>HG995369.1:11276218-21276218 GCA_905333075.3 Atethmia centrago
TTAACAGATCGCCTTATTTATGTTTTCATGGAATCATAGTAGGTGTTGCTTCTGTCGTATAATACAATTATTTTTGTACCAATATGTTTCTTAATTATACAAGTCTAGAATACCAACGCAAGTATTGCATAGGTATCTGTTAATTTAATTATTGGAACATAAACTATGTTTAATGACATTAATAATACCTTCTCAATACATTCTTTTAACACTTTCTATGCCAAGCACCCAGCATATGGGTCGAAAAATAATTCGTTCGTGTGCCCACAACTCGCATCCGAGTCGTCGCTATATGTAGCTAAAGATGACTTCTGTTCATGCCCACGACTGACGGGTTGTTATAGATTTGCAATAAACATTATATGGCATGCCAATTTGTATGTATTCTATGTACTTAGCGGTGAAAGTGTTAAGTCTCATTTAAGTATCAAAGTTACTGGGTCTTTAAGTCCTGATCGTCGTCGTCATCTGTTAAAACTAATAAAAAAGTTTAATTATTTTTCCATACTTTCGATGTTCGAACACAATATTATCGTATACTTTAAGTACAGATATACAATTGAGCTACAAAGTTATCACACGATATACCTAATAAAATGCAATAAGTAGTCGTGAAAATGGTCAGTGTAAAAGTACAATAAATAGAAAAAAAACTATACTTTATGCTTAATTATAAAATGCTATAGCAAAAACACAATAACGAAGAGTGATATAAGATTGTAAAGCAGAATACTATTATATAATAATATAGAATTTGACTTCACGTCGCTAATTGCTAAGAATAATAATATATTTTTATAAATAAGCTAGTAAAATCTGGCAAAAAGCTCCAATGATATTATTCTCTACTTCAATGAAATGACACGCTTGTCGCTTATGCTAAAATGCAATATTTTCGGGAATGAATAGAATTAAGTAAGTCTTTAGGCATTTGTAGCAAATGAAAAGTGCTCGCACTTAGCAGTGGGTGAATTTTTAAAAGTAAGATTGGTGCAACAAAATAGAATGTCATAATCTGGGAATTCGTGAAGTATTAATAACTGTAAAAAATGCTTAAGTACTTTATTTAAAAATGAATTAAGATGTGAAAACTAAGACTATGATGAAACTGCCAACAATGCAATGATGATCCAAATAAACTAAGTTGTAAGTTATAAACTACTTTGATGTTTTATTTTAAATAGGTCACGATGGAATAATGAAGTCGGTTATGTCGAGTTCCGTGGGAGCACCGCCATCTTTATTCAAATGCAAATAATAAGTAGTAAGTAGGTATGATAGAAGAACTGTGCGCATCGACATCATTGTTCTATTGTCCTTAGTTTTTATTCATTCTTCCATCTATTTCAACATAATTAAGTACGTAAACTTAAGTACATCGCGAAAAAAAAAACAATACGGTCTTTTTATTACCTGTACACAGCCAATCAGTCACTTCTTGTTTGAATAATTTGCTAATCATAGAGAACAATACTTGACATAGTAACATAATTAACGCCGATTCGAATTCTCAAATTCACTTTCGTTTCCAAAGTTTACTTGTATCGAAAAAAGGTTTCTCACAAGGAGAATCGTGGCGAATAGATTTCTCACGATTCGTAGTGCGGCGTTAGTGCATAGTGCGTAATATCAAAGATGTGTTCTAATGATTAGACATCTTTAAAATTACGCACTCGTGGTTCAGAGCTATATTATACTGGGACATCATGGTGGCTCAACTAAACAAAAACAAAATGTATAGGTAGCTTTATGGTGGGTATTTCACCTGGCATCCGATTAGTTGCGCAACAAATCATAGGGTTTTATAGATTTTGTTGCCAGCCAGCAACCAGTTACAATGGTGTCTCAGTGAAATATAGCTCTTAAGGTGCGGTATGGCGGCGTGCGAGCCTCGCTTTGTAGACGGGTTCCTTGTCGCCATCGTGCGCTAGTCACGCGTACGTCTCCCTGAACCGTTTCTGGAGGTGATGGGCGGCGTTGAGCAGGCGGTTGTGCAGGGTGAGGTGCGTGTGCGGGGCGAAGGTGGGGGGCGGGGGGGCGACCACGGCGCGCAGCGGCAGCGGCGGCAGCACGGCGTCGTTGTCGGCGTGGCAGAAGAACGCCACGCAGTGCCGCCCGCGGGCGCGCGCGTACTCGCCTGGAGGTACCACCACGCGGTGTACCTGCAGAGACAGATACAATGAAAACACTTATAATTGCACGTATTTCGATAACTCCAGTATAACAGGTCATTTCCTCTTGACGAATAGCCATCAACTAGAGGATCTTGGGTATGTGAGTAAGGTGATCCACAATCAGCATAATGAGAGGAGAACCAAAAGAATAGTGATGCCTTGGTCTGTTCGCAGCAAGGTGCTATTTGAGTCAGTGTTTGAGAAAAACTAACCAGTGCCGGAAGAACGTTAGCTGTCCAAGCGGCGAGGAACTCTCCTGACTGAACGAGGATCGCTCCAGGAAGGTGACCCACTTTCTCCCACTTGTCACTGCCGTTCAACTTCACCTGGAGACAAAAATAAATTACAATCAAGTCCTCAAAATTTACTTGAATCGTTGGACATAAAATAAGGAGTACAGACGTCATTAGACACCTGTAATAAGTCATTAATACAGGTAATGACGCTACATTACCCGAAACAATCAAAACAGAAAAACGAATGGTAATCATTTTTTGCACGAGTCACATCAATCTGTACGAACTGCGCACATGTAGTTTAATTATAGATAAATAACAATTCTGAGAATACGGGGATTCCCTAGTGCGTTGTTTTGTAGGTACACCTAACACCATTTTTATTGCATACCAGGTTTTAAATGTCCCACTAAAGGGCAACACGTGTCCCTTCGTGTCCGTTAGTGTCCTTAGCCCAATCAATGTTTAATTGCCCTTCACCTCTAGTCCTCCCTCGGAATCCTGCGCCAATAGTGTAAAGGTGCCATAATCGGCGTGTGCGCCACAACGTGTGTAGTGCACAACGTCGTTCTGGCAACAAGGACCCACGTCCTCAGGAGGGACGGGTGGGTAGTACAGCAGACGCATCGTCGACGCATTGCGCCCTTCCGCCATCAGCATGCCTGAGTGACTCGCCAGCAAAGAGCTCGGCGGCACACCTGGAATGAGCAGATGGTTTGAAATGTTAAGACTGTTTAGCTATGTTGGTTGAATCAATATGTAGCAAAGAGCTTTTGATTACTGATAAACAGATGGGATTCATTATTCACACAAGAAAGTCAATATTTTCACGGTCAGTTAGTTTAGAATTAGGTTGTGTTATGTTGAAAAGAAAAAGCCATAAAATAATATTGTTTCAAACGAAAGACTGAACTTTGAAGACAGTTGTATCAATGAAAGTCTTCACCCAATAAAACACATTTTATTTCTAATTAACCTAGAAATGAGAGCATTAGCGAATATTTGCATACTCACACTACCTAATCAGTACTCATTGGCCTTTACATTAAAGGTGCTAAATGAAAATAAAATGTAAATTGGTGGCGCTAAATAAAGATGTCATTGAAACGAAGTCCAATAATAACAAAATAATAATATTCTTGGCTTATTTTGTGGCAGACATGGTCATACAATGTGGGGACGAGTCCCACAGCGAGTAGATATTTACCGTCCTACTCGCACGTTTTACGACTTACGAGTATGTTCGTTTTATGTCCGTCGGCCACTTTAGACATACAGTATATTAAACTACTAAAAAAAAAATATTTTAATTAACACCTACCCATGGCATAAGCGAGGGCCTGAAGCACGACTCGCGATAAGTTCGTGAGGTCCTGGGCAAGCGGCACGGCATGCTTGGTGAACTCGGGCACCTCCTCCTGCGCAGGCATCGACGCCGCAGATAGCGTGGTGATGTTGAACGAGTGACGTAACTCCTGGGAAAGAAAGGCTTTTTATGTTGAAGTTGTCGAAACAAAACCGCATCATCATCATCATTCGGCCAACAACTGCTGGAAATAGGCCTCCTACAAGCATCACCAGAATGACCAGTTCTTTGCCTCCCGTATCTACGATCCAGCAGATTCGTGCGACCTTCACTCCTGTTATTGGTAGGTACTGGGAAAACCTCTTTTTGGGCATATCGAAGGAAGGAAGGAAGAAGGAGAAAAAAATATTGGAGGGAGGAGGAAATCGTACGACTTTGTCAGAGTCCATTTAACCCGTGTACAAACAGGAAGGCAATAAGCCCTAGTTGTTTTGGCGCAGCCGTGAGGCACGCTTTCCTGCTAATTTCTTACATCGTACTTTACACGTTTTATATATATTTTTTTTTATCTGCTGTTCCTATTTTATATTGTGAGCCTTTTAGTCTTTTTTTCTAAATAAATGTATTTTCTTTCATTCTTTCTCGTGTTCTGAGTGTGGCCCAAGTAATTCCATAGCCGGATTTTGCATTCGACATAATCTTGCATTGAGTGAGCTTAGTTTCTAATTTTCTAATAGCCTAGAAGTAGTTGCTCCATTTAAATGTCTTGTAAGACTTTCAAACATTATCTACATTGTGTATTGTGCTAAGTAATCACAATGAGTGTGGAGGAGAAAGTCTGTCTAGGTTTTCGGGTTATGCTAATTTATTATTCAGCCGCTAGATGGCGTCACTCATCAGTCGTTTGTTCGTGGGAAATATTATGCAATTTTAGATAGTGGGAAGTATATCATTAACATGTAATAATTACCAGCAAAATTAACGAGAACAACGAAATAACACCGCTTGAAAAGAATATTCCAGATAAATATTGAACACTGAGACGAAAGTAGGCACTTATAAACTAAAAGAAAACAAGTACCTACTGTGGAGTACAATAAGTAGGTGTGTTATTATATTGAACCTTATCAGACCCGATATTGTAATAATTTGCAACAACATAATTCTTGGATTCCTCGAAGGAAGAGGCAGAAATGTACCTAGTGAGAGCATAGTTAGTATACCTACCCATACTATTATTACACCAGTTATTGATATGTAATATGCTCGTAACCAGGACCCGGGTAGCTACCTAGGGGTAAACATCCTGGTGAAAAAACGCAATCACATTGCGACCTGGGGATTGAACTCAGGAAGACTGCACTCAGTCGTTACTGAGTGCAGTCTTCCTGAGTTCAATTTGTAACATTTGCATTTACACATTGTAACATTTGCGTATTTGAAATAGTTTACCTTCTTAGTGGTGTCAAACTGTTCCATCCCTGGTTTCACGTAACCATGGTTGCTCACGGGGTTGCGGAGGTACTGCGCCTGGCACCCTTCCGGCAGCGCGCAGAAGTTATCCAGGTCAGCATACACTGCCTTCAGCTGCAAAATCAACACCTTAATTTTAAGAACTGGCCATATTTGCTAGACTGTTAGGATTCGATAAGTCTACGGCACACAGTGGAACGAATGTATGGGAGCGGTTGGACGTAGACATGTCCGAAAAATAAGAGTAAAATTATGACAAACTAATGATGCCATCTTATTCGATTACTTAATGCCTTCATAAATTGTGGTGATGAATTTCTTCATAACTCCCATATTTCGGGAGTAATTTGAGAAAATGTGAAATTTTACTATGAAAATGAGTGTATCGAGCTCTCTCCCTCCTGATTCCGGGCTTGTTTCAAGTAGCGGTCTCTAATATCGTAATGCTATTACTAAGAGCTATATTTAATACTAAGACACATAGTGCGCCAAATGTGCACTTTCTGGGATAAAAGGAAATGAAAATTTAAAAAAAAAAACGTTTTTTCCCCATTTGTATTTACTTTAAACCGCAGACAGACTTATTAAGAGGTCTATAAATATATTATATATATACAGAAATATATATTAACAAAAATATTCACAAGAACTGATGAGAGTATGACTTTTAAGTAAGTTGATAATAAATTACCTAGTTTCATTAAAAGTACAATAAATAATTAAGATGTAAGCTCTAATTTACTAAGTTACACATTTTAAAACAATAACATCATTTAATTATCTTCGTCATCATCATCATCATCAATTAATTCAAATTCAGAATCGATGTCCGCTAAATCATTTATGTTAACAAATTCGATATCACTTTTCTCAGAATCCGTAAGCTCATAAAATTCCTTAAAAGAAGATTTTTTTACAAACTTATTTCCTTTTGGACGGATACTTGTAACAAGTGGATCAGAAGACAGTAAAAGATTGTGCATAATATCTTCATTGCATGAGATACTGCTATGCTTTCGAGAATGCCCCTCTCTATATTTTCTAAAATCTTTATTTCTAGCCTCAGATGCCTCTTCGGATAGAAAACCAATGGGCACAATTGACATGTTCTGAACTATGTCTGGCCCATGCATTAAAATTTTATGAAGTGAAGAAGGCATATAATACCATGGGTATAACTCCACGTAAAGCTTAGCAGTATCAAAGCAGAACTCTCGGAATTTAGTTACGTTGATCTTCTCTCCTGATGAAATACACTGCAAGATCACACAGATTTTTCTTAAAAGCATAGCATCTATTCCGGTCAGTTCAGCAGATTTAGTGTAGTTTTCAAAAAATCTCCTTGCCGAGTTGCCATTGTTGGTGGATCCACTGCCTTGTTTCACAACATCGAGAAGTAAGCCCGTTTCTCTTCTTACAGCCTCTTGAACTCTTTTCTTCCTGTCATCAACTTGCCTTTTTGCTATATCACCCCTTACTTGCCATGATTTTATGTCTAATTTGTAGGAAATGTGTAATAAGCATTCCATTGAGCGAATCCAAGCGTGAAGGGTGCTTAAGCTATATTTATACATGTCCTCGTTTGCGTGTTTATCTTTGATTAACTCTAAATTATTCATTTCTTTAGGACAAGCCTTGCATATGTCACACACTGAAGCTGCTGTATTGGATATAATGGAATGAATTTTACCATCAATCATTGTCAACAGCAGTTGGTGTTTGACACTAATTCCATCAGTGATGGTGGATGGAGTTAAGGCTTCAATCTCTGCTTCGATTTCAGCCATCTCTCTCTGCACATTTTCTTTGGTTTCCTTTATAAACTTAAACAATATTGGCCGGCAAAATGAAGTGGAAGATGGTCGCTCGTTTTCCCAAATTGTTACACCTTTTGAGACGAGCCGCAGTGGTACAAGACTAATCATAAAATTACTAGCAAGATCGATTTGCTCATCTTCACTCGTCCTTTGATGATAAATGCTTTGGCTAGATGATCCGTCAAAACCCCATTTGCTGGTCAATACGAGCTGTTGATTGGGATCAACAGGGGTTTCTAACGACCTAATAAGTCTTCTTGAGGTTAAATCCATCAAGGCTTGTAATTTGATTTTTGCAGAGTTCTCTGTAACTGTGAGATCTTCTTTGGCCGGATAGCACTTAATTTTTTCTTTAACCAACATGTAGTAACTCGGGTATTGAAGAGCTCCTTCTTGAGTGTTGAAATCCCGAAGAGTGTTATAGCGCCATTTCGATAAGTTCATCGATACATAAAGAGCCAATGCCTTCAAAGGGGATATTTCCCGTACCTGAATTGATTTACCTTCAATGAAGGCTTTGATTTTTGAGGCCTCTTCTGGATTCTCCGTCAAGTATTTCATAACATAAGCTGTATCGCTTTGTCCTGCCTTTTGAAGCGCCCTTTCGGCCGAAAACATAATTTCAGCGCTGCTACTGCTGCATGAAAGACTATCTTCAGTGCGTCTTCTTTTTTGCCGGTTACTAAGGTCCTCAAAAGATTTACGAGGACTAGGATGTGTACAAGTTGAAGCATCAGATTTAGCAGGAGAAATTATGGGCTCGATGACGTCACTTATATTTTCTGTAGAAGGTTCCATATTTTCATTCTGTAATTCCGGCCATTGAATTGCAGCCTGTAGCCAAATCTCATGTTTCTTCCGAAACTTATCTGTGCTTCTTCCAGACTGTGTCCATTTTGCATAAATGCGGTAGCAAAATCGACGACACCAGTCTTTTAAACTTGTTTCAGCACTTTCACATAACTGAACACAACTGTTATCTTTTAAAACACTGAACAAATAGTTAAAGTCGCGTAAATCTTTATGTGCGCGTGCGCATAAAGCAACGTGAATATCAAGATTTGTATTAAAATTTGGAAAATACATTGCGAGATTAGCTTGGATACAACGAGGTGTAAATCAACACTGATTTTAAAGTTACTAATAGTGACCTATTCATATAAAATCCAGGTATCCCAGGTATCCTTTGTTAAATATTGCAAGGTAATTAGTTATTGTGATAATTAGTAAATGATGCATGCTAAATTAGTGTATTAAGAGCCATTTAGTAATTAAATAATAGCAATGTTCTTATCAGTAATCATTAGTGCATCAGTTTTATATGTAAACCTTAAGTCCCTAATTATATATCCTAATTAGCTTATATCTTCTCTAATTGGCTGCTCAGAAATGTTATTGTAATAAGGTAAACCTTTAGAAAAACGGTTTTAATCAACAAAATAAACAAAAAATAAAAAAATTGTGTTATAAAATAAACATCACTCTTTATCCCAGAAAGTGCACATTTGGCGCACTATGTGTCTTAGTATTAAATATAGCTCTTAGTATTAGCATTATGATATTAGAGACCGCTACTTGAAACAAGCCCGGAATCAGGAGGGAGAGAGCTCGATACACTCATTTTCATAGTAAAATTTCACATTTTCTCAAATTACTCCCGAAATATGGGAGTTATGAAGAAATTCATCACCACAAGTTATGAAGGCATTAAGTAATCGAATAAGATGGCATCATTAGTTTGGCATAATTTTACTCTTTTTTTTCGGACATGTCTACGTCCAACCGCTCCCATACATTCGTTCCACTGTGCGGCATGAAGGTGCTTGTGTCAGCTCCTGCAAAAACGTTGGCTAAAATTGATGTTACATGTTGCCTATACGTTTGCTACAAAACTGAATAAGGACGAAGATGAATAGACAATCTAGTTATGAGGCTCTTTGAACTCACAGGATATAAAGAGAATGACGAACTCTTAAGGCGCTCCTTCACCGGGAGCATTCGCCTGTAAATCATGTAATGTAACAGTTCAGCCGGTTTATTCCGTAAAAAGTGAGCTTGAAGTGAGCGTGAAGTGAGCTGTCAATAGTGTCAACTCCTAGCATCAGATGGAATGACAGCTTATTTTAAGCTCACTTCATCTAAGTTCCCACGGTGAGACTTTAATAAAATATACCGGCAGAATAGATTCTTGCAGGAGTAGCACTACAGGTCAGGACATTATCTTACACCAGTGAGTGTGGAGAGCAGGGGTAATGGATTGTTACATTACAGGCGAATACTCCCGGTGAAGAAGCGCCTTTAAAAATGCTGTCCAAATACAAAATACAGTCGTCGCGTCATTGTTTACCGTAATATGACCATACAATGTGTTGATTGTGAACATTTTTGCTCGTTTTGTTTAAAATGTAATTTTAGTGCAAAGTTATCCTGAGTAGCCTTGATCAACGCTCTAGTCTCTGTAGGTATGTGGGTCTTGACAAGATTAAACGATCAGATAAGCTTATATTCAAAACTAAACATAAGTAAATGAGCCCAAAGATTTGTTCATGCACGTTTGCCTTGAAAACTGCATTTTCCTTTAGTTTAAAGAATTGAAAGTGGAGTGTTCCAAACTTCTCAACAATCCGAATGTTCTATACAAATGTTCAGCAGACAAGTCTACGCAAAAATTCGCTAGCAGACTGTCAAACTTATGCCAAGTAATTTGATTTACTGTTATTATTTCAATCAACCAATCACAGCAGTTTTATACACGACTTTGAAATTTTCATCATATTGCAATCATATCTCGATCACCTAATATTTTTCGAGACATCTACAGGACATGCTTGTGTTGACATGGAAATCAAATACAGATCTGTATAGTACTCGTTATGCTGCCAATCAAGTTATTATAAATAGTGCTTTAGGAATAAGGCTGTCAGTTCATGTCGTGATGTGGTTAAGATGTGAGTCCCTCGTGCAAGATAGGTGAGGCTCTGATGCACGGGGTTATGGATTCTAATCCGGGCAAGAACGATTGTGACTTTCTGAAATCATATGACATCGGTGAAGGAAAAACGTCGTGAGTAAAGACTTATGTATACTTTATATTATAAAGGCTCTTACAGACTGGGGCGATATCGCGGGCGCGACAGGCAGAAATATGCCTGTCGCGCCCGCGATATCGCCCCAGTCTGTAAGTGCCTTAAAGAGGTAAAATCTTTTTGTAAGTTTGTATGTAGGGGGTAATCTCTGGAACTACCAGTCGGATTTGAAAAATATTTTTGCATTTGATAGCTCAATTCTTGAGGAAGGTTATAGGCTATTTAATATAACGCTATGGCCTAGCAAAGGAGCCGAGCAAAAAGTAAAAAAATCAGAAAGAACGCTAAGCGAACACGAAGTAATAGCGCGGGCGGGCGATGCAATGCGACGCAGTGGGTCGGGGAGCAAGAAATTTAAGTTCTTATAAGTCTGAAATCGCCAACCCGTCTTGACCAAGCGTGGTGATCAATGCTCGTTGCTTAACTCTGTATGAGAAGAGGCCTTTGCCCTGCAACGGGGCAATAATAGGCTGATATTATTATGTTTCGTCTTTGACCTTTCTTGGGACCCAGGGGTCCCGGACCTTTGTAAGGAGTACGAGGTAAAGAGGCCCGTTAGACGTTTTGAATGAAAATAGGCACCAACCGACGATTATCCTTGTATGCACTATGCATATTGCAAGTGCACACAAGCACAACCCCCGGTTGGTGCAGGACTATTGTAGAACATGGAAACAAAACATATTGGGCTATGATGGCTTTGAGTGGCTATAGTCATTAACCTTGAACTATGGAAGAACTATGCCCCCTGCCCGACCAATGTTATATATTAGGTTTCACCCGCGTAATTCTCGATCCTTTGGGAATATCGGGCTGAAATATACTTTACGACCTATTCTCATACCTACCATAAAAAACTTCATAAAAATCGGTCAAGCCGTTTCGGAGGAGTGCGACCACAAACAGTGATACGAGATTTTTATATATTAGATTATTATCAATTCATAAGGTTACAATGTTGAAGCCCATGAACCTACTAGTACCGATAATACCTTGAAACAACCGCTTCGAGTAATGGTCACTCATTCAGGAAAAACCGATGCCTTTGTAGATAAACTATGTTCTTCCTTCCTTCTGTATTCCCCACTACCACTTATTTAAATCGTGGCATTCTGACAATGGTGCCGATTCCCTTGTTCACAAGCTAAACTAAATTTAAGTTCAGTGCATCTTTTTCTTTCTATTTCATTAAGAAAAGGACAGAAAATAAAATTTAGTTTAAACCTGTCAAATTAATCAGCGCTTGACGTAAATTGACGTAATTTTAGTAGGCAAGTTTTTAATCACGTCTAAACTTGTATGGAGTGGTGACAGGCGCTGATTAATTTGACAGGACTAAACTAAAATTTATGTACACAATGGCGTCGATTCCCTTGTTCACAAACTAAAGTAAATTTAAGTTCAGTGCATCTTTTTCTTTCTATTTCATTAGGAAAAGGACAGAAGATACATTTTAGTTTAGTCCTGTCAAATTAGTCAGCGCTTGACGTAAATTGACGTAATTTTAGTAGGCAAGTTTTTAATCACGTCTAAACTTGTATAGAGTAGTGACAGGCGCTGATTAATTTGACAGGACTAAACTAAAATTTATCTTCTGTCCTTTTCTTAATGAAATAGAAAGAAAAAGATGCACTGAACTTAAATTTAGTTTAGTTTGTGAACAAGGGAATCGGCGCCAATATGGGTGGTCATTTTAAATAAATTAACGCTAAAAACTACCGCCCTTAGACACCTATGTGAAGTGGTCGTGTCGAGGCCGAGACTGCCAGTGACGTTCTTAGTTAGTACCTACGTTTCCTCATACCATTTGCGAAGATGATTGCAAGGATAAAACGCAAACACGTTATGGCCGAATTCGACAGGCGACTTTGCCTCAGTTATCTAAGGCAAAGAAAATCTGGCAGTTTGAGTACTTTATGCGGCCTACTCAAATGTGCTTTATTTGGTTTTGTTCGTCGAGTCGTTGAGCTCCTTAAGTTCTGAGTTGAGCTATACGGTTACTGACAAATGCATGCACTGCCTGGGCAGGTCCACTCATATCTGGTTCTTTCCTCAACAGACTATTCAACAAACTCAGAGGTCCATGTAGATTGGTGTCTGGTACCAATCTACACGGACCTCTGAGTTTGTTTCGGCCTTTCGGAAACGCCGACCTCATCTAGTTTTTTAAACATGATTGACGTGTGTTTGTATAGACCTACTTACAGAAATAAAATCATTTAACAGTAATCCGCTTGTGACAAGCGGATAACTTAGTGGTGAAAGAAGGAAAACGAGAAAGTGATAGCTCTAGACGCACTTTGACTGAACCGTCACGCTCGGGTCAGTGACGCTGAATAGGGTATACTCAGCTCCAGTCAGTCGGTGACGCCGAATCGCGCATACTCGGCCAGTCGTCATCAGATTTTAAAATGAGAAAAACATAATATAAGTTTACACTGTGTGGTCATAAGCAAACACCCCCTTTTTTTCGTTTGAGTTTTTATGTGTTTGGTGCAAGCGTTTATCTGAGTTTATAATAAAGATGTAACTAGATTGTCGTCTTCTCACGCCGACCTGTTGATATTGATGGTTTCAAAACAAACTGCTTCAAGGCCATCCATATCAACAGCTTCTGCCATGCATTGATCTGAACCGTCGATCGACGGCAATCTAGTTGCACCTAAAGACCTTATTCGGTATGCTCACCTTCTCGTCAGCAATGCCATGGTTGACGAGCACCGCCAGCCCTTTGGCGCTAAGCGCAGTGAACAGATGCTGTCCAATGCGTCTCAGCACTGATTTCATAGGGCACACATCTGTACCTGAAATAATGGAAATAAAATGGTTAATTTAATCTACGAAAGGATAGGAATAGGTAAATCATCAATTATATATATAGGCAATCAAAGTCTACTAGGATGGGTTCAGCTACTGCTTCTTGACCGATGCGGTTGGATATCATAATATTTATGAAACAGAATAACTGGCCATTTTGTGTCCAGAAAATCACTGTCCATTCCAAGGTTGCCTGGAAGTGATCGCAGTAAGCGATAAGGCCGCCCATTGTATATTTCGTAGTGTATATAATTTTTTCTTTTTGTAAAGGCTTGTGCAGACTAACGCGATATCGTGGGCGCGACAGGCAGCAATAAGCCTGTCGCGCCCGCGATATCGCCCGAGTCTGCACGAACCTTAATGTATAATCTGGTGTACAATAAAGTAGGTATATATAAATAAATAAATAAATAATAAACTGGTATCTCGCCTTCGTAGGTCAATAAGGGCCACAGCCGATCTATACTGGCCAAAATCTCACCATGAAAATTAAGGTGAAGTGAATTGTCATTCGATGCGAGGGATCGCTAGGGATTGACAGTTCTTCAAGTTCACTTCACTTATTTTCACGTTGTGATTTCTACAGAATATTACTACCGATGTCAGAAGCTTCAAAACTGTACCCTTAGTACAGTTTTGAAGCTTCTGACCACTTGGGACGATTGCCATAGGTTTGTAACATAAGCTAAAACGAATTGGACATTCTCGATATGTGCTTATACATACCTACTAGTCAAACAGACTCATTCAATAATTCCGCGGCTACTAACCGATTATCTCAGTATCCATTCAACCATGATACCTTCGATATACTCAGATACTTAGCTAGTTTAAAGGCTCGTGCAGACTGAAGCGATATCGCGGGCGCGACACACAGTGGAACGAATGTATGGGAGCGGTTGGACGTAGACATGTCCGAAAAATAAGAGTAAAATTATGACAAACTAATGATGCCATCTTATTCGATTACTTAATGCCTTCATAAATTGTGGTGATGAATTTCTTCATAACTCCCATATTTCGGGAGTAATTTGAGAAAATGTGAAATTTTACTATGAAAATGAGTGTATCGAGCTCTCTCCCTCCTGATTCCGGGCTTGTTTCAAGTAGCGGTCTCTAATATCGTAATGCTATTACTAAGAGCTATATTTAATACTAAGACACATAGTGCGCCAAATGTGCACTTTCTGGGATAAAAGGAAATGAAAATTTAAAAAAAAAAACGTTTTTTCCCCATTTGTATTTACTTTAAACCGCAGACAGACTTATTAAGAGGTCTATAAATATATTATATATATACAGAAATATATATTAACAAAAATATTCACAAGAACTGATGAGAGTATGACTTTTAAGTAAGTTGATAATAAATTACCTAGTTTCATTAAAAGTACAATAAATAATTAAGATGTAAGCTCTAATTTACTAAGTTACACATTTTAAAACAATAACATCATTTAATTATCTTCGTCATCATCATCATCATCAATTAATTCAAATTCAGAATCGATGTCCGCTAAATCATTTATGTTAACAAATTCGATATCACTTTTCTCAGAATCCGTAAGCTCATAAAATTCCTTAAAAGAAGATTTTTTTACAAACTTATTTCCTTTTGGACGGATACTTGTAACAAGTGGATCAGAAGACAGTAAAAGATTGTGCATAATATCTTCATTGCATGAGATACTGCTATGCTTTCGAGAATGCCCCTCTCTATATTTTCTAAAATCTTTATTTCTAGCCTCAGATGCCTCTTCGGATAGAAAACCAATGGGCACAATTGACATGTTCTGAACTATGTCTGGCCCATGCATTAAAATTTTATGAAGTGAAGAAGGCATATAATACCATGGGTATAACTCCACGTAAAGCTTAGCAGTATCAAAGCAGAACTCTCGGAATTTAGTTACGTTGATCTTCTCTCCTGATGAAATACACTGCAAGATCACACAGATTTTTCTTAAAAGCATAGCATCTATTCCGGTCAGTTCAGCAGATTTAGTGTAGTTTTCAAAAAATCTCCTTGCCGAGTTGCCATTGTTGGTGGATCCACTGCCTTGTTTCACAACATCGAGAAGTAAGCCCGTTTCTCTTCTTACAGCCTCTTGAACTCTTTTCTTCCTGTCATCAACTTGCCTTTTTGCTATATCACCCCTTACTTGCCATGATTTTATGTCTAATTTGTAGGAAATGTGTAATAAGCATTCCATTGAGCGAATCCAAGCGTGAAGGGTGCTTAAGCTATATTTATACATGTCCTCGTTTGCGTGTTTATCTTTGATTAACTCTAAATTATTCATTTCTTTAGGACAAGCCTTGCATATGTCACACACTGAAGCTGCTGTATTGGATATAATGGAATGAATTTTACCATCAATCATTGTCAACAGCAGTTGGTGTTTGACACTAATTCCATCAGTGATGGTGGATGGAGTTAAGGCTTCAATCTCTGCTTCGATTTCAGCCATCTCTCTCTGCACATTTTCTTTGGTTTCCTTTATAAACTTAAACAATATTGGCCGGCAAAATGAAGTGGAAGATGGTCGCTCGTTTTCCCAAATTGTTACACCTTTTGAGACGAGCCGCAGTGGTACAAGACTAATCATAAAATTACTAGCAAGATCGATTTGCTCATCTTCACTCGTCCTTTGATGATAAATGCTTTGGCTAGATGATCCGTCAAAACCCCATTTGCTGGTCAATACGAGCTGTTGATTGGGATCAACAGGGGTTTCTAACGACCTAATAAGTCTTCTTGAGGTTAAATCCATCAAGGCTTGTAATTTGATTTTTGCAGAGCTCTCTGTAACTGTGAGATCTTCTTTGGCCGGATAGCACTTAATTTTTTCTTTAACCAACATGTAGTAACTCGGGTATTGAAGAGCTCCTTCTTGAGTGTTGAAATCCCGAAGAGTGTTATAGCGCCATTTCGATAAGTTCATCGATACATAAAGAGCCAATGCCTTCAAAGGGGATATTTCCCGTACCTGAATTGATTTACCTTCAATGAAGGCTTTGATTTTTGAGGCCTCTTCTGGATTCTCCGTCAAGTATTTCATAACATAAGCTGTATCGCTTTGTCCTGCCTTTTGAAGCGCCCTTTCGGCCGAAAACATAATTTCAGCGCTGCTACTGCTGCATGAAAGACTATCTTCAGTGCGTCTTCTTTTTTGCCGGTTACTAAGGTCCTCAAAAGATTTACGAGGACTAGGATGTGTACAAGTTGAAGCATCAGATTTAGCAGGAGAAATTATGGGCTCGATGACGTCACTTATATTTTCTGTAGAAGGTTCCATATTTTCATTCTGTAATTCCGGCCATTGAATTGCAGCCTGTAGCCAAATCTCATGTTTCTTCCGAAACTTATCTGTGCTTCTTCCAGACTGTGTCCATTTTGCATAAATGCGGTAGCAAAATCGACGACACCAGTCTTTTAAACTTGTTTCAGCACTTTCACATAACTGAACACAACTGTTATCTTTTAAAACACTGAACAAATAGTTAAAGTCGCGTAAATCTTTATGTGCGCGTGCGCATAAAGCAACGTGAATATCAAGATTTGTATTAAAATTTGGAAAATACATTGCGAGATTAGCTTGGATACAACGAGGTGTAAATCAACACTGATTTTAAAGTTACTAATAGTGACCTATTTATATAAAATCCAGGTATCCCAGGTATCCTTTGTTAAATATTGCAAGGTAATTAGTTATTGTGATAATTAGTAAATGATTCATGCTAAATTAGTGTATTAAGAGCCATTTAGTAATTAAATAATAGCAATGTTCTTATCAGTAATCATTAGTGCATCAGTTTTATATGTAAACCTTAAGTCCCTAATTATATATCCTAATTAGCTTATATCTTCTCTAATTGGCTGCTCAGAAATGTTATTGTAATAAGGTAAACCTTTAGAAAAACGGTTTTAATCAACAAAATAAACAAAAAATAAAAAAATTGTGTTATAAAATAAACATCACTCTTTATCCCAGAAAGTGCACATTTGGCGCACTATGTGTCTTAGTATTAAATATAGCTCTTAGTATTAGCATTATGATATTAGAGACCGCTACTTGAAACAAGCCCGGAATCAGGAGGGAGAGAGCTCGATACACTCATTTTCATAGTAAAATTTCACATTTTCTCAAATTACTCCCGAAATATGGGAGTTATGAAGAAATTCATCACCACAAGTTATGAAGGCATTAAGTAATCGAATAAGATGGCATCATTAGTTTGGCATAATTTTACTCTTTTTTTTCGGACATGTCTACGTCCAACCGCTCCCATACATTCGTTCCACTGTGCGACAGGCGTATTGCTGCCTGTTTCGCCCGCGATATTGCGCTAGTCTGCACGAGCCTTAACAATAAATATCGTGATAATTAAAGTGGCATAGGAATTTTATAATAATTGGTTTGACAATTTATGGTACCCATAATAACGAAAGTGTAGGTATCATTTTAAACGACCGCGATTGTTTTAATGTAGGTACCTATCTGTATTTACTATACTAACTACAAAAAATAATTAGTTGACTCAGAATTATATTTTTCTTGTGAAATACTGCAATGGCCTACTAATTGCACAGTTTCATATTATTATTCAGACTGCGGTTTTTTTTAAACAGCGTATGTTCCCCGCTCAAGGATCTTTTCTTTTTTTTCACTTCTCACGATATTCTGAGATATTCTTAAAGAAGACTACCTAATTCATCTTTTTTAATTAGTTTTAAAATAATAATCATCATCATAATCAACGTTACCACCTACAACGTTCCCACTGCTGGGACACCGGCCTCCTCTCTCTGAGAGGGAGTGGGCCGTAATCCACCACGCAGGCCCAGTGCTGGTTGGTAGATGTCACATGCCTTCGAATTTTTGGTTCTAGGACATGCCGGTTTCCTCACGATGTTTTCCTTCACCGTTTTGAGAGCAGTGGTGATGAAATAATTTACACAAAGTAAAGCGCCTGTCTGGGTTCGAACCTATGACCTACAACTCGTAAGTCGCAGCCGTTACCACTGGGCCATCAATGCTCTCTAAAAACCACTGCTCTCTGCTCTGTAAAATAATAAAATAATTAATTTAAAAGTTTTTTCAGAAAATTTACGTTCACGTTTACGTAGAGACGCGGAATTTAATTTAATTAAACGTTGACCTGAAAGATGTTGCATGTAAAATGGAGGTTCACCTCGTCTTGTGCAACATCAATAAAATATACGGCTCTGTACATACATATATTCTGAGTTAGCTGAAGGTCTGACCGTGACACCGTTCTGCCGATGGCATATACACCGGAAAATATATATTTTGACTTTAAAAATGCTTGTAATAAACACACATAATATCACATCTTGTTTCCCTGAAGGGTTGGGCAGAGGTGTACCTGTCGCACAGCCACATTTCGCCAGTTATGTTTAAGCCCCATGTAATAGGGGGCGAGCCTATTGCCATCAAGCGGGCAAAGCTCTAAATATAAAATAACAAATAAAACACCCTCATTACAGGGTGTTTTATTTGTTATTGATTAAACAACACCAGGTACAATTCTTCTGGCTGATGCAGAGGTGCTAGCGAGATATTTCGTGCTGGCGTTCATATTTCAGGTACCTATTCGTAAAGGTTTAAAAAAAAAAAATTCGTTGTTCATCTCAACACATTCACAATGCACAATACTTTATTGCATTCCATAATGTTGATAAAACAGTTGGTAAGCTTAAAATTGTTTAAAGAATTATGGATTCTGTCGGGCACAGCATATAAGTAGGAGTGGAGAGAGGAAGAGCGCTTATTTGTGATTATTTATTATTTATGTATTCTGGTAATTGTATTTTTATTTTATTACTATCTTTAAATTATAAATAATACCCGCTAAAGTAACTAGGTCTTTTTATGTTACATCTTTATAGTTTTAGTTAGTTATTCCTGTTGTTCAGTATTTGTTTAAACTATGATATTTGGCTATTATACTTAATTTCTTGCACGTAAATTAATGACTAGAATTTATTATTTATTGAATATAAGTTATTACATTTATAATATTCCTTGTGTCATTCAGTCAATTAATAAACTATCACTATGAATTTTACTTCTTTTTTTAAAATCGATACGATTAAACAATAACTATTGTGACACTGACATAAACAACCGTAAACCACAACTTCGATAAGATTTGACCGTTAACGACAACCGTCATCTCTCATCTGTTACTGACGTCACAACGCCCACTGTCTACTTAGCTAACGTTACATTCAAATCATTAATAATACCGTTAACAATAATAAATGAACGCGATGTATGTTCAGAAGCCATCATAGAAGTTTATGGAGAGTAAATCTCATTCTAACTATACAATTCATTATAGTTATCATTGTTTATGGCATAGCAAGTAGCAGTCACTCGTAAATGAGTCATATTTCTCCTGCATTGGGTTTTCATCGTACTTAGTAAACTCGGATTCATGAACGAACTGTTTACAATAAATATTTATGCATTTGCACTTAATTATGTACTCACGACACGACATCCTATGTTTATTTTTTTGTTTATTTTTTTCAGTAGCATTTTTTATTGTACATATTTTCATAATAGAAAGATGATGCTGATTTCTCACATAATTTTCATGAATTTTGACATTCTTGTTGACTTTAATCATCAATGAATATCATCCGCCTAGCCTTTTCCTCAACTATGTTGGAATTAGCTTCCAGAATTTTCCATGGAGCGACTGCCTATCTGACCTCCACAATTCAGTTACTGGGTAACAGGATACCCCTTGGAAAGACTGGTTGTCAGACTGTCAGTTAGAAGCCTGAAACACAGGGACAGTAATTACTGTCAAAGATCTACAAATGACAACCGAGACCAACGGCTTAGAGCGCCTTCACACTAGCGTTTGTCCAGCGTAGGCGTTTCATAAACGTATGCGCAGCGCAGACGCCGCGCCTACACGGCGCAAGCGTCGCGTTGTCGCGGCGTCAGTGCAAGGGTAAATCAATACGCTGCGTTAGCGCCGCAGGTGCGCGACGCATGCGCCGCGTCACTGCGGAGTCGTGTACAATCCTGTTCACATTCGACCTCTCCCCACCACCCGCAGCCGCGCGCCCCTGTGCACGTGTGCACCCGTTGATTTGTTCTTTCGCTGTCGACGTCTGCGCCGCGTTGTCGAGGCGTCTGCGCTGCACATACGTTTATCGAACGCCTACGCTGGACAAACGCTAGTGTGAAGCCGGTCTTAAGGTGTTTTCAGGCACGGAGGGGTCTCGGTATGTAATGGATGCTCACCAATCCAAGAACCGACCTTGGCAACCTAACCTGGAAGATCGACCCGTGCTTTGACTGATATTATTTAGCCACGAGTCCATTTATACGTCAACGAATATACATTATAATAATGTACTTTTAAACTAGCTCTTGTGCATTTAATATTAGGCAGGTACTTATCTCACATTATTAATGTTCTAATTTGATAATAGGAATGAGTGGTTTAGCCCACATTTGATACGAGGTGTCTGTCGCCGCGTGGGACGTGATGTACTGTAACATAAACTATGTTTTTTTTTTTTCCTTTCTTGGCAATTGAGCCGGTGTCGACTATTCTGCCAGCAGCAGCGTCACGTTGAGTTGAGACGGCAGCACTGAGTGGCGGGCCGTCGAACTTTGTATATACTTTGTGGTAGTTACAGGTCAGTACTGCAAGGACGGAAACAGGGTTAGTTAAAGCATGTATTCTAATTTACAGAGTTATCTAAAAAAGGGGTTCTATACAACACAATAACACCAGTGAGAATCTTAAATTATTTTCATTTAGAAATGTGGCTAAAATTTGTATGATTTTGGGAGAGAGGTGAGATAGAAGGGAATGAAAGTTATAAACTATGTTGTAACGTGAATCGTGAACGTTGACAGAACGTGAACAGATTACCGTGTTGCTTGACAACGAATTTTTTTTTATATTGTGAGATATTTCAGTGTTTTATTAATGTTCAGAGCAAGAGATATATTATGATTGGAGCTGGCTACCACCCAGCTGAAGAAAGTATATTTTAAAAATAGGTCTGAACGCGTGGGGTTTTGTGAAACCCTTCATGTTGATGACGTTCGCCGGATATTGTTTTGTCACTAAGGGCGGCCAGCAGGGCTAACATGACACACGCGACAATTACTCACTCTCGCGTGAGTAATTTTTGTCTATTTCTGTCAATTTTCTCGTTTTCTGACAGCGCTGCCATACAAAATACTCGACTCGTTCTGTCAAACTCGATATTTTCTCGACAAACCCTAACATGGCACCTAAGTTATCTCGTATTTTGACAATTCAACACGAGATAATCTTCGATTCTGCTGTCATTTAGTCGTCCTCGATTTTGACGACGAGAAGAGTAGACAAAATTATAATACAAAAAAATATGGCATTCATGGGGACTGGTGACAGAAATGAAAACTTAAAACTTTGGAATAACATATATAAGTATATATATGCGTATACATGTACGTACACAGGCCGCTCCGCGACGCCAGTCTGATGCACACGTTACATTAGCATGTCGGTGACTTGGGTAGCATGTTGGTGCCGCAGTCTGCATGTCGGTGACGTGGTTAGGATGTCGGTGACGCGGTTTGCATGTTGGTGACGCAAATTGCATGTCAACAAGTGCTTTCAGAATGTCGGTGACGCGGTTATCACGGCGTAAGTCGATTGGCATTTCGTAAATCTGCTAGCATTTCTGTGACGCTGTTAGCATGTCGTTGACTCTGCCAGCACGTCGGGCACGCTGCTAGCAGGTAGGGCACGCTGTTAGCATGTCGGTGACTCAGTTAGCGTGTTGGTGACGCATTGAGCATATTGATGACGCATTGAGCATGTTGGTGACTCGGTTAGCATGTCGGTGACTCGGTTAGCGTGTTGGTGATGCATTGAGCATATTGATGACGCATTGAGCATGTCGGTGACTCGGTTAGCATGTCGGTGACTCGGTTAGCGTGTTGGTGACGCAGATTGCATATTCAAGGGATGCTGTTCATATGTCGGTGACGCGGCTAGGATGTCGGTGACGTGGTTAGTATGTCGGTGACGCGGTTAACATATTGGTGACGCGAACCCACAGGTTTTTCCCCTAACAAAAATGGCTCACTCATTTTCGTTTCCGTCATTTTGTATTTTAATTTCGGCATGCCATAGAAAAATATTAAATTTTAATAAAAAAGGTCGGTTACACAAAAAATTACAACATAAATTAATAGAGGTGGATGTAAAATCACTATAGTACATACTAATTCCATGCGTAAAATTTATCGAATGAGCCGATGTTGCTAAAATAAAAATGATTTGTTTTTAATAATTTGCTACATCGGTTTCTCGTCGCGAGATAAAGAACTGTCAAAGTGCCTTTCTCGAGTTTACTCACGCTTAGCGGTCATGTTAGGCATTCGGATGACGTCAGAATTGTAGACAAATTTCGACAAATCGAGAAAGAGAGCGTTCTCGCGCTTGTCATGTTAGCCCTGCAGGATCATAAATATAAAGATATTTTTATTTTGTAAAACACTAGTAGGTACAATACATGTGCATTGTGGATGGAATTAAATAACAATAAAAAGGAGCTACATGTTTTGCCAGTTAAAGGCTCCTACATACTGGCGCGACTTGTCGCGCGACGCGACGCGACACAAAGACACCGCGTGTAGCGCTACACGCGGTGTCTTTGTGTCGCGACGCGTCGCGCGACAAGTCGCGCCAGTATGTAGGAGCCTTTAAGCGTACCTACAAAAAATACAAAAGTTATTGTTACCATGTAATATATCAGTTTAGAAACAGCTTAACTACCATACAACAGATTATTTACCATTAGTAACTAGGAGAAATGTTGCAATAATGTACCTAATTGCGTATTTACCTAATTTCGTTCATTTAGGAACTCTGATAAGCTGTAGTAGCATTTGGCTACAAGATTTTTTTTTAAATGCAACTTAAACAACCGATCAGAAAATAGGTATTCGATTAATTTCAAAAATTCATAATGTTATCGTGTACTTATTCACGAATTCGAAGCTTTGCAGCTCACGTTGTCTTATCGCATCGTATCGGTCGGGGGTCAAGGCAATTCAATAGCGCGATTCCGTCATACTCAGTAGTGTTTAAATCAATTATTTACCTCTCGGCAACAGGCACTTGAGGAGCCACAGGCGGTTTCAGCTAACCGGTTATCTTATTATGTCCGTAGGTGTCTTTGAATTTTAATTGTGAGCGTCGACAATCTTTGCAGGTACAGTTCCTGCCATCACGTTTTGCAGTCTCACGTTCTGTTTTCATTCTACAATATGTGGCTGCCACGATTGATAGATTATGTTGTAAGATCTGTTATTTAGATTTATTTACTTACACTAAATGTTGCGCTTGCATGTGCAAAGAATACTGATTTATCTCGTTGGTTTACAGGCTCTTGTCGCCACAATTTTGCCTCCGTTCTCGTAACAATGTCTTCTCAAGAATATCAAGTTGCCATAGTATCTCTACACCGGTTACCTACGCGGCTGTATCCTTGCTGCGTTGCGTGAGGAGCAACATCTGTATCTATAGCTATAATATCGATTTCTAGTACTTGCATTGACACGATTACAGGAAGGTCTGAAATTGCCCTTCATTATAAATTGCCCTTATTGGTCGATTTTACATAGATAAATGTTTAAGTTAAGACGCTGACAACACCTAAACCGCGGTCACTGTCAGATTGCATAGAAAAGAAAGAGAAGCGCGACGACAAAACGCTTGTAATTTATTGCAAAATATGAAGTAATTATCTATTTACTCAGAATTGAGTTGAGTAATCGAAAATAAAAAACAACCAAGTTCTGCATTGGAATAAGACGTACTTGTTATTAATTAAATACGTAATTTATGTTGATATTTAATACAGATATTTTGGATTAGAACTCAAGGTAAGAGGTTAGTTTAACGTTAGTTTGTATCGAGATTTTTTTTTCAAAACGTGTTCTGGTGACAACCAAGTTCTGGGAAATATGTTCAAAATTAACATATATTTTTTCCGCTACCACAAACTATACAGATTTGGCAATTTTCTTTCTTAAGAGAAGCCTATTTTGGTCAATTGGGTCTTGTCAGCGCCTTAAGTACCTACTTGAATGTTGTGTGCTGTTTCGTGACTGTGCAGAAATGTATACTTATAATGACATTAGGTAATCACTTTACATTTCTGATTTATAACAATTTGTCCTTTGTTTGAACCAAATGACTAAGTATTTTATTATTTTCAGACAGACGTGGACACAGGTGAGTAGTGTTAATGTTTAAATCGATTCATAATAATATATGTATAATAGAAGTACACACCTTCGTACTTCTATTATATTAATTATGAATCGATTACGACATGTAACAGAGAATATTTAGTACTTGCGAACGTATCTACGTTTCTAGGCAGTAGCTTACACGCAGTACCACTGTGTACAGTGCGTGCCTCTGCGCAGTACCACTGCCTGTAAGTAGGTAAAAGTGTGGATTTGAAATACAGTATTATTTACCGTGGGTACTTTTAATATTTTTATCTAACGGTATTAATGACATTACAGGAAATGATACTTAGGTATTAACGATTCGCGGGAAGGTAGCTTGTCTTTGTGTCATTGCGTCATTCGTGTGCACAAAATTTCAAACTTAAAAACTAATAGCGAATGAAGCATAACAATTAATTGATAGTCAGGACAATACAAATGCTGTACAATTACATAACAAAGTTGAACATAGTGAAAATACTGCACCGTGCAACGTGTCAAGGCTCCCGCAGACAGGCGCGATGCGACGACGCGACGCGATTCCAGTGGATCAATTTCTATGAAAACTTCATAGAAGTTCTACCTGAGTAGCGTCGCGCCTGTCTGCGGGAGCCTTTCCCTAAACTATTATAAAATGATTATGACATAAACAACTAAGTTAAGGTGTAGTTACTGAAGGCTCCCGCAGACAGGCGCGACGCGACTATGGTGGAACAATTTCTATGAAAACTTCACGGAAATTGTTCTACCAGTGGCAAGTCGCGCCGTCGTCGCTTCGTCGCGTCGCGTCATCGCGTGTACGAGCCATGTTATGAACTTATGGTTATGACGTATAGCCGCTTAAACAAAGACTCACGGAAGAGTGTTAGACTAAATTAATAAGGCTACGTATTATTGCAGAACGTGACGAAATAAGGAAGGCCATCATGTTTTATCCGTTATTGTTACAGCAGTTTAAATTGTTGGAAGAATACTCAGCTCAATTGCGATATCTCTGTTATTAAATAAGTATTTGTATTTATTTCTATTATCTTGGAGTTGTGTTTAATTCTTGTGCCTAAGTAATAACAACCGCACGGGTCGATCGATCAGGTTAAGCTACGCTTGCCGCGGTTGGTCCGTGGATGGGTGACCATCTTTACATACCAAGACCCCTCCGTGCCTCGGAAAGCACGTTAAGCCGTTGGTCCCGGCTGTCATTTGTAGATCTTTGACAGTCGTTACGGGTCGTCAGAAACCCGAAAGTCTGACAACCAGTCTTACCAAGGGGTATCGTGTTGCCCAGTAACTGGGTTGTGGAGGTCAGATAGGCAGTCGCTCCATGTGAAATACTGGTATTCAGCTGCATCCGGTCAGACTGGAAGCCGACCCCAACATAGTTGGGAAAAGGCAGGCAGATGATGATGTGTGTATGCGACGCGACGCGACACAAAGACACCGCGTGTAGCGCTACAAGCGGTGCCTTTGTGTCGCGTCGCGTCGCGCGACAAGTCGCGCCAGCTGGGCGGAGCGGGAGGGTGTGTCAGACTCTTACTGACTAAAACCCACCCGTGTTCCTTCCGTTGCCTCTGTTGCCAGGGGCTCGGTGACCCATTCGTACTTTCCCGCGACCCCGGCAACCCGGTCCTTCAGCTAATGTTAACATATTAGTATTACACTCGTGCATTAGAACAAAGAGTGATTCTTCCCTTTCTTTCGGTGTTATTTTTTTAGGGTTCCGTACTCAACATGAAACCCTTATAAATAGTTTCGCCTTATCCGTCTGTCTGTCCGCGGCTTAGCTCAGAGACTCTTAGTACTAGAAAGCTGTATTGAAATGCATATTAATCACGCCAACAAAGTGGTACAATAATAATATTGAAAAAAAAAAATTGCAGGGTATTTCCCTTGCACGTAAAGTGGAGATGATATTTGGTTTCTCGTCTATCCCATGGTGTGGGGCATCGTTAAATAGGCCGTTCAAAAATATTGTGGGTCTGTAAATACCATTTTTCGATTTATCATTCAGGGATCCGTTTGCGTAAAGGCTCCTACATACTGGCGCGACATGTCCCGCGACGCGACGCGACACAAAGACACCGCGTGTAGCGCTACAAGCGGTGCCTTTGTGTCGCGACAAGTCGCGCCTGTATGTAGGAGTCTTAATATTAAGCTTTAAAGTGCTATTTTTTGTTAGAGTGAAGTTCAAGGAAGTAGGGGGTCCTACTTCCAGCTAAATCCTTGTTTTTGGATATGTGAAAAAATACACCGTAGGTATATTATAATGAAATTAAATGGAAAACTATCACAGCTATATAATCAGCCTATAATGTTCCCACTGCTGGGACACAGGCCTCCTCTCTGTGGGAGGAAGTGGGGTGGTTAGGCTTTAAAAGTTAACGAATAATTGTCGATCAAGTTAAATTTGTAGTTGAAATGTATGGGAAAACATGTTTTTCAACTACAATGTTAAGTTTTTTCTTGAGATAAATTCATCCCAACTACGGGACCCTTCATTATGCGCGGTCCGACACGCACTTGGCCGGTTTAATATTTTTTAGAATCAAATAATATTGATCCAAACCCGCAACCTAGGTATAATATTATTCAAAACATTCCTAGACACACGAACAGTAGATAAATATACCTAATAGGCACTAACAGCATGCTATGACTAATATCATTCTGCTAGCTAGTTGGTACCCGCACTGGGTGTCGTGTCGAAATCACTCGGCCGCCTTAGCATTGTGGGCCAGATTAGGTTAGTAGGTCTGTGTTAGCTATTGAGTTTGCTTCGTACAGTCACGGCTGCGTACACCAGACCACCGTGAAAACAAAATCCTGTGCACACTATGACCACATATCCCACACACATATTCTCACATATATTTATTGTTTACCGCCCGTTTTTGTGTGATCAATAAAAAAACGAGCGAGCCTTACAGTAGCCGCATATGATGTGTAACATCTGACATCTCACCTTGGTAATAAGCATTGGTAATAAGCAAAATAACAACTGAACAGCGACAGAAATTAACCTCAACATTTAAAAAGCTAAATACTGAAATATTTGTTCGAATAATTATTCATTTAGGCTTCTGCAGACTGGGGCGATATCGCGGACGCGACAGGCATGTTGCTGCCTGTCGCGCAAGCGATATCGCGCTCGAGCCCTTACTAGTGGTCGCCCACTGGTCGAAATTCGACCCCCTCTACTTACAATGTATATAGTACTTACTAATTCCGTGAGTGCACTAATTCTATGCTATTATAAAGTACTTACTTATTTCATGCTCAAGCTATCACTTCCTGTCTTTACACTTCCGTCCCTTTCCACGAAATCACTCCCACAGAAAGCGAGAGGAAAGATGCTAAACATCTAATTTAAAAAAAAAATGTTGGAATTTTTCAGGCTCTGTTACAATGATGATAGATGTCTGACTACCCTTTACCCGGATTTCTTACGGTTTTTTTTTCTCATTTACAAAAACAAGGAGCTAAGCAAAAATTGATGCGGCGATGCTATTGGTTGATGAGCGTAGGTAAACGTTACTATAGCGGCCGAGCGCTGCAAGCAGGAATAATCCTTACGGTGGTTCGATGTACGCACCCGTGGCTGTACATATATTCGCAGTAACAATATTCAATACGCAAACATTTTGTAAAATCGCGATATCATGTTTATGTAACTACAGCCATTGTTTAAGTTGAAAGGCGTGAAAGCAGCTGCAACGAAGTATTTTATTATACAAATAAAATATTTAGCATGTTTGTATGAGCAATGTTGTTTTTGCACTTATCTTGAAACAATCGGGTGCTGACGAGTCAACAAAGATGATTAGCAGTAGGTACACTGAAAATCCCAGTTCAATCTAAAGGCTACTACATACTGGCGCGACTTGTCGCGCGACGCGTCGCGACACAAAGGCACCGCTTGTAGCGCTACAAGCGGTGCCTTTGTGTCGCGTCGCGTCGCGCGACAAGTCGCGCCAGTATGTAGGAGCCTTAACACTAAACGCGGTCATGCGTGCTACATGTTATCGCAAACCATTGACACGATGTTACTGACTGATGGAAAAAATCCGAAAAGTAAATTAAACAAACGAATCAGGTAAACTAGAATGAAGCCTTTCAAGATTAACGTTGGATTTTCGTAATGAAAAGTTGCTGAACGAGTTCTTTGGATCAGTACCGTGTTATTTACGAAGCGCAATTATTAGCAGTTCTGGCTTTATTGGTTCTTTTAAATTATTATTTGTGATAAGTACTTAAGGGTCGGGTAATCGCCGTTGACCTTGGCCTTACAATAATGCGCGTCGCCATCACGCCGCGCCGTTCGGTTTCATAGAGAATATTTATTTTTAGTTGATAAAATCACAGATAGAATAATAGACTGTTCATACAAAAAAAAACATGAAAATATCTTCAAGTAGTTTGAAAGTATATCATTTTTTATACTTTGGGTAGACATTACTTCCTGAATGTATTACATATATAGTATTTTACTACGATACTTAAATATTCACATGAGGAAATGACGTGTATTCGTTCTAGTTTAACATACTTTTTGCATAACTTACTTGCATTTTATGAAGGCGTAATAAAGTATTTAAAACTCACTAAAATCATATATAGAGATCGGATATTCGGATGCATATTCACCTAAAGTTGAGATGTTGGCTATTATGGAATGCACTTTTGTATCGATCGTAAAAATCCCGCGATTCCGGAATCTTGAGTTTTTTTCTGACTGTCGAATGGATGCATATCTACCTACTTAATATTATAAGGTAGTACCTAATAAGGTAGGTAGGTAAATACCAAACTGGAATAGCAAACAACGTCAAGATAACGGAATACATATATTTGGAATAATTTTATCTAAATAGTTATGAAATCCTCTTGGATTGTGGATTGCATAAAAACAACACAAAAAAACCCCGATTCTTTATTTCTTGGTTTTGTTTAATAAATATTTATGTAGAGGTCGCATCCATACTATACACCCGGCTAGTTATGCAATCCCGGTGTTCCTGGCAATCTGGCATATACATTTTATTTACAGAAAAAATATTTTAAGAAGCCGCTTCCATACTTTCATACCTAAAAATTCACTTTAGGTAAATATGCATCCGAATATCCGATCTCTAATCATATCTGCGCCAACATTGTGAATATGATTGTCAGTAAATTCTACAATAAATATCAAATAACTTTGTGAAACAATATTATTTTTGTACACGGACAGTTCTCAAGTTATTGGCAGTGTCACTGTTAAAAACATTGTAAGTGTGTACTGGGTAGAATTAACTTCACCCTAATTGCGTAACACACTGACAGCAATCACAACCAGAACGATGTTGAAGGATATTGCTAATTCATTGCTTCATATGTTCGAAAAATAGGTCTGCTCAACAACGTAAATAACGCAATGAATGTTGTTGTACTGTCAAAATGAAACCCATTGTTACTGATAGTGTGTTAAGGCTCCCGCAGACAAGCGCGACGCGACACTAGAAGCACAATTTCTAAGAAAACTTCATGGAAAGTGTCACACTTCCTGTCGCGCCCGCAATAGCGCGCCAGTCTGCGCGAGCCTTTACGCAATTACCCCGCGGAGGTATTTACTTAGCTCTCACCAACGCCTACACTCACAGTTAGACCATTTCTCTTAATTGATTAATTAACTATCTACAAGTGGCACTAGAAAGTAACGTGTGTCATAGGACCATGGATTAGTCATTATGACACACATCAAGAACAACCTTATCTTTATGGTTGTAGCTTAAACCAGAAATAAACTGTATCTAAATAAATGGGCTATAGGCGGCATTTTATGAGATAAGGTACCCTAGCAGTGAACAGTATTTTGTTAACAAATTCATTCACATTTATAGTAGGTAGTTGCAGTTTTACTGACAACAGTAATTTAATTTATACCCGACTACGCTACGCGTTTGACAGGCTATGTAAGTATGTATGTCCATCTGTTCCCTCATCATTACTCATAATAAGCTACTCGTCGTATTTTATTGAACTTCCACCATGGAGTGCCACAAGGAGCAATATTAAGTCACGTTTTATTAGAACAATAGCTGATACAATAATTTATATATTTGCTTTTCTTCGTATAGGTATTATTAATTACAAGCTGTGTGCCAGATGGGATTTTCCATTGGCAAACATGACGTACTTCCATACAAATTTTCATACACTATTTAATCCCATTATTGAGTTTGATTTTTTTTAAATCCTTCCTTAGTGCTCACTTTCACTAAACATATCAGGAACTCTTGTGCAAAATTTAATGCTTCTAGACCGCGACGCCACGCGACTAGTAGAACAATTTCTATGAAAACTTCATCGAAATTGTTCTATCAGAATTGCGTTACACGGTCGCGTCGCGCCTGTCTGCGGGAGGCTTAAATTTAGGCTGTGTGTTGTCTCGCTCAGTGAATGAATGAATTAAAGATAGAACATAAATAATGAGGCTTCTTCATTTAAAATTAAAACTAAATCGTAGCAGAAATATTTGTTTGCATTCTATTATACATTTGATACGTAGTATCGTAGTATCGTACATATCGGTACGTATACGTAGGTCATTGAACAAAGATATCGCTACATAAACACATCTGTTTTAATTACTAGAATTATAGAAATAGGATGTGGGACTGTGGGTGGTCAAATACCAGCTGCGTGCATGGAAAAGATGCCGTTAAAAATAAATACATGTACTCAAGTGCCAGCGTGTTTGTGTGCTAATCCTAGTAATTGACCGATAAGGATCGTTGTGCTAGTTTTCTAGTTTACTTCAATGGTGGGAATCGTTTTATTGGGGCCGGTAATGACTCACTTTATGTATATGTACACTATTATATGACACGCTAAATAAACAAAATGGACGATGCTTTGACCGCCATTGTGCAATATAGCTTTCTAAACAGAAGTCGTTTCTAATTCGTCAAAAGTTTAGTTGATAATTGAACCGAATATATCTATGAGCAAAAAGCCGTTCTGACATTTTGTGACATTATTTGAAACTGGTTGCTGCTGCGGCTTTGCTTAAAATAGCCTAAGTTACTCCTTATAAAATCAGCTATCTGCCAGTGAAAGTCCTGTCAAAATCGGTCCAGCCGTTTCGCAGATTAACCGGAACAAACAGACAGACAAACAACAATTTTAAAATTGTTATTTTGTTAAAAGTACCTTAAATACTTTCTTAAGCATTTATATAGTAAAAAGCTGTTACTCTGAAATTACAAACAGACACTATAATTTTATTTATTTGTAAGTATGTACTGTATAGATATTTATTTACCTAATCAGTAATCACCCTTGAAACCCAATATCATGAGAAGGTGGAACCCGCAATAATATTTATATATACGAAGATATTTGTAAACATCGGGGCATCGAGTCTTAGAATGTTTAATTTGAATACCTCGTAATGAGTGAGACGTGTGCTAACCTTCAAAAGATGTATGTGTAGGTACCTAATTTCTTGGAAACGTTAAAGTACCTACTCACTGAAGGCGATAAGATCGCAGACAGAACCCGAGATTACCTGGCGTGCTTTATACACAGGCACACACACAGACGCAAACAGGATATGACTGTTTTTCGATCACGTGAATTTACCTAATTCTAGAATTCAGTACACAATTGTGACTAATTAATTTATTCCATTTCCTGGCTGGCTACTCCAATCATGTATTACTTATAATGTTTACTGGGTAGAATGAACTTCACCCTGATTGCGTATTATACTAACAATCACAATCTGAATGATTTTGAAGGATATTGCTAATCCATTGCTTCATATGTTCGAAAAATCTGTCTGCTCAACAAGGTAAATAACACAATCAATGTTGTTGAACTGTCAAAATGATTTTGACAGTTGAACAACATTCATTGCGCAGACAAATTTTGACACTTACAGTAGCCATGGGTTGCCATGGCTACTGTAAGTTTGTTACGCAATTAACCCACAGGTCTTAAGTCAGGCTACGTCTAGCCTCTAGTAGGTTTGGATTCCCCTTTTCTTACTGATGCAGATATCTTTACTAATATTTTAGAGAGAAAAGATTAGATTTTTTGTTTGTACGTATCTAATTGATAAATTCAAAAACTACCTTTTAACTCATTTTAAAAATGATTTCACGTAGAAAGCTACAGCAAGTAAAATGGTCTGTATTATTTTAATTAGAGATCTCTACGAAAATTACAATAATGTAACCCAAGGTACCAAACATTTGCCAGTGAAAAATATTGATGATACATAAAATAATGTAGGTACTACATGTTTATAGTACCTACTCATTCATTAAGGCTCCTACATACTGGCGCGACTTGTCGCACGACGCGACGCGACACAAAGACACCGCGTGTAGCGCTACAAGCGGTGCCTTTGTGAAAAATGTTCGCGAGGCTATATGTCTAACTATTATAGTTAAGTCTCAATAACCGTTTTTTGTTCAAATTAGTCAATCAACACACGGGTAGAGTCGAAAGACAATGACATCCGTATTATGATATTAATTCTTAACCAACTAAATAGTTTCATAATCAAGGTTGATTAAAATTCCTCTTTATATTATTCGAATCGAACCTTTCGTTTAGAAATTACAAGGGGTATAAAAATGGTAAAAGTAAGAAAAATGCCGCGGTGTGAGCGTCGAGCCTTACGTTAGTCTATTAGTTTTAGTTACCTACACAATGATTTTTTTGTGGTACTTAGGAGTTACTACTTTTAATCCCGGTAGTACACACGGCTACATATCTGGGCTAGTTATAAAATGTTTGGTTTCCTTAAATGTCGGGTACATGTATTTTTTCAATAAATTAGTTAGTCTCCAACCGGTGTTTTACTCAATCGTTCCACTGGCGACGAGGATAAAAAAACAATAATACGCGTGTTGATCGGCGGAATATCGTGTTAGTATTCGTTAATAGTGATATATTGTCAAAGTGCAACATGCTGATTGGGAAAATTGAAACATTTGACCTCAACTCGAAACAATGGCAAAGACGAGTAAAGCATATAGTAGAGTATATTATTAAATGAAGTGAAGGAGGAATTGAAAGTGCCTATGTTGATCACGGTGGTTGGCGAGGCTACCTACGCCCTTATGTGTGACCTTTGTGCACCAGACCATCCAGAGACCAAAGGATTTGACACGTTGGTGAATTTGGTGACCAACCATCTTGAGCCGCAGCGGTCGGAAATAGCCGAAAGACATGTTTTCATGTTAACAGAATACCTACAACAGTTGAAACATTTAGCAGCGACATGTAATTTCGGTAGCAAATTAGAGGAAAACCTTCGTGTCTAGAATATTTGCTGAAAAAACTATAGTCAACTCGATAAAGAAGGTTTAGCAATATATTTTGGTATTATACAAGACACCATCAATACCTGGGGGTCTACTATCTTTCTATGAAACGAAACTTCGCAAACGAACGAAATTTAAACGTTGTTTCGTTATTGACCCTACTCTATTTTGTTTTCGGACACGCAGACGAAGTTCGGATTCATAGACAATTTTCGTGAACGATTGAAATGAATAATAATGTGTGGGTCTTTTATGATGTCTTATAAAGTCAATTACGGTTTTCACTTTAACTTAAAAGTCCTAATCTATTAAGCTTTATTTTTAAAATTTAACATTTAACACTGGTTTATTAAATATTTCTTGTAATGTTCCTGCAGAAAATATAAATATACGGATCAAAATTGTATTTTCGGCGAAATTCGCCGAGACACTATAAAACACTCTTTCACGGTCATTGTTAACCGACTAAATTTAAGAGTAGGTACTATTTCATGCCAACGATGGGTAGTAACATAAGACAACCAAAATTATCTGTATATTCACATACAATCTAATCCATGTCAACACATGATTTTTTGTTTGAATTCTTTAAAAAGTTTTCTGAAGTTTGTTTCTCAAGTATTGTGTTAATAAATCATGTTTTCAAGTGCTTTTTTACACACTTCGCAACCGCGATACACATTCCGTCAGAAAGTTTCAAGTTGTACTGTATCGCAGTCTGTACATATTTTGGGTCTCCACAAGTTTTGTTTTGGATTTAAAAACTTTGTAAGTAAATATCATAAATGTACTATTTATTTGTTTTTTCATTAAAAATATCGCCACATCTTATTATCCATATAAACATCTTTTCAGTTTAAAATGGCTCCACATACGGGTTCTGCTACTCCCGAGCAAATCGACACCCTTCTCAATTTCCTTCTTCTTAACTACTCGAATAATTGCCGACTGAGTCGGTAATTTCCTACAAACTCTAAGTCGATAATTTCACTAATATTAAGTTGAATGCGCAGGCGACGCCGGTTCCTTCTACGCTCTAAACGTTCTTCACGTAGAGCAGCCTCGATTAAGAGCATTCTCGTAGCCATTTCAAGCAAATATATAGTAAAATCCACACTGCCGAATGACTAACGAAAATCAAAAGGTAACACTTTTGGTTTCGTCAATTTGAGGTTAAAATTCCGAACAATCATCTGTCAAATTCAAATTTTCGTTCGCAACATTTATGAATTAGAGTAGGTTTAGAGAATCTAAATGTCAAATAATGTTCGTTCGAATGAAACTTCGTTGAAACTTCGGAACGAATAGAACCGTGGTAGGAAACACGCGAAATTCGATCGAAACTTCGTTTTTCGTTGAAACAGAGTAGACCCCCTGTTTGGAAGAAAGTTCGTGTCTCGCACTGATCACCAGCCTAAGTTTTATATTAGTTAAGTTTTATATTCGGCGTTAAAAGAGGCATACCGCAAACGGCTGCTAGCCGTCTGCAGCGGTGGGCCGCGCGACTAGCTGCTTATGATTTTTCAGTGGAGTTTGTCAGTACATGTACTCTGTGTATAATGTACTCTGTGGTGGAGTTTGTCCGTTCGACCAGCAATGGCCCGGCTGACGCGTTATCTCGTTTACCGCTGGCACTTGAGCCCCGCCCATCCGAAGCGATTAGTTATATTAACTTAGAAGAAGATTATTTACCTATTAATTTTAAAGATATTTGTAAAGAAACAAAAGTAGATGCATTGTTAAGTAAGATACTCGGTTATGTTATGTTTGGTTGGCCATTGACTGCAAGTTCCGAGGCGGAAAAACCGTACCTACTTTGCGCGCAAAGAAGAAATTGTTACAGATTTAAGACTCTTACAAACAAGCGCGACACGCGACGCGACACAAAGGCACCGCTTGTATTGCTACACGCGGTGCCTTTCTGTCGCGTCGCGTGTCGCTCCTGTTTGAAGGAGCCTTTAAAGTAAATATGGGGGATGGCTGTGAATAACGCAGACATCAAGATCAATTAATTTCTGTGAAGAACCGTTAAGGCTCCTACATACTGGCGCGACTTGTCGCGCGACGCGTCGCGACACAAAAGCACCGCTTGTAGCGCTACAAGCGGTGCTTTTGTGTCGCGTCGCGTCGCGCGACAAGTCGCGCCAGTATGTAGGAGCCTTTACTCACTGACGCGCACAAGTAAAGGAACATCATCTGGCGAAAGTAACTCTAAAAATGATTGTGTGGAAGCCGATTAATATGTTGATGCATCGGACGGGGCCGGGACGGAGGAGACTGGGAAGAAGCCCAAAGTGGAACCTTCAGTTTCAGTATCTCAGGGTACAGGCGGAAGAGTCTCAATCCCCGCCCCGTGCCGGTATATCAGATCGAGCTTTGCGTGCATACAATAGAAATAAGAAAAATGTTTTGTAATTTAAAGGGGGGAAAATGGGGTAGTTATATGTAAAATGATTGGTTTCCTTAAATGTCGGGTACATGTATTTTTTCAATAAATTAGTTAGTTTCCAACCGGTGTTTTACTCTATCGTTCCAATATCAAGCATTTCCGTACAATGAGAACGATATTTTCTGACAACCACGCGGGCAAAGTCACGGTCAAAAACTAGTCAGTTATAAGGATGCATGTAGAAGACATGTGCCAGAGAATAGACAACAGCTAAAGAAACAGCTATGAGATACCTGTGCATGTAGAAAGTAGAAACCAATATAATTCTGAGTACAGTCGGTACGGTAAAACTTTTGGTATTATTCCGGCGGGATTGAGAATAGGGACGACGTCATACAAAGGAGAATTTTTATAACGGAAACTGTTATTTTCCCACGACCCAGGGAATGACGCGCCACGCTGCGCGCGGCGCCCCTCTAGCCCAACGAGTTCTTATTTTGAATTCAAATTTCGTGTAGGATGTAGACATTAGAAGCGATTGTGAGGTATGTTTACAAAGCAATCGTTTTACGACGTGGGACTGTGCGACACGTGCGCCGATCAACGTGAATGCTAATTCTTATCAATCCACGAGTCAGCGCGAAAAAAGAACACGTTTTGTAATGGCAACAATACAGCCGCACAGTGGAACGAATGTATGGGAGCGGTTGGACGTAGACATGTCCGAAAAATAAGAGTAAAATTATGCCAAACTAATGATGCCATCTTATTCGATTACTTAATGCCTTCATAAATTGTGGTGATGAATTTCTTCATAACTCCCATATTTCGGGAGTAATTTGAGAAAATGTGAAATTTTACTATGAAAATGAGTGTATCGAGCTCTCTCCCTCCTGATTCCGGGCTTGTTTCAAGTAGCGGTCTCTAATATCGTAATGCTATTACTAAGAGCTATATTTAATACTAAGACACATAGTGCGCCAAATGTGCACTTTCTGGGATAAAAGGAAATGAAAATTTAAAAAAAAAAACGTTTTTTCCCCATTTGTATTTACTTTAAACCGCAGACAGACTTATTAAGAGGTCTATAAATATATTATATATATACAGAAATATATATTAACAAAAATATTCACAAGAACTGATGAGAGTATGACTTTTAAGTAAGTTGATAATAAATTACCTAGTTTCATTAAAAGTACAATAAATAATTAAGATGTAAGCTCTAATTTACTAAGTTACACATTTTAAAACAATAACATCATTTAATTATCTTCGTCATCATCATCATCATCAATTAATTCAAATTCAGAATCGATGTCCGCTAAATCATTTATGTTAACAAATTCGATATCACTTTTCTCAGAATCCGTAAGCTCATAAAATTCCTTAAAAGAAGATTTTTTTACAAACTTATTTCCTTTTGGACGGATACTTGTAACAAGTGGATCAGAAGACAGTAAAAGATTGTGCATAATATCTTCATTGCATGAGATACTGCTATGCTTTCGAGAATGCCCCTCTCTATATTTTCTAAAATCTTTATTTCTAGCCTCAGATGCCTCTTCGGATAGAAAACCAATGGGCACAATTGACATGTTCTGAACTATGTCTGGCCCATGCATTAAAATTTTATGAAGTGAAGAAGGCATATAATACCATGGGTATAACTCCACGTAAAGCTTAGCAGTATCAAAGCAGAACTCTCGGAATTTAGTTACGTTGATCTTCTCTCCTGATGAAATACACTGCAAGATCACACAGATTTTTCTTAAAAGCATAGCATCTATTCCGGTCAGTTCAGCAGATTTAGTGTAGTTTTCAAAAAATCTCCTTGCCGAGTTGCCATTGTTGGTGGATCCACTGCCTTGTTTCACAACATCGAGAAGTAAGCCCGTTTCTCTTCTTACAGCCTCTTGAACTCTTTTCTTCCTGTCATCAACTTGCCTTTTTGCTATATCACCCCTTACTTGCCATGATTTTATGTCTAATTTGTAGGAAATGTGTAATAAGCATTCCATTGAGCGAATCCAAGCGTGAAGGGTGCTTAAGCTATATTTATACATGTCCTCGTTTGCGTGTTTATCTTTGATTAACTCTAAATTATTCATTTCTTTAGGACAAGCCTTGCATATGTCACACACTGAAGCTGCTGTATTGGATATAATGGAATGAATTTTACCATCAATCATTGTCAACAGCAGTTGGTGTTTGACACTAATTCCATCAGTGATGGTGGATGGAGTTAAGGCTTCAATCTCTGCTTCGATTTCAGCCATCTCTCTCTGCACATTTTCTTTGGTTTCCTTTATAAACTTAAACAATATTGGCCGGCAAAATGAAGTGGAAGATGGTCGCTCGTTTTCCCAAATTGTTACACCTTTTGAGACGAGCCGCAGTGGTACAAGACTAATCATAAAATTACTAGCAAGATCGATTTGCTCATCTTCACTCGTCCTTTGATGATAAATGCTTTGGCTAGATGATCCGTCAAAACCCCATTTGCTGGTCAATACGAGCTGTTGATTGGGATCAACAGGGGTTTCTAACGACCTAATAAGTCTTCTTGAGGTTAAATCCATCAAGGCTTGTAATTTGATTTTTGCAGAGCTCTCTGTAACTGTGAGATCTTCTTTGGCCGGATAGCACTTAATTTTTTCTTTAACCAACATGTAGTAACTCGGGTATTGAAGAGCTCCTTCTTGAGTGTTGAAATCCCGAAGAGTGTTATAGCGCCATTTCGATAAGTTCATCGATACATAAAGAGCCAATGCCTTCAAAGGGGATATTTCCCGTACCTGAATTGATTTACCTTCAATGAAGGCTTTGATTTTTGAGGCCTCTTCTGGATTCTCCGTCAAGTATTTCATAACATAAGCTGTATCGCTTTGTCCTGCCTTTTGAAGCGCCCTTTCGGCCGAAAACATAATTTCAGCGCTGCTACTGCTGCATGAAAGACTATCTTCAGTGCGTCTTCTTTTTTGCCGGTTACTAAGGTCCTCAAAAGATTTACGAGGACTAGGATGTGTACAAGTTGAAGCATCAGATTTAGCAGGAGAAATTATGGGCTCGATGACGTCACTTATATTTTCTGTAGAAGGTTCCATATTTTCATTCTGTAATTCCGGCCATTGAATTGCAGCCTGTAGCCAAATCTCATGTTTCTTCCGAAACTTATCTGTGCTTCTTCCAGACTGTGTCCATTTTGCATAAATGCGGTAGCAAAATCGACGACACCAGTCTTTTAAACTTGTTTCAGCACTTTCACATAACTGAACACAACTGTTATCTTTTAAAACACTGAACAAATAGTTAAAGTCGCGTAAATCTTTATGTGCGCGTGCGCATAAAGCAACGTGAATATCAAGATTTGTATTAAAATTTGGAAAATACATTGCGAGATTAGCTTGGATACAACGAGGTGTAAATCAACACTGATTTTAAAGTTACTAATAGTGACCTATTTATATAAAATCCAGGTATCCCAGGTATCCTTTGTTAAATATTGCAAGGTAATTAGTTATTGTGATAATTAGTAAATGATGCATGCTAAATTAGTGTATTAAGAGCCATTTAGTAATTAAATAATAGCAATGTTCTTATCAGTAATCATTAGTGCATCAGTTTTATATGTAAACCTTAAGTCCCTAATTATATATCCTAATTAGCTTATATCTTCTCTAATTGGCTGCTCAGAAATGTTATTGTAATAAGGTAAACCTTTAGAAAAACGGTTTTAATCAACAAAATAAACAAAAAATAAAAAAATTGTGTTATAAAATAAACATCACTCTTTATCCCAGAAAGTGCACATTTGGCGCACTATGTGTCTTAGTATTAAATATAGCTCTTAGTATTAGCATTATGATATTAGAGACCTCTACTTGAAACAAGCCCGGAATCAGGAGGGAGAGAGCTCGATACACTCATTTTCATAGTAAAATTTCACATTTTCTCAAATTACTCCCGAAATATGGGAGTTATGAAGAAATTCATCACCACAAGTTATGAAGGCATTAAGTAATCGAATAAGATGGCATCATTAGTTTGGCATAATTTTACTCTTTTTTTTCGGACATGTCTACGTCCAACCGCTCCCATACATTCGTTCCACTGTGAGCCGTTGAGATTCGAATGTTATGTATTTCAAGATTAGGTTTCCGGTAATGATTGATGAGGTAGGTAGGTACAGGATTACGATTTGATAAAGTGATTAATTCAGTTATCAAGACAAAAACGTTATTTATTTCTTACAAAAAATCTGATATTTCATCTTTTGTCGTTTTGGTAGGTAGGTACCGATTATACTAACTAATATTATAAATGCGAAAGTGAGTTGTTTGTTACGCTTTCACGTTCAAACGGCTGAACAGATTTAGATGAAATTTGGCTCATGGGTAGACTATGACCTGGGTTAAGAGTTAGGACAGACTACCGGGCGAAACCGCGGGGCGCAGCTAGTACGGAATAATAATGTAGGTAGATAAGATCTATACAGGTTTTATTTACATTGTTTATTATGTAGGTATATGTTTTAATAAAATAGTCGAGAAATCTTACCTGCGATGGTATCTAGGTAGATACTAGGTATATGACGTACCTATTTATGTGTGCACCTCGGTATTGTAATTAAACTAACAAAGCAATCTAGCAAAAGAAATTAAATGCAGCAAAGGCATGAAAATTAATATTTTTCATTTTAATCACATCCAATCGAATTTAAAGATTGTAATCAATCCTACTTTCAATGTGGTCTTTGATCTTTTTTGTGACAGAAAACAAGTCCTTTTGTCACAAAACACTTTGTTTATATGGTTTTATAATTTCTTATTCATTCCAAATTACATTTAAACATATAACTTGTTTATATTTTTGTAATGACCTTTTAAAACCCTTCATTTTGATACCCCATTCGATATACCTTTATGAGATTTTTTTTAAAACATACATTTTGGCGCCACAAACCAACAATTTTGATTTCTTCTAATTTATATAAATACCCAGTGACACTCGCGTAATAAAGACGAATGTAACGACATATCATTTATCAGCCGTTTAGTAGTTACGAGGGATAATGGGGACGGACATACATACATACAGGTCAAGCATATAATCCTCTTTTTTTGGCTTCGCAACAGTCGGATGAAAAACAAGGTAACTCAGTAAAATGAACCTTAAGGTGCTTAGCATAATGTATTCTTTCGCTACATATCAAGCTATACATATCCAGTATAAGCTGACCTTTCATTGTACGGAAATCCTATAGAATGCTAGAGCAGCATATTCTGGAAATAAATAGCTTGATATGTAGCCGTGTGTACATACGCTGCAGACTGCAATCTATCTTTAGTTACACTTGGCATTGTTTGAGAATTTCATTTTCTTATATACTTACATCTTTGTTCAGATGTTTGCAGGAAGTCAGACTGCGAACAAAAGGAATCTATCTACTTACCATTGTTTTAGATAAGACCTCGTCACAGCCAACACAAAGTGGCTTGTTAATAAATAAGTGTAAAAACCTACATATGGGGACGACAGGACCTAAACACAAATTTTGTAATTTTTATAATGCCTAAAAGTATATGATCCACTGCAGTAAACAAAATCAGAAAAATATATGATATTCTTCAGGATATATGCTAGGTAGATAGTGTGTTACATAATACAACTAATTTGATACGATAGAAAAAAAAAACACGAAGATACCTCTAAAAATTTCTTTTAACGAATAAAATTCATACTAATTACATGCAATCATTCTGATTTTTTGTCAGATTATTCTACAAGCAACATTTTAGCATAATAGTGTTTTTTTTTATACAACCTATAGCTTTTTTGTAAATCGATAATTACTTCATATTTTGCAATAAATTACCAGCGTCGTCATCGCGCTTCTCATTCTTTTTTATGCAGTCCGACAGTGACCGCGCTTTAGGTGTTGTCGGCCTCTTAAATAGAAAAGTGCTCATTTAAGCACTGAGTAAGATATTTTAATAGAAACATGAACGAACCTACAAGAAAATACACGATTGATTATTAACGATTGATTTTTATATAATGCCTTGCACTGAGCAAGGCATTATATAAAAACACATTACCTACACTCCATTTTGGGCAGTCGTGTAAAAAGAGGCATACTTATATTATGTTTCTAGCGCACGCGTCGGTCGTGAGAACTCGAAACGAACTGAACGTCCTAATTGGAATTGGGACGTTTTGCCCTAAGTCCGCGCTTCAAGAAGGGCGACAAGCCTACCGGGGTTGCGGGAAGGTACTAACTAAAGGGTCACCGAGGCCCCTGGCAACACAGGCAACAGGAAGGAATACGGGTGGGTTTTAGTCAGAAGCGGTGTTATTACAAAACAAGGATTTCTTTTGACATGGTTTAAACCATCGAGCTAGTTTTTGTAATAAGAACGTTACTGTGATTGAAATGCAGTTCTTTATACAAAACTGACTATTATTTTATTCCGGTACTAAGTTGACAGTTTGGCATTAAGAACTTTAACGTAGCCGGAATAAAGTTCGAAATTCAAAATTGGCTCAATAATTTAAACCTGGGTCTGAAGATAATCCTTGTTTTGTAATAAGACGGTAAGAGTCTGACACACCCTCCCGCTCCGCCCAGAGCGGGAGAAGTTATTTGATGTCCCAACCAAAAAAAAAAAAAAAGAAGGGCGACAAGCTGTCACGTGTTACGACCAGATTTTAAACGTTGTCGGTTACTATGAACGTAACATTTATCTTGTTAAAAATCTAATTGGTGCAAGACTGCAAGGTATAAAAACGTTTTGTATTTATGTAACACCTAGGAAGGTATTGGCTAGTTTCACGTTTCACGGAAAACTTGATATCGCGTGGTACTACTTATACTAAGAATGTTACTTTTGCAATACCTAGTAAGTGTCTACCTGTTGCATACATATTAATTTAAATATTATTTATTATCAACGTGTAGGTACTTTAATATACAGCCTGGAACTTTATGGCGGCTCGGAACACGAGGCGAGTCACTGCGCAGTAATGAATTCATTTGTCAGCGGGGGTGAGGGGAGGGGTACTGCGCATCGAGTAGCGCACTTCAAAGCCGCCATAAAGTTTGACGCTTACCTACCATTTTTCTTGGTCATGTTTTCCTTATAATCAAGAAGCTAAATTCAAATCAAATTTAATTTTAAAGATTAGGTACCTAATTAAATTTAAAATATACTTAGGAATGCACACGTGTATTCAATTTATTTTAATTTTTGCTACGGATAAAAACTGACATTGATTATTTAAATAATCAAAACATTAAGTAGGAACGAAACACACTAATTTTGATAAGATAATTTGTGTGATTATTGGGCTGATTTACCTACGTAATTCTTTTTTATTTGGTAGAGGAAACTCACGAAGTGGTCCCATATACGAGGGTCATTCAATAAATACTTAGCCTACAAAAAGTAAACGAAAATTTTGGAAAAGTGGCAATTTTTCAACAGTCTCCTTTTAGTTCGATACACTTAGCCCAGCGATGCTCCAACTTTTTTACCCCGTCCGAAAAATAGTTTTTGTCAAACTCTGCAAAATAGGCCTCCGTAGCGGCGATGACCTCCTCATTCGATCCATATCTATTCCCGGCGAGTGATTTTTTCAGATTAGGAAACAGAAAGAAGTCACAAGGGGCCAAATCTGGAGAATACGGTGGATGGGGCAACAATTCGTAGCGTAATTCGACCAATTTGGCCATGGCAACGGGCAGACGTGTGAACCGGTGCGTTGTCGTGGTGAAACAGCACTTTTTTCTTCGCCAGATGGGGTCGTTTTTTCTTTAATTCGGCGTCGAATCGGCCCAATAAATCGGCATAGTAAAGCCCTGTAATTGTTTTACCCTTCTCGAGGTAATCGATGTAGATCACACCTCGTGAATCCCAGAAAACGGTGGCCATAACTTTTCCGGCCGATTTTACAGTTTTCGCCTTCTTTGGAGCACGTTCCCCGGTCTGGATCCATTGTTTTGATTGCTCCTTGGTCTCTGGTGTGTACCAGTGGTTCCAGGTTTCATCGACGGTCACAAAACGACGCAAAAACTCCGCTGGATTCCGCTTAAACAGCGCCAAACACGTCTCCGATGTGGTCTCACGGTTGCGCTTGTTTTCTGGTGTGAGTAAACGCCGCACCCATCGCGCCGACAGCTTTCTCATGCCGAGTTCCTCGTGAAGAATATGATGCACTGTTCCTTCTGAAATGCCTACAGTCTCAGCTAGCTCCCGAACCTTCAATCGGCGATCTGCCAATACGAAATCATGGATTTTTTTAATGTTTTCCTCCGTAGCAGCTGTTTTCGGTGCACCTGGACGTGGTTCATCAAAAACCGACGTACGGCCACGTGCAAACTCGTTGAACCAATTCTTGACGGTGGCCATCGATGGAGAAGAGTCACCGTACACAGCATCCAAGCGCTCTTTGATTTCGATGCGCGTTTTCCCTTCCAAAAATAGGAAGCGAATCACCGAACGATATTGCTCTTTTTCCATTTTTGTAAAACCGATCGACACGTTCGCTTCCATAAGTTGTCAAATTAAAACAAATGAAGGGATTGGAATGAAAATTTGAAAAAAGAATTAAAAAAGAATGTGCTACACTGTGGTAAAACTCTTTTGAAACTACAGCGCCCTCTGGCGATGAGGCTAGGTACTTATTGAATGCACCTCGTACCTAAATGTATAAAACTTTGCTTGGGTATTTTTTGACATTATAACGCCAAAATAAAAAAAAAATTGACAGCATACTAATACACTATAATACTATAGCACTATAATTTATGTTGCAATTTTTATTGTAAATTTTGACGTTCTAACGTGCCTCAGTGCCTATTTGAAATAAATTATTTGACTTTGAGTTTAATAATGAATGATGTGTACTTAATAACTTCCTGTCACTGTTTTTTGCATAGTAAGTAGTGATGTACAATACGAATTGGTGTGGGATAGATACCACAACTAAAAAGTGAACAATAAAAAACTTTTTACAACCGAATTCCAAAAAAAATATTATTATGATGTTGGTTGTTTTTGTTGCAAAAAACTCTTTTCTCTCGTCAGAAACCTACTAACACTAAATAAAAGCGCTGAAAGTCAAATTGTTACGATGGGCGAGGGTTTCCTAGAAGAGCGGTGGCCGCTACGACGGCCGTCAAGAAAGCGTTGTTGCGGGGTTTGACTTTACGGTGTTAAAAAACGCTCTCTAGGAAAACACAACAACTTACTTTTCATCACATCTTAATTTACCGTACGTACACACGGCTACAGATCAAGCTATACATTTCCAGTTTACGTTGATCTCGCACTGTACGGAAATCCTATACAATGCGAGATCAGCTTATATTGGAAATGTATAGCTTGATGTGTAATGTAGCCGTGTGTACTTAGTACAGTTTATACTCTTACGGGGAACAGAGTGAATCCAGTTCCGTTAAGGCGCTGACAAGACCCAATGGACCAAAATAGGCTTCTCTTAAGAAAAAAAGTTGCCAAATCTGTATAGTTTGTAGCGGAAAAAAAATATATTAATTTTGATCATATTTCCCAGAACTTGGTTGTTACCAAAACACGTTTTGAAAAAAAATCTCGATCCAAACTAACGTTAAACTAACCTCTTACCTTGAGTTCTAATCCAAAATATCTGTATTAAATATCAACATACGTTACGTATTTAATTAATAACAAGAACGTCTTATTTGAATGCAGAAGTTGGTTGTTTTTTATTTTCGATTACTCAACTGAATTTTGAGTAAACAGATAATTGCTTCATATTTTGCAATAAATTACAAGCGGTGTTATCGCGCTTCTCTTTCTTTTCTATACAATCTGACAGTGTCCGCGATTTAGGTGTTGTCAGCGTCTTAACAACCATAATAAGTACCGAAACAACTGCCTCGTTGGTCTAGTGGTCGCAAGCGCTACTGCTGAGCATGAGGTCCTGGGTTCGATTCCCGGGTCGGGCAGTGTTATTGGGTTTTTCTACCTGGAATTTCTCAGTAGCAGCCCGGAGCCTGGATTTGTGCCCGGCTGATGGCAATAGGCTCAGCCCCTATTACATGGGACTTAAAAACATAACTGGCGAAATATGGGTGTACTACATACCTCTGCCCAACCCTTCGGGGAAAACAAGGCGTGATGTTTTATATCGAAACATAAGAAACAGTCAGTATTTCTTAAAAATCTTTGACAAATCAATATAACAACAACTTTGCACAAATTCATGTAAGTTACAAATAAAGGCTGGGAGCAGACAGACGCGACGCGACGCACAGTGGAACGAATGTATGGGAGCGGTTGGACGTAGACATGTCCGAAAAATAAGAGTAAAATTATGCCAAACTAATGATGCCATCTTATTCGATTACTTAATGCCTTCATAAATTGTGGTGATGAATTTCTTCATAACTCCCATATTTCGGGAGTAATTTGAGAAAATGTGAAATTTTACTATGAAAATGAGTGTATCGAGCTCTCTCCCTCCTGATTCCGGGCTTGTTTCAAGTAGCGGTCTCTAATATCGTAATGCTATTACTAAGAGCTATATTTAATACTAAGACACATAGTGCGCCAAATGTGCACTTTCTGGGATAAAAGGAAATGAAAATTTAAAAAAAAAAACGTTTTTTCCCCATTTGTATTTACTTTAAACCGCAGACAGACTTATTAAGAGGTCTATAAATATATTATATATATACAGAAATATATATTAACAAAAATATTCACAAGAACTGATGAGAGTATGACTTTTAAGTAAGTTGATAATAAATTACCTAGTTTCATTAAAAGTACAATAAATAATTAAGATGTAAGCTCTAATTTACTAAGTTACACATTTTAAAACAATAACATCATTTAATTATCTTCGTCATCATCATCATCATCAATTAATTCAAATTCAGAATCGATGTCCGCTAAATCATTTATGTTAACAAATTCGATATCACTTTTCTCAGAATCCGTAAGCTCATAAAATTCCTTAAAAGAAGATTTTTTTACAAACTTATTTCCTTTTGGACGGATACTTGTAACAAGTGGATCAGAAGACAGTAAAAGATTGTGCATAATATCTTCATTGCATGAGATACTGCTATGCTTTCGAGAATGCCCCTCTCTATATTTTCTAAAATCTTTATTTCTAGCCTCAGATGCCTCTTCGGATAGAAAACCAATGGGCACAATTGACATGTTCTGAACTATGTCTGGCCCATGCATTAAAATTTTATGAAGTGAAGAAGGCATATAATACCATGGGTATAACTCCACGTAAAGCTTAGCAGTATCAAAGCAGAACTCTCGGAATTTAGTTACGTTGATCTTCTCTCCTGATGAAATACACTGCAAGATCACACAGATTTTTCTTAAAAGCATAGCATCTATTCCGGTCAGTTCAGCAGATTTAGTGTAGTTTTCAAAAAATCTCCTTGCCGAGTTGCCATTGTTGGTGGATCCACTGCCTTGTTTCACAACATCGAGAAGTAAGCCCGTTTCTCTTCTTACAGCCTCTTGAACTCTTTTCTTCCTGTCATCAACTTGCCTTTTTGCTATATCACCCCTTACTTGCCATGATTTTATGTCTAATTTGTAGGAAATGTGTAATAAGCATTCCATTGAGCGAATCCAAGCGTGAAGGGTGCTTAAGCTATATTTATACATGTCCTCGTTTGCGTGTTTATCTTTGATTAACTCTAAATTATTCATTTCTTTAGGACAAGCCTTGCATATGTCACACACTGAAGCTGCTGTATTGGATATAATGGAATGAATTTTACCATCAATCATTGTCAACAGCAGTTGGTGTTTGACACTAATTCCATCAGTGATGGTGGATGGAGTTAAGGCTTCAATCTCTGCTTCGATTTCAGCCATCTCTCTCTGCACATTTTCTTTGGTTTCCTTTATAAACTTAAACAATATTGGCCGGCAAAATGAAGTGGAAGATGGTCGCTCGTTTTCCCAAATTGTTACACCTTTTGAGACGAGCCGCAGTGGTACAAGACTAATCATAAAATTACTAGCAAGATCGATTTGCTCATCTTCACTCGTCCTTTGATGATAAATGCTTTGGCTAGATGATCCGTCAAAACCCCATTTGCTGGTCAATACGAGCTGTTGATTGGGATCAACAGGGGTTTCTAACGACCTAATAAGTCTTCTTGAGGTTAAATCCATCAAGGCTTGTAATTTGATTTTTGCAGAGCTCTCTGTAACTGTGAGATCTTCTTTGGCCGGATAGCACTTAATTTTTTCTTTAACCAACATGTAGTAACTCGGGTATTGAAGAGCTCCTTCTTGAGTGTTGAAATCCCGAAGAGTGTTATAGCGCCATTTCGATAAGTTCATCGATACATAAAGAGCCAATGCCTTCAAAGGGGATATTTCCCGTACCTGAATTGATTTACCTTCAATGAAGGCTTTGATTTTTGAGGCCTCTTCTGGATTCTCCGTCAAGTATTTCATAACATAAGCTGTATCGCTTTGTCCTGCCTTTTGAAGCGCCCTTTCGGCCGAAAACATAATTTCAGCGCTGCTACTGCTGCATGAAAGACTATCTTCAGTGCGTCTTCTTTTTTGCCGGTTACTAAGGTCCTCAAAAGATTTACGAGGACTAGGATGTGTACAAGTTGAAGCATCAGATTTAGCAGGAGAAATTATGGGCTCGATGACGTCATTTATATTTTCTGTAGAAGGTTCCATATTTTCATTCTGTAATTCCGGCCATTGAATTGCAGCCTGTAGCCAAATCTCATGTTTCTTCCGAAACTTATCTGTGCTTCTTCCAGACTGTGTCCATTTTGCATAAATGCGGTAGCAAAATCGACGACACCAGTCTTTTAAACTTGTTTCAGCACTTTCACATAACTGAACACAACTGTTATCTTTTAAAACACTGAACAAATAGTTAAAGTCGCGTAAATCTTTATGTGCGCGTGCGCATAAAGCAACGTGAATATCAAGATTTGTATTAAAATTTGGAAAATACATTGCGAGATTAGCTTGGATACAACGAGGTGTAAATCAACACTGATTTTAAAGTTACTAATAGTGACCTATTTATATAAAATCCAGGTATCCCAGGTATCCTTTGTTAAATATTGCAAGGTAATTAGTTATTGTGATAATTAGTAAATGATGCATGCTAAATTAGTGTATTAAGAGCCATTTAGTAATTAAATAATAGCAATGTTCTTATCAGTAATCATTAGTGCATCAGTTTTATATGTAAACCTTAAGTCCCTAATTATATATCCTAATTAGCTTATATCTTCTCTAATTGGCTGCTCAGAAATGTTATTGTAATAAGGTAAACCTTTAGAAAAACGGTTTTAATCAACAAAATAAACAAAAAATAAAAAAAATGTGTTATAAAATAAACATCACTCTTTATCCCAGAAAGTGCACATTTGGCGCACTATGTGTCTTAGTATTAAATATAGCTCTTAGTATTAGCATTATGATATTAGAGACCGCTACTTGAAACAAGCCCGGAATCAGGAGGGAGAGAGCTCGATACACTCATTTTCATAGTAAAATTTCACATTTTCTCAAATTACTCCCGAAATATGGGAGTTATGAAGAAATTCATTACCACAAGTTATGAAGGCATTAAGTAATCGAATAAGATGGCATCATTAGTTTGGCATAATTTTACTCTTTTTTTTCGGACATGTCTACGTCCAACCGCTCCCATACATTCGTTCCACTGTGCGACGGTGCGATGCGATTTTGATACAACAATTTCCATGAAGTGAACAATTTTTATAGAAATTGTTCTACTAGAGTCGCGTCGCTCTATCGCGTCGCGTCTGTCTGTGGGAGCCTTTATTTGTAACTTACATGAATTGTGCAAGGTTGTTGTTATATTGAATTGGCAAAGATATTTTTTTTGTTATATATAAATAACGTTTTAGTGGCGCCATGCGTAGCTTCTCTGTACCAACTTGTTACTCAATGAGTTTGGTGTGAGACTGGCGGTGACTGGTTCACAGCCACAGTTGTGTCCTTTTATCCTTGAAAGGACTTTGGCAGAGGTCAGTTCTGCAGCGGAACAAAGGACCTTGGCCATTAAAAAACGGCTTAACAAATCGCGTTTAGAATGGATTGTTAACTTGTAGGTAACCCACTGAATACTATCCAGTATTCAGTAAGCAAAGCATACCTACATAATAAAAGTGAATAAAATGAAATTCCACTTGGAAGTTAAAACTTTAATGCAACACCCATAAGACAGTATAAAAGCAGATCTTCTTTGATTTTCCTCATAACGTTTCCTTAGGTCGTCCTCTAAAAAAATCTTGAGAAGTGCTTGCGCAAGTGCACAGAGGAAAACTCGACTTATGAATCATTTACTTTTTTACTCAAAATGGGACATGGGTTTATATAGGTATGTTAGTTCGCTGGTTAACATTGAAAATAAATATAACTTTTTAATGTTCTTTGTTTAGAAAAAGTGTAACTTTAAGGATCGTGCAGACTGGCGAATATCGCGGGCGCGACAGGCATATCGCTGCCTGTCGCGCCCGCGATATCGCACCAGTCTGCACTAGTCTTGATACAATGAATGTTCAGTATAATTCTATTATTATATTATTCTTACAACCGGCAGCAAGTTCGTCATGCTCCCTTAGTTGTCACTGCTTGCGGTAGCGTCGGGGGTCGGGTTACCTCCTTCCCTCTAATGGCTGATTTTTGCGTTATGCTCGTGAACGGGTGCTGCTTGTGGTGACTGGTCGTCTTGCTGACCATTGTTTTGTTTTGTTATTAGTAATTAATTGTTTATTTATTTTACTTTGATGGTCCTAGTTCATCATTTGTGACTGTTGCAGCTATAGCTATATGTAAGCGGGCACGCCTTTTATGCTTGGAGGCTTTTATTTGGGCATTAAGTTCTGTTTACGTTTTTATCTCTGCTTGAGAATTAATAGTTTTCGGTGTTTTGCTTTTCTTTTTTTTTGTTGGTATAGTGGTGTGCTAGCTGACATATGGCTAATAATTTAATGTTTTATGTTGCACGTAATGTAAATTGTTTTGCATACTGTTGTATAGGATCCATTTTTTTTCCCTCTAACTGAACAGACAGCTGTGCTGCTGGGGAGTTTGTTGGCCACTTCTTCCCAGCTAAAGCACTAGGAAGTGGTGAAGGGTGGGGGTTTTGGGGGACTGTCTTATGTAATTTTGACGTTCGAAAAGTGCTGATTCTCAGCCTAGTTTGAATAAATGACTTTTGATTTTGATTTTTGATTCAGAATAATTATAATTATTTTTATTATAACAAATTGTGCAAAAACAAATCAATCACCGGTTCACCAGTTCAAAATAATAAATCATAATTCCTCTGACAGCAATTAAATATATAATTGTATGCAACATATTTTTTTAAATTATGTTTTTATAAATTTGTGAGAGGAATTTCCGCGCGGTTTCGGAAAAAGGAATATTTTGCGTCCCGGAGCTTTGTCCGGGGACAACGGGACAGGTGATCGAGAAAAGAAACAGTCCCGTTCAAAACGGGACGTATGGTCACTTTACTTATGAATGACTTTGTTTAGATTACAGAACGAAATACATGTTGGTGGTACGCTTAAAGCAGTAAATTAATAGGTAATCATACTTCATGCTAATCAGTAAAAACCTAATCGGTGGGTTTTTACGAAACATGACAAGATTCATTCATTAGTAACACAAATCTATACATAATAAATAAAATTGGAGTGTCTGTTTCTAATATTAAAATAACCGCTTTTTACTAAATGCAAATGGATGTATACACGGTACATATATTATACCAAAATAACATTTTTTACAATTTTTGTCTGTCTGTCTGTTTGTTCCGGCTAATCTACGAAACGGCTGGACCGATTTTGACGGAACTTTCACTGGCAGATAGCTGATGTAATAAAGAGTAACTTAGGCTACTTTTATTGCAGAAATTGTATTTATTTTTATTAATATATTATCTATACAGATGTATAGATAATACAGACACTTCAATTTTATTTTTTTGTATGTATGTATAGACATACATACAAAAAAATAAAATTGAAGTGTATATTTGTAATGCCAAAATAACAACTTTTTATTAGATGCATACGAAAGTATATACGGTACTTATAACAAAAAAACAATTTTTTAAATGTTTGTCTGTCTGTTTGTTCCGGCTAATCTCCGAAACGACTAGGCCGATTTTGATGGGACTTTCACTGGCAGATCTAGCTGATGTTATAAGGAGTAACGAAGGCTATTTTTAGAAAAAGCCACGCGGGCAACAGCTAATATTATATAAAAAACATTAAATACCTAAGTAGACCGTATCTAAATTACATTTTAATAAACAAATCAATAAAAGTAATAGGTACACACGGCTACATAACAAGCTATACATTTCCAGTATAAGCTGATCTCGCATTGTATAGGATATCCCTACAATTAGGGGTCAGCTTATACTGGAAATGTATAGCTTGATTTGTTAAGTTTGTTTTATTTGCTAACCAAGATAGAAGATTTTACGTAAGCTATTAACGACGATAAGAAAGTGAATGGATCCTCAGTGGTAGCCCGCGAAATCCAAATTTTCTTACGTTTTTTTGCAATTTGCAGGTCAAAATTGGAAAATCTCTCATGGAATAGTTCATAAAGAACAAACCTAACTTAGATAGATATATTAATGATTTTAAGAATTATAATTCTGTAAATACATATTTGTTATGGTCGCGAATCATATTTTGATGAAGATACAACCTGACACTGATCTGGAAATTGCAAAAACCGTAAGAAAATTTGAATTTTGCGGGCTACCACTGCGGATCCACCACTCTGATTTTTTATTTAGTAGACCAAAATGACAGCTGCTCTGCGATCGAACTTTTTTATATAAAATAACAAGTTATATGTTTGTTACTACCAGACTAACACCCAAAAAAAATCATCAAATCTTTTTAATTTTATTTTTTTTCGTGTTTAAGGGGACTACAGGACCTAAACGCAATTTTTACAAGTTTTTAAAATCAGAAAAATATATGATATTCTTCAGGATATATGCTAGGTAGATAGTGTGGTGAAAACATAATATAACTAATTTGATACGATAGAAAAAAATCACGAAGATGCCTCAAAAAATTTCTTTTAACGATTAAAAACCATACTAATATACATGCAATCATTCTGATTTTTTTGTCAGATTATTCTACAAGCAACATATTAGCATAATAGTGTTTTATTTTGTTTATACAATCTATAGCTTTTTGTAAAGGCTCCTTCAAACAGGCGCGACACGCGACGCGACACAAAGACACCGCGTGTAGTACTACAAGCGGTGCCTTTGTGTCGCGTCGCGTGTCGTGCTTGTTTGTAAAAGTTTTTAATCGATAATTGCTTCATATTTTGCAATTAATTACCAGCGTTGTGTCATCGCGCTTCTCTTTCTTTTCTATGCAGTCCGACAGTGACTGCGCTTTAGGTGTTGTCGCCCCCTTAATTATCGATACTGTATATATTTATATGTATTTTTTTTTAATCGAACCCAGGACCTCATGCCCAGCAGTAGCGCTTGCGACCACTAGACCAACGAGGCGATTATAACGTTCTACTAGGAACTTTTGTAACAGGTTTCAGGTAAAATCAGAAATAAACATTAGCCGGTGCCTAGGTACCTACGAGTAACTACCTAAAATGATAGCTCCGTATCCTACTAATATTATAAATGCGAAAGTTTGTAAGGATGGATGGATGGATGGATGGATGGATGGATGGATGGATGTTTGTTACTCTTTCACGCAAAAAGTACTGAACGGATTTGGATGAAATTTGGCACACAGATAGTTTATAACCAGTAATAACACATAATATACTTTTATCCCGATATACCCACGGGGTCAAAACTTATGCGAGTGAAACCGCGGGGCGCATCTAGTCCTACTAATATTATAAATGCGAAAGTTTGTAAGGATGGATGGATGGATGGATGTTTGTTACTCTTACACGCAAAAAGTACTGAACGGATTTGGATGAAATTTGGCACACAGATAGTTTATAACCAGTAATAACACATAGGATACTTTTATCCCGATATACCCACGGGGTCAAAACTTATGCGAGTGAAACCGCGGGGCGCATCTAGTCCTACTAATATTATAAATGCGAAAGTTTGTAAGGATGGATGGATGGATGGATGTTTGTTACTCTTACACGCAAAAAGTACTGAACGGATTTGGATGAAATTTGGCACACAGATAGTTTATAACCAGTAATAACACATAGGATACTTTTATCCCGATATACCCACGGGGTCAAAACTTATGCTAGTGAAACCGCGGGGCGCATCTAGTCCTACTAATATTATAAATGCGAAAGTTTGTAAGGATGGATGGATGGATGGATGGATGGATGGATGGATGTTTGTTACTCTTTCACGCAAAACGTACTGAACGGATTTGGATGAAATTTGGCACACAGATAGTTTATAACCAGTAATAACACATAGGATACTTTTATCCCGATATACCTACGGGGTCAAAACTTATGCGAGTGAAACCGCGGGGCGCATCTAGTCCTACTAATATTATAAATGCGAAAGTTTGTAAGGATGGATGGATGGATGGATGGATGGATGTTTGTTACTCTTTCACGCAAAAAGTACTGAACGGATTTGGATGAAATTTGGCACACAGATAGTTTATAACCAGTAATAACACATAGGATACTTTTATCCCGATATACCCACGGGGTCAAAACTTATGCGAGTGAAACCGCGGGGCGCATCTAGTCCTACTAATATTATAAATGCGAAAGTTTGTAAGGATGGATGGATGGATGGATGGATGGATGTTTGTTACTCTTTCACGCAAAAAGTACTGAACGGATTTGGATGAAATTTGGCACACAGATAGTTTATAACCAGTAATAACACATAGGATACTTTTATCCCGATATAACCACGGGGTCAAAACTTATGCGAGTGAAACCGCGGGGCGCATCTAGTCCTACTAATATTATAAATGCGAAAGTTTGTAAGGATGGATGGATGGATGGATGGATGGATGGATGGATGTTTGTTAATCTTTCACGCAAAAAGTACTGAACGGATTTGGATGAAATTTGGCACACAGATAGTTTATAACCAGTAATAACACATAGGATACTTTTATCCCGATATACCCACGGGGTCAAAACTTATGCGAGTGAAACCGCGGGGCGCATCTAGTCCTACTAATATTATAAATGCGAAAGTTTGTAAGGATGGATGGATGGATGGATGTTTGTTACTCTTTCACGCAAAAAGTACTGAACGGATTTGGATGAAATTTGGCACACAGATAGTTTATAACCAGTAATAACACATAGGATACTTTTATCCCGATATACCCACGGGGTCAAAACTTATGCGGGTGAAACCGCGGGGCGCATCTAGTCCTACTAATATTATAAATGCGAAAGTTTGTAAGGATGGATGGATGGATGGATGGATGGATGGATGGATGTTTGTTACTCTTTCACGCAAAAAGTACTGAACGGATTTGGATGAAATTTGGCACACAGATAGTTTATAACCAGTAATAACACATAGGATACTTTTATCCCGATATACCCACGGGGTCAAAACTTATGCGAGTGAAACCGCGGGGCGCATCTAGTCCTACTAATATTATAAATGCGAAAGTTTGTAAGGATGGATGGATGGATGGATGGATGGATGGATGGATGTTTGTTACTCTTTCACGCAAAAAGTACTGAACGGATTTGGATGAAATTTGGCACACAGATAGTTTATAACCAGTAATAACACATAGGATACTTTTATCCCGATATACCTACGGGGTCAAAACTTATGCGAGTGAAACCGCGGGGCGCATCTAGTCCTACTAATATTATAAATGCGAAAGTTTGTAAGGATGGATGGATGGATGGATGGATGGATGGATGGATGGATGGATGTTTGTTACTCTTTCACGCAAAAAGTACTGAACGGATTTGGATGAAATTTGGCACACAGATAGTTTATAACCAGTAATAACACATAGGATACTTTTATCCCGATATACCCACGGGGTCAAAACTTATGCGAGTGAAACCGCGGGGCGCATCTAGTCCTACTAATATTATAAATGCGAAAGTTTGTAAGGATGGATGGATGGATGGATGTTTGTTACTCTTTCACGCAAAAAGTACTGAACGGATTTGGATGAAATTTGGCACACAGATAGTTTATAACCAGTAATAACACATAGGATACTTTTATCCCGATATACCCACGGGGTCAAAACTTATGCGAGTGAAACCGCGGGGCGCATCTAGTCCTACTAATATTATAAATGCGAAAGTTTGTAAGGATGGATGGATGGATGGATGGATGGATGGATGGATGTTTGTTACTCTTTCACGCAAAAAGTACTGAACGGATTTGGATGAAATTTGGCACACAGATAGTTTATAACCAGTAATAACACATAGGATACTTTTATCCCGATATACCTACGGGGTCAAAACTTATGCGAGTGAAACCGCGGGGCGCATCTAGTCCTACTAATATTATAAATGCGAAAGTTTGTAAGGATGGATGGATGGATGGATGGATGGATGGATGTTTGTTACTCTTTCACGCAAAAAGTACTGAACGGATTTGGATGAAATTTGGCACACAGATAGTTTATAACCAGTAATAACACATAGGATACTTTTATCCCGATATACCCACGGGGTCAAAACTTATGCGAGTGAAACCGCGGGGCGCATCTAGTCCTACTAATATTATAAATGCGAAAGTTTGTAAGGATGGATGGATGGATGGATGTTTGTTACTCTTTCACGCAAAAAGTACTGAACGGATTTGGATGAAATTTGGCACACAGATAGTTTATAACCAGTAATAACACATAGGATACTTTTATCCCGATATACCCACGGGGTCAAAACTTATGCGAGTGAAACCGCGGGGCGCATCTAGTCCTACTAATATTATAAATGCGAAAGTTTGTAAGGATGGATGGATGGATGTTTGTTACTCTTTCACGCAAAAAGTACTGAACGGATTTGGATGAAATTTGGCACACAGATAGTTTATAACCAGTAATAACACATAGGATACTTTTATCCCGATATACCCACGGGGTCAAAACTTATGCGAGTGAAACCGCGGGGCGCATCTAGTCCTACTAATATAAATAAATGCGAAAGTTTGTAACTAAAATAAATGCGAAAGTTTGTAAGGATGGATGGATGGATGGATGGATGGATGTTTGTTACTCTTTCACGCAAAAATTACTGAACGGATTTGGATGAAATTTGGCACACAGATAGTTTATAACCAGGAATAACACATAGGATACTATTTATCCCGATATACCCACGGGGTCAAAACGTATGCGGGTGAAACCGCGGGGCGCATCTAGTCTTCCATAAGTTTGATAAAAACCTATGAATGATGAATCAATACAATCAGTATTGATTCATAATTTTTATCAATATTTAACACAATAAACAACTTGCCTTTTTTATTAGGGTTCTGTAGTAAACAATGAACCCTTATAGTTTCACCATGTCCGTCTGTCTGTCTGTCTGTCCCCGTTGTAGCTCAGAAACGCTTAGTACTAGAAAGTTGTAATTTGGCATAGGTATACATATTAATCACGCCAACAAAGTGCGGAAATAAAATATTGAAACAAAAAATATTTGTAGGGTAGGTGCACTACTTGCACGTAATGTGGGGATGATACTTATATTTTTTTCTCGTCTACCTCATGGTGTGGGGTATTGGTGGTTAGGCCGTTCAAAAATATTGTGGGTCTGTGAACGCTACTTTTCGATTCAAGGATCCGTTTGCGTAATATTAGGCATTCAAGTTAAAGGGCTAATGCCAGCTAAATGGTTGTTTATGGAGATGTGAAAAAAATCGTGGCAGTAGTACATAAATGAAATTAAAAGGAAAACTATCACAGCTGAGTGGGCTTTAAAAGTTAACGAGTAATACTCGACCAACTTAAATTTGCAGTTGGAGAATTGACCGTGGCATATATCGATGTATGGGAGAACATGTTTTTCAACTACAATGTTAAGTTTGTTTTTGGTATAAATTCATCCCAACTACCCAACTACGGAACCCTTCTTTGTACATGGTCCAATACGCACTTGGCGGGTTTTTTGAGTAACGATTAGATTATAATGACATTAATGTCCTATGTAAGACATCTTATCTGCTCAACACATGATATATTGCGCACGTTGCATTTTAAGCCCAGGTTAGCACGGGCGATTTTTGTCGCGCACAGGATTTTCAACTCTCGGTATTGAACCGAGCATTGAGAATCCAACAGAGCGCATCCAAACGCGTCAAGAAAATACACTGAATTGTATGTTCAATACTCGGCGCTAAGTGAACAAAGCTTAAAAAACACAATGCGCAAAAATAAATCGCCGCGATAAAAATATGTTCGTGTGAACCAAGCCTAAAGTTCCTTTCCCGAATGAACCAAGGTACACAAAAGTTTCGTTATTAGGTACGAGTATCAATGTGGTTTCTGGTGGTCACATAGTGGCACCTTTTCCTCGGTTTGGTCACAAAATAAACCCATATACTTATTCGATTGTGACCTCATTAATTAAAAACAAATATTTTCGTCACCGTTTTTCTATTTTCGCCCAAAAATGCAAATCAGACCGGACTTCGTCCGTAAAGAATGTCCATTTTCGGTCAGGCTCTACATTTTTGGGCTATTACAATGTACTGGCGAGAAAAACCTATCTTTACCCAGAAACCTACTCCAAACAAGCAAAAGTTGAAGGGATTAAGGCTCCCGCAAACGGGCGCGACGCGATCCCACGACGCGCCGCCGCGCCTTGCGACGCGTTATTCTGACAGTTTCCATGAAGTTTTAATAGAAAATGTTCTACTAGTCTCGAGTCGCGCTGTGGCGTCGCGCCTATGGTCTAAAGGTTCCTATAGACTGGGGCGATATAGCGGGCGCGACAGGCATATATCTGCCAGTCGCGCTTGCGATATCGCGCTAGTCCGGTAAGGAACCCTTATTAAAATTATTTTTACATTTTATTATTATTATTTTGTATTTATATCGGGTGTAAAAAGACACTTTCCGAAGCCGAAAGCCACATATTTTACCCATTATTTGGATATTTTTTTCCACTAGAACATACCTTGGAATCCACTGGTTCTGGAGATATTGAAGGTCAAAGTCGCATTATTTTTTTTTACTTTTTTACGATAACGAATTCCAAGCGTTATTACAAATTTTTTTTCTAAACAAACTACCTGATTTTTCAATTTTTCTTAACAAATTACGCATTTGAAGTTACAAAAACGTAATGAATATCAAATAACTGAACTAGAGCGAAGGGGCGGGGCTTCACTTACACAACAGCACTGAGTCCGTTTGCCTAGGTTTGCGTTACATTGCGCGCAATAAAAAATAGCAGTTTTTGTATACGTACCTAAAAAAAAATCGGTTCCCAACAATAATTTTTGCGCAAAGCTACTTAGTTAGATGTACAGTATGCGTAGTTGACGGCTTTGTGATGTGTTTTTTTACACCCTGTCTATGGTTTATTGTACACCAGATACATTACAAAAAGAAAAAAAAATATATACTTAACTTTTTTTTTTACAAGCTTTTATTTAACTTGTTAGGAAAGATTCCGTTTTCATTGTTGTATCTGTCTAAATTGGCTTTAGACCACTTCACACTGCACGGTATTTATATTCATTCATAATAAGCGTTGCCAATACGCACTCGACATATGTTTACGTTCGAACGTGTAGTATCTATGTAGTACTATTTACGTGAATCACGTAGTACGTAGTAAAAATATAACACACAATCCTCCAGACCGAATTTCGACTATGGCGAGCAATCTCAGCGGAGACCAGACTTCGGCGCGGGACACAAGTGTGTGCGCAGACACAGGTGCACTCTCTTCCCTCACTCTCATAGTCCGATGGGACGGCAATCCGACACGATTGGATAGAGATCAGGTGCAGGGCCAACGTGCTTTCCGGGGCACGGGGGAATCACACCGCCAACTTCCAAACTCCGGGCTTATTACTAAGAAATTCTTAATGGAAAGCCCAAATCACACTCTTCTCGACCCGGGAATCGAATCCAACAATCCAATCTCGCACGAACAACGGGACAGTCAAAGTAAAAATATATAAGACAGAATATAAAATTGTGACAGTGGTTGTGCGCGACCTAGATCACAAACTCCGTTCGTCGCCGTGCAGTGAAAACTTCGAAAAGAAAAATTTGTTTTTCTTAGTATTCATTTTTGTTGTGTAGCATATTGAGAGGAAACGCACAGTGCCTTAAATTGACGATAATAAACCACGGAGAAATCATTTGCCAGAAAGTGTTTATATTCCCCTGTAAAATAACGTTTATTGCTATCACGAGGGTACGTTTTTTTTTTTTGATAATGGCATCTCGTAGTTGACCTTGAGAGGTCATGACTACTCAACCAGACTATCCTGAAAGCCTCCAGCCAGGGGCGAATTTCTTACGTTACTAAGCGACTGCACGCTAAGGGCACCCCTTGTTGGGTATTAACGTCGGCTTAGGGCGCCGCTGGGGGGAGGACAGCAAGGTGGGACAGGCTGGATCAGAATTGGATAATTATTATTATTCGGGGAGATTAAAGCTACGGGCTCAGCTGCGGCGCGGGCTGGCACTTCGTCGAGCGAGGGGACGAGAGGGTACGGCGAAGATTTGGAGTTTTAAACTCGTTTCTACATCCATATGTAGATTCCTATAATGTAGGTAGATACGAGTATGTAGAAGAATTAGGTACCTGCTTATTTACGTCCTTTGAGGAAATGTTTGTATGTATCTCGGATGCTTACCTGTAACAAAGACAATTAAAGGTTTGATTAAATTGAATACACCGATTGAAATTTTCAGTTAATTAGAATGCGTGTGATGTATAGTCACGGGCATAAATATTATATTACTATGAAAATCTCATCATCCATTAACAAATGACGGCAAATGTATCTGATAATTTGTGGAAGGCAAATACTAGGCAGCACAAATATGTGACTCGAGATTTTTTTCAAAACGTGTTTTGGTAACAACCAAGTTCTGGGAAATATGCTCAAAATTAACATATATTTTTCCGCTACCACAAACTATACAGATTTGGCTATTTTTTTTCTTATGAGAAGTCTATTTTGGTCAATTGGGTTTTGTCAGCGCCTTAATGGCGGCTCGGAACATGAAGCGAGTCGCTGTGCTGTAACGAATTCATGTGTCAGCGAGGGCCAGAAGTGCGGTACTGCGCAGTGAGTAGTGCACTTCAGAGCCACCATTAAGTTTGACGCGTACACTAACGACCACTAATGGCAACGAAACTCTACAACATGATTAGAGAATAAGTACTTTGATCGGTAAGTACCGGGTTTTATTTTTTTATATTTATTGTATTCTAGACTTTTACACTTATATACATTTATTTTACATTTATATAAATCGATTAAACTAAACGATCACCATTACAATAAATATGAACATTTTTTTACACAGTGACAGCTAGCACATGTCAGATTACTCCAGCGAGTAACCTCACTTCCCATATTCAATACTTATGCTCTGCCCTAGTAAAAAACTTCGTTCTACCAACAATCGTCTTCTACGATGTTCTTCTCACCGCTCGCTCTGGTTTCATTCACTCTTCTTTCTTTGTACAGGCGGTTTTTCTTTTGAATGCGCTCCCTCTGAATATCAGGATGACAACCAGTCTATTATCATTTAAAGTGACGGCGCGGGAATATATTCGTAAGAAGTTGGCAGAATCATCCCAGCGCCGATTGGTTTTCTCCCCTGCAAACCGTTATTTCTCTTTTGTTTATATGTATGTATATTTTTAATTTTCGATTTTTCTATGCCATAAGTTGCACCTGGTTTTGTCACCAGTTATGTCTTAGAATCACCTAAGGTTGACTGGTAGTAAATGCCTCAAGCATTAAGTCCTACTTTGTATAGTTTTTTTTTTACTTGTGCATAAAGTTTTAATCAATAAATAAAATTAATAATTCGTCGCTTAAGTTCTAACACCGCGGAAGTCATTTTTTTGACAAAATACGTATTGTATGTCATTCGATAGAGAATCGCAAGGCGCATCGTTTGACGAATTTTAAAATTGTATGTGTCTACATGAATTAAACATATTTTAATTTCTATATTGAATAAACCTAAATATGAACAGTTGTTTGAGGCTAAATAAAACGGATTTTTTGCTCTCCTGAAAAGTTGCGTATTTTGACTTCCGCGGTGTTAGAACTTAAGCGACGAATTCGACTTTATGTACAGTCAACAGCACATCAGGTTATACGAAACTGTCAAATTTCTCCAAATTATATTAATAAACCTTAAAATGTTGATGGTTAGGTTCAAAATCTAATGAGAAAATTTGTCAATTGTGGTAACTTGATGTGCTATTCTGTGGTTCCACCTATCAGAAAAGCACTTTAGCACTGTTTCGTGGAAACATTAGAATCCCCTTCACAAATGTAGAAAAAATATTGCTAATACATTTATCTAATCAACCACCGTATCGCCAACTCAATACTATTATCGTTTAAATTTTTGTTGTTACATTACAGATAGTCTATCTTTAGTGTTTGTTCCTATTATCTACGCATCAATAAAGATAATAGCTGCCATTATTTTATCTAATTTTGAAATCAGAATAAATCGGACTCACCTAGGGTAAGATTCATAGATTGCACTTTGAGTTTACTTTGCTAAGTAGCATAGGAGTCAAGCGTCGCATTCGAATATGAGCTATATTTGTATAGCATTAACATTCATATTCGTATGCAATGCTTGTTTAGATTCGCTTATACGAATATGAACATTACAAGCGTAACAATAAGGTTCATAAGAGTTGGTAAGGTTCGTTTGAAGAGCTTACTTTACTTTGCAAAGTACCTAAAGTCAAAGTACGCTCTCTAATCTTACCCCTATTTCATACCCACAGAACATATAAAGGAGGTTTATATGTTCTGTGTTCATACCCCTAGTCCTATCGGTTGTCTATTACTATCGTCAGACTTAGCCCTAGTACCCACGGGCGATCATTTATCGCGCACTGGATTTTCAACGCACTGTTTAGCGCCAAGAGTTGAAAATCCATCTGTGTATGTTTTTGACACGCTGGGATGCACTCTGTTGCATTCTCAATGCTCGGCTTAACACCGAGAGTCGAAAATCAAGTGCGCCATAAAAAAATCGCCCGCGCTTACCTGGGCTTAATCCTAAGTCTGATGGATGAGACAGTGTCATTCATCAGTTCATCACACACTTATCTCTGTCACATTCTGATATCTTCAAAGACGAAGATTAATCAGTAGTAAACACAGATTGATTCATTAAACCATCACGCGCTCATGTTTTCAATAACATTGTGAATCATTGAAATATTGTAAGTTAAAGTAGCTACAGATGCATTGTAAATAATTTGGCTTCAATACAATGTTATAAACGTTACAAACTGCGACATTTTCATACAACAAAGGCTTCGTAAATAAATAACAAGATTTTTTGAGAACAAAAGTCAAATGCTTATGGGGTGTGCACGGGACTGTAATCATAATATTGTGTAGGCACGCAAAATACGCGCTTGGACGTGGAGTTGCGGACATTAGCCCGTTAAACTATACGTAAGGGGTGTGCACAGCTCGGGCAATTTGATGTCTTTTAGATAAGAAAAAAGTGCATCCTTTGTGTCCATCAACGACACTTCACATTCACAATATACATATACCGTTTTAATTTTCTTTTCATGACCTGCGTTGATGGATTATATTATAAATCATACGTTGAAATACTTTGATCCCAAAAATTGAATTAAATACATTTTTCGATGTCCGTTTTATATTCCAAACGCACGAAACCGATGGCGATGGTAAGACTGGGACTTCGTATGTCATCGGTACTATAGGTACTTTTCAAATCCTACTGGTTGTTCCAGACATTAGCGCGTTCAAACAAAACAAAAATTAGCATAGATTGAAAATCTTTTATTCGTCTGTTCGATTTTTTTTCGGGGCCTCCACTTCTTGGTTGCCCAGAGCCTCCACGCCTTTAAATCCGGCACTGATGTGCACTCAACAGAATAAATATTAAGTAATTGAATGGTACCTCAATGAAATCGATTTCATTTAACGTTAAATGCTAATGCTAGTGATTCTAATTATCATGACTAACTGGTACTTCTACTTACAGCCAGACAACACAGTTAGGTACAGCTAGCTAATTACAATATGTGTAGGTACATACATGATTTACGCGGTCTTAAGGCTCGTGCAGACTGCGGCGATATCGCGAGCGCATCAGGCATATTGCTCCCTGACGCGGCCGCGATATCGCGCTAGTCTGCACGAACCTTTAAGCTGTGAATACAAATTGTAGGCTTATGTTTATTTTCGCTCTGTCTTTTATTATATTTAATACTAGCGTCTGCTTGCGACTTCGTCCGCGTGTTTTGACATAAAACTTAATGGCGTAGCTTTCTATCAGTGAAAGAATTTTTGAATAAGGATGGGCAGTTTCGGAGATTATCCCCTACATACAAACTCACATTTACCTCTTATAGTATAAGTATAGAAGCATAGATAATTTTTTGTAGGTTTCTGTCTCAAACCCATTTGACACTTTTATGTGTCACTCAACCTGTTTGTCATGTTTTAAGGCTCCTACATACTGGCGCGACTTGTCGCGCGACGCGACGAGACACAAAGACACCGCGTGTAGCGCTACAAGCGGTGCCTTTGTGTCGCGACACGTCGCGCGACAAGTCGCGCCAGTATGTAGGAGCCTTTAACATCAGGGTTCTTACTTTGTAAAATAAACTATGTTAATACCTACAGTGCCGGTTGGCAAACCTACCAGTTTAGCCACTTTTACCCAACATAATTGTTAATTCGGCTTGTAAATCGTTTCTCCTTTAATAAATGCTTGATTTAACTAATTGATCAAAAACCAAGACGCCATTGTCTGGATGATTTTTCAAATAAATTATAGTAACTTCTGAAAAGCCTGAAAAATTCCATTTATTTACTTTGCCGACTCGAGTTTATGTTGGTAGAGACAGTCTGCATCAGCCATTTTGAATATTTGTCTTCTGTAATAAATTGCTTTGTAACAGAATCTTTGGAATGTGTACACATAACTGATAATAAACCAATTAATTAATGAAACAGAATTAAACTTAAGTAATGTAAAAACTAGGAGAACGATATTCTTTTTTTAATTTAACTGATGGTCACACCTCACAAGTCACATAACACACATAATCAGCCTATAGGTAATGTTCCCACTGCTGGGACACAGGCCTCCTCTCTGTGAGAGGGAGTGGGCCGTAATCCACCACGCGGGCCCAGTACGGGTTGGTTGATGTCACATATCTTCGAATTTTAGGTTCTAGAACAACGTTTCTTCACGATGTTTTCCTTCACCGCACAAGTCACGTTATATAAAAGAAAAAGAAAAGAGAAACGGTATTAGGTACCTACCTACATATATAATTAATTATTTTAAAGAAAATGGCTTATTCACCTATAAACCTTTATTTAGCTTCTAATAATCCTTGAGTCTCTACAGACAATAAAGGCTCCTACATACTGGCGCGACTTGTCGCGCGACGCGTCGCGACACAAAGGCACCGCTTGTAGCGCTACACGCGGTGTCTTTGTGTCGCGTCGCGCCAGTATGTAGGAGCCTTAATAGGAACTTGCTCATGTGCGTGGTTGTAGGTTCAATTCCGGGAAAATACCAATGTCACTTTACACTTTAGCATACTTTAAAATTCATATGCACTTTTTAGTTAGTTAGAGTTTATCTTGGACATTACTGACATCGGTGAAGGAGAAATCAGTCAGTAATGTCAGACTTAAGTCTCAAATCGCCCGTCTGGAGCAAGTGTAGTTATCAATATTCTTTCCCTTGCGCCATGCGTGCCATGCGTTCTCAGTACTCATGAGACTACCCTGCAGTGGGACAAGCCGTGCGCTCTCAGTACTCATGAGACTACCCTGCAGTGGGACAAGCCGTGCGTTCTCAATACTCATGAGACTACCCTGCAGTGGGACAAGCCGTGCGTTCTCAATACTCATGAGACTACCCTGCAGTGGGACAAGCCGTGCGTTCTCAGTACTCATGAGACTACCCTGCAGTGGGACAAGCCGTGCGTTCTCAGTACTCATGAAACTACCGTGCAGTGGGACAAGCCGTGCGTTCTCAGTACTCATGAGACTACCCTACAGTGGGACAAGCCGTGTGTTCTCAGTACTCGTGAGACTCTTCTCATATGTACTGAGAACGCACGGCAAATGCCTCTGCATTTGCCCTGAAGTAGGACAGGGGACAATAATAGGCTGGTATTATTAACTTTAAAACAGTTAATAGTTATCGCTATTACAAAGACCAAGGTGACAAGACAAGGATAGAAAGTGAAATCTATTTATGAACTGCCGTTCACCGGTTCCATTTCTGACTGCCCGAAGTGTTTACTTTTAGGCAATACCTATTTGCGAACACCTATTGTTTGCTTAAGAGAAATACAAGCCGCTTAGCTAAGATTAGAACTACGTACCTACCGAAGTTTTTATTTATGTTTTTAGAATATGTTGTACTTATTGTTAATAGATTCTATTCGTTGGCTTATTGAATTGATAGTGTCTATTATCGAATGTTTTGTAGGCTTAGGCGCGCGTAGATTCTTTTATCAGCGGATTAGTCTATCTAAAGAGGATTTTTGGCACGCGGATGCTTAGAAAATCCTTTTAGATCAACCGCTACTGATAAGCTTACATTCCTACCTAAAGAAGTAGGTCCCACTGAGAATCATTTTGATTATGTGTGGAAATTTTACAGGAATATCAGCAACCAAATCTCTCTACAATAATCTTAGAGCTTTGTTGCATAAGCGATATAAATAAAAGTAGTACGTAGGTACAACATTGATAACTATAATAATATTAAATAATAAAGAATAATAAAGATAATATTATTAAATAATAACTGTCGTAACTAGACAACTAATCCTGTTCACAAGATACATTATAATACTCCACTTCAAATAAATTAAATGCTTTTGATGTGTCATTGTGTTCTTGGGACTTGAAGCCTGGAATCTGCCTTTCATTGTTTTTACAGGTGCCAAACTGACTGGACGTAATTGATTCTTAGCACTGTTTGTAACGTCTTTCCTCTCGCTTTCTTCATGAGTGAGTGAAAAGGGACGGAAGTGACAGCTTGAGCATGGGTATTCCATGCTCAAGCTGTCACTTCATTACTTATAGTAAGTACTTTTTACTAGGAAGGAATTAGTAGGTACTAAATAATAGCATGGTATTAGTGTTCTCATGGAATTAGTAAGTACTATATAGATTGTAAGTCGATCTTCGACCAGTGGGCGACCACTAGTAATGAATAATTATTCGAATAAATATTTCAGTATTGAGCTTTTTTAAAGAGAGGTTAATTTGAAATGTCAGATGTAACACATCAATTAATGTACTGTAAGGCTCGCTCGTTTTTTTTTCTTACGGATATAGTAAATGTGACTGCTTCGTTGGTCCCTTCTGCTGAGCATGAGGTCCTGCAGGGTTCGCGCTCCAGTTCGGGTAATGTTAATTGGTTTGCCGTTAGGAATTTCTAAACTAATATCAGCCTGGGGTCTGGATTTAGGTCTGGTGGCATACGATCAATTCTGTGGCAATACGCTCATTACCTGGGACTAGTGCCACCGCCAAATGGCTATCCTGCACGTCTGGCTTTCCTGTCGAAGAACACAAGCGTGATGTTACCTATTATAGTAAATGTTGAATATTGCCGTAAATAGGATTTCAGCACGGCTACGCGTTAAAGCGGTTTCTCTAACGGAGTTCAGCCTTGTTTAGAATTCACACAAATCACGCATTGACAAAACGACTACCGAGAAATAAACGTACCTACGGTTGCTTTCTGCACATTTATTATTTTAAATAGGATTTGTAATAAATATAAACAGACAAGAAGAAAGGAGCATAAAAATACGTACAGAGGTGATGCTTATTTCTAAATAAATCTCTTTCAGCATACCTGCGATAGGACAGTAGACAAAGAGATGTAGACACCGTGCGTGTGTAAGAAAGAGTACCCCTACTCTTATAGATTTAGACAACAAAATACATAAAAACAAAAAACTATTGACTAATTTAAATATACAATATTAAACGAATTAAAACTATTTGGTAATTATACTTAGATCAACTATTGTAAAAGGGATATAACTTAGAGTAAGCGTAGCAAGAATATTTTCCTACCAACTTCGACACGACACATTTTGCATTGTTGTTCTTGCATCTTGATGTTCTTGTCTCGTTTCCAGAACACCATTTCATACATTAAAGTTATGCAACGCTGTCCTCTGAATACAACATCAAGAAATACAATGCAATAATGTCGTAAGTTCTATGCAGCGTTGCAGTGCCAGCGCACAGAGCGAAACCCTAGTGCCTGTTACGACTTGATTTATGTCGTCTTGGAAAATATATGTGGGCAACTGGGCAACTCGTTGTTCACGAGGACGCATTCATGGTACACGTGCCGACTCAATAAACTACTCATAAATCAAATTGAACCAATACAAGGCGCACGGTGTAAGCGCATCGTTGCATACGCACTTGACATGCATCCAATCGGCGAATCTAATGTACGATAAGATTGATTGATGTGTGGCCTTAATTTTAAGGCTTACACTAAACAGTTCGCCTCTTGTGATGTTGAGGTCGATATATGAATAATCTTGGCACTTCAAACTTCTCATTTCCTTAGAGCACGAACTGTACCTAATTGGTAAACATAAACTTTATGTTTTCTGAAGTTTCCCAAACTGCGACGTGCGATTCTTTTTTTCTGCTTCCGATTAAGACGCTGACAACACCTAAACCGCGGTCACTGTCAGATTGCATAGAAAAGAAAGAGAAGCGCGTGACACAACGCTTGTAATTTATTGCAAAATATGAAGCAATTATCTATTTACTCAAAATTGAGTTGAGTAACCGAAAATAAAAAAACAACCAAGTTCTGCATTCAAATAAGACGTTCTTGTTATTAATTAAATACGTAACGTATGTTGATATTTAATACAGATATTTTGGATTAGAACTCAAGGTAAGAGGTTAGTTTAACGTTAGTTTGTATCGAGATTATTTTTCCAAACGTGTTTTGGTAACAACCAAGTTCTGGGAAATATGTTCAAAATTAACATAATATTTTTTCCGCTGCCACAAACTATACAGATTTGGCAATTTTTTTCTTAAGAGAAAACTATTTTGGTCAATTGGGTCTTGTCAGCGCCTTAATGAAATAGCGGCGTACTATCGCGGGCATTCAAATCGGACCACCGCGCCGATAATAAGGACTATTCCTGCTGGTAGCGCTCAGCTGTTTACCTACCGCTCATTAAGCAATAACATCGCCGCATCAGATTTTTGCTGAGCCCCTTGTTTTTTTTTAATTAAAAAAAAGACCGTAAACAATCCGGGTAACCCCTTACCAAAAAAATCTTTGACCACCCCTGGTCAGACATATGTGATCATCAGTATAAGAGGCTGAAAAAAAAAGTTTTTTTATTGCTCGTCGCAAAAACGGGCGGTAAACAGGTGTGGTCATCCAGCATGGGATTTTGTTTTGAAAGTGGTCCGATTTGCACGCCCGCGATAGTACATCAATTAACAATACTTATCCAAAACAAAATAAATCACCATTGCGAATTTGCGACATGAACACCAAATTAACTACGTTTCCTTCCTGCACTTTTTGTGACGTCCTTGCTCGCCGCTGTCATGTACAGTTTATGCAAATATTCGCATTTGCAGCGAAATTGGTAACACAGATGGCACGGTAAACAATAGCAGAACGCACGTCATTAGGATGTACAGCATTTTAGTCGAGGACAATGGCTAGTTGGCTCGAGGTGGCCGTTTCTGTAAACCGACAATTGCCCGTGTCGGCCGTCAGCCGTCGGCAGACACCGAACGCCTTGTTGAGGTGTTGTCTCAACAAATATGGCTCGTGAGCCTACGTTTTTATGTCAACACGCACGTTAGATGATTCTTAAGTGTACAGCTCACGGAGACGTTACTCCTTCAAGTGTTGAGAGCTATGGCCAAAGACAATCGATAATTTGAATTGATTATTTCTATTTGATCGTAGCGACAAACGGTTTTTGTTTATAAATTAAATAAATAAATGTGTCGATCGAGGTTCAATGAAAACAAATGAAAAATTAAGATGGACTAGGCGACTTTCTACAATACCTGTGGGTATTATCTACTGAACATTCTTAAAGCATTGTTGACATTTCAAATTGGCCAGCTGTATTAACTTGTTTTTTAAGTAAACTACCTACTTTTACTTTGTTTGCTGTTGATCTCGTACGTTGTTGTTATAGTTTTACTTATTCCACATCTACATGCTTCGTCATTAGACGACTATTATTTATGTTAAAAGTTAAATCTTAAGTGAACTGTATCATGTTCTTGTGAGAATTAAAGATTCTTTAAACCTTTGGTAATGGCAAAAATTTAGCAATGGCACAAAATATGATCGAATAAATTATTATAAAGTCATCTGAAGTTTTTCTAATGGCAGAGCAAACGTTTTTCGTATGGGAGGTAAAATGATTACTTCAATATTTCGACAGAATGTTAGTAAAATCGATGTTTATTGTAAGTTCGACAAAGGTACTGCAAACAGTAAGTTAGATGTTAATATTGAATTTCACATTTGTATAACAAGCGTGAAGGTGAAATATAATAAACGGTTCAAAAACCTATGCAAATACAAGAAAACATTAAGTAGGTATTTATATTACACTTCTATCAACTTGTATGATTTTTATTTTATTTTATATTTATGTTAATTAACTTTTGGCAATGGCTGAAGTAGAAAATGTAGGTAACGGAAAACAGTGAAGAAAACCGACTTTTCACAATAGGTAGGTAATTTATATATATTATATGTATGTCACTCTTTACAAAATAAATTAAAAGTATAATACTTAGGTACAAACCTGGTCAATTACTTTTCCAAATATTTCAATGTTTTTTAAAGTTCGAAGACATCTTTTGAAGGACGTTCGCGTCGAGTCTGCAAGCGTTCTCCGACAGTCATTTCTCCTTTGGACTGATCACCGACAGGACGTTTCATTTTTGAGAGATTCGTCGATAGAACGTTTCACCTATGGACATTTCGCCGACAAACCTTTCATATGCGTCACTTTCGCCGACAGTAATAAAGGGGATCTGGCGCTCGGCGGTCGCAGCCGCGACACGCTCGCTTCGCTCGCTCGCCTTCGCGCGTTAATGGTCACTGTTCTAACCTAACCTAACCCAACATTATCCATCGCTGTAGCTGCCAACCAAGGGCTGTCGGCGACAGAGACGCATATGAAAGGTTCTGTCGGAGAAATGTCCATAGGTGAAACGTTCTATCGACGAATCTCTCAAAAACGAAACGTCCTGTCGGTGATCAGTTCAAAGGAGAAATGACTGTCGGAGAACGCTTGCAGACTAGTTCGCGTCCCGTCCCGTCTCGTCATAACTCGTCTTTTGGGAAAAGATTGTAATTGCTGGAACTCTGCTTAAGGCACAGATATATGATTTTAGTTACTTTTAAATCTGTTATTACGCCTTGAACTACAACGCGTACCTACACATTAATTCTATAAACACATGAATATTTAAGTATTGTAGTAAAATACTTTATGAAATAAATTCAGGAAATAATGTCTACCCAAAGCATAAAAAACGATATTACTTTGAAACTAAGTACTTAAGATATTTTCATGTTTTTTACACGAACAGACTATCTTATTATCTATAATTATATCTGTGATTTTTTTCAAATATTCATATTTTCGTTACTAAAAATAAATGTTCCCTTCGAAACCGAACGGCGCCGGCGCGGCAGCGCGGCGTGAGCGCGACGCGCATTTGTATGGCCAAGGTGAACAGCGTTTACCCAACCCTTAATTAAATAATTGTGAGGGGTTCCTGTATCAGTCATCAACTTCTACTTTCAAGTAACCGGGTGTTATTCAATAAGAGAGGAAACTGCTAGTGACAGGACCATAATAAATTTCAGCGACAGTTGATTCCGCTTCCTCATCTGCAGTATTTTCCATCATCCACTTCAAATTATGCATAAAATTGCTCGTCAACATTACAGGCATGTCAAGTGCCATTAGTTTCGACTTCCTCATATCTAACATCATTATGTTCTGCTTCTGCTATCAGGAAAATTATATTGTTCAGACTAATTTTAAAATAAGTACCGACTTAAAGCGCATATTGTTATAATACCTTTTATATATAAGTATCTACCTATTATTTATAGGTACCTATTCATATCTAATATGGAGTAGTTTATTTCGAGGCAGGCATTAAGGCACGTGCAGACTGGTGCGATATCGCGGGCACGAGATGCAGTGCGACACTTTCAATGAAGTTTTCATAGAAACTGTGCTACTAGTGTCGCGTCGCGCCTGTCTGCAGGAGCCTTTACATGACAGAAATTGTTTCAAGTTACGTACTAAACTACAATAAATATACAATTTCCGTGTGCAATAAATATTTATATGGGCACGTTAACAGCTGTCTAGTGAGCTAGACAGTTTCATGTCCGCGTGTTGGTTTAAAAAATCGTGATTAGACGGTATTTAGCAGCACAACACGTCGTCGGCACGAAGTGAACTGCGTGGCCGAGTAACCGAGTTGGAGCGTTTGCAACATGTTACCAAAATATAAAAATAAATATAAACGAGTTCAACAAATTCGGGGAAGTAGCGGAACTTTATTACGGTTTTGAGTGACGACGGCGTTGCCCCTGCGCAGGATTGAGATGACGCGCTGTGCAAGAGCACATCACAGCTGCAGGGTTCACCAGCTGTCAGCAAGGCACACTGTCTCACTGTCAACCCGTCATTAAAATTATCTCACCTAATCGAGGCGCACGCTATAATAAATTGCGTGGTTTAACGCACTGATGCCCCGTAACCATCAGTCTTATCTCTCCATTTCATTTCAGACGGCTTAATTCTACGGAATTACTCATTTTCAGCAGTTTCGGCGGCGTTAACAAGTCGTACTTAAAATAGCTGAATTGACGTATAATTTAGAGTGATGTATATTAATACTCGGTAGTCAGCGCGTGGCGTGACGCAACTGGCGTCTAGGAAACGGCGTGAGACATCATCTGCGACGTGGTTCACATAATGGGGGAAACTGTCAATTAGTCTCGGTCTCTGGGTATAATGAACTTAACGCTATACTGCCGACTTCTGATAATTTATCTAGGTAGGTTCTTACTAACTTATATACACACACACACACACACAAACACATACATAACATCACGTCAGTAATCCCCGAAGGGTTAGGCAGATGTGTAGGTACTTATAAAGTCGAATTATGAACCTATTGACCGCCACGCCAAAAAAGCAAAAACGTGCCCTCGGCGCCAAGATACGAATTATTCTTTAAAATCTGTCATGTAGTTGTGACCGTGGCGTGCTGGGCACATTTTGGTCTGTCATCTATACCTACATGACTGTGACGGTCAAAAGGTTAATTCACTGGAGTAATGTGCTGGCTGACACTTTGTGTAATAAAATGGTAATATTTAATGTAAATGGTGATTGTTTTGTTTAATCGATTTATATAAATTTGAAATAACTGTATAATAACTAACTGTAAAAGTCTAGAATACATTAAATATGACCATTTTATTACACAAAGTGTCAGCTAGCACGTAATGTCAGATTACTCCAGTGAATTAATAATCCGACTCCCTGGCAGGATAGTCGACATCGGCTCAGTTGCCAAAAAGGAAAAAAAAAAATAATAATCCGACTTTAGTAACACCCACATTATGCCAATTATGTTTAAGTCCCATGTACTAGGGGGCGAGCCTATTGCATTAACCGGGCACAAATCCAGACTCCGGGCTGCTACTGAGAAAAACCTAATGCAAAAACCCAATAACATTGCCCGACCTGGGAATCGAACCCAGGACCTTATGCTCAGCAGTAGCGCTTGCAACCACAAGACCAAAGAGGTAGTCTAACTTATACATTTACAACAAAAGCAGATTTCTGCAATGATTGGAGACTATTCTGGTTTATTGGATGTGTGACTACTGAGACTGAGCACCTATCAAATCTCACATGTTCTATGATCAACACACCTATGAAAAATAATAAACAATTACCTAGGTCCTAATCTTTATTTCATGAGCCTTTTAGATTGTAACTCAGTAGATTGACAGAGATGCCGTTGTGCCATGCTTGATTAAAGTTGGTATCAATAAGGTTTCATTACAATTTTGTTCTAAGGACTGTTCATTATTGACAAAAAAGTCTTTGTATGTCATTAAGGTTGGGAGAAAAAATTAAAAGAAAGAAACTCTAATGGCATCATTTCTTTTTTTTGACGTATTAAGAGCCAGTTGCTGACGTATTTAAAAAGATTTAGAAAAAGATTGCACCCGTATGATTTGGTTTTTGAGGCATTTGGTTTATTAAAGTATGCCTACGTCACGTCCTTTCATATTTTCAGTTTCAGTTTGTTTCAGTAGGTTTAGGTTCTGCGTTGATGAATCAGTCAGTCAGGACACCATTCTCTCTAGTTCCTTCAAAACTAAAATCACAGTCGTTTAAAAAGTCATTCCTTTCTCGACGATACAGTCATCTTAAGAGACCGACGGAAGAGAAATAAACCCGTATTTTTTGTGTGAAACCGCCTGTCAAACGTACGAATGACAAATTGCCGCGAATGTGGGTCAGTGTGGTCGAATGGCGCAGGATCAAATGTGACAGTCCAATTAACACAACGCATACGATGTAAATTGTCGATTTCATTGTGTTTGTGTACATAACCTATCTCGGTGACGTTTTATGAGTCGGTAGCGGTAAATCTAATCACGGAATTGTATCTGATAGAGGGATATAAAACAAAGTTTACAAAATTATATTAGTACGTAATTTTTGCGATGCTGGATGAGTTGCCTAAGTGTTGTTTACTTTGCTTATACATTGCCATTTTTTTGCTTACGTAATGGTGACTTATATGTAGTGTTGATATATTATTCAATTAAAAAGTGTACCTATACTGGGCTTTATCATTCATTCCTTCATTCCTACGTAATGGTGACTTATAGTGTAGATATCGCACGCTTAAGGCGCTGACAAGACCCAATTGACCAAAATAGGCTTCTCTTAAGAAAGAAAATTGCCAAATCTGTATAGTTTGTGGTAGCGGAAAAAATATATGTTAATTTTGAACATATTTCCCAGAACTTGGTTGTCACCAAAACACGTTTTGAAAAAAAAATCTCGATACAAACTAACGTTAAACTAACCTCTTACCTTGAGTTCTAATCCAAAATATCTGTATTAAATATCAACATAGATTACGTATTTAATTAATAACAAGTACGTCTTATTCTAATGCAGAACTTGGTTGTTTTTTATTTTCGATTACTCAACTCAATTCTGAGTAAATAGATAAATACTTCATATTTTGCAATAAATTACAAGCGTTTTGTCGTCGCGCTTCTCTTTCTTTTCTATGCAACTGGCTTAACTCAAAAGTAGATTTCTGGAAATCTGAAAGGGAAATCGCCGTTAAATGTTTTGCAATTGGGTTCGAGTCGGCTTATTAGCCAATATAATAAACGTGCAATTTTCTGTTAAATATAATACGTACTTTTCAAAAACTATTGAATAAATCTGTGAAAAATAATTGCAGGAAGCCTAACTAAACCTAACTCAAGCTCTAATAGGTCAGTATTCTATTAAGCATGCGATATATCATTCAATTAAAAAGTGTACCTATACTGGGCTTTGTAGTACGCAAAGTAGGCCTAGACGTAGCGTAGCGGCGTAGGCACGGGTGTAGACGAAGCGTAGCGGCGTAGACGAAGCGTAGCAACTAAGGGCTCCCACACAAAACTTCGCAGTTTTGTGTGGGAGCCCTAAGGCGGGCCGGGCATGTTAAAAAAAATGCTACAAGAGGTTGCGGGGTAACAGGATACCATGCATATACTGTACCTAACTTAACATGTGTAGCTCCGTTGCTACGTGCGAGTTGTTTCATGCCTGTATTCCTACATCCCACAATAAGTTGGCACTTATTTGTGCGGGCACAAATCAAGATTCTGCTACTGAGAATTTCCTCACGGAAAAACCTAATGTCAATTTGACCGGGTATCGAACTCCACGCTCAGTACGCTCTTACATACCGCTAAACCAACGGGGTTTTCAGTTAAATTGTCTTTTCTATCGCCTTTTCAGAAACATGCGCAGGCGTAGGTTAAGTTAGGTTTAAAAACAAAATAAATATCATAACTATCGGTTGTTTTTGATAATATTTTGCAATAGGTACGACTTTGGTTTATTTATCTTATCTGTTTATGACCTTCCTTCGGTATCTATTATCAAATAACAACATGGATGACATTCCTTGAAATATTAAATGGCGTTCTTCAAGTATTTTCATAAATTCAGCCTCCGATTTTTCAACTTAAACTATTGTTGTTACTAGGAAAATAAAAATACTCACTGGTATGTCATTAAGTAAGCAAGTAAGAATCTCCAGGTATGCGTTGTTTCTGCATTGAAATCACCTTTGTATTTCCATTTACACGAGGTTTAATTACGACTGGCATTGCATTTAAAAATCTAATTGACAGTGAGACCTTTTTATAAGACGAGCGAACGTCTGGATGCATTTAAAAATGAATGCACTCATGTGGGTAGGTATACATAAGTAGATAGGTATGTATACGTTGGTATTTCCGGATGCGACATCATGTAATCATCCAGGGAAATTTATTTTTATAGTTTAAACAATCTGGGACTGAATCCGATTTTCTGTTCGGATTATGACTAATTCGATTTTCCAAGCCCGAAAGAAACTGGAAATCCCGCGTCGGATTTCAATCACGAATCATTTCTAAGCTCCGATTTAAAAGCTTAACTTTGCTTTTATTGTCAGACGCAATATAAGCAGACAGTGGCAACGAAATAATAACACTGAAGCCTTGATATTGTAGAATTTGTAGAAAGTGAATTGTTTCAAAGATGCGTGCGTACATGGAGGCGTGGTGTGTCGGCAAATGCATTGATAGCGTGCGTTGCCTGCTCGGGTGGACTTTACAAAGGGCCGATCGGCCGTTGCCCCCACATGCCACATTGCAAAGGTTCTTTTTTTTTTGTCTGCCCTGTTTAGAGTTAGTTTCCGACGTATTCATGTGCCTTAACAAGTATAACAATCATGATTCCGTGTAGGTATACTCGCAACGGTTACTTAACATTTTTACTGGTGGCGAAGCTAGATAGGTAAGTACTTAGCTCCTAAGTAGTATAAAAATTCCTGTAATAAAATAGTCTGCTGAATCTAATATTTCTAATTATAATATCGCATGTACCTACCTGTAAACGTAATCACGAAAGTGGACTTATTGCACATTGTTAATGGCATAATTAATTCACTTAAGCGATGTCCACGTAATCGTTAAATGTGTTTGAAATGCCTACCCAAGTGCAGGTAAGTACCTACCTATGCCCAGATTTTTTACAGACAGTTGCACACCCGTGTACTGATAGTTTTCTTAAGCCGTCATGTACACGGTACACGGGCGTGTAACAAATAATCGAGGTGGACTACCTCGATTATTTGTTAATCAATATGTCTATTATGAGCTTCGCAATATGAGTTTTCTTCTATTGTTTCATATAACTGCATGCTACAAAACTAATATAGGCCACGCATCCCACTTACACATCGCTTCAAAGAATTATCTCCGCCCTTTGTTTATAATTTACCCATAAAACCCTCATCACATCATTGGTAGTTCCGTCTTTAAACGTCGGGTTACATGCAGTACCCATTAGGATGGGAAAAGTTTAATTTATCTCAGAATTAGGCGGGTGAACTGCGATGAACGGTTCAGATCGGGTGTCCGGTCTTTGAACTCGAGAGCGGGATGCCGAGATTGTTTAATGACAACAAATAAAGCATCGGTGCACAGCTGTCGGTCGGCTGTCGGCTTGCACGCGAGGCCGAGGGTGATGGGCCTGCAGGTAGTCAACTCGATATATTTCATTTTTGTCTGTCTAACATCCTTTTTTACAAGAATTTGAATCAAACTGCGCTTTACCTGAACCCCGGACTAATACCGCGCTTTCATCTTTTGAGCACTTGGGGAAAAAATAAAAAAATACCATATATTTAGAGATAGGTATCATAAAATTAGAATTTTAAATGATATCTATTAGAAGCTGATTACTATGATTATGCAATAACGACAGGCGATAAACGTACAAAGTGTTGCCAAGTGAATGTACTGTAGGTAAATGTGTCTGATCAATACAGGACTTTCGCTGATCAGTGTGAGGCGGGCGATGTCTCTGTGAAACTGATGTGGTATGGTATGGCTGTGCAGATGCTCACCTATATGCGCCAGGTCAATGATGGGGATCTCGCAGCGCGCGAGCAGGCTCTCCTCCTGCTGGGCCGCCATTGTCGTCGCTTGATCCAACCGCTCTGATTTCCACACGCCGATCGCTCGTTCAGTTAACACTCCTTATCACTCGACTCCTACAGTAATTAGCAATTAGCGAACGCGACACCGAAAGATAATTTAAGGTAGAGAAACGATAGATAAGCACTTAATACACCGTAAGGATACAACGTAAACGTTAAAGTTTATTGAAGTTATGAATGGTCTTTTGATTATTCCTGGTATAGAAGCGTTCAGAACTCATTTGCATAACCTTGTAGTTCTTGCTCGAGGCGTTCGTCTTTCTGACGTAGCAGCAATATGCTATACTGACTTGACACATTAAAAATTGGTTTCCGTTGCTTCTCTCACAGTAACTATGTGTAAAGATTGGTCCCGCGTGTACGATCCGACGGCGTCGCGCGCCCCCCGTCCCTCGCAGCTGGCGAGTTTCGAATGTCTCTCGTCGAATAAACTGGCTCACCGTGTGCGATGAGCGTTACCCTGGCGTCCGATGTCGGCTCTCACTTGTATATCATCGCGCAGACTTTCGCAACCGAGTGGCGTGTCGAAACAGCTCTGCCTTGAACACGTTGCCGTGTGGAGAAAGCGTATTGTGTGACGGGTGGCGCGAGTGGGTCGGCGTCCAGAGTAACACTGACGAAGGCGAGTAGCGTAGCGATACTGGCGAGGCGCTCGGGCGCTGCTCCGGCGGTTCGACTGACTCACGCGGCCCTTGATCGCTGCTCACTTCGCGTCACTCGCGTGGGGCGGCGGCGTTGCCCTGTGTCGGCGCCCCGTCCGTTGTACCGACTATAACCTCGTCTCGTTTGCCATTCACTCGTCTGACTTGTAGTAAACGTGGGTTGGCAAACTTTGTTGCTACCTGAACAAACTGAACTCAGCCTTATCTGATAGAGATTAAGGTTCACACATTTAACAGTTGAAGGATATATACAAGCTTATCAGTGCCATCCATCATGTACTTACAACAATCACGAAGGTGATTCACAACCACCCTAAAAATGCTGATTAATTGAATTTCCGAATGGTACAAGTTAAATAATTGTGTGAGACCATTAAGCAACGCCATCTACCCTAAAACGTATGTAAAATACCGTGTTAAGCGCCATCTATGTACACTACAACCTTACAAGCTAAAATAAAATACAAAATCGTATTTAATTTAGTGGTTTATATCATTTCCAATTCTACGAGACTGCAACTTGCAACCGGCACATCCGCTTCGATACAAATAAAAAAAATATTTGTTAAATAATGTATAAAAAATATAGGACGCAAACCCTTACAATACAATGAAATTGACCTTGTAAATATGTCAATCCACACTTTTGTTTTTGTTGAATAAATAATCAAATGCTTTAATTTAAAGTGAGATTGTTTTATTTATATAGGGTTGGTAGCATTAATTTACAGTTGAGTGTTGCTTGTTCATTTGAGGCATCTTTCAAAGTACGACGAGCCGACGTAGCCGCCTCGCATCGCCCGCTGCACGTGCTGTTCGAACAACCTCCTGTTACTTTGCAGCTCGTCCGCAGCCTCCTTGTTTAGAGGATCTTCAGGATTTGGTTCCTGAAAAACAAAAGTAATATATAATTAAATAACATTTCCAAGAATTTTGTAGTTGTTGACCACCTTATTGGTCTTGGGGTCACAAATGGGCCTGCTAAATATGAGGTCATGGGTTCAATCCACTGGAAATGGGTGACCACTGAACATCAGCGCTTTGCTGTGGGTCCCCCGTAGCAGAGCATCATGCTGAGAGAAGCCTTCTTGTCACAATCATGACGTGCAGCTGCCAAGTATTTGTGTTTTGTGCTTGTGATTATATGTAGATCTATTTTGTTTTATTTTTCTGATTACGTACTCTGGATCTTTTTGTATTCACGTGTTTCTGTGACAAATAAACTTATTTTTCTTTCATTCAATCCTCCGGCAGTTTTATTTGGTTTTATCGGCCAGTCTTTCTATTACGGAATTCTCAGCCCAAAGCCTGGACTTGTGCCTGGCAGTGGCGTGCCTAGGGTTTCAAAATAACGCAAGCCCAATAAAATTTTAACCGATTTCAAAAAAAGAAAGTTCAGTTTTCGACTGAGTATGTAGGTACCTACGTATCTACGTATGTATCATCGCAATTTTCTCATAAACTACTGGTTAGGTACAATAAATTCTCTATCGAGCATGTTAGTAAGGCATGCCGGGCTTTTGGGCTTATATGAAGGTACCGCCACTGGTGCCTGGCAATGACTTGTTTATTTCATGGGACTTGAAAGTCCCCACTTGCATCATAAAAGGAGCAATACCACTTATACTTTAATGGCAAAATTAGGGTATACATTGATGATTGTGGAATAATATGATCTATATTAGATAGATAGATCTATAACTATATAATAAGCCTATAAAAATAGATCCCAATCAGCGCAATGGCTGGGCAAAGGAATCAAGCCTATAAAAATAGATATTTTTCCACAATCATCAATGTATACCCTAATTTTGCCATTAAAGTATAAGTGGAGGTGTATTGCTCCTTTTATGATGCAAGTGGGGACTTTCAAGTCCCATGTAATAAACAAGTCATATAGGCGTTTTATAGACTTGATGGATGATAACAATTTATCATCCATCAAGCCTATAAAAATAGATCCCAATCAGCGCAATGGCTGGGCAAAGGAAGATGGATTTTTAAAGACATTTCCTAATGTCTTTAAAATTCCATCTTCCTTTGCCCAGCCATTGATTGGGATCTATTTTTGCTATCTTGCTAGATAAGCACCTTGCTAATGTCTTTAAAATTCCATCTTTTACCTATATCAATGCTTGTAATCTACACTTTTGCATTTTCAATACTTTCCTTATAGAATTTTTCAGTTCTGCTCATTTGGTGAATCTAAGTACGTTATATTGCATGACCTCACATCACTTAACAATTATAGCCCCATTTAACATTATCAATGTTCACTTGAATTGATTAGTCATTGCCTTTTATCTGTATGTACTAGCCAATTTTGTGAAGTGTCACTTTGTTATACTATTGTATGACAAGATGGACTTGTTTCACTCAATCATTCTGATTTTGCCAAAATACTATGCTTTGAATTGAAAATAATATTAAATAGAACCGGAAAACAGCTGTCAATATAATTACAGTTATTATGGTGCAATAGCATGCAACAGTATGGTGCACCAGCCTCCCAGCTCCCTACTGCTAGCCTAGCCTGCTGCTGACGGAGAAGAGGAAGAGCCCCCGCAGTGGTAATGAAAAGGCCAGGCTGGATATGTATTCCTTATTTTTGTGCCATCTTTATATCAGTAGAATGCCACTTTTATTTATTTATATTGATTTATTAAGTAGATTAGTTGCCAATTTAAGAAATACATGATTATCATAAAGCTACACAATTATATCACAGACAGACTGCTTTGAAAGTTTGGATTCTGACTGGTGGCCGAACCATATGAATATTCATGGCCTGTTTTAACGCAGAATGGTCCACCTAAGGGCTAAGTGCGGAAACCAAACCCTCTAACATAGAACATGGCCGGTTTTACGTTTTGATGGTATTGTATGAATTCTGTTCCATTTTAATAGTGTGTTACTGTCTTAACAGATACCATGAAGACCCATTATTGGAATATATCGAAGTCTAACTAACAAAGCCATGACCATGAGTAATACACACTATAAAACGAGATTGGCTTCCCACACTATTGAGTCTCGAAGAGAGATTCGAGATTGAAACTGGATTCCCTACAAGGGCTACCCATTATGAATTCTTACGGACTGAAATCACTATGATGTTGGGGGCAGTCCACCTGCTTCATAGGTTACTCTAATACAATGAGTAGGTACTAGTAGCATTGTGAGTCATATTTATTTTTTTAAAATAGTAAGCTGCAGATAAAATTTAATGGAAGCCGAAGCAAAAGGAAGAAATAACTAACGATTAGTGGCATTTTATTACCAATGCCTGAAGGCATGGCTGAAGGTTGAAGGAGGTTTGGGATGAAGGTTGTGTAATTGTCTATGATTGAGGCTGATAATGCAATAATATTAATTCATACAGACAAAATCCACTGCACAACTACATTTGAAGAAATCCTTACTTATGAAACTAAATAAAATACATCCAAGATAATAACTTATACATAACACATACCAAGAATAAATACTGGAGTCCATAAACTATAGAGTTGACAGTAAGCACAGGTTTCCAGTCTTCTCTTAAGATGTTGAGACACACATTGCCCTCCAGGTCTATGTTCGGATGGTATACCGCTGTTTCACACTTCACCTTGGGTGGCTCATGAGGATAGTTTGGTCCTACCTATAAGGTAATGGTGAGTTCTTAATAATCATCAGAAAGATAATTTCAGGCAGAATGTGGTTTGGATTTAACTTGAGAAGGACTATTGCCCTAATCATGCTACTGGTTGCAGTCAGGTTTTAGTAAGCTTGCAACATATTTAATGAAGAAGTATAGTGATCTCAAATTCAACTTGTTTTTCCTATAGCCAAGGCGCTTGCATGGCCTTGTCAGTTAATCATATCAATAACACAATGATTTAGCAAGATATGTCATTATGTTTTGGAAAGGCCTTATTTCTTAAGCTATAGACCAGCTGTTAACATTACCTTAAAACTAAATACAAATCTTCCTCCTCTATAGAATCCTTCATCAGGGCATATGATTAGTTTGAAATTAAGTAAATCATCTGGATCTGGAAACTCTGTGTTGCATGTCTTGGGCAAATTCAATTCATTCAAATCTGAAAATAAAGCATTTCAAGTTATATTTAGGTGAAGATGTTGTAAACACTGTACACACCAAGTACAGTCGTAAAAATTTGCCTCAGGATCATATTAAGGAAGTATTTCGAGGGATGATTGCATTGCTTTTACAGTCTTACCCCAACTTTTTAACTTAAACTCATTGCTAGCGGAAGATAGGTCATCGTAAGCTTGTGTTTATGAATTCTTCATAGTAGAATTAAAATAACAATGAATACACAACGCGTAAATTGTTCTATTTTCTGAACTTTACCTTTTGTGATCCGCAACTGAGCGGCTGATGCTTTTTTCTGTGAACCTCCTGCTCTTCCTGAGCCTTCCTCATCTTTCTTTTGTTGTTTTAATGAAAAAAGTTTAATCATTGTCCTAACTAATCGATAAAATAGAAATTATTAGAAATAAAACCACGATCTATTTTGACAGCTTAAATTTTTGTACGAAACTTCAATTTAGTCAGATTGCAATTTGTAAATAAAATATGTATCTTTTATTGTATTGGCAAACCTAACAAAAAGAAAAAAAATTGTAACATTTCACCAATCAGCGCCCAGAAAATTCAGCAATGACAACTCACTTTTCTCAGTCGTAGCTACAGAATGCCTAGTATATGCTAAACAAAAAAAAATAACTATTGTTTTATTTTTGTAATAAATAAAAATTGATCTTGTATCCGGTCCGATTTTAACTTCGGTTTGACTTTTGCACACGGTTTTTTGGAGTTTTCTCACGGTGGGATTACTAATCTGTGGACTAAGAAGTAAGAAAAAATACATCATCTGCCTGCGACTTCATCCGCGTATTTTAACATTAAGGCTCCTACAAACTGGCGCGACTTGTCGCGCGACGCGTCGCGACATAAAGGCACGCGGTGTCTTTGTGTCGCGTCGCGCCAGTATGTAGGAGCCTTTATACATAATCCTATGGCAGTGGCTCTCAATCTTTTTTGGTGATGGACCCCTTTTCGAAATCGAAATACTGACGGAACCCTACAATAAATCAATAGTTTTTGTGAAAAGTTTTTGGCATAATAAAAGTACAATGTAATAGTTACTTATTACTTACTTCCATAACAAGTATAATAGTAGAAGATATTAAAAAAGAAAAAATCTAACTAATGCGAGGTATGAAACTGTTATTAATTTTTTATCTATTGGTTGATATCAGGTTTGATAGAGGACAGTTGAAGTCTCATAATTATCAGGGTCGGCGTCCAGTCCATTGCAGTATTTTATTTTCGTTGCTGCATAGGCTGAGAATCCTATTTCGCACACAAATATGTTGTTGGGAACGGGAGAAGAATATTCAGAGCCATTTTGGCAAGCATTGGAAATTCATCACCGATTCTGCACCAAAAATCGTTGAGAGGCGTCGTTTTGAACAGTGACTCCATACTTGTGTCTGATGACATTTCTAAAAGATATTCATCTAGGTATATCGTTTGACATATTTTCGGGCTTTTGTAAGTTGGGTAAAAAAGATTATGAATCCATGAATTCAGTTTCATTTTTGTATTCTGTTCTTCGGAAAAATACTTCTCAAAATATGCGCACATCGAAGTGAGATATTGGACCAATTCTTCAAATAATAATAATATTTCAAGATGATGTATTTGAAATTCTTCAGATACATCATCTTGAAATATTTCTGAGTCATTATCGCTAACAAACTCATTGAGTGACGTAAAGCTTTCTATTTCTCTCTTTCCAACGCAAATAATCCAAAAATCTAATTTTCTTTTTAAGGCAGTTATTTTGTTACAGGCCTGGAACACTGTTGTCTGTTTACCTTGCAATGATAAATTTAATTCGTTCAGTTTTGAAAGATATCCACCATAAAAGACAGTTGGAACAACCAAGTTTTATCATACAAACGGTTTTTCAAATTAAAAGAAGTATCTGAAAGAAACATTTGTAACTCGGCTCTAAGTTCAAATAGCCTTGTCAAAGTTTTACCTCGAGACAGCCATCGAACTTCTGTATGGAGCAGCAGTGTTTTATGTTTGCTGCCATAATCTTCACACAATATAAGAACAATCGGGATTGCAGTGCTCGTGATATGTCAATGCAATCGTTCCAACTGAGATTATTTTCTACAAAAAATATATTTATTTTATTAAAAATTTCTGCTCCGGTAGTGTTTGTGGGCAGCGGTGAACACATAAGCATGTCTTCTTCAAGAGAACTTTCATATGGATAACCAGCAAGAAAGCCAGTCCAGCGACATCAGTCGACTCATCTATTTGCAAGACGAATCGTGTTTTTTGTAGACGTGTAACTAGTTCTTGTTTAACATAGCTTGCCATTGGTTTTATTAAATTCTCAGCGATAGTGTGCACTTCACCTGCTTGTGCAATGCGATAGGTACCTAACCATGATGCCTCCGTGGCCTTTTCATTGATAGTTTGGGTTTTTTGACTTTCCAATAACTGTTCATTTTTACGTACAAAAAATTATTTATTCTTGTCTTTAGACTCGGGTGTATAGTTTCTAATTGTCGGCGCAACTTGGCAGGTGCCATGGAACTATTTGGAAGCAGTTCACTACTTATCATGCAGAGAGGAAAACCGTTGGAATCAACAAATCCCAAACTGATATATAATTCATCATACATCCTTTTTTTCACCTTTGAAACTGTGGAACTTGACGTCGTTGCATCAACGTTTGGATCGGTAATTGCTGTATACTCCGCGCTTACTGCTTTTGAACATTCGGCTTCGTTAGAATATGTTGTTGCAACACGTTTAACACCTTTAAGCCAACGTTCCATTCTTCTTTATTAACAATGTTACATGTCAGGATGGTGGGGTCAAAATAATACACGATCGTTACTGAGAAGAAATGTACAAAACTGATTCAATCAGAATACAGCAGTAGAACAATAACCTAAGTGTCAATATTTTTTAATTGTTAATGGCATCTCGTAGTTGACCTTGACAGATCGTGACTACTTAACCGGACTATCCTGTGGCTGCTTTAAGCGAACTCAGCCTCCAGCCAGGGGCGGATTTCTTAAATTACTAAGCGACTGCACGCAAAGGGCACCCCTTGTGGGGTACGAACCTCAGCATAGGGCGTCGCTGGGGTGAGGACAGCAAGGTGGGACAGGCTGTATCAAATCTGGATAATTATTATTATCTGGGGAATTTAAAGCTACAGGCTCAGCTACGGCGCGGGCTGGCACTTCGTCGAGCAAGGGTCGGGGGGAACAATTACGTCGGGATCTTCGCGAGGGACCTCGGCGGTGAGGTCGGAATGTCGGTTTGTGTTTCTTGTGTACTGTATTCGTGGCCCGAGGTTTACTGTATTGGTGGTTGGAGGAGGGTAATGGGTTCATCTGGGTAGGTGAGAGCATGCCTTGGACGGCGAACTGAGCTAATAGTGGAGGGCTTATAACTGGCGGCCTTCACAACCAGAGGGTTGCGATGAGTGACGGCAGAGTCAAAGATACGCTTGGTAGTGCGTTTTGTATATTGCTGGATTGTGGGAATTTTGAGGTCGAGATGGAGGAACTCGTTTAGAACGAACCAAGAGTACCTATCCTGTTGCCTTGCTGAGGAAAGGTTTTGAAGGCACTGCATCCTGTGGATGTGGTGGGGATAGGCTATAAGCCGGTGTAGTAAATGGCTGTGTACTCGTAGTAATGTCATCTGCGAACAGAGTCAACTGCGCCTATTTACTGTTAGGGATGTCGCTGGTGAAGAGAATAAAGATGAGAGGGGCTAGCACCCTGAGCCCTGAGCCCTGAGGGACCACTGCGTGGATAGGATGAGGGGAGGATAGCGCTCCTTCGATGCGATAGCGGAAGGTGCCGTTTGACAAAAAGTCTCGTAAGATGAGCACACCGAGTTTGTAGAGCTCATATAATAAGCCGTTGTGCCGGACCTTATCGAGGCGCGATCGTCGCTTTTATAGTCCTAGCCTCGATCTCCTGACGCAGGTCCTCACCGGACACGGCAGCTTCGGGAGGGTCCTGTGTCGGATAAGGCGGGTGGAAACGCCCGGGTGTCACCACTGTGTGGATTGCCCGGAGGACACGGTGGAGCATACGGTGGAGGTCTGCCCGGCTTGGGCAGAGTACCGCCGTGTCCTCATGGAGGCGATCGGCGGCAGAGATCTCTCGCGTCCGGCCCTGGTTCAGGCCATGGTACGGAGCGAGAGGGCATGGGCAGCCGTCACCTCCTTCTGCGAAGCAGTAATGTTCGCGAAGGAGGAGGCGGGATGGTTGAGGGAAAGGCAAATTTCGCGCCCTCTCGCCCCTAGCCGCCGCAGGAGACGCCCTGGGCGTCGGGAATCCCGGGCGGATTTCCAGCCACCGAAGGCGTGGGCCTGCGGACGGTGAGCAATGGGTAGCTCACCGTCCGGTAAGGACCAGGCCCGGGTCGACGGTGCGTTGTATTCCACGCGCGCCTCAAAGAGATGTCGTCAGCAAAAATGTAGGAGTCCACTAGGGCCTATGGCTGCCGGGGTCGCGAGAAGGTACTAAAGGGTCACCGAGGCCCCTGGCAACACAGGCAACAGGAAGGAATACGGGTGGGTTTTAGTCAATAAGAGTCTGACACACCCTCCCGCTCCGCCTAGAGCGGGAGAAGTTATATGATAATTTTCCATCCAAAAAAAAAAAAAAGCCTCGATCTCCAACATTCTCAAAATTACTCGAGCTTTTTATTTATCAAAGACGCCGGTCTTTGATAAATAAAAAGCCGAAATAAAAATAGAAATACAAAAAATGCGGTTTAAACAATCTCGACTTTACGTTTCGGCGACTTTCGGCGACTTTCGGCGACTTTCGGCTCTAACTTCAAGCCGAAAGTCGCTTGTTCACAATTATAGCGTCTAATCTCAGAGGTGGCTTTTATCAAAGGGACTGCGCGCTCACAAGTAGATATCGGCGGTGGTGGCATAGTAAAATTGTACGAGGCGACTAAAGGCTCCTTCAAACAGGCGCGACACGCGACGCGACAGAAAGGCACCGCGTGTAGCAATACAAGCGGTGCCTATGTGTCGCGCTTGTTTGTAAGAGTCTTAAGTTCGGCTGCGCCTCGTGAACCGTGATACGTCTGTTTGTCAGAACGGTCGACCAGAGAGAGAGGCGTATTGATTTTTTTTCTAAATTCTTGCGGAACCTCTACAGGGATATCGTGGAACCCTAGTTTTCCGCCGAACACTCTTAGAGTAGGTATGGCTGTCCCACGGAACAGTAAAAAACACTGTTTTTTCTGTTCCGTGGGCTGTCCTATGGCATTCGGCAATAGCATAGATTTCTATATGTGAACGATTTTTTTAAATCGGATTAGTAGTTTGGAAGATTACCTATAAATAAACTCACACACTTTACCTCTGTATAATACTATTAGTTTATATAAAACCTCTTCATAACTGGTTTTATCTATACTAATATTCCTTTGATGATCCACAAGATATTAAAAATTATAGGCCTCTTATGATGCGGGTGCATTTAGGCCTATAATTTTTAAAACAATTTATAAGGACGGATGTCTTAGAGTTTTCCAAATTAATCGAAAAAGTTAACAGTAATAAATAATATAATATCGTGTTGGGTATTTAATGAAAAGTTTAACGAGTAGGTACTTTCTGAAAAGGATAATACATAAGTCCCAAATTTATATGACTCTTAAATTTTCCCAAACCAAAGAAGTGGGTAGAGAAGTGTACCTTCAATGATCGCAAACCCCAAAATAATTGAAAAAAAAATGAAAGTTAAAATAGTTAAAACTCAACTACGACGAAAACGCCAATTAAAAAGTATACATTTCTAATTGGCGTTTTTTATCAAGATATCACACACGGACAACTTAATGTAAGTAAATGTATGGTCACCTAAAATACAGTTCAGTTTACTCTTTCAGCTTGACTTTTCAGTGCTTTTAAGCCGTTTATAAGAATTCCAGTAGTACGTTATAGTACTTACTAATTCCATGGGTCAGAGACAAGATTTTCTAATGTTGCCGTTTGAAATTTTGTTTTATTTTTCATAATTTGTAATAAAAAAAACATTGGAAAATTGCAAAGTTGCTGCTAAGTTTGGTAACTGAAGTATGTTTGCAATCGAAGAATTAATAGATTTATTACATAAAATAAATAGATGCATGATCATAGTCTAGCTGTGGAATTTAGTGACTTTCGAGCACGGTGTGTGACAACCCCGACTCAATAATTTGTCAAACATTTTTCGTTTCGATGTGTCGTTGTGTAGTATTTTTTTGAGTTTTACGAGAATACTGTGTTAAACTGGCGTTTTTTCTTTTCCGTATATTTGTTAATGCACTGTCCTCATGTAGTTGCAATGATATGTGAGCTCCAGACTAATTAAATCTTGTTTTTACATAAAATTCGATACAAGATGGCAAGTGAGGATGTAATAGAATTGGGGTCTTCGGACGATGAGGCAGAACCGGCACCGAAGAAGGTATGCAATCAATGTATTGTTACATAGCAGTTTTATTTGTTTCTGTAAAATGTAGAATCTATCACAGAGTGAAAAGGGATTTTCAGGGGTAAATAAATGACTTAGTTTGTTTATTATCCAGATTATTTTACTTACTGAAATGTTTTGTTTCAGAGTAAACCAATGCCAAATGCAATGGTGTGCATTCCAAGAAAAATACATGAAGTTACTATAAGGCCTTCTAAACTAAATTTAACAAAAGGAGTACCTGCAGTGAAACCTGTATCTGCAGTAATACCAGTACTTGCAGGAAAAGGATTACCTGCAGTAAAACCAGTACTTGCGGCAAAAGGGATACCACAATCAAAAGAATCACTTGCAATCAAAGGAGTACCTGCATCAAACAGTGTTTTTACATCAAAAGAAATTACTATAGTAAAAGGAGTACCCCTGGCAAAGAAACGAACAACTGTATCAAAAGCTTCAAGTATTGTATCTAATCCATTTGCAAGCAAAAGTAAAACCAATGGTAAACCTGTACAAAAGAATGTTATGAAACCGCATCTCAAAATGGTTAAACCTATAAAAATCCTAAAAGGCTCAACATCACATCCTAATGTTTTTTATGCAAAAGCGGCAGAAACATCTAATCTTAGTAGTGTTAGTTCAGCACTTTCGACGAAACCCAATATGATACATAACAACAAATCTCTGAATAATTTACCTGCAGGCATTACTGTAAAGAAAACTACTCAGGCCTCTAACAAACCCATAATCTTCATGAAAACAGCTAATCAAATGTTTAAGCCCAAATTAAATTCAAATCAAGTAAACGTCCAAACTGTGGAATTAGATGATGACGAAGGCTCTCGCACTACTTCAAGTCCTGCTTGGTATTTGAGACCTGAAGAGCAAACAGATGATCCTACATTAGAGCAAGAGAATAATGCAGAGCCAGAGCTCCCTACCATGATTGAAATTACTATAGAAGACAGTCCTATAAAACCTGTATTGAACAAAAGGACTTGTGAAATAGGTGCAGAACTGGCTATCACTATAGACGATAGCCCTGTTAAGGCAACTGCAGATAACAATGCATCTCCTAGTGGGAGTGATGATGAAGTAAATAGTACTAAAGAACCTAACAGTAAGAAGAAATTGGAGTATCCTAAGGAAGCTGGGAATGAGAATAGAAAAACTTTGGAAATAGAAATAGATTTTCCATTTGAAGTTAGTTTAGATACAAACAGTAGAGGCAAAGATGAAATTGATAAGTATCAAGAAGTTGGTATTGTTAGTGTCCAGGGAGCTCCAGAGTCAAGTAAAAAATATGATGGTGCAGAAAGAAGTACACAAAAAACAAATACAATATCAAAAGAAAACAAAATTGAGACTCCAAGTTGTAGTGCCCAGAGTGAATTTCATTCTGTGTATCAAAGCTTCATAGATACTTGTTTTCAGCTTGAAAACTCTGAAGACATGCAGAAAATAGTAGATAAAAAAATCAAAGCATATTATAGACAAGTTCCAAAAGAGTATTCAGAATCTGAGGAGTTTGTTGACATGGTTGCAAGTAAAATACTTGCTATGAAGGCTAGCCCTGAAAAGATGTATTTGTACATAAAAGATATTGTTGATGAATTAAACATGCAACGAAAAATTGCCAAATCACAGATACTAAAAACGGATACCAAAACGGAAGGTTTGGATATTTGTTTATGCGAATTGATTACTTTGATTAGACAAAGGTGTTATATTTATTTGTCTCATCAACTGTACACTGTTGTGTACAAAAAATATCAGCCTGTAATATTAGACTATAATATGGGCTGATATTGTAGCAAATTCATCACATTTTTAAATAGTACATATATAATGAGACAGTGAACTGCTTTTTATGAACTCCTCATTTTAATGATCTCATTGTATTAATTCATTTTCTTCAGAGGCAGACCAGCTTGCTTTTGGAGAAGAAAGTGAATATGATTCAAAACGCCAAAGACAAATACGTAAGCTAGAGAAGACCATAAAGAAACTGCACAGAGCTATTCAGAAACTAGAAGAACAAGAGGTTGACTTTGATGATGAAGATGACTCTGTTTATTTATTAACTGAAAGGTACTATAATGACTAATCTACATCCATACAGATTATCTACATGTGTAGATCATCTGCCTAACATTGTCCCTATTTTATTGGGATATGCATGCAAACCAACCTGGGAAAGTATCTCTATTTAACCATGCAGTAACTCACTTCTGAATATTCTAGCAAATAGGGTGGGCGCTGCCTACTCTGGGGGACATAGTGACACTCGGGGGGGAGGGGGGCGCAGCGGTTCCTAAAATTAAATGCTTTGATGCATGATAAGATAGCAATGACCTGAATGTAACCAAATTCGTTTCATTGCGCTCATTTGGCACACATCATCGGCTCCTTGTAGTTTACCCTAACAGGCAAGAGCCCTCGCCTCCACATAGTGATTTTAGTTGAAAGTTGATGGTGAACGTAAACAAACCAAAAGGAGTAATAAAGAAGGACATTCAGTAATAAAGAGGGACATTGTTGAAAGAAAAATTTTAATGTTATTTTACCATGCAACTAATTATCAAAGACTGTTCTAATTTTTTTATTTGTTTCCAGGTACAAAGAACGAATGGTGCGCGTTTACGCGAAATTTTGTCAATTGACAAATACAAAAATGCCTTCAGAACCTCGTATTGTAATAGACGCGCGGCTAGGTCAACCTTCGGGGCCGGCAAAACGTCTTGAAAAGTGGATAAATAAAAAAGTCCCAATTGGCACGCCATTGCCATTCCCAGACTTTCACGATGTTCTCCGTTGTGTTAGAGACGCGAATGATGAAGACAAGTTGTGCTGGAATGAAGCTGACATTATGGAAGAAGGTATCTACATACAATCAGAAGTAGCGTAATAGGATTGCAATTTATTAATTAACAAAATAACACTTACTGTAGCTACTACATGACACTAATTTGATCAAACTTGTTTATTAGGTCGAGACTTATTTACAAGATGTGGCAAGAAACTGCAAAGGCGTAGACAAGAGAATGAATGGAGACTAGCGGCTTCCCGAATTGCCTTAGAAGTCGATCCCGCGGAAAATAATCAGGAGCTGAAATGCAAACTGGACGCAAATAAGAAGATAGCGGCAAATAAGGAGACTGAAATATTTAATAAGTAAGTTTTGTTTCGATTACTCTAATCTAACTAGTTTACGCTTTTATATACCAATCATAAAATCTACTAAGTCCCGCCGGCCGACCGCTCTTCAAACGCCACTTTCCAGTTTTGTAGATATAACTCAATTCTTTAAATAGTTTAATATTTAATAATCTGCCACCTGGCGTCGTGAATCACGTACTAATAAGCATACGCGCTATTTCAGGTATGCAGACAGACAGAACCAACTTAAGCTAGAAGCTGTGGAGATTGGAGATAAGGAAGCAGATGAATCCCCTGTTGAGAGTGAAGAAGAAGAAGCCAATGATGAAAGTGTTTCATTAGAGACCAAAGGTAAAAGGAAGGAAAGGCTGAAAAGACTTATACAAGAAATATCGAAAGGGCCCAGTGAAGGAAAAGAAAGCCAACCATCAAAAGAATCAGTGGTTGAAGAAAATGCTAAAAAACCTGAAGAAAATGAAGAAATAGTAACAATTAAGGAAAATGATGCTAAAGATATAGAAAATAGGGAAGATTCTGGTGAAATCTTAGAGAAATCAAATGACAAGGATTCTCATGATGCTGCAGAAACTCTTTCTGTAAGTAGCGATGACAGTAATGATTTAGAGTCCGATATAGATGAGCTCCATCTATTGCAGAAATTGCACTCAGGTAACGAAGCTGAAAGTTCAACACTTGAATCCTCTGATTCTGATAGTCCCATAGCTATTTCTGACTCTATAGAATCTGGTAGTGACACTAAAAAGCAGTTGAGTGATGTAATCAGTATCGAAAATTCAAGTTACTCAGAAAGTGAGGCTGACAAAGCGGATAATATACATGTTGAAAATTCAGAATGTGTTGAGTTAATGGTTCTGGACCGCAACCCGAACATTGAAACCGAAGTGGCTGTTGTTGGCATGGAAACAGACAGTTCCAAAGTTATAACAACATTTAGTCGAAATGATGCTATGGACACGGAGATCTCAATTTCTGATACTAAGAATGTAAACAGTCAATCTAACAACAAAGAATATAATGAGCCAGTTGAAGATATATTACTAGCATCATCAGATGAAGAAACTGGCGGAAGTCAAGAAGGGGGGCCACCCTCTACTGATGGTGTGTGCATTAATCTTAAAGATGATCTCATTTCAATTGATGAAACAGTTGTAGGCACTGTTGTTAATGAAAACGAAAAAGACCTTGAAAAAGAGCCAAGTGTAATTATACCTGAAAAGCTTAGTAATGCTGATGAATCTAGTGTAGTAGCAAATAGAACTGATGATCATATTAAAGATGATAATAAAGTTACTGACAAGTCGAATGCCATTGAGTCTATATCTATAGAGTCATCACAAGAAATAGCACCCAGTGCATCCAAGGAAGAATGTGCTCAGAATGAAGTCAGTGTTGTATCTAATGATACCAAATCTGCTGATGCTGTTAGTAATATGGATGTTGATGAAGCTGACAAGGTATTGGAGACGATTTCAAGAGTAGAAGACAATTTGCCACCTGCATTATCTTGAGAAACTCAATAACCCAAATTTATATTACAAATGAGTGATGGGTAAACATCAAATATATTTTGTTTACATTTGTATGAGTACACAGTTATACTTAGCTATGATTTTAAGGTGTATGGTCTGTCAATCAAGTGTTATCATTTTCTACTCATTCTATGTGAATGTAATGTTCTGCCCTGTATACAATCTAAATCAACTGCCGTGACACATTAATACTAGAGTGGTTTAGGAAAACAGAAAATTTGGAAAAACCCAAAAGAAGAGCGAAAACAATGAAATTTTGTCTCACATGGTACGAAGTTCACTGGGTCATTTAGTTTCTTATAAAATTCTATTCTTTCTATCTAAACAATAATGCTGTGTAACACTGCTTCAGAAATCAAGCCTGATTGAGTAATGGAGATAAATAATTTATGTATTATAGATTTATATAGGTACCTAATTGAATTTATTCTTCCGCGTAGCCCTTTATAGTGTCATTTCATTACGTCATAATTATGCCCTTGTTGAATTTTAATTTCAATCATTTTGTTTGCACATAAGTTTCATTTTAATGTTAGTTCTTTTTTAAATAGGTACGATTAATAAGCAATTGATCACAACCGTAATCTTAATTTATAATAAATAGTCTTTCAGACGTGAATAATCTTTTCTGTTTATTATTACGAAGACAATTATTGATTATACGACTGCCCCATTGGTCTCGTGGTCGCACAAGCACGACTGCTAAACGCGGGGTCCTGGGTTCGATTCCCAGATCGGGCAGTGTTATTGGGTTTTTCCATTAGGAATTTCTCAGTAGCAGCCCAGAGTTTGGAAGTTGTTGGTGTGATGCTCTCGTGCCTCGGAAAGCATGTAAAGCCGTTGGTCCTGTGCCTGATATCTCTCCCCAGTCGTGTCGGATTGCAGTCCCATCAGACCATGAGAGTAAAGGAACAGTGTCCACTTGTGTTTGCGCACACTTGTGGACTATAATATCTCCTGCGTATCTGGCTAATCTCCGTTGAGATAGGCCGCCGTGACCGAAATCGATCGGATATTGGTTATACAGGGCGAAAAGTTGAAGTGGGCCCGAGAGAGAAGGTACTCTAAATATTGATGTTACCAAGGAAACATGCGATTTTTTTTTAATAATTATTAGTAAAACTGGAATCGAACCAACTCTAATGTAAAACAACTAAAAAGCTCGAAACAAGCTCATTTTTCAAGCAGTTGTTGGCAGTTATTTTAGTTAAATCTCAGATTTGATGCCACTGCATCAGACTGCTTGAAAAATGAGCTTAATTTGCAATGATTTTTATTTTCACTTTTAGTGTGGTATATTTTTGGAATAATCTCTATTTTGATCATCGCACTTTATTTTGATACCCCACAAAAAAAATTGGTACATACTGCAGTGGCCAGCACATCAAGTTACCAGCAGGCTTAGCATGACACTCTATTTCTTCGAAGAATAGACACGACTCTTTCTATACGAAGTGACATTTCGTTTCTCCATTTTTGACATCTCACCGTAGAAATCCTTCTACAATCTGTCATTTTGTCTTTCGTTTCTAACGATCTTTGTCTAGGTCCTTTTTTATGTAGAAGGATTTTTTACGGTGAGATTTACGGTGGTTTGATTACGGTGGGATGTCAAAAAAGGAGAAACGAAATGTCACTTTGTATAGAAAGAGCCGTGTCTATTCTTCGAAGAAATAGAAAGCGTCATGCTAAGCCTGCTGAAACTATAACATTTTCTCATTCGATTTGAACTTAACCATCAACATTATAAGGTTTAAAATCATTTAGAGAAATTTGACAGTTTGTTCCAATTTGATGTGCTGGCGACTGTACAACCATACAACGCTTACTGACATCTTAAATCCGCCGTTTTGATTTTATTAACACGTGATCTAGACGAGTCGATATACACCAGCTGATCGGATGCTTCGAGGGTATAAAGAATCCCACATGCAATGTTAAGATACGCATGAAATAAATCTAATAGACAACCATCTTTACTGTCACGCAGTCGGGTAAAGAAATCATGCTGTAGTTATAAGCTGTGAATTTGATACAGATGTACCTACGGTCGAAGAGACAAGGCCGGTCCGAACTTTGTGCACAAAAGCTGCGCAATAACATTTTTTATTTAGGAATTTTATGGTGACACATGAGGCGAGTGACATGAGAGAGCAGTGGTAATCCAGTGGTAACGGCCGCGAATTATGAGTTTTAGATCGTAGGTTCGACCCAGACAGGCGCTTTACTTTGTGTAAATTATTTCATCACCACTGCTCTCAAAACGGTGAAGGAAGACATTGTGAGGAAACCGGCATGTCCTAGAACCAAAAATTCGAAGACGTGACGTCTACCAACCCGCACTGGGCCCACGTGGTGGATTACGGCCCACTCCTCACAGAGAGGAGGCCTGTGTCCCAGCAGTGGGAACATTATAGGCTGATTATGTTATGAGGCGAGTGTGAGTCAGAGAACATGCGCGAAAGTTCATAGTGCCTATGTTCAGACCGGCTGTGATTCATCGGCCGTACTGTATTTTGGTTGTTGCAGAGGTTTCTCTTAATTGCTTTTTTTTTTGAGGGTGGGAAATTATCAAATAACTTCTCCCGCTCTGGGCGGAGCGGGAGGATGTGTCAGACTGTTACTGACTGAGGCTAAGAACTCACAAAGCGGTTTTGTCACAGAGTACTTTTTTATATATGGAATTTGTCCCGTGCCCGCCGCGGTGGTGGAGCTGCGGTTTTATTTCTAAACTCACGAGACCGGTGATTTGCGCGGTCACGCAGCCGTCGCGGTTGAGATCATCGCCCGCAAACTTGGCGGGCGATGATCGCAAGACGGGCGGTTATTATACAAGATTTCTCTACCCCCGCCCCGCCAGCTACTGCGGTCGCCCGCCAAGCGATTGCAGAGCGCACGGGTGCAACCCGCCGAGGCGGCGGGTGACTGCTGCCCGCGCGATTCTACAAGTTGCCCGCCGGTGCCGCAGTAGCCTAAAACCCACCCGTATTCCTTCCGTTGCCTGTGTCGCCAGGGGCCAGGTACAGTCGCTAGCAAATAAAGTTACTTGACGTGCTGGCGACTGTACTTTGGTATATCTACGTAACGACATGGACATGTTTATTTAGTAGGTACTTTATTAAAACAATTAAATTAAACTAAAGGTCGTCACAACATTTATTTACAATATTTACATAGGTCCACTGTTAAGTACATAATATTAAATCTATCCTTATTTAAACAAGTCTTCATTGATAGCATTAAGCGCAAATATCATGTGAAACAGACTGGTCCGGGCGTGAATGTAAACTGGTGTTCCGCATCATCGAATGATAGAGGTTGGAAGTCGCTGATAGGCAGTCTATCTGTCCTGGATGTTTTTATTTCCAGCACTATTTCGCCGGTTCCCTCCTGAAACATTATATTATGATCATTACATTATGAATGTTCATCCTCTTCAGATAACGTTAATAATGTCCGGAAGCACAGGAAAATAAAAATAAAACTGCGTGGAAACGCGAAAATAATAGCGCGATTTTGACCGTGTTGGGAGCGGGAAGTAGGTACATACATAATTAAACCTAAATTATTAATAATTCCTTTGTTTTTTAGAAAGAAACCAAAACTAGGAGCCACCTATGGTTTTACATGAAAAATGTATGGTATGGATATTTTCTCGTTATTTAGTGAATATTTATGCGATAACATAACTATAGTAGTAGTTTTTAAAATGTTAAAAGATTTACCTTGCAGTCGTCTTTAATCAGTTGTGGCTCTTTGAATTCCACTGAATTGTAGCCGAAAAGCTTTAGGTTGTTCTGTCTGGTCAATTCGGGTGGGATGTCGGATCTGAAACATAAACAAAGTTTAGTTTGTTGATAAAACGGGACCGAAGTTTTACTCACGTTATGTGTGACCGAAGTTTTACTCACGATGAAATATTGATGTTAAATATTGGAGAAATGTACCTTTGCGGTGCCTTGGTATTCACACAGGAGTATGTGAAGTTCTGCCTAGCCCCGTTTGACAGCAATCTCAAGAATCGAAGTTGTATTGCACCAGATCCTTCACCATCGTATGTAAGCTGAAAAATGATGTTTGCTGGTAATAATTACACTCTTTTGGAAAGTAGGTATTACCTAAGTAAAGTCAGGGAAATTATTTGTTAAGCAAATTGAGTACCAACTTAAATTGTTAGTACAGGGCCAAATTTAGGGCAGGGCCAACAGAGGCACTGGCCCCGGGCCTCCACAATTTGATTTTATTAGATAAGAAATAAAATAGATCCCTTGTGTCCAATTCAAAGAAAAAAAAGTGCTCTTAAACAAGGTAGGTACCTTTTAAAATTGTTTTTTTCATTTTTCCACAACTTTTTCGGGGCCTCCACTTGATTGCCCCAGGACCTCCACACCTTTAAATCCGGCCCTATGTTCGTATATACAAATCACAACTACCATTCTTTGACAGTTTGACCAGTTTGTATGAAATGGCTCTAATATGGCAAATTGACGGTTGTAAATTTGCTTATCAATTCATTTCCCTAACTGTAGTTGAATACCTAAGTTGTAAAAATCTAAATTTATATTTACCCTGAAGCCATTGTCAGATTGTGAGAATTTGTGGGCGGTGGCATCAGCGGTGAAAACAGCTGGGTCCCTTTCGTCTGGGTACAAGCAGGTGCTGTGGCCCTTGCAGTACACTCTAATGGGCCGTCCGCTGGTTGCACCTCCACGTGCATCTATCCAGTAGAACCCTATGGAAGTAGATAAATATTTACTTCACAATAATAAATCGTGTTTCATAGTGAGTAGCTATACACAAAGAGCTCGATACTGGACGGTATCGCCTGTCTTGCCAATACTTCAAACAAAGCTAATAACTTTTGATAAGGTAGTTCATGCATGAAGGGTTCAATTCAATAATTAAAGTTGGAACGGTATTATTCGTTCAACACTTCACGGCCACATAGAAGTAGCAAATATAACGTTATTGTTTTTTTTGTAGATTAAAATGTCGCCACCGCTGCCACTCAAGAAAAAGCGGGACCTGTGGTTAGAGAATAGTTTGGCTACGGCAATCGCTGAACGCTTTTAGTGCAATAACGCCAACAAAAATTATTGTCGAATGACAAATTGTGAGAGATTTTATTATGTTTTTGTTAAAACTTTGTGCTTTGTGCTACTAATGAAGGTTTAATATTGTTTTTACCATCCTATTAATTGATAGTAGTTTTACTTTATCATGTAGATGATTTTTTTTTTCTTCTGATTAATAAGGCCCAAAGCTATATATCTCCACTACTTAAGAAAATTCTCCTGTTGTGAAGATACCAAATATAATTTCATGTATAAGCTTAAAGTTAAAAACTTCTTAAACCTTTTATTTCGCCCAGAATATTTATTTCTTTAGCGGGCCTTAATGTCATGATAGTGTTTAATAAGGCCCAAAGTTTTTTTTTTAAATTTATTTTAAGGTGCTTTTATGACATTTACATAGTTATGCCGCTAATGAGGTACCAGGGAAGTGCGCAGTGTAGCATAAATTATTCCCAAACTTCCTTGTCTTCAACGTAGTATCTTTTAATATGCTTTTTTGATAAGGATACGTTTGATGTGGGTTTTGAACTTTCCATCGCCTAAGTTCTGTAACCGACTTTGGCAACTTGTTATAAAAGCGGATACCTACTGTTGATAAGAAATGACTTGCTTGTTTTAGTTAATCTTAATTTGGGTAGTACCTACAATTTCATGTTTACTACGTGTTTATGTTACCGAAATCGCTTCTTATTTTGAAAAGTTCCAAGTTTTTGTGAACATAGAAAATACTTTCTGAGTTATTTAAAGAGGACCGAGTTATATCAATTTCTTGCTGATCGTATTCGGAATGTACAGGATAGCTGCCCTCCTCACTCCCAGTTCAATACCGCCAATAGTGTGAGTTCTTTTGTACTCTTGGAAACAATTCATGATGAGATGGCTTCTATTATTGGATCTCTAAAGGCCAATGCTACAGTGGGCTTTGATGGCATTTCTACAGCCATGATAAAAAGGTACTCTGCAATCCTCACACCTGTGCTATGCCATATCTTCAACCTATGCCTCGTCTCTGGTACCTTTCCATCTTCATTCAAAAAGGCCATTATTCATCCCATTTTTAAAGGGGGGCCGTGCCTCTATTTCTAATTATCGCCTTATTGCGGTGCTACCTGCTATATCCAAGATCTTAGAACGACTCATTAATAACAGGCTTACCACATACCATTGTCAACCAACCAATTTGGGTTCAGGAAGAGAAAATCATCTTCTGATGCAACCTCGAAAATAATAGATAGAATCGTTGATCAACTAAATCAACGCAAAAAATGCCTCGCAGTGTTCATTGATCTTGCAAAGGCATTTGATACCGTTCCTCTCACTATCTTCTATCTAAACTAGAATCTCTAGGCGTACGTGGTACGCAACTCCAGCTTTTTGATTCATATCTCTCAGACCGTAAGCAGATAGTCAAAATCGACGGTTGCTCTAGTAACGAGCTTCCTATTTCATATTGAGTGCCTTAAGGGAGTGTTTTGGGCCCTACATTGTTCCTGGTGTTCATAAACGACCTGTGCAACATGCACCTGAGCTCTGGTAACATTGTGTCTTTTGCCGACGATACTGCAATTGCCTTTTATGATGAATCATAGACTAAACTGCAAGCGACTGCTCAAACTGGATTTGATTTAATATATAGATGGCTTATCTCTCACTCACTCACGCTAAACACCAATAAAACTAAACTCATAACATTCTGTCTAAACTCCACTACGTAACCCTTAACATTACTCTTCAAGCTCACATCTGCCAAGCTAATTCGGCCTCTTGCAACTGTCCTACAATTTCTTCTACTGCGCATAAATTATTCCCAAACTTCCTTGTCTTCAACGTAGTATCTTTTAATATGCTTTTGCACCGTTTTACGCACCGTCTATCTCGCCATGTGTCAGTCAGTTGTCTCGTACTGAATTAATAGTTGGGGTGGAGCTGCGAAAACTACACTCAAGCCTCTGGAGGTAGCTCAGAGAGCCATTCTCAAGGTTACGAATTTCCGGCCAATGCTCTACTAAAAAATGCAAAGTCCTTACGGTCCGACAGACATTCATTCTCAACACTTTAATACAACAACATACAAAAACTCCTTTTACACAAACTTAATCCTCACTTAGGCGAAAGTATGAAATTTGTATAGTACTTCACACGCTTTGCTTTTACTAAACGTTTCTTTTACTACCTTGGGCCATTTTTATATAACAGAATAAACAAAACTGTCCCTGTACATCAATTCTCTTACACACAGATAACATGCTTTCTATCCAGTTTAAACTACGATGACACTGAATATCTGCTTACTTCACAATCGTAGTGTCTCTAAGACTCCGTATCCAAACTCAACCTCTTTCCCTTCCGTTTACACACACACACACACACCACACCTACATCATAACACTCATACACACCACACAACACACCTCATCATAAAACACACACATACTAACACTTCACACAGTTAGTATAAGTTAAATTACGTTTGCAGCATAAAGTCCTAAGTCTATTGAAATTTTGTACTCCTTTGGGAACCTGGGCTGGCGAACCAACCAACCTAGCTATTTACGATTTTTCCCTTAATTGTTAAACCATATTTGTTGTAATAGATAGTATGTACTACACTTTTTTGGAATAAATTAATAATTATTATTATCAATTTATTTGAATTTGTTTTAAAGGGACTGACGAGAACCCATTTTATAATGTAGAACGCGCGGAATGCCGTCTTTTCTAAAATGAAAATTAAATCTACTTCAGCTGCCGATCCCCACAGCAGAATTCTATAAGGCATTATACTCTCGAAATATGCAAAGTATATCTAACCTAGCTGTAGCTATATTAGTCAACTGCCTCATTTTCTTACTGCTGCTTAATCTGAACTTAATCAACCTACCTGGAAGTGCTATAATGTGGGCGCCTCATTGCAATTTCGACTCCTCGTGGTACAAATTATATAAAATATCTCTGCTCTTTCTAATGCCAGCAATGGGCCATTCATTAAATTTTGGTTTAGTATTGATTGCGATTTTTTTTACAAGACACGCCTTATTGAATTCTTGGCATACTGTAGAAAATAATGTACCGTAGTATAAATTGGGGCGTTGTGAATCAAAACTAGCTGTTGAAAGAATGCTAAAATATACATTTTAAATTGAATGATTTAAACAATGATTTAGGCTTACATTTATCCTGTGAATTAACTAATAGATCAATATTTAGTTCACCCTCATCACAAACAAAATCAATTTATAAAGATTACTTGGTATTTCTTCCATAATGATTAGAAATTATGTCGAGTTTGTGGTTGGTCTATAAACACATAAGCAAGTGTGGACTTCAACTTTTCATACTACCATACATCCTGCTACCTCACATACGCGATCAACAGAACAAGCACAGATATCCTTCCTTTTCTTATGTCTGGACCAACTGTATGATATCAAGGTATCGGGTGGTACCTTGATATTATACAGTTGTTGTTACTGTTGTTACAGTTGTCCTATTGAGGACCTGTGGTACGCACTGGTAACTGAAAAAAAATTTACATTAAACAACATCCTATCCAGTCATAACCAGGTTTCACTAAAACATAAGATATTATACTTATCTACATCTATACATAGGTACATACAAATACATACAAATAAATAAAATTAAAGTGTCTGTTTGTAATGTCAAAAGAACATATTTTTACTAAATGCATATGAAAGCAAAGCAAACTGTGTTTTGTTTTAAGCATACCATGCTTAAAACAAAACACAGTTTTTATTTTTTTTGTCTGTTGGTCTGTCTGTCTGTTTGTTCCGGCTAATCTCCGAAACGGCAGGACCGATTTTGACGGGACTTTCACTGGCAGGTAGCTGATGATATAAGGAGTAACTTAAGCTACTATTATTAAAAAAAAAATACGCAGGCGAAGCCGCGGAGGGAGCAGCTAGTATTAAATATGATACTTATCTACATATTCAAAGTTTCAAGTCTAGTATTTGCCAGAAGCGATTTATATTTTGATGATATGGTAAAATATTCTTATTATTCGATTCGCTTCTCTTTTGTCGAGAATAAAAGTTTAATGAATCTATTACAGTATTATTAGATGTACCTACTAGATAACACTGATTCGTCACTTAACCTAGTCTCCGTTAAATTTATCAATTACTGCGAGTATATTGAAGATAACAAAGTAGCCAATACATGTTGACTTTTTTGGGAAGAAACTTGTTCGCGAATTAATACATCATCATCATCATTGTTTTCTTCATCATATAAATTAATTGCCCAAATTAAGCAAATTAATATTATAATATTAATTTACCTAATTTTAATTTAAGTAGGGCGTCGACATCATTAACTATGTGCCTTTTAGTTAAACTCAGACTGTTTCCAATTAAAAGAACTACAGTTAAGCAGTCTGCTTATTCATTTGTGTGTCTTTTATAGCAGAATCGTTTGAGAACAAAAGAATAATAGAAGTTTAAGTTGATATCAATATTTAAAGTAAGTAGTAACATGTCTGACACGCACACGTCGCACATGTACAAGTTGCTTTTAATAATAATAATAATTGTTTATTTCAGGCATTAGCACCCATAAAATGTATATTTAAAAGAAAGCAATAAAAGTTTGTCTAAAGCAATAAAAGTCTTACCGTCTGTAAGATTAATGTGCGAAGTCCTAAGATCACGACAGGACAGTGCTGGATAGCTTCTGCTTCCTCGAGGTCTCCTCACTGCCTCGAGTGCCCCGCGTGCTACCAGGACACCCGTCATGACTTCCTTCACCCATTCGATGTCTTCCTCTGCCAAGTAAGTTTTGTGATTGTAAAAGTGAGGAATAACGCAGTTTAAAAAAAAAATAAAAATAATCGACTGGCTTGATGTTAGATTAAGACGCTGACAACACCTAAACTGCGGTCACTGTCAGATTGCATAAAAAAGAAAGAGAAGCGCGATGACAAAACGCTTGTAATTTATTGCAAAATATGAATCAATTATCTATTTACTCAAAATTGAGTTGAGTAATCGAAAATAAAAAACAACCAAGTTCTGCATTCAAATAAGACGTTCTTGTTATTAATTAAATACTTAACGTATGTTGATATTTAATACAGATATTTTGGATTAGAACTCAAGGTAAGAGGTTAGTTTAACGTTAGTTTGTATCGAGATTTTTTTTCAAAACGTGTTTTGGTAACAACCAAGTTCTGGGTAATGTGTTCAAAATTACCATATATTTTTTCCGCTACCAGAAACTATACAGATTTGGCAATTTTTTTTCTTAAGAGAACCTTATTTTGGCCAATTGGGTCTTGTCAGCGCCTTAATTAAATTAATAAAATCGTGACGGAAGTGTGTTCATGCCTGTGGAAGATTCGATTCTCCTCCCCAGCATTAAAGAACCCCTTAGCAATATGTATTCGACGACAACCGCAAGAATAAGTAGACCCTGTTATGTCGGACAACACATTACACAGAATTGAAATCTTACCTTCGTCGAAATTATCTTCAGTAACAGATTCCATAGATTGCATTTCTACACTGCGTCGTCTTCTGGTGTATGACGAGAATAGTTCAGCAGGTATCTGTGGTGCTGGAGCGGGCGGGCCCGGAGGTCCAGGTGTTCCCGGCGGTCCAGGTGAACCAGGCCTTCCTTCTGGTCCCGTTGAGCCTTTTGGTCCAAGTTGGCCTTCGGGCCCTGCTGGCCCTATTAGTCCGGTGTCTCCTTTTAGTCCCGGAGGTCCTACGGGTCCCTGGAATAAGAGAATTATCGAAAATAAGATAAAAATCGAAATTAAGAATAGAATAGAATACTCTTTATTATGTGCACCATAAAAATTACAGATACAACATTACAGAAATTTTACAAGGGGTGACACAATGGGTGGTCTTATCGCTAAAAGCGATCTTTTACAGACAACCTAAGAGATTAAGATAAGTATTGGTAAATTACTATCAGTTTTGAAATGACGAAAAATTTAAATGAAAAACTGGATGCGCACCATTTCTCCTTTAGATCCAGGTGCTCCAATTGGACCAGGCAGTCCTTGCTTGCCAACTTCACCTTGATCACCTTTCAAGCCCATTGGCCCAGTATCGCCAATGTGACCCTTTGGCCCTCGGTTGCCTTTGTCGCCTCTTATTCCTTGGTTGCCTGGAGGGCCTGCCTTGCCTGGTAGACCCGAAGGTCCCATTATTCCCGGGACGCCATTTTCACCCTGGAAAATATGCATATTTTCATCATCATTATTAAATTATTATTAAAATTGCTGTTTGTTTCTATGAATTGCTAAACAAAGCACGTAAGTACCCCATAATCCGGTACGTAAGTACGATGTTTTAAATATACAAAGAGACGTGTACTTACATTAGGACCCGGCAACCCTCTTAATCCCCGTTGTCCTTCTGGCCCTGCTGGTCCGGCGGGTCCATTTGTCCCTTGCTCTCCAGGAACACCTTTGGGTCCTATATCACCCTTTTCTCCAGATAGACCGGGGCCACCTTGAAGTCCTGCTGGACCTTCTGAACCCTATTAATGAAAACCATGTACTTACATCAGTAACTTATTTACAAAATTATACATATACAAAAATACTGAGTTGCGATGAGGTTATCACATCACCACTCCGTATCTTAAGAAAACCGGGGTTTTATTAAATTGACTTACAGGATGGCCGGGCATCCCAGTTTCTCCGGATTTCCCTGGTGGACCCACTGGCCCAGGGGGCCCTGGAGGCCCGGTACTACCTTCAGGTCCGTCAGAACCTGGTTCACCCTTGATGCCTTGTGGGCCTGTTTCTCCTCGCTCTCCTGGGAAACCAGCAGATCCAGTATCTCCTTTAGGTCCTTCGGGACCCGGAGGTCCTTTAGGACCAGTTTCTCCTTGTAATCCTGACGGACCATCATCGCCTTTAGGCCCGACTGCTCCTCTAGGCCCCTGTAAATATGAAATGAGAAATATTAAGTTACTTGTTTTTTTGTAAAATTTTAATCAGATTTCGTTGGTTGCCATTATTATTTTTAAGAAAACAGTAAATGTTTACCAGTTTTCCTTCGGGGCCTTGAACGCCCGGAGGACCAAGTGCCCCAGGACTGCCAACATCTCCCTGTTGTCCCTCAGCGCCACGTGGCCCTGCTTCTCCTTGTATACCTTTAGGTCCTCGTCTCCCTGGCGGTCCTGTAGGACCAGCGGGTCCAGTTGCTCCTGTTATCAGAAAAATGAGGTGTTAATATGGCATATCGGGTCTAAGAAAGAGACTAAAATCTGGGGATTGTTTCAAACGATCACTGTTGGATGCTGTAATTGTAATATAGCGATGGAGCAGCAGAATGCAGGTTCTTATTTATTGTGACCAGTGGCGGTACCTTCATATAAGCCCAAAAGCCCGGCATGCCTTACTAAAATGCTCGATAGAGAATCAATATCAAACCCGAACTATTTAAAAGTTCGCGCGCTTAATTCAATTCGCGCTTAAAAAAATTCATTATCAAAATAACACAAAGTATCTACCTATGCTACACTACTACACATCGCGATTGTTCGCGCGCAGAGTTTCGCATTTGTAGCATCTACATATAGCTATCTCGCTTACACGCACCGGCTTTTACCGGGCTTTCAAATACTATATCTGTCACTTTCGCACTTTTAGCGATGTGCCGTATAACGAGTTAGACCTTGTGCAAAAAATAAAAAAAAATCAAAAAATAAAATTAAAAATCTTTAAACTTTGCTCAGAAAAAACAGTTAATTTCTTCATTAAAACCGACGCCTAATCTGTGTATTTCTCAGACTAGTAAATCGCATGAACGAAAATTTAATAGATCAGTGTATAAAACTAGTTGGATTGTTGGCTGTTCGCATACTAATAAGTTGTATTGCTGGTGCTGCATATTTTTTTCGAATGAAGATTCCGTTTGGAATACATCTGGTTATACCTAATGATTTAAATAACATATCTGGCGCCATTAAAAGGCACGCAAATTCCCATAAACACCTGTGTGCAATGGTTTCTTTCGGTAATTTTGGTAAACAACGAATTGAGACATCTATATCACGCCAGTTATCTGATGATATTTCAAAATATAACACGCGCGTTGAAAACAACCGTAGTGTTTTTCAAAGATTAGTCGATATTGGCGCCGATTCCCTCGTTCACAAACTAAACTAAATTTAAGTTCAGTGCATCTTTTTCTTTCTATTTGATTAAGAAGAGGACAGAAGATAAATTTTAGTTTAGTCCTGTCAAATTAATCAGCGCCTGTCAATACTCCATACAAGTTTAGACGTGATTAAAAACTTGCCTACTAAAATTACGTCAATTTACGTCAAGCGCTGATTAATTTGACAGGACTAAACTAAAATTGATCATCTGTCCTTTTCTTAATGAAATAGAAAGAAAAGGATGCACTGAACTTAAATTTAGTTTAGTTTGTGAACAAGGGAATCGGCACCATTGTTTGTCATTTAGCACAACAGGAACTTCCTTTATGAGGACATGATGAGTCCAAAACTTCATTAAATAAAGGCAATTTTTTAGAACTCGTCTCGTTAATTTCAAAATACGATGTCGTTTTAGAAAAACATATGCAGCATCAGGAAAGTGACAAACCGGGGCCGAGTTATTTATCTAACAAAATTCAAAACGATATTATTCATTCCGTAGCCGATGTGATGCAAACTTGCATCGATTACGAAGTTAGACAAACAAAATTTGTTTCAATTATTATTGACGAAACCCCCGATGTTAGTCATAGAGAACAACTGTGCTTGATTCTCAGATATTATTATAAAAATGAAATTCATGACCGTTTTTTGGGCTTTCTTAATGTGTCGGAAAGTCGCACAGCAGACTCACTCTCTAATATTATTTTAGAATTATTGAATAGACATGATTGCATCGCAAAATTAATAGCGCAAAGCTATGACGGTGCTAGTGTAATGTCCGGTGTAAGAAATGGAGTGCAACAAAAAGTTAAAGATGTTTGTCCACAAGCAATTTACATTTGGTGTAATGCGCATATTTTGGCCTTAGTGTTGTCTAAATCATGCAATAGAATTCAGGAGGTTAGTTTATTTTTTTCAGCCCTTCAGGCTTTGTGTAATTTTTTTAGTAATAGTACAAAACGAGCTGCTTTTTACGATACTCATTGCAGCAAAAAATTGCCTAATGCTCCCGCAACTCGTTGGACATACATGTCGCGAGTTGTAAACACGGTTTTTGAACAAAAAAGTAAACTTATTGAGTTGTTTTCTGATCTGTGCGACAATCCACAGAACTGGGACGGGGATATGATTTTAGCTGCGGAGAATTTTGAAAACACTTTGCGATCTTTTAATTTAAAATTTTTTTCTTTTTATCTTTCATCGGATATTTGAAAAAACTGACTGCTTGTACAATGGTGCCGATTCCCTTGTTCACAAACTAAACTAAATTTAAGTTCAGTGCATCTTTTTCTTTCTATTTCATTAAGAAAAGGACAGAAGATTAATTTTAGTTTAGTCCTGTCAAATTAATCAGCGCTTGACGTAAATTGACGTAATTTTAGTAGGCAAGTTTTTAATCACGTCTAAACTTGTATATAGTAGTGACAGGCGTTGATTAATTTGACAGGACTAAACTAAAATTTGTCTTCTGTCCTTTTCTTAATGAAATAGAAAGAAAAAGATGCACTGAACTTAAATTTAGTTTAGTTTGTGAACAAGGGAATCGGCACCATTATTCTACAAAAATCACAAGTTGATGTCGGTTATTGTATTAATAAAATAAAGGAATTTCAGGCATGGTTACGTGCTGAATTTCAATCCGAATTTGATCAAATTTATGAGAACACGTTGCAAAATAACTCGGCTCCTCGTTTGAGACGCAACGTACGCTGTGCAAAAACGGAATACAGACGACTTTTTGTACAAGTAATTGATAACATTAATACCGAAATTACTGACCGATATTCTGAAATTTATAAATTAAAGTTTTTCCAACTGCTCAACAACAAAAAAAATGACAATTATCACTCACAGTTTCCTACAGAGGATTTAGATTCATTATTTGACATTTATGCAAACTATTTCGACAAACAAACATTAAAAAGCCAATTGATTTGCTTGTATTCTAGTCCTGATCTGAAAGATCGTAATGTTTTCGAATTAATTGATTTCATTCATGAGAATAACCTCGAAGATGCCTTTCCCGAGCTGTTAAAGTTAGCGTATCTTGTTGTAACTATTCCGGCTACGAGTTCTTCCGCGGAACGTGCTTTTTCGTCTCTTAAACGTATCCATACCTATCTGAGAAATACACAAGGTCAAGAGCGTCTTTCCGAATTATCAATGATAGCTATTGAAAAACAGTTGTTGGTAGAATTAAAACGATCACCAACATTTTACTCTGATGTAATTAAATCATTTCCGAAAGATAGACGATTCCAATTAGAATATAAATAATTTATTTAAATTCCTTATTACATTCTATCTAGCTATTTTTTAACTTTCGTTTTGTAACTTTTTGTTTTGTTTTTTTTTGTCTGTAACCTGGGTCCTGTTACGAAGGAAGCAACTACTTACCATAACTATGTTCCCTCAAGCAATGAAGCAAACCAAACGGCTTTTTTCAAAGCCACCGGAGGTATGCAATTGCTGATATGTTCATTATATTCAATCTAGCACTAGCATGCCTTCAGTGTGCTTTGGTTACCTCATTTACCGCACGACAAGCAAGAGTGAAATTGAAGAAAGAAGAGGAAAGAAGAAGATGGATGGATGAATTCACTTTTAATTTATTGTACCTAACCAGTAGTTTATGAGAAAATCGCGATACGTAGGTACCTACATACTCAGTCGAAAACTGAACTTTCTTTTTTTGAAATCGGTTAAAATTTTATTGGGCTTGCGTTATTTTGAAACCCTAGGCACGCCACTGATTGTGACGGATGGTACATGAAGTTCATACCCAAAACTCCAGCATCTCCTATATCTCCTTTGGATCCCTGTTGTCCTTTTGTCCCCTGTGGTCCAGCCGGACCGAGAGGTCCAGGTGGGCCACGGACCCCATCTGTACCCGGCTGTCCAGGAGCACCTGCATCACCGGGCGGCCCTTTATCGCCGGGTAAACCTACTGGCCCAGCTTCTCCTCGCAGACCTTGTATACCAGGAGATCCGGGCGGACCCTGAAAGAAACAGATTGTCGCCCGTTCATTTAAACATATTAATATAGCGGTTCGATATTACTTCTTTCGCATCATTATCATACGTACGGATTCTCCCATTGCTCCTTTAAAGCCTTTTTCTCCAGGTGGTCCAGCTTCTCCTTTGTCACCGTCTTCGCCAGGTGGCCCCACTGGGCCAGGGGCTCCAGTTAAACCTCTTGGTCCAGGCAACCCATCACGACCGATAGGCCCTTAAAGACAATTTTGATTCGTTAAAATAATATAAGAATTAGACAGGCTAATGTACTGACCTGCAAATTGCTAAAACAAAAGAAAAACAGAATTTCGCGGGCTAGCGGGGCGCTTTCCCCTTAAAGAATAAAATAAAATGATAATAGGGCGACCATGTTACTGACCTACTGGTCCTGCTTCGCCAATTTCGCCTTTTTGTCCGCCAGGTCCTGGCGATCCTCGTGGTCCTTCACGGCCTTGTGGTCCCTGCGGTCCTTCGTTACCGGTCTCACCGGGCTCTCCTTTATCTCCTCTGATTCCCGCTGGACCGGGTGGACCTAAGTCGCCTTTAGCTCCAGGAATTCCCTTTTACAAACGCACTTGGTTAGGTTTAGATAATATAAACATAACATTGTCAATTCGCTAGCATAGTTAAAGATTATCCAACGGAGTAATTTTGTTATTTTTATTTGCTTAACAAGTAACAACAACTAAAACTCACAGCAGCTCCCGGTAATCCAGGCTCTCCGTTATTTCCTGGTGGGCCTGGAGATCCAACTGGGCCAGGTTTTCCTTCGGGACCCGATGGTCCAGGTGGGCCCTCTTTTCCTACTTCTCCCGGAGTACCCACGTCTCCCGGCGTTCCAGGAATGCCAGAAGCACCGGGTGGGCCCGGGGGACCAGGCTCGCCATTAGAACCTTGAGGTCCGACAGGCCCTGAGGGTCCTGTTAGTCCTGTTGCACCGGGTTCACCCTGTTTAAAAAAGTTAACGTTATTACTTTTTTGAATTAGAATTTTAGTAACGGTTTTATTAGTCGATTTTCTTAGCACGGAATCGCCAGAAACAGTGTTTGTTTATTACCAACCGTAGGTCCTCGTTCTCCTGGCGGGCCAGGTAATCCCGCTTTCCCATCGGGTCCGGGGGCACCCATAGCTCCCGGGAAGCCTCGTACGCCTTCTAACCCTTGTGGTCCTCTCTCGCCGGTTGAGCCTGGTGGTCCTGGCTGACCCGTATCGCCTTTAGGTCCCGGAGGCCCGTCCGACCCTCTCCGGCCACGTGGTCCTCTGTAACCCTGAAACGTGGTAAATATTATAATATTTACTTTGAACTTTTATCAAAATAATGCTACGGCGATTAAAAACTGGCGTTCTGATTTGTTTAAATTCTTGAGACAATAATTACCCTCGGTCCAGTTTCACCCCGATCACCTTGCTGTCCCACCAAACCCTGTGAAAAAAGATGAAAATATTTTCAAGTTACCTACGAGTATCTATCATATTGCACCTGTCATTTTTCGTCTTTGCATCACCCAAGATAGACTGGTTGAAAATGCCTAAGGCATAACTCGTAAGTCCGTATATAGAAATTGTATATTTTAACTTATTTATTTATAAAAACCCATAAAAACTATTTTTTTAAGATGTAATGAAAAAGTAATTACCATTAATCCCTTTGTGCCTCGTCTGCCTCTTCTTCCGGATGCACCCTTGTCACCCTTTTCACCTTGGCTGCCTGGATATCCTTGTGGGCCTTGTGGACCTGTCGCTCCTTTCTCCCCGGCTGTACCAATAGGGCCAGTTTCACCCCTTGGTCCTTCTACACCCTGAATTCAAGAGTGAGATTTAGTGTCCGATACGAAGGAATTTGTTTGTCTATTAAGATAGATAAAGAAAGAAAGAAAATAAATGCGTTTATTGGCATAAGTATAAAAAAAAACATGCCAAAAGGGCCTCAGCTTAGATAACTGACAAGCTATTTTACCTTTTGTCCTTCAAGTCCTTCAATGCCAGGGGGACCGGGTTCACCTGTTAATCCCCTTTCTCCTTTCGGTCCTATATCGCCCTTTTCTCCTTCAACGCCTGCAGGTTGAAATTATTTTTAGTCTAGTAAATTTGTTTACCTACAACGACGGGATTAATATAAAACTTAAAATTCTTGCCTCTTATTCCTTTATCTCCTTTGTCCCCTGGCAAGCCTCGTGGACCCTCATCTCCTTTTAAACCACGACTTCCAGGGAATCCCAGCATTCCCTGTAATTAAGGTCTTTTATTTTACAATAATAATTACCTTGTTATATTATAGCTAAGCTATACATAAGTGCAAACATTTTATATACATACTTAACGCATCATTTTAATACAAACCTGTGGACCCTGAGGGCCTACGTCTCCGGATGCGCCCTGCTGCCCTGGATTGCCAGGTGTACCTGGTGATCCCTCCGGGCCGGGTAGCCCTGAAATACCTGGTTTTCCTTGAGGTCCCTGGAAAACATTCTAAAGTTATGATACGATGCAAAATTGTTAATATGATTGCAATCAAAATAATCACGCATCAAACTAAAAAAAACAAGTTTATATTTTTTAAAGATCTTATCATATTTTCATCGGTACCTGAATTCCTGGAGTCCCAGTAGGACCTTGTGGTCCCGATGAGCCTGGAGATCCTATAGTGCCTGGCTGTCCTGGTGGGCCCGGTGGTCCCGGTTGGCCAGACGAACCCTTTGCTCCATGAGGTCCCTCAAAACCAGGTATTCCTGGATATCCGATTAGTCCTGGAAATCCTCTTGGTCCCATAAAGCCTCGGGGTCCCTAAGATGAACAAATTATGTAGTATGACTAAATCAAGATATGCAACCTTGAAACTTACAAGTTTCCATGAAGAAGCTTATTTACCAATTCCCCTGGAATTCCGGCTGGTCCAGGAGGTCCGTCATCTCCCGGTGGTCCATCTTGACCTGGCGCTCCTGCTTCACCTTGCAGCCCCACACTTCCTCTCTCACCTTTGTCACCAGGCATACCAGCTAGTCCAGGGTAGCCCTGCTCGCCTTTAGTACCGGGAGCACCCGTTGATCCCCTCTCTCCATCTCTGCCTGCGTGACCTCGTCGTCCCAATCTTCCCGGTGGGCCTTGTAGACCCCTAGCGCCTGGTGGACCCTAAAATTAAAGTCACTCCGTAAAACTATACTACACAAAATAAAAATCAAAATTATGTAACATTTCGTAGACTTACTGGTTCCCCTTGCTCTCCTAGTTCACCTTTGGTACCTTCGGGGCCAATCTCGCCTTCTGGGCCTGGTGGACCCGTCAAGCCCATTGGTCCCTCTGCCCCTCGCATTGCAGCCTGTATATTTTTTTCAAGTAATTATTATGGGAGTCTAACAGTTTTTTACGAAAATGTAAATGTTTGAGCAGACATACCATGTGTTGTGAGAACATTTGTCGAAGAGCTTCCGATTGAGCGTCGGGCCCTTTGTCTGTTGAAGATTGTTGTAGCTGCAAATAACATTTATTTTTACTGAACACAGTTTTACAAAAAATAATACAAACATGTAGAGAAGATTGAGGGATAATAGGTATTCCCATAGTTACAGATTATTTCAATACTTACAGGAATAACAAAAACGTTTCCTGGAGGCCCTGGGAATCCTTGGGAGCCCTCAAAGCCAGACTTTCCTGGTTCTCCCTTGGGTCCTCTTGGACCTTGTGGTCCAGGAGGGCCGGGATATCCTCGAGGGCCCATGTATGTACTAGAACCGCCACCGTAATCGTAGTCAGTCTCAGATGAATCGTAGTTTGTTGTAGAATTGTTCTGAAAGAGGTAAGGGTAGTTGCTAGATAACTGCACAACAGAAATGTAAGCATTTCTGCACATAATTTAAGGAATTATTTGTTTAAAGAAAGCATGTAATAAATATTAAAGGTTTAGGAATTCGTTTGTTAAACAAAGTAAGTACAAAGCAAAGGAAACCGATTTCTAAAATGGACATCCTTCCACAAATAAATAATCTCGTTGTAAAAATGATCCAACTTCACCCAACCCAACATTCCACAATAGAAAATGAGTAGCTAAACAAAACAGAATGTAATACACGTTATCTCACTTGTGTAACTTCCGGAGGATGTGTAAGCCAATCTGTGTCTTCGGTGGTCGTCATAGGGCTGTACGTTGTCTCCGTTACGACTAGGGTTGTCCCAGACACATCCGCTTCGTCATCGTCCCCTCGTTTGGACTGGAACAACATACGTTATGGAAATGATCTCACGTGTCATGATAATTTCATTAAAAAGTCCATACCTATGTTGAGGTGTAGGAAGGTATCAAAAATAAAATGAAAGGAATGTTTTTGTTGTCCAAATGAGCTTTTTTTGTGCAATATATATAATTGACGTTACATGACAAACCTATTACGTTTCCCTTATATTCTCGAAGAAATGTATGCTTTCTCAATTCACAATAAGATTTATGAATTAAGTGGTTTAAAAAAAAATACTTATTATTCTCTGCAGATTAAACAGAACTACGTTTCTATCAGATTACTTATACTTATTATTTAATTCACTCTTGTGTGGGACGCTACCTGTATAGACACACTGGCACCGTCCCACCTCCAACGGACTATGTACTTCTAAAGCGGGTGCAGCGGCAGAAAATGCCGAAAATCTGAAAGTTATTAAATATGGAGGCCTTGGCAGAGAGTAGAACTTTGTGCCCTTTGGCGTCGAGAACCTCGGTCCGTGGGATCCCAGTGCGCGTAACTTATGGAAATCGCGAAACGTCTAGTTGATGTAACTGGTGACCGAAAAGCTGACGGCTTTCTCGCGCAACGCATCAGCATTGCAATTCAGCGAGGAAATGCCGCCAGCATCCTCGGTACAATGCCCCGAGGGCCTTTTTTATGCTTAAAACTAAGTTAAGCATAAAAAAGGCCCTCGGGGCATTGTACTCGTACATTGTTTTAATATTTAGTTAATGTTAATAATCATCTTGTAATTTGGTTATGTAAATAAATATAGTTTATTAGTGTCTGTTTGTACTCACTCTTGGTGTAGTCCGTTCCAAAGCGTCTTCAGGTTCATTTTCGAAAGGTGTCGGCGGCGGTGCAGGGATAAATTCGTTATCATCCGTAAATGTACCGAAAATGCTGTTTTCATCTGAAATAAATGCACGAACTTTTAACAACAGAAACTAGTACTCATTAATACTGAAAGGTCGTTAAAATGTATAACTTTGATACCTGAATCTGTAGATGCAAATGCTGAGTACTGATTGTTGATAGGGAATGAATTAGCGACCTGCCATACTGGCTCAGGAGTGGTCAGTACTCTGGTAGGCCACAGATTATCTGATTCATTTCTATCAAAAAGCCTGTTTCTGCTGTGAGTTCCGTATCTCCTTCGTACATCGTCCTCTGTTAAAGTCCCTAAGTTTGGATGTTCTGTAGATTCTGGTCGAGGTTCAATATAGAGTATGGGGTTAACTTCTGGTTCTAACTGTGCTGCTGGCATTATTGGGTCGTATGTCAGGCCTGGTCCGCCTTCACAGTCAGGAGCTATTGATAAACACATATCGTAGGCGACGTCCGGTTTGTTTGCGAATTGCAGTAACTCGATATCACCCTAGAAGATAAAAATAAGTGGTTGTAGTTTCTGTAGGAATCACATGTAGGTAAAAGTAAAATATTGGTAAGTCTAATGTCTCGTACCTATCTCTTGCACCTTGATATATTTCTTTAATGTCATTCGAACAAAATAAAATTCAAATAAATTTTAGACCTGTTTAAGTATATTTAATTGAATAATTTGATTTTAATTAATGAACAGTACTCTAGAGAGCGACTGAGCTGTTTTTTTGTTCAAGAATAAAAGTTTTTACAAAGAATGACATTACCTTCATAATGGAACCTTTTAGATATATTGTGCCAATGGGACTTTTATTATGACAAAGAGTATTTTTAACAAAGTCGTATTATTTTTTTAACTTCAGTACTTTTACGTGTGAAATGCCGTAGGGTAATTACTATTAATCAACGTGGTAATTTAAAAAAAAATACTTCTAAGTTCTTATTTTAAACATGTAATTTTATTGTTTGAATAGCAACCTACCCTTGCTGCACGGTTTTTGGAAAATATCGAGTTTTCTTTATTATATAATTAGCCTATAATGTTTTTTTTTTTTCTCATTTAGTATTAATCATGGTCTGGCAGTTTGAGTAATTTATGCGGCCTACCCAAATGTTCTTTCTTTGGTATTGTTCGTCGAATCGTTGAGCTCCTTAAGTTCTGAGTTGAGCAGCACGATTACTGACAAATGCGTGCACTGACTGGACAGGTCCACTCAATCTGTGTGGTTCTTTCCTCAAAAGGACCATTTCAGACACCAATCTACATGGCCTTCACATGATCTGACCAAGATTATGTCTTGACTTTAAAAGAGACTGTGACCTCTGAGTTTGTTTCGGCCTTTCTTCTCAGAGTAGTCAGATAGGAAACGCCGACCTCATCTAGCTTTATTTTAAAAATATGATTGACGTGTAAAAGTGTTTGTACAAACCTACTTACAGAAAATAAATCATTTATCATTTATCCCACTGCTGGGACACAGGCCTCCTCTGGGTGAGAAAAAGTGAGCCGTAATCCACCACGCGGGGCCGGTGCGGGTTGGTAGATGTCACATGTCTTCGAATTTTTGGTTCTAGGACATGCCAGTTTCCTCACCATGTTTTCCTTCTCCGTTTTGAGAGCAGTAGTAACGAAATATTATAATATTTACACAAAGATTTCTTTATTATATGTATTATTCTCCAGAGTCTGAATTTGTGCCCTGTTGAAGGCAATAGGATCGCCCCCTATTACATGGGACTTAAACATAACTGGCGAGATGTGGGTGTACTATAGCATGTCGATTTTGTAAAAACCTCACCGTGAAAACACGCGTGGAGTGAGCTGTCAGGGTCATCCCACTGATGCTAGGGAGTGACCAAGCATTACATTTATAATCATAATCGAGATTTTAATAATATTTTTATGCTAATTCTATTGATCATTTTATATTATTTCAAAACTAGTATTTATGTGTTGAAACGTTACTATTTAGGGTTTATTGTGTGCGCGCTGCTCGAGTGTCAGTTGAACTGTTGAATTTTGTTATAGTATTGATGATGGTGATTTTATGAATATTATTTTATTATTGGCAACGCGAAAGTAAAATATTAGAAATGTACTTATTAAATAATCCGCACGTTTTTTATTCAAATGGCTTATGTACACAGACTCACACATCGTTTAGTTAGGTTTCCACATAGTTTGTGTGGGGATAAATTCTGGCAGGAACACTTTTAGCACTCGATCACTTGACACACTCGGTTATTTCTTCTTTTTGAATAGATTTGGATTAATAACAACGATGAATAACGTCGCACAGTCTTTACTCGACTCAATCCACTATCGCTTCTTCAAAACACATCGCGGTTGGGTCATGGGATTGCGTTTATTTAATCAGTTAACTGATTATGATCAATAGAATTAGCACAAAAATATTATTAAAATCTCGATTATGATTGTAAATGTAATCCTTGGTCCATCCCTAGTATCAGGTGGGGTGACACTGACAGTTCACTCCACGGCCACTGCACTTAAGTTTTCACGGTGAGAAGGTTACAGAATAGCACTGCAGGTACACCTCTGCCCAACTCATCGGGCAAACAAGGCGTGATGTTATGTTATATTATGTACATATGTTTAATAGTATTATATTATAGGTACACATAAACTTTCCAGAATAAATGAACAAAACGATGGTTAAACACCGCTTCATCTGAAATCCTATGCGTAGTTTAGGAGAACAAGAACAAGCGGTCATACAGACAGACACGAAAAGCGACTTGTTGATGTAGACGATATAAAATATTCTTGATTCGAACGCGTTCAAAGCTTAAAAAAACTTCTATCAAACAGTAGCTACAGTCAAGATAGGTGAGCCTAGCATGATTTTACAGTCGTTCGTAGCGGGAATACCTACGCTTCTATTTTTAGTTTTTTTTTCTTCTAATGGCGTTCAGTTTTTCAACCTACCTCATAATACTGGTCGGCGGTAATTTGGGAACCAACCACCAGTGCACCAGCTAGGTTGAATGTGCTGCCAGGTTTGCGATCCAATCGTAATGTTTCTCTGACTTCACAATCCACTAGAAGAGTTGCTGAATCTCCTTTTATACTAATCGCAATGCGATGCCACCTAAAAGAAACCACAGTTATATTTTAATTCTCATAAAACAAAAAAAGGAAATAATGAAAAAGTATTTATTGGGACTCGCACAGGAGATAACAAATTAAACTAAAAAACACTCATAGAAACATAAAAAAAAAACAAAAAAAAGTAAAATGAAAATAAAACAAAAAGGCCTGTACGAGGCCAAAAGGCACCTATCTCAGCAAAATGCTGCGACACTTAATGTAAAGTGTCGCAGCGCTGGTATTCTGAGGGGCCGCTGCACACACATGCACTAAACAGCCACACACACGCGCACACAAACACACATTTGTATCTGTAATTCGCATGGAGTCTATGCATAAAAAAACCCTATACAGATAATAACCATGTAAGATAATCTGTCTATACAAATTAGATATTGTTGCATCAATTAGCTTTCACAAGTGTGTGGGTGCAAGGGTGTATTACGTAGGAAACTGTTAACCGGCGCCCACAATCAGCGTTTGTCAGCGCCGGTAAATGCTGGCTTATCCACGCCGTTTATCAGCTTTCTCCGTGAATACACCCTAGGCTACGATCTTACTGGCTAGCAAAAAAAACGAGTTATTTAACACTGCGAGCAAAAGGAGAACCGATACAATATGCCAGTAACGTAAAAAAAAAAAAACATTTGTAGGCGTTTTAATCATTCTTATTTGGAAACATCGTGAAAGTATTTGGGCGGGCGACATTCTTGAGAGACTTTTTGTTCAAACATTCGGCAATTTCACCAAAAGTTCGCGTTGCCGAAAGTTTTTTTTTTTTATTAGAAAAATAAATACAAAGTATTCTGTATCTTGTATCTAAACTGTTGCAAACTAAACAATTAGAAATATCGAAGAATTTAGCCTATGTGAAGTCCGACCGAAGTAATCAAATCAAAATACCCCACCGTCTGCTATGTGCCGTTTATGGCACATTACGGTTTTGTAAAGAGGCTTCGTAGAACATGATCTCCTGTTCCTCATCTCTCTTTTTAAAACTCGTCGTATTTATGCCCGGGTACTGTAAAGTGGTACTCGTACTGCAAAGAAAACCTGCCTCGAAGTAAAACATAGAATAGTAAAACAATTTTTTGCTTCGCGGCTTCCTTTGTTTCATCCTCGGGTTGAAAAAAGGAAGAATGCACTTACTTTCCATCAGCGATATCGACCCGGTACGTGAGGAGCTCATGATCGGCAGGATCTCCCCGTGTATCCTCATAGTACAGTTCTATCAGGTTGCCCACCACCAGTTGCAACTGTTCGTCACCGGCGTCCGAGTACAAGATGAATATTGGATTTTGATCCGTACCTGTTCATAAATACGTATTTGTTTTTAAGGGAAAATAATTATACGTTTCTTGGGTATCCAAACAAATTTGGGTAGATGCAAAATGACAAAAAAAAAAATAATAATATATATATACAAATTTTCATCATCGTAGCATCGTAGCACACTGCGCGCTACGCCGTAGCAAGACGCGTAGCGCGGTCTTTTGCAACCTTTTGTAAAAATCTCTTTCTAAATAATTAAATAATTGTTTATTTTAAATTGTATCGTATTTTATTTTATTGATTTCAGTTAAGCCTGAAATCACTTGTTTAGTTTCTTGAATTTGCCTGGACAAGACACATTCAAAAATGTATTTTGCATTGGATAATGATGACACAAATTCTTGGTAAAGCAGTTTCCTTTCGTTATTACGCTGTTGTGTATTGTCACACAATTTGAAGTACCTTTGTAATGGGGCCGTTTGAACCCTCTTAATAGTCGGAAAGCAGGAAAACCCCAGAGAGAAAAGTGATTATGTGTTTAGGTTATACCCGAGACGCTTTTAGATAGGGTGCTACAAGTGAAGGAGAAGCTGTTATGGCGAAAGCATCAGGATAGCCCGCGAAATTTAAATTTTCTTACTTTTTTTGCAATTTTGAGGTTAGTATCAGGTTGTATGTTGATCTAAATAAGATCTGCGGCCGTATCAAATATTTATTTATAGAATTATGATCATAAAAATCATTAATACAACTCTCTAAGTTCACATTGCCCTATTGAATGACTATTTCATGAAATGATGACTTTCGAGGCCAATTCTAACTAAATACATTAAAAGAGTTGTATTGCTAATTCTCATGATTATAATTCTGTAAAGCCATATTTGTTACCGTCGCGAATCATATTTTAATCAACATACAATTTGACAATGATCTATAAAAACGTAATAAAATTTGAATTTCGTGGGCTAGCTTAGTACATCCCCCTTTTTTTTTTTTTTTGAGGGTGGGGGAAATCATCAAATAACTTAAGGGGACTACAGGACCTAAACGCAACTTTAGTATATGATTCACTGCAGTAAACAAAATCAGAAAAATATATGATATTCTTAAGGATATATGCTAGGTAGATAGTGTATTGAAAACATAATATAACTAATTTGATACGATAGAAAAAAATCACGAAGATACTTCTAAAAAAATCTTTTAACGATTAAAAACCATACTAATATACATGCAATTATTCAGATTTTTTGTCCGATTATTGTACAAGCAACATATTAGCATAATAGTGTTTTATTTTTTTGTATAAAATCTATAGCTTTTTGTAAATCGATAATTGCTTCATATTTTGCAATAAATTACCAGTGTTGTGTCATCGCGCTTCTCTTTCTTTTATAAGCAGTCCGACAGTGACCGCGCTTTAGGCGTTGTCGGCCTCTAAGTGCTTAGGTCTTTTTTGTGATTAGTACTTAGTATAGATATTTTTATCGTGGTGACCCTCGTAGTACCAATTGGACTTTTCAATTCGTGTGTACTTTCTGACTTTATCTTAGACATAACTGACAACGGTGAAGGAAAAACATCGTGAGGAAACCTGAACTTGTAGTTAATATAAGTCTGGAATCACCAACATGTCTTGAGCAAGCGCGGTGATTAATGCTCGTGCCTTCTCTGTATGACGACTAGTATTATACTATTTATATAGAAAAATTTAAGCATAAAAAACTTTTAACAACAAACTTTTAACCCAAGCCGCAGGCGAGGGTGGATAGTTAAGTCGGGGGATACACTCTACTTTTCACTTCGATCGCGAGAAAATAAAACAGGCATAAAGTACATTATTACATTGTTTTAGTTTAATCCCTTTTTACTGTTAAAAAATGTTGCAAAATTGAAAATGAGAATAGGTAATTCCCGCCACGAAACTATTTTTTTTTCATCATGTTTCATTCGACTTGGGTACCTACTTCATACTGCCAAGTCATAAAAACGTTTCTTTGCGTTTTTAAATAAGAAATGACAGCTATATTATCCGGTTTGATTAAATTAACCGTAGAAAACACGGAAGTGATATAAAAGTTAAGCTCCGCGCGACACCGATTCGGAGTCAAACAATAGAAAATCAATTTTCTTTTTTTTACTTAGTTGTCCTTGACTAATTAAAGCAAATGAAATAAAATAACGACTTTAATCGGCGACGTTTTTATTGTGCGTGTGGCTGTTGGGCCCGATTATCTTAGTCTTAGAAATAAAAAATACTTTATGCACTAGAGCATAAAAAGTGATTTTATGACGCTTACAACGAAAAGACGAAATTTTAGAGCATGAGAAGTCGGTATAAAAAAGTTTTTCACTTTTTAGTTATGGTACCTTCACTACTCGAATACCACTACCTGCTATATAAACAACTGTTATATAAAAGAATACCTGCTATATAAAAGAAGTAATTATAACATCATCCACATAGACTTAGTGAGAAAAATACGTATTATTGAAGTTAACTCAAAAAGTACCCAAGCAAAGTTAAGAAAATTTCTATGGTACCGCGCAAGTTTCAAAATGAAAAAAGTATTTCCAAAGTCGGTTCACAATAAACGAAAATATCGATGAAAATATATTAAAAAAAAATACAATCAGACAAACATAGAATCTCCTCCTTTTTTGAAGTCGTTTAAAAAGTGTATTACCTGGCAGTCGAACCACAGCTAAAATTGAGAAGTCTTCTGGAAAACTGTTGTAGAACATTCCAGCGGCCAGTCGGTGCAGGGTGGCGTTTTCATTCAAGGCGATAGCTGTGAAGTCGGAGTCGTTCTCTAGGGGGGACTGGCACCGCCCCGGAGCCCGAGTGACCCCATCGGGGAGCTCCTCGTTATCCCGAACCACAGACAAAACGTCGAAAAACTCGGTCTCATTTTCATCTGAAATATAAGGTTACATGAGAATTTATAGTAGATTATCTTATCTACGAACATAGACCCGTGGGAACTGACAGTCTATTCATTGACAACAACGCCAGGTCTGCAACAAATACGATGTCGATATCTCTGACCTAATCTTGTTGCCCTCGTACTATAACTTCGATTCCCAGTGGAGGCATACGCCTGATCCTACCATTATTTGGTCTTACAACTTCTACTATTTATTTTTAGAGTTACTGTTTTTCTTAGAAGGTGCCATCAACTTTCTTTATCAAAATTGTATGCGTAGGCATGCGTCTCGATATCGAAATAAAAGCGTTTGAATGAATAATATTTACTTACCATCCCCGTTGCCCCCGTTGAGTGCGCAAAACAATAATAAAAGGAGACATAGTCCTTTTGTCCGTGGAGCCATTGCGGCCCGAATAAATATGTGAGGTGGTTTATGTTTATATTTGGTCCCATCCCGGTGGGCGTGCTGGGGGTGTTAGTCAGAGGCCGTGGGGTGTTGCAGCCTCTTGCCGTCCTCGCGGGAGCGGCGGCACATGTCGGCTAGCCAGCGGCGGCAGGCACGATACTGAGCCTCCGAGCCGCTGAAACCACATCACATCACCAGCCATCTTTATTGCATTGGTGTCAAAATAATGAACGCTAATGAAAAGACAGAGATCGTAAACATCGTTCATTGAATTCTATTTGAAATAGTTATTATAAATTATAAATTGAACAGTTGCTACAGATATGTATTTGCATAGGGTCAGGGACCGTAGTTTATCATGATTAAACAAGTTTGGGTAAAGACAATGGCAAAGATTAATAGCTATGTTTAACTAGTACACATAAGTCGAAAATAAACTCCACATGAAGGTTTAGTAAACAATACATTTAAAAAAAATATAGTGTGTTTGGTTTTGTAAAATGTTGTAGTCGCCTGGCGTGCGTATATTGATCAAATCCAATTCGGCGCTATCAACTCTCTAATAGAGATTCATTTGTTTTGCGTGTAGGCAAAATATTTTATTTCTTATAAAAACGTAGTAGGTTAGGTACATATTATTGTCATTAGTTTTAATTATTTGTAAATATTTGTGTTGAATTCGTAATTGATATATACGTAGGTATTCAGTTAAAATGCCTGGTGTATTTTAACTTAGGGTTTTGAATAATTTACAGGGAATTTTTCAGGTACCTAGTTCTTCAATGGGCATGGGTCTTCACTTCCAAGTTGGGTTTTTGGGAACACCAAGTGTTTCTCGATATCTGCGAGGTAGTTTCCTCATAAATTGCAATCTAGAGCGTCAGCCGCATGCTTATGCGATTTAAATAGCCTGGATGTATGAAAAACTTACTGTATGCGAAAGATAATACCCACGTCACATAGTAAAAACAGAACAAAGCAGCAAAGTTTGCCTCATTACACACTGGGTGCGACGTACTTGTAGTTAGCGAGGCATGTTTTTGTCACGGAACTCGGTCTTAACGAACTTTCACATAGTTCCTTCCTGATACGTAGTTAGTCTTGGGGATTGGTAGCACCTACCTACCGCTAAAGATAGGACGCTAAACATACGACATTTTCGGTGTATTTTGCTGCTACTTCGACTGATGCGAAAGCCGCGAGTTGTGTTGGACGAAAACGCGTCAAATTCGCGGAAATCGTAGTATGGTGTTATTGGCGTAGCCTGGCAGGCAGCTTAGCCGAGTTTTGAGATCTTGTACTTACCGTGTGACTGCAAACACCAGGTGAGAAGATGCATAGCTTTGTGAAAATAAAGGCTTAAAGCTTTTAACATAATAATAACGTTAACAGAACATCGCCGATTGTTGGACACACAAAAGTTAAGAGGTCCCTTGTTGGCAATCAAAAGGAAATCAAAGTAAGATCTGCTACAAACTTATATTGCCTCGTTCGTTTCTTTATCTCTGAAACTGAAATAATCAACACCATGCAGATTGCAGTTGATTTAACTTCTCAGGAAAGATCTATTTATAGAAAGAGGTATATGCGACGCTGGATATTCTCCAAGTTTTAGGTGGGTACAATATATATGCACGCACGGTGATTTCGTGTAGTTAGTGACTAACCGGGTGTCAGAGTGTTTACGCCGCCCATGGGCCTCTGACTTGGCTTCACATGCCGTCGAGAAATACCTCTCAGGCATGCCGTTTAATTTCGCGCCCTCTCGCCTCTAGCCGCCGCAAGAGACGCCCTGGGCGTCGGGAATCCCGGGCGGATTTCCGGCCACCGTAGGCGCGGGCTTGCGGACGGTGAACAATGGGTAGCTCGCCGTCCGGTAAGGACCAGGCCCGGGTCGACGGCGCGTTGTATTCCACGAGCGCCTCAAAGAGATGTCAGCACAGGGCCCACTAGCAGCAGGGGTCCACTAGGGCCGATGCCTGCCGGGGTCGCGTGGAAGTTCGAAAGGGTTACCGAGGCCCCTGGCAACACAGGCAACGGAAGGAATACGGGTGGGTTTTAGTCAGTAAGTGTCTGACACATCCTCCCGCTCAACCCAGAGCGGGAGATTAGATTATAGAGTTATTTGATAATTTAGCAACCAAAAAAAAAAGGCATGCCGTTTCCTCACGATGTTTTCCTCTACCGTTTTTGAAGCAAGTCATAATTATACAATACGCACATGAATTCCGAGAAGTTAGAGGTGCGTGCCTTGAATTTATTATGTTATGTTGTGTGTTATATTATTAAATAAAATTTATTCATATAATTGGTTGTATAGTTGCATTAGTGACTAACCTGGTGTCAACCAAATAAACTAAAATATTATTTTAGTTTATTTGGTTACCTATTTATATACAATTCATTATAAATGACTTGGTTTCCGTACGTCTTTTTCGGATGACTAATGAAAATTAGCGTTGTGCTGTGGGTCGCCCATAGCACAGCATCATGCTGAGTGGAATCACAGTCACATTCATGACGTGTCAGCAGCTGCCAACAATTTCTGTTTTGTGCTCGTGATTATATGTAGACCTATTTTGTTTTATCTTTTAGAATGCACGTGTTTCTGTGACAAATAAACTTATTTTTCTATCTTTCTTTTTTCTTTCCAGAAGGAAAGAAACAAGAAAGATAGAAAAGTCAAACATATAAGAATATATGTTTGACTTTTACGCCTACTTAAGCTTTAATTAGAATTTAACGACACGGGTGAGGAATTTTTGTGGGTGAGGCGATGCAGATAATTCAAACTCATTTATTTCAATTAAACCTTTTACAGGTACTCATATGTATGAATTGTCAAAGAGTTGGTCAGTTAGAAAGGTGAAGGTAGTTGCCCATTCCAAAATGTAGATCGCTATGGAGAAGACGGGCTAGAAACTTCAAGGACACTCTTTTAAATCAAGATATTACAAAACCCTGGGTACATTATTCCTGTTGCTTTTTATACGTGAGAACAATGTAAAAAAATAAAATAAAAACCAATTCCAATTAAAAATAAGAGTTGACCAGCCTCAACCGACGACGGCGCCCGATCACGAACATGACGCATAGATCAGCATCATCCAGCTCAAGCAATTACAATCTGTCGATCTATCCTGTAAAAATCTACCGTGAAACTTTAGTGTCAATCCCGAGCATAAGCATGTCGATTCTTTAAAAATCTCACCGTGAAAACTCGCGTGGAGTGAGCTGTCAGTGTCATCCCACTGATGCTAGGGAGTGACTAAGCATTACATTTATAATCATAATCGATATTATAATAAAAAAAATATGCTCATTCTATTGATCATTTTATATTATTTCAAAACTAGTATTTAAGTGTTGAAACGTTACTATTTAAAGGGTTTTTTTTCGAGCAACTTAATCAGTGACAAAACAAAATCTTCTTATAGTATTGAGAAACCTTTTCAGAATACTTATACTTTTCACAATCTTAAATTATTATTATTTTAGTTAAACAAAAAAACATACACTGTCAACAAAAAAAAATCTTAAAGTTACAATTTATAAGAGCACATTTCAGTATTCACGGGGGCCACAAGTAGGTTACCAGCGCGGCGCGCGAGTCGCGCTGCCGCCCAGAGGCGACCAAAAACTAGAAAAAGTCAAACCCGGACTACAAATGAAACCCGCTAGCGCTCCTCGGATGCCCTCTAAACCAGGACAAATCCGGGGAAACCCGGACGGATGGCAACCCTAAATCTATGTAAAATATTAATAAAATAATAAAAATAAAAACCTATTTAAACTAAAATGAAAAAAACTTAGGTGAAGTGAGCCGTCATTACCTACACCTTCAGTGCTATTCTGTAACCTTCTCACTGTGGTAACCTAAGTGAAGTGAACGTGGAGTGAACTGTCAGTGTCATTCCACCTGATACTAGGGATGGACCAAGGATTACATTTACAATCATAATCGAGATTTTTTTAAATACATTTACGGTAATTCTATTGATCTTAATCAGTTAACTGATTAAATAAACGCAATCCCATGACCCAATCGCGATGTGTTTTAACTGATTAAATAATCGCAATCCCATGACCCAACCGCGATGTGTTTTGAAGAAGCGATAGTGGATTGAGTCGAGTAAAGACTGCGCGACGTTATTCAGCGTTGTTATTAACCCAAATCTATTCAATAAGAAGACATAACCGAGTGTGTCAAGTGACATTTACAATCATAATCGAGATTTTTTTAATACATATACGGTAATTCTATTGATCTTAATCAGTTAACTGATTAAATAAACGCAATCCCATGACCCAATCGCGATGTGTTTTAACTGATTAAATAATCGCAATCCCATGACCCAACCGCGATGTGTTTTGAAGAAGCGATAGTGGATTGAGTCGAGTAAAGACTGCGCGACGTTATTCAGCGTTGTTATTAACCCAAATCTATTCAATAAGAAGACATAACCGAGTGTGTCAAGTGATCGAGTGCTAAAAGTGTGCCTGGCTGACGTAGAATTTATCCCTTCACAAACTATGTGGAAACCTAACTAAACGATGTGTGTGTCTGTGTACATAAGCCATTTGAATAAAAAACGTGCGGATTATTTAATAAGTGCCTTTCTAATATTTTATTTTAGGTAGTTAAATTTATACCGACCTACGCGTTGCCAATACATAATCAGCCTATAATGTTCCCACTGCTGGGACACAGGCCTCCTCTCTGTGAGAGGGAATGGGCCGTATAATCCACTACGCGGGCCCAGTGCGGGTTGGTAGATGTCACATGTCTTCAAGTTTTTGGTTCTAGGACATGCCGGTTTCCTCACGATGTTTTCCTTCACCGTTTTGAGAGCAGGGGTGATGAAATAATTTAAACAAAGTAAAGCGCCTGTCTGGGTTCGAACCTACGACCTACAACTTGTAAGTCGCGCCGATTACCACTGGGCCACTACTGCTCTTGCGTTGCCAATAATAAAATAATATTCATAAAATCATCAATACTATAACAAAATTCAACAGTTCAACTGACACTCGCGCAGCGCGCGCACCGGCCCGAGGGCGGCTAGGCTCACTTCACTCAGTCCAAGTGAAGTGGTGTTGCTATGGCAACAAGAATCGAGTGAAGTGATAAGATCACGACACTCGCGCGTCGCACTTACTGACTCACTTCAACTAGCCGATTCACTTCGGCGCGGGTGGTTACTATGGCTACTAGAATCGGGTGAAGTGATAAGATCACACCGCGCTTGCGCGTGAGGCGCTGTTATAAATATCAAGTTGAGTTTTTTTTTTAAATTTGCCTTTTTTTATTTTTATATGCGCGACAAACAAAAATTTGGTTTTACCACCTTTATATCAAAATCCAAAATGGCGGCTACAAACATTTTTCAACATGGGTGTAGTTTTCATGGTTTTCGGGGGTGTTACAGCCGATACTGAGGTCAAATCTTAAAAGCAAGATGGCGGCTGCGGAAATGTTCAGATGTTTCATCATGGGTGTCGTTTTCATGGTTTTCGGAGGTGTTAAAGCCAATATTGAGGTCAAATCTAAAAAGCAAGATAGCGGCTGCGAAAATGTTTAGATTTTTCACCATGGGTGTCGTTTTAATGGTTTTCGGGGGTGTTAAAGCCGATAGTGAGGTCAAAATCAAAAAGCAAAATGGCGGCTGCGAAGATGTTCAGATTTTTCATCATGGGTGTCGTTTTCATGGTTTTTGGGGGTGTTAAATCCGATAGTGAGGTCAAAATTAAAAAGCAAGATGGCGGCTGCGAAAATGTTCAGATTTTTCATCATGGGTGTCGTTTTCATAGTATTAGGGAGTGAAAGCCGATAGTGAGGTCAAATCTAAAAAGCAAGATGGCGGCTGCGGAAATTACCAAACTTTTTGGAATAAAAAAAACAAAATTGAGTTTCTGACTGAATTTCAGTTTTGCTATTTTATTTAAAAAAAAACCCTTTAAATAGTAACGTTTCAAAACTTAAATACTAGTTTTGAAATAATATAAAATTATCAATAGAATGAGCATAAAATTTTTATTGTAATATCGATTATGATTATAAATGTAATGCTTAGTCACTCCCTAGCATCAGTGGGATGACACTGAGAGCTCACTCCACGTGAGTTTTCACGGTGAGATTTTTACAGAATTGACATGCTTATGCTCGGGATTGACACTAAAGTTTCACGGTAGATTTTTACAGGATAGATCGACAGATTGTAATTGCTTGAGCTGGATGATTCTGATCTATGCGTCGTGTTCGTGATCGGGCGCCGTCGTCGGTTGAGGCTGGTCAACTCTTATTTTTAATAAAATCTACCGTGAAACTTTAGTGTCAATCCCGAGCATAAGCATGTCGATTCTGTAAAAATCTCACCGTGAAAACTCACGTGGAGTGAGCTGTCAGTGTCATCCCACTGATGCTAGGGAGTGACTAAGCATTACATTTATAATCATAATCGATATTATAATAAATTTTTTATGCTCATTCTATTGATCATTTTGTATTATTTCAAAACTAGTATTTAAGTGTTGAAACGTTACTATTTAAAGGGTTTTTTTTTAAATAAAATAGCAAAACTGTAATTCAGTCAGAAACTCAATTTTGTTTTTTTTATTCCAAAAAGTTTGGTAATTTCCGCAGCCGCCATCTTGCTTTTTAGATTTGACCTCACTATCGGCTTTCACACCCCCTAATACCATGAAAACGACACCCATGATGAAAAATCTGAACATTTTCGCAGGCGCCATCTTGCTTTTTAATTTTGACCTCACTATCGGATTTAACACCCCCAAAAACCATGAAAACGACACCCATGATGAAAAATCTGAACATCTTCGCAGCCGCCATTTTGCTTTTTGATTTTGACCTCACTATCGGCTTTAACACCCTCGAAAACCATTAAAACGACACCCATGGTGAAAAATCTGAACATTTTCGCAGCCGCTATCTTGCTTTTTAGATTTGACCTCAATATTGGCTTTAACACCTCCGAAAACCATGAAAACGACACCCATGATGAAACATCTGAATATTTCCGCAGCCGCCATCTTGCTTTTAAGATTTGACCCCAGTATCGGCTGTAACACCCCCGAAAACCATGAAAACTACACCCATGATGAAAAATGTTTGTAGCCGCCATTTTGGATTTTGATATAAAGGTGGTAAAACCAAATTTTTGTTTGTCGAAAATTTAAAAATAAAAAAGGCAAATATTAAAAAAAAACTCAACTTGATATTAATAACAGCGCCTCACGCGCAAGCGCGGTGTGATCTTATCACTTCACCCGATTCTAGTAGCCATAGTAACCACCCGCGCCGAAGTGAATCGGCTAGGTGAAGTGAGTCGGTAAGCGCGACGCGCGAGTGTCGTGATCTTATCACTCCACTCGATTATTGTTGCCATAGCAACACCACTTCACTTGGACTGAGTGAAGTGAGCCTAGCCGCCCGCGGGCCGGTGCGCGCGCTGCGCGAGTGTCAGTTGAACTTTTGAAATTTGTTATAGTATTGATGATTTTATGAATATTATTTTATTATTGGCAACGCAAGAGCAGTAGTGGCCCAGTGGTAATTGGCGCGACTTACAAGTAGGTCGTAGGTTCGAACCCAGACAGGCGCTTTACTTTTTGTAAATTATTTCATCACCACTGCTCTCAAAACGGTGAAGGAAAACATCGTGAGGAAACCGGCATGTCTTAGAACCAAAAACTTGAAGACATGTGACATCTACCAACCCGCACTGGGCCCGCGTAGTGGATTATACGGCCCACTCCCTCTCACAGAGAGGAGGCCTGTGTCCCAGCAGTGGGAACATTATAGGCTGATTATGTATTGGCAACGCGTAGGTCGGTATAAATTTAACTACCTAAAATAAAATATTAGAAAGGCACTTATTAAATAATCCGCACGTTTTTTATTCAAATGGCTTATGTACACAGACACACACATCGTTTAGTTCGGTTTCCACATAGTTTGTGAAGGGATAAATTCTACGTCAGCCAGGCACACTTTTAGCACTCGATCACTTGACACACTCGGTTATGTCTTCTTATTGAATAGATTTGGGTTAATAACAACGCTGAATAACGTCGCGCAGTCTTTACTCGACTCAATCCACTATCGCTTCTTCAAAACACATCGCGGTTGGGTCATGGGATTGCGATTATTTAATCAGTTAAAACACATCGCGATTGGGTCATGGGATTGCGTTTATTTAATCAGTTAACTGATTAAGATCAATAGAATTACCGTATATGTATTAAACAAATCTCGATTATGATTGTAAATGTAATCCTTGGTCCATCCCTAGTATCAGATCGAATGACACTGACAGTCCACTCCACGTTCACTTCACTTAGGTTATCACGGTGAGAAGGTTACAGAATAGCACTGAAGGTGTAGGTAATGACGGCTCACTTCACCTAAGTTTTTTTATTTTAGTTTAAATAGGTTTTTATTTTTATTATTTTATTAATATTTTACATAGATTTAGGGTTGCCATCCGTCCGGGTTTCCCCGGATTTGTCCTGGTTTAGAGGGCATCCGGGGAGCGCCCGGGCGGGGTTTCATTTGTAGTCCGGGTTTGACTTTTTCTAGTTTTTGGTCGCCTCTGGGCGGCAGCGCGACTCTCGCGCCGCGCTGATAACCTACTTGTGGCCCCCGTGAATACTGAAATGTGCTCTTATAAATTGTAACTTTAAGATTTTTTTTTGTTGACAGTGTAAGTTTTTTTGTTTAACTAAAATAATAATAATTTAAGATTGTGAAAAATATAAGTATTCTGAAAAGGTTTCTCAAAACTGTAAGAAGATTTTGTTTTGTCACTGATTAAGTTGCTCGAAAATAAATAAATAAACTATTTATGACTATTTGAACATTTTTTTACTGTACTAACTAAATAAAAAAGAAACTGTTGACGTGTCCGGGTTCTGGGCTCCAAAATCCGGGGTTTTACGCTTTTTGTCCTGGTTGCCAAATTTTAGAGATGGCAACCCTACATAGATTCCTATGTACCTTGTAATTGTGAGAACGTTGTTGATATTTTGTAGACCTTTTTCTTTTTTCTGATAAGTACCTGATACATCTCGACAGGCCTACACTGTCCTCCCATACCTATTTTTAAAAGAGTAACCATGGAGTTTCTTGCCGGCTCTTCTCCAAAGGAAATGACCAATTGGAACCGTGCACCTAGCTTCTGACGTTTCATATGTGTCCATGTAGGTTTATGTGAAATAAAAAAAAATGATTTTGATTTTAAGTTTTCATGGTAAGATTTTTACAGAATAAACCGGCTATAGTTCTGCGCTGTGAATTCTGATTGCGAAACACCATTTGCGGGGGTCGCCAGATTGTTGAAGCGTGGCCTGACCTTTACAAATATGGTCGTGGTGGCTCATGCGTGGCCACTTCGCCGTATCATAATAAGTAGAGATTTTTAGAAATCTTTTATAACCAACTTCGAAAAGGACGTTTTCAATTCTTCGCTGCCGGGAACCTGTACAACGGGACACTGGGCTGCGGTTACGTTACGCTACTAATTTGTATAAAGCATGTCATGCGGTGTCTCTTGTTTATTTATTTATTTAACAGTTTATGTACGTCTGTACATAAACAGACAAGAAGAAAGGAACAGAAAAATACGATTGTTGAGATTGCCCATTTTGGTTGAATTGTTATGATTGCCCAATTTTTAAATTAGATATTAAGTACGTAATTTACAGGGTTTGTTGATTAACAACAGCTGTGAATTATGTGCATAGTTCTTGAAGAAAAAGCTTTTCACTATTTCTTAAATTAAGAATAGTGAGTGAATTTTGGAAAATTAATTGAAGGGCTTGGCTTTGAATTTATTTGACTGGAGAGAATTTCACACCATTTGAATTTTATACACGAACAGCTTGGAACGAAATCATTTTATTGAGAAAATAAATATTTTTATTTCGTGCACTTACTTGAGTTGTAAAAGGTTTTGTTCATTTATAAATGTCACTCCGTAGAAGGTATGGAAACCTGTTTGGACTTCAAGAATAACATAATATGAGTCAGCTTTACCGATCTGATTTACGACTACATTTCTTAAGTAATTGTAATACGCAGTAAGACTGCATTCACACGGTAATGCATTGCACGTTTTTTTCTTTGCAGTAAAAAGGTTATAAGGTTGATAAGCAAAAACGTTTAGATACATAGATAAAACATTTGTTCAGTGCACACAAAAGACATAGCACAAGACACAATAGCACAATTAATTAACAGATAACAAGTTACAGGAATATATTTAAAAACCAGGTGCCAATATACAAACAAAAAATATTTAAAAAACCCGACTTCAAAAACACATAACTGAAAAGAGGAAAACAAGCAATATAATCTATAGAATTTTGGTATCGCCGCGGGGGAAAAAGTTACACCTAATTTCAGGTTATTGGTTTGTCCCCCGCCTGCGATACTTTTTGTATCTACTACTTGATACGTGGTTTCCTCTTTTCGGTTATGTGTTTTTGCAGTCGGGTTTTTGTTTTTTAAATAATTTGTTTTATTTCCATTTTTTTAGTCTTATATATGAAATTGTCTCATTACCAGCTGTTATTTGATATCAATATTGTTGTAATTTATTAAAAAAACAACACCTTTCCCTCCCTTTTTTTTTGTATTTGCAGGTGCAATATATAAATATTATAGCCTATGTCACTCCCACAATACAGACGAATCTAACGACACCTCTTATTTTTAAATCCATCAAGCCGTTTAGGCTACAGAGCGTGCCAAAGAAATAGACATACATACAAACATACATAGATACTCTCGAAAAACATTACCCTCCTTCTGGGGCAGTCGGGTAAACAAAGAAAAATATAAGTACTTAAAGAAATAGAGTGACACTATGACATACTTCAAATCAATTTTCGAATACAAAGTGCGGTGTGCGTCTCAAGGTTGCACCAAATAGGAGTCCAGTTTAGCACGTGTCAGGCAAATATGCGGTTAAACTACCATTGGTACGAGGTTTTTTGTCGTATGTACATATAAACCCAGCTTTACTGCAAAAACGTGCAGAACATTGCCGTGTGAATGCAGGCTTACTGGATCTAACTACGAATAGGGATTCAAAAATGATGTCAATCGCTAGCATAGTTACAGAGTTCAACAGAAAACATTACGCATCAGTGTAATTGCTTTTTACCGAAGAAGCCTTGGATCAATTGTTCGATGTAATGAATGGACGGAATTTACGATACCTATTACTGAAAATGACGTGTTTATACATAGTAGCGCCTATAGGTCCGAGTTATGAAATATTCCGAACGTAAATCAATCGGTAATCGTCGTCGTAAGGTCGTTTCTGTAGTGTTTTTCACACATACCGTAATCTCTTAAAGTAGTCGCGTGATACACCATTGGTGCATAAGAACTTAGGTATCCGGAGTCTGGCGTTCACGCCTGGCAAGTCTCGCGTTCACGCCTGTATACCCGGATGGGTTAAAAGAGGTGTATATACCCTGTAGTGTTTTTCATCACTTCGAAATTCACCTTCATAGAGATTCGACGTGTTTTAAGATAGATTTAAGGTACTTTTTATACCTCTGAAGCATTTTCGGACTGTTACAGCTGATGGTTACCGAAATCTTCTGTTCACTACTAACGTACTACAAACTAAAGGCTCCCAGACAGGCGCGACGCAACTCGTGTGGAACAGTTTCTATAAAAACTTTACGGAAATTGTTCTACCGGTGTCGCGTCACTCCTGTCTTAAGAAGTAAATTAGTCAAGAGTCTATTCAATATTTAACTGGCATCACCTATTGATGTTAATGTTCAGAAACATTTTATAGCAGCCATTACTTAGTCAGTGCAATGAGAATAATAACTGCGAATAAATTGGCGTTTAGCTAAGTAGTACGTGGTAAGGCAATCATGTTAGTATTCACAAGGCGTAATATTTCTTATTGCAGCTGTGACCTAAATATGCAGAGCAAGTCGTAATTCAACGATTTATGACAGTGGGACATATAAAGTCTTTGTCATATTGAAAGCATGGCGGCAGCGGTGTGGCGACGGCCATGAGGCAACTCCATACGTACATATGCCATACATATAGGCTAAACAGTGTCATGACTAGGTATGTTTACCCAAGGATGTTAAAACCCGTAGCACAGGTGCGACTGGAGATCTCGAAGCTCTAAATGTTCTCAGTAGTAGGCCTACATAATCCAGTAGTAGGGCTACTTAGTATATGCTAAATACATAGGATCATGACTAGGTATGGTTACCCGTAGCACAGGTGCACGTGTAGATATCGAAGCTCTGAATGTTCTCAGTTAGTAGAAGGCCTACTTAGTATAGGCTAAATACATAGTATCAAGACTAGGTATGTTTACCCGTATGTTAAAACCCGTAGCACAGGTGCACGTGGAGATATCGAAGCTCTAAATGTTCTCAGTTAGTAGTAGGGCTACTTAGAATAGGCTAAATATATAGTATCATGACTAGGTATGTTTACCCAAGGATATTAGAACCCGTAGCACAGGTGCGACTGGAGATATCGAAGCTCTAAATGTTCTCAGTTAGTAGAAGGCCTACTTAGTATAGGCTAAATACATAGTATCATGACTAGGTATGGTTACCCGTATGTTAAAACCCGTAGCACAGATGCACGTGGAGTTATCGAAGCTCTAAATGTTCTCAGTTAGTAGTAGGGCTACTTAGAATAGGCTAAATATATAGTATCATGACTAGGTATGTTTACTCAAGGATATTAGAACCCGTAGCACAGGTGCGACTGGAGATATCGAAGCTCTAAATGTTCTCAGTTAGTAGAAGGCCTACTTAGTATAGGCTAAATACACAGTATCATGACTAGGTATGGTTACCCGTATGTTAAAACCCGTAGCACAGATGCGCGTGGAGTTATCAAAGCTCTAAATGTTCTCAGTTAATAGTAGGCCTACATAATCCAGTAGTAGGCCTACTTAGTATATGCTAAATACATAGTATCATGACTAGGTATGTTTACCTATATGTTAAAACCCGTAGCACAGGTGCATGTGGAGATCTCGAAGCTCTAAATGTTCACAGAAGCAGGCCGACATAATCCTCCGTTTATCCGTCTGAGATAAACGGAGGTTATCCACGAAGTTTTCCACATGCGACGATTACGGCTAGTATTGTTAGCACAACAAGAGTGAGTAATATCACACTTAATACTGGGTGGCCCGTTTACAGTGTTCCAAAACAATTTCTTAGACGCTTCTCTCCAACAGCTTTCGGAAATACCTTCATGAATTTTCAGCGATATTAAGGGGAAACATCTTGTTCGGCAAAATTCGTTCCAGATTTTCAGTCCCTAAAAATGAAATAAAACGTGGCAAAGACTTCCCAGTAGTTTTAATATCTCTGATGGACCGTTGGCTTTTGTTGGGATAGTGACGTATGTCGTGCCTAGACGCGATGCTATTTTTGAAAGTGACGTCACTCATAGGTAATACTATCCGATCCCATACTTACCTATACTTGATTGGTTTAGGTAATTAATTAGAGGTAAACAAATTGTAAAAAGGGTTTTTATAGATGACACTTTCCTGTTTAAAAATACGTTGTAACTTATGACCAAATTAAATTAATTTTTGATTTTTACGATAGTTTACTTTTATTAATGTATGTTATACTTTATCATTTCTCCTTAAACTACACTTCGTAGATGTAACTGCTTGAGCACAATTTTTTAGTTAGATTTATAATAATTCTATATTTTTTTTTGTAATCTGTCTATTGTAAAGAGCCCAAAATGACACGTTCTAACGTCAACAAAATATAACGTTGCTAAATTGAAGAGTACAACTGTGACGTAGCATGACAACTGAAGTGACAGGTGTTACGTTTAGTCGGTTACTTGACAGCTCTCTTGTCGCGTGTTTTTTTTTGTCTATCTAAACCAACGGATTATACATTGTCTGTGTGTCGTTCTTTCGAAAGACCCGCGATCTATGTGATACTGGCTTAATACTCCACTATACTATGTTGTGAAGTTTTGTAAGAAAGCACATTCGGCGTAGTTATGTTGATGATACGGCTCGTTAACATTCGCGGATGTGAGGGACATTCAGTGACATAGGGGTAAGTGCAGCACTTGATAAAACGACATGAGGGTCCTCAACATAACGTTCTATTGGCCGTCATGTTTAAGGACATACCGACGGATGTGTTGTATGTTAAGTCAGGGAGATTAATTGTTAAGCAAATTGACTACCAACTTAAATAGTGCGTATATTCAAGTCATTCTTTGATTGTTTTATGAAATGGCTATAACATGGCAAATTGAAATGTGGTGTTAATTTACTTAACAATTAATTTCCTTGACTGTACAACTGATTTCAGGGTGCACCTATAGGATATTTTTATTGTTTGTTTACCGAAATAAGGGCCCATGCTTGTAACCTCTAAAACCTTAACCAAACATTGAAACTTGTTCCAGATTATTTCCATTTCGAATGCCCGAATAAGGAATGCTGTCTAATGCCTTCCGCATTTAACCCTTTCTATGCGCCTTTGATTCAACGAATGTTTTAGGGACGCCTTCTACCCTTAAACCTTCATTGTTTTCCAAAAGTGGGGCAGCCTCGACTCTGTGACAGATAAGTGTAAAGTTAATTAATGCGAGGCGAGCAAATGGGGTAGTGTTTGATTTATAAGGGCTCTGGAGAAAATTGCTTCCAGCATGAATTTTCACGTTCATAGATCTCTTTACTACATAATTATTATGGGAGTCAACCTTCCTGTAACGTGGCCTTTGATGGCCTTATACGAAAGCCTCAGGCTGTGTATTACCCTCTTTTTTGAAGTTGGATAAAAGGAAAACAAGTGCGTGGTGTAGGTACGATTTATTTCAGGTCTCACACATCCAATTGCTACAAAACATATCAATTCTTTAGCTAAAGACCTCGACGACGAAGCAATTCAAGAAATTAGAGGGTTTTAGTCTAAAACCCCATCTGAGCCTAGAAACGCACCAATAAATTTTTGTTCCCGAAGACACAGACTCCGATTCGTTATTAGAAAGTAGATTTATTATAGTACTAGCTGTTGCCCTCAACTTCGTCTGCGATCTAGGATGATGACAATAGCCTAGGTCCTTTTCCAGGTTATGGTCCTACCTATGTGCCGAATTTCATACAAATCCGTTCAGCCGTTTTAGCGTGAAAGCGTAACAAACTCACTTTCGCATTATTTTATTTTATTAGTTAGGATTAAATGCACGTCTTAGGTAATTAAGAAGAATATAATATTTTGCTTTAGATAAGAACCAGACAATTTCCTAGAACGAGCTATAATAGTGCGCCTCTAGGTTGAATGAATAACGTACAGAATGTAGTTTTATATTTTTGATTTCACGGTTTCAGGATGAGTTTCCTGAAAAACTTTTTCATTTAATAATGACTGGTACAGCTTCGAAACTGTTGGGTACTTGCCGATGTCCAGTTTATGTCTGAAAAAGAAAAAAATCTCTTGAACTCTTTCGAGTGCTTTCAATCTAAACTTTTATTGTTCGATGCGAATTGAGTTTCAAATTTCAGATCACAATTTTCAGATAAAGAGTGAAGAAATGGAAAATAAACAGATTTGTCAAACCTTCGAGATATAGTGAAGTGTTTTAGTTTTCAATTGGGGCACACGCTTATAGGCTTAGTTGTTAAAATATTGTCTATGGTAAAAAGTGAATAATGGAATAAAAACATGGATTGTTAGCTTTGCGTCTCGCTAGCAATTTGTGGGAGTCGATCCGGGTATGTGGTTGTAAGCTTACCTTGCAATATTCCTCAACCTATTACGGCCAAAATTCTAATTATGCGTATAGCTTGAAAGATTGTTTCATTAATTATCGTAATTGATGGGATTTTCTTATTTAGCGGTTTTGTTATGTTTGGTGTGTTTTTTGTAAATAATTAGTAAATATTTGCCATAATATATTCTTTAGGATGTACTTGTTATCTCTAAGGAACCGTAAACCATGAATGCTTTATTTTCTAGACATTAGAAAACCTACTGCTTAAAAATACAAGAAAGCTAGTTTACAAACCCACCTGGTTACGGCATTGTACAGCTGAGGCACAAGACATAAATCCGCGATGGTGATCTGATCTCCAACGCAATATTTCCCAGCTGTCTTCTGCAGCAGTTCTTCCAAGGTCTGAACACCGCGGTCGGTCCAATATCTCGTGAACTTCGTGTATTGCTCCGTCGTTTCAAACTGTGGCCTTAGACCGATGTTTTGTAACGGCTGGATGCCTGAGACTACTATCTGCAAAAGATAACGGTTGAGGATTGTCGTGCGAAACTTAGAATATCCGATCACGACCAAGGATTCGGTTTATTCGGATAGTTGGGGATTGGTAGTTCCCGAGATTTCTTTGCTGTTACCCATAAATGATATATATGATACATAATATACATACATAATCAGCCTATAATGTTCCCACTGCTGGGACACAAGCCTCCTCTCTGTGAGGGGGAGTGGGTCGAGTGAGTCATCCACCACGCGGGCCCTGTGCGGGTTGGTAGATGTCACATGTCTTCGAATTTTTGGCTCTAGGACATGTCGGTTTCCTCACGATGTTTTCCGTCACCGTTTTGAGAGCAGTGGTGATGAAATAATTTACACAAAGTAAAGCGCCTGCCTGGGTTCGAGCCTACGATCTACAACTCGTAAGTCATGGCCGTTACCGCTGGGCCACCTCTGTCCTGCTCAATGATATATGATAATTTTATTTAATCAAGAAATAGCCTATGAAAAAGCACAATTGGAAAAAGCAGATAACGATCCAAAGGCTCTCTGGCAAGTTATCAAAACAATAACAGATACTCGCAAAAGCAAGATTAGTCCAGTTAAGCTATTACAAACTACAGATAACCCAAAGACGTCCGCTAATTATGACTGCAAATTTTTCACAGACGTAGGAAAATCTCTTGCTGATAAAATTCTTGCTTCAAGTACTGTTAATAGAAATGTCCCCTACATAACAACAAACTCTTACACGCATATTAGAAATCCGCCAAACTCCCTGGTTATTGCTGAGGTGACTGAAATGGTCGTTGAATCCATCATTCTACGGCTCCGCCCAGACTGTGCCACAGGTTGGGATGGGATCTCATCCCAGATAGTAAGGCTATGTCCATCACTCATATATGTAACCAAGCTATAGCTACAGGTGTCTTCCCTGAAGCATTAAAAAATGCAGTCATTCACCCGATCTTCAAGAACGGGGACCGAGACTGTGTCGATAATTATCGCCCCATAGCAGTGCTTTCTACCCTATCAAAAATATTAGAAAATAATCCTTAGGTGATTACTCTCTTAAACTGGACAATTTTCATATTTTATCCGATAATCAATATGGGTTTCGATCAGGCCTCTCCACCGAGGACGCAGTAATGGATTTGAGTAATCTCGTGGTAAAAACATTAGACGCTAAAAATAATTGCTTATGTATCTACTTTGACCTATCTAAAGCGTTTGACACGGTCTCTGTCCCCATACTTCTATCCAAGCTCGAGACGCTAGGGGTGCGTGGCATAAGCTACGAAATCTTTAAAGACTACCTCACGAACAGAAAGCAACGTGTTTTAATTGGGGATTACATGAGTGATGAGGAGTCCGTCTCCTACGGCGTTCCACAAGGGAGTGTCTTGGGTCCCACCCTCTTCCAGCTTTATATCAATGACCTCTGCATAATGTCTCTCCCTTACACTCGTATTTTCACGTATGCAGACGACACTGCTATGTTTTTCTGGGGTCCAAACTGGCAGACAGTTAAAGAGAGAGCAAAATTCGTATTATCCAATGTGAAAAAATGGCTGAGTCACAACTTACTAACCCTAAATCTAACCAAAACGCAATATGTTCCCTTCTGCAATAACGAAACTAGGTCTTCACCGCGAGGTTTTTTCATACTAGCACACACTTGCATCTCACAGGCCAACTGCAATTGCCAAGAAATCGCACGCGCGGAGTGTGTGATATACTTAGGAGTACACATGGATAGTGGCTTGAAGTGGGATAGACTCATAAGTATAGTTAATTCTAGAGTAAGACGACTCATTCATCTATTTAAAACGCTTAGAGATGGTGCATCGATGGAACAGCTCAGACTTGTATACTTGGCCCTATGTCAATCAATAGTACAATATTGCATCACTGTATGGGGAGGGGCCGCAAAGACTCATCTACTGAGTTTAGAGAGAGCACAAAGAGCGGTGCTGAAAGTGATGACAAGAAAACCCTACAGACATCCAACATCTCAGCTGTACTCGGAATGTAAGGTCTTAACAGTTCGCCAACTCTTTGTGCTTAGAGCTATTTTCAGGAAACATCAAAGCGTACCATTACCCAACCCCAATTGACGTAGCAAAATGCCTGTGTGCCCTCGTGTTCCATACAAGACCTCCTTCGCAAGGAGACAGTACAAGGTCATAAGTTGTAAGCTATAAAACACCATAAAAAAACAACTCAACATTACTTCTCTTATCAGACACGAACATAATTACAAGTAAAGTTTCTGAATGGCTTCAACTTCTAGTCTATCAGAAGACGGAAGACCTACTGGCAATATATTGCGTAACAAATATCATACAATACTTCTAAAGAAACTCTCATATGCACACACTCACACCATACACATACACACACAACACACACACACAACGCACGCACACACACACACACAGATCACACACATCTGTTAAACCTAAAGCTAAATAATAATAATAATAATAATTTGAATACAGAATAAGAATTACCGGAATTTATATTAAGATCATTGTAAGTCTACTGCAGCGTCATTCAAACCAATGTATTCGTTTCTTATTATGTGATACTTCCTGCGGCTGAACACTGTTTCCCAAAATACAAGCTCAAGCTTAGTTTGGGAACCAGTAGCAGTACTCCTTGGGTAATACAATAACGATGCATATGTTAGATTACTCTAAGATGATTGTATTAACTGGCTACAATAAAGAATTTGTATTTATTTATTATTTGTGTAAGTAGGTTTGTCCAAACACACGTCAATCATATTTTTTTAAACTAAATGAGGTCATAAAGTTACAGACTACCTACGTATAATACGGGTAGGCCTCCGCGACACATGTCACGTCGCCAAACGTCACATACAAGTGATTGTGTGTGTATGCACACCAGTCAGGGTGTGAAGATACTTTAAAAGAGAAGTTTTGGAAGGATTTCAATCGGGTGATGGATGTGTAAGATAGTAAAGAAGTGTATGTAGTGTCGAAAGGGAAGGCATGATAGAAAATGATATACGGTGGTGGAATGGAGACGTGCAAAAAATGCTTAAAGGAAAGAAATTTGCGTATAAAGAATGGTAGAGTGTAGACAACGGGAATGATAGTTTGAAAGATGATAAGAAAAAGATTTATAAAGAATGGAAGAAAAAGGCGAAAAAGGCGGTAGCAGTTTTGAGGGCTAAGGCGTAGGAGAAGTACAAGTATGACTCACTGGACAGCCCTAGAGGCCAGAAGGAGCTCTAACGGATGACAAAAGCAAGTAAAAGGAGAATGAGAGATATAATTCACATTAAATGTATCAAAGACGACGGTTAATAAAGTTCTGTCCAAATAAAAGAACGATGGAATGTTTATATTGAAAAGTTAATGAACGAAGAGAATAAATGGAATGGTATGCTTAAAGGGGTATAAGTAAACATGGGTTTTGGTGAGGGAAATTAGCATACATGAAGTAAGAAAGGTAGCTCAAAGTGTAAAAAATGGAAAGCCCATGGGCCTAGATGATATACCAGGAGAAGTATAGAAGTTTAAACACTTCTATACACTTCTATAAAGTCAGCCACATACGTGGCTGACTTTATTCTACAATCAATAAGTTGTTGCATGATGGAAGCATCCCACAAGAATGGTGCAATAGTTCGCTAATGCCCACCCTCAAGAATAAAGGTGATGTACATGACTGGAACAACCATCGAGGAATAAAGCTCATACTGGGAGAAAGTAATAGACAAAACATTGCGAGAGGAGAGTGAGACTACCCCGAACCAGTTTAGGTTTATGCCAGGTCGAGGAACAAAGGACGTCAATTTTTCACTCCTCCAATTGTGCGAGAAGTACAGAGGTGCACACAAAAAATTGCATATGGTGTTCATTGATCTGGAGAAAGCATAGAATAGGGTACCTCGGGATGTGTTGTGGTGGGCCTTGAAAGAGAAATGTTTGTCCGGGAAGTATTTAGAGTTAATTCGTGCTATATACAGCCAATCTTGTACTTACGTTCTTGATTGCTGGCAATACCGACGAGCTCAGTGTGGCTGTAGGCTTGCACCAAGGGTCAGCTTTAAGTCCTTACTTCTTGTTGATTATAGACGCTCTGACGTCGGAAATACAGGAAGAGACACCCTGGTGCATGCTGTTTCCCGATGACATTGTTCTTGCACTTGTTCTTGTTCTTGCAGAACAATGTCATCGGGATCTAGAGCAGATGGGAGAATTAGCAACAGAAGCTGGAAAATATTGGCTTGAAAATCAATGGCTAGACCTGCTGTCTTGTATGGATCAGAATGTTGAACCACAAAAGGGATGAATGAGAGGTAATTAATTGCATGCAGCTGAGATGAGAATGCTAAGAGGGATGTGTAGTGTGACACGAATGGATAGAATAAGTAATGAGTACATAAGAGGAAGTCCAAAAGTGGCACCGGTGACTGAGAGATTGTGGGAAAATCGGTTGTCACGGTATATGTCGGGCACGGGCATATATCACATGCCCGTGATGCGGAGGAATGACGAAAATGTCGTGAAGAAAGTCTTGAGTATGAATGTCGATGGATATAAGAGTAGGGGAAGACCAAAGAAACGATGGATGGGCTGTATGAAAGATGATATGGCTAGAAAGGGGGTGACTCCCGTGATGACGACTAATAGAGAAGTATGGAAAAAGGGACATGTTGCGCCGACCACAAATAAATTGAGATAAGGGCAGGAGAATGATGATGAATATGGATCACTGTTGTCTGAAATAAATGATTTTTTTAATTTTGAAACGCGACGTAAGACCAGCGACATAAATTCCGTCCTCAAAGTTACAGTAAGATATTTACTTGATATTTTTCAGTTAGGCAGTCTCTGAAATCTACTGAAGTTATCAGAGCGCAAAAAATAGTGAGCAAGACCTTTCATTAAATTTTTTTTTTCGCTTACTTTAATTGAGGGTCTCTAGATAATTCAGAGTTTCATGATAATTGCCGCCCCAACGCGAAAGGGATGCTGGAAAATTAACACCTCGAATACCCTTTAAATGCGAACAGGTTAAATGGCAAATTCAATTAATTATATAATTCGGAGAACAGTTAGCGAAAGTTGAGCCATAAACCGTTTTTATTATTGAGTTATGTTTTGTCAGCATCGTAACCAAGTTAGAATTAATTATCCTAAGAGTTGTAATGTGCCTACGTAACGTGTAGACTAAATGCGATATAAGTACCTAAGTATAATATTTTTATACAGCGTGTATCAGGAATGTGTGGTTATATTTAAGGGTGCAGTACAGACCATGAAACTGGAGCATTTTCTCCATGGGACCAACATCGTAAACGCGAAAAAATAATTAGCTATCCCATACATTTGGGTCGAGTAGGTATTGAAGTTTTGTATGGTACAGTAACTGACAGTCTCTGAATTTAAGCTTTGAGTTTGAGTTTCAATTATACAAACCTCACAGAGTTCCCTCATCCTGGCCTTCAGTAGCGGGGATTTCGGAGTCAGGGCCGGCTCGGGGTGAGTATCCTCCAGGTACTGCATGATAGCCATGGATTCCACCAGTGTCTCATTATCTAAACACAAAATATAACATTATACTTAACGCTTAATAAGGTTTGACGCAGTCATGGTTATAAAACGTGGAAGCGAGATGACAAGAGTCAAATTTTCAGAAATCTCGTACTAAATATCCCCGTCCTACTCGCCCGTTTCATGACCGAAACAGCCCCGAGCTTTGTCATTTAATGCGAAAATTCAGTCCGTCGGTGCCCATACAATACGCTGAATGATGGGCACCAACTAATTATAAACAGAGCGTTGAACAACAGATACTACCCTACTAGACATGAAATTCCAATAAACATGACGCAAATAATTGGTAGATTGATTGACCATTGACTGAACAATCAATTGTTGTCAAATGGTGTGACTTGAATTGAAGCAATCAAAAGTTGTAGGCACCTAAAGAATACCTAGAGAGAGATAACGTTTCGCGAAGAGTGTTCAGTAAATCAAAATAATTATTTGATTCAATAGATTCTAATTTGATCTGTCTCAGTTGATCGGTTCTGTTGTGACTTCAGAACCATTTAATTTGGTAAAAGGTCTCACTCATTGATCCTCCTATAACGTAGCTGTCCCTTGAATTGCCAAATAATTCACTTAATTCGTTTCGTATTTGATTTGCAGGTAAATTAAGCGAACTTTACAAATTCCTGGAGGCGGAAAGTTTGAGCAAATAAGCTTGCCAAGTGGTAAATTATTTTCGTAAGTAACACAGGGTGTGATTCAATTTGAACCTTCTGCTACAGAGATAAATGTGTTTATGCTGTGGCGATTAGCTCTTGTTTTCTGTAGCAGTTTTGATCGTTGTCCCGAGAGCACATATACGTAATTTCTGTCAATATTAGTTCCCACACTAGTTTTCTACTTAGGGACTTAGTTTTACGCGTGTTTTATCATTCAAACCTTAAATCGTAGGTTTTCGTATTGTTGTTATTTACTTGGTTCCCAAATTACTCTAAACAGTCTGAGTAGGTGTGCCGTGTGAGGTAGCTACTGAGTCTGTCCACACCTTTTGTTAATACCATTTTGTCTCCTATTTTCTTGAAACGTTTATTTATTTATTTAACCATTTATGTACACATACATATAAACAGAGAAGAAGAAAAGAACAGAAAAATACGTACAAAGGTGATGCTTATTTCTAAAGAAATCTCTTCCAGTATACCTGCGATAGGAAAGTAGATAAAGAGATGTAGCACTGTGTGTATGAGAGAAAATAGAATACGTAAAATCAAAACCAATTCACTTATTTAAATAAAACAAATAATACGAGAATATACTAACATACTTACATACCAACACACATACTTCTAAAATAAATATCACTAGAATAATCATGTTCCTAATAAATGAGTATTCGAAGTGAATTGGATTGCGCAGATATTATCTTATCTAGCTACTCATATTTGCATGCTTAGCTGCAATGTAAACAGCTATTCAAATCTTGAAGCGAATTCACACCGAAACTGTTTAACCAAAAAAGAAAGACATACAGTTTCTTTCCATAGCAAAATAATTATGAAAAATAGAAATATAACTTAGCTTGTCATGCAAAAATATATTTTTGTCTATTAGCAACATCCAGTGGGGCGTCAGAATTCAGAAGCAGGCAAGCAGCAGATTGAGCACAAATAAATAAGTTCAATTAAGTTAATTAAAATCTAAAATTGATTCCAATTTGTTTCGTCTAATAAAGCTGTTAAAATAATTGCGTCTCAGACTTCGATCAATAAAATAGGTCTCAGATCGTCAAAATACTTTACTAGCCCTCGAAATTAACAATTGTCTTGCAGTCGTAAAGTTGAACAAACTGCTGAGATAAATAATTATATGAGGAGCTGTCGCAGTTTGCAGGATTCAATGACCCAAATAGTTACCAATTCAGTCAGAGTTTTTTCTATGTGCGATGTTATTATGTGGCGACACATTCATTAAATGGCTATTTGCGGAGTTATTGACCGGTCCACTTAAACAAACGGTCACTCGCCTCGAGCACGCAAATGATGTTTGATTGTAGCGGACCGCAGACCGACGACACTGCTTGAATTTTTTATATTAGCTTTAGACCTTACTAGAGCGAGCCCAACCACTTAGAAAATAAAAATAGGTTCGCAGTTTGAGTGCATTCTAATGGGTCCATTTATTTAAGTGACCAGATTTATTTTCAATTTGTGTCTTCGCAAAATATTTTTACTTTAAATTATTTAATAAATGAATACTGCATAATGCCATTGTTTTGTGTCATACAAATTCTTACCAAAGAGCTTTGAAGATATCACACTCCAAATGGAAATCACTTTGTACAATAAATACTTAAATACCCGCAGAATTTTCGAGACTCGATTTATTTACACTCTGATCATACAAAACAGTTTACCAGATACGTAAAGTGAAGCTTTTATCATCGTCTGTAATCTTAGCTAAACCGTTTCACAACGAGTAACGGATCTGTAATACCAGAGATAACAAATTATAGGGGTGAGCACATTAGCAGTTCTAATATGTTACTGTTGGGGGCTTGGGGGTCTACCTCTAACTATATTAAGGGTCGGGTAATCGCTGTTGCCCTTGGCCATACAAATGTGCGTCGCACTCACGCCGCGCGCCGTTCGAAACCGAATATTTATTTTCAGTAACGAAAATATGAAATATTTGAAAAAATCACAAATATAATTATAGATAATAAAATAGTCTGTTCATACAAAAAAAAAAAATATGAAAATATTTTAAGTAGTTTTGAAAGTAATATAGTTTTTTATGCTTTGTGTAGACATTTCTTTCTGAATTTATTTCATAAAGTATTTTACTACAATACATAAATATTCACATATAGAATTGATGTGTATGCGTTCTAGTTTATCGAACATTTTTTGCATAACATACTTGCATTATTTGAAGGCGTAATATCAGGTTTAAAAGTCCCTAAAATCATATATCTGCGCCTTAATGGTACTGCACTAATCAATCTGACGATGTAAATGTGTAAATAGTGATGGGGCAATAAACGGAATTCTGCGATGGATTTATCTTTCTATTTGTGTACAATGTATTTTGCTTACGATAGAGGGTCGTACGAGAATTCGGCTTTATGTCTGTATTTTACTGCGAAAATTCCGAAAGTTTTCAAATATATTCTTGGTAGGTGATCGTGAGAGGCTCGTGATAAGAGCCGCACGGATCGATCGAAGGTTAAGCTACGCTTGCCGCGGTCGGTTTGTAGATGGGTGACCATCCATTACATATGGACCCCTCCGTGCCTCGGAAACCACGTTAACGCGATGGTTCCGGCTGTCATTCGTAGATCTTTGACAGTCGTTACGGGTAGTCAGAAGCCTTAAAGTCTGACAACCAGTCTTACCAAGGGGTATCGTGTTACCTAGTTGTGGAGGTCAAATAGGTCGTTCCATTTAAAATACCTGTATTCAGCTGTATCCGGTTAGACTGAAAGCCGATCCCACAACAACACTGGCTGGTTCAACATACACTGGCCTGCAAAACTAAGTATCACACTTTTAAAATATCTTTTTAAGTACACAAGATATAGTTTCGAAACAAAAAGGATTCGAAAAAGGATTCGAAAAAAGATTAATTTTTTACATAAAAACTTCATAGTCGGTAACCTTATTTTAAGAAACGGCTGAAAAAAAATTCAAATCAAAAAGAATCCTTTTCGAATTACAATTTTACCATTCATTTTTTGTTTACATTTTTGTTTTCAATTTTTTTCTTGATCGATGAGTCTTGTTGCAAAAGCTAAGTTAGTCAACAGCACATCAACTTCTTTATCATGCCTCTTTCACCTGAAGAATGTGCTAGGATCATGACTTTTCTGGAACTAGGCATCAGTATGCGTCGTACTGCAAGAATGGTGGGTGTGACGTTACGAACGGTCCAGAAGGTGAAGCGAAGGTACGAAGAGACTGTAAACCATTTGAGGAGACCTGGTAATGGCAGAACCAGGTGTACTATTGCCCGAGAAGACCGTTATATTGTTTCCACTGTGTTGAGAAATCGCCACCTAAATGCAGTTGAAGTCCAGCAACAGCTTCTTCAGACCCGAAGGGTCTACATTAGTGACAGTACAGTGAGAAGAAGACTGGCTGAAGCAAACCTGAAACCCCGAAGACCAGCGAGTGGCCCCAAACTCGAGAGAGAGCATCGAGTAGCGAGACTGCGATACGCCCGTGAACACATACAGTGGGATCAAGAAGAATGGTCAAGAATTTTGTTTACAAATGAGTCTCGATTCTCACTTTACACTTCTGATGAAAGGCGAAGTGTCTACAGGCGATCTGGTGAGCGATACCTTCAAGCCTGCTTCTCAGAAAGAGTCCAGCATGGTGGAGGGAGTGTACATGATACTGCCTCCACCATGCTGGACTCTTTCTGAGAAGCAGGCTTGAAGGTATCGCTATGGACTGGCATATATTCAGAAGGTTGCACAGAGTTAGTGGCCATAGAAAATGGCACTCTGACTGGGGAAAGATATGCCCAGGAGATTCTCAATGAGTATGCAGGGCCGTATTTAGTAAATATGGGTGATGGATCGATGCTGTTGCATGATAATGCCCGGCCACACACGGCTCGGGTCCTGCAAGAGTATATTCAGGAGGTTGGTATCAGCGTGATGGCTTGGTCATCATGAAGTCCTGATCTCAACCCGATTGAGCACGCCTGGGATGAGCTACGGAGGCTAGTCAGAAGTTGCAGACCACCACCAACCACCCTCAGTGCACTAAAACAGGCCCTGATAGAAGAATGGGAGAATATTCCCCAACATCGGCTCCGAAACCTCGTGTTCAGCATGCCAAATCGACTCGAAGCTGTAAGCAGACCCCGAGGAGGCAATACCAGTTATTAAAAAAATAAATAACATGTAAAACATACTTGTAAATGTTAATTGAGTTTTATGACACTAAGCTAAAAATTGCCATTTTTATTGTTTTATCTTGTTTTTGATTTAAAAATGTTATTGATGTATTATTTACTATAGTTTCAAAGAAAGCTGATAAAAATTGATATAAAACGTTTTTTATTTTACATCTCTAACTTCTACAGTTTAGAAAAAAAATCAATTTTAAAAATGTAGTACTTAGTTTTGCAGGCCAGTGTAGTTGGAAAAGGCTAGCCAGATTAATTGCTTTGGTAAGTGATTAATGTAATTTTAGCAAGCTTTAGACGAATTTTTATATAATTATCTTAAAAATATAAATGAGGCCGCGTTCAACATTAAAATGTACCTGTATGTAAACATGTTTTGTTGTGAATAATTGTAATGAAAACTTTTCACATTTACGCCTGCGATTGCACCAGGCTAACGACCTGTGATAATGCTGGAAGGTATGATCTATTTTCCCTATTTCAATATTGTCCCTCATTAAACCAATCAGCCTAAGCCTTGTGTTCTAAGAATTGAACGTAATTCATGCGGGTGCTATTCTTATTCCTATTTATATCTCTGACTACACTCTGGTCCTCTTTGAGATAGCCTCGCGACACAGATGATAAATATAATGTCTAGTCACTAGCTATTGTTTCGAGTACTTCGTATCTATACTCTGTAAGTAGGTACGATACAATTAATTACAATTTAATATCGAGTCGTGCAATATTTGAGCTGTCGATATTAATTTTGGAAAATTACTTACTACGTCTGTAATTTTCTCTGGTTTTCACAAAGAGACTTTTAGTTGACCTAGTTATTACTGGGTCTATATTTTGCAGAATCTAGGATTGATGGCGGCTGCTTATTCATTTGCTTGCACCCAGAAAGGAAGCATCATCATAATAATAACGAACTAGTAATAACTTCAAAACCTGATTCAGAAATGGCCCTGTACGCCATATATTTGTTTACCAAATATATGCACACTACGAGTATAGTTTATTTTTATTTACAGAAATGAAACAAACAATAACACAATCATAACAAAATTTTCGTTCCTAGAAGTTCAGTCCTACCAAATTTGTTAGTTAGCCAAATAAGTCAAGGAAAATACACTATCGTCAGGTGTACCTATGTAATGAATCAACTTAGACTGGGATAAATGTACGTAGGAGCTACCTACTTAATTACTAGCAGTTAATTTGCTACGAGCACCGAATTGACCTCATTTCCCTTGATAGACAGCTTATCAATCCGAATCGAGTTCGAAAATCAAATTTTAGACGCAAGAGCACCTTTAGACGTCTATTTGCGATTGAAGTGTGCGTTAACGTGTTAATTAATGGGTTGGTTATTAGCGCACCCCACAGTGCACTCCATCGGGCCAAGAGGCTATTGTGACTACGATGACATCAGCGAATATAGAACCCAATGCATGTTCAAATATTCATAGACCTAATATGATGAATAGATGATTGTGTGGTCGTGATTATGCTGATTTATTGGTAAGTATCCTGCTGGTCATTAGACGGTGAATGTTGATGATGATGTATGGGGCTAATAACTAGTAATTTGTTTTTTGCATAGCCGTTCCCCGTGACTATATTCACATAAAACATGAACAATGTGTCATTTTCGTTTATGGGGTGTTTATGACAACTTGCCTACACTTCCTACCCTAATTTTGTTGATGATCTGACACATAACTAAAGGCCGATGCACACAAGGCGTTGCGGCGACGTGGCGCCGGAACATACAAATATCCATGGTATGCCACTCAGTGCATTCCAGCGTCGCACCGCATTTGTAACCCGCGAGACGAGGCGGGGAGGGGAGTAGGTATGCGTTGCGACGCCGCACCGGAGCGGCACCGCTCGGTGGTTTGTGCGGCGGAAGAAAGGGCTAAATCTTTGCGGTGCGGCACCGCTGTGGCGTAACAACGTTACGACGCCTCAGCGCCCGTGTGACCGCCAATAAGGCGAAATCTTTCCGGTGCGGCGCCGCAATGCATCGTGTGAACAGGCTCTTACACTTCCAAGTATTATTTCCGATTTTGAAGTCTCTATATTAGGTACCTAGGCCGTTTCTGCCATCCCGTTAGTTAGATCCTGTAATAAAGGAACAATTGAGTTCTCAAAACTATGTCAATACGAATCTAGACTATCGAAACACAGAAAGTGTATTTGGAAAAGAACTCATGTGGAAAATGGTTTTCCAGTCCCAGGATACCCGCCACTTAATCTGAACAAGAGGGGTTTAACAACCATAGGGAGAAGATTAAAACTAACTGCTAACGAGGAACTTCTAACATTATTGTTTGTATCTACCACACGTAGTAGCAGTAGTTTTAGTAACGTGTTATTCGAAGGTTAGTACTAAACACTTCGTGAAACTAAGGCCCGCTGTCGATGTTACTCAAAAGTAACAAGTTACAAACACAAAGTAAATTGGTAATTTGTGTTTGTAGCTTGTTACTTTTATGCTGTGAAAATGCCAGAAAGTCACAGCATAACAGCGTAAAAATTGCGTAACACACAGTAGGGTTTCCTTTTGACAGTTCAATAACATTGGTGCCGATTCCCTTGTTCACAAACTAAATACTTACACTTATACTTATACTTTATTCTCATAGTGTATAATTAAATTAGTGAATAGTTTTATTTTGTTTTTATGTTTTTTGTTTTCTCTTTTACCTTACACACGTTGTCTACATCTCTATGTCTACTGTCCTATTGCAGGTATGCTGGAAGAGATTTCATTAGAAATAAGCATCACCTTTGTACGTATTTTTCTGTTCCTTTCTTTTTGTCTGTTTATATGTGTGTACATAAACTGTTAAATAAATAAATAAATAAATTAAATTTAAGTTCAGTGCATCTTTTTCTTTCTATTTCAAGAAGAGGACAGAAGATAAATTTTAGTTTAGTCCTATCAAATTATTCAGCGCTTGACGTAAATTGACGTAATTTTACTAAGCAAGTTTTTAATCACGTCTAAACTTGTATGGAGTAGTGACAGGCGCTGATTAATTTGACAGGACTAAACTAAAATGTATCTTCTGTCCTTTTCTTAATGAAATAGAAAGAAAAAGATGCACTGAACTTAAATTTAGTTTAGTTTGTGAACAAGGGAATCGGCACCAATCACTGCTTTATTTATTTATTTATTTATTTAGGCAAACCAACTAAATACACACAAAGACATTCATAGTAATCATTAGTAATCATTTACAAATATAATAGCATTGCATCCATCTAAATTAAAAGTTACAGCATTTTATTGAGATCTCACCGTACCTACAATTAATATAAAGATGGATAACATTGTAATTAGAATTAATATCAATAGTATTTTATACTTAAAACTAATTTGAATAAGATTGTTAATTCAATCTTATTCAAGTTAATTAATTAATTAAAAAACCACACAACAAACTAAAAACATAATAAAAAAAATACAAAATAAAAAAAAAATGTTATAGACCAAAAATTACATATTATTGAGCACGACAGCTCTTATAAACTTAGTGATGCAGCCAGTAATATACATATATGACGGAGAAGGTACGTCTCTCTCGTTAGCATCAGCCATATTTTGACTACTGTGGGCGTACAATGGGAAGTGTTGGTTATTGCACAATAGAAAAACCGTTTGCAGTTTAAATCAAATTATAATTTACGTTCAAATAATCACACTGGCTATTCACACACTAGAGGTACACGACACAACTATACGGAACGCGCGACAGTTTCTAAACGTGTTCACTTCTGGACCGCCTCCGACAAACTGTACTTAACTCTGGTCAAGCGTTATGTTGTAGACTCTGTCAAGCGCCGCTTGGTGGCGCTGGCGTCCCGATTAGTCAAACGAGTGACTAACGTATTTCCGACATATATATATACAAGGTGTTGTTTTGCATCCTCGACAAATTTCAGGAGGCTGCTATGAACGACATATATAATCAAATAAAATTACGATACCTACTCAATAATTAATACATACTCGTAGGTACTTGTTTTTTTTTAGTTATTAAAGTTTGACAGTATTTTAGACCACTTTCACAGAACAGAATACGCAACACTGCCGCATACGCAATGGGGTGCCATTGCGTATGCGGCAGTGTGTGTGTACTCGTAAAAGGGCAGTCAAAGTGCGGCGGTCACAGCGCGGCGGTCACAGCGCGGCAATCACACGGGCCGCGTTCTAACATGCGTGTCCCCCCACATGCCGATTTCCGAAAATTAGAAAAAAAAAAATTACATACTTATTTTATTATTGATTTGTGTCGAGAATCATTAGCATAGTTACCTCCTTGAATTTGACGAGGATGCAAAACGACACCTTGTATTTACGTTGTTGAGCAGACAAATTTTTCGAATCTATGAAGCAATGGATTAGCAATATCCTTCAAAATCATTCAGATTGTGATTGATACGCATTTAGGCTTTTGGTACTTGTTTCAATGGTGGTCCGTACACGACGTGACTTACCCACTATGTAGTTGAAATGTCGTCTCCGTCAGGATGAACGGTCACTAGGCGTATTTTACGTTGAATTTATGCACAAGAATTGCTGCCCTATTGCTTCTATTTGCTTCCTATTCTCAAACAATTGCTTCCATTGTATTCTAGAAGAAAAGAAACATTTTAAGGGTGACCGTTCATTCTGATGTCAGGACTACGTCACAGTTGTATTCCATGCGTGCCTCAAAAAGATGTGTAGTCAGCACAAGTGTAGGGGTCTACTAGCGCCGATGCCTGCCGGGGTCGCGGGAATGTACTAAAGGGTCACGGAGGCCCCTGGCAACACAGGCAACAGGAAGGAATACGGGTGGGTTTTAGTCAGTATGAGTCTGACACACCCTCCCGCTCCGCCCAGAGCGGGAGAAGTTATTTGATGATGACCCATCAAAAAAAAAAAAAGGTCTTCGTCACCGAGTCGTAGTGTCCCTGATAAATAAGAAACATTGAAATTCACGGTGGCCATTAATTACTTCCCGTTTGGTTCTCTCAATGTTTTACAACGATAATACTGTAACTACTCGTATCACGTCAATAAAGATATCGACAAAAGTGTTGTTTATCAGTATTTTTAGTGCCTGACAAAAAAATAAAGCAAAACTCTTATTTAACAGTGCAGTTATGTGTGTTATGTGTAGGCGATAAATCTATCGTATTGTACCGGTGATCTACAGCTAAGTATAATAATATATATTATATAGATATATCTATAGGAAGCAAATAGAAGCAATAGGGAAGCAATTCTTGTGCACAAATTTATTGCCCAAAAGTAATGTCTACGAATAATATATCACATAAAACCTAGAGATAGCTGCAAACCCCACTTCATCAAGGAAACAATCCTAACGTTACCCTCAATTTATATTCTGGAAATAGCCACATTTCTTAAAAAGAATATACAACTCTTTAAATTTGATAAGAAAGAGCGCCGCAAAACTAAATTAATTCTACCAGCACCTAGACTAGAGATGTACAAGAATAGGCCAGAATACCGAAGCATCCAAATATATAATAAGTTACCTGAAGAAATAAGATCCACAAAAACTTAGGCTTAAGTCATTACTATTAGAAAAAAGTTATTATAGGTAGTATTAACGAGTTTATGGAAGATAAGAAACTAAAATAAAGTAAAAATTATACATGTGTGTGTGTGTGTGTGTATCTACGTATAAAATTATTTTATTAATGTTACTATACAGTTCAAATTACTTTAATTAATATAAATAAATAAAAGAATAAGCGATTGTAATAATAATAATAAGGAGCCAGACCAAGAGAGATACAGAAACCCGCAGGGCAGCATGTGGCGAGCTGTTGGGCAGTAGCGACCCCACGGACCCTATCTCCCGGGAGATGTCTTGTTCCTCATCTTTAGCTTGCCTTTATTGGCCGGCTGGAGTGAACACTGGCGAGGAATAGAGCTCCCACCTCATTCTTGCCTTTATTGGCCGGCTTGAGTGGAGATTCGCAAGAGCAAACGTGCTCGGAGGAAGGAAGTATTCTAGTAAGATGCTGGTAGGGATCTTGACCCTACTTCCGGGATTGTCCTGATAGCCGTGGAATACCTCTCCACTCCTCACAAGCACCCCAGGACATGTTGCCCCCTTGTCACTACGACACTATGTGCTAGCGACCGTTTTCGGGGGCCCATTATTGAGTGTGCAAGTCACCCCCTGCCATTTTATCTGTGTATTTTATATAAAACATTGTTCAGGCAGGGGCCATAGTCTTTCCATAGCTCTAGATAACCAGTTCACTTTAGCCACCCAAGCCCATAATCCAATATCTTTGTTTCCATATTCCGCAATAGCCTTACACCAACCGGGGGTTGTCCTTGGGCGCACTTGCATAGTGTGAACAGGGATAATCGTCGGTTGGTACCTCATTTCATTAAAAAACGTCTAAGGGCCTCTGCGAGTTGGCTCCGGCCCCTCGTACGCCTTCCAAAGGTCCGGGACCCCAGGGTACCGAGATTATGTAAGGACATAAAAATAATAATAATAACGTTGGTGCCTCATTCCATTAAAATTGTCCAAGGGGCCTCTGTGAGTTGGCTTCGGCCCCTCGTACGCCTTCCAAAGGCCCAGGACCCCATGGTCTCCAGATATAAAAAAAATTAATAATAAATAATAATAATAATTAATGTTGTGATATTACTATCTAGTAGGTATGCAATGTACTATTATATTTAACCTCATATATTTTAGCCTAGCCTGTAACTGTGTGTACATTATGCAAATGAATTAATAAATAAATAAATTCAACGTAAAATACGCCTAGTGACCGTTTATCCTGACGAAGACGAAATGTCACATACATTTCAACTAAACTAATGTGGGTGTTGTAAATGTTATTCTTTCTTTTAGTTTGTGATTGGTTGCGTTGTGTACGTACCACCCAAATATTTCAATAAAAGGCGTAGTAGGACTCATGATATCAATTCCTTTACATTTGTCAAGTTTACCTACTTATATATGCCTTATGTCAATTGCTTTTATGGCGCAGATATATGATTTTAGTGACTTTAAAATCTGTTATTACGGCTTCATGTAATGCAAGTGAATTATGCAAAAAAATAAATTATTTAAAAAAACAAAAATCCCGACTGCAAAAACACATAACTGAAAAGGGAAAAACAAGCATTATAATCTATATAATTTTGGTCTTGCAGGCGGGGACAATCGAAAGTTACACCATATTTCAGGTTATTCGACTGTCCCCCGCCTGCAAGACCAAAATTATATAGATTATAATGCTTGTTTTTCCCTTTTCAGTTATGTGTTTTTGCAGGCGGGTTTTTTGTTTTTTTTAAATAATTTATTTTATTTCAAGCTTTTTAGTTTTATTAATATATATATTTGAAAATTACTCATTACTAGCTTTTATTTGATACCAATATTGTTGCAATTATTAAAAAAAAAAAACTTCCCCTCCTTTTTTTGTATTTGCAGATGCAATTTATAAATATTATAGAGCCTATGTCACTCCCACAACTAAGACGAATCGAAAGACACTTCATTATGTTAAAATCCATCAAGCCGTTTAGGCTACAGAGCGTGCCAAAGAAATAGACATACATACATACATACTCTCAAAAAACATTACCCCCTCCTGAGGCAGTCGGGTAAGAATAAATGTTAAATTAGAACGCATACATATCAATTCTATATGTGAATATTTACGTATTGTAGTAAAATGCTATATGAAATAAATTCAGGAAGTAATGTCTACCCAAAGCATAAAAAACGATATTACTTTCAAACTAATTAAGATGTTTTCATGTTTTTTCTGTGAGAACGACTATTTTATTATCTATAATTTTATCTGTGATTTTTTCAAATACTCGTATTCATTTTTACGTTACTTCATCATCTTCCTAGACTTTTCCCAACTATGTTGGGGTCGGCTTCCAGTCTTACCGGATACAGCTGAAAACCGGTATTTTAAATGGAGCGATTGCCTATCTGACCTCCACAACCCAGTTGCTGGATACCCCTTGGTAAGACTGGTTGTCAGAATTTCGAGCTTCTGACGAACCGTAACGACTGTCAAAGATCTACAAATGACAGCCGGGACCAACGGCTTAACGTGCTTTCCGAGGCACGGAGGGGTCTTGGTATGTAAAGATGGTCACCCATCCACGGACCAACCGCGGCAAGCGTAGCTTAACCTGATCGATCGACCCGTGCGGCTGTTATTACTTAGCCACAAGCCCCTCATTTTTAAGTTATTTAAAAAGAAATATTCCCTATGAACGGCGCGGACGGCGCGGCGCGGCGTGAGCGCGACGCTCATTTGTATGACCAAGGTCAACGGCGATTACACGGCCCTTAATTAGGTTCCGAATACACCTACGCTTTGAAAATTAATTCATTAAACAAATGTTGCGGGTTGTATTTTTATTCATATGAAAATATTTGCTGTTCCTAGCTAGGTATTTGGTTCAGTCATGATTGGATCTTAACTTTGGACGAATGTTTATTAGTTTATTCATCAATTAGGCTGTTTCAACGGCTGGCAGAAATGAATGAAATGGAAAATAGATACCCCGAAAATAAAACAAGTTTCATGATATACGAGTACCTACGCGAGGTCTGTGAGCTGGAACCAAGTTTCAATGTACAGTGGGAATAAATAACACATACAGAAAAAAAACCGGATAAGTGCGAGTCGCACTCGCCCACCGAGGGTTCCGTACAAAATTGTAGGTAAATATTATAAATACAATTATGACCGCGCATACCGTTGCTTAACCTCGATGATTGATTACGTACATACTTTAAATAAGACTATATTTTTATGATTAACATTTAGTGTCGAAATATACGTTTTTTTAAGGCATAAACGGCCGTATCCTTTTTTCACGTTAACTTAGAAGTTTTATTTGTTCACAGCTTTAAGGAACTGTAGACTTGACTTGTATATGGTTGTAACTATAATTGTAACTTGATACATCCACGCGTTCCCGAGATAAAGGGTCTTGATAGACAGACAGACGGACAACAAAGTGATCCTATAAGGGTTCCGTTTTTCCTGTTGAGGTACGGAATCCTAAAAAGTACGGAATACCTCCTGTACTTTGATCACTTAATAGCATATTGGAATGAATTATCGCATATCGTGAAATTAAAATTCTCCACCACCACCAAAGCAGTGATATCGAAGAGCCGAATATTCCTACTCATTTCCTTTTCGTCAAATCGAACGGATATTTGCAGGGCCGGATCAACCATGTCGGGCCCCTAGGCAATGCAATTCTCGGGGCCCCTTTAGCCGTTTCTAACTTCCTAAAATATTTGTCTACCACAATGCAATAACAATCATGCTATTCTTTTACTACATTACGAAGGTATATAGGATGAATCGTGAATAAGACGCTTAGATAATATTTAGTACCCATGACGTCCTGCCGGGGTCGCGGGAAAGTCCGAAAGGGCTACCGAGGCCCCTGGCAACACAGGTGGGTTTTAGTCTGTAATGTAAGCGGGAGAATTTAAGTTATTTGATAATTTCCCACAAAAAAAACCCATGATGTAAGTATTTTTGCATTCACAATGTAGAATTGTTGAAGCGCTTTGCGTTAAAAAAGTTGCTTATGACAATATAATATAATAAAAACAAGGCAATATTGTCACTGAGGATACAAATCTTCAAATTTTTACAATTTATGGAACATTTTAAACTAGGATTTTACGCGCAGCGAGCGGGGCCCCTAGTTGATGCGGGGTCCCTAGGCGCCTACATTGCTTTCTCTAGATAATGCTGCTCTGATGTTGGAGTATTAGGCGTTTTTATCGACGGGCGAAAGTGTGGATATACTGATCATATCATACGTCTCCGGGCCCTACCTACCACCCACGTCTCCATGACGTACGTAGGTAGGTACACCCACTTGCATAAGTAATGTAGGAAATAAAACGTTCACAAATTACAATACGAAAACAGCTCAAAAAGACCGCGGAAATTGTCCACTCTTTCCTGAATTTGTTTCTAACAAGTTCACAATGTCGCAATGCCCGAGGTTAAGGTGCCTACTTCTCAAATACTATGGTGCGGGTTCGAAAGCAGGGAGGTTCAAAAGTGGCATTATCAATTTAATATCTAGGTACTTTATAAGATTATTTTATGTAATCTATCACTGATCTAAAATGAAGGATAACATCGAGAGGGAAGCCTTCAAATAAATATGCAGTTCTTCGAACTTACTAACATATATCTGACACAAGACACGATTAATATTAGGACGGTACTGTAGAGGTTCTATGATAATACATCATCCTTGTCACAACAATATACCTTGTGATATATTGCAATTAAATTTTAAAACTCATATTAAAAGTACACTCTGTAAACAAGTATATTACAAATTAGAGGATTATATCCGAGATAAGAATGCTTGGAAACATGCTGGTCCAACGCCATAGGACTATCTAGAGTCTAGACAAAATCAAACTGGTTGCTTTTTGCTAATTTTAATTGTACAATTTATTATTTGATACAAATAATAAATCAATGTTGAATTTACATTCTGTGATTACTTTAACTCACACACTGACCTATTACTTTATTTTTTTTTAGGTAAACGTACCTATACTTTTACAATGTTTGTAAATATGTGAGCATCATGTACCTATCACATAATTGATTTATCTGTCACTGCTCCATTTTTAATTCTTTTTTAATCTATTTTGGTAGGTATAGTAATTTTATTCTAGGTGCATCGTCTTCACATAAAATTATATAATGTAGGTACCTATACAAAATTTTGTAAAACATTTTTAAAGGGTAACGTTGGAGTTTCTTGCCCATTCTTCTCCATACGAAACTACCTTTTGGAAGTGGCGTCTAGAATCAGTTCTATTTTTTTTTGTAAATTTTGACATTCAAAAGTGCCTTATTTGTGCCTTTTTGAAATAAATATTTTGACTTTGACATGATATAGAAAAGAAAAGAAAAATATTTTATTTGGGACACGCACAAGACATACAAAAAGTAAAAAAAGAAGCATTTAAAATTAACATATTTGTTCGAATAAACAAAAACAACGAAGAAAATAAATAAAAACGACTTATGCGACGCCAAAAAGGCTATAATGCTGCGATATTTAAAAAAAAATACCGCAGCGCTGGTATTCTGATAGGTATCAATATCAGTATTATTCGCGTAGATAATCGAAAGACGTTACTTGCACTATAGGTAAGTCAGAAATCGCCAATCAATGAGCAAGATTGCGTAAGAGACAGAATGAGTGATCAATGCTCAATCCACGAGCATTGATCACTCATTCTGTCTCTTGTGTGAGAAGCGGCCTTAAAGTCGAATATTATTAATTCACTGGAGTAATCTGACATGTGCTTGCTGTCACTTTGTTTAATAAAATGGTCATATTTATTGTAATGGTGATCGTTTAGTTTAATCGATTTATATAAGTGTAAAATAAATGTATAAAGAATAAGTCTAAAGTCTATAATAAAAAATAAACAATAAATATGACCATTTTATTACACAAAGTGACAGCTAGCACATGTCAGATTACTCCAGTGAATTAATAATTGGAGTTTAGCTATGCGGTGAATCAGTAAGTATCATTTTATAAAAATCAAAAATAAACTAAATATATGATCGACATTTTTCCTAACCTAACCTATATTTTATCTGAATAACATGCTCACATCATCACATACAGTCATATTACATTGTTCGCGTCATTAAACTACCTATATCATATTCCGTAGCGGAATCTTTTACAAGAATTACTTATTATTTCTTTTGCCTAGGGGAAATTACTTTTTGGACCTTTTGGGATATTGTGGGCGCAATCAACCCACAGATATTTACAGCGAAAACGAATGATATAAGTATTGTGCTCGTCATAATGGTGATGTAATATTTATTTTCATCCCTCACCTCGACCCCGCGATATTCATTTAAAATCATAATTGATAAAATACTAGTTATATAAAAATTGCTACTTACTTATTTAACGAAAATCGATTGAAATGCTATTTTGCAGCTATTGTTTTTATGAAAACGAAGAAGAACGCTCCCACGGATTCGACATGACATTTCGTTTCAGCGGCAAATTTTGTTGGACTTTTAATAAAACGTCTAATCTTTGTTGTAACGATGTCAAAAGTTGAACGATGACGCAGAAAAACCGGTCAACACCACGCACAATGGAGGGTTTCGTAGTTAGGATGAATTTATCTCAGAAACAAACTTAACACTGTAGTTTAAAAACATGTTCTCCCATATATCGATATACGTCACGGTAAATTCTGCAACTGCAAAGGTAAGTTGGTCGACTATAACCCGTTAACTTTTAAAGCCTACTCTACTGTTTGCGTAATATTAGCACTTTAAAGCTTAATATTACGCAAACGGATCACTGAATCGAAAAATGGTTTGCACAGACCCGCAATATTAACACACGAGACACGTAAAATGTGGATGATATTTTTTTTATCCGTAACCTAAAAAAAAATTTTTTTCATGAAATGATTTTACCACTTTGTCGGCCGTGTTTAACATGTATACCCATGCCAAATTATAGCTTCCTAATACTAAAGGCTTTTCCAGACAGAGGCGATATCGCGGGTGCGACAGGCATATTACTGCTTGTCGCGCCCGCGATATCGCCTCAGTATGCAGGAGCCTTAAGAGTCTCTGAGCCGGGGACAGACTGGCAGATGGACATGGCGAAACTAAAAGGGTTCCTTGTTGACTACAAAACCCTAAAATGATTTGTCATTATCACATCAGTTCTACTACAAAATTATTCGTCTTTTTCATAACTTTGTTATCTTATAATTTATGAAATTAAGATGCGGTCATTAACATGGTTACTGTCAAGTATTTGAATTGCTATGCTGAATTGCTGACGTCTTATACGAGTTGTCCTTTGCTTCAGACAAGGCAGTTATTAAGAAATCATTGTATAAATGAAGATGAACAAATCATGTTCTTTTCGAAAATGATTTAAGCAGGTCAATAAATTAAGTTTCTTTGAATTAAAAACCAAGTATTGGTCATACTTGGTTTGATTTTATCATCAACTCGATATGTACCTACATTTTTCATGAGGGTATTTTTTAACATTTGGAAAACCTTATTTATTGTTTTTTTTGTGATGTCCTTATAGGATTTTAGGAACAATACTATACTATTTAACAATACTATTTTAATGACCGCATCTTAATTTCATAAATTAATACCGAATACAAAAGTAACATATGTTTTCATACTTACTTCAATTTGTTAATTGCTTACCTATAAGCAAGGCGGGCACTTTCTGGTTAGGGTTGATAGCTCGGTATTCCTCGGTATTCTGCTGGCCTGCCTTCACGATGTCTACGGATCTCTCCTCGAAAGGGATCCGCTTCAAATGGAGAGCAGCTCGCACCCGCCACGAACACGACGACAGCCAATAGGAGTAGAGGATCGCGCGGTTTTCAGCCTTCGAAAGTAGGTCAAAGTTTGTGGTTCAACTTTTCCCCTTTTTTAGAGGCTAAGTATTTTTCTTCGTGTAAGAATGTATGTGGCTATTGATATTGATGATTTTAAGATTAGTCTATCTACTTAACTACCTTGTTTACGGAAATCGTTAAGCAAGTCGTTTTCTGCCAAAAGTTTTAAGAATGGTTTCTTCCTCGAAGATCGTCCAGGTAAAAATTGTCAGAAGGAAGGAAATATTTTAATAAAGGGCCTGCCTACATAATCTAGATATCTATAATTGCCTAAGTAGGTACAGCAAATTTATAGATTCTGCCAGCTGTTGCCCGCGACTTCGTCTGCAATCTAGGATGAAAAATAGCGATGTCTTTTTCCAGGTCCCAGGCTACCTATCTGCCAAATTTCATAACGATCCGTTCAGCCGTTCTTGCGTGAAAGCGTAACGAACAAACAAACTCACTTTTGAATAATTTTATAACATTACTAGCTGCGCCCTGCGGTTTCACCCGCGTAAGTCTCGGTCTCGTGGGAATATCGTCGGTACACCATTGACTACCTGCAGTATTGTCTCTCCTTCTCCCTTTAACCATCCAAAGGTTGTCTGTAAAATATATCGCTTTTAGCAACCGCCCATTACCATACCGCCCATTGTGTCACCGCTTGTAAAATTTCAACATTTATATCTGTAATTTTTATGGTGTACATAATAAAGAGTATTCTATTCTAATATCGGGATAAAAGTGTCTTATGTCCTAATCCAGGTGATGGTCTACCCATGTGCCAAATTACAGCCGTTTTAGCGTGGAAACAAACAAACTAACGAACTCACTTTCGCATTTATCATATTAGTTAGGATAGTTAGGAAGAAGTTGAAACAGGATTGGCTGTCGTAGAGTCAACATTCTTACATTTTCAAGCAGGTAGACTAGCTCGACTCGAATTTCCAATCGTCTACTTTAGAAAGTGGTAATGGGAGCTTGTTTACTTACCTACTCAATAAGAAATAAATCTCGTCTAGACAACGTGTCAATTTATTTACCTAGGTCTGAAAACTGTAGGTATATTCGTTTTTCATAAGTATTAGTTAATTAAAAACCTGCACCGGTTGTCTTAAAATGCAGTCTAATCTTTAAAGCTGCTTTAATGAAACTGATTATAGGAATGCTTTTGAAAAGTGATGATTATAGATATCTTTATGGATGGTAAGATAGAAGCATTCATGAAATCAAGACACATTCATCACAAACTCCGTGATTTTGAGGTTATAATATTTTTATACGTAAGTAGTTCATTATTATCATCAGAGTTAGGTACTTAGTAAGTATTCGATAACGTATGACTGTTCCTTGTTACTTTTCTTTTACAAAACGAAAAATAATAGTCTTGTAAATAAAATTAAATTCTAAGATCTCAGATCCTTTACAAACTATCTTGTACCGTTGCACGTTGTGCTTGGTATATGAATCTATCAAGTCTTAGAGCTAGTCTGACATTAACTGACGTAAGCTTAACAAAACGTAAACGTAAATCACCTGCTGTTTGTTTACTGATAGTAGCTATGCATTGTGTAGGTATGCATTGTCAAGTTAATTAAATGACCTACGTACTAACATAATTGTGTTTTGTGTTTGAGAAAATAGTGAGGTAGTTACTTACCATGTCAAGTGTCTGCTTATTCTCTAGCTAGGTGTTCTGAATGATTTGATATTTTATTTATACGAGTAAAGTGCCTCGAGATAGCTCTTATCAAAAGGTTGAATGTTATGACTTGTGATTGTGACAATTCGACTGATTGTTGCTTTTGTTCAATAATACCTATAACTTTCAGTAATTTCGTTTGTAATTAACGTTTTTAAGGTGCCTTTAATTCAAGTCGATATCTTAACAATAGTACCTACTTACAAATTGTTGTGAATATAAGCTTGACCCTGTTTTCTTATATCTGTGGCGTTCAATTCTCTTTGACGTAGTTTCCTATATAAAACCTAGATGTCACTATTACCAATAAAACTTCTTAGGCGGGAAAATTCAAAACTTCACGGGTTATAAATAAAAAATTATAGCTGATATACATTTTATTTATTTACATATATAATGGCAATATACGTAATTATTTTATTATCACTATTTTATTATTCAAATACTTTTTGTTTATTTTTAAACCTTATAGACACAATAGAAGTGGAAGCTATATAGATATTACACTCTATAGATTATTAACAAATAGTTATATTTCAGAAGACAATAAGCATTGATTTTGCGCACAAGAACAGAAATATTTCGTCCACAGTCAATAATTTAAAATATTTATTTGATTAACATACATATCTTATTGTTATATTGTTTTTGAATGTATAAACAGTCATTACAAATATTTGTTATAAATAATTAATTACTACCAGACGACCATCAAAAATGATAGTAACGATTTGGTCATTTTATTGTACTATTCAGCATTTTAAAGAAATATATTAAATCATTCAGTCAACCACTATAATAAAAAGATTTCACAAGAAAATATTTAGCTCTCAGATCAGAGTTAAGTTTTCATGAAGGTGCTGTATAAAAATAAATAGTGCTTCGTTTATTCATGCATGCTTTGTGAACAAGTTCCAAAATCGTCGATTAAAAATATAAAAATGAGCAAACTTCAAATGTTATTGCTTCAAATACACATTTTCGTCATAAACATGATGAAACATCTATCGCTAAGATAAAGATAAACTGCGGGGTAATTACGTAACACACTTATAGTGCAAGCAATATAAAACATTCATTGCGTTACTTACTTTGTTGTGCCGACAAATTTTTCCAACACATAAAGCAATAAGTATCCTTCAAAATCATTCAGATTGTGACTGAAAGTGTGCTACGTAATTATGGTGCAGACCTGAGATACTTTTAACTCACAAAAGCGAATCGTACAGAAATAAAACTCCACTGAACGGGATAATGTCAGCTAGTGACATATTTCCTACTGCCTTAACATTTTTGGAGTTGACCTACACTGTTGCTACTGCCATCCAATTTTTTCTTATCATGTTCCTCATTTATTTACCTAACACGTAACTGCAAATGAATTGGAACTTAAAAAAGCTTCAACAGCTCTAGTATAATTATTCATCCCCATCGTAGTGGTGAGCCGGGTGGTCGCATAAATGTCGCTCTGGTCTCCGCCGTGAGGGCACCTCCTCCATCAGAGTCCGGTAGACCGTAGAACGCGTGCAGGTGTCGTCGATGCTGTAGTTCGTGCCCCTTGTGGTTGAGGCTCTGCAGACGACTCCACAGCGAGAAAATCCTCTTGTTTACAGCTTTGGTCTGGGTTGGGTTGTCTGGAAGACATTAAAATATACATTGAATAACTGGAAAGTAGGTGAATCCATCAAAGTCACTGCTTAATAATATTCTTTGGTATAATATGCGGCATGGATTTGTGTTATAGAACGAATTCCAGTAATGTAAAAAACATTAGGATTAGTTACACAGACACAAAGTATAATTACACACGAAAGATAACCAAATATAAAACGAATAAGTTGTACCATTTTGTCGAATTGATCCGATTTCAAGAAAATACATATTAAAAAAGTAACTATGTGTCTAAGCAAACAGTCTAATCGCGTCAGTTAAAAATGATCAGTTGATAACTTTGAACGTACCTAACTGATAACGTTGAATGATAAGTTTGAACTCACCTGTTAACTCATTACTTTGCGTACTAGCTACGCCTTCCCTTTTAACTTTTATGACGTTCACTTCGGGGTTATCATTCCTGAATTCATTCTTTTCATCCTCTCTCAGATTATTAGATTTGAGTGCAGAATTTATAAGATCACTATATTGGGCATTTGCATTGTAAATATCTTTATTCAAGCTTGCTAACCGCATTTTAAGTATTAACAAGGGGTTAGTCGCAGCTATACCTGCATCGTAGATATTATTCGTACCAGGGTTACTGTCTAAGAAGATTTCGTTGGTTTTATCATTTACATCTTGATTATCAGGTGCAACTTCATCAGTGTATTCCTTATTAGGGTCAGGGTCGAAATTCCTTTTATCCGGATTGTCTTCATACGCATGGTGGAGGCGATCCAATTGTCTCGGATAGTTATGCCATTGCTCTTTCCGAAAACCTTCTCCATTGTAGTTGTCATCTTTACTTATAATATTGAAGATATCATCATTTTGGTTATTGTCCGCATCTGCATATTTGAGTTGGAATTTATTCATGGATCGTGGTTTATTCTCGCGTGCGACGTACGATTTATATATTTCATTAAGAAAATTTCTTGTTTGATATCTATCACTAAATATATTGTCATTAATATGTTGGCTATCGAAGCTGAGTTGTTCTTTGTTGAAGTCATTTACGGACATTGGAAGAACATTACTCGAGGATAGTGCCACTATCGCAAGGAGCAGCACGGGGACGATGTGTTGCCGCATCTGTAACAAGAAAACGTTAAGTTTTAAGATGAGTGTGTAGTGAGAGGAAGAACTGAGATGTAAATTCAATCTCATTTAATTGGTTAACGTCTCGCAAGGGCGAGGGCGTCGTTCGTCTGCATTATTAACTAAAATTCTAATGTCACCTGATTTGCGTCTGACTAGTTGAGAATATTCAAAGATTAAGCGCTTCTGTAGATAGAGTAAGGGACGCAGTATCGTTCAACAGAGGTGATTTTCATATCTTTTGGTCGCATTCTCGAGATAATACGGCACATGACGAAGTTGTGTGCAAACCCCTCAACATTAATAAGGTTTTGGCAAACAGCCTCGCTAAGAGAAAATCAATTCACGTTTATTTATCTTGCCGCGACGCGATTCCTAACTTTTAGGTTGCTTCGTTAAATTGTGTAAAGTTTACTTAATTTACTGAAACTGTATTTTTTTTTGTAAAGCCCCCAAGGTACACGAATACCTACGTACAAAGTTTTTTCCTCTTTCAGTTTTGTTTTATTCATTTATCGAAGTTATTTATTTTACCTATAAAATAAAACATTGCCCTGGGGTCGGTTCCCAACGTACCTATTAGTCAATACTCTTGAGAATGCTAAAATAGCTACCAATCAATGGGTTGGAAAATAAATTACAAACGAAGCTTCAGCAAGATAACCCTATGTACAAAGACTAACACTCGTTATGAATAAATTAATTTCAATTGAAAGTATCCATAGCTGTGGATAGCTTGTTTTAGGTAATGAGACCACACCAGTTTTTATCGTCCCACTGCGTAGTAAAAAGCCTCTTGTCGTCTCATGCAGATAAGGAACGAGCAAATCATCACACTTACTTAGTTTACGTTTCTTCAACATCACCGTGTGATGTGAAGTCTACTGAGTTTATCTACGAGAGGACTTGTGAAATATCATCTTTTCCAAATTGATATTTAGCAGATCCGAACATGCGACCGAGGCCTTAACCTCCGGGCCATCACAAAATTGTGTTGTGTAACGTTAAACATGAAACTTAGGAACTCACGAGTCACCCAACGTTATTTACATCCGTTTCCGTCGGGCAGACAGTTGGCGTCGGTATTAAAAAGCAATAAAGGTTATTAATGGATGGCAGAAATGTTAGCAATTAACGAAGTCCCGACATTTCAGGACGTAACAGAAGAATATTGGACAGAAGTGACTTATTAACTATCGTTTCGCAATACTTTCAGAATCTTGTTCCTTTTACTTTAACGTTCTTTTTATATACATAGTTATGTCACGTTTGTTTGAAAAAATAACGGCAGTAGTATATATAACGACGAAAACCTATCACAGCTAAAGGCTTTACGAGTTAACGAGTAAAAGTCGACCAACCTATATTTGCAGTTGAAATGTATGGGAGAACATGTTTTTCAACTACAATGTTAAGTTAGTTCTTGGGATAAATCCATTGCAACTATGGAACTCTTCATTGTGCATGGTCCGACACGCACTTGCCCGTTTTTTAAAGAACTTTATATGAATGGAAAGGGTGATTCTTGGGAAAAGTCAGATGAGAAACGAAATCGAAAAGTTTCGGGGAATTGGATGTAAGAAGTTTTCTGGCATACAATATTGAGTAGTTAGTGACTTATAAATATACGTCTATGGTTCGAGTTCGTTTTTAAGGATCTGTAGTCAACAAGGAACCCTTATTATTTCGCCATGTCCGTCTGTCTGTCCCACAGCTTAGCTCAGAGCCTCTTAGGTCTAGAAAGATGTAATTGGCGTGGGTATACTTATTAATTACGCCGACAAAGTGGTAAAATATAAAGTGGGGATGGTATTTTTTTTTTCTCGTTTATCCCATGGGATAGATTAGAAAAAAAATACTATCCAAAAAAACCCACATCATGATGTGGGGTGTCGTTGGATAGGCCATTCAAAAATATTGCAGGTCTGTGCCGTATCCGTTTGCGTAATATGAAGCTTTAAAGTGCTAATAATTGTTAGAGTCAAGTGTGCGCTTCCCTGGGGTGCGTGCAAAATAAAGTAATGCTCGTAAAGGAGGAGGCGGGACGGTTGAGTGAAACGCAAATATGGCGCCCTCTCGCCCCTAGCCGCCGCAGGATATGCCTTGGGCGTCGGGAATCCCGGGCGGATTTCCGGCCACCGTAGGCGCGGGCTTGCGGACAGTGAGGAATGGGTAGGTCGCCGTCCGGTAAGGACCAAGCTCGGGTCGACGGCGTGTTGTGTCCCACGCGCGCCTCAAAGAGATGTCGTCAGCACAAGTGTAGGGGTCCACTAGGGCCGATGCCTGTCGGGGTCGTGGGAAAGTCCGGAAGGGATACCGAGGCCCCTGCACAGGCAACGGAAGGAACACGGGTGGGTTTTAGTCAGTAAGAGTCTGACACCCTCCCGCTCCGCCCAGAGCGGGAGAAGTTATTTGATGATTTCCCACCCAAAAAAAAAAGTGTCCCTGCCAGTTAAATGGTTTTTTTATGGATATGTGAACAATTTCATGGCAGTAGTACCTATATATAACGAAATTAAAAGGAAAAGTATCACAGGTAAGTAGGCTTTACAAGTTATTGAGTACCTAATAGTCGAAAAACTTACACTTGCAGTTGGAGAATTGACCGTGACGTATATCGATGTATGGGAGAACGTGTTTTTCAACTGCAATGTTAAGTTTGTTCTTGGGATAAATTTATCCCAACTATGAAGCTACAACATCCTTCATTGTGCGTGGTCCGACACGCACTTGGTCGGTTTAAATAAAAAAATATTATATGTAAAAAAACGCAACTGATGCAGCCAGGAATCAAACCCGAATCACCACTGGATTTCATGCGTATTTCATTTGTTCCTTTTTTACTTATCATATTTAAGTTAGTATGATATAAATCCGCTAGCTTTATTCCTGAAAAAACTAAAAAAAAGCTTACCTTACATTCCCTAATTTTTGTACTGAAACATAAATGAGGCTTTCGAGCTCAGCAAAGATACGAAGGTAGCGTTAATTGTATAAGTTAGCAAGCCTTAAAATACCTTGTAAAGCCACAGAGATTAGGTACAACTGTTTTGTTGACTTTAATCTATTCTTGAGCCCCTACTAATGTTTGTTCAGGAGCCTGGAGACACGCGATTAAAAGGTAAGCATATCATTTACTTAAAAGTAAAAGATTAACTGAATTACTTTCCTCTTCAGCAAAATATTTTACTTTTATATTTATATTTTACAGCGTGCAATTTAATGGTCTTACAAAGGTGGGCTCTTTCTAGGGTCAACGACAAATGTGTCCAGATTACTTAGTACATTCTAAGAAGAATAAAATAGAATAGAATAGAATACTCTTTATTATGTACACCATCAAAATGATAGATACAAATTTTGAAATTTTACAAGGGGTGACACCTTGTCTTTTACAGACAACCTTTGGATGGATTAAAGGGAAGAAGGTACCAACTACTTACCTACTTTAGTGACAAAAACTTTAAATAATGTTTTAGAAGAAGGAAACATCCCTCATTTGTCGTTGGGGTTAATCCGTATATGATTAGAATTACCTATAAATATTACCTTAATTTTTTGCACAAATAAATAACAAGAAAATAATATCTAATAGGTAATATCAAAAATAAAATAATACCTAGTAATAAAATAAATAATAGGTTGGGGAAAAAGTTTCTTCGCATTTTTTAAGAAAATTCAAAACATTTTTTAATATAGTTTATTTAAATTTAACTAAAGTATGTAGGTACCATTTTGTTCGATAACTTTTTGCCATCTTGTAGGTAGGGACATGATCCCATTGCTATAGAAATTTTGGGACTTCTGATCAAAATACCGCGACAAGTGGTTTTGGCAGTCCTCTCGTGATGTTAACCTGACACTGCCTAAAGAATTCTGAAGAGACCGAAACAGGTGGAAATCTGAAGGTGCAAGGTCAGGACTATACGGCGGATGCATTAACACCTCCCAGCCAAACTCTCTTAATTTTTGCTGAGTGGCTAAAGATGTGTGAGGTCTAGCGTTATCATGATGAAAAACCACACCCCTTCTGTTGATTCATTCCGGCCGCTTTCCCTCAAGTTATTGCTTTAATCTCATCAGTTGTTCGCAGTAGAGTTCAGAATCGATGGTCCTGCCTGGTGGTAACAGCTCATAATGAATAATGGCCTTCCAATCCCACCACACACACTGCATCACCTTGTTGCGAGTTAACCCGGGTTTCGCCACAGTCTGTGAAGCCTGACCGGCCTTTGACCACGACCTTTTTCGCACGTTCTTGTCGTACGTGATCCACTTTTCATTACCAGTTATCAGCTTCCTCAAAAATGGTTCGGTTTCATTACGTCGTAATAAAGAATCACAAATGAGTACACGGTTCATTAGGTTTCTTTCAGTGAGCTCGTGAGGTACCCAAATATCGAGCTTTTTGTGTACCCAGTTTTTTTCAAATGCGCCAAAACTGTATTGTGGTCAATTCCCAGTTCCTCAGCTACGTCGTAACTACTGATTCTCTTTTACTACTGATTCTACTACTTTAACTACTGATTCTCTTACTGATGTTCTTGCTTCACTTTTCCAAAAATGGCATCCATTTTATCCGTAATAGGGCGGCGACCAGAGCGACGTGCATCTTTGACATCAAAATTTCCGGATTGAAAACGCTTAAACCAAATGTGCTACTCTCACAGACACTGCACTAGGTCCATAAACATCGCAAATTTTTTTCGCGGCTTGCGTTGCATTTTTACCTTTTTTGTAGTAAAATTTTAAAACGTATCGAATATCTTCATTAGATTCACTCATCTTGACGGTACGAATAACAAATGAAAATCACACATTTTCCTAATTTAAATTTGGAATTATGTTCTTTAAAATTTAAACTTTCAATAATACCAAAACCAGCCAGATAGAAATAGTATACCCAAAGAGATTTTATTACAAGTTCATACATACTATAATGCGAAAAGACTTTTTCCCCAACCTAATATAATATAGACCAGTGGTGGCCCAGTGGTAACGGCCGCGACTTACGAGTTGTAGGTCGTGGGTTCGAACCCTGACAGGCGCTTTACTTTGTTAATAATTTCATCACCACTGCTCTCAAAACGGTGAAGGAAAACATTGTGAGGAAACCTAGAACCAAAAATTCAAAGACATGTGACATCTACCAACCCGCACTGGGCCCGCGTGGTGGATTACGGCCCACTCCCTCTCACAGAGAGTAGGCCTGTGTCCCAGCAGTAAGAACATTATAGGCTGATTATGCTCATATCTAATAATATCTTTTAAATTGTTATTATTTTCATGGCACGGTGCTTTAAATTTTAGTTCATCGTACCTACATTCAAATAATTTTCTGTCTGCGCATCTCCTGTAACTCAATCGCAAATGACTTCTGGAATACTCATAAAAATAGATGATTTGGAAATTTTAAAGAGTCGTAAAAGTTTATTACTTATCCCGAGGAGCCTGCGTGATATTTGAACTTTCATTTCATAAAATGCATCTGCGGATGACTGAAAACGAAATGTTTTTTCTAGACGAAATAGCGAGGAATTATGTGACCTTGATTATAAATTCTAGCCGCTTATGTGATAAAATAGTGCTGATCGACTTAGCTTTCACGATATTTTCTTTATAATTTTGAATTAGAAAAGAAAAAATATATTACATTGCCACCACCACGTCTACTACTATATAAAATGTAACTGTAAATGAAGACTGGTGGGAGGGAGGCCTTAAAATCCATGACATACGAATACCCACATTTTTTTCCAATTATTTGATTGCAAAAATTAATCTCTATGGTCTTTAATTACTTTGCCCTTAGTATCAGTATTACATTCTTTGATCTTTCGTAGCATCAAGACCGAATTATTTCGGTGGGCTTTTTTTCCAGCAACATTATACTTAGGTTGTTTTAAGAAATGTTATATGTATATTTAGGTAGGTACTTATAATCACTTAACGGAACAAACAATCAACGCAGATTTTGAGGGCATTTACCTGTGTAAATGCCCTCAAAATCTTCATTGAATGTTCCGGGGTGATCCACAGATGTTCATTCTTTCGATTCCTATAATAGGATTCAGAGAACATTTTCTGACTATGTAACATAGTATATACCTTTTTCCAATAGGGATAGGTTGAAACTATAGAAAAGGAGTATGTAAGGAGCGTAGCAGATGGAGCCTGCTACGCTCCTTACATACTCCTTCTGCTACGTTTACGTTCATATATCTCATACACGCACGCCGGTTGCGATTACTAAGCACCTGACCTTTCTGAAGAACATCTCCAATAAGGTCATTATATCCTTCTAGGGCGTCCTTCTATGGAGTCCCCTCCTGGAGCTTAACTGGCTGTTTGCAATGGTGTGCAGGTGCCTACGCATAAGAATTGAAGTGAAAGTTGTGTGTGGCAAACGAGGCATGAAAGTAGAATAAATGCTGTGGAAATGCGTTCCTTGTGGAGCATGTGTAGTGTAACTATGAATGATGGACTGAGGAGTTATGACGCAACGTTGCGGTTTAAAAGAAGATGTAGTGATAAACATTGAAAATAAGTAGTACCTATGCTTAGATGATGACCAAACCAGTCATGTTGAGAGGATGAATGAAACTACTAACGACTTACAAAAGGTATTTACGAGGCAGATGTCATCTTATAGATATCAAAAACGTATAGTTACGATGTTGTATCTACTACACAGGGTCAAATTGAATTAGATAACGAAACTCCACAGATATGAACGTCGATATCTAAACGTGATAACTGACAAAACAAAAAAGGAATAAAGGCTCCTACATACTGGCGCGACTTGTCGCGCGACGCGGCGCGACACAAAGGCACCGCTTGTAGCGCTACACGCGGTGTCTTTGTGGCGCGTCGCGTCGCGCGACAAGTCGCGCCAGTATGTAGGAGCCTTAAATTTGTTAATTTTTTGTGGGATCATCGACCTTAGTAAGTGTAGTCACTTGAATTATCAGTTTAAAAAATCTATTTTTTTGTGTAAACTTCACATACGTGATTAGTATAGATACCTGAACACTATAAAAAAACAAATATTTTATGTTATCGTGTTTAAATGTCGATACCCATCTCGTCTGTGAAGTTTACACAAAGAAACGGATTTTTTAAACTGATTGAAACATCAGTGGTTTCGCTACCTATCTAATTTAATGGGATGATGACAATTTTTTTTTGGCCGTCAAGTACGAATATTTTTTAATAGTAAGTAAGACTATTAAAAAATATTTGACACGTGTTTTTTCTTTTTTTAGGTAATCTAAAGATTACGGCGATACATTGAATTAAAATGTGACATGACGTCACGCCTTGCTAGATTTTATACTGAGTTGTGACGTAGCGAGCCCCACTTTTTTTTTTTTTTGTGGATTGGAAATCATCAAATAACTTCTCCCGCTCTGGGCGGAACGGGAGGGTGTGTCAGACTCTTGCTGACTAAAACCCACCCGTATTCCTTCCGTTACCTGTGTTGCGGGGGCCTCGGTGACCCTTTAGTACCTTCCCGCGACAGCGAGCCCTCACTCCCCAACTTCAATGCGTTTTATCTATGTTATTTTTTATTAATATGATAAAGCAAAAAATACATGTCTAAAATTTCTTTTTTATCTGACTGACGGACTGAATAGGATTTCTTTTTTACCCAGGCATCATCCCTATAATGTCAGGAGCGAAAGGTTTGAAAGGTTCAATGATCGACAAAAGAAGTAGGTACCTACCTATTATTGTTACGACCTCAGTAGGTGTTCATAAAAGTTTAATGTTTGTTGTTTGAATGAGTGCATGAGTCACAATCAGTAAACAATCAATTGACTGGTGCCACCTGGCACTGTTATACCTGCTTCTGCATGTAGGTACAGTCAACAGCACATAGATCAGGTTATACGAAACTGTGAAATTTCTCCAAATGATTTTAAACTTTAAAACGTTGATGGTTAAGTTCAAAATCGAATGAGAAAATTTGACAGTTGTGGTAACTTGATGTGCTGTACATAAATACTGCAACTCTTGGTTACGCAAATTCTAAGGTTTTGCTTTTCAAGAAGAATTTGCTTTTTTCTGAGTCTCGAATCATGGGGCCCGACTGCTCAAGTGCGCGGTCTACACTTCATGACCTGATAGCAGTATTATTTCAGCGTGAGAAAGAGATGGAGCTATAAGTCCTGTATAGCTCCATCAGTTTCCCACTGTGAAGTAATATTATAATAATACTGCTATAAGAGGTGATGGTTGGCCCCCCCCCAGAGAGGGCTGGCTCGTTCTTTGGCCAAAGACTAAGCATTGCCATTCAATGTAGCAATGCTGCCAGCCTTCTGGGCACGTTTCCTAATGACAGCGATGCGGACGAGTAGGTACTTCGACGCCTATTTGTCCTTTTGTTTTAGTATTTGTTTGTATAATTAGTTAGTCATTTAATTAAGTGGGTACCTAGTGTAAACAGGTACTTGTGCTAAGTATTGTAAGGTAACTGGGCTTGCCAACCTGGGCGCCGTAGAAAGTAAAGAGTAAAAACAAAAAATTCAACTAACAATATTCTATCCAAATTATTAATATTCTATACAAAATAAATATGTAATTTAATTTCACTATTACGTTATAATACTATAATAATAGTATTACATATAAGTGCGGCTGTAATATCTATAAAAATATAATAGCGTGCAGCTGTGTTGCGGCGGTGGTGCGGCTATAATTTCTATAAAATAAAATAGCGCAAAATGCCACAAGACATGATGCCCATTTTCACGGAACACCTTTCGAAGCTCATTGAATGGTTTTCGAAATACTTTGCCAAAGATAATGTAGAAAAATTGCGTGGATCCAAGATTCTTTCCATGCCCAAGCTCCACCAGATTTCATATCGCAAGAAGAAGAGAGTCTTATTGAACTCTCTTGCGACAACAGTCTCAAAACTAAATTTATATGTTCCGATTTGATGGGGTTTTGGATATCGATTCAAAATGAACATCCAACTTTAACATAAAAAGCTCTCAGATTTTTCATTCCTTTTGCAACTTCGTATTTATGCGAAGCTAGATTTCAGCCGTTGCAGTGATCCAGAGCAAATATCGCTCAAAGATCAATGTGGAGCAAGAAATGAGAGTCTAGTGGTGTCAAGGCACGCTTTGAAAGATTATGTGGAGATCACCAAGCTCAGCCATCACACAGATTGGGTAGCTTTGTTTTTCTTAATTCTTTGTTAAAGTTTATTATGTCCAATGAAAAAATAAAAACAAGTTTCATTATGTGGATGTTTTTTAGTTGTGCCTATCTGCCTGACTAACCAGTACCTATCTATTTTGAATAGCTAGGTTAGGGCACCGTGACAAATTTCTAAACTTGTTTTAAATTTTTTGACAAGTTTGTAAATTTCTATCAAGGCACCGCGGACTGAAAAAGGTTGAGAACCCATGGTGTGTAAGCATTTTAATGTATAAATAGGTATATTAAAAACTGAATAATGACCTCTGACTCGAAATTAAGTGAATCACACTACGAAACAAAATTGTACATAATAATGACACACAAAAACGTTACCTATAACACTATTATTCACAAGCTTACAAATTAATTTGGAAATAGGTTAACTCGGATATTCCTATGCTTATGAATGTATTCCGAAGAATCGTTAATATTTTTTCATGGGAAATGGACAATTGGAAAACGCCTACTAAATATTTCGGTAAATCGATTATTTTTAGTAGGTTTCGCCCTTTCACGAACACGTGACTCAGACATCTAACCTTAACTTTCTGGAAAACTGGGTCCGTTTTCCCAGAATATATTATGCGTTCTCTATTGATATTTTTTTTCGGGTTGCTTAGGAACCGATAGCGGGGTCAACACTGTGTCATCAAGTTGCATTGTGTTTCAGGAGTTACTAACCCCTGAAATCAAGGATCTTTCGCCCCCTCTTATTTTTACAATATGTTTATGTAGCAAAACGTAAGTGTATTCATACCTCTGCCTACCCCTTCAGGGATAAAAGTGAGATGATGTGTTATGTATATTTGTGTTATATATTTAAGTTCAACAACAGCATTAGTCGTGTGTTGACATAACATAAACTCTGATCTTCCTGTCTACCGCTGCGCAACGCGTGCGGCGTGCAAATTGTCGTAATGCTCAAGCGATGTGAAACGTTGTGTAGTATGTCGGTCGGTTGCTGCTCCGTCAGACAGGCGCCGCGCGCCGCACTCACGGAACAGGGCGAGGGGGCGACTGAGGCAGGGAGCGGGGACGTGCGGGGGGCGTCATGGCCGCCGCACATGCCACCGCCCGCCGCCATGCCGCATACCGTGGCGTCGCCGTAACCTTCGCGCAACGTGGCGGCGAGCGCAGCGTCCTATTTAATTTAATCTACAAAATGAGTATGTTTGACGACGATTTGATCGAAAATGTTAAGAAGTACCCAGTTTTATACCGCAATAAAGGAAAGAACTATAAGAACATGATCAAAAAAGGCAACTGTTGGATCAAAATCGGTGAGGTACTAAATAAAACACGTGAGTAATTTCTCTTATGAAAGTCAATGATTGTGGATGTTGTTTACTTTATGTTTTGCATGATTCTTATTAATTACGTGCCTACTATTATGTGTAATGAACGTGTCGCTGCAGTAGGTAGCCAATGTTGTTCCCGACTACCAGAGTAATAATTCAGGTAGCACAGAAATTAACGAGGATTATACCGTTGCGTGCACAGAACATAAACATGTATGAAGCACCGTCGCGTCGCGTTTGGTCGGCCTTAAAGTTTTTTTTCAAACTGCAGAGTTGATATTTAGTTGGCGGTTGCTACGTGCACAGGATGTTCACTATTATTACCTATTTATAATGCGTCATGCGATACTTTATTGAGTAATCTATGTCGTGGGTATTAAAGTAATCGATGTATGTTCAATAAATAAATAAATAAATATTGTTGCTCCTTGCAATATGTTTTGTGTTTTGTTTTGACTGGAAGATAATTTGATGGTATTTAGTTTAAGGCGCTGACAAGACCCAATTGACCAAAATAGGCTTCTCTTAAGAAAGAAAATTGCCAAATCTGTATAGTTTGTGGTAGCGGAAAAAATATATGTTAATTTTGAACATATTTCCCAGAACTTGGTTGTCACCAAAACACGTTTTGAAAAAAAAAATCTCGATACAAACTAACCTCTTACCTTGAGTTCTAATATAAAATATCTATATTAAATATCAACATAAATTACGTATTTAATTAATAATAAGTACGTCTTATTTGAATGCAGAACTTGGTTGTTTTTTATTTTCGATTACTCAACTCAATTCTGAGTAAATAGATAATTACTTCACATTTTGCAATAAATTACAAGCGTTTTGTCGTCGCGCTTCTCTTTCTTTTCTATGCAATCTGACAGTGACCGCGGTTTAGGTGTTGTCAGCGTCTTAAACAAATGAAATGCAATCGTGATTAAGGCTGCAACGGCATTTAGGTTCATATTTACTCATTTTGTTTTATTAAGTAATCGCTGCGCCCCGCGCATCATATGTCCTAACCTAGGTAATGGTCTACCCATGTGTCAAATTTCATCCAAATCCGTTTAGCTGTTTTAGCGTGAAAGCGTAACAAACAAACAAACTCACTTTCGCATTTATAATCGTACTGACAGACTGCAAGTGAATTTGCTCAATCTTATGAGGAAAATAAAACTAGTTTCTGTAACTGTAACATATAGGTCGCCGAAAATGACGACATCTTTAGGCCGATGACGTCATGACGATATCCTGTAGCATATCCGGCATTAATTCTCATGACAAAACCTAATTTATCTATCACAATATCGCTATAACTTGAAACATATTGAAAGGTTGTTTGTTACAGCTGAAGAATGCAAATCAAAATGGCGAAATATACGGGACAATTATATGAAAAATAAAAAGAAAAAGATTACTGGAAGCGCCACTTCATATTCCAAGTACGATGACGAGAGACTGAACTTCTTGTCAGAAACACATGATGAAGGAGAAACCTCAAGCACCTATATCGTGGACAATGCTTCGCACGATCCTATTGAGATTTCTTTCGAGTGCGTAAAGGAAGAATACGATTCATCTGAAGACGTTCCACTATCAGAGTCGCCATTCGTAATGGGGACATCAAGTAGCAGCAACGCAGAGCAGCCGACTACATATACTCCAGCAATTGTAACTCCTACTTGTGATGCTAATCAGTCACTAGCTGCACTACAAAACTTCACCGTTCAAGAGCAAAATGTAATTCCACCGCCAAAAAGACCTATGAAACGAAAGATAGACGCGATCATAGATGAACTGAAAAAAGATAGAGAAGAAAGGAATGTAATTTTACAACAATTAGTTACTAAAGCAACTTGTCCAGCAGGAAAATCACCTATCCATAATTTTTTCTCCAGTATGGCTGATATTGTTTGTAATTTCCCGCCAGAGAAGATTGCAGAAGTACGCATGCAAGTGTGTAACATGGTCAGTGATGTGGAACTTTCTGTACTGAGAGATAAGAGTCAGTCAGGTAGCTGTTTTTAACTTTTATTAAGTAATATTATAGTGTACATAATATTTCTAATGCTTAATTGTTTATTCATGCTATCTTGGATTATATGCTATATTTTTAACATAATGAATGATTTATTTTTAAATATAAATTGGTTTGAATGTACCTATCTCTCAACGTTTATTTTTCCTAACAAAATATTTAGAGCAATGTCAGAACTCGTTGTCTCTGGCCGTGTCTCCGGCCAAATCTTGCGAAATCTAAACGAAGAAGCCGAACTTAATTAAAATTCAATCAAAATAAATTAAATCGGTTTGTTTATATGCAAATAGTTTGGTCCCTTAATGAATACCCACCTCCTAAGGCATTCGAGGGCATGGTTAATTGAATACATACCTACCTATTTATTGTCAACTAGCTCCAGGCCGCGACTTCGCCGGCGTGAAATTTCTTGTTCTATCATAAAATATATCCTTTGACACTCGAGAATATTGTAGTTTCCCATTACTGAAAGAATTTTCGCAATCGTGTCGGTAGTTCTGAAGATAACCACCTGCACAAAAACTCACCAATTTTACCTCTTTATACACACATAAAACATAACATCACGCCTCCATTCCCCGAAGGGTTAGGCACAGGTGTACCATGATAATAAGTCCCATGTACCTACCTCTTTATAATAATTAGTATAGATGATAGATCGGTCTTAGTCTTGAAAAGATATTATTATAATACCTATTTATAAGAGGGGCTTGTGGCTAAGTAAAAACAGCCGCACGGGTCAATCGATCAGGTTAAGCTACGCTTGCCGTGTTTAATCTGTAGATGGGTGACCATCTTTACATACCAATACCCCTCCGTGCTTCAAAAAGCACGTTAAGCCATTGGTCCCGGCTCTCATTCGTGGATCTTTGACAGTTACGGGTCGTCAGAAGCCCGAAAGTCTGACAACCAGTCTTACCAGTATTACCCAGTAACTAGGTTGTGGAGGTCAGATAGGCAGTCGCTCCATGTAAAATAATGGTATTCAGCTGCGTCCGGTTAGACTGGAAGCCGACCCCAACGTAGTTGGGAAAAGGCAGGCAGATGATGTTGATTTATAAGTGTAACATTAATCTTAGGAAAGAGCGTATCAACTTACAAACCCAATGAAATGTATGTAATAATAAGTTGGAAACTAGCAGACAAATGTATGATGTTGACATACAGAACCTGCGGAAGGAATTACTGAGCAGAGAAAATTCACTAACGGTAATCTTTTGTCCTCTCACAGAGAGGAGGCCTGTGTCCCAGCAGTGGGAACATTCAAGGCTGATTAAACAATATTTTGTAAGTATGAGTCTAGTCAACAAATGTTAAGTGAGCGCATGCAAGGGGCCTGTGAGTTGGTGGACCTGGTGAAGTACAATGCAGAGATGGGTGAGTCACTGACAAACAAAATCTCACCTGTAATTGTGCTCCCACTCCGCCACCTCTCATGTCACAGTATGATGTTCCTACAGCTTTACCCATTTTAAGTCATACTTTAGAAACTGTCAACCCCACTCAAAGTAATGTTTTAGTCTATTCGGATAGATTAGGAGCAGGTTTTGGATCATTCATAAATAAACGCTCTAAGCATACTATAGTTAACTGTTGATACCATTACCTGCATTTTAATGAGCTTGTTCATAAAATAAAACACAAATGAATGTGCAGACTACTGTAGTTCTTTTAATTGGGCACAGTCTGAGCTTAACTAAAAGGGACATAGTTAATGGTGTCGACACCCTACTTAAATTAAAATTAGATAAATTAATAATAATATGTGTATTGCCTTATTCAGATCATTTGCATGATGAAGAAAACGATTACATTTATAGTTTAACCAACCTAATGCATATTTGGACATGTCATAGTTAAGACCGTTTATATTGTTTGAGATTTTGTTTTAATTCGGGAACATATGTTTCTTCCCAAGAAAAGTCAACACATGTTGACTTTTCTTGGGAACTTTGAAATTGGGTACTTTGTTAGCTTACAATCCACACAGTTATTGATAATTTAACTGAGACTAGATTAAGTGTTCTTTATGTTAAGACTTTTGAAAGCTTTTTTAATTGTGACAATAGAAATGGGCTTGAATTCAAAATTTGGAATAGAATAGAATAGAATAGACTGTACCATAGAACATATTTTGCAAATATAGGTAATATAGAAAACTTACTGACTGGTTGAGCTTTAATGTATCTTAACACCTATTATATTTATAGGTGATAAGCACAGCCAATAAAGCTACATTAAAGCTCAGCCAGTCAGTAAGTTTTCTTTGAGAAGAGATTCAGCTAACAAACATGATGAGAGGCGAGATTTTGTAACCTCTATTGGGATGTTGATAAATATATTTTCTAGCGTCTCAGCAACTTCTAACTTATCTGAAATAGTTTCATTATGATTTTTTAAAAACAATTCATTCTAATCTCGCTGTTTTGTGTTTCCAGTTTCTTTGTTAATTACCTGCCACACAACTTTTAATTTATTATTAGAAATACTAATTTGTTGACTTATTAATTCAGATTTCGTTTGAGTGCAGACTCTTTTGAATATCTTAGAATAGTTTATGACATAATTATGAAAGTCTTGATTAGTAGTCTCGTAGTACAAATTACATAAAATATCTCTGCTTTTCAAATGCCAGCCAATGTGGCCCATTCATTAAATTTTGGTTTAGTATTGATTGTAACTTTTTTTACAGAACATGCTTTATTGAATTCTCGGCATACTGCAGAAAATAATGTACCGTAGTTTATATTAAATCGAAACTAGCTGTTGAAAGATTGCTAAGAACATTATTATTAATTGCGCATCTCTTACTTAATGCGAACAAAACAAAATGACTTAAGTTCTCATTACCAAATGTACCCCAAGTGGTAAATTAAAAACTTGATGGCAAAAACTAGATGCTATTACGGAAACTGTATTTCTAGGAATTACTCTAGATTCGAAATTTCGCCCACATCAGAGCTCTTTCAGGTAGATTTAGCTCAACTGCAGTAAGAAAAATAAGGCAGTTGACTGATATAGCCATAGCTAGTTTAGTATACTTTGCTTATTTCCATAGTCTTATGGCGTTCTGTTGTGGGAATCGGCAGCTGACGTAGATTCAATTTTAATTTTACAAAAGAATCAAGGCAACCAGCGTGATCTATAAGATGGGTTATCGTGAGTCCCTTAGAAACAAATTCAAAGAAATTGATGTACTAACCTCTGACTTCTCTTTATATCTTGGAAAGTATTTTGTATGTTCGCAAAAACTTAGGAATTTTCCAAATAAGAAGCGATTTCCATAATAATATAAATACACGTAGTAAACATGAAATTATGATACTTACCCAAATGTAGATTAACAAAAACAAGAAAATCATGTCATATCAACAATATCCGCTTTTATAACAAGTTGCCAAAGTCGGTTACAAAACTTAGCGATGGGAAGTTCAAAACCCAAATCAAACGAGTCCTTATCAAAAAATCATATTATAAGATTAAAGATTACGTTGAAGACAAGGAAGTTTGGCAATAATTCCTTCTGCACATGTGGCTTTTCTGGTACCTCATTAACGGAATACTTAACTATGTAAATGCCTATTACATAATCAGCCTATAATGTTCCTACTGCTGGCACGCAGGCCTCCTCTCTGTGAGAGGGAGTGGGCCGTAATCCACCACGCGGCCCTGTGCGGGTTGGTAGATGTCACATGTCTTCGAATTTTTGGTTCTAGGACATGCCGGTTTCCTCACGATGTTTTCCTTCACCGTTTTGACAGCAGTGGTGATGAAATAATTTACACAAAGTAAAGCGCCTTTCCGGGTTTGAACCTACGACCTTTAACTCGTAAGTCGCGGCCGTTACCTAGCACCTAGCTACTGACGTTTCATAGGTGCCCCATGTGAAATAAAATATTTTGATTTGATTTGATTAGTACTGCGTATCGTCGGGATTTGAGTGTATTCGGTCAGTGCTCGGCAGGCGTCGCCAACGAGAAAGAATATTAGGCAAAAGTGAGATAGAATGATACAATTTTCCAAAATTTTGTCGTTATACAGGATGATTGAGAAAACTAGGGAAATAAGTGCTCGTGAAAATGAAGAACAAAGAAGAATGACCATTTTTCACCTGACTATGTATATAAATGAAATAAATCTTAAAATTCAGCTAATTCAATTGTATATTAATTACGCTTATCACAATGTTAAAAGAAACGCACGAAAAAAAAAATTTTTTTTCGAGCTGGTATAGTCGAATATTGTTGTAATTGTTTGGTTGGTCGACGGACCATAGGATGTTGCGCTCACGTCATGACATTAGTGTGGTACCTTGGATGGGCTAGGTATCAAGAAAATATCTCTGCTCCAGCAGAATTTCTGGATGACGTAGTTATAAGAGATTTAAATGAAAATGATGTTAACTAATAAACCATTTCACTTTAACATAGTGTTTTATTTGGTATTCCCGTTTTGTTCATCAGGTAGGTACCTATCTATGTAAGTATGTACCGCGGCCAATGAAATGTCTTGGGTAGATAAGTGATCACTTTTGACAATACAAGAACTAAGTTAGACTTTCTTTAAGTATATAAACTATCTCAACTATCGTTTTTTATTAAAAACGTAATTAGTAACTGTTAAGTAACACACATAAGTACCTATGTGTTGCTTTCAAGGAATTCACAAAGTAAAAAAGACGTTTTACCATAGCTAGATAAGTGTTCTTATTATAGACTAAACTTCGAGCGTTAATAATTCGTTCTAGCACATTTATTTCTGTATTATCTATTTGGTAACGGCAAATCCTAACCTAAAAAGAGTAAAAAGTAACATTAATATTTTTTGGTCTTCGTAGCGTTTACGCGTAAAAATAACTTTAAGACATTATTGTCTAAACTTATAGGTAGTCTTTCTACTACACCTCATAACTATACATTATCTTTCATTATCAGGTTTTTCAATGTATGGGAAGTGGGCATTGTTCTTTTACTATAGGTCCAAAAGTGAAATTTAAAAAGCTGTTCCTTATAAAAGTGCAGTAAAACATACCTAAAAAAATGGATTCCGACGAGGAAACAAATCAATAAAACGTTATGAGAGGATTGTGAAGCATAATTTCCTGTGTAAAGGGTACTTTGTCTAGTTCAAAAAGACAATACGACAACTAGAAAACTGGTAACATGCACTAACACAAGGCTTTATGTAAATGCTGCTCCTCATAAGAACATTGAAACGACGAGTTACGAGTATGTGAGCGGTGAGACGGGGAGGTAGACAATGGTGAAGCTAACTCAGTCTGCCAATGTTGTAAATGGGGCGTCCCTCTCACCGCTCACACACCTCAGGCGGTGACTAGCAGTCGCGCGCGGATTGTAAATTAGAACCTAGTATTTTCTTAAAATAATTCAATTTATAAAAACCGGCTAAGTGCATCTCGGACTACGCACAGTGAAGGGTTCCGTAGTTAGGAAGTTGGGATGAATTTATCCTAAAAACAAACTTAACATTGTAGTTGAAAAACATGTTATTACGTACATCGATATAAGCCACGGTTAATTCTCCAACTGCAAATTTAAGTTGGTCGTCTATTACTCGTTAACTTGTAAAGACCACTTAGCTGTGATCGTTTTCCTTTTATTTCATTATATGTACCTACAGTAAAATATTTCATTGTATGTGTAGTTTCATTATTGTGTGTTTTGTGATCATGAACACACATCACATCTCCATGAACAACCATTTAGCTGGCAGGGGGCCGGGGGGGACACTTGACTCTAACAAAAATTTGCACTTTAATGCTTAATATTACGCAAGCGATCCTTGAATCGAAAAGTGGTGTTCACGGACTCACAATATTTTTAAATGGCCTATGCAACATGGGGTAGACGAGAAAAAATATATCATCCCCACATTACGTGCAAGGGAGGGTAAAAAGACTTTTTCAAGATTTTATTTTGGGACTTTGTCGGCGTGATTAATATGTATACCTATGCCAAATTACAGCTTTCTAGTAGGTACTAAGCGTCTCTGAGCTACAGCGGGGACAGACAGACAGACAGACGGACATGACGAACTACGGAACCCTAAAAAGAATTAGTAATATATATGTATATTAACCTATAAAAAACAGAATAAACGTTAGGCCGTCACTGACCGGAGGACACGGTGGAGCATACGGTGGAGGTCTGCCCGGCTTGGGCAGAGCACCGCCGTGTCCTCGTGGAGGCGATCGGCGGCAGAGATCTCTCGCGGCCGGCCCTGGTTCAGGCCATGGTACGGAGCGAGAGGGCATGGGCAGCCGTCACCTCCTTCTGCGAAGCAGTAATGCTCGTGAAGGAGGAGGCGGGACGGTTGAGGGAAAGAGAAATATCGCGCCCTCTCGCCCCGCAGGAGACGCCCTGAGCGTCGGGAATCCCGGGTGGATTTCCGGCCACCGTAGGCGCGGACGGTGAGTAATGGGTAGCTCACCGTCCGGTAAGGACCAGGCCCGGGTCGATGGTGCGTTGTATTCCACGCGCGCCTCAAAGAGATGTCGTCAGCACAAATATAGGGGTCCACTAGGGCCGATGCCTGCCGGGGTCGCGGGAAGGTACTAATGGGTCACCGAGGCCCCTGGCAACACAGGCAACAGGAAGGAATATGGCTGGGTTTTAGTCAGTAAGAGTCTGAGTCTAAGAGTCACCCTCCCGCTCCGCCCAGAGCGCGAGAAGTTATTTGATGATTTCCCATCCAAAAAAAAAAGGCGGTCACTGAAAGGTTAACTTAATTTTAGGTTAGCTTAACTTAATTTATTTTGTGTTAGACAGGTAATTTGGCCTCTTGTCCATAAATGCCTATTGCTTCGCGTCGGCACACTAATAATGTTTTGAAGTCAGTTCCATTACGACATCCTTTTTAGTTTCCACTAATAAGGGTAGGTATACCAGATAATTACGAAACTGCCATTCGTTTTCTCGCATTTTCTCAACCTTTTTCAGAAAAGCTGAAAGGGATAACGTAATCTACGAATATATCACTAATGTTGAACCGATTTTGAAAGGCCGTTGAAGCATAATTATTGTATTATGAAGGGTTTATTACGTTACAGGCCCTGAAACCCTTTCAGTACTGTTTTATTAACAAATAATTGGTCTAGAATAGAATAAATTGTGCTAATCATAGAATTCTTTTGTGAAAGAGCAAATGAAGCGATCATTAACACATAAACGTTGCTTTTAAAGTTAAGAGACGTTTAAACATAAAAAAAATAATGGTTAAACAGTCGCTAATCATTACTTAACTTTAAGCAACGTTTATAAATAAATCTTAAGGGGTTTGTTATATAGTAAAACATTAAATTAACTAACCACGGCAATAGTCGTGATTGTATTTCTTTTCACATAGGTACTTAAACCGATAAAAAAAAATAATTCAGGCAAAACCCATATTGCATCAAATAAAATGAAATTTCGCAATACTTTAATAGAATAAATCAGAATAGAATAAAATGTCAATGCAATTAAAATAAACGAATGAATACGTACAAATCGTAAAAGTCACAGACTTAAAAAAAATAAAATAAAAGCAATTAAAATAAATGCACGAAAAGCAGGCAAAGTGATATTTTTTCAGCTCACCAGTAAAATAAAAAATCGTAGCACATTCGTAGCTTCGGAGACTCCGCTATGAAACGTAGGCTTATTGCTATTTGAATGATAATATTATTTTCACGTCACAACCTCGGAAAGATTATGTTTATCATTCGAAATCTCAGTGCAAAAGTGCATTTTATCCGTAAGCGTGGAAATATTTATTAAAATTCGAACCGTTCTATTAAATAATTTTGTATATCGCCAGTCCACTGAAAATGCATTGATACTTATTTCATGTCAGTGCGCACGCCGACCCAAAAAAAAAAAAAACTTTTAAAATTTTCTTCTTTTTATTCAATTCACTTTCCATTACGAGGTGCATTCAATAAGTACCTAGCCTCATCGCCAGAGGGCGCTGTAGTTTCAAAAGAGTTTTACCACAGTGTAGCACATTCTTTTTTAATTCTTTTTTCAAATTTTCATTCCAATTCCTTCATTTGTTTTAATTTGACAACTTATGGAAGCGAACGTGTCGATCGGTTTTACAAAAATGGAAAAAGAGCAATATCGTTCGGTGATTCGATTCCTATTTTTGGAAGGGAAAACGCGCATCGAAATCAAAGAGCGCTTGGATGCTGTGTACGGTGACTCTTCTCCATCGATGGCCACCGTCAAGAATTGGTTCAACGAGTTTGCACGTGGCCGTACGTCGGTTTTTGATGAACCACGTCCAGGTGCACCGAAAACAGCTGCTACGGAGGAAAACATTAAAAAAATCCATGATTTCGTATTGGCAGATCGCCGATTGAAGGTTCGGGAGCTAGCTGAGACTGTAGGCATTTCAGAAGGAACAGTGCATCATATTCTTCACGAGGAACTCGGCATGAGAAAGCTGTCGGCGCGATGGGTGCCGCGTTTACTCACACCAGAAAACAAGCGCAACCGTGAGACCACATCGGAGACGTGTTTGGCGCTGTTTAAGCGGAATCCAGCGGAGTTTTTGCGTCGTTTTGTGACCGTCGATGAAACCTGGATCCACTGGTACACACCAGAGACCAAGGAGCAATCAAAACAATGGATCCAGACCGGGGAACGTGCTCCAAAGAAGGCGAAAACTGTAAAATCGGCCGGAAAAGTTATGGCCACCGTTTTCTGGGATTCACAAGGTGTGATCTACATCGATTACCTCGAGAAGGGTAAAACAATTACAGGGCTTTACTATGCCGATTTATAGGGCCGATTCGACGCCGAATTAAAAAAAAAACGACCCCATCTGGCGAAGAAAAAAGTGCTGTTTCACCACGACAACGCACCGGTTCACACGTCTGCCGTTGCCATGGCCAAATTGGTCGAATTACGCTACGAATTGTTGCCCCATCCACCGTATTCTCCAGATTTGGCCCCTTGTGACTTCTTTCTGTTTCCTAATCTGAAAAAATCACTCGCCGGGAATAGATATGAATCGAATGAGGAGGTCATCGCCGCCACGGAGGCCTATTTTGCAGAGTTTGACAAAAACTATTTTTCGGACGGGTTAAAAAAGTTGGAGCATCGCTGGGCTAAGTGTATCGAACTAAAAGGAGACTTTGTTGAAAAATAAATTGCCACTTTTCCAAAATTTTCGTTTACTTTTTGTAGGCTAAGTATTTATTGAATGACCCTCGTATTTTGGTTTGTTTTTTGATACAATCGCAAGATATCATAAAATATGAGCGAGTATCAGCAGCGACGAAGACATAAATGTAACACCTGCAGAGTTGGTGCAAGCGGTAGATAATGCCGAATTGAATTTTCTTCCGGAAAAATCGCTTGAAAAGTAACTACATTATCATCATTTCAGTCAAAAGACGTCCACTGCCGGACATAGGCCTCCCCCAAGCACCGCCACTGCGACCGGTTCTGTGCTTCCCGCATCCAGCGGATTCCTAGGGCCTTCACAAGGTCATCGGTCCACCTTGTAGGAGGCCTTCCAACGCTACGTCTTTCGGTACGCGGCGCCACTCCAGTAGCTTTCGGCCCCTTCGGCCATCTGTTCTGCGAGCAATGTGCGCTGCCCACTGTCACTTAAGTTTGGCAATTCTTCGGGCTGTCGGTTACCTTGGTTCGCCTGCGGATCTCTTCATTTCTGATTGGATCACGTAGGGAAATTCCAAGTATATCCCTCCCCATTGTCTTTTGGTTGACTTTTAGCCTTTTAATTAGGGTCCATTGTGAGCGACCACGTTTCAATGCTATACAATGTCATCACTGGCAACACGTATTGGTCAGAATTTAGTCTTGAGACACTGCGGTATGTGGGACGAGAAGATATTGCGTAGCTTCCCGACCGCTGCCCAGCCGAGTCGGATTCGACGATTGACCTCTTTTTCGAAGTTTGACGTACCTAAGTGGACAGTTTGTCCTAGGCAAACATACACGTCCACAACTTCGAGTGTAGCATCTCCGATCTTCATGAGAGTGGGTGTAACATGGGCATTTGACATGACCTTTGTCTTGTACATGATCATTTTAAGACCCACCGTTAGACAAGTACCTAAAGTCTTACAATTTGTTTAATGCCCGTGCATTAAACAAATTGTAAGCTTATGCAAACGTTTTCGCGCCTTTAGAATGTCTTCATAGACATTCTAAGGGTTCGAAAATGTTTTGGGAGACTAAAATGCTATCGTACTTCATTGAACTATCTAAAACAAGGAAATTAAGCACACTTTCAATATTACCAATTGAAGTAATTTTACTTTGATTTTTTTAAGTAAATAAACACTTATATAATATATTATTTAAGCTGTTTTTCTTGCACCTAGCATTTTCCTCGATGTAGTGAGGTGAATACTTGTGTGTTTCGCTTGGCAGCAAAGTTATTCTGCGTCTCGTACCTTTGAAACCCTCGCTACGCTCAGGATTCTATATTTGAACCACTCTCTTCGGTCATGGTTCAATCCTAGAATCTGCTTGATCAGGTTTCAATACAAGTACTCGCGCCAATAAACAACTTTGCAGCCTTGCATAAGTAATAACTATTTTTTAACTTAAAGTCAAAACGTAAGTTTATAAAATGTTGAATAAAACACTTTAAAATACATCTATCACTCAGTATACAAATTAAATAGCAAGCCTGTATTATGCGCGTGAGGGCGCGATACACCGTTGAACTTTTGTCTGTTCTATTAAAAAACGGCGAACTTCTGCGAGCAGCATTCCACGGCTCTTACAAAATTGAATTCTATCAAATTAAATTCTTCATTCCTATTTTTGCAATGAAAATGAGGAAGACAAAAAAGAGGTTTTCTTTGGTCAGAGGATATATTTAACTTTTGCGGTTTTATTTAAAAATTCTAGTGATACTTTACTTTATAAAACACTAGCGACTCCCCCCCCCCTGCTTCGCAAGGTTTTTACGACTTGACGAAATGACGAGCTTTCCTTATTATATCTATGGAAGTTTTGTATTAATATATCATTATAAACCTTTCTCCCTGCGAGCTGCCTCGTTGGTCTAGTAGTCGCAAGCGCTACTGCTGAGCATGAGGTCCTGGGTTTGTTCCCGGGTCGGGAGCAAAGTGTTATTGGGTTTTTCTATCTGGAATTTCTCAGTAGCAGCCCGGAGTATGGATTTGTGGTGCCCGGTTGATGGCAACAGGCTCGCCCCCTATTACATGGGACTTAAACATAACTGGCGAAATGTGGGTGTAGGTACTACAGGTACACCTCTGCCCAACCCTTTGGCGAAACAAGGCGTGATGTTATGTTTTAAACCTTCCGGAATAAATTCTCTAAAATTTGGTAAAAACCGCATCAAAATCCGTTGCGTAGTTTGGAAGAACAACGCGTTCATACAGACAGACGGAAAACCGACTTAATTTTTAGTTTGTAGTTGTATAGGATATTGAATAAAAGTGGCCCGCAAACGTATACCTTTTGAAAAATTTCTTCTATTAGAGTTTCAGCTCATCATTAAAGCAAAATCTTGTGTTCAATTAATTTCCTCTGGCGGCAAACATGTAGTTTATTTCTTTGCATTTCCTTCCTTAAATTTGTGGCTTACATATTTGTCCTAGGCGGGCCCTACACGATCAATTAATAATTAATATTGATATTGCAAATATCGGAAACATTATAAGCTGATTTGATGATGACGATAACGAATTATCCAATGATTTTGGCCGTTTACGGTTAATATTGAAGATTGTGCAATGATTGAACAAAAGTTTCAGCGAGTTTAATTTTTATTGCACCATATTTTATTTGCAGTAGGGTAAGTATTGTGCAGGTCTTGCTTACGATAAAATATTGAAGCTTGTGGGCCGTCAATGTTATTGCATGAAAGTAATTGATCGTTTGAGCGCAAGGGCTGATTGAATCATATAAATATTGCGCGAACTTATTGTAGTTATAGGGGCCGCCTTAGACCCATATAAGGATTAAAATGCATAAAAATAAACATGTTTGTCTTCAGAAGGAATTCAACACAGGTCTTATTTGTCTTATAACAAATGGAGTTCGTCTGTATTTAAATATTTATATTTTGTTTATTTCGATGAGAGGAGATGAATGTTGAAATGGGTGTGTGGAGTGACGAAAATTGATAAAGTAAGAAATGAGTAGGTGTATACGGGGAAGGTTGAAAGCGACAGAGAGGCAAGAGACAGAAAGTTGCAAGGAAATCGTTTGGCTTAGTTTGGCTTGGGCATGTGATGATAAGGGAGGAAACGCATGTGACTAAAAAGTGATGAATAAAAATGTTGATGGATGGAGAAGGAGAGGAAGGCCACAGAAAAGAAGAATGGATTGTTTGTGGAATGATATGAAAGAGAAGGGAAGCGAGTGAATGACGTGACCTACGACGACGACGGTGACAACGGTGACGGTGACGTCGTAATGACGGCTGACAGGGTAGAATGGAAAAATAAAACGCGTTGGCCCGACCTGAAGTAACATAGTACAAGGGCAGGAAGATTATGATGATGATGATATAATATGGTGGATTTAAAATCACCGTACGTTTACTGTATCCAGTTCATTTGCAAGCGAACCTGACTCGCTCGAGCGACCAAAAAGACGGTAATATTACCTACCATATTGTTTATCCGACCAGAAATTGTTGAGTTCAACAGAAAGAACTCAAATTGAATGATTTAAAGGCAAACGGTCGCGTCCGTACGTACACATCCCCAACATCAACAACTCCAGATCAAAGTTTGTGGAAAACGTTGGAAAAATTCAAAAATTCTACCCCAGTATTAAAGAGAGTTCCCCGGGGCGCGAGACCATCTATTGCACTGAGATGCTTTTGGAGAAATGTCTCCGTTTTGCTACCCAGGAGCACTCACAAAGTGTCTGGGAGCCAACTCTTACCTTACCGTCTTATAGGATTCTGCATGCCCAAAAAAGTTTGGCAACCAAAAAAGCATTGACAAACCAAATGAAAGATAACTGTAACAATTCGACCCTTATGTTCACATGTAGAATCCAAATTAAGTGCAGGTTGACATCAGAGGAACGGCCAGATCTACCTGTTCAGTAGCGATGTGGTGGCGCCCTACTCTCCAGAAACTCTTTCCGCCTTGGAGAGTATGGAGAGTAAACATCCAGTGCCTGCATTTGGCCTCACCTTTCTCGATCCGGATTCAAATCCTTATAACGTCACTGAGCTCGCGGCTGTAATCAGCTGGGGGCTGATTACAGCCGCGAGCTCATTCCGAAGTGGCTCCGCCGGCGGCTTCGACAGCCTGACTCCTTAGCATTTAAAAGACTTATTAGGTTCAGGCGCCGGGAAAGTTGGTGAGTTGCTTTTGATGGAGCTTGCGGTTCTAATTAACCTGATGCTCAATGGTGATGTGAATGATGCCATCGTCGATGTCTTGTACGGAGCCAACTTATGTGCCCTGCGCAAGAGGGACGGCGGCGGCATTCGTCCCATTGCTGTTAGGTGCACCTACAGGCGTATGCCAGCCAAAATATTCTGCAAATTGTGCGGCGAAATTTTAACAAACAAGTTCCAGCCCCTACAGCTTGGCTTTGGACCCAAAGAAGGCTGCGAGGTTGCCGTATGCCTTTTTCAGATTTTTTTAACTCCGGTAAAGGTGAGGTGAGTTATTCTCAAGGTTGACGTTAAGAATGCATTCAAGTTCTTTAACATGGACACTTTGTCGGCTGAAGTAAAAAGGTGTTACCGGAAATTTACGGTTTTATGTGGCAGTGCTACAGGCACCCATCGAATTAACTATAGAGAGAGATCGTTTTGGAATCTGCAGTCGGATGCCACCAAGGTGATCCTTTCGGGCCAGTCATTTTCAGTTTGGCTATCCGCCCCATAATACAACAACTAAATTGAAAATGTTATGTGTTTAGGTATTTAAATGATGGAATTCTAGGTGACGAAGACTCTGTTCTAAAAGATCTCCAATTCCTAAAGCAGCAGTTCCAATGCATCGGCATTGACCTCGACTATTCAAAATGCGAAATCTACCTTTGTGACAATACCGAAAGATATACAGAAATTATTTATTACTTTTTATTACTATACAGACATTTAATTCAATAGCCCCAGACATCAAAGTTTTGAAAAAAAGTTCACTGCACCTCCTAGGTTCCCAATTTTAGAAGACAATTTTGACGTTTCGTTGACGAAAAAATTTAACATTTTAATGATAATTCGAATATCAAAATTAATTTACATTCGGCATTCACCCTTAACAGATACTGCTGTTTCGGTCCAAATTGTATGCACGATTGAAAAGTTATGCAGAAATCGGTTGTCATGGTATGGGCATGTGATGCGGAGGAATGTGGAGGAAAGCTTTGAGTATGAATGTGAAAGACCAAACCAAAGACCTTTTGGAAGACCAAAGAAACGATGGATGGACTGTGTGAATGATAATATGGCTAGAAAAGAGGTGACTACCGAGATGACGACTAATAGAGAAGTTTGGAAAAAAGGAACATGTTGCTCTGACTCCAAATAAATTGGGATAAGGGCAGAATGATGATTAAGAGTAAAAATGTCATAAAATCTGCGAATTTATGTTGCCATAGAGAAATTCGCGTGTAAATGTGTAATGTAAATGTAATGTTTATCTAAATATAAATACAAACTAGCAAACAACCGTGCAAAAAGTGCTTACTTTTGGACGACGTCTAAACATTCACGCACACCAAGCATACACTACTTGATACGAATTGCAGCTACAGGAGTGAAATAAAATTTGAAATTAATACATATTTGTGGGCAGGAAATAAAAGAGTTAGTTATTTGGTATTATTACAAGGTTATTCTTTTAAATTAGATTACAGAAACAACACATCAAAATGAAGGATGCAAACTGGGTTGAGCGCTGTTGCGCGTTCACGGAGCGACAAGTTCGTGTTCCTCGGAGCAAAAGAGGACTCAATTGAGTCGAACGAAAAAAAACAGTGTTCTCCTCAGTTCAATTCCAGTATCTGACAATGGCAATAGAGAAATGGAGATTAAAATTTCCTCCGAAGGAGCACCACAGTTATTATTAAATATCTAAAATTGTACTTACTTTAGTTCGGGCGCCAGTTTGTACTGAGATTACTCGTAAACTGCAGAATTCACTAATCTATCGGAATAGCTTTATTCGTTTTTCAATTTCACACGATTTCGGTAACTGCACTACAGAATACAATAAACGATAGCTATACTACGTACGCTTGTAATTTCACATTGTATAACAAAATTTATTTGGTCTAATAGGTATTTTCCCACGACTGACTTATTTCTATGAAATATGACTACTTTTCTGGAAATTTGAATACCTATCAAAAATTTTTTGAATAAATATCGTTTACCGACTTGCGAGCAAAAAGTTATCACCGCAGAGTTTTACGCTGCAATAAGCACTATGCTGGGTGATACCACTTTCCAGCTCGCCACAAGTCTGCGTCTGGGCGCCACATCGCTATCAGGTGAAGCAGTTGACCATCTCGGACACCATGGCCTTTCCTGCAGCAAGAGCGCTAGTTGGTTGGCACGGCACGCCAGCATTAATGACCTCATCCGTCGGGGTCTTTTCACCGGATGGCAGCTGTTTTAGAACCCAATGGCTTGGCACGCGACGATGGGAAGAGGTCAGCCGGAATCACCATAATGCCTTAGAAGTTGGGTAGGTCTTTGGTGTGGGATGCAACCTATGTCGACACTCTCGCGCCATCCCATCTTCCTAGTACGATGGGTTGTACTGGGGCGGCTGCTGCAGGTGCAGAAAAACTCGCACCACGCAAATATTATTGGGAGCTATATTTTTGAGCTGTTTGGGGTTGAAACACTAGGACCGTGGGGTGCGAGTGCTCATCGAGTATTTCGGGACATAGCCAAGCGGTTGGTTGACTCTTCATGTGATCAGCGGGCTGGCCTATTTTTAGGCAAAAAAATCAGCATTGCCATCCATCTTGACAACGTTACCAGCCCTTTTGGCACTTTCCCCGCTGACAGCGATTACGAATTTTTTAATGCCCAATGAGCTCTTCCATTTTTTTTTCTTCATATACCTACTTGTACATAATATAAATATTTTAGTTTGTTTATTGTATTTAAATATATATTTCATCTATGAATGTTCATTTAGGTTTATTACCGAAATACGCCCCGTGGCTAGAAGCATAGAGGAGTTAAGTTAGGTTCAGGTATAAGGGTTTATGACTACGTTGATGTATGTATCTGGTCAGACCATAGTCAGACATATCTCTCCATGTATGATAAACTTTAAATTTTTGGTTAAAATCCGCGGCCTCTGTTATTCCACGCCACTGCGCTCGATTCTCAGCCAGTTTTATATACTTATTTATTACTAGCGAACTTGCGAGATCGTCAATCGACGTAGCCTGAGGGCAACTTGCACTTCGGAAGCAAAAACCGATAAAAGCCTTTATGACTTATCGTTCACAAGCTTTTAAGTAGAGCCGGGATTGTATCGAAGGGTGCAATTATTGTCGCAACTTTAGAGACGGTTCGTTGTAGGTTGCGGACCGGAAGGAGGATGCATATAAAGTAAGTGATGAGTACAGGCTCATTGCCTGTACTCATCATATGGATAAAAATGCCACTTGCTTGCTTCAGATGTCACTACTATCCAACGTCTTTTTTTATTTTTTGGGTGGGAAATTATCGAATAACTTTCCCCCGTTCTGGACGAGGCGGGAGGGTGTGTCAGACTCTTACTGACTAAAACGGAAATGGAAGGAACACGGGTGGGACCCGTTGCCTGTGTTGCCAGGGGCCTCGGTATGCATTTTGGACTTTCCCGCGACCCTGGCAGACTATCCAACGTCTAAGAATTTAGCAGCTAGCAACCATACATTTTTTTTGAACAAGCGACTTCTTTTACGCATAATTAATTAATATGCCCCGTTGTGCAGCTGTTATTTTAATTTTAATTTTTGAATTGCTTTTTTTTTGTTGTAATCTTTTTATTACGGACACTTTTTACGTTCTGCATCGTTCTCACATGTATAGTTTCAAAATGAATGATGTAAACAATATTTTGTAACCATAATACGTTGATTTAAAAGAGTGTCCGTGGAGTTTCCTGCCCGTTCTTCTCCATAGGTACCTACTACGCTTTGGAATGGGCAACTAGCTTCATCTTTCTGATTGATTGACCGAACCCTTGACAATTCAAAAGTGCCTGTAATTGGTTTATTTGAAATAAATGCTTTGAGTTTGAGTTAACTGCAAAAATATGAGGACCCATGTATTTGCCAAAGATGTTAAAAGACGAACACTGGAAGAAAGCTCTCGAAAAAAAACTGACATTTCGTCGAGACTATGTGCTATCCTTTTGAAACCTGAAGATTTTTATGAGAGAAATTCGTATACTGGTAATGCTTTCAAGATACTAAGTCTGTTTTCTTTACCTACAGGCATTGTGATGTGATATTATGTAAATTATAGTAAAGGCGTATGTGTGTGTTGTATTATAATGTTGGATCCGTGCTAGATTTAACATCTCTGAAGTTTTTCAGTCAGGAAGATCATCATCGAGTTGGTTTTCAACTCTAATCAAGTTGTTTCTGTCGTACGCCTCCAGTCTTCAACAAAAAGGAACTTAAAGTCAACAAACACAAAATAACCTATAAATTATAAATCATTAATTTATTATTGACGTTCCACTACAGCTGCTTTTGTGGTAGACGCTTTCCCTGTCCTTAGCTCGTTCTTTAATAGTGGTACAAGTCGCATACATATTTATCTAGTTTTCGTTTAATTGTGATCGACACCAATCACCAAAATCTGATTTTGTATTGGAGGTCATCGGAAAACTTGAGACTATAGATGCATTCTACCAGTTTCTATGATAAATCTTTTACGGTTCAAGCAGTTCGGTTGTGGAATGCCTTGCCCGTGTCGATAAGGCGTGCTCAATTAAAATTAATTTGCGTCCATTTTTAAAATTATGGTAAAAAACACTATCTGTCTCCTTAAACATATTTTTTATTTTCTTTGTTCTTTGCGCCTGTTTTGATTCTTAGCGCTAGTTTTATGATTAATTATTGATTATTGAATATATTATATATATAATTTTAATATATTTTATGTATGTATGTATTTATTGTATATATGTGAATGGTACACCACAGACTACCTGCAGTATTGTCTCTCCTTTCCCCCCTAATCCATCTAAAGGTTGTCTTTAAAAGATCGCTTTTAGCGATAAGACCGCCCATTGTGTCACCCTATGTAAAATTTGTACATTTATAGCTGTAATTTTTATGGTGTACATAATAAAGAGTATTCTATCTTCTATCTATGATGATGTTCTTCAGACAGCAAAAGGAGTTTGTAAGGATCGTAGTTGGTGGCGTTTTGTAGCTTCTGCCTACCCCATGGAGAAAATGCGTGAGTACACTTATTTTAAAAGAAAGTTGTTGTAACTTTATTAGACAAGTTATTTCTTAGATTATTCCCGAAACCAGATTATTTCCGTTGGGAAGAGGCCAGACGGAATTACTACTGACTAATTCAATAATACCTACATAGGCAGGTATATTGAATTAGTCATAAACGTAAATTCTAGTTCATTAATATTAAGAGCCTAAAATAATGTCTGAATTTGAGCACTTATCGCAATAAAAAGTTGAACCAATTAGGTACAAAACGAAACAGCTGGCGTGACTGTCGAATTCTCAATATCCACAACTGTGCGACAAAGTCTTTAAACAGAAACTTTCTTACTTTTATGCTCAATTCGCCGTGTGTGGCACAATGAGTTATTGCTACGAACCATTAAATTACATCAAGATAGGTTAAAGTTGAACTTTGATTAATCATGTGTGCTTACTGAGCTTAGCTCCGTTCGGAGCTATTTATTAAGTTGCCAACTTATCTCAGACTGGGGGCTTTGCTAAAGTCGGGACTTGATTCTGTGTGGTGATATTCAAGGTACTTAAATGCTTCTTTAATTCTTTAACGAGGAATTTTGAAGATTAGTTGCAAAGATTTCTTTATAGTTACAAAGTTTTTAATCTTTTCTATCATACATAACAGACTGAAAAAAAAATGGAAGTGTTGGAATACGTAAGTATACAGGATTTTTTTAACCAATGCGCGGGGAACCAAATAACCCCCTCCCGAGTGGCAGGGCGGCGCTGCACCCGCTGGTCGACAGTCTGTTTTAGTAATCGCGTTGATTCGTTTTCCCGCCAAGCACCGTGTGGACTTGCGCGGGAAAATGAATCGACGTTTCTCACGTGTACTACCGATCCCGATGTCAGACTTTACTAACTGCGAGTTTTACAAGATGGTGCGAATATAGCTATAAAGTGGTGAAAACTTACGAGCAGCTCGAAGAATGTATGCGAGGAGTAGAGATCATACCTCGTACGTAACCCATGGGATCCGTAACCCCGTGGTCCCTAATTAAAGGTCCATTTTAGCACCCACTCAAAGGCTGCTTGATCACGTACTGTTCTGGACCCTGAATAAGTGTGTGTGATTTAATGATTTAATGTAATTGATCATAATGTCTAGGGACCATCAAAATGCAGAAAATGAAAGTATGAAGGAAAAATTGGAATTACCCTTCAAATAACTTCAGGTCACGGCCTAAACTTACAAAAATCTAGTTCGATCCTGACAAAATTAGCGAACAGTAACCCGCATAAATACCTACATGCAAATCGAGCGAGCGCTCAGCTGTTTAGGTAATCTCCGCGCGGTCCACTACACCGCGCGCCTGCGCCGGCCGGCAAGTCATCATAAAAACAGTTTCAAAGCAAACATCTTTCGTTAACGAAAACTTTATTATTTTGTTCTAAGACTTAGGTGAACACATTTTTTTTACATTTAATACTCAATACTCAATACTTTATTGCATTCCACATGTAGTACTTAGGTGGTAAAACTTAAAATTAGATCACATGGACCCTGTCGGCTGTTATGGAATAGTAATAATAATTCATAAAAAACGTTTACAAAAAGTGTACATTTAGCCAACAGTAGTAAATTTCCTTTATACATTTATAATGCCTAATAATAAACTAAAGCTAAAATATTTTTAATTACAGGTGCAAGTAATGATGATTCGGAATTAAAATGTTAGTTAGCGACCCGCCCGATCTAGGTTTATTATAAAACTGATACAAAAATTATCTATTAAGACGCTGACAACACCTAAACCGCGGTCACTGTCAAATTGCATAGGAAAGAAAGAGAAGTGCGATGACACAACGCTTGTAATTTATTGCAAAATATGAAGCAATTATCTTTTTACTCAAAATTGAGTTGAGTAATCGAAAATAAAAAACAACCAAGTTCTGCATTCAAATAAGACGTTCTTGTTAATAATTAAATACGTAACGTATGTTGATATTTAATACAGATATTTTGGATTAGAACTTAAGGTAAGAGGTGAGTTTAACATTAGTTTGTATCGAGATTTTTTTTCAAAACGTGTTTTGGTAACAACCAAGTTCTGGGAAATATGTTCCAAATTACCATATATTTTTTCCGCTACCACAAACTATACAGATTTGGCAATTTTTTTTCTTAAGAGAAGCCTATTTTGGTCAATTAGGTCTTGTCAGCGCCTTAACAACTATGAGCTATTTTGGTACATTAATACTTAGTTCTAGTCTATGTAAATATAAAAAAGTATATGTTTACGAGGGAATAAATTATCATCATGACAACATTTCTAGAAGTTTTTCTGTGTCTGTGTAATTGAGTATCGCTAAATGTTCTGATAGCATTGTACCACATTTTTTATAGCTTACACTATAAAGGCTTAGTACCTTTTTGAGCCTGTTATACAGAAAAGGTCCTGCTCCTTAATAAAACTCGCTTAAGTAAACATAAGCGATTTTTATTAAGGAGGAGGACCTTATTGTCAAAATTTGCGCACTGGTTTAATTTATTTTCTTTATAATGTATAGGTACCTACGTACCTACGAAAATCTATGAATAACAAACACCACATTATCATTTTACTTTAAACCTGGAATAGTCTAGTTTGAATGTTTTTCAACGAAGTTCTGTGTCTGTAAACTTTCTAGGAACTCGATTGGGTAAAGAATTTTGAGTCCACGTTAAAAAAAAACAAGTCTATTTATACAATAGCCTTTATTTAAGTATAACAAACAGAAAACAATCATAAAACATTATTATTATTTCTCAAAGGCTTGGCTCCCGAAGCCACAAGCTTCGGGAGCCAAGTGTCGCGCTGTTTGAAGCATTGTTTCAGACAAAATTTCGTTTACTTCGTTTTAAGTTCAAATTGCGGTATATTTTATGCTGAACCACTGTCAAACGATACAATTAAATTCAATGTTGTTTATTTGTGATTTATCTTTAAGTATTGTGTAAAGCTGAAAGCAGTTTTTTCATGATCAAATAAATAGGATTCGATTCTAGTTATTTATTTTCAGTCCTATGGACCATCCATACGACTGAAATTGATGCTGTTGTAAAACATAGATAATAAATACGCATGATCAGTGTCTCTGTCTCAGAATAACTGACTATATATAATATATAATACTTATACATAGTCGCTTTTCGTGTCTGTCTATGTGATCAGATCACGTTGTTCTTCGAAACTCCGCAATGAATGTAGTTTTCACCATCATTTAGAGAATTTATTCCGGAAGGTTTACGTTTATAATAAACTTACATATAATAAAGAAATTTCTCAATAATGTTTTGTTATAAAAACCGTACGCAACAGGGGCGGGTGGCTAGTAAGAAATAAATACAGTAGTTTTTTTAAATACTTTTTGTGCATACAATTGCGCACTTCAATCCTAAGTTCCTAACTAATATTTTAAATGCGAAAGTGAACTTGTTTATTTGTTTTCATGCTAAAACGGCTTAACGGATTTAGATGAAATATAGCACATGGGTAGACAATGACTAGGTTAGGACATCGGATAATTGAATGGCCGCCCCCGCAGAAGAAACGCGTAAGTGATATTGCGGCGGTTTTGATGTTAATCCATATTCGTAATGGTAAAAATTCCTCACTTCAATTTTTCCAGATTTTTATATCAAGTATTTAGGAAGTTACGTCTTTATTCTTTATTTAAAACGAAAATCAAAAAAATTGCAATTATATATGCGTACCATAATTAAAGCCTTATACTCGTATTGTGTGAAGTATAGTACCATACTTATCACGGTCAACTGAGAAATCACTTTAGTTAAATAGATAGATAGATTCATTTATTTGCTATCTGTAAAATACCATATTTAATATGGTATTTTACAGATTTTATAACACATACACAACAAGTTAAGTATATTCCGCCTACTAAATTCGGCATGCAAATTTAGTGACATTAACAGATTGTTCTAATATGCATAATCAATTTAAACAAAATAATTAAATTCCAATGTCAAAAATAAAGTACTAAATCAAGAATTGTCTACTTATCAAATTACAAATGTCAAAGAAAAATAATTCAATTACAAATTGTCTAAATATCAACTTTCAAATGACAACCAAAGAAATTAAATAACAAATGTCAACAGCTTAAAATAAAAATGTCAAAGTTAATTTTCATTTCATGCATTGTGCACATGTTAACTTTCCCATTTGTCCTGGAATTCATAAATTCCTTAATAGTGTAAAAACAATTTTCGATAAGCCATGCTCTGAGATGCTTTTGAAATAAGCTGATTCGCAGTTCTCTAATAACCTTCGGTATATTATTAAATAACTTTATTGCCATTCGACTAGTGTTTTCATGGCAGTACGTTGTTCTACATCTTGGCATTGTCAATTTTGTTGGATCCCTTGAGATTTTGCCCACCTTAGAAACATTGTCGCTATCGGCTTTACTGAATAGGTGAGGATTTAACGGCGTTGTCCATTGCGTGTTTGTTCTGGTGCAGATTTTAATAGATACTATAATTCCGCAACGTCCAATCTGTTGTACAAAATGTTATATTTCTACCGATATACCGTAACATAATGTTATAATTCCGACCATTATGATATATTATCCAGAACAAAAACTTAATCACCTATTACATTATCAGAATATTTTCGACTGCACCAGAATAAACGCGTAATAGCCCATTAAGGCGCTGACTTGTCAGCGCCTTAATGAGCGAAGTCAATTTATATTTAGAAATATGTTCAAAATTGGCTTCGCTTAAGAAAAAAAATTGCCAAATCTGTATAGTTTGTGGTAGCGGAAAAATATATGTTAATTTTGAACATATTTCCCAGAACTTGGTTGTTACCAAAACACGTTTTGAAAAAAGATCTCGATACAAACTAACGTTAAACTAACCTCTTACCTTGAGTTCTAATCCAAAATACCTGTATTAAATATCAACATACGTTACGTATTTAATTAATAACAAGAACGTCTATTTGAATGCAAAACTTGGTTGTTTTTGATTTTCGATTAGTCAACTCAATTTTAAGTAAATTGATAATTGCTTCATATGTTGCAATAAATTACAAGCGTTGTGTCATTGCGCTTCTCTTTCTTTTCTATGCAGTCTGACAGTGACCGCGGTTTAGGTTTTGTCAGCGTCTTAACGGTATCACTGTACTGCGAAAAACACAAAGAAAATTTAAGTATATTACATTTCAAAACAAAAAAAACAATAGTTGACAAGAAAAAAAAAAACTCAAAATACCATTAACGTTTAAAAAAATAAAACTAAAAAATATTTTTTTTGTAAAATATTTTTTTATCAATAACTTAAAAACGGTACCTGTTTATCACAATATTAATTAGACAATCTACAAAAAAAAACGCTCTTAAACGAAGTAAAAAACAAACTTCTATTCGGTGTAGTCATAAAGTTATGGATCAATTTAGGTTTTTTATTTTTCCTGTAAATATAACTTTTTACACTTGCGCGTTTATTCTGCGGAGGCGGTGGTTTTATATCGGTAGTACGTTCCCGTGGGATCATTTCTGACCTCCACGCAGGCGAAGCCGCGGCAAAAGCTTGTATTAAATAAAGTGGACTGTGGGTTTGGCGGAAATTAATACCACCTCGACCGACTGAGGGATTATATCTAGGTAGGGTTGCTAGCAGCGAGCAGCGTCCGCTGTAAATGAAGTCGTTTGCGAAGCTTGGATATCTTCTATACATATCTATCTGAGTAGGTACAGTCACGAGCATAATTACCTTACAATTAGGTACGCAAGATTCAAACACGATTTTCACCAAAAGTATTCATAGATATTATATGGTAGTACGATGGTAGTACTTTTCGAACCATATCTACTAATATGAAATAGGTCTTTTCTATTTCATATTAGTAGATATAGTAGATATATAAATAAAAAAACGTTGCAATCTTTATTTCACGAGAAAATCGCTTTTAAATTTTGTGTAAGTAGTAAGTAATTTGCGTGAGGTATTTATGCTCGTGACTGTTCTGACCCGGACTTAAAGGAGTCACGTCGAGCTGCGTTATGCGTATGAGTGACAGAGTCAATGCCGACGCTAACTGACTTTTTTAAATCTCGAACTTATTTTTTTTTTCTTTGCGACCTTTTCGATCTTCCAGTATACATTTATTTGCTCTGACAACCCTAGGAATTGTAGTCATTTCCATTATATTTAAGTTATAAATAGGTAGGTATGCGAAACAATCGGCTGCCCCATTTCAAAACCTAGTAAGGGACACTTTTTACTGCATATCATTTTATTGCATAATCTTGCTAATCTAATTTAGATTAGCAAGATTATGCAATAAAACGATTTGGTAAAAAAACTGTCCCTTACTAGGTTTTGAAATGGAGCAGCCGCAATTATCAGGATTATTATTATTTACAAATTATGGGCTCTGCTTGAGTCCGTAATTAGTCAGGAAACCCCAAAACAAACCCGTAGGTAAGCAAAACCGGACACGATAATGAATTTCTTGATTTAATAGCTTTACTTAACATTACTTAAAGTTTATTATTGTAAGTAATGGCGTAATTACCTACATCGGAAAATTTAGTACCCTTAAAATAATGTAATTCAGCAAAATAATTTCCTGAACCTTATTCAGTAAATACTTCTCTGTAAAGTTTTGGCTGTAATATATTAAATGGGAGTCCTAGCTTTATTAAATTTCTCTCTACTTGAAAATAATTAGAGATTGTTTGGTTTTCATTAGAATTATTCAGATCTTCCAATGCGATGCAATGCAAAATGAATATTGTGGCAAATAATGGTCAAGCGCGCGTAATCTGCTGCGATTGACTGTTGATATTTATTCAACAGTCAATTCAACGATTCAACCAACCACAGCAGTTTACGCGCGTGACAGATTATGTAAATCTTAGAAAATTATTCGTCGATTTAATTCTTATTCTAAACTATCGCAGTGTTCCAAGATGAACAATCAATTCCGGACGAAACCTGTGATCTGAGTCAGTCTAAATAAATACAAAACTTATCTTACTTTCACCTAAAATTAAATAATAACAGAATTATAAATTGTATTTTGAAATATTTCCTTGATTGTTTATGCTATTTCGATGTATAAGTTGTTCTTTACCAAAGGTTTTTATTGTGGATTAAAAGACTACTATTACGAACAATGTTTCTAGACGAAAAGTAGGTATATCAAAACCTAAGTTATGGTTGGTGGTTTTTAGATTAACCACAACAAATGTTTATTAATTTAGAATTACAATAGATGATTAAGGTATAATTAAAATTATACTATAATGTTTATTACGATTTTATGTTGCTATTTTCAAATAACAAGTAGTTTAAAACAATTTCCAGAACTTGTAAGTTGATGTTAATAACTTATCAGTTTACTTTTCGATTACAAATAAGTACATACTAAATTGCTAAATTATCTTATTAAGTTTTAAAAAGGTTCCACTACCATCGATATGTTAATTAATACATAAATTAGAAATGATTAAACAATAATTGGTGACCATTTGCGATTGGTCTAAAATGGCGGCAACATTGGTTGTACTTGATGAATATGGGGAGACTATAAAAAGTAGGTGTACCCGCGAGTTGAGGACCTTTTTGATACAACTGTTGTGAAAGATGGACTACCTGTAATGTTCCGTAAGTTAATTGATCCTATAACTTGATTATTGCTGATAACTATGTTTTTCTGTATGTGTTATACTTATAATATGTCTATGTGTTAAATCGAGTTAAGGAATATTCATGTTCTTTTTCATTCCGTTGATAAATTGCTATAGCTTTGAGAAATGGTCGAAGAGATTAATGTGATAAAGATAATTTATACTAATTTAAAAATGTGTTGATAAAATACTTTAAACCAAGCTGCCATGGAGTTTCTTGTCCTTCTTCTCCATGAAGACCTAGTTTAGGAACGGACAACTAGTTTTCTCTTTAACGTATTACCTGACAAGCCTAATTTGAATAAATACCTAGTCTTGTCTCTCTGTGCTTTTCTTCATGAAATCCTTTCCCTACACACCATATTCATAGGTACTTTCATACACAGTACATAACTTAGTAACCATTCTGACACTCAAAAACTTGCTGATTTAGTGGATATCATTACCTATATATATAGTATTCCATCCACTTATTAACTTATCCGACACGCGCTTGACAATCCACATACATTTTGCGATAATTTTCGTTCGAGAAACTACCTCGTCGGGGAGTAGATAAGGGAATTTGTTATTTTTCATTTGTTTCAATTAAGGGCTCGTGCAGACTAGCGCGACATCGCGGGCGCGGCAGGCACCAATATACATATGTACCTGTTGCGCCCGGTATTCACCCCAATCTGCACGAGCCTTAAGGCGAAAGCGTTAGGGTAGCGCGAAATTCAAATTGTCTTACGTTTTTTGCAGTTTGCGATGGCTGGATAAATTATTATTAAAATCAGCAATACTTTATACTATATCTCCTTAAGTTAGAACTGGCCTCAAATGTCATAATTTCATGAAATACCTAGTCATTCAATAGGGTTATGTGAACTTAGAGAGTTGTATTGATGATTTTTATGATTATAATTCTATAATTTAATTCATATTTAGATCAACATACAACCCGATACTGACCTGCCAATGCGGTTGGCAAGTGAAAGCTGATCTCAGATGGCGCCACCACTATACGACCCTTGTCATTATGTGAGATAAACATTTACACGCTTCGGATTTCTTAATTGTGTTGATTTCTTGACAATATTCCGATCTAGAACAGGTATTCCATTTGGAAAATATGTGAGTTGAAAGAAGAGTTAAGAAAAAGTGGCGTCTCTTTACGTGGAAGGAAAGCAGACCTAATTGAAAGGTAATTTGTTGTTCCTAAATTCCTTTATATTTTTACAATTTTATGGTCTTTAAACTTGTTTCAGTGAGAGCAGTGGTGGCCCAGAGGTAACGGCCCCGACTTACGAGTTGTACCTATGTCGTGGGTTCGAACCCACCAGGCACATTTCTTTGTGTAAACAATTTCATCAACACTGCTCTCAAAACGCTTAAGGAAAACATCGTAAGGAAACCAGCATGTCCTAGAAACAAAAATTCGAAGACATGTGACATCTACCAACCCGCACTGGGCCCGCGTGGTGGATTAGGTACAGCCCACTCCCTCTCAATGAGAGGAGGCCTGTTTCCCAACAGTGGGAACATGATAGGCTGATTATGCAAACTTGTTTCATGGTATATTGAATGTTTACATAGGAATTTAGGATACATTCTAGTGTGCTGTATCATTCTAATAATAACTTTCAACGACGGAACTTATTCCTTGTGGAAAACATGGGCGCACAAGGGCGCACATTAATAGTATTTTAAGACGGAAATTCACCATTCATTTGTTCGTTTGTTTGTGTGTTATGGGCGAACTGCCCATAACACACAAACAAACTGTTTGTTTGTGTTTTCTTTTAAGGTTTATTAAATCGCATGTTCTTACATTATAGGTTATGTGATGCGGGTAGGTTTACGTACAAATGAGACGAAATAGATTTTGACGACCTAGTCAAACTGAAAGTAATCATTTTTAATATATACTTACTTACCTGAGTATTTACCAATCTTTTCTCATCTCAAGGAAACTGGTGGCGTCCAGTTTCTTTAGAATTTGGTACACAAGTCACAACATCTAGGCAATTCCTCAATCATCATAATAAACCTATAATGTTTCCATTGCTGGGACACAGGCCTCCTCTTTGTGAGAGGGAATGGGCCGTAATCCACCACGCGGGCCCAGTGCGGGTTGGTACTCGTAGATGTCACATGTCTTCGAATTTTTGGTTCTAGAACATTTTCCTCACAATGTTTTCCTTCACCGTTTTGAGAGCAGTGGTGATGAAATAATTTACTCAAAGTAAAGCGCCTGTCTGGGTTCGAACCTACGATCTACAACTCGTAAGTCACAGTCGTTACCACTGGGCCCCCACTGCTCTCATTTCCTCAATAATTGTCTCTAATTATGAGTTCACTACTAATTCCATACTTTGGTCTGTGCGCTACTAGCGCCACTTTGACAGTAAAAATGTAAGAAAATTTGACTTTTGCGGGCTACCCTGACGCAACTTTGAAAACTAGAAGCCTTTTCCTGCCTTTCGTTTAAAAAAGAGCAGAAAACAAATGCGTCTGAAACAATTTAATTGAGTATGAATTTTTTATCCACAGGCCGAGTAGTTATAATGCGTTATTTTTTTCTGTAGCAGCCCGGAGACTGGATCTGTGTGTGGTTGATGACAAAAGGCTCGCCCCTCGCCCCGTTATTTATTACCTACATGGGACCTAAACATAACTTGCGAAATGTACCTACCTATATTACCCACCCTTCAGGCAACACGGGTGCTGTTATAATATGTATGTTACCTATATTTACCTCTGCCTATCTGACGGTATCGGACGGAAAATATTCCAATAATAACAAAAATGGAGGGAATACAAAAAACAAAGGTTTAAAAAAAATGTGTTCGTTATCAGCTACATTTGTTTAAAAAACTTTGTTGCAGCCATTAGCATTATTATTAATAAGTTTGTTGTGGGATGGAGCGTTATGTTAATTAATTAGGTATTTCTCATGAAACATGTATGGCGAAATGTATGTTTCATGAGAAATACCTAATTAATTAACATAACGCTCCATCCCACAACAAACTTATTAATAATAATGCTAATGGCTGCAACAAAGTTTTTTAAACAAATGTAGCTGATAACGAACACAATTTTTTTTAAACCTGTGTTTTTTGTATTCCCTCCATTTTTGTTATTATTGGAATATTTTCCGTCCTCTACACATTTCGGTCCTGAATTTGGGTCACAAGTCACAAAAGCACGTGAGGGTTGGCTTTACTGGATATTGTGATGGAAATCCGAGATTATACTTAAAACGATTTCCGTTCAATCTACATAGGAATACGTCGCGGCGTCAAGCCGTCACAACTCACACTGTATACTCATCAATCATCCCAGCTTTGATGTTTTTCGTTTTATCTAGATGTCATCATCAACTGGTTGCAGGTCTGTCTGTTTTTGTGTCTATATCTGGATTTAGATGTAGTTTATTGTGGTGTATTATATACAGGGTGACATTGAAAACATGCGACAAATCGAAATGGGAGATTGTACTCATCATTATGAACAACTTTTACTAAGGGACCAAAGCTACAATCCCAAAAAAAAAAACTGCTGTCCCCTACATTTATGTTCGTAATACCTCATCAAAATGTAGGAAAAGCAGATTTTTTTTTTTGGGATTACAGCTTTGGTCCCTTAGTAAAAGTTGTTAATAATGATGTATACAATGTCCCATTTCAGTTTGTCGCAAGTTTTCAATTTCAACCTGTAGATCTTTGACATTCGTTACGAGTAGTCAGGAGTCCAAAAGTCTGACAACCAGTCTTACCAAGTATAATGTTACCCAGTACTTAACTGGGTTGTGGAGGTCAGACAGTCACTCCAAGTAAAATACTGGTATTCAGCTGCATCCGTTTAGACTGGAAGCTGACCCACACATGGTTGGGTAAAGACTCTTACAAACAAGCGCGACACGCGACGCGACACAAAGGCACCGCTTGTAGTGCTACACGCGGTGCCTTTGTGTCGCGTCGCGTGTCGCGCCTGTTTGAAGGAGCCTTAAAGGTCAGGCAGTTTGATTGATTGATTTTTTATTATCACATTTGTTTTGATTTTATCAAATACCAATGTTCAAATGAGTTAGTATAGTGTAGTTTATTGACTAGATTCGTAAAGAAAAAGATTTGTCTCAAATAACATTAGATATATGTACAATTGTTTCGCCCTACTATGCAATATATGAGCAATATCTCAGAAATAAATTGGAATAGAAGAGAGCCATATTGTTTTAGAAATATCGGTGATTTATGAAAGATCTTGCGATATTGAAAGGTGATTCTCATTTGCGAGTGAAATTGATAGTTTTCCACCTCTAGGTTGTTGATATTTGTTAAGCTCTAGCATTAAATTACTTTCTAGTTTAATTATTGAAGTCTTCAGTAATGTTTCAGGCGTGACTTTTGCAGATTCACATTTCAACGGCTTAATCGAAAGATCTTGAAGTTCCAAAGTTAATCTTAGGCTAGCTAGATTAATGAATAGTTATTTAAAGACAAAATTTAAAGTATTTACTAAGCATGTTCGTATTTAACTCCTTACAACTTTCTAGCTGGCTTTGATTACGACACGAATGATAGAAATGCGTGAATCACGAATATTGAGAGTGCGCTGGAACCTTGTTTGGCACGGATTTACTTAATTTTAAGATTTTAAGGCATTTTGATGGAATTTAAGCAAATCACGTCGTCTTACGTTTTTCTGCCAAGTCCATTGCGGAATTCGTAATTCTTATTATCATAATCTATTGAATCTTCTGATTAATTCTTTTTCTCTTTACAATGGAATTTGTAATCCCTCGATTTTCCTAATCCTTTCAACAAATCGTTTATCCGATTGTATTTTTCTTTTGTGTAATTTGGTATTTTATGTAGCAATAAAGATTGTTTGGAACGGCTATGGCGGAAGGTCTAAAATGCACTTAAAGCATGATTTGAAAACTAAAATAATATTCATCAGCAGCTGAAATAAAAATAGAATTGACTGGATGACACCTGATCGAATAAGTTGACAACTGAGTACACAAGTCAATAGTACCTAAGTATTGTAAGAGAACCTGGAGTAGCCGCTATGGTACGATACCACCAATTGAACCCGAGAACCTATGTAACGTCTTCCAAGTAATTATTTGGGGTAAAGGTCGCCCCGCCCGGAATCCTTTCAGGGTACGTAACTCAATAGTGTTTAAAGTCGACTTACCCGACATTATTCAATCAAGACCATTTGCTATAAGGCACGGCGCCCATTGGCGGGACGGCACGGCAAGGATATTTTAGGTAAAGAGTCTTCAAGTGCCGAGTGTTTAAGGCAAGGCAAGAGGCAAAAGTGCACCATCGTCGACTGTGAGGGGAGTGGGCCGTAATCCACCACGCGGGCCCAGTGCGGGTTGGTAGATGTCACATGTCTTCGATTTTTTGGTTCTCGGACATGACGGTTTCCTCACGATGTTTTCCTTCACCGTTTTGAGAGCAGTGGTGATGAAATAATTTACACAAAGTAAAGCGCCTACCTAGGACCTACGAACTATAACCCGTAAGTCGCGGCCGTTACCACTGGGCCACCACTGCTCTCCATGGTGGAATGCAAGCCCATGAAATTAATTATAATCATAGTCGTAGCGTAGCTTCAAAAACAAAATATTACGCTTTCGAATTTTGTATCAGTGTCTTTGAAACATTCGTGAGGTAAAAATCCCTTGGCGTGCCATGCCGTCCCGCCAGTGGGCGCCGAGCCTAAGGCTCGTAACAGAAATGATATTGTTCGAAAATCTTTAGGCTTCGGGATATCGTAAATGTAGGTCGTAGGTCACCGATAGGATACTGGAAAATTGGGTAAAAATATGAAAACATTATCTTTATTCTAAAATTCGATATGGCTTTATTTAGTTTCTTACAATACCAAGTTCGGGAAAATAGTTTTGTAATAAAAAAATATCTGGAAATAATTATCTGATTGGCATGGAAGGTCAAAGATTCAAGCCCAAATTCACGAACAATAATAAATAACATAAACAACTGTATTCCACAGGCCTTTCTAATCAAACTAATACTTGTGAGCTGGTTATACAAGGTGTCGTTTTGCATTCTTGTCAAATTCAAGGAGGTAACTATGCTAATGATTCTCGACACGAATCAATAATAATAAAATAAGTAGTTTTTTTTTCTAATTTTCGGAAATCGGTATATGTGGGACACGCATGTTAAAACGCGGCCCGTGTGATACCGCACTGTAACTGCCATTTTACACACACACTACCGCATACGCAACGGGGTGATTCTGTTCGTTGAAAGTGGTGTATTCTAAAATACTATCAAACTTAAATAACTAAAAAAACAAGTATGTATTAATTATTGAGCTGGTATCGTAATTTTATTTGATTATTATTTCTTTGCATACAATCAAATAAAATTAATGCATAACGACACCTTGTATAGGTAATAATTGTTCAGTGAACACAATTTACAATTTTAATGTGCACACAAAAATAATTATATAGGGCTATCTAATTAATAATTAAATAAATAAAATAAAAATAAAAATGTTTATTTCTCATCATTAAAAAAAATACAATTTAGTAGGTACTTACATGAATTTTCTTGTAAGTACCTACTACAATAGTTTTTTTCTGTGGTGGTTATAATGAGGTGCACATGGTATTGACCCTACCCCCTGAACTAGGCGGGGACCTGTATCTCAAGGGATAGTGTGCGGCTATTTATATTCAGATCCAACTTAGGACGTCTGTGTGTCACCATTAAACAGATAAAGTACCAGATTTTACATATTTAACCCTGGGTCACTAACCATTCGTAAAAGTTACGACGCGTACCTTGCGCATTTCGTGTTTTGGTAAGATCCCGACCTCCGTCACCCCACCCGTTTCTAATACCTTCCTGATTCGCCTCATTAGTGATCTTCAGTCACTCATTGCGGATGCACGCTTATTAAATCGGGCTATATCGTATGAACATCGTCAAATTTCAGACTAACTTTGCAACGAAATTTGAGGCAAATCATTGCGGAGGTCTTTAAAATTGTAGACTAGATCAATAAAGGTTTTAGCCGAAACGTTCTCAAAACTCGCAAAACTTGCAGCTGCAAAAAAAAGTCATATAACTACGCACTTCTGCCCGGGCTGCAAAAAAAGCGATTTGCAGGGAGCATGTTGTTTGTATGTGCAATCATTTTTCAATGTAGGTTATTTCTAAAACAAATGTGTTATTGGATAAAGAGAAAACTAAGACTGCTAATTAAGGTCGTTTTGTGTCATAAATGAAGTTGATTAAATAAACATTGATCTTTTAATCCGTCGTAAAATTTACGAATGGTTAGTGATAACGTTACTCGAAATTAAGGTTAGTGAGCTAGGGTAAATAGAATATACAATCTAATTGTAAAATAATTATATTATGTACAAGTATATGAAGGAAAAAAAAAGATAAAAGGGGGAATCATTGGGCATCAAAACATTCGTCCGCATCGCTCTCAGCGCGTAGCGGGAAAAGTGCCCAAATGGCTGGCAGCGTTGGCAATTTTGACGGCAATGCATCTTTGGCCTTAAAATAGGCCAGCCGTCTCGTCACGTGAAGAGTTGACCAACCGCATGGCGATATCCCGAAATACTCGATGAGCACTCCGACCCCACGGTCCTTGTGTTTCAACCCCAAACGGCTCAAACATAGGTATAGCTCCCAAAAAGGTTGTCATATTTGCGCCGTTTGAGGTTTTCTGCACTTGCAGCAGCCGCCCCAGCACAGCCCGCCGTGCTAGGAAGATGGGATGGCGCGTGTTGTGTTTGCATCCCACACCAAAGGCCTACCCAACTTTCAAGGCATTATGGTCATTCCGTCTGACCTCTTCCTATCATCGCGTATTGGGTTCTAAAACAACTGACAGCCAGACGGATGATGTTATTAATGCTGGGTTGCCTTGCCAACCGACCAGCGCTCTTGCTGCAGGTTAGGCCATGGTGTCTGAAGTGGTTGAATGCTTCGCCGCACTGACAGCGATATGGAGCCCCGCAAAGAGCGCCCAGACGCAGACTTGTAGTGAGCCGGAAAGTGGTGTCACCCAGTATAGTTGTAACATACCCAACATGTTGGGTGGCGGTAGGGCCTGAAGCCAGAGGCCCGACTTCCATTCTCCCACAGCCAGCAGGCGGGCACACTCAGCAGTATTGGTGGACGTATTAATGAGGTTATTCCGTACCAATTTAATCATTGAAACGTCAATATTATTATAATTGGCCGGTCGGGCTGGTCAATATGAAACGTACATATTCGATTATACGCTGCAGCAATCCAAATACGATTAAATATTAACGGTGACTTTCAAAGTTTCAATGTTTCATTCTATTTTATCTTCGCCGCAGGTTTCTTGAAACAACACTATACACGGCTTTATTGGAAGCAGTTCAATTTCCATACATAAGTTACAAACAATATGCATCTTGAAACACAATGAAGGTGTCTATAGACAGCCTACTAGATACTGCTCTAGTAGGCTGTCTAGACACATTCATATTATTTTTGTAAAACAGTTAGTTCGTTGACCTAAGTATGATAAATAAGTACTTATCATGACTGAAGATGGGGTGTAATTATGAAAGGCGGGAGGCAGCGGGGCCTGCAATAGGGTCTTACACCCATTTTTGAAAAGTGTCTTAATTAAATTCTATAGTGCTAATATGCCCCAAAAAAAATCACAAAAATTTTATTCAATCGATAAGTGCCATAAAAATGCATTTAAATTTTACATTTTCAAATCTCGCGCGTAGTTTGACGAAAACGCAGGACGCAGTGGATGCCATGTTGCTCTGTGGTCATGACGTCACTTGGCTATGTAAACAAATGCGCTGATCTATTATCTAACTATCAGTTGACAGTTGACACGTTTTAGTTTACATAGCGGTATGACGTAATAACATGGCGGCTACTATTTCATGATGTTTTTTAACAGATTAGAAAAACTGAAAACGTTGAATTGAATTTTAAAATTTATTTTGTTATTTTATGAACTAAAAGTAACATTTTCCGCCTCCTTTTTGCCTAAAATATCTCAATAACCTATTTATAGATTTTTTCTCGTATATAGTACAATACCCTATTAACTAGTGAAATAATCACTACTCGCTGCTTCTATGAGGATGGCTAAGCGTTGCAATCATTACACTTAATTAAGGATCGGTTGGAGTACCATCACGGTAGGTACCCTACCTACCGTGATGGTACTCCAACCTTCTGAAAGACTCATCCAAACCTTTGATCGTCTGATGACAGCTGTTGTGATTGATTGATATAATTAACAAAAGCCGATCGAATTACTTGACTAGTGATTTGGCATTGTTTATAACGCTGTTGTGGAAAATCGGGACTTAAAACTGGACTTGTTTGGAAATTTCTTTATCAGATTTGTGTACATTGTCTATTAATTAAATTGGATTGAAATAAATATACCTTACAAGATTTTATTTAATACAATTAACAGTCTAGTAGGTATAATATAGAAATCCTACCACAGAGCAAAAAGACGTTTTCACGTCAAAATTTATTATTCTGATAAAAACTGATTCTGTGATTCTGAGCCCTTTATTAAAAGTACATTTAATACCGGCAAACCTCGAAGATTGTAACTAAGTTACAAAATATCAGCGGTAGACGTAACAAAATACAAGTAGGTAGATATTCGTGGAAAGGAAAATTCATAAGAGCGGGAAGCGAAATAAAATAACACATGTCATGCATTTTATTGAAAAAGGAAACAGCACAGATGTGTTATTGTGAAATGGAAACCACTTAAAATGTTTTTTGCGTCGATGTCGTGAATCTCGCGCGCTGAAGCGTTAGGTTGCGGGTCATTAACCCTGAATTGCGATTCAGATGAAAGTACAGGTTATGGGAGTCGCTAAATTGTTTTAGGTGTCCCATTATTTAATTGGTTTTATTTAGCTGAAATTGACTCGCATACTAATAAGAGCATTACTAGGTACTTTGCAACCGCCGCGTAAACAAAATAATATTAGTTAAGTAATGAGCTCATTACAGAGGCATTAACATTTTCAAATTCTTCAAGTCACACAGTATTTATTCTTTTTAACCAGTGCGAATTGTGCAGAAAAAATATCGGGATAACAAAAATCCTGAACATCTCGCAATTCAGGCGATACCAACATCGTTATCTCTAATGTGCCTTTTATCACGTTTCTTTTAGTTCTTAGAACAAAAAGGCTGTCTAAGGCGCCATCTCCACGGGCGAGAGAATCGCGGCTATAGTATCGCCGTGTCATCAATGCCATCAAATGATATCGCTGTGTGGAGAATGGTCCATACAGTTTCTATAGAATTTGATGGCACGGCATGATTATCGCCGCGATACGCTCACCCGTCTAGATGGCGCCTAAGACCTAAAACGCACTAGCGGCGTGATGCGGCGTGCCGTTGCGGCAGGTCGCAGTATACACGGTCTGCCGCAACGGCACGTTGTATTCCGGCTAACTGTATAGTCTCGGTTCCATTGCGGTCCGCCGCATTTCGTCGTCAGTGCTTCTAGATTAATTGGATATGATGGATATTTATATTGATATTGTAACTTTTTATTTCTGTCTGCATAATCAGTGCATTTGCTATCCCATAGGATAGCAAATTCACTGATTATTGACTGATTGGGGCGTTCTTTGATCTCGAAAATGAACTTATCTGTATCAAAATCCATGACACGTGCGCAGTGGCGGTACCTTCATATAAGCTCAAAAGCGGCATGCCTTACTAAAATGATCGATAGAGAATTTATTGTACCTAACCAGTAGTTTATGAGAAAATTGCGATGATACGTACGTAGATACGTAGGTACCTACATACTCAGTCGAAAACTGAAGTTTCTTTTTTTGAAATCGGTTAAAATTTTATTGGGCTTGCGTTATTTTGAAACCCTAGGCACGCCACTGCACGTGCGCCCTGCATAGTGTCTACTTGTCTAGTGCAAGGAACATATTTACTCTAGGGAGAAGAATGACAACTACGAACAAATAAAATGGTACGGTTTTTGGCGCCTCCTGGTGGACGCCCCCGAAATCTCGCGAAAGCGGGATATTAAAAATCGCATTTCTTTGAGATACTTATATATAAGCCTGTCCACGAAAGCAGAACTGGGAAACAGTAACCGATGTTAAATTATTGCATTTTCACAGGGTACAATTTTCCAGCTCCGCTTTGGTGGTCAAGCAGCCTTATTGATGAAATTAACATAAAAAGGTAAATAGGAGAAAATGTATTCTTGCTTGTAGAAAACTTTGAAAAACAAAATCATAAGTAAGTGATTGATTTGTAAAAGTCAAAGACTACTCAACGTCGTTAATGGTGAGGATATCACTTAACTTTGCAAAAAGAGAATTCACAAGAAATAACATCTAAAGTAATAGGAGAAAATGTATTCTTGCTTGTAGAAAACTTTGAAAAACAAAATCATAAGTAAGTGATTGATTTGTAAAAGTCAAAGACTACTCAACGTCGTTAATGGTGAGGATATCACTTAACTTTGCAAAAAGAGAATTCACAAGAAATAACATCTAAAGTAATAGGAGAAAATGTATTCTTGCTTGTAGAAAACTTTGAAAAACAAAATCATAAGTAAGTGGTTGATTTGTAAAAGTCAAAGACTACTCAACGTCGTTAATGGTAAGGATATCACTTAACGTTGCAAAAAGAGAATTCACAAGAAATAACATCTAAAGTAAATAATTACGTTCCTAGATTATCATGCGCTCACGCCGGCAGACATTTTTCTTGCGAACTGGTGCTGCCAAGTATATTTAACAAAATCTTACCCACTAAATTTTATTAAATTAATTTTAGAAAATAAGTAGCCTCTGCGCTCTGCCTGATGCGTTGCAGTAAATTAAATTAATTATTTATTTCTGTATTGGCTTGCGAGCTTATATCTATTATATTATACATACATTACATTTTTATTTATCCAATTTTAATAATAATAACATTGATCACATTAACCGAAATAATAAATCGGCTAACTTGTTGGTTAATAAATAAAACAAAAATGTTGATAAAACTACCAAATGGTAGCTTTTTAATATTTATAAACCTTTTTAGTTTATGTTATGTTGCCATCCTTGAAAACGTCATTAATGAAGACCGAAGTTTTTAGGTCTCACATAATAGAGGAGAACATGGCAACATAAGTCTAGCCCCCGTAGGCATTCCTAAGTTTACCCAATGAGACGACCCCGCCTGGTCTAGTAACTGACGGGGGCAAGGCTTGCGGCTAACCGCCTCGAGTGCGCGGAGGGGACGCGGCGCGCCGCTACATTCAGCCGGTGCGGGTCGCCGCAGCCCCATCCAAGACCACCGGAGCAATTGACGGCTGGCCGCAAGTCAGTGCGTCGATATCATGCGGTTTCATATAAACATTGAAGTGCAGCCTGCCGCAACGGCACGCCGCATCACGGCCAGCCGCTAGTGCGTTTTAGGCCTAAAGGTCCGTAGGTATCTGGGCCGTGCCCGGGACGTGACAGGGCCGTGGCACACACAAGGCAGGAACTGAAGCTCCGTCGCCGGTCCGGACACGGACGTGGTGAACGATTCTAGCTTTTTCCGCGTCTTCGCCCGCGTGGATGACGGAAAATATCCCACGGGCACGTACTACTGGGATTTAAAGTAGTAAATCCTAAGTGTTAATCCACAAAAACTAAAATCTGTAGGTAACTAATAGACTAAGCGTAGGGATCTTCACTTACACCGCGGCATTTTTATTACTTTTAGCATTTTTATACCTGTCATAACTTTTAAACGAAAGGTCTGATTCGAATAATTTAAAGAGGAATTTATGTGTACATAATCAACTATTTAGTTGGATAAGGACCGTTCGTATCATGATACGTATTTCATCGTCTTTCGATTCTACCCGTGTTTTGATTGACCATTTCAAACAAAAAACGGTTACCTACTGTGACATAACTGTAATAGTTAGACATATAGCCTTGCGGACTTTTTTGTGGGTAATAATGAGTACTTACTATAAACATTTAGTACATTATTTTATATATCAACAATAGTTTTTGCAGCGTCAAATAATTACTTTTACGAGTATATGCAAATGTTTGATACCTTGGGTTGCATAAAAGATTAGGTTTAAATGTAGAACGTCTTTGATAGTTTGTGCTCCGGAGTAATGAGGAAATTCTGTCTTATTACTTTTTAGTGGTTTGTGCTGTATTTTTATAGCAATAAACGTTTTTAAATATTAACTAGTTTACATTATTGTAATTTACGTAGGGATTTAATTTTTTTTTGTAAATAAAATATAGCCCATACTACTCGCTCATAATGTAGCTTTCTATAAGTGGTGAAACAATTTTTAAAATCAGGTAAGTAGTTTTAAGAAAATATTTAATATTGGTATGTCTAATCTTTGTAATATTGGTAGGTCCGTATATACATCTATACTATCTTTATAGTTAGTATAGATGTACATATATACGGATATATTTTTTGGGCCCCTGACGGCGCACGGTCTGCCCACGTCCTGGGCACGTCCCTGACATGTGCGGACAGAAAGGGCACATGGAATACTTACCCATTTGTAAGAATATGAACGTGCCTACAATATTAAAAAAAACATAAGATATTCGCAACTAACTTCATGAATAAATTCGTTGTTACTCGCGACTTCGTTAACACTCAAAGAGTCATATTTACGGCAGTTCTGTAACTATTCCGGAAAATTGTTCAAATGTTGAAAAAGAAAATGTTTTTTTTACAATGTGACCTTTTGTTGTTTTTCAGATGTGAGAGAGCTCGAGCAAAGATAGACAAAAAGTACAAAAGGGTAAATTAAGTAAACAGAAGGCAATAAATTACAATTTCCATCAGAGCGGTACGAGTGTTAATTAGGGTAATTATTTATCTGTTAATCAAGTCATTAGCTACTGTAGGGTAGATCCTCCCATCCATTATAGCGGATTTGGACTGCATTGTGTTGAGGACATTATTATATATTCGCGACCTAGTTGCCGGTGACTTGTCTAGTTGTCTATGATTAACGTTTTAAGTGAAGAGCTGTGTGACGTCACACCTGTGTAGGCTCAGAATTGGAGTGTTATATGTAATTATATACTAATTCAATAAAACCAGTCACTTGCAATTTGCATTTACGTGGACTAACGTTTTGATAGTTTTATAATTCTACTAATATTCTTTTCTTTTTTCGACGGGTTTACATCGCATGAGAATGAAAACAACGCATGTCCATGTTTTAAAAGAGGAAAACAACATCATCCACTGACACAAAATGTTTTCGGAAATCTACAATGATACAGCAAACAAGCATAATGTCAATGTAAAAAAACATAATGTCAAAACAAAACTAGAGCAAACAAACATTATGCCATTGTACAGTCAGGGAAATTAATTGTTTATCAAAATGACAGACTATATGAATTTGTTCTGTCATAGCAATTTCATATAACTGTCAAAGAATGTGTGTTGAATAGTTGTAATTTGATTATAACAAGAATTAAAGACGGAGTCAATCCTAACTATCCTAATCCTAATCCTGATTTCCTAATTCTAACTAATATTATAAATGCGAAAATAAGTTTGTTAGTTTGTTTGTTTTTTCAGTTTTCACGCTAAAACGGCTGAACGGATATGGATGAAATTTGGCACATGGGTAGATCATGACCTGGATTAGGACATATAATACTTTTTATCCCGATATTCCCACGGGATTGAGACATATGCAGGTGAAACCGCGAGGCGCAACTAGTTTACTATGAAAGTATACCTACCAGCTTGATACACAAGATTTTAAAGAAATTACACAGAACAAAAATACCTGTGTTATTTCACTTTATTTATTTGTTTACCTGTCTTAGATGGAAACACAAGGAGCTATAAAGAGCTTCATCGCGTCGTCGACGAGTCTCGGACAAGCACAAGTACGTAGAACATTCTTATTAACAAAATAATTAACATCGGATTACTCACTTATCAAGGTGTAATTAATGACTGCCTCGTTTTTCGCAAGACGGCAAATGGTATTGGGTTTTTCCATCAGGAATGTCTCAGTAGCAGCCCGGAGTCTGGAGTTGCCCGGTTAATGGCAATGGGCTCGTCCTCTGTTACATGAGATTTAAACATAACTGGCGAAATGTAGGTGTAGGACCTATAGGTACACTTCTGCCTAACCCTTCAAAGATTACAGTTGTTCTATTGTGTTATGTATTAGCAATAGAAAATGCATACTTTGCAGGGTATAGTTAAAGAAAAACATGGCCTTTCAATACGTAGCTTTAGGATAAGTGTACACGACCCACCGGCCACAACCACCGGTGGCTGTCGCCTCTTGCTGCGGTGTCGAGTACTGCTGCAGCGGGCGGCCGCCACCGGCCACACGTGTGCGGCGAATCCATACAAAACGTATGAAAAACATGTGAACTGCTTCGTGCTGGGCTTTTTTTTTGGGTGCGAAATTATCAATTAACTTCTCCCGCTCTGGGCGGAGCGGGAGGGTGTGTCAGACTCTTACTGACTAAAACCCACCCGTTGCCTGTGTTGCCAGGGGCCTCGGTAACCCTTTTGTACCTTCCCGCGACCCCGGCAGGCATCGGCCCTAGTGGACCCATACACTTGTGCTGACGACATCTTTTAGAGGCGCGCGTGGAACACAACGCGCCGTCTATCCGGGCCTGGTCCTTACCGGACGGTGAGCTACCCATTGCTCACCGTCCGCAAACCCGCGCCTACGGTGGCCGGAAATCCGCACGGGATTCCCGACGCCCTGGGCGTCTCCTGCGGCGGCTAGGGGCGAGAGGGCGCGAAACTTGCCTTTCCCTCACCCGTCCCGCCTCCTCCTTCGCGAGCGAAGTTTTTGTTGGTTTTATATAGAAACTTACCTTTAATAATTGAAATAGAAATATTTTTTAAATTTAAATCCACAACAAAAGTGACTGGCTTTCGATAGTTGCCACAATTAAATGAACTACTTTTTACTTGAGGTGTCCAAACTGATGAACTTTAGGCATGTAATACAAATAGACTATTATTACCATTTAGTATAAAGGTCAGTTCACACCGAAACACAATACAAGTATTCAACCCGACTCTGAATGCACTTTTAAGATAGCGACACTGAACTTATTTACAAGAATAGATGAACATCTCAGTGAAGCTACAGAATTCTTTAAGAATCTGTAAGTAGCGTCACGTCATGTCTCGATGTGAACTGACCCTTAATCACAAATATGTTCTTAGATGATTTTTTATTTTATTATACAGGTCCAAACCTATTGTGCAATCACGTTGCAAAAGCCATTTCAATTTCAATGCAAGTCCAACCTTCACTATGATTATGTTTAAATAATAATGTGTAAGTATAGGTGTATGTAAGGTTAGCATTTGAATTGATCGACAAGATGAAGTTGATCAAGCAACCCATATCTCTCAACGTCAATAATATAAGATTATGTGACTCTGTTCACCACATCAGACATAGCACTTTATTGCCAAATACCATTCGCTGTATAATAATTATGTGGTCCATCAAACTGTGGAAAAACTAATGTTATGATTAGTTTACTGCTGCATGAAAAGGGCTCAAATTTAAAAATCTTTATCTTTACTCTAAAACTTCTTTCCAACCAAAATACCGTTTCTTGACTGAAGTATTCAAAAGAGTGCCTCAGATTAACTTCTACGAGTTCAATGATAATAGAGAGGTGACGGCTGCCCATGTTCTCGCTGGGCTACCGGTGGCTTGTCTGTCCCTAGCCTTTTAGTTTTAGTCGTCTGCATCTGTTTGTTTTATTTAGTTTATGAGTGGCACTATTATATTATATTATATATAAATAATGTTTTACAAATATCAACATTTGACTGGTACACAGATGGAAATAAAAATGTATGAGTAGGCAGGTAATGTTAAAATGAAAACTCCAATTAAACATCCACTTTGTCATCAAAATGATTTGGCGTAAATTCGGTTTGTTGACCGGCAGGTAAATAACTGCGGGAGCTGACGGGGTCTGCTATTATAATTAAATTTAACGTCGCCATATTTAAGTGACGCTTCCAAGCCAGCAGACCTAAGAGATTTAAGATTGAAATCGGCACCCTAATTGCGTAACTAATAATCACAATCTGAATGATTATGAAGTATATTGCTTATCCATTGCTTCATAAGTTCGAAAAAATTGACTGCTCAACAACGTAAGTAACGCAATGAATTTTGTAGAACTGTCAAAATGAAACACATTGCTACTGATAGTGTTACGTAATTACCACGCACGTTATTAAATTAACATTTTCTTGATTGGCTGTATCAAGCAAAACGTGTTTCAAAATCTGTTTTTGAATGCAAAAAATAAGATTTATAGTCTTGTTGTTTATACTATTGTCTTTGAAATACTCTTACATCATGGGGTTTAATAATACAAATATTTAGGGAGCCTTTTGAATATTATTTTGTGTAATTTACGAAACAATGTTAAATGGATCTCAGTAAACGCAGGTTTGACATTGACGTAGGACAGCATACAGCTTCCCCAAAAAAGTATAGGATATAAATATGTTTATGTAAATATATAATGCTTTCATAGTGTGTAAGTGCTACTAAGATAAACCAGATTAAAGGTTATGAGATTATTTAAGCGACAATATTCAAACACAACAACAACCCGCTGCAGATCCGGCGGAACCTGAACAGAGTTTTATTTTTTGTTTTTGCATACCTACCGCATGTGTGTGACAAAAGTATCGAGGTTTGTTCTAAGCGAAACGGTTTAGGACGCTTCAACATCACTTAAGACGCTGACAACACCTAAACCGCGGTCACTGTCAGATTGCATAGAAAAGAAAGAGAAGCGCGATGACACAACGCTTGTAATATATTGCAAAATATGAAGCAATTATCTATTTACTCAAAATTGAGTAGAGTAATCGAAAATAAAAAACAACCAAGTTCTGCATTCAAATAAGACGTTCTTGTTATTAATTAAATACGTACCGTATGTTGATATTTAACACAGATATTTTGGATTAGAACTCAAGGTAAGAGGTTAGTTTAACGTTAGTTTGTATCGATATTTTTTTCAAAACGTGTTTTGGTAACAACCAAGTTTTGGGAAATATGTTCAAAATTAACATATATTTTTTCCGCTACCACAAACTTTACAGATTTGGCAATTATTTTTCTTAAGAAAAGCCTATTTTGGTCAATTGGGTCTTGTCAGCGCCTTAAAGTCGAATTGTTAATTTCCTGGAGTAATCTGACATGTGCTAGCTTTCACTTTGTGTATTATAAAATGGTCATATTTAAAGTATTTATTGTATTCTAGACTTTTACACTTATTATTATACATTTATTTTACACTTATATAAATCGATTAAACTAAACGATCACCATATCAATAAATATGACCATTTTATTACTCAAAGTGACAGCTAGCACATGTCATATACTCCAGTGAATTATGATTCGACTTTAGGTAAACCGTTTCGCCCAGCAAGAACACTTGAGATTAAGTGGTACATATTTGCACTAGCCTAGCCGTGATTCCTACATTGTCCACACACTAACGGCGGGCTAGGCGAGCAATTACGCGACTTTAACTGACAAAAATTGCGCTTGCTTGAGATGAACGAATAAACTTACGTTCTTTTGAAATCTGTCCGATTAACTTCAAAGCATGGAATTAGTATGTACCAGGGATGTTGCGGATGCACATTTTTTTAACATCCGCGGATGCGGATCTCAAGTTTTTTTAAGGAATTCGTCAAATCGGCAAGGCAAAATTCAAAATTTTCGATTTTCGTGCAAATTGCAGCGCAATTTCGTTGTATGTTGATCATAATTCAATTCTCGGCAATTATAATAAAGTAATTACTAAATTATAATAATTTAAAAATCAATATAGCGTTCGAAATAATATGTGTTTGTCATCTAACACATATCATTTCGAGAGCTATATTGATAAGACGATATTTCTTGAGAATGTGACGATTTAGAGCTATGTTGATGATTCATTTCCACTTTCTTGATTATGATGTTACCTCTTTTCTGCAACATTTGCATCCGCATGAGCTCCGCATTGATTAATGCGGATACAGATGCGGATGCGGAGGGCTAAATAAATGCTCGAGCTCCGCAATTGCAGATGCGGATGCGAATATCCGCAACATCCTGGTATGTACTATGTAGGTATACATACAATGTATTCAACAATAAATTGGTTGTTTACACTACTCTCGCTTTGGTGGAAACGGGCTTAAGGCTATGTGGTCGTGTTTTGTCGTAAAGTGACTATTTGACATCCGGTGGGTGTAAATAACCAAAGTAAGTAAACAACGTAAGTTTCAATGAGTCGGAATGTGTTAGCTATTTATACACTTGTGTCTCATTAATGAAAGATGTTCATCATTTCATTTAGTTTGATTATGAATAAAATATTCGCACAATAATAATAATAATAACCCCCCGCCGTATCTCTATGTTGATGTCGTGGTGGAGCTTGCGCGCTCCGAACTCTAGGTCTGTGCCGGTAGAGTTTACTTTGCCGGAACAGGTCTACGGTAAGGAGCCAAACCAACAGTCATACAGAAACGGTTTTCTGTAGCGAGCTGTTGGGCAGTAGCGACCCTACGGACCCTTTCTCCCCGGAGAAGTCTTGTTTCTCATCTCTGGCTTGAACACTGACGAAGAACAGAGCTCCCACCTAATTCTTGCCTTTACGTTTGCTCTTGCGAATCTCCACTCAAGCAGGCGAACGGCTTGAGTGGAGATTCGCAAGAGCAAACGTGCTCGGAGGAAGGATGTATTCCAGTAAGATGCTGGTAGGGATCTTGACCGTACCTACCTACTCCTGGGATTGTCCTGATAGCCGAGGAATACCTCTCCACTTCTCAAGCACCTCAGGAAGTGTTGCACCCTTGTCGCTACGTCACTATGTGTTAGAAACCATTTTCGGGGGTCCATTATTGAGTGTGCCTTCACCCCCTGCCATTTTATCCATGTATTACATAACATTGATCAGGTAGGGGACATAATCCTTCCATAGTTCTGGGTAACCATTCCACTATTGCCACTCAAACTGCAATAATCTTACACCAACCGGGGGTTGTCCTTGGGTGCATTTGCATAGTGCGAACAGGGATAATCCTCGGTTGGTGCCTCATTTAATTAAAAACGTCTAACAGGCCTCTGCGAGTTGGCTTTGGCCCGTCGTACAGTCCGAAGGTCCGGGACCTCAGGGTCCCGAAATATGTCAAAGACATAATAATAATAACTAAAAATAAAAATATTCAGAACGTTTTTGGTTTTCACTTTTCAGTACCGGTTTGGTAGATTTTACAGAATGTAACGCAAGAAGTCAATACGATTAAATAAATGATGTAATTACCTAAAGGCAATTAGTAGATAATAACAATTTAGACGACATTAAAGATATCTTAATAAGACGAACCATTCACAGAAGATTATCTTAATAGAATAGTTCATTCATGAGGCATCTAATGTCAAATCAATAAAACTCGGGTGGCGATGGACACCGGCTCGGCCAACTGTAAAAATTTAATGCCCCTGTACACTATCGATCCGCCGGTGTACGAGACTTTCACACTTTCCACATGCCACGCTAGTTAGGACTCATTGGCCTTATTCAATAGACCGCATCGGGTCAGAAACATTCATCGCGCACTAATTTTGGAAACAATTGTGCTTTTACTCAAAAATCTTTTCTTTTCATTAAATCTGTCTTCTCGAATGGAATAGCAGTCCTCATCATCTTCATAATTTCAGCCGAAAGACGTCCACTGCTGGACATAGGCCTCCCCCTAGCACCGCCACTTCAACTGGTTCTGTGCTTCCCGCATCTAACGGATTCCAGCGGCCTTCACAAGGTCATCGGTCCACTTTGTAGGAGGTCTGCCAACGCTACGTTTTCAGATACACGATCGCCACTTCAAAACCTTTCGGCCCCATCGGCCATCTGTTCTGCGAGCAATGTGCCCTGCCCACTGCCACTTAAGTTTGGCAATTCTTCGGGCTATGTCGGTTACTTTGGTACTCCTGCGGATGTCTTTATTTCGCAGTCCTATTATATTAAAACAAAACTATATTTTACGAATAACCAACGAAGCGTGCGTTATCGCGAGCTCCTAAATAAGCTTCTACAAGGTACCTATGGTTGTAGAATCTCGGCGAATATAGATACACAAGCAAAAACCAACTTAGCTAAAGCTAGATACGTATTTAGATTCGATTGATACCCATAGATCAAAGTCGTGCTTCGCCATGCATGAAACCTATCTTCTTAATTATAAGCATGTACCTAAGATTTAGCTACCAACACACTTATTATGGATAGACATTTAAATATCTGTTATGCTTATGACTATGAGACGAGTGTTTTTATATAACATGATGTCCAATCGTTTCTTATCTAAAAAAACTTTGCGGCAAAGGCAAACGAAAAAAAAAGAATGCACTTAGACAGTTAAACTAATAATAGTTCTGGTTGACAGGCTTACACTGTCCTGAATACCTAATAACAGTATAATTTTAAAACATCGTAAAAGCCAATTATTTTTAAAGAGCAACCTTGGAGTTTCTTGCTGGCTCTTCTCCATAGGAAACGACCAATTGAATCTGTGCACTAGTTTTTGACCATTCATAAGTGCCCACGTAGGACTAAGTGAAATAATAGTAGTCTAATGTTGTACAATGAGGGGTATTAACCAAGCCGTAGGTAGGCGAAGTTTTTAATAGTATGACATGAGTGTTTCAATACCTAGTTACTGGCAGTTCCTTACACTACTTTATCTACTCATACATTGGGTATTGAACCTACTAAATTAAAGATGAAAGTTAAAAGAGTAAGAAATATTTTATTGCTTATAAAACCCAGCATATCACCACGTATGCGCTAAAGCGGGCGCTGCCACAGAAAAGTAAAAATTGGAATCAAAACTTTTTGTAATACTATAAAAATGGTGTGCCCCGCATTTTCGTTTCATTAGAAAATGGAAACAGGAGTTTTCATCAATAATTTGGTGATATTAACTTCTTGGGTTTGCCCAATCTATTACTATACTCTATGGGTTTGCCCTGTATCGTCTTGGTAAAAAAAAAAATCATAACAATAATTTGTTAGAGAAAAAGTGTTATAATATAATTCTATTTTTAAATTTCGGTGTTGTGCTTATATAGTATTTCTTAATATAAACTCGTTTTAAAGTTTGTAATTGGAATTTTACGACAAGAGAGTAGATAAAATACGTGGGACATTCAGAAAGTTTTGCCAAAATTAAAAAAAAAATTATATATATGAATATTTTTTTACTGTCTTTTCAAAGTACTCTCCACTAGCCTCTGTACAAAGTTTCATGCGTATGAACCAGTTTTCGAAACACTTTTTCCAGTCCACCGCAGACACCTCGTTTACAGCCTGCTCGAACGCTGACCGCGCATCTTCTGGCGTCGAAAAATGTATACCTTTGAGCTGATTTTTTATTTTCGGGAATAAAAAGAAGTCACATGGTGCAAGTCAAAGGTCAAGGCTGTAATGAGGGTGACCCAGGAGTTTGACCGGCGTGTTGTCCATGAAGTCCCTCGTTTTGAGCGCGGTGTGCGAAGGCGCATTGTCGTCGTGGAGCAGTAGCCCGCGGAACCCTGTAACTGCCCTGTGCAACAGAGAAAACTTCTGCCAAGCATTTTGTAGTATACTATTCAGCGTTGATGCTTCTTTGGTTCCGTAAAGGAATTGATACCAAGTAGCCAAATTGAAAAAGCTCGCGATCAAAATCTTCCCCCCGCTTCTAGATCGCTTCACTTTGGTAGGCGTTGATTCTAAATGATAAATGATTTTATTTCTGTAAGGAGTATTTTACAAACACTTTTACACGTCAAACATATTTTTTAAAACTAGATGAGGTCGGCGTTTCCTATCTGACTACTCTGAGAAGAAAGGCCGAAACAAACTCAGAGGTCACAGTCTCTTTTAAAGTCCAGGCAACAATCTTGGTCCAAATCATGCGCAGACCATGTCGATTGGTGTCTGAAATGGTCTTTTGATGAAAGAACCACACTGATTGAGTGGACCTGTCCAGTCAGTGCACGCATTTGTCAGAAGTCGTGCAGCTCAACTCAGAACTAAAGGAGCTCAACAATTCAACGAACAATACCAAAGAAAAGACATTTGGGTAGGCCGCATAAAGTACTCAAACTGCCAGACCATCATTAAAACTAACTAAAAGACAAAAAAACAAACAATGACCCACATATTCCTCACATTCCTAATAATTAAACCAATATAATACTTTACAAAGTAAATATTCATGTCATTGTTTATATAAAATGAATAAGAAAATAAGAATAAGAAAATATAAATAGTTAGCAAAATAAAAAGAGTAAAAAAACAACATTCACTGTAAATTTATTGGAGCAGCTCAATCCCAAGCATAGATATCCGTGATCCCAAGCCTTTTTGTCCTCAATATAATCTTTAACAGTATAAAAGGCTTTCAGGCACAGTTTCTGTTTTATAAAACATTTGAATTTATTAAGGCTTAGTTCTTGAATGTGCCTAGGAAGTTTATTATAAAAACGTGTACATTGGCATCTAAAATTTTGATTCGTTTTGAAACACCCAAACCGTCGACTGGCGTTTCGTTTCTGGATCGTATTGATAAATCCAAGACTCATCACCTGTAATGATATCGTTAACACGCCGAGACGAGCCTGCTTCAAATTTGTTTATCATATCACGGCACCATTCCACCCAGTCCTGCTTCTGAGCATCGGTGAGGTTGTGCGGCACCCAGCGTGAAACTATCCTCCTCACGCGAAGATGCACGTGTAGAATTTCGTGAAGGCTTCCCGATCCAACCTGCAGTATATGCTGAATCTCATGATACGTAACTCGCCGTTGTCATGGATTAAAATTTTCACTGCTAGCACGTGTTCTTCCGTAACAGCCGTCAATAGGCGACCACTTCTTTCGTCATCCCCCAAAGTTAGTCGACCGCGCTTGAATTCGTTATACTAACGATACACGGTTGCCTTAGAAGGGCCTTCGTCCATGAATTCCATTTGAAGTCTATCGAACGATTCGTCCGATTTCAGGCGACAATTGAAATAGTAAAAAATCATAGCGCGAAAAATTATTTTCCTGGCAGATCCGTTTTTTAATGAGACACGATAATTTAAATTAGCTCGCAAACAATGTGGAGGGAAATTTTGACATTGGAACGTATGTACCTATTTTTACTTACAAATAATCATATTTTCAAAATAGATTATAACTGGCCAGTCTCTCATACATAAAAACTTTTTTTCGCAATACTTTCTGAGTGGCCTGATATTTTTTCACGTTTCATCTCTTAGGCCCGTATTATAGAACGTCACTCAATACTCAAGCACTACTTAAAACTAGATTCAAGCCATTTGATTGGTTAAAACTAGTTTTAAGTAATGCTTGAGAATTGAGTGACGTTCTGTAATACGGACCTTAAAGTTCGTCTTTATGTTGTTCGTAGACGACATAAAGTCGTTTTGTTATGCTCTAGTGCATCTTCTAGTGCATTTAATGCAAGTATTTTTTTATTTCTAAGACTAAGATAATCAGGCCCAGCAGCCACACGCACGCAACGTCGCAGATTAAAGTCGTTATTTTATATAATTTGCTTTAAATTATAAATTATAATTTGCTTTAAATTTAAGAGTAGAGGTAGCTCTTGGTGGCAATCGAAGCTTTATTTGGTGCTGTTTTACCGACAGAACTTATAGCTAAAACAGTTTGCGCATGTGCTCTCAATACATGACAGTTTGAGATAAAGCAAGTTGAGTAAAATTATTTTTCAGCACAGTTTCTGTTATTAAAATTAAATTAACAGTTTTACAATATTGCAGTGGTGATTTTCGAAGAAGTTAACATCTAATATATACGTGCAGGTATGTGGGTTGTTCCAATTTACTATAGATTTTTGTTAAATAAGTCTTCTTTGCAAAATGGTGGCAGTGGTGCAAAAGTAACAAAACAAGGAGAGGCAATTGTAACATGTTACATTTGACACCCCGTATTTTTCACATTAGTTAATTATTTAATAGTACCATTTTATTTCCAGAATTCATACATAATAGTTGATTAACGACCTCGAAAGAAATTGCGGGGCACCGTGCCTCCTGAAAAATATACTTAAGCTTGTGAAAATATAATTAAGCAAGGGAAGAACGTCAGAAGTGTAGCTACCAGCTTTGGCATGTGTCATGTAACTTTATCCAGGTATGTCGCTAAATACAAGCAGTTAAAACTGGATGTGTCCCACATAATAAAGTATTTTCTACCGAACAGGAACTAGAATTATTGCAATATTGCAAGATAGCGAGTCAGCTTTACTTTGGTTTGACTACCAAAGATTTACGTATATTGGCTTATTCTAACGCCAAAGCTAATAGTTTAAAATATCCCCAAAAGTGGAAAGACACAGAACTCGCTAGCCTTGATTGGTACAAGGCCTTTATGAAAAGACACTCAACTTTATCGTCAGCTCAACCAACACCAAGTCCCTGTAACCATACATCGCCACGTAGACTTCACTATTAGATTTGGTCCCGCTTCCAAAAGCACCACCTCGAGTCAAATCTAAGACTGGGAGATCTAAAGGGAAAAGTGCAATATACACTGATACGCCAGAAAAGGAAGCGTTAGAGGCAAAGCAAAGAACAATGAATGAGAAAAAGATGCAAAAATTAAGGAATTTAGAATCTAAGCCGACAGGGAAGAAATTGACTAGAAAAAATGCTGTGAGAACTGAAAATAATGAGACAGAGGAAGATATTAATGAAGACACAGATGATGCAGACGAAGACGATAATTATTGTATAGTCTGTTTTGAGCATTATAAAACGTGTAGAGAAGATTGGTTGCAATGCAGAGACTGCCATAAATGGGCACCCTCCAGCTGTGCAAACAATGATCCATGTTTTGTGTGTTTAAACTATTTGTCGGAATTACTGTTTTTGATTTTATAAGTATTTTAAGGTTTTTTAAGTGTTTAGAGTGTACTGCTGACAAGATTTTGTTAGGTTTATAGTTTTATAGTTGACGATTTCTGTATGTTACAATTGACTTTCATTGCTGTTACAATTGACTCTCTCGGTGCAGCAATTGTAACACTATTCGTTGATCTCATTAAGTACCATTTCTTAGAATTTTATCGTATTTTTTGTTATTTTCTGTTCTGTATTTGGTTTTATAATTAGATAATTCAACTATATTGTGACCAAAAATGATTGCGCTGTGATTTTTAATTAAAATGATATGAAGGATTGATTTTTTTTTGTTACTATTGACACACCTCTCCCCTACCCAAGTCGAATGACAGTTGAAAATTGAAGTTGAAAATTAAAAAAAAAAAACTTTTATAAATTTTCGTGGCGGGAATTAGCTATTCTCTTCAATTTTGCAACATTTTTGAACAGTGAATAGTGATTAAACTAAATCAATGGAATACTGTTATATACTTTATGCCTATTTAATTTTCTCGCAATCGAAGTGAAAAGCAGAGTCGAGAGTGGCTCGCCCGCATAAACGAGCCATTTTACCCCTCGACTTAACTATCCAAAATAAACGTTTCGGGGTAATATGGCTTCTTTTATGCACTAGTTGTACAATCTACTATTTCACCACATGCTCTATAATGGCAAATTATATGTCATGCAAATCTAACTTATCTACTCAAACGTCCTTCTTTGACAGTCACATCTTTGCAGTTGATGAGTACAACAATAATAATTGTTTCCTGTATATTTCCAAGTCCGCCGGTCGCCGCTGTCAACCGCTGTTTCGACATTATCTGTGGCGGTAATGGCGGTATGTCATTGAAGTAGCTGATCGGTTGTTGCTATGAAACCGGTTATAACTAGGTATATAACATTGTTAACAGTTATCAACGGGTTATTAAACAGTTTCATAAACTGCTAATGAAAAACGAATTGTTTTTTTTTTATCTCGCAGTAGATGCGAAAAACAGAGTATTCTCCTCGGGGATAAAGGTGTCTTGGTCTCGGGTAAGCTTGAATCCCTCGCTGCACTCAGGCTTCTAGTCTTAACTCCCTCACTTCCCTCAGGAGTTTACTCACTCATACTCTAGAATCCTTCGTTGCGTTCGGGATTCAAAATAGCGCCCGTGACTTAAGACACTGCTTTATCCCCTTAGTGAATAATATAATATTAATTTGAAACTCTTGTCAAGTGATGTTATTGGCTCGTATTATTTCATTCAGCTCATACAGCAGCTTTAATAGCATTATATGTATTAGCAATTTGTTGTGTAAGGTAGCATTTTAGAAACCGTGTGTTTAAAATAAATTACTTACTACCAGATGACAATTGAAAATGGCAATAAGAAAAGTTCATTCTATTTTGTTAGGTATACACCCAGCCGAAGTAATCAATCAAGACGTAGTTCAAAGAAAAGCTCACTTCAACTTTAGCAATTGGTGGTCGCAGGCAACGAAACAAAAGATAAAACCATCAATGAATTAATGTTCTTCATAATCACCACTGTCGCGTTGCTCTTCATTAAAGTATCCAATCACTGCATAGATCCAGTACCGAAATTGAGTTGTGCCTCAAAATATTGCTCTACAAGGCACTGATTGGATAGGAAATCTATCGGGACCGATCGAGTCTCAACCCGGCCGGGGTCCGCAAATAATTTTGCTAAAGACACAAATTGTGCCAGTGGGGACATCGAAAATAGCTTTATGTTACACAAAATGTGTAATGGAAGTAGAGGGACTACCGCTGTTTAATCTATTATTGAATGGAACGACATGTTCAGTCGATAACCTTTTACCGATAGATGGCCGATGCCTTTTATTTTACACGTAGTTTTTGTGACCGTAACTCGTAACGTTCATGTCGGAGGGAGTGACGTGTTTTGTTATGAAACAACAGCTGGCTTTCATTGTTTAGTTTTTAGGGCGACCATTGTCTATGGTTCCGTGTGAAATTACAGTCAAAATAATTTATTTATTTATTTATTTAACAGTTTATGTACACACATATAAACAGACGAGAAGAAAGGAACAGAAAAATACGTACAAAGGTGATGCTTATTTCTAAAGAAATCTCTTCCAGCATACCTGCGATAGGGCAGTAGACAAAGAGATGTAGACACCGTGTGTAAGAGGACAAAATAAAATACATAAAAACAAAAAAAAAATATTCACTAATTTAAATATATACAATAAGAGAATATACTTACATAAATACATACTTCTAAAATAAATATCACTAAAATACTTATATATAATTAACAGTATAAAATAATAAATACATAATATGCAACTATCGTTATGTGAAAAAAAGACAGTGTTCTTTCACTTTTCTTTTAAATACAGCAACAGTTTGGCAGTCCCTAATGTCAGACGGAAGTGAATTTTTTAAATTTATATTTCGGAATATTTTTTTTTGCTGTTTTATTTATTTAGAATTGAAATAATATGTACATAAATAACAAGTTCTACTTACCTCATTAATTAATAAAGATAACAAAATTACAAACAATTATTTCAAATTGTCTGTCATAATGAAAACGATTAACGACTGTCATTCGTTTGACCAACAGGACCTGGGGGGTAACCATCACCTCTTAGAGCAGTATTATTATAATATTACTTCACAGAGGGAAAGTGATGTAGCTATACAGGACTTATAGCTCCATCTCTTTCTCACGCTAAAGTAATATTGAAATAATACTGCTATAAGAGGTGATGGTTACCCCCTGACCTGCAGATGCATCAATCCGCTATGCCAATATGTATATCTAAGTGTTTCAGTCCAAATTATACTCAAATACTAACACTGAGTACTTATTAAACATATTTAACACTTTGAAAGAATATGAATTAAAAAGAAAAGTAATCGATTTTTTTTTCTCCACTGATCCAATTTAATAATCAATAAAAGCCACACCCATCTACATCGAAGACTTTCTACCAATATTTCGAACTGCATAAAAACGTTCCTAAGGTAAAAAAAATATAAATATAGCGGCATCAGGCAAGGCATCATCTCAACAAATGCAGTTAGGCGCAATCTTCTCCTAATTCAGTCGCTCGCAAATCTCATCGTACAATCTAGCCTATTTGTGGCTGACCGAGCTCTGCAAGCCGTCCTTTAAACAATATCTTAGCTCAGCAATATCTAGGTTCTTAATTCTATAAAGGCTCTCCGTTCAACGGCGCATTCTCTTCAGTGTTTTATTTCATTCAACAATAAATTTTTTAGGTTATATTTATCAAAATTTATATTATTTGGACCAATTTATCGGTTCTATTGTTCAATATCTAAACTACGAGTATGTAGTTTGACATTTTATGACTTGTAAATACGAGGGTCATTCAATAAATACTTAGCCTACAAAAAGTAAACGAAAATTTTGGAAAAGTGGCAATTTATTTTTCAACAAAGTCTCCTTTTAGTTCGATACACTTAGCCCAGCGATGCTCCAACTTTTTTAACCCGTCCGAAAAATAGTTTTTGTCAAACTCTGCAAAATAGGCCTCCGTGGCGGCGATGACCTCCTCATTCGATCCATATCTATTCCCGGCGAGTGATTTTTTCAGATTAGGAAACAGAAAGAAGTCACAAGGGGCCAAATCTGGAGAATACGGTGGATGGGGCAACAATTCGTAGCGTAATTCGACCAATTTGGCCATGGCAACGGCAGACGTGTGAACCGGTGCGTTGTCGTGGTGAAACAGCACTTTTTTCTTCGCCAGATGGGGTCGTTTTTTCTTTAATTCGGCGTCGAATCGGCCCAATAAATCGGCATAGTAAAGCCCTGTAATTGTTTTACCCTTCTCGAGGTAATCGATGTAGATCACACCTTGTGAATCCCAGAAAACGGTGGCCATAACTTTTCCGGCCGATTTTACAGTTTTCGCCTTCTTTGGAGCACGTTCCCCGGTCTGGATCCATTGTTTTGATTGCTCCTTGGTCTCTGGTGTGTACCAGAGGATCCAGGTTTCATCGACGGTCACAAAACGATGCAAAAACTCCGCTGGATTCCGCTTAAACAGCGCCAAACACGTCTCCGATGTGGTCTCACGGTTGCGCTTGTTTTCTGGTGGGAGTAAACGCGGCACCCATCGCGCCGACAGCTTTCTCATGCCAAGTTCCTCGTGAAGAATATGATGCACTATTCCTTCTGAAATGCCTACAGTCTCAGCTAGCTCCCGAACCTTCAATCGGCGATCTGCCAATACGAAATCATGGATTTTTTTAATGTTTTCCTCCGTAGCAGCTGTTTTCGGTGCACCTGGACGTGGTTCATCAAAAACCGACGTACGGCCACGTGCAAACTCGTTGAACCAATTCTTGACGGTGGCCATCGATGGAAAAGAGTCACCGTACACAGCATCCAAGCGCTCTTTGATTTCGATGCGCGTTTTCCCTTCCAAAAATAGGAATCGAATAACCGAACGATATTGCTCTTTTTCCATTTTTGTAAAACCGATCGACACGTTCGCTTCCATAAGTTGTCAAATTAAAACAAATGAAGGGATTGGAATGAAAATTTGAAAAAAGAATTAAAAAAGAATGTGCTACACTGTGGTAAAACTCTTTTGAAACTACAGCGCCCTCTGGCGATGAGGCTAGGTACTTATTGAATGCACCTCGTACGATGTTGAAAATAATGCAACGAATATCTCTTTTGAAGACACAGGTTTTGTAACAATACAATTTGCTAATATTTCATTCATCTGGTTTTATTCTCAACACAGAATTTTTCCTAGAAATGTTGCTTTGACTAATTGTCATTATTTTTTTCTTGTGATAGTTTCTGTTTAGAAAGAGAAACAAAAATAGGTGTATTTGTCACAGAACTATACTCATGAGCACAGAACATCGCTCTGCGTTCCCATCTCGAAAGGTAATTTGTGACATATTTTAATTTCTTCATTACCTTTTAAAAGGTATTATCAACTGCTAGATATTGTTGTTATTTGATGAGTACAATGACCCCTTAAGAGGATGCCCATGAATTCAATTTCAAGTTGGTCTCTCCCAAGAGACTAACTTGAAATTCAAACGCCGAAACTTATCACGATCAAATCGGGGTTTGACCACACAGACCTAAATTAGATACAGGAATGTGTTAGTTTCTTAGACTTAGGTATAAAAAAACATATTTCGTATTTTTAATGTTTATTGCTTCAATATTATAAGAATGGAATTATTCAGAATATTTTTTTTATCCTTATTTTGTTTAATGACTATAATTAACGAAAAAATACTCTTTATTTTGACCAGGTGATTCGTTGTGCCATTTTGAGTTGCACAACACGTTTGATCAAAAGATGAAAACGAATTCCACTGTAATAAATAATACACACACACACACACACACACACACACACACACACACACACACACACACACACACACACACACACACACACACACACACACATTTTTTGTTACATTGGAATTTTATGAAACCATTGCATCCAAACATAATCTTTGGTACTGATCTCACCGCGCCCCGTCACGTAGCGTGGGACGGCAAATTCACGTTTCATAAATTTGCTTTAAGGCTCGTGCAGACTGGCACGATATCGCGGGCGCGACACTTTCCATGAAGTGTTCATAGAAAATGTGCTACAAGTGTCGCGTCGCGCTTGTCTGGAGCCTTTAGTCGCTTTTAGGATACTCATTTTTAGGTCGCGTTTGACTAAAAAGTTAGGTACCTACTTCTAGGCTTGCCTAAAAATACATCAGTCAAAGGCAGAAATTGGAATTTATTTCGGGGTTTGCCAAAATCCGTTGGTCAACCCATACCTACATATCGACCTTTGACTATAACATAATACTAGAATACCGTCACGACAATGAAAAGGCCATCCAATAAGGGGCATTATTCGGAAATATTCTTTAGATCGACCATCAAACAATGATAGAGCGTTCTTATTGAAGTGAGAATGAGGCGTGTGTGAACAGTGGTGGAGTAAATGAGAGAACCAATATAATATATATATATCCACCTAATCTTCATAAAATGTAAAGAACTTGCTAGGTTACTTATACTTCAGGTGGCTCGCTGCTCCCTAGTATATTCATTCCGAATCGATAATTCGAAATGCTTCGTAAAGATCTACTATATGAGGCGTAGATATTTAATTTAATACCATCCGTACCTTTCCTAATATAACTATTATAAATACGAATATGTCTCTCTCCGTCTGTCTGTTTGTTTGTTAAGTTTTCATGGGTAAATAAATAAACCGCTGAACTGATTTTCAGGGCGTTGAAGTTTGTATGGAAAAATCTGAAATTGATGTGAAAAAAGACGCGGGTAAGTCGGTAGTTCATTATAAAAGCGTTTGGTATGCTCACGTGGCACGTTTACCACTTAATCTTTCAAGCCTGCTATAGTCTGGTAGAAAACGTGAACAATATGTGGATGGTCAATAATTTATTAGCTCCTTATCATTCGGTCGTAAATGTTGTCGACGAATGACTACGTCGTCGTAGTGAGTAGGTGTTACTCCATGTTACAGTTTTATTGCCCGTAAAAATGTAAACTTATCTTGTTTTCACAAAACGTTCCTAGTTTTAAGTAGTGTTAGGAGGTCTACTCCCGTTTTTTTTTTTGGATGGGAAATCTACAAATAACTTCTCCCGTATTCCTTCCTGTTGCCTGTGTTGCCAGGGGCCTCGGTGAGGTCTACTCCCTAAGCACGAGATCAGGGCCTCAAGTCTGCTATTACAATAGTGTCAGAATGGTCTATCATTGATTTTATAATTGTTGATTTTGACAAGTTTGGTAATCTACTAATATAATGGCGTCATTAATGAGGATCGGAACAGACCATTCTGACACTATTGTAATAGCAGACTTGAGGCCCAGTAGTTTCGTCCGAAGTTACGGGTGATTACCACTCCGTATCACTTACGGACATTAGATTAGTTTAGGGACCGACCTAAGAATGAATAACACCACGATTTGACAGTTGTCCCTACTCACAATGTGTTTTATCTGCCCGAAAAAGTTAATACATCGGGTGTAGGGTTCACTGCAAAGTTTCGAATTTCTTTGGGACGGGCAGTATCTTCGTTGACGGACTTAGAGAGAGAGGCCCTCTGATACGACGGCGAGTTCATAATGTATTCCATAGAATAATAACTAGTGAATTGTGGTAGCAACATTTTATAAGGATGTAAGTAAGTTACTATGATAATTTGAAATAGATTTTTGTTGTGCTTTTTTTTTTTTTTGAGGGTGGGAAATCATCAAATAACGTCTCCCGCTCTGGGCGGAGCGGGAGGGTGTGTCAGACTCTTACTGACTAAAACCCACCCGTATTCCTTCCTGTTGCCTGTGTTGCCAGGGGACTCAGTGAACCATAAGTACCTTCCCGCGACCCCGGCAGGCATCGGCCCTAGTGGACCCCTACATTTGTGCTGACATCTCTTTGAGGCGCGCGTGGAATACGACGCGCCGTCGACCCGGGCCTGATCCTTACCGGACGGTGAGCTACCCATTGCTCACCGTCCGCAAGCCCGCGCCTGCGGTGGCTGGAAATCCGCCCGAGATGCCCGACGTTGTTGTGCTAAGTATACATTTTCGGGAAATGAATACCTACCTTACAAAGACAGGGCAAAATAAGTAAATTTCAAGAAATTAAGATAATGTATAGACTGTAAAGTGAATTAACGAGACTTTGATTAACTAATTAAAATAATCCAACTAAGGACGTAGACTTATTTACAGTGAAATATATTTAAAAACATTATACAAACTAACACTCAAAAATATAGGGAATATTATGTACAAATATATAAAAAGGGGAAGATAATTATATAGAATTAGAAAAAACTTTAATGAAAGTAGATAATGAAAACTAAATTAGCAATCAGTGCAATAAATTAAAATCTTTAGATCAAAGTAAAATCAAAGAAGCTATCGCCAAAGTCTCGTATCGCCTTATTTCATTAGTCTTGGACAGACTTAATTTAATAATTGAATCATACGATTCTTCTTTGTCTCGACCAATTCTCAGAATTTTTATAATCCCTAAGAAATATAAAAGGTACCAACATTTTGACAAAAATAGACACAGATGCGGTTTAATTGGTTACTAAGTTAATTATATTTTTGTTGTTAAATTTCTAAACATTATTGGAAATTGTTGTTGATGAAAATGTAAATTTATTCGGTTCTTGTAAGAAATAAGTTGAAAATATATAAGAAAATAATTTAGACAACAATCTTGAGATTCTACTAACTTTCGAGTCGATGACAAAGGTAAAAATATTGTAGATATTATGTTAGATGTGTTTCAGTAGGTGGCCACGCCAATCGCGGCGGCATCAGTGGCATCTTTAGGTCCTCACAAGGGCGTCGCCAAGGGGGGGGCAGGGAGGGGCAGCTGCCCCCTCCTAGAGATAAAAAGTACCCAAATGCAAAGCAACCAAAGCACCCGCTCACTTGAATTCGTTCAATTTTATGATTTACCGAACATAACAAATTAAATCGAAAGGCAGCAATCGTATAAATCTAACCGTTGTTGATGTCCTAAAAGGGGCAAACACCTTTCGGGAAACGGGAAAAACGTTGAAAATTTTGATCGCTCTACCGTGCACAACGTGTACAATTCATAGTTTTCCCATCCTCTATACCTATATCATTTTGCCCTCCCCTGGTTCATCGGCTGGCGACGCCCTTGGGTCCTCAGAAGTACAAGTACATATATGGACACTGGACACTCCAACATATGGGAAATAGTTTGGTCAGGAGCACCGCATTTCATCATTCTTGAGATGATACTACTAATCGTATAATTGTTTCATGATTTTATATAATGAATCCGCGTGACAAGGATTTAGACATAATCGATATTAATTCGTATCAACAATTAAAGTGCATCAGACAGTTTTCTTTCACTGTGCTCTAGTCATGATACATATTGCCATTAATTTTAACAACAACTGAAGCAAAACTAGAATAAGAATTATAGATAAACATAGATTGTATCAACAAACCAGGCTATGGACACAAGTCAGTCGTGGACAATGATTATTGTTCTCGTTTATGTTTTTATCAGCACAGAGGTAGGGGTCCACTAGGGCCGATGCCTGCCGGGGTCGCGAGAAGGTACTTATGGGTCATCGAGGCCCCCGCAACACAGGCAACAGGAAGGAATACGGGTGGGTTATAGTCAGTAAGAGTCTGACACACCCTCTCGCTCCGCCCAGAGCGGGAGAAGTTATTTGATGATTTCCCAACCTCAAAAAAAAAAAAAGATGCACTCGATAGATATTTCTCTACAAGCAATTACTAAACTTTTACCTCCTATTTAACTACTTTAGAGGATGAATTATCATAAGTCCTTTCTAGTGCATTTTCGTTATATGAGGAATAATTTCATGCTCCCAGACGATTTATGATTTTATGAAAGCTTTCAGAGACACTGAACGAGACACAATAGAAATTTTATTGTTATGGGTGTTATTAACGTGTTAATTGGATTATTAATTAGATATTACTTATATCTAATTAATAATCCAATTAAAGAACTTCACAAAAAACCGTTTTCATAAACTACCTTGCACTTTCTTGGCTTTTTGTAAGGTAGTTTTTAGTTCGTCGCATGTTAGTCGAAATTAAATAAAATTAAATTGTTTAGTCTGTAAATACGATATTCTGTAAATACACGTCATATAAAAAAAAAAGCTAGATCGAATCGATGTTTCCAATCTGACTACCCCAGAGATGAAATGGTGAAACAAACTCAAGGTCAAAGTCTTTTTTAAAGTCCAGACATAATCTTGGTCAGATCATGTGAGAAAAATGTAGGTAGATCCATGTCTGAAATGTCTTTTGAGGAAAGAACCACACAAATTTGAGTAGACCTGTCCAGTCAGTGCAAGCATTTGTCAGTAATCGTGTAGCTCAACTCAGGACTTAAGGAGCTCAACGACTCGACGAACAATACCAAGGAAAGGACATTTGGGTAGGCCGCATAAAGTTTTCAAAATGCCAGACTATCAGTAAAACTAACTGAGAAAAAAAAAGAAATAAATAAAAATGACCCACATAGTGCTTACATTCACATTAAAGTAATATAGGTAATACTTTTCAAGGTAAGTAAATATTCATGTAATTTTTTTTTTAAATACTGTATATAATGATGATTTTGCATAATAATGAAAATGTCAAGTTTTACGGTATATCATAGTCTCAGCAGAGCGAGCAGCTGAATCCCAAGCTTTTTTTGTCTTCTAATTAATCAGAAATACCCTTTTTTTAAAGTTTTTAGTACCCTTTTTACAAAGTTTGGTTTCATTACAGCTTTTAAATCGTTTAATGGGTAAGTTTCGAATGCCAATAGGAAGTTTGTTGTAAAAGCCTAGGTATTGACTTACTTCTAGCTATCTTTTGTGACGTTCACTGTATAGGATGGGGTGCCCTGGTTCTTAGTCAGACACTAAAAGCACAAGTCCGTATTATCTACACACGTTACACATGAAGATACTTAGTATGACATAGATCTAGAAGCTGAGCTGAGTTTGAGTTTTCAGTTTATGTCGTATTGAGGCTCCTGCATACTGAGGCGATATCTCGGGCGCGACACGCAGCAAGATGCCTGTCGCGCCCGCGATATCGCCCCAGTCCGTAAGAGCCTTTAGACACAGTACCCGGGCTTTTATTATGACACATCGAGCTTTAATAAAAAGAGACTGTCACTCAGGTGTGGGTGACAGAGACGACGCTCTATAAGGTCAAACATTTTCTTAAACTCTTACATATTTTACCTTGATACACGGTGGAACATACGGTGGAGGTCTGCCCGGCTTGGGCAGAGCACCGCCGTGTCCTCGTGGAGGCGATCGGCGGCAGAGACCTCTCGCGTCCGGCCCTGGTTCAGGCCATGGTACGGAGCGAGAGGGCATGGGCAGCCGTCACCTCCTTCTGCGAAGCAGTAATGCTCGCGAAGGAGGAGGCGGGACGGTTGAGGGAAAGGCAAGTTTCGCGCCCTCTCGCCCCTAGCCGCCGCAGGAGACGCCCAGGGCGTCGGGAATCCCAGGCGGATTTCCGGCCACCGTAGGCGCGGGCTTGCGGACGGTGAGCAATGGGTAGCTCACCGTCCGGTAAGGACTAGGCCCGGGTCGACGGCGCGTTGTATTCCACGCGCGCCTCAAAGAGATGTCGTCAGCACATAGTAGGGGTCCACTAGGGCCGATGCCTGCCGGGGTCGCGGGAAGGTACTTATGGGTCACCGAGGCCCCCGCAACACAGGCAACAAGAAGGAATACGGGTGGGTTTTAGTCAGTAAGAGTCTGACACACCCTCCCGCTCCGCCCAGAGCGGGAGAAGTTATTTGATGATTTCCCACCCAAAAAAAAAAAAAAAAAGTGCATGCTGTTGGTTTTATTTATGATATATTCATCAATAAATCAATTCAACCTAAGCCCGTCCACTGCTGGACCTACATAGGTGATATATCCGATGATACTCAACAGGTAAAATAGACTAATAGTTCACTAAACGTAGATGCTTAGACCTCAAGTACTTTAAAATTACCTTCATAATCTCTACTCAGCCAAGCCAACCGGTAAAACTACTAAAAGATTTAATAACAATAAATTAAGGCCGTAAAACACGTTATGGCATGTTCAGGTGGGACGAACTTCAGCGTAATCAAGCCACGGCTGCTTGTGACTGGGACAAATGAATGCTGAGTTAGGGTCCTCCGTAAATTGTGAGAGATGTCATGTAGGCAGAGTTGAGAACAATTATGGCGTAGGGGAGCTATGAGAGATGGCGAGCCTCATGATAGTCTTGATGTGGAACTTTGAATAAATTATTCCTGCATTTTAACTGTATTGTTTTGCGTTTTAGGTTAGTCTTAACGATTTTGAAGAAGTCCGTACTTTCTGCGTGAAATAAACGCACGTCGGCGATTATTTTTTAGGGTCTCGTACCTCAAAGAAAAAAAAACAGCTCCTTTATAGTATCACTCCTGTGTCTGTCTGTCCATCTATCACAGGCATTTTGCTCCGAATCTACTGGACCGATTAAGTTGAAATTTGGCACAAATGAATTTCAGTGACTCAAACACGAACGAGCAACGTAAATAAATGTTTGTTCTTGGGATAAATTGGGATAAACTACGGAACCCTTCACTGTGCGTTGTCCGACACACACTTGGCCGGTTTTTGGTGCTCAATGAGCTCTTCCCCTTTTTTAATAATTATATTAAAGGGTCATTTGGTTCGTATGGTCTATCTACTTCTAGTCGGTATAAGGTAAGAACTAACGAAGATGAACCGATCCAACTCCGAGATATCAAAAAATCTTCTTTTTAATACATTTTGGTCGGATTATTGCATTTTTATATGCCACAACAGATTTTCTTCAACATTTCAGACTTGCTCACTGCTATCCCAGAGTCAAAGCTGAAATATCTCATAATAAAAATAGATTGTCGTAACGTAAGATAAATATTATGATGTATGTTTTCACTTTAACTATGGAGGGTCGTGTTTTCATTAGAATACGGTTATCGTCGCTAGAAATTGGGGCAAGGTCATCCTCTGTTTACGGTTTATGTTAATAAGTTTCTACATTCTTTAGTCTTACCTAAGTTTGAATAAACTCTAGTTAAGTTGCTTAAGTTACCTATATAATATCTACTTGTTGTTCAAATGAACGCGATTATCATAACGAGTGTTCTACGCAATTAGGCTGCTGGTTCTTCTGAATAAAGTTTTAAAAGCTTTACTTGAAGTACGTAACATGTAGAACTGGTTGTAACACGCCGAAAACACGTGGGTACCTACATAGGTTACGGTAGGTGTTTTTAATTTCTCAAAGTATTTTAATTGTCATCACGAAATAACAGGCTGGATTTTAGAATCCGTTTAAGAAAGAAAAGAAAGAAAAATATTTATTTGGGACACGCACAGGAAATACAACAATAAAAAAAGAGCATAAAATTAACAAAATCATGAAAACATTAAAAAAATAACATAATAGTGAAAACAAAAACAAAATAGAAGATCTGCGCGAGGCCAAAAAGCCCTCAGCATGATGCTGCGATATTTATTAAAAAAAAAAAAACAAATACCACAGCGCTGGTATTCTGATAGGACCCGAAACTGGCTCATAACATAATAGTGAAAACAAAAACAAAATAGAAGATCTGCGCGAGGCCAAAAAGCCCTCAGCATGATGCTGCGATATTTATTAAAAAAAAAAAAACAAATACCACAGCGCTGGTATTCTGATAGGACCCGAAACTGGCTCCCCATGACCTGGGGCTGGAGTCTCGATATACATAGCGATCGCTTTACGACCGAATTTGGTCGCAAAGTCCTAATGGGGTCCCTAGAAGGTCAAAATTGCTTGACAAGCACGAAAAAATCTCAATTTTGACTGTATAAGGACCCCATTAGGACTTCGTGACCGAATTCGGTCGTAAAGCGATCGTTATCTATGTCGAGACTGCAGCCACAGGAAACCATCGCACAATATGGAACAGGCTTATACTCAGCAGTGGGCGAAACTAGGCTCCAAAGACGATGTTGATGATTTGCGAATCTTTGACGTCACCGTAGAGGAATAGGTTAAGCGATTGACTTCGACTTCGACGCTATAATGCCACGAGGAGCTTTTGGAGCTTGAATGACGTTAACAAGGGGGAGCTGTTGGTAAACACTTGTGCAATAATGTTTTGTGAAATGTATAAAAAAAAGAACTGGCCAACTGCGTGTGGCCACGTACAAGGAACGGTTCCGTAGTTGGGATGAATTTATTCCAAGAACAAACTTAACATTGGTGCCGATTCTGTTGTTCACCGAACTAAATTAAACTATCACTAAAATTTCTTATTTTTGGTTAAGAGAATCCTAAAGCTATTTATTCATTTGCAGAATAGCTTTAGGATTCTCTTAGTTAAGTTTCATTAAAATTAAAAACAATTTTGACACAACTATATTCGACTTTGACAATCGTAAGTTGCGTAAATCGAGGTGACAAAATGCGTTCGCCACAGATTATATTCAAAATAGCCGAATAAAAAACAGAATAAAATTGTCAAAACCATAATTTTTGTATCTGTCGTGACTTCGACAGAAAAGAGTAAATATTTAATTGGAAAATTCGAATTTGATTTTATTAATAAAAAAAAGTTTATTTCAATGTGTTTGCGATGGTAGCAATGAAAATAGTAAGCTCCAATAAATCGATGCTCCATTAAATAGAGTACAAGTGCCTCAAGCTGACCATGTGAAATACCTTGGTATAAACCTCGACAGACGTCTTCCTTGGAAAAAACACATTTTCACAAAAGGGAGGCAAATTGGACTGTCATTAAGAAAGTTCTACTGGATAATTGATCACAATTTGACCTGGAAAATAAAACAAAGCTATAATCAAGCCTTTATCCCTATGGCATTCAGCTATAGGGAACAGTATCTATAATCTAATCAAATCTAACATAGAGATCATACAGCGATTTCAGAACAAGCTTCTAAGAACAATCACAAACGCCCCATTGTTTGTACCAAATAAAGCTCTACAACAAATCTAAAAATACCGACAGTAAAGAGGAAATAAAAAGCTATATCAAGTCGTATAAAGAGAGAATTACTCGGCACCCATATATCCTGGCTAGCTACCTAATGGATAAAAAAGGAACAGACTAAAACACAAAATTCCACAGGATTTCATCGGGCAAACTTAGCTTGTTGTTTCATAACTACTAGGATGTGTCAAAGGACACATACCAAACAAGACATTACGAGTAGAACATGTCATAAAAATTACTGAATGTCCTAATACATAGTGACAGATGGTAAGAAAAAGGTAAAAAAATAAATTGTCCAACATGAAAAGGTATTTATCTCTGATTTTATTTCTTACTTAATGTAAACTGACCCAATAAAGTTAAAGCAGTAGCTGATAATAGATATGTATTTTCATGTCCTTTAAGCTTGTTAACACAAATATACTATTTAGAAATATATGTAGGTACTAATGTCTATTTTATATTACTTCCTATTGCTTTTGCACCAGGGTTTCAGTGCCTTTTAATAACAAATTATACTTGTTTACAGGTACGAGTTTGACTGCTGCTATGAAAGCCACACCAAGCACCAATACTATTCAACCTCACATAGACAGTGAGGGAGGAGACCATTCTATGTGAAAAAGATGAGGAATGAGGGTGGCATGAGAAAAGAATGACACCCGTGTCTTTGGAGGAAGAATATTGAAAATAAAAACTTAATGAATAAACAAAAATGTAGCTTTATTATTTATAAAAATATATTGTTTTCTAGAAAAATGTCTCTTGTTATTTGAGTGTAACTACCACAACGTGGCTTCAGTTCTGCTGTTCTGTTGAGCTGGCGTCATAATATGGGTACCTACATGGGATAACACATTGGATAATCACTATCTCCGATGAGCTTCCTCACTAACTCATTCCATTCAAGCCTGAGCACCTACTGAGCCTCCTCGTGATTGAGCTTTTTCTATAAATCCGGTTTATCGTTCAGTAAAAAGTCTCCGGTATTCTCGTTACCGTAGGAAAGCCCTATCAAGAACATCTTGAATTAGTCTGTCCGAATCTAGGGAGTAAGGATAAAAATCTTTTTTCAGCCATTTGGAATGGGTTGGCAATGTTTCTAACTGATAGTTGAACTCTAATAATAACTGAACTCTTTCTTGATAGTTAAAAATATAGTTTCTTATTTCACAGAATCTGGAAATGGATCCAGTTGTTTACCAAATTATAATGAAGTCATTAGATGTTCAGTACAAAAATACCTCTAAGTTTTCAGAAATGAATTTCGTATTGTGTTCTAATAACAATAATTTTATTATTTATTTCTGCTGCATCGACAACAGCTGCAATAACATACGCGTCCTTACTGATCTAAGATTTTCCAAACCCACAAGCATCCAAACTTTCAAGAAATCTAAGAGAAATGTGCTTTGTAAATTTTAGTTCATGACAACTAATTTTATTCTACACCTTTTTAATCGCGATTAAAAATAGTCTGATTTAGTTTGAAAATTAAATTTTAGGTGAAAAACGTCAAATTCAGAATTGCAAAATTGCTATTTTCACTAAATTGAGTAACTAAAATGACATTAGTGCTGTCAAACTATAGTATAGTTAATTTATGTCACTTTAGTTAATTTCAGAATGGGAAACGTCGTTTGACAGGAATAAACGAAATTTTGGTGATTTTTAGTCTAGTTTAGAGAAATTTGTGACAAGAGAATCGGCACCATTGTAGTTTAAAAACATAATTATTCTCTTATACATTACAACAGCTGCAAATGTAAGTCTTTTTTTTGAGGGTGGGAAATCATCAAATAACTTCTCCCGCTCTGGCCGGAGCGGGAGGGTGTGTCAGACTCTTACTGACTAAAACCCACCCGTATTCCTTCCTGTTGCCTGTGTTGCGGGGGCCTCGGTGACCCATAAGTACCTTCCCGCGACCCCGGCAGGCATCGGCCCTAGTGGACCCCTACTATATGTGCTGACGACATCTCTTTGAGGCGCGCGTGGAATACAACGCGCCGTCGACCCGGGTCTGGTCCTTACCGGACGGTGAGCTACCCATTGCTCACCGTCCGCAAGCCCGCGCCTACGGTGGCCTGAAATCCGCCCGGGATTCCCGACGCCCTGGGAGTCTCCTGCGGCGGCTAGGGGCGAGAGGGCGCAAAACGTGCCTTTCCCTCAACCGTCCCGCCTCCTCCTTCGCGAGCATTACTGCTTCGCAGAAGGAGGTGACGACTGCCCATGCCCTCTCGCTCCGTACCATGGCCTGAACCAGGGCTGGACGCGAGAGGTCTCTGCCACCAATCGCCTCCACGAGGACACGGCGGTGCTCTGCCCAAGCCGGGCAGACTTCCACCGTATGCTCCACCGTGTCCTCCGGGCGATCCACACAGTGGTGACACCCGGACGTTTCCTTCCGCCTTATCCGACACAGGAACCTCCCGAAGCTGCCGTGTCCGGTGAGGACCTGCGTCAGGCGGAAGGTGAGGACGCCGTGGCGCCTCTCCAGCCACTCCTCAAAGAGGGGACTTATCGCCGCAATCGTGGCGTGCCCAGCACTGGGTTGCGACAACCGTACTTTCCATGACGCCATGAGATCCCGCCGGAGCTCCGTCCGCTGTGCCGCGATTTCTCGCGGCAGCGGACTTACGCCCCGGCGTTTCGCCTCCTCGCGCCGCTCCCATACGTGCGCGAGGACTTTTGCCTCCAGATCCCATGGCGGCAATCCGGCAAGGAGGCTCGCTGCCTCACAGGAGACCGTGCGGTATCCTCGGACCATCCGGATGGCCATGACCCTTTGGGCCGCGCTCAACCGGTGGGCTGGCCGCAGCGGCAGAGAGCGCGCCCATACAGGAGCCCCGTAGAGGGCCATGGACCGCACCAAATGTAAGTCTGTACGCACAATATTGAGTGATTTACCATGTTATTTCGAGACCATAGATTTCTTACAGGTTTTACTGTAATCTATAAGTACAGAACTATTTTAGAATAGAATAGGTATTATGTACACCATAAAAATTACAGATATAAATGTAGAAATTTTACATAGGGTGACAATGGGCGGTCTTATCGCTAAAAGCGATCTTTTAAAGACAACCTTTGGATGGATTAGGGGGGAAAGGAGAGACAATACTGCAAATAGTCTGTGGTGTACCATTCACATACATACAATAAATACACACATACATAAAAAATATTAAAATATTATTATTAAAATAATAATAATAAAAAATGAATTAATAAAATAATTAATATTATTATTTTCTGTATTTGTTTCATAATTTTAGGCTCCAGTAGTTTCGGAGATACGGGAAATGGTAAATTTTCATCAATTTCCTTAATAGCTTTAAAAATATTTATTTTAAAATCATAAAAAAAGATATAGGTATAATGAGACCCTCACAGTTATCATTTGATATGTCACACGGTACAATTAGCAAAACTTTTTTTTTTCTTTTTTGCCTCCCGAAAGTGAACCCGGAGGTATTCAATATTCATTTAAATGTTACGTTACACGTCCGTGTTTAGGTCACATAATTCATACATGTACCAAATTTCAACTTAACCGGTCCATCATATCCGGCTCAAAATGGCTGTGACAAACGTACGAAAGAAAACATTAACCTTATTGACGGTACCTTGCCAATTAATTTATGAAAATATTGTATGTAAGAAACATTCTACATCTTTTTAATAAAATAAACAATAGACATAATTTTAATACCAGAAATAAAGATAAAAATAGATAAACCATTTTTCAGATTATCTAAAGTACATACATCATTTATGGGGTACTGTTTTAAAAGTTACAACAAAATAGACAGATAAGACAGACACACGAGTGATCGTATGGGCCGATTCACACCGGAGCGGCAGCGGCCAGAAACTGCCGGCAGCGACGTGACGCGCGCAGTACTGCTGACAACAAGCGCGGCACCGCGGGCAGCCGCACGTCCTTATGATGCTTTTCAAGCGATGCTGGTCTTTTAATTATGTAGATAAAGTTTAACATTAATTTACACTCAAAGTGCTCGCCACGCCGCTGCCGGCCGTTGCTTTTCCGGTGTGAAACGGCCCTATAAGGGTCTCGTTTTTTCATTTGGACATACGGAACCCTAAAAACTAGAGATTCGTTCCGATTTTGGCCACGCGCCACTAGATCCTTCTAGGTCCAGCTATATAATATACCTAGGCATCTGACAGGATCGATTTCTCCAACGTACAATTCCTTGTCTGGTGCTTGTTCATGCAAATTTGTTGATACACTCACGATACAGGAGAAATCCCTAATGGTCACCCCATTAGGGATTTCTCCTGTATCGTGAGTCTACGTTTGAACGTAGACGAAATCTGTCTAAAGAAAAGCTTCGATGTGATAATTTTAAGCCGGCAAAATCTTCCGCGTCTTTTAGTTATACTTATAAGGTAGAATATTCTTTTCATTCCCTTTCTATAAAGCTTCGCATTTTATAGGTTTCTGGTTCAATATCGCACAAAGGGCCAGTTAATGGCCAAAGAAATAACAATAAAAATTACTGAAAACAGTTGCATAGCCCTCGCCCTGGACGTCAAATGTTTTATAGAAAAGTGATATTTTATTACAACTTCTCGTCTATTTCTTCGAATTTAAAGACATACATATCAATTAACAGCGGGGTTTCCAAACCAAAATAGTTTTCAATAAAAATTAATTCTACCTAGCCTTTTCCCAACTGTGTTGGGGTCGCCTTCCAGTCTAAATGGATGCAGCTGAATACCAGTATCTTAAATGAAGCGACTGCCTATCTGACTCTACTTTACAACCCAGTAACTGGGTAATACGATACCCCTTGGTAAGACTGGTTGTCCGACTTTCAGGCTTTTGACTGTAACGAATGTGAAAGATCTACGAATGACATCTGGAATCAACGGCTTAACGTGCTTTCTGAGGTACGGAGGGGTCGATCTCGGCAAGAGTTGCTTAACCTTTAATCGACCCCTACGGCAATAAAATTGTTTTCTATAAAAGGTAAACAAATTATAGAAAATTGATCGATATAGTAGCTGTTGCATGTGGGGTTAGGTTAAAAGCAACAAATTATTTCTAACTCACTAAATGCTGCCACTGAAAACCAGCGCTAGGGCTCTGTCTCGCATAGGGTCGCAGCATTATGTTGAGCGATGGCCGTTTTGCGTGGATGTGACGCATATTTTCCCTCACATGTTATTTCGTGTTTGTGTCCTTTTTGCGTTATGTTTACCGCAAGTAAACGTATTTTCTTTCTTTTACGAGTATATAGTCATCGTTAATAACACTGAATTCTAATCTACATATCTAGGACATCGGATTTGAACCGTGAAATGTGGTGTACACTGCATAGATACACCCCGGGCTATACCTTCGGGGAAATACAAGCTTTAAGGTATAGTAATTTATATAATACCTTCAATTAGGCGCTCGGGGTCTCCGCGACCCCAGGTGATCTTCAATTGGAATTATTTTCTCTAGTCTTTCTTTAGTTATTTACGCTAGCAAGCCGAACTTTCTGCTTTCTGCTTCCTAACTCCTTAGCCCCTCCCGCCTCAGGTATCGCCCGCGCTGTGGAAGTGATCAGACGTGCTGTACGGCAATGCTTGGAGTCGCTGCGACCCCGCGTAGGGTAGTTCCAAACACTTAGTAAAATCAGCCTATAATGCTCCCCCCACTGCTGGGACACAGGCCTCCTCTCGGTGAGAGGAGGAAACAAGACTTACAAACAAGAAAACGAGGAAGATGCCCACGAAATAGCGACAGAAAAACGACTATGAAGTGCCCTTAGTGTGGCAAATTTATCTGTGGTGACCACACGAAGAAAATTTATGATAATTGCTAACAAATTTTTCACTTACGAAAAACATGCCTAAATAAATAGCTTTAACGTGTCAAGCTATTTTCTAAAATTTTAATAGGTAGTAAGAAAACAAAGAATAATTATTTAATTCTATTTTGGGGTAACTGCCGACCCCGCGCGTCTAACGACGTAAGCTTTTTGGCGCGTCTAATTAAAGGTTAATAAGTGTTCAACAAAAATTAACTTATTGTCTAACATAGTAGACGACTTTTTCAGAATGTTATTTTCATTAGAATTCCGCTGTTCAGTGAAATATGCGTAAGACCCTGGGATGACGTGTTAATATTGTGTCGTTTCACGTTGGCACGTGAGGTCGGAATGAAAGTAATTTTATGAAAACCTTTTACATTTTTAGCTAAAACTTTCTAATTATTCAGAGAAACATTTATTTTTAGAGGTCCTGTAATGCAAGTTCCTTGTCCTCAAGGCTGATTTCATTAATTCCTGTCGTTTCTTCTATATCCATACATGTTATAAACTATCGTCGGATTTTGTGTCAGATCACGTTGTACTTCAAAAGTACGCAAAGGATTTTGGTGTGGTTTTCATATTCACAATCATTTAGAGAATTTATTATTTTAAATATTCAAATTAATGCACTCAATTTGTAAGTAGCATAATCAGCCTATAATCTTCCTACAGCTGGGACACAGGCCTCCTCTCTGTGAGTGGGAGTAGGCCGTAATCCACCACGCGGGCCCTGTGCGGGTAGATGTCACATGTCTTTGAATATTTGGTTCTAGGACATGCCGGTTTCCTCACGATGTTTTCCTTCACCGTTTTGAGAGCAGTGGTGATGAAATAATTTACACAAAGTAAAGCGCTTGTCTGGGTTCGAACCTACGACCTACACAACTCACAAAATAACGCCGCCGGTTTTGTACTACTTGCAACCAATAACACATTATTATTATATTCATATTTATTATAAATAAATAAATAAAATATTAAACTTACATAATAATAACGCCGCCGGTTGCTTAGTACTCGCAACCAGCGTGCGTGTATGACAAGATGTATGAACGTAAACGAAGCAAAAGGAGTATGTAAGGAGCGTAGCAGGTGGCGTTCTATAGTTTCTGCCTACCCCCATGGGAAGAAGGCTTGAGTTTATGTATGTATGTATGTATGTATGTATAATAAAGAAATCTATTAGTTTGGTTTAGTCATTCAACCGTGCGAAGCAGAGGCGGTTCGCAGTGAAAAATAAAACACATAATTTCTGTCTTATGTGTTACAAATTACAAATAAAATAAGAAAACCTTTAGATATCCATTTTTATCGAACATTTCAAAATAATATGAGCATTATGGCACAAAAAACTTGTATGGCGAAACATAAAAGCTTTGACTGATGTCAATGTTAATGTTAACGTTAATGGTTTCATAAATATGGCGCAATTTGCCGGGATAAAGGCGGTGTTGTCTTTTATGCCAAAGGCGTGTTGAAGGGTTTGGCTCGGCCTACTGACATGTCTTCGCTGTTTTAAGCGGCGATTATGAGTCGATTACCAGACTGGAGAGAAAATACGTGGATCAATTGGTACACTTATTTAAATAGGCTGTGTGTTTCGAATAGATTAGGTAGCATCTATATACTTTGGCGATATGGCTAGATACGAGTAGTTTACTAAAGACTTAGACCAGGAGCATAGGTACCGCCACCGCCGCCGCAGCAGCCGTATCAATGATACGGGGCCAACAAGCTACAGGGGCTCCCAGACGCAACGTGTGTAAGCAAACATATACTAATATTATATAAAATATTTAATAGGAACTGAAAATAACAACTGGAAATACTAAATGAAAATATGAAAATTAACGTAGTGGCTTACGTTCATTTAGTTAAATCACAAAGAAATTCTAAACTACTTATGGTCCAATTTTCGAGCTCGCTTTGCTTGCTCTTTAAAATCACAATAACAGCTTAACCTTCCCACGCTATTTTGTAAACAAAAATAACAAGTTAGGAGCATTTCGTTTGGAACTTGCCGCAGTCGGGCAAAGAGGGTCTCTAACAAACAGGGCCCCTTTATGACCAGCTACGCCACTGACTGGATTCATCGCGATTCATCGCGATTCTCCTGCTCGTATCCCAATTCATTTGGGGTCGGAGCAACAAGTCTTTTTCTTCCACTGTTCTCTAATAGTCGTCATCTCAGGAGTCACCCCTTTTATGTCCATATCATCTTTCACACAGTCCATCCATCGTTTCTTTAGTCTTGGTCCTTTAGACTAAGACTTAAGGATATCTACAGCAAAAGTAAAGCGCAGTATACATAATTATTCAGCAGTGGAAGATCTTACTTACATCCACAGTGAGTTATCCCCAATCGGTATTGGTTTGGTATTGGCTATTTTGTGATTTTCTCATTGTTCTGTATAGTCTCTCGAGAGAACTAACAATATAAGAAAGTAAAAATACAAATAAGATACAAAACAACGTAACGTACCTGACGTTACGTTGTTTTGTATATTATTTGTATTTTTTCTTTCTTATATTGTTAGTTCTCTTCAGTCTTATAAATGAACCCAATATAAGCTACATATGAAGCTTCGTGGGGCCCTGGTGACTTGTACCACAAATGTTGCTTGCAATGCCTGTTTCAAACACCAGTCTTTCACAAATGTAAATTTATCCCTAAACTAGTTTTAAGCACTACTACTGTACTTTTGTGAAGAGAAAATAAATAAATATACGTATATACATAAATCAAATCAAAATATTTTTATTTCACATAAACCTACATGGGCACTTATGAAACGTCAGAAGCTAGGTGCACGGTTCCAATTGGTCGTTTCCTATGGAGAAGAGCCGGCAAGAAACTCCACGGCTACTCTTTTAAAAATAATTGGCTTTTACAATGTTTTCAAATTACACAAATTAGGTATGGGAGGACAGTATAGGCCTGTGGAGTAGTACTTAACAAACAAAAAAAAGAAAAGAAAACATACAAAGATATAGATCTAAATTGATAGATGCATGTACCTACGATAATTGTGGTTAGCCTTGCCTAACGAACCGTGAGTTATGCTTTGTCTCATTAGCAAACGCTCAATCAACTTGTTTGTCCGGCGCATCGCATGCCACGATACCTATAATAGTCAAGGATTTAACTTGATACTATTATTGAATATCTCCATCAGCCTACCCCTGTTCCATATTACTTGAAGTTGGCACTAATTGTTTGTCGCCCTTTCTATGTCAGTCACTATAACACCACACTATACTGACACTAATTTTATATATGAAACTGATATTAATTTAGTTAATTTATAATTGCTAATTTAATTAATAACATACACACACGTACATTTTGTACGCCGAGTGAGGCAAAACATGTTGGTCCGGTAAAATTATGTTTGCATCTATATGTTCATATTCATGTATAGATTTGAATAAATAATTTTATCTTTATCTTTATCTTTAACATTCCTCACAAAATCCATCTATTACTTCTTCAGTCTCTTTTTCCTTCTCCATCAAACAACATTTAAATTCTTCACTCTCCTAGTCACATTTGTTCATCGCTCCTCATGAAGATGAGGAGCGATGAATGAAAGTGGAAGGGGTGCAGACTCCTTCCACTTCCATTCATCCCTCTCCATTCAATATCTAATAAATCAATAAAATTACGTACTCAAGCAAATTTTTCCACTCAAATTTTTGGAGCCGATGCTATATTTAGAGCAGAGTCAAAGGCTGGCAATGAGAGGCATCAAATGTAATTAACTAAGTTCAATCTCTCTGAAACGGTGGTAAAATAAAGTCATATAAATTGAATTGAAGGTGTATTAGAGAATTCATTAACATCATCACCTCTGTAATCCTCAAAAGGTTAGGCAGAGGTGGTAACTGGCAAAATTTGGATGTACCTGCTATAGGTACACCCACATTTCGCCAGTTATATTTCGCCAGTTATATGTAATAGGGGACGAACCTGTTGCCATCGACCGGGCACAAATCCAGACTTTAGGCTGCTACTAGGAAATTCCTGATGGAAAATTCAATAACACTTTGCCCAACATGGGTATCGAACCCAGGACCTCATGCTCAGCAGTACCGCTTGCAACCACTTGACGAGATAGTCAATAAATATGTAATACGTTGTATTTTTTAGCCATTTATATCACCAACAGTGACTTCTTTGAAACTTACTTCTTTTAATTTATTTTAATTAGAATTGCACTAAAAGGCTATTGAATGGGACGCAAAGTTTTATGAAAGGATCATTAAAGTTAAAAAGCCACGAAGAAAATCTTTTTAATAAAATAGTATATTACTGGAATTATGCAAATTCCAGACACACTTAAGTTTAGAGGGGGAGTGTTTGTAACAGTAGTTAGGTACTTACAGCTTAAGTAGTCAAGAGTCGACGAAAGAAAAAAAAGATTGTAAAGAAAAAAGTCTCAGCACTTCGGTCAATCTGCGTCAATGCGATTATTTGACCGGCCTGTGCGGTTTGGTCTTAGTTTTTATTATATTAAGTTCGCCGAAAACTTTACCTTACGTTTGTTGTTTCTTGTTGAATGGTAATTTTCTCTTTATAAATTAAAAATAAGTTGTAGTCCGCTCTGGTTCAACGTTACTTATGCCAAACAAACTTTTTATTTTCATTTAGGTATCAAACAAAATAATAAATAATAAATTAAACGTACACGTTATCGTCCTACTGTTTTGTAAAAGATCCCCGGATAATAGTTATGTTTTAATATAATTTAATTTGTTTCCGGGTACCTTCTTAGATTTAATTAAATCATGCAACCCATTCTCCAAGTGACACAACTACGCGAACTACGCGACTACGGGTGCTACGCGGCTACGCTTGCTACGCGACATGCTACGCGCAAGTCGTAGGGACAGCATCAACTACAACTAATTAAAATTGAGTTGTGTTTGAAAATGATTATTAGCTGTTTTTATTGCTAGCTGCCTAAGTACCTTTAATTCATAAAAAAAACGTTCAAGCATACCTGACTTCATAAGCACCAATAATGGCTATTACTCAAATGCTAATGAATAAAAGTGGTATCAATTAGCAGACGGTCATTAAAGTACAGCCATCACTAATGACTGCTGTTGGAATTTCCTGAAGATTCCTTACGCTTATCTCATTTAGTTGTCCATCAGCAACTAAATGAGATAAGCGTAAGGAATCTTGACTACGCGAACTACGCGAATACGCGTGCTACGCGGCTACGCTTGCTACGATCTAGCATCGCTGCTAGCATCTGCTATTGTTGCTAGCATCCAACTAATTAAAATTGAGTTGTGGTTTTTATTGCAAGCTGCCTACATACCAGCAATTTATAAAAAAGCGTTCAAGCATACCTGACTTCATAAGCACCAATAATGGCTATTACTCAAGTGCTAATGAATAAAAGTGGTTTCAATTAGCAGACGGTCATTAAAGTACAGCCATCACTAATTACTGCTGTTGGAATTTCCTGAAGATTCCTTACGCTTATCTCATTTAGTTGCTGATGGACGGCCACGGAGACGTCGGCATTCGTCAGATGAGCCTTTTACAGTTACAGGTAATTCCAAGCTTAACGAAGTGCTTTATAGCTACTTCAAATTATGAGTAACACCATTACACCCGGTTTACTTGAGTTTATCAAGCGACGTATATTGCTAGTAAGAATTGCGTTTTGTTTTTAAGGAAATTGGGTGTAGGACTAAATAATAGTTTTAATAATGATGCTAATAAGGTATAATTTCAATCAGTTTCATAACTGCACGTTGTGCTATCTCATGTAAAGGAAAAGTAACAAAAAAATGAAAAGAGATATTTTGGTTTCGTACCATTAGTGGTTTTGTCTCTAAAATCTGTATTGCACGATGAAGATAAACGACCTTTTAATTACCACAAAAACGAGCTAATGTAAAACCATTTCCTACCTAAGTGATAGGTTTTGTGTTCGGTAGATTGAAAATGATTAATACCTATATTAAAACAAATGTTTGTCCTTTGAATTCGTTACTTACTTTGCCTGCATCTGTGCACAAAAGAGACCGCAGTGAACTTGCAGAGATTAACGCCATGTGAGCCGTTCTCTGTTAAACAATCAGTATCAGTTTGTCTGTAACTTTTGGTGTACATAATAAAGAAATTTCTATTCTATTCTACTTTATCTAAGAATTAGAGTGCGAAAACGGTTTAAGACAAACCAGTCCTGCGTCAGAACATAAATCTATTTTTAAAAAACTTTACATTGCCATACAGTCAGATAAATAAACAGTGATGATGTTTTCGGAACGATCAAATGACCTGCAGTAAGTTTGTAAGCTTGCCACAAATAACAAAGTTAACTAGCTTTTTTTTGTTGTTTTCGGGGGATACCTTCAAAAGGCGCCCGGGCCTTTGGGATTGGAGAGTGTGGGATTTTTACCTCACTAAAACCACCCCGGTGGTGAAAGGGATGCCCCCTTTCATGGGCAGATGGTTACCACTGGGGTTACCACTCAAAAGACCGATCCGAAACCCCCTCTGAGCAATGCCTGTTAGGGCTCAGTGGGCGGACAGAGTCCCCACTCTGAGCGACCGTGATCCCACTAAGCGCCCGTTGTCCCAAAAAGTTAACTACCTAAGTACTCGACAGTTTCCATAAACATAGAGATATTGACAAATCCTAAATCCGACCCATTCCGCCAATCCGAGCTAATTCGATTCCACTTGATTTTGCTTCGAATTCAACATTACGATTCCCAATTTCATTTGACAAGCAAGTGGGGCACGTAGCGACACTCATGTATTCAGGTCGTAATGGTGCTGCCAAAGTGTAAGAGCATATCGGTTTCAATTGAAAAGATACGCCAGTCAGACTCCAATAACGGCTGGATTTTTAGTCGAATTTAGCCCAAAATGGTCTGATTTAAAAAATTGCGTTTTTGAAGGTCATACAACGTTTTTTTTTTGGATTGTCGATGTGGGTGGTGTACCTTTCTTAAGCTTATAAAGACAGGGTAACGGTAAGTAGTTTTAATGAAGAAAAGCGAAAACGTTATGGTTTTCCTAAAAATAAAAATTGACTTTTGTTTGCTTAGGCCTCTAATTAATCTCAAAATAGATGGATAGTTACTAAACGCACGTATCTACTGTTTTATTTCAGATTTTAAGACCATGCAAACAATGTTAATCAATTGATCACATCGTCACGGGACCATCATTGACTAAAAAAAACAAAAAACCGGCCAAGTGCGTGTCGGACCACGCACAATGAAGGGTACTACTAAACCCTTCATTGTGCGTGGTCCGACACGCACTTGGCCGGTTTTTGTTTTTTTGTGGATGAATTAATCCCAAAAACAAACTTAACATTGTACTTGGTCAATTCTCCAACTGCAAATTTAAGTTGGTCGACTATAACTCGGTAACTTGTAAAGCATACTTAGCCATGATGGGGGGGGGGGGGACACTTGACTCTAACAAAAATTTGCACTATAATGCTTAATATTACGCAAGTGGATCCTTGTATCGAAAAGTGGTATTCACAGACCCATAATATTTTTAAACGGCCTATCCATCGAATCCTACACTATGGGGTTGACGCGAAAAAAAATATCATACAGACAGACGGACATGGTGAAACTTTAGAGGTTCCTTGTTTATAAGTGATAAATGATTTTATTTCTGTAAGGTTAAGGTCTGTAGGTTTGTGCAAACACTTTTACACGTCAATCATATTTTTTAAAACTAGATGAGATCGGCGTTTCCTATCTGACTATTCTGAGAAGAAAGGCCGAAACATACTCAGAGGTCATAGTTTCTTTTAAAGTTTAGACATAATCTTGGTCAGATCATGTGGAGACCATGTCGATTGGTGTCTGAAATGGTCTTTTGATGAAAGAACCACACAGATTGAGTGGACCTGTGCAGTCAGTGCACGCAGTTGTCAGTAGTTGTGCAGCTCAACTCAGAACTTAAGGAGCTCAACGATTCAACGAACAATACCAATGAAAGGACATTTGGTTAGGCCGCAAAAAATACTCAAACTGCCAGACCATCATTAAAACTAATTAAGAGACAAAAAAAAAACAATGACCCACATAGTCCTCACATTCCTAATAATTAAAATAATATAATACTTTACAAAGTAAATATTCATTTCATTATTTATATAAAATGTTATATAGAATAAGAAAATATAAATAGATAACAAAATAAAAAGAGTAAAAAACAACATTAACTGTAAACTTATTGGAGCAGCTCAATCCCATGCCTTTTTGTCCTCAATATGATCTTTAACAGTATAAAAGGCTTTCAGGCACAGTTTCTGTTTTGTAAAAAAAAATAATTTATTAAGGCTTAGTTCTTGAATAGCTCGGAAAATTATAAAAATGTATACATTGGCATCTAAACGAGCTGCCTATTTTTTTGAGCCTGGTTGTAGGAACGACAAATTTGTGTTTGTTCCTAGTATTTACATTATGCATATCACTGTATTTTTTAAACAAATTAATATTTTTATGCGAGTACAAAAGATTTTCATAAATATACTGAGAAGCTACAGTCATTATATCAATCTCTTTAAATTTGTCTCTGAGGGAGTGTCTTTTTTTTTGATTTTTTTTTTTTGAGGGTGGGAAATCATCAAATAACTTCTCCCGCTCTGGGCGGAGCGGGAGGGTGTGTCAGACTCTTACTGACTAAAACCCACCCGTATTCCTTCCTGTTGCCTGTGTTGCGGGGGCCTCGGTGACCCATAAGTACCTTCCCGCGACCCCGGCAGGCATCGGCCCTAGTGGACCCCTACTATATTATGTGCTGACGACATCTCTTTGAGGCGCGCGTGGAATGCAACGCGCCGTCGACCCGGGCCTGGTCCATACCGGACGGTGAGCTACCCATTGCTCACCGTCCGCAAGCCCGCGCCTACGGTGGCCGGAAATCCGCCCGGGATTCCCGACGCCCTGGGTGTCTCCTGCGGCGGCTAGGGGCGAGAGGGCGCGAAACTTGCCTTTCCCTCAACCGTCCCGCCTCCTCCTTAGCGAGCATTACTGCTTCGCAGAAGGAGGTGACGGCTGCCCATGCCCTCTCGCTCCGTACCATGGCCTGAACCAGGGCCGGACGCGAGAGGTCTCTGCCGCCGATCGCCTCCACGAGGACACGGCGGTGCTCTGCCCAAGCCGGGCAGACCTCCACCGTATGCTCCACCGTGTCCTCCGGGCGATCCACACAGTGGTGACACCCGGACGTTTCCTCCCGCCTTATCCGACACAGGAACCTCCCGAAGCTGCCGTGTCCAGTGAGGACCTGCGTCAGGCGGAAGGTGAGGACGCCGTGGCGTCTCTCCAGCCACTCCTCAAAGAGGGGACTTATCGCCGCAATCGTGGCGTGCCCAGCACTGGGTTGCGACAACGGTACTTTCCATGACGCCATGAGATCCCGCCGGAGCTCCGTCCGTTGTGCCGCGATTTCTCGCGGCAACGGACTTACGCCCTGGCGTTTCGCCTCCTCGCGCCACTCCCATACGTGCGCGAGGACTTGAAGGAGTGTCTGGGACTTAATTTATAAATTGGACGAATTGCCCTTTTTTGTAAAACAAAAATATACGTATAAACATATACGTAATAAGACATGGCCTCAGAGGGGCGGGATACTCCGTCCATATATTATAATTATACCGCTAATATGTTTCGCTACGAAGACCTTGATTTATGTTGTGGTGAATGACATCCGCTTTATCCAAAGTAAAGCCTTATTTTTATGAAACTCTTCCTCTTTCGCTAAATGATTAATTGTATCTGAAATATGGTGGCAGTGGGTTGTTTAGCTATGTTTTGTAATTTGACGTAACTGCACACAACTCTCCGCTTAATATTTACTTATCCATAGTATTTTCGTCTATATCAAACAAATTGTTTATTGTATTTTGGCGATAGAAACGTGTAGCTCCATATTTGGAAACGCTTTACATATTTATTTAGTGATGCGATATTATAATTGTTGGAATTAATATTTTAGTGCACTACGCACTAAAATATTGACATTTTAGTGCGTATAACGCTAATATATTGATTATGAGCGATATAGGAATCAATATATCACAACTAGCTTATGGCCGCGGCTTCGCCCTAAATGTCGTGAATTATTCCACAGGAACGTACTACCGGGGTTCATAGTATCCCATATCCTAACCTATCCGTATATCTTTCATCTAAATCTGTTCTGCCGTTACAGCACTGAAACGATAACAGACAGACAGGCAGATACTAAATTTAAATAATCTTTTTTAGGGTTCCGAACCTTAAAATAAAAAATTGGAACCCTTATAGGATGACTTCGTTGCCTGTCAAACCCCTTTTTTTCTCAGGAACGCGTGGCGGTATCAAGCTGAAATCGATATAAAAAACTTAGGTCCCTTGGAGATGTAAAGAAAATCAAACATCCATGTTAACGCAATCAGAAAATACGGCCATTTATGCCACATATGTTGACACTCGCAAATAAACTAGAGACAACGTCTTACAGTTCAAGTAAAGAGAAAAATCCGAAAATGTTTCATTTATAGTTATATCTATTGCAAAGTTAAGTGTGTTGTTCAATCTGTCTTTTTTTTATTTTGGGTAGGAAATTATCAAGTAATTTCTCCCGCTCTGGGCGGAGCGGGAGGATGTGTCAGACTCTTACTGACTAAAACCCACCCGTATTCCTTCCGTTGCCTGTGTTGCTAGGGGCCTCGGTAACCCTTTCGAACTACCACGCGACCCCGGCAGGCATCGGCCCTAGTGGACCCCTACACTTGTGCTGACGACATCTCTTTGAGGCGCGCGTGGAACACAACGCGCCGTCGACCCGGGCCTGGTCGTTACCGGACGGTTAGCTACCCACTGCTCACCGTCCGCAAGCCGGAAATCCGCCCGGGATTCCCGATGCCCAGGGCGTCTCCTGTGGCGGCTAGGGGCGAGAAGGCGCGAAATTTGCATTTCCCTCAACCGTCCCGCCTCCTCCTTCGCGAGCATTACTGCTTCGCAGAAGGAGGTGACGGTTGCCCATGCCTTCTTGCTCAGTACCATGGCCTGAACCAGGGCCGGACGCGAGAGATCTCTGCCACCGATCGCCTCCACGAGGACACGGCGGTGCTCTGCTCAAGCCGGGCAGACCTCCACCGTATGCTCCACTGCGTCCTCCGGGCGATCCACACAGTGGTGACACCCGGGCGTTTCCTCCCGCCTTATCCGACACAAGAACCTCGCGAAGCTGCCGTGTCCGGTGAGGACCTGCGTCAGGCGGAAGGTGAGGATGCCGTGGCGCCTCTCTAGCCACTCCTCAAAGAGGGGACTTATCGCCGCAATTGTGGTGTGCCCAGTTCAATCTGTCTTGAAGTGACATTAGGTCTGTATTTCATTTAAATCAGTTCACTCCAACTGAAAAATTAAGTTCGCCTTTTAATCTGGAATTGGACATTCGGGCAGCCGAGCGAGCACGGCTTTGAGACGGAACCTGCAGGGCGCGAGTCCTACACACTTGTCCGGTTTTTTTAAATAAATGAAACAGGTTTTTATGATTCTCAATGTCTTATTTTTTTAATATTATCACGAATTATTTGTAATATTTACTCTAGTGCCGCCATTGACTACGTAATACCTTCATGTTAGAAAGTTTATTTTATCACTTTAATTTTAATGATATAAAAACGATGTTAATTCAAGATACGGACTATGACTGTATATTCCCTTAAATCTCTTGGAAAGAAGTACATAAAAAAATCAGTATTACAACTTAATTTTAAAATCATCCCCTATTTACTCCCATGGGGGATGCATTTACAAAAACGCTGAAACGCGTAACTTTTTAATTGTTACCAAAAGCATAAATTTGAATGTTAATATACCTAATTTAAGGTATGCTGCAGGTTTCTCATACATATAAACTTTCATCCCTTATATTATATCCTTTCATCTCTTTAGGATTATTTTTGTGACAAAAAGTAGCCTATGTCCTTCCCCAGGATACCATCTATCTCCTTGCCAAATTTTATTGAAATCCGTTCAGTGGTTGAGGGGCGAAAAAGTACTTACCTGCCTCCTAATCCCTTTTTTTTTGGTTGGGAAATGATCAAATAACTTCTCTCGCTCTGGGCGGAGCGGGAGGGTGTGTCAGACTCTTACTGACTAAAACCCACCCGTGTTCTTTCCGTTGCCTGTGTTGCCAGGGGCCTCGGTAACCCTTTCGAACTTTCCCGCGACCCCGGCAGGCTTCCTAACCCCTGTGACCTAGGAGTCAGTGTTCTACTGTAAGTTACTACTACTCCTAACCTACTTCTTGTATATATACTATTAGTATGAATTAGTATGGATACCCCAGGATGTCATCCACCTCCTTACAAAATTTTATTGATATCCGGTCAGTGGTTTGGGCGTGAAAAGGTAACGTACAGATAGACAGAGTTACTTTCGAATTTGTGTTTGTATGGATTTCATTTAGTTATATTAACAACTTAATTGAAACAAGAAATATTTCATACTAGCTTCTGCCTGCGATTTGGTCGGCGTTTACCGGGATGAAAAGTATTCTATGTCCTAACCCAGGTCACGGTCTACCGACGTGCCAAATTTCATCCAAATCCGTTCAGCCGTTTTAGCGTGAAAGCATAACAAACAAACAAACTCACTTTCGTATATAATATTAGTTAGGATTTGGCACCTAGTTGCCACGTGCAAACTTTCAGAATGTCCTCTTAATACGAGTATATCTAAGGTTGGCTACAAATAGAATGTTCCTTAATTTAGAATGGGTATTCCTTCAAATGTTACCCACACGTTCAATTTTTACAGATGGGTAAATCTGTTGTAAACAATAACCCTTTCCCAGTCCACATTATTGGCTCACAGCTATTATTAAGGCGCAGACTATCTAAGATTTGAGTGACTTCTAAATCCGATATTACGCCTCCATATAATACAAGTAAGTTATGCAAAAAAATTATGTTAAACTAGAACGCATACACATCAATTCTATATGTGAATATTTAAGTATTGTAGTAAAATACCTTATGAAATAAATTCAGGAAGTAATGTCTACCCAAAGCATAAAAAACGATGTTACTTTTAAACTACTTAAGATATTTTCAAGTTTTAATTTGTATGAACAGACTATTTTATGTTTAATTTTATTTGTGATTTTTTCAAATATTCATATTTTCATTACTAAAAATAAAATATTGCCTATGAAACCGACCGCTGTTATCTACGGTAATAAATGTTATCATTTTTTGCGGCGGTGGCGCCGACCGAATGTTACATGAGCCTTGACACGATTTAATTCAAATGTATCGAATCCAAGGCTTATTCAGACCATTCGGTGCAGACAGTTCCACTCAGACTAAGAAGTAGGCATTTCGATCATGTGATTTATTTAATTCAGGCTGTATTATTAGTTTTTTTTTTTGTAGAGCAGCGCAATAAACACTGAACTAATCTGAACGTTTATATGACGAGTTAAAATAGGGTAAACTGTACACCCACAAGATTATTCATATTTCACGAATGTATATGTTTTGTTGGGTACTGTACCTAACCAAAAATCCGCTGACGTTGGAGTTTCTTATTTGTATTCTAAAGTTCTAACATTGGTTGTTCCAAACATGGTAGAAGTGAATCAAAGTCAAAGTCAAATTCGAAAATATTGTTAACTTTTGGTGACATAGCTGGCTAACTTGTCAGTGTACACCTCCCTCTGCCTACTCGTATATAAAAAGTAAAGTAAATTAAAATTCGTTTATTTATAAAGTTACTTACTAAAATAATTGATCTATCTGTGAAACTGAAATCTAGAAAGACTGAGCCACTCGTTAGTCGTTAAAATATTACGTTACCTAAACTACTAGATTTTAATTGTTTGTTCGTTGCCTAATTGGAAATACATTTGATTTTATACACATATATATATATATATATTTATTTGAACTACCTATAACAACTACAAATATACTCGAATAACTCAGTAACAGTTCAGTTTGGAATGAAAAGCGAAAATCATCCTGATTTCATCGATCCGGATCGATGGGAATCCGGTCGGATTTGTCCGAATTGAAAATTACGCCGGATGTGGAGGAATGAGGATCATGTATGGATCGTGTACAGCTATAAGAGTAGAGAAAGAAACGGATGGATTCTGTTAAAGATAATAGGGCTGGAAAAGGGAATCAATGAAGACATGCCTAAATAAATTAGGAAAAGGGCCGGATGTTTTGATGAATTCTTGAATTCCGTGTGTAGTAACTTACAAAAGACAAAATTGGCTTAGATTAAACTGTTTTGGTAAGAACTTAACATTTATCAAACCGTGCACACCAAATGTTTGTAAATTCGTTACCTCATTAATTTAATGTACATTCAAACCTTTTCACTAATAAACAATCGAAAGTTTTACATCATACACTTTATTATTAAGTACCTAGGTATTCAATATATTTCTTGTTTTATTATTGTCTTTGAGTATATAGAACTTATTATAATATTAAAGTTTTTGGGGTTTGCTTGCAGTTCGTGGTGGATTGCAGAGTAGGATAAATTATAGTATTTTATTTTTTAAGTGTATATTAATTATTTTATTTTCCTCCAGCAGACCGTTGCTCCAAAGTTGGTTAAAAGTCAAATACCCCTAAAATTAATTAAAAAGTTCTTTCTGTTATCTACTGTAGTAACTTAATTTCAGGCTATTCCAAATTAATACATAAAATACTCAAGAAATTCTTTACAACTTTACGCGCTTAAAATAACTTCTCAACTTTAGTCAGAAACAAATCCGTGGCTAAAATAAAATTAAAGTTATTAGAACAAAACAAACTTACCTTTAAAGTAGACAGAAAGCAGAACAACAACTATATCGACATTTACTAACACGTAATAATAATACTGGTGTTTAAACTTTAAAACTACTTTAAACTTAATTTTTCAAGAGAATACGAGTGGTATTGCTTTGCAGCCTCACGTGTTAAAGAACAATTATTATATTGTTGTTAATATTATTAGTTATATATTGTTTTAGTTAGTTGGATATACGGTCACAAGGTTGGATCACATGTCGCGGGCACGGTGTAGCCTGGGCGGCGGTTCGCGACTCTCTGCCGCCCGCCCAAAGCCCGCCCAACGCCAACTTGCACAGTAACTTTGAACGCAGTTTCTAGTTTTGGGGATAACTTTGAGTTAATAAAATTTAAGACCTATTCGGAATGCCCACGGCCTTCAGCTTGATTCCTATGCGATAGTTTTGTAGCTTGTTTCGTATAGCTTTATTTACACAGGGTCTAATTAAATTAGTTAGCATTTGTGAAAATATTATGTATGTAAGAAAAAAATTACATCTTTTTAATAAAATAAGTGATAGACATAATTTTAATACTAGAAATAAAGATAAAATAGATCAACCATTTTATGGGGTACTGTGTCAAATGTTACAACAAAATACCGTGTGTGATACATTGCAATTAAATAAAAGAAAATTTAAAATTCATGTTTCTAAACAAGCTTAATACAAATTAGAGGATTATATCCAAGATAAGAATGCTTGGAAACATGCTGGTCCAGCTCCATAGGACAATCTAGAGTCTAGACAAAATCAAACTGGTTGCTATTTTAATTGTACAATGTATTATTTTATACAAATAATAAATCAATGTTGAATTTAGATTCTGTGAATACTTTAACTCACACACTGACCTATTACTTTATTTATTCATTTTAAGAAAACCTATACTTTTACATTGTTTGTAAATATGTGAGCATCATGTACGCGGGCCTCAAGGGTTTGAATAAAAATCACATAATTACCTAATCTGTCTATCTGTGTTTATCTTCATTTTAAATTCTTTTTTTACCTATTTTGGTATAGTAATTTTATTCTAGGTGTATCGTCTTCACATATATTTATATAATGTACTTATACAAAATTTTGTAAAACATTTTAAAAGAGTAACGGTGGAGTTTCTTGCCCATTCTTCTCCATACGAAACTACCTTTTGGAAGGGGCAACTAGAATCAATTGAATTTTTTTTTGTAAATTTTGACGTTCCAGAGACCTTTTTATTATGTGCCTATTTGAAATAAATAATTTGACTTTGACTTTGACATTGCGAGTGAAACTCCACAGACGAGATGGGTATCGATATGTTAACAAGATAAAAGAGAAAAAAAGTAACTATAGTAAACGAGGATGTCGCCCAAAAAAACATCCAATATATATATTTTTTTTTGTTTTATCGTGGTTAAACATCGATACTAGAGATGTTTCGACTAGTCGGTAAAGCCGACTATCCGAGCCACTTTCGTAGTAGGCGATTATTCGGCAAATAGCGCCGACTATCCGGCTTCTTACTTTATATGTATGTATTTCTCAATAAAATGTATATAGGTAGGAGGAATTACATTAAATAAAATAAAAACCTTGATTGTTAATTAATATTTTAACAATAACAGTATTTTCTTTTATTCTTTATTTTTTACACAAGAACACCGCTCTGACCAGTGCATAAGTAAAAATCAAGAAACAACGCGTGTAAACAAAACATGTTCCGACACGCTCGCAGGCGGCGGCTGTTACTTGTGCGCGAATCAGCTTTAAACGAAGCGTCACGGAAATTGCCGAATACCCCCGAAATCGTGATCGGCTTGGCCGACTAATCGGCCTCTTTACAACCGACTAATCGGCTAGTCGGCTAGACGGGCAAAGTCATAGTCGGCACATCTCTAAATCGATACCCATCACGTTGAAGTTTTGCTAGTTAATTTAACCAACTGATGCAGGTGCGCTTGTTCAGATTGGCCTCTCATGGCTTCAGTTATTTCTCACAGTTTATTTGCGCATTAGCACGGTAGGCGTAAAAATTAGGGGATTAAAGAACGATTTCCCAAAACCCTTAAATAAATAGTTCCTAAATAGTAAGTTTTTTTTTTTTTATAATCCTATTTAATATTAGTTAGGATTATAGAAGGATAAATATGAAAGTGAGTTTTTTTGTTTGTTACGCTTTCACGCTAAAACGGCTGAACGGATTTGGATAAAATTTGGCACATGGGTAGACCATGACCTGGATTAGGACTTAGTATAGTTTTTATCCCGATAATCTTACGGGATCGAGATTTATGCGGGTGAAACCGCGCAGCTAGTAATATTATAAATGTGAAAGTTTGTATGTTTGGATGTTTGTTACTCAATCACGCAAAAACGATAGAACGGATTTGGATGAAATTTGGCACACAGATAGTTTTTAACTTGGATTAACACATGGACAAAATCGCGGGCACTGCTAATCCTAACTAATATTATAAATGTGAAAGTGAGTATGTTTGTTTATTTTTTTGAAAATAAATTTTGCATACATGTTGTCGAGGGTACAGAAAAGGAAACATTTCATCCAGAAGAAAGTACTGTTCCCGAGGGATTGAAAATGATTGACAAATCAGCATAAACGCGAGCGGATCCGCAGGCATAAGGTAGTTTATCAATAAATAAATAAAGTACTCACCTACGTAACCCACGTTTGCTCTCGTGTCGATAATATTCAGCATATTTTCGAGATATTCTGCAAATAAACGATACTTAGACAAACTCGGAAGAAAGTGCAGATTCAGCATCATAAATTATTTGTACATTAGGAGCAATTTCTTATGAAACCACTTACGTTTCTATAGCAATGTTGTGCTAATCTACGTGGAGTTGATTGCTTATAAATAAAGTTGTTATCCTAACTATAAATGTGAAAGTGAGCTTGTTTGTTTGTTTGTTACGCTTTCACGCTAAAGCGGCTGGACGGATTTGGATGAAATTTGGCAGACAGATAGATCATGACCTGGATAAGGACATAGGCTATTTTTCATCCCGGATCGCAGACGAAGTCGTGGGCCACAGGTGGTTAGTAATAAATAAGGGTCGATTACAGGATAGGTATTTGTAACTTTATTTTTTGTAGCTTATTTTGCACCTGCTGTTCGTAAGTTCTTTATTATGTGAAGTTTAAAACGCATTTTTTAAAACTTATTACGTAACTTTAGGCCGGCCCGGAGGGTTAGCCAAATGTGGGTGTACAGTACACCCACATTTCGTTAGTTATAATAATAATAATAATAATCTATAATTCAAAAAGCCAAATACAATTCGTCCATCTCAATCGAACAACAAAGAAATAAAAATAAAATAGAAGTACAACGTTATGCATCTTTGAGACAGAGTGAACGTCTGTGTCTGTGCTAGTATATACTGTGTTACAGACACAGGCGCCTTCCTTCTTATGCTTTAGTCCTAACTAAGAAATTCCTGGCGGAAAAACCCAATAACTCTTTGCCCGACCTAGGAATCGAACCCAGGACTGCTGAGCATGAGGCTCAGCAGTCGCGCTACATTGACACGGGCTACAATTACTTTAACAGAATTGCTGATATCATTATTGTGTAATAGGTACCAAATCAATGTGTAATTTCTATTATTTCTGAACTCAATAAATATCAATGAACCTTGCGTCAGTTCGACACCCTAATTGCGTAACACTTTCGATCACAATCTGAATGATTTTGAAGGATATTGATTATGTTGTGTTCCACGCGCGCCTCAAAGAGATGTTAGCACAAGTGTAGGGGTCCACTAGGGCCGATGGCAATGGAAGGAATACGGGTGGGTTTTAGTCAGTATGAGTCTGACACACCCTCCCGCTCCGCCCAAAGCGGAAGAAGTAATTTGATGATTACCCACCCAAAAAAAAAAAGAATAGTCGCGCTTGCGACCACTTGGCCAACAAGACAGTTTTGTAATAAGGAGTTCTAACAAATAAATACAAATAAAATCGTAGCCATATAGTATTTTTTTCTCTTCTCCTTTTATCCACAATCGGCTGTTGAGCTATAACTAAATGTTGTCTGGGAGTTCTTTTTTAAATTTCTTTTCCTATGAATAGCGCCATCTACATGTGGGAACACTTCAGTTCTTTTGATCGAGTTCCAGTATGTGGCATCTTTTAAGGCGTTTTATGTGGTATTTGTTAAGAAGTAGATCTGTATTGCTGTGGTTGTTTAGTCTTTCTTTGTACTTTTTCCTGTAGTTGTTTACTTCTTCCCATTCTAGGTCGGCATTTCTAGGTATTCGTGTATTTCAGAGTTTCTCATAAACCAGTGTGCGCTGGAGACCGTTCTTAGTGCAATGTTTTGGAATCACTGAAGTATCTCTAGGTTGGAATTGCTAGCCCCAGAGTTCTACTACATAGGTCCAAATTGGTTTTACGATAGCCTTATAGACAAGCAATTTATTTCTGATAAGAGAGTTGTGATTTTTGGCCCATTAGCCATGAGAAGTTCTTAAATTGTATATTTGCTTTTGTTCTATTGGCTTTAATGTGGTTTGCCCAATCATCTATCTAGGTGCAAGCCTATGTATTTCACCGTGGTGCTGATTGGCAGGGTTCTTCGTTCCATACAAACAGGTGTGAAATCCCCCTTTCTGAGCGAGAATGTGACATGCGTGGACTATTACGCTGGCCTTGATTCTCCATTTTTTTAAGCCACATGTCAATCTTACCCAATTGTGCGGCCTGCAGTTTAGTGGATGCCTTTACGGGGTCGGTATCGCTTGCAAGACCCGCAGTATCGTCTACATAGGACGCTTTAACTACATTAGCAGGCATTCTCAGGAAGGTCTGACGTAGGGGTAAAGTACAGGGCCTAGCACTGCTCCTTGTGGTACTGAAGTTTTAATTTGATCAAGCTTTGAGAATTGCTCTACATATTTCACTTGAAACCATCTTTGTTCCAGGTATGATTTTAGAATCATGTAAAATAAGTTTGGAAGTAGAGTTTTAAGCTTGTATAGTGTTGTGTAGTAATAAGTCCCTTATGTCATACTTTGTTGAATGCTTGTTGGATGTGTATAATTGATGTATATAATACAGCAGAACAGTACTCTTTTTTCTCAAGGGACTTTCTGATCTTGTGTACTACTCTGTGCACTTGCTCGACTGAAGCATGTTTCTCCCGGCATCCAATTTGGTGATCTGTGATTATCTTGTTCTCGTCCAAGACTGGTTTTAGTCTGAACAACAATATTTTTTCAAACACCTTGATAGAACTGGGAGTAAGCTTGTAGGTCTGTAAGAGCTGGGTTCAGTTGGTGGTTTTCCCGGTTTGGAAATCTCCCATAAGTTTGGATATTGGTGCACTTTGGGGATCGCGTTGAAAAACATTGCTAAAAATACTATCAGTTTTTTGGGCACTTGCTTAAGAATTGCTCTCGTTATCAGATCGAAGCCAGGTGCTTTTTTGTTTTCTAGCTTGCAGATCGTTCTCCTTAGTTTCCTGGGAGTTACGAGTGCCAAAGACAGCGATAGTTGCTGATCACTCAGGAGTATCTTGTCTACTTCACATTCAAATTCTGTCATAGATAACTCATTCGGAGCAAACAATTCTGCTTTCTTTTTTTCGAACGGTTTCTCGGTTTTTTTCTTATAGGTGGAATGTGGTTTTGTGGTCTTTTGAAGTCTTTTGTTATTTTCCATAGGGAGTAGTTGTCTTTTTTATGGGTGCAGAGAGTTTGCAGCTTCTGTTTAAAAGTTTAATTTTTATTTTCCTCTATGTTATTGTTATTGTTATTTAAGCTCTCAGGAAGCTTTCTTGTATTTTGTTCTATCCATTTGAGCTCTGCTTGTTTGCCATTGCCTTCGTAGCTTCCGCTTCTCTACCAACTTGTGCCTTATTATTATATTAAGCGAGATGTAATTTTTTGGACAGAGTTGCTGATGAGTTGCTGATTTAGAACGCCACGTAGCGACCTGTATTAGGTTCATTATGTAGAAAGTAGCCTCAGCTATGTCATATCGAAAATCTTACGAATGAATCCCAATTAGTTTTGTGAATGTATAGGGTTGATTTTGGTATTTTACTTACTGCTGTGGTACTAAAAGTTGCTACTATTTGTGTGTGGTCAAAAACAGAGTCGAGTGAAGATTCTATGCCAAATTATAAGTGTGCTTTTACAACGAAGAATTCCACAAAATCAGGGGTTTTATTCACGTCAGTTGATCAGTATTTTGGCTTGTTGGTGCTGCCCGAGCAGTGCCCAGAGAGGGATTCTCCGATGGTTTTCCTCCAGTACCTTCCTAGTGTAGTGTATTTTTTAAGTCTTGCTTCTTCCAAAGTAGCTGTGATTTTTTCGTTAGGATTGTCATCCCTTTGTTTGGAGTGGATTTTTTCCTTTTGGGGTTGTTACTTTTTCGTCAGGGTTTTCTTCCCTTTAGCCAGTTGATTCGGTTTTAGACGCCGAAAGATCGCCTATCACTCTTTGTATCACAACGGTCCCGAGGTAGATGGAAGCGTGCGGGGACTCGTTTCAGACCGCAGCATTGCCCAGGAGTCGCGGGAAGGTACTAATGGATTACCGAGGCCTCCGCAACACAGGCAACGGAAGGAATACCGGTGGGTTTTAGTCAGAAAGAGTCTGACACACCCTCCCGCTCCGCCCAGAGCGGGAAAAGTTATTTGATGATTTACCAAATAAAAAAAAAAAAAACATTGTCCAGGAGGGACGACCCACACAGATGGAGATATGGGCCCATCAATAGACAGAGGTGTCAGTCTAGAGATGGCGTGGACGTATACGAAGAACTTGTCGGTGCGCGCCTGATAGTTTTATCTCCGCACTCGCAAGGCGTATGGTACTGGTATTTTTAGTGCTTTATAGGTGGGTGTTCCCTGGCTGAAAAACACGCCCTACCAAGACATAAACACGCCGCCCCCTCTCTCCATCCCCTTAGCCAAATAGTGAATAAATAAAAGCAGGTCCCTATTTATTTCATGCATAATCTATCAACTTTAGATTAACGTGTTTTACTAGTGAAGACATCATTTTCCGCTCAAATGGTTTGATTACACCACATCGACATTCTGTTCAAGAAATGTGCTCAAATGTTTGGCCAATACATACTCGGAAATTATTCTAGTGTGGGACGTCAGTGCTGAAATGGGACGTATACAATCATACCTACAAACGTAACGTCGTAATTGTGTAAAAAAAAAAAATGGTGATCTTTGAACAACTTTCATGTCAAGCTGCCGCCTTTTTAACTATGTTGGGGTCCAGTCTATCCGGATTAAGCTGAATACCAGTATTTTACATAGTGTTGCCCAAATGCAAGAACAAGACGAGACTTAGCCAGTCTTGGTCTTGGTCTTGCGCCAATACACCTGGTCTTGGTCTTAGTCTTGGTCTTGCGCTCCCAGTCTTGGTCTTGGTCTTGGTCTTGCAGCAAGAGTCTTGCAAGTCTTGCAATTACCTATTAGTCTATTACTATTTATTAAAGTTTACTTTAAATCTTAGAAAAACGTATTAGAATTGGAACATTGTGAGCTTGAATTAACATAGCCATAGTAAAGATCAAGCAGATTAATAAATAACTGAAGATTTGATTAGAAATTCGAAAAATCAACTGACCTATATGTCGTTTTCCATGGAAGTAACTGTTTCTTAATAAACTTACATTTGCTAAAACATGTAAAAAAACAAATTAATTACAATAACTTGACTGTATTTTAAAGAACAATACTTATCTGTCTAGAAAGAGATTGAACCCTCAACTTATAAGAAATTTAATAAAAGAGTTTTACGATTTATCATTTATTTGAATAAAAAATAAAATACAACACAAATCAACAGCTTTATCATTAGGTTATGATACTTTATATCAATTTTTTTGACCAAGAATTAATACAAAGTAACCATCTGGCTGACTCATCACTTAACCTATTTCTATGTTTTCTAATTACTAATGATGCTTTAGAAAATAACCTCTCAGCAGGTACTGAAGTTGCAGGTATTGAGAGAAAATCACGGGCCATTTTCGATAAAATCGGATACTCTGTCTCATGCGTCCTCCACCAATCTAAAATGTCTTCCGAGCTGGCAGTTCTTGGTTTTCTCAGGTACTCCTCCAACTCGTCTATCACTAAGCCTTGAAGACAAGATCCAGATGACGTCGAGGGACATTCATAGAGTTTATCAAAGTCTATTACGTCTTCATCTTCATCACATACTTTATTTTCTTTTTCTGGTAATTCCAGAGATTTGTTCAGTGCGTGTAGACTTTTATATTCTTCATAAAGTTCATTGAACTTGCGCAGACTTTCTGTTATAAGTTGCTTCCCCCACATTGTCAGGTCAAAAGTCTGAGCCTTATGCCTTGGGTCTAAAATTAAAGAAGTACAATAAATCCAGTTGCTCTTCTTGTAATGTTTAAGCATTTTGTCTCGAGCTGCTTGGAAAGCTAGAATGAGCCTTTCATCCACTTCAGATCGATTAGGTTTCTCATCTAACTGTTTTACCATGGATTCAATTTTATCTAGCAAGAGATTGAATGATACAATGACTAGCGGTAATGTAACATATTTGTCTCCACCAAGTTTTGTACTTAAAAGTTTAAAGTTTATTAGAAATTTATGTAATTTTTCGAGTACCTGCCATTCATTAGCTGTGATTTGAAAATCATTTAATTCGGTGACAGAACTGCACAATATGTCAATGCCCGCTCTCACTTTTAAACCAAATCCAATCATATCATGTGTGGAATTCCATCTCGTTGGACAGTCAAGAATGGCATTTAGATTTGATGGCACGCCAGCTGCTTCACAAGCAGACTGAAACTTCTTCTTCACTATCTCACTTCTTTTTATTTTACTGGAAATACTGCGTAACTTTGTTACAGATGTACGCGAGTCAGCAATATTTGGTGCAGATTTTTCATCTTCCTCATTCTCAGTTTCGTCTGCATAGTCTTCGTACTGCTGATCTTGCGCGTTAGTGTCAGACTCACAGTGTAATGCTAAGGTCTTTAATAAATCTTGTACACCAAGGTTTAAAATGTGAGCAAAGCACCGGAAATGTTGATTGTCTGAATCAAAGTGTGGCGGCAGCTGTTTGCCCAGTTCATACATAAATTTGGTATTTGCAGTTGCGTTGTCGACCGTGATACCTTGTATTTTATCAATTATGCCATATTCCAATAAACATTCATGGAAAATCGTTGCAATATCTTCCCCAGTATGTCGACCGCGTGATGGTATAAACTCAAGAACTACAGATTGATACTTCCATTCGTTGTCTATATAATGAATAGTAACCCCGTAGTAACTCCTACCAGCAATTGACGTCCACCCATCAATGGTAAAAGACATTTTAGATGATAATTGTTGAAGTCGTTCCTTGAGATTCAATTGGAGCTCTTCAAATCGCTCTTTGACTTTCCTTCTAAGTGTAGACCTTTTAGGAAACACCATATTAGGGCAAATACGTCGAAAATATACTTGTGTAGCTTCGTCATCGAAAAATGAGAAGGGAAGATATTTTTTCACCACCCAATCAACTGTAGCTGTCGTGATGTTGTCACTGCTGTTTTCCGACTGAAACAAAACAATAAATCTTGTGTTATTATTTAAAACATACTAGGTTTGAGCGTATAAGAGGAGGAGGTTTGTTGTTGTTAAATCGAGAAAATCGTTAAATTGATATTTGTTATATTAAGGTTGCACTGTACTGTAATTTACCAAAATAAAGTACTTAGTTGTTACTGGCCGATTAAATGAAAATATGGGTGTTTATAAAAAATATTTAAGACGATAATTACATACTTAATATGTCGCACCCCTAGATGAAAACACCACTAACTCAAAAATACTTACGTAAGTTAATGGCGTTTTTGAAAGTATCGCATGAATAGCTACGCGGAGTTAAAATTCTTTTAACTGTTAAAAAAATATTCTTACCTGTCCACTTCTTCCAGCGGTTACTAAAAAGCTTGTGATATCTCCACTTAATTTTGGTTTAACAGGAAGAAATATTTCTGATTCCTTTTTGTGGAAAGATATTAGATGTTTCCTTAAGCCTGAAGTGTTTCTGTTTTTCATTTTTATTTCAATCTTTTTATGTTGGCACAATTTACAGAAGGCAGTTTGGGATGCATGAATTATTTCGAAAAACTCCTCAAATTTGCTTTTGGGTCTTTTAGATCTGTGACTCAAACTCTCGTTACTCGGACTAGAATAATTTGAATCTTCGTCACTCATATTAAATTGTACACGTGATACGTTTTTAGAAAACAACGAGAATTAGTAAAAACAATTATTAAGTTAGACTCGAAGCACAGCTCAATTGGAAATGACTGGAATTAAAATAATTCCTTTATTTATAGTACGTTTCCTTGCTTTCTACCGCGCCGCCTCGCCACGTGCCGGCTCTATGAAAAGGATGCCGCCGCAAATCAAACAATGCCGCGTGCGGCGTACAAACACACACTAAATATTACCTACTTGTACAGACGCGACGCGTGAATAAAATAGAATTAGTGCCAATCACTATTCTTTACATATAAGTGAATGTTTTGGCGTACATCTATACTAATATTATAAAGCTGAAGAGTTCGTTTGTATGTTTGATGACAGAAGTTTTAAAATAAATAAATAAGTCCTGAACGTCACTATACCTCCAAAGTTACTATTCCTCGTGGACGAAGTCGCGGGCACAGCTAGTAAATACTTACTCTCATCATCTCTCTCAGAGATATTCGGGCTGGTAAGTAATACAAAACTCTTATCGCAGGCTTTTTATTTTATTAGTAGGTAAGTACCTACGCTTTTTATATTATTTTATTAGTTTTGTAGAATTTTTTTACACGTTTCAAGTATATTTAAAAGTGGCTACAATATTTATTAAACGGGTGATATTTGAACACTTTTTTGCTATTTTTTCTTGTAAAAACTTAAGAAATATAATGACTAAATGTACAATAATAGTACCTAAGTAATTAGTTTAAAACCATATAAGTAATCAATATTATAATATATACTTACTAGAATGAATTAATATGACATCTACTACCTATCCTTACCATTTTATCCTAATCATAATACTACTTGCGTGATCAGTATAATGTATTCATTTTCATTCTAAGCACTCTGAAACTTATTTATTCTTTGGAACACCTGTAGGTACTCTTAAAAAAATTCGAAATTATTTTGCATGAGTATACCTACGCCCTATGGCGGCAATCAAATAGTGTCACAAATGTTATGATTTCGGCGTGGCGGCAACGATTGTTTTAGATTTCAAAAGAAGCCGCCAGCGCGTGTATCATAACCATGTACTTCCGAAAAGCGGCTAATTTCTTTGAGAAGTAAGTACAAAACCTTTGATGCCGCATTATCAAAGTGCCGATGGTTAAAACATAACTATGCATGCACTCAGTTTGATTTTAATAGATATTTTTTTATTCGCTATGTTTATGGTATTAGTCGTAATGCGCATAGGTCCAGTTTTTCATATTCTTTGATACAGTTTTTTGCGTCTCATAGAATTCCTAAGCGTACCTACCTATACACCGAACTGTTACACCTAACTACTCAGTGAAATAGCGCTAAGTCCTAGCTGCAAGACGCAAGAGTCTTGCAGGCTATGTCTTGTTCTTGCTCAAGTCTTGCACGGTCAGTCTTGGTCTTGGTCTTGCTAAAAATACGCGGTCTTGTTCTTGGTCTTGGTCTTGCAAAAACGCAAGAACAAGACCAAGACTGCAAGACCAAGACTGAATTTGGGCAACACTAATTTTACGTGGAGCGACTGTCTATCTGACCTCATAACCCAGTTAACCTGATACTCCTAGGTAAGACTGGTTATCAGACTTTTAGGCTTGGATACTCGTAACAACTGTCAAAGCTCAGAATGACAGCCAGACAGTTTAACGTGCTTTCCAAGTCACGGAGGTGTTTTGGCTTATAGATTTGACAGCCAGACAGTTTAACGTGCTTTCCAAGTCACGGAGGTGTTTCAGCTTTCGTCATCTGTTTTATAGATTTTTATCAGGTAAGTTTTGATTTTTTGTATGGAATAACTACTTTTTTTCGATTTGTCTGACGTGGTCCCATGGTCAAAGTAGTTCATATTCATCAAAGATCCTATTTTCTTAACTTCAGGTTCAAAATTAGTGGAATTTCCGCAGTTTTGATTAATATATATAATATATATAACTATTTGTAGCATAACTATTATCGTGGACGTGTGTGTCTGGTTTGTTAAAACCAAAACCAGCAATATTGTGTACATTGTATCATCATCATCATATCTGGATAACTCACGTCTCGTCTGTAGACACAAAAGTATGCTTACAAGGAGGTGTAGGAATATGGCTTACATATACAGCCAACGACGAATATCGATTAACACTCGAGTTTCTGAAATCAAAATTATCTAACAATTTAAAGAAAACTTACAAGGGAGGAAATATACAGCTTACAATGCGCAAACTGTAAATAGATCACACACACACGTTCAACACACACATCATACATCATCATACAGCCGAAAGAGACTCCATAGCTAGATATAGGTAGTACTAGGAAAAGACCGGCTGCTCATGGTGGCGACGCCTGATAATGATCAGGCGTCGCCACAATGAGCAGCCGGTCTTTGCTGTATAAATAACAGCGTGAAACCTAGGTGCAGTGAGCTTAAAGTGAGCTGTCATTCCACCTGATGCTAGGATTTCACACTAATGTAATACCAGACCTTCATGATGACCTCCACAAATAACAATAAACATACATCTGCAGGCTTAGCATGACGCTTTGTATTTCTTCGAAGAATAGACACGGCTCTTTCTGTACAAAGTAACATTTCGTTTCTCCATTTTTGACATCTCACCGTAGAAATCCTTCTACAATCTGTCATCTTATCTTTCGTTTCTAACGATCTTTGTCTAGGTCCTTTTTATGTAGAAGGATTTCTACGGTGAGATGTCAAAAAAAGGAGAAACGAAATGTCACTTTGTATAGAAAGAGCCGTGTCTATTAGGAAATTTACAACTGTACTAACCACTCCACCTCCAATAATTATTGTTTGAATAACATTATTATGAGTCTAGAATACCCCAAATTGCTTAGCATGATCCTTCGTTATATCGAAATGACTGCAGCTTTAATTTTGGAATAAATGTGTATAATAAAGTTGAGTATTAATGATAAGTTTTTTGTTTTTGTTTTTAAACTATGTTTGACGAAAATACGATTCCATAAAAAATTCTTGACAAAAAAAAAATACAAAGTTACCTCCAAACCGAAGAATAAACCGCTAGTATACAAAAAATACTTCAAATTAGATCATGAAACTTGGCATAATAACTGAACTAAATATAAATCAGATACTATATTTTTAATTACCATTATTTGCACCGTAAATAGTAGATTGTACATCTAGTGCATAAAATAAGCCATTTTACCCCGAGACGTTTCATCCGTCCGAGCCGCAGGCGAGGGTGGATAGTTAAGTCGAGGGGTAAAATCGCTCGTTAATGCCCGAGTTATACACTCTGCTTTACACTTCAATTGCGAGAAAATGAAACAGAAATAAAGTATTTACTTGTTTGTTGAGATAAATTTACTTGGATTTCGGCGGTAATATTTCTTCAACTACGTTTTCGCTTTCTACTCCATTAGCGTGTTAGGCGAGAGTGTAATTTCTTCGTCACTTGAATATTTCGCTGTTTTAGTTTAATCAATTTTCACTGATAAAAAATGTTGCATAATTGAAGAAGATTTTTTTTTTTTTTCTTTGGCTTCGCACGGTAATTGAAGAAGATAATAGGTATTTCCCGCCACGAAACTTTTTAAAAGTTTTTTTTTTTATATTCAACATGTGGCATTCGACTTGGATACTTCATACTGCCAAGGCATAAAAACGTTTCTTTGCTTTTTTAAACAATAAATGACAACTATTTTATCTGATTTTACTAAATTAATGATAGGAAACACGGAAGTGATATAAGATAAAAAAATATACTTTATGCACTTGAGCATAAAAAGCGATTTTATGTCGCCTACGCACAACATAAAGACGAACTTTTAGAGCATACATAATCAGCCTACAATGTTTCCACTGCTGGGACACAGGCCTCCTCTCTGTGAGAGGGAATGGGCCGTAATCCACCACGCGGGCCCAGTGCGGGTTGGTGGTTGTCACATGTCTTTGAATTTTTAGTTCTAGGACATGCCGGTTTCCTCATGATATTTTCCTTCACCGATTTGAGACCAGTCGTGATGAAATAATAACACAAAGTAAAGTGCCTGCCTGGGTTCGAACCTACAACAACTCGTAAGTCACGGCCATTTCTACTGGGCCACCACTGCTCTCCGTCTGAATTTGTAAGTAGACCCTACAAATTGGTATCTACAGGTAAGTTTTCTGGTCCATATGTTATCATATTCATCAGATAATTTTGGTACACCCTGTACTAAATACTATTACTAAACAAAACACAACGACAAAGGGTTTCTTTATGTCCTCTACACCTCGGTGTGTTTATATATGTATATTCCTCAACCAGATTTGCGTCTATATACTAACGTGCTTCATACCGACTCTAGCAGGAAAGCAATGCCTCTGAGAAAGGTCTCCGTGAAAAAATGCGTGCAATTATGAAATTAGCATTGCTTTTTTTTTATTGATTTATTTCAACATTTATTCAACAGTTATTAAAAATAACTAAAACTACACAAACTAAAATAGAGCGTCGAAAAATTCATCCACATCGCTGTCGACTGGTAACGTACCCAAGAAACTGGCGGCATTGCCACGTTGTATGGCAATGCTGGCCAAGGTAAAAGCCAGCTTTTGGGTCATGGGAAGTGCATTGCTTTATTTTATTGTCATAATTTTAGGTCACGGGAAGTGCATTGCTTTATTTAATTGGCATAATTTTGGGTCACGGGAAGTGCATTGCTTTATTTAATTGGCATAATTTTGGGTCACGGGAAGTGCATTGCTTTATTTAATTGGCATAATTTTGGGTCACGGGAAGTGCATTGCTTTATTTAATTGGCATAATTTTGGGTCACGGGAAGTGCATTGCTTTATTTAATTGGCATAATTTTGGGTCACGGGAAGTGCATTGCTTTATTTAATTGGCATAATTTTGGGTCACGGGAAGTGAATTGCTTTATTTAATTGGCATAATTTCCCAGTTTGCCTACAATTTCTAGTAAAAAGTATTTTTTCTACCTAACATAACATTACGTCTGTATTCCCTAAGGGTTAGGCAGAGGTGTACCTACAGTACACCCAAACTCCGGGCTGCTCCTGAGAAATTTTAGATGGACCCAAAAACATGCCCGACCCGGGAATCGAACCCAAGAACTTTCTTCTTCTAGTGTGTGTTACCACAGAAACGTGATTCTTCACAATGGACCTCATAAGAAGGCTTATCAAACAAGCTTGGAGTTCCATTCGTCTTCAAACTGTTTATCTAATGTTATTATGTAGGTTTTGTTTGCACATCGTTTGTCCACTTCTTAGTTACTTGTTGGCCTGTTATTCAGTTAAGTTACATGTTGTTGATTACTTCTGTTTTAGTTACGTTGTTGATTACTTCTGTATCTAGTAAATCGATAACATTATTTTATAATTTTAACGATTTCTGAAGCGATATTTGAAGAAGCGGCGAAGTTTTGTTTACTTCTACAGTTTCATTCAAAGTTCTTTTTACTTAGGTAACTACATATACTCGTAGATAGTATATACCTAATTGTTCTCACAAACTGTTTTCTCGTGGGAAATTATATAATAAGAGAAAGTAGTAGTACATAAATATTAAAGTACAGCTGACAATTTAATGAATTTAAAATGAAATTGAATTGCTTCGAATGTAACAGACTACCTAAATAAAATATACAAAATAGCCGTATACAAAAATACTCTTTATTTTTAACCGACGAAAAAAATGGAGGAGGTTCTTGTGGCAAGCTTCACAAAATAATGCCAAGTATGCCAATAGATAGGTACATAAAACCAAAACAAATATTTTAGTTTTTGTATAATTGCTTACTGGATACGTCTTTCATTGACTTGAATGTGCCCTGGCAGGCAGTATGTCATGCTCACTCAGATGTCTCGCTGATGGTGGCGCGTGTGTTGGATCATTTAGCTCCCTTCAAAATGGTTGAGCCGAATGGAGCTAATCTATGTGTCAGATTCGGACGGGCGCCGTCAGTAGGTACCTACTGGTCATCTCTTAGCTGGCTAATTTACATTTAATTTATTTTTGCATTGTTTATTTTATCTTTTTATTACGGACGCTTTTGACGTTTTGCATCATTCTCACATGTATAATTTCAACATGAATGATATAACCAATTTTTTGTAACCATACGAGTATGTTGATTAATTTAAAAGAGTTTCCTTGGAATTTCTTGCCCGTTCTTCTCCATAGGAACCTACTACGCTTTGGAATGGGCAACTAGCTTCATCTTTGTGACTGACCGACCCCTTAACAAAAAGTGCCTGTAATTGGTTTATTTGCAATTAATGCTTTGAATTTGAGTTTGATTTTTAGGATTTTTTTCTGAACTGAATAAAGTTCTTATTATTTATTTATTTTATTATTAATAAGTGACTTTACCTAAGCCAAAAAGACAAAGCAATGAAAATCCATGGTTATTACGCTGTCTCTCATACTACGAAAGGGTATTACGGAACTCTTCAAAAACGCCTTCTAATCATTACATCCTTTGATAGAGATCCCAATTTTCCAAGAGATTCGTTCCTAAATAAGTAATTTATTTCGAAGCTCTGTACACAGCTGAGATGATTTTGTAAATATTTGTCTTTTTAAATAACCTCCCGTGTTAAAAGCTTTACTAGAGACAAAATGAAATGGGGTATGTTTTCTTCTTTTTCATTTTATTTTCATGGATGAGTAATTACTTGAATACTCACCATAAGGTAGGTATTCAAAGTAGGTGACTCGAAAATTCAACTCTTATACATAATATCTTGTACATAAGAGTTTAATTAGAGTTTTTTTTAGAGGAGCTCATGGCTAAGTAATAGCAGCCACGAGGGTCGATCCATCAGGTTAAGCTATGCCGGATGCAGCTGAATACCAGTAACTTACTAGTATTCAGCTGCACCCGGCCGGCCGACCCCAACATAGTTGGGAAAAGGCTGGGCAGATAATGATCAGTGATAGGAATAGGTAGTGCCTATTTGCCTAAACTTCGAAGAACAGAGACAAGAAACGGAGACTTCCTTAGGACTAACTTTTTTTCCGAGACATCTGTCCCGAAATTTCGAGACAACACATAAATACATTAAAAAAAATTGTTATTTGGAATAAGTAATTCGTCTATATTTACCTAAAGTTTGCGACTAGACATATCATAATAAATAACATACACAGTCGTTACAACCATAAAATTTTCTGAAATTTTCTTTTTTTTGGAGAACATTTTGTAAATGACTTGTTGATCGTAATACACAATGAATCACAATGTTTGAATAAGAAGCCGTACACGTTTCGAAGTAAATATCTTCTTTCTAGCTCACTCTCGGCTACGTTTAATGAGATTTCTAAAGTTCAAGTGTAAAAAAGGCATTATATGTAACACATAATATGATTTAAAAGAGTGTCCATGGAGTTTCTTGCACGTTCTTCTCCATAGAGACCTACTCTTTGGAACGTGCAATTTAGCTTCACTTTTCTTGGACTGACCGACATTTGACTATTCAAAAGTGCCCGTAAATGGTCTATTTGAAATAAGTGCTTTGATTTTGATTTTATCGGTATTTAAAATAAATAAATAATTCATTTATTTGCCAGAATGTAGGTATACAAAGTGGTATGATCTTAATATTAATGAGGTCCCTTTACATTATACTGTTATACATGATGTGCAAATATTTAGTTACAAATGAAAATACAAATACCTTTTTTTCTTTCATCTTAATGAAATATATTTCTAAAGTATATTTAAAAATGTGCATGATATTAAAATAATTGCATAATAATGGTATCACATTATCACATTTTACGGCAGCGCGTTTCGTTATCTATTCTTAGAAATTACAAAAGGTAATTTCTAAGAATAGATATGCCATGGTCGCATACCTGTGCGGCGCGGGGAGGGTCTACATACCCCCTCCCCCCCTACTCCTTACCGCCCCGCGTGCGCGCAGGTTACCTTCACTTCAATCCTGTACTTCGGTTTGTTAAGTGCGCATCTTCCTGTATTGTTTTTGTGAATATTGTTTTTCACCCTCGCTCGTTTTTTGGTTCATTGGATCTTCTTAATACAACTAGTTTGGCTTGAATTTATGGATTACGATTTGCTGCAATAACATTGTTCCTGTCTGTCTACATCAAATAATACGGTAAGTCAACATTTATTACTTTTTAATGTTTTGGCTAAAGTTATTTATTTTATTTCTTGTAGGGAAACAAACAGTACCTAAGTTAGATATAAAGAAGAACATTAATGTATATATTATTTTATCTTAAAATAGCAATTTGACAGTCTAGATTGATATGCAATTGTATGAACTTGATATTTTTTAGTGGAGTTTTTAAGATAATTATTGTGTATGAAACGTAGTTAAAGAAAAAAAACATACGCAATTAACTTTTGGTTCAAATATAAAAGTGAACTTCAATACTACCAAGCATAGTAATGTTATATCTTTGGTGTCATAAAGAATTGCTAAGGTGAACGAATTCTATCAAAATATATTATTTTTCTGGCCGGTTCTTTTAATATTTGAACCAAAAAGGAATATGTCTTTTGCGCATTGACTAAAATGCGAAAAGAAAATTTCAATAACAATGATGTTACGCGTGTTCATATTATCTAACCGTTTTTCTTTATTAGAGCGTAAAATGAAAGAATAAAATCTTTAAATCGATACAATCGATGCACCTAGCTGGAATGCGCGCACCTCTCCCGCTTTCCTTTCCACCTCCCTGTATCTATAAAGGTTCGTTATTCCTTTTGAGGCAAAGAAAACTTAAAATTTTATTTTATTTTAGGTACTTGCCATCGTACAACTTTTTGGAGACCAGTAAGATTGGAGATGGCGAACAAGCCTAAGAAAGCAACAGTACAAAGTTGGATTGGACTTCATCCTGAATTATATTACGACCCGGCCAGTAATTTGATTTACTGTTCTAAGTGCGAGAGCAGTATAACAGCTAAACTTAGTAGTGTCAAGAGGCACGTTAAAGGTCCGAAACACAAAGGGACAAGTAAAAGACAAGTAAAGATTTTTTAGGCAGATACATGGTACATTTACTTGTAAAACCTTTAAATGCGATCACACAAAAACCATTTTTAGTTGCTTGCAAAGTACTAGAAATTGTTAATGGGAGCACAATTGCCCAATTTGTAATAGACTGCTTTGAAAATATGTGGTGCGATTTGTATGAATCCAAAGTAGGAGACGTTGCTGTATTATGCACTGATAGTGTAGCATATATGCTAAAAGCGGGACGTGTGCTGAAAAATTATTTGCCCAACATGATACACGTCACTTGCTTAGCACATGCACTGAATCTCGTGGCAGAAAAAATACGATACGAATACTCAGATGTAGATGAATTAATTTCAAACGTAAAAAAAATATTTTTAAAATCACCTAATAGAGTGCGCTTGTTAAAAAACACCTTTCCCCACAAGCCGCTTCCTCCAGAACCCGTTATTACAAGATGGGGTACTTGGTTGGAGGCAGTGTCATATTATGCAAAATATTATGATCAAATTAAAACAATTGTAAATCTTTTAAGAAGTTCCGACGCGCTATCTATTAGGTGTGCCAAAAATGTTCTTCAAAAGGAAAACTTGAAATCGGACTTGGACTACATTGAGGAATATTTTAAAGATATACAAATTGGATTAAAGAAATTACAAAAATAGATTTTAACTCTAACGGAATCCTTTGAAATATTTGATCACGTGAGAACTGTGCTTAGCTGGTGTTCATCTGAGCTTATAAAAATAAACTCGTAAATGTCATGGACAGAAATCCCGGTTTAGATAAAATTAGAGACATATGTGAAGCGATAACAGCAGGAAAGGATGAGCGATCATACTATATGTACGCGCCTTTAACCTCAGTTGATGTTGAAAGGTCATTTTCAACTTATAAATGGATTCTTAACATAAAAAGAAATCGCCTGACAGTTGAAAATATAGAAAAAATTATGATTGTGTATTTTAACTTAGATGACTCATCTGACAAAGAAAATTTCGGTTCTGATACTGAACTTGACGAATCGAATCACGATGATTAAATTAAAATCGTTCTTTATTTTTATGGTATTTGTAACACAAATAAAGATTTTCAAATTCTTAGCAATTTTTGATGCATCAAGTTCTTTATCAAAACCGAACAGTTAGTAGTTCAGTATTAAAACTGATTGTCCTAAATGCTTCAAATATTAATTTGTAAACTTCAAAGGTTAATTTGTACTTTGATTTGAGTAAAAATTGCATCCCTCAACGTCAGTAAAATAAATATGACATAGATATTTAAAGATAGATAAACATAAATTTGTTTCTTAAATCTTTCCTTCTGTACATTTTGTTTCATGGTTTCCAATTACGTCATATTTTAAAATAATATAAATATACATATATTTGTTACAACAATATTCTATGTGTTTTATTTTTCCTTTAGAGCCCATTAATTATTTAATGAACCTAGAGCGATATCGACCGGCGATTTTTGAGCATTTTTTCTTTCGTTTTTTTTTGCATAGAAATCTCCAAAAATCGCCAGACAATATCGGTGGTGTGAAAGGACCCTTACGTTTTTTTTTTAACTAGTTAATGCCCGCGGCTTTTCCTGCGTGTACTATTGTTTTTGTATCCCATGGGAACTATACTTTTTTTTTTAATAGGAAGTAGCATATGTGCTATTCCACACCTTAATCTATATCACTACCAAAATCAGCATTTTCAGTGGCATTGAGTAATGGACATTCATACAAACTATCACATTTATAGACAAACTTTAGATAAATATAGACGAATTACTTATTCTAAATAACACATTTTTTTAAATGTATTTAAGTGTTGTCTCGAAATTTCGAGACAGATGTGCCGGAAATAATTTAGTCCTAAGGAAGTCTCCGTTTCTTGTCTCTGTTCTTCGAAGTTTAGGCTAATAGGCACTACCTATTCCTATCACTGATAATGATGATAAGATTAGTAGATGATTTCTGGAAAGAATTAAGATTTTTTTTGGAGATGCTTGAAAAATCTGGAGGAGTTAAAAAATAAATTGTGCTCTCTTTTTTGCCCCTATTCGTTTATTTACCCTTTCTTGATCCTAAAGAGACTGCCGTAGGTCTAGTTAACGTTGTGAAAGGAGCTCGCACGAGAAACTGTACAACCACCAGACCTTTTCTGCCGCCAAGCAGCTGCTGTGTCCCGGTTTGATGGGCAATGCCAATGCCGGAGTAATTACCTGTAGACATGAGACATTTTAGAGCAGTGGCCCAGTGGTAACGGCCGTGACTTACGAGTCGCAGGTCGTAGGTTCGAACACAGAGAGGCGCTTTACTTTGTGTAAATTATTTCATCATGATTGCTCCCAAAATAGTGAAGGAAAACATCGTGAGGGAACCGGCATGTCCTAGAACCATAAATTCGAAGACATGCCAACCCGCATTGGGCCCGCGTGGTGGATGACGGCCCGCTACCTTTCACCAGGAGGCCTGTGTCCCAGCAGTGGGAACATTATATAAAAATTTAAAAAAAACTTTTATTTACAGACTACATAGGCCCACGTTGTGTTAGTTAGTTATAAACTATGTTAGTATGTACTTAGAACACAAAAAAATAAAAAGGTGATAATATATCGACCATAGATAGTTTCATCAAGCCCCATATAATACATGAAGCTTGATAAACCTACCCATAGTAGGCCCATCCAGCCTTTCAGCAAACACCCTCTAAATACTGTTGGTGCTTCCTCCGACACTGCGTATCATCGACATCACCTTCTTACGCATTATTGCAAAATAGTCCTCAGTATACGCATTGGCGAACATACCTGATGCATTACAATAAGGTGGAAGCCTCAACAGCATCCTAAAGGTGTATATTGTATTCGCAAGGCATTGCTTGCTTTTTGGGTATGATTAGACCAAAGGCTGCTGGTGTAAAATGTTTGGCAGTAAGTCTTGAATAGTGTAATTTTTACTGGTACAGAGCAACCAGCAAACCTTCGAGCCTCTATATTTCCCCTCACAGCCAATGCCCTGCGCTCCCTTTCCATATCTGTGCCGTCTTTCAGGTCTTCGGTAACAATGTGGCCCAGATATTTAAACTGGGTTAAGACTCTTACAAACAAGCGCGACACGCGATGCGACACAAAGGCACCGCTTGTAGCGCTACACGCGGTTCCTTTGTGTCGCGCGACAAGTCGCGCCAGTATGTAGAAGCCTTTACTCTCTGTAAAAGTGAACCGCAGAGCGTTATTTATTATAGGCTGATAATGATGGGACATTTTAGCTTTGTCTCTGGGGAAGGAACGCGTCTGCAATCTCTCTCTTGTTTGATAAGTGCGTCGACACACACTTGACCGGTTTTTATTCTATTGGATAGCAAACAAGGCAAGCTTGGGAACCCTTCATGTGTGTGGTACGAGTACCACACACATGAAGGGTTCCGCAGTTGGGATGAATTAATCACAAAATCAAACTTAATGTTGTAGTTCAAAAACATGTTCTCCTATACATCGATATACGTCACGGTCAATTTTCCTACTGCAAATGTAAGTTGGTCGACTATTACTTGTTAACTTGTAAAGCCTACTTAGCTGTGATAGTTTTCCTTTTAATTTCGTTATATATACTACTACAGGGAGGAGCTCGTGGCTAAGTAATAACAGCCGCACGGGTCGATCCGTCAGGTTAAGCTACGCTTGCCGGAGTTGGTCCGTGGATGGGTGACCACCTTTACATACCAAGACGTCTCCAAGCCTCGGAAAGCACGTTAAGCCGTTGGTCCCGGCTGTCATTCGTGAATCTTTAACAGTATTTAGGAGTCGTCAGAAGCCCAAAAGTCTGACAACCAGTCTTACCAAGGGGTATCATATTACCCAGTTGCTGGGTGGTGGAGGTCAGATAGGCAGTCGCTCCATGTAAAATAATGGTATTTAGCTGCATCCGGTTAGACTGGAAACTGACCGCAACATTGAGAAATGGCTAGGCAGATTGATTTTTATACTACTACCATGAATTTTTCACATACGACCATTTAGCTGGCTAGCAAAATTAGTACTTATTACGCAAAAATTAGCACTTATTACGCAAAAAATAGCACTTATTACGCAAAAATTAGCACTTATTACAAAATCCCTGAATTGAAAAATAGTTTTCACGGACCCGCAATATTTAGATTTTTTATATATTTATTTTTTTATTTATATATATTTTTTTTAACGGCCTATCCAACGACGGTTATCTTTATTTTATTTTAGCACTTTGTCGGCGTGATTAAATTCCTATGTCAAATTACAGCTTTCTACTACTAAGACTCTCTGAGCTTAGCTGCGAACAGACGTACAGACAGTCAGACATGGACATGGCGAAACTATAAGAGTTCCTTGTTGACTACAGAACCCTAAATATGCCACTTCGTTCAACCCTAAGCCCACATTCATAACTTAGAAGGAAAATTAATTGATTTTCCGTATAACCTTTTATTATACTTATTGATCCTTCAGTTGCCTATACAGGGTGACATTGAAAACATGCGACAAATCGAAATGGGAGATTGTACTCATCCTTATGAACAACTTTTACTAAGGGACCAAAGCTACAATCCCAAAAAAAAAAACTGCTGTCCCCTACATTTATGTTCGCAATACCTCATCAAAATGTAGAAAAAGCAGATTTTTTTTTTGGGATTACAGCTTTGGTCCCTTAGTAAAAGTTGTTAATAATGATGTATACAATGTCCCATTTCAGTTTGTCGCAAGTTTTCAATTTCAACCTGTATATATAAGTATAACACCTACGGAAAGCAAAGGGTGACCTGACCTATATCTACCTTTCCTACCTACCTACCTTCTTTGGGCATAAGTATATCACTCATTTCTGTGTCCAAGGCAGTTAATAAGTTACTTTCATGCTGTAGGAAAAAGGAAAGGACGAAACTATTGAGCTGAGATTAGACAAATTCCTCTTTATGGCAATATTTGTTTTTACTGGACCGCAAAATGTTTTGATAATATTTTTGGAACAAAGTAAGGAGGTCCCGCAGCCTTTAAGGCCTTGTTGTGGCGAGAATACCAAACTTTTTGCCCTGACGATCAACAATGAACAGGGCAATGGCGCGATGTCCTCCCATACACACGAATCACGAAATTCCTTTGTGTTTCTCTTAGTTTATTGGATATAAGTAGAAGCCCGCCTATTCATAATAGTGCTATTTCATCAAAACTTTTGGATAAGCTTTGGTTTCATAAGAAAGCGGTTCCGTCATATTAAAACGGCCGTCATTTTTACCAGTAATTGAACATTTCAGTGTCACGCCTGTATTTGGACAGCCGATAATGTGTGATCGTTCACCGCTTTCAGGAAACCAAAGCTTTAAGGCTCCTTCAAACAGGCGCGACTCGCGACGCGACACAAAGGCACCGCGTGTAGCGCTACAAGCGGTGCCTTTGTGTCGCGTCGCATGTCGCGCTTGTATGTAAGAGTCTTTACAGAAAATTCAGTAAGAGACGTATGATCTATATATAAAACGCCGTTGCCGATATTTATAAAATGACGTTTATCTTCTTGTACTGTTTTTTTTTTAATTAAAAACTTCTGTTTAAATATAATAAGTACTAGAGTTATAGGAGCTTAAGCCGCGTTGACACAATCAAAGTACGCTTGACAAAGTAGATTTGACGACTATTTGGACGTTTTTTGATAGTGGCAACACTGATCAAAGCGCACTTGGATGACGGCAGCTTATCAAAGTAGACTAAAGTCGGATTATTAATTCACTAGAGTAGGTAATCTGACATGTGCTAGCTGTCAGATTAGTCCAGCGAACTTTTGAACAGTTACTGCTGTTTGTGTAATAAAATTGTGATATTTATTGTATTGACTTTTACACTTATTTTCCACTTTATAAATCGATTACACTATTAAAATAAATATAACCATTTTATTACACAAAGGTACAGCTAGCACATGTCCGATTACTCCAGTGAATGAATAATTCGACTTTAGGACCGCGTTAACGTATCCTAGCCGACACTTCTAGCTTGCTTTGTGAAATCTATTTTGTATGAACGTACTTTGATTGTGTTAACGCGGCATTGGTCTTTTTGAAAATCTCGGGACCGTATAAAACACTGGTCGATAAACAAAGCTAAAGTAACATAAAACTACTTTTTTTTGTGGATGGGAAATCATCAAATAACTTCTCCCGCTCTGGGCGGAGCGGGAGGGTGTGTCAGACTCTTGCTGACTAAAACCCACCCGTGTTCCTTCCGTTGCCTGTGTTGCGGGGGCCTAGGTGACCCGTAGTACCTTAGTACCTTCCCGCGACCCCGACATAAAACTACATAAAATAGATGACGAATCTAGAAAAGAGACTACTTTCCTTTCTATTTATATCCCTACAGATTTCCATTAAGACCTTTTAACTTATAAAATCTTGCCACTTCTTATTTTGTTTCTCTACAGAGCGCAGAAAATATAGTTTTGAAGCTTTTACTTGACATATTTCTTTGGGTAGGTTTTTTGTATTTGAAGATTTACCCTACGAGTAATCTAAGAATGTAAGAAAGTTACAGTAGTAACCAGCCATTAATATGGCTCATCGTATTTTGGGCATAGTTAGGTTTTGTAGAGCGTTGTCTCCGTCACTCATACCTTATTTGGTATGACAGTCTCTTTCCATCGTTGTGTCATTTTTAAAGGTGAAAGCGTCGACCTGCAAATTTCAAAAATCGTAACAAAATTTGAATTTCGCGGGCTATCACTGCGGATCCACCTCAACCACATTACGGAACTTGCTGACTGGCTATACTAGCTGATCTCTCCACCATGGCATTAAATTTTCTCTCTAGTGTCACACAAGGAGAAGAGGAGAGAACTTCAAATTAACCCTTCAATCAATGAGCATCATGGTAAAGTCAAAATCATTAAATACGGATGTTCGGTGCGTTTCAATTAGACTGTAAGATCAAAAGGAACAAACGTCGCGTAGAGGAATTAATTCGCGCGTCAAGAAGCGGTCGTTTCGTCCCTACTGCCTTGAATTAGGAACGGAGTAATTTCCGACGAGACGTAAACAAGATGTAAGGGACATCAAGCGCACCTAATGAAGTGAGAACGAACCTTGTAGCCGGCTGACATTTTAAATGTCAAACATTTTAAATGTCAAACATTTTTTAATGTAATTCGGACGAGTTTTCCACTTGTTGTTGGTAATTAAAAGATATGACAGGAGGACATCATGCATTTATTGAACCGAATGACGCGCTAGAACTCTTTATTTTTGTGATTAAAAGTAAATTACAATTTAAATGATTCGATAAAGGCAAAACGAGGGATAATTACATTTATTTTGAACTTGTCCCTTGTTTAAAGTGAACTCGTTAAAATTTGATATCAAACGCAATTTAACCTCGACGTCAAATGTATTAAAATAATGAATGCTTCTAGTATTATTTGAAACTAAGTGCAAAATATGCGCATATAACATACATTTAAAAAAGTTCAAAATATAATACTACAAAATTATGCTATGAGTAAAGAAGATTAGACATGGAGTTATGGTTAAAAAAAATCCCAAATGAAGAAGTTAGGAAAATTGAAATTCAATTTATTAAGGCGCTGACAAGACGCAAATACCAAAATAGGCTTGTTTTAAGAAAAAAAATAGCCAAATCTGTATAGTTTGTAGTAGCGGAAAAAATATATATTGATTTTGATAATTTTTCAGAACTTGGTTGTTACCAAAACACGTTTTGAAAAAAAAAAAACTCGATACAAAACTAACGTTAAACTAACCTTACCTTGAGATCTAATCCAAAATATCTGTATTAAATATCAACATACGTTACGTATTTAATTAATAACAAGAACGTCTTATTTGAATGCAGAACTTGGTTGTTTTTTATTTTCGATTACTCAACTAAATTTTGAGTAAATAGATAATTGCTTCATATTTTGCAATAATTTAATTTCTCTTTCTTTTCTAAGCACCGCGGTTTATGTGTTGTCAGCGTCTTAAGTATTGGAAGATCAACATTGACAACATATATTCTATTGCAGGGGTTATTTATTACCAATAACGATGTTTGCAAGGCGAGTTGGAACCAGATAATATATATCTGTGTATATTTTAGATATTGCCTAATTTTGTTATTCAGAGACGCGGCTTAGGTTCAAAAGTCGAGTACCTAAAGATAACACACAATCTTTTTTGGGCGCTGCCAGACGCTGTTTATAAGATAACGTTAGCCTAGGTTCGCGGGGGTTGGGGGATTTTTTAACGCGATGATTTTTATCGCGCATTGGATTTTAAACTCTCGGTGTTGAGCCAAGCATTAAGAATCCAATGCGCGATAAAAAATCACCGCGTTAGAGCCTGCGCCCACTGGTGGCACGGCACGGCAGGGGATTCTTCGGCATCACTATATTCAAGCGCATTCTGACGGCAACGATGCCGCGGTATCCTTAGGCATCATCATTGAAATTTCAATTTTATTGTCATACCATTAAGTTATATTTCTATTAATTGCATAAAAATCAATTGCCGTGTCGCCTGTGGCCCTTAATGGGTAGGTACGATTCGTTACACCTAGTGAAGGAGGACGTCCGGGGATGTACCGTCACCATAAACAGGTGCCGTTGTGGATACAGGCACATGACATTTCAGCTTTTTTTTAAGATGGCAACATATCTACCATACCTTTGCAGATGTCCTAATAAATATAAAACTGCTTAGTGTGTATAAAAACGTATCATTTATTGTATTATAATTAGCATTAAAACCTAATTCTTAAAAACTACTCAGTAACAAGTCCAATGACATTGCAAAACTTAACAACTAATTATTTAGAGTAATATAATCATTACGATTATAGATAATGTGCAAAATGCTTATGTTCTAAATCCATCCAATATGTCTGCCTTGCCGTGATGGCTGATTCTACGCAAACACAAAGTAGTAAGAGAGGCTCGAGACTAAATGATAACATCTGCAAGAGTCGGTCGAAGGATCCTTTACATATCGAGACCCCTCTGTGCCTCCGAAAGCAAGTTAAGCCGTTGGTCCCGGCTGTCATTCGTAGATCTTTGGCAGTCGTTACGGGTAGTCAGACGCCCAAATGTCTGACAAGCAGTCTTATCATGGGTATCTTGTTAGCTAGTAACTGGGTTGTGGAGGTCAGATAGGCAGTCACTCCATGTAAAATAAGTATTCAGCTGCTTCCGGTTAGACTTGACCCCAAAGTAGTTGGGAAAACTAGGCAGATTGATTGACAAAAGGGTTGCGCGGGGCACAGTTGGTGTGCAAACATATGTAGTGAATACCCAGCTTTACAAACAATACAACCAGTGCGATTTAATTGTACAGGTGACGTCACAGCGCCAGGTGCCTAGTTAACTCGTACGGATTGTAGGTATATAATAGTTCTTCAAAAAATATTTTTAGCGACTAGTTGTAAAACTCACCTATCTAATATTTACGAGTGCTGTTTGTGCAAGAAATATTTGTCATAGGCTATTCAAGACGAATAAAATGCCTTGATGCCTAGAACATACGAACGTACAAATCTTTATTTTTGAACTTAAATTTAGCATACAACAGTTTTGTAGCTTAAAAATTAATATATACCTATTTGTATAAAACATTGTATCACGATAATAAACTTTTCAGTATTATTTAAAACATTAATTTCATTTTGTTTCCAAATGCAATTAAATGAAGTTACTATGCGGCCATATCAATTAGCTGTCAATGGATCGTATTTCATCCTAATTAGACATATTTCAATTTTAATTCATTATTATATATAATAAGATAACAGCAGATGAAAGATACAGATGATCTTAACAGCATTAAGGCTCTTACAGACTGGGGCGATATCGCGGGCGCGACAGGCATATTGCTGCTTGTCGCGCCCGCGATATCGCCTCAGTATGCAGGAGCCTTTAATCTTCTTTTTATTTAGGTAAAAAATATTTCAATTTTTTTTCAAATATATAATACTATTTGTTCCCAAATTGTAGAGAAATGCGTCGGTATATTTTCATTTGATATTTTAAAATCACAATAAAATGCATTGTACTCTAGGTAAATACTAGAGACAATAAAACAGGTAGGTTACCTTCTACAAGCGTAGGTACCTGACCCCTACAAAAGTAATTTACAGCAAATGTTTACGAATATCGTGAATCAACAGATTCTTCAGGTAGTTGTCGTCATTCGCGAAACATTCGACGATGTCAAAGTGATCCATGTCATCCTTAATCTCTAAATACATATTTTGCATTAGGCAATTGTTGTGTAGGATCTCGAAAAACTCTCTGGATTGTTTTTTGAAGGTCGGGCTGTCGTGTTGTCCTGCTAAAATATATAAACGTATCCTCCTTCCTTGCAGGTGTGTGAAGTCGTCAAACTGGGGCGACAGGGGTACGGCCCACTCGTTCGGAAGCTGGACAGCGTCATTCACAGACGTGTGGACAATCTCCCTGAGGTCGTATACCCCTGACACGAGGAACGCTCCTTGAAGGCGGGACGCTCCTGGCGTGTTCTCGAAGAAATCTGCGCTCGCGAGGAGTTTGGCGACGAGGTGCGCACCCGCCGAGTGACCCGCGAAGTACACGCCTCTGGAAATAGCAAAGACGGAGTGAAAATTTTGTATTGACAAATTATAAGTACCGACTTCGTTTATGATTGGGAAAAAAGGTAAGTATTTCGTTGTGCTTTTCATTGGGTTGGTACCTAAGCCTCAGACTCTTACTTGTTTCCGCAAATGGAAATAGTTTACCTACCTACGACAAATTATTACCTAGTTAGGTACTTAATAGGTATTTAGTTACACTTTTATCACAATTGGAAGCAAGAAAGTACCAATTAAGTACCAAAAAAAAAAGCCAGCAAATCAAGCCAGCAAAAATTTTATGGATAATTGCTAAATGATGGCTAAATTGTTTGTTCATGCCCATTCAAACTGAATATTTCATTCTATAAATAAACTGTGAATATACTTGTCCCTCGAGCTTATCTCTGTTTTCGGTTCATTACATCACAATGATTTATCTAGGTGAAGGGTTATCTTACTTGGAAGCCATTTTTTCTGCGTACTCGAACACGAATCTTGCAGCGTTTCTTATTTGGCTGACGATATCAGCAAGGGTGGTATTCGGACAAAGGTCATAGCCGACGACGATGGTCTTCACCCTGAATTTGTGCAGGGGACCGGCTGGGTACCTCGATATCTCTCGCGATAACTCCTGCCAGTAGCCGCCGTGAATATACACGAGGATCGGTGCATCTGCGGAGGAATTACATATGGGTTTTATGAATCAAGACGTTAATTAAGACAAGTGAGAGACCGTTAAGTCTGGGATGGGATAACAAAGTCAAATCATTTATTTCAAGTAAGCAAAAGGCACTTTTGAACGTCAAAATTTACAAGAAAATATAATTGAATCTAGGCGGCCCTTACAAAGGTAGGAAAAAATTGGGAAAAAATGGGCAAGAAACTTCATCCTCATTGATAGATAGATAACCATAATTATAACAAATTCATACAATCGTTTGCTTGGCAGATAAACTGATCATGAGATCAGGGCCTCAAGTCTGCTATTACAATAGTGTCAGAATGGTATATCATTGATTTTATAATTGTTGATTTTGACAAGTTTGGTAATCTACTAATAGAATGGCGTCATTAATGAGGATCGGAACAGACCATTCTGACACTATTGTAATAGCAGACTCGAGGCCCTGTTTAGCTGCCAAGCAAGCGATTATGCAAGTTTCGCGCCCTCTCGCCCCTAGCCGCCGCAGGAGACGCCCAGGGCGTCGGGAATCCCGGGCGGATTTCCGGCCACCGTAGGCGCGGGCTTGCGGAGCAATGGGTAGCTCACCGTCCGGTAAGGACCAGGCCCGGGTCGACGGCGCGTTGTATTCCACGCGCGCCTCAAAGAGATGTCGTCAGCACATATAGTAGGGGTCCACTAGGGCCGATGCCTGCCGGGGTCGCGGGAAGGTACTTATGGGTCACCGAGGCCCCCGCAACACAGGCAACAGGAAGGAATACGGGTGGGTTTTAGTCAGTAAGAGTCTGACACACCCTCCCGCTCCGCCCAGAGCGGGAGAAGTTATTTGATGATTTCCCACCCTCAAAAAAAAAAAACAGTCTGCTATTACAATAGTGTCAGAATGGTATATCATTGATTTTATAATTGTTGATTTTGACAAGTTTGGTAATCTACTAATATAATGGCGTCATTAATGAGGATCGGAACAGACCATTCCGACACTATTGTAATAGCAGACTTGAGGCCCTGTTTAGCTGCCAAGCAAGCGATTATGCAAGTTTCGCGCCCTCTCGCCCTTAGCCGCCGCAGGAGACGCCCAGGGCGTCGGGAATCCCGGGCGGATTTCCGGCCACCGTAGGCGCGGGCTTGCGGAGCAATGGGTAGCTCACCGTCCGGTAAGGACCAGGACCGGGTCGACGGCGCGTCGTATTCCACGCGCGCCTCAAAGAGATGTCGTCAGCACATATAGTAGGGGTCCACTAGGGCCGATGCCTGCTGGGGTCGCGGGAAGGTACTTATGGGTCACCGAGGCCCCCGCAACACAGGCAACAGGAAGGAATACGGGTGGGTTTTAGTCAGTAAGAGTCTGACACACCCTCCCGCTCCGCCCAGAGCGGGAGAAGTTATTTGATGAATTCCCACCCTCAAAAAAAAAAAAGCAAGCGATTATGGTCATGTCCCCAGCGGGGTAATTACATAACACACTATCAGTAGCAATGGCTTTCATTGTGACAGTTCAACAACATTCATAGCGCTATTTACGTTGTTGAGCAGACAAATTTTTCGAACATATGAAGCAATAGATTAGCAATACCCTTCTCAAAATCATTCAGATCTCGATTGAAAGTGTGTTACGCAAATAGATGCCGCACTAAGGCAAGGTTCATTGATATTTACTGAGTTCAGAAATTCTAGAAATTACACATTGGTACATATTATACAACTATGCTATCAGCAATTGTGTTAAAGTAATTGCAGCCCATATTTGCAATAATTTGAATATGCAATAAACATAAAACTGCAGCATCAGTATCATTGATAGGACATTCGCGCTAATAGTCGATGACACCGCGTCCATCAATTTATTATAACTTAATTCGCCATTACACATAATTATAAGTAACTACGTAATTAAAATGTCCTATTAATTTGACTGTCAGTAAAAATTAAGAACGCACAAAATATTTAAACACAGGTACAGTCAGCATTAAAAATATATAACTCATTGTGTACTTAATAGTTAAACCCAGTGTGTAATATCTTTTTGAGGCTGACTGTACCTACTTATGTAAAATTTTAGCTACGCACTGATACAATATTATGGAGCACAAATTGTAGACAATGAAAAGGGGCTCAGTCAGCCTCTTTTCACAAGATGATTGACTTGCACTAGGTTGTTTGCTGATCTGAACAAGATTCGGTGAATTGCCACCATTGCGGAGGTGATTTAGATTCTGCACAGCACACGCTCGAGGAGTGCCCTGCGTGGGCTTCTGAAAGACGAGTCCTGGTCGCCAGGATCGGGCGAGATTTGTCTCTGCCAGCAGTAGTCGGGTCTTTGCTGGTGGAGTCTGACTGGAGGGAAATGGCCTCTTTCTGTGAGACCGTGATGGTCCAGAAGGAGGCTGCCGAGCGAGATCATGAGAGGACTGATCCCGCTCGTAGAAGAAGGCGTCGGGGAGGCAACCGCCTCAACGCCTAACACGCCGAAACCCCGCTTGCAGGTTACAAGCGGGAATTATGCATATTAATTAAAGCAGGCGGGAATTTGGGATAACGGGCGCACAGAGTGGAGACCAAGGAGTCCTCAGTGAAGAAGTGACCTCAAAGAAGAAGGCGCCCAATGGTCACGTGCTGCGTTGCCTATTTGCACAGTTAGGTTTCGGGGAGACCCCTTTACAGTTTCCCCAGAGATGTGCCCTAACAGGCATTGCATAGAAGGGGTTACGGATCGGTCTTTTGAGGTAACGATGCCCCCTTCTATATGCAGATGGTGACCACCGGGGTGGTTTTAGTGAGGTAAAAATCCCACACTCCTCGGTCTTATCCCCAAAGGCCGGGCGCCTTTTGAAGGTTTCCCCCGAAAACAAAAAAAAAAAAGTTTGTCTGATAAAATTACGTGGACTTGGGTCTAGGTAGTTTAGATTGTTGTGAAGTAACCTTTAAAAAATAATAATTAGGTACAGTTCTAGCAGACAGTTTTTGTTTACGCGCTCGATTGAGACTATATAGACTTATTACTTACTTAAGGGTTTGTGGCTAAGTAATAACAGCCGCACGGGTCGATCGATCAGGTTAAGCTACGCTTGCCGCGGTTGGTCCGCGGTTGGGTGACCATCTTTACATACCAAGACCCCTCCGTGCCTCGGAAAGAACGTGAAGCCGTTGGTCCCAGCTGTAATTTGTGGATCTTTGACAGTCGTTACGAGTCGTTAGAAGCACGAAAGTTGGTTTAATTTCTTCCTTTTGAGGTACGGAACCCTCTGTTAGGTATTTTATCTATACTATCAAATATATCTTTCAAGAAGCTTCCAGCTCAAACGTTACGCGTAAAAACGTAAATACATACAACTCAGTGGTCCACATTACCCAGTAGTAACGTTTATAGCGCGTAAAGCTTGTGGCACGTTATAAAACCCGTTGCCATAGGTGCAACAGATGTGGGCACATTACGAGCGAAACCGTAAAAATAAACAATAAGCAAACTGAATGTCAGTCGTAAGTATCTTGTCTCTCAATGTGGATTACTCAGAATTCAAATACTTATTCTACGGCTACACTGTCACGATAACGCGTACTACACTTCGCGCGCTTTCTCTCGCACACCGCTCGACGTCTCGCTGTACAACAGAGAGCGCGCGAAGTGTAGTTCGCGTTATCGCGACAATGTAGCCGTAGCATAAGAAATAGCTAAACTGTTTACTTTTAGAAAAATGCTGCGAAGCTTTTTTTTCGAACAGTAGGTTGTTAGTCTTTTAGTTTTTAAAAACATACCTACGTATTGAATTTCACTGTGTGTGCAACTAATGCATAGACTGGGCACTTGTGCGTTTTGTTAATTTAAGGCTCGTGCAGACTAGGGCGATATCGCGGGCGCGACAGGCATATTGCAGCATGTCGCGCCCGCGATATCGCGCTAGTCTGCACGAGCCTTTATAGTGTACATTTTTTGTCTGTCTGTCTGCCTGTTTGTTCCGGCTAATCTCCGAAAAGGCTGGACCGATTTTGACGGCACTTTTACTGGTAGATAGCCGATGTTTTAAGGAGTATCGGCTTATTTTAGAAAACGCCACGCCGCCGCGCCGGCGAAGCCGCGGGTAGCAAGCAGCTAATTGATAAATAATATTATTGTGATGACGTGAATATGCAATTTGCTTACATACAAGAGAAAAGTGAAAACCTACACATTAGGGTAACTGCTATAGTATCAAAATAGGTAATGCAAACAAGCCCATGAATGAATAGGACAAAAAACATTCCTGTATCTAGTGTATTTTCGTTTTAGTTCACATTACCATGTTGCTACCTCTTTTGTTATGAGTGGCCAGTTACTATAGCGTGGCCTGTTACTGTAGCAGTTACCCTACTTAAAATTCGTTTATTATGCCATATTTGCTTTCCATGAACAATATTACATAAACGGAAACACATTTTCGACTTGGCGTCGAGTCGACCCAAAATTATCAATAATAATTATGAGTGATTATTTGCACAATAATAACTTCCACTCAATGTTTGTTAATTAAAACAATATTAACTCTGAATGCTGCGTTAAGGCTCCTACATACTGGCGCGACTTGTCGCGCGACGCGACGCGACACAAAGACACCGCGTGTAGCGCTACAAGCGGTGCCTTTGTGTCGCGACGCGTCGCGCGACAAGTCGCGCCAGTATGTAGGAGCCTTCAAGTGGCTTTCATCATAATTAAGGTAAGTATTGAGTACTTCGAGTTAGTGAGTATTCGGTTTAAGGTGCAGTTATATGATTCTAGTGACTTTTAAATCTGTTATTACGCCTTCATATAATGTTAGTTAGTTATGCAAAAAATGTATGTTAACCTAGAAGCCTAGAACGCATACACGTCAATTCTTTATGTAAATAATTAAGAATCGTAGTAAAATACTTTATGAAATAAATTCAGGAGGTAATGGAATAAGTCCCTTGTTCACAAACTAAACTAAATTTTATTTCAGTGCTTCTTTTTCTTTGTATTTCATTAAGAAGAAGACAGAAGATAAATTTTAGTTTAGTCCTGTCAAATTAATCAGCGCCTGTTACTACTCCATACAATTTTAGACGTGATTAAAAACTTGCCTACTAAAATTACGTGTCCTTTTCTTAATGAAATAGAAAGAAAAAGATACACTGAACTTAAATTTAGTTTAGTTTGTGAACAAGGGAATCGGCACCAGTGGTGCCGATTCCCTTGTTCACAAACTAAACTAAATTTAAGTTCAGTGCGTCTTTTTCTTTCTATTTCATTAAGAAAAGGACAGAAGATAAATTTTAGTTTAGTCCTGTCAAATTAATCAGCGTTTGACGTAAATTGACGTAATTTTAGTAGGCAAGTTTTTAATCACGTCTAAACTTGTATGGAGTAGTAACAGGCGCTGATTAATTTGACAGGACTAAACTAAAATTTATCTTCCGTCCTCTTCTTAGTGAAAAAGAAAGAAAAAGATGCACTGAACTTAAATTTAGTTTAGTTTGTGAACAAGGGAATCGGCGCCACTGTCTACCCAAAGCATAAAAAAACGATATTACTTTCAAACTACTTTTTTTTTTTTTTTTTAGGGTGGGAAATCATCAAATAACTTCTCCCGCTCTGGGCGGAGCGGGAGGGTGTGTCAGACTCTTACTGACTAAAACCCACCCGTATTCCTTCTTGTTGCCTGTGTTGCGGGGGCCTCGGTGACCCATAAGTACCTTCCCGCGACCCCGGCAGGCATCGGCCCTAGTGGACCCCTACTTTTGTGCTGACGACATCTCTTTGAGGCGCGCGTGGAATACGACGCGCCGTCGACCCGGGCCTGGTCCTTACCGGACGGTGAGCTACCCATTGCTCACCGTCCGCAAGCCCGCGCCTACGGTGGCCGGAAATCCGCCCGGGATTCCCGACGCCCTGGGCGTCTCCTGCGGCGGCTAGGGGCGAGAGGGCGCGAAACTTGCCTTTCCCTCAACCGTCCCGCCTCCTCCTTTGCGAGCATTACTGCTTCGCAGAAGGAGGTGACGGCTGCCCATGCCCTCTCGCTCCGTACCATGGCCTGAACCAGGGCCGGACGCGAGAGGTCTCTGCCGCCGATCGCCTCCACGAGGACACGGCGGTGCTCTGCCCAAGCCGGGCAGACCTCCACCGTATGCTCCACCGTGTCCTCCAGGCGATCCACACAGTGGTGACACCCGGACGTTTCCTCCCGCCTTATCCGACACAGGAACCTCCCGAAGCTGCCGTGTCCGGTGAGGACCTGCGTCACGCGGAAGGTGAGGACGCCGTGGCGCCTCTCCAGCCACTCCTCAAAGAGGGGACTTATCGCCGCAATCGTGGCGTGCCCAGCACTGGGTTGCAACAACCGTACTTTCCATGACGCCATGAGATCCCGCCGGAGCTCCGTCCGCTGTGCCGCGATTTCTCGCGGCAGCGGGCTTACGCCCCGGCGTTTCGCCTCCTCGCGCCACTCCCATACGTGCGCGAGGACTTTTGCCTCCAGATCCCATGGCGGCAATCCGGCAAGGAGGCTCGCTGCCTCACAGGAGACCGTGCGGTATCCTCGGACCATCCGGATGGCCATGACCCTTTGGGCCGCGCTCAACCGGCGGGCTGGCCGCAGCGCCAGAGAGCGCGCCCATACAGGTGCCCCGTAGAGGGCCATGGACCGCACGACCCCCGCGTAGAGCCTCCGGCAGGAGGCGTTTGGACCCCCTAGATTGGGCAGGAGCCGCTTCAATGCAGCGCCCGCCCGCTCCAGTTTGGGAGCCAAACGTCGGAAATGCTCCACGAAGTTCCACCGGCTGTCGAGGACGAGTCCCAAGTACTTCATCGTCGACTCGACGCCGATAGAAACCCCTCCTACCGTTATTTGGGACCCCAACGGTGGCGCGTTCCGAGGACCATGAAAACACATGGCCTCGGACTTGTGCAGGGCCACCTCGAGTCCCAATTGCCGGATCCTTTCGACGATTGTCGCAACCCCGCGTGCCGCTAATTCGGCCGCCGCCTGGTGCGACCTCCCCTGCGCCAGGACCAACGTGTCGTCAGCGTAGCACACTACGCTGACGCCGCTAGGGAGGTCGGCGCGCAGCATCCAGTCGTATCCGATGTCCCACAGATGCGGCCCCAGGACCGATCCCTGTGGGACACCGCACGACATCTCTTGCCGGTTCCACACTCCCTGGTGACCGGGGTAGATGACGGCCCTGTCCGTCAAATAGGCCTCGACCACACGACAGAGGTAGGTCGGCATCCGGTGATACCGGAGTGCCTCCCTGATGCAACTCCAGGGCAGGGTATTGAAGGCATTGGCGATGTCTAGGGACACCGCCAAGACGACCCCACCCTGGGCAACAGCATTCCCCGTCGTCAGGGCTCGCACACGCATGATGGCGTCCACCGTAGAGCGCCCTCTGCGGAAACCAAACTGGCTCTCCGCCAAATCCGGCCCCACCCGCACCAGCTGGCCGACGAGGCGGTCTGCAATTACTCTTTCAAAGAGCTTGCCCACCTCGTCGAGTAGCACGATGGGCCGATAAGCGGACGGAGAGTCCGCAGGGCGCCCTGCCTTCCTTATGAGGACCAGTTTCCCCGTCTTCCAGCGAAGCGGGAACTGGCCCCTCTCCATGCATGCGCTTAGGAGCCCCCTAAGTCGAGGCCCGAGAGCCTCCAAGGCCAGGACCCAGGCCTTCCCAGGTAAGCCGTCGGGTCCTGGGGCGGTATTTTTGGCATTAAGCCTGCGTACCGCCGCTCTCATTTCTCCCTCGGTCACCTCCGGAGCATCGTCGTCGTCGTCGGCGGTGTGATCCGCATCAGGCACCGCAGTAGGCGGAGACTTTCAAACTACTTAAGATACAAGTATTGTCAAGATTTTTTTGTGTGAACAGGCTATTTTATGATTTATAATTCTATCTGTGATTTTTTCAAATATGTATTCATATTTTCGTTACTAAAAATAAATAACCCATATGAAACCGAACGGCGCGGCGGCGCACAGTGGGCCCATACTGAAAGTTAGTGGACTTAGGCAACAAAGTTCCTATATCGATGCAATTTTTTTTATATGACGTGTTATATTATTCCTGACAACTTTTATTGTTATAAAATTTCTTCTAAAGTTGATAGTTTTGTCTTGAAAAAAATTAATTCGTTTTTTTTGTATGGAGCGAATCACGTTTAATTTTTTTTCTTCAATTGTACTAATATGTTGAGTGTGTGGCGTGAGTATATGATAGCTAGGGTCATTCTCTATCCATGAAAAAAAAATCAGCGCCGGCCATCTGCGGCAGCGCGAGTAATCATTCGGTAAAAAAAAATGATTTGGAAGAATTTTTTTGTCATTTAAAATAAATTCAAAGCATATTTTTTGTCTCATTTGGCTGTTTTCACCTTCTTTTTAGTTAAATAAATAGTTTTAATAGCGCATACGTAATTGATGACTCATTTGTTTGTGCACTCGGCTAAGCGCATAACTAATGAGTCATCGAAAAATGCTCGTCTCTGATTGGCTGAATAATTTTACTCACTGTTATGTCCACTACTTGAGTAATTAACACTAACTATAAATATAAAGACATTCATTAAGTCCATCTAGTTTCGCTCTTGTCGCTTGTTTGTGAACACAGTGAAATACTTGTATTTTTATATTTACATTAGAACTATGGCTGGATTTTGTACCAACCTAGATCTTTTTGTGAAATTAAGAAGTGGCGGTGATCTGAAAAATCATATGTTTCTGTATGAAAGTATCATTTCTGTCTTGACTACCGAAGTTTCTGAAGAAGACAAGAACCGAATCAAGGAGTTCTGTCGACTTTTTTGTGTAAATTTAAATAAAAAGTGGATAGAGTCAAGTAGAAATCAAAAAACTTTTATGAATCGTGTAATTAATCGCAAGTGGTTGGAAATAAACATCAACTGGCCTGTTTGTGACAGTGTTGATCTGAGAAGTGTGATGGGCTTTTCGGACGCAGCCTTATCTGAGCTTGTGGATATAGATTGCCATGTTCCTACTCTTGCAGTATGTACTGCGGAAGCGGGAACATCTACAGAAAAGGAGCACAGAAAACCGTTGGAAGAGTTAAGTAATAAGCAAAAGAAAAGACGTTCTACTTCCATAGTAGAAGAAAATTCCGAGGAAGAGTTGCAGCACTGGTACATAACAAAATTGAAAGACAACGGCAAAACGAATCTGGCAAAAGTGGTCGAATACCTTTCCAGTAATCCAGATGCGCTATCCGAAGTAGAAGAGAGACTATTCAAAAAGCAGAGCTTAAGTACTGTCTCTGAAGATAAGTGTTTAGCTCTTTATACATCAGTTGCGCTCTCGAAATGGAAGTACTTAGCTCTTCGACAATTTCTGAAATAAGAAAACTGTGCTGCCTTTCCATCTTATCCAAAGCTTGTAAATGCCAAGAAAAGATGTTACCCACCACAAGAGAGTATGGAGATTACCGAAAACGGAGCTCACATTAAATTGCAAGCGCTATTGGACCACACTGTGGAGAGGATATTACTTGATATAAATACTGTTGATAGGTCTCAAAATGAAGAACTCAAGTTGACCTGGAAATGGGGACTTGATGGTGCTTCGTCGCAGAGTAACTATAAACAGAAAACGTCAAACACAGCTACAGAGTTCGATGATTCATCAGTAGTCATGATAAGCATCGTCCCTCTTCGGCTAGTGTCTACTAGGCCATCATCTGGGAATGAAAATCTAGTTTGGGAGAACCCCACACCTTGCTCAACTCTGTACTGTCGACCAGTGAAGTTCACTTTCACTTCGGAGACAGCTGACTTTATAAAGTCTGAAGAGTCTGAGATGAAAAAACAAATTGATGAACGAATATCTACACAGTGTGGAAATATTATTGTATCACATGAATTGCATATGACCATGATTGATGGAAAAGTGGCCAATATTATTGCTGGAGTACCATCATATGCAACGTGTCCCATTTGCTTGGCAAAACCGAGTGAGATGAATAATTTAGACGCTTTGACTTCTAAACCACTTCGTGAAGAAATTTACAAACAAGGAATTTCTTCACTGCATATGAAGATTCGGTGTATGGAATGTCTTCTCCATATATCTTATAATCTGGATTTTCAACGATGGACTGCTCGCGGCGAACATAAGGCTTTGAAACAAGCTAAAAAAAATACCACACAGCAAGAGTTTTGTGAGCAAACTGGAATGCTGATTGATATAGTCAAACAGGTATGTATTTAATTTTCGCTCTCTTTATGTTGTTTGTGAATTATATCTCTATGTATTGTATATTACAGTATTGTTTTCCCATTTTAGGGTTTTGGAACTACAAACGACGGGAATACAGCGAGGCGCTTTTTCCAAGATTACAAAAGATCTTCTAGAATAACGGGAATTGACGAAAATCTGATTTTCAGATTTTCCGTAATTCTACAAGCCATATCATCAGGCAAAAACATTGACTGTGAAAAATTTAGAAGATACTGTTGAGAAACAGCTGATGTGTACGTGCAACACTATTCGTGGTACTACATGCCAGTTAGTGTACATAAACTTCTAATGCACGGTGCAGACATCTGTAACCACTTTGGTGTTTTGCCAATCGGTAAGTAAAAAATAAATATAGTTTGATGTATTATTTGACTCGATTGCGTTTTGAAATTAAAATGTATGTACTTATTCGTTTTGGGTACCTTATCTGAAGAAGCTTCGGAAGCCCGTAATAAGGACTTCAGAAACGTCAGGGAGAGGCACACTCGGAAAACGGGGAGAATAGCAACAAACGAAGACATCCTCCATGGACTTCTAATAAGCTCTGATCCCCACATATCCTACATAAGGCCTAAAATAATGAAACAGGTTCATAATGAGTTGTTGCCTGAAGCAACTCAGTTGTTACAGACTACTGAGCCTCCCTGTGATAGTGAAATTATGGAGGAAGAAGAATGCCTCATAGCAGTCCGAAAATTTGCCGGACCCACTAGCACTTCTGGAACAAGAAATAATGTGATCCGGCTCTAAATTATTCCCACAAAAGCCCATCAGGGTTAGGAATATGACAAACAGCCCTTTTCAGGGCTACAATTACTTCACAGTTTCATATTGATCATACGTACGATAACTTATACTATAATAATATACATACAGTTGATTATGTAGATAATTATCAACGACTTGCCCGTACAAATTTAAATTATTTCACCTATCATTAACAAAATTAGTATAACCTGAAACATTACGATATATTTATTCAACAATAGATAACGTGCAGTTAAAAAATAACACAGCCAATCAGAGACGAGCATTTTTCGATGACTCATTAGTTATGCGCGCACAAACAAATGAGTCATCAATCACAATGCAGAGCACCTGCATTGTGATTGATGACTCATTTGTACCGATAACATGCAATAATAACTAAATCTCTACCAGAATTACTAGTTCTAAGTACGTATGCGCTATTAAAACTATTTATTTAACTAAAAAGAAGGTGAAAACAGCCAAATGAGACAAAAAATATGCTTTGAATTTATTTTAAATGACAAAAAAATTCTTCCAAATTATTATTTTTTTACCGAATGATTACTCGCGCTGCTGCAGATGGCCGGCGCTGATTTTTTTTTTCGTGGATAGAGAATGACCCTAGCTATCATATATTCACGCCACACACCCAACATATTAGTACAATTGAAGAAAAAAAATTAAACGTGATTCGCTCCATACAAAAAAATCTAATAAATTTTTTTCAAGACAAACTATCAAGTTTAGAAGAAATTTTATAAGAATAAAAGTTGTCAGGAATATTATAACACGTCATATAAAAAAAAATCGCATCGATATGGTAACTTTGTTGCCTAAGTCCACTAATTTTCAGTATGGGCCCACTGTGCGGCGGCGCAGCGTGAGTGCGACGCCCATTTGTATGGCCAAGTTCAACGGCGAAGGTTCGGGCCCTTAATACGCTGACAGCACCTAAACCGCGGTCACTGTCAAATTCCATAGAAAAGAAAGAGAAGCGCGATGACACAACGCTTGTAATTTATTGCAAAATATGAATTAATTATCTATTTACTCAAAACTGAGTTGAGTAATCGAAAATAAAAAACAACCAAGTTCTGCATTCAAATAAGACGTTCTTGTTATTAATTAAATACGTAACGTATGTTGATATTTGATTCAGATATTTTGGATTAGAACTCAAAGTAAGAGGTTAGTTTAACGTTAGTTTGTATCGAGATTTTGTTTTCAAAACGTGTTTTGGTAACAACCAAGTTCTGGGAAATATGTTAAAAATTAACATATATTTTTTCCGCTACCACAAACTATACAGATTTGGCAATTTTTGTTCTTAAGCGAAGCCTATTTTGGTCAATTGGGTCTTGTCAGCGCCTTCAGATATGATACGATATGATATGATGAATGTGTGTAGTACTGGCAACGAGCAAGTTGAGTATGATAAATGCCCCAAAAAACGGATATCCGTTTATTATATTAATCGAAAGTATGTACTATTTTGAGAGTGAGAGCAGAACTCCCGGATCATACAGGATAAGTTTAAAAGATAAGCGGATATTTTAAGAGGTAATCAGGTGCATAAAACTAAACAACTTTCCCCAAGGAACATAGGTCGAAATCTTAAAATTGAAAATCGACTGGTCACGTGGCATACTCGTATGTTTGTATGAGCATTTGAATTTTATTTTTTAGAATTCGATTTTTGAATCGCGGAAGAAGTCGCGGGCAGAAGCTGTCAGAGAAGAAAGTCCTCGTTTTCTGTCACAAGAGTTTGTGTCAATGTGGTCAGACTTTGCGAGGCTTGTGATTTAGCTGAAACTGGATTCCTCTTATTAAGGACATCAGTCGATTTTAAGAAATTCCAAACTGCGATTGACACTTCGTTGATGCCTGATATCGGAGATATATGGGTCTGAAGACTCTAGAGCTCTGTGAATCAAATCCAACATGATCTTTTCACAGTCAGATTTCCTACAATGATGTTTGCGGTCGTGTCTCTATTTATTGCGTAAAGGCTCCTGCAGACAGGCGCAACACGACAACACGCGTGACACCAGTAGCATAATTTCTATGAAAACTTCATGGAAAGTGTCGCGCTGCCTGTCGCCCCCGCGATATCGCGCCAGTCTCTACGAGCTTTCATTCGCCGGCTTGCACACACACACACCCACAGGTAACGCTAAATGTGTGATTATTTCCTTGCCGTGGACCAATATTCTGTGTAAGTACCTAATGTTATTGTCATTCATATTCCGTAATATATTTATTCGCGACGGATATGGAGAAATTACCATATTTGTCACCAAATATTGGCAATAGATTTAAGGCTCCTACATACAGGCGCGACTTGTCGCGCGACGCGACGCGACACAAAGACACCGCGTGTAGCGCTACAAGCGGTGCCTTTGTGTCGCGACGCGTCGCGCGACAAGTCGCGCCAGTATGTAGGAGCCTTTATTATTCACAGAAACGCGTGCATATAAAAAGCAGAAAGATAGCGGAGACATTATAAAGATCATCTAACAACTACTGTGGAAGTGCTAATATTTCGGCAAATAGTTACATTACGGTTTTTGTCAAGGCTCATGCAGACTAGTGCTATATCGCGGGCGCTACAGGCAGCAATATGCCCCTCGATATCACCCCAGTCTGCACGAGCCTTCAGACTTAATATTATTTTGTGCCAAGAAACCTTTTTATCCCATATTATTACCTATGGGTGTACCTATTACTCATTATGTATAGCATAGCTAGGTAGCTATGCTATACATAATGAGTAATAGGTACCTACTTCAATTTAAGAGTTACAAAAAGATAAAATGTTTTTGACAATGACAGTGAAAACCCGAACAACAAGAAACATCTGATATTTTACAGGCAGGTACAATGTACTACGATTTTATTTTCGCACACATTATTGTTTAATAATGTGTGCGAAAATAAAATCATACTTTCCTATAAAACCTGCCCAAAAAAAAAACAAATTCAACTAAGCAGAAAAAATACCTAAGTTACTTGTTTTAAATGAAGTATACTAAAAATTCTTTATCTACTCTCAAGGTAAAATTATACTCGTAATGTAAAATTCGAAAACTTAAAAACGAGTTTTAAATATTGACTTTATAAACACAATACCGAACAATGATATTTAATATACGGCATTGATACCGAACAATCATATTATAGGTAATCTTTTTCGTTAACAAAATAATAATATAAAATGTTTTTTTTTAACAATACGATACATGGCTAATCCAAGAAGTTAATATCACCAAGGAGTTTCCATCAATTATTTTTTCTAAAGGAACGCATATGCGGAGCGCGCCATTGTGTAGCATTACAAAAAAGTTTTGATACCAATTTGTTGTACTTGTCTGTGGCAGCGCCCGCTCTAGCGCATGCGCCGTGATGTGCTGGGTTTTGGCGCCATTCATACGTTTTGTTGTACATACTCAATATCGTAAGTTTTTTTTTTTTTTTTTTTGGTTTAAAATGTCTGATATGTGAGATTAGATAAAGTACTGTATGAAACTGCACATAGGTAACTAGACATAGGTACACTCGTGTGATACAGACTATAAAACACACACTCGTGTTTTAATACCCTTCAATATGCAACAGTTTCATAAACTACTATTTTTTGTTTAAAAAATAGCAGAATTTGGCTTTGTTGCATAGTGTAATTCAAATATAAATGGATATACATAATTATAATTAGTTATAACAATTCTTTTGATTTCTATGGATAACCAGAATAAAATGTTTAAAAAATTATAGCTCCGGTTCTAAGCTGAATTGGTTTCTAAGCTGAATTGGTTTTGTGGAGTACTACATTTAAAGCAGTGTATACTGTCGATTAGAAGAATAAAAAACCGTCCAAGTGCGTGTCGGCCCACGCACAACACAGTTACTTGTCCCATACAATATGTTGTCCCGTACATCGATATACGTCACGGTCAAATCTCCAACTGCAAATGTAAGTTTGTCGACTATTACTCGTTAACTTGTAAACCCTACTTAGCTGTGATAGTTTTGCTTTTAATTTCAGGACCTCGGAAATATACGAAGGTTCTTACCAGTTTAAAAGTAGATGAGTTGATTTTAATGTAATTGACCGGTTTAAAACCAACGAACACGTCATCATACTACCTGTTTTGTTATTTTTAGAAGAATACATTATTATTTAAATACAATTCGTGAATGTTTGACAAACTTCTAACGAGTAATTTTGTCACACTTCGTGCAAGGTCTACCTGTAAATATAACTCCAGCCTTTTCCTAAACAAAATGTATGTAAGTAGGTTATCAGTACTTCATAAGTGATTATTGAAATCGAAATGTTACTGACTCTTAAGTTATGCTGGTTTTTATCTTAACGGGCATAGCTACTCGTACAATCACCTTGTACCGACATTGAGGGCTCTAGCTATACTTAGTAAGCTACCTTGAAACGTCACTGTTGTCTTTTTTGGGTTCCGTAGTTAACAAGGAACCCTTATAGTTTTGCCATATCCATTGTCTGTGTGTCTGTCTGTATATCCCCAGTTTGCTCAGATACTCTCTCTAAAATAAAGGGTTACACGTAAAGTGGGGATGATATTTTTTCTCGTCTATACCATGGTATGGAGTATCGTTACATAGACCGTTCAAAAATATTCTAAGTCTCTGCAAACCATTATTTCGATTCAGAGATCCGTTTGCGTAATATTAAGCTTTTAAGTGTCTCAAAACGAAAGTCTTTGACCATTTACGAACCAAGTTAGATACAAGTGGCAAAAATAAATAATAAGTACTAGTGATCGAGCCCCAGGAGTGTTAAAATAATGTTGGGTTCTAAAACCCTATGAAAAACAAAAGTTGGTACCGTTTGGTAAATCTGTTCCAAGAATGTCAAGTTTCTGTCCAGGTGTTGATCCATACTCGATCTCCAATTTATGTGGGATGTTGTTTGTTGCTTCATCGCTCGCTGTAAGAAAATAAACTGTGGTTAATAAGGACCAAACTTAAAAAAAAAAACAAACGATGTAGTGGATAGTAGTAGACAGGCAAATATCTTGAATTAAGTAATAAGCCTTATTAGGCAAAACACATGGGCTGGCCATGTTTGTCGAAGGACCGATGGCCGATGGAGCAGACGAGTCCTGGAGTGGAGACCGCGTATCGGAAAGCGTAGTGTGGTACGCCCACCAGTTAGATGGACCAACGACCTTAAGAAGGGGGGGGGGTCAGACTGGATGCGGATGGCGGACAGGAGAAGAAGGGGCGGGAAGGAGGGCAGGGTGTTCAGCAGTGGACTGCGATAGGCTGGGTTGGTGATGATGAGCTAAAACACTGAGAAATCTGTTAGGGTGCAACTAGGCTGCGGTTGATTGACGATCACTACCTACTCCAGATTGATCGCCTCAAAATATCGTCATGATAGGCTCGCGTTTGACCACTGTCTAACCAGACGGTAAGTGATGACTCGGTCGATGATGGAGTACGTTCGCCTAGACGTAATCTAAAAAGTAGCTATCGGGAAACAAAGACTCCGGCCTGGATCTCCACTCGTTAGCTGTAAGCAATTAGCGGGGTAATTGCATAACACATAAAATGACAATCGATCGCAATGCCTTTGATTTTTAATTTGAAAAAATCCTTTTATCAACACAGTAAATAACGCAAAACCTGAACAAGGTTGAACTGTCAAAATAAAAAGCATTACAATAATTGCCTTTTCATGTGTGTACCGTGAAACCGGCCATCATTGCCCGCATTTTTACTTATTCATGTCATTTTTCAAAAAATATTCACCGGAAACGCGTAATAAAGTCGACTATGGTAGCAATTACTATTAAGGCTTTAAAACGCAAAATGTGGTGCTTCTAGCTTTAACAGAATCCTAGAAAAAGGCGCTTAAATAGCCGGGCAAAATTATACGCACAACCGTCCAACATTGCTCACCCTTATTTTCTCTAAAACTATCAGTTCTATGGATTTGGTAATAAGGTATGTTTCAGTGAATTATGCAAAGTTGCCATCCTTCATGATCAATATGTCAAACACACTTATTTTTTTATTTTTCTAAGGTGGGCAATGTTACATACACACCAGCTACTTTTTCATACAAACTAAAACGGTGGGTTAGGGTTGATACACATTAATATGATAAATAATAATCTGTTTAAATATAAACTCTTTTATTATTAATAATCAGTCAACAATTACAATAGTTATAATTGCAGGTATGAGACTATGAGTATTATGAGCTTTGTAAAATAAAGGGTTCTAAAACAAAATGAATCTTACAACGAAATCTCTCAAAAAAGGTAAAACAAATCTTACAAAAAAAAGAAGCATTGCAACGCATGCCAGCCACCTTGCAACGAAAAGATATAATACATATTTACTTTGTTTTGGTCGAGAAAACTTGTAACCCAGTCCTTGCCAGTTGGTTTTCCATTAAATAAATTTACACGATTATTTTTCTTTACATAATCAAAAACAGTCAAATGTAAATCGAGTTTCGTTAGTGGGCAACCATATTCACCAGCTGCAATCAATGCTTTAACAATACTCTTTTCCTCTTCCAAAGAGAGCCGAGTAGGAGTTCCAACATTTTTGTTATGGTACTCTTTCACTTTAAGTGTGGTGCGCCTAGGTATACCAAATGTTTTTTCTGCTGATCTTGAGGACATCCTATTTTCTTTAACATTTTCTACCGCGAGGTGCAACATCTCCTCTGAATAATTTTTATAGGGCTCCATCGGTTATTTGGTCTTTTCCTACCTACCTAGGTAGGAAAAGACCAAATAACCGATGGCTATATGTTTACCTACTCATATAGCCATCCGCATTTATACTCATACCTACTTAGAACTTTGCCCGTAACATGTTTCTCAGTCATCTGCATCATTTATTAGAAATTGGTTATCATGAACCAATAACTAATAAATTAGGTAGGTAGATAGAATTTTTAAATCTACGAGTACAATACTATAATGGGTGCCAACCCTAACACTGTTTTTGCAATGGGCAATGTTGTCTCTCCTATGTTCACGCAAGTTCGGGAATCATTGCCCATTTAATTATCTTGAAGATTTGATGTTCTAATGATTTCAAAATAGCATAGAAATGAAGCGTGGTACTTATTATTACTCTAATATTGAAATATCTTACCTGAGTGATGTCGTACGCTGACAATGTGTAAAAACGTAAAACAAGATTTTGGCACCACCTCACACTAGTCCTGCTTCCAACATATCTCGCCGACAACTTAGTGAACTTAGCAACGTAACTAATATTTAGTGTTACCAGAAAAATATTCAAATTTACCCTAAAGATTAAATAAAGTTGTAAGCTACATAAATTTATTTACAATTCAAGATTTTAGTTATTTTTCGTGTTCGGGCAAAGATATCCGCTAAGGGCAATGTTGGCCGGTTTCACGGTACCGCAATTACCCCCCCCCCCCCTCCCCCCTCCGTACCTGCTGTGACATGCTTCACGTGGTGCTGGAGCACTTCGTTGTGCGTGGGGAATCTCTGCGACCACCGACTGGGGGAGTACTCCCGCTCCAGATCAATGGCGTCCAGGATCACCGACATTGTGCTCTGCTGTTCTGCCTGGAAGAAGAATGGTAGCCATGGTCAGATACCTATATTATTAATTTATTAGGTTGGTACTGTCATTTTTTTTTCAACGCACTTGCTCGCAAAGTTGCCCTTATTGTACCGCTTAGGTTCACACTATAGTGTATTGAACATGCGTGCTTTTTACTTTGCACTAGTGTGGGAAAGTACGCCACAGATAACTGATAACTGACTAGGTTATACGAATCAGAGATGTGCGATTTTGCGACAAAATATTATTTATATGAAACGTTATTTTTTTTTTTGTAAGTGTGTTGTTAATCGCCGTTTGATACGCGTGCGTTAGCATATATTTTGTCAATGCACACTTGCATCATAATGCAGATACTATTCTTGTCAGGGGTTACAATACTTGCTTTGTGAGTGTAACCCCTGACAAGAGAGAGACTACTCCGCCATGAAATCCCTTGTTAAAATAATAATTCGTTCACAGAATAGTACCTAAGTCTTAGATAGAAATCCACTTGGTAGGCACATACGCGCTTATTCACTGTTAAAAAAAAATAAGCATTTCTCAGTCAGTCCAGAGCCTGGCTTTTCTGCTCGGTTGATGGCAATAGGCTCGCCCCCTATTATATGGGACTTAAACATAACAGGTGAAATGTGTGTGTTACTATGTGTACACCTCTGCCTATTAACTAAAAAACCTTTTGGGGATTACAGGCGTGATTTTATGTATGTTATGGGTAAAAAAAAATATTGGCGTACGTAGGTGTTTGTGACCGGGCTTAATTCAAAACAAGAATAGGACGCACTTATTGGAACGAATAAAGAATTTTAATTTGAATTTGGAACATAAATATAAATATTAATATTGGATTCATTCATACTATGTTTTGTTGCAACAATCATGCCGAAACTGGTGACCGTTTTTCAAAAATATTTTTAATCTGTCTCAGTAGGTTCGATACGTTTCACCTTTGTGGTGACCAATACGTAAATTGGCGACATTTATTGTAAAGATACGCAATACATAACTAATAGGTAGATGTTATGTATACAATTTCGCACATGTCAACTTCAGTCTCATATTACGGGAACTTCAAGTAGGTATATTTTTATTTCACAATAAGAGGTAGGCAAGGGTGCGCGGGTGAGTATTGTTTCCGTCTTTATACCCGCTCTGAAGACTGTGGCTTTATGCAGTCCAGACACGGGCTAGGTGTTCAGTAAAAAGGCTTTAAAAAAAAAAACGTTTTTACTTTAACGCTGATCTATAAATTTCAAGTCACTCAAGTCAACTTCAAGTCATTTTGGCAACAGTTGTACTTCAACTTATTGTAGGTAGGGTAGTCACAAGAATAAATATATTACTATGAAAAGCTCGGCAATAATATCTGGGCCTCAAGTCTGCTATTACAATAGTGTCAGAATGGTCTGTTCCGATCCTCATTAATGACGCTATTATATTAGTAGATTACCAAACTTGTCAAAATCAACAATTATAAAATCAATAACAGACCATTCTGACACTATTGTAATAGCAGACTTGAGGTCCTGATTTCATGATTCATTCACCTTTTTCCCTTCCTTGATCTTCGTAAATGTTCTACTCCGTCGGATCACTTTCCATACTGTCCTGAACAACTCTATCAGCTGAACCATGTAACATTTCATGTCGGCAAGTTACTAAATATAGTCCACAGCGATCGTTATCGCGGCTGTTTCAAGTAAATAGAGCGAATGCGAATACGAAACATCAACAAAGTTCGCGATAAGCGAACACACGGCTACTTATCAAGCTATACATTTCCAACATAAGCTGACTTCTCATTGTACGGAAATCCTTTACAATGCGAGATATGTAGTCGTGTGTACCAACAAAGTATGTATCAAATAATTACATCATAGCGCAGATGTTATATGCGAACACCTAACTGCTATCTAATCTTTGTGCTAAATAATAATAGTTTATTGGTTTTTAGACTGAATTTGAACTGTTCACAGTAGATGTTGTACTCTTAAAATAGATATGTGATTCAATCGGAAACTCTTTTGTCCTTGCAAGTACAATGCCAACAGTTTTTATATCACTCGGAGGTACACGGAAATAGAGCATAGGTATGCTCCCATGCTCTCACACAACAACAGATTTATAAAAAATAAATCAATGTAAACATTAAATTTCCTTTGCTGTTATTTTTTTTTGTGATTATTTTATTTACTACTTTAGGTTTTGTATTTATCTCATTACGCTACGGTTTAACACGTCTAAGAAATAAGTCCATTCACACTGAAAAGCAGTAAAATGTAAACACAAGGTAATACATTTTCACAACACTAGTTAATTAATACATATAACTTTTCAATAATACAAGTAAATTTACTTTTAGAATAAACTGTAAAAATTGACGCACAAAAAAAAAACTGCGCTACGTGCACTACTGGCCCTAGAGGAAGATAGAAACATTTTGTGACACTTTTGTTTGACTCTAGATATCCGTTTGTTGCGACGTCAGTTTGCGTGATAAGAATATCTTGCGTGTTATGAAATCATTATTATCATTCTAGTTTGATTATATTTTTTAAATTAAAACCTATAAACGACGTCTTTAACAGCAATTACATTAGGAATTTAGTTGCTGACAATGACGCGATTAGCTTCTAATTTTAAGAAGTAATTAAGACTTATTTCAAAACCTATTTTGAATTCCCAGAAACGGTTTAAAAGTTACCAATATAATATAATTAATATTCCAGCAGGCTTAATAATAATAATAATAACCCCACCGCCGTATCTCTACGTTGACGTCGTGGTGGGGCTTGCGCGCTCCGAACTGTGCCGGCAGAGTTTACTTTGCCGGAACAGGTCTAGGGTAAGGAGCCAAACCAAGAGAGATACAGAAACCCGCAGGTCAGCATGTGGTGAGCTGTTAGGCAGTAGCAACCCCACGGACCCTATCTCCTGATAGGTCTTGTTCCTCATCTCTGGCTTGCGTTTATTGGCCGGCTGGAGTGAACACTGACGAGGAACAGAGCTCCCACCTCATTCTTGCCTTTACTGGCCGGCTTAAGTGGAGATTCGCAAGAGCAAACGTAGCCCGGAGGAAGGAAGTATTCCAGTAAGTGCTCGTAGGGATCTTGACCATTTTCCGGGCTCTGGGATTGTTCTGAAAGTCGTGGAATGCCTCTGCACTCCTCAAGCACCTCAGGAAGTGTTGCCCCCTTGTCGCTACGTCACTATTTGCTAGCGGCCATTTTCGGGGGCACATTATTGAGTGTGCAAGTCACCCCCTGCCACTTTATCGGTGTATTTTATATGTATAAAACATTGGTCAGGTAGGGACCTTTCGATAGTCTTAGGAAACCGATCCACTACAGCCTCCCAAACCCATAGCGCAATATGTGTTGTTCCCATGTTCTGCAATAGTCCTGCATCAACCGGGGGTTGTCCTTGGATGCACTTGCATAGAGCAAACAGGGATAATCGTCGGTTGGTGCCTCATTCGATTACTGCAATTGTCCAAGGGGCCTCTGAGAGTTGGCTATGGCCCCTCGTACGCCTTCCAACGGACCGGGACCCATGGTCCCGAGATATGTAAGGACATAATAATAATAACAACAGCCTTTATTTCAGGCAACTAAGGCTCATAAAAACACAATACATATATAAGTATACTTATATTTTATGTATTAGTTTATACTAAATCATATATATTTTCTACACTAGAATAGAAATCGCTTGTCTACATTTCTCGGTACAAAACTGTCAACTGTCTACACGGAAACGTCTTTTTTGGCAACTCTTCCGTCGACAAAACGCTTCTCTACGGTTCTCGTGCTAAGGCTGCAGAACATTAATACATTGTTTAGTACTATGTATAGTATTGTCTCTCCATCTCCCTTAAAATCCATCCAAAGATTGTATTTAAAGGATCACTTGTATAAGGCCGCCTATTATGTCACCCTATGTAAAATTTCTAAATTCATATCTGTAATTTGTACGGCGTACATAATAAAGAGTTAATTCTATTCTAATGTCAAGATAAGAAGCACATACCTAAATATTTACCCCGATAATGATACAATAAAGCTGTTTGTACAGTAAGGTTATAAAATTACGTCACATGCATCGCACACACAATATTTTCAGCGGGATTATATGAAGTGTCTTGTTGTTATAAATACACTCATCGCAGTATGTAGGTCTGCTTTACTGAATCTACAAGAGGTTTGATTAAACATTGGGCACGCTTCACTAATTACAAACGCTTCTAAAAGGAAGGTAATCGTACTATACCAGCACCCTGATTACGTCTATCAATCACAAACTGAATGATTTTGAAGTTTATTGCTAATTGCTAACTGTACCTACCTGTTTCGATATTTTGTACGTTCTTAATTTTTACTGACAGCCAAATTAACAGCACATTTTAATTACGTCAATGAAATCAATCAACTGAGCCTATAACAGTCATAGGCCTCTCCCAGGCTGCGCCACAACACCCTGTCCTCCGCCTTCCGCATCCAGTCTGTCCCAGCCACCTTTTTAAGGTCGTCGGTCCATCTAGCTGGGGGCGTCCCACACTACGCTTGCCGATACGCGGTCTCCACTCCAGGACTCGTCTGCTCCACCGGCCATCGGTCCTTCGACACACATGGCCAGCCCACTGCCACTTCAGCTTGCTGACTCTGCAGGCTATGTCGGTAACTCCGGTTCTTTTCTGGATAACTTAATTTCTGATCTTTTTAATTACGTAGTTAACTATAATCATGTAAATGAAATTAGAATAAATTGATCGATGCGGTGTCATTGACAATCCTATTAGCGCGAATGTCCCATCAATGATATCTACTGAAATGCTGCAGTTTTATGTTTATTGAATATTCAAATTGTTGCAAATGTACTTTGACACGGGCTACAATTACTTTAACAGCATTGCTGATATCATTATTGTGTAATAGGTACCAAATTAATGTGTAATTGCTATCATTTCTGAACTTAATAAATATCAATGAACCTTGCGTCAGTTCGACACCCTAATTGCGTAACACTTTCAGTCATAATTTCAGTCAAATGATTTTGAAGGATATTGATTGTGTTGTGTCCCACGCGCGCCTCAAAGAGATGTCAGCACAAGTGTAGGGGTCCACTAGGGCCGATGCATGCCGGGGTCGCGGGAAAGTCCCAAAGGGTTACCGAGGCCCCTGGCAACACAGGCAACGGAAGGAACACAGGTGGGTTTTAGTCTAAGAGTCTGACACACCGTCCCGCTACGCCCAGAGCGAGAGAAGTTATTTGATAATTTCCGACCCAAAAAAAAAAGCCTGTCGTCTATCTAAAATAGACATAGTCTGTGACAAACGTCTGTGCTATTGCATGAACATGATTGATTCATTCATCACCATCGCCAGAGAGGAGTTGCAAATAATCAAGATTTACCAGATTAGCTTTAATGATAATACCTACTTGCTTTAATGATAATAACGATAAAAATGAACTGCTTCTGCGAAATGGGAAATCCAAGGTTTGCGTAATATGATACCGACACCAAACTTTGAAATAATTACATTAATTTGCATTGTTTTCTGTGTACCAAGTACCTGCCTACTTTCAATTAAGTTACTACCTACCTACATCGTTTTTGTGTGGTTTCCTCGGCTTATTGGCCCATTTGCACGAATTTGCTCCCCCAAAACGGGTGAATCGATACTTAAATATTTATTTCTTCTGTAAGCGATTCGCATGAAGTATGTAAATTTATTAGTGGGCGAATCGACAACTCCAGAAGTAAGTAGTAGGCAATGTGCAAGCGGGAAGGTACTTATGGGTCACCGAGGCCCCCGCAACACAGGCAACAGGAAGGAATACGGGTGGGTTTTAGTCAGTAAGAGTCTAACACACCCTCCCGCTCCGCCCAGAGCGGGAGAAGTTATTTGAGGATTTCCCATCCTCCAAACAAAATATTTTCTTTTATATTTACTCATATCTAAACATTTGCTGAGTAAAATATAAGCTTGTACAAATTAATTGGTAAATGTAGTTTCTAGTGTACTTTTTCATAGCTTTATTGCATTAAATTCAAAATGTATTACAATTGCCTAATATATTTTTCTGAAGTTGTCAATTTCTTCAAAAAAAACTTAATTTCGTGCGATTCGCCTTCAGAAAAAATTATATTATTTGAAAGTGTTGATTCGCCCGTTTCGGGCTAGTAAATTCGTGCGAATCGAACAATAAAGCGTTTGCTCATGGCTTGTATTCCTTACCACTTCATCCCCAATCCTGTCAAAGGCTACTATGCCTTTGACAGGATTGGGGATTCGTGGTCATTATTGCGACCTAATTGACGAAAAGTGCGGCTGGCGGGATCGTTGGGGGGCGAAAGATATCGTGCGGTGTTCCACAGGGAGGGATCAATCCTGGAGCCGCTCTGTGAACACCAGATACGACTGGGAGTTGTGCGATGCGCTTCTTTACGATGCTAGCGTCATCTAGTATGCGGACGACACGCTGCTGACAAGGAGCTATGTAAGTACCTACAAGCAAGGCAGTATAAGCGACAGCTGTCATCTTCATGTTATTTGATGTCGGACAAGTCAACAGCAACCCAGATGGTATGTGATTTTGGCTATCGCTAGTTGTGAACTGCAGTTATGAACTGCAGGTACTGCGGTAACGGAACAGAATTGACACGGATTGTACGTGGTACTTCTTTACGCTCAATTTTCGGTTCAATGCTGGGTCGCTTCTTTATCATTTGATCGCATGTTTCAACAGAGCGCGTTATAAATTGGGTTTTCATGAAAATTTTCGCTACGAGTTGGCGCCATTTTGACAAGAGGTCTTCCATTTCGACAATGAATACAAAATATATAATGACGTTCATCATTCGTTTCATTCATCCGTTCATCATTTAGTCACGAATAATGAAAATATAGGCGCTTTGACACTTTTGACAGGTCCTGACCTGACGTCTCAGTGTTGCCAGAAAACCTCCATTATGATACTACGTCTATGGCAGTTTCCTTGAACATGGTCCCCAAAAATAAGCTACTATGAACAGTTTCAATCTCTATTCCAGAATATAGTAATAATGTACGGGGCAAAACTTTGGGCAAAAAACCCTTTGTAGAAAAAGCATGGTGTTTTCGACAAATGGGCATGAGGAAAATGGTCGCAACGTTTTTACACATTGAGGAAGACAATCTATTACTTTCGATCACGACAAAGCCTCCAGAAACACTTCACAGTCCACACAAAAATAACAAATAACTCGACTACTTTAGTACACTATACGTTTTACGAGCGTAGCGGCACTTAAACTTATGGTACCTACCTATCTTTAACAAACTCGTTTCATGAAATCGGCCCACTAACGACTAGTGGCATTAACAGAACATATTATATACCTACCTACTTTTAGGTATATGTCTATGGAAAATATTTGATATTTTTTTAATATTTGTGGCAGATGCATACAAATCAGATGTTCAGGTAGAATCCAATTAATATATACCTTAATCTCTAGTTTAAGGCCTTATTTTGTAAATATTTATGTAAATCAAATAGTTCAATAAACAATTTCAACAATTTCAATTGCATTTCAATATATTTATTATAACTTTATGCACAAGTAAAAAAAACACTGTACAATGGGGGACTTAATGCCTGAGGCATTTTTTACCAGTCAACCTTAGGGTGATGCAGAGACAAAGCATGACAGGTGCAACTTAAGGGATAGATAACTTGAAAATCAAGAATATATACTAATACATAGATAGATGGATACATACATATAAACAAAATAAAAGTGTCAGGAGAAATAACGATTGGTAGGGGAGAAAACGAATCAGCGCTGGGAGGGATGATTCTGCCAACTACCTACCTAGCCTTTTCCCAACTATGTAGGAGTCGAGTTTAGAGGTTTCAGTCTAACCGGATGTAACTGGATACCAGTATTTTACATAAAGCAACTGTCAATCTGACCTCCACAACCCAGTCACTGGGTTTCTTTCTTTCTTTCAAATTTGTCTATCCGTAACGACTGTCAACGATCTACAAATGACAGCCGGGACCAACTGCTTATCGTGCTTTCCGAGGCATGGAGGGGTCTCGGTATGTTATGGATGGTCATCCATCCACGGATCGACCTCGTTCAACCCGTGCGGCTCTTATTATTTAGGCACGAGCCCCTCCGGCAAATGCATACGATATATTGAAATTAAAAAAAACGAGCAACCCTTACAGTAGTCGCAGATGATGTGTAACATCTGACATCTCACCTTGTTAATAAGCAACTGAGCAGCGACAGAAATAAACCTCAACATTTAAAAAAATATTTATTAATATTTTGTACTGGTCGCCCAATGGTCGAACTTTGACCACTACTCTACTTACAATCTTTATAGTACTTACTAATTCCATGCTCAAGCTGTCACTTCTACATACTTACGTTTCACAAAATCACTCCTACATAAAGCGAGAGGAAAGATGTTACACTTCATATAAACAAAACCAATCCAAGAAGTGGCAAAAAAATAAGAGATTAAATAATAATAATTTATTAAAGGCCAACACGGACGAATTATAAAAATAAACTAATACAAATACACATACAATTTCAATACAAAAATACAATACAATACAATACAAAACAATACAATACAAAACAATTACAGGTCAAAACAATTAAAACAATATTTCCACATTAGCCCGTACATGTACCATGTCACAGTGATACATGTACTGGCAGTCGAATCGCTGGGCGAAGGCGCACAGGCTGACCCGCACCCTTCGCACCAGGGATGTGCACCGCTTGCGCATGGTTGTATAAAAACAATCCACGCCTGCTTCGGCGAACATCCCCGAAGCGCTACAGAAGCGAGGCAGCCCCAACAGCACCCTGAATGCATTATTGTATTGGACGCGTAGAGCGCTGTGCTTTTGCGTATAATTCACCCACAGAATGCTCGTGTGACGTGCAAAATGCCCTGAACAGGGTAATCTTGACGTCTCTTGAACAGCGAGCAAATCTGCGTGCTATCATATTCGCACGAACAGACAGCGCTCTACGCTCCCTTTCTATGTCATTATCGTCTTTCAGATCCAGGGTTATCAAGTGCCCAAGGTATTTAAACTGTTCTACTCTACTAAGGGGTTTCTTTTGACAACTCAGTTGTTCCCTTCAGTGAGAAAGTTAAAAACTTAGGAATTTTGATTGATAAGAACTTCTCTTGGACTGCCCAGCTACAGGAAGTTAGCCACAAGCTATATGCATCCGCTGCAGCTTTGAAGAGATTGCGTAATTTTCTACCGGCTGCCACCAAGATTGCGCTTGCACAAACGCTTCTTCTACCCATCCTTGACTATGCTGATACCAGCTATCTTGACCTTATACAAGACCAACTTGATAAACTTGAGCGGCTTCAAAATTTTTGTATAAGGTTCATATTCGGTTTGCGTAAATTTGACCATGTTTCCGAATTTCGTGTGAAGCTCAAGTGGTTACCAATTCGTTTTCGCCGGAATGCTCATATTCTTTCCCTTTTGTTTAATGTCCTCTTTTCCCCTTCCACCCCTCTCTATCTCAAGGAACGTTTCCAGTTTCTTGGCGACTCCCACATGAAATTTTTAAGGTCATCAGATAACTTGAAGCTTAAAATGCCTATGCATTCCACAACGTTCGTCGACAAATCCTTTACTGTCCAGGCCACTCGTTTGTGGAATGCTTTGCCAGTTCAAATAAAACGCGCGCAATCGTTACTCGCATTTAAAAGACTCGTAAAGGAACATTACTTGTCGCTGTGAGCTTGTTCTCGTAACTGTAATTATGTATAGTCTTCATTTATTTTCGTTGCTTATACATTTAATATGTATGTATTTATGTATATATTATTTAGGTTATATATATATATTGTATTTATTTATTTTTTACACCAACGACAGCCCCATTTTATGTCCAGGCAAATCACTGTCCATCCTATGGTTGCCTGGAAGAGATCGCAGAAAGCGATAAGGCCGCCCATTGTATATTTTGTAGTGTTTGATTTATTTTTTGTCATGTATTTTTTGTGGTGTACAATAAAGTATATATAAATAAATAAATAAGGGGTTGGCCATTCAGTCTAACAGTCTCAGTTCAGACTATAGTGATTAGTAAGGTATAACACTAATGAAATAGTTTTAGTACTAGCAGTATATGTAGGTAATGTAATATGTGCAACCTATAGAAAAAGAAAAAAGGGATGCCTGCTGTCACTGTACTCGCATCTTCGGGAATTTTCTTTATACCCTCGTAGCAAAAGTATCCATATTTTAATCCAAGATACGGTCTATCTGTGTGCCAAATTTCATCTAACCCCGTTCAGTCGTTGCAGCGTGATCGAGTAACAGACATAAAAAGTCACAAGCGTCCAAACTTTCTCAGTTAAAATATTAGTAAGATGATACGGATAGATAGTTTAAGTAGCTGTTAGGTCCCGAAGACCGAAACCATTGAATCATTAAAGAACCCAGCATTCCAGCCTTCAATAATTGTACCTAGAAATAAATAACAACAGAATTACAGGAGCTCAGCCGCGTAGTACGGCGGGAATTGACTAGTCTATTCTGCAAAAATCACACCGTGAAAACTTAGGCGAAGTGAGCTCTCATTCCCACAGCTGTCAAATGTGTCATCCAGTAGGATGTGAGGGATGACACATCTGACAGCTCACTTCACCTAGGTTTTCACTGTGCAAGTTTTACAGAATGGAATAGATCGGCAGCCGAGTTGTGAGTGTTCTAAATTGAGAGAGATTAGAAAAAGATAGAGGAGAAAGTGATAGAGGGCCCAGTGACCCAGATAAATACATTAAAAGTAAATAATGTATTAATTCATCATGACAGCTTCATACCAGCAGGCGTAGCACGAGAACTGTAGAGAAGCGTTTTGTCGATGTCGACGAAGAGTAGACAAAAATGACATTTCTGTATAGACAGTAGAACGTTTTCAGTAGACAAGCTATTTCTATTCTATAGTAGAGTAGAAATAGAAAGCGTCATGCTAAGCCTGCTGGTCTGCTTGTAACATAAGAGACCCCAGGAACCCATGTAAATACAGTCAAAGTAAATCCTAACTAATATTATAAATGCGAAACTGAGTTTGTTTGTTTGTTACGCTTTCACGGTAAACAGCTGAACGAATTTGGAAGAAATTTGGCACATGGGTAGACCATGACCTAGGTTAGGAAATAGGATACTTTTTATCCCGGTAGTACGATCCCGTGGGATGATTTCCGTCGGCGAAGCCCCGGGGTATAGCTAGTAATTTATATATACATCATGACAGCTTTAGGCCCGCGGTGTTATTCTGTAGAATACTCACAGTGAAAACCTCGGTGAAGTGAGCTCCAAGTGAGCTATGAATACTGTCAATCCCTAGCATCAAGTGGAATGACAACTCACTTCACCTAAGTTATCACGGTGACATTTTTACAGAATCGACCAGCTGGTCTGCTTGTAACTCAGTACGATAACTCGGTGATAAAGCGTTCAAGGTGAAGTAACGCGGGCGATATTATACCGTTGCCAACGCGTCGCCGGCGATAAATGAGCAATGACCTCTAAATTATTTCAGCCACATCCAAATGCATAAGGCGTGTGATGACTTTAATCGAAGACAAAAGACCAATGATGAAGGCAATCATAATGAGAGATACAAAAAACCGGCAAAGTGCGTGTCGGACGACGCACAATGAAGGGTTCTGTAGTTGGGATGAATTTAACCCAAAAACAAACTTAACATTGTAGTTGAAAAACATGTTCTCCCATACATCGATATAAGTCACGGTCAATTCTCCAACAGCAAATTTAAGATAACTTGTAAACCTACTTAGCTGTGATAGTTTTCCTTTTAATTTCATTATATATTATATACTACTGCCATGATATTTTTCACATCTCCATAAGCTACCATTTAGTTGGCAGGGGGGGGGACACTTGACTCCAACAAAAATTTGCACTTTGAAGCTTAATATATGCAAACGGATCCCTGAATCAAAAAATGGTGTTCACAGACCCGCAATATTTGAACGGGCTATCCAACGATATCCCACACCATGGGATAGACAAGAAAAAAAGATCATCCCCGAATTACGTGCAAGAGAGGTATACCACTTTGTCTGCATGATTAATATGTATACCTATGCCAAATTACAGAAAGATAAAAACAAAAAGACGCTTCAAAATTGTTACCCTGTAAAAAGTTATGCGTGGCCATATATTTAAAAAAATATCTAGAAAATACAACATAAAAAAAATTATAAATATATAATTCGAAGACTTGTGACATCTACCAACCCGCACTGGGCCCGCTTGGTGGATTACAGCCCACTCCCTCTCACAGAGAGGAGGCCTGTGTCCCAGCAGTGGTAATATTGATTACTAGTGGTATAGGTTGATTACCTATGCTACTTACAAATTGAGTGCATTAATTTTATGAATGATTGTGAATATGCCTCTCACCGATTATGCCCTCTCACCGGGAGGAGGTCTGTGTCCCAGCAGTGAGAACATTATAGGCTGATTATGATATAAAATAAAATACGCGTGGACTTGAGAATTTCCTCCTTTTTTCCTAGGTTGAAAATAAAGAAGACAAAATAAAGCCGAAATACATTTTCGTTAGGTTATCTAACCTAACCTAACCTAACGAAAATGTATTTCGGCTTTTTCTTTCGTATTCTTTCTTTAACACAGTATTCTTTCTTTTACACAGTGTCAGCATTTTATAGTTAAATACTGTCTTACTATTAGTATCTAGAAGGTCGTACCAGGTGGCGTTCTGTAGTTTCTGCCTGCCCCATGGGAAGAAAGCTTGAGTTTGTCTATGTAAAAAAGAATTATAATTTTCTGATAAATCTTCATTCGATTCATATTATGGTTAATTAGTTTAACCGATAAATAGTTCGGTACTGCTGCTCGTAATTGAGGAATAATGATACAGTTGATAAAATTTTAATAAACGAATAGTAATAGTAATAGTAGATTTTTCTTTCGCAGGTCTGCTGGAAGAAATTTCTTAAGAAATAAGCAGAGGTATTGCTTATTTCTTAAGAAATTTCTCAACTGTATCATAATTCCTCAATTACGAGCAGCAGTACCGAACTATTTATCGGTTAAACTAATTAACCATAATTTAAATCTAAAGAAGTTTTATCAGAAAATTACAATTCTTTGTACTAAAATTATAATTATGTCGTATCTGTTAGTATTTTACTGTGTGTACATAAATAATAAAATAAATAAATAATAATAATAAATGTATTGCATAAACAAAAATCACATTGCACTGCATACATTCAGTTGACATAATTCAATATAACTATAACATAGCAGTACAATAATTTTAAATTCTATCCCTTAAAATAGGTCTGGCTTGTATCTTAAGAGATAGGGTTCAGCCATTGTGTTGGACTAGATTATATTTATAAAAAGACTAGTGAGACCAGCGACGATGTGGTACCCATAAACGTACATAAATGAAAATAAAAGAAAAAAACTAAAAGTAAATAGTAACCTATCAATCAACTCAGCCTATAACAGTCCACTGCTGGACATAGGCCTCTCCCAGGCTGGGCCACAACACCCTGTCCTCCGCCTTCCCCATCCAGTTTGTCCCAGCCACCTTTTTAAGGTCGTCGGTCCATCTAGCTGGGGGGCGTCCCACACTACGCTTGCCGATACGCCACTCCAGGATTCGTTTGCTCCACCGGCCATCGACAAACATGGCCAGCCCACTGCCACTTCAGCTTGCTGACCTTTTCAAGGTCGGCGATTTTATCACTCTATCCGTAATTCTCTACATATTTTAAGAAATTCACTTCTTTGTATGAGAAGAGGCATTTGGTTTGCAGTCTTGCAGTGGGACAGCAATAACCTGTTATTGTTATGTATAAACCACTAAACCACAACTGTCCCATTATTGAATCAATATAACGTGGTGCATTTACCTTGGCCTTGTACTAATTTATTTACATAGCAATTTAGCAAAACCAGTAAGTACTCGTAGACAGATTCGTAATGTTCGACGCATAGAACATACAATTACATAAGCATAATCAGCCTATAACGTTCCTACTGCTGGGACAAAGGCCTTCTATCTGCGAGATGGAGTGAGCCATAATCCACCACGCGGGCCCAGTACGGGTTGGTGGATGTCACGTGTCCTCGATTTTTTTATTCTAGGACATGCCGGTTCCCTCACGATGTTTTCCTTCACCGTTTTGAGAGCAGTGGTGATTAAATTGAATAGGTACACAAAGTAAAGTGCCAGCCTGGATTACTACTGCCACCACTGCTCCCTTACAATTTCATAAGCACTTAGTTTCAATTCAATAATATACCTATCTAGGTACTTTCTCCTTAGGCACTTGTCCCACTGCCAGCGATTAAGGAGAAGCGAGTAGGGCTAGCAAAATAGCAACTAATAGCAACGAGTAACGAGTGCGCGACGGCTACCAGCGGTTACTAGCTGGTATGCGTATACAGTACCAAGCGTGAGACTCTCGTGTTAAGTTACATTTGCAGTTGGAATTTATGGGGGAACATCTTTTTAACTACAATGCTAAGTTTGTTCTTAAGATAAATTTATCCCAACTACGGTACCCTTCATTGTGCGTAGTCTGACACGCACTTGGTCGGTTTTTTTGTATGTAAATCTTTGCCGACATCTCCATCGCTACATGCGAACTACGCAACATACTGACGTCACGCAAAATCCTGCATCGTGCAAGCAGAGTTTACTGCGCAAATAGCATATATACAACATCCCGACATCAATCGTCGGGCAATAGGCCACCAGACACAATACCCGTCTGGTCGGAGGGTCCTCCCTTTTCTATGGCGGATGAGTGAACTTTACAGCCTGTTCCTCATGGCTCTATAAATCCTCATCGGGACGAGGGGCTACTGACAGACTCTTTACTACGCAGTCTCTTCCAACTGCCTCTGGTCAAGGAGCGCCAGGGCTCGCCCTGAACCCTTATTTAGGTATTTGGATAGACTTCATTTATGCAATGTGTTCTACCCCGAAAGTTTAGAATTAGTTACGGAACGAAACCAAATACCTAAGAAACTCTAAACCACATTCCGTACCTACGAGTATATGTATAGGGACGGTCTACCGCAACAAATCAATTGATATCCAACGAAGGATATCAGTGAAGTATCGATATAACACCAGCGCTGTATCCAGTATTCGTAAGCTTGTATTACTCAAGTGTTCAGTACCGTAATCAAATCTAGCCTATCGGGTTCAGAGACGTGTCAAGAGCAACTGAGTTAATTTAAATCTAAAGAGCACAAGTGCGCCAATCACAGTGTATTCATACTTTTATTTTTGTTTATTATCCACATTCCTGCAGCGTTCTTCAGCTACAGCTTGACAGATTTAAATAAATCAAAAAATCATTGAGCAGGTTTAGGGTCAGGTCAATGAGCTCGCTATAGGTAATATTGGACTAAGTTGAGATACAACCGCTGACGCAACCGCGTCAAACTCCTAATTAGGTTAAGTAAGCAATAGGTAGTGAGAGTTGGATAATTATCATGGTCTGTGGTAGCCAAGGCTGTAAAAGTATCCGGGGATACGGCACGGTCTCCGGTGAGGCGGCGAGCCTCCTTGCCGGATTACGCCATGGGATCTGGAGGCAAAAGTTCTCGCGCAGATATGGGAGTGGCGCGAGGAGGCAAAACGCGTAACGGCATAACTCCGCTGCCGCGAGAAATCACGGCACAGCGGACAGAGTTCCGGCGTGATCTCATGGAGAGTACGATTGTCGCAACCCAGTGTTGGGCATGCAACAATCGCGGCGATAAGTTCCCTCTTTGAGGAGTGGCTAGAGAGGCGCCACGGCGTCCTCACCTTCCGCCTGATGCAGGTCCTCACCGGACACGGCTGCTTCGGGAGGTTCCTGTTCCGGATAAGTCGGGAGGAAGCGCCCGGGTATCACCGTTGTGTGGATCGCCCGGAGGACACGGTGGAGCATACCGTGGAGGTATGCCCGGCTTGGACAGAGCGCCGCCGTGTCCTCGTGGAGGCGAATGGCGGCGGAGATCTCTCGCATCCGGCCCTGGTCCAGGCCATGGTACGCAGCGAGAGGGCATGGGAACCCAAGTAGCATTTTGTTCTCTTTAATAGTTCACATTTAGTTCACCGGCGATCTCTAAGCATTTACATTGGCCACACATGGTTCATTGGCTGTATTAAAGTGAACAAATTCACTCATACCCGTATAAGGCATGTATAGAAGTTCAAAAACCGCCTATTAAGTAACTATTGGTGTTATAATAGGATAACATTAACCTTCAAGTCAGCTTTCATTTTAAAAGCCGAACAAGAGCAATTTAAGCGGGGATAAATACGGCACCGGCTATTTAAAGGTCCACATGTACGGTGTTGTATTGCTGGCATTTTAATACAACAAATGTAAACATAAATGCAGCCAAAAGCTGTTATATTTACCTTTTGTGGAGCGTTATTCAGCTTGTAGCTATAGCGGGTCTAGTGTATTAATCAGCCTTTAAATTATTCTTTAAAAGAGCATTTAATGAGTTCACATGTACGTGTAAAGTATATTATAAGCACCACTATTGATATCTAGTAACACTGACAGCTGTTTATTTGTTCACGAGTAGAACATTGTTATCCTCTGAGCAAAATAATTATGTGAACGTGGTTTTCTTTAACACTTGGACGACTCTAATAACACGTAATAGCCCAAAATAATAAAAATGCATAAAATCAATTGGCAAAAGAGAGTGAGGACCGGTGGATTCAGAAGAACAATCTTAAAAGAATATTTACAGGCAGTGAGACCAAATAACCAATCTAATCAACACATTGAACAGCTTCCTGTTAGTACTACGACGACATATAATGATGGTTCCGTAAATAATACAGAGCTAAAAGTAGGAAGCTGAGACCAGCAATACGGTTTCAAGCGTGAGTCCAAACTTAATTTATGACGGTTCCGTACACAACATAGAAGAAACTGAGTGTGGTGATTTCAGTTCTAGTGAAAGGAAATATGAATGCGATTTTGAAAAACATATCTTTTCGTGAAAAATTAAGAATATGGGCTGTAAAAAATAATATACGTCATGTCGCTCTAAATGAATTGTCAGTCATCATTAACGAACTTATCCCAAAAATAGTACCAAAAGATTCTAGAACAATTTTACGTACTCCTGCACAAATTACCATTAAAAATATTGAAGGCGGTCAATACTGGCATAATGGAATAGCAAAACCACTTGAAAATTTATTACAAAATTGGATTGATGTTCCAGATACAATTTCAATGAACATAAATGTGGATGGTTTGCCTATATTCGAAAGTTCTTCTAATGAATTTTGGCCTATATTGTGTAACATCTTTGAAAATCCTAGAATAAGGCCTTTTGTAGTTGGAATATACTTTGGGAAAAGAAAACCAAGAAATCTAAATTACTTTTTTTGAAGATTTTGTACATGATTTGAATACATCACTAGAAGTTAATTAGTGTGCATTGAATACAAGGAATTCCAATACTTCATACCTTTGTTACATACATTTAAATAATAAATAATACAACTTTATAAATGTCTGTTAATTTTTATTTTTAAATCACATAACAAAACGTAAACTTTCAGTCTCTTACATCTTGTATTTATTTTAATTCACAACTCCATTAAGAATATTTTTGAAACGGATCGAAAATCTTAAAAATAGCGAGGATTTTTACAATACTTTGATTTTTTTTTGTTTTTTTTCATAAAGTTTTTTATCGCCATCTGTTTCGATAAAAAGATCTTTTCCGATGCCCAAAATAGCTTCCCATTTTCTTCCCAAATAGAAGGTACAATACCAAGTTTAGGTCGCCCCTTTTCAACTGTTTGTACAATCTTGAACGGCATGGTCTAAAAAAATAATTAAACTAGTTATCATACTACATTCCACATGCCTACAGTCTAAACAGCAACAAATGAATTCGTTCATCCATCATTCTTAATTTTCATTCATCCACTTAAAGTTCACAAGTAAACTGCTCAGACATGCCTACACTCCTTTCCTTAACACATCACCACAAAAATACTATAATACAATAAACACTGAGTAATAACTATAGTATATATATATACCTAAATGTTTAAGTTAAAAGTTTCTTTAACGTAAAGAAACAATGACGTTGACGAAGGCGATAGGCAACGCGGCGTGCGCTTAGTTTCGTGTTTATTTTACAACTGATGAATTGATGAGACAATCGAATAGCGAAATTTAGTGGCATCTCGTTTCCGCTTGTAAGCACTTACCTCTCACTTATACCCATAAGTACATCTCTCACAAGGAATGCCAGGATTTGATATAATATGTAGACAGGTATTTATTATTATTTTATGTATCTACCTTTAATTTAACGTCATAACATATTTTTGTTTTTTATTTCAGTCCGTGTTCTAACAATACCATCTCGTATATTACAATTAACGCATTCATTCAATCATAACACCTGCTGCATTTATTATCGTAGACTTTACGAGTATACTAAGCAACATGTGGTATTAAAATAAAATTCAAATTTTCAATGCGGATCCCTAAAATTTAGTATTCTAAAAAATCTAAAAGGGTATTCACGTGAACTATTGAATAACTGCTTACCCTGCTTACCCGCCTAGGGCTGAATATGAGCTTATCGAGCATAAGTTGTACAGAAATTGACATTAAGATGGTAGACAATGTGATCCTTTTACTAAGCAACATGTGGTATTAAAACAAAATTCAAATTTTCAATGCAGATCCCTAAAATTTAGTATTCTAAAAAATCTAAAAGGGTATTCACGTGAACTTTTGAAGAACTGCTTACCCTGCTTACCGCCTAGGGCTGAATATGAGCTTATCGAGCATAAGTTGTACAGAAATTGACATTAAGATGATAGACAATGTGATCCTTTCTAGAGCTCACGACATTATAATGGTACACATGTGAGACTTTAAAGAGTTCACAACTATAATTTAGAGTTACAATGGTTCACTGTAGCTGGAGACAATGTCCACCATTTTCTTCACTCATAACCAGTGATAGGAATAGGTAGTGCCTATTTGCCTAAACTTCGAAGAACAGAGACAAGAAACGGAGACTTCCTTAGGACTAACTTTTTTTCCGAGACATCTGTCCCGAAATTAAGAGACAACACATAAATACATTTAAAAAAAATGTTATTTGGAATAAGTAATTCGTCTATATTTACCTAAAGTTTGCGACTAGATATATCATAATAAATAACATACACAGTCGTTACAACCATAAAATTTTCTAAATTTTTTTTTGGAGAACATTTTGTAAATGACTTGTTGATCGTAATACACAATGTTTGAATAAGAAGCCGTACACGTTTCGAAGTAAATATCTTCTTTCTAGCTCACTCTCGGCTACGTTTAATTAGATTTCTAAAGTTCAAGTGTAAAAAAGGCATTATATGTAACACATAAAATGATTTAAAAGAGTGTCCATGGAGTTTCTTGCACGTTCTTCTCCATAGAGACCTACTCTTTGGAACGTGCAATTTAGCTTCACTTTTCTTGGACTGACCGACATTTGACTATTCAAAAGTGCCCGTAAATGGTCTATTTGAAATAAATGCTTTGATTTTGATTTTATCGGTATTTAAAATAAATAAATAATTCATTTATTTGCCAGAATGTAGGTATACAAAGTGGTATGATCTTAATATTAATGAGGTCCCTTTACATTCGACCGTTATACATGATGTGCAAATATAAGTTACAAATGAAAATACAAATACCTTTTTTTATTTCATCTTAATGAAATATATTTCTAAAGTATATTTAAAAATGTGCATGATATTAAAATAATTGCATAATAATGGTATCACATTATCACATTTTACGGCAGCGCGTTTCGTTATCTATTCTTAGAAATTACAAAATGTAACCGCCATGGTCGCATACCTGTGCGGCGCGGGGAGGGTCTACATACCCCCTCCCCCCCTACTCCTTACCGCCCCGCGTGCGCGCAGGTTACCTTCACTTCAATCCTGTACTTCGGTTTGTTAAGTGCGCATCTTCCTGTATTGTTTTTGTGAATATTGTTTTTCACCCTCGCTCGTTTTTTGGTTCATTGGATCTTCTTAATACGACTACTTTGGCTTGAATTTATGGATTACGATTTGCTGCAATAACATTGTTCCTGTCTGTCTACATCAAATAATACGGTAAGTCAACATTTATTACTTTTTAATGTTTTGGCTAAAGTTATTTATTTTATTTCTTGTAGGGAAACAAACAGTAAGTTAGATATAAAGAAGAACATTAATGTATATATTATTTTATCTTAAACTAGCAATTTGACAGTCTAGATTGATATGCAATTGTATGAACTTGATATTTTTTAGTGGAGTTTTTAAGATAATTATTGTGTATGAAACGTAGTTAAAGAAAAAAAACATACGCATTTAACTTTTGGTTCAAATATAAAAGTGAACTTCAATACTACCAAGCATAGTAATGTTATATCTTTGGTGTCATAAAGAATTGCTAAGGTGGACGAATTCTATCAAAATATATTATTTTTCTGGCCGGTTCTTTTAATATTTGAACCAAAAAGGAATATGTCTTTTGCGCATTGACTAAAATGCGAAAAGAAAATTTCAATAACAATGATGTTACGCGTGTTCATATTATCTAACCGTTTTTCTTTATTAGAGCGTAAAATGAAAGAATAAAATCGATACAGTCGATGCACCTAGCTGGAATGCGCGCACCTCTCCCGCTTTCCTTTCCACCTCCCTGTATCTATAAAGGTTCGTTATTCCTTTTGAGGCATGGAAAACTTAAAATTTTATTTTATTTTAGGTACTTGCCATCGTACATCTTTTTGGAGACCAGTAAGATTGGAGATGGCGAACAAGCCTAAGAAAGCCACAGTACAAAGTTGGATTGGACTTCATCCTGAATTATATTACGACCCGGCCAGTAATTTGATTTACTGTTCTAAGTGCGAGAGCAGTATAACAGGTAAACTTAGTAGTGTCAAGAGGCACGTTAAAGGTCCGAAACACAAAGGGACAAGTAAAAAACCAAATGAAGAATTTTATTTGGACCTAGTACAATTTCTCATATTATGTAATATACCTTGGATTCAAGTAAACAACCCCGCTTTCAAAAAATTCTTCCATAAATATATTTGCTGCAATTGTACAAATCGACAAAAGCTTCCTGAGCAATCATTGCTGAGAAAAGTTTATTTAGATAAGATTTTTAAAACTAAAATTGACTCGATTTATGAACAAATTGCAAATCAAAAGCTGTGGGTATCTTTAGACGAGACAACTGATTTTTTAGGCAGATACATGGTACATTTACTTGTAAAACCTTTAAATGCGATCACACAAAAACCATTTTTAGTTACTTGCAAAGTACTAGAAATTGTTAATGGGAGCACAATTGCCCAATTTGTAATAGACTGCTTTGAAAATATGTGGTGCGATTTGTATGAATCCAAAGTAGGAGACGTTGCTGTATCATGCACTGATAGTGTAGCATATATGCTAAAAGCGGGACGTGTGCTGAAAAATTATTTGCCCAACATGATACACGTCACTTGCTTAGCACATGCACTGAATCTCGTGGCAGAAAAAATACGATACGAATACTCAGATGTAGATGAATTAATTTCAAACGTAAAAAAAATATTTTTAAAATCACCTAATAGAGTGCGCTTGTTAAAAAACACCTTTCCCCACATGTCGCTTCCTCCAGAACCCGTTATTACAAGATGGGGTACTTGGTTGGAGGCAGTGTCATATTATGCAAAATATTATGATCAAATTAAAACAATTGTAAATCTTTTAAGAAGTTCCGACGCGCTATCTATTAGGTGTGCCAAAAATGTTCTTCAAAAGGAAAACTTGAAATCGGACTTGGACTACATTGAGGAATATTTTAAAGATATACAAATTGGATTAAAGAAATTACAAAAATCGAATTTAACTCTAACGGAATCCTTTGAAATATTTGATCACGTGAGAACTGTGCTTAGCTGGTGTTCATCTGAGCTTATAAAAAATAAACTCGTAAATGTCATGGACAGAAATCCCGGTTTAGATAAAATTAGAGACATATGTGAAGCGATAACAGCAGGAAAGGATGAGCGATCATACTATATGTACGCGCCTTTAACCTCAGTTGATGTTGAAAGGTCATTTTCAACTTATAAATGGATTCTTAACATAAAAAGAAATCGCCTGACAGTTGAAAATATAGAAAAAATTATGATTGTGTATTTTAACTTAGATGACTCATCTGACAAAGAAAATTTCGGTTCTGATACTGAACTTGACGAATCGAATCACGATGATTAAATTAAAATCGTTCTTTATTTTTTATGGTATTTGTAACACAAATAAAGATTTTCAAATTCTTAGCAATTTTTGATGCATCAAGTTCTTTATCAAAACCGAACAGTTAGTAGTAGTTCAGTATTAAAACTGATTGTCCTAAATGCTTCAAATATTAATTTGTAAACTTCAAAGGTTAATTTGTACTTTGATTTGAGTAAAAATTGCATCCCTCAACGTCAGTAAAATAAATATGACATAGATATTTAAAGATAGATAAACATAAATTTGTTTCTTAAATCTTTCCTTCTGTACATTTTGTTTCATGGTTTCCAATTACGTCATATTTTAAAATAATATAAATATACATATATTTGTTACAACAATATTCTATGTGTTTTATTTTTCCTTTAGAGCCCATTAATTATTTAATGAACCTAGAGCGATATCGACCGGCAATTTTTGAGCATTTTTTCTTTCGTTTTTTTTTTGCATAGAAATCTCCAAAAATCGCCAGACAATATCGGTGGTGTGAAAGGACCCTTACGTTTTTTTTTTTTTAACTAGTTAATGCCCGCGGCTTTTCCCGCGTGTACTATTGTTTTTGTATCCCATGGGAACTATACTTTTTTTTTAATAGGAAGTAGCATATGTGCTATTCCACACCTTAATCTATATCACTACCAAAATCAGCATTTTCAGTGGCATTGAGTAATGGACATCCATACAAACTATCACATTTATAGACAAACTTTAGATGAATATAGACGAATTACTTATTCCAAATAACAATTTTTTTTAATGTATTTAAGTGTTGTCTCGAAATTTCGAGACAGATGTGCCGGAAATAATTTAGTCCTAAGGAAGTCTCCGTTTCTTGTCTCTGTTCTTCGAAGTTTAGGCTAATAGGCACTACCTATTCCTATCACTGCTCATAACCTATAATATTTCTAAATTAACTACGATTTTATCGCATACTACGGAGTTTCCATGATTAATTGTGTGGTTAATGTTCAAATAAAAAACCATAGACTGATTTTGATGCCATACAAACACAACTATCGAAAATTGAATTGTTAGCCTCTGCTTATTTAGAATTATTTTTTTGATAAAACGGCATTATAACCGAGGCGCGTGAAAATTTTAACTCTAAAAATGTATACACTTTACAATAAATTTGCATTACCCATAATTTTATCACAATAGAATATAATAAACACAGAGTACTTACCGTAATAATAAAGTCACATTAAAAAATATGGCTGTTTATAGACACTCACGAGCGAAATACGTAATATTTATTACAAATGAATGTAGTACTCAGTTGATAATTTGAAGAAAAAGCGGCCGTTACTAGTTTTTAGGGTACACTTGTGAGCTTAATACGAGATAGAGGCTGTATAATTGTTCACTCGTTACTTCTTATAACTCTCTTGTCTGTATGAAGAACCACATGGAATCATATATGATGCCGTTGATCAGCTTTAAGAACACAGGTTCTCTCTTAAACTGCCGTTAAAGTGCTGCTATTCAGCTACTGTATACCTTTTGTGAACTTAAGGCTGCATAATTTGTGCCCAAACCGGTGGTATAAGGACTGTATAGCGTGCTATACAGCCTTCATACAGCTTACTTAGACAGCTTAAAGAATAAATGTGTACCATTAGTCAAACGTTATAGAACCCCTAATGCTACTTGGGAAGCCGTCACCTCCTTTTGCGAAGCATTAATGCTCGCGAAGGAGGAGATGGAACGGGTGAGGGAGTGGCAAAGATCGCGCCCTCACGACCCTAGCCGCTGCAGGAGACGCCTTGGGCGTCGGAAATCCCAGGCGGATTCCCGGCCACCGTAGGTACGGGCTTGCGGATGGTGAGCAAAGGGTAGCTCGCCGACCGACAAGGACCATCCCGGGTCGACGGCGCGTTGTGTTCCACGCGTGCCTCAAAGAGATGTCAGCACAAGGGGTCCGCTAAGGCTGATGCCTGCCGGGGTCGCGGGAAAGTCCGAAGGGGATACCGTGGCCTCTGGCAACACAGGCAACGGAAGTAACACGGGTGGGTTTTATTCAGTAAGAGTCTGACACACCCTCCCGCTCCACCCAGAGCGGGAGAAGTTATTTGATAATTTCCCACACAAATAAAAGGGTGGAAAGTAAACAAAAAAAAAAAAACAAAATAATTAGTCATGGGGATTCCCGGCAGAAGTGAAAACTTAAATCTATGAATTAACACTGTTTTTTTTTACAAATTTTCAAATTTATTAATGTATTCTTGCAAACTAGATGGCAAGTTATTTTTTTTAAAAGACAAAACTCTAACGGCTACAATAGTAATTTTAATAAATCAAATAATAAACAAAACAAAAGAAAATGGCACGAAATTAGAAAAATAAATGTCGGTCGCTACGACGTGTTGACGGTCCGATGGTTCTCGAGCGAAAAGGGGCGCGCTGTGTGACAGCGCTTCCTTTTATACGAATTGGTTCTCGATTTCTTATGTATTCACAATACGGCCTCTCCTGACAGGAGGCCGTCCCGGGCTCCTTCATGATGTCTTCAGCTCTGGTGGTCGGTCTCCAGCACAGGCATGGAGAACTCCACTTCTGCTGGTGGCCTCTCAGATTCGACGTGAAGCTGCAGTGGCTCAGGCTCGGCGTGAAGCTGCGGTGGCTCAGCCTCGACCTGGAGCTGCGGTGGCTCAGGCTCGACGTGAAGCTGTAGTAGCTCGGGCTTGGCATGAAGCTGTGATGGCTCAGGCTGGACCTGAAGCTGTAGTGGCTCAGGCTCGAAGAGATGCTGCGACGCCTCAGTCTCGGTCCCAGAGGTACTAGGTTGTGGCTGGGAGACAGACTGGTTGGCTGACGAAATTAACTTGGCAGTAGCAGGTGTGGACTCCTCACCCTCATGGTCTGCATCTGCACATGACATTAAAAACATATGCTCTATGCACAACGCTACGCATTGTGCATACGCACATAATTGACCGTTGTCTGGCGCACACTAAGCTATCGAGATAGAGGCACGACGTGAAGCTTGTCTCGACACATTAGCGGGCAAATCATATATCAAGACGCATCTTGATATTCAGCTAAGAAAAAGCCCCGAAGTGTGGCATAACTTAGCGGAGTCAGAGGCTAGCCGCGAGGCGTACTCGTAACTCGGTTCGGTCAGGATAGAGGCACTACGTGAAGCTTATCCCAACACACCATAATACAACACAAACACCATATGAAGCTTCATATATAAGAGGCATAAAGCACTCACCATCGAAGTAAGCAGCACATACTTCAGGAGTCCACTCTCCACGCCAAGGAATCATGTACTCCGCAGCCGCCTGCGTGTACTTCCCATACGAGCCGGCCAGGAGTTGGAGCTCATAGCGCCCTTGTGGCAGCGTCTTCACAATGCGGTAAGGGCCCCGCATACAGGAGTCTAACTTTCCAGTTGATTGAGCCTGCTTTCGCACAAAAACCAAACCGTTTAATTCAAAAATTCGGGAAGGCTTCCTCCCTTGGTTAACATAGGCATCTTGCTGGTGCTGATTCTGCTTAAGTCGTTCCGATGCTCTCTGTCTACTCATTTCACGTAAGGTCTCTCTATTAGGACTGGAGCCCTCGAACGCAACATCGCGTACCAAACTTCTTATAAGCGGAGTTGCTGCTTCAATACCTGCCAGTAGATTGAGGGCAGAGCATTGCGTAGTTCTGTGCTTGGTAATATTAAGAACCAACTGGATTTTCCAGATAACAGTCGGCCATGCGTTTTGTCGATAGTTAGTTTCGACACGTATCATATTTAAAACCGTTCGACAATAACGCTCGACTTGCCCATTAGATTGGTGCATCTCAGGCGTTATAAAGTGTGTATCACAACCCATACTTTTAACCCAATTAAGAAATTCAGCACTTTGAAACATGCGGCCTCTGTCGGCTACTATTAATTTAGGGGTCCCAAATAGGGATATCACATTGTTAAAATGTTGCTTTAACTCATTTGCATCCTGCCGATACATAGGGTAAAGGAGGCAAAACTTGGAAAATGCATCAATAACTATTAAGACATGACGGTAGCCATCGGCTTCAGGGAGAGGTCCCAAGGCATCCATGTGAATGGTTTCAAAGGGTAGGTCTGGCTTTTCCCAAGAACTAATAGGTTGGAATGGGGCTCGTGCGACCTTTTTATGCGCAATGCACACTAGGCAATGTGAAATATATTTTAAAACAAAATTTCGCAAACCAGGGAACCAAAAGTGCTTTGTAATCAAATCAACAGTTTTATCAACCCCAAAATGATTATGTTCATCGTGAAACACACGAAGGAGACTAAGCCGATGTCCTTTAGGGATATAACAAAGGAAACGGGAAGATTCGCCAGTGGGGGAATACTTTACGTAAAGGACGTCATTCTTGACAATATATCTCGTGGCATCTAGTTGCCCGTCATTGAGTCTTTGTATAAGAATCTGGGCTTCTTCGTCGGCAGCCTGTGCAATCCGTGCCCAATTCTGAGGTTTCTGAATTGTACACACATTGACAGGGTTCCGACTCAGATAATCTGCGTGGGACATAAGTGTGCCTTTGCGATACTCCAAGCCAAAATTAAAATCTTGAAGGTAGACCCACCATCGGGCTACCCTAGGTAATAAATCTCTCTTGCGCTGTGTGAGCTTCAGAGCATTACAGTCTGTAACAACGATGAAACGCACACCCACAAGATAAGGTCTAAAATGTTGCAAAGCTTTGACCACAGCGAGGGTTTCTAACTCGTATGAGTGATACTTATTTTCCGCGCCTTGTGTGAGCCTGCTAAAGTAGGCAACCACTCGCTTGTGACCACCATAGTGTACTTGGAACAAGACAGCTCCGTAACCAATGGAACTAGCGTCCGTGTGGACCTCAATCGGCAAGGAAGGATCATATATCGCTAGGACAGGTTCATTAGTGAGACATTCAACTATTTCTTTACGAGCAGTCTGATGTTCTTTTCCCCAATTAAATTCTATCCCCTTTTTTGTAAGGGCAGCTATACAAGCAGCTCTCTGAGCGAAACTCGATATATACCTACGAAAGTAGCTGGCTAAGCCCAGAAATTGGCGAACCTGTCTCACGTTTTTTGGTTCAGGGGAATCTATCAGGGCCTTAATTTTGCTGGGGCTCGGTCGTACCTGACCTTGGCTAATTCTACGTCCTAAATACTCAATTTCAGTCGTTAAAAAGAAACATTTTTTCAAATTGACAGAAAACCCAGATTCTGTTAAAGCTCTAAGCACCTGGTGCAAAAGATCGAAACCCTGGTCCATTGTTTGGCTCAAAATCAAAACGTCATCTATGTAAACAAGTACATCACCAGAGTCGATAAATTTGCGCAGTGTTTTTGAGATAACGCGTTGATACACCACCGGAGCATTTGCCAATCCATAAGGCATTTTCAGATATTCAAAATGGCCTTCAGGCGTGACGAATCCGGTGAGTGGAACAGACTCCTCATGAAGCGTAATCTGGTGGAAGCCAGTTGCCATATCGAGGCTGGTGAAGTACTTATTACGTCCCAATCGATCTATGTAATCATCAATTCGCGGTAGCGGAAAACGATCCTTAACTGTGACTTCATTCAACTTACGGAAATCTACACACATCCTATCCGATCCGTCTTTCTTTTTAACCAAAAGAATTGGGCTTGCATAGTCAGATTCTGATTCGCGAATAACACCTTTTGCTATCAAATCTTTAATTATCTCACGAACACGAAGTGTTTCTGCATGGGACATTCGATACGGTCGATAGTTGACGGGAGTATTGTTGCTAAGTCTAATCGTCATACACCCTGTATTGACAGTCGATGTCGCGGTACCGGATATGAAATATGTAGAAAACTCATTTATCATATTGAGCAAGCGCTGTAACTGATCACCTACGAGAGGCGTGTTAATTGGTATTGACTCATCGTACTGAACACTCATCACATTTTCCGCACTGTCTACCTTTCTAGTAAGTGATTGAAAATTGCGCGTGCGAATGTACCGAACACCCTCCCTATTGAGCACGTCGGTTCCCACAATAATTGGCGTATTCATAAACTCGGGTGCCACGACAAATAAATCTACTTCAAGTGTTAAACCATCAAACTCAATTGGTAAGGTGACATATGAAGTGCTTTCGATTTCTTGACTTCCCAATCCCCGTAATACGCGAAATGCTGGCTTGTGCGCACTATTAAAATGTTTCAGCAGTGACGATGATATAAGCGATATGGTTGACCCACTATCGATTAACACATCCACCGGTATACCCTGAATAACGGCTACTACAACGTCGTTATTGTGGGTAATCTTATTTTCTAGACAAAAATTAACGTTATTTTTGTTGCGCGACTCTGATTTTTGTTTTGCGAAACAGTTATCTACCTTGTGACCAGGATTTTTGCAAAAAGAACAAGGTTCAGATTTTAACGGCATGAACACTGGTTTGGAGACGGAATTATTTGAACTACTAGGGTTCAAACTCTCATTTGAATCTATTTTGGCTTTCTTATTGCAAGCTGCCTGTTTATGTCCGACCACACCACACGAAAAACACTTGCCCTCCTCAAGCCTACGCTTTCTAATTACATTACTCGCATGATTACTTTTAACATAATTATTTTGTGAGGTAGGACGTGAACTTTGTGTCTTAGAAGTTTTAATTCAACTATGTCGTTGGGTGACAAATTAGCATTAGTAGCTGATGCTCTAATGTGAGGGTCTACAATACCACGAACAACAATCGCAGAAATAAGCTCGTCACTGAGTCCGCGCACTATACGTAATCGAAGTAACGAGCGTCGGGCGTAATCCGCATACGTAGAGTAATTATCCGAATTTGTGTTCATTACTTCGAATAGAATATTTGCAATGTCTGGCGTTTTCGGACACAAAGGCGTAAATTCCTTTTTGAAGTTACTCCACGTACGATCACTCGTAACCCACTCGCGTAACCACGTACGAGCATCACCTTTTAAACAATTGCCTATTCGCGAAAGACATTCATGATCGCTCCAGTTATTTAAAAGTTTTGCCCGATCAACTTCGTCACACCAATCACTAATATTATTCAGACTAGGATCGAAACTAGAAATAAAAAAATGTTGGTCAGATCTCACCCGATTATTGATGGAACGGATCGCGTCCACTATGCGATCCGTTGCGGTAATATCACTAGCTGCACCATGTTCCAACAAAGACTCTGCCATATGGCCTGCATGAAGCACGCTAGGCGGCGCAGACGACAGGGGTGGCGTACGTGACCGCGGCGCTTGCGCCGATCGCCCTAGCAACGGCGACTCGACGCGCTCGGCATGGCGCCGTGATGTCGGGGTCGTCTGGCGCCGGCCAGGCGGCGGCGACGCGCCACGCTTGGACGATTCATGTTGAGATACCCTCCGTTTACGCGATCGTTTCGACTGTACAAACGATGCTTGATCCTCTAACGTCTGCAAACGCGCTCGCATGACGTGCAGTTCCCGCTGTAGGTTGCTCTCCGGGGTCTGCGCACGATCCTGGTGTCTGCTATGTCGCTTACCTGGCTCACGGCTATGGTGACAACTTCGAGAGCGATCCGACATTTTAATTTTTAAAATAAGCACAAACCCAATTAACAAAAACAGAAATTAGATCGAATCCCACTTCTGATCTTGCAAACTAGATGGCAAGTTATTTTTTTTAAAAGACAAAACTCTAACGGCTACAATAGTAATTTTAATAAATCAAATAATAAACAAAACAAAAGAAAATGGCACGAAATTAGAAAAATAAATGTCGGTCGCTACGACGTGTTGACGGTCCGATGGTTCTCGAGCGAAAAGGGGCGCGCTGTGTGACAGCGCTTCCTTTTATACGAATTGGTTCTCGATTTCTTATGTATTCACAATAGTATTGTAATTTAAAATAAAATAAATAAAATAAAATATTCTTTATTTCGGATAATAAAAATCCATAGTAGGAACACGAGAAAAGTAATAAACTTAAAATTAAACTTAAAATTAAATGACTCTGCGAACCAGAGACCTCCACAATGGGGATGAGATCCTGTCCGCTACAGTCGCCAGGATTTGATTGCGGCTGCCACGCATTCTGAAGATAAGGGATGTCGTTTTTTTGCGAATGACGGAATGAAAGCTATCAGTGTGATATAGCGCGAACATCCCTTATGCACTACAGAAACGAGGCAGCCCCAACATCGTCCCTAAAATATTAGGTATTATACTGGATACGCAGGTTATCCAGCGACCTTTTGGTGTGACTGGTCCACAGATTCCCAGTGTAGATGCTCTGATAGTATGCCTTAAAGAGCGTAACCTTAACTTCTTCAGAGCATCGGTAGAATCTGCGGGCCAGCATATTACCTCTGACCGCCAGGCACCTTCGCTCCCTCTCGATGTCTACATCGAGAAATAATTATAAAATGATTGATTATAATTATTAATTAAAATATAGATTTATATGCTTTCACTGCTGTCCAAACGCAACACGTCATACTCATAGCTAGTGATAAACTGTTAACATTTGCATGTCGGTGACGCGAATCCATAAGTTTTTCCCCTACCAAAACGCGCTCAACGCGGGTAAAAATATTTACACTTCAATAAACAAGCGAAATCTCTAGCAGTGGTTACGGCACCTCAGGGCTTTTAACTAAGCTCAAAACAGTTACTCTTCGTACAAACTAAACAAACAAATTAACCACAACGAGCCGACCATCGATCCCTTTTTAAGCCTTTAAAAAGCGTCGTGAAGAGTTTTCCCTACAAAGAGCACGGATACTTCATAAAGAGGACGTTTTACCCGACTGCGACCGAAAGGGGCTTAATAAGGATCATTTTAAGCATTAGGGCTCATTCAAAGATTCAAACTCGATCTGGAGAAACAAACGTTGATCTGGATAATTTGTGCAATTTTCACAGCAACTGACCAGTTAAATATGAGTTGGTGTATATGTCGCAGATGAATTGTTGAATCCGCTGATTTTTTTATAACCGCTAGCTGTTTTAAGTAAAATCATGACATTGCGTTACGTTTAATAAAACTGCTACCCACGTTTAGACGTTATGCATAATGGCTTATCTGCAGTCACAATAAACCACTAATCAACTAAGCCAGGGCACTCTGACCAATTGGTTTAGTTCAGGTTATAACTGTGATCAACCGCGCGCGAGCCGAGCGAGCGAAGCGAGCGGTGCCGCGGAAGCGGCCGGCGAGCGCTACTTCCAAGATAGTTGCAGTTACTTGGCTACGTAGTATTTTTAGGACTGCCTTTGTCTTTTATAAGACTCTGATAACTTCATATCAAAATTGCATTTAAAATCGCAGATTTCTCTTGAGTTAGGGTCATCTCACTCATAATACTTACTCGTTTTATTTATTTCTGTTTCGGACGCTATTATTGTTAATATGACACACAATATGAATCACGAACGACAACATTTAGAAGTAAAATCTACAATCTGACGTTTATTTTCACGCTGTTTTACATAATCTCTAATCGTTGACCCGCTGCATTGCTAAATGCAAAACGTTTATGCAATTCTGCGTGATAAAGTTTAGTAGGTAATTATGAAAAATTGCTAAACGTCGTTCAGCTGTTTTACATATCAGAACTGTTTTGTAAAACAGCTAGTTTTTATGCGCTGCGCGTCCAGTACAATAACGCCTTCAGAGCGCTGATGGGGCTGCCACGTTACTGCAGTGCGTCAGAGATGTTCGCAAAGGCCCGAGTTGACAGCTTTTCAGCTATCGTACCGAAGAAAAGTGCGTCTCTGCTCGCCAGATTGCGTGGCAGTGGCAACAGCCTCCTGAAGGAGATAGCTGACAGGCTTGACGAGAGCCCCATAATGGCACATCTCATCAAAACAACACTGTTTGTCGTAGTGTACAAGTAGTAACTTAGGTTATAAGAAATATTGTTAATAACATATTTTATGTATTTTTGTTTTATTTTTTTGTCAGTGTGGACCTTTTGTTGTCTTTGAAATAAATAAATAATTATTATTATGTAAAACAGCGGATATGTCGCAGATGGATTGTTGAATCCGATGTTTTATAGTGTCTTATTTAGAGGTTTGGTTTTGAAAAATAAAACACGTGAAAATTAATTTAATTTAATGGCTTTGCTTAAAAGATATTCTTATGCCATTAGTGCTTAAAAATGATTTCGGGCATATGCATACGGCTGGCTCGAATGAAGCGTAATCGTGATGCCAGCCAGAAATTTACCGTCAATGGAGAGCGTTATAGAGCCATGATTGCAGACTTCTTTGTTCCTTAGTTGCATGGTATTGATGTGGCAGAGCATTGGTTTCAACAAGATGGTCCAACATGCCACACAGCGCGCGACACCATAAATTTATTGCGGGAAATATTTGATGAGCGCATAGTTTCGCTTAATTAATGGACCTGTGAACTGGTCTCCACGATCGTGTGATCTCACACCTATAGATTACTTTCTTTGGGGATATGTGAAGTCACTCGTCGACGCAGATAAACCACAGAGATTGGAAAACTTGGAAGTCAACATTTGCCTATGCCTGATATACGGCCCCAGTTGCTCGATAAAATGGTCGAAAATTGGACTTCCCGATTATGCTTCATTCGAGCCAGCCGTGGCACCCATATGCTAGAAATCATGTTAAAACACTAATATGGCATAAGACTATCTTTTAAACAAAGCCAAAACCATGGCAATTAAATTTATTTTTAAGTGTTTTCATTTTAAAAACCAACGCTTTAAAAAAAACAACCTTTACATATAACTACCTAGGTACAGGAATTATGTTCTATTGTAGGAACAGGAACGTTACTGCTTACCTATTTTAAGCAGATCTTGCTTTGCACTCAACAGTTTAATTTAATAAACGATTATTTGTTAGATAGAGTTTATTTAGGTTTCATTCGAACAGAGGCGTTTTCAGATTGGTTGCGTTTCGTCCAATGTTCTATTATTAAATCAAGACATAAATTCCAACTGTATCAATAAAATCGAACTCGTATCTAGTGACTATGTTAATTTTTAGTAATATTTAGTAAGTAAGGAATAACATAATTTATTTGATGTCTGGTCATCCGCAGGTTTTCACAGCCCACAAATGGGCTGTTTCCCCCAAAACTAAATTTAGTTAGGTAGGTAGCCTATATAACTAAATTTAGTTTCAAACCACATGACCATAGAATTTTTTTTTCTAGCCTCTGTCCCTCTCCTGGGCAAAAGGCTCCATTGAGTGATAATTAGGCGAAATTTGTCTCCTTATTAATAGAACTGAATTATAGTTAGGTACTTACCAATGTCTCTTATGTTTGTTTCATAGTTTTACTACCTACCTTCCGAATACCTATTTAGTTCTATATAAATGATCGATGTACCTAGCTATATGTCTAACATAACAATTAATTGTTTAACGGTACCTACGGAACACTACTAAATTGAGCAAGTATCTGTCTATTATGCCAATAGGTAGGATGTCTGCGATTTGATAATAAGTAGCTGTTTTTTTAGGGTTCCGTACCTCCAAAGGTAAAAACGAAACCCTTATAGCATCAAGGCTTCTGCGGCGCGGGCGCGACAGGCAGCAATATATCTGTCACGCCCGCGATATCGCCCCAGTGTCCAGAAGCCTTTATTCGTGTGTCTTTTTATCTGTCTGTCACAAACGATTTGCTCCGAATCTACTGAATCGATTAAGTTGAAATTCGGTAATTACACTTATTAATTTCTGTGACGCAAAAACGGACGTGTTACCTAAATAAATCTGAGGCAAAAAAATTGAAAAAGAAATACGGATAGTTCTTTACATACAGATTACAGGAAAACCGAAAAGTCGATGGTTTTAAGATAACATGGTAAATCTCTCAATATTGTGCGTAAAAACTTACATTTGCAGTTGGAATGTATAAGGTAGAATGTTTTTCAACTTTAATGTTAAGTTTGTTCTTGGGATGAATTCATCCCAACTACGGAACCTGTCATTGTGCGGGCCGGTTTTTCTTGTTTGAAATGTCATTCGAATATTATCATCTTTTGGCACTGACTATACAGAGCTACCAAAGTGAGTAGGTACAGTCTGATTCAAACTTTATGACGGGTCAGAACATGAGGCTATTCGCTGCGCTGTAACAAATTCATCTGAGAGATTTTTTTTTTAGGTCTCAAATCATCAAATAAGGGTGTGTCAGACTCTTACTGACTGAAACCCACCCATATTCCTTCCGTTACCTGTGTTGCCAGGGGCCTCGGTAACCCTTTAGTACCTTCCCGCGACCCCGGCAGGCATCGGCCCTAGTAGACCCCTACACTTGTGCTGACGACATCTCTTTGAGGCGCGCGTGGATTACAATGTGCCGTCGACCAGCCTGGTCTTTACCGGACGGTGAGCTCACCGTCCGCAAGCCCGCGCCTACGATGGTCGGAAATCCGCCCGGGATTCCCGACGCCCAGGGCGTCTCCTGCGGCGGCTAGGGGCGAGAGGGCGCGAAATTAGGTATCGCATGGCGAGTAGCGCACCCCAGAGCCCTCAACAAGTTTGAATCGAGCTGTACCTATGTCAATAACGAAGACTAGTTTCAGGATTTTTTCAAATACTTATCAAGTGATCTGCTAAACGAAATACAAGACTTACTTTAGCTGTACAGTATAGTGCTGTACAGTAGGTTCCTATCCATAAATTACACAATACCTATAGTGGCATACATGAACTCGCGCCTTCTGCCCATGGGGGTAGGCAGAAACAACAGAACGCCACCTGCTACGAATGCTACGAATAACGATCCTTACATACATACTCCTTTTGCTTCGTTTACGTTCATACATCCACGCATGTCGGCGCCGATTGCACAGTAATAAATTATTTTCTAGGTAATCAAACATCTAGCTAAGAAATCTTCTTATTTATTTTCACAATTTAATCTAGAACAAAATAATGATCTAATTAGCTTATGTTTTAACCTAGAAAATAGTATAATAATGCTGTTCAAGGTGAAATCTAGATTGTTATCTATTATTTTCGTCCTTGCTAGATTACATCAAGGTGTTACTGTTATCGTTAGCATAACAACGACGATAATTATGATTATTTAATAAAGCCAGGGGAATATTGTTGAATTAATTAGGTTGCACAACAGACTTGCTTCTCGACAGGTAGGTACTTATCTTCTGAGTAGAGGCTTTCGTTACGGACTTAACATAATTAAATAGGTATAGCTCGATTCATACTTGATGGCGGCTCTGAAGTGCGCTACTCGTTGCGCAGGACCGCACCGCTCATCCCCGATGACACGTGAACTTGTTACTGCGCAGCGACTCGCCTCGTGTTCCGAGCCGCCATAATAAAGTTTGAATTGGGCTGTACCTATCAAGCTTATCAAGTAATAAATGCAATACTTAAGGCGCAGATGAATTTTAGTGACTTTTAAATCTGTTATTACGCCGTCATTTAATGCAAGTAAGTTAAACAATTTGTTTTGGTTAAACTAGAACGCATACACATCAATTCTATATGTGAATATTTAAGTATTGTAGTATAATACTTTATTAAATAAATTCAGGAACTAATGTCTACCTAGAGCATAAAAAACGATATTACTTTCAAACTACTTAAGATATTTTAATGTATGTTTTTGTATGAACAGACTATTTTATCTATTCTCGTATAGGTACAGGTTGTCCCATGAATTTGCCATATGGAGGGAAAGTACCTTAAATACTGTAAAAATGTACTGAATGAAGATTTTATTTTTATTTTATTTTAAAAACAATACGAACTGCATTCAAAGAATTTTAAATAAACGCATGTCTGGAGCGGGAGTTGAGCGGGGGGTTCAATTCCCGGTCCATGCGTTTATTTAATATGTCACAGTGTTACTGCATGAGAATATTTTGTTCCCAACGAGTCACACTCTTTACATGGTGTGTGATCCGTTGGGAATAAACACAAAACGTTCTCCTATCGAGTAACAATGTGACTGGTTGGGGTTTTTATTCACAATTTTTCCCAACGAGTCACACTGTGACTCGTTGGAAAAATTGTGGACAATCCTCACCACGCGAATTCAACTCGCACTTTATAATTCTAAGTACCTACCTAAACAGTTTAGCATAGGGTAATGCCATTGTGTTTCTTTATATTAGATTTCGTTACCCGTCTGTCTTTGTGTGTATCGTTAATAGGGATTAAAAATGCCCGCTGAAAGGTTGCAGTTAGTCCCAATGTAAATAAAATAGGTACTGCACAGTTTTTATGTCAAAGTACAATTTCTGTTTCGAATGCCAAGCAAGGCCAACAGATCGATGCGACGTGCTTGTAAAATAATGATTTTTTTCTTCCGGTATAATCAAATCGAACGCAGGCTTTTTGTCAGGTCAATTCCAAGGCAACACAGGCCTAAATATAAAAGAGTCAAACAAACTTAGTTAAAACTTTTGTAGAAGTAGGTATTGCTAACTTATGTACCTACTTAAGCTTATTTTTTATTTTCCTGAGGTCCATTATTTTAATTAAAGGTGAAACAAACACAGTCTGATAAGTTTTTCTTATTCGTCACATACCTATCTACTGGTTCCCATTCAATAGTTCAGCGGAATTTTAATTTCGCGGTCTCGCCATTTATTTTTATCGCGGTATCCGAGTGCATTTATAAAGGCCGTTGTTCTTTGAATCTATTTTCGAAAGTAGTTCAAATAAACAACGTGGGTGAACTAAATATAGTTAGAAGACGTGTACCTACATCTGTAGGTAGGTACCTGAGTTTCATAAAATTTAGACGAACTAAAAGTTGTACCTACCTAGTTGTTGTAACAACGGCTATATTATCGCGACAATGTATCCGAAGCATAATGCTACGGCTACATTGTAGCGGTACCGCGAACTACACTTCGCGCCTTCTCTGTTGTACAGCGAGAGAGAGCGCGCGAAGTTTAGTTCGCGTTATTGCGACAATGTAGCCGTTGCATAAATGGGCTACATTGTCGCGATTACGCGATGCGTATGTATATTCATTATATTTTAAATTATCACGGATCGTAAGTACCTAGACCGTAACATTGAAACCAAATAAGAATACTTTAGGTAGGAACTAAACGATGTAGGTAGAAAGGTTAGGAAAGTGATAGTACGCCTTTGTACCTTATTGTGTGCGAGAAGTTTAAATACCTACATAAATAGTACCTACAAAGGATAATAATAATAATAATAGAATAATCCCTTTTAAAACAAGTAACAACTCAATAAACTGATGAGACTCGTGTGCAATAACTTCGTGAAAACTAGTAAATATTCACCAGCTGAAGTTTTCCTTTATTTTTATATCAGGGTGGGTGAAGTAGGTATAGACCTACCTACTTACCAAATTCAGCCTATCTGCAGTTCTACTTTGCAAAAATCTCACTGTGAAAACTTAGGTGAGGTGAGCTTGAAGTGAGGGGCAATTGCGTAACACATAAATTACAATTGATCGCAATTGGTTTTATTTTGACAGTTCATCCACATCCATGGCGTTACTCACGTTGTTGAGCAGACGATTTATTTAAACCTATGAAGCAATGCAATAGAAATATGCTTCAAAACTCTCGGATTGTGATTCAAACTGTGTTACGCAATTAGGGTGTAGGCTGTCATTCTGATGCTGGGGATCGACACTATTGACTTCACTATTGAGCTCACTTCACCTTATAATAGTTTTCACGTTTTTAATAATTGTGATTGTTGATAATGGTTTTGAGTATTTCATTAAGCTTTTTGACATTACGACATATATTCTTCATTGTATGTTAAGCGAGAGATTTATATTTAATTAATTAATTATTTAGATTTTTTTATTTTAGTCTGATCTGTAACTACGTATCAAATTCGAATATGGCTAATAATAAACGTAATAGCTGTATCTATATTACTACTGATTAAAACCTTTATATTTTGCATGCCGTAAGATAAAATGTATCGGGACACTTAATAAATATTCTAACTTATATGTATAGGTACCTACATACATTATTAGCAAATAAATGATTTCTTTCTTTCTTTCTTTCACAGTGAATTTTTAGGAACAGAAATAGATCGGCTGGTAACATTATAAAAGTGAATTGGTTATACATTTAGATTCGATTTAATAATTAACTGGAGTACGAGTATATGACATGTGTAGCAGTGGATTAAAAATTCGACTATATACACATTTAGACACTAATAATGTTTTGTGCTAATAAAGTAATAAACTTTACTGCTGGCAAACAGCTTTTAGAACTTTTAATACATACATAACAACCTTATTTTTAGATTTTTCCACCACATTAACATACCTACATCAATGACATTGAGAATCCTGCTTCAGAACAATCACGGAAAGTGTAAACAAGACACGAACACAAACTTCAAGATACGATTTTTAAAACAGAAAAAAACACAAACACAAGCTTCACGTTTTAAATTTGAAAACAATAAAAAAACATGTTTATTTATTCATATAATTATTTATTGGGAATTAACAATCACCGAAGGTAGTTAGCTGCATCAATAAAGTAGTTAAGATAATTTATGTTAGTTATTAATAGGTACCGCAAATAAAATAAATTCATTATTTATGTAGCCCTGGAAGCGACGCCACAAGCGACGCTGTCTAGCGACTGCATGTGTAGGCGTGAATGTATAAACAGGCATAATCAAACATATGTAGGTCCTATACGTAACGTGCTGTGTACACATTGTATGACAAATCGTTTTATACCTAACGGCTTACTTTTAGCGACAAAACCCGAATCAGGCACGTATGACACAATACATAAAAGTTATATTCAGGCACTAATTCTACCAGATATTCTATTTTAATCAACACCTTTTTTATAAGTAAAATGAACACCTACCTTTTATATAAATGTCAAAATATCACAAGTTTTCGTAACGTCTGATTGTTTGTAAACAAAGACGACGTGGAACGCGCGCGCATCCACGTTCGATTTTAGAATCGAATTGAGCGTCGTCGATTCGCCCGGTCGCACCACGCCCGCACACACAACGACTGGCTGCGACTACAAAACCTGTCTAATTATAAATCGAGTAGTGGAGCTTGCTCGAAGTTCTGCTGATAACAATGTTATTGACGCTTCGTTCACGGTATTGTGAAGTCTTAGGGCAGCGAAATAAAGCCCGATATGCTAACTGCGAGCCAACTGATCAAACAAAATTAGTAAGGCCTTAATGACTGGTAAACAATACCAATATACAATCATTGTTCATTTGTTTTCAAATAACCAATTTCAATAAATAAAATCTCCCTCTGCATAGGTAGGTAATAAACTTTGCTCTTAATGTTTTCAATAACACACTTTAATTTAATTATTGCATCGCTGGTCCAGTGGTCGCAAGAGTTACTGCTGGGCGTGGGTTCGATTCCCAAATCGAGAGCATTAGGGTTTTACGATCAGAAATTTCTCTGTAGCATAGCAGCCCAGTATAAATTTGTGACTGGTTAATGATAATAGGCTCATCCCCTTACATCATACATAGTACATTAAACAAAATAGGTAAAAAAGTGACTAATACAAACTTCTTTAGGAAATAAGTTTTAATTTGATTGTGATACTTAACTCTGGCAACTGACTTTAATTGTTGTCATTGTCAAAGTTTCAAAAGTCTCTGCAAGCGACAGTATTTCTCAAATAATATTTGATCTAAGTACTATTGTATTTGACTTAATTTTAATGAATAAGTTAAGTTAAGCAAAAATGCCACTAGCTATAATTACAAGGTGACCATTTCCAAAATTAAAAATAAGCACTTGGAAAGTGCCTAGTAGTAACTGCAGTGTCCTTCATTCAGTACAATCTGGTGGGACTATTTGACGTCGTCGGCGTCGCCGTCGGTCCACCAGTTCCGAAAGTGCCTCACATAATCACATTACTCCTAGTAGCGCTATTTCGCAGCCTGGGCCCGGGTCTTTTTTTTTTGGGTGGGAAATTATCAAATAATTTCTCGGAGGGTGTGTCAGACTCTGACTAAAACCCTTCCGTTGCCTGTGTTGCCAGGGGTCTCGGTAACCCTTTTGTACCTTCCCGCAGGTGGGCCCGGCTCTAGCCTCGTTGACGCAACTACCTGTCTGTTGCTCTCGGTCTCTGTCAGCAACAAATTCGGTCTCTCAGGAGAGAGAATGTCTAAAAAAATAAATTATTTCAAAAACAAAAAACCCGACTGCAAAAACACAACTGAAAAGGGAAAAACAAGCATTATATTCTATATAATTTTGGTCTTGCTTGCTACAATCAAAAGTTATACCATATTTCAGGTTTTTCGAGTGTCCCCGCCTGCAAGACCAAAATTATATAGATTATAATGCTTGTTTTTCCCTTTTCAGTTATGTAAGTGTTTTTGCAGTCGGGTTTTTTGTTTTGGAAATAATTTATTTTATTTCAGGCTTTTTAGTTTTATTAATATATATATATATATATATTTGAAAATTACTCATTACTAGCTTTTATTTGATACCAATATTGTTTCAATTAATTAAAAAAAAGCCCTTCTCCTCCTTTTTTTTTGTATTTGCAGATGCAATTTATAAATATTACATAGCCTATGTCACTCCCACAATTAAGACGAATCTAAGGACACCTCATACGTTAAAATCCATCAAGCCGTTTAGAAATACCAAAGCCAAAGAAATAGACATACATACATACATACATACGCTCGAAAAACATTACCCTCCTGAGGCAGTCGGGTAAAAAAAGAGCTGATTTGGTATATATTAAAAATATAATTTGTTGGAACATAACATTACGCCTAGCTGTACCTACCTATTAGCCAAATGGTCCGGCGGCGGTGTATTTAAGGTTGCCAATCATACTGTTAAAACCAGTACGGTCTAATACTTTTTTTCACTTTAAAATACTGTTTACTGGTCAACAAAAATAAAGGATATCAATATACTGTTAGCACTGATACCCAGACCTATTCTACCTAAAATAATTTCATCTACTACGTAGAACATCGTGCATGCACCTAGGCATGGCCTGGGCGCGGTAATTCAGCTAGCCTTCATTTCAGAATGGAACTGTTGTCTTGAATTTTCGGGACATTGTAAATAGATAATAAATTGTTGTTATTGAAAACCTTTTAGATACTAGTATTACAGTTAGTATTCACAGATTGAACAGAAATAGAGCTTCAATACAATTACAAAAAAAGTTCCTAGTCTATTTGGTAGGGCTTACGAAGCCTTTAAAATTGGTGCTAAATTGATTAGTTGCGAGAGTAGCACTTAACTATGAATTATGTATCTATTAAAAAAAGAACTTAAAATACTTTTTATTTTTTTTTAAATGCAACTTGGTTGTGCAAGAAATAAATTATAAGAGGGTCAAAGTGGAAAAATAAACAGTAGGTTGTTTATTTTTCCACTTTGACCCTGTTATAATTTATTTCTTGCACAAAAAGTTGGCAAGCCTAAGTGCATTCCTATTTTCACCAGTTTCATGCACCTCTTGATTTATAACGATAAGAATAAAATTCCAGTGACGCACAATCGAGGCACAGCATACTCCTAGTGTTGAACATAGTCGGCGTCATCGCTTGCATATGCACCAAAGTTGTGCTTGTGTTAACAGCTCTCAGTAAGTGTTGTGAATTAACTTACCAAGCCTAAGTATAGACGAGTGAGATCATACAATCAATCGATAAACGACGGACCATCGATCGATATAGAAGACCATTACCTACCTACTAGTGGATTCCACACCATCAATCCAGCTGCCATGCACCCCACTGGAATTTACTAATTAGGCCTGTATGATCGATTGTAGCTTTAGTGAGGATGTTCCAACGTTTTCAGCCTTCCAGATTAATATCATAAGGTACAGTCAACCGCACGTCCTGGTGACAATTTGATATTGATTCTTTACGTCGTAGCAGTAGGACGAAACCATAGAAATATGTTACATATTTTAATTTAACCTTTTGACCGCCACGTCAATAAATCAAAAACGTGCCCTCGGCGCCAAGCTACGAATTATTCCTTAAAACCTGTCATGTAGTCGTGACCGTGACGTGATGGGCACATTTTGGTATGTCATCTAGATATATGACCGTGGCGGTCAAAAGGTTAAAAGTCGCATTTCGTGCCTGAATGTGGTCCCGTTGTTCATTGATTCGCCGTGTGTAGGCACGCGGTCATCAGTGTTACTGTTAGTGTCACTGTGGAATCTTGTTGACAGACACGGCGGCACTACGACACGACATCGCTAATTAATTATATTATTAATATTTAAATCTTTTTTTCAGATGTGATTTTCAAAGAACCTGATATTTCTCTAGTGATGCAAGATCACGTTGCGAACTATAGCAAGCTATCATATTTAACAGGTAGTGGAGCTTCCGATGCCACATTTACTCCGATTGAAGCCACTTACTTGAATTATTTAGACATGTTAAGGTTATCAGAGATACATTGATGTAGTGTGATTGCTACATTTATTTACCTATTTTTAAAATAAAACCAAAACATTTATTGTAACTTTATTAACTTCAAATAAAAAGATAATACAATGTTTGCAATTATAACGCCGGCTGTGCTATTACAATCTATAGATTAAAACTTCAACATTCTTAGTCATTCAATCGTAACTCTTATTCTAATAAGGCTACCCTTAAATTCTACCACTTTCACTCTTAAGTAAGGGCCAATTAATGCAGTTTATTTTTATTATTGCTTGCATAATTTATTAACTGCACGATATAAAAAAGTCGATATAATTATTAGGAATTCTGAGTCAAGTAAATTCCTTATATTATGCATTGATATAAATTCGCTAGCATCCTTACAAAAATCAACTATTTTATTACAATTCCACACCCAGTACAATGCTATAAACGCACGCACCTAAATATGTGCACTAATAAAAATATAAGAATCTACAACCAACCAAAACAATTGATCAGATACACCCAACAAAACAAAATACAACGGAATTATCACACGATCCAATAAAAACAGAGCATTAATATTATAATGTTTGAAAGCAAACTTGTAATGAATAAACATTTTACAATAAGTGTATACATGATATGGTAATGATATGATAAAAAATCTACACTGGGTCCAGCCAGCCACCAGAACTTTTATTATATAAATAATTATTATTTATCATATAACTAACATGCAATTCAATAATAAACCTTACCTACATCACTACCAGTATTTCGTTAAGGCATAACTGAATATTTATATTGTCCAATCTATCAGGAAGCATGTTATCTTAATTATTAGTAATTGATGGCATTTTATTGACATTAGGTATTTTTGTAAGCTTCATTCCTTAGTCCTGGGTACAAGAGTGTAACAGTAATTAAACATGCCTGTAAAAACTCGTGTACACCAGCAATTATTGTATAACTAACTAGTTTAGAGAGACAATGTCAAAATTATAATATGTAAAGAACGTTATTTGTATTAAAATACATACCTACTAATGCTTTGAGTAGGCAAGTACAGTAATGTTTTAAAAGCTATAGCTTAAATACGAACAAAAAGTAATAGGTACTTCAAGAAAAATTCATACAATATTTTCATTACATAGAATTGCAAGTGTCGGTTTCAAACCATAAAGGCCCATTTACACGAAGAGTTTCTCGTCCGTTTTGTGGCGAGAAGTGCATAAGAGTCTCATAAGTGATAATCGTCAGCGATTATCGCACTTATGCGTTTAAATTCCAGAAAAATACAAACATTTGCCTGTTGTTATGTATGTTTACATGACTTGTATTTCGATAACCGCTTCTACCCGAGGCTAGAAACTCTCTCCATGTAAATTGGCCTTTATACAATGTGTTGAAAAACCACTGCAGCAACAAAATGTCAGAGAAACTTTAATAAAACTGAATACATCCAAATACAACGTTTTTGATTTAATCATATATTTTAATCCTAATTGTTACTACTTTATAATCAAGTGCACTTAATGAATTCTCACTACATTAATAGTTCCATTTGTTTGAATTATTATTAGCGTACTTATAGCTACAGAAATACTAAATGTCCCATGTAAATGGTCCATAGTAACTGAAAGTCCAGTCATAAAAAGAGCGTCGTCACCTTATTGTTTATCTGAGCGTAAGCACTCTTCGAATATTTTGTTCCCTACGATGCCTGCTAGAATATACCGCCCAAGTTGCACATTAGAATCCTAGGATCCAACTCTACATGGGGCACTAAGTACCTCGCAAATGACGTATACGCTTGTAGGCATTTATGTCTGTCGATAATTCGATATAATAACTGAGCATGATAATTTGACTATTGAATTCTTGTACTTATTGCATGCAAAGCATTCAAATCTCAAAATTCTTCTCCTCAATATATGTTCTAAAAGCAAATGACTAGACCTCAATGAAATTCTTTTTTTATTATAAAATCATAATGAACAGTATAAGTTTTTGTAATGGGACGTCAGGGCAAAAATGATCCTTATCAGCAACACTATATGATCGCTCAGACCTGGTACAACAATTCCTGATAAATCTGGTTAACGTTTACTCATTTTTCAGAAATAAGTTTTATCTTTTCTTTATTTCTTGTAACTTAGGTTTACACCCTGAAGTCACATATTAAAATTCAGCCTGTATATCTTATTGTTACTGTCGTAAGTTTGTCATTCGTTACGTATAATTCACTTGAGGAACTCGACGGCGATGGTTTAGAGGCCGTTCAAAATCGTGGTTCGTTTTATATCTCATGGACGGAGATTACGTTCACTTACTAACATTGTTCCATATTGTTTACATTACTACATGTCATGTGGGTATCGGGCATTATCACACGCGATATGCTTAATATTATGTATGTACTTATTCATTTGTGTTTGGGAAAGTGTTGTTATTGAACAACACCACCAAGTCTAGTATCTAGGCTAACTGACTGAAAGCCTCGGGTCCTCGATCTCTTCGCTACTCATACAACTATTTATTAGTGCCTAGTATAATTATGTAATCATTATTTGATATACTTTTAAGTAAGATTCATGAAATGGAGATTCAGCGTAAATTACGTAGTTTGTCATTTTCTTGATTACATTTAAGTTTTAATAAGGGGGTCACGCCTTACTGAGTATTATTTTAGTTACAATGGTAATGGACGATTCTACTCTCAATAATTTATTCTCAAACTGATAAACATAAACCTTTGCACAAAGAGAATATTGATGTATAAATATTTATAGCAGCCCCACAGTGTACCTACACTACTTCCAGCAGGGTCATCAGAGTTAAGGTCGGGTAAACGCCGTTGATCTTGGGCATACAAACGCGCGTCACGCTCACGCCGCGCTACCGTTCGGTTTCAAATGGAATATTTATTTTTACTTACGAAAACATGATTTTTTTTTAAAATCACAGATATAATTATAGATAATAAAATAGTCAGTTTATAAAAAAAAAAGAAAAAATCTTAAGTAGTTTGAAAGTAATATCGTTTTTTATGCTTTGGGTAGCCATTACCTACTTCCGAAATTTATTTCATATAGTATTTTACTATAATACTTAAATATTCACATATAGAATTGATGTGTATGCGTTCTAGTTTAATATTCATTTTTGCATTATTTGAAGGCATAATAACAGATTTAAAAGTCACTAAAATCATATATCTGCACCTTAAGTGGAAAAACTAAGCTTACGTCATTAATGAAACGATTACTCTGGTAACGCTGCAATACAAACTAACGATAATTATTAGCAATTTTAAATAGCCTAATTGCATTTGGTAATTATATTCATATTCAGCATTGGACAGCACCCCAATCTATGTGGATGAGTGGCATCATGGCGATTTATATATTATATTTATATATTCATATACAAATTATGGTACCGACTCGCTTTGATTTTGATTATGACCTCTTTTCAGCATTCGCCCCCACAAAAGTCATACAAGAATAATTATATGCACGAACATTAAAATCCTGGATATATTTGCGAAAACACCTCCGTTGACCTACTGTAAGAAGTGGGATGTAGGTAGACTGTGCTAAAACTAAGAGGGCCTTTACTATGACTAAATAGAAGAGCACTGTTTGAACCCTTACACGTTAATACTTAGTAAAAAATAATGCATCTCTAAACTATACGTGTCTATAATGGAAGCATTAACAATCGTTCAATTCCGTGAGTGCAAAGTTGCCTAAGCTTATTAATTAAATGCGTATAGAATGAGAAGTAAAATTGCTCGAACATAACCTTATTCGTCAATGAAATTGATTGAACTTGTTCAAACAATTTTGACCCCTACATCATTATGGTCCATCTTTTACATTTTGATATCATGACACACCGGCAGTGCTATACACAACCAGAGTTCACTAATTATAACTACCAAGTACTTTTCCCATTGGAATATAATGTTAAAGCGCAAACTTTAGTCGTGTAAAATGTATGGAAGATTAGGATCGATAGAAACATGGTCAGTCTTAAATATAAATAAAAATATGAAAATCAACTAGCATCGGTCTTACGTAAGTAAATAAATTAATAATATCTATATTGCATGCTACTCACGAAGATTCAATTCGATGTTTAATTTATTATATAATGAGAATACAGTAATAAAATGTATATATTTCCTAGGTAGTGCTAACGATACGACATTAAATGATTCTATGGTGTTCTAGAACCGCCACAAAACAGTAATTATATGCCTCTCAGAAAGACACAGCGTTAGTGTAAAAATGCTGTCTATGATTCTGACTTAGATGAGCATACAAATTAAACTTTTGAGATTCTAGTCAATTCCAGTTTTGGAGTATTTTTTGTTTACTCAGTCACCTTGGATACTCTGATAGTTGGGTTGGCTTGGTTTGGCTGTGAACTATCAAATATTACTTCACCCCCAACTCAGTAACTAGAATATTTGGGCATAACATGGAATACAAAAACAAAAATAATTTCACTTCCTGTAAAAAAGTGCTAAAAATAAAAGAATTACCAACTAGTTTTTTTTTTTCACAAAAGAAAGTCTTGTCTCCAAGTAACGCAGAAATTACTGGAAGTACAAAATTCCGTGAACATAGCGACTCCAAACGGTTGCTGCCTTCATTCAGTGGCGTGCCTAGGGTTTCAAAATAACGCAAGCCCAATAAAATTTTAACCGATTTCAAAAAAAGAAAGTTCAGTTTTCGACTGAATATGTAGGTACCTACGTATCTACGTATGTATCATCGCAATTTTCTCATAAACTACTGGTTAGGTACAATAAATTCTCTATCGAGCATTTTAGTAAGGCATGCCGGGGCTTTTGGGCTTATATGAAGGTACCGCCACTGCCTTCATTATCGCAGAATCCAGATTTTTCTAAAATCCTTCAGAGGATGCATACCAATTCAAACGCCCTGTGCGTTACCACCTCTAGTGACTTAAAGAGTTGCAGTTAGGGATAAAAACGTAGGTAAAAGTGCAAAAACAATGCACAGCTAAAAGATTACCCACTTTCTCACCACCGACGCGAAGAACGCGGGCTAGGGGCATGCTTGAACAATAGCATGTTGACAGGCAAATGGAGTTGCTGCACACAAAAATGGCATTCCAATGTGAAGGAAATGTTTGCTGTATATGCAGCCTTACTCAGACAACGAGCATTCATGAGGGATGCACACGTCCTAGTGCAACAATCGGACCCTCATAGCTTACATAAGGCACGACAGAGGCTCCATAGACCTGTTGGGCCTAACAAACAACCTGCTTCACCTAACCAAGCAGCACAACATTAAGCTGTCGGCATCATACCTCTCGGGGAGATTAACCGAGATTGCGGGGAAGAGGAAAACTTGTTCCCGAATGGCAACTACAATTCCAAGCCAAGAACGTCATATTTAAAAAATGGGGCGTTTCAAACGAAGAATTGTTGGCGTCAAAAGAAACCGCAATTGTCCCACGTTTGGGACTCAACAGATGGGTTAGCAATTTCAGGTCAGCGACGCCTTCAGTCTAGATCGAAAAAAATAATCAGTAAACACCACATAATTATTACATAAATCTGCAATTTCTCTTATTGAGTTGAAAAAAAGAAAATCTTTAAAAATCAAAACATCAAAGAGTCACATCGTTAGAACAAAGGCCTTGCTACCGAGAGTACTGTAGTGTCTTCACGACACTATGGTACTCTCAACGGTCAGTCGCCGGACGGAATAAGCGCTGGCGCCCTCTGCTGGGAGTAAGAGGTGACTTCATAAAATCATAGAGAAATAAGTATGTCTATAATTATTTATGCTCCTAGAAGCTAGAATCATATACAACACCTTTAAACGAGCAGTCTTTCTTTCGGCACACAATTACTGTTTTAATGTAGTGTAAAACAGTCCTATTTTTTTAATAAAAACTATTTACTTTTAGCGCATAAGGCTCCTAAAGGATCAGGAAATGTACGGATCCAAATTGCCCTTTTTTTATAGATACACTATTATTGACAGCATTTAAAAATTATTTAGTCATGGGGCTGTAATTTTTATAAAAGCATTTAATGATTGCAAACGCAAACGGGCGTAAACAAAGATTATTTTACGTTTAACTGGTCAGCCACTGCGGCGCGCAGGATTTGATGTATAAACAATAATGGAATGTCGGTTAATCCTTTGCGGACATTCGTCGGTCACACTATACCACCACGTACTTACACGTGGTATGATTATTGTCGCACCGTTAGCATCACCTAATACATTACGGATGTAAAAATACCCTTAACGGAAAACATTATTTTTATTAATACAATATTTAAGCAAACAATTTTGTTCAATTTTACTTTCTTAGATTGTACATAATGTGTAGATACATCAGCTTCGTTAAGGGTTTTTCACGTATAACACAGATGTAGTTGAATTACACTGTCAACACATTATTACAATAATGTGTTGACAGTGACATTAATATTGAAAACAAATATAAAATAATTTAAACCTATTAATCACATTCTTTATAATACAATTTAGCTTTCGGGCTTATTGAAATAATGAGAAAAGCCAATACCTAGGCCTCAAATTAATACCTTAAGTCTTGCAATAGCAACGCCACTCTATATATTAGGAAACAGCCAATTCTTTTTTCTGGAGCAAAAGTAATGGAACACTTTCTGCAAAACAAAAATAAACGATTGAAATTTTTCTGTCCATGAAGAAGGCAAAATAGTGAAATACATTTGTAGAAATCATAATCAGAATTGAGGGGCTTGTGGCTAAGTAACAACAGCCCCACGGGTCGATCGATCAGGTTAAGCTACGCTTGCCGCGGTTGGTCCGTGGATGGGTGACCATCTTTACATACCAAAACCCCTCCGTGCCTCGGAAAGCACGCTAAGCCGTTGGTCCCGGCTGTCATTCGTGGATCTTTAACAGTCGTTACCGTTCGTCAGGAGCCCGAAAGTCTGACAAACAAGGGGTATCGAATTATCCAGTAACTGGGTTGTAGGGGTCAGATAGGCAGTGGCTCCATATAAAGTACTGGTATACAGCTGCAACCGGTACGACTGGAAGCCGACCCCAACATAGTTGGGAAAAGGCTAGGCAGATGATGACTCATAATCATGAATGTATCAATTTATTATTTCAGGTAAAAAATCATGATGAAGGGGTCACTCAAATCAACCAGCGATCATCGCAGATTGGAGTTGACCTCCATCTTGCGGTCAAACCGAAATGTTCTTTGAAAATATTAGGTGCGCCTAAAAACCGATTGTTTTCGGCATTCCAGAAGCGGGGGCAGCCTCATAAATAGAAGGCGCAAGTTCTATGGAATACTATAGGGGTCGTGGGAAAGCCCGAAAGGTATACCGAGGCCCCTGACAACACAGGCAACGGGAGGAACACGGGTTTTAGGCAGTAAGAGTCTGACACACCCTCCCGCTCTGCGCAGAGCGGGAGAAGTTATTTGATAATTTACCACCCAAAAAAAAAAGTACTGAATCAAAAATATACTTACAAGATATGAATCTATTTACTCCTCATGTGTATGTTATGTAAAAAGTCGAAGTGGAATGTTCCATTATAGTGAATGTAGTATTTAGAAGTTTGGTATGTTCACTGTGAGACTGTATAATTCTCTATGGGGTTAAACTCTTTACTTTTCATGTGGGTTTCGTTGTGCGCCATCTTGTAACCCCACAAAAGCATAGCTTCTTTGCACACCATCTGAAACATTATTATTTATTTATTAAAACTTTATGAACAAGTAAAAATAAACTGTATAAAGGCGGACTTAATCCCTGAGGCATTTTCTACTAGTCAACCTTAGGGATGATATTATTGATTGATTATTAAACATTAAGGCAAGTGGCAGTGGGCAGGGCACATTGCTCGCAGAACAGATGGCCGATGGGGCCTAAAGGTTCTGGAGTGGCGACCGCGTACCGGAAGACGTAGCGTTTGAAGGCCTACTACAAGGTGGACCGATGACCTTGTGAAGGCCGCAGGAATCCGCTAGATGCGGGAAGCACAGAACCGGTGGAAGTGGCGGTGCTTGGGGGAGGCCTATGTCCAGCAGTGGACGTCTTTCGGTGATGACTAAACATTTCATCACCCCTGAGGTTGTTTACCTCACAGCGCGTGCAGTATGGTTTCGGTCGTGTAAACGTCTTCAGATAATAACATCTGGTTCTTTATTTACTTTTATAAGGTATTTTTGCTTCGTTAGACAGACTTATAATATTTAACGTCATGCTTCCGCACACTGCATGCACCTCAGCGATGAAATCACAATAAATCCGACGAAATAGAAACCACAAGAGCAATTAACAAAATAATACCTTTGATTGAATCTTCCTATAGACACGATCGTTAGCAATAAATTGCCTGGCAGTGTGTTCAACAAACAACCTTGGTAAGACAATGCTAGGTCTGCGACGGAAGGAAGCATAGCGCTCATATTTTGAGAATATCAAATTATGCGAATATCATTATGAGAATGACGCACAGTGGAACGAATGTATGGGAGCGGTTGGACGTAGACATGTCCGAAAAATAAGAGTAAAATTATGCCAAACTAATGATGCCATCTTATTCGATTACTTAATGCCTTCATAAATTGTGGTGATGAATTTCTTCATAACTCCCATATTTCGGGAGTAATTTGAGAAAATGTGAAATTTTACTATGAAAATGAGTGTATCGAGCTCTCTCCCTCCTGATTCCGGGCTTGTTTCAAGTAGCGGTCTCTAATATCGTAATGCTATTACTAAGAGCTATATTTAATACTAAGACACATAGTGCGCCAAATGTGCACTTTCTGGGATAAAAGGAAATGAAAATTTAAAAAAAAAAACGTTTTTTCCCCATTTGTATTTACTTTAAACCGCAGACAGACTTATTAAGAGGTCTATAAATATATTATATATATACAGAAATATATATTAACAAAAATATTCACAAGAACTGATGAGAGTATGACTTTTAAGTAAGTTGATAATAAATTACCTAGTTTCATTAAAAGTACAATAAATAATTAAGATGTAAGCTCTAATTTACTAAGTTACACATTTTAAAACAATAACATCATTTAATTATCTTCGTCATCATCATCATCATCAATTAATTCAAATTCAGAATCGATGTCCGCTAAATCATTTATGTTAACAAATTCGATATCACTTTTCTCAGAATCCGTAAGCTCATAAAATTCCTTAAAAGAAGATTTTTTTACAAACTTATTTCCTTTTGGACGGATACTTGTAACAAGTGGATCAGAAGACAGTAAAAGATTGTGCATAATATCTTCATTGCATGAGATACTGCTATGCTTTCGAGAATGCCCTCTCTATATTTTCTAAAATCTTTATTTCTAGCCTCAGATGCCTCTTCGGATAGAAAACCAATGGGCACAATTGACATGTTCTGAACTATGTCTGGCCCATGCATTAAAATTTTATGAAGTGAAGAAGGCATATAATACCATGGGTATAACTCCACGTAAAGCTTAGCAGTATCAAAGCAGAACTCTCGGAATTTAGTTACGTTGATCTTCTCTCCTGATGAAATACACTGCAAGATCACACAGATTTTTCTTAAAAGCATAGCATCTATTCCGGTCAGTTCAGCAGATTTAGTGTAGTTTTCAAAAAATCTCCTTGCCGAGTTGCCATTGTTGGTGGATCCACTGCCTTGTTTCACAACATCGAGAAGTAAGCCCGTTTCTCTTCTTACAGCCTCTTGAACTCTTTTCTTCCTGTCATCAACTTGCCTTTTTGCTATATCACCCCTTACTTGCCATGATTTTATGTCTAATTTGTAGGAAATGTGTAATAAGCATTCCATTGAGCGAATCCAAGCGTGAAGGGTGCTTAAGCTATATTTATACATGTCCTCGTTTGCGTGTTTATCTTTGATTAACTCTAAATTATTCATTTCTTTAGGACAAGCCTTGCATATGTCACACACTGAAGCTGCTGTATTGGATATAATGGAATGAATTTTACCATCAATCATTGTCAACAGCAGTTGGTGTTTGACACTAATTCCATCAGTGATGGTGGATGGAGTTAAGGCTTCAATCTCTGCTTCGATTTCAGCCATCTCTCTCTGCACATTTTCTTTGGTTTCCTTTATAAACTTAAACAATATTGGCCGGCAAAATGAAGTGGAAGATGGTCGCTCGTTTTCCCAAATTGTTACACCTTTTGAGACGAGCCGCAGTGGTACAAGACTAATCATAAAATTACTAGCAAGATCGATTTGCTCATCTTCACTCGTCCTTTGATGATAAATGCTTTGGCTAGATGATCCGTCAAAACCCCATTTGCTGGTCAATACGAGCTGTTGATTGGGATCAACAGGGGTTTCTAACGACCTAATAAGTCTTCTTGAGGTTAAATCCATCAAGGCTTGTAATTTGATTTTTGCAGAGCTCTCTGTAACTGTGAGATCTTCTTTGGCCGGATAGCACTTAATTTTTTCTTTAACCAACATGTAGTAACTCGGGTATTGAAGAGCTCCTTCTTGAGTGTTGAAATCCCGAAGAGTGTTATAGCGCCATTTCGATAAGTTCATCGATACATAAAGAGCCAATGCCTTCAAAGGGGATATTTCCCGTACCTGAATTGATTTACCTTCAATGAAGGCTTTGATTTTTGAGGCCTCTTCTGGATTCTCCGTCAAGTATTTCATAACATAAGCTGTATCGCTTTGTCCTGCCTTTTGAAGCGCCCTTTCGGCCGAAAACATAATTTCAGCGCTGCTACTGCTGCATGAAAGACTATCTTCAGTGCGTCTTCTTTTTTGCCGGTTACTAAGGTCCTCAAAAGATTTACGAGGACTAGGATGTGTACAAGTTGAAGCATCAGATTTAGCAGGAGAAATTATGGGCTCGATGACGTCACTTATATTTTCTGTAGAAGGTTCCATATTTTCATTCTGTAATTCCGGCCATTGAATTGCAGCCTGTAGCCAAATCTCATGTTTCTTCCGAAACTTATCTGTGCTTCTTCCAGACTGTGTCCATTTTGCATAAATGCGGTAGCAAAATCGACGACACCAGTCTTTTAAACTTGTTTCAGCACTTTCACATAACTGAACACAACTGTTATCTTTTAAAACACTGAACAAATAGTTAAAGTCGCGTAAATCTTTATGTGCGCGTGCGCATAAAGCAACGTGAATATCAAGATTTGTATTAAAATTTGGAAAATACATTGCGAGATTAGCTTGGATACAACGAGGTGTAAATCAACACTGATTTTAAAGTTACTAATAGTGACCTATTTATATAAAATCCAGGTATCCCAGGTATCCTTTGTTAAATATTGCAAGGTAATTAGTTATTGTGATAATTAGTAAATGATGCATGCTAAATTAGTGTATTAAGAGCCATTTAGTAATTAAATAATAGCAATGTTCTTATCAGTAATCATTAGTTCATCAGTTTTATATGTAAACCTTAAGTCCCTAATTATATATCCTAATTAGCTTATATCTTCTCTAATTGGCTGCTCAGAAATGTTATTGTAATAAGGTAAACCTTTAGAAAAACGGTTTTAATCAACAAAATAAACAAAAAATAAAAAAATTGTGTTATAAAATAAACATCACTCTTTATCCCAGAAAGTGCACATTTGGCGCACTATGTGTCTTAGTATTAAATATAGCTCTTAGTATTAGCATTATGATATTAGAGACCGCTACTTGAAACAAGCCCGGAATCAGGAGGGAGAGAGCTCGATACACTCATTTTCATAGTAAAATTTCACATTTTCTCAAATTACTCCCGAAATATGGGAGTTATGAAGAAATTCATCACCACAAGTTATGAAGGCATTAAGTAATCGAATAAGATGGCATCATTAGTTTGGCATAATTTTACTCTTTTTTTTCGGACATGTCTACGTCCAACCGCTCCCATACATTCGTTCCACTGTGTGACGGTGTCATTTAAACTGAACTGGTCGTGAGAAAACTTGTTACACAGTCAATGGTTGTCCGATAGTCAGACTTGAAAGCGAACGTGGACTAGATTATTAAATTGAATCGAGACTTACTAGGTTAAGTTACTTAAAAGATCAGACACGTAGAGAGAGTTTGTGTGCAACATTTGACCCACTCAGTTTTTGTTTCGCTAATGTAGTGTTAAATAATAGACCTCACTAAGTAAAGTTCAGAAGAAATAATGATGGTGGATCAGCCTGATTATATATAAATATGTAGATAAATATGTAGAAAGCCTACAGAGGCTTTCTAAAATACGCGAAATGTTTGGCTAAATCAGACAGCTGATTTAGCCAAACATTTCGCGTTTTTTTCATACACTATAATAAAAGCGTGTCCAGCTACGCTTTAATTAGGGTTCCGTAGTCAGTCGCTTATTAAAAAATGAATCTTTTGCGGACGGTGCCGAGTGGACAAAGGAATCATGAACTCGGTTTTGGAGAAAATTAAAAGTGCTTCTTTTCGTTTTTTTTTCACATTCTCTTAATTTAGCGAGGAAACGAAACCATTCTTTGATGTAAGCAGTGTAATTCTGTATAGGTACCTATATCTACTCAGCAACAGTTGCAGACTTCCATAATTTTCATTCGGCGTACGATGATAAGGATTTTTAAGTAGGCAATTAAAATGTAATTGCAAATGACTGGAAAATGAAACATTTTAATGAATTATAATTGCGATGTAAACGAACGGTTGATTATATTGAAAATAGCAGATCCTTATTTTTCAAAACCTTTTTTCCAAGTGACATAAGCTTTTCTCTCAGGACATGGACCGATAGTTAGTGGGCACATTGTTTTCTCAAAATTTACATCTATTTCTAGTCATATAATATTGTGCAGTGTGTGGACCAGAGACGAGACTCCATCCTTAAGCTAAGCACGGTGTTCGTTCATCTAAAATACGAAGAGTTTAGAATTGACGAGGAGCGGAATATTATGTTAGAATTATGTTTATAGACCTTAAAATATTAATAAAAATAAATATTTTAAAGATATCTACATTACAAAAAATCAATAGAACATTACACCTATAGGTCAAACCAGAATCTTTTATAGCTTCTATGGCAATGACACCAGTGTATTGATATAAAGTTTTCGACTAAACACAAAACTACTTTCTATTATAACCATAGGAAGAAAGTGTTAAGGGCCGACGCAGACCAGGCGAAGCGCAACGCGGTTTTCAAGGCCACCAAATATCAACCGTGTGCTAGTCGAAAAAAGTTTTAAATACCTATCACTTCCGCCTATTTATATTCCGCCACATGTCAACATTCAAATGTAGTTCGCCGACAGCGTCCGCCATGTGGTAGGAATTCTAGGAATACTTGACGTTAGAAACCATAGATTTGTCTGCGATACTTTAATTTGATTCGATTTATCGTACCTGATAAAAAATAATAAAAAAGAAAGTCCTGATTATTTTCATAATAGACTTGCCGCATTATGAGTGCTTGTGTCATAAAAATATCATTTTAAGTAGCAAAATATAGTTAAAATTACCATTCATCTCAGTTCCACTCATAATAAATCTTTAGTTTCTGGAATAAAATTAACTTCGACTTAAAATAAAAAGAACAAAGTCGACCTTTCTGCGCTACTTGAATAGGCGCAAAGTTGTATGGAATTTCATTGGTGGTGAGTTTTAGACTTTTAGACACCAGAAATGTCCTTTGAAAATCCAGTATTGTCGGGTTTTGATTCAAAAATAGTCTGATGCAAAAAGATTTTGTTCAGAATTTGACTGTTTAAGTACTGGCAGTACAATCATCATTGCCTAACAAAAAAAAGTCATTACAGCCGACTATTATGTTACATACCATATCAAAGGAAACTGTACTGATTTCAAAAATATACACATTAATAAAGCAATTCTTGCAAATCATTGAGATATCACGGAAAGAACCGGAAAGAAATTTCGCTTGCCCGGTAAGGCTAAACTAAATGCTTGAAGGGATCTATCAGTCAGAGAAAGCATCAACGTGCACAGAGGTACGCAGTGTGGGTATGTTCTATGTTAGAGGGTTTGGTTTCCGCACTTAGTCCTTCAAGTGGACCATTGTGCGTGAGCAGTGTGGGTAATTTATTTTCGACTTTATTTTAAGTGACGCAATATTGAGATTTGTTTGGCAGAAAAAACTGCGCTATACTGCGCTTAGCCAGGTGTGCACAGGCCCTTAAAAGAGGCATTTTTTTTTTTAGAAAATCTTATAATACTTTATTTTGTTACGCCTGCAAGTGCATTGCGTGTTGTTTTTATTGGTTGGTTGGTTGTAAAAACAGCTAGTCTATCATTGCACTGTTTTGTCAGAAAAACAGTGCCAGACGAGTGAAGTGTGCCCAAAGGCCACACCGCGAAATTTATCCACTATAGCCACCCAAACTCATAGCCTAACATATTTTGATTCCATGTTCTGCAATAGTCCTGCAGCAACCGGGGGTTGTCCTTGGGTGCACTCGCATAGTGCAAACAATAATAATCGTCGGTTGGCGCCTTATTCCGTTTAAAATTGTCTAAGGGGCCTCTGCGAGTTGGCTTAGACCCCTCGTATGCTTTCCAAAGGGACGGGACCCCATGGTCCTGAGATATGTAAAATATATAACACAGCTTTGCACAGCTCTAACGAATTTTACGAATAACGAATTTAACGAATTTTATTTGGCTACAACAAAATTAACACTGATCGATTTTGATGTCCGACAAGAGGTGCAAACCCGCAACATGTCTCGCGCACGCTGCAGTAGACGCACAATAAAAAAAGATATTTGAAAACAACCATTCACTACAACGTTCAGTGATGGACCCACTCCCCATATTTATTTCCAGAAATATATAATATAGGGAAAAATACTGGAGTAGTAGTACTATTATAATTTATGTTACATACCTGTATCTTATCTACATAATCAAAGTTCAGTGCATTCTTCCATTTGAAAGGCACATCTTGGGAGACTCTGAAGGTAGAACTCACACCGGCCACCTCCACATTCGTATGTGACTGCAAAAACTCATCAATCGATGGCGTGGCACTAAGCCTTAGGAACTTTAGAATTCGATGAGTAGTAATATTAGGCTTCAGTGCTAATTCTTCGTACCGCAACACCCTAGAAACATCAAGATAGATTAGCCAAATTCAGAACTTAGTTTTAATAGAAATCAAATGTAATAATGGATTCCCTTAACAAATTCTAGATGTAGCAAGTAGAACTTGATCATCTGCATGGTAACAATATTTAGAAGGCAACTCATTCATCATCTTGTTCACTTACTCACTATTAAATCTGAATCTCTATCTAAAAGTCCATGTATAATTTAAACAGCCATCCTGAAGATGCAAAACTGTCTTTGTATGTCCATGTAAGATGTCATGTCCAACAAGACTGGTCAATCATACAATCAAAATATTTTTAATTCACATAAACCTACATGGGCACTTCTGAAACGTCAAAACGCTAGGTGCACGGTTCCAATTGGTTGTTTCCTATGGAGAAGAGCCGCAAAGAAACTCCACAGTTACTCTTTTAAAAATACTTGGCTTTTACAATGTTTTCAAATTACAGTGATAATTGGTATGGGAGGACAGTGTAGGCCTGTCGAGAAGTACCAGGTACTTAACAAAAAATAAAAGAAAAAGGTCTACTAAATATCTAGTCTAATAAGCCTACAACGCGGCAACATTCTCACATTCACAATTCACATGGTGGAAGATCAAAATCCATCAGTTATAATGACCTTAGTTACATGTGGAACTAAGGTAAGGTAGGTAAGATACTGAAGGGCATATTAATTTATTCTCGCATTCTATAAATTGATGACATGTATAAATCATGCTTAATTTCCTTCAATATGTTCAATGTTAAGTCACCTGACCCTGTATATTCTAAAACAACAAGCATGTTTCAATTTGTAATCACATATTATTTTTTTAACATATTAAGGGCTAGTTTTTCAATCGCCAGTTAACTTTTATCCGACGAATAAGTTTGTCATTTTGACAGTTTTTATATGGACAATTTGTCAAAACGTCACATTTATTCTTCAGGTAAATGCTATCTAATGATTGAAAAATCGGCCCTAAAGGAAGTAAACAATAATACATTTTTTCCTCATTACATTCATAGTCTTGGTTCTTGCTGATAACCAAGAAGGTTATCAGCAAGAACCAAGACTATGAATGTGGAAAATTAGTGAATAATGTGGAACTAAATCAATATTTAGTTCCACATTAGAAAATATTTTTTTTATTTTTATTCAATGTGGGCATAATTTTACTTATTTATTCTGAAATGAATTATTAAATTTAAAAGAATATAATTTGTCAGAAAATATATGACCATACATCAAGTATGGTTAAGAGTAATTTAAAAGACTTGCTTCACACTAACCCTTCACTGAGAAATATTATAAAATCACTCACATAAGCCTATCAGGATATTGCTGCTGTATTCGGCCTGCTGCCACATAGTCACTGATCATGTCCGCACAAACAAGTGATGGCTTCCAGCAATCCGGAGCAGGCTTGCAGAAGTCCCGGTGTTGTCTGGACTGCATCACACCACGAGGGTCACGGATCAATAGTATCACCTTCACATTTAGCCTTAAAAAAATAGATAGTTTATAATTTTATGTTGAAAATCTATTCAAAATTAAATACTCAACAATGTTTGGAACCATTCTAATTTAATTGAACTTCAATATTAGTAAACAAATATTATTTTTCAAATTTCCAATTTACTTGCAAAGCATAAATCTAAACAAACGGACAATAATTAACATCTACATTGAAGTTAAATGTGGTAAACACCAAACAGTATACTTATTATTTTGTCTACAGTAAGTAAATAATGTGGTGATTAAAACTAAATTAGTAAGGTAACAAATTAATTGCAATAAACTCACTCTTTGTCATCCAGTATTTCCTTGATAAGCCGCAATCTCAGACGTACAACCTTCATGGCTTGGAAAGGAAAGAGCTTACATAACCGTGATGTGAACTCAGCATCATAACACAGTTTTTTCTTATATTTACAATGGTCCCAAAGTCTGGTGTTATGGCTAAACTGATACAAATGCTTACTACCATACTTAAAGTAATTTTCTAAGCCTTTAAAATTACATTTCAACATAGTCTTGATGGTGCTCAAGACTTGATCAGATTCTGGTGGCCCCCTTATTTGTATTACTCCATAATTAAGTAGTGGTTCATAATGATAATAAGTACCTGGGATTGTATTTAATACTTCTCCAAGAAATGTGGTTCCTGATCTCCATGTTGATATAATTAAACTTTGCAGGGGCCGGCCCCCTGATTCCATAACTAAATCTTCCAATACATGAGCACCAGTTTCAGAAAAGTTGTATTTAGCGAGTTGATTTTTGATTTTTGATCGTGTTTTTTCCAGTAACTTCTTGATATATGGAGAACCATCATATGGGACTGTGGGTATATGTTGCGTATAGGTTTCCTCCCCATTTTCAACTTTTAAAAAATTTCTAACATTTCTCCGGCTTTCAATGGACGGACGATAATATGTGTTATCTGCATATCGACTTCCAGCAAGAATTAGAAGAACACTGAGACCAAATGCGAAACATATTGAGTAAAAGTTAACTCGCCGCAACATCACGTTAGAAAAACGAACAAAAAAATAACGTAGAATTAGTAAGGATGAAGGTAATTTATTATACAATGCGCGTACTGCTAATACACACTCACTGTCATTTTTTTATTGGATTTGATTGCATTTAAATTAAAATTCTATATTTTTCGTTTCCGCGGAAACACCGCATTGCAGCTTCACCGCCATTTTGAACGAATGACGTACAGTTTGTCAAAATAACTTTTTAATAATATTCTTTGTATGACAACGGAAAGTCACTCACTCTGCGCTAGGTTTTAAAAGCTCACTTGTAACACTCAGTTGAAGAAAAGACTTAATTGAAGTAAGTATTCAGACAAAACATTACAAAATAAATCTAGATAGTTAAATATATAAAGCACGGTAGCACTGCCGAAACTGTTTACGTGACCAACTTAAAGCGCTGATATTCATAAAGTAAGCTGTGAACGTACGTACGTAGCGTTTGTTTAGGTATTTTACTTATTCTGATACCTGATTGGTTATTGCAGTAAATATTAAACGGTCTATTATTTATACCTAAACTCCGAGAGAGAACTTTTAGGTACACAATTAACACTAATAATTACCTGCCTATGACTGTAATTACTATTACCGGCTTAGGTAGGTTATTAGTGTTAATTTCATGAATCAGTTGGAACGCAATTAAAAATCTTAGTTAAGTATTAAGTACCTTTTTTCTATTACATAGGATCTGTCGAGTTCCTTCAGTTTACAGTAGAAGAGACACGCCTGGGTCTAACAAAAATGAACCTGACTTTACCTGACCACGAAACCACCATGAAACCAGCAGCATGAAACTACAATTTTATTGGTAAAAGTATTCAGCCTCCTGTTTCAGCGAATGAAACCCTAATCAGGGGACACTGGCTCATTCGCTTCGAGGAGTCTGTCGCTGTCATATAACTTCCATACCCACAGAAGTCACAGGGTCGATATTGTTGAGTTTGACTTTGTAGTTGTCTGGGCCAGCTCAATTTCATAAGCTTGCTGCTTCCGGTCTATGCGGAATGTAACGAGGCCACGTCTTTTCTTCGAAGGCAAGAACCAACACGACTTGCGTGTAATTTAAACGGTCAAGCAGTAGATACCAGTACTAGCAGTCCTTCTCGGTGTTTAACGAATTATATCTCTAGATTTAGGTACAGTCAATCATCTGTCTAACCGTACCTTGTGTGGCTATTTTGTGTGTGTATGATGAACGACTAGTAAGAACACTATACCAGTCATGTACCTATAGAACAGCAAATCGTCGTTGAAAGTAAACAGAGATCAGACCAATTGGATCCTGAATCAATCCGTAGTTTAGTCCGATGTTATGGGCGTTTCCTACTCCGTGTGGACATACTTATGATTAGTTCGGGGCCCGAAATAGGGTCCGTATAACAGAAGGAAACTCATAAGCATTTATCTCTGTTTCTATCTAGTTTTAAATAAAGTTTTAATTTTAAAACTTTCCTCAAGTATAGATTCATTGATCATAGTTCAGCTGAGCTTGGCTTTATTTTAGATAATTACTCAGTTCGTGAAGCGAACCCAAGCAGTGATTTGATCTGTAATCAATCACCCAAGTGTCGAGACTCGAGACTGCGCATAAGCATAGATTGTCATGTCAATTTTTGATACCTACTACCTACCTTAAAAAATATTTTCTTAAAACCTTAAAGTTATCCGTTCCTTATTACCTTAAAAAGTATGCCCATGTTTCTAACTTTCGCAAGATTCTGAAGTAGCTCCCTATTCGTCTTCGCAGGAACTCTCGGATATTGTGTCTGCTTTTTAAATCCTTCACAACCCTAAAACGCCAATCCTATCCGCCGGAACGTTTTTCCTACGCCCAGGGCTGGATTTAGGGCAGACCAACAGGGGCACAGGCCCCGGAAAGAAGGGGCCTCCACAATTTGTTTTTTTTTTAATAAGAAAAAAATTCATACTTTGTGTCCTTCAAAGAAAAAGAAGTTCACAATCGCAAGATACCTTTTTTAAATTGTTTTTTTTTTTTCATCTGTTCCACAAATTTGTCGGGGCCTCCACTTCTTGTTTGCCCCAGGGCCTCCACACCTGTAAATCCGGCCCTGTACGCCCGTCCTGATGCACCTTGCAGGTCGCACTTTAGAAATCTCCTTAAATCCCCTCGTCACTACCGACTTCTACTCTCACTCCTTCACTGTGCACGCGGTTCGGTTGTGGAATTCACTACCGCCTGATATTTGAGACTGCCAAACTCTTGCTGTTTATAAAACAAGAGTGAAAGAACACTGTCTTTCCACTTTTTCATAGTTGCATATTATGTATTTATTACGTTATACTACACTAGCTTTTGCCCGGAACTTCGTCCGCGTACCTAGAGATTTTTTTATAGATATGAATTATTGTAATAATATAGAGCTTTGTACGTGGGTCGTGCCCGCCACTACGTGTGATATTTGACAAAAGTTCAGGCAGATACCGTCCTTTACAGCATTTCTTTATAAACCCCTTGCCTTAAAAAAGGGCAGCCAGACAAGGAGGGCTTCGTGACAGTGGACTCGAAGCGAAGTCCACTTGCCGTAATCGATGTGGTACTGCTCTGGCGGGACCAAAAAATTATGTTATTGCGTCCTGCAACACCGTCGACGCAGCTGTATGTATCCCGTCTGCATCACTCCACGATGACTTAAGACTTCGTGGAATACATCTATAACATAAACTTCAAGTCGTTTATGGTGCGAGTTCCAACTCAGTACCGAAAGTACAGAAACCTTCATGAAAAAAGAGTTTTGGCCGAAATGTGTGGCGTGCCGACGTTTTCGTGGAAGGTTACGCGACACCACGCAGCGCAACCTGACGCCGACACAGTCATCATTTCATGTACAATAATTTGATGTTATTATAATAAAAATATGTACGTTTAAGTTGAGGTATTTATTTATCTATGGGCCTGCGTCGCCTGAAATAAATGAATTATTATTATTATAAAAAATCACTATTTCGGAAGCGAGCACTAAAATAGCCAGGCTAGTTGGAGAGCTCACACGTGAGCATGCCTCATAAAATTGGCCGTGGGAGGAACATTCCCTACCGCAAATCAACTCACAAACAAACACAAACAAATTTCAGAGTTTGTCCCTGTGACTTATCATCATCAAAGAGTCATCGCGAAACAAACCTTGATTGGGAACTGTAATCTTTTAAATTCTTTGGCATTAATGGTATACGCGGCACGAATACTGTTTCTCCTCTGGCAGATCCAGTTAATATTTTGGCCTCAATAACATTGCGGCGGGGATCTGTTACTTGGAGTCTAGTTATATTGCACAATTTTGGTGGCCGTATATTTCTAAGCAACATGAGAGGATCATCATGAGGGGCTTGTGGCTAAGCTATAACAGCCGCTTGGGTCGATCGATCAGGATAAGCTACGCTTGCCGCGGTTGGTCCGTGGATGGGTGACCATCTTTACATACCAAGACCCCTCCGTGCCTCGGAAAGCACGTTAAGCCGTTGGTCCCGGCTGTTATTTGTGGATTTTTGACAGTCGTTACGGGTCGTCAGAAGCACGAAAGTCGGACAACCAAGGGGTACCGCATTACCCAATGACTGGGTTGTGGAGGTCAGATAGGCAGTCGCTCCATGTACAATACTGGTATTCAGCTGCATCCAGTGAGACTGGAAGCCGACCCTAACATAGTTGGAAAAAGGCTTGGCAGACGTTGATGAGAGGAACATCGGAACACGCAACATAAGCCTGGGACACGGAAGACCCGGCGAATTGAGAGATTCCTCCAATTTTTGTACCCTTCAATACACTTACTTCCAATTACCTATTCATTTATTGGAGTGGGAAAGTACCTACTTGAGAAGGTAAACACCCTCTTTAATACCTAGGTAATTGCAATATTTGTAAGGTATGTAGGGTTACTGAAAATTAGTAGGTGAAGCTTTTTAAAAGCTCGTGCAGACTAGCGCGATTTTGCGGGCGCGACAGGCAGCAATATGACTGTCACGCCCGCGATATCGTCCCAGTCTGCGGGAGTCTTAACAGTCAACGATATTGCACAATTTTCCCAAATAAACGTATATTCTGAAGAAAAAAATATGATTTTCATACATAGTCCGATCAGCTGTTAAGGGTTAATGTATGGGGAGGTGAATTTTTGTTTTATTTCTCGACCTGTTTCTTTGAGAAAGTTGTGCAGTAGGTATCGTTGACTTCCTACACTGTTTTGCGTTATATAACTATTATTTATGTGAAGTGGCAGGGTCGAGATTATTTGTCTTAAATTACGACATGAGACCTATCCACAAGTTCATCAACCATTTCCAGACAGCTGAGATATTTGCTCGTGGCAGACAGACAGACATACGGATAGACGGGCGGCAGTAGAGGCTTAGTAATAACACGATACACGTGTACATTATTTTTACTTGAATATAAAATTTTGCGAATGAACGATCAAATACAAAATTTCAGCCCCTTAAGTGTTCAAATTCCAACAACACCGTTAAACGTTGCGTTAGTTTCCAACTATAAGCCTAAATAATACATTTTGTGATTTTTACTTTGAAAATAAAGGACTTTCCATACACAACTTCATCCCCCTTTTTTTCCCCTTTGATTGAGATTGGTGTCTGAAATGGTCTTTGATGAAAGAACCACAAATATTGAGTGGACCTGTCCAGTCAGTTCACGCATTTGTCAGTTTGCGCTGTAGTCGTGCAGCTCAACTCAGAACTTAACTTTCTTCCTGTGTTTTAATTCCCAGTTGCTTGCAGCATAACTTTGACTTGCGTTTTAGGTTAAAATCGTTTCCCATTTCGTAATTTCACCATTCAATAGTGTAGAGCCGGTTTCAACAATAATCTAATCGGCGAATTTGATTCGAAAGTTGTCCTTACTCCCGATACCTACAAGTGCCTTCACTTATACCTACATATAACTTGACGCGTAACGCGATTAGTAGCACTGAATTTTGCAGTCATGTGTCTAGTTCTTCGTCAGTCGCCATTTTGAACTATAGTAGAACGAAACAAAATTCAGATTTGCCCGTCCAAAAAAAAAATTGACACTTGTTTTACTTTTGACGGATCAACTACTTTCTAACCGGCCCGTATCTTCGTTAACGGACTTAGAGAGTAGACCCCCAGATTCGTCTGACTGACAAAGTCGAACAATAGTTCGACTTTGTCAGTCAGACGAATCTGTTTTGTTGAATTCACTGGAGTAATCTGACATGTGCTAGCTGTCACTTTGTGTAATAAAATGGTCATATTTATTATAAAAGTCTAGAATACCATAAACACAATAAATATGACCATTTAATATAATTACATAACATTTACATAATTTAAAAGTTAACACACTTAAAATAATAATAGTAAGTATTATGATTAGATTGATTCCTCCATATTTATTAGAGTTTAGTAAGTAGGAGTCCGACATAATCCATGTATCCATGAGGATTTCCACACAGAAAAAAAAAGGTCATGTCTACCTATTTCCCAAACTCTATCCAAATCCGTTCATCCGTTTTAGCGTAAAGCGTAACAAACAAACGAACTCACTTTCGCATTTATAATATTAGTTAGGATGTTGGTAAAAGAAGGTGAAGGTCGGCCAGCTCAGTCAGCCCACTAACTCGCATTTCTGATCAAAGCATTTACATAATCAAATTACGAAATATTGTTGAGTGGCAGTAGGTAAGCTGTGAGTCCGTCTTGGCACCACTACTCCACTACCACCGTGCCCGTAACTACCACTGGCAAGTAGGGCAGTCAATCTTACATCCCGATTCAAACTGTATGGCGGCATGTTCCGATGAGGCTGGGCAGACGAATTCATGTGTTAGCGGGGCCGAGGGGTGGAATACGGCGCAGCCAGTAGCGCACTTCAGAGCCGCCATTAAGTTTGACGCGTAAATATATAGGTACAGTCCTACCAACTTATCTGTGAACTGAAAGAGGACGGCACCGTCGATTCAGTGTTGCTAATTAATACAAGGTGCCCAAAATTGTAATATAAGTAGGTATAATAAGTTTTCAAAAAGGGAATTTCACATTAGACATAATCGTTTAATAAGAATTACTATTTTTACAAATTAAAAACAATGATACCTATATAAAAATAATAAAATAAAATAAATAAAAAGAATTTGATAATTTACAGTTACGTAGGTACGCTAACAGTTTAGTCTCTCAGGAATAAACAATAGCTTTATCTAAAAAGTAATCCAATGAAGTGGAAATTGCTGAATTTCCACTTCATTAAATAAAATGTTCCACGGGGGCGATACAACTTTGCGAAGTAGGTACCTACCCTGCAAGAGGTACCTGGATGTCTAGCATTTAGTTATGACCGTACCTAATCCCTAACACCAGATTTGACTAATTATAAATAGCAGTGGTACCTAGTGGTAGTGTAGTGTAATAAAAAAAAAAAACAAATTGCTTTACAATAATTTATTGAAAACCAGGTTTACAGTAATTGCGATCTTTGGATTAACCTGCATACACAACTTCATCCTGGTTGTGAGGCCATACTCCGCTTATTTCCGTACCACTATCATCATTATCACTATCGCTTTCGGTTTCAGTGTCACTTACCACTTCTATAATAAAAGGTTTATCTAAATACAAATCATGTTTTAAGTATTCTCCTTCTAACCTGCGAACGTGTTTACAATGCTGTGCCCACTCACTCATGAACGTCAAAAACTTCTCTAACTACGCGGGGAATTTCAGCATTTTTATGCTCGTTATTTACATCAGCAACTTTTCTTTTCATTGTGCTCCATATGAGTTCCATTTTTTTTTTTTTTGAGGGTGGGAAATCATCAAATAACTGCTCCCGCTCTGGGCGGAGCGGGAGGGTGTGTCAGACTCTTACTGACTAAAACCCACCCGTATTCCTTCCTGTTGCCTGTGTTGCGGGGGCCTCGGTGACCCATAAGTACCTTCCCGCGACCCCGGCAGGATATGAGTTCAATGGGATTGAGATCACAGTGATAAGGTGGTAAATATAAGCATTTGTGTCTATTGTCTTCTAATATTTTTGAATCTCATATACAGGTTCAGGCTTGTTTCTCTTAATTATTTCTAAAAGCTGAGGTTTAGTTAAATCCTCTCCGTAGTCAATTTTATTTTGGGTCAACCATAATTGCATATCGTTTTTTAAGAAATTTGTATTTGGGACTTTATTCACACAAATACGAGTACGGTGATACGGAGCATAATACATCACTATTACGGATGGCTCTCGTAAATTAGCCACTAGCTTTTCAATAACCCACATTTTAAAGTTGGTACTATTCATCTCGTCATGATAATCACCACTTTTTGTGTTTGATTTAAACACAAGTAGTGCATTATTTTGTAACAAATCCAGTATCTCCTCCCGCATGAACAATAATATATCTTTGCCCTTTCGATACGGGCTCCAATACTCCGTCTTCACCCTCTTCTTGCCAACATTTACCCGATGTATGCGAAGAGTGAATATAGGTTTCATCTAAATAAATTATGGGCCGGTGCTGGGGAGATTTGTTATTTTTATCCACTGCATGCAAGTACTTAACTCTCCAAGCAGATATTTCATTACGCTCCATAAGAACCTTCCGATTGGATTGAGATTTTTTAAAACGAAATTCCACTTTGTGAAGCAGCTTTCGCAGACTCTCTCGCTGTCCTGTGTAATTTATTTCTGTCTTTAAGACCTCTAGAAGCTTTTTAACAGTAGGGACCTCATTTTTAGCATAATAAAATTATGTACTTTCCTCCGTATAACTCCCATGTCAAAATTATCAACATGCACAAATCCACTTTTACGTTTTCTCTCTTTGCCTGGTGTCCGAATTTTTGTACCAGTTTCTTCTGCTGCGTGCCCTTCCTTAGCAATTTTTGAAATAAGTCCTTGACTCACATCTGAAATATAAGATAATAAAATAAATGTTAGTAGAAATTTGAAATCTGGCAGGTTAGTTGGCTCAGTCACTTGGCAGGTTACCTAATAGATGTACCTACGTTACCGTTACGCTAACCTGCAGCAAGAATAGAAACGAATATTTCGTGGACTTAAATAATTAGTTAAGTATCGGATAATTTATAGCAAGAAAGTTGACAACACTAACCTGTCGCTGCCGAAATTCGTTTGTATATTTGATTAAATGGAATAATCGGAGACCCCGCCCGAGCTTCTTCTTCAAAAAAGGTTTTAACCTTTAGAATAAAGTTTCGAGCATCACTTTTAATAGCTTTCGGCATATTTAACTTTATAAATTCAGCAATATCACGACAAAACAACCAGAGAACCCGAATGTAGTAGACACTGACAATGGAATGACATTTCAACATGACGGCCGTAGTTCCAATTTTCGCCATTTCACAGATAAGTTGGTAGGAGTGTACGTCAGTGTTCGCCATGGGATCTGGAGACAAAAGCCCTCGCGCACGTATGGGAGTGGCGAAACGCCGGGGCGTAATTTCGCTGCCGCGACAAATCGCAGCACAGCGGACGGAGCTCCGGCGGGATCTCATGGCGACATGGAGAGTACGGTTGTCGCAACCCAGTGCTGAGCACGCCACAATTGCGGCGATAAGTCCCCTCTTTGTGGAGTGGCTAGAGAGGCGCCACGGAGTCCTCACCTTCCGCCTGACGCAGGTCCTCCAAAGAGTTGCCGTCAGCACAAGCGTAGGGGTCCATTAGGGCCGATGCCAGCCGGGGTCGCGGGAAGGTACCAAAGGGTTACCGAGGCCCCTGGCAACACAGACAACGGAAGGAATACGGGTGGGTTTTAGTCAGTAAGAGTCTGACCCTCCAGCTCCGCCCAGAGCGGGAAAAGTTATTTGATGATTTCCACCCCAAAAAAAAAGGAGTGTACGTCAGTGTTAAAACTATGACCTTGAGTTTGCCTAGCGGAGTACCTTCAACAGAATAGTAAGTCTGAGCCTGCAGTCTCAGAACTTTGCGACTGAATTCGTTCGTACAGCGATCGCTATCTATGTCGACAGTCGAAATTGCTTGACAAGCACGAAAAATCACAGTATTAACAAGCAATTTTGACCGTCTAGAGACCCTATAAGGACTTTGCGACTGAATTCGGTCATAAAGCGATCGCTATCCATGTCGATACTGCAGGCCCAGCATACTGGTTTTTTTTACCACTGACGTGCGGTCGGTAACATTGTAACACTGCAATGGTAGGTATTTCAAAGTGTTACCAGCGCCCTAATCGCGTAATACACTCTCAATCACAATCTGAATGATTTTAAAGTATACCTATTGCTAATCCATTGCTTCATGTGTTCGAAAAATTTGTCTGCTCAACAAGTAATGAATGTTGTTGAGCTGTCAAAATGAAACCCATTGCTACTGATAGTGTGTTACGCAACTACCCCGCTGTACAGTCGCCAGCACGTCAAGTTATCACTGTAACCGTTGAATTTCTCCAAATGATTTTAAACCTCAAAATGTTGTTTGTTAAGTTCAAAATCGAATGAGAAAAATTTGACGTTTATGGAAACTTGATGTGCTGACGACGACTGTACTATGAAATACCCACGCAGTGTTACAATAATATGGTATGGTAAAAATAATAATCCTTCAGTCTGTAATTTTAATAAAAATATAATCAAGTTAATAACGGGAAACTCATTGTCAATGTCTAACAAAGCGTGATATTTTAATGGCTACAATAAAAACATCAAATTTTAAAAATATTTTTATTTTATTTGTGTTGAATGGCATTTACCTTAGTATCAGTGTAATTTTGGCACAGTTTAAAAAATCTATACCTACTTTCATTAGATAATGTATTTAGATTGGTCACAGGTAGGTACTTTTATATACCTAACTCATACCTAATATGTTTGTGTTGTACTTTGTGATAGGTACTTATAATAAATGACACCTTTTAGTACAGACAGCTAAAAAATCGTTTGATAATTAAATACGCATTTTTAAGTGGAATTGAGAGTGAAATTTCAAGGACGCGTCACGTTTAGGTACATTTTGTTACATGAAAGAGAAGAAAGATATCAACTCTCTCTCTCACAAATCTCTCTTATTCTTTATTTTTTTTTAAGAAGTTCTATCGTGTATTTTAGTACGTACTGGGAATGCAGATTGATAGTAAATAGGTAGTAGGTACACATTGCGCAGTTGATACCTATTTGCTACTGTAATAATTAGCATAGTATACGAGTAGTATACCAAGTAGAATGATAAAAGTTCCAAGTTCCAAGTTTCAAGATGACTTTTTGTGATAGATGTATCTTATTTCACAAAAAGCCACCTTTTCTTGTAGACTGTAGTTTACAAAGATTTTTACTATAAAAAACTTTACAACACTAACAAGTGAAAAATAACTTCAATTTCGGAAGTCGGTGTCTCTGGTCTCTCTCAGATCTTAAGATCTTTATTTTTAGATTTTTGCCAGCGACTTCCCATGTTAGTTAATTTATCACGGTGTGCTGTTTTTTTTGGAAGTCGGTTCTTTTTTTCTGTAAGAAGTTTTTTATTTTTCACTTTTTAGAGGGTCGTTTTTAATTTATCTAAGATACAATTGCCTTTTAAGTGGTTAATTGTTGAGGAATTCCCTGGTAAGAACCAGGAGAACTGGGGCTGATGGTGACTTCAACATTTGCAATTTGACGAGCATAAATTGCTTAGCAACTATATTAAAGTGCCTAATCGAATCGCAACCCGTGATATACTTATTATTAAGTAGTGCCGGTGGCCATCTGTGCTCTTCATCATCAGTTCCACTTCACCAAATAGTGCTACTGTAGTGTACTACACATCACGAGATTTTTTTTGAAGAAAGAAAGAATACATAAATAAAATACCTAATGGAATAAATTGCTTACCATTTGTATACATACCTTCATATTAAATTTATTTGAATTAATTAATTTTATTTTGACTTATCTTATTTTTATTCTGTAAGTCTTATAATAAATAATATAATTTGACAGCTACAGTAACAACAAACAATAATTGTTCTATTCTATTGATTTTAACTATGTTTTTTTTTGTAAAAATGACACATGATTTATAATGTATTGTATTGTAACGTAATTTATTAATATTGTTTTGTTTTTCAGTGCGTACAGTGCATGTTTGAATCTTATAATCTTATTCCAACCTCTGTACAACATGTTTGCAATAAACTGATTTGATTTTGATTTGACCAATTTACACAGAATAAAACCCTATAGGTAGGTAGGTACTTAGGTAGGTTACCTTATCTGTGACCAATTAATTTACACATGAATTTAAGATGACAAAAATTACATTTGTGACCACAACATCAAATCACAATAAACCATAACCAAATATAATTAATTGTTAACTTTATTCGCCAAGTAAGTACTAAGGTATCTTAGAACACGTCAACAAAAAAGAAATGTTTTAATTTTTTTTATTAGGTTTACCAACAATTTTTCACACCGGATACAGTACAAACATATTTACAGACATATTTAATAATACCTTCAATTTCATTCTTAAAAATAAAATTACAGCGCCACAATTACAAAAAAGACCCTAATTATGCATAAAATAATAAATTAATTTTATTTAAAATAAGCTAATTTTAATTCATTTGATGAAATATTAGCGATTATTAGATAACATACATACATCATACAAAAACTCAAGCCTTCTTCCCATGGGGGTAGGCAGAAACTATAGAACGCCACCTGCTACGCTCCTTACATACTCCTTTTGCTTCGTTTACGATCATACATCAGTCATACACACACGCCGCCGGTTGCGATTGCGATTACTACGCACCTGACCTTTCTGAAGAACATCACCAATGAGGTCACTATATGTATGTCTTCCTGGAGCGTCCCCTCTCGGCGTTTCCACTCACATCTGCCTTGTAAATACCTTTCATTAATTCTCTCAACCTGACTAAACCATCTAAGCATATTCTTTTCAATTTGTGTCACTACATCTTCTTTGAAACCGCACCGTTGCCTTATCACATAATTTTTCGGCCTATCATTTATGGTCACACCATACATGCTTCGCAATGGACGCAGCACTTACTCTACTTTCATGCTTCTTTTGCTACACCCAACATTCACTTCCATACATAAGCGTAGGCACCAGCACACCATTATGAAAAGCCAGTCGAGCCTCGACTGACTCGACTGTTTGGTTACAATCGCATGTATAGCACCATTTGCTTTATTTCCCGCATTTACTCTCCTTTCTGCATCTTCATCAATCTTTCCATCTCTTGTAAACATACTCCCCAAATATACAAACTCACTTACTTGCTCCACACTATTACCATTTATTTTCTCATCACACACCGATATATCCTTTTCTCTTTCAAATACCATGATCTTCGTCATATTCACATTTATATTCATCCCTTTCATCTTATATGCTTTAATCATCACAATCACCATGTCTTGCAGCTGTTCGATGATGCAAGTAGAACTTGATCATATGCATAAAGAAGGCATTTCACAGGCAACTCAATCATTCTCAATCCGCACTCACCCTCTTTCAAATCTATCAGACAACTATCCATGTACGAGTAAAACAGCCACGGTGACACTACACAACCCTGTTTAACACCCCTTGAGATGCAGAACCAATCTGTGTATCAATGCCCCATTTATCCTAACACAAGCACTGGAATCTTTGTATAAAGATTTCAGTGCCCGTGCCAAGCGCCAGTCCACTCCATACATAGATAGTGTCGACCACAGTTCTTCCCTCCACACACTGTCATAGGCCTTCTCTAAGTCAACAAAAGCACAATGAACTTTCTTGTATTTTGCCAGATGTTTTTCGGCTATGCACCTTAAGGAGACGATCTGATCGATACAGGCATACAGCTCACAGCAGCCCACTACAGCCCCCTCTCTAAATCCTGCCTGCAAATCCCTTTTTTTTGGTTGGGAAATTATCAAATAACTTCTCCCGCTCTGGGCGGAGCGGGAGGGTGTGTCAGACTTACTTATCTGTCACTCTTATCACTCTATTTATTAAAACCTTCGTATGCGGTAAGGTTTTAATAAATGGAGTGATAAGGGTGAGGGTGTGCAGTTTGTTAGATAATAAGCGCTAATATTTGATAAAAAAAAAAAAATAAACATTGAAAAGTTGTTAACATCGTACATGGACATTAAATTAAAATTGATAAAAAGTAATGTTCTCACAATTTTTTTTTACTTCAATTAAAGTTAATGATTGATTAATTTTAAGTACATAGGGACTTTCCCTATGTTGTAAGTAGTAAGGTTAGTAGCAGTAGGTCAACCGCATGTCAGTGGTAACAACTACGAAAACCGCTAATAATGTACTGCTACAACTAAAAGTGAGGCCACACGATGCGTTGCCGGTACGTTGCGATGCCTAAGCGGTGACGCTGTGACATACTATATACTAATCACACTTCACAGTGACATGCCACACGGTGCGCTGCAACGACGTGCAGCGACGCAACAGACGCTCAACGGACAAGGAGACCAGAGAAACGAAGCGGGGCAGGATGTTCCGGTGCGATGCCGAGCGTCGACGTCGGTGCGGCATCGCAGCGCAGCACAGTGTTACTTGTACTTACATAAAGAAAACTAATACACCCCTCCGAGACGCTGCGACGTCGTAACAAGCGATGTTGCGTTGTGACACCGCATTCCCGTGTGGCACTCGGTGCGTTGAAATCATAGCGGTGCGACGCTGCAACGCACCGCCAGTGTGGCCTCACTCTAATAGGTGCTGCACGCAGAGTACGGAATCGCTGTAACGGCAGCGTCTAGATACGGCAGTACTTACTAATAAAAATCATGGCACCAACTGTCATCTTCGCCATTCGAAGCCTCTAAAATTTCTAAAAGTCATTTGTGTCATAGTGAGAGTAAACGGTGACACGCTTAGTTTGAATGGAAAGTGTTAGCAGTGCAGCTTCTAGAAGCGGCCGCCGAGGGTCCCCGTGCTCTGTGATGCTGCCAAAGTCAAATTATCACCATAGACGTGCGGTTACCTGTCCGTTATAATAGTAATCTACACTGCGTAGCCAACTATATGGCCCTTTCCAATAGTTTCTCCGAGGAAGAACCATAAGAGTATTTCCAACCCGACCAGGAAGAAAAGCCAGGCTTGCTTCACCGTTATGTACAGAAAGCATTTGTTTTTGAAGAATTCTTTAGCCAAAGCTATGTCAGCAACAATTTTCTGCGGACAAAAGATAATGAAGGTACCTAGGTATACCAAACTGTATTACGAACCTAATATACACACATCAAAAGTGTCTAGGGATCAAGGTATTCTTTAAATGTATTTTACTAGCTGCGCACCGCGGTTTAGCCTGTAAAAGTCTCGATGCCGTGGGAATATCGAGATAAAAAGTATCCTATGTCAGGTCATGGTCTACCCATGAGCCAAATTTCATCCAAAACCGTTCAGCCGTTTTAGGGTGAAAGCGTAACAAACAAACAAATTTACTTTCGCATTTAAAATATTAGTTAGGAAGTTAGGATTGCCTTATTGAAATTAAATTGTCTATTTAGATTGATTAAATAAAATGTTTTCGTGTGTGTAGATCGACGAAATACTCTCTGCTTTTGCATTAACGGACTCTGCGATTGCGGGGCTCAATAGGTGGTACACGTAGCGGCTTTCGGGAACAGAGATTGACTTCATGCAAGCGATTTCTTATGGTTTAATCGCTTGTTAACATCCCTGAAGAGCTATGAAACCTCGTAACCAACATAATCGCGGTAATTGTACGATTTCGTCGAGCAGTAATTTGTATGTAACGATCTTGTCTGCGAGTGATGATGCGAGCTCGTCCTCCATGTCGCTCTGCCACGCTGCCAGTGATGCGGTAACGTGTCCAAAGTCGACCTTAACACTTTGCGTAGTGCCTAGAGTGATTGCCGCAGCACATTGCCGAGAACCAGCTTTCAACATTCTGAATGACTGGCTCTTATCATTTCTTCTCGGCTCAAATGACGTCTTCTCTCCATAGTAACGTTCTTTTGTATTAATTCCACTCAGAAGTATGGCAGAAATTTTACTGATTTGGCCTCAAACCCGTTACAGGATTATATAGCAATACGACTTAACAGAAGATCTTTTGACCGAAATTCTAAAGTTTTTCCCTTTTAAAATGACGAAATTTACTAAAAATGATCAATAGGAGTTACAAAAGTTTTATTAAAAAAGAACCTGATTTTTAGAAACTAGCAAAGGCGTACTTGATCCCTAGACACTTTTGATGTGTGTAACTGTCACTGTGATGATGGAGGGAGGCCCGACATTTGAGGGATGTTTTTCCAAAAGTCGTAACTTAACCGGTAAATTGATATGCATAGTACTCAATTTCATGAAAGTACACATTTGTAGATAAACCTGTTAAAACTAGTTTAGTGTAGATAAAACGAAACTAGAATAAATTGATTCCAGTTTGGGGTTAACGGTCGAAACTGGTTTGAGATGTTAACTGTGTTCAGAGTCCTGCAGGGCTAACATGACAAGCGCGAGAACGCTCTCTTTCTCGATTTGTCGAAATTTGTCTACGATTCTGACGTCATCCGAATGCCTAACATGACCGCTAAGCGTGAGTAAACTCGAGAAAGGCACTTTGACAGTTCTTTATCTCGCGACGAGAAACTGATGTAGCAAATTATTAAAAACAAATCATTTTTATTTTAGCAACATCGGCTCATTCGATAAATTTTACGCATGGAATTAGTATGTACTATAATGATTTTACATCCACCTCTATTAATTTATGTTGTAATTTTTTGTGTAACCGACCTTTTTTATTAAAATTTTATATTTTTCTATGGCATGCCGAATTTAAAATACAAAATGACGGAAACGAAAATGAGTGAGCCATTTTTGTTAGGGGAAAAACCTGTGGGTTCGCGTCACCAATATGTTAACCGCGTCACCGACATACTAACCACGTCACCGACATCCTAGCCGCGTCACCGATATATGAACAGCATCCCTTGAATATGCAATCTGCGTCATCAACATGCTAATTGAGTCACCGACATGCTCAATGCGTCATCAATATGTTCAATGCGTCACCAACACGCTAACCGAGTCACCGACATGCTAACCGAGTCACCGACATGCTCAATGCGTCATCAATATGCTCAATGCATCACCAACACGCTAACCGAGTCACCGACATGCTCAATGCGTCATCAATATGCTCAATGCGTCACCAACACGCTAACCGAGTCACCGACATGCTAACAGCGTGCCCTACCTGCTAGCAGCGTGCCCGACGTGCTGGCAGAATCAACGACATGCTAACAGCGTCACCGAAATGCTAGCAGATTTACGAAATGCCAATCGACTTACGCCGTGATAACCGCGTCACCGACATGCAGACTGCGGCACCAACATGCTACCCAAGTCACCGACATGCTAATGTAACGTGTGCATCAGACTGGCGTCGCGGAGCGGCCTGTGTACGTACATGTATACGCATATATATACTTATATATGTTATTCCAAAGTTTTAAGTTTTCATTTCTGTCACCAGTCCCCATGAATGCCATATTTTTTTGTGTTATAATTTTGTCTACTCTTCTCGTCGTCAAAATCGAGGACGACTAAATGACAGCAGAATCGAAGATTATCTCGTGTTGAATTGTCAAAATACGAGATAACTTAGGTGCCATGTTAGGGTTTGTCGAGAAAATATCGAGTTTGACAGAACGAGTCGAGTATTTTGTATGGCAGCGCTGTCAGAAAACGAGAAAATTGACAGAAATAGACAAAAATTACTCACGCGAGAGTGAGTAATTGTCGCGTGTGTCATGTTAGCCCTGCTGGTTTTATTTATTACTTACTTGAAAACTATACTTGTTGACATAGAGATTTATCTCGAATTCCCGACCCAAAAATCGATGATAAATTTAAATAATATTAGACAGTGATAAAATATACTCGCATTTTGTCATTATGTTTAAAGTTCCATCATGTAATAGGGGGTGAGCCTATTGCTATCAGCATAAGTACAGCATAATCAGCCTATAATGTTCCCAATGCTGGGACTCAGGCCTCCTCTTGGTGAGAACCAGACCAGGCCGTAATCCACCATGACCGCCCAGTTCGGTTTGGTAGATTTCTTCGATTTTTTAGTTCTAGGACAAGCCGGTTTCCTCACGATGTTTTCCTTCACCGTTTCAAGAGTAGTGGTGATGAAATAATTTACACAAATTCGATATGGAGGGTTGGATCAGATAGGTAGGGGTTGGATTAGATTTATCTACCTCATGTTAGGTACCCTTTTAGAAGTCGCTTAATGTGATCCAACAACTCTGGGGCGAATTGAACAACCTTTTTCGTGCATTGCACGATATAGGTACTTAGTAGGAGCATAGAATACCAAGCGTACGTTGTTTGTGTAGTAATGGCATAATATATGAAACTTATTGTAATGGTCGGTAGATTACGGATGGAACATGACTATATGCCATTCACTACCATTCGTGAGGTCGTTATGTGTAGGTTTGTTATTGTTCCTTTGTTCCTTTCCCCGGGATAAGACGCCCTTTGGTAGGACAACAGAGGTGATAATGTTCTTTGAGTGCTTGTAGCCCATAACACAAAAGCTCTTTAGATATTCGAGATATTTACATAATTTGGCAAGCAATACAAGCAACAAATAAATAATTTAATTAGGTATAGTTGGCGTCAAACTTAATGGCGGCTCTGAAGTGCACTACTGACTGCGCAGTACCACACCCCTCACCCCCGCTGACACATTAATTTGTTACTGCGCAGTGACTCGCCTCATGTTCCGAGCCGCCATAAAGTTTGAATCGGGCTGTACCTGCTTGGAATACTATCTTGAGTTTGACCACCACAGCCTCAGCCATTCTACTCTGTGCTTCACCGAATAAGTGCATAATGCTGGTATTTCGCTGAGAGCTGAGCCGTCCCATAAACAGACTTAGGTATAATGTTGGAATAGAATATACTGAAAACAATTGGCTGCTACCCAACTCCGTAGTTATAATTATAATTACCTAGGTATAATTTAAATACGTGGGACACAGAAAGTTTTGCGAAATATTTAAAAAAATGTTCTATAGGTAAATATTTTTTTTATTAAATTTTTCCAAAGTACTCTCCACTAGCCTCTATACAAAGTTTCATGCGTCTGAACCAGTTTTTGAAACACTTTTTCCAGTCCGCCGCAGACACCTCGTATACAGCCTGCTCAAACGCGAAATCTTCCGGCGACGAAAATTGTATCCCTTTGAGCAGATTTTTTATTTTCGGGGATAAAAAGAAGTCACATGGTGCTAGGTCAGGGCTGTAAGGAGGGTGACCCAGGAGTTTGACTGGCGTGCTGCCCAGGAAGTCTCTCGTTTTGAGCGCGGTGTACGAAGGCGCGTTGTCGTAGTGGAGCAGTAGCCCGCGGAGCCCTGTGTTTGGTTGCTTGTTGCTCACAACCGAAAAAACTTCTGCCAACATTTGGTAGTGTACCATTCAGCGTTGATGCTTCTTTGGTTCCGTAAAGGAATTAACACCAAGTAGCCAGTCAAATTGAAAAAGCTCGCGATCAAAATCTTCCCCCCGCTTCTAGATTGTTTTACTTTGGTAGGCGTTGATTCGTTTTAAAACACCCAAACCGTCGACTGGCGCTTTGTTTTTGGATCGTATTAATAAATCCAAGATTCATCACCTGATGATGTCGTTAACACACGAGCCTGGTACAAATTTGTTTATCATATCACGGCACCATTCTACCCGGGCCTGCTTCTGAGCATCGGTGAGGTTGTGCGGCACCTAGCGTGAAACTATCCTCCTCACGCGAAGATGCACGTGTAAAATTTCGTGAAGGTTTCCCGATCCAACCTGCAGTATGTGCTTAATCTCTTGACGTTTTCTTCCGTAACAGCCGTCAAATGGCAACCACTTCTTTCTTCATCCCCAAAGTTAGTCGACCGCGCTTTAATTCGTTATACCAAGCGATACACAGTTGCCTTAGAAGGGCCTTCAGGCATGAATGCCACACTGTGTGGATCGCCCGGAGGACACGGTGGAGCATACGGTGGAGGTCTGCCCGGCTTGGGCAGAGCACCGCCGTGTCCTCGTTGAGGCGATCGGCGGCAGAGACCTCTCGCGTCCGGCCCTGGTTCAGGCCATGGTACGGAGCGAGAGGGCATGGGCAGCCGTCACCTCCTTCTGCGAAGCAGTAATGCTCGCGAAGGAGGAGGCGGGACGGTTGAGGGAAAGGCAAGTTTCGCGCCCTCTTGCCCCTAGCCGCCGCAGGAGACGCCCAGGGCGTCGGGAATCCCGGGCGGATTTCCGGCCACCGTAGGCGCGGGCTTGCGGACGGTGAGCAATGGGTAGCTCACCGTCCGGTAAGGACCAGGCCCGGGTCGACTTCGCGTTGTATTCCACGCGCGCCTCAAAGAGATGTCGTCAGCACATAGTAGGGGTCCACTAGGGCCGATGCCGGCCGGGGTCGCGGGAAGGTACTTATGGGTCACCGAGGCCCCCGCAACACAGGCAACAAGAAGGAATACGGGTGGGTTTTAGTCAGTAAGAGTCTGACACACCCTCCCGCTCCGCCCAGAGCGGGAGAAGTTATTTGATGATTTCCCACCCTCAAAAAAAAAAAAGGCATGAATGCCATTTAAAGTCTATCGTACGATTCGTCCAGTTTCAAGCAACACTTGAAATGGTAAAAAATCGTAGCGCGAAATGTTTCCGGCGCAGATACCTTTTTTAATGAGACACGGTAATTTCAATTAGCTCGCAAACAATGTGGAGGGAAATTTTAAAATTGGAACGTACCTATGTTTACTTACAAATAATCGTATTTTCAAAATAGATTATAACTGGCCAGTCTCACATACATAAAAAACTTTTTTTTGCAATACTTTCTGAGTGGCCTGGTATACCTAGGTACTTTTAAGTTGTCTAAAAATGAATGAGTCAATTTTACCTATGTAATTCTGCGTCGTTGGTCTAGAGGTGGCAAGCACAATGCTGAAATTGACGTCCAGAGTTCGATTCCTGGGTTGGGCGAGTGTTATGAATTTTCCCGGTAGGAGCAGCCGGTTTAGCCTAGGTAATGGCAATAGCTTCGCTCCCTATTAGGTACAGGGACATAAACATAACTGATATCTGCGTAATGTGGGTGTACCTAGGTTCTATACCTACTCCTCTGCCTGGTGGCGCGTTTACTTTAGATCGGTGACCGAATGCGTCGCCCGCATTTGGTTTAACTGAATTCGTTAACCGAATTAGCCTTTTCACATTAGGTCGGTGACTGAATGATTCGGTCACGTAATCACATTCAGTTTAACGCGTTCCCCGTCCAAACTCAAAGTCAAAATCAAATTATTTATTTCAAATAGGCACATAAAAGGCACTTTTGAACGTCAAAATTTACAAAAAAAATGAATTGATTCTGGTCGCCCCTTTGAAAGGGTAGTTTCGTACGGAGAAGAATGGGCAAGAAACTTCACCGTTACTTTTTTTTAAATGTTTTACAATATTTTGTAGTACATTAATTATATAATTATACTACATAGCTGCTGCCCGCGGCTTCGCCCGCGTGACTTTACCTAAAATAAAAGTAGCCTAAGTAGTAACTTAGGCTAATAATAGGGTAATAAGGAGTACCTTATTACATCAGCTATCTGCCAGTGAAAGTCCCGTCAAAATCGGCCAGCCGTTTCAGAGATTAGAACAAACAGACAGACAAAAATTGTAAAAAATGTCATTTTGGTATATGTACCGTGTCTACCTACATCCATCCATATGCATTTAGTAAAAAGCAGTTATTTTGACATTACAACCAGACACTTCAATTTTATTTATTTGTATGTATGCATGTATAGAAGATGTGAAGATGATGCACTTAGAATAAAATGACAATGGCGCCGATTCCCTTGTTCACAAACTAAACTAAATTTAAGTTCAGTGCATCTTTTTCTTTCTATTTCATTACGAAGAGGACAGAAGATAAATTTTAGTTTAGTCCTGTCAAATTAATCAGCGCCTGTCACTACTCCATACAAGTTTAGACGTTATTAAAAACTTGCCTACTAAAATTACGTCAATTTACGTCAAGCGCTGATTAATTTGACAGGACTAAACTAAAATTGATCTTCTGTCCTTTTCTTAATGAAATAAAAAGAAAAGGATGCACTGAACTTAAATTTAGTTTAGTTTGTGAACAAGGGAATCGGCGCCATTACCGAACTAGTTAAAAAAAAAAATTAAAATGAAGCAATGACAGTTAAATTAATTATGTGATAGATCTACATGATGCTCACATATTTACAAAAAATATTTTTTATCAAATAATAAATTATACAATTAAAATAGCAACCAGTTTGATTTTGTCTACTTGTAGACTCTAGTTTGTCCTATGGAGCTGGCCCAGCATGTTTCCAAGCATTCTTATCTTGGATATAATACTCTTATTTGTAATATGCTTGTTTACAAAGTGTACTTTTAACATGAGTTTTATTATTTTGTTGTAACATTTGACACAGTACCCTATAAAAGATGTATGTACAGTAACAGTCAGAAGTCGACTAGCAATCTCACAAAACTATAGAATAGCAATATTAGTTGTACTTATGACCTTCTTCTATAAGACAACACTACACATTGGCATCTTGTTGCCCGTATAGCGCAGGCGATAATGGTCATTGCGGTGTAAGTGGACTTCTGGACGTTGACTGTACTTTAGATAATCAGAAAAATTGTTGATCTATTTTATCTTTATTTCTAGTATTTAAATTAAGTCTTTCACTTTATTAAAAAGATGTTGATTTTTTCTTACATACATAACATAACAACATAACATCACGCCTTGTTTCCCCGAAGGGTTGGGTAGAGGTGTTCCTACTTGTAGTACACCCACATTTCGCCAGTTATGTTTAATGTAATAGGGGGCGAGCCTATGGCCATCAACCGGCCACAAATCCAGACTCCGGGCTGCTACATAGAATTTCCAGATAGAAGAACCCAATAACAGTTAGCCCGACCCGGGAATCGAACCTAGGACCTCATGCTCAACAGTAGCGCTTGCTACCATTAGACCAACGAGGCGTTCTTATATAGGTACATAATATTTTTATAAACGAATTGGCATTGAATCGTCATAAATTCATAATATTAATCTTCTTAAATTGTTCCTTATGTGATTCACGGCGACGCGATGTAGATTATAAATTGCTCTGACAGCTCTCTTTTGGAAAATAAAGATGGATTCAATGTCAGCAGCTCGACCCCACAGTAAAATGCCATACGACATAATGCTGTGGAAGTAGCTAAAATAGACCAAACGCGCGGTTACTACATCTGTATCTTTCTAACAGCATAAGCGGCCGAGCTTAGCCGCCCCGCAAGAGATGTAAAATATGTGATCCCCATTGTAGTTTCTCGTCTAGAGTGATTCCTAGGCACACCGTTTTATTCATTAATTCCAGTTTTTCTCCATTAAACATGAGATCACATTCGCTACTTCTAACATTAGGTAATTTAAATCTAATGCACTTGGTTTTTTTTTTTCATTTAGTACCAAATTAACCAATCACCAATCTTGGACCTGAAGAATAGAGTTATTCACGTCGTCAAGATAAGTCCAACAGTAAGTTTCCACAAGTAACCAAATTCCAGTTATGATGATCGAATACGGCCAACCGTAACAACTTTTGTACTAGGGTACCGCCAATGGGCTGCGATCGAATACGGACAACTGAATTAAAGATTACATTAGTCGGTGACCGAAAACGCTTGCAGTCGAAAAAACCAAACCAATCCGAACTAATGTAAACGCGCCATTAGGGTCTAGGGGACTGTTCTCTTACCCTGTACATGTACAGGCGGGATGGTGTTCTGTAAACATTATGTTATGTCATGTCCATTATACTTTTGACCATAACGCCTTCGTTGGAATTGAAATCGTAAGACGGGTTTAGTTCATACTGAGATAAAATTTGTAATTGAGTACTTACTTGCCTTTCAGAGATGCCTGGTGGCGCCATCTCTACGGTGTAAAATCCTTTTAGAACTTTCATTTTCTTTGCAAGCTCGGACTTGGTCGCGACCTCTGCTTTTTCTAAACCAACACAGAAGGTGATGTTTAAAAGTAAATAAATTATTTATTCAAATGTAGCAGGGATGTACGATAGTGATAAGGGTGGGTATGTAGTGATTTAAAGGTCTCGTTCAAATTCTGACTGATACCCACCACATAATTATATAAAACGAAGGTAACTATTTACGCGATTTGAGCGAATATTGATGACTAAAGTGCAACTAAAACCGAATACCGACTACGTCAAAACTAAACATTGAGAATCTTGAATACGTAAAAATAATCCTGTCTGAAATCATAGCCATGACTCTCTTAAAGTACAACATAATCAGTTCCCAGTGCTGGGACATGGGTCTTCTCTGTGTGAGTGAGTGGGCCATTATTCACTACGCGGGCCCAGTGCGGGTTGGTGGATGTCACAGGTCTTCGAATAATTGATTCGGACTCGCATGTCGTCGTATTAATGACCTACTTTCTTGTTTAGTTTACCCACGCCCACTGGGCCAAGCGGTATACGAACAGGGCGATCACGACCACCTCGTTTGTTGAAATCGGTTCGGTGCTAAAGGCTGCATGGACACATTGAGGATGCCTGATGGGACACCGATCCTTTCTGAACAATCAAATTAACCTCTCATCACGTCCACCAGCTTCTCTTGGTTCCTGCTTATAGCTGGTTTGTATATTTCAGACAATTGATGCGTCATCATCGTCCATCTGCCACCTGTGGATAGGTCAAAATGTAGAATAATGTTGATTTCTCTATAAAACAATATTTCTTAAACTCTTCATGGTCAACAAAAGTTGCACTACAGTGCAACTTATGTTGACAAAAGTAATATCTTTTTCAAAATTTTGTAGACACAAAATCACGTTGTTGCAAACATGACCTTGTGTTTACAAAATTTTGAAAAAGAACAGTTAAGGCGCTGAAAAGAGGCAAATGACCATAGTAGGCTTGTCTTAAGAAAAAAAAAATGCCTAATCTGTATAGTTTGTGGCTACCACAAAACTATACAGATTAAGTAAGCATTTTTTTTTTCTATCTGTATAAAACATTAACGTACTTTACGTATTTATTTAATAACAAGAACGTCTTATTTGAATGCAGAACTTGGTTGTTTTTTATTTTCGATTACTCAACTCAATTTCGAGTAGGTAAATAGATAATTGCTTCATATTTTGCAATAAATTACAAGCGTTGAGTTATCGCGCTTCTCTTTCTTTTCTATGCAGTCTGACAGTGACCGCGGTTTATCTGTTGTTTGCGTCTTAATAGTTCTTTACTTATAGATTATAGGAAAACCTAGGTATAGGAAGTCTATGGTGTTAAAATAACATGGTAAATCTCTCAATATTGTGCGTACAAATTTACATTTGCAGTAGGAATGTATGGGAGAACATGTTTATCAAGTAAAATGTTAAGTTTGTTCTTGGGATACAAAACATGGTAGATTACATATTCATTGTACGGAACCCTCACCACGCGAGTTCAACTCGCACTTGTCTACTAAATGGTGGTGAAACCCGGTCAAAATTCGTTGCGGAGCTTTGAGAGAAGAACAACGCGGTCACAGAGACATACGAAAAGCGACTTTAACTTCTTTGATTACCAATGTAATAATCAAAGTTTAACTTTTAACGTTGTGTTGTGTAGTTAGTAGTTATTTAAGAATGCAAGGCTGCACTGCACTGCACTCCACTGAACTGATGAAAAAATAATACTTACGGAAGATATTCACTAATTTTGCTACATTCACGCTTGTGGACATTTTGAGTTTTATTGGGATTTAATAAAGGCTTTGATAAAGGCTCAGTAATTATTTTACCTCACGCGTTTCTAAATTTGTGTTTTGTGTGAATTCCGTAATTCTGTAACAAACTGTCAAAATACATCTAATTAGATGTCAAAAAGTGTTTTTTTTTATTGTATTATCATTTTAAAAATAATTCGAACTCTTTTACAGTAGGTATTTAAAACGATATCAGACGTTTCACAATTTTTCAACTTCATGTTTCAGTCGAAGTAAAATTTCTGAACACAAAATGAATCAAAAGTGAAAAATGAATTCATAAGTGAACCGATCCGATGTTGTTTTTCGGCAATCGGCATCTCTCATTCGCTCGCCTAGCGAATGATCGAAATTTAAATGAACCTATGTATATAATTTTGTCGGTGTTATCTGTACGTCAGTCTAGAGCAGTGGTGGCCCAGTGGTAACGACCGCGACTTATGAATTGTAGGTCGTAGGTTCGAACCCAGACAGGCGCTTTACTTTGTGTAAATTACTTCATCACCACTGTTCTCAAAACGGTGAAGGAAAACATCGTGAGGAAACCAGCATGTCCTAGAACCAAAAATTCGAAGACATGTGACATCTACCAACCCGCACTGGGCCCGCGTGGTGGATTACGGCCCACTCCCTCTCATAGAGAGGAGGCCTGTGTCCCAGCAGTGGGAACATAATAGGCTGATTATGTATGTATGTATGTATCTGTACGTCTACCATAAGTTGTTATCGAAAAATTACTCGCTAGCGTATTAACGTGGATCAAATAGATTTCAATAAAGCTTGCACCATGAGTTTTACGGAGTCATCCACAGACGCTAAGGTAAGCTCGATAGATCATGTCATGTAGCTAACTTCACTCCTTATGTTTTGTTTCTTTTTCTCAGTAACAAGAGAAAACGGCTTATAAGCTCATATGACTGTGAAGTGTGAATATCTCGAAATAATCCGACTAAATAATATTGTTCCGATTGGCGGTTGGTGGACTACTTACGGTATTTAGTGGTTGTTGAATTTTTATTCCATATCACTGTCGTCGATTCAATTTGTAATTTTGTTTACGTTGTGTGGTCCGCAGCGCTTTTGGCTTAAATTTACAGTGAAATAACTTGACTAAATTATAATATATAATACAATGAGAACCAGTGGGTCACAATTTGGTATAGTATATAGAGAAATGAAAATTGTTTTAGAATTTTAATTCTTTCTGTGACCGCTACCTACATATCATTTACGGAGACGCTAGCGAGTTTTAGCTGCGTAAACTCATGGTAGAGCTACAGTACATCTACCATGAGTTGTTATCGAAAAATTACTTGCTAGCGTTAAACTCGCTAGCGTATTAACGTGGATCAAATAGATTTCGATAATGCTTGCACCATGAGTATTACGGAGTCATACGGTGAGCTCGATAGACCGTGTCATGTAGCTAATTTAACTCCTTATGCTTTGTTTCTTTTTTTTTCTAAGTAATAAGAAGAGAGAACGGCCCATAAGCTCATATGACAATGAATATCACGAAATAATTCGACTAAATAGAAAAGCTGGCGGTTAGTGGACTACTTATGGTATTTAGTGATTGTTGAATTTGTATTCCTTATAATATGTCACTGTCGTCGATTCAATTTGTAATTTTGTTTACGTTGTGCAAAGCGTTTTAGACTTACATTTAAAGTGAAAATAAGTTTACTAAATTATATTATATAATACAATAAGGACCAGTGGGTCACAATTTAGTATAGTGTATAGAGAAATGAAAATTATTGTTTTAGTTCTAATGAAACTCTTTGTGTTGACTTGAATTTTGTAACATTATTCAATAATAAGCACAAATCTTCAAACGCTTCTTTAGAGAGTCTGTAAAGTTGCCCACTAACATATTTTATGCTTAATAAGCTCTTCCAGACATTATTTTGACTTTAATAGACTCAAAAACGTATAATAATTTTAATTTAAACATATGTTTTACACCTTTAAATGCTAGTGAGCTACGTAACTACTATCGCAAGCGTATTTTTCGATAGCTTCTGTCAAATTAGTGACTCATGGTGCCGTTTTGTATGGTGAGAGCTGAAAAACGTTAGTGACTATCGAATAGATTATGTCAGGTTTCTTACCTATCGAAATCTATAGTGCTCGTAGTACGAATTTTGATTATTTATGTGACCGCTACGGCGCTGTACAATATTTACAGAGATGCCAGCGAGTTTTGGCTGTGCAAACTCATGGTAGAGTTACAGAACGTGGAAAAAATCAAAAACGAAACTTCACTCGAGTGGACTATTACATCGAGTGAAGCGTCTGATATCGGCTTTATAATGAAGTCTTTAAAATTCGGGTTCAGTTACACCTCTTTCTTTTCAGCGCAATTGGCATCGCCTGTTTTTGCATTTTTTGCTTAAGGTATACTGCATGCTAATTGAAATAACTGAAAACCTCTTAAGGGGTCATTGTACTCATCATACGATGGGACCAAACCAAACACTGCAATCGTGAAAACAGAATCTGCTGTTCCCTACATTTTGTAGAGTTATTGGAACACCTGATTTTTGTTTCGCGGTTTTATATTTCAGGGTTGCTCTGTCCAGTCTGTCCAGTTTGTCCAGTTTAGTCATTTCTCGCTTGAAATGACTAAACTGGACAGACCGGATATCTACGGGATAGACTCTGAGATATAATTACTGGGCGGTTAAAAAATAAAACTCTATTTCATCACAGCGAAATGCTCAGTGATGACATTTACCCACGCGAAGGCTGCTTTAGCCTATGAATACAAAGTAGAGGATGCGCCGATACAGCGGGTGTCTCAGGTACGAGATCTAGGAGTAAAGTCAAAGTCAAAGTCAAATTATTTATAGGCACATAAATGGCACTTTTGAACGTCAAAAAAAGTTTATAAAGTACTGCTTACCCCGGATCTGACTTTCCGAGATAATATAGTTAAGATTTGCAAGGCGTACAGAAACCACCCAGGTTTCTGTACACCTTCTTGCTGAGACAGTCGCAGGGTTTCACAAACGTTACCACGCTCAGGGTGTTGTATGACGCTTTAGTAAGAAGTCACTTGGAACACAGCGCGGTGATATGGACTCCTCATGAAACGAAATACAATGTCATGCTGGAGCGAGTGCAGAATAAATTTACAAGACACTTGTATTTTAATCTTCATGGGGTTTTTTTACCCGCTGATGTATCCTACACTGTTTGTACTGGGTATGGTGAGGGTACAACGAACTCAGAGTGCACCGGGAATTTACAATGGCGGCGTATGCGCTAAAGCTCCTGCGGGAAGCCAGACCCGTACGTGGGGAGGCGGCGGCGACCGCCACTGCTGGTAGTGCCTGCTGCCAAAACCAACCTGCTGTCGAAAACACCCCTCACCCGCACAATAGGTGTACTAAACGAAGTGCATGAGAGAATTGACATGTTTTCGTGCAATTTGAGTGAATTCGCAAGAATTTTGTTGAATTTTGTTAGTTATATATATTAATATTCTGTGTTAAGTCTGATTTTATATTTTAGTTTGATAATAGGTAAGTACATTTAATTCTGTAGTATGACTACAGATTGTGTTTTTTAATAGTTTAGTGTTGCTTCGTATTGTTAAAGTTTAGATTTTGAAGTATTAGCCGTAAGTTGATTTTTCAAGTGATTTGCTGTGCGGTTGCAAACCCACTATTGCATTGGAGTCATCCTGTAAAGATAGTGTGTGTAAGTTTTACAAGTAAATCAATTTAGCAAAAAAGCAATAAAAACACGTTACCTACTTGTATGGGGACCCCCTTTCATTTTTAACTTTTTTGTTTTTATTATTTTGTGTTATAGATAGCGGCAATAGAAATACACAATCTGTGAAAATTTCAAATTGTCTACCTATTACCGTTTATGAGATATATATAGCCCGCTGTCCGTCCCTAAAAAGACACAAAAACATTTGACATTTATTTTATTTTTTTTTCTTTGGCTTCGCACGGTTTGTGCATTTAGCCAATGTCACGTTTAGATTTGACATTGATTGTCGCTGAGATGAAATTGTGACTTTTTCAGGTGCCTAGGAACGGACATGCTGTCTGCATGTCGATTCTGTAAAAATCTCACCGTGAAAACTCGCGTGGAGTGAGCTGTCAGTGTCATCCCACTGATGCTAGGGAGTGACCAAGCATTACATTTGTATTCATAATCGAGATTTTAATAATATTTTGATGCTAATTCTATTGATCATTTTATTTTATTTCAATACTAGTAGTTAAGTGTTGAAACGTTACTATTTAGGGTTTTCTAAAATAAAAAAGCAAAACAGAAATTCCGTCAGAAACTCAAATTTTTTTATTCCAAAAGTTTTGGTAATTTTCGCAGCTACCATCTTGATTTTTAGATTTGACCTCACTATCGGCTTCTACACCCCCGAAAACCATGAAAACGACACCCATGATGAAAAATATGAACATTTTCGCAGCCGCCATCTTGCTTTTTAGATTTGACCTCACTATCGGCTTTAACACCCCCGAAAACCATGAAAACGACACCCATGATGAAAAATATGAACATTTTCGCAGCCGCCGTCTTGCTTTTTAGATTTGACCTCACTATCGGCTTTAACACCCCCGAAAACCATGAAAACGACACCCATGATGAAAAATCTGAACATTTTTGCAGCCGCCATCTTGCTTTTTAATTTTGACCTCACTATTGGATTTAACACCCCCGAAAACCATGAAAACGACACCCATGATGAAAAACTAAACATTTCCGCAGCCGCCATCTTGCTATTTAAATTTGACCTCTGTATCGCCTGCAACACCCCCGAAAACCATGAAAACACCCTTGATGACACCCTTGATGAAAAATGTTTGTAGCCGCCATTTTGGATTTTGATATAAAGGTGGCAAACCAAATTTTTATTTGTCGCGCATTTAAGAAAAAAACGGCAAATTAAAAAAAGAAACTCATCTTGATATTAATAACAGCGCCTCACGCGCAAGCGCGGCGTGATCTTATCACTTCACTCGATTCTCGTTACCATAGCAACAACACTTCACTTGGGCTGGATGAAGTGAGCCTAGCCGCCCGCCGGCCGGTGCGCGCGCTGCGCAAGTGTCAGTTGAACTGTTGAATTTTGTTATAGTATTGATGACGGTGATTTTATGAATATTATTTTATTATTTATATTGGCAACTAATAGAGAAGTATCAAAGAAAGACATGTTGCGCCGACTCCAAATAAATTGGGATAAGGGCAGGAGAATGATGATGATGATTGGCAACGCGTAGGTCGGTATAAATTTACCTACCTAAAATAAAATATTGGAAAGGTACCTACTTATTAAATAATCCGTACGTTTTTTATTCAAATGGCTTATTTACACAGACACACACATCGTTTAGTTAGGTTTCCACATAGTTTGTGAGGGGATAAATTCTATGGTCCGTCAGCCAGGCATACTTTTAGCACTTGATCACTTGACACACTCGGTTATCTCTTCTTATTGAATAGATTTGGGTTAATAACAACGCTGAATAACTCGCACAGTCTTTCCTCGACTCAATCCACTATCGCTTCTTCAAAACACATCGCGGTTGGGTCATGGGATTACGTTTATTTAATCAGTTAACTGATTATGATCAATAGAATTAGCATAAAAATATTATTAAAATCTCGATTATGATTGTAAATGTAATCCTTGGTCCATCCCTAGTATCAGGTGGGATGACATTGACAGTTCACTCCACGTTCACTTCACTTAAGTTTTCACGGTGAGAAGGTTACAGAATAGCACTGCAGGACCTTCAGTTTTTTCAGGAATGTAAGACGGACCTTGCAATAAATCCACCTTAATAATTTTGAAAGGAATGACGCCACGAGAAAGCTTTCGTGCTCTCTCTTGGTCAGCGTACTCAACGTGAGCACTTGTTTTAGCAAGGAAAGTTAGTTTTCCATGTTCTGACGTAAAATTGTCGATTTTCAATTGACCTACAGTTTGCTTTGGCTTAAGATAATCACCCATGTTCTGGCGGTCTCTGTATGCAAACTAATGCAAAGTGACTTATTATTGAACTAAAATCGAACCGTGAAACACCGTGAAAAACGTGTGAAAAAAAGTAGACCGGAGAAATATAATATATTTAAAAAGAAAAAGTGTGACCAAAAAAGAGAAAATGAGTGGACCAAAACATAAAGAATAGGAAAACAAGAATTTGCCAAATGTGATAAAAAATCCGACGATGAAAAATTATTTTTAGAATCAAGTGGGGATAGAAAAATGTTCAGAGATAATTAAGAAATTAGACGATTTGTTGAAAAGCTTAATTGGTCCATTTTCTCTTAATAAGTGAGGTGCAACGAACACAGGAAGGCAAAATGGACTTTCGCGAGCCGCCATGACCGCTGACCCGTTTTGACAATAAAAATTAAATTGCGTTATATAAATATACAAAAATCATAGCGGTAGGTAATGCAAAGCATTATGAATAATATAACATGGACTAAAACAGGCTTAAAAATTTATGAAAAATGCCTGTCCCACCTACAGTTTACCGATCGATGACATTGTTGGATTTTCTGAGGATGGTGCAGAGCTCCAAGCAATGTTGGCAGATTTTCACGAAGTAAGTGAAAAGATTGGAATAGAAATGATCCTCTCAAAAACAAAAATAATATCCAACCATTTAAAAATCAATCAACGGATCTCCGACGGATAAGGTGGATTAGGTACCTATGTAGACGATTAGATTTACCTGGGCAAACTTTTATCGTTTAGCGAGAACCACAACATAAAGGCTTCTGCAGACTGGGGCGATATCGCGGGCGCGACAGGCATATTGCTGCCTGTCGTGCCCGCAATATCGCGCTAGTCTGCACGAGCCTTAAAATGGTAATATAAAGAAATCATGAAGTCAAACACAATGAATGAAAAAAAAAATGGATTCCTGCCTACTCTCTGCTTCACATGGATTTTCGACTCTGTAGCCTTATGAAAACTTACATCTTGTCAAAGAGCGCTAGAAAGAAGTACACTTAAAATAAAGACAAACAAAATTAAACATTCTGCTATTAGAAAAAACCGGCCAAGTACGTTTCGGACCACGCACGGTTCCATAGTTGGGAAGTCAGGATTTATTTATCCCAAAAACAAACTTAACAAGTTGGTCGACTATAACTCGTTAACTTGGAAAGCCTACTTAGCCGTGATAGTTTTCCTTTTAATTTCATTATATGTACTACTGCCATGAATTTTTTCACATCTCCATAAACAACCATTGTTGGCAGGGGGGGGGGGGGGGGGCACTTGACTCTAACAAAAATTAGACCCGCAATATCGTTGGACGACCTGTCCAACGATATCCCACACCATGGGGTACATGGGGTAGACGAGAAAACAAAATATCATCCCCACATTACGTGCAAAGGGAGACACCCTTAAAATTTAATTATTTTTTCAAGATTTTGTTTTAGTACTTTGTGACGCATGATTAATATGTATACCTATGATAAATTACAACTTTCTAGTACTAGTTTATTAAGCGTCTCTGAGCTACAGTGGGGACAGACAGACAGACATGGAGAAACTATAAGGGTTCCTTGTTTACTACGGAACCCTAAAAAAGACTAAGGTAGTCGATAATGGTGCCGATTCCCTTGTTCACAAACTAAATTAAATTTAAGTTCAGTGCATCTTTTTCTTTCTACTTCATTAAGAAAAGGACAGAAAATAAATTTTAGTTTAGTCCTGTCAAATTAATCAGCGCTTGACGTAAATTGACGTAATTTTAGTAGGCAAGTTTTTAATCACGTCTAAACTTGTATAGAGTAGTGACAGGCGTTGATTAATTTGACAGGACTAAACTAAAATTTATCTTCTGTCCTTTTTTTAATGAAATAGAAAGAAAAAGATGCACTGAACTTAAATTTAGTTTAGTTTGTGAACAAGGGAATCGGCACCAGTGTCTCCTTCGCTCAAAGCCTAAAGTGAAAATGGGCTGGACATTTTCCAGATACACTGATGATAGATGGACTCAAGCAGTCACAGCTTGGGGAGGGCCCAGCGGTTACAGGTAAGTTTGCAGAGGCAAATCAAAGGCATGATGGAAAGACAAGCTATAGGCAGTCGCCAGCAGTAACTGGTTGTTTACCGCATCAAATAGAGACGAATGGAACGGTCTTTACCCATAGAGGGGTTCATGCAACCCCATTTAATTGTATCTCTATTACCTGTGTTTAGACATTTTAAATTATTTACTATAAATCATAATAATGTTATGTTTATTTTTTATGAAATTATTTATTGATTATTATAATAAATATAGTATATGCATAAGCATAATCACATATAATGCCACGGATTGGTGGATCCACCAAGGAAAAGGGAGAAATCCGGTGAAGGAAAACATCGTGAGGAAACCGTTCGTCACGATGTTTTCCTTCACCGCGGCACCGGTTAAAATATTACTAATATTATTTTATGAATGTATTCGGAATGTATTCATTTAATGGACAAATTGAAGAATTGAATTGTATTAAAACGTCAACATTATGTATGTATGAAATGAAATGAAAATATTGATAGAGAATAGAGAAACTTTATTTGTATAATTAATAGAGTATCGTTTACGTTATTAACGTTAATTCACAATCTTAAACGTATAAATATAACAATATATTATGTTCCCATTTTTTTCGTTCCCCCGACCCACCGCGAAATCGTCAAAACAAACTCTATCTTCAGCTTTATTTTAATAACATGATTGTTTTTTTTTTTCATGTATTCTTCATTTCATTAGATTATGTATTCAGAGCCTGTGCACTCGATAATGTGGAAGCTGTGGTTACTTGTAATTGAGTGTCCATTACAGGATATCTAACTTATATTAAACTAGTTTTATTATTGTTATAGATAACTGTAATGTATCTCGTTGGCAATCCTTATATAAATAAATAAATAAATAAATAATTATTAGTTGCATTGCATTGTATTGTTTGCATGAAATAAAAGAAGCTTTTTTATTATTATTTTATTACAAAATTTAGTTTGGTTAAGAAGCTATTTTCCCAAAATATTCATATTTTGACTGGAAAAAGACCACAAAGAAAATTATTAATCGGTTTTTCAAAAGTGCAGTCAAGCAAGTACAGTCGCCGTAAAGGAACTTGTTCCAACCGGGTGTCCTCCCTTTGGGACTTTTTTGTATAGCCGATCTTGCACATCAAGTTAAAAATTTCTCATTCGATTTTGAACTTAACCAACAACATTTTAAGGGTTACAATCATTTGGAGAAATTTGACTGTTTTCACATTCTCGCCTCTCGCTGGTCGCATGGAGAATAACGCTTTTTCCTTACGTGACGATTTCGAACAGTCAGTAACTTCAAATGAATAATGTTGACCAATCACCAAGCCGTTAGTCTCATATTCTCGTCATTCTTTATTATTTTGTATGGGGTCATGCTTGAGAACTATTTAGAGAACCGACTGGATAATGGTTTTGGAGATCAAGAGATATTGAAGGTAAAAGTCACATTTATTTGGTTGTTGTAATTTGGTCACTGTATAATTTAGGCTATTGCCAGAAACCGGGCACAAATCCTAACTCGGACTACTACTGAGAAATTCCTAGTGGAAAAACCCAATATCACTGCCCGACCTTGGCCAAACCCAGGACCCCATGCTCAGCAGTAGCGTTTGCGACCACTAGACCAACGAGGCATTCAAACTTAGAGTTGTTTTTTTTATATTGTTTTTTTTACTTGGCCTGTCTTGATTGGGATCTAGTTTCACTTAGTTTTTTTTGGCGGCTGCTTCTTAGGCCTGGCATCTCTCTTTTTTGTTTTTGCTTTACGTTTATCTTTCGGCTCAGACTTAGCTTCTTTTTTGGCTTTTGGATCTTCTTTTGGTTGCTTAGCTGCCAGCTCAGCTTTCTTTTGTTCAGCTAAAGCTTTGGCTTTTTTAACAGCTTCGGCTGCCTGCCGTGCTATCTCTTTAATACGCTCCGCTTCTTTCGCTTTCGCTTCAGCTTTCAGTTTATTCTCATGTGCTTGTTTTGCGGCTAAGATTTCTTGCCTTGCTCTTTCTGCTTCAGCATCTATTTCTTTAATTCTGCCAGCTATAGATTGAATAAAACCGTTTGTCATTTTTCCAGCAAAACTTTCCATTTTCTTACCGATCGGTCCATTAAAGAAGTTTACTGTCAGTGGTGGTACCACTTCAACTTTTATATATTTCCATGAAGTAGCTCCGACACTCTGTGCGGATTTCGCGGCACCTAAAATATATGTATAATATATGTATAGGTATAAAGTAAATTATCACTTTACACCATCTGATTTTGTCCTAACTATTTAATTACCTGTAAAAAAGCTTTCTAATCATTTGTTTTCCTTTAATTTTTTTTTAGCTATTTGTATCTGTTTCTCAAGATATGTTATTTCATTAGATAACTCTCGGTCGCGAGCTTCTTTCATTTTGAATGTCATGTTTTCCACTAGACTCTCTACACGCGTTTCTATTTTATCTACAACACTATTGTCCACAAGTAGTTTTGCCTTAGTCTTCATAACATAAGTCTTAGCTGAATCCCAACCTTTTTTAACAATAGGTTGAATTTTATCCAGAGAAACTGCGAACAAAACAAATGCGGACTTATTTTGAATATTTTCACTATTAGGTATTGAATTATCTTACATATTTAGACTAAACTCAAGACATATATTATAATTTTATACATTGGACGTGATATTGTATAACCCACTTTTGTTTTGAAACAGTTTCTTTAAAATACATTATACAAACATACCTAGTGTAGCATCAAGAGCCTGCCTGACTATCCTGCTCGCCATTTCTAATAATATCGAGGCTTTTAAAAATTGCTTCAAAAGTACCAATAATTTGATTGTAGATTTAAATGGAATAAATGTGCCACAAACTTAACTAGCCCACCAAGTTACATAATGTGGAACCATAAGTGGAACTGGTGAACCCATCTTCCTAACAATTGTCAGTTTGTTGACGCTGTCTAATTTACATTGTTTTTAACAGGCAACGTGCCTGTACAAAGTGTTAGGAATAAAGGGAATACAACCTCCTTCACAGACGTCCGCCTATATGCAACGGACGGCGATAAGCTATGGTAGGGAGAGCCCAGATGGTTTTTGAGCAAGCATATGCGGGGCGAAATGTTGATAGTTGAGTAGTTGCGGCATGTCGAGAGAGTACGAAAGTTATATTTGAAATGTTTCAGATAGGAGCTTCGTGGTCAGAAGGCCACTTTCAGAGTTCAAAAATGGTACAAAAATGCAGCTGGCAGCAATGCACGCGGGCGGCATAGCGCCTATTTGTCGGCGCCGCGCCGCGCCGGCGCACTATGGAAAATGGTAGAACAAGCACATATCAAAACTGCTTTTTACGAATATCATAATTTGGCTAATATGGCTATTTTATTAGGTTTTCTAATAGTCAAATTATAATATTCATTAGGAGTTTTTCACTTAATGCGTGAATTTTTTTTTTTCATAGGTAGAAATACATAGAAGACAGAAGTGCCAAACTCAAGTCTTTGCGTATACATGTTTCAATACCATATTGTGAAAAAAATACTTGGTACAGATATGCAGTGTTATACATTTTTAGAAAGCTTATTTTATGCTTTATGCGATACAGCTTAATGATTTTAAAAGTATAGAAAAATATTTCAGTAATTACTTAAAAAGTGACTTACCTTATTTTTCACTTATTTTTTTTTCGTCGAAGGTTTTCAATGTTACCCACGTCTGCCCAAGCGCTACTTTTTGTGTTGACTAGTAGTCTAACTATTCATAAATAGAATGCAAAAAAAATCAGCTGCGGATATTTGCGGTTTTAGAAGATATGAGAAAAAAACTGATAAAAGTCAGAACCCGAAAATTGGTATCTTTTGCGGTTTACCACTGACACCATTCACATGAACAATTTGGAACTTTTGGATATTTTCTTAATTATTTCGTGATAACAAAGGGACCTTATAAAATTTGCACTCGGTTTGCGTGGGAAATTACAAGATAATAATGATGTAGGTACCAATTCGATATTGTAAAATGAGTATATAAAGGGAAGTAAAATCTATTCGAACCATCTACATCAGTGTAACTTCAAGTGAAGCAAAGCTCATCTACGCCTATTATTTCTGCAGATTGTGAAGTGTTAAAATGTCTTCCTTCAGCTGTACCAAACGAGACTTCATAATCCCCTAATAGGGCGGCAAGACCATGGAATCATTATCCAAAGTTTTAGTGGATAAACTCAATGTTTCTGAAAACAACTTGTGTTTTATAATTAGTGACATACAAAGGCACATTCATCCTATATCCAACAAGCACTGGGCCCTGGCATCTCGAAAAAAAGAAACATTTTTACAGAAGTATTATACTTGGTTGAAATCAAGGTATTCGTTAAATTTACCGGATTCTGACCAATATTCTACGCCATCAACATCTGGCCAAAGAGGAAGAGCTTGCGTGGCTTATGGAGACTCCTCAAAATCTACCAAGAAGAGGAAAAACACTCTTCTACTCAAAGAATATGGCTTCGAGCATATAAAAAACGCCTATGTGCAGGGACTACGGGCTTTACGTGAGTACACAGAAGCTCATCTTGTCGAAGAATTAAGAACCACTGACACTCAAAAGAAATTAGATATCTCAAGTAAGTGGAACGACTCAGACCAGATGAAGATTCTTTCCGATACGGAAGCATTGAGTGCTTTTATAGATTTGGATCTAACAAAAGCACAATATATGTACCTGAAAAACTTAACCAACGAACGAAAGTGTTGTATATTCCCGCCTTACTACAAAATACTAGAAATAAAAAGATCCTGTTATCCACCATCTTCTACAGTCGAAATCACGAATACTTATGCTAAAGTGATTAATATGATCGTAGATTTATTGGATCATACTGCTGCTAGAATTTTAAAAATCGATTCTGTTTTCCAAAAACAATATAGAACATTGATCCTCTATTGTAAATGGGGATGTGATGGTTCATCTGGTCAAAGCCAATACAAGCAAATACCTGCAGAAGAGTCGGAAACAATTTCAGATGCCAATTTGTTCATCACTTCATTAGTCCCCATCAGATTAGTTGATGTGCAATCGGGATCCGTTGTTTAGCAAAATCCGATACCTTCATCTGTCCGTTTTTGCAGACCCATTTCTATTGAGTTTTTGTAAGGAAACTCCAGAAAAAACCAAGGCAGTTGTCGATGATATTAACAAACAAATTAGGGCTGCACAAGCATCACTTGTAAACAAAGATGGTGTTGTAGTAAATGTGAAGCATGAACTATTTCTAACGATGATCGATGGAAAGGTGGCTCAGGTCCTTACAGATACTCCATCTGGTTCCACGTGCACGATATTTGGGGCTACTCCACGGCTAATGAATGACCTATTGAATGTAACTGCCAGACCTGAAAACGCCTACCAATACGGATTGTCCACCTTACACGCCTGGATTCGCTGCATAGAAATGATATTGCATATTTCCTATAATCTTTCGTTTAAAACTTGGTCTGCTTCAACTGAAGAAAATAAGAGATTAAAAAAAGAAAAGAAAGAACTTGTTCAAAAACGTTTCAGGGAGGAGTTGGGATTAATCGTCGACAAACCTTGGCAAGATAGCGGGAATACAAACGATGGCAATACCGCACGAAGATTCTTCTATAATAGCACTTGCTCATCGGAAATAACAGGTGTAGATGAGGCATTGATTAAACGCCTATAAGTTATCTCGCAAGTTCTTTCTTCTGGAATGATGATCGACCCTGAAAATTTTGGGGAATATGCAATAGAAACTGCAAGAATCTATGTAAGTAATTACGATTGGTACAATATTATATGCCATTCTCCGTTCATAAAATACTCATACACGGAGAAAACGTTATCAAACATTTTGCGGTGCTTCCTATTGGACAGCTATCGGAAGACGCACAAGAGTCTCGCAACAAAGACTACAGAAACATACGACTTCATCATGCCAGAAAATGTTCCCGATCTGCTACAAATGAAGATGTCTTTAAAACGCTTTTATACACGTCAGATCCATATACAACAAGTTTGAGAAAACCGTACGTAAGAAATGTAAAAGATCTTGAAGAAGAGGCACTAAGTCTTTTAAACGTGGCACCTGAAAGAGAACCCACATTTACTGACCCTGATCCTGAAGTGGTATAAGTTAAAAATAATATTTATATTTAGTTATTACTTATATTTGTACCATAGCTACATCATTCCCTGCAACCAGAGTATAGGATGTACCTATTAGTAATATGATTTTAATTTAGGAAATTGTTTTCATATATATATTTTTTGTTTACTCTGCTTGTTGTAATTAACCATAGTTTAATCTTTTTAGTCATTATAAACTTGTATTCCACTTAAATAAATTTTTATCTATTGTTTTTCGTGATTTTTCCCATTTCTTTCATTCTATGAAAAAAAACATACATAGATATACAAGAAAATACTATAAACTACTATATATTATAAACATCATTCGAATCTCCAAACCTTATTGCATATTTGTGCCAAATTTCATCACGATACGACAAAAATTCATGAAGTTACAGATTTTTGATCAGATACCGACCTATATTTTCCATAGTGCGGCGCGCGGGCACTTTGATTCGTTTGACAATGTGCGACGAAATTCAAACTCACTAAGTTAATTTTTCCGCCACGTTTTTATTTCAATATAACTGAACTGAACTAAATATCTTTTTATTGGTAATATCTACATCATTTAAAAACTAACAAACTTAAAATAATAATAATTATATGTACAATTATAAAAAAGGGAGGGCAAAATATCAAAGGGCGTCAAAAAATTCGTCCGCATCGCTGTCAACAGGAAAAGTACCCAAAAGGCTGGCAGCATTACCACGTTGTATGGCAATGCTGATTCTTTGGCCAAAAAATAGACCAGCCCTCTGGTCACGTGAGGAGTCGACCAACCGCTTGGCGATGTCTCTAAAAACTAAGTGGGCACTCGGACCCCATGGCCCTAGTGTTTCAACCCCAAACGGCTCGAACATATAAGTCCCAAAAAGATTTGAGTACTTGCGCCGTTTGAGGTTTTCCGCACCTGCAGCAGCCGCCCCAGCACAGCCCGCCGTGCTAGGAAGATGGGATGGCGCAAGGGTGTCGACACACGTGGCATCCCACACCAAAGGCCTACCTACCTTCCAAGGCATTATGGTCATTCCGTCTGGTCTCTTCCCATCGTCGCGTGCCAAACCATTAGGTTCTAAAACAGCGGGCACCCCGACGGTGCCAAGAGCGCGACGGATGATGTCGTTGATACTGGCGTGCCGTGCTATCCGCCCTGCGCTTTTACTGCAGGATAGACCATGGTGTCCGAGGCAGTCGACACCTTCACCGCATTGGCAGCGATGCGGAGCTACGCAAGGAGCGCCCAGACGCAGACAAGTAGCGAGCCGGAAGGTGGTGTCACCCAGCATAGTGCCTATGTTGGGTGACGGTAGCGCCTGAAGCCAGAGACCCGACTCCCACTCACCCACAGCCAGCAGGCGGGCACGCTCAGCAGTATTGGTGGACGTATTAATAAGATTATTCCGTACCAACATGCAGAGCGGCTGGTCCCACTGTCTCTGGGAAGATGGGTTCACGGGACGATCTGTATCCGGGCAAGCCATTTTCCAGACAAAACTGAACTAAATAAATTCAATATTGCACATTTGTTCCAAAATTTATGGTAACTGAAATTTTCAAAATGTTCACCACGTTTTTGAATGCAGAAGTTACATCGCCGCACAATGTTTTCTCTAAGCCTGCTCAACAAATTTCGTTGAGGATCCAGAGCCATGGGTTTTAATTTGTCAAAGGCGGCGACAATAAGATTGCGCAGTTCATCTTTAGTTGCGGAGACCCGCAAGTAAACTTCGTTTTTAATAAAACCCCATAAAAAGAAGTCGAGAGGAGTGAGGTCGGGTGACCGAGCTGGCCACCTGCGGGGGCCATAGCGCCCGATCCATTGTTCGCCGAACATGGTGTTAAGCCGCTGTCTCGCGAGGAGGACGGAGTGACACGTGGAGGAGGTCCGTCTAACTGGACCCATACCATATAAGGCAAGTTTCGCGCCCTCTCGCCCCTAGCCGCCGCAGGAGACGCCCTGTGCGTCGGGAATCCCGGGCGGATTTCCGGCCACCGTAGGCGCGGGCTTGCGGACGGTGAGCAATGGGTAGCTCACCGTCCGGTATGGACCAGGCCCGGGTCGACGGCGCGTTGTATTCCACGCGCGCCTCAAAGAGATGACGTCAGCACATAGGTAGGGGTCCACTAGGGCCGATGCCTGCCGGGGTCGCGGGAAGGTACTTATGGGTCACCGAGGCCCCCGCAACACAGGCAACAGGAAGGAATACGAGTGGGTTTTAGTCAGTAAGAGTCTGGACACACCCTCCCGCTCCGCCCAGAGCGGGAGAAGTTATTTGATGATTTCCCACCCTCAAAAAAAAAAAAAACCCGCTTGCAAGCTACCACAGACAATCCTTCTAAATATTCTGTTATTGGGCCGTTAAGAAGATCTGAAAATTTCTGTGCATGCAAGTTTTCCGGAAAAGTGGTATTGATGAGCTGCTTCCCTAAATAAATGGGGATTCGTATGGCTCCAGTGACGCATGGTTTGTCGGTTCAACATGCCGTTTCGAGTAAACGTGCTTTCATCTGTCCAAAACGCATCTGATAAGAAACGTTGGTCTTGAGAGATTTTTTCCAGTACCCAGTGGCTTGTGACGGGCAGCACTGTCTGGACCTTTGCATATTTATAAGGATGTAGTTTGTTCCTTTTCAGCACTCGATATAATGGTTTATGGCTCACTCTAAACACACGCACAGCTTGTCTAAGATTGGGTTTCGATCGAAATGCTCTAAGACTCGTTTTTCAAAAGAGGACGGAACGTGACGCGGAGCAACTCCATCATGAGTGTTGGGCACTATGTGTGGATTTTCCCTGATCCATTGGACAGCTCCCAGGATTGTCTGGACACTAGTAGGGCAGATGTGAGTTGCGCCGTCAACATCTCTCACGATAAGTACGTAGACTTTTTGTTTTTTTTTGGGTGGGAAATCATCAAATAACTTCTCCCGCTCTGGGTGGAGCGGGAAGGTGTGTCAGACTCTTACTGACTAAAACCCACCCGTATTCCTTCCGTTGCCTATGTTGCGGGGGCCTCGGTGACCCATTAGTTCCTTCCCGCGACCCCGGCAGGCATCGACCCTAGTGGACCCCTACATTGTGCTGACGACATCTCTTTAAGGCGCGCGTGGAATACGACGCGCCGTCGACCCGGGCCTGGTCCTTACCGGACGGTGTGCTACCCATTGCTCACCGTCCGCAAGCCCGCGCCTACGGGGTGGCCGGAAATCCGCCCGGGATTTCGGACGCCCAGGGCGTCTCCTGCGGCGGCTAGGGGCGAAAGGGCGCGAAACTTGCCTTTCCCTCAACCGTCCCGCCTCCTTCTTTGCGAGCATTACTGCTTCGCAGAAGGAGGTGACGGCTGCCCATGCCCTCTCGCTCCGTACCATGGCCTGAACCAGGGCCGGACGCGAGAGATCTCTGCCGCCAATCGCCTCCACGAGGACACGGCGGTGCTCTGCCCAAGCCGGGCAGACCTCCACCGTATGCTCCACCGTGTCCTCCGGGCGATCCACACAGTGGTGACACCCGGGCGTTTCCTCTCGCCTTATCCGACACAGGAACCTCCCGAAGCTGCCGTGTCCGGTGAGGACCTGCGTCAGGCGGAAGGTGAGGACGTCGTGGCGCCTCTCTAGCCACTCCTCAAAGAGGCGACTTATCGCCGCAATTATGGCGTGCCCAGCACTGGGTTGCGACAACCGTACTCTCCGTGTCGCCATTAGATCTCGCCGGAGCTCCGTCCGCTGTGCCGCGATTTCTCGCGGCAGCGCAGTTACGCCCCGGCGTTTCGCCTCCTCGAGATCCCATGGCGGCAATCCGGCAAGGAGGCTCGCTGCCTCACAGGAGACCGTGCGGTATCCCCGGACCATCCGGATGGCCATGACTCTTTGGGCCGCGCTCAACCGGCGGGTTGGCCGCAGCGCCGGAGAACGCGCCCATACAGGAGCCCCGTAGAGGGCCATGGACCGGACAAGTACGTAGACTTAAGACTGAATTTTGGCGGCATTCGCCATACAACAAAACCATGTCTGTATACTCTGCAGCACTGTAAAAATGTAAATTACATGCAATGTCTTGGCATTTTATTAAAAAAAAACAAGTACGCGTATACACAAAAGTTAAATACCTAGTGTCAATTTCACCGTAGAAAAATAAATACAAATAAACTTAAAAACACAATTTACACACACAAAGTCAAGTAGCTAATAAGTCCGGGGATACCGCACGGTCTCCTGTGAGGCAGCGAGCCTCCTTGCCGGATTGCTGCGATGGGATCTGGAGGCTAAAGTCCTCGCGCACGTATGGGAGTGGTGCGAGGAGGCGAAACGCCGGGGCGTAACCCCGCTGCCGCGAGAAATCCCGGCACAGCGGACGGAGCTCCGGCGGGATCTCATGGCGACATGGAGAGTACGGTTGTCGCAACCCAGTGCTGGGCACGCCACGATTGCGGCGATAAGACCCCTCTTTGAGGAGTGGCTAGAGAGGCGCCACGGCGTCCTCACCTTCCGCCTGACGCAGGTCCTCACCGGACACGGCCGCTTCGGGAGGTTTCTGTTTTGGATAAGGCGGGAGAACCCTACCGCTCCGCCCAGAGCGGGAGAAGTTATTTGATGATTTCCCATCCAAAAAAAAAAAAACTAGCTAATAAGTATCTATTTCACCATAAAAAAATGTAGGTATTAATTGTATTTATTAGATTAATTTGCTAAAATCACATGAAGCAATGCGCGCAAGTAGATATGAAATCTCTGCAAACGGCACACGTCTACTATCCCGGAAAAATAGCAGTTAAATGACACAGCGGAACTTCCGAAATGACGAAAAAATAAATGTCATACCTAAATAGGGCAAACGGCGCAGATAATGTTTATCGATACTTTTTACACTTAATTACCTACTACCTAAACGAGGCATTAGAATACAAGTATTTTTGAGTGATTCGAATGTTTTAATATTTTTAACAATTAACAAATTATTGTTTGGATAAACTATAAAAAAGTTTCTATTTGGGCGATTGAATTTACGAAACTACCGTTTTGTGACTTCCTGAGTAGCAAACGGGTAAATAGTCACGATTTTTTTAATAGGTTGCTTCCTATACGCAACATGTAAAAACAATTCATAAATCTTTATTGTTTACTTCTACTTTATTCATTTTACCTCTAAATCTACTCAATAATATTAATGATAAATGATAAATGATTTATTTTCTGTAAGTAGGTTTGTACAAACACTTTTACACGTTAATCATATTTTTAAAATAAAGCTAGATGAGGTCGGCGTTTCCTATCTGACTACTCTGAGAAGAAAGGCCAAAACAAACTCAGAGGTCACCGTCTCCTTTAAAGTCCAGACATAATCTTGGTCAGATCATGTGAAGGCCATGTAGATTGGTGTCTGAAATGGTCCTTTTGAGGAAAGAGCCACACAGATTGAGTGGACCTGTCCAGTCAGTGCACGCATTTGTCAGTAATCATGCAGCTCAACTCAGAACTTAAGGAGCTCAACAATGCGACGAACAATACCAAAGAAAGAATATTTGGGTAGGCCGCATAAATTACTCAAACTGCCAGACCTTGATTAATACTAAATTAAAAAAAAACAACAATGACCCACATAGTCTTCACATTCACAATAATTGAAAACAGTTTATTACTTTACAAGTAAATATTAAATTCCACACAATATATTGAACTCCACAAATTTATTTAATAAGAACACACTTAAACAAAAAAGCTGTTTAGCTTCAAATGCCCTGGGTGGGCATGGTGTTTTTAGAATTATCGTGCTGTTATGATAATTCTAAAAACACCGCCCCAAGTATTTAAAGCTAAACAGCTTTTTTGTTTAAGTGTTTTCTTATTAAATAAATTTGTGGAGTTCAATATATTGTGTGGAATTTAATATTTACTTGTAAAGTATTATACTGTTTTCAATTATTGTGAATGTGAAGACTATGTGGGTCATTGTTGTCTTTTTTTTCATTTAGTATTAATCATGGTCTTAAGGTTAAGCTTTTTGGTTTATCGATCATTATTCCCTTTAACCTGTAAAGCCTCGCGCGACTTCGATTCGGTGTCAAACAATAGATAATCAATTGTGTCTCATTATCTCTCCTTGACCAATTAAATGTATTGTATTTTGTTAAAAAAGCGCCTTTTCCATTATTTTGCCTTGTGTTATTAGTATTACGGACGGACATAGGACGGAGCAATAACACACGCTGTGTTTTTCTTTCAAAATGAACAAGTTCGATTCCTAGTTAGAGAAATTGGTTTTTCAAAAATCGAATGATGCAGTTTTAGTTTTCATGAAAATCAGCCACAAGACTATATTAAATATTTTTCGCTTTTACCTATAGTTTCGGATTTGGCCACCCATGCTGATTTCAAACATTCAACCTGTGTATACAGACGAATTGAAGAAATTAACCTCCTTCTTTTAGAAGTCGATTTCTTTTTTCTCTTGATCTTTCATTAATTAATCTAGTTAACTTGCAGCTGGCAGCCTAAGCAGAAATGCTGAGGGTTATTTTAAATTTCGTTATATTTGTCAAAAGGCTCCATCAATCCGTCAGATATTTATATATTCACATCAGAATAGGTTACACTATTGCACAGAATAACTATTATTCGCCCTGAATATCCTTTTAAAAATTGAGTTTTCCAACGAATCAGATTTGAGAAAAGCCTACAACTTCTTCATCAGATTTCCCAATTTAAGTCACTATTGGTTAGGCCGCACACGATCATACCAAAATCAAAGCCTCTGAAGATCGCGTAATTTTTGGTCCATTTTCGAAATCTGAAAGTGGACTCCTGACCACGGGACTCCAATCTGAAACTTTTAAAATATATTTTCGGTGTTCTCTCATCATGCCGCACCTACTCAGCTATCAACTTTTCGCCCTGCAAATGCTCGCTCAAAAACCCTCTGGGTTCTACCACTATACCTAAGTCTTGTACAACGTACCTATTACTCACTTATATATGTATTTCAAGATTTTGATTATACCGCAAGTAGCTCCCTAGTTATAAACTCGACAAACAAACTGTCAATCGCTTATAAACTACAATTATAATATCATCAATATCAACGCGTGATAGATGCACCTTACAGTTATTGTAGAAATCTGTATATGCATGCAAAGAAATCTGCAATGCACGGAACGACCTCGAAGATCAAATTACTCTACACTGCTGATACGGTGTGTTCATGACACCGAGGAAATTTTCCAACAGAGACAGAACTTCATTATTATAGCTTTGGTATAGTAGCAGACATGCGTGACCTGATCATCAGTCCTGTCTTGTGGTGAGAGGGATGTCCTACTGCCACTTGTTGTACCACAGTATCTGAATATACCTACTTACGTGAAAGCTTCATCGTTAAGATGACAATCATGTAGTCACGCACACACGCGCTGGCCCGGTATCCACCAAAGCAGAGGTGTATATTAAAGGAGAGGACAAGATATGTTTGGCAGCTAGGGTGTATGCACCTAAGCTGAGCAAAGATGTGAAAACGAGAGAGAAATCGTGAAACCTTCATAGTTAAGATCACATGTCACACACACGGGCGCGCTGGCCCGGTAGAGGTGTATAAAAAGGAGAGGAGAAGATATGCTTGGCAGCTAGGGTGTATGCACCTAAGCTGAGTTGAAACGATGATGATGAAAACGAGAGGAGATACGAGCTCCGCTTAAAAGCTCGCATCTCCTCTCGTTTCCACTGCGCGTCACCGCCTCAGCTCTCATCTCAAACACATATGAGACATCTCCTCTCCTTTCTGCTTGACCTTTGCCGAATAAAGCTAATCGGAGAACAGATGGAGATGGATAAATAACATCAAAATCCTATTAGTAATGACTAATGGGATTTTGATGTTATTAATCCATCTCCATCTGTTCTCCGATTTGGATCCGATTTGGATTTGGGTTGGAAATGTGTAGACAATAAATGTATTATCTACACATTTCCAACCCACTCCGTCCAACTTCGCTTTGGTGGAACAGGAAACCGGTCATGGGCCTCGCTTTTTATCGTTCACATCGGTGCATATCGTAGAAGTGCAAGTGCAGGGTAAATTATAGCGCTTGGTCTCTGTTTTACTATCTACTCATACTACTACTCATTGCCCACAGATAATTTACTCAACATAGAGTTATTGGGCAATCTCAATTTGCAAATACACCGTAAGAATCGTTGACCCAAATAAATTGTCTTTTCTAAATCGTAGTACGAATTCTGCTTGGAAACATAAATTTAACAGGCCTTTACAATGTAGACGGTATTATGTGAGCACTTGAGCAGTACCTACGCGCGGATACGCGCGTTTGCGCTGAGGGTACAGTCAACAGCACGTCTGTGGTAAATAGGGTTGCCAACCCTACTAGATATATATAATTAGAGGCGTAAATACTATATTTCTAAAGAAAAAATATAGTAGGCGAGTTGAGACATAAAAAACCTGTATTTTTTTCGTCATCCTGATCCTAACTTTATAATATTATAAAAGCAAAAGTGACTTTGTTTGTTTGTTTGTTACGCTTTCACGCTAAAACGGGTTAACGAATTTGGGTGCAATTTCAGGTAGATTATGACCTGGATTAGGACATAGGATACTTTTTATCCCGAAATTCCCACATTGTTCAGTCTTACGCGGGTGAAACCGCGGGGGCGCAGCTAGTCTACTGTATTATTACACGCAATGACTTCGAAAATAATATATTTCATATACAAAAAATAATATATTTCAGGAGGATATTTAAATTTCAGGAGGCTGCTATGAAAGACATATATAATCAAATAAAATTACGATACTTGCTCAATAACTAATACATACTTGTTTTTTTAGTTATTTAAGTTTGACAGTATTTTAGAATACACCTCTTTCACAGAACAGAATCACCCCGTTGCGTATGCGGTAGTGTGTGTGTAAAAGGGCAGTTACAGTGCGGTATCACACGGGCCGAGTTTTAACATGCGTGTCCCACACATGCCGATTTCCGAAAATTAGAAAAAATAATCCTACTTATTTTATTATTGATTCGTGTCGAGAATCATTAGCATAGTTACCTCCTTAAATTTGACGAGGATGCAAAACGACACCTTGTGTTTTATTTTTTTTTTTGAGGGTGGGAAATCATCAACTAACTTCTCCCGCTCTGGGCGGAGCGGGAGGGTGTGTCAGACTCTTACTGACTAAAACCCACCCGTATTCCTTCCTGTTGCCTGTGTTGCGGGGGCCTCGGTGACCCATAAGTACCTTTCCGCGACCCCGGCAGGAAGTTGGCAACCCTAGTGATAACACTGGAACTTGCTACGAAAATGGCCTTCACTGCTACGACATAAAGGCACTGTTCTAGGACCCAAAACTTTAAGTCCAAAAGTAAAAACGCACTCGTCAAAATCCTTGAAAAAATGATTTCTTAAATTGAACAATTAAGAATTCCAAATATTTGGTTTTAATTTATTAATGATTGCATTTACTTAGCCTCATTACTTTTCAGTTAAGCAGAATAAGATTTCCTTGACCCATACAAATATGTATTGTTTGTGAACAGTAAACTAATTAACCTAATTAAAAATACCGTAAATACTAGTTGGTCAAACTCGTTCAAGGCATGCACCTGAATAAAAGCATGAGCACAAATTTCAGGTCTGCCCGTTTTCTACCTGCCGGGGTCGCGAGAAGGTCCTAAAGGGTTACTGAGGCGCCTTGCAACACAGGCAACGGAAGGAATACGGGTGGGTTTTAGTGAGTAAGAGTCTGACACACCCTCCCGCTCCGCCCAGAGCGAGAGAAGTTATTTGATGATTTCCCACCCAAAAAAAAAGGTTCTACCTGTCTGTAAACCTTTCTTCAAAATCGGTGCAGCAGTTATACCGTGTAATGGGAAGGTAACAAACAGGGAGTCACTTTCACATTTACAATAGTATGGATATTTCAAGGATACCTGGGTATCCAACACCCTGTATCCGCCCTGGCTCGGCTGTGGTAACCGACGGCCTACTAGAATCGTACTAATTGTTATAAGCCAGCTGAACTCCGTGAGTTAATCCATCATCTGTCAAACCTTTTTCCAGCACAACCATGCTGGGGTCGGTTCTAACTAACCTACAAAGAGCAGTGGTGGCCCCCGTCGAAAGAGCAGTGGTGGCCCCCGTGGAAAGAGCAGTAGTGGCCCCGTGGTAACAGCCCCAACTTACGAGTTGTAGGTCGTAAGTTCGAACCCAGATAGGTGCTTTACTTTGTGTAAGTTATTTCATCACCACTGCTCTCAAAACGGTGAAGGAAAACATCGTGAGGAAACCGGCATGTCCTAGAACCAAAAATTCGAAGACATGTGACATCTACCAACCCGCACTGGGCCCGCGTGGTAGATTACAGCCCACTCCCTTTCACCGAGAGAAGGCCTGTGTTCCAGCAGTGGGAACATTATAGGCTGATTATGCTATCTAACTTCCACAGACCAGTTAGGTACTAAGTAACACGATCTACTGGTCTACTATTAGTAACGACTGTCAAAGATCTACAAATGACATGATGTAATTAATTTCCACCTATAAATAAATGTGGGTCGCTAGCAAACTAACAGTTTGCAGGATTAACCGGACTTATGCCTACTTTACATGGAACGTTTTAGATTAGATGAACATCGCCGTTGAAGCAGACACGGCTATGTTTAAAATTAAGTCTTCCACAGACAGGCTCGACTCAACACTAGTAGAGAACAATTTATATGAACACTTCATTGAAATTGTTCTACCAGAATCGCGTGGCACTAGGGCTTTCATCCCGGGAGTCTCGGTCTCGAAAATTTCGAGAGTCTCGACGATTTTTTGATATTTTCGAGACTCGAGACTAACAGATTCGGTCTCGGGAATAACGAGACTTTTGAGACTGGGGTCACATAATTAACAGTATTAAATAATCTACTAAACCAATAGTATTTTTTTTATTATGGTTACATTTATATGGCAATGGCAACACTGTAAAGCTTAGTTATCTGTGGAGATTGAATAACCTTGTTGATGAACAACATTATGAACATTATAAACATTATGAAAGTGTGAAGTTATTAGCTGCCATGTGTTCGTTAGAAGATAAATTAAAAGGTATGTTAAACATGTAAAAAGCATAAGTTATCAACTAAATATTTTCATTGAGTTGAGGCGTTTTATGTTGTACCTACTTAAGTTTTTGCAGTCATTCTATGACGCATGACGGCGTTTTAATTATTTTCCTTTTTCTTAATCAACTAACCATCGATTTTACATGCTATTTGACACAATATTATTTTTTTCTATTTTGAGGTTATATTGTGGCCGAGTGGACGTATTCTGGTGGGCTTTTTTTATCCGTTTTGTGTGTGGTAATGGGCTTTTTTTTATTGTTTTAGACTAAAGCATGTCTTATTGCGATGTAATTGCTAAAATGCATGGTAAGTCTTCGGTATGGTGCTATTTTTTGCGAGCCAATGATAATGCTTCTGCTAAATGCATAACATGCCACAGAATATTAAGGACTTTAGGAGGGAATACAAGTGGTCTTCTTAAACATCTTAAGAGTACGCATAACATGATATTGGAATAAGGAAGAAGTACAACTTGCTACATCATCTGATTATATCGCTTGCACACCTTCAACAAGCAAATGCACGAGTAAAGATGGAGCTTATAAACCACCCGAAAAAAAAAGCTAAGATGACGGATTTCTTTCAGAGAGTTGACGGTATTGAAGTTAAAGTTTCGAGAATGGCTTCCCTGGATGGAATACCATTTCGAACTATTGTCGAATCTAAAGATTTACGCGAGTTGTTTAAAAAAGGCATCTACGTCCATCCATGATTTGCAAACAACCCTTCACGTAGAAAAAGCTCTCTTTAAAAATGGGGGCGACAGAGGGAAAAACCTAAATTATTGCTACAACTATTTAATATCAATCCCCCCACAAGCGTAGAAGCAGAGAGAGCTTTTTCCAACGCGGGTTACTTTTGCAATAAAATTAGATCTTCTCTGTCAGAAACCACACTAAATGCCCTTTGTTTTTTACGTGCCCATTATAAAAATGAAAAAGAGTACAATAACTCTTTAATTTTTAATTCGCGTTTGTTAATAAAGTACCTACTTCATTGAAATATGTTGTTTTGACTGTCTATTTGCATAACCTATAAGTAAAAATCCTAGTTTTGAAATGGTCTCGAAAGTCTCGTTTTCTCCGGGAATTTCGAGACCGCATCGAGTCTCGTTTTTTTTTCCCGGGACTCAGTAATGCATCGAGACTGAAAGCCCTACGTGGCACCGTCGTGTCGCGCCTGTCTGCGGGCCTTTATGCGACTATTTCTAACTGACGATGCTAGGTTTAGGGAGATCAGCAGGAACTTCCATAAGAGAATACTATATACCTGCTTGATAAACAAATATCGTTATCGTTATAAGTAACACTTACCTACCCACCCCCAATAACAAAACTTTTTATTTCCGTCGTTTGTCGGTCTGTCGGTCTCGAGGTTGCAAGCGTGATTGTTGAGCGTGGGGTCGTGGGTTCGATTCCCAAGTCGGGCAAAGTGGTATTGGGTTTCTCCATTAGGACTTTCCCAAGAAGCAGCCCGGAGTTTAGAAGTTGGTGATGTGATACCCTCTTGCCTTGAAAAGCTCGTAAAGCCAATCTCTCCCCGCGCGTGTTGGATTGCCGTTCCATCGGACTATTCTCACCGTGCAGCGTCCGTGTTCCGTTCGAATCTTAAGGTCGCTGCATACTTAACGTGTTTTAACCCGGACGGAGCAAGACGACATTTTTTGGAAACATCGTTTCATAGAAAATGTATACGGAAACGCATACGTCACGAGTGCACGGACGGGACGGTGACGTGGCTGACAAGAGCCGGGAAAAATATCGCCGGTGACAATGTTTAGCACGACCCGCCCCTCGCGCGCCTTGTCGCGTCCGTGGTTCCGCTGTGTATACACACTATACATAAACAGTCGCTCCGGTCGCAGTTCATTTCATATTTTCTTGTTCTCTACACTAACAGATTAGTTTTCGTTACTATCGCCGTGCGTATGCATTAAAAACACCCGTCTGTGTTTTCATAACACCATGTTCCGTCTCCGCCCCGTCCACGTCCTAACGACGTCCTGTTTGCAACAACCTTTAGTCCCATCAAATTGAGCAGGTCTGGACGCGGGCAGCGTCCGTGACGGCCTAGCCTTAATCATCCCTAAAGGAACAGAGACTGCACCTGTGTCTGCGCACACGCTTGTGCACTATAACATCTCCTGCGTACTTGGCTAATCTCCGTTGAAATTGGCCACCGTGACTGAAGTATAGATAAAAATGTTAATATGATGTTAATGGGATGTAAAAGATCGGTATATTGAAAGATCAACACTTAAACCAAGTTATGACGAAATCATAGATACTAATCTATACTTACATACCTAGATAGATTATTGGAATTGACCGTAAGGAATTAGGTACATAGGAGAGCAGTGGTGGCCCCAACTTACGAATTGTATGTAGGTCGTGGGTTCGAACCCAGACAGACGCTTTACTTTGTGTAAATAATTTGTTCGGGTCTCCCTTGTTTTATCGAAAAGAAAATGGCAAATTATCACTTCCCAAACAATTTTCCGCATAATTTCATTTGCCAAATTATTACTTAGCAAATAATCTCTTCACAAATAATTGTAACGCAAACCTAATGTTTGGCAAGTGAACGTTTAAACAATAACTTGTTTACCAACTAGTACTTTTACCAATTTTTATGTAGTCAAATATTTCAGTTGGAATTCATTTATTAATTTTTCGCTAAATAAAATTTCTACCTCGTCTAATTAGTTCGGTTCTTTTTTCTATATATAATCTATTCGTTTCTGGCACTTGCCGGCCGCTGCCGCGGCACCGCTTGCTTCGCTCGCTCGGCTCGTGCGTAGGAGGTCACAGTTTTAACATAACCTAACCAAACCATTATTTAAAATAATTAACCTACTCTAACTAGTTCCATAAGTAACCATAAATTTGACTTGTTTCAGACAAATTCAAGCACACCTCATTCACACATCACTTTCTCTTACGTTTAATGTCTAAAGATTGTTTGCTGTAATCAATCATTTGATTGCCAAGTAAGAAATTGACCAAATGAAAATGTGCGTACTAAAATCATTCCAAACATTGCATTGGTATAAAAAAAGGTTGCTTAAATTTGTTTGGGTAGTGAAATTTTGGCAAAATCTTTTCGGCAAAACGGCAGCATCCCAATTTGTTCACCACTTGACTGCTCTCAATACGGTGAAGGAAAACATCGTGAGGAAACCGGCATGACCTAGAACCAAAAATTCGAAAACACGTGATATTTACCAAGCCGCACTGGGCCCGCGTAGTGGATTACGGCCCACTCCTTCTCACGGAGAGGAGGCCTGAGTCCCAGCAGTGGGAACATTATAGGCTGATAATGATGAATTAGGTACATTAAGGGCATGGGCGTTGGACAGAAGGCAGTAGCAATCTCCAACTAAGTACAAACAATGCAGTCTTAGATGCATCTGCAACTTGCAGGTCATTGAGAGATTTACGTCGAGCCGTTGACGTTGACAGGCATAAAACAATAATTGTGATGATGATGAAACGTCGTGGACACGTACCTATAACGACAACCAATGATAATTTATTAAGTACCAGTCATCATTTAAATCAAGGTTTTTTCAATAATGACTGTCGTATAAAATTTAAAGTTGAAAGGAAATTATAATAAGTAAGTGCGTCTTGGAGGTTACAGAATTCCACGTAACTGCCACTCATCATGTGAGTCATAAGTTAATAGTACTAAATTACTATGATTCCATACATAAATAACACAATTTAACCATAATCTATGGTAAACGGGGACAAGGTTAGCCCGGCCCTTATTTGCAAAAAAAAAATGTGTTAGGTAGAAATCAAAGTGAAATAGAAAGATAGACATACAATAAATTTGGGCTTAACTTTTGAATTGATTGCTAGTTATACTGAATAATTCAATGACGAACATTATTATTATCACAGAATTATTCATGGTTGAAGACAGCAATGGGCGAGAAGTACCTATTGCGTTGAAATCTGCTTCAGAAAGAAGCTTCAGAATTAGCACGTGGATGTGTGTTGACGGACCAGTGGCCGATGGAGCAGACATTAAGTGGAGGTCGCGAATCAGCAAAAGTAGCGCGGGACATGAACCCTTAGCTAAATGGACTGTCAGACCTTGAAAAGGTGGTTGGGACAACTGGATTCGGACGGCGAAAACCAGGATTCGAAGCGGAACTTGGAAGAGGTCGGACTACGATTGATTGAGTCGTTTGTGTCTCCTACCTCTCGTATAAATCGCCGACGTAATATTGCAAGTTGAAAGACTGTGTAACGTTGTGAACTTGTCATCCTTCGGTTAGTAACACGTCATAAGTCACATAACAAGCTCTAATTGTGTTGTCACAACGCGCAACGCACGTTGCTACGTACACTTTCGCAGCGGTCAATTTTGATGCTGTTGCCCTAATTGTCCCCATTTTTTTTTTTTTGGGTGGGAAATCATCAAATAACTTCTCCCGCTCTGGGCGGAGCGGGAGGGTGTGCCAGACTCTTACTGACTAAAACCCACCATTGCCTGTGTTGCCAGTGGCCTCGGTAACCCTTTAGTACCTTCCCGCTACCCCGGCAGGCATCGGCCCCTACACTTGTGCTGACGACATCTCTTTGAGGCGCGCGTGGAATACAACGCGCCATCGACCCGGGCCTGGTCCTTATCGGTCAGTGAGCTACCCATTGCTCACCGTCCGCAAGCCCGCGCCTACGGTGGCCGGAAATCCGCCCGGGATTCCCGACGCCCAGGGCGTCCTGCGGCGGCTAGGGGTGATAGGGCGCGAAATTTGCCTTTCCCTCAACCGTCCCGCCTCCTCCTTCGCGAGCATTACTGGTTCGCAGAAGGAGGTGACGGCTGCCCATGCCCTCTCGCTCCGTACCATGACCTGACCCAGGGCCGGTCGCGAGAAATCTCTGCTGCCGATCGCCTCCACGAGGGCACGGCGGTGCTTTGCCCAAGCCGGGCAGACCTCCACCGTATGCTCCACCGTGTCCTCCGGGCGATCCACACAGTGGTGAAACCCGGACGTTTCCTCCCGCCTTATCCGACACAGGAACCTCCCGAAGCTGCCGTGTCCGGTGAGGACCTGTGTCAAGCGGAAGGTGAGGACGCCGTGGCGCCTCTCTAGCCACTCCTCAAAGAGGGGACTTATCGCCGCAATCGTGGCGTGCCCGGCACTGGATTGCGACAACCGTACTCTCCATGTAATTATCCCCATGACGTTGCAACTCACGATACATCTTATCGGTTTAAACAGTTAACATGTATTGTCCCGACGTTCTGTGACGGTCAGACAGTGACCTAATGCAGGAGTGGTGTACAGTAGCCAACAAAAGTTGGGAGCAAAAAATAAAAAATTCACTCCAGCGTGCTTTTGGACATTGACCACTGGCCTTAGGATACAAATAGACCAGGTAGGATGTTATTAATTAGGGTAACAATTAAATTATTCTGGAGTCCATCCTTTTCAATGATGGACTCCAGAATAATTTAATTTGCTGCTGGGGAGTTTGTTGGCCACTTCATTTTCCTAGCTAAAGCACTAGGAAGTGGTGAAGGGTGGGCGTTTTGGGGGACTGTCTTATGTAATTTTGACGTTCGAAAAGTGCTGATTCTCAGCCTAGTTTGAATAAATTTTGATTGATTTTATTTTGATTCCTGACTTATGTTTGGATAATGAAAATTTGGATTTTGGTTTGGAAGTTGGTCATTTCTTAGCTGCCACGGCTTATTTTAATTTTTCAATTGTTTTTATCATTTTATTACGGACACTTTAACGTGCACTGCATTGTTCTCACATGTATAATTTCATTATGAATGCATGAAGTCCAATATTTTTGTAACAATTTTTTAATTTAAAAGAGTGTCCGTAAGTTTTTTGCGCGTTCTTCTCCATAGGAACCTACTACGCTTTGGAATGGGCAACTAGCTTCATCTTTCTGACTGACCGACCCTTTGACAATTCAAAAGTGCCTGTATTTGGTTTATTTGAAATAAATGCTTTGAGTTTGAGTTTGAGTTTGGAATAGCAACTGAGAATTATGACAAATTTTAGGTAATAGCAAATGCCTAGATACTAACTATTAAGCAGAACATAAACTGCAGGCGCTGAAAATGTAATAGCAGTGTTTTTCAAAAATAGTCCCCAGGTATTCTTGTTATTTTATGAACACATTATCAATTTATAAGTAGTTGTAGTACTTAGAGGTTGAATAAAATCTAAACATATAAATAAAATTTAATTTTTGTGTCTGTTTGTAATGTCTTAATTACAGCTTTTTACTAAATGCATATGAAAGTATACACAGCACCTACTAATAACAAAGAACACTTTAAAAAAAATAGGTATCTGTCTGTCGGTCTGTTTGTTCCGGCTAATCTCGGCGAAACGGCTGGACCGATTTTGAAGGGGCTTTCACTGGCAGATAGCTGATGTTGTAAGGAGTAACTTAGGCTAACTAACTTTTATTTTAGATAAAGTCACATGGGCAAAATCGTGGGCAGTAGCTAGTCTGAAATAAAAACGTGAGTAAAACCGTGAACATGAAAATGTGAATTAGGTACATTTACATTGGTTGGTAGTCGGTTCATGAGCTATATAATTATATGCGTTAAAACACACTACTCTAGAACTTCGCTCGAAACTGTTGGTCAGCAGCAGAAGTAGAATAACATTGTTACTTATTATAAATATACATTCATGAAAAAAAAACTATTGTCTTTCCCGTTTTGTTTTTTAAATAATATACCAGCTTATTATTGTCCCGCTGCAGCGCAGTCCTATTTTCGTACTAAATATTTTTTTTTTAAATAATGTTTGTTAATCTATATCTTATATGAGGGGCTTGTGGCTAAGTAATAACAGCCGCACGGGTCAATCGATCAGGTTAAACTACGCTTGTCACGGTTGGTCCGTGGATGGGTGACCATCTTTACATACCAAGACCCCTCCGTGCCTCGGAAAGCACGTTAAGTCGTTGGTCCCGTAATTTGTGGATCTTTGACAGTCGTTACGGGTCGTCAGAAGCCCGAAAGTCTGACAACCAGTCTCACCAAGTGGTATTGTATTACCCAGTAACTGGGTTGTGGAGGTCAGATAGGCAGTCGCTCCATGTAAAATACTGGTATTCAGCTGTATCCGGTGAGACTGGAAGCCGACCCCAACATAGTTGGGAAAAGTCTAGGCAGATGACGATGAATCTATACCTTATACATATTATAAATTAAAGTCACTTTTCGTGTCAGTCACTGTGTGACCGCGTTGTTCTTCTAAACTACTCAACGTTTTTTGATACAGTTTTCACCATCATTTAGAGTATTTATTCCGGAAGGTTTATGCGTATCACACATTAAATATTCAAATAAAAACTAAAATAATAAAGAAATCTCCATGTTTTGTCAAGCCGTAAAAACCGCGCGAAGACGGCGGATGCTTGCTAGTTTCATAATAAAATAAATTCTTAAGGAGGCTCTCCAAAGTATGTCATACGAAGATACAGAGAATTTATTAACTGTGTTAAAGTAAATATGTATACTCACCTACGATAAGTATTTATCATATTTAGAAACTAAGAGATAAGCTACTCAACATAATCATAATTTAGTGTTATTTTAGTGTCTATTGTCAACTTTTAGATTATTTATTAATGTTATAAGACTATTTTAAGCACTTTTCGCCTGAAACACAGGATTACCTAGTTCAGGCTCGTAAGTCTTAGGAATATAATATATATTTAAGCAAAGCAGTAGTAATTTTTATGCCTTATTTTTTTTAATAATAATTATTATTATTATTATTATTATTATTATAATATAATAAAATAAAAAATTAAGTGTCAACTGACTTTTGTTGCCGACTATACACACAAAACGTTTGAATGAAACAATGTGTCTATATCGTAAACAATGGACGCAGCATTGTAAACGAAGGTGAGTTTGATACAACCGTGACTAGATATTTGAGGTTAATCAGTTATGTAACGAAACTTCATCATTATCAAATACTTGGTAATGTTTAAGTGTGTCGGTTACAGTTGTTCACATCATTGTGATGGTAAGGTTCTGCGTTGCTGACATTGAACAGTTTTGGTTTGCTTTGCACAACGTTTTTGATGAAATAATGGAAATATTTAAAGTCTGTTGATGTTTTTTGTTGTAAGAAAAATAAAGGCCTGAAAAAGATGGTAAAAAAGCAGTTTTTTTTGACGCAATTAGCCTAACACACTATCAGTAGCAACGGGTTTCATTTTGAAAGTTCAACAACATTAATTGCGTTATTACAAATTTTTCGAACATACATATGAAGCAATGGATAAGCAATATACTTCAAAATTATTCAGATTGTGGTTGATAGTGTGTCATTTAGGGTGTAGGTTGCACCGAAGTTCCTATCGCTTTTGCACACTTGGCGAATGAGAGGTAGCCAAAATGATTAGACTTTTTTCGGTCTAGGTTTCATTCGCCAAGTGTGCGAGGATAACGTGCAATAAGGTTTACAGTTTTTTCCCAAAAACCTATATCAGGCACCAGTCTCTCTCAAAGGTGGAATACACTGCTGAGACATTTTCTTGTAAACATTAACGGCTCCCGCAGACTGGGGCGATATCGCGGGCACGACAGGCATATTGCTGCCTGTCGTGCCCGCGATATCGCGCTAGTTTGCACGAACCTCAACTGTAAGTCAGCTTTGTGAAGAGAGAATAAATGGCAATTATTATTATTATTATTTTTTATTTTTACGTCGTTACATATCTCGGGACCATGATGGTCCCGGACCCCACTCGACCGAACTCGCAAAGGCCGCTTAGACAATTTTAATGGGGCACTTATCGACGATTATCCCTGTATGCACTATGCAAATCCACCCAAGGACAATCCCCGGATGGTGCAGGACTGTTGCAGATCATGGAAACAAAACATGTTAGGCTATGGTTTTGGGTGGCTATAGCGGATTGGTAACCTAAAACTATGGAAGGACTATGGCCCCTGCCTGATCAATGTTATGTAATACACGGATAAAATGGCAGGGGGTGATAACCCCCGGAAGCTGTCGCTAGCACATAGTGACGTAGTGACAAGGGGCAATATTTCCTGAGGTGCTTGAGGAGTGGAGAGGAATTCCACGGCTTTCAGAACAATCCCAGAGCCCGGAAGATTGTCAAGATCCTACGAGCACTTATATATTACTTCCTTCCTCCGAGCACGTTTGCTCTTGCAAATCTCCACTCAAACCGGCCAATAAAGGCAAGAATGAGGTGGGAGCTCTGTTCCTCGTCAGTGATCACTCCAGCCGTCCAATAAAGGCAAGCCAGAGATGAGGAACAAGACTTCTCCCAGGAGATAGGGTCCGTGGGGTCGCTACTGCCGAACAGCTCGCCACATGCTGCTCTGCGGGTTTCTGTATCTCTCTTGGTGTGGTTCCTTACCCTAGACCTGTTCCGGCAAATTAAACTACCGGCACAGACGAGCGCAAATCGCAAGCGCTACTGCTGAGCATGTGGTCCTAGGTTCGATTCCCGGGTCGGGCAAAGTGTTAATGGGTTTTCTATCTGGAATTTCTCAGTAGCAGCCTGGAGTCTGTACTTGTGCCCGGTTGATGGCAATAGGCTCGCCCCCTTTTACATGGGACTTAAACATAACTGGCGAAATGTGGGTGTACTACAGGTAGGTACACCTCTGCCCAACCCTTCGGCTTGGGGCGGTGGGATTATTATTATTATTATTATAAGGATAATTTTTTACTTAACTTTGTAATAATTAACATATTAACTCGAATACAGGTAAAACAGATACGCAAACATCATGATTAATTAAGAAACAAGTAGGTTCTTAGTAGTGTTGATATTAAAACATAAGTTATCTGTGTAAATAGCTCTATTCTTACCTACAATCATAACAGATTCAGTTATTTCAGACCAGATATTTGGTTTCGAAATGAACACCAAAATTACAAAATATTTGTTCAATCGTATACGTAATTAGGAAATTAATTATGACAATTATAACGTTACGTGTTACTACAAAATAAATAATAAATAATAATTTAAATGGAAATATTATTCAAATTGCTGTAACAATTAGCGTCTAACATCTAAATAATTTCATGCCTGCTACTTAATGTTGTTTTATGTTCAAACATAATGTAGGCACCGTCACGCATGTTCGTTACGGATATTGCGAAATTACAAACAACTACGCATATCGTTTTAGTTCCTGAAACACAAGGCCTTTTTCTACTCATTCTCCTTTCAATAGACTAACTCAAATATTGAGCACACTAAGGCTGAGGCTACAGTAGGCAGCGATTTGCGATGCGATTGAAAGAGCGAAACGAGATAAACAGGATATGGCTACATTATGAGCGAAAATCCGGCGTATATTCGGCGATGACGTGGCTACAGTATACATGCTACACAACGAATTAGCATGAGCGATTCATGTGGCTAATTTCGCTGATATGTTTGTGTTGATGTAGCCGATGCCGTGATTACAGTAATGTTGTTCCGATCGCTTAAAAGGCCGACAACACCTAAAGCGCGGTCACTGTCGGACTGCATAGAAAAGACAGAGAAGCGCGATGACACAAAGCTGGTAATTTATTGCAAAATATGAAGCAATTATCGATTTACAAAAATACTATAGATTGTATAAAAAATAAAACACTATTATGCTAATATGTTGCTTGTCGAATAATCTGACAAAAAACCACAATGATTGCATGTATATTATTTTTTAGAGGTATCTTCGTGATTTTGTTCTATCGTATCAAATTAGTTATATTATGTTTTCAACAGACTATCTACCTAGCATATATCCTGAAGAATATCATATACTTTTTCTGATTTTGTTTACTGCAGTGGATCATATACTTTAAGGTATTATAAAACTTATAAAAGTTGCGTTTAGGTCCTGTAGTCCCCTTAAAGAGATCGCTAGTAATAAGTGATGTACGGTGTAGCCATATACGTGAGCATTCATTTATTTTTTTAATCGCTCATGTGTCGCAGGTCGCGTCGCGGTCTAATGTAGCCTCAGCCTTATTGCATAACACTTTTTTTTTTTTTTTTGGATTGGAAATTATCAAATAACTTCTCCCGCTCTGGGCGGAGCGGGAGGGTGTGTCAGACTCTTACTGACTAAAACCCACCCGTATTCCTTCCTGTTGCCTGTGTTGCCAGGGGCCTCGGTGACCCATTAGTACCTTCTCGCGATGCATAACACACTCGCAATCACAATCCGGACGATAACTAGGGGGTGTAGGGTCCTACAGCACAGCGCTGATTTTCAGTGGTCACCCGAACAGACGTACGCAATCCAAGTCAGTTTTAACTAATTATACATATGTAGGAAATAAAAAATAAATGGTACTTAGAATATAATGCAACTATAACCAATTATAAGAATAAATATAATTAAATAACATAAAAAAATATCCGCAGGCGTCACCGTGAGTGCATAAATAATGTACCCACTTTATAAACATTTTTTGTGTTGTCTCGCTCCCACTCAAATAACGCAATGGATGTTTATGAACTGTCAAAATTAAAGGCATTGCTCAATCAGTTGCTTCGTTTAAATCCTGAAGGGTCGAGCAGGTGGTAGTGTATGACAGGCAGGATCAACCAGGTGGGTAGCCTCAACAACATAACCATTCAATGGATTAAAGGACACAGCGGTTCGCTAGGCAACGATGCAGCCGATGAACTTGCCAGAAGGGGTTCGAGCATGGCACCAGTGGGACCTGAACCCATCGTGCCGCTCCCCTTCGGGTACTTACGCACTGTGGTAAGGAAACGCACCAAAGATAAACATCTCAAGCTATGGTCGGACCAAGGTGAGTTGATGGTCGCCTCACGAAACGGGTTCTCCGACTAACTAAACTACAGCTGCGCACTGTTACAGCAGCTATAACAGGCCACGGGTCATTTAACAAACACCTCTTTGTCATAGGAGTCACAGACAGTCCGCTGTGCAGAGCCTGCATGGAGGACGACGAGACAGCAGCACATGTGCTACTAAACTGCGCAGTGATCGCCACATACAGGGCAAAGTACTTCGGTAACCCAGGTACCCTCCGTGAGATGGTCAGTAACACCAAGGCGTTACTGGCCTTCCTTGAGGAGCTGGGGTTGATCGAATAATTGATTTCCCACCCGTACGCAAAATACGCGCATTGACGTGGAGTTGCGGACACCAGCCCGTATTACCTATGACAGGCAGGAATGAAGGTATGACTTACTGTGACGCTCTTTAGTTTGAGATGGGTCGTTGTTACTACACTTAGCCAGATTGATTCATTCAATCAAAATTCAAGGACTGCAAACGGCTTTATAAGATTTCAATGCACTGTAAACAAAATCAGTTTCTGTAGTTAAAATCAAACAAATCAGAATTCCAAAGCTCCGCACAGCAAAGATATGCAAACAACTCATAAATCTTATTCATTCAATTAGATACGTTTGTTTGACGTCTAACCACGTACTTACTGTCTTGTTCCATTATCGTAAGCTCCAATTTTGTTTGATGTTATTTAACAAATTGGTTCTATTCTAACAAGCGATGTTTAAGCGCAGGTCACACCACGAGCTGTGCTAAATTAGCTGAGCTGAGGCTAGCTACGGCGGCGGCGGCATCTCTTCTCTTCATAATTTCATTCACACCGCGAAAGAACAAACGCGTGAAGCTGCTGAGCTAAACCCTCTATACAGCTGCCCCCCCCCTCCTCCCTAGAGATAATAAAAGTACCCAAATGCAAAGAAAGCAATCAAGGCCCGCTCACTTGAATTCATCCAATTTTATGATTTACCGAACAAAAAATTAAATCAAAATTTGGCAGCAATTGTATATAAATTTAATCGTTGTTGATGTCCTAAAAGGGGCAAACATCTTTCTGGAAACGGGAAAAACGTTGAAAATTTTGATCGCTATACCGTGCACAACGTGTACAATTCATACTTTTCCCATCCTCTATACATCAACATGGGTCATCGGCTGGCGACGCCCTTGCCTCTATAGCACAGTGTATACTCATCATTCTCCTGCCCTTATCCCAATGTATTTGGGGTCGGCGTAACATGTCGCTTTCTTCTATACTTCTCTATTAGTTGTCATCTCGGTAGTCACCCCCTTTCTAGCCATATCATCTTTCACACAGTCCATCCATCGTTTCTTTGGTCTTGCTCTTCTCTTATAGCCATCGACATTCATACTCAAGACTTTCCTCACGACATTTTCCACATTCCTCCGCATCACATGCCCATACCATGACAACCGATTTGTAGACTGTAGGTAACATACTGTACAAACGCCTCGAAATTTAATAGAATTGGGTTCTTAACGTAATCGCGTAGTCTACACTTCAAACTAACGAACTAGTACCAAAAATTACAACTAGAGGGGCTACTTGTTACTATAAGTTGGAGGTAAGGCGCAATTTCGCACTGGTTAAATATGTTCTTATGGTTTTTCGTGGTATACTGAATAATTCGCAAATACTAGAGCCTTCGGGGTTGCTCGTTCTAAACAGTAGGTTATGGCAAGGACCGTGAGAGAGGCTGTCTAAAGTCCAGTTGGCCCGTACAAACTTGTTAAAGCTTGCACCGGTGGAGCGGGCAATAAAGGTACTCAACAGCGTCTTTCTGCGATTGCTATTGCTTGCTCTTTGGCGGGATTCCAGAGGGTGAAACTTTAGAGGGTAACATATTGTCCTCTGTATGACTTGTCTGTCTCAGAGTCTATTTTAAAATAGATTAAATTGGGACTACATTGTTGTATTGGGTTCCCACATGTAATCTAATAACAAATGAAAGTGGTATTAATAAATAAATAAACTATAGGCTGATTATGATTAAAACAAAAAAAAAATAATTGTTATTTGCTTAGAAAGTAGGTACATAAAATAACGGTGTTTACAAAATGTGTAATTACTGTACAAAAAAAAAATTGTTATAAAATATAATATAATTATTGTGTTTATAACTAAATTGAGATAATTATGTATTCGACAGTCGGTATTTAGGAAAACTGACGGTTGACTATGATGTAAATTTATTTTTTGTTCCTTGCCTTATTCGAAATATTTGTCTGATGAGCAAAATAGGCACATTTTTAATTTAAATATGTTAATTTATAATAGGACCTGTCGTCACAGTGACGCTATTTTATATTTTGATTGTAATCAATTTATTCCTGATTACAAACTGACAAATTATACAATGTATTTGCCACCTAGTTGTAGGAGACATATTGCTAATCTTTTAGCATACAATATACACAGTGACACTGGTACCTGTAGTGTACCATCGATTACTGTTAGTAGTGATACTAACACTACTTTTGATACGCCTTGTAGTTTAAACTGTTAGGTGCGACAACGGGTCAGCTGCATATGTTGAATGTTGTACATCAAAATATGCAGGGTCTGTCTGGTAAATAGTTAGAGTTAAGTTTATTTATGGAGAACTATAACGTTCAGGTGTTATGTTTTACTGAACACTGGTTGAAAGAACATGAAGTAGTGTTTGTGAATGATGATCAATTTACTGTACAAAGTGCATTTGTAAGAAAAAGTGCTATTCGCGGTGGATCTTTAATTCTTGTTTCAAACAAGTTGAAATGTAAGCAACGTTTAGATTTATTTAATCTTTCCATCGAGCGCACTATTGAGTTGTCTTGTGTTGAACTCGAGCGATACGTCATAATTTGCGTTTATCGACCCCCCTCTGGGGATTTTATTCGTTTTGAATCGGTAATGGAGGATTCACTCAATAGATTAAAATCTAGTAATAAAAGTATAATTTTATGTGGAGATTTTAATATTAATATTTTAGATGTTACTCCATTAAGTATTAGACTTCTCAATTTGTTTAGGTCCTATAATCTAATTAACTTGTATTTTGAACCTACTAGGATTACGGCATCTTCGTCGACATGTCTTGATAATATATTTAGTGATTGTGATGCCAAAAATAAATTAGTGTTAAGTGACTTAACGTCTGACCACTGTGGTTTATTAGCTAGCTTCCCTGTGCCATTACATAAAAAGCCGCATAAAATAGAATGTAGGCCTTATACAGCTAGTCGTTGCAACAAGTTTAAAAATAATATAGCTCATAGAATTACCGAGAATCCTAATGAAATCTATGGAGCTCTTTTTGATGTTGTCCAAAAAGAGTACCAATCCACTTTCAAGACCAAAACCATTAACATTAATGGCACCCCCGCTGGCTTTAACCAATGGGCTACTCCAGGTATTTATAAAAGTAGAGCGAGACTATACGAGTTATATGGTTTAAAAAAATACAGGTTTGATACTCCTTTTCTAGAGTACGTCAAAAATTATTCAAAATTATTTAAAAAGATTTGTGTTTTTGCTAAATCTAAATTTTTAAGCGACACAATTAAAAAATCCAATAATAAAATAAAAACCACTTGGAAAATTATTAACAATGAAACGGGTAAGTCGGTTAACCAACAAGAAAACCATCTTGAGATTATGGTCGACAGCAAATTAGTTAATAAAGCAGCTGACGTAGCTGAGGCATTCAATGATTTTTTTGCCAACATACCTATAACTACGACTCGCTCCTTAAATTCGTCCTCGTCTAAAGCTGAAAACCTTTTGCATAGTAGTGTGCCGAAATGTAGTCGCTTATTTAGTTCCGAACATGTAACACCTGGTGATGTAGTTAACGTTTTTAACACACTTAAGTCTAAAAACACTGGTGATTACTGGGGTATCTCCATTAAACTATTAAGTAATATAATAAACATCGTAGCCCCCTATCTAGCTGTTACTTTTAATAAATGTGTTGATTTAGGAACTTTTCCTGACCTCATGAAGAATAGTAGTCATACCATTATTTAAATCAGGTAATAAAAAAGATATTGGCAATTTCAGGCCTATTTCTATTTTACCTGCATTTAGCAAAATATTTGAAAAGTTAATACTCAAGCAGTTGCTAAGACATTTTAATTTAAACAGCCTCCTTCATAATGAACAATATGGCTTTACAAAAGGTCGTTCGACTACAGATGCAGGCGTTGCACTGCTGAAATATATATTTAAGGCATGGGAGAACTCGCAAAATGCTATTGGAGTTTTCTGTGATCTCTCCAAGGCTTTTGATTGCGTGCAACATGACACGCTCTTGCGTAAACTACATCATTACGATGTCCAAAATGAAGCTCTTAAAGTAATAAGTTCATATTTACATAATAGGTTGCAATGTGTAGATGTTAATGGTGTGAAATCTTCCGAGCTTCTAGTACAGTTAGGTATACCACAAGGCTCAATACTGGGTCCATTCTTATTCTTAGTATACATTAATGACTTACCATTCTATTTAAAGGGTATCTGTGACGTTGTACTGTTTGCAGATGATACCTCTCTTATTTTTAAAGTAGAAAGGAATAGACAAGATTTTGACGACGTAAACAGTGCACTCTCAATTGTCACGGATTGGTTTACGACAAATAACTTAGTTCTCAATGCTAAGAAAACAAAATGTATAAAGTTCGCTTTACCGAATGTTAGAAATCTAGGACCCAACATCGTCTTGGATAAAGAGGTTCTTGATACTGTAGACTCGGCAGTTTTTCTAGGCATAACAGTAGATGCTAAACTTCAGTGGGGCCCTCATATATCAAGCCTAGCGGGAAGGCTCAGTTCGGCCGCTTACGCCGTCAGGAAAGTAAGACAATACACTGACGTTGATACAGCTCGTTTAGTATATTTTAGTTATTTTCATAGCGTTATGTCCTACGGTATTCTGTTGTGGGGCAAAGCCGCTGACATTCAAAATATATTTGTTCTTCAAAAACGAGCTGTTCGAGCAATTTACCAGCTAGGTGCCAGAGTGTCTCTGAGAGATTTTTTTAAAGATATTGGTATTCTCACGGTGGCATCACAATTCATCTTCGCCAACATCTTATATATTAGGCAAAATATACACTTATACATTAAAAACAGTGATATTCACAATATTAACACCAGAAATAAGGACAAATTACGTGCTCCATTTCACCGGCTTCACAAGGTTCATAACTCGTTTGTTGGACTTGGTATTACTTTTTATAACAAGCTACCCTCTTCTTTGCTAGATTTGCCTTTTAATGCGTTTAAAACTAAAGTAAAATCCAAACTTTGTTCAAGGGCATACTATTCTATCAACGACTACTTAAACGATAAGAATTGGTGGTCGCTGTGATTAACTCAAGACAATGTTTATGTTCTTTCTCCAGAATTAGCTTACCTAGTGACAGGTTATATGAGTTCACATAATTGTTTATTTTATTTGACTGTATAAGTCAATTTATTTTAATTTTTATTTTCGTTTATTATTGACATAATCTTCTCATTACAATGTTTTTGTTGAGTTGTATTGCAATATGTGGTTAGCTAGCGACCCCGATAACTGATTATATTATTCTTACAACCGGCAGCAAGTTCGTCATGCTCCCTTAGATGTCACTGCTTGCGGTAGCGTCGGGGGTCGGGTTGCCTCCTTCCCTCAAATATAGCGAGGGGGGTAATGGCTAATTTTTGCGTTATGCTCGTGAACGGGTGCTGCTTGTGGTGACTGGTCGTCTTGCTGACCATTGTTTTGTTTTGTTATTAGTAATTAACTGTTTATTTATTTTAATTTGATGGTCCTAGTTCATCATTTGTGACTGTTACGGCTGTAGATATATGTAAGCGGGCACGCCCTTTATACTTGAAGGCTTTTACTTAGGTTTTAAGTTCTGTTTACGTTTTTATCTCTGCTTGAGAATAGTTTTCGGTCTTTTTCTTTTCTTTTTTTTTTTTTTTGTTGGTATAGTGGTGTGCTAGCTGACATATGGCTAATAATTTAATGTTTTGTGTTTCACGTGGTGTAAATTGTTTTGCATACTATTGTATAGAATCCATTATTTTCTCTAACTGAACAGACAGCTGTGTTGCTGGGGAGTTTGTTGGCCACTTCTTCTTCCCAGCTAAAGCACTAGGAAGTGGCTAAGGTTGGGCGTTTTGGGGGACTGTCTTATGTAATTTTGACGTTCGAAAAGGGCTGATCCTCAGCCTAGTTTGAATAAATGACTTTTGATTTTGATTTTGATTTAAAAAAAAATGTTCCGCTTGTTTCTTGTGTATTGATAAATTGGAGAGGTGTTTGAAATTAATTGTGTAACGTTATTTTTGAATAATTTTTACGTTTTATTTTGTTTTTGTTGGTAAATAGTGATTGTTGCTCGTAGCTACATCAGACGAAAGTGTACAATTTTGTTTGATACCTATTAAGCTGATTGTTGTTTTTTTTTATATTCCAGGATGTCTAGTAAGAGGTCCTTCCTTGTCATTTGACAAAGACATTAGTTTTGCGCTAAATTATGGTGCAAATAGTGAAGATTGCCTAGCTTTTGATGACGACAGCCTTGCCGATCCTGATTTTGTAACTGAATTGGACACCTTCGAAGATGAGGCTCCAGAGGTAGATATCGATGTGGATTCCATAATAGAAACTCTAGAAAACATAGGTGAACATAGGTTTTTTCTCTAGCACAGAAACTACACCGTCACACGAGAGCACTGCTGGACCTTCAAAAGCCAAGAACCCAAGAATTGCTAAACAAAAAAAAAAATAGAGTTGAATGCAGAATAGCTCATTTTTATGGGCAAAAATGCCCTGGGTCCTGATCTTCTGCTTCATACTCCCATACAGATTTTTCTCTACCTATTTTCAAATAAACTAATGAAGAACATTTCTGTAGAGACCAATTTCTATCAAGCGCAGAAATATCCTAATAGCGCTTTTCGGATGTCTGAGGAGGATGTCAGGCAATTTATAGGTGTGGCATACCTATTGTCTCTCGTCCAATTACCTTGAGCTACCAACCACCAGCGTCCCATACTTGGACCACCTCTAATACAGGAAACCATAAAATTAAACAAATTTGTAAAAAATCGTCAAACTTTGCATTTCAACGACAATTATAGCCAACATCTTCCGTGACGTCACGGTCGCTTGAGAGCGAGATTCAAGCCAAAAAACACAAAGAAACAGCTCAGTATATGCCTCCGAAAGCAGTACGGCTAAACCAGATTAGGCACTGGCCGCAATGGTCTGATAAGAAAATCAGATGCAAGTTTCCGAAATGTGTTGGATTTACCCATAATGTATGTGAAAAATGCGGGGTAGCTTAAGGGCCGATTCACACCGGAACGGCAGAAGCCGGCAGCGGCCGGCAGCGACGCGACGAGCCCTCCCGACAGTTTAGTTTCTACATTCAGCAAGGAAACTCTAATAACACAGATACGATAAGTCCCCGCTTGCTCAGTAACCGGTAGCGCCCCAAGCCGAGGTTCGAGTCCCACTATGGGACGCCATTAGCTGTGCTGCCTAATTTTAATTTAAATAGGTGAGTGGCCCTTCTAGCCCCACCGAAACCCGGTAAAGCAGTCGAGTACCCCCGCGGGACCACTGCATAAATACCATTATCAAAAAAAAAAAAAGCAAGGAAACTCGTGGGTTTGGAGTGAAAATGATGGAATTGGTTATTATTAGGTTTAGTGCTTATTTCTGTGGAAGAAGAATGAAACAAACAAATGAAAAAAAAAAAAAAGAAAAAGGGATGTGCCATGAAATAACGACGATGAAGAAACGACGATTGTTGGGAGAATTACCGCGGCGCCGCGAGCGGCCTCGTGTCACCGCTAGCAGCCGCGGGCAATACCGCTGACAAGACGCGCGTGACCGCGAGGCTGCTACATGCGACGCGAGCGGCCTCGCTGCACCGCGGGCGGCCGCATGACCTTTTCTTGCTTTTCAAGTGATACTGGACTTTTAATTATGTAGATAAAGTTTAAAATTATTTCACACTGAAAGTGCTCGCCGCGCCGCTGCCGGCCGCTGCTTTCCCGGTGTGAATCGGCCCTTATGCTACACGTAAACCAAGCAATTGCTTCAGAAACTTCCATCTTTCGTAACATGTCATTGTGCTGCCGTACTATATATAGATTTTAACCATTTACCTCAGTGTTGCCTAAAAGCAACACTCCCTATTTTCGTTATTTTGTTTCCAAATAATAATAAAAAACAACACCAGAAATTCGTGTATTTAATTTTTTAAGATACGACATAAAAGATAATGGCTTGTGACAGAAGACTTCAATTTTTTGTTATCATCTCTAATCCAAAAAAATATTTATAAATTTATTTAATTTATGAGTGATAGAGGGTTACCTTAGTTCGCAATATGGCCTGCGCTTTATTGTCACAAAGTTTGTTGTAAACGAATATAATGAAAACAAAGAAGCAAAACAAGTGATGCGAACAAAAAACTGCTTATTTTCAACGTGTTTTGTCCCACACGTTCGATGTACACGCACATAATAACACTCTCTTGAAACGTCCCACGAACTTCAGTTCCCTACTCAATCAATGAATCAACTCAGACTATTGCAGGCCACTGCTGGAAAACGGCAACACCCTAGTTACGATGAAGACCCGGTTCTCCGCCTGCCGCATCCATACCAGGACATTAACAAAAAAAATAATTATACACCCCAGCCTGCTAAACTTCGCGTGGAAGTTCTAAAGGGTTACCAAGGCCCCTGGCAACACAGGCAACGGAAGGAATACGGGTGGCTTTTAGTCAGTAAGAGTCTGACACACCCTCCCGCTCCGCCCAGAGCGGGAGTTTATTTGATAATATCCCACACAAAAAAAAAGTCCGCTATACACCTGCAATTTTAAGGACCCAAAAACGCCACTGATGCGATTAACGTAGTCACCAACTGGGGTCAAGTCATTTGATACAAGTACATAACTTCCATTGACTCAATAAGAAGAAGACTGCCAGTCAGCTTGCTTACTCTGCCAGCTGTGTCGGAAACTCCAGTTCTTATCCGGATAACGTCATTCCCCTTTGAAAGTAAGATCCAAAATGAGGCTAAATAATGACAGCCGCATGGATCGATCGATTGTTAAGCTACGCTTACCACGGTCGGTTCATGGATGGGTGACCATCCATTACATATCCGAGACCCCTCCGTGTCTCGGAAGTCATGGCACGTTAAGCCGTTGGTCCCGGCTGTCCTTCGTAAATCTTTGACAGTCGTTACGCGTAGTCACGGAAAAAAAGGATCTCTTCAGCGAAGAATATCAATATTCTCGGAAAAATTGTTTCAATACAAGTAAATATTTTCTTAACGTAAGTAACGTACTCAGTCCAAGAAAACCTGTTTACTCAAAATAAGAATAATAAATACTTGGTCTTTATTGCAGAAAATATCGGGTTTTTACTGAAGACTTTGAAAACTTTTCTTAAAATTAAACTTAATAATTCTTTATTTAACTTTAATGTCTACGTCCACAATAAAACTAAGACAACATTTTACTTCATTCAAGAACATATTGTTTTCCCCATATATGAATCAATATTTGTCTTGACCAAAAGAAATGTCCAGCTCGTGTCCAGTTAGAAAAACTTACTCAATAACCCATTGGTATAAATTCAGAAGAGACTTTAGCACCGAAAATGTTGAGAAATTTATTGAATGTCTAAAAGCCCTAAATTTTACTGAATGCTATGAGAAAAGTGACGCAAATGCTTCTTTTGAAGAATTCCATAAGGTATTTAAACTTTTTTATGACCTCTGCTTTCCAAACATCAAAATTAAAGTTCCAATTATTCGCAAAACCAAATGGCTTAGTAAAGGATTAAAAATATGTTCTCTTCGTAAAAGAATGCTTCTTAAAATATATCGACTCTCAGGTAAAAAGTCAGATAAGGGTAACTTTAATAATTATGCAAAAATGTTTAAAATAATTGTAAAACTTACTCAAAAGTCGCAAAATAATTATTATATACAAACAGCCACAAAAAAACCTAAAGCAATATGGCAAATAATAAACAAAAATAAAAACAATAATCCCCCTGAAAAAAATGATAGATTAAGATATAATAATCAAGTTATAACGGCCCCTGATACTATAGCACAAACATTTAACAATTTCTTTATTGATGACATCTCGAAACTGACAAATAATAAAATAAATTACGCAAAGATTCTAACTTATAATAAACCAAACTCCTGTTTCTTAACCCCAGTTACCCTAAACGATGTTGTGAAATTAATCATGGCATTAAAAAACAACAAAAGTACGGGCTATGATGGAATTTCAACGCAAATAATAAAACGTGTAGTGTACATAATTGCCCCAATCATAACTCATATTATAAATCAGTGTCTTGAGGAAGGCATTTTCCCAACATATTTAAAAACTACGGTGGTTACACCACTATTTAAAAAAGGAAACCCAGAAGATGTACGATGTTACAGGCCGATTGCTCTCATTCCAATATTCGCCAAAATATTCGAAAAAGTACTAAATAATAAACTTACTGAATATTTCGAGAAAAATAAAATAATAATAGATAATCAAATAGGTTTCAGAAAAGGGAAATCGGTAAATTCAGCAATTCATCAGTTTTTAGAAAAAATACTTACAGAACTAGATAAAAAAAACCAAGTTACAGCTCTATACATGGACATGACAAAAGCGTTTGATTATGTTGATCATGAACTTCTTTTGCAAAAACTGGAAATATACGGAGTTCGGGGTAAAGCACTACAAATAATCAGATCATATCTATGTAACCGAATACAGTTCACTGAAATAACACAGTTATGTCCATTTACAAAGAGAGAGATTAAGTATACATCGAGTCCTAGATTTATAAAATATGGTGTACCTCAAGGGTCAATACTGGGACCACTACTGTTTCTCATTTACATAAACGATTTACCTAATGCTATTCAGCAACCTATGGTTTTATTTGCAGATGACAGTACGGTTCTTTTCACAAATAATAAAAACAAAAATCATGAACAAGAAATAAATGATTCCTTATCTAAATTAATAAATTGGCTTCAAATAAATAATTTACAAATTAATCTCACAAAAACACATTACATGAACTTTAAAAATAAAAACGCGACATGCTTTAAGTATTGCATACAATAATGAAACAGTAGCTGAAGTAGCAAATACAAAATTTTTAGGAATCCATATAGATTCGAATATGTCATGGAAAACACATGTAAATAGTGTATGTACCAAATTGAATCAATTTTCTTACGCTCTATACATGCTTAAAAAAGTATCCAACCAGACCGCGCTTCTTACTGCTTACCATGCGTATGTGGGATCCACTCTGTCGTATGGGTTACTATATTGGGGAAACTCGAATGATAAAGAAATTGCGTTCAAAGCCCAAAAAAAGTGTATTAGGTCTATATGTGGGTTACGACAAACGGATTCATGTAAACCACATTTCGTAAATCTCAAGATTTTAACACTCCCTGCTCTATTTATCTACCTGGCCTCAATTTTAGTTAAATCAAACATTACAAGCTATGATACGTTAAAAAGCAGAAGACTTAAACATACCTTAAGAGATAAAACGTCCCACACTAGAGCGTACAGTAATAGTGTTTTCTGTATGAGCACAAAGATGTAGCTACCTATGGACATTAAGATTATAAATTCAATTATTATTTTTAAAAGAATGCTGAAAATTTTCTTAATTAAAAAGGCCTATTACTCAATAGCAGAATTTCTTGAGGAAAAATAATTTTGTTCAATAAAGTACCTATCACTAAAGTGAATTTAATTCAGTAAAATATTTTTAAAAGGATTATGATAATTAATATTAAATGATTACAATACTGTGACATAATTGAATTAATGAATAATGATAATTTTTAAATCAGGTAACTCATGACATGTGTATTTTTATTTAGGTATGACTTTAATAATTTATAATTAATATGATGTAAATGATAAAATTATATAATGTAATTAAAACGATGTCCTTTATAAAATTTAATATTTATAACTTTTTTCTTTTTAATTAATGAATGTAAATAATGCATGTTCAACGGTTACTGTTACAATTATAAGCATATATGCAAGATGAAATTGCAATGCCCTAACAGGGCCACTATGTTCTAAGAACTGATATCCTCTGTTAAGAACTTTATTTATGTACACATAGTTAGCAATAAAGAATTTGAATTTGAATTTGAAAAGGATATTGTCTTAATTTAAGACATCCTTTTTTTCCGTGCAGTCAGAAGCCCAAAAGTCTGACAACCAGTCTTACCAAGGGGTATCGGGTCACCCAGTAACTGGACTGGGTTGTGGAGGTCAGATAGGCAGTCGCTCTATGAAAATACTGGTATCAGCAACATCCAGTTATAGTGGACGCCGACCCCAACATCATCATCATCATCATTTCAGCCGAAAGACGTCCACTGCTGGACATAGGCCTCCCCCAAGCACCGCCACTTCGACCGGTTCTGTGCTTCCCGTATCCAACGTATTACTGCGGCCTTCACAAGGTCATTGGTCCACCTTGTAGGAGGCCTTCCAACGCTACGTCTTCCGGTACGCGGTCGCCATTCCAGAACCTTTCGGCCCCATCGGCCATCTGATCTGCGATTACCCCAACATAGTTGGGAAAAACCTGAGCAGATTTTTTGATCTCGAAGAAAGTCTGAGCATAGCTCGCTTTATTAGCTGAGCAACTTACCTACTCTGTGGTAACATCATAGACTGTAATCATAACGATTAATATCAAATATGTAGGAAGCCACGACAATGCGCCGCCGCTCACTATTTCAAAACATTTGGACCCGTTTTTTTCTTCATGTGTAGGTACAACTTGCGAATGCTGTTGTAACGCATCTGCAGATGTGCTTATAGAACAACACTAGTTATTTAGAGATGTGTTAATGTAATGCAATTAGTTTGCTGGATAAAAATTTAGTAGTGAGTAAGGATTTGAAATTGAATTCTTTCGTGAGAATCGACCAATAAAGTAGGTCCAATGACATCATTAAGTTTTCGGAGGAGTCTTCAACTCGTTCACCCCCACAAAATAATCAGAATTTTCTAATTTTTTCTTTCCTGTTACCCTTGCAGTGTGCTGTGTGATAATACTTGTATTATTCGAGGTAGAAGAAAAATCATTAAATATTGAAATGGCTTCGTTTATATGCATTAGTAACAGCATATGTAACAGCTGCTACTCGACATTATTACGAGTGTCGCAATGGAGTCGGCAGAACAAAGACAGTTAAAGAGGACTACCCACACTTCAATACGTGTGTAATAGGTACCTCGTCATACCTGCATACAACATCACGCCAAGTGTTCCTCTAAGAGATCAGCTGACGTGTAGGTATAATTTTGTCACATTTTGCCAGTCTGCCAGTTTCAGTTTCATGACGTGGTAATGTGTGCCCTATTGCCATCAACCGGGCAGTTGCTACTGAGATATTTCTAACGAAAAAACCCAATAACATTTTCGCTATTGAGATATTCCTAACGAAAAAACCCAATAACATTTTCGTATGCTCTGCACCCCAATTGTGTAAGCCATCACTCATAATCACAACGTCCCTCATTTTAAAAATAACGATATTTAATCAATTGATTAACTTATGTTTGAATCTGTCTGCCCAACAAGGTAAACAACAAAACGAAAATTGTTAACATGAAAAATGTATAAAATTGTGTGTTACACGCAATGACAATTCATGACAATTCGCCACAGTTGGCGCCACTTTGAAAAGAGGTCTTCCATTTCTACAATGAACAAAAAAAAAATAAAAAATAAATAAAATAAACAAAAAACGAATGATGACGTGCATCATTCGTTTCATTCATTCGTACATCATTCAGTCACGACTAAAGAAAATATAGGCGCTTTGACACTTTTGGCAGGTCTTGACCTGACGTCTCAGTGCTGCCAGAAAACCGTCATTATGCTGCTGTCTGCTGTGCAGTTACCCGAATATGTTACATTTTTTCCTGCCTCCAGAAAGTTTTTGTGCTTCGTTTACAGGTTCGTTGCCTTCGGCGTCTAACTGGACAGTTTTTTGTTGACTAGTAGTTACCAAACAATCTCGATTGACTCTTGACATGAATAGCGAGTGTGACGTCATAATTTTACAGTTCACCACTTTAATTATCAATTTAGATAACCATTACCTACCTAGTTACAGTACCTACACAATTAATTATATTAGCAACAATGTATTGGCTACATTTCCTGTGTTTCAGGTTACGTAAACTTGTACTCTGTACAAAGCGTGCAGCGTACTTCGTCTTAGAAATGTGGATGATCTACAATCTTAAAGATGCAGTTGCATTTTGGATCTGATATTTCGTAAAAGTAATAATAGCGCGAGTAAGTCAGTTTTTTATGCTAAGAATATCTACAATCTCCTTACCTATGTATTTTAAAACAAGTTACATATACTGAAACAAAAGTTGCTTGAAATGATTATAATCAATTCGTAACTAGATCACTTAAAAAAACTTCTATGACTTTAAAGTTGTGGAATACCTTAACTTAACTAAGTAAATAAGTAAGTACATACAAACTCAATCAATAAAAATATGACATATACGAGCTTTCGAAAGAGGCTGTCACGAAGGTTTGAGTGACAAAGATGACGTGTAGTACATATTATAATGAAATTAAAAGGAAAACTATCACTGCCAAGTAGGCTTTACAAGTTACCTAACAAGTTATAGTCGACCAACTTAAATTTGCAGTTGGAGAATTGATTGTGGCATATATCGATGTATGGGAGAACATATTTTTCGACTACAATGTTAAAGGATAAATTCATGCCAACTTCCCAACTACCCACGGACAGGAACCCTTCATTGTGCGTGGTCTTGGCCGGTTTTATTTTTTTGGTGGGAAATTATTAAATAACTTTTCCGCCCTGGGTGGAGCGGGACGGTATCAGAATCTTACTGACTAAAACCCACCCGTGTTCCTTCCGTTGCCTGTGTTGCCAGAGGCCACGGTATCCCTTTCGGACTTTCCCGCGAACCCGGGAGGAGATGACGCTCTACAAAGCTGAACAATTCCTAATCCCGATGTATGGGACATCCCATAACCTAACTATAACGTATCCTAATCGTAGCTAATATATATGGGAAAGTGAGATTGTTTGTTTGTTACGCTTTCACGCTAAAATGGCTGAACGGATTTGGATGAAATTTGGCACATAGGTAGACCATGACTTGGATCTACACAAACACAACTTGACAAAGCGTACTTTTAATCTCGATATTCTCACGGAATCGAGATTTATGTGGGTAAAACCGCGGGGCGCAGCTAGTATATTTAATAGCCCCTTAACGGAACCCAGCAGCGCATGTAGAGTTTTTTTTATTGTCAACTCAATTTAAGTGTACCTACCTGTGAGTGGGTGTGGGTTTTTGGTACCGTAAGATTAACGCTTTTTTTTCCAAGTTTGCATTAGATTCTGTTATCAGAACAAGCCTATCGAACTATTACGGAAGTAGTTGTACCTACCTAGTTTCTATCAAAAATCAATGTCAAGATTAAGGTAGTTATCAATTTCAATGAATCGCTAAAACATTTACAGACACTTTTGTATTTAAAAAGCGACTAAGTAGGTACGTACGGTCTCATTTTTTTTTTTGTTAAGTCTATAACTGTAGTCTGTAATTAATCAGTTATAAAATTTGCAATTTGTACACAACATTAGTGGTAATTTTCTACGCTCTAATAAGTTAAAGCGTTGTACCGTATTGTAGACGAAAGTGGATTGTTCATTGTGATTCAAAACTACCAGTTAGATAAAAAACGAAACTTGTTTAAAAACGCACTTCGGACCCTCAATAATGGGTACTTGCAAAGTAGATATAGTAAAAAACCGCTATTTAAGCTAAAATGGAATTTCCTAAGGTATAAGGTATACAAGGTTATTATCAAAATGAATGCCTAAGGCATTTTAAGTCCGCCTTTGTACCTTTTTTGTGTGCGAGAAGTTTGAATGCATAATTCCTAACTAATATTAGATAAATGTAAAAGTGAATCTGTCTGTTTCTTACGCTGTCACGCTGTCGCACAAAGCAGCTGAACGGATTTGGATGAAATTTGGCACATGATTGGACCTTGACCTGGATTAGGAAATACAATACTTTTTATCCCGACATTCCCACGGGATCGAGACTTATGTGGGTGAAACCGCGGGGAACAGTTAGTAAAAAATAAATAAACCTACTAAAATTACAAAAGAATGAATTTTTGAGCTCTAGCTTGAGAGAGAGATTTCTAATATGTACTTTGCGTTTTCTTAACCATAATTTTATTAAATCTGTAATTCTGTATTTCTGTATGTGTAATCTGTAATTTATATGGTGTACTTATTAAAGAGTATTCTAATCTAAATTGTAGATGTGACGCCTTACACACAGGCACACAGGAAATATCTCACTTCCGTAGACATTCCCACGGAATATCAGAGCAAACGGCCCGTTTCCTCTTATTAGAAGAATACTGTCATTAAAAGGACAGCAATCTGCAAGGAACTGCCTATTATAGTAGAAAATTAACTGAGTCTATGGTAGTTATCCCACCGCCAGCGATTAACGAGTAGCGAGTAGAGCTAGCAACTGAAAACGAGTTGGCGAGCAGCGAGTGTGTAGTTCCGATAGTTTTGTCGCTGGGCTGTCAGCGACTGTCCGAGTGCGACAGGTGATTACTCGCACCACTCGCTCGACTGCTGGTTGGTCGCTCGGCGTGAGTTCTGATTGCCAAGCGAGCATCGCTGAGCAAAAATCGCTGAGCGAGTATTATCTTTGATAGGTTTTGTCGCTCAGCGACAAACTAGTGGAGCGAGTACTCGCTGTCGGTGTGTACAGTCAGCGGTCAACTATTAATATATGCATCTCTTTTGTTTACAAGGAATATAGGTATCTATTGTACGTTTCTTGAGCGAGAAAATAGCCGATAGTTAGTCGCTTCCTCGCTCGGCGGGACAACTGCCTATAATGAACGCCTGTAATCCATACCATTATGCAATTAATATTAAACTCTTGTCAGTCAAAACCTGGAACGTTGAGGATGTTGAAGAAGGGAATAAATGGAGAAAATTGTATATCTTTAACAAAGCTTTAGGGCCTTACCATAATCGTTTGCAAGATAGGTGGCAAAGAAAGTCTCATGCTGGTTGGCACTAGGTAGCAAATTGCATGGCACCTCGCACAACTGTTCGTAATATTGACGCCTAGACAAACTGGCATTCTATCAGCAATAGCGATGATGGAGAAAATAAAAAAAATATTGAATATATATAATAAGCTTCTAAAAACCTTATGTCAATCCTGTTGAATTGAAAGCAACGAACTTATGTACCTATCAATCAACGACCAACGACACTCCACACCGTGGGAAAGACGAAAAAAATAATTATCATTCCCACTTTATGTGCAAGCGTACCTACTATAATTGAATTTTTCAAGATTTTATTTTACCACTTTTTCCGCATGATTAATATGTATATCCATGCCAAATTACACCTTTCTAGTACTAAAGGGTCTCTGAGCTAAGCCGGGGACAGACAGACGAACATGGCAAAACTATAAGGGTTCCTTGTTGACTACGGAACCCTATAAAGGCGAATGTTCAAACCAAATAGCATATGATTTGGTTTGAACATTCGCCTACAAAATTCGATCGATTTGAATCGATTTTTTCTTATAGAATAGATATGAATCGCTCATTGTCCAACGATAAGCGCAAAGCAACTAACTTCAAAATTTCATCATTATAATTGCTTGATAAACAGTTATGTGGCAGCAAGAGGCAAAAAAAACTCTAGCAATGCCTGGTTAAAAGGCTAGATTACATTATAATTACCCAACTACCTGCCTATTAGAACTGTGTGTATGCCAATCAATCGTGCACGACGCCAGTAGTCGTGACGAGATGAGCCCCACAGGCCACGAGTTCTTACGTATTTGTAAGACTAAGACGGTCACGGTATTCAAATATTGTTTTTTCGATTTCTCATTCACCATCATTCACGTGTTTAATTATAATTCTTTAGAAAAATTAAGGAAGCGTTTATGAATGAGGAAACAAAAGCTAAAACTAATATTGGTAAATGATATGGAATTAAACAACAAGGTGAAGCCTTGTGTTCATCTTCGTCTTATGTGTTCCGGGAATCGTATTCTTTTAGGATTAATGGATCAATTTGAACACATGTGTTTAGAATCTTTCCTAATATTATAAATGCGAAAGTGAGTTTGTTTGTTTGTTACGCTTTCACGCTAAAACGACTGAACGGATTTTGATTAAATTTCGCACTTGGGTAGACCACGACCTGGGTTACGACATAAGATACTTTTTTATCAGATATTCCCGCGGTATCGAGACATATGCGGGTAAAACCGCGGGCGCAGCTATTACAATATAAATAAACTTACAAACTATATAATATTTAGGTACCTACGTTACGTATATTCTTTAAGTAGGGAGGTGTAGGTAGGTATAGGGAGGATTTGGGATCACAGGCGCAGTGGGGACTCTGTCCGCCCACTGAGTGACCTCAGGGAAGACGGCGCACAGTGGTCACGTGCTGCCTTGCATATTTGCACAGTTAGGTTTCGGGGAGACCTCTTTACAGTCTCTCCAGAGATGTGCCCTAACAGGCATTGCATAGAGGGGGTCTCGGAAGGTTCCCCTCCTAAAAAAAAACTAAAAAAATATAGGGTGGATGCACCTGCATTTACATTAGACATAGGTAACAATTATAATTTATTTCCAATATCAATCATGATGGTTGTTTTGACGCTCATACGAGGATTCTGCACTCTTTCGTAGTGTTTTAAACAGTTTATTATTAACGTTATCACAGTAAAAGAATCAAGTCGAAAAAAGGTTTTCCGCTGGCACACCAAGTCTAAATAGTCAGTGACAAGGGTCGATTAAACACTTTAGTTTTATAAATCTTTATTACTCGTACTGAGTTCAAATGTAAACAGAAGTAAAATTAAAAGAAAATTAATTAAGAGCTGTTATGTGAAATACAATATATTGAATAATTTTGTGGATGTGAAAAAGTAGCAGTGTTAACCGACTTTTGTCGCTGAACGTACGGCGGCCCAGTCGTACCAAGGGGTAACGTGTTACCCAGTAACTGGGTTGTGGATGTCAGATAGGCAGTCGCTCCATGTAAAATCCTGGTATTCAGCTGCATCCGGTAAGACAGGTAGCCGACCCCAACATAGTTGGGAAAAGGCTAGGCAGATGATGGTGACATAAAACTAAAGTGCAATTACTGACTTAAAACAAAACAACGGCAACGCGACAATGTAAACTTAGAAGCCATTTACTTAAATAAACATTAGTATCAAGTTGCATTGTATATTCCATTGCGTGCAAGGAGGTTCTACGATTCGCCACGGCTAGCGGCTGCGCGAGAATGCCTGAGCTTTACCTATTAGTATTAAAAATAACAATGTTGTTAACTAGGCCCGATTTACAACGATCTTGTGGATAGACATGACTCAGAAATAATGCGTCTCACACATGGGTTAGTGTATGATTACGTCATTTGATAACAAAAACTTTTTTTTTCTAGAGTACTCTGTAATGGCGGATCTGACTTTATGTTCAAAATATTAATGTGAAGCATTGAGCTCATCGCCATCCAAAACACAGGAATTCTGCTTTGCAGCAAGCATTTAATAGGTTGGTTTCACCAAATGAACTCAGAGTTTCAAGCTCCATACCAAGCATGGGAACAAGTGCGCGTCATTCTCCAGAGAATGGCGTCGCAGGTGTAAAAAAAAAAAAAAAAAAAAATAAAAAAAAAAAAAAAAAAAAAAAAAAGGTGTACATTATAGGGGACCTGGGTGAACCATGGCGTGCTGATACCTATCAGTCTGAGGTGCGATGCATATATTCCGCTATCCTGACTAATGGTAACAGGAGATTTTAGTCGAAAAAATCTGACATAATCCTCTGTTTTCCCTAAACACCAAACCGCAATCCTCATAAGACCCATGAAGATTTCCAGCTATTGTATAGTGTGGCAAAATATCCTGAGCAAATCTATGTATAGCTTATTGTGAATCATAAGCTGACTGTAAATAAAAACCTGTCCTATACTCATTCGTGCATTCATTGAATTTATAAAGGAAGTAGAAAAAATACGATAATTACAGAAAATTGACTACCATTCAATACTTGTTGGGAATGTTTGAAATATGCAGAAATCGTGACGGAAAGATTCAAACGGCTTCCATGGCGTCATTAGGTCGTGTGTTATCTTCAAACATCCTTGGGATGATACCGTGATGATCTCACACGGATTTGGGGTCATTCTTCTTAATCGTGTTGGTATATCCGAAACTAAGTAGCTGTGTTATTCATGAAGATAACGATAGTTAGTGGAAGCTTGTAATTGGCCATCGTTGGCACATTGTACTAGATATGGAAATGTATTAGCTAAAGCTAAGTAGCTTTTCGTGTAGGAAGTAAGTTTTCCCAAAATGAATAAAATAAATAAATAAAACACAGTATTTGTTGAAGACCTGTTTGATATCTGCTAGAGAAAGAATACCTGGAGGATGTCTACACACTATGTGAATTATATATTAAGTACATATATGATATTAACGAATATTGCGGTCTACATACATACATAATCATATAATGTTCCCACTGCTGGGACACAGGCCTCCTCTATATGAGAGGGAGTGGGCCGTAATCCACCACGCAGGGTCAGTGCGGGTTGGTAGATGTCACATGTCTCTGAATTTTTGGTTCTAGGACATGCCGGCTTCCTCACGATGTTTTCTTTCACCGTTTTGAGAGCAGTGGTAATGGAATAATTTACACAAAGTAAAGCGTCTGTCTGGGTTCGAACCTGCGACTTACAACTCGTAAGTCGCAGCCGTTACCACTGGGCCACCACTGTTTAGAAGCCTGGCTTATTGACTGCATATATGGCAAACATCAGAGCAGAGGTGCGGTGGTTCTGTTCTTCAAAAAGGTGACAAAACCTTGCTGAAGAACTATAGACCCATCTCACTTCTGAGCCACGTTTATAAGCTGTTCTCGAGGGTCATCACGAACCGTCTCGCCAGGAGACTTGACGAGTTCCAGCCACCAGAACAAGCCGGTTTACGAAAAGGCTTCTGTACCGTGGACCACATCCATGCTGTTCGGCAGATTGTACAGAAGACCGAAGAGTACAACCAGCCCCTGTGTATGGCATTTGTGGACTACAAGAAAGCCTTCGACTCCGTCGAAATATGGGCAGTTCTGGCCTCTCTACAACGATGTCGAATTGACTGGCGTTACATCGAAGTGTTGATAGGACCCACAGTCTCCGAGACAGAAATAAAAATTAACTGTTGCTAGTGGGCCAGCATTTTTTTTCTAAACTAAATAAACAAGAACGCTGATACAGGCTCGCAAATTACCTGCCTGTAACCTGCCATAGTGAAAGAACACAGGTAACAAAAGGAAAAACGTACGTTAACTTTTACAATTTATGGCAAAATTTAAGACTGCTTTCTTCAACAAATGCTATGTGTTCTGAAGGAAACATAGTGCTTGTTTTACAGCTTGTGTCGGAACGAATAAAAACAGAGCTGTAAATTGATTAAAGCATCGATGATAATTGGCCCCGTGGTAGATTACTCTCGAAGAGAAAAAGTCTGTCTTCCAAAAGTGGGAACATTATAGGCTGATTATGTATGTATGTATCGATGGTTATTATAAATTCCACTTTGTGAATAATTTGATTGTAAACTATAATAATGAATTTTCAATTAGGTACTAGTAGCTAAGATCAGAAAAAGCACAGAAAGTCCTATGCCCAGCAGTGCAGCGTGAAGACAGAATTTGAATGATGATGCTGAAACACTAAATAATAACTATTTTTACTGCTGATTTGTTTTTACTCACACTTAAAGCATGTATTTCAAATAAACCAATTACATGCACTTTTTTGGTCAAAGGGTCGGTCAATCAGAAAGATGAAACTAGTTGCACATTCCAAAGCGTAGTAGTTGCATATGGAGAAGAACGGGCAAGAATCTCCACGGACACTCTTTTAAATCAAAATAATGGTTTCATCATTCATGTTGAAATTATACATGTGAGTGCGATGCAGAATCTTAAAAGCATCCGTAATAAAAAGATTTAAAAATACATCTAAAATTAAATGAAATAAGCTGTGGCAGCTACGAGATGACCAGACCCTACTGACGGCGCCTGTTCACGAACATGACGCATGGATCAGCACCATTCAGCTCAACCATTTTGAAGGGAGCTAAATGATTCAACACACGCACCACCATCAGCGAGCCATTTTAAACAATCTGAATACTTAGTAGAGTCGGGTTGCATAAGTGCCTTCCTTAAGGCGCTGACAAGACCCAATTGACCAAAATAGGCTTCTCTTAAGAAAAAAAAATGCCAAATCTATATAGTTTGTGGTACCGGAAAAAATATATATTAATTTTGAACATATTTCCCAGAACTTAGTTATTACCAAAACACGTTTTGAAAAAAAATCTCGATAAAAAGTAACGTTAAACTAACCTCTTACCTTGACTACTAATCCAAAATTTTAAATATTTATTTACGTTAAGTTGCCAGTGTCAACTAGCGGCTAGGATGATGCATTATTATAGAACCTCTACAGTACCTACCTAATTCGTACCACCCACGTGATCTAAGTCATAAAGAATAATAAAACATGATGACATTAAAAAAATTACATATCATAACAAAACCATGCCTGTATTCCCCAAAAGTGTTAGGCAGAGGTGTGCCTATAGTACAACCACATTTCGCCAGATATACTTAAGTCTCATGTAACAACAAATGAATTAGAAATAATACTGCTTAGAAATAATTTCTTAGAGTCTGACACACCCTCCCGCTCCGCCCAGAGCGGGAGAAGTTATTTGATGATTTGCCACCCAAAAAAAAAAATGGAGATCAAGAGGAATTCTTCTCTTTTTGGAATCATTAGAATAGTATGTCAGGTATTTGATAATATTCCTCAAAATTCCTTAATTGTGTAAAACTTAGAAATGAACTAGACTCTAGATCAGGGATTCCCAAACTATTTTGGGCAAGAGACCACTTTTTTAAAATTAACTGATACCTCACACCTCCATAACCAATTTTTATCTTGTTTTAACTTGTGCACGCTTATCGACTTGAGTTTTTTAACATTGATACTTCCTACTAAAATATATATTAGTCATTCTTAAAACAAGTTGGTACACGTAACGCAACTTATACAGTACCTTGAAAGTTTGAAATAAGAATTTGTGTTAATTAATAAAGGTCGAATTTTAGACCTCGTCGACCCCAATATAAGTTTTCGTTTGTCGACCCCTGGGAAACCGACTTCGACCCCAGGGGGTCGATATCGACCACTTTGGGCATCCCTGCTCTGGATAAATTATTTTTTTTTGGTTATATAAGTTATCGTCCATTTCTGATACCTACTTCAAATTGTTAGATCTTCCAAAATGTAGTTCTGTTTTCATGGTACGAGTTATTATGGTTGTCGCAACCCAGTGCTGGGCACGCCACAATTGCGGCGATAAGTCCCCTCTTTGAGGAGTGGCTAGAGAGGCGCCACGGCGTCCTCACCTTCCGCCTGACGCAGGTCCTCACCGGATACGGCAGCTTCGGGAGGTTCCTGTGTCGGATAAGGCGGGAGGAAACGCCCGGGTGTCACCACTATGTGGATCGCCCGGAGGACACGGTGGAGCATACGGTGGAGGTCTGCCCGGCTTGGGCAGAGCACCGCCGTGTCCTTGTGGAGGCGATCGGCGGCAGAGATCTCTCGCATCCGGCCCTGATTCAGGCCATGGTACGGAGCGAGAGGGCATGGGCAGCCGTCACCTCCTTCTGCGAAGCAGTAATTCTCGCGAAGGAGGAGGCGGGACGGTTGAGGGAAAGGCAAGTTTCGCGCCCTCTCGCCCCTAGCCGCCGCAGGAGACGCCCAGGGCGTCGGGAATCCCGGGCGGATTTCCGGCCACCGTAGGCGCGGGCTTGCGGACGGTGAGCAATGGGTAGCTCACCGTCCGGTAAGGACCAAGCCCGGGTCGACGGCACGTTGTATTCTACGCGCGCCTCAAAGAGATGTCGTCAGCACAAAGGTAGGGCCACTAGGGCCGATGCCTGCCGGGGTCGCGGGAAGGTACTTATGGGTCACCGAGGCCCCCGCAACACAGGCAACAGGAAGGAATACGGGTGGGTTTTAGTCAGTAAGAGTCTGACACACCCTTCCGATCCGCCCAGAGCGGGAGAAGTTATTTGATGATTTTCCACCCTCAAAAAAAAAAAGGTACGAGTTATAAATTCTCCACAGGTACGAATAAAACAAAGAGACCTTCAAAACTTAAAATCGAAAACAGGAACTTTAGTCAAAATATGTATTCAGTTTAGTTATGCTTTAATGAAAGTCTGAAAACCAAGAAACAAGCCGTGAAAAACATTGATGTCTTTATACTAGCTTTTGCCAGCGGCTTCGCCCGTGTGGGTTTCCAAAATGGTCCCACGAGAACGTACTACCGGGATAACAAGCATCCTATGTGTTAATCCAGTTCCATAATATAAACTATCTGTGTGCCAAATTACATTCAAATCCTATTAGTAGCAAACTAGGTATTAATGATTGAAATACTATTGTGAATTAATCAAAAGTCATTTAAATATTCAAAATCAAAATCATAAGTTAATTATTCAAACTAGGCTGAGAATTAGCACTCTTCGAACGTCAAAATGCAAGCCTAGTAATTTTTGTTAGGTTACTGCTCAGAAATTGTGCACAAAAATACTATCTAAAATTCATGCAAGCCTAGTACTTTTTAATATGTTAATGCTCAGAAATTGTACAAAACTTGTCGTGAAAAGATAGCGTCTTGTAAGCATGCAACGTAATACCGAGAAAAAACGTATCCTATGTCTTAATCCAGGTTATTTATCTGTTAGCCAAATTTCATGCAATTTAGTTTAGCCGTTTTTGCGTCATTAAGTTCAATCATCCAAACATACAAACTTTCACATTTATAATATTAGTTGAAAGTAGAATAGTAGGAAATTTTATTGAAGACAGTACTTACTGTAAGATAAACAAAAAATAAGATATTGCTGCTAAGCAATATCTTATTTTTTGTTTATCTCTCTCTTATTTTATCTTCTCCGAAGTCCAGTGTTACCCGCTTGTTATAGTTATGTAACGGGACTACATATTTTTTTTCATCATTACATGTCAGTTTTTTATGAACAGGAGAGCAGATATTGCTGTAGTACAACTATACGTCTTACGGAACCTTAACCTACTTAGTGATGGATCGACTATGGGTTTTACCAATCAGCCGCCTGGCTGAAGTGACTAATTGGATATAATATTGAATGTTTGTTTGTAGACGTTTGGAACATGTTTAATTAGATTTACGAAGTTTAATTTATAAGTCGTATTGACGTCCCCACGGCCATTGGTAGAGATATACAGACATATCTACCAATATTTAGAAATAATAACCTCCTCAGAATTCTCTGGCCTAAAGTTAAACACCGCTCAATCAAACTAACTTTAGTAAACCATAATATTTAACACATGCTAGATCGTTAGTTTTAATAACTGACTGGTTTGATTATACCTAATAATGTGGTGAGGTTGAGATTTAAAACGATAACACCACAGTCGCTCTGCCTCTGAAGCCGTTACATTGTTTAAACCATTTTCTGATGCACTAATTGCGTAACACACTGTCAATCACGATCTGAATGTTTTAACTAAAACCCATATTCCTTGCGTTGCCTGTGTTACCCCCCCCCCCCCCCCTCCGCCGGTGAAGGTTCAAGGGAAGTGAAAATCAGGGGCAGAATAAAAATATCTAAATCCATTTTTTTTTCAACTTACAGAATTCGTATATCTTTTAAACTCTAGTTGCGTGGCTCTGAAATTCAAGGATACGAATGTTATAACGGGACCCGAAACCATTAAACTGATAACTGAGTATTAGGAACCTATGTAAAACATGTCTAATATTGATCCATTATTCCCGAAGTTCACACACCTAGCTCAGCACCCTATGGTGTAGCATGACGCTCTCTATTTCTACTCTACTAAAGTAAAGAATAGAAATCACTTGTCTACATTTCTCGGTAGAATACTGTCAACTATCTACACGGAAACGTCATTTTTGTCTACTCTTCCGTGGACAAAACGCTTCTCTATGGTTCTTGTGCTAAGCCTATTGCACAAGGATCTTTTGGCGCTGGCGATGGAAACGGAACCATTATAGGATCACTCGTATGTATGTCTGTCTGTCCGTCTGCAACAGCAAATTTGCTCTGAATCTACTGGACCGATTAAGTTAAAATTTGGTACACATGAATTTCTGTGACCCAAAACAGGGACGTGTAACGTAATTTCAATGCTACTAACATATTTTTCTAAGTTCTAGTACTAATACAATATGTTTTGTCAATATGTATGTTTTCCGAAAAAATAAATAAATAAATGAATTTTTAATATGAGGGGGGCAAATTAGAAAATTAAATAAAAAATGTTCTACAAGCTGTACTGTGTGACATATCAAATGAAAGGGCTTTTTGTGAGGATTTCTGATATATATTTCTTATAATTTTAAAATAAATACTTTAAAGTTATTTAAGAAAATAGATGAAAATTGGTCATACCCCCCTTATCTCCGAAGGTAATGAGCCTCAAATTTTGAAAAAAAGTGCAGGATATAGTGCTTTACTTATTACAGGAAAACGTATAATAAATCTATGGTCTTAAAATAACATGGTAACATGGTCTCAATATTGTGAAAATGTTTTTCAACTACAGTGTTACGTTTGTTTTTGTGATAAATTCCTCCCAACTACGGAACTCTTCATTGTGCGTGGTCTGACACGCACTTGGCTTGGTTTTTTCAATACATTTCACAAAACATTAATGCACAAATGTCAAATCAACGCTTCTCCCTGTCAACGTCATTGGAGCGCCAAACGCTCCTTGTAGCAGTGTAACACCCAGTAACACTCCAAATGACAATCCTACGATTTTGACAATTTTGACATTTCTACGATAAGGTTGCATTATTTTTGCCGTTCATGTCGTCAATGGTTTTTACTGTATCATTGGCATTTCGTCGCAGTGTGGTATTTCGATCGTCATTTATTTCCCCACAAATATCCCGAGGCCTTTTGAACTTTAGCCTTGTCATAAGCACCGTACCTATATGTAAGGTCAGCTTCTAGTCTAAGAAGTGGCGAATCCACGCAAGAGGTCAATTGGGGTCATGGCCATCCCTGAAGGCTGTCACGAGGTGCAGTCATTTTGACGTAGTCTCTGTTCCATTTTTTTTTGTCTAGCTTTTCATGCTGGTTGCACTGAATGTAACTGCAGTGACGAACAGCAGTCGATATCACACATGCTGATTTTTACAGTGTGAACCCGTTCTCCTGCACAAGTGAAAATCTCAATGTGGCGACATCTACTTAGTCCTATTCAGGTACCTAGCACCACTTTGCGTGTTAGATAGATAAAACAATTATTCAGTGCACACAAAAGACATAGCACAACACACAATAGCACAAGTAAAAGATAACAAAGTACAGGAATATATACAAAAACAAGGTGCCAATATACAAAAAAGAAAAACATGCTTCTTCATGCCAATACTTGTACGGGGTTGTCTTAAATAAGCTTTCGGATAGATACATTTAAAAAACGAGCTACGCATGCTTGTTTAACCCAACATATGAGTTGTGTAGAGGCGAACGAGGGAATGAGTTTTGTTTGTATACACCTGCTTACAAATGTTTCTTCATGCCGACACCACACAGGTGGTGAGCTAAAGAAGTTTTTAGGTAGACAAATTGTAAATACGAGCTACGTATGCTTCTGTAACCCAAAATATGAGTAAATTTTATTTTGTATTATTATTTTGTGTTCAGAAAAATATATGCAAATACAGGGCGTCCCATGACTTTGCCTGTCTCCTGTAAACTAAATCTATTACTTATGTAATAGATTTCTTAGATTTTTATCTTTTTTTTTTTTAGATTTGTATCTCCATTAAAAAAGAAAAACTAACGGGGTTAGATCTGGGGATCTCGGAGGCCATCTGCAGGCTTAGCATGACGCTTTCTATTTCTACTCTACTGTAGAATAGAAATCGCTTGTCTACATTTCTCAGTAGAAAACTGTCAACTACACGGAACCGTCATTTTTGTCTACTCTTCCGTCGACAAAACGCTTCTCTACGGTTGTCGTGCTAAGCCTGCTCATTTGTCCACGAGTACCGATCCTATACATTATTCTGAACAAAATTTTAAATTTCATGATCTTCCTTTTATTTTAGATGCTATGTTACTTATAAGAAATAAATGCGTATGATTGAGCCTTTCGATCGGTACAGTAAAATTACAGGTTTTTTCACATTTAGTGGATTCGATTCCCGGTTCAGACAGGCGATTATTAAAAATTCTTTGAATGCAGTTCGTATTGTTTTTAAAATAAAAATGAAGTCATCATTCAGTAATTTTTTCAATCGATAGTATTTAAGGTAGGTACTTTTCCTTCATGTGGCACATTCGTGGGACGCCCTGCATAGCATATATTTTATGCAATGACGCGAAAGTAGGAGGTAAAGATTCATCACCACCATTCAGATTCAATGTCAGTCCTACAGAACGCTTACTGACCTTCCAAAGATTTTTCCCTATCGTGATATAAGCCGTGTCAAATCTGTGTGACCTCGCCACGGAGTTTACTTAATTCATCAATGTTCTTCCTCGTACTAGCTCATTCGTGATCTCTCAATTATTTCAATATAGCTCCATCGCCATAATTGCAGCCAAAACGCCCAAACGCCAAATTTGTTATCTAACGTGTGCAATAGCTAATGTCACTGCACAGTCAGTAACTATCGATAATATAACTCGTTAGATAACATGTAAGTTATTTTGTCATATAAGTTTTAAAGGACACCCACATTTCGCTAGCTATGTTTAAGGCGCAGATATATGGTTTTAGTGACTTTTAAATCTGTTATTACGCCTTCAAATAATACAAGTACCTAAGTTATGCAAAAAAAAATGTTAAACTAGAACGTATACACATCAATTCTATATGTGAATATTTAAGTATTGTAGTAAAATACTTTATGAAATAAATTCAAGAAGTAACACCGATATTACTTTCAAACTTCTTATGATATTTTCATGTTTTTTTTTTTGTATGAATAGACTATCCTAATAATATTATAAATGCGAAAGTTTGTAAGGATGGATGGATGTTTGTTACTCTTTCACGCAAAAAGTACTGAACGGATTTGGATGAAATTTGGCACACAGGTTGTTTATAACTAAGAATAACACATAGGATTTTATATTCCGATATACCCACGGGGTCAAAACTTATGCGGGTGAAACCGCGGGGCGCATCTAGTTTTATTATAATTCTACCTGTGTCTTTTTTCAAATATTCATATTTTCAATACTAAAAATAAATAATCCCTATGAAAGCGAACAGCGGCGCGGCGTGAGCGCGACGCATATTTGTATGGCCAAGGTCAACGGCGATTACCTGACCCTTAAGTCCATATTATAGGGAATGAAGAGGGAGCTTCTAATACGGCTCGGTATAAACCGGGCAGAAATTCATGGAAGTCAATGGAAAATCCCAATAACATTTTATGGTGGGTAGGATCGAAGTGTCGAACACACCTACGAAACGACGCAGTAAAAAAACAACACACTTACAAAAACGTATTATCCAATCATACGTTATTATGATTAATGACATGTTAAGGAGTTCATTCGCCAGCCATATAAATCAACAATATAAGCCATAAATACTAAGATGACATGTACTAATATCTACCTTACCACTGTACATGAATAGTCATAACATGTTCACTAGATTCTAATTTAAAACCGTTGGGTTCCACCGTAAACTAAGTTGCATACTAATAGTTTTCTTTTTGTGTTATTTATTAAGGTCTATAATAGTCCCAAGTGTCGGCCTATAGGCGCCTCTTGACAGAATTACGTGTAATAATAACGCTAACAAGTAGCCTGGGCTTTGAGATATAATCATACGAGTAATTCACGACGTGGGTAGTGTGGCGACAAATAGGAGACGCCACGATAACTCAGGTGAAGTACCATGGACCATGGGGATTATAATATTCCTTATACGGGTCCACGAACAATAACATACATTGTGGATTTCTAGTTTTGTTTGCTGATTGAGGCTCTTTGCTTCCTTGTTTATTTTTTATATGAATAAATTTTATTGTCCGCTGTGCGATCGAGTTGGAAATTATGTATATCCTTTATCAATCACGAAGAGTTGTTTGTAGAACTACATGTTTGTGATATTCTCGTCTATGTTTGCTGATCACCGACTAAATATTCAGTTGTTGAGGCTAGTGACAAACAAACATCATCACAGTCATATCAAACGACGCACACAGCTCTTTCATGAATGCTACTTCCATTCATAAAAGGCTTCATTCATAGAATGCTTTCAAAAAGTGGTAAGTACCTAATGTACCTAAAGTACCTAATCAAAAACTAAAAAAAAATTACAAACAGTTATCTAAAAAGACGTAAGAGAGTACCGACGTGAGAAAGATGTGTGTATTTCTCATCTGATTACGAACGTGTCTGAAAAGTTCTAAATCCAACTAAAAAAGATCAATTGAATCAAAATTTCAAGTTACCACAATAAGCAAGCCTAAACGGTATCTACCAATAATTAATTGCTCCAAAACATTTTACACGAGCTAACGCCAAGTTTCATGACTAATAATAGCTTGTCAAATGAGAAAGATGATTTTAATGGATGGGTGGAGTAAGTCGAAAATAATTGAACAGTTCCGCATTCTACTGACCTTGTACTCTGTACTTGTACTTACATAATTGAGATGGAGAGCAAGCCTGCGCCTGCGCAAGTTAGATGACATACTTAGTTACGAGTATAACATGGTATTAATGGACAGAACTGGGACAAGATGGAGTATAATTTATAATCCATGGGTACATGTAAATATCTTTAAGATTTTATGAGGAAATCGCGATAACAGTACCCTTATGAATTAAGATTGTTGTACATTCAACATTGTCTTTAAAAAAAAGGTTTGGTGCGCAGCGAGCGTATGAATGGCTGAGGGGTAGTGTCATCTGCAACTTTTTAGTTGTAGGTGGCGCATCAGTCACGAGCGCACTCCCCGCCAGGGTACCTGTACTAGGTAAGTGTATATTTATAACCCAACCAGGGGGTCCTGGTTAGGTTATAAATGTACACTTACCTAGGGACAGGGGGTAAACCTAGGAGTACTGATTACATCCCCCATACTCGTGGGAATAAGAATAGTAAAAGAGAACATAAAAACAAATCAAAATAAAGGGGAGGAGAGTGATGCGGGGTCGGAGCTGCATGCGGCGCAAAGAGATCAGGTCAGAGTACGGAGCGCGAAGTAGTGGTCGGTAGGAACCGAGAGTTCATTCGAACTCTCAAGCGCCCCAACTTGGGATCGCCCTCCAACGAGTGGGTCTTGAGTCAGAGAGAGCGGCAAAAGATCCACTCCAGCCAGCAGGGTGGAGCCCGAGGAGGAAGAGGGGTGGACAGAGGGCTCATCACCAAGGAGGCCGGTGAGCCGAGCCGAGCCAGCCCAACCGAGCCCGCCCAGTGAGCCAAGAGGCTCGCCATAGAGGTGCCCCTCACAGAGGTTTCTGGTGGTGGGCCGGACGCCGCTGGCAGCTCCAATTCGGAGCGTGCGGCCGGGTTTGCATAGGTCGTGTTAGCTGCGATCAAGGGTTTGGCCGTGAAGAGGATCAAGTCCTCAAAGCATCAGGCCATATCCGTGGCCACGGCCTCTAATGTGGCGGCAACGGAGGCCTTACGCCTCGGGCCTCCGTCGGATGGAATGTCCGAGATGGTGGAGGGAGTGGTGGGGGTGGAGGTCACCCGCTTGATGGCCGCCATGGAAGCTCCATGGCGGCCATCTCATTTCTCCGAAAGGAGAATGAGGAGTTCCGAGAGGACCTGGCTGGACTCCGAGGAGCCGGCCCCTGGTTGGAGCCGCAGGGGGAGCAGCAGCATGGGCAGGGACGGCTCATGCCTGTTGAAGACTGGATTTTGACCCTGGTGCAGCAGGAGATGGCTTCCTTGCGGAGTCGTTTCTCCGCCCTAGAGAACATCGCCCTGCGCCCCCCGTTCAACTCAACTCAACTCAAAGCATTTATTTCAAATAAACCAATTACAGGCACTTTTGAATTGTCAAGGGTTCGGTCGGTCAGTCAGAAAGATGAAGCTAGTTGCCCATTCCAAAGCGTAGTAGGTACCTATGGAGAAGAACGGGCAAGAAACTCCGCGGACACTCTTATAAATCAACGTATTATGGTTACAAAATATTGGTTACATCATTCGTTTTGAAATTATACATGTGAGAACGATGCAAACCGTAAAAGCGTCCGTAATAAAAAGATTAACAAAACAAAAAAAAAACAATTCAAAAATTAAAATAAGCCGTGGCAGCTAAGAGATGACCAGTCTCTACTCACGGCGCCCGTTCACGAACATGACGCGTGGATTAGCACCATTCAGCTCAACCATTTTGAAGGGAGCTAAATGATCCAACACACGCGCCACCATCAGCGAGACATTAGAGTGAGCAAGCACGACATACTCCCAGCCGCCAGGGCACATTCAAGTAAATGAAAGACGTATCCAGTAAATGGCAGCTTTATAGTACATAGTACTCACATAACAATGTGCTGTGTATACTATACAATACTAAGAGATTGAATTTATACAATGCAAAGAGTTTTTTTTTTTTTTTTTTTTTTTTTTTTTTTTTTTTTTTTTTTTTTTTTTTAAATCTTCAGCAGCTCCAACACTATTTTCAATACCTGATCACCAAGTTGAGCCAAGTATTTTTATCAGCGATGTAATCCCCCAACTTATACGAGTAATATGCTTGGCTGCATAGTGTGCGTTTTATACTACTCGTATTTTATTGATTTAAATTTTGTTTCATTCAGTTGAAGCTTGGGGGGAGGTATTTTATGGCAACATTTTAAACAATACCCCATGAAAGATGAGTTTACTTTAGCCAGCCTGAAACCTGGTTGAACTAATTGGTCCCTATTTCTAGTGATATAATTGTGTCTTTCACCTCTTTTACTAAAACGATGTAGATTTTTCCTTACGTACATGATGTTTTCATAGATATATTGACAAGGTACCGTCATGATGTTAATTTCTTTAAGCAGTACCCTTAGAGAGTCGCACCTGCGGAGGCCATATATAACTCTGATGGCTCTTTTCTGCAGAATAAAAAGAATACTCGATGTCTGCAACCCGTCTCCATAGTAAAATACCGTATGACATAATACTATGAAAGTAACTAAAATATACTAGCCGTGCGGTATCTACATCAGTAAATGAGGCCCCCATTGAAGCCTTGAGTCGAGCGTAATCCCCGGGAAAACAATTTTATAGACGAATTCTAATTTGTCTTGATTCAATACTATCTCACAAATACTAATTTTGACATTTGGTAAAGAAAATCTCATGCACTTAGTTTTTTTCCCATTTAATAATAAATTATTAGCAGTGAACCAATTTTGGACCTGCAATAGGGCGTTATTTACGTCGTCAAAATTTGATGCAAGTCTATTAATTTTAAAAATTAAGGAAGTATCGTCAGCAAACAACACCATTTGTGGTTGGGTCTTTAACAAGTGGGGTAGATCATTAATATTTACTAAAAATAGGAAAGGACCCAATATCGAGCCTCGTAGTACACCCATTTCTACTTTTAAACCGAGTGAATTGACACCATTTATTTGAACTTGTTGCTGTCTATCATTTAAATAACATTTTACTAAACTGACCGCAAGTTCTCCAAGTCCGTAATGCTTAAGTTTCAAGAGTAATGTTTCGTGGTCGACGCAATGAAATGCCTTGGAGAGGTCACAAAATATTCCTATTGCGTCTTGGGCCTCTTTCCACGCCGTAAATATGTGTTTTAATAAGGTTACACCGGCGTCAGTCGTACAACGTCCCTTAGTGAAGCCATACTGTTGATCGTGTAAGATTTTATTGGTGTTAAAATGATTGAGCATTTGATTAAGCATTACCCTTTCAAACTCCTTGCTGAAAACCGGCAACACGGATACGGGTCTATAATGATTACCTTACTATATTTCATTAGATCCGGAAAGACTCCTTGATCAACACACAAATTAAATAATAATGCTAAGTACGGCGCTATAGTCTCAATAATGGAGGTACAAACTTTGATTGACATTCCCCATAGAGTAGCGAGCCAGCTGAAGGCCACATAGTGTTCTGCCACCGCAGCTGCCACGGCCAAACCGGGCACGGGTGTGCAGATGCGGGGTGAATCAGTGGTGCAACATCTCGTTCTCCAGCCCCGCTCTGTCACCACGTGCAGTTGACTGGCGCGTCATGCGATCCTACCTATCCGATCAGCGCGCCAGTCCAACAGGCCTCGAGTAGTCCACGGTGGACGCTAAAGCAGCTGGACCGGGAGCTCCTCCTGGAAGCCTCGTCGTTGATGTCAGCAGGCCCGTCCGGTGATGTCATCACCGGACAGGCCTGTTGACATCAACGACGAGGCGGAGTGGTTCCGGGAGGCCATGTCCGAAATATGTGACATGGCAGTGCCCCGGGTCCATACCTCCCGCCCATGGCACCCCCTACTGCGGTACCCGATGCGGACCACACCGCCGCCGACGACGACGACGATGATGCTCCGGAGGTGACCGAGGTAGAGACGAGAGTGGCAGTACGTAGGCTGAATGCCAAAAATGCCGCCCCAGGACCTGACGGCTCACCTGGGAAAGCCTGGGTCCTGGCCTTGGAGGCTTTTGGGTTCAACTAAGGGGGTTCCTAAGCGCATGCTTGGAGAGCTGCCAGTTCCCACTTCGTCGGAAGACGGGAAATTGGTCCACATAAAGAAGCCGGGGCGCCCTGCGGACTCTCCGTCTGCTTATCAGCCCATCGTGCTGTTCGACGAGGTGGGCAAGCTCTTTGAAAGAGTCATTGCAGACTGCCTCGTCGGGCGGTTGGTGCGGGTGGGATAATATCCCACCAAAAAAAAAGTAAATACAATCTATAATAATTATGTGGAAGCTTGTAAATGACACTATATATGTATGCAAGCACTTGTAAGATCTAATCGTACTCGTCCATTACTCGTATTTACCAACTTATTAGACTGTAAACTTTGTGAAAAAGATAAATAAATAATTTGCGACGAGCAGAGCAGTGGTGGCCCAGTGGTAACGGCCGCGACTTACGAGCTGTAGGTCGTAGGTTCAAACCCAGACAGGCGCTTTAATTTGTGTAAATTATTTTATCACTACTGCTCTCAAAATGGTGAAGGAAAACATCGTGAGGAATAAACCGGCATGTCCTAGAATCAAAAAATCGGAAACATGGGACATCTGCCAACCCGCACTGGGCCCGCGTGGTGGATTACGGCCTACTTCCGGGATCTCACAGAGAGGAGGCCTGTGTCCCAGCAGTGGGAACATTATAGGCTGGAACATTATAGGATTATTTTATGTTATGTAATTTGCGACGTGCATAGGAGTATTCTCGCTATCCCCACCGCCTCATTAATAGGGATAGCGGGACTTGAATAAAATGATTAAAATATGTATGTCACCGTGTGATTATGAACATCGTTAGTTTATAATCTAATTCTATTAGCAAGATTATAAACTATCGAACAATTGCAGCAAAAAACATTTACAATTTAAGTAACGCTTTATTTTTCGATAGTTGGATCTATCCATGGCAAACCGACAAATTGTGAACTAGTATCAAACCTGCATGCGACAAACGCTGCTATTACTGCTAATAATAGCCAAGTAATTGCGACCAACTTGAAAGAAGAGCTCGCCGGCCGCTGCCGCGGCACCGACTCTTCAATGGTGATTACCACGGGCGCTGACGCGGTGACATATAACGCGATGAATATTGTTGTTGTCAAAATTACCCGGATTGACATTCCTAGTGTTACGTAATAAGGATGCGATATATGAATCCTTACGATGAAAAGACAAAAGAAAAGAAAGATTAAATTACTACATAAAACACATAAACTCACGCCTTCTTCTCATGGGGGTAGGCAGAAACTATAGAACGCCACCTGCTACGCTCCTTACATACTCCTTTTGCTTCGTTTACGTGCATACATCTGGTCATACACGCACGCCGTTTGCGAGTACTACGCACCTGACCATTTTGAAGAACACCACCAGTGTGGTCAATATATGACTTCCTGGGGCGTCCCCTACCGGTGTTTCCACTCACATCTGCCTTGTAAAAAATACCTTTTGTTAGTAGCCTTTCATTCATTCTCTTAACATAACCAAACTATCTTTTCAATTTTTGTTACTACATCTTCTTTTAAACCGCAACCGTTGCGACTTATCACATCATTTTTCAGTCTATCATTTATAGATAGACATACATTGATAGATTAAATTACTATACACACCAATACCTACTTACATTTATTTTATAGGTAAGTTTGCTTATAAGTGGTTAAATATTTCTCCAGCAGGCTTAGCATGGCGCTCTCTATTTCTTCGAAGAATAGACATAGGTTTTTCTATACAAAGTGACATTTCGTTTCTCCATTTTTGACATCGCACCGTAGAAATGCATCTGCAATCTATCAGTTTGTCTTTCGTTTCTACCGATCTTTGTCTAGGTCCTTTTATATGTAGACTATTTCAAAAGAAACTTTCTATACCAAACTGTCAAAATCACACTGACAACTGACGGTTATCTAAGATAGTGAAGACAATTTGCGTTATTCTACTCGACGGCCACAAAGTATATGTGTCATTAGATTTCAAATCGCATCAAGTCCACTTTTGACATAAAGTTAGCTTTTATTCTTATTTAAAAGGCAGGGGAAGTATCTTTCACAATATTTTATCGAATTGAACCAAGTCCCTGTAGTTTTCAAGCAAAATAAGTTGAAAACACACCCCTTTTTTCAAATTGAATCAAGTCCATTTGATATGTTATATCAAAACGCAGCAAGTCGCATGGAGCCAATTAGAGCCAAGCGATCGTTCAAAATGGCGCCCAGTTGTGTGTTGTGTGTGATCATATTTTGATTCAAACTGCACTAAGTCCAGTATTCTGTTAGATCAAATGAAGCTAAGTCCGAAGGACTTGGTTCATTTTGACAAAATAAACCTAAATCCAAATTAGAAATTCGTTTTTCTCGTAATCTATAAACATTTCATAGAAACAATGATAGAAAGGATGATAGAGAATCCGATTTTTGATAGTCACACCACCCTCAAAATGAGATAATAAAAAGCCTTACTCGAACAGAAAAAATAACCGCTTTTTATGAATTAAATCATTTTGGACTTACTTCAATTTGAAATCTAACGACACATATACGGTTATCAACAAAATCATGATTTTACAGGAGAGCGTTTTAAACGCAAAACTGTGATAATTAATAGAAGAACAAGGCTATCTTCTCCTATTTTACATCATTTAGTTAATAGGACATTACCAAGGAAATGGTGAAGGCAAATATTACTCTAATATGTTTTTGTTCCAAAATACGCTACTTCGACACTTTGAGAAAAATTGTTGTAGTTGTTTTTATATACGTGACTTTAAAGTAAAAATTGAGAACCAAACAGAACAAAATCGACAAAGAATTCTGATTCGAATTAGGTATGTAGGTAAAAGAGTGAATTTCGTAAAAAGTGCAGTTGACTGTCTACTTTGCTGTCGTCGTACTTTCTACACGGAACGTCATTTTTGTCTATTCTTCCGTGGACAAAACGGTGCTCGTGCTAAGCCTGCAGCTAGCACCACAACTTATTTGGTCTCTGCCATCCGTCACTTTATACACAATTTATCTGATTTTTCTTTGGTCTGGCTCTAATAGGCATTTACATTCATACTTAGAAACTCTCTGGTCTTCATTCCAATGTATACATATTATTATATAACCTAAAAATTGTCCCAAGTGTCATCTGACATGTATTTTACTGACGAGCCTTCTCTCAAACAACTCGAAGATGATCGTAGTTATGAGAATAATTCTCATAACTACAGTCATCTTCGGTTTGTTTTGTTATATATTATCAATAAGTATTGTATTTTTTTTTTGTATCCTGTTTTTTTTATTGTATCCTACTGATGCCATAGTGGCTTGTTAGCACCGCACTTAAGTTAAGAGGCAACAGAGTAATCTGACATGAGTGTCATTGTGATGAGTGTGCTAGCTGTTAGGTACTTTGTGCAATAAAATGGTCATATTTACTGTAATTGTGATCGTTTAGTTTAACCGATTTATGTAAATGTAAAATAAACATACTATATAATAATAATAAGTGTAAAAGTCTAGAATACAATAAATATAACCATTTTATAATAATAATAATAATTTATTTAATAAAAAGAGGTACAGACTGTACCTCTTTTTACAAAGTAGGATGACAACTTCGGAATAGTTTACATCTGAGATGAGTAGGTAACAATACAATTTTATGATCTGATGTACTAGCTAGGTTACTCAGTAACCTGTATTAAGAACAATCAGCCCTCAATTTCCCGAAAAATAGGACAAAAATATTGCTTAGACTGTTACATAATTAATAACGAACAATTTAAAACAAATTGATAAACTAATAAAAGTCCAATACAAGAAATGTGTGTTTGTGTGTGTGTGTGTGTGTGTGTGTGTGTGTGTGTGTGTGTGTGTGTGTGTGTGTGTGTGTGTGTGTGTGTGAGTGTGTGTGTGTGTGTTTGTGTTGGAGAGTGAGAGTGTGTGTGTATTATGAGTTATATCATTTAAATGAGTTATATTATATCATCATAATTTTGGTTAAAAGAAATTCAGTAGTAAAGTACAGCTAGCACATGGCAGATTAGTGAATTATTAATTCAAGTTTAACTACCTTCTGCCCGGGACTTCTTCTGCATGAAATTTCTTGTTTCAACATAAAATATATCCTATGACACGCAGCTCACAATACTGTAGCTTCCCATTAGTGAAAGAATTTTCGGAATCGGATCAGTAGTTCCGAAGATTACTTACCCCCTACATACAAACTCGCAAACCTCCTTAAAATATTAGTAGGTAGGTATATACACTGAATATTTGGAAACGGGCCTTAAACTATAGGTAATTAGTTAAAAGAAGTACTCGAGGGAGTCAAAGTAAAGTATTATTGCACAGATGAGCGATACCTAATCTTGCTGATACGGATCCAAAATGTTATCACACATACATAAAGACATAAAGTCACGCCTTCTTCTCATGGGGGTAGGCAGAAACTACAGAACACCGCCTGCTGCGATCCTCTCATAGGCGGGGTGCCTAGTAGTGCCTTAGTAGAAAAAGTGTGAAGACATTTTTTATAGATAATTGCATGTTTCATAATTTTTATGATAAAAAAAATGTTTGGCTAAACAACGCTAAAAAACATATTTGCGAACTTTGACCTTGAATATATTTTTTTTGCAAACTTTTACATTTAAGACGCTGACAACACCTAAACCGCGGTCACTGTCAAATTCCATAGAAAAGAAAGAGAAGCGCAATTACACAACGCTTGTAATTTATTGGAAAATATGAAGTAATTATCTGTTTACTCAAAATTGAGTTGAGTAATCGAAAATAAAAAACAACCAAGTTCTGCATTCAAATAAGACGTTCTTGTTATTATTTAAATACGCAACATAATTATGTTGATATTTGATACAGATATTTTGGATTGGAACTCAAAGTAAGAGGTTAGTTTAACGTCAGTTTGTATCGAGATTTTGTTTTAAAAACGTGTTTTGGTAACAACCAGGTTCTGGGAAATATGTTCAAAATTAACATATATTTTTTCCGCTACCACAAACTATACAGATTTGGCAATTTTTTTTCTTAAGCGAAGCCTATTTTGGTCAATTGGGTCTTGTCAGCGCCTTAATTTATAATGGTGCTCCGAAAATTCGTAGAAATTTTCAGCTCTATGCGAATTTTTGTAACCCTGCATGTCTAACTTGACCGGGCTAGACGCTTTAAATACAGTTCTAATATTTTATATTCTAAAAATATTCGTGAAATCATATCAATTCTTACAATAAGCATGTCCCAATTACCACAATTTTCCAAAACTGGCAACATAAATATCTCCACGAATATCGAATCAAAATAATAATCTTTTAAATTAAAATAATTCTTGCTATATTTCGCCAAGTAACGAAAGCTGTGATGGGATTTAAAACATTATCAGTTATTTTTTAAATATAATTATCTCTTTGTCTGTGCTAGGCCAAACTTTATCAAATTTGTTCAGCCGTTTTTGCGCCAATCTTCAACATACATCCAGACAAACATTCATATGAACAAGAATTTTAAAAACTATATTTTCGGCATTAGAGTCGTTCCCACCACACCACACTCTTAGTAATATCTCTTTTTTTTGGAATATTCAACAGTTTTGAGTTACGTCACTATTTCTATTTTATTATCTTATTTATAGATATATATTACCAGACATAGACATAGGTCCAGCAGGAAGCGAGTCGGTTGCGGTCACCGCATATCTAATACCGAATACCTACGTAATACTGGCATGTGGTATCAATTCTCGTAATACATTGCGTGCGCGCGATACACAATAGATACACTCTTAGGAGATCATAGGTAGGTACCTACTACAAATTATTTTCTGAATCATATGCCAATGATGAAAAAAATTGTTTGTCGTCGCGCTAATGACGTTGCATTTTTTGTCTGATTTGCTTTTGCGAAATCTAACCTCCATCCTCCATCCTCTAACGCAAATCATCTACGATTTGCGTTAGAGGATTGTTTTTTTTATAAAGCATTTACGATATTGTTGTTATAAAAAACATAAATTAGGTAGTGCGATTCTGACACAGTTCTTCGACATTCGTTGCTCCGAGGAACGGTTCGCCGACAGAACGGTTCACCTTTCAGTATTTCGTTGATAGAAATATTCAACGACGAACGATTCGCCGACAGAACGATTCACTTTTGAGAATTTCATAGATTGAACCTTTAACCGGTGAACAATTCACCGACACAACTGGACATCTACCATGAGTTGTTATCAAAAAATTACTCACTTGCGTTAAACTCGCAAGCGTATGAACGTGGATCAAATATATAGATTTCGATAATGCTTGCGCCATCAGTTTTACGGAGTCATACGCAGACGCTAAGGTAAGCTCGATAGATCGTGTCGTGTAGCTAACTTCACTCCTTATATTTTGTTTCATTCTCAGTAACAAGAAGAGAGAACGGCTCATAAACTCATATGACAATGAATAATTATCACGAAATAATCCGACTAAATAGAAAGGCTGGCGGCTAGTGGATTACTTATTTGTATTCCCTATATGTTTTTATCCTTTATTAAAAAGAACCAGGTTCGTAATAATAAATTACAATCTAGCATATAAGACTAATAAATAAGTAATTTTAATCTAACTTAATCTTTTACGTTATATTTATTTTAAAACTTAGAATAGTGTTGATTGTACTTTACACAAATTCGTTCCACTTTCGTAGAGTCTGATTAACAAACTTCCAAGCCATGTTAAAGAATATATAGAGCCTCAATAAATTTAAATCATTTATTAAACAGAAACTCTGTCAAAAAGGTTTCTATAAAGATTACTTGTACGACAAAAAGGCTTGGGATTAATTAAGCTACCCCCAAGCAACAAAATAATTTTATACTAAAACTATTTTTATACGAAGTGTCGTAAAATTAATATTGACATTACTATGTGGATCATATATTTTTAAATGTTACTTTTTCTCAGTTAGTTTTAATGATAATCTGGCAGTTTGAGTACTTTATGTGGCCTATCCAAATGTCATTTCTTTGGCTTTGTTCGTCGAGTCGTTGAGCTCCTTAAGTTCTGAGTTGAGCTTTACGGTTACTGAAAAATTCGTGCACTGACTGAATAGGTCCACTCAGTGTGGTTCTTTCCTCAAAAGACCATTTCAGACACCAATCTACATGGTCTTCACATAATCTGACCAAGATTATGTCTGGACTTTAAAAGAGACTGTGACCTCTGAGTTTGTTTCGGCCTTTATTCTCAGAGTAGTCTGATAGGAAACGTCGAGCTCATCTAGTTTATTTTTCTAAATATGATTGACGTGTAAAAGTGTTTGTACAAACCTACTTACAGAAAATAAAATCATTTCATTTCATTGATATAATATTTTTTCATGTGTTATAATTATGTTATGTGTGTCATTGTCACTATTATGTCTACACTTTTACACTACAGTAACTCAAAAGGTTTTGTTCGTTTTAGTCTTCGCATTAGGTATATTTGTTTGGTCTAACAGCTGAATTGCCTCTATATTCACATGTTGGTGGAGTTGGTGTTCATGGGCCTCAGCAAATTTTTGGATTGTGTTCGTGACGGATTCCATTTTTAGTTCACGATGGCGGTCATCTTTTCTTATGTACCAGAGCGCATTAACCATACTCCTGAGTACCTTATTCTGGAATGTTTGAATAATTTTGATGTTGGTAGGTTTAGTACAGCTCCACAGTTGGATGCCATATGTCCAAATTAGCATAAGAATATGCTTATATAATAACATTTTGGTATGTATCGATAGGCAGGTACCCCGTCCAATCAACCAATACCTACATGTTTTTAAAACGCATGTCCAGTTCCCGTATTTTCTTTTTAAGACGCTGACAACACCTAAACCGCGGTCACTGTCAGATTGCATAGAAAAGAAAGAGAAGCGCGATGACACAACGCTTGTAATTTATTGCAAAATATGAAGGAATTATCTATTTACTCAAAATGGAGTTGAGTAATCTAAAATAAAAAATAACCAAGTTCTGCATTCAAATAAGACGCTCTTGTTATTAATTAAATACGTAACTTATGTTGATATAGTTGCCGGCATTTAACTTGAGCTCTCGGCGAAGTGGTGGGGGTTTGTGTGCGCATCGTATTGTCTCAGGAGTAAGGTCCAAAATCGCTTAAAGTATTTAAGGATCAGAGCTCAAGATAAATGCCGGCAATTATATTTAATATAGATATTTTGGATTAGAAGTCAAGGTAAGAGGTTAGTTTAACGTTGGTTTGTATCGAGATTTTTTTCCGAAACGTGTTTTGGTAACAACCAAGTTCTGGGATATTAACATATATTTTTTCCGCTACCACAAACTGTACAGATTTGGCAATTTATTTTCTTAAGACAAGCCTATTTTGGTCATTTGCGTCTTGTGAGCGCCTTAACGTGCGCTTTCCAGCGCAGTTTCGCGTCAAGCGTTATACCAAGGTATTTGGCTGTATTTGCGTATGGCATTTGTTGGCCATTTATGAAGGTTGGGTGGTCATAACAATTCCTGTTGGTGAAATCAATGTGAAAGAACTTCGATTAATTCAATTTAATTCTCCATTTTTGTGCCCAGTCATGAACTTCTTGAACTTTTTTATTGCTTTCATATGGCATGACTCTGTAGCCATAATGGCAGTGTCGTCCGCGAAGGTTGCAATATTATTATTTTCCAGCTGTAGTATATCATACGTGTACAACAGGTAGAGGACTGGACCCAGCACACTAGCATGCCAGTTTTAATATTTTTTAACGTAGAGAAGGCATATTCGTGCCTTATTCGAAATATTCTATAAATAATGTATGATTGCAAGATATCGGCAAAATCATTAGGCAGCTTAAGTCTTAGCTTGTATATCAAACCCTTATGCCAAACTCTATCAAAAGCTTGTGCCACATCTAAAATGTTGAGTATTTCTCTCTGAAACTAAACTGATGGTCAGGGATCAGGTTTCTCTCATTTATGATAGGCTTTAGGCGTTTTAAAAACAATTTTTCAAATAGCTTTGATAGTATAGGTAACAGGAAAATGCGCCTGTACGATGATGCTTCGTGAGGTGGTTTACCGGGCTTTGCAATTATAATCACTTCAGCAACTTTCCATGGCTCTGGAACATTGCAGCATTGATGATTCCAGTAAGCTTAATGCTTAATGATGGCTTTACGCGGCAGATCTATTAGGATTTCTCCCGTAACTAGGTCAAACCCTGGAACTTTTCTAGGCTAGTGTTTTGTATTTCCTTTGCAACTTCTTTCGGGGTCACAAGCTTAATTCTTTGATCTTGCAGAATGTTGTCAAACTGTAGATTGTCTACATACCCGTCATTTGGCTGAAAGGTTTCTTCTAAGTAATGTGCAAATCTTAGAGCTTGTTGCTCATTGCTTATGGCCCACTTTCCCTTAACATCTCTGATAGGTGCTATGGTGCTGTAGTGGTGTGATAGGTGCTCTGCATTGTTGTAATTGGCCTTTTGGGTGACTTTGTCGCTTTCCAAAGAGTGTATTACGTTGTATAATCGCTGGTTAACTGACGTAGGTTAGTATTCAAAACCTCATCTTGAATAGTTTGTATTTTTCTCGTCAGTCTTTTCGTAAGGTTATTCAATAGAATTTTGTCTTGCGAGAATCTAGTTCGCTGCCATCTTTTTCTTTGACTCCTTTTTTCATATAATAAGTCTATTATTTCCATTGAGTAGGTATTTCTTTTATTTTTTTTTTAATAGCGGTGGTGTGTTGTTCCTTGCACATTGATATTGTTGCTAAACTTGTTTACTTCAGAATCGAGCTGATCTTTGTTTTTTAATGTAGTTTTTTGGTCAATAATATTTTGTAGGTCTAAGCTAAAACTTCCCAATCTGTAAACATATTTACTAATGCCAGGTGGTTTTCTCTTAATAATAGTTTGTGACTTAATTGTAATAATATTGGAGAGTGATCGGACTTCATGAGGTACCCGTCTTCCACACTCAGATAATTGGCTGATATATTTTTGACTATCAAAGAGTCAATAAGGTCTGGTAGTTTCTGGTGGCCAGTCGGCTAGTATGTAGGTTTTCCAGTACTTAAGACCTCACAGCGCATGTCTTTTACTGCACTTAGAAGCTGTCTTCCCTTGTTGAAGTTAATCTTGATCCCCAATGAGTGGTCTAAGCGTTAAAGTCACCGCCTAATATAAATCTCTGTCCAAGAAGTCTGAAGAAGTGTACATATTGTTCTTTGTTTTATCGACACACGATAAAACTGTAACATTAAATTTATTTGTTTCAACTGATATCGCCACAGCTTGCGTGTTTGGCTCCTCATATTTACACTGTTCGTAATGACAGATTTTTTTTGGATGGGAAATTATCAAATAAATTCTCCCGCTCTGGGTGGAGCACGAGGGTGTGTCAGACTCTTACTTACTAAAATCCACCCCTGTTCTTTCCGTTGCCCGTGTTGCCAGGGGCCCCGGTAACCCTTTCCTACCTTCCCGCGAAACCACACTACCTGCTAGGGCCGTGTTGTAAGGGTGCAGCGAGTGATAAACCTTATAGCCTCTAAACTTTACGAAAGAGATATTTAGTAAAGTGCGTTTCAGAGATCAAACACATATCAACATTTTCTGTCTCTAGGACCACTTGCAACTCATGTTGGTGTTGCAGCAGTCCGTTGGAATTCCACGCCATTATTTTTAGTGTGTTATTCATGATTGATTCTAATTTCTCTAGTCTCTTGTCAAATGAGGATATGCACTTCAAGATCACACTAAGCTTGTCCTCAAGAGTTGATGGTTGTGAGCTTGGTTCCACCACTTGTGCATAAATAATGCACTTTTAGATTACTTATGTGTAGTTTTCGCGGTTGTCTGTGCAAACGGTGCACTTTGTTTTGTGGTCTGTTTGTCGGCGTTAGTAACAATTTGCTTAACGGCAGTGTTGTTAGGTGGATTATGTTTTCAGTTTTTGTTCTTAATCATTTGCATCCCTCCTTGGCAACTAAACACCCTCTGTAATTGGCTCGGTGAGGTAAGCCACAGTGGACACACTTAGGTTTATCTGACATCACATCTTTATATTATATTTATAAATTTACCTTTTAGAAGGCTGTTATGTCCAACAATTTTTGTTATAATCTTTATACTGTTTCCTTGCTTCAAACATGATATCATATTGTTATGTCTCTCACTTTCTTACAAATGTTTGAACACTACAGCTGAAAAGCAAAACTTTAACAATTAACTGTTTCTAACACTCGAAACTGTATTTTATATTATTAGTTTTCTCTTGTAAAAATCTTGAATATTGTTATCTGTTGGATACGGGACACGGGGATACGAGTAAAACTAGGACGGGCTGTGAACGCACTGACGCTTTATTTTGTGACACGCGTGCGCGAGCCCGATCCGGGGGGCGCGGGGCGCTGCGCGGCGTCGTCTGCGCAGGCAGCCTACGTGGCCGCGCATCGCTACACACATACATCCTGCTAGTACACAACATCTCCCAACCTTATTTCTAAAGATATAATACAAGATACAATAGCATAGCATAGTAGCAGGATTAAAAACATAATAATAATACTAAAATACTTAAAGGTCCTTACAACAACATACAAGTACAAAATTATGACATCCACTGGTCACTTGCCTAACGCAAGGCTTCTATAGTCCACCTTTGGAAGCTGGCGCAACATCCTACCGTGACGGGCGGGCGGCACAAGCGCGGGCGGTGAGGTCGGCGCCGCTGGTGGCGTATTTACACCCTGTCCGCCCTCCTCCGCTGCGTCAGCTTGAGACGCGGGTTGGGGGCTCAGTGGTGCCGCTGATGATATGTCCTCGTCACCATCATCCTCTAATTCGCCAGTATTCCAACTTTGTTGTACATTGCCGTTCCCCTTAAATAACACAATCTGGTTTTTGTGTTTTTTTATTACACTCCCTGTTAAATGATCGGAAATTAAATACACAACTCTACCACTCCTGTCTATTACTGTGCCTCTGCACCATGTGAACTTTTCTTTATTGTTAAATTTTTTGTATAAAACTTCGTCCCCGTTTTTAAAAAATTGTTTATTTTTACCGCCATAGAATTTACTCTGCAAACACTGTTTAGATTTCACTGTGCTGTCCAGTGACGCGTTGGAAGGCGACGACAGCGGTTTTGGCGACAATAGATCCAACCTTGATCTTAGCTTGTGACCAAAAACTAATTGAGCCGGAGAGAACCCTGTCACTGAATGTACTGAATTCCTGTAATCAAAAAGATATTTTAACAGTTTGACCCTAGTGTCTTTTTGGCTGTTAGTCGATAAAATACAGGATTTAATACCTTTTTTTGCGATCTTTACGTAACTTTCGGCCTGACCATTGCTCGCAGGATTATAGGGCGGTGACGTCACGTGCTCAATGCCGTTAATTGTACAAAACGTTTTAAAATCTTGTGACGTGAAAGCCGTGCCGTTATCGCTTACAATTGTATTTGGTAACCCGAACCTTGATACAAACTCGTATAGTTTTTCTACTGCAGCTGATGAGGTCGTTGAACCACACATATCGTAAACTTCCACCCATTTCGTATATGCATCTACTACAATTAAATAATGTCTATTATCTAACGGACCCAAGAAATCTATATGCAACCGGTAGAATGGGTGAGGTGGGTATTGCCAGGGGGCAAGCGGGGCGCGCGGAGGGGTAGGTCGTAAATGTATGCAAACACTACAAGAGTTGATCATAGTTTCTATTTCTTTATCAATACCCGGAAACCAGAAACGGGAACGAGCTTCGGCCTTTGTTTTTACAATTCCCAGGTGGGAAGTATGAAGTTCGTTTAATATTTTCATTTTTAGCCTTTCTGGTAAAACCAATTTATGGCCTCTCATAACACAGCCGTCTTCATACGATAATTGATTCCTGCATGCGTGGAACGGTTTTAAAATCTCATCAGAAACGCTTCTAGGCCAACCCTTAAAAATAAAATCAATCACGTTCATTAAATTAACATCTCGGGTAGTTTCCTTGCGTAATTCGTCCCGCGTAACTGGCATATGTCCGTCTATTACGAAGTGAACATATGACGCGCGATCAATCGGGGCGGCCGCAGCGGCAGCGTGCTGAGCGCTGTCCCCCCGTTCGCAGTCCGCGGCGGTCATTGACCGCGACCGCTTATCGTTGTCGGGAAGACTTGCACGGGATAAATAATCCGCGCTGTTATTTTCGCTACGAACGTATTCGATTTTATAATTATATGCGCTGAGGAACAACGCGTATCGTTGTAATCTGTTTGCCGAAACCTCCGGTATACCTTTGTGCGGGCCAAAAATTGAAATTAAAGGCTTGTGATCGGTGCGAAGGATGAACGGGTCTGACTTACCGTACAAGTACTGATGGAATCTTCGAACTCCAAAAATAATAGCAGTTGCCTCTTTCTGAATTTGAGAATAACGTTTTTCAGCTGTGTTTAGAGTGCGGGACGCAAATGAAATAGGACGCTCGCATCCATCTTTATCGCTTTGCGATAAAATCGCACCTAACCCATTAGGTGAAGCGTCCACTGTGAGGATTAACTTTGCATTTGCGTCGAAATGCGCTAACACCTGATCCGACGTTAAATGTTTTTTTATTTCGACGAACGCTCTCTGATGTTCGTCGGCCCAGTGCCATTTAACACCCTTCCTTAGAAGATCGTATAAGGGACTTAGAATTTCGGACGCCTTAGGTACGAAATTACGGTAGTAATTTACTAATCCTAAAAATGATTGCAGTTTGCCTATATCTGTGGGCACGGGGGATTTCTCAATTGCTATTACTTTATCTGATGATTTTTTTAACCCGTCTTTGTTAATTACATACCCTAAGTAATTGATTTCATTCTTAAAAAATTCGCACTTTTCTTTTTGCAAGGTAAGTCCCGCATCTTGCAACCTCTGTAACACTGCCGTCAACCGTTGTAAATGTAAACCCGGTCCATTGGCTGTGATAAGGACATCGTCTAAAAGACACAACACACCGTCCATACCAGACAATACGTTTTCCATTGCGCGCTGAAAAATAGACGGTGCGCTGGTTAACCCAAAAACCATACGTGTATACTGAAACAATCCGCGGTGAGTATTTATGCATGTAATCTTTTGTGAGTCTTCGTCTAAAACAAATTGATTATAGGCCATGGACAGGTCTAACTTTGAGAACTGTTGACCTCCGTGCAATTTTGAAAACAGCTCGTGGACTGTAGGCAACGGGTATTGTTCTACAACTAATTGTTTATTTATGGTTACAGAATAGTCTGCACACAGCCTAACACTTCCATTCCGTTTTAATACTGGCACTACAGGTGATGCATACTCTGAGTGATCAACCTGTTTAAGTATCCCTAAGTTTACAAGGCGGACTATCTCTTTATCTACCTTGTCTCGCAATGCAAAAGCGGTGGGACGCGCTTTGAAAAATATTGGCACTGCATCATCTTTTAAACGTAATTTGACCTCGAATTTGTTGAATTTACCTAATTTTTCTGAAAATACGTCTCTGAATCTATTATGCAAGTCATCGATTGTTTTTACTTCATTTTTTATGAAATTACAGGGTGCTATTTTTAACTTAAATAAGGATAAGAAATCCCTTCCGAGCAATGGCGGGCCTTCGTTGCGTACCACGTAAGCATCTAGTGTGTGTGTGCTGAGCCTATATGTGACCGATAGGCGAACTATACCGAGGCACATAATACTACTGCCCGTGTAGGTAAATAGCCTTTTCTTAGGTGATAACAAGGGCAACCTGCTAAAACATTTTGTGTATAAACTCTCGGAAATTACCGTTACTGCAGATCCACTATCAATCTCAAATTTGATTTGTGAGCCGTTTATGGACACGATTTCTGTCATGGGTTCTCCCCGCTCTGAAGTGATGTTACAACATAAAAACTCACCATCGTCGTCCTTCTCACTCACGTCACCAGTCACAACACTCTTTACTTTGCACATTCTACGTAAGTGGCCCTTTGTATTACACTTCCTACAAGAAAAGTTCGCGAATCGGCACTGAGATGATGCATGGTTCTTGCGTCCGCACACGGAACACTTCTCCATTACCGGTTCCTTATCAGAACCCGCACTCTTGCCCTGCACCTTGAACACTGAATGTTCTTGCTGTGTGATCGACGCCGTCGTGGAAGCGCCGGCGGCGGCGCCTGCCCGCGCGCACCGGACGCTCTGCGCCAACTCCACTGCCTTGGCCAGGGTCAAGGTATCTGTGTCCTTTGTGAACAGTTTGTCCCTCTCGGGACCTGCCAACATGCCCATCACGAAACGGTCTCGTAATGCCTCTTCTACGTTGGCGAACTTGCAATGTTTCGTGAGGCCACGCAGTCTTGCCGCCCACTGCGCATGCGTCTCACCCGTTTGTTGCGTTGCCGCGTAAAATGCGTACCGCTCCCCGAATCCACACTTTGTTGGGGAAAAGTGAGTATCGAGAAGCTTATAAATGTCTTCTACTGGCACCTCCTCCAGTTGTTTTGGCAAAGCCAAGTCGGCTGCGAGCTGGTAGGTGCCGTCCGCGAGTGCGCTCAGTAGAATTGCTCGCCGTCTTGAACCCGTTGCGTCGTTTTTTTCGGAAATATCGTTTGCCACGAACCATTGCCGCAGGCGACTTTTGTACGCCTGCCATTCGTGCACTGTGTGGTCGAAATTACTTAATATACCGAAACTAAACTGAGCCATCGTGATATAGCGTGGGTCGCTCTCGTCGCCACTGTTGGATACGGGACACGGGGATACGAGTAAAACTAGGACGGGCTGTGAACGCACTGACGCTTTATTTTGTGACACGCGTGCGCGAGCCCGATCCGGGGGGCGCGGGGCGCTGCGCGGCGTCGTCTGCGCAGGCAGCCTACGTGGCCGCGCATCGCTACACACATACATCCTGCTAGTACACAACATTATCCATTGACATCTGTCAGGATTCTTTCTCTATGCATTTTAGCTGCCACGATAAGGCTAGTTTCAGATTATATTTAGTTAGGCTACGTACTCATGTAAACCGTTTGTATTGATCCTGGCAGGCATTTAAACAAATAATTTGAATAATGCTCAACAGAAACTCCTAGAACTTTTGCCAGAATCTATAAAAGCGGTCATCGGACCTGACAAGGGTTCAGTCTGGTTCAATCTATCGTGATTCTTAAGAGCTCAGTCAGTCTAGATTCTTAGACCATTCAGTCGATTTGAGTCTTAGACCTTTTCAGTCATTTTTGATTCTAAGCTTTTACTTCAATGTGTTAATGTATAATGTGCTCAAATAAAAAAACTAACCCAGAGTGTGTTTTGAGTTTCACCCTCTATTGCCTTCCGGTAGGTGTAGGTGAAAGGGCCGGAAGGCAATAGAGGGTTCTATTGCCTTCCAGCCCTCTCGCCTACACCTTTCTCTAATGCTGGAGGCGTTATAGTCGCATAGAGCGTGGAGATACAACCGATCACTACCGTGTACTGTGGGAGGACTAGACACTCTTCCTGTATAGCGTAAGGTTCTGGAAGGTGCCCCCGCTTTCTACCATATCGGCTGATTCAAGACAAAACCGTCCTCTCACCTGTCCACTCCAGGATGGAGGACACTAGTGCAACTCTCCTAGTGAAACAGCTTACACCCATTACACACCTTTACACAACCAAACCAACATATAACAATACCTCTGGCTTAAATAAGGACATTTTACTTCTGGGACAGAGTTGCTGTCTGCCGCTGCATGTCCTCGATACTGTAAGAAGTACCAGCCTCGTCTTCGTGCCCCGCCTCATCTGCCAGTCCTGTTCTACTATTGCCTGCTGATCCAACTCCACTATTGCCTGCCGATCCTGTATCCTGCCGTCCAAGCGTCCCGAGCTACGACACTTGAACTGGAAGCCTGGAACTCTAACACATACTAACCTTTTTTAATCTCTGATAATAACTCTGATTTTTAACGTGACTTACGACTGGCCCTCCGGCCAATCGTAACGTTACAATATTTTACTGACATCTTTGTCATTTTTCACCACTACTCTTATTGGCCTGGTCTGCTTATCCTCGTATGAATGCCATCAACAGTTATTTTCTGATAAGCGTCGAGAAATCACTCTGTAGGACTCTTCAGTTTTGGCATTTATTTTCATACTATTACCGCTTAACATTTTGGCGGTAAATGTTTCTACTGACTGGAATTCAGTCATAAAGTCGTAGAATGTTTGATAATTCTTAACACCGTCGAATACGATTGGAGGCGGTGCTAGAATGTTTTGATGGTTGCCTTCTCTTTGTTCTTGAGTTGCTGCTGCTGAGCGCTAGTTCTAGCTTGTTGTAGTGGTGGTGGAGTGAGGGAGGTGTTCAACTTCCTTTTCTTCCTGTTTTTCGCCCTAATCCACTCCAATCCTCTTTGGCCAGTTTATCCTCATCCGTGAAGTACTCAACGTCACTTTTAGTAGGCTGAGCAGGTGTTATCGTCGCACTGACCTGTTTACCTGAGGGTTGTTCTTGTTCTTTTGCCTTTAGGAATTTTAATTGTCCTTGAAGATAATGTGAACTTATCATTGTCCGTATTCCGTTTTGCCACATTCTCGTCTCAGCATCTTTTTAATTATTAATACCTACGTAAATAGGTACTATATCTTATTACTGTTACATATGTATACCTACCTAGGTACTCGCATTATACATTTACCTACTGTTCATAGAAACCTGCCTAATTCTTATTTGACACTAGCTGGCCGCGGCGCTGCCTGTGTGCTGTTCTAAAATAAAAGTAGCCTAAGTTAGGTAGTCCTTATAACATCAGCTAGATCCGCCAGTGAAAGTCAAAATCGGTCCAGCAATTTCGGAGATTAGCCGGAACGAACAACCTGTTGGCTAATGGCAATATCGATGAGGAGCAGCTCCTTAGTACCGCGGGATCCGTTCTTACATCTATTTTGTGAGGCAGACATGATTAAGTTGTGCAGCCCGTCCGGTCCTGGAGATTTCCAGTTAGGCAACGGACGGACTGCGCGAGCTACATCTTGGGGGATGATGGTAAGTGCCCCAATTTCTGGTATAAGATCGCACGCTCGCTCGATACCTAAGGGTCCAGTCGCCTTCGGTTTGATTGTCAGTCACCGACCAGATGCTTCGCCAGAAGGAACACATGGCGTCCTCCGGCAGGCGCGTGTCAGCCACACCTTGGTCCGGTCGCTTCCAAGTCCTATAAACCCACCTTTCATCGTTCTGGAATGTGCGATTCTGAGTGTATCGCTCCATTCTCCGCCTGTACCGACGAATACGGTTTGTCCATGCACAGATCTGCTTCAGGATGTCGATACGCTCTATGACGCGGGTCAAATAATCTCGAGAACTTAGAATATCACTCCCCGCGAACGCTTGCTTCACAAAGCGCATCACTCTAAGGCGACAGACAACATTTAAAAAAATACATGTTATGTTATTGAGAGCAGTGGTGGGGTAACAGCCTCGACTTACGAGTTGTATGTCGTGGGTTCGAACCCAAGCAGGCACATTTCTTTGTGTAAACAATTTCATCACCACTGCTCTCAAAACGGTGAAGGAAAAAATCGTGAGGAAACCGGCATGTCCTAGAACCAAAAATTCGAAGACATACGTGGCGGATTACGGCCCACTCCCTCTCACAGAGAGGCCTGTGTCCCAGCAATGGGAACATTATAGGCTGATTATGATGTTATAAGTACCTTGTGCATTAAGTAAAATTTTTAACTTTTATTTTAACACTAGCTACCCGCCCCGGCTTCGCACGGGTATTTAACAAAAAATTAAAAAAATGTAAATTTTAACTCACACGCACTCACACACACATACCTACACCCTTCTTTTTGCGTCGGGTTAAAAAAGAACCAAATTATAATTTGATTTTGAAAAAAAAATGATTTTCAGGAGCTCCGACCCGTGTTAGTCAACATACAGTTGGCCATGAGTAGAACATTCTTTTCGTAGGTCGATCCCTACTAATTCGAAGGTTTGGCCTTGAGACTTGAGCTGACCCGGCGAACTTCGTACCACCTAATAGTTAATGAATGTAATGACACCTTAAAGCTAAACTTAATTTATAATTTTAATTGACGTACTAAAATAAATAATTACAAAAAAAAAATATGAAGTTCAATAGTTCATTAGGACAATATATATAAATGTAGATCGACCCTGGCCATTGATCCTAGCAATGACAGACATCCTCCCTTTGTGCCATGCTTCCCTGGTCTGTACGAGTATCTTCCAGGTCTTCCTCGCGATCTTCTGTAGGTCGTGACCCGACCAAACGACAGGCCTGCTCCCTTTGTACCATGCTTCCCTGGTTTGTGCGAGTTTCATCCAAGTCTTCCTCGCAATCTTCTGTAGATCAGTCCACCTGGCTATTGATCCAACCAAACGACAGGCCACCTCTTTTTGAGCCATGCTTCCCTGGTCTGTGCGAGTCTCATCCAGGTCTTCCTCGCAATCTTCTGTAGATCGGTCCACCTGGCTATTGATCCAACCAAACGACAAGCCACCTCTTTTTGAGCCATGCTTCCCTGGTCTGTGCGAGTCTCATCCAAGTCTTCCTCGCAATCTCCTGTAGGTCGGTCCACCTGGCTATTGATTCAACCAAACGACAGGCCTACTCCCTTTGTGCCATGCTTCCCTGGTCTGTGCGAGTTTCATCCAGGTCATCCTTGCGATCTTCTGTAGATTGTCCACCTGACTATTGATCCAACCAAACGACAGGCCTGCTCCCTTTGTGCCATGCTTCCCGGGTCTGTGCGAGTCTCATCCAGGTCTTCCTCGCGATCTTCTGTAGATCGTCCACCTGGCACCTGGCTATTGATCCAACCAAACGACAGGCCTCCTCCCTTTATTTGATAATTAAGCGACTTCATCAAAGTCATCGTCTTCCGAATGGAATGGCCGAATTGAATGATTCAAGAAGTTATATAAAGGTATTAAAGCAGTCTTGAATATGAAGTTTTATTTAATGTAATTATTTTGATAAGGATTAATACCAAGGGACAAATAAAGAGCCTTTTCTAGCCGGCGGCGCGCTGCGCCGGCATTCCAATAAAATTTTAAAATAAAAGTACACTTATTGTGACATAACTATAATAGCTAGACTTACGTTATCACGACATTTTTGTAGATAATGATGTGTTCTGCAAAGTCGTAGTACATTATTTTGTTCTATCATCAATAGTTATCGCAGCGCACGCGGTGCAAGGATTTTTTTAGGTCTATGTGTTACACCTGGGGTTACATTATTGGAGTTTTAGTAAGGATCCCTATTTTTTTGAAATTATAATATAGCCTATGTCACCCGGGGATAGTGTAGCTTCCCAACGGTGAAATATTTTTTTTAAATCGGTCCAGTAGTTTCGGTGCCTATTCAATGCAAACAAACAAACAATCAAATCTTTTCTCTTTTTATTATTAGTATAGATAACAAACAGACACTTCAAATTTATTTGTATGTGCCTTACTAGGTATGTTTGATAACATACCTAGTAAGGTGCATAACTATCTAGTTATTTTGCGAAATTGCACCTAAAAATTTTCTTTCCAAATTAATATTAACTAAGTGGATCTATCTTTTATATACCCACAGTAGTTCCAATACGCTTCAGTCTAGTGCTATTCCAACAGATCAGGAAATTGTGCAATACGTTTTCTATTACATTACGTCGTGGCTTCCATGCGCCAATCCCGGAAGTCTGACACACTCGACCTCTCGGCTTCAATAGCACATTTATATCTCAATGTTATATCCTGGGTGACCCCTCTACATCCAGGATATTCGCAAAAGATTTTTTTTAAGGAAACTCAATACCTAACTAACTTAAATCTTCCGAACTAGATGGCTGGCTTACAATAACCCTAAACCGTACGAAATCAGGTGAGCATCTCTTATTACCCGACTGCTCCAGGAGGGTAATGTTTTTTGCCTGACTGCCCCAGGAGGGTAATGTGTCCTCGCGCACGCCCATACGTGCGCGAGGACACATTACCGCGAGGAGGCGAAACGCCGGGGCGTAAGTCCGCTGCCGCGAGAAATCGCGGCACAGCGGACGGAGCTCCGGCGGGATCTCATGACGTCATGGAAAGTACGGTTGTCGCAACCCAGTGCTGGGCACGCCACAATTGCGGCGATAAGTCCCCTCTTTGAGGAGTGGCTGGAGAGGCGCCACGGCGTCCTCACCTTCCGCCTGACGCAGGTCCTCACCGGACACGGCAGTTTCGGGAGGTTCCTGTGTCGGATAAGGCGGGAGGAAACGTCCGGGTGTCACCACTGTGTGGATCGCCCGGAGGACACGGTGGAGCATACGGTGGAGATCTGCCCGGCTTGGGCAGAGCACCGCCGTGTCCTCGTGGAGGCGATCGGCAGCAGAGACCTCTCGCGTCCGGCCGTGGTTCAGGCCATGGTACGGAGCGAGAGGGCATGGGCAGCCATCACCTCCTTCTGCGAAGCAGTAATGCTCGCGAAGGAGGTGGCGGGACGGTTGAGGGAAAGGCACGTTTCGCGCCCTCTCGCCCCTAGCCGCCGCAGGAGACGCCCAGGGCGTCGGGAATCCCGGGCGGATTTCCGGCCACCGTAGGCGCGGGCTTGCGGACGGTGAGCAATGGGTAGCTCACCGTCCGGTAAGGACCAGGCCCGGGTCGACGGCGCGTTGTATTCCACGCGCGCCTCAAAGAGATGTCGTCAGCACAAAGTAGGGGTCCACTAGGGCCGATGCCTGCCGGGGTCGCGGGAAGGTACCTACTTATGGGTCACCGAGGCCCCCGCAACACAGGCAACAGGAAGGAATACGGGTGGGTTTTAGTCAGTAAGAGTCTGACACACCCTCCCGCTCCACCCAGAGCGGGAGAAGTTATTTGATGATTTCCCACCCTCAAAAAAAAAAAAAAAAGGAGGGTAATGTTTTTCGAGAGTATGTATGTCATTTCTTTGGCACGCTCTGTAGCCTAAACGGCTTGATGGATTTTAACATACGAGTATGAGGTCGTTCGATTCGTCTTTATTGTGGGAGTGAAATAAGCTATTTATTATTTATATATTGCATCTGCAAATACAAAAAACCGGCCAAGTGCGAATCGGACTCGCGCACGAAGGGTTCCGTACCATTATCTATAAAAACGGCAATAAAATCATATCTGTTGTATGGGAGCCCCTTAAATATTTATTTCATTCTGTTTTTTAGTATTTGTTGTTATAGCGGCAACAGAAATACATAATTTGTGAAATATCATTTCAACTGTCTAACTATCACGGTTTATGAGATACAGCCTGGTGACAGACGGACAGACAGACGGACAGCGGAGTCTTAGTAATAGGGTCCAGTTTTACCCCTAAAAAGAGAGGGAAGAAATTTTTTAAATAAATTATAACAATATTTATGTCAAATAAAAGCTAGTAATGAGTCAATTTCATGTAAATATATTAATAAAACTACAAAACCTTGAAATAAAACATATTATTAAAAAAAAAACAAAGACCCGACAACTGAAAAGAGAAGAACAAACATTCTAATCTTTAGAATTTTTGTATCGCAGGCCCACAAACAAAAGTTTTTCAGGTTATTGGTTTCTCCCCCGCCTGCGATACCAAAATTCTATAGCAGATAAGTTATAACTTTGAACCCGGTAGGGTATTTAAATGTAAATATAACAAGACCAGATACCTACGCACTAATTTTATCCAAAACCCAGTTACTAAACCCTCAACGTTGCACGAGCTCGGCGATTACATTGCAGTGAAAACAGCGTGTCATCACTTACGCCCAATCCGAACCCCTTTCAATGGTCCCAGCACTCCCAGCCAGACGTTGTTTGTTGCTAATCTTAGACGGGACAAAAAACGCAGTCGGGTTGTGGCCCTTCTTTCACGGTCCCTCGTCGCGCGTCGTCGCCGGTCGCTTACGAGCCGCGCCGCGCGGCCGCACGAGTGTGGCTCCACCAGCAGCAGTCCGCCGCGCGCCGCCTCCCGGGTCGCCTGTGTCGCATCGGTACATGTGCATTACAAAAACTTGCTCCATCGCAAGTTTAAACATATAAGTGCATAAATACCGACTGATATCCCATGTATTTTTGGACAGTGCTCATACAAGCCGTGTAACGGCACGGTTGCGTGCATCCTGGCCACGCAAATGCGGGTTTTGTATATCAGTGGGTGGAAAAATAAACAGAACACTCCGGTAAGTTTATTAATGTTTTAAATGGCTTATCTTTACTTTCTATCTCATGAGATGGAATGCTCCCGGGAGGCTGGAGTCCTTATTTTGCATAAAAGTGTCTACCCAGCTCCCAAATCCCCAACGTGTTTAATTCGAAGGTGTCGTCAAGAGGCTATTCGTGACGTTTTTAAATCTCGACGATTGTTTAATTAAGTTCTCTGCGAAAGTGAAAACGTATCTTTTATATCAATCAACTCATTTCTCGACCGTTAAGTGTTGTTCATTAAAACGGTAATTGTGATGTAGTTGTTCACATGCGGATCATGCCTGCAACTTATCGTCATATCATCATTCGTACTTCCGTGCTACTAGTACGTATAAAACATTAAATTAACAAAAAATATATACTTGTCATATTATTTAATGCGGTTAAACTTTTTGCCACCAAATAAGTAGAAACATATACACACAAATACATAATCTCACGCCTTCTTCCCATGCCTACTCCCAGGCAGAAATTATAGAACGCCACATTCATACACACTCCTTTAAATACTCCTTTTGCTTAAAAATAAGTAGGTATCTGCTCCAATATGCAGTAAACTTTTGCAATTTCAGTTTAGAATAGCAAAAATGAATGGATGCGATTGAACTTCCAAAACAAACATAGGTTAGATTAAGAAACAAGTCTTTTAGAAGGTCACAAAAAAAAAGTAGCTGCATCAATTCAAATAACAGTCTGATATGATTACACAACGATATCTTTGGATCATCTAAGTCATTTATAATGATGCCACAAGTTGCTCCACTGAGCTTGCGACAGACTTTAGCAAAAGGAACATTCATCCATTGGATCTATTCAGATTCGAACAAGTAATATTTCTGTACTCAATTACGTACTCAGTAACATTTGAGGCAGAGGTTGGCACAATACGTTTTTTAAAACTTACAATACATGGGTATGAAGTATCTATAATTGGAGAAGCTAATGGAGAACTAAGTGAGTACATAACACGTCAAATCGCGCCTTAGAAATGTATTCCACAGCATTAATACAAATCAAGATAAGTGAAAGTTTCGTAATCCTAGCTTTTGTCAACAGCTAGCAACCAGTTTACATATATGCATAGCTGGCCAGCTGTATATAAATACTCATTACAAAAACTATTCTGATTATACGATATAAAGTTTATTCTTGAAACTTGCGGTTTGAACTTTGTATATTCACCCTATAGTGATTAATGTGATAAGAATCAAAATGTAAAAACTAGTGCACCAATGCTTCATCTATAAATATGATAATATCGCTCTTGATACGACATACTTTTCAGTGAGTCCTCAATTTTTCCTTGGTTCCATATTAGAGATAGGTATTATTATTCAGATACGATCCCCAAAAGTTTAACAACCACTGGTATAAAGAATTGTTCCTTAATTTAGCGGTGGATCCAATTTGATGATCATCAAATCAGATATAACTCTAATTTTAAAAGATATTTTTCATAAAAATGAACATATTTGAGCAGGAAGAAATGAACAAAATTAACAGAAAGCACAGCAATGAAGCAATGAGGCACGTTAAAGCGCTTGGATATATTAATGAATAATTACAGGTGCCACAGCAAAATTCATCAATATTAACACGCTAGAAAGGGTACGTGACTGCACTTTTTGCAACGGGCATGACTCACCGGCCACCCTTCAACTATCTCCATACATAAAACATGCCCTTGAATATTGCAGTATTCCCTAATGAATACGCTGACATACCTAGCGTCACGCTTGAATCACGCCCCTCTGTCGTTGGCCTCACTAAATCAATAGACCGGCACATATAAACGGCGACAGACCGACAGCACATACGGCACGCAGGACACACAATGGACCAGACGGACTAAATGGATGAAAGGTGAATAGCTAAAAGTTGAACAGATTCGGCCAATGAAGCGTACCTTGTAGAAAGTTATGATCTATATTGTAGTTGTAACACAAAATATTTTAGGGCAGTACACGCGAGGCTTGTTAGAACGAAGCCTGCTTGCAGTATTGAATTTAATCGTCAGGATTTTTTTTTTCACATAAGCAATTGAAACAAAATCACTTTATGGTTTATAACTCGTATAAACCACTTGAAGCACCACTTATATTGAATATTTATCAGCGTTAAAATCGTCAATGGCCTCTCATATTCAAAGTGACTCGAATGACATTTGTATCCGAAGAAATTTGATTTTCTGCGATAAATCGGTTACACATAGTAGCCAAAGGTTTTTACGCGCTTGTCATTTACATGCGCACATCCAACCGTAACAATTCGCACAATTGTCTGTTGGCAGCATTCTTATTAGTCTGGCTTGGATAAAGAACTGGGTCTATTCATAAGCTCATCCAACTGACACGACCAGTTAAACATAACCGCTCAAAATACAGCAAACCCTTACGGTTGAACAGAATTGTAATTGGTTTTAGGGACCATCTTACGCTGGTGATTGTGCTCCCACCCTTTGCTTTCAACGAAAAGCACTTCAGTGACTGTTAGAGCATCAAGTTGATGAATTTATAGCTTGTACAAAGGAAATGGAAAGCAATATTTTATCGTGTTGATTGTTTACCTCTTCAAATATTGATGGAAGAAACTAATGCTTTAGTAGTTAAAAAACCTAATGTTTGGAAAAATAGGATTGTTGAACCGATTGTTATACGTTAATCATGGGACATATACATTATGAATAATTATTGTAATTATAATAAATTATTCATAATTATAATATATTATAATTAAAATAAAAATGAATAATTATTAAAATTATAATACATTGTGAATAATTATTATAATTAGGTAATTAGTTTAAAACTACACGCTGAAAACTTTACAAGGCGATAATTTTTACATCATTTGTTTGCTTTAGTCCTTCGATCAATAATAGCACTTTAGTCGTATTAGTACATAGGTAAGTACATAAGCTTTGTATCGGAATTTTGCCAGCTCCCGCTTAGCTTAAAGAAACTAGTCGTAAACTTAACAAACAAACGTATATTTTATCTGAAGTTTAGTTGGTGAGCTCCACAATCCTCATACGACCGTAGAGCATGACCCGCTGACTACGTGAAACTACCTCTTTGTCAAAGTTGACAAACGTGATTAACAAAACTATTTTGTCACAAGACAAAACTGTTGTCTACGGCAGAAAAAACTGTTTTGCCTCTGAGCGCACTGTCTACGTTCCATCTTTGTAATAGTGTGAATACAACGTGTACATTAAAGTACCTGATAAGTTAAAACCTCTCAGAAAAGAAAACCATAATGATGATAACGAATGATCCCAAGCCGCGTGCGTGCCAGCCAATAGTGGCTCTCTTTTAGTGGCAAGCTAGGTTCGAATGTTTAGATAAGTGAGTACAATGCGCCGTGCGGCATTCCATGCCACCGACTGAAGTAAGGAATTAGCCATAACTTATTTTAGAGCCTTTCGCACCGTCAGCTCGACAACAAGCTTCGTTTCACACAAGCGCGGGCGCACTCGCCGTGGGACCTTTATGGCATGTGCGGTATTGTTTTTGCCCACGCCAAAGTTTTATGGCTCTGGTAGAAATTTTAAAGAAAGTCTTCAAAAATGTTGTAGATTGGTAAGCTGAGGAAGATAGGGAATAAGTTCAAAAGAAAATGTTGTCTTTAGTGTCCACATTTGAACTGGAAAGTAAAATACTAACGATCTCATTTCGCCACACGGTTTTTCGACGCTTGACTAAAGTTTAATTACTTACAAACCTATTTTTAATTTCCAAATGAATTGGCAATGACAAAACGTATACCATTTTCCAAGTCTACCTACCATAATTTCAGTGAGGCATTGCATCTGCAGGGCTGGGTGCAATGGTCGGACACTAATCAGAATTTATCCACGGTACTGTTACATTACACTTGTATAACAAAAGCTCGCTTACGACCGACGTTGTAAATAAATTCCTAGTTAGCAATAAAAGTCGCGGTATGCGGCATTCACACCATCGGTCATTACAGTAAGTAATTAATAATTAATAGTCTTGACTCTTGAGAAACTTAAGAAAACTTGATTACGTACCTATCTTAATTTCTTACCAAATTAGTGTTAAGAAAATAACGGATGGTGATACTTGCGTGTTGTATTTCATATTATTTGTTTTGTGAATTGTTTCGATTGTATGTATTCTATTTTCTCTTCTACTCTTACACACGGTGTCTACATCTCTTTGTCTACTGCCCTATCGCAGGTATGCTGGAAGAGATTTCTTTAGAAATAAGCATCACCTTTGTACGTATTTTTCTGTTCATTTCTTTTTCTCTGTTTCTATATGTGTGTACATGGTTAAATAAATAATTATACAAAAAAAACAAATATGATAGAATACTTACAACTCAGATTAAATTGGCTATGAAATCTGTTCTGTTGTACCTACGTTCCATCACACCCAGTACCTGATAAAGGGGCTGTCCACCTTGTCATATAATGTTTTTAGGATGCTGTTGGAGCTTCCGCGCAACCTACCCATAATTGACATTACCCTATTTCTGCCCTCCTCTTTAAATGAAGTAGAAAAAAAGTAAGCAATCGCATGCTTATTTCTTTTTTACTTTTTTTTATTAATGACATCAACGGTCCTATCTAGTTTTTGTACGACTAGATGCAGAGTAGGTAAAAAAACCTAATATTATTTATTCGAATAATTATTCATTATTAGTACTCCCCCCCCCCCCCTTTATTTACAATCCATATAGTACTTACTAATTCCATGAGTACCTACACTAGTTCCATGCTATTACAAAGTACTTACTAATTCCATGCTATTAAAAGTTACTTATTCCATGCTCAAGCAGTCACTTCCTGTCTACACACTTCCGTCCCTTTTCACGAAATCGTTCCACAGAAAGCTAAAGGAAAGATGTTACACATCGAAAAATCAAATCACAGACATTCCCAGACCTCTTTCGAGTATTTCAATGGCTGACTTAGCTTTTCCTTACGTAAGTCCCTAATCCCAATTGCAATCTCGGGGACAAACGACTACGAAGTCGGTGTGGCAAGGCTTTTGGACCTATTCAAAAGCACCTATTCAAATATGGCACCGCCACGCTTGGAAAAACCTCATCTCTACCTACAATACCAAACTTTATTTGCCATCTCGTCGTCTCTGTCCTTCATATCTACATAGATACATTCTTCGTCACATGACGAAGACGACGACAATGCTATGCAATATGCAACTATGAAACTAAAGCCACTTAATATGTTAGATCCACGTGCCAGTGTTGATGCTGTAACCTGAGATTTAAGAGACATAAGCTTTATGCCTGCGTCTCGGCTGCGTAAATAGGGATGCTACTTCAATCGTTCCGTCAAGTGGAGACGAACTGAGTTTAAAAATTCCACGCGTCGAGCTTGACGAATGAACAAAATACAAGGCAAAAAACCAATATGACGTAGCCCAAAGATATGTTTAGGCCAGCGGGGTAATTGTTGATACATATAAAATGACAATATGTAGATCGCAATAGGTTTAATTTCACCCACGTTCATTACGTTATTTACGTTGTTGAGCAGACAAATTTTTCAAACCTATGAAGCAATTGATTAGCAATATACTTCAAAATTCTCGGATTGTGATTGAAAGTGTGGTACGCAATTAGGGTGCAGGTGTATAAGCAACTGTAGCCACTCACTCCATCTAGCCTTTTGAAAATAGTGATAAGGTGTCATGGATCCTTCACAGTTAGGATTTCACCACAGGAAGAAAAGCAGTAACATATACTTACGCTAGTCACCGTCTGAGACGTATTAATAAGTTTTTACCGTGTAAGCATGCTTCCTCATTTCGCCTCCATTCTCCACTAGATCCAAAACTATTGAAGTAGCATTCCTATTTACGCGCCCGGCTCGACTTACCTGCAAACGTAGACACTCCTAATAATTACCCTCTGTCTACTTATAGCCGCTTCTGTGCGATAAACAAACATTCACCGTGTTCAGTACCAAGTGTAATTAGATAGCCGTGTTTACTTTTTAGTTGGCTTTGGCCAATGCGATCGATGCTTCGACTTTACTGAGGCTGCAACGTTTTTTATTAGCTAATTCAATGAATTAATTTCTTAAAATGTCAATGAATAATTTCTTAAAATGTCAATGAATCGGTTATTTTTAGTTCTCTTTTACTGTATTAATCGCTTTGGAGTTGCCAAAGACTGAAGGTCTTTCAGTAGCAATAATACAAAACCAAATTCCCAAATTCTATTGATTTGTCTCCTGTTATTGATCGAACACTCTTATTTACGTAAAAATCCTAATGTAGGTTTTTAGTTAGGCAAAATTAGTTCCAGTAAAGGGGTTCAGGTTCAAGGTAGGATTAATAACCGATCCTCTTTAGACCTTTGTAGCTGAACCTTTCGTAATATTACCGACAAATCAACTCGTAGAGCTAGTTAACATAATGGAAGCGTAATCAATAATCATTTATTTTAATGTTCAAAACTGTATGTACCCAACGGTACCGAGGACTGGACGCTAGGCAAGTGGCATTCCTATGGGCACCGTGCAGCGTGCGTGAACGGCGCCATACCACCGTGATTGACTTACAGATTCGCGCCCGTTGCACTACTGCACGCTATTTTTACTAAAACAACGCAAATGTAAGATTTGAAACGAGTTTTATCTATAAATAGCGGGAACTTGCTCATTACATGTCAATGGTGTAAACTCTTATCCCAAAGAAAAAGCATTCTCATTTTTAAATGTTTAGTTGGCAATGAATTCTAAATAAGGTATGATTCATATTTCGGATTATAGATTCTTGGCTTCTTCAACGTCTTTCTTATAGCATTGTTTTGACCTCTTGCCAAAACAAGCTTTACACAAAGAAAAACCAATAATCAAATTAAGTAAAGCCTAAGTTGATGTTGTAGTTAGTCATAACCACATTTTAGTTTGATTTACACCAGACGGCGCTAAATAACTGCTTGAACAAGCGTTAACTAACAATAGATACTAAAATGAAACTCATGTATACTTATTTTCAAAGTCTCACAGAAAGCACGCCACAATGTCTGGAATCGCGAGTCATATTACGGAATAGAGAAACAATAGAATCCATCAAAAATTGTGAAGAGATGGCATTTTGTCATTTTATACGTTGCTATTTAATCGCATACAGTTATACTGTAAAAGCATCAGCTCAATACGGCGCTGGCTTTACGTCAAAGGATCGGATATTTTACTGCAAAACCGTTTTCCACCGACAATCAACCTCGACCACCCCCCACCATGATTTAATGAAAGCCTTTTACGACTAGCCAATGTCTCGCACAAAGTAACAAAAGTCACACTCTTATGACACAAACCACTAAACTCTTGGATAAAGCCTGTTGAAGCATTCAAAAGACGTTAAGAAGGAAAAATCTTGCGGATGATGACCGCAATTCTCGAAATTGCTATATTGAATCTAAAAAAAAAAAATCTATTCTACAAATCTAAATAAAAACTGTTGCGGTCATTAAATAAGCTTTAGTATGAACTTGAAATCGAAGCCTGAAGCCATAAAGTCGTGGGAATTTCCAGCTCAGGTTTAAAGGAATAAAAAGGGGTTATGATTCATACATACCAATACGAAGAAATGTACATGCATTTGAGAGATTACGAATGATTATACTGGCACAAAAACTAAATCGAAGTGACGTGGAACTCCACTGTTCTCAATGGAGATACGTTGAAATAATTGATCGAATATCCATTCATTGGTAGTCTCGCACAAGCTAGAATGAACGAAAGGAACGAATACTTTATGGTGAACCAAGGTGAGGGGCATTGCCATGTTGATACCTGCGGGACATATACTGACCATCGGATAAAAAGTGAGCAATCCAATAAGGAAGTTGTTCATAGCAATTAAACCCCCCAAAATTGTCTTACAGTTTACTGTAATGTGTTTTGTTTACGAAAAACGATTAATTGAGCAATAAGACAGGTTTACACAAAACAGGCAACTGTAGGTACCCACCAGGAAGCACTAGAACGGATACCTGATATCCTTGAAATTGGCTGCTGTATTTAAAACAAGCTGTTGAAGAAAGTCAATTTATGTTCTTGTAATATGATATTCCTTTCTGACTTACTGTGAAAAAAATGGTTGAAATCTTAGGTACACAATCATATTGAATTAGTTCCGGGTAACTTAGCAGGTAATTAAAAAAATACATGTTGTTGTTTACAGTGGATAATTTAAATAACATATATAAATATCACGCCTGTAGGTACTTGCCGATGGATAAGGCAGAGGGAGAGAGTACATTTCGCCAGTTATTTTGAAGTCCCATGTAATATGGGTAGAGCCTATTGCCATCAACCTGGCACAGATTCAGACTAAGGAAAGAAATAAAGCCACCTAAAGCCTAATAAAGGTACCTTTATTAAAATAATTTGCAGCGCTGGTTTCTCTTTGATTTGACTTTCCTTATCTTTTTCGTTTTACTTACTTCTGGAACGTGACTTGGCAGAAGAAATAAAGGAAGCTGTTAAAGCCAGGCTCTGTTAGTGTGTTACCAAAGTAGCGTTAAAACGGGTGCCTTGACCCGACAATGACTGGCCTTATTGTCACAATCGAATATTTTAGTACTCTTGCCAATGAAAACAGGTAAAAAGAATCCTCGAAATCTGATTACTTGTAGATAATCCGAGTAACAAAGTTGCTGATTGAAATACAATAGATACAATTGAATAGACAATAACATTCAATACGGAGAGTGGAACGGCAAGGGCGTCGAGACGCTTGAGTTGAGACCCGCTTAGCCATACCTCAATGAATAATGACAGTACTAGTTGTCTGTCATGTTACGAACCTGTTATTATGATCAGACATTCAAGAATACTGGATATTATGAAAGAGGTATTATTATAAAATTCTAAAAATAACGACGTAGCCAAAGGCAACGATGGTTTCACAAGCCGACAATCTTAATACAATGAAGGGACTTTAAGGGTTAAGATAGATAACAGAAAAACCTTAAGGGCCGAATCCAGGTGGAAAGGTACATACTTGTTCAATTTTCAAACACAATAATAAAGATCCCAGATAGATGAATCATAAATCAACAATAGCTATTGATATTCAAGATCAACATCAACGATCACAAGTTCATGATTGGACTACAAATCGTTGTGGACACTTCAATAATTTATATGTGTATATCTACGCCGTTTTGCTATATTTTTGCTAAATTACTTGGCTGCATTATATTATTTCTGAATTCCAATCAGAAATAATGTAATGTAGTTCAATGTAAAAGGGCAATGTCTGCATTCTATTGGATTCCAAACTCTGCAATAGGTCGAATTGCAGATATTACTCAAAAGATCGCTTTCAATGCATCCGTGCAAATGTCAGAGGAAACCATGACGAACAGGTAAAATAGCTGGAAGTGTTCCAAATTTAGTGTTTACGAAACACTTTAGCGGAACGAATGGTTTTAAACACTTTTGAATTTACCTGCCGGAGTAAAAGATTTATGGCCCGAAGACGCAGTAGCGATTAATGTAACTCCTCGATAAATTAAGGTACTCGTAGGTGTAATATAATTTTGGAATCTTAATAATTCGTCTTCTAATGGAGAATGTTCCATACTTATCTATCTTCAGTTTAATTTCAAGTGCCTCTTCTAAATTATTGTTAGAGGGTACCTGCTATTTAAATTGATTTCTACATACTTCACCAACTATTTAAATCAGTTTCTAGACCAGATAACAGTTTAAACAATGATAGAAAATAAACATGACCACATTTACCTTTCTAAAAGGATACTTAGGAGAACGACTTCTCCATTCGAACGTAAAATGGCTGATTAGGGAGGAATGTCAACGATTCTGAGTCACTAGTAAGAACTACAAAATGTAACTCACAAAATCGCCTTGACCCGCGCAATTACGTCGTGTGACCAATCTGTTTTATAGACAGTGTATCTAGGCTCATTGAATAGCCAATAAGTTTGACCGTGTAGGCAGGCACAATTGTTGCGCACTGCGCTTTCGTATAACCGCCGTCCTTGAATGCGTTTGTGTTGAATTTAATCGTGCTGCATTTCAATTGTGGTAATTGCCGCTTTAATTATGGCATATTGATCGTTGTCTACATTTTATTCACGTTGTTTACATATAATCACACACGTTGTCTAAATCTCTTTGTCTACTGTCCTATCGCAGGTATGCTGGAAGAGATTTCTTTAGAAATAAGCATCACCTTTGTACGTATTTTTCTGTTCCTTTCTTCTCGTCTGTTCATATGTGTGTACATAAACTGTTAAATAAATAATTTAAAACGAGATTGTGAGTTGCTGATTATTCAGGAAAATGATCATCCTACTTGATCGTAACGCCCCATAGAGCGTCATGAACAACTCAAGATCTTTCTTGTTTTTGTTTTGAAACATTATTGCTGAGTACCAATCAGCATATCGTTGCTTTTATTGCCGAGAACACACTGAATATTAAATACATACAGAAATAATATAATACAGTATAATTGATCAAAATGGAAACAGCTAAACGTTTTTATTCACCAGGCCGCCACCAGCTTATCCAAAAGTAACTGTCAATTCATCCTCGATTTAATCTCAGATAACTTTAATGTCACAAAGACCTCGTAGTCGTGACACAGGCCTTTTATCAAAGATTTTGTTATAGGATACCAACATTTCTTAGTAACTAACTTAAATTCTGCATATTTGGCGGGCAGTGAGCTAATAAGATCAGACAACAGCACGGCAAAACGATCCGGATGATTAAATAGTAAGGTACTTATTAATTTTAGTTAAAAAATATGTCTGTGACGTGTAACGTAGTTATATAGACGATTCATATCTTGACTTATGCTTTTAGAATTCTTAAGATAGTGTCAATGGTAGCAGTTATAAAATTATACACCTACTTCATTATTTATTTGGCACTGCAAGCCACGTGCCATACCTAAAATTATACACCTACTTCATTATTTATTTGGCACTGCAAGCCACGTGCCATACCTAAAATTATACACCTACTTCATTATTTATTTGGCACTGCAAGCCACGTGCCATACCTAAAATTATACACCTACTTCATTATTTATTTGGCACTGCAAGCCACGTGCCATACCTAAAATTATACACCTACTTCATTATTTATTTGGCACTGCAAGCCACGTGCCATACCTAAAATTATACACCTACTTCATTATTTATTTGGCACTGCAAGCCACGTGCCATACCTAAAATTATACACCTACTTCATTATTTATTTGGCACTGCAAGCCACGTGCCATACCTAAAATTATACACCTACTTCATTATTTATTTGGCACTGCAAGCCACGTGCCATACCTAAAATTTTCGGAAATTGACAGTAAAATATCGGGTTTGGTTACAATAATAATATGAATCATACATTGTATCTCTTATAAATTGTAATGCCATCTTTTCGTATGTTATGTAAATATACGGGATTCCAAGTACCGAAAATTCAGTCCGCAACAAAATATAGTCTTAAATTACGCAAAATATGTTATGCTCCAAAGTTTGAACATTCAAATAAGTTTGAGAGTATCATAAAATATTTACGATGGAAAATGCAAAAGAGTATGCTGGGTCCATTACACTTTAGCGCGATTAAGATCGTGATTTCTGGCAGTGGTCGGGAGGGCCTTTTTTGTAACTTGTGGTTCTCGGAACTTCCTTAAAGAAGCATCAATTTGCCGCGGCACCGCTTCAACGTCGGGCCGACGACCTTCGCAATAGTGAGTCATTTAGACAGTGATTAAGTTAAGGAAACGAGATTGTTGGACAACGACCACATGGAGGGAATTACGTGAATTAATTCCTTTGTTAACTGCTAACAGGTCCACCACACCCTCATTGGCGAAGCCTCATATTGTACCTACCTACACAAAAGTCTTTTTGGTGGAATGCCTCTTCGAAATTACGTTAGGATCGCAAAAAAGACTATTTATAGAAAAGAGCGTACCTTTTTGTTGTATGAATGTTTGTTACGACGAAACATCGCCTTCACGCATCAAATTTGACAGTCACTTCGTTACACTATTATTACCGTAAAACATTAGCAGGTCACGGTTATTCATAGGCGAAAATAGGCGTAGTAATTGAATTAAATTGATAAATAAAATTAAAAAATACATAATTATATGAAATGTTATCAAAAACAGGAAAGGAACGATAAATGGCTTACAGTATCGCAACTCGCGTTCGTTCTCAAAAGAGGAAGTTAAAAATTATATTATTACGCAAAAGATCCAGGCGTAATAAATAGGAAATGCCAACTAAATAAAATGTAAAAGCAATTCGTTTCGAGTGCAATGCAAACCGGAATGAATCATGAGTATCGGTACGGGTATACAGTTTTTGGCGTTCTTTTGCATAACGGGTTCCAATGCCAAATAACATGTATTTTCCTTTAGCCTCCTCTGTTCCTATATTTTTATTTAAGTAGGTACTTGCATTATCATTCGTATAAGTTGGAAATCTACCCACAGCAAGCATTTTGGAATGCCGATAAAATGATCATTTGCAATTCATGGAAACGATAACTTATAACGATACAGGCAACCAATTACAATACATATTATGATTAGCTTTAAGGTTTACAAAAAAAGTCGTTCGTGTGTTTCTTGTTCTGTTTACAACATCATTGTTTTTTTTTTTTTTGCCATCACTTCTGTGAAGTTTTGCCAATGAATTTAAAAAGACCCTATACTGTTTGTCAATTTAAATGATAACCGTCACATTAATATAAGGTACCTAACTAAGTTTTCAATTCGGTTTTTAGTTAAGTAAGATATAATATCGTACCCGTATTAACTGATTTGATTTATACATTCAAACAACACGTGTCAATGGCAAATATTGTTTGAAAATAAATTTGTTTTTTTTTTTTTGGCCCAGTACTCAGCAATCTTAACAGCATTGCTGAGACGCTGACGCAAACATTAGATCCTCACTTGTACCTATGGGTGACAGGGTGACAGCCAACAACCCAGTGATAATATTAGTTAACTTAAATTACATAAACCAAAAGGTAACTATAGGCTTTAAGTACCTTTATGCTACGGTTGTCGCAACCCAGTGCTGGGCACGCCACGATTGCGGCGATAAGACCCCTCTTTGAGGAGTGGCTAGAGAGGTGCCACGGCGTCCTCACCTTCCGCCTGACGCAGGTCCTCACCGGACACGGCAGCTTCGGGAGGTTCCTGTGTCGGATAAGGCGGGAGGAAACGCCCGGGCGTGTCACCACTGTGTGGATCGCCCGGAGGACACGGTGGAGCATACGGTGGAGGTCTGCCCGGCTTGGGCAGACCACCGTCGTGTCCTCGTGGAGGCGATCGGCGGCAGAGATCTCCCGCGTCCGGCCCTGGTTCAGGCCATGGTACGGAGCGAGAGGGCATGGGCAGCCGTCACCTCCTTCTGCGAAGCAGTAATGCTCGCGATGGAGGAGGCGGGACAGTAGAGGGAAAGGCAAATATCTCGCCCCTAGCCGCTCAGGAGACGCCCTGGGCGTCGGAAATCCCGGGCGGATTTCCGGCCACCGTAGGTGCGGGCTTGCGGACGGTGAGCAATGGATAGCTCACCGTCCGGTAAGGACCAGGCCCGGGTCGACGGCGCGTTGTATTCCACGCGCGCCTCAAAGAGATGTCGTCAGCACAAATGTAGGGGTCCACTAGGGCCGATCGATGCCTGCCGGGGTCGCGGAAAGGTACTAAAGGGTCCGAGGTCCCTGGCAACACAGGCAACAGGAAGGAATACGGGTGGGTTTTTGTCAGTAAGAGTCTGACACACCCTCCCGCTCCGCCCAGAGCGAGAGAAGTTATTTGATGATTTCGTCCCTTTATGCAAAGTTGATTTAAAAATCTCAGCGATGACAACCACTTAAAACCACCAGTCCCTACAACAAAAATGTTTATTTAATTGAGATAAACACATTACCAGCATAATAAAAAACAAACCGCGAGATAAGGGGCAATTGAGAGCGCGTGCGCAAATTACAAGTTGTGACCTTTTAACTGACACGCGCGCGCGCCGTTATGACTGTATTGTCGTGTAAATGTATTAAATTATTCAGATACCTTAAATTATCATGTTAAGGCTCGTGCAGACTAGCGCGATATGCGGGCGCGACAGGCAGCAATATGCCTGCCGCGCCCGCGATATCGCCCCGCGGAACGGTACTTACGGGTCGCCGAGGCCCCCGCAACACAGGCAACAGGAAGGAATACGGGTGGGTTTTAGTCAGTAAGAGTCTGACACACCCTCCCGCTCCGCCCAGAGCGAGAGAAGTTATTTGAGGATTTCACACCCTCAAAAAAAAAAAAAAAGACCGCGGGAGCCTTCTCACACTCGACAATTATCTGCAGATTCATGATAAATGCTGCATTAAAGCTTAGTGTTTCATGGACCGGGTGTCACCACTGTGTGGATCGCCTGGAGGACACGGTGGAGCATACGGTGGAGTTCTGCCCGGCTTGGGCAGAGCACCGCCGTGTCCTCGTGGAGGCGATCGGCGGCAGAGACCTCTCGCGTCCGGCCCTGGTTCAGGCCATGGTACGGAGCGAGAGGGCATGGGCAGCCGTCACCTCCTTCTGCGAAGCAGTAATGCTCGCGAAGGAGGAGGCGGGACGGTTGAGGGAAAGGCAAGTTTCGCGCCCTCTCGCCCCTAGCCGCCGCAGGAGACGCCCAGGGCGTCGGGAATCCCGGGCGGATTTCCGGCCACCGTAGGCGCGGGCTTGCGGACGGTGAGCAATGGGTAGCTCACCGTCCGGTAAGGACCAGGCCCGGGTCGACGGCGCGTCGTATTCCACGCGCGCCTCAAAGAGATGTCGTCAGCACAAAGTAGGGGTCCACTAGGGCCGATGCCTGCCGGGGTCGCGGGAAGGTACTTATGGGTCACCGAGGCCCCCGCAACACAGGCAACAGGAAGGAATACGGGTGGGTTTTAGTCAGTAAGAGTCTGACACACCCTCCCGCTCCGCCCAGAGCGAGAGAAGTTATTTGATGATTTCCCACCCCCAAAAAAAAAAAAAAGTGTTTCATGGAATACTATCATATATATCTACTTATACCAAAAGAAAATGCCTTCAGAATTAGGTAGGTACTGATAGATGTATTACGGAAGAGCTCCTGGCTAAGTAATAATAGCCGCACGGGTCGATCCATCAGGTTAAGCTATGCTTGCCGAGGTTGGTACGTGGATGGGTGACCATCTTTACATACCGGAACTCCTCCGTGCCTCGTTAAGCCGTTGGTCCCGGCTGTCATTCTTTGACAATCGTTAAAGGTCGTCGGAAGCCCGAAAGTCTGACAACCAGTCTTACCCAGTTACTGGGTTGTGGAGGTCAGATAGGCAGTCGCTCCATGTAAATAAAATACAAGTATTCAGCTGCATCCGGTTAGACTAACCCCAACATTTGTTTATTTATTTACATAGTTAGGAAAAGGCTACACAGATTTATTGGTAGATGTATTACGGCTAGGCCTGCGCAGTCTACCTGGAAAGCCCTATCCGAAATCAATTATGAACTATTAACTAATTAACAAACTAAAACAATATACATGATTACAGTTGCGGCCAAACTAAACTAGCTAACATTACAAAGTAAAATCGTCTGTATTCCTAACAAGTAACGTGAAGATTTTGTATTGTAAAGGTGAAGATTCATAAAATCATTAAAAAACACTACAACTCACAACAAGGCTTTTCTTACAATGTCGTAACTGCTCCTGAATTTTTACAATTTTTCTGAGCATCTTGCATAATGCCTGGGAGGCACCTTTGATAGACACAACTACAGCCTATAAATTTATTTACCTATGTGCCTATAAATAATAATATAAACAATCTTTGTCCCTTCTGGTGATCATCAAGTGTTTATGACCCAATCGTCTTTGCCTTTACATCTTTTTCCTCAATAATCTCATTTATCTGTATGTGAGCCCAATATAAAAGTGGCTGTCTCAAAACTTCCTTGACAGTTTCCACTTGATAGGTACGATTTATCAAGCATGTTACGTTTCAATTATAAGATAACCGACTTCGTCTGCATGTATTTTTTTGGGTTCCGTAGTAAACAAGGAACTTATAGTTTCGCCATGTCCGACTGTCTGTCTGTCCCCGGCTTAGCTCAGAGACTCTTAGTACTATAAAGCTGTTATTTAGTATGGAAATTCGTTTTTGAGAGATTCGTCGATAGAACGTGTCACCAATGGACATTTCGCCGACAGAACCTTTCATATGCGTCACTGTGCGTGACACGCACTTGGCCGGTTTTTTTAGTAATACATTAATATCCAGCATTAAAAGAAGCCTATTTTATTTTTATTTTATTTATTTGGGATAATAAACGGTTACACATTAAAGTATTACACAAAATTTGAGCTACAAAGTGAGTAAATGTTTAACCCACGACATTTTCCACATATTATAAAGACAAATTATAAAATTAATGCGATGTGCGCTTACATTTAGATTGGTACAATTAAATTACATTATGTGTTAATGATAAAACTAAACATTAAACAGGCATGCAAATAAAAAAGAAAAACAAGAAATTATGAACATTCTAAGACTCAAAAATATTACGGAGCAATATCCAAAATAGTTCCATGAACAAGGCCTCTAAATTGATTAGGTGGAAAAGCGAAGATGTCAACATTTTGGAAGAGATTATTATATTGACCAGTAAGACGACGTAGGGGTGCTCGTAAGCCTGCGTTTGTACGACTAGAAGATACTGCAAATAGAGGTCGTGCGCGCACCCCTCGGCTTATGGTTGTTCTAGGTACTACGTAGCTAACCTTATTAGTGATATCCATACAATCACTTGCGTTATTACATATATAAAAAAGAAACATTGTCTCTAAAATAATACGTCTGGCCTTAAGTTTATGTAGCTTATACCTATTCAGAAGATCACTATAAGATGCATAAGTGCGAAAACAACGGAAATGCATAGCTTTCAAAAACTTACTTTGAACATTTTCAATCGCATCTGAGTATTTACTATAGAAGGGATTCCATACCGCAACAGCGTACTCTAACTGGGACCTGATTAACGATTTGTAAAGATATAAATATGTATATGGGCGGACAAATTCTGTGGCTGATCTCATTACAAAACCGTACATACGGAAGGCATTGTTTATAATTTTATCAATATGAACGTCAAGATGTAATTTATCATCCAATAGAACTCCAAGATCGCGCACTAGTGTTTCTGCCTATGTCTTTCTTCAGGCACCAGCGTCTTAATTGCGTACCACACTTCTTCCTTCCTCGTCTAATGGTTTTGAAGTAAACTAGTCTAATCCATTCAAACTCAAACTCAAAGCATTTATTTCAATTAAACAAATTACAGGCACTTTTGAATTGGCAAAGAATTTTGAAACCTTTGAAGTAAAAAATGCGTAAAAAAACGTCGAAAGCGAGACATAATAAAAAAATAAGTAAAATGAGTAGTATTTCATTTATTGCTACTTATTCTTGATAATTGAGTTTCAAATTAAGCTTACAATGTTATTACTTATTAGATAGCCATAAAATGTTTTTTTTTAATGAAAATACGTTACTTTACTGTAGTAATAACAATAATAATCCATACATGCATGTGGCTCCGTAAGGCAGTTCAATCTTCAGAGGGATTTAATATGAATATGTAATACATTACTTACGCATTACTCTTTTTCTATCCCCGAAAATGGGGACGGGTCAGTCCCGCGCGGGTCATTTAACTTTGGGCTAAAAATCGGGGCGTCCCCCCAAAATCGGGACGTCTGGCAACCCTGGTCATGATATTCATCTTTGGCTACCTTTGATCTTGATTCATTCTCTTCGTTAATCGTGCCCAGTGCCCGTAAAATTAAACCAATATTACACGCTGGCTTTGAAGTTTGTCAAGCAAACAATAGATTTTCTTTAACAGAACCAATTCTGAGCTAGTTTCTTCCACCTACTTCGATTTGAAATGTTTAATCTATACGCTTATCGATGTGGCTCCACAATTCTCTCAATTTTCTTTTGTTCTCTCTAATTTTATTCCTAAAAATCGCTCAAATCAGGTTGTTTAAAAAAAACACCTTGTGCCTAACGAGTTATGACAATGTACATCTACCTGCTAAAACAAAAACGAATGGAAAACACTCGTTATTTTTTTAATGTAAATCCTAATCGCTGCCACAATATTATAATGCTGGTCATAATAATGGAACTCTGCAAACAAATCCTTGTGCTAGTTTAGTTGGAAACCTTTATATTCATCAGAACACCCGCATAAACGTTATCCAAGTTACTGAAGTTATAAGTAAGCCGCAACCCACAAGTTACTGGTGACTACAAACAAAGGATTACCCGCTATAAGTATCTTGTGTGTAGCAAGCATAGGGTTGACAGACATCCCGAACTAGACTGAGGCAATCATTACTCACTATGATCAAGTGATTTGATTGGCTGTTGTTATTTAAAGGCTCGAGCAGACTGGCGCGATATCGCGGGCGCTACAGGCAGCGCGACACTTTCCATGAAGTTTTCATAGAGATTGTGCTACTAGTGACGCGTCGTGCTATCGCGTCGCACCTGTCTGCGGGAGCTTTAAGGCGATACCAAAACAAATTGGGGCCTTTTTCGTAACCACTACGCCCAGTTTGCAATGATTTATTTTTTACGAATTCCTAACGTGACATTATTATCGTTGACGTCCATGACATCACGATAACAGAGGGAAGTTAAATATATGGGAATAAAGACGCTTTTTTTCCGTCCACGATAACTACTTATAACGTGCACATATTTCCATACATTTCGTGGACGCAGCGTGGGCGTCCACGATAAATCGTCACGATACGAGTAGATACGAGTATTATAAAAGCGCACTTATTCACAACAGTTTACGTATGAGTTTGACAGTATGTTGAGTAACTTTTCTGTTATTTGACTAGCCCTTCAGAAATGAGTGTGTTACACACGGGTCACGTGTCGGACATGGGTTTAAACTATATGCTCCAACAGTAAAAAAAACCTTACAATCGACGAATATGATGTGTAACATCATATTCGACAAAATCTGATTATGTCACTTTGGTAATAAGGAACTGAGCAGCGACAGAAATTAACCTCAGAAAATTAAAAAGCTAAATACTGAAATATTTATTGGAATTCGTTACTAGTCGGTCGGTCGCCCTCTGATCGAAATTCGACCCTCTCTTTTTACAATCTACAGGTTGAAATTGAAAACTTGCGACAAACTGAAATGGGACATTGTATACATCATTATTAACAACTTTTACTAAGGGACCAAAACTGTAATCCCAAAAAAAAAAATCTGCTTTTCCTACATTTTGATGAGGTATTGCGAACATAAATGTAGGGGACAGCAGTTTTTTTTTTTTTGGGATTGTAGCTTTGATCCCTTAGTAAAAGTTGTTCATAATGATGAGTACAATCTCCCATTTCGATTTGTCGCATGTTTTCAATGTCACCCTGTATATAGTACTTACTAATTCCATGAGTACACTAATTCCATGCTATTGTCTGTGAGAGTTATGCGGAGGCTCATGGATTGAGGTATAATGGCACTAAGAGTGAAGTTATGGTGTTCAAAGTACCTAAAAATACACCTGCAAATATTCCACCTGTAACATTGCGTGGAATTCCGTTGCAGGTGGTCACTCAGTTTAAATATCTCGGTCATGTGGTCACGGATGGTCTTATGGACGACCAGGATATTGACATGGAACGTAGGGCGTTGGCGGTTCGATGCAATATGCTTCCATACAGAGTTATTATTATTATAAAGTACTTACTTATTCCATACTCAAGCTGTCACTTCCTGTCTACACACTATTCCGTCCCTTTTCACGAAATCACTCCCACAGAAATCGAGAGGACAGATACGTATCAAAAGATCTGAGCTTATATAACATATAAATTCTAGCACTTTATAAATTTCGGAAATCTCACCTGGAAATTATTTTGTTTCCACATTTAATTTGACTGACGACAAGTTTATCTATTGATGCCTGGCAACCCTACTCACACTATACAGTTGTTCACAAACCTTCGAAGCTAAGTTACAAGTTCCCCGCGGCACAGTGGAACGAATGTATGGGAGCGGTTGGACGTAGACATGTCCGAAAAAAAAGAGTAAAATTATGCCAAACTAATGATGCCATCTTATTCGATTACTTAATGCCTTCATAACTTGTGGTGATGAATTTCTTCATAACTCCCATATTTCGGGAGTAATTTGAGAAAATGTGAAATTTTACTATGAAAATGAGTGTATCGAGCTCTCTCCCTCCTGATTCCGGGCTTGTTTCAAGTAGAGGTCTCTAATATCATAATGCTAATACTAAGAGCTATATTTAATACTAAGACACATAGTGCGCCAAATGTGCACTTTCTGGGATAAAGAGTGATGTTTATTTTATAACACAATTTTTTTATTTTTTGTTTATTTTGTTGATTAAAACCGTTTTTCTAAAGGTTTACCTTATTACAATAACATTTCTGAGCAGCCAATTAGAGAAGATATAAGCTAATTAGGATATATAATTAGGGACTTAAGGTTTACATATAAAACTGATGCACTAATGATTACTGATAAGAACATTGCTATTATTTAATTACTAAATGGCTCTTAATACACTAATTTAGCATGCATCATTTACTAATTATCACAATAACTAATTACCTTGCAATATTTAACAAAGGATACCTGGGATACCTGGATTTTATATAAATAGGTCACTATTAGTAACTTTAAAATCAGTGTTGATTTACACCTCGTTGTATCCAAGCTAATCTCGCAATGTATTTTCCAAATTTTAATACAAATCTTGATATTCACGTTGCTTTGTGCGCACGCGCACATAAAGATTTACGCGACTTTAACTATTTGTTCAGTGTTTTAAAAGATAACAGTTGTGTTCAGTTATGTGAAAGTGCTGAAACAAGTTTAAAAGACTGGTGTCGTCGATTTTGCTACCGCATTTATGCAAAATGGACACAGTCTGGAAGAAGCACAGATAAGTTTCGGAAGAAACATGAGATTTGGCTACAGGCTGCAATTCAATGGCCGGAATTACAGAATGAAAATATGGAACCTTCTACAGAAAATATAAGTGACGTCATCGAGCCCATAATTTCTCCTGCTAAATCTGATGCTTCAACTTGTACACATCCTAGTCCTCGTAAATCTTTTGAGGACCTTAGTAACCGGCAAAAAAGAAGACGCACTGAAGATAGTCTTTCATGCAGCAGTAGCAGCGCTGAAATTATGTTTTCGGCCGAAAGGGCGCTTCAAAAGGCAGGACAAAGCGATACAGCTTATTTTATGAAATACTTGACGGAGAATCCAGAAGAGGCCTCAAAAATCAAAGCCTTCATTGAAGGTAAATCAATTCAGGTACGGGAAATATCCCCTTTGAAGGCATTGGCTCTTTATGTATCGATGAACTTATCGAAATGGCGCTATAACACTCTTCGGGATTTCAACACTCAAGAAGGAGCTCTTCAATACCCGAGTTACTACATGTTGGTTAAAGAAAAAATTAAGTGCTATCCGGCCAAAGAAGATCTCACAGTTACAGAGAGCTCTGCAAAAATCAAATTACAAGCCTTGATGGATTTAACCTCAAGAAGACTTATTAGGTCGTTAGAAACCCCTGTTGATCCCAATCAACAGCTCGTATTGACCAGCAAATGGGGTTTTGACGGATCATCTAGCCAAAGCATTTATCATCAAAGGACGAGTGAAGATGAGCAAATCGATCTTGCTAGTAATTTTATGATTAGTCTTGTACCACTGCGGCTCGTCTCAAAAGGTGTAACAATTTGGGAAAACGAGCGACCATCTTCCACTTCATTTTGCCGGCCAATATTGTTTAAGTTTATAAAGGAAACCAAAGAAAATGTGCAGAGAGAGATGGCTGAAATCGAAGCAGAGATTGAAGCCTTAACTCCATCCACCATCACTGATGGAATTAGTGTCAAACACCAACTGCTGTTGACAATGATTGATGGTAAAATTCATTCCATTATATCCAATACAGCAGCTTCAGTGTGTGACATATGCAAGGCTTGTCCTAAAGAAATGAATAATTTAGAGTTAATCAAAGATAAACACGCAAACGAGGACATGTATAAATATAGCTTAAGCACCCTTCACGCTTGGATTCGCTCAATGGAATGCTTATTACACATTTCCTACAAATTAGACATAAAATCATGGCAAGTAAGGGGTGATATAGCAAAAAGGCAAGTTGATGACAGGAAGAAAAGAGTTCAAGAGGCTGTAAGAAGAGAAACGGGCTTACTTCTCGATGTTGTGAAACAAGGCAGTGGATCCACCAACAATGGCAACTCGGCAAGGAGATTTTTTGAAAACTACACTAAATCTGCTGAACTGACCGGAATAGATGCTATGCTTTTAAGAAAAATCTGTGTGATCTTGCAGTGTATTTCATCAGGAGAGAAGATCAACGTAACTAAATTCCGAGAGTTCTGCTTTGATACTGCTAAGCTTTACGTGGAGTTATACCCATGGTATTATATGCCTTCTTCACTTCATAAAATTTTAATGCATGGGCCAGACATAGTTCAGAACATGTCAATTGTGCCCATTGGTTTTCTATCCGAAGAGGCATCTGAGGCTAGAAATAAAGATTTTAGAAAATATAGAGAGGGGCATTCTCGAAAGCATAGCAGTATCTCATGCAATGAAGATATTATGCACAATCTTTTACTGTCTTCTGATCCACTTGTTACAAGTATCCGTCCAAAAGGAAATAAGTTTGTAAAAAAATCTTCTTTTAAGGAATTTTATGAGCTTACGGATTCTGAGAAAAGTGATATCGAATTTGTTAACATAAATGATTTAGCGGACATCGATTCTGAATTTGAATTAATTGATGATGATGATGATGACGAAGATAATTAAATGATGTTATTGTTTTAAAATGTGTAACTTAGTAAATTAGAGCTTACATCTTAATTATTTATTGTACTTTTAATGAAACTAGGTAATTTATTATCAACTTACTTAAAAGTCATACTCTCATCAGTTCTTGTGAATATTTTTGTTAATATATATTTCTGTATATATATAATATATTTATAGACCTCTTAATAAGTCTGTCTGCGGTTTAAAGTAAATACAAATGGGGAAAAAACGTTTTTTTTTTTAAATTTTCATTTCCTTTTATCCCAGTAAGTGCACATTTGGCGCACTATGTGTCTTAGTATTAAATATAGCTCTTAGTAATAGCATTACGATATTAGAGACCGCTACTTGAAACAAGCCCGGAATCAGGAGGGAGAGAGCTCGATACACTCATTTTCATAGTAAAATTTCACATTTTCTCAAATTACTCCCGAAATATGGGAGTTATGAAGAAATTCATCACCACAATTTATGAAGGCATTAAGTAATCGAATAAGATGGCATCATTAGTTTGGCATAATTTTACTCTTATTTTTCGGACATGTCTACGTCCAACCGCTCCCATACATTCGTTCCACTGTGCGCGGTTGCGGTGAAAGACAACAATTTGTTTCGAATTAGTTTTATAAATTGTGTGTTTCGCAAATTAAATGACAAGGCTGGTTCACGATGCTCGCGGTTAGAACCTTGGCTTCTGTTGTGATGATGTGCCAAAGCTCTGTTTATTAACTCACTTCACACATTGTTCAGTCTGGGAAATATATTGTTCAGCGGACTGAACAATCGTCATTTCATACTGAAAAGAATAACAGTTGTCATTTGAAAAAATACAACTTCAACTTAAACATCTTTATTGTGGATCATAGGTAGTTACATAAGACAGGTCTTAAATAATTAAATCGTGATCAGCTACGTCCACCTTTAGGGCAGTAGCAGTAATGCTCGCGAAGGAGGAGGTGGGACGTTTGAGGGAAAGGCAAATGTCGCGCCCTCTCGCCCTTAGCCGCCGCAGGATATGCCCTGGGCGTCGGGAATCCCGGGCGAATTTCCGGACACCGTAGGCGCGGGCTTGCGGACGAAGAGCTATGGGTAGCTCGCCGTCCGAAAAGGACCAAGCCCGGTTCGACGCCGCGTTGTGTTCCACGCGCGCCTCAACGAGATGTCAGCACAAGTGTAGGGGTCCACTAGGGCCGATGCCTGCCGGGGTCGCGGGAAAGTCCGAAAGGGATACCGAGGCCCCTGGCAACACAGATAACGGAAGGAACACGGCTGGGTTTTAGTCAGTAAGAGTCTGAAACATCCTCCCGCTCCGCCCAGAGCGGGAAAAGTTATTTTATAGGTAATGACCCACACAAAAAAAAAGAAAGGGCGTATAGGAATTAAATTTACATCATTGTTTCAAATTAATAAGATATCACATAAAATATTTAAAAAAAAAAACGGAACGAACGTAGGTACACATCAGTGGGCCACCTAGTGGTGGTACTAACCTATGAAAAATGTTAGTCAATTTGGTAAAAAATTTTTTCAAGAGCTGTTAAGCATTACTACCCGCCGCTCGCAAAATTTTCGCAATATTTTCTGCTCGGTTTGGTTTGTGGTAGGGCTTGTTCTAAGTCCGCCTGGCTACCACCATCTTATCTAAGTCTGTCGCCATAACAATAATGTTAACAGCATTGTTAAGATAAGATAGCCAGTTCCTCTGTGGTTGAGTATTGCGGGTGAAGCTCGCTTCCACCTTCGGCCTGATCATCTCTTACCATTCGGTGAGATGTAGGCCAAGCGCTTCCCCATTGTAAATAAAACAATAAAATAAAAGTCTGATTGAAATTACAAAACAAGGATAAAAAATCTCCACCACAAAAATTACCAAGAAAATAAGGAAGACACGAATTTCCAAATCAAAACAAAATTAGTTTGGGAACATTATGCCATTACAAAACCAGTAGCTTATAATAGATTGGAGCCAGGGAGACTACTGATGTAGTCTTTCCTTACATCTGACCGCGCAAATACGTGATCTGGTACAGCATTCGATTCAGAACATAAGCCGTTTGTCTCACAAAATGATAGTTCTAGGTCTTTGACCTTTGCCATCTGACGTGATCTATGCAGCAGCAGGATCAACATGCCTAGGCACATAAAACCAGTACTGTCGGTACAATTATTAGACGATATTCAACAAATTACAATTTAAAATCATTTCGTCTGTACAAGGAAGATAAATCAAAAATTTAGATCAAAATGTGTTTTTGTTACTGAACTGTTTTGTTTATACTGAAAACTTGACCATCTTTCTTTTTCTTCTTCTATCTCTTATTTAAATTTCTTCTTATTTAATTATAACGAAATTTGAGACCTTATATTAACTTATTAACGGTAACAGCTGCGACTTCCGAGTTGTAGGTCGTAAGTTGGAACACGGACAGGCGCTTTACTTTGTGTAAATTATTTCATCACCACTGCTCTCAAAACGGTGAAGGAAAAGATCGTGAGGAAACCGGCATGTCCTAAACCAAAAATTTGAAGACATGTGACATCTATCAACCCGCACTGGGCCCGTGCGGTGGATTATGGCCCACTCCCTCTCACGGAGAGCAGGCCTGTGTCCCAGCAGTGGGAACATTATAAGCTGATTATGTATTTGAAAATTATTGTCTCAATGATACCATTGAGAAAATAATTTATTTACAAATAAATTTCGAAAACATTACCATTGGTCTCTTTCTTGCACATGTTTAATTTCGACATATTGCTGAGACATCGTTTAATATCTTGTACTTACTATAAAACATCTCAAATATTCATACAACAAATGACTATGGAGTGTTTTTTATGGGTGCCATTTTCTCCATAATGTATCAACTATAATATTATCAAAAGTGACATCATGTTTGTGCACGATCAACGATTACAGCCTACACATTCATTGATGGCTTCATTTGAAAAGTGATTTTAATTTAAAACAGTTGCGGAGTTGCTAGCAAATTCCTCTTAGCATAATAACATAAAAAGAGCCGCATTACTCGTCAACTGAACACATCCTACCCACAATAGAATTGTCCTTGTGACGCGACTCAGGTTTCTTATTCCCACAATGTGATTTGAAGTAGACAGTGTTGTCAGACACAATTCTTACAATCATGGATTGTTTTAATGATGACAGTGCAATGATCAATTCTTCTACTCCACGATTAACATCGGCGGTATTATCAAAATCAAGATCAAATCCTGCCCTTATCCAATTTAATTTGGGTCGGTGCAACATGTCTTTATATATCATACATTCATAGCGTCAACGTCACCAAAAAACAGTCGTTACCTATAGTAACGGTTCTTTTTTAAACAAAGACCTCCAATCTAATTTGCAAATTACATCATTTACAGAACCAGTGCCAGCTAAATGCAAATGCTCGTTTTTTTTCGTATTGTTTTGAGTTCATGGAACCACATCGCCGATGGAAAGGTTAATTGTTGTAACCGCGAAGACGAAACAGAAAAAAGCTACTTGTCTATTTCCGACAATTCTATTATTAGAGTTTTAAGTGCTCCGAATTTGTTCGGGTAAAAAGTAACAAAAAAGTTCACAATCACGATCGTTTTCTGAACTTTGTTCTGTAGTGTTTCGGAAGTAGCCCCTCTGCCAAACTCTATGGGAAATACTGGCGTGATGTTATTATAATGTTTTGTTATGTTGTGCTACCAATTGATTTGATTTTATTGCCGTCACGTCTACACGGACACAACAAAGAAGAACATTTGTACAGGTAAAGCAATAAATATTTTTTTGTTCCAAATTAAGTTGCGTGTTCAACACGCAACTTAATTTGGAACAAAAATACACCTAGATTGACAGTACTGTTTTTTGGAGACGTTATTATGGATGTGTGATATTAAGACATGCTGCACCAACCCAAATAAGGGCAGGAAATAAGTTGCGTGTTCAACACGCAACTGAATTTGGAACATAAAACATTTATGCAGATAAAAATCAAGAGTTGGGAGCTAATAATCAGTCTGTTCTTCACATGAAAAACCGTTCACCTTATTTTACATTTCACTGCTTCGAATATACTTCTAATTTCCGCGAACACATTTCATTAGCCTACTAGACTATTAATGACATTCGTCTGCTTCTTTTACATAGCTTTTGAAATCTAGCAATGTTATTTGCATATCGTGAGTCGTCGCTTCCAGTTCGGGGTACAACAGTTCGTTGTGTATGCGCACCATGGCCGCGGCTTCCTGTTAATGAAGCGCTAGAGTCGATGTGCCGAGCAGTACAAGACTGTATAAGCATTACTATTGCTGCCAGTCATTGATGTTAAGTGACCGGATAAGGCGGCATTAGCAATGACGCCGTATATCTAAATTATTAAGACTATGATCTTTTAAGTAACTCTTTAGTGTAATACCGGCCAAGTGCGTGTCGGACCACGAACAATAAAAGATTGCGTAGTTGGGATTACTTGGGATGAATTTATCTCAAAAACAAACTTAACATTGTAGTTGAAAAACATGTTCACCCATACATCGATATACGTCACGATCAATTCTCCAAATGCAAATTTAAGTTGGTCGACTATTACTCGTTAACTTGTATAGTCAACTTAGTTGTGATAGTTTTTCTTTTAATTTAATTATATGTGTAGTACATATAATTACACTGAATTTTTTCACATCTCCATAAACAACTATTTAGCTGACAGGGGGAGGGGGGGCATTTGACTAATAAAAAATTGCATTTTAAAGCTTAATATAACGCAAACGGATCCATGAATCGAAAAATGGTGTTCACAGACCCGCAATATTTTTGAATGGCCTATCTCCAACGATATCCCACACGATGGGATAGACGAGAAAAAAGATATCATTACGTACTTACGTAATACCCCCCTAAAAAAAATCGATCGATTTTATTTTAGCACTTTGTCGAAGTGATTAATTTACAGCTTTCTAGTACTAAGAGTCTTTGAACTAAGCTGGGACAGACAGACAGATGGACATGGTGAAACTCTAAGGAACCCTTAGAGTTTCACCATGTCCATCTGTCTGTGTTGTGTTCAATGTTTACTATGGAACCCTAAAAAAGAGACTGAAATGAATGTATGGTCACGGAGCGATAATGTTAAGCAATTTTCAACCTAATTCCTTTACGTCTTTACGATATAATAGCAGTCACCTTTCCACACTGTAATTTTCATTCGAAATGACGTTTTCGGAAAAATAATACCTATGAGTAAGCATTTTCATACATAAACCTTGACTGTACAACGGAAACAGAAAAAGATCAGAAACGAGAAAAATGTAACACGATTTGAAAGATATTTTAAGACAAGAAACTAATGGAAGGTGGACCATTGTTGGTAAACAAAGCATCACTCGTTGTAAAAGATGAAAATATCATCGTCGAAAATAAATTGTTCGTCAGTCACGGACATTGCATTTCAGAACACAACATAACATTATCAATTGAGCATCCATTTCGTTATGAGTAGAAACCCATAAATTATTTCAATAAAAAGCGGATGATCACTCCTTCAAATATTGATGAAACATATTCCAACTGTTCCACATAATCAGCTTATAATGTTCCTACTGCTGGGACGCAGGCCTCCTTTCTGTCGCCACGGCGTCCTCACCTTCCGCCTGACGCAGGTCCTCACCGGACACGGCAGTTTCGGGAAGTTCCTGTGTCGGATAAGGCGGGAGGAAACGTCCGGGTGTCACCACTGTGTGGATCGCCCGTAGGACACGGTGGAGGTCTGCCCGGCCTGGGCAGATCACCGCCGTGTCCTCGTGGAGGCGATCGGCGGCAGTGATCTCTCGCGTCCGGCCCTGGTTCAGGCCATGGTACGGAGCGAGAGGGCATGGGCAGCCGTCACCTCCTTCTGCGAAGCAGTAATGCTCGCGAAGGAGGAGGCGGGACGGTTGAGGGAAAGGCATGTTTCGCGCCCTCTCGCAGCCTCTGGCAACACAGGCAACAGGAAGGAATACGGGTGGGTTTTAGTCAGTAAGAGTCTGACACACCCTCCCGCTCCGCCCAGAGCGGGAGAAGTTATTTGATAATTTCCCACCCTCGAAAAAAAAAAGGCCTCCTTGCTGTGAGAGGGAGTGGGCCATAATCCACCACGGGAACCCAGTCTTGATGGATGTCACATGTCTTCGATTTTTTGGTTCTAGGACATGCCGGTTTCCTCACGATGTTTTCCTTCCTTTACCGTTTCTAGAGCAGTGGTTATGAAATTATTTACATTAAGTAAAGCTCCTATCTGGGTTCAAACCTACGACCTACAACTCGGTAAGTACCCGTTACCTCTGGGCCACCACTGCTCCCCGGCCATTAAGTACTATTTATAATCACCGTAGTTGAATGCTCATAGACAGGTTTGTAATTTAAATGATTATCGATTTCTATCTGCTCTTCCCATAATAGACTGTGGTGTAAAATGAGTCTTAAAAGGCAAAATTTAAAAATATCTATAATAGTATATACATAAACAGGGTGGTTGAATTTACGGGAACGTTGGGTGTCGATGATTTGATGATAAATGATAGAAATTAGCGATGAACTTAGTTACACTCGCAAAATGGCAAATGTAAATAATACTAAAGTTAACTTCAATAAAGCAGAAACAATTCTATCTCTACCCTTATAAATCACAGCCTGATTCTCTCAAAATATATAATATGAAAGTGTTGTAGATGAAAAGGAAGTCTTTTGTTATTATCATTAGCACAATTTTCTCCCGATGTTCGACCGAGTCTTAATATCTTTGTTGACATATTCATATAACTTGTGAAAATGATCACTTTCACACGAAAACGTTGTTACGTGGAGGAACGCCAAATATAGCGAATTGTTACTACAAATAAACTGAAATTGAGTCGTCTTATGTAACTTACTTGAACATCATATTGAGTGAAATATCAATATTGATGTTATTTTGAAGATGTTTTAAAGTTAAATGTTTTAAACATTTATCTTAAGGAAAGAATAGACTATGTTAGTTGAGACATGATACTTAACTAAGACATCATTGAAGAAAAAGAGTAGTTCAATCCAGATTATACCCAAAGTGTTACTCTTTAAGTCATTGAAAATATTATGTCTTCTTTTTAATTTCGCTAAGTAATAAATCTATTGTTGTCTTCTTTTTAAATGTTTGATGTAAATTGATGGCCTGAAACACAGGTTTTTCATAAACCTAGATCAGGCAGGTCTACATTACAGTTAGAATTAAATTTTCCCTGATTGTAATTAATCTAAATCATAATTGTACTTTACTTTATACTTAAATATTTTTTTTTTTTTTAGATTGTCCATAAATTATCAATGTACAGGGAACACACGCGGCTAAATAGAAAAACCTACATGATTACCTACGTGTGAACAATACCAAAACAAATCCTATTAAAACAATACTCAATATGTCTAGCCTTTTCCCAAATACGTTGGGGTCGGCCTCCAGTCTTACCAGATGCAGCTGAATACCAGTATTTCACATGGAGCGACTGCCTATCTGACTTCCACAACCTAGTTAAGGGGACTACAGGACCTAAACGCAACTTTTATAAGTTTTATAATGCCTTAAAGTATATGATCCACTGCAGTAAACAAAATCAGAAAAATATATGATATTCTTAAGTTTATATGCCAGGTAGATAGTGTGTTGAAAACATATTATAACTAATTTGATACGATGGAAAAAAATCACGAAGATACCTCTAAAAATTTCTTTTAACGATTAAAAACCATACTAATATACAAGCAATCATTCTGATTTTTTGTCAGATTATTCTACAAGCAACATATTAGCATAATAGTGTTTTATTTGTTTTATACAATCTATAGATTTTTGTAAATTGATAATTGCTTCATATTTTGCAATAAATTACCAGCGTTGTGTCATCGCGCTTCTCTTTCTTTTCTATGCAGTCCGACAGTGACCGCGCTATAGGTGTTGTCGGCCTCTTAATTACTGGGTAACACGATACCCCTAGGTCTGGTTGTCAGACTTTTTAGGCTTCTGACTAATCGTAACGACTGTCAAAGATCTAATGACAGCCGGGACCAACAGGCACGAAGGGGTCTCGATATGTAATATATCCATATTACATATTGAGACCCCTTCGCATTACCACCCATCCACCCATCAGCGTAGCTTAACCTTCGATTAACCCGTTATTATTTAGCCACCAGCTCTTTACTTTACAAAGCCTTGTATACTATCTAGTCTAAATGCAAAACTATTGTGATCAAGAACTCAAGACTGCAGCAAAACATTCTTACATATTATAAGACAGAAAGAAGAAAAAAACAAATATTCCGCCTATGTTTCCACAAGAATAAAAAAATGTTAGGCTCTCATAAAGGCTCCCGCAGACAGGCATGACACGACTCTGGTTAAACAATTTCCATGAAGTCTTCGTAGAAATTGTATCACCAGAGACGCGTCGCGCCGTCGCGTCACGCCTGTCTGCGTGAGCCTTACGGAATTACGTAGCAAAAAGTACTTCCACTGTTACAAATGGGAATATAAACTGCAATTAACATTTTACAACGCATATCCTGATAATAAAACCTGCAGAGGATGTGGTTTATATTTATTAGCTGCTATTGGCTCCGCCAAGCTTTATACAGTAATTTAAATACTTATTTATCTTTATTAATACCCTTAATTAAAGCGTGGCATTTTCATGACTCGTTTTATATCTTTCAAAGTATTTCTCATTCCTTTCTGCATTCGTAAATTTCGTCGGTTTAAAGGAAATTAGGGCACAAATAATTAAAACAAACAGAAACTTAACTTCTGAACAAGAAACTCTTCATGGACCTCCGCACAATGAAAAGTAACCCTATTATTGCAGGAGGGCCCTACAGAGCTTATAGCTTCTTGATATAATCCCTCTGTCATCTTGTATATAACTACATATAACCCTTGTATAAATTCAATCTCCTTCGTATATAATTGCACAGCACAGGTGTGAGTACTATGCATAATAGAGCTACTATTTACCGGTTTATATATCTTTTATTGACTTGAATGTGCCCTGGCGGCTGAGAGTATGTCATGCTCACTCAGATGTCTCGCTGATGGTGGCGCGTGTGTTGGATCATTTAGCTCCCTTCAAAATGGCTGAGCTGAATGGTGCTGATCCATGCGTCATGTTTGTGAACGGACGCCGTCAGTTGGGACTGGTCATCTCTTAGCTGCCTAGGCTTATTTTAATTATTTTATTTTTATATAGTTTTTTGTTTATTTTGGCTGTACTATGGACGTTTTTTTTAACGTCGTCCTCACATTTAGTTAAATTAATGAATTACAAATTCTATATTATTTATAGTAATCTTTATGTAACAATATAATTTAAAAGAGTGTCCATGGAGTTTCTTGCCCGTTCATCTCTATAGGTACCTACTACGCTTTAGAATGGGCAACTAGCTTCATATTTCTAACTGACCGACTACTTGACAATTCAAAAGTGCCTGTTAAATGGTTCAATTGAAATAAATGCTTTGATATTGAGTTTGAGTTTGAATGCCTACTTAATAAACCAAGGGCATCTGAATAGAATTTTCTAGTAAAATTGTCTCCAAAGTTGAATCACTCATAAAATCTACAAGTTTGTCTGCAAAGGTTTCTTTCAAGGGCATTCATTTTCTAAATTAAATTACACATAACACATAAATACATAACAATGAACCCATTAGCAAATTCATATCTAGCGTCCATGAAAATTATTCACGGTCGAAATGAAAATTGTTTCAAAATTAAAAATGTTGGCTGTTACGCGCATTGCGTGCCCTACTTTCTGGCCAAATGCCACTCATGGTTTGAGGAGTTTATGTAGTTCACTAGTTATTACATAGATCGATTTAAATCCTCCCTCCCCCCCTCCCTCATCCCTCTTTGTAATAGGGATGGTTGGTTACTATAAGTTGGAGGTAAGGCGCAATTTCGCACTGGTTATATATTATGTTTTTATGGTTTTTCGTGGTATGCTGAATAATCCGCAAATACTAAAATCTTTGGGATTACTCGTTCCAAACAGTACTCTGCGGCAAGGCCCGAAAGAGAGGATGTTTAAAGTCCCGGTGGCCCGTACAAACGTGTTAAAGTTTGCACCAGTGCACGGTGGAGCGGGCAATAAAGGCTTCTACATACTGGCGCGACTTGTCGCGCAACGCGTCGCGACACAAAGGCACCGCTTGTAGCGCTACACGCGGTGTCTTTGTGTCGCGTCGCGCCGGTATGTAGGAGCCTTAAAGATACTCATCAGCGCGGCAGCGTCTCTCTGCGATTGAATATCTTTACTTGCTTTTTGGCGGAATTCCAGAGGGTGACACTTAACATACCTATTGTCCTCTGTGTGACTTGTCTGTAATCAGTCTATTTTAAATTAAAAAAAATTGGTTATTGTTGTATTGGGTAAACAAATGTACTCGTAAGAGGTAATAATAAATTACTCGAGGCCTCTAGATAAATCACTTATTTTCTAAAAGCTCCCATTTATTTAAATAGAATAACTTAAGTTGATCATATGCGCAAAATCACAAATCCCAACATTGTATTCATTCAATCTGTATTCTGAAGCTTATCCAGTACAAAAGATAATCCGTTGTGTTTTGATTAAGTAACAAAATATATCAAATGCTCCTTAATAATACCAGCTAGAGAACCGGAGTTACCGACATAGCCTGCAGAGTCAGCAAGCTGAAGTGGCAGTGGGCTGGCCAGCCATGTGTATCGAAGGACCGATGGCCGGTGGAGCAGACGAGTCCTGGAGTGGAGACCGCGTATCGGCAAGCGTAGTGAGGGACGCCCCCCAGCTAGATGGACCGATGACCTTAAAATGGTGGCTGGGACAGACTGGATGCGGAAGGCGGAGGACAGGGTATTGTGGCGCAGTCTGGGAGAGGCCTATGTCCAGCAGTGGACTGCTATAGGCTAAGTTGATTGATTGATTGAATACCAGCTAACCTTTTCATAATGCTATTCAAATTATTCATCCTTTTTGTCAAATACTTCCTTATAGTAACAAAATTCCAAAACAAAACATGAGTGTCTATGCATTTGTGTTGTAAAATAAACATTTGTCATGCTTTCCACGTATACAGACTAGCTTTAAGTGGCATTATAATCCGTTTAAGTAAAACACTTTCCCCTGTGAAGGTCGTTCTGTGCTTTGAATGTTACGCCTTGCGCCCGCGCAACTGTCCGCTATGAATAAACTATTGCTTACATTTTACATAATGAGATGAGCATACATATAAATTGTGTTCGGTTATGTTTATTACTTGTATGACCTTGAGGATTCCATTTTGTTACAATCTTATTTTCAAATTCGTGTAACATATTTGTGACTGTGATTTGACTACCGGTCGGTGTTAGGTTATAGGCACACGATTTGAAATATCAACCTAGAGCTCTAGCCAATTATCATCTGATAGCCAAAATTATTTTTTAAGACTGATAAATTGTATTTATCAGTCTTAATACGACACTTGGCAGCACTTGAGGGAGGGGTCGATCGATCAGTTAAGCTACGCTTGCCGAGGTTGGTCCGTGGGTGGGTGACCATCTTTACACGTGCTTTGTAAAGCACGTTAAGCCGTTGGTCCCGGCTGTCTTTCATGGATCTTTGACAGTCCTACAACCAGTCATACCAAGGGGTATCGTATTACCCAGTAACTGGGTTGTGTAGGCCAGATAGGCAGTCGCTCCATTAAAAATGGTATTCAGCTGCATCCAGGTGGACTGGAAGCTGACCCCAACATATTTGGGAAAAGGTGAAAGAATGCTAGAAGCCCGTTCTGCTCCTATTTGAGACACAAATGGTGTAAAAAAAATATTGACCAGTGCGTTCGTACGTGTAGCCAAGATTACAACTTTCAGATATTTTCAAGTGACTCGCCTTGTAACATTTTTTCAAGGTTTATTTAGTGTTTTAAGTAGTGAGGTGACACTAAATGGTTCACTAACCATAACACAACTTCATACATGTTATCATTGAGATTTATCACATAGGTAGTACTCTACATTACCTGACCCCTCTTACAAAGAAGACTAGAGGAAGAGGGTTCGGGCTATGAAGGTCACTGACTGTACCTACTATCATGTTGCTAAGGTTAAAAAGATGGTTGGATTGTGTGAGGAAGGCTTATTGATCGACTCTCACGAATTTACTCGTCCGAAATGGGCGAATCAACACTTTTAAATAATATATTTTTCTCTTTAGGCGATTTGCACGTTATTTGCAAGTTTTAATTTTTTTATTTGCAAGTTAAATTATGTGTGGGCGAATTGACAACTCCAGAAATACGTATTAGGCAATTGGCACACAAAATATTTTCTTTTATTTTTACTAATAAACATTTGCTGAATAAAAAATGAACTTGTACAAAAATAATTGGTGAATATAGTTTCTAGTGGACTTTTTCATAACTTTATTGCATAAAATTCAAAATGTGCCAATTGCCTAATACGTATTTCTGGAGTTGTCGATTCGCCCACGAATGAATTAACTTCGTGCGAATCGCCTATAGAAAAAATCATATTATTTAAAAGTATCGATTCGGCCGTTTCTGGCGAGTAAATGTTGGCATGGCGGGATGTCTGGCAACCCTGGTGGGTACCTACATCAAGTATTTCTGAACTACAATGTTTACATGGCTTAGGACTGACCCACACACATTTCAAAGGTGATGGATGGCCACACTTCGCTATACGTCAAACCGCAAAAGCTAACATATTTGCATAGCTGAGGGAAACTGAATAGTTAAAATCACTGGAGGCGAATTCCTGGTTGGCATAAGAACTTACGATCTATTGTACTGGCTGCTCGTGACAATGTAACAGATGGAATGAACACGAACTATTTTCGCACCTGAACGGCAGTTGGTACTATTTCAAACTTGAGAAAATATTTCAGTTGTAGATAATTTTAACTATTATTTAACCAATACGTACCGTTAAGAATTTTAAGCAGCTTTAGGTATGAACTAATGAGCTTCACAATTAAAAAAAAATAACGAGGTAGCTATTATTATTTTTTATTTTTATTTACATCGAACACAAATGATTCATAATGCTGTTACTAACACTTATAATACTATGTTAGTAACATTTATCATTACAATTAATAAAATAAAACATAACTAAAATAAAACTAGTTTAAGAACTTATAACTATGTCCTCTTCCCGCTGCACCAGACCTGCAGCTGTGCATACGGGTCCAGTGCCCCTGGAACGGGCAATCAAGCATACTCACTTTAGGATGCTATTGGTGCTCCCCCGAATCCTTCGCATCAGGGATGCTGTTCATTTTCACATAATAGCCTGAAAACTATCTGTATCTGCTTCAGCACATGCCCGATGGGCTACAGGGGGCCAACCATCACCTCTTATAAAAGTATTATTATAATATTACTTCACATTGGGAAAGTGATGGAGCTGTACAGGACTTATAGCTCCATCTCTTTCTCACGCTGAAGTAATATTGAAATAATACTTTTATAAGAGGTGATGGTTGGCCCCCTGTAGCCCATCGGGCATGTGCTGAAGCAGATACAGATAGTTTTCAGGCGGATAGGTTTCTGGAGCCCCAACAAGAGGCGTATAAAGCTCGGTATAAAGGCGTTATTAAGGGTCGTGCAGACTGAGGCGATAACTCGGGTGCGACAGGAATATTGCTGCCTGTCGCGCCCGCGATATTGCGCTAGTCTGCACAAGTCTTTATACCGAGCTATGTCAAATTCAAAACCACGTGCAAACAACCACAGATTAAAAAAATGGCATTTAAACATACACAAGCCACAAAACCTAGATACCTAGTTAAAGCAATTTTCCAAACAAAAACGCAATCTACTAATTAAATTTTGCGTTTTTCCCACAATCTTATGATAGATAAAAGTCAGCCATTACTGGCGTAAGAACTAAAACCACAAAAGGAACCATTGAAAGAGTAATAGCGGGTAAAGTGGACTGGTGGGCATCTAATCACTATTACATCGTCCACAGTAGTTTTACGGTCGGCTGCTATTCCGACTGCAGCCAAGGTCGGATTCCGGTTAACCATCAAAATAATGTATCTTTTCTATAGCAAACATCGTTTGTTTTTTTGCTCAAGCAAATAATATATTCAAGAGATATTTTTTTAATGTTAGTTACCTTTTGTGTGATGATTAGTTCTTACAAAGTAAGCTTTTATTACTTAAAAATCTTACAGTAGCTAAAATTACTTAAAATAAAATAAAATAAAATAATAATATTAATAATATGGTGAATTCACAGTTAAACTTCAGTTAGGTAAGTCAACGAACAGTAACAAATTACGATTGACGCACCAATTTTTTATTACTTTTGTTTTTTTTCTCGCTACAACTGTTCATTTTGCTAGGTGCTTAAGACCCCGTGTTCCCCTTTTTCTGAGAGGATGACTAAAGGCTCGTGCAGACTAGCGCGAAAGGCAGCAATATGTCTCAGCCTCAGTCTGCACGAGCCTTAATGAGAATGCCGTCACAGAACGTCCGCCCCTCACTAAGTCTATCTACTTATAGTATTGTTATTAATCATGACGAAGTACGTACTTAAAAACTAATGATGTTTGATGTCTTTAATAAACAATATTACGATAAACGTCCTCATGACACATTTTCATTATTCATAGGCTGTTCGCGTGTCCTTTGAAAGTCGATAAAAAACCCCAACTAATACTGGCCACTTACATAGTTAAAGCCGTATACAGCGTGTATCAGAAAAGTTTGGTCGTATATTTTAATGGCTTGGTACAGACCATCAAACTGATCAACTCATGGGACCAACATCGTAATACATGTAATTTCTTTTTTCGCTATATGAATAATAAACAGGAATATTACCAAGAAAAGTATTAAAAGTTAAATTCAACTATGCTTGAAAATTATGAACTCCAACAATTTTCTTCGGCAATTCAAACGACCGTTTCTGTCGCGGGTATGATGGGACGTCATTTGCCACAAAACTTCTTTGTTTACATCTGTTTGTAGCCCCAAATCATATAAATTAAATTATTTGTTGTGCTTTATTCAAGCACAATTCGCACTCACTTCTTACCTCAGCGCGATTTCAACCACTTTGTTAAGAATAGATAATTATTAGACCGGGTTTCCACTGACGCGGAGCGGGGCGGAGAGGAGCTTAGCGGTGAACGAATTGACCAATCACTATGCTCGAAATCTCCGCTCCGCAGATTTCGAGCACTGTGATTGGCCAATTCACGGTCCGCTCCTCTCCACTCCGCCCAGCTCCGCGTCAGTGGAAACGCACCCTTAACATAGTTTCTTTCGTCACTTCCGGCATTGTCGAAGTCGACGCGTTTTGAGTTTGCGTTCCGTTCCACTAAAAAACGCAACATAAATAAATGAATTAATTGTAAAATAAGTAAAACATTAAAAAATGTAAAATGGAAAATAGGATAGGAATTTCTTTCTTGACTCCTACACAATGTATATTTAAAAAAATGGAAAAGTTTTGAATTACTTGCATATTCCCTATAAACGCGAAAAAATGATCAACTGTCCCAAACAAAACTTCAATACTTAGTCGACCCAAATATTCTCTGATTATTTTTTCGCGCTTACGATGGAGTCTCCGCTTACGATTGGTCCCATGGAGAAAGCAGTTGGATGGTCTGACTCTGTACCACACCCCTCAATATGACCACACCTGTCTGATAGGTACATGCTGTATATTGGGGCTCGGTTTTATAATTCAGAGTAGTATCAAGGCCAGAAAACGTAGGCCACAGTAATTCTTTATTCGAAGGTATGTCAATGGCGGTTGTTTTTAAGAATCGATCGTTTCAAACAACAACATAATTGAGCAGTTATTTAAGACAATTTCAAAGAAATGTTATCATTTAATAATTAAATTATTATGATATGTTTATTCTCATGAGACAATTTGAAATGCATGTGAGATTGTTCACAGTGAATGTGTACCCACTTAATGAACGTGGGAGTGTTAATTGAATACCTTACACTTATTGTAATGGGAGTATTAAAACATACGATCGATCCGATATCCTAACGAATATTATAATTGCGAAAGTGTGTTTGTTACGTTTCATACGCTTTCACGCTCAAACGGCTGGACGGATTTGGAAGAAATTTAGCACATGAGTAGACCATGACCTTGATTAGGACAGGATACTTTTTATCCCGCTATTCCCACGGGATCGAGATTTATGGTGAAAACGTGGGGCGCAGCTAGTCCTACTAATATTATAAATGCGAAAGTTTGTAAGAATTAATGGATGGATGTTTGTTACTCTTTCACGCAAAAAGTACTGAACGGATTTGGATGAACTTTGGCACACAGATAGTTTATAACCAGGAATAACTCATATGATACTTTTTATCCCGATATACCCACGGGGTCAAAACTTATGCGGGTGAAACCGCGGGGCGCGTCTAGTTAACAATAAACTAAAAATTAAAGAGTCAAAATTGCTAACAAGCACGAAAAATCTCAATCTTGTCAAGCAATTTCGACCTACTAGGGCCCCGTTAGGACATTGCGACCGAATTCTATCTATGTCGAGACTGCAGCCCCTGATGTCTCCTGAGATTTTCACAATGTCTCACTGTTTCAATTCACCTGAGGTTTACATTTTGAATTTAAACAGAAATAGGTATAATGTTGTTTTAAAATGCATATTTTAACTACAAATAACTTTATAAGTATTTTGCACGGCAATTAGGAAATCGTGTTGCAATTTACTTAATCTGTTCAAATGTCACGAATAGTAAAGATAAAATCAGTTCTCTGTTATAAAATACTAATTAGTCTTATCCAATAAGAAGCTCAAAAGACGGCTAACATCTTAAAGCCGCCTTAAAGGCGCCTCATAACTAGACTGGTTACGTATTTTAGATAAATCGTCGGTCTTCGGTCCGCCTGTGAACTAGGCTCGCATGTCCGGCCCATCGGGAACACAGATAAAATGCATGGATTAATCTATCCCAAGTCGAAAGATAGCCATCTAAATAACGAGGATCGTGAGCAGATAAAGACTAATCAGAACTCAGCTTGCTAATTAAAGATTAAAATGCTCGCAAGGCGCCATTACCGTCGCCCAATTAGCGAAGATGAAACTTTATAATATAGACTTGAGTGTTCGCCAAGTTTTATGCAGAAATAAAATGCATATTTATGAGCACTTTTACGGATAGCTATTAAATGCATCACGAACTAAAACAAATTCTGTCATTTGATAAATTGAACTGAATGAAAGCACCTGAGCTGAACACCCTTTTCGTGTTTCAATTAAAAACATGGGAAACAAACGTGTTCTTTGTCAGGTTTGAAAATAAACACAGTCCTAAAAACGTATGTTCTATTTATAATATTTCAGAATCACTTCCATATTTGTCAGTAACAATGTAAACTTATTAACTAGTGTTAGTGTACTTATAAACATTTATTCTAAGCTGCGTGAGACACGCCGATCCTGGGTAAGTCTACTTGACTGCGTGCAGTCGTATCCAACTCCCCAAGATCGGAGAGACCCACCTATCAGCCAAAGTTCTAATAATTGTTGGGGCTGGCGCGAACACGGCCTAGCAAAGATGCGCATCTCTTGCGCATGATGGCCGAAAAACTATCAACATCCGCGTCGGCCAACATGCCGGACGCGCTACAAAAACGCGGCAGCCCCATTAGCACCCGTAACGTGTTGTTATACTGTAAGCGCAGGCCACTATATGGCCTTTGCGTAATTTTTACCCACAGGCTGCACGTGTAAAAGGATTGGCAGTAAGCTTTGAAAAGCGTCACATTAACCTGAGCCGTACAACGTGCAAACTTGTGGGCCAACATCCCACATCGAACAGCCAGCGACCTGCGCTCCCGCTCTACATCAACGTTATCTTTCAAGTCATCTGAGACCCAATGACCCAGATATTTAAAGTTTGCGACTCTTTTTAGAGGACTGCCCAGCATAACTGGTGGAACTGAGCTATAGCATTTACCTACTGCCTGCTTTGAGTCAGTACATTGTTTTTGAGGCGGGGACCAAAAAACCATCTCGATGTGCCTCCCATACGGCTAAACGGTATTCCTATTGAGCGAGTGAAACAATTTATATCTAGGTCACGTGGTCACCACTGACCTTAGAGACAATGCTGACATTGAAAGGGAACGGAGGGCTCTTTCTGTGCGTGCGGATATGATAGCCCGCAGGTTTGCACGTTGTACTGCAGACGTAAAGGTGACACTATTTGAGCATTCTGTACCACCTTCTACACATGCAGCTTGTGGGATACAAATTCGCGGGCGTCGTATGGAGCCCTTCGTGTCCAATTTAATAATGCGTTCAGAAAACTCATGGGGTTGCCATGGCGTTGCAGCGCATCAGGAATGTTTTCAGCGGCGCGTGTAGATTGCTTTTACACAATAATGCGCCAGCGCGCAGCATCCTGTGGTGGCTCGAGTCATGGCCAGCCCTAACAGGGTTCTGAAAATGATCGCTGGCAGAGTGGATTGTCCAGATGTTATTCGCTGCTGTCAGTTACATGTGCCGTCGTATCGTGTTGTTTACTAACACTTAGTTTTAAGAGCAATGTTAATAATAATTAATAATGTTAATATGAGTCTTCGCTCGAAATAAAGATTTTGAATTTGAATTTGAATTAAATATCAAGAATTCGCTCTTTGATGCATTGAGCCCATGGGTCCCAGCGTACGATTCACACACGTTAATCAGTCTCCTTAATGCCCAGATCGATGGGCTCAGCAGAACCATATCGTCTGCATAACTGGTATTATTAATTCTTTCAACTACATATATAACCAAACGTAATAACATAAAGTGTACCTATATACCAATATAGCTAGGTTATATGGTGCTGTATTTTATATTGTGGGTTTCATGATCTTTAATAAGACGCTATGATGAAATTCCTATGATTCGATTAGTGTTTTATGGAAGAAAATTATAACCATTACCCTCGGCGGGCGCAATCAGTCTCGTTCATTTCCTGGACCACTCTTCGGTAAACATTTGTAATAGGTACACTCAAACGTTCAAAGTTGTGATAACAAAATGAGAAAGAGAAGCATAAATAATAAATTGGTGTTTTGTTTTGTTCCAGGAGCAGGCGCGGCACCATCGTGGCGCCCCACAGACCTGTGCTGATGACACAATAAATTGTGATGCTGACACGAACAGAAGCCTATAGGAACCTACGTCCTAGAGGACGAAGAAGGACGTTGTAGCTATAACCTTATAGTTAACACTAGTTCTAAAAATGCAAGTGCCTAATTTTATAATAATGTTGGGCAATCGCCGTAACTTAATATTTAGAGTGAGCATCGTGTTTAACATCGCCGTTTTTTTATACGCGGCGGTGCATTACTCGGGGAACAGCGCGCAGGGGGTCGAGTGGGTGCCCATCACTAGTGACGGCTCGGAGCGGGTTGCCGAGTTCAGGTACCTCAAAGAAGATGTGCGGAACGATACCACGCTAAAGCTGGCAGAACCTAGTGCGCGCATTCTTGGGGAGTACACTTCCCAGAAGGTGGTTCCGTCCACGATGTCCACAATTAAAAAGACTGTATCTAGCACCGCGTCGGACGTAGAAAAGAAAATAAGTGCAGTGCCATCTGAAGCCAACATTATAAATGAGACTCTGGAAGTGTCCGATGAGAATGTTTTGTCTGAATCTACGCTGACGCTGCTTCGGGCATTGCTCGGGTGTAACGATAAAGACTATCTTCCTGAGACGATGCAACGTGGCGAGTTTTGGGTGCTGAAGAACTACGTGCGTGCTAATCATGGTGCTATTGCATGTCATGAGACCATCACGTATACGACGCACGGTGGCTTCGAGTTCCTCGATAACCTGGTTCCTCTTCTAGAACGGTAAGTTTTGCTTTATTTAATTAATTCCAAGATTGCAGTTGAAATTGTAGCGTCGCATTTTGCGTCGGCGTTTCATCACAGTGTTGACACTCACTCACGACTTCTTTGGCAACAGTCCTCGTCTGAGCGTCAGTGTCGGCGTCGTGTGGTGCCATAATAGCATAAACAATACCCGAATTAAATTAGTACAACAATACTCCATCCAACTTTTGTTTTTCGGTACATTGACAAGCCTGCTACTCGTATCAAGATGTGTAACAAAATGCATTAAGATAGAAGGTTAAATGTTATGTTCCTGAAATTAAAAATAGGTATTATTGTTCGAGTCTTGAATTAAAATAATAATATTTTCAAGAAGTATTTCTTATCTCTCTCTCTTCGGTGCATTATCCATTGCTATAAGGCTCCCGCAGACAGGAGCGACGTGACACTGGTAGCACAATTTCTATGAAAACTTCATGGAAAGTGTCTTGCCCGCGATATCGCGCACGAGCCTTTAGACAACCACGTCTCTTGTTATCTTTATATATATATATAAGTTGGTAGATAATAATAGTGCACTGCGGAACAGGTTCTTATAGTACTTCACATTACACTCCATGTGCAGGCGTGATAGATAAAACATAATCTATATAATTAATAGGAGGACGGAGTATGTAAAGAGCGCAGGTGGCGTTCTATAGTTTCTGCCTACCCCCATGAGAAGAAGGCGTAAGTTTATGTTTGTATGTATGTGTAATTAATAGGTGAAGCAAAAACTTTGTACCTACCCCTTTTTACGAAAATTACGCAGACGGAGGAGTATGAAATTTGGCATAGTTATACAGTTTGTATGGAGATGGAGTGCAGAAAGCTAATATTTTTGTATAATATGCATTACAAATCACACAGCATAGCAGTGACACAGAAAAGAGTGTGATCCCTCCCATAGATAAATTACCCGTCTCTCCACCATTCCATTGCTTACTCTTCGATATGCAATGGTCTCTGAAACATGACGCTCCAGGGACTAGTGCGAATCCTTGGGTTCATTCGAGCAATCGAGTCCGGTTTAACCACGTTGGGATCGGTGCATTTCATTCATTCATTCATACTGTACTAGGCATGCATGAATACAAGATAGTATTCCACTAATAATAGGATTTGGATGAAAGTTGGCACAAAAAGTACTAACTCTTCATGCATGAATATTTATAAATGTTACCTATATGATACGATGATAGATGTAGATAATACGTGGTCATTGGCGGCGCTAGAGTATCTCATACACATTTAATATGAGTCATTATAATTATACATATAGATACATCTTAAAACACATGGGTAGTCAATGAAAGTAGAGGTACATTATTTCACCATAAGATATTCCAACAGGATTTTTAATCTTTTTGTCTATACTATATTGCCAACGGAATTTTGCGAAATAGTCGATAATAATATTTGTGGTAAGGTGTCTACATAAGGAAGAACTTACACATATTTATAATTTAAATTATAGACCGGTTTGAAGACACTAGCGACGGAAAAAATGTTTCCAAAGTCAAAGCCTTAATAAAGTGTGTTAGAGCTTTCTCACGGTTTTAATAGAGTGGACATTTAATGTCAGTAATATGTACGGTTTATATATGCAGTACTTGTTAGACTAACAGACAAAAAACGACACGCCAATATGCCATCTATACACAACAACTTTGCGTAGAAAATTGCATGTACAGATATTACTCAGCATGTCGCCTGAAGGAAAATAAAAAGTTTTATGCTTTATGTTATGCAGATTACTAGGTTTTTATGTCTTGCCAGACAGCACTACTTTATTGTTTTCTTGATAAACAATAAACTCTGATATAGTAATTTTAATTCACGAAGCGACGCGCGCTTTACTTGTGGTTACCAAATGTGCAAACACGTCATAAATGTGTGTGTAAGCGCAGGAGCTCCCGGTACCGACCGACACACGGGCGAAGTCGGAATTGTGTATGTGTGGCTGCGTGTGTTTGTAACGTCTAACGCCACTCGTCTTCACGCACACATTCACAGCGTGTTTGAAAACTTGGTAACCAGAAGTAAAGTGCGCGTCGCTTCGTGAGATAAAAATAATGTACCGTGGATTATCAGAAATTAAAATAATGACGATTCACGTTCATGAGGTTTAGAAGAAACGGAGGCATTTCGTAAACCAACCATAAAACTAGTTCTAATGATACTAGAAACTGAAACTATAATCATCACAGACTACTGAAATTCCCGGCCCTAGTCCAGGCCATGGTACGGAGCGAGAGGACATGGGCAGCCGTGACCTCCTTCTGGAAGCAGTAATGCTCACGAAGGAGGAGGCGGAACGGTTGAGGGAAAGACAAACCGGGCATTCCCGGCGGACTTCCGGCCACCGTAGGCATGGGCTTGCGGACGGTGAGCAATGGGTAGCTCGCCGTCCGGTAAGGACCAGACCCGGATGGACGGCGCGTTGTGGTTGACGCGCGCCGCAAAGAGATGTCAGCACAAGTGTAGGGGTCCACTAGGGCCGATGCCTGCCGGGGTCGTGGGAAAGCCCAAAAGGGTTACCGAGGCCCCTTGCGACACAGGCAACGGAAGGAATACGGGTGGGTTTTAGTCAGTAATAGTCTGTCTGTCCCTCCTGCTCCGCCCAGAGCGGGAGAAATTATTTGATAATGTCCCACCCAAAAAAAAATCTGCTGATATTGGCTTACTGAAATCAAATGACTTAATTTTTAATTGAATAAAAGAGATTATTTCCTTTTTGTTAAAAAAATATGTGAAAAATAATATGAAAAATAATGTTTCACTTACGTGATATTCGGATGCATATTCACCTAAAGTTGAGATGTTGGCGAATGTGGAATGCGCTTTTGTATCGAAAAAATCCCGCGGTTCCGGGATCAACAACGTTTCTGATTATTGAATCAAATTAGTATTATAATCAGCACTACATATAACTTACTTTCAAATGCTGGCTTATATGGAATGCACTATAGTAAAAAAAAAAACCCGCGGTTCCGGAATGGACAAATTTTGTGTTTTTTCTGACTATGTAAGCGGATGCATATCTACCTACCTAATATTGTAAAGTAGGTAGGTAAATACCAAACTGCCATAGCAAATAACGTTAATATAAGATAACGGACTACATAATATATATTTAGAATAATTGATGTAGCTACCTATTGAAACAAATAGTTAAAAATTATTGTGCTTAGTGAAATTCTGTTAAATTCCTTTCCTCTCCACATACTTAGCGAAAAAAACAGTATAATGTTAGCACCATTATATTAATAGAAAACGACGATAGGCATTTTGCGAGTTTGTGAGTGGGACGGCAAATTATACCTGCTTATGCGCAAGTAGCTACCCCGACAAATAGTTCTCTTAGTTTATTTAATTACAATAATTGCATTCGTCGCTGAGCTTGCCATGCGTTCGGGTGTTTTTTTTTTTTTTGTTTTAACTAGCACACACCATCCCTCCTCTTACACCCTCCATATTCATATTTTTGAAGTCGCTTCTTTATTATTCACCCGACTAGCTATGCATTCCCGGTGTTCCTGGCATCCCGTGATTTTTTTTTTACAAATAAAAATATTTCAAGAAGCCGCTTCCATACTTTCACAGCTAAAATTTAACTTTAGGTAAATATGCATCACCGATCTCTGGATGAATTAGCATATCCTAATTTTTAGGGTTCCGTACTCACCAAGGAACCTTTATAGTTTCGCCATGTCCGCCCGTCTATAGGTCTGTTTGCGATCCCAGGTTAATCGTGTTTGCGAAATATAATATTACTAGCTGTTGCCCGCGACGTCGTCTGCTGCCAAATTTCATCCAAATCCGTTCGGCCATTTTAGCGTAAAAACGTAACAAACAAACTCACTTTCGCATTTATAAACAATATAATATATATACTATTATTAGATACTGCACTATATTTCATGAATGATTGTCCCAATTTAGTTATTCAAAACTCATTATTGCCGACTATTTCGTAATTTATATGAACTACACAATAAATCGAGTCGATCAAAAGCATATTCATAATGCTCTATAATTATCCGGTACTGATGCAATAATTTATCGTAGGAAACCATTTGAATGCATTATTGAGTTGTAATCTTTTGATGTCAAAAGTGAGAGTTGAATTACCATAACAAGATGCAGCAAGCCCTATTTTCGATTGAAGATAAAGACAAAAGATAATAAGTACTTGAATTACAGGCATTCAAAAAAACTATTGCTTAATTTGAATACAAAGGAATCGAGTATTTAAATTGATGTCGTGTCTAAAACAAATTAGTTATCGTGCTCATATACACAATAAAGCCGATATAATGTCATTATAACTTTTTTGACAGCCCTGTGCTTATTGTATTTAGTAATCCTCGCTAGGGTTGCCATTTATAGGTACGTATGTTATTTGTACCTCATCTGTTCTGTAGATATCTGAAACACAAACGTTTTTTTTTAATAAAAACATAACTACTTAATTCCAATTAATAAACACGCAATGAAACACAACAATTATCTGACAGATTGTCAAACTCATGTCCAGTACTTACCTAATTTTACTGGCTGTTATAATTTCAATCAGCCAATCACAGCAACACATAAGTCACAATTCGTCACCTAATTTTTGTATGGATTAGCTTTTTGGGGGTGCTAGGCAAATTAGCATAGGTATAGCGATTTTTTATTCGAACTGCTCCACCGTTTTGACAGCCCTATCGAGGTCGATCGTCACCGTCACCTCACACGAAGCTGCGTTGACCGACACAATGGGCTCTACAACTTGCCTTAACGAAACTATTCCAACAGTTTTATAGTAATGCTTCTCTAAATATTTACTTCTATGCATTTTAAAATTGGAGTTTTGAACCATTCTCTGTTATAAAAGTAGGTAAGGTAGGTGGGCTGGTATATGGGTTAAGGCTCGTGCAGACCAGCGCGATATTGCGGGCGCGACAGGCAGCAATATACCTGTCGCGCCCGCGATATCGCCCCAGTCTATCCCCTTCGGGCTTGCGGACGGTGAGCAATGGGTAGCTCACCGTCCGGTAAGGACCAGGCCCGGGTCGACGGCGCGTTGTATTCCACGCGCGCCTCAAAGAGATGTCGTCAGCACAAATGTAGGGGTCCACTAGGGCCGATGCCTGCCGGGATCGCGGGAAGGTACTAAAGGGTCACCGAGGAACCTGGCAAAATAGGCAACGGAAGGAATACGGGTGGGATTTAGTCAGTAAGAGTCTGACACACCCTCCCGCTCCGCCCAGAGCGGGAGAAGTTATGTGATGATTTCCCACCCAAAAAAAAAAAGCCTCTCGCCTTTATACCTGTAGTTTTTATGCTGTACATAATAAGGAGTATTCTATCTATCTATCTGAGTTTAGTTCAGTGTTTTGTGTACTTATTTTATCAGTTTGTCTTTTGTCTCAGTCACATATTAGAATACGATCCGATACGACGAAGAAGACGAAGACCTAATAGAAAACTGCTCCCTAATCTCGTAACACACTATCAATCACAATCTGAATGATTTTGAAGTATATTGCTAATCTATTGCTTCTTATGTCCGAAAAATTGTTTTTAAGAGGCCGACAAGATTATAGATTGTATAAAAAAAAATAAAACACTACTATGCTAATAAGTTGCTTGTAGAAAAATCTGACAAAAAATCAGAATGATTGCATGTATATTAGTATGGTTTTTAATCGTTAAAAAAAATCTTTTAGAGGTATTTTCGAGATTTTTTTCTATCGTATCAAATTAATTATATTATGTTTTCAACACACTATCTAGCAAGCATATATCCTTAAGAATATCATATATTTTTCTGATTTTGTTTACTGCAGTGGATCATATACTTTAAGGCATTATAAAACTTATAAAAGTTGCATTTAGGTCCTGTAGTCCCCATAACTGTCAAAATGAAACTCATTGCTATACTGATAAGTGTGTTACGTAATTACCCCGCTGAACGGGAAAGAACCTATGTGTCAAGAGAAATGTCATTAAGTAAATGCATCGTTCTCATCACTTTACGGTATCATTAATCTTGCTAATTACTTTCTAATTCACTCAGATATCAGCATCTAATATTTACTTACAAATATAATATTTTCCCATAAAATTCTGATTAAGTTGCAATGCTGATATTATTGACGATTAATTGGCATTGCACTAACATCAATCAGTAAATAATTTAATTATTTAAGTAGTACAGTTTTCAATGAAGAAGACCCCATATTTTCGGGAGCAGACTGTTCTCTAATACTTATGTATTTCAATGGAGCGGAACTAACTAGCTATAATTTCTGTGACTGACATCCAAAGAAAAATAAGTTTTCTTGATGAAGCTTGAAGCGTGAGTGATTGTTAAAAGAAAACTGAATTATCAATTGAATGTTTGAGGCAAGTCAATCAATCGACCACGGCTTTAACTACAGGTTTAGATTAGAGCACACAATTAAAAATGTAAGTTTGGGTTTACCGAAAAGTTAGTATATTTTTCAAATGCCTAATTCTATTACAAACTTTGTTCGTAACCTCTCGTATTTGTCTTTATATAAGCTGCCTAATTTAAACAACGTGTATGGTAAAAGAGCCCTTCCTAACATTCTAAATAAGCTGCCAAATGATATTGCCAAAAACTAGAAACCAAATATGGTCGTCAAATTAAAAATATATTAAAAGCCCACTTTACCGTGGGGAAGTTAGGAAGGGAGGGCTGCGTGTAGGTTCTTAGCCTTTAATTGTGAGTAAACTCTTAAATAAGTTGATAGTGCAAATAATCTTGTTAAATCCAAGATTGAGCGCTATTGGTGCCGATTCCCTTGTTCACAAACTAAACTAAATTTAAGTTCAGTGCATCTTTTTCTTTCTATTTCATTAAGAAAAGGACAGAAGATACATTTTAGTTTAGTCCTGTCAAATTAATCAGCGTCTGTCACTACTCCATACAAGTTTAGACGTGATTAAAAACTTGCCTACTAAAATTACGTCAATTTACGTCAAGCGCTGATTAATTTGACAGGACTAAACTAAAATTTATCTTCTGTCCTTTTCTTAATGAAATAGAAAGAGAAAGATGCACTGAACTTAAATTTAGTTTAGTTTGTGAACAAGGGAATCGGCACCATTGTATGCGTAAAATGTTCATGTCAAGTTGTTTAAAATACATAGTTGTATTTTTTTTTTAACACTACAGTACACGCGCGGCCTACTATAGTAGACCAGGGTAACTCTTTTTGCGATAACTTTTTAGTATAGCGCGCTAGAAACTTGTGATTCCAGGTAAGCCTCGTCTGGTATATTTGTCACAACTTCAGTACCCCGCACGACCCCGTACGCGACACACGCACAAGCAATTTGGCGCCAAAATCGTGGGCCTACTAAAGTAGGCCGCGCGTGTATTGGTGTACCAAATTCAGGTATGTAACTTTTGATGTATTATCGATTTATGACGCTATTATAATAGCTCTAATTATTAATAATGCATTTATATGAATCTATATTCAATTGTTACTATTTATCTTATAGGTTACAAATTGTAAAATGTATTGTTCTTGCTTATTTTAGTATTTTTTTATAGATTTATATATCTGATTACATAATGGATAATTTACAAGTGGAAAGGTGGCTGCAAGAGCTAAATACTGAAGATGAAGAAGTGATTGAGAGTGAAGATGATGAAGAGATGAAGTTTAGTCGAAACCAGACTTGCTAACCCTAGTCCGCGAGTCAGAATTCCGTGAATATGAAGAGGAAGAATCTGACGCATATGGGCATCCATTGAAACACTACCACGACAACTTAAATTCAGGATAGACGCTCTTTTGGGCAACACAGTTCAAGAACCCCAAGAGTCTCGCGGGAACGCTACCCTTTGGTACCTACCAAAGGGCTACCGAGGCCTCTGGCAACACGGGCAACTGAAGGAATACGGGTGGGTTTTAGTCAGTAAGAGTCTGACACACCCTCCCGCTCCGCCCAGAGCGGGAGAAGTTATTTTATGATTTCCCACCCAAAAAAAAAAAGAGTCTCAACGCGACTTGTCTTCAAAGATAGGACGAGTTGGTCGATATGCACTCTGCTCGAGAGCCTGAAATCGGTCGACAAAAAAGTGGTGCAAGACTTGCAATAAATGGATTTGTCCCGATCACCAAGCAGTATTGTGTCCTGAATGCTACGAAAACAAAGAAAATAGAAATACAGTTTAGTTTTAAGTTAAAAAAAAGCTATGTTGATCTCAGAAGTGCCATTTTTGTTATTTTTTCTTATGTATTTACTAAATTGTTGATTAATAATACTTTCTTAAAAAAAAATTCTAAAAAGTAAGGTTCTAAAACTAAGTAAAATAAACACCTTTTAATAACATTTGTTGTTTTATTCAGATAATTAAGAATATACAAGTTATTGATATTTTAAAATGGCCTACCATTGTAGGCCACGCGTATACTCAAGTAAAAAAAAGGGGCGCGTGTACTGTAGTGTTAATGACTGAAATTCAGTTATTAAAAAAAAAATACCGTATCTATGTGTGCCAGTTTTTAAAACAGAATATCAGCTGTTTAGCGCCTAAATCATTATTTGGTACTTAAATAAATAATGGAATACAACTTGTATGCCGAACAAATGTATCTCCAAGAGGATGATTTGATGGTGTACATAATAAAGAGTATTCTATTTATCTATCTATCATTGCAACTTTAAGGCCGTGCAGACTAGAGCGATACCGCGGGCGCGACAAGCAGCAACATGCCTGTCGCGCCCGCGATATGACCCCAGTCTGCACGAGCCTTTACGGTTAAAATGGCATTTTAAATTAAATAAGTTTAACAAAATGTACAAATTATTGAAAATTTACTCCAACATAAATTTAATATCATATTTTGTACTTTAATGAATTAATGAAAATGTCTGAAATGTAACATTAAACTGTAATAATTTGCAAGATTGCTAATAATATTTTATTGATTATGTCGAGTGGCTGTGTTATGTTTAATGCTTTTTAAAAGCACTTCTACAAGCAGAATGAACATGAAACATTTAAATGGTTCATCTTTTGTAATGAATTGACCATTATAAATTAATGATAGTGATAAATAAATGAAATTAAATCCATTTTGTAATTGAAATTGATTTGTCTCGTTAGTCAATTTTTTAATTAGGTCACGTGAATGTTGTGTTATATTTGTATAATTATTCGATTATTTGTTTTTTAAAGCTTTCGTATTTTAATGGGATATAATTAATGACTTAAAAGCCGCGTAGGTTAGAATCTAGGCTATCGTCATTATATGACTTACTAGGTGTTGGCCGCTACTTCCACCGCGTGGCTTTTTCTAAAATAAAAACACTATAGCATCAGCTATCTGGCAGTGAAAGTCCCGTCAAAATCGGTCCAGCCGTTTCGGAGATTAGCTGGAACAAACAAGCAGACCGAAAACGAAAATTTTAAAAATTGTTTTATTGTTGTATGTACCGTATAAGTATACTTTCATTTATGCATTAAGTAAAGGCTTGCATTTTGACATTACAAACAGACACTTCAATTTCTTATTTATTTATGTAGATGAACTGAGTACTTACCTACTTAGCAACGAATCACTTATTGAATTACTTAAGTACTAAGTTAAAGTACCACTCACACAGTAGGTGTTGCAAAAAAAAAAACTTCTGTACCCATCACTAAGATAGCAGTCCATTCTACCTTTGTTTTGTATTGCAAAACTGATCACAATCGCTTTGTCCTAATTAGTATTGCGCTGATTAAATAACTACAATTGAAAGTTAAGACGTACGCAATCACTTAGGAACACTTAGCACAAAATATTACATGTCTGTACTTATGTGCGCTTATATTGGTAAATAGTAAATCTATATGTGTGCTAACATACATAAGTCACGATGTTACAATTGTTACATAATATATTTTCAAGCCAATGTCTAAATAGGTTTGAACTTTGAAGGATGAGGTAAATCAGTTCCAAACTGGTTGTTGAAGTGAAAGTTAATATGGGGACTACAGGACCTAAACGCAAATTTTGAAGTTTTATAATGCGTTTTACTTCGGTTGGCAACAGAACCGCTTTGTTTAGCAGAAAATGAAAACAATTGCGTAAGAGCACGGGCCCTCACTTTTACCCAATACTTGCTTTTTAAAGAGGACTACAGGACCTAAACGCAAATGTTGTAAGTTTTATAGTGCCTAAAAGTATATGATCCAGTGCAGTAAAGAAAATCAGAAAAATATATGATATTCTTCAGGATATATGCTTGAATCTACCAAGCATATATCCATATAAAGTGTGTTGAAAACATAATATAATTAATTTGATACGATAGAAAAAAATCTCGAAGATACCTCGAAACAAATCTTTTAACGATTAAAAACCATACTAATATACATGCAATTATTCTGATTTTATGTCAGATAATTCTACAAGCAACATTTATTAGCATAATAGTGTTTTATTTTTTCTCCAATCAATGGATTTTTTGTAAATCGATAATTGCTTCATATTTTGCAATAAATTACCAGCGTTGTGTCATCGCGCTTCTCTTTCTTTTCTATGCAGTCCGACAGTGACCGCGCTTTAGCTGTTGTAAGCCTCGTAAGACGCTGACAACTCCTAAACCGCGGTCACTGTCAGATTGCAAAGAAAAGAAAGAGAAGCGCGACGACAAAACGCTTGTAATTGATTGAAAAATATGAAGTAATTATCTATTTACTCAGAATTGAGTTGAGTAATCGAAAATAAAAAACAACCAAGTTCTGCATTAGAATAAGACGTACTTGTTATTAATTAAATACGCAATGTATGTTAATATTTAATACAGATATTTTGGATTAGAACTCAAGGTAAGAGGTTAGTTTAACGTTAGTTTGTATCGAGATTTTTTTTTCAAAACGTGTTTTGGTGACAACCAAGTTCTGGGAAATATGTTCAAAATTAACATATATTTTTTCCGCTACCACAATCTATACAGATTTGGCAATTTTCTTTCTTAAGAGAAGCCTATTTTGGTCAATTGGGTCTTGTCAGCGCCTTAAGGCGCGTTGAGCGAGTTTTGGTAGGGGAAAAACTTGTGAGTTCGCGTCACCGACATGTTGTAGTTAAATTGACCACGTGAAAAGTTTTTTTTGTACTAGCTGCGCCCCGCAGTTTCACACGCATAAGTCTGAATCCCTTGGGAACATCAGGATAAAAAGTATTATATGTACTAATCGAGATCATTGTCAACCCATGAGCTAAATTTCATCCAAATCCGCTTAGCCGTTTTAGCGTGAAAGCGTAACAAATAAAAAAACTCACTTTCGCATTTTTAACATTTATAATAAATTAAAATAATATTTTATACAATATATTATTATATAGTCAGGAAGTTAGGAATAGGATACTGTGCATTGTTTAAATTGTGTTTTACAGAATCATGTATGTATGTTAGTATATTCCCATATTATTTGTTTGGTAAATTGTTTCGATTGTATGTATTCTATTTTCTCTTCTACTCTTACACACGGCGTCTACATCTCTTTGTCTACTGTCCTATCGCAGGTATGCTGGAAGAGATTTCTTTAGAAATAAGCATCACCTTTGTACGTATTTTTCTGTTCTGTTCTTCGTTTCTGTTTTTATATGTGTATACATAAATGGTTAAATAAATAAATAATCATTATTTTATTGAAGCGAAAACTTCTTTAAGGCTCGTGCAGACTAGCTCGATATCGCGAGCGAGACAGCCTGTCGCGCCCGCGATATCGCCTCAGTCTGCACGAACCTCGCGTTGAGCGATAAGTTTTCACTTCTGTCGGCAATCCCCATGACTGCCTAATGTTTATTTTTTCGTTAATAACTGTGAACTCTGTAGTGTAGACCTTGAACAACTGTGCTATGTGAAAAATCTTAATTCATCTGTGACGGTTTGCACGTCATGTAAATAATACTTGAACCACGATAACCGTTGCTTGCTACGAAAAAGGAGCTGTTAAAGTCAAATTGTTACCGTGGAAGTGCGGCTGATTGTACTTCTACCGTATGACAAAACATTTGTGATTTGTGTATTGGGGGGTAACCATCACCTCATATAGCAGTATTATTTCAATATTACTTCAGCGTGAGAAAGAGATGGAGTTCTAAGTCCTGTATAGCTCCATCACTTTCCCATTGTGAAGTAATATTATAATAATACTGCTTTAAGAGGTGATGGTTACCCCCTGAACTAGGTACTTACACATTAAGGTGAAAGCGTCAGGGTACTCCGCGAAATTAAAATTTTCTTACGTTTTTTTTCAATTTGCCGGCCAGTATCAGGTCGTATGTTGATCTAAATATGATTCGCAGCAGTATCAAATATTTATTTATAGAATTATAATCATAAAAATAATTAATACAACTCTGTATGTTCATATTACCCTATTTCATGAAATCATGACATTTGAGATTGCTGATTAGAATTCTGTAAAGGAATACGGGTGGGTTTTCAGTAAGTGTCTGACACACCCTCCCGCTCCGCCCAGAGCGGGAAAAATTATTTGATGTTTTCGAACCCAAAAAAAAAACAAAAGCGCATTCCCCTTAATAGTTTATTAATAACTAGCTGCGTTGTTTCTCCCGCATAAGTCTTGATCCCGTGGGAATATCGCGATAAAAAGTATCCTATGTACTAATCCAGGTCATGGTCTACCCATGTACAAAACTTTATCCAAATCCGTTCAGCTGTTTTAGCGTCAAAGCGTAACAAACAAATAAACATACAAACTCAATTTCGCATTTACAATTTTAGTTAGGATTCATTGTCGTAATGAAACAAACAATTTTGGCATGCATACTAAACATTCTTAGCTACGTTGACGTGCGCAAAATATCGTTTACAATATTTATAAACCCATTAAATCCAAAAACAGGTATCCTCGACGTGCTCGGTCCATAGCCGGCGCTGTCCTCAGTGAGGACAGAGGGCAAATTATCATTACCGAGTGACGCATGTCATTGCCACTCCGGTCATATTCGACCTACGTATGGCCACTTAACGGCTCCAGCAGACTGGGGCGATATCGCAGGCGCGACAGGTACCTATATTACTGCCAGTCGCGCCCGCACTAGTCTGCACAAGTCTTAATGCTATGTCGAATCAAGTAATCACATGTTTAAACGTTTATTAAGCTTCGTTTGTCGTTTCTCTATTTTGACTTTGCCTCGCTAAGTAATTTCGTTGCGCAGTTAATTTAGTTCCCGCAGTTTAGTAATATAAAGTTGCAAGAAATGTTAAATGGAAGATCATTAATTTACTACACCGCCAAGTTTCGTTAAAAGGTTAATAAACATGCAACTTTACCGTTTTAAAAGAAAAATGGAGAAAAGTTTGGTTTAATGTTAATAAAAGTTAGGTGCAGTTTTAAACTTAACCTCTTAAGGCAAAATTAATGTTTCGAACTTTCACGACGTATATTTTTGCCTTTTGGCAAAATCCTGGCGACAGTAATTAGCGTTCAATAAAATAATAATAGGGTATTAGGCAGTCATTTTTGAAGTGTCTCAATTAAATTCTATAGTGCTAATATGCCACCAAAAAAAAACACATCGATAAGTGCATAAAAATGCATTTTAATTTTACTTTTTTCAAATTTCGCCCGTAGTTTGACGAAAACGCTGGACGCAGCAGTGGACGCCATATTGCTCTGTGGTCATGACGTCAGTTCGCTGTGTAAACAAATGCGCTGATATTCTGTATGATAATTCTATATAATTTAAAATGAGTTATTATTCTACTTATCGTACGTTGGTGTGCTGTTAATTTAATTTAAATTACGTTGGTTACGAAAATAATAAAAGTAAAAAGCCTATAAACGCCGATCAGTTGACAGTTGACACTTTTTAGTTTACACAGCCGTATGACGTAATAGCATGGCGGCTATTTCATGTTATAAAACAGATTAGAAAAACTGAAAACATTGAATTAAATAAAAAAAACATATTTTGTTATTTTATGAACTAAAACTAACATTTCCCGACTGGTTTTTGCCTAAACTATCTCAATATATTTATAGATTTTTTTTCTCATATAGAGTAAAATACCCTATTATCACTTCGAACTCTGAAATGACTTATTTGGACAGGACCGAATGACGACCTTTAAAAACTGATATCAAGGTTGTGGCCCGTCAATCGTTCACACAAGAGCTCTGGATCCAACAATTGCACAAGAGATAAGTGGTACAATTTGCGAACACGTCGCGTATCGGCGGATACGGCGATACCGCGCCGGCCGCCAGCGCCCGCGCCGCCCGCCAGCTTCCACTCGCCACATGCGCACATTCTGGCCCCGTTTCGGTGCTCAATGCTCGCACAGCACCGGATTTACGGATAAATACACACGAATATGCACTTTCATATTTATAAATGAATGCTAATTCATTACAATTACACGTTTGTTTCGATCGATAAGTTACCGAACTTATGCAAGCTTTTACTAATACATTTGAAAATAATGCTGTGGATAATTAAATTAAGTGAGTAAAACAACAGTGCGCATCGATGTGAATTTCATTATTCGAAACTCAGTTTCCTTAAGGCGCTGACAAGACCCAATTGACCAAAATAGGCTTCTCATTCAATTCACCAAAAAAAAAAAAATGCCAAATCTGTATAGTTTGTAATAGCGGAAAAAATATATGTTAATTTTGAACATATTTTCCAGAACTTGGTTGTTACCAAAAAACGTTTTGAAAAAAAATCTCGTTACAAACTAACTTTAAACTAATCTTACCTTGAGTTCTAATCCAAAATATCTGCATTAAATATACGTTACGTATTTAATGAATAACAAGAACGTCTTATTTGAATGCAGAACTTGGTTGTTTTTTATTTTCGATTACTCAACTCAATTTTGAGTAAATAGATAATTGCTTCATATTTTGCAATAAATTACAAGCTTTGTGTCATCGCGCTTCTCTTTCTTTTCTATGCAATCTGACAGTGACCGCGGTTTAGGTGTTGTCAGCGTCTTAATAAGTAGTTAGATAGAAACCAGAGCTGATAAAAAATGTCAGCAAGCGATGACAATGATTTTGCTCTATTTATCAATTTCAACCGAAATTGAAACAAGTGAGTTCATCCTTCTAAATATTTTCTTAGCTAACTCGAATGACCCCGAAAGCGTTAATAAAAAGTACGTTAGCCGAATGTTCTTAATAAATTCATCGATCTAATTCGCGCAATGAAACGTCACGCAGAGTCCGAAAAACTGAGTTGTCAAATAACTATGTTAATTTGATACGGAACCGGTTCGCGTTCATCTCTAGTTTCCACGACGAAAAGTGAAAATGCGCGCATCGAGGTGTGTTGTGTTGACATCGACTGAGTAAAGTAAACATCATGAACACTCTTAAGGCTGTGTCTGACTGTTTTGCTGTTCTGTGACTTATTATTATAGCGTATGTTGCGTGTGTGTGTTGTTTATTAAATAAGTTACGTTGAGCAGTCTTCCTTCCGGTTTCTGAAAGGCCAATCAAGACAATTTACTGATGTATTGTCAAACTCATGTCAAACTTCGGTCAGTCCACAACAGCATCACATTTGGGTGTTGATTACCCAAGTAACATTTCATTCGGGCCTAGGTTGTAAAAAATACCTTTAGGTTTTCTAAAGGCCGTAAATAGGTTAATGTTTTGCTATCTGGTCATATTAAGTACTTGAGAATGATTAATAGGTCTTAAAACTAGTTGTTTTTTATTACAACCTTGGAGCCGCTGACAAGAGTTTAAATTAACGTTATTTTGACTTGTGTTTCAAGAGCATATAGTCCTAGGATCTGATAGTTGTCGTAGACTCCTGATTAAGTTCTGAAAAGGCTAGCATTATGCTGAAATGAGATCTAAAGGTTTAATTTTTAACTTTGATATGACCATAAAGTTATGGAATGTTGAAATCGCTTATAAGTAATTTTTAAAACCTACCTCAAACCTTAAGGTTGTTTTAGAGTGTCTAGGCAAACAAATTAGGAGTGCGTGGTGATAACACAAACCAATAAGCTATTTTTTATGAGCTGAAAGCATGATAAACGTCCTACAAGAATATTTTAAAGCTTTAGAGGCATCCTCAAAAAATATCAGTTGTCTCCGCGACTTCAAAGCATTACGTTGTCTTGCAAGATGAATCAACACAGGGTGATATCAAAAAAACGGAGTGGAAATTTTAAACGTAAAGTGCGTAAAAATTTCTTACGAATAATAAATACATCGGTAATTTTTTATTATTTTTATTATTTATTAAGGTAGGACGTGTGGGAAGTGTGTGTAAGAAGACTGGTAAACTCTGGCTCTGGCTCTTACAGATCAGCGACCGTTAGCGACCGTCGGCGACCGTCACTCGTTGTTCTAGGTGTACGACAAACACGGCAATACGACGCGACGCAAAAATATCAAATAGTCGTTGTACTGTACATCGTGTTGATCGAGTTGTTGCAATATTTTTTTTTGGGTGTTTTGCACATCTTAGAGTATTTGTAATATTTTTGTTTGATTTTTCACCACTTCATCGATATCATTTTTCAGTAAAAATGAAGCGTTGACATCATTGAGGGAAAGGTCCGTCTGAAAAATAAAAAACAATGTCAGCAGGGCGCACATTTATACCTATTAGCACCAGTGATAGAATTGACCTTGTATGGATAAAATACTAAAATAAGTACATACCTACAGTCTGTTTGCAGTTAGAATATACCTCGGCTACAGTTACTGTCGAATAACATCGGTCATATTGTCGACATAGGTAGGTAAGGGTAGCGATAAGTTAGTTAAACTGTACCTAACAAATATAATTATTTAAAAAAAGTAGGAACTTACTTGCACTCTTAGAGCAGCCTGTAGCTGTTTGTTCAGCACTCTTGTTGAACCGGAACGCACGTCCTCCTTCAACCAAAACTTAAAAGCAACTAATTGTGCGCAGGGGTTGTTTTCGCGACTAGCAAGTCTTGAACTACTCCTGGCGATTGCCTTAAAGCTGCGAAAACCGCCTATGCGTTTTAAGTAGCTCTGCGAGATTACCTTTAGCTCTTATTTTGGCAAAAATTAAGAGCTTTTAGCTGTAACAGTTCTGAAAAGGTTAATTTTAATGCTTTCTAGTAATTTCCTAACGCCAGCCATTGTTTTTCAATGAATTAAAAAAAAAATCGTACCAAAAGGCAATATTTTAATTCAATAAGGTTAAATTAAGAAACTTGTGCTATACCATTTACAATATATGTTTTTTAGATGAACAGAAGTTTTATTTTTAATGCAACTTACCACTAACCGTATAATTTTATAATTTTTATTTCATTAAAATATCTTCAAAATTATAAACTAACGCAAGGCCCGTCTCGTATACAGCACTATTATCCTAAAGTTTCACGATGAAGTGCCAGTCGCACAATTTTTTTATATTTTCCGTACTTCAGCAAGATACTTATATTTTTTTATAAATACTACGTAGTTAGCCATTTTGAAACTTGGTATAATGTCAGGGAATGTGGCGCCATTATAAATAAGTACCTATTTATATTCACGATTGGTCTTTCTGTGTAAAAAAATCTTACACAGAAACATTTTAAAACCCGAGAGTCCTGAAAAGGTATTTTTTCATGTCCATCAAAAAGGTTTTAAGTTGTCATAGGGTTACATCCAAGACTACTTTAGAACTTAAAAGCTGCCTTGGAAGGTTATATTAACGTTAAATTAAGGTTGTGAAGGTTATAATTGGGTACTGTGCAAGTAGTTCGAAAGGTTCTGGATTTGAGCTATAGGTTTTGCTGTAGCTCTCAGAAAGGTTCTAAAACGTGGGCCCTTTTTGCACTCAGGAGGTTAATATAAGGTTAATATAACGTTATTGAGCCTATTAAGACTTACGAGCAGATTTCCATATAAAGGTTCTAGAACCTTTTCAAAACCTTTCTAAAACCTAAAATGTTACTTGGGTAGCTTCTGACTTCCTTAGTGTGGTACAATCCAATATCTCAGTCATCATCAACACTAATCCAGCTGCCATAATTTCTTCCTCAGAATTTAACCGGGTCAAGGCATTTCGCCATTCAACCTACTCATGCCATGACTAACCCAAATTATCTCGATCTGCTCAAAACCTAGCCGAAGTAGATCTAACAGTACCTACCCACACACATGCAAAACTTGACGATGTAGATTTGTAGAACTAGACTAGATTGTAACAAGTTTTGGCAACTTGCCTTGTGATGACGGAACACGCGTACAATATTCGTATTCAGTCTACTACGTTAGCTCATTCAAAATTGTAAGCGTTTAGAACGGAGATTCCCAAAGCACTCGATATCGATCCCTTGGGGTCGAAATCGGTTTCCCAGGGACGAAAACGAAACCTGATTGTGGGGGTCGACAAGGTCTAAAAATCGACCCCTATTAATTAACACAAGTTCTTATTTGAAACTTTCAAGATACTGTATAAGCTGTGTTACGTGTAACAACTTGATATAATCATGACTAATATTTTAGTATAAGGAAGTATCATTGTTGTACTTTGAAAACTCAACAAGTCGATATGCGTGCACAAGTTCGTACAATATGAAAAAAATTGGCTGTGGAGGTCTGAACTAATTTGAGCAAGAGGCCCCTTTTCCAAAATGAACTGATAGCCAGTTCATTTTGGAAAATGAACTCCCTCTTAGGGCCTCTTGCTCAAAATAGTTTGGGAATCCCTGGTTTAGAACATGAATCATTTTTATATCAAGAATGTTCCTGCTGTACCATTTACAAATGTTATCATTATCTACTATCCACATGTATAAATGAAGTTCCTAGCAAAGTCCGGCTGTATTACAAACATTTAATGTAGATATGTTTTATTTTGATAATTTATGTGTGCGGTAGTTTTAGAAACGCGTAAATGGCAGTTATGCTACGGCTATATTGTCGCGATAACGAGAATTACACTTCATTCGCTCTCTCTCGCACACCGCTCGATGTCTCGCTGTACAGCAGAGAGCGCGCGAAGTGTAGTTCGCGTTATCGCGCCAATGTAGCCGTAGCATAAAATACATAAAATAGCACCTTTTTCGGTTGGTAATTTTTAAAGTGTTAACAACGTTCAGATTTAAAAAAAAAAAACGAGTGGGCCTTACAGTAGTCGCATATGATGTGTAACATCTCACCTCACCTGGGTAATAAGCAACTGATAAGGGACAGAAATTAACCTCAACATTCAAAAAAGGAAATTACTAGAGTTGCCGCGAATACTCGCTATTATTCGGTATTCGGCATTACTCGTCATTTTTTTGATATTCGTCGAATACCGAATAATAGCTAGTATTATTCGGCATTCGGCGAATAGTCGTCGAAAATAAACTTTTAACGAACAAAAGAACTAATGAGTAAAAAATAATCATTTTTTAAATTATTTTACTTAATAAAACAATACACAATATCAATTATTATCTGTAATATGTGCCTGTGCCTATCATATTCATGAAATTAAATTAGTAAGGCTTTTTAATTAATATTTAAAATCCAACAGAGGCAGATTGTGGTGCAAAAAAACAATTTTTTCTGCACGTTCTGGAGCAAGTCGGTTTCGTTTTTCCTCGTAAATTAAACCTGCCTCGGAAAATAGTCTTTCTGAATAAACAGAGCTTGCTGGTGTGATTAAGTATCGTTTAGCAAGCTTACTTAAAATAGGAAATCAATTCTTATTGGTACTCAAAGCCCACCATTCATATGGGTTTATTTTTCTGTCAGCCTTTGCTAATGCGATGTAGTTGGCGATTTCTTCAGCAGTGGCATTCTTGGGTTGCTCTTCAGTAGGTTGCTCTATAGGTGATTCTTCAAAACATGCCCAAAATAGTTTATGAGTTTCCGAATCATGCTCATTTACATTGTCTAAACGAGACCTTTTGGATGCCATTTCTGGATCCGAATCATCATTTTCGTCATCTAAAGAAAGCCTAAGACCTTCTCTGAGCGCAGCTCTACGGATCCGTTCAACTTGGGTAGCGTCAAAGTAAAAGTTCTTGTAGCGGGGGTCTAAAAATGTCGACAAGTAATATGTCTTCGTAAAGCATAGATCATCCAAGTTAAAACGGGCTTCCATATTTTCTATCAACGCCTTTCTAAAATCATCAACGTGTGCAGTTTGTTGAATCAGCGCATCTTTCATTAGGTATCTGATTAATGAAACAGTGCTAGGTATCACATCTGATATGGGTGCATATGTGGAACTCGTGATTTTTGTTATCTCTTCGAAAGGTTTTAAGAGCTTTAACAGATGTTCTATAACCTCCCACTGATCACTGGTCAAATTTTCAAAATTCACGCTCCTTGATTCTGAAATATACACCGAAATTGCTCTTTTTTGTTCAGATAGACGCTCCAGTAAGTAATATGTTGAGTTCCAGCGAGTTTGAATATCTTGAATCAGTTTATGGTTAGGAAGTCCGAGCTCAGATTGAATACTTTCAAGTTTTGTATATCCTGAATTATTAAAATGTGTCACTATGCGGCGGGCACTAGTAAGAATTTCTTTTATTGGAGAACTGTTATCTAATGCATTATTTATCACCAGCTGGAGAGTATGTATGAAGCAACGCTGTGAAGGAAGTAGAGTTTCCTTAACTCCTTTAACCATATTCGCCCCATTATCGTGAACAATCGCTTGAATTTTAGTGATGGGTATGTCCCATTTCGTTACACACTGTAACAGTTCTCTTTTGATATTTTCTGATGTGTGTGATTCAGGAAAATGCGCCATGTTTAGAACGGCATGATTCAGTTTAAAGTTTTCTGATATCCAGTGTCCGGTGAAACTCAGAAATGCAGCATTATTTACAGAAGAAGTCCAAAGATCGCTAGTGAATGCTATAGCTTCAGCCTTTTCTAACTCGTTTTTTAGTTTGCTAACCACTCTCTCATACATGTCTGGAATTATTTTCTCGGTAAAATATGTCCTGCCAGGAATGGTGTATTGCGGCAAAGCATTATTAAGAAGACGTTTAAAGCCTACATGATGATCGACGATGGAAAGTGGCTCGTTGTCAACAGCGATCATTTCACCAATCAAGTAGTGATATCTTTTTGCTCGGCTATCGTTGATGTCCCAAAGCTTTTTTTTTTCAAGTAGTTGTTGCAGTGACTGTTTCACCAAAGGCTGACTGGGCAACTGGGTGGATGAGGAGGTACTTGAAGATGCTCCTGCGGGAGCATTATGTTGAGCATGACTACTTGAGCTTCCATACATTTTACAATACTCATCTGCGAACAAAGAAAAGAACCTTTAATCAGGAACTTAGGTAGCGGCAATTATTTAAATAATGTGCTACAAAACTCACAATAGTACAATTATATACTTCATAAATGAAAATAACTTTTGAAACAAATATTATATTAAATAACGTTCTTATTTTATTATTACTTAGTAACGGTAAAATAAATAATATAGGTAAAAAAAACTAACCTGGGTGTTTGAATTTCAAATGATTCTGCAAAGCCGTTGTTCCTGCTTTTTTTGCTGCTCTACTTATTTTTACACCACACAAAACACATTTTGCACTGTTCTCTTCCTCTTCAAAATGTAGCCAAACATGAGATTTTTTTCCTGGGTTTGGCATGATTGTTCTTTTTTATTAAGTAACACTTTAACTAATTAAGTATTCATCAAGTCTTTAATTCAATAGCAATTTTTAAATAAGTATAGAAATAAAAAATAAAAAAACGTCAACCGATGTCGAAAATCAATTAACAAATGCGTGCCGCCTATCCTAAACACAAGCGTATTGATTGAGCGGGAAATCCCCTACAATAATAATCGCTGGGTTATACAAAACGGGGTATTCCCCGTAACGTAAACTAAACTTAGAACGTAAAGAAAGACTTGTACAAGAAAAGGGTTGCCAGCATTTAAAAATGGAAAATTAAATTTACTACATATATGTAGGTATGTATAACATGAAACAGATTTCTTTAACTTTGTTTTCTTTTCTCACAACCTTAGAAGAAATTAGAAATATTTTTAATGTGTTTAATGTTTTTTTTTATGTCGAATAGTAATGTCGAGTTATTCGACTATTCGCCAAAGTGAATGGCGATTAATCGGTATTCGATTATTCGCTATAAACACTATTCGCGGCAACTCTAGAAATTACTGAAATATTTTTTCGAATAATTATTCATTACTAGTGGTGGCCCACTGGGCGAAAGTCGATCCCCTCTACGTACAATCTATATAGTACTTACTAATTCCATGCGGACGGACTACTTCTAAAGTGGGTGCAGCGGCGGAAAATGCCGAAAATCTGAAACTTATAAAATATAGAGGCCTTGGCAGAGAGTACAACTTTATGCCCTTTGGCGTCGAGACCTTCGGTCCATGGGGTCCCAGTGCGCATAAGTTATTTGCGGAAATCGCAAAACGTCTGGTTGATGTAACTGGTGACCGAAAAGCTGGCGGCTTTCTCGCGCAACGCATCAGCATTGCAATTCAGCGAGGAAATGCCGCCAGCATCGTCGATACAATGCCTCGAGGGCCTTTTGTTAGTTTTAACTTAGTTTTAATTTAATTTAGTTAATTTTAATAGTCATCTTGTATTTTAGTTTTAAATAAATCGGTCCATTGCTTCATATTCCATGCTGTTAAAAAGTACTTTCTTATTCCATGCTTAAGCTGTCACTTCCGTCGCTTTTCACGAAATTTTTCCCAAAGAAAGCGAGAGGACAGATGTCAAAAAGCAATGAATTCGTAAAGAACGGTTGACTTTACTTTCTTCGGTTGGCAACAGAACTGGTTTGTTTAGCAGAAAATGAAAACAATTGCGTAAGCGCATGGGCCCTCACTTTTACCCAATACTTGCTTTTTCTTTACTTAACTAAACTAAACTTACAACATTTGCGGTTAGGTCCTGTAGTCCCCCTTCAGGACCTAAACGCAAATGTTGTAAGTTTTATAGTGCGTAAAAGTATATGATCCAGTGCAGTAAACAAAATCAGAAAAATATATGATATTCTTCAGGATATGTGCTAGGTAGATAGTCCGTTGAAAACATATTATTTGATACGATAGAAAAAATCACGAAGATACCTCTAAAAAAATATTTTAACGATTAAAAACCACACTAATATACATCATTCAGATGTTTTGTCAGATTATTCTTCAAGCAACATATTAGCATAATAGTGTTTTACTTTTTTTATCCAATCAATAGATTTTTTGTAAATAGATAATTGCTTCACATTTTGCAATAAATTACCAGCGTTGTGTCATCGTGCTTCTCGTTCTTTTCTATGCAGTCCGACAGTGACCGCGATTTAGGTGTTGTCAGTCTCCCCTTTCAACGCCAGACTCCGGATTCCTAAGTTCTTATACACCATTGGTATGCCTAATAGAAGTAAAGAATTTGAAGTATTAGTTTGGTTCATGTGGTAATAATTACCACATGAACCGATGGTATCGAACGCCCATTTAAATTGCTGATTAAAATTTCTATTAAGATAGCGTTTATTCGTTCTTTTATCCCGAGGAAATTACCGTGCGCTTTATTTGAACATCCGAACACGCAATAAATCATCATCTATAAAATATAAACTCAATTTAGGTTGTCTTTAAAAGATTCGCTTTTAGCGATAAGACCGCCCATTGTGTCACCCTATGTAAAATTTCTACATTTATTGCTGTAATTTTTATAGTCTACATAATAAAAAGTATCTATCTATCTATCTATCTATCTACCTATCTATTTATTTAGTTGACATGCTTTAAGAAAATAAAGTTTAACTACTGTGCTGCTAGCGCCAGTGGTCACTCATGGGGAAACTTGGACTTTATCTCTCCCGCTTTATCGTTTTTAGGGTTTTGTACCTCAATAGGAAAAAACGGAACCCTTATAGGACCACTTTGTTGTCCGTCTGTCTGTCAAGACCCTTTATCTCGGGAACGCAAGGAGGTATCGAGTTGAAATTGAAACCATATAATCAAGTCCTTAAAGCTGTGAAAAAATCAAACTTCTAAGATAACATAAAAAAGATACGATATATTTATCTTTTTTTTTTATAGTTCAGATTGTCTTTTATTTACATTTAAATACAGGTACTTAAAAAAAACAAATATATCTAATTAATTAATAAATATAACTAAAACTATACACAAACTAAAATAGGGCGTCGAAATATTCATCGATATATTTATAGGTACTTTCCGTACTATGAAATTTGGCAAGTAATATCGTCTTATACTACGAGTACAGGGAAAACTGAAAACTATACATTTGTAATAAAATCATAAAATTTATTTAATACCTACAAATTTGAACGGAACCCTCGGTGGGCCAGTCCGACTTGCACGAGTCCGTTTTTTTTTTATTTAGGTTTTTTTTATTCGCATATTAACGAGGCGGGACCCAATTGTAAATAATAAACGGAAAGAAAATGAATGGGTTCCGCTTGCTGCTAAACTTGATGCGGGTATTTAACTTAGGCTTTCAGCTCACAAAAGTCTGTTAAACCGAAGTAGAGTTTACTTTGTTTATAGTTTGTTATAATTTTGTTTTCTATTCTCAATCTTGTTTCGGTCTTTTTAGTACATTACTTTTAAATTGCTTTTTTTGCAGTCGGGTTTTTGATTTTTTAAATTATTTTTAAGATATAGGTACAATCCTGTAGAACATTAATTTTATCTATCGTTAACGCCACTTTACCCGAAAAAAAACTGGCAGCAGTTATTTTTACCGTAAGGTAAAGATTAGAATACTAAGCTATCCGGAACGTTCTTCTAGGAAACGCCGAAAGCTTTAAGTTAGCAGTTCAACACAATTCTGCAGACAAACACTTTCCCTATACTCACCCGAAAAAAAACTGGCAACGCTGGTATACGTGTAAACGTATGCCAGCGTTGCCAGTTTTTTTACCGTAAGCTAAAGATTAGAATACTAAGCTATCCGGAACGTTCTTCTAGGAAACGCCGAAAGCTCTAAGTTAGCAGTTCAACACAATTCTGCAGACAAACACTTTCCCCATACTCACCCGAAAAAAAACTGGCAACGCTGGTATACGTGTAAACGTATGCCAGCGTTGCCAGTTTTTTTTACCGTAAGGTAAAGATTAGAATACTAAGCTATCCGGAACTTTCTTCTAGGAAACGCCGAAAGCTCTAAGTTAGCAGTTCAACACAATTCTGCAGACAAACACTTTCCCTATACTCACCCGAAAAAAAACTGGCAACGCTGGTATACGTGTAAACGTATGCCAGCGTTGCCAGTTTTTTTTTACCGTAAGGTAAAGATTAGAATACTAAGCTATCCGGAACGTTCTTCTAGGAAACGCCGAAAGCTCTAAGTTAGCAGTTCAACACAATTCTGCAGACAAACACTTTCCCTATACCTACTCTCCCTTCACTCAACATTATAAAGTCGCTACAATTTCCACGTTGGCGCAATCGATCATTTTGTAAGACTGTCGTTTGTAATACCAATTGAAATACAACGTAATAAGGTGGTAATTACAGTAATGGTATAGCGATGTAGGTGGCACGCGGGTGTCAAGGGACTAAAACAAGTTGTAGCAAAACAACCACGTGTTAACCTGCTTAAGTGTTCGTTCAAATTAGATTGTAATATACTCAAATAGATTAAGGACAAAGCCTCAAGCTAAACAGCTTCAACGTCAATTTAAACTAAACATTAGGTCGCCGAAATGGAATCTGTTACCACTGTCATAGATATTATTTGTAGGATTTTATTAGACTTGAAACACTTGTATAAACGACGTACGAGTAACGTGGAGCTAAAATTGAAATTAAAAACAGCCCTTGAAGATATTTGTAAAGTAAAGACAATGTTACATCCATTATCTCAAAACAGAGGCAATGGTGCCGATTCCCTTGTTCACAAACTAAACTAAATTTAAGTTCAGTGCATCTTTTTTTTTCTATTTCATTAAGAAAGGGACAGAAGATAAATTTTATTTTACTCCTGTCAAATTAATCAGCGCTTGACGTAAATTGAAGTAATTTTAGTAGACAAGTTTTTAGTCACGTCTAAACTTGTATGAAGTAGTGACAGGCGCTGATTAATTTGACAGGAGTAAACTAAAATTTATCTTCTGTCCTCTTCTTAATGAAATACAAAGAAAAAGATGCACTGAACTTAAATTTAGTTTAGTTTGTGAACAAGGGAATCGGTACCAATATGAACCTATCCCTAAGTTTCGTTACCGGTTGCATTGTTATATAATAAACTTGTTGTTTGTTATTTGCACAAACAGGATCCTAATGGTTACCTCAAACAACGCAAAACTAAGGAGCAGTTCGCGTGATCACCGACATTGAATAATGAGAAGCCGCAGAGATGGCACGAAATTGAAGTGTGTTTTATTTTAATGAACTCGATGTGGGTCAACCGTTGTACCCACACAACCACCGATTTACTAATGATGCAACTTACCTGGAAGTAATCTTGATTGATTTAGAATGTAGGAAGCCATTAGTGGCCAGAGATGTTTATACCCGGTGTCTTATCGAATCCTATTTGTACGACTAGATACACCTAGGTACGAACGAACATCGCGTCTAGAAAATGACCGGTAACTGTAATTTAGATTACCGTCGAACGTATGCGTCATAAAGCCAAAGAACCATTAAGCTGTTTCATTGCAGACTGCAGACGAATACGATTTATAGTGCTGGATGTAGTTGTAGCCGTAAACTTATCTCCGGGGACTGCAGCACGGAATGGACAGTAAGCGCAAGCGCATGCTTACAGTTTTAATCACTGTAACGTTTCAAAAATGTGGATCACTTTTATCGAATATTGGAAGATGTCTATTGAGGTATAGTACATCTGGGGCGTCCATGCATACATTGCGGGCAGGCTCATCAACAAACAGGTGTACTTGGTCGGAGCGAGCGCGCTCGCGTGACGCTTGCGGTCAACCCAGATGAGCCAAGTGCACCGTCTCCCATTACGGCATCACCATCTCTGTACTGTTATCCGCATAGCGACTGCGGTCACACATGTAGGTCGGACACTTGAACATTAAATTAAATTTATAGTTTGTAGGAATTCCAACGTTAATTGCGACCGTGTGAGTACGTGCCAAGTTAGCGATGATAGATCGAAGGTATTTTGTATCGACTCTTACACGTGAAAACTGTGAAAGTCGTCCATATATGGTTTAATCGACACTTTGAAATTCTCTATTTCATTTTACGATATGATCAGCAGGGGTTTCGTAATAGAGTGAGTCGCTGTAAGCGTAATCTTAATTTATTGCTCATATTTTCTATTGTAATCCGCCGGGCATAGATATCGAAGCTGCACGACGTGCATTGTGATTTTACCGATGTGCCTGTAAAGGAGGTATAACAATAAATGGAATGTTAGATAATAGTTGGTAAACATTGTAAAAGGTTGAATGACGTTGTCAGCTTATAAAACCAGCCTCTCGAACAAGACATGCGTACATTTCAACAAAAATTAAATTCTCTAGATATTACAATAGGCTCTAACGTTATGGGAAGAAAGGGGAAAGCTCCAAGCAATTTAGTTATAGCTGCCATTAACGTGAAATAGCGGAACACCTCGGGGAAGGGGATAGAACCCCATCAATCACTGGTAATCCGTTTTTGACTATCGATCACGTCGCCCCACTGTTACGTCAGTCGCTGATGCAGCTATACAATGACTAAGGCATATAATGAAGTACCACACACAACAACAACAGTCGCAGTTTTAACTTTGTAAGATAATTTTGGTGGTAGACAATACAATAGAAAAGTTCTGAAAATCAGGACAAGTTTCAATGGGGTTAATTATAAAGCATATAGAAGCTTATTGTATGATCTACCAATATTTCAACAAAAGGTCATTGGCCGCATTCGGTTCCTTTTAAGCTCATTTTTATTAGGATTCCGTAATCAACAAGGTGTGAGCAGTGGTGGTCCAGTGGTAACGGCCGCGACTTACGAGTTGTAGGTCGTAGGTTCGAACCCAGACAGGCGCTTTACTTTGTGTAAATTATTTCATCACCACTGCTCTCAAAACGGTGAAGGAAAACATCGTGGGGAAACCGGCATGTCCTAGAACCAAAAATTCGAAGACATGTGACATCTACCAACCCGCACTGGGCCCGCGTGGTGGATTACAGCCCGTTCCCTCTCACAGAGAGGAGACCTGTGTCCCAGCAGTGGGAACATATAGGCTGATTATGATGAATCAACAAGGAACCCTTATAGTTTCGCCATGTCCGTCCGTCTGTCCCTGGCTTAGCTCAGAGACTCTTATTACGAAAAAACTATAATTTGGCATGGGTATACACATTAATCGCCAAAAACGTGGTAAAATAAAATCTTGAAAAAACATTTTTTTAGACATAGTTTCTCGACCTCCCTGCGCGTAATTAACGCACGGAGATGTTATTTCTTTTGCCGTCTATCCCATGGTGTGGAAAAAATATTGCGGGTCTGTGAAAACTATTTTTCAATTCAGGGATCCGTTTGCGTAATATTAAGCTTTAAAGTACTCATTTTTGTTAGAGTCAAGTGTACCCCTGTTCCGGGGTCGCGTGGCAGTCCAAAAGGGTTACCGAGGCCCCTGGCAACACAGGCAACGGAAGGAATACGGGTGGGTTTTAGTCAGTAACAGTCTGACACACCCTCCCGCTCCGCCCAGAATTATTTGATGATTTCCGACCCAAAAAAAAAAGAAGTGTATCCCTGTTAACGAGTAATAGTCGACCAACTTACATTTGCAGTTGGAGAATTGACCGTGACGTATATCGATATATGGGAGAACATGTTTTTCAACTACAATGTTCAGTTTGTTTTTGGGATAAATTCATCCCAACTACGGAACCCTTCATTGTGCGTGGTTCGACATGCACTTGGCCGCTTTTTATTGCTACTACAAACACAAGCATAATAATTTATTGCTTTTATAGACACTCTAGATTTGATCATACCTATTGCCAATTTATAGTTTAAAACATTACTACTTGAAATAATTTGTTGCTCTATACGAAATAAATTATTCAGCTAAGTTTACAAAATGATAACACTTTTTGGAATGGATGCTGATCTGATCATGTAAGAAAGAAATCAAAAACATTAAAATATACTTTGGAAATAATACGACACAATGTAGTCTGTAATCGTCTTGTCATCACACGAATCGTAACTCATTGTAACTGCTCTTCCATAATAATTAACCAACAGTGTACGTCAGACTTGCACACAATCTTAAACGGGACGTGTAAATGTTATTTATTGCCGATACCACTCTGCTCAAGATGCATGCGTTCAAGAACCCATATTGTTTATGCAACTTCATTTTAAACTGTTATTTTGGTTCCCAGCAAAGATAAATTGGCACTTTTCACTCTCTAGCCAGCGACGTCTTTCTATATCAAATTAGGCTGCGATCAGCATCAGTCTGTGTCTGCCAAGCATGCTTGCGGCATTGAATATTAGTCATGGGAAACTCATGTTCAGTTTCTTCCGCCAAACTGTTTGTCTGAGCACCATTAGCGGCCATCCGGTAAGACATCCTTCGACTACATTTTTTTGGACACTTGCCCAGGTTCAGACTCCTCCATAATTATAGGGCTCTCGAACTGTGCTACAGCGATGGTAAGAAACCTTCCATAGTTTACACAGACCAAACAGAACGCCTAATAACTAGAACAAATCGATTTATCCTAGATTTTTTAGAAACGCTTCAACCGTTGATGATGTACAGAACATCATCAGCAGTTGAAGCGTTTCTAAATAAGGAAGACAAAGCGGAGCGAGGAACATTTGCTATCGACATCCTCTGACCGAGGTCAATGGCGTAGTTAGTCCGAAGTGTGTCACATAAATACATGAAGAGCTAATATCGTAATAATTACATGTGGCAAACCAGTTACTATACAATACTCATATTTTCTGCTACATCGCCTCTGATGACATTGCATTATGTACCCTATAAACGATATTACGAATTTACGACGAAGCGTATGTTTGTGTAATCGGAACGAATGACTGCCATGTAGTGTATTCTTGATAAAAGAGTTTGCATTCAAATATTGGTCAGCCATGTTGTCTAATTTTAGCAGAAGATCGATTTTATAATAATAATAAATTCTTTGTTAACAAAAACAATTTTACATACAAGTAGTGAGGCCCTGACTCCAGCGCTAGGTATAGTACCTGTGTTACAGGAGCCAGTGTCTTCTCCCAATTACATGAATCGAATTTTATGCAATAAGAATTCATCTAGATCACAAACAAAAACAATACAAATAAAAGAAAAATTAAAAACATGAAAAAATAAACTTTTCTTTCGTGGATTAATTTGTTAGTGTGTTTGGTGTACTTATAGTGTATTTGCGTTGATAGAAATACAATATTCGCTGATTTACGACATACAGTGGAAAATAGTAAAAATCCAAATCCATCAGTGTGGGCAAGCGCGGTGATGAATGCTTGTTCGGAGGGAAATAACGAGATCATCACCACGCTTGCTGTATGTGAAGCGGCAGTGGCATCGTTGTGGGACAATCAATTATATCCCAATGTTATGTAATAAATAAACATGCTACTGAAATATTAACACACATTTTAATGACAGCAATCAGGCGCGAATTATTGATTAAACTAACTTTGCTGATAAAATAATAACAGTTTCCGACGATAAACCCGTTCTATGAATGTATTACGCATATGAGTTTTATGTAAATTTTAATAGCTAGCCATTTTGATAAGCTTTTCCTCTGATAACACCAATCACATGTAAAACATTTTGAAACTGTTTAAACACGTGTATCGCCAGCTTTTCATTGAATCGAATCGCCAACAAAACCTCTCATGATTATTTTGATAAAAGGTCAACTTTATGTTAGTAGGTTCAAGTCATAGGTATATCCAAACCCCATACGGGCTACATCCCCATTAAGGAATGGCCTACAAAGCGTTAGTAATGAACTGCGATGGATGGATCATGATGATACTGACAGCAGCAGAAGAAACGCTCATGACTTTTTGCAGAACGCATTGACCTCCATAAACGATAAAATATGCTGTTGCTTATACATTATTACGAATGAACGTATAGATGTACATAAATCCCGCTTTCATCCCTTACAAGGTAAGTCGAACTCGGAGCAAAACACAGAGCGAATTGATACTCAATGTTTAACTGTATCTAAGGTTGCCATTTCTTCAGAAAAAGGCAAAACCCCTTGAACTTCTAGATTTCCGCAAAATGCGGTCATTTTGCGGAAATCTTGAAGTTTCTGAATACATTTTGAACCCCGAAATACAAAACGTTATCACAATGTTATCGTTTGTAAAGATCCCTGATGCTGCTGCAGGGTTGACAGCCCTACCGATAACACATTGAATAGCCAAGAAGAATGATACATGTTCATGTGAGCAAACTTTTCCTCCGTTAACTTTTACGATGTGTGCAAGAGCATAACTGTGAAGTCAGCCCTTAACCTCTTAGAAATGTAGGATCACATCGCATTCTGAATAGACTGAGGAACTTAACCGACTAGCTGTGTGATATGCGGCATTCAATGTGCGCATTTCACGACATATGTATGTTACTAAAGTTATGAATATAATAAATCTTAGATGCATTATGAGTATGACATTTACTCGAAAATATTTAATAACTCGGGAATGGTTAATTTACTTTAGAAGTGTGTACTAGGAGATCATAACACGTATAGCATATCAAACAGGCTGTACAATAGTAAAATTTATTTACTGACCTAAAAACACAACGAAGGTGTCAAGGCGAAGTGCCCTCATTAACACATTACGCTACAAGACTTGTTAACGCGAGGATTCTGAAGAATTACTTAATCGTCGATTAGATTCAGCGTAAAAAGTTGATTACCTCGTCAGAGTGTTATTACTGCAGTATGCGACACCACTTTTTATAGTGCGTTTCATGAACAGCTTTATCTGTCTGGAGATAGCGAGTCAAGTGAAGCCCGACACACACAGCTTTTGAAAACTGACATAGCTATTTGTATAACGTCTACCAAAATCACTTTAAGGGTAAACTCGGGGGGTGTCTGCAGTAATAAAAGGGTAGGGAGCTGCGAAGGTATTTTGAAATGAAATTTTTAGGAGTTCGGACGGAAGCCACAGATTGAAAAACATTTTGATGTGTTACATCTTTTTTCTGTGGGAGTGATTTTGTGAAAAGGGACGGAAGTGTGTAGACAGGAATTGACATCTTGAGCATGGAATAAGTAAGTACTTTTTAAGAGCATGGAATTAGTGTACTCGTGGAATTAGTAAGTACTTTATAATAGCATGGAATTAGTGTACGAATACTATGTGGGTCATTGTTGTTTTTTTTTTCATTTAGTCGTAATCATGGTCTGGCAGTTTGAGTAATTTATGCGGCCTACCCAAAAGTTATTTCTTTGGTATTGTTCGTCCCATCGTTGAGCTCCTTAAGTTCTGAGTTGAGCTGCACGATGACTGACAAATGCGTGCAGTGACTGGACAGGTCCACTCAATCTGTGTGGTTCTTTCCTCAAAAGGACCATATCAGACACCAATCGACATGGCCTTCACATGATCTGACCAAGATTATGTCTGGACTTTAAAGGAGACTGACCTCTGAGTTTATTTCGGCCTTTCTTCTCAGAGTAGTCAGATAGGAAACGCCAACCTCATCTAGCTTTATTTTAAAAATATGATTGAAGTGTAAAAGTGTTTGTGGAAACCTACTTACAGAAAATAAATCATTCATGATTTATCATGGAATTAGTAAGTACCTACTATATAGGTTGTAAATCGGTCGGGTTCGAATTTCGACCAGTGGGCAACCACTAGTAATGAATAATTTCGAATAAATATTTCAGTATTTAGCTTTTTTTTTAATTCTGAGGTTTATTTCTGTCGCTGCTCAGTTGCTTATTACCAAGGTGAGATGTCAGATGTTGTAATCATGCGACTACTGTAAGGCTCGCTCGTTTTTTTTGTCTATGGTATGAGAATTTCCCTTTGATTTTCCAGAATATACTATTGCCTACCACATAGTTTTTTTTGTTGATTTGTACAAATAAATCGGGATAAGGTTATGGTACTCCAGTTTTCGGACTTCGAGATAAAGAAAACTGTTGGTTTAAAGTAAAATAAAGTGGCTTAAAGCCATTGTACAATCTGGCCTGTATTTGCGCCCGTATGTATGACATTATAAATAACGAAAGATGTTTACAAACTTAGGGCGAATTTCACCAACGAAACCTGCACTTCTGAACTGCGTTCGAGAGCCGTCAGTCATAAATTCATATTGTTACAGAATATTGACACTGACAGTGCTAATCAGTCTCATTGGTGAAATTAGCCATAACAGAGTTACAAAGCAATCACAATGCACAATATTTTTCTACCCAAATCAAGCTTTACCGTTAGCCTTGGCCATGCCGGGGTCGCGGAAAGGTACTAATGGGTCACCGAGGCCCCTCGCAACACAGGCAACAAGAAGGAATACGGGTGGGTTTTAGTCAGTAAGAGTCTGACACACCCTCCCGCTCCGCCCAGAGCGGGAGAAGTTATTTGATGAATTCCCATCCACAAAAAAAAAAAGCCTTGGCCATACAAATGCGCGTCCCGCTCAAGCCACGCCGCCGCGCCGCGCGCTGATCGGTTTCATAGGGAATATTATTGTTAGTATGAATAGTTGAAAAAAAATCACAGAATTTTAGATAATAAAATAGTCTGTTCATACAAAAAAAAAAAAACATGAAAATATCCTAAGTAGTTTGAAAGTAATATCTTTTTTTATGCTTAGGGTAGACGTTACTTCCTGAATTTATTTCATAAAGTATTTTACTTTATTACTTAAATATTCACTTAGAGAAATTATGTGTATGCGTTCTAGTTTAATATACATTTTTTGCACAACTTACTTGCATTACCTATGAAGGCGTACTAACAAATCTAAATGTCACAAAAATCAAATATCTGAGCGTATTATTGATATGTTATCGTTAGTAAATATTTGCTCCTTTCATATTTTGATTTGTCCTTTCAAGAGTTTTAAAGAAGATTGTGACATAGTATAATTTGATGGCGATTCTTTCCAAACGGATACATTATGGGAGAAGGTTTAATTTGAATGAAATTTAAAGAAATATTTAGAGAAATAAATAATTATTATGTTTGTTTTTCAGCTCAAATACACTCACTGCACTTCACGGTTAACGTGTTTTCCGTGCCTCGGAAAGTACGTTAAATCGTGGTCCCGACTGTCATTTGTAGATCTTTGACAGTTGGAAGCCCTAAAGTCTGACAACCAGTCTTACCAAGGGGTATCGTATTACCCAGAAACTGGGTTGTGGAGATCAGACAGGCAATCCTCATGTAAAGTACTGGTATTCAGCTACAACCCATTAGACTGGAAGCCGACCCCAACGTAGTTGGAAAAAAGCTAGACAGATGATGATAAGACTGCACTTGTCTAATCAAATCTAATGAATCTAATCTAGTTATGTAGTATTATTATTATTATATATTATTATTATATTATTATACACCTTAACAAAAATCTGTACGTTAGGTTCGTTATCATCATTTATTTTGATATCATTTTTTTTCTATTTTTTTCTCTAATTTCGATTATGATTTTGTTTTTTACTTAATGTTTGTTCTTTGTTTCTAATTAATTTTGCTATCCTCACTACGAGTAAAAACCTTGTTAAAACGTATATTTAAGAAGCTATTTTTTATGTAAGTGCTGTAAGTGACTAATCAATCACCATAACTGAATGCCAATGTATTTTTTTACTATGTTAGGTAATGTTTATAGTGAATAGATCGTTGGTGTACCTTTCAAATAAAATAAAAATAACATTGAAAACAAAACTATTTACTTCGGTAATAAATTCTGTATAGTTGTCGAGGTATCAGTGCACACGATAAAAATGTTTGCATAAATTATGTTCATGAGCAAGATAATTTGGCGGGTGATATCCGTCGACCTTGAGTCAGGTAAATAACAAAATAAGTGCCTAAATACGCATTAGCGCTGTCATCATAACGTGATGTGCAGGAAACAGGCATCATAAACAGCGTGTATCAGAAATGTGTGATTATACAGGATATGTTTAAAAGGAGATAAAAGATAGAATTTTCGAAACAACAAAAACAAGAAAAAAACATACCGCAATCCCGATTCAAAATGCACTCAACCAGCCCTTTAGCTAAGTCCATAAAAATCTATAATAAATAGCCAAATGACATAAGAGAAGTAAACAAAACAAATATTTTGATTAATAAATTGTAATGATTTCTGGAATCCAAGTCGTACCTACTATTCAGTAAAAGGAGGTTTTAGATGATAAATCAATTACAAAATAAAATTATTCTCTCTCTTAAACACCAAACATTATGAAATATATAATATAATGTGGAATATAGAAAATTAAATATAAATATGAATACATAAATAATAACATAATTTAATAATAATGAAAATACTTCTAGGAATTTCATAATTACCTAACCTTTCATAAAACCTACATTATTCTTATGCAATACATAAATTAAAAATAATTATTATATACTATACCTATACATACAAACCTTATAACATATACATAATTATACACCCAATTAAACACATCTAATAATAATTTATAATAATATTAAATTGGTAGAATTGCTACTTAGCCCTCTTTCTCTCTCCTAATGTTGCTGTGCCCGACAGGGTCCAAATTGATCTTTTACTTTACATACCATCTATGTAATAAGGAATGCAATAAAGAATTTAATATTGAGTATTGAGGAGTGCGGATATTTCAGGAGATAATCAGGTGCATAAAACTGAACAACTTTCCCCAAAGAACATAGGTCGGAATCTAAAAAATGAAATTCAACTTCTCATGCAAACATAAGTCACGTGACCAGTCGCTTTGTATGAAAAATGTATTTTAAATTTTAAGATTTCGACCTATGTTCCTTGGGGAAAGTTATCCAGTTTTATGCACATGATTACCTCCTAAAATATTTGCACTCGTTTTAAACTGATCCTGTATTTAAGGGTGTGGTACAGCCCATCAAACTGGACCACTTTCTCATGGGACCAACATCGTAATCGCGAAAAATTATCAACTGTCCCATATCAAACTTCAATACCTACTCGACCCAAATGTATGGGACAGCTGATGATTATTTTTACACAGAGAAAATCGTTCAGTTTGATGGTCTGTAACCACCCACACCCATAAAGTCAATTCCTTTCTGAGACATGCTGTATTTACGCCGCATATTAAGATAATGAAGATACACAGGAATTTCATGACAGTCCTATATTACAAGAAAGTTTTTTTATCTCTTCCGTGGTATCGCGTCGTTATTGGGTAAAATATAAACATTCGGTAATGTCCTCGGCATTCCCAAAACTCATGCAATTTGTTATAACTTATTGTTAACAAAATGTTTACGAGATAATTTCCGCTTTGAGAACTGATGTTCTTGAACGATAATATAACTTTTTTCTGGAAACAATACCTAATAAGGAAGGACATTTCTTATTCTCATCGTTATTTCTTTTCTTCAGGCGTGATGTGATATTATGTTATGTTATTTATTTATTTCGTATCGAATCATAATGTAGGTAGTATCACATTTAAAGAATTTGAGAAATCGATTTGACTCAAGAGATTGCAGTAAACAACAACAGACATGTCTGGAGTTCCCCACGTTAGCACCGCCCGTCTAGACTTGTAAAGGATTACATTATCTCTCTCCTTTCGTATGTAGGAGGTCCGTCAATGAAGCTATACATATAAGACCGAAGTTCGACATAGTTTATGAATGATGACTGGCGAACGCTTAGTAATTCGTACGCCAAACAAGACGTAACGCGTAGAATAGCGCGTAGACGTGTTTAAAATCGATCTCACGTTCGTTACCACGCGATGGCAAGGTAATGTCGCGAACACCACGTCGTGTGAACTTGATATTACTTCCCTTTTCTTTCTTACACAGCTCTATCTGTACCCGATTGTACTGTCGTAAAGCGATTTAATTTCATTTCACTTTTATTGCATGTAATGAAAATTGCGTGTACGAGCATTAAGCAATCTACGTCGATTTGTATTCAGTTTCCCGTGAGAGATTTGAAATATTGAATTGGAGACTTGTTATTGATAAATCGTGTTAAATCTGTATCGATTTTATAGCACAATAACTTACCTACCTACTAACTTCAATTTAAATGGCAACAGTTTAACAAACTCCCCATAGCCTGACATAGGTAACAGTTAAACAAACTCTCCATAGCCGGATATAGGTAACAGTTTAACAATCTCCCCATAGCCTGATATAGGTAACAGTTTAACAAACTCCCCATAACCTGATATAGTTAACAGTTTAACAAAGTCCCATAACCAAATATAGGTAACAGTTTAACAATCTCCCCATAGCCTGATATAGGGAACATTTTAACAAACTCCCCATAACCTGATATAGTTAACAGTTTAACAAAGTCCCCATAGCCTGATATAGGTAACAGTTTAACAAACTCCCCATAACCTGATATAGGTAACAGTTTAACAAACTCCCCATAGCCTGACATAGGTAACAGTTTAACAAACTCCCCATAACCTGATATAGGTAAAAGTTTAACAATCTCCCCATAGCCTGATATAGGTAACAGTTTAACAAACTCCCCATAACCTGATATAGGTAACAGTTTAACAAACTCCCCATAGCCTGACATAGGTAACAGTTTAACAAACTCCCCATAACCTGATATAGGTAACAGTTTAACAAACTCCCCATAACCTGATATAGGTAACAGTTTAACAAACACCCCTTAGCCTGATATAGGTAACAGTTTAACAGGCTCCCCATAACCAGATATAGGTAACAGCTTAACAAAGTCCCCATAGCCTGATAAAGGAATCTCCGATAAAATAATCAAAGTGATTAAATATGTGACCTCTGTTGTTTGACATTTCTCAATATACACGTTGTACGTGTGATCTTTTAAACCACTGTTGTTTTAAAATAGCTTAACATTTTCTCATCGCCAGGTGAAAATTACGAATGCAATTATTGATTTAACAGCTGCGTGTGCCTGTATTGCTTCCCCGGCGCCGGAACACCAAACACACTTAGTACCTGCCAGCCTTGTTTACATAGAGCCAGTAAAAACCGACCAGCGTTCAAGGCGAGTTGCTAAACCACGATTCATTGTAAACTTCACAAGACTTTAAACAAATAAACTTCGCTTCTAATTCTGTTTGTTCTTTTAATATTTTCGTAACTCTTCTTTTGATAGTAGTCTGAATTGATTGAGTCTAGACAGTTTAGTACTGATGTAAAATTATGTACCTAGATCCAGGATATTTTAACGTAAAGTATTATGCGTTGTCTTGCGTAACTTAGGGTAGGACTAAACAATGTTTGAGTTTTTATTATCTAGGTAGGTTTATGAAAATTAATTAAGAAAACTTCTGACAATTTGTTAATTGCATGTACAGTTTTCTGTAAGCCAGCGGGATCATTGCGTAACAAACTATCAGTAGCAATGTGTTTAATTTTGACAGATCAACAACATTAATTGCGTTATCTAAGTTGTTGAGCAGACAAACTTTTCGAACATATGCAGGAGCAAAAAGCAAAGAGCAATGGATTGGCAATATACTTCAAAATAATTCAGATTGTGATTAATAGTGTGTTACGCAATTAAGGTGCTGTTTAAATACCAAATTTTTGCATTAAAATTAACGTGCGAGAAGATATGGCAATTTAATGTTAAAATAACAAAAATTCAGGAGTAGGTAGGTAAACGAGGCATAGACGCGAGGTTACCAGACTGTCGCACCCTCCCGATTAAGCTCCCCGTTCCGATTCGAATGTTCCACAAAACGAGGCTAGCCTGTTTACTATATAACCAAAATGTAGTCACCATGTACCTAGAACCCGCTTATTGAATTGTGACCAACCCCTTTCAAATTCTAAACTAAACGGGGCGTACAAAACGGTTTGAGTCAAAAACAGACGCGGTATTCGTGTCTACACACAGTGTAAGTTGTGCAATGTCGATTGTTTTAAAAGAGAATGTGCTTGCATACTTGCTTGTATTAAGAAACATCGCGATGTGTGAAATTCGATATTAGCCACAATTAACATCGTAATGTTCCGATGCTGACTTAACATTTAGCTGCACTTCTTACGGTTCGAGTTAAGTGGAGTGAGACTTCCTGTAATCTGAACAATGCTCGCAGATAGTGAGTCACCGATTAGATTGCCTGATATCACTTGAAACTGTTTTAAGTACTTAACCGCTGGATTCATTTGCATACACGTGCACCGACTACTGTGTAAACTATGTATTTTAAGTGTCGGGTAATCACCGTTGACCTTGCCTATACAAATGCGCGTCGCGCTCACACCTGCGCCGCAGTTCGGTTTCATAGAGAATATTTATTTTTAGTAACAAAAATATTAATAATTGAAAAAAAATCACAGATATAATTAATTATAGATAATAAAATAGTCTGATTGTAAAAAAAAGACAATATCTTAAGTTATTGTCTTTTTTTTAGTTTGAAATGTATATCGTTTTTTTATGCTTTGGTAGACATTACTTCCTGGATTTATTTTATATAATATTTTACTACAATATTTAAATATTCACATAAAGACTTTATGTGTATGCGTTGCGTTCTAGTTTAACATACAGTAAAGTTTTTGCACAACTTTCTTGCATTATGTGAAGGCGTAATAACAGATTTAAAAGTCACTAAAATCATATTACATCTCTCTCTCGCTTTAAAGCGAGTGTGATTCAATAACATTCTCACTTACCCAGCTATACACAATATACCTAGCATCGCTTCGTGCAACATCACATTATTTAAGCTGCGCACCCACTTATCATTTCATCTAGGATTTCTTCAGAAGCGACAGTCCCACTGACATTTAAGACCGTATTGTGTAAATCACAACCTTTCCGTTACATCACGTTTCACATTCAATTACATAAACAATGTTTTTCTATAAAAACTGAAGATGGTAAAAAGCCGAGCGTGACAATGCCCCTTAAGTAAATTGTCACGTGGCGATGGTAGCGGCAATGTAGCATCGTGACCTAAAAAGGCAGTGGCAGGCACCTTCGTCTCTTTTTGTAGCAGATATTTCATTAATAATGTCTTTTGTTGGCTATACCAAACGTTTTTCATTAACTGCGAGTAATCGATTTACATTGTGTCTACGTTTTTAGTTTTCGCGCTCGTCCGCGAACGAATCAAACGCTGAGTGTATGAACTGATTATTTTCTGAACGAGTCGTGACATTCCATCAATAACCAATATCAAATAGTTAACACTTAATAAATATATTTCCAGACACAGCTGAGACTTGTAAATCTAAGCGACTGGTGGATAAAATGGAGGCACGTCTCATTGGAAGCACTTCTAAAATGAACAATTTCTCAATATTTATTCTGGACGTAATCTGGAACGGAGATCAAACGATTTATCTGCAGATAAACCATAAAATGTAAATAAAGTCTCTAGTAAATAAACATGAAATCATGGCGTCCGTGTCCGTCCCGTCTACACGAACGGCACAACATTTCAGCTGGAAGTGTCGGTTTGCGAGCAACCTGTGGAGGCGCAAATGTCCCCGGTCACGCGAACTGGGCGGCTCCGTCAGCTTATTGATTAAATATAATTACTCGCTTTCAAGCTTTCTTCCCTTCGTTTCGATAAATCCCCGACAGCTTCAGTAAATGTAGCGGGGGCCGGGGTTCAAAGTGCCGAGGGTAAGTTGTTCCGGCACGAATAACTTCGTTAAGAAAAGAGGTAGAAGTAAATATGAAATGCATCACTGAACTTTGTACCATCACTCTGCTTTGACAGTCATTTTTGTGACGCTGTAAAAACGTGTTAGTTTGGTTTACGCTTGGTGGCATTTGTTCGTAAGTATTTTTTTACGTTTTTACACTTTTTAGTCGACTTCAATAAATTTTACATCATGTGCGAGTTGCACTTATCAGTTGGAAAAACTATAGGGTATGTTATTAATCGCACTATTGGTAATTTATTGCCTACTTGTATTCTTTTCAGTTTGGTATCATTTTGAAAAATGGAATTTGGGACTAAAAGTTTTCTTTTGTTAGGGGTCAGTTGTGCCGAGAAAAACGTACACAAAACGAAGCAACTTAAAGATAATTAAAAGAAAAAAATATTTTACAATGAGAACAGAAACAAAAGGAAAACCGATCGGGGCAAGAACTCAGTTGAACTGCGGCAGCAGCTAGCTTATGTCATCAAAGATGCCTAAAACGGTAGCTCGGGATCAAGAAATATACCACTTGTTTGAAACAGTAACAATAAGTTTTCTTTTAATAAATGGGACATGAATATTTGACACTAGATAGTTTTGCTTGAATTTATATAAATCCATTTTCAGTTACAGACTGCATCACTAATTATCACAATTGCTACCGGAACATCTTACCTCAACGATGGTACAACCAACCCCATGTCGGGGTGGGTTGTTCGTCGTCGACTTTTCGAACTAAACATGACCACTTATTTTATAACTAAAATACATTCTGCCTCTAGATATCCGAAATTCTCTGAGAGCAGACCTTGTTTTAATGGTTTTTTTTACGTGTTGTTTGAAAATCGTCATTTTGAATCCCGGTCTCACCTAAGTGCTGGAGTACTAGACAGTCGATGAGTAAATGTACGGAACCTACATTTAATTAAAATGTTCCTATTGACACCGAACTGAGTCAATTAGAAAATCAATTGATAAGTGAATCACTTATCGATAGTGTTGTTCGATCCAAGTGTTACCATGCTACAGGGTGAATAAGGATGCAGGGGTGAATCGGGACGAAACTTTAAAATTGATTTTAAGGTCGAAATAATATAGTTTGTTACCAACAAGGAAAGTTAGTAGTTAATTATAATACAGTGAACACATTAGGGTCCTTTTTGGCAACAAACTATATTATTTCAACGTTAAAATCCCTTTCAAAGTTTCGTCCCTATTCACCATGGTTTACGGTTTTGGGTTTTCCATTAGAAATTACTCAATAGCAGCCTGGAGTTTCGATTTTTTTATGACTATACAGCCCTATCAAACATTCATAAGCACCCGTCTCTTGCATCATTTTAATACACCAAGGAATACAGGCGTTACGTTATAATTATTTAATGTTAGTTATTTAATGTTTATTTTATATAAATTTTATGTGTATTTTATTTCACTGTCTGGTTTTTACTTTATCAATATTGTCTTTGGCTTTTTGTGTATCTGTGGACAACGTTGTTGGTTGCACATTTGTTTAACTCCTAAGGTTCTTTTTATTTGTAATATATAATGTTTAACTGTTTTTTATAATAATAATAATCTTTTTATATTTTTAAATGTTTTTTTTTTTTATACCTTTTTTCAAGAAATATTTAAAAATATATTTTATATGTAAAAAAATAAATAAACGAAATAATAATAATATTTTATTGAAATAAAAGTATGTTACATTTATATATGGAAACCCTGAGTCCTGCGCTAGGTTGAAACCTGTGTTACAGGAATCACTCTCTTCTGCCAGTAATTTTACCCATATATAACATATTATGCAATAAGAAATAAACAATTTTACATTATACAATACCTGCTAAAGGCGTATGTGTGAAGGTGGGTGTGTATCCATGAGTGTGTGCGAGAGGATGCGTGAGCGTCCGTGAGAAGGCTCCTACATACTGGCGCGACTTGTCGCGCGACGCGTCGCGACACAAAGGCACCGCTTGTAGCGCTACACGCGGTGTCTTTGTGTCGCGTCGCGTCGCGTCGCGTCGCGCGACAAGTCGCGCCAGTATGTAGGAGCCTTGAATGTATATCACCGTTGCCTGTGTTGCGGGGGCCTTTGTGACCCTTTAGTACCTTCCCGCGCCTGTCAGTAGGGTCTTGTTTACCTTATTATAGATATGCGTAGCAAGAAAAAGATGTTGCCATCTAGCTGTTTTCTTCCGAATAAATAAAATTAATTACAATGCCACAAGGTTCTTTTACCTCGTGGCGAAAATCTGAACTAACGCCGCCATCTTGTTTTGTGAATACAATTCTGTGACAATTTCACAAATGTTTACCAACAACCAACGCCCCTCTGTCAATGTCATTCAGGCGGCGAAAGATCCTTATCGATTATAAGGATCTTTCGCCGCTACAGCCCGATTTAAACTTGGGCGGCTCGGAACATAAGGCGAATCGCTGCGCAGTAACGAATTCATGTGTCAGCGTTACTAGCTGCGCAGTACCGTACCCCTTAGTGTGCGGTACTGCGCGCACTTCATGGGGTCTACTCTCTTAGTCCGTCCACGAAGATACGGGCCCGTCCGAAAGTAGTTGATCCGTCAAAACAAGTGGTAAATTTGGACATGCCCGTAAATTTGGCTGAAACTACGGATTTAGTGCTTAGGGAGTAGGCCCCCAGAACCGCCATTAAGCTTGACGCGTACTATAGCACTCTATTAACTAATAAGCGCTCTTTCCTTATCCTCAGATGGATGGCACCTGTGAGCTTGGCGATCCACGCGCCGGGCTCCGACATGATGCCGACCGTGAACAGCATCAGATATCTCCGAGACTGTGTGGGCAACGACCTTGTGCTGCAATACGCTACCTTCCACATATTCTTCTCCAACAAACATATACCTAGCAATGTAAGAATGATTTCATGATATACAAAAACAACTACACACCAGTGAAAACAACTACATAGTAACTGTGTCTGAACGAAAACACTAACAGGTGTAATTTAAATAACTGAAAACCTCGAAATCAAGAAAACAGCTGCTCCACATTTATGTTCGCATCATTTGACGAAATGTAAGGAACAGCTGATTTTTTTTCCGAATTTCAGGTTCCCATGGTACTTGTAAGTCGTAATGATGAGTATACAATTGTTAACTGAAAATCTCTAAAGGGGTCATATTTAGGTACAGTTATTTCAATAAAACCTTGTATATGAACAAGACCGAAATTAAACCATACGAAATTGCTATTAAATGTTACTTATAACTGGCTACCCACAGTTTTGTTGTTTCCTACATAGCTATTCGCAATTACGAAATGAATTTTAAAACAAGAAATTAAGGCTCGTGCAGACAGGGGCGATATCGCGGGCGCGACAGGCATAATGCTGCCTGTAGCGGCCGCGATAACGCGCTAGTCTGCACGAGCCTTTACCGTCAATAAAGAGATTTAGATTACGACTCAAGTGCTAGCATTGCCCTCAATGTGGTTCCATGATGACGTTGGTATATTATTTCCGAGAAGCATCTACTTATCACTATCACTCATTATCCCCGATTGATAATATGATAGTTTTTAGAGTGCCAGCCTGTTTCCAAAGCTTTGGTCATATCGAGTTTCTAAAAGTCTTAGATTATGTCTGAATGTGTGTGATGTGAATGACAAACGGACTAGACGACGGCGACGTCAGAAACTTCGCAGACACATAGATCGCGAATGTTACGTACACTCACATGGTAATTGGCAAGTGTTTAATAGAACCTCAAGTAATTCCCATTTTGCTTTTCTAAAAATATTATTGCATACTCTTAAATAATGATTGCGCCTCTTTTCGTGAACCTCAATTCATTCCTATTTTGGGGTCCTAAAAATACTAAATAGCCAAGTAACTGCGACCAACTAGGCTAGAATGTAGCGCTCGCCGGCCGCTGCCGCAGCACCGCTCAGTTTGCTCGCTCGGTTCGCGTGCGGTTGGTCACAGTTCTAACCTAACTCTTTTGATCTTGTTTTTTTTTTGCGTGGGAAATTATAAAATAACTTCTCCCGCTCTGCGCGGAGCGGGAAGGTGTGTAAGACTCTTACTGACTAAAACCCACCCGTGTTCCTTCCGTTGCCTGTGTTGCCAGGGGCCTCGGTTTTCTTTTCGGACTCATGCATCGGCTCTAGTGGACCCCTACTCTTGTGCTGACGACATCTTTTTGAGGCGTGCGTGGAACACAACACGCCGTTGACTCGGGCCTGGTCTTTATCGGACGGCGAGCTACCCATTGCTCACAGACCGCAAGGCCGCGCCTACAGTGGCAGGAAATCCGCCCGGGATTCCCGACGCCCAGGGCGTGTACTGAGGTGGCAAGGGGCGAGAGGACGCGAAATTTTGCTTTTCCCTCCACCGTCCTGCCTCCTCCTTCGCGAGCATTATTGTTTCGTAGAAGGAGATGACGGCTGCCCATGCCCTCTCGCTCCGTACCATGGGCTGGATCAGGGCCAGACGCGCTAGATCTCCGCCGCCGATCGCCTCTACGAGGACACGTCGGTGCTCTGCCCAAGCCGGGCAGACGCCCTAAATTGGGTAGGAGCTGCTTCAAGGCAGCCCAACTGCTTCAGCGCCCACCGCGGACCACTTGGGGCCTGTCGGACCGGCGCGCTCGAGGTCTGGGCGGTGATCGGGGTACTCTAGCTCTTTTGATCGGGGGACCAACTGTTAGAAAGGTTCAGAAAGGTCAACAGCATGCCTTAGATATATTTCTCGACGGCATGTGAAGCCAAGTCAGAGGCCCATGGGTGGCAAAAAAACTCTGACACCAGGTTAGTCACTAACCATACGAAAAAAAAAAGAAGTTAAAACGAGACTCATTAATTTTGAAAAGCGTGAATCATTAGAAGGTTAATAAGTTTTTTAGAGGAACAATTAAATATTTCCCATTAGAATATCTACACGTACAATTGTAAGGATAATTTAAGCTGGTATTCAAGTTAAAGACTTTACATACACAAGATCGACTAGCCACAGTACAGTAACTGCATGACTAAACATACGTAGGTAATCAAAGTCGTCGACCGCTCCTGGCACAATTCCGGAATATGTTCCGGATTGTTATGACAATACTACTGTCTGGCAACAAGCCAGGTAGGAACCTTCTGTTCCTTGTTTGTTCACTTTTAGCTAAGGAGATGCTTTAAGGCGCTGACAAGACCCAATTGACCAAAATAGGCTTCTCTTAAGAAAAAAAAATTGCCAAATCTGTATAGTTTGTGGTAGCGGAAAAAATATATGTTAATTTTGAACATATTTCCCAGAACTTGGTTGTTACCAAAACACGTTTTCAAAACAAAGTCTCGATACAAACTGACGTTAAACTAACCTCTTACTTTGAGGTCTAATCTAAAATATCTGTATCAAATATCAACATACGTTACGTATTTAATTAATAACAAGAACGTCTTATTCGAATGCAGAACTTGGTTGCTTTTTATTTTCGATTACTCAACTCAATTTTGAGTAAATAGATTTCTGAATAACCTAGTCCTTTGACAATTGAAAAATGCCTGTAAGTGATTCAATTTAAATGAATGCTTTGAGTTTGACTTTAAGACACTCAAGTCCATTCAATCATTGAATCTTATTTGCATGTCAACAGCAAAAATAATATTCCCTATTTCTCTTTCCAGATACCCAATCCTGATAAGTTTCTGAAGACGCCATTCAACTGCACGGACACACCACCTTACGTCGTCAACTCCTCCACGACGTACAAACAGCAGAAAAATCTGTTGTACCCAATAAACGTCGGTAGGAACATAGCAAGAAGCGCTGCCCTCACACACTTCGTTCTGCCATCAGACATCGAATTATACCCCAGTCCAGATTTGGCTCCCAAGTTTCTGAATATGATCGCAAAAAACGAAGGACCACTTAGCACTTCCAATAAACCAAGAGTCTTCCCTATAAGTTTATTTGAAGTAGATAAAAATTATTCCGTAAGTATAAAATACATAAATATTCGTATGAGCCTCAGTACGTAAGACGACATATCAAGCTATTCATTTGCAGAATAAGCTGACCTTGCATTGTATAGGCTTTCCGTGCAATGACACAGTATGCAGCTCAGCTCATATTGGAAATGTACAGCTTGATAGACCACAACCAGCTCCTCGTCCCGCAGGTGTTATCATCGGATATTATCAGAAGAATACGCAATAACTTAACTTCGAGCGTATGCCCTAACTACATAATTCAACATCTTAGTTCACATGTGGTTTACATGTGGCAGATCATTTTATAAAATACGTAGTTTTTTTTAGGTTTTCGAGTTTATTAATTTATCTAGTAGACAGTGCATACCCAAACATTGAATATTATGTTCCTAGTCATCATAATTGTTTTTTTATGGGTCTAAGTCGAAACTTAATTATATTTCAAGTAGTGATCTCACGCCTTCTTCTTATTTTGATTATAAAAATTAAGTTTTAATCAAACTCTTATGTCCTTTTTCAGGCGCCTACGACAAAAACAGAACTACAAAGAATGTTGAAAAACAAAACTGCCATACCTTTCCACAAATTCGTGTGTCCGACTTGCCACAATATCCCCAATGGTAAAGAGTGGATGGCTGCTCCGGAAGGACAATGTAAGAACCTCTATTGATTTATCGTACGATCAAGGTATAGACAGCAACGAAAGTGGACTAACCCTATTTTTTTTATCATAATTATTGACCTCGTTATTTCAAATATAATCCGAGCATTAAGGCGCTGACAAGACCCAATTGACCAAAATAGGCTTCGCTTAAGAAAAAAAAATGTCAAATCTGTACAGTTTGTGGTAGCGGAAAAAATATATGTTAATTTTGAACATATTTCCCAGAACTTGGTTGTTACCAAAACACGTTTTGAAAACAAAATCTCGGTGCAAACTAACGTTAAACTAACCTCTTACTTTGAGTTTTAATCCAAAATATCTGTATCAAATATCAACATACGTTACTTATTTAATTAATAACAAGATCGTCTTATTTGAATGCAGAACTTGGTTGTTTTTTATTTTCGATTACTCAACTCAGTTTTGAGTAAATAGATAATTACTTCATATTTTCAAATTACAAGCGTTGTGTCATCGCGCTTCTCTTTCTTTTCTACGCAATCTGACAATGACCGCGGTTTAGGTGTTGTCAGCGTCTTAACGTACATTCAAAACATGCAAACTCTTATTAATGAGTTAGATACACTCTAGAACCTATGTGAAATGCTGAAAAGCAGTATATCGGATGGGTTTGTGTCATTTAAAATGATAAATGTAAAAGTCGCAGTGACAAGCAGTGTTAATCGGCTTTCGTTGCTGACTGTACAGCGTGCGTAACGGTTTTCACATCACTTGCAGTGTAATCTTGCTATCAACTATTCATTGCCAAAAGTGTAGGTATCGCGAGACGAGCAATGTTGCAGCGGCAATTAATCTAAGTGCTGTTAGTGTCGTGAGCTATTTATGCCGTCTGTAGCATAGCGTGGCCGTCGTATGGGGCATTCTAATTGCGTATTATGGTTCAACGACCGTGCCTTACCCGCCGTTCCCAGACGACCGGCTTCAACTTCTTACGCCAATTTGCTAAATCGCAAACTATCCGATTCAAGAATGCGTCAATATCAATATACTTAAACTATATCAACCTCATTGCAAATTCCTTCCGATAACTCATTATTGATAACGATTTTCTCTTCTAAGAACACACGGCAATCATTTTTGATACTGTTTCAGTTATGGGAGTGTTTCACGTGGGCAAGCGGCAAGGAAAGCACTCGCATTGGGAGCCAATCTTTATCGGAACCAATGAAGAGCCCTATTACGATGAAAGACTGAGCTGGGAAGGCAAGCAAGACAAAATGACACAGGTAATGAAAATTTTTATTTAAAAGGCCAATCACCTGCATTCGGGTCCTACACAACCTAAAACGTTGAAGGTCATCATGATCTGTCTAGCCTTTCCCAACTATGTTGGGGTCGGCTTCCAGTCTAGATACAGCTGAATACCAGTATTTTACATGGAGCGACTGCCTATCTGACTTCCACAACCCAGTGGCTGATTTTTGCGTTATGCTCGTGAATGGGTGCTGCTTGTGGGGGACTGGTCGTCTTGCTGACCATTGTTTTGTTTTGTTATTAGTAATTAACTGTTTATTTATTTTACTTTGATGGTCCTAGTTCATCATTTGTAACTGTTACGGCTGAGAGATATATGTAAGCGGGCACGCCCTTTATACTTGGAGGCTTTTATTTAGTTTTTAAGTTCTGTTTACGTTTTTATCTCTGCTTGAGAATAGTTTTCGGTCTTTTCTTTTTTTTTGTTGGTATAGTGGTGTGCTAGCTGACATATGGCTATTAATTTTGTGTTTCACGTGGTGTAAATTGTTTTGCATAATATTGTATAGAATCCAGTTTTTTTCTCTAACTGAATAGACAGCTGTGCTGCTGGGGAGTTTGTTGGCCACTTCTTCCCAGCTAAAGCACTAGGAAGTGGTGAAGGGTGGGCGTTTTGGATGTAATTTTGACGTTCGAAAAGTGCTGATCCTCAGCCTAGTTTGAATAAATGACTTTTGATTTTGATTTAGTTACTGGGTAATACGATACCCCTTGATGAGACTGGTTGTCAGACTTTCGAGCTTCTGACGACCCGTAACGACTGTCAAAGATCTGCAAATGACAGCCGGCTTAACGTGCTGTCCGAGGCACGGAGGGGTCTACGGCTGTTACTACTTAGCCACAAGCCCCTAAAACCTAAAACGTTGAAGGTATTAAACATAAATAAAGTTGGTATTTAATCCTTAAATTTTGATTTCAGGGCTACATCCTGTGCGTTAAAGACTACGACTTCATGATCCTCAACAACGCTTTTGTGGTCCACAAGCCCGGCATCAAATATTACCGGAAAAACGTCAAGAGGGATAAGATTGGCTCGAAGCAGTCTTCCTATGTCAGAAATGTCATCCTTCCAGAATTGAAGAAACTATTTGGGGTCAAACATGGGTGCGTGCTGTGACGACACTTAAGAATCAGCATCTTAAAAGTGATCACACGTAGTACACCTTAGAGGTACAACATAGATACCGATGCGGGCTAATATTACAAACATACAGGGTTCAATTTTCCGCCTGATTTTGGAAAATGTGGAAGTCTCCTAATAAAACATATCACTACGATTAAACTATAAATGCAAAGAATGTTGGTAAGATTTAAACGCACATTTAGCTATGAAGAATGTATAACGAAGCTAGTAACGTACTATACCAAGCGTGGGATATTTACAATGCATAGGATGCATTCAAATAGTCACGCTTCAGATGCCTTAACCACTAACACAAGAGATATTATGCTCTTAATGTTAAAAACAGTACACGTCCGTAATGTCTAAGTCAATGTATGGTAACGGAGGAACCAGGGGATGTTCCTCCAACACATAGGGAGGGTATTTTGTTAACATTTCCTAGTTATCGGCTTTAGTTTAGGAAGTATGCCACTAACTATTTGAAATACCAAATATCAGTTGTGACTAACTTGAGAAGGATGTACTGTATGAAATGCAATGTAGCCTTTGTACTCGCTTCATGGAAGGCTCAAAACAATTTAGTTTTAAAGACTTGCTTTGGCTATCTCTTATTAGTTTTAAAAGTGTAAATATTTAGTTTGCAAGGGGTTAACACTAGCAGTGGTAGCGCTAGCGTGAATAATGTAACAGAGTACTTGACTCCTGATATTTAAGTGCTTTTTTACAAGCAGCTGTTTTCATTTTGTATAGAATTTATATTTCATGTGCTTAAAAGCTTACACACAAAGTGTAGATTGTATAAATAGATGTCGTCTTGTCGAGATATTCAATGCCGCAATGTTGAGGCTCGAACATAACATAAAATGGAAGCCAAGCTAATGAAAACAAGCAAGTCAAGAGATACCGATACAGATATCGTTTGTATTATAAAGAATTCTTCAGCACGTGATTCCAGTTTTAATACTATAATCCTTACCAATTAAGTTTAAAGTTGTGTAGACACCGTCGCTCACCGTCGTCACTCTTCCTAATGCACGTAAGTCTTTTGATGTTTATATTTATTTATTTTTACTCATTCTGAAATGCATTTTTAGTCTGTACTTCAGTAGGAATATGCGCTAGAGTTTAAAATACTTGTAGAATTTTGTAACAATTGTCTATGTACATTATGGGTGTAAGAAGATGTATTTGTAAAGTTTATTTAGTTATTTTTTTCCTGTGATTTTATTATAATTTATTTTTTTAATTCAAGTATTAAAATGATAAAATCACAGAGAAATACCTCGTGACATGTGGAAATGCATCTACGATTTGACTTAAATTGTATTGTAGAGTATAATGTTGGTAACTTTAGCAACGATTAATCCACAAAAATGTATTAGGTACTGAATTATCTAATAGTGAACTATGCTGACGATATTATAGCTGTAGAAGAATATTTTATTTTTACAATGTGAAATCAGGCAACAAATTTTGTGTTTGTGGCCAATCATTTTAATTTCAAAAGCTAAACTGTTTCAAGTGTTCACGAGATAATCGTGTTATTTACTTTTATCGATTTGACCGGAATCGTTTTGCTCACCGTAGATAATCTACCGCATACAAGACCAAAATACAAACAATTTTAAACAGTCGGTAAATTATAGCAATTAAATCCGTATCGGTTGGACGCTTAGTTTTATAAAATCCTTACAAATTTCGGGGCATTTAGTACCTAGGCAGTTATGGTTAGGTCATTAGGTAACATACACTCAATGAATCAGTATGGTACACGTAACGTTTAATACCACGCAAATTAAGAAATTTAGGAAAGCTATTGGAAATGGGATGGCATTCCTGCAGTAAAACTTAAACAGTACTATTCTATACACACTCTAGGTACAAGTACAACCGATACGGATCGTTTTAGAAAAAAGGGTAGGTTTTAATTAGTCTTGTATAAACTTTTATCAATTCAGTTTTTCCGCTTAGTTTATTCTTTGACCCTTAACTTCTAAATTGTGACTCGTGAATTTGGCTTTCTGACTGGCTATGTGGTTTTCGTGGTCACAGCTAGTCATACGAAGATGTAACATGATTATTTTTTTTTTTAATATTTTGACTATTGTTTTTTTTTCTAGGAATTGCGTAGGTACCTAATAATGTTACTATGTATATTAAACGATACTTCACTCGAATTAATACGAAATTAGTTTTAAATAAAAGTCAATAAAATACAGCCTAATTATGTAATATACCTAATATATGAGACACCGATGTGTTAGCCTTATTGTGGTAACTAGTAGTAGTCGCTATTATAATTAAAATAAAAAACAGAAGTCTTAAGCTCACCACGTTCGATATTTATTTTTAGAATTATTATAATAAGTAGATAATTTAATTAATTTCGTAGAATTCCTTTTAGTATTTTGTATAGAAATACTTTTGCGCTGCGACCGTAGATGAATACTTAAGGCTCGTGCAGACTGGGGTGATATCGCGGGCGCGACAGGCATATTGCTGCCTGCTGCGCCCGCTATATCGCGCCAGTCTGCACGAGCCTTTATTTTAATTTTGGAAGTATGGTTACCGGTCCAATATTTCTTTCTTATTTCTTATCTTTAATTTTAAATCTGTTTCCGTAAGAATTTGACTATCTGTTAAACTGAAGAGAATGTAAAACAGCTTATAAAGAGAAAATATAACTCGTTGATCAAGCGCAGACGGCAGAACCATATCGTAGACATATGCATTGAATTTATCTATGATTAAAACAACAATGTTTTCAAAACATTGCAATGTTTGTTTTTATACTAACTGTTGTCCGAGGTGCCACGAGCATTCTAGTGAAACTGTCTTATTTACCCGGACATAAAGTATTCTTTGTGATTATCCAAGACACGTTCTATCTTTGTGCCAAATTCTACCTGATTCTGCCGTTTATGCGTAAATGAGTACCAAACATCTTGTATCAAAATCTCCTGTATTGTTAGTAAGGAAGTAAGGTTAGCTGATTAAGTATTGATTTAGTAAACTTATTAGTTTTGGGTCCCGGTTTTGGTAAACGCATGTGGTGAGCTTTCGCTCAAAGGCTTCAAAGTGCCTGTTAGCTCGTAAGTGCAATATAAACCGAAAGTCTTTTAAATGTGATCATTTATAAAATATTTATCAATGTATAATCTAAATACTACGTTTTGTAATGTTTTCGTAAGAATCTACAATTATGTAATCTGCCCGAAAATCGAAGTAAAACAATAAAATTCTTACATTATAAACTGTGTTTTATTTATTATGCTAAAGTTGAAACATTATTAGTGCTTATCATTATGTATTTTTCTATTATCATGATCGTACTAAAATATATCATAGAATTCGCTGCAAAAATTGTCAACCGCAATAGACACTTGATATCATAATGATAAAAGTAATGAAAATCTACTTTAACTTATGTTAAATAAGTAACATCAGAACCAAACTCCATACCATGACAAAACAACTTATTTTGGAGATCTCACAGCTCGAGCGCTCGTAGTGACTGTCAGGAGGTCTGCTTGAGTCTTTGAACCTCTCGAACTCATCGTACGTTGGTATACGACTTTCTGGAGGCTCCTCGGCAGGAGGTGGCGGCTCTTCGGTAGGAGGGGATGCCTCAGAAGGTTGTTCCACTTTACTTTCGTCACTCGATTTATTATCAGTGGACGACAAGTATACCGGACAATGCACGCTCATGTCTTGTAACATAATCACCTGAGTGGGTATAAGGGTGGTTTCCAGGTCAAAAGTAGAACTTGTACGGAACTCAGGAATGTACACAGTACTGTTGAAATTTGTCCAAAGTCTTACCCGGTGAAATGAGTTGCGGTACAAAATAATTACAATCAATGCGAGGCAAGCACAGAACATATTTACTCAAGAGGAGGCAAGTCGGTGACGTATGGCGCCCTGATGACATTTTGATGATTTTTGATGTTAATAAATTTGTTTATGCCACAAACTGGCTATTTAACCGACTTCAAAAAAGGAGGAGGTTAAATGTTCGTCTGAATGTACTTTTTTTATATATCGATATTTTTGTCAATTGTGGACCAATTTTGAAAGTTATTGTTTTCATTTGGTACCTAGAGGAAGCTAGCGCGGTGGTCCCATATATTTTTTTTATTTTGTGTGGTAGACCAACCATACTAGTGATCTGATCTTAAAGCATCTTTGTATTGTTTTGTCATTTATGACATAACTTATTTTATCAAATTGCGTAGCGTCTATTTTGTTGATTTAAACCGTTATTCTAAAGCAGGGATTCCCAAACTATTTTGGGCAAGAGACCCCCTTTTCCAAAATGAACTGATACCTCAGACCCCCATAGCCTCACTTTCCGCCTGACGCAGGGCCTAACCGAACACGGCAACTTCGGGAGGATCCTGTGTCGGATAAGGCGGGAGGAAACGCCAAGGTGTCACCACTGTGTAGATCGCCCGGAAGACACGGTGGAGCATACGGTGAAGGTCTGCCCGGCCTGGGCAGAGCACCGCCTTGTCCTCGTGGAGGCGATCAGCGACGGAGTTCTCTCGCGTCCGCCCCTGGTCCAGGACATGGTACGGAGCGAGAGGGCATGGGCAGCCGTCTCCTCCTTCTGCGAAGCAGTAATGCTCACGAAGGAGGAGGCGGGATGGGTGAGGGAGAGGCAAATTTCGCACCCTCACGCCCCTAGCCGCCGCAGGAGACGCCGATCGCCTCCACGAGGACACGGCGGTGCACTGCCCAAGCTGGGCAGACCTCCACCGTATGCTCCACCATGTCCTCCGGGTACCGAGGCCCCTGGCAACACAGACAACAGAAGGGACACGGGTGGGTTATAGCCAGCAAGAGTCTGACACACACACCCTTCCGCTCCGCCCAGAGCGGGAGAAGTTATTTGATAATTTACCACCGAGAAAAAAAAAAGAGCCCCATAGCCAATTTTTTTCGTCTTTTACGCACTTGTGCACGCTTATCGACTTGTTGAGTTTTTAAAAGTTCAACAATAGGTTACCTATCATAAGTTCGAAAAATATTTGACCGAATTTCATTCCACCTAAAACTTTTCCACTATTATCGTTTCGTTTTTTTTTTCTTCATCGAAGTCACATCTGCCACTGTATCAGTTGACCTATTACGAGTATCAATTCGATGTTTTCGTTACTCCGGCGTTTCATGCAACAAACAGGCATGCAGCGTGCAATCAGGCATGCAGCAAGCATTGTTTCTGTCACGGCCCCGGCGCTGTGGGGATTGGGCGGCCCCACGCAAGCTTATTTATCCTCGCAGATGGTTTTAACGCTCACCACCGCAGCTTCGGCTCAGCCGCGACGGCGGGCCTTCAAACCACCTACTCCTCAGCTTGCGGGCCACCTTCCTTCGCACCTACGCGGGCTTAAATTACACGGTAGGGCAGACAAAACTATGAAGTCAGTTTTGCAGCGATTCGTTTCTGTCACTAAATTTTGTAGCACAACCAAGAGCAAAACATATTGACTTTTTATGACAATATTTTATTTTAATATTGAAAATGTTACCGAGTAACATAGGCTATATATTAGTGACCAAATAATATTCCGTAAAATGTTGTTTCGTTGTGGTGAAAATATGGCAAATAAATCATTTGAGAAATGAAAAAGTTCAAAAGAGGCTTCGGCCAATAGCAAAAACTTATTTTGTAAATCGGCGAAATATAGTTCGGCAAAATAATACCTTTGGCACATGATACTTCGATGATCTAAAAAATGCATATAGCAAAAAAGACGTCGGTCAATAGCTTTCGGTAAAATTAAATACGAACATAAAAATTTGGAAAAGTGATCGGTTCCCACAACAATGATACTTCCTACTAAAATATTAGTCACAACTTATACAGTATCTTGAATGTTTCAAATAAGAACTTGTGTTAATTAATAGGGGTCGATTTTTAGACCTCGTCGACCGATTTCAACCCCAAGAGGTCGATATCGACCACTTTGGGAATCCCTGTTCTAAAGGTTTATCTTATTATAGGTACTTTGCTTGGGTAGATTTTGAGTTAGCTTCGATAATTCGTATTTAATCCACTTGGTGTATCTTCATGATGTTTATAATAATAATAATAAATCATTTATTTCAGACATAGTCCATACATTATATAAAAGAAAAATCATAAAAAAACACATTACCTACATTAAAATAACCAACAACAATAATTAAATTAAATTTCAAAATTACACAAACAATAAAAATCATAAACATAGGTATGTCAAATAATACGAGGAGAGGCGCTAACATGCAGCTGTATCCACCTCTGTATCAGGGACAGGTCCCACCGTTTGGACAACACCCTCAGGAGACTGTTCGAGCTGCTTCGTAGGCGACTTAAAAGTGAAGCGCTCCGCTTCCTTATGATCGCGAAAATATCATCGGTCCGCGCCTCAGCAAACATAGTCGAAGCACTACAAAACCGCGGGAGCCCCAACAGTATCCTGAAAGCATTGTTGTACTGCACCCGCACTTTACACTACACTGCGCTGTACGCCCGCTGGGTAAAGTTGGCCCACAGGCTGCACGTGTAAAACGACTGACAATATGTCTTAAATAAAGTCACCTTCACAGGTCTAGTACATCGCGCAAACCTGCGAGCCAACATACTCGTATTACACCGGACAGACAGTGCCCTGCGCTCCTTCTCAATGTCCAGATTGTCACATAAGTCGTCAGAGACCCAGTGGCCCAAGTACTTGAAATGCTGCACCCTTTTTAGAGGAATGCCGCAGAGAGTAACAGGAGGTACAGATGAGTAACATTTAGTACCTTTTTTTTTTTTACAACATTTAGTACCTGATTGAAGATTATGAATTCACTCTTTTTAGCATTGTAAGTGAGCCCATGGGCCTCCGTATATGACTCATATGGTTCATGTACAGGTTAAAGAGGCGAGGCGAGGATAAACCCCCTTATCTTACTTCGCATTCCAACCCATACACGTCCGGATTTCCCACCCGCCCATCTAACGGTATTCTGCTGCTTACTATACCAGTACCGGAGTAAAGACACAATCTCATGTGGCACATCTGTTTCACATTCTAGCTTCTGCCACAGCTACACACCAGATCAAAAGCTCTTGAAAGATTTAAAAAGCAGGCATATACTGGTGTGTTTCTGTCTGTATAGTACTGAACAGTTTGCAGTTTATAATACTTCCTGTCACTGTTGTTTACGTAGCAATTAGTGGTATACGAATCGGTGTGGGGTAGGTAGGTACCATAACTAAAAAATAAACAATCATAAACCTTTTTATAAAAAAAAACAACCGATTTCCAAAAAAAACACTACAAAGTGAAAAATAACTAATAACGGTTGTTTTTTTTTTTTTGTAAAAAAAGTTTTGTTAAAACAAAACTTTTAAAACAAAAGTTTTGTTACAACAAAACTTTTTTTATTTATGAGTCCTCCATAAATAAAAAAAACCGTAAAAAAAGTCCATAAATAAAAAAACCGGTCCAGTACATGTCGGACCATGCACAATGAAGGGTTCCGTAGTTGGGATGAATGTATCTCAAAAAACAAAAATTTGCACTTTAACTTAGCTTAATATTACGCAAACGGATCCCTGAATCGAAAAATGGTTTTCACAGACCCGTAATCGGATAGACAATAAAAAAAATATCATTCCTATTTTACGTGTAAGGGTAGTGCATGCATTTCTATCAAAGAATATTATACGACACAAATATGGATATAAATTATAATGGACAAACAATATATAAGCTCAATGACGCAAAATTTCTTGGAATTTCATTTGATAGCCGACTGATATGGAAAATTCAACCAGATGACGTATGCAAAAAACTAAGTTCAGCTGCTTATGCATTATATAGTTTATCAAGAAAAGTTAACACTCAGACAATATTGTTAGCATAACGTACCACAGTTTAGTTATACAAATAGACTGGTATGCTAACAATATTGTCTGAGTGTGTTAACTTTTCTTGTGTGTGTAGTTCTGTATGGAGGTTTGGTATAATATTCTGGGGCAACTAGCGAGAAAGAAAGTATTTTTAAGACGCAAAAACGCTATATTAGATCAATTTTTAATCTCAAAGAGACCGACAGCTACATACCTGTTTAAAAAAAATATAATCTATTAACTTTTGCATGCCTATAATATATGTATATTAGAAATAGCCATTTATGTTAACACAAACGATCACTTATTCCCGACTTTGAAAAATACTAGAACCAAGGAACTCAATACGAAGACAAGTAATGCATAGGTGGATATAAAACTGCACTATTGAGAAAGACTGATAAGTGTATGGCTCCTCTTATTTATAACCATGTACCAAAAATGATTAAAAAAGAAGATTTAAAAAATACCTTAAAAATTTGCTAATTCAAAAATGCTATAATGTTACTTTATATTCCGATTTTTTAAATGACATTACTATTTAATTTACGATGATCATTATATTAAGTAATTACTTAAAGAGCTTTAAGTAAATAGAATAATTGTAGTAAAAGTTAATAAACATTTTGCATGCCATGAGGCGGAATGTATACCTAAGGATTCAAAAAATATTGTGACACCTAATTGTATTAATTACCTACATTCTATGCAAATAAAAAATCTATCTATCAATATATAAGGGTTCCTTGTTGACTACGGTACCCCAAAAAGGTATTATACTTAATTCTAAAAACGGATATGAATATTAGAACAAAATGTATAAAGATTCCATGCTTTTTCGTAGTTTCATCGCCTACGCGATGTTTTCCAAGTTTTAACGCTACGCGAAGCGTGTGTAGCTTCAACTCTACGCGAAGCGGGTGTAGATTCATCGCCAACGCGGCGTCTGCGTAGCTTCATCGCGTACTCGGCCTCAGCGTAGTTTCAGCACCAACGCAGCGTCTGGGGAGCACCAACGCTACACGGTGTTTGCGTAGTATAATCGCTTACGGGGCATCTACGTAGCTTTAATACACAGGCGGTGTTTTCGTAGCTACAACGCCTACGCTGAATTTAATCAGTGTCATCTAAAAATTAGGCCTTACTTTGAGGTCCGGATCTGATTAAGGGAAATAAATTGTTGTAGGCATTAGTACCATTTCTTGTACGATTTCATTAGCTACGATGCAGTTCAATGTTGATGTTGAGACAGTTAGAACAACAAAGGAAGCAACACCGTAGGATCATTAGCTAATATTTTTATTACAACTACTAAAAGCGAGCTACACACCAAACTTACTAAAATCACTGGTTCTACAGCACGAACTGCCAAAAAGTTCACGTTTTCCCTACCCAGTGTGACTAGAAAAAAATTAATGGGGACTGTCGTCTTCTTCTTCTTCTTTCTCTTCAGACTGTGCACTATCATTACTTGAGTCATCACCACCACCACTATCGTTATCATCCATCAGACATACAGGACAGTGCATCCTTGCGTCTTCTAAAACCATCGCCTGAATATGAGGTGGTATCATCGTCTCCGGGTGAAAGGTACAACTTACAGGTAAAATAGAGACACCTGGTAGATACGCTGTACTGTTGAGGTTTATACGAAGACGCAATGGTTAGCTAGGGATAGAAATATCGGTAGAAAACGATTACAATAATAGCGAGGGAAAGCGGTACCGCGTGGGCTGTCATTTCGATGACAAATTATTTTGAATGCGCTTACTCATAGATTATCATTTTATTGTTAAAGAATAATAATACCAAGAAGTTTCCGTTCAATAAGCAACGTACTATGAGAGGAATATGAGCAAAATGCTTAGCTTATGGTTAAGTCATTATTAGGTTACATAAACATAATGAATCAGCATGGTACACGTACCGTTTAATACCACGCAAATTAAGAAAATTAGGAAAACTGTTGGAAATGGTTATCCTGCGATAAAATTCAAACGGTACTATTCTATACATACTTAGGTGCAACCGATACAGATCGTTTTAGAATTATTTAAAAAACAAAAAACCCGACTGCAAAAACACATAACTGAAAAGGGGAAAACAAGCATTATAATCTATATAATTTTGGTCTTGCAGGCGGGGACAGTCGAATAACCTGAAATATGGTGTAACTTGTGATTGTCCCCGCCTGCAATACCAAAATTATATAGATTATAATGCTTGTTTTTCCCTTTTCAGTTATGTGTTTTTGCAGTCGGGTTTTTTGTTTTTTAAATAATTTATTTTATTTCTAGCTGTTTAGTTTTATTAATATATATATTTGAAAATTACTCATTACTAGCTTTATTTGATACCAATATTGTTGCAATTAATTTAAAAAAAAACTTCCCCTCCTTTTTTTTGTATTTGCAGATGCAAATTATAAATATTATATAGCCTATGTCACTCCCACAATTAAGACGAATCTAAGGACACCTCATACGTTAAAATCCATTAAGCCGTTTAGGCTACAGAGCGTGAAAGAAATAAACACACATACATACATACATACATACATACATACATACATACATACATACATACATACATACATACATACATACATACATACATACATACATACATACATACATACATACATACTCTCGAAAAACATTACCCTCCTGAGGCAGTCGGGTAATAAAAAGGAGTAGGAATTAATCAGTCTTGTATAGGCGTTTATCAATTCAGTTTGTCCACTTAGTTTATTCTTTGACCCTCAACTCCCAAATAGATGTGACTGTCTGAATCTGGCTTTTTGACTAGCTATCTGGTTTTCATGGTCACAGCTAGTCCTACGAAGATGTAACATTATTAGATACAAAAGTTATTTAAATATTTTAAATAAACAAACATTTATTTCAGAATCACTTCCATATTTGTTAGTAACGATGTAAACTTATAAACTAGTGTTAGTAACATTTTATTCTAAGCTGCGGTTCCACCTCCCCAAGATCGGAGATCCCACCTATCACCCAATGTTCTAAGACTGGTGTTGGAGCTGGCGCGAACACGGCGTAGCAGAGATGCGCATCTTTGCGCATAATGGCCGAAAAACTATCAACGTCCGCATCGGCAAACATGCCGGACGCGCTACAAAAACGCGGCAGCCCCATCAGCACCCGGACGTGTTGTTATATTATGTGCGCAAGCCACTATATGCCCTTTGCGTAAGGTTCACCCACAGGCTGCACCTGTAGGATCGGCAGTAAGGCTTTGAAAAGCGTCTCATTAACCTGAGCCGTACAACGTGCTGCAAACCTGTGGGCCCACATCCCACATCAAACAGCCAGCGACCTGCGCTCCCGCTCTACATCAACGTTATCTTTCAAGTCGTCTGGGACCCAATGACCCAGATATTTAAAATTGTCGACTCTTTTTAGAGGTCTGCCGCACAGCATAACTGGTGGAATTGTGCATTTTTTAAATATCATAAATTCGCTTTTTTATCGTCGTGAATGTGTAACAAACACCTTTACAAACTCTCCCATATTGTTAGTAAGGAAGTAAGGCTAGCTGATAAAGTATTGTTTTAGTATTAAACAATGGGTCCTGGTTTTGGTAAACGCATGTGGTAAGCTTTCGCCCAAAGGCTTCAAAGTGCCTGTTAGCTCGTAAAAAAAAAAAAAAAGTGCAATATAAACCGAAAGTCTTTTAAATGTGATCATTTATAAAATATTTATCAATGTATAATCTAAATACTACGTTTTGTAATGTTTTCGTAAGAATCTACATTAATTATGTAATCTGCCCGAAAATCGAAGTTAAACAATAAAATTCTTACATAATAAACTGTGTTTTATTTATTAAGCTAAAGTTGAAACATTATTAGTGCTTATTTTAATGTATTTTTCTATTATCATAATCGTACGAAAATATGTCATAGATTTTGCTGCAAAAATTGCCAACCGCAATAGACACACCTGATATCATAACGATAAAAGTAATGGAAATCTACTTGAACTAACGTTAAATAACTAACATCAGAACCAAACTCCATACCATGACAAAAAAACTAAGTTTGGAGATATCACAGCTTGAGCGCCGGAAGGGTCCAGCAGGTCCATAATGATGAATGTCATCGTACGTTGATCTACGACTTTCTGTAGGCTCCTCGGCAATAGGTGGCGGCTCTTCGGCGGGAGGTGGCGGCTCTTCGGCGGGAGGTGCCAGCTCTTCGGCAGGAGGGGATGCCTCAGAAGGTTGTTCCACTTTACTTTCGTCACTCGTTTTATCATCAGTAGACGATAAGAATACCGGACAATGCATGCTCAGGTCTTGTAACATAATCACCTGAGGCGGTATAGGGGTGGTATCCAGGTTAAAATTAGAAGTTGTACGGAAATCAGGAAAGTACACAGTACTGTTGAAGTTTGTCCAAAGTCTTACCCGGTGAAATGAGTTGCGGTACAAAATAATTACAATCAATGCGAGGCAAGTCGATGACGTATGGCGTCCTGATGACATTTTGATGTCAATTTGCTTATGCCAAAGATTATATTACTCTTCTATCGCTTTATGCCATAAACTGGCTATTTAACCGACTTCAAAAAGGAAGAGGTGAAATGTTCGTCTGTATGTTCATCGATATTTTTGTCAATTGTGGACCAATTTTGAAAATACTTGTCTTCATTTGGTAGGGATAGCTTGCGCGGTGGTCCCATATATATATTTTTTACTTTGTGTGGTATACCATCCAAACTCTTTAGTGATGTGATCATCATCTTTGTATTGTAATGTCACTTAAGTCATAGTTTTTTTTAATAAATAAGGCTTAATATATCATGTGAAGTTAAATAAGCTAGTAAAGTATTTAATTCAAATTATGAAACAAAAGTTCATTTTACGAACGAAAACTGAAATGGAACCTCCAAGACGAATAAGAAGGCAAATATTTGGCGACAAAAGTACGACGATATTGGCTTTCGGTACGAAGACAATATTAAACGATTTTTCTTCATTATATAGAGTATCTACCTAATTGATGAAATTCGAGAAATATTCCAGCAGCTCCGGGGTTGGGCGGAAAAATATGTCTTCCTATAAAAATTATTGGGTATCAATGAAGACGAATGTAACCTGGATCAAGCTCCTCAAGATTGACAGAGAAAATTTTAAGGTTGAGTGCGCGCGTATAAGGGTGTTCGTAGGTACAATAGAGTTCAAAAGAGACCTTATTGATTCCGGCCCATTGGGTATAAAGATGTTCATTTTTGGGTTCCGTAGTAAACAAGGAACCCTTTTAGTTTAGGCATGTCCGTCTGTCTGTCTCTCTGTAGGTATACATATTAATCACGCCGACAAAGTGCTAAAACAAAAACTTGAAATAATTTTTTTTTTTAGGGGATGATATTTTGTTTTCTCGTCTACCCCATGGTGTGATATCCCACATCATGGGGTAGACGACGTTGGATAGGTCGTTCAAAAATATTGCAGGCCTGTGAACACCACTTTTCGATTCAAGGATCCACTTGCGTAATATTAAGCATTAAAGTGCTAATTTTTGTTAGAGTCAAGTGTGGGTGCCAGTTAAATGGTTGTTTATGAAGATGTGAAAAAATCATGGCAGTAGTACATATAATGAAATTAAAAGGAAAACTATCACGGCTAAGTAGACTTTACAAGTTAACGAGTTATAGTCGACCATCTTAAATTTGCAGTTGCAGAATTGACCGTGGCATATATCGATGTATGGGAGAATATGTTTTTCAACTACAATGCTAGTAAATATTTATTTATTTACTACAATGCTAAGTTTGTTTTCTGGATAAATTCATCCCAACTTCCCAACTTAGGAACCCTCCATTGAGCGCGGTCAGGGTATATATGTTCCTGCCGGGGTCGCGGGAAGGTACTTATGGGTCACCGAGGCCCCGGCAACACAGGCAATAGGAAGGAATAATAGGTGGGTTTTAGTCAGTAAGAGTCAGTAATAAAAAAAACTGTGTAAACTATTCACATTGTAATACATATCTTCACTCGATGAGTAACTACGACCGGCGGCGACCGGATTTTCAGTACCTAAGTAACCATATTAAAACCAAATAACGAATACAAAATGAGCACAAACCTCGTCTGCTCTTCTCCAGGAAAGTCTTGAATGTTTCAATATCATTCCTGGACACACCCTCCCGCTCCGCCCAGAGCGGGAGAAGTTATGTGATGATTTCACACCCTCAAAAAAAAAAAGGGTATATATGTTCCTTGTCATTTTTATTGTTCCGGAGTGGAAAACCTTCATGGATGTCAAAAACCACCCCGGTGTTCCCCTCCCACACTTGCACCGCGGATTCCGAGCCGTGTTTTTTTTTTTTATTAATTCCTAGGTTATCTTATTTTTCAAAGTTGCGGTAAAATTTATTTTGCCTGGTTAGTGGCAATAAGATCGCCCCCATTACATTACATTTAAACATAAGCGGGCGATATATTATGGGTCTACCACACGTCTACTCTGCGCAATACAGCCGTGAAATACTTGTGATGTGACCAGTTGAGAGGAAGGACTGGCACATGTGCAGGAAGGAGAACCCGAGGTAACGGGGTCAAAATCAGATGATGGACGCTTTGGACTTGGGAATGAATGCAGACTGTTCGAGGCAAGAGAATTTGAGCACTGTAATGAAAAAAGGGAAAGACGCAGAACGAAGGTTGCAAAACGATCATGACGGTTAAGGAGGAAGCGTTATTACTCTAGGTCTTCAGAGTCGGCACATGAAACAAATCACCATCACCAAAAAGAACAAGGAGATCAACAGGTAAAGAAGCAATAGCAATAGCTTTATGGACAAATTTCTACCAGTCTTAGAAAAATGTAAGGGTTCTTACATAAAATGTATTTTAACACTAATGTACTCGTATACTGGAGTTCGACCTTTTGTCTAACTAACAAACCATATTGACTTGGTTTACCAAAATTGAGGAATGTGCCGAAATTTATAGCTGGCAAAAAAAAAGGAATCATTCGTTACTCTCTGCCTAAACTAACCGGCGTGGCAAAGAAATGGTATTGTATACATGGTCAGAATGGAAAAGAAACCTAGGAAATTGATTTAATCTTTCCCATGTAGGGAAGATTACGCAAATAGCCAAAACAGCAAGATATGGTTCTCCATATCTTGCTGTTTTGGCTATTTGCGTAATACTGGAGCATTATTATGATGCGAATGTTAAATAGATGCAAAATATACGGCAGGCAAGCAGTATATTGTGTAATAGACCACCATGCAGTGAAGGTTGGCGCCCAGGTAGCTCAGTTCAACTCTACGACGACTGTTAAAAGTGGTCAGAGACATGCAAGACTCAAAGCGGAAACCAAATGATCGACGATTTGGAAGCAACTCAAATCGCCCGGGTTCATCTAATATTACGAATATTAATTCTAATATAAAATATTTTAACTGGTTGGTCACCCAAACTTTAAACGGGAAAAAGCTCCTATGAAATGCACGAATTGTGACCGGCTAGGCCATCAGACCACTAACTGTCTTAGGAATAAGAGGACAACAAACGAATCGGATAAAAACAAAACACCAGGTAATGACCAGATGCAAAAACTGGTTTCAGAAGTCACAGCAGAAGGTTCCAGTTTAAGCAAGTACATGTTGGGTATCGAGCAATTTTGTACCACATTGATCTGAAGAGTCAATGTCCCCTTATCAGAGTAAGTGATGCAAATTCTCTAAATCTTCAGATTATTAATCGCCCAAACTCACCGGTACTCAGAGGCATAGTTGGTAACTTGATTCGTCCACTGGGAGTCGCCATGACTTCCGTTGAAGTTCAAGGACTGCGAGAAATAATAGATTTATACGTTGTAGAGGATTATGTACTAGTACATCTCGTTTTGTAATTAATTTTCAGAAAGGCCTTTTTTTTTTTGGATGGAAAATCATCAAATAACTTCTCCCGCTCTGGGCGGAGCGGGAGGGTGTGTCAGACTCTTACTGACTAAATACCAGCCGTATTCCTTCCTGTTGCCTGTGTTGCCAGGGGCCTCGGTGACCCATTAGTACCTTCCCGCGACCCCGGGAGGCATCGGCCCTAGTGGACCCCAACATATGTGCTGACGACATCTCTTTGAGGCGCGCGTGGAATACAACGCGACGTCGACCCGGGCCTGGTCCTTACCGGGCGGTAAGCTACCCATTGCTCACCGTCCGCAAGCCCGCGCCTACGTTGGCCGGAAATCCGCCCGGGATTCCCGACGCCCAGGGCGTCTCCTACGGCGGCTAGGAGCGAGAGGGCGCGAAATTTGCCTTTCCCTCAACCGTCCCGCCTCCTCCTTTGCGAGCATTACTGCTTCGCAGAAGGAGGTGACGGCTGCCCATGCCCTCTCGATCCGTACCATGGCCTGAACCAGGGCCGGACGCGAGAGATCTCTGCCGCCGATCGCCTCCACGAGGACACGGCGGTGCTCTGCCCAAGCCGGGCAGACCTCCACCGTATGCTCCACCGTGTCCTCCGGGCGATCCACACAGTGGTGACACCCGGGCGTTTCCTCCCGCCATATCGGACACAGGAACCTCCCGAAGCTGCCGTGTCCGGTGAGGACCTGCGTCAGGCGGAAGGTGAGGACGCCGTAGCGCCTCTCTAGCCACTCCTCAAAGAGGGGACTTATCGCCGCAATCGTGGCGTGCCCAGCACTGGGTTGCGACAACCGTATTCAGAAAGGCCTGACATACTAATTATTAAAACTACAGATGAAAAATAACTCCAGAGAACGAACTGCCAAATAAATGAGATATTGTGGTGTCTACTGATACTGAAATTCCTGGCTATATTACATGCAATTTAAATATCTCTACACATATGCAGTTGGATTGTTATGGAAAGAAATGGTATATAAATGGCTATATAAATTGTATTCTACGAGGTCATGAGCATTATTTACTTCCCGGGCAGTACGAGATCAAGAACGGTAGTGGAGCAGTCTTGATTTATAATATATCAGCCAATCCTATGCCACCTCTCCTATGCTATCACGAAAGGCACCCTTCTAACTCGCTTCTACAAAGTAACCCTGTATCATCGAGTAATACACCAAATGCGTTCAGGGTGTTTAGTGATGCTGAAATGGAGACCTCGGTAAACTGTAACCCTTATTTAGATGAAGACCAGCGCCAGGATCTACAGGGTTTGCTTGCAAGGTATAGTAATTGTTTTTATAGTGGACTACATGACTTGGGTTACACACCAGTTACCGAGATCACCATTGAACTCAACGATGCCGATCCGGTGGTTTACCGCTCGTATCGCATGTTTTTTGCTGGAAAGTCAATGGTAAGAAACATGAAACAGGGGATGTTAGACAATGATATAATCAGGGAATCATCGTAGCCTTACGCGAGCCCGATCGTCATAGTTCAGAAGAAAATAGGTGACAAGAGATTGACCGTCGATTACATGGCGCTCAATAGAAAGACCAAGAAGGATTACTACCCGCTATCTAGGGTGGAAGAACAGTAGATACAGTTGTATCTACTTGCAGATTTTCTGGGTTTCGATGTGAGGACTAGTGGTATCATGGTATCAGAAAATCTGAAGTAGTCTCCAATATTCCAACACTAGAAAATCAGCACGATTTTCGGCAGTTTCTTGGACTTTCTAAAACGCCCTTTCATACCATTCACGCAGATCAACTAGGACCATCCGTAAAGAACAAGGCAGAAAATTGATACCTACTGGTAGTTGGAGACGGTTTCACAAAATACATTATCATAAATTCAGTTAGAAATACCAAAGCAGTAAAGTTCAGTAAGGGTGATGAGGCAATTTGTAAGTCTCTTTGTGGTTCCAGCACGTCTATTACTGACAAAAGCACGAGTTTTACAACCAAACATTCTTAAAACGTTGTCGAATCATATGACATAAAGCACGTCCAAAATGCCGTTGCTACAGGAGGGTGGAGATGATAAGTCATGGGATGATCTCATTTCCGAACATACAGGTAGGTATTAACACAACAAAGCATAAAACGACTCAGAACCCGTCGGAATTCTTATTCGGATTGAATGTAACCAGCAGAACTAAAGGTAAGTTAAACGAAATTATGAAAGAAACTCTCCATCGGGCTCCTGTGGAAGAATTAGATATGTTAAGAAAAAATATTATATTAATTAATATTGTATATTATATTTAACATAGTCAGTTGATGTGTCAGGGTTCACTGGTCAGGATGTCATGTAATTTATTTATTCTTGTTGGTCACCAAATTAATAAAAGCTTCTCTCGCACATGGTAAACGGTTCGTCCGCCATTATGGGCAACCGTCGTAGAACTCATAGATTAATATTTATATGAGATGGAACAGGTACGTACGTACGATGGAACAATATAAATTGTACTGCGGTGGCCAATAAACGAAGTTTGTCATTACGTTGCGTGTTTTATCCCTGGGCAAAAGTATTTAATCCACTTTGTGTATCTTGATGATGTTATAATGTCACTGTTATTTACATGTCCAGTAGTGGTATACGAATCGGTGTGTACAGTCAGCCCCAAAAAGATGTATACAAGGACAAGGAACTATTTTATTGTTAACAACCTTTGTTCCATAACATTTTATCCACCGTAGGTATAGGTACAAAATATAGTATACAATTTATTTTTCCAAAACATAGTAAGCTTTTTGTCCCTCACTAATATCAACACACCCTATGACCAAATCATTGTACGCAGTGATTGTTCCAGATCAAGGTAAAAAGACTGACAACGTCATACGACTTATATCGAATGACAAGTCTTTAATTTCGTTAGAAGAACAAGAATTTGAGTTTTGTCCTTTTCATTTAATGCTTGACGTCAACGACGTATCATTTGTTTTTAGATTTTTTTATTTGAAATACAAATAGGTAAATCATCAATGTTCATAACGAATGTTGCTTAAAAACTTAGGCTTTTAAAGTTGATCACTCACCGGATATTCGTGTATAACTAACATTCCATGATTTAATTCTGAGCAATGCGTCACAATACTGCGCCAGCTCGACACACTAACTAAGGAGCATTCACTTTTGTAATCGCTCGAACTATGAGTATTCGTACATGTTACATTGCTTAAATGATAAATGATAATGATAAACGATTTTATTTCTGTAAGTAGGTTTTTACAAACACTTTTACACGTCAAACACATTTTTTAAAACTAGATGAGGTCGGCGTTTCCTATCTGACTACTCCGAGTCACAGTCTCTTTTAAAGTCCAGACATAATCTTGGTCAGATCATGTGAAGACCATGTCGATTGGTATCTGAAATGGTCTTTTGATGAAAGAACCACACAGATTGAGTGGACCTGTCCAGTCAGTGCACGCATTTGTCAGTAGTTGTGCAGCTCAACTCAGAACTAAAGGAGCTCAACGATTCAACGAACAATACTAAAGAAAGGACATTTGGCTAGGCCGCAAAAAATACGCTTCATGTGTAATGCTTGGTTTTCCGGACTCACTGCTACAATGTTACGAATTGTCATTACAGGTACTCACTTGTAATGCTCACCAGGCTTGCCTGCCCTCCTACAAGGTAGACCGATGACCTTGTGTAGGCCGCAGGTATCCACTGGATGCGGGAAGCACGAACCTGTCGAAGTGGCGGTGCTCGGGGCAGGCCTATGTCCAGCAGTGGACGTCATTTGGCTGAAATGATGATAATGATGATAATACACGCAAATGCTCCCGGTGAGTGACTACCTTAAGATGAGATCGTTGTCATGACAATAATAACATGTCAATCTTCGCGTTAGGGTAAATGGCAATTGTTAATTAAATCGTTTTTTCAACTAAATACTTATTTCGAAGATTTGTTTACCCAGTTATTGAATGATGACTGTATACATATTTGTGAGGCATAATCAGAAGTCAAAATCAATCAAAAGTAATTTATTCAAACTAGGCTGAGAATCAGCAATTTTCGAATGACAAAATTACATAAGACAGTCCCTCAAAACGCTCACCCTTCACCACTTCCTAGTTCTTTAGCTGGGAAGAAGAAGTGGCGCAATAAACTCCCCAGCAGCACAGCTGTTTGTTCAGTTAGAAAAAAAATACACTACGCGCAACACCAAACATTAAATTATTAGCCATAGGTCAGCTAGCACACCACTATACCAACAAAAAACATAAAAAAACATTGAAAACTCAAGCAGAAATAACAACGTAAACAGAAATGAATACATAAATAAAAGCCTCCAGGCATAAAGGGCGTGCCCGCTTACATATAGCTATAGCTGTAACTGAGTCACAAATGATAAGCTAGGACCATCGAAGCAAAATTATAAACAAAATAGTTTACGGTTTACGAAACAAACGAACAGTTAATTACTAATAGCAATAACAAAACCAAGGTCAGGAAGACGACCAGTCACCATAAGCAGCTTCCGTTCACGAGCATAACGCAAAGATCAGCCATTACCCCCCTCGCCATATTTGAGGGAAGAAGGCAACCTGAGCCCCGAAGCTACCGCAAGCTGAACATGACGAACTTGCCGGTTGCTCCAGTAAGAATAATATAATCAATTGTCGAGGTCACTAGCCACATATTGCAATACAACTCATTAAAAAAAACATTGTAAAGAGAATATTATGTCAATAATAAATGAAAATTAAATTAAAAATAAATTGACATAAACTGCAGTCAAATAAAATAAACAATTATATGAACTCATATAACCTGTCAGTAGGTAAGCTAATTTTGGACAAAGAACATAAACATTGTATTGAGTTAATCACAGCGACCAATAATAGGCATGGTGACAGATTTTTAAAAACTATCCTATATTGCCCGAAAATGTATATTATTTACAAAAAATAACATATTTTTGCACGAATTAAAGTTTTAGCAGTAAAAAAATAATATTTCAGTTTAAAAAAAAAAAAAAAAATCCGCACCAAAACGCTTAGTAGTGTCATGGCGTCGCTTGTGACGCTGGACACTCATTGTGTTATTTAGTAATTTTGTGTTATTTAATATGAATTCGAAAGGGTATAAGGGTGGTGTGCGGTTCCTCAGTGTGGTAACCCATCAAAAAAAACTCCAAATAAGCTTTTTTTGTTCATTCCAAAAAATAAAACAACAAAAAATAAGCGGCTACAACTTGTAAACAAAATTGAACCGTAAATAAAACCGAAGCATACTTCCATAGAAGTGTTTAAAAGAAGATGGATGTATGTGGCTGACTTTGTTCTTCAATAAGTTGTTGCATGAAGGAGGGATCCCACGAGAATGGTGCAATAGTTCGCTAGTGCCTATCTTCAAGAATAAATGATGTCCAGGACTGCAACAACTATAGAAGGATAAAGCTCATGTCACATAGTATGAAGCTATAGGAGAAAGTAATAGAGATAATACTGCGAGAGGAGAGTGAGATTACCCCGAACCAGTTTGGGTTTATGCCAGCTCGAGGAACAGTGGACGCCACTTTTGCACCCTGCCAATTGTACGAGAAGTACAGACGTGCACACAAGAACTTGCACATGGTGTTCATTGATCTGGACAAAGCGTATGATAGGGTACCTCGGGATGTGTTGTGGTGAGCTTTGAAAGAGAAAGGTTTGTCCGGGAAGTATGTGGAGTTAATTCGTGCTATGTACAGCCAATCTTGTACCTTCGTCCGGTCGGCTGCTGGCAACACCGACGGGTTCAGTGTGGCTGTAGGCTTATGCCAAGGGTCGGCGATAAGTCCTTACCTCTTCCTGTTTATAATGGACGCTCTGACGTCGGACATACAGGAAGAGGCACACTGGTGCATGCTGTTCGTCGATGAAATTGGTCTTGTCGGTGAAGATGGACCTGAGATCCAGAGCAGATTGGAGAAATGGCAACAGAAGCTGGAGAATGCGGGCTTGAAAATCAGCAGAACCAAAACTGAATATATGTTCTGTGATTACGGCGGTCTCTCCAGTTCTGGAACCATAGCGCTTGATGGCGTGCTTCTCCCAGTCTGTTCTGACTTTTGGTAGCTCGGTTCAATCGTGCAAAGCGATGGCGAAGTAGATCGGACGTTTAAGCATTTAGTTAACACTGGATGGATAAAATGGCAGCAGGTCACGGGAACAATCTGTCACTCCCGCATTCTCCTTAAAGTTAAGGGGAAGATATATAAAACAATAGTAAGACCTGCTCTCTTGTATGGATCAGAATGTTGGGCCACAAAAGGGATGAATGCAAGGCAGTTGCATGCAATTGAGATGAGAATGCTAAGAGGGATGTGTGGTGTGGCACGAATGGATAGAATAAGAAAAGAGTACATAAGAGGAAGTCTGAAAGTGGCGACGGTAACTGAAAAGTTGTGCGGAAATCGGTTGTCATGGTATGGGCATGTGATGCGGAGGAATGAGGAAAATGTCATGAGGAAAGTCTTGAGTATGAACGTCGATGGCTATGAGAGTAGGGGAAGACCAAAGAAACGATGGATGGTCTGTGAAAGATGATAAGGCTAGAAAGGGGGTGACTACCGAGATGACAACTAATAGAGGAGTATCGAAGAAAGGGACATGTTGCGCCGACCCCAAATAAATTGGGATAGGGGCAGGAGAATGATGAAATAAAATCATAGGATATCAACCACTGTAAACGAAGTTCGTTTGTTTACTCAAAAGTGACGTCAGTCGCTCTGATTGGTGTTCAACATAATATCATGACGGATTGCCGTATTTTGTAGTTTTATTTTATTAAAATAATTATCGATCTCGCTCTTAATATAAAAAATAAATGCGCGTTTTGTATTCTATGACTCAAGTTTTATTAAAAAAAATACATAATATTAGTGATTTTTAGTTACTGTTATCATGCCTATTCTTATCGTTTATGTAGGCATTGATAGAATAGTATGCCTTTGAACAAAGGTTGGATTTTACATAAGTAGATTACCTTGTTTTGGTCATAGGGTGTATAGATGTTTTCGGACCAAATGTTTACTTTGTTTTTGCAAATACATTGTATACCATTTTTTGTACCTTTTGTAGACAATAAAATGGGTTCTTGTCTGTGTGTACATCTTTTTGGGACTGACTGTACCATAACTAAAAAGTGAAAAAAATCAAAAACCTTTTTATTAAAAAATACACAAAAAGTGAAAAATAACTTTAAATTTCGGAAGTCGGTGGCAAAAAACAAAATACAGATCCAAAGACACAGACTTCCGACTTAAGGCTCCTACATACTGGCGCGACTTGTCCCGCGACGCGACGCGACACAAAGACACCGCGTGTAGCGCTACAAGCGGTGCCTTTGTGTCGCGACGCGTCGCGCGACAAGTCGCGCCAGTATGTAGGAGCCTTTAAAGTTATTTTTCCCTTTGTAGCGTATGTTTTGGAAGTCGGTCGTGTTTTTGTGAAAAAAAAAAGAAATATCACAAGCTGGGCTCATTACTAAAAAGGTATTATACACGCCTCATTCTCGAAACGGATATGAATCTTAGAACAAAATGTCTAAAGATTCTACGCTTCTTTGTAACTTCATCGCCAACGCGGCGTCTTGGAACGTTCAACGATACGCGACGCGTACGTAGCTTCATCACCAACGCAGCGTCTGCGTAGCTTCATCGTCTCCGGGTGAAAGGTACAACTTACAGGTATATTAGAGAAACCTGCAGGCTTAGCACGAGCACTGTTTTGTCTACGGAAGAATAGACAAAAATGACGTTCCGTGTAGAAAGTACGACGACAGCAAAATCGAAAGAGTCAACTGCACTTTTTACGAAATTCACTCTTTTACATAATTCGACTCAGATTCTTTGTTTTGTCAAACGATTTTTTTTCTGTTTGATTCTCAATTTTTACTGATATTACGTCACGTCTATAAAGACAACTACAATTTTTTTTCTCGAAATGTCGAACACCGTATTTTGGAACACAAAAATATAATTGTAATATTGGCCTTCACCATTTCGTCGGTAATGCCCTATTAACAAAATGATGTAAAATAGGAGAAGCTAGCCTTGTTCTTCTATTCATTACCATAGTTTTGCGTTCAAAACGGTCTCCTGTAAAATCATGATGTTGTAGATAACCATATATACCTTGTGGCCGTCGACTAGAAAAATGCAAATTGTCTACACTACCTTAGACAACTGTCAGTTGTCAGTGTGATTTTGACAGTTGGGTACAGAAACTTTCTTCTGAAATAGTCTACATAAAAAAGGACCTAGACAATGATTCGTTAGAAACGCAAGACAAAGTGACATATTGCAGCAGGATTTCTACGGTGAGATGTCAGAAACTGAGAAACGAAATGTCACTTTGTATAGAAAGAGCCGTGTCTATTCTTCGAAGAAATATAGAGTGTCATGCTTCGCCTGCTGGTAGATACGCTGTACTGTTGAGGTTTATATGAAGACGCATGGTGAGCCAGGGATAGGAGTTTCGGTAGAAAATGATTACAATAATCGTGAGGGAAAGCGGTACCGCGTGGGCTGTCATTTTGATGACATATTTTTTTTTATAGCGCTTACTCATAGATTATTATCAGTTTATTGCTATATAATAATAATACCAAGAAGTTTCCATTCAAGAGAAATATGAGCAAAATTAAAGTAAATAGCAGCTTTTGTGATTTTTCGGAGTCCTCCTGTGTCATCCACATTCGATAGAAAAAAAAATGAAACCTGTTTCACCTTAGGTACAGTTAATTTTTCATTTCGAAATTGAAAACTTTACAAAATTCTGCAAAACAATAGTTTGACCCTGTATCCATTTCTGTCTAAGTATTTAAGGCATTGAAATATTTAAAATATACGAGTATAGACACAAATAGCAAATGTAAGTATTAAATACCAAAAATGTTATTTTGAATAAATCAACAACTGTGAAATCCCAAATTACGCTAACATTCCAGACGTGTTTGGCGGTGAATACAAATTGGGTAGCGGACAGAAATAGAGGGACCACACATAAAGACCTGGTAGGTCGTTCGGCTAAAGCAGCAATTAAGATGAAAAAATAAAATAATTTATTCGACAAAACTCTGTTAAAGAAACCTGAAAATCCCGTAATAGGGAATAAAAAGTTGCAACGGGATATATATTGTATAAACTTTCACAGTGAAAAATCAGACAGAGGACCAATGGCCTGATTCTATCTGCATCTATTTCATGTGGAGTTCGGCTGCTGGAGTTCCCAATCTTTGGAAGACGGCTAGACTGATTTTAATTATACAAAACTATCATCCATAGCTTAGTCACCAGTCTCTTCAAAATCGTCTTCCTCGTTGTGCTTATTAAGTTTTTTAATTATCGTTTTTGTCAAATGATCAGTTTGGCTCTAGGAAGATAATCAAGTCAAATCCATTTTTATTTAACTTACATTCCATCAGCTCACGCGTATTTTTGGATAGGGCTAGGCAGAAACTAAAAGATTGCCACCTGCTACCATCCATACATACTCTTTTTGCTTCGTTTACGTTCATAAATCTGTTCGTTTGTCCGTTCTGGTCGTTCACGCACGCCGTTGGCGAGTACTTACGCACTTGACCTTTCTGAAGAACATCACCAGATAATAAACCTGATAATTATTTAACTAATACTAACATAATAAAGACGAAACTTAAGGAGTAAGGACCGTAAAAACAGATGAGCTGGTCACCCTACACCAGACTCGAGTCAGATAAGGAAGTTGATCCAGGTAGACGGCACGTGCCCAGCATTACAGAGACACTACTCTGGTTTTCCCGCATTTGGCGCAAAATTATATGTCCCTCGCCTTGCTCAAACAAAAACGAATATAATAATGGCCGGCATGACAACACGTCATGAGGAATGAGGCTGAAATTATGATGAATGTGACGAGAGACTGATTGCAAAAATATGATGTTTCAATCAACGTTTTACACTCGGGATTCCACTGTAGTAAATCAAGACGCGGGATTCCTATAAAAACTTTTTGTTTCTATGTGGATATTCATCGCAATTCAATTAAGGTGAATGGTGGTGAGGTGGTGGTGAGGTGATGTGAATATTAATAATGTGAAGATTAAATAGGACATAATGTGAATCCATATCTAAAGACAAAACAAAATTGAGGTGATGATATTTTTTTGGGGTCAGCGACCGCTGGTAGTGTAGTTACTTGAAGTATGAGTTCAGAAAATCTGTTTTTTTTTGTTTTATCGTGTTTAACAGATTTTTTTAGTAACTACAATACAGTTGATTGTATTGTGTGTTAGGTTTTTTTGGGTAAACTTCACAAACCTGATGGGTACGTTTGTGAAGTTTACCCAAAAAAAACTGATTTTCAAACAGTTTTTTTTGTAACTACAATGCATACGGTCATTCACCCCAAAAAAAAAATTTATCCTGTTTTGAAATCGATACCCATCACGTCTGTGTCGGATAAGGCGGGAGGAAACGCCCGGGTGGCACCACTGTGTGGATCGCCCGGAGGACACGGTGGAGCATACGGTGGAGGTCTGTCCGGCTTGAGCAGAGCACCGCAGTGTCCTCGTGGAGGCGATGGCGACAGAGATCTCTCGCGTCCGGCCCTGGTTCAGGCTATGGTACGGAGCGAGAGGGCATGGGCAGCCGTCACCTCCTTCTGTGAAGCAGTAATGCTCGCAAAGGAGGAGGCGGGGCGGTTGAGGAAAAGGCAAATTTCGCACCCTCTCGCCCCTAGCCGCCGCAGGACACGCCCTGGGCGTCGGGAATCCCGGGCGGATTTCCAGCCACCGTAGGCGCGGGCTTACAGACGGTGAGCAATGGGTAGCTCGCCGTCCGATAAGGACCAGGCCCGGGTCGACGGCGCGTTGTATTCCACGCGCGCCTCAAAGAGATGTCAGCACAAGTGTAGGGGTCCACTAGGGCCGATGCCTGCCGGGGTCACGTGAAAGTTCGAAAGGGTTACCGGGGCCCCTGGCAACACAGGCAACGGAAGGAATACGGGTGGGTTTTAGTCAGTAAGAGTCTGACACACCTCCCGCTCCGCCCAGATCGGGAGAAGTTATTTGATGACTTCCCACCAAAAAAAAAAACCCATCACGCCTGCGGAGTTTCAGTTAATTTAATGTAGATAGTTGATCCCATCTAACTTTTACGACGGAATCAACTAAAAGTAAAATAGGGGATGAAAGTTCGTATGGGATAGTTTTGTAGTCGCTTAGTTTAAAAGTGTATGCCCTGGCTGGAAGCCTTAAATTAAAGCACCCATAGGAAAGTCCAGTGAAGCAGACGACAACCTCCTAGGTTGACCTTATTTTTTTGGGTGGGAAATCATCAAATAACTTCTCCCGCTCTGAGCGGAGCGGGAGAAGTATATCTATCTCTTACTGACTAAAACCCACCCGCCACGCACAATGAATCCCTTAATTATGCGTGGTCCAAGGAAATGAGAATAAAACTATTGTTATCATTAAAAATCTAATAATATTACAATGAATAATATCATATTTAAAGTACTCTTTACAAATCACACTTATCTTGGATCTATGCAGCGGTCAAAACAATAATAAAACTTAACATACCTATATAGGTAATGTACTAGCTTTACCCGGCCCGGCTTCGCACGGGTAGCACTAAGTATCTACTCTACCTTTCCTACCTACCCTACCTACCCCACCTACCCTACCTATTCTATACAATACAAACACACAAACATTCACAAACCTATACAATATACAAATAAATATTCATGCAAGCCTAGTACTTTTTGTGTGAAATTCATTTCCAAATTTCAGCTAGATATTATTTGCGTATATATAACCAAATTACAAGATGATTATCAACATTAACTAAATTAAATTAAAACTAAGTTAAACCTAAAAAAGGCCCTCGAGGCATTGTACCGCGGATGCTGGCGGCATTTCCTCGCTGAAATGCAATGCTGATGCGTTGCGCGAGAAAGCCGCCAGCTTTTCGGTCACCAGTTACATTAATTAGACGTTTCGCAAATACGACGCTATTTCCGCAAATATTATAGCTAGATATTATACAAAACACAAATTAATATTCATGCAAGCCTAAGTACTTATTGTGCCAAATTTAATTCCAATTAAAATTGTAAAATTATCACATTACAAATCTTTGAATTTTTCTATAATACCCCTTTTTAACCCCGTTAGGTTCCCCTAACGGAGATTAATTTCAATTAAATATGAAACACATCTTCCACCAATTCTGTTAAAAAAGGTTTATGCAAAATTTTAAGTAGATTGGACCACGGAATCACGCTGTCCCATACAAACTAGAATAGAATTTCGGAAAATCCTTTCTTATCGGATGCTTACGTCATATAAAGAACAAGTTTCAGGTCTCTACGATCACCGGTTTAGGCTGTGCGTTGATCCGTCAGTCTTGGAACTGTCAAAATAGTACGGTTTCGGATTTGTGAATAGCGTTTAGAGGACATTGTCGATAACATTGAAGTTCGATACGGCACGAAAGCGTATCGTGCCTTTGTGAATAGCTACGCTGGTAACACCTGTATCCGAGTTGAATATTACGCTTATGATAGGAGTGGCTTTACTTAAAACATGCCATTTTAAATCAAGACCTTAGTCTGAAGTCCGTCATATTAATGGCCGCTTTATTAATCCAGAATTTAAATAATCAATTTCTGCTTAACCAAACTTCACCAGTAGCTCACAAAAAAAAACCAGTTTTAAATCTCCCAAATTATTCGACCATAAAAACCGACCAAGTGCGCGTTGGACCACGCACATTGAAGGGTTCCGCGGTTGGGATGAATTTATCTCAACAACTAACTTACCATTGCATGCGGTTCGGTTGTGGAATTCACTTCCGCCTGACATTAGGAACTGCCAAACTGCTGCTGTTTTTAAAAGAAGAGTGAAAGAACACTATCTTTCCACTTTGCCATAGTTGCATATTTTGTATTTATTATTTTATACTACTAATTATATATTAGTATTTTAGTGATATTTATTTTCGAAGTATGTATGTTTGTATGTGTCTCTTGTATTTTTATTTAAAAATGAGTGAAAAGTTTTTTTGTTTTTTATGTATTTGTTTTCTCTTCTTCTCTTTGTCTACTGTCCTATCGCAGTTATGCTGGAAGAGATATCTTTAGAAATAAGCGTCACCTTTGTAAGTATTTTTGTATTCCTTTCTTCTTGTCTGTATAGATGTGTGTACATAAACTGTTAAATAAATAAACATTGTAGTTTAAAAGCATGTTCTCCCATACATCGATATACGTCACGGTCAAATCTCCAATTGCAAATGTAAGTTGGTCGACTATTACTAGTTAACTTGCAAAGCGTACTTAGCTGTAATAGTTTTCCTTTTAATTTCATTACATATACTACAGCCATGATTTTTTTCACATAGCCAAAAACACCATTTAGCTGGCAGGGGAGAGGGCACACTTGACTCTAACCAAAAATGGGTTTTACAGACCCGCTATATTTTTTAACGGCCTATCCAACGATACCTCAAACCATGGGATAGACGAGAAAAAAAGAGTCATTCCTGCTCGTCCACACTGCGGACGACTGGGAATGTTGCGTTCTGTTCGTCTACACTGTGGACGAACAGAACGCATTATTCCCAGTCGTCCACACCTCGTCATCTCACGTCTAGTCTAAGAGTTAGATAGTATTTCCATATATAATAAACATAGGTACTTTTAAAATATTATGTACTTAGCTATATTACTTAAGTAAGGCAAATACTTTAAAAGTACATACCTAGTCAATCTAAAGCTTTTTTGCGTATTTAATACTAAATGTATAGCATAAGAATGTTTCACATTTTAATTATACACATTGGGTATTGTATCAATATCAGTTTAAATGCAATTAATATGTAAAAAGTTTAAAAGTTACAATCGCCTGGATATACTCAACTAATACCTACACCCTGTCGATCCTCCAACAAAAGATAGTCTTTGCTTATCAGTTTTGACGACGCTTCCGGGAATGAAAATGAATTAAACCGTTAAATCATTTATTTAATTTAAAATTTCTTTACACTGACTCTTAAACTAGACATGAAACGAGGTGCGGACGACTGGGAATGTTGCGTTCTGTTCGTCTACACTGTGAACGAAGAGAACGCATCTTTCCCAGTCGTCCGCAGTGTGCACGACGGGGTGTGGACGAACGGGAACAACCCGAAAAAAATATTATCATCCCCCAAAAACCTCCCTAAAAAAAATTTTATGATTTTATTTTACCACTTTGTCTAGTATGAGCAATTACAGTCTCTGAGCTATGCCGGGGCAGACAGACAGACGGACATGGCTAAACTATAGGGTCCCTTGTTGACTACGGAACTCTAAAAACAGTGCTTTTCAGCGCAATCCTTTGTTTTACAACTTTCCAAAATTGTTATTCTAATTTTTTCTTTACCCCAACTTAGTTAAACAATAGGTACCTTTTGTTATCTTTTACAATGGCTGTTGAATCATTATAAATTGGACTGCTTCTCGCGCGGCCAGTTTTACGTGGCCTGTTCGAGAGTGAGCTCATCTAGCAGCCTGGTAGTGTTAGAACCTGAGGGCAAAACCTCTAATGTAGTTTAAAAAGAGATATTTTAAGTATAAACGAAAAAAATAAATAGTAACCCCCTGTGAATAACAATGTAAGTAATTGTTCACTCAGTTAGGTACCGGATTTTACAAATTTTATTGCGGTTGCGTGCGAGTTGTTTAAAAAAGAGGGAAAATGTGAACAAAGTCTGACTTCGTTCACATTTTAGTTCAGGTTATAACCTGGATCAACACATAGGGTAGTTTTCTCTGGATGTATGTTCTGGATTGGCGCAAAAACAGCTGAACGGATTTGGATGAAATTTGGCACACACACCTGGATTTGCACATAGGGTACTTTTAATCGCGGTAGTTAAATTCCCGTGGGATATTTTCCACGCGGGCGAAGCCGCGAGCAAGTCTGGTATGTTTTGAGCAGGTAGATGATAATATCAAGTCCGTCTGTCTGCGTTTTCGGACCGCCCCAGTAACCTATTTCGTTCGTTCAATCGATTCTCACAATTCGCTCGCTAAAAAAACGTTTCATTTCTGTCTTCTGAAAACGGTTTTAATTTTGTGCGTGATACTTAAAAATAACACGGAAATTCAATCGCTTAATAATGACTATAAATATTGTAGTATTGGTATATTAAAAGAGTATGAGCTGCTGAGCATGAGGTCCAGGGTTCGATTCCCAAGTCGGGCAAAGTGTTATGGGGTTTTCCCATTAGGAATTTCTCAGTAGCAGCCCGGAGTCTAGATTTGTGACCGGTTGATGGCAATAGGCTCGCCCCCTATTACGTGGGACTTAAACATAAAAGGCGAAATGTGGGTGTACTACAGGTACACCTCTGCCTAACACCTCGGGGATTCGTGTGATGTTGTGTTATGTTATGTTATGTGTATAATATGAACGTAAAGTCTTTCCGAGAGCAGTGGTGGCCCAGTTGTAACGGCCGCGACTTACGAGATTATAGGTTCGAACCCAGGCAGGCGCTTTACTTTGTGTAAATTATTTAATAGGAAACCGGCATGTCCTAGAACCAAAAAATCGAAGACATGTGACATCTACCAACCCGCACTGGGCCCGCGTGGTGGATTACGGCCCACTCCCTCTCACAGAGAGGAGGCCTGTGTCCCAGCAGTGGAAACATTATAAACTGATTATGTAAAGTCCTTCCGGTATCTCTTAACAAATTTTCATTATAACAGTTTAAATTATGGAACTAATTTTATAAAAAAAACTAGCTGCGCCCGGCGGTTTCACACGCGTAAGTATCGATCCCGTGGGAATGTCGGCATAAAAATTTTGCTGTCCTAATCACGGTCATGGTCTACCCATGTGTCAAATTTCATCCCAATCCGTTCAGCCGTTTTAGCGTGATGCCGTGACCAAGGGAAATAGGGATTCATTTTTATTTATGTATAAGATGTATAGATAAAGGCTTGCAAAGTGTTATTAACACGTGAAATTTTAATTAGATTCCAATAGCGTCCTTGACATTAAAAAATAAGATAAAAATTCTCTCAAGTTTAAAGGTTATCGAAATATCGCATAATGACATGTCATAATTGTAGCCTCCAAGAATAGAACGAGTCTATTAATATTAACGTCTGAGAAATTGAATACGTGCCTACTCGTTCAATTTGCCTAGTGACTAGCACTCGACTCTAGGACTAGTAGGAACGTACCTAGTAGTAGAAATTCTTTGAATAGAAGAAAATCTATCGACTCCGGTTACTATGGTCACCAAGCAGAATTATTTGCGTTCTGACCTAAAAGGTCTTCTATAAAGTCTTATGGGTCAAATTTCTATAGGTAGGTATACGATTGGGCCCGGTTAATGGCCGCCACCTGCCACCTATGTGATAGGAGGCGAGTCCCTATGGACTTGTAACGTAACTTGCGAAGTGCGAGTTTATCCTAAACATGACCTCTGGGTTGTGATGGGTAACTCATCAATTTTATTTGAGGTTGAGGGAGGCCCTCACGAGGCACCCCTCATTTGAGGTGAGGAATCGTCAACGGCGTATTCACCACCTCGCGACTCGTGAGCCCGAGCCGAATTCAGCCGAACGTACGAGGGAGCGAGACGGGCGGGCACGACAACGACTCACGAGTACTCACGAGTCTCTACTCACTCGCGACTTCGCGAGAACTCGCGAGGCACGAACTCGTTCGCCTCACTCCTCGCCACGATTTCATATTGTCAATGTCAATGTTTTAGCAAGCGTGAACGAGTGAGGTGTGGTGATGTGGTTCAATGAGGAAATTCGAGTAAGTCTTTCAATTCGCGATCATGAGTACCTCAAACCAGGGACCTTATGAGTGAGGGACTCATCACTACCTCTGGGTAGCCCTTCGAGGAATACAAGCATCATGTTACAATATGTTTCTAATTTCTATAAACTAATACGACTGTCATTATTGATTCTAAACAAGTTTTAGTTATGATGACGTCAACTATGGCTATTTAATGTGCAATACATCTTCTTGGTCGACATAAATGCATTAATTAACCATTTCTCATGACAGATGTTCAGAAAACAAGTTTTACACACATTATGTAAAGTTAAACACTGTCCGCCGGATTCGAATAGCAGTAATATTGCTAAAACCGTTCTACCAGGGTTTTAATAAAATTCTTAACTACAAGTTCAAGAAATATTTAGGTGCTACCTTTCCTCTTTTACTACGAGTATTAGTTTCCTTAATAATAAACATTGATCCTTCGCCTATTTATCCTGAAGACCTGAAGGAGTGTACCTATTACCTAAAATAATACATCCACATTTCACCAGTTAAGTTTAATTTCCATGTAATAGGACGAGGGCTGCTACTGACAAATACCTTCATACATATAATTTTTTTATGTACTAATTATTATGTCATCTAACATAAAATATCAATAAGAAACTTAACTTATTTGATCTTTGTAAATCATTCTACTTTCAAATTATATAGTACTTACTTGTTATTCTACGTCTTAATGAGAAAGTCATGAGAAAATTCACAGTTTCAGTTTCATTGTCGTGCAAAATCAGTAATGCAGTTTCTTTCCTTGAGCTTGACGGGCATCCTGCGGTTGTGGATGACACCCGTCAATTCCTGTGCTCATCTGGCTCGAGTATCGTAATCGATAGCCGTATCAGTCGACACATGCGGAGATGAAGTATCTGACAACAGTGTTTGAACAACAGATAAGGCTTGTGCAGAGTTGCGCGACTTGTCGCGTGACGTGACACCAGTAGAACAATTTCTATAAAAACTTCATTGAAATTGTTCTACCGGTGTCGCGCCTGTTTGCAGGAGCCTTTAGGCCCGGACTCCACCAAAGCGGAGACGAGACGAGCGGAGAGGAGATGTTTTTAAACAGCTAATAGAATTTCGTTATTCACACATCTCGTCTCTGAAAAGCATCTCTTCACGTATCCGCTTTGGACTTCTCCGCTCATTCGCCTTATTCGGATAAAGAATAAACCAGTGCCATTAGATTCGTTTTTTCAATAAACGTTTTTTATTTATTTATTCGACGTGGCAATAAATAAAAAACTTTTCAAATATAATTTTGGAATAGACTTATATCAAATAGCGAACTCTGCCAGTTTTAAATGTAAAGAAAATTGTGAATTTTGTAAGGAACCAAGTAATATTTTACGGCATGGAATCTGTGTAATTTTTACTTCAATGTCCTTGGTCCATCCCAGGTCTATCTATTCCATCAGTTTGATGCCCTTCCTGTTCTAAATACCAGCCCAAAGCATCATTTATATCAAATCCAACTATAAATTCATAATGTATCATTATTCCTTAGTTCCCAGGACCTTCACTGAGTACAGCTCATCCATGACCTTTAGTTAGTGACGTAAGACATATTTTTAGAATAACGTGTGTAACATTACAATTTGTGGAATGACCATATCGATGTCGGATGACATTCTGATGCGCGCTCTACTTCGTGTTCATCACGCATATATTATGTTCCGTTTAAGTTTCTTTTCATTTACGTGTAACTTGATTGTGGTCGATTGTGGTCCATCTACGATGACCGATGACATCATCCCCAAAAGGGCGTCCCCCAAAAACTACTCCTGAACAACGGGTGCACATACTAAAGTAAACGGACAGAGAGTAAGCTTCATACAACCGCGCTATGATAGGTACACTACTACAAGTGTGAGGCGCGTGTATGCGGGCAACTGACGGCTTCATCACGTACATACGAAGAGAAACCGGTTCATATCGGCTCAGCCAGTCTGTTGTCTCACCAGTTGCCCGCACACACGCACCTCATGCTTGTAGTAGTGTTCCTATCATAGCGCGGTTGTATGAAGCTTACCCTCTCGGTCCTTTTACTCTGTGACGGCCTGACGGGGTATTCAATTGGTGATGGAAAAATCAAGGGCATGACAAGCTCTATCAAGTTTATTCTGTAAAAATCTCACCGTGAAAATTTAAGTGAAGTGAGTTTGAAGTGAGCTGTAATTCCACCTGGTGCTAGGGTTTGACACTGTTAGCAGAGCAGACTTCAAGCTAATTTCACCCAAGTTGAATTTTACAAAATAGATCGGCCGAAATGGACTGTGACTGTAATAAGCTGATTTGATTGATTAATGTATGGAAAAACCAATTCGTAGGTTGATAAAATATTTAAAATTAGTTTAGCAGAAGCAGCCTATAAAGTTTCCACTGCTGGGACACAGGCCTCATCTCTGTGAGAGGGAGTAGGCCGAAATCCACCACGCGGGCCCAGTGCGGGTTGGTAGATGTCACATGACTTCGTATTTTTGGTTCTAGGGTATGCCCGTGTTCTCACGATGTTTTCCTTCACCGTTTTGAGAGGAGTGGTGATGAAATAATTTACACAAAGTAAAGCGCCTGTCTGGGTTTGAACTTACGACCTAAAACTCGTAAGTCGCGGCCGTTACCACAGGGCCACCACTGCTCCCTTTGTTTGAATGAAGGAAATTGATGAACTAGTAACAGCTCTTACAATAGAAGCTCCAGATTTATTGATGTCGTTCGTTCTACAGATATACATACAGCATAGACATACGTAACAGTTGATAAAGGGCACCGTATTGTGAAAGGTTATAATCCTAATACGTACCTATTATGTAACGTATCTATATATAGTTTTAACATTCACTTATTGAGAACAACACTCTTACATCAGTATACTTTTACGATGTAAGCGTGATGATAAAGCGTGGTTGCCTGGAACAGATCGCAGAAAGCGATAAGGCCGCCCATTGTATATTTTGTAGTGTTTGATTTATTTTTTGTCATGTATTTTTGTGGTGTACAATAAAGTATTTATAAATAAATAATATAAATAAATAAGTCAGCAAAATCTTTCTCTCCCTGAAAACTATTTCCACTTTGACGTGCCTACCCAGGTTTCCCAAGATACGTCAAAATACATTCTCAGCAGGCTTAGCACGAGAAAGAGAAGCGTTTTGTAGACGGTAGAAAAGTTTCGGTAGACAAGCGATTTCTATTCTAGAGTTGAGTAGAAATAAAAAGCATCATGCTTAGCCTAAAAAACGTGACGCTTTTTAGGCTTAGCATGATGCTTGATGATTTTTAGGCTCATCAATCAATCTTGTGCTACTTAGGAAGCGCACATTTTAGAAAAAGGAATAAGTATTTTATCATCCTTAATTGCAAAATTCGTTAAACTAATGGAATAATGGCAGATACATCAATTAACACCAATCACAGGTGGGAACCTGTCAAAGTTCTAGCACCGTCTCGAGTTCTGTGCTGATGTAACACGGAGATGAGCGGGTTTCAACACCGGCCGGTGCGTCCCCAAGGTCGGCAGCGATCGCCCATTCAATACCTGAGCGACACTCGTGCGCAGATCAGTACGGAGTAGCATACAGCATGGACAAGACTTTGATAGTGTTTGCGTGCCTCTGCGGCTTCGGTGAGTACCTATGTACATTTTTTTATGTCTCTTTAATTTTCAATATACCAAAAAGAAACGAAACGATCGTAAAGTGAAATGAATTTAAAAAAATGCAGTGCTTTTTAGGGAAAATAACTTTTTTAAGTCTTCATTTTTCCTTCTCAGTAAAAGTGCAAATCTTACATGCCGTGATACATACGCACGGTTCAGTGCAAGCTCTGTGCAATATAATCTCACTATCATAAAGTCAAATGAGCTCGTTTTCCCATTAATTAATTACATTGACTTCACACGTGTCGTATAAATATTTAATTAGGGGTAAATATATTGCTTGCTACCTGTAATTAATTAAACGGGCTTTAAAACACTAATTAAAGACGGAATTGTTTAACAAGCCGGGTTACCGGTTAACAATAGGTAAGTTTAAAGTGTTAAACAATTGTTTCATGCTTTTAACTACTTAATTGATCAATTAAACAAATGTTTTAATTAAAGAATGTACGTACTTACGATGTTTTATAAGGAAGACGTTTTAACTTTATTTTAATTTTTTACTACTGGTTGACTCATAATATAATAAAATTGTAGCGAAAATGTTGCAAATATAATTTTTAGAAATGTATGTTCCAGCACCACGCAAATTCTACCGGATAGATTCTGTTCAAATTTTGCAAAGATATTCCCTATAAGTCTGGTCAGGTGGTAGGCTATATATTATCACGCTATTTGTTACGGGGATGAGCAATTGTGCATTATGTGTGTTACCTCTATCAATCACCCACACAGTCTACCGGTTAGAATATTGGTTGACTATGTATAAATATATTCCCTTCCTTCAATTAATTTTTGAACTATAGGTATTTTGTTGGTCAGGTAACCCATTTTTTACCTTGTATCGACCTGAATATAACCAGTTACACTACGTACCTACAATCGTATTTTTTTTGTGTCTTCTGTGTCTTTATTTCATTTTGAGTTGTTTCATATTATTTTATTTTTTAAATTGTTCTCACATAAAGAAGCAATAATAATAATGTACCCAGGATAATGTAGTATCTTGATTTAAAAAAGTGTCCTTGGAGTTTCTTTTATGTTCTTCTCCATAGAGATCTACATTTTGGAATGAGCAACTAGCTTCAACTTTTTGACTAATTGACCGATTCCTTAACAATTCAAAAGTGTCTGTTAATGGTTTAATTGATTTGAGTTTGATTCATCTAAAATGTTCGATATTCGGTCAAAACAATTGAGCCCTGTTTTGGTGGTGTCAGAAATAAAAGCAAACTATATTAGATAATACGCTTTGGTCAACGTAACTCGGTTAAAAGTGTCATTAATTTCTAAATTGATATCATCAGCGATGCCATATGTCATAAAACCTTCTTCTGCTGAGCCAAGCGTTAGAGAGTCATTATTAAATGTCACAAAAGAAACGGATCAATCCGTTTTTACCCGACTGCCTCAGGAGGGTAATGTTTTTCGAGAGTATGTATGTATGTATGTATGTATGTATGTATTTATGTATATGCTTGATGTATGTGCTTGATGAATTTTAACATATGAGGTGTCTTTCGATTCGTCTTAATTATGGGAGTGACATATAATATTTATAAATTGCATGTGCAAAAACAAAAAAAAGGACCCGAAGTTTTTTTTTTAATTAATTGCAACAATATGGATATCATATAAAAGCTAGTAATGAGTAATTTTCAAATATATATATTAATAAAACTAAAAAGCTAGAAATAAAATAAATTATTTAAAAAACAAAAAACCCGACTGCAAAAACACATAACTGAAAAGGGAAAAACAAGCATTATAATCTATATAATTTTGGTATTGCAGGCGGGGACAATCACAAGTTACACCATATTTCAGGTTATTCGACTGTCCCCGCCTGCAAGACCAAAATTATATAGATTTTATTGCTTGTTTTCCCCTTTTCAGTTATGTGTTTTTGCAGTCAGGTTTTTTTGTTTTTTAAATAATTAATTTTTTGGTTTTATTGTTGTTTTTAAGGTAATACTTATTATTTCTAGAACGGATTCTAGAACTCTCTTCTTTCTTTTCTAGATATTTCATACTTAGGTAACTTTCTGTCAGATTTGATCAATAATAATTAATGCTTGAGTATCGTTCTAGAAGACATAAGAAGCCTTAAAGATTTCTTCCCTAAAATATAATATTTCTAACTGAAAAATATAACAGGTACTTATTAAATACTCTCGAAGAGTCAATAATTCACATGGACAAAACATGTGACGGTTACCTAAGCCTTATCTAACTTTAGTGGGTCTTAGCACAGAAGCTAAGACGTCTTGTTTGTAAAACTAATAGCTTGTTTATGCAGCGTAGTATTTTTAAATATTTTGCTCAATTTAGCATTTCATGGAAAATTTTATATTTCTTAACAGAACCTACCTATGTCGTAAAACGGCCAATTTTTATCACATCATCGTGAACTAGAATTCATTTATAATAGAATACATCTGTGGCTATTCGAATAAATTATGACGTTCAAGGTCAGAGGAGGGTGTGGAATCTACATAATTGTAACTTATGGCATCCTTATTTTTTTCATAACATTTTGTTTACCTGCTCGCCAAATTGAGAAGTTTGTGGCCTGTTAATATAACATGAAAATAACACAATCACTTGCAAAAGGTCACTAATGCGTTAATAATGTGGCACATCAATAAACCTTTTAAGGCTATTTATGATTATCGCAAGGCTTATAGAATTAAATGGCGATTAGGTGATTAAATCATATTATGCTGCTGCAGCTGCGGATGCTGACGAATACTTTGAGAGTGAACAACACGTACGTAGACTTACATTACCAGTAACACACGGTATAGGATCTGAGTCAAGAAACCGAGATTCGGGAAATGCCACAACATGAAGACATTTCCGAAATTTCTCACTACTCTCATACCAAGATTTGGTACAGTGACTAATATTGTAGGAAGCTGTAGGGATTCTTAATAATTTCGTATAACTATTGTGAATAACCAAATGATGCAATTCGTGATATACTCGTATTACACACATGATGTGTCAGCTGCAGGCGTTCCGCTTTCACAGTTTAATCTGTGTTGCCAATCTTTACCCGTGCAACTAAGGAACAGTCGCCAGAATTCTAATATTGGGAGTTTTCCATCAAGGTATCAATTGTGTACGTCTCCATTCCCATTTAGAACTTCTATGTCGTTTTTGTTAGGCTTGAAAAACCGTTAAGTCTTTGCAAAAATAAAACTGTGTTTTGTTCTACAAAGTCTGACATTCAATTCCTACTTTACTTATTTTTACTGGTGAAAATTAACATTATAATGTCTTCCGATGAGTCAAATATCATAATAGATACTATACTAGCCTAGATTCCTTTGAAATTCTAAGATGTGTTTTGCATACATACAAACTACAACAAATAGTTCTATTCTAGTCAGCGCGTCATGTTTTATGCAAAAATACAAACTGACCGACTAATCTTCACTTATCAACTGTCTCCATTTTTCTGAACCAAAATGCAAATTTACTTCATCCCTCAACAGCGGTCGCTCAGTTCGGTGGCTTCGGCGCTAGTTCCAGTCCTGGTGCCTACTCTAGGAACCCGAACCAACTGAGCAGGCAGCAGTACCAAGAGGCACCCAACAGCAGGCAACAGTTTCAAGACCAACAGCAGGCACCCAAAGCAGTTAACTCTGCTGGAGCGTGCAATGAGCTGAACGAAAGATACCCCGTACCCGGCAGCTGTGACAAATACATTGAATGCATTGTAAGTACCGTTCTCATTATATTAGTTACATTATATGAATGGCTATGCTATGAACATTGCGATTATAAATTAGAGTCATTCATTCGTCGGTGGTTTTAATTGTAGGTAGACAAAATAATACCCAAACGTAACAATGTATGTAGGTATATCCAAAAATTTTCTGAAAGGGCAGCTTGTTGACTTATTCTACATTTACAGCAGTATTAACCTCTTCCTTCCCTGATTTATGTCAATCGCATAAAGGTCTTTCCTTCTATCCTTACAGGCCGAATGCTCGTCTGTCTACAAACACATCCTCTGCCGTTTCTCGGTAACCAGACAGGTTACATTACACTCCAAGTTGCTTTTGATCCCAGACACATCAATTTCCATTAACATGAACCTCTGTACTAAATTATTCACCCATGGTCATGTATGTGGGAAAGTGTTGACACAGACTGGGATCTTACTTTTAAAATAGGTCGTGACTACATTAAAGTCTGCGTACTACAAAGGCACTGACATAAGTTCCATTCTTTTGTGTGTAATCATGCGTCTCCTCTCATGAATTATTCACTTAATAATCACAGATTCGGGTAATAAAGTTCGCGTTATTTGCTAAACGTGGTGCGAATGTGAGATTTGAGATGAGTAGCCGATCTTTGATTATTATTATTATTAGGTGTTACTACACGGATATTGCGACTCTTATTATTAAATAGCTAGTCTTAAAATGATTTTCAATTTCATCAACTCCGTAGAATGGTTAAACTTTCCACGAAAGTACCTTTCGAATGTTCTTAATTCTGTTGTATTGTTCTTTATAGTATGTGGGTACCTACCCACCTTGGTTGTAGAAACATGGAACTATGGAATGAATTCATCAGTTGAAAGTCACGAAATGAGATACGATTAATATTAGTGATCACTTATCAGTAATATTTGAATGATATATATATATATATATTTATTTATTCTGTTTTACGGAAATTGTGACATGCTTAGGAATGCTCAAGCATTTAATAAGTCACTTCGACTAAAAAGCAATTGACCCGTGACATTACACATCAGGTCAATACAGCTTAGTGCAAATAGTTTGTCCATTATTAGGTCAAGAGAATGGTAATCAAAATCAAAATACTTTATTTCACATAAACCTACAATGGGCGCTTATGAAATGTCAGAATCTAGGTAGACGGATCCAATTGGTCGTTTCCTATGGAGAAGAACCGGCAAGAAACTCCACGGTTACTCTTTTAAAAATAATTGGCTTTTACAATGTTTTCGAATTACAGTGTTAATAGATATGGGATACCCTCCCAGGACATCCCATGTCTATTGTACTACAACGTTGCAGGCTTGTCAACAAGTAGGTACTAAGTACTTAACCAAAAAATACATGGTATACAAATCTACACAGTATATTAAACCTACAACGCTCTCACGTTCACAAAATATAAAATAATCTATAGGAATAAAATATTATTAACATAATAAAAATAAAATCCTATTTAAACCAAATTACATGATTGCCATTGCAACCGTAAATAATAAACCTGCATGTGTCTTCTTCTTTCCATCTCTAATAGAATCGCAGTAGTCTTCACATTTCTAGTCAGGTGTGATGATTTATCTGTATTTGTTTATAGAATGGAACTTCGGAAGAAAAGCTGTGCCCTGATGGTCTTCGCTTCAACCCGGAACTGAAATTCGGCGCCTACCCGTGCCTGTACCCCAACGAATATGATTGCCTCGAAAGATCCGCCTCCCTACGTGAGTAAAATACAAGTTCATATTTTTAACCAGGCGGTAGACAAAGTGATTCCTTCAAGCAGCAAAAAATATCTCGTGGCCCCATTTGCGTGAATATTCGATTTAATGTCAATTTTTCTCAGGGATTAACTTGTATTTGTCCATCGACAGACTGTTAAAAATAATTACGATCGATACTCGTATCATCTGACTATTGAAAAATTGGCACTAATTGAGGTAAAACACATGCCATTGTGGCTTTTTGCAGTGTTTTCGATGGGCTACTAGACCTGCTATTTTTAGAGCAAAGTGTTAAGATGAATTTAATGCCAGTTTTCGCCTAGTGTCATTATTGTTAGTAAACTAAAGAAAATTCATAATGTGTGGGGATCACAAATAATGTTGAGGGTCGGAGACTTTTAATCCGACAACTGAACTTATTCTTCTAACCGCCTTGTATCATTGCCGGTTTTTAGATATACTCAGTAATATATTATCCTCGATTATATTTCAGATATACGCAACAAATATTGCAGCTGCGCAGTAAGCTGGAATATTTATTGCGTATTAAATAAAATAAGTGAACTTTTGAAGGTGACCGCAATAGGTGAAGGTTTTATCGAGAAAATTTAAGGCTTACACGATTTTTTAAATTTGAGTCGTACCTACATTATTTAGTTCGCGTATTTAAGAGTTAGTTGTTTCTCAAGATTCATAAACCATTTCTAATTTACCTTCTGCCATTTTCAACCAGTCAGTATAAACACATTAAGCATGGTAATAAAATTTGTAGCCGGGTACAACTTAATTTCAAATAATTCAATATCGACATTTCTTTTTCCAAATATCACTTTTAATAATCTTTTTCTTGTTCATTAATCAGGACGACTCTAAAAGTGGGGCATTCCCGTTTCCCTTATCCCGTCCTTCTTTTAATTGAAGTATTAACAACAGCTAGATTCTAAAGCAAAGGCCACTATCATCAGCATAGGTCAAATATTTTTTTTATTATTCTAGAGCCTGCTCAGCCAACTGAGCTGTGCGAGCACCAGTTCGGTTACTACAAGCTTGGAGACAGGAGCAACTGCAGCTTCTTCAGGAACTGTGTCGGCGGTGTAGCTTACGACTTCCAATGCCCCGAAGGTCTGGCCTGGAGCTCCGCCACCTACCGTTGCGATTGGCCCGATGAGGTCGAAGACTGCGATGCTGAAGGTAAGAATAAAGTTCATCTGCTTTTCTCGTATCGGCACAAATTAGATATATGAGAATATTTAGTTCGTGGCGTTGCCAAAATATGATCCAGTCAGCAAGGTGATGCGTAGGTGCGATCTACATTCAAGTATCGCCATTCGTGTAGGTTATTTTAATGCCCTCCTTTACATAGGTACAATACACTTCTGACTTTACTCCCGTCAGAAACAAGTTAAAATCTACACGTGCAATATTATTGTTAATTTGCTCATTTAAATTTTTAATCAACATTCTTGTCCGTGGCAACTAAAATTTCGATGTTATTTTCAAATGTGTTTTTTTAATATGTTGCGGAATAAGTATTAATTTCATGTACTTTTTCTGCTGATTTATCTAATTCACTGACACGCGCGGTGTCTTAACTGATTTGATAACTCAAGTTAGCATGTTATGAGCACACACCGGATTGTGAAAACATTTACCACTTATGAAAGTTGTGTCGTAAAATTCGATAATAACAAAGGAAAGGTCTTAAGGTTACTGAGAATCTTATATAATTATATACCTGCTTATTCATTTTATGATTCTAATTTGACCTCAATTCTTTCAAATAATGAATAATTTACTCTATTTACAGCTTTCCTTGGCTTCCGCTGCCCTGGCGTTCCAGAATCAAGGGAGCTTGGTCCCCCTGCCGGCTTCAGATTCTACAGGTAGGCATAACTTAAATACTTTAATACTTAATGTATGTACAAAAGCCCGACTATTATTAAAGTGATAGAGATTGAAATGCCAAGAACTGGTTACCTAATAGTCGACCGGTCAGCCGGTGTCAGCGCCTGCTTAAATGTCAGCAGAGGAGCGGTGACCTTGCTTATATAACCTCGTTATTAGAAATACCAGCGGTTTGCTCACATCCTCTTATGATGTATGATAATATAGTGCCTACATTACACATTCTTGTCGTGCCACTTTGGTCACTTTGAAATCTTCTTGTTTTATTTCTGGTCATGTATATTTTCCCCAGAATCCGACCTCGGCGATGCAATGTCAAATTGTATCGCATAGCATTAATGTATTCCTTGACCATGACAATAATATGTAGAATGGATGCAAAAATGCAATAAGCTTCTTCCGTCAACTAATGCTTAGTTCAAGCCTAAGAAATAAAACAAACGAAAGGTTCTCCTTAATAAAAGATAAAAGTTTTATTATAATTTAGTAAGTCTTCAAATTAACGGAGCCCTTGTCTTGGGCCCGTTAAAGTTTCAATTAAGTAACACTTATTTCTTGTGAGTAACAAATTATCTACTCGTAAATATTTTGCATATTAATTTATAGACCGGATAAATATTTTATTACTTACGAGGACTACTAATTTTAATCCTCGGCCCTGAATCCCGATTTAGAATTTGATTTAAATTGCGATTAATTTAAATCTGTCAGTTTTGTATTAAGTTTCATATCATTACATCGTCTTTGTTAGAATATTTTCGTTCACCTGGAACTCTTAAAAAAATAATTTAAACAAAAACGTTATTTTAATATTACAGGGACGACAACAACTGCCAGAAGTACTTCCTCTGCTTAGGCACCAAGCCACGCGCGCTGTTCTGTGGTAGGAACACTGGCTACGATGAGCTGACCAACACCTGCCTATCGGCTGACGAGGTGGACGCCTGCCCCGTAGAAATCAGGAACGAGGCAGCGCGCGCCAGGGAGGAAGCCAGCGAACTCCTCGCCAAAGAACAGGAGTTCAGCGCCAAAACAACCAACAAGAGGCGATACTAATTCAAACTAGCGTAAAGCTACCCTTATCACAACCAACGCTCACCAACTGTGCTATACGCGCATCTGGTCGTGGTCGTGTGGTCGTGTGTGTGGTGCGCGAAAAAAAGTGGAAAAGTGGACAGCCAGCTTTACAAAAAACCTCGCACCCTCTGCATCACATTTGATCTTTGATGCTCAGCCTATGGGACATGAGCTACACCCCAATTGCGTAAGGCACTTTCATTCGCAATCTGAAGGATTTTGAAAGGCATTGCTAATCCATTGCGTCATTGGTTTGAACTGTCAAAATGAAAGGCCATTGTAAGTGTGTTACGGGATTTCTCTGCTGGTCTGTCTCATAAGTAGTTCTAGTCTAAAACTAACAATTGAGTTACCACAGCGTCTGTGTTATGAAGTCATAGAATATTCATGTTTTACTTGTGTTGTTAATTTTGTTTTTTCTACCATCTTGTTTCCGTTTCGTACCAGGCGATTGTGTCGCAAATAAAAATATAAGGTTCTAGTGTAAGATTTGTCATAAGGATAACTGTTAAGCTACAACATTTTTTTATTTTTTTTTTATTAGAAAATATTATCATCAACCTGCATCACCATTTTGTATTTTAACAACTCGTACTTCTTGTAGGTACTACATCTGTGTCATAGACGTAGTGTCCCGATACCAAAAATTATGGTATCAATAAATAAGTAATGTTGAATATCTTGTTACAATATTACAATAAAATTATGGTATCAATAAATAAGTAATGTTGAATATCTTGTTACAATATTACAATAAAATTATGGTATCAATAAATAAGTAATGTTGAATATCTTGTTACAATATTACAATAAAATTATGGTATCAATAAATAAGTAATGTTGAATATCTTGTTACAATATTACAATAAAATTATGGTATCAATAAATAAGTAATGTTGAATATCTTGTTACAATATTACAATAAAATTATGGTATCAATAAATAAGTAATGTTGAATATCTTGTTACAATATTACAATAAAATATCTCAAACTTGAAACGTGTTTTTAATCACCATTGACCATATTACGGCCAAACCGCAGTAATCCAACTTTTTCTACCGTTAATGAAAGTCAATTAAGTATTTAATTTTGATGACATGTTTTGGTATAAAAAGTAATTGAAACGATGTTAGGTCACCATTTGAGAGTTTCTCATCAGGAAAGCAACGTGAAGAAGTAAAATGCTTTATTACCTGTGTGCCACATTGGTGTTCGTAGCAGCCTGTAAGTAATATTTCAATGATTGTTTAATACTACTTTCGTTGCATTCGTTTAAAAAAAACAACATATAATTATTCTATCTAATCATTTGTTGTATAATATTATGCTTGCATCGTAATGTATGTACCTGTGCGTCCTGCTCGTTATGACTTACGGAGTCGAAAGGTGGTCGAGAGGTGGGCGTATTCACGGTACGGCTGGACTATAAATTATGGGACGGACTATGCTTGGAGTCTCTCTGAGGGCTCGAATCCGGAACGAGGTGATCCGGCAGAGAACCAAAGTTGTCGACATAGCTCATAGAATAAGCAAGCTGAAGTAGCAATGGTCCGGCCACATTAGCATTAGATGTGTTCTTGAGTGGAGACGTGCCCTCAGGCTGTGTGGAGCGACGATCTTGGGAGGGTGGCTGATAGCAGCTAGATGAGAGTTACCGAGAATCGAGCTGAATGTCGTGAAAAGGCCTGTGTCTAGCAGTGGATTGCTATGGACTGATAAGGATGATGATGATTTTATTATAAATAAATAAGTGCTATACCAATTGTCTGGTTGAAAAACGATAAGTATGTATTTGATTGACATTGGCTTTACTACATTTTTATTAACTCAAAGAAAATATGACCGTCTGATCTACGAACTGATTACGACGGGGAGTACAAATAATCATGTAATATGTTTCATCAAACAGGCAGCGCTCAGGTTCAGGTATCCACCAACAAACCTGACCCTTGGAACGCTATCTGCAAACGGAGAAATGCTTACTACAAGGTGGACACTAGCTGCGACTCCTACGTAGAGTGCACTGTAAGTATGGACAAAGACAAAGAGATTTATTCGTCGCATATGTTAGGTAGGTACAAAGTTGGTTATTAGAGATATGTTCAGGACACATCTGCCGGGTAAAAGCGGCATACGAATATTTAGCATACAATATTACACATGGATATAAAACCCACAAAACTTATATACTACTTTTACTCTAATAAACAACACAAAACAAACATTTATATTATACAAGAAAAAATTGGTATAAAAACACAAAAACAAAAACATTTGTATTAACTAAAGGAGTAGGCAGAAGAGAGAATCAGGCGGTGGCCTGATTCTCGCAGCGCCTAAATGAGAAGACGTGTTAACTCGCTGAAAACTGTATTCGGTCCTTCTTGACGCTTATAATAATCATAAAAAATCGGGGTGTGGCTTTTTTTTGGATTAGAAATCATCAAATAACTTCTCCCGCTCTGGGCGGCGCGGGAAGGTGTGTCAGACTCTTACTGACTAAAACCCACCCGTATTCCTTCCATTGCCTGTGTTGCGTGGGCCTCGGTGACCCATTAGTACCTTCCCGCGACCCGGCAGGCATCGGCCCTAGTGCACCTACATTTGTGCTGACGACATCTCTTTGAGGCGCGCGTGGAATACAACGCGCCGTCGACCCGGGCCTGGTCCTTACCGAACGGTGAACTACCTATTGCTCACCGTCCGCAAGCCCGTGCCTACGGTGGCCGTAAATCCGCCCGGGTTTCCCGAAGCCCTGGGCGTCGCCTGCGGCGGCTAGGGGCGAGGTGGCGCGAAATTTGCCTTTCACTCAACCGTCCCGCCTCCTCCTTCGCGAGCATTACTGCTTCGCAGAAAGAGGTGATGGCTGCCCATGCCCTCTCGCTCCGTAACATGGCCTGAACCTGCCGCCGATCGCCTCCACGAGGACACGGCGGTGCTCTGCCCAAGCCGGGCAGACCTCCACCGTACTGATCGACCCCTTGACAATCCAAAAGTGCCTGTATTTGAAATAAATGCTTTGAGTTTGAGTTTTGAGTTTGAGTATGCGGTGGAATAATTATCACAAATTTCGTTATTTGCACAGGAATTCGTCGCAAAAGAAATGTCGTGCCCCGACGGCCTCCACTACAACCCTGACGCTAAGTGGCCCAGCTACCCTTGCGGATACCCCATGGATGTGCCCTGTGTAGGCCGTGGCGCTGCCCGTAAGTAATACAGGATCTACATCCAGGTGGATGTCGTTCATTTATATCATGCGATTAATGAATCGTCAGGTCAAAATATTTCTTGGATAGCTACTACGAAATGAACCTAAAGATGCACATACTTACTTATTAAATTCACAATAGAAAGTCAATGTATAAGTAGATAGATAACCATCATACTAAAGATATCGTTCATCGCTTGAACGTTTACACGATTTATTTAAATTTTCTTTTTGCAGATGCACACGTTACATTTTGTACCTACAATTTAGTAAGCGTGGCTTAAAACAAATTGACTTGCACGGGACGTAACAATAGAATCTAGCAGCTATCCGATCCCAAAGACTACTCGAACCTATTATCAACAAACAATTTCTTTGATCCAGAGCCAGCTCAGCCAACAGCCGACTGTCCCCACCAGTACGGTTACTTCGCGTCGCCTGTCGCCACCGCTGACAACTGCGGCCAGTACCGCATGTGTGTGGCTGGCAAGCCCATCGAGATGATCTGCTCCACCGGTCTAGCGTTCAACCCCGACACCGGCCGCTGCGACTGGCCCGACCTCGTCGCCTCTTGCAAAGCTGACCGTATGTATACGTCATTATACTTTATAATCTTTATGAAGAGTGTAGACCTCTTACCATCCCGTGCAAGTCAAAAAGCTGGTTTGCGGTAAATATCTACTTTAAATTCGCCTGTTGAATGTTTCTGAGCATCATGATCTTTATTATTGTGATTTTTTACTTTTGTCTTGTGTTGATTATTTATGTTTTTCTTGTAAAGTAATATATTTAAAATCATTCTATCATATTTCAGAGTTCCTCGGATTCTCTTGCCCAGCTGCCCCTACTGATGCCGATGGCAAACTTCTGGATATCATCGTGAACTACAAGTAATATACTTAGTTTTAGTCACTTTAGATCTCTTTAGAGTCAGTTCATTTGTCATCGACATTTAAAAAAAAAGAGATAGTCCATTAATTGCCGGTGTAAATCCAAAAAAGTACTGATTCCTCATTAGAACAATGTATCTATATCTTCTCTAAAGTTTCTTTCTCTTTGTAGATACCAGGGCAACTGCTACTACTTTTTCTCGTGCGAGAAGGGCCGTGCTCGGCTACTGTCGTGCGATTCCGGCCTCGCCTTCGACCCAGCTTCGGGTCGCTGCGTAGACGCCGATTACGCCAACTGCGAAGTCACTCCACTGGCCGGTGCTAAACCTCAATAATGTTGTTAAGTGTGCTTTCATGTTACGCTTAGATTCCTATGTATTTTTATGGTTCCGTATGTCTGACTGAAAAACGGAACCCTTATAGGATCATTCGTGTGTATGTTTTTATAGGATACCAAATTTAAAATTAAAAATATAACTGTGAAACTGTCAATAACTAATATTTTTTATGTGCACTATTTTGATGTACGGTAAGGTTGTAAAATATGCAATGATTTCATGGTTTTGCATGACATACATACGTATAACCCTTCATTGTGCGTGGTCCAACACGCACTTGGCGGTTTTTACTATTTAATAAATATATTTTAAATATTAAATAAATTGTTGAGTCCCTAATTTTTCCTCAGCACTTAGGACGTAGGTATTGTCCCTAATGAGACCTACTTTTCCAATATTTACAAGCAAACTGATTGGTCAGTATGTCCATCTTGACTTTTTTCACTAATACTTTATTATAATTTATGTAACACATTAATACGTCAATGTATTGTCCACCGTAGGTTTTGCTGGTACAGCTTGTTGTTTAAGTTTTTTTATTATTTGTATTTTTTTTTTAGTACTTAGTTATATCTCATTACTAGTTTATTCATTAATTTGTAAGTACAAAAATTATGTATTAGATATGTTTAAACTGTTTGTACTCCACGTCACATGCCCTAAACGTTAATTAGAACACCAGCGTCAGACAGCTCCTAAGCGCATGCTAGGAGAGGGGCCAGTTCCCGCTTTGTTGGAAGACGGGGAAACTGGTCCTCATAAAGAAGTCGGGGTGCCCTGCGGACTCTCCGTCTGCTTATCGGCCTTTTAAGCTGCTCGACGAGGTGGGCAAGCTCTTTGAAAGAGTCATTGCAGACCGCCTCGTCGGCCAGCTGGTGCGGGTGGGGCCGGATTTGGCGGAGAGCCAGTTTGGTTTCCACAAGGTGCGCTCTACGGTGGACGCCATCATGCGCGTGCGGGCCCTCACGACGGGAATGCTGTCGCCCAGGGTGGGGTCGTCTTGGCGGTGTCTCTAGACATCGCCAATGCCTTTACTACCCTGCCCTGGAGTTGCATCAGTGTGGCACTCCGGTACCACCGAATACCTACCTCTGTCGTGTGTGTCGAGAAATCGCGGCACAGCGGACAGAGCTCCGGAGGGATCTAATGGCGACATGGAGAGTGCGATTGTCACAACCCAGTACTGGGCACGCCACAATTGCGGCGATAAGTCCCCTCTTTGAGGAGTGGCTAGAGAGGCGCCACGGCGTCCTCACCTTCCGCCTGACGCAAGTCCTCACGGGACACGGCAGCTTCGGGAGGTTTCTGTATCGGATAAGGCGGGAAGAAACGCCCGGGTGTCACCACTGTGTGGATCGCCCGGTGGACACGGTGGAGCATACGGTGGAGGTCTGCCCGGCTTGGGCAGAGCACCGCAGTGTCGTCGTGGAGGCGATCGGGGGCAGAAATCTATCGCGTCCGGCCCTGGTTCAGGCCATGGTACGGAGCGAGAGGGCATGGGCAGCCGACACCTCCTTCTGCGAAGCAGTAATACTCGCGAAGGAGGAGGCGGGACGTTTGAGGGAAAGGCAAATTTCGCGTCCTCTCGCTCGAAATTTGGCTTTCCCTCAACCATCACATCCAAAAAAATTAACCTTTTTAGCGCAGCCGTGAGGCACACACTATTGCTGTTAAAACATTATTTTTATTTTCACTTTTTTATTTTGTTATTTGTATTTTGTGTTTCACGCACTGTGTCCAAATAAACGTTATTCTTTCTTCTTTCTAGATGTAGGTATATACATTAATTACTTAAAATTCAACATCTCAATAATAGAAGAACGCAACATATCCAATACAAAATCACCATAATTTACAGAAAGTAACAATATGGCCTTTGTCATCTTTTTTTTCTGGTAAGTATAAAATAACAAATATGGTATACCTACCTACTTAATTTAACTATCTACTTACACATATTTTAAAATAATTAAAACAAAAATTAAGGTAATCGGAATATAATTTACCTAAGATTGTGTGGTATATATATGGTAATAGCAAAACCCATTTATACCACCTACAGAAGACTCTAGACAATGTGGACACAAAACCAGCACCCTAATTGCGTAAGATAGTTTGAATCACAATCTGAATGATTTTGAAGTAGGTAGCTTCATATGTTATGAAAAATGGCAGCACCAACAGCGTCCTGTCTATGGTAGCAAGCAGGCTGGATTGTGCGTTTGTGAACCACTGCTGCAGGGTATCGGCTGGGCCTTGCAGCAGTGATGTCACATATTGTTTGTGTTAATGTTTTGCTAACATAGTTTGTACCTAAGCATTTTGTTACAAACACTTTGAGTCTTGTTAATTGAATTAATTGATTATTATTATTATTATTAACAACAGCAGAAATAACGCAATAAATGTTGTTGAACTGTCAAAATGAAACCCTTTGCTACTGATAATGTCTTACGCAACTATCCCGCAGTTCCTAAATAGGTAAGTGCTCATTTTATGAAATCTACAACAACACAATAGCACATTTACCTACATATTTTCAGTGGCTTCTGAAAAACCAATGCAATATAAGAATATTTTTATATTTTATAATCACGTGGTTTGAAAAAAGTTGGAACTCTGACGTACAATACGAGTAACCAGAAAGTTGCCAGGTATGATCCAGTACAAAAGAATGATCACATTAACGGGAATAACAATTTAAGTAAGCTTCGTTAAGGGTATTTTTACCCTTAACGAAGCCTTTATGTTATATATACCCCCTTTATGTTTAATAGACTACGGTGAAGCCTGATCATGAATTTGAGACATGTGTTAGTTGTTAGTATGTTCCCTCCTATATCCGATACAGGCATCCGTAGACTGATAAGTCTGAGGATTGTCATTGTCATATTTCAAAAGGTACGAAATATACGAGTACCTAAAGGGTGTATTTCATCATCATCATCATTTCACCCGAAAGACGTCCACTGCTGGACATAGGACTCCCCCAATGGGGGGGGTTGCCATAATCCCCACGCTTGGCAGGCGGGTTGGCGATCGCAGTATGGTGTTAATATGCATAGAGAACGCTGCTGCCCATTCTCTAGTAAGTCCCTTAGTCGCCTTTTACGACACCGACGGGAAGAAATGGGATGGTACTATTCTTTACGTCCGGCACCACACGTAGGTGGAGGGTGTATTTACCTTGGTCCAAATATACGGCTTGGCCGTATGCGCGCCGTCGCACCTCCTATGGAGTTCTGGTATGAATTTAAGTCACTGGTCTTTAATGTTGTGTCATGCAATAGTTCAATGGAACGGCCAAACCATACAATTTGACGAGATGTAAGATTTGTAGGATTAGGCCTTGTAGAGTTAGGGGCTTGGCTCTACATTCGATCTGATAACTTTTAAACAGTGAAAACTTTCTGTAAATCTTGTCTTGTCTTGTTGTCTATTTTGCACGAAATGTTTTTGGTTAGTTTTCATTTAATTTTTTAGGGTGTTCTATTTATTTTTATTTTAACGATAATATTGTACTAACCATCTGTATGAAATACCGACTTACCTATCTTTAAGGGGGTTGGAGGGTGAAAGTTTGACATTTCAAATCCTAGCCTGCATACCAAATTCAAGCGTTCTTCGGAATATAGGTACTCTAGAGAATTTATTTTATATACAGACCTGCACCCTCCATTACGGGGATGAAGGGGTGAAAGTAACAGATTTAAAAAAAAAAATCCTTTGCGTGGACATACTGCCAGCATACCAAATTTCAGCTTTCGAGGACATCGGGAAGTGTCCTATAGGTTTTGATGAGTAAGTAAGTGAGTCAGTTAGTCAGTGACGAAATCGACGTCTTTAAGGTATAATTAAAATCCTAAGTATAAAACCTAGACATATGTAGCTTGGGGTGTTTTATAAGTCTGCTAACCACATCTTACTCATAATTAGAGCTCTGTAGCATTAGCCAGGCCGAAGCTATGAAGGTTTGAAAATACGACGAAATGCTTCAAGAAAAGGTTTTTGTTTTTGGCTCGTCTTGGCCCCAGATTAAGAACACCTATGGCTACAGGTTCGAGAACCAATCGTTAGAACGAAAGCAAGAGATCTCGGCGTATTTTTTGATGAAACGCTACCTTAAATAACATGACGAATTGAGAGGGTTACCAAGCTATTCGGAAAGCCTTGTCAAATTCAATTTGGAAACTTTGATAGTTCGTCGAAAACAGCAAGACTTAACAAACCTGCAATGATCCTATGTTCTATGTTGGAGGGTTTGGTTTCCGCTCTTAGTCCTTCTGGTGGACCATTGTACGTGGGCCATGGCGATTATTCCAACCAGCCCACCTCCCTCCAGAAGTTAATCACATCTCCTGGTCTGTTTAGAACCTCTGTGTAGGATCTGGGTTCCCCGAGGGTTTCTGTTCTAATGTGGGTGACGCTTGTGCATTCAAAGAGCACATGCGCAACGGTTTCCTCTGCCTTCATGCAAGCCCTACACAAAAGGCTGTCCGTTATGCCTATTGTGTGAAAGTACACAAGCACGTATGACGTAGATACTTTAATTAATAACCGTTCCGTCTTTTATCTGCGATACCTAACTGCGATGGCCACATTAGAACACTTCTAAAGCTCAATGATGGAAAACTCTATGAAGGATCTAATACATGACTCGAGTTTAGTCTGTCAAGAGTATTATAATAATAATGAACCCACCGCCGAGAACACTGACGAGGAACAGAACTCCCATCTCATTCTTACCTTTATTGGCCGGCTTGAGTGGAGATTTGCAAGAGCAAACGTGCTCGGAGGAAGAAAGTATTCCAGTAAGTGCTGGTAGGGTATCTTAACCATCTTCCAGGCTCTGGGATTGTTCTGATAGCCTTGGAATTCCTCTCCACTCCTCAAGCACCTCAGGACATGTTGCCCCCTGTCGCTTTATCATTATATGCTAGGGACAGTTCCCGGGGGCCCATTATTGAGTGTGCAAGTCACCCGTACACACCCATAACATTGATCAGACAAGGGACATAACCCTGCCATAGTTTTAGGTTACCAATCCACTATAGCCACTCAAACCCGTAGCTCATTATGTTTTGTTTCCATTTTCTGCAATAGTCCTGCACCAACCGGGGATTGTCTTTGGGTACATTTGCATAGTCCATATAGGGATAATCTTCGGTTAGTGCTTCAACATTTAAAATTGTCTAAGGGACCTCTGCGAGTTGGCTTCGGCCCCTCGTTCACCTTCCCAAAGTCCAGGACCCCAGGGTGCCGAGATATGTGCCACGCAGCCTGCGGAGTAGCGAGGTAGATTTCTTACGCCACAGAGTGCATCAAAACCGTCAGTGCGTGCGTCTGCAAACATTGCCGAGGCACTGCGGAAGCGCGGCAATCGCAACAATACCCTGAATGCATTATTGTATAGGATCCGCAGAGCATTGTAAGCCTTTTGGGTATATGTGAATCACAGGGCTCCCGAGTACAGTGCTGTGTAGTAGGTATGCCTTAAAAAGGATTATTTTAATAGCGTCTGTACATCGAGAAAACCTGCGAGCCAGCATATTCACCCTAACTAACAAATCTCTGCGCTCCCCCTCTCTAGATCCATATCATCTTTCAGGTCAACAGAAATGGTAATGATGGTGTATGTTTCGTAGAATATTAAAATTATTTTTTTTTTATAATAATTAAAGGTGCTTAATGTGTGATATACCAATTAATTCGCAAATACGTAAGGCTTGAAGCTCCAGATCTACTAACAAAAATACCGTTATAAACATCTATCTACTATTACTAGTGAACATTCTTAGCAGCATCGACCGCAACTATCAAAGATCATTAAAAAATAATCAGTAACTATATTTAAAAATAATTAGATTCCAATTAATTTAATAACGGTAACGTCAGTGTGTTCCATTCAAAAACAAAAGAAAATAGGTCACTGTTTACAGTGAGGTGCGCACTGTCACACCGGGAGCACCTTCGGCAAACCACAAAAATGTTCCGGACAGAATTACTATTAATACTACCATTGGTAGTGGCTGGTAAGTTACGATGTCTGCTTTGCTGTTGTACATGGTTTTTGTAAGCTTGATATTCTTCTGTTTACAAGCGTTTGTGAATTATGTTCATCTTGCAGTGACGGTTGGTCACGTGAACACAGGATACTCGTACTATGGAACGTCAAACGTGCGGGATCAGAGGCCACAGCCGATTTATGGACAAAGGCCGTTACTTTTGCCGGGAAGACCAATGCCGGTGACTGGTCCTGCAACTGCTGCTCGTGAGGCCCTTGCAGCGCCAGCACCCGTACTCGATGGACCCTCCGCTCCCGCTGCACCACCCACACTAGCAGCTCCATCATACGCTCCATTTCTCCCTCCACAGCCCATCTACACCCCCGTATACAGACCACTTCTTCCCTCACGCCCCATCAGGCCAGCACCACCGGGTGTAGTTCCTCCTCAATCTCATACCATTGCTGAGACCGTACCAACCGTAACTGCCGCACCCCAACCACCAGCAACAGAAGCAGCACCTCCCGTACAACCCGTAGCAGCAAACACTCCTGAGGCACTCATTCTGCCAGAACCTGCAGTCGAACAGCCAGAGCCCGCACCAATTCCTATTCTAACTTCTCAACCAGAAGTGCCAATCGTAGTTGAACCCTTATATGAAGCAGTACCAACAGGAGACCTAGCTCCTGTTTCCGAACAATTTCCTGCGCCAGAACCAATTCATCCATCAGCTGCGGTATCTGAACCCATCTTGCAACCCGAGCCCGTCGTGCAACCCGAGCCCATCTCACAACCTGAACCCTCCCTACAACCTGAACCCATCCCAGAACCGGAACCCGTCCAACAACCTGAGCCCGCCTTGCAACCGGAGTTCATCCTGCAACCCGAGCCGACCCAGGAAATTGTGCAAGCCCAAGAACCAGCAGTTCTTCCAGGACGAGATGCCGTGCCATTCCCAGAACCACCACAGAAGCCAGTATTAGCTCCGTCACCTACCAGCTTAACTTATTCTATCAACTTACCCCAATCACGTACGCCAATGGCATTACAGCCCCTTCTTCCTAAACCTCAGCCTGTCCGGGAACCTGCTTTTGGTCGGCACTCTCAATCCTCAGTTCCGCCAATTATTTCCTATCCAACTGTTTCGTATTCTACACAAACTCCCTCATATTCATATCCCCCTACACCTCCACGTACGGTAGCTACTCAGGCACCCCCGGTGGTAGTCACCACACAATCACATCCAGCGGTGCCATCAGGGCAATTCAAGTTTGACTTCCAGTGCAAAGAAGGCAATGGATATTACTCCGTTGAACATGAATGCGACACCTATATTGAATGCAAGGTACGATATAAACCTGTTATTTCATTAAAGATTACTACTTTCTCTGAACAATTGCTCTTGCTCTCAAAAGATTACGATGCTTATTACCCGACTGCCTCAGATGGAGGGTAATGTTTTTCGAGAGTGTGTATGTATGTATGTATGTCTATTTCTTTGGCACGCTCTGTAGCCTAAACGGCTTGATGGATTTTAACATAAGAGGTGTCGTTAGATTCTTCTTCATTGTGGGAGTGACATAGGCGGGGGACATACCAATAATCTGAAGTATGGTGTAACTTTTGTTTCTCCCCGCCTGCGATACCAAAATTCTATAGATTGTAATGCTTATTTTTCTCTTTTCGGTTATTTGCTTTTTTATAAATTGTACACCATCGCTCTTCCCCTTTGCAGCAAAACAGACCAATGAAATATGCGTGCCCAGATGGTCTTCACTTCAATCCTGCTGCTAAACACTACGAATACCCCTGCGCTTATCCCTCAGAAGTAAAATGCATGGCAGGTGACCAAGAACGTAAGTAATTAAAAAAAAATCACGTTCGAATTTCTACGGAGTGACATTTCTCATTTCACTTTTTTTTTTTTAGAGGTTCCAATGCCTACTGACAAATGCTCAAATCAATACGGATTCTACTCGATGAATGATGGCGACTGCAGCAAATTCATCATGTGCCAGGAAGGCTTAGCCACTATAATGAACTGCCCTATGGGTCTGGCTTTCAATCCACAAACGAGCAGCTGTGACTGGCCCGCTAATGTCCCACAATGTAACCCTAATGGTAAGTCGAAATCGATAGTTACCTAATCCAACTAATTAAGGATTTTTGGCCAACATGCATGCAGGCTTCAAATTAAGAGCGGACACGATGGAAAACATTATTTCCATTCAGAAGCAAAACTAATCATTCCACTTTCTTTATTTTTAGTATTCAAGGACTTCACTTGTCCAGACCCCCCAGAAGACGAGGATGGGCAAGTTTCTGATATTATCTTCAAATACAGGTACCTACCTACCTACTTTTTTAGTTTGTTCCATTTTTAGGGTTCCGTAGTCAACAAGGAACCCTTACAGTTTCACCATGTCAGACTGTCTGTCCCCAGCTTAGCTCAGAGACTCTTAGTACTAAAAAGCTGTAATTTGGCATGGGTATAGATATTAATCACGCCCACAAATTGGTAAAATAAAATCTAGAAAAAAAGGGTACCTCCCTTGTACGTAAAGTGGGGATGATATTGTTTTTTTCTAATCTATCCCATGGTGTGGGGTATCGATGGATGGCCGTTCACCATTTTTCGATTAAGGGATCCGTTTGCCGTAATACGAGTATTAACCTAAAGTGCTACTTTTTTAAAAAGGAATACTATCACTGCTAAGTAAGCTTTACAAGTTAACGAGTAGTTGTCGATCGACTTACATTTGCAATTGGAATGTATGGAAGAACTTAATTTCAACAACAATGTTAAGTTTGTTTTTGGGATAAATTCTTTCCAACTACCACGGAAATCTTCATTATGCGTGGTCCGACACGCACTTGGCCGGTTTTTTTTTTTACGTTTAGCCAATGGTTCACAGCCAATGTAATCTTATTTTTAAAAAAAAACCTTTTAATGTTTCCTTAGGTACGGAGGACAATGTAAACTGTACTTAGCCTGTCAACTCGGATATCCTCGGCTCCTAAGCTGCGAACGTGGGCTTTCCTTCGACGACGCGTCGCAGACCTGTATCGATGAAGACTATGTGACAGATTGTTCAGCTCCGTAACTTGAGCATTAACAATAATAATTATGTTATAAATTAGAAATAATTATAATATTCGAAACATACAAAACATGAGAAAACATACGTTTTATTCTTCACGTTGTAGGTAATATAAGCACTTCCCATGATCAGTGTGAGTCGAAATTATAAAAACCTTAAAACTTGGTTAGATTCCTAATTGTCCACCTGTTAAGCCCCGCGTGACACCGATTCGGAGTCAAACAATAGAAAATCAATTGTGTCTCATTAGCTGTCCTTGACCAATTAAAATAGTAATTTTCATAAGTTTACAAAACTTCTGCACCTAGCATGGAGAGGACAGCTATGAGCTACCTACTACTCATCATAAAAGGTGCGACTGCACGACGTGCGAGGCACCAGTTCTAGTTTAAATACATAAACTAGAACTGGCTTGAACTTACACAAGTTCAAGCCTACTTCGTGTGGTTCATAAATCAAAACCACGAAGCACAATGGTTTTCAATGCACTGTTTTCAGTTCAAATCAAATTCAATCAGAGCTGATAATGTTCTAAGATGATATATACCTACCATAAATAGTTTCAATAACTATGTATTTGCGTAATACCCTAGTTTTATTATGGTATTGGCTTCCATGATAACTATGTATTGCGTGAAACTATATTTTATTGGCTTGATACGCCATAACGAATTACCGAGTACTAGTGACAACACTTGATTGATGGTTCGCGGGTCTCTCGCCCCTAGCCGCTGCAAATTTCGTGACCTCTCGCCCCTAGCCGCCGCAGGAGACGCCCTGGGCGTCGGGAACCCCGGGAGGATTTCCGGCCACCGTAAGCGCGGGCTTGCGGACGGTGAGCAATGGGTAGCTCACCTTCCGGTATGGACCAGGCCCGGGTTGACGGCGACTTGTATTCTACGCGCGCCTCAAAGAGATGTCGTCAGCACAAATGTAGGGATCCACTAGGCCCAATGCCTGCTGGGGTCGCGGGAAGGTACTAATGGGTCACCGAGGCCCCCGCAACACAGGCAACGGAAGGAATACGGGTGGGTTTTAGTCAGTAAGAGTCTGACACACCCTCCCGCTTCGCCCAGAGTGGGAGATGTTATTTGATGAATAACCACTCAAAAAAAAAAAACAGTTGGTTCGCGGGTGGACCGAGCCGAGCGCTGCCGAAATAATACGAACTAGAACTAAACTAATTTGTAGCCAGTCCCAAGCCTGGAAGAACTATGAAGAAAAGTTCATTTACTCAAAAATGTTCAGTTCAACTTATTTTTAATACCGACCAAACGTTCAAATATTGAACCCGAGATCAGTATTACCAATATATGGTCACATAATAAAGTAAATAGTTTCAAAACCATTCCAATACCTAAAGCGAACTTAGGTCTTGGTATCACCGACACATAGTTATCAAAATAAATATGTAGTTTCAATACCATTCCAATACCTACCTAAAGCGAACTCGGTGCTCGGTATCACCCATACATAGTTATTAAAATAAATAGTTTAAAATGCCTGGTATTGGTAATCATACCAATAAATAGTTTCGGTATTACAAATTCGCGTACCGTCCCATGTCTTTAACCACAGGATCTGATATTACCATACAAATAAATTATTTATACAGGTGCTTTTTGTGAACTGGCAATATTTATAACAAGCTCTGTCTCCTTCGCCTTAAATGTTCAAAAACAAGGAATGTGATTGGTGGCTAATAGTTTCAGAACTACAACGACCAATCATATTGTTATTTTGTGTACAATGTTCAATAGCAAACAATTTCAAATTTCCGCCAAAGAAGCGCGGTTTTTGTAGACTACAATAATTTGAATTTGAATTTGTATTTACAAGAATCTTAAATGTTATCATTGATGATTAAGTGCACATGTACAATTTTGCATTTATTTTGATATTTTGAACGGTGGAGTGCCGTGTGATAGCTGTATGATGACGGAACAAACGGCGAATACCGCGAGACATTCCGCTAGCGCAGCCCTGGCGGACATCGCGGGACATCGCCCCAGTTGCCCCTTCGGATCGAGCGGTTGCGTAGTCGCGACTCACGGCCGTAGCCTCTGAGCCCTATTTATTTTTTTACAATCAGTGTGTTCCTAAAGTGAATTTAAATGTAAAAAACAATATAAAGTCGATATCCTGTCATTTGTGATAACTCAAGCATTAATAAAGTTCGATGTCTAGCTGTCCACAAAATGGAAGATTCCTACATTATCGCTAATTTCCACACGCTTTGTCGACTGTGCTTGCACAAAAGCACATTCTCGACGTCGATATTCGCAGCTGCGCCGGACGACGAAACAAATGTTGCTTTAACCTCCAAACTAGCAGAATGTCTCGAGTTGCAGGTAAGATAATGTTCATTTCTGCAATTTTTTATTGGTTACAGTATTATTTAAATCTTGGTATAATAAAACATGTTATTTCAGATTGATCCTAATGATGGGCTGCCTAATAGGATCTGCTACAAATGCTTGTTCAAAGTTGATAAATGTTCAAAATTTAAGCTACAGTGCATTCAAAATGAAACCAGGTTGAGACAAATCACTACAAGAGCTACTGAACTGGACAACTCCAATTCATCTGAACTTAGCAGCTACAACTATGGTTCACATTCTCAGGATGGACTGAAACCAAAACCGGAAGATTACATTGTTGAAGATAGTGTTGTGATGGTAGTTGATCCAAGCCTTGACTATGACTCCTCTGAGGAGTCTGAAAATATGGACCCCGTTGAACCAGAAGTTATTGAAAGAAACAACACCCCAGATGGTGAGCCAATGACTGAATCCTTTTTTAAAAATGTATTCATGTGTCAATTCTGCGATCAAGCTTTTGTTTCACAAGAAAAATGTAAGGAACATGAACATGCTTACCATGATCCCAATTTACCATATAAATGTATGGAGTGTAGTCTAGTCTTTGCTGAGCGAAATCAATATGTGCAGCACACTAAACAAGTACATGGCAATGATAAACCCTACCACTGTCCAGAATGTGACAAATGTTTTGGGAGACGCTCTGATTTGAGAAAGCACTCCATTGTCCACACTGGCATAAGGCCGTATCAATGTCAATATTGCTTGAAAAGCTTCTCCCGCAATACTAATCTTAGCAAACATCTGCGTATTCATGCTGGACACAAACCGCATGTGTGCCCTCTTTGTCCAAGGAGCTTTGTGGCAAAAGGAGATTTACAACGTCATGTGCTTGTTCATTCAGGAATGAAGCCTTTTGCTTGTAGGAAATGTCACTTGACATTTGGTAGAAGAGATAAACTGATTAAGCATGAAATGCGTCATACTCCTATGAGCCCCGGGAAAACAAATGCAAATAAGTTTATTTTGCCTGACCATGAACAAGATAATCATGATATGGTAGTAAATGTAAACCCCTTTAGCAATCTTATGACTTCTCCTACTCAGCTCCATCCAGATTCATCAAATACTGAGTATGATCTACCGAGAGTCCCAGATCATATATCTGGCGAGAGCAGTTTTATGAAAGTACAGAAAAATACTTCTGCTGCAAATAAGCCCACCCAGCATTCCCCACCAAAACAGAAAGCTGCAGCGAATAAAAACAGGCCGAAAAATATTAAATGTCATCAGTGCCCTAAGAGGTTTAGCTCTTTAGATTCCTACAAAACACATGTGTCTATAGCACATATTGGATCCAGGGTCTTCCAGTGCAAAATTTGTTTCAAGAAGTTCCCTCGTAAAAGAGAGTTGGACCGTCATGCAGCTCTTCATTCTGGTATGAAACCGTTTTCATGCAGTCAATGTGATAAAAAGTTTACTAAAAAGGACAAACTTGATAAACATGAGCAAACTCATGAATGCCTGGTTGTGAATATGCCTTGCATAGAATGTGGTGCCACATTTGAAAAGAAACCTGATTTAGTTGCACATATAAAATCACATTTTACTGAAAATTTTGATGATAAGATAACTGAAGCTGAAATTAAGAAAGAAGAGGACCCTGAATTTAATTTGGATGACAATTTCTATGACCTAGAAACTTGAGATTTTGAACTTGTTATTAAACTTATGTCAGAATAATTCTTTGCACTACGTGTAACTTATTGTTCACTTGCTTAGTACTTAATAGATAGGTATAAAGGAGAGGGATAAGGTGGTGATTTTTTTACATTGGTGATTGAATGTATGTAAAATATTTGTTTGATGATTTGGGATTATGTGAAGTCTGAATCCCTATTCTAAAAACCCACCGTATGTGGATTATTAAAAAAATCTGAACACTTTTAACCTTAAGAATGACTTAAACCATTTCTAGCATTAAATGTATGACCTTCTCATATTGAGGAATAATTTAACCAAAAATTATGTTAATACTTTATTTTGTATCATTGTTATTATTAGAAAACCTTGTATTGAATAGATAGGTATTAGCAATAAACATTTATATAGTATGCTAACAAGATTATTGTTCATTCATGTTACACGAACACAATATGGTGTGGCACACAACCATAAATTTAGGTTTTAGAGATCAATAACTCTAAAATGGACTTGAACAAGTAGTAAAGATGATTGTCAAAATTTTATTGTAGTAATTAGATCTGATGTTAAGAAAGCTCTAATTGTCTCATAAAACTGACATGCTATTGGGAAAAATACTTTGTCTATCCAAAGATAATAATATATAACTGTACCTAAGTTATGTCTAGTATTTTTGTTTATCCTTAAAGGTATGCCTGTATTAAAATTGTGACTTACCTACATAATTATGTAATAGGTAAGAATGCACAAAAACTGTCCCTATCAAGTGATAATTGTAGATACCTACATTAGATAATAATATACTTAGGATAACTGTAATTAGTTTATAATATTATACTGAATTGAGTTCTGTCCTCATGTATTTGCTTTAAGTTTAGTTGCATAGGTTGTATGGATATTATATTTATTGCAAAGTAACAAATCCATGCATTTAAGAATACATACTAATATTAAAAAGTAACTAGAACTCTGTACTGTAAAACGGGGTGAATAGGTATGCAGGGGTGAATCAGTATGAAACTTTAAAATGGATTTTAATGTTGAAATAATACAGTTTGCTGCCAAAAAGGAAAGTCAGTCATTAATTATTATACAGTTAACATGAGTCTTTTTTGGCAACAAACTATATTATTTCAACTATAAAATCCATTTCAAAGTTTCATCCCGATACACCCCTGCATCCTTATTCACCCCGTTTTATGGTACTTTACAAATATAGTTACTTTATTATTATAATTTAGAAAGAATTTTAAAATATTCAGTGTTGTTAAAAAAAATCCTGTTCATTGCATCTACTTGAAAAAAACAATTCTTTAGCAACAGTCAATTTAATCTATCAGCAGGATAATTCAGTATTGCACAAAAACAAACAATAAACTTATTAAAATAATATTAATCTTTAATCATGCATCAGAATAAACATTATTATATTTTTATTTTACCTAAACCTAATGCAGTAATGTGCAAATATAGGTCTGTATGTAAATATTTATCTGCTATAAATGTTGTCCACTAAATTATTACTCTCTTTTACTTATTTTTAACACCTAGAACCTTACACATTGACTAGTTGAACCAGTAAATATTATAAAAAATATAGTTTCCTTAGCACCCAGGGCTCTGCACCTGCAGGCACCCTGACTATGGTGATGACGTGATGAGTCTTTTCAATGAAACAAATTTACATTCACTTAGTTTTATTGTTATCCAGCTAATGGATTAGCATGTATTGTAACTGAAGTTATTTTCGCTTCTGTAAGTGGCCGGTATGTTTTTGGGTTGACTGCCATTTTTTCTAAATCATCAAGTGATTCAAATCCGTCAATGATTCTGTAACAAAACATAACACCATTTGTGGTTTGACAGTAAAAAGTACCTGCAGCAAGCCAATGGAATCCACCAGCAAACTAACACCATTAATGAATATATTATGACTAAGGTCTTGACTCATTCAATTAATGAAATCTTGGTTGGTCATAAGTCTAACAAGTTGCTCAATCATAGCAACCTGACTTCCAAACCATATGTTGACAACATCTACAATGGTTTTTATCCTCTAGAATCAGTATAACTTTGCATATCAAGCTGATGCTGCATTGACACAATCAAAGTATTCTTGTACAAAGTAGTTTTGACAAAGCAGCTTTTGAAAAATTGAACTGCAGTCCTAGTCCACTTTGATTGGATGCTGTCATCCAAGTGCACTTTGATCAGTGTTACCATGATCAAAAAACGTCCAAGTACTCGTCAAATCTACTTTATCCAAACATACTGTGATTGCGTCAACATGGCTTAAATGAAAGTAGCTTTTATAGCATATTTTCTTACCTGCCAAATAGTGTATACTTCAAATCTAAATGTGGTTGTTCTCCATAGGTGAAGAAAAATTGGCTACCATTCGAGTTGGGCCCATTATTGGCCATGCTCACCATACCTCTTGCATTATGCTGTAAAAGGAAAACATATATTATCAATACTTATGCTTATTAGAATATCATGCTAAGAAAGTCTATTGACTTTTCAATTTATAGATTGATGCTTCACACTACATAATGAAAACATTATTGTAGGTCATAGGGTCATTATCTTAGGGGCAGGTTTTATTTTATTCTGAGCTATTAAAATAATTTATATAGGTACCTTCAACTCTTCTTTAAATTCATCTTCAAACTTTCGTCCCCATATAGACGTGCCTCCTTTTCCGGTGCCTGTGGGGTCGCCTGTCTGTACTATGAAGCCCTAAAATAAATAACAACACAAGTACACAACTCGCATTTCTATTAAAATCGATAGGTATACATGTAATTAAAATGCACCTGGTCTTACCTTAATATTCCTGTGAAATAAGCTTCCGTTGTAATAATTGCTAGCACATAATGCTAAGAAGTTCTCACAAGCTTTTGGGCATTGCTCACAATATAATTCTACTTTTATATCCCCGACGTCAGTATGCAATGAAACAGACATTTCGCCTAAGACTTCAGTTAATTTCTTTACTATGGTTCTTGAAAAGAAACCAGTGAGTTAACAAACTTTCTGTTTATTTACTTTTAAAACAACCTAAAATTCATCGCGCGTACCTACCCGTTTGACGTTTTCTGTTTTTTTGTCCCTGTCTGACAGGAAATTGACAAATATGTCAAAGCTGGCAATTTAACTAGCATTTCGTTTTACGTATACAACATATACGAGGCATGCCTTTTAAGTTTTGTCGTTTGAAGAAAAAAACACAACTAGAACCTTATAGTACTTTGTATTGTTTTTCAAAGTATTCACCACGTAGCTTAATACACTTTTCCATTCGCTCAAATCAGTTATTATAACATTTATTCCACTCTAAAGTGGGGGTGTTCAAAATGGCTGACTTGAAAGCGTCGACTGCTTCTTCACCGGACTGGAACCTTTGACCACGAAGACTTTTCTTAATTTTACGAAATGTAAAGAAATCGTTAGGGCTTAGGTCAGGACTGTAAGGAGGATGGTCAAGAATTTCTACTTTTTCCTGCTTCAAATACTCAATCGTTTGACGAGCGCTGTGTGAGCTTGCGTTGTGGTGGTGCAGGATGATGCGTCGCTTTGAGTTAGATTTTCGAAGTTTGGCGATGACTTGTGGTAAACAAACTGTGGTATACCACTCTGCGTTAACCGTTCTACGATCTTCAAGTGCAATAGTCGCAACATGGCCGGTCTTTCCAACGAACGTGGCCATCGTCTTCTTAGAAGTGCTTCGAGAACGAAGAACTTTAGTCGGCTTTGGAGCCAAAGACGAGCGTCTTGAAAGACTCAGATTGTAGATTGTTGTTTGGAATCAGGATCGTAGGCATAGATCCAAGATTCGTCACCACTGATGATGTCGTAGACGTGATTTGACTCTCTTCGGTTGAACCTTTGCAGAGTTTTCTTACACTATCTGACGCGGGCGGCCTTGTGATTGTCGGAAAGCAGATGTGGTATCCAACGGCAAACTAGCTTTCTCACACCAAGCGCTTCATGCAAGATCTTCTAAATGGTTGTCCCTGAGATGCCAAATAGAGCCTCTATCTCTCGATACGTCACATGACGATCTTCGAGAATTAGTTGTCTCACAGTAATGATGTTGTCTTCAGTGAAGGCGGATTTTGGGCGTCCTTCGCGAGATTTGTCACTAACACTAGTATGTCCACGCTGGAATTCTAAATACCAGCGTTCGACAGTCCGCAGACATGGGGCTTCATAACTGAACACAGATGTTAGCTCTTCAAAACACTGAAGCCGTGTCAGGCCTCTTCTAAAGTTGTAGAAAATTATTGCACGAACATTTTCCTTAGAAAGATTAGGTAATTTTCGTACGTAACCTGACAGATTCCAACCGACGCTGTGACTAAACAATAGCATTAATCCTAATACTATCAACTGTTTTGAGATTCAAAATTTAAACACATTCGAATATAGAACAGTTCCAAATTCAAAATTGCCGGGAAATATGGAAATGACAGAACTTAAAAGGCATGCCTCGTATATTACAACAAAACAATTAGGAAAAAGTAGAAATACAAGCCGGCGGCGCCGCTACAAAATTAGTTACATTATTTTAGGACCTTAGTAAGACTAAAAGGATTTTTCAGTTTCTAGTTTTTCAGATATGATACGGCTACATATCAAGATATAAATTGGCACTGTCAAGGATGCAAAATATTGTGAGCGTTGGAAAGCTCAATAAAATTTATAGAACCTACCTATAGATCAAAAATATGTCCTTATGTGAACGGTTCAATAATATATGCTGTGCATTAGGCAATAATATGTGATCACCCTTTTCAAAAATATATCTAAACTGTATTGGCTTTAAAAATATCTGAGCAGGCTAAGCTTCTTAATTATCTCTACATGCATGGTAAAGTTAATTATTTGCTCCAACAAATAAGATCTAGTTTACATTGTTACAGAAATGACAGTAGTTTCCATTGTTTTCCTCGCGTCTGCTTTTTAAGTTTTTTAAATAAGTGTCTTTCAATGCCGTATGTTTTCGTACAGCTTGGCCATTTAAGTTTGATAATTTTGCCACAACTTTTACAGGACTAACGAAGTCTTAACTGTGAATTGAGTTTCACGTCACAGGAAAGAAAATAATACCATTTAATTATAGTATAAACTGTATTATTTGACAAATATAACTAAGAAAATATTAAAGTGATATGCAACCTAATAGCACTTGACTTAAATTTATAAAAAACAAACAATAATAATATTTTATCTTAAACTAAAATTAATCTTAGTTATTAACTTTATAAAAAGGGCACGTCTATAAAATAAGTAAATTTTAATAGATTATCTAATTAGTGACGCAATTAAAAGCGTTAGTTACTTAATATCTTGTGTATGATCCGTTCGCGTCAATCACTGCTTGTAGTCGAGCACTCATTGACTGAACCATAATAAGGCAACAATCACTATTTCTAAAACTATTCCAGATGTCATAAATTCTCCTTTAAATTCTCTTCCGTGCGAGCCTGATTACAGTCCCAATTATGTACCATTAACCCCCATAGATTCTCTATGGGGTTAAGGTCCGAGCTTTTCGGTGGAATTTTTATTAATTCCAAGTCTACTTGCTCAGCTATCCAATTTTTCTGGCAAAACTTGTCTGGCATTGTGAACGGAACTATTATCTTGTATAAAAGTAATTCGGTGATTATCAGGATAGACAATTTTTGCAATCGGTAAAAACACGTCTTTTAAAATATCTAACGTTATTGTACAATAAGTTTTGGGACGATTCGTCAATCCTGTGATCATCAATTCCGTGAACTTATTGTTCACGGAATTGACTGGTTTCACGGAAATGACGTTAAAGCTTGAATTTGCAATAATTGAGTATTGAGATGTTCGTAAAAAGCTACTTGGAGCTGTTTTAACTGTCTGCTTGCACCAAATTATGTTTAAAACCTTACTATTTCCTTAGAAGCGATAACGTTCACGGAATTGATATAATTCTCAGTAATGACGTGACATTGTTTCGTATCTTGTGTGCACCTGATTTGTATCGTATTTGCTTAGGTTTGTGAATTGTTTTTGGTGATGGGTGATAGTTTTTATTTTTTTGCATGTAGGGACGGGAAAATATGGCAAAACCCACGAAAAAAATGACGATCGCGGAAAAGAAAGCTAGACGAAGAGAGCAAATAAAAGTCTATGCGGCGACACTGAGAAAAGCTGAAAGAAAATCCTGTGGCAAGTTGGAAGAGGTACGTAAAAAAGACAGAGAAAGATACCACAAGAAGAAAGAAAAAGGATTAATTAAGACCATAAGGGATCGACCGCCTAGAAAACAAAGACAAATAAGAAAATACTGGAAAGCCATCAAACCACCATCGAGTCCTACGTCTTCACAGAGCGGGCTTAGAAAGCTACAAGAAATAGGAATATTTTACGTGCTGAAAATAGAATCCTCAAGGAAAAGCTTCATCAACTCGAAAATGTCTTATCTAAGTACAAAATGAGATTTAGAAGACTGAAGCCCAAACCAAGCATACAAAAAAAAATTATCGCTTTGTTTGGCAAATTTTTTTTTTAGAACAATACGAATTTATCAGACTCATACCCGGAAAGAAGGAAACCATCACGCGTAATAAACAAAAGATGCAAATTCAGAAATGACTCCAGCAGTGATTCTGATAATATTTTTTAATTGAAATTACAGAAATGACAGTTACCGTTTTGTCATTTCGGTGATCAAAGTTTTTTTTTTTTTAAGCATTTAATATGGTGTTATTTTGTTTTGATTTATTAATGCGACTTCTAATAATAGGCCTATAATGTTAATTGCCTAAAATTTAATGTATCTGATTAGGTGGTTGTTTTATTATCACTTTCAACATTTCTGTGAACACATGAGTCAATTCGGTGATCACATTTACATATTAAACATAACTTGTTATTTGTATATTTCACTCCATATCGTTTTTTATAATATTTTGCAATAAATGATCATTAAAAACCTTAAAAACCCCGATTTTTATTTTTGCGACTTTGAAAATGTACCTAACCCGTAGAATGACCAACAACTTTTACAACTTTTTGAATCGTTTTATCTCAGAAACGGTGGCTCGTAGGAAAAAAGTATTGATACATTTTTTATAGATAATTTTATGATCTACAATTTTTATTTGAGGTACTTTTATGATAAAACTTACCGTTTTGCTGAAAATCGCGTAAACTCATGTTTTTGACCTTTGACCTCGAATATTTTTTTTTCCATACACGGGAATGATAGGGAACTTTTAAATTATATTTATAATTATGTTTTGAACAATTTTACTGATTTTCAGCTTGCTGGGATTTTATGCACCTTCGAATGTCTAAATTGACCGGACTATGTAAACGTAACATTTTATGCCTTTCCGTTAATAACTATTTTTTTAGCTGGAATGCGGTGATGAATTCCCGCTTCATTAAGCCTTCGTCGTAGGTATATGTAGTTAAACTGGATACAGCCATAACAGCTGCAAATGTAGATGTTCTGATAAATCTTGCATTTCGAACACTTTCAACCAGTTGCATATCTTGATCATGAGTTGTTTTCCTAGATCGGCCAAAAGACATGTTTTGTAAGATTTCCTTCTTCTTGCCACCTTTTCCACCATAATTTGTAACAGTATTTCTCTGTTAAAGAACGATTTTATTAAATTACCACGTCATTAGAGATTAGATAAAAACTTGGACGAATACCTAATTCTTCTGCAATGGCTGATTTAGAAACACCTTACTCACACATATTACATATAGGTAGATACATAAACTATGTTATGTTTCGTATGCTCATCAATTCTATACCTACCTTTTAATTTTAAATGGGTAGGTAGGTATATTTCGATTGAATTAATGTATCGTAAATCGTAGGAATTTATTAAATCGTTGAATGACACACGGAAAAAAAGGATGGCCTAATTCTTCTGCAATGGCTGATGTAGAAACACCTTCCTCACACATATTACATATAGGTACTTAAACTATTTTATGTTTCGTATGCTCATCAATTCTATACCTACCTTTTTAATTTTAAATGGGTAGGTATATTTCGATTGAATTAATGTATCGTAAATCGTAGGATTTTATTAAATCGTTGAATAACACACGGAAAAAAAGGATGTCTTAAATTAAGACAATATCCTTTTGGTCAAGACAAATATTGATTCATTTATGGGAAAAACAATATATTCTTGAATGAAGCAAAATTTTGTCTTAGTATTATTGTCTTCTTCGAAGACATTATACTTAAATGAAGAATATATTATTAAGTTAAATTTTAAGAACATTATTTATCTTAGTTCAGTAAAAACTAGATAATGGCGCCGATTCCCTTGTTCACAAACTAAACTAAATTTAAGTTCAGTGCATCTTTTTCTTTCTATTTCATTAAGAAAAGGACAGAAGATAAATTTTAGTTTAGTCCTGTCAAATTAATCAGCGCCTGTCACTACTCCATACAAGTTTAGACGTGATTAAAAACTTGCCTACTAAAATTACGTCAATTTACGTCAAGCGCTGATTAATTTGACAGGACTAAACTAAAATTTATCCTCTGTCCTTTTCTTAATGAAATAGAAAGAAAAAGATGCACTGAACTTAAATTTAGTTTAGTTTGTGAACAAGGGAATCGGCACCAGTTTCTTCAATTAAGAATATTATAATCTTGAATAAAAAATATTTGCTTAAGCAAATATTTTTTCAAGAATAAAAACCAAGTATTTATTATTCTTGATTTGAGTAAACAGGTTTTCTTGGACTGAGTACATTTACTTACGTTAAGAAAATATTTACTTACTACGTCCAAATTTTAATTACACCACGATAGCTAAAGGATCAAAGAAATCGTAAAAAAGAAAATGTTACCCGTTATGTACCTACACGTATTCACGTAAAACACGCGGCCGTATCCAAGACAGGCAAAAGTCCTCGCGCACGTATGTGAATGGCGCGAGGAGGCGAAACGCCGGGGCGTAACTCCGCTGCCGCGAGAAATCGCGGCACAGCGGACGGAGCTCCGGCGGGATCTCATGGCGACATGGAGAGTACGGTTGTCGCAACCCAGTGCTGGGCACGCCACGATTGCGGCGATAAGTCCCCTCTTTGAGGAGTGGCTAGAGAGGCGCCACGGCGTCCTCACCTTCCGCCTGACGCAGGTCCTCACCGGACACGGCAGCTTCGGGAGGTTCCTGTGTCGGATAAGGCGGGAGGAAACGCCCGGGTGTCACCACGGCCGGCGATCGGCGGCAGAGATCTCTCGCGGCCGGCCCTGGTTCAGGCTATGGTACCGAGCGAGAGGGCAAGGGCAGCCGTCACCTCCTTCTGCGAAGCAGTAATGCTCACGAAGGAGGAGGCGGGACGGTTGAGGGAAAGGCAAATTTCGCGCCCTCTCGCTCCTAGCCGCCGCAGGAGACGCCCTGGGCGTCGGGAATCCCTGGCGGATTTCCGGCCACCGTAGGCGCGGGCTTGCGGACGGTGATCAATGGGTAGCTCACCGTCCGGTAAGGACCAGGCCCGGGTCGACGACGCGTTGTATTCCACGCGCGCCTCAAAGAGACGTCGTCAGCACAAATGTAGGTGCACTAGGGCCGATGCCTGCCGGGTCGCGGGAAGGTACTAATGGGTCACCGAGGCCCCCGCAACACAGGCAATGGAAGGAATACGGGTGGGTTTTAGTCAGTAAGAGTCTGACACACCTTCCCGCGCCGCCCAGAGCGGGAGAAGTTATTTGATGATTTCTAATCCAAAAAAAAGCCACACCCCGATTTTTTATGATTATTATAAGCGTCAAGAAGGACCGAATACAGTTTTCAGCGAGTTAACACGTCTTCTCATTTAGACGCTGCGATATTTTTTCGGGTTTTCAAAAATAAAAAAAAATATTTTCTTAAATCTAATTGTCACAAATCCTCACAAATAATGAGCTACTCGTGTAGGTATGTTTATTATACCTACAGCAGGAAATGCAATATCTCAAAAATTTTAAGACGCACAAATTATTTTTTTGGCGCACATTTCTGCACAAATACGAGGGTGACACTGAAAGTTCTTAGAAAATCAAAAACTGAACAAACTAGCAAGTTATTTGTTTTATTATATCTTTTCAAAATAGTAGTGTCCATTTACATCAATACATCGCTGCATCCGATGGCACCACTGAGAAAAGCACTTTACCCACTCCTCCTTAGGGGTCTCTTCGACGGCATTTTGAAATGCAGCCACTGCTTCCTCGGCGTCCATAAAACGTTTTCCTCGAAGTTTTTCTTTTATTTTCGGAAATAAATAAAAATCTCAATTTCGATCCTCTAAAACAATTTTTGCGTAATGACCTGTCCTTCCGAAGAACGAGGCCACCATCTTTTTTCTCACGCTTCGACCTCTCTTCACTTTAGTTGGCAACTCCTCGGAAGGAAACACCCAGACAGCAGACTGTCTCTTAGTTTCAGGATCATAACAATAAATTCAGCTTTGTTCACCCGTAAGTACGTCGGACACAGCATTGGAGTCACCTCCGTTAAATCTTTGAACCATTTCATGACACCAATCAACACAAATTATGTCCCTCACTCATCTCTCCTCATCATGAGTACCTCAAACGAGGGACCTCCCCTCGTTTGAGGTACTCATGATCGCAAATTGAAAGACAAACTTGAATTTCCTCATTGAACCACCTCACCACACTAGTGATGAGTCCCTCACTCATGAGGTCCCTCGTTTGAGGTAGGTACTCATGATCGCAAATTGAAAGAGCTACTCGAATTTCTTCATTGAACCACCTCACCACACCTCACTCGTTCACGCGTCGTCAAAAATTGACATTGACGATATGAAATCGTGGCGAGGGGTGAGGCGAACGAGTTCGAGACTCGCAAGTAGCGAGTGAGTAGAGACTCGTGCGTGAGTACTCGTGAGTAGCCGTCGCGCCCGCCCGCCTCGCTCCCTCGTACTTCGGCTGAATTTGGCTCGGGCTCACGAGTCGTGAGGTGAATACGCCGTTGACGAATCCTCACCTCAAATGAGGGGTGCCTCGTGAGGACCTCACGAGGTAAAGTGAGGTCCTCCCTCAACCTCAAATAAAATTTATGAGTTAATGGGTAGGTAACTCATAAATTTTAACAACACTACACCGGGCACAAAGCTTCCTGACCGCTATATTATGTTCATGGAGGATTTTGTGCACTTGGCTCATACCGATGCCTAAGCTTGTCCGAATCTGCTGATAAGTCACTCTTTTGTCAGTCTCTATCATACGCCGCACAACACTGATGTTGTCTTCAGTCGTCGCCGTAGAAGGCCTTCCCTCACGCAGATCATCGGTGAGATTAGTGCGACCAAACTCATTAAACCAGTTGTAAACAGTGGCACGAGATGGGGCTTCATCGTGAAAGGCCAATCGAAGTATATCATAACTTTCTTGTTGACTTAAATGACATCGAAAGTCATAAAAAATCATTGTACGAATATTTTCTCGCGTTAAATTCATGCTGACGTGACACAGACAATTTGCCACCAAATCGTCACAAATGACAAATGAATAAAATACATACACAATAATATTGGCAGAGTTCCATTTTCAAAATTTGAACTGTTTTTTTATTATATCGTTTACAAGTGGTCAGTTCTAAAAACTTTCAGTGTCACCCTCGTTTAAGGTATCTGCCCATGCATAATATTTATCTTTCCGATCATTTGCTTTATAATTTTCCTGCTAGAACAACGTTACTCCAGCAAAAATCTTTTTTCCGTTTTTTTTTTCAGAACGACAAAGAGCACAATTTTTTTTTTGTTGCTCATATTCACAGCAGTTTACGTATTAATTATACGTTCCACTTATAGATGGGTCGTCGACGTATTTGGCGGTAACGAAACTAGACCGTCCAATTTCGTTCGTCGACTAGTCAATTAACTAGTTGAATTCGTCGACTAGTTTACGCGTCAACTTGGATAAACTATGCGACGAAGTCGACGGTAGACTTACCGTCTATGTACGTTGCACGTCGCTGCCGTCGACTTCGTCGCATAGTTTATCCAAGTTGACGCGTAAACTAGGCGACGAATACGAGTTGAGAGTCTTCCACGTGCTGTAGGTACCTATTGATTTGAACTTCCCTTCATACTTTTCCAGGCTTAGGACTGGCTGAATACTGAATAGAGTAAATTATAAAGCTATATTCACTATTCTGGCGTATTTAGAAGATCAACTGATTTTATTTACATTGATTATTTTTTATATTAATTATTTATACGTTTTTTTTTTGTATTTTAGCTTTTTTATGTATTCTATATTTTTATACATTATATTATTTAATATTTTTATTTAATACCCCTTGAACCTCTCTTCAGGCATATTTACATTTAGGAACATAAGCTGTTCCACTTTCCTGGTAGATAGTCTCGTGCGCCTTTCGCTAATAATAAGACCTGTTTTTGAAAACATCCGTTCGCAAGGAACGGATGTGGCTACAATGTTACATTGGGTGACAATTTTTTTTTTAAATTTGGGTAAACATACTGATGCTTTCTCCACCATTCTAAAGGGCATGTTAAATTTCCCCTCTGGTCCTTTCTTGGCAGCAGCTCGTCAGCCAGGTACTATTGGCAAAACTTAAGCATGCTCACTTTAGAAAATATTTCTGCGGCAAGCGCAGCTAGTGACAAACCACACCCCTTCCTGGTTTCGTCCAATTAGAGACAATATGAATTTGTGTGAGTATAGGGCGTGTAACAAAAAATATAAAGGCTCCTACATACTGGCGCGACTTGTCGCGCGACGCGTCGCGACACAAAGGCACCGCTTGTAGCGCTACAAGCGGTGTCTTTGTGTCGCATCGCGTCGCGCGACAAGTCGCGCCAGTATGTAGGAGCCTTTAATATGTGTGGTATGTTGGTTACTCACTGCACGAGCCGGTATTATTCGCGCGAGCCGAGGGCGAGCGAGCGCGATAAGGGAGTCGAGTGTGTGCGCGTTTCATACGACGGTTTTCAACTTGAGAGGAAAAAAAGAGACTGGTATTGTTATTAGTTTCGTACGCCGCTAGGTATTTCTCTCTAGATTTTGCAGGCAACAGGCTGTCACTAGCGTTTCGTGCCTAGATTAGTATTTCCGGGGGGTTAAATCTACGCGTTGCTCTTCGCTCTTCTTTCCTAATTGAAGTCAACATTTTTGATAATAATTAACCACACAATGAAAACGTTAACAAGTATTTCTGGAAAATACCGCGCTTGTTTTGTTTATCCCGCGCGCCGCAGGTGTAAATAAAGGCGCTGGAAAAACCGCTAAACAGCCTATATAAAAAATATAATAAACAAAATAATGTTTTGAATAAGCAAATTAAGGTTAATATGTAGTGAAAAATATATAATTTTATGAAATGATGATAATTTTGATGATTGATTTATCTGATGTAACGAATTTTTTTTTCTCAAAAATATTCATTGTTTTTGGACAAAAACTGCGTATATTGAAAAAAGAAATGTAAAGTAAAAATACTTCTATATAATAAGCTGAATTTCTGAGTCACTTTACAAGCAAGTGTGTTGAAGAAATATTTCGTAATTTTTTGCGACCGTATTTTATGGCCGTTCTATAAAGCCGATCTATTGTTTAACCAGATGTTCTGACGTTCCCACTGAATAACAATGGTGCTTAGATAATGAACTTATTTTTATTGCAGTTGCAAAAGTTGCGACAGCAATAATAAAAAAATCAGATAACATTGTATAAACTGCGCCAAGTAAAGGCTCCTACATACTGGCGCGACTTGTCGCGCGACGCGTCGCGACACAAAGACACCGCGTGTAGCGCTACACGCGGTGTCTTTGTGTCGCGTCGCGTCGCGCGACAAGTCGCGCCAGTATGTAGGAGCCTTTATGGTTCAAATACTACTGTAAGTAATTTTGCTGTTTTAATCAAAACAGCAATAAAAGAAAGAGATAGCAAATGACAATTTCTAACAAAACTACGTAACTTGCTTCGTTTTAGGGTTCCGTAGTCAACAAGGAACTCTTATAGTTTCGCCATGACCGTCTGTCTGTCTGTCTGTCCCCGGCTTAGCTCACAAACTCTTACTAGAAAGCTGTAATTTGGCAAAGTGGTAAACAAAAATGCTAAATAAAGTTTTTTTAGGGTACGCGTATAGCAATACCAATAATACATTTTCTAAACCAAACGGAAGATATTAGTACGAAATTACTTCTTGTCAACAATAACAATTTCATAAAGCGCTCTCGCTGGCCGTGCCCATTAAAAAAATGTCTTACAAACAAGTGAGCATAGCACGCGCCTAGTGTGACTGTCACACACACTATACATAATTACATTAATACAAACACGGCTAAAATACGCTTCATGCATCACATTGGCCAAAACGCTTGCATCGGGCGATCGAGTCGTGAGCCGTGCTATATGATTATCGCCTTAGAGGTGAGCATGCGGAAGATTGGCCGATAGTACATATCTACCTCTTTAATTGCTCTTGAAAGAGGTGTACCTTGAGCAGTACTTGACGCTGCTACAAAAATACACCAGGGATTTAATTCATTATTTGTGTTGGTGTTTGTGTTGTCTTCAGCATCTGAGGATACAGTGGGCATTGTGCTGCGTTCTTTTTCAGCAATCAAAGCCGCTACTAATTTTCGCACCTTTTCTTTCGTTTTTGTCGCCTCGGATTGATCTGAAAACCCTTGCATTTTAAAACGAGGGTCCATGAAAGTGGACAACGCAAATGTGCCACTAGTTTCTACGAATTTAAATCGTTCTTCTAAGCCCGTTTTTAGCAACAGCACCGTATCGCTTGCTTCGCGTGACAGACCGTCGTGATGGGCCCTCTCGTAAAGTTTTGAGCAAGCTTCTTTTAAGCACCGCGTCACAATAATTACAGAACTCCCGGTTACGTATTTTTCTCCACTCATTGAGGAAGTAATTTCTTCAAAGGGGCGCAATACCTGACACAGTTCATTGTACAGTGCCCAATCTTCTGGGCTTATAAATGGCAAACTTCTATCCGCAAAAGCCAAAGTCGATCGGATGGCATCTTCGAGCTCCACAAATCTTTTTATCATAAAATAGGTTGAGTTCCATCGTGTGTCGACAGCTTGACTCAGTCGCTTAGGTTCTTGACCTTGTTGCACCTGATATTTTTGTAACCTCTCTGATGCCAAGGTGCTTTTTTAACATACGCAACTATTCGCTTGACTTTGTCTATTTGAGGTTTTGTTAACTGAAGTGCGTGTTCCACTATCAAGTTGAGACTATGAGCATAGCACCCAAAATGCTTCCATCCCAACACTTCTTTCACAGCCTTAACAATGTTGGGTGCATTGTCTGTTATCATAAAGTTGACTTTATTTTTTAAACTAAATTTGTCAACAAGTGCTCCAATTTCTGCGGCGATATTCTCCGCTGTGTGGTGACCCGGAAATTGACAGCATCCTAACAAGACAGTTTTAAATGCTAACTCTTCTGTCAAATAATGTCCAGTGAGTGCAACGTAGCTCTCCGTTTTTAAGGAGGTCCACACATCTGCAGTTAGGCATATACTATGGACTTCTTTTTGTAGTTGAGTTTGTATTAACTCATAAGTCTTAACATAGGCCTCTTGCATAATTGAATTAGACAATGTCTTCCGGGTAGGTAGCTGATATCCTGGGATACCAGAGGCATTCCGCAAATTCTTACGTGTTACGAGCAGTCAACGATTACTTACGAGTTGTCAATTTAAAAAACAAACACTATTTTATGAGATTGAAACAATTACATGTGCGGCAAATTATCATAAGAGTGATAATCTGAAGATATTGTAGTTTTAAGAACTTGCAAGTCATTAAATTTGCATGAAGTAAGTTTAGGCGAGTCCTTAAAAAGTTGCTCGTAGATTGATATGGGAAAATTTATATTTCTTGGCCTTCTTGGCAACGAAGAATAGTTTTCGTCACAAATGTTAATTTTAAAGTAAATTATGCCATCAGGTTTGTACTATAAATCTTTAAGGTCTGTGACAACAGGATCTCCTTTTTTCTTTCCAGGCCTGATACTTTCATAACGCATGACTTTTGGATCATCAAACTTTTTGGAAAACTCAAATTTTAACATCTTTACTTGACGTATGGATCCTTGCGTGATTTCCTAGTTATGTCTGCATATTGCATTTTTATTTTATTGTCACTAACACTGTATGAGTCACATGGTTACTCGCAATAAATAATTTATTATTATTATTATTGCGATGGAACATAAATAACGTCATATTTTTGAATGCCACGTTCGATGGCAGCATGAACGCTATCCACTTCTATCTGCGTATGCCCAGGTTGCGTATGTATTTGTGGTAAATAACCACATTATTCACAGCAGCAAAGTTGGATAGAGCATTTGCTAATACTGCATTCCTATTTTGATAGGTGCAACCGTCACTCCAAATAATGATAGGCTTTGCTACAAATTTGCCTTCAAAGTTTAAAATCATATCATGTAGGTAGTCTAATATGCAACTAACAAAAACGGATGCCTGAGTATCAGAGTTGACTTCTGAAAACCATGGATATTCATAAACTGTAAAATTGTGGTTGATCAACTTTCTTCGGTAATATGCGCTGCTGGCTCTTACGTATGGACATACTTTCACAGCTTGAACATCCTGTTCTAAGATAATACATTTTCCTTCACCTGCCTCCTTTAAATCCTCTTCTTTTTTTTTTCTTGCTTTTTGTTTCCTCAGCTGATGATCTTTATATTGCTGTTCCGATATTTGTTTAGTGTGATAGCTTAGACACGTATCACACAAATCTTTTTTTGGCTGCTGGAAGTCAATATTTTTTTCTGTTATAATCTTATCAAACATAGTTCGATATAACGGTAGGTACCATGTTTTTTATTGTTCTCGCTTCAGTGTAGGTCCTATACACTTCCACCATACCTCCGGGAATGGGTTCTAAGTATGCCTTACTGGTGTATTTGCGGCAGTAGTGTGATGGGAGCTTTGGTAAGTTTTCTATAAACTCGACTAAAAATTCACGTGACAGTCTTTTTTTCTCTCCCCTCTTTTTTTCTCTATTTGATCAGCACTTTCTCTTGCAAACTTGATCATTACCTAAAATATTATTGAATAACTCAATAGTTATTATTATTAAAACTTTTTGATGTACATAACTCATTTCGAGAAAAAATATGGGTTGGCCCGGAGGACACGGTGGAGCATACGGTGGAGGTCTGCCCGGCTTGGGCAGAGCACCGCCGTGTCCTCGTGGAGGCGATCGGCGGCAGAGACCTCTCGCGTCCGGCCCTGGTTCAGGCCATGGTACGGAGCGAGAGGGCATGGGCAGCCGTCACCTCCTTCTGCGAAGCAGTAATGCTCGCTAAGGAGGAGGCGGGACGGTTGAGGGAAAGGCAAGTTTCGCGCCCTCTCGCCCCTAGCCGCCGCAGGAGACGCCCAGGGCGTCGGGAATCCCGGGCGGATTTCCGGCCACCGTAGGCGCGGGCTTGCGGACGGTGAGCAATGGGTAGCTCACCGTCCGGTAAGGACCAGGCCCGGGTCGACGGCGCGTCGTATTCCACGCGCGCCTCAAAGAGATGTCATCAGCACAAAGTAGGGGTCCACTAGGGCCGATGCCTGCCGGGGTCGCGGGAAGGTACTTATGGGTCACCGAGGCCCCCGCAACACAGGCAACAGGAAGGAATACGGGTGGGTTTTAGTCAGTAAGAGTCTGACACACCCTCCCGCTCCGCCCAGAGCGGGAGAAGTTATTTGATGATTTCCCACCCTCAAAAAAAAAAAAAAAAAGTGTAGGTCCTATACACTTCCACCATACCTCCGGGAATGGGTTCTAAGTATGCCTTACTGGTGTATTTGCGGCAGTAGTGTGATGGGAGCTTTGGTAAGTTTTCTATAAACTCGACTAAAAATTCACGTGACAGTCTTTTTTTCTCTCCCCTCTTTTTTTCTCTATTTGATCAGCACTTTCTCTTGCAAACTTGATCATTACCTAAAATATTATTGAATAACTCAATAGTTATTATTATTAAAACTTTTTGATGTACATAACTCATTTCGAGAAAAAATATGCATATATGATATATTGCATGACGCTTTTCCACTAGAGGCATCCTTTTCGTAGTGATGCCATAATTCACTTGAATTATTACGTCCAGCCATTTTACTTTTTACACCAAAAACGTTCACTTCACTACCTACCTATTAATTTATAAGTTCAATTATTAAACTATTTACAAATTTATAAATATTTACATTAATTAAATAATTATATACAAAACCAGTTAATCATAAACTCGCAAACATTCAAAAAAGCTCAGTAGGTACTTTCGTAATTATGCACTGGTTGAATTCTGATCTTGAGCGCAATTAGTCACAACACATTGTGTTGTGACTAATTGAGTTATTCAATAATATTTTAGGTAATGATCAAGTTTGCAAGAGAAAGTGCTGAGCAAATAGAGAAAAAAAGAGGGGAGAGAAAAAAAGACTGTCACGTGAATTTTTAGTCGAGTTTAAGTCGAGATGAGTGAATTTTTAGTCGAGTTTAAGTCCGGTAAGGACCAGGCCCGGGTTGACGGCGCTTTGTATTCCACGCGCGCCTCAAAGAGATGTCGTCAGCACAAATGTAGGGGTCTACTAGGGCCGATGCCTGCCGGGGTCGCGGGAAGGTACTAATGGGTCACCGAGGCCCCCGCAACACAGGCTACGGAAGGAATACGGGTGGGTTTTAGTCAGTAAGAGTCTGACACACCCTCCCGCTCTGCCCAGAGAAGGGAGAAGTTATTTAATGATTTTACACCCAAAAAAAAACCATTTAAGCCGCGTCGCTCACACGAGCTAGAATCAACGCGGCATCAAGTTGCGGGCGCACAAGCGGTGCGCCGCATCTACGTTTTTTTAAGGAATAAATGTCAGTGCGCTCATATACTAGAGTCGTGACACGGCCGAGGTGTAGGCAGTGCGGGGTCGAGATGGGTCGAGATGGGGGTGTAGCGCTACTCCACCACCATTTTGTAATTTTGTATTGTGCGGAGGTGTGTTTACAGCTGTTGAAATATGCGTGACGATATTGAAACAAACGTGAAGTTCATTGAAATTATACGAATGAATCGTTGTGCAAGAAAATGTGAAAAGCATTCCGCCCGCGCCTCGACTCTACATAGAGACCACGCCTCGACCGTGCCTCGATCTTGGCTCGATTTACCAGTGAGCGGCGCGCCTAACCGTGCCTAGTGCAACGCACTCCTCGTCCCAGGAACTTACACAATATATTCGGAAACGTTACTATTTCTTTTCCCTTACCTTTCACTTCCACCTAAAATTCATCCCAACTATGGAACCCTGTATTCAGACGTGTGGTCAGACATGTCTGACATGTGTAACTTCTAAGGATTTAATAAGATATTTGTTTGTCCATATTAAGTGCTCCATATCGCATGCATTCTTTTATTTCAATACCTTTGTTTGCTAATAAAACCATTCAATTAGGTACAACAATGATTTATTGAGATCATAACTACACTACCAAAAAAGTTATTCACAACCGCCTTCTCTTTCATTTTGACCATTAGTGTTTTCACCAATGCCTTGATTTGCATAGTTGCCGAGTAACCTCTGGCCGTTAGGGTCGAAGGGAGATTTAAAGTGTAAAGTCGCCTTGTGTTTCTGTCCCATGACTTCGATCTCGTAATCGCCTTGTTTCAAAAACTCTTTGGTAACTTCTGAGCCTTTGTTAGTAACGTAGCCGATACCTATTGGTTTGTCTAGGTAGAATGCATAATCTCCTCTTCTTAAGTAGCCTACGGGCTCACCATTTCTAAATATAGCTTCTTGTCCGAAGACGGCAACCTGCAAAATTAATAAAATTACCAATCAATAATTTATAACAATATCGACCTCGCTTGACGATTAAGTAAGGATTGAGAAATGAATACTTAAAGTCAAATTATTAATCCACTGGAGTAATTTGACATGTGCTAGCTGTAACTTTGTGTAATAAAATGGTCATATTTATTGTATTCTAGACTGTTACACTTATTACTATACATTTATTTTACACTTATATAAATCGATTAAACTAATCGATAATCACCATTACTACATAAATATGACCATTTGATTACACAAAGTGACATGTCAGATTACTCACCAGTGAATTAAAAAACATTGTGTGGTTTTATCAATCCACACTGAAAGTGAAACTTTTTTCGGATCATAGGCTGAAAATTTTCGGAAAATTATTCGATTTAGGGTATTAAAATCGCGTTTTTAATCTTAACTTAATAATTAGAAAATGGGAATTATAATGTGAAATCAATAGTACACAAAATATCCAACAATAAATTTCAATCTGCGTATTAGAGTACGGAATGGGCGCCGCCATATTGGCCATGACTGCTCTGCCGAGCGCCTTTCACTTTACCCCACTCCGCAGCCGGCTGTAATGCGACATGCGATAGATGGACGAAACAATTTGAGGCGATGGAAAAACGTTTCACTTTAATAATTCGACTTTAGTTTCATTACTGCTATTGCTTGAGCTACCTCATTGTTCACTCCCGTCCTATCCGCCGTATAGTCTTTCACATAATTCATCTATCCAATTCTTATTGTATAATACAAACCTTATTATCAAGTGTGAAATACGCGTATTTCTTGGTGACTCCGTTAGTTCTCGCACTAGTGACATGTTCATTTCCGATGTAATCGCCGCCTTTCCTGCACGTGAAACCCAAACCAGCTTCTATCGGATTGTCATCAGCTCTTAGATCGGAGTTCCATAAGTGATATCCTGAAATTAATTTGCAAAATCATTATACAAAAAATTGTGTGGTTTTATGAAACCACGATGTAAGTGAAACTTTAGTGAAACTGATGCGAGCCATAGGCGCCGCCATATTGACCTTGGCTGGTCTGCCGAGCGCTTTTCACTTTACCCCTACTCGCGGCCGGCTGTAATGCGACATGCGTTAGATGGACGAAAAAAATTGAGGCGATAGAATAAAAGTTTCACTTCAAAATAAAATAAGAGAGAAATCTTGTTTGATTAGAAAACATTACTGTAAAGCTGTGCAAAGATCGTTGGGCGCTGCCATCTTGTTTTTTCAATACATTTCACAAAATAAATGCATAAATATTTACCAACAGCGCTGCCTATCAACGACATTCGAGCACCAAAAGATCCTTGTAGCAGTGTTCAAAAATATCTCTACCTTTTTCAGCACTTAACGAAGTCAAAGCCCTCCAGCCAGCATTCTTCAGTCCCTTAGCGCGGCTCAAAGCCTTGTACACCGGTATGGCATGAGCGGACGGCACATGGAGTTCCCAGCCCAGTTCACCGGACCACGTGACCCGAAGTGCTCGGCACCGGTATCGTTTATCCTCGGGAGCGTTCGGGGAACGAGTCACGTGGATGCTACGGTGCGTGTTCACTGGGAATGCGTCGTTATCGAGACCTGCGCCTGTGTAGCGCTCCAGGATGCGTTGGCTGTGAAAAGTATTATTATATATTGGAACAAAGTTCTTTATTGCGGCTTACGATAGTAGTCAACTGGTAGAAATCGTTACGTAAGGAAAAAGCGTTATGCCCCCTCCATGCGACTTTTTCTCTCTCTCTGTCTCTATTATATATAACAGAAAGAGAAAGTGTGAATTTATTACGCGTTTTAATACAGAGCCACCAAGAATAAGTTTTTAGAAGTTACGATACGCGTGTGTGGAAACTTTATGAGAGCTTCTAAAAACTTATACTAGATAGCTCTGTATTAAAACGCGTAATAAATTCACACTGTCTCTTTCTGTTATATATAATAGAGACAGAGAGAGAGAGAGAAAAAGTCACATGGAGGGGGCATAACGCTTTTTCCTTACGTACGTATTAAAATTATTGTACGCGTCTAATGCGGATAAAAGTCTATGCGATCTAAAAAAAACTTAAAAAAAAAAGTCACGTTTCTAGGTCTCAAGTTTCAAGTGCCAAATGTTTTTGTTTTAAATCATACGTGAGGAGGAACTTCATTCCTGCCGAGGGTCCCTCAACCGCACACCTTTTTATTTGGTGTACCTAACGCCACCAGCATATTACTATATTATACTAATTGGGAAAGTTGTTATGTAGTTATTAAATATGGAGGCCTTGGCAGAGAGTACAACTTTGTGCCCTTTGGCGTCGAGACCCTCGGTCCGTGGGGTCCCAGTGCGCATAAGTTATTTGCGGAAATCGCGAAACGTCTAGTTGATGTAACTGGTGAAGATTAAAACGGTCGTTTTCATCGATCGACCACAATCTCAACAAACGAGTTCTAACTTTAGTCCCAAGCCTAAACCTTCGAGCCCGTTATTGTTCTATAAACTTTATAGCACGGTAAAGTTCTTAATACAAAATTGACAACTTATGGCCAGTTTCTCGGACGAATATTAGCGCGCGTAAACTGCTGCGATTGGTTGAATGATTTATAGGGCCAATCGCAGCAGTTTACTCGCGCTTAAGTATTTGTCATTTTTTTGGTTCAAGATACTGGACTAAACTACACTAAAACATGTGTTTGACGTCAGCTTTTTTAGTTATAATTTTAACTTGGTCGGAATAGAATTCTAAATTTAAAATGGATCGATGGTTTTAACCTGGAAAAGTCTAAAGATAAACCGAATTTGTTGTCTGAGGTTTGTTACCGACCTGTCAGGTCCCTGTATACTAAGGATGCACAGCTGTTTGGTGACGTCAGTGATGGTGGCCCTCAACTTGTGTGTCTGGATGATTCGGCGCATATGCGCCAGGGTGTGGTTCTGACTGAACCCGCTTGTCACTACGTAGTAGCCGCGACCCTGATAACAGAAACAGTTACAAAGAGTGAGTTTTTGAACAGGAATCGAGTTGGAGATACTTAAAATGATTGATGATGATGAATCTCAAACGGTGCAAATATAACAACCATTTTGGGAGTCATATGTTTGAGCCTTTCGAGAGGGGCTTGTGGCTAAGTAATAACAGCCGCACGGGTAATAACAATCGATCAGGTGAAGCTACGCTTACCGCGGTTGGTCCGTAGATGGGTGACCATCTTTACATACCAAGACCCCTCCGTGCCTCGGAAAGCACTTAAGCCGTTGGTCCCGGCTGTCATTCGTAGATCTTTGACAGTCGTTACGGTTCGTCAGAAGCCCGAAAGTCTGACAACCAGTCTTACCAAGGGGCATCGTGTTATCAAGTAACTGGGTTGTGGAGGTCAGATAGGCAGTCGCTCCATGTAAAATACTGGTATTCAGCTGCATACAGTTAAGATTGGAAGCCGACCCCAACGTAGTTGGTTAAAGGCTAGGCAGATGATGATGTTTGAGCCTTTCGATTTCCCAAAAACTCCATGACCAGAGTTTTTTGGGAAATCGCCAAGTGATTAGTCGACTTTTAACGTGATCAGGTCCAGATGGCTAGCCATATTTAGGCCAAAGAATCAGCATTAAAAGTGGTTCAAACTTTTGTTGGATTTCTATAAAGAAACTCATCTAAAGTTTTTCAAGCTTACTAAATCTGCATTTAATTATTTTTGAGGTAAAAAAAACATTTTTAGAGCTATAATCGTAACAATGTACTTACTGAATATGAAAGTAAAGGTTATCGATATCAATATTCCGACACTGTTAAAGTTTAAAAGAAATCAAAATGATCGAATCAACTCGGCGTATACCTTAAAGATAGGCTCATGTAATTGCCCAGTGCCGCTGTCTAGGATAGTAACTGTCACGTCCGCTTCCACTCCGCCTTTTTTGTTCAACATAAGAGAATACACCACCCTAGAAACATAAAATTATTAGTTACTTTTTTATACCATTCACCGAAAAGTACTGAAAATGAAAAGAAAATGATTTTATTTGCACCATACAGATAGATAGATGCAAGTATACAGTTCGGTCAGCATCAAAAATAGTACAGGCTTTCCAAAGAATTAAGAACATTCAAGAAAATTAAACTATATCCCAATTACACAAGGGGTGTTTTAGAATGAACACAGTTAGTTCATTAGGGAAAGAATTTTATCCAATTGCAATTATCAATGCTAATTGGTCGGACAAAGTTTTAATTGGTTTCTTTTTCTGTCAAGAATGTCTCAGTAACAGTCCGGAGTCTGAATTTGCAAAAATCCCATAATCATAATCAACCTGTAATTGTTCCCACTGTTGGGACACAGGGCTCCTCTCTGTGAGAGGGAGTGGGCCGTAATCCACCACGCGGGCCCAGAATTTGCGCCCGGTTGTTGGCAATTGGCTGACCCCTACTTTATTGGACTTACATTATAACTAGCAAGATTTCGGCGGACTATACACTTCTGCCTATCCTTTCTAAGTTTACAAGCGTACCTAATGTTATATATAATATAATATAAAATGTTAATATATACATAAAAGTTTCAGATGAGAATATTTTCTTGTTTCATACTTTTTAGTGCGTAATTTTTCAGTAGTCGATTTGTTTCTGCCACGCTTTCTAGTAGTGCACGTTTCAAGTTCTCTGTCCGGTTACTACCTACTTCGCTCCCAGATCGTTAACCAAAAGTTTAAAAAAAGATTTTTGGATTCGCATAGAGTCGTTAATCTACAATCTAAAAATACAAAATAGGCAAGTACTTCCACGATTTGTTCTGTATTAGGTCTCATCATAGTGGGTTCGTATTTCCGGAGATACAGGATGATTCCCGAAGCGCATTATTTTGTTGGTACATCTGTACTATCATACCTATCATTAAGTTTGGAGAGGTCAGCAGTGAAGGCGAGGTCGGCAGTGCGTTGCGCGTCGGGCCCGGTGATGTAGAACTTGCCGTAGTAAGACATGTTGAACAGGGCCGCTGCGTTACGACATTGTAGAGCTTCTTGACCGATCTGGGGGAAAAGTGGATTTAGGGTTATGGTGTGAATACTAAGGGTTGATGAAAAAACGATGTATTTATTTACGTGTACATGCACAACATTACAAATAATGGAACCCAAGGCGAATTTTTTTAAATATAAAAGAACACGATAACATTTTAAAACATCAGTATGTGACAAAGGCAAGTCCTTGGTTTTTTTTTTGGTTGGGAAATCGTCAAATAACTCTTCCCGCTCTGGGCGGAGCGGGAGGGTGTGTCAGACTCTTACTGACAAAAATCCACCCGTATTCCTTCCGTTGCCTGTGTTGCCAGGGGCCTCGGTAACCCTTTAGTACCTTCCCGCGACCCCGGCAGGCATCGGCCCTAGTGGACCCCTACATTTGTGCTGACGACATCTCTTTGAGGCGCGCGTGGAAGACAACGAGCCGTCAACCCGGGCCTGGTCCTTACCGGACGGTGAGCTACCCATTGCTCACCGTCCGCAAGCCCGTGCCTAATTCCCGACGCCCAGGGCGTCTTCTGCGGCGACTAGGGGCGAGAGGGCGCGAAATTTGCCTTTCCCTCAACTGTCTCGCCTCCTCCTTCACGAGCATTACTGCTTCGCAGAAGGATGTGACGGCTGCCCATGCCCTCTCGCTCCGTAGCATGGACTGAACCAGGGCCGGACGCGAGATATCTCTGCCGCCGATTGCCTCCACGAGGACACGGCGGTGCTCTGCCCAAACCTGGCAGAACTCCACCGTATGCTCCACCGAGTCCTCCGGGCGATCCACACAGTGGTGACACCCGGGCGTTTCCTCCCGCCTTATCCGACACAGGAACCTCCCGAAGCTGCCGTATCCGGTGAGGACCAGCGTCAGGAGGAAGGACGCCGTGGCGCCTCTCTAGCCACTCCTCAAAGAGGGAACTTATCGCCGCAATTATGGCGTGCCCAGCTCTAGGTTCCGACAATCGCACTCTCCATGTCGCCACGAGATCCCGCCGGAGCTCCGTCCGCTGTGCCGCGATTTCTCGCGGCAGCGGAGCTACGTGCGCGAGGACTTTTGCCTCCAGATCCCATGGCGGCAATCCGGCATGGAGGCTGGCTCCCTGCCTCATAGGAGACCGTGCGATATCCCCGGGCCAGTATTCTAAATAGTTTGCAATTCTCATTTCAATAATTGCCTTTGTAAAGCCGAGTCGGTTTTTTTGCTGAAGAAATCTAGGGGAAGGGATTTCCATAATCTTGCGTCTATTAAACGAAATTTTGTGTGTTTAATAGACGAAAAAACATACAAAAATATACCAAAACATATAAACAGTGAATAAAAAAAAATGTGGTAAAATACAATACTACACTCCTAGATGGAGTCACCGTTTTTATGTTTTCGGCCTAAAACATCAAAATAATAATGAGACAGAGAAAAAGTTTTTATGCAGTTTTGAAACTGACGTACTGGCTATCATTTCGGTAGGTTTCCGCATTGTTCCAAAGAGTTGTCGCTCTTAAAATACCAAAAAGCTTTGATTAGAGCATCTATAAGTGAATAGTTATTTCGTTATTTGTTTTGTTTTGCATAAACACAATATAGAAATTGTTTTGCCTTATTTTTTAAGCCATTCTGACGTTCAAATGATGGACTAGCAACTTTTTCAATCTGAGCTTAGTCAGCAAAACGTAAGTGCACAACTTCATGTAAGTCGTTCTGCCATTCAAAGAATTTTCCATCTATACCTGGAGACTGACGGCCGTCCAGGAGGACCACGAAACCGGGTCACTACAGAACGACAAGATCAGTTTAATATATTTACCAGCAGCCTGCCTTAACATCACTTGACGTTCTTTTTATGGATTAAAACCAAGATTATGCTGTAAGCTATTAATGGACGTAGGAAAGCTTACCGCAGACAGAGAGCGTTTTCAGCAATATTGCATTGAAGAGAAGGTGAGTTATGGCTTTTTTTTTTGGGTGGGAAGTCATCAAATAACTTCTCCCGCTCTGTGCCAGACTATTACTGACTAAAACCCACCCGTATTCCTTCAGTTGTCTGTGTTGCCAGGGGCCTCGGTAACCCTTTGGTACCTTCACAGTCTGGGGCGGAATTTCCGCCGAAGGAATAACTGGCCTTGAGGTTGTGACGGGCCCACGGTTGCCGCCTCCAAATAGTGACCGATACATTCGTCAATGCCTAGAGGCTCATGTGATGCCATAAGCTGAGTTTGTGGGCCAGGAACTCATTTTTATGCATGATAATGCCAGGGCGCACACTGCAAGAATTGTTCGAGAATACCTGCATGACGTTAGTGTCGCAATAATGGAATGACCAACAAGAAGCCTTAAACTTATGGGATAAGCTGAACAGGCGTGTTCGAACTGACAAACCAGCTCCAGAAACTTTGCAAGAGCCGAAAACTGCCATTAAGGAAGCATTTTCTTTGTCCTACCCTTATTCAAAATGACCTTGGAACAAAAATATGCATGGTGGCTCGATTCAGGTTTCCGGGTAAGTAGCTACAAATCACAGACTTACCAAATCATGATGTTTAGAGAAATCAAACGAATGGTCTCCCTTAATGATCTCTTCGTAGCGCCGGTCGTTGTTCCTAGGGTAGTCTGTGTCAGCGCCGCCCCAGTCATACTGTTGTACTCTTATCTGCAACGAATCATAAACGACTTGAAAATTAAGTAATCTTTACCACAACAGAACATTAAAATGTTCGAAACCGTATGATAAACGAAATACATTACGAACACCAATTCTTTGGTCGTTAAAACAAATATAAGTATAACGTTTTTCTAAAAGCTCTATTCTAAGGCCCCTTTGCACCACAAATCACGTAATACATTTATCGATAAACGAATTTAAATCATTATTCAGTCATCTTCAAACGTTTGGCAGAAACAGACCGTTAGTTTAACCTTTTGACCGCCACTGTCATGTACTGACCATGGCGTGCTGGGCACATTTTGGTCTGTCATCTGACAGACCAAAATGTGCCCAGCACGCCATGGTCATGACACATGACAGACATGACAGATTTTAAGGAATAATTCGTAGCTTGGCGCCGAGAGCACGTTTTTGCTTTTTTGACATGGCGGTCAATATGTTAAATTCGTTTAGCGCTAAAAGTGTTTAGTCATTTGTGGTGGAAGCGAACACAAAGGGTCCCTGAGACGATCATAACATATAACATAACATCACGCCTTGTTTTCTCGAAGGGTTGGGCAGAAGTGTACCTGTAGTACACCCACATTTCACCAGTTATGTTTTTAAGTCCCATATAATAGGGGGCGAGCCTATTGCCATCAACCGGGCGGGCTGAGAAATTCCAGATAGAAAAACGCAATAACACTTTGCCCGACCCGGGAGTCGAACCCAGGACCTCCTGCTCAGCAGTAGCGCTTGCGACCACTAGACCAACGAGACAGTTAACCGAAACGATCAATTGCAATTATAATAATAATATAATAGTGTAAACGTTTTAATTGTTTTTGGTAGACGATTAATTTGCGCATCAATACGTAAAAATTGACAATTGCTATTGATCGCTTCGGAGACCCTTAAGAATCGAGAGTCAAGACGTCTCCCGCCAACATTTTATGGCTGCGAATGGCACAAACGTTGGCGTCTAGTATAGTTGCCGCGCCAGTATAGCCGGTACGACCGGTAAAACAATGACAAGAACAACCTTCTCTCCAGGGAAGTAGAAAGCCGGTCTTTCCCAGCCAGCCCTGGACTGCATGACCGCTCCATCATCCACCAGCTCCTGATGCAAGGCATCGTGGCTCACGTCCCGTCCCGCCAAGTGTTCGTCGTTCGGGAACACTATGTTGTAGTTACGCGCGTAGGCTTCGTGGCTGCTTTCGCGCATCCAGTGCGCGCGGGACATCTGGCCGGGAGTGAAGCGACGGATGTCGAATGAGAACATGTTGTAGTTTGGCCTGTGGGTATTTGCAAAGGTGTTGTTAGTCTACAGCTCTAGTAAAGAAAAAGGTAACAGTTTGCAGAAGTGGTAGGGAGCATATTATACGCTCCAAAGCTTGGTTCCTACCTAGCTTCGGGGCGTATATTATACCCCTAGGTATTAGCGCAGATTTTAACTCTGTCGAATCGATAATGGCGCGTTCAACCAGGATGCTATTTATAACTAAATGAATACTGTTAATGTGCAACCTATATACTCCATTTATTATAACATTAGAAAAAGAACGACAGATATTGTGTAATATTGTTGAAATTACTGCACTTTAGTCATTTACATACATCCATAAACTCACGCCTTCTTCCTATGGGGGTAGGCAGAAACACGCCACCTGCTACGCTCCTTACATACTACTTTTGCTTCGCCGTTCATACATCTGGTGATACACGCACGCCGGTTGCGAGTACCTACTACACACCTGACCTATCTGAAGAACATCACCAGCTAGGTCATTACTTGTCCTCCTAGGGCGTCTAGAGTATTTTTTAATGCAAATGGTAAATAGATTACATTGCTTTATATTTATTGTGAAATAACCATCGATCACTAATAAAAGTGATCGATGGAAATAACGGAGAATTATATCGGAATAACGAAAGGGTGACAACCGTTATTTTTCTAATGTTATAATTAATTGAGTATATTAACTTTCAGGATGTTCCCATGCATCCTAAATGGGCCCCTAATAGGAACTCTTCTCTCTCAGGTGTTACACCGTAGTAGAGCTTTTACAGTCATCCTTTCAGAAACGGGCATAATTTTTCTCGATACAATAATAATTATGGTAAAACTTAAGCCTAGATACTAAAGTAATGTCATTTCGAAACGGTCTCTTGAATTGGTCCACTTCTATGATTAGATAAAACACATGACCAATGATATTAAAGAAAATAATTGATAGTAATTGAGTAAACAATTTCATAAGTATCATTGTTAGTTACATATAAACATACTGATGTAAAATAGGTAAATAATAAATACTATCAATTGTAATGATGCGGAGTTTTGTGCAAAAGCGATAACGGTGACCTCATGTTATTATTTTGACAAACAGATGAGTTCGCATTCAAAAGCTGAAGGAACTATTTACAAAATACAGGGAAAATGCTAGATCTGTTTGCGAAATATTAAACTTTAAAGTGCTAATTTTTCTTTGTTAGAGTCAAGTGTCACCCGCCAGCTAAATGGTTGTTTTTGGATAGGATGTGAAAAAAATTACGGCAATAGCATATATAACGAAGTTAAAAGGAAACCTACAACGAGTCTAAATAGAGACCCTTAATTGTGCGTGGTCCAACACGCACTTGGCCGGTTTAAGGCATAAATATCAAGCATTAATACACACACACATATACGTATACACTCAAACACGGTGGGTGATTGGTTGTGTGCACACCCACGCCCACATACACATACACACACACAAACAATCGTACGCTCACACTGAGACACAAACATACACACAAACACAAACTCAATACAGGCATCTTTTAACCGCTTTTAATTTATTTTACTTTTTTTTTATTTTGCTGTTACCATATTCTTTTTATTTTAGTTGATCTTATTGCATAGGATTCTGTAACATAACTCCTACTGGGAGAGGGCACTGGCTCTTGTAACACCAGGTCTACCACCTAGCACAGGAGTCAGGGCCTTCACACTATTTTGTAACCACTTTCTTGTGTAATAAAGATTATTATTATTATAATATGGGCCTCCACGAATGCTTGCATTCGCATAGCTCGTGCCGATACGAAAGGAGATATTACATAAAAAGAAGTTATTCACCTTCCAGAGACGATCCACTCTGCCATTTGTATACCGCATCCCGCAGAGAACATCATCCCGGCTGAGTTGTAGCCGCAGTTGTGGTACAGACCTGAATCAAATATTCTCGTGACTTACTACTGCTTCTATTTACATCAACTGTGATACGTCCGTAGAACAATTTAAGAAGGGCATACAATAATGAGGAGAATATATTAAACTATTATTAAATACAGCTGCCATGTAGGTAAGTTGAATATTAATGTATTATACACATAGATAAATCTTTCAGAATAATGCACAGAACGCGGCCCGCCAACTTAGAAAAATGCGGAAAATAAAAGAATATTAAAAAAATAATGTTGACAATGTTGTTTATTTACTAATTTAAACTCAAATTAAATAAACATTTAGGTACTAATAACCTACATTGTTATTTATCAAGTATATGTTGCGAGCTTACGATCGGAACTATTCGGGTAGCACTTGGGTGAGTTCGGGCGAGAGGGGTGGGGCACGGCGCGCAAAAAAATTGTCACGGCAATGCATCAAACTAAATATTGTGGGTTTTACAAAAAAGGTGCTTACCTAATTCAATTATTTTAAAACGTTTACCTAGTTATTTTTCTTTGCGGACCTGGCGAGCCGCCTTTACCTCATAATGTGCCCGGGTTTTGATGCGATAACGGATTTTGATGCGATTATCACCATAATTTAAAGTGATGCACAGACTTATAGAGAATAGGGATTCTCTATAAGTCTGTGCATCACTTTAAATTATGGTGATAATCGCATCAAAATCCGTTGCGAAGTTTAGAAGAGCAACGCGGTCACACAGACAGATATGAAAAACGGACTTTATAATATGTACAGACTATGCAAGAAACTTTAATTTATTGGGTTTAATTCTTAGGTAATCTGTCGATGTTGATAAAACCTTAGATAGACCCCATTTGGGAAGTTAAGGCCATTTGAGTATTTGGGGCATGTCCTTGCCCGTAGATCAGACTGAACTAGGTCCCATATTCGGCCGTATCAATACATTTGGGTGTGTTTATTGGCTAGCGAGATAGGTATATAACAAAGAAGTCGTCAGCATCATCATCAATGTTACCATAGAAAAACTAAAAATATACCCAATTAGTGATCATAGTGTGAACTGACGAAATCTATACTACGTGACGCGCATTGTTTCATAACTTGGTAATCGCGGTGCGCAGTTTCGTATCTCTTGAAAAGGGCAAGATTGCTCTTTTCGGGCTAAAGCATGAAAAAACGAGTTTACCTACAGTAAAAAGTGCTAGATCTAGCCCGAAAAGGGCTAAGGTGGCAACACTGATCATCATCTGCCCAGCTTTTTCCCAAGTATGTTGGAGTCGGCTTCCAGTCTTACCGGATGCAGCTGAATACCAGTATTTTACATGAAGCGAATGCCTATCTGACCTCCAAAGAAGTCGTGAGCAAAGTATTATAATCAGTTCATAAGCGTTGCGTCAGATCAATAACATAATTAACTACAATTTAACGTATATAAACACACAAGTGTATCTAAGTACGTTGACCAGCTGACCTACTTAAAAATAACTGTTATTCATTTATTATCTATGTTTAGTAACTAGCGATTTTTTTCACACACTTTGTAAATTGTTTTCCGAATACAAACTATTTATATGTCGCGTGCAACAATGGTGCCGATTCCCTTGTTCACAAACTAAATTAAATTTAAGTTCAGTGCATCTTTTTCCTTCTATTTCATTAAGAAAAGGAAAGAAGATAAATTTTAGTTTAGTCCTGTCAAATTAATCGGCGCTTGACGTAATTTTAGTAGGCAAGTTTTTAATCACGTCTAAACTTGTATGGAGTAGTGACAGGCGCTGATTAATTTGACAGGACTAAACTAAAGTTTATTTTCTGTCCTCTTCTTAATGATATAGAAAGAAAAAGATGCACTGAACTTTAATTTAGTTTTGTTTGTGAACAAGGGAATCGGCACCAATGACGAAAAAAAAACTAAAACTCGACTACGGAAAAACATGAAAAAATAAACTATTCCTATTAGAATACTACCTTGATCGCATGCCTCTTTTTTTATTCAGCCAAAAGACGTCCACAGCTCGACATAAGTCTCCCCCAAGCAGGTTTATTCCACTATTCCCCCTGAGAGATTCCCCCTCAGGAGGGAAAACTGAACCCCTTATGTTAAAAAAAATCCAGATATCTCCCTTTTCATTTTGGGTTATTCCACTTTTCCCCCCTATTTATTAATTTGAATAAATGTTTAGTGATTAGATTCAGATTCTATGAAATGTGACGCGCGAGCCGAATTGGTCGCAGTTACTAAGCAACCCGACCAAATGGTTTAGGTGCTACTTCCAAGTTAGATTTCTTACCGACTAACTGCCCACAGGTAACTGCCCGTTCACTGCCCAATTATTTATTTAATTACCTATTTAAATATCTGATATGAGTCATTTTTATTTAGTTTACTGCTCAGTTTTCACTGCCGAACGTGTTAATAAACATGCATTTTGTAATTTACCAAAACTACAATTAACGACTGCCGCTTTAAACTAGCACCATAAAGAAAAAACAAAACTCAAATAACATAAAACATCATTTTTAATTATGTACCTCAGTGGGGATTTCTGGACATTACTTTTTTTCATTCCAATTTTCCCAACTAACGGGAGAATTCCAGACTTTTTTTCTTAGTTTCCACTTATTCCCCCTAAGGGGGCCATTTAGGGGGGATTTGTGAATAAGTCCCCAAGCATCGCCACAACGACCGGTCGAGTGCTTCCCACCCTTCCCAAAGGGGTTACAAAACAAAAGCCCGCTTGCACCACAAATCTTTAAATGCGTTTAACGTGTTAAGTGATTTGTGGTTTTAGGGGGGGCTTAGTCTTCGACTGGTACAGTCATCAAAATGCCGAAGCTTACCGAAAACATTCGGGTCCTCTCCGAGTAGCGGCTTGTGGTCGGGCGTGAACGACTCGGGCCCACACACCGTACTCTTGATGCCAACTGTGCTGAGCTTGGGACACAGTGACGTGGCACTGCTCATGTGGATCCCGAACACGTCCCAGTCGAGCTCGTATAGGTGGAACTGTAGGTGGTCTGGTACCTGAGGGTGAAGAAGGGTTATGATCAACAGCTCAGTACTTTTCGACACGAATTACGAACTAAAGGCCTACAATGTTCTTTTGGCGCGTGGCCAACATCAGAATTATCGCCGCCACCTTGTTTTTTCAATACATTTCAACAACTGCACAAAGTTTTACCAACAGAGCCATCCTGTCAACGTAATTCAAGTGCGAAAAATGGAAAATGTTGGCTGCTGGTGGAAAAGCCTAGCTGTGGTGACGCCAGACTTAAGTTTCGGTATCGACATTCGTGGACGTTATTTATTTATTTAAACTTCTCGCACACAATTAAGTACAAAGGCGGACTTAATGCCTTAGGCTGATTGTTTTTCTTTTTGCTTGGCTCCTAAGGGTCTTAGCGTCACGTTAAATAGTCTACATCAAGAACCAACTACAATTTTTTTTTTTTTAAATCTGACTGGTAGTTATATTAGCGCGTTGGACCACGCACAATGAAGTGTTCCGTAGTTGGGATGAAAGTATCCCAAGAACAAACTTAACATTGTAGTTGAAAAGCATGTTCTCCTATGCAATCCAACTGGAAATATAAGTTTGTACGTACAATAAAGGTTTTCCTGTAATCTTTAAGTAAAAGAACTATTTTTTATAACTACTACCTGCATTTTTTATTTTATTTTATGGTCAGTAGTTTTGGAGATAAGGGGGGATTATTAATTTGCATCAATTTTCTTAAATAATTTTAAAACTATTTATTTTAAAATTATAAAAAAGAAAAACATATTTAAGACCGTCACAACAAGCCGTTTGACATGTCACACGGTAGTTTGCAAATTGACTTTTTTATTTTCTAATTTTGCCCCCAAAAGTGACCCTTAAATTAAAAAAAAAAATATTTATTTACGATACACATCCGTGTTTAGGTCACAGAAATTCATATGTGTACCAAATTTCAACTTAATCTATCCAGTAGATTCGGAGCAAATTGGCTGTGACAGACACAGACACACGAGTAATCCCCTAAGGGTTCCGTTTTTCCTTTTGAGGTATGGAACCCTAAAAAAAAACTCTTCAGCTTTATTATTAGTATAAATAAATAAATAATGCACCCAGTACTAGGTCAATAACCGGTGTTGATAAAAAAACATTGGGATTTCAAACAAAAATATGTATAAGATGCTGTTTGTGTGAGAAATTGAAATCGACGTTCATACTCATTGCGCCCGCCCGATGGGAATTCCTATTTACTAAAACGACAATATTACATACCAACTTTCATCACCTATTTAACCCCTTTAGGAGAGAACAATTTCTAAAATCCTAATCATCTTAGTGTAATATAATAAGGAAGTCTTGTCCAAAAGTTCATGCTGCTAGATGCAGCTGGTTAGGCTGTGCGTTGTCCGGTGAGTGAATATAAGATTTTTATAAAAAAAATAAACAAAAATACCTGATCAAGCATATGCGGGTTGGCTTCATATCCTCCGACTTGGCACGACTCTCCCTGCACCTTGATGTACAAGTCGACGTCATGGTCTCGAATATTGGGACAGCCCCGGATTTCAGGCGTAGCGTCACATACTACGTACGCGTGCTTGAATGGGATTAATGGAAGGTTGGGCACCCCTGCGAATCTGGCCACGCGAGGACCCCATGCACCTATTAAATAAAGAAAAGTTATAAGTTCAGTCCAGCTCCCTCTAGATTAACATACAATACTTACGTATTGTATGTTGCACACAGGTTTGATTGACACCCCTAACCCACAATTTTTAAAGGGTTACCAGGACCAGGCCCGGGTCGACGGCGCATTGTATTCCACGCGCGCCTCAAAGAGATGTCGTCAGCACAAATGTAGGGGTCCACTAGGGCCAATGCCTGCCGGGGTCGCGGGAAGGTACTAAAGGGTTACCGAGGCCCCTGGCAACACAGGCAACGGAAGGAATACGGGTGGGTTTTAGTCAGTAAAAGACACACCCTCCCGCTCTGCCCAGAGCGGGAGAAGTTATTTGAGGATTTCCAACCCAAAAAAAAAACCACAATTTTAAAATTCAATATTTCCAAAATCCTGGGTTTGTTGCATCTGTTTTTTTTTGTGGCGATAGTTATTATAGTGATTAACATTTAGGCATTTAAAAAAACACGACCGTGAAGAGAATCGCCGGAAAAAAAATATTCTCATCTGACCAAGATTCATAGTTTTTAAGAAAAAAAATTGGTTCCTATAGTGAATTCCTACCACACCTTAAAACTTTTAGTGTAAAAAATCAAATCAAAAAACGAGATAGGTCTTGTGTTTCTATGGTTTTTAAGGATTTTTCTCGATTTAATTAATTTCTCTTAAACTATAGTAGTTAGAGCCGGCGGAGTTTTAGTAAGAGTTTTATTTGATTGTTAGCTTTCCAAAAAACACATAAAACGAGCATGTCCGCAACTAAGGCAAAATAACACACTGTGCGGCGCTCTGAAAGCTCAGTTGACTCGTGGCGTGTATTTCGTAAAAAAAAACACGAAAGTCCAGCTTTGAAGTCGAATCGCAGACGAACCACAGGCAAGCACATAGAAGCCCGTCTATATCTGTATTATTTTAGACATACCTAATAATGATAACTATTTGGCACAGCGACTGTGATAGGAGTCGGAGAGGAGAAGGGGCAGATAAACATACGCCCAAAACCCCAGTAATAATTCAATGTAATTTTCCTGTAATCGTTGAACTCCTACTTCCCCAAAATAATAGATTTTACCTAAAATCATAAATGGTAGTTACCTCCGCAGTTGACCACACATTTGGTCTTGATGACTCCCCTGTCAGTGTGCACCGCTGTAACTTCCTTGTTGCCAAGTTGATTGTGAGTGTAATGGATGTCGAGCACTGGGCAGTCCTCGTACACCTATGAAGAAGATTAATTTCATAGGTGTTACGTTACGTATTGCACGAAAAAGCATAGTCTGCGTAGTTAAATTAGCTCTGAATAATTATTCTTAAAAAAACAACAGTGTAATTCGGACTGATGCCAAACTTTCGCTAACTAACCAGATTTAACCAACCTTTAATATGGCACATCGGGCTTTAGAAAGAAACAGTTATGAGAAAATAACGAAGAAACGAAACCCGAACCGAAACGAAGACAATGCTCAAAAATGAACTTTTCCTAAAACACGATGTGCTACATTAAGAACCGGTACTGTAAAGTCACGAGCATAAATATAATACCTAACAGCTGGGCAATAATATCTGATTGTATGATTTATCCATTAATATACGTATATGACTGCAATTAAATGTGATAATTTGTGGAAGACATATACCTACAAGTGGCAGCTCGAAAAGCATCGAAGAAACACCAAATCTATCTGGCGAGACAAGCGACGCAAAAATACAGGATGCTGACATCGGCTTCAAAAATATGTGTCCATGCGGTATTAACGGACATGTCTTGCGACATATAAGACAGTTAAATTTAAAAGAATGTGATACCTCGTTTTGATCGAAATTATCTGACATCACTTTGGCAGAATAACAACCTAATAGCAACGCCCCCCCCCCCCCCTGAAAAAACCTGAATATTCGTTTTCTTCCCTTCAGGGGGAAAACGTTGCTATTTAGGTGTTCGAGCCACTGCTTGACCCACTGTGAGACGTGTTTAAAATCTGCCGGCGATAGCGCTAGACGTGCTGTGTAGTAAGGATCTTTGTTAAGGCGTGTACGCACGTACGAACAAAACAGTGAACACGAACATCGAACACGGAACATTTGGTTCGTGCGTGTGGACGTAAATTAGCAAAGCGAACACGAACATCATACGAGGCATGCCTTATAAGTTTTATCGTTTAACGAAAAAAACACAACTAGAACCTTATAGTACTTTTTATTGTTTTTTCAAAGTATTCACCACGTAGCTTAATACACTTTTCCATTCGCTCAAAACAGTTATTATAACATTTATTCCACTCTAAAGTAGAGGGGTGTTCAAAATGGCTGACTTGAAAGCGTCGACTGCTTCTTCACCGGTCTGGAACCTTTGACCACGAAGACTTTTCTTAATTTTAGGAAATGTAAAGAAATCGTTAGGGCTTCGGTCAGGACTGTATGGAGGATGGTCAAGAATTTCTACTTTTTCCTGCTTCAAATACTCAATCGTTTGACGAGCGCTGTGTGAGCTTGCGTTGTCGTGGTGCAGGATGATGCGTCGCTTTGAGTTAGATTTTCGAAGTTGCGATGACTTGTGGTAAACGAACTGTGGTATACCACTCTGCGTTAACCGTTCTACGATCTTCAAGTCCAATAGTCGCAACATGGCCGGTTTTTCCAACGAACGTGGCCACCATCTTCTTTGAAGTGCTTCGAGAACGAACAACTTTAGTCGGCTTTGGCTCGTCTTGAAAGACCCAGATTGTAGATTGTTGTTTGGAATCAGGATCGCAGGCATAGATACAATCCAAAAAAAAAAAAGATTTGTCACCACTGATGATGTCGTAGACGTGATTTGACTCTCCTCAGTTGAACCTTTGCAGAGTTTTCTTACACCATCTGAAGCGGGCCGACTTGTGATCGTCGGAAAGCTGATGCGGTATCCAACGGCAAATTAGCTTAGCTCAGTAGGTAATAAAAAGAAATGAAAATCAAAACTCTTATACTGGCAACACTAACAAGATGGATGCATAATTCTCTATGACAATTACAAACTGAACAATTTATTCAGTAATTAAATAAGACGATATTTGAATGCGCTATTTACACGTGAAATGTGATCCCATCCTGTTTATTTTTTAGCCCCGCTGCATTTTTACAGGTATGAACTACACAAGACAGCATAATTAAATAAAATTGCACACCGGTAAAACACGTTACGCGATACGACGTTTACAGAGTAAATGATCGGCTGCGCGTCAAACTACTCTATTTAGGAGTAGTTTTTGACGCTTCAGTACTAGGCGTGTTCGCGGCTTCTGGCTTCTTTCTATATATTCTAAGGATTGTCCCTGAGATGCCTAATAGAGCCTCTATCTCTTGATAAATCACATGACGATCTTCGAGAATTAGTTATCACAACAATGATGTTATCTTCAGTGAAGGCGGATTTTGGGCGTCCTTCGCGAGATTTGTCACTAACACTAGTATGTCCACGCTGGAATTCTAAATACCAGCGTTAGACAGTCCGCAGACATGGGGCTTCATCACTGGACACAGATGTTAGCTCTTCAAAACACTGAAGCCGTGTCTGGCCTCTTCTAAAGTTGTAGAAAATTATTGCACGAACATTTTCCTCAGAAAGATTCATTTTCGTACGTAACCTGACAGATTCCAATCGACGCTGTGACTAAACAATAGCATTATTTATCCTAATACTTTCAACTGTTTTGAGATTCAAAATTTAAACACATTCGAATATAGACCAGTTCCAAATTCTAAATTGCCGGAAAATATGGAAACGACAGAACTTAAAAGGCATGCCTCGTATTCTCCGAACACCCTCCACACAGAAAAACGAAATTGGATCGCCACGAATATTTTTGATGAACATATTATGTTCGATGTTCGTTAGTGGTAGAACAAATTTGATTATTGCCGAGCTATTCATAGTAATATATACAAGCTCGTGACTGTACCTACAGTCCAACACGATATTTACGATACTTCAATGTAGGTTCCCTATAAAAGCACTACTGCCTGAGCTGACCCGAGCGTTGTAAAATCCAAGTGTGCTTGTATTTCAGGCATTCATTCAAGTGTCACCTATTGTTAGAGGAAACGGGAATATATGTAGCTCATAAGGATCTTTTGGCCAACAATTTAATTTTTCTCAATACATTTCACATCTCAATTGCTTAAATGTTTACCAACAGCTCCTCCCTGTCAACGTCATTCGATTGCCTTTCTTTCTTTTTCGACTATAAATAATAAATAAATAAATTATTTATTGCCATAAACAGGTTATAGAAAAATTGAGACCCTGACTCCAGAGCTAGGTTAGAGTACCTGTATTTCAGGAGCCAGTGACTTCTTCCATTTAGGTAACAGTTAAGCAAGTATATGCAGCAAAAGGGGATAAAATTATCTTACTTAAAATTAAGGCTAATAGAACATTTTAATTTACATAAGCACTAAAAACAAAACAAGAAAAATAAAATTAGAATTAAGGAAATAAAATAATCTCATTAAATCAAAACCAAAATTAGAATAAAAATGTGGATTAAAACAAAATTAGATTAAAAACTGAAAAAAAAATTAAAATAAAACAAAACAAAATTAGATCAAAAACAAATTTAAAATAGGGGGAGTACTGGTGTGCGTGTGTATTAGTGTATTTGTGTGTGCGTATGTGTGTGTGAATACCAATGATTAGTGACTAGTCTGGTGTCAGAGTTTTTATGCCGCTTATGGCCCTCTGACTTAGCTTCACATGTCGGCGAGAAATATCGCATATTTATAATATATTCGAGTGCCGAAAGATCCATAAAGCAGTGTACCTAATCATACAAATAAAACAAAAAATACTCGTATAGTGAGAATAAAACCAAGACTTACTTTTCCTCCATCTTTCGTGGCCACTTTGACAAGTGCATTACACACCATGGATGGATCAATAGTACCGTCCTCAGGCACATACAACGCCATTTCAAATACTGATGGGTCAAGCAGTGGGAACTTCTTTTGAGCCGCGTGTGGGTCCAGAACTTCACTAGAAATATTCATAGCTTTTCCTAAAGTGTGGAGCCTCATGTATTCTTGTGTTCGGATCTAAAAGAAAGAAAATTAATTTTATAATATGCTCTTAAGTGTTTGAGGCTATAAAGGAATTTAATGGCAGCTGGAAGAGGTCGTTGAGTTACTATTAAATATTTATTTGACATTTTTATCGTTTTTTTTCTATTAAAAAAAAAAATCTATTTTTAGAGTTTAATGGGAGTAGGTATTGATACTCACTTTGCTACGTGATATGAACATGCCTCCGTTGTTGGTCCAGCCCGCAAAGTCTCCTGTTTCGTCCTCTAGGGTACTGTACACTTTCCTCGAATCTCGCAAAAGTTTCACTTCCAAGTCGCAGGGTCTGAGCGACCATACTAGTCCTATAAAATGTTAAAATTATAGTATATACCTTAAACGGTTTATCGATCAAAAGTGCAGGTTCAAAAAAGGGCGTTTTATGCGCTTATCGACACGCGCGTATACTGCCTCGTTGGTCTAGTGGTTGCAAGCGCTACTGCTGAGCATGAGGTCCTGGGTTCGATTCCCGGGTCGGGCAAAGTGTTATTGGGTTTTTCTATCTGGAATTTCTCAGCACCCCAGAGTCTGGATTCGGGCCCGATTGATGGCAATAGGCTCGCCTCCTATTACATGGGAAACATAACTGGCGAAATGTGGATGTACTACAGGTACACCTGTGCCCAACCCTTCGGCAAAACAAGGCGTGATGTTATGTTATTATTTAAGGTGGATCCGCAGTGATAGCCCGCGTTTTTTTTTTTTTTTATAAAAAATCTTATGGAACAAATCTAAGAGAGATGTATTAATTATTCTAATGATTATAATTCTGTAAATACATACCTATTTGTTACGATCGCGAATCATATTTTGATTAAGATATAACCCGACACTGGTGCCGACTCCCTTGTACACAAACTTAACTAAATTTAAGTTCAGTGCATCTTTTTCTTTCTATTTCATTAAGAAAAAGAAAGTAGATAAATTTTAGTGTAGTCCTGTCAAATTAATCAGCGCCTGTCACTACTCCATACAAGATTAGACGTGAAAAACTTGCCTACTAAAATTACGTCAATTTACGTCAAGCGTTGATTAATTTGACAAAACTAAACTAAAATTTATCTTCTGTCCTTTTCTCAATGAAATGGAAAGAAAAAGATGCACTGAACTTAAATTTAGTGTAGTTTGTGAACAAGGGAATCGGCACGACCTGCAAATTGCAAAAACGTAAGAAAATTTGAATTTCGCGGGCTACCACTGCTGATCCACCTTTAATAAAAACAATGGTAAGGATCTTAAAACATTAAAAAACCCTTATCTTTGAAGAAGACTGAACGAGTACTTTACCAGCAGTGTGCCATGTCGTCCCACAGGTCAACTTGGCTCTCTCCAGTAGAACAGCACTCACCCCTCTCTTAGTGAGTTGGTACAGCGTGTTGCATCCTGCTATACCTCCTCCTAAGAGCATCAAAACACAAACCATGTAACTAATCTTTTCATCGAACAGTCAATAGGGTCTTACACCCATTTTTGAAAAGTGTCTTAATTAAATTCTATAGTGCTAATATGCCCCAAAAAAAATCACAACATTTTTATTCAATCGATAAGTGCCATAAAAATGCATTTAAATTTTACATTTTCAAATTTCGCGCGTAGTTTGACGAAAACGCTGGATGCAGTGGACGCCATGTTGCGCTGTGGTAATGACGTCACTTGGCTATATAAACAAATGCGCTGATACACAGCGGTATGACGCAATAACATGGCGGCTACTATTTCATAGGGTATTTTAACAGATTAGAAAAACTGAAAACGTTGAATTGAATTTTAAAATTTATTTTGTTATTTTATGAACTAAAAGTAACATTTTCCGACTACTTTTTGCCTAAACTATATCAATAATCAATTTATAGATTTTTTCTCGTATATAAAAATAGTAAAATACCCTATTTTGATATGTACGACTAACTTCACTTACTTCACGGCTAAATAATAGTTTCGGTAAAGCTGACCGACTTCTGAATCTTTCAGGGGAAAACAATAGCTTGGGATTGGAGTTATCGCGGCGTCTACTTTAAACGTGATCAAATAAATATAAACGATAAGATCGTAATGTCAGAACCAAAAACCGGCCAAGTGCGTGTCGGACCACGCACAATGAAGGGTTCCGTAGTTGGGATGAATTTATCCCAAAAACAAACTTAAAATTGTAGTTGAAAAACATGTTCTCCCATACATCGATATACGTCACGGTCAATTCTCCAACCGCAAATGTTAGTTGGTCGATTATTACTCGTTAACTTGTAAACGCTACTTAGCCGTGATAGTTTTCCATGTAATTTCGTTATGTACACTGCCATGATTTTTTCACATATCCAAAAACAACCATTTAGCTGACAGAGGGGGAACTTGACTCTAACAAATACAAGCTGTTGTTTTGAACCTGCAAAACATTTCAGGAGGTTGTTATGAAACTCGTAAATAATCGTATAACAATACGATACCAAGTCAATAATCAATAATACTTTTTATTTTAGATTTTTAAATTTTATCTTTTCTTTTTATTATTTTTTTTTTTTTTTGTTGATTCGGGTCGACAATCACTAACATAATTACCTCCTAAAATGTTTTACAGGTCCAAAACAACACCTTGTATTTATACTTTAATGTTTAATATTACGCAAACGGATCCCTGAATCGAAAAATCGGGTTCACAGACACGCAATGTTTGAACGTTCTATCCAACAATACCCCACACCATGGGATAGACGAGAAAAAAAATATCATCCCCATATTACGTGCAAGGGAGGTGCCCTAAAAATTTTTTTTTTAATTATTTTGTTTTACCACTTTGTCAGTGTGATTAATATGTATACCTATGCCAAATTACAGCTTTCTAGTATTAAGCATCTCTGAGCTAAAGCGGGGACAGACAGACAGACGGACATGGCGAAACTATAAGGGTTCCTTGTTGACTACGGAACCCTAAAAAAGGGAAGCATCTCTTTCGAATATTACAATTTTAACAAGTAAGCCCAAGTGGTTGTGGAGCAGGACCAGCATTAAGCCAAGCATTTCCATCTACGATATAATCATCTATATTATAATAATAAGCTAACAAAACAATAATAAGGCCAGTAAAATTAATAATTTTGTAAATTTTAGTAATAAAAACATCTTATTAAACAATGAACAAAAAAAGTTACTTACCGATAATCACAACATCAGCCCAAGACACAACCTCCTGATTCGTAGCGAGCAACCTCTTTTCATTTTGGAACGTTTTTAAATAATTCACCGCTTGAGTCCTAATGGCTCCATCTCTAACTAATTTAAACATTTTTTTTTAATTTAAACTACTAAATAAAGTAGGAAATGTTGACTAGAACACTGTTCACATAAGAATGCTTTACACAATAAAGTCGATAGCCGCCGCGCATCCTATCTTCTCAAGTTATCTAAGTTCAAGCTGTTAGTTTTGGTTTATCAAGATGTTTTGTTTGTCATTTTAAACATTAATCGAGAGTAAACACTTTTAATTTAAGCAGAGGAATTATTAAAACCGAAAAATTGCTGTAAACAAAATTTATTTTTAAAATATTTACATTTATTTTTACAACTTATTACATTGACTAAATAATAACGTGTAGATATAGTTTAATAATGTTTACAATATAACTATTTATATAAAAAAACTAATTTTGCATCAATGCTTGTTTACATCGCTGAAATCTCAATTTAAACGCCCAGTTATATGTGGCGAATGAGCTATCAACATACAGCCACTTTGTAAACACTCTAGAGTATATAAATATTAATATTTTCTTATCACTAATTTTATTATTGTTAAAATTGGACTATATAAACTTTTACACGATAATCAATATTATATATTTTTTGTATTTTGCGAACCAGCGAAATATATACTTTAAAAGCTTCGTAATTAAAACTAATAGTACATTTACATAATTAAACATTACTCGTACTATTATACCAGCCAGCCATATTTTTTACATGGACAAAATGGAATAAGTTTTCTTATCATACTAACATGCTTTAAACAGGAAAAAAATAATCAGTGTGCAATATTTTTTTTGGCCGTTCAATGTCAGTAATAGAACACATTTTCATTATTTGTTCATTACTTTTTTTGTTTCTTTTCTCGACTTGAAATCCTACACCATCAAACCGAGCGAGCTCACAGCTGTTTAGGTACCTTCGCGCGTTCTGCTACACCGCGCACTTGCGCCGGCCGGCAAGTCACCATAAAAATATCAGTTTCAAATTTCAAAATTTCTTTCGATAACGATAACTTTATTTTTTTGTACTAAGACATTTCGCGAGCAGTAGTGGCCCTGTGGTAACGGCCGCGACTTACGAGTTTTAGGTCGTAAGTTCAAACCCAGACAGAGGCTTTACTTTGTGTAAATTATATCATCACCACTGCTCTCAAAACGATGAAGGAAAACATCGTGAGGAAACCGGCATGTCCTAGAACCAAAAAAATCGAAGACATGTGACATATACCAACCCGCACTGGGCCCGCGTGGTAGATTACGGCCCACTCCCTCTCACCGAGATGAAGCCTGAGTTCCAGCAGTGGGAACATTATATGCTGATTATGTTAAGACATATAAAAAAAATATATATGTTTAATAAAACTCGCATAAGTTTAATTTGTCAAAATTTGCGCACTTCTTATTTTTTTTTCCTGTATAGTTCTAATTTGCCGGAATATACCTTCAAGTAATCGATACATATCATTCGCTTAAATATAAGGTGGTATCCTTAGTTCATGGGGAATCTCATGACTAGAACGCACCCTTCATAAATATAACATCGTCAAAATAAAAAAAAGTAATGGTTTTTAATACAGTTGTAACCAGAGAACAATATTTTCAAAGTCTTCATCGATATAAAAGATAATAGTAGGTATATATTTAAAACATTAATACTCATTAAAATAAAATACCTATATTTATAGTAGCTAATTAAAATATAAAAAAATTATTTCCTAATGGCGTATGTAGGGTAGGAAGACACCAGTATAAGCTGGCCTCGCATTCTATAGAACCTCCGTTCTACGCTAGGGTAGCGGCCTGCTATACTATACGTAAAATTAAAAAATAATACGTGGTGAAATAGTTTTGGCATGTCATTTTTAGTAACAAAGTACTTCCTTACTCAACCAAAACTTGTCTTATCGAAAAATGTCTAAATGCAACTTTCTGCTTGGGATTTAATAAACACGAAAATCGAACGTGTGAACATTTGGTTCGTAATTCGAACACGCTTAGCGTATGCTAGAAAACAAGCTTATGTTCGCGCTCGACCGCCCCTTCTCTTTAGTAGCCATGGATTCGCTGTTGGAAGTGATACACTGTTGGATAGGTGGCTGAGAACTGATGCCCACGCGAGGCCGCACGCTCACCCCTCGAGTTCGGTACGAGCAATGTTGCATTAAATTACTCTGATCACCGTGCACACAGAAAAATGAAATTGGATAACTACGAACATTTCAATGAACATAGTGCTTGATGTTTGTGTTCTTGTTCGGTCGTCCATAGACGGCTTTAAAGAAGTTAGGACTGTTCTGTTCCATCTTGATCGGCACTTACCTTATGCATTCAAGGCAAAAAAATGGTACAGAATTTGTATGAAATTCTGGAAAATACATTTACCGGAACCTGGCCCTGGCATTACTAACGCTTTAAAAATAAATACATTAAGGTATAATTGGATACCTTAGATATTGGTCATTGTCACAAAGTCAAATCTTCAGACCATAATACGTTATTATAACAATATTTACACTCAGCAAAACTTACTATTCAAAAAGTATCTGGATTAAGATGGCAGAGTTCATTGGAGATAATGGAACACATAACATTCTGATGGAAAACAAAAGATTGCACACGCCAAATGGATAGACCAAGTCTGCGTGCGCAATTTATTTTCCATATCATGTAAACAAATGTGTTTTTGAAAGAAATACTTTACTACCAACACATAAAGCGCTGTTTAGCGCTACAACTTTATTGTTATGACTTTTTAATAGCGCTATTTTGGTAGTCATTCTATACTCAACTTAATTTACACCCGCATGAAATTGATATTTGTTTAAGCAGAAATAAAATCAATTAAAAACGGATTTGAATATGGAATACATATTCGTCTTTTACATTGACAGTTCTTTATTTAAATGTGAGCGATTTATTCGTACAGGCCTTGTTCTATCTAACAAGGCCGAAAAAAAAAATTAAGTGCGAACTCGTAGGACCTAATTACGAATCAATTCCTTCCGTCCGTCGGTAATGCTAACAGAGTTTATTATATTCATGCAAAACTTACTTGTGCATGTATACTAAGACAAGCTGTCCTAGAAATAGTCCTTGTTTAATACGGTCGTCAAGAATATGGGTGGTGCACCCGAATAACTTAGAACACGAAATTTGGTTGGCATACCAGAGATATGTAGGTCACCAAACAAGAAGTTTTAGTTAAACAAATATGCAACTGTAACGTATTGTCAATAGAGTCCATTTTCGAGACGTAATGACTTCTCAGACAGACAGATGGCTGTCGTAGAAGTACAAGTCCTCGTTTCATACGTGGTGCGGGCTGGCGACCCGCGGCGGGGTCAGCCCCAGGCGGTGCTGGCGCGCCGCGTGGTCGCCGGCCGCGGCCGCGGCGGCCGCCTCCAGCTGCGCCCGGATGGCCACCAGCTCGCGGGTGCGCTGGTAGATAGGGTCCTGAGGAGGGAAAATACAGGTTACGGTTTTTTTAGACCAAAAACGTTGTAATAGTAATAAGTCAACAAACTTGGGATTTATAGGCGATATATTTAAAGAATTGTACCTACTGTTTACCGAAATCTACTTGTAAATTATTTTTGTGTCAATAAAGCTTTTTATTTATTTATTAATTACGGGGGCGTATTTATTTTAAGGCGATATAAAATTATATAAATTAGAAATGTCCTTATAGGCGGAATAAAAGCTGGAGCTTATTCAAAATATTTTTTTACTAATACGGAATAAGTATAGGTCAAAGTTAAGTTAATAAGAATCCCTCTTTTTTCTTGTTTGGTAAAAAAAGTCCCGTCATTTTTGGCACTTGGGTTTTGTAAATAAAATAACCATTTAATTAAAATGCATAGGACAGGGTCTGGACCCCTTTTTTTTTGGGGTGTGAAATTATCAAATAACTTCTCCCGCTCTCGGCAGAGCGGGAGGGCGTGTCGGACTCTTACTGACTAAAACCCACCCGTGTTCCTTCCGTTGCCTGTGTGTTGCCAGAGGCCACGGTATCCCTTTCGGTTTTCCCTCGACCTCCCGTCAGTTGTGCTGACATCTCTATGAAGCGCGCATGGAACACAACGCGCCGTCGACCCAGGCCTGGTCCTTATCGGACGGCGAGCTAGGGTCTGGACCCCTGGACCCCTACACTTCACTTTTCGACTAATATCTACCCGTTATAGTAGGAGAGTATGGTAAGCTTCCTGTACAAGACACTAACCTGCTGCCTCATAGTAGGGTTCCACCGACAGTACAACGCCTTCCACAGCTTAATGACTCTCAACGACGCGACAGGCACGAGCACGACTTGCGGGCGCGAGTACGGCGAGGGAGGGGAACTTGCGCCGAATGATGGCGGACCCCAGTATAGAGGGTTTAGGTACAAGTCCTGGCGACTGTTGATGTACGACCACAGGGATACTGTCTTGGTTTTTACTTCTGTAAAGCAATAGTTTTTTTTAAGGGGTGATTAGGAGATATAACTTATTGCGTGGAAATGGAATACTAAGCCAAAAATGGTGTTAAGGCGCTGACAAGACCCAATTGACTAAAATGGACTTCTCTTAAGAAAAAAAAATTGCCAAATCTGTATAGTTTGTGGTATCGGAAAAAATATATGTTAATTTTGAACATATTTCCCAGAACTTGGTTGTTACCAAAACACGTTTTGATAAAAAAATCTCGATACAAACTTACGTTAAACTAACCTCTTACCTTGAGTTCTAATCCAAAATATCTGCATTAAATATTAACATACGTTACGTATTTAATTAATAACAAGAACGTCTTATTTGAATGCAGAACTTGGTTGTTTTTTATTTTCGATTACTCAACTCAATTTTGAGTAAATAGATAATTACTTCATATTTTGCAGTAAATTACAAGCGTTGCGTCATCGCGTTTCTCTTTCTTTTCTATGCAATGTGACAGTGACCGTGGTTTAGGTGTTGTCAGCGTCTTAAGGTTGAACAAATTGTTTAAAAAAAAAGTAAAATCCGCGTTTTGCTTGCATTATCTGGCCAAACCCGTAAGTTACCCATTAATTCTTTGAAAAACGATTTCTCTAAAATATATGGTTTTTGTGCAAAACAAGTATTCATTACTTAAATATACATTATCTTAGTCACCATTTCTTTTTTGGTATTCATTGCTTTGCAACAAACCATGTAAGTAAGTATATTATTTTATTTCTATCAAAATAGTTTTCAACCCACCTTCCTTCGCCCTTTCCCTCTCAGTGTTAAACAGGAAGGTTCCAAATCTGCAAGAGTACAAATGATCAACTATCGTGATCAGTAGTCTCTCTGTGAACTCGAACGCAGTCGGGAACTGTTGTTGTAGCTGCCACACGCAGTCCACCCATTGGACAAAGACCGGGGACCGGTCTGCGTCTGAATGCCGCTCGTCGCCGTGACCGATACGCTGCGAGATAAAATATATATTAACATGTGTACGTTTATTTCCACGAATTGTTTATTTTTCATTGTTTCATGTTTAACAAAATTTTATATTTTCATTTCATGTGTAGGTATGTGTATCTTAATTATTGTAATTGGTTTTTAACCGTGTTAGTTAAAGTTTAAATAAATCAATAAATAGGGGGTAAAAATACCCATATCATCGCCGTCATTTACGCATTTTGTACGTCAATCTAACACACATCATCATCATCACATCAACACAAAAAATATTTCTGGGAAAAGACTTTTATGTTTGTGGTGTAAAATCGCTGTTGCGAAAAGCGCGCAATGCACGCAAAACATGGGATGCAAGTTCAGGTATGACAATTGAACATTATTTTCGTGCAAAATTCCAACTATTTTACCAAAAAGTGTCCACATAATTATGATCCATTACAAAACAAATAACGGGTAGAACAAGTGCCTTTCGGCTAATTTATTTTCCGTTATTTTCCCGAAGGTTAAAAGCAGAGGCGTATATTACACATTTTGCCTGTTAGGTTTATGTCCCGTGTATTAGGGGGCGAGCGTAGGTATAGCCATCAACTAAACACAAATCCAGACTCCGGGCTGCTACTAAGAAATTACTATTGGAAAAGCTTAATAATGCAAGGTAGAACATAATAATATCAGCCTCTTAATGTTCCACGGCAGTTTCTAGTCGTCTATTAAATAGAGGACTAGACAAATGCTCGATCCTTATATAAATATAAAATTAAGTTAGTAAATAAATATAAAGTTAAGCTACGCTTGCCGCGGTCTGTTCGTGGATGGGACCATCCATTACATGTCGAGACCCTCCGTGCCTCGGAAAACACATTAAAACGTTGGTCCCAGCTGCCATTCGTAGATCTTTGACAGTCGTTACGGGTAGTCAGAGGTCCAAGTCTGACAACCAGTCTAAGTTAGGGGATCGTGTTACCCAATAAGGTTGTGGAGGTCAGATCGGCAGTCGCTTCATATAAAATACTAGTATTCAGCTGCGGTTCGACTGGAAGCCGACCTCAACATATTTAAGAAAAGGCTAGGCAGATTGATTGAGAAGGATCGAGCATTGAACACAACTCGGGTTGCCTTTTTTTTACAGACAGTTATAAGTCGGGACCTTACGATGTTTTTCTTCACCGTTAGTTAGTGTTATCTTAAGTGACAATAACGCCGCCGCAGGAGGCGCCCAGGGTGTCGGGAATCCCGGGAGGATTTCCGGCCACCGTAGGCGCGGGCTTGCGGACGGTGAGCAATGGGTAGCTCACCGTCCGGTAAGGACCAGGCCCGGCTCGACGGCGCGTTGTATTCCACGCGCGCCTCAAAGAGATGTCGTCAGCACATAGGTAGGGGTCCACTAGGGCCGATGCCTGCCGGGGTCGCGGGAAGGTACTTATGGGTCACCGAGGCCCCTGGCAACACAGGCAACAGGAAGGAATACGGGTGGGTTTTAGTCAGTAAGAGTCTGACACACCCTCCCCTCCCGCTCCGACCAGAGCGGGAGAAGTTATTTGATGATTTTCCACCCTCAAATAAAAAAAAAAAGTGACAATAACGCATATAATTTGGAACACAGATTACATACATAATTATACACATCATAATTTTTAAATGGGACTCATGTAGGATGCGATTGTAACCGCGGGCAAAAACTAGTAGGATATGTGTCAGTATGACATTCTGCCGGACTGAACCGTCGGTAACAAAAAAAAATCCTGATTAGCACCGAGGATGTAGTTATGTTTGTTGAATGACTACAGTAATCATTTCATCATCATCTTAAATATCCTTTGATAATGGTCAATTATTTAAAATTTTTCAGCTGCAATTTCAAATGAATGTAGGGGAATATATTTAAAGCATTTTTATCATTTCCGTCCTTAAATACAGATACAATGAGAGGAAAAAATAATCGATACAGGACAGAGTTTGGTCATTCGCAATATACATTGAAGAATGTTCATTGAATTTTGTTTTTTCCTCTCTGTATATCTGTATTTAAGGACGGATATGATAAAAATCCTTTAAATAGACTCGCCTACATTCATTTGGAACTGCGGCAAAAAAAAAAAAATACAGTTTTGATTTACATGGTGTGTGCAGTGCACCGCCACAAACTTATCAAACCTGGAAAATCTATTATTTATTGTTCGCCGACAGCGACGTCTGATGCTTATGAGACTGTAAACACAAATAATATAGAAACATACCAGCTGGAACTTATGTCCAAACGACAGCCATTCCTTCTCGATGAGCACTTCGAATCCCCGAAGGGTCCGGTAGTAAGGGTCTAACATCAGCATTGCCAAAGCTGTGAGTTGAGCCGTGCGGTCCCATCCATCTGAACAATGGACTAGAACTGAAGTCTTGTGATTCTCCACCTGTTTCATAAAAAAATTTCATAAGCAAGGCATTGATAATAACATGTATCAAGATCGTCACTGGAGACCGACCGAAAACCAAAATGAAATTCGGCCAGTTTTTTCGGCCAAAACATTTAGTTTTTTTTTTCTATAGATACTTATTTGTATCTGTTCCCAATTTCGAAAATTTTCTTGTTTCGCCTTTTTTTTTCTTTCAGTATATTTTCGGTCGGTGTCTAATCGTCACATACTGGCAGCCGAAAGACATCGTCGCCGAGATCGATCTGGATTGGTCTGCAGGGCAGATATAGTCAGAAATCGCAAACAACACAGAGGTATGGAACGCTTTCCAAACCTCTGTGTCGTTTGCGATATCTTACTACCTCTACCCTACCACCTACCCACCACCACCACCACCACCATCATACCACCTACTCGTTTCTCTAAGTGAGAGTTTCGCCCAGGAGTAGGCAATGTAAAAAAGAAAATTCCAATACACAAGTTATTCAATAGTTATTGTAATACATACAATAACTGAGTATTGTATAACTTTATGATAAAAAAACAATCCTAATTAATAATAAACGGTTAATTTCATAGTAAAATAAAATATGTAGTATTATAGATTACCTTGTCTACTATACGAACAGCTCCAGCCAATATACATTTGATATGTTTAAGCCAGCAACTGGCTTCAATGCCACTAAACCATCTGGAAATTATCAAAACTGTTAGACAAATATTTATCAGGTAGGTATATAGGAATTAAAGACACGGAATATTTTAGCTCTTCGAAAACCCTGTTGTTTTTACATTGCCTTGATTAGAAGTATTAAGAAATATGATGTCCTAGCTTTTAACTCCAGTGTCTGCGCAGACTTTTGTATACTAAAATCCTAATGCCGAAAAACCCGCCTTTTCATGTGTCCTGCCCACAATGACCTACGGTGCCGAGACATGAACGCTCACAAAGGACTGTCCACCGCATACGAGTAGCACAAAGTACCATGAAGCGAGCCATGCTTGGCTTAACTTCACTAGACCGAGTGCGTAACACCGAAATCCGTCGTCGGCTAAAAGTCTACGATCGGGGACGCGGAGGTTGCCGATGGAGTAAAACTGTGACCGAATGGTGGCGAACGTTATGTTAAAAATACCAGGGCAGTCCAAAAGCGCGGGAAACACCTGAATGAGGGACGCAAGGCACCGGGAATTATGGCAGAAAAAAGGGGAGGCCTATACTCAGCAGTGGGTGATTCTGGATTGAAATGATGATGAGTTCGGATAGCGAATCTTTAAGCGGCTGTAATGAAGGAGTTCATCATAGTCAACGTTAACCTCTCTAACAGTATCATAAACATAATCAATTTTAATGTTTATGTGTAATATTCGCTTAAAAAATATCTTAAACATTGCGATCACTCACCTCGTCTGGTCTATTTGCGGGAAGCAGAGCTCCTTCAGTTTGCGTAGACTCTCCCTCATCACGTGAATGTTGTGTATATCTAGGAATACAAGGTCGGCGTTCTGATACGCATCCTCTGATTCATATCTGTAAATAATTAATTTTTGTTATAGATAATTTGCGGCCTCCGAATTAATTTTTGTGGGGGTTAGGTACATGCAAAACCTCTAAAGAACAAAATTAATCTGAGAATCAACACTTTATTCACGTAAACTATAAAAACGAGCCCCCAGAACGCCCGCCCTCCACCACTTTCGTCCTAGTTTTAGCTGAGAAAGAGTCCCCAGTAAGGTAATTATGGTATTTTTCTTTCATCCGTAGCAGCCCGGTATCTGCTGCCTGCTTGCGTAACACAATTTCAATCACAGTCTGAGAGTTTTGAAGGATATAAAGGATATTGCTAATCCATTGCTTCATAGGATTGAAAAGTTTGTCTGCTCAACAACGTTATTAACGCAAGGAACGTGGGTGAACTGTCAAAATGAAACCCATAGCTACCAATTGTCATTTTATGTGTGTTACCCAATGACCCCGCTGGACGTGCTCCCAGTTTGTGGCTATAACATGGGATTGATGCATAACTTGCGAAATAAGAGTGTACATTTGCCATACGCCTACGCCTTCGGGGAATACAAGCGTGTTGTTACATTTATGTATCATAGTTAAGATCGACCAGGGGGTAACCATCACCTCTTAAAGCAGTAGGTATTATTTCAATATTACTTAGCGTGAGAAAGAGATGGAGCTATAAGTCCTGTATAGATCCATCACTTTCCCACTGTGAAGTAATATTATAATAATACTGCTTTAAGAGGCGATGGTTACCCCCCAGGGCTCGTAGCTAAATGATAACAACCGCAAGGGTCGATCGAAGGTTAATCTTCGCTTGCCGCGGTCGGTTCGTGGATGAGTGACCATCCCTTAAATATTGAGAGCTCTCCGTGCCTCGGAAAGCATGTTAAGCCGTTGGTCCCGGTTGTCATTCGTAGACCTTTGACAGTCGTAACGGGTAGTTAGAAGCCCAAGTCTCACAACCAGTCTTACCAAGGGGTATTGGGTTACCCAGTAACTGGGTTGTGGAGGTATAGGATAGGCAGTTGCTCAATGTAATATACTGGTATTCAGTTGCATTCGGTGAGGCTGGAAGCCAACCCCAACATAGTTTGGAAAAGGCAGGCAGATTGATTATGTTAAAATCGACCCAGGGCTAAGTAATTAAGTAACAAGCATTCGTCTCTTTACAGCCACGACTAAATAAAAAAAAAACTATTACATGCGTTTGATTTTGCATTAGCAAACTGGCATTAGCAAACTTTTTGCATTAAGACGCTGACAACACCTAAACCGCGGGCACTATCAGATTGCATAGAAAAGAAAGAGAAGCGCGATGACACAACGCTTGTAATTTATTGCAAAATATGAAGCAATTATCTATTTAAGTACTCAAAATTGAGTTGAGTAAACGAAAATAAAAAACAACCAAGTTCTGCATTAAAATAAGACGTTCTTGTTATTCATTAAATACGTAACGTATGTTAATATTTAATGCAGATATTTTGGATTAGAAGTCAAGGTAAGAGGTTAGATTAACGTTACTTTGTATCGAGATTTTTTTTTCAAAACGTGTTTTGGTAACAACCAAGTTCTGGGAAATATGTTCAAAATTAACATATATTTTTTTCCGCTACCACAAACTACACAGATTTGGCAATTTTTTTCTTAAGAGAAGCCTATTTTGGTCAATTGGGTCTTGTCAGCGCCTTAAGTAGTAATCTTATTGCATTAGCAAACTTTTTCTTAACTTTCAGTATGTCAGTCCTTAGTAACTCACCCTCCTCCCTTAGCTTTATTGGCGACAGCATTGGCAGTAGGTCGAGCATCCATGATAAACAATTTGTGTGCTTGAGCGTTGGCATCCATTATGAGTTGTATATAGCGCTCATCTTCGCGGCTGCGTTTACCACTTACCTGCAAAGATTTTATTTATTTATGTAAAAATCAACCTTAATAAGGTGAATCGTGTTACCTAGTAGCTGGGTTGTGGAGGTCAGATAGGCTGTCGCTCCATGTAAAATACTAGTATTAGCTGAATACTGAGCAACCTGTTGAACTGGAAGCCAACGAGGCTGGCAGATGTTAAAATCAAACAAGGCAAATCACAAAGGCATCTCAGAAACAGTTTATTCTGGAGAAATGCTGCCATGAATTTGAAAAACTTAAATGTTGGTAGGAAATAATACAAACAGTAAGTGGTTCAACTTTTCAATAGCAATAACCGTCATTTCATGAATACTTTTTGCTGTTTAGGTTTTAACAAACCCAAACTGTATTACCGACTAAAAGATTCATCACATTCACCATGTTTCACCATGTACAGTTGGGAGGGACAAGGTCGTTTTATCACTTTCATTGTTTACTCATTAAAGATACAGGAAATAAATTCAAATAATCTACTTATTCTCAAGCAGACGAGAAGTGTGTTAATTACTATAATGATTATTGCAGTGATGCAGTCCAATGACGTAAGTTTACTCGTCATAACAAGAATACTGAGAAAAAAATCAATAACGAACGTCATCAATCATAATTCCGTGATATTTTCATTTACACCTACACAGAAATCCTGTAATTCGTAAGAATAGAAGCACAGCCGGAAGCGGTTTTGGCGGTGAACTCAGAAACATAAATTAATGAGTATTATGATAATTATTACAGTGGCATTCGATCAACGATCGACTTTTACGGCGCACACTTGTCGAGGCGCAGCTTAGCGCGGTTCTCACTGCCAAACAAATATCGACCTTGTAAAAGTTGAAACAAAGTTCAGAATAAATAAACTTTCACTAGCTCGAGAGCGCATCCAAGAGGCGCGCGTCTTATATTATTTATTCTGGAATTTATTTTAAGGCATCTTATGTTGATAATTGTTTGGCAGTGACATCGGTCTCGATACGCATAAGGAACTGGCTTTTTCGTTTTTTTAACGATCAGACTAGCCCATTGGGGAACTATCGAGTTGGTGTAGCTTTAGGAACAAAAAACCGTGACCTGGTTTTAGTAATTCAGTCATAATGTGGTTAAAACCATTGTCAACTTTCTAAGACTAGAATGACACTTAAAATTCACTGTATAATCATGACCAATTGAATGACTTCTCCAAGTATTACCCACTGACCCATTAAGATCTTGGTTAAATTCCCGTTAAGTACTAAATGACTGGTGCGCTAGAACATCATAAACAACTGAATTACGTCATACTTCAATAAAAAAATTAAACAAATGATGGATGAACGCTTTGTTCCCAATCTACAGAGCTGTCACAGTAGGTACAATATTTATCTATGTATGAGTGTTCAACTGATAAAGCCAAATATACTGCGTAACAATGTTAAAAAAGATAGGTGTTTTGGTGGAAATATTTTTTAAACTTTAAGAGCTTAGCATACACTGTGTAGGAATATGGTGGAAATACAAACAAACATTTTAGGTAAAATAGATTAAACATTTTTTCAAGTTCTTTTTTCAGAATCAATGGGATGAATGTAGGAAATCCTTTGTAAAGAGAGTGTGGAAATCACTCCAGGTGTTCAATGAGATTCTCTTAAAATATTGCACTTACAATAGACTTTCTGTTTGAGAACTTAAATTGTTAAAGATAGGCGAACAATAACTTATAAGTTATAACACATAATTATTATATGAGGCGAACTCAGGTGCGGCCGAATTGCATGCGATCTATTGGAATATTTGTACAATATTATGTGAATACAATATAATATTTATTATGTGGCTTGCACAATACATGAAAGTTTTAATTATTATGTCTGTTTTTTTTATTTTTGATTACGTGTATCCCAGTCTTTCTATTAGTACATTAACTGGGTTTTCTTACATTACGTCTATGTTATGTCTGAAATCATTATCCAGCATGACAATACTTATGTTTGTCCATAACCCGGAGAGTTAGTCATGCCGTCATTCTTGTAGACAGACACAGACTTTGAGATTTCTCATATAGCTTGTTTAAAAGAAAAAGAGGTTCACTCACCCCAACCAACGGCTGGCTACATCGAGTGATAGTGGCCTGAGAGCTGGGGTGTATCCACGCCAACACCGGTATCCTTCCTCTCGACCTGAAAGTCGCCACGGCGCGCAGCAGGTCTTCGCCGGCGGCAGCTGGCACGGCCCAGACTGATGGGTAGCTGTCGCAAACTTCGTACTTGTCATTAATCCGGGCTATACGCCACATGTCGTTGTTTACGCCCTGAAGACCAAGGAGGACTTTTAATTTGGAAGAATATGTATAGTTTATCATGTACTGATAGCTGCATAAGTATCCTAACTCCTTTTCTAAGGTATTCCAAGTTCAGTAGAGATGGGATTTCATTGAACTTAAAATTGTCGAAAAATGCATGGAATTAATGCATTATAAATGCTCGAAATATGCAACAAAGTGGTCAAAAAGTGCCAAAATCAGCAACACCAATTTTACAAAATAATGTTTTTTTTTGCTAATGAGAGCATGAGGCCTTAGCCCGGCAGGCAAAAAGGACAAAAAAAAATGTTTTTGTTTTATTATAAAAATTAAGTACAAACTTAAATTAATTAACTTACTATCTTTTCTATGAGATATTATCTTTTTTTTCTTGAAATGTACTGCTCCAAATACTCAGTAAGCCTTTTATACCTTAAAATATTTTTATAGCTTGTATTTACCTTGTTTACCTATATCATGTTTATGTACTCATTTATGTATTGTTCTAATTAGAAAATACGCCCAAATATGCACAATCAGTGCATTTGCTTTTAGCTAAAATATGTACGCAACATATTAAAAAATTGCCAAAATATGCAAATACATAGGCAAGCATGCATATGCATTAAATCCGGTCTATAATGATCAGTAGGTATTTAAATTAATGTAGCCATCTGTACACAGAGAATAAGTAAAACAAAATAGTGATAGGTATTTTATGAACTTAACAGCATTGAAACACTTTTGGTGTTCCAGCAAAGTATTGGCTGTATTTTGTAATTAGAGGGATTAGTATTTAACATATTAACCGCCACGTCAAAAATGCAAAGACGTACCCTCGGCGCCAAGCTACGAATTATTCCTTACAATCTGTGTATGTAGTCGTGACCATGGCGTGCTGGGCACATTTTGCTGTCACCATACTACTATACATGACTGTGGCGGTCAAAAGGTTAACCAGCTTTTTGTATAAAATCTAAGGGTCTGTGAGTAATTTTAATAAGATTTATCAATTTTAAGCCCTGATTATAAATTATCTTACCATGCGCCTCAGCTCTGCAATAGGTTCATAAACATGCCAGCCATCTTCAGGGAAGGTCTCTGAATAGCTAAATGCAAATAAAGGAAGTCTATGTGATAGCGGGAATGCTAATTGCTGCAATTTCTCGAATATTCCGCGACGAGAATGATTCTCTTGTTTGTGCGCAAACCTCAAGTTTCTCATGTCCTGTAATTAATGATGAATTATTGATTTATAATAGAAAATATTAAAATACTTGTAGTTTTTGTAATTTGATAGTGGATTGTTACCTTGCAAAATATTTCAATGCCATATGAGTTTTCACCTTTTGATGAAGCTCCACCAACCTTTTCTATTCGAGATACCTGAAATAAATTTGTACTTACATCATGTTTATGTTATAAAAACTGTGAGCCCAAATAGCACAGAATTGGATCGCGTAAGGCCACGTAGGAGATGGTGCATGGTGGGCTGAAAATCGACTTTCAAAGACAAAGGTAGGTATTTAGGTATTGCTCAGTATTTACATTACAGACCCTATTCCAGGAACTGAAAGATAACTTTCTAAGGAAGGCAATCCCGCAAGATAATTTAAATCCCGGTATTTACGGGACTGACGTTTCTTAACCTCGCGGGATCCAGGTAATTGCGGGATCCCGCAGGGTGGACTTAGACTTCTCAAATTGATCATAATAATGCCCAAATTTTAAGGGTTTCAAATGAATTTAAACAAGCTTTTTAGTACCAACTCTTTATTAAATTGTTTCATTGGCTAGACGGCTCCTAACCTTACAGACTAGGTTGCGAAAAGGCTCTTTCTGCTTCTACGTTAGTAGGAGCAATTGAATTTTAGGTATGTGCCTTTTAATACACCCAACTCTAAATAATTTCGTTATAAAGATTGCTAATGTCTTAAATGGTTCAGTTTACTTTCATTAACTCAAACAAACAAAATTCAATGAATAATGCATTGTGTTGCATCATAATTACAAGTTGTAACTGGCCAAAAAATTGTAAACAAACAACCAACGCCCTGCTCCATCAGTTCGAATGCTGATTAAAACAATAAACATTTGCTGCAATATTTTCGATCAGGATTAGTCCCACATAATGCATGCGGGATCCCAGTATTGCACTCCCTAGTAATTTCCAAAACAGCACACAGCGTCAAATAAGCTTACAACTACACTACTACATGTAGTTGAAACATACAAGACCACAGCAGGCTTAGCATGACGCTTTCTATTTCTACGAAGAAAAGAAAAAGCTCTTTCTATACAAAGTGCCATTTTGTTTCTCCATTTTTGACACCACACCGTAGAAATCCTTCTACATAAAAAAGGACCTAGACAAAGACCTAGAAACGAAAGACAAAATGACAGATTGTAGAAGGATTTCTAGAGTGTGATGTCAAAAGTGAAGAAACATAATGTCACTTTGTATAGAAAAAGCTATGTCTATTCTCGTAGAAATAGAAGCGTCATGCTAAGCCTGCAGGAAAGCAGTAGAGTATAGTAGAATAGTCCTCATATTTACTGAGATGTAAATGATAGGTATAGAAAATTTGAACATAACTTACAACACCAAGGGGCACACTGAGAGTGCTTTGTAATGCAGCCGTATCTGTTGGTCTGAAGTGCAGCTGATAGTTTGTCACTTTAAGAACTCCCCGAGAAGGACCACTGTATGGGCACAAGTATGTCACATCCCGGGCTAAACTCATCACTTTCTCACCATCCAGGAGTTGGATGTCCCCTAGAACATGAGGCTAAAAAGAAACGTTAACTTGAATGTATGGAAAATAATCAGTCAGCAATCATACTTGGTGAAGCAACATGATACTAGCCTTAGACAACTCTTGCTGCCTATGATTGTGAATGCAATTAATAAACAGGCAAATATGAATAGACCTGTTTCTGCTCATTGCAACAGGGAAACACTTAAAAACTTGTAACAATTTTATTGGTCTACAAATAAATAGTAACGCACAGCAGTGACTAATCGCGAGCTTACACTAAGTTACAGGAAGCAGGGAAGCGGCTGTTATAAAATTCAATCAGAATAAATTAATCCTTTTAGGAAACTTACGGAGTCTTGTCCGTGTTTAGAATTCAATGAACTCGATTTTGAGTCTGAGTCCAATGAGTCGGAACTGGCATTCTTTGATAGCGAAAAGTCTGAATTTAATAATTCAGAACTGTTGTGTTTATCCATCGTCAGCAAATTTTATGTCTCGAATACGGAGAGAAAACTATTAGAACCTCTACGTCTTTCCTTTTCAAAACATGAAAATAGTAAAATAATGACAAAATCTTCTCCAGGAGTTCCACAAACGTCAATTTGATTGAAATGAATGAATGATGTTGACGTTATGTTGATGTCCCAGTAAATCATGTGCGCGAGGTTTTGTAAGATGAATGAAATGAAACCTACAGATAAGATTTGCAAAACGTATTATTTAAAATTCTACATATTAATTTTATCTAGAGAATATTATCCAAAATCAATTGAATTCTAAAATCAGTTAAAATCTACAAGGAAGGATTAGAGGAGGAGAATCGGCGCCGAATCGGTGACGGTGCACAGTGTTGCAAAAATAATGCCTCTAATTCCCCAAATTTTCATTTGTCTATGAATAAAACAGCACTTCCGGTATAAATAGCCTTCGAAAGCGCGCGTTTATCAATAAGATTTATTGAACAAACAAAAATGTTGTTTCTATGGTTGCGATCTTCGTTGTTGAGCGTTGGTATAACAAAGATACTACAGTCTCCTAGAATACTTGGTAAAATTATATTCAGTAGGTAAATTATTATTATTTTTCTTTCATGTGTGAATTAATAATATTTTTGTAAAAGGTTTGAACCTCAGCTGTTGAACTATGAAGTTTCCAGAAAGTGTAAAAATCACTACTTATTTGGCTTATAAGCATGCAAAAAATATAGAACCTAGAAGAAAAATTCAGTCAGAAGGATTCGAATGGGATTCAAATATTCCAAAACCTCTTGTTTCTATTTGCATTGAAAAATTGGCTGAAAATTGGATGGGTTAGTATTGAAAATGTACAAATTTTAAACTGCACTATATTTTTTTTAATCCATTAGACCTCATTAGGTAACCTTTCTGTCTTTCTTTTTGAAACACAATTTACTTACATTAGATGCCTGCAGAATTACCACAGATTTACAGACCGGGGAGTAGGTACTTTCCGCACATGAATACGAGTATTTAGTGTTTCAATCAATCAATCTAGTGACTTATCATGATTCAGATAAAAAATTGTGTTCGAACGAATTTGCATAAAACATGTTATATATTGCAGGCTACCCCAAACTACAACATTTGATTGCTAAAGATCGAGAATTCTTTCTGCAAATTTTGGATACTGATGTACCACTTCAGATTTTAGTGGATAATATCAAAAGTGACATATTCTGGAAAAGATGCTATCACTCAAAATTCTCGGATTCACCTCTTTTGGCGGATGATAAAAAATGGCTTAATGTTTTTATGGAACGGCATTTTGCTGATATTTTAGAAAACATGAATCCAAGGCAATACGATCCTGAAAAGGTGAGTTGAGAGTACCTCTGAATGTACACTGGTCAGCAAATAAACCGAGCCACCCGCTACCTAGGAACTCTGATTCGATTTTCTCAAAAAGTATAAAACCTACAACTATCAAAGTTATACCTACAAAAAGTGCGTTTCATGGTGATTAAAATGACTACAAATTAATTCGAAAGTACCGTCAAGTCACATTGTAATCAAGCAACAAACACAATGCTAACGATTTGCTCTGTTTTCACCAGAGTTTGAAATTAGCGTTCTTTTTCTCTACAATGAGGGTAGTCGGATATTTCTTATCATTTCTTTAGTTTTTGTCTATCGTTTGCTCAGACGCGCGTGTTTTTGCTACTTTTTTCGATTAATAATGGATACAACACCTCAGGAAGCAGCTCAAGCTGTAGCATTACTTCAAGCAGGCATTGCGCAACGTGAAGTCGCTCGAAGGCTTCGAATCAGCAGATCTTCGGTGCAACGAGTTTACAGACGATACCTAGGTATCGTCTGTAAACTCGTTGCAGTCTCTAGAGACTGGAGCATTCGATCGCCGTCCAGGTACGGGCAGACCTAGGGCTACATCAGCAGCAGATGATCGTTATATCCACCTTACTGTTCTGCGAAATCGCCACCTCAACGCAGTTCAAGTGCAACAAAGTCTGCGTGACGAACGCCAAGTGGTCATAAGTTCAGATACCGTCAGAAGGAGACTTGCTGAACGGAACCTGACCCCAAAAAGAGCTGCAACAGGCCCAGCATTAACGGTAGCACACCGTCGAGCACGACTTGAATTTGCTCAAGAGCATAGGGATTAGACATTACAGCAGTGGAGTAATGTACTCTTCACTGATGAGACCAGGGTGAGTCTACATGGAAGTGATTGACGTCAGAGAGTATATCGTCGCCCTGGAGAACGTTATTCTCAGTGTTGCATCGAGGAAACTGTTGCTTATGGAGGAGGATCTGTAATGGTCTGGGGCGGCATCTCGTTAACAGCACATACAGCGTTAGTTTTCATCGAACCGACGGGCCGTACACGTGGACTGACTTCTCATCGCTACATTACTGAAATCCTCGCAGACCATGTGGTACCTTACGCAGGATATATCGGGCAGGATATGCAATTGATGCATGATAATGCACGGCCTCATGTTGCTCATGTGGTGACCCAGTATCTACGCGACGTCAGCATTCGTACGATGGACTGGCCAGCTCGAAGCCCGGACTTGAATCCGATAGAACACTTATGGGATGAGCTGAAACGTCGGGTTCGAGCCCGGGTAACTGCTCCAAAAAGGCTTCCAGAGCTGCGAATCGCAATTGAAGAGGAGTGGAATACAATTTCTCAAGATTTTATCGTCAGGCTCGTAAGGTTGATGCTGGCAGTTATCCGAGCAAGGGGAGGGAATACGGAATATTGATCAAAATTTTTTTTTTATTTTATCTTTGTTTTTGGCTTTATTTTTTTTTTCACTTTATCATTACTAACGATTGTCACGACTGGAAAACGACTCTTCTTTGTAAAATCCTTAATAAACACTGAAATATTGATTAAACCCAATGAGTTTCCTTTCATTTTAATCACCATGAAACGCACTTGCTGTAGGTACAACTTTGATAATTGTAGGTTTTTTAGTTTTTGAGAAAATCGAATTAGAGTGCCTAGGTAGCGGGTGGCTCGGTTTATTTGCTGTTCAGTGTATATGCGTATGTACCTAAGTGATTTATTTTTTATTTATAATCAGCGGCAGAGTTCTGTCAAATGCTGCTACTCATCTAATACACTTAACATACTACTTTTAGTCAAGTTTTACTTGACCCATGGATGGTGAGACATTGGAGAATTACAGAACGTACCTTAATTAAATCGTTTTTTTTTTAAACACTGGTACAATTTTAATTTAATACTTCTATATGCCCCTGAAGTATCCCCAGAAATTTACATCGCTCTTAGATACTTTCCTGGGAAAATTTGATAGTTTATTTCATTTTAAATTGTTTAGGTGAATACCTTAGTGAAGCTTTGTGGGCCATACATACAAAAGCTATCAATCCGCAGCTTGATACCGACTGATATTCCAGTACAGAGAATGGCTTCACCAGAACTGGCTCACTTAGTTACGAGTCAGCGGCAAAATGGAAATAAACAGCAAGCAAAAGATAAAGAAGTAATCTCGAGAGGTACGAAAAAGTGAAATTCCGAAATGCGACATATCGTATAATATTTCGCTTTTCTGAAAAAATATATATAAATTGTTATCGTACCTTCTATTGTTTATAGTGTTTAATTACATAATCAATAACTATTAAGAACAAATGATTTTAAACACTAAAAGTGATTATTCTGACATATTATTAACATTATTATCAATTTAAATTTCGTAGTAGGTACCTACCGATCGATGCTATCGTATTTATTACTATCGTTTGAAATGCATACGTGGCACGTCACGTTCACTTTTCAGATCATATATCTCTTCATGCCGCTTTGGGCAGTTTGACAAACTTAGTGGAATTGCATGTAACATACCAACTGCGGTCAATTGGAATTGAATACCGTACAGACCAATTTCAATTCACAAATAACGATGCTAAAAACTTGGCTCATGGATTAGAAAAATGTGTGCAACTGAAGATTTTAAGGTATTATTTATGCATTGTTCTCCATCCTCCAATCCTAATCAAGGATGGTTATTTTCCTTTTTGACTATTTTTCACGTATATAACTGAGATTATATTATTGCCCTCAGAATTACAAGAAGTGATATGAATTGTCAACGAGTTAAATACATACTTCGGGGACTTTCGGACAACTTAAAATTAGAAATATTGGATTTCAGTCATTGCAAAATAGGTGATGATGGGGCTTCGTCAGTTGGAAAATTTATTATGAGACGTGCTGCTTTACGAACTCTCACACTGGCTGATAACATATTTGGTAATATCTTATGTAACAAAGTAAACATTGATTTAGGAAACCACAGAAATCTCACAGTTGCCTTTCGTGATAAAGGACATAATCATCATCATCTTCATTCTTCATAAAGGAAACCAGCTAAAGTAAAAACACAGTCATAGTATGTTAACTTACAGGCCTAATAAATAAAGTAATGAAGTATTTTTACTTTTTAGGTCCCACTGGTGTTGAAAGTATATCGCATGCGCTTAATCATTCCGGGTGCGGGGTTCGCACGCTGGACTTAAGCCTTAACACAAAACTTGGTTCTGAAGGAATCGCTCATGTAGCCGTATCTATTGCAAGAGGATGCAATCTAACCAGGTAATGAGGTGTTATTTTAAACTTTTTAATGGACGTTGTTTTTGCATTATTTCTTAAATGTGAATTTTACAGCTTAAATATATCAGGTTGTGGAATAACACCTGGTCCTTTATTGACGCCACCAGCAGGAGTATGGTCAACTACGAGTGCAGAAAATCCTCCAACTTGTGGAGATCTACTAGCACGAGCGATTGGTTTAGTGAAAACTCCTTTACGTTCACTTGATATAAGTGTAAATGATATTGGTTCCGTATGTATTTTGGTTGTTACATATGTAATTAGTTCACCGTTGCAACTTTTAACCAAATTAAACATTAACTTGTCACAGTCATGTTACAAAAATACATCAACTTATTTCTTGATTTTATATTATTTAATTTAAGCCAAGTGATGATATCCTGTCAAATGCTATATGTCTAAGCTACATAGTCGAATTAAATCTGAAAAGATCTGGAATGGGATCAATGGCTAAAGTGGTAGCAGAATCAGCTGCTGCTGCTCAAAGATTAAGAAGAGACGCTGAAAGAGGAATAAGATTCAGAAGAAGTGCAGGAAAACTTGTGCAAGCAAGTAGAGTTGCAAAAGGAATGAACATTGGTAAAATGACCTCATCACCATCACCATCATCAAAAATATTTACTGTAAATGATTGAATCAAAAGAATATGTACTTTAACCACTATTTATATTTCTTAGATGCGGACCCACTTTTATTGGCACAGCAGTTGTCAGCTCGTCCTTCTATAGTCTCTGTGGCATCGGAAGAAGGAATGCATAACATACAAACTCAGCCTTTACCATCCGATTTTGGTTTTATACCGGCATTGAAGGTGAATTAAATAAAAATTGAATTATATTAATTTGTTTAAAACATCGCAAAATTTAAATAATAGTGTATGTTAATAATAATACTACCATTCTTACAGAGTCCGCTGCCATCTTCACGGGCTTCCTCGATCACAGGCCCACCTACATCACGAAGGTCAAGTCATCACGCTATTTTGGAACCAGTCAAAGTAATTACTTCGTCCGTGTTTTGTAAAAAAATTGTTTCAAAAACAGCATGACATTGTAAAACTCCATACAAATCTTTACTTAAATCTATTTATTCAAGTTTCATCCATGGTCTTTTTACCCTAATTGCGTAATGTACTCGCAATCACAATCACTTGCAATTTGGTAATTATTTAACAATACTTACCTATTGCATGGTGTAAAGATTTTGAAAAACAACTCAACATAATAAAGATCCATTACGTTGTTGTTTTCCAAAATTTTTGTGTGATTAAGAGTGCATTACGTAGTTGGGCTCGGGCATAAAATAACTATCTACAATGAGAACATTGTCAAAAAACAAAGAAAAATTATGTTTTAGGAAGTTCGGCGGACAGCACTGGTTCGTCGAGGGTCTGACGGCTCATTATTGCAACCACGCAGTACACACTCGCAAAGACATATCAAAATATTTGTTTCTTAATTTTGACAAATTAAAACAATTTTTCAGCACGTTGGAGTTTTATTTGACCTCAAATTGTTGGAAATCCTCAAAAGCTGGCAACATATTCCAAAGACAATCTGCAAAAAACACTTCTATTTGTCGGACTTCCGTCCGTCAGTCACTCAGTGCAATGTAGCCAGTCTTTCGAAATGTCATGTCAGTCAGCCATGTTTATTTCTATAGAATGTGTTTTGAAATGGTGGTAGTGATAAAAAACAACTTACTAGTGGAAATATTTTCGTAATTTTACTTGTTAACAACTGTAGTGTTTTAGTGAATCTTCAATGTGTTTTTTTGTGTAAGTGTGGATTCTATTGCCGTGAAAATGAATTGGGGTATTGAGCTTTGGGTAAGTGACTACGACGTTAAAATTCCATGTCGGTTGTCCAGAAAATTGTAAATTGTATAGCTGCATTTGTTAAGGGTAAACGTACGTATAACATAGTGAAACACACAGTTATTTATTAGTCTAACGACTTCATATAGTTATACATTGCACATAATACTTTTTTTGCGGATATCTGCGAAGATATTTGGAAGTAGAAAGTTTAATGATAGTTTCGTTGAGTTCACAAATAAAATGATTATACATTAAACAATTGTAATGCTATATTTTTTGATATATTGCGAAATATAACGGATTATATTGAAATGGTTGTTTCTACTCTTTTAATAAATTGTTCAATAGTTTGTTAAACTTTCTAACAAGTGCGCATGAAATTCAGTACAAAATACATTCTCATGTTTTGTAATAGTAAGAGGCTGTTTAAATCTCTCACTACACATTACTACAGAACATCTTATAAAATTGATAATAAGGCATATTATGCTTTTGTCCAAGCAATAAATACTGACAAATGAGGATTTCTGTATAGCTTAACTAATAATAAGCAAACTAAAATAATTATTGAGATGACTGCAGCATTGAACAGGATTTAAACCATTTTAGAAATAGTTAGGGTCACAATCACAAATAACTTAGGCGATAAGTGGTGAAATTTTTAACAATAATAGTAAATATACCCTTAACCATGTTCCAAATTAACTTGTTACCAAAAATAATTCATTTCATTACAGTAGTCAGTGGAAACAGCATACAAACGATCTCTCTTTCACATTTCTAATATTAATGAGGAAGTTTCAGGAATAAAATTGAATAATTGGAATAAATTAAATACAGTTTGCAATTTATTTAGAACATTTTATGAATGGATTATGTTGTATTGTTAGATTTGTAAGTATCTGTATTACATATATTCTAGTTAATGTTCTTTAAACATTAACATTAAGTAAGTAAGATTTCAGTAAGTACGTGATTATAATTACAAAACTGCCTTTAAATATTGACAATGAAGTGACACAATCTCCTATCAGACATCTTCGGCAGTTAGAATTTCTTATAACCTCACCATCAATATAATTTTCTCAATAATTATACTAGTGAAACTTGTTAAATGTTAATTGCTCACATTGCTAATATTAGATTATTTTCCTTTGCAACATTTCAATAACTGATAAAATAAAGTCCATTTTATCAAGTAACTAGCTGCACCCCGGTTTCAACTGCAAAAGTCTCAATCCCGTGGCAATATCGGGATAAAAAGTATCCAATGTCCTAATCCAGGTCATGGTCTACCCATGTGTCAATTTTCATCCAAATCAGTTCAGCCGTTTTAGTGTGACAGCGTAACAAAGAGACAAACTTGCTTTTGCATTTTGAGACACAGTAATAATCAATTCATTCTCAATAACCAAGTGAAATCTTTAATCTAATCTTTCCCAAGTAATAATCATTAGGTCAATTATAGTTCCTTTTAATTTTCTAACGAATTTGCTTAATTACCTTCAGTGATTCATACATCCAATCATTCTTAAAGATCCATTAAGTTTTGCGTATATGTGGAATAATTAATTAAAAGAAAAAATACAGGCAGGTACTAAGGATTTATGATTCACAGTGAGTCACAAAGTTATCAAGCATTCAGTACATTCAAACTCCTTGAGTTTCAGTGTCACATTATTGAGTTTTATTCCATCTTGATAACTGGGTCGGTGTGTTGGATGTGACATGATATCATGTTGGCACAACATGCTTCATACTCACATTAATTATTAATTTTATACCAATACATTTCGGACCTTTGTAAATAAGCATTACATTATCACTACACTTTTTATGATTAAATTTATCAAAACAAATAGATAATGAATACCTAATATGTTTAGTTTTCTGTCTTAAAGTAGTTTACATATACATATATACATATTCAGCCTATAATGTTCCCACTGCTGGGACACAGGCCTCCACTCTGTGAGAGGGAGTGGGCCATAATCCACCAAGCGGGCCAGTGCATGTTGGTAGATGTCACATGTCTTCGAATTTTTGGTTCTAGGACATGCCGGTTCCTCACAATGTTTTCCTTCACTGTTTTGAGAGCAGTGGTGATGAAATAATTTACACAAAGTAAAGCGCCTGTCTGGGTTCGAACCTACGACCTACAACTCGTAAGTCGCGGCCGTTACCACTGGGCCATCACTGCTCGCTCGCTACCACTGCACTCCCTTAAACAAACAATGGGTAGTGGTTGAAGTTGAAACACGCTGTGTCGGCCCAGTATTGTGTGCTAATTATCTTGGCTGCATATACATATAAAGACTCACAAGGTTCCATTAAAATATTTGCAAAGCAAATCCTAAAAAAAAAACACTTCAATTGTCCCATTGACATGTGTATCCACTTATTAATTGATATCAATTTCGTTCAATATGTATGCTTTAAACTTTGCAGTACCTATTGATGAAAAGGCCTTGTCAAAGAATTGAGCACATTAGTACGACATTTCACATTAGGCATTATCTGGCCATTTAACAGAAGTACAGCTATTTGGATAATTAGACACAGTAACTATGTAATCAGGTATCAAGGTCAAAAATGTAAAAGTTTTTGATTTTTAATTTTTGGCTTTCGTCTAACGCGTTTTGGAAACCGCGCCTTTGTTCGGCCTAGATTCTTAGCCAAATTTGCATCCGCGAATCGCTTTGGAATCTCGCTTCAATAGGTCTAGGGTGTCGACTAGCTTTTTTAATGGCCTAACTGACCGACTGTTTGAGTCGCTAATGAATAGCGAAGATTGACATTAGGGTCATCGCACTTTGCACGCGTACAGAAACAGTGTCGCTGATAGTGTATCTATTTAGATCTATAAGTGTGCGAGAGTGGTCAGCGTTGGCAAGCTGCAAGGCCGGTGGCGGCCCGCATTCCGCTCGACTTGCTGCCCAGTTGTGAAATGGTCCATTCGTTGCACCTACCTATCATTACGTAGATGGACTCTTGATGCAAAAAAAGATCAGCTTAACATTCTTTTCAGATATTGTACGAAAGTGAGAATTTTATGTTTTGGCTACGTATTTTGAAACAAGCACAAAGCCGGTCACCTTGCAAGGTTGGTGATAATTAGGTGGTTACTTTAATAATACTCATTTTAGTAGCTCTTACTTGAGAGAAAGTTTATGTTCGCTACTTTTAAGTAATTACGAGTCAGCAAGCTAGATTTGTGAAATGTTTTTTGAAACAGTAGTAGAGCATAAAAAGTGAAATAGCGATAAATTGGCATTACTCAGCAGTCGGTAGCCAGTATCATATACAATTAAATTACAGTGCTGTCCCTGAACTAGTTCGTAAGCGTTTTGTAACGCGACCTGAATAGCGGCCACAGTCAGACACAACGAACACAAGCACGGTATTAGCCCAGGGGTGTTAGATTGCTTTGAAAAACTGCAGAATGAACTTGCAAATGTCTTCCGTCCTTTGTAGGTCAGTGTGAAGACTTTTTTTTCTCCCTTAACTGCGTGTCAATACCCGAAAGTCCTCCATCCTGTTATCTGACAACCCGGCATGGCCCTGGTCAATAGACCAGGCTTTGAATCCTGCACAAAATCAATATTTCAGGTTGATGTTGTTGCATATATTTACTTACTCATCCGGTCACGTATTCTACTACAATCATACGCTCTCAACTCACTAACTTTCGCCTTTGAGATATCTTTATCAATAACTAGCTGCGCCCCGCGGTTTCACCCGCGTTAATCTCGATCACATGGTAATATCGGTATGAAAAATAGATGTTAGCCGATTCTCAGACCTACTCAATATGCTCACAAAATTTCATGAGAATCGGTCAAGCCGTTTCGGAGGAGTACGGGAACGAACATTGTGACACGAGAATTTTATATATAAGATGTATGCGTTTTCTTTAAGATATGTTATGTCATATTATAAAAAGCAATAGCTTTCTATGAAAAGCTGCAGATATGTTTCTGGACTTCTGACAACACAAGTTGCTCGTTTTTATGCACTTTCCGCAGTGCCTCTAAAGAGGTCCATACTTGTAGGTACCATTAGAACGTAATGCTAAATGTTATTGCGTTTCAATATACCAGTAGGTACCACATAGTATATAGTAAGTATTAACCTATTAACTAAATACCAGGCGTCAGTAAGCGTCTAGTTTTAATCAACTGTGCACGTTAACATGCATTGCTTCGGTGCACTACTAGTGATCCCCTCGTTATCTCCACCGATTTCGTATCTGATTAAACACCAGATATCAACCAGAACTTAGGTAAATAGGTACCCTTCGGTTTCGACATTCTGGTATACAGTTACATTGATAACTTCTACCATGATCTACCTACGAAGTTCTGCCTACTTTTATGACCGATGATGAAGCAAATCTACATAATTCTAATAGGCAGTTATTTTTTTTTTTAGTAATTGTGGTTTCATATAATTATGCCTTTTTTATCGCGGACGTATTTCTATAGCATTTAATTATCATCCAAAGTATATAGGTTTTAAGCTCAGTAGTGAAAATCTCTTCAATACTTACGCGTAGATTGTCGACCGATAATTTGATGTCATTACGTCCTCGGTAAGAGACGTTGCGCTTGATTGGCTTCTATTGACACATCTTTACTAGGGCACTGGGTTGTAATGAGAAACTAAAGGCTCAATAAACAGTTGACAAATAGGTTAAAAGATTCTATTGAAATGATGTCAGTAATACTTGTTCTGAACTTCTGACCTTAGTTCACGATATCAGTACAAACTTACAGATTCAATACTAGATTGTTAATCATACGGAAATAGTTTAAAGTTATCTGTAGACTGTGTAGAGTTGTAGAATTACAAAAACTTCAAATGCCAGACGAAGAAGTTTGATTGGCACGATACGGTATAAAATAAAAATAAATTAAAAACCCTAAACCTAAACTATTTTGTCGCAAAAATATTGTCACAGTATGTTATTTAATATCGATGTAAAGCATTGATGTTTTCCTTAAGACGCTGACAACACCTAAACCACGGTCACCGTCAGATTGTATAGAAAAGAAAGAGAAGCACGATGACACAACGCTTGTAATTTATTGCAAAATATGAAGCAATTATCTATTTACTCAAAATTGAGTTGAGTAATCTAAAATAAAAAACAACCAAGTTCTGCATTCAAATAAGACGTTCTTGTTATTATTTTATTAATTAAATACGTAACGTATGTTGATATTTAATACAGATATTTTTGATTAGAACTCAAGGTAAGAGGTTAGTTTAACGTTAGTTTGTATCGAGATTTTTTTTAAAACGGGTTTTCGTAACAACCAAGTTCTGGGAAAAATGTTCAAAATTAACATATTATATTTTTTCCGCTACCACAAACTATACAGATTTGGATTTTTTTTTACTTAAGAGAAGCCTATTTTGGTCAATTAGGTCTTGTCAGCGCCTTAAAATATTATTACCCGATATTTAATTAGTCACGAACACATTTGCGCAAATGTACCACTGCGTACACACTTTCCGCAATTTAGTACATAATTTGATAATGACTTAATTAATTGGTCAAGGACAGCTAATGAGACACAATTGATTTTCTATTGTTTGACTCCGAATCGGTGTCGCGCGGGGCTTAACAGGGTATATTTCTTTATCCTGCCATTTGATGAGCAGTATTATTTAAGTTGGGCTTAAAAAAGATTTTAAAATTGAAAAAGGTAACTTAAAACGGTATCAATACACACCATTTTCCTCAAAATAAAAAGCCGATTTGCTAACTCATTTAAAATTAAACGAATTTCCGATTGTGGGCTGGCCAAAACGAAAAAAGGAGCCTACCTATTATGGGTTCCTGGCTAAATGATGATGTCATCATAAAATGTTACTTATTGTTTACTACGACGCCAAAACGTAGATTGTTTGGCGACATAGAATTGAATTGGACGCCGACTAAAAGGATTAATTTTGTTAAAATGTCAGCAATCAAATAAGAGTCCATTGCAAAAACAGTCGCAAGATCTTATCTTTTATTGGTTTTCTAGAAGATGTTCATTCGTAATTTGAGTCAAACTGATCTGGTGATCACAAATATCACTATCACTACATGTTATAAAACAGTCCCCCTGCTGCATCTGTCTGTCTGTCTGTCTGTCTGAACGCGATAAACTCAAAAACTTCCGAACGCATTTTCATACGGTTTTCACCAATGGACGAAGTGATTCACGAAGAAGGTTTAGGTGTATAATCATGAAGGGTTTGTGTAAATTTGTTGAAATAATTATGACGTCGTAAATAGTCCAAGTAGGATGAACATCAGTTACATTTTAACCTAACCCACATATAAGAAGCAATAGCCGATACGCCACTACGACATGAAAAAAAATGCCATAATTATAAGCTTTGCTAACCGTGCGAAGCCGGGACGGGTTGCTAGTGATTACAAATTTTTATATCTCTCATAAAAGAACCTAAAATTCTCTAATAGTAATGATCGTCGTAAAAAATGCTGAAAGTGAAACCGTTAAATTCAAACCAATTTGTTTGATTCGTTCAAACAGATGAAAACTAGTGCCTATAAAGTTTTATAGAAATTATTTCTGTTTTAAACTCGACTAGAATGTAGCAGGGCGAGCCGGTATAATGGTCCTACTTAATTGGATCAGGTTCGAATTACATTTAGGTGTGACCTTTAGAAACACTACCCTCAATAATCTTGATGGCTGCCACACCTGCGCTGTTCTATTTTACTAAGTCCATAGTGACATTTCAAGGGCGTTTGTTGATGTGTTACCAGAATTAGTGAATAGCTTGTGTAGTGTGCGTTTATTTAGTTTCTGATCCGTTGAATACATACTGCCATAACATATTTCCGACGTAGGCGCGCGCTCGACTCATTTGGCGAGTGGTAGCAGGACCAGTCGCAAAGCCAGGCGTAGAACCGGTTCGACCAGAATAAGCAGGACCGCGCCAAATAATGACTAAGTATAACGTGAATAAAGTTAAGCAAAAAACAATTCTATAGAGGACATTATAAGGTTTCAAATAACTAAATTATAATAGACCCAGCAAACGTCAAGTAGTTTTAGCATCTTGCGAACTGTGTTATTTTTGAGATCCCATACGGTCGAATCGAATATATCCTCCCTCGTTACTTGTTGTTCCGTGAATATGGATACTCTTCTTCATCATGCATTGCAACATGCATTTCCGTGTAATGTTACTATTGGGTGTCCTAAATTAACAACTTACTGTGAAAAGCTCACCCTTGAGCAAACATCCACTGTTTTCATTCATTAATGTAACACAGCTTTATTAATTACCACAATATTATCACTATCAATAAATAGCTTTTTATTTTTTTAATGTTGACGTAATCATTTGAATTGAGCTATTTTAAATTCAAACCCACCAAACATTATAATACCATTAATTTTATATCGAAACCAACTGATGTTCATGTAACATTCTTCGCGAAAGTTAAAACACATGGAATTTGCACATTATGGGAAAGTGTAACTAAATGAATCGGTTGAGATAATCTTCGATGTCGTGCTGTGTCGGAACGTGAATAGTGTCAAACCTGAAGCATCATTCTCAGGCACAAAGTCAGTTGTAAATGTCACGACCTATTCGAGTTGCTATAACACACTTAGACGTCAAATTACATAGCATTGCTTTGTTGTTGTTGACGACGATAAAAAGCAATAACTTGTGGCGTAACTGAATAAGTAAAGACTATACTTGACGAATGTATTGAAAGTTTTGTACATTACGTAAGGACAACACGCGAAGTCCAAAGTGTTCTCACAGAAAGGGAAGTAATAACGTACGAATCAATAACCATGTTCGCAAGACCATGAGAAGAACAATGCAAGCCGCGCATGAGGTCTGATGGAGGTGAGGGGCTGGAATAATTAGAAGGCAATGGAGCAATTATAGTTGATCCGGTGCGCGGGCGCTCGTTCGCTAAATGCGGTTCCGAAACTTTGATGCACTCACGCAATAAAAAAAGTGGATTATGAAGACTTTTTAGATTTTATAAAAACATGATTGAGGTGATCGTGATCAATTAAGATATTAAGACTAAACGAATAATATTATAAAATTGGTTTATATTAAATAATATTACATAATGTCAACTCCGCTATATAAATTCCGAAACGTAGCGCGAAAGTTCTGCTTTTCACCAACCGTGATAACATGCACGAATTTATTTTATTGTACAATGTAGGTACATGTCCGTCTACGTTCCATGATTGTTTTGATTTGAATGTATCGTGAACACTGTCATTCTGAAGGAGTCTCTATGTACGTAGTTAGTTATTAATGACGTATTTTCCCAGTTGCTGTGGTTTTGGTATATCATGACTTGATTCAAATTGAAAAAAAAATTAAACACATTCTGTTGCAAAAACAAATACTGTCCTATTTGTAGAAACCTACCATTTTTCCAGCAACTCCATCCGCGTAAATTTTGAACTTTCTCATACTCATTTCCACCCCCTATTTTACAGTTTTTTTAACCGACTTCCAAAAAGGTTATTTATATAATTATGTTCGTCTGTATGCTGTTTTTTTTATGTATGTTCACCGATTTCTCCGCCAATTGTGGACCGATTTAAAAAAAATATTTTTTTGTTTGTAAGGTTATACTTTCGAGGTGGTCCTGTTGTCACCAAGTCTTAATCTGATGAGGGGATCCCATGGAAATCGAGGGAAATCCTCAAATTGTATAGGCACACCAAAAAATATTGGGTATTTTTATAGTAACTCGTGCATTTGCTTTCTGAAAGCACCATTTGGTGAAGTGGAACTGATGATGAAGACCACAGATGGTCACCGGAACAACATAATAACAAGTATTTGACGGGTTGCGATTCGAAGAGGTACCTACTTTAATATGGTTGCTAAGCAATTTATGCTCGTCACAATGCATATGGTGAGTGGCAGTTCTCCTGGTGCTCACCAGGAAAACTCCTCAACAATTAACGTCCCTGCATCGGGAAAAGCAATATTTTGTAACTTAGATAAATTTCAAACTGACCTACTAAAAAGTGAAAAATAAAGAACATTTATAAAAAAAAAACAAAAGACTTCCAAAAAAAACTACACAGTGAGTAATAATAAAATAACTTTAATTTAGAAGTTGGTGGCAAAAAACTAAAATACAGATCCAAAGACACCGACTTCCAAAATTAAAGTTATTTTTCACTTTGTAGTATTTTATGGGAAGTCGGTGTTTTTTTCTTGTTTATAAAATGTTTTTGGCGTAGAATATTCAAAAATCCTGAAACACGTGTTTTAATGTTTATAAGTAACAAACCTTTAAATATACATTTTCATTGATTTTATTTAATAAATCACGAATTTTCATACCCATTTTCATAACCTATTTTATTACACTATTACGGCTAGAATTTCCAAAAGTGTGTTAGTAAAAACATGTGTTAGTTTTTTTAAAAAAGTTTTAGTAAAAACATGTGTTAGTTTTTATCCAAAACTTGGAGTTTTGGATAAAAACTATGGAATACCAATTGTTATTGGTTTTACATAAAAAAAAATACCGAATTTTCAGTCGACTTGCATCCCCAATTATGCTCTCTAATGAGTAGAATTTCTAATAATCCTGAAACACGTGTTTCATAGCTTTTAACTGAAAGCCCAAATACTATTTCTCTTCGATTTTACTTAGAAATAACGGATTTTCATACAACTACATCCCTTAGGGGTTGAATTTCCAAAAATCCTTTCTTAGGCAGGTACTAATGGGTCACCGAGGCCCCTGGCAACACAGGCAACAGGAAGGAATACGGGTGGGTTTTAGTCAGTAAGAGTCTGACACACCCTCCCGCTCCGCCCAGAGCAGGAGAAGTTATTTGATGATTTCCCACCCCAAAAAAAAAAAAAAGCGGATGCCTACGTCACAATAAGAACCAACTGTCTAAAAGTAATTTTTCCAACTTCAGCAGTTTAGGTTTTGCGTAGATGATTATTGATGAATCAATATAATCGTTTCTGAAAAATGTTCAGTCTTCTTGGGTTGTTCTTAAAGAAATTAAAACTACTTGAATGTTCTTCTATCTCCGTTATGGATTTATAACTGTAATCTCAGTTTAGATTATACTCAAGTTTGTACAAACTAAAATAAACGCAATTTTTTTGTTAAATTATGTACTTGTCTTATTTTGCTCCTTAAAACGAAAGAAAAAATAATAATAGGACAGACACACCTGATGATTTTTAAAATTCACATATGTTTCAAGTCCGTATCGATACATTTACTTTAATCGATGTTTTTAAGCAGGTCACCTCACTATGAAGATAAAACTGACAGACGTCAGATGTTACCTATTAAAATGACTCCACTTTAAGTATGACGATTATATATTGTTGTTTGATAACCATCTATAACACGTTTAATTAAGTAATTTTATACCTCAATAGGAATTGGTAGCCAATTAATTTCTCACGCCAATGTTTTCTGTGCAGAATTCGAAGGTCAATGTCTGTTTCACTGTAATGATAACCAAAAATAAATGATTCAAAACCAATCAACAGTGTAACGAATAGGCACAGTGCACAGTGTATATTTTATGCCCTGAGATTTGGTACCGTAAAATTGTCAAAATTCTGAAAAGACAGCAAGAATTTGGTGCACGTTCGTACTGTATGGTAAGGAATTATCCCATTATTTTTATGTTAACGGAATGTTGCCATTGCGCAGTAAAGAAAAGCAGTTCTTGCAAAACCGTTAGTGACGCATTGCACGGTAAGCTTGAAGCAGGAAGTTTGAAACACGTGAACTAACGAGCTGGGTTAATCGTACTAGTTAATATTACTTCGGGTTTTCTCACAACGTTGCAATCCCGACATCACGCAAGACAGATCGTGTTGCTTTCCTGCCTTCGATGCGCTGGATATCTTTTGATTCATAAAGTTATGCATTTCAAACTTGATTCTGCTGAAGACTATACCTTCAACATTTAGCACAGATAGTGCTATAGCTGTAAGAGTAACTGTAGCTGCGTCACATCGGAGTCAGAGAGTAAGCGTTTCAAAAAGTGGATACAAATTATGGTTGCTGGTTGTACGTAGTGTAAAATAGAAATAGGCACAACGAGCATGTGTGTGTCAGTTTGGTTCGTAATCGTAAAGCAGAATTTCTCCGCTCAGCACGTGCTAGTCAACGCACGCTCCGGACTGCTGCCGCGCCTTTGGTCAATAAGAGTTTCATCTGCCATACCGCGCTTCTGTTTACATGTGGCAACTGTTTCTACGTTCAAGTTCGAGGTTATTCACTTGCAGGTGCCGTGACCAACGAGCTTTTGTTATTCTTACGATAAAAATAATAAACGTATTCGATTTATACGTAGTAGCTACATCTAAAAACTTAAATTACACTGAAGGATGAATGCGATCACAAAGAAAAACTGCGGAAACGATCTAACCATGTAGAGTTGCAGACTTAGTTTTCCGCTACCAATTAGAATCTGCATAAACGTGCTAATTAGCGTTTGTTTTTGTTTCAGACGAATAGGTAATTGTTACGCAATTTAATGCACGTTACTCCTTAACAGGTAACGATTCACTTAAAACCATCATTGACGTAATTAGCGAGTTATCAATGTCGATCAACATTGATAGGCAGATATTTATTTGATACGCGTTGCATGTCTGATGTAATTGAATGTTATGTACAAAGGTATTTTGGTCTTGTTTGATAACAATGATAACATTTCACTATGTTAGATTAGTATCAGTTAGCATTTTGATAATGTTATCCGTCACTTGTTCCTTTCTATCTTTCAATGCATCCATTTATATTCAGAAATCTAAATTTTCAAGATCACAGTTACATGAACTACTATAAAGTTCGTTATCGATCGTAACTGGGTGTGAAGGGTCCGTCCTGCGCCCATTACTGGTGTTTACATAGCCATTAGCCTCTGGCATTAGATCGATTTCCTGTTGCTTCAATTCAACCGGCGCAGCACTATAGGGAGGAACATTATCATGATTGCATGAACTCGAGTTCAAACGATGAAACGATCCGAAGAATAAACATCTTATATCACCTATCAGTTAAACTGTTTAGTATCACCGCATGTTTGAATACTAAATATAGCACGTTCAAGGAAACGATCGACATTTCAATATCATTTCGTTGATCGTGAGAATCTTCGTTAGATAAACCACATTTGTTTGATTAGATAAAAAGTTATCTGATGAATCGGCAACGTGGCTTAAGTACATACTTTTTGTTTCTCCATATTTACGATGCTGCAAGAGGTTAAAGATAGACGACCGGTTTGGCGAAGTCTAACGGTGCAGTTATTGAACAGCCGACGCATCGATATTGATTTCACTTGTATTTATTAAATCTCACGACTCAACGGTTGTAGTTGTAATTCGTTGTTTTGTTCATATGCTCTCATTAGTTTAATTTGCATACTTCCTGATGCTTAGCAAATAGGTATGATACGTAGTGGTCATAACAGAATATTCCGCGGCAGTAACGTGGCCTTGCCCACGTTACTAGACACCGAGTACGTACAAGTATGATAGTTGTGGCAGTTCATTCTTATTCACAGCACCGGCTGCTATACAGATATTATCGTTATAACGAATGCCTTTGAGTGCGTCGATCTTTTCCAGCGTCATGTTGCGTACTAGATGTTGTCATGTGGCGACGTCTTATGTCTAGATTAAGTTTCTTATTCTGATTAAATGAAAACTGGACATTCTAAGTAACATCTCTTGATAATTCAGTAGTTGCTTTGACTCTGAGAACTAAAAACTTTTAGCTATTCACGAAGAAAGCGAATTTTTTCATATAATATTTTGCATAATCCATCTATCTATGAGTTGTTTAATAAAATTCTGATATAACAAGTAATGATGGTGAGCGAAAGTGTCAAAGCAAAGGTGCGGCGGACCGGACCTCCCTCGCGCAAGTGGGTGATGTGTCGCGCTCCACCTCCACAACTGCCGTCACACCTGACTCGCTTTCCTAGAAATTCTCATATTTATGATTGCAAACTCGGCCGTGATATCAAACTGAGATTAGCTGCTCACCTTAATTTACTGGCCACGCATTGTTAACTACGATTTTTCTTGAAAATTGTTTTCAATATTACCTTCCTCTAATGAAGTTTTGTTGTACGAATATACTCTTACGTCACGCTTGATGTTTCAGTGAAAGGTTCCAGCGCGACATGAAGACAACTGTGCTGTTGAACATATCTATAAAATGGCTATAGTATATATGTATAGTCTTAGGTTCATGCATTCACATTCCATAGTGCAGGTGAACGTGGCTTTTAACTTTGTTGTTGTTCTCATCACGCTTACTTGGAACCCATCCACTCTATAGCGCTTGTTAAACGATTAAGTGGACTGTATTATATCGTGTAGGCAGTTATCGTACGAGGCGGGATTGAGGAAGTGATCTGCAGGATTAATGTTAGATTTGCTCAGTGAAGCTACGCAGAATTTTATAATTTTTTTTTTTTTTTTTTTGAGGGTGGGAAATCATCAAATAACTTCTCCCGCTCTGGGCGGAGCGGGAGGGTGTGTCAGACTCTTACTGACTAAAACCCACCCGTATTCCTTCCTGTTGCCTGTGTTGCGGGGGCCTCGGTGACCCATAAGTACCTTCCCGCGACCCCGGCAGGCATCGGCCCTAGTGGACCCCTACTTTGTGCTGACGACATCTCTTTGAGGCGCGCGTGGAATACGACGCGCCGTCGACCCGGGCCTGGTCCTTACCGGACGGTGAGCTACCCATTGCTCACCGTCCGCAAGCCCGCGCCTACGGTGGCCGGAAATCCGCCCGGGATTCCCGACGCCCTGGGCGTCTCCTGCGGCGGCTAGGGGCGAGAGGGCGCGAAACTTGCCTTTCCCTCAACCGTCCCGCCTCCTCCTTCGCGAGCATTACTGCTTCGCAGAAGGAGGTGACGGCTGCCCATGCCCTCTCGCTCCGTACCATGGCCTGAACCAGGGCCGGACGCGAGAGGTCTCTGCCGCCGATCGCCTCCACGAGGACACGGCGGTGCTCTGCCCAAGCCGGGCAGACCTCCACCGTATGCTCCACCGTGTCCTCCGGGCGATCCACACAGTGGTGACACCCGGACGTTTCCTCCCGCCTTATCCGACACAGGGACCTCCCGAAGCTGCCGTGTCCGGTGAGGACCTGCGTCAGGCGGAAGGTGAGGACGCCGTGGCGCCTCTCCAGCCACTCCTCAAAGAGGGGACTTATCGCCGAAATCGTGGCGTGCCCAGCACTGGGTTGCGACAACCGTACTTTCCATGACGCCATGAGATCCCGCCGGAGCTCCGTCCGCTGTGCCGCGATTTCTCGCGGCAGCGGACTTACGCCCCGGCGTTTCGCCTCCTCGCGCCACTCCCATACGTGCGCGAGGACTCTATGACAGTCTGGAAATATTCTAAAAATGATATTTTCATTTTCATGCAAATGGTATGTCATTAGAGGAAATCATCATAGAAAAGTTCCCCTTGCTCTTGTCAACAATGGTCTTATGTGTTGACGACTATGTGAATTCCCCGTAAAGTTATGATTGCGCGCATTCCGCGTGAGAACTTGCCTTCGCACGATGTTGCCGGCTCAACTCAACATCTATCCGTGCAACTGTGCTTACCAACAATATATACCTATTTTCAAGGTTCAATTGTGAAAGGAATCTACGTCACATAAGAAACCGATTTTACTAGATTTTTTGATTTTTAAACAACATTTATTTGTTTAAATACCATTATAATGGTTCACTTTTATTGTTCTCTTCGTTGTTTACTTAGCCTCAATGCAGTACCATAGAAGCATAACATAAAACACTTGTTCGGGATACAGGCAGGTTGAAAGGTTTGAATGCGTCACTTGTTCGTTTCATGTTCTAATGTACTGTTTTGTGATTCAGCGGTCCGAATGAATGGGTATTGCATCGATCGATGTTGCCACAGTGTACCTACATTGAAAAAAAAAAATCCTCATTGAATAGTATATAATTTTAAACTCTAGTTTCTTTTTGATTCACGGTCACGTTGGAACAGAACTATTTAACGGAGATTAAACGCTTAACGCGGAACATATGGTTGCTTTGGGACGTTCTTTTTGTAATACTGTCATGTGTGCAGTTGGTGCATGACACGTGCTTAAAATGAATGCACCGCGATCGGAAGTCCTGCCCTCTAACAAGCCACATGCTACATTAGATACAAAATTTTAGATAAAGGATTTTTTTAAAACAAAATCTATTTGATATAAATTATCTTCCTACTACTTCGGTTCTTCTGAAGCAGTTCTCCTTTTCGCGAAACATAAGTACTAGTAATTCCATGTTTCATTTTGTGCAGCAGATATAATGTATTCAAATATATTTTACGCTTTTTAAATTGGTTTGTTTACTCCGGTATCTTTCAGTGGCGAGGGAACCTGCGTGTTACACATTTAGTCCATATTATTGTGAGCAGCATCCATCGTTTGGGTTAACGCACTCTTGCTCATCCGATTCCTTGTATATTCTTCCGGGTTGATTTCATATAGCAGGTTTATTTTTTATTTTTAACAGCGTGCGTTAAAAATAAAAAATAAACCTGCTATATGAAATCCACCCGGTATATAATATACCGCTGAATTAACATGGGAACAACATCAGATTCATAATATAAGTTTATTCCTAACAGGCGTTTATTTTTATCAACGACTCATTGTTTCGTTCGATCACTGATAATGCGTCTGCTTTAATACGTGACACAATCAGCTTAATGTTTTCTCGTGGGAAGTTTTCAGTAGTACTTGTACGTACTCAAGTACTTGGTTCAAGAAACAATAAATCACTTATTTGAAGCGTCGTCAGCTTTGATAGAGGTATACGATGCATGCAATAATGAGGCATGCGATGTTTACGACTGTTACGTTTAATTTTAGCTTCGATTGTTCATTAATCGCTTTGTTCTGGCCACTTGAAATGCCGAACGTTTTTGCCAGTTCAGTCATCATAATAATACGGGCGCCGCTGAAACCAAAATAGCTGCTCAGGCGAGTTTTCGGCAAATACTGACGTCATTCGGGCCATTGGACAATGTTACAGAACTGTTGTCTTATAGGCACATAGTTATAGGTCTTGCTCGACACAACCATAACATTCTTATAAGATTTAATGGTGTAAGCTTTACAAGCAAAGTATACCTACGTCCTTTGTAAAATAATAAATCGATTTAACAGACTTTCTAAGGAGATGTTGGTAAGTTTTCGTATTATTATTAATGATAAAGTGGTGTGAGTGTGCACTGACGATCCCTAGCAACATGGTCGGACGATGCCATTACACCTGCTGCGGTTAGCCGACCCTTCTGACCGGTCCCGCGTCCGCTCTACTGTGAAATTATGCACATCTGCTCTTTATAACTTTGTGATACCTAATTTTCATTTATATGCGTTGGTTCAAAGGTAAAAGTCACTAAGTGTTTTTAAATAATTAGGAGATAATGACATTTAAATACATTTTTCAGTATGAAAAAACAAAATCCATAACTGATTTTGATTTTTGCCAAAAATGTCACTTGGTAAGTTTTACCTTTTAACCAACGATATGGCGTTTTTTACGCAACCTGATTGGATACAAATCTCAAGGTCGCGCACCCTTTTGTTCGAGTTTCTTTACTTAGAAAGCAATTTTGGATACTCTGAAGAATTCAAACTACCATTTTGAAAAAAAAAAATTACATTGACAAATGCAAATAGATCTAGTATTTTTAATCCAGCGCTAGATCGAAATGATCAAACATCCATAACGCTAATTCAGTGACGTATTATAAATTGGATCGCAATTAGCGGCAGCCCTTTTCTTATCCCTCGCTGGATACTGGATGCAGGACTGGATTAAAAAGTGTTTACATTGGTCCAATAACGATCTCTCTGTCACTGGCTTCCAATGTTGGATTGAAATACTGGATCAATGTAAACCAGCTTTTATAAAGAAAAGTCGATACATGTGTGATATATATGTGATATATATTATAGATGATATGTGTATAATTCATTTATCCGCCACTTTTTTGTTTTGTTCCGCCACTTCTTCCCAGCTAAAGCACTAGGAAGTGGTGAAGGGCGGGCATTTTTTGGGGGACTGTCTTATGTAACTTTGACGTTCGAAAAGTGCTGATTCTCAGCCTAGTTTGAATAAATGACTTTTGATTTTGATTTATAAGTAAGTCAATTTGACCAGTATTCCGAGGATTTCTCACTAGTGTTTTCCCAACGGTTTGGATTTTTATGTACCTAAGTGAATTACGTCATTTAGTTGTATTGTAAACATAAAAGTGCGTATCGTTGGGAACTGAGGCCGTGGTTGATCGACCGGGCGGTTGGGTAAATACGTTAGTGTAATTGCACTACTCACATTGAAACGTCAAGAACAGTAGGGTCTTGTAGCCGACCGGCTGGCTGGCGCCTATCTGACCCACCGTATGCACTACGGCCGACGGCGCATATTCCTGAGACCATTTCATCTCCTCCTTGCTCTATCAAGTTTTCAAGACCTTATAACAACAGCCAAAGCATTTCATTCAATATGTTAAGTGGAATGAACATATAGTACCTATGTTTATTCTTTATGTTCTTGAAATCACCTCGGGAGCTCACGTTTACTTTCCAACAATGCGCTTGCATTTTTCCACGAGAAAGCGGAAACGCGCGTGTCTCAACAATGGCTCGAGACTCGTGCTGAACCACATTCAACGCCTGTACTGTATATTATTCCAAGAACTACGGATAAGTTACTACAAATGACGAAGGGGCTCGTTTCGGGAACGTTGTTATTGACACATCGGAGAATTCTAAACAAACTAACGTAACGGACCAAACCATAACGAATCCGGGTGTTGTTTAGCTAAGCATTCAAGTGGTTGGAATTTACCCAAATGATTGTAGAAATCTAAAAATAAGAGTAATACTTGCGACAAGTGTTCTCCGAAATAATCGATACCGTACGCATTTCGATTGCGTTCAAGTTCGCATTCTCCCTTAAACGAAGGGTTTCGAAATCTTAGGGCCACTAATCCAATAACGCATCCCTCTTTTAGGGGCGATCGTGTTGTCGTTTACATATTTGCAATACTTTCTAGTAGAGTCGTACAATCTTCCCACAGTATTCTGAATGAATGATAGTACCGTTATCATCAGTCAACCAATAACAAAAACTTAAAAAAAAAAAAACATACGTTTTCTAAAACGAAACTTGATTTGTAGAATTATGGCATCATTTATATATATTTTGGATCTTGGTATGATTGATGACCCTATTGGCCGGCGGCACTCCTTAATTTGGATGCCGACATTTTTCCAAGGTTAGTCAGAAAGTTTACAATAGACTACGGAACTCATGATGTTAATGGGATATATTCTTTTAGCTATATTCTAGTGTATTCGGTATAATGGACAGTGCCTACCGAAAAAGCAGCACAATTTTGTTTAATCCTAAAAATAAAACTTCACCAACAGCTACTATAATAATGTTCGTCCTATTGTAATGTGCAGAGAATATACTTAATAGCAGGAAACAAGCCCTTTGTGTTTTAACAATGAGCAATAGAATGACAAAAACTTTTTTAGTATCCAGGCCTGCACAATGCACCCGCGGGCTGTCTTCGTCAGCCTTCCCACGAACTTCTCTACTGTAACTGGAAGGATCGTAGACCGTTGCATGGTTAAAAACGCGTAATCATCTCCTATAGAACGAAAATTATTCCTACATTATTCGTAAAGCGAGGTCTTTAAAATATGTTTCCGATTTCGAACCACTTTCGTGCTGGACGATTTTTGGTTCACTGAGGTCTTTAAAATATGTTTCCTATTTCGAACCACTTTCGTGCTGGACGATTTTTGGTTCACTGAGGTCTTTAAAATATGTTTCCTATTTCGAACCACTTTTGTGCTGGACGATTTTTGGTTCACTGAGGTCTTTAAAATATGTTTCCTATTTCGAACCACTTTCGTGCTGGACGATTTTTGGTTCACTGAGGTCTTTAAAATATGTTTCCGATTTCGAACCACTTTCGTGCTGGACGATTTTTGGTACACTGAGGTCTTTAAAATATGTTTCCTATTTCGAACCACTTTCGTGCTGGACATTTTTGGTTCACTGAGGTCTTTAAAATATGTTTCCTATTTCGAACCACTTTCGTGCTGGACGATTTTTGGTTCACTGAATAATTTCCTAAAAGATAAAGTGTGTCTTCAAAAATGTAGACAAACTATTTTTCGAAAAGATGCAGCTTAACAGATTGCTAGTATTGGATGTCATCGACAGATACCGTATTGCGGTTGCGAAGGAGTTCTTCAGCCGACGAGAAACATTTTCAATCGTTTTTTTGCTTGTCTGGCTCAAACTACAATTGAGTAACTTTTCTCGGCTGTGGTCGGAAACTCGGACTATAAAACTGCAGACAAGGATCATTTTGAAACTGCGAGCTTCGTTTTAATTACACATTTTAGCCTCTGTTGTAGATATGAATTCAAAAACCGTCTATGAACTTTCAGACTACATGAAGAATGGTAGTTTTACTATTTCGGTTTTTTTTTTACAATACATGATGCGGTAAAGTGTATTTTACTTTAGACATAAGTAGTTGAGTTTTCGTTTCAATATAATAAATCTATGATGAGGTTCCTTATTCGAAGCTTATTGCTTTATTGTGCTGAATTCATTGAAAAAGGACCGTCAAACGATTTCGTAGTGTTCGGTCATGACTTTTGGAGGAACCAAAAAAAAAACTTGTTATAATTATGGTAATAGTTGGGTTTTTGTGGGTATTGATTTTGTAACAAATCGATCGCTTCTTATGCAACGGAGCAGCTGTATTTGGCACAGTTTTGGCCAAGTCGTTGCACCTCGCAGATCTCGTGTGCGACTTTCACAACTTAACTGTTTTGTTATGAAGGCCTTGTCCGTGCATGCACCGTGAAAGATTTACTAATAAACGCTAATTCTCTTGTTTTCCATATTTAGTTCTTATATATTTCCACTTGTTTAGTTGATGCAGTGCTGTGTGAAAATATGAAAATTTTGTATCATCGTTATTAATGAGAAACGGAGTCCTCGCGTTACTTTCTACCGGCGCGAGAGCTGCTTTCCACCACTTTTACTATCAACGCTGGTCCCTTACACGCATGGTCAACATTCACACATGGGTTTCTGGTTCAAAACGTTCTTCAGCCACAGTGCTAATACTTACCTGACTACAGACAATACTAAAAGTGGCTGAAAGTTAGACTAACATTTTCCCATTTGTTTTCAAAAAATTTACTGATGGAAAAGTTCTGGTTGTTCGTCCAGTGCTTAGTTGAAATCATATTAAGATACAGACTTCATCGTCATTCAAATGAAGATTTAAAATAGCTTAAACTTAGCTTTAGCGCATAGAACTGGAACCTTAAGTCCATGTCTGAAAATTTATTTAGCAAGAGTATTAAAGTTATTGAATTGTAAGGTAACAACATAACAAATGGACAATAATATAATATATTCAAATTACATAATACTCAACTTTTCCCCAAGGCTGTACGGAATTTTGATAGCATATTAATTTTCTTAGTGCATTGCATAAACATGTAGACAACAAAACAGAGTGTAGAAAGTACCAAAAGTTACGGCCGTAAAAGATCGTACGTGCTCGTTGGGTTTACATTAAATAATGAAGGTGCTGGCTGGCCCGTAATGATGGCACGTTTTGTTTAGTCTTTTGCAAGGTTTAGCATTAAGTGTCGTGGTTTTTATTCGAAACAGGTATCGGTTTGTCTTTATTCTTTAGCTTTATCAAAATATTTGAAGAAAACACATGCAAGTTTTGAGAGCCATTTAAAGTTTTCTCATGATTACCATCCTTTATTGTAATATATTTGTTTGTACATGTTTATACTTATCCGTGTTTACGACTATAGTGGTGAAATATCTCCTTTCGAAATTAAATTAGTGTAATTCATTTACGTGGGTGTGTGCAAACCTTAACCTAATTGAGTGATGAAATGTGTTGAAAATCGGAAATTAGATGGAATTCGCTATTCGTGTTCTATGATCTTACGATCAGAAGGAACTCCTACTAAACCTGGATTCTCCATTAAAAGAGACAACAGTTTGTGTTTATGTGTTCGTTGTATACTGAGAGTGAGTATTGTATTGTGCAAGTTAATTTATATTTTGTTAGTGAAGATGAAAGTGGAATTGTTGCGTACGCGTTCAAGTATTTTGGGACGTGGCTTGCATTTATTTATGGAGAATGTACCTTCATAAAAAGAAAGCTCTGCACATAAGTTATGTTTAATGCATAAACCTGCAAATACCAAAATTTTTAAACGATTCATGCCTTAAGGCTTGTACAGACTGGGGAAATATCTGCCTGTCGCGCCCGCGATATCGCGCTAGTATGCATGAGCCTTTTTAGATTCAATTTAATTATTTTCAATCGTATTAAAAGTGCATGTTCATAAAATACTACTTTGCCTCGTATTTGGATGCTTATCACAGTAAAAATAGATATAAATAAATATAATGAAGATCTTCCGTAACCTAGATTGATAACGCCGGAAATTGGGCGAAAGTATGAGATAACGTTATTTATTTGGTAAAACATAAGACGATGACACTACAGAGAAATCCTAACTTATTTAATATTATAATTGCGAAAGTGAGTTTGTTTGTTTATTTGTTTTTACGCTTTTACGCTAAAATGGCTGAACGGATTTGGATGAAATTTTGCACATGGGTAGACCATGACCTGGATTAGAACAAAGGATACTTTTTATGCCGAAATTCCCACGGGATCGAGACTTATGCGGGTGAAACCGCGGGGCGCAGTCAGTATTTAATAAAGATCATCTCTTGTGGGTAAAAAACTTCATGCATTAGTATATTGGGCAAAGTAAAATGTCACGTACTATTTTGGTATCAATTTATATTTATTTGTGTCTGAGCGGTTGTCTGGCCCAAGGCGAATGGTCGGGGGCGCGACATTGAGTCACGCAGGGTGACGCAGGCGGGGTGCGCGCCCCGGCACCCCATGACGTCATCAATCGTGACTCACACCTACCAATATAGGATTCGACCTCGCTTAGACTGAACCGAGTTTAGACTGGAAATGAAATGTGAAACGTTCTGAAAGGAAGTCGTCAGGTTTTATTGTAATTTCACCCTTCTATGTTTATTCTTGCTGACGATGACGGCTTACAATGATATATTGTGAATGAAGCGGCGAAGTTTTCATATCATTTTATCATTCACAATTCTCTTGAAATGTCGGATTATCGTATAAATTTGAGATTATGGTCGTAAACTATTCTTTAATTAACTCTGGTAGCTTTCTAAAACCTTCATCATCAAATTATTACTTCGACGAGCTTGAGTGTTTCATATGCGCGTTGTTTTCTTTAAATTTCAATTAGGCATTTATTAAAAACCGCAGTCTTTAGCGTAAGTCAGACAAAAGCATGTGTCACATTTGTAATAGTTAAACAAACTTGAACTGTGTCATCGGTCGTTAGGATTCTCAACACATTTACAAATTAGTTTTTAAATTTGAACATCATTGCGATAAAATAACAATCTCTATGTAGGTTGACATTCTAATCTAAGAGTAAATTGTGTATAGTTAGAGGTTTATGAACTCTTATAAATGTAAACGTTGTAATTCGGTTTAGTGAATGTTGTTAGCTATCAGACCGTGAAGATAAATGACCAGAACGTATTAAATATTTTACACAAACCACCGAAATTAATGTTACAACTTATGACGTATTTGTTTACATTTCCAATCCTGATTAATTATACCAAAGTCGAACTCGAGAACTGGTATTGGAAAGTGTAAGTAGGAAGTCGGTTGGCATTTGTCGTATTATGGATACAAATTATGTCACCTGTAGCGGGTCGTTATGCAAGTCTACTTCAATTAAGTACATAAAGTAAGAGCAGAACCTGTATGCAGTGGAAGTATCAAAGGGCGCGGGTTCCTTGTGTAACTTGGGGCATTTCTGTATACAAAGCATTGCTTTTAATTTGACACGTGTCAAATTAACAGACAGAGATTAGACACGTGTCTCACTCAGGGTACTAATGGTTTTAGCGTTGGTAACGAGTGACGTCGATAGAGAGGATAATCACAATAGAGATAACTTGTTTAAGCTAGATCAAGTAAAGACCAATAAGTACGGTACTGTCACTAATATTATGACAATTAATTGGTCAAGGACAGCTAATGAGACACAATTGATTTTCTATTGTTTGACACCGAATCGGAGTCGCGCGGGGCTTTACATCTGTAAAGCCCCGCGCGACTCCGATTACTGTGTACTCATAACTTCTATTTATTCTAGTATAGGGCCGTACTGTTATCATGATCGACTATAATGCATCGAAGCTGATGACAAAACTTTAGGTTATCAGTAGGAAAATAATCTGTTATTTGGATTAAAATATTGTGGCCTAGTTTACAATACCTTACTTGACAATATGATATGGGACAACCATGAGGTAAAGTAAAGATATTATCGTGTTTAGTACAGTATGGCGTTCCAAATATGTAATTAGAATTAGGTACTAATAATTTGATCGTGCGCACTATTGGTTGCTCGGTAAATAAAAAGGAAAGAAAAACAAAATAGATTTATTTGTCACAGATACACGTGCACATAAAAGCTATTGTAATTCTTATAAATAATAAAACAAAACAGATTTATGCTTATGAACACAGAACTTATACATATAGTCGGCAACTGCACGCCGTGACTGACAAGTAGGCTTCCACTCAGCATGATGCAAATAACTTCATCATCGAATTGTGTGAAACCACAGTATTACTAAAACTATGTCAAAACGCATCAAACAATGACAGTCCACTGCTAGACATAAGATTCCTCCGGGGTCGCGGGAAGGTACTTATGGGTCACCGAGGCCCCCGCAACACAGGCAACAGGAAGGAATACGGGTGGGTTTTAGTCAGTAAGAGTCTGACACACCCTCCCGCTCCGCCCAGAGCGGGAGAAGTTATTTGATGATTTGACACCCTCAAAAAAAAAAAAAAAAGACATGAGATTCCTAAGCTATGATATAAATTGTCTTTGCTACCTTTCACTTTCTTATATAATTTCTTTCGTTTTGGCCGGAATCAATAATATTAAAAGTATGCAAGAACAATTTGTGTTCGTCCAATCAATCAATGGAAAGTCGGAACAGAAGAGCACCAAACACGGAATCAACATTCCTCATTTCCAATAACGATAAAAACGAAATAATTCTAGAATCATGCGAAATAAATAGCTTAGCTTAACTTAGGCTTCGATTCAACATTCACTGAAGCCATGTTTTCTTGAGCTATAAGCAGTTAATTTGATCATGTATAATTTATTAACCTTTTTTTTATCTTATCAACCCCGCTGTCGGGAAGGTATCAAATTTTGTTGAAATCTTCTCCAGTTGTTTTGGCGTGAAGCTCAAACATACAAACAGACAAAGACCCACTAGCACAAATATCCTTACACCTGCGCTTTTGAGAAACGAATCATAGCCGCTGATGCTGCGATTAACGTGGCCTCTTAGTGGGCCCAGGTGATTTAACAAAGTACCATCTACACGTAAAGAAGAAAAACGATTTTATTATAAACCTCGCAAACTTTTAATTTTTGATCAACTTTTCAAGTGTATTTCTGCAGGCTTAGCATGACGCTTTTTATTTTTCGAAGAATAGACACGGCTCTTTCTATACAAAGTGACATTTCGTTTCTCCTTTTTTGACATCCCACCGTAGAAATCCTTCTACATAAAAAAGGACCTAGACAGAGATCGTTAGAAACGAAAGACAAAATGACAGATTGTAGAAGGATTTCTACGATGAGATGTCAAAAATGGAGAAACGAAATGTCACTTTGTATAGAAAGAGCTGTGTCTATTCTTCGAAGAAATAGAGAGTGTCATGCAAAACCTGCTGGTCAATCATTAGCATTTTAATGTAATATACAACCTAATTAGTAATTGCCCAAAAAGGAGTGTAATGTGTTTACTTATGGTCCACGTATGTAACTATGTGAGTTTATTTGTGCCACCATAACTTTTAAACGCCTGAACAGATTTAGATGTAGGTATGGGGGTATCGCTAGAATCATTACATCATCCCGAGAGACATAGGGTATAAATATTTTTGAAAAAATCATGGCGGCAGTATGGCTCAATTTTTAAATGTGAAAAACATACTTTAATTATTATAATTTGGGTATATCAAACAGAAGGCCTTGATGAACGTATGCCAAAACTATACAATTTATTGGCATACATTTAACATAGGTAGGGTGTACATTCAAAACAAAAATTTCATCCCCACGCCATCTACGCCTCGCCTCGCCGACCTTTAGAGCTTAAAATAAAACCTCAGACTTCTTAGACCTCTTAGATTAAAAAGTGTTCCACAGAACGGTCCCCCGACAGCAATGACAATTTTATTTATCCGTTTAGTCAGCGAGTAAATGACCTTTCGCTTTGTATATACAGATTAAATAATACAACTTGTTTTTTACTTCTTGGTTCGTTTTTGGCGAGACAATCGTGTTTTTTAATTAATTAATAAGGCTCTATAGTGTTGCCTGGTTCCAATATAATTAAGACGCTGACAACACCTAAACCGCGGTCCCTGTCAGATTGCATAGAAAAGAAAGAGAAGAGCGATGACACAACGCTTGTAATTTATTGCAAAATATGGAGTAATTATGTATTTACTCAAAATTGAGTTGAGTAATCGAAAATAAAAAACAACCAAGTTCTGCATTCAAATAAGACGTTCTTGTTATTAATTAAATACGTAACGTATGTTGATATTTGATAGAGATATTTTGGATTAGAACTCAAAGTAAGAGGTTAGTTTAACGTTAGTTTGTATCGAGATTTTGTTTTTAAAACGTATTTTGGTAACAACCAAGTTCTGGGAAATATGTTCAAATATAACATATATTTTTTCCGCTACCACAAACTATACAGATTTGGCAATTTTTTTTCTTAAGAGAAGCCCATTTTTGTCAATTGGGTCTTGTCAGCGCCTTAAAAGACTAGTTTTTAAATGACTTGTTTGCTTCCATTCAGCTTGTTTAGCTGCTGGTCGATAGCTATTTTTATAAACTTCAAAGCCTTATCTGGGAATAAAACATGTTGTCTGGTTTTTATTTGAATTATAGCAATAATTTGTTTGCAAGCATTTTTAAGGATGCATTTACTAGCCAGGTCGTATTTCTTGTTCACACTTATGCTTGTTATATAATACTCTACGCACATTTAGTTACTTTGAATGCCATATAAAAGCTGTAATTCCCGTTGACGTAAAAAAACTCCATATACAATAATTCATTAAGCATATTATAAATAATTCTAATATTGTAAATTAAATAGGTACCTACAGCGAATTTGAGTCATGGCAAAATAATACATAAAAGCATCACTTTTGACTATCAAGCATTATTTATGCGGTTAAGCCAAAAATAATAACGATGGTTTATGATTGCATGTGGAATTGACCAAGTAATTCTTTAGAAACCAAAAGATCTTTTTTTTAAATTAAATTTGTTACGCAAAAAGTTGACTAAGGGCTAATATAATAAATCATTCAATAGAAAGAAAAAAATAAAACTCTAGTCAATGGTATTTTATCTGAGGAATAAATATCGTACTTTGACAGTTTTTACCAGACTGCGCGACAGCAAAGAAAGGGTTATGTTTTTGTATATATATCAAAATGTCATATTAATTCTTCAGATAAAAGTTAGCTGCAGGCTTAGCATGACGCTTGTCTACCGACAAATGTTCTACTGTCTATACGAAAACGTAATTTTTGTCTACTCCTCCGTCGACAAAACGTTTCTTCTACGGTTTTCGTTCTAAGTCTGCTGACAATGAAAGATCGGCCCTAAGTATTTGTTTTTCAAACCGGTTTTGAAGAATGTGTAAATGTGTACATTTATTACTTATTCCATAAACATCACATAATCTTATCTAGTCGTGCGGGCATTGTTGTCTGATTAACAAACGATGAGTAATGAGTGCTAATCAGCAAAGGACAGGGCCAGGGCGTTCCACCACTGTGACTCATCGACGGACGAAGCATTCGATCAAACAAATCTGCCTGCTGTTTTTTCCGACCCAGACTGTTCCGGTATGACTCTGCCGTCCACACTTCCAATAAACGTTGATGACTTCGATACATACCGGAATTGAACATGTGCAAAATGCATGAGAAAACTTACGAGTAGCAACTCGTTGCATCAATAACATACATGCAGCTATATACATTATGTATATGAATGTTTAGCTCTTCACACGTCTCACGTCTGTCCAACTATAAGATCGAGATATAATCTCGTAAACCATTCGTGTTATACGATACACTTGTCGTGGTGTGTGTGACATTGGCATTCAGGTGAGACGTTCAAATACCTAGAACGCAAGGTCATTTGCCATACCCGGTTATTAGCAGTTTAATTGTATTGTTAACGTTTTAACAATAAAGCTACTGGCACTAACCAAATGTCTTGATTAATTTGAAATAATTCAATTCATTTTGAGAAATTGTTACAGCCGGTTTTTACAAAGTAGGCCACAATCAACCCGGCTAGTCTTTTAAAATTCTAGAATGACAAAATCATGTTCGGCAATTCAAATTAATAGATCTGCTTACTCTCAAAAATCTTTAAATTATACATGCCTAGATAACTGTTTTAAAATTATGTTACTAACACTCTATGGATTCCTTGTTCCGAAATAAAAAAATCATCATTTTGTTTCTTTTTAATGTCCGTGACATTTATCTCGGGACTCCGTGGTCCCGGACCTTTGGAAGGCGTAAGATAGGCCGAAGGCAACTCGCAAAGGCCCGTTAGACGTTTTTAAATTTTATGAGGCATTTATATATTTATGTATTATTATTATTGTGTCTTTGGTATATCTCGGGACCTTGTGGTCCCGGACCTTTGGAAGGTGTGCGAGAGGCCGAAAGCTAACTCGCAGGGGCCCCCTTAGTCAATTTTAAGTGTTGAGGCACCAACCGACGATTAACCCTGTATGCTCTATGCAAATGCCCTCAAAGACAATCCCCGGTCGATGCAGGACTATTCCAGAACATGGAAACAACATATTGAGCTATGGGTTTGGGCGGCTATAGTGGATTGGTAACCTAAAATTGTGGACGGGCTATGTCTCCTGCCTGATCAAAGTTATGTAATACACGGATAAAATGGCACAGGGTGACTTGCACACTCAATAATGGGCCCCCGGAAACGGTGGCTAGCACATAGTGACGTAGCGACGAGGGGGCAACACTTGAGGTGCTTGAGGACTGGAGAGCTATTCCACGGCTATCAGGGCAATCTCGGAAATACGATCAAGATCCCTACCAGTATCTTACTAGAATACTTCCTTCCTCCGAGCACTTTTGCTTTTGCGAATCTCCATTCAAGCCGGCCAACAAAGGCAAGAATGAGGTGGGAGCTCTGTTCCGCGTCAGTGCTCACTCTAGCCGGCTAATAAAGGCAAGCCAGAGATGAGGAACAAGACTTCTCCCGGGACATAGGGTCTGTGGGGCTGCTGCCCAACAGCTTGCCACATGGTGCCCTGCGGGTTTCTTTATGTCTAGAGTTCAGGAGCGCACAAGCCCCACCACGTCAATGTAGAGATACGGTGGTGGGATATTATTATAACGAGCTATGTAACAGTTATGGCTCAGCTTAGTGTGGCAGACGTTATTGATATTGTGTAGCTATGACAATATTTGGTCGTCGCGTGAAGAGACGTGCCAATTACCGAGTATCGATGGCGTCGACCGTGCCGCAGTTTTGCACAAACGCCGTGACAGGTTCAATGACACACCGGCCCCGGTTGCCAAATATGACATACATTGTATGGAAATTAGACACAATTGCTGTAAAATTGTTTACGTAAATAAGCCAAGACGTTAAATCCCTTCGTCGCTCGCTATGTTCGCGCATCGAGTTTGTCATCTAATGTCAAAAGAAAATATCAACATAAAAGTATGTAAACGCCTGTGGAGAAGACTGGTTTAAAACAGAAGACCCATTTTAGGACTCTTCTTATAAAAATCTATGTACCTAGGTGGGTACCTATGAATTATTCCAATTTAATACAATGAGAATTATTTCAATTTAAGGACGATAAAGGCATATATTTCGAATAATCCTTGATAGTACGACAAGTTCTTTGTTCTTCTAATTTTGTACTTATAATAAACTATTACAATGACTAGTAACATCATAAAAATGTTACAAAGCATCTAAGGCAAATTGTCACGTATCGACTGTCAAATATGAATTTGAATCGTACTAATTAGCCAAGGTAGTCGGTAGAACACGTGTTGGTAACCGCGCTGAGTGTGCTCCGCATACTGATGACTGTGATCATGGTCTGAACATTGCGTGTGCGCATTCCTTGGCCCCGGCGCCGCCCACCAACCGCCTTTTTGAACCACACGTCCATCCAACGCTTCTCGATAATTTTCTATTTGCTATCTGGTTCACGCATTTTTAAGATTCAAAAGTTTAGGTGACCTTGTATAAAAAGATAAGAACTGCTTCAAGACCATTAAGAAATCAAACGACGAGGCTAATTTATGTAATTTAGGCTAATATTCATGTGTTCCATTTCTGTTCGCAAACTTGTCTCTCTCTTCTAAATACCACACAATACGGTATACTCCTCTTATTAAGTAAATTTCATTCATAATCTGTAATTTAGGTGTACAAGGTGCGAAGATGTTTCGCACTAATGCGTAAGGCAAACATAATATCACACTTGTCCTAAATCAGGTTCTCCCACGTCCAGTCGAGCCAGTCTCGCACTCGCACTGTCGTGCGGACTTGTGCGATTTCGCTCCAGCATCAGGGTTAACGAACCGACCCACCACACTAACAGATAACCATTGTATTTTTTGCGTGACTATTATATCTACGACAGCGACATACATTCATTTCTTAACTGTAAAGAGATATGGTAGTATATTATTGATATAATACACAAATTTTCACTCAATCAAGTACCTCATTCAAGTTTACAAGTCTCAGATAAGATAATATCTTTTTAATTTGCTGCGGCCAATGATCGGCTATTCATATTTGACGTTTAATTTAATATTTCGAAGGTAAAACGCTAATGACAGGCATTTCAACTCAACGGTATATTTCTTGGCCATTATAGACCGCATATTATCATAAGAAGCACCTTTGGCTACTCTCTCTGGCATGATACTCCAACGTCTTACTGTTTCAACATATTATAGTGTTATGCCGTTACACAGATATGAGAATAGTAATTTTAAAATTGATAAAGAAAAGAAAGGTCGATCAATTGCATTATCGATATGCTCTACAAATAAAGATTGTTTGTGTTTTTGTGTCCCAAATATTATAATTTGCCACAATAGTTACAGTCCACGCGAAAAATGCTAGCGGTCACTGAATACTAATCAAATTCCACTCTTCTTCTAGAGTCATAGCCAGCTGAATTAAATATTATGCCATTGAGAAAAAAAAATGGTCCAAATCAAGGAAATTAAAAAAACAGCGGGATATTTTTCGTACGAATGAAGACTAAGATAAACACAGTAATTTATGTCAATATAGTCTGTTCAAAGCAACGTACAATAGATTCTTCTTCGTCTATTATTTTTTTATTGTCCCACTTCTCTTTTATTAATTCATCAACTAATCAGACGGTTTGCTCTCTCATTCGGGATCGAGATACTTAACCGTCTCCATCCCAGTGTTTTAGAACTTTTTGGAATATAAATGTTTGCGAGACACTGTCATGTCTAAAAATATTCTATTCACATTTCATATTATGCGTGCCCACAAAACGGTCATTGCAGCTGAGTAGTGTCGCTACGCATTCAATTAATGCTATTAGACGCCAAATATTATCACGTCCGTTATTTGTTTGAGCGTACAACACTGGAGTAATAATATATTATGTTGTTCAGTCGTCATAATGCAATATTAATGAGGTGTGCAGGAATGAGCTTTTAAATTGGAGGTGTTTAAAGTGAGTGCAGTGTCGTTGCACTCGGTATACGTAGCTGAAGAGTCAAGGGCGACTGGGAAGTACAGTCGCGTGCGCATCACGGCACACGATCACTATATTCCCGTCCGCCTCATCACCCTCGGTGGGAATGGAAAGGCCTTTAGCAGAAATACACCAATTTTTGAAACTGGAATTTGCTGAATCCACTTCCTACAACCTTAAATTGTTAAGGAAAATAACCATAGTATAGCTTAATAAGGTTTGTTAATTATTTTAAATTCAACGTTGAATAACCTTAGTTGGACAAAAGCAGTTATCGGTATTACTCGCCAGTTTCCCGCTGACATGGCCGGCTATCGCCACCCGTTTCCTCTGACTTATATAATCATTGGGTATTTCATTGTTTTGCTGCGCACTTTTAAAATAAAACGTTATTAGTAAAAATTATGACTAAACAATAAGCTAGCAGTACCGTAATTATAAATATTGTTTTTCTTTGTTCACAGGATCAGTATGATAACTTAGCCGCCCATACACATAAAGGAATTGATTTTTTAGACAAATATGGAAACTTCGTAAAGGAGCGATGTGCTATCGAACTAGAATATGCAGGAAAACTCAGGTGAATAAACTCAAGCTTGCAAATTAGTTACAGCAAAAGTTTTATATATTTTTTTTTTTAGTTTTATAAGCTACATCCAAAATGGTTTATTGTGCGATTTAGATGCAATGCAATTCTACTTAAAAAGTCTACGATAAGACCATTTAATTTTATCTTTTATTTTCAAAATTATCTTATAAATAACGATGACTGTTGCGATTGCGATTATGACGCTAATTTTGACAGCGTGTTTGTGTTTATTGAAGGTATAATATTAACAGGTATAATATTTATTTTTCTCTTATTCATATTATTTTCTTTCTACAGGAGGCTTGTCAAAAACTATCAACCAAAAAGAAAAGAAGAAGATGAATACCAGTGAGTATTCGAATTTTATTGAGCTTCCTGCTGAGTAGGATATGAATCATGCAGTTCTTTCCAAGAACGTGTCATTTACCTACCAGCGTCACAAATACCTGAACTTTTCTTTTGCAAGGACGTTGATTCATAGCTAATCTTAACTGTATAAAGCCAGCGATAAAAATAAAAGTATAATCAACATGGAACTGTAAAAATTGTAGTGGAGCATACATGTTAAACGAGTAAGGGTACGTTTCCACTGACGCGGAGCTGGGCGGAGTGGAGAGGAGCGGACCGTGAATTGGCCATTCACAGTGCACAAACTCTCAACTCCGCATCAGTGGAAACAGTGTAAGCGGAGCGTAGCTGACTTTAAAATAAAATATATGAACACGCGGCCCCGAGCCAGACAGAACGGAGTCGAGCAGGCTGTGGTGCCGAGCGGAGGACACGAAACGGAGGGTTGCGGCTTCTTAATCTTCATCTTCTAGTAGAGAAAGATGTAAAAGCGCTGCTCTATTCTTTACCGACAACATGACATGATCTCCACAAGAGATTTAATTTGACTGATCGGAACACGACTCAATGCAGCTCTGGTCTGCTCAGCTCAGCTCAGCTCCACTCCGCCCCGCTCCGTTTCAATAAAGTACTTTTTTTTTTGGATGGGAAATCATCAAATAACTTCTCCCGCTCTGGGCGGAGCGGGAGGGTGTGTCAGACTCTTACTGACTAAAACCCAGCCGTATTCCTTCCTGTTGCCTGTGTTGCCAGGGGCCTCGGTGACCCTTTAGTACCTTCCCGCGACCCCGGCAGGCATCGGCCCTAGTGGACCCCTACACTTGTGCTGACGACATCTCTTTGAGGCGCGCGCGGAATACAACGCGCCGTCGACCCGGGCCTGGTATTTACCGGACGGTGAGCTACCCATTGGGCACCGTCCACAAGCCCGCGCCTACGGTGGCCGGAAATCCGCCCGGGATACCCGACGCCCAGGGCGTCTCCTTCGGCGGCTAGGGGCGAGAGGGGCGAAATTTGCCTTTCCCTCAACCGTCCCGCCTCCTCCTTCGCGAGCATTACTGCTTCGCAGAAGGAGGCGACGGCTGCCCATGCCCTCTCGCTCCGTATCATGGTCTGAACCAGGGCCGGACGCGAGAGATCTCTGTCAATAAATTACTTAGGAATTGTTGTGAATCCTAGTGGCTTTAGGAAACACTTGCCACTTTTCACTGCTCTTCTCCGCTCCACTCCACCCTGCTCCTTAGGGTAACATGACATTACTCGTATATCATCCATAAACTGCCTTAGGACCTAAGGCAGTTTATCAGAAACTGAATTTGGCACGCCAATCATAATGCTGAATTTGGCACGCCAAGCCAAGCATTTTTACGGTTGTATAATTGGTGACGCTTAATTTATTTAGCTATACTATCGTTGGTTGCACAATATTTTGTGCACTACGGAAACAGGTTTCGGTTCTTGTAGAAATCGAAATCAGATCAAGAAACTTGTTTATTATGTGTTGAACTGATGATACATTGTTTTCGATCCCCAAAAAATCCATCTTCTCTGTCTTTTAAAATGTCAGGGTTGCTTACACGACTGCTAACTTTATCATAATTTGACATGTGATGGACCTTCATCTGCCTTCCCCAACTATGTTGGGGTCATCTTCCAGTCCGACCGGATGCAGCTGAATACAGTTTTTGATAGTCGATATGTGATGGAATACTCAACCACAAATCTTTCATAGCCCCATTAAAGATCCTGCAAGTTTGTTTACTGCTGTAACAACGAGTAACAATCATAAAATTTTCAGGTATACGGCGTGTAAAGCATTTAAACATTTACTTCAAGAGTTAAACGATTTCGCGGGCCAACGGGAAGTGGTCGCGGAAAACCTACAGTCAAATGTAGTAAGAGAGTTGCATCTACTCGCCAAAGAGCTGCGAGAAGAAAGGAAGGTGAGGAAATCATTAATCTGAATAATTAAAAAAAAAAGCGACGCTTAAAAACGAACTAAAAAGTAAAAAACTAGTTGTATTAGTTAATATGTATATAAAAAGCGAAGTCACTTTCACTTTGTATTATGTCACCGTATAATTATGAACTTCGTTAGTTTATATATCTATCGGTAATATTTCCGTAAGATTATAAACTTTACAAAAATAATGCATTAAATTGTAAATGGTTAGTTGCAGTAACCATTTACAATTTAACGCATTATTTTTCAATAGTTTATATTCATGGGAAACCGACTAATTGTGAAACGACATTTGTGGGACACAGTCAAAATTGCTTGACAAGCAAGAAAAAAATCACAATCTTGTCAAGCAATTTTGATCACGTAGGGACCCTACTAAGACTGCGACCAAATAAGCTCGTAAAGCAGTCGCTATCTATGTAGACTTAGAGACTGCAGGCCTTGGTATCAAACTTGCTTGCGACGTAACGCACCTTGCGCTAGCCTAGCTGCGACCGACATGAAAGTAGCGCTCGCCGGCCGCGGCACCGCTCGCTTCGCTCGCTCGGCTCGCGCACGGTTAGTCACAGTTCTAACCTAACCTAACCCATTTCACCCAGATCACAATTTTCAACAGTTTATAATCTAACGGAAATAATACCGACAGATTATAAACTAACGGTTCTCACAATCTCACGGTGACATAAATACAGATTAACTAATCAAGCCAGGATTTACTCACTGACTAAACAGATAAATAAAATTGTCATTACTGTGGGAGACCGTTCTGTGGTTCACTTTTTAATCTAAGATGTCCCCTCGACAGTAACCTTACACTCCTTTTTTGGGCAGTCGTGTAAAAATTAAATAGTGTTTAATTAAACAGGACAACGTCTGTCGGGTCAGCTAGTTATGAATTTACTATAGCAGATTGTTTTAATGTTAATTCTGTTAATGATAATTCCCGACTGCCTCAGGCGGGTCTTGTTGCAAGGGTGACTTGCTAAGCGATAGCATGGGTCCTATCCCCAGGTTGGACGAGGTGGTAATGGGTACTTCCATTAAGAAATTTTCAGTAGCAGGTTGAAGTCTCTTTGTGTACGGTTATTGGCAATATGCTCGCTATTCATCATTACATGGGACTTAAACATTACTGGCGATATGAGGGGAACTCTAAATAATTCACCTTTGGCTGCGCCTACAAAAAACAGATCTGAAGTTGTTTCCACATGCTCGTAATGTTCTCAATTCTTTATTGCGTACCATAATGTATATGTAGCTGGTAGGAAAATTATTATATTAGTCACAATTATGGACCATGTCGGGCACAGCATAGATCAAGTAGGAGAGAGGAGGAAGACTGGCTGTTTAAATGTGTAACTGTGTAACTGATAAATTTTGTTATTAGTTACTTATTTCGTAGGTTATTTAAACTGTTTTATTAATACATAATTGGATTTAAGAATTATGATTATTGTTTTATAAATTATATACATTTATTTATTAACATTCTAAAAACCCTTTATTTTTTAATTAGTCATTATTATTTTATTTATTATATTCTTCAATAACAGAAATTAGCACTGCATTAAATACAACAAAGTATCCTACATAAGTCGTGCTTTAATAATACCTAATGTTTATTAAGGAAAAATGTAATTAACACGTATGACGACCGCTAGGATGAAAAAACTGCAGCGACTTACAGAAAAACCACATGTTTGTTTTTATTCGGGATATGTCAACGGAAATAGTCACGTAGACATCTGTGTCTATGCTGTAATTATCACCTGTTGTTATCACCGTTCCGAGGTTCTATTTGTTGAAGTAAACTTTAGTTTGTTGAAGGTTAATCTTAAAACAGCCTTAATTTTGAAATGGCATGTAGATTCATTGAATATACTTCTGAGTTCTGAGACGCCACAATACAGTATGGCATGGCCGGTCCCTTACACAGGGCTTCTAAAAATAAACATGACCACATCGACTCGTTTATAATTCAAAATCGAATCTTGGGATTCAAATAACTCTGATCTTAATTGTCTTCCTTGAAACTGTTTTGTTGCTCTTTTGATTATCCAATGTTGTGTTTAATTACAGCAACATTTAAACGAAGGTGCAAAACAAATGGGAGTGTTGAACTCATCGATAGGTTCTTTGGAGCGAGCAAGGAGATCGTATGAGCGAGCGGCCAGGGAATCGGAGCGAGCACTGGAGACCTTCCAAAAGGCAGACGCCGACCTTAATCTGAGGTGATTATCTAATACACTACTTACTTCACTCCACCGATAATACTCTCTTGACCCAGAAATTGTACAGCTGATTAAACAGTGCGTAAAGTGTACAGCGAATTGTAAACGCCGTGGTAATCGAATTTTAATGCTGTGTTATTTCAATGTTAACATTGATTTCGTTGTTACCCGAATTAATTCTGCGGTTCTTTACATTTTTTTTTCTTAAATAAAGTCTAAATAATTGTCATATTTTATCAGTGGGCGTAAGTTGGCAGCAAGAAAATATATTCTTGACCTCATAAACAATGACGTATTGGCAGAGGTTCAATACTTTATGTAGTACAATAGCAAGGGTAAACCGTATGGGGTTGAGGATGCCACAGTGTCTGAAACGTTCATGGCATTTTTTCTTTTTGACTTTAACTTTAATAGCTCCATAAGATGGTGGGTCACTTGATATATGTGCCAAATTGAGACCATCAGCTTAACCGCGGTAACAGTTGCGGTCAGGACCTTTAGAAGATAATTATATTTTACTGACTAACGACGGAAACCTTTACTTTATCGACCCACTAAACGTCTACAATCTTTAATGGTCCTGTTAATGAACGCAGCCATTAAAATACGCATCGGGAGGACACTGCTCTCCGTCCTCTTGGCTATATTTTAGTCACTTTTACGACACCTGGTCAACAAGAGATGGTTTCTTCTTTGATGGAATCAAAAGGAGCAGGTGCCGCGGGTCTCCAGTAATGTTTGTTACTGTATAAAAACTTCTTCCATTTTCAATAAAATTTATTTAATTTGAATTGCAGTCGAGCGGAGGTGGAAAAACAGAAAGCGAACATGAAAATCCGGAGTCAAGCGTGTGAAGACGCGAAGCAGGAGTATATGGATCAGCTGCGCAAAACAAATGAGGCGCAACGACAGCACTATGAGCAGCGACTGCCGCATGTCTTCAAGCAGTTACAGGTGAGTTACGACCTTTTACTTTGTCATGATCTTCGTTTAGTCGAAAGCCGTGCACTGCAAGAGGCCTCTCTGAAGCATTGTCAAACCGATCGGTCCTGTGCTTCCAGCTTTTCTTCAAAGTCAAAAATCTAAGTATTTCATTCATTTTAGTATTCTTGCTCAGGACTTAATTACGGCTTTACTCACGAGCGGTGTATCGCAATTTCGTGATCAGAAAAAATCGGGACTATTCTGATTTTTCTATGGTTTTTTTACGTTTAACAGCGTTTGGATAACGTATGAGTCTTGTTTTATTTCAATCATTAATTAAACGACCTAGCGTCCGACCTGTATCTTTTTAATTGACACAACATAGTTTTTATCCGAGAGATAAGTAATCGAATGACAACAGCGCTTTTAGGTTTACTTAATGCACAACCATCAATTCACACCTAAGAGCTCTTTTGAATTTTGGATATCTCACTTTGGTTTCGAATGACAAATACCGTTGGGACACAATCTGCGACATCTATCGTGTATCCTAAAATAATCTTGTAGAAACGCAACCCGCATGACCTAACCAATAAATTACGACGCTAATGATTTACTGTCCGAACAATAATTTACCGTATTTAAATAATATGCCGTTTTTTTTTAATTCACTTTTCTTTCGATATTACAAGACCATTATTCGTTTTATTTAATTGCATTTGTCAAGCATATTGAATTATAAAATTCATGACACTAACTAACACGTTGATTAATGACTGTCATTGGGTTCGATTAAAATATTTTCGGTGTTATTATGAGTTTTTCTATGAATTAAGAGTTGTAATTTTCGTTTGGATGTAAATATGAGTCATTGCGTGAGTTTGAAGAAATTCAGGAAAATGTTGAGCCCAATAGTGCAACCACTTTGTATGGTGCATTCTGGCGGAATGCCAACTAGGTCAAATGGGAGAGACATACATAAAACACGTCCACTATTTTCGTATAATTTTATACGGAAACGTGTTTATTCTTTTAACAAGTAATCTTCGTGTTTACAGGACTTAGATGAGAAAAGGATAAAGAATATCAAGAACTTCATGTTGAGTTCAGTGGACGTGGAAAGGAAGGTGTTTCCGATAATCATGCAGTGTCTCGACGGTATGGAGACTGCAGCAAATAGTATTAATGAAAAAGAGGTAAGATTTTTTTTTTATGCATTAGAAATTAAAAGTGCAATTTCATCTAAAACTAACGAGGATTAATTTAAGTCTTGTTAGTGAAATCAGCACGAAGAGTCAGTAGATTATATTCCTAGACACGCATAGTCATGACTTAATTAAATGAGATTGATTCATAGAGATTGTTTAATCTGAAACTCGAGGTAATTTAATTACATTCTTGTTCATATTGCGACGCATTTTGGTATTGATATTCTAATAGCAATTATCCACTTATGCTATACACGTGGAATGAATATTGTATATTTTGTTTACTGGTAGTGGCCATCTTTCAAGTTTACATAACATTAGAATTGGTGTCACATATTGTCTGGTTTGTTGATCAACCGAACGCTGACTAATAATAGCCTTAACTTGGTGTCGTGATGTTCTCATGATACATAGTTTACTGTTTAATGATTCAAAGAAAATAGTTTATTAGCAGCATATTAAACATTTTATAAGCATCGTAAAACTAAGAAATGGGTTACAATAAAAGTTATGGCGAATTTTATAGCCTATCGAGATCTAACGACTTGGAGCGACCTAAAAAGTAGTGCCAATTAATTCTTGGCATCGTTTGAATTTTTGTTCACAAAAAAAAACACAAATATTGACATAGCACTTCATATAATGTACGTCTACGACTACGTACTACATAATTCGTAGATAGTGTTAAGTTCGGCAGTGAGAGCAGGGGTGGCCCAGTGGTAACGGCCGCGACTTACGAGTTGTAGGTCGTAGGTTCTGGGTTCGAACCTCGAACAGGCGCTTTACTTTGTGTAAATTATTTCATCACCACTGCTCTCAAAGCGGCGAAGGAAAACATCGTGAGGAAACCGGCATGTCTTAGAACCAAAAATTCGAAGACATGTGACATCTACCAACCCGCACTGGGCCCTCGTGGTAGATTACGGCCCACTCCCTCTCACAGAGAGGAGGCCTGTGTCCCAGCAGTGGGAACATTATAGGCTGATTATGTGTGTGTTTATGTGTGAAGTTCGGCTCCAGATTTTATTTACATTGCTCTAATATTATTTTGTGGATGCGAACATTAGTTTGAAGTTTTCTTTATTAATATTACTGTGTAGATTCTCTGTGGTCTGAAATCAAGGTATATTATTTTTTTTACAGGACACAAAATTAGTTATAGACAGGTATAAGTCAGGTTTCGTGCCGCCCGAAGATTTTGCATTCGAGACGGCTTCGGGGGCTGATACCACGGACTCAGCGACGACCCACCACCACCCACACAACCACCACACCGCGGCGCGCGGCACCGTCTCCGGCAACAAGATCAAGAAGAGAGGAGGCCTCCTGTCCATCTTCAGCTCCAATAAGGTGAGATGAACATATTGATGCTCTTCAAGAGTGACAAGGACAGATGCTTTGGGTTACTCGATCATGTTTGTGTACTACGTAACTAGTGGGTAGATTCAATAGAAGTATATTATTATAGTCAGTGTTCTATGAAGACAGCATTGTTCCAATAAAGGTTCGCACATTTTTGTATCAAGTTTATTCATCTGCCTTTATTGTATAAGAATAATGTGTCGCACGTGTGAGATCTAATGCTGACTTCATAACGTAATTAGGATTATTATTACTTATTTTATTCTGTTCCAGCTGTTATTTTATCATACTCAAACATTTATGTTGAATTTATTTTTATTTCAAAAGCAAGTTATAAGGTTATGGGGCTGTGTGCTTGAAATTATATATGGGCTTCATATCAGCTTATTTGTCATGAATTTTTAAATAATTATTACATACTAGCATGGTATGGTATTGTAATTTATTTATTCAATTTGTACAATACGATTTGATGTTATATAATTTTTGTGTTATTACATTTGTTCATTATTTACATAGCTGGCGTATAGTCATGAAACGTTTATTATAATTGAATCAATTGAAAAAGAAAAACTGAAAACACTATGACTAAACGCTGGTGAGGTTATTATATTTTTATTATGTGTAAGTTAGAGGTACTAATTTATTTTTATCTTTCAATCCCTGTTCGATCCCTACCTAACATGGGTACAAATAACAACCAATTGATATTTTGGCTGTCGGCGTGGGTGCCATGACATGTGGAAAAAGTAAGTCGCCCCGCGGTGTTGGGGCCTTAAGTCATTAGCATGAGTCACTAGCTTCTGTTACTGTTGAAACAACAAGCATTTATGAATAACACCGTCTTAAACAATGTTTTATACAATACTTATACTTTCTTTTTTTTTTCCTCAATCTGTCAATGTTATTTATAAACGTTATTTTATGACTCACAAGTAGCGCGGTCTTTTGTTAACCCACATTATTCTATCCCGTCATGATGATCAGGTTTTTAACTAGAACTGTATATTGAATTCAGGGAATTACCGCCCTAAGACGTAAAATTACTGGCCATGCAACGATTGCAACTTCGAGCTTAAAATTACGGGATGCAGAGTCAACCTCACGTCCATGGTAAAAATTAGACTGTGCCAGTGCCTTTATTTCGTTACTGCGGGCATTAATTCGAAGCAGGGAGGTTGCATCCGCAATTGCGGGGCTCCCGCATTTATATAATTTAGCTCTAAATCGTCACATTTTTCACGAAATAGTCTTATATCCATCGAACACATAATTTCGAGAATTATATTTCCTTTTAAATGATTATAATCTAGTAATTATTTTATTATAATTGCCGCGAATTGAATTATGATCAATATACAACGAAACAGCGCTGCAATTTGCAAAAGAGTAAGAAATGTTGAATTTAACCTTGCCGCTTTGACGGATCGGATCCCTTAAAAGAACTAAGGATCCGCGGATGTGAGCCACCAAAAATCCGCATCCGTGGATGTTAAGAAATCTGCATCCGCAACATCCCATTCCATGTGTCGATGAATGACGTGCCCGTACTAGAGTTTTATCCACTGAGACTTCAACTAAAGTTCTTAAAATAACGTTGACAACACAATTTTATGACACACTATCCAGCAAACACTTTTATGTTGCGTGGTCTACACCTACAATCGACATAAATATTGCTTGTTGCGGCCGGTCGGTCCGGAGTGTCTACCCCCATGTTAATGTTGTTTGTTTGCCTCCCCCGTCCCGCGCGCGCCGATAACGCTTGCCACAGAAGATTGTCGAGGCCTGCAACTCGATCAAGGTCAGTCCCGTGTGACTAGAGGATTCAATCCCGTGATCCCGGCCCTATTCCAGTCCCGAAAAACTCGGGATTAAAATTTCACTTTTTGCACACACTAGAAAACATAGTTTGATTATAATAATGTTTGTTGAACCTCTTCCTTTTTTGTATGATTCCATTTATCGAGGATACTTGATTAGGTACTTGTTGAACTCAAAATATAAACGAACAATTTAATATATTTTTGGGATTTTTCCTCAACTATCCAAAATACCGGGGTTATTCTGAAATCCCGGGATTGGAAATAAGGGCCTGGATCAAATTCTCTACGTGTGACTCGTGTGTCGTGGTCTCGTGGTGCATTCGGTAATGTGTGATGAGATTGTTTATTGGTCTGCTAGTATTAGTTACGTCGTTTGTTATAACAACGAAAATGTCTGTGTTTTGATTGGACTGTTGTGTGATGTTTGTAACCCTTTGTGTTATATGTGAAGCGTACTCGTTTTTCTGTGAGATCTCTGTCATTTTGTCATAGTAGTCGGAGTTTGATACGTATCTTGTTGTTACGACTGTAAGCATAACAACAACTAAAGTTAAGCTTCGGCTTTAGTCTTATTTTCGCCCGAAAATGAAATCGATTTAGACATTAAAAAATATTAATATTTTCACTGTGTACTGAAATCTTGAACTAGGCCTTAAAAGAAATAATACACGTGATTTCAGAGGTAATTAAATTTTGAGTGAAATAAGTTACAACATAACCTCGCTTCACAACTTCAAAACAAAATCGCGTCCGTTTAAGTTCAGTCAGCTGAGTGAAACCACGAGCGGACCCGATTCACTCCGAAGTTAGCCAAACGTCACCTGATATTGCTGAGCTTTACGAAGTAGGAACGACGCGCGACAATTCACGAACTTTAGATTCTTGACCGAAGCTTCGGCTGGTTTATGGCCGACAGCGAAAATATGACCGAATCATTATTTTTTGGGAGCTGTGGTGGCCCAGTGGTAACGGCCGCGACTTACGGGTTGTATGTCGTAGTTGTTCAAATTCAGACAGGTGCTTTACTTTGTGTAAATTATTACATCACTACTGCTCTCAAAACGGTGAAGGAAAACATCGTGAGGAAACCGGAATGTCCTAGAACCATAAACTCGAAACCAACTGACATCTACCAACCTGCACTGGGCCCGCGTGGTGGATTACGGCCCACTCCCTCTCACAGAGAGGAGGCCTGTGTCTCAGCAGTGGGAAGTTGGGAACATTATTATGTATGTATGTATTATATTATGGCCGAAAACGAAACCGAAGCCTCGGTCGTTTACTATAACGTGAATCTGTTAAGGCCAGCATTTTCTAAGATATATCCTTAACAATTAATATTACAGATATTTCTTTGACGAAGAATTTTTGCATTGTTATTACAGCCGTCAGCTGCACACAATGCAAAAATTCTTTCTTTTCAAGAAGCATAAATAGAACAATACGGTAAATCAATCGTTGTTGTTCAATGTTTGCGTGGAATTCCACAATTGCTCTCAGTGGCATGATGTTGATTTATTTGTGAAACAATAAAGTAATGAGTGATGTGATTCTTTCATGAGATGAGCAATAAACTTTCTCTTCGACACACAGTTGGGTGGTTTGTATCGCTTATTCTAACATACCATGCCTGCACGGCTTCCATTGGTTTCAGCGCACTCGCATTGTGTTTTCATGTTTATATTTGTTAATAGACGTGACTAAGTATTTGTGTAGCGTTTATGATTAAATACAAATATTTATTATGTAATTTATATTTAGATTTACAGCTATATGAATTAAACAAGGTCACTTATAGGTTTAATAAATAAAAAATATTTTAAATAATAAATTATAGGTGTAATTAGATTGTAAACGACAGGATAATGACCATTTTCCTGGAATATCGGACAGTTGGCTACCAAGTCTGATGGAGTTGTGTAGTTCCGAATTAACATTTAGAACAGAATCGAGTTTCAGTAATTTATAAGTGATCGTAGATTTGTTAAGCATGTTTATGAAAAAACTTTTCAAGGCTATACATAATGTAAGGATATCTAATACAAAATTTATTTTAGATATGATTTCCAAAGTTTTTGACATAGGGTGGTATTTTAGTGGAGTTAGCAGAGTTCGTGGTGTATGGTTGCATTTTGCACCAACCAAATATTAAAGACTGAGGATTAAAGTGTTTGTTTGCGTTACAGAATAACATGTCTATGGATGGAAAGGAGGATTATTCAGACTTGCCACCGAACCAGAAGAAAAAGAAACTTCAAGCAAAGGTTGCAGAATTGAGTAAGCAGGTCAGTACGTTCCTTTAATTATTTATTTACACTATTTGTTTTTATTTATGATCTATGTACACCAATTGTGATACATGTCGAGGTTATAAAATAAATATATTCTCTTACTACCTTTAGCTGACGAAGACAATCTCTAGCTGGTAAATGTGTAGGCACATGGTAATACCCAAATCGTTTCACTTGTCATGTTAAAACTTATAGACTGGGGCGATATCGCGGGCGCCACAGGCAGCAATATGCCTGTCGCGCCCGCAATATCGCGCTAGTCTGTACGAGCCTTTACTCGTTTGATAGCACAAGGAAAACTATATTTAACCGATTACCTATACTTAAAATACGAGCGACAAGTCGCGCCATTATGTAGGAGCCTTAACTAACGATACGTCGGCCTCGCATACTTCGCTCCAGTGAACTTTCGAACTGGCGTACATCGAGATCCTGTACTTTAGAACTAACATACGTCGACATTTCAAACTTCGACATTCAGTAGCGGAGTTAAATAAAATAAATCTTTTATTTCAGACTTCATTTGGTTTATATACTAATAGACTAAGAAAATAGTGTTAGTACATACATCTACAAGAGAAGTAACACGAACATAAAGTTGAATTATTAATTAACTGGAGTAATTTGACATGTGCTAGCTCTCATTTTGTGTAATAAACACTAAGTGAGAGCTAGCACGTGTCAAATTACTCCAGTTAATTAATAATTCGACTTTAGTCACGCTAAAGTCTAGCGCTGTTGGACAAAATCAGTAACCGACAAGAAGCTGACGACTTTTGTTTTCCGCCTGCATTTGTGTGTATTCACTCGTTTTTTTTTCCGTCCTTGCCTCAACTATCAACAAAACTTGTATGGGCGAGATTTGGTCATACTTGGATTTTTTTTTGTAAGACGTCTGCTTTTGATGTAAAGAACTAAATCAGAACTTATTCATAATAATGATCATTTTCTCTGACTTGTGTCGATGCGATTATCGTCGGTCAGACCTCTAGACAAACGAACACTATAAAAGGATATTATTATAATAATAATATCATTTATTATTTATATAATGTGCATATCTCGGAACCCTGGGGTCCCGGACCTTTGACAGGCGCACGAGGGGCCGAAGCCAACTCGCAGAGGCCCCTTACACAATTTTAAGTGTAGAGGCACCAACCGACGATTATGTATTCACTATGCAAATCCACCGAAGGACATTCCCCGGTTGGTGCAGGACCATTGCAGAACATGTAAACAAAACAATGGGTTTGGGGGGCTATAGTAGATTGGTAACCTAAAACTATGGAAGGACTTTGTCCCTTGCCTGATCAATGTTATGTAATATACGGATAAAATGGCAGGGGGTGATTTGCACACTCAATACTGAGCCCCCGAAAAACGGTTGCCAGCACTTAGTGACGTAGCGACAAGGGGGCAACACTTCCTGAGGTGCTTGAGGAGTGGAGAGGTATTCCACGGCTATCAGAACAATCCCAGACCCCGGAAGATTCACACCACTCAAGCCGCCCAATAAAGACAAGAATGAGGTGGGAGTTCTATTCCTCGTCAGTGTTCACTTCAGCCTGGCCGGCTGGAGTGAACAAGGAATAGGCAAGCCGGAGATGGGCAACAAGACTTCTCCCGGGAGATAGTGTCCGTGGGGTCGTTACTGCCCAACATCTCGCCACATGCTGCTCTGCAGATTTCTGTATCTCTCTTGGTCTGGCTTTGACCTGTTCCAGCAAAGTAAACTCTACCGGCACAGACCTACAGTACTATAAGTATTGTAAGTAGGTACCAATATTTACTGCATAAAAGACTGCTACAATTTACCATAATATTATATATTGGTTTAATAATGTGGATAGTTAGTATGTAAACAAAGCATCTAGGTACATAAACGAATGCGATTCAGATTGATTGGTGACTCATACGCCGTCGTATAGCATTAATGTAATGTTTTGATTTAAAAGGTAATACTTGTACAGTACCTAATCCACGCGGTTGTGGTAGCAATTCTACTTTGACGGCACCGTTATTACTTAGCCATAAGGCCGGTTTTCGCAGAAAAAGAAATTGGCTGTCATGGGGACTGCCGACAGAAGTGAAAACTTTGAAATATTGCCAGTCTGGCGCAACACGTCACATTAGCATGTCGGTGACGCGAACCCATAAGCTTTGCCCCTACCAAATATCGCACAACGCGGCTAAAGAAGTTTTTACTTCAACTTGTAGGTACTATAGGCATCGTAAAACCCAAAATAAATAAATGGTCTGATAGTTTTGGGGTGTCAGTAAACCCCTCAAAGTGCCAGGCCATTTTAATTGGAAGCTCGCGCATGATGGGTAGGGTGGCACTTAGCTCTCTTCCTTCTCTTATTTTTAATGGTACCGCCATACCCATTACCCCTACGGTTAAAGATCTCGGTTTGCATCTTGACTCAACGCCGAGCTGGCAACGTCAGGTGTCTAGTGTTAGTCAAAAGGTCAACGGTACTCTGCGATCCCTGTATCGTCTAAGGAACTTTTTGCCCGATAAGACGAAGACTATGCTTGTGCAGACTTTGATTTTCCCTATAATCGACTATGGTGACATGTGCTACTTTGACTTGAACGCGGTTCTGTTGGATAAGCTCGACAGACTACTCAACAATGGTATCCGGTTCATATTCAACCTAAGGAAATATGACCATGTGTCGAGCTACAGGTCTGAGCTCAAATGGATGTCCATTCGCCAAAGAAGAAGCTTGCGCGCTTTGACCACTCTTTTCTCCCTTCTCAACTCTCCCACCACTCCTTCTTATCTTATGTCTCACTTCCAATATCTATGTTCTTCGCACGCTAAAAGTCTGCGTTCTTCCAACAATCTTCTTCTACTCTGTCCTTCTGATACTTCTGACTTTGTTCATTCTTCCTTTCATATTCAGTCCATTCTTCTTGGGAATGCGCTTCCTCTTGATATCAGGACGGCCACCAGTCGGTATGCATTTAAGCGGAAATTGCAGAGTTATTTTCAAAACAAATAGCGTAGAGTCATCTTAATTATGTATCTCTTTTCCTTGAATTTGTATGTATGTATATATATATGTATAATGTAGGTATATATTGTAGTAAATATGTATATATTTGTATTTTATGCTTGTAACCTATTTATGTATTTCTGTACTTATTCTATTTATAATCTATTATGTTATCTTTAATATTTTTCGTTATTTTTATTTCCTCTCAGAGCACCTGCCATCTTATCTCTTCACCACCCTAGGTTGACTGGTAGAGAATGCCTAAGGCATTAAGTCCGCCTTTGTACTTAATTGTGTGCGAAAAGTTTAAATAAATAAATAAATAAATAAAACCCCGTTTTCCTTAGTCGATTGCTATTGATGTTTTCCTTTTATTCGTTTATCATCGGTCAGAGTTTTACAGTTTATAAAATACACACCTACGAGGGTCATTCAATAAATACTTAGCCTACAAAAAGTAAACGAAAATTTTGGAAAAGTGGCAATTCATTTTTCAACAAAGTCTCCTTTTAGTTCGATACACTTAGCCCAGCGATGCTCCAACTTTTTTAACCCGTCCGAAAAATAGTTTTTGTCAAACTCTGCAAAATAGGCCTCCGTGGCGGCGATGACCTCCTCATTCGATCCATATCTATTCCCGGCGAGTGATTTTTTCAGATTAGGAAACAGAAAGAAGTCACAAGGGGCCAAATCTGGAGAATACGGTGGATGGGGCAACAATTCGTAGCGTAATTCGACCAATTTGGCCATGGCAACGGCAGACGTGTGAACCGGTGCGTTGTCGTGGTGAAACAGCACTTTTTTCTTCGCCAGATGGGGTCGTTTTTTCTTTAATTCGGCGTCGAATCGGCCCAATAAATTGGCATAGTAAAGCCCTGTAATTGTTTTACCCTTCTCGAGGTAATCGATGTAGATCACACCTTGTGAATCCCAGAAAACGGTGGCCATAACTTTTCCGGCCGATTTTACAGTTTTCGCCTTCTTTGGAGCACGTTCCCCGGTCTGGATCCATTGTTTTGATTGCTCCTTGGTCTCTGGTGTGTACCAGTGGATCCAGGTTTCATCGACGGTCACAAAACGACGCAAAAACTCCGCTGGATTCCGCTTAAACAGCGCCAAACACGTCTCCGATGTGGTCTCACGGTTGCGCTTGTTTTCTGGTGTGAGTAAACGCGGCACCCATCGCGCCGACAGCTTTCTCATGCCGAGTTCCTCGTGAAGAATATGATGCACTGTTCCTTCTGAAATGCCTACAGTCTCAGCTAGCTCCCGAACCTTCAATCGGCGATCTGCCAATACGAAATCATGGATTTTTTTAATGTTTTCCTCCGTAGCAGCTGTTTTCGGTGCACCTGGACGTGGTTCATCAAAAACCGACGTACGGCCACGTGCAAACTCGTTGAACCAATTCTTGACGGTGGCCATCGATGGAGAAGAGTCACCGTACACAGCATCCAAGCGCTCTTTGATTTCGATGCGCGTTTTCCCTTCCAAAAATAGGAATCGAATCACCGAATGATATTGCTCTTTTTCCATTTTTGTAAAACCGATCGACACGTTCGCTTCCATAAGTTGTCAAATTAAAACAAATGAAATTGGAATGAAAATTTGAAAAAAGAATTAAAAAAGAATGTGCTACACTGTGGTAAAACTCTTTTGAAACTACAGCGCCCTCTGGCGATGAGGCTAGGTACTTATTGAATGCACCTCGTACAAACATAAAATCATCGTGTTTGGAGCAAACGCCTTTCGCATACAAATGATTTTGTTTGTTTTATAGAGTCCACTATTCCTTGAGTAGTTGAGACGACCTTCATAGCATGTGATCTCATCAAAACTTGCCTATTTTATATTTTTAAGGTCTGGCAGAGGTCGCTTTTTGCTATTAGATTAACTTTAAATCACTACATACAAGGTGTCGTTTTGCATCCTCGTCAAATTCAATGAGGTAACTATGCTAATGATTCTCGACACGAATCGATAATAAAATAAGTAATTTTTTTTTCTAATTTTCGAAAATCGGCGTGTGTGGGACACGCATGTTACGCAAGCACGCGTTTTACGCGGGCCGTGTGATACCGCACTGTAACTGCCCTTTTACACACACACTACCGCATACGCAACGGGGTGATTCTGTTCTGTGAAAGTGGTGTATTCTAAAAAACTGTCAAACAAAAATAACTAACAATAATGGTTCAGTCGTTTTTGAGAAAAACGCGGTCATAGGAACATGCACGAGTCGAATAGAACCTTATTTTTTGAAGCTGGTAAAAACATACGTCCATCCATATTTTGATGAAGTTCTCCGACTTTTTCTTTTTGGTTGGGAAATCATCAAATAACTTCTCCCGCTCTGGGCGGAGCGGGAGGGTGTGTCAGTCTCTTACTGACTAAAACCCACCCGTATTCCTTCCGTTGCCTGTGTTGCCAGGGGCCTCGGTGACCCTTTAGTACCTTCCCGCGACCCCGGCAGAAGTTCTCCGATTTCCGACTAAAATAACCTTATTTTAAATGATTATTTAATTTCGCACATTTGTTCAAATAGTCGATTTTGTTACAGGTGGCTCAAGAGCAAGCGGCGATGGAAGGTCTCATGAAAATGAAAGGAGTTTACGAAACGAGCCCCGCGCTCGGAGACCCCATGACTGTTGAAGGTAATTTGAGGTTTAAATAGTAAAGCCAGGGAAATTAATTGTTAATCGAATTGACTACCGACTTAAATTGTCCAAATAATTGGTCAAATAACAACTGTCATTCTTTAACCAGTTGTATGAAATGGCTATAATAAAATCACGTGGTCCATTTGCTGAACAATTAATTTTCCTGACTGTACATATATGAAATATGTACAGTCAGGAAAATTAATTGTTGTAAAGCCCTTTCACGAATAATTGCGATGATAACATCGCAATTATTCGTGAAAGGGCTTTACAACAATTTACAACATTTGAAAACAGTGTAATATAAATTAAGGGCAAGTCTTCCCTACCATTACGCGCCCCCCGGCCTACTCTTTGATATGCAATGGTCTCTGTAGTCCCATGAAACGTGAGGCTCCAGGGACTAGTGCGAATCCTTGGGTTCATTCGAGCAATCGAGTCTGGTTTAACCACGCTGGGGTCGGTGCATTTCATTAATTCGTTCGTTCCGTCCGTGAAGAGGAAAAACAAAGACTTTGTTGGACTCCTACCGCAAAACAACTACGTGTTCCTTGTTATTAATATTCGTTTAATTTCCCCTTTTCTAAAACTAATTGACTATTTTGTTTCAAAATAAATGATGTAACTATTTATTATGCTACTAAGACTAAAACTGTTCATCTAATTAATTAATTACTAGCTGCGCCCCGCGGTTTTACCCACATAACTCTCGATCCAGAGGCCAATATCAGGTCAAAAATAATACCTAACCTAATCCAGGTCCTGGTCTACCCATGTGTCAAATTTCATACAAATCCGTTCAGCCGTTTTAGTGTAAACGCGTAACTAACAAACTCACTTTCGAATTTATAATATTAGTTAGGATTCTAATTAAACTTTAATAGGAATAATTTTGTTGGAGGTGTGCAAATTGCGGCGTAGCATTAAATCATTTGAAAACAGTGTAATCAATTAACTAATTAAAACAATTATTGGTTTAATGTAGCTATAAATACATTATTAATGTTAATTGAACTAATAATAGTTCATGTTTACGTAGCTACATATTAACAACCTGGCGCTCTTATTATTTAATTGAAAAAAAAAAGAAGCGATTTGCAAGTGATGGTTTCGGATTTATATCTTAGTCTACGTTATTTAGAACACTAACTTTATCAAGCTTTCAAAACCAAAAAATTGCACTTGTGTGCATACAAATAAGGCATATTTTTAACACACTTTTGTTCTATAAACAGATGTAAGAAAATATTCTTTGTATTACCAGGTCAACTAAACGAGTGTTGCGACAAGTTAAAGAAGCTCCGCGCTCAGTTGAACAAGTTCGAAGAGTTGCTGGCGGAGGCCAACACTCAGGTCGGCGCGCCGCCCCTGCAGCCCGCCGCGCGGACCAACGGCCAGGCGCCCACGCAGGCCACCAGGTACCTACGTGCATTTGTTCACCACCGAACTGTGGGTAGTAGGGACGGCTGTGAGTTTATGTTGCACTTGCTGTGGAAAAAGAACAGCCAGCGTGTGTTCCTTTCCACATATAACCCGCCAGTCTTCAAAGCAAGAGTGAACAGGCGTCTTCTGGGTTTGCTCGTTCGTGGGTAGACCTCATCCATCGCTTTCCGTCAAATAAGATCAAGGTTAAGAGTAAGCCCATTTTGCAATTAAAAAAACGTGTGCGGTCGGGCGACCCCCGTCAGGAACGAAGTTCCTTACGCGATACTCGCACGCCTGACGCACACACACATTCGTAGATAATAGATAGAGAGACAAAGTCGCAAGAGGGGCATAACGCTTTTTCCTTACGTGACGATTTTTACCAGTCAACTCCTACCGCAAGTCGCGTTAAAAGACTTCGTTCAAAAAGAAAAAAAAACACTCACAATGAAAGGTTCCGTAGTTAGGATGAATTTATCCCAAGAACAAACATGTTCTCCTATACATTCCAACTGTTAATGTAAGTTTGTACGCACAGTATTGAGATATATATTACCATGTTATTTTAAGATCAAAGACTTCTTATAGGTTTTCCTGTAATCTATAAGTAAATAACTAAATACGGTACAATAAAAAAAAATAGGCTCAGTAGTTTCAGAATTTTCATCTATTTTCTTAAATAACTTTAAAAATATTTATTATTAATTTATAAAAAAGAAATATTTGAGACATTCACAACAAGCCCTTTCATTTGATTTGGTACAGTTTGCATAAAATTTCTAATTTGCTCCTTAAAGTGACCCACATATTCAAAATTCATTTATTTACGTTACACCTTCGTTTTTGGGTCACAGAAATTCATATGTGTACCAAATTTCAACTTAATCGGTCCAGTAGATTTGGATCAAATCGGCTATGACAGACGGACAGACAGACACACGAGTGATCCTATAAGGGTTCCGTTTGAGGTCGGGTCAGCTGGGTCGGTCATAGCAGTGCTGTTTGTTTTGTTTGATAAGGGCAGAAAATGGGTCATTCAGAACGTCAAAACGTACTAGTCTATAGTGTAAATTTTTGTTATTGAAAACATGTTGCACACAAATGCAGTGTTGCTAGCAAAGTACTTCAAAACATCCTTATAAAGACCTAAACACACAATCACACACTCTCACACACCCACACAATCACCCATACTACACTACTAACTTTCATCGCGCAAAGTTAACCTAGATATTAATCAAAACAAATAAAACTATAAAATGTTCTGATTCCTTACTTCATTTTGTCAGCGCGCTTAGTACATAATTTATAAAAATGAAAATATAAAGGTGTGGGATTCTGGTGTCCTGAAACAGGCCACGAGCCTAGCTTAGGCACCAGTCTCCCACAATATTATATACTTACCTGAATTGTGTTTCACTGTCGAATCTGACCAATGTAAAATAATTTACCTATGTAAAACGTGGTGAGAAAATAAATAACGTTGATTGATTGAGTTGATTGATTGACTTCAGCACCACGCGAACATTGTTGCTGTAGCTATGTTGCGCAACAATTGATAGCCGTGACTACGAGGTTATTGAGTGTTAATTTGTTTATATAATGTTTTATAACGAGAAAGGATAAAATAAGAAATGAGTATACAGGATGGATTTTTGAGCATGGGCAGTAAGGGCAGGTACCTTAACCGTTGTCGCTACAAGAAAGTGGTCTTAGGAGACTGTCCTTAAAAAGTTTATTTTTTTTGTTTTTTTCGGCTAATCTGTCCATCATAAAAAGTAAATTAGAGTTTCTTTCCTACGAAATTTATCGAAAAAGTTTTATAGCTATTTCTGACTTTTCTAGTACTTAAACCTCTGTTGGTCCAATAGTTTTCTGATGCCTGTAAGAAACGATCGATTGGCACTTAAAAAAGTTTTTGTGAAAACTGCCTATTTTTTGCTGACTGTATAATTTTTTTTAAAATCTGTGAATGCAGATCTAAATGTCTCAAAAAGTTAAGACTGTTTTCCTGTAGCTACAAAGTTTCAAGGTATTTGCCCTTATTGCCCCGTCTCAAAAATCCACTCTGTATAAGTGAAAGTCTGAAAGTGGCACCGCTGACTAAAAAAGTTATATGGAAACTGGTTGTTATGTGGAGGAATAATAATAATAATAATAATAATAATAATAATTTATTTAGCAAAAGAAGAAATACAATGCATGTTACGTTATTATGATAATACATTTGTGCTCAATTTTTGTGAATAATGACCCCGATGCTAGGAAAATCCTGTGTTATAGGGGCCATCAATTCGTCCAATAAGATTGTTTTACAAAATTAAGGAAGCTAAAACGTGTAACAGCAGCAACAGTGTGTGAGTAAGCGCGTGTAATGGTGTAATGGGGAAAGTTTATGAGTGTGTGATGTGTGTGTGAGTGTGTGATGTATGTGTGTGTGTGATGTGTGTGTGAGTATGTGGTGTGTGATGTGAGTATAACTGTGTGATGTATGTCGTGTGTGTGTAGAGAGGGAAGATAATTTTGGGTGTCTGTGTGGGTGTGTAAGTGTTCGTGATACTAATAATTATTTATTTGCATGGGGTTTCATCAGTGCTTCTGTTTCATCATAATCTAGGGTGAGGAGGAATTCTTTAGTTATTTTTTTACATTTGTGTTTGTTTAGTGTATGTATGTTATGTTTTTGATGTATTTTATTGTATATAAGCGTACTTAGATAAGGGTAGTGCCGTCTAGCGAATGTAGTTTTAGTATGCGTTGTGGGACAAGCCGGTTTGGGTCTTCTTCTTATTGTCGGGCTATTATTTAAGCTGTATGGAAGAGTCGCGTGTTTTCGCATGACTGCGCGTAGTATGTAAAGTTGTCGAACCGTTGGTGTTTTAAAGTCCCTGTAAAGTTGCCGCGTTGGGAATCTAAACGATCTTTTTAAAATTACTTTAATTACGGCTCTCTGGGCTCGTTCCACCTGTATAATGTCGGTCTTTGCGGCTCCTCCCCAGGCAGTGATGCAATAGGTCAGTACTGATTCGGCCAGTGCCGAGTAAACAATCTTAAGGATTTCGCTGTTGGCCCTTAGCTTCTTAAATAGAAAAATAAGTTTTCGTATTCGTGCGGACACTGTTTGTAAGTGCTTTTTCCAGGATAGGCAGGCATCTAATTGAAGGCCGAGATATCGTACCACTGCTACCCTAGTTACAACGGGGCATGTGCAAAGGAGGAGAGGGTCTGGACATTTGTGGGCTTTAATAAGCAGTGAACCGTCTTGTGGTAGGTTGGAACGTCTTGAGCCAAAGGTGATAAAATTAGTTTTTGCAACGTTTAGTGTGAGACTGTTTTGCTCCAGCCATAACATCACTTCACCGAGTCCCTTTTCGGCTGTCTCTTTAGCTGAGGCCCAGTCACGGCCATAAGATAGAATTGCCGTGTCATCCGCGTAGGCTATTATTTTTGTGGATGGAAGAGACAGCTGACAAAGTTCGTTGACGTAGATCAGAAAAAGAAGAGGACTAAGTAAACTTCCCTGTGGAACTCCGACAGTCACAGGATTTGCTTCGCTTACGTACTCACCTATCCTAACGCACTGCATTCTATCAGTTAAAAAGTTTTTAAATAAGTCGTGAGCGATGCCTCGCACTCCGATGGATTCGAGCTTAGAAAGAAGCAGAGGGACAGACACTGTATCAAACGCCTTCGAAAGGTCTAGGAAGATTCCTAGACACTGGAACTTATTGTCGATTTTGTCAACTACAAAATCCAGTAAGGATGTCACCGCGTCCTCTGTGGATAATCCGCGTCTGAAACCGAACTGGTTTTGGGAGACAATTTTGTGTTTGTTGAGGTAGTTATTAAGGCGTTTGTACATTATTCTTTCCAGAATTTTGGAGATAGCTGGAAGGACTGAAATTGGACGATAGTTCGTGACCTTGTCTCTGTCACCCGACTTGAATATCGGATGTACGATGGCTTTTTTTAGAGCGCTGGGAAATATACCTGTGGATATTGCCAGGTTGCATATACGTGTGATAGGTGGAACCAGAATATGGCTAGCGTGTTTTAGCAATTTTAGTGGGATGCCGTCCCAGCCCGTAGCACTGTCAATCCGGAGGCTGTTTATAACTGAATTGACCTCTTCTTCGTCTGTTTCCAGAAGAACCATTGAGTTGGCTGTTTTTTGTTGGTGGATGTCGACAGACTGAGGGCAATTTAAGTTAGGTATATTGTTTGCAAGATTTATACCAACGTTTGCAAAAAACGTATTTATTTTGTTGACGGACTTGGTGGGGCAGTTTTCAATTGATAGGAGTTCTGTTGGTGTCGAGCGCACTCTTTTGGTGTCAGTTACACTGCGTACTGTTTCCCACAATTTTTTAGGGTTGTATTTGGCTTTATGAAATTCCTTTTCTTCATACTCCGATTTTATCTTTTTTAATAAATCATTACAGAAGTTGCGATATCGTAAATAGGTTAATTTTAAGATATGGTTATTCGGCTCTTTATTTGTATTATAGTGCATTCTGTCCCTATTACGTATGCATCTCAAAAGACCTGTAGTTATCCAAGGCTTTATAATTCTTTGTTTGCATGGGATTGTTCTGTAAATAGTATTTTTAATTAGTATGGGGGAGACTATATTCAGTAATTCATTAGTGGCGTGGTTGGGGTCATTCATTGTATCTAAAATTGAGAAGTTACAGTTTTTGATATCAGAGATAGCGGTTGAAAGATTAAGGAAAGATGTATGAACTTTATTCGTAATAGGTTTGGGTTTGTTATTTTCCAGATTTAGCAAGACTGCACTATGGTCTGTTATCGATGTTTTTATTATTAAAGTAGTCGCTTTGTTGTGGGTTTTTAACAGAATATGATCTATACAGTTATGTAGGCGAGTAGGAAGAAAGTAGGCTGGGAGAAATCCGTGAGACGCAGTCATGTTTAGGTACTGTAGAGAGCGTGGGTCATTGCTATCAGGGGTGATATTGATGTTTACGTCTCCGATAATTGTGATGTGATTGTGATTTTTAAGGTCAAGAATAACGTTATTTAGTTGGTCTAGGAATGGGTCAATGTTTCTTTGTGATGGTGGTCTATATAAGGCAATGATAGTTAGGTTGTTCTCTATGGAGCAGGTTAGGCAGCTGGCGTCGGGGAAAATCGGTTCAGTTGTAGTGTGACGTAGATTATTCCTAATATATAAGACCAAGCCATCGTTTTGGTTAATTAAACTTTGGGTTTGGTGCGATGAGTATCCATCCAAAATAGGGATGTTTCCTGCTTTTTTTAGCCAGCATTCAGATAGCACAATTACGTCGCATGTTATGTTCATTGCGACTAGGAGACATCTCAGTTCGTCAAAATTTTTAGTGATACTTCTGATATTTAGGTGTAAAACAGTTAAAGCATTTGATGTGCTTAAATAATCTTTACAATGGTCTGGTTGACATGTGTATGACGTAGAAACTTCGATACGATCTAATTCGATGGATATGTTATTTAAAGCAGCCATTTATTAAACACAAGGCAACAACATGTGTATAGGGGTTCGATATTAATTTAAGTATAAGTTTTGATATTAATGAGTTGGTCGTATAGATTATTGTGCAGCCATTCCGGTTATGTGAACGAAAGTAGATTATATCGTTATATTGTATACATACAAACGAAACAGACCGTTGAGTTATAGGTGTTTTCATTATATTGTTATGCTTAATCAGTGTGGTGGTAGCATTAGTATTTTTGTTATGTAATGTCTGTGTGGTAGTTGTGTATAAGTTGTTGTGTTGGGTATGTGATGGAGAGGTAGTTAGAAATGTACTGAAGTGTTTTAAATTTTCTGTAAATGTATAGTGGCTGAGAAGTAAAGAGATACATACAATGGCAAATACAGTTATGATGAGAAATAGTCATTGACTTGCTTGAGCTTGCAGTTCAGTTAGGGAATGTTCGGATTTAATAAGGTGATGTTTGGCTCCTTCCTCCTTACGCAGAAAGATGTTTCCGTTCGCTGTCCAGCAAAATTTGTACTCCATACGTTTTGAGAATTCCCTCGCCGCAAAGAAGAACTTCCGAGAGCTGGCAGGAAGATATTCAGCAATGTAGATCGGATGGCGGTCGCCGGGCAGACCGATACTGGTGGTACTTAAGCGCCCTTCGTTTGGGTGTTCTTGGTTAAAGTTCCGTACCGAGGTGATCATCTGGTTTTTTGTTTCCACATTGGTAAATTCAACAACTATTGGTCTGACCGCACCAGGCTTACCCGGCAGGCGGTAAATATCGCGTACAAGAGTTTTATCGACGGGCAAGTTGACCGTGATGCCTAGTTTATTAATTATGGTGGTGAGATCGGCCGTGGATTCTTTCTCTTTATTGGGTACGTTGCGGATTTCTATGATGGATGACCGCGATAGTTGCTGGAGATCCTGTAATTTTGTTTCCAGGTGTAGTATACTCTCTCTGTAAGCCTTTTTTTCTTTTTGCGATGACTCAATTTGTTTTGATATATCGTCATATTGTTTGCTTATGAATGTGACCGTCTTATCAATTTCATGGAATGATTTATGCAAGGAACTGTTTTGCAATTTTAGCTCAGCTATTTCAGACATAAGAGTTTTCAGTTGGGAGCTTTGTTCGCTTGCGATTTTGGTAAGGTATTCCTGTTGTTCCTTTTTCCAAGTAGTAAGAAGCTGGCGTATCTCTTGTTTGAAATCCTGGAGTTCGCTGTTTTTGGGTGACGATTCCGAGCGTGGGCGCTTGCTACGCGAAGTTGTATTAACATTGTCGTATGGGCTATTCGACAATGATAACTGTGGAATATCTGAATCGGACTTAACTTGCATTAAGTTAGTAGTTGTTGCCGGGCGCTCCAGAGAGTTTGGTGGTGATCGTGTTACCGACATCACGAAGCTTGGGTGTTTAAAAATCAGTCGTAATGCACCACAGGTAGCTTACAAGTTGAGTGTAGCGATCGCAGCTACGGCACGTCACTTGACCTTGGTCAGCTTCAAAGTAGCGGTGCGCGAGCGAGAGGCAAATGATTACCTATGTACTTTCACCACAGGCACTCCGCGTGGCCGCGTGTAGCGATAAGCGGGATTGAGTTGCGATATAGTCCACTATTACTTTGTTGTTATGGGTTAGGATCGCTTACACACATTAAACTTAAATTATTTAAAAACAAGACACACGTCCACTCGCGAATAAGGAAGATGTCGTAAAGAAAGTTCTAAGTATGAATGTGGATAGTTATTTATTGATTTATTTAGATTTACCACCGTTCGTATACACTAGAGAAATTACAGGAAGCAACAGAAAATAAAGAACTCATTTTCTAATTATCACCTAGTAGGTAAATATTATTTAAATAAAACAAAACAAAAACAAAGAGAGATACAGCCATCTCACAACTTGAAGGGCAAGAAATAATGAGAATGTTTTATTAACCAGTCTCCATTTTCAGCATCGGCTCAAACAGTGAGTCTCTATCCCGGTCGGCGTCAGAGTCATCAGTGAGCACGGGCACGGGCACGGCGGGCCCGGGCGCGCGCGCGGCCGGCGGCTCGCCCGAGTCCGGCCTGGGCGGCGAGCTCGCCCCCGTGCACCACGACCACGACCACGCCAACGGGGACCACGACCAAGACGATAACGACCACGATAATGATCATGAGTCGGATTTTGATTATTATTATTGCGAGCCTGATCTGCAGCCTGTGGGGTACTGTAAGGCATTGTATGCTTTTGAAGGTGAGTTGAGTTTATAAGTGACTAGCTGCGCCCCGCGGATTTACCCGCGTAAGACTCGAACCCGTGGGATTATCGGGATAAAAATTATGCTATGTCCTAATTCAGGTCATGGTCTACCCATGTGCCATATTTCATCCACATCCGTTCAGCTGTTTTAGCGTGAAAGCGTAACAATTAAACTCACTTTCGCATTTAAAATATTGGTAAGGATAGACATTCAATAGCTTCAATAATTAGACTTCTAGGAAACAGAAAGAAAAAGTATTTATCGGGACTCGCACAGGAGATCACAAATTAAATTAAAATACACTCATAAAAACATAAAAAAAAAACAGAAGTAAAATGAAAATAAAAACAAAGTCCTGTACGAGGCCAAAAGGCTCTTCAGCATGATGCTGCGACATTTAAAAATAGTGTAGCAGCGTTGGTTTTCTGATAGCGAAATGCACAAGTACCCAGTTTTAAACAGTCAATTTGTAATCACGTCCGACAATTGAAGATTGACTGTCTTGCATGGTTAGCTTATTTCAAAATGGATAACATCTGAAAATCATCTCTTTGTGCAGTCAACACGTCTATGATAAAAGTTGATTTTGACAGCGTCTTTATTTCATAGCTGGAACGGTTTTCTATCACTTGCTATTTTAAGCTTTTGCCCGCGGCTTCGCTCGCGTGGTTGTCGAAAGATATCTCACGGGCACGTACAGTCAGCGTCAATAATATCGGGACGAACAGACTGTTCAAAGTGATCTAAACAACTATGAAAATTTAATATTAACTCAATGACACAAGAACTGTTTCAAAATGAAGAAAGTACACGACAACTGTCATTCTTATCAAGTCGAGATAAAGTTTAATTTTCTTAGTTGTTGAGATATTTTTGAACAGTCGGTTCGTCCCGATATTTTTGACGCTGCCTTTACTACCGGGTTAAAAGTAGTAAATCCTATGTGTTAATCCACAAAAAAAATATAATTTCTACAGTGCTTCTATTTTCTTAATGTCGGCAATTTCGGCAATCAACACATTTCCGAATATAAACGAATGATAATTTTCATGTCCATCAATTGTTATATTTATCGTGTTTAATAATTTGAATTCAGACCTAAGTACTTCTGAATTTTCTATCAGCAGCAAAGGGCAACTGATAGAAATCTGACGACTGACGAAACATGAAGTTTGCCGGTTTGACATTAAGAAAATAGAAGGATTACACTAAGCGTAATGCTGTTCGCTCACACCGCGGCATTTTTCGTACTTTTAGCATTTTTATGCCATTCGTAACTTCTAAATGAAAGGTCCGATTGCAAAAATTTAAAGAGGAATTTAGATGTCTATAGTTAACCGTGATTATTAAACTATTAAGTTGGGTAATATCATGATACCAATGTCATCGTCTTTTGATTCTACGCGTGTTTAGATTGACTAATGTGAACAAAAAACGGTTATTGTGACTTAATTATAATAGTTAGACATATAGCCTCGCAGACTTATTTGTGGGCAATGATAAGTACTATAAACATGTTGTACATTATGTTATGTATCATTAATAGTTCTCGCAGCGCACGCCAAATAATGGCTTCTATAGGCAAATTTTTGGTACCTTGGATTACATTATTGTAATTTACGTAGGGATCTCATTTTTTTTTAAAATAAAATATAGCCTATGTTACTAGCTGATAATGTAGCTTTCTATATATAGGTGATTTTTTTTTTTAGTAGTGTAGTAGTTTTTAAGTTTACCTCTAAACAAACAAACAAAAAAATATTCTCTTTATAATTTTAGTATAGATACACAATATTCTGCCCCTTAGAATAAAAAATAAAACAAGCAATTTAAATAAAACCATCTCTTTCACCCACAGGAATCGGCAGCGGCTCCACCATGAAGATGGAGTGCGGCGAGCGGCTGCTGGTGCTGGAGACGGACGCGGGCGACGGCTGGACGCGCGTGCGGCGCCACCACACGCGCGAGGAGGGCTTCGTGCCCACCACCTACATCGCCACCACGCTCTACGCTGACGCCAACGCGCACTAGCTGGTGAACGTCATCAGTATTATGTGTTGCGTACGAAGATAAGGGGTAAAGAAAGATGGAAATTGCAAAAATGAGGATATTGTTACGGGATATTTAGATGTGAAGGGCAACCGAGATAGTTAGAGCCAATACATATTGTCCACATGAGTCGCCGTTATTTGTCGAAATGCGCGGCGTCAGATTCTTGTTGCGTTACACATACGTAAATCGCCTTATCTGTATACTCATGTGAATCGCGGCGTTCCGAGTTACATTTTGAAACGTTTGTTTCAGAAGTAACGCCCCACGCCCGCTTGCGGCGGCAAGCTTACCGAGCGCCGCGCACGCGCATACCTTCAAATGTTTTGTGGCCTATATAGTAACAAGTATTTTTGCTATAATTTATCGTATCGAAAATGTTCGCATTATTTTTTTATCGTGTTCTTTCTATTCCGATTGTTATCCTGGCGTAGGCCACCATTGAACAAAAACGGAAACATTCCATGATCTTATTTATTGTGTATATTGTTGGTTATATGGCATACATATTTTCATGTATGAAGTATACCGTATTAGCGTAATGTTAATTGTAATGTGGTGTAACTCATCTAGATCTTCATTGTGCCAGCTGTTTACGTAATAAGTTTATATTTCGTACTTATGATAGTTGTAATCTTGCTTTTATGTTTTTTGCCATTGAGTATTTGAAATTATAGCAAAAATAGATAAAGTGTAGGTGTTATGAAATGTGTAAAATATGTAAACTTAGACTTAACTTCAAATGCTATCGACATATTATAATGATTTATGAATAACATGTAATATGGATTTCTGTGTCAACTATCACATGCGATGTATTGTAAAATACTTACTTTAATTGAATTTTATATAGGATAATATCTAATAAAGCTAGCTAAAAGTCACGATTAGCCGATGTTATTTTCTGAATATACGCTGTTTGCGGGAACGTATATATAGTTCATGTATTTATATTTAGGTGAGATGATGTATGAGAGTGAAGCATACAATTTTTCTACAAATATAAAATTATGCGACAATCACAAAGATCTTTGATTTCTGCTCTAAGCCCGTACATATAATTAATCGTCAACCGAGGTCGCAGCCTTGCTGTAACAAACTAGCATCCATTGTGTGAAGTTAAGAGGTGTCTATAGAAGTTTGAACACGAATTTAGACAAAAGAATGAAAAAGTCTGTATAACCTTGGCCTTGCAGTAAGCTCCCTATTCGGTAGAGAAACGAAAACTTTGTGAGAGAACTATTAGAGAAACTGGGTTTAGGTTCGATGTCAATTCCGAACTATCCGTGTTGTAACCCTGATCATGAGCTGAGAGGGATTGCAACAAGTATTTTGGGAAACTGTACAGATTGACGCTTAGTGTAAAAAAAATCGAAGATAATGCACCGAATTCTTCACCAAAAGACCCAAAGGGCCAAGGAAAACAAAAATAAAAAAAAAACATTTACTACTTAATCTACAAAATTACCAGTGTGGAAGAAACTACAGTGCGTTCATTACTGAATTTTGCACTTAGTTTCAATACTAATAGAGTTCAAAATGACTACTGACAGAACAGAACGTGTCCTTCACCACACAATCCTCGCTTTTGAAAGCTTCAGGAAAACCAATTTTGAGATCGCCAAAAAATAGTCAAGAAATAGTCATAAATATTCACCAAGGTTAAAAAAATAGTCTCAATTTGATTCCGAAGTTATAGCTATAACTTAGTGAGGATTGTGGGGTGTACGTCTCCACACAATCCTCACTTCAGTGCAAGCAAACGGCTGGGACTATCGACATGGGATCAATTAAAAAAATATCGTCATAAAATTCAAGAAATAGTAACGCTATGTCCTATCTCGAAAATAGTCATTAAGGGATTCCAGAGATATAAAGGTGTCTTGGTGAGGATTACGTAGTGAGCCTTTCTCGCCACAATCCTCACCTGATTACCGCGGAACGCTGACGTTTTTTTGAATTTGGTGTCAAAAAATAGTCAGAAATAGTCATTTCCTACCATGATAATTTTAGGTTACTATGTAGAAGTATGTTATACTTCCTTGTAAACTTCTACATACATTTTCGAGTTGAGTACAGTCGACCACAAAACTATTAAGTACGTATGCGTACGCACCTTATTTGTTGGTTGTATTAAAAAGGATACTCATTGTTAGTTATGTAGCTAGCTTAGAGTATAACACTGGCGAAGCCATAAGTGCAATATTCCGAACAAAACTGTCACTTTTAGCGAGGGCGATGCGGTAGATACTACAAAAAAAACAAAAGCTGCTTGCCCGGCAAGAGAAGTCCGTACTATCCATTTGTTTTTATCGATATCGATATTCATTCGGAATTTTGCTTGAATCCATGAAATAAAACAGCTGAAGATAAAATAAAATAATAATAACATTTTAGAAGAAAATATAACTAAAATTAAACAACAGTAAATAAATCTGTAATAATCTCAATAATAAAATAGGTTAAGTAAAAAACTGATTTTAAAACCATTGGAATGGAAATATAAAATTTTAATTAAGTATACAATTTTTTTAAACAAAAATAAAACTAATACGTATAAGAAATTATCGACATGTCAATGGTGGTTTCAAACATGACCTCAACCCTACGGTAGTCTCGCTATCATTTTTATTAAAGGTCGTAATCGCTTGTCAAGTGCATGTAAATTTTGCTAATTTGACGTATATTTTAGTAATGGAAAAGAAAAATATTTTGATCTTTATGAACATAAAAAAACGAGGTGAGCGAGACTTGTGAGGAAAATACTCGATTCATGACATGTTTATGTTGAATAATGGTTGAATCGAATGAAAAATCAAAATGTATTATTATGAGGTTAGGATTTTGAATTTCACTAAAAACATGACTAAATAATTATTATTTAATAAAAATTACATATGGAAGGTTATTCAGTTCTGCCAAAGCCACCAGAAGCATAATGTAAGTAACTACAATATTGTATTACCGTTTTAAGCCGTTGGTCCCGGATGTCATTTGTAGATCTGTGACAGTCGTTACGGGTCGTCAGAAGCTCGAAAGTCTGACAACCAGTCTTACCAAGGGGTATCGTGTTACCCAGTAACTGGGTTGTGGAGGTCAGATAGGCAGTCGCTCCATGTAAAATACTGGTATTCAGCTGTATCCGGTAAGACTGGAAGCCGACCCCAACATAGTTGGGAAAAGGCTAGGCAGATGATGTACATTAATTTAACGTGCTTTCCGAGGCACGGAGGGGTCTTGGTATGTAAAGATGGTCACCCATCCACGGACCAACCGCGGTAAGCGTAGCTTAACCTGATCGATCGACCCGTGCGGCTGTTATTTCTTAGCCACAAGCCCCTCCGTTTTAAATTAATGCACAACAATATTAAATAAAATAGTTTTGCAATTTTAGTGTTCGCGACTGTACCAAAACATAATGTATGTAGAAGTTTACATGGAACCTTAACATACTTCTACATAGTAAACCTGGTCGAAATTATCATGGTTGGAGACGACTATGTTTTGACACCAAATTCAAATTCAAAAATGTTAGCGTTACGCGGTAATAAGGTGATGATTGTGGCGAGAACGGCTCACGTAATCCTCACCAAGACACCTTTATATCTCTGGAATCCCTTAGTGACTATTTTCGAGATTTAGCATAGCGTTACGATTATTTCTTGACAATTTTATGGAACTGATCCCATGTCGATAGTCCTGGGATTATCCAGCAAACGGCTGGCCGTTTGCTTGCACTGAGGTGAGGATAGTGTGGAGACGTCCACCCCACAATCCTCACTAACTTATAGCTTCGGAATCATAATCAGCCTATAATGTTCCCACTGCTGGGACACAGGCCTCCTCTCCGTGAGAGGGAGTGGGCCGTAATCCACCACGCAGGCCCAGTGCGGTTTGATAGATGTCACATGTCTTCGATTTTTTGGTTCTAGGACATGCCGGTTTCATCACGATGTTTTCCTTCACCGTTTTATCAATCATAATGCGATCATTTTTTTAACCTTGGTGACTATTTATGATAATTCTTGTATATTTTATTGGCGTTCTTAAAATAGATTTTCATGAAGTTTTGAAAAGCGAGGATTGTGTGGTGAAGGACACGTTTTGTTCTGTCAGTAGCCATTTTGAACTCTATCAGTATTGAAACTAAGACTGCAAAATTCAGTGCTACCAATCGCGTCACGCGTCAAGTTTTAATGAACGCACTGTTGTTTCTTCCACACTTGTTGAAGAATTCGGTGCGTTATCTTCGGATTTTTTACACTAAGCATCATTATGTATACAGGGTGACATTGAAAACATGCGACAAATCGAAATGGGAGATTGTACTCATCATTATGAACAACTTTTATTAAGGGACCAAAGCTACAATGCCAAAAAAAAAAACTGCTGTCCCCTACATTTATGTTCGCAATACCTCATCAAAATGTAGGAAAAGCAGATTTTTTTTTTTGGGATTACAGCTTTGGTCCCTTAGTAAAAGTTGTTAATAATGATGTATACAATGTCCCATTTCAGTTTGTCGCAAGTTTTCAATTTCAACCTGTAGTTTCCCAAAATACTTGTTGCAATCCCTATCAGCTCATTATCAGGGTTTCACATGACAGCAAAATTCAGTGCAACCAATCGCGTCACGCGTCAAGTTATAATGAACGCACAGTTTATTATTGCGCCACAGTGAGTCCATACAAACGGTGGGTATGAAGGTTTGTCATCACATTGTGCAAGTGCGGTGCTAAGTTCCTTTCTAATCGGTGCACCGACCTAGCGTGCCGGTGGCCTTACACCACCACACGACCTTAATGCTTAAAGGTTCAAAGCACTGATGCAACTTATGCATGACTACGCAAATGTAAACAGAACAGAATTAGATAATGAGATAAGACAACGAATGTTTTTGATGTTTTGGAAATAATTGGAAATAATAGAACTGAATTTGTATTAAATTATATTCCAGATAATTTAACCAGAATATTTGAGCTAGCGAAACAGGCTATACCTAACAGGCGTACCTACGTAAAAAAGGTTGTGAAGTTGCAAGTTGTGAAGTTACTAATAATCATTGATTACAACTTCAAATGATGCTAGACATAATGTTTAATAAGTTGCATACGTATTTGTTATAAGTGCATAAACTCACGCCTTTTTCTTATGGGGGTAGGCAGAAACTACAGAAGGCACCTGATGCCTACGTTTGCTTAGTCAACTACCTACTTGTCCATTCAACCTAGCAGTCTGTTTCGTGTAAATAAATAACAGCAAACACTTTTGTGTTGCTTAGCGAAGTTATCAGTAGGTAAAACACTTTAAGCTTGAGTACTCAACCTGTAACCATGCAAGAAAGTTGTATTCTCTTTGGCTATGTAGTTCGTGGTCAGTATGATAGATAGCACGCATACTTAGAGAGAAGGCCCGAGTCTCAACCAAGTCAAATCAAAATAATTTATTTGCGTAAATATGATACAGAAAATTCATAGATAATTAAATAGATGTCTTATTCTGCCTATAATTTCGGCGTGCAAATTTGACATAACTATACCTACATATTTATTATAAAAAAAAAAATAAAACAAATAAATTAATTTGAATAATGCATGCAGTTTATTTTTAGTTAACATTTGTTGTTCCAATGCTGGGCAAAGGCCTCCCCCATATTTTTCCAGTTTTCTTTATGATGTGCCTTCTCTGGCCATTTGGTCAGGAACTATTCTAAATCGTCATGCGGTAAATTTGATTCAATTCAATCAAATTTATTAATAATTAATTCATAAGTGAGTGAGTGTGAGTACTCTACTACAATAATCTAGGAACGTAGTTGAAACTGTACAAGCGCATGTTATTTTTGTTTTACTATAGGTGGCGCTACGTGTTACACATTGAGACCTACCCGCCTAAACTAGCGTTGAACGAGGAACATATAAATATGTAGAATGTACCTATTGTAGTTGAACTAAACGTAACTAATGAGACCGAAGAGCTGGATTATTTATAATATATTTCAATAAAAGGCACTCAATTTTCTGTATAAAATTTCCTTTTTATTTCTCGTAACTAACACATAGATCACCGGGTATACAGTATTGACAGCTGTCAAATAATATGATTTTGGCGGGACTGATGTTGCCATCAATATATAACAGTTTATAGAGAAACGTGACAGAAATCGTCACAAAAGTGCAAAATTATGCAGCGTAATCCTAGATGGCTGTCAACTTTTACATTTTCACTTCCAGTTAAGTACCTACCTACCAAAAACATATTTATGCAATCGTCACCCGTCGACATAATATCCTCACGTTTTGGAAAACAGTCTGCACGACTTGATAAAAGATTAATAGTTTCACTGGCTGGCTTCACGATAATGATTATTGTTATAAACATTTGCAAACACAATGCGTCTGTTGACACGGCGGAACGCATAAATATCGACTGATAAACTGATGTAATAGTTTACGCCAAATTAATTAGTCAATTTATATTAAAAAAATGACTTCCCACATCGTGTATGTTCGCATGAGACGCAAGTTGCTTACATCGCGTTCGCTGCTCCATTGGCCGAGTGCACCGCCTTCCGTGTCTCGCCACGCAATCATTGCATAATTGGATTCGCTAACCATCAGAAATTTACACGCATTAAACAACCATTGCAGACTACTTAGCGCCTTTCTGAGCTATCATCCATGTCTACTAGCCGATGTACAACAGTTTTAGCGAGTTTACTGGACCACTTGAACTGTCCGAGCTAAACGAGTTTTGCGGGAACTGCGGGTACACCATCCCGAGGTCGGGGATTGTGCAAATATTTAAATGGTTTTCCTGCTACGGCTGAAATAGCTGGGGATATTGTATAATAGTTATCCTAGGAGTGAAAAATATCTATCAACTATCACTGGAATTTGCAATTTTGATGAACATTATTGAGACAGATTGTTGAACTCTAAGAAAATGATGGGAGCTTTAGTGATTTTAAAATGTCACGTGATTAAGTAGGACAAGTAAGTTATATAATCTGAACAAGTTCTCATTGAATAAGGTGTTAAGGCACCTAAGTACGACCTGGATAAGTACCTAATAAAGTTGTATTCCTACAGAAAAGAGACCAAGCGCTACCAACAGGCTTAGCATGACACTCTCTATTTCTTCGAAGAATAGACACGGCTCTTTCTAACTGACATAAACTAAATCATAACCTGAGTGACAGTCTTTATTGAGCCATTATACAACACGGTTGGTTATTTAAATATTCGTTCATGATTTAAATAGGTAGGCTAGTGTTTGCTGCAGGCTTAGCATGACACTCTCTATTTCTTCGAAGAATAGACACGGTTCTTTCCACACAAAGTGACATTTCGTTTCTCAGTTTTTGACATCTCACCGTAGAAATCCTTATACAAGCTGTCATCTTGTCTTTCGTTTCTAACGATCTTTGTCTAGGTCCTTTTAAAGTAGAAAGATTTCTACGGTGGGATGTCAAAAAAGGAGAAACGAAATGTCACTTTGTATGGAAAGAACCGTGTCTATTCTTCGAAGAAATAGAGAGTGTCATGCTAAGCCTGCAGCAAACACTAGCCTACCTATTTAAATCATGAACGAATATTTAAATAACCAACCGTGTTGTATAATGGCTCAATAAAGACTGTCACTCAGGTTATGATTTAGTTATAAAAGTAAAATAAAGTAGCCGTTACGGTACACAATTGCAGTTTTTACTGTAACTGTTCTCTGAAGATGATGGAAAACATCTCGTGTCCTTTTCTTTTATATTTTATTAGGAGGGTAGTTGTGGCATTGTCAGTGACATTTTTTTCCAATACCAGCGTATTTTCCTCAGCCATCACCTCATATACAGTTGCCGGCATTTATCTTGAGCTCTGATCCTTAATTACTTTAAGCGATTTAGGACCTTACTTCTGAGATAATACGACGCGCACACTAACCCCCACCACTCCGCCGAGAGCTCAAGTTAAATGCCGGCAACTATAGCAGTAATAGTTCAATATTAATTCTGCGTGAGAAAGAGATGGAGCTATAAGTACTAGTAATGGCAATTAATGCGATTTCGAATAAATTTCATTAACATGTTAATTCGTGTGTCTTAGCATGATAATTGTTATTGCTATGCTATTTGCTAATATGACGATAATTGATAATATGACAATAATTGATAATAATGAAGTATGTGAATTTTGCTAAATTATGCGAATTAAAAAGCGCGTTCGCCATAAGACGTCTCCTAGCGTGCGTTTAGTTTACTCGCCGATAACGTTTTATTTGTGCTAGTACACTTGCTAATGTAAAGTGTTAAGATTGATCACATAATTATCAGCATTCTGCACCTGACGCACCTGTACCGAACGGGACCGAGTCGGTTCACATTCGACTAAAAAGTTATTGTAATGGCCAATGTGTTTAAGTTTTAGATGGGTTTTTAAATTGTTGATTGATGTTCGGTAAGAAAGGTTTTTAGAGCACTGATTACAGTTAGCAATTTTATTTTCATTAACAATATTAGAAAAATAATCCCATATAGGATTAGTTCGGTGAGACATTGGTGCCGATTCCCTTGTTCACAAACTAAACTAAATTTAAGTTCAGTGCATCTTTTTCTTTCTATTTCATTAAGAAAAGGACAGAAGATAAATTTTAGTTTAGTCCTGTCAAATTAATCAGCGCCTGTCACTACTCCATACAAGTATAGACGTGATTAAAACCTTGCCTACTAAAATTACGTCAATTTACGTCAAGAGCTGATTAATTTGACAGGACTAAACTAAAATTTATCTTCTGTCCTTTTCTTAATGAAATAGAAAGAAAAAGATGCACTGAACTTAAATTTAGTTTGGTTTGTGAACAAGGGAATCGGCACCATTGTCACGTTCAAGTCCGTTCAACAGTTTATTTACACTAAAATATGTATATACTAAACTTAAAATTTTTATTTACACTTTTATACATGCCACTTCTCACTACTGTTTACTACCTCCTATTATTTACAGGTAGGTATTGAGTTCACGCTATTATCTATATCAGTACAATATTATGCACAAAACGAAAGAATGTAAGTACTGTATAACCAATACGTAAACCAAAATCTCACTATCACTTGCCCAAACGTACTGAACGAACACAAAACGACGCGTGCCACGCGCGTACCACGCAAATATATTATTAAACAATCACGCATTCATGCAATCAATACACGACTCTAAGTACGAGCAAATCAAAGACAATAAGGTAATAATTTCTAAACATCATTCATCGCACCATCCATAATTTAAATACATTAAACAAGCACAAGCATTCATTCAATATACAACCTTAAGTACGCACAAATCAAAGATAATAAGATAACGATTGCTTAACCCATTATTCGTAAGTTCGCAGCGAACAAGGTCACTGTCACGTGAAACCGATATATTTAGTATTCCGGACTTCCCGTGGGTGCGACGGAGAGCGCACGCTACCGCTGCGTACGCCGACGCTCTGACAAGTCTGACGTATGATAGTCATAAAATTAAAAAAATTACGAAAATTCATTTATTTCACAGAATTTCGCAACTACATTTAATTCGCTAAATGCTAAATGACGCATCGCATGCTAACCATGAATGCTAATGCTAATTAATCTTTCACTAATAAGTACTGTACAGCTCCATCACAGACTTTCCCACTGTGAAGTAATATTATAATAATACTGCTCTAAGAAGTGATGGTTGCCCCCTGGTTTCTTTATTGTCATTAATGAGTTTAAAAATAAGGAATTTATGTGTAGGTAGACTATACGGGAATTTAATGCCCATTTATACAAATTCCCAATTTCGGTGCTTTCTAAATTAACCATAAAACACCGCGTGAGAGCGAGTTAGCAATATCAATTATTTTGGGGAATCCTTGAACACGCTTTTTGCTTTGAGGGTAGACAAGTAGGGTTGTCATGCAATGAAACGCCTTGTCAGTACGAATATTTCTGCATTTATATTCTTGCACACATACAAACTTGGTAAATAGCAATATTTAACAGACTGTTTAATTAGGTACTCAATATAATATCTGTATAGACTTTAGACTTCTTGAAGACAACTTTTAGATTCCAAGGCTCGAAGAAAACTAACTTAGCAACTACGCGACATACCAAATATACGAGTATATCATGTTTTCCATTCCGTTCAGTTCAAAAAACCAGTAAAAGTAGTAGATACTTTTACTTGTTGAATTTTAAATGACGATAAAGTACGGTACGAGTACCTGTCAAATTAGATGATTTTTGTATATAAAACCTACTTTTAAACTTCATGACTACCCTGATACTTACAAAAATCATTTAAAGCAAATCACCAACTTTAATAGATAGTGTTTAAAATCACAGAATCTTTAAAATTTTGCATAAAAATCAGAATAAGTACTTAAATAAATAAATAAATATTGTTGTCGTAATCACCATCCAGACCCACCCGTCCCCAATGTCATCAAAAAAAAGCAAAGGGGTCTTTGCCTTTAGTAATACTTGAAGGGCCCCTAGGTACCAGGTAATACCTACTTATTTAATGGGATAATATTATTACCAGTATTTTTTTTTATCGTAGCTGATTTCCATATAAAAACATAAAATTCGGAGCATAATATGTGTGTTAGGTAGTTAAATTTCTTTTCAAATGGGGTAGGCAAGACATACCAACCTAACACGTGTATTCTAATTTTTCCAGGAAAAAGTCCTTGAGAATCCGATTTTTCGTACCTATGCTAAGGAAATCAGATTGACCGTTAATTGATTAGTTAATAGTTAACACAGTCCGCGGGCGCGTATTTGTTGAAGTAACGTATTATATAACCCTTCCATCTGTTAAACCACTCCAACAGGTTTTCATTGCAGTACTACAGCTACGTAGACAAGTGAAATGTTGGTCGTAAACGTGCCACAGCATCCGCGGACCGACTGCGACCAACAACCGATTGTTCAGACAATGAGTCGTTTGCTGCGGTTAGCTAGAGTTGTAGAATTGCTCACTGTTCGCAACCCACCGGGGAAGTTCGTGCCACTACGCTTCGTGAAGTACTCGCATCTCCACATTATACGAATAAAAGACGGGATCACGAACAGGGTTAAGAGCTTTTGGAATAAAATTCTGCGCTGTTCAACTTTGAATTGCGGGTGCTATGGAGGTGGTAGTATCCACATATACTTCCCTACCTTGTTACTTATTTTGCCATCAAGCTGCATGAAAGGGATTTTTTTCATTAAATATAATATATACCTTTCCGCTGGATGCGAGAAGCACAGCAAAACCGGTGGATGTGACGATGATTGGGGGATGCCTATGTGTGTGGACGTCTTTCAGCTGAAATGGTGATGATGAATGATGATAGAAAAGTATCTTAGATAGGTACGTCCTATTTCCTTACTAAGTCGACGGCATTTTAGGTTCTCACTTAGGTTTGAGAAATTCCTTTAATATCAACAAAACCTAGCCACTGCACACGATGAAGCAAGATTTAAGTAATGTTGACAAAACCGCATCCGTCTTAAAACGAATGTAGGTAGATAACTACAGGATTTACGTACAATTTCATTGGTGACCCTAGATTTTGGTCATATCATTGACGTTCTGTCTCCTGTAGCTAGCTTTTTAGGGTTCCGTAGGCAACAATGAACCCTTATCTAGTTTCGCCATGTCCTTATCTGTTCGTGTGTGTCTATCCGCAGCTTAGCTCAGTCTTAAAAAGCTGTAATTTGGCATGGGTATACATAATAATTACGCCGACAAAGTGGTAAATTGAAAAAATGTTTGTAGGATGCCTCCCTTGCACGTAAAGTGGGGATGATATTTTTTTCTCGTCCCAAGGTATGGGGTGGGTAACGTTGGATAGGCCGTTCAAAAATATTGCGGGTCTGTGAAAACCATTTTTCAATTCATGGTACGTTTGCGTAATATGATGATAATAGAGTCAAGTGTCCCCCCCTCCCCCGCCAGCTAAATGGTTGTTTTTGGATATGTGAAAAATTCATGGTAGTAAGTAGGTAGGTATATATGTATAACGACGTCAAAAGTAAAACTATCACAGCTAAGTAGGCTTTACAAGTTAACGAGTAACAGTGACCAACTTACATTTGCAGTTAGTTTGTATGGAGAGAAAGAACATGTTTTTCAACTACAGTGTACACTCACTGACATACGTATAACATACAGACACTCTCTTACAACACCAACACAACTGACTCAAATCTCACCACTATACATAGACTCTTTTATACCTATTTTAAGTTTAAAAATGTATCTTCATTTTTAATTAATGGATATAATTGTAAACGTAACGAAGGAGCCTGGATCTCACAACACAGGGAATCCTAGTGTGAGGTATAGGAATTCAATTCACTTGAATGTAATCTTTGCGAAATAAATTTATTCTTATTCTATTCTTATTCTTATTAGTGTTAAGTTTGTTCTTGCGATAAATTCATCCCAACTACGGAACCCTTCGTCGTGCGCGGCCAACACGCAATTGGCCGGTTTTTTTATCCTTTGTTAATTATGTGTACAAAAGCAGCAGCCCGTAGTCTGGGTTGGTGCCCGGTTTTTGGCAACAGGCTCACCCATTACATGGTGAGATGTGGGTGTACTATAGGTGCACCTCTGCCTAATCCTTCAGGAAAAACAGGCGTGATGTTATGTTACTACACTGAAAAAAAAAAATCGGTAAACCCAATCGATTGTTTGTTTGGTAATATTCACCGCTTTGGTCAGTAAAAATAGAGCCTATTGTCCAAAAAAGTAAAACTAACTGAAAAAAAAAACAGTTGAGTTATAACAGTAGATTTTACTGTGCATCTCATATGCTCTGAAAACGGCAATACTTAAAAGAAACTGTTTGTTTCAGTAAACTTTAATGTTCATCCAATTGAAATAACTGTTTAGCTCTTTACTGTTTTTGCCCATTTCAGTGCAATGTCAGTAATCAATTATTTTAACATAAAAATAAGTTTCCTGAACCGTTTTTTTTTACTGTACAACAACAGTAAAAAGTATCGTTTCATTTTTTTCAGTGTACTTACTAGAAAATAACGATACCTACTAATGTAACTCTTAGTTGTTAGTCTTCCTAAACTTACTCATTATAATGATAGGTAGGTACACAGGTCAGGTGTTTGTAATGTCTGAACCTCGCTGAAAAGATATTGGGTAGGTACATGAAATCACGATTCAACGACAGCACCTAATTGATAAATTCATCAAGATCTCTAATTTAAACTAATGTGTTAACTGATATTATTTAGCGGTAGGTAATAGATAAGACACTAATAAGTAGGATTGTAAGGAAACCGTATCAACAAATTGATTCCGTTTTCGGCATAAACCTCAACATAAAGGCTCGTGCAGACTGGGGCGATATTGCGGGCGCGACAGGCATATGGTTGCCTGTCGCGCACGCGATATCGCGCTAGTCTGCATGAGCCTTAAATCTGTACCTAATCATGTTTGTGTAATGATTGAAGATCGCGATGGACTTGGACTATACTTCAGAATACTATGAAGTTTCATCAATGAAGATAAATAATTGGCTCACAACTCTAACAAACTGTAAGTCCACAACATTCCCAGTTTCCTAGTGAATCCTAAATGAGGAGGTATTCCGAGAAAACTGATGGCCTCATTACATCAACATAGTTATTCTAAACTCTGAAGTTTGGCCATCAGGTTTCTCGGAATACCTCCTCATTTTTAGCACATAGTCTCAAGTACATAATCAGCCTTTATTGTTCCCACTATTGGGACACAGGCCTCCTCTCTGTTAGAGGGAGTGGGCCGTAATCCACCACACGGGCCCAGTGCGGGTTGGTAGATGTCACATGTCTTCGAATTTTTGGACATGCCGGTTTCCTCACGATGTTTTCCTTCACCGTTTTGATATAATAATTGTAGTAATTATTAAATAATAATAATAATTGTAAGATGTAATAATTAACATAAAGTAAAGCGCATGTCTGGGTTCGAACCAACGACATACAACTCGTAAGTCGCGGCTGTTACCACTGGGCCACCACTGCTCTGGGTAATCGCAAATAATTATTTTATTTTCCAAAAAATGGGAACTATGAAGCAGGAAAATGCAGGATAATGTGCCAAAAAACCTAACTTTTTCTAGTTGAAAAGGTCGAAGGAAAGTCAGAAATGGTATGAAATTCTAAGTGAATAATTAATTTTCATCAAAGCTCTTAACGAGGTCTTTGTTGTTAATGAGGCTACAAGTCATTTATTTAATAACAGTCATCAGTTTATACATTCAGTTTCATCTCTGTCATAGAATTACCTAGAGTTAGTAACTTTTGCGATTCCAAATTTTGTTATTCGTGCAATATATTAAAACCAACCAAGTGCGTGTCGGACCACGCACTTGGTTGGACCACGCCAGTGAAGGGTTATGTAGTTGGGAAGTTGGTATGAATTTATCCCAAAAACAAACTTAACATTGTAGTTGAAAAAAATGTTCTCCCGTACATCGATATATGCCACGGTCAATTCTCCAAATGCAAATTTAATTTGGTCGACTATTACTACAATACTATTACTACCAAAATGTTCTCCCATACGTCGATATATGCCACGGTCAATTCTCCAACTGCAAATTTAATTTGGTCGACTATTACTACAAGACTATTACTACCAAAATGTTCTCCCATACGTCGATATATGCCACGGTCAATTCTCCAACTGCAAATTTAATTTGGTCGACTATTACTACAAGACTATTACTACCAAAATGTTCTCCCATACGTCGATATATGCCACGGTCAATTCTCCAACTGCAAATTAGAGTTGGTCGACTATTATTATTAGTCGTGTCACACGACTAATAATAATAGCCGACCAACTCTAATAATGCAAACGCGCACGGAAACGGACGCGTTTGCGCTACACAGCACGAATATTCTTATTATTATTGTTTCTTATACTTATATAAGTATAAAAACAATAACTATAAACTAATACATATTTTCTACATACAACAAACTTAAAAACTACTGCATGCACACGAAGCACTGACGGCGTCGTGTTACGCGAGGTGTCGCGTAGCCAAACGCGGAAACGCCGATACAGCTCCAACTTCTCCACCCTCAAGGTACAGTTGGTCTTCACCCGTATGTACCCTTTTTTTTTTTTTTGAGGGTGGGAAATCATCAAATAACTTCTCCCGCTCTGGGCGGAGCGGGAGGGTGTGTCAGACTCTTACTGACTAAAACCCACCCGTATTCTTTCTTGTTGCCTGTGTTGCGGGGGCCTCGGTGACCCATAAGTACCTTCCCGCGAACCCGTATGTACCCTACGATCAGTGGCGTAGCGTGGGGGGGCAGAGGGAGCCATGGCCCCGGGTGGCGCTATTATAGGGGGCCTCGGCGGCGTCAGGTCATCCTAAATCCTGCCGGGGTCGTGGGAAAGTCCGAAAGGGATAAAGAGGACTCTGGCACACAGACATCAGAAGGAACACGGGTGGGTTTTAGTCAGTATGACAGTATGAGTCTGACACACCCTCCCGTTTCGTCCACAGCGGGAGAAGTTATTTAATAATTGCCCATTCAAAAAAAAAGTATTGTCACCAGAGGACTACATAGGTACAGTGGCCAGCACATCAAGTTACCAAAAACTGTCAAATTTCTTTAAAATGTTGATGTTTAATTTCAAAATAGAATGAGAAAATTTCTTCTGTTCTTAGAATGTTCTTATTCACGAAGAATTCCAAGACACTGGGACAAATGGGAGTTGTTCAAAATAGATTTGTTGTAAAAAAATAGGTAGGCATAATAGGTGTACATTAGTATTCCATATCATGTGAAGTTAACTATGCTTGTAAAGTATATAATTCTTTTTTTCAAATTATGAAACTATTAACGGAAACTGAAATCGAACCTCCAAGACGAATAAGAAGGCACATTTTTGGCGACGGAAGTAAGGATGTTGGCTTATCGTACGAACACAATTTTAATGATACCATCCCATTGGGTTTATTGAAGTTTATTTACTAATTCAAACTTTAAGTTTGATGTCCTAACCTTTTTCGGAATCTTGATTAAATTGCTTATCCAATGGTACCCAATAGTTATTATTATACCCTTATCGTTGAATAGGGTTAAAAGTGATTTTAAATTCTTTATGAGGTGCGATTTTTGTGACGCCGATTGTAGTTGGGAAAAGGCTAGCCAGATTAATTGAAAGTGTTAGCTTACCGGAGCAGTCTCTCTTTAGCAAAACTTGGAAAGTTTTCAATACTAAAATTGCTGTATATGTGTTCCATTTATTCATCAATTAATTATAATAAAGCTTTATTATTGACCATACCACAGCGTTGGCGCAATCTGCGTAGTGTTTGATGCCGCACGTTACTTTTGTATTGCCTACTATTATTCATTAATATTAGGCAATATCATTATTATAATAATATTATTATTTTATTAATATTACAGTTACTTGTTACGGGTTTGGATATATATTTCCCCGATACTGTGGAAAACCCTACATTTTTTTAATACATACATACATACATAACATCACGCCTTGTTTCCCCGAAGGTTTGGGCAGCGGTGTACCTGTAGTACACCCACATTTCGACAGTTATTTTTCTGTCTGTTTGTCCCCGCTGTAGCTCAGAGACGCTTAGTACTGGAAAGCTGTAATTTGATATAGGTACCTATACATATTAATCACACCGACAAAGATCTAAAAAAAAATCTAGAAAAAAATTTTTTTTAGGGCCTGCCATATTTTTTTTTCTCGTCTACCCCATGGTGTGTATCGTTGGATAGGCCGTTCAAAAATATTGCGGGTCTGTGAACACCACTTTTCGATTCAAGGATCCGTTAGAGTCAAGTGTCCTCCCCGCCATGGGATCTGGAGGCCAAAGTCCTCGCGCACGTGTGGGAGTGGCGCGAGGAGGCGAAACACCGGGGCGTAACTCCGCTGCCGCGAAACATCGCGGCACTGTGGACGGAGCTCCGGCGGGATCTCATGGCGACATGGAGAGTACGGTTGTCGCAACCCCGTGCTGGGCACGCCACAATTGCGGCGATAAGTCCCCTTTTTGAGGAGTGGCTAGAGAAGCGCCACCTTCCGTCTGACGCAGGTCTTCACCAGACACGGCAGCTCCGGGAGGTTCCTGCGTCGGACCCCGGACCGGGCGGGAAGGTACAAAAGGGTCTAAGGGCCCTAGTGGACCACTACACTTGTGCGGTTGTGGTGCACCTATAGTACACCCACATTTCACCATGTAATGGGTGAGCCTGTTGCCAAAAACCGGGCACCAACCCAGACTACGGGCTGCTGCTTTTGTACACATAATTAACAAAGGATAAAAAAACCGGCCAATTGCGTGTCAGCCGCGCACGACGAAGAGTTCTGTAGTTGGGATAAATGTATCGCAAGAATAAACTTAACACTAATAAGAATAGAATAAATTTATTTCGCAAAGATTACATTCAAGTGGATTGAATTCCTACACCTCACACTAGGATTCCCTGTGTTGTGAGATCCAGGCTCCTTCGTTCCGTTTACAATTATATCCATTAATTAAAAATGAAGATACATTTTTAAACTTAAAATAGGTATAAAAGAGTCTATGTATAGTGGTGAGATTTGAGTTAGTTGTGTTGGTGTTGTAAGAGAGTGTCTGTATGTTATACGTATGTCAGTGAGTGTACACTGTAGTTGAAAAATATGTTCTTTCTCTCCATACAAACTGACTGCAAATGTAAGTTGGTCACTGTTACTCGTTAACTTGTAAAGCCTACTTAGCTGTGATAGTTTTACTTTAAACGTCGTTATACATATATACCTACCTACTTACTACCATGAATTTTTCACATATCCAAAAACAACCATTTAGCTGGCGGGGGAGGGGGGGACACTTGACTCTATTATCATCATATTACGCAAACGGACCATGAATTGAAAAATGGTTTTCACAGACCCGCAATATTTTTGAACGGCCTATCCAACGTTACCCACCCCATACCTTGGGACGAGAAAAAAATATCATCCCCACTTTACGTGCAAGGGAGGCATCCTACAAACATTTTTTTCAATTTGCCACTTTGTCGGCGTAATTATTATGTATACCCATGCCAAATTACAGCTTTTTAAGTCTCTGAGCTAAGCTGCGGATAGACACACACGGACAGATAGACGGACATGGCGAAACTAGATAAGTTAAGGGATGCATACAAATATGAATGTTGACATCCATACCCTATTTATTATATCCCTTAATCTTCGCGTGTGTGAAACATGAAACTCAATTATGGTTTAATGAAATTAACTGGCGGTGGGTAGCAGTTAGTAATCGGATGAGCGAATTAACATATTAAATTGTTCGTTGTTGGAAAACCATAATCCTATTAAATATAAACGTTTCTGCACATGCCCTACAATTCATCATAGGTTTCTATTTCCTTTTCATTCGATACAGAAATACCATAATCCTCAAGCCCTGATCTCAATTTGGGATCGGCACAGCGTGTCTTATTCTTCCATACATCTCCATCAGCCGTCATCTTAGTACTTAGTCACCCCCTTTACTGAATATTATCTTTCACACAATCTATCCACCGTCTCCGTGGTTTTCCATTATAGTATAGCCATCCGCATTTAGACTCAAAACCCTCTTTGTTTCACATTCCAATTTTTATCAGGAAGAAATATTTCTTCGTTTGTACCTAAAACGATATAAGATAGATTATGATTGGCATCCAGCCCTGGATTACGCCTAGGCCCAGCCAGCCTTGAGGCCCTAAAGCTACCCCAGTCAGAAGGCAGGCGGACAGGGCTGGATAGCAAAATCTACAGACCCTGTGCTTTGGGCGGCGGTGGGAGGGCGGGGGGAGGGGGGGGGGAGCGCTCACGTCATGAGTCATGAAATATTCCCGAAAGATAATTAAAATAGCAAAACAAGTCGAATAGGATTACTATAATTATTCTTAATTTATCGCAGCACACTCCATGTGGGTGGATTGTAATGGAGCTCAAACAACTGAACCCTATCGAGGAACCTTAAGGAAGAAGTTAAGGCTCGTGCAGACTAGCGCGATATCGCGGGCGTGGTAGGCAGCAATATGCCTGTCGCCATCGCCCGTCTGCGGGAGCCTTTAAACGGCGAGTGCGGGCTCGAGATCTTGCTCCGACCACTGCCGTCGCTGAGGAATGGGAGAACATCCCTCCAGAATGCGTAGTTAAGTTAATCAGGTCCATGAGAGAACGCACGGATGTAGTCATAAGGACAAGGTGAGGCAACACTAGGTGTAAGGTTAGTTTTAAGATTTTTATTGTAAGTTTTGCTGTTGTAATAAAACTTGATTTCTTCTTCATTCACAATAAACTTTTTTTTATGCCTTGAGATTCCAAAACAAAATCCCTCGATTTTTTCGGAATCTTGATTAAGTTGCTTATCCAATGGTACCCAATAGTTATTATTATACCCTTATCGTTGAATAGGGTTAAAAGTGATTTTAAATTATTTATGTACAACAACAGTAAAAAGTATCGTTTCATTTTTTTCAGTGTACTTACTAGAAAATAACGATACCTACTAATGTAACTCTTAGTTGTTAGTCTTCCTAAACTTACTCATTATAATGATAGGTAGGTACACAGGTCAGGTGTGTGTAATGTCTGAACCTCGCTGAAAAGATATTGGATAGGTACATGAAATCACGATTCAACGACAGCACCTAAATGATAAATTCATCAAGATCTCTAATTTAAACTAATGTGTTAACTGATATTATTTAGCGGTACGTAATAGATAAGACACTAATAAGTAGGAGGAAACCGTATCAACAAATTGATTCCGTTTTCGGTATAAACCTGAACATAAAGGCTCGTGCAGACTGGGGCGATATCGCGGGCGCGACAGGCATATTGTTGCCTGTCGCGCACGCGATATCCCGCCGGAGCTCCGTCCACAGTGCCGCGATGTTTCGCGGCAGCGGAGTTACGCCCCGGTGTTTCGCCTCCTCGCGCCACTCCCACACGTGCGCGAGGACTTTTGCCTCCAGATCCCATGGCGGGGAGGACACTTGACTCTAACGGATCCTTGAATCGAAAAGTGGTGTTCACAGACCCGCAATATTTTTGAACGGCCTATCCGACGATACACACCATGGGGTAGACGAGAAAAAAAAATATGGCAGGCCCTAAAAACTTTTTTTTCTAGATTTTTTTTTAGATCTTTGTCGGTGTGATTAATATGTATAGGTACCTATATCAAATTACAGCTTTCTAGTACTAAGCGTCTCTGAGCTACAGCGGGGACAAACAGACAGAAAAATAACTGTCGAAATGTGGGTGTACTACAGGTACACCTCTGCCCAAACCTTCGGGGAAACAAGGCGTGATGTTATGTATGTATGTATGTATTAAAAAAATGTAGGGTTTTCCACAGTATCGGGGAAATATATATCCAAACCCGTAACAAGTAACTGTAATATTAATAAAATAATAATATTATTATAATAATGATATTGCCTAATATTAATGAATAATATTAGGCAATACAAAAGTAACGTGCGGCATCAAACACTACGCAGATTGCGCCAACGCTGTGGTATGGTCAATAATAAAGCTTTATTATAATTAATTGTTGAATAAATGGAACACATATACAGCAATTTTAGTATTGAAAACTTTCCAAGTTTTGCTAAAGAGAGACTGCTCCGGTATAGCTTACACTGCTTAACACTTTCAATTAATCTGGTTAGCCTTTTCCCAACTACAATCGGCGTCACAAAAATCGCACCTCATAAAGAATTTAAAATCAATTTTAACCCTATTCAACGATAAGGGTATAATAATAACTATTGGGTACCATTGGATAAGTAATTTAATCAAGATTCCGAAAAATCGAGGGATTTTGTTTTGGAATCTCAAGGCATAAAAATAAGTTTATTGTGAATGAAGAAGAAATCAAGTTTTATTACAACAGCAAAACTTACAATAAAAATCTTAAAACTAACCTTACACCTAGTGTTGCCTCACCTTGCCCTTATGACTACATCCGTGCGTTCTCTCATGGACCTGATTAACTTAACTACGCATTCTGAAGGGATGTTCTCCCATTCCTCAGCGACGGCAGTGGTGGGAGCAAGATCTCGAGCCCGCACTCGCCGTTTAAAGGCTCCCGCAGACGGGCGATGGCGACAGGCATATTGCTGCCTACCGCGCCCGCGATATCGCGCTAGTCTGCACGAGCCTTAACTTCTTCCTTAAGGTTCCTCGATAGGGTTCAGTTGTTTGAGCTCCATTACAATCCACCCACATGGAGTGTGCTGCGATAAATTAAGAATAATTATAGTAATCCTGTTCGACTTGTTTTGCTATTTTAATTATCTTGATGACTCATGACATAAGCGCCCCCCCCCCCCCCCTCGCCCAAAGCACAGGGTCTGTAGATTTTGCTATCCGGCCCTGTCCGCCTGCCGTCTGACAGGGGTAGCTTTAGGGCCTCTAGGCTGGCTGGGCCTAGGCCAGAGCCTTGTAAGCCTAGGCGTAATCCAGGGCTGGATGCCAATCATAATCTATCTTATATCGTTTTAGGTACAAACGAAGAAATATTTCTTCCTGATAAAAATTGGAATGTGAAACAAAGAGGGTTTTGAGTCTAAATGCGGATGGCTATACTATAATGGAAAACCACGGAGACGGTGGATAGATTGTGTGAAAGATAATATTCAGTAAAGGGGGTGAATACTAAGATGACGGCTGATGGAGATGTATGGAAGAATAAGACACGCTGTGCCGATCCCAAATTGAGATCAGGGCTTGAGGATTATGGTATTTCTGTATCGAATGAAAAGGAAATAGAAACCTATGATGAATTGTAGGGCATGTGCAGAAACGTTTATATTTAATAGGATTATGGTTTTCCAACAACGAACAATTTAATATGTTAATTCGCTCATCCGATTACTAACTGCTACCCACCGCCAGTTAATTTCATTAAACCATAATTGAGTTTCATGTTGCACACACGCGAAAATTAAGGGATATAATAAATAGGGTATGGATGTCAACATTCATATTTGTATGCATCCCTTAACTTTCGCTAAGTGTCTTTAATTGAAATCATAATGTACCTAAACCACAAAATAGAATTTTAACAATCGAAGCATGTATTCGTACGTTGATTTAGGAATGTTTCTCATTCAACATTACATTATACCTGAGAAGGTATATGTATACCTACTTAGGTATAAAGAGGCTACGTCTTCGGCAAACACAAGAATGTTTAGTAATAGCAACCCCATGTGAAACTATAACATTAAATCTAACCACGTTTCGTCGGTTAGCCACCGGGCACCAGGTAGAGTAGCGGATTAGCTTCCCTCCTCTGGGAAAAAGGTCACACCTGAGGTAACATGCCACGCTCATGGCAAATGCGTAATATAGAGGATTACCTCCGTACCGCATGTAGGTGTACGGATCGAAAACAATACCTCGCAAACAAGGAACCAAAACCAAGGTATAAATCAGCTGGAAAACAGAGAAAATATAATATTAAAAGTGCATCCGAATATCCGGAATAAAGCCGAATTCATTGAATATTCTCTTGGTATTCTGCTGCTCAGCAACAATATTCACAATTCACAATTCTTTATTGCATTCCATAATGTTGGTAAAACAGTTGGTAGGCTTAAAATAAATGAAACAATTAAGGGAGCTGTCGGGCACGTAGGAGAGAGGACGAAGAGCGATTATTTATTTATGTATTCTGGTAATTGTATTTTTATTTTATTACTACATTTTGTCTTCTTCTAATATTTAATTCATTTATATATTTTAATAATATTTTAAGTAAATATCTTGGCTTTATATAAATAAATGATACCCGCTTGAGTAAGTCTTTTTTATGTTATATCTTTAAAGTTTTAGTTAATTATTCCTGTTGTTCTGCATTTGTTTAAACAATGATAATTGATTATAATACTTGATTTATTGCACAATTATTTATTAATTAATGACTAGAACTTATTATTAATTGAAAATAAAATATTGCACTGAGTATTTAATATATTTATTATGAATAGCAATTTAGATATTGAAGTACTTAGCTTTTGTCCAATAGAAAAAGTTTTAATTTATTGATAAAACTGTTGTTTTTTATTTTTGGTAGCTTCTGGTAACTTGTATAATTATTTTTATAGACATGACATAGGTACTGGAGGAGTGCATTTTTAATCGCGAAGTTGGTATGTTTAGTCAGTTTTTTTTTATATCTAAGTGTAATTGTAGTTTGTATGTTTTCTCGTTTAGTATAGAATTCCGGTAAACCGTAAATATTCCGGCAACGGGTCTTTCGAAACGAATTCAAATCCTTCTGATTGAGTAATCCAAATTGTTATCGGGGTCACCTACTTGTTTAAAAACGATATTTCGAAAAGAAAACTCGTGTTGGCTTCGAGAAAAGAATGACATCAGTCAAGGGTTGCTAAGCTATTTATGCGATGGGCGGCACCGACGACTGTGGCATGTTCTTGTAATATACGAGTAGTAATACGACTTTCCTCCCGACGGTGAATACTAAGGACGCGTAATTTGTCAGGCCCCTAAATATTAGGCGCTCGCGTCATCATCTCGGTTCTTCGTTATTGCAGCCTCACTCGCTTTCGGTTAATGAGACTGAAACTGTTCAATTCATTTAATCGTATATAGAGGATGATTTCCAACGATGTTAACTATTATAGTATTCTGAAATGGTTTGAATTATAGAATCGTGTAGTCTAATAGAAAAGATGGGCATCCGTTTATGCATAAAATCTCGCGTTGACATAATAGGTGGCAAATGTTAAGGCAATCGGTTGTAAGTGATATTAATTTGATGTAACACACTTTCATACCGGTCGGCGGGAGTTTGTCGGCGGCAGCGCAGTGTCCGCACGACCGTCGACTCCTGCGCAGCACGCGCTCGACCTCTCCGCTCACCGCTGAGCAACCACCGCGGTTCACTCCGCATCGGTTAACTTCTTCAAACAAAACTCATAAGTAACGCAGAGACAGTGAATTGTAGTGACCATTTAAATAACTGGTAAATATTTTACGGGATATAAAGCCACCAAATTCAAGGTTCGTATTGTATTTTATTTTATTGGGAAATATGGGATATAAATGGGGTTTTGCTTATGATGAAGCTAGAAGTGGGTTTCCTTAAGTGGTTTATCGCGGACTATAAAACCAAATGTCAACATTACATTTAAGTGAAAAGTAGAGCAGGTTGTATAATGCGGTGGTCCCGGACAAGGAGCGGCTCGAAGCGACAATAGTCGCCAGTCAGTAATGTTATAGTTACGAGTTAACTTACACCTAGGGGTACAGAGAGAATAGTGACAGTAGTAGGCAGAGAAGAAAGCGTTGTTACAAACTGACGCAGACCCAGAGGTCACCGACGAAAGTTTGTAGATATAGCTGTAGGTACTGTGACAAGATGTGGCAGCAGTGGCGTGCCTAGGGTTTCAAAATAACGCAAGCCCAATAAAATTTTAACTGATTTCAAAAAAAGAAAGTTCAGTTTTCGACTGAGTATGTAGGTACCTACGTATCTACGTATGTATCATCGCAATTTTCTCATAAACTACTGGTTAGGTACAATAAATTCTCGATCGAGCATTTTAGTAAGGCATTGGGCTTATATGAAGGTACCGCTACTGGCTGGCAGGTACACGCGATGCTTTCGTAGCGATAATCAACTTTGGAACTGAAATTGTCGCAAGTAACTTAAAAGTCTGAACGATGCTTACCTATTGGTAAATGGCATATCGACGTGTTGTAACCAATGATATTTAAAACTATAGATACGTTGTCCGCACTCTAAAATGACAACATGAAATGAAGCCAATTGGCCACATCGCGCTTAGTTACGCAACCTGTCGCGCGACACTACGTTTGTTTTGACTATTACTTATCCTGTGACGTAACTGAAGATGTATATTTATCTCCCTCTAGCAACAGGCATCCCGCCGTACGGTGTCATATATTCTTTCCCTTTCTTCTCGCGTATAAGTAGCTATCTAGTATTTTCGCCGTTTTTAAGCGCCGCGATGTTGGTTCATGACGTGTCTATATATAATACGTCATTGGTTGTAACCGCGATTGTCACCGAAGTCAATCAATCTCCCTCGCCTTTTCCCAACTATGTTGGGGTTGGTTTCTAGTCTAACCAGATGCAACTGAACATTGACTGATTGCCTATCTGACCTCCACAACCCAGTAACTGGGTAATACGATACTTTCGGGCTTCTGACGACCCCTAACGACTGTCGAAGATCCACGAATGACAGCCGGGACCAACGGCTTAATGTGCTTTCCGAGGCATGGAGGAGTCTCGGTATGTAAAGATGGTCACCCATCCACGGATCAACCCCGGCAAGCGTAGCTTAACCTGATGGATCGGCCCGTGCGGCTGTTATTACTTAGCCACGAGCTCATCCGATTGTCACTGAAGTCATTAAGCTATAATGGCCAATGGCCACAAGCGCAAGCTATATCCGACAAGCTCACGGCGACCTAGCAAGTTAGTGTAATGGTCGCAGTTAGTGCTCTGTACCACAAACACTGGGTGTGAAGCTGATACTATTACCCGCCTCTATATATAAATAAGTGTACGTAAGGCGCTTTAATAAATTAGACATTTTTGTTTTCTCCAATCCAAAAGTAAAACAATCACTTAATTTAATTATAGTCGTCCGATAATGGGTCCGTGCCATTCAGCCAACGAAGTAACTGCGTAGCAAAATAAAAGCTAAGTTCCAATATCTCTAAAACCATTTCACAATTCCAATTAATCAATGTTCATGATAAGTGATTCATCTTAATTCGGCGGTGAAACATTACGCCCAAAATAAAACCACAGCTGAAAGTTTGGTTAACAATATATCGATAATAGCGAGCAGACTACCAACTTTATTATAAGTTTTGTTTTTATTAACGTGCCTCGTCTTGGGAATATTGATACAGGTATCTTATGCTCCATGTTCCCAGAAAATAACATAAAATAAATAAAGTTTATGGCTCAGAATGTCGGTTATCCCTCCAAGTTAAATAAAAACGTAAGGGTAAATCCTGATAGGCAGATTCGGGAATAAAATGACAACCATGGTTCCTCCCAGAGCGTCGTCCGTAAACAAAGCGACCACAATAACTTCGCTGTAAACAAAGAGCTATAAAAGAGTTTCACAATTCAATAAGTGCTTATTCACATTACATTCGAATTATTTCGGAATTCGATTCATTATAATGCACACGTTGTTAAAAAGTAGGCAGTGTTTATCATAACCGACTTAATCATCGCCGCGGAATTCAGGCAATATTATTGCATCGACCACTTGCGTAAAGTGGAACAAAAAGAACCAGTCCTAAGTTGCCGCTCCATTTCATACGATACGCATTCACGATGAAAGTGGAAAAACATCGAACATTTACCGCTATATAGCGTTAGACCCTTCGCGATATCGAATGCGCCTTGCGCTGCTCGAGCAGTGAGTGGCTCCTAGCAAATATCGACGTTTCAACAACCGATAAAACTTCGGAAACAGGAGTCTCCTCCATGAGTAAATAAGAGATCGCCGTCGCAGGCTCGCCTCTGAACTTTCACCGTTTGTTAGTTTTGCTCCTCCGACAAAGATGTCATGTTGCGTCATAACATTTATGTCACTAACAAGGCGCGTGCGTACCTTTATATAAGTGTATAACATATTCCACGGTGAGTCTATACAGATAGTATGACGAATGACGTCGGTAAAAGCTTCTTACCAGTTACTTAATTGTGCTATTCAATTTTCCTTCGACCGCGGTCATTTATATATCGAGAGGGAGAGGATCGGTTTTTGTGTGAGCGATTGACCCTATTTGGAGGCGATCATCCTGGGCCGCAGCAATGAATCACGTCCATTATGCTAGTCGCCGACTGATCGCAACTTAACAAACTATTCAGCAACTCCGCCCACGAGGACCACGATGATCCGAGCTAGTTTAAAGTTTCCTATAAGAAGAACTTCTAGGCGGAAGTGGGAATAAAAGTAAACCAGGATTTATTAACTCTTTCTCTCGGAAATTGTTTAAGAGAAGATAATAATTTTAATAATTATGTACCTCGGTTTTCGGTACTGCATACAACTTAGGATTTTAATTAGGTACTAACAATAAAGCGCGGTGCTTATTGCTTATTTTGCGTAGTAGGTACTTCTTTGTATGTTGATTAGGAAAAGCCTTAGTTCAATGTCGTGTGTGATTTTGAGCTAAGGCTCTGTTGGGGCTTTCTCAACTCTACGGAGTTGAGAAAACCTCAACTCTATGTAACTTTGACCTAGAGCTATTCATCTCAACCTTCTTAAAAGAGTTCATAATCATGAAGTTGACACCTAAAAGCTAGTCAAGGTTCTCGCCCGAAGCGTTACAATTTTGTCTGAATTTCTTCTAACTTTTCATTAGGGGCGATAATAAATTCATACTTACCTGGGGAAATCTCCACAGGTATCGTTTTTTACCCGTGAACAGCCAGAGCTCGAGCTTTACCCATGGAATATTTAAAAGCAGCGTCGTTTACCCTCTGTGAGTAGGTATATCTTTTATTTTACAGATTGTATTATATTTTCTCCAACATATTTTCTATTTTTGTTCGTTTGATTCGGAATTCATGACATAGGTAGGTATTAGTTTTGATTTACCCCGGACTTTCGGAGTTTATGAAATGGATTGTTTTGACAGACAGTTTACTCCAAGTTCAAATCTAATTACTTAGTAAAGAAAACGATGAAAAACATCACAAAAATGCGGCTATTAAATGGTGTTAAAAATTGAAAGCTGCATAGGTCGCAGCACAGGTGTCCGTCTACAAACCGCCATTGTTTTATTTATGTTTACTTTTGTGTCGATTATATTAGTAGGAACATTATTTGTTTTTTGAAATATCTGTTATTTCTATCTGTTACGATAAATACGCCTCCCCCTAGTGTCGAACACAAATTAAACGAAAACTAGATAAATAGTATACGACTTGGAGTGTACCACTATTAAAATCCGAACTAAGACAGGGGAAGCGTCTACCACTGGTAAACAAGCAGCTGTAGTGGAAAAGTCAATAAATTATGAATGTTTTATAATTTATAGGTTATTTTGTGTTTGTTGACTTTAATTTCTTTTTAGTTAAAGACTGGAGGCGTACTAGAGATATAACATGTCAGAGTTGAAAACCAGTTCAAGGATGATCTTCTTAACTGAAAAACTTTAGAGATGTTAATTCTAGCACTGATCCAAAACACACGTTGGTAGGCAGGTACCTACCTTTATTATAATTTACCTAATATCACATCACAAGTTCCTCTATGTAAAGAAAACAGACTTAGTTCTCTTGGGAGCATCATCTGTATACGAATTTCTCCCATAAAGTCTTCCAGGTTTCAAAAGGACAGCACATAGTCTGGACGAAATATCGGGCTTCCGTTTTTTCCGAGACCTTTCTTCCACAGTTTTCTTCTTGGGTCCCCGTATTTTTTCAATTAACAGCTGCGCAACGGGGCTTATAAATTAATTATGCGTAAAAGAAGTCGCTTGTTTACAAAAAATGTATGGATATTGACAGCTAGCTGCCAAATTCTTAGACGTTGGATAGTAGCGACATCTGAAGTGAGCAAGCAGCAGTTTTTAAACTCATTGTCGTCCATTTGGGTATACACCTCATGATTATCGTAAGTTGTCCTTGGCATGTCATTAGCAAAAAAAATATATATTTATTAGGGCATAAAGCAATACCTACCTACTTATCTGTAAGCAACATAGCATGGCTTCAAGTTTCAGTAATTGGTATACAAAGTTCTCAATATAATTAATGACGAATCTGAAAAAGATTACAAGGTAAATTAAAACCCCGCTTTCCGGATTACGATCTAACCCGTGCCTTGAAGAAATTGTTTGATTAAAACTTTGAAACTTTTCTTACAAAAGACAAAAGTCTAACCCAAGATTAAGTATTACAAATTCTACGTACATAAATAATATTTTATTAGTTATGTAATGGCACCAATTTCCTTGTTCACAAACTAAACTAAATTTAAGTTCAGTGCATCTTTTTCTTTGTATTTCATTAAGAAGAGGACAAAAGATAAAATTTTGTTTAGTCCTGTCAAATTAATCAGCGCCTGTCACTACTCCATAAAAGTTTAGACGTGATTAAAAACTTGCATTAGAATACGTCAATTTACGTCAAGCGCTGATTCATTTGACAGGACTAAACTAAAATGTATCTTCTGTCCTTTTCTTAATGAAATAGAAAGACAAAGATGCACTTTACTTAAATTTTGTTTAGTTTGTGAACAAGGGAATCGGCACCATTGTGTAGGTATATTAATTAACTAATAAATCAAAATGCAGACGAGCTGCGCTGTAAACTTTTAGTGCCTCTATCAAATATTTTTTATGTCGCAACTGTAACTCAAGATTGTATAAAATAATGGTTCGTTCAGTCTTTCCCGACAGTGTTTTCTTAGCCAGATTAATAATTAATCCGTGTCGGATGGCCGTGCCGGACGGCACCTAATCTTACCTAATCGTCTTATTTCCAAAATAGCTCGTTATCGCGTTCCGCAACTGCTTAGTGGACTTTCACTTTGTTCTAATGATAAACAAGTCCTCAAATGTACCAATTTTCGTCTTTCTCCAACAAAAGTGATGGTTATGGAACGGTGTAATTTTATACTCAGTTTTAATGATGTGATTTTTTTGTGACGTAAGAGAGTAATAACCGCGCAACTAGGTTAATGATCACCCCTCTTTCACACCATACATACGTATCGTAATAATATTAAGTAGCATACACGTGAGACCGCGCGGCTTCGCTCCACGCGTCCGCCTGGCCTTTATTGCGCGAACTCAATTGTCATGAGTCCACAATTTATTCATTTTTGTAAGCCACCTGAGTTATGGCTTCATTAGTACAACCTGCGAGCTAAACCGCTTTTTAGGGTTCCGTACAACAAGGTATTGTTTTGCCATGTCCGTCTGTCTGTCCCCGGCTTAGCTCAGATACTCTTATTACTAGAAAGCTGCAATTTGGCATGGGTATACATGTTAATCACGCCGACAAAGTGGTAAATACAATCTTGAAAAAAGAAAGTAGGGTCAAGTGTGTCCTGTCAGCTAAATGGTTGTTTTTGGATATGTGAAAAAAGCATGGCAGTAGTATATATGTATGTCACATACTACACCGACCGCAGCACTCCTATGTACGCCTGCTTCCTGGACTTGTCCAAAGCATTTGACCTGGTTTCTTATGATATTCTATGGGATAAACTTGAAAGAGCTCATGTTCCACTTGTAATTATCAACATCTTAAAATGTTGGTGTAGAAACCAGGACAACAATGTGCGATGGGCAGGGGCTTTGTCTGATCCGTATGGGTTGGAGTGCGGGATGAGACAGGGGGGTTTGAGCTCCCCAACGCTCTTTACCCTATATGTCGATGGGTTGATTGACAGGCTCAGCAGCATCAAGATCGGTTGTCATATTGATGGAGTCTGCGTTAGTAATATCAGCTACGCAGATGACATTGTGCTGCTGAGTGCGTCAGTCTGTGGCCTCAGAAAGCTTGTGGTCATTTGTGAGAAGTATGCCAATTCACACGGCTTCATCTACAATTATAGAAAAAGTGAGTTCATGGTCTTTGGGGCTAGGGGTAGGTATCCTGCTTATGTACCACCAATTTACCTTAATGGCATTGGAGAGGACTTACAAGCTTAAGTATCTTGGCCACATACTTACCCCAGATCTCAGGGATTATGACGACATTTAACGGGCGCGTAGGGCCTTGTCGGTTAGAGCGAACATGCTGGCCCGCAGTTTTGCTCGTTGTTCCGTAAGCGTTAAAATTACTCTTTTCAGAGCGTACTGCACTACTTTTACACGAGCAGCCTGTGGGCTAGATATACTCAAAAATCGTACAGTGCCCTCCGCGTGCAATACAATAACGCATTCAGGGTGCTCTTGAGGCTGCCCCGCTACTGCAGCGCTTCAGGGATGTTCGCGGATGCACATGTGTATTGTTTCTTTGCCACAATGCGTAAGCGCTGTGCGTCCCTGGTGCGTGGGGTGTGGGGCAGCAACAACAGTATCCTGTCCCTAATTTCGAGCAGGCTGGACTGTCCGTACCTGAATCGCTGCTGCGGCATTTCCCATGGAATGGTGCAGCCGCGGTGAAGCGTCGGACAGTACTGCCGCTGTGTATATTGTACAGGTATTAATATATGTGTATATAATTTGTTTAGTATGTAGGTGAAATTATCTTAATTACTAACATAGGATAAGTTTATTACTAACAAATGAGTCATGGTACTACTTGAATAAATAAGTATTATTATATAGAAATTCAAAGGAAAACTATCACAGCTAAGTTGGCTTCACAAGTTAACGAGTAATAGTCGACCAACTTACGATTGCAGTTGGAGAATTGACCGTGAGTTACCTATATCGACGTATGGGTGAACATGTTTTTCAACTACAATGTTACATTTGTTTTTGAGATAAATTCATCCCAACTACAGAACCCTTCATTGTACGTGGCCCGACACGCACTAGGCCGGTTAACCTGATTCGCAAAGTGTCACACAACACTTGCACAGGCGAATGCACTGGGCTTGAATCAGGAATGAATGGGAATGACATTTGGTAAGGCAAGGGAGGTGTTATTTGCCCCGGTAAAAACCGGCCAAGTGTGACGACCACGCAGAATGCAGGGCGGCCCTTCATTCTGCGTGGTCGGACACGCACTTGGCCGGTTTTTACTGCTTGGGACGAATTTATCCCAAGAACAAACTTGTACAACATTGTAGTTTAAAAACATGTTCTCCTATACATGCTAACTGCAAAAAATAAGTTGGTCGACTATTACTCGTTAACTTGTAAAGCCTACTTTAGCTGTAATAGTTTTCCTTTTAACTTCATTAATCCGTCAAGGACGGCTAATGAGACACATTTGATTTTCTATTGTTTGACTCCGAATCGGTGTCGCGCCGGGCTTAAGGCGCTGACGAGACCCAATTGATTAAAATAGGCTTCGCTTGAGAAAAAAATTGCTAAATTTGTATAGTTTGTGGTAGCGGAAAAAAAATATGTTGATTTTGAACATATTTCCCAGAACTTGGTTGTTACCAAAACTCGTTTTGAAAACAAAATCTCGATACAAACTAACGTTAAACTAATCTCTTACTTTGAGTTCTAATCCAAAATATCTCTATCAACGTACGTTACGTTACGTATTTAATTAATAATAAGAATGTCTTATTTGAATGCAGAACTTGGTTGTTTTTTATTTTTGATTACTCAACTCAATTTTGAGTAAATAGATAATTACTTCATATTTTGCAATAAATTACAAGCATTGTGTCATCGTGCTTCTCTGTCTTTTCTATGGAATTTGACAGTGACCGCGGTTTAGGTGTTGTCAGCGTCTGAACAGGTTTAAGTATATATATTATATGCTATTGCCGTGATTTTTAAATTTTAAATAAGTCATCCCCACTTTACGTGTAGCATCGGTACCCTAAAAAAAATGGTGGGTATGCCCATGCTAAATCACAGCTTTCTAGTACTAAGAGTCTCTGAGGTAAGCCACGGACAGCCAGACAGATAGACGGACATCGCGAAACTATTAGGGTTCCTTGTTGACTACGTAACCCTAAAAATGGGAATGTTTACTACTACTTGTTTACTACTACTACGAACTGGATAATAATTTAATTAGTAGGTAATATTTAAAATAAGGTCATATTTTTAACATCATATTTGGAACAAGAAACGAATACTTGAATATATCCGACGTATTACATGTGAGCTTGGTTGCTTGCAGATGGTCATGGTTGCTGTATTAGACGCTATCGCTAATTTCCTAGCCGAGAAGCTTTACAGCCACAAAGAAATCGATACCGCCGCAATTGAATCATAATCCTACAAAGATAAAGAACTCTTTAAAACTACTTCCACAGAACGGATTCTTCCTGAACTGTTCTATACTCCAACAATTTACTTTCTCATACCATTTAAAAAACTTTCAAACTGATCCCTTTTCGTAGTCCGTCTGAAGAAAAACTAAAGCGTTTTCGTCAGTACAATAAACAGCTAAAAGGTTCAAAATAGATATAAAATCGTTTGTATGTACAAAACAAGAAGGACGATACATTGACAGAGACATTTATGTGCGTCTCCAAATTGTATATAAGGACGACGAGGATATATTTCCTTCCGGCGTTTTTCTTTCTGGAGTACTCGCAAACTAAGAGCTGGGGCTGTAATTAACTGTGACGTAGGTAATAGGCATTATTGTTTTGTTTTTCTGAAGTAATAGGAACAGTGGAAATTACTGAACAATCAGCTTATTTCGCATTTTACCTTTGTTGTCTGCTTTTAATATTTGTAACACGTATTTTAATTATAGCTCGGTTTTCTCATTATTCTTTCTATCCCGCAGTAATACCTTGCTTATGGGCTTATAACACAATTAGTAACTCCGTCGACGAAGCTTTGATATTAATCCGATGTGATAGTTTTTGTGTTAAAATCCATCCATCTATTCCAACACATTCGATGTAAACGAACTGGATGATTAATTATGTATGTAATTAATTAGTGTAGCAGGTAATATGTATACGTATTGTTTACATAATGTGAGTACACGAACATAAATAAATAAATGTTATGGTACAGTGTAGGTACAAAATGATTAAGTAACCAAGTATTTTTATATGAGATTAGTAGGAGAAGCTTAATAGTGTTAACTTTAGTCAATCTTTTGGCGGTTGGTACAACGATATTCCTTTACCTAAATAATCACATACATACATAATCAGCCTATAATGTTCCCACTGCTGGGACACAGGCCTCCTCTCGGTGAGAGGGAGTGGATTGTAATCCACCACGCGGGCCCAGTGCGGGTTGGTTGCGGGTTCATTTACCTATGCAAATTAAATTGTGTGTGACTATCTTTATTCTTTGCTTATATGACTTTATTAGCTAAGAGTTTAATCTAAGCAGATCTAACCGACCTGCCGTTAAATCACAAGGCACACAATCTGCGGTTTGAACAGTAAACGTAGAGCCGTCTCTTGACAATTTTATACTGACTTTTCTTTATGTAAAGTCTAGCAAAATCTCTTGACAAAGATGATAATAAATAGCTTATTTTTTTTAACTTTCTACTTATTGACATCAAGCTTAGACGCGATCGGAATATGAACAGTTAGATAAGTTTCACATGACCTTGTGCAACGGAAAAGGTGTCATCGGCGTTGTCATAGAAAGCGGACAAACATTGCAGAACTGGCAATGACGACATCACTTCTTGCAGCGCTACTAGGTACTTCTGCAAGATTACCTAGTGCCGAACTAATTAATTGTTTATTTATACAGAAACCTATATTTTTGAGGAAAAATAACTTGAAATATTTCAACATTTTGTTTCATAAAGGCTCGTGCAGACTACGCGCGACAGGCAGCAATATGCCTTCGTGCCCGAGATGTCGTCCTAGTCTGCACGAGCCTTAAATCGAGCTGCGGATGAAAGCTCGTGCAGACTGGCGCTATATCGCGGGCGCAACAGGCAGCGCGACACTTTCCATGAAGTTTTCATAGAGATTGTTCTACAAGTGTCGCGTCGCGCCTGTCTGCGGGAGCCTTGACTGTAAGAATGTTTCTCCTATTTGTCATGTGCCTACGTGATCCTCGCAAATTCCATTTGTCAGCCTATGTACCTAACTACCTACTCTTGAAGGATCAAAACTCAAAACTTATAGGCGTGTTTTAAGGTGACAGGTGGCTTTAATTAAAAGCTGCCTTCCCTGAAAATAGATATAAAGCATTTCAACCTACTGAAGCATTATGTTTAAGTGAGAATACTTGCTTTTGCTAAATGCGTCACTGTCTTTATACGTCCTATGCATCTATGACAATTGAAAACGTCGTATAATAAATGAGAACGAACTCCTGTTAATGAGATTAGACATATTTGGAAAATAAGAATTGTAGCCTGAACTTGCTCATCAAGAGACGCTTGAAACTTTGTTTTTGATGTCGTCAAAGAACGGATTACCTAAAGGCGTTCTGGAGGGTACATTTTGTGCTTTAGGAAACTATAACGAACGAGAAGTCACCAAGTAGATATAACATCGTTGTAGCCTGCGATGTCTTATGTCATTTATTTCTTAACAAAATCAATGTATTTTGTTAAGAAATAAATGACATATGACATATGTTGAAATTTTTTGAAAAGAACTAATTACACATTACATTCATATTTAAAATTCATTGCACATAATATAAAATGTATCAATAATTCACAAAAAAAATATGTGTCACATGATGAGCATGTGTTTAAAGCAATATATTCGTATATTACCTAAGTTATAATTATTATCTTTGTTAGTAACATCGTTAAAATTCCGTGTAGGAAGGTGTAGTATTTAGATATTCACAAAGATGAGGTATTCCAGTGAGCCTTATGAATTATTATTCACAAAGACGATCATGACACTTGCCTAAAATAGAATAACTACCTACAGTTTCTACACAAATAATTATATCAAAGTATCCGTACAGGAGAAAATGAAATATAATAGTCGATTTTATTCAAATGGATAAAGAATAAGTACTATTTGGACGTCGAATTCATATCAGAATTCATTGGGACCTAATCCTGCCTATTCGATTATCGCAATTCAAATTTGGCAGGTAATCCTGAATACGATTGAGTCGGGATTTTCTCTACAGTTTGACGAGATATCGGTATTTTTAATCGATTATACAACGCACCTTCGACTTTTCGAATACCGTAAAACGGGGTGAATAGGGATGCAGGGGTGAATCAGGACGAAACTTTAAAATGGATTTTAACGTTGAAATAATACAGTTTGCTGCAAACAGGGAAAGTTAGTCGTTAATTATTATACAGTAAACACATTAGAGCAACAAACTACCTATATTATTTCAACGTTAAAATCCATTTTAAAGTTTCGTCCCGATTCACCCCGTTTTACGGCACATGTGCGTATCGTATAATTACCACTTACTTAAAAAACGATGAAGGAAAACATCGTGTGGAAACGTGGAGATATTTCCCGACGGTATGTGAAGCCAAGTCAGGTTAGAGGCCCATGGCCCATAAACACTCTGACACCAGGTTAGTCACCAACCACACGAAAAAGAAAAGAAAGAAAGATCGATTATTAGCTGGGATTGATGGGTACCAACCTACTATCAGATTTTAAGAAACGTCCTAATTTGATTTATGTAGTAAAACACACGCACACATCGCGAAAATAAATCTCTGAACTTGACACAGCGGGAATGGACAAGAAATTACCCGTTGAACGTCGGGCAAGCGAAGACGGATTAGTAGGGCTCGCCGTGGACAAATGCTTTTGCTTATGTATCCGACATATACATTTCTTTATTCAGCATAGCCGTATTTCAAGCGACAACAGGATAATAAGGGTACTTTCGTTTAAAAATGTACCACAAATAAATTCCCTAGTGCGTAAGTAAAAAACAAGTATATTTTAAAGTTTCGTCCCGATTCAACCCTTCATCCCTTTTCACCCCGTTTTACAGTACATGTGCGTATCGGATAATTACTACTTACTTAAAAAACTGTGAAGGAAAACATCGTGTGGAAACGTGGCTGAGAGATATTTCCCGACAGTATGTGAAGCCAAGTTAGGTTAGAGGTCCATGGGCGGCATTAAAACTCTGACAGAGAAAAAAGAAAAGAAAGAATGGTCGATTATTAGCTGGTACAATGCCTGACATGAAACATCTAGTTTGTTTGTGTAAATTGCTTAGTTTGTTATTAAGAAATAGCTCGTGAAAGATAATAATATAAATATTTATATATACTTAATTCTTTATTTATTTTCTCATAATCACAGTACAGTACATAGTTACGGTAAATTACGTTTCATAGAGACTGGTGTCTGTTGTAGGTAAAACATGTATTACAGAATAACGTATGACTTTATTGTACAGTAAAATATTATTCAAAACTATTAGTTTACAGTTTATTTTATAAATAAAGAAGCAAAGCAGATACATAGGTAGGTATCTAGTACAAAGTCTCTGTGGGTTGAGAAATCTACAGGTCTCAATTCATATTGGTGGCTTTAATCTTCTTAAGACGCTGACAACACCTAAACCGCGGTCCCTGTCAGATTGCATAGAAAAGAAAGAGAAGCGCGATCACACAACGCTTGTAATTTATTGCAAAATATGAAGTAATTATCTATTTACTCAAAATTGAGTTGAGTAATCGAAAATAAAAAACAACCAAGTTCTGCATTCAAATAAGACGTTCTTGTTATTAATTAAATACGTAACGTAAATTGATATTTGATACAGATATTTTGGATTAGAACTCAAAGTAATAGGTTAGTTTAACGTTAGTTTAACGTTAGTTTGTATTGAGATTTTGTTTTGAAAACGTGTTTTGGTAACAACCAAGTTCTGGGAAATATGATCAAAATTAACATATATTTTTTCCACTACCACAAACTATACAGATTTGGCAATTTTTTTTCTTAAGAGAAGCCTATTTTTGTCAATTGGGTCTTGTCAGCGCCTTAATGCTGATCGATTTTGTTTTCAAGTTAGAAGTTTCAGTACTTGTACACCACGTCACTGCTCCTAATTTATTTTTTCGGGGTCAAACCATGTGCAAAATGAAGGGTTCCGTAGTTGGGATAAATTTATCCCAAGAACAAATTTAACATTGTAGTTGAAAAACATGTTCCCCTATACATTCCAACTGCAAATATAAGTTTGTACGCACAATATTGAGGGATTCACCATGTTATTTGAAGACAGACTTCTTATGGGTTTACCTGTAATCTATAAAAAAGTATACAGAACAACACTGTTTTTTTATTTTATTTAGTCTCAGCAGTTTCGGAGATAAGGGGAATAGGCAATTTTCATGAATTTTCTTTAATAGCTTTAAAACAATTAAAATTTCTAACAATTTTAAAATTATAAAAAAATTGAAATCCTTATAACAAGTCCTTTCATTTGATACCTATGTTACGCTGTACAGTATGCAAAACATATTTTTTTATTTTCTTATTTATCCCCCTAAAGTGAACCCCATATTCAAAATGAATTTATTTACATTACACGTTCACAGAAATTCATACGTGTACCAAATTGCAACTTAATCGGTCCAGTAGATTCGAAACAAATTGGCTGTGACAGACGGACGGACAGATAGACACACGAGTAGTTAATCCTATAAGGGTTCTGTTTTTCCTTTTGTGGTACGGAACCCTAAAAAGACAAGAAACTCAATGATTACCGTGTTTACAATCTAAATAGCTATCAAGAATGTTTAAGTATAATACCTGCCTGTAATCAATCTTACTACATATTATTATAATACCCCACAAACGTCATTAATAACATCAAACATGGCGTTTAATTTCTAAACTTTGCTGAAATTTAAGTTATATTAGCGACTGTTTAACCATATGTTATTGACGTTTAAACGTCTCTTAACTTTAAGCACGTCTATAAAGAAAGGGGAATTTCGTCATTTTTGACCAAACTTCCTTTGTGGTTGAAGTCAACAACCAAGGCATATATCATAATATTGAACTTGGCTCTCATTTCACATTTCTGTTTTTGATGGGATATCATTACTTTTTGTACATAAATTATTAGTAGGTACTTATTTACAAAATTAATACCAAATGGTTTTTGTTAAACTATTGTATTTTCCTACGTTTACGGGGTACTGGTACTGGTACGGTGGGGGCTTTTTTGTGTTATTTTCTATATTTTCTTGTACCTTTACACTCGCTCAGACACGTTCGCGTCAAGTTTTTATCGCACCGCTCCCACCCCGCTGCTCCGGCGTCGCACCGCGCGTCGTGTACCGAAATGCCTATATTATTTAATAATTATTTATAAGTAATGATCTTACACTATTGATGTGCACTAAATATTGAAACAATAATTAATACTAAATCCCAGTTGATAACGTAATAAATACGAAAGTCGACTATACTCTTAGTTATAAGTACTAAAACGGAAATATTTGGATTAAAAAAAATAAGGGTGGTATCCAACTCGTTATATATTCACGTGAAGACATTAAACTCCACATAAAGACCGGCTGTCATAAGTTTTGATTGCTAGTGTTCTTATATCTCAAATAGTGTGAATCAATTAAGTGAAAAATTATAATAAAATGATAAAAATTTACAACTTTCTGATTTATTCCTTTGTATTCACCTAATTACCTATCTGCATGCCAAATTTGAACTTTCTAAGTCATCTGGAACTGGGTTAGAGTTTTGATCTATATGTCAGTCAGTGACAAAAACGACGATTTTTGGACGTTAATATCTAAATAACCGTTTAAGATGTGTTTATAAAATTTGGAGCACATATGTATCTCGCAAGTCTCAATATATGAGCCAAATTTGACACGTTTATGTGAAATAGTTTTTGAGTTATGAGGGGGTCAAAAGTGGCTCCAAATGATTCGTGTAATATTAAACACACACACACGGTGCTGCTCGCCAGTTCTGTTACTTGAACTTGGCTTGACACGCTGCCGCGTGTCTAGATCACTAACGTTGTGTCATCGCGCTTTTCTTTTTATTTTTATTAAATAGATAATTGCTTCATATTTTGCAATGATGCAAACACTGAAGCAATTATCTATTTACTCAAAATTGAGTTGAGTCATAGAAAATAAAAAACAACCAAGTTCTGCATTCAAATAAGACGTTCTTGTTATTTATTAAATACGTCACGTACGTTGATATTTAATACAGATATTTTGGATTGGAACTCAAGGTAAAAGGTTAGTTTAACGTTAGTTTGTATCGAGATTTATTTTTAAAACGTGTTTTGGTAACAACCAAGTTCTGAGAAATATGTTCAAAATTAATATATGTTTTTTCCGCTATCACAAACTATACAGATTTGGCAATTTATTTTCTTAAGACAAGACTATTTTAGTCAGTTTCCTCTTGTTAGCGCCGTACTAACAATAATAAAAATCTCAATAAGGAGTCCTAATCTATATTTTTCATTACGTTACGAAAATAACTCATTAAGGTTATTTTCGTACCTACCAGTAAAGAAAAGATGAAATGGCGACAGCAGCCCTACAGTTTCAAGAACCTTCATGAAACATTAATTTATCTAGCTAAGTCGACTTTAAACCCGACTGGGTTCCGTAGATTAACACTGTTTTAATATCCATATTCCTTGTAATATTGTTATTCTATCTCGCAGTTTCGGCATAGAGTGCTGGAGTGTCGACAAAGTGGTAAAATAAAATTAGGAAACAAAAATTTGTTATTTTTTTTTTCTCGTCTGTAATAGTCGGAGTATTCCGTGTGGTGCCGGACGTAAAGAATAGTACCATCCCATTTCTTCCCGTGGGTGTCGTAAAAGGCGACTAAGGGACTTACTAGAGAAGGGGCAGCAGCGTTCTGTATGCATATTAACACCATACTGCGATCGCCAACCCGCCTGCCAAGCGTGGCGATTATGGCAACCCCAAATGACAAGCACTAAAAAAAATACGGCCCCTAGTACCCGGCGGCCCGCCTAACCTTGGCTACGGTAGCGGTCAAGGCTACGGTGAGGCAAGGGGTGCTAAGAATCCCCGGAAGAGATCCGGCTACCAAAACCACCGGTGAAGGCCGCAGGAATCCGCTGGATGCGGGAAGCACAAAACCGGTCGAAGTGGCGGTGCTTGGGGTAGGCCTATGTCCAGCAGTGTACGTCTTTCGGCTGAAATGATGATGATGATGAATCGTCGGAGAGGCGGTTAAGTTCGTTATTGGGATAAATTCATTCCAACTACGAACCCCTTCATTGTGCGTGTACACGCACTAGGCCGGTTTTTTTAAATAAAGGAAGTTATTGCTAAAATTGTTTTAGTCAGTTAGTAAACTATTATAATATCCCGACTCAAAACGCAACACGTTTAATTACTGTAAGTATATGATATGACATGGGCTTGCGGAGGGTGAGCAATGGGTAGCTCGCCGTCCGGTAAGGACCAGGCGGGGTCGAGGGCCGATGCCTGCCTGGGTCGCGGGAAAGTCCAAAAGGGTTACCGAGGCCCCTGGCAACACAGGCAACGGAAGGAACACGGGTGGGTTTTAGTCAGTAAGAGTCTGACACACCCTCCCGCTCCGCCCAGAGCGGGAGAAGTTATTTGATAATTCCTCAACTAAAAAAAAAAAGTGCCTATGTGACAATTATGAGGCAAAAGAACAAATAGGTGAGATGTCAGATGTTACACATCATATGCGACTACTTGGCTTGCTCGTTTTTTATTTAGCCTATATTGTCCCACTCCTGGACAAAGGCCTCCCTGAAGTCCTTCCAGGAACTCTTTTCCCGCGCCACTTCGAACCATCCCTCGCAGTACGCGTCTACGCCATCTCGCCACCTCTTTGAGGCTTCTAACACTTATGTATACCCGTATATTATGCCAGTAGAAGGTCCTGTCTACAGTATTACATCCGATAAATAATATTTATGTTCAATTAGTACCTTATTGACTTTCAGCAGTATTGACAAGGGGCGAAATGCCCAGAAGCAGATGGGCGTCGATATTGGGACCCGATTAAATTGTATTAGTTCGCAATTACACAACACTTGGTTGTACTCGCTGATTGATTAAATTATTAACTAATCTGTGGAGTTTAGGTAGACAATCTCAGAATTTAGTATTTAGTAGATAAGCTCCTTTTATTTAAGTTACAATTACTATTACCTTTTCCACTTCCAATATTATTATTGATTATTTTCAGCTTGAATGGCATGGTATTGTTGTTGGTGCAATTACTACGGGCACACGAGGTTTAATTTTTTTCATCAAAAAATTTGAAGACATGTTACATCTACCAACCCGCACTGGGCCCACATTGGTCTATTACTCCCTCTCGATGAGAGGAGGCCTGTGTCCCAGCAGTGGGAACATTATAGGCTGATTATGAGGTTTCATAACTTAGTCTGTAATATTGACGACGTATCTGCAATCTTCTTGACCCATACAATTTCGGTAGTCACTCTACAACAGACAACAGAGTTTGACAACCTGTAACATGAATAAAAATAAATATTATCTACTAAAATCACATTGTATCGCAAAATAAAGTTCGAAACCACATTAGCAAGGTCGAGGTACACTGAAACGGATTTGGCACAGATTGCGACACAACACGGTTCTCAATTCCCCGTTTTACGCACACAAAGCCATGCCAAACCACTATGTATATATACAGACATAAAACAAATGACTCTTATATTTCTCAGTTTAGGAAACGTGTCTACCCGACTGTCGGTAGTAGTTTGTTTCAAATTCATGAGATGTTTGTTTTTATTTATTTTTCCTTTTTATAAACTATTACGGTTGGTGATACTTTGTTCACATTACGATCTAGCCTATTAATAAGTAATTTAAATATAACTTAAACTTGTAAGTAGGTATACAATTAAGAAATCGTCCAATAACGTCTTTCTTAATCCTTAGGTATGTTAATGGGAAGACACTTGATTCAGGTATTCTTTATAAAAAGTCAGCACTTGCACTGCAGTTTTAGTTCACTTACACTACACTAAACTAACTCAAAAGTTTTTACTCTTTTTCGTCTGTTTGTTATGTTTATTGAATATTTGATGCGTTAGAAAAACTTTTATACAAAATAATACCTACGCTCACGCGGGTGTTATTTTTACACTCTGCTATATCAACCAACCTATCCTGAAACAAAGGCTCTCTAACTGGCGAAATATGGGTGTACTATAGGTACACTTTTCTGCCTAACCCTTCGAGGAATACGGTGTGATGTTATGTTAATAATACTAAAATAGTAACACCTCTCCGTAAAATAGGAACACTCAATTACGTCCGTACCTAAGGGCTTGTCCACATCACAACGTCACGACGTCGTCGACGTGGAACGGTGCGGTGTTGCGGCGTGGCATTGACGTGACGTGCTAATTTTCGTTAGCGTGTCATAAAAATGCACGTCACGATACCACAACGGTACACGTTGCCGTGCCTTGTAAAATTCCGGTACAATTTTCACTCACGAACCATTGATATAGCAGTCTCTTTTAGATATGGACAGCACGAGACGTATTCTGCTACTGCTATTATTAAGAAGTCGCTTGAAAAAAAATATATGAAAGAAAATACTGGGTGCACCCATATTTTTCAACTGAGACACCGCATCGCCACGAACCGCTTCCGACGACGTCCGATGCGTCGTTTCGCGGCGACGTTGCCGTACCATGCATTAGCACGTAATGCACCGCGCCGCGAGACCACACCGTTCCACGTTCACGACGTCGTGACGGGGTGATGTGGACAAACCCTTACGTCGCTGTCGTACCTATAATCTTTTGGTACTCAGCAACATTATTACGTAACACTATCAATAACAATCTGAATGATTTGGAAGTATATTGCTAATCCATTGCTTCATATGTTCGAAAAATTTGTAATAACGCAATGAATGTTGTTGAACTGTCAAAATGAAACCCATTGCTACTGATAGTGTGTTACACAACTACACCGCAAGTTTTGATGTTGAACAGAATTCTAAGTACTACGAACATGAGTTTCAGCTTAGCTGCAGCCAAACACCGCAATAACGCGTTGAATTCAAATCGCAATTTGCATAAATCGTAGTTTCGTAGTACACGGTACGTCGTGATGACATACAAGTTACGAGGGAGCATTTGAAACAGTCAACTTAATTATTGAGTGCAGAGTTTTGTACGATAACTACCTGTGAGTTTATTATTGCTCAGAAATGTGTTTAAAATCAAAAGAATACACTAGTTGCCTCCTTTATCATCATCGCCTCTACCTTTGAGGTTTATTTCTTCCAATACATCTCTATCTGTCGTAGTCTAAAACAAAGAGATCATAAAAGATAAAAAATCTTTTATGATCTCTTTGTAATCTGAGTACAAAGATAAATAATCTTTTATGATCTCTTTGTTTTAACAGAGATAAATTCATCAACTCAGTCTATCGCAATCCACTGCTGGACATAGGCCTCTCCAAGGCAGCGCCACAACTCCCTTTCTTCCGCCTTCGTCCTGCGGGGCGTTGTATACTACACTTGTCGATACGCGGTCTCCACTCCAGGACTTGTCTGCTCCACCGGCCTTTGGTCCTTCGACAAACATGACCAGCCAATTGCCATTTCAGCTTGTTCACTCTGCAAGCTATGAGTATGTCGGTAACTTCGGTTCTTTTCCGGATAACTTCTTTCAATCTGTCAGGTATAAACTTGAATGTCTTTTGCAATCTTCTTTCTATACATATTATAAATGAATGTCGCTTTTCTTGTCCGTCAGTGTGGTCACGATGTTCATCTAAACTAAGGAACAGATTTTGATACGGTTTTCACCATCATTTAGAGAATTTATTCCGGAAGATTTATGTGTATGTTACTTATTAAACTTAAATATAATATAGAAATCTCGATGATTTTTCTGTTAAGTCGTAAAACCCGTCCGATTAGGGGGCCGCTGCTGTGCAAAATGGGTTACGCCTGGGTGCTACGCGGTGCACTTCCCCACCGTGTCGACGTAATCTGTGACGCCGATGACACATTGGTGACGGCCCGGGGGCATACGCACTGACAATCGGCCATACTGGCTACGGCAGGAGTTGCGCCGGTTGTTAGAAGGATCCGGCGTTTGGGTCTCGAGGTGGCTTTGTACAAGTCTCCGTACCTAACGTACTCCGTACCTCCCTCTCTGTTTCCATGGGGCTTGGAACAAGCCACCTCGGGATTTACACATAGTGGTAGGAGGCATCCGCATCGGTGTCGAGTAGACGATGAAGTACCTGGGACTTGTCCTCGACTGCCGGTAGGACTTCGGGCCGCACATTCAGCGGCTGATTCTCAGGTTGTTGAGGGTGGCAGCTGCTCTTGCGCGACTGCTACCCAATTGGGGGGTCAAATATGAACTGTACGATCCACATGTACAGCCTCCGGCAGGAGGCGTCCTGCCGGAGGTTGTATATGTGGATCGTACGGTTCATAGCTCTGTATGGGGCGCCCGTGTGGGCGAACATTCTGACGGCCCGCAAAGTCACAATGATGCGAAGGCCGGTGAGAGCGATGGCTGTTAGGATGATAAGGGAATACCGTGCGATCTTCTACGAGGTAGCCACTCTCGCTAGCGGAAGGTGGAGCTAGCGCTTGGTCAGCATCCGGTTCCCCGGGAATTCGAGGCACGAAGGACTGAGCTCCGTCTGATCCTAGTGGCTGAATGGAGGAAATGACTTGCACAACCAAGTTGGGGGCTCGCCACAATAGTGGCGATAAGGCCTGTTATGGAGGAATGGCTGGAGAGACAGCATAGTGCACTCAGTTTCCGGCTGACGCCCTGACGCAGGTACTTACTGGACACGGATGCTTCGGGAAGTACCTGCATCAAATGGGTCGGGAGCGGACGCCCGCTTGTCATCACTGTGTGAAGTGCCCCGAGGACACGGCGCAACATACGCTGGAAGAGTGCTCAGCTTGGGCCCAACAGTGCTGTGCCCTCATCGCGACACTAGGTGCGGGTGATCTCTCGCTTCCGGGTGTGACCATGGTCGGAAGCGAATAAGCGTGGGATAGTCGCCTCTTTTTACGAGGAGGTAATGCATGCAAAGAGGCGAAGAGGGAGAGAGAACGTACCTCTCATTTCACCCGCACTGGAAGAGCAGCCGGGCATCGAAGGACGCTTAACGATCTCCGGCCACCATAAGGAGGGGCCTGCGGGCGGCGAAATAGGGGCTGTGTCGTCGCTCGAGCAGTCAGACTCAAAGTGGCACGCATTAATACATGAAAGCCTTAATGGGAGGACATCCGATCGTGCGATCGGCCGCACTCGGTGTTGGGACCCGGTAGACATGGCGGGCTGGTACCAGTTGAGGATGCGGCGAATGCCCCAGAATCATGGTTCTAGAAGGTACAGTGGGGTTTAGTCGGTAAGAGTCCGACATAAACCTCCATTATTCCCAAACGGAGAGTATCCGTGAGGATTTCCCCAGGAGAAAAAAAAACGGAGCTGGTCACTAGTACTTTATAAATAAAAGATGAATAGACCACAATCGACCTACATTTCTATACCCAGTCACATATTATCTGACAGAGGCTTTGTTCTGTCGAATTTAACAAAGCCTCTGTACACCTGTACTTCGTCAGGTTCTAACAAGCGCTTTCAAAGGCCTGAAAGCCTTTGAAATTCAAAAGTTAGGCACCTTTGTATGCGGTGCCTGTGATCTATCTACTCGTATAGTCATAGAATATTGTCAGTTACGTAATGCTATATCCTTCCAGACCAGTTCGGAACCATATGCTATAACCAATGTGCGATCTTTAACTCAAAGAGGACAGAATACAAACCAATTACAATCCAGCTATAGATATACTCACCTAATGAATCGTCGTGGGAAATCTAAAACGAAAAGAAAGCGTTTACGTTACGTTACGTTAAATATTAACGTTTTCGTAACATAGGTAACTCTTTTGGATTCAAATATCTCACAAAGTATTTTTACCTTAACCGTCAAGCCCCGCGCGACAGCTATTCGGAGTCAAACAAAAGAAAATCAATTGTGTCTCATTAGCTGTCCTTGACCAATTAAATCACGAGTAGGTAGTATTTTAAAGTTTTTATACGGCCAAGTCACTTCGCTCTACAAATTCGAACATGTTCGAATTTGTAAAGCGAAGCTCTGAAAATCACACGGTCCAGTCGAGCCTCCATAAATTTCATGATAGTGATGCGAAAAAATATTAGGTACACGCTTAATCTGTTCCATTCGTAGTTCCGTAGTCGACTGTCGATTAAGCGCCTCTCTGGCTGATACAACACGTCAGTGATACCTACTGTAATGAGATGGGACCTTTTTCTGTTTGAGAAATCAGTCACGTCGATCCTCGATGTTGAACAAGATCTTTTAAAACCCTTTTTGGTATGACAGCATTATTATTGTTGTTCTATCTTTCTGTATCTAGTTAATCATTGTGCTTCCTTCCTTCCCTTGAGATAGGAGCATTTATTACATAAGTTAACTATTTCATAACACAACTGGCGAAATGTGGGCGTACTTAGATACTATAGGTACAACTCTGCGACCCTTCGGGGAATACCAGCGTGATGTTATGCTAACTATTGCATTAAGTGTGCAGCTGTCGGATTTGTTTTAATTGAGTTGGAATATTTCATGTTACACGCAAGTATGTAAAACGATTATAAGTCAATCAAAACTTAAGTGTGTATAATAATGTAATTATGTATACCGGAGATGCGCTATCAAAAAGTTTCAGAAACGTAAATTAATATTCAGATGATAACACCGGTACTAACTAAGGTACTACATTAGAAGGGTTTTTAACCCTGCTAATGTAGTACCTTAGTAATATCTGTATTATGTCCCATATCCGCTATAATTACAATACAATCTATACAATATTTACATATTCCTCGATCAATCAGATCAAAATATTGATATTCGGCCGCATCTGTTTACTTTGGGAGCCGACCTCAATAAGCTCGGCAAAAAGACTGGCTTGATGATATTGATTGATCAGTATCAAATAACGCGCTCCGGGAAAACGAGTAAAGGGATACGACAATGTTTTATTTTCATTAATCAAAAAATCAATTGATTACTTCAAACAATGTAAAGTTATTTGAATCTAAGCTCAACAAGCTCGGTAGCACGGCGCGGCAGCTCTGTGGGCGTATGATTGATTTATTAATGTTGTTCCAAACAACAATGAAAGTCATGCGAAACACGAGCTTCGAATGTGACGTAACGTTCGTTCGATATTTGAAATTATTTTCACTTTGCTGACAATACCAATAATCGATGGCCAATCAATATTGATTTGGACGTATTGATTGTCAATAATTAGATAAGTAGCCAACAATGATTCAATTGACTGACTAATATAATAAGATCTCATAAGTCAATAAAAAACAAAGTATCTAAGCAAACCTGATTTTATGTTTTTTTTTGGCTATGAACTAATTACCGAAAACTTTTAGAAACAGAATAGTATCCGCTGAAAGTGTCAGTACTTATTAGCTTAATTACAACACTTGGTTTTGCGGTACGAAAAGGAGGCGTGAGCGTTTGAAGATATGTTATCTGTTAGAGTCCTTTGTTAAGTGGCCCCCACTGAGTGTAGACCATTTTCACCGGCTTTTTGTATCACTTGGCTCAGCATGACCACGGCTCAAGGGTATTGTGTAATGGACCCAGATACACTTTGCTCACAGATGTGTCTATTATCACATAACCGAACAATGTTTACACCACGGTAATGGACAGGCCCTGTTGTGGTAACAAATTGCGTGGGGGGCTTATTTCCTTAAAAACTTCTCACATTGCACGGAACTAGTATGGGACTAGTTGAAACTTTGTCACTTTTGCCATCCAATTCAAAGTTTAAATCGTCTACATTTTGGGGAATTTTCCGGAACTTCCTCTAAAAGGTACAGACCTACTGAATTAGGTCGAGCTACTTCCGCATTCTCATTTTTGGAATGAACTTTCTATATTTTCGATTCTTTGCTGCAAGCTTAAATAAATAAAAGCTAAAAGTGGGAATATCCATTCAATTGTGTCGTATAAATTCCAGATATCGATACAGCAAATTATTCAATTGTGGAGAATGCATTGTGGTGACGACCGCCGACAGCGGTGCTGCAGACCACAGACAGCCTACACCTGACGCGGAAAGCGCGCACTCCAGCTATCTAGGTCATCCATGCATCAGAGACACGCACTTGCGATAAGCCGCAATCACGCGAATGACCACAAAATTATTCTGTTCCCACAGTTTAAATGAATTAGCGATACTACGCACCTTTATTATATGAATTTATGTAACTAAGTGGTTACGTATTGCTTCCTACGACTGGGTGCTGCTTGTTACGATAGAAAGAAAGAACACCTATCTGTTTGGTAGGTGTTGCTGCACTAGGCCATGGTCAGATATACGATACAATAATTGTTATAAAAAAAAAAAAAAACGAGACAGCAATGGTGGCCCAGTAGAAACGGCCGCGAATTACGAGTTGTAAGACGTAGGTTCGAACCTATACATGCGTTTTACTTTCTGTAAATTATTTCATCACCACTGCTTTCAAAACGGTGAAGGAAAACATCGTGAGGAAACCGGCATGTCCTAGAACCAAAAATTCGAAGACATGTGACATCTACCAACCCGCACTGGGCCCGCGTAGTGGATTACGGCCCACTCCCTCTCACGGAGAGGAGGGCTGTGTCACAGCAGTGGGAACATTATAGGCTGATTATGAGGTTTCATAACTTTCGCTTAGTTCACATTAATTTTTCCTCGTATGAGCCGTTTAATATTACATCTGATATTCAGGGTGATATTGTTGAAGGCTGCTTATAAATTCTAAGGAGGAGGATTTAAATTTTAAATTCGTTTTCAGGTCGGATTTTAGGTAGGAATGTAGGATTCAGTATTCCGTTTTCATTATTTTGGTACAAATACAATAAATATTTTTACTTTATTATGTAAGTATCTGGGGCCGACTTTTCAGTTGGCGGTGAACTAATGCTTAGTAAATATCAAATAATACAACATAACATAACATAACATAGCATCACGCTTTGTTTCCCCGAAGGGTTGGGCAGAGATGTACCTGTAGTACACCCACATTTTGCCAGTTATGTTTTAAGTCTCATACAATAGGGGGCGAACCTACTGCCATCGACCGGGTACAAATCCAGACTCCGGGCTGCTACTGCGAAATTCCAGATAGAAAAACCCAATAGCACTTCGACCGACCCGGGAATCGAACCCAAGACTTCATGCTCAGCTGCATGCGCTTGCGACCACTAATCCAACGAGGCATTAAATATCAATATTTTTTAAATATCAAATAAAATGTTTAAATCGAGGGTTGGCTTAGGACTCTCGTTTAAATCAATTCATTATTTACAATTAAAACTAACTAATAACATAATTAATAATTAAGGGAAATGCGATCGTTGATCACATTAGCAGCTTGTGCGCGTTGCACAATTTATTGCATAAACTAATCAGCATCAATCCGCGAGCAACAATGTGTGTGGCGATGCTCACTGGACTGTTGCAGCAACTTTATTTAGATCGATAGGCTACTTGTGACCTATTGCTTAACTAGCTTTGAATTAATATAGATGCAAAATCGCATGGAAAAGTTTTTTTTGTTTGAACAATAAATTTTACGTGAGATTTCACTTTATTTTTACCTATTGTGATGTAGTAATTTTATTCTAGGTGCATTGTCTTCACATATAATTATATAATTGATTTATACAAAATACTGTAAAACATTTTAAAAGAGTAACGGTGGAGTTTCTTGCCCATTCTTCTCCATACGAAACTACCTTTTGGAAGGGGCAACTAGAATCACTTCTATTTTTCTGTAAATGTTGATGTTCAAAAGTGCCTTTTATGTGCTTATTTGAAATAAATGATTTTACTCTTAGAATTTAGAAATTTTACTTTGACTTTGATTAACTCGTTTTGAACTATAACATACCTACCTCCTAATTATAATATATTAAATTATAATATATTAAACATAATATTCTTGCTGCGAACACGTCAATGTTATAAATGTTAAACAAAGATCTGAATTAGAAGCTTTATTTGTTTATTTGGTTTCATATTTCTTTCTTTTTCAAGCATTCATTCATACAGCGGTTTACCAAAATACATCTCTTGTGCAGTTTTCCGTAGCGAATGAAAACCTATGTGAATGTTTACACAAAACTAAAACCGCATGCGATAAAAAACTGACTTGTTTATATTTTACACCGTGACTCGGTATACAAAATATACAAGCCAGTTTATTCTGAAAATCTGTAAAAAAAGGTATTGTCGCAGTGGCGATGGCGTGTCTCTAAACGAAATAATTTTATTTTATATATATTTTTTTGATCGCAAACGTATGAGTAAACGTTGTAGTAAACTCTGTATTTCCTCACCGATTGTATTACTAGCTGAGCTATACGCAGTGGCATGAAACTCCTTGACTACAAAGTGTTGAATCCGCTAAGCAGTACCAGGTTGATGGTCCATAAACACAAAAAGTACCTGCTCAAGCAACTCTGTAGAGTACCATCTCGTAGCTCTTCATTTTTTACTTTTTTTTTCTTTCGCGTAGTGTAAATTATTTTGTATATTAGAAAAAAAAATCTAACTGAACAGACACCTGTACTGCTGGGGAGTTTATTGCGCCACATCGTTTTCCCAGCTAAAGCACTAGGAAGTGGTGAAGGGTGGGCGTTTTGTGGGACTGTCTTATATAATTATGACGTTCGAAAAGTGGTGATTCTCAGCCTAGTTTGAATAAATGACTTTTGATTTTGATTTACTACTCATTGGGACTGAAAAACTTTGCAAGTTCAGAAAGAATACGAAAGCATGTACAATACAGTAAAAGCAATGATTTTAAGTCAGAAAAATTGTTATAACAGGTATATTTTAAATTGGTACAAGAAAATAACGCAAAAAACAAATAATTCACCCAAGAAATTCACCAAACGGTTTATTTGGAAACTATAACAAACCAAATTGTTTGTTAGTCCACTCAAAGTGGACGCACGTAGATCATTTAAATCACAATTACGTATTCACCAGCAGACTCCATGTTTATACAAAAAAGCATCTTCAATAGAGACTAATTGCCTTCGGTTTGGCTCGCTTTTGTGTTGTTAATCAACGCTCTGCGATTGTTCAAACCCTATTGTCCTCTTGTTTGGTGGACCCTTGGCTTTATTACGACATTTTTATGAAGACAACGCTGTCAGGAAAATATTGTAATAAAAGAACGTGATAAAATATGTGTCACTTTGTAACTGACATACTACGTATTATATGCTTGTTTCAATAATTAATTTGTTGAGACGGTCGCCATCGCTAATTGCCACTGAATGGCTAGTGATTACTAGCCATTCAAAGAGTATGAGTGAAATAGTATGAGATTCGTGTATTACATGTAATTAGGGAAAATGCTTGAGCTTCGACCTCCACGTCAAGACGAGGTGCTTCGGAACTTTACAGTTAGGGATACAGAGTCAGACCGAATTGCCATACAAATAATTATTCCGGAAAATTCGGTTTAACGCTACGACGATCGCGAGAAGTTTAAGACAACAGCTACGGTTTTTTTACAGGCGGAAATTTCCGATTTTCACTTACCTAATTGAAAAAGTTTTTTATCAAAAACATAATTATTTAGGTATTTTGTACTTAGGTATGTTTAAATAGGCCTATGAACGTAATTTTGTTCAATCCAATTCCGATCGTAATAATGTTAATAACAGCGCGAGCCAATATTTAGAAAATATCCGGGTAACGCAATTTTCCTATAAAATGTTGACCAAAATTTCAATTTGGTCGGAAAACAAAATACCTAATGGCCGCCCTCGTATTTGCCCAGTAAAAAGGTTGCTTGTTTTTTGTAGAATTATACTTTTTTAGACAGCGTGAACAACATCAGTGAATTAGCATCAACCTAATGTACGAAAGGAGAGATACATTTTTCTTATCGCCGCCGCGCCGCGCCGCCGGCTCGGAAGTTTGAACTTTCACATCGTTCTTTGAAAGCTAATTCCTCGCAAACATTTTTTGGTGTTAGATCCATTACCGACATTATCAGCGAACTCTTCAGAAGAGCCCATCTTTTACAATCATATTTTTAGCACATTTTTATCAGGTGTTCTATCTTTTATTATATCACTAGTCCTACTAATATTATAAAGGCGAAAGTTTGTAAGAATGGATGGATGGATGGATGGATGTTTGTTACTCTTTCACGCAAAAAGTACTGAACGGATTTGGATGAAATTTGGCACACAGATAATTTATAACCAGGAATAACACATAGGATACTTTTTATCCCGATATACCCACGGGGTCAAAACTTATGCGGGTGAAACCGCGGGGCGCTTCTTGTATGTAATAATATCACAGCTGTTATTTTATCAAGCAGTGTATAGTCTTCATTTTAAGCTGATTTGAATCCATTGACTGTAACTTTGGTGGGATGGAGAAATCGAAATCAATAAACGGAAATTGAAATAATAAAAACAAATTGCACAATGACCCCGGGTTTTTAATTAAACCATGTTAAATGTTGCTGCAGAGAGTGCCTCGGGACTTTGCAATGTAAAAAATCTTCATTTTCAGAACGCAAAAAATGAGACGCGAATATTTTACAAATTATGACATTTTGTTTGATAAATCCATTATTTTAATTTGTATTTTTTGGTTTCAGGTATAACTGCAGTATGGTGAATGTGTGAATATTATTCAAGCACTTTGACACTGTGTCTGTGTGTGTGTGTGTGTGTTCAAGGAATGCTTGTGTGATAATTCAAGATGTACGTAAAAACATTTGATTCAAGAACGATGTTTGTTGCGACGATATTAGTGTTAGTGAGTGTTGTGGGTGCGAATGTGAACACTACAAGTGTATCGGGGGCGTCCCGCATGGCATGGATGAAGTCCTTGTTGGACCACCACAACTGGATGCAGTACATCAACAACAGCAGCCTGACCTTGCCTCTGAGCTGTGAGACAGATCTGAGGACCTACCTGACAGCGCTGAATGACGGACAACTATGGGCCTCGAAAAGTAAGTCAATCTTATTGAAATCGATTCACTAAATCGGATGTCTTTCCAAAAATGCCGGTTTTGCTGCGGTACCTGATGAGTTTGCAAAACTGCAAATTTCACGTGCTATAAGAACTATCTTATACGGATATAATGATTTGAATCATTATATTCGTGGATGTAGGTAAAGGTAAAACTCACTAAGTGACATTTTTGGGAAAATTGTCTAATCATCTTTGAGACAAAAGTGTCTAAGTTCACTATGTTTACCACTTTAAGAAAAAACTTCTTAAAGTTCTTCGTAAAAATGTCACTTAAGTTTTACTTTTACAGCCAAGTATCCGTAACTGATCTAATACACTAAAACGATTGAAAGAAATTGCACTATCAACGTTAATAGTTTATTCCTACCAGATTTATAATGGCTGCGGTATTCTGTATAGTTGCGGCTTCTCACTTGAGTTGCATAAACGTCAGAAAGGAGTCGTAATGAAAGCAGCTGGAAGCGCGCAGGCACCCGCCGCTGCCCGTGTCCCTCTTACAAGTTTCATACGAAATGCCAGCGCCGAAATTACACTTTTAAATATTTTGGGCAAGGTAAAATATGCATTGTTCTCGCAAATGTACTGAATAATCCCTCTGGAAGTTATTTCAGAGAACAGTTGTCTCAGTCTATTTCCTCATTAATCTGTGTGTATTATCATTACATTTAGGACCATTTCCATAATTCTTATAATCCTTTTAATGCTGGCACAATTTGCTAATGGCAGTGCTAAATCCGAAAGTAATAGGAGATAATCTGTTCCATTGAGGCCGGTTTTAATTCTGTGATAAGAACTTCTCCGGCGGAACATTTCAGGAAACTTCGGGGTATTCTGTTTATATAGTAGGTACGTCAAATTATTACGAATCAGAGCGGCCCCCGCCATTCAGGCGCAGGCGCGATGTTTTCATTCGCATCACATCCGATCATTACTGTCCGTTCATCCTCACCAATCATGCATAAATGTATTCTGGAATACATCTAAAACGGCGAATGTTTAGTGAATTTTTGATGGGATTTTTTTTAATCACCAAGTGTGCCAAGTTGAATGACATGCAGCAAAGTTTGAATAAGTTGAACTTATACTCTCGAGTGCAAAGAACTTTTCACTTCCTCGCGTTCAATAGATTATTACCCTGAGCTATGAGATAATTTTCCCACGCTGCCATTGCCAAACACCCTTCGTAAGTCGTAAATATCCTCCGACCTCTTGAATCTTCACTGAACGTGACCGAAATGAAAATCATATGTTTTCGTCACGGTCACTGTTTGATTCGAATATCATTTATCACTGCTCTATGGTTTCACATCAGATTCTTGACTGGCCTCATTCTTCTTGTATCTCATCTGAAGGTAATAGAGCAAACAAACTTTCGCTCGCACCGAATGGCTCATCATCTGTTTCGAAACGTTTTTAATCACAACGGAAATATTGTTTTTTCGGTTTGTAGTCTATTACTTTTATTTAAGTTTTGTAATTACGGATCTACCTAGATATTACTGAAATTTGTTACCTCTTGTAGGTAAGTATCTACCTAATATATCGATAGGCTTACAAAGTTATAAATAAGCTTTCAGGTAATGAGTATGGAGAAGCCATTACAGAAACAACAGATGTGTACTTTAACTGTATTGTCAGACACAAGCTGTGGAATAATTTAATTCCAGATCTTACTGTTACGGCGTTTTAATTTAAATATTGCCCTACAGCATTCACATTTTTAGGGTGCCGTAGTAAAAAGGGAACTCTTATAATTTCGCCATGTCCTGTCTGTCTGTCTGTCCCCGGCTTAGTGACTCTTAGTACTAGAAAGCTGTAATTTGGCATGGGTATTAATCACGCCGACAAATACCCATATAAGTATAAATATAAATACCCGTAAAATAAAATATTGGAAAAAGATATTGTATTGTATTTATTCCTTGCACGAACAGTGGGGTTGATATTTTTCTCTCGTCGATCTCATGGTGTGGGTTATCGTAGGATAGGCCGTTTAAAAATAATACGGGTCTGTGAAAACCATTTTTCGATTCAGGCATCCGTTTGCATAATATTAAGCTTTAAAGTACGAATTTATGTTAAAGTCAAGTGCCCCCCCTGTCAGCTAAATGGTTGTTTTTGGATATGTGAAATAATTCATGGCAGTAGTATATGTAACGAAATTAAAAAGTAAACTATCACAGCTAAGTAGGCTTTACAAGTTAACGAGTAATAGTCGACCAACTTACGTTTGCAGTTGGAGAATTAACCGTGACGTATATCGATGTATGAGAGGACCACGTTTTCTACTACAATATTAAGTATGTTTTGGGATAAGTTCATCCCAACTACGGAAACCCTTTCATTTTGCGTGGTCCGACTCGCACTTGGCCGGTTTTTCCATAACTTTTTCTAGCATTATAAGTATAATGAAGTTAGTAGAAAGTCAAGTAAAGTATGAAATTATAAGTATAGTGAAGTTAGTAGAAAGTCAAGTAAATTATGAAATTATAAGTAGGTTTAGTGAAGTTAGTAGAAAGTCAAGTAAAGTATGAAATTATAAGTAGGTTTAGTGAAGTTAGTAGAAAGTCAAGTAAAGTATGAAATTATAAGTAGGTACCTAGTGAAGTTAGTAGAGAGTAAAGTAAAGTATGAAATTACACATAACATAACATCACGCCTTGTTTCCCCGAAGGGTTGGACAGAGATGTACCTGTAGTACACCCACATTTCGCCAGTTATGTTTAAGTCCCATGTAATAGGGGGCGAGCCTATTGCCATCAACCGGGCACAAATCCAGACTCCAGGCTGCTACTGAGAATTTCCAGATAGAAAAACTCAATAACTTAATAAGTATGAAATTAAAGGAGTTATTGAGTTGAGAATAATAAAGTTAATCTGCTTTACTACTTAAACTGACTTTTCTTCAAACTTATTACTTCAGAATCATAACGTAATATTCTCCGTAGAAACATACAACAAAGTAAATAAACAAACATTTATTGCGAAAACCATATCTCAGTATGACTATTTGCCAATACGAGTATTCTGTCGTTGTGTTATTTTGAGATCAAGGGAGATTCACCGTGGAAGCAAAACGGTTGCAATATTGCTATTGGTTGGTTAGCTGTTCAAATGCCCGTAGTTTTAATTTTTAATTCAATTGTATTTGTAACCGCAGAAACGTGAATAAACGGGCTGTTGAGGCTTTGTGGCCTAATATTTTATCCGTTTACAAAACTGTAGCTGGTATTTTTGAACCACAGTCTAAAAAAAGGTTAAATATGTACAGACATAAAACAATATAAGTACCTTCCTAATTAAAAGACTAGCAAAGATAAGTTGGTAGATATTTATAAGTAATGAACACAATCACACTCAAAATCTCTGAAAACTCGATTAGATTGATGTAACTTTGATTGTGTCTGTGATTGTAACGGAAGATTAGTAAAACAGTGAATCGTCAAAGTACGGAATTCGCCTGAGGGGAAACAGAGACGTCACTCAGAGCCAGGCCTGTTAATCGACAGCCAATCATTCACAGAGAATCTTTGGATTCCAATCATTTGGTCAATTCGTGACGCTGCTAGTTCCTTGGTACCTAATTCCAATAAATTATTTACTCCCACTTTAGGTACTCTCGCAAGACAGCACAAGCCAATGTCTAGAGAGTTGAGATTTACGTCTATCGCTAGTACACTACAGTTAAGAGGGTTGTAAATAACTTGTAAGACTCGGGTTATCTCTGGTCTGCAGTACCATGCCTCAGCTAACATTATTTCTGACAGCAAATTCCTTACGTCCATCGCGATGAATGTTGCGGTTTATAGAAGTGCAGCCAACAGTACAGCAGTGAGTGTAAACGACTATAAATTGACTGTCTGACGTAGAACGAATTTATTCAAATAGAGTACATATCCTCGCGAATTTAAATCTGCATTCCCCATCTGCTCCCTTCAGCGAATTTACCCGGATTTACAATGTATCTACAACAAAAGCGGGAAATGGAGGAATTGTACGTCACATTACATACAGCGTGCAGCGGGGAAAGCTCCTTCTTATCTTGTGCCTCACTACCGATATCTATGTTCTTCACACGCTAAGAGTCTGCGTTCTTCCAACAATCTTCTCCTACTCTGTCCTTCTCATACTTCTGACTTTGTTTATTCTTCCTTTCATACTCAGTCCATTCTTCTCTGGAATGCGCTTCCTCTTAATATAAACGGAAATTGCCGAGTTATTTTTTAAACAAATAGCGTAGCATCTTATGTACCTTTAGTTATCTCAATCATACAAATTCAAGGAATTTGTATCTATGTTATATATATATATATATATATAATGTGTGTATATATTGTAGTAAATATGTATTTGTATTATAAGTTTGTAACCTATTTATGAATCTTTTAATATTTTTCATTATTATCATTTCCTCTCAGAGTACCTGCCATCTTATCTCTTCATCACCCTTGGTTGATAAGTAGAGAATGCCTCAGGCATCCGCTTTTGTACACACGACTACATATCAAGCTATACATTTCCAGTATCAGCTGACCTCTCATTGTTCGGAAATCCTATATAATGCGAGATCAGCTTATGCTGGAAATGTATAGCTTGATATGTAGCAGTGTGTTCCTAAAGTTGTGCGAGAAGTTTAAATAAATAAATAAATATGTCAGGGAAGTGGTCCGCGGTAAATGAAGCTAAATGAGTGTACTCAGACAAATGAATAGGCGAGGTGATGCTGCACGTCCACCCGCACAAATGTACAACTATCTGGAAATAATGCTCATTGTGTGGTTTCGCTGCGAACATCTCATTTATTTAACACGGTTGTTTGTTTGTTTACCTACTGTTGAACAATGAGCAATATGTATCTGGGTAAATTAACATGTCCCTATAAATTACCCTATTTCACAATCGGTAGGGCGGTAAATCGGGAAACACAGGGCAATTAAGTTCTTGGCATCATGGCGTAGTAACGTTTTACCTACAAATTACGTGATTTGCATCTTACTGAATTGCTGCACAGTCAATAACAAAAGTACATTAAGATTCTTAAATGCAAACTTGCTTATTAGTTATTAACTTAATGAGTTACACACTAAACTTAATCACATCTCTGCCCCAATGGGACAAGAATAATTTTATAAATGTTCTTATTCATTTCTATCACGATAAGAAGTCACCAAAATACCGTTTCTTGTGCAGACAGGAGTCGATACCATGAGATCTATAAATATCGTCCCAAAGTTGGTTATATATTACCCAAACAAATACTTAACAATTAGAAAAAAAAAGAAAGGGAAACAAAAACGAGAATTTGAATGATTTATGAAGCCTTTTCAAGTTTTGTTTACTCGCAAGACACGAATATGATTATTTTCGTGAAAATAAACCGTTTTCCGAACATTCCGCTTTATAATTCAAGAAAATTAAGTTATTGTGAAGTTAACTCGCGCCCACCTGAAACTTTTCTTGTTGAAGACAGCTTGTATTGACAACGAAACGAAGCCTGCTGAAACTAAGGTAATACACCCCTGAATTTGTGGGTAAATCTTTTAAATCCCGTGAAAAAGTTGATATGAACGTAGAACTACCTAATGCATCCCACAGCTCTTTACCTTTTGCTCATGTTTGCTGTTATGGTACGCCTTTAACGTCAGAGCCTCAATAAGGAAAGAGATAACTTGTTGTTATTTTCGGATCCTTGTAATGAAGTGTATGCAGTAAAAACAGAGAATAAATTTGAGTTTGCATGAGCCTGCACGTTTAGATTAGGAACCGCTTTTGGGGTTACAAGCATTAACTGATAATGCATACGAGAATGTGTTAAGGCGCAGATATATGATTTTACTGACTTTTAAATTTGTTATTACACCTATAATATGCAAGTACATTTTGAAAAAAAAAATAGAACGCATACACATCAATTCTATGTCAATATTTAAGTATTGTAGTAAAATACTTATGAGTTAAATTCAGAAGTAATGTCTACCCAAAGCATAAAGAAACGATATTACTTTCAAACTACTTAAGATATTTTCATGTTTTTTTTTTGTATGAACATACTATTTTATTATCTATAATTCTATCTGTGTTTTTATTTAAATATTCATATTTTCGTAACTAAAAATAAATATTCCCTATGAAACTGAACGGCGGACAGCGTTCGTGCGACGGGCATTTGTATGGCCAAGGTCAACGGCGATTACCCGACCCTTAAGAGGTAATTAAAATGAGGTATTTTTAACCAAATTCTTCCAATTGAAGATGAGGCTCATGATCTGTATCGGACGAATATAAAAAATACCAATAGTTACCACACATTAATCTTACCTTTCTCAAGTCCTTGTTTGGACTCTTTGGAACCTTGACAGTCGATTATCATGGGAATGTCTCAACTTCAGAGATGTATCTCAAACGGATGAAATATTTATATAAGTACCATCCCAGGCTACTACGGGACAAGGTCGGGAGACGTAAAACATTGGACTACTGGGATCAGGGATAAGAAAAGTGTATTGAAAGCTGTCGGTCTTACCTTATTTAGTTATGACTTTTTTGCGTAAATAAGATGAATTTGAACAGTTTTATTGGATCTTCGTAATTTCAAGTATGTTTTACCTAAATTTCGTGGATTAAGCAATAATAGCTTTTGGTGTCGTTTTTGAAAGGGGCTTGTGGCTAAGTAATAACAGCCGCACAGGTCGATCGATCATGTTAAGCTACGCTTGCCGCGGTTGGTCCGTGGATGGGTGACCATCTTTACATACCAAGACCTCCGTGCCTCGGAAAGCACGTTAAGCCGTTGGTCCCGGCTGTTATTTGTAGATCTTTGACAGTCGTTACGGGTCGTCAGAAGCTCGAAAGTCTGACAACCAGTCTTATCAAGGGGTATCGTGTTACCCAGTAACTGGGTTGTGGAGGTCAGATAGGCAGTCGCTCCATGTAAAATACTGGTATTTAGATGTATCCGGTAAGACTGGAAGCCGACCCCAACTTAATTTGGAAAAGGCTAGGCAGATGATGAGTTTATGGTATTGTTTTTGAAATAGTTTGGGGGCAAACCGCATAAGTGTTAAACAGATCATGAAAATCAGTAGGAAACGTAGGGCATATCTACCCAAGTTCAAGTATCCAGATAAGAACATAGATATCCCACAGTTATCGTAACAAACACAACGAGCCCCATATAAAAGCGAACAGAAATGTTTCCCTTGTGTTAATTTAAGAAACAAATACTACGGGATCTATTTATTGTTTTAGTGCCTAGCAAACACGCTTTGATTCTTAGTTGAGTGCAAAGTTAAACTATCTTGTAACTTGTACTCGTAGGTACATAAGTTTTCATGGATTCGTTTCAGTGTTTGTATAATGTAAATGTAAACGACATTGTTTGTGTGGACATTCGGTTTAACAATTTGTAGGTTCTGTATATTATAAGTACAACAGATTTACTTTGCCCCACATATGAGAAGAATGAGTAGGTAGATACAAACCATTTTTAATGTTCATGGAAGGTTTAGGAAAACGATCCTAGGTTGCAATCCTTGTTAAGTTTCCACTGAAATACCTTTGCTTCAGCATGTCAAAGTCAGGCAGGCCTAGTCCAGACTTTAATGTCCCCATTCACACGTTCCCTTGTAATGTTCTCGTAATGGTCGTGTGTTCAACCTTTCTGCGCCTGCCCTAGGCTTGAGAGTCAACAGCATAAAATACCTCGGTGTTACAATCAATGTCAATTTGAAGTGTCACAGTCACAGCAAAAAAAACGCGTAAACTCATATATGTATATATTTAAAACCCTGAGATAATTATGTTGCCAGCAGATTGCTTATAAAAACGTATAAAGCCTTGTGTCACTGCATTTTGGGCTATGGTATTTGTGCTTGGGGTGGTCCTGGAAAACCCATATGATTAAAATAGAGCGTTCCCAGCGTGCAGTTTTGAAGGTGCTGCTTTCACTAAACTTCAGAACCCCTACCACTCTGGTATATGAGCAAGCGCGGGTGCTTAGCGTAAAAAAAATATTTATATTTGAGTGACTGGGGAGATATCACCTGCACACAGTCCCCTACTTGAAAAAAACAAAAAAGGGGCAAGTTTGCCAGAAGGCACTACAATGGTTTGGTTCCACGCCTCTACGGCAAATTTAGTCAGCTCAAATTATTGAAAGATGTGCAAAATTTCCTTATAAAACAGGAAATCCTACTTTGGCTTGAAAGCTGTAGCTACGATGATACTGAAAACATTATCAGTAATCTAACGTAGTGGACAGACTCGGACAACACACACATTCACACACTCATCACACATCTCACCACACACATGCTACCCCTATTATAATCTAAACCTGAATATATTTTAGAATTGTTATTCATTTAGTAAAAAAAAAATGTTTGTTCATAAATTTTTTGTCCATTTTGTAAATTTCTTTTTCCTTCGTATTTTGTCTTTTTTTTTCTCTGTAATTTTTGTCATATTTTTATATTTTATTTTAATTATTGTAAACAAAAATGCCTTCTCATGCTGACCCATGTAACAGGAGAAACCTCGACCCCTGTCATACTGGATGTCCTAGTTCAGGAGCCTCATTGATGTAACGTGTACCGAAGTTTGGAAATAAATTACTATTAGGTACTATTGCTATTACTGATCCTAAAACAGAACTACGGTGTTGAGAATTTTTGGTTAAATATTCACACAATAGTTACAGACAGATCACTTCGTTAAATCCTGTGGGATGTGTCTTTGTGAAATAATGAAATCGTATAGTCTGTTTATTTTCTCTACTCCGTTCAATTAATGATTCCGAGGCACGTACATGTTTACCAACCATGTTCGTTCGTAGCTTTCTGTTTGAAGTTGTGCGGTTTCAGGCGGCAACGTCCCGATGTGTAATTTATTTACCCCCAACCTTTGTCGTAGGTATCGTACTTGGTACATAGGTACTTGTGACGCAACCCTTCTCGCCGGTTCACGGCCTATACTCACTTTTATTTCGCAATTATTTACCTACGAACTCCACCAGAGGACACTTCGCTTTAAAAGAAGATTAGTTTTTTTTAATTTACGCGCCATTGTGCTAGATACGAGAAAACTTTGAACGCAAACAACAAAGTAGGTGCTTGAACGGTTTATTTAAATATTCATTTATTTTAAGGGGTCCACGTTGGCGTTGTTTTTTTTTAAGTTATATTGGAGGCTATTTTGGTAACTTTAGATTTCTGACTTTTGTTTTCTCTTGCACTTTGCAATCAGTAGATAATTGTTGTTTTTAATTTGTAAAGAGGTTATAAAATGCTTGATAAGGGTAAAGGAATTACGAACTAGAATTACTACTATTAAAAGCATGACAACTACACAATATATCGTTACCACAACCCATAACGAAAAACATAAATATTAGTTGGTTTTAAATTTAATTTTTTGTTGAATGGTGACAATCGCATGTATATCTAGCGATATACATGCGATTGTGATCAACTAGTCGATGTCCAAAAAGGCTCGACTGGCTGTTCACAATGGTGTGCTGGCGCTTACGCTGGAAGTGAATGTTTGGTGTAGCAGAAGAGACATCAAAGCAATCCTTTAGTTTTGGGTGGAAATTATCAAATATCTTCCCCCGATCTGGGCGGAGCGGGAGGGCGTGTCAGACTCTTACCTTCAAAAATCCACCCTTGTTCCTTGGCTACGGTATCCCTTTAAGACTTTCCCGCGACTACCCGGAAGGATCAAAGCAATCCTGTTTCGATGTCTCTTCTGCTACACCCAACAAACAGCATTGCAACAAATAGCCAAATGCTGTGGAAATTCTCTCCATGCGAAGTATGTGTCGTGTAACTATGAAGGACAGATTGAGCATTCCTCAATCGACGCGACGAGACAACGTTGCAGTTTAAAAGAAGATCTACTGGCAGAAATTGAAAAGAGTAACTATGCTTAGATGGTTTGGCCATGTTGAGAAGATGAAAGAAAGGCGACAAACAAAAGCGCAGATGTGAATGGAAATGCCGCCCGGGAGGGGCTGCCCTACAAGGACATAGGTAGTACCTACCTGACCTTATAATGGTCATATTTTTCAGCAAGGTCAGGTGCATAGTATTCGCAGCCAGCATGCGTGTATGGCCAGATGTATGAACATAAACGATGCATGGGAGTATGTAAGGATTTCTACCTTGGCGTGAGTTTACTATTTACAGGCTAGGTAAAAAAGGTCACGTTACTTGAGAACTGTTTTCAGTTAGCTGTAAAAAACTTAAGTGACAGAAGTTTGAAAATTCACCGGCAAATGTGAACAACCTTTACCTGAGCTCGGACAGCGAAAGTTATTTGTTAAGTGCGAGCTTCACATTCCTTCACTGATTGTCTTGGACCATGAAATTATGATTGTAATTATGTGATGCCATTGTGCAACTTTTTTCAAACATTTGTACTCATTTGATTAGGTAGGTACTTAGGTACTGCGCATTTTTCTTGATTTGATATAACTATATTACCCTGCAAGCCAAGCGCTTTCCATAATTTGTGTCTGTCTGTCGTTTTCCCGTTAAATGTGTTACTTAGCTTAATACCTAATAATTTATTTTGGTAACAAATTAAATCTAACAAAACCCATATTTTCTCGTATTGCACGAGATTTAAACATAAATGGCGAAATATGGGTGTATAAATATAGGTACTTATCTCTTTTTTGGGTGGGAAATTATCAAATAACTTCTCCCGCTCTGGGCGGAGTGGGAAGGCGTGTCAGATTTTTACTGACTAAAACCCACCCGTGTTCCTACCGTAGCCTGTGCGTTCCTAGAGGCCACGGTATCCCTTTCGGGCTTTCCCGTGACCCCGGCAGGCATCGGCACTAGCGGACCCCGTCAGTTGTGCTGACATCTCTTTGAGTGACGCGCCGAGGGACTCACCTCTGCGGGATAAACAGGCGTGATGTTAGGTTATGTTAAAAAAATCAGTACCTAAGGTTCGCCAGAAATCTTGCCAAGATAATAATAATTAGAACTAGCAATTTAAGGCTCCCGCGGACGAACGACGCGACAGTGTGATGTGACTAGTAGATAAATTTATATAAAAACTTAAATTGTTCTGCCTTTACCGATTTTTCACGTAGGTATTTTCAGTCGGGTTACAAGAATTTTATTATTAAGGCACCTAAAGATAATTATAATAAATATAGATATCCTTCTGTAGATACCAGATATAATAAGATACTTTCGGAATTCTAAAGCTATTTTCAAAAAATACTTTACTAAGTACTTCGAATCTGAGATAATTTCCGTTGTCCCAGGCGTTTCTTGTGTTTCAGAATAGTCAATTTCGTCATTCTTTCGTTAAAATTGATTCAATACGTCCAAATACTCAGATCCGTTATGCCCTTTCTAATTCCACGCCGGCCGCGGCCTACTTAGTATAAATCTATAGATCTACTACACAATATCCGTCAATATTTAAACATTGCAATAAGAGACGAGTCTCATTTTGTACTTATGTTTACTGAACAAACATTACACATTTAGATGTGTTTGGATTTCAATTAACATAACACTTTCTTCCATTTTAAATAATTGTAATGTTACGTCTACGATAACTACTACTAGGGCCGATGCCTGCCGGGGTCGCGGGAAAGTCCGAAAGGGTTACCGAGGCCCCTGGCAACACAGGCAACGGAAACAACATCACCCGTGTTCGTTTAAGTCAGTAAGAGTCTGACACACCTTCCCGCTCCGCCCAGAGCGGGGGAAGTTATTTGATAATTACCCACCCAAAATAAAAAGTCTACGCTAAACATCAATTGTTGGTTGTGAAACCAAAAATTCATTCCTATACTAAGTCGATATCCGTTTAGACCACATGTTCTTAACTATATCCGCTTAAACTTACCGAACTACGGGTTTAATTACTTACGTAATACACAAACTATTTACGTAGGTATCCAGTTAAGAATTAAATTATAAAAGCGACCTACTTGGCGCATATTTCGTCGAGATGATCATGTTTGCGTGAGGTAGCGCGGCGTGCCCCTGCATCTCTCCCGCGCTTCAACTTGATGCGCCGCCGCCGGTGGGTTTCTTCCACTTGGAACCGGCCTGTAAATAATGTATACATATTCTGAATTGAAGCTTCTTAAAATATAATTTACGAAACAATTGTGCTCAAAAATCTAAGGATGAAATCTACAAATAATACTGAACACGTACTTATGCTACGCATTATTCTTGAAACTCTCGCAAACTATAAGTGCATGATAGAGACGGGAATTGTTATTTTAAGAGAATGTTGTAATTAATCATATTTCTTGACATTTGCGCGTCACATTATGTGGCAAACATGTCTGTAAGTACCCAATAATGTTGTTACCATCTTGCATGCATGTCTTTCTTGTATGTATGACACATGTAGCAAATAAATTTTATCTTATCTTATCTTAACATGTCTAAGCCAAAGCCCGTACTAAATAACGTTTATAGATCTCGGCTTAAGATTCTGCGTTCCGTAATTCTGCTTTATTTTTGTAAACGGAAGTCCTGAACAGGGTCCTGAATTAAGTACATTAACTGGCTAAATTTTGCGGATGTAACGTTGGCTATCGATATCCACATACATATCCAACACATCTTTACATGATGTTTCACCAGATTTTGACTACCGCATAGTCTATTCTGTATCTGTGGGATTAAAAATACCTATTCAGGTTAAGTTATAGCAAAGATACATGACATTCAGTGGCGGTACCTTCATATAAGCCCAAAAGCCTTACTAAAATGCTCGATAGAGAATTTATTGTACCTAACCAGTAGTTTATGAGAAAATTGCGATGATACATACGTAGATACGTAGGTACCTACATACTCAGTCGAAAACTGAACTTTCTTTTTTTGAAATCGGTTAAAATTTTATTGGGCTTGCGTTATTTTGAAACCCTAGGCACGCCACTGATGACATTATAGCAGGTAAGGTAGCAAACATTGACAAACCGATTCTTGTATAACGCGAAACCACATAGCATAATTATAATGTTCCCACTGCTGGGACACACCTCAGTGAGAGGGAGTGGGCCGTAATCCACCACGCGGGCCCAGTCCGGGTTGGTAGATGTCACATGTCTTCGAATTTTTGGTTCTAGGACATACCGGTTTCCTCACGATGTTTTCCTTCACCGTTTTGAGAGCAGTGGTGATGAAATTATTTACACTAAGTAAAGCGCCTGCCTGGGTTCGAACCCAGGACCTACGACGCGTAAGTCAGGGTAGTTACCATTGGGCCACCACTGCAACCACAAAGCGCTCATGTTTAATTAGATGTATTATTCGAACGCCGACACTTCTCTCGCGTGGAGTTATGCGCCAGACACAAAGGGAACAGCCTGTTAATGCCTGAATAACGCAAACTGTTCCATCACGGGCCTCACCTCTTTGTGTACCGTATACGAGTAGTTCGTTAACACCTTCATCGCTGGTTCGCTATGTCGCTTTATCTGGTATTTTCAGCAACATTCGTTTAATAATTATAAATGGTAACATATCACCATAATTATTTTGTGGGACTGTTTTTGGGCCAATACCCTTGCCTATAAAGTTCCCACTGCTGGGACACAGGCGTCTCTGTAAGAGAGAGGGGGCTGCCACGCGGGCCAAGTGCGGGTTGGTAGATGCCACATGTCTTCGAATTTTTGATTTTACGACATGCCGGTTTCCTCGTACGATTTTTTGCATAACCGTTGTGAGAGCATACATTACACCAAGTAAAGGCTCCTACATACTGGCGCGACTTGTCGCGTGACGTGTCGCGACACAAAGGCACCGCTGGTAGCGCTACACGCGGTGTCTTTGTGTCGCGTCGCGTCGCGCGACAAGTCGCGCCAGTATGTAGAAGCCTTTAAGCGCCTGCTTGGGTTCGAACCCACGACCTGCAACTCGTAAGTCCGCCACTACCACTGGGCCACCGCTGCTGCTGTTTTTGGGCAATGCCTCTCTTAATTAAAAGCTTGCAATTTATTGATATTCCAATTGACTGTAGTTGTATGTAGGTTGCAGGTACGTGTAGGGACACTGGTACAGCTGGTTTAACATTCAGTGGTAAGTTGGCGATTGTTTTGGTTCAAGCTGTAGCATGTTGTAACACAACCGGTTCTGCTCATGACCAATCGATTAAATTGTAACGCGAAATGAATAAATCTAGATTAACAAATATTGCATAAACTTTATAAGGTTTAGCACACAAATTATAATGATATAAGTAAACTTCCAAGTTTATAACTTAAAACCCAGGTCAAACAGATAGACCAAAGTTAATTTGCAGATTCTCATCTAGTCATTATGGGATGGCGAAATGTGTACTATATATTATGAAAAAAATCAAAAAAAAAATCATTAAATGTAATTTTAAACAGGAAACAACATTATTAATTTTTATGGGAAATAGGGGAAATGTGAACAAAGGAGAATTGCTCCAATATCATAGAACTTTGTGCAATCTTAGTTTAAGAAAAATTGTGTTGTTTACATTGCCCTATAGTAACAGTTTGCCACAGGAAGAAAATAACTTAAGATTTGACATTAACATGACATTGCACAATTTGACCTATAATGATAATCTATTCCATTTAATTGATACTAACAATTATGTTGGTAATAATTTGTATTTGACTAAAGATAGATATAATATTGTTATGTACTATCTTTCAAACTATCACAAAAGACAGATAGCTGTGTCGCTATCATATTTTTTTTCTATTTCAGCCAAATATTTGGCTAAACAAATTGCTTCTTTTGAGCAATGCAATGACCTTATAAACTTTTCTGGTAATAATTTGGTCACAATTAATGACATTGATTATCATTTAAATTAGAAATTAGGACAATAGAGTCAACCTCTTGCAAAAATGTTATGAAAGTAAATAATAAATCAAATGAAAGTGTAAAAAAATTAAATAAAATCAACCTGGTGCATCAAAACATTCAAGGGTTTTTGAACAAAGATTTAGAAGTAGAATTATTCCTGAATTATAACAATATAGATATTCTTTGTATGACAGAACATTGGCTTAAAAGCCGCCAGTTCATGTTCAATTTTAGTAATCACCAGGTTGGTAGTTCGTTCAGCAGAATAAATGCTATACATGGAGGCTCATTAATACTAGTAAATAATCAGCTTAGATTTAAAGACCGCAAGGACATTGTGAGCCTCTCAGTTGAGCGGACCATTGAAATAGCCTGTATAGAGTTGGAGCAGTTCATTATATTATGTGTGTACAGACCTCCTTCAGGATTGTATGATTGTTTTGAAAAGGTTATGGATGATGTGTTGCACAAAATCTGTAATTCGAATAAGTCTATCATCACTTGTGGTGATTTTAATGTTAATCTATTAGAAAATTCGGGTTTAAGTACTAAAATTATAAGTTTGTTTCAGTCATACAATCTTGCTCACCAATTTTTAGAGCCCACTAGAATAACCCCCACTAGTGCCACATGTCTAGATAACATTTATACAGATGTTACACCAGCCCACAAAAAAAATATTAATTTAATAGAATCAGATCATTGCGGACAATTTATCACTGTTCCATATCAAAGCAAAAAAGTTACTAAAAAAGAAATCACTGTGAACCCAAAAACGACTAAGCGTTTGGAAATATTTAAAACTAAAATTCTGAGTAAATTACCACTATTGTCAACTAATGATGCCCCTAATCAACAATATAATGATTTTTTTAATATGTATTGCACACAATTTGAGAATACTTTCGTTCCTAAGACATTGTCGGTTAATAGTATCACTTCCTTCAGTGACTGGGCCACCTTTGGTATACATAAAAGTAGAAAACGACTATATGAGTTGTATGATGAACGGACTAGTATAAACACTGCTGAATTTAATTTATATGTTAAGAATTATTCTAAATTATTTAAAAAAGTTTGTTGTATGGCCAAGTCACGCTACTTGAGCTCAAAAATTAAAAATAGTGGTAATGTGATTAAGATGACATGGAATATCATTAATAGTGAAACGGGAAGGTCATCCAACCGAAGTAGTGACTACAGCCTTGCTATTGATGACAATATAATTAAATCAGATTCTGAAGTCGCCATGGCATTTGAAAATTTCTTTACAGAGATTCCTATATCAACTACAAAATCTCTAAACTCATCACCCACTGCCGCAGAGTCTTTACTTATAGAAAACGTTCCAGTTTGTGATTCAGAATTTAGTTTCCAATATGTCACCTGTAAAGATGTAATTAAAACCTTTCACACGTTAAATGTTAAAAAGACCGCAGATCTATGGGGTAATTCTGTGGACGTTGCTAAGTCGATTATAAACATTGTCGCACCTACTTTAGCTGTTATTTTTAATAATTGTATTGACTGTGGTGAGTTTCCTGATCTTATGAAAAACAGTAAAATAATACCGTTGTTTAAATCGGGTAGTACATCAGACCCTACTAATTATAGACCTATTTCAGTACTACCTACCTTTAGTAAAATTTTCGAGAAACTTATTTTAGATCAAATCCAAATATTTTTCAATAAACATAAATTAATGCATAACAAACAGTTCGGTTTTACAAGGGGTCGTTCGACTACTGATGCCGGTGTTGAACTTTTAGGACATGTTTATAATGCATGGGAGGATAAATGCGATGCTTTGGGTATTTTTTGCGATTTGTCCAAGGCATTCGATTGCGTTCTTCATGAAACTTTGGTCAGAAAACTGCACCACTACGGAATCCGAAACTCTTCTCTGGATCTTCTTACTTCATATTTGAGTGATAGGATTCAGAGAGTTGATGTTAACGGGAAAAGATCACCCGGATCTGTAGTAAGAATGGGGGTCCCCCAGGGCTCAATTCTCGGCCCATTTTTGTTTCTTATTTATATAAATGACTTGCCTTGCCTCATAAAGGATAATCATGATATAGTGCTGTTTGCAGACGACACTTCACTTTTATTTAAACTCAAACGTCAGCAGTTGGTTACTGACAATGTAAATAGTGCCCTCGAAAAAGTAGTTAACTGGTTTAATGTTAACAACCTACTTCTTAACGAGAAAAAAACCAAATGTATTAAGTTTACAATACCTAATGTTAGACAAGTAAAAACTAGTGTTCTCATAAAGGGTGAAGAGTTGAACCCCGAAGATACCACTGTGTTCTTAGGCATAACTTTGGATGCCAAGCTTCAATGGGGCCCCCATATAGATAAATTGTCAAAAAAGCTTAGCTCTGCAGCATACGCCGTTAGAAAAATTCGTGATTTAATGGATTTAGACACAGCCCGTTTAGTATACTTTAGTTATTTTCATAGCGTAATGTCGTACGGTATTCTGTTATGGGGAAATGGCGCCGATATTCAGACAATTTTTGTTTTACAAAAAAGGGCAATCCGTTCAATTTATAAATTAAGTCCCAGATACTCCCTCAGAGAAAAATTTAAAGAGATTAATATAATGACTGTAGCTTCTCAGTATATTTATGAAAATCTTTTGTACGCACATAAAAATATCAATTTGTTTAAAAAATACAGTGATATCCATAATGTAAATACTAGGAACAAACACAAATTTGTTGTTCCTACAACCAGGCTCAAAAAAATAGGCAGCTCGTTTAGATGCCAATGTATACGTTTTTATAATAAACTTCCTAGCCACATTCAAGAACTAAGCCTTAATAAATTCAAATGTTTTATAAAACAGAAACTGTGCCTAAAAGCCTTTTATACTGTTAAAGATTATATTGAGGACAAAAAGGCTTGGGATTGAGCTGCTCCAATAAACTTACAGTGAATGTTGTTTTTTTACTCTTTTTATTTTGCTAGCTATTTATATTTTCTTATTCTATATAACATTCTATATAAACAATGACATGAATATTTACTTTGTATAGTATTATATTATATTATTTTAATTATTAGGAATGTGAGGACTATGTGGGTCATTGTTTGTTTTTTTTTTTTTTTTTGTCTCTTACTTTTAATGATGGTCTGGCAGTTTGAGTACTTTATGCGGCCTACCCAAATGTCTTTTCTTTGGTATTGTTCGTCAAATCATTGAGCTCCTTAAGTTTTGAGTTGAGCTGCATGACAACTGACAAATGCGTGCACTGACTGGACAGGTCCACTCAAATCTGTGTGGTCTTTCCTCAAAAGACCATTTCGGACACAAACCTACATGGTCCTCAAATGATCTGACCAAGATTATGTCCGAATATACACATTGACATTGATGAATTTTATTTATGCAATGACATGAATATTTACTCTGTGTAGTATTATATTGTTTTAATTATTGTAAATGTGAAGACTATGTGGATCATTGTTTAATTTTGTTTTATTCTCAGTTAGTTTTTAATATGGTCTGGCAGTTTTGAGTATTTTTTGCGGCCTAGCCAAATGTCCTTTCTTTGGTATTGTTCGTTGAATCGTTGAGCTCCTTTAGTTATGAGTTGAGCTGCACAACGACTGACAAATGCGTGCACTGACTGGACAGGTCCACTCAATCTGTGTGGTTCTTTCATCAAAAGACCATTTCAGACACCAATCGACATGGTCTTCACATGATCTGACCAAGATTATGTCTGGACTTTAAAAGAGACGGTGACCTCTGAGTTTGTTTCGGCCTTTCTTCTCAGAGTAGTCAGATAGGAAACGCCGGCCTCATCTAGTTTAAAAAAATATGTTTTGACGTGTAAAAGTGTTTGTAAAAACCTACTTACAGAAATAAAATCATTTATCATTTATCATTTATAGGTACACCTCTGCCCAACCCTTCGGGGAAGCAAAGCGTGATGTTATGTTATGTTATGTTATGTTATGTCATTATGAGATTAGACGGCCGTCATCATCTGTCAACCTTTTCCCAACTATGTTGGGGTCGGCTTCGAGACTAACCGGATGCAGCTGAATACCAGTATTTTACATGAAGCGACTGCCTGCCTGACCTCCACAACCCAGTTACTAGGTAATACGATACCCCTTGGTAAGACTGGTAGTCAGACCCGTAACGACTGTCAAAGATCAACGAATGACAGCCGGGACCAATGACTTAAAATTTTTTCGAGGCACGCAGGGGTCTTGGTATGTAAAGCCCGTCACCCATCCACGGACCAACCGTGGCAAGCGTAGTTTAACCTGATCGGTCGACCTGTGCGGCTGTTATTACTTAGCCACAAGCCCCTCGACACCATTCATCATCATAATCAGGCTATAATGTTCCCGCTGTTGGGACACAGGCCTCTCTATGAGAGGGAGTGGGCCGTAATCCACCACGCGGGCCCAGTGCGGGTTGGTAGCTGTCACATGTCTTCGATTTTTGGTTCTAGGACATTCCTCACGATGTTTTCCTTCACCGTTTTGAGAGCAGTGGTCGACATAATTGCCATTGGTCATTGTATAATATAAATACGGAACTAATAGCATGAGTTTGAATACGCAACTAGAGCGTAGGAAATTACTCTCATAATGATGTGTGTATAGGCATCGTAATTTAATTAGAAGGCAAAGAATTATTCCATATTGTATAGACGAGCCTTGGCAAGTGATTCTATTGAGAAACGTGTGCGCACCGGCTTGTGACGTAAGGCGCGTGCAACCGACAGCGCTGCGGCCGCGCGAAGCCAAACTCTTGCGCAAAATACGCCTCATAACGTGTAAATCGCAAATTTCATAAGTAACCCGTGAAAGTAAGCGATTCATTTCACTCATACGCACCGCTGCGGCGTATCGACGGTTCTTGTTAAACACGCCACGCTTGTGGTGACATAATCTACGTAAATCTCATTCCATCTGCTGGCTAACAGACTAACGGCTATATCTGTATTTTATGTTAATGTTATGATTATTGTGTGTATTCTTCGCGTTTCAAATGAGGCGCCAGTGAATTTCTCTTTGGTAACTGCTGTCTGTTCCCGTGATAGTACTTTTCTTCGTGTTTATTGGGAAAACTGGTTCAGCGTCGGTTTTTCGGTTTGAAGTTCGAACAAGCGTATTATTCGGGATTGGAACAGAACTCGACTAATGCGATAGGAACATAAAGTACCGTCTGCGGCTGCAGTACTGTCACCTGTCGAACCATGGGTAAGCGATTATGCTCTGCTTACCACTTCGAGCGGTGTAAGCGTGATGGTTATGTTATGAAATTAATTGCTTGTTTCATGAGGAAATTTGACACTGTTACTTTCTGACGAATATCTTAAGCAAGATCCGGTTAAGAAATTTATTCTTCGTGGTATTGAAATGTTAATAATACCTACCAAAAACGTTTTTTAAATTAGTATAACATTATGTACGTATACAGAGCTGACAAAGTTAATCATGATGAGGTAACCTAACTGACATGCAACTTCGATATTTCCACTCTAATCGAAGCACCAAACTTATAGTCGATATTCTGTATTTAGCTACTTTTTGTTGAGGCTTATTTCGAGCGGCTCTATCCTGAGTGCTATTTAAAAATGTATCAAAGCGTGATCTAATAAGGTCGAGCATCGAGAGTAATACCTATCCATTGAGTGCTACCTTACTGAATGGCTTTAAGGTATTAATGAATCAATGGTAGCAATCAATGGTAGCGCTAGCAACCGCGATGTATAATTAGTATTTGCGCCATGATTTAGCGCCATAACTTACGTAGATAGGTACCTATTGTACAGTGTAAGAGCGTTACAACAAGCCTTCCATAATTTGTAATATGCTTGTTCCCTGGCTTAAATCGTTCTATCTTTTAACTAATTCGACATGTTCTGGCTGAGGTAAGTGATTTTGTATTGGCTTGCGAAAAAAGCTCTCCGTTTAACGAGGAGTAGTTGACTTAAAAAATAGATAGCATGATACTGAAACTTGGTTTTAAAGCTAAAATTAATTTATTACAATCTTAAACGAGAAAAATAAATGGATTCCTCAGTATCTACATACACTTTCAGGCACTAAAACGTAAGAAAATGGTTCTGATTTGGGAAAATGAGGCTAAACTGCTTCAGCTCCCGATTATTTAATGCTAGAACAGTATTATGATTATTAAATTACCCAAAAATAACTAGGACTTCGTCTTTCACATCTAATCTACATCAGCTGCCTTTAATTTTGATGCTATTGATAGATTGATCAAACAAAAGAAACTACAAAATCTTAAACAAACTGGTATAACCTGGGGGCCTATTCCCTGAGCACTAAGTCCGTAGTACCGGCTGAAGTTGCGGGCGTTTCCTACTCTGTATTACCTACGGACATAAGATTACTTCGGAGCCCGAACTGAGAATGAATGAAAACATGATTTAACAGTTGTCTCGACTCGCAATGTATTTGTCCCCGTTCGAAAAATTTAATTTGTCTCTTGTTTTGACGGATCAACTACTTTCGGAACGCCCCGCATCGTTGTTCACAGACTTAAAGAGTAGTCCCCCTGACCCGAGCCAACAAACTCTCGTTATTGCGAAGATGTTGACACGAAATGACTGCGCGTATTTTCCACCACGCATTGCAGTCTTTAGTGCCGGCGGTTGCCTCACCACGACCACACAGCGACCTAATGGTGCAAGCCAATCGGTCAATTAACAGGATTTTGCCCAATATTTCCCAACACGCTAACGTCAATCCTTTGTGATGAAATATTTAATGGCGGCAAGTGGAACGGATGTATGGACAGAGTGCTGTTTGTGGGTCCCTGGAAAGAATGAGCGAGCTATTTGCCAACTTTATTTTCGTTGCGGCTACATTTATTTGACTCCAGCAAATATTCGTGTTTTTGTAATGAGAGTGGCCAATGCTTTCGTCACGAATAGGTATTCGTTAGCTCCAATATTACAACTTGAAAAGTGTATCTGCGATGATACCTTAATGCTAAGTCCACACTACATAATGATCACCACCCTAATACTGTTTGATTTAATTTAATAATCCCATAAGACACTCAAAGCTCGTGCAGACTGGAGCAACGCGATACCGGTAGAATAATTTCCATAAAGCTTTCATAGAAATTGTTCTACCGGTGTCGCGTCGCTCCGCCACGTCGCGCCAGTCTGTACGAGATGAAAGTGAATGAAGGCATTCACTTTCATCTCATTATAACTTGTCCTTCAAAATATTTGCTTACGAACAAACTGTTTTTTACACCGATTTGTCGATTTTTCGAGGGAGGGAAACGCTACCAAGTAATAAAAAACAACATAATCAAAATATCAAATTTAAGTGTAATTCACGTTGCCACAAATCATCCGTTGTTCGCAAAGCGTAATTTTTGAATTGTTGCCGAACAGCAGTGTGCTCAGATATATTCAGGCATAACGTAACATAAACAAAACCTTTGAAACGCAATTAACGATTATAGTTTTTCCGAAAACAGGATTACAAATAGGGGAAATATAGCTTTGAACCAAAGTGTTTTAAACCTGTGTCCCTGTTGCAAAATTTAAAACCACTTCCCTAGTCTATTCCGTGTATGCTACTATCGGAGTCACATTTCAGTATTTTTTGTTTGATTGCCTGTGGAAAACCGAAAAGCTTTTAGAAAGCTCCATTATGTTTTAATATTGTCATGCCCGCTGGCGTCATTTATATTTAAATGAAGTGAAGTGGTTCTTATATTTCCATATATATCTCTCTATCCCTAGTATGATTAGTATGTGTTTATGAAGTCACAACCCCGAAAATATTATATCGTCTTTACGCGATTTCGTCGCCGCCGCACGGAATCTGAATAATATAAGAATATATCAACTGACGCGCGAAATGTCTCATCACTTACGTAATAAGCATGAGAAAAATATTCAAGCAAGTGAAGAATTGACCGCAAAGTGGGACGTTGTCCGACCGTGACTGCATGTGCATACGACGCGCCAGCCGCGGCGCCCGCGCCGGCCGCGGCTCGTTGACGGTGACGGTCGGCGGCGCATCCAAGCACGGCTTTAATTACAGGCTTGGGAAACAAATACACACAAGGAAGCCTTCAAAACAAATACCCCGTTTTCCTTGTTTCTCCACTTTCTTTCTTTTTTTTTACTTGTACCCGACATTGACAAGGGTCCCTTAAATATGTATCATGCGACCTTTTTATGAGACAAATGTATGCACGTTTTTAAGGCATGCTCCTGCGTGCCAGATGGACCTTACAGAAGTCAACCGCAAAAGGGACCATCAAAAACAGATTCCAATGCAAACATAAAATACATGCCATTCGGAATGTTGTTCTTCAAAAGGTTCTAACGGAACTCTTGCCACGATGGCTGGCTGCAATCACGCTTTCTGTCATTAGACTATTCCAAAAAGTCAAAAAACTTTTCCTAGATATACCTTTCAGTTGCCATTCATTTTGTCTCCGGTTAAAATAATCATGATCTGGAAATGTAATGATCGCTGCGTGATTTCGATTGAAAATAAACGAGATAACGTGCCTAAAGTAACTAATTCAAATGATATAAATTATTCAGGTGCCTTTTTACTCCTTTAAATACCGGGAGATAGAGAGATAGGCTTTGATTTAATGTTAATTGGATACAATTCCATGATCTATTTCGTATCCAGCTATGTTGGATTCTTAATTAACTCCAACGACAAAGCAAATAGATGGCAGTGAGCAGGTTGATCCAGATATTACATTGCTCTATTCATAAGATCTAATATTGTTGTAGCCTGTAGGTCTAATTACGGTTAAAGTGAACGCCTGGCTTGTTACGACTCCTGTGGTTATCTGTGTCAACCCACAGATATCTTAGTGCAAACTTTGATATCAATTTACAAAGTAATCAATATTGGGATACTTAATAGAATATGTATGTTGTAATGTTCACAGTCTATACAACCTCGTGTGATTCTGATGAATTTTAGTTAGATAGTAATTTTATTCTAGATACATCGTCTTCACATATAATTATATAATTTATGTATACAAAATATTTTTAAAGAGTAACGGTGGAGTTTCTTGCCCATTCTCCTCCATAAGAAACTACCTTTTGGAAGGGCGACTGCATTCAATATTTTTTTTTGTAAATTTTGATGCTCAAATGCGCCTTTTAATAAATAATTTGACTTTGACTTTTATACGAGAGTTATTGTAGTTAAAATAGCAGCTGGTGTTCGGTAGCCGAAAGTTTTGTTATCACTTGAGTGGTCAGTGTCAATTGAAGTTGACATGTGGCCGTGAGTATCACATAATCGAACAAAACCTCTAATGAACCCGATGGGACATGAGGGATGTTTTCCGGGAATCGACTTTGAAAACAAACTGTTGATATTGAAACCTACCGGAAAACTGTTATCCCTAGTTATCAATAAAAAAGCAAATTACATGAGTTTTATTTTGTTTAATAAGAATAATAATAATAATAAAAAGTGTTTATTTCTCACCACAAGTAAAAAAATAATTAAATATTTTACACACAAGAAATTGCTAACGATTTTTGGTTGTGGATCGCTGGTGCCTGTGGTAGGTAGAAACACCTGTAATACAGGTCACCAGGTCCCCACCCTGTTCATGGTTGCATATTTGATAGCTTACATCTGATACCACAGCAAGTAATAAAATTTACAAACAATCAGTGAGCATTATTAAAGTAAAAATAAATAACTAAAACGATTAAAAGTAAAAGCATGTTGGGAGGTTTTTATGAATGTAAGTGTGTGTTTGTATGTATGTATGTGTGTGTGTGTGTGTGTGTGTGTGTGTGTGTGTGTGTGTGTGTGTGTGTGTGTGTGTGTGTGTGTGTGTGTGTGTGTGCATGCGTGTGTGTTGGGGAGTGTTAGTGGGTGAGTCTGATTAAACTAATACGTCAAAGAGAGCTTCTGTGGCAGTATATGTTTGGCTTTGTAGCCAGGCTTGTAGAGCGATTTTAAAATTATATTTGTTCAAAGAGTGCAGGGAAAGAATTCGGTTTAATTTATTGTAAAGATAGGGTCCAAGGAAAATAAAGAATCTATGACTAAAAGAAGTTTTAAGAGGAGTAGCTAAGGCAACAATATGCTTACGGCGATTGGTTTGCTGAGAATAGTTGGAAATAGTTTCTTACGTGACTGTGATATATTGGACGCCACATTCACGATATAAAATAAAAAATATTTCCAGTAATTGTTGTTTCTTACACGAAATATTTCGTTATCGTGGCGTCCAAAAAGTTATGCATTTAATTATTAGGTATCAGAACCTCTTCTTTGATAACACTTCTTTTCTCTTTATTCTTGTTTCTTTACTTTTATTTCATACACGATTATAATAAGAGTTGGTAACTACGTCGTAAATAATTATGTACCTAATATAATTATTGGCATCCTTAGGTAGGTAGAGTTCCGATAAATAATAAAGTTTCGGAAAACAGAGTGTTTAATACGCTTTACCACAGTATTAAGTGTACCTAATAAAAGCCTATCACAAACTTTTAGATATTAAGCACGGTCATAGGTAGCCGAAGAAACTAAAACAAGGGTTATGTTATAATAGACTCGCTCCGAGTTTTGGGCTACATTATAACTATGGCTCTCCAAGCTAATTTATTACAAAGAGATATTCATTCAAATATCTCACCCAGAAGTGCGATATCCCGCCGTATTCACAGATAAAAATGTTCTTCGGAATAGGCTTTGCATGATTTAATATCTCCAGCCTTGTTTTATAGTCGTCGTACGAATCTTGTTTAACGTTCTTCTTTACTGCGCCTGCGATACATTTGTAGTTTCCGTAGCCGTAAAAGTGTCCGTAATAGAATCGAAATTTTAGACCGTCGCGCGTCGCGCCGGCTGCCATACCCTCGAAGTAAAACAGTATAAAGCAAAAATCATAGGTTTGGTTTAATAAAATAACATAATATAATGCCTTTGTAACCTGGCTTGAACGGAACCGGTAATAGTTTTCATGAACGAAAATTTTCAGAGCGCTTTCTAAAGTTTGCAGATAACACATAACATCGCTGGGAAAATGTGTGGACATCACGTACTCGTAAGTCCTTTAACAAAAGGCGCTTCAGCACGGAAGCTTATAATACACTTAAGGCGCAGATAATAGCACCTCCTGCGGCGCCTCATCTAGAGGGCAATATTTCACTGAATTAATAAAGTGTGAAGGCTATAAATCAGTGAAATTGTGCAGCGCTTTTCGTGGCCAGGGCTTAACTCAGGATCAGGCTGCAGAGCAACGGATATCTCAGTATCCGGCCGCGCGGCGCACTTACTATCTCGGAAGCTGGGACTAATCTAATCGAGACTGTAAACAGAATTAGCCAACTATAACGACCGCATTTGATTTGATCGGATTTTTTTCGGATCGGTATTTGATTTGTTTCTTTCCTGTCATTTATAGACTACGGGATTTAAATTAAGTATGTTCTGGCATAAAAAATAAAAATAAAGCATTGAGAATAATAAAACTAACAAATATCTGAAAATGTTAGCTACATTATTCTCAATGCTATTTAACAGGGAGTATGAATAATTCTACATTTTTTTCGGACACAAACAAAAGGAAAAGACAGAAAAGGTAATAATTTTTATTATTGAGGTCAGCCGCGCGTAATGGTAGAATTAAGAATTTATAAAAGGATCTTCTTCCCCTAATTCTTGGGAAGGGCATTAAATCGTTTTATATAAAATAAAAACTTCAATGAGATCGCATCACTTCTTGTTGAAAATTTGGAATTTTCCCGGTTTTAGGGTTCTGTGGTCAACAAGGAATCCTTATAGTTTCGCCATGTCCGTCTGTCTGTCCGCGAGATAGACTCTTAGTACTAGAAAGCTGTAATTTGGCATGGGTGTACCGACAAACTGGTAGAATTAAATCTTGTTTTATTTTTTGAGTATAGTGGGGATGATTTTTTTTTTCTCGTCTATCCCATGGTGTGGGGTATCTTTGGATAGGCCGTTTAAAAATATTGCGGGTATGTGAAAACCATTTTTCGATTCAGTGATCCGTTTGCGTAATATTAAGTTCTAAAGTTTTGTTAGAGTCAAGTGTCCCTTTTTTTTTTTTTGGTTGGGAAATTATCAAATAACTTCTCCCGCTCTGGGTGGAGCGGGAGGGTGTGCCAGACTCTTATTGACTAAAATCCACCCGTTTTCCTTCCGTTGCCTGTGTTACGGTATTCCTATTCGGACATTCCCGAGACCCCGGCAGGCATCGGCTTTAGCGACACTTGTGCTGATATCTCTATGAGGCGTGCGTGGAACACAACGCGCCATCGACCCGGTCCTGCTCCTTATCGGACGGCGAGCTACCCATTGCTCACAGCAGTCTCCTACAGCAGCTATGGGCGTGAGGGTGCGAAGTTTGCTCCCTGATCCGTTCCGCCTCCTCCTTCGCGAACATTACTGCTTCGCAAAAGGAGGTGCTTCCCATGCCCTCTCGCTCCGTACCATGGCCTAGACCAGGGCCGGACGCGAGAGATCTCCGCCGGCGAACGCCTCCACGAGGACACGGTGGTGCTCTGACAAAGCCATACTTCCACCGTATGCTCTACCGTGTCCTCCGGGCGATCCACTCAAAGGTGACACCCGGGCGTTGCCTTCCGCCTTATCCGGAACAGGAACCTCCCAAAGCAGCCGTGTCCGGTGAAGACCTGCGTCAGGCGGAAGGTAAGGACGCCATGGTGCCTCTCTAGCCATTCCTCAAAGAGGGAAGTGCCCCCCCCTGCCAGCTAAATGGTTGTTTTTAATTATGTGAAAAAAATCACGGCAGTAGTATATATAACGAAATTAAAAGGAAAACTAGCACAGCTAAGTAGGCTTTACAATTTAACGAGTATTAGTCGACCAACTTCCAATTGCAGTTCGAATGTCCCATACATTCTAACTGCAAATGGAAGTTGATCATGTTGGTCAGAAATCGTTTTTCAACTACAATGTTAAGTTTGTTTTTGGTATAAATTCATCCCAACTACGAAACCCTTCATTGTGCCTGGTTCGACACGCACTTGGCCGGTTTCATTTTTCCTTATTTGTTTCGACAAGATCTATTAATATAAGAACAAAAACCACAAAGTTGAAATGAAAACGAGAAGTGTTGATCTTAATTTATTGCAAATTGAATTTGATTTGTTAATATTTTGCCCGCTTTCAGGCCGTCGCGGCCGGGGCTTTTCTTTCGGGCATTTTGTAATAAATTACAGTCATAGGCATTTTTTTAGGATGGGTTTCACAAGCCTAGTTTCATATCCGAGAAAACAATAGATCTTAGTTTGTTCATCCTATAAAAATCTCCACAGAGCCGCAAAATAAATAGTTTAATGTTTGATGTTTAATTATTTTGACTAATTCTGTACAGGAATAAAATTATGAGGAAATAAAAGCGTTCTCTAAATCATTAATCTATATTCCCCTGTTTGTTACATATGTAAATGAAGATCATTTTCATTCAGAGACAATTCCCATTATTATTACAATGTAATTGCCGTCGACGTTCGTGGATGTTTCAAATTATCAAATTACAATTAACTCTCTTTACTTTGGCTTAATTGGAACCCTGTCTTTGGTGTAAGCTCATATTATAAACGATTCAGGGGTCTTTAATCTTATAAGAAGAGTGAAAAAGACGAATTTCGTCTTTCAGATGGATATTTTAAATGAGCTACGACGTCGTAGCCGTCGAATCTCTTTAATTAGATATTAAATTACTCTATTTAGTTAATCAATTTAAGCTTAAAATAACGGAGAATAACTATTTGAGACTATTACTTATTATTATATAAACACATACGAGTACTGTCCAACTGCTGGGGCAAAGGTCCCCCTCCACTCTTTCCACTTCTGACGGTTATTTGCTGCTGTAGGTAATCCCATCGTAGGTACGAGTTTATGTACCACGATTATGCTGAAGTTTGTATTAAAAAGTACACAGACATTTCCGAAAAACTGAATCAATCAGTGAGGATAGAGTAGAGAGAGATACATACATGGATGGAAATAGTTGAAAAAATAACAAAATATTTTGAAAACTTTCTGGGAATTCTAAGAGTAGCCAGGTCGATTGTTGTAGAACGGAGTTTGTAGTTATTTTTGGTACTTATAGCTTAAGGTAAATTTATTTAATATCTTGCTAGTTTGCTACTCATGAATACATAGTTCCATGTTACTCGTACATAGCGCCTGTCCTCGGCGAGAGGTAAAATGTTAATAGCCTGTCGTTTACAAGCGTCATATTGATTTTTCCGAAGAAACTAAACTCTTTTACTAACGCTTAGTAACGCTCTACTAACGCCCTTCTTGCCATACCACATCTCACAATGTGTTAACGCAATTTGCGACCGTAGGGAATTATGATGAAACACTTTGTAGCGAATTATGTTCTGAAATACGTCAAAGCTGGCTGAGCGTCATATACATTAAACTGTATTAAAACGTACCGCAGGAAATAGTTTAACGACATTATGTTGCACAAAGTACGAAACAGACTGTAGGACTGTAGGAGGTGTACAAAGTCAAGCAACTTATCAGACAATCTTAACTATACAGAGTATTAATGTTACAAAAACAACATTAGTTTTAGTGAGTTTTTGAGATACAAAGCGAATTCCGAAACTATGGTACATAGAGGAAAATAGCAAAAATGCATGTAGGGGTGAAGATGTTGGGGAGGTTTGCAGAACGAAAACAGGAAATACTGTTAAGCATTTATTAGGGAGGTGTACAGATTTATCTAAGAACAATGTGGAGAATGGAGTCTGGTGCAAAACTATATGTCAACTTTTATATAGACAGTTTTCTATCTAGCCAGTGTTAGTACAGTACATGCAGGTGATATACCTTCAACACGGTTGTCAACTCATATACGATACGATTCACAAAAATAAACCAAAATAAATGTACCTTTACTTTCGCACACACAATCCTAACGCACTTGTTAGTAACTCCTGTCTTTCGCGAGGCAAAGGTTTAGTGAGGACATCTGCCAACATCTTATCAGTTGACAAAAATTCCAACGTTATAGCTTTATTGTCACGTAGAACATCCCTTATAAAGAAATGTCTAATGTGCTTGCTTTTCGCATAACACCGAAAATTTATAGTAAATAAATTATCAGCATGCATTCATACCTTACAGAGTTGATGTAAACATAGTTCTTTCACCAAGCTATGAAAACACACAGCTTATTTCATAGCTTCTGCCAAACTCACAAACTCAGCCTCACAAGTAGAAGTCGCGTCGTTGCTTTTGTGAAGTCCATGATATGCTTGCGCCACTTTGAACAAATATATGGGTGTAAAGGATCGTCTATCAATGACGCAGCTACCCCAATCTGAATCTGCATACCTTTTTATGCAACCCCCTGTCGACTTAAACGCCAAACCGTGAGTTATCGTACCTTTTAAGTATCGAAGACCTCGCTTCGCAGCCCTCCGATGAGTTTCCTGCAGGTTTTCTGAAAACTGCTCAAGTTTTGCGGTAGCGTTAACGATATCAGGTCTAGTCGCTACACTTAAATACATGAGCGCTCCAATTAGTTCTCTATGCGGAAATTGTTTACCTTTTAATATTTTACTAATAACAGGATTTCCAATTTCCATTGGAGTCTGAATAGGACTGCAACTATCCATAGCAAATTTCTACAAAAGATCTTTTATATACTTCGCTTTGGGGGAGGCCTATGTCCAGCAGTGGACGTCTTTCGGCTGAAATGATGATGATGATGATGATACTTCGCTTGTGACAAGAAATATTCATTGCCACTTTTCTTATATCTGTCCCGAGACAGAAGGCTGCTTGACCGAAGTCTTTTATCTTAAACCTCCTCCATAATTCCTGCTTGAATTTATCTACATACAATCTCTTTTATGATGAGGTCAATATGTCATCCATGTAAAAACAACAAAAATATCTGATCCACCTTTATTTATTGTGCTTGTGATACAAACAAGGTTCATTTATCGTAGGTCTCAATCCCATTTCTCTCAGCTTCTCGTCCAGTTTAATATTCCACTGTCGTCCAGCTTGTTGGAGACCATATGGAGATTTCTTTAGACGACTTGTCACCTGCTTTCATATCTTCCAGCAATTTTGCTGCTTTTTTACCTACTGCAGAATTAACGCCATCTGCATTTTAGTTTCTCTAAACAATCTTTCAGCAGCTCATCATATAAATATCACATATCACCGATAAAATAGGCGGTATTTATATCTCTCTGGACAACGGCCATGCCCATTTCGACAGCTAAGGCGACTAACAAACGTACAGTTGTAATTCTCGCAACTGGGGCGAATGACTTATTATAATCAAGGCCATGTTGCAGACTGTGTCCTTTTACCACCAGTCTGGCCTTCGTTTTAGCAGTAATGTCAATTTTTAGCTTTGTCTTCAGCACGTATCGACATCCTATGATATTACGACCTGAAGGTTTCTTCACAATTTCCCACGTGTCGTTATTTACTAGACTTATTTCTGACAGAATCACTTCCACATTTTCGTCAGATGCCAAAACATCCTTTAACGTGGTTTCAGAAGTTCCAGCAAAATCAACAGTGTTGACGTATTCTTCCGTCCATAATGTTTATTAATACTTACCTCTTTATTTTTTATAAACCTTTACTTGTCATCTAAATCCATACCAAATGTTGTTTACGTGATATTAAATTTTCATTAAACTGTTAAATTTAGTTTTAACAATTGTCGATACTCTTTCTTACTTCAACCATTGTAGATTTTATGAGGGCGGCAAACATGTCCTTTCTGAATCCTTGGCCTTCCAGGATCTCTTTTTAAAGTACCGTTTCAATCACCAATTCCAGTAGTTTCTGTATTCTCTGTACTTCTTTCATCAATCACTGGCAACCTTCATCAACATTCGGTTGAATATCTAATGGAATTTCTTCCCTTGAAGGTTCATCACGACACATCCGACTGTTCTTTTGGATTTCTATATCAATAGTCTTCCTCGCAATAATCTTTTCGCATTGTGGTTCAATTAGTGATTTATTTCAGACCTTACACTCAATTTCAGTTACCCTCCTGAAATTTTACAACTCTTAACACTACGATTTTTCTACTCTCAGGTATCCTTATTTTATAGCCACAAGCATCAGCTGGATAACCCACAAAAATGCCGAGTGAACTTCGTGCTACAAACTTATCATAGGTTCCGTTTCCAAGACGTGTACTTTCGTGCCAAACGTTTATAAATATTTGACATTCACAGGTCTCTCAAACCATTTTTCGAATGGAATTTCACCATTCCGACTGCTGGTTAGACCTATTACGTAATTAGCATACAGTAGCTACAGCTTCTGTCCAAAACTTGTAGAAATATCTGACAATAAGATCATGCTCCTTTTTTTTTTTGGGTTGGAAATCATCAAATAGCTTTTTCCGCTCTGGGCGGAGCGGGAGGGTGTCAGACTTTTACTGACTAAAACCCACCCGTATTTCTTCCGTTGCCTGTGTTGCCAGGGGCCTCGGTGACCCTTTAGTACCTTCACGCGACCCCGGCCGGCATCGGCCCTAGTGGACCCCTAAACATGTGCTGATATCTCTATGAGGCGCGCGTGGAACACAACATGCCGTCGACCTGGTCCTGTTCCTTATCGGACGGTGAGCTACCCATTGCTCACTGTCCGCAAGCCCGCGCCTACGGTGGTCGGAAATCCGCCCGGGATTCCCGACGCCCTGGGCGTCTCCTGCGCCGGCTTGGGGCGAGAGGGCGCGAAATTTGCCTTTCCCTCAACCGTCCCGCCTCCTCCGTCGCGAGCATTACTGCTTCCCAGAAGGAGGTGACGGCTGCCCATGCCCTCTCGCCGTACCATGGCCTGAACCAGGGCCGGACGCAAGAGATCTCTGCCGCCGATCGCCTCCACGAGGACATGGCGGAGCTCTGCCCAAGCCGGACAGACCTCCACCGTATGCTCCCAGTGTCCTCCGGGCGATCCACACAGTGGTGACACCCGGGCGTTTCCTCTCGCCTTATCCGACTCAGGAACCTCCCGAAGCTGCCGTGTCCGGTGAGGACCTGCGTCAGGCGGAAGGTGAGGACGCCGTTGCGCCTCTCTAGCCACTCCTCAAAGAAGGGACTTAGCGCCGCAATCTTAGCGTGCCCAACACTGGGTTGCGACAACCGTGCTCTCCATGTTGCCATGAGATCCCGCCGGAGCTCCGTCAGCTGTGCCGCGATTTCTTGCGGCAGCGGAATTATGCCCTGGCGTTTCGACTCCTCGCGCCACTCCCGTACATGCGCGAGTACTTTTGCCTCCAGATCCCATGGCGGCAATCCGGTAAGGAGGCTCGCTGCCTCACAGGAGACCGTGCGGTATCCCCGGACCATCCAGATGGCCATGATCCTTTGGGCCGCGCTCAACCAACGGGCTGGCCGCAGCGCCAGGGTACGCGCCCATACAGGAGCCCCGTAGAGGGCCATGGACCGCACGACCCCCGCATAGAGCCTCTGGCAGGAGGCGTTCGGACCCCCTAGATTGGACAGGAGCCGCTTCAATGCAGCCCCTGCCCGCTCCAGTTTGGGAGCCAAACGTCGGAAATGCTCCACGAAGTTCCACCGGCTGTCGAGGACGAGTCCCAGATACTTCATCGACGACTCGTCGCCGATGGAAACCCCTCCTACCGTTATTTAGGACCCCGACGGTGGCGCGTTCCGAGGACCATGAAAACACATGGCCTCGGACTTGTGCAGGGCCACTTCGAGTCCCCATTGCCGGATCATTTCGACGATTGTCGCAACCCCGCGTGCCGGTACTTCGACCGCCGCCTGGTGCAACCTCCCCTGCGCCAGGACCAACGTGTCGTCAGCGTAGCACGCTACGCTGACGCCGCTAGTGAGGTCGGCGCGCAGCACCCAGTCGTATCCTATGTCCCACAGATGCGGCCCCAGGACCGATTCCTGTGGGACACCGCACGACATCTCTTGCCGGTTCCACACTACCTGGTGACCGGGGTAGATGACGGCCCTGTCCGTCAGATAGGCAAGAACATGCTCCTTGCCATCTCAATCAACGTACGGTTCATCCGTTCAGCGACGCCGTTACTTTGAGGCGAGTATGGCGTCGTAAAGCTTCTCTTAATGCCTTAATAAAAAAAAAAAAACTGTTCTGTTCCTGTCAAATTTTCGACATAACATTCTGTTTTTTTTTATTTATTTTTCATCTTATAGACTTTCACACAACGAGTACAATCGTCAATAAAAGTGACAAAGTATTTATTTCCGCCATTCGATTAAACACTCATTGGACCTACCACATCAGAGTATATTATCCGCAACTTCTCGTTGCAGCGTGAACTGGACACCATTTTTCCTTTAGCACCCACGTCACAATCATGCAAGTTACTTTCGATCTCTATTGGATCAATATCTGATTTCTTTCTTTAGTACTTTCATAAGATCATCCTAGCATTCAAATTTCAAATTTATTTATTCAGGAACAATTCACAATATGTTTGAAATCATTAAAATTATAAAACTAAGTCATTCAAAATAAAATTAATCATAGAAAATAACAAAAATAAAAAAATTCAATATTGACAAGCTACTATGGAAATTATACTAAAAATAGAATTTGCAAATTGCATTTATTGAAATGTCCCATACGCTCATTCCATCGATACAGATCAACACTTGCACTACATATCACAGACGCTGAAGCGTCCAGCGCTTCAAGGAATATAATTCACCTCGCCGATCAGCGGTCAGTTGTACCTCACCCTTTTTAACTGCGTAGGTTACGTTGTACTTGAACGTGACTTCACAACCTAGTTCAGTAAGCTGGGCGATGGAAATTAAATTACTACGTAAATCGGGACCAGTAGGGTATTTTCAAATTAAATTTTACGCGTTCCATCATCATTGCATGCTCATAACTCAACCTTTACCGTAGTAGCTCATAACCCATTTACCTTGAACGGTTGTCAAAGAATCTGTGGCTAATTTTAATTATTGATTATCTCAGCAAATCTTTCCGCGTCATTGCATATGTGAGAAGTCCAACCACTATCAAAAATCCATTCCTGACGGGTCTTAGCATCAACAGCGATGTGACAGTCATCCATGATATATGGTTACTGCTTCACAGCTTTCATGACTAGTGCATGACTACACCATCCATCGAGTTTCTTGAGCTTCTCCCTAGAGACGAGGCTCTCAAAGTCAAAACTTTGAGAGCCTCGTCTCTAGACTCTATGGCACATCTAAAGTCATCAATTTGTCGACGGCTTCAAAAAAGGAATCAAGGTGCTCACATACCTTTTGGTTTTCAGTAATTCTTTGTAACATAAGCCTTTTCATTAATTTCGTTAATTTAATTTATTAATTTCTTTGCAGGTCCTCTTGATGCAAACAAGCTGTCTAATTTTATCCAGCAGTCTCCACTGCTTTTACATGACGAACTATACTCGGATCTAATGCCCTCTACTCATACTTTGCTTTTCTGTTAGCCGTCTTCCATGTCAATATAGCAGCATCGGTAGTAGGTTTTGGCCTTTCTCCAATTACATACTCCTAGAAGTCATTCTTTATTAACAATGCTTCCAACCTGTACCTTCCAACCGTCGTCATTGTCCGTCAATAATTTTATACGCACATTCGAAGTCTGTTTTCTTCCTGCATGTACTTTAAAAATCTTCACAATTTAGAATTATTTTCACAACACACTATACTGCTTTGTCTATCACCTTTGTTGAGGAGGTCTGCATAGCAAAAAATAGGATATACTGTTAAGCTGTATTAGGAAGATATAAAGATTTATCTAAGAACAATGTGGAAAATGGAGTCTGGTACAAATTATATCACAGAGCACATTTTTAACTATATGTCAACTTTTATTAGACAGTTTTCTATCAAGCCAGTGATAGGACATGCAGGTGATATACCTTCAACAGAAGATCGATCTTAAAGAAAATTAAAGTCCTTTTTTTAGTTTAGTAAGGAATCGATCCGTATCTTTAAATGCCTCCAACTTTTCCGTGTTTCATTTAAATGGGCTTTCCAACTATTTCGGGTGGCGAATTTCAGAGACACTTGATCCCGGTACAGTAGCGTTACATAAATGTGTATTGCGAAATAGCGACTTCTGTAGTACGGACGAGGTTTCGTAACGAGAATCTGTTTCCTACAGTATCCCCTGTGTGTTTGTAATATAGTTCGTCCTAGTTCGGTTTTTATAAGATGTCTATCAATAATAAAATGACTAGGATTATTAATGATTTTCTAAACATTTATTTTTCTCTTTTCAGTATTCGACGCGTCAGGCCACTACACGCCTAACGTCTTGTTTGGCAACGAGTACTGGCTGGGCTCGCAGAACGCCTGCCGCGACCTGCAGCTGACCGAGTACTATGCGCACACGCCGCCCTTCCCCACCACCTTCTTTGTTGCCAAGATCAACCTTACGGTGGACAACGATCATCTGCCACAGGTAATATTATTTGAATACTTTTTTTTGTGGATTTTGAGGAAAATCTGACTGAATATGCATACTCGTATTTGTCTTGTTACAAAGCGATTCGCACGTTTTTTTTTCAATATTTAATAATAAGATTCTAGTGTATATTATATTCTAGTGTAAAGGAGTGGTGGCCCAGTGGTAACGGCCGCGACTTACAAGTTGTAGGTCGTAGGTTCGAACCCGGACAGGCGCTTTACTTTGTGAAAATTATTTCAGAACCAAAAAATTCGAAGACATGTGACATCTACCAACCCGCACTGGACCCGCGTGGTGGATTACGGCCCACTCCCTCTCACAGAGAGGAGGCCTGTGTCCCAGATTTTCGTAGAACACGACCCATTTTGCCCTGATAAACGAAGATGAAAATTGTGGTTCCCTATCCATTAGCATAAAATTTTAAGACCTAATATAACTTAGCATAATGTTGTTTGGCATAATTATTTTTTCGCATAATATAATTACGCATAACAGCTCATGCATAATTTTTTTAAGCATTATGTCTATAACCATAATAATGATTAGGCATAATATTTTAAAGCATAAACTTATTAAGCATAAAGTTCTAAAGCATAACTTTTTTAAGCATAAAGTTCTAAAGCATAACTTTTTTAAGCATAATATCCTAAAGCATAAAAGTTAAGCATAAATAACAAGCAAGCAAGCAAGCAGCATGCAGCAGGCAGGGTTTCTGTGACGGCTCCGGCGCTGCGGCCCTCCGGCGGCCCCACGCGTGCTAATCGTCGCAGACGGCTTTCGCTCACCACCGCAGCTTCGGCTTGTTGGCCGGCTTCGCCGGCCAGCCTCAGCCGTGGCGGCTCGCTCGCAGCCGCCTGCTCCTTAGCCCGCGGGCCGCCTCGCCCCTACGCGCCTACGCGATTTTAAATAACACTCAAGGGGTAGGACAAACAAGACTACGTGAAGTCGGTTTTGCAGCAATTCGGTTCTGTGACTAACTTTTATTGCACAGCATATTAATTTTTTAACCAACAATATTATTTGATTGTTACAGGTACTATAGCTAATTGGTTTGCTCAGAATTATGTATTGGGCACTACAAGTTCACCACCACCATTTCCACCCAAAGTCTGGAGTATGTATTTACTAGTAAAGGAAAATATACTCAGGACACAAAATCATGCAGAGGCATGGCACAATAGATTTGCTCATTTTATGGGAACTGGATTTTATTTTTGGCAAAAAAGATAGTTCAAGAAATAAGACATCAAACCATTGAAATAGATAAACTGGATATCGTAACATCACTTATACCAAAAAAAAAGAAAAAATACACGGACAAAACCAAAAAAATTGAAAAAATCATTGGTAAAAAAGATGAGTATCCTTCTAAACTAGAATATTTACAAGCAATTGCTAAAAATATACACCTAAAATAAATAATTAAGGACTACTATTTCAATCAGTTAACTTCTATCTGAGGAATAACCGCCATATTTATTTCTCATAATAGAAGTTAACTGATTGAAGTTAACTAATTCACTGCTGTGTGAAATAAACGTTTCTCGCGATTGAAAATGTCATGTATATTTATAATAAATCATTTGCATGAACATTGTTTTTGTTATTTATATTAATTGTATGCCTAAATATTATTATGCTAATAGCCATTAGGCCTACTAACGTTATGCTAAAAGTCTTTAGGCCTACTAACGTTATGCTAATAGTCATTAGGCCTACTAACGTTATGCGAATCAAATTTATGCCAAAACAAATTAGTCTTTAACATGATTATGCCAACATAAAATGTATGCCTAAAAAAATTATGCCAAAGTATTATTATGCCTAAAAAAATTGTGCCAAAATCGTTATGCCGAAGTATATTAGGACAAAAAACATTATGCGAAAAGAAGGGATCCCGAAAATTGTGTGCACAACTTGTTTTAGCCCCCGACGGAACAGAGGGGTGTCATAAGTTTAACTAACGTATGTGTGTCTGTGTGTCTGTCTGTGGCATCGTTGCTCCCAAACGGCTGAACCGATTTTGTTTGTTTTAAAGGTATCTTTAGCGAGTGTTCTTGAAATCTGTTCGGCCGTTTGAAGATTATCAGCTCTTTTCTAGTTGATGACTGGATGTGAGCATCTTCCACAGGTCTGATTGAGACGAAATTTGATATTTTGCTACTTCAATGATATTAGAAGAACATAGTATTTGAACTGATACTGCTACCTAATTAAGATACCTAATTCCCTCACCAACTTACAGCAGAAGTATCGTGTTTGGGCGCATTGGAACGGTATCAACGCATAGGTTATAGATAGATCACGGTCTGATGATCGAGTAGCAAAGAGAAATGAGAATAAATTAGTAACTAGCTTCACTGTGGGATAAATACGTACAGCTGCGAAGACATAAGCGAGTCACGTGTCGATCGTGGCGTGTCTACTAGTAATCTATAAAGTTTAAAAAGCAGGAAATAAAAGTTAAATTTAAAATTTAAAAAACCCCCGACACAAACAAAAACCTCTAAAAATTTAAAATAAATGTGTACTGACTCTTTATGTTTTTCCTCTACAATGTAATGTTCTTGTATCTCTTTTGCAGTGTTATGTATGTTCTTATATTTTTTTTGTTTGTAAAGTACCTATTTATGTTAACTTATTGAAACTGTCACGCAGTTGCGACATTTCGAATACTTCATCAGCTATCACTATTTGCTTTCTATTTGATGGAAGATGTGAACGTTGCGTGAAGTTTAAACTTTCCCTCTCTGACTCAGCCTTTGAATGACAATTCATTCCGAGTTACGTGATTTCTTTGACCTCTAGAGGTCAATCATGCAACGGATGCACGAACCAAACATTTATTTTGTTCCTTAACTATTTGGTATTGTGGCTTATGTTATACCTACTTTTAAATACAAATACAATTCTTTTATTTTTGAAATTAGGGAGGTATATATTAACTTCAGGGCCTTGTGGCTAAGTAATAACAGCCGCACGGGTCGATTAAAGAGGTTAAGCTACGCTTGCCGCGGTTGGTCCGTGGATGGGCGAGACCACTCCATGCCTCCGAAAGCACGCTAAGCCGATAGTCCCAGGTGTCATTCATGGATCTTTGACAGTCATTACGGGTTATCAGAAGCCCGAAATCTGACAATCTGACATACAGCCTTACCAACCAGTATTACCCAGTAACTGGGTTGTGGACGTCAGGTAGGCAGTCGCTCCATTTAAAATACTTTAAGGCTAGGCACATTGATTAACTTCAAAAAAATAAATTCAGTTCATTTAAAATGATTGACAAAAACGCAATAACAAGCTAGCCAAACAACAATAAATAAACTTCAAGTATTTATCGTCAACGTCGTTATTCGATCCTGTTATTATGGTGTGGGCACAAAAGATAAACAGTCCACAACAACTCACCCTAGCCTTGTAGTGCTGGAATGCGAGCCTAATTCACCCTTACGTTAGGCAAGTTTAATAATATAAATGTTTTACACCTCGCGGCGCTAGTTCCAACCTTCTCCGACTATAGAGTCAACTTAATTTTCTACGTTTCTATTCCCTGCAGTGTTGTGGAAAAACCACTAGCTCCATGAAAAGGTAGAGAAATAATATCATATTTCTTGTATGAGTCTAAAGCTCACAGCCACGAAAACATAATTGTCGTATTTTACTAATTCTAGCTCTATATTACGACGTATTTTGATCAGAAAGCTTAAAACCATGATGATATCTATATTTACTCAATTGTAATAATTACATTCTTTAGTTATACAGGGTAGAGGCGTCAAAATTAAAGGGTTAGTAGTTAAATTTATAAAATTATTAAATTATATAAATTTATAAAATTATATAAATTAATTTTATAAATTTTTATAAATAATAAATATAATTTTACATATTTTTTTAATAATTTTATAAATATAAAAAAAATATATAAATTTCAACTTAATCGGTCCAGTAGATGCGGAGCAAATCGGCTGTGACAGACGGACAGACAGACAGACACACGAGTGATCCTATAAGAGTTCCGTTTATCCTTTTGAGGTACGGAACCTTAAAAATATAGTCACTATAGCTAGTCGGCTTATTGACTAAAACCAATAATCGGCCCATTACTACTTTTTACTATACGTGTATAAACGAAGTATTCGTTTGAAAAAATATTTTCTTTAATTTCGATGTTTTGATTTAGATTATTTGCTAGTGCCAAAATATTTACATGCACTAGTAGGTATTGCCGGTGTTTTTATTTAGTGTTTTCTTGTCATCCCCACAAGGTAATTGATGGGAAACGACATGTTTCCATGCAATAGCCATTTAACTAGTGTCCGATCATAAATTGATTTTCAGCCGGAAACGAAAAATAAGCTTCGGCTTTAGTCTTATTTTCGGCCGAAGACGAAAATGATTTAGACATGAAAAGATATTAATAGCTCCGCTGTACACTGAAATCTTCTCTGTTTTTTTTTACACCTAGGGAGAGCAAGAGCAAATATAGGTTTTAAAATAAATAAAACGCGGTAATTCAGAGATAATTCAATAATCACAGAAACGTTTGTCAATTTGAGTTATAAAGTCCAAAACCCGTTCATTTATGTGCGTGGAAGAAAAAACAAAATAACCTCGCTTCACACACACACTTCAAAACAAAATCGCGTCCGTTAAGGTCAGCTGAGTTAAACCACAAGTGGACCCGATTTTGGAGCATACGGTGGAGGTCTGCCCGGCTTGGGCAGAGTACCGCCGTGTCCTCGTGGAGGCGATCGGCGGCAGAGACCTCTCGCGTCCGGCCCTGGTTCAGGCCATGGTACGGAGCGAGAGGGCATGGGCAGCCGTCACCTCCTTCTGCGAAGCAGTAATGCTCGCGAAGGAAGAGGCGGGACGGTTGAGGGAAAGGCACGTTTCGCGCCCTCTCGCCCCTAGCCGCCGCAGGAGACGCCCTGGGCGTCGGGAATCTCGGGCGGATTTCCAGCCACCGTAGGCGCGGGCTTGCGGACGGTGAGCAATGGGTAGCTCACCCTCCGGTAAGGACCAGGCCCGGGTCGACGGCGCGTCGTATTCCACGCGCGCCTCAAAGAGATGTCGTCAGCATAAAAGTAGGGGTCCACTAGGGCCGATGCCTGCCGGGGTCGCGGGAAGGTAATAAGTACCTTCCGGGGTCACCGAGGCCCCTGGCAACACAGGCAACAGGAAGGAATACGGGTGGGTTTTAGTCAGTAAGAGTCTGACACACCCTCCCGCTCCGCCCAGAGCGGGAGAAGTTATATGATGATTTCCCACCCTCAAAAAAAAAAAAAAAAGTGGACCCGATTTACCCCGAAGTTAAACAAACGTCACCTGATATGGCCGAGCTTAACGAAGTAGGCCGAATGACGCGCGACAATTCACGTAAATCTGATCTTCGGCTGGGCCGAAGCTTCGGCTGATTTATGGCCGAAAACGAAAATATGGCCGAATCATGATTTTTTGGCCAAAAATGGCCGAAAACGAAAACGTAGCTACGGTCGGTCACTACATTTTACACTAGATAGAGCATCCACTATAATCTACTCTAAAGATAGCTGCAAGCTGCAAGGCATTGTAGGAGGTTTTTCCAAAACCACTAAAACCAGTAAATGAAGGCAACGAACCTTAAAGTCATGATATCAATTTATATGAGCATCATAAACGTTAACTTGAACTACTTTCGATGGATAACCAGGATAACGTACTTCGGTAGGCGCGCATTTTAATAAAAACTGATGTCCTATTGAGATAGAATTACTAATATGTAGAGTGTAAAAAACTAGCGGTAAGCTACTAGTCGACCGCAGCAACACGTCAGCGGTAACAAAACCAGTGTAAGGTGGCCTCGTATTTTATTGAAACTTCGTACTACGCTAGGCCAGCTCAAGGTCAAAGTGTTACCAATGACGTGTGGTCGACTGTCCCTACCGCATAACATAACAATACGCCTCGTTTCTCCGAAAGGTTAGGCAGAGGTGTACTCATAGTAGGTACACCCACATTGCGCTAGTTATGTTTTAGTCCCATCTAATAGGGGGCGAGCTTATTGCCATCAACCGGGCACAAATCCAGACTTCAAGCTGCTACTGAGAAATTCCTAGTAGAAAAACCCAATAACACTTCATTTCATTTTCATTTTCATTTCATTTCATTTTCATTAGATGGGATCAGGGACAACTCGCCGCCTCTGTACATTTGTGTGCTTAAAGTATTAAATAAATAAATAACTCGGCCAGAATAATAATAGTAGATATTTCACTCTAGATTACGGTGATTTGTACAGTCAGGCAAAAATTCGATATTTCAAAATAAATCATTACGGATTTTATTTATTTTACCGAAAATTTTGTTTTTTATTTACATACAAAGCCAAGTCCTTTGTCATTTTCTTGGCAAAGGAACGCTCTACTTTTATAGTCCAGACAATTTAAAAACCTAATGAACTTAGGGTGCTTATAATGAATGTAGTTATCATGATTGGAATAGGCGTTATAGTTAAATATGTTGGGCCGATTATTGGTTTTAGCCAATAAGCCGACTAGCTATAGTGACTATATTTTTCGGGTTCTACGGAAAACGCCTCAAAAGGAAAAACGGAACTCTTATAGGATCACTCGTGTGTCTGCCTGACTATCCGTCTGTCACAGCCGATTTGCTCCGCATCTTCTGAACCGATTAAGTTGAAATTTATATTTTTTTATATTTATAAAATTATTTAAAAAAATGTATTCATTATTTATAAAAAGTATATAATTTTATAAATTTAACTATGAATGTTGACGCGTCTACCCTGTATAGCTAGAGAATGCAATTATTACAATTAAGTAAATATCTAAGGTATCATCATGGTTATATGCTTTCTGATCAAAATACGCCGCAATAAAGAGCTAGAATTAGTAAAATACGATAATTTGGTTTTCGTGGCTGTGAGAGCTTTAGACTCATACAAGAAATATTATATTATTTCTCTACCTTTTCATAGGAGCTAGTGGTTTTCCCACAACACTGCAGGGAATAGAAACGTAGAAAATTAAGTTCATAGAGAAGGTTCGATGGACCTTTGTGGGAAATTAAAAAAAATGTTATTGATCCGTGATACTGACCACTTACCAAGCCTCTAGTATGAATTTGACTGCATAAAAAAATGTCACCTTGTATAAATAGTTGATTCTACGCATAACATGTTGATTTTTTTTTATTTTAAATTTTATAAATGATTGTCAACAATAATTGTTAATAATTATTTGTCAAGACTGTGATTATTGTATTATTGTACCAATTAAGGTACTTTTTTATAACTCTTAATAAAAATGACCGATTTTATGTTGTTTGCCACTCGAATTTTTGTTTATTTTGAAATCCTATGAATATTATTTAAATAAATCTAAATAAAAATATAATTTAAATAAAAACAGCCTTAATTGCAATTAAATTTCATTTAAAATAATAAATTGATTACATTTATTCAAAAATAATTAAATTCTATCAATAAATTTAAAAAATCTTTAATATTTTAAGAGGTCTTTTCGTGCCGAGTACACACAACTTTTTTATGTGTTATGGTATTATTGTAGTCCTTGACCTGGATTTTCAGTAATTAAATACAATTTTACTTACTTCAACACCTAAGTATTAACTATAAGCTTATAATCATATGAACCAAAGTATTACCGACGTACACATAAGAAAATAATATTACCGTAGATTAATGATGGTTAGAAAGTTATCATCCCCGGGAGACGCGAGGCGTGGATGAATCAACATTCATTAACGGGATATGGAACTTAGACACGTAACATATCTTCACTAATATTTCATGTGGGTATTGAAGTTGGTCTATAGATATTTTTGTTTGTATGATAAATTGATATCAGTCAGAAGCAACGGTGCACACCGTTGGTTCTGACTCTACCTATACGAAAGTTCAAAGAAAAAGTTTTCTTTCGATAAAACGTTGTAAAACCTTAACAAAGAATAATATACATGTAGGAATTTGGCAATTTTAAAGCACATAGTCACTATGTCCAATATTTTTTCTATACAATCAGTATGCTAGTCAACACCAGTGAAAATCGACAGTAAATTGGATGTTGTTGCAATATCTGGCAACAATTCTAATAATTATATGATGTCAGAGCCTGTCAAATCATTATGGCTAATAAGTGCTACGACACCTAATAACCTGATATTCAAGCCCACTTTATGTCATTTTGACACAGCCCTGATATTAAAATGGCGCTCAGATAAATACATGGCTAGTTCATAGCTATTAATTTTCCTTACGATTTGTTGATAAATCTAAATCGCATTACCGAACCCAATCGAACCACATAAAATGTCAAAAACTACCTTCATTTATTTTCAAAAACTGAACAGACAATTTGCCAGTTTACCTACATAAAAATAACTTAAACTTTACGATCAGCTTAGCGTATTTAACATAGGTGTAAAGTAACAAAGTTGAAGAGAACCTTTTACACCGTTGGATTGTCTCAAATTCTTAAACAAAACATCGCTGGAAAGCTCGTACTGGAGAAAAGAAAAATCCGGAGCATTTGTATACATACTTAATGCCTTAGGGCCCGATCACACGTACCACAACCACACCACATCACAAGTACAAAATATGGGCAAGCAGTGGTTACGTGGGAATAGTGTCGCTGCAGCTTCTTGCAGTTGCGTTGTGGTAACTACAAAATTTCGATGTGGTTACGTTGTGGCTAGTGTTTGCAGACAGACAGATCGTCGTGTTTGCGGTATGGCCGGCAGCTATCGATCTCGCTGGTGGTTGCGTTGTGGGTTCGACTTGGTTTTGTTGTGGTCGGTATCGCCCGTACGGTTGATTTTGAAGGCGAAATGTGGTCCGTGTGAATAAACTATTCATTTTAATACAAATTTGCGCCCGTCTTCATGTTGTCGTGGTGTGGTTGTGGTGGGTGTGATTGGGCCCTTAAAGACGAAGAAAAGCGATGGGAACCGTCAGCTGTCGGCTGTTCTCGTACAGTCGACAGTCGTACACCGATACATCGTGTGAGAGCATTCGTCACGTTGACTGACACTCAATTACGTGTCTCGAGCTTACACAAAGGTCACTCGGTGAAATCTACTCGGCGAATTCAATATTAATGTTTACTTATCATTATAACGGTATCTTTGTTAAACAAACTTGATACGAAAATAAAAAGTTTCTTGGCTACACACTTCAAGTCGGTACCAACGAACGCTTTGAAACATCGGTTTCAAGGCGTTTGATACCAACTCCGACGACCTATCGAGGTTACGTGATGAATTTCATCAAAAACTGCGTCGAATTTAAAGATATCTTCTCAAAGCTCAAAATCTCAGCATAGTGCCATTTTCGTTTGCCAAATAAGACCATTAAAAAAAAATCAGCCAAGTGCGCGTCGGACCACGCACAATGAAGGGTTCGGCATTCGGATGAACTTATCCCAGGAACAAACTTAACATTGTAGTGGAAAATGTAAGTTTGTACGCACAATATTGAGAGATTTACCATGTTATTTTAAGACCATAGACTTCTTACAGGTTTTTCTGCAGTGGCGTGCAGAGGTTCTCCACGGAGGGTAGGCCACGCATATTGACACCGACAAAAAAAAAACTAATTCGCGCAACATCTACATATGATGCGTCGGTCGCTCTACATATGATGAGGGTTCAAAGTAGTCATTATTGATTAATAATATTTGGAAAACAAAACATTGAAAATAATCCTGTAAAAACAAAAGTTATAAATACAAAACTCACCACATTATTCAAGGTTCATGCTTTTTTGCCGAGGAATGAAAATTATGCAAATCAATATATCCCTCACTTCACTTACTGGAAGTATTAAACAAAATGCACGGAAAACAATATAATTTATTTGTGTGTATACACCCACACAGCCAGTTGTATGTTGCATAATTTTGAAGATTGAAATGACGAGTACGAGATGAATTATCATATTTTTGGATTAATTCTCGTAATTCGGGCACACATTTAGACACAACTTGAATCTTATCATTAAACGACAATTGCGAAAACTTACTGCTTTTAACATCTAAAAAACACACATTATCGGCGCTAACTTCACAACAGAGCACCATTCTTAGGTAAATAAACAAATAATAACACAACAAATAATATTTACACTACTTTACGTTTCAAAACGAACTACTTACTCGTATAACTTAATAAGATATAAAAAAGCAAAACATTCAGGATCGGATATAAATTGCGTGTCACATGAAACAAGATGGCTTGTCGATAAAAAAACACTAACAATCAAAATTGTATCACAGTCATACCGTGTTCTTCCACAAAGGGACTACCATATTTTGCCGGATAATACAGTCCAGGGTTGCCGAAACTTATTTTCCTAACTCCCCAAAAACCAAGCGAAATTTCCCAAATATGAGAAGAAAAATAAAAAATTATGAAGTTTTTAATTATTTTTGCTTTTGCTATTCCTTATAATTTATATTTTTTTTGGAAGTTATAAATTCGACAATTAGTCATGAAGGAAACTTCCCCGCAATTCGGGGAATTGTCCAAAAATTGGGAACCCTGGTCTTCAATACTTTTCATTCATTAAATCTTGACTTTACACACAGCCAATGAGAGCACGCGGTGGCGAGCTCCTGCCGCATGAGTTACGCCCATAATTTAAACCATGTCACTATTGTGTGCCGTTCATACACACGAAAACATACACCAATGTGCGTAAATTTATGAATAGGATTTAGGCCGGCCGAGTGCCTGCCTAATATTAATAGTGTGTGCTCCGTGGAACTGTGAGTTATGTCACACGGCGGTTGCGACAAAATGCTTTAAGTGTTATAACAGGAGTTTAACTTTTTTTTAAATATTTTGTATTATTGTATTACATAGTTAAAATAAATGCATTTGGCGTTGTTGGTAGGGTAGACTAGGCCTAATTGCCTCTATGGACGGCACGCCCCTGTTGTTCTGTAATCTATAAGTATAGAACTTTTAGTTGTTTTTAGATATACTCGTATTAACGAACTCTCAGTAGTTTGAAATTTTTAGATGTACTAGTTTTGAGATAAGAATGGTAAATTTTCATCAATTTTCTTAAATAACTTTAAAACCATTTATTTATTTTAAAATTAATTGAGACCCAACACTAAGTAATTAATATGTCACACGGTACATTTTGTAAAGAGTTTTAATTTTCTAATGTTTTTTGTCCCCCAAAAGTGACCTATATTCAAAATACATTTATTTACGTTACACGTCCGTATTCAGGTCACATATATTCATATGTATACCAAATTTCAACTTAATCGGTCTATTAGATTCTGATCAAATTGACTGTTACAGACTGGCAGGCAGACACACGAGTGACCCTACAAAAAAAAAAAGTCCAATGAACGCTTTGAAACATTGGTTTCAAAGCGTTTGATACCGACTCCGACGACTTATCGAGGTTACGTGATGAATTTCATCAAAAACTGCGTCGAATTTAAAGATATCTTCTCAAAGGCCAAAATCTCAGCATAGTGCCATTTTCGTTTGCCAAATAAGACCATTAATAAAAAAACCGGCCCAGTGCGCGTCGGACCACGCACAATGAAGGGTTCGGCGTTGGGATGAACTTATCCCAATAACAAACTTAACATTGTAGTTGAAAAATGTAAGTTTGTACGCATAATATTGAGAGACTACTTACAGGTTTCCTGTAATCTACAAGTATAGAACTCTTAGTAGTTTTTAGATATACATACACACATAAACAGAATCTAGGGATACCTAAATCTTAAATTATTTACGAATTTATAGTTTAGAATCTTTTTAGTAAACAGTTTATATACAGATCGAAACCTCTTTTATTCTATTTTAAAAATATAAAAATGTAAATAAAAAAACAACAAAATACGGCGGCAAAATTGTTAGTAATGCGTTACGTTATGGAAAATTAAAATGGTTTTATTAATATTAATGAATGTTGTTTGTAAAGATTGTTTTTCTTTTTTAATTTAACGTGCCGTGTAAGCTTGAAGAGTCATGTCACGTCGTCATTTGAGTCGAGATGAAATGTTACATGCCGTGGGCATGTTAGAAAATGGTGCTATTCAACGCGTCGTTGCTGAGGCCCTATACACCAGCCAAAACGTGATATCAAGGTTGTGGTCACGTTATCGCAGTACTGGGGATGTGGCTGAACGGCACACGGGTAGATATCGTGTTACTACGCAGAGACAGGATCGATTTCTCCAAATGACCGCCAGAAGACAACCTAATATCACAGCGATGTAACTAGTACAAAGGCTCCAGGAGGACCACCAGCTGCTGGTAAGCGACCAAACCGTGCGAAGGAGGTTGCATAAAGTTGGTCTTCATGCTCGAAGACTGCTACGTGTTCCAGCATTGCGATGTGGCAATCGCGGTCGGTGGCTTTCGTGGGCTCGGGAGCATTTACAATGGAGTGACGAACAATGGTCTTTGGTGCTGTTCACCGATGAGTCCCGGTTTGGGTTCCATCCGGATTCACGAAGAACACGCGTTTGAAGAACTCCAGGGAGAGTTAGCCATCTACGGCACTATCAGGAGGTCCACTCATACCAAGGCGGGACAATCATGGTGTGGGCAGGAATTCGCCTTTTTTTTTTTGGATGGGAAATCATCAAACAACTTCTCCCGCTCTGGGCGGAGCGGGAGGGTGTGTCAGACTCTTACTGACTTAAACCCACCCGTACTCCTTCCTGTTGCCTGTGTTGCCAGGGGCCTCGGTAACCCTTTAGTACCTTCCCGTGACCCCGGCAGGCATCGGCCCTAGTGGACCCCTACATATGTGCTGACGACATCTCTGACATCTCTTTGAGGCGCGCGTGGAATACAACGCGCCGTCGACCCGGGCCTGGTCCTTACCGGACGGTGAGCTACCCATTGCTCACCATCCGCAAGCCTGCGCCTACGGTGGCCGGAAATCCGCCCGGGATTCCCGACGCCCAGGGCGTCTCCTGCGGCGGCTAGGGGCGAGAGGGCGCGAAACTTGCCTTTCCCTCAACTGTCCCACCTCCTCCTTCGCGAGCATTACTGCTTCGCAGAAGGAGGTGACGGCTGCCCATGCCCTCTCGCTCCGTACCATGGCCTGAACCAGGGCCGGACGCGAGAGATCTCTGCCGCCGATCGCCTCCACGAGGACACGGCGGTGCTCTGCCCAAGCCGGGCAGGCCTCCACCGTATGCTCCACCGTGTCCTCCGGGTGATCTGCACAGTGGTGACACCCGGGATTGGGCAGGAGCCGCTTCAATGCAGCGCCCGCCCGAGGAATTCGCCTTGGCGGACGATCCTAGCTCGTTTGCATCCACGGTAACATGACTGCATACAAATACCACGAGGAGGTAGTACAGCCTGTTATTATCCCACACAGAATCAAAATGGACTAGGAATGTCTACTCATGCACGATAATGCTCCTTCCCATACAGCACAGCTGGTGTCGGCCGCTCTCCGAGACCACGACATTTGACTTAGGATTGGCCTGCACAGTAGCCCGACTTGAATCCTATCGAGCATGCCTGGGATATGTTACAACGAAAAGCTTTGAGACATTTCCCGCCAAATTTGACGACGGAACAACAACTTTACGAACACTTGCAAAGAACATGATACCGCAGCAAGACATTGGCGCCGATTCCCTTGTTCACAAACAAAACTAAACTTAAGTTCAGTGCATCTTTTTCTTTCTATTTCATTAAGAAAAGGACAGAAGATAAATGTTAGTTTAGTCCTGTCAAATTAATCAGCGCCTGTCACTACTCCATACAAGTTTAGACGTGATTAAAAACTTGCCTACTAAAATTACGTCAATTTACGTCAAGCGCTGATTAATTTGACAGGACTAAACTAAAATTTATCTTCTGTCCTTTTCTTAACGAAATAGAAAGAAAAAGATGCACTGAACTTAAATATAGTTTAGTTTGTGAACAAGGGAATCGGCACCAATGACAATTTAATTTTAAGTATGAACAGTCGATGTCGATGTGTAAATAATGTAAGAGGTGGCAACACTGATTATTAATAATTAGATTTTATAAGAGTTTTTAAATTTTAATTAATATTTTTATAAGAAGAAATGACGTTTTTTTTATCATAAGTTAGTAATTTTCTACGGCGATTAAAAAAAATAAAATTTTTATTTAAAACAAATTAATCACGAAATATTTTTCTAATAACCTATCATTCTTCCATTTACTACATCAGAAAATTCTTCATAGATTTATAGATATTTGATGAAATATAAAATATCCCTAGTTTCTGTTGATATGTGTATTAACGAACTCTTAGTAGTTTGTAGTTTTTAGATGTAGTTTTAAGATAAGAGGGGAATGGTCAATTTTCATCTATTTTTTTAAATAAATTTAAAACCATTTATTTATTTAAAAAATAATTGAGAGTATTTAATGTGTCACACGGTACAGTTTGTAAAAAGTTTTAATTTTCTAATTTTGTCCCCCAAAAGTGACCCCCTATATTCAAAATTCATTTATTTACGTTATACGTCCGTCCGTATTTGGGTCACAGATATTCTGAATATGTATACCGGTCATCTTAATCGGTCTATTGATTCGGAGCAAATTGGCTGTAACAGACGGGCAGACAGACACACGAGTGATCCTACAAGGATTCCGTTTTTACATTCGGACGTACGGAACCCTAAAAAACTAAACTTTATTGGGCCAACGCTGACTCTATTCACTAGGGCACCTGATTGGTCCCAACCTTATAATGGATAACCTTTCAAAACTCTCATTTTCTTTTTAATTGGTGCTCCGGGCAACTGTTTCATTGACTGGTTTTAATGTTGTTTACAAGTTTTATGCCGCATGTTGGAACAAAAACGAAGTCGTTTTGTTATTTCTTCTATTGCTTGACTAACCCAACTGATGTTGAGGCTTAAGCGTTTGAACGTTATATTAATTATTCTCAGCTTCTGTTGGTATAATAATAAAACGCTTCAAGAGTTTTCGCTCTCCAACGGAAAATTAATGACCGCCATACAATCTTTTTATACCCTAATGCAGAATAGCAACATAATTATTAAGAATACCTTTTATTTTTGCTATTTATTCAACTAATCTCCTTCTATTCCAAATGCAGAGCAGACTAATGTTGGTTGGCGAGTGCGTGCCCGCATCCTGCGACAAAAGCGCCGTCACCTCGCTGCTTGGCGCCGCTGAAGGCGCCGCTACTACGCAGGCGTCGACAGCCGGACTGGCTGCATCCTTCGCCACCCTCAACGTGCGACCCGTACCTGGAGACTACGACCTCTTCGCTGACCCTAAGCTGCAAATATTAGGGTAAGTTGTTGTTCATTGTTTGATCAAACTGAGCTTAGGTATGGGTAAAGTTTGACTCTCCACCATAGCTGTACGAGGAAGTGATGAGTTAATTTAGTACATAAATAGGAAGGTAAGAGTAGTTCCCTACAATCATGCAAGGGTCCTCGTGCGTTAGATAATGATGATCAAACAAAAGTTGGAGCTAAAAGCATAGAAAAGTTGCTGGCCTTGTGAGATCTAGTATTTAGTTGCGAGTTTAGTGCGATGTGTGTCCTACCTAAGTAAGCTGATGTGCTTGCCATGAAATTGCAATAATGCTAATCGTGCTTGTAAACTGACATGAATGTAATAGTAGATTGTACAACTAGTGCATAAAAGAAGCCATTTTACCCCGAGACGTTTATGTGGATAGTTAAGTCGAGGAATAAAATGGCGCCGATTCCCTTGTTCACAAACAAAACTAAACTTAAGTTCAGTGCATCTTTTTCTTTCTATTTCATTACGAAAAGGACATAAGATAAATTTTAGTTTAGTCCTGTCAAATTAATCAGCGCCTGTCACTACTCCATACAAGTTTAGATGTGATTTAAAACTTGCCTACTAAAATTACGTCAGTTTACGTCAAGCGCTGATTAATTTGACAGGACTAAACTAAAATTTATCTTCTGTCCTTTTCTTAACGAAATAGAAAGAAAAAGATGCATTGAACTTAAATTTAGTTTAGTTTGTGAACAAGGGAATCGGCACCAATAGCTCGTTTATGCTCGAGTACACACTCTGCTTATCACTTCGATTGCGAGAAAAAAAAACAGGCTTAAAGTATATAACAGTATTCCATTGTTTTAGTGTAATCACTTTTCACTGTTCAAAAATGATGCAAAATTTAAGAAGAGAATAGCTAATTCCCGCCACGAAACTTTTTAAAACTTTTTTTTTCAACATTTGTCATTCGACTTGGGAAGGTACCATACTGACAAGTCATAAAAACGTTTCTTAGCGTTTTTAAATAATAAATGACGGCTTTATCTGGTTTGATTAAATTAACGATAGAAAATACGGAAGTGATATAAATTAAAGCAAATGAAATAAAATAACGACTTTAGTCTGCGACGTTTTATTGTGCGTGTGGCTGTTAGGCCTGATTATCTTAGTCTTAGAAAAAAACTTTATTTTATGCACTAGAGCTTAGAAAGCGATTTTATGTCACCTACGCACAGCATAGGTACGAACTTTTAGAGCATGAGAAGTGAAAAAATAGTTATCCAAATAAAAGCTGAAATCAACCATAGATAACGATACAATATATTGTTTTCTTTTATGAAACAATTAAATGCTTCTTGTATGCACGAGTTGTATAATATTATATTATTGTCAGTAGTAAGATACTACTTAGATAACAGACTTGCAGACTGATTTAATTTTGAAACAGAATTTTGTAAGACCTATTTTTGGTTTGCATTAATTTTAGGACAAATACATGTTCAGTAATGGTCATTTTGAAGAAGCCAATTTTTATGTAAGACTGCATGAACACAAACGGCGCAACATGTATCCAATATTCCTTACAAATTAGGTAGGTATAAACTGTTTTAGACACGGCAATTACTTCCACAAAACAATATGTATTTACATTGACCCAAAATTAATTAATTAAATAAATAGGTTCATAATCAAATGATGAGGCAGGTAGATTTACTATGTAGAACTAATTAATTAGTTCATCTCACTGCGTATGACGTATTATGTAAATCACTAATGAAAGCCGGGGCTACATTATCTCATCACCATTCAAGGTTGATTTACAGCTACGAGAACATGTACCTAATTAATATAAAGGAATTCTAATTAATGAGATATCCAAATAAAAGTTGCCATCAACCATAGATGACGATAGAATACATTGTTTTCTTTTTATGAAACGATGAAAAGCAAAGAGTTCGCACGATTCTTTATTCAAAGGTTACATGAATAATATTCGTTTTTTAAAAAGCCTCAACTTAATTTAACCTTAATTAACTAACTAATACAATTTAGCTAATTGTATTAGTTAGGTAATTAAGGCATTTTAATTTATTACAAAAAATAATAGGATTTTGTATTGCATAATATTTCTGCGAATGAATAAAACACGCGTATTAAAAATACAGTAATTATGTCATGGCCGTATTTAAATAATTCTGAATGCAACCAAATGCATGCATAAATTATATATAATTTAATAAATTGAATACCACTGTTATTGAGTACAGACATGTGAATACAAAATGTTAATTTAACACAAATAGATATGTAAAACGTATTTCGCAGCAGTAAGTGTAGGTACATGTTTTTTTTTTTTATGAAATAAAATATACCTACTATAGTAGGCAGTATGCGGGGAAACCTTTGCCTTCATGTTTTCAGTTGCCTATAAATATGTTTGTAGTTTTCTTTTGGCGCGTTTTCCAAAAATCAGAAGTTTTGGTAACGACTTAAAATATTTTAATCTGAAAAAGTGTCTCACTTTAAATAATTATTTAATGCATACTTGAATAATTTAGTGAGTAGTGTGTTACTTTCGCTATTGGTACAAAGTGCAATTTCCAAGATTGTCTACATTTAAATTTTTTTTTTTTTTTGATGTGAGATCATCAAACAACTTCTCCCGCTCTGGGCGGAGCGGGAGGGTTTGTCAGACTCTTACTGACTAAAACCCACCCGTATTCCTTCTTTTTTTTTTTTATAATCTTTATTCATGGCCATGGATACATGTCCTTCAGTCGTCCGTATTCCTTCCTGTTGCCTGTGTTGCCAGCGGCCTCGGTGACCCTTTAGTACCTTCCCGTGACACATCTAACCTCTAACGATCGTGTTTTTTTTGTACTTACACAATCTTGATTTAAATGTATTTTGAGTTCATAATTTCACTGTATTTTGTATTTTTATGATTGTGCAATAAATTAGTCGGTTATATAGCATAATGACGTGACGACTAGGTTGTCCTAATGAAGCCGGGATTGCGTATTTTAGTCTTGACCTACAGTCACAGACATCACGTAAATATACATAGTAAGTTTAGAATGTACTGAATGTCACACATTCACTTCACTCAAAGTCTATTACTAAACACAAATGTATCTGTTAAGGTCAAAACTATCATTACTTAATAACTTTAACTTGTTGACATCGTAAGAAAGAATTGCTCGTATTGTCTGACAAACCCTTTACAAAGAATGATGCTGAAACGTCTTAGACGAAGATGTATTATCCACTTGAGCCGTTTAGTAATGCGACCCCAGTCTAACAGCTCGATCACGTATGTTCGGTCACGCACATATTCCACAAGGAAAAACAATGGCACTAAACTTTAATTCTCTTCTATGAAAACACGTAGACCATTAGCATTTCGGATTTAAAAATATTTTTTGCAGATTGGAATGGCAACACTGCGAGCAATAACAGTTTTTATGCACTGTACAGTGTACACACTGGTCTCATAGTTTTTGTTCCTTGAAATATTTAAATGTGAAGTTGCTGGCTGCTTTGCGCTAAAGTGTGAGTTTGCCAAAATACTAGTTGTTAAACAAGGTTCTGAACGAGTGCCAAGAATCTCGTTAGAGTCTCTCCTGGCCGTCGCCATGCTTGCATGATAACAAGTGTTTGGAAGCTGTTCAATTTTAAATCATGTTAAGAATTTTACCGCCAACAAATTCATTAAAGTGTTTGTGAGAAATTCAGTTAACTTGAACTATGTACCTACATACAAAACTGCTAGAAACGGAATGCTCTTTGAATCTACGGTATGAGATAAGGATTTTATGATAAGTTACTTTTGTGAATCCTGTTCCTAATTTTGTCTCATTACAGAACGGTGGTGACCCTGGTGGGAATCCTGATGTTCTTCGCGTCTCTGTACGAGGGTTACCTGGAGCGCAAGTACCGGCTGATGAAGGAGGACGACCTCGAAGAGGCAACCGACGTCAACCATAAGCAACCTGTTGGTACTTTCGTTTATAATATCCTTTTTCATAGCAAAGCTGCTGTACCAGGACAATAGTATGAGATATCTAGCTCTGGAAACAGACACGTGTATGTGGCAGACATAACACTCCGCTAACCCGACATTTTTTTTTAACTGGGCTTCCATATTTTCTGACGCGTACTGTAAGTCATGTTGTGTGCCGATGGCAATAAATTAGAATGACATGACAACGTGGTAGCGACAAGAAGGAAAAAACATTTTCCCGGATTACAGGTGTTTCATTAAACATACCTACAGTGTGATTGAGCATGGCGTGTAACAACCGGTCATGCCCGTCCCAGGTCGAAAGGTCGCCGGATTTTACAGCGAACGGTTCCATACAAACTAATTTGAAATAAGCGTAAAAAAAAACGTGACTGAATGGCATTGTGTGGCCGACGGAACAGTAAAGGTACATTTATTTTTATGAAACCGAAAAGTTCCGTGCCCACTCAAATATTAAAATCACCAACTTTTTAACAGGAATTATTGAAATTGTTATTAAGTCTCTTTTAAACCATCGCTTTTTGCAATGACTTTTGTCTAACTGTTTCATCAAAACGGAAGTTAGGTTTTATATTCCTTTAAGCTTTTTACAGCTTCTGTTCCTCAGTCTATTTTAAGAAGACCCTGATCCTGATGATATAATAATAAAAGCTAGATGATATTGAATAAGTCGCCACATAATAGTATACTATCAATATTAAGGGTATATTACCAGCAGCGTCACCAGCAGCTAAAATAATCGACCCGAATAACCAGGGTATCGCGAAAACTGACTGGGTGAACGGATCTTTTGTGCCATTCAATGTTTTGTCCACATTTTTCATATATTCACACCAGCCGCTTTAACATTTCAATTAATAAGCGAATTTTAAACTCTCCATTATTGAAGTAGCGCAGAATTAATTACTTTTAACTATACGCAGTCTCATATTTTAGTAGATCAAACAAAGCTTAGCTTAAAATTATAATTGCTTTTGAATTAAGTGTTACAGGATGGTTTTAATAAAAAATATTTTATGTAGTCGAAAAAATGTGTTATCACTGTTAATGGATCCATTATTATCACCAAGGTATCGCATGGCGCGGAGGGCACATCGCGGACACGCGATTAACGACCTTGATTAAAACGGGAGAGGCGTTAAATTGAATGTCACAGTTAGATTTTGTTTACATTTAGCAAAGATTTAGGATCTTTTAGCATTTTAAACTAAATGGATTGTCTTAGACCATACATTTTTTAATCTCTGGAATATAAAGTGGTATCTTAGCAGCAAATATATACGTAAGTTTTCAGACTGAGCAAATAATCATACTAATTATCAAGTATCTAACTGTTGCTATAATTGGTTATCAAATTTTTCCTAAGCGAATAATTGTGAAAAGGGTAGGATGCTCTACCATTGTTCGTAGCCAATGATCTGACGTAACGATATTTGCAGGCTAGCAACAATGTGCCTGCTGCCGATGGGAAGCCAGTGAGCGGAGACAATGGCGAGAGGGACCTTCGACGGGAAACTTGTGGTGAGTATCTAATGCGCGTTATGTGGAGAGCCACTGCATACATAGATACTAAAAGTATACGAGCTTCATATACTGTGTTTAAATAACTTTTAAGTCAAGTCGTTTCAAGAAGAGAAAAGGACGCGAAGAAATTTTTTGATACTAATTAAGATGATACTGAAAAATATACGGACCTTTTTAATGACCCTGAACAAAGAAAACACAGACAATGAGCCCAAGATGATGAAATTTATTTGTTTTCTTTCAAATTGCTAAACGAGAATATATTAAAGATAATGAACCCAAAGCTTTTTAAGAAAGTTCTCAAAAGCTAATTATCAAATTACAAAACTACTTATTCAAGGAATTATGCAAAGAAAATATTTTAAGAACTGACGAAACTTTCCACTTTGTTCGGGTATAAAAAACCTGCCAATGCTTCATAGCTCTGAAAATAAAGTTTGTTCATAAGCCGACAATTAAGAAGTTGGAATAAGTTAGGAGTCGTAAGGTCAAGGAATACAATCGCTGAGAGGCATAACTTTACGATCAGCTCACAAATTATGACAATGGGTTTTGTATTTAGCATGCATATTAGATGTACGAGACTTAGTGAGAATTTAATTTCCTTAATATTGCTTTTGTAAGTTTATTTCGTTAAACACATCTAGATAGAAATCAAGGTTATGAATTCCCTCGGATATAGAAAGGCAGTAAGGTTATAATCCCTTGCTTGATCACAGTATCTAATAATTTCCGCGGATCGGGAATAAGGGAATTTACATTCAGTGGTTATACCAGCATACAAAGACCTATTGGATAGTGTTGGATACTAACATGGAGAACATAATATACGGGCGATGCTATGAAACATAATTAATTGTCAGCCGCGGTGCTAATAGCATGTTAAGTAAACCTAATGTGGTGGCTATATGTCTGCGCTAAGTAAGTTATCTAAGTCAGGCGGACGATAAGCTGACGGTGACGGCATTTCCCCTGAGACAACCTTCCACTTAATGAGAATTAGACTAAATTTTAGCAAACGTGACGCGTTAGCAGGTGTACATTACACTGTCATTCCAGCTAGAAGTACGAGTATATTAACTCCTGTAGTAAAAACTCCGAAGTAATTACTTGGATCACGGTCTCAGGTTTTATGATTTCTCCAAGCCGCCAAATCCTTTTCCACATTTATTTTATAAAATTGTGATGACTGTAGGATATTGTATGGTGAAACAAAGCTATCAAATTGAGTTGCGATCCATTTTTTGTATGGAAACTCTTTAAAATAAATAGCAAAGTGAAATAGTCGACACAATGAATCGGAAACAAGAATCCAAGCAATTTCTTTGTTCTAGGAAAGCGTTCTAAAAGAACTTTGAAGTTGTGATCCTTAAGTGGAACTTATCTTTATTTCAATTCAAGTTATTCTTTTCTATGTTCAGGAGTATGGTCGGAGGTGCTGTTATCGTTCTCAATCTTGTCGAACGGCCGGACGATCCTCAGCACGGACCCGCCCAACGACGGGGCCCTCACATGTCTTCACGGAATGAGGTACGCGTCTTTTATTACGGTACTTTTTTCGTCCCGTATCAGCTTATGTGAGTATATGAATGTAAATGTACGGTCCCAATCATTTTGTTTTACGTCAGTGTGTTCGCGTCCTATCTCAAACGGTACTGAATCAACTCTCGTACAAAGTGCCCGTTGACCTAAAGTATTTGTACTAAAGCCTGATTGAGACGTGTTCTGTATTCCGCTGTTTAGCTTTACGCGCTTTTGATTGGTTTCTCTACTGAATCTAAATCTCTACTAAAGAGGGCACTTGTTGTATCCGTAGTAATTAACTATAGAACTACAATATAAGCATTGTTATTTGTGTAGCTATCCAATCGATAGATTTAATATAGGACATAGTTCTCAGCGCTATCCGGGCACGGCTAGGTAAAGTTAATCAAACTTTACAAATTAGTTTCACTTTAATGGTCAGTAGTTTAGTATTGTAAGTATACTATTAGGGTTCCGATATACGATGTACTTAGGTATGGTACTGATCATCAGTGTTCTACAATCTAAAATCTTCTCAGGCGGCAAGCACGCTTGAAAAAAATCGAGATTTAAACCTACATCTGTACAAGGCTCCTTTGGGCAAAATGAGAAATAAAAATGCCATCCATCTTGTTTTTCCAATTCAATTTATGTGATAATTTCTCAAAAGTTTAACACCAACGGATTGACCGTTGGTGTTAAACTTTTGTGATTCATCATTCAGGTCCCAAAAATTCTTTATTGCACTGTACTTAGAACTGTAAGACCTTACACTATCCATGTCTCCAGGTTCATGTCGGTCATTTGGGTGATAATGGTGCATACATACCTAACCATCTTCTACGTGGCCGATAACAAGACCATGCGGGTCATTACCGAGAGGAACTTCTGGTACCAGTCCGTCGGGAACGCGTCCTATTGTGTCGACACCTTTTTTGTTATCAGGTTGGTTTATTATTTCTTTTCTTTTTTTGTGTGTTTATTTTTCTCATATTGTTTGAGGCCAGTAAGTCGCGGATTTAGTGGTGTTTCTGTAATTGCTGAGCGGCGTTGCAATTGAGATGAATTTTAGAAACTTGCTGTAATTATTGATAGGCGCATTCCCGCTCTGTAGATGACTGATACTCGTAGACAATTCTACCTATTTGGGACACTTTAGCAAACACATGAGCCAACCAGAATGAGATGTTCCGTGTGGCACAAAATGTGGTTTCTACTGTAACGCAATCATACCTATCTCACAGGTAGATAGTTCATATGTATACTCAATACTTAATTCTTTACTGCATTCCATAATGTGTATATATAATAGTTGGTATGTTAAAACATCGAATCAATTATGGACCCTGTCGGGCACAGCAAAGTTAATTTTTAATAGGAGAGAGGATGAAGGCGCTTTTTGTTAAGAAACACAAAAAGATAATAATAATTAAATTAAAATAGTATAATTTGCTTTTATGGTATTTATATTTTATACAAGTATTATGTATTGCACGATTATTATAATACTCGTAGACTAAGTATTTACAATTTTACTGAGTCTTGTAGAATTTAATTATTATTAATTATGCAATGATGAGCATATTCATTTTAAAATAACAGTATTTACATACACATTTACATCTACATCGCCGCATGCAAACTACACATCACAAAGAAAAGAAAGAAAATACGTTTATTTGCGGTAAACATGACGCAAAGAAGGAACACAAATACAATAAAGAAACAATTTGGGGGAGAATATGCACACTAATGTCACGCAAAGTCCTGCATCGCGCATGCAGAGTTTACCGCACGACTAGCATATACGGGGTGTATAGGGTCAGATTAAATTAGCTAAGGAAACTCCGCAGACGTGATGGGTCTATATTTAAATATGATAAAACAAAAAAAAAAACAATTAATTAGATGAGTATTTATGGTCTGCAACCGCACTTGAAATATCAGTTTAAAAATTCTTATATTTTTTGTGTAAACTTCACAGACGTGATGAGTTTCTATAACTAAACATGATAAAACAAAAAAAAGACAGATCTTCTCAACTCATACTTCAACTAATATCGCTTAAAGCGGTCGTTGACCGCCAAAAAAAACATCAAATTATTTTTATTATTATTTTATCGTGTTTAAATATCGATACCCATCATGTCTGTGGAGTTTCTCTAGCTAATAATTTGACCCTATATACAACGTCCCGACATTAATTATTGTCGGGCCCGCCAGATAACACTCGTCCGGTCGGAAGATCCTCCCTTTTCTATAGAGGATGTGAGTGAACTTGACACCCTGTTCCTCATACCGTTATCTATACCTACACCGATTTTATAATATTTCTTGCGATACACACTCATTCATTCATTATCATTATAATTTAAATTCATACCTAAGATGGTCATTCCAATTTTTCATGGTTACGTGATTCTAAACACACACTTAACATTTATATAACAATGTAAACTAGGTTTATTTAATGCATTAACTTGCTAATCGTTGGCCTTGAGTAGAATTAGAAAGTAACAATTTTAATATTCATATATCCTCGTAAAGTTCATACAACCGCATTTAAATTACTTATGTAACATGCGTAAAGGAATTTGCTTCGAAGGCATTTTTATTACCAACTAGCTGACTCGATAGACTGGGTCCTGTCATAATCTCAATATTGTCTTGACAGCCTACAAAAATGCCATAGAAAAAGGTCTTCAGTTTTTCCCGAATTATCCAATTTTCCAGGCATCTTTCCGATTTTTACTTTCCATAAAAACCTAATTTGAACTAATACTAATCTTAAAACAAAAAAAAAACCAAATCGCTCCAGCCGTTCTCAAGTGACGTGCTTACTAACGAACAACATTGATACCTAGATACAATTTAAATTTTATCCCGTAGCTCCACACCTACAAAGTTTTTGATTTTTCGGTAAGAAACGTACTTGCCTCATTTTGTACCTTTTCGGCTTCTGAAATAGCAATCTAACATTCCATTAAAGTCGGTTAAAGCGTTTAGCTGCAAAGTTGTAAGGAAAACTTTGGTTAACTTTCTTTAAAGTGGGAAGAATGCCGACTTGACCTAAATTATAGGTTAAGGCGTGTCTGTGTATCTATATAAACATACCAACATGTATCTTGTTCTATGACTTTCGTAATGGAAAACGAATATTTGTGTCACAATAATCAAACACATTAATGGTTTATTTTAAGCTGAATGTGTACCTAATTAAATATAATTAGGTACACATTCAGTCCCATGTGTGCACAGTCCCATGGGTAAGACCGTAATAGAATACTATTACGGTCTTACCCATGGGACTGTCCACACATTTTTGCTTCACAAACATGTAATTACGATTAAACACAAATTAATATTTGATCAACGATTAGCTGAACGACGATGAAACCCTTATCTGCTTTAAGATCCATCAGACTGTTTGACCGTCAAATCCAATTACGTCCGAAAGGACTGCAAACGTCCGCCGCGCCGCGCCGTTGTCAATTTAGAATAATTACCGTTAAAGATTATCGAGCGGTAAAAGCGGCGGACATCAATATTCATCTCATAAAACTGTTTCATATCCGTTTTAGATAGCTCTACTAGGGTTTCATTCTATTTTTGCGAACATTGTTGACCTTTTTGTGCCGTGTTTGGTACAAATTGACATGTGCCGTGGGCATGACAATGTTCATTACTGTTTTTGATACACGTAAAAGAACAAAGGGAACACCAACATTGTGACATGTATCGTTACCCAACTCTATTTTTATATTTATGGTAGACAAAGCTTATCAAAACATGTGGAACCATAATACAATTGTTATAACAATGTCCAATTTATTTGGGCAGTTTGAGTAGTTTGTTTTCCTCCTTTTATGTTTGACAGCCTTGGTAAGACCGGGTGCACAAGGGTAACTTCGTACGTGTTATAAGACGGGTGTAAATCAAATTAATGTGGTTCACTTGGGCGATGTAATCAAGTAGACAAGTTATTTTTATTAGCTATAAAAGTGGATCCGATTAAAGAGAACAAAGGGATGATAGATGCTTAGCGGTGGGTACATACAGGTTGGAAATATTATGATCATAAGTAAAATCTATCGTGCTAGTAGATACAGATTCTTAATTGATGTTAGAGCTTCTTTGTGTTCGGGAATCATTATAACATCCTTTGCTATCTTGGGGTAATATTTTTAAAAGAATCGCTTGCACGATAGTTATCAGTGAATGACCTAAACGGGTCGAACATTTCCTTTATACGGCCTCTCTCAATATCCTTTGTTACATCAACTGACCAACTCGAACGGTCCTTCAATGAACTGGACCTCGTAACATAAGTCTTCAATAACCTACTCTCATTTGTTCCAGTGGGATACTCGTCACTATTCTATTTTTACGAACGGAAGACAAAAAGGCTGCAAGAGCTGAGCAGCAAGACAAACAAGACATCAACAAGAATCTTAATGGCTTCAGTAATTCCGCACTCTCCATCTCTGTGATAAGCCAACAATCTTTTAAGGAGGATTTATTGGACAAGCCGAAAAGCAGCGCGTACTCCATAGCAGAATTCGTAGCTATGATCAAGTCTTTTTTCGTTTTGCTCTCTTATCGATTAGTGAGACTTACCCCAGCTTACGGTTTTGTGATTGGTCTAAACGAGATTGCTCTGAGGTATACACATGATAGATCAGTGTTCGAGCCAGCGATTTTCGACCATATTACGTGTGATAAGTACTGGTGGCGCAACCTGCTGTACATCAACAACTTGTACCCTCAGCGGGAGATGTGCATGGTGTGGTCGTGGTACATGGCCAACGACACACAGTTCTACGCCGTTGGAATTATACTTCTACTCATTTCTGTAAAGTAAGTGTGAATTTAAAATATGGAAATCCGAAAATAAAAAGCAATGTAAAACATTCAGTGACATAACGCAGCGTACATTTTCACTGGTTTCTGTATTTTCTAGTGTAAATGTACAAATTCTCACTGCCGTTTTTCCGTGGACACTCTTTTCCTAAAGTAAAAAAGTGTATTTACTGAATCCTTACAAGTTGTCTAAGGAACTATTAAGCCAATTTATGTTATGAATCCGTTTGTAGAATCTTGAAATGGTATCAGCCAACGCGATCCTAATGTAATACACTTTGTTCAACGAGGTACCTACTTTTCTTGGCCAACTTTGCGTATCGTACTTCGTACTTCCATAACTTTGTTTTATTTGTTGGTCTTGTTTCTTGTGGGTGTAGTATATTATACAGTATAATATTTCTATTTCCAGGCATCCAAAGTCCGCGATGATATCACTAGGGTTGCTACTGGTGAGCTCATGGGCTACCACCATCTACATATCAGTGTGGCATCAATACAAGGCGCGGATACAGGAACCCTTCGAGATGTTCGACCCGCTGTACGACAAGCCTTGGTCGAGGATCGGACCCTATCTAGTCGGTAAGAGGATCCAACATTTTAATATCACGAAGATTAATCCTTATCCGATTATAGCAGGGAAACTGCGAAAAATATTAGTTGTTGCTCGTCGATCTTAGTAAAACTTTTACCAAATTATGAATAGACTGTGATGGATGAATGTTGTAGCAAGAAATAATTACCAATTGACTAAGTATTCCAAATCTTGGAGAAGTTACGCATCTTGCGTACTCTCTCAACAGCTGAGGTTTTTTATTATATCTGTATCGGCGAAGCTCTCAGCTTCTCAAATCGAATCACCCTCTGAAGCAATTTCAACTTTGATAAATTATGAAGAGCGGGCGAAATTGGATGACTGGGTATACCTTATTTTAAATGTATTCGCGCGTCATACTTCTTATTATTAAGTGTGTTGAAACAGTCATAGGTTTGCCAATGTAAAATATTTTTAATTTATCGTTATAAAATACATAAGTTATCAAATTCTGTATGCCCTCGTTTATCAAAAACCTGTGTCGTGTAACATACAGTTATGTATTATTACGAAAGTAGCGAAACTAGCGAAAACTATCCGTGACCATGGATAGTTTTCGCTAGTTTAAACATAATATTATTTAAATATTATGCAACCGCATTGCGTAAAGTAAATAATATTATATTTAATTATTATCAACAACATATATTATTAAAAAATAATCATTTCCCTGTTGTTAACATTGTTTTATATTCTAAAACATAGAATTACACAGTCTTTTGCGAAGGCTTCATTGTTGGACTTAATTTGTTCAACTTCAGTAGCCTACGTATACATTGTGTTATGTATGCACTTTCAGTCTACGAAACAATGTCGGGGAATTGAAAAGCGTATATTAAAATAGATCGAAATGGCTGGCTCAGCTAGTATGCAATAAAATAAAGCTTCTTTAAAAAAAAAATTTGGTCGATACAAGCCGTCCCCGCCGAGCCCGTGCCGAGATCGCGCGGAATGCTCGACTCGCCACTGATTATGTAGCCCTTCCGAACTCGCCTCCTCGCCTAATCCCCGAAAATGGGCCTTTTACTGAGATTTTATCGATCCTACCAGAAAGTTATACGCTCACTACGCTTTCGGTTTCCTTTCGTTGGTCAGTGAGGCAATCATAAACGCGTTCGACAATGCGTAAATGGCAGACTGAACAACCCGATAACTTCGCTCACTGCCTTAGTCCATTTCACACTATACGAGTACTCGACATGAACGCTGATTATTATCAATAGAACCCTTTTCTTGCGCAATTTGCATGAGAGCAAGCTTCCTTTCTATTTCGGCATTATCTATTCTCCAGAAATTGTGTATGTATCTTGTCGTTTGGACATCAATTATGTATATTGTGTTTTGTCCTACTATTTCCTGCTGATATTCTATTCAGAATAAGCGACTGTTTGAATATTCTATTTGAGCACGCTACTCGGATCTGATTTAAACTACCTTGAACAACACTGTCTGGAAGGTAGTCTGAAAATAGAACGTGGGTGTTAAAATAACAAAAGCAGCGCAAGTCAGCCTCACGCGAACGACGAGCTCCACCCTTTGGCGTCGCTCGCCGAGCTCGTTGAAAAATTTATTAGAGTTTTATTATCGGAAGGAAGTACGGCTGCCTGTCACTGGCAACCGTCTCATCACTGGGATTTATTCCGCTCATATAATATACAACACATGCGTAAAGGTCTGTTCAAACAAATTCTGTGTGGCTTCCGATTGTAATCTCCGTTGCTCGCCAATTTACAATTATTTACATACATTATACTGCAGCTTTTTGTAGCAGCTTTGAAGTGCTTTATTTGGTATTCTAACGAATAAAAACATATATTCCAATGTTCAAAACGAATGACTAAGTTATTTCAATCATCATAATTGCTCACAGAACGAAGACTTATATTTTAGCTCAAAAAACATTAGATAAAGCGGAAAAGATAAATCGAGAAATTGACAGTCGAGCAACCTTCGTCAGGAAAATAAAGAGCCTTGTATTTGTTCCAGGAATGGTGGTAGGATGGTACTTGCACAAGACCAGGTGCCAGTTGAGGCTGCCCTACTGGGTGGTGGCGCTGGGCTGGCCTGTGGCGCTGGCCATCATCGGCAGCCTCATCTTCAGCATGGTGGACGGCTACTTCGAAGTGTGGCCTACTGCCTTCTACATTAGCATCGGACATACAGGTAATTACGTGTTACTTATTCTATTTTGGCTCATGCAGCAATTAGCTCGTTATTCATTCCATCGATTTACCTAAGTAATTAGTCTAAAGATGATCTGATATCTTACCTTGAAATTTATTGTCACTGAATTAAAATAACCCATTTATACCATAGTGCTGCTACAAGCAAAATTAAGTCACTTCCACATTTTCCACTTTAATTCCCCCCTTGATTTACCCATTCCTGTGCAAAGTATCCAAATCCGATTAGTTGGACAATGGAGTGCTAAGTTGCTAACGTTACCACCCCGCTAAGAATTACCATGGTATCTTTTGTGTAATCTCAATGACCAATTTAAAAGATTTTTGGCATACTTACATTTGAATGTATTATTAAGTTACGATTCGGCATTCAAAAAGCGAATTGTTCAGATTCATAATTAGAGCTCCCCAGAGCACACACTAAAAGTTAAGGCTCTTTTTTAAAATCTCTTATCAATGATAAGGCTTTTCGAAGACCAGACTACGCCATAAAGATTACTCGGATTCTTCGCCTCTTTGCCGAGTTATCACGTACCTACACATTTACACGGCCATAGTTACCTACGTTTTAAAGAATACAAAATAAAACCTATGAAATAATTAATGGGGTACAATAGGCATAAACAGTTTTTATATTTTTTTTTACTCAAAACCAAATATTGGACAAAACACAGGATGGTTTCGAAGTAAACGTAGCACGTTGCTACGCCGTAGCTCTGTGCGTAGCGAAGCGTAGCAGGACGCTAAAGCACGCACAAAAACTGTAAAAAACATATTTTGTTTTGTTTGCATGATTTTAGTTTCTAATCACAAGTTTGAAGTCGCTTGAGTTTGTTTTGTATTAATTTACTAGTGAACTCTTGTTACTCTTATAAATTAATCTCTCAAGTTAAACTTAAATAAAGTTAGTCTTAAAACTTCGCGTTACTCTTTTTCTGTTGTCACGGAGCATTTAACACTTTTATTATTAAAGGCTTGGAAACGTGTCTAACATAATCTTTTAATGATAGCTCTGTTATTTCAATTAAACTTTATGTTTACCGGGAATTGTTTACGGGGGGTGTCGTATACTCATAAAAGACTAGGGAGGTTCCCACTTTTGTGTTTCCCGATGGGGGGGGGGGGAGAAGTGTCTTTAGTGTCTGTCCTTGAGTGATAATAGGTTGACCTAGATTTGCATAGCGGTAGAATGACTGACTAAATATGCTAAGGAATGTAGGATCGATTCCTGCACGGTTTAAAATAAACAATGTAGACTATTGCAGCAGTTGTTTTATCGCGTGGGTTAAAATATAAATCCAGAAACAATAACAAAGTGAGTTAAAAAACATAAATTTAGACTGATGATGACCAATACGTATTCAAACTCAAAGCATTTACTTCAATTAAACCAAGGCATTGGCATCAGCATTGCAATTCAGCGAGGAAATGCCGCCAACATCCTCGGTACAATGCCCCGAGGGCCTTTTTTAAGCTTAACTTAGTTTTAATTTAATTTAGTTAATGTTAATAATCATCTTGTAATTTGGTTATGTAAATAAATTATATAACCAAGGCACAATTAATACAGGCACTTTTTTGTAAGTCAGAAAGCTTAAGCTAGCTGCCCTTTCCAAAACGTAGATCTCTTGGAGAAGAACGGGCAAGAAATTCCAAGGACACTCTTTTAAATCAAGATGTTACAAATCCTGGGTACATTATTCTTGTTGCTTCTACGAGTATATGTGAGAACAATGTACACATAAATAAATTAAAAACATTTCGGAATATAAGATTAAAGATTAAAAATAAGGTCTGGCAGTTAGAGATGACCAGTCTTAACTGACTATACAATAGAGGTAGGTACCATTCATAATTCCCGTACCGTTCATTTTTTTTTTCATATTGTTTTTGAACTCCTCGTAATAAATCCTATTGCTTTTTACTAAGTTGGTCCAGTAAGTTGCACCTGCCATGTGTCTTCTCTGCATCACCCTAAGGTTGACTGGTAGAAAATGCCTCAGGCATTAAGTCCGCCTTTGTACGGTATTATTTTTTTTATACTTGTGCATAAAGTTTTAATAAATAAATAAATAAATAAATGGCCATGCTAATTTAAGTTGAGATATAATTATATAGATTCAAAGTCAACCCACATGTTACGATGCTCATACGTGTGCGTTGCAGTATGGAGTTTTATAGAAAGAATCCTGAACGGCTCGAGTGAACGCTGACAACACCTAAACCGCGGTCACTGTCAGATTGAATAGAAAATAAAGAGAAGCGCGATGACACAACGCTTGTAATTTATTGCAAAATATGAAGCAATTATCTATTTACTCAAAATTGAGTTGAGTAATCGAAAATAAAAAACTACCAAGTTCTGCATTCAAATACGACGTTCTTGTTATTAATGAAATACGTAACGTATTTAATGCAGATATTTTGGATTAGAACTCAAGGTAAGAGGTTAGTTTAACATCAGTTTGTATCGAGATTTTTGTTTTCAAAATATGTTTCGATAACAACCAAGTTCTGGGAAATATGTTCAAAATTAACATATATTTTATCCGTTACCACAAACTATACAGATTTGGCAAATTTTTTTCTTAAGAGAAGCCTATTTTGGTCAATTGGGTCAGCGCCTTAAGGTGATGCTGATCCCGTGCAGTTAACCTTTAAGAGGCTACATTAAACGAATGCGATAATTACTTCTCCGCCAGCCTGGGGCGCCGCAGTAGCATGGGTGGCGATATCCTGCTGCAGCGGCTACGGCGGGCTGGTGAACTCGGCGCTGTCGTACCGCGGCCTGCTGCCGCTCAGCCGCCTCACGTACTGCGCCTACCTGGTGCACCCCACCATCATGATGTACACCACCTTCCTGCTCGACGGACCCTACCACATGCAGAACTCCACAGTGGTGAGTACACAGAGTGGTGCACACTGCTGCAACGATCTTATGGCTCTCGAATGACGTTAATAAGGAGGCGCTGTTGGTGTTAAAAATATTGTTTTGTGAAATGTATTGAAAAACCGGTCAAGTGCGTGTCGAACTACGCACAATGAAGGGAACCGTAGTTGGGATGAATTTATCCCAACAACAAACTTAGTGTTGTCGTTAAAAAACATGTTCTCCCATATATCGATATATGTTACGGTCAATTCTTAGACTGCAAATGTAAGTTGGTCGGTTATTACTCGTTAACTTGTAAAGTTCACTTAGCTGTGATAGTTTTCCTTTTAATTTCGTTATATGTACTGCCATGATTTTTTTTTAGATATAAAAACATCAGTTAAGCTTGGGAGGCCACTTGATTCTAACAAAAAATTGCACTTTAAAGCTTAATATCAAAGCAAAGCGATCCCTGAATCGAAAAATGGTTTTAACAGACCCGCAATTTTTTTTAACATTCTATCCAACGATATCCCCACGATGGGATAGACGAAAAAAAAAAATCATCCCCACTTTACGTGCAAGGGAGGTACCCTACACATTTTTTTTTTTCAAGATTTTTATTCTAACACTTTATCGACGTGCTTAATACTTAAAATTAATACTTAAAACTGTAGAAATTACAGCTTTCTAGTACTAAGAGTCTATGAGCTAAGCCGCGGACAGACAGACAGATAGACATGGTGAAACTATAAGGGTTCCTTGTTGACTACGGAACCCAAAAAACAAGGTGGCAGTGTTAGTTCCTTGTACAGCTATGGAGTAGTTAATTGGCCACCGTACCTATTTCTGCCGCCAAACAACGTTGCTGTGCACGGTGTAGGTCATTCCCGGCAAGTAATTAATCCATGGAATGACAAAAAATTTGCAATGTCTCTGGTATTGCACGTGTCTATGTCGTTGATTGTCATTTCATTCAAATGCTACATACAGCAAAACTTTAAAAATCACATATTATACCGTTTAGATTAAGTTTTTTATGTAGCACTGGATACATAATTATTCCATGTTCCATGTACGAACGCCATTAAAACACAAGTCATTGTTTCAATAAATTACTACAATAGGATACATCCCCCCGTCCGGTAAGGACCAGGCCCGGGTCGACGGCGCGTTGTATTCCACGCGCGCCTCAAAGAGATGTCGTCAGCACAAATGTAGGGGTCCACTAGGGCCGATGCCTGCCGGGGTCGCGGGCAGGTACCAAAGGGTTACGGAGGCCCCTGGCAACACAGGCAACGGAAGGAATACGGGTGGGTTTTAGTCAGTAAGAGTCTGACACACCCTCCCGCTCCGCCCAGAGCGGAAGAAGTTATTTGATGATTTCCCACCCAAAAAAAAAGGGTACATCCCTAAGTGCTAACAATATGAACACTTGACTCTAACTCGCTCTGCATCGCGTGATAAGAACATAAACTCCCCAAAATTACTCGCAAAAACAGTCTATATTCAACAGTAGATAAAAACGTAGTAAAATTTTATATCTACCCATTATCCACGGAAGCGGGTGACTCATTAGCCACTCCCTGACTTCACCCTTTTCAGCGAATATAGGCGTTAATTTACTGCCCTACAGAGTATCATAAATATTCCTAGGAGGTACAGTAAAGAGCAAAAATATTTACACCCTTAGAGAAAATCAAAAGCGCGTTCGTTTCGATTCAAATGTTACAAACCATAATAGTCTGTGTTAAAAGATTCTGTCAGCACAAGACCTCATAATTTCAAATCGTTGTTGAATTTCACTAGGTGTGTACATATCTATGCTCGTGACTGTACTTATTGTCCCACTTTATTACAATAGTCTCAATATGTTTATTTCGTTTTGCTGTTAACTTGCAAACATTCAGTTTGATGTCGCACAATGCTGTAACTTTCCAGCTGGATATAGACCCAACAATACACAATTGGTTAGGAGTTCTCTTCGGTTCTCATTCCGTATTGAATTTTATTGAACACAAACTGTTTATTGGATATGTTGTTTTTTTTTTTCAGAAATACAGCTAGTGAGAACACAATGTATTGTAAACTCTGCTGTTTTGGTTAGGTGATGATAGAATAAGAACGTATTCACCAGATTTTGTAACATAATATTCTAGCCGGGCTTAAATCCTGTAAGAAAATTTATCCTGCAAAAATCATAAGGCGTGAATTATTACCACCTCATAAAGATGGGAAACTGTTTTGTTCCCCGAGTTATCTCACAAATAGATTGATTTTTCCTAGGCGTGTACCTAATAGAAGATACGCAACTTTGTCGCTTATACCTAGAGGTAAAAAAATAAAAATAAACTTTTATTTTTGGTTTTGCTAGCTAGGATGTTGCAAAACCTATTCAGCATCCATATAACCTTATGAAGGATAAAATACCGATTGTATTTAAATATACAACATCTATAATGTCTAGTCAAATTCAAGACCACATGCTAAAATTCGATACCATTCCGAAAATCGTACTTCCGTAACTTTCTTTCATTTATTCAATGTCCTCAACTCGACGCGACGGGTTAGATAAATACAGGGTCTCACGAAGGAATTCGGGACAGTAAGATTAAACTGCAGCCGTATCTTATTGCCGACATAAATCTCTCATTTGGGAGACATAGTTTTTGGTCATGTATATTTTAGTCCTACCGTGCACTAAAATCTACACGAGATAAAACTATAAGTAAATGAGAAATAAAAATTTCATTACTGTCGCCTCCTCACGTAAAATATGTCGTAAAGACTGGTCTGCAAGCTACAATACACTTGTATAGAGTACTTGACGGGCACAGATTTATGTCACGCTCTCGACATCCATTCAAACGTTGGCGCATGAAAGGCGGCCCTTGAATTGTTTGAAAAACTTCGGATTCATTGTAAAGTACTTACAACATTTTTTTCGCGACACAGGACACTTACTCAGTCTCTAGTCATTCTTTTGTCAGTATTTTTTCCAAGTAACTGATTTAGCTTTTATTTGTCAGCACTCGTTAGTTGATGCCAACGTTACTACCATAGTTACTGAGTTGTTAACTTGTTACTGTCGCCCGACACTCCTAATTGACACTCGAGACCGATTTTGGATCGAATATCTTGCAAACGAGACAAACCTTTCAGGATAATTACATTACACACTTATTGTCGTGTACAATAAAATGTTACATGTCTCATATGAAGTTCACAAAAACAAAGGAAACATCGGAAGAAAACAACGGTGTCAAATGAAAATTATGCGATGAGCTGTTTGCTATTAAATGCTGCTTTAGGTAGGTGTTTGATCCTTGTTAATATTTAATGGATTCGTATACAAAATGTACACATTTTCACTCTTATCTAGAAATCCTCCGTAGGGGTTGCAGCTGTTGAGTGTTGATATGTAAAACGACATAGGTATGTTGAATAGGGTCGGTGTACCTCTTAGTATCGATGTATGACAGTATCTATTATTACATATAAGGGCGGGACTGTTGATTGAGGATAGAGGCCTCCCGCAACCTTCAGAATGACCTATTCAAAGAAACAAATACAATACACATAATTTGCTTCGTTCTCTACTTTTATTTCTCCGCATCCTTCGCAAGCCTTTTCAGCTTTATTAGCCGACATATAAAAGTAATAACAAAGTGTCTTCATTTAAAATGATATTCAGGGTACCCATTTTATATCCTTGTTTTATCGCCACAGAATTGTAAACACGTAAATATGCTTTATTAGATATCTACATATCTATATATAGGTATGTACGTGTCTCTGAGATTATATCATTGTCTCGATAAATGGTTTCTAAAAATAATGATCATGTTTGACTTATACTGTGGCTGTTAAATTTTATGACGTCTAATGTCATAAAGATTTCCATTAGTCAAGCACTAATAGTGTAAAAGGCTTTTCACGAGAATTTACTAACTCAGGTAAGTATAAGCTTTTTTAGTTCAAATTAAACTTGGCATCTTCAAGTTTGATAGTAATGCACTGCGAAGTACAGCTGTGCCATAACACAAAACTTAAGAACGACTACACATTACATAGTGCACTGAAATAGTTTCAGAGTAAGTTCTTAGTACTGAACGTAATGGCAGAGTAATGTTCGCCTTTAATCAAAAATGGAACCTACCGTACACTGTTTACGGCAACACAAAACATGCCATTAAACTTTCAAAACTTTGTTAATGGATGTCTCACTCTCAGACATGTTCAGACCATGACATATTTTTTGGTGCCACCGTTAATCAAACACGAAGGGTAAAGTGTCGCCTAATTATGCCAAAACCAAAAGTCGCGGTGATAAGTTATCCCGTCAACTTAATCCCGCGTGCTTCCGCCGGGAACCGACAGTTTGCGGTTAAAAGATTTATACTACGTCGTCACCTCAGTAAGGAGTTAGTTGCTTCACGTATAGTTTACTGTTCTAATTGAAGGACAAGGGGGAACCTCCTTCTTTATTTAGACCGCCCTCCCCCTCAAGACGGAACATAAAATTCGTACGGACTCATATAAACGTTGAGTTATGAAATTGCACTCAAACTGTTACCTGAATTTAACTTTTACGTTCCCACATACAATCAGCTGAAATGTTTTCCGCAAATAACATTTCGGTGAATGAAGTTGGGAGGTATTCAAAGTTGAATCACTCCAACCTGTGCTTATGAATACTGTGCATTGTGCAGGAAGACTCATATATAACTCGGAACATCTAAACACAAGACTTGAAAGTTTTTAAATCTCATTACGTAATCGTTTGTTTGAATTTAGTTTCGTGACGACTAAAGTACATAATAACAACAAAATTATACATTAAGCATAAAATTAAGTTATTATTATAGCCTCGTAGTTTCAAAGGTTGTAGAAACAGACCCCTTGTTTACATTAACACTAATTTGGTAATAATTATTAGGTAATTAATGTTGGTTCTCTTAAATTAACGAGCACTTAAAAGTGGCTTTGAGTGGAACTACGACTCGCCCGGGAATCTCTTCCTCGCGTACATAAACCTTCGGCTCCCATTAGTAAAAATAATAATATTCTTAGCACAATGCACATAACTTTTATTCAAGATGAAGTTTCTAAGTTTTCCCGTTCGTTTAAGAAAATAAAAGCACCAACGTTTTATTAAAAGTAGGTTTGTAGGATTCCGAATATATTTTTCGATTGAAATTTTACAGGAATCTCGCTTGAACATAATATTCTAACTTTTTGGTACGATCGACGGCTTATTGGGATTGATTTGATGAATTTCGATTTAATTAGAGGAAAAATTTCACCCTGACAATAACTTAATGGTAGGGGAGAGCCCAGATGGTTTTTGAGCAAGCTTATGCAGGACGAAAAGCTGATAGCTAAGCTAAGTAGGTGCGGCATGATGAGAGAACACCGAAAATATATTTGAAAAGTTCCAGTTCCAGTTGGGATTCACTTACAGATTTCTAAAATGGACAAAAAATTACGTGATCTTTAGTCTTTGATTTTCGTATGATCGTGTGCCGCCTGACACATAATGACTTAAATAGTCAAATCTGATGAAGACTGAAAACTGAGATTTGGACAATTTTTAAAAGGATATTCAGTGCCAATATTACCAATAAAAGTGAATATATAAATATCTGACGGCTTGATTGAGCCTTTTTGGAAATATAACGAAATTTCATACCATAAAATTTGTGTCTGACTGTGATGTGCAGTTATTTGTCTGCATTTAAGACAACAAGACACTACACTAGTTCTTTGAAAGAAGTCTTCACTTTTATATTTCTGTTTCCAGCTCGCAATATACTCCGGGTATGCAGTGATGGCATTCTTGGCTTCATTCGCCATTTCAGTGGCATTCGAGGCACCCGCCGTCCGACTCCTCAAGATCATCAGCAGCGAGCCTCGGAGCAAGAAGAGCTCCTGAACCACAGAGAAGATACCACGGTCGTAGCATTGACACGTGCAAAATAAACGTGTTGATTACAAGCGGTACTTGTTCAACGCGCACTCATTGATTTACATACAACAATTGTAAATAAAATATGTTTCTATCCCTTTTAGATATTTCTTACATAAATGTTAGTTCGAAAATCCCGTACGTGGTATATTGGGAGACTTAATTTCCGGTGTCCACTTTCATCAAACCTACCCAATGAAGTGCGCTCTATCGAAGCTTTATTTAGGTTAAAATTTAAAAAACCCAAAACGTTAAGGACTTGATAGTTACCAATAAAGACTTTATACATGTTACCAATGTGAGTTCATATCTTTTTATCTATCCGTTTCTAACATAAAGTCGGCCAAATGGTTGGCCCATTGGTCGTACCCGACCCGCTGGATGTGACATCGATTCGAAGGGGTAATGTTTTACTGCTTTATCCATACATGAGAATGGCACATTGTCACAAGAGCGAGTCATCACTAGCTTGCTGACCTAGTTGCGAAGTTAAACACATGCTTGTTCAAGTGCTTACTTAGATTTAGGTAACTGATTGAGACGCAGTTGAAGTTGTTTTCTACCTGCAGTATATCTAGCATCAAGTATGTTCGTGCGTGGATCAGATTAAATGTTGTGGTTGCTCGCTAATTTAATACAAACAAGCGTCAAATTTAAGGTCGGGCCCCTTAAATTTGACGCTTGTTTGCCGTGCACTAAATCGACTGATTTTGATCAACTTTGTTCATTGGTTTTGAGAAAGGGAAAAGTATTTAAACAAAATGATTTGTGATTTGAAAAGTGGAGATATTTGTTTTGCATGTTGGTGAAAGGGATTTTTTGTAATAAATTAAGTATCCATGGAAAATCACTAAAATTCGCAACAAGTTTTCCAAAAAATGACGCGAGATCTGACGTTGGATCATGTTTTTACAAGAAACTACTTTTGATTTTGAACATTAAAAATATTTTTAACATCATTATATGGTCTACCTGCACATAGTTGGACCAGCTTTTCAACATCTATGCAAAATAATGTCGAAAAACCCAGTTAGTAATGTATTTTTCCTATTATTTAGTAAACCCTGACAAGAAATTTAAAAAATACACATTAGTCTTTCAGGTATCTTTAAAATAAAATCTGTTTTATTTCATGGTAACACAATATATTTATTAAGTAAATCAATGGCGCAATAAAATATATTTTCCAGAGCGCAAAAGTGATGGTTCAGCGCCACAAAAACTGTACTTATAGTATAGACACACAGACTGAATGTTTCTATTTTTTCAAGATTTCTCACAATCAGGTAAGAAATTGACGAACTTTTCCGTACACGGAGCCATAATTCAGTGATGTAAGGATAAATTGATTCGAAAATTATAGAACACTGCACCTGCTCAATTATCATTACTAAGATGTAGGTTTAAAGAGAGCCCGAGGAATTCTTAGCGAGTGGAATCATAACATCTTATAGTCCTATAAAAAACACTTCACCCTCACTGACGTCGACGTAAACCAATAAAATGGTTTCTCCAATTGTCGAATATGATAATTTATTATGATTACTCTCCATAGCGGCGCTACACGCAATGAATCAATCACGCTGGCTCACCGCACGTTATCTCTCCGCCACATACATAAATCCTCTTTGTATAATAACTAGGTTCTTGTTAAGACCCCAAACCGCACGTACTTAGTCTCTACCGATAATGTTTTTTGTTGCTAACAACCAGACAGACGCTAGGTGAATACACCGTTTTTTTTAAAGAACTTTTTTAAATACTTCAATCAATCTGCCTAGCCAACAGGCTAGGCAGATTGATTGGGAACACCCAATGTTGGGGTCGGCTTCCAGTCCAACTGAAAACCAGTATTTTACAAGAAGCGACTGCCTATCTGAACTTTTTTAAATACTTGAACTGGAAAATAAAATTAATGCTACATGCCTGCATCGCTTGCTCCTCAAAGGTAAAAATAACATTACCCCGTAAATTGTCAATTAATTAAATTAGGATGAGAGATTATACACATGTGTTAACATATTATTGTGTTTTATATAATTTCGAGGACCTATTAAATATTTTCTACCTCTAATAAGCACCTAGTGATGTATGCTCAGTTAGACCTTATTTGACGGTAGTGTAGGAGTAGGTCCAACAGAAACTTTGCTTTCATTGGTAAGCTAGTACAATGATTTTATTTTATGTATTTCTTATCAATAGTTAGCAAGGAAAGTTTAGCGTTTAGGTTATTTTTATGGTAAAATATTTTGAGCATGTGATATTTCATTGAATATTTAGAGGTCCTTTGATAACTTGTTCATATAGGTAACTCGTCATATTTAATAGATGTTACGTTTTGGAAATCATTTGATACAAGACCAGTTTAATGCATATCACATTATATTCATTTAGTTTTGTATAAAGACAGTTACATTAACGTTACCATACCATGTTATCTAATTCACCGACCTCAACAGAAAAATTTATTGTAAATAATTATTTGATCAAAATATTCTGAAACCACATTTTATAATATTGTAAATAGATGATTTTATAATAAAGTATTATTTAATTACTCTCCAGTGTATTGTTAATTTCAACCCTGTTTGAATGTGCTGCAGATATAACTCATAATATAAACGCGGAAGTGAATTTGTTTGTTACGCTTTCACGCTAAAACGGCTAAACGGATTTTGATGAAATTTGGCACATGGGTAGACCATGATTTTTCATCTCGGTAGTACGTTCCCGTGGGATAATTTTCGACCTCCAAGCGGGCGAAGCCGCGGGCAAACGCTTGTAAGTAATAATTGCTAAGCAATGGGTAATTAACTCGATCGTGATTCAATGTTCTTTATCCTGTGTTAACTCTATCATCCATCGCCAGGAATAGTCAAATTTGAAAGAGAATTACTGCAATATTCTTCGGATTTGTCTATTACATCAGTCAATATAAAAATATATATTGTCTTAGTACACCCGTTCACTTTAGATCTAAACAACAAAGTAGAAGTAATTCATTATGTGATGTCGAAGCACTTAGGCTTATTAACGTCTAGGTTCTGTTCACTTTGAGCAACCAAACGGTATGCTACAGTCATAGCATTGCCACACGCCTACGTAATGGAAGTTCCACTTAGGTTAACACTTAGGTCCTGACGGTGTCTGCTTAAAATACTTAGAGAAGTTTTGTTGACGAAGATCTAGGCATTTGAAGCCCAGACCGCAGGCTAAATATAGACGACTAAGCAGTAAGTTTACGCTTAATTTTTCTTGTTATTGCCTTGTACGAGATAAAAGTAATAATTCATGTCGCATGCGATAGTAGCTGGGCTATCAGGCCTAGGGCGCAATATAAATATGAACAGTACGGAAACTAGGCCTAATTGTTGAAATAATTACCTACGTTACATAAAAAAAAAACGGGGTGACCACTCGTTTCGACAAGGCACGCGCGACTGATAGTCACCGCGACAACCGCTTTGGGGTCTCGTCAATGATCGCACCTGTGTGAGTGTGCCGTTTTAAACGTTTTCTATGTAGTTTCTGTACTGTCCATATTTATAATCTCACTCTTGGATTCAGGCAGCGGCCAAGGTAACACTGGACTTGTCGCGACTTGGGGTGCCAAGAACAGACTGGGTTTATCCCCTACAAATTCATATATGACTACGATCAGGGAAAAACTCCAGCGAGCGCTCATTGTCAAGCTGGCCGGGGATTCGGTCAGGACAGTCACCTCGACGACGGTGCTGGGCGTGGTGCTCGACGCAAAGTAGTCCTTTGCGGAGCGCGTACCTATCTAAATGCTTCGAGAAGATGTCCAGAGTGTCGGCATCGTCCTGGGGCATTCGATATCCCGGTCTTTGCGTCCTCTACATGGGCACTTTAGTGGTCATGTATGTTGCTGTTTTCTGGCACAAAAGGGCGATACTCCACGTTGTTCGCAGCCAGGTGCCAGAGATCGAATCTGATTCTGCTAACGAAAGCATACAGGTCTATCAGTACGGCTGCGCTGGTAGTGTTGGCTGGCGTTCTCCCGGCGGACTTGGAGATGATACGTGAAGGGCGGTTCAATGAAGAGCGCCAGAGTGCAGCCGAGGCAAAGGTCGAGCTGGGATTGTGGAGACGAGCGGCAGCCCGAAAGAGGTGTGAGAGTTGTAATAAGACGATGTATGTATGGCAAAAGAGATGGATGAATATTTCCGAAGCCATCCCACGTTTCGGGCCGTATAACGTGCGTTGGAAGGGCAATGGAAAGGTCGATGGACGTATTTATGTAAGTATCATACTAGTGGAAGTTCCACTTAAAACATCCATAGCGTACCTAAATGATTTACCGTATTCACCACTCTTTCAATTCCGAATAAAGGATTTTATTCGTGCAGTATAATAAAATTACCCTGTATTTCAACAGAAAAATAAAATAAAACCCTGTCGGTTCTAACTCCGCATTTATTTCAAAAGCTACACAGCGAAACGAATAAAACTAATGGTCTGTAAGAGCAAATCGCATCAGAATAAACGGAAAAATAATACTGAGCTCCTGAAATGAAATCTGGTTCATGATGAGATTAGATACGTGATGTTTTTTGCCACACCGAGACCCGCAGTGTGCGACAGAAGAGACGCGCGAGCGATCTGCGGAGCCAGCGGCCAGCCTTACGCCCCGTAGCGATTACCATCAGATTATAACATGGCTTAGCGCCAGTCAATTGATAACACCATGATGTAGAAACTGTTTTAAATTGTCTAAAATTCTTAAAAAAATAACTTCTTTCGAAATGTGAACTATACTTAGCGGACAGTAATGACAGACATCTGACACTTCCCAAAGGCGAACGGCAGGCTTGTATGGGAACTTCATACCGCTAATAAAATTTCGTATTTTGGGATATTTTTTGTTTTAATTGGTGGTTAATATGATAGACAAGCCCTTTTTAAATTCTTCGATTTTTAGAACTTGGGACGTAAAAGTTATAACCAGTTTTATTTTTTAAGGTTAAGTACTAGTGTACCAATGTAGATTGTTACATAAAGGCACATAAACATTGTTTCGATAATAAAGTATATGTTCTAGATTGGTTGTCGTTATTTTTGTAGTGTTTTACTTACTATCAAGTAGGTAAATTGAGATGAGGATCGTACCTACTCAGCGGAGTGCATTAGGAGACACCTATGTCCAGCAGCTGACTGAAACAGTTTGATAATGATGGAGTCCTGGGGGGTAACCATCACCTCTTATAGCAGTATTATTTCAATATTACTTTAGCGTGAGAAAGAGATGGAGCTATAAGTACTGTATAGCTCCATCACTTTCCCACTGTAAAGTAATATTATAATAATACTGCTTTAAGAGGTGATGGTTACCCCCTGATGGGCTTTTGAGTGTAGGTAAATAAAACAATACCGTTAATAGTTTTTTTTTAAGTACATTTATTTTATTTATATTTAATTAATTGTTAATATTACTTCATCTAAGTAGGAGCAGGTCGGGTAATACCAGCATGGCGAGCATAGCTAAAATACCAACATAACTGCGTTTAGTTTACGACTAAATTACGTGTAGTTATTAAAATCTTTTTTTTTTATATTATTAATTAATCCGAACTTCTAAAAATAGTACACTTACATGAAAATAAATGGCTTAGTTGCCTTAATATGTGGTACAAATTCTACAACTAAACAACAAAAAAAGTAAGCGGTATGAAATCTGCCGTTCACCTTTAACTCACTATTAAGGCTCCTACATACTGGCGCGACTTGTCGCGCGACGCGTCGCGACACAAAGGCACCGCTTGTAGCGCTACACGCGGTGTCTTTGTGTCGCGTCGCGTCGCGCGACAAATCGCGCCAGTATGTAGGAGCCTTTATTTAACGCACGCTTTTTTCAATCATTTTCATTTTTTTTTATTGAAAAAAGCTCTCTGCGTCTCCTTGGGTCTCCAATCTTTGACTTCCTTTCCGCACTTCTATTCCGTTTTTATTGAGGAAAATATACAAAATTTCAATGACGTTTGGGAAAGATTGTTCCAAATTAACATGCATTCGCATGTTAATTTGGCCATAACCTCAATCCGTTACTGCTGTTACGGCTCTAAATTAACGTATTTCCTTCGCGCTTTCTTTTAGACAAAATGAACCAAATTATCGATACATTAACTTCGATCTTAAATGTGTCCATGGACGACCGAGCTTGGGCACAAGCTACTCTTCCCATTCGTATGAGAGGCGTTGGCGTTTGCAAAACTTATAGGTTTAGTTAACTGGCTTTTTTAACCTCGGTCCACGGCACTGAGAAATTAATCAGGAAAATCCTAGCCTCCACACTGATAAATTTTGATGTGCCGTGCTTCACCGAGGCCGTGGATGCCTGGAGAATCGCTTGCCTGAATTCAGATCTACGCAACAATCCATCCTCCCAGAGACGGTAGGGTGAGCCGCTCTGCAGAGTAGTACATAATAATTTACTTGACACATCTGCCACTACTGCGGAGCTTGCGCGCCCGCTAGCTGTGGCTAAGTGGGACTTGGGTCTGTGGCTCCATGCACTACCGTCGTCGAACATAAGCACTACGTTCGACTTTCCGCTTCGCTGCTTGAACAACTAGGAGCTCCTTGTTGTTCTCCTCATCGCTGTCGCGGTGGCGAAGTTGTCAGCAGCCTCGGACACCACGGCCTGTCTTGCAGCCGAAGTGCGGGTCGCTTAGCGCGGCACGCGAACATTAATGACATAACCCGGTGAGCTCTGGTCACCGTCGGCGTTCCGGCTGTATTAGAACCCAATGGATTGGCACGCTACGATAGCAAGAGACCGGACGGCGTCTCTTTATTTCCATGGAAGTTGAGTAGGCCTTTAGTGTGGGATGCAACATGTGTCGATACTCTTGCGCCATTCCATCTTCCTGGCTCGGCGCTGCTGCTGCGGCTGCGAAAAATCTCAAGCGGTGAAAGTATAATAACCCCGATGGTAATACAAGGGTCATGGTTTATTCAACGGAATCTCCAAACGGCTGGTTGACACTTCCCGTGACCCAAGGGCTACTTTTTACCTGGGCCAGAGGCTAAGTATACAACGTGGCAATGCCGCTAGTGTCTTGGGTACATTATCGGTCAACAGCATAACCAGCCTATAATATTCCCACAGCTGGGACACAGGACTCTCTTCAAGAGGGACCGGGCTGTAATCTACCACGCGGGCCCAGTGTGGGTCGGTAGATGTCACATGTTTTCGAATTTTAATTCTAGCAGATGCCGATTTCCTCACGATGTTTTCCTTCACCGTTTTGTCCGGATGCGGAGGAATTATCGCTGTCGGCTGAAGACTTATATTTTATTTTAATGTTAGTATAGTTAATAACTTGTAATAGGTTCTAAGGTTTTAAATAAAACAGTGATCGAACACCATGAAGAATTCTGATTTCCTCCAAATAAAAGTTGATCATGTGAAGACGTGAGGTGAACACGAATATGGGTGTCGGTAAATTTACTCAAGTTGTTGGTATGTGTACGTATCCTGAATCCTGATCTACTGAAATATTTTTTCTTATTGCCTCCGTATCGGAATCAGGGATCCCGATGTGGCAATAAGAAAGAATATTTTAATTTTTGAAGCCTTCAGGAGCGGGCACGGGGCTGCCTCGCGAAAATGCTTTTCCTTTACCAAAAAAATTAATAAAAAAAAAACGGTCAAGTGCATGTCGGACCATGCACAATGAAGGGTTCCGTAGTTGGGATGAATTTATCCCAAGAACAAACAACATTGTAGTTGATAAACATGTTCTCCCATACACTCCAACTGCAAATGTAAGTTGGTCGACTATTACTCGTTAATTTGTAAAGCCTACTTAGCCGTGATTTTTTTTTACATATCCAAAAACTTTTATTTAATTTTTTATTTATGTGTGTGTCCCCCCCCCCCAGGCGGGTACTTGACTCTAACAAAAATGAGTACTTTCAAACTTAATATTTCGCAAACGTATCCCTGAATCGAAAAATGATTTTCACACACTCGCAATATTTTTGGACGATCTTTCCAACGACACCCCACACACAAAGGGATAGACGCGAAAAAAAAATCATTCCTACTTTACGTGTAGGAGCGCTACCCTAAAATCAAATATTTTTAGATTTTATTTTACCACTTTATCGACGTGATTAATATCTATGCGCATGCCAAATTACAGCTTTCTAGTACTAAAAGTCTCTGAGCTACTAAGCCGCGGACAGACAGACAGACAGATGGAAATGGCGAAACTATAAAGGTTCCTTGTTGACTACGGAACCTTAAAAATGATATAATAGGTATCCACTCATTCATTTTGAGCTTTCGGTAAAAGACGGTCTTAGGTATTGAGTGCACTTGCATAATGCTTACAGGATAAGCGTCGGTTAGTGTGTCATTCCATTTCACAAAGTTTTCTAAAGGGTCTCTGCGAGTTGGCTTCGGTCCCTCGTACGTCTTCCATAGGACCCCATGGCCGACCATGGACCAGTACCAGGGACCAGTTAGGTAAATTTTTAAAATATAATATTCTATTAGGCCGCTATGATGATGGTCCAACCACAGACTGAAAGACGACCTAATAAAAAATGCAATGCAAATGGAAGCGATTGCCCGTTTTATGTCCCATAATACGATATTATCGTATACCTAATCATAATATATTCTTCACGAACAACATCGAAATAAAAACAGAACTTTTATAATAAAATTATCATAAAGAAAGCCATCATAACGACAGTAATAAAGCTAAATAAATTAAAATATTATTCATCAAGTACAAAACTACGATTTGTTCTCCGCCTAACTTCAATTGATTTCAGAGTTTGTAGAAATTACCTTATAAGTGCCCGCAGGTATTTACGAGATTGAATTTTCCCCTGAACTGGGTAAAGTTGCCCACTCGTAATAATGAAGTGGCAGCGTGCAGTTAAGGGGAAAACTTAACCGAGGAATTTATTTGGAATTTTATCTTATTGTTTCCAACTTTTAGTCTCGTGTGAATTGATTTGGTAAAGGTTGTTAACCTCATTGTAATAACAAACCTTTTATTTCAGTATGAAATAAAAACACGGATCACAGCACGCCCAAGCACCGTGACATGTCGAGTTAAAACGAAAAAGCCTTCGCAAGTAGGTACTTCAAATTTAATCAATTTAAGGGATTAGAATACTCACTTAGAGTATTCTAATCCTTTAAGTTGATTAAATTGAGCAAATCGGGCAATACTAGGTTATAACTTATATTATGATTGCCCGATTTGCTCGTTATACGGTAATTCGTTTCCCGTACACGTACGTACGTGTTTTTGTAAACGAGTACAGTATATGTAGATACATAATCCCGACGAGGGAATTCATTATCTGATGAACTTTACGAACAACTTAGGTATTAGGCCTACATTAAACATTAGGTACCCTCTGACATCGTACAAATTGTTAACATGAAACTTGGCTACGTAACCTATAGATACTTATTCAGTTACCTATATACCCTGTTCAGCATTCACCTCTGTGTTGATTTAAATACAAAGCTTACTAGAAGTAAATCTGCCAAGTAGTCACATTGTTATGGAAACCTTATTGTCTGTCTACAGGACACCACAAAAGGTACAATGTAACAATAAGTCCAAAAGGACAAAGACGTGGCGTGAAAGGGTTAGAAATATATTTTTGTGAAATGAGCATTTCACAACGCCCGCTCGAAACAGTGGTGCGACTCTATTCTGGTTCACTTCCAGATTCTACTAATTGCTTTGCCGCTTCCGCTGCAAAAAACTTTAATTAACCCTAACTGTTAATTAAAGACATTTTTGCTCTCTTAATGGGGGCACCAGTCGTTTCATTACGGACGAGTTGCACCCAACAGCATGCCGTCATACGAACTGCCTCGACAACTTTTTAAATTCATAAAATATTTTTTTGTAATGAACACAAAGGGGACTAGAAAATATTGGCTCTGAGATAAAATTTCATATACTTACCCTGCTGGCCATTTTGCTCTTTCATCGCCAGCTAAATGTAAAAATCTTGTTTATCCACGACAATTGTTCTCTGTTTCGTCTTTGAGAAATATAAGCGTAGGTATATAAGCAAGTTGTGTATTTAGGTACCTAAGGTAAACGCGGGTAAACTCGACCCAGAAGTCGTCAAATTATCTAAAATCGTCAATATATTTTTTTACTAAACATTAAACTGGTCGACTTTTATGGCAACATATATTTGCTAACATATTGCACAATTAAAATAGCAACACTAACTATCAACTGTAACGGCACCTGAGATATTCTACATTGAAAGTGACTCCAACAAAAATTTTGTTTTTTTGTAAGTTTAGCTATTAAACGTAGCACTCAGCTCGTGGTTTTGTGTTTCGATTTGTGCAGCTTCAGTGGGGTGTACGGTAACTCTGACTGTTTGATGAATTAGCTAAGTTAATTTACTAACGATATTACATGATATTTGGAACATCTTTATCATAAAAGTATTATTTTTCGTATGTGACATCTATTGGTACCCAAAAAGTCCTACTTGACCTAGAACTCGTCATTTTATGTACTATTGTGACGATTACTGGGACACGCTTTATAGGTTGTCTCTAAACTCGTCATATTGTAGATATTTTTGTGTTTTATGCCACAAAATGGAAATAAAACTATTATCGGGACCGTTACATAGTTGTTAACCCCCTTGTGCAATCATATTAAAAGTTTGGACTTCTGACGATAAAACGGGGTTTCTCTAAAGCTGTTTCTTACGGGTATTATTATTTTATTGACGAGTTCTAGGTCGTTCACGTGTTTGTCAATTCGACGAGATTTATTGAGACTGGGAATGGTTTCTGCTTGCGTCTTTTTGTGCCGCTGTGGGCCTCCAGCACTTGCTTAAGTACACGTGATAAGTGTCTTTCTCTCGGGGTACGTTCCGCTGGGCCTAGGAGATACTAGCTTGGCCTGAAAGCTTGGCCCTGGTTTAGCCGGTAACATAAACACTTGCATGCTTTATGGCATGCAATTATTGCTCTTGAACTTTCTACAAACTTACACAAAGTAAATGGGGCTTTTTTTTTTTGAATGGGAAATCATCAAATAACTTCTCCCGCTCTGGGCGAAGCGGGGGGTGCGTCAGACTCTTACTGACTAAAACCCACCCGTATTCCTTCCGTTGCCTGTGTTGCGGGGGCCTTGGTGACATTAGTACCTTCCCGCGACCCAGGGAGGCATCGGCCCTAGTGGACCTCTACATTGTGCTGACATCTCTTAGAGGCGCGCGTGGAATACGACGCGCCGTCGACCCGGGCCTGGTCCTTACCGGACGGTGAGCTACCCTTTGCTCAACGTCCGCAAGCCCGCGCCTACGGTGGCCGGAAATCCGCCCGGGATTCCCGACGCCCAGGGCGTCTCCTGCGGCGGCTAGGGGCGAGAGGGCGCGAAACTTGCCTTTCCCTGAATCGTCCCGCCTCCTCCTTCGCGAGCATTACTGCTTCGCAGAAGGAGGTGACGGCTGCCCATGCCCTCTCGCTCCATACCATGTCCTGAACCAGGGCCAGACGCGAGAGATCTCTGCCACCGATCGCCTCCACGAGGACACGGCGGTGCTCTGCCCAAGCCGGGCAGACCTCCACCGTATGCTCCACCGTGTCCTCCGGGCGATCCACAGAATGGTGACACCCTGGCGTTTCCTCCCGCCTTATCCGACACAGGAACCTCCCGAAGCTGCCGTGCCCGGTGAGGACCTGCATCAGGCGGAAGGTGAGGACGCCGTGGCGCCTCTCCAGCCACTCCTGAAAGAGGGGACTTATCGCGGCAATCGTGGCGTGCCCAGCACTGGGTTGCGACAACCGTACTCTCCATGTCGCCATGAGATCCCGCCGGCGCCGGAGCTCCGTCCGCTCTGCTGCTGATTTCTTGCGGCAGCGGAGTTACGCCCCGGCGTTTCGCCTCCTCGCGCCACTCCCATACGTGCGCGAGGACTTTTGCCTCCAGATGCCATGGCGATGTAAATGGGGCTTAACGTTATGTTTCATTTCTTTTATTTTAGATTGTCGTGATGCATGAAGATAATTTTAATTACAGAAAATCATGGCTGAAAAACAACACAAGCAGGAGGATATGTCAAAAGCCATAAAGGCTGTACGTCAAGGGGTCACAACATCATCTGCAGCAAGAATATTTAAAGTGCCAAGGACCACCTTGATTGAGAAAATTAAAGGCTGCGCTAAAGGACCACTCTCTGTTTTAACCAAAGAAGAAGAAAATTATTTAAAGACTTGGTTCATTTTCATGTCAGAAAGCCGGTTCCCTGTTACCAAAGATCAGTTGTTAGATAGCGTAAAACTGTTAGTTCACAAACTAAAACGTAAAACTCCATTCACAAATAACCAGGACCAGGTCGACATTACCGCGGTTTGATATTTTTTATTGCGGAATGGGCCTGCTCTTATATATATGTCCTTAATGTCTCATATATTATATTATATATGACCTTAAATATATGTTTAATATTATACTTGTGTGTATGAATGACTGATAAAGAAAAATTGCACATACATATGTGAAAAAAAATATTATAAAATTGATTCTGATAAAAACTGATTCTGTGATTCTGATCTCATTATTTTTTATGAAAAATATATAAGTATTTGATTTATCTTGATGTGTTTATTACCTACCTGCTCTGCTTCCTGCTTATACAACTTTTAGTAAGTAATTTCTTGGGATAAAGTATTCTATATATATTATGTATTGTTGCTAAGACTTGTCACTCATATCAGTCAAGCACAATGTTTTTAAATGTTCTTATTTAGATCTTTAAGTTCTAGAGCGGAGAGTTCGAATTAGCATTAAAAATTGACGACTACTGGGTCCTTTTGGCGAGTATTAGTACAATTCTGACGACTACTGGTACAAATCGCCCTTTTTTTACTTTTGCGTAAATAAGTATTTATTATAACTGAAAATTATAAAAATAGCTACATACTTAGAATAACAAATAAATTTTCTATTTTGTCAAATAAAAAGTTTCATTCCACATGAAATACTTTTCGCACAGTAGTGCTTCAAAGTCGATGAATATCAAAATCCGACGAGTATTGGTACGTCTACTTTATAATTTAGCAGGCTCAAGTGTTTAATGCGTGCACTACACAATATTAACTATTAGCCAAAATATTCGCGTTATACTTTACGTAAATACAAAATTAACTTTACAATATTAAGAATAAGGTATATTTTGTTTTACCCAAGTGACGCGTAGATTTTGACAATAACGCCAATTGAAGTGCCAGGCATAATAAGCATAATATCTCGAACAACGAAGTTAGCTGAACTATTTATTAACTATTTAGATTCGGGTCGCAGTTCAGAGGATGTTCTGTGTACTATTTAGCAATAGCAGTTACTGTTAGCTAATTAATTTGGGTTTAACGGAAGGTATGAAATTAATTTACCCCTAATATTAACAGATAGAAGAGGCGTATGTTATTTCCATTCCAATCCAAATTAATTTTCATTTTGGATCAAATACTAACTAGCGAGGATATCAGCACAATTGTACAACTCAAATATCAATCTGCCTAAGCCAAGCCTAGCCTTTTCCCAACTACGTTGAGGTCACCTTCCAGTCTAGCCGCATGCAGTTGAATACCAATATTTTACATGGAGCGACTGCCTATCTGACCTCCACAACCCAGTTACTGGATAACAAGATACCCCTTGGTAAGACTGGTTGTCAGAATTTCGGGCTTCTGACTTCCCGTAACGACTGTAAAAGATATTCTAATGACAGCCGGGACCAACGGCTTATAACATGCTTTTCGAGCCCCGGGTCTCGGTATGAAATGGATGGCTACCTATCCATCGACCGACCTCGGCAAGTGTTGCTTAACCTTGAAGATCGACCCGTGCGGCTGTTATTATTTAGCTACGAGCCACAGTTGTACAGCTGTAGTATCAATAAATACATATATAATTAACCGGACGAGTGGGTTAAAAATATATTAATCAATGAGATTAATAAATTAAAAATGAATTACAAAATAACTCAATATAACGAACGGCCAATTATAGACACTGCCCAAATAGAAAACTTCCACATCGCTACTCATCTTTGAGTAGGTACAGCGTACCTAATATTCGGACGCCCAATTTTTACCCTCGCCTCGGGCAACGGAATCGATTCCACATTCACGTGTGCCTTACTGGTCGAATTAACAAAAAAAAAAGTTATTCAAGTTTGAAATTATTATACCGAACAATAATGAAGCTTATTTTTGGAAATTTTGATTGTGAGTACCTACATGATAGAGAGGGAATGTATTTAATAATAATAATAAGAACTTTATATCGGGTGGCATAGATACATACAAATTTTTATTTACCATGACTCGCCACACCTAATACAAGACATGACCCTCTGTTTTCACATTCCTCCGTTCCCCAAAATTGACAAAGCGCCTAAAGGAAATGCCTGATGGCCACAGCTTCTCCTCTAGAAATATATTCAATTTATGCTTTACAACATAACTGCAATTACCGTTAATAAGCACAGAAACTAACTTAGAGTGAACGGGTCAATCTAGGGCAATTAACAAGACGAGAAGTCACGTTCTCACGGGTTTGCAAGGGCTCGACATGGCGGCGCTACCAAAACATTTCAAGTGCCTTAAGTTCTCAAAACCGTTAATCGACGAACGTTGTTGATTCAACACCGACAAATTCCTTCTCTCTTTCCAAAATTTTCTGAACACCGGACAAATTCAAAGTGGAAACAAAATAAAAGTTGCTGTATAATGGAATGCAGCGAAGATGGCAAAACGATACGAAATGACATTGTAATGTAATGACTTTCGAGTTTCCGGCGGAGAATTTTATCCCTGAAGTCCGTATACGAACAGCAAGTAACGTTCGTATATGAAGTTAGCTTTCTGTGAGCTTTCACTACATTATAACATTTCAGCCAGTGATGTGTGTTTTCTGACAGTTTGTATGGGCGGGTACTTTAAACTTTTCAGCTTTTGACGTCGCGTTGGCATACCGAAATGATAATGGACAAAAGTTTTAAAATTGCCAAATCTCAACCAGTCCGTGACGTCTTTTTTGATTTTTACAGGGGTAGGAAAGTGACTGGGTGGAAAACAGAAAATTCTTAAGTATCTTTTTTTCGTTTAAACGATCGTCTTCCAATAATAGAGACTTTTTTCATCTCGAAGCGCGACGGCAGGTTATTGGATTTTAAAGATTGATGGCTATAATTATTGTTGTTTTAGGTACTTCAGAAACGTAGATAATGTAGTGAGATTCTCTATGATTTACTTACTACCAGCAACTGAAGAACGGACTGAAAGATATATTATTTAAAAAAAAATGCTGACATTGCTCTCAAGGGAAGATTCGACCTTCGCGAACTTTACGACCGGGACATTTTGGGACATTGCTATAAAAAATATATTTTTATATTCCAACTAACTTCATGTATTTAATATAAATCCCTCACCACTACCCATTTTCTTATTTTAAATGAACTGACTACGTCTTCTAAAAGTAATTCATATTATAGTAGGTAGGTACATGTTATTTACTTTAGGGAAGGTGTGTCCCTTTTATGGTTCTCATCAGGGATATCTTTTTATTTTATGGCCGTTCAACAGCCCCATGTTCCGCAGAACTGGAGTGAGGAAAAAAACTGGTTAGCTCCACGCGAAATTATTAGAACAATAAAATCAGCTTTCGATTTCGAGATATTTTTTACGCAGTAAGTTGTTATTTGGACCAACATGAGTTGAACCTATAAAGTGTTTGGAGTTGTATATCGGATCAAAAAATATATCTTTATTTTACACATTAACTCATTATCACATTATCATTATCAGTATTATCATTATTGTAAAACATTATCAGTAGCAATGGGTTTCATTTTGACAGTTCAACAACATTCATTGCGTTATTTACGTTGTTGAGCAGACTAATTTTTCGAACATATGAAGCAATGGATTAGCAATATACTTCCAAATCATTCAGATTGTCATTGATAGGTGTTACGTAACTAGGGTGCAGGTTATTTTGAATTAGAAGGAATATTGGTTGATGATTGGCCTCCATTTTAAGGTGGTGTCGGCGTCGTTCACACTGCAACCAGGGGCGTCCATAGTCCCTTTTATGGAAGAACACGGTATGACAGTGATACAATTTTAATTGGTAGGGTTTGTTTCATGTGACAGTGACACGTAATTTATATGTGATCTTGAATGTTTTGCTGTTTTAGATCTTATTAAGTTATAAGTAATTGGTAAACGTAAAGTAGTGTAAAGATTATGTGTTGTGTTATTATTTGTTTATTTACCTAAGAATGGTGTTCTGTTGTGAAGTTTGCGGCGATAATGTGTTGGTTAGGTTAGGTTAGTCGCACTTGTCGTTTAATGATAAGATTCAAGTTGTGTCTAAAGGTAGATGTGTGCCCGAATTACGAGAATTTATCCAAAAATATGATAATTCATGACTTCGGATATCTTGCAAGTGACGTGTTCTGTAATTATCACCCACCCACTTGGTTATGATATTTGAGGTGGCCGAATCTTTCTTCTGTTTGCATCGTTAGAAATTCGTTTTTTAAACCTTGAATAATGTGGTGAGTTCTTGTATGTAGAGCCGCGCTGTGATGTTGCGCGAATTAGGTTTTTTTTTTGGTGTCAGGATGTGTGGTCTACCCTCTGTGGAGAACCACTGCACGCCACTGACTGCAACGCATCCCGCACTCGTCGCGTTACGCCGGGCAGTGTGATCATCGCTATAAATCATATTGCATCGCTATATATCACAAAGTCATGTATTTAAATTACGTTAATAATCACAACGACTTAATTGTTCTGCGACCTAATAAAATTTCTGACGCAAATTGGATTTTATCTCATTTTCCGCTACCCGCTTACTCTTGTTACCGTACTCGTAGCACAGTGTAGCTAACATTTTTACCGCTCGGTGGCGCACGGTGGTATCTAGGCGCGATAATGGACGTCTATCTTTAGTTTACACTAACGATAATGCCGTACACGTCCCCTGAGCAAACACTATGCGGTGTGAACAGGGAGGAAGGCGCCTCACAACGGGCCCTGGCCATCGAGGCGTTTATCTGATGGTCCCTCATCACATCACCCCCTCTCCCTACCCACACAGACTTCGCTAAAATTAGTTGAGAACTTGACGCGTTTCACGTCAAACAACGTCGGTTTCTTTGATCGGTCACCTTTGAAAAACATTCTTAACGAAAGACATCTTTCAATGGACCATATTGTCAGTCGTTAGTATTTCTTTCTGCGACCAGCGAGTTGCCAGTATCGTCTAAAATAAAAATAAATAAACTGGAAACTGAATGACGGGAATTCGTTTTGTGAGAGAGAATAGAAACTTTTCAGATTTTAGGTACTTACTTATTTTCCAGAGCTCAATTCAATATATTTTGAAGAAAGCTTAGATGAGTCAATGAAGAAAATCTTTATTTTCAGTATATAAATGGAGTAGATAAGTATCGAGATGAGATTTTAACATAAGCATTTTTGGACGATAAATGAATATCAAAGTAGCATACTTCATTTTAAACGAACCGCGCATCAATACAATTTAGAAGACGAAACGGGGGACACTGACTTTAGGATTTCTCTTTTTACCCCAAGCGCCGTGTCTACAGCTGCAGTCTACAAAGAATAATGGGGAACATTCAATATTTTTATAGAACCTTTATCCTACAACCATCCGTTGCTAGCCAAAACAGACAAGTCATTCACAATGAAATTATCATTATTCCAATTTGTAAAATAAACCCCCTGTGGATACATGTCAATTGAAAATTCTTATGTTACGTATGAGCCGAGGCAATTGAAGTCAGTTTAATAATTAATGTATAATTTTCCCACAGAGACGGCGGCCACTGAATCCTGTTCTCCAATCCCACTCGAGCCGAATATTAGATTCGATAAGCCTTCCTCCATAGCTCGGTCATGCGGCATATGGCTTTTGGGTGAATTGATATTAAAATTTAATTCTGCAGTCGAAGTATATAAAAATATCATTTAAGTACATAATAATATTTAACTGTTTCAGCCTTTCTATCATCAAAGGGAACCTAAAATTCTGTTTATTAGTAATTAAAAAAAAAAACCGGCCAAGTCCTTGTCGCACCACGCACAATGAAGGGTTCCGTAGTTGTGATTAATTTATCCCAAGAACAAACTTAACATTGTAGTTGAAAATCACATTTACCATGCATTCCAACTGCAAATGTAAGTTGGTCGGCTAATACTCGTTAACTTGTAAAGCCGACTTAGCTGTGATAGTACGTATATATATGTCGCAGCCAACTAGCTTAATCAGCCGTTGAGTTAACATCCTAACTCCGTCGCAGCCATCTGGTGAAATTAGCCAGCTAATTGGACGCCTAGGCCAATAAACGCCCTGCACCCAATTAAATAGCTGAAGGACAACTAGAACTTTGACCAACCACGCGCGCCGAAGTGATAGCAGTAACTAAGCCAGGGCACTCCGATCAAATGGGTTAGGTTAGGTTAGAACTGTGACCAACCACGCGCGAGCCGAGCGAACGAAGCGAGCGGTGCCGCGGCAGGCTTCTAACGGTTAGGCTGTTAACTAAACGGCTAATTAAGCTAGTTGGCTGCGACGTCGGTGCCGGCGTTTAATGAACGACCTAGGCGTCCAATTGACGGCCCGGGTCGACGGCGCGTTGTGTTCCACGCGAGCCTCAAACAGATGTCGTCAGCACAAGTGTAGGAGTCCACTAGGGCCGATGCCTGCCGGGATCGCGTGGAAGTTCAAAAGGGTTACCGAGGCCCCTGGCAACACAAGCAACGGAAGGAATACGGGTGGGTTTTAGTCAGTAAGAGTCTGACACACCCTCCCGCGCCGCCCAGAGCGGGAGAAGATATTTGATAATTTCCCACCCAAAAAAAACCAGATATATATACTACCGTGATTTTTTTTCACATATCCAAAAACAACCATATAACTGGCAGCTAAATGGTTGTTTTTACATTTAACTCTAACCAAAATTAGCACTTTATTTTTGAACGGCTTATCCAAGGCCAGAAACCACGGGATAGAGACGAGAAAAAAAATGTTTTTATCATTTTTTAAGTTATTATTTTACCAATGTCGGCGTGATTGATATGTATACCCATGCCAAATTACAGATTTTACAACTTTCTAGTACTAAAAGTGTCTGAGCTAAGTCGCGGGCAAACAGACAGACATACAAACGGACGGACATGACGAAACTATAAGAGTTTCTTGTTGACCACAGAACCCTAAAAACAACAAATTCTGCCTTTTTTAAGTAGGAGTTCAACTAAAATGTTAATATTAAAAGGTAATATTTAAATAAATGTAACCTTTTTGAATTAATTTAATCGAAAAGTAATGGCCATTGCGTCCAAAACAAATTGATGTGAAGCCATTAAAGTTTTTAATTTATTTTGTTGAATAAATGGCTGAGATTGCGTATTTTTTCATTAAAATTGGCCTGTTTAATAACATATATATTACAAAGGAACCTTTTTGGTTGTATTTCATTTACTGCAGGCTCTATTTGCATTTACATTTTAGATGTCAGCAAAGATTTGTAAGAATAAGTTTTTTTTTTTTATAATTAAAAATGGCAGCTAGGTTTGTTCAAAAACAGGTTCTACATCTTACAGCATTTTTACCTAATCATAAATTATACTTACCTCATGAAAAACCTGCACCCTTATTGCGTAACACAGTTCAAATCACAATCTGAATGTTTTAATGTATATTGCTAATTCATTGCTCGAAAAATTTGTCTGCTCAGCAACGTAAATAATGCAATAAATGTTGATGAACTGTCAAAATGCACTTGCTACTGTTACGCAATTATCCCGCTGAAAGGTATACAGGCTTCAGTCGATTTCAGTGTCTCGTATTCCCGTGCCTATCTAACTCCGAAAGCTCAATAAGACAATAATCTCAAGCTCACAAACAATATCCTACTGATTTCTTTAAATTCGGTGTCGTAATTTTAGAAGTAATTATAAATTAGACGCGACGATTCGTCGCAACATGAACCGAGACGAAATAGTAATCTTGTTATTGTTCGGGGCTCCGTGGGCCCGTGGTTGATGCTGTGATAACTTCCCCTTAATTGGACCACCAGTGCTTTATAAAATGAAAACTGGACCAGAGGGGAGGGGCGGGGGGGCAGAAGGGATTCGAAAGCGGATGCTCGCTTCTCACGACCGAAATTCTATAGCAATTAGCAAGAGTAATCGTTTGCGTACACTTGGTATTACCTCATTTAATATTTCTCACTTATTTTCGAGCGAACCTAACAGATGTTACAAACGTACCGAACGTTATATTTTTAGAGATTTATATGAAGGTGTACGTACCAACGTAGGTACATATTTTATTCATGCAGTGTCTGATCGCTTTCAACCCGCTTCAGCTTCCGTACATAAATAAGTATTTTCCAATACTTTGGAAGTTGAGGTTGTTTTCATAACAGTTAATATTTTAGTTTCAAACGCATTTTTCTTGTAGGAAGTTTATAAAATTACAACTTTTCTGTTTACTAAATTTTTTCTGTTTAATAAAATTGATATACATGAAAATATTGTTATTATGGCGGTAAAGCACCTTGACGTCTCTGACAATACTACAGACATAACTTTTGCATGATGTAAAACTTTTTGCGCCTACACAATAAAGCACGTTTCCACCGGCCGAGCCGCGTCGGAGCGCGTCGCATGCGTGCACACGCGGCGGGGGACTGCGTCTGCCCGTCTGCTGGAATCCGATTGAACCTGTGCATTCGCCGACACGCTATCATGATTGGAGCGACCTAGTGCCTACGCGTCGCATCCAACTTTTGCAACTTTCTGGCCGGCGACGGCACCCGAGCGCACGCGGTTGTAGCTAAACGGAGCCGGCCAAACGCGACGGATGCCGAAAGCAGCCGTCCGTGTACGCGAGGACACGTGCGCTTTTGCCAACTCAGCAACTTTATAGCTAGATCTATTTCGGGGTAAAGCAGCTACAATTTATTTAGGAATTAATTTTAATTTATTAATTTTAAATCTTAATTCTAATAATTTTAAATCTTAATTTTAATTATTTAAGATTTAATTTCCTTAAACAAATGTAAAATGCGCTCCGATACGGTCTGACGCACGCCGGGCGGCCGGTATAAATCGTACATTACGAGGAGTAGGTATTTAGTGTACTATCGGCAAAACTTAAGCATGCTCACCTAAGAAAATATTTCTGCGGCAAGCGCAGCTAGTGACAGACCACACCTCTTCCTGGTTTCGTCCAATTAGAGGCAATATGCATTTGTGTGAGTATTGGGCGGGTAACAAAAAATAACAACAGACATACTAGTACATTATGATACAAGTGTGTGATGTTGGTTACTAACTACACTTGAACCGGTATTGTTCGCGCGAGCCGAAGACGAGCGCGATAAGGGCGCCGAGTGAGTAAATTATCAATACACACGCGTTTCATACGATGGTTTTCAACTTGAGAGGAAAAAACAGACTTGTATTGTTATTATAGTTTCGTAGGCCGCTAGGTATTTCTCTCTAGATTTTGGTGGCAAAAGGCGTGTCACTCGCGTTTCGTGCCTCGATTTAATTTCCGGGGGTGGTCAAATCTACGTGTTGCTCTTCGCTCTTCTTCCCTACTTGAAGTCAACATTTTTGATAATAATTAACCACACAACGAAAACGTTAACGAGTATTTATAGAAAATGGCGTGCTGGTTTCGTTTCTTCCGCGCGCCACGCTAACGATGCGCGTCCAAGTGTAAATAAAGGCACGGCAAAACCGCTGAACAGCCCATATAAAAATATAATAAAAACAAAATAAAGTTTTGAATACGCAAATTAAGGTAAATTCGTAGTGAAAAATATATCATTTGAAGAAATGATAATAATTTTGATGATTGATTTATCATAAATGTATCCTAAAATAGTTTATTTATTCTCAAAAATATTCATTGTTTTTAGATATAAAAACTCTTTGCGGAGATTGAGAAAAATAACTGTAAAGTAAAAATACTAGTGTAATAAACGCTGAATTATGAACCTAAATGCGTTGCTATAAGAGTCACTTTACAAGCAAGTGTGTTGAAGAAATATTTTGTCATTTTTTATGACCGTTTTTTTTGGCCCTTCTATTAAGCCGTCCTATTGTTTAACCGGTTGTCGACCAATAACAATGGTACTTAGATAATGAACTTATTTTTATTGCAGTTGCAAAAGTTGCGACAGCAATAAACAAAAATCTCTGAAAAACTGCGTCAACTATTGGTTCAAACACTACTGTAATTTTGCTATTTCAATCAAAACAGAGCAATAAAAGAAAAATATACCAAATGTTGTCAATTTCTAACAAAACTACGTAACTTGCTCCTTTTTAGGGTTCCGTAGTCAACAAGGAACCCTTAAAGTTTCGCATTGTCCGTCTGTCTGTCTGTCCCTGGCTTAGCTCACAGACTCTTACTACTAGAATACTGTAATTTGGCATGGGTATACATATTAATCACGCCAACAAAGTAGTAAACTAAAATCTTGAAAAACATTTTTTTAGGGTACGTCCTTTGCACGTAAAGTGGCGATGATAACTTTTTTATCCTATCCCATAGGTGTATCATTCGATTGGCCGTTCAAGAATATTGCTGATTTTCAAAGCAATTTTTCGATTCAGGGATCGATATGCGTGATATTAAGCTTTAAGTTCCCAAGTTTAAACACATTTAAATGCAGTTATTTACTTTCCAATAGCACTGCACAAGTAACAAGTCGCACGCTGATAAAACACAAAAACGTCAATATAAACATTTTATACCTTTATGCAGTGTCGGTTAACGCACCTAGCGCGTTCGCTGCGATTTGTTTGCCGGCATCGCATAGGACATCGCGAAAATTGGAGAGGCAGTGAAAGTAACGATAAATAACTAAATGTATATACCCGACAGAGCATAGCCATGTGTCGGAGAGAGGTAAATATCAAAGTGTATAGAATAGACATAATTTGTTGTTTGACATTCCTTATTCCAAATTATTATATTTTTTATGGAAATATTTTATTATTGATACTAATTAAATATAGCAATACCAATAATACATTTTCTAAACCAAACGGAAGATATTAGTACGAAATTACTTCTTGTCAACAATAATAATTCATAGAGCTCTCGCTGGCCGTGCCTATTAAAAAAATATCTCACAAACAAGTGAGCATAGCCCGCGCCTAGTGTGAGTGTCACACTTCTATACATAATTACACTAATACGAACACGACTAAAATAGGCTTCGTGCATCCCATTGGTCAAAACGCTTGCATCGGGCGATCGAGTCGTGAGCCGTGCTATACGATTATCGCCTTAGAGGTGAGCATGCGGAACTTTGGCCGATAGTACGTACCTACTTACGAAATTTTCAAATTACAATAGGAACGACAATCTGCCCATTGCTCGCAGGGTTACAGTGTAAAATATAATTTATACCTATCTATATACCTATAATAAAATAGTAACTTAGTGAAAACTGTACAATTAATATTTTTTTAGAAAAAGTAATTGCTACGAGGTGATGATCGAGGAATGGGATCGAGTCTAATGCCGAAAATATAATTTTTAGAATTTTTGTCCATTTGTATGTTTCTAGATGTTTAACATCTAGAAACATTCCTACAAATGGACGCAAAAACGGCTGAACGGATTTGGATGAAATTTGGCATACATATAGTTTATAACTTCGATTAACACATAAGGTAGGTACTTTAAAATCAGGCATTACATTCCCGTGGGATATTTGCCGACATTTACGTGGGCGAAGCCGCAGGAAAAAGATAGTATAAAATACGGGAGAAAACTTTTTAAGTAGCCAGAATTACCTACTAATAGTTTTTTTTTCTTTTTCAGTCCGTAATACATATATACATCATATAAAACAATTATATTATGGAACAAATTCTCTGTCTACCGATCGTAGCAACATTAAACTGGACCTAGAAATAATAACCAATGTTTATAAGGCTCTGTACAAAAGGTTTCTTAAAGTAAACTAACGTCAGATGTAAAAACTAACTGCGTCGACGGTCTAGTGGTCTCAAGCACTTCTACTGAGCATGAGGTCCTGGGTTCGATTTCCAGGTCGGGCAAAGTGTTATTGGGTTTTTCCATTAGGAATTTCTCAGTAGCCGGAGCCTGGATTTGTGCGGTTGATGGCAATAGGCTTTCCCCCTATTAACGAAACGTCGGACTTAAACATAACTGACGAAATTTGGGTGTAGGTACTATAGGTGCACCTCTGCACTTGCCCCTATCCTTCGGAGAATTCAGACGTGAGAATTAAAAACGTGATTCAAGTAAATACCTAATTTTCTTTCGCTCCAAAAATAATCAAGTACACAAATTGCCAGTACTCAAAATTTTCATTAAAGTACCGTGGAATTCCCGGTAAATTGAAATATTTCCTGGAAAAGAAAACACAGAAGCACGGACATTATTCGCTAACGTAACGAAAGCAGCAATCTTTGACAAAGTGAGCGCCGTTCAAAGTAATAAGTAAGCTCCACAAAGTGAACGTTATTTCAGTATTTTATATTAATCCTCATTCTTCTGTCCTTATCCCAATTTATTTGGGGTCGGCGCAACATGTCGCTTTCTTCCATACTTCTCTATTAGTCGACATCGCGGGAGTCACCCCCTTTCTAGCCATATCATCTTTCACACAGTCCATCCATCGTTTCTTTGGTCTTCCCCTACTCTTATAGCCATCGACATTCATACTCAAGATTTTTCTCACGACATTTACTTATATACATTTATTATTTGATATATTTACCTTTGTTAAATATAACAAAAGGAGTAAGTAAGTCATGTTCATAAATAATGCCAAACAAACGTAAATAAATAATGTTTACCGCAGCTGCTTATAAATAAATTACGGATTTGTATATGTCCGTAGGTGTGTCCGTGACATCACAGCGGGCCCTACCAGAATACCTGCGGGGTATTTATTTTTTAAATATCGCAGCGGAATAGCAGCCTTTTTAGCCTCGCGACTTGTGCGAGGCCAAGAATGCGCTATTCCTATCTCATTTTTGATTTAATTATTTTGTTGTTTCAATTGTTACTTTTTACTGTTTGTATTTCCTGTGCGTGTGAAACGAAATATTTTTCTTTTTTTTTGTGATAAAAAGGCACAGAGGTGTTTTGTGATATACTGCAGGGGTCGCGGGATAGTCCGAAAGGGATACCGTGGCCTCAGGCAAAGCACAGACAACGGAAGGAACATGGTGGGTTTTAGTCAGTAAGAGTCTGACACGCCATCCCGCTCCGCCCAGAGCGGGAGAAGTTATTTGATAATTTCACAAAAAAAAGCATGCCTCAATAGAAAAACTAAACGCTATAAAGTTAAATAATATCTGCCGCAGTCGTCAGGCATTACAAATTAAAGTGTTTAAATAACTACCAACATATACACGTTAACTTACAAACCTAACAACACACATACATACATACATACATACATACATACATACATACATACATACATACATAAACTCACGCCTTCTTCCCATGGGGGTAGGCAGAAACTATAGAACGCCACCTGCTTCGCTCCTTACATACTCCTTTTGCTTCGTTTACGTTCATACATCTGGTCATACACGCAGCCGGTTGCGAGTAGTATACGCACCTGACCTTTTTGAAAAACATCACTAATGAGGTCACTATATGTCTTCCTGGGGCCTCCCCTCCCGGCGTTTCCACTCACATCTGCCTCGCCTAGTAGCCTTCCATTCATCCTTTCTACATGACCACATCATACTCTTTTCCATTTTTGTCACTACATCTTCCTTTAAACCGTTGCTAAGGCAACGGTGATAAGCGATGGTGGCGATGTGATAAGTCACATCATCGAACCTAACATTATACCCCTTATACACGTTGCTTAAAGTTAAGTAATGATTAGCGACTATACTGTAACCATAGATTGTTGACGTTTAAACGTCGCTTAACTTTAAACAATGTTTATAGGTAAATAAGTGGGATAGTGTCGAAGAACACAAAAGCAAGGAACGATGTTGATAAAGTAATAAGTACCTAGTAATAACAAAGATTTTATATCCGATCTATAGATTATGGTATTATCAGAGACAAACTTTTTCTCTTCGAATGTGTTACGCAATAAATACGCCTTTCCAGACCATTTGGTAACACTGTTGAGGACCGCAGCCTCACATATGAGCTAGTTATCAGATTTATGCTTCAATAAACCTACTAGACTTTTCCTTGGTTAGTAAGGTTTTGTTTTTCAAGAGTAGGTACTTAATTACAGCTGTGCTTGTAACCGAGTAGGTACCTATGCTTAGTTCTCTTCATAGATTAATGAGACCAGGGTGAATACCGGTGGCCTTGTTTACTTGGTCGTTCGCTGGAATGCTGATTATCAAATGTCAAGAAAATCCAACAAATCATACTTATAGTGTGTCATCACAATTCTCTTGTCCTTATGCCATGCCTATAAAAATATCATTTGTCATAAGCACATACGAGTACATACTTTTCTTTCGATAACTGCCGTCAAAGCAAAGCTTCAAAGTGAAGGATGATAACCGAAACTCTACCTCCCCTTTGCACTGAAGCAGCCATGAAAAATACATTAAGCGATAGAATTATTTTTTTCTCTTTTGACGCTCCCCAGCAGTGTGTAAGGGTCGGCTCCAAACGACAGCGATTCTCTACTAATTTGCGAAAGAAAATCATATTTCTCGACAAGGCGACGCAGAGGCAGAACACGCAGTAAATCATTATAATATTTCTTTAAGCAATATATTATAATGCGTGAAATATAATATCTTAGTGTCTGTGTTAATATAACGAGTATCCAGCCATTATTTAGAAAGCTTCGACTTAAATATTTATGTTTTAGGCACCTATGTACAGATTTAGTTTCAGCAGCTTAAAGCTCTAGAAGATAATAACTTATATGAAATATTCATGAGACAATAAACTATTGTCTAAGTAGTAATAAAATAAACATGATAATTTACTAGATCTCGTTCACTGTGGTCCATTTTCTGTGACATAAGCACCTACGAGCGCATCTTTATAAAAAAAAACTCAAGTAGAGCTTAAGTTATCAATTCATTGTATTCCACTTTATAAAATTAAATTCAGGTTAAAAATGATACGCCAGACTCTATGTAGTGGGTTATTTCTAGGCACGATTATCATGAAACCGAAATGAAATGCATTAAAAGAAACACATAATTTTGACTGAAAAAAGTAAGCGACGATTACATTATTACCTTCTGGAAGAAACGGGAATCCTTAAAAAATGTGTTTCTAGTCTCCTGGGAAATAATGATACATTTAAATTATATGCTAATAAGCCTGAAACAATAAAAAGAAACCAACGTGGTGACGGCATTTTTCGTTCGCCTTACGATTATTTTATTCAGCGCACGTTTAAAGGCTCGTGCAGACTAGCGCGATATCGCGTGCGCGACAAGCAGCAATATGCCTGTCGCGCCCGCGTTATTGCCTCAGTCTGCACAAGCCCAAAAACAACGAGAACCATCTGCTTTTATAGTTTTAATGCCTACATTTTGGCCTTATAAAACTACTAGGTGGCCGTTTGAATAATAAATGGCGAGATGAATGCCCTTTACGTTCGAAACGAAAACATTTTACATATTTATTTTTTCTTTTGCCATATAATAAAGACCAATTTTGCAATGTTGCAACAATTTTTAATAAAGCACAATGCTTTATTAAAAATGTAAATATTTCCCAGATCGTGTTAACTACTTAACTGAAACTTAACAGTGTTCGAAGCTATATCGAATATTGGAGTAGTATGCAAGCCCGCTGTTAATTTGATGAACAAACTTGTTCTCGGTGTAAACATCTCAAAATTTAACACCAATATCCTACAATAACTTTTAATTAACTTACTTGTTGCCAGTGTGTATTTTTGTTGTGTCCAGTTTAAAATTATCATCATTAGGTATGATTGAAACTTTGAATGACCAAATTAAAATAAAAGCATGATGAAAATCGAAAATTGGTTGGATTGTCTAGATTAACAAAATAGATTAGATTAATTTGTTTTGTTGACATTGTTTTGTTGTTTTAATGTTTTAATTTATGTAATAATTTGCAAGCGATCTCATTAATTTAAGTACAACATCTTATACCTGTACCTGCATTCATAGCAAATAAAATTCTGATTCTGATTCTAAAGGCTCGTGCAAACTGGCGCGATTTGACGTGCGACGCGACACAGGTGGAACAAATTCCATGAAGTTTTCGTAGAAATTGTTTTGTCGAGTCGCGCAACAAGTCGCGCCAGTCTGCACGAGCCTTGAAGCTTTTCGTTTTTACGATGTATTAATTACTCAAGCCGAAGGGCGCTGACAGTCGCTTGAACGATATACATAGATAATTAAACGAGGTGAAGGGACATAAATCACGACTGAGACAACCCAGTATCGTTGCAATCGGAGAGCAGATCGAACTTTCCAGATTCTCTTGACAGTATTTTTCAATTCCGTAAAGAAATATATGATCCAAATCGGATTTATTCCGATTATATTCTCACATTACAATTTTACGTGTTAATATTATTTTTAGAGAGGTAACACGACCGTCTGTACAACGAATCGAGGGAAGCTGTTATTAAAATTACGAAATAATTTGGGATAGCTGACTGTATTCCGGGAAAGTCAGATAAAATCACGTTTACGTAGCGTGAATTTATACCGGTTTTTTTTTCAGTTACGCATTTTTATATGACTTTACCGTGGTTGAATATAATTATATATAATATAATATAATATAATATAACATAATTCTTTTTCCCGCGTTCTGAGAACACTTTACGTACCAACATAATCAGTTAGCTTTATTTACTCGCCGCACTACATAAGTCTCTAGGGATTCTCAGAAAGAGTCAAATAAATATGTACTTAAATAACATTTTTATCACTTTAGATAAGTAGGTAACCTAGCTTATAATTCAAGAACTAAGTACTCAGGTGTCATAATAATTTCAAAAAGTATTCAAATATTCATGAGCTGAGAAGCTTTCTACTTTAGGTACTTATACCTACCTACTTAGAACACATACATTATTCCATAAATATCTTATTTTAGCTACTCATTACTTAAAGTATAACTAAGTCGTCAATACCGTCTTATTTAAAACTATACTGTCCAATAAAGGATTAAAGTTTTAGAGCCGAGTAGGAAAAAGCTGAATTTTTATCGACAAACTTTTAAATCTTTTATACTTTAAAGCAAAGGAAAGTCTGAACAATCAACTCGAAATTACAGTGGAACTTCCACTGGGTAATCTTCAATATGTTACGGCCAGTTACAGACAGTTTTCTTACTTTTCAATCGACTCTTTGAATTCTTAACGAAGTTCATTGTTGACTCGGCAAACTTGCCGACCTAAGTTGTAGAAATGTCACCGTGAAAACGAAGGTGAAGTGAGCTGTCAATAACTCTAGGTTTTCGGAAATATAATTCACACATATTTAAAAAGATTGTACGAAAACATTTACATTGCTTAAATTATAATAGTACTGACGACACATTTAAAATTCTGAAATACAAATTCCATACATACAGACATATTATCAATACTCACACACACACAATCACAGATAAGCCAAAATAGTGTTAAGTGTATTATTTATTTATTTATTCATATAACAATTCGCATTGTGTCTGAAATGTTTTGTACATTAAAAAAAAGCTAAAAGTAATAAATTATGAATTTGAAACAGTAAATCAATAACATGTAGTCAATATTAAGCAATTACGTCCATAGATCGTAAATCGATAATATGTCAATAAATTTTAAATAGTTATTATATAAATTATTGTAAATATTATTGTGTCAAATGATTGTAAATAGTATTATGTCTCTATAATGTATATAATCTAATAGCATTGCATATATTTAATGTTAAAACTATCTACTATCATTCGTCACCAATTCAGATACAGAGTATAAACATTTATATAAGAGGAAAGCTTTAAGTTTAGCTTTGAATAGAGTACCTTTGTAAATCAATGATCTTAAGTCAGTAGGCAAGTTTACTTCTCTCCGAACCGAACTCTTGCCGAGTTCCACAACTCCCTTGCGGAGTTGAGAGACGTCGTCGTCGGGTTCGGTTCCCTCCCGTGTTCGTCCTCGGGGACTTCAATGCCAAGAATTTGGCTTGGGGTTCCTGGTTAACGGACACACGGGGCAGGATGGTGGAGGACTGGGCTCTGGAGATAGGCCTGGTCGTCCTAAACCGGGGTTCTGTCCCCACGTGTGTGCGGATGCGGAGTGAATCAGTGGTGGACATCTCGTTCGCCAGCCCCGCTCTGTCGCCGCGTGTAGTTGACTGGCGCGTCATGGAGGGTGGAGACCTATTCCGATCACCGGTATATCCGGTTCGACGTCTCCGCCCAGACCTCGGACGCGCCGGTCCGACGGGCCCCGAGTGGTCCGCGGTGCGCGCTGAAGCAGCTGGACCGGGAACTCCTCCTGGAAGCCTCGATCGTGCAGGCCTGGGTGTCACCACCGACAGGCCTGCCTACATCAACGACGAGGCGGAGTGGTTCCGGGAGGACATGTCCCACATATGTGACGTGGCAATGCCCCGGGTCCAGCCTGGACGTGCCTCGCGCCAGATGTACTGGTGGTCGCAGGAGCTAACGACTCTGCGCACTGCGTGCGTGGCTGCGCGACGCTGGTATACCAGGCACCGCAGGCTCCGTATCAAACCTTCGGATACGGAAGCCATTCAGGCGGAGCTGTACGAGGGGTACAGAGCGGCGAAGACCGTCCTCCAAGCGGAGATCTTGCGGGCCAGGGGTTTGGCCCGCGAGGAGTCGCTGGGGACTCTGGACAGGGACCCGTGGGGACGCCCGTACAAGGTGGTGCGGGATAAACTCCGCCCATGGGTTCCCCCGCTGACGCAGAGTCTCCGGCCCCAGCTTGTGGAGGACGTGGTGAGCGCTCTGTTCCCTTCGCGAGGGGAACACTCCTCCCCCCCCCCCCCCCATGGCTCCGCCTACTGCGGTGCCCGATGCGGACCACACCGCCGACGACGACGATGCTCCGGAGGTGACCGAGGGAGAAATGAGAGTGGCGGTACGCAGGCTTAATGCCAAAAATACCGCCCCAGGACCCGACGGCTTATCTGGGAAGGCCTGGGTCCTGGCCTTGGAGGCTCTCGGGCCTCAACTTAGGGGGCTCCTGAGCGCATGCTTGGAGAGGGGCCAGTTCCCGCTTCGTTGGAAGACGGGGAAACTGGTCCTCATAAAGAAGGCAGGGCGCCCTGCGGACCTCCGTCCGCTTATCGGCCCATCGTGCTGCTCGACGAGGTGGGCAAGCTCTTTGAAAGAGTCATTGCAGACCGCCTCGTCGGCCAGCTGGTGCGGGTGGGGCCAGATTTGGCGGAGAGCCAGTTTGGTTTCCGCAGGGGGTGCTCTACTTGGACGCCATCATGCGCGTGCGAGCCCTGACGACGGGGAATGCTGTTGCCCAGGGTGGGGTCGTCTTAGCGGTGTATCTAGACATCGCCAATGCCTTCAATACCCTGGCCTGGAGTTGCATCAGGGAGGCGCTTCGGTACCACCGGATGCCGCCCTACCTCTGTCGTGTGGTCGAGGCCTATCTGACGGACAGGGCCGTCATCTACCCCGGTCACCAGGGAGTGTGGAACCGGCAAGGTATGTCGTGCGGTGTCCCACAGGGATCGGTCCTGGGGCCGCATCTGTGGGACATCGGATACGACTGGGTGCTGCGCGCCGACCTCCCTAGCGGCGTCAGCGTAGTGTGCTACGCTGACGACACGTTGGTCCTGGCGCAGGGGAGGTCGCACCAGGCGGCGGCCGAAGTAGCGGCACGCGGGGTTGCGACAATCGTCGAAAGGATCCGGCAATTGGGACTCGAGGTGGCCTTGCACAAGTCCGAGCCTATGTGTTTTCATGGTCCTCGGAACGCGCCACCGTTGGGGTCCCAAATAACGGTAGGAGGGGTTTCCATCGGCGTCGAGTCCACGATGAAGTACCTGGGACTCGTCCTCGACAGCCGGTGGAACTTCGTGGAGCATTTCAGACGTTTGGCTCCCAAACTGGAGCGGGCGGGCGCTGCATTGAAGCGGCTCCTGCCCAATCTAGGGGGTCCAAACGCCTCCTGCCGGAGGCTCTATGCGGGGGTCGTCCGGTCCATGGCCTTCTACGGGGCTCCTGTATGGGCGCGCTCTCTGGCGCTGCGGCCAGCCCGCCGGTTGAGCGCGGCCCAAAGGGTCATGGCCATCCGGATGGTCCGGGGATACCGCATGGTCTCCTGTGAGGCAGCGAGCCTCCTTGCCGGATTGCCGCCATAGGATCTTGAGGCAAAAGTCCTCGCGCACGTATGGGAGTGGCGCGAGGAGGCGAAACGCCGGGGCGTAAGTCCGCTGCCGTGAGAAATCGCGGCACAGCGGACGGAGCTCCGGCGGGATCTCATGGCGTCATGGAAAGTACGGTTGTCGCAACCCAGAGCTGGGCACGCCACGATTGCAGCGATAAGTTCCCTCTTTGAGGAGTGGCTAGAGAGGCGCCACGGCGTCCTCACCTTCCGCCTGACGCAGGTCCTCACCGGACACGGCAGCTTCGGGAGGTTCCTGTGTCGGATAAGGCGGGAGGAAACGCCCGGGTGTCACCACTGTGTAGATCGCCCGAAGGACACTGGGAGCATACGGTGGAGGTCTGCCCGGCTTGGGCAGAGCACCGCCGTGTCCTCGTGGAGGCGATCGGCGGCAGAGATCTCTCGCGTCCGGCCCTGGTTTAGGCCATGGTACGGAGCGAGAGGTCATGGGCAGCCGTCACCTCCTTCTGCAAAGCAGTAATGCTCGCGAAGGAGGAGGCGGGACGGTTGAGGGAAAGACATGTTTCGCGCCCTCTCGCCCCTAGCCGCCGCAGGAGACGCCCTGGGCGTCGGGAATCCCGGGCGGATTTCCGGCCACCGTAGGCGCGGGCTTGCGGACGGTGAGCAATGAGTAGCTCACCGTCCGGTAAGGACCAGGCCTGGGTCAACGGCGCGTTGTATTTCACGCGCGCCTCAAAGAGATGTCGTCAGCACATAGGTAGGGGTCCACTAGGGCCGATGCCTGCCGGGGTCGCGGGAAGGTACTTATGGGTCACCGAGGCCCCCGCAACACAGGCAACAGGAAGGAATACGGGTGGGTTTTAGTCAGTAAGAGTCTGACACACCCTCCCGTCTGCCCAGAGCGGGAGAAGTTATTTGATGATTTCCCACACTCAAAAAAAAAAATCAGTAGGCAACCTATTAAATAATTCTACTGTTTGGTATTTAGAGCAATGTTTGGTAATATTAAGTTTAGGTGCAATTTTATTTTTTATAACGTTTCTTCTAGTGTTCTCTCTAAGTTCACGTTCTTCTTGAGATTCGTGCTCGTGTATGTATTTTGCAAAGTGACTGAGTACAACTAGAACATATAGACTTGGTACTGTTAGTATACCTAATTTTTTTAAATATTCTTTACACGACTCTCGTTGTGGGATTCTAACAATCGTTCTTAATGCACCTTTCTGTAGTATGAATGCTCTTTGGCAATTATACCCGTAACTACTCCCCCAGAACATAATGCTGTATCGTAACCTGGATTCTACCAATGCATAATATACTGCTTTTAGCTGCTTTATATTAATATCGTCCCTGAGGTTTCTTAGCGCGTAACAAGCTGAAGATATTGAGGAATCCATGGCGGTGAGCTCTTTTTTCCAATTTAATTGGGAATCTATATTAAACTCCTAAAAATTTAACATCGTTTACTAGTCCAATATGGATAATATTGGACTAGTAAACGAAGTTAAATTTTCTTCGTCCTTTGAGCGTGACATCTATGCTATCATTGTTACGTGACGTTGTTTTAAACAACATAACATGGGTTTTATTTGGGTTTATTATTAAATGATTAGCTGTAAACCATTCATAAAGGTTTTTTAAACACATATTTACATTTTCTGACAAGTCATTTATGTTTGGCGACCCGATTACGGCGTTCGTGTCATCTGCAAACATTAGAAGTCCTGCGTCGGGTTGGGAAAATAAATGAATTCATAAAATTGAGTAAATCATTAGTAAAAATTAAATACAATATTGGTCCCAAAATTGAGACTTGAGGCACACCGCGGCTTATGTTGGTCATTTTTGATTTATATATTATTTCACTCACACATTTTACGTCACAATTGTTTGCAGTAATGTCTTTTACTTCTACATACATTTTACGATTTTTTAAATAAGATGTCAAAAGATTTAACGCTTTACCTCTTATTCCATAATATTCTAGTTTAGCCAGAAGTAGCTCGTGATCCACTGTGTCAAACGCAGAACTTAAATCAATAAATAATCAGCTACCTCCATTTTGTCATTCAATTTACGAATAATGTCATTTACGAGATTATCTATCGAATCTGAAGTGCCTATCTATCTGTGAGTGGTATCCAAATTGTCTAAAGTTTATTATTCTATTTAGATTTAAGTGGACCATTAACCTAGATTTTATTATTTTTTAAAAATTGTTCGATATAATTGGTAGTAAGGATATTGGCCGGTAGTTTTCCGGAACCTTTGCCAATTTAAGTTGTTCAGGAAAAACAGACTCTTCAATACATTTATTAATGAATTCAGATAGAGGATACTCTAATATTTCTATGTTATCCTTGATCACCGATATCGGCACATCATCGTGTCCACATGACTTTTTGTTCGTCATCTTACGTACAATCTTTGTTATTTCTTGTGGTGTCGTCATATTGAATGTCATCTCACTTTCCACTCTCAATGTTGAGTTTCTTAGGATGGACATCGCTCTTTCTTCTTCTGTTTTTAAAAGTGATGATTTTTAAACAAATATATCAACAAAAATATCCGCTATTTCTTGTGGATCTGTAACCGTCTTGTTGTCAATATTTAGAACAAGTTTTCTTCTAACTTTAGTTTGCTTTCTCTTTGTCTGATCATTCACAATTTTCCATGTCTCCTTAATTATATTTTTGGCACTGTTAAGATGACACGCTATTGCTAACTTTCGTGCGTGCTTTAAAACTCGTCTATAGATTCTTATGTAATTTATTTTGTAGTTAGAAACACTAGTATTATTGGTGATGCTCAAGCATAATATTCTTTTCATTTTGCTTGACACCATAATTCCCTTAGTTATCCACTTTATTTGATTATTTTTCATCAGTTTTACTTTACTAGTTTTTTTTTTGGGTAACAATCACGAAATTTTTTGTTAAAATAATTGAGAAATGTATTTGATGCCTACGATACTATTATTTTAATTTTGAAAGTTATTTTTAAAAGCAGCATTATTTTTTGTGTTAAATGATATTTTATGAATCAATATGGTATGTTCAGATTTATTTGTCTTTTTGTCAATCTTATCAAGAATTACATTACAAAGAAGGCCGCCATGGCCATCTGCTAAACCATTATGATCTACCAAACACTGCTCTATGTCGTCCTCGGAAAGATTAGTCAATACATTGTCAATGCATGAGTATGAATTGTTTCGAATAAAAGTAGGAATATTTATAAGGTGCCTAAAATTGTAAGACGCTAATATACTTTTTTTACTTTCCGCAAGTATGTCAACATTGAAATCGCCACATATGACGCACTTCCTATAAATACAATGTGCTAACAATTTTTCAGGGCTCCCTAGGAAACTGTCAGTTTTTGTCATTTGGACTTCTGTAACAGCAACAAATATTTAATCCTGTCTCAAGATCCTTTATACCACAAACCTCAAAACTTTCAGATCTGTACAACTTCTGTATTGCATCAATATTTTCACATTTTTTATTCGTATACGCTAAAATAAGACAACCGCCTCTTTTTTTGTTTGTCCTTGTGTTATACGATACTAAATTGTAATTGTTTAATTGGAACAAAATAACTGATTTATCATTCAAAAATGTTCCGTTATACGAGTACAAACATAGTCCAAACCTTTACAAAAAGTTTCAATATATGATTTAAGTTCAAGTTTTTTATTATTTATACCACAAACGTTTTGGTGAAATAATTTTAAACAGATTGTATCTGATAGCAAGGGGTCTGAAATATTTTTGTGCATCAAATGATAATTTCGTGATTCTAATTTATTCTCGAAAACAAATGATATCGCGATTACTGGGGGGATTATTAACCTGTGTAGAAGTAGAAGAATATATGAATAATCGGGGTGATCTATCGTCTAATTTCTCCTTGTCGTCAGAAGTACCATCTGTTTGTGTGCATACATCTCGTGATTGCATTTTTAATTGATTTTTATTGTAATTATTGAGCACATTTTCCATGTAATTTGAATAGGTAATTGTATATTTCACATGTAGTATTTCCCAATAGCTATATTAACTTGTACGCAATTCGCTTATTAAAAGTTCAACGGTAATTATCATAGTCATTGTCTAATAAAATAAATTTTGAATTATTGCAGTTTTGAATTACTACAGACAAATTTTAACATATTATTTAGTTTCGATACATTCACATAATTGTTACGATAGACCTTACCGACTAAAATATTTGTATCTGGCATATTCCGCAAAGTGCGATGTAGAGAACTTAAAACTTGTAGGGGATTGTTGTCATTGGAACCCGCCATTAATACAACGAAGTCTGAGTCGGTAAATAAAATCCTTACACATAGCTAAACTTGAACTTAATATGTCACTTAGAGGTGCATTAGATTTAATTAACGACGTTACATGAAATGAATCTCCCACAAGGTCCTGTAGATTTTCCCGCATTCCATATCCAGTCTGATCGGTGAATATAGCAATTCTGTGTTTCGACGTTATAGCAAAATCCATTTACTTCACTTGAGTTCTTGTTGATTTGGTTTTGTTCGTTTTTGTTCGAACTCTGGTTTTGTTTTGTAGTTGTTAATGCAGAACTGTTTGTCTTTGTTAATGTGGTGGAAATATTCAGACAATCTCCAGTATTATGTATGTCTTCGTGCAGTAGGGGTAATTTGCCTTTTGAGGAGCCACAGGGTACTACTTCAGTGCTGATTTTTGATAAATTAGTATTCGAATCAAAATTTTGTATCACAGAAACGTCCAACTTGTCGTCTGTGTTGCGGCCACCAAAGCACTTTTGTATCGAGGAAACAGGCGTACCACTGTTGCTAGAAAAGTCTATTTGTCTTGGAACTGAACTACGTCCAATAGCTTTTTTTTATATATTCTTTTGTTCGGGGAACATATTGTTACACTTAACACTATTTTGGTTAAACAAATGAACAAAATTTAATGAAACAAAAGAAAAACTGAAAACAATTTAGCAATGAAATTGCTTTCATTGCTAAAGTTTTAAGTTTTTCATTTGTTTCATTAAATTTTCCTGAGGAGCCGGTTACATTTATTTACATTTCATCTTAACTCAGAAGTTTATTACTCTACGGGTCACAGCAGTGAGGAATACAGTATAAACAGTATCAACTAGTACGGGGGTGTTGTGACTTTTAGTGGCGGCCTTATATATGTAGGTATTGTTATGTCAACGGTAATAAATTGTGAACAAATAAATAAATAATTTATAATTAATAGTGTCAACCCCTAGCTCACTTCAACCTCATGTCATCTAAGTTTTCACGGTGAAATCTTTACAGAATAGGTTCACGTTTAGGGCGTTAGCACACATTTGACGCGAAAATAATTATGCGAAAACGGTTAAACGAATTCCGCTGCGAAACATTACTACAGTATGTCGCGATTCGAGTAGCCGAACATTATGCAAGTCAGTTGAATTATAGAAATCGGAGCAAAATGTCGTCGATTTCGACTTAGCAAATACAATATAGCTTTACTTCGGTCAACTTGGATTAGTTTTTCCGTAAAATCAACATCGATTTCACAAAAAAATGGAAATTTTTCTCTATAAACTTTGTCGACTGCCACAGATACGTGCGAAACAACGCGGCACCGCAACAATATAGCGGGCTGAGCTTGGACGTGTAACCGGCTTCCGAGCAGATCGGCGAAATCACGCGGGAAAAGATACAATCATAATCGAATCTATACCTTAGAACAGCCAGTTTCGATTCTGTTTCGCATATCGTACAACGGACCAGTCATGTGGAACTACAGCGGTTTCGCTGCTATGGTTTCGCGGCGGCGGCGGAGGTGTGATACCTGCCTTATGTATGCCCTGGAGTGTATAACTTAGGTACAATTAAGAGCACTGTATGTTGCACGAAACTTAGTTAATGGAAGGCTGTCTGCAGGTATTTAATAATTGTTGGGGAACCGATCGATTGTTAGCTTAGGACCTGGATGACACGTGCTGTGATTTATAGCGACCCCTGCAGCCCTGGCCTCCACACGCGCCTCGGTTGACTTATTGCCTTTCTTACGGACCCTTAAACAACTTCTTATATACACACCCTTATTGTTGTTTTCGTACCTTTCCGAGTAACGAAATAGAAATTACGGTAATATTAGCTCTCGTAATTCGGTGGAAGGTTAGGCATTATCGTTTAAAAAAAATGCATAATATTTGATTCCTGGCTACCATTTCTTTAGCCTAACACTTTATCACGTATGACGTAAGGATGCTACAACTTGCTTCAAGCTCATGTTTATGAAGCTTAGCTTACACAGGTAAATGTCAAAGCAATGTGATTGCGAAGCTCTTTGACCCAGCCCGTCTTTGAGCCTCGTTTGCCGTTCAACAAAAGGCACTCAAGTTTTAAGATAACGCCCTCATGAGCATTTGAAATCCAACTGACTCAGATGTTTATCATATTAAAGAGAACATGGTTATCAAGTAAGTTTAGGAGAGATTGTAATAATAGTAGATTGTTTTTCCCAGGGAGCAAACAACTATTTTAAAGGCGAGAGTGTTTCTTTGAATCCAGAGCGCAGCGAGGAATTCAAAGTATGTCACTCGAGCATAAAATAGTGTTGCGCCCGAGATTGTCACCCTCTACGAGAAAATAAGGTAGTGCAACTTATGAATAACAATAATAGGTACGTTTATTTGCATAATCATGCATAATCAGCCTATAATTTTCCCACTGCTGGGACACAGGCCTCCTCTCAACGAGAGGGGGTGAGCTGTCATCTACCACGCTGGCCCAGCGCGGGTTGGTAGATGTCACATGTCTTCGAATATTTGGTTCTAGGACATGCCAGTTTCCTCACGATGTTCTCCATCACCGTTTTGAGAGCAGAGGTGACGAAATAGTTTACAAAAAGAAATGTGCCTGCTTGGATTCGAACCCACGACATACAACTCGTAAGTCGAGGCCGTTACCACTGGGCCACCACTGCTCTTACGTACTGCATACAATTAGGAGCAATAACACATAACATAGAAATAATTAGCTAATGTTTATATTTGAACAGTTATGGAAGTGCGTCGTAACAATTTTATGACTACTATCCGTTACAGTCGTAGATTTATTTACAGCTTACCCACTCACAGATATACAATCATACAAATACTTACTAAACATACTAACACGAAGCACCAATATTGTAGCTATCTTCCTTTTCCTTTTTAATCTTAAAAGCCCTGCTTTTGTAAATTCTTACCGCACCAATTATTGTAGTACCTAACATGAAAATGTAAGCATTACCCAAGGGGAGGAGACCTGGTGTCCTGAAATACAGACCTCACGTCTAGTTTAGGCACCAGTCTCCCACAGTATAATTATTGCCGTTACGCATTTTGTATTGATACCTCTCTAATGTATATTGTGGTGAGAAAATAAATCATAATTATTAAAAAAAAAAAAGCTTGAGAATTACAAATAGTCTCAGAAAACGGTGTCTCATGATGTAGTTTTTGAGAAACTTGATTATTTCCTGGCATGGGTGATGGTTCACCATGTTCTTTAGACGTAGATGGGCGCAGAGACGGGTCTTTTTGATATTTTCTACAATTTTGTGACTTTGGCTTTGTTTTCAAAAAAATCTTTTACATATCCTTCAGCTACCGCAGGTGATTTCCACCTTCCATGTCTCTTTTAAACAGACATGTCTACTCCCGAATCTGCTAAAAGAGTGGCAGACGTTCTCTGGAAACAGTGGTCTGTATACAGCTTAACATTACGTAACTTTTAATAAAGAGCGATTTCCTGAGGCATACCCGAAAATTAATTTTTCCAATGGGTTGTCTTGTACATTTGCCGTTTTGGTAACAGATAAAGAATCGATTGGTTTCAAATCAGAAGGGCGAAGTTTCTGGTATTTTAGAACAATAAGTTTGTACACTCCTCGGATAATAAACGATATGTCGATTTTGGTTTTTGTGTCTTCCAACTTTATCAAAAGTATTCCATTCGAGTGGCATTCATTATCGATCGTTAGATTACAAAGCTCGTTACTACGCCCCATGAACTCCGAAAATCAACACAACCTGTAACAAAAAGAAACAAAGTAAGACTCTCAAAATTACACACGCAACTAAGTCACTTTAATACCTACTTAATACAAAATTGTTACGTAAGTTATAAATACTTAATTTTGTCAGGAGATAGATTTCGCCGGGAGCGTCATTAAAAAAAGCTTCGACATTTACTCCTCGGATAATAAACGATCTGTCGATTTTGGTTTCTGTGTCTTTCAACTTTATCAAAAGTAAATTGAACTCATTGCTACGACAAGCCTCATAAACTCCAAAACTCAACATAACCTGTAACAAAAAGAAACAAAGTAAGACTCTGAAAGTTAGATACGCTGCTATTTGCAACTAAGACACTTTAATACTTATGGCGCAGATATATGATTTTAGTGACTTTTAAATTTGTTATTACGCCTTCATATAAAGCAAGTAAGTTTTGCAAAAAATGTACGTCAGACTAGAACGCATACACATCAATTGTACATGTACATGTATCAATTGTACTAGATGGCGCTGCCGTCAACATAACACTGAGTTCCTGTCAGATATTTAAATAATATTGTTTTTAATTTATAATATAAGTTAAAAGTATCGATTTGTGCATCAAAGTGAAGATAGTCAGTTATAATACCACATCAAGTGTTATCCACGGAAACAATGAAGAGGATTCTACGAAAATCCTCGAAGTCCCAGGCCCAGTGACAGTGGTACTTATGGGTCACCGAGGCCCCTGGCAATACAGGCAACAGGAAGGAATACGGGTGGGTTTTAGTCAGTAAGAGTCTGACACACCCTCCCGCTCCGCCCAGAGCGGGAGAAGTTATTTGATGATTTCCCACCCTCAAAAAAAAAAAAAAAAAAGACTAGAACGCAAAATACACATCAATTGTACATGTGAATATTTAAGTATTGTAGTAAAATACTTTATGGTGGTTAGGGTAAAGAGATAAGATTGCAGGTGCTCTGAAAGGAAATAAAAATAATGAAAAATATTACAAGATAACATAATAGATTATAAATAGAATAGGGACAGAAATACATAAATAGGTTACAAACTGATTATCTTAATCTTCGAAAAAAAAATACTTTATGCACTAGAGCATAAAAAGCGACTTTATGTTGCCTACACATAACATAAAGACGAACTTTTAGAGCATGAGAAGTGAAAAAGTCTTTATTCATAAGTAGAATAATCATGAAAAGACTCGACTTATTCTAATACTACTGTTTCATAAAAAAAGAAGAACGTTTTATTTTTGAAAATGGTATTAAAAGCGGCGATCTCTTCGGTAGAATGTGTGCACTGCGTTACGGCTACAGAAGAAATAATAAAAAGGCATTGACGCGAAATCTTTAGATTTTTGCTTTAATTACAAATTGAATTAGTGACCATAATTTATTTACAACATCATCTAGTAACAATGGAGACCCTAATTTGCAGATCTAAGAGAAAGAAAAAGAAATAATTTTCAATCTGTTGCCATCAAGGTCACAAAGCATTTATACTTACGAAAATTTAATGAAGTAGAGGACAGAAAAACGAGTGAGTTCGCTAATGGAAGGAGTTTTTTTTACGTATTTTGATAAACTTTCCAAAAATATCAAAGTTTGGAGCACATATTCAATGTTAGAAACAACTACACAAACAAGATATAATTTCAAGATAACGAAATATGTAAATTTGACGGCTTTTCTCAAGAAATTACCCACTGGCTACAAGGCCAAGAAATCCAAAGTTTTCAAGAGGAAAAATATCGACTATTTCGTAAATAAGGCACCAAATGAAAAATACTGGGCAACAAAGATTTTTCTATTATTTTCATTAAACCAAAATACAGTTTTAATTAACATACTTATTTTTTCTTTTACAGGTTGCTTTCATTTTTGGGACCATCAATGCCTGTAGAGGCCTAGAACTGGCTAACATAATAGTGAAAGATGTCGAAACTGATACCCATCTAAAAGCCATACTTCAAGATGGGTATATCAGTTCTCAATCTGCCCAATACAAAGACAAATAAGGAGAGGAAGCTCATTGTAAGTGGAGAATTTCTAAAAATTGTAAAAGCCTACCAAGATTTACGGCCGGCTGGAGTGCGTATGCCGAATTTTTTTCTAAACTATCAAAATGGAAAATGCACAAGGCAAGTTATAGGCAAAAATAAATTTAGCAGCATGCCAAAAGTGGTAATTTAAAGAAGAAGAGAGAAGAGAGAGATTTTTAGAAGAGAGAATTTTTCTAATCCAGAACAGTACACTGGCCATTGTTTCCAAAGAACATCCACCACTCTCTTAGCGCACTTTGGTGCAAATATAACAACGCTAAAACGCCACGGTGGATGGAGATCCGATCAAGTTACGGAAGGCTATATACAGAACTTCATTCAAAACAAATTTGATATCACCCAACGTATCACAAAACGCATCAATATTCCCCCAACTAGCCCACGACCATCGACATCAAGGCATGAGTCAACTCAGCTGATTCTATATTCAGAACTTTTAAACAAGAAACCCTCAAAACTGGGACAACATATCTTCCACGGTTACCCCACAGACAACTCAACATTCATCTTCACAGTTATCTGTAATTAAGTTACCGGGAAAAATAATCTCATTAAATATTGTACAAATTGTACATTTAATTTTTAATAAAATAAGGGCACACCCACACATGACATCACGCCTTGTTTCCTCGAATGGGTTGGGAATAGTAGTACACCTCTAGTACACCCACATTTCGCCAGTTATGTTTTTAAGTCCCATCTAATAGGGGGCGAGCCTATTGCCAACAACCGGACACAAATGAAAAATTCCAGATAGAAAGACCCAATAACACTTTGCCCGACCCGGAAATCGAACCCAGGACCTCATGCTCAGCAGTAAACTAAACTAATAAAAAATACTAAACAACCACTAAACTAAATAAACTAAACAATATTGTATTGGATTAATGTATTTTCTCGTAATCGTAGTAAATAGAAGTGTGTAGCACACGGCGCTAAAAACCCATTATAACTCGGGTTCTATTTACTCCTAGAACTACTTCGTATATAATGATTCATTTTAGCCTCTTGTATAACGATCTACTATGTTATCACATCTATTCAAAATTAGCTAATTTATTCTTCGTAATCAGGGACTAAAACAGCTCATTAATCCCTAGGGACTAAAAATGATTTGAATGTGTTATGTGGATGTTGTTAGCAAAAGTTCCAATCACCAAAGAGATCAATCACGAACATTGTATGAACAATTAACAGGCTGTATGATAATACAGCCTGTTACTTGTTACTACTTACCACTACTTATATAAAAAAAATATGTTAGTGAAAAAATAAAAAAACGTGTGAAATGCATTCCGCCTACGTTCGTAATTGTATAACCAAATTCGGATTTTATTTAGATTTATAAAAAATGAGTGTCTTCCTCAAGTAGTGAGAACGAAAGTAATAAATTAATTAGCAAAAAATGTGATCCATGTGGTCTTTTACCTTCTACAAAATCCTGTGAACAATATATGAAAGCTTATGACAGTTTAACCCTTTGGAAAAATGCAAGAAGAGCGAAATCTTTTTCGGAAAATGTGTTTTGGCCTATTTCTAAGATTTAGTCAAATCTAAATAATCTTTGGAGTATACAGGGTGTCCAAGAACCTGGCGTCCAACTGGATTCCCACGATGCCCCAAGTTCTAACAGTACTCAGAAAAATATTTTAAAAAATCCACCCCATGTACTTACAGAATTATACTGATTTCAAAAAAAAAGGGGAAATGAGCACCCTGTGACATACTTTTGAATGCTGTGACTGCTAATGCTGATAATTTCGATATTTCTTGGAGGTTTTGTAATCTAGGGTATTGCTGTGTCTAAATAGAATGTAAAAATAATGTACTTATTGTACCATTTTAAAATAAAATATTATTTTAACTAAAGGTGATATGGAAAACTATTGAATTTCGCAACTTTGACCGACTGTAGTGTAAAAAAAATGTACCAAAATAGTATGGCAAGTGACGTCAAATTTTGACGCGTTTATTCCTCTTTTTAAAAAGGTATAATACTTACACATTAATTTGAAAAAAAAAATTTTGATAATATTTTTACTCAACAACCCAATTTTTACGAAGTGCCTACCTACTAACGGTAACTGTCGGACCCTTTCTTATCTTAGAAACTGTTATGTTACTACTATTATTTACTTCTGTTCCAAGAGTGAGCAAGAAGGAAATACACACAGGTAGATGGGTTCCCAGTAGAATAAAAGCAAAGAATGTTAGTTTAAAGATATTTTATTACAATAAATGTTCAAAATGTTGACCACCCGCGGCAATACAAGCTCTCACTCTCCTTAAAAAGGACCGCTTTATGTTTCGCGAGTAACTTTTTTGACGTATCACCTGCACTGCTTGTGTTATCTTCTCACGAAGGTCAGCGATGTCATTAATGGGCTTCGCATAAACGAGCTCCTTCATAGTTCCCCAGAAAAAAAAATCCAGCGGATTTAAGTCAGGTGAGCGGGCTGGCCACGGGATTGTTCCTGATCGCCCAATCCACCTGTTCGGGTATTGCTCGTCCAAAAACTCTCTAACGGATACGCGAAAATGTGCTGGACAGCCGTCGTGTTGGAACCACATATCTGGTGGGGTCTCTTCTAGTAAGTTTGGCAAATCATTTTGAAGAAAATTTAAATATGATTCGCCAGTCAAATTCTCGGGCATCTCAAATGGACCAATAATATTCCCACAGAGAATACCGGTCCACATGTTCACTTTGAACCGGTACTGGGATCTATCTTCTCGCATCAAGTGCGGATTTTCCACATGCCACTCGTGCAAGTTGTGTAGGTTCATGTAGCCATCCTTCTTAAATGTTGATTCATCTGACCACAAAATTTTGTCGATAAAGTTTTCGTCTTCTCGATGTTTTTGCAGGATTGTTTCACAAAACGCGACTCGGCTCGGATAGTCTCGAGGTAAAAGACTTTGCACTCGCTGTACGTGGTACGGATGATATTCTTCTTTTTGGAGAATACTGTGTGCTGTGCTCTTCGGTATCCCCGTATCAGCTTCTATTCCTCGCACAGAGATGCTTGGATTTGCCGACACCGCCTCTAAAACTTCATCGCGTATGAAGTCATTTACGGGTCGTCCTTCACCAGCTACTTGATTGGGGAACCGCCCGTCACATAGTGATCTGTGCACATTAATGAAAACTCGATGGTCGGGATATCGCGTAGCCCTCGGATACCTTTCTCTGTAAAGTCTCGCTGCAGCTCGTCCATTACCTCTACATTCTCCATAAATGTAGTGCATATTTGCGTATTCTTGCGGAGTGTAGGTCGCCATGGTAGCACACACAAAACACAAACTGTCCAAACACAGGCAAAGGTCGTCGTAAAGAGTTCGTTTCAAAGTCCAGAGCACAAAGAGTAATCGAGTCCAATAAACAAAGCTTTAAATCGTAGTACGTGATCAATGGTAACAATAAGAGAGAGGTGCGTAGTAACGGCAGGAGGCAGTGACGCGTACTGACCGTACTGTTATCCTAAATAGCACGATCCCAGATAGCGTCACTATCTATCTCACTCGCACCTCTAACCTTTTTCTCCCTCACTCTTACCTGAATAATGGGGTACCATAAAGAAGAACCAGCAAATCGCAAAGATAGTTTCTGTCTTGCTCCCTCCTGTTGTAATAACGAATCACTATGGTGAGATGCATGCACATACCGTCCCTTACGGTCTAACCTGTTTTTTGAGAGGCCTGTTGTTATTTTTATGAGCATACAATAGTAATTCTTTAGAGGTTAGATTCAATTCGTCGTAAATTTTTCTTTCTAAGAATTCTGTAAGACATCGTAAAAATTGGGTTGTTGAGTAAAAATATTATCAAAAATTTTTTTTTTCAAATTAATGTGTAAGTATTATACCTTTTTAAAAAGAGGAATAAACGCGTCAAAATTTGACGTCACTTGCCATACTATTTTGGTACATTTTTTTTACACTACAGTCGGTCAAAGTTGCGAAATTCAATAGTTTTCCATATCACCTTTAGTTAAAATAATATTTTATTTTAAAATGGTACAATAAGTACTTTATTTTTACATTCTATTTAGACACAGCAATACCCTAGATTACAAAACCTCCAAGAAATATCGAAATTATCAGCATTAGCAGTCACAGCATTCAAAAGTATGTCACAGGGTGCTCATTTCCCCTTTTTTTTTTTAAATCAGTATAATTCTGTAAGTACATGGGGTGGATTTTTTAAAATATTTTTCTGAGTACTGTTAGAACTTGGGGCATCGTGGGAATCCAGTTGGACGCCAGGTTCTTGGACACCCTGTATATTCTATGCTAAAATCTATAGTTAGTACCAATAACGGCATTAAAATCAAAACATACTCAAAATTATTAGCTTATCTGAAACGACGATCCGAAGGGCATAAATCGAAGAAATCCAAAACGGCGAAGCTTTTTATAATGACGCTCCCGGTAAAATCTATCTCCTGACATGAGTAAGTTTTTACTTACGTAATAATTTTGTATTAAGGGTCAGGTAATCGCCGTTGACCTTGGCCATACAAATTTGCGTCGCGCTCATGCCGCGCCGCCGCTGCGCCGTTCGGTTTTATACGGAATATTTATTTTTAGTAAAGAAAATATGAATATTTGAAAAACTTACAGATAGAATTATGGGTAGTAAAGTCTATTAATACAAAAAAAAAATCATGAAAATATCTAAAGTAGTTTGAAAGTAATATCGTTTTTTATGTTTTGTGTAGACTTACTTCCTGAATTTATTTCATAAAGTATTTTACTACAATACTTAAATATTCACAGATTCAGATTCAGATTCATTTATTTGCTTGAAATATGGTATTTTACAGGTTTTATAACAAATATACAATAGGTCTTCATATTCCGCCTACTAAATTCAGCATGCAAATTTTAGTGACAATAGTAATTAATTATTCTAAAATACACAACATAACTAATTTCAAATGACAAAAAATAAAATAAAAAATAATCACAATAATTGTTTAAACAACAAATTACAAAAATAAAAAAATAAAAACAATATTAAATTAAAAATGTCAAATATTAAATTACCAATGTCAAATATTAAATTACAATTTTATAATGTTATCGAGTTTCAAACGACCACCAAAGAAATTAAATTACAAAAAATGTCAATAGCTTAAAAATAAAAATGTCAAATTCAATATTCAGTTAATGCAACTTTCCCATTTGTCTTCGAATCCATAAATTCTTTAATCGAATAAAAACAATTTTCGATAAGCCATTCTCTGAGATGCCTTTGAAATAAGCTGGTTCGCAGCTCTCTAATAACTTTCGGTATATTGTTGAATATTTTGATTGCCATTCTACTAGTATTTTTATGGCAGTATGCTGTTCTAGACTGTGGCATTGCCAGCTTTGTTGGATCCCTTGAGATTTTGCCCACCCTATAAACATTGACGCTATCGGCAGTACTGAATAAATTAGGATGTTTTTTTACAAATACTCCCATTTCAAGGATGTATAAGCATGCTAATGTTAATAATTTATGTTTTTTAAAAACAGGTCTGCACGATTCTAATGGGTCTGTACCAAACACCGCTCGCAAACATTTTTTTTTGCACTATAAATGCCTTATTGCTGTCTGTGGAATTACCCCATATAATTAAGCCGTAACTTAGCACAGATGAGACATAACCATGATAAGCCAATAGAGCGGCATTACTTCCAACAGTTTTCCTTAGATTTCTCAGTGCAAATGCAAAGCTGTTCAGCCTATTACATAAACTTTCAATATGTTTTTTCCAGTTACAATTTTTGTCTATTACTATGCCTAAAAATTTCGTATGGTCAACTTCTTCAATTTTATTTTCACATTTAATAATTTTCATTGCTTCATTTGTCATTTTGTAATTAGAGAAATTAATATATTTGGTTTTGGAAATATTCACACATAAATTATTTTGTTCAAGCCATTTTGTTATATCTTCTACAGCAGAATGTATTTTATCCTCAAATTTTTCATTTTGATTATCTTTACTAACTATCAATGAGATGTCGTCAGCAAATAACACGCACTTATTCTTCGTAACTGTTGGCAAATCATTTATGTATAGAAGAAAAAGCAATGGTCCCAAAATACTACCCTGGGGCACGCCATAGGTATTAGTTCTGTACTCAGATGTATATTTTATCACTTCTCGGTCCTTATTAACACCTAAAATTTCAACCCGTTGTTGTCTATTAGTTAGGTAATCTTTTAGCCAATTTAACGCTTTTCCTCTTATCCCGTAACTCTCACATTTTTCTAACAGTATATCATGTTTTACAAAGTCAAATGCTTTACTCATGTCGAAAAATATTGCAGTGACCGGTATCTTCTTATCTATATTCTCAGTAATCGATTTTATTAGTTGATAACAAGCTAGTGCGGTTGACTTTCCTCTTTGAAAACCATTTTGTTCCGTACTTATTATATTGTATTTACATATAAATGAGACAATTCGATTATACATTGCTTTTTCGTATATTTTTGAAATTATAGGTATCAAGGTCACTGGACGATAATTATTTAGATCACGTTTATTTTGTTTTTTATATAATGGTTTTACAACTGAGAACTTTAATTTTTCCGGGTTTTTTTTTTTTTTTTTGAGGGTGTTAAATCATCATATAACTTCTCCCGCTCTGGGCGGAGCGGGAGGGTGTGTCAGACTCTTACTGACTAAAACCCACCCGTATTCCTTCCTGTTGCTGGGGCCTCGGTGACCCATAAGTACCTTCCCGCGACCCCGGCAGGCATCGGCCCTAGTGGACCCCTACTTTGTGCTGACGACATCTCTTTGAGGCGCGCGTGGAATACGACGCGCCGTCGACCCGTCGTCGTAATGTGGGTGGAAATGTCATCATATCCCACTGCATTGGTATTATTTAGAGATGCAATTATTTTATTGATTTCATGGTGCGTGCAAGGTTCGAGATATATACTGTTACATCCATTGTTACTTTTTGTGATGTTGTTTTTATTATTGGTTATGTCTTTATTTGTACTGTCAATAAAATGATTATTAAAAGCTTCCGCAATTTCTTCAGGTTTATCTATCGTAGTGCCATTCAATGTTATGGCCTCTATGTATTGTGAATTCGTACATTTAGGTTTATTTTTAATTAACTTCCATGTTGCACTACACTTATTTTTTGCTTTCAAAATAAAATTGCTAGAAGATTGCTTTCTAGACAAGTTAATACATTTTTGTAATATTTTAGCGTATTTATTATAAACTAACTTATTTTCCTTAGATTTATTTTCATAATATTTCGATTTTAAATATCTTTTAGAGACGCAAGATTTTTTTATACCTTTAGTTAACCATCTTAAAGTAGGTGTTTGATTGTTTATTTTGATTCTTTGCAATTTATATAAAAGGCTAAAAGTTTCATGAAAGTTATTAAAAGCCGTGTTGGGATCTATTTCATCATAAATATCTTGCCATTTTAGGCTCAAGAGACATTCTCTAAATTTTTCAATGTATTCTTCGTTATAATTCCTTTTGTACATAATACAATGAGATGGAGCAAGCTTGTTTGATGATAATTTTGATGTGAATGTTAATATTTGAGCAGTATTATGATCCGATAAATGTAATTCACAAGTTTCACCTGACGAGTCCGTGATATTAGTGATAATGTGGTCTATGCAAGAAGTATGTCGCGTTGGAGTATTTATCTTTAGTCATGTTGTAATTTAAAAGTATTTATTTTAGTGTAGTGGCATTTTTGTTGGCAGTAAGGGTATTTATGTTCAGATCTCCGACCAGTATAATTTGTTTGTTTTTTCTATCACTTAGTTTATACAATAGAGTATCAAGTTTATTAAAAAATATAGCGATGTTCGAATTAGGTGTTCTATAAACACATCCAATACTACAGTTATAAAGTGGTATTTCTATGCCACAACACTCAAATAATTTGTCTACTGCCATTTGTTTAGATAATTGAATTATTTTGTATTCTAAGCACTGTTTAATTAAAATACATACCCCACCCCTCTTTTCCGTATTTCGTGAGTATGAAGTTGCAAGTATGAACTCGTTAATACATACATTTAATTCATTATTATCACTAATAAATGTTTCTGAAAAACATAATATGTCTACCTCTTTATGACTGTCTTTAAACTCAGTTAAACATATTTCAATCATAGAAAGTTTGTTCAATAACCCTGCAATATTTTGGTGTAGTAGTCGTATGTTATGATTTGGAGTTACAATCTTACTGTTACATTCTCGCTTACTACTCTTATTGCTAGGAACGAAAAAACTGTTTCTTTCTTAAATCAGTACAGATTTCTGAATTTACAGCATCAATATTAACTGGGCAAGGGTTTATAAAAATGTCAAGATAGTACTTCAGATTGTCAAAAATATTCTTCATACCGTAGTTATTGAGAACCCCGAGGCGCTTATAAAACATTGTCTCATCATAAGTCAGATTTAAATTCGAATCAAATATCATCGCATAGTCGTGAGTACAATTATCACAGTATAATAAATTATTTAATGTTTCTATTCTGGAATTAAACACAGAACTACATCCATCAAATTTGTAGGTAGGTAAACAATGCAAAATGTTAGTGTGTTTTAATTTCGTTAAGATATTCCTTATATTAATAATTAATTTATAGTAATTATCAGTTTTTCTAAAGTCTTTCTCGCCTATAAAAATCAAACAATAGTCATTCGTTGTGTAGTTTGACAATTTTTGTTCCAGATGATCTATTAACTGAATAATTCCGCAATTTGTTGATATATAATGACAAATATTATCATTTGGGAATGTACTCTGTGCTATTGCTAATACTTTATTTGTTTTATTACTACTTATTAGACAAAGTTTTCGCTGCTTACGTGCTGATGAAAGTGGTTCTAACAAGGTACTGGTAACGCCATCTATTTGATGAGATTCCTCTTCAAGTTCTTTGTAAGTATGAGTGTTATTACAGATATTCGGTAGACCCTGTTGTGTTGATATGTTGGTCACAGTGGTGCCATCTCTATCTCTTCACTAGTATCATTGAGTCCAAGATCACTGCAACTATTGTTGATTCCCTCTGTTCAGTGTTTTCACCGAACACCTTAGTTAGCAATATCGGCGTGACGCGTTGACCTAATTTTACTAATTATTACTTATTATGTTATATTAGATTCAGTGCACTTTTGTCTACCGCGTTAGCTGGGTGTATTCATCAACATTTCATTAACATTTTAACATTAAGAACAGTTTGAGAGTCAGTCAATAAATAGTGTTTAACATAAGCATTCGTTTCTCCTCGATAACACCGACACCTTGCTACGTACCCCGACATATTTTGGTCCTTCGAGCCGGATCACGCGTCGCGCAATTTCGGAAATTCGGAATTTGGGTGTGCGAGGTCTGAACTATCGTAACAAACAACAGTGTGTGTACGTCGTGGGGTGGTCGGAGCGAACATTGGAGCAGAACAGTGAAGTAGCAGCAAAGGCTGAGTACTAACAGCGGAAAATTCAAGTAATACATTTCCTTATTTTTAGTCAGTAAGGACTGCATTTTAACATTCTATAACAATGTCGGAACTCATTGAAACGCAATCAATGATCTATGATAGCATCATAAAACTTGGCATTAACTTGAAGAAGGATAGTGCCGATAGGAAAACAGTAGATTACTTTAAGCGGAAGCTTAATAATTTGGAGAGTTATTGGAATGATTACCAAGTTAATCATGAGCGAATTGAGGGGGAGGTAAGTAAAACTGATACTTATTTTACCGACCGAGAGTACGAAAAAACAAGTATGGTGTATGAGTCAACCAAGGCGTTAATCAACCAACAGTATCAGCTGCGGTTGATGAAAATGGGAAGCCTTTCAACAGGTGAGCAAACAACAGCTCGAGACAGATCACCATCAGGTATGCGTGGAGAAGAGAAAACAAGTGAGGAGGCGGGACCAAGTTTCGCAAGGCAGCTGAGCGACCGACCAGCTCAGAAGTCGAACATGGAGCCAATCAGCAAACTAGACGATTTGTTGAAAAAACAGTATGCGAATTTTAAAGCATTTGTGCGTACAACCGTAAACATAGATGTGGACTCTATCTCAGATAAGTGGGAATTTGAGGACGTATTGAGGTCACTACAGGCTAGATGGTCAGCTATCGACAAACTACATTGGGACATCGAGATCGAACTGGAGGGAGAGAACGAACAATACAACAACATGTACGATAAGTATGAGGAAAAATTCAATATCCTGAAAAGGGCTATTAACACGAAAATGTGGTCAGTAGCACACCGGGAAAAATCAACACCTCAACTTGAGATACCAAACTTCAACGGGAACTACAACCAATGGGTATCGTTTAGAGACCTATTTACGGAAGTAATACATAACAACCCCTCGTTATCAAGCGGCCAAAAGATGCAGTATTTAAAGGGTAAGGTTTGTAGAGAAGCTGAGAAACTTATACAACATCTATCGATAAGTACCGATAACTATTCGGCGTGCTGGAATATTCTCACTCATCGGTATGACAACAAAAAACTAATATTCTCATCCCATATGAATATTTTGCTAGGCCTGCCAAACTTACAACAGCAATCGTTACAGCAGATTAAGCGAATGCATGACACCATGCTGGAATGTCTTAATGCCATCAAAAACTTAGGAGTTGACATCACATCGTGGGACCCAATGATCGTACACATTCTAGGTCAAAAGCTAGATACCGAAACATACACAGACTATATAGAGTTGCTGAAGAATTCGAAAGAACTACCGGTTCTCGCAGAGTTCTTAGAATATTTGGAAACAAAATTTACATCCCTGGAAACAGTTCGCCGTAAAGATATTGTGCCGTTGAAGACTTCACATCAAAACAATTATCCAAATCAAACATCTAATAATAAGAAAAATAATTACAACAATTCGAACAACAAAAGCAACGGAAATAGAGCAGTTGCGAAATCGATGCATGTGTCTAACATAAAGTGCCCTCTTTGCAATAACCAACACGGCATTTACAATTGCAAAACATATTTAAAAATGACTGACGACCAAAGGCTAAAAACTGCAACCAAACTAAAACTTTGCACAAATTGTTTATTTAGCCATTTCGGAAATCAATGCACCTCCAACTTAACATGCCGAAAATGCCAAGATCAACATAACACCATTTTACATGACGCATTTGCGAAATTAGCGAATGCATCAACTCTGTCGTCAAGCGGCAACAACGTAGAGAAACAAAACGTAAAGCGCAATGAACCCGTGACGGGCAACGTGAATGCCTCTCAAGATGAAAAGGCGGAGATATTGCTAGCGACTGCTCTGGTGAAGGTCAAAGGGGTGGATGGAACTTACCAAACCATGCGCGCCTTGATCGATCAAGGATCTCAGATATCCTTGATAACAGAGGAAGCGGCACAGATGTTAGGTATCAAGAGACGACGATGCAAAGGAGTAATTTTTGGAGTAGGGCAAAAGGAAAACAGTTGTAAGGGGATGATAAGCATAGAATGTGCTTCTACATACAGTAATTTTGAATTCGTATCTGATGTACTCATTATGAACGAACTTATTAAAAATTTGCCAAACCAAACATTTGTTAAACCAAATTGGACATCCATAAGAAACATTAATTTAGCTGACCCGGAATTCTACAAAAGTCGACAAATTGACTTGCTTTTCGGGGCGGACATTTATGCTATCATTATGCTAGGCGGAATTATAAAAGGGGAACATGCCCAACAGCCGATGGCTCAACAAACACAGCTGGGGAGGTTACTATGCGGTAACGTAAAAACATACCAATGTAATGTGGTTCTAAATAACATCGACGATATTCAAAAATTTTGGGAAGTTGAGGAGATTTTAGAACCTTCAAACCTATCGGTAGAAGATCAGGAATGTATGGACTTTTATGCAAAAACAACAAGAAGAAACAGTCAGGGTCGCTATGAGGTCAGAGTACCACTGAAACAAGAATTAAAACAACAATTGGGGTCTTCCAAACCTATGGCTATTGCGCAGCTAAAGAATTTGGAACGCCGCTTAGAAAAACAACCAACTTTAGCCGAACAATATAAGGATTTCATGAATGAATATGCTGCATTAAATCACATGGAACCGGAACACAAAAACAATAACATAACACTCGAATGCTTCTTGCCTCATCACGGTGTGCAGAGAGAAGAATCTTCAACAACAATGCTTCGTGTGGTATTCAACGCTTCCGCCAAAACATCCACCAAATACAGCTTGAATGACGTCATGCTGAAAGGGCCCAATCTACAAAAAGATCTACAGGCTTTACTACTTCAATGGAGGCAATATCCATTTGCCTTCACTGCAGACATCGAGAAGATGTACCGGCAAATCTTAGTTAACCCCATTGATCAACATCTACAAAAAATCGTTTGGCGTGAATCATCAACACAACCTATAGAAGTATATCAATTAAACACGGTAACTTACGGAACAAAGGCCGCACCGTTTTTAGCAATTATGACCTTAAAACAGTTGGCGGCGGATGAGCGATGCAAGTTTCCAAAAGCGGCTGCTGTCCTGGAAAACAGTTTTTATATGGATGACCTGTTACACGGCTGCTACAACATAGAACAGGGTAAACAATCGATAAATGATTTAATTCAGCTCTTGAAATCAGGAGGCTTCAATCTTCGAAAGTGGTCATCCAACAGTCAGGAATTATTGGAGAACATATCAACAAGTCAAGAGGAATTCGTTTATAACTTCAAAAATGATGACATGTTGAAAACCTTAGGATTGTGCTGGAACCCAAAGGGAGATCAATTTACATTCCGTTGTGACTTTTCCCAAACAACTTCAAAACCAACGAAAATGAGCTTACTATCAGAAATATCAAAATTATATGACCCTCTTGGTTGGCTGACACCCCTATCCACGAAACTAAAATTATTATTTCAGAAGTTATGGAAACATGATCTACAGTGGGATGATAAAGTGTCGGATAATATACATAATGAATGGGTCAAGTTAACTACAGAAATTGACAACATCAAACATTGTAAGATTCCTCGATGGATATTATGCAACGAGAATGACGTCATCGAACTGCACGGCTATTGCGACGCGTCCATCGAAGCATATGCATGCGTGGTATACGCAAGAACAAAACACCAACAAGAAACAGTAATCGTCGCAGCAAAATCGAAACTTATACCAAGTAAAAAGAGCGCAACATTGCCACGAATGGAGCTTTGTGGTGCTTATCTACTATCTAAGCTCATTGACAAAATCAAACAGAGTATTAGTTGTCAATTAGAAGTCTATGGATGGTGTGATTCTATGGTGTTCATAGGGTGGATACAAGGCAATACAGCACGGTGGAAACCTTTCGTGGCTAATAGAGTCAACGCTATAAAACAGATAATGCCGGAAAACTGCTGGCGTTATGTGAAATCGGAAGACAACCCGGCTGACTGCGCCAGCCGAGGTTTAACAGCGCCCCAACTATTAAAACATCCTTTATGGTGGAAGGGACCAGCATGGCTAGCGTCCTTTGACATGGAAAAGAAACAAAAACAGCCTATCTACCAAACAGAGGAAGAGATGAAAAGGATAAAATTGGTGAACATTGTTCAAGACATTAACAGTAATAGTATAATAGATAATTTATTATTACAACGTAACTCGTTTATAAAAATAACTCGTGTCTTGGCATGGGTACTGAGGGCATTGACACCAAAGTCGCAGCGTAAACATTTACCGAAGTACCTAACATTACTAGAACTACGAAAAGCCAAATCAGCTATTATAAAACAAGTGCAAAGTACAGCATTTACGTCAGATATTGAACTATTAAACAAAAATAATAATGTGGCAACTAACAGCAAATTATTGAATTTAAAACCTTTCGTCGATAAAAGCGACTTTCTCAGAGTGGGAGGACGTTTAAGAAACGCGAATATGAGCGATGAAATGAAACATCCTAAGATAATCCCTAACAAAAGTCGATTGGCGGAGTTACTCATTGAAGAAGCTCATCGGTTAACCTTCCATGGGGGTGCTCGACTGACCTTAGCTGCTCTCAGACAACAATACTGGATAACAAGTGGATATAGTACGACCAAAAAACAATTAAGAAATTGTGTAACTTGCCGGAAGTATGAAGCAAGGAAGCAATATCAATTGATGGGTGACCTTCCCGCAGCTAGAACCAACCCCGCTCCTCCGTTCTATCATACTGGGGTGGACTACACAGGTTTTGTAAACATCAAGGCAAACAAGGGGAGAGGGGTAAGAACACTGAAAGGCTACGTGGCTGTATTCATATGCATGGTCACGAAAGCAGTTCATTTGGAATTGGTGTCTGACCTTACCAGTTCAGCATTCATAGCTGCACTTAAGAGAATGGCGGCTCGGAGAGGAACACCACATAACTTGTATAGTGACCAAGGAACTAATTTTATCGGAGCTAATAGGTTGCTGCAAGAGGAGTACAACCATTTACAGCAAGTTTTCGTGGCAAGCTGCCAAGCAGAAATCGCTGAAATGAACATACAATGGCATTTCAACGCCCCATCTTAGCCGAGCGCTGGCGGGCTGTGGGAAAGAGCCGTTCGCAGTCTGAAGTTCCACCTGAAAAGAGTAGTTGGTGAACAAAGGCTAACGTTCGAAGAGTTCACCACTGTACTGACACAACTGGAAGCGTGTCTAAACTCGAGACCGTTATGTTCGCTTACAGAAAACATTGAAGATCTGGATTATTTATCACCAGCACATTTTCTAACAGGAAGACCCGACTTAACAGTGATTGAGACGAAAGAGGATGCGAGAACACGATGGCATTTAACAACCAACATTTTTAAACAGATTTGGCAAAAATGGAAGAGTGAATATTTGAGCCAACAGCAAGAGAAAAGTGGTCTAAACCTCAGGAAAACTTAAAAATAGGTAACATGGTGGTAGTGCATGAGGATAACATTCCAGCTGGACGGTGGATTATGGGCCGGGTGATAGATCTGCATCCCGGTAATGATGGCTATGTCAGGGTGGTGTCATTGAAAACTAAAAATGGCATCATAAAGCGACCAGTAGTCAAACTTTCTTTATTGCCGGTAGAAATTCTAACAAAAAATCAACAAAACAGTTCAACTGAAACGGACAGTTCAGCTGAACGGGGTTCTGCGACCCGGAATAACAGGAAACGAACAAGAAAAACGATACCAGGCATGTTATCGTATGTCGCCATGGCATTAACCTTTTTTATGTCAATCTGCAGCGTTGCAAATTGCAGCTACAACATAACTGTATTAAACGATAACCAGTCTTTCTACTTTGACCCAATCTCCAAAATTAGCCTCGTAAAAGAAAGTTGGGTCCTAGTTGTATTCTATAACATGTCTCCGTATTGGGAAGGTATACAGGCGTTTGAAAAAGTAACATCATATCTGGACAAAACATGCAAAACAACAGGCAGCGAACAATGTAACATGATAGTCCCTCAGCTGATCCATGAGTGTAATGAACTGAAATACTACAATGAACTTCTGATGACGCAACACGTAAATGGACACTCCAGACGGTGGCGGGGTCTAATCAATGCAGTTGGAAACATTGCAAATTCCCTGTTCGGCTTATTAGACGAACAGTTCGCGGAAAAATACACCCGAGACATCAATATGATACAACAAAATGAAAAACATTTAGTCGGTTTATGGAAGAATCAGACGTCAATTGTCGAATCAGAGTATAATTTGTTGAAAAGAACAGAAGAAATAATGGCAAAACAACATAAAATAATTAATAAACATCTGAATACGCTGGATAATATCTCAAACAAATTACAACGAGAGATAAACAACATATCCTTACTTCAAGAATTTACCATGACAGCCGAAACAGCCAGTAATTTACTGCATAACTTAAAAAGAACTCAAGACATTCTACTTGACATCCTTACCAATGTCCACCATGGACAGGTGAACATTCATCTGCTTACCCCTGAACAGCTCCAAAAGGAACTTAACATTATCTCGGGGCATTTATCTGATGATCTAACATTGCCTATTGAACCGCACGATATTCGAAAGCTGTACTCTCTGATAAGCATTAAAGCACGAATAACTGAAGAATACTTCCTCTTCCAAATAACATTCCCACTTATCAATAGAGACCGATATAAGTTGTATAAAATACATCCTATACCACACCAGACGAACAACACCATGACAGAGTTGATCCCGTCTTCAGAATACGTCGCTACGGATCTAAAAAGAGACTCATACTTAACAATTACGTCGGAAGAACTATCACTATGTAAATAAGAAGATGAAGTTTATGTGCAATTGGAAAAAGCCAATATACCAACTAAACAACGAGAACACTGAACAACTTTTGTGATCGCGACCGAGACACAGATAGGTGCAAGTTACGAAGATCCAGATGTGAAAACAAATGGACATCACTAACAAATCCGTCCCTATTCTTGTACCATTGCTGCAACATTTATTTCGTCAAATTAATCTGCGGCGAACAGATAAATAAGATACAATTCAGCAAAGCTGGTGTAATTTATTTAGAACCAGGTTGCCTGCTGAAGGGTCAGGATTTCACTCTGAACAGTCAGAGTCAAAAGAAAAACAGACTTGATATGAGCCCGGACATTTTTATACCTGAGATGGATCAGATAAACTTCATCATTAACAGCACTATGCCTTTAAAACCATTACAAGACGAAACAGACTCAGGCGAGATGAAGTACGCCTTAAAAACGCTACACAAACGCATCGACGACATGAAAAATACCCAAGTGGAAGTAGGAGAAACATTATCCACTCATGACATTCATCAGTATGCAGTTAGCTACATCCTGGTCGCCACACTGGTGCTGGCGGCGGGAGCGTTGCTATACAGATGGCTGCGGCTGCGAGCGCGCCGCGCCCACATCACCTCGGATATGGAGCTTCAACCCACCAGAAGTGTTAGTGATGTGAACGTTAATAGTGTTAGTGTTAGTGCGCGGCAAAACATGAATGAACATCATTCTAGAGCATCACATATTTATGGTGAAGTAAACAATACAATGGTGAATAGGGCGTGTCCTCGCGTGCCTAGGAATCCTTTAGGAACAATAAACTCTTAATTTTATTTCAAATCATCTTTACTTTTGTTTTACTAACATTTTAATCTTAAGTTGGCTTGTTTTCACCTTGTAAACATTAGTATCATGATCATTCCATTACTTTACTAACATAACATTGTTTCATCTCAGCATCCCTATCTTTCGTGGCCCGGAATATGTTCAGTGTTTTCACCGAACACCTTAGTTAGCAATATCGGCGTGACGCGTTGACCTAATTTTACTAATTATTACTTATTATATTATATTAGATTCAGTGCACTTTTGTCTACCGCGTTAGCCGGGTGTATTCATCAACATTTCATTAACATTTTAACATTAAGAACAGTTTGAGAGTCAGTCAATAAATAGTGTTTAACATAAGCATTCGTTTCTCCTCGATAACACCGACACCTTGCTACGTACCCCGACACCCTCGTTAAAAGATTGATCAAGGTTTCTTGAGATCCTGTTCCTTCTTCTGCTGTCATTTTTCTTGCTATTAATTCCCCTTGTTTTTGTTTCTGAGCATATTTTCTGTAAATTTCTTGATTTATTCCTTTCTTTTTTCAGAGCCATTTTTAGAGATAAGTTCTCGGTGTTAAGCTTCTCTATTTGGGGGATCGTTAAAAATTATGTCGCATCTAAAAATATCGAGCAAAACATGACGAATACGTAAAGACTGATCAATGAAAGTTTGGGCCAAGTTAGCAGTGAAACGTGGCAAAAAACTTGTGCTCATGTTGAAAAAATTGAAAAAGACTACTTGAAATATTTTGATCTCGATTTTGAATTTATAATCAATGTACAAGATGATTCTGACGACAGCAAAACGGAATCGGAAATCGAAAATTTATCTGATAGTGATTGAAAATACTGAATAGTCCTACTTGTTTCGTTTCCATTCTGTAACACCAATGCTTAATTAAATGCCTACATATTCTTAATATTTTTGTATTTATTGCAACCTAATCTAATTTATTTACAAAATGTATATACTTTTAAAACCAAAATTTTATTTAGATTATTAAATCTCGACTTGAATATATATCAGATTTTATTGCTAACGTTACCTACTTTTACACACACAAGCGCGCTTGTCGGGATACGTCACTACTACAATCAAAGCCGAACGGACTTCGTGAAATAGAATATCTGTAGTCATTTCCGAATTTGTTGACTCGAAGGAAATATGTTATTTGCAGTTGTAGTTTTATTTCGACAAATTGTTACATTATCTTCTTCCATTGTGAATAATAGAAATAAATGCAAATTATTTATTTTCTTGTATCGTCTACGATATTTTATGACAGCTCCCTCTATTGTTATCGTGTGGAAGCAATATGACAGATCGATATCTTTTTTTTTTTTGAGGGTGGGAAATCATCAAATAACTTCTCCCGCTCTGGGCGGAGCGGGAGGGTGTGTCAGACTCTTACTGACTAAAACCCACCCGTATTCCTTCTTGTTGCCTGTGTTGCGGGGGCCTCGGTGACCCATAAGTACCTTCCCGCGACACAGATCGATATCTGGAATGTCTTTTAGTTGCTCCACGCGCCACTACACTTTATTGTCGCTGCTTTCGTGAAGTACACTTTTTAAATCTTAATGGAAAAAAAACGGTCACATAAATGATACTTGTTTTTAAGATTTGTATTCACGCATCGTTTTTATGAAGTTTTGATAATGTTCTTCTCTGGTTTAAGTACACTTTGTTTTTTAAAGTTAGTTTGAAAACTGTTTGTTTTGCACTGTCACTGGGCCTGGGACTTCGAGGATTTTCGTAGAATCCTCTTCATTGTTTCCGTGGATAACACTTGATGTGGTATTATAACTGACTATCTTCACTTTGATGCACAAATCGATACTTTTAACTTATATTATAAATTAAAAACGATATTATTTAAATATCTGACAGGAACTCAGTGTTATGTTGACGGCAGCGCTATCTAGTACAATTGATACATGTACATGTACAATTGATGTGTATGCGTTCTAGTCTAACGTACATTTTTTGCAAAACTTACTTGCTTTATATGAAGGCGTAATAACAGATTTAAAAGTCACTAAAATCATATATCTGCGCCATAAGTATTAAAGTGTCTTAGTTGCAAATAGCAGCGTATCTAACTTTCAGAGTCTTACTTTGTTTCTTTTTGTTACAGGTTATGTTGAGTTTTGGAGTTTATGAGGCTGGTCGTAGCAATGAGTTTCTTAATCTAACGATCGATAATATTGAATTATCGATCGTTACGTTTCAGATAAGCTAATAATTTTGAGTATGTTTAGATTTTAATGCCGTTATTGGTACTAACTATAGATTTTAGCATAGAGTATATACTCCGAAGATTATTTAGATTTGACTAAATCTTAGAAATAGGCCAAAACACATTTTCCGAAAAAGATTTCGCTCTTGCATTTTTCCAAAGGGTGAAACTGTCATAAGCTTTCATATCAATATATGAAAGCTTATGACAGTTTCACAATTTCACAGGATTTTGTAGAAGGTAAAAGACCACATGGATCACATTTTTTGCTAATTAATTTATTACTTTCGTTCTCACTACTTGAGGAAGACACACTCATTTTTTATAAATCTAAGTAAAATCCGAATTTGATTATACAATTACGAACGTAGGCGGAATGCATTTCACACGTTTTTTATTTTTTCACTAACTTATTTTTTTATATAAGTGGTAAGTAGTAACAAGTAACAGGCTGTATTATCATACAGCCTGTTAATTGTTCATACAGTGTTCGTGATTGATCTCTTTGGTGATTGGAACTTTTACTAACAATATCCACATAACAAATTCAAATCATTTTTAGTCCCTAGGGATTAATGAGCTGTTTTAGTCCCTGATTACGAAGAATAAATTAGCTAATTTTGAATAGATGTGATAACATAGTAGATCGTTATACAAGAGGCTAAAATGAATCATTATATACGAAGTAGTTCTAGGAGTAAATAGAAACCGAGTTATAATGGGTTTTTAGCGCCGTGTGCTACACACTTCTATTTACTACGATTACGAGAAAATACATTAATCCAATACAATATTGTATAGTTTATTTAGTTTAGTGGTTGTTTAGTATTTTTTATTAGTTTAGTTTACTGCTGAGCATGAGGTCCTGGGTTCGATTTCCGGGTCGGGCAAAGTGTTATTGGGTTTTTCTATCTGGAATTTTTCATTTGTGTCCGGTTGTTGGCAATAGGCTCACCCCTATTAGATGGGACTTAAAAACATAACTGGCGAAATGTGGGTGTACTAGAGGTGTACTACTATTCCCAACCCATTCGGGGAAACAAGGCGTGATGTCATGTGTGGGTAATATTTTATTAAAAATTAAATGTACAATTTGTACAATATTTAATGAGATTATTTTTCCCGGTAACTTAATTACAGATAACTGTGAAGATGAATGTTGAGTTGTCTATGGGGTAACCGTGGGAGATACGTTGTCCCAGTTTTGAGGGTTTCTTGTTTAAAAGTTCTGAATATAGAATCAGCTGAGTTGACTCATGCCTTGATGTCGATGGTCGTGGGCTAGTTGGGGGAATATTGATGCGTTCTGTGATACGTTGGGTGATATCAAATTTGTTTTGAATGAAGTTCTGTATATAGCCTTCCGCAACTTGATCGGATCTCCATCCACCGTGGCATTTTAGCGTTGTTATATTTGCACCAAAGTGCGCTAAGAGAGTGGATTCTTTGGAAACGAAATGAAATGAAATTGTTTATTCTGTAAATAGGATATGACAATCACTTTTACACGTCATATTAAAAAATAAGCTAGATGGAGTCGACATTTCCTATCTGACTACCCCTGAGAAGAAATGGCGAAACAAACTCAAGGGTCAAAGTCTCTTTTAAAGTCCAGACATAATCTTGGTCAGATCATGTGAGGACCATGTAGATCTATGTCTGAAATGGTCTTTTGAGGAAAGAACCACACAAATTTGAGTGGACCTGTCCAGTCAGTGCAAGCATTTGTCAGTAATCGTGTAGCTCAACTGAAACCTTAAGGAGCTCAACGACTCGACGAACAATACCAAGGAAAGGACAATTGGGTTGGCCGCATAAAGAACTCAAAATGCCAGACAATCATTAAAACTAAGAGAAAAAAAACAACAAGAAATAAATAAAAATGACCCACATAGTGCTCACATTCACAATAATTAAAGTAATACTCGTATAATACTTTTTAAGGTACATAAATATTCACGTAATTTTGTTTATAATATTCATCAATGTCAATATGTACATATAGTTGTATATAATGATGATTTTGCATAATTTAAACTTCAAATTTTATGGTTTTAGCACAAAGCTTATCAGAGCGAGCAGCTCAATCCCAAGCTTTTTTGTCTTCTAAATAATCTGAAATTTTATAGTACCCTTTTTTACAAAGTTTGGTTTTAATACAGCTTTTAAATCGTTTAATGGGTAAATTTCGAATAGCAATAGGAAGTTTGTTGTAAAAGCGTATACATTGACCCATGAACGAGTTGCCTACTCTGTGGAGGCGAGTGTGAAGTACAGCAAGATTATGTTTATTCCTGGTATTTAAACTGTGGATATCGGACATTTTCTTAAAATTTGATATATTTTTGTGTACATACATGCGGATGCTCATTCTCTTATTTATAATTAAACTGTAAACCTAATATTTGTTAGAATGTACTGTACCTCCCTACTGTTTTTGAGTAAATAAATATTATTATTATTATTATTATACATAAGATTATCAAATATATATTGAGAGGCTATAGTCAGAATATCTATTTCTTTGAATTTTTCTCGAAGGGAATCTCTTGGACCTAGGTTGTAAATGGCTCGAACAGCCCTTTTTTGCAAAACAAAGACGGTATTAATGTCCGCACAGGTTCCCCAGAGAAGAATCCCATATGACATAAGACTATGAAAATAACTAAAATAAACAATTCTGGCCGTATCTACATCGGTTATCTGTCGAATTTTTTTAACAGCATAGGCGGCCGAACTTAGCCTTCCTGACAATTTTTCTATGTGTGGGCGCCATTGTAATTTAGCGTCAATAGTTATTCCAAGAAAAACTGTCGACTCAACAGGGTCCAACTCTATTCCATTAAGTTGAACATTGGTAGTTAGCTGCCTGACATTTGGCGTTGAAAATTTAATAAGTTTAGTCTTTTTTTCGTTCAGGAGAAGATTATTTACATTAAACCAATGGACAACTTTAGAGAGTGCATCGTTAACATGTTCAAAGTTTACCAGCACTCGTTTAATTTAAAAAATGAGGGAAGTGTCATCTGCGAACAATACAATCTTGTGATTATCCCTTATGTGATAAGGTAAGTCATTTATATAGATTAGAAACAAGAATGGACCTAGAATTGAACCCTGCGGAACGCCCATAGTGACCGCAGATCCTGCAGATCTCTTGCCATTTATATCAACCCTCTGAATTCTATTATTAAGATAGGAAGTCAGAAGGTCGAGAGCCCTGTCCCTCGTACCATAGTGGTGCAGTTTCCTGATGAGAGTATCATGATGGACGCAATCGAAGGCCTTAGACAAGTCGCAGAAAATGCCAAGAGCATCCTGCGACTCCTCCCAAGCCTCGAAAATGCTCTTCAGCAATTCCACGCCCGCGTCTGTAGTTGAACGACCCTTCGTAAAACCAAACTGTTTCAGATGAAATAAATTACATGAATTGAAATGTCCTAACATTTGTTTTAAAATTATTTTTTCAAAGATTTTGCTCAATGTAGGTAATATCGAAATAGGCCGAAAATTCGTGGGATCAGTTGTGCTGCCAGATTTGAATGGCCAGTGTACTGTTCTGGATTAGAAAAATTATCTCTTCTAAAAATCTCTCTCTTCTCTCTTCTTCTTTAAATTATCACTTTTGGCATGCTGCTAAATTTATTTTTGCCTATAACTTGCATTTTCCATTTTGATAGTTTAGAAAAAAAATCGGCATACGCACTCCAGTCGGCCGTAAAGGCTTTTACAATTTTTAGAAATTCTCCACTTACAACGAGCTTCCTCTCCTTATTTGTCTTTGTATTGGGCAGATTGAGAACTGATATACCCATCTTGAAGTATGGCTTTTAGATGGGTATCAGTTTCGACATCTTTCACTGTTATGTTAGCCAGTTCTATGCCTCTACAGGCACCGATGGTCCCAAAAATGAAAGCAACCTGTAAAAGAAAAAATAAGTATGTTAATTAAAACTGTATTTTGGTTTAATGAAAATAATAGAAAAATCTTTGTTGCCCAGTATTTTTCATTTGGTGCCTTATTTACGAAATAGTCGATATCTTTCCTCTTGAAAACTTTGGATTTCTTGGCCTTGTAGCCGGTGGGTAATTTCTTGAGAAAAGCCGCCAAATTTACATATTTCGTTATCTTGAAATTATATCTTGTTTGTGTAGTTGTTTCTAACATTGAATATGTGCTCCAAAGGGTGGAACTTTGATATTTTTGGAAAGTTTATCAAAATACGTAAAAAAACTCCTTCCATTAGCGAACTCACTCGTTTTTCTGTCCTCTACTTCATTAAATTTTCGTAAGCATTTAAATAAATGCTTTGTGACCTTGATGGCAACAGATTGAAAATTATTTCTTTTTCTTTCTCTTCCATCTGCAAATTAGGGTCTCCATTGTTACTAGATGATGTTGTAAATAAATTACGGTCACTAATTCAATTTGTAATTAAAGAAAAAATCTAAAGATTTCGCGTCAATGCCTTTTTATTATTTCTTCTGTAGCCGTAACGCAGTGCACACATTCTACCGAAGAGATCGCCGCTTTTAATACAATTTTCAAAAATAAAACGTTCTTCTTTTTTTATGAAACAGTAGTATTAGAATAAGTAAGGTCTTTTCATGATTATTCTACTTATGAATAAAGACTTTTTCACTTCTCATGCTCTAAAAGTTCGTCTTTATGTTATGTGTAGGCAACATAAAGTCGCTTTTTATGCTCTAGTGCATAAAGTATTTTTTTTTTCGAAGATTAAGATAGTCAGTTTGTAACCTATTTATGTATTTCTGTGCCTATTCTATTTATAATCTATTATGTTATCTTGTAATATTTTTCATTATTTTTATTTCCTTTCAGAGCACCTGCAATCTTATCTCTTCACCACCCTTCGTTGACTGGTAGAGAATGCCTATAGCATTAAGTCCGCCTTTGTACCTAATTGTGAGCGAGAAGTTTAAATAAATAAATAAATAAATCAGGCCTAACAGCCTCACGTACAATAAAACGTCGCAGATTAAAGTCGTTATTTTATTTCATTTGCTTTGATTTATATCACTTCCGTGTTTTCTTTCGTTCATTTAACAAAACCAAATAGAATAGTTGTCATTTGTTATTTAAAAAACGCAAATAAACTTTTTGATGACTTGGCAGTATGAAGTACCTACCCAAGTCACACATGATGAAAATGAAAAAAAAACTTTTAAAAAGTTTCGTGGTGGGAATTAGCTATTCCCTTCATCAATTTTGCAACATTTTTTTTGGGCTTATACGAGCCATATTAAAGTAAAATGGCTTCTTTTATTCGATTTGGAGAATTATAACAGTTGAAGGGTTATGCACTTGTACAATCTACTATTTCGTTTTTCTAGGCTCGTTGGTAACAGACAAAAAATTTAAATAAAACTTTTTCCCCTAGAGAAAAAGGCTCAAAAAAATATAATGTTAATAGCATATTTTATTTTTATTATATAATTTTGAGCAAGTGAAAAAGCTTTTTTTTTGCCTTGACAAAATCCAGATAACCCAAAAACTAATTAGCCTGTGAATGCCCGTGACTGAACGTGAACTTAAAAGTAAGAACAGTTTTTAAACACATTATACTTGTTTGTACAGTCAGGGGAATTAATTGTTTATTAAATTGACATACTAAGTCAATTTTCCGTGATACAGCCATTTCACACAAATGTGTGATTTAAATAAATGTAAAGTTTAATTTGATAGTCAATTTGCTCAACAATGAATAACTCTGACTTTATCTACTCAGTGATAAGCACAGCTGTAATTAAGTTCTACTTTCTTACTAGTTTTCAAGTTGCATTTTGATTGTACAGTCAATTTAAGCTGTTAGTCAATTTGATTTATTTTTTTGTTACTTGATTTTGATTTGAGGGGCTTTTGGCTAAGTAATATCAGCCGGACAGTTCGATCGTCCAGGTTATGCTCCACTAGCTGGTCCATGGATGGATGACCATCTTTACATACCAAGACCCCTCCGTGCCTCGGAAAGCACGTTATGCCGATGATCCCGGTTGTCATTTGTGAATCTTTAGCAATCGTTACGGGTCCGTCAGAAGCCCGAAAGTCTACCAGTCAAAACAACAAGACTACCAGTCTTACCAGTATTACCCAGAAACTGGGTTGTGGAGGTCAGATTCGGCAGTTACTCCATGTAAAATAATGGTATTCAGCTGCATCCGGTTAGACTGGAAGCCGACTTCAACATAGTTGGGAAATGCTGGGCAAATGATGAGTCAATTTACTTACTATACAATTAATTTCCCTGTCTTTACCTATTTTTCTCGTCTAATATGCAACAGGTTTCTTTGTAATAAGTCTTACGCAAAATGAAGTGGGTCATTGGAGTCACCCTGGGGGCTATTTGAGCGTACGCCCCCGCCATCCATCGCTGGGATCGTTTCCCGGGCCAATACCGTATATATTTAGCGCTCCATTGGACCCTATAAATCAAATTTCCCATCGGCAGGCCTTATCTAAATCACTTCCCATGCTAGAAACGATTCATATTGTTTCCTCAGGAAGTGTACCTAGATACCATTACAACGGCAGAAAACATTGTTCAAGCTTTGAACTACAATGTTAATTTTTTTTTATTGTGATGGAAAACTGACGAATTTGAAACTAAAATTATGATTAACAAATGTAGTGACAGGACTTTTTACATACTTCCTTGACATCTTTACATTATTTGACTTTATACACATACAATTTTAATTTCAACTATTTATTAGTAACTTTTGTGGACAGGATATTAATTCAGATTTGTTACAGTTGAAATGGCAATCATGTCATTTGGTTTAAATAGGTTTTCACTTTCATTATTTTATTAATACTGTACAATTGTAGACCATTTTCTACTTTATTAAATACCTGGTACTACCCTACACTGGTGACTGGCCTACACTGTCCTCCCAATACCTGTTAACACTAATTTGAAAACATTAAAAAAGCCAATTATTTTTAAAAGAGCAACCATGGAGTTTCATGCCGCGTGACTCTTCTCCAAGGTAACGAACAATTGGAGCCTAGCTTCTGACGTTTAATATGTGCACATGTATTTTGATTTTTGTTTTGTATGTAGGTATTTGTATGATGTGATAATGTAGATAGATAGAATACTCTTTATTATATACACCATAAAAATTACAGCTATACCTAAATGTAGAAATTTTACATAGGGTGACACAATGGGCGGTCTTATCGCTAAAAGCGATCTTTTAAAGACAACCTTTGGATGGATTAGGGGGGAAAGGAGAGACAATACTGCAGGCTTGTAGTCGTGTTAGTTATTAAGGAATGTTAATTATAACTGTTTAAATCGAGCTTTACTTTAATATAATAAATAGTTTATCACAGCTTTCGTCACTTCAATCAATACAGATTTATTTAAAAATTAAAGCTGTTGGTGTTCTGCTACTTATCCCAACCTATTACTCGTATAAATTCAGCTCGATACATAGCAACCATAATCAATTAATCAGCCTATAATGTTCCCACTGCTGAAACTCAGGCCTCCTCTTTCTGGGAGAGGAAGTGGGCCGTAATCCACCACACGGGCCCAGTGCGGGTCGGTGAATGTCACATGTCGTCGAATTTTTGGTTCTAGGACATGCCGGTTTCCTCACAACGTTTTCCTACACCGTTGTGAGAGCAGTGATGATGAAATAAAATACACGAAGTAAATCGCCTGACCGGGTTCGAACCTACGAACTACAACTCGTAAGTCGCGGTTGTTACTACTGGGCCACCACTGCTCTCAACATACATTGCAAGCCACAAAGTGAAAATCGAAAACACGTCACGCCCTCGGAACGAAAACTCGGTCAGCAATAGCCGGCACACAATAGTTCGGCGTGATTCCAGCGAAGCGATATGACGTCACGAAATGGAATAGACAATAGCAGAGTAAGAGCTCTACCTCGTATACATGCACTACAGCGTTCGGAACGGATTATCTGTAGTAAGCCGCACGAATTGAACACTGTCGCTGTAGGTATAGCTTTAAGGATATTGTGTGCGTACCATCGCGCTAACGACCTCTTCACTTGCTGGGTACCTACCTACCTAACCTACCTATATGATGAATGTATGACACATGCCATTATCTATGCTAACACCGCAGTTATACGTATATTTAATATCTACTATGTCATCAAAAGATAAAGCACTTAAGCAGTGCACGATGAAATGAAGACAATGAAAGAAAATGTTCAAGAACATTACTCTTTTATTAACTCAATCTTAAGTTGCAAACGCCTGGATTGAACTTATTAAAAATCTGTAGACTTAGAACAAAGTTGTTTATTAAATAGCAAAAGTTGTAGTGTCCGCGCAAGATTTCCCTCGGGGGAAATAATTAGCTGGCTAGGCATCAGAGTGTGTAATATCTGTACGTTGGTTGTAGCAACAAACCCTCGAGCTAAGTTTGTTGCCGTGTCGATGGACGACAAATGGAGCTTTTTATCACTAGTTTGCAGCCCCCGGCAGAAACAATGTTCAGTTTACTGAGAAATTGCCACTGTACAGTCGCGGTCAGATACACATCACACACGAACGTGACCTACTTCGCTAAACCATTCGGCGATTCTTTCATCTCGTGACGTTGATATATGCAGTTTTAACTGAACTGCTCGCCTTACTGAAATGTTTCTAACGTGTTGTTTTTATTCGTCCTTTGTGCAGCGCTAGTCGCTAGTATCAGATAAATGTTTGAACAGTCTCTAGTGAACTTTATACTGTTTATTTACTATTTGTGTGTCATTTTTAGGGTTCCGTAGTAAACAACGAACCCTTATAGTTTCGCCATGTCCGTCTGTCTGTATGTCTGTCCCCAATGTAGCTCAGAGACGCTTAGTACTAGAAAGCTGTAATTTGGCATAGGTATACATATTACTCACGCCGACAAAATGCTAAAATAAAATCTTGAAAATATTTTTTTTTAGCGTACCTTTGCACGTAATGTGGGGATGATATTATTTTTCTCTTCTACCCCATGGTGTGCCGTTGGATAGGCCGTTCAAAAATATTGCTGGTCTGTTTAGACCACTTTTCGATTCAAGGATCCACTTGCGTAATATTAAGCATTAAAGTGCTAATTTTAAAAAAATCATGGCAGTAGTACATGTAATGAAATTAAAAGGTAAACTATCACGGCTAAGTAGACTTTACAAGTTAACGAGTTATAGTCAACCAACTTAAATTTGCAGTTGGAGAATTGACCGTGGCATAATTATATCGATGTATGGGAGAACAGGTTTTTCAACTACAATGTTAAGTTTGTTTTTGGAATGAATTCGTCCCAAGTAATCCCAACTACGGAACCCTTCATTGTGCGTGATCCGACACGCACTTCACCGGTTTTTTTTTCTTTATAAAAAGCTCAGAATTATATCCTCAGCCTTAAAGAAATAATGCAAAATCCGTTTAAGGCCTTCTTTCAATCCTACATATACTTAATTACCTACACAGGTAGGTTTGTAAGTTTCATAAGTATTCAAATAAACATGAATATTAAAAACTTATCACAAATTAGTTACTTTCAAAACAGTCAAAGCTACGATTAAATTTGTGTAGTGTTTAACGGAGAGCTAAGTCAAAAACTCGCACTTTTCAACTACCAAAGGGTCGGTCAGTCCGAAAGATGAAGCTAGTTGCACATTCCAAAGTAACATGCTTTGAAAAAAAAACCGTATGTTCAATAGCTTCTGTAAGTAGGTACCTATATTTGAAACAACTGTGAATGGATTGGATAGCATTAAAGTTCGGATAAAGTGGCAGACCTTGCTCACCGCAACCGTAAGCCTCTAATTTATTTCAATTCTCTTGATAATGGCTACTTAATCATTGTTTTAAACTTCGGCTTCAAACGATTATCGAGCAGATTAGAATTAAGCTAAGACCAATACAATTTAGATGAAATACCGATATTCACACATTCATAAAGTAGGTATTACATTAGTAATACCTACTTAATGAATGAAACATGTTGATGATGATGAATTCCTTTAATTATAAAGGAATTCATCATCATCAACATGTTTCTGTGCCTCAGAGTACGCGCCAACTTGAACTGAAAAGTTTTACAATGAAAAGTAGCTACCGTTTTCTGAAAATATCTTTAGTAGATATCCAAATGAAGTCGGTACCATTCTGAAATGTGATCATTAAAAGTCTATAAAAACACAGAATGAAAAAGTAAACCTATACCAAAATGGCTTATGTTGTAGCCAGATAATTTTATGACTAAAAAACAACAATTTCTACTATAGCTAAGTATATACTCTTGTAACAGCTACGCTGTCCACAATCACCACATTTAAACAGCTGTTTAAAATTCTAAAGGATAATCTCCTCTCAAGCTCTGCTAACACGAAGCGAGAAAAACTTTAAAATACATCGTATTTAGCGAGCATGACGTAGTTACAGCAGCGGTCGCAAATTGCTCATCTCATAGTTTGCGACAACTTAAATACTCGACGAATAACAGCAGTAAATACCGCTACAGATCAGAATAATTACTTAATTCTGCAAATTAACCTCTTGTATTTACAGGTTAATTTAACTTAACTGTAAATAAAAGGATCATATATGTTTAAAGCTAATTAAATAATGTTTGCAATCTTAATCCGTAGCTTTGAAACTGAATAAATCTCGCTTCGTAAGACTTCGCAGAGTCTTCTTCGTTTGATCCCCAGTTCGAGCGGAGTGATTGAGGCTTTCCTTTTATATCCCATTCATTTTCACGAGATATTCGCTACACAACATAGTACGTGACTAAACTCACTCTTTAGGTATCAGGTCATCAGAAAACTGAACACAATAAATTATTAGCGAGCGCCGCCCCGAAATCACCGCAGTCTGTTAGTCGGTAATTACTAAAATTACGCGGCAGCTTCGATCAATAAGTAAATAGAGAGAAGTAGGTTGAGAGTTCTAAATATTTTATTTACCAATACACACATTATCCTGCCGAGTGATTTGTAAAAACACAACCTACTAACCCATTCACACACTCACAGAGCACTTACCACGTTAATACATATTCAGCATGCATATACGAGGGCGAAATGACCCTTGACTAGAGAAGTTTGGCAAATAAAACTATCGTACAACTGAGTATTGTTATGGAAGAGAGCATCACGTGTAAATTCCAACTGTATGAACATAATGTTGTTGGTTTGAAAAGAGCTTTGCCTTTGAGCACAGACATTGAGCTGTGAGAACCGCAAGATCTTATTCTCTCGTCGCCCCATCGTTTTGAGGAAATGTCCTTGTGCAAACGAACTTTGTGACGCTCACTGGAATTACTACTAATTATACTGTGCTATATGCGCATTTTAACAGTAAGCCGTAGCCGCATATTACCAAAAAAAAAACCAGTTCAAGCCAAAAATTAGTCTGCTCAACAACGTAACGCAATGAATGTTGTTGAACTGTCAAAATGAAAACCATTGCTACTGATACGCAATTATCCTGCTGGTCTCGCATTCTATAGAAACTCCGTACTACGCTGGGCCAGCTCAAGGCCCAAGTGTTACCTCCGATGAGCGGTCTACTGTACTTGCATGGAAAGAAGGCATAAGATGCTGCAGTCTGAGAATGTTTAGTTATAATTCAGGAATTTACGTTACATTTGGAGCGACTTTGACCTTTCATTTTGCTCTCACCTGGTATTTATTACCCACCAAACTGAGAGAAATTGTATCATGTTTATAACTCCATAGCAGTTGTTCCATTATGTTTTATTTTGCTATTGTGTAAGTTAATAATTTTGATTTATATAAAATTATATATATAAAAAAGTAGGTAATTTACATAAATTACCTACTTTTCACTACTCTAGAATTAAATTTAAAGGAAAGGAAATTTGCAGTTTTGATATTTAATTATATTATTAAATTATATAAAAACTTTAGAAAGAAAAGTGCTCAGCTGATAAGATAGTACCTACTATGTCACTATGTCACCACATTTGCGGTCCTTCCTTCATTGACTTAATTTCCTCTCTATTTCTCGGAGAACAAAGACCGCAAACAATTTGATTGGCTTCCGTAATTAGTTTGGCTTCACGTCTGTCTATAGAAGTCATTCGAAAAAGATAGCACTCTTCATTTTCACAGTTGCTATGAATATTATGATAAGTGTGATATTGAGCGCTGCATATAAATGTGAAATGAACGCGTTCTGTAAATAAATTGAGCGAGAAAATATGAAACAGAAGATTGCTGTAATATCGTTGAAAATACAAGTAAAATGAAACTTTAACAGTTCAATTGTTAAGAAAATGAAAATCTAAAAATAGACAGAAATAAAACGTTATGAAGTTTGTTCGACGATAAACACGTAGCGACGTTGGCGGCTGCCATGCTCACGGCTCCTCAGCCGTAAAATGGGGCCACTACCACCGCGCCGCCGAAACAGCTCCGATATTTCATTGTCTAGCTGTGCTGAATCCACAAGTATAAAGGATTAACTTACGTAACCGTTCTTTGGTTGCCCCATCTGTTTTAAATTTGCCACTTCAGGACATAACTGCCTTTGTGAGATTCACCCAGAGAGTAATTGCAATTTCATTGAGGCCGATGCGAAATTAATCTCCAGTGGCTGTGTAAAATCCTTTTGTTAGTATTTTATCTACTTCACCCATTTATTAGAGTAAATAACGTGTTACTTTGAACATAACTCAAGCAATTGCGTTGCATAAAGCTGCAGATTGCTTTTTGATTTTAATTTGATAGAATTCAATATTTTCTGTTGTGTTCTAAGTTGTAAAACTATTCGGTGTCATCTTTCAACGAGCTGAAAACGAAATGTGCCATGTTGAATTCGAGAAGCAATTTCATTTCTGACGTGACTTGAAATTCACCACATAAAATATCTCGAATGTCCCGAATTCATTCATGCAGGATGGAACATTTGAATTTCGACCAGCGAACATTCATGAATGCCATCGGAGCATCCAGCATGGAGTGCACCGACAGACGGGTAGCCACAGCCACGTGTAATTTAATCAGACGACCGCGCCGGTGTTGTTGTCAGACTCGGCATTTTAATTTCCTGGCTTGCCGATCCAATTCGCTCATTCTGCTCAGTATTTATTTCAACTACTTACAGCCCGATTCAAACTTTATGACGGCTCGGAACATGAGTCGAGTAGCTGCGCAGTAACAAATTTACGCGTCAGCGGGGGTGAGGGGTGCGGTACTGCGCAGCGGGAAGCGCACTTCAGAGCCGCCATCAAGTTTGAATCGAGCTGTTCGTTAAGTTGTATTAACAAAGGTGGCGTTGTTTCAGACACGTAACATTTCGTGTAGAGCTTAAATATTTTGACACTGACAATTCATTACATACGAGTATTCAAATTAGGTAGGTACGTAAACGTAAAGTAACTGAAGCTGTTTTATAGTATAGCTTTAACTATTTTGTTTTCTTTCATTTGGTATAAAAATAGGCGCTGAAAATAAATTGGATAATTGAATGTTTCAAAGGTTTTCGAAGACTATCAGTGAACGACTAAAGGTCGCTACACACTGGACGGCGTTAGGACGTGGACGGGGCGGAGACGGAACGTGGTGTTATGAAAACACGGACGGGTGTTTAATGCATACGCTAAAGTTACATGCTGTGTGGCATACGCACTGCGGCAATAACGCAAAACTGACGTGCGTGTGGGGAATAAGAAAAGATGGACTGGACTGGGACCGGAGCAACTGTGCAGCGGAACCACTGGCGGGACGGGACGTGCTAAACATCGTCACCGACGATATTATTCCCGTCCCTTGGGTGCCACGTCACCGTCCCATCCGTGCACCCGTGACGTATGCTCTTTCGTATACATTTTCTATGACACGATGTTTCCAAAATTTGTCGTCCCGTTCCATCCGGGGTTAAAACACGTTACGTATGCAGCGACCTTTACACTAGCGCTATATATATAATGTTAATTAAATGAAGACCCTCCAAGCGTGTCGTCACGCTTTGTACGTGCCGTTGTAATCCCATACGGATGCTTCGTTTTACGACAAGACGACAGGAAATGTGACTTATGAAATCTTTGTTTTTTAGATAGAACAGTTCAATCTTTTGTCTTTAAGTTTTTGTTGTTTGAGGGGCAAGTGGCTAAATAGTATCAGCCACACGGGTTGATCGAAGGTTAAGCTACACTTGTGTTCGTGGATGGATAACCACTCATTACATATCGAGAACTCTCCGTGCCTCGGAAAGCACGTTAAACCCATGAAGTTATAGATAAAAATAAGGACAAGTGCGAGTCGAACTCGCCCACCGAGAGTTCCGTACAAATTTGTGTTGTGTTTTTGTATTATAAATAGTTCAAAAAACGATTCCCGCAGTTTTTCCCGAGCTTTTCCCGAAATTCAGTTTCCAAAACCTATAATTACTTATATTATTGTTATACTAACAGTTCATACCTAAATGAGTTAGGTAACTGTTAGTGATTTTATCACAGCTTCAAGGGACTGTAGACCTGAGTATATGGTTTTAATTTCAACTCGATACCTTTACGCGTTCGCGAGATAAAGGGTCTTGACAGACAGATGGACAACAAAGTGATCCTACATCGACTAAATAGACGATCCGTGTCGTCATTCCGGGAACTATTACGGACGACTTAATAGCGTAGAAAAAGGCCTGCGCTTTATGTTTACTGAAAGAGTATTCAGACATAAATCTGAAAAAAAAAACTATGGAAGTGTGCATGGAATTCGTATCTGGCTGGTTGGAACTAGACACGGAAACTAAAAGAAAACGAGGTAACTTTCGTATTTATTTATTACATTTTGTATTTAATATACAAACAATTTACTTTGTCGTATTGCCATGGTACAGAGCCTTGAGGAGAAACAAAATCAGACGTCAAGTACTGGCAGACGTTTACACCACCGCTAAGGTTTCTAGCTCGATCACCATGAGATATCATATTTTTAAATGGAGCGTCATATAGCGTATCTCTGAAATGTATTCCATCTTTGATTCGGACAAGGTTATGTAAAACACAACATGCTTTTATTATAGATACTGCAAAATCTAAATTAACATCAAGTGCCCTATGAAATATGCGCCATTTGTTAGCTAAAATCCCAAAAGTGCATTCTACCATCCGGCGAGCTCACGTGTGCCTATAGTTGTAGACTTTTTTTTCATAAGATAAGTTCCTTTTTGAGTAAGGACGTAAAATATTATTTGAAAACCCAAACGCATAATCAGCCACAATATAAAATGGCATAATTTTACCATTATAGTCATGGGGCACTATCCTTCCATTCGGAATGTTTTCCTCTAATCTTATTCCCATATTTGAGCTTTTGAAAACACTCGAATCCCAAGAACCTCCTTATACAACAATATCAACATAAATAAATTTGTAATCTGCATGAGTCCAAGCCATTAACACCATGGAATAATATTTTTTATAATAAATAAATGACGATCCGGAGTTATCAGGTTGAATTAAACGAATATTGAAATCTGGTTGAATTTACCATCGAGTGCTCCAATAACATTAGGGAAATCAGTACGAGCATAAAATTGATCTGCAATTTTGACTCAATCTTCTGCTGTCTTTTGTGGCATCTAAATTGCTTGCATTCATAGCAAAATTTGATTACACGTGTCTCTTATAATTTCCCTTATAGTTATTACTCCAATTCGGTGTGTAAATGAGAGGGGATTGATAGAAGTTACCAGTTGCTAGATAGTTATCTAGCAACTGGTAACAAAAAAAAACATCTTTATTTTATTTACAGGTGCAGAGGTCCAGCAGGAATGGCTTAACTTGTGAACTTGCTTTTCAAGAGAATTGAAGGCTCAACAAACAAAATCTGGCCAAGCGGCAAAGAAACGTCGAAAATACCGATATTTTGAAAATTGCTATTTCTAAAATCTTCTTGCACAATGACCTACTGATGGTGATGCAGATTCCGCTGTCATTGAAGATGAAGATGTGACTGAAACATCTGAGATTATGGACTCAAACGTAACTATAAGACAGACAAATACAAGCAATAAAAAAGTTGAAGGTAGGAAGAACGTACTGAAGGATGATTTAGATGAAGATGAACATTTTGCACTCTCTTTAGTTCCTACTTAACAGTATATGACAGACGATGAATAATTTCAAGCTGAAATTGAAATACTGCGAGTATGTCGAAGAATCCAACAAACAAGTAGTAAAGTACGCAATGTTCCGCAACACTTCCTGCACCAAACATTTTTTTACAGCCTTCACGTTCCTACCCTGGAAATTTTCATACACCAAACAATTTTTTACAATCCACTTCAACAAACAATTTCTTCCAACCCACAAAACAACATGCTGGAGGTTACATGCATATTTCGTGAAGCAACACTGAATCTTCCACACCTCATATCAAAGATTCCGGATCCGAACATATTAGTCGTCAACTCTCATGGATACGAGTACTTTGCAAAGATACTTATCAAATGTCACTCCTCCACAAAGTGCTCTGCTCGATTTGAACTAGAATTTAAGCTAGTATTTTACTTTGGCTATAATTATTAATATTAAACATTGATTATTAAATTATACAAGTGTTTTGTAATTTATTACTTACCTTAAAGTAACACTTAATCTCTCTTCTACTGATACGCCGCATCTCCATCTTGTATCACGACGTTGTATATGAGAACCCAGTAATGAAATATTCCACAAGATATTCTGTCACTGAATATAGGATGTACCTACACAGTATCCCCTTTTCTTATCTCTTTTAAAATTTATATAAAGCAAAGCACAAACTAGAACTTTCTTGTTAATGGACATTGTGTATGTAGCACCTTGTCTTGAACGTTGCCGAAAGAAGACTGGTCGGTTTTTTTAGGAGATAAAAAAAATCGTCGATCGACTAATCAATTGTATGCGCATCGACTAAATAGTTTAGTTGTGTGGAATTCACAAGAAGTACACAGCTCGACTTAACAGTTTAGTCGATGTAGAAGTTGTAGTGTGCGCTAGGCCTTAGGGCTCTGTAGGGGACAGTGAGGGGGAAATGAAGAAGATAAAACACTTGGTTCGTTGAAAGGCATTTGCCACTATATTTTCACAACACTTTTACGTCACCGTGACATATTAACATAGTTCGTATGTAAAGAGTTTTGTCGTCGGGGTCTTCGCGAGGGACCACGGCAACGAGGTCGGAAGGTCGGTCTGTGAACGCTGTCGTGGGTGTTCGCAGTCCTGCATGTCGATTCTGTAAAAATCTCACCGTGAAAACTCGCGTGGAGTGAGCTGTCAATGTCATCCCACTGATGCTAGGGAGTGGTCAAACTTACATTTATAATCATAATCGAGATTTTAATAATATTTTTATGCAAAATCTATTGATCATTATATTTATATTATTTCAAAACTAGTATTTAAGTGTTGAAACGTTACTATATAGGGTTTTTTTTAAATAAAATAGCGAAACAGAAATTCAGTCAGAAACTCAATTTTGATTTTTTTATTCCAAAAGGTTTGATATATTTCGCAGCCGGCCATCTTGCTTTTTAGATTTGACCTCACTATCGGCTTTAACACCCACGAAAACCATGAAAACGACACCCATGATGAAAAATGTGAAGATTTTCGCAGCCACGATCTTGCTTTTTAGATTTGACCTCACTATCGGCTTTAACACCCCCGAAAACATGAAAACGAGACCCATGTTGAAAAATCTGAACATTTTCGCAGCCGCCATCTTGCTTTTTAATTTTGACCTCACTGTCGGCTTAAACACCCCCGAAAACCATGAAAACGACAACCATGATGAAAAATCTGAACATTTCCGCAGCCGCCATCTTGCTTTTTAGATTTGACCTCAGTATCGGCTGTAACACCCCCGAAAACCATGAAAACGACAACCATGATGAAAAATCTGAACATTTCCGCAGCCGCCATTTTGCTTTTTAGATTTGACCTCAGTATCGGCTGTAACACCCCCGAAAACCATGAAAACGACACACATGATGAAAAATGTTTGTAGCCGCCATTTTGGATTTTGATATAAAGGTGTTAAAACCAATGTTTTCTTTGTCGCGCATATAAAAATAAAAACGGCAAATTAAAAAAAAAAACTCAACTTGATATTAATAACAGCGCCTCACGCGCAAGCGCGGCGTGATCTTATCACTTCACTCGATTCTCGTAACGATAACCTAACCACCCGCGCCGAAGTGAATCGGCTAGGTGAAGTGAGTCGGTAAGCGCGACGCGCGAGTGTCGTGATCTTATCACTTCACTCGATTCTCGTTGCCATAGCAACACCACTTCACTTGGGCTGGATGAAGTGAGCCTAGCCCACAAAACACTATTACTCCTAGCGGAGGCCTAGCCGCCTGCCGGCCGCGGCCGGTGCGCGCGCTGCGTGAGTGTCAGTTGAATTTTGTTATAGTATTGATGACGTTGATTTTATAGATATTATTTTATTATTGGCAACGCGTAGGTCGGTATAAATTTACCTACCCAAAATAAAATATTAGAAAGGCACTTATTAAAATAATCCACACGTTTTTTATTCAAATGGCTTATGTACACAGACACACACATCGTTTAGTTAGGTTTCCACATAGTTCGTGAGGGGATATATTCTATGGTCTGTCAGCCAGGCACACTTTTAGCACTCGATCACTTGACACACTCGGTTATCTCTTCATATTGAATAGATTTGGGTTAAGAACAACACTGAATAACGTCACACAGTCTTTACTCGACTCAATCCACTATCGCTTCTCCAAAACACATCGCGGTTGGGTCATGGGATTGCGTTTATTTCATCAGTTCAAACACATCGCGATTGGGTCATGGGATTGCGTTAATGCGATTCAGTTAAGTCGTTAGCGGTACCGGGGGTTTGATACAGTTTATTTTTGTTATCCAATGCATATGACCCGCCAAAATGACGGGGAATGTCCTCCGCGTAATGGATTGATAATTGGCTATTAATCCGCCCTTTAACTGATCGACTTATCTCGTAATCGTAATCGTCCACCAATGACAAGCCGTTATATTTATAATGATTTCCAAGTTTCTGGAAGCATGTATGTACTGCTTATAACATTTCCATGTACTTCTTATAACATTTCTTATGTACTTCTTCTAAAAAGCACACGGGCTTATATATTTGGCTTGTTTATGTTATTCCAGGTATATAAGAGCTATTGAAGGGCGTTGCGTTGTTCACAAACGTAAGCAATAACTGGTAGAGGCGTTTCTCGCTATGTAAAGTACATAAGATCGCTGTAAGCGTCCCTTGTCGTTCAGAACGGCTCCAGTGTATGAAAATAAAGCCAACACTTGACTTTAAATAGTTATGTGTCTCTTCGTGATTAAGAAACACACCGTTTGTTTATGTGGAAACATGTAATGTTGTTATAGATACTTCCTGTCCTGTGTATATAGGTAAGTACAAGGGGTCGCTGCAGTCATTACTCGTTGTCCGTAACAGGCTCCGTTTTTTCCTTCTGAGGTACGTAACCATAAAAATGGAGACCACACTTCAAATACCTACTTGAAGTTACCTGTATATGTCGCAGTCTGTGGGTAGAGTCTCTCTTTCTAAGTAGGGTAACCATTATTTCATTTTTCCCAAGACATCACTATAAGTAGTTGCTTTGCTAGTGGTTTATTTATAAATATCTACTCTGTTTACTAATAAAGATTGTATACATCATTTATTTACACTACATTTGCTGTATTAACAACCACTGTAAACAAACAGAAAAGTCACGGTTGTATTGTAATATAAATTTAAGCCACAAAATCTCCGTCTCCCAAGATACAGGTCTGCGTACCTAGCAGTGGCGTGCCTAGGGTTTCAAAATAACGCAAGCCCAATAAAATTTTAACCGATTTCAAAAAAAGAAAGTTCAGTTTTCGACTGAGTATGTAGGTACCTACGTATGTATCATCGCAATTTTCTCATAAACTACTGGTTAGGTACAATAAATTAAAAGTGAATTCATCCATCCATCTTCTTCTTTCCTCTTCTTTCTTCAATTTCACTCTTGCTTGTCGTGCGGTGAATGAGGTAACCAAAGCACACTGAAGGCATGCTAGTGCTATATTGAAAAAAAAAATTGCATACATCCGGTGGCTTTGAAAAAAGCCGTTTGGTTTGCTTCATTGCTTGAGGGAACAAAGTTATGGTAAGTAGTTGCTTCCTTCGTAACAGGACCCAGGTTACAGACAAAAAAAAAACAAAACAAAAAGTTACAAAACGAAAGTTAAAAAATAGCTAGATAAAATGTAATAAGAAATTTAAATAAATTATTTATATTCTAATTGGAATCATCTATCTTTCTTAAGAAATGATTTAATTACATCAGAGTAAAATGTTGGTGATCGTTATAATTCTACCAACAACTGTTTTTCAATAGCTATCATTGATAATTCGGAAAGACGCTCTTGACCTTGTGTATTTCTCAGATAGGTATAGATACGTTTAAGAGACGAAAAAGCACGTTCCGCGGAAGAACTTGTAGCCGGAATAGTTACAACAAGATACGCTAACTTTAACAGCTCGGGAAAGGCATCTTCGAGGTTATTCTCATGAATGAAATCAAATAATTCGAAAACATTACGATCTTTCAGATCAGGACTAGAATACAAGCAAATCAATTGTTTTTTCTGAGCAAAGTTTAAAGATTTTACCTTATCTTCGCCAATCAAAACTTGAACGCATTTTAAATCCTCACAAGGTACAACCTCCATTGTTGTAGGTAAGTCACCAAAACAATTGTATCACTGAGGAAATCTAAGAAAACACACAAAAAACTTTAACAACAAAACCTTTTTCCACTCAAGCAAATGAAACTGAAGTTAGTTGCACTCTCGGATGTCGGGAACTACTCAGTGTTGTCATTTAGGCAAAAAAAGTCGCCAGGTATATGAAAAATCTAGCTAGATGTCGCAATTTTTTTATTTTTAAGATATTGCTTGAATATTTAATTTCGTTATTTTAAAAAGTCGTTAGTTTTTATTGTTGCTAAATGTTAAAAAAGTTTCCAAACTCGTTAAAAATCTCCAAGATCTCACAACGTGGCTAAAACGGCAACACTGCAGAGTTGGCAAGCTGACAAGGTCACGCATACGCGTGCAACTTCATACCAAAAGCCCTGCTTAAATCTGCCATAGTGATCGATTTGTTCTATGCACAAAGGTCTAACTCATTATACGGCACATCGCTATAAGTGCGAAAGTGACAGATATAGTATTTGAAAGCCCGGTAAAAGCCGGTGCGTGTAAGCGAGATATCTATATGATGCTACAAATGCGAAACTCTGCGCGCGAACAATCGCGATGTGTAGTAGTGTAGCTTATGTAGATACTTTGTGTTATTTTGATAAGAATTAAGCGCGCGAACTTTTAAATAGTTCGGGTTTGATATTGATTCTCTATCGAGCATTTTAGTAAGGCATGCCGGGCGGCTTTTGGGCTTATATGAAGGTACCGCCACTGGTACCTAGTTTAGGAGCCTGGAAAGCTGACAATAATTTTAAACTTGGTAGTACAACCCACTCTTTCCATATGCTATGTACTGTGTTGTTGTTTTTTTATGTAGGTAGGTACTAATAAACGTATTATTATTATTATTATGTCCATTTCCACGTCATGTTTTACCCATGTGCCAAATTTCACCCAAATCCGGTTAGCCGTTTTAGCGTGTATTTCATATGGCAAAAAGTTGAATAAAGTTTAATTTATTTATGTACTTAATTATGGCACTCCAACGACTTATTCACTAATACATTTTTTGGGGTACTGTAACAATTAAACTTACATTTGATATGATATTATTACATCATGATATGTATGTGAGGCTTGTGGCTAAGTAATAACAGCCGCACGGGTCGATCGATCAGGTTAAGCTACGCTTGCCGCGGTTGGTCCGTGGGTGGGTGACCATCTTTACATACCAAGACTCCTCCGTGCCTCGGAAAGCACGTTAAGCCGTTGGTCCCGGCTGTCATTTGTAGATCTTTGACAGTCATTACGGGTCGTCAGAAGCTCGAAAGTCTGACAACCAGTCTTACCAAGGGATTTCGTGTTACCCAGTAACTGGGTTGGAAGGCTGGAAGCCGACCCCAACATAGTTGGGAAAAGGCTACGCAGATGATGATGATATGGATGCGCATAATAAATTACGAAAAAGCTGTGTTTTGCAGTTTGGACGGAAATAGAACATGACCAGGACATAGGTTTAGTTCCCGGGACAATACGAAATTAACGACTGAGATCCGTGCTGGTGCGGGAGGAGCCGCTAGCCGCCGGCAGAAGCTGAAACAATACTTTTGTATAGCGTAAAAATGAAAAGGTATCATTGTACCTACTCATCATTTTCCAACAAGTCTTATGACCAACCCTGAAATCCTGAAAAATAAAAGTTATTAACTTACACAATAGCAAAATACAATCACAGAGTTCATGCCGACTTTTAAGGTGCAGGGCCAGGTTATCACCTTATTGGATCTCTGCTTCCACAAAATGAGCCTAAATTTCTTCAAATTTATTTTGTATCAAATTACAAATAGAACAGAATGGAGGAATTCTAAGCATGATACAATTTCTCTCAGTTTGGTCAAAGGGTAGATAATAATACCAGGTGAGCGCCAAAGAAAGGTCAAAGTCGCTTCAAGTGTAACGTAAATTCCTCAATTATAACTAAACATTCTCAGACTGCAACTTGTTTCTTGTTAGACCTACCTTCTTTCCGCTCGCCGGTTGTAACTATAGAATGCGAGACCAGCGGGGTAAATGATAAATGATTTTATTTCTTTAAGTAGGTTTTTACAAACACTTTTACACGTCAACGATATTTTTTTAAACTAGATGAGGTCCGCGTTTCCTATCTGACTCCTCTGAGAAGAAAGGCCGAAACAAACTCAGAGGTCACAGTCTCCTTTAAAGTCTAGACATAATCCTGGTCAGATCATGTGAAGACCATGTCGATTGGTGTCTGAAATGGTCTTTTGATGAAAGAACCACACAGATTGAGTGGACCTGTCCAGTCAGTGCACGCATTTGTCAGTAGTTGTGCAGCTGAACTCAGAACTAAATGAGCTCAACGATTCAACGAACAATACCAAAGAAAGGACATTTGGCTAGGCCGCAAAAAATACTCAAACTGTCAGATCATGTTAAAAACTAATTGAAACAAAATTAAACAATGACCCACATAGTCTTCACATTTACAATAATTAAAATAATATATTACTACACAGAGTAAATATTCATGTCATTACATAAATAAAATTCATCAATAGCAATGTGTATATATCGTCCCTTAGCTTACAACACCGCTCAAGTCGAAAAATGACGGTTTTTACATTTGAATGCCTTTAGATGGAGCTGCTCATTGCGCATGTAACCATTGGTCACATGATATAGATTTCAGCCAATCAGAAGCCATAATTCGAAAAGTAATCACAGCGCCGCAAGTCGGTTGGCCTCTCAACACCCCATAAGTTTTTCGTCTCCTGTAAAGTTGGTAAAATTTACTTATGCGGTTTGAATGCCTTTAGATGGAGCTGCTCATTGCGCGTCTAACCATTGGTCACATGATATAGGTTTCAGCCAATCAGAAGCCGTAATTCTAAAAGTAGTGACAGCGCCGCAAGTCGGTTGGCCTCTCAACACCGCACAAGCTTTTCGTCTCTTGTAAAGTTGGTAAAAATGACTTATGCGGTGTTGTTAGCTAAGGGACGATATCCGGACATAATCTTGGTCAGATCATTTGAGGACCATGTAGGTTGGTGTCCGAAGTGGTCTTTTGAGGAAAGAACCACACAGATTAGAGTGGACCTGTCCAGTCAGTGCATGCGTGTGCAGTTATCATGCAGCTCAACTCAAAACTTAAGGAGCTCAATGATTTGACGAACAATACCGAAGAAAAGACATTTGGGTCGGCCGCATATAGTACTCAAACTGCCAGACCAACATTAAACTAAGAGACAAAAAAAAACAAACAATGTCCCACATAGTCCTCACATTCCTAATAATTAAAATAATATAATACTTTATTGTTTATACTTTTACGTCATTGTTTATATAATATGTTATATACATAAATAGCTAGCAAAATAAAAAGAGTAAAAAAACAACATTCACTGTAAATTTATTGGAGCAGCCCAATCCCAAGCCTTTTTGTCCTCAATATAATCTTTAACAGTATAAAAGGCTTTAAGGCACAGTTTCTGTTTTATAAAACATTTGAATTTATTAAGGCTTAGTTCTTGAATGTGGCTGCCTATTTTTTTGAACCTGTATTTTTTAAACAAATTAATATTTTTATGTGAGTACATAAGATTTTCATAAATATACTGAGAAGCTACAGTCATTATATTAATCTCTTTAAATTTGTCTCTGAGGGAGTGTCTTTTTTTTTTTGGGGTGGAAAATCATCAAATAACTTGTCCCGCTCTGACAGACTCTTACTGACTAAAACCCACCCGTACTCCTTCCTGTTGCCTGTGTTGCCAGGGGCCTCGGTGACCCATAACTAACTTCCCGCGAGTGTGAGGGAGTGTCTGGGACTTAATTTATAAATTGAACGGATAGCCCTTTTTTGTAAAACAAAAATTGTCTAAATATCGGCGGCATTTCCCCATAACAGAATACCGTACGACATTAAGCCATGAAAATAACTAACGTATACTAAACGGGCTGTGTCTAAATCCGTTAAATCACGAATTTTTCTAACGGCGTATGCTGCAGAGCTAAGCTTTTTTGACATTTTATCTATATGGGGCCCCATTGAAGCTTGGCATCCGTAGTTTTGCCTAAGAACACAGTGGTATCTTCGGGGTTCAACTCTTCACCCTTTATGAGAACACTAGCTTTTACTTGTCTAACATGAGGTATTGTAAACATAATACATTTGGTTTTATTCTCGTTAAGAAGTAGGTTATTAACATAATTAGGTAGGTAGGTAATTGCGTAACACACTCACAGTAGCGATGGGTTTCATTTTGACAGTTCAACAACATTCAGTGCGTTATTTACGGTGTTGATCAGACAATTTATTCGAACATGTGAAGCAGTGGATTAGCAATATGCTTCAAAATCATTCAAATTGTGATTGATAGTTAGTGTTACGCAATTAGGGTGCTGATGTTTCATTAATTTTGTAGATTAATGAAACATAATGAACAGCAGATTTGACAGTGCGCCAACAAGAAATCTCGAAAAAATCTGGAAATCGCGCGTTAAGTAATTTTTTAATCAGTGCGCATTTTTTTACATTATTTATCGGTAATATATAAAAATCCTCAGAAAGGAAATAAAAACACTTTCCAAATTAAAATTATTTATTATAACTTTTCTATTATACTTACATGAATAAATATCATTGTTCTGTGTATTTTCTGTCTCTTACCACGTACATCACTGAGTATACATGACTCTTTACGTGAGCTCGTACGAGTATACGCATGTTAAAGAAATTAATTTTCTATTTGCTTAACTATGATAGTTGCAAATCATTACAATCAATAAATTGAGTCCGTGATCGGATTAAACATTTCCTGCAACAGAGAAGTAAAATGTTATGATATTAATTAATTTGTTTTATATGTTATTTGCTCTAAGTTGGTCCAGCAAAGTTCATTGAAAAACTTTGTCACAATATTTAACATTTTTGTAAGTTGCTACCGAAGGAAAATAAAGTTTGCCTTGATTCATAAATGTCGTAAATTAATTGAATGAATTTATAATTATAGTATATCTCGTAGTATCTGTTAGCAGATTTTTAAGTGTTACTAACGCATTATAACAATGTTCACAAGAAATGCGGGTTAGAATTTGTTTTATATTGTAACCAGTTATATAGTATAATATAATATACATATTTTCTTGGTATGGACTAGAACGAATTGCGTCTAAATTTTGAATGACATTTTCAACGGCTAATTGACAGTCAGATTCTGCCTGAGGTTGAAAGAAACTTGTCGGAAGTTTAAGTTTGAAGTCTCAAACCCATTTTCTACGAGTATGCAGTTGGCATTGATGGACGGTAGAATAGAATGTCTGAACAACATATTTCTCATTATATAGCGGAACTCGAGGACACGGGTTATCTTGTGCCCAAACGCATGAAAAAAAAACATCCATGTTGTCTTGTGAACACTTAAAAGTCAACAAATATAGCATTGGATTTTGCTCCAGCGTACACAAATCATTAACATGTAATGACAAACTACGTATGATACATAAGTTTTTACGATGATTTAAAATATCTCTACCATTTGTTTGTTACGACTTGTTAAGACGCTGACAACAGCTAAACCGCGGTCACTGTCAGACTGCATAGAAAAGAAAGAAGCGCGATGACATAACGCTTGTAATTTATTGCAAATAATGAAGCAATTATCTATTTATAAAAAAATGAGTTGAGTAATCGAAAATAAAAAACAACCAAGTTCTGCATTCAAATAACATGTTCTTGTTATTAATTAAATACGTAACGTACTTTAATATTTAATACAGATATATGTTGGATTGGAAGTCAAGGTAAAAGGTTATCGTTAATTTGTATCGAGATTTTCTTTTCAAAACGTGTTTTGGTAACAACCAAGTTCTGAGTAATATGTTTAAAATTAACATATATTTTCTCCACTACCACAAACTATACAGATTTGGCATTTTTTTCTTAAGACAAGTTTACTTTGGTCGTTCGCGTCTTTTTTTTTTACGGCGGCTAGGGGCGAGAGGGCGCGAAATTTGCCTTTCCCTCAACCGTCCCGCCTCCTCCTTCGCGAGCATTACTGCTTCGCAGATGGAGGTGACGGCTGCCCATGCCTTCTCGCACCGTACCATGGCCTGAACCAGGGCCGGACGCGAGAGATCTCTGCCATCGATCGCCTCCACGAGGTGCGCAGCAAGCCTAACATTATTTATTTTTTACTTTAAAACTATATATGTTAAGAGCCTAATGTATTGCTTCCCCTCCTTGCTTTGTATTTCTGGTAATTTTCTTAATTCATCAAAGAAAATATGGACGGTATTTGAAGTCAACTCAAAATTGGCCAACACATTTCTAGCGAGTTTTAACATATGTGCAGCATCAAGCAGACAATAAATATTTCTCTTCCCGTTGGGATGTTGAAAGAACGGCTTTAAATTGTTTTGATCCGTGGACAGCCTGAATATTCTTAAGCCTTTATATTGGATGATGCACCATCACAAGTCAGAGATCTTACGGTGACATCAATTTCATCAAGCAGTTTATTGCTGTTTTTCATAGCAGTTCCCCAAGCAAGTTATTTGCAATAAAAATATATGCAATTGGACATAAAGCGTTCACCGTATGAAACTATCCGAAATAATTTTCAAGCTTCAGAAGTTAATTTTCTAGATCACTTACAGAAATTGGTCCTAAAACTACATAATATCCAACCACTTTTTCCAATTTTGGATCATAGGCCAAATTTTCTTTTAATGCCACTCCATCAAATATGAAAGCCACATTTTTAGTTAAATATATTTTTTCAGTTAATTTAATAAGAAACTAACATTATAGTTGAATAAAGACAAAGATCTCCGTAACGTTTCTTCATTAGGCAAAGTTGTATTTGTATATTTGCTTAAAAATGCGTAAGCCTTACGTGAATAGAAATTCAAAATTAAAGCAAAGGCTTTCAATTCTTCACTACATACATATATCGAACACCACGTGGATTTCAAAAAACCACAGAGTGGTGCCGATTCCCTTGTTCACAAACTAAACTAAATTTAAGTTCAGTGCATCTTTTTCTTTCTATTTAATTAAGAAAAGGACAGAAGATAAATTATAGTTTAGTCCTGTCAAATTAATCAGCGCCTGTCACTACTCCATACAAGTTTAGATGTGATTAAAAACTTGCCTACTAAAATAACGTCAATTTACGTCAAGCGCTGATTAATTTGACAGGACTAAACTAAAATGTATCTTCTGTCCTTTTCTTAATGAAATAGAAAGAAAAAGATGCACTGAACTTAAATTTAGTTTAGTTTGTGAACAAGGGAATCGGCGCCATTAGTGGTTTTTTGAATTCCTTACAGATATCAGGAAAACGCCCTTACAATTTTTAACAGTTGCCATTAAGGAAGACATATCTTGATTTTTATTAGTTTGTCGCGCTACTTTTTGCTTTAGAATCTTAGTTTTCTTCTGAAGTATTTCTTCTTTATTAGACTTTAATATTCACTTGCACGCCCCTATTAATGTTCGCGGGAACGTGGTCTTCAATGCTGACCAAAGAAAACAAGAAAACTTTGTAAAATCGACACTTTATGTTATTAATTAATTTGTTTCTGAATTCAGTTGTATTTTTTTAATGTTTGTTGCCTGAGAACTCCGTCGTTTATAAACCATTTTTTTATTTGAAAGGGTATACTTACAGATTGGTCCCATTTTTATCAAAATCCAGTTCTGATCCATGAAGAATTAAGGGAACTCCTCAAATATTATAGACATACATATAGCGGCTTTTGTATTTTCACCAACACGCCAATCATTTTGTCGTATTATTCATACATATTTGAACTACTATATTTGTAAATACATGCATAAGTAATATAGTCAATTATGTAAAGTTTTTACCTTGTCTGGTAATATTGTTTCTTGATTTATTATTATACTACTGTTTAAGCGCCTTGTTGTTGAATCAAATGAAATCAAAATATTTTATTTCATTTAAACCTACATGTGCACTTATTAAACGTCAGAACCTATGTGCGGCTCCAATCGTTCGTTACCTTGGAGAAGAACCGCGCGGCAAGAAACTCCAAGGTTACTCTTTTAAAAATAATTGGTTTTTACAATGTTTTCAAATTACAGTGTTAATAGGTATGGGAGGACAGTGTAGGCCTGTCAAGAAGTACCAGGTACTTAACAAAAAATAAATGGTCTAAAAATCTAGTCTATTTACAACGTTCTTACATTCACAAAATATAAAAGAATCTTTGTAAAATATTAATAAAATAATAAAAACCTGTTTAAACCAAATGACGTATCATAATCCGATTCTTGAAAATGCAAATTGCAATTCCTTGCACTTTCATAAAACTTCATTTTCAATGGTACAATGAATAACCACAATTTTCTCGAGTTCTATTTTTAGGAAATCAAAAAAAAATATTTTAGGTACCTATTTTAATGTTTTTAAAAATATCGAAATAATCAAAATAAAATTTAAAAATCTAAAATTGTCTGCTTTAAGAGTATGTGTTTACACTGACTAAGAAACATGTATTAAGGTTCCACGGAAAGTCCCAGATAAATCCTCAAAATGGTCACACTACTTATTAAACAAAAAAAAATTGCACAAAGTCAATAAAATTCAATGTAAAACTAGGTATTTGATCTTGACTGAAACGTTTTATGAAGAAATTATGTGGAAATACAAAGAAATATGTTTACAATGTCAGAAATCATGATTTAATTAAACACACACGCGTGAAATCTTATATCACACCTCCTGGACACCACATACTCCTGGATACCACAACCACGGACTATAAGGTACACAAGTTTGCACCATTTCTTGTATTATAAACTTATAACAATGATTAGGTTATTTATATTATTATACTTATATTACGTGGAATCTCAAACGAAGCTATGAACCGCAAAATAGACAATCGCCATATTGGCCCGATTTTTGTGGACATAGGGCAAATGTTGCCACAATACCGAATCCTTAGAAAAAGGGATTGTAATTCCGTGATTCACAAACCCAATTAAATGCATACGTGACCAACAGTTATTCGTAGTTCAACTACGAGTATTTATTCATAGGTACATTATTTGACAGTGTTTAACTTCTGATTTGATTAGTGTGGTGATTATTTCAAAGAGAGATTTAAATAAGGAGATAGCAATACTATATTCCACACTAAAAACTATCAGTCGTAGGATTGCACGTCAGAAATGGAAACTTCTTTGCTTCACAAACTTGTAAACATCTGTAAAGTATTATATTACTTTAATTATTGTGAAAAAATGACTCACATAGTGCTCACAGCACTATGTGGGTCATTTTTATTTATTTCATGTTTTTTTTCTCTTAGTTTTAATGATAGTCTGGCGTTTTGAGTACTTTATGCGGCCTACCCAAATGTCCTTTCCTTGGTATTGTTCGTCGAGTCATTGAGCTCCTTAAGTTATGAGTTGAGCTACACGATTACTGACAAATGCTTGCACTGACTGGACAGGTCCACTCAAATTTGTGTGGTTCTTTCCTCAAAAGACCATTTCAGACATGGATCTACATGGACCTGACATGATCTGACCAAGATTATGTCTGGACTTTAAAAGAGACTTTGACCCTTGAGTTTGTTTCGTCATTTCTTCTCAGGGGTAGTCACATAGGAAATGTCGACTCCATCTAGCTTATTTATTTTTTAATATGACGTGTCAAAGTGATTCTGATATCCTATTTACAGAATAAACAATTTCATTTCATATTAATATGTATTTGAGCGTGACGGTCACGCGAGTACAGTGCTTTTCCCTATCCCAAAAGTGCAGTTCAAAAAGAGGTCTGCCCACAGAGAGTGAGATAGAGATACGTAGGTATTTGACTTAAGCTGTTCTTCCAATTGTGGCCTCCATTTTTCCCTATATCTTCTTGGTTAAAACGTTGATCCCGGTTGTCTTTCGTAGATCTTTGACAGTTGTTACGAGTAGTCAGAAGACTAATAGTCTGACAACGAGTCTTACAAGTGTCGTGTTAAGGCTCCTACATACTGGCGCGACTTGTCGCGCGACGCGTCGCGACACAAAGGCACCGCTTGTAGCGCTACACGCGGTGTCTTGGTGTCGCGTCGCGTCGCGCGACAAGTTGCGCCAGTATGTAGAAGCCTTTAAGGTGCATCCACACCAAAGTTACTTTTTGTAGGGCAACATTTTGCAACATGATAACCATTGACAACCCTATGTAACTTTCTATAACTTTTAGTAAATTAATTTAATAACTTTTTATTGTTCATTATTGCCCACTAAGACTTGCAAAGTTGCTCCACAAAAAATAACTTCGGTGTGGATGCACCTTTACTCAGCACTTAACTGGGTTATGGAGGTGAAATAGGCAGTCGCTACATGTAAAATACTGGTATATTCAGTTGCATCCGGCCGACCACAACACAGTTGGGAAAAGGCTAGGCAGATTTATTGATTGGTTTTTGTTATTTCAGTTAACCAAATAACAAAAGCTAACATGATATATGAACATGGTACTTGAGTAAAATTAATCCGGAAAGGTTTTAGATGATTTTCACATACATACATATATAACATCAAGTCTCGTTTCCCCGAAGGGTTGGGCAGAGGTGTACCCGTAATACACCCACATTTCGCCAGTTATGTTTTTAAGTCCCATCTAATAGGGAGCGAGCCTATTGCCATCAACCGGGCACAAATCCAGATACCGGGCTGATACTGAGAAATTCCAGATAGAAAAACCCAAAAACCTTTGCCGACTCAGGAATCGAACCCAGGACCACATGCTCAGCAGTAGCGCTTGCGGCCACTAGACCAACGACGCAGTCTTTAGGTACCTACAATTCCCGTGATTTTGCTAATGATACGTGTTATATGTAGGTACTTACTTGGAAAATGCAGCAAGACTGACCATTAGGTGTTCAACACTACGACTGTAGGTGTTCCCGAGCAGTTATTCCAGACACACTTATATTTTTCCAACAGTATTCTTCGCTCTAGAAAACATATTGTTACTTATTTGTATTTTATTTTATCCACAATGGAGACGCTCTTGGCCCTCATCTCACCTGATTTTAAGTGATGATAAGGCCGAAGGTGGGCGAGCTTCACCCGGAATCCACAACCACAGAGGAACTCGCTATCTTACCTTTAACTGCCGAAACACAACAATGCTGTTAACATTGTTATTATGGCGACAGACTTAAATAAAATGATGGTGGGCCAGGCGGAATTAGAACAAGCCCTACTACCAACCAAACCGAGCAGATTTGTTTTGCCCCCGCCGGGAAACGAACCTCTGTGCAGGGCCGAAACTACAATGGGGCAAGGAGCCCCTCACTAGGGGGGGGGCAGGTATTGGCTGTGCAGCTCTGCAATTGAGAACCTGCTTTTATGCTATCTAGCAGTCTCCGTCGGGATAGACGACCTCTCAGTGTCAATTTTGAGCTTTGTCTCAGATTTGAACTGCTTCCATTTCAGGGAATTTTTTGTTCCCTTCCAAGCATTGAACGAGGCCCCATTTTTCCCCGCCTGTCCTGCCCCGGGGCCACTTAAGAGAAAATTACGGCTCTGCCTCTGGGTCCGAGACATGTGGTCTTATCACTCACTAGACCACAGAGGCGGTTAAACTAACTTAATTGATTTACCGATATTGCCAATCTGTCTTTAAACTACTTTTGTAGTTTTATAGTTGTACTAGATATAATAATATGTTATATTTATTTCGGTATGTTTGGTTCATTAATCAATCATTAATTTGGTTAATTATTCGATAACACTAATAAACTTCAATCGTGAATTATTCGAATCGTTTATTAGATGTTATCGAATAATTATATCAAAATGCAGACGATCTTCAGCCTTAGGCCTAAAACTAGATAACATTGATAAAACTAGTCGTCGACTTGAAAACTACCCATGGGTATTTATCAAAATGATCTATGGGTTTAAGTTAAAAAATGATCTGCATTAGAATAATAGACGTTAAATTCATACTACACAACTAGAGAGCTAAAAACATACAAAAAACTAGCTGGGCCCCGCGGTTTCACCGGCGTAAGTCTCGATCCCATGTCCTGATCCAGGTCATGGTCCATGTGACAAATTTCGTCCAAATCCGTTCAGCCGTTTTAGCGTGAAGGCGTAACAAACAAATAAATAACAAACAAACTCACTTTCACATATATAATATTAGCTAAGATAGTATTAGTTAGGATTAGTTTATAAAAATCAAATCAGTTTTCTGTACAAATTTTAGGTATCTGAGAGGCGTCGGGGTACTCCGACGCCTCTCAGATACCTAAAAATTCAATCCAATATGGTAGTACATAACATCAATTATGTGGTGTGACACGAATGGATAGAATAAGAAATGAGTACATAAGAGGAAGTCTGAAAGTGGCACCGGTGACAGAAAAGTTGTGCGGAAATCGGTTGTCATGGTAAGGGCATCTGATGCGGAGGAATGAGGAAAATGTCGTGAGGAAAGTCTTGAGTATGAATTTCGATGGCTATAAGAGCAGGAGAAGACCAAAGAAACGATGGATGGACTGTGTGAAAGATGATATGGCTAGAAAGGGGTGACTACCGAGATGACGACTAAAAGAGAAAAATGGAAGAAAGCGACATGTTGCGCCGACCACAAATAAATTGGGATAAGGGCAGGAGAATGAGGATGATGTCAGTCAGACACACAAGTCTCCGTCTTGATTAAATATAAGAAATGTTTAATAGATTTAATTTAATTTAAGTATCTCAAAATTTTATAGTTTCTTCTTTTTTTTACGTCTGTTAAAATGTTATTAACTTTTCCAAATTTTACATAATATTAATATTTTAACTTTGTTAGCTTAGTTATTAACTTTAATGCGCATGCTCTGGGGGTAAACATCACCTCTTAGAGCAGTATTATTATAATATTACTTCACAGTGGGAAACTGATGGAGCTATACAGGATTTATAGCTCTATCTCTTTCTCACGCTGAAGTAATATTGAAATAATACTGCTATATGAGGTGATGGTTACCCCCCAGGTCTCCTATTACTGCAGGAGTAAACCTACTATATATGCCCATACCTATTTATGTCTTGTATTGTGTACATCTTTTGTTGGAGATCCTAAATCAATCAATCCTACAAGCTAAAATCATATTATTATAATTGTTGATTTTAATCGTACTCTATGATCCTAAGTTGGTTGAAATAAATAAATAATAATATTTGTTATTATTATTATTATTGAAATATCTCGATACAAGTCGCGCATGATAATTTATTTTGCTGCCGCAATCTGTGTTGCAATATTTTAAACGGTTCATTTTAAAAAAAGGATTATTTTGTTCCTTTCTACGTATATTTAGTGTTTTCTAGAAGGTTTTAAGATGTTCCATTTTCGAGACAACAAGAGAAAAATTAGGAATATCTATTTAGGCAGTCAGCCTAGTTATATCGAAACTCCTCTTACAGTAAGTACAGTCGCCAGCACATCAAGTCACAACAATCTGGCAAATGTTCTCATTCTGTTTTGAACTTAACCCCCTAAGAGAAGCACGAAAAGATCACGATCTTGCCAAGCAATATTGACTGTCTAGGGACCCCATTAAGACTTTGCGACTGAATTCGGTCGTAAAGCGATCGCTATCTATGTCAAGACTGCAGCCCCAGACATCGTCTCGGTATTCACACTCACATATTTAACTCATATCTATAATTTTTCGCTGATATTATAATTTAATGATGTCAAAATAAATGCTCTGTCTCTCTCTCTATTCGTCTTTTACCTAGAGACGCACCTTTTACTTACATAATTGTGATTCTTTCTGTTCCCAGACGTAACAAAACTGAAGATTACTAAATCCATCATCTCAAAGCAACTACTACTCGACCCTGGACTCCGTAGCTGATGAGCACGAGGCGGTAGAAGAAGTGGCGGCTGCCTACGACCTGAGCAAGCACAATAGCTTCGTGGTGCAGAGGAAGCCGCTGTTCCAGGACACCTGGCTGGCTGGAGAGAGGGTCATGTTCTTCAGAGACGCTAAAGGTAATACAGAACCCTGGTTTTATGCAAATGCATGTTTGGTTTAAAATCTAAACTAAACCAACCTATTTCTTTCTTTTATATGCATTTGCATATTTTATTATCAATTGTAATTGTAATTAATTTATTTATTGTAATTGTGTGTTATTCCATATTTTATTTGCATATTATATCTCGACAAATACAAAAATGTGTAGTCACGGACTTTAGGCCCCTAACCTTATGGTTTAAAGTTCATTTGGAGAAATTTGACAGTTTCGTAAGACCTGATGTAATGTTGACTGTACCTACCCACATAACATTGGAGAATGCAGGTACTGTAAATACATTGTTATTTGCTAACCTAGTGTTGCACTTAAGGAAGAGAAAATACGCGGTCGGATATATCAAAATGATTGATATCGGAAATACCTCGGCAATCCTGGGATCCCACATTGTTTCTTGGAAACCTGAGCTTCTATGATTTGCTCTCAAACATATATATGAGGCTTTATTTATGAACGTTGTATTAAGTAAAGACGTATACCTAAAACCTAAAAAAAACATCATTGTTTTTTTTTCTAGTTTCATTATGTCATGAAATAAGTCGCTTGTCGTACGGTTGTAGGAAATTGTGACATATGGCAGTACCAGCTGCACCCCGCGGTTTCACCCGATAAGTCTCGATCTTGTGGGAATATCGGGATTAAAAGTATCCTATGTCCTAACTCAGGTTATCCAGTCATGACCTACCCATGTGCTAAATTTCATTCAAATCCTATTAGTAGCATAATACTCATGATTGACATACTCAATGAATTCATGCTTGCCTAGTATTTTTTGTTAGGTTACTGCTCAGAAATTATGCACGTGTCGTGAACAGAATACCGTGTTGTATGCATGCAACGTGCTACCGGGATAAAAATGTATCCTATGTCCTTTATAAACGTATCTGTGTGCCAAATTTCATCAAAATTCGTTCAGCCGTTTTTTGCGTTATTGAGTAACAAACACATTTTTAATATTGTTAGGATTTGTTCAAGACAAATACAGCTACGAGTATAATCTGAACTACCCCCTACGCCACTACCCTTTGCGTTCAGTTACTTTGCTTACCTAAACCTACAGATTCATCTAAGAGCGGTGGCCGCCACACAATCCGCAATTATTTATGTTTTCTCACGTTTTCCAGAGAGCGTTTTTTGACACCGTAAAATTGAACCCCGCCGCGCCGCCTCAATTTTTATGACTGCCGACACTGCAGCCGTTGTGTGGCGGCCACCCCTCTTCTAGGAAACTCTCTTTAGTGAAAAGTACGTTATGTTACTCCTACAGGAACTCCTGCACGGGAACGTAGTAGGTAACTACGACAAAAAAACAATATTAGATGATCAAAATTTACCGGAGGATAAGTATATCGGAGGATAGGTATTGTTTGATCAATAATTTACCGAAGGATAGGTATTGGTTGATCAATAATTTACCGGAGGATAAGTATATCGGAGGATAGGTATTGGTTGATCAATAATTTACCGGAGGATAAGTATATCGGAGGATACGTATTGGTTGATCAATAATTTAACGGAGGATAGGTATATCGGAGGATAGGTATTGGTTGATAAGTAATTTACCGAAGGATAGGTATTGGTTGGTCAATAATTTACCGGAGGATTATAGTAAGAAGTGTTATAATATAAACATATTTAAAACAAAACTTAAGAAACATGTATGTACCCTGTAACGTCACCAACTCCCCAGAGGCAAATATGATAATTATAATTAGTTACAGGTAAGCACTCTGTACCTCATTTTAAGTGAACTGTTATCCAAGTTCTTATGAGGAATAAATTCTTTAAACATAATACACCAAAACGTTTAATTTTACGATGGATCATTAATTAATTGACCTTGATAAAGAACAATATGAGCTAAATGAGTTTCGAAACATGTGGTCACGTGTAATATACCTGTAAACACCTCACTGCACAAAGGTTGCCTGGCAGAGATCGCAGATTCGCAGTAAACGATAAGGCCGCCCATTATATATTTTGTAATGTATAATCTGGTGTACAATAAAGTATATACTCGTATAAATAAATAAATCGAGTGCAATCGGTACAATTGGAAACTCGTGCGAAAGATTAATGTTCGTCTATAGCAAACTAAGTGTTGATCTGTAGGTGATAAATGATAATGCGGTTATAAAGTCAATATTTTTTTTAAAATAAAGAATCAGAAAAAAAATCCAGACAAGGCCTGGTTATTAGTAACAAGAATTTTGCTTATAATCTACCCCTGCACAGTGGGCTCATCAGTATCGCAACTCATGAAGTTCAGTGAACCTACTGAGCAGAACCGTTCTCTCGCCAATCATACTTAGGACGCTATTCGGGCTCCCCCGTACTCGTCGCACCACCGACGCAACATTTTTACGCATAATTGCGTAGAAGTCATCTTCGCTGGCGTCTTTAAACATGGCCGGATGCACTGCAATATCGATCGAGGGAGCCGAAACAGAGCCTTGAACACATCATTATACTGGACGCGCAAGGCATTATAGGCTTTTTGTGTAAAGTTTGCCCACGGGCCGCTCGTGTAGAAAGTCTGGCAGAATGCCTTGAACATTGTTAACCCTTTGACCGTCACGTCAAAAATGCAAAAACGTGCCCTCGGCGCCGAGCTACGCATTATTCCATAGAAATCTGTCATGTAGTCGTGACCATGGCGTGCTAGGCACATTTTGGTTTGTCATCTGTACATGACTGTGGCGGTCAAAAGGTTAATAAAATAACAATATCAACATAACATTTTCAATATAATCATTAAATGTATAACTATAGACTCGATCAAAAACTAGTTGCTGTATCGTCGATTGTTCAAACAGAACGCGATATTACTAATCAGTGAATGCGATATTTACGATGATTACCAGTTTTTTATTGTTAATCAAATGCAAATTTCACACTGGGCATTTTTAACCGACTTCAAAAAGGTTTCTCAATTCGACCGTATATATTGTGTATATTTTTTTTATGTGTTCGCCGATTTCTCCGTCAATTGTGGACCGATCTTATTTTTTTTTTTACAGGGTGTGGTCACGAGGTGGTCCCATTGTCACCAAGTCATAATCTGATGGTCCCATGGAAATCGAGGGAAATCCTCAAAATTTAAAAGCACACCCATAGCGATTTAGGTATTTTTTATAGTAACTTATGCATTTGCTCTCGGAAAGCACCACAAAAACAACCGACTTCCATAATAACACTACAAAGTGAAAAAAACTTTAATTACGGAAGTCGGTGGCAAAAAACTAAAATACAGATCCAAACACACCGACTTCCGAAACTAAAGTTATTTTCACTTTGTAGTAATTTTTCAAAAGTTGGTTGTTTTTTATTGTAAAAAGTTTTTTTAAATATTATTGCAGCTGACTATCAACCTGTGTTGCAGGTTATCTACCAAATTTTAACTAGGTACTAACTGGATACATTATCGACTATCAATAACCAATTAGAGGATTATATTCAAGATAAGAATGCTTGCGGAAACATGCTAGTCCTGCTCCATAGGATAATCTAGTCTAAACAAAATCAAAATGGTTGTTAATTTAATTTTATTGTATAATTTATTATTTATATGACATTGATTTGACATCTCTGTGACTACTTTACCTCAGCACACTGACTTATTACTTATTAAAAAAACTATGAAAATCGTCTTGTTTGTAAATATGTGAGCACCATGTATCTATCACATAGTTAATTTATTTTTTACTTCACGTTTAATTATTTTTAACTATTGTGATGTAGTAATTTTATTCACACATTATACAGAATATTGTAAAACATTATAAAAGAGTAACGGTGGAGTTTCTTGCCATGCGAAACTACCTTTTGGAACAACTAGAATCAGTAAAAATTTTCTTTAAATTTGGACGTTTAAAAGTGCCTTTTATGACCCCAATTTCAAATAAATGATTTGACTTTAACATTGACCCACGATTCAATAAAAGTGACTCAATGAGTTCATCATATTATAATCATCATCCACAGCTCGACTTCACCCACTGCTAAGCACAGGCCTCTCTTTTCTAATGTCAATCCATGCTCCTGTGCCAGTTTCATCCAGGTTCTACCCGCGATGTTAGTGTTAATAATGTCGTCCGCCCATCTCACCACTGGACGAACGACAGTTCGTCTTACAGTTCGTCTGTCATCACTGCGCTTTGCCACGTGTCCTGCCCAACTCGAGTTGAGTTCAATACTTCGTTTTCCGATGTCGAAAACCAATCCAAATCCATAGGATAGATAGGTGTGAGTGTGTATCTACATTGCCACATGCGAACTACGCACCACACTGACGTCACGCAAAATCCTGCATCGTGCAAGCAGAGTTTACCGCGCGACTAGTATTTATACAACGTCCCGAAATCAGCCGTTGGGCAGTTGCCCACCAGACACAACACCCTGGTCTGAGGATTCTCCGTTTTATATAGAGGATAAGTGAGCTTTACACCCTATTCCTCATACCTACATATAGGTACTAAAAAGACCCGCGTCCCCAAAATTATTCATCCTTTACATAGGTACAATAATTAGTAAAATACATTTCCTGTGATTGCTGTGTATTTAACCGACTGGGATTACTCGTCATTTAGCTGGCTATTAATTTAGGTAATGAGGTGAAACCGAAAACGGTTTCAGATTTAATATATGGAACGTTAAATCGGAAACCGTTTTAGGTTTCATTTATGCATTTACATTTGATGTTGCCATGAAGACGTCGATTTGCTCATTAGGTTTATAAATAGACAGGTGCTACTTTAGTCGATTTTATGCTAATTTGCAGGACAAAGATTTCCTGAAACTCATATTCATCTGTGTAACCAAAAGCTGTTTCCATGCAAGACGATACGCTACGATGGTCACGTAAAATATCGCTTTCTAGGAACATACAAGTTACATAGCCAAGCACGGCACTCAGTGTTCATGACTTTGATAGCGAGTCATCCCAACGAGCAATATTGCCCGGAACCCGAGGATATCGTCCCTAGAGAGTCGTCACCACGTCCGGTAGTGATAATCTCTGTTTTACTTTCCTGCCGTTTAGACAGGGAGGGCGCTACTGCATCAGTACGTTCTGCACTTAAATTTTGATGACGTGATATGGCAAACATTTGACCTTTCCCACATTGGTTTGCTCTTCAATTGTTTTCGCTGTACTCGTATACGAGTACAGCGGTGATTTTTTTACATAATTGATTAACTGCACTATAGTTCGCTATATTCTACACTAAGACTTTTATTTTGCTGCAGTAAAATGACACTTTTTAATTTCATTTCGTCAATAACTTGGAGTTTTTTAAGCGAAGTTATATATTAAAAGTCTGACTTTAGAACGAGATAATCGAGATACATATCTAACTGAAAGTTTAAAAAACTTGATAATCAAAACACGTTTACATTAATCATACACACTTATTATATTACATATGAACAATCACAGAAATGGTAGGAAAGTATAGATATTATGAAAACTCCATATCATTTGCCAAGGAGGCTGAACCTTACTGTTTTATACCAAGTGAAGAGAACCATATAGAGTAGATAATTCCTACCACTAAACATCCATTTTTAGGGTTCCGTAGTAAATAATGAACCCTTACAGTTTCGCCATGTCCGTCTGTCTGTCTGTCTAAGCTCAGAGACTCTTAGTACTAGAAAGCTGTAATTGGGCATGTGTATACATACTAATCACGCCGACAAAGTGATAAAATAACATCTTGAAAATATTGTTGGTAATCCCCCATGCACGTAAAATGGGGGTCCCTATTTTTCCAGTCTATCCCATAGTGTGGGGTATCGTTGGACAGGCCGTTAAAATAAAATAAATTATTGCCGGTCTGCGAAAACCATTTTTCGATTCAGGGATCCATTTGTGTAATGTTATGCTTTAAAGTACTAATTTTTGTTAGAGTTAAGTATCCTCCCCCTGTCAGCTAAATGGTTGTTTTTGGATATATGAAAAAAATCATGGCAGTAGTACATATAAATAAATTAAAAGGAAAACTATCACAGCTAAGTAGGCTTTACAAGTTTAAACGTGTAATAGTCGACCACCTTACACTTGCAGTTGGAGAATTGACCGTGACGTGTGTCGATGTATGGGAGACCATGTCTTTCAACTACAATGTGAAGTTTATTTTAGGATAAATACATCCCAACTATGGAACCCATAATTGTGCGTGGTCCGACACGCAGTTGGCCGGTTTTTTTAGGTCTAGAGTTGGAGTTCCACTACCAAAAAATACGTATTCTTAGAAAACAGAAAGCTTTGTGGACATAAAGTAAATTCAAGAGATCTGTATCTGTAGATCTGTAGAGACTAGACACGCTGAATTTAAATCAATTGTGATCATTAATGCCACAACGCGATCTGGACGCTGATTATTCAACCAGACAGAAAGAAAGGACATTTCAACGAGAGCATTCTCACGCTCTTTTAGGAAAAACATTTCCACGAACTTATTATTTTCTTTATTTCACAAAGCTTCTAGAATAACTACATTACATATACATAACATCACGCCTTGTTTCCCCGAAGGGTTAGGCAGAGGTGTACCTGTAGTACACCCACATTTCACCAGCTATGTTTAAGTCCCATGTAATAGGGGGCGAGCCTATTGCCATCAACCGGGCACAAATCCATACTCCGGGCTGCTACTTCGAAATTCCAGATAGAAAAACCCAATAACACTTTGCCCGACCTGGGAATCGAACCCAGGACCTCATGCTCAGCAGTAGCGCTTGCGACCACTAGATCAACGAGGTAGTCAAGAATAACTAATATTATAATAATAAATAACTAATAAACATAGCTAATACACATTTAGCGAAATAAAATATGACAAGTAATCAAATAAATCTGATATAATTCATTCTTTGTTACTGATGTTAATATTCAATCAAATCAATTTGTTAGTACCTAAAACACACAAAAATATCGATGAAATAAATGCATACCGACGGAAGGTGACGGGAAGGTCAGAGTAAGTTTCTGGTCCTATATAAAACAACAACGGAACGGAAAAAACCTCCCTGACCCAACTGATTTTTGTTTTGGGCTTTGGTATTATCAAATAACTTCTCCCGCTCTGGGCGGAGTGGGAGGGAGCGTGACTCTGACTAAAACCCACCCGTGTTCCTTCCATTGCCTGTGTTGCCAGGGGCCTCGGTATCCCTTTCGGACTTTCCCGCGACCCCGGATGGCATCGGCCCTAGTGGACCCCTACACTCGTGCTGACATCTCTTTGAGGCGCACGTGGAACACAACGCGCCGTCGACCCGGGCCTGGTCCTTACCGGACAGTGAGCTACCCATTGCTCACCGTTCGCAAGCCCGCGCCTACGGTGGCCGGAAATCCGCCTGGGCCCTGACCTGACAATTACATGAATATTATTATATTACCTACTTTACTACATATTTACTAGTTATGTTATAACTAAGGAGCTTTTAATACTAAGGCAATACTAAAATGCGTGACCAGTACATAGTCCAGACATCATTATTTATTCTGACACATCCAAGGCTTCATTGTTCGATACACTTTAATCAATTCTAATGATTTTGCGCTTTTTATTTAAAAAACCTAGTCATTGGGAGTTGGCGGACTCGGTCCGGAAGACCTAATGCTGTTCGATCATCAAAACAAGGTTATATTAACACTACCTACATAATATAAATATAATACCTACATACTCGTAGGTTTCCTGCATCCTTTCTACACGGAAAAAAAGGATCTCTTCAGCGAAGAATATCAATATTCTCAAAAAAATTGTATTGAAACAATTTTTCTGAGAATATTGATATTCTTCGCTCAAGAGATCCTTTTTTTCCGTTAAGTAAATATTTTCTTAACGTAAGTAAATGTACTCAGTCCAAGAAAACCTGTTTACTCAATAATATTAATAATAATAAATACTTGGTTTTTATTCTTGACTTAAGCAAATATTTTTGATTCAAGACTATAATAGGGGGAAGTCCCGTAGCGCCGGACGGCACCTACCGCCGGACACTCGTACTATTCAAGCAAGTATAAACCGGTTCGATTCAAAGTACAAGTGAAAGGGGCGCGGGGGGCACACAGCAACAGGATCACGCGCCGTGGCTCGCGAGTGACGCGCAAGGCCACGGTGGGAGCGGGCGTTTGCTGCTTTTGGCGGGAAATCACGGCGTCACGTAAAAATCGATGTAAGTAATTCTGGCACATTTCTGCATTTACATTTAAATGGTATTCAAAAATAAAAGTAGTACTTAATTGTTACCCGTAAACTGATAGAATATTATTAGATTTTTTAACTAATTATAGTAGGTACCACCTAATGTACGAAATCATCTGTCCCTTAGTACCGGACACTAAGTCATCCCTTAGCACCGGACAGTAAACATATTGATATTTCTCGTGAGAATTAACGTTATTTATTCTAATTGTTAAATTTTGTTTTAGAACATAGAAGAATGAATAGCATTGAAATGGAAGAGAAGAAAAAGAAAGGATCGTGGGCTTACAAACGGTGGAAAGCTTACAAACTGCTATCGATATTTTTTTTCCAAAGAACTGAGTGTAAGACAAGCTGCAATGCGATACAATATTCCTAAAAGCACTGTATATGACAAAATAAAGGCGCTAAATCGAGGAGAAGAAGAAACGCCGTACAAAAAAGTGGCAGAAGAAAAAGAAAATGAAAAGAACATGAGAGACAAAAAGAAGGAATTAGGATCTAAGTTTAAAGCAGCAATTGTAGGCAAAGGAAAGCAAACCAAAGGAATTAAACCCAAAGGAAAATAAGCGAAAGACGTGGAGCCCAAAGAAAAATATGGAAATAAAGTGGAACCATTAACTGAAACATCTAACACAAACACAACAATTTGCGTGGTTTGCTTAAAAGACACTGAGGAAGACTGGATCCAGCGCTCATCCTGTCTTGGGTGGGCACATGAAGCATGTGCAGACGTCCCAGAGGCTGGAGATGGCTACATATGTGATCGATGCAAGCTATTCTGAGATGTCCAGTGCTTTTGGTATGGCACAAATATCCGTCCGGTACTAGGTGCCACTTTTATAAATTACATTTTTTGTTACCTACCGAAGTCTGATTAATGGTGTTAATTATTTTTAAGCAGAGGTTGTGTTTTTTTTAGTTTAATTTGATTTCTAACTTAGTTATCTATTGTAAGTCATAAATAAATAAACATTCCTTAAAATATTTTTTATTTTATTTCTAAAAAACCTTAAGTGTCCGCCACTAGGAGACTTCCCCCTAATCTTAATTGAAGAAAATATTCTAAGAGAGAAATAATATAATAATATTCTTAAAATTAAACTTAATAATTCTTCATTTAAGCATAATGTCTTCGAAGAAGACAATAAAACTAAGACAAAATAATACTTCATTCAAGAAAATATTGTTTTCCCCATATCGTCGATTAAATGGAAAACTGTCATTTTTCAAATTTTTTGGAAAATAAGATTATTACAGAAAACGAGTCTACTACTAGTTTTCTGTAATAATCTTATTTTCCAAAAAATTAGAAAAATGCATTTTTCCATGTAATCGACGATATATGAATCAATATTTGTCTTGACCAAAAGGATATTGTCTTAATTTAAGACATCCTTTTTTTTCCGTGTAAATGAAGCGTAAAATGATGGTAAATATAAAGATCTCCTAGATTAGGAAATACAAAGTAAACAACTAAAGTTAGAAGTTACACAGATTCTCAACCATTACTAAGTAATTCTATAATAAGTTAAATAGCAACAACCTATCTACAGTAACAAATGTCAAACAATGTAGGTATTATACCCGTGCACGGTTTCTGTAACGCAGAGGTATTAGTTTTAGCAGTTATTAAACATATTTTTAGCCTTCATTCTGATAATTTTAGGGCTTTTTCACACAGTGTTGATGTCGCCAAAGTTAAGTATCAGAGGCGTAGCGCTAACAACTCCATTCCTACCGGCTTCCCTTCGGACGATCGGAAGAGCAACTTCACCTGCCACCATTGAAAAATAGCACATTGAGTAGTGTCTACGATTGACAAGTAATATAAATATATTACAGATATATAATACACCATAACATTCAAGCAACAAAAACGCTTAAGGCTCCTGCATACTGAGGCGATATCGCGGGCGCGACAGGCAGCAATATGCCTGTCGCGCCCGCGATGTCGCCCCAGTCTGTAAGAGCCGTTATTCTTTTAGCTTTGAATTCCAATAACAACACGTATTGTTGTAAATAAGCCGGCGGCGGCGGCGCCGCGACGTGATAATCGCGAAATAAAAATTCATAAATATATAATAGCGATCCCGTCATGACGTCACTTATGGTCACGTGACACGGCTTGATAAGTAGGACAGTAACTCGCTATCTATCGGGTTATGACCGAGACAGATATAGAAACATGCATCGCGTCGCTCGGCGAGAACGAGATAGAGGAATATTACGCATTTTATTCAATTCGTTATATTCCAATAATAATATTAAACTTATTAGTAAAATTAGAAGTTGAGTTTATTTCTGCAAAACATTGAAAGATTTTTTGTTGTGTATTGATAGCGTCTCTTTGGTTCTCCAACATGACGGCAGATGGTGTTGAATGCGTTAAGTAAAGGGATGATTTTATTTCTGCGTAAATTAATGAACTCTGACGTAATTGTATGACTATTTATGTATATAGAACTGAACAATTTCTTCTTCGGCTTCCTCCTACGAAGTGTCAAGTAGACGCGCTTGGCGACGACGTCGTCATCCAAGACGGCACTTAATCTTCATGGAATAAAGGAACGCATAAATAAATATATTATTAATTTAGCAAAGTTACTGTGACGATTTGAATCACAACAGTAACTTTGGTGGATTCTCCAAGAGGATGGCGAAGAGGACCGAGACGTAACTCACCGAATCAACACAGGATGGATGAAATGGCGACAGGTAACAGGAACAACGGGCGACCCACGGATGCCCTTCAAGTTAAAGGAGAAAATTCCGTGATAAGGCCTGTCGTACTTTATGGATCGGAATGCTGGGCCTTGAAGAAGACTGATGAAAAAGATTGCATGCTGCGCCGACGAGAACGTTGAGATGGATGTGTGGAGTGACGAAAATGGATAAAGTCAGAAATGAGCCTATAAAAGTGGAAGTTTGAAAGTGGCACCAGTGACAGAAAAGTTGAAAGGAAATCGCTTGGCTTGGTATGGGCTTCTGAAGAGTGATGAATATAAATGTTGATGGATGGAGCGTGGCGAGCGAGTGAATGATAGCGTGACGGTTGACAGGCGAGAATGGAAAGAGAAAACGTGTTGCGCCGACAAGTAACGTGGGGCAAGGGCAGGAAAATAATGATGACTCCTGCGATTTCAGTCTAAAAGAAAACCCTGAAGTAATTCGGCGTGGCTACGCGGCTACGTTAGTACTCGTAGAGTAGTCACGCGTTTTCGAAACGCTATCTAAACGCTACTCCACGTGAAGTGTGCAATGACTGCACACCGATAAGTAAACCTATACCTACGTAATTGGACGGAAAAATTGAGTTAAGTATACCAAAAAGACCGTAAAACCTTGACGGTCTTTTTGGTATACTTAACTCAATTTTGGTATTATTGCAGATTGGATCCTTTTCGTGTAACTACGTCCAATTGTCTGATAATTTTGTATCTACTTAGATAAAGAACGCCGTATCATGTAATACCGCGTTTTAAATAATTATTATTTTAAATCAGTGTATTTACTGATTTAAAATAATAATTCAGTATCTAGCTAAATCCAAGTAGCCACCTAATGATAGTCTAACTCGAACACGCGAACTGATCGGACGTCGACATGCTCGGTCTTATTATTCAATTGTTTCTTGTTTTTGTGATATCTTGTTTAACGATATTCTATCTTTTATCCCGGAGTAACTATGGGTATTGGAAGAAACGAGGCGTTCCTTACGAGGAACCAACACTGTTCTTCGGGAACCTCTCGTTCCTTATGAGGAGAAGTTTCTGGGACGTCTTCTATGACTTAAGCAAAAAGTACAAGACGAGTGATTATTTCGGAATGTTTCTATCATGGAAACCAACCCTGATACTAAATTCGAAGGAGCTTGCAAAGAAAATCCTTGTGAAAGACAGTGACAGTTTTCAAGACAGATACAGTTACTCAGGAGCTAATGATGACCCGTTGGGCTCGTTGAATTTGTTTTCAATAAAGGTATGTACGAAATTGATTGAGATAATAATTTCACGATAAACTAGTTTATCAAATCGTAATCCTGTATTAATAAATTCAAGACAAATGTAACGTCGCGTATGTCGAATTTCATGGAACATTGTAGTTACGACAGCAATAATATTATAAATTCGACCACAGAATCTTTCCAAAGATATATAAATGACAAGTGGAACCCAGTAGTGACAATAAATGTTAATTAAAAGCAGTTTTGGATGTCGGTGCCTTTAGTTTTTTGATCATTATTATGCTTGTTGCATACAATACACATACATTGACATATGCATATAATATTTTGCATGTATGACATCATTTGCCGAGATATTTTCTGACATTCATTGAAGAGTTCCACTCCCTGTTTCAAAAGATTAAGATAAATTATCAACCGGCCCCAAGATACTGGTATCTGGGTGGTCACCTGGGTGCCACTTGGTATTTTGGGGGAAAACTAGACGTATACCTACACTTTATAACATAAAAAACATGTTCAGGGGGGTAACCATCACCTCTTATAGCAGTATTACTTCAATATTACTTCAGAGTGAGAAAGAGATGAAGCTATAAGTCCTGTATAGCTCCATCACTTTCCCACTGTGAAGTAATATTATAATAATACTGCTATAAGAGGTGATGGTTACCCCCCATATCAGTCAGATGGAAGTAAAAGCATAATCAGCCTATAAAGTTCCCACTTTTGGGACACAGGCCTCCTCTCTTCGAGATGCAGGGCTGTAATCTACCACGCAGGCCCAGTGCGGGTTGGTACAGTCACGAGCACTAATATACACACTTAGCAAAATACAAAAGCGATTTTTTCAACATTGAGATAAGACCTATTTCATAATAGCATGGGTTCCAAAATACTATGTTGGTAAAGGAGAAAATAACTTTTAAATGTTGCTAAGTGCTTACACATTAATGCTCGTGGCTGTACATGTCACATGTCTTCGATTTTTTGGTTACAAGACATGCCGGTTTCCTCGCGATGTTTCCCTTCACCGTTTTTAAAACCGCTTTCTTTTGGAAAATACAATCTGATCCCAAAATGTCGTTGAATTAAAATCCTTCTTTGTTTATGAAGTTGGTAAAAGAGTGCATTGAATTCATTTGTGATGATAAAAGCTTTAATTAATATTTACAGATCTCTGACTTAAAACTTATGAGCTGTTTTATAACTAGGTATAATTGGGGGAACCCATTTATCATTTTTTTACCATGCTATCTGCTATCCCACGCAGCGGTGTCTAATTCCAGTTTGTCAGATTAAATAACAGAGCTAATTCTAAATCAATAAAATGTCAGAGGAACTTAATCGGTAATTAATCATCCCAAAAATGTGAAACAACTTATCTAGGTACCTTTAATTTTTGTCATTGACCTTTGCTTGAATGCACACTAGTTTTACGTGTGTATAAATATTATGTAGTGACGAAGATTTATTTAGGATCGTCGCGTGACTCGCTGTCTAGATCTGTCTAGCGTCACTTTGCATATTATGTAATTTAGTCATAATTATCAAATATTAGATTAGTGCCCGAGTAATAGCAAAACCTCCCTATATATGGGACTTCCCGGATAAGTGGGTATTCCCCTTGGGGGCAGAGAGCCGGTACCTACTACGCTTTGGAATGGGCAACTAGCTTCTTATTTCTAACTGACCGACGATTCAAAAGTGCCTGTAAATGGTTTAATTGAAATAAATGCTTTGAGTTTGAGTTTGACGTCTTTGGGGAATACAAAAGTGATGTTATAATATTATATTATGCTGTCAATAATGTACCCATACAAATTGCCAACATTCCCGACGAATCTGTTTGTAACTTTGTACCTTTATCGAAATGTGTATGTTTTCAGAGTCCAATGTGGATACAGATGAGGAACGAGATCTCACCCATGTTCACCAGCATGCGCCTGAGAGGCATCACTGAACTGATGAACATCAACTCTACCGAACTCGTGCGCAGGATACAAAAGGACTACGTTGATAACAAAGAGCCTGTTGATCTTAAGGTAATTGCACTCTATACCTTATTACAGTACCCAGATGTCAAAATGGCACGTCGAGTTAAATTGTAACACAATTATGGGTGACCGGTGATGGCGCTCTTCAAAGCCATTCTTTTCGAAAGGTTGACGTGATACATTTACAGACGCGAAGGTAACGACATTACCTTATACTGTATACAGACTCTCGGCTTCGTTAAGCGTCCTTTTACACGCGTTATACTTAAAATGTTTGCAGGTGCCTAAACTAGAGAAAAAAACCTTTAAAAAATAGCACTAGAATCATTTGATAAGGCCTGAAAAAAATAATAATATCATCATTGTCAAACATTTTCCTTAATTACTACAGATATTTTGTTCCGTTGACCTCCTTCCCTTCTTCCCTAGGCTCACAAAAACCGATGGTGTAAGTGGAATAACAATTTTAAGCACCTCCCGAGGTGCTTTGAGTGAAATAATATTGATGCTTATAAAATCGATTGTTGGAAAATATTATAGGATGCTTCGAATAGTAAATAATAATTGTATTCCACACTTATAATACTACGTGTAAGATATACCACTCGTACCTGTTTTTAGAACTAGTTATTGTTTGTTAGAGAACCTAGGCTAGTTTTAAATATGAAAATAGTATTTATAAACACGACTATTATGATCAACTTTGTAACTTATAGTAAGTAAGTTGTAAATTACAAAAGCCATCTCCAATAATAATTATTTTGTATGCACAACTTATGCAGAAATTACTGCAATTTCAGATCACGTACTTAATCACTACTATTTGTGTCGAATAGTAACTTAGTAAGTACATAGTGACAAACTTAGAACTGAATCATCACTAATAATAAGTATGACTGTACCACTGACCAGTTTAATTGGACTGCTGCGGTTTCGCTGCTATGGTTTCGCAGCGGAGGTGTGCTACCGTCCTTAATTTCTACTGAACTGTCAGAACTTGGACAGAACTGTCAGTATATAAATGGCAGGTTAACTTTCAGAACAAAATTAAGATAATGACGTCTCTAGCTTCTAATGAGTTACAATCATTAGCAGTCTCAATAATAACCGAAGTGTACCGGCTCATAAATTAAAAAAATAAACAACTTATTTTTTTTTATTTATAAGCTTGGTAACCATTTCTTCATTATTGAATTTACAATTTATTCTAGCAAAAATCCATGACTTCTAATATAGGTGTGGTATGTTTCTCTTAAAGTAATTATTGTGTTGATATCAAAAATATTAAATACAGAACGGGACGTCCGTAAAAGTAAAAAAAAAAGTATCACAAAGAGTTGAAGACGTGTCTGTGACAGCCAACTAAAAGGAAATGATATTGGATATCGATACCTGGTCTGGGGCATAAAATGCTACTACTTCTGTTCCACTTGGTATTTATTTTCAGGTAACCTTTCATTTCAAATAAAAAATTACAGACATTATAAAACAGCGTGTATTGCAACTACATTTTTGTAAAAAAACAAAAAAAAACTTACTTTTATTTAAATGTACCTATATTCAAATAATAATTTGGGGTTGAAACACTAAGGCCATACATGGGGTCATACGATATTGCGGTTTGATTCACACTCGATGCAAAATTATGTCAAATTTAATTCAAGACAATTCGTAAACTGGACTCATTTTGAGCGTCGCTCAAAATGAGTCCAGTTTACTCATTTTGAGCGTCGCTCAAAAAGAGTCCTATATTCAAATAATAATTTGGGGTTGAAACACTAAGGCAACATGGGGCAACATGGGGTAAACATACATGGGGTCCGAGTGCCCACTTAGTTTCGGAACATCGCCAAGGCGGTCGACTCTTCACGTGACCAGAGGGTTGGCCTATTTATTGGCCAAATGTATGGCAATGCTGCCAACCTTTTGGGCACTTTTCCTGTTGACAGCGATGCGGACGAATTTTTGATGCCCTATGATTCTTCCCCTCCCTTTTTATATCATTATTATGATACTTGTACATATTATTATTATTATTTTAAGACTATTAGCTTATACATTATGTAAATATTATCCAGAAACAAACATGAAAATAATAATAGTAAGTTTTTACAGACTTGGTAGTCTGGTTTTGCTCAAATCAAGATATTTTTTTTGGTTTCATACGATATTGCGGTTTGATTCACACTCGATGCAAAATTATGTCAAATTTAATTCAAGACAATTCGTAAACTGGACTCATTTTGAGCGACGTCAATTTCAGTCAGATTTAGTCGGCATTTAACTCCTGTAACCTGTGTTTTCAGAAACTGTTCTCAATGTACACCTCTGACACGGTGGCGTATACCGTGTTCGGCATTCGCGTGAGTGCGCTGAAGGAGCTGACCTCGCCCCTCTGGTTCATCACTCGTCACATGGTCAAGTGGACCTTCTGGCGCGGCTTCGAGTTCACCATGATCTTCTTCCTCCCCGCTATTGCTGAAATTCTCAAGTATTTTATTATTATGTCTTTTTTTTTTTTAAATATACAGGGTGGAATTTTGTAATGCCACATGGAGGGAAAGTACTCTTAATACTGCAGATAGAAAATTTTACTCAAAGGAAACATTCCTTTATTTTTGATTAGAAAGCAAACTGCATTCAAAGATTTTCGAAAGTTCTCTTCTCCCACACCCGGGAATCGAACCGGCTAAAATCTGAAATAACCCTGTACTTTTATTGCATCGATCGTTAGGGTCAATTGTAAGGATGAAATCTCTCTAACAAACATGATAAATTAAATGAAAGGAAAACCAGGAAATCTTAAATTAATTTAATTATTTACCAAAAATGGTAAACTAACTAATTAGTTGCTCGTAATGGGCTCCATTCTCTTGGATACACAAATTTATTCTTTTAACGAATTCATTTCTAGTAACCTTTAATAAAGTGTTGTGGTGAATATTATAAATCGTATTCTGAACTTCAACTCTCAACTCGTTGTCATTCGCATAAGATTTCATGTAAATTTGATTTTTTACATGAAATCTTATGCGAATGACAACGAGTTGAGAGACAAAGAGTATGTTAATGAGTTGAAGGACCACATCCGCCTACTGAATGACGAGAAATAGTTATAAACTTATCGTGTTGTGTGACTACTTATCAATAATTATCTAAAACTAAATAACATTAAACGAAAAATGATTGCTTCAAATGTAGTTCTCTACGAAATTATAGACGTAGGAAGCATTTGTATTAAAAGCAGGCGAATACTTTCAGATTGAAGTTCTTCTCTCAACCTGCAACAGAATACATTAAAAAATTGTTCACGGAAGTTGCCTCCGAACGACAGAAAACTGACCAAACTAGCGATAAGGACCTCGTTAATCATTTGTTAAAGGTAAAGGCGAACTTGAAACTACCTGCAGGATCCGACTCACGTAAGTTCATCTCTAGGTTTTTACGATACGCCAGTATTAAAGATAATTCAACAAAAAAGTAGCGACAAAAACAGTAAATCTAACGTATTTTTAATAACAGTTGGCAGAAAGTGTTTGTTTATGAAACATCTTATCCCTAAAAAATAATATCACCAATCAAATTGATACTTCTATGGGAGATATAAGAATATCCTGTCATTCTTAATTGCAATTTTATCGCCGTAACTTCTTATCTTTCAGAATTAGCTGATAACTTGATGATGGCCCAGGCGGCTGTATTCATATTGGGAGCTATTGAAACGTCATCTACGACATTAACCTATTTGCTCCACGAGCTGGCATACCACCCTGACGAACAGGTATCAAAACATCGTTAGCTAAAATGATTGTTCATTAAAAAACCTAGTCAATAATATGTGTTACAAACATTCATTTTTCAGTGTGTTTTGATATTCGTTGAGATTAGTCGCATGGATCGCGTGGTGCAAAGTGCAAACTAACGGCACCGACCGGACCGCGTTCGCCGCGATGATCGAATGATACAATTATAATAATTACGTGATATTTATTAACTCACCAAAAACATGGCTGAGACCACCCAAATTAAGGTTAAAACTGAAAATTAACAACTGCTGTACAAATACTACAGCGCAGGAAGAGCAGATAATGAACAGCTGCTTATTTCAGATATGGAAAACAAATAGAAAGCCTCCAACAACAAGTGACGTTGTACAACATAATGCACCACAAAGTACAGCTGCATCCAGTAAGCTAGCTGAGCCAATAAAAGTCCAACACCGTGTCTTGAGTACTGTACGGGCGTGGAAAAGCTAGCCAGGGAAACTCAGTGGATCACGCAAAAGAGCAGGAAAATACGAAAATTTAACGCCCACTCACACTGCGAACACCTAGAGATAGTTCAAACCGAGAACGTGAACACTAAAAAAATTCCGTTATCTCCATCTGTAGTAGTAAATGGCGTCGAGAACTACCAGGCCTTGTTTGACTTATTGTCGAAGTCTGAGTCTGGTGATAAATTCACTACTAAAATGTTGAAAGGGCGTAAAATAAATACAGTGAATGAAGAAACATATCAGTCTATAACAAAGTTATTAACTGAAAATATATTTCTCTGGCACTCCAACGAAAAGAAGCAGGAAAGGCCAATAAGATTTATGGTGAAAAACCCATTATTTCACATGCAAGCCTGACAGAATAATTGAGGACTTACAAATTAAAGGTTTCCAGATTGAAGATGCAGGAAACAAATTGAGGTGTAAAAATAAGAAACCTCTGAGCATGTTTATGCTGACTTTTATTAATGATAAAGAGAGAGGAGAATTAGGTGTCATAAAACTAAAAAGCGAACTTCACCGGGACCTCAAGAAAGATGTCGTAAACATAGTTATAATAAATATGCAGATGCTCATGAACAGAGATTTCATCATCTATGAATGTCGAGGCGATCCAACTCCTTGACATCATTGAATTAGTGCGATAACTAAAAAGGGTAAAACCTTTCGAGTTAAGTGCAGTGTGAGTGAACTTACATTGCAGTGCAATTGCTGACTATTTATAACGAACGCGTGAATTAAGTGTCTTCCTCTTAACATAAACTGAAAAAGAAAGACGTTATTGGACGATATCTTAACTTTACAGTTGCATCGGATTTTATGTTATTAAATATTTAAATGATTTATTGGCTAATAGGCTAGATTGTAATGTGAATAGAGTATCATCAACTGTGATAATTTATAAACAAAACAAAAACATTATCGAGGATTACATGTCATTTAGAAAATGGCTCGCATCCATCCCCAAGATCACATTGTAAAAAGTAATAGAATCGTCTCTGATGAATAAAAATTCATCAGAGACGATTCTATTACTTTTCTTTCTTCCCAAAGTTGGTGAAATACAAAATGTCACGTTTCCTTATCTCCACAAACCGTAGCTACAGTTTCTAACTAATATTTACCTTATAATACAAAGGACCTATTTCTTCCAGGAAAAACTTTATAAGGAAGTCAGCGAAGCTTTAAAAGAAAGCGGGAAAGACGTTCTGGAGTACGACGATTTGTTGAAAGTTAAATATGTTACTGCGTGCATGCATGGTTCGTACCGGAAACTTAGACAGATTTTATTTAGCTTTAGATTTTTTTGTTAAATATTAAAGTAAATGAATCTTCCAGAAACATTGAGGAAGTATCCTCCAGTGCCGCACTTGGACAGGATGTGTAACAAGACATACCAGCTAACCAACGAGCTGACGGTGGAAGCCGGCACGCCGGTGTTCGTGAACGTGGTGGCCATCCACTACAACGAGGAGTCGTACCCTGAGCCTGAAGAGTGGCGTCCCGAGAGGTTCATCCACTCCACTGACAGTGATAACCATGACTTCACGTTCTTGCCGTTTGGTGAAGGACCGAGATTCTGTATCGGTATGTATAACTGCAGTTTAAACATTTGTTGACCCTGATAAACAAGAGGGTGATTCCACAATATCATTGTGGCTAATGTGGCCTTTCGCAAGTTTAAATTAATTCTTCAGGAAACGTGCTTCAAAATATTTATTTTGCATTGTCAATTCAATTGCTTATTATGAACCGGTGGGGTAGTTGCGTAATACACTATCAGTAGCAATGGGTTTCATTTTGACAGTTCCACAACATTCATCGCGTTATTTCCGTTGTTGAGCAGACAAGTTTTTCGAACATATGAAGCAATGGATTAGCTATATACTTCAAAATTATTCAGATTGTGATTGATAGTGTGTTACGCAATTAGGGTGCTATTGATTTTAGACTTGAATAATCAGTTTTTTTTATTTTCATCTTCAGGCAAACGCTACGGTATGATGCAAATACGTACAGCAATCACCCAGATGATTATGAAGTACAGATTCGCGCCTGATGGACCACAACACTTGGAAACTGATTCTTACAGCGTTATTTTGGGACCCAAGAATGGTGGCAAAGTCAAGTTCATTCCTCGCACATAAAATAAAGGAACAAACCAGCAACAACTTGAAAACGAAATTGTATTAACATTAGTTTATTTAGTGATAAGTTCTTCTTTGTACTGAACACCATGGATAAACGTATTCATTTTTAAGAAAACTAGAAACTCTTTATTTTTCTTGTACAAAAATACAAATATTATTTATTTGTTGAACATAGGTAGGTTAGGTAGGTACAGATGTTGTAATTACTAAAAAAGGTATGTCTAACCGTCATCGGCGTACAAATATTATTTTGCTACATACATGCTGATTATAATAAATTATCAAACGATTATCACAAAATGATCGCACATTATTAAATAATTCTAATCCAAATTGTCGTTGGAATAAAAATATTCCAATAAAATATAATAATAATAAATTCTAGTACAAAATGTCAAATCCGACAGGTGCGACAGATCTAAGCTGTACTTTTTGCGAAATAATAAATGAACATTGTTTTTGTCTCTACCTCTCTAAGGCACGCTTATCAATGCATTAGCGCCTTCAGCCAATTCTACGATGTATTCCATGGGATAGCGAAAAATACTCCTCTATTTCTATGCATGGAGAGATATCAATACAATTTCCTTTAAGCCTGCAGTATCAAATGAAATGAAATGAAATGAAATTGAAAATGAAAGGAAATGAAATTGTTTATTCTGTAAATAGGATATGAGAATCAGTTTTACACGTCATATTAAAAAATAAGCTAGATGGAGTCGACATTTCCTATCTGACTACCCCTGAGAAGAAATGGCGAAACAAACTCAAGGGTCAAAGTCTCTTTTAAAGTCCAGACATAATCTTGGTCAGATCATGTGAGGACCATGTAGATCTATGTCTGAAATGGTCTTTTGAGGAAAGAACCACACAAATTTGAGTGGACCTGTCCAGTCAGTGTAAGCATTTGTCAGTAATCCTGTAGCTCAACTCAAAACTTAAGGAGCTCAACGACTCGACGAACAATACCAAGGAAAGGACAATTGGGTTAGCCGCATAAAGAACTCAAAATGCCAGACCATCATTAAAACTAAGGGAAAAAAAAAACAACAAGATATAAATAAAAATGACCCACATAGTGCTCACATTCACAATAATTAAAGTAATATAATACTTTTCAAGGTACATAAATATTCACTGAATTTTGCTTATAATATTCATCAATGTCAATATGTACATATAGTTGTATATAATGATGATTTTGCATAATTTAAATATCAAATTGTATGGTTCATCATAACAACGCCTTCGATTTTCTTCTTAGCAGAAAATTATAAACTGACAAAAACCGGTGCCTCGAACCTGAGAGAATAGCAAAGAATATTTTCGGAATCAATACAGTATAAAGTTATTTTTGAACATTGACTAAATATATTATGAGACAGGCCATTTTTGTGAGAGCAGTTTTATTACCTAATCCATTATGAGACCAACTGCCAAGTTCCATAAAACAGCTACATACAAGTCTAGTGTTACTAAGAGAAAGATATACTTAAGTGAATTCTTTGGACGGCACGCAACTAATTCTGGTACTGGCAATATTTTTAAGATAGAAGATGAGATGCTATTTATATTCCTTCCTTCTTCGTCAATGATAGTAGACCCAAGAGTAGGGCTATAGTACCTAAGTACTTACTGAGAGGCTACCAGCTTTATGGGAGTAAGAACTTTGACCAGGAAAATGTGATGCTAATATTGCTCGATAGCTTCAAACAACCAAACATAGACGACCCATGACATGGCAGCTATCGACAATCAACCGTATACTTCGTTAGCGTAGTTCACTTCTAACGAACACCTGGCAATACGAAGTTAGACCGTCTAGGAATCAAGTGTTTGGTCACATTTGGAAATTTATGAATTTACAACTTGAAACGTTGGTTCGTTGAAACCTTAGATATAACATAACATCTCGCCTGTATTTCCCGTTGGGTTAGGCAGAGGTGTACCTACAGTACACCCACATTTTGCCAGTGATGTTTAAGTCCCATGTAATAGGGGGCGAGCTTATTGCCATCAACCGGGCACACAAATCCAGACTCGAACGCGGGCTGCTACTGAGAAACCCAATAACACTGCCCGACCCGGGATTCGAAACCAGGACCTCAAGCTCAGCAGTAGCGCTTGCAACCACTAGACCAACTGCAACGAGGCAGACCTTAGATATAAGTATGGTACATAAGCCTTTCACAAAAAAGAGAAAAGCAAAACCAAAGAATCGATTATATTTTACCTAAAAGGCATTTTTATTTAGCTAGAATGTTTCATTCCAACAAACATCCAATAAATAGTGTTTGAATATACACGAAATTCGTTTCAAGTCGAACACGAGAGGAAAATGGGGAAATAAAATTGGACTTCGATAAGTGTCAACTTCACAACACCGCGGAGAGTGTATATTTTGTATTGATAGCTTTGATCCCCTTTAGAGGATATTTTTGACAGCAAATAGTTATATGAAAGGGACGTTATTGTGGTATTTTTTATTGTTGGATTTACATCGATTGACGTTTAAATGGTTTGAGGGAACGTTTAACAATATCTCTATTTTGGGGTATACCTACCAATATTTCAGCACATTGATTTACTGTCAAACGATTCGCAGGTCACAGGTGAAGGTTTCCAATACATCAAGCAGTTGTTATCCGCACACCTGAGCACCAATCATAAGTCCTACGTTCTACTTATTACTAAGCTTTTGTGTAGAACAAAGGACTAGGTATAGAACACAATTTTACATTATAATACCGTAAATTCTTGTAACAGAAACATGTCTGAGTACTTTTAAAAGGTCTTCATGGAAACTATTGATAGGAAAGTCTCGGTACAACTTTAAACGAGCTTAATGATGTTATTATTACCGAAAAATGTTGTCATTTTAATTTATCTCTAAATACATAAATAAAAACCGACCAACTGCGTGTTGGACCACACACAATGAAGGGTTACGTCGTTATGATGAATTGAAAAAAATTTATCCCAAGAAAAAACTTAACATTGTAGTTGAAAAACATGTTCATACATTCCAACTGCCAATTTAAGTTGGCCGATTATTACCCGTTAACTTGTAAAGCCTACTTAGCTGTGATAGATTTCCTTTTAACTTTGTTATATATTATACACTACTGTCATGATTTTTTTCACATATCCAAAAACAACCATTTAGCTAGCAGGCTACTTGACTCTAACAAAAATTTGCACTTTAAAGCTTGATATTACAAGCAAGGGCACCCTACAATTCTTTTTCACGTTTTTATTTTATCACTTTCTCGGCGTGATTAATATTTTTACCCATGCCAAATTACAGCTGTCTAGTACTAAGAGTCTCTGAGCTAAGCCGGGGCCAGACAGACAGACGGACACGGTGAAGCTATAAGGGTTCCTTGTTGAATACTAAAAATTAAATGCTGTTCGTTAATAAGCACACCACTTCAGAACGACTCGACTGGTTTGGCTGTTTTATTTTAAAATGTTCGAATAGTATGTTTGTTCGCATTAGGTTTTTACGGAAAGAAAAATGGAAAAGATTCGCAGAAAATTTTCAAATTCAAGAAACCTGAACTACTTTTTTCTACGAGATTTTTGTATGAACTATTGAAATTTGTATAGGACGGACAATGTCTATTGAGGCAACTAGTTTTAAAATAAAAAGCTTTTCATGAATTTGAAATATTTTCCGTAGACCATGTGTATTCAATAACGACCCCTTTCTTTCAATCAGCTTTTAATTCAGGTCTTGCATCGTACAACGCAAAGAAAGCAAATTCTTTTGTTCTCATGGCTCCCAGAATTACACAGAAGTCCACCGTCTCCATTTTTTAATATTTTTCCTAAGAATAGCTCAAAGAAAAACCATTTTCCGAGTCCCATTTTTTCTTTACAAACACAAATAGGTTTTTAAGAGTGCAATTAAAACGGTACACTTTATTCACTATTCTTCGTAGCCTCCTAGTCGCGTCCGTTGCAACCGTGTTAATTGAGTAGCGAGTTCATATAGGATATGCAAACATTGATTGATTGCCGTGGATTAATGAAGCACCCGCTGTGAAATTCTCGTGAAAACCAATAACTGTAATCCAAATCGTCTTCATGGAGATGCATCTCTGTGTCTTGAAGCTGAAGTTTATCATTTCAGTTCCTATATTAGGCGAACATAGCGCTAAAAACTAGTGTTTGAAAAAAAAAAGTGCTTTTAACCTACCAAATTTATGAAGAGACTGGAAGCACCGAGTACGTATTTGTTTCATGAATGAATCGTTTCCTTCCATCTGCATACGATAGAATAAAGCTCAAAGAACGTTTATCAAGGAATTTAGCTTTTAATAAAGCTTTCCCAATTTCGTGTAGAGGAACATAATTATAATAAAGATACCTACTCCAAGTTCAGGTATACGACGCATCTATATCATGTATGTATAGTAGCGAAATAAAAATGAAAATTCACCACTTTAATAAATAAATAACATAAAATAAAAATAAAATAAAATAAAAAAAAAAAAAAATGAAAACAAAAAAAAATAAATAAAATAAAGTAAAATAAAATATAATAAAAATAAAATAATAATAAAATAAAATAAAATAAAAATAAAATAAAATAAAATAAAATAAAATAAAATACAAATAAATTAAAATTAAAATAAAATACAAATAAAAATAAAATAAAATAAAAACAAAAATAAAATAAAATGATAATAAAAATCGTTTATTTTCAGGCGTCGAAGGCACATAGCATGTTAGTATTACCAAACAAAACACTTAAAAACTATGTTAGTAATAAGACTTAGGCACACATGAGTACAAAACAAAAAAACATTAACACGTATAATAATTTATTCATATTTAAAATAGAATCGCATCAAAAAAATATAACAAACTAAAATTAAATATCATTAAAACAGTTGCGAATCAGGTAATATGGACTAAATGAAAAAGGGTTACGAGAAAACTTGATACAGTCGCCAGCACATCAAGTTACCACAAAATGTCAGTTTTCTCCAAATTATTTTAAACCTTAAAATGTTGATGGTTACGTACAAAATCGAATGAGAAAATTTGACAATTTGTGGTAAATTGAAGTGCTGACGACTGTACATCGGATGGTAAATCTTTGTTACGCATTTGGCTTCCGAACTAGGGAATCGATTGCAATCGGTTTTAGCTTCGTGACCACTAAATTACGTAAACTTTCAAATGAATATTATCTTATAAAGATGAACCTAAGTTATCCCGATAGAAACAGTCCTGCCATGGTTAAAGATCAACTAGAATTAAAATGTTACTCCTGAAAGTACATATATACTATAACTATAACAGTTAAGTGTGATGGTTTAGATAACAACTTAATCCTGACGAACCGCAACCTCAAAGCGTGGCACGCCTCGACAGGTTCGCTGGTGACACGACGATCATGTGTGGCGGACCACTCGGACTTGCGAACTCAAAGGAGGACTCACGGACTCGAGGACTTATGGTCTCAAACTCAAAGGGTAATGCAGCTGATGAAAGCAAACCAGAAGCTCGCAAGCCAATACACCCGGAAAAAAGGCCGGAAGCAGCCCTTTTTAACTGGTTCTACACCAAATTCGAAAAATATCTTACACCATTTGTGCTGAACAATATAACTTGGCTGACTACAGATAACGGAACACAATAACTTGAAACTTGATTAGGAATTAAGGTAAAGTATAATCAATAAAATTTACATGGCTCGATTAAAAACTAAAATACAAAAATTTATAAAAATCGACTGGATTCAATTCCTATTTTTCTCAACTCTAGTTTTCCAATAAAAAATTGATACCCTCATTTACGTCTTAATCAAAATTGGATAAGTAAAAAATTGAATGACCAGTTATACGAATTGGAAAAAAAAATTAGGTTGAAACCGCAGAGGTCACGCTGCAGTATGTACGTATATACTGCTGTACATTTAACAACAGATAATACAATCCACCTAAACAAGATATCGATCGTACCCTAATGGACGATTTTGTAACACAAGGCCTCGCCCTTTATCTTCACAAACTCAGCAAACGGACTTATCTTCAGAATAACAGAAACCATTGTCACAGCATTCTTTTCAGTAGCCCTACATAGGGAGTACGATTCTGTACAATTTCTTTATTGAACAAAAGTTTATTAGGAAATAAATGATGCTTTAAAAGAGCGGGAAAAGTAGAACCTGTCGATTATTCATTTATTCAACTTTGAGATTTAAGGTGTTCAGTGTGGACAGGGAAGTTTAAACTTTGAAGAAGAATAGAATAGAACACTCTTTATTATGTACTCTCTCTATCTCTCTTTATTGTGTATCTCTATCTTCTTTATGTTCTTCCTCTCTGCGTTTGTGTATCTCTCTTTCGTCTCTCTTTTCTATGCTGTGTGTGTTTTTATCGTCTGTTTATTATGCGTGTTTTGAAGATTTATAATCAACTTTCAGCATAGCTAATTATTACCTAATGTTTATATCTCTTCAAATGTTTATCTAAGACATATCCCATTTAGATGCAGTGGTATTATACTTAATTGTGTGTGCAGCAGCACATCGGTGTACAGTCCATAGCCGACTAGACATTGCTCATCATCTTTTGCTGCCTCGTCGTACCAAATAGCGACCGCACTTTGACTCAACCAACGTTCTCAGAGGAAAACCGGCAATCATATCCTACTACAATCAGTTAGGTAATCTTTTACCACCTAAAGTTTTATTTCACGTATCTGCCTCCTCAAAAAGTGGTACAATTAAGTGCTCAATGTGTAACGTATTTAGTGGCTACACATCTGTGCAATATTATAAAACAAAGATTGTAGACAATCAAATGAATTATATTCGACGATTACCTACATCTTTTTGAGGCTGACTGTACACAATATTGTGTAATAACTAAATTGTCATACAGTAGACATAGTTTTAGACAATTCATCTCAATCTTTGCAACACGAATTTTAATTAACAAAAGTCTTAATTCTAGTAATAAAACCTCATTGCGGAATTCAATGTCAATGGTATTTTGACCTTTAGACCTGCACATAACTTGGAAAAATGTTACGAACAACCTTCAACACCCAATTGAATGCCACATGTCAGCGACTAACCATCGGGCTAATTGCGTAACACACTTTCAATCACATTCCGAGAGTTTTGAAGGATATTGCTAATCCATTGCTTCAAAGGTTTGAAAAATTCGTCAGCTTAACAACGTAAATAACGCAATGAACGTGGGTGAGCTGTCAAAATGAAACCGCGATCTGAAATTGCGATCAATTGTCATTTTATGTGTGTTATGCTGTGTACACACCGGCCCAACGAACGCCATTGAAGGATAGTCGTCGTTGGCCCGCACGTTCGTTGGCCTTCGAAGATACGTCCAATTACATTTAGTGGTCGAGCAAACGATCGTTCGATTACGTCTATCCCTTTGATGTTACCGCCAAGCTGCGGATACCCAGCACACGCCAACGAACGATTGTTGGCGTTTGCTAAACCATCCAGACAGGACCAACTTGAGCCAGCGAAACCCATTTGTTGGCGTTCATTGGGTCGGTGTGTACACAGCATTACGCAATAACCCATGTCAATAAAAGCTTATGTCGTTTCTGATTGCCACCCCTATAAGTATCTGTTTTTACTCGACTACGCGACAGTAAAGACAGGGTTATATTTTTCATGCGCAGATCTTTGTATCTTTGTACATGGGATTATTGATACCCTCGAAACATCCTAACGCTGCATCCTAAGCTGGATGGATTTTATTCTATATGACTATCGACTCACGTCTAGGTCGCGGGATGGATAAGGGGCTGGTTTTCTTTTTATAAAATCAAAATCGCTGATTTTAGACGTCAAAAATAAAGGTCTTGAAAAAAAATTACCTTGACCTATTAATATAAGGCTTAAGGAGACTAAAAAGTTAGTAGTATGATGCAATTGGTGGCAACAAATCTGAGATTAAACTAAAATTACTGCAACCAAAGTGATCGGACGGACAGACATCAGACTTAGTTGCGGTCGGTTTTTTTTTTCAAATTTTATTTGGCGTCATGCTAGAATGGATTACGAACCCCCAATGGTTACCACAGCCTTTGGACATCTGTAAAACCAGAGACATCGCAGAGATGTTGCCATCCAAGAAAAATTCTTATGCCAGCCTGTAAATAGACTGTTTTATTTTACCATTCAAACAAGAACAATCATGGAGCTCGTTCTAGGAAGTAATCGTACCATACCTTTCACTGCCGTAAGCAGTAAGAAAACACTTTAAATTAACAACACTTGAACAAATAAAACCCAATAAGGTCTGTAGACCGTGAACAACGCAATACCCGACACCCATCAATAAGGTTGCCACTGCGAGAGACCATCCTGAAGAAAACCTTCTAATTGAATCTTCTTAATTGAAATAGACCTTAGAACGGCAATGTGGTGCTCTCTACTTTAGCACCTATAAAATAGACAGATGGCTCTTTTTAATTATGTCATTTAAGGGAAAAGCGTCAGGGTAGTCCGCGAAATTCGAATTTTCTTACGTGTTTTTGCAATTTGCAGGACAGTAAAAGGTTGTATGTTGATCTAAATAAGATTCGCATCAGTATCAAATATTTATTTATAGAAATATAATCATAAAAATTATCAATACAACTCTCTAAGTTCACATTACCCTATTAAATGACTATTTCATGAAATCATGACATTAGAGGCCAATTCTACCTTAAGAAGTTGTACACTGTCCATTCCAAGGTTGCCTGGAAGGGATCGCAGAAAGCGATAAGGTCGCCCATTGTATATTTTGTAGTATTTGGTTTATTTTTTGTTATGTATTTTTGTGGTTGTCAATGAAGTTTGTATAAATAAATAATAAATAAGATCCACGACACACAGTAGATTACGTGCCGACACGATGACGATGAAAATTAACTGATAAGAACCCAAAATCATTTAATATCCCTTGCTAGTTAATACCACGGGCCAGTGATTTTAATCTACATGATTATGCTGATTAACCAATCTCGTAAATCGCTTACCTTACAAAGAATAGGATTGGTGAAAAAAATAATTAAAAAAGAGGCACACCCTCTCCGTGTAGAGGCGGGGTGAATCAGCGCCATTAAAAGCATTTTTCACGCGCCATCTTTCCACTTACCAGCTTACCAGGTATGGATGTATATTGCACAGTTTGTTTGGACGGTAACGAACAAATGCGCCAATAATGGTAGGTCACGTAATGCTAGATGTTGAGGAAATGTGGCTGGTACTATGTAAATACAACATGAAAGTATAATGCAATGATGACCGTGTGGCTTCAGTTAGCATGAATGCTATGTAGGAGTAAGTAATGGATTATATTAGGCAGATGGGCTGTAGCATCCATCTCACTAGACTTCAAACTGCTTAAAGCCTGATTTCCCTAATGATTGCGGTGATCAACCTGCAGTTGCAAATATACTCGTCATGTAGTAGAGGAATAAACTGGTAGTTTACATCTGACAACTAATATCTTCATGCCTTCATGTAGGGAACAGGCATAATTCTGGTATACAATTAGTATTATAAAACAACGACGAATTTGTCTCTTAATGAGAACACTTAAACAATGCGTGTCGAAGTGCGAGCATTTGGAAAATGTACAGTCACGCTCGTGTGCTGCTTGTGAAATAACGAGATGAAACCGCGTATATTTAAAGACGTCGCATGTCGGAGAAATTGGGAACAGACGCCTAATATTCTCGTGATCACGTCGAGATAAACCCAGGAACGTGAAACAGATACAATGGGAGATGGAGGTTAAGAAGGGCCGAGGGATAACAAGACTAACTCGGTGAAAAGGATATGTAGTCTTAGAATGTGTTTTTAGGGAAATCTTGAAAGTGAAAATGGGAAAGAAAATGTATGAAGTACCTGCGCATCAGTTTAAAGAAGATTCTCTTCTATTTCAGAGAATGAAAAATATAAGTAAAATAAGATATCAGATCATGAATGTATAGGACTTTCCAATTAACGCTACATTAAACATTTCAACGAAAAAAAATATGTTTAACAGAAATTCCTTCCCTTTCCCTTCATAAAAGTAAAAATAATTTCTTTATAAAAGAAAAAGAGCCAAATTTATATAAATGCCTGGTAACATTATGAATGAAAAATATTAGAAATGTTGGAGTTCACACTTCATAAAGTTCTTGAAACATTGTTTTGCTGAAATTCCTTGTAATTGTTTCTTTGAAGCTTTCTGATTGTTCTTTTTTTTTAAATCCTTTGTATAAATTTTATTCTTGACTGCAAAACAAAAAAAAAATGAGCGTTTTTAAATAGATTCTGAAGATTTTTGCTGATAAAAATCCAATCTTTAATCTTTTAATCCTATAAGTATAAAAAATCCGAAAATAGTCTAGGCAGACTATTTTCGGATTTATAAAGATAATATGGCTCAGATAAGCCATATTATCTTTTCATAAAAGTCGTCCGTTAAAAATGGGTGTTAAAGGCATGTGCCTATATACTGATAGCCCTTAATCTGATTATCTGACGTATGTACGTCAGATAATCAGATTAAGGGCTATCAGTCAAGCTTTCCTTGAGTGAAATAAATAAAACCGCATGTGACTTCAAACATAAACAACACCTAATTGCTCTGTGCAACTAACTAACGTATTAAGCGTCTAGGAGCTAATATGCATGTAACTTAGTTAAACTGAAGCTTTATTACCCAGTTACTGGGTAAATCCACGTTTGTGAAATTACAGAAACTCATTAACTGGTTCAAGTATTCGCAAGAAATATGATCCTTAACGCAAACTAAGTTTTATGGTAAAAAGGCTTTGCTAAAAAACATTTTAGTATCATAATTATATGTTTGTAACTTGTTTGTAAAATTGTAACGTTATTTTAAAACTTTTTTAAGACAAATTAATTCCGTTTCACACCACAGTAACTTACACTTCTATTCGTATTTAGGTATTGCAACTAAATCCTTTTAGTAATTCTATAAAAGTCAGCTAAGTTAAGAAAGCACTACTTCCTAAAAGCAATTCACATTTAACTCGCAATGTTTTATCTCAGACCGAAATTCCTGACACGTGGTATTTTGTCCAGCCTTAACTTATATACATATATGTATATTTTAATTTTTTCTTAAACTAAAGATAAATTAAGATTTATAAACTTGGTTCATAACATAGAATTAAAAATGCTTCCTTTTCTTAGAAATTATAGGCTATAATGTTTTTCCTTGATCACAAGACCAATGGATTTGGTCATCTTATTAAAATTTGTTATAAAAGGACTGGCCATAAGCCGTGAAAAAAATAAGAAAAGCCATTTATGTTTTCTTTATAATACTTTTTTTTACTGAATAAAAGGGCTGTTTATTTTTTTTTAAGTAAATTGGCCTGTACTTTCATCATTACTTAATAAAATCTTTTCTCAATCTTATCTTAATCATTTTTTATATATCCCAGCTGCAATATAAGAATTCATTCTTCCATCGTCGTACCTACCTAACCTACCCTATGTAAATGAAAAATTACGATTTTAAAGTAAAAATATATTTTTACTTTCGTTCAATCAATCTATTTGATCATTTAATTTGTAATAATATGACAGTCGAGAAAAAAGTGAAAAATTACTTTAATTTTGGAAGTCGGTGTCTTGTATTTTCATTATTTGCCACCGACTTTCGAAATTAAAGTTAGTTTTCACTTTGTCGTGTTTTTTGTTTGGGAGTCGGTTCCTTTTTTTTTTGTAATAAAATATATTTTTCGCTTTTTAGTACCTACCCTACATACATTTAAATACCATTACCTGCTATGTAAATAACAGTGTCAGGAAGTTATTCTAACATCATCCACATAGACTAAGTGGTAAAAATACGTATTATTAAAGCTAACTCAAAAACTACCCAAGCAAAGTTATTAAATATATGTACATATATGGTACCATTGCGCAAGCTTCCTCTACCAAAAGAAAAAGAATTTCCTAAATCGATCCACAATTGGCGAAAATAACGATGAACAAACAATAAAACAGACGAACATAAAACCTCCTTTTTTAAGTCTGATAAAAATAAGAAATCCCATTTATATTTTCTTTTTAATGCTTTCTTTTACAAAATTTGATAACTTTTATATTATTTTTCTGGGTAAATTGGCCTGTACATTTATAATTACTAATCATAACTTTTTCATAAAATAACTCATTTTATTAATTTATTTCATAATTTTAATTTATTCAAGAATTAATCTCCGTCGTTGTAAGTACTTTAACAAAATTCATTTATTTTTCACAACACCTGGTCGCCAATGTCAAATTACCTATATGTCATGCAAACCTAACCTAAAGTAAGTCATTAAAGCCCTGTGCTTTAATGACTAAGTGACCGGGCATAAATATTGTGCTAGATTTCATTTTCATTATGACCCGCTGGTCATTAATGTGATTTGAATTAGGAACCTCAAGAAAAAATCGCATGCAAACATTTACCATAGTACAAACTGATTCACAATTCACGTGCCATTGAGACTTGCACTAAAAATCATAAAAATAAATTGTTCGAAAATCGAACTGGCCACCACGAGTAGAACACAAATAAAAGAAAGAGAGATAACAAAATAAAATAAAGGCCCAAAGTCTGCAAATCGTTTTGCTGCTTAACAACAAATTCTCACAAAAATGTCGAGTGACAATAGTGATTTGACTCCGGAGTACATTAAATCCGAAGCCATTGGCATTGCTAACATTCTACTCCAAGAAAAGTTCTAGGAATCGTAGATGAAAGCCTACGACGATTTTTACAAATGGACATCTTTATAGGGCGTCAAATCCACAGAACAGATAAAAGGTTCTGTGGTCAAATCTGTATCTGAATCAGTGTTTTTAGTCTACTTCCAGGCGGGGCGAGCACGGCCTACTGTGAAATGGCTTGAGTCACACACGTTTTCACAGTGGACGTTAAATCGTTTTGTCTTAGATGTTAGCACGGCGGCATGAGATAATTTCTTGATATGTGACATAACAAATGTCACATTTTGGCAGATGACTAAGCAAAAATGATCAAGTTCGTTCGGAGGTGGTGATGATATGAAAACAGAAAAAAAAATATTTTCCACCAAATGGCAATAAATTATTACCTCCTGCGGCGGCTAGGGACGAGAGGACGCGAAATTTGCCTTTCCCTCAACCGCCCCACCTCCTCCTTTGCGAGCATTACTGCTTCGCAGAAGGCTGCCCATGCCCTCTCGCTCCGTACCAGGGTCGGACGCGAGAGATCTCCGCCGCCGCCGATCGCCTCCACGAGGACACGGCGGTGCTCTGCCTAAGCCGGATGGTTGCCCTGTGCTAGCAAGACGAATTGTAAAACATGTCTTTAATATTTTGTTATTATTGTCGAATTGTAAAACGTCTTGGATACGCGTCTTGGTAAACTCCCGCAGGAAAGATTTTCATACCACATGCGATTTGACTTTGCACAATACAGTGCAAAATCTACGATACTAATATTATTTTTTACTTGGGTAACACTTTTGCTAATTGACTTTGCACGATCCTGCAAAGCAATATGGGTATTGCTTTGCAGGATCGTGAAAAAAAATGGTATATCTTGGGCGATATACCATTTTTTTTATTTGGTCCAAGGTCCTAAATAAAATTTGGTAACATTGGAATTTGAACTTTGTCACGTTGAATTTCTGTTTTCAAAACAAAAATATGTTCTAAGATTCGGAATTCAAGCTTAGTGTATAGTATTTGCAAGATAAACAGATGTTTTTACATAATGAAGAATTTCAATAAAAATAAAGGGATGGGCAATGATCACATTTCGTTTAAATATTGTAGTTGAAAAACGATTTCGAGAAATAAGGTTGCTGATCACTGCGGTGCAACAAATATTCTAAGATTATTGATATTTTTGTTCGTCCTTATTATGTCCTTTATGACGTCATCATTCTAAAAAGGTTTGGTTTCATTACCAGAATGTATGTGATGCAATTTTATGCGCTTTCATATCGTCAAGAACGCAAGTTTATTGAGTTTATTTTCATCATCATTCATGGTGTAGTATCATGAATATGTAATTTAAAACTTTGACGGAAGCGCTTTTGCTTTTTAGGGTTCCACCTCAAAAGGAAGAATCGAAACCCTTAATGGACTACTTCTTTGTCCATCAGTCTAATCCTTTTTCTCAGGAATGCTTGGAAGTATCAAGTTGAAATTGATATCAAATATTTCGATCTACGCTCCCTTGGAGCTGTAAAAAATTGAGCTGCCTTAGAAGCTTGATTTAAATATGCGGTATAAATTGCTATTCATGTCGCATACTTTGACACTCGCAAATAAATTAAAACCCCTTTTTTTTTGAGGGTGGGAAATCATCAAATAACTTCTCCCGCTCTGGGCGGAGCAGGAAGGTGTGTCAGACTCTTACTGACTAAAACCCACCCGTATTCCTTCCTGTTACCTGTGTTGCGGGGCCTCGGTGACCCATAAGTACCTTCCCGCGACCCCGGCAAACATCGGCCCTAGTGGACCCCTACCTATGTGCTGACGACATCTCTTTGAGGCGCGCGTGGAATACAACGCGCCGTCGATCCGGGCCTGGTCCTTACCGGACGGTGAGCTACCCATTACTCACCGTCCGCAAGCCCGCGCCTACGGTGGCCGGAAATCCGCCCGGGATTCCGGACGCCCTGGGCGTCTCCTGCGGCGGCTAGGGGCGAGAGGGCGCGAAACTTGCCTTTCCCTCAACCGTCCCGCCTCCTCCTTCGCGAGCGTTACTGCTTCGCAGAAGGAAAATTAAAACCCCTACGGGTTTATACCAATATAAACTCTATTCTTTCGATTCATGAAATTATAAAATCATAGAATCATGAAATTTGGCAAGAAGCAAGGTCTCACAGTACAAATAGGTACCTACAGAAAAATATCCGAAAGTCGTTCATTTATATTTATATTCCATACTCTATGGCAGAATATTTTCTCAACTACATAGTTATGTGTGTCCTTCAATCCGGAATCGAAAATTTACCGGCTATATCTTGAAGTTTAGTCCAAAAAAGTCCAAAAAAATATTTTTTTACAACGGGTGCCTCGTTGGTCTAGTGGTCGCAAGTGCTACTGCTGAGCATGTGGTCCTGGGTTCGATTCCCGGATCGGGCAAAGTGTTATTTGGTTTTTCTATCTGAAATTTCTCAATAGCAGCCCGGAGGCTGGATTTGTGCCCGGTTGCTAGCAATAGGCTCGCCCCCTATTACATGGGACTTAAAAACATAACTAGCGAAATGTGGGTGTACTACAGGTACACGTCTGTCCAACCCTTTAGGGAAACAAGGCGTGATGTTATGTGTGTTTTTTACGTGTGCTGCGCGTAATCAAGACTTTATTTAAGGTTAACCAAACATCGGTTACAGGTTAATGATGATTGGTCGCTTTTATGGTAAAAGCGACCAATCATGACACCTAACTTAAGAGCCCTAGGTACTCGTACCTATTTCTGTACCCGTACCTTCTGAAATAACTTTTTTTCCTTTTATTTTCCCAGTCACTTCTAGTAGTTCTTCTTCACACACGACGCTGTTAGGCGTTCGTGCTGATATGTATAAACTGGTGTGCAATGACACCAGTTTATACATATCAGCACGAACGCCTAACAGCGTCGTGTTGGGAATGTAACAATCACGTCATACCCTTGGCGAGTTTGTCGCTCTACTCGTAATTCGGACAACTTCATTTGTTCGTCATGTCGGGGGAAGGATCCTGATTGGTTCGCTGATACCTTGCTGAATAATTGCTGTTTGTTATTGGTTATTGTAACTGAGAGAAGTAAGAACTTGGATTCTGATTATGGTTTTAGTAAAGCTTTTCTTAGCCATTTTACGAGCCTTCAATATTAATAGATAAACAACTAGGTTTCTAGACGAAAGCAATAATTGCCAAAAAAAAGCAATACAGGCTTGTGCGGTATGCACGAGCCTGGGGGGTAACCATGACCTCTTACAGCAGTATTACTTCAATATTACTTCAGCGTGAGAAAGAGATGGAGCTATAAGTCCTGTATAGCTCCATCACTTTCCCACTGGAAGTAATATTATAATAATACTGCTATAAGAGGTGATGGTTACCCCCCTGTATTGCTTTACTGGCGCGCCGCGCAGCGCGACACTTTCCATGAAGTTTGTGTAGAAATTGTGCTGTTAGTGTCGCGTCCCGCTGTCGCGTCGCGCTGTTGAGTCGCGCTGTCGTGTCGCGCCTCTCTGTGGGAGCCTTAATTGCCTGTTATGAAATGTAAGCTAGATAAATCACGAGTTGAGTAGTGAACAAATTATAGCTTAGAGAAAAATACTTTGGGCTTAGTGTACAAAAAAATATAACATCACACATAACATAACCCAGTTTTGTTTAGGTATTCCTCACTATTTTAAAGATTCAGCTGCATTGTATGTTTCTGCTTGATTAATTTTGGAAACACCTCTGCCTAACCCCGAAGGGTTAGGCAGATGTGTTCCAGTAGTACATCCACATTTCGCCAGTTATGTTTAAGTCCCATGTTATAGGGGGCGAGCCTATTGCCATCAACCGGGCACAAAAATTATAAGTAAGTACTGTAATTTCTTCCACGATCAGTAATCATCGACTTTCATAAGAAGTTTGTACCAAAATAATGAATTTGTATATTAAGCGTTATCTTAAAATCGATACAAGAACAAACTTAAATATATCAGAAGTTTTTAAATACAAAAATAAAAATATTTCATGCTTCAAGCTTGTTTAAAAGGGTTGAAAACTCGTGCAAACTTTCAGATGTTCAAGTAGGGTAGTTTGAAAAACGAATGGGAAAGTTTTTACATAACAGCAACTTTGACAACGATTTTAATACATTAATATGTAAATATATTAAAATCGATGTGAAAGTTGCTGTTAGACAGACCCTTTAGTCTTTATTTTATTCAAGTCTATGAATTTCCAATTTGGGATTGAAGGATAAACTTAAAACCAGTTAGTAAAAAAAACTTTTGTTAGATTGGAGAATAGACCGAATTCTCCAATCTAACAAAATTATGTTTTACTACATGGTTTTAAGTTTGTCCTTCAATCCGGAATTGGAAATTCATAGAACGTATCACTTGAGTGAAGCCGCGGGCAGCCGGGCACAACTTTGAGGCGGAACCCTCAGAGCGCGAGTTCTACTCGTACTTGCGCGGTTTTTTATGCCTGCCAAAAAGTTTCTGCTGGCGGGAAGGGATTGTGTTTTGTTTTCGTCGTGATTGATGAGAGGGGTAGGCAATGAGGCGCGGGTGGTACTTGATATTTTTCTGGCTTACTACGCCTCTGAAAAATTAAAATCATAGATATAGAAAAACATGCATATAATTTCTTGCTGGTAAATTTACCAGATAAAAAATCAAAGAAAGAACGCTCATTCGTAGTCCGTGGAGAATACGTCAGAATTGTCGAAAAGTTCCAAGCTCTACGCCCCTCATAATATAAATACGAAAATCTACTAACTATACTTGTAATTTTAATAAATATGTTGATTCTAGTACTATTTATTGCTTTTTATTGTCTCGTAGACGGTATGAAAAGTAGAGTATTCTCCTCGGGGATAAAAGTGCCTTCGTCTTGGGCGCCCAAAAACACTGCTTTATCCCTTGGTGCATAATCTACTATTATGAACCTTATTTATGTTTATACATAGTTAACCCGGTTATGTAATCTCAATGTGCCCGTCGTTTTTTTTTTTTTGAATCTAAATAAAAGAGTTATCAGTATGTTTGACTGCATAGTAACATTTGAAATTAATTAAATGCTACGTGCTATATCATTCTAGCACGTAGCATTTAATTAATTTCAAATGTTACTATGCAGTCAAACATACCGATAACTCTTTTAATCAAAAATATATAATGAATAAAGTTATTTTTTTCAAATTAATCTCAAATTTAGATGTGGTATCAAACATTAATAATTAGTACTGATGATAAAAAACCGGCTAAGTGCGAATCGGACTCGTACACGAAGGCTTTCGTACCACCATACAATATTTTGCAAAAAAACGCCATAAAAACACGTTTTCTTTAATTTTTAACTTAACTTTGTTTATTATTTTTTTTAATTGCAACTGTACTATTACGGCTCATGAGATACAGCCCGCCGACAGACAGACAGACAGACAGACGGACGGACGGACGGACAGCGGATGCTTACTAATAGGGTTCCCTTCGGGTATGGAACCCTAATAACTATAGCTAATAACTAACCCATAATTTTACAGAACACGTTCAAATAGTTTAACAAATACATATGTTTGATGTAATAGTAGGTATTTTTCGATACATGCGATAGACATGCAAAATATTTTTCACAGCTAAGACGTCACCTCAATACCGTGTAGCAAGTAAACAGTTTCTTTAGATCGTGTCCTCCAAATACATATTTTAAAAATTATAAATTAAAAACATTAAACAAAGAATCTCCCAATTGGAAAACCGTAGGGCATCAATCATTAGTGTGGCGAGGGACACGAACTAATGCAATTAATTCCTTTGTGGGGGCATATCAGAGGTCCCAAGCCTTTCTACGCGAATTTCTCGTCCTTCAGTCGCATGTTAAATTTGAATGATAAATGATTTTATTTCTGTAAGTACAAACACTTTTCACACGTTATTTTTTTTAAGCTAGATAAGGTCGGTGTTTCCTATCAGAGTTTTCTGAGAAGAAAGGCTGAAACAAACTCAGAGGTCACAGTCTCTTTTAAAGTCCAGACATTATCTTGGTTAGATCATGTGAAGACCATGTAGATTGTCATAAATGGTATTTTGATGAAAGAACCACACAGATTAAGTAGACCTGTTCAGTCAGTGCACGCATTTGTCAGTAGTCGTGCAGCTCAACTCAGAACTTAAGGAGCTCATTCATTTCATCAAAATATTCAAGGTTTCTCTTCCAAACAATTGGAAATCGAATTATTTTTAGAAAAAACAATGTTTGACATTGTCTGTATAACTGAGCATTGGTTAAAAGATTATGAAATGTTAATTAACTATGAGAATTATAGTGTGGCCAGTTGTTTTAACCGAAAATCGATGCTGCGTGGTGGTTCACTAATCCTAATTAAAAGTTGTATCAAATCAAAAACTCGTAAAGACATAGTGGAACTTTCGGTTGAACATAGCATTGAACTGTCTTGTGTTGAGCTAGATAAGCATGTCATAGTGTGCGTTTACAGACCCCCTAATTATCAAAACTACTCGATATTTGAGTCAGTTATGGAAGATGTTTTGGCTAAACTAGCAAATGGAAATAAATCAGTGATTATCTGTGGTGACTTTAACATTAATATTTTAGAAAATAATTCAAACACCAGTAGATTATTAAATTTGTTTAAATCATTTAATCTGTCAAATGTGTTTGTGGAACCAACACGAATAACTACGACTTCTGCTACGTGTATTGATAACGTTTTTTGTTGTTGCGACTATTTAGATAAAGCCATCGTTAATTATCTCCCGTCTGACCACAGTGGTCAAACCGTAACTTTCGAGTCCAACCTAACAATAGAAAAAATGCAAATACAATTCAGACCAATAACATCTGTTAATTTAAATAAATTTAATAGCACTTTAATTTGTAAGTTAAGCGACCAGGATCTTACAATGAACAATGTAAATATCTTGTACAAAGATTTTTTTTCGGTAGTCCAGACCGAGTTCAATAATTATTTTAAGAAGAACACTAAAACTATCAGCCCTAGGTTTTTATTTAGTGACTGGGCCACTAGAGGACTCAGGAAAAGTAGGGAAAGACTTTTCGAGCTGTATGGCCTTAAGCCTTACATAAACACTGAAACTTTTAATAGGTATGTTGCTACTTACTCTAGAATTTTTAAGAACACTTGTAAGGCAGCTAAAGCCTTGTACATTAGCAACAAAGTTAAATCAGCAGACAATAAAATAAAGACAGTTTGGAAAATTATCAATAATGAAACGAATAGGAACAAAAAGCATGATTCTGATTACACACTGGAGACGTCATGTGGTCTCATTTGCGATAGCAAAGAAGTTGCTCAAGAATTTGTAAATTTTTTTACCAGTGTCCCGCTTAAAACTACTGAAACCTTAAATTCCTCGCCCTCGCTCGCTTTTGATTTGGTAAAGGAAAACGTTTCAGCTTGCACGATTGAATTTAACTTTAAGCATATTAATCCCATAATAGTAATAAAAGCTTTTAAGCAAATCAAGATCAAATTGTCTGAAGATCTTTGGGGAATGTCCATTAAAGTCTGTACCTCTATAATTGAGACTATAGCGCCCTACTTAGCCTTAATATTTAATTTGTGTGTGGATCAAGGAGTCTTCCCGGATTTAATGAAATACAGTAAGGTAATACCACTTTTCAAATCCGGGGACAGTAAAGACACCAATAATTATAGACCCGTATCTGTGTTGCCGGTTTTCAGCAAGGTGTTTGAAAGGGTAATGCTTAATCAAATGCTCAATCATTTTAACTCGAATAAAATCCTTCACGATCAACAGTATGGTTTCACTAAAGGACGGTGTACGACCGACGCCGGTGTAACCTTGCTAAGACACATTTTTAACGCGTGGGAAGAAGCGCAAGACGCCATAGGAATCTTTTGTGACCTCTCCAAGGCATTTGATTGCGTCGACCACGAAACCTTACTCTTGAAACTTGAGCATTACGGACTTGGAAAACATGCGCTCAGCTTAGTAAAATCTTATTTAAATGATAGACAACAGCAAGTACAAATTAATGGTATCAATTCACTGGGTTTAAAAGTAAAAATGGGTGTTCCACAAGGCTCGATATTGGGACCTTTCCTCTTTTTAGTGTATATTAACGATCTACTCCATTTATTAAATAATCAACCACAAATGGTGTTATTTGCTGATGATACTTCTTTAATTTTTAAGGTAGATAGACGTGCTACGAATGTTGACGACGTAAATAACGCCCTATTGCAGGTACAGAACTGGTTCACTGCCAATAATTTAGTATTAAATGGGAAAAAAACTAAGTGCATTCAATTTTCTTTACCAAATGTCAAAAGTGGTGATTATGAGATAGTATTGAATCAAGAGAAACTAGAATTCGTCGATAAAACTGTTTTCCTGGGGATCACGCTCGACTCAAGGCTACAATGGGGTCCTCATTTAACATCTCTTGCAGGACGGCTAAGTTCAGCGGCATATGCTGTCAGAAAAATCCGTCAATTTACTGATGTAGATACCGCGAGGCTAGTCTATTTTAGTTACTTTCATAGTATCATGTCTTACGGTATTTTACTTTGGGGACGGGCTGCAGACATCGAGTCAATTTTTATTCTGCAGAAAAGAGCTATCAGAGCCATTTATAATCTCCGCAGGCGCGATTCTCTAAGGGACCGGTTTAAGGACATTAACATCATGACGGTACCTTGTCAATATATCTACGAAAACATCATGTACGTAAGAAAAAATTTACATCATTTTAGTAAAAGAGGTGAAAGACATAATTGTAGTACTAGAAATAGGGACCTATTATCTCAGCCAGGTTTCAGACTGGCTAAAGTAGACTCATCTTTCATGGGGTACTGTTTAAAATGTTACAATAAAATTCCACCCCACATACTTCAACTGAGTGAAATGAAATTCAAATCTTGTATCAAACGCACACTATGCAGGCAGGCATATTATAAGTTGGGTGATTACATCGCTGATAAAAATGCTTGGCTCAATGCTGGTCCCGCTCCACAACCACAACCAATTGAATAATTAACATTTGAAAATACTGTTGGAGCAGCTGAACATTGTAAGACTATCTTTGCATTGTATAAATTCAACCTACGTTGTATTGTATAATTGCATTGCACAGGTGTGAGTACTATGTATAATAGAGCTACCATTTGCCGGTTATGTAATTGACTTGAATGGGTCCTGGCGGCTGAGAGTATGTCATGCTCACTCAGATGTCTCGCTTATGGTGGCGCGTGTGTTGGATCATTTAGCTCCCTTCAAAATGGTTGAGCTGAATGGTGCTAATCCATGCGTCATGCTCGTGAACGGGCGCCGTTAGTTGGGACTGGTCACCTCTTAGCGTCCTCGGCTTATTTGTAATTATTTTATTTAGAAATTGTTTTTGTTTCTCTTTTTACTATGGGCGCGTTTTTTTATTTTACATCGTCCTCACATTTAGTTATAATTTCAACATTATTTTTGTACTAATCTTTATGTATCAATTTAATTTAAAAGAGTGTCCATGGAGTTTCTTGCCCGTTCTTCTCCATAGGTACCTACTACGCTTTGGAATGGGCAACTAGCTTCATATTTCTAACTGACCGACTCCTTGACAATTCAAAAGTGCCTGTAAATGGTTTAATTGAAATAAATGCTTTGAGTTTGAGTTTGAGTTTGAGTTCAACGATTCTACGAACAATACCAAAGAAAGGACATTTGGGTAGGCCCCCAAAAATACTCAAATTGCCAGACCATGTTAAAAACTAACTGAGAAAAAAAAACATAAATACCCACGTAGTCTTTACATTTGCAATAATTTTAATAAAATAATATTTCACAGAGTAAATATTCATGTCATTGCATAAATAAAATTCATCAATGTCAGTGTGTATATAACAGCTTTCTGCACTCTCTCTCCATATAAACTTTAACTGTACCAAATTTAATACTCCTCCGTCGGCGAAATTTTCAATATTTTGGTCAGATCATTTGAGGACCATGTAGGTTGGTATCTGAAATAGTCTTTTGAGAAAAGATCTACACAGATCTGAGTGGACCTGTCCAGTCAGTGCACGCATTTGTCAGTTATCATGCAGCTCAACTCAAAACTTAATGAGCTTAATGATTTGACGAACAATACCAAAGAAAAGAATAGAATATAAATTATTTCCAAGGACATACATTTGTATTACATACATTTCAGACATTTGGGTAGGCAGCAAAAAGTACTAAAACTGGCAGACCATCATTAAAACTAAGAGCAACATAAAAAAAAAAACAACAACAACAACACAAACACACACATTCACAAATATTAATAATAATTAAAATAATAAAATACTTAGAAACAACACCAACTTACTTACAAAGTAAATATTAATATCATTGTTTATATAAAATGGTATTTAAAAAAAGAAAATTTAAACAGCTAGCGAAAAAAAGAGTAAAAATCAACATTCACTGCAAATTTATGCTCAGCTCAATCCCAAGCCTTTTTGTCCTCAATATAGTCTTTTTTGTATAAAAGCCTTTCTGGCACAGTTTCTGTTTTATAAAACATTTGAATTTATTAAGGCTTAGTTATTGAATGTGGCTAGGAAGTTTTATTATAAAAACGTATACGTTGGCATCTAAACGAACTACAGTCGTTATATTTAAATTCGTCTCTCTTAGTGTCTGGGACTTAATTTATAAATTGACCTTTTTTGTAAAAAAAAGTCGGAATATCGGCGGTATTTCCCCATAACAGAATACCGTACGGGCGTACGACATTACGCTATGAAAATAACAAAGTACTTATACTAAACGGGCTGTCTGTAACTCACCATTTTTTTCTAACGGCGTGTGCTGCAGAGCTAAGCTTTTGTTACAACACATCTTACGAACGATAAATAAAGTAACATACATAACATCACGCCTTATTTCCCCGAAGGGTTGGGCAGAGATGAACCTGTAGTACACCCACATTTAGCCAGTTATGTTTAAGTCCCATGTAATAGGGGGCGAGGCTATTGCCATCAATCGGGCACAAATCCAGACTCCGGGCTGCTACTGAGAAATTTCAGATAGAAAAACCCAATAACACTTTGCCCGACCCGGGAATCGAACCCAGGACCTCATGCTCAGCAGTAGCGCTTGCAACCACTAGACCAACGAGGCAATCCGATAAATAACATTCTGGTTACAAAAGACTTTAATGCTACCTTTTTTTTTGGATGGGAATTCATCAAATAACTTCTCCCGCTCTGGGCGGAGCGGGAGGGTGGGTCACACTCTTACTGACTAAAACCCACCCGTATTCCTTCCGTTGCCTGTTTTGCGGGGGCCTCGGTGACCCATTAGTACATTCCCGATTGCTACCTGTAGAATCCTGTTTATTCCGTATTTAAGTTGACTAGTTGATCGCCGACTACATATTAAATATGTATGAGATACTCTAGCGCCGCCATTGACCACGTATTATCTACCTACATCTATAAAAATAAATATGCAAGACTGGTACTTTTTGTGCCAAATTTCATCCAAATAATTAGTGGGATAATACTAATGTTGAAATCATCATCAGCCTGCCTTTTCCCAACTACGTTGGGGTCGGCTTCCAGTCTAACCGGATGCAGCTGAATACCAGTATTTTACATTGAGCGACTGCTTATCTGACCTCCACAACCCAGTTACTGGATAACACGATACCCCTTGGTAAGACTGGTTGTCAGACTTTCGGGTATCTAACGACCCGTAACGACTGTCAAAGATCTACAAATGACAGCCGGGACCAACGACTTAACGTGCTTTCCGAGGCACTGAGGGGTCTTAGTATGTAAAGATGGTCACCCATCCACGGACCAACCGCGGCAAGCGTAGCTTAACCTGATCGATCGACCCGTGCGGCTGTTATTACTTAGCCACAAGCCCCTATTAATGTTGAAATACTATCTTGAATTCATGCAAGCCTAGTACTGTTTGTTAGAATATTACTCAGAAATTGTGCACAACCTTACCGTCTTTGTTTAATTTAATTTATTTCTAATGCATATTATATAATAAAAATATTAGCTTTTCACACTCTTTCTCCATAGGAACTTTAAGGTGCCAAATTTGATACTCCTCTGCCCGCGTAATTTTCGTAAAAAGGGGTACAAAGTTTTTGTTTCACGTACGTATTCATAAATAGATTATATCACTACACTGGCTCACTACCGCACCACGTCTCGTGGAGGGCCACCTCTCTTTCAATCAACTTTCAACCTTTTCTCGCCATTCGTGGTGACTGACAGATGACATTAGTGACAGCAGCTACTTCAGTACTTATGTGAATGTGACAGTGTTTACATAATATCTACTCGTATTAATTAGATACACTACATTATCCAAACAAGTCAATGCTGCTTTAACAGCATCAGTATTTATTTTTTAAGTTAAGTTTTTAGTTTGGAAAACTTTGTCAGGTCTTTCGTCGCCAATCCCGCAGTGTTTGAAGACTAAGGTCTTCAACCAATGCGTCCTGCCCATTATGACATACGTTGCCAAAACAATCGGACTGGTCCACAAATTCAAGGTCGTCATCGCGCTATGGAGCGGGCTATGCTCGGAGTTTCATTGAAGGATAAGATCAGAAAGGAAGTTATCCGAAAGAGAACCAGAGTTACCGACATAGCCTGCAGAGCAAGCAAGCTGAAGTGGCAGTGGGCTGGCCATGCGTGTCGAAGGACCGATTGTTGGTGCAGCAGACGAGCCCTGAAGTGGAGACCGCGTATCGGCAAGCGTAGTGTGGGACGCGTCCCAGCTAGGTGGACCGACGACCTTAAAAAGGTGGCTGAGACAGACTGGATGCGGAAGGCGGAGGACAGGGTGTTGTGGCGCAGCCTGGGAGAGCCCTATGTCTAGCAGTGGACTGCGATAGGCTGAGTTGATAAATTGATTAGTTTCGCCATGTCCGTCTGTCTGTCTGTCCGCGGCTTAGCTCAGAGACTCTTAGTACTAGAAAACACGCCGATAAAATGCAATTTGGCACGCCAACAAAGTGGTAAGACAAATAAAATGTTGAAAAAAAATGTAGGGTACCACCTCCCTTGCACGTGAAGTGGGGATAATATTTTTTTTCTTTGGATAGTCCGTTCAAAAATAGAATATATAATATTGTAATCATGCGAATGCTCATTTGACATTTAGCAAATGATGTTGCGAAATTCTGTGAAGTGGGAATTCATCGCTTCGTACTTCATACGTTAATCATAATAATCATATAAAATATGCAAGTGTGGTAGCACAAATCAAACTTTATCGGCGAGTAAACGCACGCTAAGAGACGTTCTATGTCGAACCCGTTATAAACGCGCTCTTTAAATCGCATATTAACAAAATTCACATACTTAATTATGATCAATTATCGGCGCGCGGCGGCATATTAGAAAATAGCATAAACATTAGCAATTAGTATGCGAAATAGCATTTATTTATTTATTTGTTAACACAGGTAAGGAAATACAGATCTTACGATTGATGAACAGAGCGCTATGTTATGCCAGGAGGCGTACAAATATGGTGTGCAAATATAGCTGATGATTACAAATTAAAATTAACTAAACATATTTGAAAATCATGCATATTATTGATATTATATATTAGAGAACACATTGAACCATTACATATTATTGAATACTCAATTATGTCAGACCTAAATGAGGAATTATTAAAATGTCAATATAGGTGTAATTCTAAATTAATTCGTCATTCAGGTATTCGTCAATCATATAATAACATTTATTAATTAAGAACAATTACATTTTTTTTCTTAAATTGTGTAAAATTTAATTATTTTATGGCGTCTGGAATTTTATTATAATAGGTTGGGGAAAAAGTTTCTTCGCATTTTTTAAGAAAATTCAAAACATTTTTTAATATAGTTTATTTACATTTAACTAAAGTATGTAGGTACCATTTTGTTCGATAACTTTTTGCCATATTTGTAGGTAGGGACATGATCCCACTGCTATAGAAATGTTGGGACTTCTGATCAAAATACCGCGACAAGTGGTTTTGGCAGTCCTCTCGTGATGTTAACCTGACACTGCCTAAAGAATTCTGAAGTGACCGAAACAGGTGGAAATCTGAAGGTACAAGGTCAGGACTATACGGCGGATGCATTAACACCTCCCTGCCAAACTCTCTTAATTTTTGCTGAGTGGCTAAAGATGTGTGAGGTCTAGCGTTATCATGATGAAAAACCACACCCCTTGTGTTGATTAATTCCGGCCGCTTTCTCTTAACTTCTTGCTTTAATCTCATCAGTTGTTCGCAGAAGAGTTTAGAATCGTTGGTCCTGCCTGGTGGTAACAGCTCATAATTAATAATGCCCTTCCAATCCCACCACACACACAGCATCACCTTGTTGCGAGTTAACCCGGGTTTCGCCACAGTCTGTGAAGCCTGACCGGCCTTTGACCACGACCTTTTTCGTACATTCTTGTCCTACGTGATCCACTTTTCATCACCAGTTATCAGCTTCTTTCGGTTTCATTACGTCGTAATAAAGAATTGCAAATGAGTACACGGTTCATTAGGTTTCTTTCAGTGAGCTCGTGAGGTACCCAAATATCGAGCTTTTTTGTGTACCCAGTTTTTTTCAAATGCGCCAAAACTGTTTTGTGGTCAATTCCCAATTCTTCAGCTACGTCGTAACTACTGATATCGCCGATCTTGCTCCACTTTTTCAAAAATAGCATCCATTTTATCCGTAATAGGGCGACCAGAGCGACGTGCATCTTTGACATCAAAATTTCCGGATTGAAAACGCTTAAACCAAGTTTGTGCTACTCTCACAGACACTGCACTAAGTCCATAAACATCGCAATTTTTTTTCGCGGCTTGCGTTGGATTTTTCCCTTAATGTAGTAAAATTTTAAAATTTATCGATTTTCTTCATTAGATTCACTCATCTTGACGGTACGAGAAACAAATGAAAATCACACTATTTCCTAATTTGAATTTGGAATTATGTTCTTTAAAATTTAAACTTTCAATGATACCAAAACCAGCCAGATACAAATAGTATACCCAAAGAGATTTTGTTACAAGTTCATACATCCTATAATGCGAAAAGATTTTTTCCCCAACCTAATAAATACGTGGAGCCATACCCAGAACACTTTCTTTTACTAATGCAGTTTTACATTTATAATTACATAAAGATTTTTTGTACCGACTTGGAACATTTCGTACCATTGTCAATTTTTTTCAAAAAGGTTGGAATTTGTTTTGACGAAAATACTAATTTCTAATATGTATATCGCCGGTAGCGTAATTATTTTTAATGATTTAAAGTACGTTGCACAGCTGTCATCTGTTTTCAGACCACACATGGCTCTAATGCACCTTTTTGTGTCTTGAATGGTAATCTAGCTTATCCGGGGAATTACCCCAAAAAATATTCCATATCGTAGAAGTGACGCTGCTAGACCATGATAGGCAACAAGTAACGCGTCTATATTTACTTTTCTAGCCAATTGAAAAATTGCATAGGCAGATTTATTTATTTTTTACATAGCTGCTCTCCAATTGAGGTTATTGTCAATATGGATACCTAAAAACACACTTACTTTTACTTCTTCTATTTCGTTACCATTGTAATGGACACAAATTTTTGGAGCTTTAATTCTTTGGTGGAAATGCATTAATTTTGTTTTATTGAGGTTGATGATTAAATTATTCATATTAAGCCAATTAATTATGTCAGTAAGAGTATTATTAATGTCAAATTGATAAGTATTTAAGTCCTTACATTTTACTATGGCAGTGCTGTTGTCTGCAAACAAAATCATTTGTTGATGTGTCACTTTTGGCAAAACATTTATGTAAATGAGAAATAAAGGTGGCCCAAGCACGCAACCTTGAGGTATTCCATATTTTATACTCCTGAAATCCGACACATATGTTCGTTCCGTTTTGGTTTTTGCGCACACTCTTGTGATTTTAGTACATTGCAATCTATCACTTAGACATGATTCTAGTAATTTTAAAACGTTCCCGCTGATGCCATAGCAATGCAATTTTTCTAGGAGGATTTTGTGATCAACATAATCAAAGGCTTCATTAATGTCTGTGTTAATAGCGCAGATGGGAGTCTTATATTGGTATAACTAGTTATAAATAACATTTTCAAGGATTTTGGAAAAAACAGGAATTTTGGCTATTGGCCGGTAATTTTTCATATGCGTCTTGTCTTTCTTTTTGTGGAGCGGTTTTATTATGACTTTTTTCAAGCCTTCTGGATACTAGTAGTTTTAAGCGTCTTTGTAGGTAAAATAATATCGGATTTTAGAACAAAAATAAAATAAAGAAATAGAATAATATAATAAATCACATTAAACATTGAGAATAGTATAATAAATCAAATTAAAATAAATAATAAGTTCGATAATTTGACAATGCAATCAATGTTTATGCAGTCATCTATAAAGTAGTCACATTTGCTATGTCATTCGGGTTTGTGTAAGTCAAATTACTGTTTTTATTGTCAGTACCTATCTGTTCTTTTGGCCAGTTAGTTTTAGATCTGTTGACTATCTGCCATATGGCTTTGGATTTATTTTGCGAGTTGTTCATAGAGTAGTTATTTTGTGCCTTCTGAGTTAGTCTAACAATTTTTTTTATACTGCGTAGTGTATTTTTTCAAGTCACTTTTAGCCTTTTTTGAAGGGTAGTCTGTAAGCCCACAATAACCGTCTCTGTTTTTTACTACACGTTGTCATGCCATGAGAAATCCATAACCTGTTTGTTAGTGTGTATAGTTATTACATTCTCTGGAAAACAGAGACTATAAAGCAATGAGAAAACATCAAAAAAGGCCTTATAGGCCACATTAACATCATTACTTTCGTAAACTTCTTTGAAAGATAAATTTTGTACACATGATTCAAATTATCAAGGTTCTCTTCGGAGTAATTTCTTTTTATCGTTTTCCTAAACTTTAACCGACACGTTTTATTGACAGGTATTTTAAGTAGGCCAATTATTTTCCAGGCGACTAACAACTTAAAGAGCGACTAACTATTTGCTACTAAAAAAATAAAACGGGTAGCAAAAATAACGCATGAAGGCGAGCGAGCGAAGCGAGCATGCCGCGGCAGCGGCCGCGGATCGTCGGATCCCCTCGGTTGTTGGTGACTCTCAGTTACCAAAACAAAAACTCGAGGCCAGTTTAAATTAAAACAAAGCTAACAATTTATTGTTAAGCTGCTAAAAAGAGCCAACACTAGATTAATTACCATCACTAGCTGCATACACTACAAGAAATTTTATAACGAGTACCCGTACTATCGTAAACGATAATAGGCTTCCTTATTAAGTTTATTGGCTTTTTGATGTTAATAATTCCTTATTATTACATAATATTTTTTCTACTCAATTACAAAAACCGCCAAGTGCATTTCGGACCACGCACAATGAAGGGTTCCGTAGTTGGCATGAATTTATCCCTAGAACAAACTTAATATTGTAGTTAAAATACTCGTACATCTTCTCCCATTCATTCCAACTGCACATGTAAGTTTGTACGCACAATATTGAGAGATGTACTACGTTATTTTAAGGCCTTCTTAACGGATTCCTGTAAGCTATATAAATATAGAACTATTTGCTGTTTTTTTTTCCAAAATTTAGGCTCAGTAGTTTCAGATATAAGGCTACCCGAATGGTCAATTTTCATCTATTTCCTTAAATAACTTTAAAACTATTCTGTTGCACTTTCATTTAATATACAGTTAGTATAACTTTTTTTTTCTAGTTTGTCCCCCAAATGTCAATTCGGGGAATCGATTCAAAATTTACGTTACATGTACGAACATGTAACGTAAATTTTGCCCAAACACGGGTTTGGGCCACAGAAATTCATATGTATACAAAATTTCAACTTAATCGGTTCATTCGATTCGGAGCAAATTGGCTGTGACAGACGGACAGACAGTCCAAACGCTTCCTGCCGGAGACCATGCGGGGGTCGTGCGGTCCATGGCCCTTCACGGGGCTCCTGTGTGGGCGCGTTCCCTGACGCTGCTGCCAGCCCGCCGGTTGAGCGCGGCCTCAAGGGTCATGGCCATCCGGCTGCTCCGGGGACACCACACGGTCGCCTGTGAGGCGGCAGGGAGCCCCCTTGCCGGATTGCTGCCATGGGATCTGGAGGCAAAAGTCCTCGCGCACGTATGGGAGAGGCGCGAGGACGCGAAACGCCCCGGTAAAGCGTCCGGCAAATTGGCACAGCGGACGGAGCTCCAGCGGGATCTCATGGCGACATGGAGAGTACGGTTGTCGCAACCCAGTGCTTGGCACGCCACAATTGCGGTGATAAGGCCCTTCTTTGAGGAGTGGCTAGAGAGACGCCACGGCGTCCTCACCTTTCACCAGACGCAGGTCCTCACCGGACACGGCAGCTTCGGAAGGTTCCTGTGTCGGATAAGGCGGGCGGAAACGCCAGGGTGTTACCACTGTGTGGATCGCCCGGAGGACACGGTGGAGCATACGGTGGACGTCTGCCCGGCTTGGGCAGAGCACCACCGTGTCCTTGTGGAGACGATCGGCGGCAGAGATCTCTCGCGTCTAGCCCTGGCTCAGGCCATGGTACGGAGCGAGAGAGCATGGGCAGCCGTCACCTCCTTCTGCGAAGCAGTAACGCTCGCGAAGGAGGAGGCGGGACGGTTGAGGGAAAGGTAAATTTTGCGCTCTCTTGTCCCTAGCCGCCGCAGGAGACGCCCTGGGCGTCGGGAATTCCGGGCGGATTTCCGGCCATCGTAGGCGCGGGCTTATGGACGGTGAGCAATGGGTAGCTCACCGTCCGGTAAGGACCAGGCCCGGGTCGACGGCACGTTGTATTCCACGCGCGCCTCAAAGAGATGTCGTCAGCACAAGTGTAGGGGTCCACTAGGGCCGATGCCTGCCGGGGTCGCAGGAAGGTACAAAAGGGTTACCGAGCAACACAGGCAACGGAAGGAATACGGGTGGGTTTTAGTCAGTAAGAGTCACACACACCCTCCCGCTCCGCCCAGAACGGTAGAAGTTATTTGATGATTTCCCATAAAAAAAAGACGGACAGACAGACATACACAGGAGTGATTCTATAAAGGAAAAGTTTTATCATTCGGACGTACGGAACCCTAAAAACCATTGAAAAGAAAAAAAAAACTTGGAATTATAAATATAACAAAGGGCAAAGTCTTTGGAGTTGCCTGAATATTACACAATAACACCACAATAACAAAAAACAATGTTCAAGCATAAACTACTGAAATAGTTTTCAGCATAAAATTACCGCTAATACGCGGCTGAAGTTAAAACCCTCCTGGCTTTTAGTTTGCAGGGACTGTGACCTACAGCCTACAAGCTGGTGAAGTCGGTCATGTGAAAGGGTCGTTTGCCACGTCAAGTTTAACTTTTATAATACCTAACTGTGCGACCACTTCAGTCGGTCACGGAATTTCATAAAAAATATTTAGGTACTGACTCTCCAAGCAGATCCGTTATCGGGATATTTTTAAACCGTAAACATAAAAATTCAATTAAAACTCACAAACGCCACGACAGGTTCAAAAAGTAAAACGAATCTAAAAATACCACTCGTCGGATTTTTCATAGAATGTGTGTAAATGTTATGTTTTCATGCAAAACAAGCATCACCTGTCAACGAGTTTTTGTTGGAACACGTAACGCGAATACAATTACATTTCTTATTTTTATTAAATACAACCAGGATTTAATAAAAATAAGGAATGTTATTGTATTGGTAACAAAATCTAAAGCTAGTATTATATCTTTTAATTTGTAAAGGTATTCAGTGGGCTGTCGGATTGGCTTCGACTGTAAAAGTATCACCACATTCGTTCGCGAACGTCGGGTCGCGTCAACGGACATGTATTCAACGTACCGTGTGCAAAATTCTTCTGTAGACATGTAATAAACATGCCACCATGAGATGTAACATATTTACTTAAGGAATTCCGACTAATATTTTGGCAGTTAATCGTAGGAGCAGACTACTTATAAATAACACTAATTTATTTACGGCCGTTGAAAACGTTTTCCTAATAAAACACTATTTCTATTTGTTTATAGCTACGATATTTTCTGATTCAAAGCTTTAAGAAGTAATAAAAGACTCCCAAACTATAATAAAAGCTTCTCAATAGCAACACAACATTTGACGCTGTCTTAAAAATAAGAAATCGAAAAACCATTGAAGACTATTGCTTTCACCAAAAAAAGAGGTAGGTTTCTTTTGACAACATAAGAAAAAGGAACAATGGAGTTTCATCTAAAGGATTTCTAGCGCTAAAGCACTATTAATAACTTCTATATCCATCCGTAATCAAGCATGTGATTGACTAGGTACCTACTGGCACTCATAGCCAGTACCCACACCTTTATACAGGTTTGTGACGCTATCAGATATGATTTATGCTGCAATCGTTCAGTTCGACGCTTATGAGTTACGACCTTACGACACAAATCGTAATGAGGTAGCCTATTCTTAGATTGTAAACCACACGTGAACGTATAAACCACACGTGAACGTAAATTATGCCGCGGAAAACGTAGATTCAGAAGCCCATGCCAAAGGCGTGACTTAATCGTAACGTAAATTCGAACGATTTTTAAATCGAAAATAGAATTAACACTATATAATTTTGGTTTAAAATTTTGCGACTGGCATAATTTATAGCTAACTTAATATTATAATAAAATTTCTGGGTGATACCTACATCACCCAGAAATTTAAATAATGTCTTAAATCTAAGTTATTATTAGCGAAAAGAGAATTTTCAATTTTAAAATCGTTCGAATTTACGTTACTTACGTTTACTCCGCACGATCGTGCTAGACCCACAGAACATAAACACATGAAACATCAACCAAAGAGAATGTCTCAGAGGTATGTAAAGTGGCAGAAACAACGATCGACCAAAACACAGATTTCCTAAAAGTCGATGTAAAAGAGTCGAAATGGCCTGTAAAAGTACTGAAAAGTAAAACCTACCTGTGAAATTATTACCTACCTATTTTCGGTAAATTCCTCAAAACAAAACCGTTATAACGCCAAGTCAAGAATAACAGATGCACTATGTCATTCTATCTGAATAACATTTACAAACACATACAAACCGTCAAAGATAAAGATCTTTGACGGTTTGTTCACATCATACACGGCTTATAAGCTTTCTTATACTTTCATCCCCAGGGGGAGTCGGATCGTGTTTCGAAATATGTGCTCATCTCACGGCAAAGCAGATGACAGGCTCTGTCCGGATTACTTGTGTGATGTATGGTGATAACACAATAATGACGGTAGTTCTGTAAGGATTGGTTCTTTTGTATTGCAATAATATGTTGATGCATCAGGGGCAGTGGTGGCCCAGTGGTAACGACCGCGACTTACTACTTCGACATCGTCGTTCGTAGGTCGTCGGTGCGATACCTGACAGGCGCTTTACTTTGAAAAACAAAAGCTCACCACTGCTCTCAAAACGCTGAAAATATCGAGAGGAAACCGGCATGTCCTAGAACCAAAAATTCAAAGACATGTGACATCTACCAACCCGCACTGGGCCCGCGTTGCGGATTACGGCCCACTCCCTCTCACCTGTGTCCTAGCAGAGGCGTAGCTAAAGGGTCTGTGTCTAATATAATGTTGGGGCCCCTTTTACCCAACTGCGGTGAAACTCAAAAGGATGGAAAGAAGGAGTAAAGAATGTCTTTTTTTTTTCAAAATTATTAAAATAGTATCTAGAGTTGGGAGGTTAAGCTGTCATTGTTACTTTACTTACAGAATGTAAGAGCGAGCGGAGCTAGCTAAAAAACTGGAGCATCTTGACACGGATGGACAGAAAGGGTACCTCGAAAATTGGAGCATTCGGGACCGAGATCGGCTCAGATTTCATTGTAATTTTACTTAAACTCGAAAATTGGAGCATCGTGACTCGGATAGGTTATATTTTGTGTGATTTTACTAAATGAAGAATGTGCCGAGCAGAGCATGCAGAGCTTGAGAATTGGACCGCCGCTGTAGCTTGAAGCCATAAACAAATTACATTAAATATCATATTTTCATTAGGTAGGTATTTCGGCGTAACTTACACTTGTCGCGTCGGGGGGCCCTGTTGCTTGGGGGACCCGTATCCTTGATACGGCTGATTAGGCGGTTGCTACGCCCCTGTGTGCCTATATTATGTTCTACTAGATCTACTGTATCTACCAAGAATCGCACCTAGCTCCAAGCTACTTATTAAATTAAATTCGCTGTTGGGTCTACCACGCTTTTGTAGCGCTTCCGGGATGTTCACCGAGGCCAAGGTTGATGGTTTTCATTATACGGAAACGGTGCGCTTCCATTCTCGGTAGAATACGTCCTAGCTCCCACAGCATCCTGAGTGTATTGTGTGATAGGTGGGACGGCCCCATGCTTGCTCACTGGATACGGCTGCACACGTAGGTGCCAGACATTTGGATTTTGTATATAGTGTGGTTTTACTAAATGTTGTAAATGTTTTAAGACTTTTACTAACAACAATTGGATCTTATCTGAAATTAAATATGTATTATTAAACGTGTCCTTACACAATAGAAAGTAGAAAGAACACTGCCCTAGTTAAAAATAAGACCCAAGATAAAAAGGTGTACGCGATAGGTCTACGAGATGGTCTACGCCGCTACGAAAGCAATGAGGAGGTGTTAACTTCTTATTCTATTGACATGTAAAAGTGTTTGTACATACTCGTACCTCCTTACAGAAATAAAATTATTTATCATTTATTAAATAATAATCATAGTAAATATTAGAACAAGTATAGTAAAGTTTCTGCATGTCTTTCTAATTAGAATCACATAGAAGTAAAGCACTTAGCAAACAGTTACTTTCAAAATTAAGTACTAGAAATTAGTGACTACTACTTATTGTTTTTTTCGTTGAAAGTAAATGAAGATTAAAGTCGTTAGCGATATTTTTCAGCGAAACGTTAAATTATCATGAAAAAATAACGATATTACCTACACTAATTAAGTAAAAGACTTTGAGCCAAATGCTGGTGAACTGTGCCGTTAAAAAGTGAGGGCCACAAGTAGTCATAATTGCTTATATTAAACGATTTTTTTACTAAATTAGGAGCTATTTATACAAATTAGTTGATCTTGGGATACAAGTAAGGAAAAATAAAAGGCTTAGTGAGTCCTATCATTAGTGATTGCGGAGAGAAAAATAAAACAAAGTTAGAATTGTGGTAAAAATCCATTATGTTCGGTGACTGTCTGTTCGGAATTGTTTGTTGTGCTCATCTTGTCTGAAGACCAGGAAGAAAAACGGCCGTAATGGCCGTTAAAAATGAAACCCTACTGAATTATTAAAGCAAATTATTATCTTCTCTTGTACCGTGAACAATGATTAAATGTTCAACTTTGACAATTAAATAGAATGATGCTTGAAAGTAGACTGATAAATTATGCGCTACATTTATTTTATAACCGGCACTCAAACGTAATGAATTTTTATTTGAACATAAAGCACGTAATAATAAATTACTGGAAGCCATTTTTCAGCTCCTGAAAATGTACATCAAGTACACAACCACGTCGAGCGTATAACTATAAATCCTTTTATACATAATGAACGTCCAACCCTTCCGGACAAAGCTTTTACCCATTCAGGCGATGAGTTTCCGTTTAATATAAGTTTTGTTTAATTCAAAAGGGATTGTCTGGAATCGGCTGCGTTAGTGAAGTGCTGCGAACCGGGTCGTCGGACGCAATGCACCGACTCCCTAATGTTTCGGTTTCAGTCGGGCTCGGGTTTCCAGTGTAACGGCGGGAGAGCTCCGGGCCGGCCGCTTGTCGCACGCTCCCGAACCACTCCGCGTAAACCATACCAACACGAAACATACGAACACCGATATTCAAAAGAATTCTCGAACATATTATTTAAAAGTTTTCTAAAACAAGTTTTGAAGTGTCAGCGATGCATGTAGCGAGGGTGCCTTCGATAAGTGCGTAACAAGGCGCTACATCGGTGAGTGCAGAACGATATATGTACCCACTACTAGCTCACTTGCTTCGAAATACTTTTCAATTACATGCCGTGTTCAGCACAAGGCACTAATTTGGTAAAAGAATGTGACGTGAATTTTGATGGAAGCAAAACTAATTACCTAAGAATTCCTTCTGAAGCATAACTTTGGAAATACCTTGCCTAAAAGCTTTTCTTCCTATCGATTACAATTTGATTGCTCTAACTAACAAGATTAAAAAATAAGTTGTTTCTGGACTAATTATTTTAGAAGTTTGCCATAAAAACACGATCAATATAGATGTAGTAGATGTGTTAGTAGAGCCAGAATAAATAAAATGTGCTGTTCGGTTTTATGGTTAATCTCCTTCGGGATCCCCTTAAATAGTAGGAGTCCATTACTACTCATCAAGAAAGTAGAATGGCAAAGGCGGGTACGGAACTGTTGTCAGGCTGAGCAATAATGGACCAGCTGGAATTAAGAGAACTTGATTTACATTTACGTTGCTGCTAAATTCCACTAATGGTGCAATTGACCTTACTCCGGTCGGTCGACGTTGAAAAATAATTTCACAAGCTAATATATATTTTTAATTATTATAATAAATTAGTTTGATTGTTGCTAGATATTTTGTGACTAAAATAACTAATCACGTAGAATTCAAAATTCCAATTGCTTTTTCATAAATTAATCAGGGCTTTAATTTAGTTTGTCGAAAGATTTTCAAGCCCTGAAATTATTGTTTGTTTTATTTTATTAATAACATGAAACGATATCTTACCGCCTCTCGATTAAAGTTCATTACTATTGATTGATTCAAATCGATAAATGTTTAAATTAATTGCCTACATCAAACCTCCGTGCCATAAATAATGAAAAATTTAATTTAAAACCAAATGGAATCGTTTGAAGTTCTCGGTTTTTCCCACGCTCTATTTAAAGTAATTTGTTTATATTTTTCACAACATCGGCAAATACGGTATTTTAAAGGAACCTAAAGACTGTGAGTCATGTAAACTCAAACTCAAAGCATTTATTTCAATTAAACCATTTCCAGGCACTTAGTTTGAATTGTCAAGGAGTCGGTCAGTCAGAATATGAAGCTAGTTGCCCATTCCAAAGCGTATCTAGGTACCTATGGAGAAGAAGAGGCAAGAAACTCCTTGGACACACTTTTAAATTATATTGTTACAAAAATATTCTCTGTCTTTTTTACATCATTCTTAAATATAATATATGTGAACGATGTAAAAAAATACGTTTGCGTTAAAAGCGTCCAGGAAAGAGACACAAAAAAAAACAAATCAAAAATAAAATCATTAAAATGAGCCGTGGCAGCTGAAAGATGACCAGTCCCAACTGACGGCGCCCGTTCGCAAACATGACGCATGGGGCAGCACCATTCAACTCAACCATTTTGAAGGGAGCTAAATGATCCAACACACGCGCCACATCAGCGAGACATCTGAATGAGCATGACATACTGTCAGCCGCCAGGAATCACACTTGACGAGAAATTACAATGTCCTAATAGAACATCTCTTGCGGGGCGGCTAAGCTCGGCCGCATGTTAATAGAAACATAAGACAGTTAACATATGGAGAAACCGACTTATTACCAAACTTGTTAAAATTTATGTCGTCTACTTTTACAATGAGTAAATATGTGGGCACCATGTATCTATCACATAGTTAATTTATCTGTCATTGCTACATTTTTCATTATTTTTACCTATTGTAGTATAGTAATTTTATTGTAGGTGTATCGTCTTCACATATAATTATATCATTTATGGAGTAACGGTGGAGTTTTTTGCCCATTATTTTCCATCCAAAACTACCTACTGGAAGGGGCGACAAAAACCAATCCAATTTTTTTGTAAATTTTGACGTTAAAAACTGCCTTTTATGTGCCTATTTGAAATAAAAGATTTGCCTTTGACTCAGGGCACATTTAAGTCAATGAAAGACATATTACTCAGTAAATGGTAACTCTATAGTACGTAGTACTCAAACCAATGCTATGCAATTATATAATACAAAGTAGATTGAGTTTATGCATTGCAAAGATAGTCTTACTTAAGTTGATGCCGTTAATATTTGCAAAACCAAACTCTCATTAACTAATATATTATTGGTATTACAATACATCATCGACAAAACATCAAATCCTTAACATAGGTAGCTACCAACTTCGGTAAGACAAGACTTGGCTAGAGAGGTGCCAGGGAGTCGTCACCTTCCGCCTGACGCAGGTCCTCACCGGTCACGGCAGCTTCGGGAGGTTCCTGTGTCGGATAAGGCGGGTAGAAACGCCCCGATGTCACCACTGTGCGGATCGCCCGGAGGACACGGTGGAGGTCGGCCCGGCTTGGGCAGAGCACCGCCGTGTCCTCGTGGAAGCGATCGGTGGTGGAGATCTCTCGCGTCCGGCCCTGGTCTAGGCCATGATACGGAGCGAGAGGGAATGGGCAGCCGCCCCCTCCTTCTGCGAAGGGGTCCACTAGGGCCGATGCCTGCCGGGGTCGTGGGAGAGTCCAAAAGGGTTACTGAGGCCCCTGGTAACACAGGCAACGGAAGGAACACGGGTGGGTTTCAGTCAGTAAGAACCTGACACACTCGGGGGAGTGTGTCAGGTTCTTACTGACTGAACTGGTGAAGGGGTGAAGGGACTGACTGAACTGAACTGGTGGCTCTAGGTGGAGCCCCCGCTCCACCCATAGCGGGAGAAGTTATTTGATAATTCACCAACCAAAAAAAAGGTAAAACAAGACTGCATATACATATTTTCAATTCTATGTTCAATACACATATTGTTAAACTAAATCTCATATGCCAACTAACGTATATGGTAATTGTTAACAAAACTTCGAGCTGAAAACTTCAGGCAAGACGCGACAGAAACGCGTGTCTCAAATAAGATAATCGTAGCACTGACAGCCTGCTTGTTTACAGTCAGCTGACACGACGTGATAAGCAACGGATTTTCTTTAATTGCGTTCCATTTGATTACACCTACGTTCTACATTCAAATGTAAAGATGTAAACGTACTTGGCTTCACGTGTATACACGTGTAGAACGAAAATGTAACTGCACAGATGCATCAACACTTTTCCCCTTTCAGGAGAAGTTAGTTAGAATCTTACTAAACATCGATCAAACTGCAGCTACATCCGTGACAGCTGCAAACCTCACACAAATTATAATATTTTAACCCTCTCCAGTATATACATATTAGAGACCGGCAAATTTTACACAAAACGTGAAGACATACAGTCACGTTACACACTCCGACATAAATCAAGATTAAACATTTCAACTTCTCGGCTAAAAATACATTCTACAAGTCCCAATTTAATGTCCATAAACATATATAACAAACTACCTGAGTTAAACCTAAAAAAAATCTAAAACAAATTTTATTATGAAAATGTATAAACGAATATTTAAATCGACAAACTAACATATCTACTAAGTATTGGTACAGAAAACTAATATAATCATACGAGTACGAGTATTATCCTTCGGTTTCGATTCGGAGTCAAACAATAGAAAATCAATTGTGTCTCGTTAGCTGTCCTTGACCAATTAAAATTATAAAATATTATAATAATATTATTATTATATTAATAATATTACCCCAAGATAATTATATCTTGGGGTAATATTATTATTATTTTATATTATATACCCTGTGCGCATAAGTTATTTGCGGAAATCGCGAAACGTCTAATTGATATAACTGGTGACCGAAAAGCCGCCGCTTTCTCGCGCTACGCATCAGTATTGCAATTCAGCGAGGAAATGCCGCCAGCATCCTCGGTACAATGCCCCGAGGGCCTTTTTTAGGCTTAACATAGTTTTAATTTAATTTAGTTAATGTTAATAATCATCTTGTAATTTGTTTATGTAAATAAATATATTTCATATACCCTAGATTTCGTTGTGTCGACAAGCTAAGTTTTTCAAAGCTTCTCTCCTACTATTTTGTCCGACGGAGTCCATCATGATCACATATAATTTAAACTTACCACCTAAGTTCACATTGTAGAATGCAAATAAATTATTGAGCATTGAACTTTGAAACATTTATCTTACGCATCAGGAGTTCATGTCATCTTTCACGATATACAAATAAAAATATATACATACCTTAGGTACAAACCGAGCGCCCGATGGGATATCCTATCGGCAAAAATTACTTGCTTCAATACAGACCTTTCATTTATCCCCTTTATAGGGGATGAATATATAATATAATAACACTGATTAAAAAAAACAGGTTAGAAGTAAATTAAATTATTTAATAATCACGAAAATCATTAAAGCTCTCCTACTTATTTAAAATGTTGCTGTGCCCGACAGAGTTCATAGTTGTTTCTATTTATTATTATTTACCACCTGTATGTGTACACTATGGATTGCAATAAAGATTAATTGAATTGAATTTTCGAAAATCCTTCCTTAGTGGTCACCTTCGTCATATAACTGTTGTCCGAAATGTCAAGCTTCTAAACCCAGCTGTTTGGGCTGTACATTGTCTTTCAGTGAATTTAAGATTTTATTAGGTAAATACCCAAGATATCAATGCATTAAGTAAATAAATGGTCACCATACTTCTCTCAGATTTGTTTAATGGTCATGTAGTGATTTCTGTTATATAATGAATTTTTTATGGATATTATGTAATACCTAGACTTTATTCATAGTTTTTTTTTACTGTAATTATTTCCTATACCTACACTAAAATGCTTAAGGCTCGCACAAACGCGACGTGACACCGGTAGAACAATTTCTATGAAAAAGTCATGGAAATTGTTCTACCGGTGTCGCGTCGCGCTAGTCTGGACGAGCTTTTATCCTACTAATATTATAAATGCGAAAGTTTGTAAGGATGGATGGATGGATGGGTGGATGTTTGTTACTCTTTCACGCAAAAAGTACTGAACAGATTTGGATGAAATTTAGCACACAGAAAGCTTATAACCAGGAATAACACATAGGATACTTTCTATCCCGATATACCCACGGGGTCAAAACTTATGCGGGTGAAACCGCGGGGCGCATCTAGTATACAATATTTCACACAACTAACTATTTACACTCGGCACTAAATAAAATAGCTTGGGGCTTGTGGCTAAGTAATAACAGCCGCACGGGTCGATAGATCATGTTAAGCTACGCTTGCTGCGGTTGATCCGTGGATGGGTGACCATCTTTACATACCACGACCCCTCCGTGCCTCGGAAAGCACGTTAAGCCGTTAGTCCCGGCTGTTATTTGTAGATCTTTGACAGTCGTTACGGGTCGGCAGAATCTCAAGAAAGTCTGACCACCAGTCTTACCAAGGGGTCTTATCGTGTTGCCCAGTAACTGGGTTGTGGAGGTCAGATAGGCAGTCGCTCCATGTAAAATACTGGTATTCAGCTGGCTCCGGTTAGACTGGAAGCCGACCCCAATATAGTTGGGAAAAGGCAGGCTGATGACTAAATGAAATGACTAACTAACTAATTATACAAATAAATAAAAAATACCTGGACTAATTAGTTCTAATTAAAATAAACAATTTCAACCAACTGACTTTATCCTAACATAGTAATGAGATTAAAAGTCTATCAGCAATCAATATCAGTACTATAAATAAACATTCCATCAGAACCATCAAAGTTTTAGGTTTGAAACCAATTTAATCTTGTGCGGCAACTGACAAACTTTTTCAATAGACGTCTAGTGACTACGTTTTGCTATGTTTCGCCGACTCTACCCTCACATGACATTCGTAGAAAAGAATCCGAATTTCATTTGTTGTTTTACATTTGAGTGAAGTTTCAACTGGTTTAGATAATTTAGGTATAGTTAGGTCAAAATGAAAAAAATAAGCTTATGGTGAAAGATCGTGCGGGAAAGCTATCGGACGCCTATAACATCCAAGGCATCGATACTGTGGACAGTTTCATTTATCTGGGCTCTAATATAAATAATGAAGGCAGCTGCGTCCCAGAAATAAAACGACGGATAGCGATGGCTAAAGATGCTACGACACGCCTCCAGAACATCTGGAAAAATCGTGGTATAAGTTATAAAATCAAAGCCCGATTGGTCAGAGCACTAGTTTTCCTGATAGTCCTCTATGGAGTTGAGACGTGGATAATCCGAGCAAGAGAAAGACAGAGGATCGACAAATTCGAAATGTGGTGCTGGAGGCGGATGCTCCGAATACCCATGAACAGCCAAGCGCACAAATGTGTCTATCCTTTACCAACTCGACATCAAGACCCGAATGTCTACAATGTGCCTACAGGGCATTTTGAACGATTTCGGCCACATAATGCGAAGGGAAGATAGCAGCCTTGGAAAGCTGCTCATTGTTGGTAATACCGAAAGAAAGGGAGCACGAGGCCGGTCGCGAACACGATGGTCCGACCAAGTAACAGAAGCTACGTCCTCAAGCAACATTCAGCCGGTGGCGACGACAACTTTGGACCGAAGTCGATGGAGGCAGATTGTCCTTTAAGCGGTCCAGTGATCCTCAGTAATGAGGGGCCGATTTAAGACGATCAAAATAGATAATAGTGTGAAATACTGCAACTTTGAAAAACCAACCAAATCAAACATTTGAGAAAAAAAACTAAATATGTTAATATGAGTTCAGTTATCATTCAAAAAAATAGCACAAGTGTGCACGACCATCTAAAAATGTGGTTAAGTATATTATTTCCTTTTTTTTCAAAATGATTTTTAATTTTTTCTACCCTATTTTCTTTTTCTTTGCTCTTTTGGTTTCTTGTGACTGTATTTTGTATTCTGACTGTGAATTTAATTTTTCTACCATAAATTCTGTATGTTTTTGTTCCTTGTTTATTTATTCAATGGTCTTTTATAAAATCCATTTCATTCTGCCCAATTGCAATAGGCTGTTCCAATCTTTTGTCTTGGATACTTGTGTTATTTTAACTGAACTCATATTGAGTTCAGTTATCGTACATAACATATGTTGTGTTTTTTTTTTTCTCAAATGTTGATTTGGTTGGTTGTTAAATGAATAAAGACTTTTTACGATGACTTTTTGAGGTTTGGTTATTCGAGATCGCATGGCTACGGCGTTAAGTTTTTCGTGGTAGCGTGCATCCGTTGTTAAGTGTTTCCTATTAGTAAACTTACGGGGTCGTGATATTCTGTGTTACACTTTTCTACGTCAAGTAACACACTCCATGGGGTAGGTAATAGTTGGCGAGCTTATTGTCATCAACCGGGCACATATCCAAACTCCGGGCAGCTACTGAAAAAATCCAGATGGAAAAACTTAAAGACACTTTGCCCGACCTGGGCAACGAAACAACCTCATGCTCAGCAAGGCACCGGACCCGTGCTAATAGCGCTTGCGACCACAAGACTAACGAGGTCGTCAATCTATAACAAGGCGTTTATTATAAAGGGGAACGGCAGGCTTGTATGGGAATATCGTACTGCTAATAAAATTTCGTGTTTTGGGATATTTTTTTGTTTTAATTTGTAGTTAATATGATAAACGAGCTCTTTTTAAATTCTTGGATTTTTAGAACTTGGGACGTAAAAGTTATAACCAGTTTTATTTTTTAAGGTTACGTACTAGTGTGCCAATGTAGATTGTTACAAAAAGGCACATAAACATTGTTTCGGTAATAAAGTATATGTTCTAGATTGCTTGTCGCTATTTTTGTAGTGTTTCTTTACTATCGAGTAGGTAAATTGAGATGAGGATCGTACCTACTCAGCGGAGTGCATTAGGAGATAGGTACCTATGTCCAGCAGCTTACTGCAACAGTTTTATAATGATGAAGTCCGGATGGGGTTTTGAGTGTAGGTAAATAAAACAATACATTTAATAGTTTTTTTTAAGTACATTTATTTTATTTATAATTAATTAATTCCTAATATTAATTCATCTAAGTAGGGGGCAGGTCGGGTAATACCCTCATGGCGAGCATAGCTTAAATACCAACATAACTGCATTTACTTTACGACTAAATTACTTGTAGTTATTAAAATCTTTTTTTTTTATATTGTTAATTAATCCGAACTTCTAAAAATAGTACACTTACATGAAAATAAATGGCTTAGTTGCCTTAATATGTGGTACAAATTCTATAACTAAACAACAAAAAAAGTAAGCGGTACGAAATCTGCCGTTTACCTTTCCAGTGTTTCCACCAAATATTCGGGAGAGCAGCCATTGAAATCTAATTCCGAATAAATAAATAAATCAAGAGTCATTATTATTCCCAAACGTCGAGTAACAAATACATTTCCAAACAACTCATTGGATTCGGCCGACCAACAATAATAACGAAATCAAATTGACGATTCTGATTCAATATTTGATATTAAAATAGAATTGATTGACGCTCGTCAAGTCGAAGGTAAACTTGGGGCTGCAAAGATGAAATTTTAATTTGAAATTATAACATTGGTTGGGCCGTTATTATTGTCACAATTTAAATATTTTTTTTAATTAAAAAGCAAATCAAAAAACTAATAAAATGTTAATTTATATAATTAGGTACGTACATATTTTATACTTATAATTTATATAAGGTATATTAAACTTCAAATGTCATGATTTCATGAAAAAGTTATTCAACAGAACAATTCTTTCTTAGAGAGATGTATTCATGATTATAATGATTATAAATCTGTAAATACATATTTGTTATGATCGCGAATAACATTTTGATCAAGATAGAATCTGACACTGACCTGCAAAATGCAAAAAACGAAAGAAAATTTGAATTTCGCCGGCTACTTTTGCGCATCCACCTTAAAGTATTAAATAAATAAAAAAAAAGTTAAAAAAAGGTTAGCCTACACTATGACCATTAAACAATAACTTCACGGGAACACAATAACTGCCTCGATGGTCTTGTGTTCGGGGAAACAAGGCGTGATGTTATATTTTGTTTTATGTTATGGAACACAATATGCTCTGCACGTTATTAAAAACCTTACAATACAAACAAACGTAATAGAGGATTGTATTTCCTTTGTAACACCCATATCAATATACCTACATATGTATGTTACTGTAAAAGCCCGTATATTGGAACATCTTAGGTTTAACTAGTAAAGGTGAACGGCAGATTTCGTACAGCTTACTTTTTTTGTTCTTTTGTTATAGAATTTGTTCCACATATTAAGGCAACTAAGCCATTTATTTTCATGTAAGTGTACTATTTTTAGAAGTTCGGATTAATTAATAATATTTAAAAAAAGATTTTAATAACTACACGTAATTTAGTCGTAAACTAAACGCAGTTATGTTGGTATTTAAGCTATGCTCGCCATGAGGGTATTACCGGAGCTGCCCCCTTCTTAGATGAAGTAATTTACGAATTAATTAATTATAAATAAAATAAATGTACTTAAAAAAAACTATTAACTGTATTGTTTTATTTACCTATACTCAAAACCCCATCAGGACTTCATCATTATCAAACTGTTGCAGTCAGCTGCTGGACATAGGTATCTCCTAATGCACTCCGCTGAGTAGGTACGATCCTCATCTCAATTTACCTTCTTGATAGTAAGTAAAACACTACAAAAATAGCGACAAGCAATGTAGAACATATACTTTATTACCGAAACAATGTTTATGTGCCTATAAGTAACAATCTACATTGGTACACTAGTACTTAACCTTAAAAAATAAAACTGGTTATAACTTTTACGTCCCAAGTTCTAAAAATCCAAGAATTTAAAAAAGGCTTGTCTATCGTATCAACTTCCAATTAAAACAAAAAATATCCCAAGACACGAAATTTTATTAGCTGTACGAAAGTCCCATACAAGCCTGCCGTTCGCCTTTCGGGATTTATCAACATGAGTTGGTAAATGTAAGGATTTTATAATAGAGACAATTTTTCAGGCTTTTACCATTAGAGTTTGGTACGAGTACATGCTAGGTTTTACCAATGACGGTTGGTAAATGTTGGATTTTTTTGGAATAAAACATTAAATTTACTAATTTAACTTAATCATTTATTTCAATTACCTATCAGCCAAAACCTTACACATTTTTAACTATCATTAAGAGGCATGTTTAATTATCATTATTTTTATTTATCATAATTATTACAATCAAAATTCCCTACAGTCAAAATTTTACACAGTTTAAATTATTATCATTTGGCATTTATTAGGAACTAGCAATACATAATTTTAGAACATCTTCAAAATACTTTAAGAATAGTTAAAAACAAATAACCAAAACAATATTTTCTTCTCACAAACATAACGCTTGCGTTGGCTAAACTAACTAAACAAGTATTTTTCTTATTAGTTGTTATTTAGGTAATAAACAAATTGAAAAAAAATACATCTAGACATGTTTACTTTTCAACATGTACCGTGTCTCTGTGGTAAAAGTTCGAAATGAACCATGATCACAAAACAGTTCGGACTTTTACCATTAAGAGTTGGTAACTCTTAGGAGTTACTAGAAAATCTTAAATTTAAGTTCGGGCTCTTACAGTAACATACATATTAATATTATAAAATCGTAAGTAACTCTGTCTGTCTGTATGTTATCTTCTCACGCCTAAAGCACTGAACGGATTTTGGCAAAATTTGGCAAGGAGATAGATGGTATCCTCGGGAAGGACATAGGCTAATTTTTGTTTAACCCGGGGTGATAGACGGGTTGAAAGTTTGTAAACGAAACCCAGCATTTCTTAGGTTAGGTAATAAAAAATTACGTGTTACGTTTTTGTAAAATCATTCCAAGGAGGTAATATAGGGGATGATTTTAAAATTCACAAATAAATAGTAATACCTACCTAAATATTTTTTTTCTGTTGTACCTCATTTTAAGAGATTTAAGGGATTGAATATATAATCATAGTCCGTATCATAAGATAACATTTAGTCTATATGTCATTTAAATCGGTCAAAAGTTATTATATATTATTATCTGTCTATCTGTTACCTTTACAGTCCTTTTTACGGCTGAATGGATTTGGATGAAAGGCATACGGATTGTTTGGTTTACTACGGATTTGGATTCAGGACATAGGATACCTTTATCCCGGTAGTAGGTACGGTCTCGTGGGATGATATCCGACATCCACGCGGGCGAAACCGCGGTCCAAAGCTAGTACAATATAATAAAATTATGTACGTGTTACAATAAAGTACAAATTGGCAACACGAGAATCCAGCGAATATTGAAGTAGCTACGAGTACGCGCTACGAATTGGTACGAACACTTCAAGTATTCAGCGATACTCAACCTTTTTTGTTACGTTTCATTCCATCCTCTTTTATCAGTGAAGTGGTTTTATCGACAAAAGAAAGAATCTAAGAGCCTGTCCAGCGAGCGCCGCGCAAGTTGAGATACACGGGCGCCATTGCTGCGTCCAGTACGACGCGCGTCTGTGGCGAGTGGAGGTAATTTTTGGTTCGAAATAGTGCGTAATAACTTCGATACGGATTTTTTTATTGACAAAGTTGAAAAAAGAGTAGATCCATATGGGATATGGAATCATCAGATTATACCAATAGACTCATAAAACGTAGGAACTGAGAAGAAATTGTCGAAATTTTTTGTGAAGCTTTTTTGAAGCGTCCATGTTTATAACTGGCAGGGAATCGCTCCGTCTACCCCGGTCACCAGGGAGTGTGAAACCGGCAAGAGATGTCGTGCAGTGTCCCACAGGGATCGGTCCTGGGGCCGCATCTGTGGGACATCGGATACGACTGGGTGCTGCGCACCGACCTCCCTAGCAGCGTCAGCATAGTGTGCTACGCTGACGACACGTTGGTCCTGGCGCACGGGAGGTCGCACCAGGCGGCGGCCGAAGTTGCGACAATCGTCGAAAGGATCCGGCAATTGTGACTCGAGGTGGCCCTGCACAAGTCCGAGGCCATGTGTTTTCATGGTCCTCGGAACGCGCCACCGTCGGGGTCCCAAATAACGGTAGGAGGGGTTTCCATTGGCATCGAATCGACGATGAAGTACCTGGGACTCGTCCTCGACAGCCGGTGGAACTTCGTGGAGCTTTTCCGACGTTTGGCTCCCAAACTGGAGCGGGCAGGGGCTGCATTGAAGTGGCTCCTGCCCAATCTAGGGGGTCCAAACGCCTTCTGCCGGAGGCTCTACGCGGGGGTCGTGCGGTCCATGGCCCTCTACGGGGCTCCTGTATGGGCGTGTTCCCTGGCGCTGCGGCCAGCCCACCGGTAGAGCGCGGCCCAAAGGGTCATGGCCAGCCGGATGGTCCGGGGATACCACAAGGTCTCCTGTGAGGCAGCGAGCCTCCTTGCCGGATTGCCGCCATTGGATCTGGAGGCAAAAGCCCTCGCGCACGGCGTCCTCACCTTCCGCCTGACGCAGGTCCTCACCGGACACGGCAGCTTCGGGAGATTCCTGTGTCGGATAAGGCGGGAGGAAAAGCCCGGCTGTCACCACTGTGTGAATCGCCCTGAGGACACGGTGGAGCATACGGTGGAGGTCTGCCCGGCTTGGGCAGAGCACCGCCGTGTCCTCATGGAGGCGATCGGCGGCAAAGATCTCTCGCGTCCGGCCCTGGTTCAGGCCATGGTACGGAGCGAGAGGGCATGGGCAGCCGTCACCTCCTTCTGCGAAGCAGTAATGCTCGCAAAGGAGGAGGCGGGACGGTTGAGGGAAAGACAAATTTCGCGCCGTCTCGCCCCTAGCCGCCGCAGGAGACGCCCTGGGCGTCGGGAATCCCGGGCGGATTTCCGGCCACCGTAGGTGCGGGCTTGCGGACGGTAAGCAATGGGTAGCTCACCGTCCGGTAAGGACCAAGCCCGGGTCGACGGCACGTTGTATTCCACGCGCGCCTCAAAGAGATGTCGTCAGCACAAATGTAGGGGTCCACTAGGGCCGATGCCTGCCGGGGTTCCGGGAAGGTACTAAAGGGTCACCGAGTCCCCTGGCAACACAGGCAACGGAAGGAATACGGGTGGGTTTTAGTCAGTAAGAGTCTGACACACCCTCCCGCTCCGCCCAGAGCGGGAGAAGTTATTTGATGATTTCCCATCAAAAAAAAAAAAAGGGAATCCCTCCTAGCGTAGAAACGCGCGTAAAACGCGGTATCTGAACGCAATATAAATTGAAGCGCGCCAGTGGATTCGCATGCAGATTGCCTCATCAGTACAGACCAAAATAACAATTATAGCGCTACTAGGTTAAAAAAGTCGGAAGTAACGCCGCCATATTGTTTTTTTTAATTCACTTCAAGTATCATTTCACAAAAATATTGCACAAATGCTTTCCAACAGCATGAAAGTCATTCGAGCGCCAAAAGATCGCTGTAACAGTGTACCTGCTGCTTCTTGATGAATTAAGTTATAGTACAGGTATCAATTACTTTATGTTTAAAGCCTTCATAAAACTCGGCGGGGTTAACCCGACCCCAGGTTAACGACACCTGATTCGTCTCCATGAAATGACTGTTACAACCTGCGCGTTGTAACAACTGGTAGGTAAACCGTAAATTATGCATAAACATGAAAACTAAACTTATACCTGTTTATTAATGTTTACCGTTTTGCTCGAGTGTTTGTTTCGGGACTCGACTAGATTCTTAATATTTTGATTGTAGCGGTTTCCTTATTCCAGTAGGTTGTTACTTGAACGGCTTAGTTCGACCCGCGACTAATCCAGAATTGCCTAAAAAACTCACGTGTGTGATTCTGATATACCATAATTTATCAAATACCTAATAATATTAAAAAACAATTATTATAATACAAATAAAAAAACTTGTAATATTTACATAAATCTTACAAGAATGGTGGGACTCAATGTAATCTAGGTCTCGTACGTAGACTTCGTGTACATTGTTACAAATACTCTCAAAAGATAGATCTCGGCCAAATTAAGAAAAAGGGTAATCGTAGCCTATTTTTTATATTGGGTTTCGCCAGAAAAACGTTGTTTAAACATTTAGCACATAACATAACATCACGGCTTGTTTCCCCGAAAGGTTGGGCAGAGGTGTACCTGTAGTACACGCAGAGATACAGAGGTGTACATGTAATAGGGGGCGAGCCTATTGCCATCAACCGAGCACAAATCTAGACTCCGGGCTGCTACTGAGAATTTCCAGATTGAAAAACCCAATAACACTTCGCCCGTCCCGGGAATCGAACCCAGGACCTCATGCTCAGCAGTAGCGCTTGCGACCACTAGACCAACGAGGCAGTTTAAAGAACCTGTTCTTTAAACAACGTTTTTACAGTTCCGTTCATACAGACCCGTGATCACAGAGTACAATATGCAGTGAGTAAACAGTATAAAGGCTCCTACATACTGGCGCGAATTATCGCACGACGTGACACCAGTAGAACCATTTCTATGAAAACTTCATGGAAATTGTTCTACCGGTGTCGCGTTGCGCGACAATTCCAGCGCCAGTTTGCAGAAGCCTTAAGACTTTCAAAGATGGCGGAAATTAATAATTCCAATAATGGCTACTGAAGGGAAAAGTGCCACTAGTAGCTGACTTTGTATAGTACGCCCTCTACACATTGGACATTTATACGAGCGTCATGTCCTATTGTGCTCCATGCATTTTTATGCAAACCAAACAGCCATAACGTGATGATTGACAAAATGTCTTTTGTACTACTAATGTTAACGTCATTTAAAAACGCAAATCAAAGAAAACAACGCTTGTGGATGAAGAAAACCAAAAATTCGACCTAGAGTTGCGTCCAACATGAACTATGATAGTTTGTTGGCCTGCAACTGCAAACCAACGCGCTATCGCTTTGCATCGTGCATCGTAGACGGCCGGACTTCCCACGAATCCCAATATCGAAAACGATGTAAAAGGTCGAGAGCCAAGATATCTAGAGACGTTGCAGTTGGTCGACATCGCTCAACGACGCGACGTTTCTAGCGACTGGTGTCGCAGAACATTAGTCCAGTGAATATGAGACTTTATCACTGGCCACATTTCTCAGTGGGCTTATTAGCTTGCTACTATTATTAATCTGTGGGGCTTATTGGGACAGCTGTCAGTAGTGGTGACATTTACAAATATTTCAATATTAATTATCCTATTGACCGCTTGGTTTTATATCAATTGCCCTGCCCAAGCGACCCGCTCATAAATCGATTTTTTTTATGATATTATCGGGTCGTGCAATTAAATATTAGACAAAAAATGAATGTAGGTTATCAGTCGTATAAATACAACTGAGGTACAAAAACAATTGTCGTATTAATCCGACTGGGGCGGTCAATAGATTAATAGTAGGTATACATAAATGTCTTTGCCTATGCCAAATACCTAATATCTGATTATATTTATGCAAGATTCAAAGGCGAAAATGTAGAATAAAGACTTGGGATGGCTGGGGAGGCCGCGCATAACTTAGTGTTGTCTTACCATAAAGCATATTATATTATCACATCCTTAACTTAGAAGAATTTCGTCGAATAACTGAGTAGCCGGCGCAGGCATTATACTTGTCGTCGGTATCACCTTAAGATGCTCCTCACATATACTAGCAGCAACTGTGACCTATGGGCATTGCTTTAGACTCGATCATCTCTGCACACCTGGATTACGTACAATCCTCGTTTTCTATAGTTCACCACAAAACAAATTAAACCAGTACCTAGGTAAATAAACTAATTTACAACTATTCAAAACGAATCAAGACAAAAACGAATAGTGACATTAAAATGTGACAATTAAGACATTTCTGATTTGACGCGACACCGGTAGAACAATTTCATGTTCTACTCGTGTATCGTCGCGCGACCGCTCCAGAAATTAAGCGAAACCAAAACTGCCATTCTTCATTACTATTAGATAAATGTTATTTATAACTCCAACTCCGTAGCTGATTTTTTTGCTAATAATTTACTATAATTAAATAATTTATTTGGATTTAGATGTCGTAAGTTTTATTATTAACGTGAGTTTATTTTTATATTTGTATAGGTATAATGCTTATAATATTTTTGCATGCCTTAAAGGCAGAATGTCGAGGACTCTAACATTATTTTGTAACATCTGATTTGTAAGACCTGCTTATAGCAAATACATATTCTATTCTATTCTATTCTATTTATAAAACCATTACCCATAGTAATCATGAAAATGTCGCACACATGTTACATTATGAAAGCGAATGGCCTGTAGGAATTCAGTTTATTGTTTTTATTTACTATAAGTAGGTATTCGGAAGAAACTTCCTCTCCGGAAAATTTTACGTGAAACAAGCCGTAAGACTTATTATCCTTTCCAAATGTAGGTGTGAGGATGACGCGAGCATCGACGTCGCCGCCGCTGCGCCTGCTGGAGCGCTTCGTCAACAGCACGCCGGCCCCGGCCACCACCACCACGGCCAACAATGTTGGCCCACCAGTGCCCAAGCCCAGCGTCAACAACAAGAGGCCCACGCCCATCATTATATATCCCACGGGTAAGATAATGTAGCCTTATTATGCTCCTCACTACGGGAAAACTTTTATCTAAATTGTTTTTATTTTCATATTTATTTATTTAATACTTTCGGCACACAAATGTATAGAGGCGGACTTAATGCCATAGGCATTTTATGCCAGTCAACCTTTGGGTGATAAAGAGACAAACGGTGGTAACTGCAATAGCGAGAATTCAGGAATAAATATGTATTTAAATAATGGTATATCTATTAAAAACTATAAATATTTTATCGTGGGTGTAGAGATAAAACTCACTAATTGACATTTTTACGAAAAACCTGCTAAACAAGTGGTAAACATAATGAACTTAGACACTTTTTCTCAAAGATTACCAGATAATATTCGTAAAAATGACACTTAGTGAGCTTTACCTTTACATCCACGATATGTATACCTAATTATGTATAAATATAAGCTCAAATAAATACGTGGCATACAGAAAAAATGAAAAGGTTACGGAAAAGAAGCGAAAAACGAAAGATAAATAATATAGGTTCCTAACATCAGTGTGTTCCTCAAACTAAAACCATTTATTTCAATCAAACCAAAATATTGGTTACATCATTCAAGTTTAAATCATACATGTGAAAACGATGTTAAAAGATGTGCACGGTAAAACATCCATAATAAATCATTAAAAAAAACTGATTTCCTAAACACGCTAAATATGTGCCCATTCATGATTATTAGCGACAGGATGTTGGTGCCCATCCTTGTGTCGTTTACATATAACTATGTTCTCTTTATATCGCTCTCGAAGATCGGGAATTGTATACTCTTTTCCGAACACAACACTTACATGCCAGTGATAGCTGAACTAATTACATAACCTCCGCGATCCCCACCTTTTTATTAAGCACATTATATTTATAAACGCGAGGGCAATTTTTCCGGACTGATATGTAAGTGGGACATGTATTTACCTTCCTGTGGGGGTTATCTGAAACGACAAATACATGATAATGGAGGGCCGACGTCTGGTTTTTACACAATAGAAGCTATGGCTTAGTGTGAATTGCCTTGTTATATTTTCGCGACCTTTCAACTTTCTGGGAGCACCTGAGGGTCTTCTGTATATTTAATCTTGACTATTATATCGTATACCGACAATGACAGCTCTACATATTTGGTTAGTTCCGTTTGAGAAGGGGTAAAATGTCAAGCAAATAGTCCCATCCGTCCTTACTAAAGGTATTTCGGAATACACGTAGTTTTCATAGTTACCATAATGACTGTAATTTCCGTTGATACAGGCAGGGATTTAAGGGAGAGTGGGTCTGAATCTGGAATAGTGAAATTCATACTTACGTAATATTATCCAAATAACAAAAAAACCGGCAAAGTGCGTGTCGGACCACACACGATGAAGGGTTCCGTAGTTGGAATTAATTTATCTCAAAAACAAACTTAGCATTGTAGTTGAAAAACATGTTCTCCCGTACATCGATATACGTCACAGTCAAAACTCTCCAACTGCAAATGTAAGTTGGTCGACTATTACTCGTTAACTTGTATAGCCTACTTAGCTATGATAGGTTTCCTTTTAATTTGATTATATGTACTACTGCCATGATTTTTTTCAGATATCCATAAATAACCATGAAACTGGTAATTTTGTTAGAAACAAGTGTCCACAAAAAGTAGTACTTTAAAGCTAATGCTAAAGCTAAATTAGCGTAATGAATCGAAAAATGGTGCTCACAGATCTGCAATATTTTTGAACGCCCTATACAACAATACACACCATGGGATGGACGAGATTTTTTTTTTCCATGATTTATTTTACCACTTTATCGGTGTGCTTAATATGTATACCTATGCCAAATTATAGCTTTCTATTACTAAGCGTCTCTGAGCTAAAGCGGGGACAGACAGACAGACAGACGGACATGGCGAAACTATAAGGGTTCCTTGATTATTATGCAACCCTAAAAACGTAAGTAAATCTATACTAATTAATCCTAATAGGTACATACGGCATAAGAATTATACACTTAATTGTTCTCGTAGAAACATTTTAGCCACAATTGATTATCATTATCTACAAAAACAGAGTAAAACAGAGTTAAATGTTGCCTATTCGGGCGTATAAACTAAGAACATCTCTAGTAGAACTGCCCTAGTTAGTAGCGTGTCTAATGACTGATTACAAGAGTGATTAAATGGGTAATTTGCAGCAGCTTAATCGTGTAAGTTCAATGGTAATCGGAATCTGTTTCTACTTGACGTTCCAATGTGATAAACCAAGTTAAATGGCTCTTTCATGCCACTGACTAGACTGGGTGAGCCGGTCGATACATACGGGCATTGTGAACCAATATAGATATGAATGGTATTGCTTTCAAAGATAACAACTCAATCATATAAAACAAAGGTGCTTTTATATAAATAATACCATGAAACAGTCTACAGTGAATTAGAAAAGACAAAAATTAATGTGGAAAGTCATTTGTTTTTCATTAGACTTGAAGCTGTTATCGTGAGATTTGAATATCACCATTATTGCAACATAATATCCTGGAGGTTTAAAATTTCCCTGATTATTATCACGAACCGGGGCGGCCGGCAGTTTGGGTTACCAACGTCATTATGCCGACCGGCTCGTTTTAGGTGGAAAGTGAAAAAAATGAAAAAGTAATTACGATGGAAGGGGAAGCTAAGTTATGTTTTCACAAAATATTCTTCATTTTTAGGCTGGAAAAGGTTGATTTAATTAGTTACCGAGATCAGTGTCAGATTTATTTTATGAAATGAAACGAAAGATGTTTTTCGGTTTGGTCTCAAATAAGTCACCTTGTTTGTTATTTTCGGTCCCCAGAGGCAGCTCTTTCTAATACTGTTAGAAATTTGATTGCCTTTAGCGGTATAATTCCCTAATTACAGGACCCATAAAAACAATATGTCGTAACATCTCGTATATGTACTCTGCACTCCTAGTACAAACAGCCGGTGTCTTGTTTAATATTGGGCTCATTTATCGTAGACAAGGCTGCGCACTTAACTGCCTCTGCCCCTGCACACGTATTAAAGCCGGCCATGTTAGCTTTTTTTTTTGTTTTTGGATGGGAAATCATCAAATAACTTCTCCCGCTCTGGAGCGGGAGGGTGTGTCAGACTCTTACTGACTAAAACCCACCCGTATTCCTTCCTGTTGCCTGTGTTGCCAGGGGCCTCGGTGACCCTTTAGTACCTTCCCGCGACCCCGGCAGGCATCGGCCCTAGTGGACCCCTACATTTGTGCTGACGACATCTCTTTGAGGCGCGCGTGGAATACGACGCGCCGTCGACCCGGGCCTGGTCCTTACCGGACGGTAAGCTACCCATTGCTCACCGTCCGCAAGCCCGCGCCTACGGTGGCCGTAAATTCGCCCGGGATTCCCGACGCCCGGGGCGTCTCCTGCGGCGGCTAGGGGCGAGAGGGCGCGAAATTTGCCTTTCCCTCAACCGTCCCGCCTCCCCCTTCGCGAGCATTACTGCTTCGCAGAAGAAGCTGACGGCTGCCCATGCCCTCTCGCTCCGTACCATGGCCTGAACCAGTGCCGGACGCGAGAGATCTCTGCCGCCGATCGCCTCCACGAGGACACGGCGGTGCTCTGCCCAAGCAGGGCAGACCTCCACCGTATGCTCCACCGTGTCCTCCGGGCGATCCACACAGTGGTGACACCCGGGCGTTTCCTCCCGCCACACACAGGAACCTCCCGAAGCTGCCGTGTCCGGTGAGGACCTGCGTCAGGCGGAAGGTGAGGACGCCCGCCGTGGCGCCTTTCTAGCCACTCCTCAAAGAGGGGACTTATCGCCGCGCGTACCCAGCACTGGGTTGCGACAACCGTACTCTCCATGTCGCCATGAGATCCCGCCGGAGCTCCGTCCGCTGTGCCGTGATTTCTCGCGGCAGCGGAGTTACGCCCCGCCCCGGCGTTTCGCCTCCCCGCGCCACTCCCATACGTGCGCGAGGAGGCCATGTTAGCTTGAGATAATAAAAGAGTATTTTTAGCCCAACGACAAAAGAAGAGGATTATAAGTTCGGTCTCTTTCTTTGAAATGTAAGTTATAAAGTTCGTTGAAAGATAATCTAGTAGGTATACAAGATCTGAACATGTCATTGACCCCCGTAGTATTTTATTAAAATTTAAATATTAAATTGTTCAAGTTCAACAAGACACATTAAATAGCAGCCATTACTCCATAAATGTATTTAAAATTTGAAAATTACTTTTATAAGCAGCTAACATTGCAATAAGTTCTGACATATTCAATTAAATATCATTGAACTAAAAATAAATGAATTAAGTTCAGTTTTGCAAGTAAAACTTAAGGATGGCGTTAAACAATTTTCACTTGTTTGAAACTTTGAATTATGTCGATCGATCAGCTGTTTTTGACAAACGAAATAAAGGGTGAATTTTAATTAAATGTTTATGTAATTCCTAATACTTTTTTGGAAGTTTAACTTGCAAAGCTAGACAAGTTATAGAACTGCTTATTAAAAAGTAATAAATATCTAGCGTTGAACAACTTAGGTAAGTACGATATTAGTTTTCTTTATCAATGGTCTGGATTTGACATTTGAAATTAGGACTCTAATATGTTTACAAAGAAATTAGACGATTAATATTTCAAATCTGAAATTGTCTGCCGATCGAAAAATCGGCCTGCAAATAATTATTAAACCCGCAAAAAATGTTTGCTGCGTAGAAAGATTTAATTTAGTTAGAAATAAAGAGTACCTTCCTAATCTCATGTAGCTATTCAGTTAAAAATATAACGAAAAGCTTCAAAAAAGTTTAAAATATGCAAAAATATTAACTAGTTGGCAGTGGCTCACTATCGCATCGTCAGCGCGTTTGCTCACTTATTTAGCTGCCACAAAGTATTCAGAAAAATGTTTATCTCTAGGCTCCATTTCACTCTGCTCCCATTTCCACGAACTTTTGGCTATATTTAAAATAGTACGGTATTTATCCGAGTAGAGTATAAATAAACACAACTAAATATTTCACATAACATAACATAACATAACATTACGCCTTGTTTCCTCGAAGGGTTGGGCAGAGGTGTACCTTTAGTACAACCACATTTCGCCAGTTATATTTAAATCCCATTGTAATAGGGTGCGAGCCTATTGCCATCAACCGGGCACAAATCCAGACTCGGACCCGGGCTGCTACTGAAAAATTCCAGATGGAAAAACACTTTGCCCGACCCGGGAATCGAAACCAGGACCTCAAGCTCAGCAGTAGCGCTTGCAACCGCTAGACCAAAGAGGCAGACATTAGATATAAGTATTTTTATTTCTGTATTCCAACGTGGTTTGTGTGGTCAAAACATCTGAATGTTTTACATACCCAAAGTTGCAATTAAACAAAAAGTTTTGTTTTCAGTCAACGTGCATGTTGACACACACCTCTGGATGAAACACAAATACATAAATACAAATAGCCAAACGAAAACGACACGCCTTGTTTTTATTGCCTTTAACTCCGAGCATTGTTGGAACCCTGAGTCTGTTGGTTTATGCCTTACCTCGTACATGTAATGTGTGTGGTTCTTTCATCAAAAGACCATTTCAGACACCAATCGATATGGTCTTCACATGATCTGACCAAGATTACCTGGACTTTAAAAGAGACTGTGACCTCTGACTTTGTTTCGGCCTTTCTTCTTATCTGACTACAGATAGGAAACGCCGACCTCATCTAGTTTAAAATATTGTTTTAACTTTACTTTTATTGTTTGACGTGTAAAAGTGTTTGTAAAAATCTACTTACAGAAATAAAATCATTTATCATTAAGGAGCGGAGCAGGGAGCGTTATATACTCGTACATAGTTTTTTGAATACCCCCATGTGAAAGAAGTCGTGAGTTTATTATGGTACATGTATTTGTGACCCCACATTTCGCCGCCTTTTGTTTACGAGAAATTTCCGAAGGAATTAGACTATTAACGTACTTTTTATTGTTCCAGTGACGCCGGAGTCGATAGTAGTGCCGATTGTATCGTGCATATTCGGGTTCCCATTGTTAGCGCTCACCGTTATCTGCTGTTTGAGGAGGAGAGCCAAAATGGCGAGGTGAGTTACGGGCATATTGGTAATGACAAGAACGTAATGAAATCACAGACCATTTACTAAACCACTATGGTCGTATAGTCGGCCGGCCCGATAACGTAATGTTCTCCACGATAAACCCTTCAGGGATCGCTGGTTCGCTTTTAGGTCAAATTCGTTGATTTAGGACATCGCGAGACCTTTTCATGTGCTACTTGATTCAGGGCCTCTTCTGCGACTACTTGTTCGATCGAGTATAAGATAAGTTGGGCAAATAAGGCCAAATTTTACTATTCACATAATATAAAGGAAGCTATGATGCATATGATTTTGATATATGATTTTGCCTTTCACCGTAGATTTACACTAATACTTCATAGGTATATGCGTTCCGCAAGGGAAGCCGTTACAAGTAATGTGCGTGATAATACTGGTAATAATGATCATTGATTCCACTGAGATCGTATACGGCTGTAGTTAGATTCAACTTCAATGCTCCTACGGATTATTTGAAGCAATTTTGCGCACTGCAGACTAATAAAGTGAATATTTTATCACACAGTACTAGAGAGGGAATTATTATGCCTACTAGACACATGCGTTGACGTAGGGAATGGCAGTGAGATAATATTTTAGATTTAGTTACATGAACATGATTTACGGGAAAGTTGATGAAGGTACCGGTCTATAGAATTTACCTACCAAGATTCCTTTAGAAGAGCACAAAATTTCTTAGCTTAGCTCGACACTACACGATTTAAAGCACCTCTTCAAAAGTACCGCCAAACTCAGGTTTCAGGATAAACTGTCGCCATCCCTGGTATCTCATCCAATAAAGAGTCTCGATTCAAAACCATGCCATTTTACATCCAGATATCCCAGTAGCATCACTTTCCTTCAAGTGTTCAGTACACAAGATATTTTCAGGGAACGTGCGAGGCGGAGAAATTGCGAGTTGGACCGCGGGGAGCTGTCAGTGGTGAAGATGTCTCCAATGAGATCGAAGCCTCGAGCCGTGAGTCTGATCCGGTCGCCGCGACCACCACCCACGCTGGAACTGGACACCGTGCTGGAAGAACGATCCGATCCTGAACAGACCACACTCTCACAAGTACGGTCTGCTACATGTAGTTACACTTGAACTACGGAAGCGTCCTTACTTCTACGAAATAAAGGCTGTCAAAGTTAAATTGTTATCTACCTAAAGTAGCAGGTACCGTACATCCACACGGTTTGTTAACTGTACCTGTTTCTTTAAGCCCACGTTATACAAACGTGTTTACATTTTGTTATGTTGTAACTCTACATACTTTTTTAAATTGAATTTGGAAACAAAGAGATTACTAAAGCTCTGGGAAATAAAATATATTTCACTGCTGCGGTTTATCATGATCTGAAATAAAACAATGAAACGTGACTTTCATGTGATGCTTGATATTACTTATTTAACGCTTTGTATTGTTCTCCCGGATTGACTTAATTGACTTGTGAGCATAGCTGTTGTTCTAAAGGAGACGTTAACAGCTTTCAGTCATTTATTAGGTTCTGTTTTCGATATTATGTCCGATAAACCGAAACGATTCTTATGTAATATAAGCTTCTCTTGGATCGTGCGATCGATATCCAATATAGAAATCTTCTTTTGTTTGAACATTGAAATGAATGTGTGAAAATTCTCAATTGATGTTTATGCTCCATTGTAATTTTGACAAAGGATCCATTCCACGACCTTCCTTCCTTTCTGTTCTCATTGACGATAGACCACTAAATCTAATAAGTAGATAATTTATTTGTCATAAAGAGCCGTTTCGAAGATTAGTCGGAACAAACAGACAGACAGACAAACAAAAATTGTAAAGAATGTTATTTTGGTATATGTGCCGTGTGTACATCAGTATGCATTTAGTAAAAAGCGGTTAATTTAATATTACAAACAGACACTCCAATTTTATTTATCTGTATAGATGTATAGATAATATTTATTCAAGTTATATTTTTCCTTCCTTCCTTTCTGTTCTCATTGACGGATAGACCACTAAATGTAATTTAACCTGTTAAGCCCCCCCCCCCCCCCCGCGTGACACCGATTCAGAGTCAAACAATAGAAAATCAATTGTGTCTCATTAGCTGTCCTTGACCAATTTATTGAATAAAAATATCATCATCATCATCGTCATTTCAGCCGAAAGACGTCCACTGCTGGACATAGGCCTCCCCCAAGCCCCGCCACTTTGACCGGTTTTGTGCTTCCTGCATCCAGCGGATTCCTGCGGCCTTCACAAGGTCATCGGTCCACCTTGTAGGAGGCCTTCCAAAGCTACGCCTTCCGGAATAAAAATATAAAATATATAAAATCTCTCTTTAGATATTCAATAATATATATTCAAGTTATATTTTTTTCCTTCCTTCCTTTCTGTTCAATTTCACGATATACCACTAAATCTAAGTAGATAATTTATTTGTCATAAAGAGCAATCAATTTTAATTGAATATATATAAACCCAATAGGCCTAAAAGATTTTAGCTAATATGGATCCATATTAGCTTGGCGCCAGGATATCAAAGTGATCTTAGTATATATGCTTCTTTTAAGCTTATCATTACAAGGATTTCTATTTGAAGGTGGAGATCACACCAGACCGTGAAGTGGGCACGATACTGTTCGGGGCCGTGGGCGCGATGGGCACGGCAGTGGCTGCAGCGGTGTCCAACCGGGACAGCTAGCGGCACGGCTCTGTGCAGCCCGGCGCGCGCTCGCCGCTGTGGGCCGCACTCACGAGCCAGCCGCTCGACGAAGACGACCCTGATGACGACGAAACTGCTGGTGAAGACAGCTAGCAATTAGACGAGCGCTCCATTGTCGACATCGGCGAGCGCATGAAACTTTTCCTGGACATTCCACTCAGATTCTGAATCAGTGAATTGTAAAAAACAGATACCATTACTTCAAATACTTGAAATATTAATAGACTGTTATCTGATTTCTAAACGATGTAAATAGATTCACTAAGGAAATCCGACTTTAATCAACTCCGTCTGGATTCATTATCTACATGTTTCCAAATATTGAAATTCAGTGTTTCGTGAATCGATTTCTCTTACAATACATACAATTTGTGCAGTCATTGTGTATGTGTACCGAGCTAAAGTGGCAATGTGCTGGTCACATCTGCCCTAGAAAATAACTGAACATTGAACGAGTTTCAGTATAGGCCTCGTACAATGAAGCGTGGAGGTCTCGTTGCGGACTTCGACTTCACTAAGTGCGGACTTTACTAAGGGCGAATTTCACCAATGACAGAAAGAAAGAAAATACGTTTATTTGCGGTAAATATGACACAAAGAAGGAACACAAATACAAAAACATAACACTCCTTTTGTTGGGCAGTCGTGTAAAAAGAAACAATTTGGGGGAGAATATGCGTCACATCCACGCAAAACGGCCAACGCTCAGCATAATGCTGCGACCCTATGCGAGACATAGCCCCAGCGCTAGCGCGGTAGTTTTCATGCTAAACCGCGTTCAGAAGCTGTCGTTGTCTAATTTTCCAGATCTATGATGACACTAACAGCTCTTGAACTTGGTTTAGATGTGCTGATTGCATTCAGTTTTATTGGTGAAATTCGCCCTAAGAAAGGCGACCAAGAATGTAGGTACTTATTACCAAAAGTAAGGCACAGTCAAAATCTTAAATTTGAAAAGGCCTACGTAGATTATGTACATCAATTAATAAACGCAAACTAATGACGAGGCTAAATAACAATTCTATCCAAGAAATCTCCTTTGAGCTGAAATTCATCTATTGCGCAGAATCTCTATTCTGAAAGTCACGCGATAGATTTATTATATTCGAGTCAATTTTGAAATGTTTAATAATAAATTCACTGTCCTGGTTTCGTATTAAATTTAAATAGTTGGTACTGGGAACGGTACCTACAGTCGCCAGCACATCAAGTTACCAAAAACTGTCAAAGTTCTCCAAATTATTTTAAACCTTAAAAACATTGAAGGTTAAGTTCAAATACGAATGAGAAAATTTGACAGTTTGTGCTGGCGACTGTACATAGTTTTCTCTGTTAAGCCAAGCGCACATTACCGCCGCAATAGGCCGCAGCGCACCGCATTTTCATACAAAAAAGTGCGATGCGGCCCGCCTGTGGTGTGAGTTGGTTCATAGAAAATGTACGAAAGTGTTCTAGGAGGATTTTTGCAATCCGTTGCGTTGCGGCGCGGCCCGCCATTAGTCAAAAGTCTAATGACTACACAACGAAACTGAAGCTGTAGAAATATTTCGAGTCATTTTAAATAAGTTAATATGGTAATTTTAATAAACTTTTGTAAAGAAGAGATCTAGTTGAATATTGTACAATTGTACAGAATTTAACAACTAAGAAGTTCAGTAATGTATATATGATCGTGCACTAACTTTAACATTGCACGGAGCTATTAGGTTTGACCCTTGTGAATGTGCATAGCACAATGTCACATAGAACTTTTAATAATTAGTTACTATGAATATATTATGTACAGAATGATGAATTTAAAAATGTATTATCAATGGTATAGGTAAGGTGAATTAAAGTTATTTATTCGAAGAAGTTAAAATTAAACAAACATCAAGGAAGATGATTAGACCCATTAGAGAAACATAGACAAAGTTTAACACTAAAGTTGATAAATTATCAGGAGAAAACAGTAGATAGGTATATAGGTACGATGAAACGAGACCAATTGTGAATTCAGCCAACATTAGTTAAATATAAACGTTATATTAAATTTTAGGTACTAACACTTAGTATGCGATTTACATTTCGTGTAAAATAATGAAAAACCGAATTTTATATTCGTAGTTTCAGCTTTGTAGTAAATCTAAATAAATTCAATAAAAACACGATAAATTATAGTAACACGTACTCGTACTTTAGCCGTCACGTTTCAGCGGACTTTGTGTTAAAATAAATACTCGTTTTACAGTCTTGTATAAAAATATACGGATGAATAACCATCTTAGAACACCCACAAAACACCTATCTCTGATATAAAAGGCTTGGAAAAACTTCAACCATAGCTGACTAAACAATATCACTGTCTAATCAGGCTGATAAAGGTGTTTAATTTTGGCGTAATTATTCAACTAGATGAATTAACCCTTTCCTCGCCGCTGTGCTGAACATTAGAGCTTTCCTTGGTGGAAGTATCGTAAGAACCACATCATTATTAAGAGCTCATTTACTAGCCTGTACAATGTAATGAGACAAATTGTCAGGCACGCGTAAACTGCTGAGATAGGTTGAATGATTTGTCAACAGTCAATCGCAGCAGTTTACATAAGTGGTCTACAGTCCAGACACTAGCCAACCGTAAGCTTGTGGCTTGAAATTAAGTTTTCAGCGCTCTACTACTAGATCAACTACTCTACCACTGTAAACGCACCATGAGATAAAAATCGCTTTCAAATTTGGTATCGTCTATGAGCTGGAAAAAAAATTACAAATGTAGGTAAAACAATGTATGCATGTAGAATGTCTACAGCACTTTTTTTTGCTGACCCACAAAACACTTTGATCTCCACTGAGTCTGGGGGCTAGCTCATTTTTGTGATTTGAGAGTCTATTCTGGTAGTTGGTGCTATAATTCGCCATCTCCTGATTGACAGTTGGTACATGTATATCAAGATATATGTTCCTATTACTGATGTATTGAGGGATATTAAAGATGGTTCTCAATGTTTTGGTCTGGAATCTTTCCAATATCTCTAAGTTACTGTAAGTTGCTGACCGTATCCCAAAGCTGTATGCCATAGGTCCATATGGGTTTCAATTTGGCTTTATAGACTGTCAACTTGCTGTGTGTACTCATTTGTGAGTGGCGTCATACCAAACACAACTTACTGCGTAGTTTTAAATCTAGTTACTCTCACTTTGTCCATATTTATTTTTGCCATGTCAGCCTTCGATCCAAGTGGATAGCGTAACAGCCTACAATGTTCTCACTACTGGGTCACAGGCCTCCTCTCTGTGAGAGGGAGTGGGCTGTAATCCACCACGCGGGCCCAGTGCGGGTTGGTAGATGTCACATGTCTTCGAATTTTTGGTTCTAGATCATGCCGGTTTTCTCACGATGTTTTCCTTCACCGGTTTGAGAGCAGTGGTGATGAAATAATTTACACAAAGTAAACCGCCAACCAAACCGGCAACATTTTAACGCAGACTGGCGTATGTGGACAACACATATTGATTTAAACAAAGTTTTCAGCAGCATTCTTGCCGTTCATCAACAACGTTGATCAACTGTTCCTAAACAAATGGTTACCATGAATACGAGGCTTTAAGGTCACATGTGTTGATTTACGTGAATTCGCTAGATCCATCAACACTGGCAATAATTACATCTGGAAAAGGTGTAGTGTAAAAAGTATCATTCTGTGTAACAATAATTATAAATGTACGAGTACGTATGGAACAATGGAAACGAATGTATATCAATAGATGAATAAAATTATGTTTGTGTTCTTCTAATATTTTTTTGTTTTATTTACAACGATGTCTGTAAGCTTTATTTACATTCCCTCTTACATCTACCACTACAGGGGGTAACCCTGTATAGCTACTACTTGTATAGCTGACTGTCCCGTTGGTCTCGTGGTCGCCATCGCAACTTCTGAGCGTGGGGTCCTGGGTTCGATACCCGAGTCGGGCAAAGTGTTATTGGGGTTTTCCATTTTAGCCGGAGTTTGCAAGTTGGCAGTGTGATTCCCCCCGGGCCTCGCAAAGCACGTTAAGCCGTTGGTCCTGCGCCTGATTTCTCTCCGGTCGTGTCGGATTGCTGTCCCATCGAACTGAGAGTGAGGGAAGAGACCTGTGTCTGCGCACACGCTTGTGCAGTGTGCACTATTATAGTGCACACTGCACAGGCGGAGACCAGCCTTCGGCGCGGGAGATATTATATCTCCCGCGCCGAAGGCTGGTCTCCGCTGAGAGTCAGTAGTACTTACAAATTTATAAGTAAAATAGAAACAAATCTCCCATACCGAATTTCGTTTGGTCGCCATGGTAGTCGCCATGGCGACAAATTTCGGAAATTCGGTATGGGGAATTTGTTTATATTTTACTTATACATTTGTAAGTACTACTGACTTGTTTTCAGCTCAAATTGTTTTGTCTTATTAGCAATTTCTGGATCCTGAGTCACTGGACAAGTGCTTTGATTTCCGGTTCTTAGAAAAATCTACTTATTACGTGTGCAATCCGCAAGGTAATACAATGTTACGATGACCCACATAAAACCAAAAACATGTTTCATTCTTTGGCCTCTAGAACTAACTCGTTTGCCAAAACTAGTCTTTATAATGACACTGTAAAGATTGACAATGGCTAGAATATAAATTTAACACGTGCTGCCTTCACTGCAAATCTAACATACTCAGATGACCATCAAGTTATGGGCCGGATTACGAAATTGTTTCGGACGGTCATCTGGGTAGTACAGTTGTAAATATGCAGCTTAATTAAATGACAGCATTAGGTTTAAAATAAATATTGAAATTTGTAAAGTCATTATTTAATAAAGTTCAAATAAATTGATTAAAGAATACAATTTAAAATTTCTCGAGTCCATAAATTCCACGTATAATAAGGATAAAGCATTTTAATTAGAGGAGCACGTGGCAATGAATAACAACCGCACGGGTCGATCCATCAGGTTAAGCTACGCTTGCCGGGATTAGTACGTGGATGGGTGACCGTCTTTACATACCGTGACCCCTCCGTGCCTCGGAAAGCACGTTAAGCCGTCGCTCCCGGCTGTTATTCATTGATATTTGACAGTCGTAAGTCTGACAACCAGTCTTATCAAGGGGTATCATATTACCCAGTTACTGGGTTGTCAGGTCAGATAGGCAGTCGCTCCACGTAAAATACTGGTATTCAGTTGCATCCGTTTAGACTGGAAGCCGACCCCAACATATACAGGGTTACTGGTAACTCGACGTATTCCTTGCAGGACGTCATAGTAGGGTTAAAATGCAACAAATTAAGCCACCAAATGTTCTACCGAAATTCAGTAGTTTTTGAATTAGTTAAGAGTTTTAGTTTTTTAATGAAAAATCCCAGATTAAACCATTTGAAACCAATTTAAAAATGATTTACGGCGCGACTGTACCGAAATTTAAGTTATTATCATAGTTGACGCCGTAGCAGGCCTTTGTTAATAATTAAAAGTTCAATAATGCCTAAAACTTTGGCAAATATCACTAACAAAACATTTAATTTTTTGTAATTTTTGCTATTACTTCATAAAAAATGTAGTCTAGTGCAAAAAAAAATACTACACCTGGTGTACAAATTACTAAGAAAATATCCTTGTCTTATCAGTTATTCAGAAAGGTATGATTGTCAATACTTTTGCATGTGTGCCAGGGAAGAGAAGAGTTTTATGGGGGGCAGGTAAAATTGCGAGACGGTCAACCTATTGTTTCGTATTCGTATTATTCGTAGTTTTTACCTGCGCTTGAACTACAACCACTCGGGGAGCTTTGTGATTGGTCGCTATTGTTCTCTCGGCATGACAGGGGGTGCGATTTTGCAGAATTTGGTCGTCAGCGTTAGTCAGTTTCAACTCTACGTCGCGCAAGCTCGTGTTTTGTTACTGGCTATTTCCCTAACTGTTGCTGCGTATCTTGCTCTTGTGCTGTGCTGTGCCTTCATCAGCGCTGACTATGGCTGCATATTCTAATCCTGAATACGCTGACATAATGTACTGTTACGGACTTTGTGACGGTAACGCTGCTGAGGCGCGGCGAGAATATCAACTTCGCTTTCCCAACCGCCGTCTCCCCCACGTTAGTGTCTTCGGATCGACTTATCGGCGAATATCTGAAACTGGCAGCGTCCAAAGAAGCAGGCAAGTTGACACAGGTCGTTCCCGGAGATACACGGCTGAGGACGAGGAGCTTATTCTTCAACATTTTATTGACGATCCTAACACATCGACAAACATCGTAGCGCGTGAGCTTGGTATGTCACAGTGGAAAGTCTGGTCTGTAGTTCACTTGTCAGGCCGACATCCATACCATTACCAACCAGTCCAGTCATTAGAAGAAGGAGACCCGCCGAGACGGCTTGAATTTTGTCGTTTTATGCTAAGTGCCGACGCCGACAGCAAAAACTTTTTAAAAAACATTCTGTAGACCGATGAGTCATGTTTTGATCGTGATGGTATCACAAATTACCACAACTTACATTACTGGGCACCGAAAGCAGAAGCAAACCCTAAAAAACTGAAACCAACCGCATCCCAGCGAAGGTTCTCGCTTAATGTTTGGTTGGGTACTCGTATTATTGACGACAAATTAATTTGCCCACATTTTTTACCCCGAACACTAAATGGGGAACTTTATGAAGATTTCCTCAGAAATCATTTATCAGCACTGCTCACGGATGTACCGGAAGAAAGAAGAGCAAACATGATTTACCAACATGACGGATGTCCAGCCCACTTTCGAATCACAATTCGACAATTGCTGGATGAAAACTATCCAAACCGATGGATAGGGCGCGGTGGGCCAATTCCGTGGCCTGCACGAAGCCCTGATCTGACGCCGCTAGACTTTTACGTCTGGGGTCATATGAAAGATCTAGTTTATGTGACCCCAGTAAATTCAATTGAAGAACTAAGGGAGAGAATTACAAATGCGGCGGACCAGATGAGGGCAACAATCACCTCAAGAATAACAAAAACCGAAGTAAGGAAGCGAATAAGAACATGTATTCGAAACCGAGGGCAGCACATCGAACAAGACGTGTGAAATGTGTGTAATTAAAGTTTTTAATATTGATTAAAAAGAATAATAATGTTCACGATTTTGTTTTTGATTTTTCGAATAATCACCTTTTTGTGAAACGCACGCCTGTACTAAATCAAAAACGATTTTCATAATGTAGTCCATGATTTTGTATTAACTTTCATTAACTAACCTTTTTGGATAGCTGATAAGACAAGGATATTTTCTTAGTAATTTGTACACCAGGTGTAGTATTTTTTTTTGCACTAGACTACATTTTTTATGAAGTAATAGCAAAAATTACAAAAAATTAAAGGTTTTGTTAGTGATATTTGCCAAAGTTTTAGGCATTATTGAACTTTTAATTATTAACAAAGGTCTGCTACGGCGTCAACTATGATAATAACTTAAATTTCAGTACAGTCGCGCCGTAAATCATTTTTAAATTGGTTTCAAATGGTTTAATCTGGGATTTTTCATTAAAAAACTAAAACTCTTAACTAATTCTAAAACTACTGAATTTCGGTAGAACATTTGGTGGCTTAATTTGTTGCATTTTAACCCTACTATGACGTCCTGCAAGGAATACGTCGAGTTACCAGTAACCCTGTATAGTTGGGAAAAAGCAAGGCAGATTGAACAAGGATAAATTATAGGTACCTACCTACTCAAATTGAAAAACCGGCCAAGTGCGTGTCGGACCACGCACTTGGTTTTCACAGACCTGCAATATTTCCAACGATATCCCACTCCATGGGATAGACGAGAAAAAAAAATATCATCCCCACTATACGTGCAAGGGAGGTATCCCCTTTTTTTATGATTTTATGTTACCACTTTGTCGTCATATACCCATGCCAAATTACAACTTTCAAGTACTATGAGTCTCTGAGCTAAGCCGGGAACAGACAGACAGACAGGCAGACGGACATGGCGAAACTATAAGGAATTCTTATTTACTACGGAACCCTAAAAAGCAAGGCCGAATCTATTAATGACAATATTTCGAAGTGACGACCTAATTAGGCAAGTAGAATTAATCACAGTACTACTAGGTACGATAAAATAGGTATGATTAATTTATACGAAAACTGAAAGCAGGAAAAAAATTTACCTACCTAATTTTAATTTGCTAACAACAATGGTAAAGTGACCACACCTAACATTTTACTAAAATTATAAACTTGCCAAAACTAATTACAGTAAATTGGGCAAAATATTGCAAAGCTCGATTCCGTTACGGCGTCTTGGCATATTATTATTAATTAACCATATTAATGCACATCACACCCATGAACTCTAGCCATATAATAATGTATAAATTACCCATAAAAAATGAGGTTATATCAATTTTTTAATGAATAATTTATGGATTAATGTATGGACTAAAATTACCTTGATCAATCCAGTTCTTATTTATTTATTCTATTATGTATTTACACACAGTAAAAAACATAGAGATACGACATATTTGTTACTTCTTAAAGAGATTCTAATAACCGAAGGTCCGTATTACTTAACTTATTAGTGTGTTTATTATAATTGAATGAAACATTCAATTATCAACATGACCATGCATTATTTTCCTGCGCCATATTGTTTAGCACTCTCTGCGTAAAGCAGTGTGGAGGTCGGCTAACCTATATGCCAAAGTTATTTCAGCTCAAATTAGGTCAACACCCTGTGATCGGTGCTAATCAGCTTTTAATATCAGCCAGCCGATATTTTAAAAAGCTCGTTAGTAAACTGTTGTTTTTATTAATAAAACGTTAATAACTTTGTTCCTACTAGTTTTTTTTTTATTTTTTGTACGATCTCACTTTTCTACTTTTAAACCGATTAAATTGAGGAACACCTTGAAAGTAGTATTGAAAATACACAATTCATTTTTAAAAAACATGCAAATATGTTGAAATAATAAACAAATCGCCCCGAGTTTTACTTTTAAAATAAGTATTGCAAGGTTAAATTCATTGGACATGAATGTAGGTAGTCCAGTTAATAAAAAAGGCACTATGTTTGTGAACATACATTAACATTAACATAACATCACGCTTTGTTTCCCCGAAGGGTTGGGCAGAGCTGTACCTATACGAGTAGTAACACCCTCATTTCGCCAGTTATGTTTAAGCCCTATGTAATAGGGGGGAGCCTATTGCCATCAACCGGGCACAAATACAGACTCCGGGCTGCTACTGAGAAATTCCAGATAGAAAAATCCAATAACCCAAATTTGCCCTACCCGGGAATCGAACCCAGGACCTCATGCTCAGCAGTAGCGTTTGCAATCCCTAGAGCAACAAGGCAGTTTGTAAACAAATTGTTCTAAATTGGGTCTCCAATTTCCAATTCTCTGATGTAGGCCACATCGCTCGGGTCGCCATACAACAACAAATCGTTCATCAAAAATACATAGATAATTAATTTAAGCCAAAGTAAACGCATGATCAGTGAGTAGGTAATTGAGTGAAATCGTAAAAGTCGTAAGTGAGGCGATATGTTAGTGGCGAGGCGACCCTAACTATACACTGATAAATGACATCACATAATGTAAGAACTCTATAGAGGAAGTGAAAACCACAGCCGTTGACCCGTCAACCCGCAGTATATATATACAGGATTAGCCAGGTCGATATAGTCACAAAAGTGTGAGCATTGGAAGGGCTACTGGTTTTATATGTTGACTAACGATCCACCCCTGCTTCGCACGATTTTTAAGACTTGAAAAACATCAAGATTTCTTTATTATAATATGTAAGTTGGATATGTACTCGTATGTATTATACACACAAACTTGCTCAATAAATTCTTTAAATAATAGTGAACACCGCACTGAAATGCGTTGCGTATTTTATAAGAACAACGCGGTCCCACAGACAGACACGAAAAGCGACTTGTTATTTTAAAATTATAAAAAAACACGTGTTGTTTGCAAAACTTTTTTTAGTTTTTTTCATTTTCCCCCCAAAAGTGAAACTCATGTTCAAAATTATTATATAATAATATTTACGTTACACGTCCGTGTTTGGGTCATAAAATTCATATGTGTACCAAGTTTCAACTTAATCGGTCCAGTAGATTCGGAGCAAATCGGCTGTGACTGACGAACATACAGACACACGAGTGATCCTATAAGGGAACCCTTACAGGATCACTCGTGTGTCTTCTGTCTTTGTCCCACTTTGGTATTTTCCATTTGAGATACGGATCCCTAAAAAAGAGAGCCTTATACAAATACCTTATGTCTTGTATATACTTTTAACGTGGTAGGTACGAGTACCTACATGACCGGTATCTAGATGTGAAACGTTTTATGTCTCTCGACCGTAGCTCAAGGGGCAACTAAAAGGTTTGACAGCTACCTTCCTTATTCTGTCATTCGTCTACCCGGCTTTTTCTAACCGGCCAAGGTTTTGTGACAGTTATATTTAGTTCAAAAGGAACTGTCAATATTCAAGAGCCAATGACGTTAATAAGAAATATTGACAGGTTGAAAACAGGATTTCTATTTTATTAACCGACTGCGTCGAATTCTAAAGAGAGGGACATGTTTTATTTTTATTTTACAAATCTTAGCCACAATCACCGTCCGCAGGATACCTATTCCAAAAATAAAGTATTTGCAGCACCTGTTTATCAACAAACAGTCGTAACGGTAGTTAACGACTTGAGAATTATTTAAACTACGATTAGTAAGTTCTGCACAAGATTTATTTTATGGGAGCGCGAGCGAACTTCGAAATCAATGATAGGTCGAACTTCAAACTTAGCAGAGCGTTACTTGACCGACTTTTGTTCAACTTTAGCGAAAGTTTGTAGTAGCGTTTAGCTGCTAAAGTAATAATTAAAGTAATTAGGAATTATTTCCTGTTTTCTGCAATCACGAAATCTTCTGCTTTGACAGCTTATGTTGGTTCTGAGAATAGTTTGATTTTGTTTAAAATAAAACTGTTCGATTAACTGAGGAAAATGTGCAGAATCCCTTCCCAGAGGCATTTCATCCGGGTGTCACCACTGAGTGGATCGTCCGGAGGACACGGTGGAACATACGGTCGAGGTCTGCCCGGCTTGGGCAGAGCACCGCCGTGTTCTCGTGGAGGCGATTGGCGAAGCAGTAATGCTCGCGGAGGAGGAGAAGGGACGGGTGTGGGAGAGGCAAATTTCGCTCCCTCACACCCCTAGCAGCCGCAGGAGAAGCCCTGGGCGTCGGGAATCCCGGGCGGATTTCCGGCCACCGTAGGCGCGGGCTTGCGGACGGTGAGCAATGGGTAGCTCGCCCTCCGATAAGGACCAGGCTCGGGTCGACAGCGCGTTGTGTTCCACGCGCGCCTCAAAGAGATGTCAGCACAAGTGTAGGGGTCCACTAGGGCCGATGCCTGCCGGGGTCGCGGGAAAGTACGATAAAAGAAAATCTGTTGCTAATAAGCAACAGATTTTCTTTTCTTGCTGCTTGTTTACAGTCAGCTGACATAATAATGTCAGCTGACTGTAAACAAGCAGGCTGTCAGTGCTACCATTATCTTTTTTGAGACACACGCGTTTCTGTTAAACGTCTTGCCCGAAGTTTTCAGCTCGAAGTTTTGTTAACAATCACCATATACGAGTAATACGTTAGTTGGCACATGAGATTTAGTTTAACAATAGTGTATTGCACATAGAATTGAAAATATGTATAAGTATGCAATCTTGTCTAACCTAAGTATGTACGAGTACCTAAGTTAACGGTTTGAGGTTTTGACGATGATGGATTGTAATACCAATAATAAATTAGTTAATGAGAGTTTAGTTTTGCAAATATGAACGGCATCAACTTAAGTAAGACTATCTTTGCAATGAATAAACTCAATCTCCTTTGTATGATATAATTGCATAGCACAGGTGTGAGTGCTACACTGAAAAAAAAATGAAACGATACTTTTTACTGTTGTCGTACAGTAAAAAAAAAACGGATCAGAAAACTTATTTTTATGTTAAAATAATTGATTACTGACAGTGCACTGAAATGGGCAAAAACAGAGCTAAACAGTTATTTCAATTGGATGAACATTAAAGTTTACTGAAACAAACAGTTTCTTTTAAGTATTGCCGTTTTCAGAGCTTAAGAGATGCACAGTAAAATCTACTGTTATAACTCAACTGTTTTTTTTTAGTTAGTTTTACTTCTTTGGACAATAGGCTCTATTTTTACTGACCAAACGGTGAATATTACCGAAAAATCGATTGGGTTTACCATTTTTTTTTTTCAGTGTATGTACTATAGAGCTACCATTTACTGAATAATATGTTTTTCGTTGACTTCAAAACCAAATATTGAAATCAAATAACTTCTCCCGCTCTGGGCGGAGGGTGTGTCAGACTCTTACTGACTACAACCCACCCGTATTCCTTCCGTTACCTGTGTTGCCAGGGGCCTCGGTAACCCTTTTGTACCTTCCGCGAAAAATAGCACTACTGCTTACTACATGAATAGATGAAGATAACTGTTTAATATACAATGTACACCAAGTCCAAGAGATATGCAGACAGAAGAAAGCGATAAAAAATGTTGCTCTTGTCGCAAGCAGCAATCTCTGCCAGACACTACTGTCTAGCTGAGGTGTAGTTAGACTTTCAGTTGTGAGTTTTTATGCACGTCAAGTTAGGTGTTAGTCCAGTGCTGTAAGGTACTGCTTCACTCTTGGCAAAGCCATGATTGAACATTACCTTAATATACCCACTTCTAAAAAATAAAGTAAGATTTAGTCATGTTTATTGCAATGCGGTTATTGGATAACCAGTCGACCAGATTAGGAAAATACGCAAATGCAAAAATCTAAAGGTTACAATTCGCACAAAACTCCACGGTTGAATTCTTCAGATGTCGCAAGTCGAACTTGAACTCCAATGGCAGCATTTCTATGGCAAAATATATCTTATCGACTGTTGTTACAGAGATACGTTTACTGGTCCAGTGGCAAGGCCGCGTGTCTACGGACAGTAGTTTATATTGCGTGTCGTTGCGCCCGCGCCTGACCAATCCTCGTTTCGTATTCGTCGTAGACCGGTGCGCGCATGCGTGCTGCATCCGATACCATTCATCGATGTCCTATGAACATGCGAAGCTAGTGTTACACACAATTAACAGATGTGCTCGTTATGTTACATAATATGTATGTAGAACGGTGTCAGTGCAGTGATTTTTCATTCAACTTTTCATGAATGAAGTGTTGTGATTGGGTTTTTTGAATGTGGTGAGTTTAAGTTTTTATTGATGATTTTTTTTAGAATGAAAGATCATTTTCTTCCAGTACTGAAGTAAAACAATAATTTAAAATAATAACTATATCCTAAAATTATTTATTAGTACCTATGGCAGGTACACAGGACTGCTAGACGGTTTTCATTATAATAATCCTCAAACATAACAAAAATAATAGCATTAAAATATGCTTAACCAAATTAAAATTAACAAACGACACCTGTTAATTAAAAAGTCTAATCCAGTTAACTATAATTAAAATTAAATAAATTGGCTAGGTGGAGCTAGATGAAATAATTAATTGACTTAATTACAAAACGTAGGTACACATGTGATTAACACGCCTACTATGTGCTGTATGTAATAAAGGTATCTGTGTGTTGCCTAACTTTCCTTTAAATATCTACTTAGTATCGGAATTCTGACGACATTTGATACAAACTACAGCACCTTATACAGTTTGCACTCCACGAATATTGTACAAACGCTTACACCTTAAGAAATATTGTCGTTGCTTAAAAATAACGAAAGCATGAATCGGATTTGTAACCACTGTGTTAAAATGTTAAGTAAGTACGTGATACAAGTAATTATCATTATTTCAATCGATGCCTATTGCACCTTCAGTTTGCCAATATGGATTTCAGTAGGTAGGACCAGGTTTTACATCTGTGGTATCAGTTTTAATTTTTGCTCTCCAGCATGACACGCGGGGTAATTTCGTAACACACTATGAGCATCAATGGGTGTCATTTTGACAGTTCAACAACATTCATTGCGTTATTAATTACGTTGTTGAGCAGACTAATTTTTCGAACATATGAAGCAATGGATATGCAGTATACTTCAAAATCATTCAGCTTGTGATTGATAGTGTGTGTTACGTAATTAGAGTGCTGAATTGAAGACTGGCAAAATCTCTCTAAAATGTTTCACTCTTAGTTATGATACACAAGCTTCTGAGGTGTTCTGACGTTTGAGAATCCTTTAATCGTTTCAATATTTGGAAAACTTCCAATACGAGGCATACTTGCATGCCTTAGAGCTAGGCCAATGAACACAGGCTTCTCAAATATCGGAACACCCCTGAAGATTCTGCAGTCTTCTGATAACGCTTTAGACAAACAAACGAGCTACGAAACAGTATGTAAGGCATGATTCCTGCCGGGGTCGCAAGCCCAAAAGGGACACAGGGATACCGAGGTCCCGGGCAACACAGGCAACGGAAGGAACACGGGTGGAATTTACTCAGTAAGAGTCTGACACGACCTCCCGCTCCGCCCAGAGCGGGAGAAGTTACTTGATAATTTCCCACGCAAAAAAAGCGTAATTTTGGCATGCTCAATCTAAAGGGCAACTTATCAACGACAAAGGTTAGGTTAGGTTAAAAAGTAGGTCGTCTCATAGAGACAGTTTATACCATGTTCAAAAGCACTCAGACAAAGCAATATATTCATTATAATGGTACGAGTAAGTCATCATATAAGGAAAGAGGAGATGGAGGTTTTACTCACACAATGACTCATTAAGCCCAGGTTGGTACGGGCGATTTTTTCCCGCAGCGATTTTTTTTCACACATTGGATGTTCAACGCTCTGCTCGAGAGTTGAAATCCAAGTGTGTTTTTTTTGACGTGCTGGAATGCAATCTGTTGGATTCTCAATGAGAGTTGAAAATCTAGTGCGCGATGAAATCCTCCCGCGGGAAAAAATCACCCGTGCGAACCTGGGCTTAATGAGTTATTGTGCTCCATCTTGTCTTTCCCTTCCCCCTATACTTTTTTTTTTGTGTGGGAAGTTATCAAATAACTTCTCCCGCTCTCGGCGGAGCGGAAGGGAGTGTCAGACTCTTACTGACTAAAACCCACCCGTGTTCCTTCCGTGCCTGTGTTGCCAGGGGGCCTCGGTATCCCTTTTGGACTCTCCCTTGACCCCGGCAGGTCCCCCTATGCTAATACTCCGCTTTGAAAACATATCGCTAACACCATTGAACATTGAAAAAGCAACATCATACCTACATAAACAAACCTCTATCATTAGATCATTCAATAACTTAGTAGGTAAAGAAATACCTCTCAGTAATGATACCTACGTCATGACGTCATGATACTTACCTCAATAATAGCAAAGAACGACAAAGTCACATTCCTTTGAATATCATAAATACACAGATCTTTAACGATTTATGTAGAAACAACATTTATAAACGTATTGAAGTAAATACGGTTCGTGTTAATAAATTGCACAAAGTAGTAACAACCAGCTAATTGATTAGTGACGTGTTTCCCGTCCAATTCCAACCACTTGCATAACACCTAGTTAATACGAGCACATGTGACCTTATTGCACGGCTTGATCTAGCTGTAAGATGTCCTAGTCTCTGTTTAAAGGCTCCATCGCAGACAGGCACGACGTGACACAAGCACAATTTCTAAAAAAAACTCCATGGAAAGTGTCGCGCTGCCTGTCGCGCCCGCGAGATCGTGCCAGTCCGCACGAGCCTTTATTTATTTTGTTTTTTATTTCATTTTATTTTGAAAATAGTTTAGAAATCCCTTGTTTTCTAGGAAAATTTTAAAATTAAATATTCTGGATAAAAAATACTTACTTTAGATATCCTTGGTTGCCTATACATAGGAACTCAGTCCAAAAAACTGAGCACCCACTTCATTTTGATGTGACCTTATCCTCCAGTCGAATCAAAATTATATGAACACAGACTTTTGTGTTGAAGTTTTTCTCGATTCTGCTTATGGCATCGTGCCAAAAGCCGAGCAGTGTAGCTGGTCGTTAACGATGGCAGCCTAAATTTCATCCAAATAAAAAGCAAACCTCAGACTAAGCTGTGGAGATATGCACGAATACCCTACAATGACAACAGCTGTAAGCAAAAACTTGTTGTTACGTTTTTCTTCTCGCTTGTTAAAGATAACTTAGGTAGGTAACCTGTATACTTAAACGTCTTCCATGACCGACTGACAAAGGTATTCAAATATATTAAATTAATAAACACGTTTATAACGCGTCTTAATATAAAACGATTAAAAACAAACTAAATATGTAGATTACATGAATATTGATAAGATGACCTCTGATATAACAGATTCCTTCCACGCTGCCTGCAGTTACGCACATTCTTTCCATAGGTATTTTGTTTTCGTGTTACGCGTACTCCGCCCGACTACAAGGTTAACCAGGTGTGTTTACAACGCTACAATTAAGTGCAGTGTTGTGTTTTACCCTTAACTAGACCTTTACAAAACAGTTAGGGCATTTCACTTCCAGTTTCTACACTACCAACCTCGGTTTTGCAACAAACAAACCCGTTTGACGAACATACATGCTTAATGTTCACTTTATTTTGTAACTCCATAAGTATCTGTGTACATACGCACAGAATGTACGATTTGATAGGAAGTTTTGCCCCACGTTTGATTTCGAAGATATTTCGTTTTTGATGGTGGAAAAAAAAACAAAATATTTAATAACTGCTCCCAACATCCTCAAAGTTAGGAATCTGTTTGTAAAGTGGCGCGGTCGCGATATCCTTTTATAACTCTTGAACTCGACGCGTAAAACATTTGACTGATTTCCCAGACAATGATGTTAGACAAGTTGAAGAGCTTCGTCCCGAAACATCTTTTTATATTATTTATCAGAAAGGTATAGTAGAACACAACTTTTTCCACAATGTCGTTCTTCAACTTCCATCGGCAAAATTCGTCAAAGACGACTATTTTTTGTGCAAATTGAGGTCACACGAATTCAATTCAGGTAGGCATCGACAGGGTCAAAATCGTTAATACTCGTGTAAAGGCGATTCCTTTAACTAGTTTTGGTTGTTCAACGGAACCTTTCAGTTCAATCGACAAGGACACAATAAATCTGATTCCTTTCATAACGAACAAGCCCATAATAAATTATAATCTTCAGCAATTCAGTTCAAACACAACATCCAGTTTCTAGAAGTCTATTTTATGGACAAAGTTACTTCAACGTTGTTATTTCGGTCACAGCGATCTTATGACGTAACTGCAGTGTTTGAAGTCTAGACTAGATCTAGAGGCAGACAAACTACATGGCCTAGGCTGGTACTACCTACCTACCTACTACCTACTGTCTACTGATCTACAATGCTAGTGAATTTTTTTGGTGATCGTTCAGGTATTAAAACTGTTCAAAATGATAAATAGCATTAAATAGAGCAAACTGTTCAAAGGATCATCATCTGCCTAGCCTTTTCCCAACTATGTTGGGGTCGGCTTCCAGTCTTACCAGATACAGTAGAATACCAGTATTTTACATGGAGCGACTGCCTATCTGACCTCCACAACCCAGTTACTGGGTAACACGATACCCCTTGGTAAGACTGGTTGTCAGACTTTCGAGCTTCTGACGATCCGTAACGACTGTCAAAGATCTACAAATGACAGCCGGGACCAACGGCTTAAGACGCTGACAACACGTAAGCCGCGGTCACTGTGAGGTTACATAGAAAAGAAAGAGAAGCGCGATGACACAACGCTTGTAATTTATTGCAAAATATGAAGCAATTATCTATTTACTCAAAATTGAGTTGCGTAGTCGAAAATAAAAAATAAACAATTTCTGCATTCAAATAAGACGTTCTTGTTATTAATTAAATACGTAACGTATGTTGATATTTAATACAGATATTTTGGATTACAACTCAAGGTAAGAGGTTAGTTTAACGTTAGTTTGTATCGAGATTTTTTTCAAAACGTGTTTTGGTAACAACCAAGTTCTGGGAAATATGTTCAAAATTAACATATATTTTTTTCGCTACCACAAACTATACAGATTTGGCAATTTTTTTTCTTAAGGGAAGCCTAATTTGGCCAATTGGGTCTTGTCAGTGCCTTAACGTGCTTTCCGAGGCACGGAGGGGTCTTAGTATGTAAAGATGGTCACCCATCCACAGACCAACCGCGGCAAGCGTAGTTTAACCAGATTGATTTTAAACTGTGCAAAGGATCATGAACCCAATATTGGATAAAACTAAAAATTGTTGATATGGTTTTAGTAAAATCTTTTTTGAGACAATATTTAATTTCAATGAAAGATATTACGTTTCTACCTTACTAACAATATATTACATTTGTAACAACAACTGTATATTACATTACATTGTACTAGTTTATATTTATTATTAAAAAAGACTGACACATCTCGAGACCCTGGGGTCCCAGACCTTTGGAAGGCGAACGAGGGGCCGAAGCCAACTCGCAGAGGCCCCTTAGACAATTTTAAGTATTGAGGCACCAACCGACGGTTATCCCTGTTTGCTCTATGCAAGTGCACTCAATGACAACCCCCGATTGATGCAGGCCTATGGCAGGGTATGGGTGGCTATAGTGAATTGGTTACCTAGAACCGAAGGAAAGGGAATGACTATGTGCCATACCTGATCAATGTTATGTAATACACGGATAAAATGGCAGGAGGGTGACTTGCATACTCAATAATAGGACCCTGAAGACGGTCGCTAGCACATAGTGACGTACCGACAAGGGGACAACAATCCCTGAGAGAGAGGTGCTTGGGAAGTCGAGAGGTATTCCACGGCTATCAGAACAATCCCGGAAGTACGGTCAAGAATAAAAAAAAAAGCATCTTACTGGAAAACTTCCTTCCTCCGAGCACGTTTGCTCTTGGAATCTACACTCAAGCCGGCCAATAAAGGCAAGAATGAGGTGGAAGTTCTGTTGCTCGTCAGTGTTCACTCCAGCCGGTCAATAAAGGTAAGCCAGAACAAGACTACTCCCGGGAGATAGCGTCCGTGGGGTCGCTACTGCCCAACAGCTCGCCACATGCTGCCCTGCGGGTTTATGTATCTCTCTTGGTTTGGCTCCTTACCCTAGACCCGTTCGGCAAAGTAAACTCTACCTGCACAGACCTAGAGTTCAGAAGCACGCAAGCCTTACCACGACGTCAACGTAGAGATACGGCGGTGGGGTAGTTATTATTTTTTTCATATTAATAACATCACCTAAATAAATGAAAATGTTTGCCTTACTTGGAAAGAGACTAGACCCACGACAGGGAATTTGTTTGCTGTGTGTAATCTTAGTGCATTTAGCATATGCAAAGTGCTAAAAATATATATTAATTTTATTTCTAAAAAAAACATCAATCATCAATCATCGTCGGGGTGATGTTTTTTTTCTCGCATATCCCAGGGTGTGGGGTATCGCTGGATATTTTTCGATTTAGGGATCTGTTTGCATAATATTAAGCTTTAAAGTACACATTTCTATTATAGAGTCCAGTTAAATGGTTGTTTTTGCATATGTGAAAAAAATCAGGAAAGTTGTATACAAAACTAAGTTAAAAGAAAAACTACCACAGCTAAGTAGGCTTTACAAGTTAACGAGTATTAGTCGACCAACTTACATTTGCAGTTGGAATGTCCGGGAAAACATGTTTTTCAACTACTATGTTAAGTTTGTTCTTGGGATAAACTCATCTCAAATACGGAAGCCTTTTTGCATGTGAACCGACACGCACTTGGCCGGTTTTTAGGGTTACGTAGTAAACAATGAACCCTTATAACTTCGCCATGTCCGTCCGTCTGTCTGTCTGTCCCCGCTGTAGCTCAGAGACGCTTAGTACTAGAAAGCTGCAATTTGGCATAGGTATACATATTAATTGAGAGCGGTGCTGGCCCATTAATAACAGCCGCGACTTACGAGTTGTAGGTCGTGGTCACGGTTCGAACCCTGACAGGCACTTTACTTTGTGTAAATTATTTCATCACCACTACTCTGAAAACGGTAAAGGAAAACATCGTGAGGAAACCGGCATGTCTTAGAACCAAAAATTGGAAGACATGTGACATCCACCAACCCGCACTGGGTCCGCGTGGTGGATTACGGCCCACTTCCTCTCTGAGAGGAGACCTGTGTCCCAGCAGTGGGTACGTTATAGGCTGATTATGATACATATTCTCGTCTACCCCATGTTGTGGGGTATCGTTGGATAGGCCGTTCAAAAATATTGCAGGTCTGTGCACGCCATTTTTCGATTCAATAAACCGTTTGCGTAATATTAAGCTTGAAAGTGCTAATTTTTGTTAGAGTGAAGTGTCCCCTTCCCCCCTGCCAGCTAAATGGTTGTTTATGGAGTTGTGAAAAAAATCAGCGCAGTAGTACATATAGGTAATGAAATTAAACTAAATTAAATACATATAATGAAATTAAACTGAGTGTGGGAGAACATGTTTTTCAACTACAATATTAAGTTGTTTTTCATACCAACATTCCCAACCACGGAACCCTTCATTCTGCGTAATACGACACGCACTTGGCCGGTTTTTGTAACATTGCACCGTGTTTTTTCAGAACCAAATAAAGTTTTTATTTAATTTTATAATATGAAATAGCAACTTTCCAGACCTTGTAACAAATTACATGTCATACAAAAAGATCCAAGATTAAAATTTTTGCAATTAACTGTTTCGAAAGTCGCGAACAAAAGACAAACAACCTTAGACTTGACGTTTATTTTTAAAAGTTGTGCATCGTCGTGGTGCAGTTGTTTGTGTACCAGCACTTCTTGACGTTTTAAATTAAGGTGGACCCGCAGGGGTAGCCCGCGAAATTCAAATTTTCTTGCGTTTATTAATTTTATTATCTTAAGTTAGATTTATTACATAAGAACTTTTCCATGAGAGATTTGTTCTTATGGAACAAATCTAACTAAGAGATACGAGTATGTATTAATCGGTCAACGACAGCTAATGAGGCACAATTGATTTTCCATTGCTTGGCACCACAAGGGGTACGCGCCGGGCTTCATAAGATAATGATTCTAATGATTACAATTCTGAAAATGGTCGTGAATCACATTTTGATCAAGATACAACCTGACACTGACCTACAAATTGCATAAAACGTAAGAGAATTTGAATTTCGCGGGCTCCCACTTTTTTTTTTTTTTTTGGATGGGAAATCATCAAATAACTTCTCCCGCTCTGGGTGGAGCGGGAGGGTGTGTCAGACTCTTACTGACTAAAACCCACCCGTATTCCTTCCGTTGCCTGTGTTGCGGGGGCCACGGTGACCCATTAGTACCATCCCGCGACCCCGGCAGGCATCGGCCCTTGTGGACCCCTACATCGTGCTGACGACATCTCTTTGAGGCGCGCGTGGAATGCGACGCGCCGTCGACCCGGGCCTGGTCCTTACCGGACGGTGAGCTACCCATTGCTCACCGTCCGCAAGCCCGCGCCTACGGTGGCCGGAAATCCGCCCGGGATTCCCGACGCCCAGGGGACGATGCGGCGGCTAGGGGCGAGAGGGCGTGAAACTTGCCTTTCCCTCAACCGTCCCGCCTCCTCCTTCGCTGTATAAAAAATGTGTTTGAGCTGTATGGCCTTAAGCCTTATATTAACTCAGAAACTTTTAATAAATACGTTGCTACTTACTCTAAAACTTAAAAAAAACCTGCAAGGTCTAAAACCTTGTACATTAGTAACAAGATCAAATCAGTGGATAATAGAATAAAGACGATATGGAAAATTATCAACGACGAAACTAACAGCAGTAAAAGATATAATAATGATTTCACTCTAGAAACTTCGCGTGGTATTTTAGGCTCAAACAAAGAAGTAGCGCAAGAATTTGTAAAGGTGAACGGCAGGCTTGTATGGGGCTTTCGTACAGCTAATAAAATTTCGTGTTTTGGGATATTTTTTATTTTAATTGGTAGTTAATACGATAGACAAACCCTTTTTAAATTCTTGGATTTTTAGAACTTGGGACGTAAAAGCTTTAACTAGTTTTACTTTTTTAAGGTTATGTACTGGTGTACCAATATAGATTGTTACTTATAGGCACATACACATTGTTTCGGTAATAAAGTATATGTTCTAGATTGCTTGTCGCTATTTTTGTAGTGTTTTACTTACTATCAAGTAGGTAAATTGAGATGAGGATCGTACCTACTCAGCGGAGTGCATTAGAAAATAAATCATTAATATTATTAGGAGATACCTATGTCCAGCAACTGACTGCACCAGTTTGATAATGATGAAGTCCTGATGGGGTTTTGAGTGTAGTTAAATAAAACAATACAGTTAATAGTTTTTTAAGTACATTTATTTTATTTATAATTAATTAATTAATTATTATTTCATTTATTTTATTACATTTTTTGTTGAGGGGCTTGTCGCTAAATAATAACAGCCGCAAGGGTCAATCGATCAGGTTAAGCTACACTTGCCGCGGCTGGTCCGTAGATGGGTGACCATCTTTACATACCAAGACCCCTCCGTGCCTCGGAAAGCACGTTAAACCGTTGGTCCCGGTTGTCATTCGTTCATCTTTGACAGTCGTTACGGGTCGTCAGAAGCCCGAAAGTCTGACAACCAGTCTTACCAAGGGGTATCGTATTACCCAGTAACTGGGTTGTGGAGGTCAGATAGGCAGTCGCTCCATGTAAAATACTGGTATTCAGCTGCATCCGGTTAGACTGGAAGCCGACCCCAACGTAGTTGGGAAAAGGCTAGGCTGATGATGATGATGATTTTATTTATAATTAATTAATTGTTAATATTACTTCATCTAAGTAGGAGCAGGTCGGGTAATACCAGCATGGCGAGCATAGCTAAAATACCAACATAACTGCGTTTAGTTTACGACTAAATTACGTGTAGTTATTAAAATCTTCATTTTATAATTAAGTTCTAAAAATATTATACTTACATGAAAATAAATGGCTTAGTTGCCTTAATATGTGGTACAAATTCTATAACAAAACAACAAAAAAGTAAGCTGTACGAAATCTTCCATTCACCTTTCTTTACCAGTATCCCAATTAAAACTACTGAAACCCTAAATTCCTCGTCTTCGCATTCTATTGATTTATTAAGAGCAAAGGTTTCACCCTGCCCGATTGAATTTAATTTCAAGCATATAAACCCCATAACAGTAATAAAAGCTTTCAAGCAAATCAAGATCAAATTAACAGAAGATCTATGGGGAAATTCAATCAAAGTTTGTACCTCCATTATTGAGACTATAGCGCCGTACTTAGCATTATTATTTAATCTGTGTGTTGATCAAGGAGTCTTCCCGGATCAAATTAAATATAGTAAGGTAATGCCACTTTTCAAATCCGGGGATAGTAGAGACATCAATAGACGCGTATCCGTGTTGCCGGTTTTCAGCAAGGTGTTTGAAAGGGTAATGCATAATCAATTGCTCAATCATTTTAACACTAATAAAATCTTACACGATCAACAGTATGGCTTCACCAAGGGACGTTCTACGACTGACACCGGTGTCACCTTATTAAAACACATATTTACGGCGTGGGAAAAGGCCCAAGACGCAATAGGAATACTTTGTGACCTCCCCAAGGCATTTGATTGCGTCGACCACGAAACATTACTCTTGAAACTTAAGCATTACGGACTTGGAGACCTTGCGCTCAGTTTAGTAAAATCTTATTTATATGATAGAAAGCAGCAAGTTCAAATAAATGGTGTCAATTCACTAGGCTTAAAGGTAGAAATGGGTGTACCATAAGGCTTGATATTGGGTCCTTTCCTCTTTTTAGTATATATTAATGATCTTGTTAAAAACCCAACCACAAATGTTGTTATTTGCTGACGATACTTCCTTAATTTTTAAAATTAATAGACGTGCATCAAATTTTGACGACGTAAATAACGCCCTATTGCAGGTCCAAAATTGGTTCACTGCTAATAATTTAGTATTAAATGGGAAATTAACTAAGTGCATAAGATTTTCTTTACCAAATGTCAAAAGTAGTATTTGTGAGATAGTGTTGAATCAAGAGAAATTAGAATTCGTCGATAAAACTTTTCCTGGGGATTACGCTCGACTCAAGGCTTCAATGGGGGCCTCATTTAACTTCCCTTGCAGGACGGCTAAGTTCAGCAGCATATGCTGTGAGAAAAATCCGTCAATTTACTGATGTAGATACCGCACGGCTAGTATATTTTAGTTACTTTCATAGTACAGTATTTTACTATGGGGACTAGCTGCAGACATCAAGTCTATTTTTATTCTGCAGAAAAGAGCCATCAGAGCCATATATGGCCTCCGCAGGTGCGACTCTCTAAGGGAACTGTTTAAAAAAATTAACATCATGACGGTACCTTGTCAATATATCTATGAAAATATCATGTACGTATAAAACCATCCAGAGTCAGCCTTTTCGTGTGCCCTGGTTTGTAAATAGTAATTTAAGCCGAAAACTAGTTGTTACGGCTCATAGACTCAGATCTGAACACATTCCATGCAATAAGTTTGCGTTCATGATGAGAAAAACAAACTCGCCTAACTGTGTGGAGTGTGGAGTTGTTGAAGACTTACATCACTTATTGATGGACTGTGTTCGGCACGAGTCTGGGAGACATGATTTGTTTAGGGTTTTGAGTTTGAACAGACTTGAAATAGGCGCATACCATAAAATCCTGGCTCAACCGAATGGCGATGATGCGGCCAGTCTGTTCAGGTTCATGGCCCAGATATGACCAACGTGTATTTAGGGTACGATGGGACTGACATTCGCATTGCGATTATAAATGTCCCTAAAGAAATAAAGAAAAAAAAAAAAAAATCATGTACGTAAGGAAAAATCTACATCTTTTTTTAGTAAAAGAGGTGAAAGACACAATTATATCACTAGAAATAGGGACCAACTAGTTCAACCAGGTTTCAGGGTGGCTAAAGTAGACTCATCTTTCATGGGGTACTGTTTAAAATGTTACAATAAAATAGCTCCCCACATACTTTAACTGAATGAAACACACTATGCAGCCAAGCATATTATAAGTTGCGGGATTACATCGCTGATAAAATGCTGGGTTCAACGCTGGTCCTGCTCCACAAGGGCGCAAAAAATAATTGATCATTATTATATATTGATCATAATTGAACATAGTTATTGAAAATACTGTTGGAGCTGCTGAAGATTTTAAAAACTGTCTTTGCATTGTATAAATTCAATCTCTTAGTATTGTATAGTTGCACAGCACATTGTCATGTAAGTACTATGTACTATAAAGCTGCCATTTACTGGATACGTCTTTCATTGACTTGAATGTGCCCTGGCGGCTGAGAGTATGTCGTGCTCACTCTAATGTCTCGCTGATGGTGGCAAGTGTGTTGGATTATTTAACTCCATTCAAAATGGTTGAGCTGAATGGTGCTAATCCACGCGTCATGTTCGTGAACGGGCGCCGTCAGTAGAGACTGGTCATCTCTTAGCTGCCACGGCTTATTTGAATTTTTGAATTGCTTTTTTTTTTTTTTGTTTATATTTTTATTACGGACGCTTTTACGTTTTGCATCGTTCTCACATGTATAATTTCAAAATGAATGATGTAAACAATATTTTGTAACCATAACACGTTGATTTAAAAGAGTGTCCGTGGAGTTTCTTGCCCGTAATTCTTCTCCATAGGTACCTACTACGCTTTGAAATGGACAACTAGCTTCATCTTTCTGACTGACCGACCGAACCCTCGACAATTCAAAAGTGCTTGTAATTGGTCTATCCTACTAATATTATAAATGCGAAAGTTTGTAAGGATGGGTGGATGGATGGATGTTTGTTACTCTTTCACGCAAAAGTACTGAATGGATTTTGATGAAATTTGGCACACAGATAGTTTATAACCAGGAATAACACATAGGATTTTTATCCCGATATACCCACGGGGTCAAAACTTATGCGGGTGAAACCGCGGGCGCGTCTAGTTTGAAATAAATGCTTTGAGTTTGAGTTTGAGTTATCCTTTAAGATTTGTTCGGAGTAGGAAGATCACAACCGCAGGCACATAAATTGTGATGTTGTAACACTCGTTACTAGTCGCCGTTCATCGTAATAGGAATACGAATTCTTTCAGAAATAAGAAGCGCTACTTTTATATGGACTTCATGGGAATTAGAAATAGAAATAATATATTTGCTTAAAATGTTTGCTTAAAATCATAATCAGCCTATGATGTTCCCACTGCTGGGACACAGGCCTCCTCTCTGTGAGAGGGAGTGGGCCGTAATCCACCACGCGGGCCCAGTGTAGGTTGGTAGATGTCACATGTTTTCGAATTTTTGGTTCTAGGACATGCTGGTTTCCTCCCGAGGTTTTCCTTTACCGTTTTGGGAGCAGTGATGATGAAATTATTTACACAAAGTAAAGCGCCTGTCTGGGGTCGAACCTACGACCTACAACTCGTAAGTCGCGGTCGTTACCACTGGGTCATCACTGCTCTTGATGTAGACCTCTGCAACACAGATAAGTTCTCTGCTCTGGTATACAGATAAGATATAGGCATTTTTATAAATAGTCCCGATACATTTACCTTACGGCATGCAAAATTTCCAAACAATAGAATTTATATAAATATCGAATTGAATTACTACGACTTATTCGTACTTATTTGCTGTTTTGTTCTCTGTACTTTTGTGCTTACTTACTTATGAGATAATCCTGCCCGGTACATTAAAAAGAAGGTAAATAGATGACAATATTTGATACATAGGTGAAATCTGAAAGCTGATAATACCTAAGTAGGTACTATCAGCTTTATATACTTAGGTATTATCAGCTTTCACGTTTCACAGGAGAGGAGAGATTAGGCAAAGAGTAGAGATTATTAACATGAAAAAACCGAATAATTGCGTGTTTGACACCGCACAATGAAGGGTTCCGTAGTTGGGATGAATTTACCCAACAAACAAATCATTGTAGTAAAAAAAACCTGTTCTCCCATACATTCCAACTGCAAACGTAAGTTGGTCGACTATTACTCGTTAACTTGTAAAGCCGTGATAGGTTTTCTTTCAACTTCCCTTTTACTAAGGGACAAAACCGGAAATCGCGAAAAAAAATCAGCTTTTCTCTAAATTTATGTTCGCATAACTCATCAAAATGTTGGACTGGGCAGTAGACAGGACAGAAGTGTAGGACACTGCTGATTAGTTTGTTCGCGATTTCAGGTTTCATCCCATAGTGAAAGTTGTTCATAATGATGAGTACAATGACCCCATAACAGGTTGTGCGTTATTTAAATTACAACTTGTATACTACTGCCATGATTTTTTTCACATATCCAAAAACAACCAGTTAGCTGGCAGGGGGCATTAGATTCTGAAAAAAATTAGCACTTTAGAGCATAACATTTCGCAAACAGATCCCTAAATCTAAAAATAGTTTTCATTAACTCACAATTTTGAACGGCCTATCCAACGATACCCCACACCATGAGATCGACTAGAAAAAAAATATCTTCCCCACTTTATGATTGTAAAGTGGTGAAGATATTTTTTTTTTTCACTATTCTAAGTTTCAAAATAATTATCACGTAAACAAATAAGTTAGATTAAAATTGCTTATTAGTCTTATAGGCTACATCAGGGATTCTCAAACTATTTTGGGCAAGAGACCCCTTTTCCAAAATGAACTGATACCTCAGCCCATAGCCAATTTTTTTCATCTTGTAGGAACTTGTGCATGCTTATCAACTTATTGAGTTTTAAAAGTACAACAGTGATACTTCGTTCTTGCTGCATTTAAATTGTGCTGTAATTATGCAAACGCCATCTTTCGAAAATCAAATAAGAATTAACTAAACAGTAAAGTATGTCCTAATTTGTTAACGAAAGTAAATAGGAAATATTCCGTTGTTAAATTTTACTTGTATAATTAATAAAACATTTTTCATTTTTTAATTTTTCAAATATTCCGTGAGTGAGCCAGTGATAAGGATAACCGCGAACACATATAGGCTATAACTCAAAGTGTGGATAACATCGGGCATTGCTCACGAGAGCCATTACGTAGATTCATGTTAAAATAAATAAGCCTTTATATGGCTTTGAATATGTACATTTATGTGCGGTGCAATTAGAGTTTCTGCCGTAAACTTACCGGTTGCGTTCTTATGAAGTGCAAAGATTATTGGACAGAGCTTTATAGTCTATCTATACTACATAGTACAGATACACGCAGTCCTCACATACCTATTAACACTGTAAGTTGAAAACATTCGCGGGAAGGTACTAAAGGGTCACCGAGGCCCCTGGCAACACAGGCAACAAGAAGGAATACGGGTGGGTTTTAGTCAGTAAGAGTCTGACACACCCTCCCGCTCCGCTCAGAGCGGGAGAAGTTATTTGATGATTTCCCACCCAAAAAAAAAAAAGTTGAAAACATTGTAAAAACCAATTATTTGTACTACTAGATACTATGTTCACTTTCAGAGGAAAAATAAGAAATTGGCTTACTGTGAGGGTATCAAGTATATTTTTTTACAGTTAAAAAAATTTTAAAGTTTTTAAAGAAAATATATGAAAATTGACCATTCCCCCTGTATCTCTGAAACTGCTGAATCTAAAATATTGAAACTAACAAAAACAGAATAGTTTTATACTTATAGATTACAGGAAAACCTATTAGAAGTCTATGGCCTTAAAATAACATGGTAAGTCACTCAATATTGTGCGTACAAACTTACGTTTGCAGTTAGCATGTATGGGGAACATGATTTTCAACTACAATGTTAAATTTGTTCTTGAGATAAATTCATCCCAACTACGGGACCGTTCATTGTGGGTTGTCCGACACGCACTTGGCCGCTTTTTTCACAACCGTGGCATTCGTGGGAGATCATCGTTTTACGTAATAAAATTAGTGCCTATCCTGAATACTCCAACGATTACAATGCATACCGAGTTTCACTAATACATTCCATACATAGTCAAACTAGCTGTTGCCCGCGGTTCAGGATGAATAGAAGACTATGTTTGGTCATGATCCACCCATGTGCCAAATTTCATCCAAATCCGTTCAGTCGTTTTAGCGTGAAAGTCTAACAAACAAACTCACTTTCGCATTTATAATATTAGTTAGAATAATGGAAGCAGACATATTGTAAACAATATGGTAGGTCCCGTCGTGGCCAGCGTACTGATAGTTTCATCACCGGAGCGCCTGCGCCTATCAAGGACGATACGGCATTAAAGTCTTAAGTGTGCGACAAAGGTGCGACATTACGTGAGTGGTTTTATAACAACATCGTTTTAAATGATAATCTTATTCAACTTAACTATTTATCGATAAACGACTTACTTTGGTTTTTATTTACAGAGGTCACTCGCTGAATTAGTGATGATTTTTTTTTTTTTGTGAAGTTTGAAACCTTCGATAGCTGCTTATGTACTTCAAAATAAATAGTAAAAAAGAATAGAATAGAATACTCTTCATTATGTACACCACAAAAATACAGATATAAATGTTGAAATTGTACAAGGGGTGACACAATAGGCGGTCTTATTCAGCGGTCTTTTACAGACAAAAAAAATACAAATTGGTCTAGTAGAAATATTTAATTAAGGAACAATGTTCCCGCAAAAAGGGCTTTTGACATTCATAATACACTTAGCACAAAATAAGATAAGGAATATGGATTGTCGTTAACACTAAAATATAAATTTTATCTCAGGAGAAAAGTTGCTTTATTTTTGCGTTACAAAACTGAAAGAAAATTTACCTAAGTACTTATTTACTTAAGCTAGAATGCCTATCGAGTAAGTAAGAAATAGAATTTATGAATTCTAAAACATAATTTTATCTGTATTACATTTATTTACTCCATTAGACACGTCTGCTTCTATTTCAAACTCGCTGAACTGAAAACGATTTCTTTCCAAACATAAGCTTTACTGTTATTTCTTTATAAACGATCCAAATTCTTGAACAAACGTTTATAAAAACGAGCGAGCCTTACAGTAGTTACTGCGCATATGATGTGTAACATCTGACATCTCACCTTGGTAATGAGCAACTGAGCAGCGACCGAAATTGACCTCAGAATTTAAAAAACTAAATTAAATACTGAAACATTTATTCGAATAATTATTCATTACTATTGGTCGCCCACTTTAGTCAGAAGCCCGAAAGTCTGACAACCAGTCTTACCAAGGGGTATCGTGTTATCCAGTAACTGGGTTGTGGAGGTCAGATAGGCAGTCGCTCCATGTAAAATACTGGTATTCAGCTGTATCCGGTTAGACTGGAAGCCGACCCCAACATAGTTGGGAAAAGGCTAGGCAGATGATGACTAGTGGTCGCCCACTGGTCGAAATTCGACCCCCTCTACTTACAATCTATATAGTAAGTACTTGCTAATTCCATGAGTACACTAATCCCATGCTATTAAGAAGTACTTACTTATTCAAGATCAAGCTGCCACTTCCCGTCTACACACTTCCGTCCCTTTTTACGAAATCGCTCCCGCAGAAAGATGTTAAACATGAAAATATTCCATTTAGTGAAAAAGTAAAAAAATGGAGTCAGAACAATCATGTTTCTCAATAGATTTCAAATATCAGTCGAAGTAGGTAGCTAGGCTAAGTATTTGCATAGGCACGGTGGCACGCAATGCACAGTGCACACTGCAGGGACGACTGACGACCTACCTACAGCACATAGGTACCTATCTGCATCGTTTGTGTGCACTCAATATTAACATCACCTCGCTAACAGTTCTCGAGACCAAAACTCCCGTTTGTAGGAAAACATATCATTATTTGAAGACTTTAACAAAAGAAGATCTCCAAGCTGTCAATTAAAAAAGTAAAATATTTCCATTGTTCTAAAAATTAGATGGCAATAGGTACAAAACAATAATCCTATCCTATCCTAACTAATATTGAAAGTGACTTTGTTTGTTACGCTTTAACGCTAAAACGGCCGAACGGATTTGGATGAAATTTGACACATGGTTATCCATGTATTACAGGTGTAAGGAGTTAGGATACTTTTATCCCGATATGCGCACGGGATCGAGACTTATGCGGGTCAAAACCGTGGGTCGTAGGTAGTATATGATACAGCATGCATGAGAAAGGTGTCGTAAAATTTAAGGCTCAACTCAACTCAACTCAAAGCATTTTTTTCAATTTAACCAATTACTTTAGAATTGTCAAACAGTCAGTCAGTTAGTAAGAAAGTTGAAGCTAGTTGCCCATTCCAAAATGTATATCTCTATGGAGAAGAGCGGGCAAGAAACTCCACGGACACCCTTTTAAATCAAGATATTACAAATCCTGGGTACATTACTGGGCTGTGGTACAGACCAACAAACTGAACAATTTTCTCCAACCGTCCTTCAAATAATCAGCCGTCCCATACATTTGGGTCAAGAAGGAATTGAAGTTTTGTTTTGGGACAGTTGATAATTTTTTCGCGATTACGATGTTGGTCACATGGAGAAAGTGGTTCAGTTTGATGGTCTGTACCACACACTTTTTTTTTTGGTTGAATATTAACAAATAACTTCTCCCACTCTGAGCGGAGCGGGAGGGTGTGTCAGACTCTTACTGACTAAAACCCACCCGTGTTCATACCGTTGCAACCTTTTCGGACTTTCCCGCTGTACCACACCCTTAAAGACCAAACCTTTCTAATACATTCTGTATTATAGTGCAACGCCGGGTAAATGCATAGGTTTATTTGCTAAAGCGTCTCTGATGACGAGAAAATGATCTACTATCTTTGTTAGGGTTCCGTAATAAACGAGGAACCCTTATAGTTTCGGCATGTCCGTCTGGCTGTCTGTCCGTCCCCGATGTAGCTCAAAGATGCTCAGTACTAGAAAGCTGTAATTTGGCATAAATATTCACATTAATTACGCCGAAAAAATGCTAAAATAAAATCTTGAAAAAAAAAATTGGTTGTCTGGAAAGTCGGTTTACGGACGATAATTTTACGTGACAACGAGAAAGAGATGCGTCACAAGCCGAACGCTTTGGCCGATCGTGCCTCTTTATCGCTAGTTCCACGCTCTCGCTTGCACGTTCGGCTCAGGCGGAACGTGACACTTTTTCGTGCGTGCAGCCGGTGTTCATCGATTTATAAGACGTTATCACACCATTTATTTTAGGGATTAGTATCCCTTGCACGTAATATGGAGATGATATTTTTTTTCTCATCTATACCATGGTGTGGGGTGTCGTTGGCCGTTCAATATTGTGGCTCTGTGAACACCACTTTTCGATTCAAGGATCCGTTTGCGTAATATTAAGCATTAAAGTGCTAATTTCTGTTAGAGTCAAGTGTCCTCCACCCCTGCCAGCTAAATGGTTGTTTATGGAGATGTGTAAAAAATCATGACAGTAGTAATTATAATGAAATTAAAAGGAAAACTATCACAGCTAAGTGAGCTTTACAAGTTAACGAGTAATAGTCGACTAACTTAAATTTGCAGTTGGAGATTTGACCGTGGCATATATGTATTTTAGAACATTATTTTCAACTACAATGTTAAGTTTGTCTTTGGGATAAATTCGTTCCAATTTCCCAACTACGGAACCCTTCATCCTGCGTGGTCCGACACGCACTTGGCCGGTTTTATTAATTTTACTGCAGTGATGGCGGGCCTCTCCACTCTAGCAATTTCTAAAGCACTTTTATCACTATGCCATTCAGAACATGAATCTGGGCCTCAAGTCTGCTATTACAATAGTGTCAGAATGGTCTATCATTGATTTTATAATCGTTGATTTTGACAAGTTTGGTAATCTACTAATATAATGGCGTCATTAATGAGGATCGGAACAGACCATTCTGACACTTTTGTAATAGCAGACTAGAGGCCCTGGACTGTAGTTACGTATAATCGAGCTTTTTCATGAATTAATGAACAGAGCACTTAGGATAGGTACGTTAATCATTTAGTAGATACCAATTCGTTAATTATTGTTGGTAAAGCCGATATCTGTTTTAATACTCCATTAACGATCAATACATAACATAACATCGCGCTTGTATTCCCTGAAGAGTTAGGCAAGTGTACCAATAGTTCACGCGTGGTTTCACCCGCATAAGTTTTGACGCCGTGGGTATATCGGGATTAAAAGTATCCTATTTGTTATTCCTAGTTATAAACTATCTGTGTGCCAAATTTCATCCAAATCCGTTGAGTACTTTTTGCGTGAAAGAGTAACAAACATCCATCCATCCATCCATACTTACAAACTTTCGCATTTATAATATTAGTAGGATAGTAGGAAGTGTTCGATGAGAACAAACATAATCTTCATGCCCCTTCGACACTTCACATATTTATTATTTGTTTTTTTTTATAATAATTAACAAATAATTAAGCCACCATAGGCTCTGGATCACGTGCCATAATATTGCATTATCAAAACTTTATAATACAATTTAGTCAAAGTTAAGACTACTACAGGACATACGTACTTCGCCACCATATTTAAGTTTAAGGGTTCTGGGCCGATAACTCTAGTAATAGCAAATGTAGGACACATACGTAGAATCTATTCAATCTATTCAAAGTTAAGACTAAGACAAATCAATCGAATAATATCATTGACCTATAGCAGCTATATCTAAGACATTTATAGAAGTGCATGTCATAAAGAAGAACGAAACAAGACGTTAGCAAGAGTAAACAATCTTATTAAATGCATTTATAGGATTAAAACCGACACTTTTCTAATTAGTTTTATAACATGCGCTTACAAGACTGCGTGTTCTAGTAAGAATCGTATAAAGTAATCCGTAGTAAACGTTTATAAAACTAGTAATAGAATCGTAAGTACTTGTAGTGCAAATCGTCTTATAAGATGCTGTTGTAAGATCCGTGATATTGGTCAAAGCGTCTATTAGATTCATATAAGACGTTTAGTCTTATATGTATGTCCATGATGGCTATAGAAGAATTTTGCTACTTGGGATGGGACTTAAACAAAACTGGCGAAACGTGGGATTACTACAGGTACACCTCTGCCCAACCCTTCGAGGATTACAGGCGTGATGTTATGTTGTGTGTTAGTTTAGGTTTATTTTTAACCGACTTCAAAAAAGGAGGTTTCTCCATTCGACCGTATATATGTGTTGGAAATACGTTAGCCACTCGTTTGACTAATCGGGACGCCAGCGCCACTAAGCGGCGCTCGACAGAGTCTACAATATAACGCTTGACCGGGGTTAAATGCAGTTTATCGGGGGCAGTTTGTCGAAGGCGGTCAAGAAGTGAACACGTTTAGAAACTGTCGCGCGTTCCGTATAGTTGTGTCGTGTACCTACAGTGTGTGAATAGCTAGTGTGATTATTTGATCGTAAATTATAATTTGATTTAAACTGCAAACGGTTTTTCTATTATGCAATAACCAACACTTCCCATTGTACGCCCACAGTAGTTAAAATATGGCTGATGGTAACGAGGGAGACTTACCTTCTCCGTCATATGTATATTTTGTTTTTATGTGTGTTCGCCGATTTCTCCGTCAATTGTGGACCGATTTAAAAAAATGTTTTTTTTTTTTGAAAGGGTATGCTCCCGAGGGAGTCCCATTGTCACTAATACTTAATCTGATTAGGGGATCCCGTGGAAATCGAGGAAAATCCTCAAATTTTAAAGGCACACCTATAGCGATTTAGGTATTTTTTATAGTAACTTGTGCATTTGCTCTCGGAAAGCACCATTTGGTGGAGTGCAATTGATGATGAAGACCACAGATGGCCACCGGAACTACTTAAAAAGATGTATTTAACGAGTTGCGATTCGATTAGGTACTTTAATTTGGTTGCTAAGCCATTTATGCACTTCACAATGCATATGGTGGGTGGCAGTTCTCCTGGTTCTTACCAGGAGTACTCCTGAACAATTAACATCCCGGCATCAAGAAAAGCAATATTTTGTAAAAGGTGATGAGCAGTTGACATTAGGCTATCGTAACTTAGATAAATTAAAAACTGACCCGCTAAAAAGTGAAAAATATGATTTATATTTTTCACTTTTTAGCGGGTCAGTTTTTAATTAAATTTTTACAAAAAACACAACCGACTGCCAAATAAACACTACAAAGTGAAAAAAATAACTTTAATTTCGAAAGTCGGTGGCAAATAACTAAAATACAGATCCAAAGTCACCGACTTCAAATTCGGACTTCAAAACTTCTCTCGAAATTAAAGTTATTTTTCACTTTGTAGTATTTTTTTGGAAGTCGGTTGTGTTTTTTGTAAAAATTTAATTAAAAACTGACCCGCTAAAAAGTGAAAAATATAAATCATATTTTTCACTTTTTAGCGGGTCAGTTTTTAATTAAAACCTTAATCATCCGAATTCAGAAAAACTTGGACAGGGCATTTGAATTTGCCCACGTACCGCTTCCACCTGATTGGTTGGTTGAACCAAAAACGTGCCCGCCCGACCGCCACTGATCCGCGTCGTTCAGATATTGTCGCTAGTTCTACGTACCAATCTTACTTGAACTGAACCAAATATCGACAAATTACTATCAGGAAAATCTCGTCACGCCTCACATAAAATCCTACTAATATTATAAATGCGAAAGTTTGTAAGGATGGATGGTTTGTTACTCTTTCACGCAAAAAGTACTGAACGGATTTGGATGAAATTTGGCACACAGATAGTTTATAACCAGGAATAACATACAGGATACTTTTTATCCCGATATACCCACGGGGTCAAAACTTATGCGGGTGAAACCGCGGGGCGCATCTAGTAAAATATATGTTATTTCATTTAATTTACAAATAAAGTAAATTAAAGCATATGTTGTCTTTTTGTGTATAAATTACCTTCTGAATATGGTAGTAGTGGTGGCCCGGTGCGGCCACAGTCTAAGAAATTTTACTCACCTGGAAAATCTAGTGGCCAGCCTTGCCGTAATTTTACGGGACATTTTTTTTAATGTCTTGCAGAAAGAATTCTAAAATACATATTTCTGATGACTTTTCCCTCTTCCCTTTCGTTATGTCTTGTGCAATTGTAACCAAACTGTAGGAATGTAAAAATAATCTAGGAACTGACAATTGTAGAGATAAGGGCAGCAAAGTTTCAAATCAAGTTTAATCAAAATATTTTATTTCACATATAAACCTACATGAGCACTTATGAAACGTCAGAAGCTAGGTGCACGGTTCCAATTGGTCGTTTCCTAAGAAGAAGAGCTGGCCAGAAACTCCACGGTTGTTCTTAAAAATAATTGGATTTTACAATGTTTTCAAATTACAGTGTTAATAGGAGGAGTTTATAGGAGGACAGTGTAGGCCTGTCAACTAGTACCAGGCACTTAACGAAAAATAAATGTTCTACAAATCTACAGTATATTAAGCATACAACGTTCTCACATTCACTAAATAGAAAAGAATCTATATAAAAATAATATTAAAATAATAAAAACCTATTTAAACGAAATAGATATAACAGCCTATACAGCCTATAGCCTATACTTGGAAAATGTGTAAATCCACCACTGTATGGCACAGAGAAGAGACCGCTTCATTCCTTAACATAGAGATTCTCTGGTTCGACGCACTGTGATGCTGCCTGACTTACAGAACCCTATTGGCAAGTAATCGTACCTAAATAGCCATGATTACAAGTGTGATTTATCCTAATTCTGTTCACGTAGGTGAGTACGTGACTCGCAACTACGCACCGGGAATTCCTTGACTTGACTGGTAAGTTAGATATGCGTATGCGGAACAGAACTCTGAAACAATAAGGTTTTTTTTGCTATCAAGTCACAAGTTTGATTATCCTCCCCGTTAGGAGGTAGGGTAGGAGTCCCGTCATCTTATTCTATAGGTACCTTATGATATGCCTCATTAACTACAGAATGCACACCAAGTTCAACGAACTTATTATGACTGAAAACGGCAAACGTTGTAAATGAGCAAGTGTTCTGCTATTTTCGTCTTAAATTAAGACAATATCCTTTTGGTCAAGACAAATATTGATTCAAATATATGGGGAAAACAATATATTCTTGAATGAAGTAAAATGTTGTCTTAGTTTTATTGTCTTTTTCGAAGACATTATACTTAAATGAAGAATTATTAAGTTTAATTTTAAGAATATTATTTCTAAAACTAGATAAAAACTAGATATTTTCTTCAATTAAGATTATTATAGTCTTGAATCAAAAATATTTGCTTAAGACAAGAATAAAAACCAAGTATTTATTATTCTTAATTTGAGTAAACAGGTTTTCTTGGACTGAGTACATTTACTTAAGATAAGAAAATATTTACGTGGATTGAAACATTTTTTCTGAGAATATTGATATTCTTCGCTGAAGAGATCCTTTTTTTCCGTGCAGGCTACGACAGCAAAAACACTTAACAGATAGGTAGTGGCGCCGATTCCCTTGTTCACAAACAAAACTAAACTTAGTTCAGTGCATCTTTTTCTTTCTATTTCATTAAGAAAAGGACAGAAGATAAATTTTAGTTCAGTCCTGTCAATTAATCAGCGCCTGTCACTACTCCATACAAGTTTAGACGTGATTAAAAACTTGCCTACTAAAGTTACGTCAATTTACGTCAAGCGCTGATTAATTTGGCAGGACTAAACTAAAATTTATCTTCTGTCCTTTTCTTAACGAAATAGAAAGAAAAAGATGCACTTAACTTAAATTTTGTTTAGTTTGTGAACAAGGGAATCGGCACCAGTACCTACTTTAGTAGAGAGTGAACAAAACCATCAGCGTAATAATAACCTCCGTGCATTACGAAATAACTCATGGTGCCAAAGAATTGGGTCACAAAATAAATATTTAAATCAATAACCATGAAATAAAATAACAACTAACAAGGCATGATTCTGTTGCTCTACGCGTCACGCATATTTAACAGAATTATGATGATCGGTGAATAAATATTTCACACACAATTTTATCAAAAGTTCAGAGAGTTGTGTGCCTTCGGATGTCGCCGATTATGCTGGTCTGTGCTAGCGTGACTGACAATGACTTAATCCTTCGAGTATTAGGTGACGGTCAACCATCCTCATTTGCAATTTGGGTTATGGCAGACGTCATTAATATGTCTGATTTATGGTCAAATTTGTTAATACGGCAAGTTCATTGATAAAAATCCCCAGGCAAACTAAGAAGGTCATGGTTGATAATGAATTTGAATTGGAAATCAATTTAATAAAATATAATTTATTCATTCATTCATTCATTTATTTATTCATGAACAATTAACACTGTGTTGAACATTACATATTAAATAAAATTATCACATGCAGAAACAATACTTTTAAAGCCTAATTAAAATTGATGTGAAATGTTTAGTTCAAGAGTCTATTTTAATTTAAAATATGTCAACAAATAATTATAATGTCAAATTCAAATAGCACAGTGTGTTTAAGTCAAAAGATAATTTTATTTATTAGTGACAATTTTTATCATCGAGCACACATAAATACACATAAATTCTGACATCGAGTATAAACATTTTTCCAGCAAGAAGCTTCGATCAAAAGCAAGGAGGCTTTTAATTTTGCTTTTAACAAAGTAAGAGCTATAAATTAATTATTTTAAATCAGTCAACCTAGAAGAATGTCTAGCTACGTCAAAATTTGGTGCCATTTTGTGTTCTTAAATTCCTTCCTTCTTGTACTTTCTCATAACTTACGTTCCTCTTGTGATTCATAGTCAGGAATATACTTAGCAAAGTGATTTATCGCTAAAATGTCTAATTCTTTAAAGTGCACTCTACATGAGTCTCTTTGTGAGATCTTACTTATAATCCTTATGGGACGTTTCTGTAATATAAATGCTTCCTGACAGTTATACTCGTAACTATAGCTGTTACCCCAAATCATTAAGCTGTATCTTAATCAAGATTCTAGGTCCGACACGCACATGGCCGGTTTTTTGAATTACTTTTGATAACGTTGGCTTGGTCAATGATCACTTTATTGTTCACTTTTAGGATTAAATTTCTACATTGTCTATTGGTTCTTTTCTTTGTTCATTAGCAGGTTTCCAGGTCTATTTTGTAATATTTGTAGCGTTTTTTAAATGATTTATTATTATGTCGTATCCGTATTTATTTCACTGTGTGAACATAAATAATAAAATTACTAAATTCTAGTACCATGAACTGTTAGCAAATATTACCTGGTATTTTTTAGCGAGATTATTGAATGTTTGTATCGATTAACAAAAGGTTCTAAGTAGTTACCTAGTTAATTATTCCTGCAAGAAAACTATACAAATAAACAACTTAGGTAGGTACCCGGATGTTCAATATTTATAATTCAATATTTATAAAAGTAGAATAAAACACTTCTTTTAGCACTTGTACATGTATATGGAAATTTAAGATTGCAAAAAGTAATTGGATTTCGGAAGAATGTTTTGACGACGGCGCTGAAGAAAAAAACTAATTTCAGAAGGCAGGCGTAGGTAATTTGCACAATATAAAACAGATTACAGTAGCACTTGCAAAATTTACAAGCAATTTTAAGCTCATTGTAAGAGAAATGGGGGCCTAGGGGAAGCCCGGGCAAGAAGCATAGTGTGGGTAAGAAGAATAACTGATTTTTCCAAAAATATTTAATAGATAGCGTTATTATACTTTCTCAAGTCATGACACGTGCGACCGGCGACGCCATGATAGTTCAACCAAAACAATACGCGACTGTATCAGTTGTGGAGATTAAAAAAAAGGATTTTCATTGTTTTCTTACAATTTATGTGAAGATAAATTGGTATACAAACATACCAATTTATTATATTACCAATCAGTTACCCATGAATAAGTTCTGTTTATTCAATTGCATGTTTATTTAAGTATAATTAGTGATTGCTACCTTTTATTTACCTACTAATAACAATTAACGTCTCGACCTTCTTTCTAAAAGTGAAGCATTGGGCAAAACGGATATGGGCAAAATGGATAGGTATCCGTTTTGCCCGTTTAGCTATTTGATTTATTTCTTCTTAAGTATAATATTTAATATATAAACGCAAAATTAATCAGACAGCCTGGTCAGAAGCCACATTAAACAGAGCAGTAGGAGATCTAAAAGATGATGGGCAATCAATTAATTACCGCAAAGAATTTTACAACTTTACAGAGACACGTGAAGACCGGAAATAAGTAAAAGAAATTAGGGAGGTTTACAGCTGTTTTTAGCCCAGAACAAGAAAAAGATCTGTGTTTAAAAAAAATAGATAGCAAAGCTAAAAATAAAAAATCTCTTGGAAAACCGCAAAACAAAAACCCTAAATAAGATTTTTATTGTTTACTGTGCGCTGACAAATACACTAAACCACACCAACGGAAGATAGAATTCAGTGTAATCAGTGCAAAAGTTGGGTGCATGAAAAATGCACTTCTTATGCGAAGTGTGATCTAAACTAAATCAAGATATCCTTTTTGCCCTTGGTGCGTATCCGTTTTGCCCGACCCCTCCGGGCAAAACGGATAATTGATACTTTATGTTAATGCTCATAATTATTACAGAAATTATTAAAGTTTTTAAATTTAAAATAGTGTTTTCGAAAGATGATTAAACATAGTACAAATTAAAAGTACAAGGGGTTCTATTGATTATCAGTTTGTGGTTTTATTTAAACTTTTCTTTAACATATGCGTCTTGCCCGGGCTTCCCCTACCTACTTGCTCACCATTGTAGCATCAAAACAATTTTATAGTTTTTTGCGATCAATTACCCGCGGGGTAGTTGCGAAACACACTATCAGTAGCAAAGAGTTTCATTTTGACAGTTCATCAACATTCATTGCGTTATTAATTACGTTGTTGAGTAGACAAAGTTTTCCAACCAATGAAGCAATGGATTAGGAATATACTTCAAAATCTTTCAGATTATGATTCAAACTGCGATACGCAATTAGGGTGCTGGTTGAATTGAAATGATTGATGACAATAAGTGATGTAAGTCCCTAGGTGGTCATTTGTATTCTACAAAAAAAAACTCTAGACCGATCGAACGATTATCGTTAACCTTCAAATATCTGGACGTGGGTCGTTAAGTAGGTACCACCTGACTGTCAAGAGAATTTAGATTGTTAAATTAAACATTGACAGCGTAAAGATCATCCACAAGTGTTCCTGAGATACCTTTTACGAGGCTCCGATTAACAAGTGGCGTAGCTAGTAATAACGGGGCCCAGTATCAAAATATGTTGGGGGCTTTTTTATCATACTGTAGCGAATCTCAAAAGGAGGGTATAATCTTTTTACAAAATAAATAAAATAGCATCCTGAGTCGAGACTTTAAACTGTCATTGGTGCCGATTCGCTTGTTCACAAACTACTAAGAAGATAAATTTTAGTTTAGTCCTGTCAAATTAATCAGCGCTTGACGTAAATTGACGTAATTTTAGTAGGCAAGTTTTAATCATGTCTAAACTTGTATCGAGTAGTGACAAGCGCTGATTAATTTGACAGGACTAAACTAAAATGTATCTTCTGTCCTTTTCTTAATGAAATATAAAGAAAAAGTTGCACTGAACTTAAATTTAGTCTAGTTTGTGAACAAAGGAATCGGCACCATTGTAACCTTAACCTAAATTAACCTTAAGCCAAATCACGTTAATTTTATTGTATTCGTTCATTATAGGCTCCAGCACCCTAATTTCGTAACATAGTTTGAATCGCAATCCGAGAGTTTTGAAGCATATCCATTGCTTCATATGTTTGAAAAATTTGTCTGCTCAACAACGGAAATAAAGCAATGAACGTGGATGAACTGTCAAAATGAAACTCATTGCTATCAATTGTCATTTTATGTGTGTTACGTTATTGCCCCGTTGATCTATAAGAATTTGAGATTTTCGATATTGTACGTGTTGTGCTTAAACACAGGGGGCCCCTGTAGCTTGGGGGCCTCGTATCATTGATACGGCTAATACAGCGCGAGCTACGCCCCTGATCAGCAACTGAGTAGACTAAATTAACTTCGCATCCGAATGAATAGCGTGTGGCCCTCTAAGTAAAAGTCGTGTTACTGATTAGTAATTTGTTTCAGAAATGAAAAATATAAAAACACATCATGCAATGGTTCTTCTACTTACTCTGCATCACAGCGGTCAAAGCATTTGACAGCCGGAGATTTATGGACTACTGGACCGACTTATTTCGACCTCTACCTCGAAACCCAAGAGAAGGTTTCATACCTGACTATACACCAAAAGACCAGGAAGAATTTGATTTCATAGTAATAGGAGCTGGATCAGCGGGGTCTGTACTTGCTAACCGCTTAACTGAAGTTCCACAATGGAAAGTATTACTCATAGAATCCGGAGGAAACGAAAACTTCTTTTCCGACATTCCCATATTCGCTGCATTTCTTTCCCTCACACCTATGAACTGGGGTTACAATTCAATGCCAGAGCCGAGAGCATGCAGGGACTTAAGAGGCAAAGTCTGCTTCCTGCCCCGAGGCAGAGTGCTCGGCGGTAGTAGTGTGCTCAACTTTTTAATCTATCAACGAGGACATCCGGAAGATTACAATGACTGGGCTAAAATGGGTAATGAGGGCTGGAGCTACGACGAAATATTACCGTATTTCAAGAAATCAGAAAACGTAGGTATCAAAGAATTAAGGAACTCTTCATATCACGGTGTTGGCGGATATTTAGATATTGAATATTCGCCGTACCACTCACCCCTCGAGAAACCATTTAAGCAGGCTGGTGAGGAACTTGGATATAAATGGAGAGACCCAAATGGTGAAAAAGTGCTCGGATTTTCTAAACCACAGGCAACCATGAGGAACGGAAGAAGATGCAGTTCCTCGAAAGCGTTTTTGGAACCAATACGCTTTAGGCCAAATTTAAAAGTTACGAAGTTCTCTACCGTCTCAAAAATTTTAATAGACCCGCACACCAAAACAGCCACCGGCGTAGAATTTAGGAAGTGGAATATAAGGTAACTTGTCTTTTTGATAAAGAAAGCAAAAAGAGTTTTTAAGTAATGGTACACACACCTACTTAGCTATATTATTCTACCCACCTAATCTATTTTACAGTATGCACGTGCGCGCTCGTCGCGAAGTCATCTCATCTGCAGGCGCTATAGGCTCCGCTCAACTGCTGATGGTGTCAGGAGTGGGACCAAAGGAGCATCTATCCGAATTTGAAATCCCGGCGGTCGCTGACCTCCCCGTCGGATACAATCTTCAAGACCACGTCACGTTTTCTGGCAACGCCTTCATTGTTAACCAAACTGGAATGACCATGAATGACGTAAGTATTGAAAGTAAAATCACATGAGAAAAATAAAATAGAACAACAAAACCCAATGCGAACCCAGTCCCTTTTCCAAAAGTATTCTTGTACTTGACCTACGAAGTACGCTCAACTAGCCGCATTCGAATGTGCAGAGTATATTTTAGTAGGTTACAAGGGGGAAACCCACTTCCTTTCCTCCACAAATGACAAAAGGGTAGGTACTTACTCAGAGGTATTTGTGGCTACTCTAGGTAGGTAGGGAGGTAGAGATAATGTATCTTTTAGGAACGCAGTTCCTTATCGCACGTACTCTGCACATTTGGCGAATGAGAGCCAGACCGACAAAAAAAGTAACATTTGGACCGTCACGACACTTTTTTAAGAAACAACAGTGTCTTGACGGTCAGAATGTTACCTAAGTTTTCTGTTGAGAAGCCATTTTGAAAGTAGGTCGACCAGGACTTAGACGGAAGTATTTCAGAAATTTCAAATGAATATTGAAATGTTTAAAAAAACAGACACGCGGTTTGGTCGAAGTTCCTTTCGTTTTTCACACTTGGCAAATGAGAGCCAGACCGAAAAATTGTTAATCAGTAAATTCACCAAACTTTAAATATATGCAAATATTATTTGGATCACGTTTTTAATCTGAAATTAAAAACCTTTCGAACTAAAGTTCAAGTTCAAATTGCAAGATCAGTGTTCGTCAGCATAAATGAATTAATTCGGCAAATTGATTGAGAGAAGTGCCAAGTATGCACGTTGGTACTGTTTGTTTGAATTAGGTATGTATTTGTGTTAGCAAAGTAATAAGGTACCTACCTACTTAGTTATTAACAAGCGTCCCTGCCCACCGCCGCTAGCGAGGCAGCATGGTGATGACGAGTAATTTAACGACTACTTTCTTTGAACTCCATCTTCTATAATCATAATCTATCCATAATCTTAGCCGTCATCGTAAGTAGGTATGATACTGTCTGGACTGTGTGACCTAGGCAGGTATACAGTCCAGACATAGGTAATATGGGAATAATGACAAGCTGTTTATTAAATTACGTGTATACGCATCTCCTGCTTAAACTGCGTAGATCGTTATTAGAGAATTGTTGTAGGTATAGTTTACAAGAATTTCTGCAAAATAAAGAAAAAATAAATGTTTACTTTAGTTTTGTGGTGTGTGTTTAATAGTTTTAACTACAAAGATTTTTTGTTACCTATGAAAAATATTATTTTAAGGATTTAAGTTTTGTCATGTGTGTATTGTAACTTAAAACTATCTTCATTTAAAAATCCTATTAGAACATAGGTACTTTTCTGTATATCTTAGTAAAATAAGTATATACCTACCCTATTATGTAGGTATTAATGTGAAATTAATTTGCATGCCCTAAACAGGCAAAATATGGACTGTACAGTTAGTTAGTGTAACACCTATATTTTCTGCAAATAAATTATTGTTATTCTTATTCCTCTAGATTCTAGACCCTATCATAAAAAAAACTTTATTACAGGAACTTAAAAAGCCAAAATATTTCTACAACAGGCCAAAATGCGTCATCAAATTATGTCGGTGAATTTTCCTCTCGGCGCCTAAGGGCCCGACCCCTCCTCATAACTCCCAACCGAGCGGAAAAAACAGCATCTGAAATATGTTTATAGTTTATATCTACTAATTTGTCTATAGTTTTCAATACAAATATTTCAAATGAATTATCGTCGAATTACAGAGATTTTGTTTTTACAATTATCTTATGCGCTGCTGAGCTGAAAAATATTTTGCTCGGCAGAAAATCTAAATTTTAGTCCATTTACCTACCTATCTATTCAATCTAACGTTTTTTGGTACATAAGCTATTATGTTTATGCAACTAATTTATACTTGTGTACCAATAAGTAAATTACTTATCATTATCATTAGAAGTGGAACTTAAACGCTGAACCGATTTGTGCGCTGCTGACCATTTTTTTCCAACTTTAGCACCAGTTTTTCTGCATATTGCAAAGCTAGTGTAGTTGCAGAACTGACTGACAGCACTAACTTTTACGTTAGGTACAGTACTAAGTACAATACGATTACAGGGCGTGCCTACTACCTTCTCATTTCAAATTATTTTTGAGTAGGTAAGTTACACACGGCTACATTTCTAGCTATACATTTCCAGTATCAGCTGTCTTCTCATTGTTCGGAAATCCTATATAATGCGAGTACCTACAGCTTATACTAGAAATGTATAGCTTGATACGTAGCCGTGTGTACCTACTGTTAACTGATTAGAAGAATTAACTAGATACCTAGGTATTAACTTTAAAAGAAGCTAATCAACTTGGACTAGAGAGAGAATGAAATGTTCTTCTACACATTACAAAGTTGTGGCAACTTCTGACTCCGACTTCTTCGCTTCATCAAGAGTCCTAGTCTGCGCCTACTTACAACCTTTAAGCAAAATCTCTGTAATTCGTCGATAAATCATTTGAAATATTTGTCTATGTTCTGTGCAGCTATCTGCTGCATCCCCGTTCGTGGCAGCAGCATACATGTCAGGACGAGGCCCACTGACCCTGCCGGGTGGAGCTGCTGGACTTGCCTTCGTACACACTAAGTTCTCCCACGACCTCGACAAGACCAGACCAGACATCGAGCTAGTCATGGGAGCCGGCTCCTTGGCCGGTGATACCGTTGGAATATTACGATCTTTACTTGGTAAGGTGGTACCAAACAAAACCATCTGACGAGCACCATCACAACTGCACCATTTTTTTTAAAGCAGAAAAGCTTGATTCTGAGCAGCTTTCTTTATTCCATTAAAACTTTAATGAAAAGAGATTATGAAAGTTGACAACTATCAGTGATCCGGAAAATAACATCTTTCTAGAACAGGACAACCGCTTCAACTTATAATGAATAACTTGAGTTTGTTGTTATTGCAGGAGTAACAGATGCGTGGTACTGGAAGGTGTATAGTTCTCTCCCATACAGTGTGAGACAGCGCACATTTTCTATAAACCCGGTACTAATTCGACCCAACAGCGTTGGCCGACTGATGCTCCGAAGCCCAAACTTTATCGACCATCCCAAAATCCATTTAAACTATTTCGCTGATCTTAACGATTTGCGAACTATGATCGAAGGAGTTCGTATGGTAAGTAGAGATAATACAGACTTAGATGATCTAATTTATAATTTCCTCTACAATGCGACTGAACCAGTTAAAAATAATGCGGTATTGTATTTCCAGGTAGAGAAAGTAATTGGTACCAAAGCGTTCCAGCGTTATGATACTAAATTACACACAACGCCGTTCCCCGGCTGCGAGTCTTTGTTGTTCAACTCGGATGAATACTGGGAGTGCGCTATTATGCAGACTTCCATCACATTAGACCATCAAGTAAGTGAATACCTAGGTACCTCTGTGTAGAAAATATTTGGTTTCGCTTTTCCCAACTCTAAAAAAAATGGCCCGGCGTTTAGAAATTGTGGTGGAATAAAGAAAGAAAGAAACATACATACATACATACTTACATACATACATACATACATACATACATACATACATACATACATACATACATACATACATACTACATACAACATACATACATACATACATACATACATACATACATACATACATACATACATAGTCGCCAGCACACCTAGTTACCACAAATTGTCAAACTTCTCCAAATGATTTCAAACTTCAAAATGAACCTTAAGTTCAAAATCGAATGAGGAAATTGACACAACAGACAGTTTGACAGTTACCTATATTTATGTAAACATGAACCCTGAAAACTTAACACTCCTTTTTTTGGGCAATCTTGAATTTACAACATAGTTCGTTAGAACCCCTACCGGCAGGTAGGTAGGGGTGGTAACCCACCACCCCTACCTACCTGCCGGTAGGTATTACCCATACTTATTTATACTGATCCATCTCAACGGATCACCCTGTTCCATGGCCACCAAACCAATTATACACCTTGTGGTTGCAGGTGGGAACGTGCAAAATGGCCCCAGCGGGTGACTCAACCGGCGTGGTATCACCGAGGTTGCAGGTCCACGGCATCCGAGGACTACGCATCGCTGACGCTTCCATTATGCCACGGATCCCCGCTGCGCATACGCACGCAGCCGTCCTCATGATCGCAGAAAAGGCCGCAGACCTCATCAAAGAAGATTGGGGAATACCTATTTAATCAAATTTTAAAAAACTTATGTAAATATGTACAAAACAGTAATTAATTGTAGATCCAGCCGCATAGCAAGAAGTGGCCTATTTAAGGCTCGTGCAGACCAGCGCGATATCGCAGCAATATGCCTGTCGCACCCGCGATATCGCCACAGTCTGCGGGAGCCTTTAGAATTAAGTAGGTACCTTCTAGTACCTACACAAAATTAGTGTTTGTGAATATGGTCAGTCTAGTCAAGTCAATGTACCAAATAAAACACACTTCTAGTTATTAATTAAGAATGGAGATGCTGTAAATGAATGTAGTAGGGCTTTTTTAATTAAGGTTTAGCAATAATTTGCTACTTGTTAGGACATATATGCTTAGCGAAATTGTTAACTTCCACTAAAACGCGTAGACTTTTTGAATTATCTACCAATCTTGACTTTCGGCAAACGCTTTTTAGTAGTTTTGGTACTCCGAGAAAAACAAAATCCTTGTTCGAAAAATGTTCTAAATTCAAACCGCCTGAATTCATGTCTACAATCCTTTCACAGTTATTTTACATCTAATTTTGCATCACTGTCAATTTCGCTGGCTACCTTAGCGCATCTCCCATAAAGCTGAGCATGTATCCGACAAATACGAGTACCAATCATAATAATATTTGCATGTGCAATACTTAATAGATAAGTGCATAGTAAATAAAAGTTACAGTAGCAAACCAACGAAATGTGAGTGAATGAGTTTATTTATATTTTGGTGGACGATATTATAATGTGCACTAGCTGCATCTTAAATTATAACAAAATATTATGCAGGTTGAATTTAGATAAGATTTCAAGGCGAAATCCAAAACAATAAGAACGAGCATTATGGTCAATACTGGTAGCACAACAGGCAACAAACGAAAGAAATCATTGAGCTTAGAAAATTAAACATGGATTTTCATGTTTTGGGAACACCAGCTTGTATTGTTGCTGCACCAAGCATAGCATGGCACAGGGCACTTAGTTAATATCTCCATAATATATAAAACATTACAAATCAATTCCTGCAAAGGAATACTATTTTGTGGTTGCTCGAAGGAAAATGTAATCTTTGTGGAGGATTGTAACACAATTAAAAATGACAAATACAGTTTTTAAACACTTTATTCCTAAAATTATTACAATACTACAACAATATACCTATCAAAGGCAAACAATTTAATCAGGAGATGGTCCTGTCTTTGTTTTCCTGTTGAGCTTTCTGTACAAGAAGGATATTCTCTTTTCCATGTCCTTCCATTTAGATGGTCTGGTTTGACGAGAACCAGTATGAACCCACATTTTTCTTTTTCTCAGCAACATCTGTAACATAAATAATAATATAATATGTAGATTATTGGCTGATTTATGTTATGTATGTAGATTATTTAGAGATAGATATTTAAATACTTTTTAGAGTGCTATAAATGTATTGACTGTATATAGATTGTTTCATTTAACACTTAAAAAGTGTACCCTGAACCTTATTTTCTGATATTTTGTAGGTCTTTTATTTGAGAAATATGTACTTACTTGATATTCATTGCCGCTTACTCCTCTTATCCATGATGGCACAGTGTACAGAGTCTTTACTGGGTGCAATTCTCCAGATCCAAGTATATCAATATAATCATTTTGACCAAATAGAGCTTTACGCTCCGTCCAAGCATTTGCTGGCCTGAAACAAAACTTAATGACAGTGCTAGGAAACAGAGAGCTTTATAACTGTGTATTTACTATTTACCTTTTTTTCTTGACGGTGATAAAGTCAAGTAAAAAAAGGTTAATATATTACATTGAATGATAAAAGTATAATTGTTGAAAATGCATGAATAAATGCTGCTAAAATGACTCATAACATGATTTATTTCGGATGCCTTTTACAACAACCACAGAAATATTATTACCGCCAACCTATGAATGTTTGGCCAAAAAGTAGAGATCAAGTCACAGTGACACGTTGAAATGTTAATGTAACTGATAAATTTTGCTATATTGTGTTAAATATTAAAAATGGTTACCTGTACTCAGGCATAGGTAACGGTTTCCCTAATGTCCGAGGAAGTACACCACCACTCCAAATTTTTTCTTCATATCCGTATCTTTTAATTAGGCGCGATTTATCAGCATGATACCGTGTTCTACAATAAATAAAAATGTGAGACTACACATAGTAACTGATATGGTACTGGCAACATACTATTCAGTTATTCCTAACCTCACGATGTTCACAGTGGGTTTCCAAAAAGTATTGAATACAGCAGATCCCAACCACGCCATTTTTATAAAAATTATATCATCAGTTGTTTTATAATTATTCAGTTATTATCTATGTGTACAGTACACCAATTTAAATGTATTAAATTAAATGCTTGACTAGGTACTATCCCTATTCTGAATCCAGCTGACTCGCCTAGGTACTTGTCGTACTTGACTTTGATGACAGGAGGACAGCGACAGTGACAGTGAGTACTGACTAGTGACTAGGACTGTTGATCTAATATAGATATGTCGAAATATCGATATATATTCCTAATTTTATTTGGACGATTTATCGTTAGTTCGATATTGAAATGAATATATCTACGGTCGAGATTTAATTTATTTAAATATTTTTTATTTTTTCTCGCGAATTATTTAAACTACAACATCATCTTAAACTTAATCTACTGTACCTTATTTACACTATAATGTTCTTCCTCTTTCCTTAGTTTATATAATTGCATAATAACTTAACATTGATTAATGTTCGATTAGGCACGGAAGCGTATCGAATGGTTACGAAAAGCTATGCTGTTAAAAGCAGTGGTGGTCCAGTGGTAACGGCCGTGACTTACGAGTTGTAGTTCTTAGGTTTAAACCCTGACAGACGCTTTACTTTGTGTAAATTATTTCATCACTACTGCTCTCAAAACGGTGATGGAAAACATCGTGAGGAAACCGGTCCTAGAACCAAAAATTCGAAGACATGTGACATCTACCAACCCCACACTGGGCCTGCGTGGTGGATGACGGCCCACTCCTCACAGAAAGGAGGCCTGTGTCCCAGCAGTGGGAACATAATAGGGTAGCGGGCAGTTGTAATGCTGGATACACACGCAGCGACTTTAGTAGCCAGGCCAGCAAAACACTGGCAATTTCAAAACCTCATATCCATCGCTAGCGAGCAACTAATTGGCTGTCGAAATCTGTGTGTGGACATGATATTTTGAAGTCGCTGCGTGCGTACCTAGTATAACATACATACTAGTGTATACTCCGTGTAGCTTTTAATTAAGTAGTTACTATCAACTCAATAACTATAATTATAATAATTACTGTAACCAGCGGGAAGGGCGGAATGTCCTAACACAAGCATTTATTTTGCTTAAAAGGACATTCCTAAAAGAAAAAATTAACCAATTTGTAAGTTATTGAAATAAACATTTATTTATTTGTTTTTTTTTAATATTAGCATATTTATTCGTACATACATTACAACCACGCCACGGAGCAAATACAAAACTATGTTTCTGCTCCGTGATTACAACTATTTTATTTTTAACTATCTACCAACACACCCGCCACCGTTGGCCGCCTATGTCTTAGTCCACATACCAAGTAGTGCTGTACTAGACTGAATGACTGAATGACTGGAAAAAACGATGCATCAGTCTGTCTGCACAGTATAGTCTGTGCAAATAAAACCTCTTTCTAGAGATGGGTGGTCTAAACCATAATTAGTTTCATGTTTAGTATAGTAATTTATTTGTTAATTATAAGTGTTAATGTGACGATTGTAAAAGGCACGATGGGGTTAACATATAACAAAACCCCAAAATAAAGAGAAATAAAAAAGTTTCAATGTATTGGCGTGATATACAGGGCGATTGGAAGATGGGTGCAAAGCTTTAAGGTGAAGATAGTATAGACAATTTAGAACCATTTAAGCCATGGTTGTCTTAGACGAAGTCTTACCAAATTTTTTTAACCAAATTTTTAAGTTTTTTTTCGGAAATTCTCAAAATTTAATGTAAACTGCATAATTATGGCCAAATTGAATGATAAATGAATTAATTTTTTATTTATTTAATTAAAGTAATGTGTAAGCAACCAAGCAAAACATGTTTTAGGCTTCTGTGTCATTAGACATTTTTTTTACAGATATTTAAAGCTCAGAAAAAATAAAAAATTTGTACAATACGTCTTTTAAACCTTATTTAAAAAAAAACGGAGGGTGCTTTTTTTGTTCAAACCTTTTTGAAGACATGCTTGATAATTGCTCTTTCTTTTGAGGTATAATTTATGCGGATATCTTACAAATTATTGAAATTAGGACCTACAAACCAATTCGAGGGAGAAATTTTAAATTTTAGGCAGTCTAACAAAACACAAAATTTTTGCTTAAAAGAATACTTTATGTGCTCGAAACGATAACATTGTTCAATTCTAAGAATTTTTGGCACATGCAGGAACCAATTGAGGGGAACCCATTGAGGGGATTCTCTAAACAATGGCCACCGAGCGCGGTGCGACGGCATTTCCAGGTAGAACGCCCAATGAATAGCAAAAAGCGATAAGAGTTGGTTTTTACAGCAAAATGGTCTTAGTTACTGAGGCAACAAAGTCGTTTTTCTTTAGTCAGGGTCAGTCGGTCTGTGATGAAGCCGTTACATCTTTTACTTATTAGTCAAACTACTGCCCTTGTGAGTGGACGTTGTCGTGTTGATTCACAATTTACCGTGTTCAGTTGTAGCCCTTTGCGTTCCTGCACGTGTTGTTTGCGTTAGTTTTGAACTTTTTTGTTTCACCGTGTCCAGTCGTAGCCTCGCGCTCCTGCACGTGTTGATTTTTGACTTAATTGTGTTGAGTTGACATTTAGTGCGCTCCTACGCCGTTTTTCTTAATTGTTAAGTGACTATGGCTACTTTTTCCAATCAAGAATATGCGGATATCGTATTTATGTACGGTAGAGCAGACGGCGATGGATCTTTGGCGCGACGGATGTATCAAGAGCGCTATCCGAATCGCAGGATACCGAATGTCCGAGTGTTTTACAACACGTTTCGTCGTCTTGCCCAAGATGTGTTTCACCGCGTGGAACCTGGAGTCAACCCGGGCAGACACGAAACTGCCGTCGACGAAGACATTTTAGCAGCATTTCAAGCGGATCCTACTACCAGTACTAGAGCAGTAGCTCGAAATTAAAACATTTCTCAATGGAAGGTGTGGCATACAATGCACCAAAATGATAAGTATCCGTTCCATGGCAGGAGTGTGCAAGGTCTAGTAGAGCAAGATCCTCAAAGAAGAATTCAGTTCTGCCGTTTCCTCCTCAACAGAGACATCGAAAATGCGTGGTTTCTGAAATCAATCTTGTGGACGGATGAAAGTAAATTTTCAAGGGAAGGTATTACAAACTTTCACAACATCCATGAATGGGCCGACGCAGACAACAATCCACATTTTAAGAAGCAGGAGTCATTTCAGATGAAATTCTCTGTGAATGTATGGGCTGGAATAATTGGCAGAACATTGATTGGGCCCCACTTTTTGCCTGATCCATTGAATGGCGAAAATTATTTGCAATTTCTGCAAATTGATTTACCACTGCTGGTAGAGGAATCAGGTGTCCCGATCTTCGAAAGAGACCGAACAGTTATCTTTCAGCAAGACGGCTGTCCAGCGCATTGGACTTTAAATGTAAGGGAACACCTCAACAATTGCTTTCCTGATAGCTGGATCGGCAGGCATGGACGCATCCCTTGGCCCGCTCGCTCCCCAGATCTGACCCCGTTGGACTTTTTCATTAGTCTGCCTAAAATAAAAAATTTCTCCCTCAAATTGGTTTGTAGGCCCTAATTTCAATAATTTGTAAGATATCCGCATAAATGATACCTCAAAAGAAAGAGCGATTATCAAGCATGTCTTCAAAAAGGTTTGAACAAAAAAAGCACCCTCCGTTTTTTTTTTTTAATAAGGTTTAAAAGACGTATTGTACAATTTTTTTATTTTTTCTGAGCTTTAAATGTCTGTAAAAAAAATTTCTAATGACACAGAAGCCTAAAACATGTTTTGCTTGATTGCTTACACATTACTTTAATTAAATAAATAAAAAATGAATTCATTTATCATTCAATTTGGCCATAATTATGCAGTTTATATTAAATTTTGAGAATTTCCGAAAAAAAACTTAAAAATTTGGTTAAAAATATTTGGTAAGACTTCGTCTAAGACAACCATGGCTTAAATGGTTCTAAATTGTCTGTACTATCTTCGCCTTAAAGCTTTGCACCCATCTTCCAATCACCCTGTATATTGCCTTTCACAATAACTAAATATTGCGTGAAACTATTTATTGGCTTGAAACACGATAACCAATTACCGAGTACTAGTACACCCGATCGATGTCCGATACGGTCCTTGGGCGGACCAAGCCGAGCGCTGCCGGTATAATACGTACCGGAACTATTAAATAAGATAAAACATTTGAATAATGGTTCTATTTAGCAAAATAAAAAGAGTCGTATTGGCAGAAATGACAATTCAAATTAACAACAGTTTTACTTTTAATCCATAGAAACCATCGAGCTAGGAAAAAATAGAAACTCATTGGAATTTCTATATGTTATGGATAAAATTCTTACTCTATGATTTATGTTGTCAACAAGGATTTAAAAAAAGAAGTAATATATATGCAATATAGATGTCAATGTTATGTCGTCAATCTTAGAGATGATAAATAAAATAAATATATACTTTCAATAAATTATAATACAGGGTGTTTGGTAGATGGGTGCAAATCCTGAAGGGGGTGATATCTTAGACCATTTAGAACGTATTAAGCTAAACTTGTCTTAGACGAAGTCTGTTCCTTGTATTTTTTTTGAAACTCTAAGGTTTTTAACAATAAAACCCATTTTCTTTCAATTAATTGTTAATAGTGTCCAGTAAAAGCTGTTATGTTATTATTTTTATTTATTTTTTATTTATGTAATGTGTGATTACTCAAACAAAATAATTCCCAAGCATCTGTGTCATCAGAGAAACATTCTACGCCATATTTAAGCTTAAGAAACTTTTAAAAATCAAGAAAATGTTTTGTTTACGTCATAATAAAAAAAATAAAAAAATAGCCTCAGTTATTCAAACCTTTTTAAAAACATGCTTGGTTATTGCCCCTTCTTTTGAGGTACTATTTACGCAGATATCTCATAAACTCTTGGAATTAGGATGTACAAAGCAAATTGAGGTCGAATATTTAATTTTTAAACAGACCAAAATAATGCAACATTTTTGCTAATGCACTATTGTTTTTTGTTAGAACTGATAACTAATTAATTCTTAGAATTATGGTGTACGCACAATAATCAAATTCTGGGAGCTCGCATAACAAAAACCGCCGCGCGACGATAACAAACCAGCCCTTTTACGACTCTCGGGTAGCGTCTAGTGAATTGTTATTATTCAATAGAAATATCAGCTTAGTTGCTGACGATATAAAGTCGTTATTTATTTACACTAGTACTAGTACCCGAGTAGTCGGGTGGACTCGTCACATCTTCGGACCCTCAGTTAGTCATGTAACGACTGTGCTTGTAACAAGACGTTTTAATTACAAATTCGTGTTTACACAATTCACCGCATGAGGTTATGCGCTCCTTCACGTGTTGATTTTGGAGGTGTTTAAGGTGTTGAGCCTTAGCTGTGAGCTCTTTCACTGATTTTGGACTTGTTTGTATGATCAATCGACTATGGCTACTTTTTCGAATGAAGAATATGCGCATATCGTCCTCATGTATGGCAGAGCTGACGGTAATGGATCTTTAGCGCGACGAATGTAAGAGAAATATCCGAATCGCAGATTACCTAATGTCAGAGTGTTTTACAACACATTTCGTCGGCTTTCTGAAGTTGGAATCCATCACGCGGAATCTGGACTCAACCCGGGAAGACATCACCCAAGTGTCGAGGAAGACATTATTGCAGCTTTTGATGCAGATCCTACTACGAGCGTCAGAGTAGTAGCTCGAAACCTCAACATTTCGGTATGGAAGGTGTGGAATACGATGCACCGAGAAAACAAATATCTTTTCCACGGCACGGGTGTACAAGGTTTGGAAAATGAAGGTTTTTAAAATCCATCTTGTGGACCGATGAGTCAAAATTTTCGAAAGAAGGAATGAAAAAATGAAGATTATGAAAATTAGTAATTTTCATAATCTTCATCGATGGACCGATAGGACTACAATCCACACTGGAAGAAGCAAGTGTCGTTCCACAGGAAATTTTCAGTTAACGTGTAGGCAGGAGTAATCGGCCGAACGTTGATTGGTCCCCACTTCCTGCCAGATAATTTAAATGGAGAAAATTACCTGGAATTCCTCCAAAACTATCTCCCAGAGCTTCTGGACGAGACTGAAATACCAATATTGGCAATGAGAAGACCAATGATTTTTCAACAAGATGGTTGTCCAGCACACTGGACCCTGAACGTGAGAGAACATTTAAATAATTGTTTCCCAGATAGCTGGATTGGCAGAGACGAGCCCATCCCTTGGCCACCTCGATCACCCGATTTAACTCCTGTGGATTTTTTTGTTTGGGGACGGGCCAAGGAGCTAGACGAGCTCCTTGGCCCGTCCCCAAACAAAAAAAATTCAACTAGAGAAGAATTAATAGAAAGAATCCAAACGGCTTTTCAAGTCATAAAGCAGGAGATTAAGTTAAAAATCACCACTACAGAAGTGAGAAGACGGGCACGCGCTTGTATAAGAAACCGCGGTCAACATTTTGAACGTGAACAATAAATTATTTTAACAAATATGTTGTTTTATTGATCTGTTCGAAATACGAATTTTCATACTCAATTTGCTTTGTACACATCCTAATTCCAAGAGCTAATGAGATATCTGCGTAAGTAGTACCTCAAAAGAAAGGGCAATAACCAAGCATGTTTTTAAAAAGGTTTGAACGACTGAGGCAATTTTTATTTTTTTTTATTTTGCCGTAAACAAAACATTTTCTTGATTTTTAAAAGTTTCTTAAACTTAAATATGGCGTAGAATGTTTCTCTAATGACACAGATGCTTGGGATTTATTTTGTTTTAGTAATCACACATTACATAAATAAAAATAATAACATAACAGCTTACTGGACACTATTAACAATTAATTGAAAAAAAATGGGTTTTATTGTTAAAAACCTTAGAATTTAAAAAAAAAATACAAGGAACAGACTTCGTCTAAGACAAGTTTAGCTTAATACGTTCTAAATGGTCTCACATATCACCCCCTTCAGGCTTTGCACCCATCTACCAAACACCCTGTATAATACTATATCACCACAGGAACTCAAGGCTAAACTAATTTGTTGCCAGTCCTAAGCCTGGATGAAGTATGAATGAAAGTTAATTTAAGTATATTATTTAATAAAAAAATATTAATATTGGCGTTCCAGCTGTATTAGAACTCAATGGCCTGGCACACGACGATGGCAAGAGACCAGACGGCATGTCATTATTTCCATGGAAGGCGGGTAGGCCTTTAGTGTGGGATGCAACGTGTTTCGCTACTCTTGCGCCATCCCATCTTCCTGGCACGGCGTGCTATGTTAGCGCTGCTGCTGCGGCTGCAGAGAACCTCAACCGGCGTAAGTATAATAACCTAGTTGGTAATTATATTTTCGAGCCGTTTGGGGTTGAAACCCTCGGGCAGTGGGGTCCGAGTGCTCATGGCCTTTTTAAGGAAATCTCTAGAAGGCTGGTTGACACTTCCCGTGACCCAAGGGCTGGGTTTTACGAGTACCTTAGCCAGAGGCTAAGCATTGCCATACAACGTGGCAATGCCGCCCGCCAGTCTCTTGGGTACATTACCAGTCGACAGCGATGTGGATGAATTTTTCGACGCCCTATTTTAATTTGTGTATAGTTTTAGTTATTTTTATCAATTAATTAGATATATTTGTTTTTTTTTCAGTACCTGTATCTAAATGTAAATTAATGTAAATAAAAATTATATCTAACCCAAAAAAAAAAAATATTTCAACTTATTTATACCGACCAAACGTTCACATATTGAACCCGAGGTAAGTATCACCAATACATAGTTACCGAATAAAATAAATAGTTTCAAAACCATTCCAATAACTAAACCGAACTAGGTACTTGGTAATCATATCAATAAATAGTTTCGGTATTACGAATTCGCATACTGATCCATGTCTATTGTCTACCTCTTTTACTTAAAAGCCTATGTTTCCAAGCTTTCAAGCAAATGTAAAAAAAACAAAGAAACTAATCAAACAAAATGGCCGATGTTCTATAAAAATAGTTTTAGAGAATAGTAAGAATTTTATGGAAAGGTTTATTATAGTACGTATTACATTTATCAAGTTATTGCTTATTAATCTCGTTTCATACAACGGTGTAAAAAATGACCCTATTCTGTTTGAAAAGACCGTTCACACTAATCATTTACGCAAATAACAAGGAAGCAGTGTTCCTTGTTTATTTATTCTTTGATAAATACAGATTAATATAGTCTTATTTTCATTTGGATTTTAAAGAATTTGAAGCTAATTCCGTTTAGTTCACAAACGTTATCTATAATCTTGGAGTGTTTAAAATATTATAGCTGTGCTTGTTTACTTGGGCGCGTAATTGCGTTGTTTGTTTACGTTTCATGATGTTGCAGTTTAAACAATAAATATCCCAAAAAGTGTAATGTAAAACCAATTTCGTTTCCAGATATTGTTCTAAAATAATGTCTAAAAGAGATCAAGGCGACCGAAATGAAAGAAAGTTGGATTCGAGTGACTACGAAAACTTAATATCTCAACACAATTTATTTGAATCGTCTCGATCAAAACATCAAGAATTGCCCAGTTTCCCCGGATTTTCGAATGCTGAAACACAAACAAAAACTAGCGACATAAAAGAACAGGCGGCGGTACACTCTGGTCTAGGTGCTTGGCATTACAACCCGTGGTGGATGCTGGCCAGCACCTCGCGGAACCTGCCGTCTCAGGATGACTACTCAGAACACAGTGATCAAACTAAAGTGAAACAGGAGCCCCCTGGTGCTGGCACTCCAGACAGGGACCCATTACATACTGACTTGGAACAGTTTCAAGCAGAAACAGTAACACCTCCAGTGGGGTTAGATTCGTTTTGTGATGACTGCTCGGACCCGTTTTGTGACTCAAGTGGAGCACTCTGTCGCAAACTTTTTCACTGCCCGCATTGCAGAAAGAGCTATCCCACAATTTTAGAGTTTAACACACACTTGACAGGAGTACATCCAGCACAAAAGCCCTTCAGATGTCAGATATGTTTGGAACCATTTCACAAGAAATCACATTTACGAAGACATTTAGATGCCAATCATACACGGAAAGATGTCAACAAGTGTTCAGTGTGCTCCAAATACATTAAAGATAAGAGCAACTTACGCAAACACATGCAAGTACACACTGGTCGTGTACCTCAGAAACAATTCAAGTGTGATCTGTGCAATAACAAACGTTACATGTCATTAGACAGACTTAACAATCATAAGGTGGTGTGCACAGGTGAAAAAGTATTGAAGTACTGTGACATGTGCACTAAAGTTTTTGATAATTCAAGATCACTCAACAGCCACAAAAAAGTGCATGCAAGGGAATTGAAGTGCGACAACTGTGGGGAACAGTTACGCTCATTAGAGCAGTTTACAAATCATAGAATGATTTGTCAAGGAACAACATCTGAAGCAAGTGGCAGTCACGGCCATGCTGGCCCAGGGCATGCTGGTGGCCCCTCCATGGGCCGCTGCTGCACTCAGCCAGGGATATGTGAACATGACAAACCGGCCTATCTGAACATACCTGGATATGCGGCTGGCAGAGTACTTGATGCCACTCTTTCCACTTTGAAGTCAGAACTGAACTGATGACACATGCCGCAATGGCTTACAAAGTAACTAATTAATACATATAAATTAAACAGTTTCTTTTTTTTTACAAGATTACCAAATAGATAAATAAATGACAGTAATAATTTTCACAATTGAGAATTTCACAAGACTGATGCAAATATCCCGCCTCACGACTTGCTTTATTATTACCATTTAAATTTAGGCTTTAGTTGGTAGGTTAATACAGTTAGAGTAAGTAAAATAGCTGTTTGAACATGTTCTTATATATTTACAGAGAAGAGGTTGAATATATTTGAATATGCTGAAATTGTTAAACCACCTTTAATTTTTAACTAAAAATAATTCATAGCTGTTCATTGGACAGTGATATAGAACCAGATCATACATGCAACAATTATTGTACATTTATCAGATTTTTATTTTATTATTTGATATCTTTTCTATAACAATGCTTTTGACTGATTTAGAGTAAATGTGAATGTGCAGTATTACAAACATTAAAACAATTTTTATTTTTCTATTTTGGAGAAGTTATAAGAGTATGTTATTTTTATAATTTTTAGAACATAATATTTTAGTTTTACGTTATGTACCTAAGTTGTATGTTGTAAACAGTCAGTGGAGACGTATGAAGAGCATGATATATTTTCCAGTGCTCTGATGTACTTTTTTCTCCAAAGACAATTATTATGTAGATGTGTGTAGTTTCGTATACATTATGTAAACATGTATATCGAATATTTTCTAAAGACAACTTTTATACACATAGCTATGGGACATTAAATTTGTTTCATGATGTTACACCGTAGGGTAAGTTAAACTTGGTCAAGTGCAATGTACCGTTGGCGAAGCCTTGTGCATGTTATGGTTATTGGAAGTATTTGTTGTGTTCTCCCTACCCATAATATTTATTCTTGAAGTGTTATACACTGAAAAAATTATTGCTGCAATTTATAAAAATTATATAAGTGTAATGTTTTATTAAATATTTAAACACAATATGTGTACACACACCTTAATTATAAGATTCGAGGCTATAATATCTAAAGCTAATAAGCCTTTATTATGCTAATATGTCATAGGAGTTTATTACTATACTCTCAAATTTTATCTTGTATACTTATATTTTTTTAAACCTTATTATTTCTAATTTTATTTATTTTGTTCATGTTATGTGGAAGGAAGAGTACTTCTATTTGGAGACTTTTTATTCATAATCAGTTGTTGCTATTTACAATTGTTTTTAATACTAATAGCTTAGATTATTTTTAATATCTTTATCGCTTAGTTACGTAGTTTATATTTTGAAGAATTTTAATCATGTAAGTTCCATACTGGAATCTTGCTTTTACAAGCCACCGAAAAAAATATTGGGTTTATTATACCAAATTCGTTTTTTAAAGATAACACATAATATTATATTTACTTAACTGGTGACTTTATAATGGCGTCTTGGTTGATTATGATCTAATTTTAACATTTGCATTATTTTTTTTTCTTTTATAATCTTATCACGCTTCGAGGAGCAAGGCAACACTTATTTTAAAAGATAAATGCTTTCATAAACAGCGTAAAGCGCCTTATTACACGACGTACCTCTTCGCGATTCTAGCTATGTAACGTAAGCGTCACGCCATCGGCCCAAAAACCTTTTTGCTGTTTGTTATCAGACAAAACTGTTAAATTGTTAGCCTTACTCAAGCATTTTTCATAAAAAAACGAAGTTCCATACGCGATACTCGCACGCACACACTCGTATATAATAGAAAGAGAGAGAAAGTTGCATGGAGGAGCTTATCGCTTTTCCATAAGTGAACTTGTACCGCAAGCCGCGTTGAGGGGATGCACTAAGGTAGGTAAACGTTTCTACAAAGAAACGCGACCAGATACGCCAGATTTTTTTATGACCCTGGTCAAGCTGTTGGAGATTGCTTTTGGACTTTGCCCTTTTTTTTTTCAAACACGCAATCATTCTGTTTATTTTCTACAAGCAACATATTAACGTAAAAGTGTTTTATTTTTTTTTAATCCAATCAATAGATTTTTTGTAAATAGCTAATTGATTCATATTTTGCAATAAATTACCAGCGTGTCATGGCGCTTCTCTTTCGTTTCTATGCCGTCCGACAGTGACGGCGCTTTATCTGTTTTCAGCCTCTTAAAGTTAGTTGCCCTGCTTGTTGTTGCAATGCGCCACTGATACCCATTGTAAATGAATAAGATGGTCACTTTAAAGTTACAGTCGGTGAATACCGAAAATGTGTTCTTTAGTTTAGTGAAGTAAAAATAAAGAAGCTATTTCGAGCTATATTGATTTAAAAAGTGCGGATTGTACCCGCACGCCGAGGTCCGAGGCGCCGAGGGTTCCTACCTTGTTATTATGAGCATGAGCGCAACGAACATTGTGGTACACAGTCGCCAGCACATCAAGTTACTACTAACTGTCATATTTTCTCATTCGATTTTGAACTTAACATCATTTGGAGAAATTTGACAGTTTCGTATAACCTGATGTGCTGTTGATTATATCTTCGGTGATTTTGATAAGACTTCCTTTGAAAAAGACATAACTCTTGATATAAACCGATGTGGCGTGTGTGCACTGAACATTAATCTTTATTTGTTCTTAATTATTTAAAGACTCGTTCAGAAATAATTTTACAGCACGGCTCCAAATAACCATCGAAACTCCACAAAGTTGTCAGTCGTCTTGTTATTGGCACTAACCTGTAAGAAAATGTAATGTAAAGAATATATTTTATTATGAAATATTCATAAGTTTAGTGTAGAAAGCACCTAACATCGGGTACTGAATTTAAATCTGAGGGCGGCGGAAAATGACAATAATATTGTGTAATCTATTACAGAAACCGTCATATTCTCTTTTGTATCGCCACCACGTCCTCGTATGTTTGAAAAATCATAATTACATTTTATTTCAAAAATAAACACCTGTAAACTAATGTACTTACGATTCGTGATGATCATGATTATCAATCCTTTTTTGTAACCCTTTCCATTTCTGTCTGGTGAAGAAAACTCAAAACTGTAATACACTAGGATGTTATAATGAATTTAAATAATGTACTTTAAAATCAGTGGCATAAAGTGCATTATTGTACGACTATCAAGGCAATCATGAAACGGATCCTCGGGCGTTTAAAAGCGCACGCGCGCTTTTTTTTGCACCTTCTGTCACTAAGGATAAGGTCTATTATTTAAAGTAATAAAAAGTCGGCGCCACAGGTTCTAATTGAGAATGTTGAGACCACGCTTACAACTTTCCTATCAAGTAATTATTATTGTTAACCAGCACCCTAATTACGTAACACAGTATCAATCACAATCTGAATAATTTTGAAGTATATTGCTAATACATTGCTCCATATGTTCGAAAAATTTGTCTGCTCAACAACGTCAATAACGCAATGAATATTGTTGAACTGTCAAAATTTAACCCATTGCTACTGATAGTGTCTTACGCATTTACACCGCTGGTTTTGAATGTATTTAGTTGATGAAAGAACGAATTTATAAAGCTGAGCTTGAGCTAGACAGCATTATTGAAAATGTATGTACACACGGATACATGTCATGCTATACATTTCCAGTATAAGCCGACCTCTCAATGTACGGAAGTCCTATACAAAGTGAGATCAGTTTATACTGGAATAGTGATGAGTCCCTCACTCATGAGGTCCCTCGTTTGAGGTCCTCGTGATCGCAAATTGAAAGAGTTACTCGATTTTCAACAATGAACCACCTCATTACCTCACCTCACCTCATTCGTTCACGCGTCCTCAAAAATTGACATTGACAATATAAAATTGTGGCGAGGGGTGAGGCGAGCGAGGTGAGGCGTGAGGCGTGACTCGCGAGTGAGTATTGAGTGGTTGAGTGATGAGCTCCTCAACGAGTGAGCGAATGAACCGATTTAAAAAATTGTATAGAATTAAAGAATGAGTGAGGTGAGGTCTGGTCTCGAAATTTTGGCAGTATAATAAACATTAACATTATGATTTTGGTATGTACCTAATGAAATAATGTACCTAAGTATGTAATGATGTTAGTTGTGTCATGTGTGTGTGGTGAGTGTGATACTGATGTTTGGTAGGATAATAATTATTTAGATTAAAGTACGAACACAAACAAAACAAAAGTCTACGTAATTGTTACAAGAAAATCACGTGCACCTCCAAGGTCAACATTACGTAAACTGTTAAAATTAGTATGTAATATTATTAGTCAAAACGAATTATTATTAAACGGTTAATTATTATGAACTCTAAAAAGCATCAGCATTAGATTGATAATCAAGTGTCATTGATTCGTTTATTTTGGCGGTCTAAAATTTATGAGCGAAAGAAAATGATATGTGTGAGAGGTGAGAGAGATTTGCTTAATCGGACGAAGAGTCGTGAGTACTCGTGAATGTCGTCGCGCCCGCCCGCCTCGCTCCCTCGCACGTTCGGCTGAGTTCGGCTCGGGCTCACGACTCGTGAGGTGAATACGCCGTTGAGGATACCTCAAATCCTCACCTCAAATGAGGGGTACCTCGTGAGGACCTCACGAGGCAAAATGAGGTGCTCCCTCAACCTCAAATAAAATTGATGAGTTACCCATCACTATACTGGAAATGTATAGCTTGTTATGTAGCCATGTGTACCAGTAATATACTTTCGGCTTAATGTACTCAATGTAAAACTTCATTTTTTTGTGCATTGGTAACAGTTGCGTTCGGTGTTCATAAATGAAAGTTTTAGAATCATGTCAAGTGCGGCTAAGCCGCTTTAATTGCCAAACTTCTGTAGCCGCCTTTCGAAGTATTATTAACAAGATAATGCTAATCACTGAAGAAGATTAAAACCGATGATTTGATTTACGTCGACCCTAAGTTCATACATTTAATTTAATAGGCACATTACGTTGTGTAGATGTTTACACCCTAGACAAGAATTTCTAAACTAAAATTATCATTTAGACCGCCGACTTTGTGACTGATTCTGCCATTTGTTTGGATTGATATTATACAGAAAATATATACCATTAGGTACCTAAATATTTTGTCTTTGTAGTTTTTTAGCATGGTGTGTAACTTTAATGCACCTAGGTTTAAGAAAAAATGTGTTCATATGAATTTAGATAGGTACATAGAATATAGTTCATCTATTTGATTAGTGACGTAGACTGTAAAACAGTGTAATGTGAATTACTGTACGAACGCATTATTTTCTGACTAAGCCTTCCATTGCGTATTACTTATAATAAGCCAAATTCGATTTGTTACAGTTAGGTCATGTTATCATAAGGCTGTTCAGTTGTGAAAACAATGCTGCCTTCGTTAACACTGTCCCCTTTATTTATTATGTACCTACCCTACCCGAATGTAGAACTTAGTTAATCAACGCAAGTAAAAAAAATAGCGTATCTACAGTTACTAAATATCACGAATAAATGACATTTCCTTTCTGTTAAAATGTTTATTATTTTCCCCGTCTGCCTAATCAATTAACCTTTTGACCACCACAGTCATGTACAGACCAAAATGTGCCCAGCACGCCACGGTCACGACTACATGACAGATTTTAAGGAATAATTTGAAGCGCCGCGGGCACGTTTTTGCTTTTTTGACGTGGCGGTCAAAGGGTTAATCATTAGAGATGCGCCGAATATTCGTTTATATTCGGTATTCGGCAGGATTTGAGGTATTCGGCCGAATCATTCGGTTGAAATGCCGAATGTATTCGGTTTAATTGATCATTGTATATCAGCTTTCGGGCAAATAAATTAAAGGAATCCCATATTCTAACAATCATATACAGAATGGAAACCACATATATGCAATAAATGAAACCACAAGTAATACTAGCCCACAGAAGTGTAGCAAAATTAAATATTAAATGATAAACGGTAAATTAAAAAAGTAAAATTTTCAAACAAAATTAACATCAAAATAAATTCAGTAAAAGTAAACACTCTGTTTAGACAACGTACCTTGGCCTCGGGCAGAGCGGCAGCGATACACGCGGGCGGTATGGCGCCATTTTTGTCGGCACCGCACCGGGGCGCGGGCGTTTTATTCAATTTGACAATGGTGCCGATTCCCTTGTTCACAAACTAACCTAAATTTAAGTTCAGTGCATCTTTTTCTTTCTATTTCATTATGAAAAGGACAGAAGATAAATTTTAGTTTAGTCCTGTCAAATTAATCAGCGCTTGACGTAAGTTGACGTAATTTTAGTAGGAAAGTTTTTAATCACATCTAAACTTGTATGGAGTAGTGCCAGACGCTGATTAATTTGACAGGACTAAACTAAAATGTATCTTCTGTCCTTTTCTTAATGAAATAGAAAGAAAAAGATGCACTGAACTTAAATTTAGTTTAGTTTGTGAACAAGGGAATCGGCACCAATGTGCGACGAAATTAACCACGTTTTTATTTCATTATAACTGAACTGAACTAAATAAATTCAATATTGCACATTAGTTAACAAAATTTATGGAAAATTAATTTTCAAATTTTCAAAATGTTCACCACGTTTTTGAATGCACAAGTTACATCGCCGCACAATGTTTGCTCGAAGCCTGCTCATCAAATTTCATTCAGGATCCAGTGCCATGGCTTTTAATTTGTCAAAGGCTGCAGGTTGGGTTTCGATCGAAATGGTCTAAGACTCGTTTTTCAAAAGAGGATGGAACGTGACGCGGAGCAACTCCTTCATGAGTGTTGGGCACTATGTGCTGATTTTCCCTGATCCTTTGGACAGCTCATATAAAAAAGTACTCTGTGGACAGCTCCCAGGATTGTCCGGACACTAGTAGGGCAGATGCGAGTTGTGCCGTATCTCTCACGATAAGTACGTAGAGTTAAAGCTGAATTTTGGCGGCATTCGCCATACAATAAAACCATGTATGTATACTCTGCAGCATCGTAAAAGTGCTGTCGTTTTGGAATCATTGACCTAGTGGTCCAATTCTACAGTGTTCAAATTTTCTCAAAATTAAAACTATACTTTTTGACGTAATTACTGGACCGATTTCGTTCATTTTTTGTATATCGTCAGAAAAGGCGATAACAAGTATGTGGTTTCATTTATTGCATATATGTGGTACCCATAGTGTATATTAGAAATCGTTTATTGTAAGGTACTCAAACAAAGATATAATTAAACACAGGTAATCAAATTCAACCTAGCATTATTAGTTAAATAAAATCAAGTATCTTAAAAGAAAAGTAATTTTTAATTGCAATAATCCCACTAGCAGATTACGAGAATATAATCTACCGCTGCTTGATTATAAATATTAAATTTTAATTACAAATATTCTTGATTTATGTATTTTTTAATTTATTTGTGCCATAGTTGTGAAAACGACATAGTTCATTCATTATGCACAAGTAAACCTTTTCTATTACAATATAATCGTAATTTCGCTCATTTGGAGCGACAGTGACATCAAAATTATCTGCCTAATAAGGCAGATAATGTAATTAGGTCAGTTTCGCATTTTTTGCAGTTGTGTCACTGTCGCTCCAAATGAGCGATTTGCTAGTGGGATTATTGCAACTAAAAATTACTGTTCTTTTAAGATACTTGATTTTATTTAACTAATAATGCTAGGTTGAATTTGATTACCTGTGTTTAATTATATCTTTGTTTGAGTACCTTACAATAAACGATTTCTAATAAATATGATTGTTAGAATATGGGATTCATAATCTACCGCTGCTTGATTATAAATATTAAATTTTAATTACAAATATTCTTGGTTTATCTATTTTTAAATTTATTAGTGCCATAGTTGTGAAAACGACATAGTTCATTCATTATGCATAAGTAAAGACCAAGCTTTCAGCTCTATCTGGCAAAAGCCTATTTCTTTTCTCCTCATGCACATTTCCTGCCTCGGAAAACAAACGTTCGTTATAATATACTGCTACCAGGTGCACTCAAGAATGTTCTGGCTAGATTGGCTAGATGTGCATATTTAGTTTTATGTTTACGCCCACCAATCATAAGGGCTATTGATTCTAGGCAGCAGACTTTCCTGTATGTAACTGTCAACTTCGACATCAATTGGACTTTTAGAGTTTTCACTTTGTACGGGCTTACTTGATGTGAGTTATTCGTAGCAATCCCAAAAAGCGACATGGATTTCTTTGAGGTAGTTAGTGACATCTTGTAGAGGTCTCGCTGCTGGGTCATTAATATCCAACTCGGTGTCACTTGAACTTTCATTATACTCACTTTTTCTAATAGCTTCTAGAAGAACCACTTTTCTGACGATTTCGCATTTTTCTGGTGAAAAATAACTCGTCTTAAACCTAGGGTCCAATAAAGTCGCCAAGCAATAACTTTTATCTCCTTCTAGTCCTCTAAAACGGCATTCAACTTCATTTTGCAGCTTCCTTGCGCCATCCATTATGTTTTTACATAAATGTAAGATTTCAGGCTTGTTTAGGTATTTTTTCAAAGTGTTAATATGTGGAATCACTTCAGAGATGGAAGAGAAATTGGAACTTGTAATTTTTGTAATTTCTTCAAATGCAAAAGGCAAACTATGGAACGGGGAACCGAATTATCCGGCAGTATATTCGGTTCGGTAAGAACTTAACCGAATATTATTCGTATTCGGTTATTCGGTAAAACCACTATTCGGCGCATCTCTATTAATCATGTATAAAATAGTTGGCTGGACACTGGCGCAGTTACTAAGGCGATTATAAAACTGCATCGTGCTCCGTCGCGTCGCGTAGCAGGGGGCGGCCATAGTAAACAATCAGCGCGCTTAGATTGTGTTTTTTGAACAAACTGATGCAATGTTAAATCTGCCGCCCCGCGCTAGGCGACGACATTTGCCTTACGAGGCATGGGTTGATTAAGCACGCGCGGTTTACCGTGTTTGGGTATTTTTGTATGCAAGATTATCCATAAGTAAACGAACTCAAGATACATATGAAAGTCTAACCGTGGTAAAACCCACTAGATATTTTGTGTAGTCTAGGTGGTATTGAGCAGTTTTGCCAACTGCTCCGTAATTACGGTTAAAAACACCGTAATCAGCATAGATCTACCACCTACCGTTGGATTATGTTTACGGTAGCAAAAACACCGTAATACCCATTGGAGATTGTCATAGGTTTTTTGCTTTACCTACGCAAATACAAGTAAAAGGAGCCCGTAGCTCATAATTAATATTACTCATAAATAAGAATACTCTAACTAATTAGTACGTTAGAGTATTTTCGCTTTATTCTACCGACAACACTGTTTGTATGCGTCGAGATCCCCCAATAGCGCGGTCGGTAGGTGTAGATTTTCAATTAATACTTTGAACTTTTTAATTTACCTAGTTTATTTGTATCTTAATCAACTAATATTTAATTCATGTATAACATTACTTTTTATCCCAGCAGGCCATGCAGCAACACGGTAAAAAAAACTGTATTGATTTTCATCCCATTAACGCTATGGTTCAAAACAAAATATCTATATGTATAAAAATATTGACAGAATTATAACGTCTGATTCTAATTAAAAATATGAGTTCTTTTCTTCTTCAAATTTCTTGCTACTGAATAAACAAGGTAAATTACAACATAATTTCCTAAAATCTACCGTATTTTTAGAAGAATTCTAAAACTAGCGGATGGTACCGCTAGTTTCCAGAGTTGGCAACACTGGTATTGATGTATTTTCACGAGCGCACAAACCCTATGACAATGTTCATGTCTTAGGGCCCGATCACACGTACACAAGTTTGTGGATCACACGTATGTATCTATGTATGTACACAACGACAACACGTGGACGGGCGCTAATTTGTATGAAAATGAATAGTTCATTCATACGGACCACATTTGACCGTCAAAATCAACCGTGTGGGCGATACCGGCCACACCAAAGCCACAACGCAACCACCAGCGAGACCGCGCACCAGAGCGGCCGCCTACATCGCATACACAACGGTCTGTCTGAAAACTTACACTAGCCACAACGTAACCACATCGCGACTACTAGCAACAACGCATTTGCGAGCCAGTTGCAGGCACTATTCACACGTAACCACTGCTGGCCCACATATTGTCAATGCGAAGTGGCCCACATGAATGTGGTACGCACGAATGGGCCCTTTTGGTGCGGGCTCATAATTTTCAACATCTATAGAAAAACTACGCGACTGAATATTATTATTATTCTTTTGTGCTATCAACCTAGACCTAGCCCCCCATCATAGATCTATGATCTACATCATACTGACTGGAGAATAAAAATATAGAAACTGCTTCGACATGGCGTTTCTACATTTTTTTTAATATGCGTAAGAAGCTTGATACATACGTCTTATTTAAAAGTGATCGTTGCGTGCATGTCACTTTTTGATCGGAAAACCGGAACGCGTAGTCGTGCTCGTACCGGACGCGGGGTTAGTTGTTACAATGAGACGGTCAAACAATGACACGTTTACGTTGCTACCATTACTACTCTCGATACGCCCATTGTACCTACTGCTTTATAATAAGTAGAAAAAATAATACATACATACTTTAAAATTATGTATTCTTTAAACACAAAGATCAAGACCTGTTCTCCTCGTTGATATTATATCACGACACGCCCTCTTTTGACTGATGTTTTGATAATTTTAGATTTTTTCTCTTTCTTTTTCTTGGCAATATTTTCTGTCCTTTTCTTTTGTCTCTCGTCTTTCTTCTGTTCCACATTCTGTACTCTGGTATCCCACTGTTTCTTACTTTGTTTCTTCTTCTGATCCTATAAAACAGAAGATGAAATCAATTAGAAATTACATACTAGTACACTTTTTCTTTTTTAAGGATATTTAAATGTGAAGTTTTGCTAAATAAAATATTTTGAATGTATGAAAATGAAATGCTAACAAGCTAAAACGAAAATAGAAAATTAATTCTTATGTACCATTTTCTTTATTGACTTCTTCAGTAATATGGGGTCATCTTTAACTTTCTGTCCTTCAGCTTTTTGTAGCACAGTTTTCCATGCTAGTTTTTCTTTTATTTCTTTTACTTTACCCGTGTCTTCTTTTTCTTCTAACTGTTTGAACCTGTCTTCTTGTTGTTTAAGATTTTCCAAAATCCTTTTAGGGTCTCTTTCTGCTTTGTGGACTTTTTCTATTAAAAAAAAAATTATTTCAGTAAGTTTCAATACTTCCTAGAAGTTTTCTATATGTTGTTTGACATTATTGGAACACAGTTCTTTAACGCGGCTTGCGGTAGGAGTTGACTGGTAGTAATCGTCACGTAAAGAAAAAGCGTTATGACCTCCATGCGACTTACTCTCACTCTCTCTCTGCCTATTTCTATTACATGAAAGTGTGAATTTAATATGCCTATTAGTTAGTCTGTGGGGAGGCTAAACAATAAGTGCAAACTAAAAGAAACTTCTAATAAAAACGTCAGTTTCAAGGTCCAAGGTACAAAAGTTTTTGTTTTAAATCATACATGAGAAGGAACATCGTTCCTGATGGGGGTCCCCTGACCGTACATGTTTTTATTGTACCAAAAATAATATTCAATCAATCAATCAACCTGCCTAAGCTTTTCCCAACTATGTTAGGGTCAGCTTCCAGTCTAACCGGATGCAGCTGAATACCAGTGTTTTACATGGAGCGACTGCCTATCTGACCTCCATAACCCAGTACCTGGGTTATACAATACCCCTTGGTAATACTGGTTATCAGACGTCTGGGCTTCTGACGACCCCTAACAACTGTCAAAGATCCACAAATGACAGCTGGTACCAACGGCTTAACAAGCTGTCTGAGTTACAGAGGAGTAACGGTATGTAAAGATCCCATCCGTGGACCAACACCGGCAAGCGTAGGTTAACCTGATGGATCGACCAGTGTGGATATTATTACTTAGCCACAAGCTCCTCCACCAAAAATAATATTCAATCATAAAAATTATAAATTAAACATTTTGTAATATCTTACCTTTCTTGCCGACATTGGCAAAGTCAAACTTGGAGAACACGAGTTTTCCTTCATTGTTGAACACTGGTTTGGAAATATTTACTTTTGGTTTCTCTTCAGTGCTGGACTTCAACATTTCTGCAAAAGGTGCATCTACTACAGGTTTAACCGCCGTTTTATTTACTCTCTCTGTTTTCTTTATTTTCTTTTTCATTTTACTACTCAAACTTTTCTTTTGTAGTTTATTTTTGAAGCTGAACTTGTTCTGTGATTTGATCTTCTCTAATTTTTCTTCAAGTTCTGCTATACTGCGGGCTCGCTTTGGCATTTCGACATCTTCATTACTCTTTTGATTCTCATTTACTATTTCAATATCCATATTATCATCATTTTCACCTGCAATTAATAAGTCAAAAATTGCTGTAGATTCTAAAACAATAAACTATTCTAATATTTACTTTCTTCAAAGCCATATTTTATACAAAATTATATTATCACTGAAAACCCCAAAATGACAGGTGGTTTATTAAAAACCACTGTAGACAGATGAAAAAATTATTTCTTTAAATACAAAAGTTATTTACCTTTCATCTGCAGTGGTAAAGACATAACTGAAAACACATTTTTCAGAAAAGTGAATTCTTTGCTTAGATCAGCTTTAATTTTTTTAAACATCATTTTCTTCTGTTGCGTCATTGTAGTTAATTATACTGAAATTAAAATTTTAATAATGTTATCACCAGTCAGTATGGTGATTGTACTTTCATACTTAAGTTTCCACATAATTAAGCTATTCGCTTTCTACTTTTTTGTCCTCTACTTTAAAAGTAAATTCGATCAGCTATACAAATAAATAACAGTGTGTGAACAACATTGCATACAAACCTTTATGCAATGTTGTTCACACATGGATCTCATATGGAATCACAGGTACACAGTTTAAAGTAACCACAGGCACAGCAAAACGGGTGCCAGTCACCTGGCACCCGTTTTGCTGCCTGGCACCCAGCCCACTGAGCCGAGCCCTCCAGCCCAGAATTAAACCATTTACTCATGCAAACTCAGGTAGGAAATCCTACTCAATTCGACAAAACAAGTGGATTTTAACCAATGAAACTTGAATATCACAAAATATAAACTTAAACGAATAGGTATCTTACCAAAGAATTATTGACGAGTTTATTTCTATCTGATGAAAATATTAAAAATACTAAAGACCACACGAGTAAACATAACCTCTTTCCAGTCTTGCCTTATTTCATTCGAATTATGTGACCTGTCAAAGTAAACCACTGCACTGTCAAACACGCATGGTCCATTTCACAGATTACTAATAATGTTGCAACCTATACCATTTGCTCAGTTTTACAAAGTTGTACGCAGTGGTTGTACCGAGTTGTATTCTACCCACTTGATTGTATCGACCGCATAAAGTCTCTTTTCTCTCCACATCTCACTTTGGACCTCAAGCTTACTTCATACCATACAATTCGATTGAGAATATTTTACTTGAACTACCAATCAAATTGTCTTACGTGGAGACCAGTCGGCGATAAATTTAAATTAAACAGTACCTAATCAGATTAATCGAATTTAAGCTTGACGATCTATCTGCCATCAATTCAATCCGTCAATCTAATTGCGACGAATCATAATGTGTGGAGAACCTAAGAACATCAATGGCAATAGTTTCAAGTGAAAGGAGTAATATCCAGAACACAGTGAAAAAAATCGGTGTGAATCCATTGAAATAGGAAAAACATATGTGTATGTGTGAATCTGCCCTTACACTACACTTCTGGGAGTACTACTTATGAGTAAGCGATGGGATTATGTGTTTTGTGGTCTGTGCTTCTGACAGTGACATAATCACCACAGAACATATATCATAATCACAATTAACATTAATTTATTATTTGTCAACAAAGTTTGTCGATTAATAATATAGTTTTTTTGTTTATTTTGCAGGAGAAATAACGTATTTTATTAAAAATGCGTCTTCCTTTCGTATTAACTAGAAAACATTGTACTACTGTGCCCAAGAGTAATCATTTTCAGGAAGAAATGAAGAAAAACTTTATTGCTACAAATTCTTTTCAAAAAACGTTATTATCATGTGGTTCAGCAGCTATCGCTCTTCTAAATCCTCATCGTGGTGATATGATCGCTTGTTTAGGCGAAGTTACTGGAGAGGGTGCTATAAAGCACATGCGACAAAAGATGATTGAAACTGAGGAGGGTGCTGTAATTCTGAAAGAAAAGCCGCGCATAAATTCCGTAACAGTTTCTTTTGAAAAACTCTCCCAAATGCCAGAAAACACCCTGGGTAGAGTGTACGCAGATTTTATGACAGATAACAACATTACAGCTGATTCACGTCTGCCAGTTCAATTTATTGAAGATCCAGAACTGGCTTATGTAATGCAACGCTACAGAGAAGTACATGATTTAGTACACGCCACTCTATTCATGAGAACATCCATGTTAGGAGAGGTGAATATTCTACCAGTCACACATCTGTAGTTCTATAGATATTTTATACTAATTGTATAATTCTCTGTTTGAAGGTTACAGTTAAATGGGTTGAAGGCATTCAAACAAGACTACCCATGTGCATCAGTGGTGGAATCTGGGGAGCAGGCAGACTGAAGCCAAAGCATCGCCAGATGTATTTAAAGTATTACTTACCCTGGGCAATCAGAACTGGAAACGATGCCAAGTTTTTACAAGGTAAATTAAATAAATGAATTCAATTGTCGGTAAATTAGAAAATGTTTTTTGATCTCACTTGTGAGAACTAAATACTATTGTTACTTATTTAAAACAAATTGATAATTTTTATGGTGAATCTATTACAGGAATTTACTTTGAAAAAAGATGGGATCAAGATATAGATGACTTTCACAAAGAAATGAATATTGTGAGATTAGTGAAGAAGTAATTTTTATCTCATGTTCTGTGTAAATAAATATGTTTTCTGTTATTAGTATCTAATTATTAGTGTATATTAAACAGGCGGGGTCATCTCATTGGGTAAACGTAGGAATGCCTACGGGGGCTAGACCTATGTTGCCAAGTACTCCTCTATTATGTGAGACCTCGGAACACTCGGTGTGAAAACTTCGGTCTTCAATACTTTTTCAAAGATGGCAACATAAGTAAAACTGAAAAGGTGCATAAATGTTAAAAAAAAACTACCATTTGGTAGCTTTATCGACATTTTGGATTAAATATTAACAACAAATTAATTTATTCAATGAATTATTATTAAAATTTAATAAATATAATTCATGCAGAATTGATATACGCTCGTATAGCGAAGGTTGTGACTATAAACAGACAAAAGAGTTACCAATCAAGCCAATAAAGAAATAAATAATTAATTTAATTTACTGGAACGCTTCGGGCAGAGGCTACTTATTTTCTAAAATAAATTTCACATGGTGGGTAAGCTTTTGGTAAAATATATACCTGGCAGCCCCCACTTCACAAGAAAAATGTCTGCCGGCGGCGTGAGCGCATGATAATCAAGGAACGTAATTATTTACTTATAATAGATGTATTTTATTGTGAATTCTAAGTGTTACCCTCGCCATTAACGACGTTGAGTAGAGCCTTTGCCTTTTACAAATAAACCACAAATGATGATGTATGAGGATATGATGAATATGATGCTTTCGTGGACACTTAAGGGTCGAGTAATCGCCGTTGACCTTGGCCATACAAATGCCCGTCGCGCTTACGACGCGCCGCCGTTTGTTTTCATGGGGAATATTTACTTTTAGTAACGAAAATAGGAATATTTAAAAAAAATCACAAACTAAAGAACTCTATGTAATAAAATTGTCTGTTCATACAAAAAAAATCATGAAAATATCTTGTAGTTTGAACGTAATATTGTTTTTTATGCTTTGGGTAGACATTACTTCCTGTATTTATTTCATAAAGTATTTTACTACAATACTTAAACATTCACATAGGTATATGATTGATGTGTATGCATTCTAGTTTAACATACATTTTTTGCATAACTTACTTGTGTATGAAGGCGTAATAACAGATTTATAAGTCACTTTAATCATACATCTGCGCCTTAAATAAACATCTCAAGAAATGCGATTTTGAATTTCTCGCTTTCGCGAGTTTTCAGGGGTTTCCACCAAGAGGCGCCAAAAACCGTACAATTGTTTTTTTTTTGGCATGACTGGGAAATCCTCCTGGACGCCCAGACTGCCGCACTTATGAGCCAGTCTGGGCAGTGCCGGACTCCTACCGGCTAAAACCACACTCCAGCCCTGCCTCTGACGTGAGCAGAGCCCTTGTTAGACATGGTAAAATTGGTATAAATTCAAAAATTTGACAACAAAGCACGAAGAGATCAATTACTTTTGCCAGAAAACCAAAGACCTGCCGCACTTATGAGCCAGTCTGGGCAGTGCCGGACTCCTACCGGCTAAAACCACACTCCAGCCCTGCCTCTGACGTGAGCAGAGCCCTTGTTAGACATGGTAAAATTGGTATAAATTCAAAAATTTGACAACAAAGCACGAAGAGATCAATTACTTTTGCCAGAAAACCAAAGACTACATCACAATAACTGAAGCACAGTTTTTCTAGCTATACTATTTTATAATATTAAGTATATTAAAATTTGTGAAATTTATATCTTTATTTTTTCTTCTTTTTAATGGTTATGAGACGTAAACTATATAGTCATTAAATATTTAGTATCATATTTTTAGCTATTTTATTTCTATTTATTACTATGTATGCTATCTCACAACAGTATTTTAAAAAAAATACTATTTTTTTTCCTTTATTAGACTAGGCAAATTTTGGACGACTAATGCGACGGCGAGTGTCTGCTCTATCTCAAAACGCATTTTTGCGAAGATCGGGCACTCCAGCAATACGTGCAGAACCGTCTCATCCACACCCGGCTCACAGGCGCACGACGGATTCTCCTTACACTTGAAGCGTTTCAAGTATGCAGAGAACCCACCGTGCCCCGTCAGGATTTGTGTGGTTATGCTCCTGAGAGCCATCTTGCGCACCACACTGTACGCCATCACCGCGTCAGGGAAGAAATGTTTGGTGCCCGAACCCGTGTCACCCGACTTAATATCTCCCGTTCCATTCGTCAAGCGTTTCCGACCTGATTCTTCGCTTGACGAATGATACGAGACACAGATCGTAATCCGGCTGCTTCTTCGACCCCAGGGCGGCTTCTTTCGCAAGCTGGTCGGGTCTCTCGTTTCCCTCCAACCCTGCGTGGGCCTTGATCCAGAACAAGGAGACACTCTTGTTCTGGAGCTAACAGCGTCGTATGGTGTCTCTGGTTTCCACAGCCAAGGGGTGGGGGGAACTAACGTTGACCACCGACTGAAGAGCCGCCTTAGAGTCGCTTATACATGAAGAGACAGAGCTGCATATACATGGCTATTCTTACAGACGATAGCTGTGTTTGTTGAAGGTTAGTTTGGCGTCTATGACTAACCCTAATATTTTGACATCTTGGGACTTTCCAATGTGGATCCCCCCATGCTCAAGCGTGGCGCGTCATATTTGAGCCTCCGCGTTAGCACCATCGCACAGGTTTTGTGCGGCGCGAATTTCAGCCGATTTCTGACACCCCACGCACGAACATGTTCGAGAGCGGCATTGGCTTGTCTCTCGATTTCTAGCGCTGTATTTCCGTCAAACACTAACACCACGTCATCGGCAAATGCCTGGCAGTAGTCGCCCCTACTCTCCAGCTGTTTCACGACCGAGTCCAGCAGCAGATTCCAAAATATGGGCCCCCCTATGGATCCCTGGACGCACCCTTTGCTGGTCTGTCTCCTGCTCTCCTCCCCGGCGTACCTCACGGTGACAACCCTGTCACTGAGGTAGCTACTGACTACTCGTCTCAAATTTACAGGACAATTTTCCTCAGCCAATCGTACTTTATTAGCTGGCCACCATGCGTTGTCGAAAGCTCCCTCGATATCCAGCGACACAAGCGTAACAATTTTCTTCTGTGCTAGCTTTGCACCGATGACTACTGCACGAGGGAGTCCTCAGTGGTTTTTTGGGACGTAAAACCGTATCACATCACATCATCAGCCTATAATGTTCCCACTGCTGGGACTCAGGCCTCCTCTCTGTGAGAGGGAGTGGGCCGTAATCCACCACGCGGGCAGTGCGGGTTGGTAGATGTCACATGTCTTTGAATTTTTTGGTTTTAGGACATGCCGGTTTCCTCACGATGTTTTCCTTCACCGTTTTGAGAGCAGTGGTGATGAAATAATTTACACAAAGTAAAGCGCCTGTCTGGGTTCGAACCTACGACCTACAACTCGTAAGTCGCGGCCGTTACCACTGGGCCACCACTGCTCTATTGCTGCTAAAACCGTATTGGCGAGTACTAATCCTGGGTAGCAAGTAAAATTTGAGACGAGCAACCCGCATCTTTTCGTACACTTTGAATTGTGTGATCTAAATCAAACATGATCTAAATAAATCACCTTGAATTGAAATCGTTTAATGATATCATGAACCTATTAAGTTCACTTTGGGTTCTTTAACGCGTGGAGTCATGATGAACGAAATGACCCACCTTTGTGGGTCATTTCGTTCATCATGACTCCACGCGTTTACCATCTCTGCTAGTTGTCGGGTTTGGCGGTGATCCACGTTGTCTTCTTCCTCTCGGTCCTCGGGATAAAACGTCTCGGCCAACAGCCTCACTGAGCATTTCACATCCAGCGTCTCCCCTCCCAATTGCAGTGGCAGATCTTCCTGTCTCTTCGCTATCCTTCCCATCACCCTATATATCCCCTCCCAGACCCCCTCTCTGTCCTGTTTCCCGCAAAACTCCTTCCAGCTCTCCGCTTGGGCGATTAGGTTAAGAAGATAGCTTGATCTCATCGACAGCTGTCAGTAAAATCACGCCTATGAAGTCTTTAATTTCATGTCTTAATAGCACAAAAAGTACCTGTCAATGTCGTACTTTATGGGCCTGCCGACCTAATTAGTGATGGGCCATGATTCATCATGACCACAGGCTATAAACTATCGATATTTTAAATAAAACTTAATTTAAAAATTAATTAATCTTTTAATTTTATTGTATATTTTAATATCATAACATTATTTACATTTTTACATACATCATCATCTGGTTTTGTGCCTAATTGCCTATTGGCATTCAAATCAACTAAAACTACTAAATACCACGAGGAAATGAATTTTGAAAAATTTAAGTAGTGGTTTCTTATATTATTAGATAATTTAAAGGAGCCACATTGCATTATTAAGGATAACGCCCCATATCACTCGGTCCAAAAGCACAAACCGCCAACTTCGGCAAACAGAAAATTAGAAATCATTGCATGGCTTTAAGAAAAAGGAATAGAGGCCAATGAAACTACTTAAAAATGAATTATTAAGACTCGTTGGTCTACACATACCTAGTACTCCAACGTATATCTTAGATGATATAGCCCACGAACAGGGTCATACTGTCATAAGACTAACCCCGTACCATTGCCATTATAATCCGATCGAGCTTATCTGGGCCCAAGTCAAAGGTTTGTTTGCTTGAATTTCAGTTAATTATGTACTTTATGTATTAACTACTGTATAACTAATCTTCACTGCTGCACTAGAGGATGTCTTCAAGGTTTTGGACTAGAAAGGGCCAGGCATCAACATCAATGGCGAGTACATCGAACGTCGATTCGTACGACGCAAGTCTTTGACCAGTGCGTGTTGCCAGTGATGATGGCACTGAAACGTGGTCGCTTACAATGGGCCTTATTAAAAGGCTAAAAGTCACTGAAAGTCACAATGGAGAGGGCTATGCTTGGAGATTCCCTACGTGATCGAATCAGAAATGAAGAGATCCGCAGGCGAACCTTGGTTACCGACATAGCCCCAAGAATTGCCAAACTTAAGTGGCAGTGGGCAGGGCATATTGCTTGCAGAACAGATGGCCGATGGGGCCGAAAGATTCTGGAGTGGCGACCGCGTACCGGAATACGTAGCGTTGGAAGGCCTCCTACAAGGTGGACCGATGACCTTGTGAAGGCCGCAGGAATCTGCTGGATGCGGGAAGCACAAAACCGGTCGAAGTGATGAATTAATCTTAGTAAAAATATGTTTTCTTTTAAGGTTACGCTGCCAGACACAACACAACACCGCCTTTCACGGCAAATAAAATGTTGCAGTTATTAAAAAGTGCGGTCGACAATGTATCTTCAGAAGTCTGGAAGAAGGTGGTAACCAAATGCAAAAAAGTAATGGAAGAAGATTGAGAGCGGGATGTCCGATTTGATAATATTTGTACAAATATTTATAATAAATTAACAAGATTGTTCTAGCGATTCAGATATGGATTTGGGGTGTACTCCTTTATGCATTTTATATTAAAATATTTGTTTAATTTAGTAACGTTTGTAATTAATTGAACCCAACATTAGCATCGATAACAGTAAGAAACGTCGATAATTCCTATCGAAAATTTTCTTATATCCTGACAACCCTAGGAATGTCCGTTTGATTGACATCTGTCGCAGACTGAGAGATCAAGCTATCATCTAGCTATCGCAGTTTATTAGTAATACTAATCTGTGCGTGCTTTTTTATATTTGTTTATGTTTAAGTTTAGAAATAATAGACGTTATTAACTCTGCCAGCAATTTTATTGCCAAATAGAAAATTTCTTATCAATATTATGTAAAAAAATAATCATAACAACATTTCTGAACTTCTTCCATTAGCATTATGCAGGGTTGTAGTGCGATTACCCACTTCCACTATCCATTCATACCAAACTCTCCGTGAATCTTTGCAACGCCAAAATCTTGCAGTAATTATTTCACCTTTATGCACTCGAAGAGGTGTCTGCAAATCAGAAACACGTCACCGTTAATATAACTGTATTTTAAAAACATATTTAAATGTCTTGCGTTTAAGGTTTATATTTTAAGTCTTATTATTATTGTTTTGTGGGTTTAAAATACCTTTATTGGAATGAAAACTGGGAACCATGATATCATTCCTGGGCTGTGTGTAGAAGGAACTATACTGATCATTTCTTTCCCATACAAGGTACAATCAAAATATCCTCCAAATCCATGCATGACATTGTCTTGCTGGACCTCCCAAGTTAATATTTCTGATCTTCTATTGTCTGTCAAGGGTAGTTGCCTGTAATCTGTCATGTCTTGACCCTCATGATCCTTTGAGCCTTTTGCTGGATGTTCGAATGTGAAAACAAGCTGAAAAACACAATCAACATTTAACTTTAACCAGGCGGTTTCTTGGTTGAAATTGTAATAATTCATATGCATCTCTTTGATATTACCTTTGTTTCAGCTATGTCATGTTTATTTTGCATGTAAACGACCCACAACGTCTCTAGATTTTTATCTTTTTGGTTTGATGATTGAGTAATGGAGGAGGCTGCTTTTGCTGCTGCCCACAATCGGGGCGAAGAAATTGGTGCCACATAAGATTTGTATTCACATGGTATTGATATACCACCTGACTTTAAGAGACCAGCAGCCCCATCTAAACATTCTGGGGACAATTCGTTGTCACCCCATGACCCTGAAAACAACAATCATCTATTCATACAGTCACTAACAATACACATTCCAATAACCTTCCGGAATTTAGGGTTCAGAAATTGCAAGGTTGTTGGACTTCCAGTTTAAATGTATAATTATGTTACGGCTAAAGGTGGGTGTGAAAATAAACTTAAGATTAGCCGGCTAAACTTAGGTTTATGTTCACACCCATTAAGCATTAAGTCCGCCTTTGTAGGGTATTATTTTTTTTTACTATTTATTTTTTTACTTGTGCATAACGTTTTAATAAATAAATAAGATTATTCAATATTTAGCTTTACCTAGTAACTCAGACACAATAATATCTGCCTTGGGAGACAGATTTATCTGACGCATGTCGCCAGGTATGACGACCACGTCGCGGTCACGCCATACTTCACGAACTTGAGCCGCCAGTACAACCACGGCACAAGGATTCTTTTCTACTGCCACCACCTGTCGCAACACAACTTCTCTATTAATAAATAGTTGATACACCCTGTTGTATGATTATAGTTAAAGTTTTATAGGTATTTTGGTAAGATAATACATAGAGAGAAGAAAACTTTTATTTTCACCTTGACTTTACTGTCAGTTATATCAGCAGCATTTAGTGTAGCCCTGACCAGTGGTCCTCTACCAGCTCCTAGCACCATTACTGTAACAGTTTTCTTTTTTTTGTCTGCACTATCTCCCTGTCCTAGCTCTTGTGCATTTGCTGTGGAAATATCAGTATTTTTCTGAAAAATAAAGTGTAATGTAGCTATACTAGAAATAAATAAATAGTCTGGAAGAGAGATCTTAATGTTTGTTTCATTCATTAACCTTTAAACCGCCACAGTCATGTATAGATGACAGACTAAAATGTGCCCAGCATGCCACAGTCACAACTACATGACAGAATTTAAGAAATAATTCGTAGCTTGGCTCCGACGGCACGTTTTTGCTTTTTTGACGTGGCGGTCAATAGGCTATTAATGTTCATGTTTCAACAATAAATTAAAGCTATAAGTATTGTTAAACTTGTTGAATTTTTGATGCGTTCTAGATAAATCTAGAAAATATAAAGAAAGTAGCTGGATAAAAAAGTTACCACTTGAGATGGTGCTTTCTGCAGGTCAGTCAAGGCTTGAGCAATAGCTTTTTGGTACTGGTCATATTTAATTGGATCTTTTTCAAACACATTGTAAGTATGTGTGTCCAAGTTATCTGCCAAAGGTTGTAGAGGAGTCTGTAGGTAATCTTCCCACCTAAAAAATCACATTTCAGCAGATCTTTACTCAGTACATAATTCATAATGCATAGAAAAAGTTTTTAAGTATTCTTTTGTGACTGCTATTTACAATTACTCAAACTCTGTCAGTTATTATGAAATAATTAATGTTATCAATAATATTATAATGTAAAAAAAAAATTACATACCCTCTAGCGTAACTCAGCATTGGATCATCACCTAGATAGGGTCGTCTTTTCCAAATCCTGTACAGGTACTGCAGATAGAACTCCACATTGGACCTCCTAGCTCCACTCACAATTACTTGAGCTTCATGCTCTACCAAGCTCACCACTAAATGCTGATGAGCACGAGATAGCACTGGGAATCTACAATGATTACAACATGTGAGCGACAACACAAAAGCTACATCTAGACTTGCACAGCAACTTTTTGAGGCAAATGTTAATTAAGTCTTATGATTACTGTTGCTAAAGCAAAATAATAAATAAAATACAGACATAATTTGGCACACTAAAATCAATAATTTAAGAAACAAGAAAATCATACCCTTTTTTATTGTTATGGAAAATAGATGTGGGCACAATGATAGCTTTCACAGGCTCTCCCAACCATCTTTGAATCACTTCTTCAGTAGGCAAATCTGCAGACAGTTCCAGAGCTACACCAACTCGTTTATCCCACTCCAGGCGCTCATGGAACTTCGACCACCATAACCAAGTCTCATTCCAAGCAGCATCATCTCCTGTTTCATTATCACAGTTTTTCATTGTTTTGGTGCATGTCATAGGCACATGAACCCATATCAGAGATGGATGGTGGCTAAAATGCAGAAATCAGAATATTATGGCCAAGTTAATAGCGTCACATCCTTATTTTAATGAAATTATAAATTTACTAACCTGGTTTCATAATATGAATTGAGAATTCTTGCCAAATTATTGGATTCTCTACCATGCAGAGATAACATGATAGCAGGAAGACCAAGGCCTCGGCAGTAACTTAGTTCTTCGTTCAAGCAATCCTCATGACGCTGGCGGACGCCGGGAGACGGAGAGTCAACGTTAAGATAAGGAGACAACCTTCCTACCATCCTATTCGTCCAGTCTTGAGGTGATAATATCATATCAGATCTTGTAAATCCTCCAACCCTGCCAGCACTTGAGCATGGTCTTCGAAAACGTGGGTGAACTATTGGTGAAACTATAAAGAAGTAATTGCAACGCAATGCCTCTGTTAAACATGCTTGTAAATCTGGAATAGATGTGTATTCCAAGCCGCAAGAAATTTCTTGCTGCGACATAGCGAAATTCTTCTCCCACACTGAAGTGCACTGGAGTCTCGCAGAAAATCAAAGAAATCAAATAAATTTATTGTTGAACGCACACACAGAACATATATATACTCTATGGAGAATGCACAGGTTGAATGAAAGAATGAAACCCACAGATGAAACGATGAAACCTGTATATTAATCTATGGATGAAACTATAAAGGCTCCTACATACTGGCGCGACTTGTCGCGCGACGCGTCGCGACACAAAGGCACCGCTTGTAGCGCTACAAGCGGTGCCTTTGTGTCGCGTCGCGCCGCGCGACAAGTCGCGCCAGTATGTAGGAGCCTTTAAATCTCTTTAATACGTTGCTTGGTTGCTGAATTCAGTGTTGTCAGTTGCTATGTATGTACAATCCAGTAAGTTTTAGTCTATAGAAAAACCTTTATAAAATATGTCTGTCACGGTATGATTAATCTATCATTTTATGTGTATTACGCGTGTTTCTAATTGCCCCGTTGGTATCAAACTTGCATGAGATGATGCGACGAATGCACCTTGCACGAATACTAAATAGCCAAGTACAGTCCGATTCAAATTTTATGGCAATTCCGAACTGCTTCTAGGAGTGGGAGATACAAATCATAATAAAATACATATGTATCTCCAAATTCGCGTCCCCGCGCCTATACCCGCCCAACCCTCAAAACCCGCACCGGCTCCTAAAGCCGTTACCGCTAATTTAGCTGCACGTCCTCTTTCCCCAACCACTCCAGTGGTCGGTCCGAGCCCAGTATACAAATCATAATAAAATACATAGGTATTATGTATCTCCGTATTCGCGTCCCCGCGCCTATTCCCGCCCAACCCTCAAAAGCCGCGCCGGCTCCTAAAGCCATTACCGCTAATTTAGCTGCACGTCCTCTTTCCCCAACCACTCCAGTGGTCGGTCCGAACCCAGTAGATCTGTTCAGCGTAATCTCGGGCACTTTTTCAATATTCTTCACCGGTGCTAGGAAAATGGCCAACGAACTCATTGCTGCCAGAAACTCCTATGATCTCTCCCAAACTCAAAGAATCTTCCATGTGTATCCCGAGATAACGCAAGCCCTCGAATCCTTCGTGAAACCCATTAAGGTGCAGATATATGATTTTAGTGACTTTTAAATCTGTTATTACGCCTGCAATTAATGCTAGTAAGTTACGCAAAAAATGTATGTTAAACTAGACCGCATACTCATCAATTATATCTGTGAATATTTTAGTATTGTAGTAAAATACTTTCGAAATAAATTCAGGAAGTAAGGTCTACCCAAATATAAAAATCGAAATTACTTCCAAACTACTAAAGATATTTTCATGGTTTTTTTTTGTGTGAATAGACTATTTTGTTATCTATAATTCTATCTGTGATTTTTTTCAAATATTTATACTTTTATTACTAAAAATAAATATTCCCTATAAAATCGAACGGAACGGCATGCAACGCTCTGCGCGGACGACCGGGCGGCAGTGTACCCTCCCTATAGTAAATATGTTCCTTGAGTGTACCGCTGACCACTGTCACGGGTAGACGCTGACACTTTGCGCGACCGCTGTACTTACGTATTTTTTTCACAATATGGGTAGAACAACTAAAGTTCTGAAAGAGAAATGACGTATACATGAAAGAAACAGGATACTGAGGTAAGTTTCTCATATATTATTATAATATAATGAGGTTAGCTAAATGTTATTTTGATAATAATTTGTGCGCGAGTATATCCATTATTTACGAGTAAGTTCAAACATAACTTTAGATCCGTATCAATTTTTTTTTTTAGGAGCATAAAAAAATAATACAGATTCCCGAAACGAAAATGCGGAGAGCAAGTAAGTACGTAGGTACCTAATAAATTGTAGACTACCATTTATTATGGTTTTTTGAGGACAATCCCGTTACAGCAGGTTTGAAACTTACCTAGCTTAAAAAAAAAACAGGTGTAGTACATAATAAGATTGTTTTACTATTTTAGTTGTTGCGACCCGACGGAAGTAATTAATGATAAAAATAATGAAAGAACTGACAATGATTTCCAACATGAAAAAGCGGAGACAAAGTCAGTATTAAATTGTAGATTCTAGGCATACCATTTATTATGGTTTTATGGGGACAATCCCGTTATAGTAGGTTAGAAACTTGTCTAGTTTAAATAAACAGGTGCAGCTCATTAATAAGATTATGTTTTAATATTTTAGTTGTTGCGACCCAACGGAAATAAATAATGATGAAAATAATGAAAGAACTGACAATGATTCCAACATGAAAATGCGGAGACAAAGTGAGTATTAAATAAATTGTAGATTCTAGGCATACCATTTATTATGGTTTTATGGGGACAATCCCGTTATATTAGGTTAGAAACTTGTCTAGTTTAAATAAACAGGTGCAGCTCATTAATAAGATTATGTTTTAATATTTTGGTTTTTGCGACCCGACGGAAATAAATAATGACGAAAATAGTGAAAGAACTGACAATGGTTCGTTATTTATTATATACAATGTAGATTCACAGGTTTTTTTTTTTATATTTCCAGGACCATCAACTGGAATGGAATCAATTATTTTGGTTGAAGGCAAAATACAGACAAAGAAGAGACAGAGAAACAGGAAGATCAAGACACTCGACAAGAGGAATATTTCGAAAAATGACTACATTTCTACGAAATGTAAAAAAAATAATTAGTACAAACAAATTCACGCCTTCTTCCCAAGGGGAAGGCAAAAGCTATAGAAGGCCAGCTGCACGCTTCTTTTAAACCACACCGTTGCCTTATCACATAATTTTTCAGCCTATCATTTATAGTCACGTCACACATGCTTCCACAGCATTTAGGGCCGATTTTTCAATCATCAGTTAACTTTTATCTGAGGAATAAATATGGCGCTTTGACATATTTTCTACACAAAAGCTGTCAAAACGTCAAACATATTCTTCACATAAAAGTTATCTGGCGATTGAGAAATCGGCCCTTATTCTACTTTTATGCTTCTTTTGCCACACCCAAAATTCATTTACTTCCACGCATAAGCTTAGACACCAGCACACCATTATGAACAGTCAGTTGAGCCTTTTTAGGCATCGACTAGTTGGTTACAGTCGCATGTATAGTACCATTCACTTTATTTCCCGCATCTACTCTCCTTTCCACATCTTTATCGATCTTTCCATCCCTTGTAAACTGACTCCCCAAATATACTAACTTACTCTGGGGGGCGATTCTACTAACAACATTGTTCTAAAATGGCAATTGAACCTCAACTCAATCAGGGTTTTCAAGCGTTTTCATATTTTATTTATGAACAACGTATGATTCTTTTTGCTATTGTAGGCATACGTAGGTACCTACCTAGGTACGCACCAGAATATTAATATATTTGATGTTAGAACTAATATTATACGAAAATCATTGAATACTTATCACATCACACATCATACCGTGATACCTACTGATCCTAAAATTATTTATTTGTTTCAATGACATGCAACAGTGATCAGCGACTATTGGCATGGCCACCATGCCATGTAGTATAGTAGTTAGTATAGTATTTCATTCCCGCTGTTTATTTTATAGTAAAGTAACTCTATCCGACATTCAAAATCCGTTTCGTTTTACGCGATTCGAACCGCCCAGACTGTTTCCTTTAAGAAAATCTGCTAATTTACAATTATTAAAATATATGGAAAAAAATCATTTACTTTTCGTGGTAAATATAACGGAAAATAAGTTTTAATGGGTTTATTATTAGTATAATATAATAAACTTACTAATTGAACTATAGGTAACACTGATTCATTGCCATTAATTCCCGTAGTGATTGAGTTGGGTTTCGACTTGGTTACAGTCAGTTACAGTTTCAGTTATTGTCATAAATTTGTAGAATAGATTTATGGGGGACGAACGAGAGCCGAACGAAACCGAACCATTGATGAGACGGTACACAGCGTATAACTTTGCAAATTAGTAGAATCAGCCCCCTGATCCATACAGCCCATTACCTCTCTAAATCTTGCCTACACATCTCATATTTTCTCATCTATTTTTCAAAGAAATTAATTGTTTTATTTTGGAATTAAATTTATTTATTTAGATTTTTGGCTTTTCATTTCACTTTACATTGTTTCCATAGCTAAAAAGCTCGTTAGTCGCATCACAGCCGCACGGGCCGATCAATTAGGTTAAGCTATTCTTGCCACGGTTGTTCCGTGGATGGGTGAGCATCTTTACGTCTCTTCGTATCTTATTTTATTATCAGAATATTACCTTATTTATGAACACTACATAAAAAAAAAATGGATTGTGATAAAAAAATCAGACAGGACAGTTCACACAATCTGAAACGTATGGTTACCCTACGTTACGTGCGAACGGTTGCAGGGTCGTCGCGGGGGGTGACGCAAGCTCCTCCCACTCGCTCAAGGTCGCTGGCATTTATCGTCCTCTTAATGGACAAAGGAATCCAAGCGCGTATCAAACCCCGATCCCTCAAGTTAGTTTTTTTTAATGCCAATTTAAAATGGCATTAAATTATTTATTGTATACATATATTTATTAATTAATGGTGCCGATTCCCTTGTTTACAAACTAACCTAAATTTAAGTTCATTGCATCTTTTTCTTTCCATTTCATTAAGAAAAGGACAGAAGATAAATTATAGTTTAGTCTTGTCAAATTAATCACCGCTTGACGTAAGTTGACGTAATTTTAGTAGGCAAGTTTTTAATCACGTCTAAACTTGTATGGAGTAATGACAGGCGCTGATTTATTTGACAGGACTAAACTAAAATTTATCTTCCGTCCTCTTCTTAATCAAATAGAAAGAAAGAGATGCACTGAACTTAAATTTAGTTAAGTTTGTGAACAAGGGAATCGGCACCACTGCCATTCAAGGACAACGCGATGAAATCGCTACGTTCCTCCGCGATCACCAATTAGACATTCTCCTCTAACAGGAATCCTTTTTAAAGCCCAGTCATTGAAACCCGTCACTTGCCAACTGTCGCATAGTTCGCAATGACAGGACTACATGTCACAAGGACGGCACCCTAATTTATTATAAAACGGCCCTGCACTGGATCCCAATGGACCCGCCCCCTCTCTCACGGTTAGAAGTGTCTATCTGCAAGCTAGGCATGACTGGCCACCAACCGATCACCCCGAATACCCGAATATCGGCCTATTTTCCCCCCGTTTCCACATTAGAAAACTTTCAACCCCTGACGACATCTCTACTCTGCCCTACTTGGCCTAAGTTACTTCGTTATCATAGCGGGTGAACTCAACGCCAAACGCCAAACACCCTGCCTGGAACAGCACCAGGATCTCTACCAGAGGAAAACACCTCCTGTTTGACTTCTGCCCCATCCATAATTTTGATGTCATCGCCCCAATGACTCCCACTCACTTACCCTATGACCCCAACCACACCCCTGATGTACTTGACGTAGCGCTTCTTAAGATTTTATAGAAGCGCTAGACTCTCTCTTTCTAGTCTGCAAGACTTCTTTCTGAGACGGACGCTAATGCCGGCTCTACACGCTTGCCAAACCATCACAAACAGATGTGTGGATTGAGGGTTTGGCTTGGCTTGTGTAAGCTTGCAAACACTACTGTCTTGTGGGTGTTAATTATATTTATTTATTGAAACTCGCACCGGCAATTACAAACAAAGCAAAATTAAAAAACCTTTAGCTTTACCCGCCATTCAAGAACTACGCGGTAGCGGGCGCGGTCACAACAGACAGTAGAGTCCGTCTCACGAAAGAAGTCCCATGGCAATATTGTATTGCAATATGTAGTTAGCTAGCGACCTCGACAATTGATTATATTATTCTTGCCTGAACAACCGACAGTAAGTTCGTCATGCTTCCTTAGATGTCACTGCTTGCGGTAGCGTCGAGGGGTCGAATTGCCTCCTTCCCTAAAAAGGCGAGGGGGGTAATGGGTGATCTTTGCGTTATTCTCGTGAACGGGTGCTGCTTGTGGTGACTGGTCGTCTTGCTGACCATGGTTTTGTTCCTGTTATTAGCACAGGTTATTAGTAATAACTGTTTATTTATTTTACTTCGATGGTCCTAGTTTATCATTTGTTAGTTCGAGTTGCAGCTATAGCTATATGTAAGCGGGCACGCCCTTTACGCCTGGAGGCTTTTATTTAGTTATTAAAGTTCTGTTTACGTTTTTATTTTTTATTTCTGCTTGAGAATTGTTGAATTGAATTGTTTTTGACATTTTTTTCGTTGGTGTAGTGGTGTGTGCTAGCTGACATATAGCAAATAATTTAATTGAATGTTTTGTGTTGAGCATAGTGTAAATTATTTTGCATACTGGCGCCGATTCCCTTGTTCACAAACTAAACTAAATTTAAGTTCAGTGCATCCTTTTCTTTTTATTTCATTAAGAAAAGGACAGAAGATAAATTTTAGTTTAGTCCTGTCAAATTAATCAGCGCTTGACGTAAATTGACGTAATTTTAGTAGGCAAGTTTTTAATCACGTCTAAACTTGTATGGAGTAGTGACAGGCGCTGATTAATTTGACAGGACTAAACTAAAATTTATCTTCTGTCCTCTTCGTAATGAAATAGAAAGAAAAAGATGCACTGAACTTAAATTAAGTTTAGTTTGTGAACAAGGGAATCGGCGCGGCGGCGCCACTATTGTATAAAATCATGTTTTTCTAACTGAACAGACAGCTGTGCTGCTGGGGAGTTTGTTGCGCCACTTCTTCCCAGCTAGCACTAGCACTAAGTAGTAAAGGCCAGGCGTTGTAATTTTGACGTTCGAAAATTGCTGATTTTCAGCCTAGTTTGAAATAAATGACTGGATTTTTATTTTAATAATTTGAACTAATTATGTATAGATAATGATAATTATTATGTATATGTATAGTTTGCAACATTTCTACAACAACCCTCCTACCTACCGACCCGAATCTCAAGTCCACATACAGATTTTGACATCGTGACAAATCGGTTGTCAAAATGTATGTAGACGTGATATTTTGAAATCGCCAGCGCTTTCAAAATATCGCTGGCGTCGCTGTCGCCGACTAAAGGTCTCTGCACACAGCGGGCGCAGCGTGGCGGGGCGGCGACGCGCCCGCTGTGTGCAGAGACGGCAGTGGTCACACTGCGGGCACGATCACGTCCCGTCGCGCCGCGCCCCTTCATGCCGATCGTGTCATTCATCAAAAAGATGTTGAGCGATTCATGGCCCAAATCGTACAAACATACGTGAGCACGAATACATTCGATTAGTTTTTCGACATCCATTTTTGTAAAACAATACAAAATCACATTCACGTTTCGGCGTCCAGCCGGCGCTGCGTTTGCGTCCCTCCACACCCCGCCCCACCACTTCTGACTTGTATTCGCGCTCGGCGCGGCGCCGGCGTGGCTCTGTGTGGCGTCGTCCGTAATATCTAGTACATTACAACTGGTCCCGCCGCGCCACGCCCGCTGTGTGCAGAAACCTTTAAGCCGCTGCGTTTATTACCTAGCATAAGGCCTTTATAAAGCTTAGTTCCCAAGGTTCCTGACAATAATCTGAATAGGTATGTATTTTATACAAATCAATTCATCAGTCTCTCTACATGTTTGAAATAAACCGTTTGGTCGTCTCGGGAGCGCTATAAGATTGCCGAGCCAGATTACAAAATTAGATACGTTGATCGGACTTTTCATTTATAATCTGACACATGTATTTCTGAAAATAGATAACTTTTGGTATATGTACTACTACTACTGCTACTACTATAAGGGCATGCATTACCCACATTCGAGCTAATGAATGATTAGTATTGTTTTTTTCACTGAGGGATGCTTTGCGATCATACCGCGCTTTTAAACCTTGTGACAGGCTAACAATAGATTGGCGGATTGAACATGATCCGATAGTGATCATGGAACGCGTTACACGATCAATATGGAAAGACCGCATATCTTGGGGAGGCGTCGTATGTGATCGCGGTCCTCAGCATTGAGGGAACGAAGAAAAAGAAGAACGCCTCCCTTACGTTTGCCGCTAATCTATTTATTTTACTTGTCTATGTCGAAAGTGACACTGACTGACCCGCACTAATGTCAATGTCAAATAAAATGTCAGTTGTCAATTAATTTGAATGGTAGTCAAATGTTTCTGTAGTGTTAATGTTATTTAGTATTGGTATGATAATTTTATGAGCCATTTTTTATAATTTAGATCACAACACAAAGATCATTACAGATTTACAGTCAAACACCAAATTAAACCAGAGGACAAAATCTGTGACACAGTAAATTAAAACAAGTTACATTCTATGAATGCATAACAACAAAACAGCTCGTCTTGTTTTAATCCTCTAGTATAATGGATGAGATAAACCCATTGCAAATATGGCCACCATCAGTAAGTAATGGTGAGGATTTAAATAAAGGAGGAAGACCTGCTATGGAAAGTATTATACAATTTGGCCCTCAACCACGATCGATAATAGCTCAGATGCTGTCAGAAAAGAAATCCAAAACAATTGTTACTGAAGATGAACCAACAAGCCAAAATGAGCAATCACAAGAGTTTATTGAAACAAATAAATCTGAAGGGCATGTGTGTCAAACTTGCTCATACAGGTAACTTGTGTATTCCCTACTCTCCATTTCTCCAGGGTAAGATTATGTTGTTGCTGTAAATGAACCTATTTACTATTTTCTAGGAGCTGCAGCGTTGCAGAACACAAAAAGCATCAGGCTTCACATCAGCAACAGTTATGTGACTTTCCTAACTGTAGTTATTCTTGTAAATTGTCATCAAACCTCATAAAACACAAAAGGGTGCACACAAATGAAAAGCCCTATCTTTGTGAAAAATGCTCCTTTAGGACAAATTTTGTGAATTCATTAAAAGCTCACAAAAGAATACATACATCTGAGAAACCATACCAATGTGATCAATGCAGCTATAGATGTAACAGTAGTTCAAATCTTAAAAAGCACTGTCACTTAAGGCATCCTGATGGAAATACATGCAAATATAAGTGATCTACTAAATTAGCCATACATTGTGCAAAGTTACTTCAATAAAGACGGTATTTTATTAAAATTTTGGAGAAGCATTTTAAAAATAGTGGTCTAATAAATGATTACCTGTACTGATACCATAATTGTTGTTCATGTTAAATGAGTAAGAAATAAACAAAGTCATGTCCAAAGCATTATATTTTTACATTTACCTAAGTATATAGATATATGATCCTAAAAAGTATATAATAACTGGTATAAATGTTGCCCAAAGTACTTATATCAAGGCTTTCCTCTTAACACATGATAAAATATTCCATGATACTTGTAAATTATTTTGAGCTCAAATAGCAAGGATACACGAATAATAAAAAAAAAATTAAGAAAATAATACTAGTCTGGTTTATAAATCATAGGTATTTCAGTGTGTATCAGTGGCAATGTTCTGTAAAGTCCACTACAACTGATTCACGCCATCCAAAGAGAAAGTAACCAGTTGCTGATCCCAGGACCACAGCAGCACACAACCATGTATTGTATGTCATGAATACCAGCATCAACATATAACTCACTAAAACTTGCATCCCATGAAGCACAGTCTGCCACGCATGCGCTGTACTCAACATAGTAGGACTGAAATTACATTTAAAAGCATGGTTATACATATTATGTCAATTGGAAATAAAAGCTACGTAATTATTATTGTTTTGAGTGTTTTAAGTACTTACATATTTCTTTCAAGAACATGGGGCACCGGCCTTAAAAAGAACACACATTTGTTAGTAAAAAGATTACAAGTTAATCAAAACCCAAAAACAAATTAATTTGACAAATATGGAAAAAATGCTTTCAGTATGAATTATTAAATAAAATAGCTAAGTTGGTATTAGTACAGGTTGTGAATGGAACTGCAGGACACTAGAGGAATAATAGCAAGCCTTTTCCTTTAATTTAACACACACGCTGCAGCACTATCAAAGTATTGATAATGGTCAATTTTTGAGATGAGATGTCTAGGTGACTACTGAGAAACTATGATTAATAGAGCAACATGGTCAAAGGAACCAAAAGGATTGATGAGATCGATTTTGGGGAAAACAAAAACTGCATTTTACGTTTTTTTTTTAAGTTTCTAGTTTAGCCAGGTATGATTCAAAATATGTTTTGCAAAAAGTACATCAGCCTGTGTAAGTGTCAGCGCGGACCGACTGAGTGGCGGTGAAAAGTAGGTCTGCGGGCCGGTTTGTGTTTTTATTACGTAATACAAATTTTAGCCATATGCTGTAGTAAATAAAATCGACTTTCAGTTGTTATAGAATTACTCGCTTTGCCCCCAGTTCATACGAGTATGTCTGCCCCTTATTTTAATAAGAAGTATAGTGGCACAGATAATGATAAAACACAACGGCATTCATTCATTTCTTTCATTTTAGAAGCAGCCTGGAAGTCATGGATATTCCTGGCACAAAAACCTAGAAGGTATTACGAAAACTAAAAGTGCAGTTGTCCAAAATCGAGCTCTCGGTTTGACCACTTCGCTCTATTTATTATTTTGCCCAGAGGGTCTACCATACACTTTTTAAATATTTGCCAAGTGGTGGGTTCAACTAAGCATGTTAACCTGACAGGTGCTTACGTAATACTTGAACCCTGGGGGTAGATTCTAAACTAGGTATTTTAGAATCTATCCACAATGACTTGAAAAATATATAGAGATAAATGCTGAAAGAAACCATGGGTTAAAGAAAATTAAAGACATCAGAAATAAAAAAATAAAAACTAACATAATTATAGTTATAGATGATTGGAAGCTGGGTGCAAAGCTTTAAGGCGAAGATAGTACAGACACTTTAGAACCTTTTAAGCCATAGTTGTCTTAGACGAAGTCTTACCATTTTTTTACCCTGTTTTTTTTTTAATATTCCCAAAATTTTAACTTAACTGTTTGTTTATGGCCACGAGAGAAGAATTGTCCGTATTTATGCAAAATGGAACCACTCGACAAATTTCATTTTTTACTTTTTTTGAAGAATACTAATGTAAAAGTGGTCTAAATTCTTATACAAAAAAGAACCACATGATTTTCCCCTTAGAAACAAGGTATATTAAAAGCAGAACAGAACCAACAGCAATAACAAACGTTACTTGTAAAGCAAAACGGAACCACGGCACAACATGACTCTATTGATCAAACAAATAAACGATAGTACTATCATGTAATTTTATACAAAAAAGATCCACGCATACTTGGTACCATTATACATTACACATATTTCTATTATTAACGATTATTTTTTATACACAAAATAGAACCAAATTTCTGTGGTATCGTTATGCGTAAAATAAATTCTTATTATTTAGTTGCTAATATTGTTTTGCAAAGGGGAACCACAAACATTCGGTTCTATCATGTATAAATAAATAGTGTTAAACAGTAGAACCACTAGCATGTGATTCCATTATGCTTATTGTTTTGAAACTTATGATCGCTCAAAGGTACAAAAATGACATGATTGATTTCATATTTCTCGTTTTAAACAACGAAATATTTACTTTATTTCATTGATGGTATGACTCAAAGTGCAATAACTCAGTTTCAAAGTAAAACGTCAAACGTCATCTGTCAAAATAGGCGACATTCAACGAAATAGTTCGAATGCGTGACGACCGTTTTTTTTCTCTGCAAAGAAAGTTCTGTTGTTTTTGTTTATTTCTTTAGAATTAAGTGTAAAAATGTTACGTAGAGGCAGGCTGTTGGTGAATAAAGCTTTGGACATAAACACCGAAGATACTAATGAAGCCATAACAGGTAAATAGTTTTATTTAATGCATTTTAGTACCTACTTCATGTATCTGAGAAGTACTAGTACCTGCGCATTATCCACATTTGATTAATTCCGTTTGTGAAGTGATTTTATAAAGATTATTCGACAAGTAGGTATAAGGGCTCTCATATATAACTGCAAAATCGCATAGCAAATTACCTACGAGCTCACACGAATGCACCGTATGAACTGCGGCGTTGTATCGTGTGCTGATGTATGATGTTATGATTGTAAAGATGTGTGTGTGTGTGTGTATGCATGTATGTAATATGAAATACTTATATTTTTTATTTTTTTTTATTTGTGATGGGTTTGCTCTTGACCTTAGTCTATGTCAGAGGCGACAGAAACAAAGTCGACGATGGAGCGAGCTTACCCAGAAGAAGCCTGTTCACTCTCACTTTGAAGAGATTAGGGTTATATGTGTTCGGAAACACAGACGCAGGCAGAGAGTTCCATTCCTTTGCTGTGCGCATTATAAAAGAATTTTGGAAACGCTTAGTGCGAGTTGGTGGGATAGCCACCAGGAAGGGATGGTAACCTGAAGTGCGCCTAGATGACCGATAATAGAAGGGGGCCGGTGGAATGAGGTCGTGGAGTTCTTGGGCACACTCTCCGAAGTACAATCTATAGAAGACCGACAAGCAGGCAACCTTGCGACGATGGGCCAAACTGTGAAGCTTGGCATCCACCAGATTTACGTCGCCAATGAGCCTCTTAGCTCTGCGTTCCACCGAGTCAAGTATATGTCCTACATTTCTACGTAATGATGAGTGCTGAGGTATGAAAGACTGGGTGGGTGAGTGGGAGTGTGTGTGCGTGCGTGCGTACGTACGTACGTGCGTGCGTGCGAGTGTTACTACTTTATGAAGAACCGTAAAGCCGCGTTCACACTAGGTGACATTTGCCCTATGTCGCCCTATGTTTCATTACCCTTCTGGCAACGTTGTCGCTCGATGTCTTCGGCGACATACATCATTCGACATAAATCCTGCCTAGCGGTGACACGGCTTTATAAGAACCAAAATAATTTCACTGTGGCCATATATTTATAGAACCACGCGTTATTGTTGTAAAGATATAAAAGTTTTTTTTATTATAGCACAAGGTAGTGAAGAACCTAGTACGTCACAGCCTCTAGAGAAGCTTTCTTCACCTCTAAGCAATAACTTAACTTCGCCAGATCGCTTAGAAGAATATTCCTCGCCGATATTAGACCTACTTGCAAACTTGTCCCCTTTTAAAAGTCCTGACTATGTATCAGATTCATCAGATTATGGTGATGATATAAAAGTTGCTGGTGGCAAGAAAATGAGGCTACCTAATGGTAAGTCTAGACGCACTATCATAGAAGAGTCTGCTTCTGAAGGCGAAAATACTGCAAAATCACCAGCGTTTATACCATGTTCTGATGATGACACAGTGAGTATTAATAACGAAGTACCTACGAAAGGAAGACCAAAGAAAGGCCGACAATTTAAGTATGGTGGTCTATCTAGGATGGAAAGAAAGAGAAACAGACATTCTAATAAGCCTTTTCACAACTATAAAAACATCGAAGTCCAACCGAAAGTATTTATTGATTATAAATGTAATTGTAAAACGAAGTGCTGGGAAAAAATAGATTCAAACAATCGACAGAAAATATTTGAGACTTTTTACAAACTAGAAAATTACAATACCCAGAATATGTACATCGCAGCAAGCGTCAAAGAAGCCGACGTTAAAAGAAGGATGACTAATAGCAATATGAAGAAAAAAATCTCTCGTAAATATCTATTAGATAAAATCGAAGTATGCCGGGATTTATTTGTCAAAACACTTGGTGTTTCTACAAAGAGAGTTAATACTGCTTTGACTAAAATGAGGTCACAAGATTGTTTAGATAGAAGAGGATCGAAAAGTGGAGGTAAGAACAAATGCAGCGATGAATTAGTTTCCCAAGTAAGATGTCATATAAACTCTCTTCCTAAGTATAAATCACACTATAGAAGAAGTGAGCGCGAGACCGAATATCTTATGCCAGACATGACTTTAGAGAAGATGTACGATTTATACTGTGAACATGTAGAAGCTGAAAAGGTTAGTAAGGCTATGTACACAAAGTTATTTTACACATATTTTAATCTTAAACGAGCGCCTCTTAAAAAAGACACGTGTAACAAGTGTGACACATTACAAGCGAAATTAACTCATTGCAAAACTGCTGAGGAAAAAACAGCCATAGATACAGAACGCGAAGAACATTGCCGAAAATGGGAACAGGCGCGGCATAAAATGAAGGCTGATTTTGTTCTGGCTACTCAATGTAAGGAAATAGAATGTCTCACGTTTGATCTACAAAAAACGCTTCCAATGCCTAAGATACCTACTGGAATTATTTACTATAAACGACAGCTTTGGCTGTATAATATGGGTATTTATTCGGCAAAAACCAACTCAAGTGGGTGTTTTGTTTGGATAGAAGGAATGGCTGGGAAGGGTGCTCAGGAAGTCGGCTCTTGTCTATTAAAATACTTAGGCGAGCATATTTCTGAAGATGTCGAAGAACTAATTTTATGGAGCGATTCGTGTGGCGGACAAAATCGTAACATAAAGATAGTTTTGATGTTAAAAGCATTTTTGCATTGTCATCCCACTTTGAAAAAAATAACACAAAAGTTTTTGATTCCCGGACATAGTTACCTACCCAATGACAGAGATTTTTCCCACATTGAATCTGCAATGTAAAAATATCCGAGATTATACACTCCTGATGATTATGTACAAGTTATGAAAGATTGCAAGAAAAAGAACCCTCTTAAAGTGACAGTAATGGCAAAATCAGATTTTCTGGGAACTTCTAAGGTTGAAAAAATGATTATTAATAGAAAACGTGGTATTAACAAAGAATGTATTAATTGGCTACAAACTCGGGAAATATACATAGAAAGAGACTCACCAAACTCAATTTATTTTAAAACAGACTTCTTTGGTAATGCTGTAGAAGTTAATATAGGGAGAGCACCTGTTCGTGGCAGACCAGCTTTAATCTTAATGGAACATTTAGTTTCCTTGTGGCCGTCAGGGAAGCCAGTATCACCCGGGAAACTAGCCGATATTCAATCCATATTACATCTCATACCACAAGATGCACAGAGTTTTTATAAATAATGGTCTCGACTGTGATAATACTATAGAAGACGACATAGATGGACTAGACACGGTGGATTTCGAAATCCAATTTGATGATAACGTCGAATAAACGTGTATTTTTGATAAATTAAAGCTTTATCCCGATTATAAATCACATAGTTTCATTTATATCAACAAATCCCTAGATTGTGGTTCTTTTTTGTATATGAGAAAACCTATTAATTACTTAATGTTTAAAGGAACCACATGCACGATTTCTTAATTATTTTGAAAGTATACCAGTAATCAACAAAAAATTATATACACATACTAAATTTAGTAATTTATCAACATATTTAAATAAAAGAAATAGTAATTTTACTTCATTTAACAGTGCTGCACATGTTTTTGTAAACCCTTTGATATCTCAAAAGTGTGTGTTTGCTGTGTGGTTCCATTTTGCATAAATACGGACAATTGATAGAGAGAATTAATGCAGCGTTTGAAACTATGAAGCTGGAGATGTGGTTGAAAATAACAACAACAGTAGTGAGAAGACGGAGTCGTGCTTGTATTAGGAATCATGGCAGACATATTGAACATGAAAATAAATAATTTGAATTCAAATGTTGTTTTAATTAGTCTGCCTAAAATTGTTTTTTTTTTTTGTAGGTCCTAATTTCAATAATTTGTAAGATATCCGCGTAAATTATACCTCAAAAGAAAGAGCGATTATCAAGCATGTTTTCAAAAAGGTTTGAACAAAAATAGCACCATCCTTTTTTTTTAATAAGATTTACAAAAAGTATTTATGAATTTTTAAATTTTTTATGAACTTTTAAATGTCTGTAAAAAATATGTCTAACGACACAGAGGCCTACAACTTATTTTGCTAGATTGCTTACACATTACTATATTAAATAAAATAAAATTTATTCATTTATCATTCAATTTGGCCATAAATAAGCAGTTTAGTTAAAATTTTGATAATTTTCGAAAAAAAAAAAAAAAAAATTAGGTTAAAAAATAATGGTAAGACTTCGTCTAAGACAACCATGGCTTAAATGGTTCCAAACTGTCTGTAATATCTTCGCCTTAAAGCTTTGCACCCAGCTTCCAATCACCCTGTATATATTACTTACTTAGGGGCTTGTGGCTAAATAATAACAGCCGCACGGGTCAATGGATCAGTTTAAGCTACGATTGCCGCTGTTGGTCCGTAGATGGGTGACCATCTTTACATACCAAGACCCCTCCGTGCCTCGGCAAGACGTTGGTCCCGGCTGTCATTCATGGATCTTTGACAGTCGTAACGGGTCGTCAGAAACCCGAAAGTCTGACAACCAGTCTTACCAAGGGGTATCGTATTACCCAGTAACTGGGTTGTGGAGGTCAGATAGGCAGTCGCTCCATGTAAAATAGTGGTATTCAGCTGCATCCGGTTAGACTGGAAGGCGACCCCAACGTAGTTGGGAAAAGGCTAGGCAGATGATTATATTACTTATATATATTTCTAAGTTAGCTCATGGTTCCTTTCAACGTTTTTCTGTATTACATATAGTTTAGAAATTACCAATACGAACTAGAAAAAAGAAACAATCTGTATACCCCTAGCGGCTGGCTATTTTAATGTTTCATTAGAAAGTTCTCAAATGTCATGTTCATGAAACGAACCATGTAAATTCTATTTTTTTTTTACGCATTTTAACGATAACTTGCTATGCTTCGACACGGTCTTTAAAACATTAGTTAATTATGTATGTAATATTGGCGGAAATAGGCATATCTAATTATTGTTTTCTTAGACTTTATTGAACATGGTGATTCATAAAGCAATCAAATATAAAACAGGATAGTTTAGAGATAAGAGCTTTTTTAGTGTAATTCCAATTTGTATTGTAATAATTAAATGTTTAAGGGCGCGTTTGCAAATCAGACAAAATTGTGCTGTTTTTCGGTACATATCGTGACAAAATTAAACCAAATAAAACATAACTAGTCACTACCACATATAAATTGGTTCTTCATTTTCAAATAATAGTAACCATTTTGTTGAAAATTATAGATTTTACTAATGTAAAAACGATGATCTGTTCCCATTTTTCACAAAAGTAGAACTAGGGGTGCCGAGTTTGGGTTCGTTTTGATAGTTATGATGAGACCTTACCGCCGTACTGTGTACTGTGTACTTCGGTGTCTGCTACTGGTACTCGTCGACCAGTTCCAACTATCAAAACGAACCCAAACTCGGCAGACCTAGTTCGTCGACGAGTTCCAGTAGCAGTCACCAAAGTATATCTTTAGGTCACTCCATCAAGTCAGTAGGTGAGGTCTTACCATAACTATCAAAACGAGCCCAAACTCGGCACCCCTAGTTCTACTGGTCGACGACTTCCAGTAGCAGTCATCGAAGTACACCTTCAGGTCACACCATCAAGTCCGGAGGTAAGGTCTCATCATAACTATCAAAACGAGCCCAATCTCGGCACACCTAGTTCTATTCGTCGACGAGTTCCAGTAGCAGTAAATGAAGTACACCTTCAGGTCACTCCATCAAGTCCGAAGGTAATGTCTCATCATAACTATCGAAACAAGCCCAAACTCGGCACACCTAGTTCTTTTCGTCGACGAGTTCCAGTAACAGTCACCGAAGTACACCTTAAGGTCACACCATCAAGTCCGGAGGTAAGGTCTCATCATTACTATCAAAACGAGCCCAAACTCGGCACACTTAGTTTTATTCGTCGACGAGTTCCAGTAGCAATCACCGAAGTACACCTTCAGGTCACACCACCATGTTCGGAGGTAAGGTCTCATCATAACTATCAAAACGAGCCCAAACTCGGCACACCTAGTTCTATTCGTCGACGAGTTCCAGTAGCAGTAACTGAAGTATACCTACAGGTCACTCCATCAAGTCCATAGGTAAGGTCTCATCATAACTATCAAAACGAGCCTAAACTCAGCACACCTAGTTCTATTCGTCGACGAGTTCCAGTAGCAGTAACTGAAGTATACCTTCAGGTCACTCCAAGTCCGTAGATAAGGTCTCATCATAACTATCAAAACGAGCCCAAATTCGGCACCCCTAGTTCTACTGGTCCACGACTTCCAGTAGCAGTCACCGAAGTACACCTTCAGGTCACACCATCAAGTCCGGAGGTAAGGTTTCATTATAACTATCAAAACGAGGCCAATCTCAGCACACCTACAGTAGGCGCGCGATCTGAGTGCAGTCGGGGTATGAGGAGCGGGGCGGGTGCAACTCCCCCCGTCCGTCGACACCTCGCCGCGGCCGCCTGTAGTTTAGTGCTGTGTTGACCTTGATGTCTCTCGCTCGCGCGCTTATCGATAGCGTTTTACTCAAGTTGCGTATTTGTGTTATTTTTTGTTTTAAAAATGACTGATCCGTGTTCTTCAAGTACTATTGATAAAAGACGTGTTTTTATTCATCGTCAAGCACGGGAGCTGGCGAATCATATTCTTGATTGTGTTGAAGAAAAGCAGAACCAATGTTTGACCTTGCCTTTGAATAATGCTTTCGACCAAGCCAGCCATTATACTGGTATTTCCAAGAGAACATTAGCTGCAATTCAAAAACAAGCTAAAACAGGGCCTCTTTCTTCGCCTTCTACGAAAGGAAAATCGCATAATAAAAAAAAAACAACTTAAACGTCGATGACTTTGATAGAAGTGTGATACATCGAACTATCGAAGAGTTTTATTTAACAAAAAAGTTGTCCCTACTTGCCCCAAACTTCTGACAGCCGTTAGAGAAAAGATCAATTTTCCGTGGGGATTAATCTGCCACCATCATCTGTTGTAGTAATGGACAATGCACCCTACCATAGTGTACAGGAAAATAAAGTTCCCACGAAGTCCAGCACCAAACCCATAATGTTGGTGGGGTAATTAAAAACAACGTGGAAGCTTCAATTTCAATGAGGAAAGATGAGCTCTTTCGTTTGATCGAAATACATAAGCCTTCAGAAAAAACTTTTAAAATAGATGAGTAAATCAAAAGTCATGGTCATGGTCATGTAGTGCGACTACCGCCATACATGTGCGACCTAAACCAGATTGAGTTGGCGTGGGCGAAAGTAAAGAGAATAGTGAGGGAGCACAACGTTAAGTCAGATCTATCCCTAACAAGACTGCGAGAAGTTACGGAGCTAGCAATCAGTCAAGTCACAGAAGAAGATTGGCGTGGCTTCGATGATCACGTTATTGTTCTAGAAGAACAATACTGGCAAAGGGATGGATTAATGAAAGATACCGTAGACCGATTTGTCATTGAGGTCGGCGATGACAGTGATGATAGTGACTCCGATTCTGCTATATCTGTGATAGTCGAAACTGATGATGATTAAAATTACAATATATATTCTTTACAATAATAAACTTGTTTGATTAAGATTTCCGGCTTTCCCACAGTTTTCTTAAAGTAGGAAATATATGCATGATATTTTCTTTTTTTTTATACCATAGCTTGTAATAAAAATATCTAGCGCAAATATAATAAATAAAATGTGTTAAAATACTAACAGATACAAGCAGTTTAAACGTCCACTTTTAAGGTGTCAAAGAAAAATATCGAACTCCGTTCATTGTCGCTAATTAGGTCACATCACTAGCGCATTCCTCAGAACTGCACTCAGATCGCGCGCCTACTGTAGTTCCATTCGTCGACGAGTTGCAGTAGCAGTAAATGAAGTACACCTTCAGGTCACTCCATTAAGACCGAAGGTAATGTCTCATCATAACTATCGAAACAAGCCCAAACTCGGCACACCTAGTCCTATTCGTCGACGAGTTCCAGTAGCAGTAACTGAAGTACACCTTCAGGTCACACCATCAAGTCCGGAGGTAAGGTCTCATCGTAACTATCAAAACGAGCCCAATCTCGGCACACCTAGTTCCATTCGTCGACGAGTTGCAGTAGCAGTAAATGAAGTACACCTTCAGGACACTCCATCAAGTCCGAAGGTTATGTCTCATCATAACCATCGAAACAAGCCCAAACTGGGCACACCTAGTTCTATTCGTCGACGAGTTCCAGTAGCAGTCACCGAAGTATACCTTCAGGTCACACCACCAAGTCCGGAGGTAAGGTCTCATCATAACTATCAAAACGAGCCCAAACTCGGCACACCTAGTCCTACTCGTCGACCAGTTCCAGTACCAGTCACCGAAGTACAGCTTCAGGTCACTTCATCAAGTCCGGAGATAAGGTCTCATCATAACTGATAAAACTTGCCTAAGTCCATAGCCCACGTCTCTCTACTAGTAGAAGGCTTCCAGTGCCTAGGAGTCACTGAAGTATTTGTATCTAAGAATTATTTAGTAAAATTATAAAGAGCAATACGAAATATTTTTTTGTAAGTACAAATATAACGAAATAAAAAAAAAAAACTCGAAGTATCAAAATTAGTTCACTTGACTACTATTCCCGCAGCTAACCGTGCGTACACTTGTGTGTGCAACCCGTGTCAATGTAGTAGTTGGATTCTATACCTATAAATTTTGCAAACGCGTCCTTAAGTGCCGTACGCGTATATGGTGTATTACGGGTGCCGCGCAAGCGGGCCAATCCCGCGTGCATAAGCAAAGCGCATAGCACTAAAACGCCTTATGGAATTAAAAGAAATAAAACCCCACCTATGTACGAGTATGTAAGTTGACTGTGTGATGGGTAGGTACAGTCAGGGAGATAGATTGGTAAGCAAATTTACACCGTTAATATGTGTTATAGCCATTTAGAATATACGGAAAATTTAGGTTGGTGTCAACTCGCTTAGCAATTAATTTCCCAGACTACATCATTTTACTCACTGTATAACTTGCGGCTCATCTGGATTACATAGATTTGAGACACCTTTATCTGGAGGTGCTACTGCACAATATTGGAGCCCTGTATACGTTTTCCACAGTAGGTGTTTTCTGTAGTATTTTAGGCTGAAACAAAAATATATTTTTATAATACAAGATTATTATTTAGGTATTATGTCGTGGCCTCATTCATGACTCCCGGCCCCAGATTTCTATTTTACATACTTAATCATTTTAAATTATTTCGAGCTCGACTCCTACCGAAAGGACTGGCGCACTGTGAGCTGGATTCCGGCTTTCATAGACTTCCGATCAGTAATGTCGAAAGTGGTGACTTTTATGCCTGCATAAGTTTCGGAAGACCAAATACATACTCAAAAATTGTATCATTATAGTACAGACTCATAGACGGCTCACTGAGATTTTTTATTAAATAAATTGTATGGAGCTGACAGAATAAAACATTATATTTCAGGTCTCGCACAATGGGCCCTAATTATTTTTCAGGGAGTCAATCTTTGAATTATTTGTTTTTTTTTATATATTGTATAATAAGGCCACAGGTGCGAAACCTTGTTTTTTTAATAATTAAACATTTTTTTGTATTGTATGAAAAGCTTAACTTTATTCCAGCTTGGTATCTATAACTAGCGCCATAAAAATAATACGACCACGAAAATATATCAGGATGTAATAAAAGCATATTTTAGTGACAATTATTGAACTTTTTTTTAAATCATCGTTTTTTATGTGTTTTGTATCTAAAATTTAATTTTATTGCAGTCTGGCATCTATACCTATGGCCTAAATAATGAGTACGACCACCATTATTAAAAAATTATGTTGTAAAATATTTCAAACATTAGTACAATTAACGGCTTAAATCTATAATGTGAAATTTGCAAATAAATAACTAAATACATAATAATCTTTTATCAATAATATTATTGTCTCGAAGAACCAATAAATTATTTAATAACCTTTTAATCTGTTTGTTGTAAACCTAAATGCATTGCCCCATCGTTATTTTAATATCATTTACTGATGACGTTGAGGGTAATTAGAAAATTACTCGCACTCAATTAGAGTCGATATAAATATCTATTTTAACTGAGTGGATATATGCTATCCCAGTTTCTCCCCACTCAGTTCGCTTTGACGATTTCAAGTGAATACATTTATCTAATTAAAATGGAGAGTATCGTTACAAACTTTCGTGATAACACGAATAAATCTCACTATCACTAGGTATAACTGAAAATTAACACAGTAAAATAAATAATAATACGTTTATACGTTTTTGTCAGTTTTATCTGTTTTACCTATTTTCTTTTTCTACGGTTTTACTTGAGGAATTTTCTTTTCCTCCTCTCATAAGTGACTAGGCCCAGGATGAGGGTATTACTATACTGATATTATGACGAAGTACCTAAAATTGTTAACAAAATTCGATCAATGAGCTAGATTATTAAAGCATAGCTAGCTATGCTTAGTTTTCAGTTTTCAAAAAGTTGATCTGATTAACGATTAAAAAAATAATAATGGCTTTTTCGTTTAAAATTAATTAATCATAATCAAAATTTTGCTGATTACGATTATTAATCGCAATTAATAATCGTTAATCACGATTGAAAATGTATGATTAATATTAGTAGGAACAAGATCGAAAATAAAAAAAATTGATAACCAGATGTTTTTATTTGAGTATTTATAAAAATCCAAGGAACCGAATAGTCGTTTGAATAGGTACATAAATTTAGTAATTAAAACTTTAAAAGAATATTATTTAGGTAAATGATTTAAATTACATTTCCTTGAGACCTTGGTAAATTTAGCATGGTTGCAATCGAAAACATTCTTTCAACAGAACCGGAGGATGGCATGGGTGTATTATATTGAATAAATACTTTATTAAGGTCGGGTACCGTTCTAAAAGATCTATTTCTCGGCTGCCTTCGGCGAAAAAATTGGAAATTATTAGATCTGCTTTTTCTCTTAAATCAATAGTTTCAGCTTCACTTCCAGAATCTACTTTAGGTTAAAATATATAGGCTACGTAAATTTTTAGCTTGTTATTAAAAATACTTTAATCTGTTTAGTCAAATTGACGATTAATGATTAATTTTATTAATCGCGATTACGATTATTATTTTAATAGGGATTAATTTAGTTAAGATCAAGTTTAATCACATTTCGTTCAAATACTGTAATTGAAAAACCATGTTGACGTCCAAAAGTGCCATAGATGTGCCTACTTGAAATAAAAGCTTTGACTTTGACATTTCGAAGAATAGGGTTGCTGATCACTGTGGTCCAACAAACATTCTAAGATTACCTATTGATATTTTTGATCAATCATGTTCGTCCTTATTCTAAAAAGGCTTCGTCATCATTCTAAAAAGGCTTTATTTCATTACCTAATATTAAAAACGCGGACGGTAAATGATACGATTATAATTGCTTTCATATTGTCAAAAACGCAAGTTTACTGAGTTTGTTTTCATTACAGTACATTGGAGCTGTAAAAATTCGAGCTTCTAAAATGTTGACTTAGGAGCTTGGCATAAATTGTCATTCATGTTGCATATTTTGACCATCGCAAATAAATTAAAACAGTTAAAGTAAGCCGTTGGCTAAGAATCATGATATTTGGCAAGAAGCAAGGTCTAACAGCACAAATACGTACAGGAAAATATTCGAATATTCGCATTATTATTGGAGAATATTTTCTGAAGAAAATTTATCCACATAAACAAGAATGATTAAACATAAATCTTACCCTTCGTAAAGTAAAGCCATTAAGAATACTGCAAGGAAAGATCCAATAAATTCTCCCATGTCCGTTACTTTCCACCAAGAAAAGAGAATGACTTCATCGTAACCCCCGTGAAACTAAAAATTAAATAATACAGATTTAAGTAAAATATTTTTTGTATCAATTTTCAATTCAGATTAAAATTTGCGAAGTCTATAATTATTGCAGTAGGTACGCGGTCGTTAATATGGCACATTGAGGTTTAGAAAAAGTTCGGCTTTGTGCAGCTTCATCTATGTCACTCATACTTGTGAGACAGTCTCGTTATAAAGCCCGTATATGTCATATTAACACCCAGGTATTGTATACGACCTTAAAAGCATGCTGCTGAATATTTATATCAAGGACAAGTTTGAACAAAGGTTCCTCAAAAAGTAATGCTATGGATGATAATGATAAGCTATTTGGCTCAGAGTATAAAGGCTCGTGCAGACTGGGACGATATCGCGGGCGCGACAGGCATATGGCTGCCTGTCGCGCCCGCGATATCGTCCCAGTCTGCAGGAGCCTTAAAGCAAAATAACGGGCCTTAGGCATGTATTAATAAACTGATCATAAATATTTCCCCTCCGAATTTAAAGTAAAAGTATACAATTCTAATGACTGACGCACGTAAAAAACTTCGCCAGTACTTCGAGATTCCGGTTTAAGTCGCTATGTAGACATTAGTTTATTAATACGTGCCTAAGCAACTACTTAGTAAAGCAAGAGCAGATGGTTGAAAGAAAAGAAGTCATATGATTATTACAGTCATAGCCATATCATGACCTCCAGCGTGATCCCCGTGAGCTTCGTGTCCGCCATGTAAGGCATGTCCGTCGTGTCCGTGGTGAGCATGTGCTCTTAACTCTGATCTGTAATCTATACTGTCTTCACTGGCATTGAAGGTGTTCTGAAAATATAATAAATCATTAGGTTTTATTAGAAATATAAATTCCTGCTAAATTATATCTGCAGGCATGAAGGGGCTTGGGCAGAGGCGCCGTGTCCTCGTGGAGGCGATCGGCGGCAGAGATCTCTCGCGTCCGGCCCTGGTTCAGGCCATGGTACGGAGCGAGAGGGCATGGGCAGCCATCACCTCCTTCTGCGAAGCAGTAATACTCGCGAAGGAGGAAGCGGGACGGTTGAGGGAAAGGCAAATTTCGCGCCCTCTCGCCCCTAGCCGCCGCAGGAGACGCCCTGGGCGTCGGGAATCCCGGGCGGATTTCCGGCCACTGTAGGCGCGGGGTTGCACACGGTGAGCACGGTAGCTCACCGTCCGGTAAGGACCAGGCCCGGGTCAACGGCGCGTTGTATTCCACGCGCGCCTTAAAGAGATGTCGTCAGCACAAGTGTAGGGATCCACTAGGGCCGATGCCTGCCGGGGTCGCGTGGCAGTCCAAAACGGTTACCGAGGCCCCTGGCAACACAGGCAACGGAAGGAATACGGGTAAGTTTTAGTCGGTAAGAGTCTGAAACACCCTCTCGCTCCGCCCAGAGCGGGAGAAGTTATTTGATGATATCCTACCAAAAGAAAAAGGCATGAAGGGGCGCTGATATTCTGGTAGTTCGTACACGCTCTCCGCACACACGACGTATGCTAAGTACTATGTACATATTAGGTACACAGTCCTGATATTTTCCAAGACCATATCCAGAGAAAAGTTATGCCGTTCAATCTGTCCTCTGTCCTATAGACTCCTATATGGTATACCGCTCTCTTTTATAGTCAAAAATTATTTGTCACTGAGCAGTGAAGCTGGGACTTAATAAGTATAAGTGTATAACAGATCAAAACATCACACACATTTGTCGACTCCCAAAACTCTACCTAAAATTCTTTATACCTTAATTTGCCTGCTGCGACTCCTTGTGAATTACAGTTATACTACAGCTACATTGTCGCGCTAACGCGAACTACACTTCGCGCGCTCTCTCTCGCACACACCTCGGCGTCTCGCTGTAGAACAGACAGCGCGCGAAGTGAACTTCGCGTTATCGCGACAATGTAACCGTAGCATAACAATACAGAATATCTAGTTTACAATAAAACATTAATACCCCGAGTTGACGTCTCAATTTCTCAACGACTGCACGTATACAGAAAGTCAAGTATCATATTGATAAACAACTGTACCTAGGTTCTACGCCGTGCTCACGATTCACGTTCGTAGGTATTAAAATTACGATTATGGGCCGATGGCGGCGCAAACCAGCGTGGTTTCCCCACGCTTCGCCACGCTGCCAAACAAATATGAACTTTGGGTTGTTACAATAATGTCGAACATAAATAATTTTAAGTTAACGATGCAAAAATCAGTAAACTTCCAATAATCTGCGTAGGTTTACTGGAAGTTTACTTATTTTCGACAACAAACGTCAAGTTGATTAAATTATGTTTCCCAGTGAAAACCGCCTTGCGCTGCGCTTCGCCAGGTCTGTGTCGACCCTTATAGGCTTTTGGATGGGAAATCATCAAATAAGTTCTCCCGCTCTGGGCGGAGCGGGAGGGCGTGTCAGACTTTTACTGACTAAAATCCACGCGTATTCCTTCCGTTGCCTGTGTTGCGGGGGCCTCGGTGACCCATTAGTACCTTCCCGCGACCCCGGACCCTTATAGGCTAAGGACACGGTTTTCATCTTCTACCTAATTTGCGCGACTTGCAAAGTTCCGTCGAATTGTATTAGGCGCAAGGTCTGTGAATGGCCACTTTTGAAGGTCGATGAACATTTTAAGAAAGTATGCAAGTACGACAAAGTGATAAAATCAAGTTTTGCTTGTTAATATATTACTTATTTCTAAAGAACATTGAGCTTTAGCAAAAACAATATTCGTATTCCAGAGCGTCTTATCTGTATGATACCTTTGTTAAACTCGGTGTGCCCTAAATAAACGCCCGAATAATGGCGCCGATTCCCTTGTTCACAAACTAAACTAAATTTAAGTTCCGTCCATCTTTTTCTTTCTATTTCATTAAGAAAAGGACAGAAGATAAATTTTAGTTTAGTCCTGTCAAATGAACCAGTGCCTGTCACTACTCCATACACGTTTAGACGTGATTAAAAACTTGCCTACTAAAATTACGTCAATTTACGTCAAGCGCTGATTAATTTGACAGGACTAAACTAAAATTGATCTTCTGTCCTTTTCTTAATTAAATAGAAAGAAAAAGATGCACTGAACTTAAATTTAGTTTAGTTTGTGAACAAGGGAATCGGCGCCACTGTAGGTCCTTTTGTTTTACCTTCGCAATTTTGTAATAGACTAAAATAGTATGGGTAATACTTAATAGGTGTTATTATGATACATCAAAGCTCAGCCATATTTCACCATGCAAACATTAATAATATGATTCACAAAAGACAGTGAAATTCAGCAAAAAATTTCTCTGATAAAAACTCAGTCACACTGCAGTATGTTTTATCTACTCTTAAACAGCAATGTTGTCAAGTCTTTCCGACCACTTGGTAATTTATTGTAAATAATTGGGGCCAAACAATAAACGCACGCCAAACATATTTCTTGGGAATACATCAGCTAGACATTCCAAATTACTTGGATTTTGCTTTACAAACAGGTATTTTAAAAATATAAATACTTAAAAGGAAGTGTCAAGAAATTCTGCTGCTTAAAATAAGGCTTGCAACTGTCTACATTGATTGGAGACATCTTAAAATGATTTAAATTTTCGAGCATATGAAGGAATGGATTAGCAATATGCTTCAAAATCATTCAGATTGTGATTGATAGTGTTACGAAATTAGGGTGCTGGACTAGGTGTAACAAATCAATCTAGTTTTTTAAGCAGAATCAAGGATTTTTTTAAAATATCCCTGTGCAAATAATATTAATGTTTCTTAACCTTTTGACTGCCACAGTCATGTATAGATGACAGAGCAAAATGTGCCCAGCACGCCACGGTCACAACTAAATGACAGATTTTAAGGAATAATTCGTAGCTTGGCGCCGAGGGCACGTCTTTGCTTTTTTGTAGTGGCGGTCTATAGGTTTACTATATTTTTGTAATATTGAAGGTAATCGGAAAAAGCTAGGGTAGGGGCAGACAATATCAATAATAACTTACTTGAATAATATCATCCTGAAATGTACCATTCATTGGCATATCATGGTCTGATTCTGGCATCATGTGGTCCATGTTCATATGATTACCATGCTCATGATTTGCATGACCCATACTCTTATGATCCATTTCTGTAAAATAAAAAATACAACTTAATGACATTCTCAGAAACCTACATCGTGTTTCAGCAGTATGGAAATGTAATACTCATAAAGAGCATAGTGACAATACACATAGTACTAATGTCCAATAGATGAGAAACACACTTTTGAATCATTGATACTTATGCTACTTTTGAGATTTCTACAGATAACATTGTCTTCTCTTGGTGTTTTAATTTTAAGTGTAATTCAAAATAGATCAAACAGATTGTTGAATAAACTACAAGATGTTTTAAAACTGTGCCATCGAACTACTGAAGCAATGGTAAGTTTATAAAACAGCAAAATGAATAAACTAAAAACAAACCATGTTATGTTACAGGTAATTGCTTAGCTGTGGCTCAAAACAGATGTAAGAATAAGTTTATTACCAGCGCAAATATCAATGTGTGCATTCAATGTTTGCATAGAGCACACAACTTTAAATTTAATACTTGCTCACTATCTATCACTTTATGATAGCAATACAAATACAAATAAATGTATAAAGTTACAGCAGTGAATCACTTCAGATTAAATTTTTAAATGATCAACTACTGTTATTTACCTTTTTAGAATAAAAAAACTAATATCAAGAAGGCAAGGCCTTTCTCTAGAAGATAAATATATAATCTATATATGATTAAAATAAATAGAATATAAAAAACTAATAAACCTATAATATATTTGGAAGTTATAGGGAAAAGAATATATGTAGTGATAGTGAAAGTATATGATAACATTCAATTAGAAAGTACATCATACCATTCACTGGTGAACTCAACAGATATTTAATGAACAGTGAAGGTAGAAACTGGAGCAACTAACCTTGATGAATACCTACAATAAATGTGTTAAATAAATATTCATACACACCTGTGTTCACTCTTAGAGGCTATTATTATTCAATTCAAAAGTACGAGACCTTGTTATCTTGTAATAGGTACCAAAAAACAAAATAAGCAAGAGTTCTTGAACACAAAATTGTACAGCATGCAGCATTGATTCAACATTTATGTTAATACCTATAGGAATATCTCTTACAGAAAACGCTGAGATTATAGAATCTCAGAGTTTCAGCGTAAGAAACATTGAAGTAGTAACATTTACATAATTATTATCACAGGCACTTACTCGATTTAAAACTTTAACGTGGCACTTATTAGTATACAATTTTAAAAATAAAACAACTGAATTAGATAAAATGTTATAGTTCTACGTATTACAGATAGCAATTTTAAGTCATTGTATGGTGTTCGAGCTCACCAAAAATCTCAAACCATTGGCAAAGCAAACTGACTGCTGACTGTTGCTGTCGTTTGACCACTGACTGCACTGTGCTGTCATTGTCAATCAGACATATCGGTGATTATGTCACGCAAAACTGTCCTGTCACTATTGTCTTTCAACTTGAAATTGTCCAACATGGAATTAGTGACTAGTGATGTCAAAGATTTAGTCTTAAGCAGCCTATCATTGTTCCACTGCAGGGCAAAAGCCTCTTCTCATACAAAGAAGGCATTAGCATTAATCACCACGCTTACTAAAAACGGGTTGGCGATTTCAGACTTATATAAGTCTAAAATCACCAACTCTAACTAAACCTAACTATCATTACTAATAATATAAATGCGGATGTGAGTTTGTTTGTTTGTTACGCGTTCACGCTAAAACGGCTGGATTTGGATGAAATTTGGCACATGGGTAGACCATGACCTGGGTTATTCATAACCATGACATAGGATACCTTTTATCTCAGTAGGATATTCCCGTGGGATAATTTCCGACCACCACGCGGGCAAAAGCTAAAGTTAACTATAAGTCGAGGTTTCCTCCTGGTATTTTTCCTTATCCAATGTCAGTAATGTCCAAGATAAACTCAGAAAGTACATATGAATTGAAAAGTTACATTGGTACTCCCTTGGATTTGAACCCACACCCTCGTACATGAGAGGCAAGGCCTATAACCACAAGTTCATCACAAAATTAGTTATGATTACTTGAAAGCGGTGTCAATATTCTTAAAAAATAAAATATAATCTCACGTTCACAGATTCTGACAACCGATGTTTCACGGCGCGGCGCAGCGAGTAGAGTCGCTGCGTGTGTATCTGGCATAAGACACTGAAAACGAGTTTTACAGTTTGTTCGAACATAGCCATAAAACCGCTATGAACTGCGGCTTAGAGTCTTAGTGTACCTTTCACTAAGACTTCTAATTAGCTGCAGTAACATGACACTTCTTACTGTCATTTCGTCAATAACTTAAGGTCACACTGTCAGCTTTATTTCTTAATATTTTTCGGGGTTTCAAATCGCTACGGCTACATTGTTACGATAACGTGAACTAGATTTAGCACGCTCTCTGTTATATAGCGAGACGTCGAGCTGTGTACGAGAGAGAACGCGCGAAGTGTAGTTCGCTTTATTGCGACAATGTAGCCGTAGCATAATTATTCCAAGAACAAGCGTGAGGTTTTTGTTACGCAAATAACTCAAAGCATTTATTTCAATTAAACCAATTCGAGGAAATTTAAAATATCATTTACATTTCTACGGCATTTTTTATTATGTTGGTAGAAAAAAAAATGTTGACGATCTCTACGGCGACCGCTGACCGGAAACCCGAAGCTGCAGCCGGCCAGCCGCACAGACGCTTGCTTAGGTACACAAACCATTCATCTAATCTTTATAGGTGGAACTACGGTAGCATTTCAATTTAAATTTTCAGTATCAGGTTGTATGTCGATGAAAATGTGATTCGCTTCAGTAACTAATGAGAATTTTGAAGTCAAAGGCCGGCTGGCCTGTGGTTTTTTTTGCTGCGTGCGGTATCTGCAAAATCACAAAATTGCACGCACTACAGCAAAAAAAAATAACGACAAAAAACCGCCATTCTAAAGTTCTAAAGGTATAGTCCAAGATCATGGATTTCATTTACTTGGATTCTGCTCTTGCGGTACAAAGAAATTGCGTAGATGGCGCGATTCAGTTCCCTACGGGCCAACAAGCACAAAAGACCATAACTCTCTTATTCTCATTCCAGACCATTCTCAAATACACAACCCTGCAGCTTCAACTGGGAGCTTGCAGGCTTGCAACCGTTACAAATTTTGGTCTTGCAACTTTGAATTCATTGAATCAGAAACAATAATTTCTATATTTTCTATGCTCTATACATCCGTACAAAATCCAAAGAATCTCAAGCACTGAGCTATCGTAATCAATCCTATGATAATTATGGAATCCTGAAAAATATTCATATGAGAAATTAAAATACACACGTTTTCTACATTTTCTTATGCTGATTTTATAGAATTTTCCTTTCCAGTGCAAAATGAAAATTTTTACTATGCCTAGAGACGCTCGTCATTCTTGGGTCTTGTTTGGCCGCCATGTCTGAAGTTCGTTGTGTCTTCGGAGGTCGTGTTGTGCTACTCTTTAATGTTTATAGATTTCAGTGAATTTACTTACTATAAGACGATGAATTTATACAAATAATAAAGAACTATGATTTAGTTTATTGTGTGGAGTGACTGTTAGACTGGAGCAAATCGATACATTTTGCGTTTGAAGAAGTTACTCTAACATCGTATTTTTAGTTCATCCGCCATATTGGCGTTAATATCTCTTCGTAAGTCTTTTTTCATAATTTTTAGCTTTACTGGTATTATTTTGATGTATTTTTCGTACTATTTTGTTGCTGTTTTCATAGGGCTGCATAATTCGTTCAAGTAGAGTGTGCATGTTGCTTGTATTGAGCAATATTTTAAACTTTTTGTTCATGGCCTCTTTCAAGCAATTTTCTCCCATTTCTAGTTACTGAAATTGAGGTAATTTTAGTGGTATCTAACATAGAAGAACCCGTTATATTTTGACAAAAGTATTGGCTACAATCAGTTTGTATTAGAATCAAACATTGTTTTGTAGATAGTTGTTTTATTGTACCTGATCATATTCTTATGAAATAGATGTTAAGAAACCAAAGCTGTACGTTATAATTTGTCTCTCTAACTATATTTTCAAATATATATTCGTGCCAAATCTGTTATTTTTTATTGAGGTTTCTGCCTCTGTACCTGATACCTGCAAATCACTTGGAATGGTAAAGCTGAACCCAAAGAATGTTCTAGAACGTTGATACGCTCTCTGAAGCGTCATTCTGCTATGTATGTTGCTGATGACTCATTTGACCAGTTTAAATTTTCCATAATTCACCAGAAAAAGCTTGATTTAGTGTATGGTGGTAGTGGTACACAACTTCAAATTGTAAAAAGGTGCATGATAAAGTTATTCACATGCATGATGCATGACAACAATTTGCAAAAAGATACCCCTTATAAAAGTAGGTTATGTGTTGTATACAATAAACACTCAAAAATATTTAACTTTTGGGCAGATGATCCCCAATACATTTTTTTTTATAAACTACACATTCATTTGAAACTATGTATCATAATTCATAATCAAGATGAATAGAAGGTTCAGTTGCATGGTCTCTATCCATTAACCTTGGGCACCGAAAGGTGTTACATTCTACTGTGACAGTGAATGCTGTTTATTTTAATGCAATGTGTGTTTATATCTCTTTGTTTATTCATTCAACTGATTGATGTGAATTTCAACTAACATGCTTATCACTTGAACCTTTCTCCAACCTATTGACACTTTTTGTTTGCATCAAATTCAATGTATGTATGGTGAAATGAAAAAGCACTCCCATGGATAACTAGAGTTTTTATTCAAGTGTCCTTTGAAATTTAAAAAGCAAGAATAAAAAGACTGGATAGTTGAAACGGCAATCAATAATCACAAGTCTTGTCCGCACTGGTAAAAAAAATGAAATTTGGTACAAAATGAAAGTCTTGGTCTAATTTAAAACAAACTGCCATCAAAGCATAGTATGGAAGCACTTGCTGATACTACATACACACAAAAAAGCTCTTAATTTTACCTTACATACTATTTAATTTTTCACTGCATGGCTTACTGAACTACAACATTGTTGTAGGTAACTTTTACATCATTAGGGACAATATTGCAACTGTGAAGTGGAAGACCTTATAAATGGAATTTAGAATTACTAAATACTACCTATATAGATGGATTCAAAATTCTCTGACCAGTGTGGGCTCAGAGATAGGAATTTTTGTAAATATTTAAATACTTGCAACAAATATTAAACTGGGTCATTTGTAACACACATTGAAAATTACAGCTGTTTTCATTTAAATGCTGGACAAAATAGGATATTAAATAAAAATGTATGTACATATTACTTACGAATTTGACACATTGGTAAATGTATTTCCACTGTGCTACACAAACTATGTGTTTTTTTGCAAATGGCTAATCTGGGCAGTTTTATTAGGTTCTGCTAAGAAAAGTGCATCAGTTATATAGAGCTATCAGTAAGGCTATGAGCAGACCAGGAAGGAAAAAATAATTTTGTGATGACAATAATAATACTATAACATGAGACATAAAGTTCAAAGCTGTACAAACACTGTCCCAGACATCAAACGACCATCTCGGGTACTCTCGCAGCGCCTCCTTTAGTTTGGACTTTATGCCACTAAAAATAGAGTTTATTATTAAATGTAAAAAAAATACTCTGCTATCCGTCTTATATTTTCGCTCAGCCTAAAGAGTAATACTAATAGTATATATAAACTTAAAAGGTACGATTCTGAAGGCGACTACAAATGCAAACCGCAGTGGGAACGCCGCCCAATCGCCATGACAGACTGCAGGGACATGACTGGTGTAACTATGAAAACGGTAACAGGCGGCAATGTCGCCTTAGGCGATTGGGTGGCGTTGCCGCTGCGGTTTGCGGTTGCGGGGTAGCCTTCGGAAGAGTACCTTAATCATGTTTGTTTTAGATTTTTAAAAATCTGTGTCTCATTTTTAATATAATGTGTATTTTGTTACAGGTCTGAAGACACTGCTGCTGACAGCCTTTGGTGCTTCAACTTGTCATATTTCCCTACCCTGCATACAGATGCAAGGTAAGACATTTTAATTCAAAGCTTTCATTGCATAGGTAATTAATAAAGTATTCTTAAGTCACAGGAAAGTTTAACAAAATGTGCTATTTAAAAAGAAAAACATGTGAAATTTTTTAACACCTTTGCAGATTAATTTCATCTCTAAAGAAATATTATGCTAGAAGGGAGTTTTATAACTTTCACTATATTTCTTTCAGGTAGGATTTTTATTTGTCTATGAATGGGATGACCTGCTTCTAGGTGCAAAAGCACCAACATATTTTATTATGATAGAATGGTTTAGTGTTATAAGAGGATATAGCTGATGCCTCTTAGTCAGAAATTGGATGAGCCTCTTGTTACAATTGAGGTGAGAGTTCTTGAATACTCCGTACTATTTTCATATTAGGTTGTAATATCTACTACAGTTTTGGTGTCACTTTGGCAGGTAGATTGCTGACTCCAGCACAATGCAGCAGGCAGTCGATCCTCTCGCCACCACCAGCACGGTAAGTTTCATCCAATCTTAATTTTTTTATTGAATCCACTTTGTTACAATATGTATTTAAAAGAGGGTAGGCAATGTCTTGTATCAATAATAAAAGACATTGCCAGACTTTCTGGAGTTCCTGGTAACATTTTATTATTATTATGATATTTGTAGTGTAGACATGTAGAATTGGTATTTAAGTCAGTGCAGTGGCCGTAGTAATTAACCCGAATGTATGTATCATATAGCCAACGGCGGAGCCAGTTAATGGCGCGCCCCCTGACGATTCGGCGCGGCGGCAGGGCCGGATGACAAATCAGCTACAATTTCTTCAAAAGAATGTAATGAAGGCAGTATGGAAGCATCAGTTTGCTTGGCCTTTTCACCAACCGGTAGATGCAAAAAAATTAAACCTCCCTGTAAGTACTTTTGCATTTTTTATTAACACACAACACTTCAAAGTCAGCAGTAAAGAGAGCAGTGGTGGCCCAGTGGTACCATCCTTGACTTACGAGTCGTAGGTGGTAGGTTCGAACCATGACAGGCGCTTTACTTTCTGTAAATTATTTTATCACCTCTGCTCTCAATATGGTGGAGGTATCGTGAGGAAACCGGCATGTCCTAGAACCAATAATTGAAGACATGTGACATCTACCAATCCACACTGGGCCGGCGTGGTGGATAACGGCCTACTGTCTCTCTCACCGAGAGGAAGCCTGTGTCCCAGCAGTGGGAACATTAAAGGCTGATTATGAATGTACACTTAAAATAAAAACACATAAACATGAAATACACCCATGTAATGCTTATTTCTCATGAAATTTATTATGAATTTAGATGTTTAATATTTTTTTTAAATTTAATCTCACTATTTATATTTTAGGACTACCATAAGATAATTAAGAAACCCATGGATTTAGGAACAATAAAGAAGCGGCTTGAGTCCAACTATTACTATTCAGCTCAGGAATGTATTCAAGATTTTAATACCATGTTCACCAACTGTTACGTCTACAATAAACCAGGCGAGGATGTGGTGGTCATGGCACAAACTTTGGAGAAATTATTCCTGAATCGAGTAAGTGACCAATGAAACTGAATAAAAGAATTTTGTATACTTTTGCTTCTAACTTTTGGGTCAAAAATTTAGTTTAGCCCTAAACATTTAAACGCAGTCGTTATGGAATCAGCTCTAGTAGGTTCATCACATTTCATTGACTGGTACATAGTCTGTCTATTTCGATCATAACTCCATATTTAGATTTCAACTTCATCCGCAGATAGCTCAAATGGATAAGGAGGAAAAGGAGATCGAGGCACCGTCGAAGGGGGGAGCCAAGGGCGGGGTGAAGAAGCGCGGCACGTCGACGCCGGGCGCGCCGAGCGTGCCGAGCGTGCCGGCCGCCGCGCCCGCCGCGCCGCGCGCCGCCAAGCCCGCGCCGGCCGCGCCGCACCCCGCGCTCGTGGGCTCCACCAACACCACCACCACGCCCGCCATCCCCGCGCCGCCCGCCACGCCGCCCGCCACGCACACCGGCCTGCCGCAGCAGGTGCGCAACTTTTTATCTCGTTCTTTATTACGACAGAGCTTCACGAAATTGAACTTAATAAGATTAATATAAATATGGGTTCTTCTCAGGTGGCGACGCAGCCTTCAACTTTCCACGTGGCCCAGCCGGCGGCCCCGCCTGTCTCCACGATACCGGCGGTAGCATTATCCCAAACGCAGCCGGCTAAGGTTAATATTTCACTCTGTTACTTGTGTCGTTGCTAGAATGCTTGTTATTTTTGTTACTCATCTATTTTTTATTCAAATAGGTTAAAAAGGGTGTGAAGAGAAAAGCCGATACTACAACACCTATGGGGAGTTCTTTTGAAGGAGGGTATACTACACCTACAATTGATCAGCAGAGTGGTCCCAAACCTGCTAAAATTTCCACAAGGAGAGAAAGTGGTCGCCAGAAAAAGGTGTGTTGAAATATTACAAAATTGCAAAAACATTATTATATAATTTGGTACTTTATTAACCAGTTGTATTTATTTACTAATAATACCACTCCCAACAGGCGAGCAGAACAGCAGATGATGGCTTCAAAATGGGTGCATTATCTCCGAGCGGGGCGGGAGCTTCTCACCACTCCGCTATGACTCCTCAGCTTGCGAAGAGCAAAGAGAAACTTTCTGACGCTCTCAAGAGTTGTAATGAAATTTTAAAAGAACTGTTCTCCAAAAAACATTCAGTAAGTTACTTTTCAAATAACTCAATATTACTCTTTTTCTGATTCTCACCGAATCCTCTGCTACACTTATTTTTTTCGACAGGGTTATGCCTGGCCGTTTTATAAACCTGTAGATGCTGAATTGCTTGGACTTCATGATTATTTTGATATTATTAAGAAACCCATGGACCTTGGCACCGTGAAACAAAAGATGGACAATAGAGCATATAAAACAGCCGCTGAATTTGCCGCCGACGTACGTCTAATATTCACAAATTGCTATAAATATAATCCGCCGGACCATGATGTCGTTGCAATGGCTCGAAAACTACAAGACGTCTTTGAAATGAGGTAAAATTAATGTTTTATTTTGAATGAGTGGATTGGTTAAAAAAATAAAATACAAATCTTTATTGTTTGTTGTTTTACAGATACGCCAAGATTCCTGACGAACCCGTCCATGTAGGCGTGCCACACATGGATAAGGGAAGCTCAGCGTCAAGTTCGGAATCGGGCTCTGAATCAGACTCTGAATCTGACGATTCAGAAGAAGAGAGAAATAACAAAGTTAAGCTTCTAGAAAAAGAATTATTTGCATTGCAAGAAAAAATGAGGAAATTAGTAGAAGAATCTAATAACAAAAAGAAAGCCAAGAAAAAAGTTAAGGATAAGACCAAAAAACCATTACCGAACAATGCTGTGCCTAAAACCAATGCAGCAGCCGCTTATGCGGCCAAGGCGAATAATATAGCTGAGAATTTAAGTAAGTTATATTCCTTTTATAATACAAAAGTAGACAACACAATTATGATGAACATTTGCACAGCCGTTTGTGAAAGTGTTGGTCTGGGAAAACTACCACCTGGTATAATTACAGGCACTGGGGACATTTTTGTTTTGTCTGTGGAATGGAATCATTTTTGGGGCACCACATTTCATTATTTCTTTTAAGCTTGATGGCAGCTGCATATTAGATTAGATTCTGTTAAAAAATAGGCGTTGATCTGAACGGAATGCACGGGGTTAGGTTGCAATTGTCGAACAATGTTATGAAAATTAGTATTTTAGTAATAGTGGTTTCTATATTAACTTTTATCCGCGGACCAAAGTCCCTTGTCTGTGCAGGCCATAACACACGTATTCATCACGCCTGTATTTTCCGAAAAGATGACATGGATGTATAGCTGCTGCTAAGAAGTTTCTTATTGATAAACTTGATTACACTGCTTGAGGGTTTTCTGTATCGAAATTTATAGTAGCACCTCTTATTTGAAATTGTGCCTGGAAAAACTAAATTTGTTGAAAACATTAAATTGTCTTTTTGACGACTACTGGACATTTTCCACAAACCTAAGAGCCAAACCTCAAAGGTGCCGTTTGCTCGTAGCACCCAGCAGCGTTCGAGGCAAGGCGGGCAGCAAGCGCGGCGGCGGCGGCGGCGCGGGCGGCAAGGCGGGCGCGCGCGCGGCGCCGCCCAGCAAGAAGAAGAGCGCCGCGCCCGTGGCCGCGCCGCCGCCGCACGTGCCGCCGCACCCCGACACGGACGACGAGGACCAGGCCAAGCCCATGTCCTACGACGAGAAGCGACAGCTCTCGCTCGATATCAATAAACTGCCCGGTACGTATCTTGTGCGAGCTTTTATAGATTTTTCTTTATTTTTATACAATGGGCTTTTACCGTTTTAATATTTGTGCTGAATGGAAACTTTTTGACGAATAATTACTCCATCAAGTAATTATTATTTTGTTATATTTATTTTGTTCGACAGGTGACAAACTTGGCAAAGTAGTCCACATCATACAAAGTAGAGAACCCTCTTTACGAGACTCTAATCCAGACGAAATTGAAATAGATTTTGAAACTCTCAAACCATCTACTCTTCGGGAACTGGAAAATTACGTCGCTTCATGTCTTCGAAAAAAGACACGTAAGCCTTATTGTGAGTTGAACCGACATTATTTACCTTTTCCTTGCTCCTATGTGTTCCTTTACCGTACTGTATTCTCATTGTGTGTAAAATAATTAACCTAAGAATATATATAATATATATATATATATTATATATTCATATTATATATATATATATATTTATTATATATATATATATAATTTACCTGTGCAGAAACTGAGTGAGTACAAAGCAATCGTAAACATACATGTAGACTTGTTTACTTGTTTTTAATATACTGTTTTATAAAAACAGTACATTAAAATTATGTAGAACCTATTTCCAACTTCCTTACTGACACTGATAAAATCCCTTTCCTTAAACCCTTTGGCGAATAATGTTGGCGATACCAAAATTGACAATTCAATGTTTATTAATATAAAAGTAAATCGAAAATGTATTGTTGATACTACACTTGCAGATCGAAAAGTGTCTGGTAAATCAAAGGATGAACAAATAGCAGAAAAGAAACAGGAATTAGAAAAAAGGCTGCAAGATGTATCTGGACAACTAGGAACAAATAAAAAGCAGCAACAGAAAAAAGGTCAGTAATTAACTTCTGTCTAAAACCCATTTGTATTTGTCAGTGGTTGGTTCTGTAGTAATGCTTTGGTTTCCTTCCAATAACGGCTGTCCAAATACAGAGCGTGTTTTTTTTGTCTTACACATTAATGTCAATGACATTTTCTTGAAGACCGATAAATAATATAAGACTGAACCGCTTTCCTAGGAAACCCTAGCTAAACGTCGGCATAAAACCGGCTAAAAGCTTGTCAGGTCACGTGTAGTGGGTTCCTTAGTTGCCCGTCACAATATGCATACTTAGAAATGAGCTTATTGATACTATGAGCATATTAAGTGATTTCGCGCTTTAGCGGCTAATAAAGACTTAAACCAGGCACACATAACCCATAGGTCGATGGTAACTGAAGGAGTTATCTATCTTCACAAGGGAAGTTATAGATGATAAATATATTATCTGATGAAAACTACATAACTCGTAGGCTTAATCCAAAACTGTCAATTGTGTAGTTTAAAAAGTTTATAAATGGAGGAAAAAAAGCTTTTATTATTCTAAATTTCTACTGAATAGTAAGAATGAAATGTCACTAAGATAATAAAGAAATACAACAAAAGTAAAAGTTGAACTTTATAAAATACCAATATACAGGGTCAAATTAAATTAGCTAGTGAAACTGCAGTATTGATGGGTACTAATCTAAATACGAAAAAAAAAGGATTATGTTTTTTTTTTGTCAACAACCCTAGTTGTGTAGTAACTTGGACTATGAGTTGAGAAAATCAGGTTTTTTTATATTATCCTGTTTAGATATCAATAACCATTACGTCTGTGAGTATAAAACAAAAAAGAAACTGTTATTTTAAGTAACTTCACTACAAAATGTCGCTGTCCCCAAAAAACATAATCTTATAAATTTTATTTTTGTTTCATCGTATTTATATATCGATACCCATCAAGACTGCAGATTCACGTCTGTCACTTACACTTTTTTTTTCTGGGATCAGATTGGACATACAACATTTATCCATAATTTCTATACCACAGAATAATAACATTACCCATGAATTCTTACGTTTTACTCATATTCCTACGAAAGAATAAGAAATATGGTTCTTCATGAGATAACCTACTGAATCTAGGTGGATTCAGTCGGATATCGCATCTATTACGCAACCTATCTGACAATGACATGACTCTCAGTTGGTAAACTTACTTACTTGTTGTTAACTAATATATGTAGTACTTTGTATAGTTTAAGCGATTGTATATAATATTAATATTAATGAAAACAGGTATCTAAATATATAAAAACTTAATTATGAACAAAAATTGTTCACAATTTTTTTTTTTTAAAAATTATTAGATTGTTGAAGTCAATCAATTAGAAAAAAAATACCATAAAAGGCTATCAGAATAAGAATTAATTACCTACAAAATTAATAAAGATATTGATTTTACGCAATATGAAAATACCACAAAACAAGCTTTATCTGCACGAAATTTACTTCATAGCATAGTAAAAACGATAATACATTTTTTCGTTCCTAAATCCCCCATTAATAAAATGTCCGATTTCGTTTATGAAAATTTAAAACAGCATTGCCGACATAGTGTTCTACGAATTCTAACATCAAAATATAGCAGGCCTGCAACAAATATAGACATGATAGAAGTAACTATCTGAATTAGTAGAAAAAAAAAGGAAGTAGCTATTATGTTTTAGTGAAACTTTAGTTAGGCAAGGTACGGAAGCTCAAACATCAAACTAGATCATTTTAAATTGGCTGCAGGATTTAGTAGAGATAAATGTAGTACTTGTATTCTGACTAATTAAGGTAATTGATACAAAAAAATTAAGTATCCCTTCAGATTTAGCTACAGAATTTTATTTTGAATGCTGTGCATAGTCAGCCTATAATATTCCCACTGCTGGGACACAGGCCTCCTCTTGACGAGAGGGAGCTGAGCTGAGGATGCTGTGGCGTAGAGGTAGGTAATTGGTTTGAGCCTGATAGTTGTAAACATCTACAGAATATCCAATCAGAGAAAGGCACAAACGGGTGTATTTCTTCATAAACTTGACCATTTAGTCAGACAGACAAGTAACTACAATTTTGAAGCACACAAAATCACCAACTCGGGTGAATTCGGGCACTGACCAAATCCCCAGTAAGTGTTCAGTCAGAAATTCTTTACCTGAGCTTGTCAGCATGAACTGTTACTTACGATAAAAACAAATAAACACAAAACAATAACAAAAAACAAAAAAATAACAAAACCACAAAAAAATTAAATGTTGGTCTGAATTCAAATATGCCGACTGTGCGGAAAATAGCTTGAAAATTTCGAGAATGTATGTCTTCTCTTTCATTTTCGGATACATTTAACTCGGATACTAACAGAAGCCTACAAGTTATTTTATGAAACATTGTCATAATCTCCGGAAAGCACCGATTGTAATAATCGGTGCTTTCCGGTGATTAAGATTAAAGTTAACAATAAACCAGTTCCACAACATTTGATAACAAGAGGCTTTAAACAATCCAGCAAAATGAAAAGACTTAGTTAAAATTTAAATCATGTAAAATGAATAAAATACATAATGATAAAATCAACAAACTCAATAATCTGATGTGTAAAAGTTGTGCACAGAAAGCTCAGAATCTTATGAATACAAGGCGTATACAAAAACATAAAAATAAATGTAAAGCTACTTTTTTTTTTGGGTTGGAAATTATCAAACAACTTCTCCCGCTCTGGGCGGAGCGAGAGGGTGTGTCAGTTTTCTTTGCGAGGGGCCTCAGTAACCCTTTTGAACTTCCACGCGACCCCAGCAGGCATCGGCCCTAGTGGACCCCTACACTTGTGCTGACATCTCTTTGAGGCGCGCGTAGAACACAACGCGCCGTCGACCCGGGCCGGCCTGGTCCTTATCGGACGGCGAGCTACCCATTGCCCACCGTTCGCAAGCCCGCGCCTACGGTGGCCGGAAATTCGTCCGGGATTCCCGACGCCCAGGGCGTCTCCTGCAGCGGCTAGGGCGAGAGGGCGCGAAATTTGCCTTTCCCTCAACAGTCCCGCCTCCTCTTTCGTGAGCATTACTGCTTCGCAGAAGGAGGTGACGGCTGCCCATGCCCTCTCGCTCCGTACCATGGCCTGAACCAGGGCCGGACGCAAGAGATCTCTGCCGCCGATCGTCTCCATGAAGACACGGCGGTGCTCTGCCCGAGTCGGGCAGATTAAATTCGGAGAGATTTAATTATAATAATATTAAGCTTAATCAAAATAACAAAAATCTTGATATTATTTTTCTAAATCCTGTAGATGCAAAAGAAGTGTGTAAAATTATAATGTCCCTAAATAATGCTAAAACCAGTAGATATAACATCTACTAGCACATGTTATAAACCTATCTGTTTTGGAAGGTGTATTTCTTGATCAGCTCAAAATGTCTATTGTAAAACCACTATTTAAAAAGAGAAATAAGCCAGACCCAAATCACTACCGGCCTATCACAATAGTACCCATCATATCTAAAATGTTTGTGATGGCAATACATAGGTTAAATAATTTTCTCAGTACACATGACATATTATGCAAAGACTAGTTTAGTTTCCATAAAGATTGTTCACATGCTCTTGCCATCTTCAACTTTAAACTTGTAATAGATAATATTAATAATGGCAATCCAGTGATGTCATTATTTCTAGATATGAGTAAGGCCTTTGATTTTGTTGATCACTCTAAACTATTAAACAAATTAGACTTCTACGGCATAAGGGGCAAAGCCTATGAATTGATATCTATAGTCTGTTTTTATTAGCAAACGAATACTAATTATGTGTCTTACACATTTCCGATATTGACAGAGTGAGATGGGACATTGGTTGGGGTGGGGCCAACGCCTTTGTTCTTGTTTTTTTCTTTGTTCTTTGACTTTATGTAGATTACATGGACCAATAGAAACGCAGTCAAAATTTTCGGTACTTGTTTGTTAAAAAAAACAGACTATAGCTATTTAAGTAATAGGGAGCAATATACAGAGATATCCAAAGTCATAGAGACGTGACACAATATATTCTAAAGAGAATTTTAAATCAGTAGCAATAATAAATAAATGTGCTGTGCCTCAGGGTAGCATTCTCGGTCCTTTGCTTTTCTTACTTTACATAAATGATATTCCGGAGGCCACTCTGCAGAAATATATTCTTTTTGCATAATAATAAATTATAATTAGTTGGATGGCAAATAATGACTTAAATATAAATGTTAGCAAGACCAAATTAATAGAATTTAACTGGTATCCTCTCTAAACTAATTGTTTAGATATTAGCTCTAAAAATTAAAGTACAACAAGTGGATGAAATAAAATTTTTAGCTTTTAATATTAACAAAAATCTCAATTGGAAAAGCCATGTGCAACATATATATGTATATGTCAGAAACTTGATAGGTTTGTGTTTGCATTAAAAAAGCTACGACAAAATGTTTCTGTAGAAGCTGCTCACCATGAAGCTTACCATGGCTATGTGTCACCTGTCCTAAACTGTGGACTTATCATGTGGGGTAATTCAACCAATACCGACAGAGTTTTCAAGCTCCAGGAATGTTGCATCCGGGTCATAAACAAGGCATGGTTTTTAGATAGCTGTAAACCTCTCTTTAAAAATGGTAAAATTCTTCCATTGCCCTGATATGATATGAGACATCTGCATCTTTACAAAGAAACACATGCATGACTGTAGGCAACATAGCGAAGTTGGGCCAAGACAAAAAAGGGCAAAGTTTCGCAACTTATTATATCATCCATCTGGTCATACAAGAAAAATGTGTATAATATGTGTATATTGATTTATTGTACATACCAAACTAATTAAAATTATTGCAGGGTAATGTTTAAAATTAAATTGATGGAGTGGCTACAAAATAGTTGCTTGGAGTGGCTGCAAAAAATTCCTTAAGGCTATAGAATAGCCTTAAGGAATTTTTAGAACGTAGACATAGTTGTTAAATAATGTATTAATTATTATAGATAATTGTATATAATAATAGTTTTCATTTAATAATGATTGTTTTTTAAATTTTATTGACATTTTTAATTACAGTTAATTTAGTTGACATTTTATTTGAATGACATTTTAGATTTAGATTATTGGCGTTGAAATTTATTTTATTGTCATATTTATAATATTTTTTATTAATTTTTGCAGATTTTTATAATCTGTCAACTTACAAATGTATTTGATTGTCATTTGTAATTGAATCATTGATATTTAAATTTATTGTATTCACATTTTTATTTTATTGTTAAAATTTTTATAATCGGTCAATTTTAAGTTTTGAAATACATTGATGTGAAAATGAATGACTTTATTATTGAATATAATTTGCATGCTTGCTTGCAGACAGAATACAATAACTTTTAGGCTTTAAGATCTCCCCTTATTGAACAATGTATTTTCTGGGAAATAAATATTTTGAATTTGAAAAACCGATTTTCAGTAAGTAAAGTTGACTTTCTTTGGATAGTGACAGTATTGGATTAAGCATGTGAAGCCGTGTGAGTTTTCATCATTAAATGTTTATTTTTTACATTTCACAATAACTTACAAAATTATAATGCAAGTTTTAACTTATTGGCTAATCGCCACGTAAGTCAATTTCGACAGAATTTTTACGAAATGTTTACATAGGGTAAAACCGGGATAGATGACGCAGTGGGATAGATGCCTCATTTTCAAAAAACCTAACTTCTCAAACTCGCAACTATGAATTAATAGTATAAGTAGGAGCCGCAGTCACCCCGCACCTCGGTTGCCCCCTGTCTGTCGTACGGTGAGGATGCGTTTCACTCGTGTGTGCAATCATCTCCGCGGCGAACTTCACGAACACGTCAAAGATTTAAAGGGTAGTATTTGCCATTGTATAACTTTATAAGTAGTAATACTTTCCATTATATTTGTTATTACATCGATTTACTGGTTTATTAAGTGTTCATCTGGGTGTTAATAGTTGCACTTTTGTTTTTAATTTATTTAAAAAATACTTGGGCATCTATCCCTATCATAAAGGATAGTTGCCCTGATTTTTCGAGGTATAGGTGCCCTTAGGGGCATCTATCCCTCCATACACTATAATGGCGTCAGTGCATACTTTTAAAATATTTTTGTGTTCTGTTATATTTTTGTTTTTCCGTATTTTTTATATATACCACGAAAATACAAAAGAAAGGAAGGAGTGCGAGCTCGAGTATGTTCTTGGACTGTAGAACAACTACATTCAGCTTTCGATGAAATGGACAAAAAAACCGTGGGGATGAATGAAATATCCCGACAATTTGGGATTCCATTGAGAACATTGCGAAGACGTTATGCTGCTAAAAATACAACGAAGTTGGCATTGGGTATATACCTATTAACGATCATGTAATTCAGGATATTACCTACAAGCTTTTATTTAATTTTAACTCCAATGGATTTATTAATAAACTATTTTTTCTTTAGGAATTCATATTTTTGTTAAACAAATGTTTTTGAAATTTTATTATGCTTGGTTTTTGAAATTTTATTATGTTTGTTTGTGTCGTATTAGAATTATCTTATAACGATAACAAAAAAAACATTAAAAAAAATTGGCTTTTCATAATTCGACTTCATATTTGGTTGGGTTTTTCGTTTACACAGTATAAAGGGCATCTATCCCGCACTGCAGGCATCTATCCTTCTCAGTATTTTCATAGTGGGGCAACTATCCATACAGGTAGGCATCTATCCTCAAAAAAAGTGTTCCACGAAAAGCTAAATTCTACAAAATTTATTATTGATAGGTCAAAAAATAATAATTATAATTCAACATAAACGATTAAACTAACTACACTCATAGAAGTTATTCATATAAAATTAATATTTTTTAAATAAGGAGGCTATTTCAAAAAGTGGGGCATCTATCCCGGTTTTACCCTAATATACGTACATTTTATAGTTGGTTGACCTATATAATCGTTAACATGTGGAGCCTACTTAGCTGTGGTAGTTTTCCTTTTACCTCGTAAATACTATTCACGTAATTATCTAAAAACAATGGTTTAGCTGGTAGGGGTGGATACGTGACTAACAAAAAATACCACATTAAAGTTTAATATTTTGCAAATGGATCCCTGAAACGAAAAGTTTCCATAACACACCCTCAATGTTTAAAAAACCATTCAACGACGAGTAAAAATATCATCCCGACTACCCGTACGGGAGCTACTTATGCGTGATAATAACTATAATAATAATAATCTTTTATTTCGACCAACAGTAGATCATACAAAAACAAAATTTCAAAATACAACAAAATAAAAACACAAAATAAAAAACATACAATATTAAAAAGACAAAAACATATTACATATCTCCTATAGATTGCCTAGTATGTGAACCATACAGCAATGGTTCAGGTACTGGCAATCGAACCTCTGCGCGAATGCCCCCAGGATGCCGCTGGAGCTAGCCCGAACCCTGCGCACCAGGGATGTGCATCGTTTTCGCATAGTAGTATAAAAACAGTCTACTTGCGACTCGGCGAACATACCTGATGCGCTACATAATCGGGGCAGCCCCATCAGCACCCTGAATGTATTATTATATTGCACACGCTAGGCGTTGTAATATCTGCGCGTGTCTGAGACCCACAGGCTCCACTATGTATAACCATACCAAATAACAGCCTTTTAGTATCAAAAACCTCCTAGTTAAATCGCAGATAGGCAGACGAACTGGGCGAATCTATAAGGGTTCCTTGTTTTACTATAGAACCCTAAAAGTATAAAGTGGGAACATTTAGACCCATTGCGTTGGCATTCTCGACGTAATAAGAGTTATCGAGCGAGTGTAACCGTATGTTTACTGTCGGCAGAGGGTTGTAAGGAGGCGCTGGGCGGCGGCATGTCGTCGTCGTCGAGCTCGTCCGACTCGTCCAACTCGTCGTCGAGCACGGACACCAGTTCGTCAGACAGCAGTGATAGTGAAGCAGGTTAGCCCACATTGCCGACGACTTACGTAATCAATACTATCATTTCGTTCACAGACAGACACAAAGTATAGCACTGAGTGGTACCCTATTTGTACCATATGATGTAAATTACAGTTTTAGTAATAGACTTTAATGATACTTGCATTTAAATTAAGATGGATATTTCACTTTGTATGGATATGTTCAAATGCTTGAGATATATAAATAGATTTAGGTTACTAGCAATTTTTCTTAAAGATTTCAAAGATGGAAATATAAGTTTTTTACCTTTGCCAGTATTTTTTAAAGATATGACCGAACACAACATTTTTATTTAAAATGTGAAATGCAATTTTAACTGTTAAATGTGTTTCTAGTCTGAAATTGATGTCAGTGGCAGAATGAATGATAATGGAATGACCATGGGAACGTTGCTTGAGTGAGTTAACATCTGTCGAGAAATTATGTGTAGGCGTGTTATAAGCATGAAAAGGGTGACCCACAATATATTTATACTATAGTATTTATTTATTTAAATCTCATTGTTGAGGATTTAACATATTTTTTTTATTTTTTCTCATTTGTTTATAAATGAGAGTGGAGTTTGCCTCCATCAAGTATTTTATTAGATTACGTACGACACGAAAATTATTGCAGGTCGGCTGAACGTCTGCCACGCCCTCGAGTATATTCATGGCGATTGTGAACTTATGAATGAGGCAACAACATTCACGTTCCTCTAATTTACAATCACCATGGGCGTACTCGAGAACGCGTGGCCGAGCGAAAGTTTTCGCGTCAAATAAACGCGCCCATAGGCAATTATGAAAGGACGATGTGAATATTATGTTCTGTTTTGTTTCATTAAAATTAACCAATATGCTTGAAGAAAAGAATTGATAGCCATAGTGTGATTGTGTTAGCTAATTCAATTGTTAAATGGGGATATCAGGTGCTAAAAGAAAACCAAAAGATGACAACAAAGATTGGGTTAATTTGGCACCATAAATGGAAATAAAATAAAATAATTAATATCCCCGGAATACTGTGTAACATATTGTTTGTATTGAAAGTATGAGTGTGATTACTGTGGTAGTAGTTTTGAGTAAACATTATTTTCATAACTGTGATATTGGAGAGGGATACCACCTGAAGTTTGATTCAAATAATATATAATTCGAGTCTGTAGTCTGCTGCGAAGTATAAGAAATGTTGGTAAAGGCACAAAAACAGTTGTTAGTGAGGAGGAGAAGCCAGCTTTGGTGTTCACTGATACTATGATATTGGTGCCGGTAAGAGTAATGTTATTTGGTTTGCTTTCATGAACCAATAGGAAATACCTTTTCACATTAATATTTTTTTAACTATATCATGTCCTCAAACGCGATGTTATTTAATTTGCATCCTTGAAGTTTCGATCTCTTTTTATGGATTATTATTGGAAAGTTCAGATCTCACGGTTACTAATTGCTTTTGAGTGTGAAATTTAAACCCACTTAATATTGATTGAGGCTTGAAAAGTATAATAAGAACAAGGATAGATAGTAGTGTCGGTACGTCCAGTGTTGCGAAGCGAAGAGGATCTCCGAAAGCAGCTGGCGAGTCGAGCGCAGCCGTAGGGACTATTGCAAACAATTGTGTAAGGACGGATACCAACTTAGCAAGCAAAATTAGCCCCAAGATGGACTCAGTTCTCATTTTGTTACAATGGAGGATGTATTTTGTGACATGTTGTAGTTAAAAATTTATTATTGAAAAGGTATGTTTTATTGGTTTAATGCTTGATACACTTTGATGCTTGCTCTCAAAAATTCGACGTGACGTGTGAATCAAAATTGTCTTTATAAACATAAAAAAATACCTAAAGCTGGCCTCCTTCCTTCACAAATTGTTTGCAAACTTTGTTATTAATTGTCGAGGATTAACATACTTTTATTTATAATAGTAAGCAAAATGTTATGGGCACCACGATTTTTCCTTGTATCTATCAGTGCACATTTGTTTGACAAGCACATCATTTTTTTTTTTTTTCGATATATCGCAGTTCGTTTATAATTTGTTACCATAAACTGACTATTAAGTAACTGTACCTATTTGGCGTTCACTCTTTGAGATTTTATTGAATTGTTATAACAAAAACTATTGGATTTTTTGTTTCATGAGCCAGTTTTAGTGTATCAAACATAAGAGAATGAGTAACGATGTAGATGTTTGCAGTACCATTATTGGTTGCCTGATAGATATCAAAAACAAAATGTTGGATATAGCTACTACAATATAAAATAACACTGTGAGCAATGTAAGGAATAAGTGGTGTAAAGAAATGCGGATATGTTATCCCAAGTTGTAGTCTTATGTTTGGTTGTAAAAACTCGAGCCATAAAGTCCTCAACTAAAATCTGAACAAAATAATGTTTCTATTCATTCTTTGTATATAAATATTTTCTGTAACGCAAAACGCACTGTAAACCAGTGTCTTGAAGATTGGATTACATTACGTTTGTAATTTTAGTTATTTTTTTATGACAAGATTTAGGTCACTAATCAAGGTTTAAAGCAAATATTTCTCTTTGTTCGCGTTCTGGAACAAAACAATTTTAGTGGTTCTTTTTCGTCCAATTTGTTTGTATAATCGAAATTTTTACAAATTTAAAGAAACATAGACTAGTATTTCTCAAATCTTGTAATTTATTAGGTCAAAAGAGGCCTAAAATAAATTTTATACTGAATAAATTACACTTTTTACTAGGCATGTTAAAACGATTTTGAAATGTTGTAAATAAATTATTATTTGTCAATACCTCACATTTTATGATTGACCTGCTTGGTAAAATGTTGATCATTTTGCTTGTTTACTTTTGTTTTATTGTCCTCTTATTTAGAAAGTTTTTACACTACGCATATGTACCTATGTTTTATTTTAGATAGTATATTCACATTGAGTAGCTCAATTGAATCAGACTAGAACAATTAGTATTTTAAATTTTGTTGGATAATGCGAGAGTATAAGTGGAAAAACTTCCCAATGAAATCACTATAAACAATAGTCCAATACAAGTCTTAACATAGTATATATTTTTATCAAGTACAATTTGCAGGTTGCTTCAAAAATCTATAGTATAAGTTAGTATGTAGTAAACATAATATTTTATCTAGAAGTCCCTTATTTTGTCCACAAAGAGACAAGTAGGGAAAAGAACAAAAGTTTACTGTATACATAATGATCTTTTATTTTGTCAAAATCGAGATTATCTAAAAGACTTGGTAATCAATACTTGCTTATTTTGGGGCCCGTTAGATAAGAATGGATAAATCTCATTAGTTAAAGTTGGTTTAATATTTATCAATATTATAGACAAAATATTTTATAGTTAGAATTTAAAATAACACAAAACTTACTAGTTAAAATTCAATACAGAAATGTTTTGACTAATCTAACGGGTTCTGATGTTTAGCAAACCGATTCAACTATCATTTTAAGCAAATAGTATGTACGCTTGGTGCAATTAGTTATTTGAAGGCAACGTTTTGTTGTAATGTTAATGTAGAGAGTTGACATGTAAACAGAAACACCATGTGTGGAAAATTTTATGTAAGATTGATTTAATCAACTCATGACTTAAAATTAATAGATATAAGAGTGAGTGGAAATAAACTTTGTATATATTTCAATATATAACGATTTAAGTAAATCTCTTAAGTAATTTATATTGAATTTCATTTGGCCACCCTGAGATCTGAACAGTAAATTCGTCATTCGTTATATTTGATGAAAACTAGAGAATTTATTACAAAAAGTGTTTGCATAATATTTTAATCCAACAGTATGGTATCAGTGAACATAAACTATGTACACTTTGGCTTCTCCTCACATTATTTTCTTTTACTTCAAAGAATTTGTGGTTACTGGATCGTGATGCTGTATCTCAAGTTAAGTATACATTCGTGCAGTAGTAGGTTATTTTCGTGGCACGCAATCCATTTTGTGCATCTTTGTTTAATTTCAGGTACGGGCCCCAGTAGGACGCCAAAAAAGAAAGCGAAGAAGCAGCATCAACACCCACCGCAAACTGTAAATATCAATTTTATTATAAACCATTGCTATTAATACAACAATGTTGGTACATAATTATTTGTTTATGATATCTGTTAATCGTTTGTAGCAGAAACCCGTGCCTCCGGTGACAGTGGCGACGAGCGCGGCCGCGCCCGCGCCGGAGCCGGCGGCGCCCGCGCCGGCCGCCGCCAAGGCCGCGCCGCCCGCCGCGGAGCCGGCGCCCGCCCCCAAGGAAGCCGTGGTGGCGCCGCCGCCCGTGTCGGCCGCAGCGCCCGCGCCGGCGCCGACAATACCTGTTAATATTATTCCCGACTCTTCCATCGCGCCCATTGTCCGCGACACGGAGGACCAGAAGCTTATTCCTAAAATTGAACCTCGAAACGGTCTGGATAAGGTCGATCCGTCTCAATACATTGATCCCATTGAACGGTCTTTGGCTAGTCTCGAAAGAAGCCTTAAGGCAGATGTGCCTATGGATGTTAGTGTGGGAGTGTCAGAGTCGTCGATGCGTCTCGAGGAAGAGTTTTCACTACCTAAACCTCAAATGATGCCGGATGCTGCCCATCAGAACTTGATGGCACAACTAGGAGGTTTGACGGAGGTTGCCCGTGTGCCTGAACAGATTAAAACTGAAATGTACCTTCCACCTCACAATGGTTTTGTAGACAAAATGCCACATGAACGCGAGATGTTACGACCCGATATAAATCCTATAATTCCTGGCATGACCGGTGTAGCACCCGTGACGTCTATATTTGACCCCTTACCGTCCGCACCACACAGCGTGATCTCCCAGTCCCATCACAACATACAGAATGCACCATGTTTAATCACACCTGCAGCGAAAAAAGAAGATGTGAAGCCTCTGCTCACACCAAAACCAATCGAAGACCTTATGGGAGTTCCAAACATGGTTTCTAATAATATGTCCGACCGAGCTAAATATGAAATGGAAAAAAAGATGGAAGACTCGAAAAATACGAACTTTGCTCAAGCTTTCAAACTCAAACAAGAACAAAACTTAAAAAATGCGAGTTCGTGGTCGTCACTTGCGCAGGCTGGAAGCCCACAGAGTATACCAAACATGGGAACCAATCATCAAATAAAACAAAAACCTGTCATGGATAGTTTTCAAGTAAGTTTAATTGTAGATTTTTATTGCTAAGAAATAGCACAAGATTTTGTTCAGTAAAATGTACATTATTGTAATTCTTTATAGGCGTTTAAGAAGCAAGCTAAAGAGAAAATTGACCGCCAAAGAGCTCTTATAGAACAGCAGGAGTTACGGAAAAAGGAACAGGCTGAGAGAGAAAGACAGCGGCAAGAAACTGAAAGGCGACAACCAGACGAAGAAAAAATGAGGTAAGTAATTGTTAAAATACCACTTGTTCCAAAATAAATCGAATACTGAGATAACCTCTGCTAAATTTATACAGTGTAATTTTACTGGGAGACATGGGGAAATCCGAGATAGGATATAACTGTCTTAGGAACCATTAGCTCTGTTTTATGTAAAGGATTTGGGCGTAATAAATTTTGTGCTCTGTTTTATGTAAAGAATTTGGGCATAATAAATTTTGTGCTCAAGTGAGAGTCCTTAAAATTCAAAATAAGTGAAACCAACCATTTCTTTTTTAAGTGGTTGTATTCTCTTTCTTCACACTGAAGTACAGTGAAGGCAACAATAATAGGTCAAGCAATTTTCAAACACATTCGATTCTCTCATCGCGGTAACATTTTAAAACTGTTAACAAAAACCGGCTAAGTGCGTGTCGGACCACACACAGTTGAAGGGTTTCATAGTTGGGATGAATATTTAAGTACCCATGCATAATATTGAATTTATCGATACTGTTGTAACCCAAAATATCCCAAAAACTATTGGCGGTAGAAAAGTCACTTAGAAACATCATATTAGTTTTAATTAAGAGATCTAACAATACCCCGCACGCTTATGTAACAGATTAATAATAAAAACATGTACATATTTGACAGCTATTTGCAACGTTGCCAACTCTCAGAATGCACAGCCTAATACATACGGTGTCGATCGACAGAGTGCCAGCAGGCGTGCGCAAGGTGGAGAGCGCGGAGGTGGCGTCGCCGCGCGTGTCGCCCGTGGCGCGCGCCTCGCCGCCCGCCGCCGCCGCCGCCGCCGCCGCCGCCGCGCCCGACAAGCCGGCCGCGTCCGAGCGCGAGCGCCTGCGCCAGCGCGAGCAGGAGCGCCGGCGCCGCGAGGCGGTGAGTGCACAGCTGGCTAGTACGGCCGGGCCCACGGCTATACTGCTAGGCAGTGTTGGGTCAATCAACTCATTTTTTTTAACCGACTTCTAAAAAGGAGGAGGTTCTCAATTTGGATGTTTATATATGAAGGCTACAGGGGCAAAACAAGAAATGTCACAAAAACAAAAAGTTTAGTAATTAATATTTTAATTTTTCAAATTTAAAAACATTCTTAAGTGTCACTTAAAATTATAAACTGCTAATAGGAACTTTAGTTTACTTTATAAAGTCTTATTTTTAGGAACATAAAATATTGAAATGGAAATATATTTATTTTAATAATTAAATAATTGAAGTAATTTTTAAATTTACTTTTGAAACATACAAAAACTAGTAATGTCCACTGTGTCCCATACAAGGAATGTCCAACTTAATATTTTTTTTACTAATTATAATGAGGAATGCCTTCAAAGTAGGATTGAGGCCTCTCAGAACAAAATCTTTTTAAATCCATTAAGTCCTTGTACTTTTCTGCACTAATAGGTAGGAAAATTCTGGCAATTCAAATTCATTTGATGTGTCTGATCCAGTTCCCTTTTTTGCCACTATGGGTGATTTCTCCCATATACCATTATAATTACTTCTGTGTAAAATAACTCTAGGGTGTTCTCTTACACACATTATTTCTCTTTAATACCTGAAAAAATGCTCATTTCCTGTGCAGTCCGCACAGGAAATGAGCATTTTTTCAGGTACTGATTTTCAAAAGTCAAATTATTTATTTCAAATATGCACATCAAAGGCACTTTTGAACGTCAAAATATACAATTTTGAAAGAATTCTGAAAATTTTCTGATTAGTTCGCCTATTCCTACCTCAATCACCTCAAAGGGTTTGGGTCTTTGGCGACTATCTCTCAGCAAATCATACCACTGGTATGGAACTACCATGTGGGTTTTTAGATTGATAAGGCCCATATTATTGTCGCATTCTAAATATGAATGTCCTCGGATTGGATATGTAATTTTGATGGAATCCAAAATTTTCATTTTATGGAAAACAAAATGAATGAATCTTATCACTGTGTAGTTCTTATTCTGACCACCTGCTGAATCACAGTATATCTCTAAATGCTTAATACGACTATCCAGGTGGTTAGTTAAATAATGAAACGGAAATGAAACCACTTCATCTGATCCCTTGCGTCCACAGGTTTCAGGATAGGTATAAAAGTAGGAGCTTGCATCTCCCAATGCATGGACATTAAAAGAGTACATTGATAACTGACTACACATTGTTTGTGGTAATGTTTGGCAGGGATACATTTTTCTGGTAGTCATGGCAATTGCTTGGGACATTCTTTCTTACGTTCCGTTATAATATGGACCTTCCCTGTTTTGTTCCTGTATACAGTTTTAAGACTTATGTAATACATCTGACTATACTTCTTTTTACGCGTTTTGTGTAACGCCAAATAAAAATACGCGATAAACGAAAATATTGCCATCAAAAATAAACTTTGAATTTTAGTGACATTCCTGGTTTTGCACCTGTACTCTTCATATAATGTATGTTCACCGATTTCTCCGTCAATTGTAGACCGATTCTGACTTTTTTGTTTGAAATGGTATGGGTCGTGTCCGTCCGTCCGTCCGTCCGTCCCCCTTGCCCCCCGAAGGTGGTCCCACCGTCACTAAGTCATAATCTGATGAGGGGATCTCATGGAAAACGAGGGTAATCCTCAAATTTTATAGGCACACCTATAGCGATTTGGATTTTTTTTATAGTAACTTGTGCATTTGCTCTCGGAAAGCACCATTTGGTGAAGTGGAACTAGTGATGAAAACCACTGATGGCCACTGGAACTTACTTGATAATAAGTATTTAACGGGTTGCGATTCGATTAGGTACTCTAATATGGTCGCTAAGTCATTTATACTCGTCACAATGTATATGGTGAGTGGCAGTTCTGCTGGTTCTTACCAGACGAACTAATAATAATAATTTTTATTTTTCAAAACTTGAGTACAGGTTAACTTAAATACTACATCACGAGTGACAGATAGGAAGTTATAATGGATAGCAGAGCAAAACCCGGTTCCGTGCTAGGAATTAACCTGTGTTATGGACACTAGGGCCGCTCCATCATCTCACTAAAAACATTAACACAAACGTCCGGAGTAAGAAAATTATTGAGTTACTGGATTCCCAATTTAGGCATGCCTGTATATAAGTGCCACAATTACGACGTGCAAAGGTGTGTGTTTGTATGTACTATGTGTGAGAGTGAGTGCTGGTGAGGGGGTGTAATATGAGTGTATTGTGTTATGTTATGACGATTAATTAAAATAAGCTATTATTTAAGGGCAAGTGGCGCGTTTTTTTATTTTTAAATATTTTTTTTAAATATAAATACTTATTGATATTATTCAGTTTCATTAGCGATTTATATCTAAAATTTTATTCGTGATGATTTAAGAGGTTCTCAGTATCTGTGTAATTTAGTTTTAGGAGCCAAAATTTTAATTTTCTTTTTGACTCTATTGTTGTTGGGTACAGGTTTAGAATTTTCTTAATCTTACTGTACAGGAAACAGCTTATAACTTTGTAATGCCGTTTAGACATTGTCGTTCTATGTCTGATCGGGGGGCAGACTATTCGACCGACGCTTGAATTTATAGATAGAAGGGTCAAAAGTTAGCGTTGTGTGTTTCCTAATTATTGTTTGCTGAATAAAAAGCTGTCTCACGGTTAAAGCAGCTGTTTCGCTGTAAAGTTTAGCTGTTGGGTATCGAAAGGTCTTTTTAGCCATAACCTTAAGAACAGCTCGTTGTGCCCTCTCCAAAGGCAAGAGTATAGTCTTTGCTGGCCCACCCCATGTCGAGATGCAATAAGATAGTATTGATTGGCATAGCGCAACGTAGGTCAACATAAGGGTTTCTAAATCAGCTGCACTACGGAGCAATTTGAACACGTAGATCAGCTGTCTTACACGTGAAGTTAGGACATCAATATGACATCGCCATTTTAAAAATTGATCAGTGTTGATTCCTAGGTATTTAATAGAGGTGGCTCGGGAGATTGCAACACAATCACAGTTAGAAGACGGCACATGACAAACATGGGATTTAATAAAGAACGCATTTAGAGGAGGGACAGCAGAGGTTTTTAATGCGAAAGTTATGTTTTCGGTCTTATCAATGTTAAGCGTTAGCAGGTTACATGACAACCAACACATGGTCTTACTCAAAGCACTGCATCAGCTTTCACATCAGTCCATGTGGGTCCATGAATAAAAAGTGCAGTGTCATCTACGTAAGTAAATACTTGGTAGTTGGGAGATTTTAGCTCACAGAGGTCATTTATGTAAATAGTGAACAATGGCGGCCCCCAAAATGCTCCCCTGAGGAACTCCGAAATCCAACCCCTTGTCCCCACTGATGCAATCTCCAATCTTCACTGCTTGTGTTCTGTTAGTCAAGTAGTCCTTAAACAGTTTGAGAGCCATTCCTCTTACTCCAATTCTCTCTAACTTGGAGACAAGAATCGGGATGGAGACGGTGTCGAACGCCTTTGTGAGGTCCAAAAACAAACCCAGGCACTTTTCCTTCTTGTCCAAACTGTCCACTATTCTATTAACCAATGATAACACAGCATCATCCGTCGATTTGTTTTTCCTAAAGCCAAATTGATTAGATGATATAGATAATGCCCTTTGCTTCAAGATAGTTCGTTAGTCGGTTATTTAGCAAATTTTCAAGGACTTTGGACATAGCTGGCAATACCGATATAGGCCTATAATTGTTGACAACATCCACATCACCGTTCTTATGGATTGGGTGTACAATCGCTCTCTTAAAAACATCAGGAAAGACTCCAGTAGAAAGAGACAGTTGGCAAATGTGTCTCAAAATAGGGACAAATACATCAAGTGAAGACTGTAGAATAAATGCAGAGATATTGTCAAAACCGACAGCACCATCCCTACGCAGATTTTTTTATGAGAAGCTCAACTTCTTCAGCATCAGTTTGGATCAAAACCAGAGAGTCACACTGAGAAGCGACTGAGAAGTCCTAGGAAGATGTTGTGGAAGATGATGGTTTCTGCAGAATTTGAGTAGCTAGCTCCCAGCCTATGTTAGTAAAGTAATTATTAACCGTATTTACGGATAATGTCAATTTTCCTTAATCTTAAGAAGCGAAACAGCGGATGAGGATTTTGTTGAGTTCGTTATAGTTTTAATAGCCTCCCAGGTAGCCTTTGAATTATTTTTTGCGTCTAGAAGTAAGTTTTTCTCAAATTGTCTTTTGAGTTTCTTAAGTAATTTATTAATGAAATTTCTGTATCTAATGTATGATAGTTTAAGTGTAACATTTGTGGGGTCCTCTCCTCAACAAATAACGTCCCTGCATCAAGAAGGCAATATTTTGTAAAAGGTGATGAGCAGTTGACATTAAGCACATTATGGTAACTTAGATAAATTACAAACTGACCTGCTAAAAAGTGAAAAATATTAATTTTTTTACAAAGAAAAACAACCGATTTCCAAAAAAACACTGAAGTGAAAAATAACTTTAATTTCGGAAGGCGGTGGCAAACAACTAAAATACAGATCAAAAGACACAGACTTCCGAAATTAAAGTTATTTTTCACTTTGTAGTGGTTTTTTGGAAGCCTGTTGTTTTTTTTTTTATAAAGCTTTTTCAATCATTTATTTAGTCATCACCGACTTAGTCATGACTAAATCAAAAAGTCATGTATCATAATGGTTAGTTTGTTTTTCATTTATGACAAACCAAAAAATCGCTCGAGAAGATGGAGTGAAAGATAGGCTGATTTCTTTTCTGAATTCGAGATATAAATCTCTTTATCTAGGCTACTCACTAATAAAAAACAAAATTGAAATACAATACACCAATGCCGCCTGACCTGTTGTTAGAATGTTTTGTTATGCAATGACCAACCTCCCGACATCTTATCCTACGAAAATTTGAGAACCAGGTTTTTATGAAAACCAATTTATATTATTTTAAAAATTATTAGATGCGCGCGCGTATATTGTTTATTGTATAATTTTATAACTTGATTTTTTCGGTAAGTAGTCGAGAATTAAATTAGTCATGGATAACTTAATTACTTAATCATTAGTCATGATTAAAGATCGGGTATTCGAATGCATATCGACGGTTAAAAGGTAATTGGGCATAAGCGACATTTCGGTCGAAAATGAGTTATGAATGCCATCCTATTTAAAAAAAGAGATTAAGTAGGATGGCATTCACAACTCATTTTCGATTAAAATGTCGCTTATGCCTTTAAACCGTCGATATTTACTTAGTTTGAGAGTTGACTAGTATGGAGTGCTCTTAGTACGGGAAGTGTCGGTTTCCAGGACCGACTAGTTTTGAAGAGCTCCTCTTTTGTACTGTGTATGCGGGCGAATAAATATATTTCATTTTAGATTAAAAAGTTTGGAAGAAATTAATTATAAAAAATTGAGAAAAACTAAAGTTGTAGGTACTTATTATACTTTGAATAATATTTTTAAACGTGTTATATTTTCCACAAAAGTCTTGCCTAGTTCTAAACAGATAAGAAATAAATGTTATGCTTAGGAATACAAAATTTTAATTAATGAACGTGATCTCAGAAAAATAAATATTTTAAGAAGCCGTTTCCATACTTTGTACCCTTTGCGAAAAACCTACTTTAGGTAAATATGCATCCGAATATCCGATCTCTAGTCATGACTAACTAACTGATTCAAGCATTATGGAGTTGGTATTTTTTTTATCAAACTACATTTTGTCCAACACTGCTACTAGGCCCACTGCTACATTATTTCTTTCCAGATACCTTTGTTTTCGTACCACAAAAGCACAGTTATAAAAAAGGATTGTCTTAGTACAATTATGTAGCCCAATTTATATTATTACTACCGGCCCGACTCTGCTTCGCACATTATACACCTCCCTCATGAGTGATTCATGAGGGAGGTGTATAATGTGCGAAGCGTCCGTTCATTTGGTGAAATTCGTATCAAAATCCGTTCTTTAGTTTTTGAGTTTATCTCGTTCAGACAGATAGACACGGTGGGGGGGGGGGGGACTTTGTATTATAACACTTATGTAGTGAAGTGATATAGATTTACATCACTGGTCTGTGTCAGCCGGCCGTGAGTGCCAGAATGATCTAAGCTGACTGGAGTTGGGAACTGTTCCAACTGACCTTCAAAAATGAAAATATCCCATCTCAAAAAGCTGTCCTTGAAATCTATATGAAATAAAATTTGTTTTAATTGTTTCAGATGGCGGGTCAGATAGACATGAACATGCAAAGTGATTTGATGGCCGCATTTGAAGAATCACTGTAATGTGCTTTAAAGAGGACACTAATAAATTGTACATATGAGTATATAAATATTAATTTTACGTCAATGCAATCGATAATTATGGTGATAGTATGACACCGAAGTGAGTTTGTGATCGTTTAGTGCATGAAACAGTTGACTAACATGTGGTTAAGTGCTGTGAATAGGTATACTTAAACTGTTGTAACGTCATTATTGATTTCGTGGTCACATATTATGGGCCTTTACTAGAGGGTTGCATTTTAATTAAAATTAACTTGTATTATAAGTTTGTATGTAAGGTCTTAAAGGTAAACAACTCTCTTTACATTCGTAAGTCTATATTTATATTTCGTTTTAGATTCGTCTTCTTCCTTCCATAATTGTTTTATAGTGTCTACTAATGACGATAGAATGGTAGATTGAAATTGGAAAATCAACATGTTTTATGTAATTGGTAAATAAATAAACAATCAAATAAACTATGAAATCTGTTATGCGACTTCACACCATTTCTCATTGCATCGCTGTATTATTTGAATGTTTCGAAAACAACAGTAAATATTGATGCTTAGATGTTAAATAAAAATAATTACAAGTATATAATGCCATAATATTAGAATGTCGCTTTTAATTCAACGTGCAATGGGTGACGGCGTGGGTTTATATTTATTAGTAATTGGAATTTCTGTTACGTATTCGATTTTCGATAAATATTGCTTAATGTTAGTAGATTTTTTATCAGTCTGTCATGGAAAACAGATCAAATGTCATACATTTGATTTGAAATATATTTATTTTACATTGGAATATGTCTTTTTGTGTTTGTAGATAGATAACTCCAGTGAAAATGTAGTAAATTTTAAACAAATTCTGCATACAAACTCATTAATATAAATGAGTACCAATTATACAAATCTCCACAAAAACATTGTATATTGTTAAGAAACTTTTTAATTTCAGCCATTTACTTCTCAAATTCGAAATCAAATGTAGATATGAAGTAAAATATATTGACATTCCATATTGTATATATGTTGTTTAAATTGTTATTTATATTTTATTTTCGCCAATTTGTGCAGCTTTGGGCATTTTGACAAGGCACAGTAAACACTGTCACTGAATGTTATGAGAGGTTCTTATATAAAATATAAGCACAGCTAAGTGTTTCTTATAAACGTACCAAATTAAACTGTTTTAATGTACACATTATTTTCTTGAAGTCGGTATTTTTTTGTTTTAATTTCTTTGGATATTGAACCCTCTTTCGTGCTTAGTTTCATAAAAATGTAATGTTCCCACTTAGCTAATCATTCTGTAAGGTCGACTGTCTACCTGCTACGTAAGATGTGCACGGAGAAGTAAGCGACGTTAGCTGCGCGTTCGTTGGTTTGCCAGCAACGCATTCGTGCGTAGCGTGCCCGTGGGTCACAGTTAACGATCCCGCCTATATTTTCATACCAAGCTAAGTACACGTGCGTAGTTTAGCCGAGGGATGCTGTAGAGCGGCGCCCTAACAAACAACGACACAAAAAAATCGTAATTAGGTATGTAGGGTTTATATAAAAATATTTCTACACACTAAGGCTGATTTAGATTGATCCAGTATTTCCAGCACTGAAATCCAGTGACGCTAGATCGGCCACGGCACTGGATCAAAGCAACGTTGATTACATTACGCCAGTAGTTATTTATCTACGTATCGGCCCTTACGTGTGAGAAAGCAGGCCATATAAAGTACTCTGTGAAGCAGGCGTCATGACACGACACGACACATATTTTGATTATCTCCTATCAGAAGTTTAATTTCCGTTGGCTCGATTTTTGCGATGAAAATACTAAAATTCTAAATGGAAACGAATCAGTGTCGTATCGGTATGCTTATTTCAAAAGGAACGAAAAAAACAGTTGTTTTTTAGTTGGTATTTTTTTATATAATTTAAACCTAGCCTATAACCATCGCACGACCAAGACGAGTCGGTAGACACCGCAAGTATTAAAATCCATCCAGCACTTTGGATACGTCGTCTGATGTCGCGCAGTCTGGTAAAAACGTGAAAAACTTGCTGATTTATTTTATAATCGTAAATTCGTAACACTAATACCTACATGAATAGAAGAGAATACTTAAACTTTTGTAGAAAGTGTAATGATATATTTAAAACCTATTTACTTATATTCTTAATGTACATAATAAAAAAATGTTTGGTTTTATTAAACCAAGATGCAAGTGAAACTAGTGGAGCTGCGAGCCATGGGCGCCGCCATTGGCCTTGGCTGCTCTGCCGAACGCCTTTCACTTTACCCCTACTCTGCGGCCGGCTGTAATGCGACATGCGATAGACGAACGGAACATTATGAGGCGATTGAATAAGTTTCACTTTAAAAAAAAATAAAAGCGAAAACTTAACAAATACGCTCCCGTGGAACAACATGACGCTTCCTCGTTTGTCAAAATACGACAATCAATTTAGGAGTTGAGAGAACAGATTGATGATCATACAAACCTACATACATAGCCTGTTAAAATCATAATCTAGAAGGATTATATAAAACCAAACCAGCATAGTCAGTGGCGGACTAAGCCTGTCGGGGGCTCGGGGCGACAAAACAAAATGAGGCCCGGTGTTCTCGGTTTATGAAGGTATTTCTAGTAACATTTTGAAAAAAAAACGACAACAAATAAAACAAGTAGCGTTGTACTTGTTTTATTTTTTACGTGATTATAATCTACCTACACTACGGACCTCGCAACCGACAGGATTGTTTTTTTTTTTTCAGGGAGGTGCATTTTCATCTCTTCAATAGGCTATGTAGGATGCGAGGCGAGCTCAATTTTTTTTGCACTTCGTCTCGGAGTTCTCGGTTAGGTTTCTATTCAACATTCTTAGGGAAATAGGTGTTGCTTTGTCGATGCAGAAAGTTTTGCGAGTCGGAGCGTACATAGAATGCAAGAGCGAGCTCGAAATTTTTTGCACACCGCCTTGTGTAGGCAAGTCTTTTTAAAAAGTCAGGCTCAAATAGGAGGTTCCTTTGTCGACTTATGAGGGTGACACTGAAAGTTCTTAGAAAATCAAAAACTGAACAAACTAGCAAGTAATTAGTTTTATTATATCTTTTCAAAATAGTGTCCATTTACATCAATACATTGCTGCATCCGATGGAACTACTGAGAAAAGCACTTTACCCACTCATCCTTAGGAGTCTCTTCGACGGCATTTTGAAACGCAGCTACTGCTTCCTTGGCGTCCGTATAACGTTTTCCTCGAAGTTTTTCTTTTATTTTCGGAAATAAATAAAAATCGCAAGGTGCGAGGTCGGGGTATAGGGCGGGTGACCCAGTAATTCCACTTCAGACGTCGCCAAGTAGTCGATTGTTTGCTTGGCGGTGGGCGACGAGGCGTTGTCGTGGTGAAGGAGGATCCTACTGCGAGGTCGTTTCTAGTGGCAAGTGGCAAACAATTGTTAGTTTACCACTCTGCAGTAACTGTTTTTCGATCCTATAAAACAGTTGTTGCGTAATGACCTGTCCTTCCGATGAACGAGGCCACCATCTTTTTTCCCACGCTTCGACCTCTCTTCACTTTAGTTGGCACCTCCTCGGAAGGAAACACCCAGACAGCAGACTGTATCGTAGTTTCAGGATCATAACAATAAATCCAGCTTTCGTCACCCGTAAGTATGTCGAACTTATTTTGAGTCACCTCCGTTAAATGACAACGAAAGTCCTACAAAATCATTGTACGAAATTTTTTTCTCGTTAAATTCAAGCTGACGTGACAGACAATTTGCCGCCAAATCGTAAACAAATGACAAATGAATAAAATGGATACACATAGTACTTGATTCTTACGTTTTGTTAACAAATAAAACATTGTCAGTGGCAATAAGCACGAATAGTGCAACGCCAAAAAAAAAAAAAAAAAATGGATACACAATAATATTGGCAGAGTTCCATTTTCGAAATTTGAACTTTTTTTTTTATTATATCGTTTACAAGTGGCCAGTTCTAAAAACTTTCAGTGTCGCTTTGGATACGTACGGGGCTCTTACATAGGTACACACGATATGGGTTGGCAACTTTTTTTAACAAAAAATAAAGTAGGTATATTTAGGTCTGAGAAGATTTTAAACAGTATTTTATTTATTTAACTTGTAAAGCCTACTTAGCTGTGATAGTTTTCCTCTTAATTGCATTATAAATATACTACTGCCATGGAATTTTTCACATCTCTATAAACAACCGTTTAGCTGGCAGGGGGGGACGGGGCACACTTGACTGTAACAAAAAATATCACGCAAAAGCTTTTCAATATTGTATTTTAGCACTTTGTCGGCATGATGAATATGTACACCTATGCCAAATTACAGCTTTCTAGTACTAAGCGTCTCTCAGCTACAGCAGGGTCAGACGGACATGGTGAAACTATAAGGGTTCCTTGTTTACTACAGAACCCTAAAAACAGAGGTATATTTAACCCATTAGAGACGAGCGTTGCCATATGCTCGGGCGGATCCAGCCTACGAGTCCGGGGTCACATAGTCGAGGTCCAGTGAGGACAGGCTCCAATCAGTGGCGGACTAAGCCTGTCGGGGGCCCGCGGCGGCAAAACAAAATGAGGCCCCCCACATTCTTCTCAGTTTATTTTACCTACATTCCTATTAACATTTTGCAAAAAAAATATAATAAGTAATAATAAATAAAAATAAAGAGTGAGCCTTACAGTAGTCACATATGATGTTGTAACATCTGACATCTCACGATGGTAATAAGCAACTGAGCAGCCACAAATAAAAAAAAAAAACGACCGACTTCTAAAAAAACACTACAAAGTGAAAAATAACTGTATTTTTTTTTTATGTGTGTTTGCCGATTTCTCCGTCAATTGTGGACCGATTTATAAAAATCTTTTCTGTTTGAAAGGGTATGCTCCCGAGGTGGTCCCATTGTCACCAAGTCATAATCTGATGAGGCAATCCCATGGAAATACTTAAATTTTAAAGGCACACGTAAAGCAATTTAGGTATTTACAGTAACAATTTTGTATATTAACTTGTGCATTTGCTCTCGGAAAGCACCGTTTGGTGGAGTGGAATTGATGATGAAGACCACAGATGGCCACCGGAACTACTGAATAAGATGTATTTAGCGAGTAGCGATTCGATTAGGTACTTAATATGGTTGCTAAGCCATTTATGCTCTTCACAATGCATATGGTGAGTAGCAGTTCTCCTAGTTCTTACCAGAAGAACTCCTCAACAACTAACGTCCCTGCATCAAGAAGGCAATATTTTGTAAAAGGTGATGAGCAGTTGACATTAGGCACATTATGGTAACTTAGATAAATTAAAAACTGACCCGCTAAAAAGTGAAAAATATACAACCGACTTCCAAAAAAACACTACGAAGTGAAAAACAGAGTTATTTTTCACTTTGTAGTGGACATACTAGTGTTAGTTACAAATCTCGCGTAGGACGCCCAAAATCCCTCTTCACTGTAGATAACATCATTGCTGTGAGACAACTAATTCTCGAAGATCGTCATGTGATGTATCGAGATACAGTGTGAGTCTTTATAATCTGCACATACTGAATCGAGGGAATCTTTGCTTAATTATATCGACGGAAAAAATGATAAAAAAAATCTAAATATTTTATTGATATTTTTAATGGATTTTTTATTTATTTTTTCGCTTCTGTGACTCCAGTGTATACAAAACGGTGTAACTTTTTAACTCGATGTTTTATCACGATGAAACAAACTCCATAATGATTGGAAGTAATTAGGTGTCCGCATTAAATGAAAATTGTGTAAAAAACTGCCACCAATTAAAAATTAACACGTTTTTTCCGCAAAAATCTGATTTTTTTTCATCAATTTTTGCAATAATCGTAAAATTTCTCAATAAGATGCCCCGATTACCTTCATTTTTTATTACTTTAAATTATTCTTCATCGTATTAGCTATCCAATAGTAAAAATTGCAAGGGTTTAACTCAATCCCATCATTTCTTATCAACAGCCAAAGAAAGGCCTAGAGCACGGCTACGCACTAATTGTTTAGCAGGTAGACGTCCTTTTTTGTTGAGAATGTGCGCGGGTCGGGGTGCGGGGAGGTAGGGCCAGCTGAAGGGACCAGAAGGGATGACAGACAGGCAGTCGCTCCGAATTATTCGCCGCTGCTACATGTGTTTCGTTACTTTCATTCACTGCTACCTGAGTTTCGTGACTTTCGTTCGCTGCTACGTGATGCCGCGCTTAAGTGAATTCTCCCCGGCACACATTGCCGACATTCATTTTTACTATGGGATGGGACGAGGAAGTGCCAGAGCTGCGCGCGCAGCTTACATAGCTGCGTTTCCTAACAGGCAACCAGTGCCATCTGCCCGCAACTTCCAGGAAGTTCACAGAAGATTGTCGATCACTGGACTTGAATCAAGTAGAGATCGTCGCGAGCCGCCTCAAATAATTATTGATGTGGTTCTGGAACAAGCAGTACTGAGCGATTTGTTTGCTGATCCATCCATAAGTACTAGACGACTGGCTCTTCGTCACGGAATATCACAAAAATCAGCGTGGCGTATTTTAAAGAAAGAAGGATTGCACCCTTACCACTACCAAAGAGTGCAACATCTACATGAAGACGTAGATTGGCGTCCAAGGTGTGTGATGTCCACCTGGATTCAAAGAAATACCAGAGCAAACCCAAACTTTCCGAAAACCATACTATGGATGGACGAATCAACATTTACCAGAGATGGTATTACTAACTGTAGAAATTTACACAGATGGTGCCCTGGAGGTCAAAACCCGAAATTGAAACGTTCATCGACTTTTCAAGTAAGATTTTCAATAAATGTTTGGGCTGGTCTTATCGATAACATGTTGATTGGACCAGTCATACTGCCGAGAACTTTGAACAGTGAAAGATTTTTAAGTTTGTTGACTGACGATCTACCTGAGTTATTGGAAGATGTACCACTGTCTTTGCGTCGAAGGATGTTTCTGCAGATGGACGGATGCCCTGCCCATTATGCCACAAATGTGAGATCATTTTTAAACGAAAATTATCGTGATAAATGGATTGGACGACTAGGACCTGTAGGGTGGCCTGCGCGTTCACCCGATTTAACGCCCCTTGATTACTTCCTGTGGGGGACCATGAAGCAACGCGTCTACAGTACTCCCATCAACAGTGAGGTCGATTTGCGTGATCGCATAATTAACTGTGCAAATGATATTCGCAATGATCCCGAAATGATAAGGAGAGCGACACAACAAATTTTAGTTCGCGCGGCTTTGTGCCTACAACAACGAGGTGGACATTTTGAGAACCTAATGCATTAAATTTTCTTTAAAATAATAAATGTTTTAATTGAACTCTTTTTCATTCATTGAACCCAAATAAATCATCCTTAAGAGAACAAAAATAGCGCGTTCGAAGTGCCATCTTTAACACTTGATAGAAAGTGTTTTGTCTGAGCTAAAAGCATACAATTTTTATTATTAGGTAGCTAATACGATGAGGAATAATTTAAAGTAATAAAAAATGAAGGTAATCGGGGCATCTTATTGAGAAATTTTACGATTATTGCAAAAATTGATGAAAAAAAATCAGATTTTTGCGGAAAAAAACGTGTTAATTTTTAATTGGTGGCAGTTTTTTACACAATTTTCATTTAATGCGGACACCTAATTACTTCCAATCATTATGGAGTTTGTTTCATCGTGATAAAACATCGAGTTAAAAAGTTACACCGTTTTGTATACACTGGAGTCACAGAAGCGAAAAAATAAATAAAAAATCCATTAAAAATTTCAATAAAATATTTAGATTTTTTTTATCATTTTTTCCGTCGATATAATTAAGCAAAGATTCCCTCGATTCAGTATGTGCAGATTATAAAGACTCACACTGTATAGAGGCTCTATTAGGCATCTCAGGGACAACCATTCAGAAGATCTTGCATGAAGCGCTTGGTGTGAGAAAGCTAGTTTGCCGTTGGATAACGCATCTGCTTTCCGACGATCACAAGGCGGCCCGCGTCAAATGGTGTAAGAAAACTCTGCACAGGTTCAACCGAGGAGAGTCAAATCACGTCTACGACATCATCAGTGGTGATGAATCTTGGATCTATGCCTACGATCCTGATTCCAAACAACAATCTAAAATCTGGGTCTTTCAAGACGAGCCAAAGCCGACTAAAGTTGTTCGTTCTCGAAGCACTTCGAAAAAGATGGCGAAGGGAGCTCGAAAACTTTTAGCACTACATTTATATTTTGTATATGTACGGGGCCTCCAACTGCAAACGGCTTCTTACTGAATATACTTTGACCGTGTTTGGGATTTGATAAAAAAGTATTGCTTAAGATGTGGAGGATTCCCCAGAACCGCACCGGGCCCGCCCCGGTGCGGTTTGTGTGACTGACACTGGCATGGGCACCATCAGGGATTTTACTTACTAACATAAAAAATTTCTTGCTAATTAGTCAAAATTAGACGCCAAATATCAGAATTAGTCGGTCACTGGATCAAAAGTTATAAGGGTTTATAAGTGGCCGATCTGGAGATCGCCTACCCCAGCATGGCCCATTTGAATCTCAAAAGCTAGGGCACTAAGCAAAGGTCTGTTTTCTCCCAAATTTAGTCGCCAATTAGTCGAAAATAAATCGGCAATTTGAAATAGCTCTAAAGGCTTCTACATACTGGCGCGACTTGTCGCGCGACGCGTCGCGTGGCGATTCTGGCGCGACATCGCCACGCCATACCTTTCACACTAGCGCGACAGGCAGCTGGCGTCGCGGCCGCTACAGTCGCGTAGCGGGCGCGACGCGACAACGCCGCGACAAGACAAGATAGTATAAATAGCGGTCCAATCCAAACTGGCCTCAGTAGCAGGCGTTCTTCGTCAGTGGATGAAGGCAGGTCTGTGCGTGTTTGCCGAGTGAGGTTAGGTTCGATTTCCCGGTCGGTCGACATAACCCAACCTAACTTATGTACCTAGACTTGACCACACGAGCGCGAACGGCGAAACTGACGAATTCGGACGCGCTAAGTGACTTAGGTAGATGTAATGGTGGTGTGTGTGTAATTAAGTTTTAATTTAAGCGACTTTGTTCTATACTATGCATAATTAATGAAGTAGATTAATTTACCTACCTATGTGTGTGTTCAAGTGTTGTGTGCCTATCTTATTATTTTTGTGATCTAATATTGGAAATATATTTTTATGTTGAACATTACATCCGTTAGTTTTATTCATTCTAATATATATTTACTACTTTTTGTATTAGATTCCAGTGGGTCTCATTGACTATTGTGTTTTCAAATTTGACATAAGCAAGTTTTACCAATTAAACTATTTCAGTGTATGCTCAGAAGCATTCTAAACCCTCTTGCAAAAGTTGAGTTTACTCGGTTTTATTCCAAAGTAAATTAAATCATAAGCAAAATTGTAAGTCTTCGCAATGTGAGTCTTATCCCATTGTGATAAGGTATAAATTAGGATGTATGACGAAATTAACTAATAAATGAATAATTTCTCAATTTCAATTTAAAAGTCCTCGCAAAAGTTAATTATCCTAAATTATACCTTATAAAAATAACATAAGAGTTACATTGCAATGACTTACTCATGGTTTTTGGCGGCGCGCGGCATGCTCAAAGGAGCAGGTACCTTTTTGAATCTGGCGCAAGCCAGCTGCTCTACTGCGCCGCGCGTCGCACTTGCCACGGCTATAGTACTTACCTAGTATTATTAGCGGATTTTGACTCAAAACACGAATGTCTTATAATTTTATTTCATTTTTAACCGACTTCAAAAAAGGAGGAGGTTTCTCAATTCGACCGTATATATATATTTTTATGTGTGTTTGTACGGATAGCCTATACAATGCGAGATCAGCTTATACTGGAAGGTTATAGCATGATGTGTAGCCAGCCGTGCGCACTATTTTACCTACTGCTAAAAAATAGTAGTCAAGTGCGAGCCAACTTTGCGCTGAGGGTTCCGCCCATTGGTTTAGTAGTAAGTTTGTGTTTTATAGTTTTCGCCGTGTATGTAGGTATGTAATGTGACAGTCGTTTGCGTATGTAATTATGTTTTAGTAGGACTATGCAAGTACCTACATATACATAAATACCTATAATTATGTTAGAAATTTTGCAAACCGATTCTAAACCACTGCATAAATTCAACTGCTACAAAAAACTAGTCAAGTGCGAGTCACCATTGCGCTGAGGGTTCTGTAGGTACTTTGGCTTGGTAGTAAGTTTACACTGCCATTTTACAATCGTATAATATAGTTTTCGCCTTGTATTACTACTTTCTTACTTATTATGCAACTACATACCTTTATAAAAATGAATCGCCGAAAGGTATGCACACGCATAACTTCCGAAGGACTGAACCAAATTGGATAGTTATTTTTTTGTCGTGTTAGTGATTCTCAGGACAAGGTTTGTATAAATATAAGATAGGTAGGGTAGGTAGGCAGATAGGTACGTACATAGGTAGGTAGGTAGGTACGTAGGTAGATAGGTAGGATAGGGTAGGGTAGGTAGATAGGTAGCTAGGGTAGGGTAGGTAGGTAGGTAGGTATGTATGGTATATACCATAAGTTTTTGGAAAGTAATTAAACATCGTCAAAATTATACAACATTTATTTTAATTCACCTAAATCTCTAATTAATTAATTCTCGACATTAGACTTGTCGCGCGACGCGTGGCGATTCTAGCGCGACATCGCCACGCCATACCTTTCACACTAGCGCGACAGGCAGCTGGCGTCGCGGCGTTGTCGCGTCGCGGCCGCTACAGTCGCGTAGCGGGCGCGACGCGACAACGCCGCGACAAGACAAGATAGTATAAATAGCGGTCCAATCCAAACCGGCCTCAGTAGCAGGCGTTCTTCGTCAGTGGATGAAGGCAGGTCTGTGCGTGTTTGCCGAGTGAGGTTAGGTTCGATTTCCCGGTCGATCGACATAACCCAACCTAACTTATGTACCTAGACTTGACCACACGAGCGCGAACGGCGAAACTGACGAATTCGGACGCGCTAAGTGACTTATGTAGATGTAATGGTGGTGTGTGTGTGTGTGTAATTAAGTTTTAATCTAAGCGGTCACATAGAGAGACAAGAAAAGCGACTTTGTTCTATACTCTGCATAATGAAGTAATTTAATTTACCTATGACAAGTGTTGTGTGCCTATCTTATTATTTTTGTGATTTCTAATATTGGAAATATATTTTTATGTTAAACATTACATCCGTTAGTTTTATTCATTCTAATATGTATTTACTACTTTTTGTATTAGATTCCAGTGGGTCTCATTGACTATTGCGTTTTCAAATTTGACATAAGCAAGTTTCACCAATGAAACTATTTCAGTGTATGCTCAGAAGCATTCTAAACCCTCTTGCAAAAGTTGAGTTTACTCGGTTTTATTCCAAAGTAAATTAAATCATAAGCAAAATTGTAAGTCTTCGTAATGTGAGTCTTATCCTATTGTGATAAGGTATAAATTAGGATGTATGACGAAATTAACTAATAAGTAATAAATGAATAATTTCTCTATTTCAATATAAGTCCTCGCAAAAGTCAATTATCCTAAATTATACCTTATTACAATAAGATAAGCATTGCAATGACATGGTTTTTGGCGGCGCGCGGCATGCTCAAAGGAGTAGGTACCTTTTTGAAGCTGCCGCAAGCCAGCCGCTCTACTGCGCCGCGCGTCGCACTTGCCACGGCTATAGTACCTAGTATTATTCGCGGATTTTGACTCAAAACATGAATGTCTTATAATTTTATTTCATTTTTAACCGACTTCAAAAAAGGAGGTTTATCAATTCGACCGTATATATATATATATTTATGTGTTTTCGCCGATTTGTCCGTCAGTTGTAGAACGATTTTAAAAATTATTTTTTTTGTTTGAAAGGGTATGCTCCCGAGGTGGTCTCATTGTCATCAAGTCATAATCTGATGAGGGGATCCCATGGAAATCGAGGGAAATTCTCAAATTTTAAAGGCACACCTATAGCGATTTAGATATTTTTATAGTAACTTGTGCATTTGCTCTCGGAAAGCACCATTTGGTGGAGTGGAATTAAGAAGAAGTATTTAACAAGTTGCAATTTGATTAGGTACTTTAATATGGTCGCTAAGCCATTTATGCTCTTCACAATGCATATGGTGAGTGGCAGTTCTCCTGGTTCTTACCAGGATTTTCAAAAATATTCAAAGCAAAATTCCCATAGTGGATTTATTGCTATTGAATATAATTACACAGTTATACCACTTAAGAGCCTATACATACAACCTCAGCTCAAATTCTAATTTCGCCCCCACTTCCCCGCGCCACCTCTCTCTTTATCTCGCTCGCACGCTACTGCTCGCGGACACGCGAGCACACGAGGTCGAAGCGATTTTGTTAGAGTAGGTAAACTACACTATTACCGGACGAGTACTCAGAAATAAAATTATCAATGACAATTTAGTATTGACATGTCATTTATGAACATATAATTATTTATCGCAAATTTAATTTCAATGTACCTACTAACGGCTACTCATTAAGCTATAATTTCCTGTATAAGCTGACCTCTCATTGTACGGATAGCCTATACAATGCGAGATCAGCTTATACTGGAAAGCTATAGCTTGATGTGTAGCCGTGCACACTATTTTACCTACTGCTACAAAATAGTAGTCAAGTGCGAGCCGACTTTGCGCTGAGGGTTCCGCCCATTGGTTTAGTAGTAAGTTTGTTTTATAGTTTTCGCCGTGTTGTAATGTGACAGTCGTTTGCGTATGTAATTATGTTTTAGTAGGACTATGCAAGTACCTACATATACATACCTATAATTATGTTAGAAATTTTGCAAACCGATTCTAAACCACTGCATAAATTCAACTGCTACAAAAAACTAGTCAAGTGCATGCCACCATTGCGCTGAGGGTTCTGTAGGTACTTTGGCTTGGTAGTAAGTTTACACTTTGCCATTTTACAATCGTATAATATAGTTTTCGCCTTGTATTACTACTTTCTTACTTATTATGCAACTACATATAAAAATGAATCGCCGAAAGGTATGCACACGCATAAGGTAAGGTAGGTAGCTAGGGTAGTGTAGGTCGGTAGGTAGGTATGGTATAAACCATAAGTTTTTGGAAAGTAATTAAACATCGTCAAAATTATACAACATTTATTTTAATTTACTTAAATCTCTAATTAGCATATTTCGAACATGTCTGGGATCGCATAGCTCAGGCAACATGCATGTTATATAAAAATGTTCTAATTTTGGTTCCATTTCTTCCCAATAATGGTCATGTCTCTCTATAATTTCAACTTTGATGTCTTTGTCGCATCCAGACCATACTCCGAAAATACATTTTTGCCTACCAGTGATATGTAACTGCCCCTGCACCTGTATATACTAAGGATGTTTTTTATTTATGACAAGTCCGTTTTTAGTTTTCTTCCAAAACTTCACTTTTTTCTTATCTATAGCTTCGTCCAAAGAGGTTTTAAATGCTGTAATTGGACACTTGATTTCAATCATTGTGTCTTCTCCAACTATTCCGTCTGAAGTTGCACCTAGAAAAGGCAAATTCTTATCTATGAAAAGACCACAAGGGCTTTTCTCCTGTTTTTTTCTGATACAAAGTGAACGTTGCTCAATGTATATCCGAATGCCTTATTATGATTGCATATTTCTTGAAGTCTTCTATAAAAATATTCAGTGTCAATTATTCTTCGTCCTTCTATACAAAAACAGCTTTTCCCTTCTACAGGATTATTAAAACTCACTTCGTACCTGAAATGACCAGAATAAAAATATTTGATGAATTCTTGTAAACCTGCATACATACTTCATACAACCTTCTTATATAGAAATCTAGCAATTACCAATTACTATCATCATCTGATCACCTCATAAAGCAGTATTATTATAATATAATATTACTTCACAGTGGGAAAGTGATGGAGCTATACAGGACTTATAGCTCCATCTTTTTCTCACGCTGAAGTAATATTGAAATAATACTGCTATATGAGGAGATGGTTACCCCCCAGTACTGTGTAATCGACGTCTTCTGGAAGAACCATTATAATGATTTAGCTAAACTAGGGACCAAGGTACGTTAGTAGGTTCATAACTTTTGTCACCTACCTACATAAAGCATAGGGTGAAGTACCCAATTATCAGCACTTTAAGAGTTGGTCCTAATTTAAGCCTATTTATTATTGTGAAAAATAGTTCTTTACCCGTTAAGGCAAATTTTATAGTTCTAATATTTAATAAGGAAGACGTTATTAAAAGAAAAACATGGTTGACCTCTGTCCAAGATTTTTTAGACGAGTAAGAATAAAAAATGGGTCTCTCACCATTTACTGGCACCATCGCCCCAATTAATAGCATAGAGCGAGCTAATTATCAGCACATAACTATCACTGTTGGGAATTGCATTAAAAAAAAATATTTCCATTCTTAAAATCTCTTTTTATTTATATTTTTATAAAATTAGTAGGTAGGTAGACCCTGTAATATAAAACAATCACTTATAATCTAATAATAATTTTTAAAATTGACAAAGTTTAACATTAATAAAGTTATCTTAGGTAGGAATTTAAATAATTTGTTCAGACTTACGAAAATCTCACTAGAAAATGTTTTACTTAAATATAATATGGTAGCCGACCAATACCAACCAATAACTATGTAGGTATCAGCAACCATTAAGAAACATAAAATTGCACATAAGAAAGTGTACCAGTAAGTAAATAAAATAAAAGATAAGCTCTTGCCATCACATCTTCTAATCCTCTTGAAGGATCTTCTCTAGTTCTAGTAAAGTGTAAGTCTTCTTTTTCGTATTATTTATTATTTTTTCCAACGGGTCTATTTCGTTATCTCTTTGACCAACTTGCGAGGTTCTGTGTGGTAAATTAAGTTTAATGTCGGAAAGAATTTGGATTTTTTTATTTGGTGGATAGTTACTCTTCTCTTCGGCTTTTCTTTTCTTAATATTAATTGAGTTTTCATTTTCAGGTGAGGATGGTATATTCGTGTTATGAATCATAACTTCGTGTTTAAATGTCTGGTGGTGATTAATGAAAGTCTCTTGTGATTTATTTTCTTTTGTCTCCTCTTTATTCGGAGCTTCTGTCTCTTGTTTTTTAGTATCTATTGCCTCTTTTGCTTTCTTGTTTATCTTGTTTCTGGTGGTTTCTACTGTAGTTTTATTTAGTTTAGTCTCCTGTATAAGATTAGCTTCAGTCTCTTGTTTTTTAGTTTCTACTGTCCCTTTTGCTTTCTTGTTAATCTTGTTTCTGGTGGTTTCTTTTGTTTTGTTTTTTTCATCTTGTTTAAGTAATCTGTTCTTTTTGCGGGTCTCTTGTTCTTCTTCTTTAAGTTTTTTAGCTTTTAATTTGTCATTTTCAGTCTTCTGCCATTCCGCTGAAGTAAGCACGAATGATGATCTCTCTACATTTTTAACACCTTTTCGTTCAGGTGTTTTTTCAACAGTCAAAACGTCCTGTAATTTGACAGGTGTTAGTAAATATTGTTGACTATCAAAACATACCAATTGCGCACTACCGAGACAATCTTCAGTATTGTTATAACATTGTTCATTCGCTATAGAATTGGTCATAGCTTGCATACCGTCTACAAAATCTTCTGCTAATATTACTGGTAATTGATCAATGTCTTGAAATCCAACTGCTTCGAAATTTTCAATTTCGATGTGAGTTTCTTTGTTTATGGACGTATTAGTTTCTTGATTTTCAAAAAAACAACAAATTTTCTTCAAAATCCTTTCTGTTTCTGTCAGATTTTCAAGCGGCGTTCTTTGCAGAAATGTTACCTTTTCATGCCCTACAATGTTTTCTAAAATTTCGCGTGTCATAATTTTTTCTTTATTTGAATTGTCTTGTAGTTTTAAATTGTCTTCTTTTGGTTCTCCATCTTGTTTACTTCCTTTACCCAGACATTTATTGTAGTTAATGGCACCAGAGTTCCAGGGACATAAGCCAGTAGTCCTGAATCCATTTATAATTGTCGTATCTTTGACACCAACCTCTAAAGCATCCTTGAGAACAGGTACGAAATTGTTCTTTGTGAGAGTCTCCAAAGGATGATCTCTCCTCCATTTCAGGACACTTTCCTTCCATGCAGTTTTGAGAGGTCTAAATGCTGACACGTCAGCTGGTTGTAGAATCCGTGTGGCGTTGGGATAAAGTGCTATCAAAACAATCTGCAATTTGCTGCACAATTCACTTACTTCAAGACTGAGATGTGTTTTGTGTCCGTCTACAAATAGTATGACAGGAAATGTTACCTTTCTTTTGTAGATATAAGGATGAAACACATTTTTTATATAATCATAGAAAAGTTCAGACTTCATCCAGCCAGTATCGCTTAGACCAATGCCCCACTCATCTGGAACTGATGATGTTATATCTTTGGGAAGCCTCTTGTTGGGAAACACAACTAATGGAGGTGTTACGTCTCCGTTGGCGCAAAATGTAAACAGTACAGTAAGGGCTGTTTTAGCTGTAGCGTGATCCACTTCATACACGTCTCTTTCTCCTCGTAACGAAATAACTTTGCCATTTTTGGGACATAACTGAAAGTTAGATTCGTCCCCATTAAAAACACGAGCTGGGTCCTGTAAGATGTCAAAATAGTTGTTTTCCTTAAGGTAAATCTCAATTTTGTGGAACCACCCTTTGATGTCTTTTTCTGACACATTAGCACTGGCTGATGTGACAGCTTCGGCAGTGCGTTCGCTGAGTTCTGGATGACGGCGCATAAAAAGATCATACCATTTTTTTCCAGGTATGTCATCTTTAAAGGGGTTTTCCCTTCCTGACTTCTTTAAGAAGTTTGCTACGCTTAATTGTAAATCAGATTTTCTTTTTGGAAATCCTTTCCGACAGCAATCTACAACCCACTGTACCAAAACTCCTTCTTCTTCTGTCGACAATATTGGCCTAGGACCTGGTAGATCATTGCACGGCTTTCTTAATCGCGACTGGATAGTTCCTCTTGGCACATTGTAAGTTTTCGAGGCCAGTTTTTTAGACATACCTTTTTTAACTGCATCCAAGGCTTTTAGTAGATTTTCGTTTGTGTACATTTTTCGTTTATTTGGTTTATTTTTATCCTTTGGCTTCATGGTACCTAGGTGGATAAGTGGTTCTGAAAAAGAAAAGAGATGATGAAATTCTAGGAAAACCAATTTACCAGCATACTTCTGATCCAATTATCAGCACCATGCTAAGATTTGGATTTTGATAATTTATACTACTTTTACAAAACAAAATGAATTCTATGCATAAAATAAACACAGTTTACATTAAAAGTTATGAAATTAGTATTTAGGTACTTTTTTCCATTTATCAGCACCCGTGCTGATAATTTGGAATTTACAAAATATTCGATCCGTTTATCAGCACCACGTATTTTACCAATTTATCACCGTAACCTCAAATTCTACTCTTCAGATTATCCTCATAAACTATCTCAAATATCAGAGAAATCGTTAGTTTCAATATAAAATATGTAAAAGATCTGATACATCATAAAATGTAAACATGTGAACTTACCTGCAATCACAAGAAACAGGCAAAAACAGAAGAAACTGCAGGACATAAGTGTTTGCTTACACAAAGTCCGCCATTGTGTAGTCTCAAAGTATGGTGTTGCCAATAGTAGAATTCCAAAAACATACATTTATTTATTTATTAGTGTGGTAATCCAAATTAGTAAGTGAAAACCTTAGAATTTGACAATTTATTCGGAGTGCTGATAATTTGGTGCAGTGCTAGCGTTTGGGTTATTCACCCTATGTAGGTAGAACTACAGTCGGATAAGTAAATTACAGTTGTGTATCTTGTAGTTATATGTATAGGTAGGTACTTACCGAACATACTTATATTTTTTTATTACTTACTTTCTAAACGCTTGGCTGCTACACTACGAATCACGGGTTCGATTCCCGCACGGAACAAATATTTTTATGACCTACAGACAGTTGTGCTGGGTCTGGCCGTTTGTGAATGTGAAGATGTGTGTTTGTAATCGCATCGTCTCCGATTCAGGAGTGGGTAAACATTATTAAAAAAAAACAATTACGTACTACCTATAGTAAGTACCTATTTTTTGTATATTGTAAAAACAAACCTTTAGTTAACTTTTTATCTTTTATAAAAGTTGCCTGGATTTCTCTTGAATCGTGGACGGTGCGTTTACAAACACAAATCTTCATAATATGAAGATTTGTGTTTAAGCCGAAACATCTGCGACTCCTAACGCAGCAGCGAATCGCTTAGCCACTGCACCAAAACGTGTCGTATGCCATCTACGAGTACCTACATGTTTGTAATCACTAATACTGTAAGTAGATAGGTCGGTAGATACTTACTTCAATACGTTTATCATATGTTTGCCTGTTTCTTTAGGTAAATTCCCAAAGTAGTACTTACTAGTTTACCCTCATATTTTATCTTTTCTTCTCCATCATCAGACCCTGATCACCATCTAGCTATAACCTTGTTATTGAGACCAGTACAATGAGCTCAAACACGATACCTGCGCTGTAAGTTGGTGAGTGAGGTAAATATCAACTAGAAAAGAGCTGATAATCTTCAAATGACTGAACTGATTTTCTTGAATCATAGCTAAGAACACTCTCGATTATGTCGCCTTTCAAACAAAAAAAACAAAATCAAAATCGGTCCATGCATTCGGGAGCTACGATGCCACAGACACACACACACACACACACACATACATACATACATACATACACACACACACACAGACAGACACGTCAAACTTATAACACCCCGTCGTTTTTGCGTAGGGGGTTAAAAATAAGAAAATCAACAAAAATAATAATTACTGAAAATTTATTTCAAACTCGAAAATCGATAAAAAGTTACATAACTTAGGTTGGGTTATGTCGACCGACCGGGAAATCGAACCTAACCTAGCTCGGCAAACACGCACAGACCTGCCTTCATCCACTGACGAAGAACGCCTACTACTGAGGCCAGCTTGGATTGCACCGGTATTTATACTATCTTGTCTTGTCGCGTCGCGCCCGCTACGCGACTGTAGCGGGCGCGACGCGACAACGCCGCGACAAACGCGTAGCTAGCGCGACGCCATATAAAGGCTCCTACATACTAGCGCGACTTGTCGCGCGACGCGACGCGACACAAAGACACCGCGTGTAGCGCTACAAGCGGTGCCTTTGTGTCGCGACGCGTCGCGCGACAAGTCGCGCCAGTATGTAGGAGCCTTTATAGGCATAATTTCTGTGTCGCGGCGCGACAGGTCGCCCCTGTGTGTAGTGGCGCGCGCGTTTTCATAGAGATTGTTCTACGGATATAATGTCGCAGAATCGCGTCGCGCGACAAGTCGCGCCAGTATGTAGAAGCCTTAACGCCGTGCGTAGGTACACTACTACACGCACAGCTATGTGTGCGTGACCTGTCACCGACACGGCGCGCGGGGAGTGCGCCGGCGCCCGCTCGGGTACAAACCAGTTTGAGCCGGCTCAGTAAGCGGACAGTGTGCCAGCGGCAGCGATACGACGCGGACGTTTTATTTTATATTGTTTTTAAAGATGCCAAACCAAGGAACATACTTACTCTAGGGAGAAGAATGACAACTACGAACTAATAAAATGGTACCTACGGTTTTTGGCGCCTCCTGGTGGACGCCCCCGGAAACTCGCGAAAGCGGGATATTCAAAATCGCATTTCTTTGAGATACTTATATAGAAGCCTGTCCACGAAAGCAGAACTGGGAAACTGTAACAGATGTTAAATTATTGTGCAATTTCACAGGTTACAATTTTCCAGCTCCACTTTGGTGGTCAAGCAGCCTTATTGATGAAATTAACATAAAAAGGTAAATAGAAGAAAATGTACTCTTGCTTGTAGAAAACTTTTAACAACAAAATCATAAGTTAGTGGTTGATTTGTAAAAGTCAAAGACTAATCAACGTCGTTAATGGTGAGGATAACACTTAACGTTACAAAAAGAGAATTCACAAGAAATAACATCTAAAGTAAATAATTAACTTCCTAGATTATCATGCGCTCACGCCGGCAGACATTTTTCTTGTGAACTGGTGCTGCCAGGTATATTTAACAAAATCTTACCCACTAAATTTTATTAAATTAATTTTAGAAAATAAGTAGCGTCCGCGCTCTGCCCGATGTGTTGCAGACGTTGCAGTAAATTAAATTAATTATTTATTTCTGTATTGGCTTGATTGGATAACTCTTTTGTCTATTTATACTTACAACCTACGCTATACGAGCGTATATCTATTATATTATACATACATTATAATTTTATTTATCCCATTTTAATAATAATAACATTGATTCACCGAAATAATAATAAATCGGCTAACTTGTTGGTTAAATATAAAACAAAAATCTTGATAAAACTTTTTACGACCGAAGTTTTTAAGTCTCACATAATAGAGGAGAACATGGCAACATAGGTCTAGCCCCCGTAGGCATTCCTAAGTTTACCCAATGAGACGACCCTGCCTGTGCCAAACTGTTGTACGTTACTGTGTGTACACATACAATGGTAGGAAACACGAGGAGACTTCTTTTTTTGTATATCCAAAGGATCTTGTCAGGTAATTATCTATATCTACTTATACCTACACATGTTTATTGCTTATTACAGAAGTATTTAGTTAAGAGTAGGTAATGGTGCCGATTCCCTTGTTCACAAACTAAACTAAATTTAAGTTCAGTGCATCTTTTTCTTTCTATTTCATTAAGAAAAGGACAGAAGATAACTTTTAGTTTAGTCCTGTCAAAATAATCAGCGCCTGTCACTACACTATACAAGTTTAGACGTGATTAAAAACTTGCCTACTAAAATTACGTCAATTTACGTCAAGCGCTGATTAATTTGACAGGACTAAACTAAAATTTATCTTCTGTCCTTTTCTTAATGAAATAGAAAGAAAAAGATGCACTGAACTTAAATTTAGTTTAGTTTGTGAACAAGGGAATCGGCACCAATATCTAAAATAACTAAGATGGCGATAAGGCTTTACCATAATTATGAATTATTTATTATTTGTTGTGTAGGTATATTGACGTATTATTTGTTTCGTATTTTTGTTTTAGTAGGTTTGTAGATAGTACCAAAGTATACATATTTGTAGGCCGTCTTAGTAAGATTCCATTTGGCCTTTTCTATTAGATAGGTACTTAACTTACGTTCGTGAAATAGAAAAACAAGGACGGAAACATTATAGTTTCGCCATGTCCGTCTGTCCGTAAGTCACAGTAATTTTATTACCTAACCAACTTCAAAAAAGTACCTATGCAATGTCTGCATCTATGTATCTGTAACTATTTCACAGTATTTATTAATAAATTAAAACATTTCGATTTTTTTTTGTTTTTCTTTACTAACAATTAAATGTAGGTACCCCGATTTTATATTTTCAATAACCAAGTGACAGCCCTATGAAAGTAGGTAAGTATTTTGAACTCTGCTTTCATTCTGCTCGGTTTTTTATTCATGTGATAAAACTACTGAGCCTAAATTTACAAAAAAGTATAGAAAATACTTACCTACATATAAATTACAGGAAAACCTATAAGTTTATGGTGTTAAAATAACATGGTAAATCTATCAATATTGTGCGTACCAATTTACATTTGCAGTTGGAATGGATGGGAGAACATGTTTTTCAACTACAATGTTAAGTTGGTTCTTGGGAAAATCGTAGCAACGTAGGTGGCGTCCAGCAGGTTTAGCACTAGAACCGTAGCTCGAGAAGCTTTTTGTCGACGGAAGAGTAGACGAAAATGACGTTTCCGTGTTGACAGTTTTATCTACCGAGAAATGTAGACAAGCGATTTCTATTCTACAGTAGAGTAGAAATAGAAACCGACATGCTAGGCTTGCTGTAGTTAGCGTCTATCTCCATGAGAAAGAGGCGTGGGTTTACGTATGTAATAAAGGACAACGTAAGTAAGTTAAAATAGTATTTAAAATAAAACATCGAAATCCAATTGGAATAATAATATATCACATTCCTTGATCTTACTGTACAACTAGACTACAGACAAGCACTTATATATTATTACAATAATAATATGTATAGATATTTAAATAAATTCATGTTTGCCAAATATTTAGCCCAGTCAAATAAGGGTTAAACCTTGGAATGAAAGTCAGAAAGCTGTTTTTTCTTAGCACACGTCTTGGTTTCGAGATCCTAAACATTTTTGATTGACCTTTACATTTTGACTCACTGACACGAGACCCAATGGTTGATCTTTATCCTAGTTCTTAGAACGCAAGAACGAAGGTCTATACAAAACCTAGTCTTTCAGACTTCCATTCCGAGGTTTACGCTTTATTTACCCTATTTGACGGTACTCATTAGGAGGCGTTGGTGTCCCACTCGATGAGGTATGCGGGCGGCGTGCCGGGCTCCAGGCGCCGCGCGTGCACGTGGCACGTCTGGCCGGCGCGGAAGTACGACTGCACGCTCGACTTCAGCGCAGACAGCTGCTCTGCGTCCACCTCAGCGGCAGTACTATTAGCTTTGTGAGGACTCAGCTGTAAACTCTTCACGCTGTTATTATTACTAGTGTTATTATTAGTATTTCTTCTTGCATTCTCATAATAATTCTTTTCTTGTCTCTGTCTCAGTCTTCTACCGTGAAATTTCACGTTATTGATGTGCCCCCCGCCTTGTGGAGTGACTTCACCGTTTTCGTTTGGGATATGAGCAGGTTTGTTGTTGTCATCAGGCAGAGGACATGACTTGTTCAGCTGTAAAAAGGAATTCTATTATGAATCGGGGAATAAAATTTATCAAATTTTTATTGTATAGTTAACAATAATTGTCAGCGAAATATATGTTTTGACGTATATACCTGCGCCTGTAGATATTTCCGCGGCCTCCTGAATTTCCTTCTTTTTACCTCCCCATTAGGCCCGATCACGATGTCCTTTTCGCTAAGCTTTCTTTTTAATGGCCTCATTAGAGGACCCATTGCTGGATTCAAGTTCACCGGTAACGAGAATCGTGAGTGATGATGGTTCTGCTTTCCATTTTGTTTATTGTATATGTTTGTTGTTGATGAGAATGGTTTCTTAGATGGATAGGACATCAAAAATGGATTATTCTTCCCCTGGAAATCTTTCAGCGGTGGTATAATAACGTCTAGGGTGCCCCTGCTGGAGGTCTCGTCGCCCGACGACTCTATGTCATGGCTGAAGCTAGTGTACGGAGGTATGCTATCCATGTGTTGCAGAGACATTATTTTGGAATGTTCGATAATGTTTTTAGTAGACAACTTAGATACTTCTAAGTTCATTGTAGCTATTCTTGTCGTGTGCGTGTTAATGCTGAAGTTAGTGACGTCACTCTTGCTCGCGTTCGTATCAACTATATTCTCTTTGGATATTTTATCTAACTTTACAGTACATGAAACTAAAGAAGTGTTGAGAGATGGCACTGGAGGACTTTCTTCACAGATCGATTTTGCTTCGTTTGTAGTGTTTTCGATTAGCTCAGATATTTTCTCTAATTTATCGGCTTTGGCATCAGAATTTCTAGCAGTAGAGGTGCATATGGAGGGTGAAGGTTGTTCGTCGATTTCAGAAGGTTTAACAGACTCATATGAACTAGTAGAATCGTTTTCTGAATTTGAGTTGGAGTTGAGATTTTCATGGAACCGCTTGCCCATCATTAAATTTAACCAATGACCATCAACTGGCACAATCATACGTTGATTGTGATTTTTATAGGAACTTTTATCATTGTTACTACTAGAAGGTTGAGAACTGAAACAAACAATATAATACATTTGAAATTAAGCTTCAAAATCTTTCAGTATGTTTAAAACTCCTGAAACAATACCTGTCATCAACAGCTGGAACTGTCTGTGGCGACGGCGCTCGCGGCAGAAACCTAAGTCGCGGTGCATATTCCCTCACTAATTCATCTGACAAAGGCTCCCCTTTCCTGATCTGTTAGTAAAACATAAATATAATGATCAAATAATACACAATATATGGATCAGAATTTTGGGCCACAAAAGGGATGAATTAACGGCAACTGCACGCAGCAGAGATGAGAATGCTAAGAGGGGTGTGTGTTGTGGCATGAATGGATAGAATAAGAAATGAGTACATAAGAGGAAGTCTGAAAGTGGCACCGCTGACGTGAAAAGCTGTGCGGAAATCGGTTGTCATTGTATGAACATGTGATGCGGAGGAATGAGGAAAATGTCGTGAAGAAAGTCTTGAGTATGAATGTCGATGCTATAAGAGTAGGGGAAGACCAAAGAAACGATGGATGGACTGTGTGAATGATGATATGGCTAGAAAGGGGGTGACTACCGAGATGACAACTAAAAGTATGGATGAAAGGGGCACGTTGCGCCGACCACAAATAAATTGAGATAAGGGCAGGAGAATGATGATGATCAAATAATAGTGGCTATAGACATCAATTACAACAAGTCTACGGACCTGTTCCAAAGCAGAAAGCTGCAACGGAGGCGGCGGCGGCCGTCGCAAGCGCAGTCCCCAGATGGTCGCACGTTTCTTCATTTCGCGCCCACATTTGAATCGCTTACGAGAAGACGTCAACGCTGTTAAGATTTTTTCTCGGCGCTCTTTTACTGGGGTTCGCCACATCTAGGAAGAGAAAAACAAATGAGGAAGCGACATTTCTAGAAATGAATATTATTATTTTCTTTTTTTAATAAACGAACCTTCTCAGGTAATTGCAGTGCATGCCAATTGTCCATGATGTATGGCATAATAACACTATCTAGGTCGAAATAATTCGGCGCATTGTATGCAGTGAGATTATACAGAGCGAGATGCGCCAGGTCCAGCCAACAAAGCTCCAGTCGCCGCAGATATTCCGTACCTCCGTTGCAGTGAGCGCACGCAAATATGTACAACCTAAAATTAAAATGCATTTAATAAAACAAATGTTTGTATCAACCATATTGAGAAATACTAGGCTCTTATTGCAGTGGGTAGGCGTGAAGATTACGCTCCAGTTCCCATAATGCCTATGCGGGTTCGATTATCGTTTATTCGACAAAAATTCGGCCACAAGAATCTCACATATCTTGGACCCAACCTCAAACCCAACCAATCAACTAGTGGTGTCGGCGTCTGTCGCGATTTTAACCTTGGTATTTAGTGATCAATAAAATCGAGCAAATCTGTATGGTGACAGATGTTATTGATCGTTAAATCACAATCAGCAGGCTTAGCACGAGCCCCTTTTTGTCGACGGAGTAGACAAAAATGACGTTCCGCGTAGAAAGTACGACGGCAGCAAAGTAGATAGAGTGAACTGCATTTTTTACGAAATTCACTCTTACATAATTCGACACAGAATTCTTTGTTTTGTCATAGATTTTTTTCTGTTTGATTCTCAATTTTCACATATAACTACAACAATTTTTCTCAAAGTTAATATTGACCTTAACCATTTCCTTGGTAATGCCTATTAACTAAATAATGTAAAATAGGAGAAGATAGCTTTGTTCTTCTATTAATTATAACAGTTTTGAGTTTTGTGCCCGGTTGATGGCAATAGGCTCGCCCCCTATTAACAACAAAACAAGGGAAACAAGGCGTGATGTTATGTTTATGTGTTTTATGTTTGTTTTGCGTTCAAAATCATGATTTTGTAGATAACTGTATATACTTTGTGGTCGTTAAGTAAAAAGTTTTCTACTGTCTTTAGTATGGCGATCACAAAATCAAATTGTCTTCACTACCTTAGACAACTGTCAGTTGTCAGTATGATTTTGACAGTTTGGGATAGAAAACTTTCTTCTGAGATAGTCTACATAAAAAAGGACCTAGACAAAGATCGTTAGAAACGAAGACAAAATGACAGATTGTTGAAGTATTTCTACAGTACTATGTCAAAAATGGAGAAACAAAATGTCACTTTGTATATAAAAGAGCTGTGTCTATTCTTCGTAGAAATAGAAAACGTCACGCTAAGCCTTCAGATGTTATCGAGCGTAAATAACGACCGTCAAATATCGAGCAAATCTGTAGGCATCTTTAGGAACCTCACCCACCACGCGGCCACGACAACGGCCAGTGGCCGCGGCGTTAAGTAAAACGTATATTTTTTCCTCATGAAACGAGGCTTGTTTTACTTGTGGTTACCAAGTGTACAAACACGATGTGAATATGTGTGTAAGCGCAGGAGCTCTCGATACTGTCCGAAACAATGACGAAGTCGGAAGTGGATGCATTATGTGCTGACGCTACTCGTGTTCACGCACACATTCACAGCGTGTTTGTACACTTGGTTACCACAAGTAAAACGCGCGTCGCTTCGTGAGGAGATATAAATAATGTAATATTCGTAAACCAATAGCCGGATCCACACCAGACGATCCAACGCGCTCCGATCGCGGGTGGCAGGAGCGCGCTCCAGAGGAGCGTTTGATGTGGACGTGCCTAGCGCGCTCCTAGCCGCGAGCGATCCGTCAGTTGTCGGTGTTTGTTACTAGCACACAGGCGCCTCAGTCTCTCGGCGCGCTCGGTGTAGACGTTTGTGTGTGGAGCGCGCGATCACACATTATGGAAAATTTTGAAAGTCGTCGTCTAATATCCCTTTACAAGGAACATAAATGCGTAAATATTTAAGAAGAATGTAGGTTGTTGCTGCCACAGCAATTCGACGTCGTTGCTGTGTGTTGTGAAACTTCAACTGTGCTATACTTAGGCGCATCAGTGTGGATCGGTTGTAGCGTGTCGGTGCGACGCGGTGGGATCGCAAGAAAAGTTAAGTTCGTCAGACGACACGATCCATGATCCATGCCTCATGCTCCCGGATCGCGGATCGCAGGAATTGGCGATGCAGTTTGGATCGTCTGGTGTGGATCCGGCTAATACGCATCGCGCACTACGCGGCCACCAGTCGTAGTCATGGCCGCGTTGTGCGCGAATTGTATTTTACACTCATACTTACTTATCACCAGCATACAACGGATATTGTAAACTTGATACGCATCTTTGGTGAAACCAACGAGAACACCGACAGCATAGTAACATCTGTAAAAAGAAAAAATATTTCATATAATGACGTAAGAATAAGGTTTGCAAATAACTTCGCGACGACTTATAGCATATTATTATCTGCAGGCTTAGCACGAGAACCGTAGAGAAACGTTTTGTTGACGGAAGAGTAGACAAAAATGACGTTTCCGTGTAGACAGTTGACAGTTTTATACTCGAAATGTATAGCTTGATATGTAGCGTATGTACAAACTCAATAAATTAAACATACCTGTGCAAGCCAATCGCTTTTTTCGCCACAGTAACAATGTGTTTCATTTTGATCTTTACCAGCATCGGATACTGAAGCCGATGATGTTGTAGAAGCAGTCTGAAAACATACGTTCTTTAATAAAATCTATTAATTGAACATGTCTCGGTAAGTTGGTAGTTTGGAATGGTAATAAACCTACATCGCAGGGTGGAGTGAGTTCCTGTTGTTGCCGTCGTTGCTGTCCGCCTTTAAATCTAAACATGTCTGATCGCTTGAGCGCCCTGTTCTCCGCCGCGGCCACTCTATACCTTTGGTCCACGCATCTTTTGCAGTGCCATGATGCACCTGTTACAAATTTAGAAACGAATGATAAGCCGTTCGATAAGTTATTCAGTCAATAATACATTCTCAGAGGCGATGTATGTGAAAAAAATCGGCACGTCTTTCAATGCAGGAGGTAATATAGGAATTATTAACAACGTTAAGGTTAAATGGCGCACTTTTTAACGCCTGACTTTGATGTTAATTTGAATAAGGTGCCATGTTGGTCTCAGTTAGGGTGATGTCAGTGCTCGAAATACGATATGTTTACCAAGATTTACAATTTTAAAAGAACCCACATAACTTAAAATATTTATGCGCGCATTTGTAATGCTGCCGTTAGGTGTAATGAGGAAACACATCTGCGAGGCAATCTGCAGATAACTGATGGTCAGTTAAAGTACTGATTTTTTTAGTCTGATGACTTACTACCTTGAAAATATGCGGATAAAGATACTTCTGCAGCCGATGAGCCAAAAGGATATAAAGATGGAGGTATGTTCGGTAAGTATTTTATCGACACTCAGTGGCATTTACTTCTGCTTCATGCAAGAACTGCACTAGCTACAAGTGGATTAGTAATACCACATTGAAGTAGATATTCATCGAGCTAGCCTTACATTCTAGTTGTGTTATGTTGTACGGCTGTTTGCGAGATAGTCCACTCACTGATGCGTGGATTGCACGCACACAACCTCGCTATGTAATGTTCCTTGCTAGCTGGGTGTCTGCATTCTAATAATTATCTAGTAATACGGTTCAGTTGGCACCGGCTGTGTAGGTACTACAGAATCACCAATACAATGTAGTTCAGTCAAAAAAGATTATCATCCCATTTAACTTTTATGTGATGATGTCCCTTTAGTGTTTTGTTTTTTTTAGGATTTCTAAATGAACAGACAGCTGTGCTGCTGGGGGATTTGTTGCGCCACTTCTTCTTCTCAGCTTGTAAATTATTAAAGGGGGGGTTCGATTCTGCAACCCATAACTACTTTTCATAACGTGTTAACATGTGAATGTGACTACATCTTCATCATCATCTGCCCGCCTTTTCCCAACTGCGTTGGGGTCGGCCTCCAGTCTAACCAGATGCAGCTGAATACCAGTATTTTACATGGAGCGACTGCCTATCTGATCTTCACAACCCAGTTACTGGGTAACACGATACCCCTTGGTAAGACTGGTTGTCAGACTTTGTGCTTCTGACGACCCGTAACGACTGTCAAAGATCCACGAATGGCAGCCGGGACCAACGGCTTAACGTGCTTTCCGAGGCACGGAGGGCTTGGTATGTAAAGATGGTCACCCATCCACGGGACAACCGCGGCAAGCGTAGCTTAACCTGATCGATTGACCCGTGCGGCTGTTATTATTTAGCCACTAGCCCCACTACATCTTCATACGTCTACGAATATGGTCACTGAACCAAGAGTATGTACCTTGGATATGTGCAGACAATCTGCTTTATGCACATTAACGGGAACACAACAAATTAATGTACCTAACCGTTAATCACGTTTCACGCTACGGTTGTTGGGTGTGCAGCAACCCTTTACATGTTTCGGTTTGAGGACTTTTATTACCATTAGGACAATCGTCACTTACATGAGAACAAAATAAAATATTGAAAAATAAAATTTGTTGTCAACCAGTTGGAAATAAATTCACTGGTTTCTTGCAATATGAAAATAGATATTGCCGCTGATGTTTAAAAACTACATACCGCTTATCCACGCGTCGACGGGCGGCGAGTGACACTTGGCGTGGTAACCTCTTCCGCACATGTCGCAGGCGATGATCGCGTTGGTGGCGGGGCCGGCGGCCGGGCCCTCGCGCCTCTTGCACACCACGCACATGATGCGCCCGTCGTCCGCAGGCGGGGCGCTCAGCAGCTTCAGCGACGCCACCGGCGCCCACGCCTGCGTGCCATCCCCGAACTTCACCAGGCACCGCGCAGTCCCCGTTCCCACCTCGCATGAGTCGTTATCATTGCTGGTACTCAACTCTACTATAGTTCCTGGTTCGAAGGAAACGCTGCATGATTATGCTGTTCTACCTTATTACTTTTGCAGTAACTAGATATGATTGCGAAGACGAGGAATCGTTTTAAGAGGATAGTTAGGCAAAAATAAAGCTTTATAATTATTTTACTAGAAGATCATATACATTGGGTGCAGGTTAGCAAACACAGTCATTCCCATAGGTTGTAAATAGTTAATTGTTTCTGCTAAACTCATCTGTACCTAAGGTAGGGTGTGATTGCAAAATAGGGACTAATGTAATATATAAACAATTCCAAATAAATACACACCTAAATAATACCGTCCATCTTTGTTTGGTACAAGAACATCATCCCCACAGTGGAATGGATTATAATTAGTTTTTTCCGTGTTGGTTGTAGAGTCTGGCATGGCATCCTGTGTTTCTTCTTCTTTTTTTTCATTCTTTTTGCTAGCACATGGTGTGATCGTTTTGTCAAGGTCGCTCAGGAGGGCATCGATCAGAGACAATTGCGTTGAGACCTCTTTGAAACAAAACACCAAAGTAAATCAATGACATTTTTGCAATCTTATTGCATCTTAGAGACATAAATATGCTGAAAGTATATATTATATCTGCTAATCATCATTTCTTAGTGTCAATTGTACAACATAAAAGTGTAGTGAAAAGCTACTTAACAATCAATCAGTCAAAATAAAAGGATATTCAAAACTAACTTTGCTTATTATAAGCAACACTTATGGATCTTATGGAACCAATCCAATAAGGATTTTTTTTTTTTGTTCTAATTTAGCTGTCTAATTTAAAATTGTAAGGGCATAAAATAATTTATTTAGGTAAGTACAGCATTTAATAAGGAACTGATGTTCAAATTATAATATAGTTAATTATATAGTTTCAAGGTAACAATGTCAAAGATGATTTATAAGCAATTCTCACCAACTTTGAAAAACGTCCAGGCACTTTCATTGCATTAAACGTTATTACGATCTAACAACAGATTCATACCTGTTCTAGCCATCTAGATATTTTGATAAAAATGTAAAATCTTAAATTTATTGTTCTTCAAACACCCCAAAACACAATATTAAAATGGCCCAATTTAAAAATTCGTAAGTAAAACTAGAATACAGTAATTGTGTTTCTAAATAACAACCATAACTTTAAATTATATCTGATATGAAAATATGCCACTTCAATGTTTTCCCAAGAGTTGTAGGACGTTGCCAACGGAAGGAATACGGGTGGGTTTTAGTCAGTAAGAGTCTGACACACCCTAACGATCCCCGAAATTATCAAATAACTTCTCCCGCTCTGGTCAGAGCGGGAGAAGTTATTTGATAATTTCCCACCCAAAAAAAAGGGTTGTAGGATAGTCCTCTGATTCAGCTTACAAGTTCAAGACAAAGGAGTAATTTATATTGTGAAAGAGAATGCAAATGGTCTGGAGTTGTCGGGATGTAGCACTAAACAGCATCATTTAGTTCACCACCAATGCTGCATTTGTCGCTGAACCACAGCCTTGGCTGGAACATTTAACTCTGATAAGTGGATTTTCTCTTATTTTATGTGATTTGTTGAGAATAATGAATTTATGCACCATTCTTTCAGTTGTACTAACTGAAGGAATGGTGCAAAAATTAATTATTCTTAAATCTAAAAATAATTCCTAGCTATGACATTTTCTTTGGTAAAATAACAACCCACCAAAAACATTTCATTTCCCTAACTCAACAAACCTTACATCTTGGTGAAAAATGTACGGGTTAACCGTTTCGCGGCCGTCGCACCGACACTCCTATGGGCTAAGAAATTAAGTCACTGGACTTTAATGTTGTGGCACGCAATAGTACAATAGAACGCCCAAACTATATATTTATATGACCATTTTAACTTGAATCAAAGTTCATTGAGCTTATATTGTTTGTGATCATTTCTGTTCAAGGAATAAATAATGAGAAATATTATATTGATTAGTTTAAGTGCCCTAAAATAATGTTTTTCTTTCACATAAACAGTCCGCTGGAAAAACGTCATGAACTTTTTTAATATGTCCATTACTCGAAAAATAAAAACATTTTGTGACAAAATTTTAAATATGCCTGGGTTAGCTTTGATGGGTGATTTTCTAAGTCGGTGAGAATTACCCAGATTACAGATTCAGCAATGGATTCTGTGTTGTTATAACTTTTGCTTGAAATCTTTGTTGATCTCTAATTTAAATCCTAACTTTCATAGTGATACTTACTCGAAGTGGTTCTACAATGCAAAAGACAAAACACAGCAACTAAGGGAAATATGAAGTTATTTTTAAGCAAACATAGTTGAAGGGTTGAAAATCTATGTGCAATGCGTAATGGCTCAAAATACATTTCATTATTACCCATCAGGGAAGGGTTGTGTTTGAACACAACCCTGTGTACACAATCTCTGTGTTTATTAAAGTGTATTAATACACTTTAATAAACACAGAGATTAATGCAGTTCATTGCTATAAACCTGCAAACAACTAATTGGGAACACAGCCCCTTAGATTTTCGACCCTACAGTTATAGGTTATCAAAGAATTTAACTACTGTGTGAAAATAAACTGTGAACATGTATTTAAGAACTAAATGATTGTCTTGATATATAGGACTACAGAAATAGGGGAATACTTACACTTTAATTATATTATGGGTCCACATGGTAAGCAAAAATAAAAGAATCAGTTGTTTACATGACAATAATAAAAGTTAAAACAAGTACAAGTTAATGTTTTCAATAAAAGCAAGGACATTTTGTATAAAGAGAAAGATTTTTGGACAGACCTATACCTTGTACTAAAAGCCCATAAAAACTATGCAAGCAGAAAAAGCTATTAAAGCATTTTCACAGACTTTGTGATGCTATTACATGTTTTGTTAAGTATTATCATCTTCAACTCAATCCAAAGGTTGCTTCCATTTCGGAAACAAACCCATTGAAAATCTGATAAAGAAACATTAATTATAGAGAGCACAAATTGTATCACAACTGTATCTCTGGACTTTAGCAAATGGAGGTTGAAACAGATTTATTTAGATCATTTTATGTTACTTCAGCATATTTTCCCTATACCATTTACAAGGAAAATATATTTTAGAGGCATGTTGGAGCTTACTGGAATGGAAAAGGGTACCAGTTTAATTATAATGTGATAAGAATACAAAACATTATAAAACTCACATAATCACAGTTTTAATTCATTTAAAAGGTAGTACTTTGACAATAACTGAAGTTCAGATTCGACTTTTCAAAAACCCTAGAGAAACGATTTTAGTACTGTTCTGAAACTCAGAACTATATCCATAGTGAATGCTTACCATGCAAAGTGTAAGTTGTAAACTTTTCTTTCTGCAAATAAGTACCAACAAGTTTACAATTAAAAACTTCTTGCTTTGTTTGTATTTATGGGCGTAAGTCATTCAAAATGACAACAATTGTAAATGGGACCGCAAGTATTATATTTTTACAAGAATCCAGAATCACAGAATATGGTAAGTTTAGGTTTCTGTGTTACTTACAAGTAGATTTATCGTTTGTCTCAGTTATTACTCCTCGAGCGTGCCTACGTATATTTTACCAGATACTTTTTCTTAGAGCGGTGTACATATTGTTCGGACACTGATTTTAGTGTAATTGTATTCTATAAACAATTAAATAGGGCTGTTAATGAAGGCGCACGCTGAGAAAAGTTACGAGTAAAGCTATCATCACAATTTATCAAAGCATTTGAAAAAATAAGCTAAAATCTTCTTGGAACAATTAATTGCTACTTACCAGCGTTGATGTCCATCTTAATTATGATTTTTTTAACTCATATAAAGCATTGGAGAAGCATAATTTGGACTCAAATTTCATACTGTATGAGCAAACACGTAAAGCATTGGCGCTTTTGCGGCCATTATACTAGTCAAACGTTTCACAGTTTTCCCGCGGTAACAAAATCTAACATAAAAATCATGGGTAAACTTGATTGATAACGATTTTGTTAATTGACTACACTTTCGTTTCTTTTAAATACACACTTTTATTGCTAAATTCATACTAAATATCCATTATAAATTAAACAAAAATAACCTTTCGAATTTCTTCTATCGGATATCAATCCCTTTAGGCACGTCACTATTGTTGAATGTTGGAAGTACTGTTTTGAATGAATCTATCTGTCCGTAATCCTAATCAACTAATCGCAGCATATTTGCTCATAATCACCGATTTTGTAAAGTATTTTTTTTTATTAGTTTATCTTCAAAATTAAATATAATCCGCTTCTAATTATTAGAAATAACACTGGTTAATTTTAAAACTTTCAATTTAGTTCAAGCTAGCCTGTAAGAACCTTTATAGCGAAATATTTACTCTATGGTTTGGTGCCACACTGAGTGCCACAGACCGCATGCGGTTTTAGCCGAAGACTTTGAGACAGAAAAAGGAGAATAACTTTTATTTCGCAACACATCAGACATGAAGAAATTTATGCCAGCATACACACTGGCGATTTTTTGCCGCGATTGATTGACTGAACCGTATCTTAACTGTGCGCAGATAGCCCGGGCAATATAAATTTTCTTACGTTTTTCGTAAATAATGAGGATAAAAACTGTCACTTTTTCACTTGAGATGTCGCTGCTATCTTTAAGAATTTAGCAGTTGCAGCAGTTGTGTTGTGTTTTTTGAAAACAAGTGACTTCTTTTACGCGAATTAATTAAGTGAATTAATTAAAATGTCCCGTTGCGCAGTTGTTGACTACAAAAATACTGGGACTCATTTATTTGTCATAGATGTTAAAAGACGTAAACTGTGAAAGAAAGCTCTCGAAAAAAACGGAAACCCGATATTTAGTCCAGTCGAGACTATGTGCTATCCTTTTAAAATCTGCTGCAGGGCTAACATGACACACGCGACAATTACTCACTCTCGCGCGAGTAATTTTTGTCTATTTCTGTCAATTTTCTCGTTTTCTGACAGCGCTGCCATACAAAATACTCGACTCGTTCTGTCAAACTCGATATTTTCTCGACAAACCCTAACATGGCACCTAAGTTATCTCGTATTTTGACAATTCAACACGAGATAATCTTCGATTCTGCTGTCATTTAGTCGTCCTCGATTTTGACGACGAGAAGAGTAGACAAAATTATAATACAAAAAAATATGGCATTCATGGGGACTGGTGACAGAAATGAAAACTTAAAACTTTGGAATAACATATATAGGTAGTATATATATGCGTATACATGTACGTACACAGGCCGCTCCGCGACGCCATCGCCAGTCTGATGCACACGTTACATTAGCATGTCGGTGACGCGGTTATCACGGCGTAAGTCGATTGGCATTTCGTAAATCTGCTAGCATTTCGGTGACGCTGTTAGCATGTCGTTGACTCTGCCAGCACGTCGGGCACGCTGCTAGCAGGTAGGGCACGCTGTTAGCATGTCGGTGACTCGGTTAGCGTGTTGGTGACGCATTGAGAATATTGATGATGCATTGAGCATGTCGGTGACTCAGTTAGCATGTTGGTGACGCAGATTGCATATTCAAGGGATGCTGTTCATATGTCGGTGACGCGGCTAGGATGTCGGTGACGTGGTTAGTATGTCGGTGACGCGGTTAACATATTGGTGACGCGAACCCACAGGTTTTTCCCCTAACAAAAATGGCTTACCTACTCATTTTCGTTTCCGTCATTTTGTATTTTAATTTCGGCATGCCATAGAAAAATATTAAATTTTAATAAAAAAGGTCGGTTACACAAAAAATTACAACATAAATTAATAGAGGTGGATGTAAAATCATTATAGTACATACTAATTCCATGCGTAAAATTTATCGAATGAGCCGATGTTGCTAAAATAAAAATGATTTGTTTTTAATAATTTGCTACATCGGTTTCTCGTCGCGAGATAAAGAACTGTCAAAGTGCCTTTCTCGAGTTTACTCACGCCAAAACTCACGCTTGTTAGGCATTCGGATGACGTCAGAATCGTAGACAAATTTCGACAAATCGAGAAAGAGAGCGTTCTCGCGCTTGTCATGTTAGCCCTGCAGGACTAACATAACACACACGACAATTACTCACTCTCGCGTGAGTAATTCTTGTATATTTCTGTCAATTTTCTCGTTTTCTGACAGCGCTGCCATACAAAATACTCGACTCATTCTGTCAAACTTGATGTTTTCTCAACAAACCCTAACATGGCACCTAAGATATCAAGAATTTTGACAAGTATACACGACATAATCTCCGATTCTTCTGTCATTTAGTCGTATTTACTCGTATTTATTCGACATCTATTTTGACCTCGAGAAGAGTACAAAAAAAAACAATCATGGGGACTGGCGACAGAAGTGTAAAGCTAAAACTTTGGAATAACGTAATGTATATAAATACGTAAACATGTACACAGGCCGCTGCGAGACGCCAGGCTGATGCAACACTTCACATTGGCATGTGCAGCGTGGTTAGCAGATCGGAGACGTGGTTAACATGTCGTTGACGTGGGTAACATGTCGGTGACGCGGTTAGCACTTCGGTGACGCTATTAGCATGTTAGTGACGCTGTTAGCATTTCGGTGAAGCTGTTGGCATGTCGGTGACGCTGTTGGCATGTCGGTGACGCTCTTGGTATGTCGGTGACGCTGTTAGCATGTCGGTGACGCTGACAGCATGTCGGTGACGCTGTTAGCATGTAGCTAACGCTGTTAGCATGTCGGTGACGCAGCTAGTAGGTTGGGGGCGCTGTGAGCATGTCGGTGACTTGGTCAACTTGACTTGACTTGACATGTCGGTGTCGCGAAGCCACAGGTTTTGCCCCTACTAAAAATGGCTCACTCATTTTCATTTCCGTCATTTTGTATTTTAACTTAGGTATGCCAAATAAAAACATTTAATTTTATTCAAAAAGTCGGTTAAAGAAAAAAATAAACATAAATTAAAAGAGGTGGATATAGTTTCATTATAGTACATACTAATTCCATGCGTAAAAATGGATGAATAAGCCGATGTTGCTATAATAAAAAAGATTTCTTTTTAATAATTTGCTACATAAGTCGCGAGATCTGAACTGTCAAAGTTCCTTTCTCGAGTTTACCTTTACTCGAGCTTAGCTGTCATGTTAGGCATTAGGACAGCGATGCACAGACAGACCGCGGCCCACTGTCGGTATGCGTGCGGCCTGCAAACGAATAAAAAAAAATCCGTAAATAAAAGAAAATCCTACTAATATTATAAATGCGAAAGTTTGTAAGGGTGGATGGATGGATGTTTGTTACTCTTTCACGCAAAAAGTACTGAACGGATTTGGATGAAATTTGGCACATAGATAGTTTATAATCAGGAATAACACAGGATACTTTTTATCCCGATATACCCACGGGGTCAAAACTTATGCGGTTGAAACCGCGGAGCGCATCTAGTTATAAAATATTTTTTTACAATATTGTATACCTAATTACCAACATTTTGCGTGCATGTGATGTGAGTTTGCGATCGGAACTATTCTGCTCGGGTAGCACTCGGTATGGGATGCAAGAAGTGCCAAAAGGTATCGATATATATAGCATAAAATATGAAAAAAATATTGATATCAATTTCGATTTATCGAAATAAAAATCGATGTATCAGTGAAATTTTAAAAAAATACTTGTACATACTTTATGCAATTTTACTGAGTTTGTGTTTTATTCATATAAATACCAAACAAGGAACATCATGTCTGATGTACTAATCATAAACTAAATATAAATGGCTTCGAATTCCAGCGAATTTAGTCTGTGGCAACGAGTGTTGATATTGGAAATATATCACCGCGTATTTGTTACATTTTCGATATTTGATATTTTATATCGATATATCGATGTAACGAAATAATACATATAGCCAAAAAACATCGATACATCAATAATTCGATTTTTTTATACAAGCCTAGCACTTGGGTGAGTCGCTTGCCCGCAATAAAATGTCACGGCAATGCAATGCATCAAACTAAATATTGTAAGATTTACAAAAAAAGGTACCTGATTCAAATCTTTTAAAACGTTTACCTAGTTATTTTTCTTTGGAGGCCTGCCTTTGGCTCATAATGTGCCCGAGTGCCCCTATTCTCTATACGTCTGTGCATCCCTGCATTAGGATGACGTCAGAATCGTAGACTTTCGACATATCGAGAAAGAGAGCGTTCTCGCGTTTGTCATGTTAGCCCTCGCGGGAAGGTACTTATGGGTCACCGAGGCCCCCGCAACACAGGCAACAGGAAGGAATACGGGTGGGTTTTAGTCGAATATATATATAATAGAAGATAAATTTTGCTTAAATTTATCTTCTGTCCTTTTCTTAATGAAATAGAAAGAAAAAGATGCATTTAACTTAAATTTAGTTTAGTTTGTGAACAAGGGAATCGGCACCAGTGAGTGATTAATTGTATTCTTTGATAATAATATATTATTATGTTTTTCTTAATTCGATTATAGTAAGAGAAGTAAACCGTGGAATTAGTAAGTATTATTTTAAGTAAACTCAGTCTGAGTCACAGACATATTTAAATGTCTGTGTCAGTGTCGAGTTGTGACGCGGGATACACTATCAGTATATTAATCTATGGGATACACCAATCAAACGATTTACTTTGCTAGATACAGCAACAACTTTGATCGCCTGCGACCCTGACGATTTCATCATCTCACGTCCACAGCCGATTTGTGGATATCGATGTAGAAATCTGTGCGTGGACGTGACTTTTTGTTTTTATCCGAAATTTTACTACGCTTTTTTTTTTCAAAAAAAGTAAAACTGTTTGACGGCTCTCATCTATAGTCTATTGTCAATGTCAAATGTATCCTATCTAACTCAAAACGTCAATCGTTGAGTAAAAAAGTGAATGTCAACTAGTAGAAAAAACAATTAAACAACACAAACCTGAAAATAAATTCAAGTCACTACGTCCTTTTCTTTATCTCATGTCTTTAACATTCTTCAGCTGTTTTACTTTTATAAAACATAATAAATTACAAGTGAATTAATTAAAATGGGTAATTCTGGTACTAAACAACATTATGAAACTGCATCGAAAACAGGTGTTTTACAATTATCTGATTGCAAGCTGAAAGAAATACCAATTGAAGTTCTTAATCTAAGTGATATTTTAAGAAACTTAGACCTATCCAAGAACAGATTGACATCGTTGCCGGATGATATTTGTAAACTTAAGCGCATGAAACAGCTCAACCTAGACACAAATAAAATAGATACCATTCCAGAATCCATAAGTGATATGAAGAAACTTGAGTTGTTTAATATATCTAATAACTTAGTTACATTCCTGCCAGAATCTTTTGCTAAACTGAGTAATTTGAAACAAGTCTATCTAAATAACAACAAACTAAAAGTATTTCCAAAACAACTTTTGGGACTTCATAGCTTGGAAGTTGTGGAGCTGTCACACAATAAGATAACAGAGGTGCCTAAAGGAATGTCAGAGCTATATGCAGCTGAACTAAATTTAAGTCAAAATGAAATATCAGTCATTAGTGAAGACATGCATCAGGCTCCGAGGCTTAAAATATTGAGACTGGAAGAAAATTGTTTAAGTTTGGATTCCATCAGACCAAGTTTACTTAGAGACTCTAAAATGCACACCATTAACTTGGATGGTAACTTGTTTGAACCAAAACAGCTGGTGTCTGTTGAAGGATATAATGAATATACTGAGAGGTACACTGCTATGAAGAAGAAAATGTTTTGACAGATTTTCATATTGTTTTTGGAACTCATCAATCAAATACAAATATTATATAGAAATATCTTGCAAAACTCAAGTTTTATTTTAATGTGCTTATAAGGACAAAGTATTCTTGTTAAATTCCATATCTACACCCAATCTAGTTTACTTACTTTTATGTTGATTACTTATACTTGTTACCTATGTGATTATAGATTATAATAATTATAACATATTACTCTAATACATAACTGTTTTTTGTTTCTCTTTTGTCAACTGGTTTTTTTATGAACTTTGTGCAGCAGTCATGCATTGCTATTATATAAAAAAACCCACATGCATACAATTCTTGATATACAGTGTGTTGTAAAATCCTAAATTAAAGGAGCTGCAGGAAAATCCACTTTGAAATCATCTCTCATTTTGTAATTGCATAATATTTAATTAATACAAATTTACAATCTTAAATAATAATAAAAATAAAGTAAATTTATTTCTCTCTCCACAAAGGTTGGCTTAGAATTAACATGTTAGGACTAAACAATAAATGTAGACAAAAGCTCCTTTGTGAGAGACTGGAGTCGATACCAGGAAAACCCTGTGTTATGGATTTCCAGGCTCCCATAGAGTTTAGGTCATCTTATGGTACATTGCAGAAGTTAAAAGTACAACCACAAGCATTTTGTAATTTCTATGAAAGAGAAGCAAAGGAAGGAAAAAGTTAAAAATAAATATTAATATAAATAAAAAGAAAAATAAAACACTATAAAAATTATATTTGTTATGGGGAAATAGGTATAAAAAAAACCGGCCAATTGCGTTTGCGAGTCAAACTCGCACAGGAACGGTTCCGTAACATTTCATTCAAGATTTAAACGAAGAATATTTTTCACCTTATATTTTTAAAATCTTAAAGATAAATTTGTATTTCATAATGATACCTACTGTTAATTACAAAGGTATTTTTTGCAGTTGCAGAAAATGGCCTATTAAATAAAATAACTTAAAATTTAAAATTAGGCGTTTTGAAAATTTGTTGATTAAATACAGTTTATGGTACTGATATACAGAAGTTTCAAATTCAAGTTTAGTTGTTGCAATAGAGCTCGTACAGAAATAGTCAAAACTTTTATGTACCTGTTTTTTCATTTTTGAAGATAAAAATATACGAATTACATTTGTACTCTACTCTATGAGTTCCAGACAATGGGCAAGATTTTTATTTATATGTATGGGGACCCCTTTAATTTTTAACTTTTATGTTTCTATTATTTGTTGGTAGAGCAGCAATAGATATACACAATCTGGGACAATTTCAACTGTCTACTTAATATGGTTCATGAGAAATAGCCCGCTGACAGACGGATGGATGGACAGCGGTGGTTTAGTAATAGGCAGTGTTGCCATCCATACGAGGTTTCTCGTACATGTACGAGATTTAGTGGTCCTGGTACGAGGTACGAGCTTACATCCATCCTCGTACGATTTTGTACGAGATTCGTTGATACAAGTCATATTTTGAAACGCGCCTCTGACTATACGAAATGAATGAATGGTGTGTACGTACGAAAGGTTTCATTTCATTCATTTTACTTGTATTGTTTCTTTAAGATGTTAAGTTAACGTAGAAAATATGTCTATGTTAATTCCACTCTATTCCACGTCCAGTTCGGATACTACATACAGTATCCAAAAATAATTTCCGGTTGTACGACCTGCCACCTCCGACCACCTGGACACTTTTTGACGAAACTGATTTGTAGAGTGCTTGGTTATGAGATAGTTGACAAGAAAATCAATAGATTTTAAGCAATTTATTAAATAAATGGTATGTACGAGGTTGTGTTGACAAAATACGAGATTTCAGACCATATCCGTACGAGGACACGCCTTCGGCGTCTGGCAACACTGGTAATAGGGTGCCGTTTGGCACCCTTGGGGTATGAACTCTAAAAATGGCTATCATCATAGGCCATCAAAATCAAAAGTCATTCATTTTTATTCAAACTAGGCTGAGAATCAGCACTTTTCGAACGTCAAAATTACATAAGACAGTCCCCCAAAAACGCCCGCCCTTCACCAATTCCTAGTGCTTTAGCTGGGATGAAGAAGTGGCGCAACAAACTCCCCAGCAGCACACCTGTCTATTTAGTTACATACATTTGATTCTATACAAATCGTATGCAAAGTAATTAACACTGCGAAAAATCAAACTATCAAAAAATGTAACCACATCACTGCCCACTTGACAACGGGAAAAGTGCCCCCAGCTGGCAGCATTGTCACATTGTATAGCAATGCTGATTCTATGGTTGAAAAATAGCCAGCCCACTGGTCACGATGCCAGTGTGACCACCCCAAACGGCTCGAATATATAACTCTCAATCGGGTTATATTTCCGCCGCTCCAGCACAGCACTCCGTGTTAGGAACGTGGGATTCAGCAAGGGTGGTGGACATATGTCGCATCCCACACCAAAGGCCTATCCAACTTCCAAGCCATTATGGACATTCCGTCGCGTGCCATTAGATTTGTAGTAGGTTCAGCTGGCAAGATGAAGGATGATATCATTAGTGCCGTGCTATCCGAACTGTGCCCAGGACAAGCCACGGTGTCTAAGGCAGCCAATAGCTTCATCACCGCTTTGACAGCGATGTGGAGCCCAGCACGGAGCAACTAGGACACACAAACGTGTTAAGACGCTGACAACACCTAAACCGCGGTCACTGTCAGATTGCATAGAAAAGAAAGAGAAGCGCGATGACACAACGCTTGTAATTTATTGCAAAATATGAAGCAATTATCTATTTACTCAAAATTGAGTTGAGTAATCGAAAATAAAAAACAACCAAGTCCTGCATTCAAATAAGACGTTCTTGTTATTAATTAAATATGTAACGTATGTTGATAAGTAATGCAGATATTTTGGATTAGAACTCAAGGTAAGAGGTTAGTTTAACGTTAGTTTGTATCGAGATTTTTTTTCAAAACGTATTTTAGTAACAACCAAGTTCTGGGAAATATGTTCAAAATTAACATATATTTTTTCCGGTACCACAAACTATACAGATTTGGCAATTTTTGTTCTTAAGAGAAGCCTATTTTGGTCAATCGGGTCTTGCCAGCGCCTTAATAAGGCAGAGTCTGACGCAGTGCACACTGCACACTAGTATGACGACCTTTGACCGCTGACCTCACGGTCAAAGGTAATCTGTGCATCAATGCATAGGTACCTAGAAGTATGTGTGTAGCGCGACGGACTCTTAGACTACAAAGCAAAAATTTATAGATACGAGGGCGGGTCAATAAGTCCGTGACTTTTGGAATAAAACACAGATTTTTTGATAAAAAAATAATTTTATTTTTCAACGTAGTCTCCCTTGAGCTCTATACACTTTGTCCAACGCTTCTACAATTTTTTTATCCCTTCCAAAAAAAATGATTTGTCGAGGTCCTCAAAATAGGCCTTTGTTTGCGAGATGACTTCATCATTGGAGTCAAATCTTTTTCCACCAAGCCATTTCTTCAGGTTTGGGAACAAGAAGTAGTCGCTCGGAGCCAAATCTGGAGAATAGGGCGGATGAGGGAGCAATTCATAGCCCAATTCATGGATTTTTGCCATGGCAACTGCACATGTGTGCACCCTTGCATTGTCTTGGTGGAAAAGAACTTTTTTCTTGGCCAAATGAGGTCGGTTTTTTTTCAAATCGTCATTGAATCGGTCCAATAAATTGGCATAATATTCCCCATTGATTGTTCTTCCCTTTTGAAGGTAGTCAATGTGGATTATCCCGCGTGCATCCCAAAAAACAGTCGCCATAACTTTATTGGCTGACAAACCCACCTTGGCCTTCTTCGGCGCCGATTCACCCTTAGAAACCCACTGTTTTGACTGTTGTTTGGTCTCTGGTGTGTTGTGATGGATCCATGTTTCGTCCACGGTTACAAAACGGCGCAAAAACTCCTCCATATTGCGATTAAACAACGCCAAACCTTCCTGTGAAGTTGTTACACGATTGCGTTTGTGGTCGACTGTGAGCAAACGCGGCACCCATCTTGCGGAAAGCTTTCTCATGCCCAAGTGATCACTCAAAATTGAAACCACTGAGCCATGCGAGATCCCTACGGCTTCCACAATCTCTCGCACTTTCAATCTTCGGTCGGCCAACACCATATCGTGAATTTTTTCGATTGTTTCGGGTGTAGAGACCTCAACTGGGCGTCCAGGACGTTCGGCATCTTCAGTGCTTGTACGGCCACAACGAAATTCAGTAAACCACTTTTTTACCATTGCAATCGATGGTGCAGAGTCCCCATAGTATTTATCAAGCTTAGCCTTGGTCTCGGTAATGGTTTTTTTTCGCAAGAAATAATGCTTAATAAGCACACGAAATTCACTTTTTTCCATTTTCTCCTCAAATTAGTGAGTAGTCTGATAAAAATAGCTGTCAAACACAAACTAACTGACGCAGCAAGTTTAAATTTTGACAGGAGTCAACTGACAGATGCCTGTTGACAGGAGCAGTGTTGCTGTTTCAGTAAAGAGGTCAGAAATTCAAAAAGTCACGGACTTATTGACCCGCCCTCGTATATGGGTATTGAGGTTTTGTATGGGACAGCTGTTTATTTTTCGCGATTACGATGTTGGTCTCATGGAGAAAGTTGTTCAGTTTGATGGTATGTTCTGTACCACACCCTTAAATATGACCACGCGGTTCTGTAACACACTGTAGCCTGTAGGTATATAAAGGCGCGATTCCACCAGTGTGCGGCGCTGTGCGACACTGTACTGCACAGTGTACGACACAAATGTTTTTTCGGTGGACCCAATCAAGTAAAAATTTATAAATGTGCTGCACTGTGCGCTTACAAAAATTTCGTACAGCTTTGCTGGTGGAAACGGATCTGTAGCTCAGGGGGGTAACCATCACCTCTTATAGCAGTATTATTATAATATTACTTCACAGTGGGAAAGTGATGGAGCTATACAGGACTTATAGCTCCATCTCTTTCTCACGCTAAGTAATATTGAAATAATACTGCTTTAAGAGGTGATGGTTACCCCCCAGTTCATGCACTGTTGGAGTTTTACACAAAATGTTTGTGAACAAAATGTGCTGAAGACAATTTTGGTGGAATCGAGCCATAAAAGAATAGGGTGTGCTCGTAAGACTCTCGTACGGCCATTTTTTTTAAATCTACCCATATCGGGGTGAAAAGGGAGTATGAAAAACTTCGTTCCTCTGGGTACGGTTTAGAGACCTAGCACGAATACTTATTTAAGTAAATAATAAAGATCGTAACGAGAAATTTTCCAAAACTACCCTTGGGCGGAGGGGGGAGGGGGGGGTGTCGAAGTTCGCAGGGGAAAGTGCGAAATCCGCGCGGACAAAGAGCTAGTACCTAATTCGATATATGAGCTTAGCCTAAACATTGTTATCTAAGTACTATTTGCTCGCGTCCGCGTGTACGTGTTATCGTACGACGCTGACGAGTGACGCGTCTACTGCATTAATCAGCAGGAGGCCGAATGCCGATGTTAGTCGAAGTTCAGTAACAGTAAGTAACACAAGTCAGTGTTGTCGTAGTGTTGCCGCGGGGAGGTCGCATGACTAATGCAGCGGCTTGAAACACATCGCGATCCCTAACATTCTAACACAAAAACAATTAAGTACCTAATATCGGTTTTTTCTTAAAATAAAAGTTGTTATTGTTTAACTTAGTTTTAGCGGTATTGTGGATTTAGTCAACGGGTACGGTCATAAAGTAAGTAGTATAGTATATAATATATAATATAGTATCTAAGTAATGAATTAGTTTTTATTTGTGAGAAACGATTGTTGGTAGGTAAGCATGCATGTTAAGATCTACAAAATAGGCTTTACTTTTCAATATCCGTCTGTCGCGTTGTTTGGTTTGGGTGGGAGCTGCATGGTCATTGAAAGGAAAACTCTAACCGACCACCCTCACAATAATTTTAAGTAAAGTGAATAAGTAAACATAGCAGATAAAAACAATCCGTTAGTCGCTTAATCAAAGCCTGTGTATAATTTATGAATTGTTTGTCGTACCTGTGAATCTAACAACACATGGAATAAATTCAAGGAAAAGGATATAATCCTAGGCATCATCACTTCTCTGATAAAAATAGAACATAAGTTGGTCTGTGACGAAGTAGTTGTAACGCCAGCTTTCCCTGAAAACCAGCGCTGGGGCTCTGTCTCGCATGGGTCGCAGCATTATGCTGAGCGATGGCCGTTATGCGTGGATGTGACCCATATTTTCCCCCAACTTGTTCCTCCGTGTTTGTGTTCTTTCTTTGCGTCATGTTTACCGCAAATAAAAAGTATTTACCTACTTTCTTTTTTAGGGTTCCGTAACTCAAAAGGGAAAAAACGGAACCCTTATAGGATCACTCGTGTCTATCTGTCTGTTAGTCTTTCTAGTCTAGTAGTCAGAGCTATCTGTCTGTTAATCTGTAAATTACAAAATATTAAAAAAAAATTGCAAACGGTAGGTACCGTGTGACATATTAAATGAAAGGGCTTGTTGTGAGGGGTCTCAAAAATTTTTGACGTGATAACGTCTCATAAATCGATGAACGCCGGCTGCATGCACGAAAAAGTGTCACGTTCTGCCTGAGTCGAGCGTGCAAGCGAAAGCGCGGAACTAGCGATAGAGAGGCACGATCGGCCTAACGTTCGGCTTGTGTCGCATCTCTCTCTCGTTATCACGTAAAATTATCGTCCGTAAACCAACTTTACACACAACCAATTTTTTTGTCATTTGAAAATAAATGGTTTGAAAATTAGTTAAGAAAATAGATGAAAATTGACCATCTCCGGAACTACTGAGCTATAGAAAAAAAAATACAGAAAATAGTTCTTTACAGATTACATAAAAACCTATAAGAAGATTATGGTGTTAAAATAACATGGTAAATCTCTCAATATTGTGTGTAATACCTTAAATTTGTAGTTGGAATGGATGGAAGACCATGTTTTTCAACTTCAATGTTAAGTTTGTTCTTGGGATAAAAAAAACATGGTAGATAACATATTCATTGTACGGAAGTCTTACCATGCGAGTTCAACTCGTACTTGTCCGGTTTTCTTCTTTTCTGAAACATAGGTACGCTTTAAAATTGGTTGCCGGGGTAGTTTACTTAATGCTACGGCTACATTGACGCGATAACGCGAACTACACTTCCCGCGCTCTCTCTCGCACACCGCTCGACGTCTTGCTGTACAAGCTGTAGCATTAGAGAGACATAGAAAGGATCAGGGTGACCAATATAACACATTTATGAGGACTGTTTAAAAAAAAATCGATCAGAAGCTTCACAGCACACTGTTTGAACTTTCCTCACAGTTCTGTCTTGTCCAGCTTTGTTTTTCCTGCACCCATCTAATCTATCCCTTCATATTGCAAAATGAGCAATGCTTGTTTTGATTATACTAGGTGTATTTATGTAAACTGCATAACTAAGCTAGATTCTATGCTTACATAGATAAAGAAACAATATGATTTGAAGTCCTGGGACAACCACGGCCTCATAAATATAGTTGTCTTTTTTATTAAGGCGCTGACAAGACCCAATTGACCAAAATAGGCTTTACTTAAGAAAAAAAATTGCCAAATCTGTATAGCTTGTGGTAGCGGAAAAAATATATGTTAATTTTGAGCATATTTTCCAGAACTTGGTTGTTACCGAAATACGTTTTGAAAAAAAAATCTCGATACAAACTAACGTTAAACTAACCTCTTACCTTGAGTTCTAATCCAAAATATCTGCATTAAATATCAACATACGTTACGTATTTAATTAATAACAAGAACGTCTTATTTGAATGCAGAACTTGGTTGTTTTTTATTTTCGATTACTCAACTCAATTTTGAGTAAATAGAGAATTGCTTCATATTTTGCAATAAATTACAAGCGTTGTGTCATCGCGCTTCTCTTTCTTTTCTATGCAATCTGACAATGACCGCGGTTTAGGTGTTGTCAGCGTCTTAACACAAGTTTTATTTTGGTTTTAGTTTAGAATAAAAAATATGTATGTTTTAGGTTAAGGTATTTATCTACGGGCCTGTGCTGCCTGAAAATGATTTATTATTATTATTATAGCAGTATATATTTTAATATTACATCAGCGTGAGAATGAGATGAAGCTAAACACGGGGTATAGCTCCATCTCTTTCCCACAGCGAAGCAATATTAAAATAATATTGCTCTAAGACGCGGTAGTTACCCCCTGCATATACCTATTTACCATAATAAGTTTGTATTACCTAGTTCTTGCTGTTCTTCACTTGTGATAAATGTAGAAAATTATTAAATTAGGGTGTCGTTTTCAGAATATTTCATTTATTTAATCATTTTCCTTTACCCTTTCTAATCTGTAATACGGTCATACCTGCTTACTTCAAATAGTTTCTTAATCCTATAGTGGCTGGCTACTATAGGTACTTGATAAAGTTGTATAAGCGACGACTATTTTAAGTTTTTATTAGTAATGGGTACACCGTGGCGTTGCTGCCTACTCTCTGAGAGAAAGGCTTGTGCTGACAGGCGCGAAGCGACTCTGGTGGAACAGTTTTTATGAAAACTTCACGGAAATTGTTCTACCGGTGCACGGTAGGCTGAAAATCAGCTTTCATAGACTTAGGGATTTCTGGGAGCTCTGCTTCCTCTTGGCATCTAACTAAGGTCTTTGTGCACTTAGGGAAGGATCCGAAGAAACAAAAAGCATATGTAAGATATTTTGAGTAGAATCTTGCCTGCTTCTTTTCCGCGAATTATGTTCTCGGAACCTCCTAAAATCTTTGTTTCGAGACTCTGAGGCTTCTTCCGATAGAGTCCCAATCGGCACAATACCATTTTTCTCGATTATGTCAGCCCCGTGTATTAATAATTTATATACGGTTGACGACATGTAGTACCAGTCGTACAATTCCACGTACTGTTCTGCTGTTTGCGGGCAAAATCTTTAAATTTTATTACGTCGATCTTCTCGCCAGATGTTATCGCTTGCAAAATCACAGCAAATCTTTTAATAAGATCTTCGTCCAACCCAGTAATAGCTGCAGTTTTATTGTTAAACTCGAAAAACTTTCTTGCGGTATTCCCGTCATTGGTTCCCGAGCCTTGTTTCACAATATCAATCAACAGATTGAGCTGATCTTTGAATTTATTTTGAATACATTTCTTTCTGTTCTGCAACATTTCTTTGTCCTCATTACTTCTCGCTGCCCACCGTTTGAAGTCGAGCCTTTACGCAATATGTAACAGACATTCCATACAATATATACATGCGTGTAGGGATGACAAGCCAAATTTGTATATGTCAGCACACACAGTCTTTGATGTTACAACATCTAAGCGGTTCATTAGTTGATGAGCCACCATGTTATTATTACTGCACTTTGTGGGGATAAGGGCCGGAATTACATCATCCATTTTTCTTTTGAGACCAATGACAACTGCTTCGCTCTCCTTTACAAAATTAAATTATTATGTTACGTGTTATTAAAAGTCTGTGTTCCTCAACTTAAACACTAAAAGGAACCGTTTCATATGTAAAATTAATAAACATATTTTGACGAATTAAAAAAAAAATAGCAGCGATAACCGTTATATGGCATATGTCAAAAAATTACGGTTTTCCTTTTTCATACTAGCTTCATACAAATTTTTCGTAAAAAAATTATAATTCCTTCGTTTTTGTGCAGAATTAACTCGGGTGTCATTTTTGAATATAGTAATAACTAATAGAAGCGATATCCGGCAAAAAATCCGGCACTTGCAAATTGAAATCCCTAAGTCTATGAAAGCCGATATTCAGCCCGCCGTGCGGTGTCGCATCGGGCCGTCGCGGCGCGCCTGTCTGTACAAGCCTTAACTTTCATCAAGCGACTGAGTGCTTCAAACTAATCAATGAACAAATAAAATACTGCTATCACATCGATAAGTCCTAACATCGATTTATAAATGGACTTTGAACATAGCAATTATATACCTACTGATCTATTCTATTTTTGTAGCTATAGGTATGTTAGGTTGGTATATCGAGTTAGCAATCGCATTCTTCAACGATTACTTACCTACAATAAATAGATAGAATCTATGGGAAATATTACAGTAATCCTTGTCTTTGGAAAAAGTGGGCAGTTAAGGCGCTGACAAGACCCAATTGACCAAAATAGGCCTCTCTTAAGAAAAAAAATTAGCAAATCTGTATAGGTAGTTTGTGGTAGCGGAAAAAATATATGTTAATTTTGAACATATTTCCCAGAACTTGGTTGTTACCAAAACACGTTTTTAAAGAAAAATCTCGATACAAACTAACGGTAAACTAACCTCTTACCTTGAGTTCTAATCCAAAATATCTGTATTAAATATCAACATACGTTACGTATTTAATTAATAACAGGAGCGTCTTATTTGAATGCAGAACTTGGTTGTTTTTTATTTTCGATTACTCAACTCAATTTTGAGTAAATAGATAATTGCTTCATATTTTGCAGTAAATTGCAAGCGTTGTGTCATCGCGCTTCTCTTTCTTTTCTATGCAAACTGACAGTGACCGCGGTTTAGGTGTTGTCAGCGGCTTAATCAGTGGTGCTGTATGATCGCTGCGTGATTAATGGTCAGCAGGTTATCGGATCTCACGTGCAACGACAACGAAACTGTTAATAATTATTTCCAATCAGCTCCATTTATTCAACTGAGTGTGTTAATTTTATCTAACTAAGTGTCTTACTAGAAAAGCATTAAGTAGTTAATAATTTATAATTTGTTCACCTTCTTTCCTTTATTCATTTTATAACAATACAATATGATCATTTAAGCATAATCTAATAAGTTTAACAAGACATATGTGCTGTGTCTGAACTAGGTAATTTAATATCTGTATCTAAGATCCTCAGTATCTAAATTTTAGGTTGGTATGATCGTATCCAGTTTGTTGTAAGGACTGACTATACCGTCAAAATTATTCTTAAACACATTTTGGTTTTATCGTTTGCATACATAAGTACTGCTGCCCGCTATGCTTGCCCGGTTGATGGCAATAGGCTCGCCCACTTTTACATGGGACTTAAACATAACTAAAAGGCAGATGTGAGTGGAAATGCCGGGCGGGGACGCCCCAGAAAGACATATAGTGACCTCATTGGTGATTAATATTCTTCAAAAGGACAGGTGCGTAGTACTCGCAACCGGCGCGGCGGCGGCGGCGCGGGCGTGCGTGTAACGAAGTAAAATGAGTATGTAAGCAGCGTAGCAGGTGGCGTTCTATAGTTTTTGCCTACCCCCATGGGAAGAAGGCATGAGTTTATGTATGTGTGTATGTGTGTGTGTTAAACATAACTGGCGAAATGTGGGTGTACTACAGGTACACCTCTGCCCAACCCTTCGGGGAAACAAGGCGTGATGATATGTATGTGTAGGCGTATAAATACTGCTGACGATAAAACTAAAATTAATTTTAGCTGATACTTAAGTACTTATTTGCATAAATGTTTAATTAACGCGTTAACGCTCCCGCAGACAGGAGCGACGCGACTCTGGTGGAACAATTTCTATAAAAACTTCACGGAAATTGTTCTACCGGCGTCGCATCGCGCCTGTCTGCACGAGTCTTTAAATGTAACTGCAATCGTCGCTACGAGAGTTGGTAACGTGTTTAGTTTTTAGTTGCAAATATCAGTAGTGTACTTATCTACTACTTAAATAATTAAGTAAACATGATTAGGTATATGACTCATGATGACTCATGACGACATGAAGCTTGGCCATCTATCTTCTAAGAAAGGGATACTCGGTCTGCAGCTCGACGGAATTATCCGAAAAATAGTTAAAACTTTTGGCAGATTTTGACAGTGGGCAGGCGTGAAACACGATTACACGAATCAATTAGTTAATTAACTAACTTATGTTTAACTTTATTAATACAACTACGCTGTACGGGTGTGGTGCAGGCAGCAAAAAAAAAAGACAATTCTAAAACATAATTGAACAGAGCAAAGTATATAAGTAAGTATTTAAAATCGGAACCGTAGTTGAAGAATATTAGCTTTTAGCAATTGTCACATAATGCTAAAAAGCATGTTATCGAATAATTTTGAGTCGATTTAGATAATTTGTGTAAAAGTAGCAGTGTTAATCAACTTTTGTTGCTAACCGTAGGTACTATCACGTGAACATTGAATTTGTCATGTACAGTCAACCGCACATCAGTGGAAACCATAGAAATATAAAAAAACTTCTTATGTCTATGGTGGAAACAATTTGACATTGCCATCGCCTTTATGTCGCAGCTGCAAGGGCGATTTTCGTAGTGTAAGTGTAAGGTACCACTGCTGTGCGGTTGACTGTACTATACGAAAAGTATACATAAATATAATATGTGTCACACGTCTCTTAAGAGGCCGACAACACCTAAAGCGCGGTCACTGTCGATGTCGGACTGCATAGAATAGAAAGAGAAACGCGATGACACAACGCTGGTAATTTAAGAGCCATTTCACGTTTTCGCGCGAATATCGCAGATTTCAGTCGCCTAATTTACCATCTTAGGTAATACTCTGACATTGGTGGATACATGTAAAAAATAGACTAATCCTTCTTTTTGACACTTCATGTAACACATTTACAAAAACTTATTTGTTTACTTTGTGGTGATTAATCTCCCACAACCAGTTTACTGAAATATCATCGCCGAGTCAATTTCAAACTCCTATATCTATCATTAATATTTATAAATTTAACTGAAAAAAATACATAAAGCATCAGAAATATAATTTGATCGACACATACAGTACTAGAATATCGATTCTTAATAACATTAATTAGTAAAAAAATAAAGTCTTATGCCAATTTTTAGGTTTTGTATCGCTAATAAATCGTGATTTTTTGGTTTAAATAAAGCGTAATTACATTTTTTTTTATTGGCGAAATAAACTATGGTTTTTAACAAACCGAATTCTAAAGTTTTATTAAAATCCCTTCATTTAATTAGACATAATATCGTTATTAAAATCACTCTAAATTAGAATAAATTCCGATGCTAAGCGGGCAACCGTTTAGTACGGCGTGAGTGCCGGTCGAGGTAGGACCTGCGCCAAATTTTCCCGCGTCTCGATTTTCGAGCGCACGTATTGTGAACGAATTATTATACTACGACTACAACATTTTGATTCACTTCGTATTTATTTTGCATAAGGTAAGAGTTTAATTTATTATCAAGTTAAGTATTAGTTTAGTAGTTTGAGAATAATTACATATTTTTGTTTTATTAGTTTTAGCAATGGAGCGAAAGGGTTGTGTATACCATTGTGTCAAAAAAAGGAAAAATAAAAATTCTGCAGCCTTAAAGAAAGCAACAGAAGCGAGATATATATAATTTGCGATTCGATTGCGATATTATGTACACAGTAATCGATCAAATAAGTACATATCGACATGAACTATAAAACCGTAATTACATTTTTAAGGATTTGTATACACTGACACTTCGACATATAAAAATATTGATGTTTTTGATAATCATTTATTGATAAAAAAAAATATTTATTCGTAGATATTGAAACTTGACAGCTATTTTGTTTTCATTTCAGAATGAGAAATCGCATGAATCGAGTAGAGGAGGATAGTACCTTTAGAAGACACGCCACCACCGTACCGGGTACAAGTGGAACGTCAGATTCGATAACAGAAATTGTATGTTTGTAACTTGCTACTTCAAAAAGATACAGCTATACCTCTAAACGAACGTAAACTTTTAAATATCGACCGACTGAAAAGGTTTTACCAAAGTTTTACCAAGATTGTGTATTGCTAGAATTTTTTTTTTTTAGGGTGGGAAGTCATCAAATAACTTCTCCCGCTCTGGGTGGAGCGGGAGGGTGTGTCAGACTCTTACTGACTAAAACCCACCCGTATTCCTTCCTGTTGCCTGTGTTGCGGGGGCCTCGGTGACCCATAAGTACCTTCCCGCGACCCCGGCAGGCATCGGCCCTAGTGGACCCCTACTTTGTGCTGACGACATCTGTTTGAGGCGCGCGTGGAATACGACGCGCCGTCGACCCGGGCCCGGTCCTTACCGTCCGCAAGCCCGCGCCTACGGTGGCCGGAAATCCGCCCGGGATTCCCGACGCCCTGGGCGTCTCCTGCGGCGGCTAGGGGCGAGAGGGCGCGAAACTTGCCTTCCCCTCAACCGTCCCGCCTCCTCCTTCGCGAGCATTACTGCTTCGCAGAAGGAGGTGACGGCTGCCCATGCCCTCTCGCTCCGTACCATGGCCTGAACCAGGGCCGGACGCGAGAGGTCTCTGCCGCCGAAATCATAGACCCTAGAAAGGCAAAATCAATGCTTTTACGAATTCATATAATGTAAATGATATGTGATTTTTCCCAGTTCATTTTTATTACATACTTTACATAACATATATTTGTGTTTTTTTTATTAGTCTAGAAAGCTTTAGTAGACTGAATAAATAAAACAACTTTTTTCATAAATCTCTAACCATGGTGCATTACGATTATAAAGGCTCAAGACCGTTTAGTCCATCTCAACACTCGCGCTACACTGCTTGCATTGTGTATGTGTGGATAGCTGCGCACACATACACAATACTGCCGTCTTTTACCTAAACTCGAGCGCAATAATTTTGTGAAATGGCTCTTAATGCAAAATATGAAGCAATTATCCATTTTCAAAAAAGCTATAGATTGTATAAAAAAATAAAACACTATTATGCTAACATGTTACTTGTAGAATAACCTGACAAAAAATCAGAATGATTGCATGTATACTAGTATGGTAATCGTTAAAATACATTTTTAGAGGTATCTTCGTGATTGCGTTTAGGTCCTGTAGTCCCCTAAGATATCTCATCAGTCAAGATTGTACCCGAAACCATCCTACTGGTTTAAAAGTAGGTAAAGGAATCATATACCTGAAATAATATAGGGTCAAGTTAAATTAGCTAGCGAAACTCCGCAGCCGTGATGGGTATCGATCGATATCTAAACACGATAAAATACAAAAGATTCGATGATTTTTTTTGGATAGCTTGCAGTGATGTAACTTGAAGTACTTAGGTATGAGTTGAGAAAATCTATTATTTTTTGTTTTATCGTGTTTATACTATCACTTTATTGTACAACCTTCACGTCATCACGCAGTTGGAACGACTCCGTATACGTATTCTCCGCGTTACAACATTAAACATATTCGAAGGAAAGCAGTGACTAATCCTTATATCAATAGTAAGCAAGTTTTATGTTATTATATTGTTGTCTAGATATCGAAACTAACGTCTGTGAAGTTTATACAAAAAAAAAAAAATATGTATTTAACATTTCAAGTGAAACTACCAATTCTTTTTTTTTTTTTGGGTGGTAAATCATCCAATAACTTCTCCCTCTCTGGGCGGAGCGGGAGGGTGTGTCTTGACTAAAACCCACCCGTATTCCTTCCTGTTGCCTGTGTTGCGGGGGCCTCGGTGACCCATAAGTACCTTCCCGCGACCCCGGCAGGCATCGGCCCTAGTGGACCCCTACCTTTGTGCTGACGACATCTCTTTAAGGCGCGCGTGGAATACGACGCGTCGTCGACCAGGGCCTGGTCCTTACCGGACGGTGAGCTACCCATTGCTCACCGTCCGCAAGCCCGCGCCTACGGTGGCCGGAAATCCGCCCGGGATTCCCGACACCCAGGGGCGCCCAGGGCGTCTCCTGCGGCGGCTAGGGGCGAGAGGGCGCGAAATTTGCCTTTCCCTCAAAAGTGAAACTACCTGCGGTTGATGACCCCAAAAAAAAAACTCATTAAATTCCTTTTTTTTTTTCTTGTTTAGTAATCGATACCCGTCACGTCTGCGGAGTTCCGCTGACTAATTCAATTTGACCCTGTATAGGAAAGCGACCTATCTTAACTACGTTTGTGGCAGTGTATGAGGTCTTTTCATACAAACCGCAGCACGCTCTAACCCCAAAAAGTCAAGCTGTCTACACCGTTTCGAAACAACTAAGTACTGTACGTTTCTCAATGTGAATCAAACGTGACCCCTGTGGTTGACAGCCGCGATTGCGACTGCAGAACCTATAAGGAGATTGCGAGGCTGATCCATTACATGCAAAGGTCGGCGGCGTTTGTGGAACCTATTACCTGAAGTCAAATTATTAATTCGTTGGGGTAATCTGACACGTGCTAGCTGTCACTTTGTGTAATAAAATGGTCATATTTATTATATCGATTTATATAAGTGTAAAATAAATGTATAATAATTAGTGTAGAATACAATAAACGTAAACTTTTTATTTCACATAATGACAACTAGCACATGTCAGATTAGGTACTCCAGCGAATTAATAATTCGACTTTAGATACGCTTTGGAACAGACCTTCATTTTTCTGACTGACCGTCGAACGCTACGACGCTCTGACAATCCAAAAGTGCCTGTAAATTTAATTACTTAAATGCTAGGAGTTTAGAGTTTTGCGACCTGCAAAACAGGGTTGATATAATATACCTGTATTAAAATCCAAATAAAATACGCGGCTATTCCTTATAATTGATTCAAATCACATGCTGCATAATTATTTAGCGCCATTTACCTTTTTGTCGAGTTTTTACTGAAAAACTAACCAGCTTAAATATTAATATTTTATACCAGCAGTTTTAAAAAGTAGGTATAAGATTTTAATAAAATTAAAATAGATACATTATTAAAGATAAGAACAAGTGTGGGGGAATATTAATGACCGTAAATTCCCACGTTTAGTTCAAAATCAAACCAGAAGGTAACTGTGTCTCTCTCTCTCTCTATTCCCTCCAAAATGATTAAAAGATTCAATAAGACGATCAAGTTTGTCTATCATTGTTAATATCTCTATTTAATTTTGGAGAATTGAATTATTTAATAAAATCAAATGTTAGCATATCAACCTACAAAAACTAATCAACCTCCTATTGTTTAAAATATTTAACAATATCTAGTAGGTTGATTAATAATCCCATTCTTCAAAATTATAGTGAAGGACTTAAGCTTGTGCAGACTGGGGCGATTTCGTGGGCGCGACAGGCATATTGCTGCCTGTCGCACCCGTGATATCACGCTAGTCTGCACGAGCCTTTATAATATAACTCTTATATTTAAAGCTATTACTACTTACCAACTAAATAAATAAAGATTATTGAGTTTTATTTTCTAACTACATTCGGACTTTTAATTAGCAGCAGGCTTAGCATGACACTCTCTATTTCTTCGAAGAATAGACACGGCTCTTTCTATACAAAGTGACATTTCGTTTTTCCTTTTTTGACATCCCACCGTAGAAATCTTTCTACATAAAAAAGGACCTAGACAAAGATCGTTAGAAACGAAAGACAAGATGACAGATTGTAGAAGGATTTCTACGGTGAGATGTCAAAAACTGAAAAACGAAATGTCACTTTGTATAGAAAGAGCCGTGTCTATTCTTCGAAGAAATAGAGAGTGTCATGCTAAGCCTGCTGCAGTAAAATGACACTTCTTACTGTAATTTCGTTAAAAAATGTTTTATCTTAGCGACGAAATGACAGTAAGAAGTTTCATTTTACTGCAGCTAATTAAAAGTTGCTCTAGTGTAAATAATAATTTGTTGCTATAGGTAGGTAGGTAGGTATTTATTTAGGCAGTATAAGTAAGTCTTTTCCAATATTGTGGAATCCACAATATTAGAACTAGTTATAGTTAGTATTATTACTTAGGTCCATAGTGTGGCCCTTAGGTAAACTGTTGGTAGGTGGTTAGGGTACCTATATCTTCACGTACGGTCAGCAAAAGAATTAGTTTAACCCTGTTATTATTACATAACTTTACATAAGATCTAAATAAAGCCGCAATAATTCATTAGCAACGCTACTTTTCATAATGTTACAGCTAAAAGTTTGCGTTATCGGAATTTAACCTCTATTCCGATAAAGAAAATATGCAAAAAAGTATGTTTGAAAAAAAATAAAGTGTTAATCGATTTTTATTGCTAAACTTTTCAAGTTTTCAGTAATGAGAATACCAAGCAGGTGTACCAAACGTTGGGTATAGGTAGAGCACATCGTGTAAAGTTCGTTTTTTAAACGCAGATAATGATTTGACATTTCAAATCATTTGGTGTTTGTTTTTTCAATTTGGAGTTTGACATTTGCACCTGTCAAATTACTGGGATTAAAAACGAACTTTAGATTGTAGAATTTATTTGTCAGTTTCAATCTCTCTGAGTATAAGTGTTCTGTGGTTTCAATCGAGTACTTACCTATTTAACAATCATTTTGGTGGCTCTCGAATAATTAGGTACTTTTAGGCACCTAGGTACATCTAGGTAATACTACTTGTAGTCTTACAAAGCATCGCGAGTGTACCTATCGCTCCTTGTATAATTGTCTCAGTATATTATGCAAAAGAAGGACAATTTTTGCGTCATTACGGAGTGGGCAATGACCATATCGCCGTTTGTTATCAATTAAGTGCTCAGTTGTCCCAGAGTCTTTTATCGCAGCGGGGTGGCACTGTGCTGCCGATATAATTCGCATAATATTTTGTTGTGTTTAATCAGTGGCGGGAAAAATAATCTACAATATTATATCAAGTGTGTGTTTTTTTAGGAACACATAGAGGCTCCAGCTCCTACAATGACGGCCAACGTAGTGTTGGGGTGCGTGATGGCGCTGCTCGTCATACTCTTCACAATCAGTTCCATTGCCAGATTTTATATTAAGGTAACTGTTTATTTTTTTATATTTTTGGATATCATTGGTCTAGAAACTTACTACATACACAGATACACAGGTACCTATTGTACCTTAGTACAGTTCTTACTGATAATTGATAAAAGTAAGTAGACCGTGATTAACATAAAATTAAAATACTTGCTGCTAAGTTACTCCTTATAAAATCAGCTATCTGCGAGTGAAAGTTCCGTCAAAAATGGTCCAGCCATTTCTTAGCCGGAACAAACAAACAGAAAGACGATTTGTTTTGAGTACCGTAATTATATACTTTCATATGCATTTAGTAAAAACCGGTCAAGTGCGTGTCGGACCCACACACAATGGAAAGGTTCCGTAGTTGGGAAGTTGGGATGAATTTATCCCAAAAACAAACTTAATATTGTAGTTGAAAAACATGTTCCCCCATACATCGATATATGCCACGGTCAATTCTCCAAATGCAAATTTAAGTTGGTCGACTATTGGTGTAAAGTGGTGTTCACAGACCCGCAATATTATTGAACGGCCTATCCAACGGTACCCCACACCATGGGATAGACGAGAAAAACAATATCACCTCCACATTACGTGCAAGGGAGCACCGAGGACACCAACAATTTTTTTTTTCAATATTTTATTTTAGCACTGACGGCGTGAGTATACATATGCCAGATTACTGCTCTCTAGTACTAAGCATCACTGAGCTACAGCGGGGACAGACAGACAGACAGACGGACATGGCGATACTATAAGGGTTCCTTGTTTACTACGGTACCCTAAAACGCTGTTATTTAGACATTAAAATTAAATTTTATTTATTTGTGTAGATTAAATTCTAGGGATTATGATAGGGTTTATCGACTTGTAGGTACATGATTAAATTAGATCCGCAATATTATCTGATGAAATGTTATATCTGTGGACTTTGAAGTTTGGACCACCACGGATTATGAACAGTGGAATCTTATGTAGAATTTCTGTGTTATATAAAACTGTGTCAGGCCTCATATTCAGATTTGAAGTACCGAAGTATATTATCCCTATTTAACTAATGGAAGACCCGGAAACAATTTGAATGTGATGACTAGACATCGAATTATATGCACTAAAAAGGGCGAAATATGCACAATATATCTATGCAAAATCAAAATACAATTAAGGCTCCTACATACTGGCGCGACTTGTCGCGCGACGCGTCGCGACACAAAGACACCGCGTGTAGCCCTACAAGCGGTGTCTTTGTGTCGCGTCGCGTCGCGCGACAAGTCGCGCCAGTATGTAGAAGCCTTTATGAGAATTTACATTTATTTTCACAATATATTTATGTGTATAAGATTAATAATCAGTTGTAATTCTTGTGGCATTATACAATTAAATATTTTTCTAGATTTTCTAGAGCAAACTTGTGACGTTTGTCACTTGAATTTTAATTTGTATGCTGAAAATGACAATAACGCTATAAATTTGCATTTGTGGCCCAGTGGTAACGGCCCCGACTTACGAGTTGTAGTTCGTGGGTTCCAACCGAGACAGGCGCTTTACTTTGTGTAAATAATTTCGTCACCACTGCTCTCAAAACGGTGAAGGAAACATCGTGAGGAAACCGGCATGTCCTAGAACCAAAAGTTCAAAGACATGTGACATCTACCAACCCGCACTGGGCCCGCGTGGTGGATTACAGCCCGCTCTCTCTCGAAGAGAGGAGGCCTCTGTCCTAGCAGTGGGAACATTATAGGCTGATTATGCATGCTATCAAATTGCACTTTATTTGCATTTGCATATGCAAACATGCAAATGCATATAATCCGATTTCTATCGATGACAGACAACAATAGATACAAGATGTCAATAAATTTTGACTATTGACGCTGACAAGATCATCGAGAAAGAGGTATCCGATAGTACCTTTAAATAACAGTTCCGATAGAAAACAAGACCAAGCCCCAATTACAAAGGTACTTTAACTATTAAAATACTGTTGATATTGTTTTAATTTGTTGTTTTCTTTTCAGTTCACACTGTTTGTGGTTATGTCGTTAATATTCGCCACAGCCCCAGTACCACTAATGTTGATCAAACCATTCGACCCAAGAAATGCGCTGTAAGTTATTTGCATATTTACTATTTATTTAAACAGGTTCTTTTTGTATGATTATGAATCAAATTATTGATTCTGGAATCCATAATTTATCCATGATACTGTATCGAAAATTTGGAAAATTTAATTATGTAGGTAGGTTAAGACTTTCACTATCTGTTTAGCAGACACACAATAAACAATCGCTGTGTTTAATAATTATGTACGTAATTACCTAAGTGGTCAGTGAAAGTGTTTAACTAATAATAAGTATATAAAGTCACGAGCAAAAGTATGAACGATATACCTTTGCTAAGCAAAATTAAAAGCACGTTAAGCCGTTGGTCCCGGCTGTTATTTGTAAATGATAAATGATTTATTTTTTTGTAAGTAGGTTCGTACAAACACTTTTACACGTCAATCATATTTTTAAAATAAAGCTAGAGAAAGGAGAAGATAGGCCGAAACAAACTCAGAGGTCACAGTCTCCTTTAAAGTCCAGACATAATCTTGGTCAGATCATGTGAAGGCCATGTAGATTGGTGTCTGAAATGGTCCTTTTGAGGAAAGAACCACACAGATTGAGTGGACCTGTCCAGTCAGTGCACGCATTTGTCAGTAATCGTGCAGCTCAACTCAGAATTTAAGGAGCTCAACGATTCGACGAACAATACCAAAGAAAGAACATTTGGGTAGGCCGCATAAATTACTCAAACTGCCAGACCATGATTAATACAAAATGAGAAAAACAAAAACAACAATGACCCACATACTCGTAGTCTTCACATTCACAATATTGAAAACAATATAATACTTTACAAGTAAATATTAAATTCCACACAATATATTGAATTCCACAAAGTAAATATGTCATTGTTTTGATGCCAAAAGTGTATAAATAAAATAAAAGTTTCAGTATGCAATAATTGGAGCAGCTTAATTCCAAGCCTTTTTGTCCTAAATATAATCTTTAACGGTATAAAAGGCTTTCTGGCACAATTTACTTTTAATAAATGCTTTGAATTTATTAAGGCTTAGATCTTGAACGTGGCTTGGAAGTTTATTATAAAAACGTATACATTGACATCTGAATGAGCCACCTATTTTCTTGAGCCTTGTTGTAGGTACAACAAATTTGTGTTTGTTCCTAGTATTTATATTATGGATATCACTGTATTTTAGAACAATTTTATATTTTTATGGGCATTTAAAAGATTTTCAAAAATATATCTACTGAGAGGGCACAATCATTACATTAATCTCCTTAAATTTCTCTCTGAGAGAGTGTCTTGGACTTAATTTATAAATTGACCGAACAGCTCTTTTCTGCAAAACAAAGATAGTCTGAATGTCAGCGGCATTTCCCCACAACAGAATACCGTATGACATTACACTATGAAAATAGCTAAAGTACACTAAGCGGGCTCTATATCAGTTAAATTACGAATTTTTCTAACAGCATATGCTGCGGAGCTTAGCTTTTTCGACAATTTATCTATGTATATGTGGACCCCACTCAAGCTTAGCATCCAAAGTTAAGCCCAAAAATACTGTGCTATATTCAGGATTCAATTCTTCGCCTTTTATCAACACATTAGTTTTCACCTGCCTAATGAGATCATTTAGATCTTTAACAGTTGTTACGGGTCATCAGAAGCCCGAAAGTCTGACAACCAGTCTTACTAAGGGGTACCTACTTACTTAACGTGTTACCTGGGTAACACGTTAACTCAACTACTGGTAGTTGAGTTGTGGAGGTCAGATAAAATACTGGTACTCAGCTGGAAGCCGACCCCAGCATAGTTGGGAAAAGGCTGAACAGATGTCGTTCAGTAAGCAAAATTCAAAAGCGATTCTCTCGTTGAATAATGATTGCAACGTGAGATAAGATTGTTTCGTATATAATAGTATCCAGAGTTCCAAAATACCTGCTGTATTCGTAAAAACATAAAATTACAATCAATACAGTAGGAGGAAATCACAATTCATCGTTTCTAAGTGTATCTGTACATATTTTTTTTTTTTTTTTTTTTTTTTTTTCATCGTTTCTAAGTGTATCTGTACATATTAGTACCCGTGACTAAACTTCCCTTCTGTAGTATATCCAGTCATTATCTAGGTATAAAAACATTAAAGGCCTTCAAAATGTGTGTCATTCATATTTTACGCAATACATAATATACACTTGTATTACAACATTATGTACCTATAAAAGTCTTATGGAAATGGATCTTGATAAGATTATAATCAATTTTTTATTGTAAATATTTCGTGGTTGTGTGACGTTTGGGTAGATTTGCATTAAAAGTCAGCTAGTCAAATACGCCGTTTCAAAATTCTTTCAGTATCTAACATTTATTTATTTATTTGTAATACCTACGACTTGACAATCGAGGTCTTCAAAGTTCAAGAGATATTTTCATTGTAAAAGAATTTATAAACGTGTACCTATGTAATTGTTACCCTGTGATCTAGGACCCAATTAACTGCTCTAAATATAACTCATGTGAGAATGGTTATCGTCTTCAACATAAATACGTCATCTTCCCACTTATGCAGTTTTAATGTAACGTAAGATACGGTTTCAATTTAAATCATCACCTACCATCGTTAAATTGTCCTTTTCGATTTATACGGACTTTAAAGGCTTCTACATACTGGCGCGACTTGTCGCGCGACGCGACGCGACACAAAGACACCGCGTGTAGCGCTACACGCGGTGCCTTTGTGTCGCGACGCGTCGCGCGACAAGTCGCGCCAGTATGTAGGAGCCTTAAATAGGCAGTAGGTAATTTAAAAACACTGCCACTCATACCTGGGTCTAGGTATACCCTAAAAAAAAATTTCTCAAAGAAGACATTTATATTTCACGACGCTTTTGAATTTTCCCTAACTAAAAGGTATTTATGCTCGTGACTCATCTTAGGGTTTGCATTAAAATATAATTATTAATAATACTTCAATGCCGGAGATGAAGATTAAAACGAGGATGTTTTCTCCTATGATGACCTATAAACCCTATTACAAGTTATCGAGAAGATCTAATAGGTTAAAGTTTAATTACGTATGAAATCAAATAACAACTCGCGTATTTATTGTTATGTATATAGCCAATATTATTGGCTTAGTATTGCGTCTAATTTTATCAGATATTTCCTAGTTCAGCCAGAGAAACTCTCTGATCTAATCCCATACAGAGGTACTTATAATTATGAGTCTTTTGTTCTGCGTAGGCAATGACGCCGCGTAGCGGTTTCGTTGGCGCTTCGTAGGCTTCCGTAGACGCAGCGTCTACGCGGCGTAGGACTTGCGTAGGCGCTACGCTCTACGGAGAAGCGGCTTGAATGCTTACTCGGAACAAACGGCCGATGCGAAAACACTTTAGGGGCTAGAGCCCTCGGATACTAAAAACCCATATCCCAACGTTATGTGTTAGATTTATACTCGAAAATAATAATATGTTCATAACGGTATCTAAATAGACAAACTCAGTAACACTTCATCACCTGTAGGCTTAGCACGAGAACCGTGGATAAGCGTTTTTATGACGGAAGTATAGACAAAAATGACGATTCCCTGTAGACAGTAGAAAATTTTCGGTAGACAAGCGATTTCTATTCTGCAGTAGAGGAGTAGAAATAGAAAGCGTCATGCTAAGCCTGCTGGAAATTGAACACAGAAGTACGTTGTTGACTAAATGGCCTTCCCGTGTGTCATGCGTAATATTAATAATAATCAAACTATTAAATTATATCCGGTATCTTAAAAAGAATGAATGTATTGGGCTATTTTTATTTCGCATTGTGTTCTTCAAATATTTATGTTTATAAGGAGGCCTGTTTTTATCTGTACGACCTTGCTAAATACCTAGTAGGTATAGAATGTACCTACCTATGATTCATCTCTTATCACTATGCAATATGGAGGTTTCTCTTAGTTTTTAGGGTTCCGTAGTCAACAAGGCACCCTTATAGTTTCGCCATGTCCGTCCGTCCGTCTGTCTGTCTGTCTGTTTGTCTGTCCCCGCCTTAGCTCAGAGACTCTTAGTACTAGAAAGCTGTTATTTGACATGGACGTACATATTAATCACGCCGACAAAGTGGTAAAAAAAAAAATATGTTTACCTCCCCTAACCTTTAAAGTGGGGATCAGTCAGGGTTCCGTTTGCGCAATATTACCCTTTAAAGGGCTAATTTTTGGTAGAGTCAAATGGTTGTTTTTGGATATGTGGAAAAATATATAACGAAGTTAAAAGGAAAACTATAACAGTTAAGACGCTGACAACACCTAAACAGCGGTCACTGTCAAATTCCATAGAAAAGAAAGAGAAGCGCGATGACACAAAGCTTGTAATTTATTGCAAAATATGAAGTAATTATCTATTTACTCAAAATGGAGTTGAGTAATCGAAAATAAAAAACAACCAAGTTCTGCATTCAAATAAGACGTGCTTGTTATTCATTAAATACGTAACGTATGTTGATATTTGATACAGATATTTTGGATTAGAACTCAAAGTAAGAGGTTAGTTTAACGTTAGTTTGTATCGAGATTATGTTTTCAAAACGTGTTTTGGTAACAACCAAGTTCTGGGTAATATGTTCAAAATTAAAATATATTTTTTCCACTACCACAAACTATACAGATTTGGCAATTTTTTTTCTTAAGCGAAGTCTATTTTGGTCAATTGGGTCTTGTCAGCGCCTTAAGTAGGCTTTACAAGTTACGAGTTATAGTCGGCTAACGTACATTTGCTGTTGGCATGTATAGGAGAACATGTTTTTCAACTACAAGGTTAACTTGCCCTTGGGATAAATTCATCCCAATTCCCAATTACGGAACCCTTCATTGTGCGTGGTTTGACATGCACTTGGCCGCTTTTTGTATTTTCTGATTCTTAAGATAACGCAATTATGATAAAGGGAGTTGTCAAAGTAACCAAATTAACATAAAAAGAATGTATGTTGATTAAAAAAAAATATGTTAGATTCTGATAGATCTTGAAATTAAACTATGAATACTTTTTAGTAATTATATTGTATACAACCCGTTACTCTCCCGCGCACTCCCGAATATGTGTGTCGTCTATCGATCATTTCGTGCCGATCGCTAGTGCTGCCCGCCCTGATATGCATAGGATTGGAACAACCATTGGAATGCCGCTATCAGTACGTTGGTATTGTTGATCGATGTTAGGTACATTATATTTTTGACTGATGAGTACAAAACTAAGTGCAAGTACTAGTACCTATAGATTTATGGATTGTTAAAGTCTAGTGCTAGATTTTAAACTAACTAAATACAATATGTTTATGTAATTAAGCTAGTTAGTTCAATTATATAAACGTAACTATACAGGTTACTTTTTATAAAAATATATTTAAGTTGTGAAAGAAATAAAAACTATTTATTATATCTACTTACATATTTTAAGAACGCTCGCAATAAATGCATTATTATATAATTGCTCTTATTAAGACAGTAATAGCTAGCATACCTATCTATGTTCAGTCAGCGTCAATAATATCGGGACGAACAGACTGTTCAAAATGATCTAAACAACTATGAAAATTAAACATTAACTCAATGACACAAGAACTGTTTCAAAATGAAGAAAGTACACGACAACTGTCATTCTGACAAGAGTTTTATCAAATAGAGATAAAGTTTAATTTTCTTAGTTGTTGAGATCATTTTGAACAGTCGGTTCGTCCCGATATTTTTGACGCTGACTGTACAGACGAGTGTTTCGTAATATCGTTGTTCTGATTGCGATAGTGTCCGATGTATCCGGGTGTAGGTATTTTGAAACAATGCACACCTACTTAAACGTGACATGTAAGTAGAAAAACAATTTAAACCTATTTGGGTTACGATTGGGTAATTAGGTTCCACTAGCCTATTATTTAGTTCAAGACTTTCTTTCTTTGTCCTTGTTCAAATTTGAATTTGGGACCGAATTATTATGTTGTACCGTACAACGTACAAAGACTGAACTATCGCAGTCGTACAAAAAGTATTTCACAACTAGATAATTAGTGACATTATTTACCTACAATTCTAATTTCAACTATTTATTAGTTGGTTTTGTGGTCACTGTGGACAGGATATTAATTCAGATTTGTTGCAGTTGTAATGGCAATCATGTCATTTGGTTTAAATAGGTTTTTATTTTTATTATTTTATTTATATTTTATATAGGTGGATTTTAAGACCATTTTCTATTTTGCTAAGTACCTGTTGTTTGTTAAGTACTTGCTGACAGGCCTACACTGTCCTCCCATACCTATTAACACTGTAATTTGGAAACATTGTAAAAGCATTTCTAAAAGAGTAACCGTGGAGTTTCTTGCTAGCTCTTCTCCATAGGAAAGGACAAATTGGAACCGTGCACCTAGCTTCTGACGTTTCATAAGTGCCCATGTAGGTTTATGTGACATAAATTATTTTGATTTTGTTCGTGCAAGTCGGTATCTTGACATTCTTAACTTACTATTATGAAAAATGCAATTCCGTGCACTCAAAATACTTCCAAGATGAAGCAGATTTCGGCTTCTTATCAAAACAACATCGTAATTTTACTTATTGTTACCTATCAAAATGTTTATAAGCTGAAAAAATAAAACTGAAAAAGCACCACAGTTACAATCAAAATCAAAAGTCATTTATTCAAACTAGGCTGAGAATCAGCACTTTTCGAACGTCAAAGTTACATAAGACAGTCCCCCAAAAATGCCCGTCCTTCACTAATTCCACCTGCTTTAGCTGGGAAAAAGAAGTGGCGAAACAAACTCCCCAGCAGCACACCTTTCTAGTTATATAAACGTTATATAGTATAAATATGTAGTTTGTAAGGTTGATTTAGATTTGTTCATTAGGAACTAATATCTCTTATCCGTAACGTATCCGTTCATACGAAACAAATCTAACTTAGAGAGCTGTATTAATGATTGATTTTAATGATTATAATTCTGTAAATACATGTTTGTTATGGTTGCGAATCATATTTTGATCAAGTTCATCCTGACGCTGACCTGCAAATTGCAAAAAAAGTAACAAAAAATGTTTATCGCGGGCCACCACTGCGGATCCACCAAAGACAAAACATGCAACGCAATATTTTATTTTTCTTTTTTCTATACGAAACATCCTGTGTGTTAGAAAGGGTACGCTTTAGTACTTATATAAGCCATTAGCTATTTTTAGACGTAAACACTAGACGATTCCTAAAATATGACGTATGACTGTAAGTGATTGTTGCACTGTTGTCTGACACTTTTACATGTTAGCATAAAACCAGTGTAAACAGTTCGTAGTGAACCAATAAAAATAAATAAATGACCCTGGTGACTGGTCAAAAGTCATATTTTTGGAATCGTTTCCTAAAGTCCTTTATTTTGACGAACTAAAAACTTTCTTCTCTACCACCACAAATACTGCTGAATTACTATTGTATAAAACAGTAGTAGTATACTTACCCAGTATCTAGTGTTAAGTACTTTTAATGTTAAACCCTTGTTGCTGTGCTGGTGAGAAATAAACAATTTTTTTTTTCTTGAGTCCGCCATGTTGATTTGTGAAACGTCACCTTTCACCTGTTGAGTTTGGAATTTCCTTCAAAATCCTTCTGATTGCGATCGAAAGTGAAGTGTGATATGCTGGGCCGTCACCACAAACCAAACGACATTGTGATGCTGTGAATCATTAAAATGCATCCAGTGGTCTGGAAGCTGCGAGAGAATAAAGAATCCTACATATCCATAGGGCATAAATATGTACCATACAAATACATGCGCCAAAAACAACTCAACAACCCTTCTTGGCAGTCGGGTGTGTCTTTTAACCATTTTTATTTTATATTATAACTCTGTGGTAGGTACTGCGTGTGACAGCATCATGAATGTTACCTATGTGTTATTTTTTTCATTTCTGAGTGACTTCGCCTTTCTTGGTCTATGGATCTCCGCATTATAGTTTAGCTGGGCTGCAATAACCATACCCATATTTCACATCTCAGACCACTCCTGATTTTGTTTGGTTTCCGACGGAGATTCAACGTTCGATAAAGTGGGGCATAGCAAATTAATAGTTTTTAGATTTGAGTGAAATTCAATCTGCTGGAAGACATTGGATTACTCCGCGGTCGACAGATTTGAATTTGTTTTTTGAGGTCATCAGATTTGAGAAGGGTCTTATGTTCCTTCACATACATAGTTTTACGACGAAAAAATATACAGGGCTATGAAACACTATTATAACTTCATAATACATTTTGTTTTATTTGTGTTAATTTCTGTGTCAAGCTTGCATGGGACTGTTATCCATCTCCTTTATAACAATAACTAAAAAACATAACTCTGTCTGCTGTCGTGCAGTCTGGCTATCAAGTAATGATGATTTTTTGTTATCTTGGAGGTATTTTAAGTGCACCGAATTGCATTTTCCGTAATATTAAGATAAAAAAGCTAAGCAAAGCAAAGTGCACTACACGTTCCATTCGTTGAAATGCCTCCAGAGCTTCTTTCCCTTGAATAGCTAAATCTCCCTTGCTCAAACTCTCACACAGCCCAACAGACTACGCTGATGCCTGTTATTTGGATGCCACCGAGGAGCTTTTAAATAAACTTGAGCGTTTGTAAAATATCTGTATTCGTTTTGTTTTTAACCTTAAAAAATATGATCATGTTTCTAACTTTCGCAAGATTCTCAAGTGGCTCCCCATTCGTCTCCGCAGGAACTCTCGGATATTGTGTCTGCTATTTAGCATCCTTCATAATCCTAGAACGCCATCCTATCTGCGGGAACGTTTTTCCTGCGCCCGTCCTTCTGATGCGACTTGCAGGTCGCATCTTAGAAATTCTTCACGTGTGCACGCGGTCGGTTGTTGAATTCACTTCCGCCTGACATTAGGGACTGCCAAAGTGTTGCTGTTTTTAAAAGAAGAGTGAAAGAACACTGTCTTTCCACTTTTGTATTTGTTATTTTATACTGCTAAGTATTTTAGTCATATTTATTTTAGAAGTATGTATGTATGTAAGTATATTCTCTTAATGTATATATATATTTAAATTAGTGAATAGTTTTTTGTTTATATGTATTTTCTTTTCTCTTCTACTCTTACACACGGTGTCTACATCTCTTTGTCTACTTTCCTAACGCAGGTATGCTGGAAGAGATTTCTTTAGAAATAAGCATCACCTTTATACGTATTTTTCTGTTCCTTTCTTCTTGTCTGTTTATACGAGGGTCATTCAATAAATACTTAGCCTACAAAAAGTCAACGAAAATTTTGGAAAAGTGGCAATTTATTTTTCAACAAAGTCTCCTTTTAGTTCGATACACTTAGCCCAGTGATGCTCCAACTTTTTTAACCCGTCCGAAAAATAGTTTTTGTCAAACTCTGCAAAATAGGCCTCCGTGGCGGCGATGACCTCCTCATTCGATCCATATCTATTCCCGGCGAGTGATTTTTTCAGATTAGGAAACAGAAAGAAGTCACAAGGGGCCAAATCTGGAGAATACGGTGGATGGGGCAACAATTCGTAGCGTAATTCGACCAATTTGGCCATGGCAACGGCAGACGTGTGAACCGGTGCGTTGTCGTGGTGAAACAGCACTTTTTTCTTCGCCAGATGGGGTCGTTTTTTCTTTAATTCGGCGTCGAATCGGCCCAATAAATCGGCATAGTAAAGCCCTGTAATTGTTTTACCTTTCTCGAGGTGTAATCGATGTAGATCACACCTTGTGAATCCCAGAAAACGGTGGCCATAACTTTTCCGGCCGATTTTACAGTTTTCGCCTTCTTTGGAGCACGTTCCCCGGTCTGGATCCATTGTTTTGATTGCTCCTTGGTCTCTGGTGTGTACCAGTGGATCCAGGTTTCATCGACGGTCACAAAACGACGCAAAAACTCCGCTGGATTCCGCTTAAACAGCGCCAAACACGTCTCCGATGTGGTCTCACGGTTGCGCTTGTTTTCTGGTGTGAGTAAACGCGGCACCCATCGCTCCGACAGCTTTCTCATGCCGAGTTCCTCGTGAAGAATATGATGCACTGTTCCTTCTGAAATGCCTACAGTCTCAGCTAGCTCCCGAACCTTCAATCGGCGATCTGCCAATACAAAATCATGGATTTTTTTAATGTTTTCCTCCGTAGCAGCTGTTTTCGGTGCACCTGGACGTGGTTCATCAAAAACCGACGTACGGCCACGTGCAAACTCGTTGAACCAATTCTTGACGGTGGCCATCGATGGAGAAGAGTCACCGTACACAGCATCCAAGCGCTCTTTGATTTCGATGCACGTTTTCCCTTCCAAAAATAGGAATCGAATCACCGAACGATATTGCTCTTTTTCCATTTTTGTAAAACCGATCGACACGTTCGCTTCCATAAGTTGTCAAATTAAAACAAATGAAGGGACTGGAATGAAAATTTGAAAAAAGAATTAAAAAAGAATGTGCTACACTGTGGTAAAACTCTTTTGAAACTACAGCGCCCTCTGGCGATGAGGCTAGGTACTTATTGAATGCACCTCGTATGTGTGTATATAAACTGTTCAATATATAAATAAATAAGATACGAAGGTCGAGATAGCGACTTGTGAAGTTGTGACTACACGAACTAATTACCTATTAGTGGTAAATTAGATATGAAGTACCCATGACACTAGCAATGCTTGTAAACTAACGTAGGTAATTATCGTAAACCGGAACTCATATGCAAATTGTAGCAAACGTTCTCATGTCAATTAGTGAAATCAAACAAACATGGAGGTAGCGGCAGCAAATGGTAATGAGATAAGAGTGTGTGCCATAACTAGCTTATCATAGGGTGCCTACCGTTTTTAATCGTTTATTGAAAAACATAACCCTCCTTCTGGGGCAGAAGGAGTATGTTTCTGACCGACTTCTTCAAGAGTCAAGCGACCAGAATCAATTAAATGCTTGGGTTGCAGGTATGCATTTCCATTATAAGCTGGTCTCTCATTGTACTATACAATGCGAAATCAGCATAAACTGGAAATGTATTGTTTGATATGTAGCCGTGTGTACCTACCGATTAGTAAAAAATAAAACCGGCCATGTGCGTGTCGAACCACGCACAATGAAGGGTTTTGAAGTTAGGATGAAGTTATCTTAGAAATAAACTTAATAGTCCTCCAGACCGAATCTCGGCCACGGCTACCAATCTCAGCGGAGATCAGCCTCCGGCGCGGGAGATACTATAAACACACAAGTGTGTGCGCAGACACAGGTGCACTCTCCTGACTCTCATAGTCCGATGGGACGGCAAAACCGCCAACTTCCAAACAACGTTAGGAATTTCTTAGTAACAGCCCGGCTGTTACTAAAAAAATCCTAATGGAAAACTCAATAACAATTCGCCCGACCCAGAACCCCACGCTCAGTAGTCGCGCTTGCGACCACGAGACCAACGGGGCAGGCAAAAAAAAACAAACTTATCACTGTAGTTGAAAAACATGTTCTCCCATACATCGATTTACATCACGGTAAATTCTCCAACTGCAAATGTAAGTTGATCGAATCGTTAACTTGTAAAGCCTACTTAGCTGTGATAGCTATATATACACTACTGCCCTAATTTTTTACATATCCAAAAACAACCATTTAGCTGGCAGCACACTTGACTCCAAAAATAGCACTATAAAGCTTAATATACGAAACTGATCCCTGAATCTAAAAATTATTGTTCAGTTCAAAAATATTGCGGGTCTGTGAAAACCTCACAGACCCGCAATATTTTTGAACGGCCTATCCAACGATACCGCACACCATGGGACAGACGAGAAAAAAAATATCATCTCTATTTTACGTGTAGGGAGATCCCAAAAAACTTTTTCTTCAAAAGTTTTCTTTTACTATTTATTAGCGTGATTAACATGCTTACCTATTCAATCTAAATTACAGCTTTCTGTGTCTCTGAGCTAAGCCCCCGGACAGATAGACAGACGGACATGGCGAAACTATAACGGTTCCTTGTTGACTACGGAACCTTTTTTAAGTAGTTTTATTTGTTTTCCAGAATACCAGCATTTTTCCTGAGATGTTTCGCGAGGATACTCGGTCTTCGGTGGAAAGTAAGAGGACTGGAGAATGTTGATAATAGCCGGGGAGCGGTAGTACTACTAAACCACCAGAGTTGCCTGGATCTATACGGTATGTACTCTTTATTGAGCCTAATTATTTTTTCAAGGAGGTTGTCAGTGTCAAGAAATTGTCATTATACCGTAGCTCGACGATCATCGGCCTGTCGAAGGCTTCTTAAACCTATTGACCGCCACGTCAAAAAAACAAAAACGTGCCCTCAACGCCAAGCTACGAATTATTCCTTAAATTCTGTCATGACCGTGTGCCCAGAACGCTCTGGGCACATTTTGGTCTGTCATGTATAGATTATATGACTGTGGCGGTCAAAAGGTTAAGGTGAACCCGCAGTGGTAGCCCGCGAAATTATTTTCGTAAGTTATTTTAAATTTTCAGGTCAGTGTCAGATTGTATCTTGATCAAAATATGATTCGCGCTCATAACAAATATGTATTTACACAATTATAATAATTAAAATCAATAATTGATACATCACTCTAAGTTATCTCTCGTACCTACTTATATAAAAGGAGGAGGTTCTCACTTCGTCGGATTTTTTTATATATATCAAAGCAAGCTATTATTTCCTCTGTTTCGACTTACGTATCTCATTCTTACGTAGAATTCATATTATGGCTTGTTAAGGCTCCCGCAAAAAGGCGCAACGCGCCATCGCGACTCGGCTATAGTAGAACAATTTCTATAAAAATTTAATGGAAATTCTTCTACCAGAATCGCGTCGCACCTTCGCGTCGCGCCTGTCTGAGCCTTTAAGTTGGCCGAGAGGTAATTTAGGTATTTTCAGCATTGATTTTTTATAAAAGTAATTTTGCCTATAATTCGTCCCTACATAAATATTGTCATTTTCCTGACCTTATCTATAGTAATTTCGTATATTTACTAGTTATTTTGAAAGTTGTTTGAACAATGACAAATAATTTCCATAAGTATAGTAATTTACATTATTACGATTATCACAATGACCGCATCAGAAACTATCATAGTACCTAATGATCCCTGTAGAGACCTACCTATAGATACATCACACCCATTTCAGATTTCTACCTTTTCTATCTGTAGTTGTAGGATATAGCCACCCACGTAAACAAAGCATGAGAAATTAGATTTGACTATCAGCGCATAGTTACTATTTGACCTAATTGTATCTATAAATATGTACATCCATGGATGTATATTTTTGATTTAATATCTACCGATATGTCATTCTCGTACATAAACAAGTAGTTACGTACTTACGTTCCGCATGTTTACAAAATAAATTATACAATTTAATTGATAAGAAGTTCATGTAGGGAACATCTTACCTATACATTGCTCGATAAAATAAATATGATTGACATTGAATACGAACAGCGGGCTTCATTGATCGGACTACAAACATATTGCACTGCGATTCTTAATATTTACGACGCAATGTTTATGATATTTATGAATTTTAAGGTTGGTAACGAGTACATAAACATAACTGATTGCTCTGTTTTCTTGAAAAGAGCCTCGAGAATTTTTCAGCCAGTCAGTAATGGCCAATGTTGATTAGTGGAACAACCATTTTTAAAATGAGCGGCTTCTTGTAAACCGCTCGGTGTCATTTGGGGATTGTGGCCATGTTAGGTACTACCTACCTACCTATTTGTCGACGTACAAATATCGCTCGCTTAGTACAATACTGACTTAACTCAAAAAAGCAGATTTCTGGGAAATCATCGATAAATGTTTTGCAATTGGGGTCTAGTCGGCTTATTAGCCAATATAATAAATATGTAATCGACAGTTAAATATAATACCTACTTTTCAAAAAACATTGAATAAATCTGTGTAAAATCCTAACTTTGACTCAAGCTCTAATAGGTCAGTATTCTATTAAGTATGTGATATGTAATTAGGGCACCAGCGGAGTAACTCACATAAAATTACAATTGATTGCAATTGCTTTTATTTTGACAGTTCACCCACGTCCATTGCGCTATTTAAGTTGTTGAGCACACGGAATTTCAAACCTATGAAGGCATTAGCTATATCTTTCAAAACTCTCGGATTGTGATTGAAAGTGTGGTACGCAATTAGGGGCAGATGATTTTTACCTCTTTTTTAACTGAGGTGGCAGCTTTGCGATCCATACTGAAATGACACTGGGACACATGCAGTATTAGACTAGGCCTTGATAGGCACCTACGATACGTAAGCAATAATATCTTAAAATGGCACAAATAACATTGCAGAGGAAACAATGTTGATGACAGGCATGGTGGCCGTAAAGTAAAAATGCCGCCCTAGTGCGTGTCGGACGCACAATACACGGTTTTGTAGTTGAGATGAATTTATCCCAAAAACAAACTTACTTAATATTATAGTTGAAAAACATGTTCTCCGCCATACATCGATACACGTCATGGTCAATTCTCCAACTGCAAATGTAAGTTAGTACCTATACGCAACAAAAAAAATGTGATACGAGTAAAGGCTCCTACATACTGGCGCGACTTGTCGCGCTACGCGTCGCGACACAAAGGCACCGCTTGTAGCGCTACACGCGGTGTCTTTATGTCGCGTCGCGTCGCGCGATAAGTCGCGCCAGTATGTAGGAGCCTTAATACTACAAATGAACGATTCTCGGTATTTTTACTTATTCTGTGAGACTTCGCTTCTTGCCTTTAAAGCTCCAACGGACCGTAGACCTACGTACATAATCAGCCTATAATGTGAAGAGGAGGCCTGTGTCCCAGCAGTCTCTGTGACAGGGAGTGGGCTGTAATCCACCACGCGGGCCCAGTGCGGATTGGTAGATGTCACATGTCTTAGTATTTTTGGTTCTAAGACATGCCTGTTTCCTCACGATGTTTTCCTTCACCGTTTTAAGAGCAGTGGTGATGAAATAATTTACACAATGTAAAGCGCCTGCCTGAGTTCGAACCTACGACCTACAAGTCGTAAGTCGCGGCCGTTACCACTGGGTCACCACTGCTATTAGACCTACGTATTTGATAATAATTACCAAACCCAAAAACCCAATAACTGGGCTGTGGAGGTCAGATAGGCAGTCGCTCCATGTAAAATACTGGTATTCCGCTGCATCCGGTTAGACTGAAAGCCGACCCCAACTTAGTTGGGAAAAGGCAGGTAGATGATGATTTGATAATAATTTCAATTAACTTGATACCTCCACGCGTTCCTGAGAAAAGGGGTCTTGACAAGCTGACAGACAGACAGACATACGGACAAAAAAGTGATCCTATTAGGGTTCCGTTTTTTCCTTTTGTGGTACAGAACCCTAAAAATGGATATCCCTACAAGATAAACCTTTAATACCTACCTATACAAAATCGAATGATAACAAAAACTTCTTTACGCATGTAATTTGATAAAATTAGGTACGCATAAAATTGCCAAACAATGTAAAATATTTTTACACAAACAAGATTTCTATGTAGATTAAAATACAAATAGGTATTTTACTATGGGGACGGGCTGCAGACATCGAGTCTATTTTTATTCTGCAGAAAAGAGCCATCAGAGCCATATATGGCCTCCGCAGGTGCGACTCTCTAAGGGAACTGTTTAAAGAAATTAACATCATGACGGTACCTTGTCAATATATCTATGAAAACATCATATACGTAAGGAAAAATCTACATCTTTTTAGTAAAAGAGGTGAAAGACACAATTATATCACTAGAAATAGGGACCAATTAGTTCAACCAGGTTTCAGACTGGCTAAAGTAGACTAATCAGCGACCAGCACCAGCACCAACCAACCAGCACCACCAACCAGCACCAACTACCAGAATAGACTCTCAAATCACAAAAATGAGCTAGCCCTCAGACTCAGTCGCGGAAAGGTACTTATGGGTCACCGAGGCCCCCCCCCCGCAACACAGGCAACAAGAAGGAATACGGGTGGGTTTTAGTCAGTAAGAGTCTGACACACCCTCCCGCTCCGCCCAGAGCGGGAGAAGTTATTTGATGATTTTCCACCCTCAAAAAAAAAAAAAAAATGGGGTACTGTTTAAAATGTTACAATAAAATACCTCCCCATATACTTCAACTGAATGAAACAAAATTTAAATCTAGTATAAAACGCACACTATGTAGCCAAGTATATTATAAATTGGGGGATTACATTGCTGATAAAAATGCTTGGCTCAACGCTGGTCCTGCTCCACAAGGGCGCAAAAATTAATTGATCAGGTATTGAAAATAGTGTTGGAGCTGCTGAAGATTTTAAAAACTCTCTTTGCATTGTATAAATTCAATCTCTTAGTATTGTATAGCTGCACAACACATTGTTATGTGAGTACTATGCACTATAAAGCTAGCCAAAGCCATTTACTGGATACGTCTTTCATTGACTTGAATGTGCCCTGGCGGCTGGGAGTATGTCGTGCTCACTCTAATGTCTCGCTGATGGTGGCGCGTGTTGGATCATTTAGCTCCCTTCAAAATGGTTGAGCTGAATGGTGCTGATCCACGCGTCATGTTCGTGTATGGGCGCCGTCAGTAGAGACTGGTCATCTCTTAGCTGCCACGGCTTATTTTAACTTTAATTTTTGAATTGCTTTTGTTTTTGTTGTAATCTTTTTATTACGGACGCTTTTACGTTTTGCATCGTTCTCACATGTATAATTTCAAAATGAATGATGTAAACAATATTTTGTAACCATAATACGTTGATTTAAAAGAGTGTCCTTGGAGTTTCTTGCCCGTTCTTCTCCATAGGTACCTACTACGCTTTGGAATGGGCAACTAGCTTCATCTTTCTGACTGACTGACCTAACCCTTGACAATTCAAAAGTGCCTGTAATTGGTTTATTTGAAATAAATGCTTTGAGTTTGAGTTTGGTTAAGCAGATTAATTATCTATATAATTTTTATTTAATTTCGTAAGCGATAAAAACTGATAATATTCACACGATTCATGCTGTTTTGAGCTGAGTACAAGGTTAATGACAAAATAATGTTAATTTACATCATGTCACCTAATGCCTCTTTTACCTAGTATTATCTTTTATTTACGAGTAACAATCATTCTGCTATGTATATATCCCTGATAAGAGAAAGCGGGTGGAAATTGATATTAGAAAGATAAAAGTTGATTTCGTTGCTGCACCCTATTTTTCTGTTCTTTGGCTGCACCTGTAACCTTCATTATTTATAGTTTTTCGAGAAAAATGTTAATGTTATCTTAGAAACAATTTCAAGAATTCCAATGATGTTGGCTTAATAAATTAAGATTAATTATTTATTATTCCCCCTTTTAATGAAAAGAAGTTTTCAAAGGCGCCCTTAGAGATCGAGCGAAGATCTTGTAATGCCTCCGACAGTGTTGACTCCTAGCCCATGTATTATTCCAATTCCTGCACTATAAAAAAATAGAGACAGCTAAAAGACGGGAACGTTGCTCTTTATTTTTTCCTTGTTGGGATATCACCATGGAACCTCATTTAGGAAGAACCGATGGTGATGTCGGTTTCCTACCAACTAGAACTTCACGGAGTTCCCTCTGACTCAAGACCGCGGGATCCTACATGCTCCGTCGTACCCCTGGAGAAGTTACAGGTTGGGTGACTTCATGGTACTTTGTCCTAACGGTTCACAGACTGGAGATGTGCATTTTTGTTTTTACATGAATGACCTTGCAATAAGATTCTTTTTAAAATGATCGTGTAAAGGCTCCTACATACTGGCGCGACTTGTCGCGCGACGCGACGCGATACAAAGACACCGCGTGTAGCGCTACAAGCGGTGCCTTGGTGTCGCGTCGCGTCGCGCCAGTATGTAGGAGCCTTGAATCCATTACGAACTGTTATCATTTCTATGAAAGCGGCAATTACCGTGACTAACACTGAATGATATTTATTTTACCCACTACCGTTCAAGCATGTTTAACTAGAAACAAAAAAATGACGTCTTTTAGAGGGTTGAAGCAAATTCTTAGAGTAAACAAGTAAACATTACCTAGGAAATTAGTAATTTTTGTTGTAGGAATTCGATATTTATTTTGGATCGATATCTTACGCGCTGTAAAAGAAAGGAGGTAGATTATGGGATTGTTGTGCAATACTTATCTACAGGGAATGTTTCTCTATGACTTATAGTTTTTGATTCGTCATCTACCTAGGCGGGAATAAATTTTCTCTACCATTAAGGCCGTACTGACCCAAATATTTTTGTTTTTAGCGCTGGCAATTATATGGCCGCTCATGTCACGGTGTACGGTGGTTTCGAAGCGATCACTGCAGTACCTAGTACCATTCGGCACTGCGACATGGCTGTGGGGCACCGTTTTCATAGACAGAGGCGCACAAACTGCACGCGATGCTCTCAACAAGCAAGTCGATGCTATTAAGAATGAAAAGGTAAAGTTGCATAAAAATGTTACTCACTAGAACATTTGACACAACTTTTTTATCTGGTTGATTTTTCAGTCGTACCTAAATCTTAGCAATTATCCACTCAATGGCTTACAACGTACGAGATACAGATCATCACCCTAATTGCGTAACGCACTTTGGATCCGAGACTTTTAAAGGATATAGCTACTCTATTGCTTCATAGGTTTGAAAAATTCGTCTGCTCAAAAACGTAAAACGAAATGGACATGGGTGAACTGTCAAAATGACACCCATTGCGATCAATTGACATTTTATGTGTGTTACCTACGCAATTGCCCTGTGATCATGTCTGTCGTTTGCTACATGCTACATGGGTACAGTATAAAGAATTACATGGTTTGATATAGTAGGTGAAAGGTTTTCACCGAGATATTTTACTGTAGGTAGGATCCACAAAAGACGTAGTATTTGTGTCAGAATTTGTTTCTACTATCCATAGAGCCTTCTTTCATCATAGATGATTGATTTTGATTTACGGTCACCTTCCAAAATAGTGTCAAAGTCGAGTAATGTCACAGTCACTCAATATTATGATTGTATTCAGCGTACGCGTTTTCCTGCTAGTAAATATACGAGTAGGTACGTATGTTAGTCCTGTAAACAATGAGACCTTGTACTTGCCTTGTTTTACGTCGCATTTCGTCATACTGCATGATCTAATCGCTAGGAATGGCTGGCATGGTACTTATCTACCTTCCTGCTAAATATTACGAGCGTGTACAATACGTTTCTAAGCTAATGTTTGATTTGCTTAGACAAATATCCTGGGTTGGTCGGTACCAGACGACACCAAAGAATTTGCCGCAACCACAACAGTTTTTTAAATGACTGGTTTTACTAGTATTTACTTTGTTTCTCGGGGTGGGTACCTTACCTCTACTAGGAACGTTATTTTTTAGCCCAGAACAAATAAAAAACTAAGACAGCGCTGTCAACAGTGACGTGAGGCTGGTTTCGGTACACATAGTGAGTGTTCCGGTGTGGTGTAGTTTAGTTGTAAATGTTGCGTGTGAGCGTGTATGCACAGAGCGAGGTGTAGTTTTGGCATGCTTTACAGTATTGTTCGCAGCGCTGTCTTGGTTTTGGCCTGAGTTCTTTACGCAAAAACTCAATAAGTATAGACATATTTAAATGCATTATGCATTTCACTTACCTACTTAACTAAGTAGGAATTGTAATGTTTTCTTGAAACAGATGAATCATATTCGATCTCCTCGGAAATCGAAACGATTTTACGAAGTTAACGCAGCAGAAAGTGAGCAATGGTTACTACATTGCTCACTTTCTGCGTAAGTTATAAAATAGCATTTTATTGGCATTTCTAGTTTCTATTTTTTTTATCGATGTTCAATCTCGAAACAATAGTTTAGGTACGCAGTACGGTCATGCTTACACTACATACATAATTATAGCTCTCGATACCAATGTTGAAGCAGACCCAGTTTTATTGATGTCGTATTCAAAACAAGAGTTCATTGTCCGAGCCAGCGTAATCTAAATCGAATGTTGCGTACATAAGCAATAAATGGCTTTTAGAATGCTTACGATATATGGAAACAAAGTATTTGCTTTGCGTATATTACCCGGTTAATTAATATATCGGGCCTAGTCCAAAAGTAAATTATAGTTTAGTCACTGTCCCTAGGTTCATCATTCAACCCTGGTGGTACTCAAATAAAATGAACTGGTGAAACAACAGATGTGGTGAGATCAATATCTGATCTGATCTAGTGATACCAAAACAAAATAAAATGGTTTTCTAAAGTATCTAAGGATTAAGTTTCCGAAGGATTGGGCAATTCTGGGCCACACTGATAGCTGATGTCTTTATCATTGATAAAAATATAAATGAAAATGAAATATGTGTGTGTAAGTACACACACCCAAGTATTATAATCTCGGTAGTTAATTGCACTGCTAACAAAAGTACCTACAGTTTTATCTATCTCAGCCGCTCAGTAATGGCTCGTGCAGACTGGGGCGATATCGTGCTAGTCTGCATGAGCCTTAAGGTTTTTGGCATAAAAAAAATGGATAAGTGCCATTCATTTTCTTGAGATTTTGCGCAATGACAAAATTACATGAGATGGAAAGTGTGTTTGTTGCTTTTGAGTTTGTGTTTCTATCCACGTACCTACCTATAAAAACATTTCCAAATTGAGTATCAGTGGTCGTTAAAGTTACAGACAAAATTAATTATTTATTTATTTGTAGGAGAACCAACAGCTACAGATGGATAACAATTGTATATGTAACACAGAGCCAATTACAGGTTCTCACGGTAAAAACAGAAAAAGTTGTAGAAATCAACGAGCACGATAGAAAAGAATATACACTCAGGGGCACAATTAACCGTCCACTCATATCGAATTCCATATCGTTTGTTTATGATAACTTAAGCTTTGACTACTAGGCGTAACTTCATAAGTGGGTATATCTGGAATAAACAAAACAATCATACCCGCGTTTTGTTTACTTTTGTGGGATTTATTCAATAATAATCAGTTAAGTCGAAATGTGACAGTCTCGCCCCTGGTTTTGTGTGAAGGATACATTTGTTTAAATTGTTGTGTTACCATTTTTTCGAATAAATCCGAGGTGTTGCGAGTGCCATGACCTCATTTAGACCATAAAAATGCCACTGGACGCAGCTGGAGCAGCCCGGGCTGTGGCACTCGCAGACGCTGGGTTCAGCCAGCGTCGGATTGGACGAATGCTTGGATATCCACGAACCACTATTCAAGATGCTATCCGACGTTACAGAGAGACTGGTTCCTACATAAGGAGGCCAGGGCAAGGTCGTAGAAGGTGTACATCAGAGAGAGATGATCGTTACATCGTCTCGAACGTTCTTCGAAATCGGTTCACAACCGCTTCTGAGGCTCGTAACCGTTTGTTTGAGGTACGAAATGTAAGTGTGAGCCTAAGAACAATAAGAAGAAGGTTAGCAGAGAGGGATCTGGGATCATTTCGACCAGCTCGAATCCCAGAACTGACCGCAACTCACAGAAGAGCAAGACTTGCATTTGCTCGAGAACATTTAAATTGGACTTCGGAACAATAGAAGGCAGTTCTCTTTTCTGATTAATCAAGAATCGCTTTACGAGGTCCAGATGGACGTCAGCGCGTGTATAGACGCCGTGGTGAAAGGTTTGCTGAATGTGCTGTGGTTGAAACAGTGGGCTACGGGGGAGGCTCGATAATGGTGTGGGGTGGCATTTGTTACGACGCCCGTACAGCGTTGGTCGTATTCGATAGAGGCAGCGTTAATGCTCACAGGTACGTGACAGAAGTCTTAGAACCACATGTGATTCCGTTTGCGCCATTCATTGGCGATAATATTGTTTTAATGCACGACAACGCACGTGCACACACCGCGAGAATTGTCACGGATTACTTGGACGCCGTCAATATTCAGCGATTACCATGGCCAGCTCGGAGTCCAGACCTAAACCCGATAGAGCATGTATGGGATAACCTAAAAAGACGGATTCGGAGTCGGACACCAGCTCCTACGACCATCAGTGAGCTAAAAACTGCAGCTATTGAGGAGTGGGAGAACATTCCACAAAGCGACATTCAAGACATAATGGACGGGCTTTCAAATCGGTTACAAGAGGTCATTAGGGCCAGAGGAGGAAATACACATTATTAATGCGATAATTTAGAGCATACTTTTTTTTTAAATTAAAATTTTGCAAATTTTTGTTTTTGGTAAGAAAACTGCAAATTCTCTTTTTTTATTTTTTTGTTTTAAATAAACCATTTCACAACTTACACGTGTTTCATTAGTTTTCGTAAAGGTTCACCCAATGTATCATTATAACAAAATTAATTAAATTACGATAGAATTTTGAATAAATCGACAAAATGTAGGTGGACGGTTAAATGTGCCCCTGAGTGTATTATATATATACTTGTATAAAGTAGGTACAATACGCACTATGCACTTTTAAAGAAGTCTGCGTTCAGCTGAGTGCGTGCAGAATATGTTTTGGTGGTAAATGAAATATTTGAATAGGTATCGTAACTCGATTTCGTTAGCACTACATAAAAGCAAATGAATTAAAGTCGTAATGGGTGGAGTGTTGCAATCGACCTTGATCGTCAATTCGTAATATCTTGCGAACTTTTCAAGGTAGAATCGCTTTGATAGGCAAATGTTTACACCAAAAATACCATCGGAATGTGTAGTTCTTGCATTCCTATGTGCTTTAAGCCCGTTTTCACTAACACAGTGTTAGCGACAGCTAAGTGTTAAATTGCAACTCAATTTAATTTATTATTTATTTGCATTAGTTAATCTTATCTATTTCGATTTAATTTAATTTCAGTCAAATTATTTTAATTTGTAACCAACTTCCAAAAGGAGGAGGTTATCAATTCGACTTGTTTATTTGTTTTTTTTTATGTATGTTCGCCGATTTCTCCGTCATTTGTGGACCGATTCAAGAAAATCTTTTTTTGTTTGAAAGGGTATACTCCTGAGGTGGTCTCATTGTCACCAAGTCATAATCTGATGAGGGGATCCCATGGAAAGTTTTTACCAAAAAAAACAACCAACTTCCAAAAAAAACACTACAAGTGAAAAATAATTTCAGAAGTCGGTGGCAAAAAACTAAAATACAAATCCAAAGACACCGACTTCCGAAAATAGTTATTTTTCACTTTGTAGTGTTTTTTTGGAAGTCGGTAGTTTTTTTTTATAAAAAGTTTTTGAAATCCGTATTCATCTGGACTACCGACATAACTGCTACTAAATTAGTCTAATAAGATAATTAATTTGTTACTAACAAAATATGGACATTACCTAGTCTGAAAAAATTTTTTTTTTTTTTAGTAGGTAGGTTACGTATGTAGGTACGTACTACCGGTACGTAGTTTCAATCACTAGGTGCATGAAATGTTGTACACATGGCTACTTATCAAGCTATACATTTCCAGTATACGCTGACCTTTCACTGTACGGAAATCCAATAGGTACCTACAATACGAGATCAGCTTAAACTGGAAATTGTATAGCTTGATATGTAGCCGTGTGTACAAGTTTTTTTTTTAAATGAAGGTGACCACTAACGGAGATTTTTTGAAAATTCATCCCCTAAACGAGTGAAACAGGGGATGAAAGTTTGTATTGAAGTTCGTAATTTATGCAGACGGGAAATGCCACCTAGCACATGACTTGTTGCCTAATAAAAGTGTACTCTTGGATTTTGAACTTTCTGCGCTGAGCGTTAAGGCTCCTGAAGACAGGCGCGACGCGACACCAGTAGCACAGTAAAGTGTCGCGCTGTCTGTCACGCCAGTCTGCACGAGCCTTTAGCGTAAGCTCTAATTCGACACCAATTACTCCTCGCCTCGTTTATTTATAATGGAGGCATATCATTTATCAAGGGAACCCCTTGAACTCTACCTGGTGCTTTAATGACTAATTCTTGGTTGAATTTTCTTTTTATGGTTCCGTAGTAAACAAGAAACCCTTATAGTTTCGATTTATGGAGATGTGAAAAAATTCATGGCAATTATAGTACATATAATGAAATTAAAAGGAAAACTATCACGGCTAAGTAGGCTTTACAAGTTAACGAGTTATAGTCGACCAACTTAAATTTGCAGTTGGAGAATTGCCCGTGGCATATATCGATGTATGAGAGAACAGATTTTTTAAGTACAATGATAAGTTTGTTTTTGGAATAAATTCGTCCCAAGTAATCCCAACTACGGAACCCTTCATTGTGCGTGGTCCGACACGCACTTGGCCGTTTTTTTCTTGAATAAGAAGCCAATTCACGTTCTCATCAAGTTGGAGCTAGCTGTCTCTATACCAAATTAATTTTGATTTTCGTTCAGTTACAGAGGTAATAATAATTTGCCTACACATAGAAAACTAGAATGACGACCACATTTTGGGTTTTCCTAGCAGAATGGTGGGACTAAGTAAACCATACTTCTTGACTGACGACTACCCACATTTTGGGTTTTCCTAGCAGAATGGTGGGACTAAGTAAACCATACTTCTTGACTGACGACTACCCACATTTTGGGTTTTCCTAGCAGAATGGTGGGACTAAGTAAACCATACTTCTTGACTGACGACTACCCACATTTTGGGTTTTCCTAGCAGAATGGTGGGACTAAGTAAACCATACTTCTTGACTGACGACTACCCACATTTTGGGTTTTCCTAGCAGAATGGTGGAACTAAGTAAACCATAATTCTTGACTGACGACTACCCACAATTTGGGTTTTCCTAGCAGAATGGTAGGACTAAGTAAACCATACTTCTTGACTGACGACTACCCACATTTTGGGTTTTCCTAGCAGAATGGTGGAACTAAGTAAACCATACTTCTTGACTGACGACTACCCACAATTTGGGTTTTCCTAGCAGAATGGTGGGACTAAGTAAACCATACTTCTTGACTGACGACTACCCACATTTTGGGTTTTCCTAGCAGAATGGTGGAACTAAGTAAACCATACTTCTTGACTGACGACTACCCACAATTTGGGTTTTCCTAGCAGAATGGTAGGACTAAGTAAACCATACTTCTTGACTGACGACTACCCACATTTTGGGTTTTCCTAGCAGAATGGTGGAACTAAGTAAACCATACTTCTTGACTGACGACTACCCACAATTTGGGTTTTCCTAGCAGAATGGTGGGACTAAGTAAACCATACTTCTTGACTGACGACTACCCACATTTTGGGTTTTCCTAGCAGAATGGTGGGATTAAGTAAACCATACTTCTTGACTGACGACTACCCACATTTTGGGTTTTCCTAGCAGAATGGTGGGACTAAGTGAACCATACTTCTTGACTGACGACTACCCACATTTTGGGTTTTCCTAGCGGAAAGGGACTGGGGAAAACATACACCACTGGCTAGGTAGACATTCTTCTAAGAATTTTAACGATTTGTAAGTATTAATGTAAATTATAATTGACTAACGTAAATATTAACGATTAACGTAATTATAATTGACTTCGCAGAGGTACTATCGCGGGCGTGCAGATCGGACCACCGCCGTAAGGACTATTCCTGCTTGCACTCTTGCGGCGCTCGGGCGCTTTACTAACGTTTACCTACGCTGATTAACCAATAGCATTGCCTCATCAAATTTTTGCTGAGTCCCTTGTTTTTACCCGACTGCCCCAAAAGGAGGGTAATGTTTTTCGAGAGTATGTATGTATGTATGTATGTTTAATTCTTTGGCACGCTCTGTAGCCTAAACTGCTTGATGGATTTTAACATAATGTCGTTAGATTCGTCTTAATTGTGGGAGTGACATAGGCTATATAATATTTATATATTGCATCTGCGAATACAAAAAAGAGAGGGGAAGGTTTTTTTTTAAATAAATTATAACAATATTGATATCAAATCAAAGCTAGTAATGAGTCAATCCCATATATACATAATAAAACTAAAAAGCTTGAAATAAAACAAATTATTAAAAAAAAAATCCCGACTGCAAAAACACATAACTGAAAAAAGAAAAACAAGCATTATAATCTATAGAATTTAAAAACCAATAACCTGAAATATGGTGTAACTTTTGTTTGTCCCCGCCTGCGATACCAAAATTCTATAGATTATAATGCTTGTTTTCTCTTTTCAGAAGTGTTTTTGCAATCGGGTTTTTTGTTTTTTTAAATAATTAGTTTTTTGTACAGATGTGGTCACCGTCAGCACGTGATTTTGTTTTGAAAGTGGTCCATTTGCACGCACGTGATAGTACCTACCTATGTATTGCTGCACCAATGTCTTAAGTTTTACCTACTGCCTGTAGGCACATACTTGTTGTATTTCTGGAGTTGAGAATAAAGGACGAATCTATGTAGGTACTAAATATAACTCGTTTGTTTGTCAACAAAAATGAAAAACATTTTGAAACGATATGTTCATTGTAAGTTTCGTGGAAATCGATCGTGTGAATGATGATACGGGTAAAAATGGATTGACTACTGAGATGACGACTAATAGAGATAATGGAAAAAGAAGACATGTTCCGCCGACCGCAAACAAGGGAAAAGGGCAGGACGATACTGTTGATCCATTATTTTTAACGAAGCTACACACTATGATCTGTCTACTCTAAATACATTAATACCGTATTTTTTTCCTTATCCTCAGCGAAAACTGCTACTATTTCCTGAAGGCACGAGGCATTCTGGTGACAAGCTGCTCCCGCTCCGCAAGGGAGCGTTCCACGTCGCCATGGACGCAGCCGCGCCCATACAACCCGTCGTCATCTCCAAGTATCATTACTTGGACGGGGAGCGACACAAGTTCGGCTCAGGTGAGTGACGGGACGGGCTTGTTAAGAAGAACCGGTTTCACCAGCCGTGGGATGCCTTCTGTTAAGATAATTTTGTGCTATGAGTACTTTAATTTGGTTATTTAAATTAATGGTTTACATTTTAAGTAGCTGATGCCACGAAAAATCAATACAAGGCACCGTGAGAATGTTTCTCTGAGTCATCATCTGCCTAGCCTTCTCCTAACTACTAGGTTAGTTCCAACTATGGTGGGGTCGGCTTCCAGTCTTACCGAATACCTGACCTCCACAACCCAGTTACTGGGGAACACGATACGCCTTGGTAAGACTGGTTGTCAGGCTTTCGAGCTTCTGACGACCTGTAACGACTGTCAAAGATCTACAAATGGCCGGGGTCTCTGAGTAAGTAAATACAAATTAAACTCACAAATAGGGGCTCGTAATTAATAATAGCCGCACGGGTCGACCAAAGGTAAAGCTGCGTTTACCTAGGTCGGTCCGTGGATGGGTGACCATCCATTATATTGCTTCGGATAGCATTTTAAGTCGTTGGTCCCCGACGTCATTTGTAGATCTTTGACAGTCGTTACGGGTAGTCAGAAGCCCGAAAGTCTGACAGTCTTAACAAGGTAACCCGCGGTAAGGTATTACCCGGTAACTGGGTTTTGGAGGTCAGTATAATACTGATATCCATGTATAATGCAGATGATGAATTTTTTTTTCCAATTTTTTTTCTTATATGCCATTATTGCCAGTAGAAAACAAACAAGGGTAAAGTTTTCCTTCCTCATCTGGTAAAACGAAGCTTTCTAAACTTCTTCGCCGTCTCGATAGCACGACGATGTATTATTTTTTTTTAGCCTAAAACTTCGCTACTCCTAGACAATGGTGCCGATTCCCTTGTTCACAAACTAAACTAAATTTAAGTTCAGTGCATCTTTTTCTTTCTATTTCATTAAGAAAAGGACAGAAGATAAATTTTCGTTTAGGCCTGTCAAATTAATCGGCGCTTGACGTAAATTGACGTAATTTTAGTAGGCAAGTTTTTAATCACGTCTAAACTTGTATGGAGTAGTGACAGGCGCTGATTAATTTGACAGGACTAAACTAAAATTTATCTTCTGTCCTCTTCTTAATGAAATAGGAAGAATAAGATGTACTGAACTTAAATTTAGTTTAGTTTGTGAACAAGGGAATCGGCACCATTGGTTTGAAAATTCTGGTGCACTTAACAATAATATTACTTTACCTCATTTCAGGCGAGTTCATCGTGTCGATTCTCCCAATGATCGAGACGGAAGGTATGACCAAAGAGGACATCGTAGGGCTGATAGAGAAGACACAAATCAACATGCAGGAAGAATTCACAAAGATCTCCATGGAGACGTTAGCGCGGCGCAACCTACGCACTAAGGCTGATTAGATGAGGTACACAAGGTACACTTCCATGTTTATTATTAAGAACGGGTACAGTCATGTTGGGTAGCATCAGTCATGTCATGACGTCATGTGATGTGGTATCCAATCGTCCCATTCTGACCATGAAGTAGTCACGAGTGGTGTTCAAGTGATATTGTTTTTTCTTATATTTTACAGGTAATTTGATTTCATATCGACGTGTAAAAAGAGCTGTGATAAACAAACATTTAAATAGTTACTAAAATTTTAATTTGACGGTTAATTGTTGGTCTTTACATTGTTGTTCTCTATAGAAATGTGTATTTATATAATAAAGTTAACTAATTAAAAAGGAATGTTTCATTAAAAATGCGTTTACCCTGTGATTTCTTTTTATTAAAAGATTTCACATACGAAAATATGTAAAAATATACATTTCATCGTCGTTTTTTTTTCTACAGAATTGTCACACGAATACATTTTTATAACTAATAGTAGGTATTTCAGATACATCACAATATTTGCACAGATACGAGTACACTGATATACAATTAGATACAAACGTGATAACCTTAATAGATAATAAACCTTGGAAAATACGGTTTAAAAGATTTAGTAAAATTTTGGTATTTTAGGAACAAAATATTAAATTTTGATGATGGTATAATATACCTTACAAAATATTTGCTAATTGTCGTTGTCAACAATATTTATAAAATTATCCATACATTATTAGTCATGACTTTGACTGTCATACATACACTACAAATGAAAGCTAAAATTTACACTCAGTTTTAAGAATAAGGTACTAAGGGTACACTTTCTTACGCGCGCCTCAAAAAGATGTCAGCACAAGTGTAGGGGTCCACTAGGGCCGGTGCCTGCCAGGGTCGCGGGAAAGTCCGAAAGGGTTACCGAGGTTCCTGGCAATACAGGCAACGGAAGGAATACGGGTGGGTTTTAGTCAGTAAGAGTCCACACCCTCCCGCCCCGCCCAGAGCGGGGCAAGTAATTTGAAAATTTCCCACAAAAAAAAAAGGGTACACTTTCTGGAAAAGTGAATTTAAAAGTAGGTAAGGATCGATCGAAATGGTAAAATTGCACGAACCGAGTATTTGTGTGATATGTTCGTTGGTATCTAAAATACAATAAGTATTTCGGTTTAAAGTAAAAAAAAACTTCATTAAATCCTTTTATGCTGACTGTGCCAGTCACATTTATTGAGTGATGTAAGTGCAAGCCAGATACCCCTTTCTATGGCTTATTCTGACTAGCAACCCTGATTAATTAAAAGGGAATACGCTGGCAAGTCATAATAACTACAGTCGATTTCGATTTCTGAAAGGCTAATAAAACATGCTTGAAAAATGGCCGACGTGAAATGACTTGAAGCCAAACTAAAAGCAACTTCACTAAATGAGTTAAAAACCCAAGGAATTAAGTAGAACATTTTGATTTAGCATATTTTATAAAAACTTACACTAGTAAGTTTTTATAAAATCTGTTAAGCGTAGCCTGGATTTGACTGTGGTATAATAATTAATGTCAAAGACTGGTTGACAAAGAAGTCTAGGCAAGGTTCGACTACAATTTGAGCTCCTATGCGGAACCGCACTTGGGGCACGTACACTATCATAAAAACAAGAAGCTGTAAGTATTCAGCGAGTAATAATACTATCAATAATAATGTCAATTATATAAAAATAACATATTCATAAATTAAAAAAAAAAGACAAATATTGTATATAAAAAAAAAACAGACAATAAAACTGCCGATCGGGTTGGTAAGTTCCCTCAGAATGAAGTGTCACAAACAAGCTGTAGGTACTATCGCGGGCATATCGACCCACCGTAACAGCTATTCCTGCTTGCAGCGTACGTCCGCTATAGTAACGCTTACCTACGCTCATCAACCAATAGCATCACAGCATCAGATTTTTGCTGATTTTGTAAATGAAAAAAAAAAAGACCGTAAAAAAACGGGTAAAGGGTGGTCACACATCTGCGATCATTGTAACTGAGACTGAGAAATTTATTTAAACAAAACAAATTATTTTTTGAGGGGCTTGTGGCTAAGTAATAACAGCCGCACGGGTCGATCGATCAGGTTAAGCTACGCTTGCCGCGGTTGGTCCGTGGATGGGTGACCATCTTTACATACCAAGACCCCTCCGTGCCTTGGAAAGCACGTTAAGCCGTTGGTCCCGGCTGTCATTTGTAGATCTTTGACAGTCGTTACGGGTCGCCAGAAGCTCGAAAGTCTGACAACCAGTCTTACCAAGGGGTATCGTGTTACCCAGTAACTGGGTTGTGGAGGTCAGATAGGCAGTCGCTCCATGTAAAATACTGGTACTCAGCTGTATTCGGTAAGACAGATGATGAAATGATTTTTTATTGGTCGACGCAAAATGGGCGATAAAGAAATGCGGTCATCACACACACATGGTGCCGCCGTGGTCTGTGGTGCCGTGGTGGTGGCGGCACGGGATTTTGTTTTCAAAGTTACGATATGCAAACCCGCTATAGTAACTACTGCGCCAGCGTATTTAACAGTACCCCATGTTTAAGCAAAGCAATGACCTGACAAGGTCGTAACAAATCCTGATGGTAGCTTTCAAAGTATCAAATAACGGAAGTCTCATAGTAGATGTCATAGTAATTGGCGGATGTAGATAATTATAACTACGACAAATTACAGTTCAAATGTCAAGGCTACGTTATATTTGCGGCTATTTGACATAACATATCTACTGTAATTAAATAATAATAATTCATTCAACATATTTGAAAGCATATCTAAACTACTATCTGCGATTAACATTATAAAATAAACGATAACGAGGAATTCCGATACAGCTTTAGTCCGGGGGTTATAGAATTTTTGTCTGTTTTTTTTATCAGTACTAAATTAAGTGAAATATACTAATGATTAGCATCGATCACTATGCTTAAAAGAACTTAAAATATTTAAGTGCATACTGCTATGGTCAGCAAAATTGCTGGAAATGTATTAAGATTTAAACGGATCGCGTCTTGTGATTACATTAAGGAATAGCAGCTGGAGTTTAAGATAACTTAGAAACGAATTCTTAAACAGGATTTAGAGCATTTATTCACTTGTCTTACTAGACAATAGACGGCACTATTAAATTTAATGTTTCTTCAAAATATTCAACTTACTACAGGCTTAGCACGAGCACTGGTTTGTCAACGGAAGAATAGACAAAAATGACGTATGTGTAGAAAGTACGACGACAGCAAAATAGAAAGAGTCAAATTCACTTTTTACGAAATTCATTCTTTTACATAATTCGACGCAGACTTCTTCGTTTTGTCAAACGATTTTTTTTCTATTTGATTATCTATTTTTACTGATATTTAGTTACGTATATAAATACATCAATTTTTCTCAAAGTGTCGAAGTACCGTATTTTGGAACAAACAAATATTATAGTAATATCGGGCTTCACCATTTCCCTGGTATTGCCCTATTAACTAAATGTTGTAAAATAGGAGAAGATAGCCTTGTTCTTCTATTAATTATCACAGTTTTGCGTTCGAACTGCTCTCCTGTAAAATCATGATTTTGTAGATACCTTGTGGCCGTTGAGTAGAAAAACGCAAATTGTCTTCACTACTTTTAGACAATAGTCAGTTGTCAGTGTGATTTTGAATAGTCTACAAAAAAAAGAGGACCTAGACAACAATAGTTAGAAACGAAAGACAAAATGACGTACTGCAGAAGGATTTCTACGGTGCGATGTCAAAATTGGAGAAACGAAATGTCACTTTGTATAGAAAGAGCTATGTCTATTCTTCGGAGAAATAGAAAGCGTCATGCTAAGCCTGCTGGTTATCTTGTGATGTAGATTAACAAATGAGACCAAATAAATATTTAGTGATCACGGGAACTTTTTACTATTTACAGATTTCGTGGATATTTTAGATCCGCACGAATGGTTAAATACACTATTAAAATACTACATTTTTCAATAGCTCGAGTGAAAACGCATAAATTATTCTATAGTAATACATTAAAATACATATTATTGGTATTATGGCCTACATTAATATCGAATGGCATGATAAAAGCGTTTATTTACATAGAGTTACATTAAGTATATACTTGCTTATTAAATGATTTAGTGATGGCACTAATTAGAGCAGCGGACAGATCGGTTTTTATATCTTCTTTTGCCCTTGGCTATCAAATAGCGTTATCTCACTCTGTCATTCTAAAAATACTGCTTTTATGTGCCATCCCTAAATAATATTAAATATATGTATATAACATGAAACATACACGTAGCAATAATTGTCATGAAACACCTTTACACATAATAATTTAGTAATAATGACGGGGCTACACATTTACACAAAAATAGTTGGAATACACATTTAGACAATTCCATAAAAATAGGACCTACACATTTACAATTGGAATTATTTTGAATTTTGATATTGAGCTAGGAAATTACCCGAAATGGAGCCGAAGTAAAGTCAATTTAGACATTACTGAGACAATTAATATATTTCTTGGGGCTTTAGTAAAACTAAGTGTCTAAAAGAGCTGACTAAAAGAACACGCTACTGCAGTCAAATAATCTAGCAATTTACACGCCAGATAGAACTCTGTTAAAAGGAGCACATAGTTAATTTTAAATAGACCAGCAACCTAATTACGTAACACATTATCAACCACAATCGGAATGATTTTGAAGTATATAGCTAATCCATTGCTTCATTTGTTCGGAAAATGTATCTGCTCATCAACGTAACTAACGCAATGAATGTTGTTGAACTGTCAAATGAAACTCATTGCTACTGATAGTGGTAATTCTGCACATCGTCCTTTACTTCGCTCACCATTGCTATTTGTCGGGAACAGGGGGGTAACCATCACCTCTTATAGCAGTATTACTACAATATTACTTCAGCGTGAGAAAGAGATGGAGCTATAAGTCCTGTTTAGCTCCATCACTTTCCCACTGGAAGTAATATTATAATAATACTGCTATAAGAGGTGATGGTTACCCCCCTGTATTTGTGTAATTACTAAGAGTCGTGATGCTATTGAAAATTTCTTTGGTAATTTTAACAAAAATTGCAACTGGAAAGCACTTTTTATCTGTTACATGAGGAGTTTACATAAATAAATGCAAGACTCTTAGGCTTATTAAAAACTTAATATCTTTGGTGGACATCTTAAATTGCTTAATATAACCAATTCATCTTTAGCTCAATCACTCTTATAAAAAGAAAATGGTAATTATTATAATACATTTTTAAAGTATAGTAGTTGAATACGACTTTAAATGATTACAAAAATATTATAATGAAAGATCTGTACATTTCGATTATCCAAAATTTCTTTGTTGATTACAATGATTACGATTATGTAATTCATGTAATCATAAAAATGAAACAGTTTCATTACGATATCCACGCAGCCTATGATTAAAAAAAAAATTGCTAATTTACTTTGGTAATCTTGTTATATCCGGATTAAGATAGTGCTTCATGCGTATGGTAAGGTGTTAATAATTTATCATTTACAATGGGTACAAAAGTGGTCCCATTATAGTTTTGGTATCATAAGTTAGAAAACAGGTTAGCGTAAAATTTAAAATGGCACCGTAATTTTAATAAACATTACATACTTTTCTAAAGTTAGTCATCTACATAATAAAATTCAAACATTATCGATAAAACATCGGCAACGATTTTTTGGTAACTTCTCGTATTTTAATTCACTTTTATAACAATGTAGAAGATTAATCGAGGATAACGATACACTTTGATGGGATTTTAACTTGAATACTTTTACGAGAACACAAAATAATAAGAATTGCAAATTTTATAAATTAGACGTCGCATTTGGTTACATAATGATGTTATTATGCAATAAATTGCCTCGAAGGCGTGAAAAGTTTCCCTACGAAGTTGATTTTTTGGGAATTATCTCACGATTTGAATTACAGAATGATTACAACGTACACAGAATTTACAACAAGTTATATTCGTGCTTGAGTAATTTATTACAAGTGTGTAGTACTGATTGCGATGACGCTCAGGTATGCGAAGCACATCGAATCGACTTCACAGTTAGTCGTTTACATGTGACTAGAGAGTAAAATTAAGTGCATCGTACGATAGAGGAACATTTCCTTAAGGCTCTTACAGACTGGGGCAATATCGCGGGCGCGACAGGCATATTGCTGCCTGTCGCGGCCGCAATATCGCCTCAGTATGCAGGAGCCTTTATACTTACTACTAAATGTTGAGTAACGACAAAATAAAAGTGTCGAAAGCTCATCATGACCTTCAAAGCGATAAAAATGTAAATATTAAAATAAATAATACTGGTTTAATATACTATGAAGCTATTGATTATTGAGTACACAACACATTGATCTTACACGTAAAAAGTATTGTGCGGGAAAACATCGATCTTGTTTCACGAACACTAGTTGTTTATAATATTCCTGGTTTATTGATACACTGTAAAACTATTTTAAGTGAACGCTAAGGTGATCATTGAATGTGACGCAAATCATATTTATAGCACACAAACCATTGGAAGATGTACACGCGTAAGTACTGATCGTAAAAAAAATATTTTGAAAATCGCTTCTGTCGCCATTTTCCCGGAGAATAACCCAGATGGCAAAATATTATTCATTCAAGTGTCATATTTGGATTATTATAATAGAGATCAAAATAATTTCAATATTATTCAAATATATTGCATCAATTTTTTTTTAAATTGAAGTTTTTGTCAAAGCAACAGTGTGGTTTTGAAAAAAAAAAAAACTATTGCATTTTGGTATATTCTTTAACTTATTACATTCAATAAATTAAATTCTGTAATGAATATATTGTGCGCTTTAATATTTGGGAATGTTAAATAACACGAATTTCTCAACACAACAATTCAATGGTAAGTTATAACTAATAATTAAACAAAAAAAAAAGTAGTTCTTTAGTAAAATACTGAAATGGTAATAGCTTCAGTCAACTCAATGTGCGATGTTGCTTAACGAGTGATTAAAATTCCGTACTGCAGCGGTGCAGAAATAAATAGCCACACTGCAGTGTGATTTGAATACAAAAAAAGGTCAACAAAGTACAAATCATTGTCGCGGCGTGCCGCCTGTCGTAACTCAATCATCTGCTGATTGCTAATTAACTTCACGTGCTTAAGATTGTTTCTTAACTTTCTACATATACTATTTGATACTAACTTCTTCATCCGTTCCTAGCCTCAAGTCACTTTTACTGTAAAAACTTATTATGACACGTTTAGGACTTGACCAACACTTTATAAGTGTTGATCTCAGCCAATATAGATAGGAAAACATACAACTAATATAAGTTTTATAAAAATAATACTCCATTCAAGTTTGACATAAGTAAATAAAATATTAGCTATAATGTGCAGCTATCAATTGTGTGACTTGCTTCTGCATCCAGTCACTTTACTTTTACCTATATTGGTAAAATAGAAATCTAAGAAAAATAACATTTCACTAGTCGATGTGGCGGCCTGTAAGTCGATCGTTATAAGTTATAACACAAAAGTGTGCCTTAAATATTAAGTAGGTATAGATTATTAGACAAAATGTAAATTCTTAATATAAAATCACGGAAACATTAATATTTCTAGTGATCGGAATGCTCGCTAATAGGTATATAGTACAAACATTTCATGAACCAGCATTATTATGCCGACCTAAAAGCTTAATAATAGTGATTATAAATTTAATACATAATAGGTGGTACCGTAGGTCGATGCACTATGAGCTCAATCGGTCGCCAGCGGGTAGTTGGGAGGCAAGGCGCTTAGCACCTCTTTTGAGAGTTCCTTGTAAGCCGCGTCCATAGTGTTGCGCACTTTGATTATTAATTCTGGTACATCTTCCATAGTCAATCCCACGGTTGGGACTGGCTCTAAGCACTGGATAATTGCGTGGCCTGAAAAGTCAATGCAGTAACGTAAAAAAAATGAATCAGATACAAAAAAAATGACGACTGTTATTTTAAAGGGTCAAATTAAATTAGCAAGCGAAACTCCGCAGCCGTGATGGGCATCGACATCTAAACATGATAAAAAAAAGAAATAAAATAATAATAAAACAGATTTTCTCAATTCATACTTCCAGCAACAACAATACCGTGGGTCGTGGACCCAAAAAAAACAACAAATCATTTTTAAATGAAATGAAATGATTTGAAATTATTTTATTTTCTGTAAGTAGGTTTGTACAAACACTTTTACACGTCAATCATACCTATTTAGAAAAAAACTAGATGAACTCGGCGTTTCCTATCTGACTACTCTGAGAAGAAAGGCCGAAACAAACTCAAGAGGTCACAGTCTCTTTTAAAGTCCAGACATAATCTTGGTCAGATCATGTGAAGACCATGTAGATTGGTGTCTGAAATGGTCTTTTGATGAAAGAACCACACAGATTAAGTGGACCAATCCAGTCAGTGCACGCATTTGTCAGTAATCGCGCAGCTCAACTCAGAACTCAACTTATGTTTTCGATACCCATAAAGTCTGCGGAGTTTCCCTAGCGAATTTAATTTGACCCTGTATTAATACATATTTTGTCATTTTAGACGAAATAGTATATTATGTCAATGTTTTATCACTTTTTTTTTTTTTTGGTGGGACATCATCAAATAACTTCTCCCGCTCTGGGCGGAGCGGGAGGGTGTGTCACTATTACTGATTAAAACCCACCCGTATTCCTTCCGTTGCCTGTGTTGCCAGGGGCCTCGGTGACCCTTTAGTACCTTCCCGCGACATGTTTTATCCCCTTTTTTTTTTTTTTTTTTTGAGGGTGGGAAATCATCAAATAACTTCTCCCGCTCTGGGCGGAGCGGGAGGGTGTGTCAGACTCTTACTGACTAAAACCCACCCGTATTCCTTCTTGTTACCTGTGTTGCGGGGGCCTCGGTGACCCATAAGTACCTTCCCGCGACCCCGGCAGGCATCGGCCCTAGTGGACCCCTACTATGTTTTATCCCCTAATAATGTAAAACGTGATAATTGCGCTCTATATTTATATATCTACTAGTGTAGATGTTAATGACCAGTTAGCCCGTAGTGTCGACACTCGTGCCTGTAGGGCACGAGCACACACAACTGTGCCACTATTACTTCACTTAGTCTGTATTATTAGAGCGTGAGTCCTTTCCTCACCATGTTAGTCTTTACCTTTGGAAGTTATTATAAAATGTATTTAATTGCATCGTATGTATTTTTAAAACACCTTGTTTTAAATCCAAGATCACGACAATGAACATCGCTATTCTTCTCAATTCTTATACTTGAAAGTATTATAAATGCAAAAGTGAGTTTGTTTGTTAGATACGCTTTCACGCTAAAACGGCTAAACGGATTTGGATGAAATTTGACAATCAAGTATGACCTGGGTTAGGACATAGGATTTAATCCCGGTAGTACGGCAAAGCTAGTAAAGAATAAAAATCATACCTTTATTAAAAATGTATTTCTTCCTATTAATAAAATAATAGGGCGAGAACACAACAGGAATGATTGGCACTTGGGCAGCAACCGCAATGTTGAACGCGCCCTTTTTAAATGGCAGCAGTTTTGTGAAATCTTTGTTTCTCGTTCCCTCAGGGAACAGCCAGATCTTCGTCTGTAAGTAAAGAGATCATAGTTATCAGTATACAGACAATAAATCGAATTTCCCCTAGGTAGGACATACACTTGAGACTACTAAATTGTAAGTATAGACTGCATAAACAAATATATTATGGGAACATTTGATCAGACTCGAGAAATATAGTCCAATCCAGTCTCGTTGCTGGAAAGTGTCGCAAAACATGCGTGGTGGATCATCAAATTAATAAAATTACGTGGATGTACTCGTCACGATAGTAATCGTCAATCGAGGTAGATCCTGCTGTCTGAAGGCCCACCACCGTCAAGTGATGAGCAAATCGCCATTTAAAGGGCTAAATCTTTAAGTTTGAACTATACTGTTTTGAATACTGTGTTTCATATATTACTGTTTAAATTATTCCACTGATCACCAACCTTATTTTTAATCATGACTTCTGACGTAATTTTCAGTTGCTTGTACGCATCTTTTGAGTTATTTCTGTCAATGAACACGACTCCTGCAAGGTATGCAGCCAGTCCAAATGGCCATACATAGAATATTTCTTTTCTTGCTATAGCAGCTACTTTGTTTGCAACATGCCAAATATTGAACATTCCTGGAATTAACACAACCAAGAAACATAGAATTAACATTATTGTTACTTCTTTTTTGAAGAATATCACCAATAAGTTCACTATGTGTCTTCCCGAGGGCGTCCTCTCCCGGCGCTTCCACATCTGCCTTGTCGGCGACTAACCTTTTGTTAGTCGCCTTTCATTTCATTTAATTTCTCGGAACCGGCGTGCGTGTGATCAGAAGTATGAACGTAAGCGAGGCAAGGGGGAGTGTAGCAGGTGGCGTTCTATAGTTTCTGCCTACCCCCATGGGAAGAAGGCGTGAATTTATATATGTATGTATGTATGTTACTTCTTTTTGAGTCGATGGAAAAGGTTATAAGTTACAATTTTAATACACAACAAGCCGTGTGCCCGAGATGGAATTTCCCATCTGCCAAAATTTTGAACTTACACCCCTTAAGACGCTGAAAACACCTAAACCGCGGTCACTGTCAGATTGCATAGAAAAGAAAGAGAAGCGCGATGACACAACGCTTGTAATTTATTGCAAAATATGAAGCAATCATCTAGTTACGAGGGTCATTCAATAAATACTTAGCCTACAAAAAGTAAACGAAAATTTTGGAAAAGTGGCAATTTATTTTTCAACAAAGTCTCCTTTTAGTTCGATACACTTAGCCCAGCGATGCTCCAACTTTTTTAACCCGTCCGAAAAATAGTTTTTGTCAAACTCTGCAAAATAGGCCTCCGTGGCGGCGATGACCTCCTCATTCGATCCATATCTATTCCCGGCGAGTGATTTTTTCAGATTAGGAAACAGAAAGAAGTCACAAGGGGCCAAATCTGGAGAATACGGTGGATGGGGCAACAATTCGTAGCGTAATTCGACCAATTTGGCCATGGCAACGGCAGACGTGTGAACCGGTGCGTTGTCGTGGTGAAACAGCACTTTTTTGTTCGCCATATGGGGTCGTTTTTTCTTTAATTCGGCGTCGAATCGGCCCAATAAATCGGCATAGTAAAGCCCTGTAATTGTTTTACCCTTCTCGAGGTAATCGATGTAGATCACACCTTGTGAATCCCAGAAAACGGTGGCCATAACTTTTCCGGCCGATTTTACAGTTTTCGCCTTCTTTGGAGCACGTTCTCCGGTCTGGATCCATTGTTTTGATTGCTCCTTGGTCTCTGGTGTGTACCAGTGGATCCAGGTTTCATCGACGGTCACAAAACGACGCAAAAACTCCGCTGGATTCCGCTTAAACAGCGCCAAACACGTCTCCGATGTGGTCTCACGGTTGCGCTTGTTTTCTGGTGTGAGTAAACGCGGCACCCATCGCGCCGACAGCTTTCTCATGCCGAGTTCCTCGTGAAGAATATGATGCACTGTTCCTTCTGAAATGCCTACAGTCTCAGCTAGCTCCCGAACCTTCAATCGGCGATCTGCCAATACGAAATCATGGATTTTTTTAATGTTTTCCTCCGTAGCAGCTGTTTTCGGTGCACCTGGACGTGGTTCATCAAAAACCGACGTACGGCCACGTGCAAACTCGTTGAACCAATTCTTGACGGTGGCCATCGATGGAGAAGAGTCACCGTACACAGCATCCAAGCGCTCTTTGATTTCGATGCGCGTTTTCCCTTCCAAAAATAGGAATCGAATCACCGAACGATATTGCTCTTTTTCCATTTTTGTAAAACCGATCAACACGTTCGCTTCCATAAGTTGTCAAATTAAAACAAATGAAGGGATTGGAATGAAAATTTGAAAAAAAGAATTAAAAAAGAATGTGCTACACTGTGGTAAAACTCTTTTGAAACTACAGCGCCCTCTGGCGATGAGGCTAGGTACTTATTGAATGCACCTCGTATTTACTTAAAATTGAGTTGAGTAATCTAAAATAAAAAACATTACCCTCCTTCTGGGGCAGTCGGGTAAAAACAACCAAGTTCTGCATTCAAACAGAACGTTCTTGTTATTAATTAAATACGTAACGTATTTTGATATTTAATGCAGATATTTTGGATTAGAACTCAAGGTAAGAGGTTAGTTTAACGTTAATTTGTATCGAGATTTATTTTCAAAACGTGTTTTGGTAACAACCAAGTTCTGAAATATGTTCAAAATTAACATATATTTTTTCCGCTACCACAAACTATACAGATTTAGCATATTTTTTTTTCTTAAGAGAAGCCTACTTTGGTCAATTGGCTCTTGTCAACCCCTTAAGAAAGAAATTTAATCCCAGTAAAGGCGATTAAATTTCTTACTTTCCTTATCAAATAAAACTCTTGTCAAATTTTCATGCTTTAGGCTATCACGGTTTAGGCTGTACGTTGACTGTCAATGACTGACTTGAAGATTTTGATTAAGTAGTTATTATAAATAATAGCTTGGGTACCATTGTTTGATTCTTAAAACGTAAACATTAGTAAACAATATGCAGGATAATGAGTGTAACATTGCAATTATTACACCAGCAGTATGCAAATAGGAGCTGCTGTGCAATGATACATTTACATGCCTTTTGTGAAATAAAATCTGTATACAAAAATATTGTTCTTAGGCCGCGTCTTAATAGAAAGCGATCATCGCGTTCATGTCACTTTTTATTCGATGAACCGGAAAGCGTGGTTGCGCCGACAGAGGTTCGCCTTCCGGTTTTCCATACAAAAAGTGACTTTTGTGAACGCGACGTATGCGTATGATTCCTTTGCATTCCTTAACTCGTTAACTGTAATATGCAGGTATCAGGGCTCACAGGTCATGATGGTAGAATCCTAATGTGCGTGGAACAGAGTAGATACAAAAATTTGTTATGTGCTATCTATTGGTATGGGTCTAGCTTATTATCATTTATGGCTTTAGTAAAATAGGCTTGAAAATTTACAGCTACTTACAACTTCACACAGATTTACTATTGCTAATATCATTGCATGATTCATGATCATAAAATCCATACAAACCTCTATCAGCACATTGATCTCTTTTATCTACACTAAGCTATGATAGGACTACAAATGCAGAATGTTCATGTAAAAATTAATTGACTGTATTATTTGCTTAAATTTATTTCTACTCATAAATATCTAAGGTTCTAGGATTCTGTATTGTCATGGCTGAAGCCTTATGCTTGAGTACAAGGGCGCCGCCAAGGGGAGGCGGGGAGGGGCAGCTGCCCCCCCCCCTAGAGATAAAAAAAGTACCCAAATGCAAAACAACCAAAGCACCCGCACACTTGAATTCATCCAATTTTATGATTTACCGAACATAACAAATTAAATCGAAATTTGGCAGCAATTGTATATAAATCTAGTAGTAGTTGTAGTTGATGTCCTAAAAGGGGCAAACACCTTTCTGGAAACGGGAAAAACATTGAAAATTTTGATCGCTCTACCGTGCAGAACGTGTACAATTCATACTTTCCCATCCTCTATATATCAACTTGCCCTCCCCTGGTTCATCGGCTGGCGACGCCTTTGCTTGAGTATAGTTTTCAGTTTAGTTTTTTGTATTTGTTGGTATACTGGCGTGTGTTAGCTGACATGTGGCAAATAAATAAATTGAATGTTTTGTATATTAATTACTTTGTTGCACACTATTGCATAAAATCAAGTTCTTCTAACTGAACAGACAGACAGCTGTACTGCTGGAGAGTTTGTTGATACTTTTTCTTCCCAGCCAAAGCACTAGGAAGTGGTGAAGGGCAGGCGTTTTGAGGGACTGTCTCATGTAATTTTGATGTTAAAAAAGTGCCAATGTGTGCAGTGTGGACAAGGCATAAGAATAGTCTTCTTGGATATTCAAAGCATGACAATTGCCAATTGACCTCACAATCATTAGGTGACATCATTGTATGTTGCACTATTAATAGGATAGACATCAATAAACAGGGATAACATAGCAATAATAAATTCTACATTAGCACCGTAGCAGTACGGGGCCGCAGGGCCAGCGTAACACTAGGTAGGTTCAAGCGTGACTTTATATAATAATGTAAAATAGTCTTCATTCAGTATCTTTTAGTTGCGCAACCCACACAGTCTGAGCAAAATTGGGTTATAACTAAATCATACTATTAACTACATGACCACAAGGTGGGCTTTAATAGATAGGATAACTGGGCATAGTGGATGAGGTAGGAGGAAGTTAAAAACAATAAATAATTTTACCTAGAATGTCAATTGAAGACTGATGGTTGGACACCACCACAGCTCCACGGTCTTCAGCTAATACTCTTCCATTTCTCAATATCCATTTCACTTCTATTATTTTCGTTACATGTTTTACTATTTGAGATCCAAATCTGTAAACAATAAACAATGGGAGATGAATTGTGAAGATTTGAGATAATAATGATGTCTATTTCTCTTAGGTTTAAATTAATGTTGTAGTATCATTCAAGGGTTCTATGTTTGATGATGTGTGGGACAAACCCATTCAGTAAAATTCCTCTTTAAATAAACGTACAGATTAGTGAGCTGAAGCTGTGACATAAGTCCTGAATTATCGGTTTTTATATGGAAAACACAAAATGTATACTTACAGGGAATTCTTTACATTTTTCGGGTTGAACACAAAAAACGGCATCAAAATCACTGCGGTCACAGAAGTCCAGATGTAAAACACGAGAAATTTCGATTTAAATTTCACGAAATTCGGTGTTTCCGACAACAATTGTTTCAAAATGTACGTTACTATGATAATCACTATCATATAAATGATTTTGTCCCACATTTTTAATACAACATTAATAATATCACTGAACAATAAAACCGTCAAGCTTCTAAAAACAAAAATAAACACAAAACTGAAAGAAATTCTATAGCGCGCAACCAATCATGAGAAACGAAATACTGTTTTACGAGAGAGCGTTCCAGCAACTTCACTCAATTTTAATGGTATTTGAGCGTGAGTTTGACGTCCAAGTTAAATGGACTTGGAACGTTGCAAACATTGATTGCTTGAAAGAGACAAAGACAGAATCGATTACCATGAAATGTTTTTAAAGTCTTGAATAACTTTATTCTCTAATCAGGAAAGCTCTTTGTTATAGTTTTATACATAAATTGCTTGAGGTAGTCTGCAAATAGATAATAGGCCACTCCCTCGGCGTGCGGCAGCGCTATGGTCACCGACTACAATATAATAGGCTATGGTGTTTGAATCTGAATCCGTGTGCAGGTTTAACAACCTGCACACGGATTCATCACCTGTACTGCATGCGATAAACATCGCATGCAGTACAGGTATACGCGTGATTATACTGCGGTCATCATAGCAACATGCTGGAGAGCTGGGGTCATTAGGCCATGACGCGATCTGGGTGGGCAACCGCCTGACATGTTTTTACAGACCGTATGAATGAAAGAGGCAATTATTTAAAAATTAAAATCAATTAGCAGACTGCCTTGTTAGTCTTGGTCTCCGTCTCCGACTCAAGCACGACTGCCGTGGCGTGCGGGTCCTGGGTTTGGATTTGTGGCAATTTAAATAGACATAACTGGTAAAATGTGTGTATAGGTACCTACGTATACAAACACCTCTGACCTGTGCCTAAAACATCTGGGGTTACAGGCGTGATGTTATGTGAATCTGTGGTCGAGACATCAGAACCAATTCAGTGTAGAAGTTGTTTTCAAACCATTTGCACACTCGCTGGCCCCGACACAGACCCCGTGCGAATATAAAACTGCGCCCCGCAAAGCCTGATTCTAGCACCCACACAAGATGATCTTTAGACACTGTAATTTTTAGAGTTCCGTATCTCAAATGGAAACAACGCAACACTTAGGTATAGGATCACTCGTCTGTCTGTCTGTCTGCCTGTCCGTCTGTCTGTCTATGTGTCAAATTCAAATTCAAATTCAAAATGTTTATTTGCAAAGAAAACATAGTTTACAAGAGAAGATCTTACAGCCTTAAAGTAATTGTATTCAGCCTGCAAGCAAGCGTGCAAATTATTTGTTTAAATGTCATAAATTCTTATTTATTATGCAGATTATATTATTATTCCGTCCGTCTGGCACAGCCGATTTGCTCCGAATCTACTGAAATGATTAAGTTGAAATTTGGTACACGTATGAATTTCTGTGACCCAAACACGAAAGTGTAACTAACGTAAAAAAATGAATTTTGAATGACGATGTTCACTTTTGGGGGAAAAATTGGACTTGAATGAAAATGGGACTTGTTATGAGGATTTTTATTTAAAACTGAAACTACTTATATGAAAATTGACCACCCGCCCCATCTTATCTCCGAAATTGCTGAGCCTAATTAAAAAAAAAAATAAGTACAGATAATAGTTCTATACTTATAAGTTAAAGGAAAACTTATAAGAACTCATGGTAAATCAATCAGTCTTAAAATAACATGGTAAATACAAGACATTCAGCTTCCTCATACTGTGGGAGCTCCCTACAATAATCGCCTGACACTTGCTAGGGTTAACCGCCAACCCAAATTCATCAGACCAGCTTTTAACCACACCTAAATGACGGATTAGCTTCTCAATCGCATCAGATATTTTGCCAACACTTGCCTGGCAGTAAAGCTGCAAATCGTCAGCATTTTTTTTTTTTTTTTGAGGGTGTGAAATCATCAAATAACTTCTCCCGCTCTGGGCGGAGCGGGAGGGTGTGTCAGACTCTTACTGACTAAAAGCCACCCGTATTCCTTCCTGTTGCCTGTGTTGCGGGGGCCTCGGTGACCCATAAGTACCTTCCCGCGACCCCGGCAGGAAATCGTCAGCATAAAGATGATACGCAGTCCGAAGCTCGGTGGTGATAAGATCAATAAAAATGGAGAACAAAAGAGGTGATAATATACCGCCTTGAGGTTCGCCAGCTGCGAGATCACACCAAATCGACGAAGAATCTCCAGCACGAACAGACTGCTGACGTCCCTGAAGATAAGAAGAAACCCATTCCAATACCTCCCGAGAGACCATATGATAGGAAAGGATGGATAAAAGGACTCCGTGACTGACGGTATTAATACAATAAAAAAAAAACATTGGAGAAGTCAATTAACATTAGGACTGTTACTTTAATGAATGTTTGTGCGTCCTGTGTGTATTTTATTTCGCATACTTTAAAACAGGCCTGCCTGTATGTATAACAACTTTTTCTCTCTAAATACCCTGTAAGAGAATTTTGAGAGAGATTAACGAAAGACTAATACATTATTTCTAGTATTTATTATAAACTCATAATTTAATGTATCCGTATTGACGCACTGCCGTTTCGCGGCCGTCGCACAGACACGTCTACGGGCTTATGGTAAGAAATGAAGTCACTGGTCTTTAATGTTGTGTTTACCAAAATGTCAAATTTGTACAGTTAGGCCTTGTAGAGCTAGGGGCTTGGGTCTCCATTAGATTTGATAACTTTTAAACGGTGAAAGCGTTACGTAACTCTTGACAGCCTACTTTATATGACATTTTGTTGATGGGATTTCATTACTTTTTGTGGGGGAGCACCCTATTTCTTTTTATTATTTTAGCGGTTATATTGTGCTGATATTATACATACCTACATGTTAAAATCATAACCTTTAGTTTAGTCGGATAAAAAAGGCATTTCTTGCACGCCAGCAGGTACTTTCTTCATAGCCAATAAGCCAACGAAATATATATGTATTCGTCTCTATGTATACTTGCATGTGTGTGTAGCCTCTGCTGGAGATCTAATAAATAAATAAAAAAGTCGCGTGGTCGCGGTCCTTTGGACTGCAAATCAACCCTGGGAAATACCAGGCCATGATTATTGGTGGCAGGTATATGCAGAATTGACTCGATGTTGCGTCGCCGTCTCCACTCTGTTTGAATGGAGTTCAGATTGAATACGGTTAAAAACCTGGGGGTGACCATGGATTCCTACTTATCGTGGACTGCCCATGTTGCTCAAGTCAGTCGAAAAGTGCACTACACGTTCCATTCACTGAAATGTCTCCAGAGCTTTTTGCCCTTGAACACCTAAATCTCCCTTGCTTAAATTCTCAGTCAGCCCATTATAGATTATGCCCATGCCTGTTATTTGGATGCCACCGTGAGGAGCTTAAACTTGAGCGTTTGCAAAGTATCTGTATTCGTTTTTTTTTTAACCTTAAGAGTATGATCACGGTTCTAATTTTCGCAAGATACTAAGGGGGGTAACCATCACCTCTTATAGCAGTATTATTTCAATATTACTTCAGCGTGAGAAAGAGATGGAGCTATAAGTCTTGTATAGCTCCATTGCTTTCCCACTGTGAATTAATATTATAATAATACTGCTTTATGAGGTGATGGTTACCCCCCTGGTCTCTCTATTCGACTTCGCAGGAACTCTCGGATATTGTCTCTGCTATTTAACCTCCTGCACAATCCTAAAACGCCATCCTATCTGCGGGAACGTTTTCCTACGCCCGTCCTGCCGATGCGTCTTGCAGGTTGCATCTTAGAAACCTTAAGTCCCCTCCCCACTCCACCGACTTCTACTCCTACTCTTTCACTGTGCACGCGGTGCGGTTGTTGAATTCACTTCCGCCAGACATTAGGGACTGCCAAACTGTTGCAGTATTTTGAAAAGAGTTAGTCGTCTTAGCTGCGTATGTATTTATTATTTTAAATTGCACTGTATTTTTTTGTATATTCTGTGTATGTGTGTGTTAGTATTTTCGTGGTATTTTCCCATATGTATCCCCATATAGGTTTTGTGATTTGTTTCGATTTTATGTATGCCTTTACGGGAGTTGGAGGGTAAAAGTTACAAACTTCTTATTTTTTTCTTGTTTTTATGCAAATCATAGCCTGCATACCAATTTTCAGCTTTGTAGGACTTCGGGAAGTACCCTAGAGGTTTTATTTTATATACGGACTTGCGCTTCCTTTTAAGGGAGTTCGAGGGTGAAAGTTACACTTTCCTTAATTTTGTTGTTGTTTGTGTGCAAATCCTTTTATGTTATATACAGACATGCACCTCTTGTTACGGAGGTTGGAGGGTGAAAGTTACAGATTTCTAAATTATTTTGTTGTTTGTGTCCAAATTCTAGCCTGCATTCCAAATTTCAGCTTTCTAGGATTTCGGTAAGCATCCTAGAGGATTTATTTTATACAGCGTGGCGATTAGGTTATCACATTAAATAGTACAGCGGTTATTACAAGTTGTTATCAGTCTGTTAAAATAATAAAAACAAAAATAGACCTAAAAATAGAAAACTGAATTTTTCTAACAAACTAAATAGCGTAAAAATTGGCAATAAATAATCCACCCTTGATACTATTAGTTTACTGACCTGTAAAAGCGGCAACGCCGCGGCGCGCGGCGCGGGCGGCTTGGCGGCGGGCGGCGCACACGCCGCACACGCCAAACGACAGTGAGACTAGCGGAGGGTAGGTACTTGCGCTTACGCGCGGGGCGTTGGTAATAGTTGATATCAACAATGCAACACAAACTTTATGGTATTGTTACCAAGTAATCACAAATTAAGTTTTAAAACCTCCACTTAGTTCACTTTATGCAATTTAAATTTTAAAATTTTCGAAATGTCCGCCGCGCACCCGAATGCATAATCGACACCGTCGTATGATATTATTACGGACATTTCTTAATAGATCACCATTCGCGGCTAAATTATTTAAGTTGTGGAAAGCCTGAATTATTCTTATTTTTAAATCTTCCACTGTCGTCACTTCAGTAGCGTACACTTCATTTTTTACATGTCCCCATAAAAAAAAATCCAGTGGTGTTAGGTCCGGTGACCGTGCTGGCCACCGAGTAGGTCCGTATCGGCCAATCCACTGCTCTCCGAACATTTCAGTGAGGCGCTGCCTGGCAGCCACTACTGAATGAGCAGGTGCTCCGTCAAGCTGGTACCATACCTGGCCATTGCCACCCAACGGTAGTTCATCAATGTACTCCAACACTGTGCCGTCAAGTAGTTCCACAAACTTAGGCCCATTGAGGTTGCCATTGATAAACACCGGACCGATTATGTGGTCTCCGTGTATTGCAGCCCAAACATTCACGGCAAATCGGTATTGGTGTGCGGACTCTCGGATCAGGTGCGGATTTTCTCGACTCCAGTATCGTAGGTTCTGTCGATTCCATATCCCGTTGCGCGTGAATGTACTCTCGTCTGTCCACATTATGTTGTACAAAAAGTTAGAGTCATTTTCTATTTTGCTCAGTAGCCACTGGCAGTAGGCTTCCCGGACTAGCTTATCTCTTCCTAATAAAGCCTGCACCTTTTGGTATTTGAATGGCTGTTGCTTATCTCTTTTTAAAATGTTGTGTACAGTCCTGTGGTGTACTCGAAATAGACGAGCTGCTCTACGAAGACTTGCAGTTGGATTACGAGCGAAATAATTAAGGATTTGCTCTTCCCGACCCACGGTTACTCGCAGAGGAATTTCAACCTGATGTGGAACCAAAGATTGGTTATCACGTAATCTTTGGACTGCCCGTGTAAAAATCCGTAAATCTGAAGGACATACACGTGTGGTATTATACCTCTCTCGGTATGTTCGTAACGCCAGCGATGCGTTTTGATAACATTCTCCATAAATCAATATCATATCGGTGTACTCCGATGACGTGAAATTGACACGAGGCATCTTGAGAACACAACACAAAAAGGAACAATAAAAGCGTCTGAATTCGCATAAACTGTCACACCACTTTCAAAAAGTTACCTACAACTAATTTTACTATTGTAATTACGTGTCCTATCACAAAAATAGGAACCGCACGAACTGTCACAACACTTAACTAATCTACAACTAATAATAACGTACCTATCCTATTTCTAATATTACAAATAAAACAAGAATCTTAACAAAACGTCCTCAATACAAACACCAAAAAAATGCAAATAGGCAACTGCTGTCGTGAACGAACTATCCTCAAGGACAACGGCGCGGGCACTGGAGTGAGTCACACACACACACACACACACAAACAATCGCACACGCCGCCCGCCGAAAAAATACGAAATTTGACGACACACACCGGGGTTCCCCGTCCATTTCGCGCGTAGAGATTTATGCCGTAGACCGTTAGCAGTAAGAACATTTATCGCAGATGCTTTTTATTCCCCGCTGAGGTCCTTTATTTTTTTAATTTTGCGCATAGCGAACGCCTTAAACTATTAGCCGTAAGGACATTTTTCGCTTGATTTGTTTACGTCTTTTGTAATTGTTAGTAATTCCAAGTAATTCGGAATGGCATCGTCTTACATCGTTTGATTGAACTATCTACGCCGGCCACGGGTCTTTGACCTACTAGTATTGGTCAGGTGATTTTCTTTATGCAATACATGATGTTGTTAAATACTAAAAGGGAAAAAAAGGTCTCACGGGTAGAATGTTAACTTTTATTAATTATTTTATTTATGTATGCTTAAAATACGTAATGTAGAATACGTGGTTTGAATTAATGTGATAGCTTATTCGCCACGCTGTATACTGACCTGCACCTCCATTACGAGGGTCAACTAGTACTAAAAACACGTGTTCGCTACAAAATCGTCTTTATGGAATAAACTTTGGGTAATTACAATAAATAATTTTGACACAAGACTCACAAAGACATAGGCCTTCCTGCCTTTAAATTATATTTTTATCAAGAAAGCTACCAAGGTAGCACTCAACAGTAATCATTTTATCAAACGTGTTCTTAACAAACTTTCGTATGTTTTCCGCCATCACTCGGTTCTGGAGAGTGAACTTCTTTGGACAGCTGTTCGTATGTACGCGCGATGGCCCGGTGCAGGCGCTCGGTGAGGGCTGGCACGTCCTCCAGGGTAAGTCCTGCTGTTGACACTGGCTCCAGACACTGCATTATGACATGACCTGTAACATAGGTATATATTTCGTTTCAAGAATTGCAGCTACGGTTGTTTTCAAAATCAAAAGTCATTTATTCAAACTAGGCTGAGAATCTGCACTTTTCTAACGTCAAAATTAGATAAGACAGTCCCCCCTTCCCCATTTCCTAGTGCTATTGGAAAGAAGTTGCGCAACAAACTTCCCAGCAGCACAGCGGTTTGTTCAGTTAGAAAAACTTGATTCTATACAATTGTATGCAAAATAATTTACATTACGCAACACAAAACATTAAAATTAATTATTTGTCATATGTCAGCTAGCACAGGCCACTATACCAACAAAAAAAAAATAATCAAAGACTATACTTAAGCAGAAATAAAAACTAAAAACGTAAACAGAACTTAATACCTAAATAAAAGCCTCCAGGCATAAAGGGCGTGCCCGCTTACATACAGCTATAGCTGTAACTCGAAGTCACAAATGATAAACTTGCACCATTGAAGTAAATAAACAGTTAGTTACTAATAACGATAGCAAAACCGTGGTAAGCAAATCGACGAGCATTTATCTTGCATATGATGACATCCTTGGTGGTCTAATGGTCGCAAGCGCGACTGTTTAGCAAGAGGTTCTGGGTTCGATCCCCTGGTCGAGCAAAGTGTGGGATTTTCCAAATGGGCCACCCTCTAAGGGCCTTAAACATAACTGGGGTTTCTGGGTCAACTTGAATTTGAAACAGAACTGAATCTTACCTTTATTGAAAACATATTTATCCTTGTCAATGAAATAGTAGGGTGAATAAACAACGGGTATGATCGGCACTTGAGCAGTCACTGCTAAATTGAAAGCACCTTTCTTAAAAGGTAATAACTTCCCATCCCATTTTGTGTTTCTTGTGCCTTCGGGGAATATCCATATCTTGATCTAGACAGAAGATAAAAAAAAATGATTCTACTAAATGGGCAAAATTTATTGGTCTATGAACAGTCCACAAACATATGTCTATTGGTTCATAGGTCTATAGGTACCTAATTATAACTTTGCCACGGGCAGTGTATAGGAAAACTAGCGACGCGCTAGGGGCGCGTCGCTGGTTTTCCTATAAACTGAACTGGTTTTATGATTTGACAAAACATCGAGATTTCTTAAGGTGTATACGGTGGCTGGGCTGGTAGCCCACGATTTTTTTTTTTTAAGTTTTTTTGCAATTTGCAGTTCAGTGTCAGTTTGTATCTTGATCAAAATATAATTCGTGACCATAACAAATACGTATTTACAGAATTGTAAGCATTAAAACCATTAATACAATACATTTCTGCAAAAAAACGTAAGAAAATTTGAATTACGCGGGCTACCACTGCTGATCCACCTTAAGGCGCAGGTATATGATTTTAGTGACTATGAAATCTGTTATTACTGCTTCATAATTATAATGCAAGTAGGTTATGGAAAAAATATATGTTAAACTAGAACACACACATCAATTCTATATGTGAATATTCAAGTATTGTAGTAAAATGCTATGAAATAAATTCAGGGAGTAATGTCTACCCAAAGCATAAAAAGCGACATTACTTTCAAACTACTTAAGATATTTTTGTGTTTTTTTTTTCTATGAACGGGCTATTTTATTATCTATAACTCTATCTGTGATTTTTTTCAAATATCCATATGTTCGTTACTAAAAATAAATATTCTCTATGAAAACGAACGTCGGCGCAGCGTGAGTGCGACGCGCATATCTATGGACAAGGTCAACGGCGATTACACGCCCCTTAAGAGCCCTATCACAAAATTGCGTTCTCACAGATTAGGTATATTGAAGCACGGCGACGACTCGCTCCGTTTCACGTGTTCGACGTTACCCTAGCGGACCCCTACACTTGTGCTGATATCTCTTTGAGGCGCGCGTGGAGCACAACGCGCCGTCGCGTTGTCCCGGGCCTACTGATACACTGACTGTTGTAATCTAACAGATTAATCCTGACGAACAGCTGTCACTAAAATAATAAAGGTAACTGTAGATTGTTAATGAAAAATGATTTTATAAATGATAAATGATTTTATTTCTGTAAGTAGGTTTTTTAAACACTTTTACACGTCAAAACATATTTTTTTAAACTAGATGAGGCCGGCGTTACCTATCTGACTACTCAGAGAAGAAAGGCCGAAACAAACTCAGAGTTCACAGTCTCTTTTAAAGTCCAGACATAATCTTGGTCAGATCATGTGAAGACCATGTCGATTGGTATCTGAAATGGTCTTTTGATGAAAGAACCACACAGATTGAGTGGACCTGTCCAGTCAGTGCACGCATTTGTCAGTCGTTGTGCAGCTCAACTCATAACTAAAGGAGCTCAACGATTCAACGAACAATACCAAAGAAAGGACATTTGGCTAGGCCGCAAAAAATACTCAAAACTGCCAGACCATGTTAAAAACTAACTGAGAATAAAACAAAATTAAACAATGATCCACATAGTCTTCACATTTACAATAATTAAAACAATATAATACTACACAGAGTAAATATTCATGTCATTGCATAAATAAAATTCATCAATATCAATGTGTATATTCGGACATAATCTTGGTCAGATCATTTGAGGACCATGTAGGTTGGTGTCCGAAATGGTCTTTTGAGGAAAGACCACACAGATTTGAGTGGACCTGTCCAGTCAGTGCACGCAGAAAAGACATTTGGGTAGGCCGCATAAAGTACTCAAACTGCCAGACCATCATTAAAACGAAGAGACAAAAAAAAACAAACAATGACCCACATAGTCCTCACATTCCTAATAATTAAAATAATATAATACGAGTATAATACTATACAAAGTAAATATTCATGTCATTGTTTATATAGAATGTTATATAGAATAAGAAAATATAAATAGCTAGCAAAATAAAAAGAGTAAAAAAACAACATTCACTGTAAGTTTATTGGAGCAGCTCAATCCCAAGCCTTTTTGTCCTCAATATAATCTTTAACAGGCACAGTTTCTGTTTCATAAAACATTTGAATTTATTAAGGCTTAGTTCTTGAATGTGGCTAGGAAGTTTATTATAAAAACGTATACATTGGCATCTAAACGAGCTGCCTATTTTTTTGAGCCTGGTTGTAGGAACAACAAATTTGTGTTTGTTCCTAGTATTTACATTATGGATATCACTGTATTTTTTAAATAAATTAATATTTTTATGCGCGTACAAAAGATTTTCATAAATATACTGAGAAGCTAGTCATTATATTAATCTCTTTAAATTTTTCTCTGAGGGAGTATCTGAGACTTAATTTATAAATTGAACGGATTGCTCTTTTTTGTAAAACAAAAATTGTCTGAATTCGGCGGCATTTCCCCATAACAGAATACCGTACGACATTACGCTATGAAAATAACTAAAGTATACTAAACGGGCTGTGTCTAAATCCGTTAAATCACGTATTTTTCTAACGGCGTATGCTGCAGAGCTAAGCTTTTTTGACAATTTATCTATATGGGGGCCATTGAAGCTTGGCATCCAAAGTTATGCCTAAGAACACAGTGGTATCTTCGGGGTTCAACTCTTCACCCTTTATGAGAACACTAGTTTTTACTTGTCTAACATGATGTATTGTAAACTTAATACATTTGGTTTTTTTCTCGTTAAGAAGTAGGTTATTAACATTAAACCAGTTAACTATTTTTTCGAGGGCATTATTTACATCAGTCAGTAACCAACTGCTGACGTTTTAGTTTAAATAAAAGTGAAGTGTCTTCTGCAAACAGCACTATATCATGATTATCCTTTATGAGGCAAGTCATTTATATAAATAAGAAACAAAAATGGGCCGAGAATTGAGCCCTGGGGGACCCCCATTCTTACTACAGATCCGGGTGATCTTTTTCCGTTAACATAAACTCTCTGAATCCTATCACTCAAATATGAAGATCCAGAGAGGAGTTTCGGATTCCGTAGTGGTGCAGTTTTCTGATCAAAGTTTCATGTAGAACGCAATCGAATGCCTTGGACAAATCGCAAAAAATACCTAAAGCATCGCATTTATCTTCCCATGCATTATAAACATGTCCTAAAAGTTCATCACCGGCATCAGTAGTCGAACGACCCCTTGTAAAACCGAACACATGCATTATGCATTAATTTATGTTTATTGAAAAATATTTGGATTTGATCTAAAATAAGTTTCTCGAAAATTTTACTAAAGGTAGGTAGTACTGAAATAGGTCTATAATTAGTAGGGTCTGATGTACTACCCGATTTAAACAACGGTATTATTTTACTGTTTTTCATAAGATCAGGAAACTCACCACAGTCAATACAATTATTAAAAATAACAGCTAAAGTAGGTGCTACAATGTTTATAATCGACTTAGCAACGTCCACAGAATTACCCCATAGATCTGCGGTCTTTTTAACATTTAACGTGTGAAAGGTTTTAATTACATCTTTACAGGTGACATATTGGAAACTAAATTCTGAATCACAAACTGGAACGTTTTCTATAAGTAAGGACTCTGCGGCAGTGGGTGATGAGTTTAGAGATTTTGTAGTTGATATGGATTCCGTAAAGAAATTTTCAAATGCCATGGCGACTTCAGAATCTGATTTAATTATATTGTCATCAATAGCAAGGCTGTAGTCACTACTTCGGTTGGATGACCTTCCCATTTCACTATTAATGATATTCCATGTCATCTTAATCACATTACCACTATTTTTAATTTTTGAGCTCAAGTAACGTGACTTGGCCATACAACAAACTTTTTTAAATAATTGAGAATAATTCTTAACATATAAATTAAATTCAGCAGTGTTTATACTAGTCCGTTCATCATACAACTCATATAGTCGTTTTCTACTTTTATGTATACCAATGGTGGCCCAGTCACTGAAGGAAGTGATACTATTAACCGACAAGATATGTTATTGTCAACACACGGGATTCTCATTAACCTTACCATACATATTTATTAGAATTATAACCATAGATGACAGTAGAGGCCTTAACTTATGTTTTTCTGTGTATGTTCTACGAACACATATAATAGTATCACAAAATGTAAAAAAGAAGCACAAAAAATAATACTTACTTTCTTTCTTTCTTTCTATTTGCTTTGTTGACTAAAATAACATAATCAGCATATAATGTTCCCACTGCTATTACACAAGCCTCCTCTCGGTGAGAGGGAGTGGCCCGTAATCCACCACGCGGGCCCAGTGCGGGTTGGTAGATGTCACATGTCTTCGCATTTTTGGTTTTAGGACATGTCGGTTTCCTCACGATGTTTTCCTTCACCGTTTTAAGAGCACTGGTGATATAATTTACACAAAGTAAAGCGCCTGTCGAACTTACGACGTTCAGCTCGTAAGTCGCGGCCGTTACCACTGGGCCACCACTGCTCTCCGACTAAAATAGCCGTTCATAATGTGTATGTCATGATTGCGTTTAGCTCCATCATCATCTGCCTGGCCTTTTTCCAACTACATATGTCGGCTTCCAGTCTCACCGGATGCAGCTGAATACCAGTATTTTACATGAAGCGACTGTCTATCTTACCTCCACAACCCAGTTACTGGGCTTAATACGATATCCCTTCTGTCGACTGACAAAGATCCACACAAGACAAAGAATGACAGCCGGGATCAACGGCTTAACGTGCTTTCCAACCATTTGCATACCCAGACGGCTCGTCGTGGTATGTGAAGATGGTCACCCACCCACGGACCAACCGCGGCAAGCGTAGCTTAACTTGATCGATCGACCCGTGCGGCTGTTATTACTTAGCCACAAGCCTCTCCTGCTTAACTCCTTAAAAGCTTCTACAGACTGGGGCGACATTGCAGGCGCGACAGGCAGCAATATGCCTGATGCGCCCGCGATATCGCCCCAGTTTGCAGAAGCCTTAAAGGTATGATACATCTTTAATTTAATTCTTTGCCTATTCAGCCTTGTGAAACAATGGAAAAATTCAACTGTTGTCATACACTGCTAAGTATATTGTGTTCCCCCAGAATACGATGGGGGCTGACCGCCGAGGCGGTGTGGGATTCCCCGGCTCGGCCGGGACCCACCTGGGTAGATTTTTTCTCTCTCTGAATTTTTTTGGTTATGGGGGGTGGGCTTTTAATTAAGGAATCGAGGTTACCCCTCCTCGAGGACCGACGGGATATAGGGATAGGAAGGAAGGCATGGTTAGGTGAAGTGGTGTGGTTTTGGGGTCACCCTACGCCTGAGATTTGGCCTAGGGATTCGGGGACCGACGGGATCTATGGATGCGGCGGGATGGTTGGTTTGGTGATAGGTGCATAGGACAAGGTAACATAGGTTTCCCTGAGCCTGGGATTTGTCCTTCGGGCTTCTCTTGTCTGGGATCTCTTTCGAGATGCTCCGGGTGCGGGATCGACATTAACAGTCGGTCCGGCAGCCGGAGTTGGGCAACCTGCCCACCCGCTCGGTTGCAAGAGAAGAAGTGTGTGGCTGTCTGGGTCTCCCCACCACAGATGTACGTGTACATTTGCGTTGAGGCGATCCAGCTTGCCCCGAGTTGCTGCTACAGGGGTTCATAAATATTTAATTGTGTTCGTATTCTTCTATAGTTTACCGCAAATTGTAAAAATATGAGCCAAAGATTAGAATATTGCACAGTTATAGATTTAACCTATTAAATGATTATCATCACGCTATACCTTTATGGAGCTAAGCAGTCAATTCATGACATATAGGTACATGGTGGTTTTCGAGGTGGGGTAATAAGGGCAAGTACCATAACCGTTGTCGCGACAAGAAAACGGCGGAAGCCTTGCCTTAACTTTTTAAAATATTTTGATCTGCATTCACAGATTTTGAAAAAAAAAATACAGTCAGCAAGAAAATGAGCAATTTTCAAAATCGTTCTTTGGTGCCGATCGATCCTGTTTCTTATAAGGATCAACAAGCTTTATCGGATCAACTGAGTTTTGAGTACTAGAAAAGTCAGAAATCGCAAAAAACTTTTCCCAAACATTTCATAGGAATGAGAGAGAACACAATATACTTAGCAGTGTATGACAACAGTTGAATTTTTCCATTGTTTCACAAGGCTGAATAGGCAAATAATTAAATTAAAGATGTATCATACCTTTAAGGCTTCTACAGACTGGGGCGATATTGCAGGCGCGACAGGCAGCAATATGCCTGATGCGCCCGCCACCATATACCTATATGTCATAAATTGACTGCTTAGCTCCATAAAGGTATAGCGTGATGATAATCATTTAATAGGTTAAATCTATAACTGTGCAATATTCTAATCTTTGGCTCATCTTTTTACAATTTGCGGTAAACTATAGAAGAATACGAACACAATTAAATATTTCTGAACCCCTGTAGCAGCAACTCGGGGCAAGCTGGATCGCCTCAACGCAAATGTACACGTACATGACCCAGACAGCCACGCACTTCTTCTCTTGCAACCGAGCGGGTGGGCAGGTTGCCCAACTCCGGCTGCCGGACCGATTGTTAATGTCGATCCCGCACCCGGAGCATCTCGAAAGAGATCCCGGACAAGAGAAGCCCGAAGGACAAATCCCAGGCTCAGGGAAACCTATGTTACCTTGTCCTATGCACCTATCACCAAACCAACCATCCCTCCGCATCCATAGATCCCGTCGGTCCCCAAATCCCTAGGCCAAATCTTAGGCGTAGGGTGACCCCAAAACCACACCACTTCACCTAACCGTGCCTTCCTTCCTACCCCTATATCCCGTCGGTCCTCGAGGAGGGGTAACCTCGATTCCTTAATTAAAAGCCCACCCCCCATAACCAAAAAAATGCAAAGAGAGAAAAAATCTACCCAGGTGGGTCCCGGCCGAGCCGGGGAATCCCACACCGCCTCGGCGGTCAGCCCCCATCGTATTCTGGGGGGGCATCCGACTGCTCTTTGGTGCCGCGCTCTTCAGCGCGACCGGCTGCTGACTCAGCGCCCACAACACAGGCTGCGACTTACGCGCCATCCCACCCTACCACGGCTGCGACTAGCGCGCCAACGAACTCAACTCCGGCTGCATCTCACGCGCCAACACCCACTACGACGTGTATGCCTACCACAAGTCTCTGGCAACAGAGTCTTGTGCGTAACAGCATCACCAACCCGGACAAGGACCAACAACAACACAGACAGAGAGTGACGGGGAAGGAAGACGGACCTGACAGCTCTAACACTTTCCCGGCCGATGGAGTACGCATGCTGTACAAGCGCGGAAAAATCATGGCTCGGGGGAAGGAAGTAGGCGACCGAAAGCGCAACACTCGCGAAGGCTCTAGCCAGCGCGAAGAGCGATCGGACGCCGAAGAGGCAGTACGCGACCAGCCACGAGTACGCGAAGGGGCAACCCAGCGCGGAAAACGACCGGACGTGGAATCACGTGACCAGCTGCAAGTACGCGAACGGGAAACCAAGCGCGAAAAACCTCTGCACGTGACTGAGCCTGCCGGGGCCGCCAGCCGACCCCAGGACACCGATTTGACCCACGACCGACCTCGACCCCAAAGGAAAAGGGGTAAGTGCGCTGGATCCTCACGCCAACCGCTACCGGCGAGAAGCACCCAAACGGGTACCTCCGATCCGCAGCCTGTACCAAGTGGTACAGGGCCGGTGAAAAGGGAGCGTCCCGACGACTCGGCCTCACCAAGCACACTTCATGGGGACGCCAAACGCGTGAGGGTCCACTCCGCCCAGGGAGTGCAGAGGACCTACGCGCGAGCCACAAAGGACATTCCTGCGCGGCTGGCCGTAGCAATCTGCTTCCCTAACCCCTCTAGAGACTTGACCAAGGAAGAGGCCGTACACATCAAGACAGAACTTGAGAGCCTTATGCTGTACACGGTCTCCACATCACAGCTCCCTGCCTTCAGCGGCTACCCTCGGGTAGCGGAAGGCACCGTGCAGTTGTGGTGTGAGGACGACCATGCTCTGACCTGACTGACTCAGAACGTGCCCCGTATACAACTCCCAGACACCGACCTTACCCTAACGGTAATGAAACAGACCGACGTGCCGACCCGTGCCCGAGCCTCACTCTTCGTCCCACGCTACAAGGGGGACATTGTCCGGCTCGAAAGTATTCTGATTCGTCAGAATACTTGGTACGACATAGGCAAGTGGTCGCTGCAAAGGGCAACTACCGTCGGTGGCGACAACTATGGGACATATTTTACCCTAGGTGTACCACCTGAGGAAGTTGCGAAGGTCCTAGCCCGGGAGCGTCGGATATCGTACCTGCTTGGGTCGATATACGTACGCTTCTGGCCCACGACCCAACCCCCTGACACCGCGACTCAACCCCCCCGCCACCCTGACCGAAACCACGACGGACCTGACTGTGACGGTACCGACGTCGACAGACACACTGGACACGGACATGGACAGGTTGGAGGAGGTCATGGCCCGAGCGGCAATGGCCGACGAAGACGAAACCATACCGCCAGCATCGTCCGGCTGGAACGAGCAACTGTTAACCTCGTCACCGGGCGGTCAACACGACGACCAGCAAAGGGCGGAGGGAGCGGAGGGATTGTCCGATGGATGCATCTCTGACTAACGCCACCCCACCGTCGACATCGCCCCCCTCAACATCATACAGACAAACCTCCAGCATAGCCAGACTGCCACGGCTAGCTTACGCAGGGCGCTGGAGGTAACACCCCGAACCATCGCACTGATCCAAGAGCCTTGGATCAGGAATAATAAAATATGTGGCCTCGGTAACATCGGAGGTAAGCTGATCCTGAACACACACAGCGCAGACAAGCCAAGAACCTGCGTCTACATACCCAAAGGAATTCCTATCACACCATTTACTCAATTCTGTTCCAGAGACTTAACAGCTGTCAAGCTCCACAGCGATGGTAGCGCTCCAGATGTTGTACTGGCCTCGGTGTACATGCCAGGCGAGGACGTAAACTGTCCTCCAAAGGAGATGGCCGACCTAGTGCAGCACTGTGAGCGCGCCAAACTGGAGCTGATAATCTGCACCGACTCGAACGCCCACCACCCTCTATGGGGCAGCGACGCACCGAACCCCAGAGGAGAGGTATTACGAGTATGCACCTATTTATTCTTTACTAATCTTAACACCATTAACCGCGGCTCTGAACCCACTTGGGTCACAGTCCGAGGACAAACGATCATAGACTTAACACTCGCTACAGAAAACGCGACTAACCTCATTATGAACTGGCACGTATCGGACGAGCCATCTTGCTCGGACCATAGGAGGATACGCTTCACAATAACTACTAATACAAAGAAACCAACACCAAGGCGGAACCCGCGGCGCACCGATGTACCCGGGTTTAAACGTCTACTAGCCTCTCTATTAGATAGGCACCTATCACAGGTAACTAAGAGACCAAACGCAACTGGAATACACCGTGACAAAGTTATCAGAATATATAACCGAAGCATACCATGCATGCTGCAAACTAAGAGCGAGAGGAACCCCTGGTGGAACGCATAACTTAGTACACTCAGAGATGAATTGCGTAAACAATTCAACAGAGCCAAAAACACCAGACTCCCGGACGACTGGGAACTATACAAAGAAACCCAATATGCATACAGAAAACAGATTAGAACCGCCAGGAGATCTGCTTGGCGGAAATTCTGTGAATCCATAGAGACAAACAACGAAGCCGCTAGGGTAAGGAAGATCCTGGCAGCAGACCAGGACCGAACTCTTGGCGCGCTGAAAAAGCCTGATAATTCATACACACTCACCGACCAGGAAACCAGTAACGTCCTTCTCGAAACCCACTTCCCAGACTGTAGACTCGTGGAGGACGGCAGGTGGGAGGCTGAACCAGAATGGACCCCAACGGATCAGGACTGGTCCAGAGCCCGCAACATAGTAACAGAAGACCGGTTAAGGTGGGCTATGGACACCTTTCAGCTGTACAAGTCCGCAGGGCTGGATGGCATTTTCCCAGCCCTGCTGCAATGGGGGGTAAATCATCTGGTGCCATTGCTGACGGAGATCTATCGAGTCTACATACCCTTCGCGGCGATAGACACATTCGAGACGGACCACTTCGAGCCAAACCCCTTCATAAACAACAGCATGCGTACACCACAGGCAGATCAACAGAATCCGCGCTGCTCAGCGTGGTTTCCAAAATTGAATGCGCAGTGGATCACAAATGCTCAGCACTGGCCGCCTTCATTGACATCGAGGGCGCCATTGACAAAACAATGTGCAATAGCATCAACACGGCCCTTGATAGGAACAGCATAGACCCGACCATAAGTGGCTGGATCTCTAATATGCTTAAACTGAGAGCGGTACAAGTCACAGTGAACGACACTACCAGGGCCATAGTGGCGAAGGGTTGCCCACAAGGTGGCGTCCTCTCGTCACTTATATGGAACCTGGTTGTCGACAATCTTATTAAAACACTCAACGATAAAGGTTACTTCACCGTAGGCTACGCGGATGAATTAACCATAATAATAAACGGCACCCACGAGAATACCCTGTGCAACCTTATGCGCCAAGCCTTAAAAATAGTAGAGGTTTGGTGCAATAAGCACCAACTATAAGTAAACCCTACAAAAACCGAATTGGTTCTTTTCACAAAGAAGAGGAAATTGCCACTACTACAGCTACCACGATTCTTTGGAACCACCCTAAGCCTATCCACTGAAACCAAATACCTGGGCATTTTCTTGGACAAACACTTGAATTGGACAAAACACACCAACTACATCATTACAAAAGCCAGCATATCGCTGTGGCAGTGCAAAAGACTGCTTGGCAGGAACTGGGGAATTAACCCCAAGATTACTCACTGGCTATTCACCACGGTCATCCGGCCAACTATCACATACTGCTCACTAGTCTGGTGGCCCAGGACAGACCTGAGCACAGCCCAAAAAGATCTCGAAAAACTGGAACGGTTTGTTTGTGTAGCAATCACAGGCTGTATGAGAGCTACGCCCACCGCCGCCCTACAGGCGATGCTTGGATTGCCGCCTCTGCACCTTATCGTGCGAGAGGAGGCGGCCGTGGCCGCCTTGGCTTAACATAACAGGAACCCTGAGTAAAAACTCTAGAGTCAAGCACATACGCATATGGAGGATGCGATCAAACGAAGACCGATGATGGCATCACCCTGTGACAGAGCCCCAAAACTACACTGTTTCCAAAAGCACTACAACATAATACTCACAGAAGAACGGCGCGACTATTCAGGCCCGTATGAGGTAAGAGTATACACCGATGGATCAAAGACCAACTCCGGAACCGGAGCTGGCGTTTTCTCACACGACCTTAACATAAACATATCCTGCCCGCTGGGAATGTTCAACACCGTCTACCAGGCGGAGTGTGTGGGCATTATACAAGCGGCGTATGCCGTAGAAGCCAGGAGAGTCACGGACACTCATGTACCAATCCCTAGGGAAGAAACACAGTACTTCGAGATTAACACAAGAATGTTACAATGCGCTAGAACGTATAACGGTATTCAACCGCAACACAGTGACACTGCAATGGATAAAAGGACACAGCGGATCGCTGGGCAACGACGCAGCTGACGAACTAGCCAGGAGAGCATCCAGCACGTCAGTCTGCGGACCGGAGCCGATCGTGCCCATCCCCTTCAACCAACTACGCAGGTGGCTACAGGAGCTCACCCACACACAAACGGAGAGCTGGTGGTCCTTAGCACAGGGGTGCAGACAGTCCAAGGAGGCTATGCCATCCTTGGATAGTATGTTAACCAGGCGCTTGTTACGCCTGGACAGGACCGGCCTGCGCCTGTTGACGGGGACCATCACGGGCCATTGCTCGCTAAACAAACACTTCCACACAATAGGCATAACGGACAGCCCTCTGTGCAGGGCTTGCATAGAGGCAGAGGAAACCGTTGCGCATATGCTCTTCGAATGCACAGGCGTCACCCACATTAGAACAGAAACCCTCGGGGCCCCCAGATTCTACACAGAAATTCTAAACAGACCAGGAGATGTTATCAACTTCTGGAGGGAGGTGGGCTGGTTGGAATAACCACCAAAAACGGCCGCCATGGCCCACGCACAATGGCTTACCATCTGCGAAAACCAAACCCTCTAACATAACAACATAACATAACCCCTGTAGCAAATAGCGTAATAATTTATAGCCCACAGACTGACAGACTTATCCTACTAATATTACAAATGCGAAAGTTTGTCAGAATGGATGGATGGATGAATGGTTACTCTTTCACGCAAAAAGTACTGAACGGATTTGGATGAAATTTGGCAAACAGATAGTTTATAACCAGGAATAACACATAGGATACTTTTTATCCCGATATACCCACGAGGTCAAAACTTATGCGAGTGAAACCGCGGGGCGCATCTAGTAGGGAATATGTATGCAAAATTTTAACAAAATCTACGTACATTTGTAGAGGCATGAGAAACAGCGTGTAAAGTTCACTCATCCTCCATAGAAAAAGGGAGAATCCTCCACCAGACGTGTTCGTGTCTAGTGGGCAACTGCTCAACGGTTGTCGGGACGTTGTATATATGCTAGTTGCGCGGTAAACTCCGCTTGCACGATGCAGGATTTTGCGTGACGTCAGTGTGCTGCGTGGTTCGCATGTGGCGATATAGATGGCCGCCATACATTCAAACAAACAGACAAACGGACAAACAGACAAAAAATCTACAAACTATATTTTCGGCATTAGAATCTTTCCCAGACCTCGTAGCAATTACTTTTTTACGCCAGCACATCAAGTTACCACAAACTGACAAATTTTTTCATTCGATTTTGAACTTAACCATCAACATTTTAAGTAGACTACAGGAGCTAAGCGCAAGTTTTATAATGCTTAAAAGTATATGATAATCTGCAGTAGACAAAGTCAGAAAAATATATGATATTCTTTAGGATTTATACTAGGTACGAGTAGATAGTCTGTTAAGAACATAATACAACTAATTTGATACAAAAGAAAAAAATCACGAGGATACCTCTAAAAAAATCTTTTAACGATTAAAAACCATACATGCAGTAATTCTGTTTTTTTGTCAGATTCTACAAGCAACATATTAAATTAGCATAATAGTTAGTTTGTAAATAGACAATTGCTTCATATTTTGCAATAAATTACAAGCGGTGTGTCATCGCGCTTCTCTTTCCTTTCTATGCAGTCCGACAGTGACCGCGCTTTAGCTTCTCCCGCTCTGGGCGGAGTGGGAGGGTGTGTCAGACTCTTACTGACTAAAAACCACCCGTATTCCTTCCGTTGCCTGTGTTGCCAGGGGCCTCGATAACCCCTTCGAATCTTCACGCGACCTACTGCCAGACACAACACAACACCGTCTTTCACGGCAAATAAAATGTTGCAGTTATTAAAAAGTGCGGTCGACAATGTATCTGCAGCGCGCCTTAGCTGTTGTCAGCCTCTTAAGGTTTAAAATCATTTTCGTGGAGGCGATCGGCGGCGGATATCTCTCGCGTCCAGCAATGGTTTAGGGCATGGTACCGAGCGAGAGGGCATGGGCAGCCGTCACCTCCTTCTGCGAAGCAGTAATGCTCGCGAAGGAGGAGGCGGGATGGTTGAGGAAAAGGCAAATTTCGCGCCCTCTCGCCTCTAGCCGCCGCAGGAGACGCCCTGGGCGTCGGGAATCCTAGGCGGATTTCCGGCCACTGTAGGCGCGGGCTTGCCGACGGAGAGCAATGGGTAGCTCGCCGTCCGATAAGGACCAGGCCCGAATCGACGGCGCGATGTGTTCCACGCGCGCCTCAAACAGATGTCAGCACAAGTTTAGGGGTCCACTAGGGCCGTTGCCTGCAGGGGTCACGGTAAAGTCCGAAAGGGTTACCAAGGCCCCTGGCAACACAGGCAATGGAAGAAACACGGGTGGGTTTTAGTCAGTAAGAGTCTGACACACTCTCCCGCTCCGACCAGAGCGGGAAAGTTATTTGATAATTTCCCACAAAAAAAAAAGAAAAAAGATTTTGAGTCATTTGGAGAAATTTGACAGTTTTGTTTTGACTTCGCTACGATTTAATTGTACATAATTATGTGTATATGATATCTGTTACCAGTAATTCAGAAAATGAAAATTTTACTACCTAAGTACTTAATTTAGTTGTAAATATTATTCTGGTCTCGACTCTCGTTCAGTCAAAAGCCAAAACTCAAAAAAAAAAAAACAAAAAATGTTTTTACTAACCTTGTCTTGGTTCATGGGCTGTGTCGTGCTTTCCAGGATTTTGCAAGCTTCTTTCGGATTCATTCTATCAATGAATATCGATCCACAGAGATACGTCACTAGGCCTAGTGGACCAGTGTAAACAATTTCTTTTTTTACAATTAGGTACAGCTTTCGTACGTAACACCAAGCATTGTTCAGTCCTGAAATAAGTGGGTAAGTGAATGTATATTATTATACCTAATACTTACGTACAGTGCATTATAGACCGCAGTTATTTTTAACCGACTTAATAAAAAGACTGACGGTTTCAATCCGACTGTATGTTTTTGTATGTTTGTTACCTCAGAACTCCGACGTTTATGGACCGATTTAGAATAATCTTTTTTTATTTGAAAGGATATACTTCCAGCTTCGTTCCATATTTGATCAAAATCCAGTACTGATGATGGGATCCATGAGGAATTGAGGGAACTCCTCAAATATTAAAAAGTAGCCAAATTGTCGAAGCGGCTAGGCTCTGCAGCCTACGCGGTGTATAAAATACGTCATTTGACTGATGTAGAAACAGCTCGATTAGTATATTTTAGTTAGAAACGAACCATTCGAGCAATTTATAACCTAAGTTGTAGGAATTCACTGAGGGATACATTTAAGGATATAAACATAATGACAGTCGCATCTCAATATGTATACGAGAACCTGATTTGTGTAAAAAAGAATATTAATCTATATTCGAAACACAGCGACATTCATAGCATAAATACTAGAAACAAAGACTTACTTATTGTGCCCAAGACTAGGCTCCGAAAAATTTGTAATTCATTTAAGTGCCAAAGTATACGTCAGCCATGTTAAAGAACTGAGCCTCAATAAATTTAAATCATTTATTAAACAGAAACTCTGTCAAAAGGTTTCTATAAAGTTAAAGATTACTTGGACGACAACAAGGCTTTTCTTTTTTTGGGTGGGAAATCATCACTCTTACTGACTAAAACCCACCCGTATTCCTGCGGCGGCTAGGGGCGAGAGGGCGCGAAATTGGCCTTTCCCTCAATCGTCCCGCCTCTTCCTTCGCGAGCATTACTGCTTCGCAGAAGGAGTTGACGGCTGCCCATGCCCTCTCGCTCCGTAACATGGCCTGAACCAGGGCCGGACGCGAGAGATCTCTGCCGCCAATCACCTCCACGAGGACACGGCGGTGCTCTGCCCAAGCCAGGCAGACCTCCACCGTATGCACCACCGTGTCCTCCGGGCGATCCATGCAGTGGTGACACCCAGGCGTTTCCTCTGTGAGGACGCCGTGGCGCCTCTCTAGCCATTCCTCAAAGAGGGGTCTTATTGCCGCAATTGTGGCGCACTGGGTTGCGACAACCGTACTCTCCATGCCGCCATGAGATCCCGTCGGAGCTCCGTCCGCTGTGCCGCGATTTTTCGCGGCAGTGGAGTTACGCCCCGGCGTTTCGCCTCCTCGCGCCACTCCCATACGTGCGCGAGGGCTTTTGCCTCTAAATATAATTGACGTGTAAAAATGTTTGTACAAACCTACTTTCAGATAATAAAATAATTGCATTCCATTTCATATCATATTTTTATTATTATTATTTCCTTTATTCCACTTAAAAACATATCATTTACATTTTTAAATATTTTTATAAAAATATAAAAAAAAAACATTTAAAAATATAAAAAATAGCAGCCCACCGGTATCGGGAACAGGGTCCAAGCTACCGGTGGTCAGGGCTCCTGAGAGAGGAACCTCCTGACGATACGCGCCGTGTCCAGAAGTACCGCTCTCTGGATTAAGCCCTTGATCCAGCTGCCTAGCGAGAGCCTCTTCAGGTGTTGGTCGAGGCTCTTGGGTATTATGCCATTAGCCGTCACGACTATCGGCACAATGATTGCTGTATCCACATCCCACATGTCGACAACCTCGTGAGCTAGGTCAAGATACTTAATCTGCTTATCTTTTTCAGCTTTTACGAGGTTCTCGTCATGCGGGACCGCTATATCAATAATCATTGTGCGACGCGTTAATCGATCTATCACCACTATGTCTGGCTTATTAGCAACAATAGTCCTGTCAGTGATGATAGATCGATCCCAATACAACGTAATATTGCCATTTTCGAGAACTGGGTCGGGCGCATACCTATAGTACGGAACTTCCGATTCCACAAGACTGTATTTCAGAGCAAGTTGCTGGTGGATAATCTTGGCTACAAGGTTGTGCCTATGCAAGTAGTCTCCGTTAGCCAGACGAGAACAGCCAGAAATAATGTGTCGGATTGATTCCCCCGGACGGTGGCATGCCCGACAGATGTCAACCGTGCCGTCTTTCACAATATATTTCCGGTAGTTGTTCGTCATTATAACTTCATCCATAATCGCAAAGACAAAACCTTCGGTTTCCCCAAAGAGATCACCGAATCGCAACCAGGATACGGACGCTAAGAGGTCTACATCGGGTCCATGTAGGACCCGGTAAAAGCGCCCGTGTAGCTCTTTGCTCTGCCATACCTCCCTGCGGTCATTAGTATCTAATATTATAGGTTTGCGCCAGTTCTCGTCAGCCAAGGAGAGCGGGGTGAGGCCCTTATCCACTGAGACCACATCTCGGTGCATCACCACGTCGGTTTCTAGGAAGTATTCCCTGAGACTGCATATCTCACGATTGTGCAGGGTCTTAGCGTTTAAAAAGCCTCGACCTCCACACTTCCGCGGGATATACAGTCTCATCACCGATGACCGTGGATGGTGCATCCGATTTGCGGTCAGCAATGTGCGGACCCTCCTATCCAGGGCGTCAAGTTCCGTCTGAGTCCATTTGAGTATGCCGAAAGAGTACATCAAAACCGGCATGACCCAACCATTGAAGGCGCGCACCTTGTTTCCGCCTGATAAAAGACTATTTAATACTTTATTCAGGCGGCCAAAGAAGCGCTCCCTCAGCGATTGTTTCATGTCGGCGGCGTTGATGCCTAACGCTTCCGACATACCCAAATATTTGTAAGTTTCGGTTGAAGAGAGGGATCTCAGGTGTATGGAATCCGAAAGTTGGGTTCCCACGGATTCCACAATCCCCCCTCGCTTTACATGCATGACCGCACATTTGTCCACACCAAATTCCATCCTGATGGCGCTACTGAAAGTTTTGGTTACCTTCAGTAGCTCCATCAGTTGCAAATTATTGGGGGCAAAAAGTTTCAAGTCATCCATGTAAAGGAGGTGAGATATAACCTGACCACCTCTCCTCAATCGATAGCCTAGACCTGAATTCTCCAGCAGTGTGCTTAGAGGATTCAAGGCTAGGCAAAACCAAAGTGGACTCAAACTATCGCCCTGAAATATACCTCGCTTGATCCGTATCGGTTCGCTATTCCTCTGGATATATCGACATCCTGGATAGCAAAGGACCGTTCTCCACTGCCTCATACATGACATCAGGAAGGTGCGCAGAGTTGCATCTACTTTATATAACTCCAGCACCCTCATGAGCCATGTATGTGGCACCGAATCATAGGCCTTCTTATAATCTATCCAACATGTTGACAGATCCTTTCGGGAACGGCGAACCTGTTGGCTAATGGCAATATCGATGAGAAGCAGCTCCTTAGTACCGCGGGATCCGTTCTTACATCCATTTTGTGAGGCAGACATGATTAAGTTGGTTTCAATATGTTTGTTAATTTTAGCTCTCAAAATGGATGTGAGAACTTTATAGACCGTCGGTAAACAAGTGATTGGTCTATAATTTTTGGGTTCCGCAGTACTACCTGATTTATGGAGCAGGTGGGTTATTCCGGTCGTTAGGAACAGGGGTAGCGACCCTGACTCTAAGGCTGACTGGAACTGGGATGCCAGGCGGGCGTGCGATCTTTGGAACCACTTTATCCAAAAGTTGTGCAGCCCGTCCGGTCCTGGAGATTTCCAGTTAGGCAACGGACGGACTGCATGAGCTACATCTTGGGGGAGGATGGTAAGTGCCCCCATTTCTGGTATAAGATCGCACGCTCGCTCGATTCTCTTAGTCCAGTCACCTTCGGTGTGATTGACAGGCACCGACCAAATGTTTCGCCAGAAGGAACATATGGCGTCATCATCTGGTAGGCGCGTGTCAGCCACACCTTGGTCCGGTCGCTCCCAAGTCCTATAAACCCACCTTTCATCATTCTGGAATGTGCGATTCTGAGTGTATCGCTCACTTCTCCGCCTGTATCGACGAATACGGTTCGCCCATGCACAGATCTTCTGCTTCAGGAAGTGGATACGCTCTGTGACGCGGGTCAAATAATCTCGAGAACTTCGAATATCAGTCCCCGCGAACGCCCGCTTCACAAAGCGCATCACTCTAGGGCGAGTATTGCCCTCCCTGAAGCAGATTAGCTTACCTATGAGTGCTCTAGTCTCACCGATACGACGCTCAATCCTGCTCTGCCAAGCTGGTACAGCTGGTTTTGGTCGTGGAGCTCTGTCACTGTTGGGAAATTTGACTTGAGCTACACGACATGCCGCTACAGCTGCACAGTATAAGATCGAGTGGGTATCGGTGAGATCTTTGCTGCTGTCAAAATAATTTGACAGCTGCGAGTCTAGAGCACACACCAGCGCTTTGTTTTTTTTGTGCATAGGCAAACGAGGTAAACGTGGTCTAAGTCCAGGTGGAGTGGAGCGGTACTCCCGGAAAGCATCATCTAAAGCACTCCTCAATCGTACGTTGCATTGAGAACTCACGGATATACCCTCGTCATCATCCTCTTCATCAGCGTGGTCGGGTCGCGGTGAACCGCCGGGTAAATTTTGCATTTGCACCGCGACCAGTGGCGAAGCAGGCGAAACATGGCTATTCCGTGATTCGATACGTAGTCGATCTAGTACGACGTTATCCAGCATATGTTTACGTTGGATGACCCGCACCTGATCCGACAGTCGTTGCGCCGACACGTTGACAGCTGGTTCAAGCACCTGAAACAGAGAGAGCATCCGACCACGGTACGCAGTCAAGTTACTTCCCCCCTCTGTAGCCCCAAAGTATGCGCGCATGACATTTTCGTTGAGAGCTTGTGTCCATCTCATGCGCTGCACACTTCCACCGGGAGCGGGGACCCTATCAGAAGCTAGTGGGCCTCGGAGTCCTAAGCTGGCCGGTGGTCGGCCTCTTCCGCGCGGACGTACTGGTGGTGGTGTCGTCGGCGGCGAGAAGTATTCGTCGCTCGAGCTCGACGCAACTGCAGCGGCCGGTATCACTGGACTTACGTCTGGAGCAGGTTCCGGTAACTGCGAGGCGGAGCTGAGCGACGAAACCGAAGATGTTGGGTGTGTATCTTGTCTTAGTCGTCGTGCCCGACTTCTCGTCAGCATTGTTCTGTATTAGGTATCTATTCTCCGCGTCATAGTCTATTTCGTTCTTCCATCTTGGTATCTTACAGTACGTTTTGGTTTATTGTTTTTTTTTTGCCAATTTTGGGTTTTTCAGGAATGCATTATATGCATTACACAAACAGGAAAGGAAAGTAAAGTTTAAAAATACTAAAAAAATAATCGGAGAAAATTTTCTTTTACCGTCAACTTGACAGTCGGGCCACAGATTATTATTATTATTATTATTATTATATTCCGACTTCCGAAATTAAAGTTATTTTTCACTTTGTATTGTTTTTTTGGAAAAAGTGTTTTGTCTTTGTATTGTTACAATAGCCTAATGTCAACTGCTCATGACCTTTTACAAAATATTGGTTTTCCCGATCCAGAACTGCCACTCACCATATGCATTGTGAGGAGCATAAATTGTTTAGCAACCATATTAAAGTACCTAATCAGATCGCAACCCGTTAAATACCTACTTATTATTAAGCAGTTTCGGTGGCATCTGTGGTTTTCATCTACAGTTCCACTCCACCAAATGGTACCAAGAGCAAATGCACGAGTAACTATAAAAAAAAATACCGAAATTGCTATATATGTGCCTATAAAATTTGAGTATTACAGTCAGAATCTGATGAGGGGATCCCCTCATCAGATTCTGACTTGGTGGCAATAGGACCACCTCGGGAGCATACCCTTTCAAACTATAAAGAATTTGCAAAATCGGTCCATAATTGACGGAGAAATCGGTGAACATGCATAAAAAGAAAAAGAAAATAAACATACAGACAAACATAATAACCTCCTCCTTTTTGGAAGTCGGTTAAAAACATTCTTTAGTAGGTACATAGTAGCGAGTACTTCTTCGGTTACGAACTGACCTGCTATATCAAGAACCGACTGGTGGTTGCTAATGATGACAGCTCCTCGGTCCTCTGCTAATATTTCCCCATTGCGTATGTGCCATTCCAATCCGTATATCTTGGTAATGTGTTTCATCAGGCTCGAAGTAAACCTGAAATACAAATCAAATCGTTCTTCATAAATAACTGCTCCACCTGCCGGTCTATTTTAATTAATCTTACTGAGAAAACTTAGTTGAAGTGTGCTTGATGTGAGCTGACCTTCCACCTGATTCTGGGAATCCCCGGCGATCTATCAATAGTGTCAATCGATATTTCGCGGTGACATTTATACAAAATAGATCGGCTGTAGTCGACGTCAGATTAGATCATTTGAACAAAATAAACTCTGAAGAAAGGTAGGTACTGTAGCAAACCGTTCTACAGTACCTGTGGTACTGAGAACGGTTTATTTATTTCAAATGATCTAATCTAAAAATAAACCCTGAAGAAAGGTAGGTAATAAAAAGGTCGGTAGGAAAGTAGAGTGAAAGAACACTATCTTTCCTCTTTGCCATAGTAGCATATAATGTATTTATTATTTTATACTATTATTTATATATAAGTATTTTAGTGATATGAATTTTAGAAGTATGTATTTATGTAAGTATATTCTCTTATTGTATATTTAAATTAGTGAATAGTTTTTCTTTTTTATTGTTTTTATGTATTTTGTTTTTTCTTCTAATTTTACACACGGTGTCTACATCTCTTTGTCTACTTTCCTATCGCAGGTATGCTGGAAGAGATTTCTTTAGAAATAAGCATCACCTTTGTACGTATTTTTCTGTTCCTTTCTTCTTGTCTGTTTATATGTGTGTACATAAACTGTTAAATAAATAAATAAATACTATAGATCGGTTTTCAACAGTACCTACCTTTCCTCAGAGTTTATTTTTTTCAAATGATTTAATCTGACGTCGACTACAGCCGATCTATTTTGTTTGGAAAGTGATCAATCGGTTCAACAGTTTTTGAGGAAATCGCGTAACAGACACACTTACAGAGAACACTACGAACTGTAATAGGTTATTTTAACAGACGGCTAAAATAATCAATTGATTTATGATTCTAAAATTAAGAAATATTGCCAAAAAAATGCCACCCATGTTGGTTATAAATTGGGCATTTCAGCAACTGGGGGGTAGGAATATAGATTCACATATTGGAGAGGTATTTTTTTTTGTAGGTACTTACAATCCATTGCTGTGATGTTTCGGTCTGAACAACAAAACTGGCAAAACTATTATTGAAGTTAATGTCAAGAACACGTAGTATAGAGACATTTTGAGATGGAATTTTAGTTTAATAAATTCATTTTTAACTACATTTTTAAAACGAAATACGACAACGATCACTGCTAACGATATTAAAATCTTTGACAACATTTTGCCAGTTTACAAAGACGGTATTGTGTAAATTAAACTTGTATTATATTTATATAAATGAAGGAGAGCGGAGATTGGGCGTCCAGTTATATCGTTAACACGGAATGGATTAATGACACTGTACCAATTTGAACGCTGGCTGAATACTGTTATTCACGAAGGTTATGTTAATCCTCAAGTTTATAAGCACGCTGTAGGTACTTATATCGAAAACTGGTTAGAAGTGCACTGATCTGATGCTTAAATAAGGTACGTACTAAACGATTGACACAGATTGCAGAAATGAGTGGTACTTATGTGGATACAAATACTTAGGTTAGGTGCTTGTGCATAGAGATATTTTAGGTTTCTCATCATCGTGGTCATCACTAAGAAATATTGCCTATATTTTGATGCAATTGTTTTGTTATTGCACTCTCGAGTATTATTATTCAGTATATTATTATTATTATTATTATTCAGCCCTCAGCTTCATAGTATAAAGAGGGGAAGTAGGCTATCTCCGGCCCAATCTGCGATATAATTGCCTACTATCTCAGGGTTGTCACTTTTAGCTAAATTTTAATTTAGTGTCTATAAATTCGGTCGGGAAGCTGTATTTTTACTTGTATTGTCTGGGTACAGGGTTAGTGAGGTCGGTTTTACCTAAACGATGATGAAAAAAAAAACACCGTAAAACAACATAAAAAAAAACTAACGCCTGCCTCTTAGACTATAATCAAATTTTTGTTCTGTTGTTATGATTCGAACTTTGCTCTATTTATCTGATTCACTTATTTTTAATTACGATTTTACTCGTATAACTGTAAGTAGGTACTTAGTTACTATACCTACAATACTGAGAAATCGGCATGACTAAACGTAAACAAAGAAATAGCGGCAAATAATTTGACAGATCAAAAGTACCTAATACATTCTAGTGGGAAAGTAGGCCTACCTACTTCCTCTGCCTGATAGGAAACTAATACAACAAAAAATAAGTAAGTAGGTATCTCAAGTAATAATTATATGCTAGAATAAGTGACTTGCTTACCTTTCCTGTTCAATAGGTAATCTGAACAGAGACAATTCTGGAATCGATGAATTATTAAGACACCCAAACACACAGCAATACGTTCTCCTGCGATTATCACACACATTTTTTATTCATTTAGCGGTGCCGAAAAGACGTGACGCGCGAACCTCGTGCGGTGTTAGCCCCAACTGGCGCACTGAGTAACGGGTCGAGATTTTGTTTAAGTGTGCGTGCGGCGACGCATAGATACTTTGGCGCACACATACAAGCCGCGCGCGGTGCGTTTGTATGAAGATAACTTACTTCCCCTCTTTATACTATGTCAGCTTGGCCTCGGGCTGCAATTCCACCTCTACTGCAATGAAAAATGCTCACGCGCATCAAACGACGTTTTTAAACACACTTGCGAGGAAATAAATAGATAACGTATACATAATATATAAAAAAGAAACGTACTTCTATGTATTTACCTGTGGCGCACTTTCACAGACTGGTGCTAGAATGCATAGCAAAAAGCACGCGTGTTAAATACACTGCATTTTAAACAATGTAATAAGAGCCCCTTTACGAGCAAGTGTGTTGAAAAGCATCGTTTGATACGCGCGTTAGCATTTGTCATTACAAACTTGCATCAAAATGTAGGTACTATTAGTAGACATAAACTTTGTTTTCTTGAAATTTTGCCTAACATCATGACTGTTTTCCCTGAAGGGTTAAGCAGAGGTGTATAGATTAATATTTTCATATTAGTTTATCATGGCATGTTTCCTACCGTACCAACAATAAATCTATTTTTTACATTCTTATAGGTAAGGACTAAGTATTTTTGATAAAACCAGGCAAAAGAAACAGTGCCTAACAATTTATAGGTTTAATAGACGTCATACCATTAATTTCAACACATTTGCTCAAAAAATGCATTTACGAAGCCTGTATACATTGTTCGAAAGTTAAAAATGACGCACCATACTCGTACAACGGAATGTGCAGTAAATAAGGTAGCGCCGTGCGTATCTATTACGGTTTTATTTTTAATTTCAATAAAAAAAATATAATAGAATTCTACGAAGGACTTTCGCATTACGAGATTATAAAAGCTGAATGATCGAACCTCCTTGGAAACGCTTTGCTCAATACCTACGTCTGTCTCACCTTAAAACTAAAGAGAAAATGAGACAAAAGATGTAGTTCTATTCTAATTTTCACCATGCGCACGTGGCACCATTTGCGAATTCGCACCATTTTCATATTATAAACGTCAAAACTTGTTGCAATTTTCTGAATGATATTAAATTTACTAACAAAATAATAATATGAGTTCGAGCGCGGTATCCGATATTATTATGGAATGAGGCGCAAATTGCAGAAAATGTTTTTTGCCGCCAAGATATAATAATTGTCTATTAATTTCCAAGAGTACCTACTGACCTATCAGTATAATTTCTTATTTCCTATTAAAAATAGTCTAAAGAAAAAGTTTGTTTCATTACCTATTGCACTGTTTTCTCGCAAATGTATTGAAAAACGTTTTATGAAAAAACTCACCAAAACCAACTTGCCGCACTAGTATCATAAATAATTGTTGTTTATTTTCAGCTTTTTGATAAATATAATTACGTAGAAATAAAAAATTACGTGCATCTATTGTTTGTGTCCGGGCATTTAAATAATTACTTACGAAACAAAAGATTTTTGTATTATAAGACAATGAAGGAGGTATGGTAGGTCAGGGAAATTAATTGTTAAGTAGGTTATTAATACAACCTATATCAATTTCCCGTGTAATAGCCATTCACATAAGGCAGTTGTGATTTGATTATTAGGTACGGACAAATTAAGTTGGTAGTCAATTTGCGTAACAATCAATTTCCCGTACTTATACATATACTTAACATTTTTTACGGACGAACGCTTCTGACCTTTATTTCAGTTTGTTGACTTGTTTTCGACAATAAAGAATATTCTTGGGGTTGGACTAAGTGGACAAAGTATCTTATTAGTTTCTTATGTTAAGTATTATTCTTTTTATTAGCATAGAATAAGAAATCAGCGTAGAAGCGAAACTCATTTACTTTTTAGGGTCTGTCTGTCCGTCTCTCACAGCCAATGTGCTCCGAATCTACTGGACTGATTAAGTTGAAACTTGGTGCACTTATTAATTTCTGTAATCCAAACACGGACGTGCAACGTAAATAAATGAATTTTGAATATGAGGGTCACTTTTGGGGGGCAAATTAGTAAAAAAAAAGAAAAAGTTTTTCGAACTGTTCCCTGTGACATATCAAATAATATGGCTCATTGCGAAGGTCTCAAATATATTTTTTTTTATAATTTTAAAATGGTACACAGTTTTATTTATTAAAAAAAAAATGAAAAACATGAAATTAAAATTCGATTTTTTTAAAATAAAAACAGAAAATAGTTCTTTGCTTATAGATGACAGGAAACCTATAAGAAGTATATGGTGTTAAATAACATGGTAAATCTGTCAATATTGTTGCGGTAAAACTTACATTTGCAGTTAGAATGATGTCAAGGCATATTTTTATCTAATTAAATGCCCAATTTAAATAACCTACTTTATTGGATAAGGATTAATTTGTCTAGGACAGCTAATGAGACACAATTGATTTTCTATTCGTTGACTCTGAATCGGTGTCGCGCGGGGCTTAACAGGTTAATACCAAACACAATATATACCGGTCAAAATAGCTTCGGTAATAACAATTTTTTTAAATAAAATTATGAAAGATAAAAATGGTTACTGTGGTCCTTAGAAAATAGACATATATGCTATCGCGGACTTTTTGTAGAATTTGTAAGATGTAGAATCTTGCAGAACATTCATTTTATGTATCTCTTACGGTTTACGCGGCGCACGCCAGTAAAACTCCGTCATGATTTTTTCAGACATCTTCAACAATAATCATCACGTTTCAGACAATTTACACAAAATCTTAATGAACTGTACACCTTAACCATCCTCATGAATCACTCCGTTCATTGGTGAAAACCGTTTGAAAATCCATTCTGTAGTTTTTGGGTTTATCGCGCTCAGACAGACAGACAGGCAGACGCGGCTTTGTTTTATAATGTAAGGATTTCCATGCCGATTACAGCTACGGTGATCATTTCTGTTTTTGACAGCTATGAGTTACGAGCGTGTGCAATGGTGGATTAGCCCCTGACTAAGGGACTCAAGCCGGCCCAAAAGCATCTAATTTCTTCCGTGACAAATCTTAAAGTGAACTTTGAATTATTCTAATTAAAATTTTTAGCAAGCATTCACTTTGCTAAAATCTATCCACGGCCCCTCCCAAACGATAATCCTGGATCCGCCACTGAGCGTGTGCTCCTATGTGTCTAGTGTAGGTTATCTTGGCTGAGAAGTTACGTGCACAGTGCGGACACGTGTAACGTTACGATTGGCCGGAGGATGAAAGATGAAAGATGTCAATGGATAAAAATATTCTAAGATTTTATAAATTCAATACTGGAACACAAGTATAGGGCAAGCTCAAGTCTATGAAATAATGACGTGCAATAGATTTGAGGCTATAAAACAGCACTTACACTTCAATCAACCAGGTCATGACAAACTTTTCAATGTGCGACCACTGTTGGAGGGCATCAGGAAGCAACTACTGCTTGTACCTAAAGAAGAATTTATGGCTGTGGACGAACAGATTATTCCAACAAAAATGCGACATGATCTAAAACAATATAACCCAGCAAAGCCTCATAAATGGGGATATAAGAATCAAGTGCTCAGTGGAGTATCAGGCTTCAGTTACGACTTCGATATTTTCGCTGGAGACCAAAGCAATAATTACCCAGGTGATGCGCCTGATTTGGGTGTTAGCGGGAATGTTGTTACTCGTCTCACGGAGACCGTACCAAGACATGTGAATCATAAGATCTTCTTTGATAATTGGTTCAATAGTCCAAATCTCCAGGTGCATCTAACAAAAAATGGACTTTTGCCATTAGGTACCGTGCGCCTGAATCGCGTCCCAAATGTTGCAATGCCTACAGAAAAAGAGCTCAAAAAACACGAACGTGGATTTTTTGTTGAGAAAGACGCCACCATTGATGATGTCCGTGTTTGTGCCATTACTTGGTATGATAACAAACCTGTCAATATGCTGTCAACCTACGTGGGCAGTGAACCAACCACTAAGAAACGAAGATACTGCAAAAAAGATAAACAATACATAGAAATAAACTGTCCTCAGGCTATCGAAGTTTACAATCAACACATGGGAGGTGTTGACCTATTAGATTCCATGTTGGGTTTATATAGAATTCATCTAAGGTCCAAAAAATGGTACAAAAGGATCTTTTTCCACATGCTGGACATGTGCATCGTGAATGCTTGGCTTCTTTGGCGAAGAAAGCACAAAAATGAATACATGAGACTCTTTACTTTCAAGCAAGCTGCATTTGATCATTTATGTAAATCCGGTATAGCCATTTCCCGCAAAAAAGGCAGACCGTCCAACGCAGCAGGAAACAACAGCAGGGATGGAACACCATTAGGATTTGCAAGCCGTAGCAATCCAGCATTATCTAATCCGGGCACACCAACGCGACCAAAGAAGGTAAGGAAACGTGGAAGGCCTCAAGACATGCCACTGGCCTCGGTGAGATCCGATCATGTCGATCATATGCCAGAGTGGCAAAAGAAGAGGCAAAAATGCCAATGATTGTGGCAAAAAAACATTCACAAAATGCAGAAAATGCAAAGTGTTCTTGTGCTATAACGATAAGCGCAATTGCTTCATCAAGTTCCATGAGTAACGTGAATAAAGTAATTATTACCTATTTAACTTACTAATTACGTACTCAAAATGTGATTGTCTTGTATTAAAAAAAAGATTATTGTTTTCTTACTGATGCATGTTAACCCATATATGACCCATAACTTTTTAATGCAAAGTCACCGCACTGCATACTAACCCATATATGGTCAGTTTTTTTTTTCACTTTCTGAAAGAAGTCAATTTTTTTCTTGTATTTTGTTACTCCTTTGTCTTCAATAAAAACTATTAACCATACTTTATTTTTTTATTTCATGTATTTCAAATTCATGCGGTAGAGGGTCAATAAAATATGGTTTGCAACTGTCTGTAATTTTAAGACCAAACATACAAATACAATACAAATACAAAATAGTTTATTGTGACAAATAGAAAATTACATTTCGCTTAAACGTGTTTGGAGCCTCCTTTTAAGCAAAAAATGCCTGTATTAGAAGGCTCCGCTCTTTCACATCGTTGTAGTACACTTATACTAACTAGAGTTAATAAAGTGTGCTATGACCTTAAGGGTAAATATGGAATGTACGTACATTTTTCTGTATTTAGCTTATATTTACTAATCATAAGAAAAAAAAAAACAAAGAAAAGTAAAATATATAAGTAAAGTTGAAAGTTTAAATATATAATAAAGTTTACAGTATTAACAGTAAGAACAAAACTTATTCCCAGTTAGTGCATGTGATGTAGTGTATATGTGTGGTGTGGTGTGGTGTGGTGTGGTGTGGTGTGGTGTGTGTGGTGTGTGTGATGAGGTGTGTGGTGAGGTTTGTTGTGTGATGTTTTAATTTATGGTATATATATATGATATATTTCGGCTACTCAACATGTTCCAGAAGTGCCTCTGTTTCCTCATAGGTAAGTGGTTTTATCCAGTCTATTATACTTTTTTTACAGTCGTGGTAACTTTTATTATATACATAAATATGTTTGTTAATTTTGTTATAGAGCTGAGCAGAGCGTTTATTGAATTGCTTGTACGCAAATCTCGTTTTAGTTTGGGGAACTTGGACCACTAAATCTTTTCTCCTTTTAGATTTTTTGTTATCATTATATGGTAGGGTTTTATGTTTTTTTAGTATAGTTTGTGTTACATACAGTTTCCTAACAGAGAGTAAATCACTCATTTGGTATAAGCTTGCAGTGGCAAATCTTTTATTTTTAAAATACATTATTTTTATTAATGCACGCTGCGCTCGTTCTATGTCTATAAATTTTGTTTTTGCTGCACCGCCCCAAATTGGGATACAATATAATAGTACAGACTGGGCCAGTGCTACATATATTTCATTTAGGAGATTTCTGGGACGTTTCTTACAGCTCTCCATTTTAGTTGGAACAATATGTCTGAGAGTTTTAAAGATCGAACTGAGTTTCCTTATTCTCGCAGAAATTTGCTCAAGTTGAGGGTACCAGGATAGTGCTTGATCTACCACAACTCCAAGATATTTAGCTTTAGCGACCTTCTCAATGCATGGACAGTTACAGCTTATAGTAGGCATGTCTCCACATATGTGTACCTTTAAATCTAAACAATTAATAGGCTGTGTTCGGTTACTGATACTAAAGCATACGTAGTTTGTTTTATTAGTGTTCAGGGAAAGTAAGTTACCTTTCAGCCATTTAGCTACCTGAACCAGTCCTGCCTCTGCACTCAGTTTAACTTCGTGCCAGGATGAACCAGAGAACAGAATAGACGTATCATCGGCGTATGAGAATACTTTAGCATTTTTTATTTCCATATTACAAAGATCATTAATGTACAGGAGAAAGAGCGTAGGTCCTAAAACACTACCCTGTGGGACGCCGTATGACACAACTACCTCGTCACTGGAGTACTGTCCCATTTTTACTCTTTGTGTCCTGTTGGAGAGGTAGTCTTTGAGTAAACTGAGTGCATTCCCTCTTAGTCCGGCTTTTTCCAGCTTGTTCACAAGGATTGGAACAGAGACGGTGTCGAATGCTTTTTTGAGATCTAAGAAAACAGACAGGCATCTGTTTCCTTTGTCAAGGTGTTCAGCTACAAGTGAACTTAACGCAGTTACTGCATCTTCAGTACATACACCTTGCCTAAAGCCAAACTGTGAATTAGATAAAATATTGAATTTTTTGAAATAATTAGTTAGTCTGATATTTATAATTTTTTCAAGCACTTTTGATATCGACGGTAAAACGGAAATAGGCCTGTAGTTGCTGACATCGTCGCTGCCCCCTCCCTTGTAAACTGGGGTAATAACGGACTGTTTTAATGGTGCCGGGAAGACCCCCTTTTGAAAACAGAGATTGGCAAGGTGAGCCATAATGGGAACAGCTTCCTTTCTTATATATTTTAAGAATTTTGTCGAGACATTGTCCCAACCAGGGGCACTGTCGGACTTAAGATTCATCAGAATACCATCCACTTCAGTATTGTCCGTATCTAGTAGTACGAAGGTATTAAGCTGTGATCCCAATGTATTTGTTTGGTTATTAGGAATATTGTTTAATTCAAGATTAATTTTTTGAGCAAGTTGTTTTCCAATATTAGCAAAATAATCATTCACGTAGTTTATTGACTCTATGGGGGTTGTTTTTAGGTTTAATAATTTTAAGTTTTGACTTTTTAATCTATTTGAGTATGTGATGGTTTTTATATTTTTCCAGAGTAATTTGTTGTTAGATACTGATTGTGCAAGTAAATTTCTTTCATATTTTCTTTTCAATTTTTTAATTAGATTATTACAGTAGTTCCTGTATCTAGTATAAGTTATTTTTAATATTTCATTATGAGGGTCATTGCGATTTTGCTTTTGCAATTTATTTCGGTTTTTGATACAGCGAAGGATGCCCAAGGTAATCCACGGTTTTATGATGCGTTGATTGCTTGGAATATTTTTTATATTAGTGTTTTTGTTTATAGCGTTGGTTAGCATTTTAAAAACATAGCTCTTATGCATCGTTTTTGCATTCTAAATATAAATTCTTTATATGTAGAGTTTCCTCAGAAAATAATGCCGTATCTAAGGATCGATGCAGCAAGTCCGTGATAGGCAGTAAGCAATTTAACCGTATTTACGATTGGGACGAGTTTATGCAATGCGTAGGAAGAAATACTATTTTTTTTACTGATTTCTTTAATGTGATCTTTCCAATCCAGTTTTTTGTCAATGGTTAGTCCAAGGAATTTGACATTACTAACTCTGTATATGGTGTGATTGTTATAACTTAAGTTAATGTCATTTGTTACTGGTATTCTTTGACTAAAATGCAAGATTTGTGTTTTATTTAAATTAATTTTTAGATTATTATTTTCTAACCAGTAAATTATAGAAGCTAAAGCATTATTAATGTCAAGTTCATAGGTGTCAGATTTCTTACATGCTATTTCTATTGTGCTATCATCTGCAAAAAGAGTCATTGGATGCTCGATAGATTTTGGAAAGTCATTTATATATGTATATGATAAATAGTAATGGTCCCAGAACACTTCCCTGGGGTACACCGAATTTCAATATACGTTCTTGAGAAAAATACGTAGTCGCTGTTTTGTTACGATCTATTCTTGAGATCGCTGTGGTTTGCCTTCTACTAGACATATAGGATTCAATTAATTGAACATTGCCTCTAACTCCATACGTATCAAGTTTATTAATTAAAATATTGTCGTCAACGTAGTCGAATGCTTGTGTCATATCGCATAGCACAGCGCAAACGGGAGTCCTTTTATCCATCCGTAACATTACAGTGTGTAGAAAATCATAAACCGCCATGTTGATTGTCTTATTTTGTCTGAAACCTTTTTGCTCAGTACAAAGAATATTATTTTTTTCCGTATACGTATATAATTGTTTGTAAATGTATTTTTAAAAAATCTTCGACATAATTGGTATCAATTGGTTAATCAGTTAATCAATAGGTAGTCCAAAGGTTTTATACTACTTTTATACTACTACAAAAGTTTTGTACTAGAGGAAGAATGTTTTTAAAATTTTGAAAAAATCTAGCTTAGAGGGAGAGAGGGAAGATATTAAGTTTAATCGAAAAGATTATCCAAATATTATGTACTAGAGGTAGTACAATTTTAGAATTTTGAAAAATGGTCGAGCCCACGCTATATATGTAATGTGAGGTCTGACGATAAAGAGTAGGTAAGGGAGAGGGTTTAGGAGGGGTGTAGGTTCTAGAAAGGGGTGCCAGACTGTAACGTTCGGGCCCCAATCTGTAACGTTAGGGCGCCAAACTGTAACGTTACGATTGGCCGGAGGGCCAGTCGTAAGTCACGTTATAAAATTAGAGTAATATTAATACTAAATATTAAAAAGGTTAGAAAAATAGATAGTTCCAGGCTTCCAGTTCGAGTGTACGGGACGCTTGGACGGCAGGATGCAGGATCGGCTAGCAGCAGCTGGACAGGATCGTTAGAGTTAGAGACATAATATGATTTCATGTTTGAACAGTATATAGATTATAACAAAGGTAAATTTATAAATATAACATAAAGATGTGGCTTTGTGTAGCAAAATACCACAACCGTTAGAATACCATTTTGGTAATGCTCCCTCTAACGTACAATACTATGTTGGAAGGTGGCTTATTCTTGAGGTGGTCTCGCCAATTGTCGAGATCACTCTTCCGCTGGTCTTCAAAGGCATACACATTTCGCTTCACCAAGCACCTCCAAACAGGTCTATTCTTTGCCAACTCCTATATTGCATCTCTTCATATTTATTTATTTATTAAAAATTTATGCACTAGTAAAAAAAAAATACTCTACAAAGGCGGACATAATGAGGCATTTTCTACCTTAGAGTGATGCAGACAAAACAAAGGTGGAACATAAGGGATAGATAACTCAAAAATCAAACATATATATAAACATAACATATACATTACTTAACATATATATTATGTGTGTATTTATCTATGTATTAGTATACATAGATAAATACACACATAATACGAGTATAACCAAAATAAAAGTGTTAGGAGAAATAACGATTGGTAGGGGAGAAAGCGAATCAGCGCTGGGATGATTCTGCCAACTTCTTACGCGCTTTTTCTGAACATATTTGTAATCAAGGAACTGGCCGCCTTGTTTCCGCGTGCCTTCCTTGAGTTCAGAAAAGAAGATGCGCGTAGCTACACTCTCGTCAGGCATCCTCTTAACTTGTACCAGCGCAGCTGATGCATTAGATAGGCCTCAATGCCGCAGACATTAGCCCTTCGCAGGACATCCGTGTTTCTAACACGGTCGAACCATTTGAAGTTTACCGAGGCCCCTGGCAATACAGGCAACAGAAGGAATACGGGTGGGTTTTAGTCAGTAAGAGTCTGACACACCCTCCCGCTCCGCCCAGAACGGAAGAAGTTATTTGATGAAATCCCACCCAAAAAAAAAAGTAGCAGCCCGCGAAAAAAAAAAAAATAAAGTAATACATATCTCTAGCAAAATTCAAATTTTCTTACGTTTTTTGCAATGAGTTCAGTGTCAGGTTGTATGTTAAAATATGAATGCGACCGTAACAAATCATAAGAATCAGCAATACAACTCCATAAGATAGAATTGGCCTCAAATGACATGATTTCATAAAATAGTCATTCAATAGGGTAATATGAACTTAAAAGAGTTGTATTGATGATTTTTTATGATTTAATTCTACTAGCTGCGCCCCGCGGTTTCACCCGCATAAGTTTCGATCCCGTGAGAATATCGGGATAAAAACTCTGTCATGGTCTGCCCATGTGCCAAATTTCATACAAATCCGTTTAGCCGTTTTAGCGTGGAAGCGTAACAAACAAACAATCAAACTCACGCAAATTACGTAGGCTACTGCTGGAGGACTCAAAAAAAAAACCGAATTAATTATGAACTAATTTATTTTAATAAAGAAATTACAATTATGAGAATAATAATAAAAACAAATTGACTCGATCGATGGTGGTTACGAAGTTCGGTCACGTAGACGGTGTCTTCGGGCCTCGTGTTCTGTGTGAGCAGTTTCCCTTCGTAGCAACTGGGCCGATGATGACGACGATGACGCACGCACCGTGCCTCGTGCCTTTTGTGTCAGCGCTTTCCTTAATAGTCAGGCGCGTAACATCTCCCCCCTCAGATCGACGACTATTTCAGATTTTGAGTTGAAATACCGTCGAGAGTTTAGACTGATCTTGGGAAGCTGGCCGATTCTGGCGGGTATCAGATCGTTCAGGCTCGGCGTACGTAACTTCATATAATAATAATAATAATAATAATAATGTTTTATTTTCTCACCACAATATTACAAAATACATATTACATGGTATCAGAGTCAGACAAAATTTTAATATTGTGGGAGACTGGTGCCTAAACTAAGCTCTAGGCCTGTATTTCAGATCACCAGGTCTCCGCCCTTTTACAAAATTATACATTTTATTTTTTTTATGTACTTGTACACTGACAACCTAAAAGAAAACAACATTATAGAAAGATTGGTGGCTCGGATGTAAATTTTAAACTTTACATATTATAAACTAAACTTATTTTAAATAGGTTATTTGTGATGGAAGTGTGTGTGTGTGTGTGTGTGTGTGTGGAGTGGTGTTGGTCAGTGCGAGCGTTATATTTTTTATTATGTGACTTAAAGGTAACTTGAAGACTTGAGAAGGATGATGTAGATAGGTTTTTATTTTGTAGGGATATTGCTACAGCTGCGATATTACACCATAGAGGTAAGTAAGTTTTCAGTATCCTCATAGTTTAGTTGTTGTAGTAAGGCTGTAACTTTCTTTTTGCACATAGTTCTAGTGAGGTTAACTATGGGTGACATCCTGTTTATTTTATTATATAGAAAACCACCCAGGTGGCAAAAAAACCGCTTTGAGAATTGGGTAGTAGATAGGTGTTTAAGACGGCGGTCTACAGGGTTGTACCGTCTTTTTCGATGTGAGGCCGTGGGATGATAAGTAAGTAATGAGTGCTGTTTTAATATGATGTTAAGAATAAAAAGTTGACGCACTGTCAAAACTTTAGCCTCCTTGTATAGGAGCTCTGTGGGATAGCGGTAAGGGAGGAATGAGGACACTTTCAAGATAGCTCTCTGGGCTCTCTCCAGTTCAATAATTGTAGTTTTCGGAGCACCTCCCCAGACAGAGATACAGTAGGTTAACAGTGACTGAGCAAGGGCAAAGTACACGGATTTTTTTAACTTGTCATCAGCTACTCGTCTCAAGGTTTTGAAAATATATATCAACTTGCGTAACCTGGTTTTAAGTGTATCAATGTGTTGCTGGAATCTAAGGGTACAATCGATTGTAACTCCCAGATACTTAACGTGTCTAGTGGCGCAAAGGTGAGTGCAGGTACACATATTCTCTTCGTGTGGTTCTGGACAATTGTGTGTTATTATTGTGTAGGGCGCTGATGAGTTTGGGACGTTAACGTTTGCTTTAAGAGAGAAGGTCATATAATTGGTTTTCTCCGCGTTGAGTGTCAGAACATTACTGCGTAACCAATTTGACACCATATTAAAGCCCGATTGTGCGTATGAGAAAACTTCATCCCATGTATCAGCGCTAAAGAGGAGCGCCGTGTCATCTGCAAATGTAATTATCCTACCCTCGGGGAGTGTGAGCATACCCAGGTCATTAATATACATAAGGAACATAGTGGGACCCAACACGCTTCCTTGAGGGACGCCATATGAGACTGTTCGTTCATCACTAATGTGTTCATCGATCTTAACGCACTGGGTACGCTCACTCAAGTAGTCTTCAAAAAGTTCAAGTTGAATCCCTCTTATTCCCAAATTCTCCATTTTTTTGGAGAGAATGGGCACGGAAACCGTATCAAACGCCTTAGCAAGATCTAAAAATATGCCTAACACCTTTTTCCCCTTGTCCAGGTTGGTGACAACATAGTTTGTCAAATCGTGTACGGCGTCGGACGTTGATTTGCCAGACCGAAAGCCGTATTGGATATGGAGTTGTCAATTGCTTCTTCTTTTATGCCATGCGGATGTGGATTCGGTATAATAGTATTGCTCCCAGTATGAATGAGACAAGTAGTATGCCATAAAATGGGATTGTCGTATGGTAAATAGTTGAGGTTGGTTCAATGTGCATTGGCTTCTGTAAGTCTATTCTGTCCTAATGTGGTTTGTGAGGGTATGTGTAGTAATAGGTATTGAAGTAATAAATCCCAAGTACACACAAGAAGAATGAAAGTTTATTAAGTACACAGACACAGGTTTCAGTTCACACACACAAGAGTTACACTTAGTTAAGGATTGTTAGAAATGTAGATAGCAGATAACAGCACGAATAAACAGATAATCTTAAACACAAGAAGTCTCAAGGGTTAGTTAGCACAGTGAAACTAGGATCGCGAGGTTACAATATATAGTTATGCGCGTAGTGAGCATACCGACTAGATACTGACAAGTCACGGTGCGTGCGAGTCATCTGTACGGCGCGGGTGCGTGAGTGCAACTCAGGATTATGCTGTCCCACTCACGCACACGGCTCGCATGACGTAGCGCGAGCGAGCAGTCGCCGCGGCGCCGCTAGAACAATAGACGCGTCATAGCTGCGTCGGTGAGCGTAATGTTGATGCTATTTGTTCGGGTGGTATTATTTGGGGGCTGTGTTTTTCGAGCCAGGGTTGTGGTGTTTTGGCGTTGATGGATTCCTGCTTTGGAGTTTGCGTGTTATTGTTGTATTGTTCAACTTCGTGTGTGACCCAGCTATCATAGTGCTGGTCTTTATAGAGCACGCGTATGCTGCCGGGTACTGATTTGCCGGCAGGTGAATACACCAGGGTGTTTTCGCTACATATGTGCACGTTCACATTTACGATATAAAATTCGGCCGCGGCTATCAGAATATCCTCTCCTCTCCAAAACATTTCGTTGAACTGTGCCGTTATGTATTTTGCTATCCTTTGTTCCTGCGAAAGATCGCTGTTAGGAAGAAAGTCTTGAATATTATTAAGAAGTGCTAAGTGAATTCGACGTCCGACCCTCTTATTTTATAAGACAAATGTAATAAAAATTCGAAAAAACGGATGCGCGCGTGTGAAATAGATAATCCGAATTTAAAAGTCTCTGGATTTTCCTGTTGTTGGGATGATGTTCCTAAATCGTTGAAACCTTTAGACGTTTTACCACATACATAGCAGCGCAATGTTGAACTCGTGTTAGTGGCCACGTTACACACTTTTCCGTCGATCATTTTTGGGAGTAACACATGTTTAATTCGAATATTTTCATTAACAACTGTAGGCTGAAGAGATTTTATTTGGTTCTCAATATGATCGATTTCTTCGTTAGTGACATCCTTGCCTTCTTTTACATACCGAAACCTCACGGGCCGGCAGAATCTTGGTGAAGATGGTTGGGGATTCTGCCATATGATTTTAGTACCGTGTGTGAGCCGAAGTGTCACCATAGAACTCATAAATATGTTTGCGTCACTATTACCATCTTCCTCGAATGTTTGCTTGTATTGATTTTGGGTAGATCCATCGCATCCCCATTTATAAATCAGTAAAAACTCAGCATTTGTCTCCAGTCAGAACTGGTTCTAAATATTTGCACAGCCGCGAAGCTGTGTGATCAAGCAGATCTTGTAGTATCACCTCTGCAACCGTCTCATTCACGTTTTTCGGTGGATAACAATCCTGTTTTGCCCTCTGGACATAAGTATAACAAGGGTATACGTCTTTATTTGTCCTGATGTATCACCTCGTATTGACTTAAGGTCATGTCGGCTTCCACGAAAATCGTATCGTAGTTTTACTACCAATAGCAGCTGCCTTGCGGAACTTTGTTGCTCGGGTAGGGCTTTTTGTCACTTCTTGAATCACAGAGGCAATATTGGTGTTACCTGCAGCTCTTGGGCTCATTTGTGCCGCGTAAGTGAGTTGCTCCACTGACAGGTTTTGTCTAAGTGCCATTGTTTTACGGCGCTTTGACCGATCACTTAATTCTCCGAATTCTTTAGATGAACGACCCTTGGAACTTCCTAGAACCGGCTGGTATAGTGACGCCTTCGTTAAGCCATTCCTCGTTTTTTTCCAGGAAACGGGTCTCCGTACTGTTGCACGCTAACCACTTTCGTTTATATACTTAAATTGTTTTGAAAAGTTCGTCATTTTTTTCAGCAGGGCACTTTGTCACTTCCACTAACTTCTTGTCCAAATCTTGGAGCTTTCCGTCAAGCAATCGCTGCAGACTAGCTCTAACTAATTCATGGAGCTCTTTCCTAGTCACAATGTAGAGAGTCTGAAACAATCAAAATAATTGTTAGAAAATCGCGGGTAAAGAGACAGTTTTCAGAGTTAAAATTATCTTTTATGTGAATATATGTAAATGTTTTTGCTACCTAGTATAATTGCACATATCCTCTAGTTTATTGAAATATTACTATGATGCAGTTGCGATGAGTTGCACATATTTAAAAACACGAATTTATCAAAAAATTAAGGAAATATTCAATATATTTAGGCATGTTGATATACTGCAAAGTAGTTCATGAAATAAAACGGATCATAGAGTTTAGTACATACCTTGATTGATATAATCCATATCACTTTTTGTATCTTGAATCACTTTGCACATAAACTATGACACGGAGAAATAATGGTTTTTTAGAGTTGCCGCGAACAGAGACGAGTGTCAACAAGCGCTAAGTTCCGACTGCCCGTGTAGCGGACGGGGACTCGGAAGCAGGTAGAGATTTCACCTAGTGACGCGTGGATTATCTACCTTTTATGGGATTAAGTTTGAAGTCTAGTAGACCATTTCGAGAAATTTTATTGAATCAATATACAAATTATTAATAATTAATGTAATAAATAGTTACCATTTTATATAAGTTTAACGTCCACTATTGACTTAAAATTCGCGCGTTTTGCCCCACTTTTGTAACATGGACACAGAGCTGTCAAGTAAATCGAATACTGTTTGCTGGGGCATTATATTTTGGACTGTCGAGCTGTACAGTACAGACTTAGTGTAAAAGTGTTAATTATTGTATAGTGTTTGAATTAAAGGAATTTACCACAGTGTAAGTGACTTTTCTTTTACGTGTATGGAGCGTCCGCCGTATGGCACTTTCTCTTCAATGCAAGCTTGGTTATAGCGCTGTCCTGGTCTTCTAAGACTCTTAGTCTCCCATCGTGCGTGTATAGCATGAACCTCGACTCTTCCGAAAACATTACTCTTGACAGAATCCCATTCATGTGTTCTGAAGCGTAACTCAGCCTTGAATTACGATGCTACCTTTCGAGTCTTGGACAATTTGCAGGTCTAAATGGCTTCAAGTTTGTTTCAGCAAGACGTCCGCCTCACTGCACACGTGCTCAGATTATTTCTTCCAGCACGTAAAGGGTGATTTTTTACTTCCACAGCCGTTTGAAATCGATTTCTCAACATTGTTGACACTGTGACTGTTCCTAAATTACCCTAGGCAGATAAAGTTTTCGTTTTTCCTAATTCTGTTAATATGACTGTTTAGGTCGGTTCCTCCTTTGGAGGAAAAGTCGCACCCCACCGCCGTGCGACTCTGTAGAGCTCGTCTCCAGACTGGACACTTTCCCACCGACAGAGATTAAACTAATTCCAAATATAAAGAAGTCCAACGCCTTGTCTCTTGCCTTGTTGTGTTAATAGAGCAAAGGAAGGATTGAAATAAATAGTAAATAAGATTTAGGAATTCATGGTTATGAAGTTGGATGTGGTTTTAGAAAGACAATAAATAATAGAGGGATGTAAGTATATTATTATATAGATTTGTGAGTAACTCTTACGCTAGCGTAAGAGGTATTTGGTCAGGCATTATTCACACGATACTTTACATCTGTACTTGGAGTACTCAGAGCAATACTTCCATAAAGTGACGCAAGCGGCTTTTCAGCGGCATTACATCGGCATCATGCTCTTTTGGAGACATGGTCCCTAGCAGTTCTTTCGAACTGATAAACGTGACGAAGCGGTTTTCCCAGCGGCAACCATGTGGACCGTCCTTGTCTAACAACGGGGCGGCTAGTTCCAGCGGCATTGCGTCGGCATCATGCTCTTAAGGAGACATGGTCCCTATCAGTCCTTGGATTGGATATGAGATAGATGTGGTTTCCCGAACCCCTGGAAGTTCACCCTTTGCACAACAAGCATATCTGCAAGACACGAGTTCATATCAGTCTAACCGAATTATTGGTTTGTGATAAAGAATACAACATTCAAGAATTACTAGATAATTAGAGTTGAGAATCGAAACTCAAGAATTATTAATTAATAGAGCTGTGGGTCAACTCTCTTAAAGATCTATAGACAGCCCCAAAGCGCCCACCCTTCATCACTTCCTAGTGTTTGAGCTGGGGAGAAGAAGTGACGCAACAAACTCCCCAGCAACACGTCTCTGTCTGTTTAGTTACAACAACTTTAATTACACTATCAGCCTAGGATAAATATTATAATGAAAGACTGATCCAGTCGCTCCAACAAACACACACACTCTACATTAAGTACTAAATTAGTCTAATCCAAGCTTTAATCCAACTGTTACTAACTCAGTACTTAGTACTCGCTATCTTGCGGCAGCCCACTCGGACATGGGTCTTGGTATTCACCAAGCCTTCTAACTTAACTCTCCTAGACTCCAACGTCTGAATCTTACCGTAGTCCTAAATTGTCTTGTTGCATTCCCCTTGGATAGTTAGGACTAGAAGGGGTCACAAGTAAACAATATCAATATAAAATAAGGTTGGGAATTCATAGGTAAGAACATTATGGAACGAATCTAATTTATCTACTTTTCTTTAGATTATAATAGTTAGAAGTCATGACAGGAATACAAAAGGGTAGGTATGTGACACGTAACGCTTGCATTGAGTAATACGAGTATATTACTCTAAGTTACGTTAGTGGATTTCTTTACAATAACTACAGACCCACCCCAAGTGACGTGGGACTGCTTTACAGCAGCTGACAGCGTCGTGCGTGTATTGTAAGACCTGAATGCATAGAACCACTAAGGACACTGCTACGATTCCAACAAGCCACGTTTCCTAAGCTCTAGTCATGTCTTACTCAATCCTAAGGTAGAGTACAGCGAAGTTCAACTGTCATTGAGCGAGACACGTTCCAGTAATCACTGGGCGCGTAATGTAATGAACCCCGTATAACGGCCTAATCACCCGATACAAAGACAATACAAAACTTGCACAAGTGTACCGCATCGTCAGTCGGTAGTAGAATTCTTTACAATTGCTCCTGCTATACGCCGAAGTGGTTATTCCAAATCGTCACTTCTCACTCTCTTAATCTCCCCCATTTAGAGGATGCTTTCAATGTAATCGGCAACCGTGCGACTAAGTCAAGCATCGGAGCGTTTCTATCTGGGCATCCAAATGTCGTGTCTCGCTAATAATTTGTGAGAGGCCGATAGCTAGATGTGGTTTAACGAGACACAATTCCTAGCGTTCCTTAGAACGAACTATCAATCCAGTTTATGAAACTTGGCGGAGCCTACCCCTCTCCCAAAGAGTCTGCATACATCAAGGGCAATGTAAAATATCCTGCAGTTAGTCAGTCCATAGGGATAAGGCAACAATCACTAGCATTTGGTTTGTTTATGTTCGTAAACAATTACAAAGTAGCATTATAGCTCAAATTGGCCCTAGCGAGTTGCGAGTATTAATTCGGTTCAGCCATCCATAAGCGGTGTGACTGCCGTAAGTGTCATGTCTTGATTGTGGTTGTCTATAGTCTATTGGTAGAGTAGTCTACCGTCTCTTGTTAAATGTCACAACCAATGGAAGGCTTTCTCCGAGTCCCTAGAACCAAACGCTGGTGTAGGATACCTCGATCGTCATAGAAAGGAATAACGAGGAATAGAATAGTAAACACTCACCCAATCGTTCACAGATACAATCACTGAGATTCGCGCGCCTTACACACAACTTACATTATACTTGACTAATATGTATAACCTAGTCTAAATCTTCACTTGTTATTACAATTTAACGTATTAGATTGTTAACACTCTCGCTATCGCGATCTCTCTAAAGTGACATTGTGTCATTATTATCGACTTAGTTCTATCTCTCCTAGCCAAGCCTAATTCGACCGCTCTTTGTCGTCGTCTTCAACGAACTCCTCTAACTTAACTTAACTCGCCTAGCTATCACTACCGTCTGTCCCGGTGGTTCAACACCGACTCCCTTCAGCCCTACCCTTTTCGATTCTTTCCATCTCCAAAAACTCCGCACGTGGCTTTTTCCCACATCAATCGAATACTCAGAATAGGTTAATTGCCTTTTTTGTACCATTTTTCAATTGTTTTAAGGGCCTGTTTGAGTTTTGCCCGAGCTCAGTTTATCGTAAGCAGATGTTGGCACTAGTATTGTGCTCTGCGATAAGAAATCGAATACTTTAGTCGTATCTTTAGAATTTGTTGAATTATTGCTTTCGACCCGTCCGTTGTTAATTGTCTCAAGTTTGTTTCCCATAAAATACACAGTTTGTTTTACAATTCCAAAGAAATAGGATGTTTTGTTATTAATTACGGTAACATGTCGAGCTGTCAGACCATAAAATTGAGATTTAATGTATTTGTAAGAGCCTCATATCATGAGAAAATGTTAAACTAAGTATTTAGAATAAGATATTTTGTTATTAATTAGGAGACATGACGGACAGTCACAACACCATATATCGATCCTTCCGCACTCTCGTGCACCTTGTTCGGCCTGTTCCTGATCTGCTAATATTAGATCCGTTCTCTTCAAATTGGTGGAGCACTCTTTGAACGGTTGATTCACGAAGGGTTCCTATTAAGATCGAGCAAAAAACGCCAAAATAAACACGTTTCTTGTATGACCCCCTTAATTATTACCTTTATTTAATTTGTATTATTTGTTGTTACAGTGGCAATAGAAATACACAATCTGCGAAAATTTCAACTGTCTACCTATTACGGTTCATGATGAGCTGTAGCTCGCTAACAGCGAGACAGACGGATGGACGGACCGACGGACTAACAGCGGAGGCTTAGTAACAGGGTTGCGTTTAAAAGTAAGTATTGATAAATTATTAATGATAAATGATTTTATTTCTGTAAGTAGGTTTTTACAAACACTTTTACACGTCAAACATATTTTTTAAACTAGATGAGGTCGGCGTTTTTTATCTGACTACTTTGAGAAGAAAGGCCGAAACAAACTCAGAGGTCACAGTCTCTTTTAAAGTCCAGACATAATCTTGGTTAGATCATGTGAAGACCAGGGCCTCAAGTCTGCTATTACAAGTGTCAGAATGGTCTATAATTGATTTTATAATTGTTGATTTTGACAAGTTTGGTAATCTACTAATATAATGGCGTCATTAATGAGGATCGGAACAGACCATTTTGACACTATTGTAATAGCAGACTTAGGGCCCATGTCGATTGATGTCTGAAATGGTCTTTTGATGAAAGAACCACACAGATTGAGTGGACCTGTCCAGTCAGTGCACGCATTTGTCAGTCGTTGTGCAGCTCAACTTATAACTAAAGGAGCTCAACGATTCAACGAACAATACCAAAGAAAGAACATTTGGCTAGGCCGCAAAAAGTACTCAAAACTGCCAGACCATGTTAAAAACTAACTGAGAATAATACAAATTAAACAATGACCCACATAGTCTTCACATTTACAATAATTAAAACAACATAATACTACACAGAGTAAATATTCATGTCATTGCATAAATAAAATTCATCAATGTCAATGTGTTTTTCGGAAAATAATCTTGGTCAGATCATTTCAGGACCATGTAGGTTGGTGTCCGAAATGGTCTTTTGAGGAAAGACCATACAGATTTGAGTGGAACTGTCCAGTCAGTGCACGCATTTGGCAGTTATCATGCAGCTCAACTCAAAACTTAAGGAGCTCAATGATTTGACGAACAATACCATAGAAAAGACATTTGGGTAGGCCGCATAAAGTACTCAAACTGCCAGACCATCATTAAAACTAAATAAGAGACAAAAAAAAAACAAACAATGACCCACATAGTCCTCACATTCCTAATAATTAAAATAATATAATGTAATACTATGCAAAGTAAATATTCATGTCATTGTTTATATATAATGTTATATAGAATAAGAAAATGTAAATAGCTAGCAAAATAAAAAGAGTAAAAAAAACAACCTTCACTGTAAGTTTATTGGAGCAGCTCAATCCCAAGCCTTTTTGTCCTCAATGTAATCTTTAACTTATAAAAGGCTTTCAGGCACAGTTTCTGTTTTATAAAACATTTGAATTTTTTAAGGCTTAGTTCTTGAATGTAGCTAGGAAGTTTATTATAAAAACGTATACATTGGCATCTAAACGAGCTGCCTATTGTTTTGAGTCTGGTTGTAGGAACAACAAATTTGTGTTTGTTCCTAGTATTTACATTATGGATATCACTGTATTTTTTAAACAAATTAATATTTTTATGCGCGTACAAAAGATTTTCATAAATATTCTGAGAAGCTAGTCATTATCTAATCTATTTAAATTTGTCTCTGAGGGAGTATCTGGGACTTAATTTATAAATTGAACGGATTGCCCTTTTTTGTAAAACAAAAATTGTCTGAATTTCGGCGGCATTTCCCCATAACAGAATACCGTACGACATTACGCTATGAAAATAACTAAAGTATACTAAATGGGCTGTGTCTAAATCCGTTAAATCACGAATTTTTATAACGGCGTATGCTGCAGAGCTAAGCTTTTTTGACAATTTATCTATATGGGGGCCATTGAAGCTTGGCATCCAAAGTTATGCCTAAGAACACAGTGGTATCTTCGGGGTTCAACTCTTCACCCTTTATGAGAACACTAGTTTTTACTTGTCTAACATGAGGTATTGTAAACTTAATACATTTGGTTTTTTTCTCGTTAAGAAGTAGGTTATTAACATTAAACCAGTTAACTACTTTTTCGAGGGCACTATTTAAATTGTCAGTAACCAACTGCTGATGTTTGAGTTTAAATAAAAGTGAAGTGTCGTCTCCAAACAGCACTATATCATGATTATCCTTTATGAGGCAAAGCAAGTCATTTATATAAATAAGAAACAAAAATGGGCCAAGAATTGAGCCCTGGGGGACCCCCATTCTTACTACAGATCCGGGTGATCTTTTTCCGTTAACATCAACTCTCTGAATCCCATCACTCAAATATGAAGTAAGAAGATCCAGAGAGGAGTTTCGGATTCCGTAGTGGTGCAGTTTTCTGATCAAAGTTTCATGAAGAACGCAATCGAATGCCTTGGACAAATCGCAAAAAATACCCAAAGCATCGCATTTATCCTCCCATGCATTATAAACATGTCCTAAAAGTTCAACACCGGTAGTCGAACGACCCCTTGTAAAACCGAACTGTTTGTTATGCATTAATTTATGTTTATTGAAAAATATTTGGATTTGATCTAAAATAAGTTTCTCGAAAATTTTACTAAAGGTAGGTAGTACTGAAATAGGTCTATAATTAGTAGGGTCTGATGTACTACCCGATTTAAACAACGGTATTATTTTACTGTTTTTCATGAGATCAGGAAACTCACCACAGTCAATACAATTATTAAAAATTACAGCTAAAGTTGCTAAGTCGATTATAAACATTGTAGCACCTGCTACAATGTTTATAATCAACTTAGCAATGTCCACAGAATTACCCCATAGATCTGCGGTCTTTTTAACATTTAACGTGTGAACGGTTTTAATTACATCTTTACAGGTGACATATTGGAAACTAAATTCTGAATCACAAACTGGAACGTTTTCTATAAGTAAAGACTCTGCAGCAGTGGGTGATGAGTTTAGAGATTTTGTAGTTGATATGGGAATCTCTGTAAAAAAATTTTCAAATACCATGGCGACTTCATAATCTGATTTAATTATAATGTCATCAATAGCAAGGCTGTAGTCACTACTTCGGTTGCATGACCTTCCCATTTCACTAGTGTCACGAGTAAATTACCACTATTGTCAAATAATGATGCCCTCAGTAGTTGACAATAGTGGTAATTTACTCAGAATTTTAGTTTTAAATGTTTCCAAGCGCTTAGTCGTTTTTGGGTTGACAGTGATTTCTTTTTTAGTAACTTTTTTGCTTGGATTTGGAACAGTGATGAATTGTCCGCAATGATCTGATTCTATCAAGTTATTATTTTTTTTGTGGGCTGGTGTAACATCTGTATAAATGTTATCTAGACATGTGGCACTAGTGGGGGTTATTCTAGTGGGCTCTAAAAAATGGTGAGCAAGATTGTATGACTGAAACAAACTTATAATTTTAGTACTTAAACCCGAATTTTCTAATAGATTAACATTAAAATCACCACAAGTGATGATAGACTTATTCGGATTACAGATTTTGTGCAACACATCATCCATAACCTTTTCAAAACAATCATACAATCCTGAAGGAGGTCTGTACACACTTAATATAATGAACTGCTCCAATTCTATACAGGCTATTTCAATTGTCCGCTCAACAGAGAAGCTCACAATGTCCTTGCGGTCTTTAAATCTAAGCTGATTATTTACTAGAATTAATGAGCCTCCATGTATAGCATTTACTCTGCTGAATTGATTAGGGAACCCTAAAGACGACTTAATATGGCCGGGCGTCATGGTCTCAAGGAAAAGTCTATACGATCTTTTTGTTATATTAGTGTATTATAGAGGTCGCCATATAACAAAGAATTAACTAAAACCAATGAATTACAGAGAATCAAGGGAGAGCGTTAAAAACTTCACGACAACACAAATACATTGCCATAAAACTAAAGTTCCCTGAAAGATTAACACAACTAATACGGTACTCCCTTTCTTCTCCTAAAATTGTTTGTCCGAAAATCATTATCCATAACACGTTTGCTATAAACAGTAACCATAATGTTCAAAAATTAGATTTTTTCTTTTACATATGTATCTTTACTTCTAAAACTATTCTGTCATAATATCGATATAATAATAGTATTGTTGATTTACAAAAATCAATCTTTACAAAAATCAATCTTTAAACGATTCTGTAATAATTGATATATCGTAGGTACTTATTTAAAAGGATAACGGAAACCTGCTTACCTTACTACCCATATCATTCTTACATTCACTTCTTGTTTGCGCTATAACGGAGACGGACGTATAACCTTCCTAGTGAATTTTAATTGGCTAATAATAATCTATACATTATAAAAAGCCCACAACTCGTTTTATTAAAGTGTTAGAACCTAGATTTCCTACAGGTTATGGGACCAGGTTACGTTTTTACTGCAATATAAGTGGTTAAAAAAATGAGCCCGTTACGAACTTTTTAAAATGGATAATTTAAAAACCAAACGCAATATCAAGCCATTCGATGGGGAAAAATACAGTGTCCGGAAGTTTAGAATACGGGCATTGTTAAGTGAAATGGACGTGTTAAAAGTATTGCTACTCAGTTGGCTTTAAGAAAAAAGTTGTTGACTTTAAAACTACAAGGTGACGTCATACTCATAAAACATTTTACGATTTTTGATGATTTGAGCACCAAACTATTAGCCGCCGGAGCAAAGTTGGAAGAAACCGATAAAGTACCTCATTTGTTGCTCACCCTACCCGCAACTTATTATGACGTGATAACTGCGATCGAAACTTCATCGGAGGATAATTTAACGCTAGCATTCGTTAAAACAAGGCTTTTGGATCATGAAGTCAAGTTGAAAAATGAGTTCAGTGATACCAGCGTCAAAGTTTTGCAAGTTGAGTGGAAAAATGGACAGGAATTTCGAAAAACAAAAAATAAATAATTCCCAAAATAATAAAGGGAATATTAGCTACAAGCAGAAGAAGAAGTCTCAGCTCGTGAAATGTTATCACTGTAGCCGCAAGGGGCATATAAAAAACGACTACTTCTACTTCAAAAGAGCTCATCAGCAGCAGCAGAAAAAAACAAAGAGGACAAGGACCGTCCAGGCAGTTGAGAACCATCCACGTCGAGAACATTTTCTGGCTTTGTTTTTGTGATGGGAGACTATCAAGCGGATGATGATGGAAGCAAAGTTACTTTCCTGTTGGATTCTGGAGCATCGGACCATATAATAAACAGGGAAGAGCTTTTCATTAGTCAAACGCCATTAAAAATTTCGATTGTTAATAATGGTGAATTTATTTCAGCTACCAAAAAGGGAACGATGTATGTGACCAGCAACATGGGCATTCAAGAAGTTTTGGAGAACATGCTATTCTGTGCTGAGGTACCATACAACCTGCTGTCCGTATCGAAAATGCAACGTGCTGGGTTGGCAGTCATTTTCGACCAGCTAGGAGCCCAAATACGTAAGAATAATAAAACCCTCATGCAAGGTATGTTGATAAATAATTTAATTGCTGTAGATATCTGTAAATAGTTGTTAATCTGTTTCTAAAGTATGCAGTAATAAAATATGTACAAATTATGGCCTCAACGCTTTGGGCATATTAGTAAAAATAAATTCGTTGAAATTAAAAATAATAAAATGTTTGATAACGCCAGCCAAATCGAAACTGTAATGCCAGATGATGGGTTGTGTGAGGCCTGTATAAATGTTAGACAGCCATTATTTATTGTGCACTCAGATGTTTGTGGACCTACTACTTTGCACTTTTTGTTGGTGAGTATACGCATTACTGTGTCACGTACCTATTAACCTATAAATCAGACGTGTTCGCTGCTTTTAAAGATTTTGTGGCTAAAAGCGAGGCTAAGTTTAATATAAAATTAGTCAACTTATACCGCGATAGTGGTGACGAATATCTATCGTCTAAAATGAAAGGTTATTGTGTAGAGAGAGGGATATCGTATCATTTAACAGTTCCGAGAACACCACAGTTAAAGGGCGTTTCTGAACGTATGGTCAGAACTATTACTGAAAAATAGTGGTGTTCAAAGTTGCTTTATGGCAATCACTTGCTTAATGCTATATGCTGTTTATTTTAAGCATACTATTTTATATGCGTAGGTACTTGTTACGACCAAAGGGGCGGGCGCGAATAAAACCAGCGCGGTGTTGTCAGAGCGGAATATTACATCGCGTTTATGAATTTATTACGGAACAGTAAAAAAAACAATGAACTTTCCTTTTCCAGGCTTAGGACTGTCTATAATTGATTAAGTGTTATTAAGAAATAAAGTAGGTATGTCAGTATTTAAAACAACTATAGGCGTATTTAAAAGTTCACTGTTCCTTCTGAACATTTTCGTCCGTTAAATACCTACACACAAAACAACAACACGATACCTCACTCAGTCAATCGTCCTTACTTACACAATTAGTTTTTATTTACATAATCAATATTGCGTATCCTATTACTGTTTATTTACACTAAAAACGCACGAAGCAAAACAACACTGTTTATAATATTACGTTACGTACCTACGTGAGCCGCCTGAGATCGCGATAACGCAAGCGGTGCCTAAAACGATTACACACGCGACCGAAAGCAAACGCTAGCATGCGACGACTAGCCACCCGGCGGCCGGCACCTGCCGCTTTGCTATGCCTGGTTGCTTATTACTACATGCGCTTGCGATGTGCGACGGACAGAGCCAGAGAGTGCGATGTGCGATGTAAAGCAAAAAGCAAATAGCAACTAGTGAGAGCCATGATAGCATTTGCTTTATGTTATTTATGATAAGCAAGATGCTTTATTATGCTATATGCTTTATTAACCACCACTACTGAAAAAGCTCGTTCCATGATAAGCGGTGCTAAATTAGAGAAAGTGTTTTGGGGTGATGCAGTACTGAATACTGTTTATTTGATTAATTTGACCCCAACTAAAACTTTGAAACTTTCAAAAACGCCATTCGAAATGTGGTATGATAAAAAACCTTAATTCAATATTTGAAGGTATTTGGTTCAACTGTTTACGTTCATAAACAGTAAGACCGTGTATAAAAATCATGGAAAGGGATACTTGTAGGTTATGAACCAAACGGCTATAAAGTTTGGAACCTAGAATGCGAAAAATATATAGTAGTCCCCTGACTACTACATATTTTTCGCATTGAAGAAAACCAGTCTCATCACAATAACATCCCTATGTTATTGTGATGAGACTGGTTTTCTTCAATCCAGGCCAGACCTCAAGTCTGAAGGGAATATTAAAGAAATCTCACGGCAAAACTGATGATGTAATATCCTAGTCAGTGCCGGTAACGTCTCTTAACTCTGACAGTCCTAAATCAGATACGCCTAAATCTGATGGGCACGAGTGTCCTAATAAAAGTTCGCAAACTAAACCATGATAATTTAATTGAATCGGAGCAAATAGTAGATACAATTTCTGATAACCCGTCTTCACCAAAAGAAAACACAGATAAAAATCACGAGGTTAGACGAAGCAATAGGCTCAAAAATTGGCTAGCTATTTCGTATAATGACGATGATGATGACATTTTGTTTGCTCAGTCTATTCTATGTAAAATACCAAATTCATTAGAAGATATCAAAACACGAGACGACAGATCTGTGGGAAAGTGCAATTAGGGAAAATTCTCTAAAACTAAATAATAAAAACATTGTCGATTGTAAAGGGATATTTACTATAAAACATGATGAATTTGGAAAACCTTTAAGATACAAGGCACGACTTGTTGCCAGTCAGTTTCAGTCAAGAATACCTCACGGACTACAATGAAACTTTCGCACTAGTAGCAAGACTAACTATGTAGTTTCAGATTTATACTTGGTTTTGCGAATCAATTCAATTTGCTAGTTCATCATATGAATGTCAAAACCGCCTTCTTAAATGGCGAATTAAAAGAAAACTTTTATATGAAAGTCCCTGAGGGTATCTCTTGTCCAAATAATTGTGTGTAAATTAAATAAATCACTTAGTGGGCTGAAACAGCTAGCTAGATGTTGGTTTGAAGTTTTCGAACGATCTCTTAAAGAAGGTTTCCAAAATTCTTCAGTTGATATGTATAGACAATGGAGATGTACATAAAATTATTTATGTATTTTAAAATGTATGTGTATTTAGTTATAGTATGCGCTGATATTGAAACAATGAATAATTTTAAAAGGTATTTAATGAGTAAATTTAAAATGACCGATTTAAAAGAGATAAAATTATTTCTTGGTATAAAAATTACAAGACATGCAAATAAATTAAATTAGATCAAAGTGCATACATAAAAAGTGAATGTAATACGCACGAATGTAAACCTGTCAATGCACGCATGGAAAATAAACTTAATTATGACGCATTAAACTCTCATGTCGAAACGTTATAATATGTTTTAATGTATATCATGTTATGCACTCGTCCAGATTTAAGTGCAAGCGTTAATATACTGAGTAGGTATATGAACAAAACTAATAAAGAACTCTGGCAATGTCTCAGGAGAGTGTTTAGGTACTTAAAAGGTATTTATTTAAGCTCTTCGAGCACTGCTGTTCTGTAACTTGTAATACAAAGAAACAAATGTCAGTTGCTGCCTCTTCAACTGAGGCGGAATATAAGGCATTGTATGAAGCTGTTAGGGAGGCATTATGGCATTTAAGCCATAGCACTAGCAGCTAGTATAAAGATAGATATCGTTAAACCTATCATAATCTTTGATGATAACAATGGCTGTATAAGCATTGCAAATAATCCAACCAATCACAAATGTACAAAACATATTGATAGAAAGTATCATTTTTCTAGGGAACAGATTGAGAAAAATGTGATAAAATTAAATTACATTCCAAGAGGTCTCTTAGAATAAGATACTGATTGTCATTTTTGTGATTCTATAATTATTTTATGATTAATTTAATTATTATTTAGAATTATTAAACGGAATGGTCTGATTAAGATTTTCTGGGTTTAGAAGGCCGTTCCTCACGCAGATCATCGGTGAGATTAGTGCGACCACGTTTAAATTCATTAAACCAGTTGTAAACAGTGGCACAAGATGGGGCTTCATCGTGAAAGGCCAATCGAAGTCTATCAAAACTTTCTTGTTGACTTAAATGATATCTAAAGTCATAAAAAAACCGTTTATTCCCACTAGTTCGATTCATTAGTTCGATCGTCGAACTAGTGAGATTTTTTTTTCTCATTTGTTCGACCGTCGAACTAGTGAGATTTTTTTTCCTCATTTGTACGACCGTCGAACTAATTAGATTTAAAAATAGTTCTACTACATTTAAATGTTTTACTAATTTCGTAATAAAATAAAAAAAAAAACGCTTGGTTCGTTAAAAATATTCTATATATTCGTGTACTTATATTTGTACATCTATAGCATATCTTTGATCAAATAAACGGTTGAAAAACTTATAAATTATAAGCTGGCTTCCTAACAAAGTATATAATAGTAATAGTAAATAAACAATACATGCAGATTACACAAATCATCGTCATATCACCCGGAAGTCGTCCACTGTACAGTTCCTTAAATGCATCTATACCTACAGCAACTAGGTAGGTATGTGCATTAAAAACATTATAAACAAATGTTTATAATGTTTTTAATGCACATACCTACATAGGTACTCCTTCTGACGGGGTGTTTAGCTATATAGCTAAACACCCCGTCAGAAGGAGTATGGTTATAGTTTTTATTTTCATTTTGAGGGTAGACGCTGTTTGAGCCTGTTTAACTATGCAAAATGATGGATGTGTTATACTGGTTATGCGCTGCAGTTGCAACGTTTTATTTGATGGTGCCTGTTTAGTTTACTGTTTATTTTTTTGCAATGACGTCTAAAGAATTAATAATTATTAAAAGTGGTCGTGGAAGAATTCTGCAGTTAGAAGGACATCAATATTACTCAATGCGTAAATATAAAAATGGTCAAAGCATATGGCGGTGTAAAAATTATTAAAGTTTAAAATGTACTGGATCCGTAACATTGAATATGGTAAGTCTTGAGTGTTTTATATGTATAATATAATTTATAACGTGTAGACATAAAACTCACTGAAACTTTACAAATAAAACCTCACTGCGACCAATGTAATCCAGATGAAACAGGAAATTCAGTTAATATTATTATAAATAATGCTTGCAATTAAGCAGCATTGGGAAGAGAACCAGCTCCAAGAATCTATAACAGAGCTCTAATTACATTAAAAAATCAAGGCCTGCATTTAGCTTCAAAAAGTAGTATACCTGAATTTCAACAAATAAAATCAAGCATTTATAGAAACAGAAATAAGCTAGCACACGTAAAAAAAATATGCGCGAAAACTGTAGAGGAAGTCGAGGTTCCCAATACTTTTTCAGAATTCTTACTCGCTGATTTCCGTCACAAAAAAAATGAGAATATTAGTGTTTTGTTCAAGTGACGCCCGAGAAATTATGAAAAATATAAAACATATTTTTATGGACGGGACCTTTAAATCATGTCCAAGTCCTTTTCAACAACTTTTTACTATTCACGAGGACATCGGCAGTGACATAAATAACACGAATGTGATCCCTTTGGTGTACGCGTTCATGAGTCACAGGACTAAAAAAGCTTATTCAATTTTATTTGATTTGATTGTGTCCCAAATTCCAGAGTGGAAACCTGCAAAAGTCACGATAGATTTCGAAGAAGGCACAATGAAAGCGTTACAAAAAATGAAGGTTACAATCAAAGGTTGCTATTACCATTACGTGAACAGCTTGTGGCGCAAGGCAAAAACCCTGGGTTTAAGTAAAGACAAACGGAACAGAAGAATAATTTCGCTATGCGCCAACTTAGCATTGCTTCCAGAGAATGAAATTGTTTCAGGATGGGTGTATATTCAAAATGAAATGACGGAGAATTGTCAACCCATGATGGAGTTTAAAGAATATTATGATAATTACTGGATGAAGGGTGATTATCATAGAATTTGGTCTGCGTATAGCGAACGCCACCGAACAAATAATGCCGTAGAAGGGTGGCACCATAAAATAAATAACCTTGTAACAAAAGGCCATGTAACCCTATTGCAAATATTGCATATTTTACAGGACGATTCTGTATTGTCTTCATATCGAAATTATATTCTTCAGAGACCTTCCACATCAAATAAAAGTTCTAAAAGGAGGAAAATTGATTTATTCAATGACGATTATATTATTGATGCTCAAATGCAATTAACATGTGGACAAATTAGTGTTGGTCATTTTTTAGAAAAAATGCGTTAATTACATTTAGTATTTGATTATTACATTTTTAAAATTTGATTATTAGATAAAAATCATGGTTATCATATAATATTCAATATATATCTTTGATGGATTACATGTGTTCGTAGTTCTTTTTGTCTCTGCTTATTGTGATAAGTAAGACAGACAAAATTATATTTGATCATATATATTTCACCAAAGATGTACAAGTATGTTTCTATACGTCACTAACAACAATTTTGACATGTCCCATTTGATTTTTGATCATTTATTTATACATATAAACTAATTTTCGTTCTTTCTGGTTAAGCTTGTTCAGATAAGCAAGACAGAAAAATATTAGATTACATTTAATATTACATTATTTTTTGATGGTGAGGAAGCCAGCTTATAATTTATAAGTTTTTCAACTGTTTATTTGATCAAAGATATGCTATAGATGTAGGTACACATATAAGTACACGAATATATATTTTTTAACGAACCAAGCGTTTTTTATTTTATTACGAAATTAGTAAAACATTTAAATTTAGTAGAACTATTTTTAAATCTAATTAGTTCGACGGAAATAAGGAAAAAAATTCTCACTAGTTCGACGATCGAACTAATGAATCGAACTAGTGGGAATAAACGAAAAAATCATTGTACGAAAATTTTCTCGCGTTAAATTCATGCTGACGTGACACAGACAATTTCCAATTTGTCGCCAAATCGTAAACAAATGACAAATGAATAAAATACATACCTACACAATAATATTGGCAAAGAGATCCATTTTATGCATGGAGTTCAAGAAGAGTCTTCAACTGTAACGTGTCGAAGATCTGACACGTTTGGCACGCCCTGGACAATCGCTACAGTCGAAGACAAGTCTCTACATCCAATATCCTGAACTTAGAAGCAGTAGGTACCTTTTAAAAAAGGGAGAAGAGGAAGTAAAATAAAACACCAATATACATATTATATGTATAAAATATTCATTATTCATCTTCAATAACTATAAGAATGTTACCTAAGTTTTCTGCAGGAGGTACGATATTTTCTTGGTATTTTGCCCAACATATATTATGCACATTACATAGGCAAAGCACCTACAGTCCTTCTACCTTCAATACAATTACAATAAAAGCCTAACATTGAATGAATCACGAGCAGACTCATTGCGAAGAAGGTGGTTGCGGCAGCGGACACAGACACTGGAATGGCCAACTTGGGTTGGTGCTTTAATCGGACGTCTTCCAAGAACCACATCTTGGGCCAAGTTCCAACATGCTGGGCATACATAGTTCTTACTGGTTACCTGAAATAAGTTAACTATTTAAATCATGTTTAACCATAAAAAAGCTTCATTACATCCTAATGCATGTTCGAACAACCAAATCGCTACGTCCCGGCCAAGACCGAAATTGTCCCAATAACTGTCAATACCTCAAAGCACCTAAGTCTGGGACCGAATCGATCCCATCGGGATTTGATCGTTACCGTTTATGAGTAAATCGGTCAAACAGCGCATTCCATAGATTCGTATGGCTAATTAGCTATTAAGTATTGTTTTAATATATTATTATGCTATCCAACAAAGAGACAGCCGACAGACATGACACTGGTGACCGTAAACAGTAGGTACATAACTCTGGTTTTGTTCGCTTGATAGGCTAAAATCTCGACTTGAATATGTACTTACAGGCTGAGATGCACGCCACTGACGAATAACTGATAAATCGCCTCAACGTCCAAGACTCTTCTGCCAATAAGAGTTACTGCGACCATTCGCAATGGTACAATTCACACAGTGATCCATGTCAATATCCGATCGATAGGCGTAATCAGTTGTCCAAAATAGAGAGTCAGGTAATTCAAAGTAGCAAGATCCGTCGAATAGTCCTTTATAATATAGAAAGCCGAGGTCATGGAGTTATACGTGGAAAATACGTGCGCACTCAGAATGAAAGAAAACAAACGCTTGCCGATTATTTCTGCCTGTCATCTGTCAGTCGGTGACTAGTATTGCCAACTGAAAAAAATAAAAAGGAACTCGATTCGCTATGAATCGATTCCACGAAAAGATTGATAAGCACTTGTCACTCGATTTTCATACATATTTTGAGATTTTACCGATTATTGATATCGATTACTAAGAATTCAGGCATCTATTTAATCGATTATTTAGTTTCATAACTTAATTTAACTTTACTCGCTTCCTAGATAGAAACATGGTACTGTATTTTGTGATTTCCTTTAGAAAAATATAACGGTTTTTTTAATACACATTTCAACTAGTTAACTGCTGGGCCCAGAATTTCCCATCTCCTTTCTTATTATTTTCTTGTTTTTGTGCAAATCATAGCCTGCATGCCAATTTTCAGCTTTGTAGGACTTCGGGCGACCCTAGAGGTTTTATTTTATACTTAGACTTGCGCCTCCCTTTAAGGGACTTCGAGGGTGAAAGTTACACTTTCCTTAATTTTGTTGTTGTTTGTGTGCAAATATTTTTATTTTATAGGTATACAGACATGCCTCTCGTTACGGAGGTTGGAGGGTGAAAGTTACAGATTTCTAAATTATTTTGTTATTTGTCTCCAAATTCTGGCCTGCATTCCAAATTTCAGCTTTCTAGGATTTCGGGAAGTACCCTAGAGGATTTATTCTATATACTGATCTGCACCGCCCTATTACGAGGGTCAACTAGTACTAAAAACACGTGTTCGCTACAAAATCGTCTTTATGGAATAAACTTTGGGTAATTACAATAAATAATTTTGACACAAGACTCACAAAGACATAGGCCTTCCTGCCTTTAAATAATAATTTTATCAACAAAACTAGCAAGGTAGCACTCAGCAGTAATCATTTTATCAAACGTACGTATGTTAAAAATTCTATCAAACTTTTATAAAATTTTATCAAACTTTCGTATGTTTTCCGCCATCACTCGGTTCTGGAGAGTGAACTTCTTTGGACAGCTGTTCGTATGTACGCGCGATGGCCCGGTGCAGTCGCTCGGTGAGGGCTGGCACGTCCTCCAGGGTAAGTCCTGCTGTTGACACTGGCTCCAGGCACTGCATTATGACGTGACCTGTATTTGTTTCGTTTCTAAAATTGCAGCTACGGTTGTTTTCAAAATCAAAAGTCATTTATTTCTGACTAGGCTGAGAATCAGCACTTTTTTAACGTCAAAATTAGATAAGACAGTCCCCCAAAAATGCCCGCCCTTCACCACTTCCTAGTATTTTAGCTAGGAAGAAGTGGCGGAACAAACTCCCCAGCCGCGCAGCGGTATATTCAGTTAGAAAAACTTGATTCTATACAATAGTATGCAAAATAATTTACATTAAGCAACAAAAAATATTAAATTTAATTATTTTTCATATGTCAGCTAGCACACACCACTATACCAACAAAAAAAAATCGAAGACTATACTCAAGCAGAAATAAAAACTAAAAACGTAAACAGAACTTAATACCTAAATAAAAGTCTCCAGGCATAAAGGGCTTGCCCGCTTACATACAGCTATAGCTGTAACTCGAAGTCACAAATGATAAACTAGCACCATTGAAGTAAATAAACAGTTAGTTACTAATAACAATAACAAAACCGTGGTCAGCAAGTCGACGAGCATTTATTTTGCATATCCTCGGTGGTCTAATGGTCGCAAACGCGACTGTTTAGCAAGAGGTTCTGGGTTCGATCCCCTGGTCAAGCAAAGTGTGAGATTTTCCAAATGAAAAATCGTGAGATCCTCATACGGGACTTAAACATAACTGGGGTTTCTGGGTCAACTTGAATTTAAAACTGAACTGAATCTTACCTTTATTGAAAACATATTTATCCTTGTCAATGAAATAGTAGGGTGAATAAACAACGGGTATGATCGGCACTTGAGCAGTCACTGCTAAATTGAAAGCACCTTTCTTAAAAGGTAATAACTTCCCATCCCATTTTGTGTTTCTTGTGCCTTCGGGGAATATCCATATCTTGATCTAGTCAGAAGATAAAAAAAAAACATGATTCTGCTAAATGGGCAAAATTTAATGGTCTATGAACAGTCCACAAACTTATGTCTATTGGTTCATAGGTCTATAGGTACCTAATTATAATACTTTGCCAAGGGCAGTTTATAGGAAAACTAGCGACGTGCCCCTACTTTGCACGGGTTTTACCATTTGACAAAACGTCGAGATTTCCCGCTGTGGTAGCCCACGAAATAAAAAAAAAGTGGTTTGCAATTTGCAGTTCAGTGTCAGTTTGTATTTTGATCAAAATATAATTCGCGACCATAACAAATACGTATTCACAGAATTATAATCATTAAAATCATTAATACATTTCTGCAAAAAACGTAAGAAAATTTGAATTTCGCGGGCTACCACTGCTGATCCACCTTAGGGCGCTGGTATATGATTTTAGTGACTATTAAATCTGTTATTACTGCTTCATATAATGCAAGTAGGTTATCGAAAAAATATATGTTAAACTAGAACGCACACACATCAATTCTATATGTGAATTCAAGAATTGTAGTAAAATACTTTACGTAATAAATTCAGGGACTAATGTCTACCCACAGCATAAAAAACGACATTACTTTCAAACTACATAAGATATTTTCGTGTTTTTTTTTATGAACAGGCTATTTTATTATCTATAACTTTATCTGTGATTTTTTTCAAATATCCATTATGTTCGTTACTAAAAATAAATATTCCTTATGAAAACGAACGTCGGCGCAGCGTGAGTGCGATGCGCATTAGTGCGTTCACTATAACTTGACGCATGACGCGATTGGTAGCACTGAATTTGGCATTGTTGATTCAATATGAATAGAGTTCACATGACTGCAAAATTCAGTGCTACCAATCGTGTCACGTGTCAGGTTACAGTCACCGCACTATTTATGTATTAATGTATTTTACACATAATCCTTCTAGAATAAATTATCTAAGTGGTGGTTAAAACTGCATCAAATCCTTTGCGTAGCTTAGAAGAAAAACGCGGTTAAGCGGTTACACAGACAGACACTAAAAGCTACTTTAATTTATAATATCGAGGGGTGAAAGGCTATTTGTTTGAAGCGACATTTTGGACGATATTGAGTTATATACATATTCGGATTCAGCGAATTTTTAGTTTTGCACTCTGTTTGGAGCTTCAAACAATATTTCTGTTCTTAAAACTGTGTTCCTTAGTCGCTTGAACAGTTTGTAAGTATCCACATTTTTAAATACGTCACTTAAGATAAATCTAATACCAAGTGGTTAGATTATTTTTTTTTTCCTGTATCATAATATAAATAGTTTGTCTTTTAAACTATCCAATTTTAATACGACAATAACAATCTATGTAATTTAAAACAAATAAATGTTGGCATAGTTTTCGTAAACCGTGGCAGTATTATTACTGTCCCGCCCCGCGCGGGCGCATCAGTCAGTCGTGAGTGTGGCGGCAGACAGGACGCGCGCTGTTGTAGTTTGGGATAAGACCGAATAGAATAAGCTTGTATGATTACTTTAATATTGTGTCTATAAATGAATAAATTAATTATGTTTTAATGTAAATAGTAGATTGCGAATGTTTGTGTATTGTTTATCGCATGTATTGATACATTATTACCATAGTAAGTTTCTGCCGAGTTGCCTGCTGTACTAACTACCTGCCTACTTAATAGGTGAATAACGGTTACTGTTTAAATATACGCGGTTACTGAATTATTTGTAAAGGTGTACCAATTCTTAAATTTAAAAGTATGCAATTTACTGGCTATAGAACAACAAGCCAGTTTATACTATACCTGGTCTTGTTATCAGTGACTTGTGGCCGATCGTAGGTTCCTATGTAGGTAGGTACTACATGGAAAACTAAGATGTTGTTTTATTTATTCTCTCAGTTCTCTCTTATTAAAGCCTATAAGTATAAGTAGTCTTGTTATTTATGTTTACTTAAATTTTTAGCCCACAATGGAGCCAAAAAGACTAAAATATTTGAGAAGCAAGATTGAACGCTTAAGTGATGAAAATGAAAACAAAACAAAACGGTTACAGCCCAGTACGAAAAGAAGATCTTCAGTAACACTCTTAGAGAGCTCGTCTTATCATGACCAAAACAAAGATTTACGTATTTTAAATACATTTGATGACAAATGTAACAGTGATCCGGAAAGAATAACGAATTATGAACAGGTTTGTTCAGGTTTTTTATTTAAGTATTAATGCTACACAATTATGTTGACAAACTATAACCACATTGATTGTCTTTTTAGGAAAAGCAGAACAGCAAAAATAGTGATTCGGGTGATACTAGTACCAGCATTAATGTCATAACAATCGAGTTTGAAAGGGTAATTAATTATTTATTACTTAGTAGTAACTTTTGTCAGCATAGAATTTCGTAGGTTTCCGTGAATATTTCGAGAAATCCTTTTTAACCAGGCGCCTAAATTAACTAAGGAATGCCTGTGCTAAATTCAGTCGATAGTTCAACATCTTTTTATATAGTAGGTACACACACAGATTATCTGTATACACGGTCGAATGGTGACTTCTAATAGAAGGAACAACGTGACACAAACTTTTACCACAGATTCAGAACATGATACTAGATTAAAACCAATAAAAATGTTCGGAACTTACTATAATAAAATCAGCTGGTCCATACAAAAGTGCAACACCTACGCGGTCAAAATGTATGGAACAGCTGACTTCCTTTGACACCCAACAAAAAATGCTATCACTGGCCCGTTTAGAATCATTAACTGAATCTATGGTAGAAGTTTGTGTCATGATGTTCCTTCTATTAAAAGTAATTTTATTTATTGTATCGCTGTCTGTATTTAATCCGTAAAAAAATAAAACACCCTTACTCTTATTTACCAATGAAACTTTCGATTTAATGCTATGAAACAATTTTTTTTTCAGTATGACGAAGTATTTCAAAAATTTGAAGAAGATAACATAAAACCAATGAATAAACCTACAAAAATATTAGAATTAGAAGAATACGAACAAAACACCAAAAATCCAAATAATGTTGATCAAGTAATCGCAAAACACATGGTCCAAGACACGGTAATTGAAATGAGCAATAAAAATAGAACAGACAGTAATGAAAGCCTTCAACCAACGTTAACAGAAATTATACCGGAAAAAGAAATGGATATATTAAGGAAATCCTTGGAGGAGGACAATAATGCTGAAGAAATTACAACGGAAATACCAAATCAAGCAGAAGACGCTCCTAAAAAAGTAAGAAAAAGCAAGCGTGCCGTGATTCAAAAAGTTATTTAGATTTTATGAGCGAAGATGAAGACTTTGTCTGGGACTCGACTTCTTGGGAAGGGATGGACGAGTCTTCAAGTGATGAAGATCAACCAAAGAAAAAGAAAACAGTAAACGCAGAAGATGGGAAAGTAGGAGAGTCAGGTATAAAAAAAAAAAGGAAAATAAGGCAAAGAAACGAAAAGATTCTAGATCAAAAGTTGAATGTTATGTTAAGAAAGATGGTTCTATTAGGAAGGAAAGACAGTTAAAACCAAACCCATGCATAGGGAAAAGCTGTCCCTGGAAGTGTAGTGAAATAGACGAAGAAAAAAGGACAGGAATATTTGATTATTTTTGGGGATTATCCAATCAGAGAAAAAAGGACTGGTTAATTGCAATGTCCTCTAAACAAGAGATAAAAAGAAAGAGATCTAAACATTCCAGCTACAGGACCAGCTACAGGACATTTAAATATTTTATAAATGACGGAGAGGGTCGTCGTCAGGTTTGTTCTAAATTCTTAATCAGCACACTAGACGTTACCCAAAGATTCGTTTACTACACTTTGACAAATGTATCTCAGGGAATATCAAAAGAAGATGGGAGAGGAAGGTGTGTTCCAGCCAACAAAACTCCAGACAATGTAAGGGAATCGGCAAAAACCTTCATTAAAAGCTTACCTGCACTACCATCGCATTATTGCCGCAAGGATAGTACAAGGCTGTACCTCCCAACCGAATTTAAAAACATTAAAAACCTGTATCGTATCTATAAAGAGGATCAAACTAGTAAAGGAGTTGATGTCTTGAGTGAAAAAAATCTTTCGACAAATATTTAATACTGATTTTAATGTAGGGTTTCACGTACCTAAGAAGGATAAATGCATAAAATGTTTGCGTTTTGAAGGCCAGAATCCAACTGAATGTCCCGAACTGCAGGCCCATTTAGAAGAAAAACAAGCATCAAAACAACGCCAGGAATGTCATAGAGAATTAGGCAAAGAAAACCCTACTATTTTGTGTGCATCTTTTGATCTCCAGAAGGTTCTCAACACTCCACATGGGAACAGTATGCTGCTTTTTTACTCCCGAAAATATACGGTTTATAATTTATGCTTTTATGAAAGTATAACAAGAAATGGTTTCTGTTTTGTCTGGGGAGAAACAGAAGGAAAGAGAGGGGCCAATGAAATTGGTACAATTTTGCAAAAATACATAGGAGACGTTGATTCACGAACCACAGTAAAAACTTTAATTTTATATTCCGACTCTTGCCCTGGACAAAATAAGAATAAAATTGTCCTTGCTGCCGTCCATAACGCGTTGTTACAATCTAAACATCTAGAAACTATTCAAATGAACTTTTTTCTACCCGGACACACGGAGATGACAGTAGACAGCATCCACTCGACTATTGAGCACTCCGTGCGAAATACGATAGTGTGGGCTCCTTCTCAGTGGGCAACAGTGTGCCAGCTAGCCCGAAAAGAACCAGCGCCTTATTATGTCGAAAATCTTACACATACCGACTTCAAAAACTTTGAAGAGTTCTCCGATAAATATTTCAAGGGAAACCTGGTTGGAAAAATAAGCAAAATCCGAACGGTGACATTTAAAAAATCTACTCCAAATTAAATTAATATTAAGTATACTATGAAGAATGATGCACTGGAAGAGAAGATACCAATACATGCTAAACCTAAGAGTCTCAATCTCAAATATAAAACTTCGTTAGCAATTACCAAATCTAAATACAACGATCTTAAGAAACTATGTGACACTAACGTTATTCCAAAAATATTTCATACTGAGTACTTAAATTTGCAAACCAACAACGCTAAAGACCAATTAGTGGATTCTGATATTGAAGATGAGACGGAGGAATTAGATTAGAAAATGGATTTGGTAATAATGCTTACATAAATCCATAATTTATGATTTATTTTTCGGCCATATAAAAAATTAATGAAAAAAAAAATAATAAAATACAAATTTAATTGCTTTATTAAAAAAAAATATAATTTGTTATGTTTGATTTACTGTGCTGTAATTTTTTATACAAGGAAACTTACGATCTCATTAAGACTGAGTATTAATTAAGTTAAAGATACGTAATAAAAAAATATAATTAACAGAACTATTTTTTCATTCCTGACATAGTAATTATTCACCCATTTCAATACTACAACCTCTTAACTTACTATAAATCTGTCATTATTAACTTGTATCAACAACCAAGATATATAAACTCCTTTCGAAACCTGAGACATCAAACAACTCATTAAGAATGTTCATCGTTGCTTAAGCCAACTTGCCTGTATCGTTAACAAAACCCAATTGGTAGTTAAACAAAATAGCCTATTCCTATTATTAATGAGTAACGTCGATTCAATCATTTTGCTTTCTCCTGCATAAGTACTGTAAAGTCACTTAGACCATTTTGCCTGCTGCTGATTAGTGACAATGTTGGAAGTTGAATCATTTTTCTTTACTCTAAAAATAAGGCGATACAGATTATTTTGTATTAAGCGACATTTATCTTGGAATTCTTATCTGTTTTTTTATTGAAAATTATACCGAAACGTTAAGGGATTTTTTTGCAATAAAGATTTGCGATCCCCATTAAAGTAAGAGCAGTAGTTTTTTCATAACGATTTTTTTTCCAAATTTTGAATCTTTAAATGGCTCTCCTGTAAAGTTCGTAAAATGTCGCTTCAAACAAATAGCCTTTCACCCCTCGATATGTATGTATGTATATTAATAAAAGAGTAGGTACACACGGCTACACATAAAGCTATACATTTCCAGTATAAGCTGATCTCGCATTGTGTAGGATTTCCGTACAAAGCGAGGTCCGTCTTGTCTCAGAGATCGTGGGAACTGAGATGTTTAAATAGGTATAAGAACATACTAAAGACGTCATTAACTATGGGTAAATTAATAAAAATAACAATAAAAACAGGGGTACCTACGTATCTCAGCTATCTGTGATTATGTATTCTCTGTTTTTATTGTACTCGTGCTAAAATGTTCGTAATTCATCTAAATAGGAATGCGTAAATGTGCGTCATGCATATGAATGACGCACATTTTTAAGGTAATTACCTAATTCCCAAGACTATTATTATCTCTTGGTACCTATTTTATTGTTATCTTTAAGAAAGCATCTACTTACGTCTACAAGGAGCACCAAGTAATTAATTCGTAGCAAGGAGATATAATCTTCGAATATTATTTAGCATAATCTTAACCTGTTATTAAGACTATCAACTTTGCGGACAGTGAGCAATGTGTAGCTCGCCGTCCGATAAAGACCAGGCTTGGGTCGACGGCTCAACGTGTTCCACGCGCGCCTCAAAGAGATGTCAGCGCATGTGTAGGGGTCCACTAGGGCCGATACCTGCCTGGGTTGCGGGAAAGTCCGAAAGGGATACCGAGGCCGCTGGCCACACAGGCAACGGAAGGAACACGGGTGGGTTTTAGTCAGTAAGAGTCTGACACACCCTCCCGCTCCACCCAGAGCGGGAGAAGTTATTTGATAATTTCCCACCAAAAAAAAGGACTATCAATTTCTACTAGCTTCTGCGCGCGACTTCGTCCGCGAGAAATTTCATGTTACCCTGACCTAACGCGTCGCATAGCATCGCCCGACCTTATTACTTTTCGTTTTCGCTTAGTGTTTTTTCACACTTTTTCTTTTTGTTTGACTCCTAAGGGTCGTAGCGTGGTGTTAAAATACAAGCTCTTCAGCTTTATTATATTACTAAGTATAATTATATTTAATTTAATCAACATCCAGGAGTGCCCAGAATATATTTATAATATGACCAGTGCACATCTGATTTTTTCATGACCTACCCAGTCTGTCATTTAATTTTCCATTTTCTGAATTAATATTTTCGACTAAAGCCGAATTATGAATTCACTGGAGTAATCTGACATGTGCTAGTTGTCACTCTGTGTTACAAAATCGTCATATTTATTGTGTTTATTGTATTCTAGACTTTAACACTTATTAATTATACAATTATTTTACACTTATATAAATCGATTGAACGAAACGGTCACCAGTGACAGTAAGCACATGTCAGATTACTCCAGTGAACTAATAATTCGACTTTAGCTTCTGCTCGCGACTTCGTCCGCGTGGAAGTCGTAAGTACTCGTAAGACACCACAATATACTATAGAGGCATGAGGAACAGGGTGTAAAGTTCACTCATCCTCCATAGAAAAGGGAGGATCCTCCGACCAGACGGGTGTCGTGTCTGGTGGGCAACTGCCCGACGGTTGATGTCGGGATGTTGTATACGAGTCTATGCTAGTTGCGTGGTAAACTCTGCTTGCTCGATGCAGGATTTTGCGTGAAGGCAGTGTGATGCGTAGTTCGCATGTGGCGACGTAGATGCCGCCACAATACTATAATGACAGCCATATTTTTATAAAACTTCCATGTAATTTTGGTCAGAGAGTCAGGAGTAAGGTCGTCCTGAGGTCGACACCTATGACGAGACGGCCTAACTAGCAAAAACGTCGTATAATTCCAGTCCTATATGACTTCATGTTATATAACGGTCATATAGCATTTAGCTATTACGTTCATCACACAATGCTTCAGTCGCGTGACTGTAATGTCTTATTATATTAGTTGAGTAAACGTTTTCCGGACTAACTTATATGATGTCGTGATAATGGTGTCAGTGCATATGTTCCTGCTGGGGTCGCCAGTAAGAGTCTGCCGCTCCGCCCAGAGCGTATTGATAATTTACCAATGAAAATAAAAGTGCATATGTTGAGTAAACGTTTTCAGGACTAACTTATACGACGTCGTATAATTGTGTCAGCCATGACGTTTATTGGACAATGTATTGGTCATATAAATGTTTTAGTTAAACAAAATGTTTTCTAAGATAACCGTTGTCGGGTTCAAAATCTTTATATATTTTTTACAGTTACATCAACTAGACGTTTTGCGATTTCCGCAAATAACTTATGCGCACTGGGAGTCTGGGACCCCACGGACCGAGGGTCTCGACGTCAAAGGGCACAAAGTTGTACTCTCTGCCAAGGCATATTTAATAACTTTCAGATTTTCGGCATTCTCTGCCGCTGCACCCGCTTTAGAAGTAGTCCGTTGGTTGTGGGACGGTGCCAGTGTGTCTACACAGGTAGCGTTCCACACAAGTATCCGTCTCAAACTCGGAAACTACGGAACCAAAGACACACCATTAGGTACTTTTCCATCATCTCTGACAATGCCAGGCTCAAGAAGAGCAGGCACATTGATGACAAAATCTTTTATGTCATTAAAACGTCGCTTAAACGTTTGTGTACCTTTATATACAAGTAACAAAGCTATTTTGGTCATATGGAAGACTAACTAAGACGTGTATGTGACTAAAATGTTGAATTTCACGGGTTACTTAACTTTATGTAGACTTTTAAATCATTTAAAGGTCAATCCCACACTTTAATTAAACTATTCTCATTTTGTTTTGTCAAAAGTGATTTTATTAATAAAACTGGCCAAGTGCGAGTCGGACTCGCTCACGAAGGGTTCCGTACCGTATTAAGATCGAGCAAAAACCGTAAAAATAAACACGTTTCTTGTATGACCCCCTTTAATTATTACCTTTATTTAATTTGTATTATTTGTTGTTATAGTGGCAATAGAAAAACACAATCTGTGAAAATTTCAACTGTCTACGGTTCATGATGAGCTGTAGCCTAACCTGTCTGATTACGACTCTTGTTCAGTCAAAACTCAAAATACTTACAAAAAATAAGATGTTACCAACCTTCTCTTCGTTCATAAGCTGTGTCGTGCTTTCCAAGATTTTACAAGCTTCTTTCGGATTCGTTCTATCAATGAATATCGATCCACAGAGATACGTCACTAGGCCTAGTGGACCGGTGTAATAAAATTCTTTTTTCGCAATTAGATACAGCTTTCGTACGTAACACCACGCATTGTTCAGGCCTGAAATAAGTACGTAAGTGAATGTATGTTATCATACCTAATACTTACTTTCGGTGCATTATAATAATACTAATAAAATGTTTATTTCAGAATCACTTTCATATTTGTTAGTAACAATATAAACTTATAAACTAGTGTTAGTGTGCTTATAAAACATTTATTCTAAGCTTCGTGAGGCACGCTGATCCTGGGTAAGTCTACTTGACTGCGTGCAGTCGTATTCACCTCCCCAAGATAGGTGGGAACCTATCAGCTAAAGTTCTAAGAATGGTGTTGGGGCTGGTGCGAACACGACCTAGCAGAGATGCGCATCTTTTGCGCATGATGGCCGAAAAACTATCGACATCCGCGTCGGCAAACACAAGACGCGCGATTATAGACGGCTGTTTTTTTTAAATGACTTCAAAAATAGGAGGAGGGTCTCAATTCAGCTGTATGTTTTTTTTGTACGTTTGTTACCTCAGAACACCGTCGATTATAAACCGATTTGGATTTTTACTTTTTTTCGAAAGGATATACTTCCAGATTAGTCCCATTTTTATCAAAATCCAGTTCTGATGATGGGATCCATGAGGAATTGAGGGAACTCCTCAAATATTATAGGCATATACATATAGCGATTTTTGTATTTTAATAAAAAAGTCAATCATTTGCATTCAGAAAGTATCATTTGGTAAAATGGAACTGATGAAGAAGACCACAGATGACCACCGGAATTCCTTAATGATAACTATTTCACGGGTGGCGATAAGATATCACGATTAATATAGTTAAGCGACTATGACGAAACAAATTTAAATAAATGGTTCTGATCAAAATGGTACCATTAAACTGATCTGATAATCTGAAGGTAGGCACCGGAACTCCGTAATGAAATAATGTATCCTAGCCGTGTTTGGGCTTATCGGAATTGTTATGAGATGCACTCTGGCTATAAATGATTTTTAAACGACTCCAAAAAAGGAGGAGGTTCTTAATTCATCTATATTTATATATTGTGTCTTATATATGTTCGAGCATAACTTAGTAATTTGTTTATGAACCGATTTTAATAATTCTTTCATTTTATAGACGAAGCTTGGGCACATAAATTTGCTTGGGTAGTTTTTGAGTAAGCTTCAATAATACGTATTTAATCCACTCATAATACTATTTAATCTTCAATAATACGTGTATGTTGATCGTGTTAAAACTTCCTCTCACTGCTGTTTACACAGCAAATTTTGGTATACGAATTGGTGTTGGGTAGGTACCACAACTAAAAAGTATAAAATAAAAACTTTTTTACAAAAAAAAAACAACCGACTTCCAAAAAATACACTAAAAAGTGAAAAATAACTTTAATTTCGGAAGTCGGTGGGAAAAAATGAAAATACAGCACCAAAGACAATTTCAACAATTTTTGTAACATCCTACTAGGTACCTAAACTTTTTATTTTTGTTCTTTTATTACTGTTCCTTATTTTGATTTTTGTTTTGTATTTTTAATTATGTCTCAACATTGTAGCTAGTAACGCAGGGGAAGTTGCGAGGTAACCCCATCACAAGTATACTTATAACTTACCGGGGCTGCCTCAATTGTGAGTTGTATAACAATTTTAAGAGAAACAATAAAAACTTTTTATTTTTATTTTTTAAAGACACCGACTTCCGAAATTAAAGTTATTTTTCACTTCTTAGTGTATTTTTTTGGAAGCCGGTTGTTTTTTTTTGTTAATAGAACTGCCTGTTGACAGTTTTGTTGCTTTTTTCCATCGACTTCCGAAATTAAAGTTATTTTACACTTCGTATTGTTTTTTTTAAGTCGGTTGGTTTTTATTTGTAAAAAGGTTTTTAATTTTAAACTTTCTGTTGTTAAAATAGCCTAATGTCAACTGATACCTTTTACAAAATATTGCTTTTCCCGATGCAGGGACGTTAATTGCTGAAGAGTTCTCCTGGTAAGAACCAGGAGAACTGCCACTCACCATATGCATTGTGACGAGCATAAATGGCTTAGCAACCATATTAAAGTACCTAATCGAATCGCAACCCGTTAAATACTTATTATTAAGTAGTTCCGGTGGCCATCTGTGGTTTTCATCTACAGTTCCACTCCACCAAATGGTACCGAGGGCAAATGCACGAGTTACTATAAAAAAAAAATACCGAAATTGCTATATATGTGCCTATAAAATGCCGGTCCATAATTGACGGAGAAATCGGTGAACATGCATAAAAAGAAAAAGAAAATAAACATACAGACAAACATAATAACCTCCTCCTTTTTGGAAGTCGGTTAAAAACATTCTTTAGTAGGTACATAGTAGCGAGTACTTCTTCGGTTACGAACTGACTATAAACAATACCCAAATCGCTAAAGGTGTGCCTATAAAATTTGAGGATTACCCTCGATTTCCATGGGATCCCATGATCAGATTCTGACTTGGTGACAATGGGACCACCTCAGGAGCATACCCTTTCAAACAACAAAGAATTTTCAAAATCGGTCCTTAATTGACGGAGAAATCCCTATTGAATGACTGTTCATAAGTAATAACGTAAGAAAATTTGAATTTTGCGAGCTACCACTGCGGATCCACTAGAATCACCAATACAACTCCTTAAGATAGAATTGGCCTCAAATGACAATTACCCTATTGAATGACTATTTCATGAAATCATGTCATTTGAGGCCAATTCTATCTTAAGGAGTTGTATTGGTGATTCTAGTGGATCCGCAGTGGTAGCCCGCAAAATTCAAATTTTCTTACGTTATTACTTATGAACTTGAGAGAGTTGTATTGATGATTTTTTATGATTTTGTAGTGGTTAGAACGATTAGTTTCTTAATTATATCTCTTAAAAGCTAATTGTAAACACTACACACAACACATTACATAACCTAACATAATTCCTCGTTCGACATGTCAGCTGTCATATTTACGTTTTGTTCGTCATAGACAACAAACGAGGAATTATTGTCTATACCATGGTTAGCACATTATATATTATTCACAACAATTACTTATTTACTATATTTATAACACACAAAATATCTATGGACATATTTCTATATATATTACAATTATTATTACACACAGTTATTTACACTCCACAACTTTATATATGTAAAACGAATGCACGTCCAGTTTAGGGAACGAAACACACATTCGGGCACGGTCGGAAATCTTCGGAACCGATCGTGGCCGGACCGTGATGTGCATTATTTTGAACCCACTGGGAGAGGTCAACGACCCCAGTGTTCGACCTTGCCTCAAGGCGAATGCGCGCTCGGTATAGCGACAGACATAGCTTCCAGAACTTTTGAGAACGCTAGTCTCACCCAGTCAGCTCCAACTATTTTATATGTTCTGTTTTACTTGTGCAAATTGTCCATAGTCCTTATTGTTGTTTTTGTACCTGTAATTGTTTTAAAGAAGTGCCGTGGTAGGCAGTAATACAAGTCGTTTTACTAAATAATAGTTTATTATTTAATCTACCCCGTAACACTTCATTGGTGACCCCGAGAAGAACACAGAAGCCTGACGATCATCATGTCAACCGGAGCAGCAGAAGCGACGACTGGAGGAGCGTCGGCAGAGAAACAGGACGTCTGCAGAGTGAGCGTCAGATTGCCGCCATTCTGGCCAGAGGAGCCAGCACTTTGGTTCGCCCAGGTTGAAGGTCAGTTCACGATCGCCGGTATTACGGCCGACAGCACAAAATTCTATACCGTCGTGGGCCAGCTTGATCACCGATATATGGTGGAGGCGCGGGACATTATCGAAAACCCGCCAGCCCAGGACAAGTACGTGAAGCTGAAGGCCGAGCTAATACGTAGACTCTCTGACTCACGCGAAAAAAGGGTGCAACAAATCCTCACCCACGAGGAGCTAGGCGACCGTAAACCCTCTCAATTTTTACGGCACCTTCAAACCCTGGCTGGACCAAATGTGCCAGAGGCGTTTCTGTCCACTTTGTGGGCGAGTAGGCTCCCAACCAACATCCAGACAGTTATCGCGTCACAGCCTAATCTTGCCCTCCAGTCTGTCGCAGATTTAGCCGATCGCGTGCACGAGATCGCGCCTGCGCCCGCCCCGGCGCTCACATCACCTCCCGCCGTGGCAAGCACGAACACCTGCAGCGAGATCAGCGAGCTGAAACAATGCATAGCTGGGTTAACAAAACAGGTAGCGGCGCTTCAAACACGTGGTCAGGTACATCACCACTCGCGATCCTCTGATAGGTTCAGGCGTGGTGGCAGACAACGGACCCCTAGTCGGCGCGGCCGCTCGCGCTCCAGAGGCCCGTGGAACGACGATCACTGCTGGTACCACAATAGTTTTGGAGACAAGGCCACGCGGTGCACAACGCCGTGTACGTTCGCGGGAAATGCCACCGGCAGCCGGAAGTAGCGGCAAATGGCTGCCCCAACAAACCACGCCGCCTATTTGTCACAGATCGGTCCACTAAAACCACATTTCTAGTGGACACAGGGTCCGATCTTTGTGTGTACCCACGTACAGCACTACAGCAGCGGCGCAGCAAGACGACGTACCAACTTTACGCGGCCAACGGAACCGCCATCAACACATACGGTTGGGTCGAGCTCCATTTGAACTTAGGGCTCCGCCGTGTGTACACATGGAAGTTCGTGGTCGCTGACGTCACAAAGCCCATCATAGGCGCCGATTTCCTGGCGCATTATAACATATTGGTGGATTTGAAGCATTACCGCCTCATCGACGGGCTAACCCAGCTATCCTCCACAGCGTCTCTAGCAACCGGTTCAGCAGCTGACATTGCCTCAGTGAAGTCGGTTTGTGGCAACACAGAGTACCATGAGCTTCTTCGGCAGTACCCGGAGATCACAAGGCCTGCGGGAAAACAAAGGCAGGTTAGTCACGGTACTGTGCACCACATCCGCACCACACCAGGGCCGCCCATTTTCAGTCGCCCTCGCCGTCTCGCACCAGACAAGCTCAAGGTCGCTCAGAAGGAGTTCGAGGCGATGCTAGCGAGCGGCACGGCACGACCGTCTGAGAGTTCATGGTCCTCACCACTTCACCTCGCTCCCAAGAAGGACAACAGCTGGCGGCCTTGTGGAGACTACAGAGCACTGAATGCCCGCACTGTCCCGGACAGGTACCCCATCCCGCACATACAGGACTTCTCACATCAGCTGGCTGGCAGCAGAATATACAGTAAAATTGACCTAATTAAAGCGTACAACCAAATACCTGTCCAGTCAGCTGATATCCACAAGACAGCAATCACCACACCGTTCGGGCTGTATGAGTTCCCGTATATGACGTTTGGTCTCAGGAACGCAGCGCAGACATTCCAGCGTTTCATGGACGAGGTGCTCCGTGGACTGCCGTTCTGCTACTGTTATTTAGATGACATTCTCCTGTTCTCAGAGACGGCAGCCCAGCACACCGAGCATCTGCACCAGCTCCTGAAGCGGTTATCTGACTACGGCATCCTGGTTAACTCTGCTAAGTGTGAGTTTGGCCAGACCTCCATCACCTTTCTAGGGCATGAGTTGTCCGCAGAAGGTGTTCGTCCCTTGCCGGAGAAGGTGCAGGCGATCCAGGACTATCCAGCTCCCAAGACCGTCAAGGAGATGCGTCGCTTCCTGGGTATGTTCAATTTTTATCGCCGCTTTGTACCAGAAGCCGCTCGCTTGCAGTCACCACTAAACATTGTCCTCTCAGGGCCTAAAACCAAAGGAAATCAGCCAATTAGCTTGTCAGAGGAAATGCTACATGCTTTTAATGCTTGCAAACATGGTTTGTCCCAGGCTGCCTTGCTAGCACACCCAGACCCCAATGCTGAGCTTGCTATATTTACAGACGCATCAGATACCTCAATAGGCGCAGTACTGCAGCAGAAGGCAGGTCATTCATGGCGACCGCTGGCATTTTTCTCCAGGCGTTTATCAGCATCACAGAAAAAGTACAGCCCGTATGACAGGGAGCTCTTAGCCATCTACGACGCAGTCCGATACTTCCGGCACATGGTTGAAGGTAGACACTTCACCATTTACACGGATCACAAACCCCTGTCATACGCGTACGCGCATAGTAGGGAGAATTGCTCACCAAGGCAATTTCGTTACCTGGATTACATAGCCCAATTCACCACAGACATCCAGTTTGTTGCAGGCAAGGACAATGTTGTGGCGGACGCACTGTCACGAGTAGAGGCAATAATACTTCCGTCGCTCGATTACACGGCTCTTGCTCATTCCCAGGAAAGCGATCCTGAGCTTCAAGGCCTCCTGGCAAGCAACAGCACATCGCTCAAGATGGAAAGAGTGCGCTTCCCCGACTCAGGGGCGGAGCTGCACTGCGATGTCTCCACCAGTAACACCCGCCCTTATGTTACAGAACCCTTCAGAAGGCAGGTGTTCCAGAAGCTTCATCAGCTGAGCCACCCTGGCAGGCAGGCCACGGTCAAATTGATTTCCGCACGCTTCGTTTGGCCTGGCCTGAAGAAGGACTGCAGGGCCTGGACCAGAGAGTGTATAGAGTGCCAGAGAAACAAGATCACGCGGCACATATCCTCTCCCACCTCTCCTTTCCCTGTTCCTTCCCAACGTTTTTCCCATGTCCACATGGACATAGTAGGGCCACTAACAGTATCTAATAATTTCAGGTATTGCCTCACCGTCATCGACCGCTTTACTCGCTGGCCTGAGGCATATCCTATCACCGACATCACGGCTGAGACATGCGCCCGCACCTTCATCGCTGGCTGGGTGTCTCGCTTCGGCTGCCCACATCGCATCACTACCGACAGGGGCAAGCAGTTTGAGAGCAAGCTGTTCAGCTCCATCGCAGCACTCCTCGGTAGCCAGCATCGGCCAACCACGGCGTACCACCCAGCCTGCAATGGCATGGTCGAACGCCTACACCGCCAGATGAAGGCGGCAATCCGATGCCATACGGACACCAACTGGTCCGAGGCTCTTCCTCTGGTGCTGCTGGGCATCCGCAGCGCCTGGAAGGAGGACATAAAGGGGTCAGCAGCCGAGTTAGTTTACGGGGAGCCCCTCAGACTCCCAGGGGAGTTCATAAGCCCTTCACTCACCGGCACCGTAGACTACACCGACTTCGCGGCGCGACTCCGACTTCTGATGGCGAAGCTGTCACCAGAACCGGCGAGTCGACACGGCGAGAAGCCGTTCTATGTGCCCAGCAGTCTAGCTGCGGCAACCCACGTCTTCCTTCGTCATGACGCCGTGCGCCGACCACTCGACCCACCTTACACCGGGCCATTCAAGGTGCTAAAAAGGGGCGACAAAACTTTTAAAATTGAGGTTAAGGGGAGAGAGACAACAGTCACTGTAGATAGGTTGAAGCCCGCTTACCTCAACAACGACATCAACAGCACTCCCAGCTCGACGACAACATCAACGGGGGCAAACACGCTTCCGCCGCCAAACATCACCGTCGAGAAAAAAAACCCGCACCGGTCGCACTGTACGATTTCCTGATTACTATCGCCCGTAATTAGTAACCACGGTCTCAGGGGGGGAGTAGTGTAGTGGTTAGAACGATTAGTTTCTTAATTATATCTCTTAAAAGCTAATTGTAAACACTACACACAACACATTACATAACCTAACATAATTCCTCGTTCGACATGTCAGCTGTCATATTTACGTTTTGTTCGTCATAGACAACAAACGAGGAATTATTGTCTATACCATGGTTAGCACATTATATATTATTCACAACAATTACTTATTTACTATATTTATAACACACAAAATATCTATGGACATATTTCTATATATATTACAATTATTATTACACACAGTTATTTACACTCCACAACTTTATATATGTAAAACGAATGCACGTCCAGTTTAGGGAACGAAACACACATTCGGGCACGGTCGGAAATCTTCGGAACCGATCGTGGCCGGACCGTGATGTGCATTATTTTGAACCCACTGGGAGAGGTCAACGACCCCAGTGTTCGACCTTGCCTCAAGGCGAATGCGCGCTCGGTATAGCGACAGACATAGCTTCCAGAACTTTTGAGAACGCTAGTCTCACCCAGTCAGCTCCAACTATTTTATATGTTCTGTTTTACTTGTGCAAATTGTCCATAGTCCTTATTGTTGTTTTTGTACCTGTAATTGTTTTAAAGAAGTGCCGTGGTAGGCAGTAATACAAGTCGTTTTACTAAATAATAGTTTATTATTTAATCTACCCCGTAACACTTCAATTTAATTCTACTAGCTGCGCCCGCGGTTTCACCCGCATGAGTTTCGATCCCGTGAGAATATCGGGATAAAAACTCTGTCATGGTTTACCCATAGTACCCATGTGCCAAAATTCATCCAAAACCATTGAGCTGTTTTAGCGTGAATGCGTAACAAACAAACAATCAAACTCACTTTCGCATTTATAATAATAGTTACTTAGAATAAATAAATATTTGATACTGCCACGAATCATATACCTATTTAGAGATCAACATACAACCTGTTACTGACCTGCAAATTTAAAAAAAAAACGTAAGAAAACTATCATTTTGCGGACTACCCTAACGCTTTCGTCTTAATTGGGCTAGGTTAAAAAGATTGCCGTCATTTCGGGACCCCTCGCATTATCCTATAGCCTTATGACCGCCACGTCAAAAAAGTAAAAACGTGCCCTGAGCGCCAAGCTACAAATTCATCCTTTAATACCTACAAAGAGTGAGTGAGTGAGCTCAGAATTATATCGATAAAGCACAAAACTATTTATTTTTAACATAGAGTATCTTTTTAATAAAAATACTATACCGGAAATATATAATACAGGAGTTTTATTTCATCCCTCTGTGTCCTTTATGACAGAAATGATAATGATATGTGTCACAGTTTCGGCGTTCTTTATAATTTAGTTGTGTATTAAAAACAGCAATCGATACAATCAAGTCACTACCATCACAGCACTATGTTCAATCATGACGTACTTTTTTGTCACCATATGATGACAGTGGCGTAGCTGGCACGGTTTTGTAAAATTTGCTCGCCTCTGCACTAGGGGTGTGCAACCGATATTTATTAAAAATATCGAAATAATAATAGGTATTTTATTTTTATGGTTTCGTATTTTCTATACGGTATCAGCATTGTCAAATAATAAAATGTAAGTTTCTCTGAAAGAACAACCAGTAATAATGCCTTAATGTACCGCCACGATGATATCTGTGCTGAAAATAAATACCATTTACTTTATATACCTTTAAGAATACGTGATACGTGAAATATGCTAAAGCAAATTTACATCATCAAATGAATTTGTATTTTTATCATTAAACTGAGTAAATGAATTACCAATATGGTTTATTTCAAGTGTAGGTGTTCCTTGGGTAGGTAAAAATACTGTGGTGTAAAATGTGTGGTGTAAAGCTTGGTTACTGACGACGGTTGATTGGTTGTTACTCATGATGTAGATACCTATTATATAACAAAGAGTATTTATAACGACTGGGATTACCTACCTTGTACAATATTTTTACAAGACATTTCATTCTGAATTAATTAGGTAAAGAAAATACTAATGCGATATTGCCCTTTTACTTCTTCGATTTGGAATATAAAAGTTACCATAGACAGTGCCTTAGAGGAATAATAGGTATACAGTCATGAACTTTTGTAAGTTCACAAATATCTATTATTCTCGGCTTTCTCGAAAAAATTTTGCACAAACTAATTCAGAAGGTGACGCTGAGTTAAACAAGATGTTTTTTATTTAAAGACGTAGGAATTTAATCTCAGCTAAAACGATGGCATTCTTCTATAGTACGTATGGTAATTATTATTTAATAAAAAAAAAAGACTTAATTAACACACTATGTACCTATTGCAAGATTTTACATCAAACATCTTATTTATTTTAAATTACACGCTATGACACGAAGTATGATTATTCGTAAGTATCTTTTTTTGGTTGTATTTACGTAGTAAGCATAAAATTAATTAATTTAACCCAAAATCCTCGTCTGCTAGAAATTCTGCACTGTCTTCCATGACTCCTGTGAAGTCATGTGTCATTGTCGACTCCTTGTAATATATTTATTAACTCTTCAGTAGTTATTTTATTGTCATCCATTGTTATTAATATTTAATAGTAAAGTAACAGCTCTATTTGAAAGTTTTCCGCGTGTGACGTCATGGGATTGTCATGATTAGATGACTGTGACGTTCCAGGTACAGACAATATAACAGTGTGATGGAGATGGGCATTACAGCCATTATGATTTATCGATAATCAACTGACACAGACGTTTTTGATGAGCAGAGAGTTCAGTAATATAAGATTTTCATGATTTCTCAATCATACAACTACAATATCTAAAGTTTTATTTATTTATTGTAGAATAAATTAAAGAAAATATATATAACGTAGGTTGCCGTCCAGGTCGATATTCTTGTTATATTGATTGCTACCTACATCACTACGTGTCATGATATGGTGACTGTGGCGCTGAGGGCACTATGTTTTTCGAACTTTATAATGAGTATTAGTTTTTGTCATCTTATGTATCAATACCGCAAAATACGAATACGCAAAATCCCGCAGAATACGGGAAAAGAGGGTAGGTGCTTAAAACACATCCTTGGTTCACCCCATAGGTGCCACGGAAGAATTTCGACTGCTCACTTCACTGCCACATAATAACGCAAGTTGTGGTGTAGGAGACGGAACATTGTGATGAACTTATCTATACACCTAAACTTTTGCAGTTGTATCCAAAGCGCTTCGCCAGGCACGCTGTCGAAAGCTTTTTCCAAGTCCACAAAACGGAGGACCAGCGGTTGTTCTTCGCGCTTCTTTTGAAGTTGCCGAATAGAGAAGAAATCTCAAAGTATACTTATTACTTTTACAGTAATATGTACTATCCCATCAAAAACATAAATAGGAGCCAAGTTCAATATTAAGAATTTGCATGATCTAAATGAGCACCAAGTTGTGTACATAATCCCGAAATTTATTTATAAGAAAATACAACGTTCTAAAATAAATTAAAACACAATTTGTTGTTTTTTATGCTACAACAGTTTGCTAAAAAAAAATCTTGTATTTGAACAATCGAATTATTTACACTAAGCAGATAACTTAGGATAAATTGAAGCTCAAGATTTGACTTCGCTAGTTTTTACCAGCACGCTTAGCATGATGCTTTCTATTTCTTCGAAGAATAGACATAGCTCTTCTATACAAAGTGACATTTCGTTTCTCCATTTTTGACATCGCACCGTAGAAATCCTTCTGCAATCTGTCATTTTGTCTTTCGTTTCTAGCAATTTTTGTCTAGGTCCTTTTATATGTAGACTATTAATTCTGAAGAAAGTTTCTATACCAAACATTCATAATCACACTGACAACTGACAGTTTGCATTTTTTTATTCGACGGCCATAAGGTATATACGGTTATCTACAAAATCATGATTTTAGAGGAGAGCGTTTTGAACGCAAAACTATGGTGATTAATAGAAGAACAAGGCTATAGTGCATTACCAAGGCAATGGTGAAGCCCAAAATACGGTGCTTCGACACTGAGAATTATTTTTGTAGTTGTCTTTATATACGTGACTTAATATCAGTAAAAATTGAGAATCAAACAGAAAAAAAATCGTATGACAAAACAAAGAATGCTGAGTCGAATCATGTAAAAGAGTGAATTTCGTAAAAAGTGCAGTTGACTCTTTCTTTGAACGTAATTTTTGTCTATACTTCCGTATACAAAACTATGCTCGTGCTAAGCCAAAAAGACATAAAACAAGTTTTACAACATATAATAGATTTCTCCGACTCCTGCGCTAGTTAGAAACAAAAAACAGAACCAACAAACGCTTGCGTTAACATAATGAAGATACGTTGATTAGCTAAATATAAGATACCTTGCCGTTTTAGCGGCCAATCTATGCGCCCTGCGTAAGAGAGATGGCCGCATTCGTCCCATTGCCGTGACAACCACTTACCGTCTTAGGGCAGTCAAGATTTCTGTAAATTTGATGGTGAGGTTGTTTCGGAAAAAAATCAGCCCTGCAGCTAGGTTACGGCTCCAAAGGGGCTGTGAGGCTGCCGTAAACGCCTTGTCGACCTACCTAAATTCTGACAAAGGAGAGGTCACCCTGAAGGTTGACATAAATAATGCCTTCAATTCTGTTAATAGGGACACCCTTTTTTTTTTTTTTTTTTTTTTTTGGGTGGGAAATCATCAAATAACTTCTCCCGCTCTGGGCGGAGCGGGAGGGTGTGTCAGACTCTTACTGACTAAAACCCACCCGTATTCCTTCCTGTTGCCTGTGTTGCGGGGGCCTCGGTGACCCATAAGTACCTTCCCGCGACCCCGGCAGGCATCGGCCCTAGTGGACCCCTACTTTTGTGCTGACGACATCTCTTTGAGGCGCGCGTGGAATACGACGCGCCGTCGACCCGGGCCTGGTCCTTACCGGACGGTGAGCTACCCATTGCTCACCGTCCGCAAGCCCAATAGGGACACCCTGCTAGCAGAACTAAAAAAAAACCCCAATTCGTTTCTTTTGGGAATGTTACAGACACCCTTCTAAACTACTGTATCGGGACCACGATCTAGAATCTGCTGTTGGCTGTCAACAAGGTGACCCTCTCGGGCCGGTGATTTTTGGTGTGGCAATTCACCCAATTATTCAACAGCCTTGGACACCACGGCCTGTCTTGCAGCCGAAGTGCGGGTCGTTTAGCGTGGCACGCGAACGTTTATGACATTATCCGACGAGCTCTTGTCACCGTCGGCGTTCCAGCTATATTAGAACCACGAAGGCTTTGCACGTGATGACTTTATTTCCATGAAAGGTGGGTTGGCTCGGCCTTTAGTGTGGGACGCAACGTGTGTCGATACTCTTGCGCTATCCCATCTTCCTGGATCGGCGTGCTTGCTGGCGCTGCTGCTGCTGCGTTTGCGGAAAACCTCAAGCGGCTAAAGTATAATAACCTTATCGGTAATTAAATATATTTTCGAGCCGTTTGTGGTTTGTAACGGCTGATTGACACTTCCCGTGACCCCAAGTGCTGGCTTTTACCTTGGCTAAGCATTGCCATACAGCGCGGAAATGCCATTAGGCAGTCTCTTTGGTACTTTACCAGTCAACAGCGATGCCGTTCCTCCGCGTCGCTGTGGAAGAATTTTTGTGGAGGAATTTTTAGACAGCATATTATAATTTGTTAATAGTTTTTAATGGAAATGTGTGTCTTTTACTGATACTGCACCAACAAAAAATAAATTGCGCACTGGTTAAAAAAAATCCTGTGTGTTAGAACAATGTAAAAAATGTGTCGGCAATGTCATCTGCTAAGTCTAGGAATAGGTACCTAGAGACATCTACGTACCTATTTATAGGTAAACTTGCAAATAGTCAAAGAGTGCACTACCTACCTATAACTTAAATAAACTACACATTGTTTTACCAGATTACTCAAAATTTGAGTCAACGCCGAATTAAGAACAACATAGAACAGGATGCTTAGTTTTTAACGTGGATTTATTATATACATATATGTGGGATCGTCAGGATTTACTCCGTTAGATTCGGACATCACGTGGGCAGAAGGGTTTCGTGTAATGAAAACACACTGGATGCGATACACAGTGTTTATTAAAATCACAAATTAAAACAATAACTACAAATTACAATTAACACAATAATTGAGTACAACGAACCGACTTCAGTTCCACGACGTCTTAACTCCGATGCGATCAGACACTGAATATCCTCCTCGCAGTGTGGGCTTAAAACATCACGACTCTATAGAAGCGCGCTGTAGGTGTGGGTAGATCACACAATGTCGCCTGTTGGCGCGCTTACGATTCGTTTCGTGTCCGTACTGATGACCGGATCCGACATAAAATACAATATCTCAGTGTCTGTCTGAAGTCGAGATTATAGAGTTGAGTTATCTGTTTAAAAGATTGGTTCCAGAATATGGACTTTAGTCAAATGACCAAGCAATACACAAAATAATGAGCACAGTACTTGCAAGTAAGTTCGAAATGGTTACCGAGGTCCCTGGCAACACTGGCAACGGAAGGAATACGGGTTAGTTTTAGTCAGTAAGAGACACACCCTCCCGCTCCGCCCAGAGCGGGAGAAGTTATTTGATAATATCCCGCCAAAAAAAAAAATGTACTTGCAAGTAGTGCCAAGGGCTACGGGAAAATATCTGGAAAATCTTTTTCGTGAAAATTAAAAGCATTGTTTCTTTTAAAATGTACGAACTACGAGCTAAGAACATTTAATTATATAAAATGCAACGAAGATGGCTTATAATGAGGCTAGGGATTATTTGGAATACCAGAGGAGTAATAAAATATTATTTACTGCTGTAATAAGAACAGCTAACTGTTCATAAAGAAATCTGTTAATTAAAATAAAAGTATGTTCCAATATTGATGTTCGGGGTAAAAATTATATTCTTTATTCACAAAGCTGCGCACGAATTGTTAGGTGTACTAACTGATATTGAATACCACTTTTATCAATTTTTACACGACTGCCCAAAACAAAGGAGTGTTATGTTTTCAGGGTTCATGTATGTTTGTGAGTTTCATTATTTCACCATAACTTCTAAACGGCTTAACCGATATCGATGTAAGTGGTATCGTTAGAAGCGTTGCGTTATCCCGGGTAACATAGGTGAAAATAAAATAATATAATAGGGGAGCCATGGTTTATAAAAAAACCTTTTTTTTTTCATTAAAAAATTAGTACTTAGGTATACTATCATCGTCTAGAGCTTTGTACACAATAAAAATATGTAACAGTAGTATTCAATATGCATTCGTTCACTAATAACATAACAAAAGAAATTAAATAAATATAACAGTAGGTACTATTCAATATCCCATAGAAAATCGTATTTAAGCCTAGAATAATAAGTCAACAGTCAAATAAAAGTAAAGTTAGGTAAAGAAAAGTGGGTAGTAACATAAGTTGTTACATTTGTAAGAACTTAAAACCATTAAGTTTACGACGTTACACGAATTATCAAAACTGTCACATGGAAACGAATAGAATACCGTAAATAAATATAAATTCTGTTTTAATTGCACTACAAAATATCGGCAATACTTACCAATAAAGCGCTTTTTTTTGGATGGGATATTATTAAATAACTTCTCCCCTACACATGTGCTGACATCTCTTTGAGGCACGCGTGGAACACAACGCGCCGTCCACCCGGGCCTAGTTCTTATCGGACGTCGAGCTACTCACCATTCGCAAGCCCGCCTACGGTGGCCGGAAATATGCCCGGGATTCCCGACGCCCAGGGCGTCTCCTGCGGCGCCTAGGGGCGAGAGGGCGCGAAATTTGCCTTTCCCTCAACCGTCTCGCCTCCTCCTTCGCGAGCATTACTGCTTCGCAGAAGGAGGTGATGGCTGCCCATGCTCTCTCGCTCCGTACCATGGCTTGAACCAGGGCCGGACGCGAGAGATTTCTGCTGTAGATCGCCTCCACAAGGACACGGCGGTGCTCTGCTCAAGCTGGACAGACCTCCACCGTATGCTCCACCGTGTCCTCCGGGCGATCCACACAGTAGTGACACCCGGGCGTTTCCAGCCTTATCCGACACAGGAACCTCCCGAAGCTGCCGTGTCCGGTGAGGACCTGCGTCAGGCGGAAGGTTAGGATGCCGTGGCGCCTCTCTAGCCATTCCTCAAAGAGGGGACTTATTGCCGCAATTGTGGCATGCCCAGTACTGGGTTGCGACAATCGCACTCTCCATGTCGCCATGAGATCTCGCCGGAGCTCTGTCCGCTGTGCCGCTATTTCTCGTGGCAGCGGAGTTACGCCCCTGCGTTTCACCTCCTCGGGCCACTCCCATACGTGCGCGAGGACTTTTGCCTCCAGATCCCATGGCGGCAATTCGGCAAGGAGGCTCGCCGCCTCACCGGAGACCGTGCGGTATCCCCGGACCAGCTGGATGGCCATAACTCTTTGGGCCGCGCTCAACCGGCAGGCTGGCCGCAGCGCCAGGGAACGCGCCCACACAGGTGCCCCGTAGAGGACCATGGACCGCACGACCCCCGCGTAGAACCTCCGGCAGGAGGCGTTTGGACCCCCTAGTTTGGGCGGGAGCCGCTTCAAGGCAGCCCCGGCCCCTTCCAGTTTGGAGTTAGGAATTACCAATAAAGCGCCTGGAAAATATATTTAACAAGTTTTTCAAAAGTCCTCTAATAAAATAAGACCAGAGTTGGAACTGTTCGTCGTAAGTTGTGTTAGTTATTTATTGTAGCCGACACTTAGTCTGAACTTTCACGGCTGATACTGTCACGCCCTTGAGACATTCTGGTACAATCATTATAATTAAAGTTTAGCGCTATGATACGTTTTTGTAAAAATATATCATTCTACATATCTAATCATGTTTGTCGAAAACACACTCCATATTTTCATATAACTCAGAACGTAACTAACATCCAGAATGAATGAAATGAGAATATTTTTGTAAAATAGCTACCGTTTGATAACAAAGGAGTTAGACGTAGAAAATAATTATATGAGTTTCTTATCGGCTGACGTCCATCATTTTCACAGTACAGTCGTTAGTAGCAATTTTCGGACCTTATCTTTACATCTTGAGTTTATAATAAGAATGTCGTTTTTTCGTTTTTCTTAAACTCGTACATATTTATAGTGACCTCTGGACATTTTGTTGCCTAATAGAAAAAGAAAACAAGTTATAATGATGTGATCCAGATTTCTGTTGTTATTCGCATTCGATTCGGTTCGTTATCCCAAAACTACTGAATCAGTCCTGTGATGATACGAGGGCAGGTCAAAAAATTCGCGGAATGGAGGGGTTAGAGAGAGGGGTAGTTATTTTTCCTGTCACTACTCGATGACGTAATATAATTATAAATATTAAGTTTCACCCCAGTCGGCTTAACCTTTGAGATACCGCTGGATAAATAAGTCAATAGGAAAGAGAATGCTCACACCGCTTCAAAAACGATTTTTTGGAGCTGTGTAGTGAAAACAGGGTTTATGTACCGAATTGTGGACTGGAGAGAAAACTTGGGTTCAACCTGAGTCAAAGCAGGAGGCAATGCAGTGGCACAAAAAGGCGCAACACCGCCTAAGAAGTTTCAGGTGTCCCAATTGGCTGGAAAGATTATGGCTACAGTTTTTTGGGGGTTCAGAGGGCATTTCATTAATCGATTATAAAGAAAAAGGTATCAATATCACGGGCGCTACGGTAGGTACGGTACACTATTAGAAAAATTTAAAGAAGCAGTTAAAAGAAAAGTGAATGGGAAAAGTGGTCTCGAGGTGCTCCTTTTGCACGACAACGCATGTTCACAAGAGTCATGTTGCGATGGCTGCCTTACACAAGTGCGGCTTCGGAACTTTACACCACCCCCCTGTAGTCCAGATTTGGCCTCTTCTGATTATTATTTGTTCCCAAACATGAAAAAAGAGCTTCGTGGAAAGAAATTCATGTATGACGAAGAATAAATTGATGTCGGCAATTTCTGCTTATTTTGAAGGCTTTGACAAATCATTTTTTTTCGTAGATACCTATAAACAAATTATTTGATAGGTCTGAAAAGTGTATTAGGGTTAGTAGATAATATATTGAAAAGGAAACATAATTTTATGTTTAATTTCACCCCTTTTCCCTTTCATTCCGCTAACTTTTTGACCCGCAAGCAGTATTCGGTTTTTCTACCCTGTAATTTTCACTCCTCTTACTCAAAACTTCCGTTATTGTAGCGTATCAGAGCGGGAATAAAATAGCATATTTTCCTCAGGGGAGTTATTTTTTTTTAATTTTTGTTTGTGACCAACCATACTAAAACGAAAAAGTCTTTATTCATAGGTAAAATAATCATGAATAAAGACTCGACTTATTACTTTTCATAAAAAAGAAGAACATTTTATTATTGAAAATTTAACTATAGGCGATCTCTTCGGTAGAATCAATGCGTGTATTGCGTTGCGGCTAGAGAAGAAACATTTTTTTATTTTTATTTTTCTCTAATTACAAATTTTATTGGTGACCGTAATGGACCGTATTGGATTATTTTATTTTCTCGCAGTCGTAGTGAAAAGTAGAGTGTAATGTAGAGACACACGGCGCTAAAACCCCATTATAACTCGGTTTCTATTTACTTCCCTCGCAGCTCGGGAGTGAAACTACCTTGTATATAATGGGTAATTTTAGCTCCTTGTATAAAAAAAAACAATCTACAACTGTCTATCATATAAATAAATATATCGAAAACCTGAAGCTGCTTATTTACCATAGATTTGTTTCTTCAAATGCTTGTAGAAATATAGTAGTATATTATAGTAGTATAATGCATTGTGATACGAAAGACTAATACTTTCACTACATACTTTTTTGTGTTATTGTAGATTAATAACCTAATCCGCAGGCAAAAGTAAGTATTAAATAAAGGGATATATTTAACTAATCCTCTAAAAACTTTTTGCGCTTCTATTGATGGGCATTTTTTAAATAATTGAGCCTCTTTTTCACTTTCTGGCCTGTTCTGACAGTTGGACGCAGTAACTAAGCTAGGGCATCCCGACCTAATTAATAGGATAGTTTCGGTTAGAACTGTGACAAACCGCGCGCGAGCCAAGCGAGCGAAGCGAGCAGTCAATCGGCAGCAGCCTGCGAGCGCTACATCCAATTTGGTCACAGTTACTTGGTACTTATTATTTAGTATTCATAGATCCTCAAAATAGGAAATTTTAATATCCACAAAAAGAGGTGCCATCATTATAATTAATAGAGAGTTCAATAATACATCTAGGAGCCCAATATGGAAATAGGTTCGATTAAATACAAACCTAAAATATAATTATCCTTTAACATGATTCAAATAATGTTGGAACAAAATTATCAAACGCTCGCTGGTAGTCATATTGTTCAAAGTTCGTGTTTTATTAAGTTTAAAATACTGCATAATCTCTTAAAATATTAGCGGCGCGCAGTGGAAGTAGCACAGTTTGCAAAGCACTCTACTCTTCTATTTTCAGTGGAGTAGGTAATCGTTTAAAGTTAAACAAACTAGTTGTTTAGGTGAAGAGTGTTTATAAGTGGAGTGCTTAGACTTTAGGGCGTGTACCCACTTATTAGATTAGATTAGATTAGATTATTATTTATTTGTGAAAACATGAGTACACTTACAGAGCATGCTAGTTATTAAATTACATTATAGTCTTAAGATCAGTCATGTTTGGCCTTAGTGGCGTACAAATATTTAAATTTCAGTTATAAAAGTTATTGGATAAAGTATTAGATTACATAAGAACAAAATAGTAAATGTCAATTTTGAAAACAATTAAATTAAATATATGGTCATAGTTACGTAACAATTATTAAATGTCAATTAAAATTATCATCATAGCAATAATATGTTGCTTTATGTAGATTATGTCAAAGATGTATTGATAATATTAGTTGCTACACGGTATTAGATGTTATCTTTAAGAAATTCTAGAATACTGTAGTATGCTTTCCCTTCTAGCAGTATCTTTAATTTATTTTTTAATTGACGAAAATTAAGCTCCTTCCAACTATTTGGGAGTTTATTGAAAATTTTAGGGGCCATACAGAAAACACTCTTGTGCATTAATGCTGTTTTCGATCTATGTAGACAGAGAATACTGTCATCGCGTCTACTATGATTGCGATCGACCACTTCTGATTGTTGTGGAAATAAGCGTCGATTTGATTTTACAAACATGACAATGTCTAAAATGTAAAGGCAAGGCAGAGTTAATATTTTATATTTTTTAAAGTAGGGCTTACAACTTTCGGTTGACTGTAACTTAAACATAGTTCTAATGCACCTTTTTTGGGCTTTAAAGGGTATGTCCTTGTCGTTGAGTTGCCCCAGAAAATGATCCCATATCTTAAATGTGAAGAAACCAAACCGTGATAAGCAATGATTCAGTGTTAAGCACTGGGACCAGTTTGAACAGCGCATAACAAGAATTACTCATTTTTTTACCGAGTTCTTCTATGTGTGCTTTCCAGTTTAGCTTTTTGTCAATCGTCACTCCAAGGAATTTAGTGTTTTCAACTTCTGTAATAATTCTGTTATTGTACTGGACGTTAAGATCGGTCATAGTTGATAAACGTTGACTGAAGTGCATTACGTTAGTTTTATTAAGATTAATTTTTAGATTATTATTATTCATCCAATTTATTATTGATGTGAGAGAATTATTAATGTCATTATTGTAGCTATCTTTAGTATTACATTGAATTGTGATAGTGCTGTCATCAGCAAAGAGTGTAACTGGTTGGTCTACATGTTTAGGTAAGTCATTTATATATACTATGAATAGTAGTGGACCCATCACACTACCCTGAGGGACTCCATACTTGACTACTTGCTCGTGCAAATAAAATATTTCTACACATTTAGTTTTAACGTTTATCCTAGATATCTCCGTGACCTGTTTTCTGTTATCAAGATATGTTTTTATTAATTTTAGAACCGTGCCTCTTATACCGTATGCTTCCAACTTATTTATTAAAATATCATGCCTGACGTAATCAAATGCCTGCGTCATATCACAGAATATGGTGCAGACGGGATTGGTTCTATCGACATTTATCATAACTTTATGTAGGAAATCGTAAACAGCCATATTTATAGTTCGGTTTTCTCTGAATCCTTTTTGTTCGTTAACTAGTATGTTGTGTTTTTCTAAATAAGCACTAAATTCTTTATAAAAATACTTTTCAAAAATTTTGGAGAAAATACTAATAATCGAAATAGGTCTGTAAAATTCCATGGATTCTCTATTTTCTTTTTTAAATATAGGTTTTACAATTGATTTTTTTAAAGCATCAGGGAATGTTCCGTTACCTACTTATACTTAAATTAATCAGATGGCTTAGATGCGTCCAAATTTCTGGAGCCACCAACTTAACTATTTTTGTTGATATTCCGTCATGACCCACGCTGTTCGAATTTTTCAATAGTTTGATTGTTCTAAACACGTCTTGCGTTATACAAGGGGGCATAAAAAATGATTTTTCTCTATTTGGGACTTTTGATGTGACTTGATTTCCTGAATCTACAAGCGTAGTCCCGCTTGTAGATTCAGGAAATCAATAAAGTATTTATTAAATTCGTTGAATATTTTCTGGACATCTGTTATAGTGTCACTGTTTACTTTTATTTTTGTGATAAGGTTTCGTGGTATGTTATGCTTTGAGTTATTGATGATTTTCAAACTGGTTTTAGATTTATTACTAGATTGTTTTATTTTATAATTATTCTGTGCATATTGCGTTAGTTGTATAATTTTCTTAAAAAATTTAGTGTATTTAGTCAAGCTATATTTATTAGTTTCATTTGGGTCACGTCTGTATTGCCATAAAAGTTGTCGCTTCTTTTTGCTGCACATTTTGATACCACGTGATACCCACTTAGATTTATTTGCCGTATGTATGGTTACAGATACTTCAGGAAAGCATAAATTGTAGAAAAGAGAAAATGTTTCTATAGATATATTGTAGGCTATGTTAGGATCACCTGTTTCGTATATCTCAGAGAATGACAACCTACGCAGGTAATTTTGAAATATATTCTGATTTGTAATCACGCCTATTTATTTATTTATTTATTAAAACTTTATGCACAAGTATAAGAAAAAATAATACCGTACAAAGGCGGACTTAATGCCTGAGGCATTTTCTACCAGTCAACCTTAGGGTGATGCAGAGAAGACACATGGCAGGTGCAACCTAAGGGATAGATAACACGAAAATAACTTTACAATACAAGAATACATACGTAGATACATACATATAAACAGAATAAACTTTGTCAGGAGAAATAACGATCGGTAGTGTGGAAATATCGATCAGTAGAGGAGAAAACGAATCCAGCAAAATATCAGCGCTGGGATGTTTCTGCCAACTTCTTACGTATATGTTCACGTGCCTTCAGTTTAAAAGACAACCGACAGGTCACCGTTCTGATGTTCAGAGGGAGCGCATTCCAAAGAAAGATAGTCTGGACAAAGAAAGAAGAGCGAATGAAACCAGAGCGGTGAGAAGGACATCGAAGAAGACGATTGTTGGTGGAACGAAGATTTTTACTATGGGCAGAGCACAAGTATTGAATATGGGAAGTCAGGTAAGAAGGAGAAGTGGGTTTGTTGAGAATAGAGAACAACATAGACAGAGCCCTCACCTCTCTGCACTGACGAATGGGTAACCATTTTAGAAGCACACGGTGTGCGGATACATGGTCATACTTACGAAGATTGAAAACGAATCGAATGCAATTATTGAGAAGTCGGTCAAGTTTATTGAGGAGATCTGCATTCAGGTCATAGTAACACACATCACCATAGTCGATTATGGGAAAGATTAAGGACTGTACAAGCATTGCCTTTATGTGTGATGGGAGAAGATTTCTCAACCGATAGAGCGACCGCAACGTTCCGGTGACTTTCTTACTAACAGTCGTCACCTGCTTTTGCCAGTCAAGACAAATGTCGACATGCAGACCAAGATCTTTAACATCGGAGCTAAACGGAATGACTGAGTTGTCAAAGATTACATGCTCCAACTTTTTTAACCCGTCCGAAAAATAGTTTTTGTCAAACTCTGCAAAATAGGCCTCCGTGGCGGCGATGACCTCCTCATTCGATCCATATCTATTCCCGGCGAGTGATTTTTTTTACAGGTGGCAAAGATAAGCCATTCAGCTTCCTTATGCTGTGGGGGCTCCCTATTAAGATAGCCTGACACTTGGTAGGGTTAACCGCCACTCCAAATCGATCAGACCTATTCATACGCCAGTATCAGTGCAACAGTTTTTGACGGGTATTTTTATTAATTGCGCTGTGTGGTCGGACTGCGCGAATTCAAGTACTTCTACTTTACAGGCTCTTTTAAAGTTATGTACAATATTATCTATACATGTTTGACTCCTTATTCTAGTGGACTGGTTAACAGATAATCTTAAATTATTATTCAGTAAGATACACTCAAAATAAGTTTGGTTAGATTTTTTTAAAATATTTACATTGAAATCTCCAGCTATTACAATATTTCGAAAAGATTTATTAGTGAGTTCTCGTAAAAACGTATGTAGTTTTTCCATGAAAACATTGAAATTATTAGCGTTTGGAACTCTATAAATACAAGCTATTACAATTTTATAGTTAATCAATTCTACGGCACAACATTTAAAAACGCCGGTTTCTGACATTTTTGTAATATATTTCAATTCCTTATACTGAAGTCCGTTTCTTAAAAGTATGCATGCTCCACCTCTTTTACTTTCCTTTCTTGTGTAGCATGCCGCAAGCTGATAATTAGGTATATTTAGATACTGTTCATAGCCCTTCATAATAAAATGTTCTATAATGCATAGTATGTCCACACATGACTTTATATCTGCTAACTCTTCTAGGCACACTGTTATTGCATCTGATTTAGCTAACAATCCTGCAATACTTTGATGCATTATGTGCAAATATTTAGTTACGATAAAAGCTTGTTGTTTGCTCATTACAGGTGTCGTCTTTATTATTATCCGCAGAAACTTCGTCACATATAGCAAATGCATTGCTGTCGGTTTCACTAAAGTTGTTCATGTTAGAGTATTCTATGTCAGTGATTAGAAGTTTTATATCTTCAAAAATTGTTCTCATTGCAGTGTTGTTTATTAAGCCCGATCTTTCGCGAAACATGCTAAAGTCATACTTAAGATTTCGATTTGACTCCAGGTAGTAAGCGTGTTCATAGGTCAACAGATCCAAGTAGAGTAGGTTATTAAATGTTTCAATCCTCCAGTTGTATAAGCTATTATGTTTTCCATATGCATAAGTAGGGAAGCATAAAATTATGTTGGTATGTTTTATTATACTTAACACATTTCTTATGTAGATTATAATTTTGTGGTAGTCATTCGTTACTTTAAAGTCTTCTGGTCCTATAAGTATTATGCAATAGTCATCAATTGTGAAGTCGGATAGTTTTGACTCAATACCATTGAGAAGTTGTTCTATTCCTACTCTCGGTGTTAGATAGTGACATATTTCATCTTGATCTTCTACTAATACATTTTGTGCAATATTTATGATATTTATTGCCTGTTCCGTGCTAAGTATACATACTTTTTTCTTTCTACAAGTTGGTTGGGTATGTTTAGTACTGGTTTTAATATATGTATTTTTATTTCATGCGTTTTGTATGTAGCCGTTTTTGCTGTCTTGTTGCTTATCCCGAGTTTCAGTGTCATTTTTTCGGATTGCCAAAGTATCAGTTTTTGTCTGCTTTGCCTTAAAGTTTGTGAGAGGTTTTTTCTTGGGTGTATTTTGGTTCAACTTACTAGGGCTACTTGTTGTCACTTTTTTGTATAACTGGTTTTTGTTTAACTGAGTCTTCGTTTAAATGTTTGAGTTCAGTATTTTCTTGGTTTAATAGTTCTATTTCTTTATGGGCGCTATTTAATTCTGATTCAAGGTTTTGTATTTTATCTCTTAGTATTTTTTACGTCGTCTCCATCATCCTCAGAGATATCTGGTAAGCAATAGCTTACGTAACATCAGAGACACTAGAGTGCACCTCTAATAAGAGGCGCACTCTAGTGTCTGATGTTACGTCATTGTCGCGGTCATCTGTACTTGGGTCCGAATTGGTGCGGACGCGTTTACTACGGAATGTTATATTTCCCAAGAAATTATTAAATTTTTTTCCTATTTATATTATTACATATTGAATAATAATAATTAAATTATCTTGATTATTTATAAGCAAGTTTAATCTGACCTCAAAAAGAGCATATAATAGGATTTTTATTCTTCGGATAATTTGTCAGGATTTGCATTCGACAGTAGATACCATCAGGTCAAACGAACATTAATTACTCCGGTGAAATTTATGATCATTAAGTATGCTGACCGATAGTGTATAATTTGCAAACTAGATGGCTCTGTCCTAAAGTTTTAATTGTAGTGTGGTCCTCAGTACACACGCAACATTTTTATTTTATGATATCCAAAGATTTAATTGTTAATTTATTATTTTTATGGTCACGCGCTGAGCGATGACTACTATGACAAGTGTCGCAGGCGACAACGGGGACAGTGGCGGTTAGCGCGGGAGGTATTGAGCGCTCCGTGGATTGTCGTAGGTCAGGGATAGAGTTCGTTATCACCAGTGATAGGAATAGGTAGTGCCTATTTGCCTAAACTTCGAAGAACAGAGACAAGAAACGGAGACTTCCTTAGGACTAACTTTTTTTCCGAGACATCTGTCCCGAAATTTCGAGACAACACATAAATACATTTAAAAAAAATGTTATTTGGAATAAGTAATTCGTCTATATTTACCTAAAGTTTGCGACTAGATATATCATAATAAATAACATACACAGTCGTTACAACCATAAAATTTTCTGATTTTTTTTTTGGAGAACATTTTGTAAATGACTTGTTGATCGTAATACACAATGAATCACAATGTTTGAATAAGAAGCCGTACACGTTTCGAAGTAAATATCTTCTTTCTAGCTCACTCTCGGCTACGTTTAATGAGATTTCTAAAGTTCAAGTGTAAAAAAGGCATTATATGTAACACATAATATGATTTAAAAGAGTGTCCATGGAGTTTCTTGCACGTTCTTCTCCATAGAGACCTACTTTGGAACGTGCAATTTAGCTTCACTTTTCTTGGACTGACCGACATTTGACTATTCAAAAGTGCCCGTAAATGGTCTATTTGAAATAAATGCTTTGATTTTGATTTATCGGTATTTAAAATAAATAAATAATTCATTTATTTGCCAGAATGTAGGTATACAAAGTGGTATGATCTTAATATTAATGAGGTCCCTTTACATTCTACCGTTATACATGATGTGCAAATATTTAGTTACAAATGAAAATACAAATACCCTTTTTTCTTTCATCTTAATGAAATATATTTCTAAAGTATATTTAAAAATGTGCATGATATTAAAATAATTGCATAATAATGGTATCACATTATCACATCTTACGGCAGCGCGTTTCGTTATCTATTCTTAGAAATTACAAACTGTGCGGCGCGGGGAGGGTCTACATACCCCCTCCCCCCTACTCCTTACCGCCCCGCGTGCGCGCAGGTTACCTTCACTTCAATCCTGTACTTCGGTTTGTTAAGTGCGCATCTTCCTGTATTGTTTTTGTGAATATTGTTTTTCACCCTCGCTCGTTTTTTGGTTCATTGGATCTTCTTAATACGACTACTTTGGCTTGAATTTATGGATTACGATTTGCTGCAATAACATTGTTCCTGTCTGTCTACATCAAATAATACGGTAAGTCAACATTTATTACTTTTTAATGTTTTGGCTAAAGTTATTTATTTTATTTCTTGTAGGGAAACAAACAGTAAGTTAGATATAAAGAAGAACATTAATGTATATATTATTTTATCTTAAACTAGCAATTTGACAGTCTAGATTGATATGCAATTGTATGAACTTGATATTTTTTAGTGGAGTTTTTAAGATAATTATTGTGTATGAAACGTAGTTAAAGAAAAAAAAACATACGCATTTAACTTTTGGTTCAAATATAAAAGTGAACTTCAATACTACCAAGCATAGTAATGTTATATCTTTGGTGTCATAAAGAATTGCTAAGGTGGACGAATTCTATCAAAATATATTATTTTTCTGGCCGGTTCTTTTAATATTTGAACCAAAAAGGAATATGTCTTTTGCGCATTGACTAAAATGCGAAAAAAAAATTTCAATAACAATGATGTTACGCGTGTTCATATTATCTAACCGTTTTTCTTTATTAGAGCGTAAAATGAAAGAATAAAATCTTTAAATCGATACAATCGATGCACCTAGCTGGAATGCGCGCACCTCTCCCGCTTTCCTTTCCACCTCCCTGTATCTATAAAGGTTCGTTATTCCTTTTGAGGCATGGAAAACTTAAAATTTTATTTTATTTTAGGTACTTGCCATCGTACATCTTTTTGGAGACCAGTAAGATTGGAGATGGCGAACAAGCCTAAGAAAGCAACAGTACAAAGTTGGATTGGACTTCATCCTGAATTATATTACGACCCGGCCAGTAATTTGATTTACTGTTCTAAGTGCGAGAGCAGTATAACAGCTAAACTTAGTAGTGTCAAGAGGCACGTTAAAGGTCCGAAACACAAAGGGACTAGTAAAAAACCAAATGAAGAATTTTATTTGGACCTAGTACAATTTCTCATATTATGTAATATACCTTGGATTCAAGTAAACAACCCCGCTTTCAAAAAAATCTTCCATAAATATATTTGCTGCATTTGTACAAATCGACAAAAGCTTCCTGAGCAATCATTGCTGAGAAAAGTTTATTTAGATAAGATTTTTAAAACTAAAATTGACTCGATTTATGAACAAATTGCAAATCAAAAGCTGTGGGTATCTTTAGACGAGACAACTGATTTTTTTAGGCAGATACATGGTACATTTACTTGTAAAACCTTTAAATGCGATCACACAAAAACCATTTTTAGTTGCTTGCAAAGTACTAGAAATTGTTAATGGGAGCACAATTACCCAATTTGTAATAGACTGCTTTGAAAATATGTGGTGCGATTTGTATGAATCCAAAGTAGGAGACGTTGCTGTATTATGCACTGATAGTGTAGCATATATGCTAAAAGCGGGGCGTGTGCTGAAAAATTATTTGCCCAACATGATACACGTCACTTGCTTAGCACATGCACTGAATCTCGTGGCAGAAAAAATACGATACGAATACTCAGATGTAGATGAATTAATTTCAAACGTAAAAAAAATATTTTTAAAATCACCTAATAGAGTGCGCTTGTTAAAAAACACCTTTCCCCACATGCCGCTTCCTCCAGAACCCGTTATTACAAGATGGGGTACTTGGTTGGAGGCAGTGTCATATTATGCAAAATATTATGATCAAATTAAAACAATTGTAAATCTTTTAAGAAGTTCCGACGCGCTATCTATTAGGTGTGCCAAACATGTTCTTCAAAAGGAAAACTTGAAATTGGACTTGGACTACATTGAGGAATATTTTAAAGATATACAAATTGGATTAAAGAAATTACAAAAATCGAATTTAACTCTAACGGAATCCTTTGAAATATTTGATCACGTGAGAACTGTGCTTAGCTGGTGTTCATCTGAGCTTATACAAAATAAACTCGTAAATGTCATGGACAGAAATCCCGGTTTAGATAAAATTAGAGACATATGTGAAGCGACAACAGCAGGAAAGGATGAGCGATCATACTATATGTACGCGCCTTTAACCTCAGTTGATGTTGAAAGGTCATTTTCAACTTATAAATGGATTCTTAACATAAAAAGAAATCGCCTGACAGTTGAAAATATAGAAAAAATTATGATTGTGTATTTTAACTTAGATGACTCATCGGACAAAGAAAATTTCGGTTCTGATACTGAACTTGACGAATCGAATCACGATGATTAAATTAAAATCGTTCTTTATTTTTTATGGTATTTGTAACACAAATAAAGATTTTCAAATTCTTAGCAATTTTTGATGCATCAAGTTCTTTATCAAAACCGAACAGTTAGTAGTTTTATTACAACTGATTGTCCTAAATGCTTCAAATATTAATTTGTAAACTTCAAAGGTTAATTTGTACTTTGATTTGAGTAAAAATTGCATCCCTCAACGTCAGTGAAATAAATATGACATAGATATTTAAAGATAGATAAACATAAATTTGTTTCTTAAATCTTTCCTTCTGTACATTTTGTTTCATGGTTTCCAATTACGTCATATTTTAAAATAATATTAATATACATATATTTGTTACAACAATATTCTATGTGTTTTATTTTTCCTTTAGAGCCCATTAATTATTTAATGAACCTAGAGCGATATCGACCGGCGATTTTGGAGCATTTTTTCTTTCGTTTTTTTTTTGCATAGAAACTCCAAAAATCGCCAGACAATATCGGTGGTGTGAAAGGACCCTTACGTTTTTTTTTTTAACTAGTTAATGCCCGCGGCTTTTCCCGCGTGTACTATTGTTTTTGTATCCCATGGGAACTATACTTTTTTTTTAATAGGAAGTAGCATATGTGCTATTCCACACCTTAATCTATATCACTACCAAAATCAGCATTTTCAGTGGCATTGAGTAATGGACATCCATACAAACTATCACATTTATAGACAAACTTTAGATAAATATAGACGAATTACTTATTCCAAATAACACATTTTTTTAAATGTATTTAAATGTATTAAGATGTGCCGGAAATAATTTAGTCCTAAGGAAGTCTCCGTTTCTTGTCTCTGTTCTTCGAAGTTTAGGCTAATAGGCACTACCTATTCCTATCACTGGTTATCACACTATTCAAATTTTGAGTTTTTTCCAGTTTTCATTTACAGTATATTATTACAGTACAGTATATTATTGTTACAATATCCACTTTTTACCACTTTACTTATTTAAAAACTGAGGAGCAAAAATAACAACGTTCCGTCTTTTAAAAATCACGCGCTGTTATTGTAATTGACCATAATTTTGCATGCCCGTAATGGGGGTGAAATATGTCCTGTGCTATAATTTAATTTAACATCTCGTGTAACCATATTTCATGCAAATAAATGATTTATTTATTTATTGAATTAAGTAAATCTACGTTGACTAACAATAAAAAAATGGAGCGTAGAAGATACTCCTAATAGGTACTACTTATATGGTCCTATTTAATTACCTAAAATACACTGGGCCGCAAAGCATGCGGATCAGTAACAAACACCTCAATAACTTCCAAAATATTGGAGCTAGCTTTGTGAAATAAAGACTGTAGAAAATTTCATAGTGTTTAAATGAATGTCATAAAAGTTCAAGATTTTTGAAAATAAACTTCATGTTTATTTTCAATAAAAGTAAGTTAAGTAAAAATTACCATTTTCACTAGATTTCGAAAAATCTGCTACGGTATCAAATATGCAAAGTTGACACATTTTAGTACTCGTATTTTGTATTGCCACCACGAGCTGTCAGCTGCTATAACGTTTGGCATGGTTTTCACCAGATTTCTGAGTCGATGCTGAGGCATATTTTCCCATTCCTCTTTTCAGTGCTTCTTTCGGTTCACGAAGCGTGATTGGAGGTGATTTTGCTGGCGTACACGTCGTCCCAGTTCGTCCCAGGCATGCTCGATGGAGTTCAAGTCTGGGCTGTGTGCTGAACACTCCCTGCGTGTGATAGAGACAATTTCAAGGTAGTCAAACACTATCCGAGCTGTATGGGGACGAGTGTTATCTTGCATAAAGATGGCGTTCTCGCACATGGTTACTAATAATGGGCTAACATACATTTACTGGGCCAACATACGTTACTTTTCTTTCACGTGTATGGAGCATCCGCCGTATGGCACTTGCTCTTCAATGCAAGCTTGGTTACAGCGCTCTCCTGGTCTTCTGTAAAGAAAAATAAAGAAAGAAAGCCGATTCAAAAAAAAAAAATACAAAGAGATAAAACACTTAGTAATTAGTTCGTTCTATACTGAAAAAGTAGCATATTTCAAGCACAACATAAATAATAAAATAAAAAACCCTTAATTAATATGGAAAAATCTAAAATCCACCTTATAGCCCTATAAGCCCAGACAAGACCTACCATCGCATTTCACAGATCCAGACCTAATTAATATCAACTTTTTAATTGTGTCTGGTAACAACGCGGCCAGCACATCACATGAACTATTATGAAAATCACAGAAATGGTGAAGACATTTTTGCAATCACTCCAGTGGATGAGAACGACGTCTCTCGCGTTATCTCAAACATTAAAAGTAACGCTGAAGGTTACGACAACATTACCCTGGATATGATTAGCATGACTCTGCCACACACGTTAAATGTTGTAACGGACATAATAAACCGCTCCATAGTGACGGTTACGTTCCTCGACCTATGGAAAATTGACTCCGTTAGGCCCTTGCCAAAAAACTCAAATCCATCTACTTTAAAAGACTTACGCCCTATAAGTATATTATCATGTTTACCTATCCAAAGTATTAGAAAAAGTCGTTAGCCGCCAATTAACGCTTTTTTTGGAACAAAATAACGTTCTACCTGATTTACAATCTGGTTTCAGAAAACAGCGCAGTACATCTACTGCATTACTGGATGTTACTGATAATATATTATCTGCCCAAGATAGGGGAATGTGCTCATTACTGGTTTTACTCGACTTTTCTCGCGCATTTGACACTATAAATATCACGCTATTAGGTACATACTATCGAAGCTGTCCGTGTGGTATCGGACGTAAAGAATAGCACCATCCCATTTCTTCCCATGGGTGTCGTAAAAGGCGACTAAGGGACTTACTAGAGAATGGGCAGCAGCGTTCTCTATGCATTTTAACACCATACTGCGATCGCCAACCCGCCTGCCAAGCGTGGCGATTATGGCAAACCCCCCCAATATTGGGGGAGGCCTATGTCCAGCAGTGGACGTCTTTCGGCTGGAATGATGATGATGATGATGATCGAAGCTAAGTTATTATGGTTTCGACCCCAGCGCTACGTGGTTTCGCAGCTATCTAAGTAATAGGGAGCAACTCGTTGACTTGCGTTTGGGTGACGGCACTAACCTTTTTTTTTTGGATGGGGAATCATCTCTTAGCCTCCCTTCGTGCGTAAATAGCATGAACCTCGACTCATCCGAAAACATTACCCTTGACCAGTCATCCAGAGTCCAATTCATGTGTTCTGTAGCGTAACTCAGTCTTGAATTTCGATGCTGCCTATCGAGTTTTCGACCATTTGCAGGTCTAAATGGCTTCAAGTTTGTTTCAGCAAGACGTCCGCCTCACTGCACACGCGCTCAGATTGCTCCTTCCGTTTAAAATAAAAATAAATAAAAAAATCACCGTAAAGGGTGATTTTTTTACTTCCACAGCCATTCCAAATCGATTTCTCAACATTGTTGACACCATATATCAATCCTCCCGCACTCTCGTGCACCTTGTTCGGCCTGTTCCTGATCTGCTAATATTAGATCCGTTCTCTTCAAATTGGTGATGCACTCTTTGAACGGTTGATAGCCACAGTTGTCGCTGTATAACGCTGACTGCGCCCGTCTTCAAGTATTGTCAGATTTCTGATACACTCTTCGGGGATTAGTGGCATGTTATAATTGAATTTGATCAGAATAATGAATTTCAGTTTCAATTTCTTGAGCAGAAATTCATTATTATGATCAAATTAGCATAATGAATTTCTGCTCAACGATATTGTTGATATTTAGAAACGGAAACAAAAGTATAACCAATTGGAACAACTGGTTTTACTTTTTTTTCTGTTTATGAATAAACATACTGTTTGCTTTCATTTCTTGAGCCGAAATTCACAATAAAGCTGTTGAAATTTAAAAAAATCATCTTTATTTCTGATGTACCGTTTTTAATACAATCACCAAATACAAATAAAAAGGTTTCTTCTTCCTATTGTTGTAATGGAATAAAATTTAATTTCGTTTTTATTTTAAAATGATTGCTCAAATATTTTAAAATTATCGCATTTTTTATAACCGACCCGCTTTCTTTGCGGCCCAGTCTATTACTACAGTCACTCTTTTTTGTGCTATCGTATCAAATAGATCCGCTTATTCATAAAATGAGTAAATAAGTGAAAAACGACACAGTATAAAAACAGTTTATATTAAACAGTTTTTGCTTATTAATTTATTACAAAACATAAGTAGTTACCTGACCAAAACACTAAAATTTTAATGCTTAACTTATTACTATATATATAATCCAAATATACTAATAATACCTATACAGTCGTGGTTTCTATCCTAATAGAGTAAAGGGGTAGTCTGCTGGCAAGGCGTTGACGACCTCCTTGGATAATTCCTTATAAGCTACAGTCATTTGTTGGTGGATCTTATTGATCAGCTCTGGCACATCTTCCATAGTTAGACCTGTCGTGGGCACCGGCTCCAGGCACTGGATGACCACGTGACCTGTAAAACATGAAACAGTCCACTTAAAAAAAAATTATGTTCCGAAAATGTCTTGTGTTTTTGAATAGAAATCTTTGAACTTGGAACTAATTGCAATAAGATTTTGGTGTCCACCATCTCTATTGAGATAGTAGCTCATAGTCAATCTTTTAACTAGGGTTAACGGTATTACTTATTAGGCTTATTAGGTTCCCAGTAAAGAACCCACGTACCACCCATAATTGTCATAATATGCATACCGTAGAACGCAGAAATGACGATGATATTGTAGCACATAAGTACAACTACGGGAACTATTTTTTGTGTTTCAGGTTTCAGCTCCAAATTGGGTAGGTAAACATTAACAGAAATAAAAAAGGGGTAACCATTAAACAAGTCCATACTGAGATAAGGATATGTTGTGTAGCTTGTGTGCTCGAAGGTTCTTTCAAGAAAAAACCCCTTTGTGAGAGAATTCAAAAATATTTCATTAAATTCGTTTCTCTGGATATTTTCAGTTACACAGGGGAAGTTTTGCGTGGATTGTGATGGAGCTTCCACTGGTAAGAAGATTAAAGTCCAAATTAGAATATAAATAGGCTACTTTTTGTCCGGAGAAGAAGGGTCACGGAAATTTTAACCTTTCAGATTGAAGTTGCAAAGCAAGATAGGCTGTAAAATCGTTTTTATTATTAAGTCTTAGCAATGTAATGTACGTGGACAAAATGTTCAATAGCATTTGTAAAGTAAGTGACGATAATAAGGACGACTCTTTCAGAATTTTGAGCAGGTTTTCACGCCTTACACCGAGAAAAAGCTACACATTTTGCACGTTATCTCTAAAGCGTCAATAACCCAACTAATATTATAGATGCGAAAGTGAGTTTGTTTGATTATTTGGTTGTTTGTTACACTTTCACGCTAAAGCGTCTGAACGGATTTAGATGAAATTTGGCACATGGGTAGACCATGACCTGGATAGGACATAGGATACTTTTATCCCGATTTTCCCACGAAATCGAGACTTATGCGGGCGAAACCACCTGCGGTTTAATTTTAAAATTAATATAACTATAAATGTCATATAATATAATATAAATAAAATATAGTATAATATTAATGGTTTATTTATATTAATAAATTAACCATTAGAATTATTATACACGGTGATTTTGAATTCACTGTTAACCTTTCAGGTCGTCAAAGTACTTATGATAATGAGCAACTTCCACTATGAGACCAACTCTGAAATATCGAAAAAACTATAAGCTGTTTCATACAAAAATGCATTGATATCCTTGATACTCTTGGTATCGGTAGACCATGTCATGTGGATTTTCCTAATAAGATTGGCCTTGATGATATCAACCGTCACTTCACAACCACCTGTCATTTGGATTCCCAAGTGTTGTCCCAGACGGTCGATTTCATTACTGGCTTAGTTAGTCCCATAATAGAACCATTTCACTTCACTCCGGTCACCTTGGAAGAAATTAAAAAGATTATCCTTTCCATAAAATCCAAGGCTGTGGGCTATGACGGCATCAGCCGTAGTATGGTCGTTTGGATCATCGATATCCATCTCCCTCCGATTACCTACATCATCAATTTTTCTCTTGATTCCGGATAATTCCCATCCCTGTGGCGTATGGCCTATATCCGCCTACTCCCTAAAATCCCAAGTCCCTCCCTACCCAGCCACTTTCGACCTATTTCCATTCTCCCATTCCTGTCTAAAGTGCTTGAGGACTGCGTACACAAGCAGTTTACGGGGTTTGTTCACCAGAACAACCTTGTTAGCTCTTTTCAGTCTGGATTCAGGCCTGGGCACAGTACAGCCTCCGCTCTTCTTAAAGCGACTGGTGACATTAGAGAAGCGATGGAGGATACCAAGGTTACCGTTTTGGCATTAATTGACTTCTCCAATGCCTTTAATGCCGTCAGTCATGATATTCTCCTTTCTATCCTCTCTCATCTTATGGTTTCACCCGAGGCCATGGAATGGTTCACTCCTTATCTTCGGGGTCGTCAGCAATCGGTTCGCGTTGATGAGAGTTCATCGAGTTGGCGCGTCCTGAATGCTGGTGTTCCACAAGGCGGTATTCTTTCTCCACTGTTATTCTCCATCTTAATTAATTTTATTACTCACTGTCTTCGATGTTCGTATCATCTTTATGCTGATGATCTTTAGTTATATACAGCTGAGCGGGTAGAAGGTTTATCAGACGCTATAACAGATGTAAACCGAGACTTAGACGCTATCAAAAAATGGTCTGATAATTTTGGGGTGTCAGTAAACCCCTCAAAGTGCCAGGCCATTGTAATTGGAAGCTCGCGCATGATGGGTAGGGTGGCACTTAGCTCTCTTCCTTCTCTTATTTTTAACTTGGTACCGTCATACCCATTACCCCTACGGTTAAAGATCTCGGTTTGCATCTTGACTCAACGCTGGGCTGGCAACGCCAGGTGTCTAGTGTTAGTCAAAAGGTCAACGGTACTCTGCGATCCCTGTATCGTCTAAGGAGCTTTTTGTCCGCTAAGACGAAGACTATGCTTGTGCAGACTTTGATTTTCCCTATCATCGACTATGGTGACGTGTGCTACTTTGACTTGAACGCGGTTTTGCTGGATAAGCTCGACAGACTACACAACAAGGGTATCCGGTTCATATTCAATCTAAAGAAATATGACCATGTTTCGAGCTATAGGTCTGAGCTCAAATGGATGTCTATTCGCAAAAGAAGAAGCTTGCGCGCTTTGACCACACTTTTCTCCCTTCTCAACTCTTCCACCCCTCCTTCTTATCGTATATCTCACTTCCAATATCTATGTTCTTCACACGCTAAAAGTCTGCGTTCTTCCAACAATCTTCTTCTACTCTGTCCTTCTCATACTTCTGACTTTGTTCATTCTTCCTTTTATATTCAGTCCATTCTTCTTTGGAATGCGCTTCCTCTTGATATTAGGACGGCCACCAGTCGGTATGCATTTAAGCGGAAATTGCAGAGCTATTTTCATCTCAATTATGTATCTCTTTTCCTTGAATTTGTATATATATATATATATATATATATATGTATAATGTAGGTATATATTGTAGTAAATATGTATGTATTTGTATTATAAGTGTGTAACCTATTTATGTATTTCTGTAACTGTTCTATTTATAATCTAATATGTTATCTTTTAATATTTTTCTTTATTTTTATTTCCTCTCAGAGCACCTGCCATCTTATCTCTTCATCACCCTTGGTGGACTGGTAGAGAATGCCTAAGGCATTAAGTCCGCCTTTGTACTTAATTGTGTATGAGAAGTTTAAATAAATAAATAAATAATATTTACCCGATGAAAATGTATGAAACAGATATATTTTTTGCTATTTCGTAGTTGGTCCTATAGTGAAAGTTGTTTATAATCATGAGTAATTTCACCTCCCGAAAGTTTAAAAGTGAAATAAAAATCACCTTGTATAAATATTTCCAGATCAGAGTGAAATAAATAGTGGGCGGAGGCTTACCTTTATTGAAAATATATTTTTCCTTATTTATAAAATAGTAGGGTGAAAACACAACGGGTATGATGGGCACCTGCGCGGCCACCGCTATGTTGAACGCGCCCTTCTTGAAAGGCAGTAGCTTTGTATAATCTTTGTTTCTTGTTCCTTCAGGGAACAACCAAATCTTCGTCTGGAAAAATAAATTATCCGCTTTACACCCAATTTTCATAAACGCTGTTTGAACATTTTTTATAAATATTTTCTAGCGAAATGTCTGTTTGAATTCCTTTAGGATATATTTTGACAGTTTTATCTTTGTGTTCGTCTTGGTCTTGAAATTGATTACTTATAATGTTTTTGGAATACTCTTTGAACTCTTTGAGATACATTGTAAATCAAAGGAATAATTCTTTTATTTTCGAGATCTTGTTTGATTGTTTGCACTGTTAGTACCTACGTACCTGTTTAGTTAATTCCATGTTTTTATTATAAAACTAATGATATCTAAAATACCTAATGGTAGAAGCATATTGACTATAGAGCAAACATTCTAAGAATTGAAACACTACGTGCAAATCAAAAAACGTTTAGAAAACAACTAATGAAAACAAAGCACTGTATCTTGCAACAAGGCGATTTTATATCTGCGTTATATCCTAGTTCGTTACTGGCGCATTAAGCTGAATTTATAAGTTTAATATTATCCAAGCCTGGAAGCTTCCTCTATTTAATAAATGAGAGCAGTAAGTACTACGTACGGGGTTATAATGTTCACACCGCTGCTAAAGGGAGGGAGATAATGTACTATTAATGCTCCTTTTTTTCAGTTTGGAATTTTAATTTACAAGTGCTGGTACCAATAACATAAGTTTAATAACATAAATCTTTCATTTGATTTTTTTTAATAAATTAAGAAAATGGCTCATAATTTTAACTTATAATAATAATAATAAATTATTTATTTGGACAACATAGGATCCACTGTGTTAGTAATTTTATAGTAGTTAGTATATTATCTAATCAGTAATTTGAAGTACTATTATTTAAAAATTAGCTACTGTTTGAGTTTGCTTCAACTTCACTCGTTCATCACCCCCACAAAACGCCCCAGAATAGGAGAGTAGATGTTCCGCCACTGTCCTCAGAATACTGTTTTCACTGTCCCGCAATCTTGTTACTAAGGACGAGATTTTTTCGAATAACTGCATAAAAGTCGTCAGTTCGATTCATCGCAAACATCTCAGATGCGCTACAAAACCGGGGCAGTCCCAACAGCATTCTGAACACATTATGAAGAAACAGAAAATATAATGGCGATAGAATCATAACTATATCAAACCTAGCTTGAAATAAAGCTTATCAAACACTCACGTTTCACATATACACAAACTACACTCATATAGTGTGTATATGAGTGTAGTTTGTGTATATGTGAAATGTGATGTGTTTGTGGATTTGTGGTTGTGTATCAAGGAGTCTTCCTTGATACACAACCACAAATCCACAATCATTCACTACATTTGCTGTATTAACAACCACTGTAAACAAACAGAAAAGTCACGGTTGTATTGTAATATAAATTGAAGCCGCAAAATCTCCGACTCCTAAGATACAGGTCTGCGTACCTAGTTTAGAAACCTGAAAAGCTGACAATAATTTTAAACTTGGTAGTACAACCCACTCTTTCCATATGCTATGTACTGTGTTGTTGTTTTTATGAAGGTACTAATAAACTTATTATATTATTTCGTACCAAATTTCGACAACACTCTGCTCTTGTTTCATAGCCGGAATAGATAAGCTGAATATCTTATTTTTGACTGCCTCATCATTTGCCTAGCCTTTTCCCAACTATGTTTGGGTCGGCTTCCAGTCTTACCAGATGCAGCTGAATACCAGTATTTAAGGTGGAGCGAATGCCTATCTGGTCTCCACAACCCAGTTACTGGGTAACACTATATCCTTTGACAAGACTGCTTCTCAGACTTTCGGGCCTCTGACGACCCGTAACGACGGTCAAAGATCTACAAATGATTCAAAATCAATCAAAATCAAAATCTTTTTATTTAATCTTTTAAAAATAATTGGCTTTTACAATGTTTTCAAATTACAGTGTTAATAAGTATGGGAGGACAGTGTAGGCCTGTCGAGACGTACCAGGTACTTAACAAAAAAAAAAAAGAAAATGGTCTACAAAATATCTAGTCTATTAAGATTGCCGGGACCAACGGCTTAATATTCTTTCCGAGGCACGGATGGGTCTCGGTATGTAAAGGTGGTCACCCATTCACGGATCGATCTCGCCAAGCGTTGCTTAACCTTGAAGATCGACCCGTGCGGTTGTTATTGTTTAGGCACGAGTGCGGCTATGGATATTAATTGTTATTTTGTTATTTGTGAAATCGCGACAAGTTTGTTGGTGGACATTACAAGTATCTGTCATGGCGTATCTGTTGTGGTATCGGTGTTATTTATTAATGGTTTCAGGCGACGCCATCGCACATTAGTTTGTTTTTTTTCATTTTTCTAATTAGCATTTTTTTTCCTTTTTGTTAAGGAAAAGTAAACTGTGAAAATATTTTATAGACAGCCGGTAGGTATGCGATAGAAACCATGTCATGCCTTCGGCACTTAAAGGTCAATTTTATCTTTTTCCAATAGGAAAACACTAGAGACAGGAAAATGGTAAAATATATAAATAGGTACAGCTACGCTAATACCCAAACATAAAAATACTTGCGTTTTTTTAATGCGTGTGAAAGAACAGATTTTAATGGGATTTTCGGTGTTGTTTTTCTTTGGAGACCGAAAAGCTGTATATTATCGTGTTATGCTACGGGAGGCCGGACGATAAATTTTATTGCCCAATCCCCGAGTCTGCGTTATCGTAGCCGGAGGGAAGTACCCGTGTAGATAATATATTATGATACCAACCTTATTTTTTACCATGACCTCGGAGGTCAGCTTGAGTTGTTTATAAGCTCCCTTCGCGTTGCTTCGGTCTATGAACACGACGCCGGCCAGGTAAGCTGACAGACCAAACGGCCATATGTAGAACAATTCTTTCTTGGCGATAGCCGCCATTTTATCAACCACCTCCCATATATTGAACATTCCTGGAAAATAAACGATCGAGTATAAATAAACACAAACGGTAAATAACAGTTGCAGATAATATCAATACTTAAACGTATTGGCAATCAATAACGTCAAAGGTGAACGAACTTGTGGCACCTACCTACGAGTACATGTTTGTACATATGAAATTGAATGTTAATTGCTTTTCGGAATTGGTTTGCACTGGGATTAAAAGAAATAATATTTATTCCATTAATTGTGTTGAGATGATGTACTCTTAAATTATAATTATTTTGTTTATTGTACTTATTTTCACTACAGTATAATACGTATTAGAACTGAAATAATTGTTTATTTTATCTTGCAACTTGACTTCATTGATATAATTAGGTCTAGCAGTACATATTTAATTAGTATCCATTCCAACGACAGTTCTAATTCAAAAAAGTTAATGACACGCTTGTAATAGGGTATTTTACTATATACGAGAAAAACTCTATAAATATATTATTGAGATAGTTTAGGCAAAAAGGAGTCGGAAAATGTTAGTTTTAGTTCATAAAATAACAAAATAAATTTTAAAATTCAATTCTACGTTTTCAGTTTTTCTTATCTGTTAAAAAACACCATGTAATATTAGCCACCATGTTATTACGTCATTCGGCTATGTGAACAAAAACGTGTCAATTATCATACTAAGATCAGCGCATTTGTTTTCATAGCCCAGTGACGTCATGACCACAGAGCAACATGGCGTCCACTGCGTCCAGCGTTTTCGTCAACCTACGCGCGAAATTTGAAAATGTAAAATTTTAAATGCATTTTTATGGCACTTATCAATTGAATAAAAATTTTGTGATTTTTTTTTGGGGCATATTAACACTATAGAATTTAATTAAGACACTTTTCAAAAATGGGTGTAAGACCCTATTGCAGGTCTTTAAGATCGACATTTTAGAATTTTGATTCTTCAATAGATCAGCGGGGTAATTACGTAACATACTATCAGTAGCAATGGGTATGTGGGGCTTGTGGCTAAATAATAACAGCCGCACGGGTCAATCGATCAGGTTAAGCTACGCTTGCCGCGGTTGGTCCGTGGATGGGTGACCATCTTTACATACCAAGACCCTCCGTGCCTCGGAAAGCACGTTAGGCTGTTGGTCCCGGCTGCCATTCGTGGATCTTTGACAGTCGTTACGGGTCGTCAGAAGCCCAAAAGTCTGACAACCAGTCTTACCAAGGGGTATCGTGTTACCTAGTAACTGGGTTGTGGAGGTCAGATAGGCAGTCGCTCCATGTAAAATAGTGGTATTCAGCTGCATCCGGTTAGACTGGAAGCCGACCCCAACGTAGATGGGAAAAGGCTAGGCAGATGATGATGACTATCAGTAGCAATGGGTTTCATTTTGACAGTTCAACAACATTCGTTGCGTTATTTACGTTGTTGAACAGATAAATTTTACGAACATATGAAGCAATGGATTAGCTATATACTTCAAAATCATTCCGATTGTGATTGATAGTGTGTTACGTAATTAGGGTGCACTTTAGTTACACACCTTTTTTCTCCGATTAATACAATTTCAATAGTTAGCGGAACTTCACAGATATGATGAGTATGTATATCTGAACATAATAAAACATAGCCGAACAAATATTTTTTGTTCAATAATGAATTTTTTTGAAAATAACTTTAGAAAATGCCCGCGACTTCGCCCGTGTGGTATTCAACTATACTATAAAACATACCCCATAGGTACCCCAAGTGACCATACGTTTTGAGATGGACTGTCTCTTTTCTCGGTCACCTGTCCCGTTGTCCCCAGACAAAGCTCCGGGACGCAAAATAGTCCGGTTTTCCGAAACCGCGCGAATATATCTCTGACAAATGTAAATATAATAAAAAAAATATGTTGCATATATTGTTTTATTATTATTATTATTTCTTTACATATCTCGGAACCATGGGGTCCCGGACCTTTGGAAGGCATACGAGGGGCCGAGGCCAACTCGCAGAGGCCCCTTGGACAATTGTAATGGAATGAGGCACCAACCGACGATTATCCCTGTTTGCTCTATGATGGTGCACCCAAGGACAACCCCCGGTTGATGCAGGACTATTGCAGAACATGGGAACAAAACATATTGGGCTATGGGTTAGGGAGACTATAGTGGATCGGTTTCCTAAGGCTATAGAAAGGCTATGGCCCCTACCTGACCAATGCTTTATATAAAATACACCGATAAAATGACAGGGGGTGACTTGCACACTCAATAATGGGCCCCCGAAAACGGCCGCTAGCACATAGTGACGTAGTGACAAGGGGGCAACACTTCCTGGGGTGCTTGAGGAGTGGAGAGATATTCCACGGCTATCAGGACAATCCCGGAAGAACGGTCAAGATCCCTACCAGCATCTTACTGGAATACTTCCTTCCTCCGGGCACGTTTGCTCTTGCGAATCTCCACTCAAACCAGCCAATAAAGGCAAGAATGAGGTGAGAGCTCTGTTCCTCGTCAGTGTTCACTCCAGCCGGCCAATAAAGGCAAGCTAGAGATGAGGAACAAGACTTTTCCCAGGAGATAGGGTCCATGGGGTCGCTACTGCCCAACAGCTCGCCACATGCTGCCCTGCGGGTTTCTGTATCTCTCTTGGTTTGGCTCCTTACCCTAGACCCGTTCCGGCAAAGTAAACTCTCCTGGCACAGACCTAGAGTTCGGAGCGCGCAAGCCCCACCACGACGTCAACGTAGAGATAAGGCGGTGATTATTATTAAGCTGGTGAACCGATGATTGATTTGTTTTTCACAATTTGTTATTATAAAAATAATTATAATTAATCTGAATATAATTATAGTGAACATTAATTGTATTAAGTTACACTTTTTATGAATAAAGAACATTAAATAGTTGTAAATAACATAATAGTTGTTGTTATTGTTAAATAGTTGTTGCAATGTTAACCTGCTTACTGACGTATATAAATCCATGTCCCGTTTTGAGTTAAAAAATAAATGGTCAGTTTATCCATAGGGTATGTTTTATAAAAGGATCTCTTCAGCGAAGAATATCTGTATTCTCAGAAAAATTGTTTCAATCCAAGTAAATATTTTCTTAACGTAAGTAAATGTACTCAGTCCAAGAAAACTTGTTTACTCAAATTAAGAATAATAAATACTTGGTTTTTATTCTTGATTTAAGCAAATATTTTTGATTCAAGACTATTATAGTAATCTTAATTGAAGAAAATATCTAGTTTTGAATTTAATTTAAATTGATGCTTTTGGTACCTAATAAATAAAAAAAAATTGTTTCAGCGTCTTCGTAAAACCATCCCCCAAGGGGGTAAAAAATATCGTGGGAAAGGCCGAACGGATTTTTTTTAAATTATTATTATTATTTCAATGTAATAGAATGCCGGGATCGCGGTAAAGTCCAAAAGGGTTACCGAGGCCCCTGCCAACACAGGCAACGGTAGGAACACGGGTGGGTTTTAGTCAGTAAAGATGACACGCCCTCCTGCTCCGCCCAGAGCGGGAGAAGTTATTTGGTGATTACCCACCCAAAAAAAGGGGGAGATAGGGATGATTTTAAATTCAAACGACTATTGACAGATAATATAGTCAGAGTCCGTATCTTGAGGTAATATTTATTTTAGTATTTATTCCATTAAAATCTGTCTACCCGCTTAAAAGTTATTACAAATAAAAGTTATAGCATTAGCTATAACTTTATACTTACTAAAGTAGATATTACGTAGTTAATGGCGGCGCCGGCACTAGAATATTTCAAATTAGAGGTAATTAAAATAAACTATTATTATTTTTAAGTAAGACATTTAAAATCTGTTTAATTTGAAAGAAAAGAAGATTATTTGCATTTACTATCTGTCTGTCTGTTACCTTTTCACACTTTTACGGCTGAATGGATTTGGATGATAGGTTTACGTATAGGCCATGACAAGGGGGCCAACCATCACCTCTTATACTCGTAGCAGTATTATTATAATATTACTTCACAGTGGGAAAGTGATGGAGCTATACAGGAGTTATAGCTCCATCGCTTTCTCACGCTGAAGTAATATTGAAATAATACCTGCTATCAGAGGTGATGGTTGGCCTCCTGGGTTAGGACATAGGATACCTTTTATCCCGGTAGTACGTTCCCGTGGGATAAATTCCGAAACATACGCGGGCGAAGCCACGGGCGGAAGCCAGTTAAAAATACACAAAAAAAATACTCTCATCCATCTCCACATTGCATCTGAAATCATGAAGTTTCCTAAAGGCTCGTGCAGATTAGCGCAATATCGCGGGCGCGACAAGCAGCAATATGCCTGTCGTGCCTGCACGAGCCTTAATCAATTCATAGTAACGTTGTGTATTTATTGTGAAAATAATTACCTAAGATGTCGAGCGAGCTCTGATGATTCGAGATGATGACGGCTCCTCGATCCTCGGCTAGGACCTTCCCGTCCCGCAGATGCCATTCCAAGTCATATAACTTAGTTACGTGCTTCAGCATGCGGACTCCTATTCTGAAAACGACATTAGTATTTTTATTAATTAACGAAGAGGAGCTCGTGGCTACGTAATAACAGCTGCACGGGTCGATCCATCAGGTTAAGCTATGCTTGCCGGGGTTGGTCCGTGGATGGGTGACCGTCTATACACATGGAGACTCCTCCGTTTCGGAAAGCACGTTAACACGTTAAGTGCGAAGCGAGGCCTAAATCACCCCTGATGCAACTTCCCTGTGGTGCGGCAAGCAAAAAAGTGAATTTCTCTGTCGTGCGAATGGCATAGCTTTGGTTTGGTCCAGTGTAGGAAAGAGATAAATATATATTTGAGATCACTAATGGTTCCGGACTCGGTGGTGTACCTACCTTGGTACCGGATGTCTTAGGCCTCGTGCCGCACTGAATTAATATAATTTTAATGCAGTGCGGAACGAGGCTAAAACGTCCCATATCCCCCCTGACCTCGTACCGCACTCAACGCGAGCTTCCCGCGACCAGTGTTGTGCATCACGTCGATTGGAGAGCACGTCCTTTTACAGCGCCGAACATGTCTAAACGATGTCGCCCGAGGCAGAATAAATAGGACAGTTTCTTTTCTACTTCTGGTTGCCTTTTTTTTCTATTCCGTGAACCGCATTAAGATTTTCATATACAAATAGAAAGATAAACCTTATGCATAAACCGTAATCCATTATTTTCCAATAATAAGTCTGTAATAGGTGCCTCTTAATGGTATAGAATGGAACGCTTCGTGCGCGAGTCCGACTCGCACTTGGCCGGTTTTTTTTTCTTTATGGCGCCTTCAAGCACAATTTAGATTATTTAAAAAAAAATGTATCCTTTGATAGCTTTGTGTTGTTTTGCCAGGTTTTGCCCTTAAAACGATCTAATGAGAAATAATTGATCAAAATCGGTCAAGTCGTTGCGTAGTTAAGACAGTTTAAAAACGTCGATATTATTTTTCCCATCACTAATCGCAGCGAAAATTTGCCCTATTTCAGTGCGTTACGAGGTGTATAAGATCCCATATTTTGTTTTGCTAATAATTCCTAAACTAGCCATCAGATCCCGGGGCGACGGTGGATTAGGGTTCATCAATTCACTGTCTATATCAATAAGGACCAAAATTCTCATTTATCTTTGATTTCGCGCCAGAAAATGGATTTTAGTCTGTAAAAGGAGGTGGGGTCTAATAGACCGCGTGTCGCCCTAACGTCTGGTCACGGTACGGGCCGATTATACCTCGTGCCGCAGGAACGGAAAGTATGCAAAAATTGGTGCCGCAGCTAACGTGTTAAGCCGTTGGTCCCGGCAGTCATTGACAGTCGTTAGGGGTCGTCAGAAGCCCGGAAGTCCGACAGCCAGTCTTATCAAGGGGTGCCGTATCACCCAGTTGCTGGGTTGTGGAGGTCAGATAGGCAGTCGCTCTGCATCCGGTTATACATAAAAAATACCCCAACATAGTTGGGAACATAGGACAGCTCTTTGTGCTCAATATCTTTTTGTGCAGACATGGTTCTCTGAATACAATACTGGTCATCTGGCAAATAGAAGAACGAAAAATATGTCTGTCCTGTAGAATTTTACTGAACTAAATTGGCTGAAAGACACTTTCGAGTATTAGATTCGAATTTATAACGCAGTTAACAATGTAGGTAAAAAACAAAGCAGTGGTGGCCCAGTGGTAACGGCCGCGACTTAAAGTTGTAGGTCGTAGGTTCGAACCTGGACAGGCGCTTTACTTTGTGTAAATTATATGCAGATTGATTGATTAATTAACAAAGTGATAGGGTAGGTGAACACATATGGGCGATGTTTAAGCTTAAAACTACCGATAGTTGCATGCCATACTTTAAACAGTATAAAATTAATGTGCAACTTTTATATAGTATGTATAAACATGGTAATGTTTATACATACTATATAAAAGTAACTGTGTTTGTGAAGTTGAACCCAAATGGTTTAAAATTTAAACGTCTTCGCGATGTAGTTTGACATAATAAACGCGACAATATTCATATTCATAGATTTGCCTTCCACAAGGTAAAACAAGATGTTAACAAAAGGCTTAGAGTTAAGAGCTGTTGTAGACCCTGTCAGGGCACAGCAAAATTATTGTTAGATACATAGCTATTACTTAAAGTTAAATATACTGTGTCATCAGTCCGCTTAGACAACACTAATGCGCAAAAGTGTTTGCTGCATGACTCCGGTCATATATGATAAAATACCTAAAAGCTGGAGGGAATTGCAGCTATCATTATTAAATTATTGTTAGATACATAGATAGAATTATTGTTAGATACATAGCTATTACTTAAAGTTAAATATACTGTGTCATCAGTCCGCTTAGACAACAATAATGCGCAAAAGTGTTTGCTGCATGACTCCGTTCCGTAGTTGGGATGAATACAAAACCCAGTGATCTGTCAGCTACCGAATAAAACCACCGTTGCAAATGGATGCTAGTTTATTACTGGCATAGCGACACAACATGATCGTGCAGGCACGCACACATACATACATACACATCACTCCTCTGACACTATTTCCAAAAATAAAGTACTTAACATTAAGTAGGTAGGTATAATAATTTTACTTAAATAACTACAAACATCAAGAGGCCGACACTTTCGGCTGGTCGCTCACTGCGCACCCTACATCATTCGTTATTATCAAATATAGACACATTTACCGCGTACCGTTTAAGTGCGTGTTCTTTACATACTGAACCCTGGCTACCCTGGCTTTATCCACATGGCTGCTTCGAGTCCAAGCCTTAACACACACTGTAGACGGTGGGCATGAGTCAGGGATCAGTGTTAGGTTCGCCTCGGTTCCTAATTATGATTAATGATCTCATACCAAATGTTAAGTTTGCCAATTGCTGCCTATATGTCGACGACCTAAAGCTTGTCGCACACATCAGAATAGACGAAGATTGCAAACTCCTACAAATGGATATTGACGCCGTCTTTGAGTGGAGCAATGTGAACAAACTAGTTTTCAATACTAACAAGTGCTACGTCATGACGTCCGGTTCGGTAGAGGGCTGCGACCAATCCATTATGACTATAGTTTGGGTGGTGAAGTAATTACTCGTGTCACCCACATAAAGGACTTGAGAGTGACTTTTGACCGCCTCCTTACTTTTAGAGATCACGTCTCTACTCTTGCGAAGGAATCTTTCAGGCGCCTGGGATTTATTTTGCGAAATACTCGTGACTTCCGCAAACCAAATGTTATTAAGCTCTTGTACACCACTTTGGTTCGAAGCTTACTGAAGTTCAGTGGCTGTGTTTGGCACCCCTATATCGTGACCCAAACACTGATGCTTGAAAAGGTCCAGAAAACCTTTCTAAGATTTCTCTTCCGAAGGTTATACAATTTATTTCCCTATAAGTACCCTAGCAACTATCTTTTAGGGATGTTGGGCTTTAACTCGTTGGGGGTGAGAAGAGGCCTTGATCCGCTCACGGTAGCCTGTACAACCTTACGGAGACGTATAGACTGCCCAGAGCTCCACGACCTTTTCTGCCGACTATTTGTGCCGTATAAATACATCGGACACCGTCCGAGCCGCCGCCTTCGCCGCCGGCACAACCTGTTTGCGCAACCGTCATCCAAAACTGTCGCCAGAGCTGAATCCCCAGTACGTCGTACTTTGAAGATGCTCAACGTCCTTCTGACTGCCGACATTCAGTGTCGGCAGTCAGAAGGACGTTGAGCATCTTCTTTGACGTTGAGCATCTTCTGTGATGTGTTTGCGGATGAATGGAGTAAAATTATGCGTATATGTCTGGTGTTCTGTGAGAGGAAGTATGCAAAGTCCACTGTTCTAAGTTAGTTTTAATTATATGATATACAAAATAAAACCGTTCAAGTGCGTGTCGAACCACGCACAATGAAGGGTCCCGTAGTTGGGAATGTCCATAAAACGTTCTATCGACGAATCTCTCAAAAACGAAACGTCCTGTCGGTGATCAGTCCAAAGGAGAAATGACTGTCGGAGAACGCTTGCAGACTCAAACAAACTTAACATTGTAGTTGAAAAACATGTTCTCCCATACATCGCTATACGTCACGGTGAATTCTCCAACTGCAAATTTAAGTTGGTCGACTATTTAATCACGGCTAAGTAAGCTTTACAAGTTGACGAGTAATTCGTTAACTTGTAAAGCCTACTTAGCTGTGATAGTTTTCCTTTTAATTTCAATTATGTACTACTGCCATGTATTTTTTCACATATTCAAAAACAACCATTTAGCTGGCAGGGAGGGGTGACACTTAAATTGACTCTAACAAAAATTTACACTTTAAAAGTTTAAAGCTTAATATTACGCAAACAAATCCCTGAATCGAAAAATGGTGTTCACAGACCCGCAATATTTTGAACGGCCTATCCAACGATACCCCGCAACATGGGATAGACGAGAAAATAATATCATCCTGAGCTAAACCGCGGACAGACAGACAGACAGACGGACATGGCGAAACTACGAGGGTTCTTTGTTGAAAGGCTTCGAAGTTTTTTGACAGTCAAAGCATACTACAGCGTAACATTACGTTATAACTTAGACTGTTTCCACATAAAACGTGTCCTTATCAAAAACGCATATTATAAGATACTACGAGACTACGTTGAAGGCAAGGAAGTTTGGCAATAATTCCTTCTGCACATGTAGCTTCCCTGGTACCTCATAAACGGCATAACCTGATCCCAAAATTACGATGTTTATTTTTATTTTTTTATACATAATTCCTTAACATAATATTTTATTTATTTGACATTTTTATATCAAACTATCTATTAGTGGCTTTTGTGGACAGGATATTAACTCAGACTTGTTACAGTTAAAATGGCAATCATGTCACACATTAAATAGGTTTTTATTTTTATTAATAAATTTACATAGATTCTTTTATATTTTGTGAATGTGAGAACGTTGTAGGCTTAATAGACTAGATTTGTAGACCATTTATTTTTTGTTAAGTACCTGGTACTTCTTGAGTCTAAACTGTCCCCCCATATCTATTAACACAGTAATTTGAAAACATTGTAAAAGCCAATTATTGTACGTAACCGTGGAGTTTCTTGCCGGCTCTTCTCCATAGGAAACGACCAATTGGAACCCTGCACCTAGCTTCTGGCACTTCATGAGTGCCCATGTAGGTTTATCTGAAATAAAATATATTGATTTTTTTGATTTTGTTTATGATGTTTAAAACAGGAATTATTTTTGGTTTTGTGTTATTTTTTGTTCTGCTCTGTTTGTTAAAATTTAGTAGATTAGTTTATAGTTTTGTAACTTTTGCATGCCTATTGGTAATATGGCTGAAACTATTCCATAGGGAATAGTTTCAGCCATCACCATGTACTGTACCCATATTTGCAAAATAAAATATCTTGGTCTTGACACGTTTATAACATTCTTGTTATGTTTCTCCTCCTACTAAAGTCTGTCTTACTTATTATTATTTTACATTTTTACATTATATTATCTTATTATTTTGACCTACTTTGAATACAATTGAACAACAAAGGGCTAAACATAAAACACATAAATGATACATAAATTACCTGATTATAACAAAAGGTTATTAGTGGAAATCATTCATATTAATTGAGATTATAAAACTGTGGTGTTGATGATTAAAAAAACCTAGGAAATAGGGTTAAACGACAATTAATTTGATACAATTTACTAGGTACGTGTACTCAATTTAGTAATTAGATCGAGTGTTAACAATGAACGTAAGCAAAGCAAAAGGAGTATGTAATTATCGAGGATCGTATAGTATTTTTATATCACGAAGCGACGCGAAACTTATTTGTGGTCACAAAGTGCATAAATACGCTGTGTGTGTGTGTGTGTGTGTGTGTGTGTGTGTGAAGATGAGTAGCGTCAGCATATAACACACGTACGTCCGATTTCGCCATTGTCACGACCGGTACCGAGACCTCCTGCGCTTACACACACATTCATAGCGTGTTTGTAAACTTGGTAACCACAAGTAAAGCGCGCGTCGCTTCGTGAGATAAAAATACTGCAGCTGATGGCCTTCTGTAGTTTCTGCCTACCTCCATGGGAAAGAAGGCGTTATATGTATGTTGACAATAACAAATCATATTCCATTAAAAAATAAATAGTTCAGCAAAAAATTCAATTTTGTTTTGTCATCCTTCAAAAACCTCTAATATCGGATGACATTGTTTTTATTGGCCCTTTTTGTGCATGTGCGGAGTCCGTATACTATCAGATAGTCCGATGAAGGCAGTTTCATGACAGTGAGACGGGTATGATCAACAGCTGTCGTTTCACACCATGCCCCCCAACTTGCGAGATGTCTCAGTCAACCAGATTAAGGCTTTGCATAACGACATTATCGCAGATGGGCCCCAATAGTAGTAGTCAAAATATCGATAAAGATGTGTTTGAAATTATCGGTTATCGAAACGCACGTATATTATTGAATAGACAGTTAATATTTTTAATATCTAGTAAATCACTTTTCGTTCACTATGTCTATAGTTCATTTTTTAATCCCAGAGACTACAAATGACAGGTCCAAATGACAAACTCTTAATTGAAAAAACGAACAACAATCATTTGTAATGTCAAATTACTCGTAGTTTCTGGGATTAACAAAACAAACAAACAAACAATTTAATATTTGTACTGGAGACATTTCCGATCGTTTTGTTATCTGTACAGCACGAAAAGTCGATTAACAATTTCAGCTTTTAGATTCTCAGTTAAGGAGCAAAAGATTTAACTAAACTCGGAACAGAAGGAAAATTTACTCTTAGCTGCTATATGAAATGCTAAAAATAAATTATTTTAAAAACAAAAGCTTTACTGCAAAAACACATAACTGAAAAGAGAAAAACAAGCATCATAATCTATAGAATTTTGGTATCAAGGTCATGGTACACGTGCTGCATAATCGCCTAGCGCCAGGTTCTACATGACCACGAATAGAAGCTATCTACGTGCAACCGTATGTATTTTTAATTTACTAATGGCTCCACAGTTAAAGAGAAGATCTACAAAGTGTAACACAATGTTTTTTTACTGTTTTCGTATCAAGCCATCCAATTACGTTACATTTTATCTTTATGCCTGTTGTAATTACAATGTTTTGTTCTAAACGTACTGTTTCTGTCTATTTACTCTGGTATTTCGTTGACGTAACCAAATGTTGTTTTTGCTGTGATTGTTATTAACAGACAGGTCATTTAAAGTTATTGATACTATTGCTAGAACATTGTGCCAGAAGCTGTTTGCGTTTATTTACCAAAACGATAACATCAAGCGTCCGTCTAATGTTTGCGTTCCGTATTTTCTACGTAGTGACCTAAGAAATTGATTGGTGCGGACTGATGAGGGAACTCACTAAACTACCCTCGCATTCCCTAAGTGGCTTTTCCTCCAAAACTTTATCTTCGGACACATTTAACTTGGGTTTATTTATCGAACTGAAGTTCTTTATAAAAGTTCATTTGTGTGTTTAAAAGCAACTTTGAGTCCACTTCCCAACTCAATTCTCTTTATTCGGGATATTTTTGTTAGATAGGAACTTTTAAGTCGTTACTAATTGTAATCTTCTTGTGTCTATCTCGAGTCATCCTGGTTTGTTCTGAAAAAAATTAGGAAGACCTATTAATGGTCAAAAATAAATAATACTTACGAGGACCCATCGAAAATCGTGAATTACTTAGAGATGGTCATAGCAATCGAGTTGTCTTGTGAGATAACAATAATAGGTATGTTTATGTCACCAACGAAGAATTGAAGTGAATGTGATCAGGATGATTAGTTGCTATTTTGGGGCGTTTACATAATCAGCCTATAATGTTCAAGACACAGGCTTCCTTTCTGTAAGAAAGAGTGGGCTGTAATCCACCACGCGGGCCCAGTGCGGGTTGGTAGATTTCACATATCATCGAATTTTTGGTTCTAGTACATGCCGGTTACCTCACGATGTTTTCCTTCACCGTTTTGAGAGCAGTGATGAAATAATTTACATAAAGTAAAGCGCCTGTTTGGGCTCAAACCTACGACCTACAACTCGTAAGTCGCGGACGTTACCATTGGGTTACCACTGCTCTCACTTCGCCCGCGTGGAGGTCGGAAATTATCCATCATATTATTAAGGTAGGTAGGTACTACTGGGATAAAAATATTCTATGTTAATCCAGGATATGAACTCTCTGTCTGCCAAATGTCATCCAAATCCTGTATGTAGCATAAAGGCTCGTGCAGACACTTGAAGTTTTCATAGAAATTGTGCTACTAGTGTCGCGTCGCGTTGACGCGACGCGCCTGTCTGCGGGAGCCTTAATACTAATGATTGAAATACTATCGTGTTTTCATACAAGCCTATTACTTTTTGTTAGGTTACTGCTCAGAAATGATTTCCGACTTGCTAGACAAAAATTGTGATGTTGTGTGGGGTTTGCCCCTTGGAAATTAGAATACTGTATAGGCACAAGAGCTCACAAGGATCATAGTGTGTTACAGACGTTACAGTATATATTGATATATAGGTAGGTACAGGTTTTGTGCATCTGTAACATATCTGATACTTGGATTGTTCGTGACTTTGTAACTTACAAATTACGAATGTGGAATTGCTACAAGGAACTTTTATGATGCCAGTTTATTATTATGTCTAAACAAACAATGAAATACCTTTCTGATTATTTTGTAAAAGAATAAATAAATAATGAGAATAATGTATCTTGTTTTTACCACCTTTATTACAATTAGGATGGTGTCGTAGGTGTAGTTCGTTCAGCAGAGTAAATGCTATACACGGTGGCTCATTAATTTTAGTAAGTAATCAGCTAAAATTTAAGGACCGTAAGGATATTGTGAGCCTATCTGTTGAGCGGACAGTTAAAATAGCCTGTATAGAATTGGAGCAGTTTATTGTATTAAGTGTGTACAGACCCCCTTCAGGATTGTATGACTGCTTTGAAAAGGTAATGGATGAAGTGTTACGATTTGTGACTCAAACAAGTCTATTATAACTTGTGGTGATTTTAATGTTAATTTATTAGAAAACTCAGGTTCTTGTGGTAAAATAATAAGTCTGTTTCAGTCCTACAATCTTGTAAATCTATTTCTAGAGCCCACAAGAATAACACCTACGAGTGCCACATGCCTAGATAATATTTATACAGATATTATACCAAGCCACAAAGAAATTATAAATTTACTAGACTCAGATCATTGTGGGCAAAAGATTACTATTCAAAACCAAAACAATAAAGTGGCTAAAAAAGATATCATTGTTAACCCTAAAACTGCAAGTCGCTTAGAAGCTTTTAAAGTTAAACTCATTAATAAATTACCAGTTTTGTCTATTCCTGCTGATCCTAATCATCTGTATGATGATTTCTTTAATATATACTGTAAACAATTTCATTCCATTTTTATTCCCAAGACTATCTCGATTAATAATAACGCATCTTTCAGTGATTGGGCTACCATTGGTATTCATAAAAGTAGAACACGGCTTTATGAGCTGTACAATGAAAGGGCATACATAAACACTGCTGAATTTAATTTATATGTTAGAAACTATTCAAAATTATTTAAAAAAGTTTGTTGGCCAAGTCGCGTCATTTGAGTTCGAAGATTAAAAATAGTAGTAATGTAATCAAAACGACTTGGAATATTATTAATAGTGAAACGGGAAGGTCTAGTAACCGAGATACTGACTATAGCCTGTCAATTAATGACAACATAACAAAATCAGACTCGCAGGTCACCGCGGCCTTTGAATATTTCTTTTCAGATATTCCCGTTTCAACTACTAAATCCCTAAACTCATCACCTTCTGTTGCTGAATCTTTGCTCAAGGAAAATGTTAATGTTTGGTTTTACAAGGGGTCGTTCGACTACTGATGCATGCGTGGAAATCTTAGGACATATTTATAATGCATGGGAAGATAAACGCGATGCATTGGGCATCTTTTGTGATTTGTCCAAGGCATTCGATTGCGTTCTTCACGAAACGTTAATCAGGAAACTCCGCCACTACGGGATCCGGAACACAGCTCTGGATCTTCTTACTTCATACTTGAGTAATAGGATTCAGATCGTTGACGTTAATGGGAAAGATCTCCCGGATCTATAGTAACAATGGGAGTCCCACAGGGCTCAATTCTTGGTCCTTTCTTGTTTCTTATTTACATTAATGATTTGCTATACCTCATAAAGGATAATCATGATATAGTGTTGTTTGCGGATGACACTTCACTTTTGTTTATACTTAAACGTCAGCAGCTGGTTACTGACGATGTTAATAGTGCGATCTCAAAAGTAGTTCACTGGTTCAATGTTAATAATTTACTTCTTAATGAAAAAAAAACCAAATGCATTAAGTTTACGCTACCTCACGTTAGGCAGGTGAAAACTGATGTGTTGATAAAGGGCGAAGAATTGAACCTTGAAGATAGCACAGTATTCTTGGGCTTAACTTTGGATGCTAAGCTTCAGTGGGGTCCACATATAGATAAATTGTCGAAAAAGCTAAGCTCCGCAGCATACGCTGTTAGAAAAATTCGTAATTTAACTGATATAGAGACAGCCCGTTTAGTGTACTTTAGCTATTTTCATAGTGTAATGTCGTACGGTATTCTGTTGTGGGGAAATGCCGCTGACATTCAGACTATCTTTGTTTTGCAGAAAAGAGCTGTTCGGTCAATTTATAGATTAAGTCCGAGATACTCTCTCAGAGAGAAATTTAAGGAGATTAATGTAATGAGTGTGCCCTCCCAGTATATTTTTGAAAATCTTTTATATGCCCATAAAAATATAAAATTGTTTAAAAAATAGAGTGATATCCATAATATAAATACTAGGAACAAATACAAATTTGTTGTACCTACAACAAGGCTCAAGAAAATGGGTGGCTCATTCAGATGTCAATGTATACATTTTTATAATAAACTTCCAAGCCACGTTCAAGATCTAAGCCTTAATAAATTCAAATCATTTATTAAAAGTAAGTTGTGCCAGAAAGCCTTTTATACTATTAAAGATTATATTGAGGACAAAAAGGCTTGGGATTAAGCTGCTCCAATTATTGCATACTGAAACTTTTATTTTATTTATTTTATTTTACTTTTATTTTATTTTGACATATTTACTTTGTGGAGTTCAATATACTGTTTGGAACTTAATATTTACTTGTAAAGTATTATATTGTTTTCAATTATTGTGAATGTGAAGCCTATGTGGGTCATTATTGTTTTTTTATTTTTTTATTATTCTCATTTAGTATTAATCATGGTCTGGCAGTTTGAGTAATTTATGCGGCCTACCCAAATGTTCTTTCTTTGGTATTGTTCGTCGAATCGTTGAGCTCCTTAAGTTCTGAGTTGAGCTGCACGATTACTGATAAATGCGTGCACTGACTGGACAGGTCCACTCAATCTGTGTGGTTCTTTCATCAAAAGGACCATTTCAGACACCAATCTACATGGCCTTCACATGATCTGACCAAGATTATGTCTGGACTTTAAAAGAGACTGTGACCTCTGAGTTTGTTTCGGCCTTTCTTCTCAGAATAGTCAGATAGGAAACGCCGACCTCATCTAGCTTTATTTTAAAAATATGATTGACGTGTAAAAGTGTTTGTACAAACCTACTTACAGAAATTAAATCATTTATCATTTATCATTTGTCAAATCTTAACATGTTAAAAGTGTTGCCAAATTCTCTTCACTTTATTTATTTTCATGAGATCCATGTCTTGTGGATATTTTATAAATTACATCTAGTACGGCAGGACGATGTTTCCGATAATTCCTTCCAAACTCTGCTTCCTCCTTATTTATTAACACAAGTTTTGTTTACAATAAAAATATGTATGTAAATAACCTTCATTTTATATCTTAACCAAAAAATACCTTGTAGGTTAAGGTATAAAATTAAGGTTGTTTTTTGTATGAGCCGGTGTCGCCTAAAAAAGAATGGATTTATTTATTTATTTATTTTATTTAAAACCACGTAAAAATATGATACAGTATGTGATACATGATACAGAAGCTCTTGTGTACTGTGTGTATGTTTAATCTGGTGTACAATAAAGTACAGTGAAACCTGGTTAAGTGGAACCTGGTTAAATGAGATTTTAATTCTAAGACTTTTTCGATGTTTACCTCTATAATTGAGACTCTGTAGCTCAATTACCTGAATAAGTGAGACAAATTAATCAGGTTTTAACACTTTTTGACATGTTTGTTTACATACATTTCGCGTCGCCTTTCGCGCATGCTTTGTTTGTCAGTACTATCTCAGGTTTTGACCTGAGAATAACATTATATACTAATACATTATGTATGTCCATTCATACCTACATTAAATTCATAACACCAAAAATACGCTTTTTTATTAACATTTCCACCTCTAAAAATGGAATAACGGCACATTTCGACCTCTGTAAGCGGCCTCTGTAAATGAGACAACTATAATTTTAAACCTGCTGAATTGGAAAACTGGATTATTAGAAACCCTCAATAATTGGTACATATGTCTTGGTCCCTTGAGATCCCAATTAACCAGGTTTCACTGTATATATAAATAAATAAACTGTAATCATAGATGATTACAGTTTCATCATTATTCTCCGGTCCATATCCCAATTTATATAGCACCCTATATAAATTGGGGGCGCCAATGTCTTTTCCTTCCATACTTCTCTAGGTGATTACAGTTTAAGCGGCCTAATTTGTGTGTTCAACTTTCAACTGCTTTGACAACATCTGTCCAATTTATTATTATCTCTATAAGTCATTGTTTTTTTAAATAAGTTCTGAATTTTGATTTTTAAAAAGTATCAACATTATTAACTATCAATTAAGGGATGGAGCGAGACAAACCCAACACAAGTATTATTAATTACTTACTGGGGCTGTTCCATTCACATTAGTAAATGTAACGGTATGAGACACAATAAACAATTTTATTTTTTACTTATTTTAATTTGAGTAACATAAGTTAAAATACTCAAACTCACAAAATGCATTGTTCGTAATTTGTTATAAATATATTGATTAAGTTAGGATAGGCGCATTTATCGCACTGTGTTTTTAATGATTACATTAAAAACCCAATGCGATAAATGCGAGCGATAATTTTTCAACACACGAAAAATAAAATATAACATAATTTATACAGATAAATAAAATTGAAGTTTCGGTTTGTAATGCCAAAATAACAACTTTTTATTAGATACATATGAAAGTATAAATAATAATAATATAAGTATATATAATACTTATATAACAAAAAAACAATTTAAAAAAAAATGTCTGTCGGTCTGTCTGTTTGTTCCGGCTAATCTCCGAAACGACTGGACCGATTTTCACTGGCAGATAGCTAATGTTATAAGGAGTAACGTAGGCTATTTATAGACCGCGGGCAACAGTTAGTACTTAATAATTATACTACCATTAATAATAATGAACAATTTTTAAACTAGTAAAGAAATAAGCAATATTACATATAATTAAATAAATAATAAATGAATAAAATGCCTGCAAAAAAAAAACCTGCAAATAAAATATTAATAGAATAAGTGAATAAAAATAAATAATTCTAACTATCAAGTTAGAATTATTTATTTTTATTCACTTAGAAAAACACAAGGAAAATTAATAAAGCGCTCCTCCTCTCTCTAAAAAATTGTCATAAATGTTTCTATCATTTTTTTATTTTTATTTACTACCTGTATGGATTGCAATAAACGATTTGATATTAAAATAAATAAATAAATAAATTAAACTTAAATCAGAATCAAAATAAAAAATATGTTTAAGTAAATTGTTGTGTGTTTATATTTAAAAAATATTATGTGAAAGTAATGTTTTGGCAATTCATCAACTTAAAATTCACAATTCAGACACCGGCTGTTAGTTTTCCCAAACTAAAAGTTTATTTTTATTGATTTCATTATTCACACAACTCTTATCATGTGGAAAAAATCCAATTTAGTAATTCATTACTTTACGTTATTGTCAAATCATGTTATGTGTACTCTTAGGTATAAGTTTACATATAGGATAACACGTACAATGCGTAGATAAGTATTTTATTAGATAAGCTGAGTCACTCTATAGTAGAGAAACCCAGTATTTGTAAATATAAAGTTAATCTTTTTCGTTTACTTATGTTTGTTTTACCTTTTATATACAAGGTGTCGTTTTGCATCCTCGTCAAATTTCAGGAAGCCTCCTGAATTTTTATTTGAATATCATAGCAGTCGCTTTGAAAGACATATATATTCAAATAAAATTACGATACCTGTTGAATAATTAATACATACTTGTTTTTTTAGTTATTTATATTTTACAGTATTTTAGAATACACCACTTTCACATTACAGAATCACCCCGTTGCGTATGAGGTAGTGTGTGTGTAAAAGGGCAGTTACAGTGCGGTATCACACAGGCCGCGTTTTAACATGCGTGTCCCACACATGTCGATTTCCGAAAATTAGAAACAAAATAAAAAAAAATACCTACTTATTTTATTATTGATTCTTGTTAGCATCAATAGCATAGTTACCTCTTGAATTAGACGAGGATGCAAAACAACACCTTGTATAAGGAGGTAGATTCTTACTGACTATATTCAATAAGGGGGACTACTCTCTGTCCGTCAACGAAGATACGGGTCCATCCGAAAGTAGTTGATTCGTCAAAACAAGTGACAAATTCATCTTTTCGAACGGGCTTACACACTTTGCGAGTAGGGAAAACTGTCAAATCGTGTTGTCATTCATTCTCAGTTCGAGCTCCGAAGTATGTATGTCCATATGTATGTATGTCCGTATGTCCATAGGTAATACGGAGTAGGAAACGCCCGTAACTTCGACCGAAACTACGGATTTAGTGCTTGGGGAGTAAGCCACTAGGTAACGTGTTATGCTGATACACGATTTTAGAGATTCGATCTCAACAAACCGACCCCGAACCAATCAGCTGATAGAATTGATTGATAATGCATTAATGTAAAACATGTAATGTCAAATGCGTGACGAATTAGGTATATTAGAAGACCGTTATATTGATACAATACATTATTATCATTAAAGGCCGCCAGGACATTGCCAATATTTAATCGCGTTACAAAGATTCTAAAAATGATACGCCTGATTATAATATTTTTGATTGTAATGTGGTTGACAAAATGTTAATGGTGATACCTGTTTACTTATATTTTTTAGGGTTTAAAAATCTGGTTCCTATATTCAGGTGTGACTTAAAGTAATTTTATTTACTGTTACCACTTTAATTTGAAAAATCTAGAAAAAAAATACAACATTGCGTTTCGTTAGTTTGCCACTTTTTCTTTGCTTTATTTTACTTTTCCCTTTTCTTTTACAGTTTGCCTTTGGCCTTTGTTTTTGATCATTATTGGAAACATTATCGGTCGGAATAATATTGAAATCTCATAACTTTTCTCCGAAAGCGAGGCCATTAGGGCCCTTTCATGATTTTCCCTTATTTCTCATAGGTTCAGCTTTACGTTCAACTCCGTCTCATGAACCCTCTCTGAAAATATAACTTACAAAAGTTATATTATTTAAATAACTTTTATTCAAACGTTCTATAATTGGTGTTGTTTAAAATGCATATAAAATATACGATCAGACAAACTGTGTATACAAATAAAATATGATAAAACAATTAATATTAATTGGACTTACTTGGCATTTCTCACATTTTTGGGACTTAGAAGAAAGTAAGGCCAAATCACAGCAGATAACACCGAAGTTGCAAAATAGAATATGCAGAAATTAAAATAAAACTTGACTTTATTAGGGTTGGTGTCGTGTAACTTCTTAAGAATATACGTCATCACACATACTACTGTGAATACAAATATTTTGTACCACATTGTGATCGTCCCTGTCGGCACCAAACACACATTCACACCGCTATATGTTTATGTCCATACTGAATTAATTACCTTATCTTGCTATTTATGTTTTATATTTCTAGGATTCTGCGGAAGCAAGAATAAACAGTGACGGATTTTATGAATGGGATTGTCAATATATGTATATGATACTCGTACTCATCATCATCATTCTCCTGCCCTTATCTCAATTTATTTGGGGTTGGCGCAACATGTCGCTTTCTTCCATACTTCTCTATTAGTTGTCATCTCGGTAGTCACCCCTTTCTAGCCATATCATCTTACACACAGTCCATTCATCGTTTCTTTGGTCATCCTCTACTCTTATAGCCATCGACATTCATACTCAAGACTTTCCTCACGACATTTTCCACATTCCTCCGCATCACATGCCCATACCATGACAACAGATTTCCGCACAGGCATGCCTCGTGCTATGGGTTACATAAAGTTAACCCGTTGATCAGGTATTAAATCACAATAGTTACCTACCTTGTAGCATTTAGGTGTTAAAGAACTTATTGAAGTAGGTAAGTAGTAGATACCTACAATTCTGGTTCAATGGTTTATCTAAAGATACACATAAAAAATAGTTAATCATATTGAATGGTATTACTATTGATTCTCTATCATATTACTGGTTTACTAAAATTGTTTCTTGGATTTGACATTAATAGGTAGGTACAATCTGTTGCATCTATTAACTTTTAATTCACAATTTAATTGAAATAATTCATAAATAAAAATAAGTATTTCTATTATAATAAATTCTTCAATACCAAGACGAAAAAGAGAAAAGAGGAAAGATTAAAAATTTAATAATTTAAGTTAAATATATTAATATATATTTTAAAAAATCTATCCTACCGGACCTAATACCCTTAATAATAGACCATAATTAGGCTCTTGCTAATATTCTTACCTAAAGCTATTTTTGTATAGATCATGCTGATAGAAAAGAAGAAGACAAGGACAATTTAGTGGAATTTCGCATACTTAGTTATTAAGCAGGTATTGAGTACGTAATGATGAATGTTCAGAGTGAGACCTTCATTAAGGTTAAAAATGTTTAAATACTCATAATAAAGATTATGGCTAATATTAACCCAGTGTGGTTTGCGTTAAAAAAAATGTCTAGACACATGATCGGGTTTTACTGCAGCAACAATGACAGTAAGAAATGCCAAATGACATTGTCAATAGATTGTTATCATTTATGTACATACAAGGCGTAGTTTATAATACTAAATCTATTGTGATTCTATCTACTACCTACCGCATATAACAACCATTAACTACATCTTTACTCATGGAATTTCTATTAAAAAAAAAAAAAACAAAAAGTAAAACCAAATTAAGTTTCGACCTGGTCAACCCAATGTTATCCTTATTCATATGTAAAATCGCGGATAAACAAATAAGGTATCAACAGGCAACAGGTATGCAATGATTCCAACTACTGCAGCGCAGGACCAAGCAGTCGCGAAGATAGGGATAGTGATGGAGAAACCCCCTAATAATTAATTTTATTTGTTTTTTACTCGCTTTCGTTGTTTTTTTTTTGTGGCGTTGTGGCGGCATCTACATCGCATCATGCTAACTACGTAAAACACTGACGTCACGCAAAATCCTGCATCGCGCAAGCAGAGTTTACCGTGCAACTAGCTTATGTACAACGTCTCGACATCAACTGTCGGGCAGTTGCCCACCAGACATGACACCCGTCTGGTCGGAGGATCCTCCCTTTTCTATGGAGGAAGAGTGAACTTTACACCCATTCCTCATACCTCTATACTGATGACCCCGAATATAAACGTCAGCTCAGCCTTCGTGCAACTTTATCAGCGTGACATCATCAACATCACTTCCTCAAAAAGCTTTCGAGCAGCGGGTCACACAGCCAGCCAGCACCCACGGCTTCAACGGGTATCCTGACCATCAGCATGCAGTGACCGCGCATACCTGGTCATCACCTACAGCCTCATCACCAACCTTGGCACAGCATACTGCAGTTTCGGCCGGTCAACAAGCAGAGCTCTTCAACCCTTTCCTGGTCGACACCAGCAGTCAGTCTCAACCCGGCGCTGTACCACATCCGACTCACTGGAGCATAACGCAGCGCCACCCCGACTCACTGGGGAATCACCCCAGATAGTTCTGACTCACCGTGAACTATGCGACTCACTGGAACCACATCTGGCCCTGGCAAGCATCACAAGATGCACGACTCAACCTACTATCGACGACCTTCTCTCCCCGGAGGGGAGTGATGTGGCGGCATCTACATCGCCACATGCGAACTACGCAAAACACTTACGTCACGTAAAATCCTGCATCGCGCGAGCAGAGTTTACCGCGCAGCTAGCATACATACAACGTCCCGACATCAACCGTCGGGCAGTTGCCCACCAGACACGACATCCGTCTGGTCGAAGGATCCTCCCTTTTCTATGGAGGATGAGTGAACTTTACACCCATACCTCATTAGCGTCAATTATGAGAAGATTTCTTAATTAGAAATAGAAGATCCATCAGAGTATAATTATGGAGAATAAGGAATGTTACCGTTTGTGCTGCAAATAGCAGAATACAATATGTGCACCTACGCCCATGAATAGTATAAATACTTATGGGTGTTTTTTTCTTTAAATCTAACTGTGAACCTAGCTTCCGTTTTCCACAAAAAGTGCCGAAAACGTTCGCTACGAAAATGTACGGAACTGTTGAAAGATTGATGTGAATCGCGCCCCCGGGCCCAGCTGGATATCTACCGACCCTGACGTCATGTAAGGGCTAGTGTACACAGCGCATTTGCTTCGGTACAGGCAACAGCAGATAAGTTTGTTTAAATCATTCTTTGTGTATCAGGATCAAAAACGTTAAGATAGATTCCATAGGATTTGTACCACCACTATAATAGTGTTTTTTTAATGAACTATCTACATCAAAGTCAATCGTTTAGAATTGGATGTTCCTTTGGCACTACCTAGATTATGATTATTATTTCGTTTATTTATTTTTTTACATATAAAATATATTTTTAAATATTTCTTGAAAAAGGTATAAAAAAACATTTAAAAATATAAAAAAAGAGGCTGCCGGTGTCGGGAGCAGGGTCCAAGCTACCGGTGGTTAGGGCTCCAGAGACAGGAACCTCCTCACAATGCGGGCCGTATCGAGGAGTACTGCCTTCTGATTCAGGCCCTTGATCCAGCTGCCTAACGAGAGCCTCCAGAGATGATGGTTGAGGCTTTCAGCCATCAGGCCATTGGCCGTAACGACAATCGGCACAATGACAGCCGAGTTAACATTCCACATGTCAACAACCTCGTGTGCTAAGTCGAGATATTTTATTTGCTTCTCTTTCTCAGCTTTCACGTGGTTTTCGTCATGTGGAATGGTAACATCGACTATCATTGCGCGGCGCGCTAATAGATCTATCACCACTATATCAGGCTTATTGGCGACAATAGTCCTGTCAGTATTGATAGACCGATCCCAGTAAAACGTAACATGGTCATTTTCGAGAACTGGGTCGGGCACATACTTGTAATACGGTACCTCAGAGTTCACAGGTTTATATTTCAAAGCAAATTGCTGGTGAATAATCCTGGCCACTTGGTTATGTCTGTGCAAGTACTCGCCGTTAGCCAGACGAGAACAACCAGAGATAATAATTATGTCTGATAGACTCACCCGGATGGTGGCATGTCCGACACACGTCAACAGTCTCGTCCTTCATAATATGTCTCCGGTAGTTATTCTTCTATAACTTCGTCCATAATTGCACAGACAAAACCTTCAGTTTCCCCGAAAAGGTCCCCAAAACGTAGCTAGGATACGGACGCTAAAAAATCTACATCGGGCTCATGAAGAGCCCGATAGAAGCACCTGTGTAGCTCCTTGTTTTGCCATATCTCCTTGCGGTCATCCATGGTAAGTACTACAGGTTTGCACCAGTTCTCTTTAGCCATGGAAAGAGGGGTGTGCCCCTTGTCCACTGCGACCACATCACGGTGCATACCTACCTCGGCTTTCAAAAAATACTACCTGAGACTGCATATCCCGCGGTTGTGGAGGCTCTTCGCATTTAAAAAGCCTCGGCCCCCGCACTTCCGCGGGATGTACAGTCTCATCACCGATGATCGTGGGTGATGCATCCGGTTTGCGGTCATTAGTGTACGGACCCTCCTATCCAGGGCGTCTAGTTCGGTCTGAGTCCATTTGAGTATGCCGAAAGAGTACATCAAAACCGGCATGAGGCACCTTCAACGGTTGGGGTTGAAGGCGCGCACCTTGTGTCCGCCTGAAAGAGGACTAATCAATACCTTCTTCAGGCGGCCAAAAAAGCGCTCCTTCAACGATTGCTTCATGTCAGTAACGTTGATGCCTAACGCTTCCAACATACCCAAATACTTATAGCTTTCGGGTGAGGAGAGGGATCTAAGGTGTATGGAATCCGAAAGTTGAATTCCCTCGGATTTCATTATCTCCCCTCGCTTCACATGCATGCCTGCACATTTGTCCACACCAAACTCCATTCTGATGGCGCTACTGAAAGTTTCAGTTACCTTCAGTAGCTCCATCAGTTGCAATTTGTTGGGGGCAAAGAAGTTCAAGTCATCCATGTAGAGGAGGTGAGATATGACCTGACCACCTCTCCTCAACCGATAGCCTAGACCTGAATCCTCCAGCAGCGTGCTTAGAGGATTCAGGATTAAGCAGAACCAAAGTGACTTAAACTGTCGCCCTGAAATATTCCCCGTATAATCCATACAGGCTCATCATTCCCCTGGATCTGTCGACACCCCGGATAGCGAAGGACTGTCCTCCATTGCCCCATACACGATTCAAGGAAGGTACGTAGAGTCGTATCTATTTTGTACAACTCCAGCACCCTCTTGAGCCATGTATGTGGCACCGAGTCGTAGGCCTTCTTATAATCTATCCAGAAAGTCGACAGATCCTTGCGGAATCGACGAACCTGTTGGCTAATGGCCATGTCGATGAGAAGTAGCTCCTTAGTGCCACGGGACCCGTTCCTACATCCATTTTGAGAGGCTGACATAATCGAATTACTGTCAATGTGTGTGTTAATTTTCGCTCTCAAAATTCAAATTCAAATTAATTTATTTATCTACCACAAATTTCTTAAAGTTCTATACAAGTAACATGGTATGAAATTATCACTAACAGAGGACTTAGACAGATTAAACAGCGGGTCCCAAACTAGGCACAGCCTGTATCTTGGTGACCCAAAATGGATGTAAGAAGTTTATAGACCGTCGATAAACACGTGATCGGTCTATAATTCTTGAGTTCCGCGGGACTTATGGAGCAGGTGGGCAATGCCTGTCGTCAGAAACTGTGGTTTTTCCTTAAATTGAAGTCATTTTCTTTAAGTTCTTGGACTAATTGGATCTTGAATGGATGGAACTTTAAATCCTTCTTCAAAATTTATGGACAATGCTCTTTGGGAGTGCCAAAGTGGCCGCTCTTTTGCGCACTGATAGAATTTTCACGCAAGCTTCGTTCCACCTCTTGAACGTAATCAGTGCTGAAGATGTTTCGCGGAATCTTTGCACCCACGAAAGAATCAAATTTACACTTGGTCTATCGCTCAGTCGCCGTATATTATAATGAGAACAAAATTGTCGGCGAGCACACACGTAAGAATCGTCACTCTTAAAAAAATCTTCAATAGCGTAAGCACGGTGGTCGGGAGCATTGTGACTGATAAATCCGCACTCCCGGTGTTTCGAATGGCGGGCGCCACCGCCCCCCCGCACCATTTATAACTATTAGTTATTCACTTTTAAATCACAGGTTCTTTAATTCCTATTTCTGCAATGCAGATATAAAATAAAATGATGAGTAGTTCCTTATGGAGGATAAACAGGCGTGGTTATCGCTTGAAAAAGAGTAAGTTAACAAAAGAAGATCGCAGTTTGCAACCGCCCTTATGTGAAATCAAGTTTACAACGTTATATCCTCATCGCTAGATAAGTGCGTTATCTACGTTATCGTGCCGCTCACCTACGCGGATACACAAAGCTGATTAGAGATAGCATCCACCTTTATTGACGAGAATTTAACTACGTGTTTTTTTTATTTTTTGAGTGGCTTACGTCTGTTGTTAATCTGTTTGGCGTAAAACTTAGTTTTTGTTTACTTTAAACCTGAAAACGGGTCTTTGTACATGTCATTATGACCGCGATTTCAAGGTTTTAGAGGGCGCTGACAACGATTATGGGGTCAAAATCAAAATTTTAGATGGCGCTACCGAAAATTACGTGATTGGTGTCGTTTTCAAGGTTTTCCACCTATGACGAAAAATTAGCAAATTTTCGGTGGCGCCACGTCATCTTGAAATTTGATTTTGACCCCTATTTGACGCCTAATTGGGCTATTTACTTCCAGTCTGTCTGTAACTTGAACATAACTGGGAATTGTGGGTGTACTATACACCCCTGTCCAACCCTTTGAAATAATACAGGCGTGATGTTATGAAAAAATCTCATTTCTGCAACTTTTTCGCCAGTATAGTTGCACAGCACATTGTTATGTGAGTACTATGTACTATAAAGCTGCCATTTACTGGGTACGTCTTTCATTGACTTGAATGTGCCCTGGCGGCTGGGAGTATGTCGTGCTCACTCTAATGACTCGCTGATGGTGGCGCGTGTGTTGGATCATTTAGCTCCCTTCAAAATGGTTGAGCTGAATGGTGCTAATCCATGCGTCATGTTCGTGAACGGGCGCCGTCAGTAGAGACTGGTCATCTCTTAGCTGCCACGGCTTATTTTAATTTTTGATTTTTTACTGCCTGTACTTGGTTTATGTGAAATAACTTATGCATTGAGTTTTTTGACTTTTGAGTGTCTTTCGGGCAAAAGTCCATTCTTAGAAATGTCTTTTCGCGCAAGTGTCACAGATCCACGCCGTTGCTAGGCAGGCCCTTCGTTGCTGCTATGCAGAGGCTACGTCGTAGCTACGCAGGCCTTACTTCGTTGCTATGCTGGCCCGACACCGCTGCTACGCACGCCCTACGCCGCTGAAGTCAAGAAGAAGGGTGAGAGCAAGTACCTGCATAATATTAACATCTATGTACTTAGGCTTAGTTAAATTATAACTTTCGGCTAAATGCTCCAGACGTACGTAATTGTCACATGTACATACAAATATTTAGCCTTTCGTGCTTACGATTGTAAGACCAATTAAGTAGTGAGATTATAGATAGAAAAATGCATCATAACGCCTGTATTCCTCGATGGGTTAGGCAAAGGTGTACCAATAGTACACCCACATTCCGCCCGTTATGCTTAAAGCTCTACTTTGCAAATAAATAGTAGTTTGATGGGCGTGGCTTATTTCATACGCGCGTGAGGAATGCCGGTTCCACCTTCTGCGGTCGGCCGCCACGTCGCGTCGCCGCCACAAACTTATCTCAACCAGTGGCCTAAAGTGAAGCTAACAAAATCAAAATCAAAATATTTTATATCACATAAACCTACAATGGGCACTTATGGAACGTGAGAAGCTATGTGCACGGTTACAATTGGTCGTTTACTATGGAAAAGAGCCGAGAGCCGGCAAGAAACTCCACGGTTAAAAATAAGTGTCTTTTACCATGTTTTCAAATTACATTGTTAATTAATAGGTATGGGAGGACAGTGTAGGCCTATCAACAAGTACCGGGTATTTAACAAAATAGAAAATAGTCTACAAATCTACAGTTTGTTAAGCCTACGTTCTCACATTCAAAACATAAAAAAAAATCTATCTATAAGAAAAAAAAAACCTATTTAAACCAAACGACATGATTGCCATTACAACTGTAATAAATCTAAATTAATATCCTGTTCACAAAAGCCACTAATAAATAGTTGAAGTTAGAATTATAGGTATATGTCAAATAATTAAAAGATTATGTCAAGGTAGTATGTAAAAAATAAAATAAAATAAAAATAAACAGAGTAATTTGGATTTCCAGATATGTAGGTACATAGTTATGCCTTTAATGCGATGCTAGCGAAGCCACATGTGCAGAAGGAATTATTGCCAAACTCGCTTGTCTTTCATCTTTTAATATGCTTTTTTTGATAAGGACACGTTTGATGTGGGTTTTGTACTTTCCATCACTAAGTCGACCACTTATCCGACAACTTGTTATAAAAGCGGATACTGTTTATAAGAAATGACATGCTTGTTTTAGTTAATCTAAATTTGGGTATCACAATTTCATGTTTACTACGTTTATTTATGTCACCGTAAGATTCTGAGAACCGTTAATTTATAATCCATCGGTATTATTTTCGTTAGATTATAAACTGGCGAAAAGTTGTGAATTGGGTGAAAGGGGTTATGTTAGGTTAGAATAGTGACAAGCTGCGCGCGAGCCGAGCGAGCGAAGCGACCGGTGCCGCGGCAGCGACTGGCGAGCGCTTTATCAAAGTTACTCGCAGCTAGGCAAGCTATGTAGTATTAGCGCAAGGTGCGTTATGTCGCAAGCTATTCTATTCTATGTCGTTTGATACCAGTTCACAATTTATTGGTTTCCCACGGATAGATAATAAACTATCGAAAAATTACGCGTTAAATTGTAAATGGTTTGTTGCAGTTCACAATTTTTCAACAGTTTATAATCTAACGTAAATAATACCGATATCAACAAAGTTCAATAATATACGGTGACATATTTTATATTATGGAAATAGCTTCTTATTTTGAAAAGTCCTAAGTTTTTGCGAACATACAAAATACTTTCTAAGATTAAAGAGAAGGCAGAGTTAGTGCATCAATTTCTTTGAATTTGTTTCTAAGGGACTCATTCGGGGACCCATTTTATACATCGCGTGGATTGCCCTCTTTTGTAAAATGAAAATTGAATCTACGTCAGCTGCCGATCCCCACAGCAGAATGCCATAATTATGACATAATACTGTGGAATAAGCAAAGTATACTAACCTAGCTGTTGCTATATCAGTCAACTGTCTTATTTTTACAAGCTTTTATTTAGCTTGCAATGTATGTATGTTTGTCCGGGTGGAGTCTTGCAACTGAATTTTGAAGCAGATATCTTCAACCGATTGAGCTGAAACTTTTACACGTTGGTTCAGTTCCAAAAACAATACATTTTTATGATAAGCATGACCTGATTCTACACACAGGATTGGCTTCAGAAGAGGGAACTCCTCAACGGTCAACAGTAAAGACATGAAATTCTATATACGCTTGAATTATGATAGTCCGTTTTAAAGTTTAGCATGATCTGGCTGCTGCACCCATGATTGGCTCCAGACGAGGGAACTCCTCAACGGTCAACAGTACGGACACTAAATTCTATATATGAATTAATTATGATAGTTCATTATAAAGTCCATCATGACCTAACTGCTGCACCCAGGATTGGCTCCTGACGAGGGAACTCCTCAACGGTATACAGTACAGACGTGAAATTCTATATGCGCTTAAATTATGATAGTCCATTCTAAAGTCTACCATGACTTGGTTGCTACATCCAAGATTGACTTCACTCGAGGGAACTCTGCGACGGTACACAGTACAGACACGAAATTTTATGTACGCATTTGAGTCGACGCGCAACCGTCATCGTAAACGGTCGAGTATTACGCGTCTTCTATACGTTGGTTCCGTGTGGGGGGTCATTGACCTTGAGGCTACGCTATGGCCTCTAAAGTGTTAAAATGTCAAAACTGTAACATTGTGATCAGCGAAGTGCTGGCATTTGTGCAAAATAAAATTGAAGTGATGGATGAAGAAAGTCTAATGCAAATCTGTGTGACAGCTTTTTCTGAGGAGGAAGTCGAAAATGCCAAAAGTCTGTTGTTTGATTCAGTTCAGACTTCAAAGCGTAACATAACGCGCAAAAATAAAGGCAAGACCAACAGAAATTTGGAGGATATGATAGGCCTTCTCAAACAGACAGATCCAGAGTTAATCCCAATTTTTGTGGCGCGCGATCTGCAGAAATTACCGCCAATATCTTTTGACCATATAGATGTCACAAGATTACTTAAAGATCTCCTAATTTTGCGAAGTGACATATCGTATATTAAGGAAAAATATGTTACTGATGATCAATTCAGTGTACTAAAATGTGACTTGGAGAATCTGAAAAGAGCTTCATTGGTTAACGTGCATAATTTGAACGTTAATAACAAAAGAGGTGCTTGTGTTTACGATACCTATGATAGCGGGCCAATGGGCTTAGTGACACACTGCGAACAGCTGATAATGCGTGACGCGCAGGATCAGCTATCCCTTTCACCCGAGCGCGCTAACGATATGTGCGTCTCGCTTGCAAAACCGGATTCGCCGATACAAGTGAACGAGCCTGTCATCGGTACGGTGCGTGCGGCTTCACAGCTGAGTCATGCGCCGTCTCAAAGTTCGGTATCTACTCATGCGCAAATGAAGGTAGACAGCGAAACAATGCCTCGCGATTATATCGAAAAAGCAAAACAAAGGACCTTAGCGGATATTGTACAGCAGCCTGGTATTTGGAAAGGAAATAAACAAGACGAAGAATGGATAGAAGTTAGGAAAAAACGATACAAAAATCGTTTTATTGGGCAGAAAGGTACAGCAAAGAATGATGTTGAATTGAAATTTAAAGCGGCAGATATTAAAGTCCCACTCTTCATTAATAACGTAGACAAAGGTGCATCAGTGAGCGATATATCGAGTTATATTTTAAGTAAGACTCAGGTGTCCGTACAGTTGGAAAAGGTGGTTATGAAACAGGAAAGAGAGTACAATGCCTATAAAGTGTACGTTCCGAGACATAAGTTACCAGTCTTCATGAATGACAACCTATGGCCTGAGGGCGTCAATTTTAGGAAGTTTATTTATTTCAGAGGTAAACCTGCTGAAAAATTATGAGTAACTACACCTAGTCATAATGGAACAAAGTCTAATTAATTTCGTAAGTTTCAACTGTAAATCTATTCATAGATCTATTGACAGTTTAAGATCACTTTGCCATTTGTCTGATATCATTGCACTTCAGGAAACGTGGCTCCTACCGCACGACATAGCTTACTTAGGAACTATCCACAAAGAGTTCGCTTTTGTGGGCAAATCAGCTGTGAATACGTCGAACGAGTTACTTCGCGGGCGGCCTTATGGTGGTGTGGCGCTAATCTGGAGACGGAGTTTGTTTACATCGGTGTCCGTCATTGAGTGTAAAAGTGTGCGTCTGGTGGCGGCTAAGTTTGTAGTGGCGGAACGCGTGTTCATAGTTGTTTCCGTTTACATGCCTACCGACTCAATGGACAACCTTATTGAGTTTACGGAGTGTTTAAGCGAAGTAAGTGCAATTATTGAGAACGAGAACGTTGAAAGTGTATTTGTGTTGGGAGATTTTAATGCACACCCAGGTGAGCGTTTTGGTGTTGAGTTACTTAGTTTCTGTAATGAACAAAACTGGTTATGTGCAGATATAGAAAGACTTGGACTGAATTCTGATACATATACATATGTTAGTGACGCTCATAATAATTGTCGTAGATGGCTTGACCATTGTGTAGTCACTAAGGCCGCGTGTCAAACTATTGTAAATGTTAAGATTATGTATGATGTTTTTTGGTCAGACCACTTACCCGTACAGCTGACATGCAACATAAAAGTGTTGCAGCCAAAAATTGTTGGCAATAAGGCATCATGTAACGAGATTAAGTGGGGAATTAGAGAAGCTAGCCAGATAAATAGGTACCATAAGTTGTGTCATGAGAAGTTGAGAGAAGTGGACTTTCCGGTTGTTTTTCATGAATGTTGTGATAAAATGTGCCACAACCGGGAGCACAGACTGCATATAGATAAGTTGTATAAAACTGTTATTGATTTTTTAAGTGAGTCAGCAGCGGCGACTTGTTTGTGTCGGACTGAATTGAGGCGAAGGTATATCACGGGTTGGAACAAACATGTGAAAGAGGCCCATGCGGAGGCTCGACTGAGGTTTGAGCTTTGGATGCAATATGGTAAACCCGGTGTGGGACCCATTTATAGCCAAATGCGTGACTCTCGAAAAGCTTTCAAGGCAAAGCTTAAGTGGTGTCAAAATAACCAGCAGCAAATTAAGATGGACATTATCGCTTTTCACCACTCGGCGAGGAATTTTGGAAGCTTTTGGAGAGAAACGAAAAGGTTGAATCTTGAGTCGAGTCTCCCTTTGAGTGTTGGGGGCAAAAGTGACTTGGTCGATATTGCTAACTTATTCCGACAGCGTTTCAAAATTGATCCACCTCTGGGTCCAGCAGACCAAACATCGAATATAAGCTATAATGACCTAAGTGTACGTTTCACTGCCCGTGACGTGTCTTCCGTCATCAAAAACATGTCCAGGGGTAAGTCACCTGGTCACGATAGTTTAAGTATTGAGCATCTGCAGAACGCAGGTGTTCATCTCCCAAGGGTTCTTGCCTTACTATTCAACCTATGTGTCAGCCATTCTTATCTGCCGGCTGATCTAGTGAAAACAGTGGTGGTGCCCGTTCCTAAGAATAAGACCGGTGATATGTCTGATGTTGATAATTACAGACCGATATCCTTGGCAACGGTTACAGCGAAAATTTTTGATTGTTTACTTGACCGTTGTCTGGGTAAACAATTAAAAATTAACGACAGACAGTTTGGTTTTAGGGATGGGTTATCAACTGAGACTGCAATCATGACCCTTAAGAGTACAGTGCAATATTACACTGGGAGGAGGACACCTGTGTATGCATGCTTCCTGGATTTATCCAGTGCTTTCGACCTCGTCTCATATGACATCCTGTGGGAAAAGTTGTCTAATGAAGCTAACCTGCCGCCAGAAATAATTAATGTCCTAAAGTTCTGGTACGATAACCAACACAACGCTGTGAGATGGGCAGGCTCATACTCAGATGTGTACAGGTTAGAGTGCGGGGTGAGGCAGGGGGGTCTGACCTCCCCCAAGTTGTTTAACATCTATGTGAATAAGCTGATCGAGGAACTCAGCAGCACTGGCATCGGATGCACGATCGATGGTGTGTCTTTCAACAATATCAGTTATGCTGACGATATGGTGCTGCTGTGTCCGTCGATCAGTGCTCTTAGGAAGCTGTTAAATATATGTGAGTGCTATGCTGGAGCCCATGGACTAAGGTATAATGCCAAGAAAAGCGAGCTGTTAGTTTTTATGGCACAAAACAAGACCTATGAAGTTGTACCACCAGTCTCGCTCTGTGGTGCCACTCTAAACAGAGTAAAACAGTTCAAGTACCTTGGTCACTGGATTACAGAGGATGGCACTGATAACTGTGATATTGAGAGGGAGCGGAGGGCGTTGACCGTAAGATGCAACATGCTGGCCCGCAGATTTGCAAAGTGCGACAGCAATGTCAAGATTACTCTGTTTAGGGCTTATTGCCAGACCTTTTATACTTGCAGTCTGTGGACCAGATACACGCAAAAAACCTTTAACAATAATGCTTTTCGGATACTGCTGTCGCTGCCTCGTTTCTGTAGCGCGTCAGGAATGTTCACAGTAGCGCGTACAGACGACTTCTTTGCGATCATTCGTAAAAGATCCGCTTCACTACTGCGTCGAATGCGGGGCAGCGACAACAGTCTTCTGAGTGTTATTGCTAGTAAGACTGAGGGCCACCTTATGGGGCACCTGTGCGCAGTGCATGTACTGTTGCCAGGTGTCTCCGTGAGATGGCGTAATTAATTATTATTAGTTAGTGTGTGTTTTAGTCTAATATACTAACATAGGTTAAGGAATACTAACACATTTATGGTTTCTACCTGAAATAAAGATAAATAAATAAATAAATAAATCAATTAATTATGATAGTCCGTTCTAAAGTCCACCATGACCTGGCTACTGCATCTAGGATTAGCTTCAGACGAGGGAACTCATCAACCGTCAACAGTACAGTCATGAAAATTTCAATTACAACAGATAGCCCCGTCGTGTTAGTGCATATGTATTGACATGTGCTATTACATAAAATGGTGTTCAGGTTCTGATAATGGAGCCTGAATGTAGCTATATATTTTCTTAAAAGCTTGAGGCTTATCTTAAAGTGTACAATGGACGTTCACGCATCAAACTTTTAATAAAATTTTAAAATTCTGTGTTTACATAAGTTTTATTTAGTACTTTTTAGTTCAATAAAAGCTTGTTTTTAAAAAGATGTTTACTTAATTTTTTTGTTACTGCAAATTCAGCTGAACTCACTGACCGGTATTTAAAAACGTTACTTACTCAGCATGGGCTTTGGCAAAGCATTTATTCTTGTCACTATCGCACAACTGTCAAACTAATAGTGCAAGATAAAGACAGAAACGTATCTAAGAAACAAAAGTGCGTGCTAAGTAACGTTAATTTATCACGGTCTATAAAATTTTCGCACATAGCGAGCTATGGAGTTCACAAACTCCATAGCTCGCTATGTGCGAAAATTAAAAAAAAAAATACCTACTAGAAAATAATACCTACAAAATATTTTATTAAATCCTAAAATATTTATTAAATATATATACCATGAAATTAAAAATACTTATATTTAAATTCAAATATTGTTGGTACATATGAGATGTCCTAGAACCGAAAATTGACATGCGGCATCTTCCAACCAGCACTGGTCCCGCGTGGTAGATTATTACAGCCCACTCCCTCTCGAAGAGAGGAGGCAGCAGCAGGGGGAAAAATTATAGTCTGATTATACTATATGAGATTGATAAACTCCAACACTGTTTCACCAATCACCATACACTGGGTTGGTAAATGACAATTAAAAGTGGATTATACACTAACGGCTGAACCCAATAACCTATCTATCATCAGTTTTGGCATACTGGAGATAGAAAAATCTATCTATCGATGGTTTTAACGTCCCAATAATCTATCAGACATTACGGAATCTTACCGGCCCACGCTATCTATTAATGGGAGGGTCTATCGCTTACTACGGATAGCTATTTGTGTAAAAATACCAAAATATGCGTACCAATAACCAATTGACAGCTATGTGTTTGACAGGACAGTTACTAAAGATGACAGATTGAGCTATTCCCCGAATTGCAGGGATAAACGTATTTAACTGAAACATAACACTTTATAAATTACGAGTATAACATGAACAAGAGCAGTGGTGGCCCAGTGGTAACGGCCGCGACTTACGAGTTGTAGGTCGTAGGTAACACCACTGGCATCAAAACGGTGAAACCGGCATGTTCTAGAACCAAAAAAATCGAAGACATGTGACGTCTACCAACCTGCACTGGGCCCGCGTGGTGGATTACGGCACTCCTTCTCACAGTGAAAAGGCCTGTGTCCCAGCAGTGGGAACATTATAGGCTGATTATGTATATAAAACATGTTCAATTCAAGTGAAAGTACGTTATCCGGAGGTGATTTTGAAATGGTAACAGAAGTTATCGACTCAGAAAGTGATTTTGGGGTCCAATCAACTAGGTCACAGAGTACTTACCTGTAAATACTGCATCAACCATACGTTGCAAATTAAGTTGTTATTAATTTGAACAAAATAGCATTGAGTAATTTAAATCCTTTAGTAAACTTAGCAAGGTATGGTGTTTCTTATGTCAAACTGTCAATTACGTTTCATTACTCCTCTCCAGCGTTAACTATATGTTCAGCAAAATGCAGTAAAATCTTGTGTCATGTAAGTACTAATTACTTACAAAGTTTTAATTTAAAATAAATTTTATCTTAATCCAGTCATTTATTTACATTTAGTAGAGAATCCTACTTATTATTTTCGTTATATAGAAAGCTTTTGTCAATGATTGTGACACGTCATTCAAGGATAGATAGAATTATAAGTACTGTCTATCATCAATAGCGATCGGTCTTTAACTAGAAATAGGTTATTGGATTCGGCCGTAAGGGGATAACTGTCTTAAGTCACGGGCGCTATATTGAATCTTCGGGATTCGTAACGAAGGATTCTAGGGCTCCTAAGCGCAGGGAGATAGCTTTGAGTTAAGACTAGAATCCTGAGTGCAGCGGGGGGTGCAATCTCGTGTCTCTACTCTATTTTCACTTCTTACCCACTATTACATACATTCTGTCAATAACGTGATACTCTTAACATTTCCATCGTGTTCTACTTTTCAAGTAAATGTTTGTGGTGAACATACATTTACTTGAAAAGTTAGTATTAGAAAAAAATACACTACAGTTCAGTTTTCTCTTTCAAGACCGATATTTCGGTGCTTGTAAGCATTCCAGGCGCTTTACTATGTGTGAATAATTACATCACCACTGCTCGCAAAACGGTGAAAGGAAACATCGTGAGGAAACCGGCATATACTAGAACCAAAAATTCGAAGACTTTACCAGGGGCCTCAGTGACTCTTTAGTGCCTTCCCGCAACCCCGACAGGCATCGGCCCTAGTGGACCCCTACACTTGTGCTGACGATATCTCTTTGAGGTGCGCGTGGAATACAACGCGCCGTCGACCCGGGCCTGGTCCTTACCGGACGGTGAGCTACCCATTGCTCACCGTCCGCAAGCCCGCGCCTACGGTGGCCGGAAATCTGCCCGGGATTCCCGACGCCCAAGGCCTCTCCTGCGGCGGCTAGGGGCGATAGGGCGCGAAATTTGCCTTTACCTCAACCGTCCCGCCTCCTCCTTCGCGAGCATTACTGCTTCGCAGAAGGAGGTGACGGCTGCCCATGCCCTCTCACTCCGTACCATGACCTGAACCAGGGCCGGACGCTAGAGGTCTCTGCCGCCGATCGCCTCAACGAGGACACGGCGGTGCTCTGCCCAAGCCGGGCAGACCTCCACCGTGTCCTCCGGGTGATCCACACAGTGGTGACACCCGGGCGTTTCTTCCCGCCTTATCCGATACAGGAACCTCCCGATGCTGCCGTGTCCGGTGAGGACCTGCGTCAGGTGCGGAAGGTGAGGACGCCGTGGCGCCTCTCTAGCCACTCATCAAAGAGGGGACCTATTGCCGCAATTGTGGCGTGCCCAGAAGAGAGCAGGCCTGTGTCCCTCTTCCTCTTCGTCCTCGCGTCATGCTAAGCAGCAGGCTTAGCATGACGCTTTCTATTTCTACGAAGAATAGACACAGCTCAAAGTGACATTTCGTTTCTCCATTTTTGACATCGCACCGTAGAAATCCTTCTATATATAATCTGTCATTTAGTCTTTCGTTTTTAACGATCTTTGTCTAGGTCCTTTTTTAGGGTGCCAAGGACAGGGTAGGGTAACAAGGAACCCTTATAGTTTCGTCATGTCCGTCTGTCTGTCTGTCTGTATGCCCCCACTGTAGCTCACAGACGCTTACTGCTAGAAAGCTGCAATTTGGTATAGGTATACATATTAATCACGCCGACAAAGTGCTAAAATAAAAACTGAAAAAAAAAATGTTTTCTCGTCTATCCCATTATGAGATGTATCGTTGGATAGGCCGTTCAAAAACATTGCGGGTCTGTGAACATCACTTTTCGATTCAAGGATCCGCTTGCGTAATATTAAGCATTAAAGTGCTAATTTTTGTTAGAGTTAAGCGTTATGTGTCATCCCCTGCCAGTTAAATGGTTATTTATGGAGATGTGAAATAATTCATGGCAGTAGCACCTATAATGAAATATAAGGAAAACTATCACAGCTAAGTAGGCATAACAGGATAACGCGTAATAGTAGACCAACTTAAATTTGCAGTTGGAGAACTGACTGATTGATGAATGTATTGTGGAATGATAATTCTACAATTTTTATGGTATTTGATCCTCGTCCTTACCCAATCATTCACCTCTTTTGCGGAACCCTACTGGCACACATGTGTCTAACGTTCGAATGTCAGTATGAAAATTCTGGAATTTTTGACACAAAGGTTGAGCGTCAAAAAATTTTGCTTTGCAAACAGATTAGGTCGCGCTCTTACAAAGATTTTTATAAATGCTTTCCGGAATATAGACACTAAAATTTTATGTTTAATGGCATATACGTACACTCTTCCAGTTCGTACTCTTTCAGTTTAAATTCAATTTTTATTTGCGGTATCGTCCTGCGTGCCATCAAACAAACTCTTAATGAGCCGTTTCAATTGTGTCCCACGTCGCAGTGGTATGTAATTTCCTTTTTTTTTAAGTTCCGGCTTGGTAATTCCATTTTTAACCATAACCTTTTATCTAGGGAAACCACCTAGGGTTCAGCTTTGGGCTTTTACCATCCACACGCCCAGACCGAACACCATCACGCCACTCGCCAACACGCAGCGGTCCATCGTCACATCACACGCCGCCACACAGCAGTCTCCATCTCCACTCCGCTGCTGAGCATCATCGTGTGATCTCGAGTTCGCGACGATTTTTTCAGATAATCATTAAATATTGATTTTTTATTTTGCGGCTTATGTGCGTCTTCTTCGCACCTAAAGGGGTTGATTGCAATCATCAATTTAGGTCGTAGTCATCACCCAGCTTTTATTCACACTTTTTTTTTTTTTGGGTGGGAAATCATCAAATAACTTCTCCCGCTCTGGGCGGAGCGGGAGGGTGTATCTCTCACTGACTAAAACCCACCCGTATTCCTTCCTGTTGCTAGTGTTGCCAGGGGCCTCGGTGACCCATTATTACCTTCCCGCGACCCCGGCAGGCATCGGCCCTAGTGGACCCCTACTTTTGTGCTGACGACATCTCTTTGAGGCGCGCGTGGAATACAACGCGCCGTCGACCCGGGCCTGGTCCTTACCGGACGGTGAGCTACCCATTGCTCACCATCCGCAAGCCTGCGCCTACGGTGGCCGGAAATCCGCCCGGGATTCCCGACGCCCAGGGCGTCTCCTACGGCGCCTAGGGGCGAGAGGGCCCGAGACATGCCTTTCCCAACTTTTATTCACACCTGAAATCAGATTTTTTTTTAATTTTGTGAATCTAACTGTATTTTTTTATCGTAGAAATTATGTTTATTTGCCTCGTACAGCGCGTTTTATTTTAAACCACACTACAATACATAGCCTGTTAAAATTATACCCTCCTTTGGCTTTGCCATTACAGTCGGGTAAAAATCACGTTTTTCCACAACTCAAATGCAACTAGTCCTTTTTGTGCTCTATCATTCGTAGTGACAATGCTTGACATATCGATGTTTTGTTGACGTATTTAAAACTTGAAAAAGAATAATATATTTTAGCTGTTTCTATATATAAAAGATTATTATAATTTATAGGTATAAAAACAGACCTTCTCTAGAGAATAGAATGCTTACCCAATATTACTTTGCAAGTCGAGAATAGATTGTTGTTGGTAATGTTTTAGTCGTTGTGTGCCACTACTGCTCTTAGAAATCTCTAGATCATACGAAACAATAATTTGACTATTCAATGTTATTGCTTTGGTTATACAACTAGTAAAATGTATTACAATATAAGATTACATAATTAGATGTCATATTCAAAACCGAAGGTTGGCGCGACCTACAATTTGATAGTAAATAACACGAAGTTTAGTTCTAAGCGTGGCTAATGTCACAAAGTGTGGGCATAAAAGTTTTATGTATCGCGTCGCCTAGTCGTAAACCAGACGTTACGGTAAAGTAACCTACTTTCGGGGCGCGAAAAGCACAAATTTCGAGGTTCACCTATTTCGCTATTTTTATGACCATTAGTATTTTTGCCAAGAATATCAATCGTAAAAAATACCAAAAAAACATTAACTTTTCTGATTAATTACGGAGTTCTTGGATTAAGAATCGAATTAATTGACTAATTAGCAGTTAAATGCGAAAAAACTAGTATTTTATTTCGGTTATGCCAGTTAAGATTTGTATTCTTTTTATTTCTGTGGGACTCGTAATGAACTATGTCGTGTAACAATTGGATAATATTATCCTGTGTGATGGCTATATCTATGTCTCTGTGTAGTGCTTCGTCACGCTTGCACCTGCATGCACCATCTTACAAGCCGTTGGATCCTGATTACCAATATCCTGTATTGTACAAAGACCACGTTTTTACCTCCTTGACTGAAAATGGTCAGAAATTATTTTTCCCGGCAAATACACAAGTAAGTATGTACTTTATTAGGGTTCCGTAGTAAACAAGGAACCCTTATAGTTTCGCCATGTCTGTCTGTCTGTCTGGCCCCGCTGTCGCTCAGAGACGCTTAGTACTAGAAAGCTGTAATTTAGCATAGGTATATTAATCATGCCGACAAAGTGCTAAAACAAAACGGAGAAAAAAAAATTGTTTTAGGGTCCTCCCTTGCACGTAATGTGGGGATGATATTTTTTTTCTCGTCTATCCTATGATGTGGGGTATCATTGGATAGGCCATTCAAAAATGTTGTGGGTCTATCTACACCACTTTTACATATCATGAAATTAATAGGAAAACTATCACAGTTAAGTAGGCTTTGCAAGTTAACGAGTAATAGTCGACCAACTTAAATATGCAGTTGGAGAATTGAGCGTGTCATATATCGATGTATGGGAGAACATGTTTTCAACTACAATGTTAAGTTTGTTTTTGGGATAAATTCGTCCCAACTTCTCAACTACGGAACGCTTCATTGTGCGTGGGCCGACACGCACTGGGCCGGTTCTAAATAAATACTGAAGTTTCTATTAAATTATTATTAGTTCATATCAGATTGACTTAATTTAAATTAAATTTAGTGTAGGTATGTAATAATAATTCTAAGAAAACAGATGTTTCATAGTAGATATATAACTCACTACCATTAGAACATAGTTTTGTAGAGCTGATAGTTTTTCATGATGAAAAATATATCAAGCAATAACTATGTTTTCACTGAGCATGCTCTAAACTTTTGTCTTTATGTTGTGCGTAGGCGACATAAAATCGCTTTTTATGCTCTAGCGCGTAAAGTATTTTTTTTCTAAGACTAATATAATCAGGCCCAGCAGCCACGCGCACAATAAAACGTCGCAGATTAAAGTCGTTATTTCATTTCATTTGCTTTAATTTATATCACTTCCGTGTTTTCTATCGTTTATTTAATTTAACCAGATAAAATAGGTGTCATTTATTAATTTAAAACGCAAAGAAACGTTTTTATGACTTGGCAGGCAGTATGTATTACCCAAGTCGAATGACAAATGCTGAAAAAAAAACTTTTGAAAAGTTTGGTGGTGGGAATTAGCTATTCTCTTCTACAATTTTGCAATATTATTGAACCGAGAGAATTGATGAAACTAAAACAATGGAATGATTTTATTATACTTTACGCCTGTTTCATTTTCTAGCGATCGAAAGCAGAGTGCATAAACGAGCCATAAACGGGCATAAACGAGCCATTTCACCCCTAAACCCGGTAAAAGGCTTCTTTTATGCACTAGTTGTACAATCTGTTATTTCTTTCATGTACATCATAATACATATATCATCTTATATTTTCAGATCCATCATGTTTCGCGAAAAGAGATCAATGTATCCAAAGGGAGAAATGCATAGAAAATAAAATGTTGTACATTTCTCGTGTGTGTTATTTTCGCGATTTGGTTTGCTGTTACTCGGAGTTGGAGTGTACCCCTTCATCGAGCACAGCACAAAGTACCCTCAAATTGCTCAATATCTTAATTAAAGCACAGTAAACATTTTCACTGTATTTAGAAACATGACAAAAATATAAGTCTTTAGTTAAAAAATCTGTAAGTGCTCCATGTTGTTTTTTTACTCTATGTTTGCAACACAAATTATGTGTGTACATTATACCAAGCTTCCGCCACGGCCACCACCCATACATTTTCCAAAATTAATGAACATAATTTAAAGGATCCAATCGAAATATAAATGTTTATTCTATTTTTACTTCTAGGGATCCCAAATATGATAACTGTATCAATCTCTGTGATGAAAGGAAGTAGATAATTTTAAAGTTGAATCCAATCGCGTTGGTTTTCTGGCAAAACGATAGTGAGACAAAATAAGGATTATAAAAAAGCTAATTATAATTAAAAAACAAACAACCCGACTGCAAAAACACATCACTGAAAAAAGAAAAACAAGCATTGTTATCCATTGAACTTTGTTTTTGTAAGTTATCGCAGGTCGGACAAACAAAGGTTACACCATATTTCAGGTTATTGGTTTGTAATACCTGCAATAATTTGTTTTATTTCAATCTTTTTGGTATATTTGTGTATTTGGAATTGACTCATTACTGGCTTTTATTTTAACTATTTTTTTTAAATTATATTATTATTTTTCCCTCCTTAAGTTTTTGTATTTGCAGCTGCAATATATAAATATTATATAGTATATGTCATTCCCACAACTAAGACGAATTTAACGACATCTCATATTATGTTAAAAAAATCCATCAAGCCGTTTAGGAAGAGCGTGCCAAAGAAATATATACATACATACATACTCTCGAAAAACATTACCCTCCCTTTCCGCAGTCGGGTGAAAACAATGTTAGAACCCATGAAGCACGTCAGCAGAACTGTGAAACAATCGCAGCCGACGTAAACAACCAACGGATGATATTTATGGGATTGTAGTGACGAGCACGGCGGGCGCTGAGATATTTTTCCCTCGCGCCTAAATTTTGGTCACGCGCGGGACCCTCACTCGAACCCTAACAAAAGCTGTAATAGGAAACTGTTATCCAAAAAAAGGTCAAGTGAAATTAAGTTATCGGCACAAATTACGTTTTAGAAGAAGATAAATAGAAGACATTTTATTGGCCTACTCCTACCTATCCATTAGAAAGATCCTACAACATTTTCCAGTCGACGTGGGTTTAGGTTTATACTAGACAGGAATTACTAATGTTTCGACCCTTGGTATGTAAAGAGATGGTAATTAATGTTGACAGCTGGTAAGTTGTCTAGACATTGCAAAATTTTATAGTTGCGCGAAAACCAGGCCATCCCAAACAAATACTAATTTCACGCTTTATGGGCACCGCGCAGCCGTTGTAGTTTTTGAAATATAATGTGTTATGGTAGTGACGAGATGGCAACTGAGTATAATTTCGTGTATTCTATCTTAGTAATGAATTACACAAGCGCGAAGTAGTGAAAGTGATTGCTCGTGGTCTAGACTATCTACATATTAGCTTTTTACTGCGGCTTCGCCAGCGTTGAGCTCGGAAATTATCCCACGGGAATGTAGAATGTAACCTATGTCCTAACCCTGGTCATGGTCTACCAATATGGCATATTTCATCCATTTTCGTTCAGTCATTTAAGCATGAAAGCGTAACAAACAAACACACTTTAGCATTTATAATATTAGTTAGGATTACGGTTCCAGAGGGCAATATTGCCCGGGTGTCACCTCTGTGTGGATCGCCCGGAGGACACGGTGGAGCATACGGTGGAGGTCTGCCCGGCTTGGGCAGAGCACCGCCGTGTCCTCGTGGAGGCGATCGGCGGCAGAGATCTCTCGCGTCCGGCCCTGGTTCAGGCCATGGTAAGGAGCGAGAGGGCATGGGCAGCCGTCACCTCCTTCTGCGAAGCAGTAATGCTCGCAAAGGAGGAGGCGGGACGGTTGAGGGAAAGGCAAATTTCGCGCCCTCTCGCCCCTAGTCGCCGCAGGAGACGCCCTGGGCGTCGGGAATCCCGGGCGGAATTCCAGCCACCGTAGGCGCGGGCTTCCGGACGGTGAGCAATGGGTAGCTCGCCGTCCGGTAAGGACCAAGCTCGGGTAGACGGCGCGTTGTATTCCACGGGCGCCTCATAGAGATGTCGTCAGCACAAGCGTGGAGGTCCAGGGCCGATGCCTGCCGGGGTCGCGGGAAGGTACCAAAGGGTTACCGAAGCCCCTGGCAACACAGGCAACGGAAGGAATACTGGTGGGTTTTAGTCAGTAAGAGTCTGACACACCCTCCCGCTCCGACCAGAGCGGGATAAGTTATTTGATGATTTCCCACCAGAAAAAAAAAGAGGGCAATATTGAATATAACTTGTTGAGCAGATCTCTCGTCTGATTCTTCGTTAATGATAAATGATTTTATTTCTGTAAGTAGGTTTGTAGAAACACTTTTACACGTCAATCATATTTTTTAAAACTAGATGAGATCGGCGTTGACACTTGTATCTGGACCAAAGTACATTGTGACGTACGAGTATCGTAGCGATAGTGTCCGAGGGCGTGGTGTGTTTGTTTATGTTTGCAGATAACAAATAATAAATATATTATTGTCGTAGATGTAGCGCGTATAAATGAAATATTGATTAATAATAATAATATAATAATAATAATTTATTTCACTCTCACAGTACAAGAAAAACTTAATCTTTGAAATACAATTTTTGAAAATATGTTTAATGGTTGTACTGCAGTTCATAATAGGTGATCTACCAACTTCCAAACTAAGTCAAGCTTGTATTTTGGAAGTTGGTGGTTCTCATGATGGACTTACATAGACACAACCTTGTAGCCTAGAAATTGACTTCCAATACTTAATATTAATAACAAATTGAGAAAAAAATTATAACATTTACACTATCTTAAAATTACAATTTAAAAAAGAAAATAACAAAATTAAAAATTCTATTTATAATTTAAAAAAAAAATAAGAATAAAAATAAAAATTGAAAAATATACCTTCTCATCAAATTGATTTTTATGTTTCACTTTTTTATAGTTAGCAGCATCTCAGTTTGAGCATAATCTAAACATTGCAACCAACTACTTAATTTATGTTTAACCTCTCGTTTAGTGAAGCTGTAAATGTTGATGGTTTTGTTGACTGCATTATACAATCTCGAGCTCACTGCATCAAATTGCCTACTAGCAAAAGCTGTTCTGGAAGGTACACCAGGGCAAACAACTGCACCGGAGCGTTTTTTATTGATTTTGTCATCTAGCGGTAGTAGGGAATGCCTCCGGAGCACTGTATTTAAAATATATAATTGCCTAACAGTCATGACATTACATTCCGCATATAGTTTGGAAGTTGAGTAAAACCTTGGTTTAAAATGTATCACCTTTAAAATTGCCCTTTGCGCTCTCTCCAGCACAAGAAAGAGAGTTTTATAAGTTCCACCCCATATGGGTATGCAATAAATTAACACTGACTAACATAGGGCAGTGTAGACCATGTAAATCGTTGAAGCATCAGCACTGTGTCTCAGATTCTTAAAGATGTACATTAGTTTTCTGATGCGACAGGTGAGAGCTTCAATTTGTGGACGCCAGTCGAGCCGTTCGTCTAGTATGACCCCAAGATATTTGATATCTCTCACTCGTGACAATGACAAGCAGACACAGTCTGCTGGCATCGCACAGATGTGAGCTTTGAGTGCATTGGTGGCTTCGGGTGGCTCAGGGGAGTTTGGAAGATAAAAACGCATAAATTTAGTTTTTTCTATGTTAAGGGTTAACAAGTTGCTGGAGAGCCATTGCATTACGAGCCGCAGAGCATTTTCGGAATGTTTTTTGGCAGAAATCCAGTCTTCTCCGTGTGATAGTAGTGCCGTGTCATCTGCATAAGTTAATATGTCACAATTCGGAATATGTAGGTTGCGGATTCACGGTAACACCAATAATATAGATAGAGAGATATTTTATTTAGTCATCCTAACATAACTACATATACAGGGTGACAGGGGCCCTACCGGGGTCGCGGGAAACTCCGATAGGGATACCGAGGCCCCCTGGCAACACAGGCAACGGAAGGAACACGAGTGGGTTTTAGTCAGTAAGAGTCTGACACACCCTCCCGCTCCGCCCAGAGCGGGAGAAGTAATTTGATAATTTGACAGGTGAAAGGGGGATTCAGTACATAATTCTGGTCATTTAAAAAAATGGATAAAAAAAAAAACAGTTTTTTCCTATAAAAGTGCAAAACCTACGTGGTCAAAACAGCATTATTTAATTTTTTTAATTATTTTTTGTTCAGAATCATGTAGGTGCTGAATCCAATCAGAAAATCCAATAAAAAAAATATCCGAAATTCTTACAACAAATCCTGTTGTAACGATTTCGGATATTTTTTTTTTATAATTTTTAAATAAATACTTTTAAAGTTAATTAAGAAAATTGATGAAAATTAACCATGCCCCGTTTAGCTCCGAAACCACTGAGCCTAAAATTTTGCAAAAAATAAAAAAATAGTCCTTTACATGGTAAACCTCGAGGGAACATGTTTTTCAACTACACTCGCGAGCAACCAAATCGACTCAAGCCTTGTCGGCGCACACATACATTGATACAACTAAGATTATGAATGGAAATTATTAAAATGATATGTCATTCGAAAGCTTAAAATGTCAGCTTTAATTTGATATAATTATCATTGAAATCCATCCATCATTTTTGAAATAAATGATGTCTGAACGCAAGAGTAGGAAACCGGGAATTTAGGAAAAAGGGTATGTGTCTCGTATTTGAGAAATTAAACAAAAAATTTTAAAAATAAAATTAATTTATTTAAATCAGTATTTCGTATTGCCCCCTCTAGCCCTAATTACATCCCGCAGTCTGTTTTTCATGGACCTTATCAATTTTTTGACATTTTCTTGAGGAATGCCGTCCCACTCCTCTAATAATGCTGTCTTTAGCTCGTCTACGCTTGAAGGGACTGGATTTCTGGCCCGAACTCTTCTTTTAAGCTCGTCCCATAAGTGCTCGATGGGATTCATGTCAGGACTGAGCGCAGGCCAGTCCATCGTGCGTAATTCGACCTCTTGCAGAAACTGTCGAGTGACTCGTGCCGTGTGGCAGCGGGCATTGTCGTGCATTAACACGAAGTCTTCACCGACAAACCCTGCGTAGGGCACAACATGATCCAGTAGAATGTCGGTGATGTACCGATCAGCTGTTAGCCCGCCTCCTCGGCCGCCCCCAGGCACGAAAACAAGTTCGGTTTTTCCCTCTAAAGAGATACCAGCCCACATCATGCAGGAACCGCCAGCATATGCCACTGTTTCAGCGAAACAACGTTGGGCAAATCGTTCCCCCGGACGCCTGTAGACTTGGCCTCTCCTGTCACTGCCATGCAGACACATTCTGCACTCATCAGTAAACAGGACCGATCGCCATTGCGCAACGCTCCAATTGAGATGCTCTCGAGCAAATTGAATGCGCGCTTGTCGGTGGCCTGCAGTCAATTTAGGGCCCGTCGCAGGTCTTTTTGGCGTCAAGTTGGCTTCTTTCAAGCGTCTTCTCACTGTCCACTCGCTGACAGCCACTTGTCGTACACGTCTCAGTTCTTGCTGCACATCAACGCCCGTAAGGTGTCGATTACGCAGCGAGGTTGAGACAATGAAGCGGTCGTCTCTCTCTGAAGTGCACCGATGGCGGCTCGTTCTTGGTCTCCGATTGAAGGCACCAGTCTCTTGGAACCGTCTGTATACTCGGGATACAGAAGACTGGCTCAAGTGGAGCTAGGCAGCGACTGCTCGCTGACTTAACCCTTGTTGCAACAAGGCAACAACTTGAGCGGCTTCTTCTGGTGTGGTATCCATGGGTTAGCGAAAACAAGGATTGCAATTTACGGAGATGTGTACCGGTCAACTTGTAACAAGCAACTGATAAGATAAACCGGAAGTGGGAGGGGGGTTTTATAGCGGGAGCAGGTAGCGCAAGTCGTGGATTCCTAAAGAGGTAATTTACGCTGACGGCCAATTAAAATGTGTCAATAAATCAGCGCTTAGTTTTTTTTTAAGGTATTGATGTTAATTGAAAGCCTAATTCTTCAGCTTTCGAATGACATATCACTTTTGTAATTCCCATTTATCGTTTTAGGAAAATCAATGTATATGTGCGCCGTCTAGGCTTGAGTCGATTTGGTTGCTCGCGAGTGTATAATGGTGGCTAATTCTTGGGATAAATTCATCCCAACTACGGAACCCTTCATTGTGCGTGGTCCGAAACGAACAAGCCCGTTTTTTGTAATTTCTCGTTGGCTGGTTTAAAACAATTCGTAGGCGTTACTGGAAAGTTACAGCGTAAACAAACATTGAGCCTCTTGTATGCTAATACTTACGTCAATCGCTCTTGTTTGCAACGAGTTCTTTGTCTGCTTTCTGGCTGGCCCTTTCATTTGATATGTCACATGGTAGAGGTTGCAAAACTTTTTTTAATTTCCTAATCTACCCCATATTCAAAATTCGTTTTAATAAACAAATTTTGAGTAAATGAATTTCCGAGTTTTTAGATCACAGAAATACATATGTGTACCAAATTTCAACTAAATCGGTCCAGTAGATTCGAAGCAAATTGGCTGTGACAGACGGACAGACAAACAGACAGACACACGAGTGATCCTATAAGGGTTCCATTTTTTCCTTTTGAGGTACGGAACCCTAAAAAGAAACAATTACCGTCGCCTCATGATGATGAGTCACGAGTGCCAAATGTGCCAACTTAACGCAAAAGCCTAGTTTAAGATAAACGTAAATTAACCTAACGTCTATTTGACTCGGTTACATTAATTCCGAACTAACGTCAAGCAATAAAGCGAACGACAGCGAAGCCGTTCGGTACAACAATATTGTAACCTGTATAGGTACCTGTAACCCGTGTAAGTATTACTGAGTCGGTTCCCGAATATATTATACAAGTTAATGCCTTCGAATCATTGAGCACAGATGGGAAACAGCTGTACATCTCAATTTAATGGAAGGTAGAAGGAGCTTGATATATGTGACTCTTCTACGTCGTTTATGTAAAGGAGATTGGGTGAATCTGCCCTGAAGCCCAATAGCGATAAGATATACTTATGAGATACTTATATATCAATGGAAAGATCTCATCAAGGAGAATATTTCTTATTAGGACGACTTCTCACGATTGATAGTCAGTGAGGATCTACAGAGCTCATGAGTAAATAAGCATTATTGAAATTCTGGTGTACCTACAGCCAATTAATTAACTTTTATTATTTCTGTGCGTTGTAAACAGTCTTTTAAGCATATAAACGTACATTTTAAAACATTGTCCTCCTAGATGCCGTTTTAGGAACATTATTTTTAAGAGTCGGTCGGCCGCCGGACAGAACGGCCGGTTATTCGATGACTTCCCACCCAGAAAAAAAAAAACTGCTGCACCCTCAAATAGCGTTAAGATACTTACCAGGCCTCTCAGAAAGTATTGCGAAAAAAAGTTGAGAGGAGAGACATGAGAGACTGGCCAGTTATAATCTATTTTGAAAATATGATTATTTGTAAGTAAAAATAGGTACGTTCCAATTTCAAAATTTCCCTTCACATTGTTTGCGAGCTAATTTAAAATATCGTGTCTCATTAAAAAATAGATCTGCGCCGGTAATATTTTCACGCTATGACTTTTTACGATTTCACGTGTCGCTTAAAACCCGACGAATCGTACGATATACTTCAAATGGCATTCATGGACGAAGGCAACCGTGTATCGTTGGTAACGAATTCAAGCGCGGTCGACTAACTTTGGGGGATAAAGATAGAAGTGGTCGCCCTTTGACGGCTGTTATGGAAGAACACGTGCTAGCAGTGAAAAATTTCATCATCATCATCATCGCAGCCGAAAGACGTCCACTGCTGGACATAGGCCTCCCCCAAGGCATTCATGGACGAAGGCCCTTATAAGGCAACCGTGTATCGTTGGTAACGAATTCAAGCGCGGTCGACTAACTTTGGGGGATAAAGATAGAAGTGGTCGCCCTTTGACGGCTGTTATGGAAGAACACGTGCTAGCAGTGAAAAATTTCATCATCATCATCATCTCAGCCGAAAGACGTCCACTGCTGGACATAGGCCTCCCCCAATTTTGGAGGGCGGGTTGCCATAATCGCCACGCTTGGCAGGCGGGTTGGCGATCGCAGTATGGTGTTAATATGCATAGAGAACGCTGTTGCCCATTCTCTAGTAAGTCCCTTATTCGCCTTTTACGACACCGACGGGAAGAAATGGGATGGTACTATTCTTTACGTCCGGCACCACACGGAACTCCGGCACCACACGAAACCAAAAAAAAAAAAATTATGCATGACAATAGGTGAGTTATGTATCAAGTGATTCAGCAAATACTGCAGGTTGGATCGGGAAGCCTTCACGAAATTCTACACGTGCATCTTCGCGTGAGGAGGATAGTTGCACGCTGGGTGACGCACAACCTCACCGATGCTCAGAAATAGGCTCGGGTGGAATGGTGCCGTGATATGATAAACAAATTTGAAGCAGGCTCGTCTCGACATCATTACAGGTGATAAGTCTTGGATTTATCAATAGGATCCAGAAACGAAGCGCCAGTCGACGGTTTGGGTGTTTCAAAACAAATCAACGACTACCAAAGTGAAGCGATCTAGAAGCGGGGGGAAGATTTTGGTAGCGAGCTTTTTCAATATTACAGGCGACATTTTTTTGGCGTTAATTCCTTTACGAAACTGAAGAAGCATTGAATCATCGCTGAATGGTACGCTACTAAATGCTTGGCAGAAGTTTTCTTTGTTGTGAGCAACGAGCGACCAAACACAGGGCTCCGCGGGCTACTGCTCCACCACGACAACGTGCCTTCGCACACTTCGCTCAAAAAGACTTTCTGGACAGCACGCTGGTCTAACTCCTGGGTCACCCTCCTTACAGCCCTGACCAAGCACCGTGTGACTTCTCTTTATTCCCGAAAATAAAAAATCAGCTCAAAGGGATACAATTTTCGTCGCCGGAAGATGCGCTTTCAGCGTTCGAGCTGGCTGTAAACGAGGTGTCTGCGGCGGACTGGAAAAAGTGTTTCGAAAACTGGTTCAGACGCATGAAACTTTGTGTAGAGGCTAGTGGAGAGTACTTTGAAATGATTTAATAAAATTAATATTTAACTAGAGACTTTTTTTTAAATTTTTGCAAAACTCTGAGTGTACCACGTATGCCAATAGAAAGATCTCTTCAAGGGAAAGATTTCGTGATATGACGACTTCTCTCGATTGTTATGACTAACAATCGAGAGAAGTCGTCATATCACGAAATCTTTCGTGATATGACGAAGGTTTCGAAGGATTTCTGTAGCTCCTCACTGACGTGAGGAGCTACAGAAATCCTTACATGAGTAAATAAGCAATATTGAAATTGTGATATTTTGTCAATTAATTAGCTTTCAATAATTGCCTTTTTTTGAGTGGGAAATTTGAAACCTTTCCCTCAACCGCCTCATTACTGCTTCGCAGAAGGAGGTGACGGCTGCCTCTCATATTTCTGTGACTTGCAAACATCATATTTTAAGCCTATAAACAGAAATTTTAAAACATGACCTGTTTAGGAACAGTGTTTCTAAGTGTGGGTCGGACAGAATGCCCGATAACGATAAGATATGTTTCATTGAAAATATCTCGTTTAGAAGAATATCTGTTACTGCTGCGACTAGTCTGAATTATTAGTTTGTTCGGCGTTAAATCGTCCTAAATGTGACGTTAAAATCATCGCTTAATAGGGATGATGACTTCAATTTTTTTTTGTCCGTCGTGGACACGTATTTTTTCTTTTTTTACGTAATGAAAAGTTACGGCGATACATTTAGTTAAAATTTTTCATGACGCACGCCTCGCTGGATTTTATACAGAATTGTGACGTAGCGAGCCCTCACTCTCCAACTTTAATGCGTTTTATCTAAGTATTTTTTTATTTAAATGACGACGCAAAAAATACGTGTCTAATATTTTTTTATTATCTGACTGACGGATTAAATATAATTTCTTATTTTTAACCCAGCCATCATCCCTATTCTCGTCATAAATTGATTAATTAATAAACATCATCTAATGATGATGTTTATTAATTAGTTAACTGTTTGTGATGTTTTTATGTTAATATAATAATTTATATTAACAAAAAAACATCAAGCCTGAGTTCCCTGAAGGGTAGGCAGACATGTATTGTACAACTACATTTCGGCTATAGAAATAATACCTCTTTAGTAAAAATACCTCTTTAGCCAAAATGTTCTCTTCTATCTAAAAGTCTAAAATAAAATCATTTTTCTTGTCTCTCTGTGTGTGTTCTCTTAGTCGTTCTAAACTACTCTTAGTGTCTAGTCTCTTAGTGTGTGTGTGTTCTTTTTCCGAAGGTTTATGTGTTTAATAAAGGTAACACTTAACTTAAAGCTTAGCATAGAAATCTCTTTTGACATGTCGCCACATCAGTACTAGATTGTCCCGGCAACACAATGAAAGCGGCTCATTTAGGTACTTGATATAATCAACTTGTTAAATGCGGATTATAAGGCAGCGGGTTAATTGCGTAAAGGCTCGTTCAGACTAGGGCGGTATCGCGGGCGCGACAGACATATTGCTGTCGCGCACGCCAAATCGCGCTAGTTTGTACAAGCCTTAACAAATCACAATCACAATTATAATGCCATTAATTTTGTGTCAATTTCTAAAAATATTTTTTGCCTATTTTCAAACCAACCCATAACAGATCTGATCCCATAACTTCATAACAGATGTGATTGGGCTGCCACATGCTTTGGTATTTAGGAACCTTAAGAATTCTACGAAAGCTAAGTAGCTACGAAATTCCTAATATTCAGAAGAAAAAACATTTAATTAGAGAAATTTAAAATAGCGAGAGAATGCTGAGGATTAACTGAGAATTTTGCTCAACGTTACCTGGGCTTAAATCATATAACCAGAGAAGAACTGGTAGCATGATCTTCTATCCCAAGTCATATTACTGAGTGTACAATATGCAAATAAATAAATAAAAAAAAAATTGGTGTTCAGAAGAGTGAAATTCCTTTTTCCGATAAAACTCTACAGCCATCATAAATGACGCAACTTAGTACTTAAAACCTTTTCTAATAGTACGCACAGGCGGCTATAGAAGTCTTAGGATCGTATTCAGCGACTAAGTACTTCATATGCAACATTATTATGCACAGCTTACGTTAAAAGAGACATTGGTATCTAAGTCCTAACCTAGACGGTAGTGGCGTGGCGGTTGGCGTTGGTGGTGTTCCTATTGGACCGCGGCTTCCGGGATGCGATCCCTGCTATCGAAGAATTTTGGTAGGTATAATTCCCACATGCCGCCAACTAAAGGATGTGGAGAACAGTGATCTACGCCTGAAGCTAATAAATCTCGATTAATGTCTGTGTGTCGGTAGGTGAATAATTAACGGACGTTTTCAGAAAGATTTTAAAATATTTCGACGTAGGTACATTATTTTAAGTTTGCGATGCGAAATAAGATGGCTGATTTTGAAATAACCTCGGCAGTTGTGAACTCTATTCGGAGCCATACGAAGTTATTATAAATATACAGTTTGGATATCATATGTATATCAAAATTTAAATAGAGGCAAAGTTGCCAAAAATCTGTGAACAAATAACTTAAACAGAAAAAGAGGAGCATCCGTGCCTTTGGGTGGAAAAGTCCAGACCAGAATGTTCCACATTTGACCCATGTAATCTGGTTCACGTTGAACTGCCATACCTTTAGAGAATCGCAAGGTCATATTAATATTGACATATTGTAGGTTTGTTCCATTAAATACTAGTAACTATGTATTTCCGAAAATAGTATTTTCGTGAAAATCTTCTACTCAAAAGCTACTAAAATTGAAAGGTTGATTCGGGCAAGCTTTATTTCGTAGGCGTCGACCACAAAGCCCATTTTTAGGAAAAAGATATATTTTACAAGTGTTTAATTGCTTCATTTGTATGTGTTTACGGTTACTTTATTTGTCACCCATTAGCACATCCTGGCATACGATTTAGCTGTAATTTGGCAAAGCTATGTAACTTCGATGACAACACAATAATAATTACCATAAGTAAGTACCATGGAGCTGGTCCGATCATGGAGCCTGAAAGTGGCCATAGAAACTCCTCAACCAAACAAGATAGCACCATTGTAGTAGGACTTATTGGATATGTATTGGCAAGTGCTATTACACTAGGTGGTATCCAGGATCTGATAGTGGAGCTGGAATGTAGTCAAACTAACTTCCCAATTATACGAGATGGCCCCGTTGTATTTGGGCTCGTCGGATTTGTCTTGACAAGTACTTTACATATAATTTTATATCTTATGGTTATTGAGCGCCCATAATTCCTTAATTTCGGTGCCCAAGTCGTCACCTGTTTAGGACATTAACTCCGAACCGACTGATAATTGGCAAAAGTCGTGTCAGTAGTAAAGGATCTCCTTGAAAAGCTCTTTCCATTGGTGTATATCGTATGGCTATTGGGCGCCAAGAATTCCTTAACTTCGGTGCCCAAGTCGTCACTTATTTAGGTCATTAATTCCGAACCGACTGATAATTGGCAAAAGTCGTGTCAGTAGTAAAGGTTCTCCTTGAAAAGCTCTTTCCATTGGTGTATATCGTATGGCTATTGGGCGCCAAGAATTCCTTAACTTCGGTGCCCAAGTCGTCACTTATTTAGGTCATTAATTCCGAACCGACTGATAATTGGCAAAAGTCGTGTCAGTAGTTAAGGTTCTCCTTGAAAAGCTCTTTCCATTGGTATCCAATATCTTATGGCTATTGGGCGCTAAAATATTCTTAACTTCGGTGCCAGTCGTCACCCATTTAGGTCATTAACTCAGAACTGCCTAACAATTAGCAAAAGTCGTTTTTGTACCAAACGTTTCACTTGAAAAGCTTTTTCCATTGGTACTCGTATATATCTTATGGCTATTGGGCTTCAGGGCAGAAACTCATAGTTCGGTGACCATTCTCCAAAAAAAAAACTTGCAGGTATACATTGTGTAGCCTATAATATTATTATTATATTGTAAGATGAAAAGACCTTGATTATGGGCAGGTTATATCAAAGCGTTACGTTCAATAACTTGATGATAACACTTCCACCATTAAAACTAGAAAGAACGTGGTTAGATTCACGGCTGAAGCTATGCATACAATAGGGTATTTTACTATATACGAGAAAAAAACTATAAATATATGTATTATTGAGATAGTTTAGGCAAAAAGGAGTCGGAAAATGTTACTTTTAGTTCATAAGATAACAAAAGAAAAATTTAAATTTAATTCAACGTTTTCAGTTTAATCTGTTAATAAACACCATGAAATAGTAGCCGCCATGTTATTACATCATACGGCTGTGTAAGCTAAAACGCGTCAACTGTCAACTGATAGTTAGTTAATTGTTTACATAGCCTAGTGACGTCATGACCACAGAGCAACATGGCGTCCACTGCGTCCAGCGTTTTCGTTAAACTACGCGCGAAATTTAAAAATGTAAAATTTAAATGCATTTTTATGGCACTTATCGATTGAAAAAAAAAATTGTGATTTTTTTTGGGGCATATTAGCACTATAGAATTTAACTAAGACACTTTTCAAAAATGGGTGTAAGACCCTATTATCATTTTCTTTTATGTTCGTGTGTTTTGGTTTTTGATGGTTTTGTCAAGAATAAATGATAATTTATTGTTGTTGCTTAATGATGCGATTTACGGTGTTTTAACTTAGGAGCGAGTTCGTTAGTACTGACTATAATTTCAACGTTGTATTATTTCGAGGGCTTACATGAAACCGCAGCGTAGTCTATTCCGTTTGTAAGACCACTGAAATGTCAACGTGTAACGTGAAAAGTACGCAAGTATAAACCACAAACCAGTATATTTAGCCTGTAAATCCGGCTCGAGTTTTCTGCTGAAATCTGTAGAGCGCACGACGCTTACCTCTCATCTGGTTTAATTCAAAATATGATGTTGGTAAAATATAATTTTTGTTTTTCTGTCATTACATAATTTTAAAAGTTTGGTATCCATATGAGGTACACAAAAGACGCTGTTTGCAGTCACGGAAAATTTGAATTATTTTTGAATTTGAAACCTATTTAATAATCATAACTTGTGTCGGTATTTGGGAAAAGGCCATGTCGTGTTAAAATATGATTTAATAATCTAGGTTACTTGCGCGACAGACTGCCCAGTAGCCTAATTTCGTAATATACTTTCAATAACAATCTGAAACATTTTGAAGGAAATTGCTAATCCATTGCTTCATATTGATCTTTAAAATTCTATCTGCACTTTTGTTAGAAGCCACTTGGAATACGCATCTGAAATATGGAGTCTATGCTATCACAAGTATATTGACCGTATTGAGAGAGATTAATATTTTTTTTTATGCTTTCATCACAGGGTACCATATAACCTGTGTAGGATAAGGCGGGAGGAAACGCCCAGGTGTCACCACTGTGTGGATCGCCCGGGGGACATAGTGGAGCATACGGTAGAGTTCTGCCCGGCTTGGGCAGAGCACCGCCGTGTCCTCGTGGAGGGGATCGGCGGCAGAGATCTCTCGCATCCGGCCCTGGTTCAGGCCATGGTACGGAGCGAGCGGGCATGGGCAGCCGTCACCTCCTTTTGCGAAGCAGTAATGCTCGTGAAGGCGGGACGGTTGAGGGAAAAGCAAATTTCGCGCCCTCTCGCCCCTACCCGCCGCAGAAGACGCCCTGGGCGTCGGGAATCCCGGGCGGATTTCCGGCCACCGTAGGCGCGGGCATGCGGACGGTGAGCAATCCACGGTCAATTCTACAACTGCAAATTAATAAAGTTGGTCGACTATAACTCATTAACTTGTAAAGCCTAATTAGCCGTGATAGTTTTCCTTTTAATTTCATTATGTGTCCTACTGCCATGTTTTTTTTCACATCTCCATAAGCAACCGTTTAGCTTGCAGGGGGGGGGGGGGGAGGCACTTGACTCTAACAAAAATTAGCACTTTAATGCTTAATATTGCGCAATTGGATCCTTGAATCGAATGGTGGTGTTCACAGACCCGCAACATTTTTGAACGACCTATCCAACATGTGGGTGAACTTAGCAGAACATTTCCCAGCAGAGCATAAAAAAATGTAAGTTCTATTCGCATGCGGCTGAGTTCTAGAGTTCCTTATACTTAAAAAAAAATAGTTCTGTCATATTTGCCAGAAAAAAGTCGAATGAAAATATGCTCTGCTAACTTCCGTTAGCAGATCATTTTTCCCAAAATTTAAATTTTGAAACTGATTAGATGCACAATGGTGACGTCTACAGTTCCTTATAGTTTTCCGAAATAGTTCTGTCGACCTAAATGACTAAAAAATAAAATCAATAATATTAACCTGTTACTCGAAAAAGACAATCATTTTGATAAAACAGCCGTGAATGACGTAATTTCTGGATTTTCTTAAATTCTTTGGGCCATAATTGGTAGCCAAGATCCAAGTAACAGAAAAAAAAAACTAAATGAAAACAGAAATCACACAAAAGTATACGCAGAGCCTTATGCAAAAATTGGGTTAGAAGAAACTGAGATTTCGTACAGTGTTTAAGTTAGAGGGATGTCACTTTGGAGAGATCGCGATAGCGCGAGTGTTATCAGTTTAATACGTTTAATTGTAATAATATGTAAGTGTAGATTGAGACTAGGTTATATTAGTCAAGTATAATGGAAGTTGTGTGTAAGGCGCGCGAATCTCAGTGAGTGTATCTGTGAACGATTGGTGAGTGTTTACTATTCTATTCCTCCTTATTCCTTTCTATGACGATCGAGGTATCCTACACCAGCGTTTGGTTCTAGGGGCCTCTCACAAATTGTTAGCGAGACACGACATTTGGATGCCCAGATAGAAACGCTCCGATGCTTGACTTAGTCGCACGGTTGCCGATTACATTGAAAGCGTCCTCTAAATGGGGAACATTAAGGAAATGAGAAGTGACGATTTGGAATAACCACTTCGGCGTATAGCAGGAGCAATTGTAAAGAATTCAACTACCGACTGACGATGCGGTACGCTTGTGCAAGTATTGTTTTGTCTGTGTAACGGGTGATTAGGCCGTTATAAGGGGTTCATTACATTAGTACGCGCCCAGTGATTACTGGAACGTGTCTCGCTCAATGATAGTTGAACTTCGCAGTACTCTGTTTTCGGATTGAGTAAGACATGACTAGAGCTTAGGGAACGTGGCTTGTTAGAATCATAGCAGTGTCCTTAGTGGTCCTATGCGTTCAGGTCTATCAATACACGCACGACGCTGTCAGCTGCTGTAAAGCAGTCCCACGTCACTTGGGGTGGGTCTGTAGTTATTGTAAAGAAATCCATTAACGTAACTAGGGTAATATACTCGTATTCCCTAACTCAAGCGTTACGTGTCCCTTTTGTATTCCTGACATGTCTTCTAGCTATTATAATCAAAAGAAAAGTAGATAAATTAGATTTACTAACCTTATTTTATATTGACATTGTTTACTTGTAACCCCTCCTTGTCCTAACTATCCATGAGGAGACAAGGCGATTTAAGACCACGGAGGATAGGGACGTTCGAGTCTAGGCGAGTTAAGTTAGGAAACTTGGTATATACCAAGGGCCATGTCCGAGTGGACTGTCGCAAGATAGCGAGTATTAGTTACTGAGTTAGCTATAGTTGGATTAAAGCCCAGATTAGATTAATTTAGTACTTAATGTAGTGTGTGTGTGTGTGTGTGTGTGTGTGTGTGTGTGTGTGTGTGTGTGTGTGTGTGTGTGTGTGTGTGTTGCAACGACTGGGTGAGTCTTTCACTATAATATTTATTCTAGTCTGGTAGTGTAATTAAAGTTCAAAGGACGTAGTGATGTTGCTCCGCCTCCACGGAATTAACCATTTGGATGTCCTGTTGTTCTTTAACCAGGTCAATTTTTCTGTTAAGACCCTTTAGTTGCTCTTCGTGTGTTTCAATTTCCATGATTGTTATGTTTGTAATTTGACTATTGCTTTTTAATAGTTCGTTTAAGTTTATCTTTGGTACGTAGATCTCTTGCTCATTTCCTAAATCCATTGTGCTTTGCATATTGTAGTGCGAATGAATTAGATGTTTATCGCCGCGCATCATGCAACCTGTCGCTAAGGTGATTATGCCTGTATTTTGTAGTGTCTGTGACGTAATTCCAGCTGGACAGAAAATGCGCATAGTGCATTCCTCGCAACACGTAAACAAGCAAGCCCCCTTGCTGTGTAGTTTTTTCCATTCATTGCTGCAACTTGATATCTCAGTGTGGCAATTTGATACTCCTCGATTGTTTATTATGACAGCTTCGCACATTTTTGTGGCTGTTTTTATACCATATACGAGTATAGGTAAGTCAAGGTTACATAGCAGCAGCTGATTTGTGTTTACTTGTGTGCATGATGAAAGGTGTTGTTGATCCAGTGCTATCATCATGTCCATTTTCAAGTTAACGGCTATGTATTTAGTTGTTGGTATTATGTTAATCATGGAGGCTCCCTTTATGTTGCGGATTGGGATGACTTCGGTTAGTTCGTATTGTTCGTCTGCTAATAAAGGGATTTTTACTTCGAAAATAATAAAGTCTTCAGTTAGTTTTCCTTGTACGCTTGCTAGTTTATACATTTCCCGGATACACTTGAACTTGTTTGAGCACGGTAGGGATAATCCTTTTGGTACTTGTCCTGATATGATGTTCAACTGTTTTTCGAATGCATCAGGTTTCAGTGCAAGTGAGCAAGTGAGTGTCGACTTTGCCGTGGCGAAGATCTGTAACTAGGTTGATCAGCATGTTTTGTATTCTCCGTAAGTTTTCTACCATCATGTTGGCGGCAAGGGCAGTAGCAGTAAGGAAAGTTGCTTGATCTTGTTCTGTTTTCAGTTGTTGCAGCGAGTCTCTGAGACTTTTATTGATGACGATGAACTGTCGGTTCATTACTTGCTCGTTCCTCTTCAGGAGGTTGTATTCCCCTTCGATTATTGATGTATGTTGTTTGTACAGATTGAACAAGTGGTCTTCATTGCTGTGAAGTACGAGTAGTTTGATGTCGTTGTTGTATTTTTCGGCAAATTTGTCATCAAGTACACCAAAGAGCAACACCAAAGAGTTGGCAACGTTCCCAATTCCGTTTATGAGACCTCGCTTACTGCGTCTTCCATGGTCAGATTGTAGTACTTCGTTGTAGTGTTTGAGCTCGGTTAGTTCGTGTTCGAGTTGTGTGGATATAGTCAAGTACGCTATATTTCGTTGACAAAGTCCGTGTAGTTGCTGGACGTATTGTTCAACGGCAGAAGTGCTTTTCCAGTAAGTCGACATGTATGTATGTACACCACCGGTCTCCATTCGTCTTGTATTATCTGTAAGTCGGCGGCTTTGTCAAAGTATACAAGACGGGTGGTAGGGTCTAGGGTTGTTACGTTGACGAGCTGTTGCATGGCCGGTGTCACACACGTAACCATGAGTACTAGTAACGTGCTTAGGTACTGGAGGACGTTACAGTTGGAAGCACCCTTCCGTTCCTGTCTAGGGCTCACCCGACGTTGTCGTTGTGATGTTGATGAAGTCGCCTCTGGTTGTTTATTGTCCGAGGGTTGCGTTGGCTTGTTTTCGGTGTTGTTCCCTGTTTCAATGAGTAACCGGGATAGTTTTGTTACGGGTCTCTTCATTATGTTGGATTTAGTTTTGAGTGTGACGACTCGTACTAAGTTATCTGGTCCAGGATGCGTCTCTATAACTCGCCCTAATAACCATCGGGCTGGAGCCACTTGTTCTTCCTTTATAAGAACGACGTCGTCCACTGTAATATTGTGTGTTGGGGTTTGCCATTTTCCTCGTAATTGTAACGTTTGTAGGTAATCTTTGGACCATTTCTTCCAAAACTCCTTATACATGTTTTCTGTCAAGCGCCATCGTACAGTTAACAGGCTGTTATCATGCTCTGACGTCATAGGAGGTGCCAGGACCGGTCCTCCGACTTAAAAGTGCCCTGGTGTCAAATAATTGATGTCGTCGAGGTCATTTGTTAGAGCAACTAGTGGCCTCGAGTTGAGGCAGGCTTCAATTTGTACTAGCAAAGTAGTAAACTCTTCGTACGTAAGCTTTTGTTCACCAAGAACTCGTTTTAGGTGGTGTTTCCTACTCTTGACTGCAGCTTCCCACAATACTCCCGCTGTTGGCCAAGATGGGGCGTTAAAGTGCCATTCAATGCCACTCTCGCAAGTACTGTTGATGAGGTCATTGCTGACTAGTCGTTTTAGGTGGTGTTTCCTACTCTTGACTGCAGCTTCCCACAATACTCCCGCTGTTGGCCAAGATGGGGCGTTAAAGTGCCATTCAATGCCACTCTCGCAAGTACTGTTGATGAGGTCATTGCTGACTAGTAACTGCATCGCCTTTTGGCGTTCTTTGGCTAGTACTCTTGCTGCTCCGACAAAGTTCGTTCCGTTGTCACTGTAGATATGTTTTGGATTCCCTCGTCGTGCGCATAGCCGTTTCAATGCAGCGAGGAATGTTATCATGCTGAGATCTGACACCAGTTCGAGGTGGATAGCTTTTGTGCATAGACAAATGAAAATCGCGATGTAGGCTTTAACTGTTTTAATGCCGCGACCTTTGTTGGCCTTTATTTCAACGTGTCCCGTGAAATCCACGCCTGTGTGTGTGAATGGCCGTGAAGGTGTAACTCGAGGTGTTGGTAAGTCGGCCATTTGCTGATTGCTGCGTTGCGTTTTGTAGCGATGACAGGTGACACATTTGTTCAGTTGCTTCTTGATTGGTTTCATGTCGCCAAGTATCCAATATTGGTTGCGAAGGTGTCCCAAAGTAAGCCTGACACCGCCGTGGAGAGTATTCTTATGGGCTTGGTCAATTAAGAGTTCAGATAGCTTGTGGTTGTTTGGTAGAATTATCGGGTGTTTTTGGGAGTTGTTGACTTGGCATGTTCAAGTCTTCCTCCCACTCGCAGAATGCCTTGTGCGTCTAGCATTGGGCTCAAACTCAATAGTTTGCTTGTGGCCCGTACCTTGTTATGTTTGTATAGGTACGCTATTTCATCGCCAAAGGTATTGTTCTGTGCAGTTTTCACGAGCAGGTTCAGAGTCTGCACTATTTCTTCTGTAGTTAAGTGTGACCTGCGGTTGGATCTTGTTGCGTCACGCGAGTTGTTAATAAATCGTGTTATCCAGCTGATGACTCGGGTTGCATAAGTCATTGAGCTGTATTTTTGCAGTAGTTGCTCGATGAGTGGCGCGTGTGTTGTTTGTATTGCGCAAGTTTGACCTCGTTTCCTTTTCTCTACGTTCGTTGTAAATAATCCTTGTTTGAGTATGTTGTTGTTTTGAAGCCAGGAAGGGGCTTTCCATCACAGTTCGTGACCTATTAAGTCTGATGGAGAGATTCGGCTGCAGACTGCGCAAGCAGAGCGCAGTCTGCAGGATTGTCTTCGGACTTGACATGTTTCCAGGAGTTGGATGGAGTTATTTGTATTATTTGTGTGACTCTGTTTGCTATGAAACTCTTCCAGTGACCCACGTCACTATGTAGCCAGCCGAGCACCACCATGGAGTCTGTCCAGCAATGTATAGTGACTGTCTGCGAGTTGATTGAGTTTTTAACTTTTTCGATCAGTCGTGCTAGTAGTACTGCACCACATAACTCCAGTCGCAGCAGAGACGTAGGGGTTTTCTGTGGGGCTAATTTTGTTTTAGCTGCTACTAGCCTGATCAACTGTTGACCTTCTTTATCAGTGGACTTGCAATATATGACGCATCCGTAAGCTCTTTCAGATGCATCACAGAAGCCATGAAGCTCGAAGGGTTGTTGGGTGTCGCCGACCCATCGTGGTATGGTTATGTCGTGTATGTGTGCGAGCTGATTGCGGAATTGCTCCCATTCTTGCTCTATATTTGGCGGGAGTTGATCATCCCAGCTCATTGTTGCTGACCATGCTTGTTGAAAAATTAGTTTGGCTTTCACTGTAACCGGTGATAGCCAGCCAAGTGGGTCATACAGTCTTGATATATCCGACAGCAGTGTGCGTTTTGTGTTGACGTCACGCTTGCTGCAGAGTGATATTTGTTTGTAAGTAAACTGATCCGTGCGCGGGTTCCAAGTGATGCCTAGTGTTTTGTTTGTGTCTGCGTCCTTGAAATCGAACATTTTTTGGCTTATCAATTCATCTGGCAAGCCTTCGAGTAGGCGCGTTTTGTTGCTAGCCCACTTTCATAAGTTAAGCCCACCGCCCTTCAGCATTGTTATAAGTTCACCTTGAGCTTTCTGTGCTGTTGTGAAGTCGTATCGTCCGTCTTCTAGTCTTTTAGTTGTGTCCACATACAGCCTCTCGCAGTACTCCTCCTCAACGCTCGTAGACTTGTCGTCTGATGTTATCTCTTCAACTTCCCAAAAGCGAGAGATATCGTTCTTGTCCACCACGACATGACAGTTGAACGTATTCGTGTTTCCAACTAATACCCAGCCGAGCTTAGTTTGTTGTGCTATAGGTGCGTATATGTTTCCTCGAATGATGCTGTTCATGACTATGTCGCCATATACTTCGGCATTAAGCAAAATGTCAATCGGCCTTGATAAGTTGAAATGTGGGTCGGCCAGGTTAATATTTTCTATGTGAGGCCAATCTTGTTTTTCGAAGGTGTAATTAGGTAGATTGTTTAGTAGTTTAGCCATTACTAGCGCTGGTGTTGTAAACTCGTAATCTCCGTAAAGGGACTTACAGTCCAACTGAACGGTCCCGGTGCTCTGGCTGGCAAATGTTCCGATTCCCGACACAGTTGAGTTGATGTTGCGTCGCGGAAGGCCAAGTCGTTGCAAAGCAGATTCTGTTATTAGGTTCAGTTGGGAGCCTTGATCTAGAAGACATCTGAGCACGGTGTAAGTTCCATCTGCGGCCTTTACTTTAAGCTGTACTGTTGCTAGTAGAACTTCGTTAAAATTTCCTGACACACGCGCTGCGAGTTGTTATTAGTCACATTGGCAGTCAGATGGCTTGACGACAATGTCGCTGACGTAGTATCACGGGTTAGGTCATGTAGCGTGGTGTGGTGTGCGCAGTTGCACACCTTGCATCTTTTTTGCGAGTTGCATTTCTTTCCATTGTGCGGATACATGCAGTTTCTGCAAATATTCATTTGCTCAATTGTCCTAATTTTTATGTCTGGCGTCATTTCTTGAAACGCTTTGCAGTAGAGCAAGATGTGGCTTGTTTTGCAAACAGGACAGTTTCTGTCGAAGCTTGTATGGTTTGCCTTGGGATAACGTCTGTATATGTTGTACGCATCCCTTTGTACTGTTGACATCGAACTTCCTTTGTTTGGGGACGCATCTTTATGTTTGTTTGGTTTGCTTGTTTTCTTCACCACTGATTCTAGCGCCGTGAACTTCCCTTCGATGAACTGGATGAATTCTTTCCCTAAGCCCTCTTGGATATTTTCTCGCCTCCATGTAATCAGAGTAGGTCTGCCTGTCCAGTTTCCCTTCAGGATATGTACCAAAATCGGGTCCCATGTCGTCGTATCGATACCCAGGTTGCGCAACGCGTGCACGGTTTCGAGACTGGTGTCGTGTAAGCGCTTTAATTCATACGCGTTTTGATGTTGAATCGTATGTCGACTCATCAAAACTTGCATTTGTTTGGTAAAGAGCAGCTGAAAGTTATTGTACCGATGGTGGAGAATTTCCTAGCAGGAGTCGTAGTTGCTTTCAGAAACTGGCAAATGTTGCACAAGGCGCTCAGCCTCCCCTTTTAGTTTCCCTTTTAGGTGTTGCATCTTCTGCCCCTTCGAGAGGGAAGGGTTGTTGTGGATAGCCGCAAGATATAGGTCGAGGAATGTCGGCCATTGTGTATAGCTACCAGAGAATGTTGGCATTTCGATCCTCGGCGCACTGTCCCGTTTTTGGTTGCTGGGCCATCCTTTCCGAAGTTGACACCAATTTTCCGGATGCCCTCTGCGATGATTCCCTGTCGCTTGAAAAGTTCTTGTTGTCTAGCATCCATAGTTGTTATACGAGTATGTGTGCGTATTGTTGATGGACGTTAGCCCTGTTGATTTCACTGTTGTGTTGTTAGGATGTAGTTCCCGAACCACCAAATGTTCCACCTTCTCAATCTGACTGGGGCGATCCGCTCGTGGAAGACCAGTCAAACCGATTCGCTGTATTCGTAAGTAGAAACACTTCGTACTTGTACGGCTTCCAGGACTGTTGGCTCCAGGAGTGGTGATCCGGATCGAAGGACCAAAAATGTACGGGCAGCAGCTCCGCACACTGAGATGTAGTATGTAGGTGGACGAATCACACGGGATGTGTACAGGAAATAAAAGTCACTGTTTTGTGTCCGTGAATGATCGACTGTTTAATAGGTAAAACATTAAAATATATAATACCTAAAGTAGGTGACTTGTGGCGGGCGTAATCGCCTAGTCAGCGAATGTACATAAATCAGTGAATTAGCAACTGCTTGTTCAGGTAAAAACTAAAACAATTGTTATCATGTGGCGATGCTCGTACAGTGGGAGTGACATAGGCTATATAATATTTATATATTGCATCTGCAAATACAAAAAAAGGGAGGAGAATGTTTAACAATATTGATATCAAATAAAAGCTAGTAATGAGTCAATTCCATATATATATATATATATATATATATATATATATATATATATGGAAACCAATACCTGAAATATGGTGTAACTTTTGTTTGTCCCGCCTGCGATACCAAAATTTTATTGATTATAATGCTTGCTTTTCTCTTTTCAGTTACGTGTTTTTGCAGTCGGGTTTTTTGTTTTTAAATAATTTGTTTTAGCACTTTGTCGGCGTGAATAATATGTATACGTATGCCAAATTACAGCTTTCTAGTACAGAGTCTACGTACGTAGATGTATGTACGTCTCTGAGCTACAGTGGGGTCACACAGACATAGACAGGCAGACAGACAGACAGATGGACATGACGAAACTATAAGGGTTCCTTGTTTACTACGGAACCCTAAAAAAGCACGACTCATTGTCACGTTCCGCCTGAGCCGAGCGTGCAAGCGAGAGCGCGGAACTAGCGATAGAGAGGCATGATCGGCTTAAGCATTCGGCTTGTGACGCATCTCTCTCTCGTTGTTACGTAAAATTATCGTCGGTAAACCGACTTTACAGTCAATAATCTGTCAATTATATTAGTTTTTACATATTTTCGGTTATGATCTACCTGCAAATTTTTATCTAATATATACTAATATTATAAAGAAGAAGGATATTTTTGTTTGTACCGAATAAGCTCCGAAATTACTGGACCGATTGTAACCATTTTCTCACCAATAGAAAGCTTACTTATCAGGAACTAACATATTTTTTTTTTAAGGTATCAAAAATTTCCCTATAAAAGTCACTATTTAGCTTCATCATAATGAGCCTATAATGTTCCCACTGCTGGGACACAGGCCTCGTCTCTGTGAGAGGGAGTGGGCCGTAATCCACCACGCGGACCCAGTGCGGGTTGGTAGATGTCACATGTCTTCGAATTTTTGGTTCTAGGAAATGCCGGTTTCCTCACGATGATTTCCTTCTGCGTTTTGAGAGTAGTGGTGATGAAATAATTTACACAAAGTAAAGCGCGAACTGTCTGGGTTCGAACCTACGATCTACAACTCGTAAGTCGCGGCCGTTACCACTAAGCCACCACTGCTCTCTATTTAGCGAGCGCTGTGAAAACTATTACTGAAACATAACAAATAATGTACTACGTGTTTATAGAACTCATCATTACCCACAAAAAAGTCCGCGGAGTATATACTCCGCGGACTTATTAGTCCGCGGAGTATATACTCCGCGGACTTTTTTATTATTAGACATGTCAATTATTATAATTAAGGCACAATAACCGTTTTTGTTCAAATTAGTCAATTATAAAACACGGGTAAAATCGAAAGATGATGCACGATGATCTCTGGAACTGCCAGTCGGATTTGAATGATTATTTTTGTATTTGATAGCCCAATTCTTGAGAAAGGTTAAAGATTATTTAACATTACGCTACGACCCTTGGGAGCCGAGCAGAAATAACGCTAAGCGAAAACGAAGTAATAAGCGCGGGCGGGCGATGCGATGCGACGCGGTGGCTCGGCGGCCAAAATTTCACGCGGGCGAAGTCGCGGGCTGAAGCTAGTTTTTATATTTATGTTTGCTATTTTTGCTATATTTGGCAGTGTATTTTGTTCCACAGTACTTTTTTATAGCAGACAAGCTAGACGTGAAGACCTGGAGGGTAACCATCACCTCTTAAAGCAGTATTATTATAATATTACTTTACAGTGGGAAAGTGATGGAGCTATACAGGACTTATAGCTCCATCTCTTTCTCACGCTAAAGTAATATTGAAATAATACTGCTTTAAGAGGTGATGGTTACCCGCCAATAATTGGCTGTCAGATTATCATACTGTTATCTAACACCATTGTATTTAGCTGTAGGTCTTCCAAAGTCTTTAAATAAATAAATATTACCGGACTACCGTTCAAACTGATCTTAAAAACCAGTCAAGTGCGTGTCGGACCACGCACATTGAAGGCTTCCGTAGTTGGGATGATTTTATCCCAAAAACAAACTTAACACGTTCGCTGACAGTGAGCACTTACCCTCACACCACTTTACGGCAGTAGAATTCTCCATACTAAATGAAATTTGGTACTACGTCGATGGACGTGAACGTTTCTCGACGTTGTGCTATATTAGGCATGTGTTTGCTTGCCCAAATGCGACACTACGTCGACAGACACTACGTCCCTCGACGTACTGCCATAACACACTATTTTAATTTCCCGCCTAACGACGTACTGTCAGCGAACGTGTTAACATTGTAGTTGAAACACATGTTCTCCCATCTCGCCTGGCATTACTCCATACAAGTTTAGACGTCATTAAAAACTTGCCCACTAAAATTACGTCAATTTTCGTCAAGCGCTGAATAATTTGACAGGACTAAACTAAAATTTATCTTCTGTCCTCTTCTTAATGAAATACAAAGAAAAGATGCACTGAACTTAAATTTATTTTAGTTTGTGAATAAGGGAAGCGGCACCAATGTCAATGAATCGTGTGGACCGTGGCTTCATCGCCCTTAGACCATTGACCTACCCAGTATTTCAGGAATAGAACCAATCCTACCTAGATTCAAGAAAAAATGGGAAAACATCATGTAATCAGTTTTGCCTAAGGTTCACAGCTGGTTGAGACCGAGGCCAATTTCAGCTGTGAAATGAATTTCTTGCTTCTTTGTATTTTTACCCAGGGGTACCTGGGTACTTGAACGACTTAACTCAAAATGTTAAAGTTTACTTACTATTATAAATTCCGGTAGTTTCAAAGAGCAACTCATTCAGAAAGCGATACAGTGAAGTATAAGTACTGTCTATAAACGTCACCCTTACACTATACCTAAAGTTAATTTAGATTCTTTGTATACTGATTACACACAATTTAAACGTATGTAAAATAGGCTTTCATTACGTCTGTGTACATTAGTCGCCTATTGTATTAACCCGCTGACCTTAGCGTCAGCTTAACTACGAAGAATTTATGAGTATTGAAGCGTCCCAGCCTAGCCAAATGGAAGAATGAAAGAAATGAAAGTACACACATAGACACATTTGTGTAGGCTGTACCTATAAATAAATCTTTATAATAATTCTGAAGCCTAATATTATGATGATTACAGACAGCCCTTTTATTTGGAAAACAATAGTAACAGATACCTATTATTATTTTCAGTGAAAAACTGAATGCGTGTTTCCAATCTGCCTACGCTGTAGTGGATTCCAGAGCATTATTTGTTTTCACTAATTAATCACTAAACAAAGTCCCGCCGCGTCTGTTTGTCTGCCTGAACGCGATACATTGAACGGTGTTTCATACGGTTTTCACCAATGGACGGAGTGATTCACGAGAAAGGTTATGATGTATAACTTTTTAGGGTTTTGTGTATATTGGCTGAAATATGACGATGATGATGAAGTGTTGAAGATGTCGCAAAATAATCATGCAAACTGGGACCTTGACTGGCGAGCGCCGCGTAAACCGTAACAGATACATAAAATTAATGTTGTACAGGATCGTACATCTTAAAAAGTTCAATAAAACAGTCTGGGATAGCATATGTCTATCTTCTAAGGATAACACACAGTAACCAGTTTATACTTTCAGAATTTGATAAAAAGTTAATTGTTATTCCCGAAGCTGTTTTGACCGGTGTATACCTACCTAAGGATAATTTATCGAAAAAAATATGATATTTAAATTGGGCATTTAATTTATATTAAAGTACGCCTGTCATCATGCAATTTAAATGAAAACTTTAAAAGATATCACTGAGTCAAAATTACGCGTAACAAAATAATTATAGTAGACGGCTACGACCCTGCCGGGGTCGGAAGGTACTAAAGGGTTACCGAGGCCCCTGGAAATACAGGCAACAGGAAGGAATACGGGTGGGTTTTAGTCAGTAAGAGTCTGACACACCCTCCCGCTCCGCCTAGAGCGGGAGAAGTTATTTGATGATATCCCATTAAAAAAAAGACGGCTACGACAGAGGTCAATGATCTTTTCCTCAGCTATTAGGTAAGCGATCATCGCTGTTTGATGACAGTCTGTGGTGCTGGTGGTTGAAGCACAAAACATTAAACTAATCACTCACCATTTATTTTCATTTATCTAGTTCAACATAAATAGGTAGCGGGACCATAGACCATTTTTAGGGTTCAGTAGTAAACAAGCAAACCTTATAGTTTCGCCATGTCCGTCTGTATGTCTGTCTGTCCGCGGCTTAGCTCAAAGACTCTTAGTTATAAGAAAGCTGTAACAAAAAACTAGCTGTGGGGAAAACATAGTAACACGCCGACAAAGTGTTAAAATAAAATCTTCAAATATTTTTTTTATCGATTTATGTATGATGTAGGAGAACATGTTTTTCAACTACAATGTTAAGTTTGTTTTTGGGATAAATTCATGCCAATTATCCCAACTACGGAACCTTTCAATGTGCGTGGTCCGACACGCACTTGGCCGGTTTTTGTTTTTATAATTATTGTAAGGTCCGTTTACACGGTAATGATCAGGGTACGATATTTTACTGTATAATTTTGGGATCATCCGGCCAATTTCATATATTAACTGCATTTGTTTTTAACCATATAAACATTGGGATGTTGACGCGTGATCCCAACGTTCTACCGTAAATTAGCTATCATAATGACTAAGGATTTGCGAAAGCGGTTACGTGATTCGAAAAGGGAAACCCGACCTATTAACAAAATTAGGAAAAACTAAAATTTGATCAGCCTAGGGTAATTCCCTAGGCTGATCAAATTTTAGTTTTTCCTTCCCTTTTAGGAATAGTCACATGTATGGTGAAAATAAAAAAAAATATGTTACTTACAAAGAAATATGTTACTTTGTTTGTGTACCTATTCTTTACTTTTCAAATATTTGCAGGATTGGAAATAAAATACATTAAAAATACTCTAAGTAAGATGAATATCAGTTAAGTTTTAATCTAACCCCCATGCTCGATGCAACAGGCTGATACGACACTACGACAGAAAAAAAGTAGGCATAGGTATATGCTCTGCTACCCGTGCGAAGCCGGGGCGGGTTGCTAGTATTCCATAAAATGTGTATGGAATTAAATAGTAATTAATAGATAATATTATGTTTGTACAAAACTGTCAATTTTGTCAATTTTTTTTTTAAATTTGTTTTCGGATCCGGAATGCGGTTTAGTTCCGGCAATGTTAAATTATACAGTGGCAAATAAACTACAAGTTTAACGTCGATCTCCTTGACTTAACGATATAAATAAACACTTATTCAACATTATGTGTTCATTCTATAGTTGTCAAAATTCTGCTGTGTGATTTGGTCCACCGAATTTTGGTTCCGTGAATTAAATGAAACAGCAGATTTTTTGTAAAATAGTTACATTTAAATTTTATTAAATCAAAGGCTTTATTTTATTTTATTAAATTTTATTAAACTATATTTTCGAGAGCGCAAAACTGATGGTGCTGCCACGCTGACACGAATGGTTTAGCGCCACGTAAACTGTGTTTTTATAGTTACGCAAACTTTATGTTCCTATTATTTCAAGCTTCTCACAATTAGATAAGAAAATTACAAAAAAAGGCTTTTTTCGTACACGGAGCCTTAAAAAATTCTGCATTGTTATAAATGGTAATCGCATTTAAAACAACTCATAGAATATTATATGTTATTGAAATTACATTAAAGAATCTTTCAGAAAGAATACTTCCCTCCATACGTACTCTAAGTAAACATCGCAGCGAATTAAAAATGGTTTTAAAAAGAATTTGTTCCTAAATTATATGCAAAGTGATCTCGAGGGGCGCGGTCAGTACGTGAGGGTTTTCATTGTCTCTATCTAATTAAAACTTGGAATGAAAAATGAACGCTGTGTGTACTGATTACAAAATCAAAACTTAAAAATCTTCTGCCCGTCTTGAGCAAACGCATGAATAAGTAGATTCGCGTCACTTACGTTAAAAGCGCTCTTGGCTCCAGATGGTATTCGCCACATCTGCTTTTTAAACGAGAAAGCTTTCAAGGGAATTCTGGTTGAAAGTGGGCATCTATTAATATTATTACAATTTATTAGCACCTAGAGAAATTTTGTCTTCTCATCTTCAAATAGGAAAGGATCTGGACATCAGGTGGTTTAATTACAAAAGTCAATAATATGTACCTCCTTGCCTATTAAGGTACCATGGATGTAAGTATGTATGTATAATATAGGTACAGTCATAAGTTTTTGTTGAGTTAGTTTTTCAAGTAAAAGGATTAAATAACTGAAATGAAAAGCGACTTCAGTAAAAAAATCAGTAAAATGTTTGTAAGTACATAATTTACTACCATGTAGGAACTATTGTTTTTTTTTTTTTTTTTAAGAGAAAAAAATAATAATTTACTAGTTGATTTTTAATGGTATACATAATAATAATATAATTATATAAATAGTTTTTATTGTGGGTTCATAGTTTTTAATGTTATGTGTGAATGTAGGTAAACAAGGGGTGGTGCCCGGGACCAAAAGAGATAAAATTGAACTTGCCTAGGAATAGAACGCGATATCTGCTCGTTGCTGATCAATAACGTGCCTAATAGCACACAGACATTATCACAATCACTTTTTGATCCTGTGGGTCACCAGAAAACTATTAAATATGCTATATTAATAGCGAAAATCTGGGACGATTTTTATATTCATACAAAACGTTAAACGCCTAACATCCTTTTTGTCTCGTCTAAATTTATTTTTGTCATTGCAATAAGTGATGTGACATAATAATTATTGATAATTATAGAGAATATGTACAAAGAGCATTTAATAACCATTTAGAGAAAAATAATTATGCCGTTGGCTTCTATGAGCTATGTTCTATGTTAGAGGGTTTGGTATTCACATTTAGCCCTTCAGATGGACCATTGTGCGTGGGCCATGGCGGCCGTCGGTAGATATTACAACCAGCCCACTCTCCTCCAGAAGTTGATTACGTCTCCTGGTCTATTTAGAACATTTGTGAAAGGTCTGGATGCCCCGAGGGTTTCTGTTCTAATCTGGATGACGCCTGTGCATTCAAAGAGCACATGCACAACGGTTTCCTCAGCCGCCATGCAAGCCCTGCAGGCCTGCACAGAGTACTGTCCGTAATGCCCATTGTATGGAAGCATTTGTTTAGCGAGCTGTGTCCCGTGATGGTCCCCGTCACTAGGCGCAGGCCATTCTTGTCCAGGCGTAATAAACACCTGGTTAACCTACCAACAAAGGATGACATAGTTTCACTGGACTGCCTGCAGCCCAGTGTCAAGGCCCACCAGCTCTCCGCTTGGGTGTAGTTGAACTCCTGTAGCCACCTGCGTCGCAGGTTGTACGATAGGTCCACAGACTGACGTGCTGGATGCTCTCCTAGTTCGTCAGCTGCGTCATTACCTAGTGAATCGCTGTGTTCTTTATCCATTTCAGTGTTACTGTGGTGCGGTTAGAAACTGTTAATAATCCCAGTGCATTGTGACATTCTAGTGTTAGACTCGAGGTAATATATTTTATCCCTAAGGATTGGAGAACTGAGGCGCTGTCGGAGAGTATACGTGCGATATGGGTGTCCGTAACTCTCCTGACTTCTATGGCGTAATCCACTTGTATAATGCCCACCCACTCCGCCTGTTAGATGGTGTTAAACATTTCCAGCGGGCTGGATATGTTTATATTAAGGTCGTGTGAGAAAAATCCGACTCCAGTTCCGGAGCTGTTCTTCGATCCGTCGGTGTATTCTCTCATCTCTTTCGGGCCTGAGCAGTCACACGTTATTCTGTGAGTATTATATTGTAATGCTTTTGAAAGTTGTGTAGTTTCGGGTTTTTGTCGCAGGGTGATGCCGTCATTGGTTGTCGTCCCTTTCTTTATGCGTATGTGCTTGACTCTCTTTTTGCTTAGGTTTCCTGATATATAGAGCCTAGAGACGGTCAGGGCCACCTCCTCCCGCACGATGTGGTGTAGAGGTGGCAGTTCAAGCATTGCCCGTAGGGCAACAGTGAGTCATACAGCTAGTGATTGCTACACAAGCGAACAGCTGCCGTTTTTCGAGATCTCTCTGGGCTGTGCCTGAGCACAGACCTGAGTCAATCCTGGGCCACCAGACTAGTGAGCCATATGTGATAATTGATCGGATGACTGTGGTGTATAGCCAGTGACCTAGGGGCTAATCCAGCAATTGCTGCGGAGTAGTCGCTTGCACTGCCACAGGGTTATGCTGGCTTTTGTAGTGATGTAGTTAGTATGTTTCGCCCAATTCAGCTGTTTGATCAAAAATGTGCCCAGGTATTTGGTTTCAGTTAGTAGGGTTCCAAAGAATCGTGGCAGCTGTAGTGTCCTCGATTTTATCTTTTTTGGGAAGAGATTTAGTTTGGTTTATGTAAGGTTCACTGATAGTTGGTGTTTATCCAGTCCTCTACTATTTTCAAGACTTGGCGCGTGAGGTTGCATAAGGTATTTTAGTGAGTGCCATTTATTATTAAGGTTATGTCATCGGTGTAGCCTACGGTGAATTAACCTTTGTCATTGAGTATTTTGATGAGGCTTTCTACGAGTAGGTTCCAAAGCGTTATTTGCGTGTGGAGTACGCATGCTGTTGTTTATTAAGTGATTTGTTCGTTTACCGTCTTGGATGTGTCTATCACAGTCTCCCGAGGGTTTTCAGTAGAAAGGCCTATAAGCCTCACATGGCTTATAGGCCTATAAGCCTCACATGGCTTATAGGCCTATAAGCCTTGGGATGTGTATATTTGAAATGTGGTCATAGCCATATAAGTCTCGAGAAAGATAATACTGGTCGAAGGTCGGTTAGTATGTATGAGTTATCGGGTTTTTCCAGCGCGCCGAGCGTTCAGTCCAGATCCTGATGATAGGATCTTCCTTACCCTTGTGGCCTCATTATTTGCCTCGATGGATTCACAGAATTTCCGCCATACTGTTCTCCTGGCCGTACCGATTTGCTTTTTGTAACCTAATATATGTATATATATTGGGTCTTTTTGTATAGGTCCCAGTTGTCCGGAAATCTAGTCTTTTTTCTCTGTTGAATTGGTAACATACGTACTCGTAGTGCATCTCTGAGTTTTCTATGTTCAGCGTTCCTACAAGGGGTCCTCTCGCTCTTGGTTTGTGACACCCTTAGCGTACAGCATGCATGGTATGCTTCAGTTTGGTATTCTGATAATTTTGTCACGATGTATTCAAACTGTGTAGGGTCTCTTAAGGTTACTTGTGGTAGGTGCCTAGCTAGTATCCCAGGCTAGGATGCGTTTATACCCGGGCACATTTTACGCCGCGGATTTCGCCTCGGCACGGATTTTATTGTATTGGTAGTTAGTGTGAAGCTGATTCTTCGATGGTCTGAGCAAGAAGGCTCGTCCGATATATGCCAGTTTGTGATTGGGTTTGTCACGTCTTCTGTAGCAAGCGTTAGGACCATGATCGTTTGTCCTCGGACAGTGACCCAAGTAGGTTCTGAGCCGTTACAATGTTAAGGTTAGTAGAAAATAAATAGGTGGATAGTATTACTCCTCTGGAGTTCGATGCGTTACTGCCCCAGAGCGTAATGGTGGGCCTTTGAGTCAGTGCAGATGATCAGGTCTAGTTTGGTACGCTCGCAGTGCTGTACCAGGTCGGCCATATTTTCGGTGTGCAATTTGCGTCTTTGCCTGGCATGTATACCGAGGCCAGTACAACATCTAGAACGTTACCTTCGGCCTGGAGCAGCTGTCAGATCTCTAGAACAGAATTGACTACGAGGTGTGATAGGAATTGCTATGGGTGGTAAGCGCAGGTTCTTGGTTTGTCTGAGCTGTGTGTGTGTTAAGAATTATCTTACCTCCAATGTAAGATAATTCTTAACACAGATATTTAATTTGCGACCGCATATTCTGTTATTCCTGATCCACGGCTCTTGGATCCGTGCGATGGTTTGGGCCTCCAATGCCCTGTGTAAGCTAATCGTGGCAGTCTGGCTATGTTTGTGATTTGTCTGTACGATGATGAGGTGATGACGACGGTGGGCTGGAGTTAGTCAGACATGGATCTATCGGACAGTCTCTCCACTACCTCCACTCTGTACTGGTCGTAGTGTAGATCGCCCGGCGACGAGGCTAACAGCCAGAAAACGCGGGTGGTTGGGTGACATCGTAGTCGGCCATTGCGTCTCGGGCTTTAACATCCTCCGGTTGGGCAATGTCCGTGTCGTTCGTCTGTATCAGTGTCGGTTGTGTCGTATTTGTATCCATGTTTTCGGTCTGGATGTCAGGGGGTTGGGTCGTAGGCCAGATGCATACCTATATCGACCCGAGCAGGTACGATATACCGTTGCTGGGCCAAGACTATTTCAGCTTCCCCGTTGTCAAACTTAGGGTCAAATAAGGCCCGCAGTTGTCGCCACGGACGGTAGTTTTCTTGTACAGCAACCACCTGCGCCCAGCGGTAATGCCATACCGAGTATTCTGAAGGATCAGAATACTTTGGAGCCGGGCTACGTCTACTTTATAACAGGGGACGAAAAGCGAGGCTCAGACACGGGTGGGCACGTCGATTATCTTAGTACTGCTAGTGTGAGGTCAGTGTCTGGGAGTCTGATTCTGGGTACGTTCAAGGTCAGCCACACCAGGACATTGTCGTCCTCACACCACATCTGCACGGTACCTACCGCTACCCGTGGGTATCCGCGGAAGGCGGGGAGTGGTGTGGTCGGGTTTGTGTCCATTAATAGGCTTTCAAGGTCCTTCTTAATGTATTCTAACTCTTTCCTAGTCAGGTCTCTAGACAGGAAGCAGATCGCTACGGCCAATTTCGCTGTCCTTCGTGGCCCGCGCGTAGGTTCTCTGCTCTCCCTGAGCGGAGTGGACCCTCATACGTTTGGTGTCCCCCTGCGAGCTCGGGGAAGCCGTATCATCAGGGCGCTCCTTCTTTGGCGGCCTTGTACCGCTTGGTCCAGGCTGTGGCTTGGAGGTGCCTGGCTGGGTGTTGTTTGCCGTCAACGACTGGTGCGAGGCTCTAGATACGCCTACCCTTGTTCTGTCTAGGTCAAGGTCAGTCACCCCAAGACACCGACAGAACATGGGTTCTGTCGGTGTCTTGGGGTCGACTAGTGGCCCCGGCAGACTCTGTTGCGTGTGGAGGCTTTTCGTGCTGGGTTGGTTGCCCTTTCGCGTATTTGTGGCTGGTCGCGTGGTTCCTCTTTAGAGTCCGATAGCGCTTCGGGCTGGCTAGTGCCTTCGTGGGTTTTCGCTTTCGGTCGCCTAATTTTCTCTCCCTGGCCATGATTTTTCAGCGCTTTTTTGGCATGGGAATTCCATCAATCGGGAAAGTGGTAGAGCTGCCAGGCCCTTCATCCTTCTCCATCCCATTCTGTCTTTGGTCGTTGTCTGGGTTGGTGATGCTGTTTTTCTCAATGCTCTGTTGCCAGAGGCTCGTGAGATACATACACTGTGTGTGTGTGTGTTTGTGGGTGATGGCGCGTGGGTCGCAGCCGGAGTTACGTTATTTGGCTCGTTGGTCGCAGTCGGGTCGGGGCTTTCGGTGCGTATGTTGCGGCCTGGGGCGGTTGTTGGCGCTGAGTCAGCAGCCGGCCGCGCTAAAAAGCGCGGCAGCAAAGTGCTCCAGGATAATATTATTTGTCTAATTATCCACTATGTTTACATCACATTTTATTTCTAAACACCGTTAAATCTAATGGTATACAAGACATGTCACTTACCATAAGATTCTCTATAAAATTACTGTATCTATTCCCGCTGAAAAGACATTTCAGTGTAAATGTGAAAAAAAAGGGTTTACATGTTAAGTTACTGAAGAAGTACTGAACCGATTCCCAAGTTACACATAGAAACCTCAGGCCCGTCTGTTGACCTAGAGAAATCTAGATTTTTCTAGGTCAACAGACCGACCGTTTTATATTATTTTAAATGTTTAGATTTTGATTGATTTTGAATGCCCTTGAATGCCAGTTGGCAAAACCATATTTACATGAATAACCAATTAAAGATTTACAACGCATAAACTTAATTAATTAGGTTTTTCTAGATAGACTAGACATCTGAACGTTAGGTTAGGTCTCGGTCTAGGGTACCTGAACGTATTAAAAAAAACTGCAAATTAGAGCTATATAGCCTACTTAATAGAGATTATTAAGGTTGTATTTACAATCTTATATCTTATCTTGAATCTAACTTCATACAAAAACAATATGTAATGTAAATTGTTTGGTGACGCATCGTCGCGAACAATGAATATAATAAGTTAAGAACAAAATCTGTAAAAGATTTTGCAGAAAATTTTTTAATTATACCTTACAAAAAAATATGATCTTTTGAACAATGTGTTTTATTATAGATTAAGAACAACTTATTCTTATTAAAAAAAAAACATTAAATTGTGCTATTATACTATGTGCATTAAATTGTGATATTATATGACTATCTCTGCATTGTATAAATTCAATCTACTTTGTATTATATAATTGCATTGCACAGGTATGAGTACTATGTATAATACATATAGCTACCATTTACCGGTTAATATGTCTTTCATTGACTTGAATAGGTCCTAGTGGCTGAGAGTATGTCATGCTCACTCAGATGTCTCGCTGATGGTGGCGCGTGTGTTGGATCATTTAGCTCCCTTCAAAATGGCTGAGCTGAATGGTGCTGATCCATGCGTCATGTTCGTGAACGGGTGCCGTCAGTTGGGACTCGTCACCTCTTAGCTGCCTCGGCTTATTTTTAATTATTTTATTTTGCTACTATGGACGCGTTTTTTTTTTACATCGTCCTTACATTTAGTTATAATTTCAACATTATTTATACTAATCTTTATGTAACAATATAATTTAACAGTGTCCATGGAGTTTCTCGCCCTTCTTCTCCATAGGTACCTGCTACGCTTTGGAATGGGCAACTAGCTTTCTTTTTTCCGATTTAACTGACCGACTCCTTGACAATTCAAAAGTGCCTGTAAATGCTTTAATTGAAATAAATGCTTTGAGTTTGAGTTTGAATTTATAGATTTTTACATACCTACAAAAAACAGTTTGAATTGATTGTTCAACTTTATTTTTAACAAATTTATTTTTAGAGCATAGGTGAAGAAGCCGCCAGAATAAAAGTGGGTTAGTAATAATGTTACTTTAATTTTAATGTTAGCCTAAAACCCATGGTAAAGAGAGCGACAAATCTGATCGTTAACAGATATTTTTATCAAACGTTGGTGCAGATAAATAAGTTGGCACTGAGTTATCTCGGTCGGGACACAAAACTTCGTGCTGCCATCACTAAGTTTGTTTCACTGCATTTGCATCACGGATTTGATACGTAAAAACAAATTTTGCAAATGGCTGCGACTTAAACCACAAAGAGATTTCGAGAATCTCACTGTAAAAGGTTTTAGAAAGAACAGATTTGTAAAGCGAGCATTTGGCTGGGAAGTCACATGTTTATTCTAATGGGGTATAAATAGTTATATTATCAGGCAATGGCCGCGATTCTATGCCAAAATCTTTTATGTGTACCAGTTTAGGAGTTGGGCTCAGGGTTCCGATTTCTTTCTCTGTAATGATTTGAATCAAGCCAACGACTAGATCGAGTTACGACCATACTTATTACTCGTTTCGTTATATAATACTGAGCCCACGTACAGGGTTTTTCTGACAGGACACTGTAGGTTGACTATATAAAGTGATACCTCAACAAGCCTTATAACCATAATTTTATTTACCATAAACTCGCGCAAACTCTATTAAGAGTGTTCAACAATCGGCAGTAAATTTTATGACGCGGAATAAACACGGACGGGAAAATGAAAAGGCGGATCAAGGAAATAGGACTCAGTCACAGCCCTTACCAAAAACCCTCATTACGCAGGCTAAAGTAAAATGAGAAACAGTGGACAACTAATTGAATCGGTACTAATTGCAATCGGAGCGCGGCGGCCGGGGTGGCCGGGCCCGCTCCGGTAACACGGTTAAAGCGGGGAACACGGGAGAATATTATATTATCTTCGGAGATATATTTGATGTCAATTTGCCCCTAACTTCCCAAGACTAACTGGACAGCTAAAGAAATTAAGGTGCAAATAAAATGTTTGAAAAAGGGAAATCAATTATAAAATCATAATTATCTGCAGTCACATCGTGTTCCAAGCAAGGATAAGAAAAAACTGTGATTCCCGTGATGTAACAAAACATAACTCTTCCTATACCAACCTACCTGGCGGGTGACTTTTTTGCATGGCAGCAGTAACGACTGTGTCAACCGTTGGACGGCAAAATTTGTTAGAAATTTATTTTTAGGGTTAATAGCACATGTCCAAATTGGGAGGTTTTCAGAAAGAAAACTCTGCTTTTAATCAATATAACTCTGGATACATACATACACATACATAAACTCATGCCTTCTTCCCATGGGGGTAGGCAGAAACTATAGAACGCCACCTGCTACGCTCCTTACATACTCCTTTTGTTTCGTTAACGTTCACACATCTGTTCATACACGCACGCCGGTTACGAGTACTATGCACCTGACCTTTTTGAAGAACATCATTAATGAGGTCATTATATGTCTTTCTGGGGCGTCCCCTCCCGGCATTTCCACTCACATCTGCCTTGTAAATACCTTTTGTTAGTCGCCTTTCATACATCCTCTCAACATGACCAAACCATCTAAGCATACTCTTTTCAAGTTTTGTCACTACATCTTCCTTTAAACCGTATCGTTGCCTTACCAATTTTTTTTTCAGCCTATCATTTATAGTCACACCACACATGCTTCTCAAGGAACTCATTTCCACAGCATTTTCATGCTTCTTTTGCCACAACCAACATTCACTTCCTTACATAAGTGTAGGCACCAGCACACCATTATGAACAGCCAGTCGAGCCTCTTTGGGCATCGACTGGTTGGTCACCATAGCATGTATAGCACCATTCACTTTATTTCCCGCATTTACTCTCCTTTCCACATCTTCATCCATCTTTACATCCCTTGTAAACAGACTCCCCAAATAAACAAATTCACTTACTTGCTCTACACTCTTATCATTTATTTTCACATTACCCACCTATAGATCCTCTTCTCTTTCAAACACCATGACCGTCGTCTTATTCACATTTATATTCATATTCATATTTATTTTTGTCCGTGTGGTGCCGGACGTAAAGAATAGTACCATCCCATTTCTTCCCGTGGGTGTCGTAAAAGGCGACTAAGGGACTTACTAGAGAATGGGCAGCAGCGTTCTCTATGCATATTGACACCATACTGCGATCGCCTACCCGCCTGCCAAGCGTGGCGATTATGGCAACCCCCCCCCTTTATTGGGGGAGGCCTATGTCCAGCAGTGGACGTCTTTCGGCTGAAATGATGATGATGATGATGATTCATATTTATATTCTCTGGATAAATAGTTAAGTATCAACATCTTAGTTTTCATAGAGTTGCCGAAGACTTAATCAAACTAAAGAACTCTTATTTACGTAATTCCATAATCACCGATGTGATTCAATGAATAAGTAAAAAAATAGTATTTTTAGAACTAGTTAGTAGGTGGGACGTAGTGTCGGACTGTGGTTAAATGTCGCGGTCGACGCTGGCATGACGTCAGACAGGCCAAAAATAAAGCCTCGCTGCCCGAGCCGTTAACTACCCTCTATAGATCTTATTTCGCATGAGGAGGTATATTTAGAATTCTAGTTTCAACACGGTTGAGCTCCTGAAAGGCTGGGTAAAGTTGTACTGACGACATCGTTTGCTTAAAAGGGAGTTAGGGATATTAGTTAAAGTAATAAGTTAAAGAACTTTATTCAATAGTTACACGTATCTAACAGTTTTACGAGAAAAACATAGTTTCTTTCAACTATTCTTCATTGGCAATCCACAGGGAAAAAAACTAATAAAATATACATACAATACACGTGTCCTGCGGTTAGCTGTAATACAGTGAATATGTATATGTATATAATATTATTCGTATATTCAGTGCGGTAAACATAAAGTGGATACGTCAAACCTAATCGAATGTCAGTTACCTTGTGGCATGGTTGGTGTATCTACGTATTACGTGCCTACCCTATGTTGCGTTGGGTACTCATGTTCTTGGCAGGTAGTATCCAACTACCCATCTTTGTTTTGTAACCATTTCGTATTTGTATTTGGAATTTAGGAAAATTTGAATATACCTTTCATTATGTTCTCATGTGACTTCTGAACGTGGGTGTCCGTGGGTGGCAAAATCGATAATTTTGATTTGAATGATACCTGTCACTGTTAATCTGTATCATCCCGCTACTGGGAAAAGGCCTCTCCCCAAGACTTCCAGCACTTTCGATCTAGAGGTAATGTGGACCATGAGTATACATATTATTATACTAAGTGGTAAAATAGATCTTAAAAAAAGTTTTTTGCGGTAAACATGAGGCAAAGAAGGAACATAAATACAAAAACCGGACAAGTGCGAGTTGAACTCGCGTGGTGAGGATTCCGCACAATTAATATGTTTTCTAAGATCTTTTTATATCGAGATAATTTATCCCAAGAACAAACTTAACATTGTAGTTGAAAAACATGTATGTTCTCCCATACATTCTAACTGCAAATGTAAGTTTATATGAACAGTATTGAGAGATTTACCATATTATTTTAACACCAAAGACCTCATATTGGTTTCCCTGTAATCTATAAGTAAGGATATATTCTTAGAAAAAAAATAAAAAGAAAAAATAGGCTCAATTTTAATCTATTCTCTTAAATAACTTTAAAACTATTTATATAATTTTATTTGGTATGTCACACGGTAGGTACAGCTTGCAATTGTGTGATTTTCCCCCAAAAGTGACCCTCATATTAAGAATTCATTTATTTACGTTACACGTCCGTGTTTGGGTCACAGAAATTCATATGTGTACCAGTTTTCAACTTAATCGGTCCAGTAGATTCGGAGCAAATTGGCTGTGACTGACGGACAGACAGACACACGAGTGATCCTATAGGGGTACCGTTTTTTCCTTTTGAGGTACGGAGCCCTAACAAGAACAAGTTGGGGGAAAATATGCGTCCCATCCACACAAAATGGCCATCGCTCCGCATAATGCTGCGTCCCTTTGCGAGAAAATCAAATCAAAATCAAAAGTCATTTATTCAGACTAGGCTGAAAATCAGTACTTTTCGAACGTCAAAATTACATAAGACAGGACTGTCTTATGTAATTTTGACGTTCGAAAAGTGCTGATTTTCAGCTAGGCAGCTAGGAAGCTAGGAAGAAGAAGTGGTCAACAAACTCCCCAGCAGCACAGCTGTCTGTTCAGTTAAAGAAAAATAAATGGATTTTATACAAAACAATTTACATAACGTGCAACAGCATTACGAGACAGCCTCTCCTACACGTAAAGAGGAGATGATTTTTTTCTTGACTTCCTCGTTGTGTGGGGTGTCACTGGAAAGGTCGTTCAAAAATAATGCGAGCGTGTGGAAACCATTTTTCGATTCAGGGAACCGTTTGTGAAATATTAAGCTTTAAAGAGCTAATTTTCGTTAGAGTCAAGTGTCCCCTCTCGCTGCCAATTAAATTGTTGTTTTTGGGTATGTGAAAACATTCAGGGCAAATAGCATATATATAAATTATGAATCGTTTAAATCCCTACCTTGAACTTAATTGGGTTTCTGGCTGGCGTAAAGGTTGCATATTTTCCTACATCCTCTTTCTGTAACGTTTTCACGTTCGTTAGGTTCTGAAACATTAATAATTCGACGGTTAAAAGGTAATTGGGCATAAGCGACATTTTGGTCGAAAATGAGTTATGAATGCCATCCTACTTAAAAAAAGAGATTAAGTAAGATGGCATTCATAACTCATTTTCGATTAAAATGTCGCTTATGCCCTATTACCTTTTAACCGTCGATATGTATATCATTTTAACATCTTGCTCTTTTGTATCATTATTTTGAATATTTTCTTTTCTACTTACATTGATATCAACCGCTGAATAATCTCTCAAATTGGAATTGAAATTCGTATTAGAGATAGCATCACATCTTGCAATATCGTATGTCGCAGTCAAAACAATGACGAACAAGACTTGATATTTATTAGACATGACCCACATATCGTCACACAAAACACAAACACACACACTGAAAGTCAACAAGAAGCTTATGGAAACACGAGTAACTATGAAGCTGGACGGAGTTAAAAGGAAAAATATCAAAGCTAAGTAGGCTTTACAAGTAAACGAGTAATATTCGACCAAATTACATTTGCAGTTGGAATGTATGGGAGAACATGTTTTTAACTACAATGTTAAGTTTGTTCTTAGGATAAATTCATCCGAACTACGGAACCCTTCATTTTGGGCGGTCCGACATGCACTTGGCCGGTTTATTTTAATTTATAATAAGTTGGCGCTATGTATAACATGATATTACATACTATTTTGTATATCATCATGCCATAGAGTATTACAAATATCCGTGCAATAAATATCAACAAAGATCGCATGCCCGGCTACGATTCTGCGAACAAAAATACTGGGCACCAATTTGGGCGTTGTTTATAGTGATATAAGGAGAAAATAAAGGACTCGCACGTAACATGCATGATTCAATTTTGTGTGAACGATGCCGCGTTATAACACCCTTCTATGTACCCCGCTTTATATGAAGTATAATAACTTTTAAGAGAGGCATTCTATTTTCAGGTGCTGTCGTATTTCGAGGGGTTTATTTCGACTTTATCCTCTTTCCGTGATGTGGTGAGCAGGCTTCGGAATTCAACCTTATTCTCATAAAATCATCCGTGCACGAAACTCCATGTAGCAGTAATTTGTTGGGTCGTAATATAAAATTTATTTACAAACCGTTGTTTTATTGACAGACGAAGAGCAAATCCTAGAAAACTTTAATAATAAGTAAATTATTTTTTGTATCTTTCAAACTCATCGTGTTATGCTTAGGAATGCATTTCGAGGACGATGAAATAGAAATTTAAATATGAATTTTCCAGTCATGAAATGTGTAAATTACTTCAATATCTTCATTAAGTTTGAATAATTCATTGGAAGCAGGTGTGAATCACCTAGAGGGACTGTAGGTGAAGTATTTATAAACAGGGTAATGTTTTATACGCGACATGCGACGTGGTTGTCACTGTGAGGGTCCTCGCAAAGGAAGCGACGTTGCACGCACTACCTGTAACTTGCGGGGATGGTTGGCCGACATGGTTTCTGCGGTTTTTAAGTATAAGTTTAGTATTATATAGAAATTATTCAGTAGCAGCAAGTAGTTTGGAAGTAGAGTGACACGTAAAGCCGTTGGTCCTGCACCTGATCTCTCCCCGATCGTGTCAGTTTGCCGTCATATCTGACTATGAGAGTGAGGGAAGAGGAAGTGCACTTGTGTTTGCACACACACTTGTGCACCTAATATATCCTGCGTACTTGGCTAATCTCCTGGTCCTTATCGGACAGTGAACTGCTATCAGACTACCCTGATAATTAAATAAAATGATCATTGATCAATGATCATTTTATTTAATTATCAATTAATCGCTATAAAGCGATTATGCCATGCCGTGATTATTTTGGGGAATGTCCCTTATGAAGGTATGCTTAGCTGACTATGGTTGATTATCGTAGGTATAAGCAGATTCAGGAAAGGCTTTCCTGCCGAACGATACCAGCTAGTCACCTTTTGCGACAAAAACCTTGGGTCAAAAAGAGTTGTCGTTTCTTTTAGAGTAATTAATATAAAGTGCACGATGCATAAATTAAGGCGTACCACAAGGATCAGTTCTAGGCCCTGTCTTCTTTAAAGTATTTATAAATGATCTGATAGCTTATATGAAAAGTATTTCAGTTGATACTAAATTTGTAGTTTTTGCCGATGACACAAGCGCTATAGCTAGCGACAATATAAAAACTTTAGAAAAGAAGATAAATTTTTCTTTTTTTTTTGAGGGTGGGAAATCATCAAATAACTTCTCCCGCTCTGGGCGGAGCGGGAGGGTGCGTCAGACTCTTACTGACTAAAACCCACCCGTATTCCTTCCTGTTGCCTGTGTTGCGGGCCTCGGTGACCCATAAGTACCTTCCCGCGACCCCGGCAGGCATCGGCCCTAGTGGACCCCTACTTTGTGCTGACGACATCTCTTTGAGGTGCGCGTGGAATACGACGCGCCGTCGACCCGGGCCTGGTCCTTACCGGACGGTGGCTGGAAATCCGCCCGAGATTCCCGACGCCCAGGGCGTCTCCTGCGGCGGCTAGGGGCGAGAGGGCGCGAAACGTGCCTTTCCCTCAACCGTCCCGCCTCCTCCTTCGCGAGCATTACTGCTTCGCAGAAGGAGGTGACGGCTGCCCATGTCCTCTCGCTCCGTCCTATGGCCTGAACCAGGGCCGGACGCGAGAGGTCTCTGCCGCCGATCGCCTCCACGAGGACACGGCGGTGCTCTGCCCAAGCCGGGCAGACCTCCACCGTATGCTCCACCGTGTCCTCCGGGCGATCCACACAGTGGTGACACCCGGACGTTTCCTCCCGCCTTATCCGACACAGGAACCTCCCGAAGCTGCCGTGTCCGGTGAGGACCTGCGTCAGGCGGAAGGTGAGGACGCCGTGGCGCCTCTCCAGCCACTCCTCAAAGAGGGGACTTATCGCCACAATCGTGGCGTGCCCAGCACTGGGTTGCGACAACCGTACTTTCCATGACGCCATGAGATCCCGCCGGAGCTCCGTCCGCTGTTCCGCGATTTCTCGTGGCAGCGGACTAACGCCCCGGCGTTTCGCTTCCTCGCGCCACTCCCATACGTGCGCGAGGACTTTTGCCTCCAGATCCCATGGCGGCAATCCGGCAAGGAGGCTCGCTGCCTCACAGGAGACCGTGCGGTATCCCCGGACCATCCGGATGGCCATGACCCTTTGGGCCGCGCTCAACCGGCGGGCTGGCCAGAGCGCCAGAGAGCGCGCCCATACAGGAGCCCCGTAGAGGGCCATGGACCGCACGACCCCCGCGTAGAGCCTCCGGCAGGAGGCGTTTGGACCCCCTAGATTGGGCAGGAGCCGCTTCAATGCAGCGCCCGCCCGCTCCAGTTTGGGAGCCAAACGTCGGAAGTGCTCCACGAAGTTCCACCGGCTGTCGAGGACGAGTCCCAGGTACTTCATTGTCGACTCGACGCCGATAGAAACCCCTCCTACCGTTATTTGGGACCCCAAAGGTGGCGCGTTCCGAGGACCATGAAAACACATGGCCTCGGACTTGTGCAGGGCCACCTCAAGTCCCAATTGCCGGATCCTTTCGACGATCGTCGCAACTCCGCGTGCCGCTAAATCGGCCGCCGCCTGGTGCGACCTCCCCTGCGCCAGGACCAACGTGTCGTCAGCGTAGCACACTACGCTGACGCCGCTAGGGAGGTCGGCGCGCAGCACCCAGTCGTATCCGATGTCCCACAGATGCGGCCCCAGGACCGATCCCTGTGGGACACCGCACGACATCTCTTGCCGGTTCCACACTCCCTGGTGACCGGGGTAGATGACGGCCCTGTCCGTCAAATAGGCCTCGACCACACGACAGAGGTAGGTCGGCATCCGGTGATACCGGAGTGCCTCCCTGATGCAACTCCAGGGCAGGGTATTGAAGGCATTGGCGATGTCTAGGGACACCGCCAAGACGACCCCACCCTGGGCAACAGCATTCCCCGTCGTCAGGGCTCGCACACGCATGATGGCGTCCACCGTAGAGCGCCCTCTGCGGAAACCAAACTGGCTCTCCGCCAAATCCGGCCCCACCTGCACCAGCTGGCCGACGAGGCGGTCTGCAATGACTCTTTCAAAGAGCTTGCCCACCTCGTCGAGCAGCACGATGGGCCGATAAGCGGACGGAGAGTCCGTAGGGCGCCCTGCCTTCTTTATGAGGACCAGTTTCCCCGTCTTCCAGCGAAGCGGGAACTGGCCCCTCTCCATGCATGCGCTTAGGAGCCCCCTAAGTCGAGGCCCGAGAGCCTCCAAGGCCAGGACCCAGGCCTTCCCAGGTAAGCCGTCGGGTCCTGGAGCGGTATTTTTGGCATTAAGCCTGCGTACCGCCGCTCTCATTTCTACCTCGGTCACCTCCGGAGCGTCGTCGTCGTCGTCGTCGTCGCTGGCGGTGTGGTCCGCATCGGGCACCGCAGTAGGCGGAGCCATAGGCGGAGAGGTGTGTTCCCCTCGGGAAGGGAACAGAGCGCTCACCACGTCCTCCACAAGCTGGGGCCGGAGACTCTGCGTCAGCGGGGGAGCCCATGGGCGGAGTTTATCCCGCACCACTTTGTACGGGCGTCCCCACGGGTCCCTGTCCAGAGTCCCCAGCGACTCCTCGCGGGCCAACCCCCTGGCCCGCAGGATCTCCGCTTGGAGGGCGGTCTTCGCCGCTCTGTACCCCTCGTACAGCTCCGCCTGAATGGCTTCCGTATCCGGAGGTTTGATGCGGTGCCTGGTGTACCGGCGTCGCGCAGCCACGCACGCAGTGCTCAGAGCTGTCAGCTCCGACCACCAGTACACCTGGCGCGAGGCACGTCCAGGCTGGACCCGGGGCATTGCCACGTCACATATGTCGGACATGGCCTCCCGGAACCACTCCGCCTCGTCGTTGATGTCGGCAGGCCTGTCCGGTGGTGACACCCAGGCCTGCACGATCGAGGCTTCCAGGAGGAGCTCCCGGTCCAGCTGCTTCAGCGCCCACCGCGGGCCACTCGGGGCCCGTCGGACCGGCGCGTCCAAGGTCTGGGCGGAGACGTCGAACCGGATATACCGGTGATCGGAATAGGTCTCCACCCCCTCCATGACACGCCAGTCAACTACACGCGGCGACAGAGCGGGGCTGGCGAACGAGATGTCCACCACTGATTCACCCCGCATCCGCACACACGTGGGGACAGAATCCCGGTTTAGGACGACCAGGCCTGTCTCCAGAGCCCAGTCCTCCACCATCCTGCCCCGTGTGTCCGTTAACCGGGAACCCCAAGCCAAATTCTTGGCATTGAAGTCCCGGAGGACGAACACAGGGAGGGAACCAAACCCGACGACGACGTCTCTCAACTCCGCAAGGGAGTTGTGGAACTCGGCAAGAGTTTGGTTCGGAGAGAAGTAGACCCCTACCACGACAATCTCCCCGAACCGTGCTGCTGCGCAGCCCCGTCCTCTCTTGACGGCCTCGAGGGACGGAGTACCGGCGGCGGCCGACGAAATTAGGGTCACTGAGCCGCTCAGGTCCTCCACCCAGTCATCCCTGGGCGGGACAAAGTACGGCTCAGCGACCACGGCGATGTTAATCGACCACTGCGCCATGCTCTGGAGCAACAGATCCTGAGCGGCGGCGCAGTGGTTGATGTTCGCCTGGAGGAGGCGTAATGGGGCCATTAATGGCACTCCATGTCAGCCCCCTCTTGGGCCTCCTTCCCAGCCCCCTGAGAGGGGCCTGCCGCAGCGGCCACGGTGGCGACGGCGACGACGGCGGTGTTGGAGGCGGCAGCGGCGGTGGCAGTGGTGACAGCTGCGGCGGTGACGGCGGTGGCGGAGGGCTTGCCTCTGGCCCTGGCTTTGGTGGGTGGGGTGCAGGCCTTGCCCCCCATCCGGTGCTCGGCCGACTTGCCAGCCGCCGCACATACGGCACAGTGCGGCGTGGCATTGCACGAGCCGGCCTTGTGCCCGGGCAGACCGCAGCGGTAGCAAAGACCGCTGCGGTCCACCTCCGAGGTGCAATTCGCTTGCACGTGGTTGCCCACCTGGCAGCGGAAGCACCTCAGAGGTCTGGGTTCCAGCAGTTTAACCTGTGCTGACACCCAGCCCACCAATAACCTTTGGCCTTCTCTGGCAATATTTTTGGCCGCCGACACGGGGCAGCTCACCATAGCGGTTTGCAGCCCCGCGGAGTCAGGATGGATGGTGCCCACCCTCACCTGCTCGGCAGAGCACCCCCCAGTCCTAACTACTGCGGCGACCACCTTTTCCTCCGTCACGGAGTCGTCCAGGCCCATGATGCGCATGCTAGCGCACTTGGTGGGCCTGGACACTCGGACCTCGTCCGCATTTAGGGACGCCCTGAGCCTTTCGGCCAGAGCGTCAGCGTCCGGGCCACTGGCCGCACCGGGGACCTCCACCATTCGGGCCCCAGTCGCCGTTACCTTCATTTTTAGGCCAGTGGCAGCGCCGAGCTCCTCGAGGCGCACCACCTCACCCACCTTCGCCATCACAGTCCTGTAGGACACGCCCTTCTTTTCCGCATCCGGCTGTAGTGTAATCACTACGGCTGCGGAATTCGGGGCGCGGAGCCTAGCCGCGGCGGTGCGCTTCTTGCGCTGCTACCGCCTCTCCCTCTTTTTGGCCGCTCTTGCTGCCTTACCCGCCTTCTTCTTCTCCCCGGCCACTTGCCATTCGGTATCGGCCGGAAGAGATTCAGGAAGCGGCGGCGGCCGTCTCACCACCAGGGCCGATGCCTTCGCCGCCAAGGCCGGAGCCCTCTTCACCTGGACTGGAGCTCTCGCTGCTGGGGCTGGAGCCCTCGCTGCCTGCGCTTTTGCCGTGCCATTGCTCTGCCCCGACGACCCCGGTTTGGCCGTGACACCCGCGGCAGCCGAGTATGAGGCGGGCTTCTGCTTGCCCGAGGCCGGCTGGCTCGCCGCCAACGGGGGGCGCAGGACGATGGCCTCCAGGGCGGAGTAACGATTCCGCAAGGAAGCCATTTCCTGCCGCACCAGGGTCAGAACCCGGTCCTCCACAGACACGGGCCGTCCCTGTCCCTGCTGCTTCCCCCCTTGCGGCTCCATCTGGGGGCCGGATCCTCGGAGCCCAGCCAGGTCCGCTCGGAGCTTCTCATTCTCCTTTCGGAGAAGCTCCATGGCGGCTGTCAAGCGGGCGACCTCCGCCCGCATCTCTGACATACCGTCCGGAGGAGGCCCGACGTGGAGGGCCTCCGCTGCCGCCACAATAGAGGCCGTGGCCGCGGCTATGGCCTGATCCTTAGAGGACCTGAGCCTCTTAACGGATACAGCCTTGATCTCACACCTCCGCAAACCCATCCACACGCTCCGAATTGGAGCCACCGGCGTCCGGCCCCCCGCCGGAAACCTCAGAGAGGGGCCCCTCCATGGCGAACTTCTCAGCTCGCTGAGCTGGCCGAGCTGGGCTGGTTGGCTCGGCTGGACTGGCTCGGCTCGGCTTGCTGGGGTCCCTAGTGGAGGGCCCTCTGTCCACCCCTTTAATTCCTCGGGCTCCACCCCGCCGGCTGGAGTGTATCTTCTTCGTCCTCCACCCGACCCCTTCGTCGGAGGACGACCCCGAGTTGGGGCGCTTCGGGGCTCTTAAAGACCCTCTCTTCCTGTCCCTGATCTTTTCGCGCTTTGAGCTCCCAGAGCTCTTTGCGCCGGATGCAGCGTCGGATTCCGACCCCGCATCGCTCTCCTCCTCTTTACGTCCGGTTGTTTTTTTGTTTTTTTAAAAATGTGTCCATATTGTTCCCACGAGTGTGGGGGATCTATTCAGTCCACCTAGGTTCACCCCCTGTCCCTAGGTAAGTGTAAATTTATAACCCAACCAGGGGGTCCACTGGTACCCTGGCTGGGGGTGCGCTAACGACTGATGCGCCACCTACAACTACGAAGTTGCAGATGACACTACTCCTCAGCCATTCATATCCTCGCCACGCACCAAAACTTGATATTAGAGGAATTGTTTATAGAGGTTATCTTCCTCGCGATCCGGGCGACCAAGCCAAGATCCTCGTCCCGTTCCAAGTCACAAAACATGACTGTGATCTCTTTACGGATTACGATTTCGACGGTTGCAGTCAGGAGAATCAGTTCTCCCGCTGCTAGCTCGCTGGCAGGGTGAGTGCACAACGAGCACCGCCCTTGCTTCTCCCCTATGTCCTCTGTTTGGATCAGAGAGACACGAGGAAAAACGTCGGCCCATATTGGCCCCTCCTTCGCGGACCTTCCCTTCCGCCTCGCCACTCTGCGCCCACTCGACCTGCCCTCTGTAAGCAGAGGGGGGAGTGGACGACCGACGATCGAGCATGAAGCTCCCCGCCACGCAGAAATTCGCCACAGTCAATACCCTCTCCGAAACATGGAGAGACTATTGGCCGTGCCCAGGATGCACCGACCCGACGACTGCTCTTTCCCCCGAACGTATTCGCAGAGAACCAGCAGCAATCAGGCACACGAGGAGGTTTTCTGCACGCACCCGGAGGGGTGATCATTCACAGTGAAGCACTTCTCAAGAGCACATAGGAGTATGTGCTCTTGAGAAGTGCTTCACTGTGAATGATCTAAAACTAAATCTAAAAAGACGCAATGATTATTATTTAAATCAACCATGAAGAACAACGACACTGTCAAAGTACATTTATTAAGGAATAAAGTAGATATTGTAGACAATGTAAAATTTTTGGGGGTTCAAATAGATGCAGTTTTAAATTGGAAGAAGGAATTGGAAGTGGTCACTAATACTATGACTAGTGCTTGCTAAGCTCTCAGGAGTGTTAGAGATGAATTAACCATTGCTCACCTCAGAATGGTATATTTTGCACTCATAGAGTCTAGAAATAGATATAGCATAAAGTTCTGGGGCAACCAATACAATATTAATGCTGCTTTCGTTAAGCAGAAAAGAGCCTTGAGAAATATGCTTCGCATTGAACAAACAGAGTCTTGTAGAGTCATTTTAAGAAACTGCACATTCCCACAGTACCATGCCTCTATAGTTTGGTCCTGCTTAGTCATTTTATTAAAAATATCCATGAGTTTGAGACTTATGAACAGAGACATATCATAATAAAAACGCGAAGAAAGAATATACCTAATTTCATACAGCCTAAGCCTAATGTCGTTAAACATGCCTCAAGAGTGCAATCAGTAAATATGTACAATAAATTGCCTGTAAAATTTAAGAACGCTATGAATCCAAATGAATTCAAGAGAAAATTGAAGTCATTGTTATTGAAGAAATTTTATTACAGCATAGAAGAGTTTCTCAAAGATAATAGTAGTTCGAACTAATATGTGATTATATTTTAATGACTATAAGTAATATATCCAACATTCTATCATGACATTGCATCTTAATGAATTAATTCTATTACATTTCTTTGAATTGAATTTATATTTATTTTGAATTAATATTAAGTTAAATTATTATAATATAAGACTCATAATGGTGGGACCTATGTGGATAGTACAACATGAGGCTTCATAGCCTCATGTTGTACTAACAAATTAAGAAAAAAAATGGAAAATGGGTGAAAAATAATGAGATAATTCATATCATCTCATTATTTTCCTTGTTCCTTTTCCTTATAAACTTCTGTATGAATGCTATTTCTGACCATCGCACTTAATACATAATAGAGTGGCAATTATAGTTTCGAGCCGTTTGGGGTTGAAACCCTCGGGCCATGGGGTCCGAGTGCTCATGGTTTGTTCAACGAAATCTCGAAACGGCTAGTTGACACTCCCCGTGGCTAGCTTTTACTTTGGCCAGAGGCTAAGCATTGCCATACTACGTGGCAATGCTGCCAACCGTGGCAATGTATCAGTCTCTTTGGTACATTACCAGTCGACAGCGATGCGAAGGGATTTTTTGCCACCATATTTTAGTTTGTTAATAGTTTTAGTTAGGTTAGGATATTATATTTTCATTTTCATAATCTGTTCGCATACAAATACGGGGATTTTGTCAAACAACAGGAATAAAAACTGGCCAAGTGCGTGTCGGACCACGCACAATGAAGGGTTCCGTAAGTGGGGTGAATTTATCCCAAGAAGAAAGTTAACATTGTAGTTGAAAAATATGTTCTCCCATACATTCGGACTGCAAATTAATGTAAGTTGGTCGGCCTATTACTTGTTAACTTGTAAAGCCTACTTAGCTGTGATAGTTGTCCTCTTAACTTTGTTATATATGCTATTGCCGTGATTTTTTTTACATATCCAAAAACAACCATACGCTTGGCTCTAACACAAATTTGCACTTTAAATCTTATTATTTCACAAACATCCGTTTGAATAATGGTTTTCACACAATCGCAATATTTGAACGACCTTTCCAACAACACCCCACATTACGGGATAGACGAGAAAAAACAACACTTCTCGTGTAGGAGACTCTACAAAAAACGCAGTGATAAGTATGCCAAATTACGGCTTTCTAGTACTAAGAATTTCTGAGCTAAGCTGCGGACAGAAAGACAGACAGACAGATGGACATGGAGAAACTATAAGGGTTCTTTGTTGACTACGATACCCATTTTTTTTTTTGGATGCGAAATCACACACACCCTGAAGTTATTTGATGATATCCCATGATTTTCTCTTACTGACTAAAACCCACCCGTATTCCTTCCGTTGCCTGTGTTGCGGGGGCCTCGGTGACCCATTAGTACCTTCCCGCGACCCCGGCAGGCATCGGCCCTAGTGGACCCCTACATTGTGCCGACGACATCTCTTTGAGGCGCGCGTGGAATACGACGGGCCATCGACCCGGGCCTGGTCCTTACCGGACTGTGAGCTACCCATTGCTCACCGTCCGCAAACCCGCGCCTACGGTAGCCGGAAATCTGCCCGGGATTTCCGACGCCCAGGGCGTCTCCTGCGGCGGCTAGGGGCGAGAGGGCGCGAAACTTGCCTTTCCCTCATCCGTCCCGCCTCCTCCTTCGCGAGCATTACTGCTTCGCAGAAGGAGGTGACGGCTGCCCATGCCCTCTCGCTCCGTACCATGGCCTGAATCAGGGCCGGACGCGAGAGATCTCTGCCGCCGATCGCCTCGAGGACACGGCGGTGCTCTGCCCATGCCGGGCAGACCTCCACCGTATGCTTCACCGTGTCCACCGGGCGATCCACACAGTGGTGACACCCGGGCGTTTCCTCCCGCCTTATCCGACACAGGAACCTCCCGAAGCTGCCGTGTACGGTGAGGACCTGCGTCAGGCGGAAGGTGAGGACGCCGTGGCGACTCTCTAGCCACTCCTCAAAGAGGGGACTTATCGCCGCAATCGTGGCGTGCCCAGCACTGGGTTGCGACAACCGTACTCTCCATGTCGCCATGAGATCCCGCTGGAGCTCCGTCCGCTGTACCGCGATTTCTCGCGGCAGCGGAGTTACGCCCCGGCGTTTTGCCTCCTCGCGCCACTCCCATACGTGTGCGAGAACTTTTGCCTCCAGATCCCATGGCGGCAATCCGGCAAGGTGGCTGCCTCACAGGAGACCGTGCGGTATCCCCGGACCATCCGGATGGCCATGACCCTTTGGGCCGCGCTCAACCGGCGGGATAGCCGCAGCGCCAGAGAGCGACTACGATACCCTAACAATGGTAAAAAAAAAATATCAGTATAACAGTGGTACATTAACGGATAATTCTTTATGATAAATCATTATGATATTCATTATCATAAAGAATTATCCGTTAATGTACAGTCACTGCCAAATATGTTCGTCACCTTAAGGGCTATTGACGTGAATACATGTTTGAATTTGCTTCCATAGTGGGAGGCAATTCAGAAAACTCATGATAACAAAGTCGGGAGATACAGTTTGGTGTTCATCTATCATCTACATCCAAAATTTGATTACACCACTCGGTAGCTGAAAGATCAAAGAAATAGTTACAAAGAAAATATTACCCATTATGTACACGTATTCACGTAAAACACACGGCCGTATACTACTATTTTGTTTGTTCATTGCACGATAAGATTAGCATTACCGACTTATCATCATAATTATCATCGTCATCATCTGCCTAGCCTTTTCCTAACCAGCTAAATAACAGTAATATTTTATAAAATAGCCAGGCCATTAAAAAGGTTTTAGGTTGATGTCAACTCGACATTGGTCAAAGTTCTAGGTCTGGGTGGTAGGGGTTAGTTTGATCATTTTCTATAGATTTCTATGCAATATTCTGCTCAGTGCCATAGCTTCAAAAAGTATTGTGTCCTGACGTGATAAAGGAAATAATTAAAAAACTGACGAAGCTTTAAAATACTTGACTGTACTTAAAGCACGCCTTCGGTCTTATAGAGACCTGTTAAATGAAATTGGGAATGTCAAAGCTTTCAGGACACTTTCAGGACTTCCAATTGAGCGAAAGTAGTCAATCTGACGGCAGTCTGAGTTTCTGACATTCGTGAAAGGAATCCTTTAGGCAATACATCTGAGCCGATAGGTCTGTTACCCGGAAGCATTGCCTATCGGAAGCTGCGCTGAACTGGGCTCAATACTCATCTGTCTGCATCCGGGCTTGTCTCTGCTTAGCGACGTCGGTACTTGAAGATCAAACTTCCGGATGAGATGTAGGTGGATATTATAAGGTGAGGAAATAATATATATAAATACTTAGAACTCGTTATTATTAAAACACAATACCCAAAATAAAAAAATAAAAAGTTGCTTAAAAAGGTGGCTGGGCTGTCCCAGCCACCTTTTTAAGCACCTTTTTATTTTTTCCAGTCCCTTTTGAATCCAGTCTGTACTGGATGCGGAAGGCGGAGGACAGGGTGTTGTGGCGCAGCCTGGGAGAGGCCTATGTCCAGCAGTGGACTGTTATAGGCTAAGTTGATTGATTGATACTAAAAATAAACTGGAACGTTCCTATTAATAAAAGGCAAACACTTTTGTTATGCATATTATTGCAGCAGTAATAGCCTAGTGGAGTGACCGTCGTACTGCCAAGTCATAGGTCTCGAGTTCGAACCCAAGGGATCCATGTGCGTATTGTATAATTTATCACTTTCTTAAAAAACGGTGAAGGAAAACATCGTGGAGAAGAGAGAGATATTTCTCGACGGCATGTGAAGCCAAGTCAGAGGTCCATGAGGCGCATAAAAAACTCTGACACCAGGTTAATCACTAACCACACGAAAGAGAGAAAGAGACTTTTGTTATTATTGCTATATTTATTGCATTTCTTTCATTCGATAGGTAGAGACTTTAACCTGCATGGAATTTCCATGCTGCCTCCGCGGGTATTTCATAAGTTGATGTCCTTAGAGATTATGAGATAAACACTTCTTTATTATTTAGAATGTTTCTACCCCTGAGTCTCTATTATCTTCTGATAATAGAGACTCGGGGTTGAAGACCTGACAGAGTGCATCATCATGTAAAATGCGTACATTGAACTATATAAATAATTATGCAAGTTACACACGCGCTTCGTTTTGTTTAGCGCTAACAGTACCAACTGAATATCAAATTTATAAGTAGTTCAGTTAAGTATATCACGTTCACGTAATAAACTTGCTAATAACATCAAGACAGAAGAAAACTTATTATAATATAACGTCGTTTGAGGGGCTTATCACACAATCGCAAAAAGCCAGACACATACGAATTTATGAAGTTCATAAAATTTATTTAGTCTTGAACCGAGATAAAATTCTCAAGTTTTATTGTGAGGATCATGACTCATAATTTATTTTCGTTATGGCTTATTTAGACTGACAGAAGTTTAAGGAGCTTAGTAGATTTGACTACTGAACTTGAAGATTTTTCACAAAGAACAGAAGAAATGTTTATTCTAGAGAACTACGCCAACGAATGCATATGCTTCCTCTGAGAGTCGAGCAGACAGTTTGGAGTAAAATAATGTAGTGTTTCCTTTGGTGAATGCAGAAACGACGAGTTCCCAGACTCGTGTCTCAGCTTTTATACGAAGTACCCACGCTTTTTCACGTTAGAGACGGCCCGCGGCTTTGTCCACGTAGGCTATCGTCAAATGAAATTTTCTCTTTTCCTTGATAGCTTTTACACGCTGTTCTCGTAACAAGAATAAAATTGAATTGTGCTATAGCGTGCCAATAAAACATGTTAGCCTTTGTTTTGCTTCTTCCTCGAATATACGTTTTTCAGTCGAGTGCTTTTTGTCCGTTCTCTGTACGGTTATTCGAGTTGTGGATAAAAGTTATATCATTTTTACGCCCGTATTGGGTTTGATATACCTACCAACTCAATTATGAAGCTTTGTTTAAAACTATATTTACTGAGCTTTGAATGGTTGAAAACCAAAAGTGATTTAAATACGGGTCTGAAATGTTGTATCCGTTAATATAGTAAGACATAATAAAGAGCAGTGGTGGCCACCAGACACTTCACTTTTATTTAAACTCAAACGTCAGCAGTTGGTTACTGACAATGTAAATAGTGCCCTCGAAAAAGTAGTTAACTGGTTTAATGTTAACAACCTACTTCTTAACGAGAAAAAAACCAAATGTATTAAGTTTACAATACCTAATGTTAGACAAGTAAAAACTAGTGTTCTCATAAAGGGTGAAGAGTTGAACCCCGAAGATACCACTGTGTTCTTAGGCATAACTTTGGATGCCAAGCTTCAATGGGGCCCCCATATAGATAAATTGTCAAAAAAGCTTAGCTCTGCAGCATACGCCATTAGAAAAATTCGTGATTTAACGGATTTAGACACAGCCCGTTTAGTATACTTTAGTTATTTTCATAGCGTAATGTCGTACGGTATTCTGTTATGGGGAAATGCCGCCGATATATAGACAATTTTTGTTTTACAAAAAAGGGCAACCCGTTCAATTTATAAATTAAGTCCCAGATACTCCCTCAGAGAAAAATTTTAAGAGATTAATATAGCTTCTCAGTATATTTATGAAAATCTTTTGTACGCACATAAAAATATCAATTTGTTTAAAAAATACAGTGATATCCATAATGTAAATACTAGGAACAAACACAAATTTGTTGTTCCTACAACCAGGCTCAAAAAAATAGGCAGCTCGTTTAGATGCCAATGTATACGTTTTTATAATAAACTTCCTAGCCACATTCAAGAACTAAGCCTTAATAAATTCAAATGTTTTATAAAACAGAAACTGTGCCTAAAAGCCTTTTATACTGTTAAAGATTATATTGAGGACAAAAAGCTGCTCCAATAAACTTACAGTGAATGTCGTTTTTTTACTCTTTTTATTTTGCTAGCTATTTATATTTTCTTATTCTATATAACATTCTATATAAACAATGACATGAATATTTACTTTGTATAGTATTATATTATATTATTTTAATTATTAGGAATGTGAGGACTATGTGGGTCATTGTTTGTTTATTTTTTTTTTGTCTCTTACTTTTAATGATGGTCTGGCAGTTTGAGTACTTTATGCGGCCTACCCAAATGTCTTTTCTTTGGTATTGTTCGTCAAATCATTGAGCTCCTTAAGTTTTGAGTTGAGCTGCATGATAACTGACAAATGCGTGCACTGACTGGACAGGTCCACTCAAATCTGTGTGGTCTTTCCTCAAAAGACCATTTCGGACACCAACCTACATGGTCCTCAAATGATCTGACCAAGATTATGTCCGAATATACAAATTGACATTGATGAATTTTATTTATGCAATGACATGAATATTTACTCTGTGTAGTATTATATTGTTTTAATTATTGTAAATGTGAAGACTATGTGGATCATTGTTTAATTTTCTTTTATTCTCAGTTAGTTTTTAATATGGTCTGGCAGTTTGAGTATTTTTTGCGGCCTAGCCAAATGTCCTTTCTTTGGTATTGTTCGTTGAATCGTTGAGCTCCTTTAGTTATGAGTTGAGCTGCACAACGACTGACAAATGCGTGCACTGACTGGACAGGTCCACTCAATCTGTGTGGTTCTTTCATCAAAAGACCATTTCAGACACCAATCGACATGGTCTTCACATGATCTGACCAAGATTATGTCTGGACTTTAAAAGAGACTGTGACCTCTGAGTTTGTTTCGGCCTTTCTTCTCAGAGTAGTCAGATAGGAAACGCCGGCCTCATCTAGTTTAAAAAAATATGTTTTGACATGTAAAAGTGTTTGTAAAAACCTACTTACAGAAATAAAATCATTTATCATTTATCAGATGTATCAGTAGAAACCACCGCGACTTACGAGTTGTAGCTTGTACATTCGAACCCAGCCACTTTGTATAAATTATTTCATCAACACTTCTCTCCAAACGGTGAAGGAAAACATCGTGAGGAAACTGCCATGTCCTAGAACTAAAAATTCGAAGACATGTGACATCCACTAACCTGCACTGGGCCCGCGTGGTGGATTACGGCCCATTCCCTCTCACACACATGGAGAGGAGGCCTGTGTCCCAGCAGTGGGAACATTATAGGTTGATTATTCTTCTTGAGGTAGATTTACCTACCAACTCAATCATGAAGCTTTGTTTAAAACTATATTTATTGAGCTTTGAATGGTTGAAAAACCAGAACTGATTTAAATACGGGTCTGAAATGTTGTATTCGATAATATAGCCAGACAGCAAACAGACTCGCTTTGAGGTTGCGACAAAAATAGATTCGTCCATACATTTATAGATTCACATTTTAAATAATTCAATAAAAGCTTTTAAAAACTTATAGATAAGATTTTTATGTACTTCGAAATCACAGACAATGTTATTGTTTTATTCTCATGAATAAATAAATAAAAAATAATTAATAATTAATTAATTAATAAATTAAAAAATAATTTCTCATAAATTCCGCGTTCATACGCGGAATTTATTTCATGAAAAGCATTGCAAGGAAATATTCAGCCAGTTTCCATATGGGAATACACTAACGTAGTATTGGAAAGTAATTTCATCTTTCTCGGTTGGGTTGATTTTTTTTTCAATTACACAGCTGGTGAAAGAAACGTTGTGGTCTAAATTTAATTTTCCAAGCCTTTGCGGTTATTCCCTATGGCTTAAGACAAGTTGTTGACGTTATTTTATTACTTCTGGCTCCGGACTTATTTCTCTGTTGAAATGAATTAATAATTGGTAAATAACGCGCTGAACGTATGTTGGTGGAAAATTAAAGGCGAAAAGCAAATAAAGGATGGTTCAGTATCTGTATTGTATACACGAGTATCTGCTAAAATATCCTAATCCTAGAATAGGATAGAATAGAATATAATTTATTTCTGAGTCATTCATTCTCCTGCCGTTATCCCAATTTATTTGGGGTGTGGAGGGAGGGGGGTTAATTTATTTCTGAGTATATGGTACATTAAGATCTTAATAGGTAATAAACAGCTTAAAAATACTAAAAAACACACACAGTATTGATAAAATGTAATGTCAAAATTTATAATTTAAAAATTTCTCTAACTAAATAGAAACAGTTGTCTAAAAGCTAGGCAAATATTGTTTTCCTGAATATATTAGTGGGCAACACTCTGATGCATGAGGGTCAATAATTGAATATTATGATTGCCTTCTATGCAAAATGCTAAGTTCAAAAGTTATAGTTACATCGTGTGTAGGCTGTCCTAATTCAGAACTCACTCTCTTTGTTAAATTATCTCGACAGTCCACATCACATGGCCTACGTTATTAAAATTGCGCGTGCCCCTTTCAACCGCAGCCTGTAGTATGATTAAACCCTTTTATAGGAACAAAGGAGGTTCCAAGTTCTTTTATCTTTAGTACTGTCACGGAGAAATGGTCAGGATTAAAGATAAACAAATGACGTTAGATCACAGCTGATTGCTGAAACCCATCTCTCTTCACAAAGTAAATGAAATTCGTAGCTGTGCTTAAGATAATAAAAATTTAATCTAATAATGTAGCGTACGTTAAAATCAAATTAGGTAAAGCGACTAAAAAGTAATTCAATTAAATAAAAGTCTATTATTTTTAGTTCTATTTCTCCATTAAAAACGTAGAGTTCCAAACTGGGTAGGGTACCTACACAATAGAAACAACTTTTAATTGGATTTTTAACTTTTTGTTGTGCATTTTTCAAGTAGAACAGTGTTTTTAGGGTTCCGTACCTAAAAAGGACAAAACGAAATCTTTAGAGGATCACTTCGTTGTCCGTCTTTCCGTCTGTCTGTCAAGACCCTTTTTCTCAGGAACGCGTGGAGGTATCAATTTAAAATTAATATCAAATACGTAGGTTTACGATCCCTTGGAGCGCGGTTTATTTGACACTCGCAAATAAATCAAAACCTATAGGGTAGGTATAGGGTCCGTTGACCTAGAATCATGAAATTTGGTAAGAAGCAAGGTCTCACAGCACAATTAAAAGAAAAAGTCCGAGAATCGTTAATTTGTAGATTTATCACAAAAAAAAAACGCGATTATTAAAGACAGGTAGATTTGCAGTTGGAGAATTGTCCGTGATGTATCATATTTTTTTCAGCCGAAAGACGTCCACTGCTGCACATAGGCCTCATCGATGTATGTGAGAACATTTTTTCAACTACTAAGTTTGTTCTTGGGATAAATTCATCACAACTACGGACCCTTTAATGTGCGTGGTCCCACGCACTTGGCCGGTTTTTCTTCTAACGCAGTAGTCTCATTACAAGTTCGGTTCGCTTCATCACTGTGTATCGAATTATTTTGTGCAATGTTTTTACATTGTGCTTTTAGCTTTTAAGTGCACTTCGCGAACCGGTTTGTGGAGTAGTTTTAAATAGAATTATTTATACAGAAAGGTGGGGAGGTGAAGTAGATATTGTAGCTAAGTATGTACCTACTGATTACATCACGCGATACTATCGGTACTGTCGGAGCTCACATTGTAAATTGTTATAGTAATAACGAGCTGGGGTTAAATGTTCATAATTGTGTGTAACCGAATGGTAATTCATGGGCCAGGTATTAGAACTATCAAGCGGTATGTTAGTAATTTTGATGAATATTAATTTTGTTTGAAAGAATTCGTGGCTATTTCCAGGTCCATCGACCTTGATGTGAAAGAAAGAAAGAAAATAACTGTTCTTAAGCCTACTATGACGCGTACCTAAATAAAAAATAAAAAAAGGAAATATAATACAATCGGGGAAAATTTGCGTCACATTCGCGCAAAACGGGCATCGCTCAGCATAATGCTACGACTCATGTGCGACACTGAGCCACAGCGCTGGTTCTTCGCGACAGCCAACGTTGATGTGATGACGTCGACCGATGCAGCATATAAAGTAGGTAGGTAGTACATCAAAACTAGATAAATCAATCAGAAAATAACATAATTAAGGAAAATAATGATAGGTAATTGGTTTACGGAAAGAATCGTCAAAATCGGACTACTCTGCACGTGCAGAGGCACAACACAAATCTAAAAATGCGATCAGTGTTGTGAGTTTTGTGTTGAGAGGTGTAAAAAGCAGGTGCAGATAACAAACTCGGAGATGTATAGACCCTCAACAGGTCAAGGAGGAGTACCACAAAAGTAAAGGTAAGAGATACCTATATTATGTTGTTTATCATCGTAGAATAATATATGTATATGTGTGTAGACATATAATTGTCGTGATTCCCCCAATAGGTACATATCTAACCAGTTTTTAAAACATCGAGTACCTCAGTCAGTGAGCACGTTAATCCCGTCCCGGTTCGCATTCGAATACCTATGGCATTCGAAGGCCGGATCAAATTCCGTCCTAAGTCTGACAACCGCTCCAATCCCGAGGATTGGAGCAATTGTCAATTTTCATAATAATTGGGATGCGATGGTCAGATGGCCGTTGCTTCTTGTAACTTGAGGCCAACCCCTAAAATAGCTAGATTATTGTAAGAAAAAACGCAGTACTATAAACATTTAAAATCTTTCGTTTATTACGAGTATATGTTTCAACTAAAAATGGAAGTATAAATCGCGTCCATACAAACATGATAATGTAATATAGCCTGGTTGGCTTTGTGCGTAGTATCTACGATACAAAACTGTAGGTAATCCTTCGTCCGATGTTTTGACGTTATTCAATTCATCCGATGCACGGAAATGTGGAAACGGATATCCCGGAAATATGTTTTGCGTTTTATCGCGAATAGACGTAAAAGTTTAGTCGTAGGTATTTGGAAATATCGGATTTAACACTTTACCTGGGCCTCAAGTCTGCTATTACAATAGTGTCAGAATGGTCTGTTCCGATCCTCATTAATATATTAGTAGATTACCAAACTTGTCAAAATCAAAAATTATAAAATCAATGATAGACCATTCTGACACTATTGTAATAGCAGACTTGAGGCCCTGTTCTATCTCAATCAACTCAGCCTATCGTAGTCCACTACTGGGTATAGGCCAGTACCAGGTTGCGCCACAACATCCTGTACCTACTCCGTCTTCTGCAACCAGTCTGTCTTAGATACCTTTTTAAGGTCGTCGGTCTATGTAGCTGGGGGGAGTCCCACACTATGCTTGCCGATACGTAGTATCCACTCCAGGACTCGTCTGCTCCACTGGTAATCGGTCCTTCGACAAACATGGCCAGCTCACTGCCATTTCAGCTTACTTACTCTGCAATTTATGTCGGTAACTCCGCTTCTTTTACGGATAACTTGAACAACTGTTCTACCTATTACAGCCATTTCGGGGTCAGATCATTACCACTTTGGGAGTCCTGTATGTGTCAAGTTACAACCTCCTTTGAGCCTAATGTATACACTATTTCTACGTGCTTCTCTATGCGGTCAGGATCCGCAATTTCGGGATAGTATTCCCCAGTGAGGCTAAACACATTGCCTTAATTCGTCTCGGGTGTGTGAGCACAAATGTGGCAATTACGCTAATTACATCTTTACGAAAAGGTAAAGATAGAGGAGTTTTAGACGCAACTGAGGTACCTGTTTATTATTAAGACGCTGATAACACATAAACCGCGGTCACTGTCAGATTCCATAGAAAAGAAAGAGATGCGCGATAACACAACGCTTGTAATTTATCGCAAAATATGAAGCAATTATCTATTTATTCAAAAGTAAGACGTTCTTGTTATTAATTAACTACGTAACGTATGTTGATATTTAATACAGATATTTTGGATTAGAATTCAAGGTAAGAGGTTAGTTTAACGTTAGTTTTTATCTAGATTTTTTTTTCAAAACTTGTTTTGGTAACAACCAAGTTCTGGGAAATATGTTCGAAATTAACATATATTTTTGCCGCTACCACAAACTATACAGATTTGGCAATTTTTTTTCCTGAAAGAAGCCTATTTTGGTCAATTGGGTCTTGTCAGCGCCTTAATTTCACTTATCTGCACTAAATATGCACACATTTTACCTGGTAACATAACATCACGGCTTGTTTCCCCGAAGGGTTGGGCAGAGGTGTACCTATATTATCTACACTCACATTTCGCCAATTATGTGTAAGTCCCATGTTATAGGGGGCGAGCCTATTGCCATCAGCCAGGCACTGATCCAGACTCCAGCCTGCTATTGAGAAATTCTAGATGGATAAAATCCAATAACACTTAGCCCGACCCCGGAATCGAACCCAGGACTGTATGCTCAGCAGTAGCGCTTGCGACTAATAGACCAATGAGTTTACCTGGTAGTTTACCTACATTGTATATTATTAAAATACCTTCAAAATTAACAAATATATTGTAACAGATCTATTTCAATATAATATCTAAAGTTGGCTAGTTATATACCGACATTATTGTTCAGCTTTCCCATCAGCGACAGGAACTCTCGTAATATTGCAATATCATGCCGGACTCCGGAGGTATCTCTTCAGACTTTTATGAAAGTGGACTTTGGCTCTCCGTGTGATTGATCGTATCCTCTTTACATGTAGAGTCAGGGCAATTAATTGTTAAGCAAATTGACTAACTTAAATTGTCCGTATATTCAATTGACAACTGTAGTTTTGTGAAAGTTGTAGAAAATGTAAGTAGCAGGGCAAATTGACGTAGGATGTCAATTGGCTTAGCAATTCATTTCTTTGACTGTATTTACTTATAAGCTGTTTACATTCTCGCGGGATTGCCTTTTCCCACGTTGGTTTACGTATAACATGATTAAATTATTTATTTGTTTGTTTGTGCTCGATACAGACGGTTTACTTAAATTATGCCCAAAAACACATTTGGTATTCGTTTTTTTGCGCATTTCTTTTAGGTAAATAGAACAAACTGGCTGTAAATGGTACTTCAGGTATAATTAACAAATGTTTTTGAGTTTGGATTTGTGCCCCGTTGATGGCAATGGGCTCGCCCCCATTCCATGGGACTTAAACATAACTGGAGAAATGTGGGTGTACTATATTTTTGAGTGAGCCTATGTCAAAAAAGAAACTTGCATTGAAAAACTTGCTTTTTAAATGTTCTATTATATCTTCTTTCTCTTTTTATTGTTTTTACCTGTATATGTGTCAGTTTAGTTTATTTTTTTAATTTTAACCGTACTCTATTTAATGTAGATAATTTATATCGCACGCAGTTCGTGTTTGTTTAAATTTTTTATATTATGTGGAAAATGTTGTTCGTTATACATTTATGCTCCTATTTTAGCTTTCAGTTCTATGCCATAACATTGTAATATGTTACCGTTTATTTTCCCAAATAAAATAAAAAAATGAATAATGGATTTAAAATTAGCGAATGCGAGGCATGCCTTTCAGCCCTTAAAGCCCAATATAAAAAGGCAAATGATATGCAATAACCTAAAAATTAATTACCTGATAAAGTAATGACTTTTGCTTAAACGTCTAGCTCACATTGATTTTCTACGTTACATTTATTATGGGACGAACTTGTATAAAAAGCCCTGGTCGTGGCGCTTGTGCGTCGGCATGCTTTCAGTTCTTTCAGCGTTTCAGCGAACTTTTACTTTGAATATTTCAAATGTTTCGACTGGACAGCGATACTAAATAACTGATTCAGGCCACCCCGGGCAACGCGAGTTGCCTACAGCTAATACGGTTTTTAAATAAAGTATGTTTAAAAAACAAAGTAAGTGTCACACACTCGAAAGGCAACTTAACAAACTTAACAACTTAAATATGAGTTGCTGTGCTTACACGTTTCTAAAACTGTCAAATTTTCTTATTCGATTTTGAACTTAACCATCAACATTTTAAGGTTTAAAATCATTTAGAGAAATTTGACAGTTTGTGGTAACTTGATGTGCTGGCGACTATACCTAACCCTTTATGCGCTGGTTATGTTTGGAACTTTAGCAACAGTTTTTCTCAGAACATTTTGGCAACTTTGGCACTTTTACATTAAACTGATATACTGAACCATCCTACTAATATTATAAATGCGAATGTTTGTAAGAATGGATGGATGGATGGATGTTACTCTTTCACGCAAAAAGTACTGAACAGATTTGGATGAAATTTGACACACAGATAGTTTATAACCAGGAAACACACAGGATACTTTTTATCCCGATATACCCACTGGGTCAAAAGTTATGCGGGTGAAACCGCGGGGCGCATCTAGTTTCATAAATAATTGTGATGAAAACACAAAACACAAAGGCTTACAAAGATTTTTTGCCTATTCATTAACTAGCTTTATTTTTAAACCCAATTTAAAACTTGTAGTTAAAAATGCATCAACTTTGATGTGGCCAGGTTGAGTGACACCGACCGGGCGATGTTCAATGTCATTACACTTCAGTGTTTTTACGAGGTTCAAAATTTACGTACGTAATATGCACATACGAGTATTAGAAAATATTCTCTGAATTTTCAGAGTCAACACTCGTGAAGTTACAGAGCATAATTATTTCTAAGGCATTTAACGCTGTGTGGCTGCCCAACCATGTCTTTTCTTTGCATATGAGACAGAATAGGCACAATCACCAGTCCATGCGTGGTGATTATGTCATTTTCTTCCGAGATGCGATTACCGTAGCGATCTATGAGGACCTGTAGGGAAGTTAGGGAACAGGGAAGGGGCCACCGTAGGCGCGGGCTTGCCGTCCGATAAGGACCCAGGCCCGGATCGACGGCGCGTTGTGTTCCACGCGCGCCTCAAAGAGATGTCAGCACAAGTATAGGGGTCCACTAGGGCCGATGCCTGCCGGGGTCGCGGGATTGTACGAAAGGGTTACCGAGATCCTTGGCAACACAGACAACGGAAGGAACACGGGTGGGTTTTAGTCAGTAAGAGTCTGACACTCACCCAGAGCGGGAGAAATTATTTGATAATTTCCTAGCCAAAAAAAAAAAGCAGGGAAGTTAACAGTCACGGATTGACACAAGGAATCCCCAAATGGATATTTTTTATTTATATTATTATATTTTTTTTTAAATTGTTGTTATTATCCAATTACAACAATTTGTCAGTTCAAGAAGCAATACATTCCTTTTATATTATCTACTTTAAGTTTACGTGTAAACATAATTCACAATTTTAATTTAGCTGGGTAAATTTTCCAATTGTGCACAAATTTGTTTAGGGCGGGTGGTGGCCGCTGATAAAGAGAGAGTAAAGATAGCTTTACACAGCCTCGCTCGTTTAGCCATTCACAGGTTTATTTAGCGGGGACAGTGAGGGGGTTGCTCTAAATATTAGGTGTGGTTCTTACAAGAAGCAGCTTTTATGGCGTCCTGTCATTAGACAAAAAGAACGAATCATTTTTCTTTTTAAAAATACCGTTAGGTAAATTTATACTTGAAAAAGTTGTCACTTTACAAACTATTCTTTCTGTAAATAACTCACATGACAAGTAATTGAAAGACATAATTTCGTTACATTTGACAAACTAATCTTTCTATAATCATGTTAATTGGTAAAACAACGCCAAGCATAATAATAACGTTTGACAAAATTCATTGCTTGATAATTACTTACTTAATTTACTTTCAGCACGAAATCATCAGTCTATGTAGGGTAGGTCAACTGAACAGAAATGGCTAGGTATAGGATAGGTTAGAACTGCGACCACAACAAATGGCAGAACTGAATTCTACCTATTTTACTTGGTTAGCAGCGCAGCATACGCTGTTAGAAAAATTCGTAATTTAACTGATATAGAGACAGCCCGTTTAGTGTACATTAGCTATTTTCATAGTGTAATGTCGTACGGTATTCTGTTGTGGGGAAATGCCGCTGACATTCAGACTATCTTTTATAAAAAAAAAGAAAAGAAAGAAAAATTGTTTATTCTGCACAAACAAAACGCACATTATACTCGTAAAAATTTACGTAAAATACACACTTAAACAAAGTAGCTAAAAGCCTCGTAATCAACCCATATAATTTTGAAAATCCTGTCGATTACGTAATATTTACTCTGTGACGTGTGTGTGTCTCTGTGTGTGTGTGTGTGTTATCTTAATATGTTTGCGAAATGAGATGTTTGTCAAATGATTAGTTTTTTAATGTTACTTTCAAAATTATCATTTGACATTCGTTTTTTGTCAAATATTAGTGCAAATTTTATTGTACTGTTAACAATTTGATGAGTCTTTGCATGAAGTCAAAAACATGCTAAAAAGAGATTCGCAAAAATGTATTAAATGGATTCTTTAACGAAGTAGGTAACTACAATGCGGAAGGTTTACCCTGTATAGCAATTTTAATTAAAATAGGTACCTATCTAATTTAATTGGGGCCAAAACATATCAAATCAAATCAAATCAAAAGTGATTTCATCCAGATTTCATTAGAATCCAGCAGCATAGCTGTCTGTTCAGTTAGAGAAAAAAAATGAATTCTATACAATAGTATGCAAAACAATTTACACCACGTGCAACACAAAACATTAAATTATTAGATGGCTAATAATTTAATGTTTTGTGTTGCACGTGGTATAAATTGTTGTAATGTCAGCTAGCACACCACTACAACAACAAAAAAAAGAAAGAAAAAGACCGAAAACTATTCTCAAGCAGAGATCAAAACGTAAACAGAACTTAAAACCTAAATAAAAGCCTCCAAGTATAAAGGGCGTGCCCGCTTACATATATCTACAGCTGTAACAGTCACAAATGATGAACTAGGACCATCAAAGTAAAAAAAAATAAACAGTTAATTACTAATAACAAAACAAAACAATGGTCAGCAAGACGACCAATGGTCAGACCACAAGTAGCACCCGTTCACGAGCATAACACAAAAATCAGCCATTACCCCCTTGCCATATTTGAGGGAAGGAGGCAACCCGACCCCCGATGCTACCGCAAGCAGTGACATCTAAGGGAGCATGACGAACTTGCTACCGGTTGTAAGAATAATATAATCAGTTATCGAGGTCGCTAGCTAACCACATCTTGCAATACAACTCAACAAAAAACTAAGTAATGAGAAGATTATGTCAATAATAAACGCAATTAAAACTAAAAATAAATTGGCATAAACAGTCAAATAAAATAAACAAGTATATCAACTCCTATAACCTGTCACTAGGTAAGCTAATTCTGGAGAAAGAACATAAACATTGTCTTGAGTTAATCACAGCGACCAACAATTCTTATCGTCGTTGTCGTCGTCGTTGTCTAGTCCGTTATCTAGTCGTTGATAGAATAGTATGCCCTTGAACAAAGTTTGGATTTTACTTTAGTTTTAAACGCATTAAAAGGCAAATCTAGCAATGAAGAGGGTAGCTTGTTATAAAAAGTAATACCAAGCCCAACAAACGAGTTATGAAACTTGTGAAGCCGGTGAAATGGAGCACGTAATTTGTCCTTATTTCTGGTGTTAATATTGTGAATATCACTGTTTTTAATGTATAAGTGTATATTTTGCCTAATATATAAGATGTTGGCGAAGATGAATTGTGATGCCACCATGAGAATACCAATATCTTTAAAAAAAATCCCTCAGAGAAACTCTGGCACCAAGCTGGTAAATTGCTCGAACAGGCCGTTTTTGAAGAACAAATATATTTTGAATGTCAGCGGCTTTGCCCCACAGCAGAATACCGTAGGCCATACCGCTATGCAAATAACTAAAATATACTAACCGAGCTGAATCAACGTCAGTGTATTATCTTACTTTCCTGATATGGTAAGTAGGTACTGACATACAGATTCAAATTATGATTGGTACTGTACTTCTTTACTCCTAAGAAACTAAGTTATTTCAAACCATACAATGCTATTACATTAACAAGATAACGTCAGAGGCAGGTGTATACAGTTATTTTGCTTCCCCTCGCACCGTCAGGAAAACTCTAGTTGAAATAATCTAAGGGTATCTAAAGTTTCGTGAGGAAACTGGGAGTAGATGTTTTAAAAACTGATTATTTTAGTAGATACTGCTATCACAGCTGCTCTATATTTAGATGACGTCATAATACTGACAAGACGAGACTTTTAGAAGACCTTTTTATTGTTTAAATAAAGCTAAGGTTTCCTACCTGTGGCCACCATATAATGGACTCAGTGACAGCCGTCACGAAAATTATTGCAGTGGGGTGTGACTTTACGGTGTCAAAAAACGCTCTCTAGGGAAACACACCAACTTACTTTCATAGATAACATTTCAGTGGGAGGATTTCGTTGGGAGTGGGTAAGGCTTACCACGTGCTTTGTTTGTGTTACGATTTTTTTTAGATTTTAGTGGTATTTATAAGTATGAAGTTCAATCGACATTATTCTTTGAGTTTGTGTTTTAGCGTTAGGTTTGTTTTAACACTATTATATTATAATAGTTTATTTTTAAAGATTTTATCCGGCATCCACTATGGATACCAAAAAACCACCAGACCTTTGATTTCTCCCGGTGTTAACTGTTACTCTCCTCGACTACAATGTGCAATTAGATATTATGGACCTAGAATCTGCAAACAGGAAAAGATCGACCGCTTCCCTCCCGGCGACTTTAATTGACCCTTCTAAGCTAGCTAAAAACATAATTGCAAGACAGATATATAGGATGAGAGATTACCCCCCTATGTACGAGGGTGACACTGAAAGTTTTTTGAACTGGCCACTTGGAAACGATATAATAAAAAAAAACAGTTCAAGTTTTGAAAATGGAACTTTCTGCCATTATTATTGTGTAAATATTTTATTATATGTAAATACAAATACAAAATAAATGTAAAAAAAATGAAGTCTAGTATATTTTATTCATTTGTCATTTGTTTACGTTTTGGCGGCAAATTGAAAATTGTTTGTGTCACGTCAGCATGAATTTAACGCGATAATATTTTCGTACAATGATTTTTTATGACTTTCGATGTCATATAAGTCAACAAGAAAGTTATGATAGACATCGATTGGCCTTTCACGATGGAGCCCCATTTCGTGCCACTGTTTACAACTGGTATAATGCGTTTAAACGTGGTCGCACTAATCTCACCGATGATCTGCCTTCCTTGGGACGGCCTTCTACGGTCTTCTTCTTCTTGAAGGCCCAGGCAACAGGCTTCAGATAACATCAGTGTTGTGCGGCGTATGATGGAAACTGACAAAAGAGTGACTTATCAGCAGATTCGGACAAGCTATTGCATCGGTATGAGTCAAGTGCACAAAATCCTCCATGATCATTTAGCGGTCAAGAAACTTTGTGCCTGGTGGTTTGACAGAGGCCGAAAATCTCCGTCGTGTTAATTGGTGTCGTGAAATGGTTCAAAGATTTAACGAAACCAATCCAGCTTTCGTCACGCGTAAGTATACGGGTGACGAAAGCTGGATTTATTGTTATGATCCTGAAACTAAGAGACAGTCTGCTGTCTGGGTGTTTCCTTCCGAGGAGTTGGCAACTAAAGTGAAGAGAGGTCGAAGCGTGGGAAAAAAAGATGGTGGCCTCGTTCTTCGGAAGGACAGGTAATTACGCAACAATTGTTTTAGAGGATCGAAAAACAGTAGTACACTAACAATTGTTTGCCACTTGTCTTGGAAAAAGTTCGGGAGAAACGACCTCGCAGTAGGATCCTCCTTCACCACGACAACGCCTGGTCGCACACCGCCAAGCAAACAATCGACTACTTGGCGACGTCAGACGTGGAATTACTGGGTCACCCGCCCTATAGCCCCCACCGCACCTTGCTATTTTTATTTATTTCCAAAAATAAAAGAAAAACTTCGAGGAAAACGTTTTTGGACGCCGAAGAAGCAGTGGCTGCGTTTCAAAATGCCGTCGAAGAGACCCCTAAGGACGAGTGGGTAAAGTGATTTTCTTAGTGGTTCCATCGGATGCAGCAATGTATTGATGTAAATGGACACTATTTTGAAAAGATGTAATAAAACTAATAACTTGCTAGTTTGTTCAGTTTTTGATTTTCTAAGAACTTTCAATGTCACCCTCGTACGTTGTACGGGCATCTTTAAAAGATGGTCAGACCCCAGCTACAGTTCTGCAATCTGTCAAATTTGGTATGTTCTTGACACAAAATAATTTCAGCAACATACTTCTAGGCAGTGTCAAACGCTTACGAAGAAACTGGGTTTCAATCGAGTTCAAGTCTCACCAGGATGCTAACAGTTTTTTAATCAGTCCCATTTTACACAGACAGAAAACAGGAAACTATTCCCAACAACTCAATTTGGCTTTAGGAAAGGTTTGGGTACATCTGATAGTGTGGGTACATCAGAAGTCCGGCTGGCCCTTAGTAGGACTGAGCCTGTGGTAGCCGTTTTCTTAGATATTTGAGCTGCCCTCCGCTCTGATTCTGTCTGCTGCTGATTCTGTCCTCCTCCCCCGGTTCTCAGACAGAAAATGAGAATCCCGGCGAGGATTCGTCAAATAATTAGTAGCGTTCAACTCAGGATTCCAGGGGAAGCCTCCGAAACGAGTTCGGTTTGAAGATAGGCCTGCCTCAGGGATCCGTACTTAGTCCCCCTTATACAATATTTATACCTCTGATCTTCGTTCTTGCCTAAATTTTAACTGTAGAGTACTTCAGTAAGCTGACGATATTGCACTATTGGTATGTGGCAGTTACATCGAAGACGCCGCTCACTCCATTAATATCTCTTTGCCCTCATTAAATCAATGGCTCTCTCTCTCTCTGATCACAGGTTATCTTTAAGTACCCCTAAGAGTACTGCAGTTGTCTTTACTCGTAGACGCCTATAATAAATTGTATAATAAATTGTCGGAAGTGGATCACATTAATAATACAGTAAGAAAATGTGAGCGGTCGGTTTCGGTCCTCAAAGCTTTGGCAGGTGTCTTGGTGGGAAGCTCAACCCATACACCTTAAAGCTAGTTTACAAAGCACTGATCAGAAGAAGGATTAATACAGCTTTCTAATTGAGACATGTAATAAGGAAGCTTTGCATAGACTGGATTCTATCCAGTCTATATGTCGTAATTGGTGCCATGAAATCCTCCCCCATATATTATGCTCTCCAGGTTCAATAACCTGGAGAGCATATATGGGAGAGGATTTCATAGCACATGAGAGTTCAACCAACTCTTAACCTTCGAAGACAATACTTTACCGTACCGTTTCGTGTCAAAAGTTTTCTTCCTTTCGTCCCATTCTTTAATCCTCTCTCTTAATGCGTCTTCTTAATGGAATAATAAATCTATTCCATTGATGAATAGGTACAGAGAGCTTAAACACCTCTCCTCACCTGTTTGTCAATATCCCTTTCTTCCTGTGTTTTTTTCCGTCTATGAGGTCGTCCATTTTAGGCCAAAGGTAGTTTTGGGACTTACAAAGTCCCGAAACGACCTTTGGCCTAGAATCTCCAAAAAATCTCAGGTCGTAAAAGGCGACTTCGATCGGGCCATTAAGAGATACTGGGAGGGTTGGAATATATATTATACGGACGCATCCAAATTATCGTCAACAAGATGTAAAGGTGTTTCAACATATTTCCAGAACTCTAAAATTGCTCTTCTATTTCAATGCCCGCCAGAGGCTTCAGTATTTACAAGCGAATGCATTGGTATTCTAAAAGCCATCAATTTAATCATCATTCGTTCTTTTTTTCATCATCATTTCATTTTTTTTTATTTTTTTTCTGTTCGGTAATTTTCTCAGATTCTCGCAGTAGCATTCAAGCCTTAGGTCAATATCAACTAAAATCCAAAACTCACTGTAAAATCTCTGTATTTCGATATACTAAATTTACCATTCACTTGTTCGAACAACGGTTTAAGCATTGAAATATAAGCAGGCAACGAGTGCGCCGACTCACTGGCTAAATTTTCTTCATCTAACCCGGTGGATCGGAAGCACTACATGGTGCAAAGTTAGGACTTACGAACAGACACCAAATACAAGTTGTACAGCAGTGGTCAGCAGTGTGTCAGGTAAGTTTGAAACTTAAGGGGGCGTATTGCCGGGGTCGCGGGAAGGTACTAAAGGGTCACCGAGGCCCCTGGCAACACAGGCAATGGAAGTAATACAGGTGAGTTTTAGTCAGTAAGAGTCTGACACACCCTCCCGCTCCGCCCAGAGCGGGAGAAGTTATTTGAAGATTTCCCACCCAAAAAAAAAAAACCGCGGGCGCGTTACGACAGTATTCAAACTGACATCCAGCGGAAACCTTGGTTTTTTAAAAGAACTGTTACATCCTTGTGCAGAATGAGGCTTGGTCACTGCGGCAGTCCAGTATTCCTGAACAAGATCCGTGTTCTTGACAGTTCCTTGTACGAATGCGTTCTTGATGATGGTACTCAGGATCATATATTTTTCTCATGTCCTTTAAATTCCCATTCCTTTGACTTGTACATATACACATAAGCTTTCCAAAACGAAAATCCCCTTCCTACTAACTTCCATTCCCTCTTGACTACCTTTTCTCCTAAACTAATCCAACTTCTATAATTAAAAAAAATATAAATGATATCAAAATGTAGTCTGGTGTGTAGTTATAATAACATTGTAAACATTTAAGTACAATGCCGCCCCTGGGCACGTGACCGACCGTATTTTTCTGGATATTCATAAAAAAATATCGAAAATGTTTTTTAGAAAAAAAATGTCTTCATCTCCGTTTTTTCCCATAGTTGGCAATTTTTTATAAAAAAAATGTTAGTTAATCCTTTAAAATAACTCATACGCCTATAGGAATAACAAACAGAGTCCAAATCGAGCCAATAACATCGGGGATATGGCATAAAATGTAAAGCAAGGTAACAAACGCTGCTCAAAAAATAAAAAATTGAAAGATAGAGCCCTTTTAAAAGATGATTTTCGAAAAAAAGTCTTGAATATTCAGAAAAATACGGGCGGTCACTTCCCCATGGGTGGTATTGTATGTGTGTATATATATAATATATTACTATTATTTTTGTAGCTAGATTAAAAAAAACATGTTTTGTCTTTTCAGCTACTAACATATACCTAGATAGAAAGTTGACAAAGAAGAAAAAAAAAACGTTTTAGTGACGTCATTCGACGGTAAATTGTGGACGCTATGTGACGGCCACCGCAGCTTTAGAAAACCCTTGCTTTAGGTTCGCATGATATTTTTATCGTATTGAAGCGATGATGGCATTACTCGTGACCCCACATAACGAGCACTATCTACAATTTGTTATGAACGAAGTTAATCGACTAAAGCTCGTTAAACAAAATCGGTTTGATTGCTCAATTGTATTATTGCGCGGCAAATGCAATCGTTCGTGAAATGTTCGCCGATTGTGACACGGTGACAGCACAGTAATTTGCTGAAAGTATTCTGTAAAAAGTTTTATTTTTGCAGTTCGATTACTTTGGAAAATTTACTATTCGCTCTCTTTGCAAATTTCTCTCTGCACAATTTTTCATTCCAATAATTTTCATTGCGAAATTAATAAATTTCTATTATCATCACTGATGAATTTCATAATTGTTTAAGTTTATGTGATATTACACTTCGGTTTATTACAATTTAATTGTGAGACATTCGGTGAAAAACTCTCACAAAAATCGAATTTGGAAAGCGGGCCGCTTTGTTTGCCCTTTCATGATCGGAAAAGCGTTATTCAGAACCATATTTTTCGTGGAATGTTGATTCAAATCCGAAATGGAGGTCCTCTGTCGTTCCGAAGTTAACGATCTACAAATTCTGTGAAGTATTTGTTTAATTTCAATACTTTTAGTCTAAAGTGATACTTGGAATGTTTGAAAAACATGAAAATAGAGTGATGGTGTCACTTAAGAAACGTGTTTTCAGTTGTAATGGGCACTCACTTAAGTTTTTTTCAATAAACTCAATCCTACTTTTTTATTAATTCCCAAATCGGTATAAATATTTGCTAACCAGTAATAATTTAACAAATAAGTATTTACTATTCATCGTACCTACGAGTATAAGGTTACCCAATATTTATCAGTGATTCGTTCCAGATCGTCTTTTATGGGTTGATTTGGTATCTTTTCGAGCCTATAAAACTTACCTACAGTATTTCCCACAAGAAGCTTTGCACGAATCTCGCTATATGTGTCGATGTAACCACCCGTGTCCTAGTATCTTGCAACCAAGGTAAAAGATGGGGTTGTGAATCATTTTTTATTACATTCCGGTTCACTTTCACCTATAGCGCTGGAGTTTGCGAACATATCTTCAGTAATCATACGGAGAAAGTGAATAAGGTCTACATTCGATCGAAACTTCGTGCTTCGCGATACTTGAAATGCAATTCTGAAGTGTGGTCTGTATTGAGCATGACTAAGTTTAGTTTCTCAAGTAATCCTACACTTTGGTTAGCCGAGTGTTTGGCTATGCTATGAATATCGCAGTTTATTGGCATGCTAAGTAGTTTGAAACTGGACAGGTGATGTAGACAGCGTTTAGGAGTCAACAAAAGCCCCGCACGAGTTTTCATGCTACTCCAAATTGGGTGAAGTCTAGTGTTTATTTTGTTGTGTCGTTGTGTCTTCAAATTAAAATTCGTAAGAACTGTAAAAGTGGTGTGAACTAGGTCTATTTGCGCTCCTGGTCTCAGGCGGGCGATAGTTCGCCCCGATGAGTCACGGTGCACCGGCCAATAGTCTCTCCATGTATCGGAGAGGGTATTGACTGTGGCGAACTTCTGCGTGGCGGGGAGCTTAATGCTAGATCATCGGTCATCCACTCCCCTCTCTGCTTACAGAGGGCAGGTTAAGTGGGCGCAGAGCGGTGGCGCTCGCTGTGCTGAGTGCACAGCGAGCGCCGCCACTCTCCTGCCACTCTCCTGCAAGCGAGCTAGCAGCGGGAGAACCGATTCTCCTGACTGCAACCGTCGAAATCGTAATCCGTAAAGAGATCACAGTCATGTTTTGTGACTTGGAAGCGGACGAGGATCTTGGCTTGGTCGCCCGGATCGCGAGGAAGATAACCTCTTTAAAAAAAACCTCTAAGTTTTGGTGCGCAGCGAGGGTATGAATGGCTTAGGAGTAGTGTCATCTGCAACTTTGTAGTTGTAGGTGGCGCATCAGTTGCGAGAAATGAAATGAAATTGTTTATTCTGTAAATAGGATAGGAGAATCACTTTTACACGTCATATTAAAAAAATAAGCTAGATGGAGTCGACATTTGCTATCTGACTACCCCTGAGAAGAAATGGCGAAACAAACTCAAGGGCCAAAGTCTCTTTTAAAGTCCAGACATAATCTTGGTCAGATCATGTGAGGACCATGTAGATCTATGTCTGAAATGGTCTTTTGAGGAAAGAACCACACAAATTTGAGTGGACCTGTCCAGTCAGTGCAAGCATTTGTCAGTAATCGTGTAGCTCAACTCAAAACTTAAGGAGCTCAACGACTCGACGAACAATACCAAGGAAAGGACAATTGGGTTGGCCGCATAAAGAACTCAAAATGCCAGACCATCATTAAAACTAAGAGAAAAAAAACAACAAGAAATAAATAAAAATTACCCACATAGTGCTCACATTCACAATAATTAAAGTAATATAATACTTTTCAAGGTACATAAATATTCACTTAATTTTGCTTATAATATTTATCAATGTCAATATGTACATATAGTTGTATATAATGATGATAATACCGAGCGTACCCCCAGCGGTTGGGTTATAAATGTACACTTGCCTAGGGTCAGGGGGTGACCCTTTTTTTTTTTTTTTTTTTTAGGGTGGGAAATCATCAAATAACTTCTCCCGTTCTGGGCGGAGCGGGAGGGTGTGTCAGACTCTTACTGACTAAAACCCACCCGTATTCCTTCCTGTTGCCTGTGTTGCGGGGGCCTCGGTGACCCATAAGTACCTTCCCGCGACCCCGGCAGGCATCGGCCCTAGTGGACCCCTACTTTGTGCTGACGACATCTCTTTGAGGCGCGCGTGGAATACGACGCGCCGTCGACCCGGGCCTGGTCCTTACCGGACGGTGAGCTACCCATTGCTCACCGTCCGCAAACCCGCGCCTACGGTGGCCGGAAATCCGCCCGGGATTCCCGACGCCCTGGACGTCTCCTGCGGCGGCTAGGGGCGAGAGGGCGCGAAACTTGCCTTTCCCTCAACCGTCCCGCCTCCTCCTTCGCGAGCATTACTGCTTCGCAGAAGGAGGTGACGGCTGCCCATGCCCTCTCGCTCCGTACCATGGCCTGAACCAGGGCCGGACGCGAGAGGTCTCTGCCGCCGATCGCCTCCACGAGGACACGGCGGTGCTCTGCCCAAGCCGGGCAGACCTCCACCGTATGCTCCACCGTGTCCTCTGGGCGATCCACACAGTGGTGACACCCGGACGTTTCCTCCCGCCTTATTCGACACAGGAACCTCCCGAAGCTGCCGTGTCCGGTGAGGACCTGCGTCAGGCGGAAGGTGAGGACGCCGTGGCGCCTCTCCAGCCACTCCTCAAAGAGGGGACTTATCGCCGCAATCGTGGCGTGCCCAGCACTGGGTTGCGACAACCGTACTTTCCATGACGCCATGAGATCCCGCCGGAGCTCCGTCCGCTGTGCCACGATTTCTCGCGGCAGCGGACTTACGCCCCGGCGTTTCGCCTCCTCGCACCACTCCCATACGTGCGCGAGGACTTTTGCCTCCAGATCCCATGGCGGCAATCCGGCAAGGAGGCTCGCTGCCTCACAGGAGACCGTGCGGTATCCTCGGACCATCCGGATGGCCATGACCCTTTGGGCCGCGCTCAACCGGCGGGCTGGCCGCAGCGCCAGAGAGCGCGCCCATACAGGAGCCCCGTAGAGGGCCATGGACCGCACGACCCCCGCGTAGAGCCTCCGGCAGGAGGCGTTTGGACCCCCTAGATTGGGCAGGAGCCGCTTCAATGCAGCGCCCGCCCGCTCAAGTTTGGGAGCCAAACGTCGGAAATGCTCCACGAAGTTCCACCGGCTGTCGAGGACGAGTCCCAGGTACTTCATCGTCGACTCGACGCCGATAGAAACCCCTCCTACCGTTATTTGGGACCCCAACGGTGGCGCGTTCCGAGGACCATGAAAACACATGGCCTCGGACTTGTGCAGGGCCACCTCGAGTCCCAATTGCCGGATCCTTTCGACGATTGTCGCAACCCCGCGTGCCGCTAATTCGGCCGCCGCCTGGTGCGACCTCCCCTGCGCCAGGACCAACGTGTCGTCAGCGTAGCACACTACGCTGACGCCGCTAGGGAGGTCGGCGCGCAGCACCCAGTCGTATCCGATGTCCCACAGATGCGGCCCCAGGACCGATCCCTGTGGGACACCGCATGACATCTCTTGCCGGTTCCACACTCCCTGGTGACCGGGGTAGATGACGGAGGGGGTGACCCTAGGTATACTGTTTACATCCCCCATACTCGTGGGATAATAACTGGATAATAACAAAACTAATAAAAAATCATAATAATAAAAAAGGCTCCGCGCCCCAAATTCCGCAGCTGTAGTGATCACACTACAGCTACAGAAAAGAAGGGCGTGTCCTACAAGGACGTGCTAGCCAAGGTGGGTGAGGTGGTACGCCTCGAGGAGCTCGGCGCTTCTAATGGCCTCAAAATGAGGATAACGGTGACTGGAGTCCGAATGGTGCAGGTCCCCGGTGCGGACAGCGGTCCGGCCACTAACGCTCTGGCCGAAAGGCTTAGGGCGTCCTTAAATGCGGACGAGGTCCAAGTGTCCAGGCCCACCAAGTGCGCTAGCATGCGCATCATGGGCCTGGACGACTCCGTGACGGAGGGACAGGTGGTTGCCGCTGTGGTTAGGTCGGGGGGTGCTCTGCCGAACAGGTGAGGGCAGGCATCATCCGTCCTGACTCCGCGGGGCTGCGAACCGTTACGGTGAGCTGCCCCGTATCGGCGGCCAAAAAAATTGCCGGAGAGGAAATTGCCAACGGCTATTGCTGGGCTGGGTTTCCGCGCAGTTTAAACTGCTGGAACCCAGACCTCTGAGGTGCTTCCGCTGCCAGGTGGGCAACCACGTGGAAGCTAATTGCACCTCGGAGATGGACCGCAGCGACCGTCGGGAGGTTCCTGTGTCGGATAAGGCTGGAGGAAACGCCTGGGTGTCACCACTGTGTGGATTGCCCGGAGGATACGGTGGAGCGTATGCTCTGCCCAAGCCGGGCAGACCTCCACCGTATGGTGGAGGTCTGCCCGGCTTGGGCAGGGCACCGCCGTGTCCTCGTGGAGGCGATCAGCGGCAGAGATCTCTCGCGTCCGGCCCTGGATCAGGCCATGGTACGGACCGAGAGAGCATGGGTAGCCATCACCTCCTTCTGCGAAGCATTAATGCTCGCGAAGGAGGAGGTGGGACGGTAGAGAAAAAGGCAAATTTCGCGCCCTCTCGCCCCTAGCCGCCGCAGGAGACGCCCTGGGCTCGGGAATTCCGGGCGGATTTCCGGCCACCGTAGGCGTGGGCTTGCGGACGGTGAGCAATGAGTAGCTCGCCGTCCGATAAGGACTAGGCTACACGCGCGCCTCAAAGAGATGTCAGCACAAGTATAGGGTCTACTAGGGCCGAAGTCCGCCGTCCCTGGACCCATTTAGGGGGGCCGGAAGAGGGCCTGCTGCGGGCCGGGTGAGCGGAAGAGATCTCCCGCTCCCGTTCCGCAGCCTCCTTCTGCGACACGACTGTTTTGCAGAAGGATACCACCGCGTCCCAGGACTCCTCGCTGCCGACCATCGCCTCGACCACGGCCGGCAGCGACAGGTCACTGCCCACTCCTGAGATGAGGGCACGGCGTGGCTCCTCCCAAGCGGCACACTCTGCCAGCGTATGCCGCGCCGTGCCCTCCCGACAGTCGATGCAGTGGTGTCACCGGGCGTCCGGCTCCCTGTTTATGCGACACAGGTACTTCCCGAAGCAACCATGCCCCGAGAGCACCTGCGTCACCCGAAACGACAGGGAGCCGTGCCTCCTCCCGAGCCAGGGCTCGAGCACTGGCCGGACCGCCTCGATGGTGGCGAGGCCGGCGGTAGGGCGTGAAAGCCTGTCCCGCCATTCCGCCACCAGGGCTGCGCGGAGCTGTGATCGACGCAATTCCGTATGTCACTGCATCAGCCACTCGCTCCGCGCCCTCGCTTCCTCGCGCCACTGGTACAGTGACGCGAGTACTTTCGCCTCGAGGTTCCAGGGCGGGGATCCGGCCAGTACGCAAGCCGCCTCGAAGGAGATCGTGCGATATCCCCTGATGACTCTGACGGCCATCGCTCTCTGCGGCTTTCGCAGGACAGCTGTGCTGCCGGCCGTCAGGTCAGCCGCCCAGATCGGGGCCATACAGGGCCATCGATCGCACGATCCCCACGTAGAGCCGCCTACAGGCGGCGCTCGGGCCCCCCAGATTGGGAAGCAGCGTTGACATCGCCCCAGCCGCGCCCAGCAACTTGGGCGCCAGCCGCCGGAAGTGGGGGCCAAAATCCCACCGGCTGTCGAGCACCAATCCTAGGTACTTCATGGTGGACTCGACAGCGATTTGAGCACCCCCGACCACGATGTGTGATCCCGGCGGCGGCGCCCGCCGGGGGCCATGAAAGATCATGGCCTCCGACTTGTTGCGGGCAACCTCCAGGCCCAGGCGCCGTATGCGGCTCACCACCTGTGAGACCGCAGCCGTCGCCAGCAACGCTGCCTCCCTGTACGAGCTCCCCCGGGCCCACGACCGAGCCCTGTGGAACACCGCACGACATGCGGCGCTGGCTTCCGCCATCACGTCCCGTGTAGGTGACACACCTCTCCGCTAAATAAGCCCCAACTATGCGGCGGAGGTAGGAAGGCACCCGATGATAACGCAGTGCCTCCCTAATACAGCTCCAGGGCAGGGCATGAAGCCGTTGGAGATGTCCAAGGACACCGCCAACATCACCCCGCCCCGGGACACCGCTTCCTCCGCCAGGACTCTCACCCGCGATATAGCGTGGATGGTGGAGCGCCCGTGCCGAAAGCCGAACTGGCTCTCGGCCAGGTCAGGCCCCTATCCGCACAAGTGGCTGACGAGGCGGGCAGCGATTATACGCTCAAACATCTTACCCACCTCGTCTAGCAGCACTATGGGCCTGTACGCGGACGGTGAGTCCGCAGGGCGCCCCGCCTTCCTGAGCAGGACCAGACGACCAGATTTCCAGTCAACTCCTACCACAAGCCCCGTTAAAGAACTTAGTTCCAAAAAACCTGAAACGGATAGTAAGGAGGCCTCAGATGAAGACATTGGAAACAGCAACGTGTCACACAGCAGAGCAGTGACATGGAAAAGCGTCGAGAAAGCAGTTTAAACCCACCAAAAGATTCACCATTCAAGATTTGGTGAAGCTGGACCTGAACCAATCTGGCGGCGACGTCATTAAAAGATAGTCCCATAGATAAATATCACCCGTCTCTCCACTATTCCAATGCCTACTCTAGGATGCATATCCTGTATGGCTCTAATAATCCTTCCATATCCTAATGGCACGTCTTCCCTACCATTACCGTGCTCCACGGTCTACTCTTCGATATGCAATGGTCTATGTAGCCCAATGAAACATGAGGCCACAGGGGCTAGTGCAAATCTTTGGGTTTGTTCGAGTAATCGAGTCTGGTCAAACCACCCTGGGGTCGTGGATTTAATTCATTCATACTCAAAATTGGATGAAGTCTACGTAGATTTCACCTAGTTTTGAGTCTATTTCTAAGACAACCGTATTAGTAGGTACGTGCCTACTTACGGCTTTCGTACTTTCCAGTATGTCAAATGAACAGCGTTGTTCTCAACAAACACTGAGCCAAGAGTGAAAACTAACACGACTTAATTAAACCAATGTAGGTGTTTTTATTATCATAACTTATTGGTTTTATATATACTTAAACGTTTAAGTTCTTTTCCATAAAGTAAGGAATGTAAACCTTTGAAAAATAGCTAACACTAAAATGCTAATACAATTGTGTAGATAATGGATTAAATTTAGAATTTGATGCAGTTTTGTAAAAGCAAAGTGATGAAAGTGAATATTTTAAGGGGTTCTTTATTTGTGAATGCTGGGTAAAACGGGGTTTAACACTTACATTCAATATTTTTCACCTAGCATCGATACCGTAGATAAAATCTATTTGCCGGTTCGGGGTCAACACTGGAATAAGGAAGGACCACGATCCGATATTCAGAATATTGCTTGAATTGCATCTTCCCGAGCGTGGAGTAATCGTGTTACGTGTAGGTAAGCTTTCGAATTCGGAGTGGGTCCTAGTGGTAGGCTGTTAGTCTCTTGCTACACTGGATTTCGTCAGAATACTCACCACAGTTTGTGAAATACAAGGATCTGTATGACTGTATGCGTTTAACGAATAATTCGATTGAGTTACTTGTAGTAAATTAGGCCAAATATGCCTACTGTTTGCATTGTGAATCAATAGCCACTCTAGAGATCACTAAATCACTAATTGAACTGAAGATTATTAGGTTGACCGAATCTAATTGAGCAAATCGATCTCTCGGTGGTCAGGTTAACTCGAATCATTCGAATGTTCAGTTCGATGGTTCGTTAAGTGAGAAAATTGAGCGATTGCGATTCATTCGACTTACGATACATCTCAGAATCGAACATCGCTGTATTAAAGATAAGTAAGATTACCCAGTATCTGGTGAGTCCTTGAGTACGCAAGTTATTGCGTATGTTAATGAATTGAGCACAACAATGACAACATTTCCACACCGTATTGCGACTACCGCGATGAATAAATATGAAGATTCATGAATTTTTCTCGTTGAAGAAATGATTGCGGCGAGGGAAATGATCTGAGTTTGTATTCAAACAAGAAAACACAGTGGAAAGTATAATTTGACCATAATTAAATTAAGCTGTCTCTTGTTATTCATGTTGTTTTTACATATTCAAATTACATACTCATTATATCAAAGCTGAGACATTTACAACACAAGTCGTACCAACTTAAGCAAGCAACTAAGTAGTAAAATGTAGTTGCAATAAGCGGCGCAAAGCCACAAAAATAATGCACAGACTCTGATATTAAATCCGCCGAGCACAAACCAGCCAAAACTCCATCCTATGTAATAATACAGAGTGGTGTAAAAATATGCGGCTCGCTACTCAACCGGACGAGTTAACTTACCGCTGCTGCGCCGGGCCGGGCAAGCGCCTGGATATGAACATCGTATTTAGTGAAACCGGACTAGGAACGTGCTACCTGCCCGACGCTATTTGCGGATAGCCTCAACCTGAAAACAATAAATTCAACGAGTAAGTAGATGTATTCAAACTAAATAGAAATGTTAAATGATTCTTAGTTTGATTGCGATGGTAGCGAATGTTGTAAAAAACAGAAAGACTAACTATTTGTTTGTTTCCCAAAAATGCTTTCACTGCAGAAGATACATTTCTACAACTTCCCTTTTATCCTTTAATTAAAGATTTATTACAAGTATTAAGTATTAATAAACTGGGGGAGAATATCAGGAAGATATTCGTTAATAGTCGGAGGGCTGCGGTACTGACGACAAGAACTTATATGTCGTTGTTGGGCGCTTGACCCAAATAAACATGGCCGAAAAATTCGTGTTCGTCACGGTAGGCTTATACTTTGGAAATTGAATTCCGTGCTCAGGTTCTGTTTATCGTCTGGCGCTGATAGCGAGAGGTCATGTGCCAAATATCTTCAATTTTCTTATTATATCTAATATCGGTGTAGGTCGATTCGTTATTATGTCTGCTCCTGTAGGTACCCTTCAATTTCATTTACCGTTCACAGTCGCTCGACTTATATTACCCTAATATTATGACTGAATAATTCTCCGAGAAATGTTAGTTTGGTAGCTTGAGGAACTTCTACTTTATTGGTCTGTAGAATTTCTCTAGAAACAGTGCTTGCATAAGGATAGTTCCAGTTAAGGCTCCCGAGGGCAATTAAATTACTGTCTACTGAAATCGATACTTGAGGTCATCAGCTAGTGGTTACGTGAAGTACGGTACCTACCTACAATGTTGTTTACAGTTTTTTATTGGATGGTAAAGCAAATGTGTCCCTATACGATGCTTTGGAGTTACGGGGCCCTTTATTTCCGGAGCCAATTGACAAAAGGCAGCCCTTTCTGAAGCGTCACCTGCAAGTGTTTGCACAATCTAAACCTATAAGTATACTCGTATACATATTTGAACAGAATCGGTTGAAATTAGATGTTACACCTATTTCTTTTTGGGATGTGACCCACTTACCCATTTCGCTCGTGTGCCACCAACTTGGAAATCTAAAGGCGTGTACGCACGAACGAAGAAAACATGGAGACACGAACATCGAACACGGAACGTTTGGTTCGTACGTAAAAAAAAATATATTTTGGACCAAACATTTGTACATATTTTATAAACCTGCGTGACAGTTTGTCGGCAGGATTAGCGCTCGTCTCAAAACATTTGGTATAAACAATTTAATTAAACATCTAAGAAGGTAGATACAGATAGTTTTAAATAGATAGCTTTTAATGGATGGTGAGAATATTTTAGTTCAGTGTCCCTCAATCGATTAATTATTGTCACATATTGTGACTTTTTGATTCAGTAGTTCAGCCTTTAACTTACTCTCCAGTGTTCGCCTGCTAATTACACCATTATCTCTTCTTAACCAGTCGATGCTATTGTACAGTGTAGGGGTCAAATACTTATTGGTTCTTTTGCCATAGTAATTGTTTACTGGTGCTCGCAAGAATTTACGTTCTCTAACACTTAAGTGCTTTGCGCATGTATTTTGAATTGGTCGTTATAACGACCAATGGTGGCTGTAAAGCAGTTCTATAGAACTGCTTTACTACCACCAAGTATTTGACCGTTTCATGCACGGGAAGCTCCTTACTTACAATAAAAAGTTTTTCATAATTATCTTTACACTTGAGTTTTAGTTTTGGGTTAACATGGTATTTCATAAATCGAATTTGCAGCGATTTTATACTGTTCAGACGTAAAGCGAACACGAACACTATACGAACACAGTTCGACTTGTGTTCGTGCTACACAAATCTAATTGTGTTGATACATCATATATGCACCCCTTCTCTCTCTATTAGCCATGGATTCACCGTTGGAAGTGGTCGAAGGTGATTTTTTTAAATTTTTTATTACTCACGAAATATTGTTTCCAAAATTGTTTCCATTGGGTCCTCCACCCTAGGTGGCAAGAAACAGTTTTGTGCAAAAAGCGAAAATAAAATACATTCGTTTTAGAGTTCAAGTCACAAGAAATAAGTGGTCGAACAATGTATGTGCATCAAATTTCTCTGAACACCATCCACACAGAAAAACGAAATTGGATCGCCACGAAAATTGTTGACGTACATAGTGTTTGATGTTCGGCAGTGGTACGTACATGCGAACAAAGTGTTCGATGTTCGTGTTCACCATGCTCTTGTTCGTTCATGCGTACACGCCTTAAGAAGTCGTGTATAACATACTTCATCGCAAAAACTTCAGACTTACGTAACACCGCGTTTGAGTAATATGAAATAGATGAGTGGCTGTGCCCGTAATGTAATTGATTTGCGGAAATTGCCAATTATTAGATCAATTTAAAATAATGTTCACCAAAAACGGTTGAAGTATGTGTAATAATTAGTGTCAGGCATGTGGTTGGCAGGTTATCTAGACACGCGGTAGCGTGTCAAGCCAAGTTCAAGTAACAGAACTGGCGAGCAGCACCGTGTGTCATATTACACTAACCATTTGGAGCCACTTTTGACCCACTCATAACTCAAAAACTATTGCACATAAACGTGTCAAATTTGGCTCATATATTGAGACTTGCGAGATACATATGTGCTCCAAATTTCATAAACACATCTCAAACAGTTATTTAGATATTAACGTCCAAATATCGTCATTTTTATCACTGACTGACCTATAGATCAAAACTCTAACCCAGTTCCAGATGACCTAGAAAGGTCAAATTTGGTATGCAAATAGGTAATTAGGTGAATACAAAGGAATAAATCAGAAACTGGTAAATTTTTATCATTTTATTATAATTTTTCACTTAATTGATTCTATTAAGAACACTTAACTTATACTTAGTGCCTGTAACTGTAATAATGTAAGAATCAGCAATCAGAAATCAAAACTTATGGCAGTCGGTCTTTATGTGGATTTTAAGGTCTTCACGTGAATATATAACGAGTTGAATACCACCCTTAATTTTTTTAATCCAAATATTTCCGTTTTACTACTTATAACTAAGAGTATAGTCGACTTTCGTATATAATACGTTATTAACTGGGATTTAGTATTAATTATTGTTTCAATATTTAGCGCACAACAATAGTGTAAGATCATTACTTATAAATAATTATTAAATAATATAGGCATTTCGGTACACGGCGCGCGGTGGCTAATATATTGTAGCCTAAGGTCTGACTTGGCTAGTTTTCATATACGAATTATATTATAGCCTTCGCAAATTCTAAACCTGTTACTTGTCGGTTCTTATTTTATTATTCCGAAAATTTGGCTTGCTGGTAGAAACTAGCCATCGAACATAATAATTCGTATATGAGAAATGGCCAAGTCAGAACTTAGGCTACAATATATTAGCCTAAGTTATAAGAAGAAATTATATTTTATGTTGTTATAAATAAATTTCAGGACTGACCATTGAACTTGGCACACATTTAGATCTCTCTTCTTTTGTCGTTGAAGTCAACAACCAAGGCATATATCATAATTTTGAACTTGGCTCTCATTTCACATTTATGTTTTTGATGGGATTATAATTACTGAAATAATTGTCCTAAGAGCAAGATAATAATTAATTATTCGATTCTAATTGTTTTGTATTCTGGCACGTAAGCAGGTACCTTTATTATGTAGTGTAGATACTTCAAAAATAAGTACTCTGAAGTACCCATTAGTAAGAAAATCGACACGACAAAACACCGATATCAAAAGCCATTTTCATTATTTACATTCAAATACACAATAGGCAGGGTAGGCATTCATTTAGTCAGGTAATGTTTTGTAAAGAAAGTTATTTTACTTGTTCAGAGTTCAATTCAAACTAATAGTTATCCAAATGGATCTATTCACCGCCATTCGCGATATGAGAATCAGGTCGTATTGATAATAATCTATTGAAAATATATCCGATGTCGTATTTGGTCTGCTTATTTAGGGTTTCGTTTTTTCCTTTTGAGGTACAAAAGAAAGAAAACGCAACCCTTATAGGATCACTCGTGTGTCTGTCTGTCTGTCCATCTGTCACAGCCAATTTGCTCCAAATCTAATGGACCAATTACGGACGTGTAACGTTTTTTTGGGGGCAAATTGAAAAATTAATATAAAATGTTTTGCAAACTGTACTGTGTGACATATCAAATGAAAAGACTTTTTTTAAGGACACACATATATATATATATATATATATATATATATTATAATTTAAAAATGAATACTTTTAAAGTTATAGTTTAGAAAAAATAGAAGAAAAATAATCATTCCCCCGAATAATCTCCGAAACTATTGAGCCTAAAATTATGAAAAATATACAGAATATAGTTCTTTACATATAGATTACAGAAAAACCTATAAGAAATCTATGGTCTTAAAACAACATGGCAAATCTCTCAATATTGTGTGTACAAACTTACGTTTGCAGTTGGAATGTATGAGAGATCATGTTTTTCAACTACAACGTTAAGGCTTTTATTTGTGTCTCTTTTTTTCTACGGAAACCGTTTCATAAAAGGATTAAGGAACGTTTTCATGTCTTGTTAAAGTAGATGCAACTTTAATCTGCTTTAAGTAGTAGATATTTGCTTATCGGGTTTATTTTCCACAGGTCCGCAATGGGAAATAGAAAACAACATGCTGGCTTTCCATTAATGGGATTAGAACACTACGTATTTTGTAAGGAAAACAGGACGCTGAATTTCATTTAAAAATACGAAGGATCCTGCTTGAGATTCACAAATTAAATGTAAATCGCTCCAATTATTACTACAAGCTGTCGCTCCTGGAAACACCTTGAAGTTTTTCGTATAGTAATCTTAACTGCAATTTTTAATATGCAAAATTGGCCTGGTTCCCAGTTCCCTGCAAATATTGGATGATGGACAAAGTTGGCAGCGGATACTTTGCATACTATATCTGCTTTATGGTGTCTACACTTGATGATATTTACAACTTGCATCTATGTTGTATGGTTAATATAACCTGTACTATCCTTCAGCGATATTATTGATTATTCAGGTCATGAGGTGTATGACCAGACACATAGTACCTACAATGGCATTTTTAAGTCCGTTACTGGTAACAATATTTTGCATATTTCCATATATACGCCTCACTGAAAACTTTTCTAACAATGGACCCAATTAATTGTGAATGTTTGCAGCAGCCTTGATATAAAGCTTCTTAATTTGCTTTCATAAAATTTCCCCAAAGTTAAGGTAACAACTCCGAGGAGCGTAATAAAATACTTTTCAGCATATTTAATTATTCCCAACGATAAAAGTACACTTTTTTTTGACAAAGTTTATAAATACATGTTTTCACTCTCTCTGTCGCGCCGGGTAATTCAATTTCGAAATATCTCCTAAACTTGGCATTTAGCTACGAAAAAATTATAAAGAGCTCGCCGCCCCTGAAATGGTGGGTGCCGAGGCAGACTCAAGTGCCCTTATTTGTAATTCAAATACGGTAGTTGAAAGCGCGCTATCGTATGCCTGTCGCCGACTTTTAGGCGGATAGGCTCATCCGCGTCCCCCCGCAACATCACGCAACCCACTAATAACCTTTTCATTTACCTTCTGAATAGAAGCCTAAACTCAGTGATGAGTTTTGTTTATGTTACATACTTTGTCGCACAAATTTGTGGGATTCAGGGTAATTTTGTAGACAAAGTCCTAGGTTTGATAGACAGTTTATACGCACCTTTGTTCTGATGGAGATGGTAACCTTACCTTAATTTCAATATTCACGGAAGTTACTGTCAAATTCAATAAATTTGGTAAACATATTTAATGTCAACACTAATTTAGGTACACAACGAGCAGATCCTGAAACCTTAAAAAAAAAAACACTTACTCTTGAAATGCATAACTTTGGTCACGAAACTCTACGTAGACACGTAGATAGTTACGTAAGTCAAATGAAGCATAAGAGAAAGTTTCGTGAAAATACTTCTTCACATAAAATACTTATTTGCTAAAACATGCGATTGCCGTGTGTGTGTACTTTGTATTTTGCTTCAGACAGCAATTCCTTCTTTGTCCCACTTTATAGAGTACTTTATAGAGTTTCCATTTAAATCATCCAACTCACTGTTATTTTCTCTGAACGCTGGCAGGGTTAACTCCAAAGCGGTTCTTTTTGTCGGACGATAAAAAGACCGAAGTGATTACGATACGTTTACAAAGATTTGCATTTCTATAGCGATAATAACATGACAAATGGAATGTTATATAAGTATAAACATCTATTCCACTTAATATCATTATAATTGGGTTATATCAGTCCATTAGGCGAATGAAAAGAAAATTGAATTGCAAAATGTAAAATTAACTCACTAAAATCTACGTCCATAGAACGACGAGTTTAAAGTACTTGGTTGATTTAGTTGATAATGCAATTATTGTTGTTGAAATTGGAAATTTGACGTCACAATTCAAATTTTCCCTTGCAGCATTCGTACTCATTACTAATGCATGATGAGAAGTATTGATTCGACTATATTTGGATAGGAAGGTTTCTTGTAATGTTCCAACTATTTTAATGACGTCAGTTTTAACCTTTTCATCACATGTTTAGTTCAGTTTTCCTTTTAGGTGGGAGGGAGGTCGTTGAAGGATCTGCTTTTGTCGCAATATTATCAAGTGTACGGCCGAGAATAGTCACCTAGTTGGCTAGTTCCGTCCGGAAATCTAATAACACAGTCGGAAACTTTAGTCAGAAGTCTGCCAACTTCATGCCGACTTCGTCGTCAGTCATCGTTTAATCCAGCTCTTAGAACAAATTGATTTGTTTCCGCTACGCTTAGAAATAACCATCTCGGTTAGTGAAAACCTGAAACTGATTTGTTCAGTTTTACAAAATGTTTATTGTTCTGACGGAGATTCTTTTTAATTGCTTTGCGGCTTTGGGAGTAGGTACTTACCTTTGCGAAAAATTAAATCTGCCCAGCGCCCCAGTGCGTCTCATCTGACTGCTTTTAGTAGGTAACTGTTATTAGTATTTTTATTAAGTATTCAATTTCTTGACTGATCTTATAGGAAGCTTCTCCTGACCAGGTACTGTAATTTTCTCATTCGTCAGAGGTAGCAACTGTGGCGTTTGTGGAAGGGTTTAAAGAAACACTCGCGACATTTTTCACGTATAATTTAGTATAAAATATAAAAAAAACACAAGAATCCAAAAAAAAAAAAACAAAATTATGAATCGCAGATTAAATATAAAAAAATGACACGTTAAAAAAATCCCCATGCCTTTGGATTAGTTTCAAAAGAAAATAGTTTTACATAACAGAATTAGAACTTAGAGCACTCGAACTAGAACTACATGTGTTTAATAATTGTCCCTAAAAATCATTGAAAGCGCTGGAATGATTGGGTTTTTATATTACGTTAATGCAAAAAAGTGATGCTAAGCTATAAACCTTATTTCGTGGTCCTGACTTAACCAGAAACAGGCAATCTAAAATCTGACGTGCATTTCAAAACAACAGGTTCAAAAGGCTGCTGGAACTACGTCCTCCGATCGGTCAGCTTTGCAAAAGTTCAGTAAGTTCGTTCCAAAAGATACTTGGTAGGTTGAATAGGGGAATAATAAAACCAGAAAAAAAAAGGCCTGGCTTGATGAAACTTCAGTTCGGTCCCTTGAGATGAAATGTCTTAAATCAACAGTACAGACTCCTGACTGCACATCACATCTAAATTACACCTTGTAATCGTCACCAGATTAATTCAGAAGGCAAGACTAAGCACTATTTTAAACAATAAAAAATTTAGTGTTTTCTTGACAAAAGTAATAAGTATAACCGACTATCTCGGAGCTCGGCAGAGGAATGAGTTCGAAAACAAATGTTTTGGCATGCATAAAGAATTTTTAAAATATAAATTCGAACATTCCAGAAGAAGAAAAAAATATGAAAGGTCCAAACTAGCGATTAAGGTTGAACATGAGATGGTTATATAAAGGATCAATATCAAAAAAGTATTGTAGAATTAATAATTCTACACAACATAGCAACTGCACTGTAACTTATTCATTTTGATAAATTAATAATTGATATTGATGAGACTCCATAGTATCAGAAAGTTGCTTACACATGACGCGTGATAGATCGGACACTTTATTACAAAATGTAGAGATGCTCACTTCGCCCGTGGACCCATCGATTTATTTTATAAAGGCTAAAAAAATAGTAAAACGTTCAAGCATTTCGCAGAATCACTCTGTTTCCATTTTACTGTGATCGAAAAGGTAGAGTGTAAAATTAAATGTTTATTTAGACGCTGTCTAGCGTCGCGATAAGGGTTTATAGAAATAAAACGTATTTTTACATTCAGATCATTCGATGACTCTTTATTTACACAGTGATGATTTGGGTGAAACGTTTAATACAACCAAACGTACAGATCACAGGAAAGTAATGTACTAATTATTACGAAGCTTATAATAAACTTGACATTATAACTAACATTCTAGATAAACTCGTCCGACTTCGGCCCGTCACCGCAGACGCCCTGCGCTAAGCGGAGCCTCACACTGACGGGGTCACAATAATGTATCGCAATCATTTCAAAATGTAATAAAATTTAGAATACCAACGATTTCCTAAATGTGTTTAAAATTTAAGAAACAATATGTACAACGTTAGACAACAATTTGGACACCCGTAACAAAATCTTTAATTCTATGCAGTCAAATCTTTCTAAGGCCGAATGCGTGATGTTAGAATTATTATTATAATAATCAACAAATGTTGTGACTTATAGTAAAAGATAAATAAAACATATGTTCTTTAATAACACATTGATAACGCATTCATTATAAAGGCTCCCGCAGACAGGCGCGACGCGACGGTGCGATGCAATTTAGGTAGAACAATTTCCATGTAGTTTGCATAATACAAATTGTTCTACTAGAATCATGTCACACTGTCGCGTCGCGCCTGTCTGCGGGAGCGTTAACGATCAAAATAATATAATGATGATCTAATTTTGAGACAATTTTGTGTTCAAAACAAACGGTACGTAGGTACATATTTGTTAAGTGTGCCGGTAATAATATATAAAGTAACATTTCTTTTACGTAACATCATTCCACAGTAATAGCTAACTTCAGTCACAGCAATGCTACTTAGATGGATCTTTCTTTTAAAGTTGCGGAAATAAAACTGGACAGGTTTTTGAACACACGCCAAAAAGACATTCGGAAACAACCATTCTACACGAGCTCGGCTTGCATTGTGGACAACGTAGGTACTAATAGTTGGTACATAACCAACTGAAAACCTGTAATATCGTTATTAATCTCGTAACATTTTTTCTTTACATTCACCTCTATTGGTTTTTACGGACCAAATTCTCGAAATAAAACAAAACCAAATACCATAAAAGGTCTATCCCTAGAGTTCTAGACTTGTCTCCATTTAATCTACTTATAAATATAAATGACTTGGCAGTGCTGTAACAACTGTATCATAATTCTAATTGTTTGTATGGTAACATGACGGATTTGTTTTTGAATGTATTTATCGATTTGACTAGATAAATAATAATTAGATATTTTACTTATATTCTAATATTTCCTTCACTCCTCGTAATAATTATAATTAAGGGGGATGCGCCAAGGTAGCTCGCAAAATTAAAAAGTTCTTACGTTTTTTGCAATATGCAGGTCAGTGTCGGGTTGTATGTTAAATACGATTCGCGACCGTAAAAAATAGGGCTTTACAGAATTGTAATCATTAGAATCAGAAATACAACTCCTTAAGTTAGAATTGGCCTCAAATGTCATAATTTCATGAAATAGTCATTCAATATAGGGATATAATAAATCCATAAATTGAATTACTATTTCATTTCACATAAGCGAATGAGTTACCAAGCCACGTTTCTGAAGATATAAAATCAATGGAATAAGAAATAAGAAAAATTGCATACCAGATGGGAGCAGGTGGTGGCCCAGAACCTACGACTATTGAGCAGTATATAGATTGAGCAGTAGCGCTTGCAACCACTAGACCCGTTGGTCTAGTGGTTGCAAGCGCTACTGCTCAATCTCTGCCTCGTTAGGCAGAGGTTGATTATAATATATCGGGTGTAAAAAGACACTTTCCGAAGCCGAAAGCCGCATATTTTACCCATTATTTGGATCATTTTTTTCCACTAGAACCTGGCAATCCACTGGTTCTGGAGATATTAAAGGTCAAAGTTGCATTTTTTTTTACTTTTTTAAGATAACGAATTCCAAGCGTTATTACAAAACTATTTTCCAACCAAACATTACCTGAATTTTCGATTTTTCTTAACAAATTACGCATTTGAAGTTACAAAAACGCAATGAATATCAAATAACTGAACTAGAGCGAAGGGGCGGGGACTCACACAACAGCACTGAGTCCGTTTGCCTAGGTTTGCGTTACATTGCGCGCAATAAAAAATAGCAATTTTTGTGTACCTAAAAATGAAAAACGGGTCCCAACAATAATTTTTGCGCAAAGCTACTTAGTTAGATGTACAGTATGCAAAATTGACGGCTTTGTGATGTGTCTTTTTACAGCCTGTATATTTAAATATTAGATACGGCCACGAATAATATTTAGTTTAACATAAAACCTGACACTGACCTGAAATTTTCAAAAAACTTACGAAAATTTGAATGTCGCGGGCTACCCTGAAGCTTTCGCCTTCAATAAAGACAGCTTCTGCGTGTTTCTGTCGAGTTTGTTAAGTTACTTAGGTATTAAGCTAAAGGCGGAGAAATTAACAAACTGATAATGTATTATGTTGTAAATATATAATGTATGTGTTGTTCCTAACATGACTTTGGCATCCATTATCACTGGAGTTGAGCCGCTCGATTAATATTACATTCATCAAATATCTTACTTATAATTTCAAAAATGTTTTCTATTCAGATTTCATCATTAAGTACGTTTTATTGTGATATGTAAAACACAATGCTACATTTTATTGGAATTGTAGACTGAAACATGAATTTATAAAATTTACAAGGTACATTGTAGAGGTATTAGATCCAGATGTATAAAGAAGTATATTTTAAAGGGAAACATGATTTTTTTTTAAGGTTTGTTTTTAAATTTTATATTGTTTAACATTCTTCATTAAATTATAGACAGACGGTACATCAAAGTCTTCGATTTCGAGGATATTACTGTGTCTTATAATTTCATTTTTAACATTACCTTCATTTTATTATACACTGAGCAACGATCAATTACATTCAACTATTTATTAACAAGTTTATTCACATGTAAGTTGTGTCTCGTAAACCGTGCACACTATGTAGAATCCTACACATAACTTAAAACGAAATAATGCGCACCGTGAGGTACAATATAATATAGTAATTGATTAGCTAGGTACGAGTTAGTTCTGCGCGCGAACGTTCCTTCGACGCGAACGAACGTACTTAGTCCAGTTAACTAACAATATAAGAACACTTTTATTTCTTATCAATATAAAAGAAATTCACTACGGCGCCATGAGAGTTCTATTCAACATGAAATTCAGCTATTAATCTAATATTTCTATCGAAGATTGCCTTGCGATCAGATGTGTTCGTCCTGTACATCTGCCGAGAGAGAAAAAGATCATTTAGTTAACAATGTATATATCTTCCCTCTATATGTACTATTTCGTAACCACAGCATCAACAGTTATTGTAAGGTAAAAGTGCATTCCCTGAAATATATCCTGTAAGAAATATGTGCTAATCTGCATTTACGAAATCACACATATACGATAGATTGATGATATACAAATATCCATTACCCATAAATGTTTAAATCTACACATTACCTAGCAGGTACATATATAAGCTTGTAAAGAAAGCAAACAAAAGAAACATCAAAGCGATATTAGAATATATTTTCAATGTAGCCATAAGTTTTCAAGGAGTTAGAATATCGGAAACAACTTTGGTGAGGTCAAGAAGTTATGATGACGGAAGAAAAGATTGTTCAAGGTGAGTTGGAAATGTCCTTAAGATTTCATTATCTTACCATAATTAAAAGAAGAAATGGATATGGGACGATCACGGATAAACTAAAACTTCCCTTTTTTGATTCAATGATGCCATTTAAATTTTCAGCTTACTTTTTCCCAGACACTTTCTACCGCAATATATTCAGATAAACACAAATATAAGCGCAATGTATATAAAATAAAACAACCATATCAAACATTCATGCAAGGAAATCTCGTTAGTCAGCCTTTACCAACACCTACCATCGTTTACCTAATATATACATATTTAATACCTAATGTTACACATTAAACTCAGGTACGCAATATAAATCAATGGAGTGCTGTGTGTAAATCATTATGTGTTGCATAGGGGTGTACTCCAGAAGGTTTGAAGGGTATAATAAAATATTCGTGAGAGTATAATTTGTTATTAGATTCGGTTAGTGCTCAATCTCGCTACTAAGAACTGGACGTTTATAAAGCACAAACAAGCACCAATATAGAGGGCCGGAGGGCCGGTGTGCGGTGTAGTGTGGGTGACATGCATCTCTGGGGTGACAACAGGGGAACTACGGGCTCGGACAACATCTTCAAACTACTTACGTAACTACTAGGAGCTGGGGTCACATGAGGCTCACAACATACCTATGTATACATCGAGCTCCTCTCTGACTCTTCCTTTAAATGGTCTTTTTCTCCCCATTACAGACTATCGTGTGTCCTAATCGTTTCTTCTTTACAATTCAATCGAACAAAGTGTTATTTTAAACATTAAATAAAGTTAACAGGTGCATCATAACGAGATTTGACTGCATGAATTCCAAAAGCTACGCGTTAAAGTTATGCAATAAAATTTGAATATGAGAACAAAATGTAAAATGAACATTATTTATACTTATTCTCTATTAAACCAACCAGAACTTTTACACTAAGAAAAGTATTTTGTCAACGTTAATATGAGGCTAAAGCTATCTAGATATTTGTGCCAATAAAATAGAAACGTGTCAATTTGAAGAAATTTGAGTTATCATGTTTTTTTATATTTAAAAATGCATAAAGAACAATCGTTGTAGCGATACTTAATGCTATAGGTTCTCGTCTGTAGAGACACAAATTAATACTAGTAACTAGTAGCCTAATGGATTTTAGAGAGTAACATCTACAACTCGTAACTTACAATTGAAATGTAGAAACAATTTATGAGTAGATCTCATAATTCTAAGAGTACCACTAAATCAGTCTAGTAGGAATAGTAGATAGGTTGCTTAGACGTTAAGACACGTGCAATCGTAACAGTACGTGTGAGGTAGAGTCGCTCAGGCCGCGGTCTGACTGATAGCGGGGACGCCGCCGAATAAACAACTACAGTCTAGTTTTTAATATTAATATTATCAGGATGATATTTTTTTAATATAATCATAACATTAAATCAAAAATGGTTTAGACTTTTTCAAATAGACCGCGGCCTGATTCTGGGGTATTTCCACGTTTCAAATATGTTCGCATACGTGAATGAAACTAAGAAGCCGAGCTGTTTTCAGCTGTCCATAAAATAAATTCAAACTTATTGATGCAAACATATTTGTAATATTGGTGATTGGACACAATGTTGGGCATAATTTTGGGGAAAATATCCTTATCAAGATAAACATTAAATTGCAATAACAACGCATCAATACTGGCACATTATGTTAAAAACTCAATCACTGACACGAGCTGACGTCACATCCGTTATGAATGGAGCCGTTCTGATTTAATGACTCTCACAAATTACTTGAAAGTAATATTTTACTACAAATTACTTTATCCATAATCGATTAGGTATATGCGGCGTGAGACTAAGTGGAGTTATGGACACAGTTGTTTTTGAGTCTGATAAGGGATTAAAATAGGTAATCATAAGATAGATAATTACTTAATTAGTCTCACAAGTGGTAGGTATAAAACAAGATCGCAATCAACATAATTATTCCAATCGGACACAAAGATTACAAAGGTAACGAGAATATCAAAGGAAGGATTTTGGGATTCACAAACTGTCATTTCACTGGTGAGTATTATTAAGTAGTGCAGGAGAATTGTCGGGGAGCTACCAGAGGCTCAACTCGTGTTACCGAAGCATATTAATTAAACACGAGTCGAGCGGTGCGGGCGAGTCACTGGATCGAGCCAGCTCGCCTAATGACCAGCCCATACGTGGGTAATGAGGGTCGAGTGTGATTCCACCGGTGATTGACTAATCTCACCGCCATTCGATTGTACTCCCTTCACTAAAGAGAGCCGTTTCAAATGAAATTGAATTATCGATTCAAATTATTACTTACAGCAGACGTGCAGTTTAATAGGCCGACTTTATAGGCCATTGCAAAACGAATAGTTCATTAGTGAAGATCACGGTCTAAGGGTGTATAAACGTTACGGGATCGGGAGGTAGGATGTGCTTTAGTTTATAATTGAGTAATCAGGGTAAACGTTATAATAGTTCTAGTTTATCAAAAATAGGAACACTAGAAAATAGGTACAGGTACAAGTTCGTTATTAACATCGTGTTTTTTTTTCTGTTATATTAAGAGGGCTGAAACAAATGTAAGATTTGAAATCATTAGAACAGAGTGGTGTGAAGAGTTTTGAGTAAAAGTCGTGGTGAGGTGGGAGTCAGGGGGTCAGTTAGAGGTAGCTCTCAGAGAAGTCAAGGTCAGAGACGGAGGCGCGCGAGGAGCGCGTGTAGTTGGTGGACGTGCCGTAGTCTGAGGTGGCGGTGGCGAGGTCGGCCAGCACTGCGCCCGTACCTTGCGTCACGCCGGCCGCCGCCGCCTCGCGCTCGGCCAGCTTCTGTTTCAGCACCCGGATCCGCTCCTCCTTCTGCAATTATACTTTTAGATAGATACATAGAGCACTCCTTACTCTCGCTCTCTCTTTATTCTTTCTTTTATGCGACTCGTTAAAACTTATGTTATTATCCAAGCGCTGTAATTGTGCAACACGGTCAACAATTCTGCTGGAAACCGTTTAAGTTTATTGGAGCAAAGTAAACGTTAAAGTATAACTTTAAGTTTAAGTTTTGTATTTCGAAATAGCAGCAGATGCTGCGCGTCTTTCGGTTCGCATGACAATCTGATTACCTAAAACAGTTGACATTTGGTTTTCTTTTTGTTTGCTATAATGTACAAGACTTATTTATATTTGCCGTCATCTAATCAAAAAAATCTTTTCTCTTTTTTTTTATTTCAATAGAACCAAAAGGTTTTTTATATCAATAGAACCGAGACATTATTTATTCTATTGGTAGAAAAATATATTTTATTCAAAGTGAGTAAAAAAGCTATTGATGAGATTCAATCAGAAGCTTAACATTACCAAAACAACCAAGTGCGCGCAAAATTTTTAAAGGTCAATGTACGATAAACATTTGATTGAGATAGTAGATTATTTTCTTCGCCTCCTCTGAATAATTAATTAATTAGCTTCTGTATCGTCGCTTTAATTTCTTCTAGCTAACACTAATAACGAGCGAGTCATAATCGATTAATCAATTTAATCATATTAATGCTCTGTGATTAAAAGTTAATAGATAAAGATGGCTGAAATTCTGGTATCTAATCACTAATTATCCATGACGTAGCATAATCAGCCTAAATTGTTCCCACTGCTGGGACACAGGCCTCCTCTCTCCGACAGGCAGTGGGCTGCAATCCACGCGGGCCCAGTGCGGCTCATGACGTAGTGTTTGGTATAATTAAATAATAATTATGAAAACAAAATGGTATTCAGAAGAAATTAAAACTTAGTCATATAATTAAATCATGATTGTCCTCACCTTGAGTTTAGATCGTCTACAATTTGTCATACTTAATGTTCAGATACCGAAACCACTTTCAATCTAACATTCTTTGCTTCAAGGAGCTGTCTGAGTAGAGACGAAGTTAACAATTTCGAAGTACCTGAGGTTACATCGCAGACAAAGACAGCCCTTAAAACAAGGCATCGCAATATGAATATATCGACGAACAATTGACGATGTAATTAAATTCGAACCAACGATTTTCGAACTGACTTTGTGAACTCAATAAAATTGATGTAGGTAATTAGGTATGCGGTATATTTAAACTAATTGGCACTATCAAAGATTTATTTGATAATAATTTCACTAACTAGTTTTCAATGGTTTTATTTGTAAAGAGCTGTTGAGTGACGTTATAGATAATTTGATTATAGGTGAATGCCAATTTATTTATTATTTTACATAGATTCTTTTATATTTTGTTAATGTGAACGTGAACGTTATTTTGTGAACAGGCTTAATAAACTGTGGATTTGTTGAACATTTATTTTTGTTAAGTACCTGGTACTTTTACAATGTTATCAAATTACAGTAATTTGAAAACATTGTAAAAGTCAATTATTTTTAGAAGAGTAACTCCATAGGAAACGAACAATTAGAACCGTGCACCTAGCTTCTGACGTCTCATAAGTACCCATGTAGGTTTATGTGAAATAAAATATTTTGATTATGATTTTTATTCATGGTTCTAATGCGCAGGTAGGTACCTAATGGATGCAATCAATAATACACATATACATAATATATATGTATATATATATAAATCCCATGCGGTTACGAGCACACTACAAATGAGTTATGAAACCTCCATTTATAACAAAAACTGTATTTTCGAAAAATCCAGTATTGTCTGAGGTATTGTGTGGTCGCCAATCAGTCATGTTTTCCTTACGTACATTCATGAATGCGCATCACTTTTTGCTTTCTGTTTCACGAACATGATTTGTGAAATAGTATAAACAAGCAACAAACAAAGGCATTACACACACAGCCACACGTACACTGGAAAACAACATGTATTGTGAGCTTTAGGCGCCTCCGTGGCTTATAAAAACTATAAGAATATTTATACAGTTAGTGGAAGGGTGCTTTATTTAACGGAGGATGTGTCGCAGTGCCTTCAGACGAGATGAATTAAAGATGAAAGTGAAACACCTTTAGGTGTCAGAGATAAAGGCGAGTAAATACTTTTTTTGGAGGAAGTGTCAAGATTAACCCTTTTCCTCAAACAGGAATCTCTCGTTTTGAATAATGAGTTTTCGAAAGTAATCCATTATGGATAGGGGGGATGTTAATAAACGGAGAGTTGACTACGAGAAGATGTTCTTCATCGTTGAATTAAATTGCAAAGTAGGAATAAAAATTCTGTTAATGAAGCACTTATTGTCAACTTTGTTGGCCACGGCTTCGCCTTCATTTAGGTCGGAAATTATCCAACGGAAATGTACTACCGGGATTAATATTTATCCTATGTGTTTAGGTTATTAACTATCTGTGTGCCAAATTTTACCCAAATCCGTTTAGCCGTTTTTTTCTGATGTAGTAATAGCAGAGGAAAAAGGTCATTGAGTCCCGCGCCACGTCAGCCGCAAGTCGCCGTACCGTCAATCATAACTATTTTGTTACGCGTAATTTTGAATCTGCGATATCATTGAAAGTATTCATTTAAATGATATGATGTCATGATGTCATGACTTATTTTAATCTAAATTAAATGCCCAATTCAAATAACATGTTTTAATGGGTGAGGATTATATTATCGGTCAAAATAACTTAGAAAATAACAATATCTTTTTATCAAATTCTGACATATAAAAATGTTTACTGTGGGTCATCCTTAGAAGATGATATATGATATATTTATCCATATGCTATCGCGGACTTTTTTTTTGAACTTTTTAAGATGTACAGATCTTGTAGATCATTCATTTTATGTATCTCTTACGGTTAACGCAGCGCACGCCAGTAAAACTCCCAGTCGGCATGATTTTTTCCGACACCTTTAATAATAATCATCATATTTCAGCCATATTACACAAAACCTTAATGAATTATACACCTATATCTTCCTCATGAAAATATTACTCCGTTCATTGGGGAAAATTGTTTGAAAATCCTTTCAGTAGTTTTTGAGTTAATCGCATTCAGACAGACAGACAGACGCGGTGGGGGACTTTGTTTTATAATATGAAAGGATAACACAACTACAAATGATACTAAAACGTCCGGCTGTAATCAGACAATGAAGGTAAATCAAAGATAGTAAAAACACAAATAAGCTGGCGTAGCGTAGCATGTCACAGAAATATGGGGGTACAGATAAGATAAGTGTGGGAGGGATGCATGATGCGGATCCATACGACGTAGACGCTGTTGTAACGTTCCTACTGATTTGATTCATACCTAATATAGGTAATTAGGATTTTTTGAAACACAACTCCTGAGCGTGTCCAACGAAGAACTGGAATTTATATAAATTCCAATTCTTCGTTGGACACGCTAGCCGTTGCCAGCAACTTTGTTTGCATATGTAAACAAAGTTGTTGGCAACGGCTAGTTACTTTAGCAGAGACAAACTTAATATGTGGGTAAAAACCATCCGTCTATGTTTTTATAATTCCATTTACCTTATATAAAATTCTGACAATAGTTTGTAATGGACATGAGCCCCTTCCCAGTAAAGCCGATTGTCAGGGTTTCCTACTTACGAAGGATTTTATTTCCCGTACCTGTCAAGGTGAGACCCACATTATTTATGTACAACATTGTGAAGACTCCATTCCGTGATTGCACGCGAGTCATACATAACAGGTGTATGTATGTAGCTAGTAGGTATGTACCTGAATTTTGCATAAATGTATGTTTGCAAATGCACTCCGACCTAAACGGTTTGGAAACATGAATATTTTTGAAACAGAAATGTTGAAACGGTAACTAGAGATGAATCTTCAGTTTAACCAATCGCATCGCATCGCATCGATATTCGATTTAGAAACCTGACTTGTTTTCCGTGAAAACCATTCATATGTTTGTATGTTATTATTCAAAAAACAAAGAAAATACTTTTAGGGGCGCTAACAACGATCTACATACACAGGATTATAGTATTTTTGGTCCAAAAACATTTTTTTTGTTGATCTCAACTGTGGCCAGTGGACCGTAAGCAATCGAAACATTATTTATTGCTTAGAACCTACCCATCTAATGTGAATCTGACACAAGCCCAATTTACATACTAAAATAGAAAGTTTATTGGACAACACGTCCTACATAAAAAAAGAATTAAACATAAATTAGAATAAATGTTTTATTCGTTGTGCATTAAAATAGCCTTCACGACTGCTTCAGCTCCGCTACCAAAATTTAACTAGGAGTTTAGTGAATGAATATAAGAAATCACTTTATTTTCATGATTAGATAGGGACTTATAGTTGACCTCGTAAATTCTTTACCACCTTAGGGTTGCATGTCACTGTGTGAATCGCCCGGAGGACACGGTGGAGCATACGGTGGAGGTCTGCCCAGCTTGGGCAGAGCACCGCCGTGTCCTCGTGGAGGCGATCGGCGGCAGAGATCTCTCGCGTCCGGCCCTGGTTCAGGCCATGGTACGGAATGAGAGGGCATGGACAGCCGTCTCCTCTTTCTGCAAAGCAGTAATGCTCGCAAAGGAGGAGGCGGGACGGTTGAGGGAAAGGCAAACTTCACGCCCTCTCGCTCCTAGCCGCCGCAGGAGACGCCCTGGGCGTCGGGAATCCCGGGCGGATTTCTGGCCACCGTAGGTGCAGGCTTGCGGACGGTGAGCAATGGGTAGCTCACCGTCCGGTGAGGACCAGGCCCGGGTCGACGGCGCGTTGTATTCCACGCGCGCATCAAAGAGATGTCGTCAGCACAAATGTAGGGGTCCACTAGGGCCGATGCCTGCCGGGCTCGCGGGAAGGTACTAAAGGGTCATCGAGGCCCCTGGCAACACAGGCAACAGGAAGGAATACGGGTGGGTTTTAGTCAGTAAGAGTCTGACACACCCTCCTGCTCCGTCCAGAGCGGGAGAAGTTATCTGATTATTTCCCATCCAAAAAAAAAAAAGGGTTGCATGTCACATCCTCCCGCTCCGCCCAGAGCGGGAAAAATTATTTGATAATTCCACACCCAAAAAAAAAAGGGTTGCCTGTCACATGCACGTCACAAAACGACAAGGTCTATTTGTCTATTGGAAATGTCCAATAGAAAAAGATAATTTCAGTAGTGAAGTTTCAATTTACTGGGAATTGTTGTCAAAATGACAAGCACACTATTTCAGAACAATTGTTGTGTGTTGTTGTTGGTGGTTTGTTGTTGTTATTTTTTGTGGTTGGTGTGTTGTTCTCTGTCAAAATCTATAACCAAATACCGGAACAAATCAGAGAGCTGCAATTAAATTATTTTAAACAGAAATTTAAGAAATGGCTTTTAAATGAATTCTTAAGCGAAGTTCCAAATATGATCTCACTAATAATATGATTTAATTTTAAAGTAGTTTTTTCGATCTTAGGCAGGTATTTTTTGCATGCTGAATTAAGTAAGCAAAATATGTGGAACTAATTATGTTTAAGATCTTTGACCAGATTGTATGCAAAATAAAGATATCCACGGTTACAAGGTAATAAGTCATAAGCGACATTTTGGTCGAAAATGAGTTATGAATGCCATCCTACTTAAAAATAGAGAGATTAAGAAGGATGGCATTCATAACTCACTTTCGACCAAAATGTCGCTCGATATGTTCTATTTATTCTAAAAGTGATAAAGCAATTACGAGGTCGACTATACCTATCGATATCCATCACGATCGTGAAATTTTGCCAGTTAATCTAATTTAACCCTGTGTAGTTCGTGACACCTTGAGATATGAAGTGTAACATTTATACCTGCGCGATGAGCTTCTGCAATTCTTCGTTTTCTTTGACTAGTTCCCGGTAGCGCTCCTCGTCGGCGGGGGCGGAGCCTGAGCCCGAGCCCCGGCCGCTCTCCGCACGCTCCGTCGGGTGACGGATCACTTCGATCACCTGTATTACCATATAAACTCTTATTTTACGCTTGCGTTATCAGGCCATGCAATCGTGGGTGCATCTGAAGCATAATACTGTTAGATGAAATGCATGTAAAATGGATGATGCAGCCAATATCTTGTTTTAAAAGAGTTTCCGTGGAATTTTCGCCCGTTTTTCTCCATAGGAATCTACTACGCTTTGGAATGGGCAAATAACAATCTTTCTGACTGACCGACTCCTTGACAATTCAAGTGTCTGTGAATGGTATAATTTAAATAACTGCTTTGAGTTTCAGTTTGTAGTAGAGTACATTTTTAGTTAAGTAGAGGTCGTTTAAACCACTGCAAATTAATTACGAATCAGTAAGTGGTGTTACCACACTAACCACTGATGATTGAGTAATATTGATTAAGTTGCTGGTAGGTCATCAAAATATTGTAATACTAAAAACGAATGTGTGTTTTTACATCACTTGGTATGATCTTTTTTTTAATCAATACACTCAGGTTAATTTAAGGTCTAATAGAGTATGTAATGTGATCTAATTGAAACTTAATTTTTAAAACTTTATAAGCACAAGATAGGCTTTATAACAGTCGTGATGTACATCATGAAGTAAAAACAAATCATAAATCAAATCTACAGTTATTGATTCTTATCAATATCTGTAGATTTGATTTGTGATTTATTTTTACTTGGATAAAGAAGATTATGTCGCAATAATAAATATCAAGTAAATACTAGGAATAATGTGTATCGAACCAGATGGTTCAGATAATATTAGATATCGCACGTTATTTCTGATTGAATGGAAATGCTCGTACTCGTAGATTGATTGTGCTTTGGTTATGTTGAAATAGTAAACTTAAATACTTATCAGTAAAGTCCCTAAACGAAACATTTCAATAGTTCCATTTTGTGTTTATGGCGTGTCTATTCTCTATGATTCTGTATTGTAATACTTTACCGTTCAATAAACGTTGTTAAATTCTTCAATCTCGAGGAATTAATTTCTACAGGTTAGGTACCTATTCCTCAGTATATTTATTATCGAACATTTATCAAGGTTTAAAATACAGGGCTATTTTCAAGGCCAGTAAACCGAGTATAGAAAGCAAAAACTGATTTATAGCAGACGCTGATAATTCAATATTTGTAATATTTGCTTACGTTTACGCTAAATGGTAAAAGTCGATAAACTTCTTAAATAAATAACGATTTTAGAGGTCTAGGAAAAATATTGGCTGGTCATTGAAAAGTAACCCTGTATATTTATACAACGTAATAATTTTTAAAGTCTGCTGAACTCTATCGGCCGGTAACCGGAATATAATGTCGTTGAAGGCAACGTTAATATCCCACAAAGACATTTTTCTATTTAAACTGCCGCTTAACAATACCGATTATCATGTTAAATCGTGTGAAAATATCTCAAAGGTAGGCTGGCATTAATTTCAGTAAGGGAGCCCAACTTCTGCCGTAAATCATATTTTGGTTTATATTTTAACGACTGAATCAATTTGGCCTTTATAGTCATAATCTGCGCTCATTTTCAGAGGCCAAGACAAAACGTTCGTTTATCTAATAAGTAAGCATCATTATCTCCCTCATAAAAGTTCTGAAGACTCATTTAGTTTTCTGTTTTTCAGTTCTTTTGGGTTACCTATTCACAATACGGTTGGGAAAAGTTTCATTTTAATCTGTTGAACGCAGGCCTATTCAGTAGAGATTAGAGATTTAACTTTTTTACTGTGCATAGTTTTTCGAATTGTATACATTGCGATATGCTTTATCAATAGCAGGCAGCCGACAGTATAAGTACTTCTTAGAAGCTGGGATCTTTATAATTAAATAGGTCACTGTAAATTAGGTCAGTTGTTAATATTAAATAACAATTTTCTCTAGCAAGGTCCAGGAGCAAGATAATATTTGTTGTAACATTATAAGCAGGCATTTATTTTAATAGCAAAATGTTCAGTGTTATTCGTGATACTTCGTGACTATTCAATTATGTTCACGGCCTTAAAAGTAACCATAGGCTAAGTTTATTTTTCTCGCGTGTTTATTTGGACTTCACGTGTGACCGTTATGGTGTTTTGTATGCTCAGTATTTTACGTATTTTAACATTACTGGTTTATCCCTTTAGTCTCTATGGTTCATGCAAGTGATGGTTAAGAAATCTCTGTCTACTATGAAGCCACAACTGTGATTTTGATACGACTAAATTCATTTGTAACTATAATGTAAAGTCGAGGAACTTGATTGACAAGCAAATTGACTAACAATCAAAACTGTCGGTCATTGTCGATCGAATAAAACGGCTACAATACGGCAAATTGACGTATTGTGTGAGTCTGTTTAACAATCAAGTTCCCTGACCGTGAATAACATGATACTATTTCAACTACATGGAAGATACATTTCAAATCATCTACATAGAAAAAAAAATTAATAAATCTTCGTAGTTTTTCTCACCTTACTCACCTTAGGAATAAAAATCAGTGCCATGCTGAGGAAGCAGCAGAAGACGATGGCCAAAGAGACGAAGGCGAAGGCTGCGTCCTGTTGGCTGGCAATGACCAGAGTCACGGGCGCCGTGATGAGGCATAGCACCACCACATTGTAGATGCTCATGCCGACGTAGCGCGAGTCGTTGATCTGTCGAACCTTTACTGAGCGCGTCTCATAGGCAAGGAACAGACCAAATACGAGTACTAGGCCTTTGTAGCCATACATTACACCTGGAACAAAGATGTGGTTGTACAGTCAAGCCTGTAATTATTGTAAGTAAAAGAGATGTATGTACAGTCGAAGAATGAAAAAGTAGTGCCATGTTTACGTGCTCAGTATTAGACGTTTTTGAAAATTGCTAAAACCGCTTTGTTGGGGGTTTTGTAGTTAGTATACGGTAATCTATGACGAATTAAAAGAACAAAATCTCTAAAGCTCGGGTTGCTACTGAGAAAATTCTTAAAATCCAAAAACCCTACCCGATCTGAGAATTAAGAATAGTTATTTTCTCTTGAAAGTTGCATTTGCGACTTTTGTACCAATGGAGGAGTAACACGCACACCTTTAAGAAAAGGTGACACTTACATAAACAACATTACAAAGAGAACAGCTGTTATTAACGACTTAAGAAAAACTTTTAAAATTCCCCAAGTTACCGTCGCAAATGAGTCGCAGTGGACTTGGAAGGAGATTTATATAATGTAATTTACTGTTTACGGTACTTTAAATCACTTCGTTTTAGAGCTCATCTTTTATAATTATTGTTGTCAGTATAAAGGGCGGGCGCAGATTTCAGTTGGTTCATTTTGTAATTAAAAAAAGTTGGTATCAAATTAAACGGCTGTCTCAAGTAGGTATTCTTTTAGATAAAAATGGAACCAACAACTTGGGGCGTTTTATTTTCAAGGTGTTTTAGTAAAAGTTATGGGGAACAATATTTTTGTTTGTGCAGAGCGCATTGGAATATTCTAGAGTAAGTGATGTGTGAAAATGAAACGTATCCGTTGTTGAAGGCAGGAAGGACACGTTCTACGTTAATACTAATATATTTCACAAGCGGGTTTCACTTTATATTTAAAATAATTGGATTCATTTTCTCGTCAACGCGACGACGTGAATAAAATTGGTGATGCAAAAGGGTCAGACACGTTTTCCTTTTGATTGCTCGTTAAGAGCCCTGTTTTTATGGTCCATTAGGTCATCACAGTATTAACATAACATTACGTAACATGAGCATTCATACCTTTAATTATTATTAAGCTAAGCTAACAGATTACGAGATTAGACCAGTTAGTAGCACAAGGCCGTAGTAGCTCGTAACACACAAGGTCCAGTTGAAAACCAGCGTCAGGAACTAGTTGTCTGGCATTTATGCTGAACTGGGCCTATTTGGCCCAGGCGTGAGGCACACAATGCTGTTTTAAGTATTTTCTGGTTTTTGTTTTTGTCAGAATTCTCCCAATCTACTAAAGAAAAAGGGAGAAAATAAATTTATCTGACCTAAGTTAAGGCACACAATATTTAGGAATATTGTGTGCCTTAACCTCAACTAAATTTATTTTGTTTCTTTTTTTTGTAGATTGTGAGACTTGTCAATAATATTAGTGCTAACGACGAAGCTCCTGTAATCCTCATTATGCATAATATGTATATCTCGATTAGGTAACACTCACGACAGTACCATTGCAGCCGCAACGCAGCGACATGTGCATTCAACGTAGGAACTAAGTAGTTAATTATACGTTGTGGTACCGCATCATATTGCTTTGTTCTAGCTTCACATAATGGTACCAAGAACTGAACCTTTTAATCATATTTCCTCGGAACCTGACATCAAAGGGAAAACTTAATTGAGATCGTTTAATAAGCTCCTCTTTTAGAACTACTCATCAATATATACAGGGTTATTTTAAATTGACTAACTAAACACCGGAGTCGTGATAGGGTACCTATCGGTTTTTTTTTGTGGGATCATCGACCATCCGTGTCCGTGCGTTTCCGTGCCTGGGAAAGCATGTTAAGCTGTTGGTCCCGGCTGTCATTTGTAGATCTTTGACAGTCGTTACGGGTCGTCAGAAGCTCGAAAGTCTGACAACCAGTCTTACCAAGGGGTATCGTGTTACCCAGTAACTGGGTTAAGGAGGTCACATAGGCAGTCGCTCCATGTAAAATACTGGTATTCAGCTGTATCCGGTAAGACTGGAAGCCGACCCCAACATGGTTGGGAAAAGGCTAGGCAGATGACTGATCATCGACCGCAGTTATTGTAGTCACTTGAAATATCAGTTTAAAGAAAGTATTTTTTGTGCAATATTCACAGACGTAATGGGTACGAGTATCGATATGTAAAAATCGATAAGTTAAGAAAACTTTTTTTTTTGTGTAATCTTCACAGACGTAATGGGTATCGATATGTGAACACGATAAAACATTAGAAAACAGTTTTTCTCAACGCATACTTCAAGTAACAACACTAACAGCAGTGGTTGACCGTCTGGAGTTTAGCTAGCCAATTCAAAATAACCCTGTGTATATATAAAAATCAACTACCATACGTTAGTCTCGCAAAAACTCGAAAATGTCTCGACTGAACTGATTTTTTTTGTCTTGTGTACTTTGATACTGGGGTGGTTTAGGAAAAAGAAATTTAGGAAAACCAGAGGAATAGCCGAAAAATCGATATTTTGTCGCACGTACTCATAGTACGAAGTTCACCGTCATTTATAGTTGTTTATAAATAATCCCATCCTAAAAAATAAATACATTTCGTAGGTTTCACGATTCCTTTGACTGATTCAGGAGGTACCAACTTTTTTCATGAAAATTTAAACTTTTTGCCAACGTGTACTGTTCTTGTTCGTGGTTATTAGTTGAATTTAAATAATTACAATAACTCACGATGCGACTAGAAAAGTAAACGTCCAGTCATGTCTGATAACGATATTGTGAAGTATTTCGACCATTCCCAGTATTTCTACACAATAATAACGCTCTATACAGGTTGAAATTGAAAACTTGCGACAAACTGAAATGGGACATTGTATACATCATTATTAACAACTTTTACTAAGGGACCGTTGGTCCGTTCGGTTTGGGGCGCAGGAATCACAGGGGGCAAATGCTGGTCAACTTTTTAGAGTCTCAGGGGCTCTTCTTGATGAATTCGTTCTTCGAGAAGAAACCCCAAAGGAAGTGGACCTGGCAGAGCCCCGATAACGTGACAAGGAACGAGATAGACTTCATTATGACGGATAAGAGGCACATATTTAGAGATGTCTCTGTGATCAGCAGGTTTAATACCGGAAGCGATCACAGGCTTGTCCGAGGCACTCTAAATATCAATTTTCGTGCTGAGAGAATCCGCATGATGAGGCCTACTCTCCGACCTACGCAGCTTCAAGCCGCTCTAGGATCCGAAAAGTTCCAACTGGAACTTCAAAATCGATTCGCCCTCCTGGAAACCACAGGCACTGTCGATGAGAAGGCCGACGAGGTGGTCAAAGCACTACGCGTCGTGTCCCGCAGACTTTTCCCGTCGCAACGAAAAATTAAGGTGTCCAAACTTTCCTCGGAGACTCTCGGATTTATGAGGGAAAGACGAGAGTTACCATCTACGCCACCGTCTTCGTCAGATAAGAGGGCCTTAAACCTAAAAATTAGAAAGCTGACGCGACGCGACCTTCGGTGCTCTAACACTCGTGACATTATGGTCGCGATTGAGCAGAACCGAGGGTCGAAAGTGTTCGCTCAGGAATTAGGGAGGTCCCATCTGACGAAACTGAGAACTGCGGATGGTAGGATCGTGACTTCAAAGTCCGAGATACTTGAGGAAGTCGAGGATTTCTACGGGCACCTGTACTCAACGCGGACGGCGAAACCAGCGGGGCATAGTGAAGATGACCATCGAGCCGAACTAACGCGCCACTACACGGAAGACATCCCAGATGTCGACCAGTGCGAGATTAGGGCGGCTCTCGAGCAGCTAAAGAACAACAAGGCACCTGGTGATGACGGCATAACGACAGAGCTCCTTAAAGCGGGCGGGGCTCCAGTCCTGATAGAGCTAGCGAGTCTCTTCAACTCCGTCATCCAAGAGGGTACAACGCCGGAGGCGTGGAGCAGAGGTGCGGTGGTTCTGTTCTTCAAAAAAGGCGACAAAACCTTGCTGAAGAACTATAGACCCATCTCACTTCTGAGCCACGTTTACAAGCTGTTCTCGAGAGTCGTCACGAACCGTCTCACCAGAAGACTTGACGAGTTCCAGCCACCAGAACAAGCTGGCTTTCGAAAAGGCTTCAGTACCGTGGACCACATCCATACTGTTCGGCAGATTGTACAGAAGACCGAAGAGTACAACCAGCCGCTGTGTATGGCATTTGTGGACTACGAGAAAGCCTTCGACTCCATCGAAATATGGGCAGTTCTGGCCTCTCTGCAACGATGTCGAATTGACTGGCGTTATATCGAAGTGTTGAGGTGTTTGTATGACGCTGCAACGATGACTGTCCAGATCCAGGATAAAAAAACCGGCCCTATCCAACTGCTTAGGGGGGTGAGACAAGGGGATGTGATATCCCCGAAACTTTTCACCAATGCGTTGGAGGACGTTTTTAAGACGCTGGACTGGACTGGACAGGGTATCAACGTAAACGGCGAGTACATCTCACATCTTCGTTTTGCCGATGACATCGTCATAATGGCAGAGACACTGGAACAGTTAGACCAGATGCTGCACAGCCTAAATGGAGCCTCTCGGCGGGTTGGCCTCGGCATGAATTTGGACAAGACGAAAGTCATGTACAATTCGCACGTCTTGCCGAGTCCAATCCATATCGAAGGGTCGCTTCTCGAAGTTGTGAAGGAGTACGTCTACCTAGGACAAGTTATCCAGCTCGGTAGACACAACTTTGAGAAAGAAGCCGTCAGGAGGATCCGATTGGGTTGGGCAGCGTTTGGAAAACTTCGTCAAGTCTTCTCGTCGCCAATCCCGCAGTGTTTGAAGACTAAGGTCTTTAACCAGTGCGTCCTGCCCGTTATGACATACGGTGCCGAAACGTGGACACTGACAGTCGGGCTGGTCCACAAATTCAAGGTCGCTCAGCGCGCCATGGAGCGGGCTATGCTTGGAGTTTCTTTGAAGGATAAGATCAGAAATGAAGTTATCCGGAAGAGAACCGGAGTTACCGACATAGCCTGCAGAGTAAGCAAGCTGAAGTGGCAGTGGGCTGGCCATATTTGTCGAAGGACCGATGGCCGGTGGAGCAGACGAGTCCTAGAGTGGAGACCGCGTATTGGCAAGCGTAGTGTGGGACGCCCCCCAGCTAGATGGACCGACGACCTTAAAAAGGTGGCTGGGACAGACTGGATGCGGAAAGCGGAGGACAGGGTGTTGTGGCGCAGCCTGGGAGAGGCCTATGTCCAGCAGTGGACTGTTATAGGCTGAGTTGATTGACTAAGGGACCAAAGCTGTAATCCCAAAAAAAAAATCTGCTTTTCCTACATTTTGATGAGGTATTGCGAACATAAATGTAGGGCACAGCAGTTTTTTTTTTGGGATTGTAGCTTTGGTCCCTTAATAAAAGTTGTTCATAATGATGAGTACAATCTCCCATTTCGATTTGTCGCATGTTTTCAATGTCACCCTGTATATATCGTGTATATACAGACAATAATTAAGACCTGTGAATATGATGCTTGATATGAATCGATAGCATTATTGCGTAGGTATTAAAACTCTAGTAAAATTGCTATTATATAACTTGTTAAGTTTTCGTAGATCAGCAGTGTTAATAGTTTAGAAAACCATGTTTGACCTACAAATCCATCTTTTATTACCCGACTGCAAAAAAGTTGAGTTACTTAATTGTTTTTAAGGTAGTACAGACCTACGTATTGTTTTTTTGTGTTATTTAAAAGTCGTGAGAGCTCACGTATAGTTACGTCTATTCTAGCTACAAAGTCTAGCACTTTCTCCTACAAATTAGGAACCTTAAGTCTAAATTGTATTCCAAGAAGGCACTTGGCCATTACGCAGAAGAAAACTTTCAATATATTTCGAATGTTCATATTATTTTCAACTAAGTATTACAATACCATAAGGTGGCAGCAGTATGCAGTTGTATGCCATAATATTTTTATGAAAGGTAGTCTCGTTTTTGATATTACGTAGATTATATTTCCAGTTGTAACAGTTTTTGGCGTATGTCCACGGCTCGTAGTACGAGACGCCACCGGACGTACAACTACGCGTAGGAAGTTTACGAGTAGTTATGTAAGGAACATACAATCTAGATTCTAGAGCTTGGATTATATGGCTGTTAGTATACTCGTATACATAAAGCTAGTCAGCCCGCGAGCAGATTTTCATTTATTTTATGTGATCATTCATCCGTTTATGATTTTTTTCTTTTGCTAAATTTGTGTTTTGCCTGCTGATTGACGTCGCTAGATGTTTTCTTCGGCCATTCAGGAGACGATAAAGGGAATGAATTGCAGAGCAATTTATTACTGTGAGTGTACGATATCTCTCGATCGTCACAAAATTATAATTCTCGATGTAGAGGTCTCGCAAAAAATAAACCGAAAAAGTAATTTTCCTAACAAGGTCCAGTCTAAATTAGGTTTTCAGTTTTTCACAAAAGGCTCCTGCAATTCCCTCTAAAGCCAAGTGCACATTACAGCGCAACGAATTTTCATACAAAAAGTGCGGTGCGGCTCGCCTGTAGTGTGCGTTGGTTTATAGAAAATGTACTAAAGTGTAGGTCTCCTAATGTAGATGGAGTTTTCAATGTGGTGCGGCCCGTCCAAGTCTGCGTCAGCCTTAAAGCTACCGTTTTAATAATAATAATAATAAAAAAAACTTTATTTCGGGTGGCATAGACCCATAGAAATCTTAACCTAATACGTATATCTTAATATTTTTATTTTCCATGACTCGCCACACCTACACAAGACCATGGGTCATGACCCATTGACTCTGAAAGGGACAGTCAAAACGTACAGCTATTTCTGTTAATTGTTTTAATCGACTTAAAAAAGGTCGAGTATTTTTCAAAGTATTAAATTCACTTACCGAGCCACACAGTATTGTGTTTACTCTCGCAATGTTCAAGCTCGGGTCGTATGTGCACGTCGTCATCATGGTGCCTCGGAGCCTCCAACGGGAAGATCTCCACGCGTCGCTCTAGGGGATCTCGGAGCTGCCACGCCGTGAGGAGTGCCACGTCTACCACTAGGAGGCCTCCAACCATTGTGTAGAGCTTCCAGCCGTGGATACGCTTTTTCTGTTAGTAGATATTGGTGGAAGTTCAGTATTTAGTGATCGCAGTTTAGTATTAAGGCGCTGACAAGACCCAATTGACCAAAATAGGCTTCTCTTAAGAAAGAAAATTGCCAAATCTGTATAGTTTGTGGGAGCGGAAAAAATATATGTTAATTTTGAACATATTTCCCAGAACTTGGTTGTCACCAAAACACGTTTTGAAAAAAAAATCTCGATACAAACTAACGTTAAACTAACCTCTTATCTTGAGTTCTAATACAAAATATCTATATTAAATATCAACATAAATTACGTATTTAATTAATAAGAAGTACGTCTTATTCTAATGCAGAACTTGGTTGTTTTTTATTTTCGATTACTCAACTCAATTCTGAGTAAATAGATAATTACTTCTTATTTTGCAATAAATTACAAGCGTTTTGTCGTCGCGCTTCTCTTTCTTTTCTATGCAATCTGACAGTGACCGCGGTTTAGGTGTTGTCAGCGTCTTAAGATAGATAGATAGAATACTCTTTATTATGTACACCATAAAAATTACAGCTATAAATGTAGAAATTTTACATAGGGTGACACAATGGGCGGACTTATCGCTAAAAGCGATCTTTTAAAGACAACCTTTGGTGTATTAGGGGGGAAAGGAGAAACAGTACTGCCCGCTTGCATCAAAAATCACTTAATGCGTTTAACGATAAACGAATTTAATACATTAATGCACAAGAGCAACAAGTTCTATTTCTGTCCATCGTTTGAAAATGGCTGTTGATAATGTTTTAAATATTTATGACATAATTATATTTTTAAATGTAAACAGTATTTAACGGATTTATTGATTTGTGGTGCAAGCAGGTCTAAAAGTGTAGCATAATTATTTTAAGTTAAAGCTGATTGAAGTTAGTCAGCTTTAAACAAGCTTAACTTTTTAGAATGTGATGTAATTAATGACATGCCCGTCTTGTTCACAAATCATGCTTGCAATAACTATGTACGCACTATATAAACTTGTCATTGTAATAATACAATTAAGTAAATTGCATTCCGTTAAACTGAATTAATCAAGTTTAGTTAACACTACATACAGTGGTGGTCATATAATCAGAAACACATTGCAGAGTCACTCGGTAGTTTTAATACATCATCATCATCATTTCAGCCAAAAGACGTCCACTGCTGGATAAAGGCCTCCCCCAAGGACCGCCACTTCGACCGGTTTTGTGCTTCCTACATCCAGTGGATTCCTGCGGCCTTCACAAGGTCATCGGTCCACCTTGTAGGAGGCCTTCCAACGCTACGTCTTCCGGTACGCGGTCGCCACTAAGAATCTTTCGGCCCCATCGGCCATCTGTCCTGCGAGCAATGTGCCCTGCTCACTGCCACTTAAGTTTGGCAATTCTTCGGGCTATGTCGGTAACCTTGTTTCGCCTGCGGCTCTCTTCATTTCTGATTCGATCACGTAAGGAAACTCCAAGCAGAGCCCTCTCCATTGCCCTTTGAGTGACTTTTAGCCTTTTAATAAGGCCCATTGTAAGCGACCACGTTTCAGTGCCATAGGTCATTCATCATTGTGTGTGTCAGTGTTAATTACTTTTATGTTATTATTGAAACTAATTGGAGGTAAAAGTTTCATTTACCACATTAAAATGTACACACAATGAAGGGTTCCGTAATTGAGAAGTTGGTATGAATTTATACCAAAAACAAACTTAACATTGTAGTTGAAAACATGTTCTTCCATACATCGATATACGTCACGGTCAATCTTCCAACTGCAAATGTAAGTTGGGCGACTATTATTCGTTAACTTGTAAAGTCTACTTAGCCGTGATAGTTTTCCTTTTAATTTCGTTATATATACTACTGCCATTTTTTCATATTCCCAAAAACAACCATTTACTAATTAATTTGCATTTTAGAGCTTAATATTGCGCAAACGGATCCCTGAATCGAAAAATGGCTTTGACAGACTCGCATTATTTTTGAACGGCCTATTCAACGATACCCCACACCATGGGATTTACGAGAAAAAAATGTCATCCCTACATTACGTGTAAGGGAGGTAACCTAAAAACCGAACTGCAAGCGCAACGCGTGTACTCAACATCGACCCCCAAACGTGCACATTCTGCAATTGTCGCCAAGATGAAAACTGCTGTGTCGCAAACAAAACGACAAGCAGAGCAACCTAAAGGGGGAAAGCAGAGTCGCTCAGCATCGAGGGTGACTAAAGGCGCTGTGATGGACCACAAACAGCAGGGTCAAAAATCAAAATCAAAATATTTTTATTTCACATAAACCTACATGGGCAATTATGAAACGTCAGAAGCTAGGTGCACGGTTCCAATTGATCGTTTCCTATGGAGAAGAGCCGGCAAGAAACTTCACGGTTACTCTTTTAAAAATAATTAGCTTTTACAATGTTTTCAAATTACACAAATTAGGTATGGGAGGACAGTGTAGGCCTGTCGAGAAGTACTTAACAAAAAAAGAGAAAAGGAAATGGTCTAAAGAAAAAAAGATCTAGTCTATTAAGCCTACAACGTTCTCACATTCACAACGTACACAAGAATCCATGAAAAATAATATTAATAATATTAAGTCTGAAATATAAATTGTAGGTATATAATGTCAAATAGTGAAAATATAATGTCAAAAAAGTATGGTCAGTGTATGGTAAGTGTGGTCCATCGAAGATCACATGCGATGAGGACAGCTTCATTAAGATGGAGAGAAAGAAGAGGAAGCCTACTTATAGCAACCAGTGTGGGACAGCGCCTGCAGGTACTAACATGCTGCTACGTCCTGCAGTACCGACGACGCAGCTGTACGTGTCTCGATTGCATCAGTCTACGAAGACTGAGGACATCGTAGACATACTCTACGATGTCCAACCTCAAGGTCCAGTTGGTCTTACCCGTATGTACGGGTAAGACCAAAAGGACCTTGAGGGTGGAGAAGTTGGAGGCGCGCCATAACACCAATTTCAAGTCGTTCGTGGTGCGTGTTCCGACTCATCATTTGGTGACCTTCCTCAAGGCAGAGTTTTGGCCGAAAGATGTGCTGTATCGGCGTTTCCGCGGTCGGCTACGCGACACCTCGCAGCGTAATACGACGCCGTCACTTCGTGTAGAAAATATAAAAACAATAACTATAAACCAATACAGTTTATAGTGATTGTTTTTATACGTATACAAGATGCAGTTTTGAACCTGCAAAACATTTCAGGAGGTTGTTATGAAACTCGTAAGTAATCATATAACAATACGGTACCAAGTCAATAATCAATAATACTTTTTATTTTAGATTTTTAAATTTTATTGTTTTTCAGAATGACTCTCTTAATAACCCTATCTAAGATCTATGAAACAAATGTCAGTTGCGTTTGTTTGTGTGTGTGTGAGAAAGCGCAGTTTAAGGACACGTACAGACTGGCTGTGTTTTAAAAAGGGGAGTTCACACATACTGATTTCCGTAAATAAGAATATAATGAAAAAAAATACCTGCCCATTTTATTGTTGATTCGGGTCGAGAATCACTAACATAATTACATCCTAAAATGTTTTGCAGATCGAATACAACACCTTGTATATATATATATTATGTTTTGTTGGCCCTTAGTTGCTTGAAATAAAGGATATTATTATTATTGTAAGGGTTTCTTGTTGACTATGGAACCCTAAAAATGGGTAGAAAAAGAACTGTGATGCAGCAACAAGATTTTTTTTGTGAATTTTCATTTTAAACGGAAATGGGCTTACAGAAAAATAGCCGTTCACGTAGAGTGTTTTGTAAAGATGGCTAACACCATTGCACATTACAAACAACATGGCACATCGGATAATGCGCCTAGAAAAGTTCGGCCAAGGAAGACCACAATTTAAAGAGAAAGGCTTATGACTCGTGATGACTCTCGAAACGTGCCCGCAAGACTAGTCCGTAGGCAGTTGGTTGAAGGGAAACTGTTTTTGGATGGAATTTTGGAAGGAATAGAATTTGGAAAGCTTGCTAGGAAAGGACTACTTCTTACCAGGCAACATAGAGGAAGTCGTCTAGCTAGAACATATGGCAGTTGGACTGTTCAACAATGGAAACAAATATATTTTCGGATGAAACTAATAGAAATTTGGTAAATTCCGATGGAAAACCTGTACGACGACCAATTAACGTGGCTTTGAGTCACAAGTACCTACACTAAAAAGACTCTTAAGACGCTGACAACACCTAAACCGCGGTCACTGTCAGATTGCAAAGAAAAGAAAGAGAAGCGCGACGACAAAACGCTTGTAATTTATTGCAAAATATGAAGTAATTATCTATTTACTCAGAATTGAGTTGAGAAATCGAAAATAAAAAACAACCAACTTCTGCATTAGAATAAGACGTAGGTACTTGTTATTAATTAAATACGTAATGTATGTTGATATTTAATATAGATATTTTGGATTAGAACTCAAGGTAAGAGGTTAGTTTAACGTTAGTTTGTATCGAGATTTTTTTTCAAAACGTGTTTTGGTGACAACCAAGTTCAGGGAAATATGTTCAAAATTAACATATATTTTTTCCGCTACCACAAACTATACAGATTTGGCAATTTTCTTTCTTAAGCGAAGCCTATTTTGGTCAATTGGGTCTTGTCAGCGCCTTAAGCACGGCGGCGCGGCGGCGGTGGAAATGTCAAAGTGTGGGAATGTTTTTCGGGATACGGAGTTGGTCCTGTGAGAAATAGTGAAGGGCTAATGGATCAGTATGGATACAGAGCCATCTTAGAGGAAACAATGATCCCATATTCCGATGAAACTTGCCAGTGAGTTGGATATTTCAACAGGATACAGCAAACAGCATAAGTTTTTCTTAGAGAACAATCGGTGACAATGTTGGACAAGCCAGCTAAAAGTCCGGATTTAAATCCGATAGAGAATTTGTGGCACATCGTGAAGAAATCACTGAAATCGGATAAATATATTACTAACGTCAACCAAATTTTCGACGCATTAGTTGAAGTTTGGAGAGGTATTCCATAGCAAACGAGTGAAAAATTTATAAAATCAATGCCACGTCGTTGTAGAGCTGTAACCGACAACAGAGGCTAAAAATAATATATAACTTGGACAAAAATTACCAATATCTTTAGTACTGGCAATCGGACAACTAACTAGAAACACAAGAAACCAACACTAAAAACTTGAACAAAACTCCAATAATTTGGATAAATTGTGAAATGGATACTAAGTACCGAATACCTTATTCATAGCCGATTAGTACTTGGTCGGGCCGAGCACTAATTGGTTATGAATAAAATTAAAATAGTGTTTCTAGTTAGTTGTCCGATTGTCAGTACTAAAGATATTGGTACTTTTTGTCCAAGTTATATATTATTTTTTATTAGTTAATACAATGTTATTGATCGTTTTTAAACTAGAGTTACGAGTGTACACTGTGGTAATTGAATCCTTTACCTACAATTAACTCTCTCTCATTATCCTTCCGAGATTGCTGTCGAATTTTTTTATGAAACTATTTATAGAGTTATTAGGTCACATATTCCTTTAACTTATACTAAAACCTCAAAATTCCCGATCTGGTTCACACCCTCTCTAATAAAAATATTTAAAACTAAAGAACATGCTTGGATTAAGTGGAAGAATTACGGTAATCACTCTGACTATTTGCATTTTTCAAATTATCGCAAATTGTTCCATGATGAGATCGCTAAATGTTATAAGAGATATATGACATCAGTTGAAGACAGTATTCCTAAGTCTGTTAAATATTTTTGGTCCTATGTCTCTTCTAAGAAAGGCAAAGCTAAGTATCCTGCTAATATGTATTACAAAAATGCCTGTTCTGATGATCCCAAGATAATATGCAATTTATTTTCATCTTACTTTAGCTCGGTATATGAATCCTCTACATTTGACCCAGGCCAATGGCAACCGTCTAATTGCTACGAAGATAATTCTCCATGTATCTCTGACATTTACTTGCCAAAGGAATCAATACGTACAGCATTGAAGTCACTTGATTCTTCTAAAGGAGCTGGACCGGATGGCATACCACCTTCCTTCTTCATAAGAACATCTGATCACTTGTCTTCCGCATTATATATAATTTTTAATAAATGTTTGAAGGAAGGGGTCTTTCCTACTATTTGGAAACGAGCCTCTATCACCCCAGTGTACAAGAGTGGCGATAAAAATAATGTCGAGAATTACCGGCCAATCTCTATTCTCTCCACTTTGTCGAAGGTCTTTGAACGTCTTGTGCACAGTGCGCTATACCCTCATATTCGTCATCTTATCATACCCGAACAACATGGTTTTGTCAAACGTCGCTCTACTACCACTAACCTTATGACTTTTGTGAACTATCTCTTTGAAAATATGGACCGCCGGGTACAGGTTGACGCTGTTTACACAGATTTTCAGAAGGCCTTTGACAAGGTGGATCACACCCTGCTTATGGAAAAAATTGCCTTTAATGGTATACGGGGAAATTTACTCAGATGGTTTGCTTCATATATTATCAATAGAACTCAGAAGATTGTCATTAGTGGGCATGAATCTGACTCTATAGTTGTCGAATCCGGGGTTCCTCAGGGATCAGTATTAGGACCTTTTCTTTTTGTATTGTTTATTAATGACATTAAATATTGTTTTGTTAACTCTCATTTCTTGATGTACGCAGACGATATGAAAATTTATAGCACTTGTAAAAATATTCGTGACTGCTATTATTTACAACAGGACCTTGATAGATTTTATGAGTACTGCCTTAAAAATAAACTCTTTCTTAGTCTTCCAAAATGTTTCACAATTTCTTTTACCAAAAATATAAATCGAATCAATTTTAATTACTCAATAAATAATATTAATCTTAATGAAGTTCAATCTGTCCGCGATTTGGGTGTTACTCTTGACTCTCGTCTACATTTTGATGCTCATATTGACAATATTGTTAAAAAAGCCTTTCAGATGTATGGACTGGTGATGAGATTTTCAAGTGACTTTGTACGACCCTCTACATTCTTAATGTTATATAAATGCCTGATTCGACCGCAATTAGAATACGCTGTTCAAATTTGGGACCCTCTATATGATAAGTACAAGGATAGACTAGAAATTGTTCAGAAAAAGTATCTACGTACTATGAATTATAAATGTCATCGCCCTAAAGTCTCCTATGAACAATTACTAATATGTTATAATGTCCTTAGCTTGGAATCGAGACGATTACTTCTGGGTGTAATGATGCTACATGGTATATGTAATAATAGATTCGATTGCATTCCTTTATCTAATAGTCTACGTTATATAGTACCTAGATGTGTCATGCTTCGTGGGGTACGTGTGCCTCGACTATTCCACACAAACTCGTGCAGAACTAATGCTGGTGTGCGCGTGCCTCTTCGTCATCTCGTTGATGCATACAACACTCACTTTATGGAGCTCGACATATTTGCTCTCTCCAAACATTGTTTCAAGGCGAGAGCAATCGAATTACTAAATTCTTAAGAATAATCTTTCTATATATATATTTATTTGACTTCTCTTTTTCTTAACATTCTTTTATGATGCACACACTGTATATCTGTTTTCTTTTAACTTCTTTTTTGTGAATTCGTGGACAATGGTGTGGGTTACATGTGTAGTAACACACATATGGAATAGATTATGTATTACTAAGTATTGTGCTAATTTAAGAATCTTTAGTTAAGCTTAGCATGTAACTGTTTTTTGTCCCTAACAAATAAAATAAAATAAAATAAAATTAATTTGCCAAGTGACTGTGTTTCTTATTGACCACCACTGTATATAGTTCTAGATGATTATATTTATAATCCTACATAGGTGCCTAAGTAAATATCGTATTTTACTTCATCATTCCACTCAAATAATAAAAATTCCGTATTCCAATGAGGAAAAAAACACGGACTCTCTGAATAAAATAAAATCAGAAGTCAACAATACAATATATTTAAATGACGCAACGGGTGGGCGTCGAATCAGGTTCAAGAAAATAAAAAAACCCGATATCTCAAAAAGCTTTTGCTCCGTATTTGCTTACAAGAGCCTCGTCGGATGTGATCTCAATAAGTCCTATAGGAAAACTTCAGAGGACGCAATGAAGTGCGGAAACAAAAAACGCAAACATTCGATATGTAAAGTGACACAAGACGGTCTAATTTCCATTGTCTATTGGAGTTGAAAGGACTTGCTTTTACATTCATGTCTGTCGGTACTGGATTTGTCTTCAGTTAGATGAATATGCTATATACTATACGACAACGATTATGTCATAATTATATGTAATTTATCTGAACGTTTATACCTAATAAGCGTTACGGACGTCTGTTTCAAAATCATGCTAATGTAATAACATAAAAAAAAGATATAATTTTTTGTTTGGGTTAAGCATGGAATGAAATGTGCGATCTACACATAATGTGACATAAACAAGTGACATAAACTAGACAGGATAAAGACAGGAAAATAATATAATATAATACCATTCTTTCCCTCTCAGTTGATATATATATTATGTTACCTATTTACTGTACTCGTAAACGTTTTGCACGCTCCGTAAAAACAGTCACTTAAAATTCTTCTCAAAACCTACGTGGGGTATTGCACGGAAATTCCAATTACCGAGTTGATTACCTTTGTTTCCACTTTAGGTTTAGTAGTGTGCCGATGGACTCGCCATACTTTGGTGAACATGGCGCCGTATGCCATAGAGAAGCCCGTGGCGAGCAACCAGGCGCGCGCGGCGCACAGCCCGGAGAAGTGCTGCGGCATCACCCAGCGACCGTCCACGCCCAGCGCGATGGCCGCGCTCAGGCAGATGCAGCACCCGCACAACATCACCGTGTTACACGCCGGGTGCGACCACTGAATCACCCTGAACACAATACTCTACAGTATAGATACCAAAGAAGTCGAACAAAAATTACGACCCGATGTACCAACTTTAACGACTGCTGTATTGGTTTCACGTAATAAAAACTAAAACAAAGTAAGCGCACAACGGATACGGGACATCGACTTTGTCGTTAAAACAGTATGATACTCTTGTTCTTTTCCTTGTGTCATTTTATACTCTTGTAGAATTTTGTTCGATTTTCATCGAAGAGAAGTGGAATAATTCAGAAAGGAATAAAGAAATAAACAAAAATAAAATAAAGATGGCGGTCCTCAACACTATCGGAGTTCCCCTTTAACTGTTCACTGCTTCAGATCATTTACATTCATCTCATCGCAAATTGCTCGTTTGGCATATAAAACTCCGCCGTCAGGATAACACAACGACCGGCGAGCGACGCAACGAGAAGCGCGGTTTTATTTTAACTACATTTGTTTTCGATAAATACGAGCATAGATTTTCTAGTTTTCAGTGCAGAAAATTGCTGAATAGATAGATTGAGTGGGTTCCAAGTTAACTTTGTAAACGATATGCGAAATTAATAGTATTTTTAAGAATAACAAGTGACAACAAACACCGCAAAAAACAACAGTATTCTTTATATTTGAGTGTTAAAAATCAAGCTACAATAATTTTAGTTGGACACGTTCCGAGCATTAAGTAGTAAATTAAGTAGATTGTCTTAACAAGACCCTTGTCAATATCATGCACTCCTTATTTTCAGCAGTAAGTTCAGGGTGACGTTGACAAAGGATCCTAAAACAAGATATATTGGGTTTCTTACCTCCGGTGTCTGTGCAAGATGTTGAAGACAATTAGTGCAATGGCGGCGAGGATCCCAGCGATGCAGAGGGCGGTCATGCACGCAAAAAGCGGCAGAGAGACCGTCCGTAACTCGTTAACTACCACCGTACGGTCGGGGGGCACCTTCCCACCTGCCCAAATCCAAACCCATTTCATGCGTCAGTAAAATGTGTGTGACGCTCGTAAATCACACATAAAACTATTAGCTATATACAGGAAATAAAAGAAACTGTACCTACTCGATATAATTGCTCCTATTTTCGTTTACTGTTTTTTTTCTCTCGTTCAGCTAACGAAAGAATTATTCCTGCTTTGACTTTACGATACCAGTAACTCGGCTGTTATAAGTACGGAGAACTACGCGCTCCCAGTCCCGGTGCCTTGAGGCAATATTCCTTTAAAATAATTAATAAACAATTTCTTTTTTTTTGCTTTGTTGTTTTGTGTGCGGTTTTTTCCGCTGAAATGTTTCAGACCCTCGTTTTTATGTGCCTGTATTTTATGGGAAATTGTTGTAAAGGTTTTATATGACACTAACAAAAAATATTAGTTTCGAGATACGGATACGTACAGTTTTGGTAATAAAAGTGTCAGCGCGTGTGTTAAACTGAAAATGTATGTCTTTTAGTTTTTGGACACGTAAACTTTAAAATTATGGATTTTTCCACAAAATCAAACACTGTTAAAAATGTCCATAAACATGTTCACAAACAAAACATACAACTTTTACACAGAAAGTTTATGTTCCAAAAAATATTTTAGATTGCTAAAAGAAACAAATATCCTACGAATTAAATCCTACACACGCTATTATTTTCAAGTCTTAGCTCCATAATATTATTATTACAAACAGTTTTGTCAAACATTTGAATGTCATACGTACCGACCCACCGCTCTCGTTCCAGCCACGTCAAATTGTCAGCCTGCGTGTCATAGTAGCCGAGCTTCACGTAATGGTTGTCAGTCAGCTGCTCGATTTGAGTCAACGCTATGCGGTCGCCTTGGGACGAAAATGCCACCAGACCCTACGAAATGAACACAATATATACATGAAAAACATTATGCCTGTTTTCTTCAAAGGAGTGCCTGCCGACCCCTTCGATTTTCGACAGTTATGTTTAAGTCCCAGCAAGTAATGGGGAGCAAGCACATTGATATTTAGGTGGATACCCTAAGCCCACGATATTCAATTTTCTTACGTATTTTTTGTCAATTTGCAGGTCAGGTTCAGATAGTATGTTGATCAAATTTGCGACCGAAACAAATATATGTATTTACGGAATTATTATCCTATGAATCATCAATGTAACTCTCTCATCGAATTATTAATTCATTGGTGTGATCTGACATGTACTAGCTGTCATTTTGTGTAATAAAATGGTCATATTATTGTAATGTGAATATTGAATATTGAAATTGTAATTTGAATTGTGATACCCAAATTTAGATTAACAAAAACAAGCAAATCATTTGTTATCAACAGTATCCGCTTTTATAACAAGTTGCCAAAGTCGTTTACAGAACTTAGCGATGGAAAGTTCAAAACCCACATCAAACGTTTCCTTATCAAAAACGCATATTATAAGATTAAAGACTACGTTGAAGACAAGGAAGTTTGGCAATAATTCCTTTTGCACATATGGCTTCCCTGGTACCTCATAAACAGCATAACTATGTCTATTAACTGCTCCCAAATTACGATGTTTATTATTATTATTTTTATACATTTTGACTTAAAAAAAAAAAAAATAAGTTTATTGACACAAAATACCTTTGTATACAATTCCAATACATTTCACTTAGGTATATTGGATTTTAAGGAAAGGCTGCACAAATAGTGAAAAACCCTGCTTCCTAAACTAGGGGAACCCTGTGACCTAGGAGTCAGTGTTCTACTGTAACTTCGTGTACAAAAGAAACCTTTATTTATTTATGTGTGTTAATAAACCCATAATGACCTGAATTAATTATGAATCTGAATGTGTGAGGATGTGTGTATAGGTAGGTATGTGTGGCGGTGTGAGTGGGATGGGATGTGGTGTGGTGTGATGTACGAGAGGGGAGGGGGTGTTATGTGGGTGTGTGTGTTCGTGTAGGTGTGTCCGTCTGATGTTGCAAGAGTTTCCATATACGTTTCTGTAAAATAATAAAGATAATCACGTGCCTACATTATTTTAGAAATAAGGTCTTCTGTACGAGAATAGTCCTGATTATACAGCCAGTTTTGTAATTTGGTTTTGACTTCATGTTTGTTTAAATTACTAATTTGGATATGTTTGTTGACCCTTCTGTAATATTTTCATTGTTTGACATTATATACCTACAATTTTGATTTCAGACTTGTTGTAATGGCAAACATGTCATTTGGTTTAAATAGGTTTTTATTTTTATTATTTTATTAATATTTTACATAGATTCTTGTGTAACTTGTGAATGTGAGAACGTTGTAGGCTTAATAGACTAGATATTTTGTAGACCTTTTTCTTTTTCTTTTTTTTTTGTGCCTGGTACATCTCGACAGGCCTACACTGTCTTCCCATACCTATTAACACTAATTTGAAAACATTGTAAAAGCCAATTATTTTTAAAAGAGTAACCGTGAAGTTTCTTGTCGGCTCTTCTCCTTAGGAAACGACCAATTGGAACCGTGCACCTAGCTTCTGACATTTCATAAGTGCCCATGTAGGTTTATGTGAAATAAAAATATTTTTGATTTTGATTTTGAATGGTGATCGTTTAGATTGATCGAATTATATAAGTTTAAAATAAATGTATAATAATAAGTGTAAAAGTCTAAAATGCAATAATACAAGAGAAACATGCCCATTTTATTACACTAAGTGACTAGCTGTCACTTAGTGTAATAAAATGGGCATGTTTCTCTTGTATGTCAGATTCCTCCAGTGAATTAATAATTCAGCTTTATGATAGAATTGGCCTCAAATGTCATGATTTCATTGAATAGTAATTCAATAGAGTAATTATAACTAAGAGAGTTGCATTGATGATTTAAATGATTATAATTCTGTATATTCTTCTTACGGTCGTTGTGTCAGTTCAATTTCATAATTATCAATCATAGTTATGATAGCATAATTTCAAGTTCTCCTGAAACTTCTTACATTCACAAATTATTTCGTTGCTCATTTAACTTTCACAAAGTTTGAAACTTTGAATGAAACTATATGAAACATACTATTCCATCGTCTATTGAAGGTAAATTATGATAAGAATTTATCATGTAGAAGATGACTTATCATTGAATTAAGTACTTTAACTTTATGAATTTGCTATGAATTATTTCCATATGTTATCGTAACATCTGTCTGTTTTTTCATAAGTGGATTAAGAACTCGAGAGTTAGTTTTATAATTTACCAGATTTCTATTTTATTTCATAGGTTAGTAATTAAACACCAAGCTACTAGAGCAGAGCCGGGGCAAAAGTTAATATATTAATAAATCCGCTACGAACAATTCGATAATTGCGATGATTTTATGATATTTTATGGGTTTTACTGCGATGAAATTACTTTCAGTAAGTATGGGGAAATGTCACTAGGATGAAGCATTACCATGAAAAATGTACAGGTGCAGTTTTACTTACTAGGTAATGTATATTTTTGTCTACAACGATTTTGCGTTCGCGTCCATTTAACTCAAGAGGCAACTTGAGTTAAAAGTAACATAAGTAAAACTGCACTAAGTACATTTTTCACGGTAATGCTTCATATTAGTGACATTTCCCCATACTGAAAGTAATTTCATGGCAGTAAAAGTCATAAAATATCAATTCATCGCTATTAACGAATTCTTCGTAGCAGATTTATTAATAATATACTAACTTTTGCCCCGGCTCTGCTCTCGTAGCCTGGTATTGGTTTACTAACCTATGAAATATGAATGATCAATGTTTTGTAGTTAGTAACATTTTTTTTTTAAACCAGTTGGAGTTTGATAACTCTGTAAAGGAAATAACTTTTTGTTTTCTATACTCTTCGAAAATAACTTCCAGTTCGGTCCCCATCGAAGCTGAGGCTTAATTGCCACAAAGGCGGCGTAATTTCATTTTATTCTTGTTTCTACGCAAAATATCTAATAACAGAATATTTTTTCCGGCGTGTTTGTTATTTTTATAAATGATACTTCCGCACGTCTTTCATTGAATTAACTTAGGTACGATATTATGAGGGTGATTTTTATCTTTGCAGTTCATGCTTATTTAATAATAAAAAAAACTATTTTGTATTCAAAAGTTGAGTGTTTTCTAGTACCTAGTTCTGTTGTATTCATGAATCTCTGACCACAGAGCAATAAACATTTCTCTTGACTCGAAGGCTATACACGAGTCAAACTGGGAGCAAAAACTAGTCATAAATAAATTTTATAGCTTTAATTGCAGCCGTTTTATGTGTTATCGCAACTAATGTTAGTTTCATTTTCAGATATTATTGTATGCTACTGAAACGATGGGATATGTATAGATACAAGCTTTTTAAACAAATACGGTAATTACGAATTCATCTGTCAAGCATAACAACTATCCGGGGTCACGGGAAGGTACCAAAGGGTTACCGAGGCCCCTGGCAACAGAGGCAACTGAAGGAATACGTGTGGTTTTTAGTCAGTAAGTAACCCTCCCGTTCCGCCCAGAGTTAAAGTTATTTCATGATTACCCACCCAAAAAAAGAGAAGCTTAACAACTATACGTGAATAAAATTATATTATTACTAGATTTGACATAACTCGGGACCCTGGGGACTCCTGTGGAATGCGTACGAGGGGCCGAAGCCAACTCGCAGAGGCCCGTTGCACGTTTTTAATGGAATGAGGCACCAACCGACGATTATCCCTGTATACACTATCCAGACTTACTGGTTACCAAGAACTATGGAAGTACTATGGCCCCTGCCTGATCAATGATGATGAGCGTAGTGATGTAGCGACAAGGGGGCAACATATCTTAAAATTTTTGAGGAGTGGAGAGGTATTCCACGGCTTATTTTGAAACAAGAGGAAAGAGAAATTTTGTCAGGATAACGTCGGGCGGGTCATCTGATTTATTATAAAAACCGGCAAAGTGCGTGTCGGACCACGCACAATGAAGGGTTCAGTAGTAGTAGTTGGGAAGTTAGTATGAATTTATCCCAAAAACAAACATTGTAGTTGAAAAACATACCTAGCTGTGATAGTTTTTCTTTTAATTTCATTATATGTACTACTGCCATGTTTTTTTCACATCTCTATAAACAATCATTTGGCTGGCAGAGGGGGGGGGGGGGGGGCACCTGACTCTAACAAGAATTTGCACTTTAATGCATAATATTACGCAAGCGGATCTTTGAATCGTCAAGTGGTGTTGACAGACCCGCAATATTTTTAAACGGCCTATCCAATGATATCCCACACTATGGGGTAAATGAGAAAAAAAAATGTCATCCCCACATTACGTGAAAGGGAAGTACACTAAAAAAATTTTTTTTCAAAATTTTTTAATAGCACTTTGTCTGCGTGATTAATATGTATACCTGTACCAAATTACAGCTTTCTAGTACTAAGCGTCTTTGAGCTACAGCGGGGACAGGCAGACAGACAGACGGACGGACATGGCGAAACCATAAGGGTTCCTTGTTTAGCACGGAAGCGGAAAAATGTAATTTTCTCTTGGGCTATGAAACTCAAACCGGAAAAAAGTCTAAACCTCGAAAATACTGATATATTTTTTATATTTTAAATGTATGCCACATTTTATAATAAAGCTAGCGAGCTATGTGTAATAAAGTCAAGTAAAAGAGTGTTTCATACCAACACACAACAAAGTACTTGTTATAGAGATTGCTTTTTCATATTATATTATCTCTAGGCAATAAGCTCTGTTGGCATTTTATACTGTATTCTAATAAAATTTATATTTGAGTAAATATATTATTGAGTATCAATCTCGTGATTTATATCGAGTTAACAAGCGATAGTGTACTTAAGATATAGTGCAGTAGATAGAGCAATACTTACCGATACACCGAGGAATGAAGTGGAGTTTATTGCCTCGTAAATGTCATCTGCAATCTTCTTGTTCGTGTATGTGAAGTTCTTCAAACTAAGTCCGCTTTTCTCCAGTTTCTCCATAGTTTTGTTGAAGGCTAAGGAAATACAAATAGGTTAATCTCTTCATCCAAGGATATGAGGATTATATATTGTCCGTGTGCTTAAGTGTCGACCTTCTGCGCGTAACTGTTCGGGGAGATACCGCGCATAAATTTGGAATTATCTCAAACAGTCTTGGTGACAGTTGTGTGAATTGTGGCTTTGACTTAGTTTTACAAAGCTTGAGACCAGACTGTGTGTTTTACGAGGCGCGTTTCGTATTCCTATGCCGTATTTTAGACTACTCGTATGTGCATTGTCGTTGCCGCTGCTACGTATTCAAGCTACGCCAGCTACGCTCGTAGCACCGTAGCACGTGGTGCGAAGACGCGCGCCTACGCGAGTGATCCCGGTAAAATTTTAGGCAGAAACATATTATGCGCATTATAATGCTCGCAGTTTTTTAAACTGGCAAATATCTTTTTTTATTGTGCAGTAATTCAGTGCGTGATCGCTCATTTTGAAACTATACCTACTATATTCGTAACCGTTTAGCCTTGGTTAGGAATATAGTAGGTATATTTTCAAAATGAGCGATCACGCACTGAATTACTGTTACTTGTAAAAATAATAAAGGAATGCCAAAAAACATTAGTTGCCATCATTATAAAAAAAAATCATCGGTCCATAAATAAAATGGTCTAAAAATTATTGATATTTTGAGCAATCGTAAGTAATAAAGTGTAATTGTTTCCGACATATTATGAAATATTTCTGGAACGGTATTATTGTACATCGCATCATTTTCAAAGCCCTTTGTTCATGGTCGCGACGGGACGGTTTTTTTTTCATCTTCCGTTTCACGAATCAGAATTCGTGAAACGGAGGATGAAAAAAAACAAAACCGTTCAAGTGTAGGTTACCACGAATAGGTAAATTAATATGGACCGGGAAAATGTTCAAAGAACCGGATTGTTCTGAAAAGATAAATGCGAACTGAAATTGGGTGTCTTGTTATTTACCATAGATATCCGTCTTTTACCCATTAGAAGCTTTTATTAATTATTAGGCACACGTTAGTTGTTTAGCTAGTTTTTACCCGACTGTTCCAGAAGGAGGGTAATGCTTTTAATGCATCTTGCATATTTTATTACACTTTTTTGGATATATATGACAATTTTGTCTTTTATAAGCTGAGAATACTCATTAGTAATTCTACATTATCAAACTTATTCCACTCCTTTAGTAACAAAACGTTACTTATTTCTTTCAAAATCTGTTCTAACTTTTAAGTAAATTCTTGTTATTTCACAGCAGCTTTAACCTACGTAAGCAAAGGAAGAGTGTAGTGTGTTGTCAATTGTTATGGTGTGCTCCTCGCGCGGCTCCACGTACGTAGCTTGTGTTGGAACGTAACGTGGCACGTGACGTGTGGCGCCACCTATTGTGCTACTCGAGCACTACACTTGTTAAATTTTATTACGCACGTTAGGGCTGTCTCATTGTGCTTTCAACATACTACTATACTCGTTCATGTTGGTACTTTAGCAAAGTATTTTGCTATTCGAAAGAATACAAGTTTATTTCATTTCTCATGTAAAAACATGACAAATGAAATATCACGTAAAACTTTTGAGATCGCGGGTATTTTCGTCTATGTTCAAAATAAAAATGGTAAGACGAGGTACCGAAATAAATATCATTACAATATTGATGGCTCAGCCGCTCAGTTGCTACGTTATTATGTAATTCTGATCATTTCAATTTCGCTATTTTTTTTATTAAGCGACACAGTTCTACAGTTTTTTTGGAAGATTATCTTAATAATTTTATTGCGTTATTGCGATTAATAACAAAATCTACATCAGCAATGAGCCGCTGAATTTCTTTTTCGTTTTCATTAACTTTTTTCATAGCATAGATAAAAATCAAAATCAAAAGTCATTTATTCAACTAGGCTGACAATCCGAACTTTTCGACGTCAAAATTACATAAGACAGTCCCCACGCCCACCCTTCACCACTTCCTAGTGCTTTAGCTGGGAAGAAGTGGCGGAACAAACTCCCCAGTAGCACAGCTGTCTGTTTAGTTAATTTAATTCTATACAATAGTACGCAAAATAATTTACACTACGCACCACAAAGCACTAAATTAAATTATTTGCTATATGTCAGCTTGCACACTACGTTTTTTTTTCTAAACACAAGGAAAAATAAAAACGTAAACAGAACTTAATACTTACCTAAATAAAAGCCTCACATTACATACAGCCATAGCTGTAAGATTTTCTGATATGCGAATAGAACTTGGAAGACAAATTGCAAAATAAAAATAAACATACTCGAACAATCAGCAATTATATAAGCCTCAAACAAAACAGACACACCAAACTAAGACCAAAACTTTTTCTTATAACTTATTTGTACATAAAACAGGAGTACATACCCAGGGCAACTGCCCAAACTGCGTCGTAGGCCAGCGGTGCCTCTTGATAGCCCTCCGGATATCTCTCGCCGTCGATGTCGTAGCCAGCCTCGCGCAAAGCCTCGTTCAGGCGCGATCTGTTTAGATAAAACATTGTTTTTGTTATACCAAACCAGACGGCCTACATCTAAAGGAATATAATGTAAGGATTCCGGATCCTTCTTTGATTACGCGGTGTTTCTTCTACGTTATCATTAGTTATTTTTACTAAAAACATGTTCCTTTGTAACAAAAATCGAGCTTCATTTCTTTGTAGACGTCAATTGTTTTTAAATAAACACAAATCTATTCGGCGTGTATCAAAAACGACAAAAACAACTGACTGCTGTTTTAAATGTCATTGGAAAAGCACAAAAATGCATTTGAATAACATGTCGTGTTCCATTGACCTGAAATGGCTTAGGAATTCTATGAATTCGTTGTACTTGACGTTCTAACTCACGTTAGTTTATGAAAAAGTATTGCTAAGTATTGTAGTAGCTGTGCCGTGAATTGAATAAAATGTGCTTCAAATTGTTCAAAAGATGTGGATCTATTGAAAACGCATAAATATTTCCACTCCATAAACCAGGCTGCTTTATATTATTTGGACGGAGCTAGAAAGCTTTTTACATAAATATTAATGGCATGTAAATAAGTAGATGATACATTTTGTATTTCTACTAATGGTTGAGTTCATGTTTCATAAAACATGAGCTCAACCATTAGTAGAAATTACATCCCTTATTATAATAAGGGACATAAATAACGTCGTTGAGCTCTGTAAGGTCGCAAGCATATGAGTGGTGCCACAATACTAAGATATTACAGTTGCTTTGACGTAGTGTGCGTACATGTATTTTGTTCGCGTAAACTACGATGAAAAGCTTATTGCTGTGGAACCTCCGGAGAGAGCCCGCCAGTACTTAGCTTTGTTCAGAAGATGTACGGCAGCTCTTTCTTTTACTTTTTCTAAGAAGTGTGTTGCAAAGGATATGAGAGAATTGGGACCGCTGCATCTATGAAATATTAAGTGTGGCAAATGGAAGCTGTAACACAGCATATTGCACAAATCCCTGAGGAATAAAAAGTGTCATATTATTTTGTCTTCCAACCCATTCATTTTTACCACACAGGAAAGCCTACGTAAGAGGATTTAGTGGGGAATTCCAACCGGATTATTCTTATCCTGGACCAGCTAGCGACCCCGAGCTTAAAGCTCTTAGCCACACAGAAACTGATAATACTGCAAACAGCTTGCGTGTTGTGTGAGTGTTTAAAAGTAATTTTAGATCTACGTGTTTATTTTTAACTCTTTTACTTATAACATTGTATATAGAAGGAAAAATAGAGACTATGTGAGCGTTATGACAACTTGATAGTTTAGTACGTTTTCTAAAAAAGATTTGCACTCGGTACACCTCATTACGTGTGAGGGTCGCCTTTCACTCCGGCTGGTATTAGAAGTCTATTCTATTCATCACAAAGGAGCACCTCGACGTATGAGAACAACGTATTACGTGCAGCCTCCACTTTATATTTTTTCCACCATTTCGCGCAATTACTATGCTAATGTTCACTGAAGCATATTTTATTACCTATCTTTGAGGAGTACAAAGGATATGCAAAAAACAGTGAAGTTAACGCAGATATAACAATAAAGTCCCGACGCGATTCGCGATATCGTATATCTCTAGGCATTTTCAACTCGAAGTGTCGGCGCGACGACGAAAGAATAGAATATTATGTTTAACCGCATAAAACTTTTATTTACATTGCATCGCGAAAACGTGTCTTTGCCTATATTTAGAACTTTTCCAAGGAAATAATAGTCACGCACATGACAGCTGAACGGCTACAAAAATAACAAGATTGCTGGAATATTTTAGATGAAAATGGATTCGTTTTTCTTTCTTTTAAGGATATTCTGACGGTTTGTATACATAGTTGAATATTTTATTGATTCTGTCGTAGCAATATTTCAAAAGCTATTTTCATTAGAGCTGATCTATGTTGACGTAGGTATATAAGTAGTTAAGTACCTACATACGTTCACATAAGAACATAACTTACCGAAAATCTTCTGAAGTCATCCCGGAGATGGTGGTCTGGTTGGAGTTCTGGTTCCACATGAGAGCCTCCGTGGTCAAGTGCCCCTCAGCTGCCTCTCTCATCTGTTCTGGTGTGCAGTCGATGCCTTCTTTTTCCAAGTTTGTCTCGAACCAGTTGTCTTCGTACCAACCTGCCAAAATATGTCACGTGATGAGTGAAAAAAAAACGGTACCTACCTATACCATTTTTAGGGTTCCATATGCACAGGGTAAAATGGGACCCTATTACCAAGACTCCACTGTCCAGGTCCGTCAGTCTGTCTGTATGTCCGTCTGTCACCAGGCTGTACCTCATGAACCGAGATAGTTAGACAGTTCACAGATGATGTATTTCTGTTGCCGCTATAACAACAAATATTAAAAAACAGAATAAAATAAATATTTAAGGGGGCTCCCATACAACAGACATGATTTTTTTTTGCCGTTTTTATAGATAATGGTACGGAACCCTTCGTGCGCGAGTCCGACTCGCACTTGGCTGGTTTGTTTACTAACTGCAAAATGAGAGACATTGTAAATTTGTCTGTATCATTTTATAAGTACTGAAAGTCTGAAATGATTAAGTAAAAACAATTACACAAACGATTTTTTTTTCAGTAGGAGCGCAGGTAGAGAAGAAGAGCTAATTTAAAAAGTTATGTAAGTTACTTACAGAACGATCAAGTAACTTAATTAATTTAATTTTTAAACATTTCATGGTTTAAACTTCATCCATTAAGAAAGTAGCCACAGTTGTTATAGTCGCATTGGGTAATTTCATTTATTTATGTAATTACTTAGTACGCAAAGAAGCTTTCTTAATCCAACAGAAATCATTACTTAAGTTGGTTCACTTAATTAAGCAAGGCTCCCTGGATGAAACGTATCAATTGGCATTATTTGTAACAATTATGTGAATAAGTAGGTATGTCCGTACGTTCTGTAACTTCTCGACTACCACAAACGAACCGTCGGCGTCGTCGGCATTTTCACTAAATTGACCTTTATGACTTGCACGGAACGATAAGCAATCGGGTCACATTTTCAATCTTTTTCGCCCCGAAACTAAGACGAAAACTTCACAAAAATACGGAAATGTTGAAAAAAAAAATAACAGGGTGAACCTCAGTTATTGCGGAGATCAATAATGCGAGGTCTTTTTGAAGATGAGAGAAAAATATGGAGGCAGACATCCCATTATGTGGCAAGCTTTATTCAATTCTATCGAGTTAAAAATAAATTTTAATTATACACCTATCCAAGCGAAAAAGTATAAACTGGCATATCATGCTGAAATGCAATTTTGCATAAAGCTCTTATTTGCTATCGTAACCCTAAGTGTGAAAACATGAATGACCAAATTATCATAATGCCAATTATTTATTCAAGAATAAGCGGGAAATTATTTCCCTTTATTTTGCGTTTACGGCGAGGTTCACCCTCGACCATTATTTATCCCCTTTCTCTATCCATTTCCTTTGTCCTGTTTGTTGATACAACCTGATGCGAACAAATGTGTGTTTGCTGTGTCATCTCCACTTTGCTTGAAGCGATGTATTTTCATGAAAGTCGAGATAAATGTTTTTGAGTGGCAATATAACTTTTTCATACTTTTTCTAACATTTCAAATTGCGTCATAAAGGAGTTTTGTCGGTTCAACATTTTTATACTTGCTCAAAGTTTTGACCCAACGGCGGTTTTATTTGTTTGTGACAAATAAGGTTTTTGACAACAATTTTTTTGTCATTTTTCTTCTGTGTCTGGGTTTATGAGGGTTGTTTTTTATCTCAATAGAAGTTCAAATTAATTATTTCTAGGTAAGTTATCTGGTAACATATACAGTATGTAATATAGTATTCTTTTTTCTTTATTTTTGTTTTGTTTGGAACTGCCGCAGATCGCTTTCTCTGTTACGTACATGTACAAATTACAACAAATTTACGTGATACAATATTCATGGAAACACACACATGCCATTAAGAATCTGATTTTGTATTATAAATAGTTTTATTTTATTTCCATTGCTGTGATCCAATTAACATTTATCGATTCTCATCAATTCTGAAATAATTAAATATGAGAATCTTTCACGTTTCAGTTTTAGAAAAAGTATCAAGAGATTTATTACGGCAAAAATATGTTCATAATAAAAAATTTGCAGGCACGAAACTCACATCTCCCGCAAGTTGGGGAACGTGCGGATTATTTTTATATGAAGTGATCTCTTAGTGGGCTATTTTATGCCGTAATAAACTTTTATTACAGAAGAGAAAAGATTCTCGGAGCCTATATTAAGGCCAACCGGACGTTGATAACCTGCCGAACTTGGGCTGACGTACCTAACTTTGGCAGGACGCCAATAGCCCAGCCGCACAAGTGTGTACACTTATCTTCCAAGCCTCGAGACTCCCACCTTGAACTAATTTGGACCACTGTTCACGGCAAATGTACATAATTATGCTGACTTGTAACTGAGCCGAATTATCATACCGACGCACGCCCCACTCATTATTGTGAATACAACGCTGCCAATGTAGGAGTGAATACACCTCATTATACTAAATCAATGTGGGCACAGGAGAGGAATGTAAATGTACCTAAATTGGATACATTAATGAGAATTGATTCAAAAGACAATCACCATCCCAAACAACCGTCGCGGCTCGCGGTGGTGGTGCGCTGGGCTCGGAGTCATGAATACACAAACTGGGGTTTATTGCGACTCTGTTTTCATTATTCGAATTTTAGACTAAATGTTTAAACCAGGTCAAAACAAAACATTTTACTCTGCTGCCAGCCTCATGCTTGCCTCCTGTCGTCCCTTAGGACGAGGGCCATGTGAATAATTTAAATAAAACACATAAATTGACCAGAGACTGCCTTACCGGGCGAACGAACTTGGGAAGCTGTTAAACAAACTTTTAAATCGAGTTGACATATTAGAACGACTACGCTCGCCGAATTTTCGGCTGTGTACAGGGCCACTTTTAGATTTTTGTTTAAAAAATTGCTGTTGTTGCAAATTCGACGAAACTGAACGTTATTTGAGAAGTTTAATTCTACGTCGCATATTAAAAAGAAATGGTAAAAGTTCTACTAAGTTTACTTAGTTTATATTGTGGCGGCATCTACATCACAACATGCAAACTACGCAATATACTGACGTCACGCAAAATCCTGCATCGCGCAAACAGAGTTTACCGCTCAACTAGCATATATACAACATGCCGGACACCAACCGTCGGGCAGTTGCCCACCAGACACGACTGGTCGGAGGATCCTCACTTTTCTATGGAGGATATAACAATGTTTATTTATTTATTACATAATAGGGTATTTTAGTACGTACATATTAGAGTTTAGTAATTAAGTAAGCGTAGTAGTAAAACTAACAAATATCTGTGGCGGTGAACTACTGTTCTCATAACTAGGCAGCAGAGCAACCTGTATTAAAGAGGACAGTTTGCATCTCTAGATAAAGATCTTAAAAATAGTGCTACGTGTTGACTTCAAAATCAAGTCATTAGTTAAATTACACACATTATTATCAATGTTGTTTACTAGAATAAATCTAATCAATTTAATACTGTAGGTAATTGGTTACAAATTCGGAGAGAAAAACAATAAAAATAATTTACTAAAAAAACAAAAAATAAGTATAAAATCATAATAAAAAAGAGAATGTTTTATGTGAGACGTGATTGAGTATTTGTGAGTGTTTAATGTTTTTGTACTGCATGTGTGAGTGTTTGCTGATCGAGGATAGGATGAGTGAACTTTACACCCTGATCCTCATGCCTCTAGAATTATACATTTTTAAGTTGTTCTTACTACAAACATACAACTAATATCTAACTGCCAATTTCTGTTTTTGCCACATGTAAACGACAACAGGCCATTAAAAGGGGTTTGTTTACATGTTACAGCAAAACATGTCTAAATTATTCATTGAAATTGTAATTACATTCTCGTTACTCTTTCGCCGCTATGTTTTTTTATCGTTTACCTAAACGAATAATAAAAACATGTCCCTTGAGCATTTAATTTAGGTAAATGTATTATTTACCTAAATTAAATGCTCAAGGGACATGTTTTTACTAGTCTCATTAACTGGGCACTGACCTACGCGCAAACCCACTGTTTTAAACTACCTTCGGAGAGGGAGTCATTCCTTAAAAATATCCTATTTCTTATTTTATTAGACTCTCGAGTGTCGTTAACGACCGCTCTCCTCTGTTCTTCACTTTATTTAAGATTTTTTCTCACTTCCATTACTGTCGCTGCCTGTGGTTTATCCCCGAGGAATTCATCCGGGAAATTCATTAATAAATATCTCAGTCAGACAGAAGGAGTAATTTATAAAACTATTTATTATTTATTATTTTATTTATATTCATAGAACTACAACACAAAGTGAAAAGTCAGCGTGCTACATTTACGAAGTGTGAGAATAGTAAAACAGTTAAATATGGACTGCCTCGTTGGCCTAGTGGTCGCAAGCACTACAGCTGCGCATGAGGTATTTTTTGTTTTTTTTGGTGGGATATGATCAAATAACTTCTCCCGCACTGGGCGGAGCGGGAGGGTGTGTCAGACTCTTACTGACTAAAACCCACCCGTATTCCTTCCGTGTTGCCTGTGTTGCCAGGGGCCTCGGTAACCCTTTAGTACCTTCCCGCGACCCCGGCAGGCACCGGCCATAGTGGACCCCTACACTTGTTCTGACGACATCTCTTTGAGGCGCGCTTTGAATACAACGCGCCGTCGACCCGGGCCTGATCCTTACCGGACGGTGAGCTACCCATTGCTCACCATCCGCAAGCCCGCGCCTACGGTGGCCGGAAATCCGCCCGGGATTCACGACGCCTAGGGCGTCTCCTGCGGCGGCTAGGGGCGGGAGGGCGCGAAATTTGCCTTTCCCTCAACCATCCCGCCTCCTCCTTCGCGAGCATTACTGCTTCGCAGAACGAGGTGACGGCTGCCCATGCCCTCTCGCTCCGCACTATGGCCTGAAGGGGTCAATTCCCAGGTCGGGAAAAGTGATATTGGGTTTTCAATCTGGAATTTCTCAAAACCTGCCCGGTGTCTGGATTTGTCTCTGGTTCATGGCAATAGGCTCGCCCCATATTATATGGGACTTAACAAACAACTGGCGAAATGTGGGTGATGTACTAATAACAGGTACACCTCTGTGTTGCCAGGGGCCTCGGTAACCCTTTAGTACCTTCCCGCGACCCCGGCAGGCACCGGCCATAGTGGACCCCTACACTTGTTCTGACGACATCTCTTTGAGGCGCGCGTTGAATACAACGCGCCGTCGACCCGGGCCTGATCCTTACCGGACGGTGAGCTACCCATTGCTCACCATCCGCAAGCCCGCGCCTACGGTGGCCGGAAATCCGCCCGGGATTCACGACGCCTAGGGCGTCTCCTGCGGCGGCTAGGGGCGGGAGGGCGCGAAATTTGCCTTTCCCTCAACCATCCCGCCTCCTCCTTCGCGAGCATTACTGCTTCGCAGAACGAGGTGACGGCTGCCCATGCCCTCTCGCTCCGCACTATGGCCTGAAGGGGTCAATTCCCAGGTCGGGAAAAGTGATATTGGGTTTTCAATCTGGAATTTCTCAAAACCTGCCCGGTGTCTGGATTTGTCTCTGGTTCATGGCAATAGGCTCGCCCCATATTATATGGGACTTAACAAACAACTGGCGAAATGTGGGTGATGTACTAATAACAGGTACACCTCTGTCCACCCTTCGGGTTAACAAGGCCGTTATTATATGTTATGTAATGGTACTAAAAATAAATACAATAGTATAAAGGTAATTTATAATACCTAACTAGAACAAGCTGAACCTTTGCTGATACACAGCAATTATTTTCCCAGACGTAGCTGGAGGTGTTATTTTTAAACGGGCTTAATAATATTACAAGAACTGTAGGTATACTCGTAGGTAGGTTTTCTGTTATTACGTTTTCGGTAAAACGTCGTATTTCTTTTTATCCTTCTTCATAAATAACGTTTAAATGAGTTGTATCCGTGACCTCGTGAGCCACGACAACAAATGTTGCCACTCTCATATTATTCCTTTCATAATATTGCTCACAATTTATAACGCTTATGACTTACGCGGCCATTGCTCGTTTTAATGACGTGCCGGTTTATTTAAATTATAATGCGATATTTTCAGGATGTGCGGAATGACACCTAGCTAAATCAAGTCACTTCAATGAAATGGTGGGTATTATGAATTTATTCTTATATTTTTTGGTTAAATTCTGTCAGAACAGCAGCTACAAAACAGGTCGTATGTCTTTGCCAAAAAGATAAAGCGATTTTCTGGATCTGGGTTGAAGTGTGTTTGTCATTTATGTTTCTCCCAAATCACATAAAACCACGAATGATAAACTTGATGTCAATAAAACACTATCCTCTGGTACCGCCTTCGTGACAGTTATGTCACCCTCTGAAACGGTTGGCAACTAAGTTTCATATTTCATTTTCAAAATTACTTTTGAAACATAAAAGAAACAAAGTGAGAAAAAGTAAAATATATGATCTGAACAAAATATACGGTTTCGTCGCACTTATTTCCCGCCGAATGCAAACGTGTTTTTTGTGCGAAGGCCACCATAAGCCATTTCCGGGGATAAGAATTATGGCGGTTCTAGAACCTCTAACAATGTAGAAATCTAAAGAAATCCTTAAAGTTTTTTTTAGAATCAGTATTTTAAACAGAGTTGGAATATGTGTTTTGATAAATTGCGGTTCTTAGAGTCGAATATAATTATGTATTTTAGCTTTGAGCGCGCAAGATACCTTATTGGTAAATTTTAAAAGAACCATATGATATAGAACTATAGTGGGAACCTCTCTGTGTAGTATGGAGTTCAAATTTTAGTGGAAATATACACTAATTTTGATTATTTGATGTTATTACCTCACCCGACTTAATAAGAGACTCGTTTGCCTCATAAACACCAAATGAGGCACTTGAGGAACAGGTTCATTTAAAATTTATCTCTACCTTATTGAAGTCGGTAGATTGGAGTTACGCTTGACACTACATCCAGCAAATATTGATATATGATATATGGCGTTTGAACGTAGTTCAACGTTACGTCGCTCACTACACAACAGATCGACTAAACCGACTGTTTTTGTACGCATTTTATGGAATCATAATAAAGTCGAGTCGTGTTGGTGCTTCCATGAAAAAGGATGATCTTCCGCTTATGTGTCAGTGCCCGGAGACCGGGTTTTCGGATAATGTTATTTACGGTTTTGCCCCCAAATAACTGGAATCCCCTCAAGGGTTCAGCAAGCAAATGTTATACAATTTTCATAACATTGGTTTTGGGTGCATACATTTAGCTCCTTCGGAATACCAACGACCTTAACTTTCAGATTTTTTGAGGAAACAGGTAGGTAGCTAGCACCTTTTCAAGTCTAGCAAGTCATCGAGGACAGTCCAAATTGCTATCAGATGATGTATGCTTAGAATCTGTGACTACAGGTAGGCTAGGCAGGTAGGTTTAGGTGACTTGCAGCTTTAAGAAAAGGTACCGAGAATACTACTGTACTTACCAATAAAAAACCAGACGTAAGACTTCCCATACAGGCGATGTTTGTAGACCTCGCACAGAACGCGCCTGGCCGCGACCACGTAGAACAGTCCCACGATGACGCGCGCATCTTGCCGTCGCAGATTCCGCACCGCATCGGCCGGATCCGACAGAAATGACTGTCGCGTCACGATCTCGATGCCTGCCTTCTTACAGTGCGCCTCCAAGTCTTCTACGGTCTGTGGGATAAGTCAACTTTAATAACCAATACTAAAAATCTCAACATCAAACTCGAATGTTCAACCAGTTCCCAAATCCAAGCACTCTATCGTCAGTATTGGAATCACGAATATTAATGTTTCAGTGAAATCTCACGCTTCACTGTGTTCCTTTCCACCTAAATTGAAAGCCAAAGTAAATAAATCACTAGTTCAAAAATCACATGTACCTAGCAAGATCGACTCGATAGCCTCATTCCAAAGGAAATTCGAACTGAATTTTCTTAACTCCTCAAATCCTGAGTACTAAAGTGGCTGCGTAATAAGTGTTTGTATGTAAATTGGATCGTTGAGGGTTTTTGCTCCAATCCCCGTCGATACGAACGAAAATGAAAAACCATTATTATACAAACATTTGGGGCGTCAGTTGTTTTTATGTGCGTGAACTCTAGCAAAAATATCTCTTCGCCGCGGTGAAAGCAAAACAGGAGCGCAAGAACGCTTCAAACCCACTTATGCAGAAAAAACCGGGGCCGCTCTAATTACATTGAAACCAGCGTGAAAGGCCTCGCTCCATTCATTGCGGGTAACTATACACTGTACACACACTTCGTTATGCTCGCGTGCGCTATATAAATACGTGCTTTTACCTGACAAAAACGCCTACAGCCTCAATGCATAAATCTACGGCTACATCATAATATTTCATTTTCACATTCTCATAGAGAACTGGGTCGTTAAAGTTTCAGCTCTCCGTGAACTGAAAGAACTTAAAAGATTTATTGTAAGACGAAAGCTATGTATTATGTTAAATGTCCACCTCTTTCTCTTAAGAGGAATTAGCGCTAAGTACCTCTTAAGAGAAAAGGTGGACATTTCGTGAATTTTATTTAGATTAGGCCCGTGTTCGCGACGATATTACATCTATATTTATCAAGTCTGAATGTTCGTACATTTATTAAGCTTTTCAAGTACTTTACACTTAATTATTGTAACAAAGTTGTACATTTCTTACAAGCTCATCATAATTTAATATCTATATAAAAATGGCTTTAACACAGTTTTTCAAAGTATAAAAATAAAGGAGTAATCGTCAAATCATTGGTTCACACGGTGATAAGATGGATTTTAAGGACATTTTATAATACCACATAATAACATGACGCCACAATATTAATATCTCAGTTTTGTTACACAAACAAAGGCAAGATACGATAAACAGATAAAAATAAACACGTAGGTACGGAACAGAGAGATACTCATAAATATTCGCAATATAAATATATCTGTTACAGAAAACACTTTCAGTCGACTTCACTTGGATTCGTTTATTCCTGCTACGGCCGCGCTGCCTGAATAAATACCGGTCCATCTATGAAAGTATTCGAGAAGATACGAGTCAGTCGGATTCAGTTCGTATTATAAATAGTACTCGTACGTATCATGTATTTTTACCCTTTGAATTTCATATTGTGGCTAAAATTGGCCTACAGCGAGATAGGTCGCTAGCGGATGTCGCATAGAGGTAAAAAATGTCCAGTTATGTCCATTTATCATGCAAGACGCATTGTAGTCCTGGCTCACTCGAGGCGATTATGTTCCCTTTATAACCATTGTTACATTATATGTTACGTGGGGGTTTAATACGTCCGGTAATCCTAAATGCCTGTTTACCACTATGGATTGTTAAGTCGTATAACTGGCTGTAATGTGTGTTGCTGGAAAACGTTATTAAACTAGCAAAGTATTATGGTTTCAAAAGGTCGTTTTATTGTTCGCTAAGTGTAACATAATTGAAGTAATATCGTGATGTTATAATAATTAAAATTAAGCTTAATTGGACTAGTGTCTAGTGACTCTAATGGGCGTTTATACGCACTTAAAGTTTCTTTGCTTTACAAACGCTCTAAAAAAGATATGTTACTTATTAGTTTTGATATTATATTTCTGTGAGTTCCTAAACATAAAGTTCCCTCATATTTTAGTTCTTAACAATGTGAAGATATCCAATAGGCACTACTAATAATGTTATCTGGAGTATTTTATACCTAGATCGCGACATATCAAACATATTTCCAATATTTCCGATCCTTGGATCCTTGGTCGTACATCGTTACAGCAAATACTGCTTTTTATTGCCGCAAGTTATATTGAATACTCCGTTTACTGGTTATCGATAGTTGGATCGCAGTGCTTTGTCTCATTTATTCTTTGACTCTCAGCCGCAAAAATGCAGACGTTTGTGAAGATTTGATTTGCTCCAGCGCGAGCGGTTCCCAATACGCGATGAAATCGAAACAGTCGATCCGTCGATCCGCTGAAGGCCAATCACGAAGATCGTTTGTCAATCGGCAACAAAGCGCTTAGCGTGTCATACTACACTCGATGTCGATACGAACAACTGCCGATCGAACAATTTAAGTCACGCAAGCGGTGGAAACAGCCGACACGATATGGTACCCCTACATAATCACTCGTCGCCCTATCTTTCCATATTATCGGCGTGTTCACTGCTCCACAGGTTGAATTATCGAAAGCTAATGTAATGTAAAGATAACACATGTAGCAGACGAAGACGGTGATAGTTTGTAACAAAACAGAATAACAGACGAATGTGTTTTCCCTTTGTGCCATCTATCTCGTTTTACAATACCCCAAGCATCGAAATCTATTATGGCGGTTGAAATGGCTCGAAACCGGAGAATAAATTTAAGTTTGCCCATAAAATGGAAACGTTTTATCAAGAGAGACATGGCTGCGGAGACGCAAACTCGGCCCGGTTCGTTGCGGCCACAATTACTTTTCTATTTCTTATGTAAACCTTCATTCTATCTTCTTACGCTTGTTTGGTTACACGGGAACAAAGTTGAGACTGAGATTTCATTGATTATGAATATTCATATTATGATATTCTGTAAAATTTTATATTTGGGTGCACATGTTCATGTACTTACTGATATAAAAACTTCTTCTGCTTGCTGTAAGATGGCTATCCTGGACCAGCCGAACTTCTGCATGAGTTTGATCCGCGTAGGGTTGTGGACTGTGGCTGATGGATGCGTGCGGAACAGCGTAGGAAAGCGCGCGCGGTCAGATAGCGCCGGCGATGATGCACCGTAGCACAGCTAAAATAAGAAGCAATGTCAAAGGGAACTGTCATAGTTTATAGAGGGATAAATTTTTCTATGATAGCTATAGCTACCATAGTAAAATTGATTACTGATTTTAGTACTAAAATCATGGCGATAGGGTTGCCCCCAAACCATGAAAACCCTAGATCCAAAGAAATTTCCCTCATTTGGTCAAAGCACATGAGCCGTTACACATTAATGTCCAAGTAAAGATAATAAAAATTAATTGCTTTGACACCCTCTTTATGGGGATTCATTTTGCACTTGACAGAATTTATGTCACAGGCGAACATAATGTGGTGATTTCATAACACATCTAAAATTGCTTTGCGCACATTCGTAGGAACCGCGTCGCTCCGGATGTCATGGGAGTGACAAAATAATATAAGGGGACATTCCAGTTCGGTTTGAAAAATTCTTCATTTCAACATTCTTCAAGACTTTGAGACGTAAATAAGAGGCTCTCTTAACAGGATTCTGTTTAGAGAGTCTCTTATTTACGTCTCAAAGACAAAGTACCGAAGCGTAAAGCGCGTCCGAAATACAAAGTTTATGGTCCGAATAAAAGTTAACTCAATTCATTTACGTGGAAAATTCGTTTAGAATAACGGCTTGCTAACATCATCAACTCGTTCAGTAACTTCTTAAACGCTGAGCAATCTAATTAATTAATACTCCAGTGAAATAGATACCTAAAACAAGCGTGACTGAACTCATTACTATAAAAACGCTGTTCGCCTATCTAACCCTAATATTCAAAGGCCCTTCGGATTCACTTGAACACCATTAACCAATCAAAATACGTTATGGCAATGCTCCCAAGAATGACCTTCGTTTACGTGCAGGAAGCTTATTATACCTTCCAGTTATTTTTCTTATATAGGAATTCCAGCGGTTTTAGACAGTTTTGATTTAAAGCCCGGGTTTACAGTTCGTTGAAAAAAATAAAGCATTGAGCCCTGAGCTTTCATATAAGAATATTGTACGCAAATGTTTTGGAATACTTCCAAAAACTACGTCTTCATTAGAAATAGTCGGCTTTTGTAGTAATCATAAATCACGTGTAACATAACAAAGCTCATTAAGGCGCAGATATATGATTTTAGTGACTTATCTGTTATTACGTCTTCATATAATGCAAGTAAGTTATGCAAACAATGCATGTTACAGCATACACATCAATTATTTATAAGTGAATATTTAAGTATTGTAGTAAAATACTTTTTAACACACTTGCTTGTAAAGGGACTCTTATGGTAACGCATTTAGGTTCATAATTCAGCTTATTACCTATACACTCGTGTTTTTTTTTACTTTACATTGCAATACTAGTGTTTTTGCTTTACATTTTTTGTCAATCTCCGCAAAGAGTTTTTTCATTTCATCAAATTATATATTCTTCACTACAAAATAACCTTAATTTGCGTATTCAAAACATTATTTTGTGTTTATTGTATTTTTTATATAGGCTGTTTAGAGATTTTGCCAATACCTTTATTTACTTACACCTGCGCGTGCATCGCTAGCCCGGCGCGCGGAAAAAAATAAAACCAGCGCGCCATTTTCCTTAAATATTTGTGACCGTTTTTATTGTGTGGTTAATTATTTTTTAAAATTTCGACTTCACGCAGGGAAGCAGAGCAATGTGTAGATTTAAACCCGCCGGAAATACTTATCGAGGCACGAAACGCGAGTGATAGCCTGTTGCCACCAAAATCTAGAGAACGGCCTACGAAACTTTCATACAGTGGAATAACAATACAAGTCTATTTTTCCAAGCAAGTGTGTTGAAAAAAATCGTATGAAACGAATGCCGTGTGCATTTCGTATGAAACGAATGCCATGTGCATTGATCATTACACACTCGGCTCTCTTGTCGCACTCGCTTACGGCTCGCGCAAATAATACCGCCCCGGGAGTGGTGACCAACATAGCACACTTGTATCATAATGTACTAACTTATTATGCAATTAATTCAGAAAGTGAAGTCTACCCAAATCATAAAAAAAACGATATTACTTTAAAACTTCTTAAGATATTTTCATGATTTTTTAAAATCTATGATTCTATTTGTGATTTTTTCAAATATCCATATTTTCGATACTAAAAGTATATATTCCCTATGAAACCGAACGGCGGCGCGGCGTGAGCGCGACGCTTATTGGTCTGGCCAAGGTTAACGGCGATTACCCGACCCTTAAGTTGTGACATTTAACGTCTACGTGAAGTTCAAGGCGAACAAAAAATTATTTCATACTTTGTTTTAGCGGACATGTTAACTCTAGATCTCTGGATGTCATATACATATAATGAATTGATATTTGCTAGAAATGTTAGTCGATAATCTTGTGACTTGGTATAAGAAGACTTTTTCCCTCGCTCCTCAGTGACCAAACTTCGTAAAAGCCCTGTAATATGGACATGTGTCAAAAATATAACCATTCTGAAAAGTTCAGGCCCAAAGGTCAGGTTTCGAAAACGAAAAAAAGATTGTTAGTGCTAAATATTTAAGAGCAAGTATACCTAAATTATTATAACTTGTTCAAAACTTATATAGCTTTAAATTGAGTTTGAAAACAATGTTAGAAGATTTGGGTGAGCCCAATAGGGAATTGAGTTGGATCAGAGTTTTGAAAGTATGAGAAGTAAATAATGTACTTACAACCATGAGGTTCCACATCTTGGCGGCTTCGGCGACTGTGGTGCATACTGTCGAGCAGCCGGCTAGGAGCAGCAGCTTCTGTGGTGGGTTGTACAGCAAGTTGTACATCACGCTCGCCCCCAGTCCCGGCTCGCACTGCCATGATCATAGTTGACATATGGGTTTAATTGGACCTTGTTTAACAGCACAACAGTATCCAGCTCAGTTAGAAGCGCGTAAATGATTTGTTGGTCTACGTTCGTTCACTAAGTTAATGAACAAACACGAGAAATACGTAGATATGTACTCTTAATTGTTACTACTATTTGAATGTGAAATTCGATTGTTTTGGTTTACGAGTATACCAATATTTGGCGTGTTGCCTACATAAGGGCTTTTTGTTAGCTGCAGTAAAATGACACTTCTTACTGTCATTTCGTCAAAAACTTAGAACATTTTTTAACAAAATGACAGTATGATGTCATTTTGCTTTAAATAATAAATTAAAAGTCCAACTTTAAGTACTTGTGGCCTGAAACCATACTGCTCCAACAGTGGTTGTTGTGTTACAGTATGCTTAGAATGAATAACTCTATAACTTTTGTTTATTTCAAAAGAAATTAAGCTTTTGATTCCCCATAAGTTAGCAACAACTTTGAAAAAAATATTTTAGAAGAATTTGACGTTGAAACTTCTAATTGACTTTATTGAGTTGAAGGTACTTATTTATTCTACGAGTGAAGTTATTTCAAACTTGGTAATAATATCAGAATTTAATGTTGAATATCGAATATTCCCCTTTTGAATATTCCCTCCCTCTAAAGTAGCTACCTAAAACATAAAATAAATAGACCATCGAAATACGCAAGGAACCTACATTCATATTCATGAATGACGCAGTTGTTTAACGTGTTACGATTAGCTAATTTGATTCCGAAGAGGTCCCTGATTGGTCGTAATCAAGGGGGCGCATTTAGTCTGCGAATCAGGGCGAAGACTTTTTAATTAATTAGTGAACTTGACCACATTACAAGATAAGGGAAAGGTCTACTTAAATATAATTACGGCATCCCATTTAATCTGATTTTATATCCCTTAGTAAGTAGAACCCAGTATATGCGTGATATATTGAGTTTGGGCGGCGATGTGTTATTTTTTCGTGAGAGGAAAGTAATTAGGATGCCAGTAAAAAGCTTTACCCTGTTTCGGAGCTCGTGTTTTTTTATTCAATTTTCGATGGTCAATGTTCAGCTAGCCCGGAGTTTAACATAAAAGTCAGGTAAAATAATAGTCGATGGAAAACTTGTATGGTGAACATGTAGTTTTAAAACTACAGTTAACGCTAGTTTGTGAATATGCAAAACAGTTTCCATGGTAGTGTTTTCTGTGGTGTTTTATGGTAGTATTTCATGTTGTTTGGTTAAAATATCATTAAAATATTTGTCATAAAACAATGGATTATAGATATAGGAAAGATCATTTTATTTTTATTTGATAAAATTGTGGTTTAAATGTTTTTACGGTATCAATATGCAATGGTTTTAATGTGTAATATTATAATGTTTTAATGTATATCTAATGAATCCATATGTATATTTCTATTTAATTTGTAGTGGGAATAATTTCCTGAAATAAATAAATAAAATATATAAAATGAATAAATAAATAGTTTTGTTTGGATGCATTAAAAGTGACAAAGAACCGAATCAATTAAGTATGGTATCATTTTCTCATGTTTCTTGTGGTTGGCGCAATACATTTTCTTCTTCCATTCTCCCCTGCCAACCGTCACGCTATCATTCACTCCATTCCTTTTCATAACATTCCTCACGCCCCCCTCCATATATAGCGATATTCATCAATCTTTTAGTCACATGTGTTTACTCCCTCTTCATAACATACCATACCAAACCAAATGCTACTTTCAAACTATCTACTAACTATATAACTATTTTTTACTTTATCCATTTTCGTCACTCCACACATCCATCTCAACATTCTCATCTCCACTGCATGCAATCTTTTTTCAGCCGTCTTTTTCACGGCCCAGCATTCCGATCCATATGGTATGACAGGCCTTATCACGGACTTGTAATTTTTTCCCCCTTTAACTTTCCGTGGCTCGCAAGTTGTTCTGTGTACTGTCGCCATCTTATCCATCCTGATTTGATCCGATGCGTTACGTCTCGGTCTACTTCGCCATCCCCTTGGACAAGCGACCCGAGGTACCGATAGTCAGAGCAGATTGGTAAGGGCGTTCGGGCCAGTGATATAGGTACAGGACTGGAGAGACCGCCAAAATCACAAGGCAAATACTCTGTTTTGGTCCGACTTTATCTGAGGCCTATGATATCCAGTCTTTCCCACCACACTTCCAATCTGCCCTGGACCTCTAAGCCGCTTTCAGCGACCAGCAAACAGTATACACCAGAGAGCCTTTTTCTGGATATCTGACATAAGAGCGTCCATTATCACCACGAAGAGGTCATGGCTGAGTGCCGACCCTTGGTACAAGCCGACAGTCACATTGAAGCTGCCAGTAGTGCCCACTGTAGACCGGACTTGGGTACTGCATCGACTGTACATCGCTCGAATCAACTGCACATACTTCTCTGGCACACATTTCTCCTTGAGGGCCCAATACTTCATGAGGCACTCGGTCGTATGCCTTTTCGAGGTCAAAGAATACCATGTGCAATTTTTTATGCGCACCTCTGTATTTCTAGCACAGCTGGCGGATAACAAAGATGGCATCTGGTGTTCCCCGACCAGGCATAAAACCGAATTGGTTTTGCGAAATTTCACACTCTTCTCTCAGTCGCCTTTCAATAACTTTCTCCCAAGCTTTCATACTATGTGACATATTAGCTTTATTCCTCTATAGTTGTTGCGCTCCAGCATATCACCTTTGTTATTAAAGATGGGCACCAGCGAACTGTTACACCATTCGTCAGGTATGGCTTCTTCGAGCAACAGCTGAATAAAGCTATATCCATCCATCTACCCGTAATAACTTCCACACAGCCACTGGTATTCCGTCCGTATCTATTGCTTACCATTCTTTATCCCATTTACTCCTACTCTCACTTCATCCATACTAATCATTCTCACTAACCCTTCATTTACTGGTTTATTCTCAAGCTTACCTCTCCAGTCATTCTCCTCATTCATCAATCTCTCAAAATAGTCCTTCCACCTATTCTTAACTTTCTCATCATCCGTAAGAACTATTCCAGTTTAATTTTATCTGACAAACATCCCTCGCCTTTCTCTCTCTAGCTCTAGCAAGCCGGTATATTTTTTTTTGGCCTGCTGGACTAGCCAGTGTGTCATAAAGCTTGGCTTTTAGTATGGTATCATTTTCATTTTAGAATAAAGGATAATTATTGCGTAAACGACAGGCCTATTATTCATTTTAAAAACATTAAAAAGGTGTCAGCATTTATCATTCAGTTTCGTTTTATGTTCAGACGAATATGAGTAGGCATAATAAAATTTAAATTATTAATGACCAAACCACGCACAATGAAAACTGTTTGGCATAATTTGATTGTAGGTACGAATAGTATTTTAAATTAATTACAGAGCTTTATTAATTTATTTTGAATTAAATCGACGATGTAGGTCCATAGCTACTTGTCCAATTTAAAATCAATTTTATGTTGCGTCTTTTTTTAAAAAGCTTAGGTAGGATTTATTATCCTTTCGTGAAATTGAAAATTGTTAAACGAGGTACGTTTTTGTAAGAAAAAATAAGTGATAAACTTAAGCACCATAAACCATCTCTAGCTAATTAGCAAAGGAAATATTTTTTTAACTTATATAAATAATAAAATTATTATCAATCAATTTTCAACACTGATTCCTTCATTAAAGCGTCCACATTCTTTTTTTTTACTTATTTGTTTACCTACCTATGTAAATTTATATTCAGCCTGTATTAAAGATTTCATTTAATTATTTCCAACTTACATCTTTCCTTACAGAGAAACCTATTGCGATAGTGTACATCTGATAAACGATAAATGATTTTATTTCTGTAAGTAGGTTTGTGCAAACATTTTTACACGTCAATCATATTTTAAAAACTGGATGTGGTTGGCGTTTCCTATCTGACTCCTCTATGAAGAAAATCCGAAACAAACTCAGACATTCTCAAAGTCCAGACATAATCTTGGTCAGATAATTTGAGGACCATGTAGGATGGTGTCTGAAATGGTCTTTTTGAGTTTCATGTTCCCAAGTGATTTTTTTTAAATAAATCTCAGACTTCATTTCTTCCAGCGACTTACTGGCGGTGAATAATAAGTTCAAAATAATTAAAAGAGGAACAGCGACATAGCCAGCACTAATAAGTAATTACAAGTTTTAATTACAATATGAATTCGAGAAAATTCGTTTAACGTTTCCTTTATAGAAACATGCATCATGAAACAACCATTTCAAGGTTCATTAATTCTCTGCCATGCTTATGGAAATTATGACGACAACTAAATATTAGAGCATAACATGTTTTATTACTCCTGTATCACGAGTCAGCAAAAGGCAAAACTAAATCATGGGTGCTAGAAATGGTCTTTTGAGGAAAGAACCACACAGATTTGAGTGGATCTGTCTAGTCAGTGCACGCATTTGTCTAGCTAGCTGAGAAAAATAAAACAAACAAAAAAGAAACAATGACCTGTGTTTAAAAAAACGATGTCTTCACATTCACAACAATTACAGTAATATAATATTTTACAAAGTAATTATTCATGTCATTGTGTATATAAAATTCATCAATCAATCAATCAATCAATCTGTAAATAAGAAACCGGAAATAATCTTGGTCAGATCATTGGAGGACCATGTAGGTTGGTGTCTGAAATGGTCTTTTGAGGAAAGAACCACACAGATTTGAGTGGACCTGTTCAGTCAGTGCACGCATTTGTCATTATAGTGCAGCTCAACTCAGAACTTAAGGAGCTCAACGATTCGACGAACAACACCAAAGAAAGGACATTCGGGAAGGCCGCAAAAAGTACTCAAACTGCCAGACTATGTTAAAAACTAACATGAGAAAAATAACAATGAGCCACATAGACCTCATATACGAGTATGTTCACAATATTAAAATAATATAATACTTTACAAAGTGAATATTCATGCCATGAAATGATATATAGAAAAAAAAATACTATTAGTAAAATAAAAGCAAGATTTACTGTGTAAATTTATTGGAGCATCTCAATCCCAAGCCTTTTTGTCCTCAATATAGTCTATAACAGTATAAAAGGCTTTCTGGCATAATTTCCGCTTTATAAAAGATTTGAATTTATTAAAGCCTAGGCATAAATAAAGCCCTTGGCTACCATAATGACTCTTGAGTTGATCCTCAATAATTCCTCCCTATTATGTTATCACTTCCTCTCCGAAAATTTCGCTAGTAATCGCCTTGCTATCAACATCGAACTGATCGGATTAATCAATTTGGTCATGAATAGGTATGAATCGATAAAACGGGAAATTACCTTCAACCGGCGCGGAAATTCTATCCAATAAAATTTTCTTCCTGAACCATTCATAAATTCTCAATAATTGAATCGAACGTCAGCTTCACCCTCTCGCTTGCAATATCATAAGCCTAAGATTTTAGTTCATTTGGATTTATGGGAGCAGTCCAGTTCGATAGAAAAACAATCCCTTTTTGTTAATTAGTGGACCGCAGTCAGCTGGGCGGGTTTTAACTTGGTAATCCATTAAGTTGGTACTTGTCATTCTGAATGAAGAGCGAGAGGTGACGACACGTTATGCACATTAAGTTGATTGAAATTATAATTGGCATTTTCGTAACTTTGCCGCTGACGAACTTAAATTGTCTACGTATTACTAAGTTTCATGTTACCAAGTAAATTTACATTATAAGACCAAATTTCAGCAGTAGATTTAATATAAATTTGCAGCGTTTGTAATTCTTACCTACGGACACGACCGAAAACTGAAAAAAGGTCATAAATTTTCGCACACAATACACACGTATTGGCACATGAAAGTAATTTATCGACTCCCTTGGTAAATGGATGATTAATGAAGCAAACATACCTTGCTATCGTTGCTGTGAATGTATAATTTGAAGCCGGACAACAAATCAGAGCGCGCATTCACATCGGCGAGTGCGAGCTCGGCGGCGGGCTTGCAGGCCTGCCCGCCCTGCCAGCCGCCTTCGCCCTCCATGGGGAAGATGCCGCCAATATGGAGGTCCCCGTCGCGCCGGCCCTCGCTGTAGCCGCCGCCGCCGCACCCGCTCAGCCACAGCACCAGCAGCGTCCGCGCCCGCCCGCCGCCTCGACACCGCCGCCGCCACACAACACACTTGGCAACAACGAATAATTGCACTAACGTCTTCACTAACAATGCTTTAATATCACAATACACTGTTCTAGTTCGAAAACTAAACATATTATTCACATCACTTTTTAATTTGACTAGCGGACGCTTTGAAAAATTAAAGTTTACTCGCACCCGCGGCAGGGAGGCGGTGGCGTTTTGATATAAGCGTGATATCACCCGTAGATATTGTAGACATAGCCTAATAAGCGTTAATTTTTCTATAAAATGTGGCATCGAGTGTGCACGGGGGCCCCGGGGGGCGCGCCCCGCCGCGGCCACTGCGCGACCCTCGGCGCCCTGCAGGGTCATCGCTCGCGGCGGGGACATGCTGTCATTGTTCACCTCTCCGAGCATTTTCCATGCTCTCTCCTGTAACAAACAAACGTGGTCGTTTTCATTTGAATTGCAACTTTGTGAGATATTGAATGTAATATATTTATTTACATAACCAAATTACAAGATGATTATTAACATTAACTAAATTAAATTAAAACTAAGTTAAGCTTAAAAAAGGCCCTCGGGGCATTGTATCGAGGATGCTGGCGGCATTTCCTCGCTGAATTGCAATGCTGATGCGTTGCGTGAGAAAGCCGCCAGCTTTTCGGTCACCAAGCTATTGAATAGCTTGTTATGTGTAAATTCCAACGTGGAATCGTTTTCGTTCAGTTTACCTGACTACACTACAAAGCTAAGATAAGGTGAAGATATCTGTGTGATTGTAAGCAGTACTTACGTAAGTAACACACATGTGTAACATCTAGATAATATGTGCAGCTCAAATAATTCAACCAATTTGGTTAAATGAGTATTTAGAAGCGTATTCGGGAGCATGTCGTCAAGCTTAACTCAACGGACCGCTAGCAGCTAATTTGGTTGTAGAAATGTTCTAAATTCTATCCAAATTGGCATTAAAAACCATATGAACCGGACATTTTAACCAAAACGAGGGCAATATTTTGTATACATTAATTTAGAACTGGTTGACCAGTTGTCACTATAGTACATGTTATAATATTCTTTACTATTCTGCGTGTAGTAGCATCCGCTATCATTAGATAGTAATTGGAAAAAATAATATTACTGTGAAAGCTACAACGAAATAATATAGCTTAAGAGGCTGACAACAGCTAGTGCGCGGTCATTGTAGGACTGCATAGAAAAGAAAGAGAAGCGCGATGACACAACGCTGGTAATTTATTGCAAAATATGAAGCAATTATCTATTTACAAAAAATCTATTCATTGGATAAAAATTAAAACACTATTATGCTAATATGTTGCTTGTAGAATAATCTGACAAAAATCAAAATGATTGCAAGTATATTAGTGTGGTTTTTAATCGTTAAAATACATACATTTTTAGAGGAATCTTCGTGGTTTTTTTTATCGCATCAAATTAAGTGTATTATGTTTTCAAGACACTGTGTACCTGTCTTGAAGAAGATCATAGTGGATCATATACTTTTAGGCATTATAAAACTTTTAAAACTTGCGTTTAGCTCCGGTAGTCCCCTTAATAAACAACTGTTCGACGACCGTATTTGTCCGTAGACATTGAATATTTGCTTTCAATAAGTAAGGTTTGAGATGTCTGTATTTTCCGTAATAATAGACCAATCCATAACATAAAAAATAACTATGTAACGTTGAAGGCATTAATATTAAATCTAAGTATATTCGATTTCTCATATTCTGGGTTCATCAAATTCTCCATCTTTGATGTCTAAATTGTATAAGTTGAACATTTCATATCTCTTTTGTACAAATGTAGCCATTCTTCGATATCGGAGTGATATCGGCAATAACGCGAGTTTCAGTCTAATATTGACGTCTGGCGCGGCTTTCGAACCACTTAGTTGATAGCTGTACGTAGATCACAATAGCAGACTTCGACGCTGCTACTTTCAAAAAGAGTTCCATTCTCTCGAAATATCGGAGAATGGAATGACTTTTGCCGGATTTTTAGGGTTCCGTACCTCAAAAGGAAAAAACGGAACCCTTATAGGATCGCTCGTGTATCTGTCTGTCCGTCTGTCACAGCCGATTTGCTCCGAATCTGCTGGACCGATTAAGTTGAAAATTGGTACATATATGAATTCCTGTAACCCAAACACGAACGTGTAACGTTAATAAATGAATTTTGAATATGAGGGTCACTGCTGGGGGCAAACTAGAAAATAAAAAAACAACATTTGTACCTGTCCCGTGTGACATATCTCAAATATTGTGTTTATAATTTTAAAATAAATTTATTTTTATTGTTATTTAAGAAAACAGATGAAAATGGACCATTCCAACACTGAGCCTAAAATTTTGAAAAAGTAGGTACAAAAAATAGTTCCTTACTTAGATTACATGAAAACCTATAAGAAGTCTATGGTGTTAAAATAACATTGTAAATCTCTGAATATTGTGCGTACAAACTTACATCTGCAGTTGGAATGTATCGGAGAACATGTTTTTTTGGGATAAATTATCTTGGGATATTCATTGTACGGAACCCTCACCACGCGTTTCAACTCGTACTTGTCCGGTTTTTTATGAAGAAAAACTAATCCTACCGCTGAAAAAAAATATTTCATTGGGTCTTGGTAGGCAACCCAGAATGGAGAGGGCTATGCTTGAAGTTCCCCTACGTGATCGAATCAGAAATGAAGAGATCCGTAGGCGAACCAAGGTCACCGACATAGCCCGAAGAATTGTGTGGCAGTGGGCAGGGCACATTGCTCGCAGAACAGATGGCCGATGGGGCCGAAAGTTTCTGGAATGGCGACCGCGTACCGGAAGACGTAGCGTTGGAAGGCCTCCTACAAGGTGGACCGATGACCTTGTGAAGACCGCATGAAACCGCTGGATGCGGGAAGCACAAAACTGGTCGAAGTGGCGGTGCTTGGGGGAGGCCTATGTCCAGCAGTGGACGTCTTTCGGCTGAAATGATGATGATGAGGCCAGCCCAGCAGTGACTGATTAGATAAAGGACCTAGTCCTAAATCATTATCTGCCTAGGCCTTTCCTATCTATGTTGGGGTTGGCTTCCAGTCACACCAGATGCAGCTGAATTCCTGTACTTTACATGGAGCTACTGCCTATCTGACTTCCACAAGCCAGTTACTGGGGAACGCGATTACTAATTATGCATTCATCAGTAGACCCTACCTAACTACTTGGACTTCTAGCAGGTAAAGACTGAGAATAATCGACTAGTTACTGCTAAAGACCAACGCACGAGTCGGAACGGTTACCAATCGCAATCAGTAAAATACAGAAATCGCTACCTATTCAGTAAGAATTTCTGCCGGGGGATACAAAAAGCCTGATAATAATCGACTCTCTGTAATCGTGCCGCAATGAAATGAGAAGTTAATGATTCGTAGCTTATTCCTTTGTAATACCCGGTGCTAATCATTGGATGGAAATGGTGTTCAATTAAAATGACGATTTTAGTAAAGCACGAGACTTAATTGAGTGCCGTCTTTTATTTATCAACCTTATAAATACTGAATCTTTTGTTAAGGTGCTGACAAGACCCAATTGACCAAAATTGGCATCTCTTAAGAAAAAAAATTGGCAAATCTGTATAGTTTGTGGAAAAAAATATATGTTAATTATGAACATATTTCCCAGAACTTGGTTGTTACCAAAACACGTTTTGAAAAAAAATCTCGATACAAACTAACGTTAAACTAACCTCTTACCTTGAGTTCTAATCCAAAATATCTGCATTTTAAATATCAACATACGTTACGTATTTAATTAATAACAAGAACGTCTTATTTGAATGCAAACTTGGTTGTTTTTTATATTCGATTACTCAACTCAATTTTGAGTAATTGCTACATATTTTGCAACAAATTACAAGCATTGAGCGCTTTTCTTTCTTTTCAATGCAATCTGACAGTGACCGCGGTTTAGGTGTTGTCAGCGTCTTAAATTGGAGAGAAATCAATATTTTTGTCCTTTTTTTTTCTTTTTTAGCGTCTGACTACCCGTATCGATTGTCAAAGATCCATCATCTTTGACAGTCGATAGGGGTAGTCAGACACCTGAAAGTCTGACAACCAGTATTGATAAGTATATCTATCCCTACTAACATACTCTTCCCCAAAGCTCTTCGGGGCTTTGATGTTTTTTATCCGCGTCAATGACCTCAAATTATGATGATTTTTGTGTGGTTTGTGTTCATTTATGTACATACCTATTAATTAATATAACTAACAATATTTTTACCTGTTTGTTTCAGTGTACTAGTACTCGTCAACAAGTTTCACACTAAATCCAATAATTAATTATTTTATCAACAAATTAATAGATATTCCTTTTCCTTTTTTTTTTTTTATTTGCACGTTTTCTCAACACATTGACATTGGCAGAATTGTCGACATCGGCACCATTGCCACAGAGAAAAATAGAATAGAATAGATAAGTATATCGTGTTATCCAGTTACTGGGTTGTGAAGATAGGCAGTCGCTCCATGTAAAGCACTGGTATTCAGCTGCATCCGGCTACACTGGAAGCCGACTCCAAAAGTAGTTGGGAAAAGGCTGGGCAGATGATGACTGCCCTCATAGATTCAATATATATATATATATGAATTACCTTGATGAAATTTATACCCTTGAATTCCTATACAGGTGCCATCCAAAGACGTCTTAAAATTCAACTGAAACAGATTGTACCTATGTAATTAATACCATTTAACTAGAACCATTTCCCCAAGAAACGGAATATCCGCTGTCGCATGAAGTCAAGATCCCTCGCGCCCCGAACTCGTTCCGCGGATGAGCACCTTATTGCGTTAAGATAGAGTTGCAAACCGCGTGGTCCCTGACTCCTAATCGGCGTCAGTGGGGACTGAAGGGTTCGGGAGTGCGTCTCCTATTCGGAGACAACGGGGACTTACCGGTTAATCTAAACTGAACGTCATTCGTGGCGGTGTACGCGACAGGTTAAGTAATTTCAGGTTATCTATACTCTATACTCAATATTATAAAGAGGTAAATTTGTTTGTTTGTAAGTTTGTATGTAGGGGGTAATCTCCGGAACGCATGATAGAATAGAATAGAATAGAATATATTTATTGTAAAACATGAGTATACATCAAACAATATGTGCAAGGTCTTAAAAATAATAGGCAGATCTGCATGTTTTGCCATTAATGGCGTACAATAACATGTTTTTTTGGTCTAGAAAAAAAAAAAAACCAAAAAAATTGAATTTGACTCTACACAATAAAATAAAAAGAATAACTTAAGCAAAAATAAAAATTAGGGAGAATACATTACGTATGCCAAAATTTCATACATAACTGCGAAAAGATGTCGTAATTGTGAAAACTGATAAAAAGTCCTAGAAATTAAGAAATCCATTTAATTAATTACGCTCATTTAAAAATTCCGTTATGGAATAATAGCATTTAGCAATGAGATATTTTTTTAAATGTTTTTTAAACAGAGCAGTAGGCATTTGTTTGATAGGTTTTGGGATTTTATTATAAATGGTTGGTGCTAACCAAAAAGTACTTTTTTGCATCAAAGCCGTGGTTGATCTCGGTACGCATAATCTATTATTATCTCGTCTATTACGAATGGAGACGTCAGATAGTTTCTTAAATAAGTGTGGATTGGTCCTTACAAAATTAGCTATTTCATAAATAAATAATGAAGGCAGACTTAAGATGTTATATTTAATAAAATACTGTTTGCAACTATCAGTTCTTTTCAGACCAGACATTGCCCTAATGCACCTTTTTTGTGACTTAAAAATAATATCCTTATTGGTGGAGTTTCCCCAAAATATAACCCCAAACCTTAATAAGGAGCCGACAATTCCATGGTAGGCAGTTATAATCGCATTCGTACTCAAAATAGGTTTAAGTTTATAGAGGGCATAAGCACAAGAACATACTCTTTTATTTAATTCTTCCGTGTGTGCTTTCCAGTTCAGACGTTTATCTATGGTTACACCTAAAAATTTCAATTCTATTTTTTTTTTTGTCACAGCTTTCGGCTATAAGTTATATATTTATATCATGCATATAAGTCGAGCTATCACAATTTATGTCTAGCAAGTTGGAAATAATTTCTGAGCAGTAACCAAACAAAAAGTAAGCGCATGTATGCGCATACTTATATGCGCGTAAGTATGTATGTGTGTATGGGCTTGCATGAACTGACGATAATATTTAAATAATTAGAGTTATGCTACTAATTGCATTTGGATGAAATTTGGCACGCAGATAGTTCATAACCTGGAATAAGATAGGATATTTTTTTATCTTAGTTGTACGTTTCCATCTGATAATTTCCGACCTACACGCGGGTGTAGCCGCGGGAAAAAGCTATTCATTTTATAACTAGGTTAACTAGGTAGTTTTTTTTTTTTTTTGCGTGTGTATATCAAATAATTTCTCCCGCTCTAGGCGGAGCGGGAGGGTCAGCCTCTTACTGACTAAAATCCACCCGTATTCCTTTCGGTGCTTGTGTTGCCAGGGGCCTCGGTAACACTTCAGTACCTTCCCGCGACCCCGGCAGGCATCGGCCCTAGTGGACCCCTACACTTGTGCTGACGACATCTCTTTGAGGCGCGCGTGGAATACAACGCGCCGTCGACCCGGGCCTGGTCATTACCGGACGGTGAGCTACCTATTGCCCACCATCCGCAAGTCCGCGCCTACGGTGGCCGGGAATCCGCCAGGTATTCCCAACTCCCAGGGCGTCTCCTGCGGCGGCTAGGGGCGAAATGGCGCGAAATTTGCTTTTAACTAGGTAGATGTTAAGGTGATAATTCTGTTAATAGACACTTGTCGCCATTATTAAAAGGTTCGTCAATATGATGGAGCTGTTATGAATATTCAATAAAATTGGAATTTCATTATGAATATTGGCAATAAACAGCGATAGTATAAGCCCATTGAGTAATAACACGTTGCGCCTCCAGCAACAAATTTTCGCAGCGTTTATAATAAATACTAGGTGCGCCCGGCGGATTCACCCACATAAGTCTCGATGTCGTGGCAATATCGGAATCAAATCAAAAAAAAAAAAAAATGTAAATATTTTTATTTGACATAAACCTACATGTGCACTTATGAAACGTCAGAAGCTAGGTGCACGGTTCCAATTGGTCGTTTCCTATGGAGAAGAGCCGGCAAGAAACTCCACGGTTACTCTTTTAAAAATAATTGACTTTTACAATAAAAAGGATCTTATGTCTTAATCCAGATCATGGTCTACTCATATGCCAAATTTCATCCGAATATGTTCAGCCGTTTTAGCGTGAAAGTGTAGCAAACAAATAAATAAACAAACTCACTTTTGCATAAATCAAATTAGTTAGACAGTTAGGATTACTAGCCGCCCCTGCCTCACACGGTTTGTACGACTTGACAATACGTCGAGATTTTGTTAATATAAGTATGTAATATTGTATTTAATATTAGGACTGCCTCGTTGGTCTAGTCTAGTGGTTGCAAGCGCTGCTGCTGAGCATGAGGCCCTGGGTTCGATTCCCGGGTCGGCCAAAGTGATATTGGAGTTTTCTATCTCGAATTTCTCAGTAGCAGCTCTGAGTCTGGCTTGTACCCGGTTGATGGCAATAGGCTCTACCCCTATTATAAAACTTAACTGGCGAAATGTGGGTGTGCTACAGGTGCACCTCTGCCCAACCCTTCGGGGAAACAAGGCGAGATGTTATTCTATGTTAAGTTTAAGATTAATGATGATAAGGCAACGGTGCGGTTTAAAAGAAGATGTAGTGACAAACATTGAAAAGAGTATGCTTAGATGGTTTGGTCATGTTGAGAGGATGAATGAAATGCGACTAACAAAAGGTATTTACAAGGTAGATGTGAGTGGAAACGCCGGGACGGGTCGCCCCAGGAAGACATATAGTGACCTAGTTGGTGATGTTCTTCAGAAAGGTCGGGTGTGTAGTACTCGCAACCGGCGTGCGTGTATGACCAGATGTATGATCGTAAACGAAGCAAAAGCAGTATGTTAGGAGCGTAGCAGGTGGCGTTCTATAGTTTCTGCCTACCCCCATGGTAAGAAGGCCTGAGTTTATGTTTATGTTTATGTAATATTAATGCATGGTAGACAAACCTTCCAGAATAAATTCTCTAAAACATGACGAAAACTGCAACAAAACCCGTTGCGTGGTTTAAAAGAACAATGCGATCACACAGACAAACACAAAAAGCGGCTTTAATTTATAGCGGCTTTTTTTAATTTATTTATTTTTATGTATAGTTATTTATAATCTGAATTTATGCCCGGTTGATGGCCATAGGCTCGCCCCCTATTACATGGGACTTAAAAATAACTGGCGAAACGTGGATGTACTATAGGTACACCTATACCTAACCCTTTGGGGATTTATTTATTTATTTGAAAGGAACACCAACGACCTATTCACTAAAATCATTAAGATAATAAAAAAGATACATAAGCATTTAATTATGGTGAATTAGTCACTTACAGGCGTACACAGCACTTACATAAAAAATATCTTCTTAAATATACGTTTTAACAAGGTTTTTTACTCGTAGTAAGGATAGAAAAAATAATTAGAAACAAAGAACAAAACATTAAGTAAAAAACAAAATCATAATCGAAATTAGAATAAAAAATTAAATCAAAATCAAAAGTATTATATAATATATTTATTTACATAACCAAATTACAAGATTATTATTAACATTAACTAAATTAAATTAAAACTAAGTTAAGCTTAAAAAAGGCCCTCGGGGCATTGTACCGAGGATGCTGGCGGCATTTCCTCGCTGAATTGCAATGCTGATGCGTTGCGCGAGAAAGCCGCCAGCTTTTCGGTCACCAGTTACATCAACTAGACGTTTCGCGATTTCCACAAATAACTTATGCGCACTGGGACCCCAAAGTTGTACTCTCTGACAAGGCCTCCATATTTAATAACTCCAAAGTATTATTAGAATCAAAATTAAAATAAAAACATTATGATTAAAATTAAAATTCAAAATAAAATTTAAATTCAAAATTCAAAACTGTAAAACGCGCTAACGAGAATAGAATACCATTTTCTTTTTTTTTTGCCTACTTTTTAATTTTAATCATATTGTTATAATAGATAATTATATTGTGTAATGTGGCCGTTTAGCTAAGGGGCGAGGTTAACGTAGTTAGGTGGAGCGCGGTGATCAATCAGAACCGTATCGAGTGCGCGGGAGCGATATGTCGAGTTTGTAATTTAGATATTTACCCAGCCACCTCGGCCCAGCTCACTGGCCGAGAGCCCGCATCCACCCAAATGATATATCGCTTCCTCTACATAAAGCTGCAACTCCAACTCTCATCGCGGATGTAAACGGAATGAAACAATACCCTATTACAAACTTTGCCCATCTCACAAATAGTATTTTCAGTGCATTTTAGCTCAGAAATGACATTTAGAGAGTAAATGAAAGTTTCATAACAGAACGACGTTATTCGACCTGAAATGTTATTTTTAGATTTGTTCCTTCTTTATGCAATATTTCAATTGATGTCAAAATATTTAAATTTACCGTACATTGGTAATACAGATCCCACCAAAACCATTTCATGTAAAATGTTGCAAGACGAGACCACATAACCACTGTCAAAACGTTATCAAATCTCATGTAGAGCCTCTAATTCTACACGCCCTAACTCTACAAGCCCTAATTTCACAAACTCTATACCTTAGTCAAAAAATGTGGCTTGGTCATTTCGCTACATTCACATGGGCGTAATGTGAAAAATGTATTCAATGTTCATTACTTTCTGATATACTTGTCTTTCTGATGTTCTTGTAGTACCGAAACGACCAAGCCGCATATTTTGGCTAAGGTGTAGAGTTTGTGAAGTTAGGGCTTGTAGAGTTAGGGCGTGTTTATCGTTTATAGGGTTCCGTACCCGAAAGGTGCCAAACGGAAGCTTATTACTAAGCCTCTGCTGTCCGTCCGTTCGTTCTTCTATCTGTCTGTCAGTGGGCTGTATCTAATGAACCGTAATAGGTAGATAGTTGAAATTTGCACAGATTGTGTATGTCCGCTATAACATCTAATAATAAAAATTAAATAAAGTTAATATGAAAGGGGTCCCCATACAAGAAAAGTGTTTTTTTTTTGGTGTTTATTGCTTGTTCGTAATACGGTACAGAACCCATCGTGTGCGAGTCCGACTCAGACTTGGCCGGTTTTTTTTCATTTCGAATACAAAACAAGAGCTTTTAGTAGGAATCTAGCTAATTTCATCTTTCTTCGCCTGAATTAGAGTTTATTTTTGTTTGGATAAAATCTAATGGACACTATTAGCTTTAATTCAAAGCTACCTTCCTGCCGTGTTTTAAAACAAAAATTGTTATGCGTAAAACGTTCCCATTTCACGGTAAATAAAAGCGGATAAAGTTAGGTATAAAGATTAAGGCTTTTAAAAATAATGGCTGAGATGACGATAAAACAATGAAAATAAAAAGGCTGAATGTTTTTATTTGTTTACATTTAAGATGTTAATCTCTAAGAACACTTTGGCAAAGTTGAACATCGTAACTTCAAAACATTGCCTGTTTATTTTTAATTGGCAGACTTTACTAATCCGAAGCGTTGCCAAAGCTTCTAAATGCGGTTCTCAGTTCCGGCAGTATTATTAAATAAGTTTCAGGAGTACCTCAGAATAATCGTCATCATCATCATTCCAGCCGAAAGACGTCCACTGCTGGACAGGCCTCTCCCAAATACCGCCACTTCGACCGATTCTGTGTTCTAGCTCAGAATCACATAATCAGCTTATAATGTTCCCACTGCTGGGACACAGGCCTCCTCTTTGTGAGAGGGAGTGGGCCGTAATACACCACGCGGGCCCAGTGTGGGTTGGTAGATGTCACATGTCTACGAATTTTTGGTTCTAGGACATACCGGTTTCCTTACGATGTTTTCCTTCACCGTTTTGTGAACAGTTGTGATAAAAATAATTTACACAAAGTAAAGCGCCTATCTGGGTTCGAACCTACGACCTACAATTCGTAAGTCGTAGCCTTTACCACTGGGCCACCACTGCTCTAGATCAGAATAGTGCTTGTTAAATGGCCCATAGTCCTTTTTAGTTTTCAGTGATGCTTTAGTTCTACTAATCCTTTTCTATAATACAGGCCCCACGGTAATATTTTCATAATGTTTCATTTTAGAAAGCATGATAAATAATTAATACCTAAGCTTGCTGATCCCAATATGTGTTCCTCGGGGAATCTGAATAGAATAATAGATAAAGCACTTAATTAAAGGCAGTAAGCAATCACATTGAGTCTGAAGACCTGTTCGAGTGGTTGGCAACAGGCTAACGCAATCAGACCGTCATTGCGGCAATTTCCGAGGAAATCACATAAAGGAACCATTCGACCGTTCGATTATCGCTTATCATTACTATTGTCTGTTTATTTTTATGTTTATTTTGACCGGTTTACCTCCATGATACAACTGCATATATAATTCATTACTTTGTCTATTTTCGTAAGATAACATTCCTCTAATGAAATTATCCGGAAAAGAACCGGAGCTACGGACATAGCTTGCAGAGTTAGCAAACTGAAGTGGCAGTGGGCTGGCCATATTTTTCGAAGGACCGATGGCTGATGGAGCAGAAGAGTCCCGGAGTGGAGACCGCGTATCGGCAAGCGTAGTGTGGGACGCGCCCCAGTTAGATGGACCAACGACCTTAACAAGGTGGCTGGATCAGACTGGATGTGGAAGGCGGAGGACAGGGTGTTGCGACGCAGCCTGGGAGAGGCCTATTCCTCTATGAATATCATTCGAGATGTGAAAACATAACTTGCTTATTATTTTTATCTACGCTCGTAGTGACACCTGTTCTTATAAAATATTATCATATTCTGGATACAGTCCCCAGAATATTTTTGATAACGATGATCGTTACGTTGGCACGTTTTTGCAAGCTGGGCTCTGCACGTCAACGTAACAACATCCAGGCTTCACGTACCAACGTTTTTCTGTTTGTATTGCGATTGCTGACGCGAGGCCATAAATGTAATAAAACGTTGGAAAAGTAAAGAAAAAAAACAGTCAGGGGCAGAGTGAACCTCGAAATCAACCATTTACTTTTATAGAGTACAGCATTCGTCTCGGTTCATTTACATTTCGGGACTCGTTTCGTAACCGAGCTGATTTTCTGTCTAGGAATGGGTACGTGATAATGCCACGTGTATACCTCTACACAAACTATGTAAATCGGCGAGTTTTCGAATTCCCGGTACTGAAATACGAGAGGCAGAAATTCTAATGCTTTGCTATCTCGATTTCAATGTATTTCGTGTTATTTTATTTAGGGGCAAGCTAGATAGTAGTTATGATGAAATGTTTCATAAGTTAAAAGGTAAAATTTAATTTCGTATGTCACTTCTCATTAGTACGCACGATGCATAAACATAATTATCTTGAATAGACGCATTAAGACTAAAAATAAACACATAGGGCAATCAGTGTGCCCTTGTGCTGGATTGTAACGCGACGTTTGGCGCTCGTTTTGATCTCGCGACAGAGATATAAAACGATACTCTATTTGGTATTCACCTACCTACACGTTCGTATGTCACTTCTCATTAGTACGCACGATGCATAAACATAATTATCTTGAATAGACGCATTAAGACTAAAAATAAACACATAAGGCAATCAGTGTGCCATTGTGCTGGATTGTAACGCGACGTTTGGCGCTCGTTTTGATCTCGCGACAGAGATATAAAACGATACTCTATTTGGTATTCACCTACCTACACGTTCGTATGTCACTTCTCATTAGTACGCACGATGCATAAACATAATTATCTTGAATAGACGCATTAAGACTAAAAATAAACACATTGGGCAATCAGTGTGCCATTGTGCTAGATTGTAACGCGACGTTTGGCGCTCGTTTCGATCTCGCGACAGAGATATAAAACGATACTCTATTTGGTATTCTGTGCTCGAGCGAAAACAAAAATAATTTTAGTGATTTGTGAGAGTAGTTAAATTACTTCTTTTTCTCTTTTGTCAAGCGTAACGACGGCTGTCAATGGTGGCAGCTGTCGCGCCTAATGTATTTTAATTTATCTCGACTTAGATTAATTGAATATATTTAGTACAGCAAAAAATATGCAACGCCACACACAATTTAATCCTTTTGTTTGTTGAAAACCTTTTACGTCTAAACTGAATTAAGAAACTCGAAAAATCCTTTATCTAAACTTTTTAAATTAAAAAGCGAAGTTCTTTTGTCTGAGTAGGGGCCAACAAACTTCAGCTTTTTGTTGCAAAGCATACTGTTTGGTGAAATTGCCGGTGATTTTTTTCATTCCATTTCTCCATTTGGAATTTTTAAAGAATTTATTTCACAGTAAATAAGGCTCGTCGCTGGTCCCTACAAAGAGTGAACACCCCGAGCATTCCAATTTTGAATTCTTACTTGAACAGCTTTGTATTCAGGGGTTGATGAGGACGCATAATTCAGGGCCTTCGCTAGTGTTTACAACGGACAGACATGCAATCAAATTAAATCATCAGCCCAAATATTCGGGCAAGATATGCAGATAAATTTTCCTATTGTACCTTTGAAACAAGCAATGTCTTTACAATTTAGTAGTTCCCTCCCTCTATTGAAATACCTGCCCATCAGCTCGAAATTTATATTGGGAAACAGTTCTGGAGATTGAATGAAATGTCAGTATTACATGAGACTTTATTGGAAACTAAATGTGCCCCGTGGCTTCACCTGCCTAAGTCTCGATCCCGTGGGAATATTGGCTAAAAAGTATCCTATGTCCTAATCCAGGTCATGGTCTACCCATGTGCCAAATTCCATCCAAATCCGTGCAGCCGTTTTAGCGTGAAAAACAAGCAAACAAACTCACTTTAGCATTTAGAATATTAGTTAGGTAAAGATAATTACGTGTACAATCGATTCAGAATTGAATTCATGTAAAAGCTATTTTCTTTATTATACCTGTGGCGGCATCTACAACGCCACATGCGAACTACGCAATACCCTGACGTCACGCAAAAATCCTGCATCGCGCAAGCAGAGTTTACGGCGCAACTAGCACATATACAAATCCCGACATCAACAGTCGGGCAGTTGCTCACTAGACACGACATCCGTCTGGTCGGAGGATCCTCCCTTTTCTATGGAGGATGAGTGAACTTTAAACCCTGTTCCTCATACCTCTACATACCCTATTAAATAGCTCGTTAGTCTAGTGGTCGTAAGCGCTACTGCTGAGCATGAGGTCCTGGGTTCGATTCCCAGGCTGAGCAAAGTGTTATTGGGTTTTCTATTTCTTAGGAGTTTCTCAGTAGCAACCGGGTTTTGATTTGTGCCCGGTTGATGGCAAATGGCTCGCCCCCTATTACATGGGACTTTTATTAACATAACTGGTGAAATGTGGGTGTACTAATAGGTACATCTCTGCCTTACCCTTCGGGGATTAAAAGTGTTATGTTATGCTACTTAAATCTAAATCAACAAAACCAAATGACAAGATGATTATTAACATTAACTAAATTAAATTAAAACTAAAATAAGCCTACAAAAAACCCTCGGGGCATTGTACCGAGGATGCTGGCGGCATTTCCTCGCTAAATTGCAATGCTGATGCGTTGCGCGAGAAAGTCGCCAGCTTTTCGGTCACCAGTTACATCAACTAGACGTTTCGCGATTTCCGCAAATAACTTATGCGCACTGGGACCTAACGGACCGAGGGTCTCGACGCCAAAGGGCACAAAGTTGTACTCGCTACCAAGGCCTCCATATTTAATAACTTTCAGATTTTCGGCATTTTCTGCGGCTGCACCCGCTTTAGAAGTAGTCCGTTGGAGGTGGGACGGTGCCAGTGTCAAGCATCCGTCCCAAACTCCACGGAACCAAAGACACACCATCAGGTCTTTTGCCATCATCTCTGATAATGCCAGTCGGCTCAAGAAGAGCAGGCACATTGATGCTGGCAGGAGACCGGCGGATTTATGTCATTAATAGTGTCGCATGTCTTGATAAGCGGCCTGCACTTTTTTGACAACAAAATGCTACTTTGTTTTCTTAAAAGCCTCGGAGAAACCATTGATAAAAATATATTCAGTCGATATTCAGAATGCTTAATAAAATAGTTTACTGGTAACTATTACAGCACGGATAGAGATAAATTGAGATACCATCTCTATGAAGCTCAACAATAATATTATTGTTAAAATTAATTCTAGTTAACTCTATCTTCAACCTATCTTATCTTCACCTAAATAGACGCTTCGTGGGAGTCCGCCAATAAAATCGATTTAATATAACCGATGTCGTGCTCGTTAACTAACCAGATTTGTCTGTTACTCCACCGAGGAGAATATTCCCAATAGTTTATCCACCAATTCTGAGATAATACCGAGCTTTAGCGGTTAAAACGAAGACTTATCGTTATATGAAGTGTAGTCTGCATAGTATAACATAGCAGTCCATCCAGCCCAGGCGCGTCTCAAAGAGATTCCGTCAGCACAAGTGTAGGGGTCCACTAGGGCCGATGCCTGCCGGGGTCGTGGAAAAGTTCGAAAGGTTTACCGAGGCCCCTGGCAGCACAGGCGACGTAAGAAACATGGGTGGGTATTAAGTCAGTAAGAGTCTGACACACCCTCCCGCTCCGCCCAGAGCGGGAGAAGTTATTTTATGATTTCTCACCCAAAAAAAGCCCATCCAGCACCAGCAGCAAATCAAATCAAATCTTTTTATTGTGGGCATAGGTTATACAGACATATGTTAGGTAAACTACAGACAACATAGCAGATTGGTCAATTTGACAAAAAGAAATGATATGACACTAAATAGTGGTAAGTAACTTATTAAATGATAAATGACTAGATGAGGTCGGCGTTTCCTACCTGACTACTCTGAGAAGAAAGGCCGAAACAAACTCAGAGGTCACACTCTCTTTTAAAGTCCAGACATAATCTTGGTCAGATCATGTGAAGACCCTGTAGATTGGTGTCTGAAATGGCCTTTTGATGAAAGAACCACACAGATTGAGTGGACCTGTCCAGTCAGTGCACGCATTTGTCAGTACTTGTGCAGCTCAACTCAGAACTTAAGGAGCTCAACGATTCAATGAACGATACTAAAGAAAGGATTAATCCAAGCACTTGATCTTTGTGGGGTCCATAATGCAACAATAACTCAGTATGTTATCATTTACTTGTACCGTTCCTGACACGTTGCGCGAGAGGTTTATGAACGATGGCGTCGTAAAAATGTTCAATTTACGATCCGATTACGTCCGACGGGGGTTTGGAACATTAACTGATGTTGGTGCGAGCTCTTTGGCTGAGTAAGGCGCGCGCCGCAAAATTGCGGTTGTATAAGGGGCGCGGCGGCCGGCCCAGCTACAGCGGCATAATTAAATTTACCATACCAGACCTATAGGTGCAAGCAAACTTGGTTTCTTAAGGGAACTAACTTCGTTTTACGGCGTTTCACATCCACACACCCAAGGACGAGATACGCGTCTTTATTGAGTTCGTGTTCAAATCCCAACTGTCGATTGTTATTCTTTTCATAACAGTAAAATTCGGATTGAATGAAAGCGGTTTCAGAATATTGGATGACAACTTTCTGCTTTTTTTTCGACCACAAAGAGTCTGAGTAGCGCAAATATAATAAAATTTTCGGAATTTATTCTTTTATAAAGTAAATCTTGAATGGAAATGAGCGTTAAACGAGTCGACGTAATGAGGCTAACGAACAGATCGCAGCACCTATAGCGGTTTATTCTATAACTTTCCTTCATTTCACTTTTAGGATTATGCTTTTCGCGTTTTTATTTTGACAGTTGGATGCTGAATTATTTATCAGACTGTGAGATAGGGACAATGCGGGTGCTGGTTGGTGTTTTGTTGCTGTCTCAGTCGAGTGATGGTAATAATGAGCGGTATACGGTCCGCAGTGGCTCCCGGCCGGGTCGCTACCCCTCTTCGAAAACAGTCCTCTGCGACATAAATAACAAATGGTGTTTGAAAAGACCCATCACAGAACATCTCGCGCTATGTCACAACTTTGATTGTATCCATTTAACTTGAGAACTTAACACCGTTAAATATTTAGTGTACATGTCGTAGCGAGGTGTATTGTCGCTTCAAAATGTAATTAGAGACAATCTGTGTAACAAGTATTCCGTAATTACTTCTTGGTAAACTTACATGGACTAAGATTTATATAACAATTTAGTTGATATAGGTTTATTCACTGTAAATCTGTTTCTAGAATTTAACATTTCATGATTTTCTCATTACTTTAATTATATGATAATGAAAAATGATTTTATTTCTTTCTGTAAGTAGGTGTGTACAAACACTTTTACACGTCAATCATATTTTTTTAAAACTAGATGAGGTCGGCGTTTCCTATATGACTACTCTAACAAGAAAGGCCGAAATAAGCTGGTCACAGTCTCTTTTAAAGTCCAGACATAATCTTGGTCAGATCATGTGAAGACCATGTACACAGATTGGTGTCTGAAATGGCCTTTTGATGAAAGAACCACACAGATTGAGTGAACCTGTCCAGTCAGTGCACGCATTTGTCAGTAGTCGTGCAGCTCAACTCAGAACTTAAGGAGCTCAACGATTCTACGAACAATACCAAAGAAACGACATTTGGGTAGGCCGCAAAAAGTACTCAAACTGCCAGACCATGTTAAAAATTAACATGAGAAAAATAACAAAATTAAACAATGACCCACATAGTCTTCACATTTACAATAATTAAAATAATATAATTATATAATATAACATCACTCTCTTGTTTCCTCGAAGGGTTGGGCAGTGGTGTACCTATAGTACACCCACATTTCTCCAGATATGTTTGAGTCCCATGTAACAGGGGGTGAGCCTATTGCCATCAACCGGGCACATATCCAGACTCCGGGCTGCTACTGAGAAATTCCAGATAGAAAATCACTATTACACTTTGCTCGACCTTGCTCAGCAGTTTAAATGCGACAGTGACTTTTTTTGTTTATTTATTTGTGTGTTTGTTTGTTACACTTTAATGCTAAAACGGCTGAACGGATTTAGATGAAATTTGGCACATGGGTAACCATGACTTGGATTAGGACATAGAATACTTTGTATCCCGATATTCCCACGGTATCAAGACGTATGCGGGTGAAAACGCGGGGCGCAGCTAGTAAATAATATTTATATGACAGCACAGCAAATGGCGTCGTCTAGCTTAATTACGAAGTTACTGGAATCATTAAAAAGGTCGGATAAGAGTGACACTGGCTGGTGACAGTCATTCAGAGTCATAGCAGAGCGTTGCATCGATGGTTGCGTGGCGGCTGTCTTCTTATGACAGAGAATATGCTGTCGGGGAGCCGCTGTCGTACCACGACCACGACGAAGATTCCGGCACAATCTTGATGATATTGAAGTTGCTGAACCACTAATACGATGACCACTTCTGGTAAAGCCAGTCTATGGGCGCAGTTATATTAAAACAATAATGTGATATAGGTTAAATAGAACTTAAAGAGGTGGCTGGGACAGACTAGATGCGAAAGGTGGAGGACAGGGTATTGTGGCGCAGCCTGGGAGAGGCCTAGGTCCAGCCGTGGACTATTATAGGCTGAGTTGATTGATTGATTGAGAATATAGTTATCTTGATCTTAAGGACAGTCTCAACATTATTTCCTCGCGAGCTCCCTGTATTAATTTGTTTGTATCGAAGTAAATCAGTGTGTCAGTTAATTGTAGAACAGTTAACAATGTCGATAAGGTGTCTGGTGCACAAAGAAATAAACGGTCGTTTGTTCGGGCGGCATCGAAAGGAAAAGCAATTAGCTAGAATGCAAATAGCAAAATGTATTGTAGTGTTGAACACATTTGCATACGAAGCGACGAGCGGACGGAATTCCGAGGGCCTGGAGCACCCATTCTCTGTATTAGCTTCCGTTCAAAACTTCCATCGTAAAGCTAAAAAACCAATGCTCCGCTCACTGTAATTTCGTTTGGCGAGAACAGAACGCCATTCCAAGTTTGCGTAATTTGTAACGAAAATTGCCTCTACACAAAAAAATACTTCTGAGAAACTAAAATACACCTTATTGTTGGTGGAAGGTTATATTCCTTCCTCCTTTGGTTCCTTTTTGGCCTCGCACAGGTCTTCTTTTTTGTTTTTGTTTTCACTATTATGTTATTTTTTTTATTTTTTTCATGATTTTGTTAGTTTTATGTCCTTTTGTTGTATTTCCCGTGCGTGTCCCAAATAAATATTTTTCTTTCTTTCTTTAATTGCCACTCACCGGATTACCGTGCTTTATGATCAGTATAGCTTCAAGCCTGTTAAGAATTAATTTGTTTTCCAGAAAAGTGTTTTCTTCGAAGCGTTTACGTTGGGCTATTCCGATTTACGTGGTGCCATTTCGAGGAATTGTCTAATTAACCTGCCTATTGAACAATTTATTACACAAACCTGGATGTTTCTGTGTAATTTCGGCTCCAACCTTATTGACTGTGGTATTACGAATAAATCACTGATGCTGTAATTTGGTTTCGGGCGCCTTTATTACAAGCATCTAATATTCATTATTATATACGTATACCTGCTGTTTTTCCCCGCAAATTTGAATTAATACACCTGTTGCAAGATTGATAAGGATTTTCAGCATTATTTTTGCGCAATATTAATAACCTAATTCAACAATTATTAACATTATTAAACCATGAATCTCGTTTCGATTAAATTTCAATGATTTATTATCTGTGTGTACCTGTATGTATTGTCGGAGTGATCAATAAGAAAATACTTCCATGATGTGTTCTTTTATACAAGTCTTTAATTTCAATTGATAATAACATAACATAACATCACGCCTTGTTTCCCCGAAGGGTTGGGCAGAGGTGTACCTGTAGTACACCCACATGTCGCCAGTTATGTTTTAAATCCCATGTAAGAGGGGGCGAGCCCGGGCACATATTTTAATTGATAGCGATATTTATTTGTTTTTATAGGAATAGGGAATTTTACTATATACGAGAAAAAATCTATAAATATATTATTGAGATAGTTTAGGCAAATAGGAGTCGGAAAATGTTAGTTTTAGTTCATAAAATAACAAAATAAATTTTAAAATTGAATTCAACGTTTTCAGTTTTTCTAATCTGTTAAAAACACCATGAAATAGTAACCGCCATGTTATTACGTCATACGGCTATGTAAACTAAAACGAGTCAACTGTCAACTGATAGTTAGATAATAGATCAGCGCATTTGTTTACATAGCCAAGTGACGTCATGACCTCAAAGCAACATGGCATCCACTGCGTCCAGCATTTTCGTCAAACTACGCGCGAAATTTGAAAATGTAAAATTTAAAATCATTTTTATGGCACTTATTGATTGAATAAAAATTTTGTGATTTTTTTTGGGGCATATTAGCACTATAGAATTTAATTACGACAAGTTTCAAAAATGGGTGTAAGACCCTATTAAGTCTTCGTAACCAACTCGCAGTGCAGTGGTGGCCCAGTAGTAACGGCCGCGAGTTTACGAGTTATAGGTTGTAGGTTCGAACCCTGACAGACGCTTTCATCATCATCTGCCTAGCCTTTTCCCAACTTCGTTGGGGTCAGCTTCCAGTCTAACCGGATGCAGCTGAATACCAGTATTTTACATGGAGCGACTGCCTATCTGACCTCCACAACCCAGTTACTGGGAAATACGATACCTCTTGGTGAGACTGGTTGTCAGACTTTCGGGCTTCTGACGACCCGTAACGACTGTCAAAGATTCACGAATGACAGCCGGGACCAACAGCTTAACGTGCTTTCCGAGGCATGTAAAGATGGTCACCCATCTACAGACCAACCGCGGCAAGCGTAGCTTAACCTGATCGATTGACCCGTGCGGCTGTTATTACTTAGCCACAAGCCCCACTCCCTGACAGACGCTTTACTTTGTGTAAATTATTTCATCACCACGGCTCTCAAAACGGTGAAGGAAAACATCGTGAGGAAACCGGCATGTCTTAGAACCAAAAATTCGAAGACATGTGGACACATCTACCAACCCGAACTGGGCCCGCGTGGTGGATTATGGCCCGCTCCCTCTCACAGAGAGGAGGCCTGTGTCCCAGCAGTGGGAACATTATAGGCTGATTATGTAACCAACTCGCACTGGGCCCGCGTGGTGGATTACGGCCCCCTGTCACAAAGTGGAGGCCTATGTCCCAGCAGTGGAAACATTATAGGCTGATTATACTAAGTCTTCGTTATACAAGAGCATGCAAAATGTTGTGGTGAGTTGAAACAATACCAGCTTTATTACCGCGCTCATTACGCTGTATTGCCCGATAACAAATAACAAGTTCCACTTTTAAACGACCTATTGCTTTCAGCGCCTTTAATACAACAAATATAACCCTTTTCATTCAATTGCCTTATGAATTGGGTGGAATAAGCTGATGTACTCCACAATTTATTTTCATGACCCGACCATTGAAATTAATAGCCCTAAAGCGTTTTTATATTAAGAATAAGCTCCATTACAAATGTGGTGGGATGTTGGAAGTAAAAAATCTCTTGAAATATTCCAGGAAGATAACAAAAACCCCAAAGTCGTGGCATATTTCAATTACTTAGGGAGCGCGACCCCGTATGCAGACTATCATGTGAAAATGGCCCCCAAAATGTTTTCCATGATCCCCTTTATGTACGCACGTTTGGTTTTGTAAAACGGTGTCAAGTTCTATTTTTTTAATTTTTTTTTTTCGAATTTTTACTCATAATTATGTTGTTGCGTGTGACGACGTGTTGTTTTTTTTATAAATTATGTGTTTTTTCATGCCTTCCTGACTAACAAGCAGACAGTCTGTGATTACTAGCTTCCGTGCAAGCCTTATTAGTGCAAAGTAAACCATTTACACATTCTGTCAAATGAACAGGTAGTCATTTTACTCGTGCTTCCCGTTTACAAACAACATCATGCTGTGATCGCGAATCCACTTACCAATCGCGATGGTTATGGTAATATCCCCGAGGATTGTTCACTGTGCTGCTTCTATGGCTGAGGTCCAAATTCACGTGCGGACATTTATTTTACGGCCGTATATTACGACCATTCATATTTTACGGCCGGATGAATCACACAATGATTTTAGAGCAGAGTAGTTTGGTCCTTAAGTTGTAGTAACGATGTCTTTATAAAACAAATGTAGTCTGTCTTATTAGCGAAAATCGGTTAGGAATTGATTGATGCAGTTATCATTTCAACAGACATCATCATAAGCAGCTCAATTTTTTTATAAAATGATTTAAGTACCCATATACTAAAATCACCTTGATTCGACGTATTTAACGATTCTCATTACCGTTAATTAATTATGGCTACTAATGGAATCACAAACTGGAATGAAATCCCTTAATAAATAATTCATTCATTGAATTTTATTTTCGAATTTCCGCAAGATTGTTTAAACTCTTTCTATCATGGATACTAAAGCATTCAAGGAGAGTACTTATCCAAAAGTATGGTAAGCAGTTTCGGAATGGAACGATTTTTAAAGCTATAAATTTCGCACGTGATCGTAGCTTCAGCTTCACGATCACGCGCGGACTGAAAGCTTCTTCTGAAGCTATTCAGCTAAATGCTTCACTAATTAACATCCCGACCCTCAATTTATTCTGAACATTACTGAGGTTCTTTTTTCGACATCGAACAAAAAGTGGTTATAGAGAATTCGACGAAAAGACGATGTTTAATATTCCGGAATAAAATGGTACGGAGAGAAATATTTTGAATAGTTCGTTGATTAAAATAGATAATTCCTGCTCGTGAATACCGTAGGTGCCTGTGCGCATTTTTTTGGTTACTTTTATGACTTAGGCTATTCTCACACGAGGTGACCAAAATCAAACAGTTTTCAACGCTGATGCAACCAATCGCGTTAGCACATACATTCCTATTGCAATTCTCACACGACGCAACTTGTCTAAAACTAGTTGTCAACGGCAGCGCAACCAGTCAGGTACGACTGGCAGTGCAGGTCGCTCGGTCGTTGCCCACGCAATTTTTCATATAATTGGTGCGATATCGTGTCGTGTAGTTAAAATGGTTACAAGTGAGTTGAGCCATGTGAGAGTACCAGTTCCATTGCAGTTGACAACGCCCGTTGCCTACCAGTATAGGTTGAGTTACCGTCAGCCCGTGTGAGAATTGGCTTAGTTGACCTAGGATTTAGGCAAGAGATTAAACGGCAAACAAGCTTGGCTACGAACTCCTATTACTGTCGTCTAAACTAATCTAAACTGATATCCTAATTAATATTATAAATGCGAAAGAGAGTTTGTTATGCTTTAACGCTAAAACGGATTTGGATGGAATTTGGCACATGGGTAGATCATGACCTGGGTTACGACATAGGATACTTATCCCGATATTCCCTCGGGATCTATTGACATAATCTACTCATTACAATGTTTTTTGTTGAGTTGTATGGCAATATGTGGTTAGCTAGCGACCTCGATAATTGATTATATTATTTTTACTGGAGCAACCGGCAGCAAGTTCGTTATGCTCCCTTAGATGTCACTGCTTGCGGTAGCGTCGGGGGTCGGGTTGCTTCCTTCCCTCAAATATGGCGAGGGGGGTAATGGCTGATTTTTGCGTTATGCTCGTGATCGGGTACTGCTTGTGGTGACTGGTCGTCTTGCTGACCATGGTTTTGTTTTGTTATTAGTAATTAACTGTTTATTTACTTTACTACTATGGTCCTAGTTTATAATATGTGTCTGAGTTACAGCTATAGCTATATGTAAGCGGGCACGCTCTTTATGCCTGGAGGCTTTAATTTTAGTATTCAGTTCTGTTTACGTTTTTATTTCAGCTTGAGTATAGTTTTCGGTGTTTTTCTTTTTTTTTTGTTGGTATAGTGGTGTGCTAGCTGACATATGACTAATAATTTAATGTTCTGTGTTGCACGTAGTGTAAATTATTTTGCATACTATTGTATAGAATCATTTTTTTCTAACTAAACAGACAACTGTGCTGCTGGGGAGTTTGTTGCGCTTCTTTTTCTTTCCAGCTAAAGCACTAGGAAGTGATGAAGGGTTGACGTTTTGGGCAATTATTAGTCTTATGCAATTATGACGTTAAAAAAGTGCTGATTCTCAGCCTAGTTTGAATAAATGATTTTTAATTTTGATTTTGGATCGAGACATATGCGGGTAAAACTGCGGGGCGCAGCTAGTAAATAATATCTATATGACGGCGCAGCAAGTGGCGTCGTCTAGCTTTGCTACGAAGTTACTGGAATCATCGAAAAGGTCGAATAAGAGTGACACTGGCTGGTAACAGTCATTGTAGCAGAGCGTTGCGTGGCGGCTGTCTTCTGATGACAGAGAAGATGCTGTCGTACCACGTCCACGTGCTACATTCCGGCACAATCTTGATGATATTGAAGTTGCTGAACCAATAATACGATGACTACTACTAGTAAAGGCTATCCTGCGACTTTATAATAAAACAACAATATGATATAGGTTGAAACGAACTTAAAAAGGTGGCATGAGGTGGTGGTGGTGCTGCCTATGTAAGTAATAAAATACATGTAACCTTCCTGTACAATTACGTCTTCAGTTAGGTACATTAAGTACTACATAAAATATAGAAAACAACGGAGTTTCCACAGATGAAAATGTTACTCCTTCACCCGAGCGAACCTTTTTCATATTCTCGCTCGTAAAAAACTTAATTCAATTCATTCTCGTGGAGATCGTTACGTTAATTTTTGATTACTCGAAGGAAACCGAAAGGATTTTTTGCTAGATATGTACCAACCTAATTCAATTTTGTATCCAACTTTTATTTCTGATTTGACTTCATATGCCACAATAGTTTACCCATGGAGAGGAACATCATTCTCCTGCCCTTATGCGTCGTTGTCTTTTTCTTCCATACTTCTCTATTAGTCGTCATCTTGGTAGTAACCCTCCTTCCAGCCATATCATCTTTCACACAGACCATGGTGAGAATGTATATTAAAATAATTAAAAACTTTCCAAATGCTGGTTAGGAATAAAATGACAAATTGTATGTTCCTTTCTAATTGTTGCGTATAGTCTTATGGATAAATAAGCGTAAAGGTAAGCAAACAGTATTCTCCTATTAGTTCAAATCCAAGGTGTCCCAAATGTTCCCGTAAGGGTATCTACTATGTAGCATGAATCGACGCAATTCGGCAGAATGTTCTTCATTATCTCAGGCTTGGGTCCATGTTACGTCGGGGCACGCTAAGAACACTGATGCTTTACGTGTAACTTACTGCTTAATACATACAATTTCACGTCAAAGTGTAATTTGTGGCCGGCATTACGTACGAATACATAAACTTAGTTGTGTTCATTACGAATGTTGAAGGCAGCCCGGTCGAGGTAAACTAATTTGGAACGCATTCAAACTAACGGCCCATCTTTGAACCAAGAATCCTTATTACGTCAAGAGCTCGTAGCTTTGCTCCTAATGTTAACCCATTATGTATGTATGTCCAATTAGGATTTTTGCACCTTTTGTAGATTTGGGTAAACGGTCCGGGTGAGATTGGAAGTTTTATTTGCGTTAGTTGTTTTTATTGTGTTGTTTATAGAGTGTTGGTGCTAATTGGAACGGTAGTATTCCGTAGGGAGTCCAAGCGTGGATATTTGAACGAAGTTTAATTAAATTCGCGCTTTTGTCAATATGTTTATAAATTCTGTAAATACGAGTATCAGACACCTATGTTTTGCTTTATTGTAGGTGTTCAATTCCAATATTAACGTTGCAAAAATCAAGCTTAATAAAAGGTCAAAATTGATAGGCACTCTTTGCCTTTAGCGTTAGCATTCGTCGAACGTGTCAGATACGCTGCGCTTACGCGACGTTGATTTCGATACAATTATGTCTACGCGACGCGACCTTCGCATCGCATAGACGTGATTGTAAGTGATTGTGCTAATACTATTTAGGATTAATTCGTACTTTTGACGTGATAACGTCTTAACGCTGAACGCGCCGGCTGCACGCACGAAAAAGTGTCACGTTCCGCATGAGCCGAGCGTGCAAGCGAGAGCGTGGAACTAGCGAGAGAGAGGCACGATCGGCCTAAGCGTTTGGCCTGTTACGCATCTCTCTCTCGTTATCAAATTATCGTCCGTAAACTGACTTTACATACAACCAATTTTTTCTTTACCTACACACTCAACAGCATCAACACTCATCCTCGTCTTCAGAATCCAGAGATAATACATTGAAGCTGAACCTCGAAGGAAGCATGAGGGAGCAACTACTTTCATATTAATACACGAGTAAATGCTGTAACAGGCTTCAAGATGTTATGCAATATATATTCTAATTGCTAGCAAGCACGGTGGTGGAGCATGAATGAGGCACTTTATTATACAATGGTGGGCTTAATGTAGGCACTTCATGGTTAATGAATTGGTAACACTTAAGCTTCTCTGTGGTATATTGCTCAAATTATGTTTCGAGTTTCAGATGAGTAGTTTCTTGATTGATTAACTTGAATTTTAAATACCTGATGAGATGGATATGAGAAATAAGAATAGGTTATGTAATTGGCTGATACTCGTATATACCTAATTATTTACACCAGACCCATTGATCTGGGATATTTGTATGTTGATAGGTGTTGCTTGTATCATACGCGAGTGACGCTGCATGAGCGACCGCTCGTCTTTCTAAAACACCCATCCAAAAATCGAACACTTTGTTTATGGTTATTTTTATTCAATTCAATAAGTCACCTAAGTATATATTAACACTATCGTCGCTCTCAGATTTATGAGATTGCCAATTGGACAGCAGCATCGAATTCCTTAGCGCGATAATTTCCAGGGGCGTTCCCAGTTCATCTAGGTTGTTTATGAGTGGTATGTTGTCTCTCCTTGTGCGCCCTACGGTTGGAGAGCCTATTGCGTGGATCTTGCAGCAGACCATGAAGCCCCACGAGCAGCCAGCTACTCCAACGTCCATGTTGAGTGAGGGACAGCTATTGATGCTCACACAAGTGCCGCCGCGCGCCCAGCAGGTGGCCCCAGAAGTACCTATATGCCGTGAGAAGGTATAGCTGATAAAATAACTGCGGACATTCTTATTACGTATTTCAATTTAAAAACTATAGTATTATTAAATATAAGAATCAGTCAATCAACTTTTTTTAGTATTACCGATTGCTTTGTCAATAGCATATAATTTTATACTTTCGTTTTGTTAACCAGGGTAGTAATTGCGTAGCACACATACAATAATACATACTTTTGACAATTTAGCCACGTTCACTGCGATATTTACACTGTTGAGCTGACAAATTGTCACCTAGGTATTAAGCAATGGATTAGGAGTTTCCTTCGAAACCCTTGGATTGTGTGATTGAAAGTGTGGTACGCAATTAAGGTGCTGGTATTGGCAGTTCCTGATGGCGGAATTATGAACATAGTCTGTAAACTAACCAAGAGTAGGTTTTCTGCTCATGCCAGCTTTGAATACGTCCACGTAAGTGTCTGGTAACTGTTGCCCAGAATCCCTTCTGTTTGTGTTTCCATCTCCGTTCCTTCCTCCTTGACACAGCACATTTGAAACAACTAACATTATAACGCCACCAACCAGAAACATGATTTTTTGTTTACATGCTTATAGCAAAGTTTTTAAAGAAACAAATGAAAATGGAATCATATCCGATTGACTTTTTAATTAACAAAAGGAACGACAACCGATAAGGTACCTAATGTTGTGGTTGAAGTATTTTACTACATTGTTTTGATGCAGACGAGTCATGTAACCATGAATCAAATAAATTAGACATATTCAATACAGATTCCATAAGCAGTTCACTAGTAACTTTACAATTATGTTTTCATCTTGTTTCGTAATATTACCAACAAAGGTGGATTCTCCTGAGATTTGTCACGCTGTTCATTCTCATTATGTGTGTCTGCGTAACTATCTTCATCCATCAATAACACTTCTGATTTTTTCTTTTTCTTTTTCAGGTTTTCATCAGAGCTGGGTGGGTCTATAACGCCTTTACCACCAAACTGTTTAGATTGAGACCAGGGCATCGGAGGAGGTATGCCTCTGTCCGTCATATCTTTGACTTGGAACGTGTTCCAGTTGAAGCAGCAGACTTCTAGCTTGTCTCTGCAACCGGCGACTTCGACCAAGGAACGGTGTCCCTCGCACATCTTCCGGTTGATGCAAATACCTCCGAGTTGCCAACACGGCGTCGTTTTCATCGATCCTGAGGAAAAAGTTCATTAGGTAAAAGTCTCGATATTACATTTTTTACGAACGTGTTTGGAGTTCGTATCGGCGTATTATTTGTAAATAATCATAGATTTCGCATTACATTCACATAACTTCATTCGAGTTTACGTTCAAAGTAGGGAATTGATATTAATGTAAGGCGTGTTAGTGTTTACATAATAAAATAGCAGCAAGTTTATAACAATCAACGCTAAAGTTTAAGAGTTAATAACCCAAGGTATATCGCCTCGGGTTATTATGAAGCGTAGTGAATCTGTCGACTTCTTAATTATAGTTTGGTACATAAATATCCCCCGGAAGCAATAGCAGTAACTTACTAACCCATTTATTTAAGTAAATGTATTACGGTGTAATAAGTAATATAAGGCCTCTCAAAGTATTAGATAGACAATAATAGGTACACCCATTCCGCAATGAAGCATTCGTTTATTGGACTTTGTATATTTATTTATTTAACAGTTTGTGTACACACGTATAAACAGAGAAGAAGAAAGGAACAGAAAAATACGTACAAAGGTGATGCTTATTTCAGAAGAAATCTCTTCCAGTATACCTGCGATAGGATAGTAGAACGTGCGATAGACGAAAAGATGTAGACACCGTGTGTAATAGTAGGAGAGAAAACAAAATAAAAAACAAAAAAACAAAAACTATTCACTAATTTAAATATACAATAAGAGAATATACTTACATACATACATACTTCTAAAATTAATGTCACTAAAATACTTATATATAATTAATAGTATAAAATAATAAATAGATACATAATATGCAACTATGACAAAGTGGAAAGATAGTGTTCTTTCACTTTTCTTTTGTTGCCGATGTAACGGTTACTTTAAATCTATTTAAACCTGATGTAAAGTATGCGTACAGCCATTTATCAGCAGATGAAGTCATTTTTGACTTAGTTGTATTGGTGTACCTAATTGCTGCATGGCTTTCCAGTGCGAGGATAAATTAATACTAACTTATAATATTATAAATCTATCTGGATGAAGTTTGGCACATGGGTAAATCATGACCTGGAAAAGGACATAGGCAACTTTCATCCCGGGTCGCAGACGAAGTCGCGGGCAACAGCTAGTAACTAATAAATAATTAAATGTATAAACTCACTGCGACTGGTCGTGAGGGAAGCGAGGGCTGTGTGGTAGGCGAGGAGCTCGGCTCGGAGGTCCTCATACTCCTCGTCAGCCGAGAGGTCTATGTTAGCGTCATTCCTCAGGTCAGAGACCAACTTCCCGGCGACGTCACTGGCGCTTTCAGATGAATGTTTTTCTGTATGCTGTCTTCGTTTAGATATCACCAACGGACATAGTATTAAACTGAAGAGCAGCACGAATCGCAACATATTTCTCAAACGTTCCACTTTAGTAGAAGAATTTCATATTTCACTCGATATGGCGTTTTAGAGCGTTTTTATTGGAGTGAAAAAGCATAAATTTGATGATAAGCCACGGCCAACGAATGGATTTTGCAATCGGAATGTGGATGGAAAATATAACTTTATGTGGGAATTTAACATAAAATAACACATAGTTGGTAAGAAAATAAGAATTGCGGATCAGTGTTCGATAAGTGTGGTCGTTTTGCAAGGTATTTCGGTTATTATTAAGCACATATATACGTAAATATAAGTAAACACATAGGTATATACGTAAGTGCATACACTTACGACTTGTAAGTTGTAGGTTCAAACCCTGACATGCACTTTACTTTGTGTAAATTATTTCATCACCACTGCTCTCAAAACGGCGAAGGAACATCGTGAGGAAACCGGCATGTCCTAGAACCAAAAATTCAAAGACATGTGACATCTACCAACCCGCACTAGGCCCGCGTGGTGGATTACGGCCGTGTAAGCCGGTGCAGTGGAAACATTGAAGGCCGATTATGCACTTCAAAGAGATTTGAAAAATAGTAATTGAATCAAATAATTTATTTTATCTTGTGCTTGTCTCAGGGTCTGACTACGTCTTTATACTCAGAAAAAAAGCGGGTCGCTGACGAAAATGCCCTGATTACGTTTTTCATCTCACAGATAAATGAATGATGATATCTTGGCGACATTCTGCGGCTCGGCTTCCGGCTGCCTAATTACAGCTCTGTCACAAGTCAGTACGGTACTATCATTAGTCAAAATTAACTCTATGTCTAACTACGTTTAAAATACGTTACCTACCAAAATGTTTAACGACTTTTGACTTTGACATGAGATTACGATTCCGAACCATTTCAAAGATGTTCTTTTGGATGAAAACTGCAATATTTGGATAACATAAAATACGGGTGCCATTGTTTCTAAAACTAAACATTTTACTAAAATATATAGTTTTATCAGCACATGAAACGTTGTCATTCGGGCCTATGATTTATATAAAAGTTTTGACTATTATTTTTGATTTCCTAATGGCCTTTTTAGTGTTTACGGAACACTAAAAACAAAAGAAAAAAAAGGAACCCTTATAGGATCGCTACATTTTCCGTCTGTCTGGTACGACCCTTTTTCTCAGAAACGGGTGGAGGTATTAAGTTAAAATTAATCTCAAATACGGTCCCTTGGATCTGTAAAAAATTCAAGCTTGTAAGTCAATGCAATAAAAAAATAGTAATGCTACATTTTTTGACACTGGCAAATAAATCAAAACCTGTAGGGTACTTCCGGTTGACCCAGCATCATGACATTTGGTGAAATGCTAGGAAAACATCTGAAAAATATCTTATTCGTCATATCAAGTTTTTGTTATTACAATCTTACTTTTGCATTTAGAGCATCGACCGTGATGTGGAATCGATATATGGGAGAATATCTATTTCAACTGCAAAATTAGGTTAGTCCTTTAATCCGGAATTGGACATTCGAGCAGCTGAGCAAAGCTCTGAGACGGAGCCCTTTTTTTTTTTTTGGATGGGAAATCATCTAATAACTTCTCCCGCTCTGGGCGGAGCGGGAGGGTGTGTCAGACTCTTACTGACTAAAACCCACCCGTATTCCTTCTTGTTGCCTGTGTTGCCAGGGGCCTCGGTGACCCATTAGTACCTTCCCGCGACCCCGACAGGCATCGGCCCTAGTGGACCCCTACTTTTGTGCTGACGACATCTCTTTGAGGCGCGCGTGGAATACAACGCGCCGTCGACCCGGTCTTGGTCCTTACCGGACGGTGAGCTACCCATTGCTCACCGTCCGCAAGCCCGCGCCTACGGTGGCCGGAAATCCGCCCGGGATTCCCGACGCCCTGGGCGTCTCCTGCGGCGGCTAGGGGCGAGAGGGCGCGAAACATGCCTTTCCCTCAACCGTCCCGCCTCCTTCTTCGCGAGCATTACTGCTTCGCAGAAGGAGGTGACGGCTGCCCATGCCCTCTCGCTCCGTACCATGGCAGACGGAGCCCTAAGGGCGCGAGTCCTACTGGCACCTGTCCGGTTTTCGAACCATTATGTAATGCCATCAAATAATTAATATAGGCAGTTCAGTAGCAGAACCAGGAGAATGCCCATGTGTAGTGTCGTTTAAATCTTAAATTAAAGTGTTTTAATAGGAATAGGTAAATAACTTTTCAGTCCAGGAATATTTCTATGAATTAAAATAATATTTAAGTCGATTTTACCTAAATCGGTTAATTTATTTATTTATTATTCATTTATTTCGGACAGAATCCATATATGTGTTAGTAAAAATTTTCTAAATATCTATGTTAGTAGGTACATAATCAAAAAAAAAAAAAATAAAAAGTATTTCTATTTTACAGTTTCCCAGTAACTATTCCCACCCAGTGTGCCTGTATGGGACAGTCGTGTCGGGATGCAATCATTTGCAAAATGGTGTTGGGGCTACCGCGCAGTCTTTGAAAAAATGACGCCACTTTTTTACGCACTATAGCGTGGAAACCGTCAACGCGCGCATTTGCGAACATTTGCGACGCACTACAATGCCGCGGCAACCCCAACAGCACTCTGAAAGCATTATTATACTGAATACGCAGGGCGTTGTAGGCACGTTGCGTATACCGAACCCACAGGCCGCTCGAGTAAAAAGATTGGCAATAGGCCCTAAAAAGTGTTACCTTAACTTCTTTGGTACATCGAGCGAACCTACGGGCCAGCATATTGCTCCGTACCGCTAACGCCCTGCGTTCTCTTTCTATATCAGGGTCATCTTTTAAGTCCTCCGTGACCAGATGACCCAGATATTTAAAGTTCTGCACAATTTTCAATTTTGTTCCATTGACCATGATCGGGGGCACTGTACTAGGTCTCTGTTTTCCGGCCCTAAAAATCAGTACCTGACTTTTCTGTGAGTTGTACCTGAGACCATGCTCGGATGCATAGCGTTCACAAATCTTAAGCAGTGTCCTCAGGGCGTTGACCGAGGGGGCCAGCAGAACCATATCATCCGCATAACTTATGTTGTTGACACATATTCCGTCAATGTAGCATCCGACATGTGTCCTGCTGAGCTCCTCGATCAACTGGTTCACATAAAGGCTAAAGAGGCCGGTAGATGTGAGGCCGCCCTGCCTTACACCGCATTCTAATCTATATTCATCAGACAATGTACCACCCCATCTCACCTGGTTAATTTGGTTTTTATACCAGAATTTTAAAACACCGATACACTCCGTTGGCATACCAGTTTCCACTCGCTTTCGCCACAGTATGTCATAGGCAACTGTGTCAAAAGCTTTTGACAAATCGAGGAAACAGGCATATATCGGTGTCTTTCTCTCCGTGTAATACATGACAGTATGCTTAAGGCATAAAATAGCACTCTCAGTGGATAATCCCGCCCTGAAACCGAATTGTGCGTCATGTAAATGTAAGTACCCACTGAGACTCTGATTAAGCAGACTGTCAAGTATCTTAGCTGTTGTTGTAGCAAGTGAGATGGGTCGATAATTTGCCCTATCAGATACATCCCCTGTCCTGTTTTTGAGAATGGGTACAACCAAGGTTTTCATCAGCGATTCCGGTAAGTATGAGTGACCGATACACTGCGTAAAAAACATAGCCAGTACACGCGGCAGATGTACACCTGCATGCCTGAAATGCTCAATGCTGAGACCGTCGTACCCTGGAGACTTACCCCCCTTCATCCTTAGAATTGCTGTGACAACTTCATTTGCTGAAAAGCGAGTTTTTCTCCCTGATACGCCGGCCCCAGCACCATCCGTATTGGCCATCTCTGGTCCCAGGGGAGATCTTACCATAAAGTGGTCTCTAAAATTATTGGCGATTTCCTTAGGATCACTGATGCCACCGACGCTCACAGGTATACTCGGCTTAGGGTTCATCTTGTTAGTATTCTTCCAGAAGGCCGCAAAATTCCCCGCTGAAAGATTTGAGGCAAGAATATCCATCTTAATTTGTTCTTGCCTGTTCTGACACCATTTCAGCTTTGATTTAAAATCCCTTCGACTATCACGCATTTGTTCATAAACAGTACCATTAGATGGTCTACCCGCTAACACCCATAGCTGAAACCCTAGCCTAGCCTTTCTGTGAGCGCCTGCGACATGCCTATTCCACCCGGTGATGTACCCACCCTTTCTGAAACATTTACGACTATAGGATCTTACAGAGGCCTGCGTTAAAATATTTGTAATCCTAATGTACATATTATCCAACAAGGCCGTATGTACCGGGTCAGAACAGAATGTATCAGCACATGAACTGAATTCCACTGGGAAATCCAGCCCTTTGAGCTCCTCGTGGCATAGGCTATGATAAAGCTCAATCTGCTTAACCTCTCTTCTGCCCCAGAACACACCGTCACACACTAGCGTACTATCAATAGCACACTTAATAGCAATCTTATCAATATTACATTCCACATAAAGTGGAGAGTGATCAGACCAATACACGTCATGCTGCACCCACACATTATGGACAGTCTCTTGAGCAGCTTTAGTGACAATGCAGTGATCTAACCACCTCCTACATCCATGCGCCTCACTCGTAAAAGTGTATGTACTAGACAGAATACCTAGCCTCTCCATATCAACGCAGCACCAGTCTTGTTCGACACAGAAGCTCAACAGTTCATCACAAAATAGTTCGTTTGGATGAGCGTTAAAATCCCCTAGAATATAGACCGCCTCACTATCAGTGTTAACTTCTATTACAGACTTTATTACACTCAGGCAGTCCGTAAACATTGGTAAATTTTCAATACCGTTAACCGGCATGTACACACTAAAAATTATAACTGACCCATTTCGTGTCCTCACTTTTATCGCACATATACGCGCACTATTACAATCAATTACTGAGACTGAGTCAAACGCACTTTTCCGCCACAGAATTGCCACCCCGCCATACGGCCTGCCACTTAGGAGACCTAACGACGTGTCCACCGCAGACGTGCCAGTGCACCCGAATTCTTCGTCTATTGTGCTAAGTAATGGCAAATCATGAGGCAACAACCACGTTTCCTGTAGCGCTACTACATCTGCATCCTTACACAGTGTTCGTATCCCCTCCATTGATCTCTTCATCGCTTTGCAATTGAAGCTGACTAATGTACTACGCATTCGTGTATTCTCCATTTAGTCGTTATAATATACCCGTTGATTATTCTCGCTATTTACAAGAGTATTATCCCTAATATTGACAAAACGTCTAAACGTTATGCCAGAAGGCCACAGATTATTGTCTAGAAAAATGTCAATACTATTCTTCGTTACGTAAACCTTGTATGAATTATAATCTCTTGGTTTCTTCATTTTAATTTTCAATAACAATACCTTCTCTTTAGTCTTGTCATAAATATAACTCACGATGTCTGACTCAATCACATCCTTGTGCACATTTGATACAAATAGTGGTATTTTTGTATCCGCCGCCTTAAATTTACTGCAGCTTGAGTCGGCCATTCCCTTGCTCCCTATAAACCTATTCCTTAATCGCTTTCTCTGCGTTTCTATCCAATTTTCATCCTCTTTCGGCTTTTTCCATTTCTCACCATTACTGAGAGTCTCCGCAAAAGACAACTTGCGCACCGCCATCGCCGTATCAGCCGTATTGCCGATCTCGACGCTTTGTTTACATAAATCAGCTGGCGATGACCCGTTATCTCCGCTCGCTGCCCGGACTGGTTTGTCGTTATCGTACATAAAGCCCGATGGACGCTCCATCTCGCTCGCAACACACTCCGTCGCAATCGCACTCGTACCAACATGCGCGTGAGTTAACATAGTGGGGAGTTGCGCGCTTTCATGCACCGTTATCTCAGTTGGTTCGAGGGAACGAGACGGTGAAACGCGCGCTCCTCCGCTGTAGTTAGCCGCCGCCACCTCCACCGCAACACGCTCGTCGATTGGGTATGACACATCATTGCCGCCGACAGGTGAATGCGGCAGATAATCTTGACTTTGACAGGTGTCTACCGGTCGATCGGTCAATGACCCGTCTCTCGGCGTTTGAATTGCCATCGGTCCGCTTTCGACTAAGTACCCTCCACGTCTCATATTTATTCGGTGGTCATAACTATACCGACAATTTGACCATTTGTTTTCTAAATCTTCTACTTGCTTCGTAGTTACATATGTCTCTTTTATTTCCTTAACTTCTGACTTTAGTCGAACTATATCTTTCAATACAGCCGTCACGTCAACATGATCAAACGTGATGGGCGGTAATTTATTTAGTTCTCTGGCCACAAAAATAGGCATTACCTCGGGGTCAGTTTCCTTGAAAATCGCAATAATATCCTCGAGATCTCGCTGGATTTTGCCATCCTTCCTTCTTGAAATATTCCGCCTCTTTGTTTTGATGGAGTCAAACAACAAACCTTTCGCCTTTTCTACTTCATTGACCGTAAACGCAGAGGCACAGATCCGCACCATGCTCTCATTGTCCATTGTATCCACCTTATTTTGCAAATAAGCAAGAATCTCACTTATAACAATGTTGCAACTCGCACACTTCACTGTTTTTGAAACTACGTTCGCTTTCGACATCTTAACTAAGTATCGCTTACGCGCACACACACGATCGAGACCGCGGCTGAGCGCTGACTGTTAAGTGGTTCTCGTGTTATAGATAAATGCACTAATAAACTAACATACAGAGAATTTGTGATTTATGATAATTTAATAAGGATGTGGATCTACTCAAAAAATAGAACGTTTGGAAAACCAGCTACAAAAGAATTCTTGTCTAGAAATTATAGGTCTTCTCATATAAAGGTAATAAAAGAATTTGGGACAGGTCACGCTTATAAAAAAAAAATCATCTTGATCCCAAGACACTGTTACCGTAAAACGGGGTGAATTGAAATGCAGGGGTGAATCGGTACGAAACTTTAAAATGGATTTTAACGTTGAAATAATACAGTTTGCTGCCAACTAGGAAAGTTAGTCGTTAATTATTATTCAATAAACACATTAGAGCCCTTTTTGGCAACAAATTATATTATTTCAACGTTAGAATCCATTTTAAAGTTTCGTCCCGATTCACCCCTGCATTTCTATTCACCCCGTTTTACTGTAATGTGTTTAAAAGAAAAGTAGTAACAGTAGGTTAGGTACAAAAAGTTGCCCTACTGATTAAGATTTAGGAAGACAGAAAAAATATCGGTTTTTAAATAATTATTTGGATGAATGCGTGGAACTTTAAATAAGTTGTATCTACAATCAAAAGCAGGGATTAATTAATACAAGAAGAAGAAGAATATTTTGAGGTAATCAAATATTCTTAGAAATATGGATGTCTATGAAGTTCCACTGTTGCACCTGAGAAGTATCATCAGACACAATCCATTCCGTCTGCACAGTTGGTGTACCCATGAGCTGAGCTTCACCAATTCATCTTATTTAATATTATTTAATAAACTGCTTATAAAATGTATCTTATTTGCCTTTCCTACTGTTGTTATATGTATCTTTTTATTCTGATCTCTATTCTACCTTCTGTAAAGATGGTTTTTAATAAAGACATCATGCTTCTAGTCATAATCACAAGCTGTAAATAAACTTGCCCATTTCCTTTAACTTCTTTATTACAAAACAAATCAAAAGAATATCTATAAGGTAAAACATTGAATTGGAAGTGCATAAAATAAACATAAATTTAAATAGATAGTAATAAGTTGCCCTTTCTTTTTACAAATGTTAAGTATTTTTTATCATGAGATCATGTTTCTTAACATGTTTTTTTAAAGTGAGTCTTTTTTTCCATCGCCTCAATTTTTTTCGTCCATCTATCGCATGTCGCATTACAGCCGGCCGCGGAGTAGGGGTAAGGTGAAAGGCGCTCGGCAGAGCAGTCAAGGCCAATATGGCGGCGCCCATGGCTCGCATCAGCTGACCGTGTAGCATTTATACTCTCACTCATTCGTGCAATTGCTCCGCGGTACTTGTGTGTTTTGATCAGTGTATTGATGTAAATGTTGTTCACTTGATCGTGATGGACAACGATACAGCTAGTGAGTCAAATAAACCGGTCAACGAGGGAAAAACCAAGAATAGAGCGAAAATATCCGACGACAAAAAGTTTCACTTGCATGGTGGTTTCATTTTTATGAAACCACGATGCAAGTCAAGATGCATTTAAACAAAAACATTGTGTGTTTTTTTTTAAATGTTGGTTTATATTTAGGTATGATATTTATATCATTGAAATTTATTTTTTTATTTCTTAATGTTTTTTTATTAATTATTTTCGAACTTTTCTAGTGATATTATCAAAAATCACTGAAAAGCGCTTACATAACTTCGTTTAAACTTTAATTATGAAGTCAGATATAAATATTATGACATTAATAATCTGCAGTTAAAGGTTTGAGCAATAACTTTTAATAGAAACGTTTATCATAATGTTTGGTAAGTGATGCTGGAACGTGTGATTGGAAATAGCTCGCGGGGTTGTGGGCCTTGGCGATGCAACCACGCCGCCATTTTCTATGCTGTTTGGAAAATGAGAATGTTATTGGTTATACTCATGTTCTTAAGTACTATTGAAATTGTTTTTGCGTTAAGACACACTATAAAATATTTAATAATGAATGACAATGTAAATTTTTAAAATGTGTTGACGTTTACCTGACGTTGACATACTCACGGAGTTTGAACGTAAAAGCCGTCGACATTTCACAACCCTTCTGTATTATTTATCTGTTATTTCGGCAAAGTTGGCTGGCAGCCCCGTCAATATCCTGGCCAGTTCCTGTGTGGTACATGCGACATGCCGGTCATCCTGCTGAATTATTGAACCACCCTCCACAGAATCAATCGCGTCCGTGAGCGCACCGGACGTCACGACCCGAGCGAGCGTCGGTCAAAAAAGCTTTTTGCAACGTTGGCCTTTCAACTACTTTCAAAGATTTCATCCCTTTCTGCTGGACAACTGATGGGCTTTATTTAGCACTGAAAGATTTTCGAAAGCCATACAAATCGTGTTTACAGCGAACACTCGCCCACGGAAACGTCACTCAGTAGTCGAGGCTCTATTCACTTTGAATGGCGCTTCATAGACAATATCATGTCAATCGAAATTCGGGGCATTGAATTTCATTAATCTTCTTAATTAAAACTGAGTTTTGAGGCTTTTGGAATTAGTAATAGACTTCAGTAACTACGGATATTTCAGTGACACTTTAATTTGTGGCTTTCAAAACTGCTATAAGACAGATAGATATAAACAGTGTCGTCTGTTGACCTCTACAGTAATTGAATAGACATGAGACAGCAAAGTCCTTTGTCGAGCAAGTTGCAATTTCAAGGCGCGTCGTAATGGCCAGCTCTTTGTCCTGTCCATTCTTAAGCGGTCACCCTTGAAGATAGATGGAGATAACTCCAGAGATACGCGTAACAACACTTTGGGCGGTTGAAGGGGTGATGAGAACGTATTACCTACCTATATTGCCTGACGTTGGACAACGTTGAGGTTAAGCGCTTTGTTTTTCAAGAGACATTAAAATAAATGGGTGTTCCTTAAAGACGGGCAACTCTCTCCCTCTCTGGTTTTATATCATCACTATGTATCAAATTGTCACCGTCCTATTACAAAACGAGATCTAATGAGAGAGTTTTTGTGTTTCAAACTTTATTCTGCTATATAAATACTGACAACTTAATACCGGACTAAGTTGTCAGTATTAAGACAAACAGATTATTAAAACAAACATAAGAGGTATTCTGTAAAAACCTCATCCTGGCTGCGGCAGCCAGGCTACGACAGCCAATCCAATATAATTATAATGTCTAATTGGATTTCGCGCACTACGCAGGCAAGATTTTTTTAAATATTTCGGCTGCCGTAGCGTGGCTGCCCTAGTCAGGCTGCCTAGTGCGCGCTCGCCCTTAGGTGAAGTAAGCTTGAAGTGAGCTCACTTCAAGCTTACTTCGCCAGCTGATGCTAGGGATCGCAATAGGGATTGGGAGGTATTGCGATCCCTAGCATCAAGTGGAAAAACAGCCCAGTTGAAGCTCATTTCACCTAATTTTACACGATGATATTTTTACAAAATAGCTGTATTTCACAGTTACGTTATTATTACAAATACTGGCTCGATAATTTCAACTATGGCAAAAAAAAACTTGTTTTGCAATAAGGCCGTGAATGTAACTTCAAAATATTGCTCCAGTTACACCCATATTTATTTCGACATTTCGTAAGTTGCGCAAACCTAAGTCAAAGTTAAAGTCAAATCATTTATTTCAAATAAGCACATATTGAACGTCAAAAACAAGAAAATATAATTAACCTCTGCGAATCTCATAGTAATTTTAAATTTATTCATCAATACAACGAAAATTCCTTCAGACATCTCTTAACGAACTATTTATGAGCTATTTGCATCTTCAAACAAAGCTTTATGATTAATCGCCGACTGAATGACATTCACCGAGTCCACCAGAGGCGGCAGGGACGTAAACAAGAAAGTTTTAGTTAAATCACTCTTGCAGTACCATCCCTAATTGCTTTGAGTCAATTCTGACAGCTGATTAGACAAAATTAATCGACGAATGAAGTTATCATGATAGATATTGTGAATTTATTGTGATAGATCTTTTTGAGTTTGTGCTGCTGCAGAAACTTGCTGGTAGTGCCCAAAATTATTCCGTCCTAAATAGTCATGAATGATGGTGTAAATCCTTACGTTTACCGTTTTATTTAACAGAAATCAAATTAGTTGTCTCTTAGTTACTATTCGTCTTGTTATTAAAATTAAAATCACTAGAAATAAGTAGGTATGCGTACTATAGCGAGATAGTAAATAAAGCCGCCAAAGTAGGTGCCTACAGAGAAAGCCCAAACTTATTACATTGTCCACCAAAGTAAATAGATCCTAATTAGATGTCAGCACAACACATGCCTATTGCTGAAAATGGAACTGTGTCTGAATTATTTACCTTCATTTGGTCCAAGAAAGTAAACTAAGTATATTAGGTGGCCATCATCGCGTGAAAGTTATAAGGGTCAACTGGGGGAACTGGGACCACTAATAGGGGAGGTCCAACAACCTACGATAGGTAGAATATCCGATACTTTACTACTGTCCATATTTTGTCCTGTAATGACACAATTGATGTTGGTGACTTACAATTCTATTTGGTCTGCGAAAGAAAACTACGTGAGGAAAATACATAATGTAAAAACTCTAACTTATACGTATTTTGAAGGCAAGCAAGAACTACAGTCATATGTTTGAACGTATACTTTTCTGCCTAACAAACCGTGCTACTGAAAACATCTTACTTTTTGAATAGAATTCGAAACAGGAAATAGCGACACCACAGCCAAATAGAACTCCATTTCAAATTTTAAGTACATAATGCAAAATGATACCAACACTTATCTAAATGTATCGAAACGGCAATTCAATTTGGCGCCGCAAACGAAAGAACTCTTCAGGGACTGTTCCGGACAACACCTTGCTAAGTAACATGTGTACAGTCGAGAAAAGAGTTTAGTTACATGCAGCCCAAAATACATCCAAGTGATATTCGTTTATATTGCGTGTTTATAGCTTTTTGTCAAAGCCAGGGGGCCTTATACGAACGCGTGACGTAGATGTAACGTTAATTTTGAACGATTTTAAAATTGAAAATACTCGTTTTGCACATAACTTAGTTACTTAAAACTTTATTCATGCGTGCTTGTCGCAAAAATTTAAAAGATGTAAGTATTTTAGATAAAAACATCATTCGAATTTACATTACGTTTACGTCACGCGTTCTTGCTAGGACTGCAGACAAGCGCTGTCAAACTCGAATATGCAGGGTGGCAGGGACATCGACGTGCAAACTGTTACCATGAATTCAGCACATGATTCGTAGAAATAATTCGTCGGCTACCAAAACAAAAATACTGCTGTTTCATAGGAAAGTGCAATCAATACCTACGCGGTCAAAATGTAACGAACAGCAATTTTTTTTTAATAAACGACAAAAAAAAAGGTTTCAGAATCATATACTGAATCTGGTAACAGGTTGCGCGTCAAAGTCCCTGCCACCCTGTATTATGTACTCAGATCACGGACAAAATGAGTTTTAAAAGTAAAAGTTTTGATTCGCTGTTTGTATCCTTTTTTTCTTTGTTGACGGTACGTTACGTGGAACATTCCTAAATCATGCCCTCATGTTAGTTTGCAAGTGACAAACTGCGGTTGTTCCCTAAATCTTCGGACCTCACACAGCGCACTTCTTTTCTATTTTTAGAAACAATGTCAAGGCTTTCTGGAAGATTAGAAACGCTTTCTCCTCGAAAGCATAGATTTATCTTCATATATGGGTGGATATTAGTGAGATGGAACGTTCAAAAGTTTTTTACTGAGGACCAATCTTGGACATCAATCTTAATGAGTTGGTAACCTTTTGAACTTTTTTGTTACGCGTCTCGTATTTTTTTTTTTGGAATATAGTGTGAACGTGATTTGCTCATTTTCTTTTGGTATATTTGGTATATTTGGTATTCAGGTTTGACACTCCTTTCTTAGAGTATGTCAAAAATTATTCAAAACTATTTAAAAAGATTTGTGTTTTTGCTAAATCTAAATTTTTAAGCGATACAATTAAAAATTCAAATAATAAAGTAAAAACCACTTGGAAAATTATTAACAATGAAACGGGTAAGTCGGTTAAACAAGAAAAACAACTTGAGATTATGGTCGACAACAAATTAGTTAATAAAGCAGCTGACGTAGCTGAAGCATTCAATGAGTTTTTTGCCAACATACCTATAACTACGACTCGCTCCTTGAATTCGTCCCCGTCTAAAGCTGAAAACCTTTTGCATAGTAGTGTGCCTAAATGTAGTCGCTTATTTAGCTTCGAACATGTAACACCTCGTGATGTAGTTAATATTTTTAACACACTTAAGTCTAAAAACACTGGTGATATCTGGGGTATCTCCATTAAACTATTAAGCAACATAATAGAAATCGTAGCCCCCTATCTAGCTGTTACTTTTAATAAATGTGTTGATTTGGGCTCTTTTCCTGACCTCATGAAGAGTAGTAAAGTCATACCTTTATTTAAATCAGGTAATAAAAATGACGTTGGCAATTTCAGACCTATTTCTATCTTACCTGCATTTAGCAAAATATTTGAAAAGTTAATACTCAAGCAATTGCTAAGACATTTTAATTTAAACAGCCTCCTTCATAATGAACAATATGGCTTTACAAAAGGTCGTTCGACTACAGATGCGGGTGTTGCACTGCTGAAACACATATTTGACGCATGGGAGAACTCGCAAAATGCTATTGGAGTTTTCTGTGATCTCTCCAAAGCCTTTGATTGCGTGGACCATGACACGCTTTTGCGTAAACTGTGTCATTATGGTTTCCAAAATGAAGCTCTCAAAGTAATAAATTCTTATTTACATAATAGGTTCCAATGTGTAGATGTGAATGGTGTAAAATCTTCCGGGTTACCAGTTCAGTTAGGTGTACCTCAAGGCTCAATACTGGGTCCATTCTTATTCTTAGTGTATATTAATGACTTACCATTTTATTTAAAGGGTATCTGTGACGTTGTATTGTTTGCAGATGACACCTCACTTCTTTTTAAAGTAAACAGGAATAGACAAGATTTTGATGACGTAAACAGTGCACTCTCAATGGTCACGGATTGGTTTACGACGAATAACCTAGTTCTCAATGCCAAGAAAACGAAATGTATAAAGTTTGCCTTGCCAAATGTTAGGAATCTAGGTCCCAACATCGTCTTAGATAATGGGGTGCTTGAAACTGTAGACTCGGCAGTTTTTCTTGGTATAACAGTAGATGCCAAACTTCAGTGGGGCCCTCATATATCAAGCCTAGCGGGCAGGCTCAGTTCGGCCGCCTACGCCGTCAGAAAAGTAAGACAATACACTGACGTTGATACAGCTCGATTAGTTTATTTTAGTTATTTTCATAGCGTTATGTCCTACGGTATTCTGCTGTGGGGCAAAGCCGCTGACATTCAAAATATATTCGTTCTTCAAAAACGAGCTGTTCGAGCTATTTACCAGCTTGGTGCCAGAGTTTCTCTGAGAGATTTTTTTAAAGATGTTGGTCATCACAATTCATCTTCGCCAACATCTTATATATTAGGCAAAATATACACTTATACACTAAAAATAGTGATATTCACAATATTAACACCAGAAATAAGGACAAATTACGAGCTCCATTTCACCGGCTTCATAAGGTACATAACTCATTTGTTGGGCTTGGTATAACTTTTTATAACATGCTGCCCTCTTCTTTGCTAGATTTGCCTTTTAATGCGTTTAAAACTAAAGTAAAATCCACCCTTTGTTCAAAGGCATACTATTGTATCAATGACTACTTAAACGATAAGAATAGTTGGTCGCTGTGATTAACTCAAGACAATGTTTATGTTCTTTCTCCAGAATTAGCTTTCCTACTGACAGGTTATATGAGTTCATATAATTGATTATTTTTTTATTTTGACTGTATAAGTCAATGTAATTTAATTAGTTAAATTTTAATTTATTAGTTACATAATCTACTCATTACAATGTGTGTTTTATGAGTTGTATTGCAATAAGTGGTTAGCTAGCGTCCTCGACTATTGATTATACTATTCTTGCCTGAGCAACCGGCAGCAAGCTCGTCATGCTCCCTTAGATGTCACTGCCTGCGGTAGCGTCGGGGATCGGGTTGCCTCCTTCCCTCCAATATGGCGAGGGGGGTGATGGCTGATCTTTGCGTTATGCTCGTGAACGGGTGCTGCTTGTGGTGACTGGTCGTCTTGCTGATCATGGTTTTAATTGTTATTAGTAATTGTTTACTTATTTTACTTCGATGGGGCTAGTTTATCATTTCTCACTTCGAGCTACAGCAATTGCCTTATGTAAGCGGGCACGCCCTTTATGCCTGGAGGATTTTATTTAGGTATTAAGTTCTATTTACGTTTTTTTTTATGTTGAAATTTTTATCTGCTTGAGTACAGTTTGTTCATTGTTTTGTTGGTATACTGGCGCGTGCTAGCTAACGTATGGCAAGTGTGTAATTTAATCCAATGTTTTGTGTTTCGTAATGTTAATTACTTTGCATACGATTTGTATAAAATCAAGTTTATATAACTAAACAGACAGACGTGCTGCTGGGGAGTTTGTTCCACCACTTCTTCTTCCCAGCTAAAGCACTAGGAAGTGGTGACGGGCGGGCATTTTTGGGGGACTGTCTTATGTAACTTTGACGTTCGAAAAGTGCTGATTTTCAGCCTAGTTTGAATAAATGACTTTTGATTTTGATTTTGATTTTGGTAAATAGAAGTAAGGAAATAACCTTAAACTTGTAATCTAAGTATAGTATAAATCTTCGTAAGGAACGTTGAAATGTTGTTCGTCTTTGATTTTCCAACTTTATTTAGAGCTTGATGTAATTATTTATTCTCTGTTTGTTAAACTAGTAGTTGTAATGTGAAATTCCACGACGGAATTTTAGATTACACAACTAGTATTTTGTTTCAGTTTCAGTTTATACGAGTACGTAACACTCGATGTCGAATCGCTACGAATTTGCGCTGAAAGTATCATAGATTTTACTATTTCATTTAGTTTTATTTATAATCCTTCATTTCATTAATAATCCGAGTTTTTTTTAATTTTTAAATGATTTTATAAAAAAACATTTAAAAATATAAAGAATATAATATAAAGAATATCATTATAATTATCTGTAAGCCTGTATTCTGACGGTGAAAACCATTTTTATACATTTTACCCTTACTTGTATTACATAAATTAAAACCATTTCAGAGGGCTAACGGAGACCTGAACTGACTCTAATCTAATTTCCTAAAATAGAAAAATCAGGTACGCGTAGGTAAAGGCGGGCGAGCCAAGATTCCACGAAAACGGCGAACTTGCATGAAAAGGAATCATGAAAATTCAATAAACGAGAGATCCGGCGATCAGTAGTCTTTGCCGCTCCCCGCCTTACTTCGCAGTTCGGAACACGTGGTCCTATATACCTATAGATACAATATCTACTATGTTACCAAAGTCGAGCTTTTTATAGCAATGTTGCGCTTTTGTTGTGGTAACTTTCAACAGCCATATATTGACTGTATTTAATAGCAGGTACCGTATAGGGTTTAATTTCATGACATCTTGCTCGGTAATCTGACCTCTAACTATTTTAATACTGGTGAGACTTGTCACTCCCGTGGATGGTGTAAAATACAAACTAAAAATGTGTCTCTAGAATAGAATAGAATAGAATAGAATACTCTTTATTATGTACACCATAAAAATTACAGATACAAATGTTGAAATTTTACAAGGGGTGACACAATGGGCGGTCTTATCGCTAAAAGCGATCTTTTACAGACAACCTTTGGATGGATTAAAGGGGGAGGAGAGACAATACTGCAGGTAGTCAGTGGTGTACCAGTTACATATACAATAAATACATATAATACATAAAGCAATCTTTCATTCGTATACTCTATAGGTATAGATTGTATAGACCTATCTACATGAGCCCTGAAAGCCATGAGTCCACTGCTATCAGTGGACGTGAAAGTGTGCTTATAAACCCCAAAGACCCTAAGGGACGTGTAGACGGCACCGCTTCGCGTAACCATGTAGTCTAAACGCTGTAGCGCCGTCACCGCACCGTCACCGCACCGTCTCCGCTTGATTTTGCCATATCACTGTACATTTTTAGTAATACATTGCTAGCCACAAACATCACATGTGAAGCATGATGAACATGATTTTAACAAAAAAAAAAGAAATTTGTGCTTGCGTATTATATGTACAGAAAGTGGCAAACTTATAGTAAGAACTCAAATAGAAGGTTTTGGGTTCATCCTATTTGGTAGCGATGTGACGGCGGCGAGGCGGAGTGGGCTGGCAACGTAGCGTACACACAGCATAGAGGTGCGCCGGTGGTGCGGTGGAAGCGCGGCGATGCGACGGCGTCGTCGCCCTGGGGGGCAACCAGGGGCCCTTATAGCAGTATTATTTTAATATTGCTTTACAGTGGGAAAGAGATGGAGCTATACCCCCTGTATAGCTTCATCTCATTCTCACATTGATGTAATATTATAATAATACTGCTATAAGAGGCAGTGGTTGCCCCCCTGAGCACTAAAGCGATGTAGTCATTGCTTAAAAGTTGAAAAGTTTAGGTAGTAATATGAAGGGTCTTCGTGTGGCCAAAGGCTTTTAATAAGTCGATTCAAAGTTTGGCATCAAACAATATTAGGGCCTCTTTTTTGATCCGTAAAGCTAAATTGCCGGAATATCGTATTCGTAGAGAGCTCACGCGTCCCTCTTATCGCTAAAAGGGCAAGGTATTCTATTATTAAACGCTCTTGGTAAAGTAGACGGTAAGCGAATCCGTAATTTATTATTAATGAGATAAAGATAGGTCTTAGGTAGACCCTCTCCGAGTGCCGCCGGCTCCAGTTGGCGTGTCAAATCAACTCAATATTTAAATTGCTATAAAAGCTTCATCCATATTTAAACATTATAATTATTTAGGATGTTAACGGACAGGGTGGGTGATGTTAAGTGTCAAACTTGTGACAAAGACACTCGCTAGGCTCAAAGGAATGCCGAAGTTAGGCCGTCCTTGAGAGGAGCATCTCTCACACATTGTCAGGACACGAGAACAACCATTACTTATTTATGACAAATTCTGTAGTTATGTTTAAGCAAACACACATGGCATATATACGTTTTATGTGAAGTGCTGAAGCAAATTATGATCTATAATATTATTAAGACTCCGATATCATGTACTTTGTCGGCGCATCACATATGCGCGTGATTCCGAGTCAAAGTCCGATTGAGCCCATTCAATGGTCCTTCGAGCCGGATCATTGAATGGGCTCAATCCGACTTTATAATAAAAGTAGTGGAATGTATTAAAATAGGTGTAATACCATAATTCACATGTACAACGTGTCGGAAGACAGTACAAAGAAATGCCCATAGTGGCGCGCGTCTGTGAGCTGAGTGGTGTGAAGGACGCGCAGCGACCGTCGCGTACGGGATCGGTACCCCGGCACCCCGCGCCTTTCCGCGGTGAATCACACGCATGTGATGCGCCGACATACTTTGTTCATTAAAACTGTATTATGATAAGCTTTCCATATTATAATATGGAATATTAACTAAACTTACTTTCTTAATGTAACATCAAAATTAACATCTGTAACATGATTTAATTAAATAAAGATCCCAACACACTTGGGGTGAACCGCGAACACATTAGCGATAGCTACCCACCTACGTGTATTTTGACAAACTTCGAGTAAAGTTATAAATATAAGCAACTGAGCGATTCTCATGCGATTAAACAAACAACCACAAAACAAAACTTGTTGTTTTAGATGATATGGATACTGGGAATATGGCCGCGAATTTTAAGCAATTAATTATTTACACAAATATTTGAATTTTCATGAATGCGTACGTTATATGTTTTTGCTAAATTCGGTTGCTCCCCTTCAAATGTGCTGAGACAGCTCATACAAAATGAATCAGACGCCATTTTCCGTTTTTGGAGTGAACGCAAGCAACATTTACCTTTGTTTGCCAACCGTATCGCTGAGCTGTTTTACCTGGTTACGTGCTACTTGTGTACCAACACCCCAGTTCCCGAGCATTATGTTGTTTTCATCGAAAAACGACATGACCCGGTCAGATCTAATAATGTTTCGAAAAACATCTTTTTACCTAAAACCTTTTCAGTCGGTTCGTTAACCGTGTTACCTAATATGAAAAATACTGGACCATCGATTACTTGCGAACTCGAGTGAATCCTTATTGCTTTCCAATTAGGATCCGTCAATATTTATCATTTCTAACGATCAAATATTTTTTCCTAAAGCACGAATTACGTAACCTTTTCATTTTTCCCTTACAAAGGAAAACACACAACCTGGGAAACTTTATCCCTTGCGCATATTTGTATAACCTGCTCTAGTCTGTGTACTTTACATTAGAGTGGGGTAACCTCCTTCAGCTCTACATGTGCGGGTGATTCTTAGTGCTGAACACATCACGAGCTCACACCTGTACGTAGTTAATTTTATCTAGTTGTGTGCGCCGCTTTACTATCTACCAGAGATAGTAAATGTAGTAAAACTCTAACTTAAAAATGTATGAACAGTAAAGATAATTTACAAAAGCACTCTATTAAGGGGCCGTAAGCGTGAATGAACAAAGTAACATAATTATGTGAAACAAAACGTGTGCTGGTCTGAAAATAGCTAAAGGGAAACAACAGCGCAAGATATCCAAAACAACGAAATTTATCGTAATGAGTTTTGAAATATCATCAAGCACAAGCACCCATTTATATTTATGGTTTCGGGAAAGGGGTGTTTACCGCGCGGTTTAGGAGAGTAGATACAATTTTGAGAGTGTCGCCTTTATTGCATAATAACGTCGTTTGCGCAATGGACTGCGTACATTTATCATCGTCTGCTCCTTGCGCACATACATTACGCTTACTTACCTCCGTCCTAGTTAAGCCAATGTCACAGTTAGCCCTTGTATGTTCTCTCGACAACAAAGCTGCACGGAAGCCATGATAGGCAGGTGTCATCTTTGATCATCGAGAAATAGCTACGCGCAACAAATATCTAGATACATGCGCTTTATAGAGTGAAGGCATGACAGACGCCATTAACATAGATCGTTAGTTAGGATAATATTTTGGGACACTCTCTGAACATTTCTGTACCATTACAATTTTATTATAAAGCTATTAAAACGGGTACCATTTTACCTGAAGTTGAATGTACACAAGCCCTTATCCGCAAGCATCGAGCCTCCGCGCCACGACCATTTGTCTTGCCGCAACACTTCGCATTCAACTGTCAAATTCGATGTTCCATTGTTAATAAGGCTTAAGTTCAAGTATAATTAAAACGGAGGAGTTCCCAGTTAACTGACGTAATGAGCTTTCAGTTGGAATAAAATAATACACCCCTTGTGGGAAACGTTTCATTAATTTGTTACGTAAATATGTGGCAATTGCGACACTTCAGTGTCTAGAATCATACTCGTAAGTGCCATTTTAATAAACTAATCGATTTTGGTAGAACGTTGCAATTGAAGTGCTTAATAAAGTTACTATTACTGAAAAATTTATTTCATTTAAGATGACGATGAATCAAAAGTTCCAAGTGGACTATTCAGTGGAGGATGGACGCATGCTATCAGGCAGGCTGGCAGTCAGTTTACCTTTATCATGTTCAAGCGCCTACAGATAAGTTATTAAAACGATAATAAGCTGTTCCCACCTGTAAATATTAGTGGGTTTTACGCTGTGAACGTTTGCAATAATAAAGTACTCGGTGTGCGCTTCGCATGCATGCAATAAAAAACTTTTAAATGCCTGCAAGAATTTTAACAGCGCGCCAGCTCATATAATATTTATTAAATTGGCCTGCGTATTGTACTACTTTATGTTAATAATTTAAGGACGAAGAGTCGCGAATTAAGTGCGAACAAAATAATCAGATGAGTTACAACCTTGTTAGGTGAAAAGGCTGTTATGGCATTTGTGTTCGCGTTAATACTTATTCCCTTGGGATTTGCGGGGTAAAATCATCACGAAATTATTTTGCGGAAACACGAATTAGCCGGCAGCAGGTGTCGGGGAACCCTTGACTTTATTCCAATTATTTGTTAAGGACCTATTATTGTTTATGGCATTTGTGTGCGTTCTAATAACATCATGGTAGGTCGGACACCCGTATGTAAACAAAAATAAAAGGCTTTTTCTTAATTTAATGGAAAATCGTTGCCGTCTAACTTTGTTAGTATTTAATTTATTTTATAAACAAATTAATTTAGTAAAATGTAAATTATAGCTCACGTGTCAACAACCATACTTTAACAGCTTAACATTGTCGATGCATAAATTAGCTTAAAAATGAAACGCTATTCAAACTGAAAATTAATATGAATTTTATTTTGTTATGAATGTTTTTATTATTATTGATAGTTGGCAAATTTGAAGTTTCTACAAGAGTGGGTTACCGACAAACTGTGAATAGACGGCATTCGGGGTTGTCATTAGGGAAATTGTGGAGTTAAATTAGCTGGTAGTATTCAGCGGATACATGGCGCATCAGTATGCATGGCGAGCCCCAGCCTACACCGTGAGGTGTCGGCGCCACTGATTGCGTTACCACCTGCATTAGGAAATAGGAGCTACTGGACTCACGCTAATGTCGGTTAGAACATTCCGTGCTCTAGTATTATGCCGCTCAAGGAAAATGTTGGAACGATTTCACCATATAATATAATCAGCCTATAATGTTCCCACTGCTGGGACACAGGCCTCCTCTCTGTGAGAGGGAGTGGGCCGTAATCCACCACGCTGGCCCAGTGCGGGTTGGTAGATGTCACATTTCTTCGAATTTTTGGTTCTAGGACATGCCGGTTTCCTTACGATGTTTTTCCTTCACCGTTTTGAGAGCAGTGGTGATAAAATAATTTACACAAAGTAAAGCGCCTGTCCGAGTTCGAACCTACAACCTGCAACTCGTTAGTCACGGCCGTTACCACTGGGCCACTGTTCCCCATACCATTTCACCATATACCAAGCAGTTAAGATTTTTTTGTGTTAGTGACGTCAATGATTAAAATGTATAGCTTCAATGTAACTATTTGTTTAAAATAATATACAACTCTTTAATTTTGATAAGAACGAGCGGCGCAAAACTAAAGTAATTCTACCAGCACCTAGACTAGAGATGTATAAGAATAGCCCAGAATACCGAAGCATCCAAATATATAATAAGTTACCTGAACATATAAGATAAGACACATAAACACTGTGCATATTAAAATTTAGACTTAAGTCATTACTTTTGGAAAAAAATGGAAGATAAGAAGCTAAAATAAAGCATAAATGTTATATATCTACGTATAACATGATTTTATTAATGTTACTATGTAGTTCACATGACTTTAATTAACAGAAATTAAATTAAATATGTTAGAAAGATATAGATATATATATATATATATATATATATAATATTAATATCTAGAAGGTATTCAATGTAATGTTAACTTCTTAAATATTTAACCTAGATATAAGTTAAATCTAATAAATATATATAGCCTCTAACTGAGTGTACATTATGCCAATAAATACTTCGTTCCATTACTTATGTACTTTAAAAATAATGGATTAGCCATCAAAACCTATTTAGTCGATGAAATGTAAATGAAATGGTTGAATATCAATTCTCGTGGTTGACATTTAACACTTTAATGTATTAAAGTTGATATGATCGTTGAAACTTTTTCCATTTAGTGCGGCGTGGACTGGAGTTCAACATTTTAATCACACGAAATATTTCAACTTCGGACATAATATTGCGTAGATGAAACACGGGCTAGACCTCGCGTGCCCGGGCATGTTCCTAACGTTGTATCGTATACAACAATGTTCTCATGCTGAGAATTCGGTATTGTTCTGTACGAAGTCGAGCCAAGTTCGACACTAAATTGAAGAAATTGTTATAGTTTCATAGCGTTAGCGTCCGTAGCTCAGTATAAACCTTGCGTTTAATTAATGCGAGAGTTCGGGACTTGTGATCAGCCACATAGGCGTCGTTAATATGTTATTATAATGAAACTGTCAACGGATAGCTTCGACGATTACGGATTTTACCCGAACCTCTCGTTTGTTTACTCAAACGTTATCTCTGCTTTGTCCTATTTATTCGGTAAACCCCATTAACGAGTATATGCAAAGTTGGCAGCCCTTAAATCCATGACTTAATGACACTCCGGCTCTCGGATCGATTAAGCGGCAGCCCTCCTGTATCAGGGCTGATCTCGCCTCAAAGCGGGCCGTCATCCAGCATTGACGCCTCATCATTCAACAGTTATAAGTTTCAATTAAACGTTAGATGTTTACGGGCGCGTGGCAGACGCTGCTGGCAGCTGACTATGGTAGTTTGTTATATGTAGTAAAAATATAAATTTATTTCAGTCGCGTTGGCTGATTAGTGGTTGGTCCGTTAACCGTAGTTTTCTGTAAGTTGTGGCTCGTGTGTGGGTTATAAAGTAAAGTTTAACATAGACATATGTATCTGTAAATGTTTGCAGTAGAAACGCTAGCATCTGTCGCTACTTGTTGAGTCACTACTTAGTTTACAATTTTTAACTTCATGTTGCACGATGCTCAAGTGCTGTTCACATGCCCTGTTATTTATCTAACACATAACTGAAGATGTTTTATATATTTCGTGTTTGAAAGAAACGTGCAGCTCTTTATTTTTCTACTTCTTATTATACTGTAGCGGAGACCCAGTGGTAATGACCGCGACTTACGAGTTGTAGGTTGTAGGTTCGAACCCGGACAGGCGCTTTACTTTGTGTAAATTATTTCATCACCACTGCTCTATGTCGGCATGTCCTAGAACCAAAAATTCCAAGACATGTGACATCTAACAACCCGCACTGGGCTCGCGTGGTGGATTACGTTCCACCCATTCTCACAGAGAGGCCTGTGTCCCAGCAGTGGGAACATTATAGGCTGATTATGTACTAAACTGGAAGCAACAGAGAAAATAATATTGTAGGTTACACACACAAAACAGAAAAGGAAAGGGCGATTAAGTTTTCGATATTGACCCACTGAACGCAACGATGTACGCAAGTACTGGCTACAAAAAAATAAGGACCGCAGCAAGATATAAGTAACGATTGGCTGTTCAGCAATATTTCCAGATTATTGCACAGCCTCCCTTGAGATATTTTGATACAGCGATGAGTAGTTAAGAGCCTATTCGTTTCACATCCATCACAAGTGTCTGAGAGGTCCCGGAGTTGTTACTATACGATTACGAACGTAGATTAATATCCGAAATTTTACCGATGTGCGCTACTGCGATCTGTCTCAGGATTCGAGATAAATAAAGAGATGTACCTATTTCTTCCGTAAAGTATTTTGATATTTCAGTTTGAAGGGTATGGCTGAAGATGAGATACATAAATTGAGTAATTGAAATAAATAGATAGGTGGTTCACTTTTTATTTTGTGGGTCGTCGGCCTTATTTTCATATTATTTGTTGTGGTCGTAATGTAAGCAGTTACTAGAAACTGTAAACTGGCCAAAAACGTGTCAGACAACGCAAAATGAAGGGTTGGGATAATTTTATTCCAAAAACCAACTTAATATTGGTGTTGAAAAACATGTTCTCTCATACATCGATATACGTCACGGTCAATTCTCCAACTGCAAATCTAAGTTGGTCGACTATTACTTGTTAACTTGTAAAGCTGTGATAGTTTTCCATTTAATTTCGTTATACGAGTATATACCTACTACTGCTATGATTTTTTTTACATATCCAAAAACAACCATTTCGCTGGCAGGAAGGGCGCACACTTGGCCCTAACAAAAATTAGTACTTTAAAGCTTACTATTACGCAAACGGATCCCTGAATCGATAATAGTTTTCACAAACGCGCAATATTTTTGAGCGGCCTAACCAACAATACCCCATACCATGGGATAAACGAAACAAGAAATATCATCCCCACTTTAAAAAAATCTTGAAAAAAATATTTATCCCCACTTTACGTGCAAGGGATATCCCCTTGCACGTAAAGTGGGGATAAATATTTTTTTTCAAGATTTTGTTTTGCCACTTTATTGGCGTGGTTAATATGTATAGCCATGCCAATTTACAGCTTTCTAGTACTAAGAGTCTCTGAGCTAAGCCGGGGGCGGACAGACATACGGACATGGCGAAACTATAAGGGTTTCTTGTTAACTACGGAACCCTAAAAATGGGTCTTTGTATGGGCACTGTGGTTGAAGCAATACCTTAGGACTAGACGGTATAAAAGGCAGAAAAATGCCGCCTATTCAAGCAGCAGTATGCGCTTTCAGACTGAATAAAAGTCCATGAATGTGTAATGTTTTCATTTTCCATGTTAACTAAAGAATTAATATAACTTGTCATACACATAAGCTTTAAAAAATATCCAAGGGAAAATTTCTGATTACTGAAACTACTGTAACTAAAGGACAGAGTAATCTATCATTACTTTGTAGGGTTAACATCTTAAGACGCTGACAACACCTAAACCGCGGTCACTATCAGATTGCATAGAAAAGAAAGAGAAGCGCGATGATACAACGCTTGTACCTAATTTATTGCAAAATATGAAGCAATTATCTATTTACTCAAAATTGAGTTGAGGAATCGAAAATAAAAAACAACTAAGTTCTGCATTCTAATAAGTCGCTCTTGTTATTAATTAAATACGTAACGTATATTGATATTTAATAGAGATATTTTGGATTAGAACTCAAGGTAAGAGGTTTCGCGGGAAGGTACTAATGGGTCACCGAGGCCCCCGCAACACAGGCAACGGAAGGAATACAGGTGGGTTTTAGTCAGTAAGAGTCTGACACACCCTCCCGCTCCGCCCAGAGCAGGAGAAGTTATTTGATGATTTCCCATACAAAAAAGGAAAGAGGTTAGTTTTACGTTAGTTTGTATCGAGTTATTTTTTTCCAAAACGTGTTTTGGTAACAACCAAGTTCTGAGAAATATGTTCAAAATTAACATTGGCATTTTTTTTTCTTAAGACAAGCCTATTTTGGTTATTGCGTCTTTACAGCGCCTTAAACACCACCCGTTAGCGTCGGAACCGTTCGAGCTTTGTTGTTCAACTTTAAATTGTACGACATTTTCATTAGAAAACGGTCCCAGACGGACTGGAATAAATCTAGGTAGGTGGAGAACCTATTTCAAATGACACCCTCATTTTCTTCTAAGCTTAGTAAAAGAGGCACTCAACTAAAACAAATCGATACTAATCGTATTATAATGGGAACGTATTTACATAATATATTATTAATAAGATAAGCAAAAAAATACCTTTTTATAAAGCCGGTCAAAAAGAATGGAAGAAAAACAAATAATCCTATCAATCTATCTTTTATTTATTCAAGTAACATACATATAACATCACGCCTTGTTTCCCCGAAGGGTTGGGCAGAGGTGTACCTGTAGTACACCCACATGTCGCCAGTTAAGCTTAAGTCCCATGTAATAGTGGGCGAGCCTATTGCCATCAACCGGGCACAAACGGGCTGTTACTGAGAAATCCCAGATAGAAAAACCCAATAAGACTTTGCCCGACCCAGGAATCGAACCCGGTACCTCATGCTCAGCAGTAGCGCTTGCAACCACTAGACCAACGAAGCCACTAGACCACTATTTAAGTAACATGTAGATAAAATAAATAATATAAAGCCAGTGTGTAGTGGCCTAACTATGTAGTCTGCCCACGCAGCGATGCTTAGAAAGGTAACTAGAACATTTTCCACGAGGGTAAAATTAAATGATACACTATTTTTAAGAGCTTGTGGCTAAGTAATAACAGCTGCACGGGTCGATCGATCAGGTTAAGCTACGCTTGCCACGGTTGGTCCGTGGATGGGTGACCATCTTTACATACCAAGACCCCTCCGTGCCTCGGAAAGCACGTTAAGCCGTTGGTCCCGGCTGTCATTTGTAGATCTTTGACAGTCGTTACGGGTCGTCAGAAGCTCGAAAGTCTGACAACCAGTCTTACCAAGGGGTATCGTATTACCTACCAACTGCACCAACTACTAGTAACTGGATTGTGGAGGTCAGATAGCCAGTCGCTCCATGTAAAATACTGGTATTCAGCTGTATCCGGTAAGACTTGAAGCCGACCCCAACATAGTTGGGAAAAGGCTAGGCAGATGATGATGACTATAAGAGCTTTATTTATTCTGTTACATTCGACTAATAATAATAAAAAATGTAGGATGCTTGTTTGTATAATTTTCATAAAGCAGGTAGGTACGAGTATACTTACCTGAGCCGAAAAAATATATAATCTTTCACTTTCACAAAGCATCTATGTTAACCTTTAAAAAAATCTTAATCAAAATAAAAACGGTATTGCTTTCATTTTGTTTATTTATTAGTGTGAAGTGGGATTTACATATTAGTGTTGGAACATACATAACACAACATAATCAGCCTATAACATTCCCACTGCCGGGACACAGGCCTCCTCTCGGTGAGAGAGAGTGGGCCATAATCCACCACGCGGGTTGGTGTTGGGACATACAGCTTTATCGAGCAATTTATGGCATGCATTATTCTTAAATTTACCACAAAATAAGTAAGGTATTTTCAGAAATTATTGATGACAATGTTTCCAACATTTTTATGGTTTCTGAAAATACCTCTTCGGTATGCCCTAGATATATTGGTGACAGTAACAAAACATTTCGGATGCCACTTTGTTACTAAGATCCGAGTAATTTCCGATCTCGATATGCGATAGCCGGATAAAGGTAGGTACCTAATTTCTTAGTCGTTCAACGTCTACGGGGGAAATGGGAATAATATTTACAGCCATCATATACTTCTGAACTAAAGTATTTTGTACCTTGGATTTCGCGCTAAGCACCTATTGACCTAAATGTTTCGCTTTACGGTCAGTTTACAGCTTCATAAACTTCATGCTTTTCTTTTATTTTCAGTCCGAAGCGAAGATTTGTAGTGAACCTACATTGGCAAGATATTATTTTGTTATCAACATACGACCTTGTGGCCGATATTCTTGACATCTTGCCCTTCGACTCATAAACAAACAAGATTCATCAAATGAAAATTTAGTGCCCTAGTGAGCACGTTGTTCCTTTGTCAACATTTAATTGAACTACAGCTCCAATTAAGATGTTCGAGTTTGTGGTAACTTGCAAAACAGTTGTCGCGACTCGTCACCACGAACGCTCCTTATAGATATCTAACATGCGACAGAATTCAAGGTTAAAAAACTGGCCAAGTGCGTGTCGGACCACGCACAATGAAAAGTTCCGTAGTTGGGATGAATTTATTTATTCAATTCAATTATTTATTTCTGAAAAAAAAATATCCATATTGTATTAGAAAAGAAAACAGTATTCCAATCAAAAACCCAAAAAAGAAATTAAAGTCAATATTAAGATAAAAAATTAAATTTAATTCAAAAACAAAATTACAATTATAAAAGTAAAACCAATTGAAACTTGAGATCAAAATCAAATTCAAAATTAAAGTCAACATTACATTAGAATTAAAAAAGAAAAATTAAATTAAATTAGAAACAAAATAAAATTACTTAAACCAAAATCAAAACAAAATTAAATTAAATTTAAATCAAATTAAAAATACATTAAAATCACATTAAAATTAAATCAAAGCGATGTCAAAATGCTATAAAAAAAATACTAAAACATGAACACAACTTGTCCTCTATATCAATATCAATTCATATATCTTTCTTCAGCACCAGGCCCGCAGCTATGTCTACGGGGCCAGTGCAACAGAAAAGGGCAGTCTGGCCTCTCCACAATAACCTTCAGGATGCTACTGGAGCTTCCACGAATCCTACGCATTAGGGATGCCGTTCTTTAGCCGTTTTTTTTATAAAACAAAGTTAATATTGTAGTTGAAAAACATGTTCTCCCATATATCGATACACGTCACGGACAATTCTACAGGGTGACATTGAAAACATGCGACAAATCGAAATGGAAGATTGTACTCATCATTATGAACAACTTTTACTAAGGGACCAAAGCTACAATCCCAAAAAAAAAACTGCTGTCCCCTACATCTAGGTTCGCAATACCTCATCAAAATGTAGGAAAAGCAGATTTTTTTTTTGGGATTACAGCTTTGGTCCCTTAGTAAAAGTTGTTCATAATGATGTATACAATGTCCCATTTCAGTTTGTCGCAAGTTTTCAATTTCAACCTGTATAACTGCAAATGTAAGTTAATCGACTATTACTCGTTAACTTGTAAATCCTATCTACTCTCTACTTTCATTACAGCTTTCTAGTATTAAGACTCTCTGAGCTAAGCCGGGGACAGACAGACAGACAGACAGACAGACAGACATGGCGAAACTATAAGGGTTCCTTGTTGACTACGGTACCCTAAAAATGACGCTAAAAATATAGTCCCTTGTCCTACAGTATTCACGTTCTATGAACAACTTTGGTGAAGTTTTACTGCTAAGCCGATCTCTTACATGATATTTATTAAAAAGCTGCTTCCCCTTGTTGCACAACTCCTCATCGCCCCAAGCTTATCTTGCTTCGGGCAACTCGCATTATTCTTTCAAGAGATACTCCGCGTCTAATTAAGGAAATTGTATTTGAATATAAAACAAAGACCCCCGGCAATCTCCTTATTCAGACTCTCGTGGTGGAGGTATCTTTTATGTTTGTGTTAATTTAAGAATTACGATTTAAATGTTTGAGTCTGTTAATCTTTCCCAGGACACTTCAGCGGTAATTCTCTATATTTGCAGGACGATCTCATTTTCTATCTGTGGGTTTTATTATAGGTAAACACGTACTTAAATAGGAAATTGCGTGCGCAGTTAGTGTAAGAAATTGGTGGGACGTCAGAGTTAACAAAGCGGTTGTATTTAAGAGCTCGCTATTATTTGCTCGGCGGGAACGCTGGCGGGATCTGAGACGAACTAAGTCGCATGTTTAGGCCCAGTATCGGAGCGAGATAAGATTAAACAGTGCCAAATATCTCTAAACTGGTAGTGTCGCTTCCTCGGTCCTGAGATATTGATCCGTTTTGATTATTGCAAGTAGAAAGCCACCACACGAAATTGGATGGCCACATAATCATAATCTGCTTAAGATTTTCGAGGGTCAGTCATCTTATTTTATTTATGACCGTTCCGAGTGCGATCTTTCGTGACTTATTATCATAAAGATTCAGGCTTTTTTACCAATATCGCGACGAGGAGTGGTGACGATGCTTTATTTTATATCACCGCATTGTTCGGGTCCTCCGGACACTAGAAAGGGATCCTTTTATACTCACATATATCACACTCTATGAAATCTATAACTTAGTTTAAAGGGAAGGTTGTGTCCTTCTTCATTGTGTCCTAAAATGTAAATACTTATAAATCATTGCTTTTAGGGCCGGGAAGTTTTCGTAAGAAGATTTATACAATAGTTAAAGGGATACTTTGTTGACGCATACCTACCGTAATATGGAGGTCGAAGTGGGTTTTACAATGTATACATGATGGGGCCATGGTTATGGGTAGCAATGTCTCTATGGACACTCGACGTGACATTAACCGGTGACGTTACTTCGCTGAGTAATTTATTTAAGGAGGTTCCAACTAAGTGGCCCTCTATAAGGTAATAAGGAACTTTGTGAAAGTTGTTTTACTAATATATTAAGGGTTAATTAACGTGCCACCCATTTATCTCCTGCCCGCGTCCTATTTATTTGTAAAACGAACAATTAAACCCGACTAAGCTTGAAAGAGGTGATTCCCGGAACTAAAACGATAAAAAGGATTCATTGGGCCTATTTATTTGCTATTCACCCTTACCCTGCTTGTCTAGTCTCTAACTTTTTAAGGGGAGGTTTCTAAAACCCATCCTACTAATAAATGTAATAGGTAGATGGCTACATAGACTGTTTTAATATTGAATATATATCGTATCTTGATATGACAAATATTCAAAAATATGTGAAGGGAGAACTTTCTTTTAAATTCAAATATTTCGAGTTCCAAATATAGCAATTACATTAAATTTTAATCAAGGTTACAAAGGCTCAACTCGTGAAACAAGCTTTTAAGTCCCCTGTGATAGAGTGGAAAGAAAATCTCCTCGGCCACTCGAGAAGTTTCCGAACCGAGAACCGCAATTATACTCCAATTATGGAACCTCACGATTTTATGACTTACATATTTTATAAAAAATCAAATCAAATCAGTTTATTGCAAACATGTTGTACAGAGATTGGAATAAGATTATAAGTTTCAAACATGCACCCTGCAAAATAAATAAAAAATAATAAATTACATATCAATACAAAATATTTTATAAAATTGTGTCATTTTTACAAAAAAAAAACATAGTTGAAATCAAATTTAATAGAATAATTATTGTTTGTGGTTACTGTAGCTTTCAAATTGTAATATTTAATATAAGAATAAATCAAAATAAAATTAATGAATTCAAATAATTTAAATATGTAGAAGGTACGTGTATAAAAACAATGGTGAGCAATTTATTCCATTTTTTTTTCTTTATTTAAACAAATCTTGCATTTATGGTTCAATGTTGTAAGTGAACAATGTTATTTTAAATATGTATATCAGTCCATTTTATAAATTCAGTTTTTATCAAATGTTAGATTAAACAAGCGTTTTTAGTTAATAGACCATGTAAACGTGTTATTTACCAGGTAATAGATACATACTCAGTATCACAACATTGCCGTTTCATTAGTTCACTAATCATTTCTGCCTGTGTCTGTTACTGCTTATAATTTCGAGGTTTATGTTATGGACAGAATCCTGATTACACGCTCCGTGTGTAGCTACACAATTATGGGAACTGTTTACCACAATTCATGATTCTACGAATAATTCTTGTACTAACATCACCGAGGCAGGTATAACTACGTAGATATATGGACCATCTGAACCCTGATAAATAACTTTAATCTCTTTTATTCTCCAGCGTATTTTTCTCCCGGGCAAGGCTCGCCCCTCATTATTTAAAAGTAGAGATACGTGAAAGGTTCCATCGATTATCCATTTGGCTGCTTTGTTCTGAACGCAGGTTATTGGAAAGACATGCCATATCACTCCTGCCTATGGGATGCGACTTTCCCCGTTGCAATCAACTTGTGTAAACCTAACCGTAGCACTTTAAATTGCTTTCCTCACCACTTTAAAACTGGCTGCTTGTCGGATGTTGTCTTGATCCTTTTGTGTGAAATTGTATAAAGTTTGTAAATTTAAACTCAAATCATTCGACGGATTTGACTTTCGAGACGGAAATTTGGTAACTAAAACTAATCTTAAGTTACATCAGAGTTGCAGAAAAGGAATGTCGATTAAGATTTATGTTTCAAGTTCCAAGTGGCGAATTTGTCAATAGCAACGCATTGTTCCCTCAAATACATATATTTCATTACAAAAGGAAGAGCTTAACTGTTGGGCAGAGTTTTTTTTTTTTTGTAGAATAATTCATTTACCTGCATACAAAATGAACGAACCAAACAGCACAACAAAATACAATTGGCATATTAATCGAATGCGTGATCCCTATAATTCTTAATTTAAACGAATAGCGTGGCCCGCCTAGGGTTCAACAATACAATTAGACTAATTACTGTTTATATTTCGCGATGACGAATCGAATTACGATTTTATCACGTCAATACGTCACGAGAAGAGTGCAATTTGTCGGTATATAGTAGCTGATATACGAAGGGATCAAGTCATAACGGCGTGGGATCCAATTAGCGATGTTACCTGTACGGCCGTACCGGACTGCGAACACCCGATAATTATAAAATTCGACACCGCAGTGGTTGTTAATACGATATGTTGATATAGATTTTAAAGCCACAAAGCAATTTATTGGCAGGTGTTTTAATGGGTGTGAAATAGTTAATTTTGGGCGTTGGTACGATGATTTTGATAATTTAGCTTCAATAAATAAAAAACGAAAAGGTTTTACATGTCTATTAATTATCATGATTCTAGGTGAAAAGAAAAATGACAAATATAAATCAATTTTCCAACACAGCCACACCCTAGTAGGATCAGTGTAATATTTGTATATTGAGCTCAATATATTCAGTAAATAAATCACTGAAAGGTACAAATGAAACATACGAGAGTGCTGGACATACTTGAGATGAATGAGGATTGACCTGCATTCCGAAAAACGAATGAGAATGGTCTGACTTGTCTTTTTTAGGGTTCCAAAGGGTAAAACGGGACCCTATTACTAAGCTCCGCTGTCCGTCTGTCACCAGCCTGACACCTGTGACAGACAGATAGACAGACAGACGGACAGCATCTCATGAACACTGATAGTTAGACAGTTGAAATTTTCACAGATGATGTATTTCTGTTACCGCTATAACAATAAACACTAAAAAACAGAATAAAATAAATAATTAAGGGCAAAACGGCAAAAGAATCATTTTTGTTGTATGGGAGCCCCCATACAACAAAAATGATTTTATTGCCGTTTTTATAGATAATGGTACGGAACCCTTCGTGCGCGAGTCCGACTCGCACTTGGCCGGTTTTTTTAAGTTATTCCGAAACTCATTTTTCGCCTTGGGATTTCGTAAGTTTTAACTTGGGTTACCGATGTGATTATTTCCTATTTGAAAGACTGTCTTCTGTGTAGTGTCTTTTTGCACCAAACAAATACAGTTCTTCCCACAACTAAAGAATGCTTAAAACTATAAAAGTAGGTAGGTAACTACTTATGTTGTTTTAAAGACATTTATATCTCAGCTTGTTTCAATTATACAAAATATAAATTACAACAACCACAAACAACCATTTTTAAAGCTTAAAATCCCAAGTTACGGAAAATTAATTGGTATGCCGCGAGTGAATCCTCAGATTACACTCAAACGAGAGATTCAGAGGTCTTCAAAGTTACCGCAAGTCTGTCGAAACGACAAAGTGAAATCATAATGTGATTATAAACAGGGTTGCACTACCTCGGGTCAAATGCTAGCCTGAAAGCGTTGCTAGACTGTTCTTTGGAGATTTAATTGCAACAGATCTTTGCGTACACGCAGGGCCACCATAGCCATTGGGCACTCTGGGCAAGTGCCCAGGGCCCCGCGATCCATGGGGGCCACCTAGTTCCTGCCAGCGTTGTAGCTAGAGGCTGTCAAAAGAAAGCTAAGTAGATTTCAGACGGGGTGCTAAAATTTTCGAGCTCACTTCGCTCGCTCACAAATACATCCTACGTTTTATTTTCGAGCTCACTCTTTCATCCTGCATTCTCCATATCCTATAGTACCCAGGGCCTCCAATAAATTAAACACGGCCCTGCGCACACGCCTTGGAGGTGTTTTTTGTTAGAACGTAACGTTTCAACTGTCTGCGATAATCTCGGCTGTCTCTCACGCGCACTCGCTTTGTTATCCGCCGTCATCAAATACGTACTCGTCTGTCATTTGTGTTTCTTTACTAATTTTGAAATGTCTTAAGGACTGCCCAGGAAGTCACTTGAGATAAATCTTGAAACTTGTCATTTCATGGATGAAGAAATTGGTCGTGCTTTTTTAGTTAATTGCGCTTGGCTAGTTTGTTTAAGAGAGGCGCGAGGTTAAAGAAGTCTTATTTGAGAATGAATAGCGAACTCGCTGAATGCGGAATAGTCGTGCTTATAGCAAACTGCAGTTTTTAGTAGAAAGGAAAGAAAACGAAAATACTAAAATGTTTTTGTATAAACATAACATGCATAACATATCTTCATCATATTTGATTGAAATCGGAAAGATGTGTGGGTTGTTTTTCCATTCGTGTCTTAAGGCAAGACTTAATTTTGAACATATTTCTTAGAAATTGGTTGTTACCAAAACACGTTTTGATACACAATCTCGATACAAACTAACGTTAAACTAACCTCTTACCTTGAGTTCTAATCCAAAATATCTATATGAAATATCAACGAACGAAGAACGTCTTATTTGAATGCAGAACTTAATTGTTATTTCTTTTCGATTACTCAACTCAATTTTGAGTAAATAGATAATTGCTTCATATTTTGCAATAAATTACAAGCGTTGTGTCATCGCGTTTCTCTTTCTTTTCTATGCAATCTGACAGTGACCGCGGTTTAGGTTTTGTCAGCGTCTTAAGTGCTGTACACACTTCGTATGCTAATTAATTATTTTTATTACGAATGACTCTCCAGTTATTTTACCAAAAGCATAAATTAGTTTTGCTAGCAGGTATACAGGGTCAAATTAAATGGGCTAACGAAACTCCGCAGACTTGATGGGTACTGATATAACTAAATATGAATATGATATGATAAAACAAAAATAAATTAATTTGAGTTTTTTTGTGGGAGTCTTCGACTTAAGTAGTGCAGCACTTTTTTTTGGGTCGAAAATTATTAAACAACTTCTCCCGCTCTGGGCGGAGCGGGAGGGTGTGTCAGACTCTTACTGACTAAAACCCACCCGTATTCCTTCCGTTGCCTGTGTTGCCAGGGGGCCTCGGTATCCTTTTCGGACTTTCCCCCGACCCCCGTCAGGCATCGGCCCTAGTGGACCCCTACACTTGTGCTGACGACATCTCTTTAACCTGTAAAGCCCCGCGCGACTCCGATTCGGTGTTAAACAATAGAAAATCAATTGGGTCTCATTAGCTGTGCTTGACCAATTAAGGCGTGCGTGGAACTCAACGCGCCGTCGACCCGGGCCCATCCTTATCGGACGGCGAGCTACCCATTGTTTACCGTCCGCAAGCCCGCACCTAGGCTGGCGGAAATCCGCCTGGGATTCCCGACACCCAGGGCGTCTACTGCGGCGGCTAGGGGTGAGAGGCCGCGAAATTTGCCTTTCCCTCAACCGTCCCGCCTCTTCCTTCGCGAGTATTACTGATTCGCAGAAGGAGGTGGCAGCTGCCCTCTCGCTCCGTACCATAACCTGGACCAGGGCCGGACGCGAGAGATTTCCGCCGCCGGCGGTGCTCTGCGCAAGCCGGGCAGACCTCCACCGTATGCTCCATCGTGTCCTCCGGGCGATCCACACAGTGGTGACACCCGGGCGTTTCCTTATCCGACACAGGAACCTCCTGAAACTGCCGTGTTCGCTAGTGTAGCATTTGAGATATTAGTTTAATAAATCTGTTTTTTTATCTAATCTCACAGAATTAAATAAACTGATTTTCTCAACTCATACTTCCAGAAACAAGAGGACGTACCAAAATAAAAATCAAATCTTTTTCATTTTTATTTTTTGTGTTTATTTATTTAGTCACTCCAAACATAAAAATATCCTTACGGGCTTGAACCAATGCAATATTGTAGTACAATTAAAAATTAAATAGTTCCACTGCTTGCACAGTAACAAATTCTATAGGTAGCTATTCTTTGAAATTCACCCATGCGCAACAGAATATGTCGACGTCATCAGCAATGAGGTTGAAAGTGCGGAGCGCGCCCGTCAGCGGAGCCTCACGCAGCAAGTTAGTTTCTGCCGGGGTCGCGTGGTAGTCCAAAAGGGTTACCTGGCAACACAGGCAACGGAAGGAATACGGGTGGATTTTAGTCAGTAAGATTCTGATACACTCTCCTGCTCCGCGCAGAGCGGGAGAAGTTATTTGATGATTGCGCACGAAAAAAAAAAAAAAAGAACAAGTTAGTTCGCGCGCGCGGTACCGTCGCGTTGATAGCGATATCTATGCGTCTGCCAAGATTCTCTAGCTTTAATTTGACCCTGTATAACTTGTATACCTACTGACAAAACTAATCAAGCTTTGGTTAGTTATGACCTGATACATCGATAACTTCAGTAATAAAACCACTATTAACTATTGTGAATCCAAACCCAATTTGCGACAAGAATCTATGTCGGCAGTCTTATTGTGACAAGAAGATATTATCTTGTATCTCTGTTCTATGTTAGGGATGGATAAGTTGAATGTTCTTGGTCTGGGACCAGCTCTAAAGATATTGACACACGGCTTATGTTAGTCCGGTGCTTAAATTAAGCCATAGATAATAATAAGCAGTCACTCAATTAATACTGGCTTGGAGTAAATTGCTTGTTCGGTTGGGCCGAACAAGAGCAGTGGCTTGTGAGGCGTGTAAGATGGCTGTCGTGGCTTAGAGGCAACACGATCACCGCGAAATGCACGTTACATTGTTACACGATAACATCGCAATAAGGCGCAGATATATGATTTTGGTGAATTTTTAATCTGTTATTAGGACCTTCATATAATGAAAGTAAGTTATGCAAAAATATATGCTAAACTAGAACGCATATACATCAATTCTATATGTGAATATTTAAGTATTGTAGTAAAATATTTTTTTTAAATAAATTTAGGAAGCAATGTGTAAGTATCCAAAGCACAAAAAACGATATTATTTTCAAACTACTGAAGACATTTTCATGATTTTTTTTTGTATGAACAGACTATTTTATTATTTATGATTATATTTGTGATTTTTTTTTCAAATATTTTTTTTATATTTCCTATGAAATCGAACGGCCGCGTGGCATGAGCGTGACGCGCATTTGTATGGCCAAGGTCAACGGCGTGTCCCCGTCCCTTAATATTGTCATTTGTACCCTTGTAAGATTACGCCAAAGACGTAGTAGTTAATTGGAACCGCAGCCGACTGGGGGACAACAGCCACTTGAGCGAAGTATACGCAACGTTCGTTTGAGCTCCTGATTCTATTAGTGACAATTCAACTGTGAGGATAATTGACGCACACCATAGTGGATATCATTTGCTTAATTAGTTGCACACAGTTGCTCGTTACAGTACCACAAGGAAACTCAATAACTGTGAAATATAAAAGGAGGGTGGAGAGAGAAAAACATTCACGCTGGACTAAAGAAAAGTAGAGAGAAAACGATGTTATTCTTTGCAGCGCACTACATCTAACATCTAATAGTTGTTACAGTATAGAAAAGAAAAAGGCAGAATATATACATTCGAAGACGGAATTCGATTCCGTCTTCGAATGTATAAATTTAAAAAGAAGTGTGGTATCATTCATTTTATGTATAGGTACAAAAGAAGCAATTCCATTGAATGAAAACTTCAATTTGTCGTTATCGCAGAACTGCAATGCTCGATGTTTTATAGCGCTATAAATCTATAATATCGTAAAATACGTAACTGTAACTAAATATGTAACTGTAAACTTAATTGCAAGGTGAATAAAACTCTTTTCCTGCTGCACAGAACATTAATCCTGAAATCGACTTAACGCGATCCATGTTCAATTTATCGGCTTGTCGTATTGCGGAGCCCTGCAACGAAATTAAAGTAGTGCCGGCCAGCGGATCGACAGAACTAAATCGCCTGCGAAATGCAACGTAGCAACACATTCGTTGCTACTACATCAATAATGTCCACTTCGCTCGAAACCATAGCCAATACCGAAAGCTTTTCTAGAAAGTAAATTATAGAGTAACACAAGCAAACGTAGCCGCAGCGTCGAGGGGAATAGGAAATCGATATGAGAATTAACTAACTGTTTCCCGTTTTGTAAAATGTGCTGTCACGGGGGAAGGAGTATTTTGTAGGACGACATTATTATCGAGGGATATTTCGTTACGTTATTATTGTAAATCAACGTAATAACAGGTGCGTTTAACATTGATGACTGTTTTTGTGGAAGCGGAATAATTATGGAGGTAGGAACTAAACTAAATATTGTGTCGTGTATAGAGAGCGGCGCGTCGCGACACAATTGTTACAATTTCCTTCGCACCGTGATATGTAGGGGCGCTCCGGCGCGGCGCGGCGCTCTGTCCCACGGTAAATACCTACGTGTGTCCCAGCTGCTAGCGTTAATATTTGTCCGCTGCGAAACAAAGCCAATATCTGTAAAAGTTTTGGGGCGCCGCACCATTATTTATTCAGAGGCTCTTGCGTTTCTTAAACTTTTCGAGAGCTCCGTCGATATTATAAGGGAGGGTCTGGGTAAAACCGCAATTTTCCCGGAAAGTGGACATTAGCTAATAAATATTTGGTTTCTCTTTAGTATGGTGGAAAAAGGAAATAGACATAACTAACTACTTTTAAATTGACGAAATTAAATATCAAAGCGCGGTGAGACACATTATCTACCTGCTAGGAAGAGCTCGTGACGCGTTCTGTCGACGTCATCAAAGAGAACGTTGACTCTGAGATGAATTATGAATTCCCCCCACATAGCGTATCATCAGTCAAAGCTTCTGTTTCGCAAAGTGAACACGAACGCCGACGTGTCCTCCTTTTTTTCAATAACGAACGATATAGAATAGTTTTTACGCTCTTGATTGAAAAATATCCAAATAAACTTTACTGCAAAATCTGTTTCTGAACGATTTTAGAGTTCCTAACAGTATCTACAATCCTACGATTTTAATTGTCTTTGGAACTGGCAAGTTTCGCAGAATCTAAAAACTTCGTTGCCTGTTTTTTCCTCAATTAATTTGTCTCTGGTTCCAACACAAACAAGATTTTGTTCGAAAATAGAAAACAAAAACACCGGTTAAGTGCATGTCGGACCACGCACAATGAAGGGTTCCGTAGTTGGGATGAATTTATCCCCAAAACAAACTTAACATTGTAGTTCAAAAAAACACGTTCATACATCGATATACGTCACGGTCAATTCTCCAACTGCAAATGTAAGTTGATCGACTATTACTCGTTAACTTGTAAAGCCTACTTAGCTGTGATAGTTTTCCTTTTAACTTCGTTATTATGTACTACTACCGTGGAATTTTTCACGTATCCAAAAACAACTTTTTAGATGGCAGCGGGGGGTTTGATTCTAACAAAAAATATCACTTTAAAGCTTAATATTACGCAAACGGATCCCTGAATCGATAAATGGTTTTCACAGACCCGCAATATTTTTGACCGGCCTATCAAACGATAGGTACCCCACAGATACCCCGGGATAGACGAGAAAAAACATATCATCGCCACTTTACGTGCAAGGGAGGTGCTTGCCGGGGTCGCGGGAAGGTACTAATGGGTCACCGAGGCCCCCGCAACGCAGGCAACGGAAGGAATACGGGTGGGATTTAGTCAGTAAGAGTCTGACACACCCTCCCACTCGCTGGCGGGAGAAGTTATTTGATGATTTCCCATCCAAAAAAAAGAAAGGATGTGCTTACCCTACAAAAAAAAATATTTTCAGGATTTAATTTTATCACTTTGTCAAATTACAACTTTATAGAACTTAGTGTTTCTGAGCTAAGCCACAGACTGACAGACAGACAGACAGACGGACGGACCGACAGACAGACAGACGGACGGACATGGCGAAACTTTAAGGGTTCCTTGTTAACTACGGAACCCTAAAAATGATAGAGTAGGTACCTCTTACCTGCTCTTAAAATTTGCAATAACATAAAAGGGTTTGTTCAGCAAATCCCTCATGTTATCTCCACGGGTACATAAATTGTAAAAGATCGTACAAAATCGCAGAAAACAGTTATAAAACCATAACTGGATACAGTTCTATTATTCAAATGTAATAGTATTGATCGACGTACATGATTCTGAAATCGAGTACCTTTTACTGAAACATTTCCATGCATGAATGAATAAAGTGAATATCTTCACAAACCGGTGAACTTCGTACCACTTGGACAATTCCCATACAAAATTTAGATTTTTTCGGTTTTTCGGCTTTTCCTTTGGGTTTTTCCTATTTTTTTCCTAAACCTATTAAGTATGGAAGTGAACTTAACAAAAAAATATACAACTCGGTCGAGGTATTTTCGAGTTGTTGCGAGACTAACGCACGGCAATTGATTTTTATATGTATAGTATTGATCGACGCATTGAGGAGCTTGTGGCTAAGTAATAACAGCCGCACGGGTCAATCGATCAGGTTAAGCTACGCTTGCCGCGGTTGGTCCGTGGATGGGTGACCATCTTTACATACCAAGACCCCTCCGTGCCTCGGAAAACACGTTAAGACGTTGGTCCCGGCTGTCATTCTTAGATCTTTGACAGTCGTTACGGGTCGTCAGAAGCCCGAAAGTCTGACAACCAGTCTTACCAAGGGGTATCGTATTACCCAGTAACTGGGTTGTGGAGGTCAGATAGGCAGTCGCTCCATGTAAAATACTGGTATTCAGCTGCATTCGGTAAGACTGGAAGCCGACCCCAACGTAGTTGGGAAAAGGCAGGCAGATGATGATTGATCGACGCACATCAAGTTACCACAAACTGTCAAATTTCTCCAAATCATATAAACCTTAAAATGTTGATGATTGAGTTCAAAATCGAATGATAAAATTTGACAGTTTTTGGTAATTGTGCTGTCGACTGTACATGATTCTGAAATCGAGCACCTTATACTGAAACATGTCCATGCATGAATGAAAAGTGAATATCTTCACAAGACTTGTTTGAAATTAATATAAAATGTACTCATAAGTTAGCAACTACGTTTCAGTTTATGATCTAACTGAAACTATGCTGAAACAATTTTTCTTTTGTAATTTGAATCTCTTCAAGTAATTGAAGCAGAAATGGACCGCGATTTTTCCTTTCATACTCACGTGCACTTTTTATACAAATGAATTTTTTTTTATAAGCCTGACCGGCACAATTTAATTAAAAATTAATAACGGAGAAATAAAATGCAAAAAATAATAGCCATTAAGTAGGTACCGCACGAGTAAACACAAAACAAAAAATCCTACTAATATTATAAACTCGAAAGTTTGTGAGTATGTATGTATGTATGGATGTTTGTTACTCTTTCACGCAAAAACGGCTGAACGGATTGGGTTGAAATTTGGCTCACAGATAGTTTATAATCTGGATTAATAAAAATGACACTTTTTATTCCGATATTATCAAGGGATCGAGACTTATGCGGGTAAAACCGCGGGGCGCAGCTAGTACATAATATTTCTAGGAACAGTACGGTCTACATGGACTATAAAATTATCTTTTTCATCTCAACCCTTATTCATCCACCGTAATGGAACATTGAAACTTTAATTAACACTTTAAAAGTGAAATATCCATAAAGAGAAAAAAAAGGAATGTTTAAATAAAGAACGCCTGATAAATAAAAGAATAAAGCCGGTGCGGTGTGTTATGACGTCAGCAGCGTGTAACGGGTGTCGCACGTTCGGTTGAGCTCTTGAATGCAGGCTGGCTGTAAATTTTAGGCTGCTGCGCATGAAGACTAAATCAATCGTATGGTAGTCTGTCGATTGAGGATTTTTTGCCTTGTCGCCAGGTTTTTCAGCAGCGGTAGGACTTTTATGCTAGGAATTGCACCGACCTAAAAGTAGTGAGTCATGTGTTTTTAGGTTCCGTACCTCTAAAGTAAAAAAACCAACCAGCCAAGTGCGTGTCGGACCGCGCACAATGAATGGTTCCGTAGTTGGGGAGCAGGGATGACTTTATCCCAAAAACAAGCTTAACATTGTAGTTTAAAAACATGTTCTCACATACCTACATCGATATATGCCACGATCCATTCTCCAACTGCAAATTTAGGTTGGTCGACTATTACTCGTTAACTTGTAAGGCCCACTTAGCTGTGATAGTTTTCCTTTTAATTTCATTATAAGTACTACTGCCATGAATTGCCAGGGGGGGGGGGGGGGACACTTGACTCTAACAAAATTTTGCACTTTAATGCTTAATATTACGCAATCGTATCAAAAAGTGGTGTTGACAGATCGGCAATATTTTTGAATGGCCTATCCAACGATACACCACACTATGGGATAGACGAGAAAAATAAATATCATCGTTACACACGTTACGTGCAAGGGAGGTACAATTTTTATTTTTTTTTCAAGATTTTATTTGAGTACTTTGTCGGCGTGATCAATATATAAACCTATGCCAAATTACAGCTTTCTAGTACTAAGCGTCTCTGAGCTATAGGTAAGGGTTCCTTGTTTACTTCGGAACCCTAAAAACGGAACCCTTAAAGGATCACTTCGTTGTCCGTCCGTCTGTCTGTCAAGAGCCTTTTTCTCAGGAACGCGTGAAGGTATCAAGTTAAAATTAATATAAATAATGACATATTTTGATACCCCCAATTAAATCAAAACCGCATCATCATGAAATTTGGCAAAAAGTAAGGTTTCACAGCACAAGTAAAGGAAAATCTCCGAAAATCGTTCATCTGTAGTTATAACACATTAAAATTAAATTGCAGTTACAGGATTGACCGTGACGTGTCACGATCGATGTTTGGGAGAACATTTTATCAACAAAGTTAAGTTTGTTCTTGGGATAAATTATTCATCCCAACTACAATTTGTCAACAAGCCTTTTACAAAATGAGTTATGGTTAGTTGTACATACTCAAATAAATTCAAAGCCATAAAAAATACCTGAGACTCGAAAAAAAAAAAGAAAAATTATGATCTGCCAACAACTTGGAATTGGGATCCAAGAGTAATAATCCATCCAAGGTAAATAATTACCTCGTATATAACGGAATGGGTATCTCCCGATAGAATCACATAAGAAATATTACCCTGTTTCCCCAAAAATACAATGGTACTACATCTTCAATAAGTACGGATCACGGATCTTTGTCTTAGAAACATGTTCATGCCATTTTGAATTCCTTTCGGAATATGAAGAACGAATACTTTCCGTGTTATTTTTCATGCTACAATAAACGAATGACAGAGGGTATCTGTTGTCTATTATTACACTCGAATTGTGAGGGGTGATTGAATAAAATGCTAATTGTAGAGGTGAACCCTCTACAACAACTATATTAGCGTTCCATTCCGTGTAATGTTTGTATATTATTTTTATGGCTTTAATTTTTGATAGAGGGATGTACCTACAACGCTACTCTAAAGGAAATTCTGAAAGTCTCATGTGTGTGTCTGTAATTTCGCCGGTACCCTTCTTTCAATGGAACATAACAAAGCGTATTCTTAAGACGCTGACAACACCTAAACCACGGTCACTGTCAGATTGCATAGAAAAGAAAGAGAAGCGTGATGACACAACGCTTGTAATTTATTGAAAAATATGAAGCAATTATCTATTTACTCAAAGTTGAGTTGAGTAATAGAAAATAAAAAACAACCAAGTTCTGCATTCAAATAAGACGTTCTTGTTATTAATTAAATACGTATGTAATACGTATTTAATGCAGATATTATGGAATATTACGTTAGTTTGTATAGAGATTTTTATTCAAAACGTGTTTTGGTAACGACCAAGTTCTGGGAAATATATTCAAAATTAACATATATTTTTTTCGCTACCACAAACTATACAGATTTGGCAATTTTTTTTTCTTAAGAGCAGCCTATTTTGGTCAATTGGGTCTTGTCAGCGCCTTAAACAAACTTCCACAAAGAACTCCACCACGACGATTCCATGTCGTACCCGAGTGACGTCTGACCATCTCACTGTCTGGCGAAGACATCGATTAACAACTGCGAATTCCAACTAAGTTGTCTCCGAGAGAATTCTAACCATATTATCTATGCAGTGCGATGTCTATATAGTCAACTACACATATTATGTATAAGTAATTATAGTCCATCCTAAGGGTGCGTTTCTACTGACGTGGAACTGGGCGGAGTGGAGAAGAGCGGACCGTGAATTGGCCAATCACAGAACTTGAAGTCTCCACTCAGTCCACTCCGCAGATTTCGAGCAGCTCCGCCTGAGTGAAAACGCATCCTAAAACCTGCACTACACTACTCGCGAAGTTGATCGAAGTTAAGTGAATACGAGAGCGTAGAAGGGTACTTACGGTTCGCTTCGTGCAACCTCGGATCGCCTCGGGCGACTTCCGAACGTTGTCGGTTTTTGCGTCCGAGTTTAAAGACTCAATGCATCCTATAGTTATTTGCATGAGTGTATAGTCACGTACTTCGAACTTAGAACTTAGACACTACTCGCGAAGTTGCTTCCACGAAGTACTGAGAGCAACTTCGTGAGTAGTGTAGTGCAGGTTTTAAACCTGCACGACTCTTTTTACTCGGGCGCAAAAACCATCAACGATCGGATGTCACCCGAGGCGAGCCGAGGTTGCACGAAGCGAACCGAATTGCTTTTCTACACTCTAGTATTCGCTTAAGGTGGATCCGCAGATGTATGCCCACGAAATTCAAATTTTCTTACGTGTTTTGCTAAAATATAATTCGCGTCATTAATACACGCTAATGTCATGATTTCATGAAAAAGTCATTCAAGGGATCAAATCTAACTTAGACAGATGTTTTAATGATTCTAATGATTACAACTCTGTGAATACATATCTGTTATAGTCGCGAATCACATTTTCGTCAAGATACAACTTTACACTGACCTGCAAATAGCAAAACACACGAGTAATGGAGTGGAGGTTTTAGGACTGATACTGTTTCGAACACTATAAAACCGTGTTGCTTATAATAATAAACAGAACAGCTTTGGTTTGTGTCAAAACAGGTTTTCAGTATATTTTGAAAGCTTTGACTATGAGAATGTTTTGTTACGAGTGTTTGCGCTATCATAGTTTCTACAGTCAAGTCTCGACACAGTCTGCACGCAGCCTTGCTCAAACTCACTTTAACTGTCCCTAGCCAAACTTAGAGTATACTTGACGATAATATACCGCTAGTGTGAGCTATACCTGGCAGCTTGTAATGGGTCCTGTCATTAGTTGTATTGAACACGAAAGTTTGGGATTGTAACTTGTAGTACAGCGCCACAGGTGTTACATTACAGTCAATTTATGGAAGAAGTAGGAAATGGTATAAGATTTCAAAGAGAAAATTGATCTCAAACAAGTACGGATGGAACAGGACCAATGAATTGTGTAAAAGTATTTGATGTCTGCTCGCCGCGCGGAAATCGGTGGCTTGATGGATGGCTCAGTTAAAACTGATTCAACTGTTTTTGGAGCGACCAGTTAAAAGAAAGAAGTTATGATCCCGACAATGTAGAACGTGATTCACGTGGTTTTATTTCGCTCCGAACTTGAGTTGAAAAAAAAAACGAAAAATCAGAAACTAGTCGTAAACATTGATGTTTACGACCAGTTTCTGATTTTTCGTTTTTTTTTTTTTTTATCGGAAAACGTTCAGTTGTGCGCCCCTACTGTTAAAGTTTATTTAAAACACATAGTGTCGCCTTGCTTTATACGCTTGATGGTGGCCAAAACATATGAAACAATGCCGTTATCTTGTGAATCTCACGTCGTCGTCTATACACAATTGTTACAATACCTAAGCAAGTTACAACTCACTAAACAATAATGTATTATGTTACCGTATCTAAGCGACGCATACGAGTATCTAACTTATGATTGCTTCTGTAATTTATTTAGATCCACGCTTATTTCCTCACCTTCTCTGGGATCTAGCTTCATCCGTTTTTAAATCCCAACCACGAAACTGGAATAGCTTCCTCTGTATTCAAATTAAGTTAGGATAGCATATAAAAGAGATTTTCGTTGAGTCGGTGCAGCTTTGCAGTATTGCTCAGGCGCTTTGCGCTGAAACTTCACGCCGAGCATTCAAATGGGAATTTTGAGTCCACGTTCACGAAGAGCATGATATTAGTTGCCCATTTAAACGTCAGATGGTATCCTCGAGCCGGGAACTCCAAAGATAAATTTATTTTAAGTAAAGGCACCCCCTAAACTTTTTGCCACAGCTCCTAACGCACCAAGTTTGCAGCGCGGAGCTGGAAGAATGTTTTGTGTAATTTCCTAATGAGTTCTAAAATTACATACCTATCTTTTCTTATCATAAGTTCGGTAACACGGAGTCATTAATTATACTTTCTTACATAGTCAAGAATCTTTGCCAAAGTAACAAGCTGAAGTAAAATCAATATTCTCACAGAAAAAACGTCTTGCTCACAAAATAATCTGGGAACTGAATTAGAACGCCACGTAATATCATATTAAAAATGGCATGTGTTTTAATTAAAAGTATACATATATACGAGTACACTGTCGTATAAAGCAAATCCTTAGCTCGGTTTAAAGGCTTAAAGTATTAACTATTACAGCAAAGACTTTTTCATTTTGAGTGTGCCTTAAGCAATTTGTTTTCGTTACTTTGAACTTCTCATTACTTACAATGTCTCCTACAACATTTTACGAGGCTCTTCTATCTTGACTAGCATAATATTACGATCCCAAAAAAAAGCTGAACTTAAATACTTAAATGGATTTGTCAGACACGTTTTTACGTACCTACGAGTAATACAAAACGATTCATTTGCTTTTCAAAGTCAAAGTCAAATTATTTATTTCAAATAGGCACATAAAATACACTTTTGAACATCAAAATTTACAAAAAAAATAGAATTGCTTCTAGTTGCCCATTCCAAAAGGTAGTTTCGTATGGAGAAGAATGGGCAAGAAACTCCACACATACTCTTTTAAAATGTTTTACAACATTTTGTATAGGTACATTATAAAGTGAAGACGATGCACCTAGAATAAAATTACTATACCAAAATAGGTAAAAAAAGAATTCAAAATGAAGCAATGACAGATAAATTAATTATGTGATAGGTACATGATGCTCACATATTTACAAACATTGTAAAAGTATACGTTTTCCTAAAAAGAATAAATAAAGTAATAGGTCAGTGTGTGAGTTCAAGTGCTTTAAAGATCGGATGGGTGAGTGTATGTAACAAAATGTTGTCTATCCCCAGTTTGTAAGTTTTAGTATTATGTCACATTCTGGTCATGTGCTACCGTGTACCTCGAGGATGTTGTAGAAAATTACTGTTTCTCCGGAGATGTGTCAAAGGCGTTGCACAGGGCACTAGTGCGTTTCACCGGAGGCCTCTGAATCCCTTTTCATTTTAAGTGATAAGGATAGCAAACATTTTGCCGCCAGAAGAAAGAAGTAAACGCGACTACGAGGAATTTATCCAAAAAGATCTGGTAGGTATTTTTTTTTTTGGGTGGAAAATTATCAAATTACTTCTCCCGCTCTGGGCGGAGCGGGAGGGTGTCACACTCTTACTGACTAAAACCCACCCGGTACCCGTGTTCCTTTCGTTGCCTATGTTGCCAGGGGCCTCGGTAACCCTTTACCCTCGGGCCTCGGTAGCCGAACTTTCCCGCGACCCCGGCAAGCATCGGCCCTAGTGGACCCCTACCCTTGTGCTGACGACATCTCTTTGAGGCGTGCCTGGAATACAACGCGCCGTCGACCCGGGTCTGGTCCTTGCCAGATGGTGAGCTACCCATTGCTCAGGTATGACATGACATTTTGCTTGGCAAAAGTACCAATGAGAAAAAAATACCTACAAGAATGCGTTCTTTTCGGCAAAAAAAGATGGGGGTACTCTACTAATTTGTGGTTATTATGATTTTACTGAGTTCTGCGCTAGTCAATAAGCCGGTGTATAAAGATAAAAGTCATTTAAATGATTCTTCTTAAGTAAAACTCTTGGACGGGCTCATGGGTAAATGATAACAGCCGCACGGGTCGATCTAAGGTTAACCTTCGCTTGCCGTGGTCAGTTCGTGCAAAGTCCGACAACCAGTCTTACTTGGCAGTCGCTCCCTGTAAAATACTGGTATTCAAGTGCAAGGGTTCAGCTTCCAGTCTAACCGGATGGTTAGACTGGAAGCTGAACCCTACTATAGTTGGGAAAAGGCAAGGCAGATTGACTTAAGTACACTGTCGCTGAAAACCAGCACTGGGGCTGAACGATGTGATGCTGAACGATAGCCGTTTTGCGTGGATGTGACGCATGATATTTCCCCCAACTTGTTCTTTCCTGTTTGTGTTCTTTCTTTGCGTTATGTTTACCACAAATACACGTATTAACTTTCTTTCTTACAACTGTTTAGGTAATAATGTAGCCGCTGGATACATCCGACCAATTTTAATAAAGTAAGAGGTATATAATTTCCATGTGGTTTTCATTATTATCCGAGTAGCGGATTCATAACAATATGTTTATATTAAAAAGGAAATTGGATATTCCGACTTTGTTGTGTTGGTTAAGGGAATATCAATACTAAGCTTACTTTATTCATGTTTAAAATTAATGTTATATAAGATATAAACCTAACCCAACTGGGAAACAAGGCGCGACAGTTGTTATGTTATGTTTGTTTTATAGAAAATATTTCATATGGAGCCCATTACTAATGGTAACTGTGCTAGTCGAAAATGAGCAATCTAAAAAACAGTAGCTACATAGATACTTAAAGATATCGTGAAAACCCAACTGTGGTATTAAGGCTTCTGCAGACACGGGCGATATCGCGGGCGCGACGCATAATGCTGCCTGTCGCGCCCGCGATATCGCCCCAGTCTGTAGAAGCCTTTAATCCGGAAGCTTTTTTGTTCGTAATTCCTGAGCATATAAACGGCTGTTTTCGCTGTTTTTGTTGCGAACTTTTTGTGTGTTAGCTCGAAGAAGAAAGCGATATTACATATAATAATAGGTCGCGGAAAGCGAAAGTCATTCCGGCCGTCTGATCACGAAGGTTGTTTTTCATGGGCTTCTGTAGGTTACGCAAACAAAAACTTATGTTAATCGGAGAAGCGAATTATTTTAAAATTAACTTTATGGAAGTAGTTAACTAGTAATATTCTTGAATATAGATTTGTCGTATAGATTATTGTGTACAATGACCATAAACTTACTAACTACCTGTATTTTTGCCAAGGTCGTCGTTTTACATGACGTTTGAGCTCAACCACTAAAAGATTGCCTGTTTCAGTCTTGTAGTTTGATCGTGACTCTCATCCGATCGATGAAGAACCGTATGGAAGCAGTAATAAGAGCTCGGGGAGGGAATACAAGTTATTAAATAAAAGTTTCTTAGCTGTTTTTTTCATTTACGTGTGTTGTTTAATCAATTTCCTTCATACTCCATACAGGGTAAAAATGACTTGTTAAACAAAATACGAAACCTATGAAAATTTAATTTGAATTTAGAACATTAACATTAAGATTTGGAAACCTCATATTATTCACTATTAAACGAAATTTCACATACCTATGTATATTCCTAAATATACATATTTTTCTGATAACCTTACCAAACATAAATTTGCAAGGTGTTTTGATTTTTCTGATGAGAAGTGTATTAGCATCTTAAGTTTGGCTTACGTCACACACTACATTGTTTTTGCGACTGGAAGCAAATAAATAAATAACTCGAGTACATTGTTTCATAACAAAAACGTGAGCACATATCTTTGAGTTGCTGGCTCATCGCCTTTACGAACAAAGAAATAGTCCGAAAAAATGTGTTCTTATATTCACAAGTCACTTATTTCATCAGTAGTTTGACGTTCTGCTAATAACGGTGTATGAGGTAAATATTCAATATTAAAACCGAAACTCCAACATGCCTTCGACCTCGTGTTTTATACGACAGAAAATTAAGCATCGACCTCGGCATAGTAACATCGGCCAAGGGTTCTTCAGCATGTTAAAGTGTTGGTAAACTGTTAAGTGCTAAACTATCGATAAAGTCAATATTTCTCTCAAGTGCGTAGCTGCAGGAGTATGACGGGAAACTTCACAAAGTTCCCTCCATTAAATGTGGCAACATTCGATACAGCCCGACCTACAAACTCGAAACGAAAAGTCTTAGAAACGAGACATCACTACTCGTCCACCTCGCTCTAAAGGGTTATCAAAAATACAACAGTTACTAAGTTACACGAAGTTTTATAGTTTTTGAAATTGCTTTCCCTTACACAACATAAAGTAGAACGTCTGTAACTAATACAATGCTTAGGTCACACAGTCTAGAGTGGCGTTTAAAGTTACTGCTCTGTCTGTGCGCCGTTGCTTTGTGTCTTGTACAATACCTAGGTATGCCACGAGCGTATTATATGGATGTTAAATGGTTCCCATAAAAACGAATTCGGGGTTTATAGGTGCTACTGGTTTTATTGACGTATTGTAGTGTACTTAGATATTTAGAGAAGTTATTTTATTGTTTTCTGAGGTCGGATTTAGAGTGCATCCTTTTTTTTTTTTGGGTGGGAAATTATCACATAACTTCTCCCACTCTGGGCGGAGCGGGAGGGTGTGTCAGACTCTTACTGACTTAAACCCACCCTTCCTTTCGTCGCCTGTGTTGCCAGGGGCCTCAGTAACCCTTTCGAACTTCCACGCGACCCCGGCAGGCATCGGCCTTAGTGGACTCTTACACTTGTGCTGACATCTCTTTGAGGCACGCGTGGAATACAACGCACCGTCGACCCGGGCCTAGTCCTTATCGGACGGCGAGCTACCCATTGCTCACCGTCCGCAAGCCCGCGCCTATGGTGGCTGGAAATCCGCCCGGGATTCCCGACATCCAGGGCGTCTCCTGCGGCGGCTAGACGCGAGAGTGCGAAAATTTGCCTTTCCCTCAACCATCCCGCCTCCTGCTTCGCGAGCATTACTGCTTCGCAGAAAGAGGTGACGGCAGCCCATGCCATCTCGCTCCGTACCATGGCCTGAACCAGGGCCGGACGCGAGAGATCTCTGCCACCGATTGCCTCCACGAGGACACGGCGGTGCTCTGCCCAAGCCGGGCAGACCTCCACCGTGTGCTCCACCGTGTCCTCCGAGCTATCCACACAGTGGTGACACCCGGGCGTTTTCTCCTGCCACAGGAACCTCCCGAAGCTGCCGTCTCCGGTGAGGACCTACGTCAGGTGGAAGGTGAGGACGCCGTGCCGCCTCTCTAGCCACTCCTAAAAGTGGGGACTTATTGCCGCAATTGTGGCGTGCCCAGCACTGGGTTGCGAGAATCGCACTTTCCATGTCGCCATGAGATCCCGCCGGAGCTCCATCCGTTGTGCCGCGATTTCTCGCGGCAGTGGAGTTACGCCCCGGCGTTTCGGCTCCTCGCACGGCGCGAAGAGCCGAAACGCCGGGGCGTAACTGCCATATGTGCGCGAGGAATTTTGCCTCCAGATCCCATGGCGGCATTCCGACAAGGAGGCTCGCTGCCTCATCGGAGATAGAGTACATACTTAATATAAAATAAAGTCTAACTCATTGTCATCTTCAAAGTATTTTTGTGTTCTCTTATCTGTGCCTTATCTTTTGTCTCTTTTGATCAATAGGCTCTGAAAAATATTTTAATGTTGATTTACAGTCAGGCAAAGATTAAAGATAACTCCTTTTTTATTTTGCAGGATCAAAGAGGACGGGAAAGGGAGCTGAGTTTATTAACTAGCATCCTGTGTACCGACTTGGTTGGTAGTTTTACTAACAGACTTCAAAGAATGACCTCGTAATTGCTTATACTCGTACTACTTTTGTCAAAAATTCCCAGCAAACTTCAATAAAGCGTAACAAACATACAAAAAAATCAAATCTATTCTGTTTACAATATTAATTTAGATTACATAGCGACTCGGTGTATGATTAAGTCGTTCAAGAGTTCGTGTTCTAGTTTCGACTCCAACTTTCATAATTTCTTTTCCAATATTATTAGGTAGGTACTTTGATCAAATATCGGGACTTAGCGAAATTGTCGGGAGTTGGAACAAGTTGTACCTACTAGACCGTTTAAAGTTTGATAGTTCGTGAAAATCAACCAAACAGCAGCCCTTGAGAACTTTTGTTAAAGACTAGCGCCGAATTCGTAATTCTACTCAGAATTTGGTATTATGTTAACGTGTAATACTCGTAACATTGTAGAGAGGTGATGGTGGTACGTTTACAGCTTAAATCTATGCACTAAATCTACGGTTGAGCAGTTGTGGCCCAGCGGTAACGGCTGCGACTTACGAGTCGTAAGTCGTAGGTTCGAACCCGCGCTTTACTTTGTGTAAATTATTTCATCACCACTGCTCTCAACACGGTGAAGAAAAACATCATGAGGAAACCGGCATGTACTAGAACCAAAAATTCGAAGATATGTGCCATATACAAACCCGCACTGGGCCCGCGTGGTAGATTACAGCCCACTTCCTCTCACCGAGAGGAGGCCCGTGTCCCAGCAGTGGGATCATTATAAGCTGATTTTGATGAAATCTAGTGTTTCGTAGAAGAGCGGTGGCCGCCACATAACGCCGCAGCGACAGCCGTCATGAAAACGACGGCAGCGGAAGGTATCAAAAAATGCTTTCTAGGGAAACACGCCAACTTACTTTCAAAAATGAAGTTTCAGTGACGTCATTCGACGGTACATATCGAACGGCATTTGGCGGCCACCACAGTTTTAAGGGACCCCTAGCATAAGGTGTTTATTTATAAAAAATACTTATTACTTAGTAATTACTTAATTACTTTAATTATTTTTTTAAGTTAAGTAATAATTAGCGACTGTTTAACCACACATTTTTGACGTTTAAACGTCTCTTAACTTTAAGCAACGTTTATAAATAAAGAGGTTTACTGACCAGCCCAAAAGTAAGTAATGATAGGTGAAAACACGGAGATGACGTAAGTAGTTCCTAGCAGATCAATGTGTGTAGGTTCAAATGATCGTTATACAAAGATGACTTTATACAATGATCTTTGTATAAAGATCATTTGAACCATGGAGACATCTCCATTACTAATTATAGCACAGAAAGGGAAATAAATGAAGCATAAAAACCGCTTAAAAGAAAAGAGAACGTTGAAAGGTACCGTTTCAAGGAAACAACTAACTAATTAATCTGAAAATAAATGGTTGTTAAAATAATTATGCACACGGTTCGCGTAATTTAATTTCGTCTAGTGGAGCTGAATATATGGTCAGATAGGCAGTCGCTCCATGTGAAATACTGGTATTCAGCTACATTCGAGTAGACTGGAAGCTGACCCCAATATTGTTAGGGAAAAAGGCTAGGCAGATGATGATGGAGTTGAATATGTTTCGCCATTTAAAATTATTATTTAAAGATCTGGAGTTGAATATATGGTCAGATAGGCAGTCGCTCCATGTAAAATACTGGTATGCAGCTACATCCGGGTAGACTGGAAGCTAATCCCAATATAGTTGGGAAAAAGGCTAGTTAGATGATTATGGAGTTGAGAATGCTTCGCCATTTTAAATTTAATAATTTAAAATGGCGAAGCATTCTAAGGCAAAGATATTTATAGAGACAAACAATATAAATTAAGTAAATACGACGTTACGGCGACGACGACGACGTACGTACGTAATGACGTTGTAGAAATTGAAGTAGAAATACGGTTATCACAAAGCTTTACATGAAAATTGAAGAGAACGAGTTTGCTGAATAACGATGCAGTAGCTATCAACGTAAACGAATAAGGAATTGATGCTTCAACATCAAATAGCGGTTAGTATGAATCTACATACAATATTCAAGAAACAAGTGCAATTCCGGAGATGTAAGGTTAAGAATACAGTATTTTACAGTATGCCTTTATAATAAGAGATGTTGCTAGTATTCCTGGCTACGCTCGCTACGCCGCCTACGCCCGCTACGCCGTAGCCGTAGCCGCTACGGCGTAGTAACGCAACTATTTCAAACTTGTGCTAAGATCTACTAGGTACTAGCTTTTACTCGCAACGTTATGTGGTCTTGATCTTGACTTGACTTATGTGCTAAATTGCACTATCCACTTGTGTGCCAACACAAGTGGACACGTAACGAGCCATTTCGGCGAAACGGTGTACAAACATCCAAAGTTTTACAAATATATCCATGACTTGTATTTTATCTTATTACATTACTTAATAAAACTGGTGACATGAGGGTAATAACCCAAACGTACCTCTTCGGGAACACAGGCTTGATTTTATAGTTAAAATTAAACTAAATATTAAAATTGTGTACCACTCAATTTCAGTGGGTTTGAGCTTCTGCACAGCATCTTTAACTAAGCCTCCCAATATTAATGTTGATATAAAAGACTACAAAGACTTTGGAGGTAGGTAGCAAAACAATGGAAAAGCGTGTGTCATCATTTTTACGCCCGTGGCGACCATGTTTTTCTTACCTTTGTTGAATAGTAACATCGTATAACAAGAGAAAATATAAACTTAATTAACGTATTACTGCAAATGTTCTCAAGATCTCTTTGAAGTCACAGACTAGACGAAGTGCGGATTTCCGGCCACCGTAGGCGCGGGCTTGCGGACGGTGAGCAATGGGTAGCTCACCGTCCGGTAAGGACCAGGCCCGGGTCGACGGCGCGTTGTATTCCACGCGCGCCTCAAAGAGATGTCGTCAGCACATAGTAGGGGTCCACTAGGGCCGATGCCTGCCGGGGTCGCGGGAAGGTACTTATGGGTCACCGAGGCCCCCGCAACACAGGCAACAAGAAGGAATACGGGTGGGTTTTAGTCAGTAAGAGTCTGACACACCCTCCCGCTCCGCCCAGAGCGGGAGAAGTTATTTGATGATTCCCCACCCTAAAAAAAAAAAAAAAAAAAAAAAAAAAAAAAAAAAAAAAAAAAAAAAAAAAAAAGACTAGACGAAGTCTTTGAGTATTCACAGAAATATCTTCACAATACAATAATATGGTTGTCCTTACCAACATATAAACTTTCCTTTCACAAATATGTCTACTTAGTATCTAAGGAGCTAACGAAGCCCTCCTTATGAGAGCAAAACTTTTTTGATAACAGAAAGTACGGAACCAAGGAGTATCTACTGCGTAATGAACTTAACGCTAAAGGTTACGAGAAGCAGCTACAATATAGTGGACATAATTGGATTGCTTCTCCTTAAATATGTATCGATCAATCTTATTATATTTGTAATTTGGAATTACGCCGACTCGTGGAGAAAAATGGCGTTGTTAGGCACTCATATCTCCCGTGACGTTAGAAGATTAATACATTAAAACCTTGGAAATAATATTGGAAGATTGGGAGATCTGGTTTGTATAATAAAGGTTGTAACGGTGCCTCGTGCTCTTGATTATGAATAAAAATCACGTTTTAGATAAATATAGGTATTAAGGTACACACGACTACACATCAAGCTATATATTTCCAGTTTACTCTGACCACGCACTGTACGGAAATCCTATACAATGCGAGATCAGATTATACTGGAGATGTATAGCTTGATGTGTAGCCGTGTGTACTCAGATGAAGTAACAGTCGCTGTCAATACATTAATCTGGTTTGGTATGATGTGCAATTAAGAAGGAAAGAACCTAATACCTAATTTTTAATGTGGTTCTCACTATTGCTGGATTTTCTTTTCTGTAATAAAATGCAATTAAATTATAAGATTTTAGGAAAAATAAAATTAGTATTTCCAGCAAGGTGTATATTTTCGTGATCCATTTGATTCTCATACATTTACGTTTGAACGGTGGCGGCGTTACATGTAACAACATAGTTATTACTCACCCGGCGGCTCTGTCTATTTGTTAAAACCGTTAGCACGCGACTTTTCGTGACTGCAACTTTTTAGGGTTCCGTAGTAAACAAGGAACCCTTATATTTTCACTATGTCCATCTGTCTGTATGTCTGTCTGATCCCACTGTAGCTCAGAGACGCTTAGTACTAATCACGCCGACAAAGTGCTAAAATAAAATCTTGAAAAAAATTTTTTTTCGCCTACCTCCCTAGCACGTAATGTGGGGATGATATTTTTTTTTCTCGTCTGTACATATAATGAAATTAAAAGGAAAACTATCACGGCTAAGTAGGCTTTACAAGTTAACGAGTTATATATCGATGATATATAGAATTTATAGTTATATAGAATTAACCGTGGCATATATCGATGTATGGGAGAACAGATTTTTCAACTACAATGTTAAGTTTTTTTTGGAATAATTTCGTCCCATGTAATCCCAACTACGGAACCCATTGTGCGTGGTCCGACCCGCACTTGGTCGGTTTTTTAATTAGTGTTTTGTCACATTAGCAAAAAGGCCTCCTAATGAGGTTTTGCTTCCCCTCACATTCGTGACGGAAGCGTGATTCTGGCAACAGAAAGCAGATCATTTAATTACGTGGACGTGTTAATAGATACGGGGCTTTTCCACTCCCTTAACAAACCACAAACACCCCTTAACTACAACAACCGCTTACTCAAACATCATGAACGTATACATCCAAATTACCGTCGAGACACGGGAATTGATAGTGGGTCATCTTACAAATTTAATGCTGGTCAGGGACAGGATCCATGCTAAGTTTCTTCAAATATTCGCAATAAGAATATACGATGAACCAGCGCATCAGTCAGTGAATACGAAATTTATTTTATAGGATAAAGTTAAATTGAGTATCTCGGAAATAAGTGCTTGTGAGTTCAGGCGTCTAATTACAAGTCTCACATATTTTGAGCTACGGGGGTATACAGTAAACAAATCTCCGCAAGTAATTTGATGCTGGGATAGCTCTCCCGACACCACAAACCCGCCAGGCCGGGATAAAGCGTGATGATAAAACCACGTTTGACCTTTTTATAAGAAAGGGTAAAAGGGTTAGGTTAGGAGGGAAAACAGCATCGATTTAAAGTTCACCTTTCGCAATAACGTATCTTAGCCAAATCTCGATTGTAGATGAATGAAAGAGTATAAAATCCAAGCAAAGCCTTGGCTTTAGAGGTATTTTCGGTAATATAGGAACTGCGGAGAGGTACCGGGAATGATAATAGGGTTGTTTGTCATAATCCCGAACATTATTACAGTCCCTAAAATATTTTCGCGGATAATATTTCAGTTTTATTTTTGCCTGACGTTATATTTTTACTTAATGTTTTACAACAATGTGTTCTGAAAAATGAGATATTGTAAGCTGCTTTGAGTATTTTATTTTTACAAAGACAAGAAATATGACTGAATCTAGGATTTAAATCGTATAGTCTGTGCCAGTTGTTCTGCCGCATAACTTTGTATAATATATACTGTAGATGCCAACTGAGAGAAATGTGTCGCCGCTGTCGCTGTACGGTCCGGAGCCAATGAGCTGCTATATACAGCTTATGCACCGTTGCACCTTTTAAATTCAGCACACCGCTGCATATGTGTCATGAAGCGGCATCAACATTCACATGTATCTCGATTAAGCACATATACCGGTAAAGATCGGGGACGTGAGATAGTACCGGACAAGGTCGGGCCAGCAAGTTATTGGTACGGATAAAAGTACTGTATCTATCCTTTAAGGGATGATCAGAGATACGTGATACGTACACTTCATCGGATATCAATCATCGTGGATAAAGCTCGCTCCCCATACGTTTACGTTGCGCCGGAATTTCACGCTCAACATGATAGATGGCGCTTGCTATTGCCTTTATCTCTGACGGGACTCCGTCTCTCCGTCGACTTTACGTTAACACGTCGCTGTTCAGGAAACTTTCCATACCTTTAGTTAACGAGGGCCTTCACATCAAAAGGCTAGTTTCAGAAACTCGCTCAACGAATTCTACGCTATTCTAGTCAAGTTTTTATATCATTACCAAACGAATGAAGTGTCTAGTCAAGTACAGAATTGTGATTTCACGGATGAGTAACATGCTTCGCACATGGTGTCGGTTTCGATAGGCATATTACACGCGTCATTAAGAAAAGGAGCAAGACACATGACGCGCATAAGAACTTAATACGTATCAGTTGGCGGCTGCAGAATTATACCGTTTGAGGTGTATAACGTGTATATTCCCCCTAATTATGCGGGAGATTTGAGATCCTTTGAAATTCCCTTTGCATATTGTGACGTAACACACGCACTTACATAATAGGTCCCAGTCGTTCTCGTTCTCTCTAGCCTATTTTCATTTACCTTGGCCAGTGTGTAATTGTGCGTGCTACACGGCCATTAATTTTCATTAAAGACCTTATTAATACGACATTTTTTATGTAATGAAATATTACATGAGAATCAATGAACGTTCCACTGTCACCTTGGAACGAAAACGGATATTGATTTTTCGCTATCCACCAATCTTTGCATATTGATTCGTGTATCGAAGTAATTACGGGCTATACAAAGTTATATGTGATGTCTATTTAAACTACATTTGTCCATGGTAGTTTTTTATTGCGCCATTTTCAATTTCAGTCACGAACGAGTAGGTAAATTGGTTTTTATTAACATTCTGCTAAAATTAGCTGTACCCTGTATTCCTGTGGGTGTGAGCGATTAAGGGATCAATCAGGTGGAACTACATCAGCAGTCATGTGTACACTGATATTGTCGTGTTATGAAAACGTAGTTGTTATATACTCGGTTTGACGGCATTTGTTCCACACAATCCTGTACCTATAGGTTGAGAACACAATATTTTTTAAGAATAGGTAATCTGTATTTCTTTTTTACTTAAGGCGCTGACAAGAGGCGCTGACCACAGTAGGCTTGTCTTAAGAAAAAAAAATGCCATATCTCTATAGTTCGTAGTAGCGGAAAAAAATATGTGTTAATGTTGAACATATTTCTCAGAACTTGGTTGTTATCAAAACACGTTTTGAAAATAAACTCGATACAAAATAACGGTAAACTAACATTTTACCTTGAGTTCCAATCCAAAATATCTATATTAAATATCGTCTTATTTGAATGCAGAACTTGGTTGTTTTTTATTTTCGATTACTCAACTCAATTTTGAGAAAATCGATTCTTCATATTTTGCAATAAATTACAAGCATTGCGTCATCGCGCTTCTCTTTCTTTTTTATGCAGTCTGACGGTGACCGTGGTTTAGCTGTTGTCAGCATCTTAAACCTCATTCAATTTCTGATCACGTTACCAAAATGACAGCGATACGGAGGAGTATTTTTCCGTCAAATAATACCATGGAGAGGGCGTGTTTTTAAAAGAGCACTCCTTTTAAAAACACGTCCTCTCCATGGTATAAGAAAGCTAACATTTCTTTTGTGTTATTTCCTCCCTTTCTTTCGCTCGGTAATTTTAAGTGTTTTGTAAAGAATTGGTAAAACCAAACTCTTTCGGAAACTGTCTTTCTGTCACACCCTTTTATCCCGGGGCATTGTCGTGGCAAGATGAAATTTTGTTGCAGGAAGTATTCGCTACATTATAAACGTGAGGATAGAGGTTAAACAGGGATATTTTATACGAAAATACGTATAGTGTGTGTCAAATATTGATGCCGTGTATTATACGATTAAAATATAAGAAATATATTAAAAGCGTGGCCTATTGAATATTGTTTTTTTTTTACCAAAATTCACATATACCTGTGGTGGTGCCCAGGGACCAAAAGCATCGAACTTGCCTGGGCATAGCACACGATATCTGCGCGTCGCAGATTAAAAACGCGCTTACTAGCATACAGATATTATTATTTGAAATCATTTTTTCGTCCAGTAGATCACCACGAAACCGTTAATATGTTATACGAGTATGTACATCCATCATTATCAGCAAAAATCTGGGATGATTTTTGAATTCATACGTTAAACGACTGACATCGTTTTCGTCGTAATTTATTTTTGCCATTACAATATGTGATGAGACATAATAGTTATTGACATTATGTACAGCCACCAGTACATCAAGTTATCAGAAACTGTCAAATTTTCTCGTTCGATTTTGAATTTAACCATCAATTTGACAGTTTGTGGTAACTGGACATGCTGGCGACTGTACAAGGAGTATTTAATACACATTTATTGAAAAAACAATAGTGCATTATGTGTATTTGTATGTGTTGTGTGTGTGTGTGTATGTCTATTTTAGCGGCCGGACAAAATAGCGGTTACTAGAAGAGAGGAGAAGAAGCGTTTGGCGTTGAAATTTTGCAATTTTCTTTTCATAAAAATATTATTTTTACATATAAAGTGGTATATCGATAAAACAGGAATCTAATTAAAATAGACGGAAATATCGAAATTCAAATGATTCAAACTATTATTCTAAGCGCGGAAATTATTTGTTACATCGATAGCACCAGAACTTAAAGTTCATACTACCGCATCACTAAAAATTCGAGCGGCCATTATTGTTTACTTCTTTGGCAAATTTGAGTACTTAAATTTTTGTTTAGTCAAAATTTTATTGAAAATCCTTTTTGAAACTTAAAAAAAACATTGTTTATTTTGATATTATCTATAAATCCTGTTTCTGTCAGCAGAACTGTAATTGTAGTGGAGCCTTTGAGGTGACTAACATAAACAAATACCTACTGAAATCCTACATGGGCACGAAACTCAACAAAGCTGGCATCCAAACGTACCTAGGTTTACATTCTTGATTGGCATCTAAATGCCAATTAAGAATGTTTGCCAAATTTGAAAAAAAAATGTGGTTAGTCACAATTTTGTTGAAATGACATTTTTGAAATTTGAAAAAAAATCATTGTTTCTTTTGATATTATCTATGAATCAAGTTTCTGTCAGCAGAACTGTAATTGTAGTGGAGCCTTTGAGGTGACTAACATAAACAAATACCTACTGAAATCCTACACGAGCACGAAACTCAACAAAGCTGGCATCCAAACGCACCTAGGTTTACATTGTTAATTGGCATCCAGTAGAGCTGAACTGACATTTGCATTTGTAACACTAATCACGCAACTCGCAGTGCACTTAACTCCTCGCTTTTTCTTTAGTCAGATTTCTGTTAGCGTAGTTTTGACTTCGGAAACTGATTTTCTGTGTAGCGCTCCTGCATACAGAAAGGTTTTATGCCGGTAATTACCGCAGGAAATAATTATGAACTACAGGAATAGACTCGATCGGAAGTTGATCCGTAGGCTGAAGGAAACGGTTATTATGAGCCGATTTAAGCTGACAATACTGTTATGACGGATCGATGGCCATATCGACAATAGATGATAAGTTACTCTTGTAGATGATTAGCCAAACATGTTTTAATATACTTAAATGAAACGTCACAAAAACGAATAATACTCAAATAAATTTATCCTTTTTTAAAACGATAATAAGTACGGTAACGTATACCAGTACGTTCTTTATGCTCCAACCCTCAAATCATAATGCACATCTACGCACGCAACCCCATATTGTCCAAAGCTCCAAGGAAAACCCGAGTGACGTCACCCAAGTCACAAACACTAAAAATAAATACAAGCCACGGGGTTGTAAAAGAAATCGTGTTTGAATAAGGAAACGTTAATCGAAGGCTTTATTCGCCTTGACCTCGTTCTGCAGTCCAATGCTACCGTCTACCCCCGGCCTATTCACGTGTGCCCGCTTTTTCAAGGACGCGGTTGTTAAATGTTTTAGTTTCGGTTTCAAATGCACGTCAGTTTTGAGGTTGTATATCTGCTGTGGCTTTATAAATTATTTTGTAATTATATATAGTAAACGAATTAGTTATAATCACAGTCATAATGGCGGTCGTCATTTGTTTAGGTATTATAACACAAACAAAGGCGGGTTTTCACCAGACGAGCATCAGTTCATTAGTTTTATCCCCACTCTATCAAATTTTCCGTTGTTCAATAAAATAACAAGAATATAATGCTCTTTCTCTTGCTCCCCTTCTATGTCTATACTCACCTTGAGGCATTTGTTCTAAGTATTCGTTCTTCTTAACAATTTTAGGTACGAAAACAAACCCTTAGGATACAACTTAACACTCCGTTAAATGGTTTAAATACCATTATTCATTTATGTCTGACTTCACAGAATTCTACGAATAATTTCAGTTTTACTTAAACTTTGAAATTGCCTAAAGAAATATATTTGGTATTCAAAGGAATTTAAAGGAAAGGTTGGGCAAGCAAAAGTTAGCTTTGATTCTTCATATAATTCTAGTTCGAATGGTCAGCATTAATTCTGAATAAAAATCAGTCATTTACGTCAACGTTTTCTTTAAACTTTTGCGTCGACGTCACGAATTTTCAAAGGTTCTTTAGAAAGCTGGGTTCTAATCGAACAACTTTCTTAAAAATACATGGGCTAGGAGTGGATAAAACAATAAAATATTGTAATAGAAACAACCTACATATATGTAACAACACAAATATGACGAAAACGTCTCCAATCTTCTGTCTCCTTCCACGGTGTACATAATTTTGATAAAGAATTATGATTTTCGATCAAAATAATGTGTACCAGTAATGCTATTCTGTAAATATTTCACCATGAAAACTTAAGTGAAGTGAGCATCAATACATAGTGTCAATCCCTAGCATCAATGGAATGACTGCTTACTTCACCTGCTGAGGTTTCACGGTGAGACTGAGGCAAATATAGATTCTATATTCAATTAATGCGCTTAAATGAAAACTTTTTCATTAAAAAATTTCTACGTCAAGATGTTTACTCGTATCAATTCCAAAACATCAATCATTCATTTATATTTTTTTTGTGTATCTAGTAGGTCACGGTGGACACAGTGGAACATACGGTGGAGGTCTGCCCGCCTTGGGCAGCGCAAAAAAAAAGGGGGTTGGGTTTCGAACCCCCTTTTTTTAATTGCTGGTCTATTCCGGCTGTACCTACGTTACAGTGTGAAATTGAGTGTACCTACACAGACGTTAGCATAATCAGCCAATAATATTTTCCCACTACTGGGACACAGGCCTCCTCTCTTCAAGAGGGGCTGTAATCTACCACGCGGACCCAGTGCGGGTTGGTAGATGCCATATGTCTTCGAATTTTTGGTTCTAAAACATGCCGGTTTCCTCACGATGTTTTCCTTCACCGCTTTGAGTGGTGATGAAATTATTTACACAAAGTAATGCGCCTGCCTGGGTTCGAACCTACTGCTCACCACACTGGCACCAGTGCTGCTTACAGACGTTACGTGACGGAAAATTGAAAAATAGACCAGCAGATATGTTTCGACCCTATCTATACCTACTACAAAAACAAAAAAAAATACGTTTGAGGTATTTGGATTGACAGGAGTAAACAGCGTAGTGTAGAAATTTTTTAATGAAAAAGCTTTCATTTAAGCGAATATATTGAATATAGAGCCTACGAGTATATGTGCACGTTTCATTAAATGTTGATCGTAATTCTGTACCTCTATTATAGGTAGATCCGATTACCAATTCAATTAGATAAGGTTTCTTATTATGTGTATTGAACTTATTATACCCGAAATAAGCCCTTTTTTTAGGGTTCCGTAGTGAACAAGGAACCCGTATAGTTTCGCCATGTCCGTCTGCCGGTCGGTCTGTCTGTCGCCTGGCTTATGTCAGACACTAAAAAGCTAGCACGACGTCCTCACCTTGCGCCTGACGCAGGTCCTCACCGGACGCTGCCGGTGTCACCACTGTGTGGATCGCCCGGAGGACACGGTGGAGCATACGGTGGAGGTGTGCCCGGCTTGGGCAGAGCACCGCCGTGTCCTCGTGGAGGCGATCGGTGGCAGAGATCTCTCGCGTCCGGCCCTGGTTCATACCATGGTACGGAGCGAGAGGGCGTGGGCAGCAGTCACCTCCTTCTGCGAAGCAGTAATGCTCGCGAATGAGGAGGCGGGACGGTTGAGAGAAAGGCAAATTTCGCGCCCTCTCGCCCCTAGCCGCCGCAGGAGACGCCCTGGGCGTTGGGAATCCAGGCCGGATTTCCGGCCACCGTAGGCGCGGGCTTGCGGACGGTGAGCAATGGGTAGCTCACCGTCCGGTAAGGACCAGGCCCGGGTCGACGGCGCGTTGTATTCCACGCGCGCCTCAAAGAGATGTCGTCAGCACAAGCGTAGGGGTCCACTAGGGCCGATGTCTGCCGGGGTCGCGGAAAACGGAAAACGGAAGGAATACGGGTGGGTTTTAGTCAGTAAGAGTCTGACACACCCTCCCGCTCCGGCCAGAGCGGGAGAAGTTATTTGATGACAACCCACCCAAAAAAAAAGACACTAAAAAGCTGTAATTTTTTATTTATTTATTATAAATAAAAAATTACAGCTTTTTAGTGTCTTAATTTATTTTTAAAGAATAAATAAATTAAGGTCTTAATTGGTCAAGGGCAGCTAATGAGACACAATTGATTTTCTATTTTTTGACTCCGAATCGGTGTCGCGCGGGGCTTAACAGGTTAAAGTACTATTTTTTCGAAGCCAGCTAAATGGTTGTTTTTGGATATGTGAACAAAATTTGGCAGTAGTTTATATAACGTAGTCGACCGAATTACATTTGCAGTTGAAGAATTGACCGTGACGTATGTCGATGGTTTTCAACTACAATGTATAGTTGTTTTTGGAATAAATTCATCCCATCTACGGAACCCTCACTATGCGTGATCCGACACGCACTTTGCCGGTTTTTTTAAATCTAATGAAAAGCAAAGGAATTGCTAATTCAATAAAACACAACAAATTCGTTGCATTGTCCAGCGGCTTTAAATATGATTATTCGTTAGTTCCAGCAACAGTTTTACAAAACTCAGTAGGTACCAACGTTAAGTCAAAACACTAAGTGATGAAATCCGTGTTATTTTTTTTTTTTTTTTCTTTGGCTTCGCACGGTTTACATAGCTCGTTCAAATAAAGAATGTCAGTATTCAACGATTTAAGTTTTAAAAAAAAAAGTTTCATCGTCAATTCGGTGAACATTTAGGTACAGTTATTCCGCCGACCAGCGGGTAAGTGTACAAACAATGTGATTGTTAACTCGTTTTCCCATCTCCCCTAAGCTTTTGTTTTGTGTGTTTGTATTGTGCCCACTGTACCCACCCGCCGCCACGATTATTTGCATTTCTTCTACATTCCTGGAACGTTTCCTTTTTAGGGTACCGTAGTCAACAAGGAACCCTTATATTTTCGCCATGTCCATCTTTCTGTCTGTCTGTCTGTCCGCGCGTTAGCTCAAAGACTCTTAGTACTGGAAAGCTGTATTTTCCCGGGTGTCACCATTGTGTGGATCGCCCGGAGGACACGGTAGAGCATACGGTGGTGCCCGGCTTGGGCAGAGTACCGCCGTGTCCTCGTGGAGGCGATCGGTGGCGGAGATCTCTCGCATCTGTAGGGCTTGGGAAGTCGTCACCTCCTTTTGCGAAGCAGTAATGCTCGCGAAAGAGGAGGCGGAACGGGTGAGGGAGACGCAAAGTTCGCGCCCTCAAACCCCTAACCGCCGTAGGAGACGCCCTGGGCGTCAGGAATCCCAGGCCTATTCCCGGCCACCGTAGGCGCGAGCGCTTGCGTGAATAATGGGTAGCTCGCCGTCCGATAATGACCAGACCTGGGTCGACGGCGCAACGTGTTCCACGCGTTCCTCAAAAGATGACCCAAAAAAAACCACCCAACAATAAGGAACAAAGAACCCAAAAAGTTTCGCCATGTCCATATTTCTGTCTGTCTGTGTGTCCGTGGGTTAGCACAGATACTCTTAGTACTAGAAAGCTGTAATTTGAGGGTATACATATTAACAAAACACACACACACACACACACTAACAAAACGGTAAAATAAATTCTTTATTGCGGGTCTCTGAAAACCCTTTTTGAGATTCTGGTATCCGTTTGCGTAATATTAATTTTTAAAGTGCAATTTTTTGTTACGAGTCAAGTGTCCCTGCCAGCTAAATGGTTAATTTTTAATAAGTATAAAAATCATGGCAGTAGTATATAACTTTAACGAAGTTAAAAGGAAAACTATCACAGCTAAGTAGTCTTTACAAGTTAATAAGTAACAGTCGTGCAACTTACAACAACTGCAGTTGGAGAATTGATCTAGAACATGTTTTTCAACTACAATGTTAAGTTTGTTTTTAGGTTAAATCCATCCCAAATACATAACCCTTCATTGTGCGTGGTCCGACACGCACTTGGCCGGTTTTTTAACAATTATAACACACGCGACTTTTAATTGTAGGTTTTGTTTCCGAGTCTATACAAACTTTCAATAGTCATGTACAAACGGCTTCATATCAAGATATACATTTCCAGTATAAGCTGACCTCTCATTGTACGGAATTCCTATACAATGCCAGATCAGCTTATACTTTAAATGTATAGCTTGATACATATCAAGCATCAAACGTCACACACGGCTACATTGCCCTGTGTACCATGTAGGATGTGACGTTTGGACTAAGTAAAGTGAATTTTGAAGTTTTGTTTTACATAACAAAACATCACGCCTGTATTTCTCGAAGGGTAAGGCAGAGGTGTACCTATAGTACGCCCGCGTTTCGCCGGTTATGTCGTATGTAATAACACTTTTATTTTCCACTTTGCCGTTAATGACAAAAGCTGAGAAACTATCATGTTAGTACCAAAGAGATGCTGTAATCCTGATATCAAATTAATGTAATTGAATCGTTTTACTTGTAGGGCCCAGCCCTACACGTAAAACGATTCAATTACATTATTACTTATTATTTACTTTTACATTTTATTACTTATACAATATTCTTATGTTAGTTTCATTCATTTGTATTTTTGAAATCGACTAAACAGATAAAGATATGTCCGATTATTTAGATCGATTATTTATGTGGCAACACCAAACAGTGACGGTGGACAAGTGGTTAAGGAAGGCGTGATCCGGCAATCGATTCGTTCACTTGGTTTTGGAGCAACCTACGGGTCGGACAAACTAACGTAACCGTCGTTTATTCCCAGTAGTTCCATGTAGCTAGTCCCACATGGAATTACTGCAACTCACTAGTTCCATGTATGGAACTAGTAGGAGTATTAACAATACTTTTTAGTCTTTCTTCCCAGTAGTTCCACATAAAGGAAAAATAAGAAAATACACTTTTCATGAAACCTTTTCCTTATTTGCTCTTAACAAGAGAGAAAAAAATCGAAGTAGAAGTGTCGTCACAATTTTCAAATTTGTTGTTAGCCGACTACGAATTTCAAGGTAACCGTAATATAATAATTTGCACAACAGTTGTACACAATACTCGGAGACGTTGGTAGTACTACAGAACATACAAATATTATTCCATTAATAATTTATATACTCTTGCCAAATAAAAACAAAGACACCTACATCACGTTGTTAAACTTAATAAAAAGCCAGGTACTAAATTGGGAACCTAAAAAACAATTAACAGATTTTGAAGCTGCAGCCATGAAAGCTTTAAAGCCCGTGTTTCCTGATACTGCAAACCACGGTTGTTTTTATCATTACTCAAAAAATGCGATTTGGAGGCAGGCTAAAAAATTTAATATAATAAAAAATAAGGATTTACAAAAAAATGTTAGTTTGTGTAGTGTTTTACCTTTACTGCCAAGTTAAAGAAGATTTTAATTTTGCAAAAACTAAGATTGAGGAAATGGGGATCGAAGATAAAAATTCATGAAATATATGCATAGATATTGGATGAAAGATAACTTAAAAATCATGGTGATCTTTTGGAGATGAGGAGGATGGTTGGCATACCAAAATAAATAGTAATTTTAAAAGAAAACCATCCACTATTCACCAGTTTCTCTTAAGGCGCTGACAAGATCCAATTGACCAAAATAGACTTCTCTTAAGAAAAAAAATTGCCAAATCTGTATAGTTTGTGGTAGCGAAAAAATATATGTTAATTTTGATCATATTTCCCAGAACTTGGTTGTTACCAAAACACGTTTTGAAAAAAAAATCTCGATACAAACTAATGTTAAACTAACCTCTTACCTTGAGTTCTAATCTAAAATATCTGTATTAAGTATCAACATACGAGTACGTTACGTATTTAATTAATATCAAGAACGTCTTATTTGAATGCAGAACTTGGTTGTTTTTTTTTTTCGATTACTCTACGCAATTTTGAGTAAATAGATACTTGCTTCATATTTTGCAATAAATTATAAGCGTTGTGTCATCGCGTTTCTCTTTCTTTTCTATGCAATCTGACAGTGACCGCGGTTTAGGTGTTGTCAGCGTCTTAATTATAAAGGCAGATTCTTCGTTTTACGACGTGCGAGTAGTACAATTACGCAATAATATGGAACCGCAAGCCAAACGAAGGAAAAGTATTGTTCGAAAAGATATTTACATTCAGAATTTACAAATGAAACTAGTAACAGGAGAAATATGTGTCGGTTTCTTTTTAGAACAATTACTTTAGACGTAATTGGGATATCAAAGGCGCGGGATTATGAGAGAAGCGGTAACTTTACTAATACCTAGCATATCTATCATACGTCGCGTATTGAATAAAAAAATACCTATATGTTTGCGTTTACTCTACAGATCAATTTAAAATATTTATTTATTGGGTCTCTAACAGAGGCTTCACTATTACATGCATGTTTATATAGGACAGGGGACAGCTACAAATGTGCGCTTCCAATTATAGGAGATCACATCATTTACATAATATAATCTAGGTACAGTGAGTTTGACAAGGTAAAAATATTAAAATAAATCAAAATACTTAACACGAAAATCATACAAAGGAAACAAAGTGAATTACATAACCAATTAATAATAATAATACAAAGGAATAAGAAACAAAGAATAACCGACGAATAAAAGACAACAGACAGAAATATTACGACTTGGATACAATGATTTTTATGTCTTTTTTCAACTTTGATAATTTGCATGTAATATCCAGTTCATTATGCTTCGATATTTCGTTAGACTGCCTACAGAGCCTTGGCAAAACGGCGAAGTGTCCGAGGTTTTTTTTGGATATCGACGGTTAAAAGGTAATTGGGCATAAGCGACATTTTGGTCGAAAACGGGTTGTGAATGCCATCCTACTTAAAAAAAGAGATTAAGTAGGATGGCATTCATAACCCATTTTCGATCAAAATGTCGCTTATGCCCTATTACCTTTTAACCGTCGATATAGAAAAGGTTATACTTACATTTTCGCAGCAAGCGAGATGGTGCACTTGTCTGCAGCTTTCCTAGAAGCTCGCTACAGTCGACAACCCCATTGAAAAGTTTGTGAAGAAATGTGAGATCTAGCACCCTTCTTCTATCTACGAACGATGACAATTTGTAGTGTTGTAGTCTTAGGTTGTAGCTCCTCATTTTTTTTTTAGACGGTCTTTATAGCAAAGACGGTATAGAAAACGTCTTTGTACACTTTCCTGGCCTTTAGTGTAAATGTGTCATAGTATTGTATATTGGCAAGGGTAGCAGGCATATGTATATCGTAACAAATAAAAGTTTCTAGACTTTATTTTTTTTATTTTTAGTGAGTGATAAAAGCGTGTTTTTGTTTTTTTTTTTTATTATAATATTTATGTATAATTGTTATTGTGAAACTAAATGAAATTAATTGAATAAAACTGGTGTTACGTGGAACTAATGGCACATAATATTCTGCACATTTTAAGGTTGCAATAGTACACTATGGAACTCACACATGGAACTAAATAGTTGCAGCAGTTCCATATGAAAGAAATGTCGGTTGTAAAACTAGTTTAAAATTACATGGAAGTAATGGTACAAACTATTCATTTTTTGAGGTTGCAATAGTTCCATGTGGAACTAGCTATATGGAACTACTGGGAATAAACGGTAACCGTCGATAGTTCTAAATAATTGTTGTAGCTGGTCGATTGTTGGATTGGAGTAATTAAAGAGTATTATTATGTACGCAGAGTTTTATAAATCAGCCCGTGATTGCGTCTAGAAGTGGTGATTAGTAGCTACTCACGCAGACTTAAATATTGCCGGTGACTAGTTCATATAATTGGATTGATCGATGGATAAAAGCTGACCTTTTAGGATATTATTCAGTTCTGATCTTTTATAAATATGAATTAATAAGTTTGTAGGTGTAACAGATTATATCTTTTTATACATATAATAAAATATTAACGAAGTCAAAACTAAATATTTTTGAAATAAAATAAATTATTTAAAAAACAAAAAACCCGACTGCAAAAACACAACTGAAAAGGGAAAAACAAGCATTATAATCTATATAATTGTGGTATCGCAGGCGGGGACAATCAAAAGTTACACCATATTTCAGGTTATTCGACTGTCCCCGCCTGCAAGACCAAAATTATATAGATTATAATGCTTGTTTTTCCCTTTTCAGTTGTGTTTTTGCAGTCGGGTTTTTTGTTTTTTAAATAATTTATTTTATTTCAAGCTTTTAGTTTTATTAATACATATATTTGAAAATTACTCATTATTAGCTTTTATTTGATACCAATATTGTTGCAAATAATTTAAGAAAAAACCTTCCCATATTATATAGCCTATGTCACTTCCACAATTAAGACGAATCTAAGGACACCTCATATGTTAGACATACATACATACATACATACATACATACATACATACATACATACATACATACATACATACATACATACATACATACATACATACATACATAAATACATACATACTATTGGCAAAACTTAAGCATGCTCACTTTAGAAAATATTTCTGCGGCAAGCGCAGCTAGTGACAAACCACACCCCTTCCTGGTTTCGTCCAATTAGAGACAATATGAATTTGTGTGAGTATAGGGCGTGTAACAAAAAATATAAATATGTGTGGTATGTTGGTTACTCACTGCACGAGCCGGTATTATTCGCGCGAGCCGAGGGCGAGCGAGCGCGATAAGGGAGTCGAGTGTGTGCGCGTTTCATACGACGGTTTTCAACTTGAGAGGAAAAAAAGAGACTGGTATTGTTATTAGTTTCGTACGCCGCTAGGTATTTCTCTCTAGATTTTGCAGGCAACAGGCTGTCACTAGCGTTTCGTGCCTAGATTAGTATTTCCGGGGGGTTAAATCTACGCGTTGCTCTTCGCTCTTCTTTCCTAATTGAAGTCAACATTTTTGATAATAATTAACCACACAATGAAAACGTTAACAAGTATTTCTGGAAAATACCGCGCTTGTTTTGTTTATCCCGCGCGCCGCAGGTGTAAATAAAGGCGCTGGAAAAACCGCTAAACAGCCTATATAAAAAATATAATAAACAAAATAATGTTTTGAATAAGCAAATTAAGGTTAATATGTAGTGAAAAATATATAATTTTATGAAATGATGATAATTTTGATGATTGATTTATCTGATGTAACGAATTTTTTTTTCACAAAAATATTCATTGTTTTTGGACAAAAACTGCGTATATTGAAAAAAGAAATATAAAGTAAAAATACTTCTATATAATAAGCTGAATTTCTGAGTCACTTTACAAGCAAGTGTGTTGAAGAAATATTTCGTATTTTTTTGCGACCGTATTTTATGGCCGTTCTATAAAGCCGATCTATTGTTTAACCAGATGTTCTGACGTTCCCACTGAATAACAATGGTGCTTAGATAATGAACTTATTTTTATTGCAGTTGCAAAAGTTGCGACAGCAATAATAAAAAAATCTGATAACATTGTATAAACTGCGCCAAGTAATGGTTCAAATACTACTGTAAGTAATTTTGCTATTTTAATCAAAACAGCAATAAAAGAAAGAGATAGCAAATGACAATTTCTAACAAAACTACGTAACTTGCTTCGTTTTAGGGTTCCGTAGTCAACAAGGAACTCTTATAGTTTCGCCATGACCGTCTGTCTGTCTGTCTGTCCCCGGCTTAGCTCACAGACTCTTACTAGAAAGCTGTAATTTGGCAAAGTGGTAAACAAAAATGCTAAATAAAGTTTTTTTAGGGTACGCGTATAGCAATACCAATAATACATTTTCTAAACCAAACGGAAGATATTAGTACGAAATTACTTCTTGTCAACAATAACAATTCATAAAGCGCTCTCGCTGGCCGTGCCCATTAAAAAAATGTCTTACAAACAAGTGAGCATAGCACGCGCCTAGTGTGACTGTCACACACACTATACATAATTACATTAATACAAACACGGCTAAAATACGCTTCATGCATCCCATTGGCCAAAACGCTTGCATCGGGCGATCGAGTCGTGAGCCGTGCTATACGATTATCGCCTTAGAGGTAAGCATGCGGAAGATTGGCCGATAGTACATACATACATACATACTCTGGAAAAACATTACCCTCCTGAGGCAGTCGGGTAAAAAGTCATTCCCGTGAGTTGTGGAACGACTCTGATGCCGAAAATATAGTTTTTAACATTTTTGTCCGTTTGCCTGTTTTAGCCGATTTGCATAAAATTTGGGACACAGCTAGTTTATAACCTGGATTAACACATAGAGTACAAAAATATTAATCAGATATTCAATAATAGATATGATATGTTTAACTCTTAAAAGGACTTTTATTTATTTATTCACTATTTACTATGACATTTATTTAATTATTGACTACTCTTCCTTGATATTGAAAAATAAAATGGTTAAATTTATTTTCCAATATAATAATTTTGTAATATTTATTATATGTATGAACAATTCAGCGTGGTATTTTGATAGTAGATTGTAATTTATGTGTAAACTTTTGCATGACCAAGTGACGGCAGAGCATGGATAACATTATCAAAACATGTATAACATCTATAGGAGTATATACCCATGTCGGCAAAAAATGAATGATTTAATTTTGTTGTTGTTTTAAATGGATTTAATTTAATTTTAACTTGTAACACATGGAAACGTAGTGGATTGTACATTTATATAGCATGCTGTATATCTAGTTATAATATACAATGTACGATTGTTTGTTTTCCCAAATAAAATAAATAAAATTTGAATATATGAAACATTAACCACCCTGTACATGAAACACTAGCATCACATTACTCATCTTTCAGCGCAAAGCTATTTCTGTTTTGACACTTAGACATAAACAATGAAAATGAATAAAACTTTTCCAATATCCACGAATATAGTTTCGTCTTTAAGTCGACAATATCTGGCACAGTTTTTCAATCTTTGGGGACTTATTCTCACTAACATCAGGATAAAAAGCAAAGCTATGAAAGTAGACAAATCGGTTAAGGGGTCAGGGAAAAATGTAATAATGTGAGCGGGAATATGGGAAATATGTAGGTATCTATGCAATATCTACCTGACTACTTAGGGAAATTAATGACATTGTTTTTATCCTACGTTAGCTTTGCCTAGTACATTACATAATATATCATCTTTCCACCTAACACGGCCTAACTTTGGTACACTATAATAATATTTTCGTACCAAAAATATTGGCGGAAAGTTTTTATACTCGAAGTTCCAGTATTTTTATGAGTTTTCCGTCAGAGGTACGTTTGAACAAGTTTTCCTGTATAGGTGAATTCGTATGTAATACGTTACATGGGTGTAGTTATTCAGTTTTTGTATCATAACAATCACAACTCGTATTTATTAGTATAATGCGACTATTTCCTTTCGGCACTTGTATTACACATTTGTTTTGATGTTTACTGTATAATACCTTCGTTTTTCAGTATGAATTTTCTACCCTTGTGCAGTCACAGCCAAAATACGTTCGTCACCTTACGGGCTATTTTTCTGCTCATTGCATGATATAACCTGCTTTACCGACTCAATTATATATGTGGTAGTTTTTGGTATGTCTGTAGGTAGTCTAGTAGGTGTAGGTAGGTGGTGTAGTCTGTGGTATTGCTACAGAATGACATTCAGCATCTTCTTTACATGTAGAACCGGATTAAAAATGTGAAAATTAATGACAGCCTCTGACAATTATATGAATAAAAGTAACTGCTACGAGGTGTAGGAAAGAGTTTGATGCCGAAAATATAGTATATAGAATTTTTGTCCGTTTGTCTGTTCGTCTGTACGTCGATTTATGTTCCGGATTCGCGCAATAACGGCTGAATGGATTTAGATGACATATGACACACATAGCGAGCAATAGCTAGATTTCATGAAACAGCCAGGCCGTGTAAAATTTTCGTTGATTATATAACGACATTGGTGAATGGTTGGTTGATCTTTGTTATCAAGTTATTAAGTGTAGTTTTCTATCAGTGTCGTAGCTTCAAAAAGTGTTTGGTATGAGTCCTGACTTCATAAAGGAAAGCATTTTAAAACTGACGAAGGTATAAAGGACATGATTGTACATGAGTTCTCTACCCTTGTAATCATTTTCTAAAATTATTATGTTACCCATTAATCAGTTCCTACCTGTGGAATGGACTATCTGAAAACTCTATCAAAGCAGGACTGCCAAGTTTTGAAACAATTATGCAAAACAAGATTGGGTTAATGGCAATCGACTTGCCCCCTATTATGTGAAACTTGAAACATAGCTAGCGGAATGAGGGTGTATTATTCACCTCCGCCTGCCCCTTCAGGGAATACTTGCGTGATGGTATGCATGCGAAAGTTATAAGCAGGTACTATGTCGCAATAATGTAGGTGTGTAGTGGGAAGTGGGGAACAATAGTAAGTGTGCAAAGAAGCATCGACAGACTACTACCACAACTACTGAAGTACTGTGCTGTGTACCTTCTACTCTACTGTGCAGTCGTGAACAGTCGCCGTCAGTTGGGACTGGTCATCTCTTAGCTGCCTTATTACGGCTAATTTTAATTTATTTAAATTTTTGCATCGGTCTCTCATGTAAAATTTCAACATGAATTATGTAACCAATATTTTGTAACTATATTTTGATTTAAAAGAGTGTCCGTGGAGTTTCTTGCAAGTTCTTCTACATATGTACCTACTACGCTTTAGGGTCGGCAAATAGCTTCATGTTCCTGACCGACCAACCCCTTGACAATTCAAAAGTGCCTGTAATTGTTTTTTTTTTTTAATAAATGCTTTGAGTTTGAGTTGGGAGTGGTCATATGTAGCTGCCTCGGCTTGTGTTGACTACTGAAGCGAAAACTTCTTTACCCGCGTTGAGCGATTTTTGGTCGGGACCAAACTTATTGGTTCGCGTTACCGACGTGCCAGTGTCATCGTCATGCTCGCGTGTTTCGCCAGACTGGCGACGCGTAGCGGCCTTTATACATGTATACGCATTTATACACGAATAAATTGTATATACTCGGTTGTATCATGTGCTGTAAAAGGTTTAAGTTTCCACTTCTGTCGGCAGTCCCCATGAATGCCTATTTTTTTATTTTCGAAATGCATTTTTCTTCTTTTTGTTTTTACTCTAGGCGCTTTGAACGTGCACGTCTTTTTACATCTTCCTCGCATATAAATGTATATTCAACATGAATGATCTAACCAATATTTTTTAATTTATCATTTTATAATAATGTCCATGGAGTTTATTGCCCGAAATTCTCTATAGAGATCTATGATTTGGACGAGGCAGCTTCATCTTTCTTCCGTGCCTTTCAAACCGTGCGTGCGTTGCGGCCGTTGCAGACCAGTGGACGTTTACCTTAAATGTTTTAATTCAAATAAATGCTTTGAATTTGAGTTTGTACCTACTGTGGAAAAATTCACAAAACCACAAAGTAAAAATAGGCCAAGGGTTCCGTAGCTTCCCAACTACAACTGGGATGAATTTATCCCAAAAACAAATTAAACTTTGTAGTTTAAAAACATGTTCTCCCATACATCGATTTAAGCCTCGCTCAATTCTCCAACTGCAAATTTAAGTTGGTCGACTATTACTCGTTAACTTGTAAAGCCCACTTAGCTGTGATAGTTTTCTTTTTAATTTCATTATATGTACTACCGCCATGTTTTTTTTCACATCTCCATAAACAACCGTTAGGCTGCTTAATATTACGCAAGTGGATCCTTGAATCGAAATGTGGTGTTCACAGACCTGCAATATTTTTGTACGGCCTATCCAACGACACCCCACACTATGGGGTAGAAGAGAAAAATAAATATCATACCTACATGAAGCGCAAAAAAAAAATTCAAGATTTTATTTTACTATTTTGTTGGCGGGATTAATATGTACACCTATGCCAAATTACAGCTTTCTAGTACTAAGCGTCTCTGAGCTGCAGCGGGGAGAGACAGACAGACAGACGGACATGGTAAAACTATAAGGGTTCCTTGTTTACTACGGAACTCTAAGAAAATGGTATTGTGACTAATTTCTTAATTATTTTCTGGTCTGCCCATACAGAGTAATTTGCAACGTGTCTATAAGTTGGTGCCGTTTGGAGCCACGTCCATACATCAATAAGTTCGTGACAGGCTCCTCGCTTGCTCTAACAACTTACACTAAGTGATAAACTGTTTTTCTTTCATTTTCATGCTGGCTCGTAAGTTGGAGATCCGATAAACATAACAAATTGACTCTCAATCTATTCGGATTTATAGACTTTGCAAAAATACTTCAATACTATTCCGTACCCAGTCTACTCCATATTTTAATCTCTGTAACTGCTAGTCAAGATCTGGAGAAGTCACCACTGAACAAATAGCGCCCATCGTAGCTCGGTTCTGGGAAAGCATTTATCAGCGAACTATCTCGAAGCCCGCACGAATCGGAAGAGAAAGAGGTGGGACAAGTAAGGAAAGGGATTTCGAGTTTCAAATCGAAAGGTCGCCTTCATAAAGGTATTGGGAAATAGGAACGGAGGCGTTACTCGATTAATCGCCTTTCAGATTGGATACCAAATTGGGAAAATTGAAGGAGAGGTGACTGAAAATGTCACAATTTTCTTTAGCGCTATGAGATTTCCCATCGAAAAAAAATACGAAATTTCATAGAATCTTTCATCCCCTGTTTAGCCCCTTTAGAGAGCAAATTTAAAAAAAAATCCTTTTTGTGCTTATTGTCTTTATATAAGGAACTCTTGTGCATAATTTCATGCTCATAGACTCAGCAGTTTAGGCTGGGCTTTGTCTGTTAGTGAATAAATGAATTTGACTAAGTAGATAAAACGTATGCCCGCTTTCACTACTAGGTACTAGGCGACACCTAAATGTGATGCCTTAAAATGGAATGTCTAATAATAGAATGCTTTTATAACATGTCATGATATACAATAATTCTTTCTTGAACATAAAAGGGACGTCATTTTCCAAGGGTGTAAGGTTGAAGTGCATTGTGTTGCTCTTTACTCTGTATGCCACTCATAAGCTGACATCACAGTGTAGTGTAGAAAATACATAGCTCTTAAGAAATATAACGCGAATTTTCAATCAAGTTTTTCTTAGAAAAAATGTTCAAAGCTGTATTTGTAAATATAAGTAGCGATTTTTTCGTTGTGATATTTTATTGAAGATAACCATGAATTTTCTTATATTCCGATTTTAGCAGTCCTCGTCAAATATTTGTAACACTGATGTTCATGGGTAAAAATAATTACCTAGACCTAATTAAAGTTTTTAGCAACTAACTTAAATTGATGGAGGTTGTATTTTTGTGCAAAAATTTTTTTTTAAGGCACAGATATATGATTGTAGTGACTTTTAAATCTGTTATTACGCCTTCATAAATGCAAGTACGTTATGCAAAAAATGTATGCTAAACTAGAAAGCATACACATCAATTCTATATGTTATTCACATATAGAATTGAGGTGTATAAATACTTTAGGAAGTCTATCTACCCAAAGCATAAAAAACGATATTACTTTCAAACTACTTAAGATATTTATATGATATTTTTTGTATGAACTGACTATTTTATTATCTATAATTATATCTGTGATTTTTTTCAAATATTCATATTTTCGTTACTAAAAATAAATATTCCCCATGAAACCGAACGACGGCGCGGCGCGATCACGACGCACAGTTGTATGGCCAAGGTCAACGGCGATTACCCGTCCCTTAAGTAAATAAGTTAGAAATGCCTAATGTACCTTAAGTTATTGTATGACGCGTTGTGTAAGTTTACGCCACAAAGACATTTACACAACTGTAGTCTGTTGTTCATGACTGCTGTTCACACAGAGCAGCTACAAATAGTAAATCAAGAAAGGGCTGATTACTGAGAGCGCAGTCACAACTCACATAACAAAGGAAGTGTCACATAAACTCAAAGTAGTGCTAAGTGAATAACGCGCGGAGTTAGTGTTATTTAGCTGATGTACTTACTATCTGCTTCCCTCTGTCGATTTTACGACCAAAACTAAGTATGTAAGTACCAGGGTTGCCAGACGTCCCGATTTTAGCGGGCAGTTCCGATTTTTTGGCCAAAATTATATGACCCGCGCGGGAGAGGCTCTGTCCCGCTTATCGGGGATAAAAAAGAGTAATTCGTAAGTAATGTATCACTTATTTATATTATATCCCTCTGAAGACTTAACTGTCTTACAGAGCAAACCAGACAACTATTGTTCTATTGTAAAGTAACGTATTTTCATAAAAATACATTTTTACGGCTCTCTAATAACATTGTAAACTTAATTTGAAACTCAATTACAAGGATCAGTAGTAATAAATGAAATACATTTACATTTTTTTATTATGTCCCGCTTTCGACGAAAGAATCCGGCATTTTTATTCAGGTTTTAAAGTCCCGCTTTACCCGTAAAAAAATCTAGCAACGCTGGTAAGTACCATCGTGTCGTCAACGTTAATGTTTCCGTTATTCATAGTTGTACTGTTTATAATGTATTTAAATAGTTAATCCACTCATAAAGTTAAAAAACACTCTGTATTTATTATTTACTTTCCAACCGAACTAGATATTTAATTTCAGTAATTAAACTAATAACGAGTTCGATAGAGTTGTTCAAAAATAGAAAGGAATTATCGACAATTATTGTCCGAACACATGAATATTACCGCTTTCCCACTAAAAGTATTTTCGTCACACTTTACTACGGTACGGGTGACGTCATAGCGTAGGGTGAAAGTTGGAATCATGTGAGGCAAACAACATGAAAGGAGTGACGGGAATGCTAGAGTAGTCCGTAAAGACAACTAGTTGGCTAACAAATTATCCTAGTTAGGAGTCAGTCACGCAATCCGCCCTTTGCCAATTTATCATGTGGACTGGACAAGGTGCGTTGGATGCCGTCACTGTGTTCAACAACTTTCTCATAGGTAACTTTGTGGCTTTTCGTACTAATATATAAGGTCGGGTTAACCGTCTGCTACTTTGTTAAGGTCGCTGATGATAAAGTTAGCAGACAATGAGTGAATTATGTACACGTGTAGCCGAATATACGTCACAAATACGTTGGTAACTTCTGATAAATTTACTTTCAAGTCTGTCACGTTTTATTTGGTAGTTTTTATTTAATTAGTGTGTCGATTTATTTAAAGAATTGCTGCGGGTTAGATTTTTTTTTTTCCTTTTACTGTAATAATTAAAGTATTTTCAATTATGAAAACGGCGACACATACGAAAAGTAATAGGTACGAATATACGTCATAAATAAATTAGTAACTTCTGATAACTTTACTTTCAAGTCTGTCACGTTTTATATGGTAGTTTTTATTTTTTTTATTTTCCTTTCACTGTAATAATTAGATTATTTTAAATTATAACAATTATGAAAACGGCGACACCTACGAAAAGTGATAGGTACGAATATACGTCATAAATAGATTGGTAACTTCTGATAACTGCACTTTCATGTCTGGTACGTTTTATTTGGTAGTCTTTTTTTCCTTTCACTGTAATATTTAAATTATTTTGAATTATAACAATTATGATAACGGCGACACCTACGAAAAGTAATAGGTACGAATATACGTCACGGTTTATTTGGTAGTTTTTATTGGGTTTAAAGAACTTTATTTCTCATAAGAACTTAAAATAACAGTTCGCTTATAATGAGATACTTAAGTGATTATAACTAGTAATAATGAACATAAGTTAGTTTGTATTTAACTAATTGTTTTTTTTTTCACTTTAATAATTAGATTTTTTTTTATTACTACAATTATGCAATGTAACACCTACGAAAAGTAATATAATTTAACTGTTGGAACACGGTAAGTCACCGTGTTCGAACAGTCTAAGAAAACCTGAATGCTTACATCGAAAAATATATGTACTAACACTTAGCATACCGTTCTCCCAATTTCATGTCGAGTAAAAAAACCTCCATTGTCATGATTTATCTGTAGATGACAGGCATTATATAAATGGAAACGTTGACTTCTGTACGCCCTGTAGAAGCGTAACGGTTAGAAAAGTGATACAAAAATCATTCTATTTCTTTTCTAAACATACAAGCTCATGTTATTACCCTTATGTATCACGTCTCGCACATTACAAATATTCGGTACTCGTAAATCTATTGTGTATTTATTTTGGGGTTCGCTCACAACCTTAAAAATAACTCAGCCTTTAACGTTAAGGGAAACTGAAAGGATTTAGTTTATGTGTGGGTAAACGCATCAGTCAGCCTCTTCGTGAAATATAGTGGCATTTGTTTGGGTCCAACTCGCCTTGTTCCGAGGACAGCACAAAATCTGAAAAAATACTGCCTACACAGGCTACACGTTCCGCTACGCTGAAACTACACGTACGTTGTAAGGAAACCTTATGATGTTGTATGACACTCGATTACACGAAAGACCGTTATATAGTGGCAGATGTTTGCTACGGCTTAGGTAAGCGTTCTGGTAACGAATAAATTCTAGTGAACTGTGCGGGATGTTGAGCCTGACATTTCTGGATAATCGCTGAATTTATTTGTTGTGACTAACAAGACAAAACGAGAGATGCGAAAAATTTGATGAAAAGTTCCAGGATTTGAACCTGTATAGACTGTTGTGATTTCTCTGTGTACTTAAACGTATCGGCAATTTTGTATCAGACAGCATATTGCATGAAAATTACCATGTATACATTTTGGAGAAGGTACTAGAGGCTTACATGCTCTTGTCATTATATTTCACGAGATTAATAAATCTCGTGAAATATAAAAAAAAAACACTTCCTCTCTCCTTAAACAACATCATTACTTATCATAGTTCTTGCTCTTTCGTATATGTATATTTATATCGTGTATGTATATTTATGTAGATAAGTATATGCTTTATATATGTATATGTAAATGGTACACCACTGACTACCTACAGGTAGTAGAAGGAGAGACAATACTACTAGTATTGTCTCTTCTCCCTTTTTTAATCCATCAAAAGGTTGTCTGTAAAAGATCGCTTTTAGCGATAAGACCGCCCATTGTATCACCCCATGTAAAATTTCAACATTTATATCTGTAATTTGTATGGTGATAATAAAGAGTATTCTATTCAATTCTATAATGGCAGTAGCGTGTAAGCTATTATATATATTTGATAATTATTGTTGATAGCGGTGTAAATATCTAACATTACAAAAGGCTTTTACAACATAAAACCGGGTCGTGTTCCTGTAGGTATGAAACCGCAATCCCTTAAGGGAATAGTCTAAAGTACTTTTAAGTACCTTCTACCACGCTGGATACTGAAGTGGTAAAAGTCAACACTTGAAATACAAAGTTTTTCTTTTAAAATAGAAGATGCCTCTGAGGATCCCAGTGTTATTGTTTCAGCGCTAACAAAAATTCGTTTTAATTAAGTAAGTTTTAGAACAAACTCCGGAGGCTGCATTTGGAATCATTTGGTGTCTCAGTAGGACTAAGGTAAGTAGAACGGTTCGTTTTAGGTAGAGCATAATACTGTTGAGTTAATAAGAGTATTAGAGTCGGTAAGGATCGATTGAATGGGCATTGTACTATGAAAGTATCAAAAAAAGAATTCCAGGTAAATTATTAGCTTCACATGAAATTATTAGCTTAATATGAAGATTGGTGAGACAGCAAAGATGAATTAGGTCGTATATGACCAACAACGCAAAAATGTAGATGAGCCTCATGCTGCCATAAAAATACGTGCGGTCCTGAAACTCGCAATGATTCAGGGCGCTGGTCCGTGATTGTAATTTAACGTGTTTTACCCCCCCTCCCTCCCCCCACCCCATTCAACCCGTATTACCAAACGGCTGCTCTCTGGGCACCCAGTGATCCAGTCACAACGCTAAGCGACCCTTTCAAATTCCCCCAAATTTTAATTAAAATGTTGTAAACTTGTATCAGCGGTTCGTCGTATTGTTTCGGCCTTAAGCCTACCATATTTTGAGGTTAATAAGCCAGACCCAACATATATATATATTTTTTAATATAACAGAACATCTTTTGAAATCTATACTGAGTTGGAGGGGAACTTACTTTGGAGGGAACTTTACGTTGGAGGGAACTTTCATAAGTATGAAAACATTAAAAATCCGTCATAATTTTTACTTTATTGCTAAGCGTGGGTTACGAGCTAAGTGAGGAAGTAATCAAGGAAGTTATAAAACTGATTTGAGAATTTCCAAGGTAACTGAGGCACCTATACAAACTGAGTCCGTTGGAGTTTACGTGACATTTCAATTAAACCTCGGATTTCGCTAATGAACTTGCCGTCTCTTGCTGAACTTTTCAAAAACTCCGGCGACCTTTGATTTCAGTTCGACGTACCTTACTCAATAGCCGATACTAAACTGACGGCGTTTTGTCGTAAAATAGACCGAATTTCACTGATAACAAATACCAAGTTGGCAAATATGAATCCCCATAACCAATGCTAATATTAGGTATTTCATAAATGAGAAAATGTGTTCGCATGTTTATTCTGCGCTCAATCACGTCTCGCCAGAGCGACCGATGACAATGAAACTTTGATCTGAGGAAGCTTACGTCACGGAAACGGGCAAAGACTTCTTTTATCCATATTCAATGGCAGCTTCCCCTGAGATAAGTAATAAAATAATATCTTTGGTTGTTATTCCTTTATGGCTCGACGGACATTTTCGTCGATATAATAATTTTATCATAACTTCAAAATTATGCTAATGAAACCGGGGCAGAATCAGCGAATTGTTATGAAGAACGCTGAATGGTAGATTTTCCTGATGTTGGAATGATAATGGATTTTAAGACAAGGGCTTTTTAAATGGAATTAGACCCACAAAATTCATGACTTAATTTAAATATAAAAACAGATTCTACATGATGTTCAGCGAATACGTTGTAAGTAGCGCGTGCATGTATTTTCATGTATAAATGAAGTTTTGTATTCGGAAACATACAAAACTTCGTATATATAAGTTAACGAACCGCATCGTGTCTGGCAGAAGAACGAAAACGACAGAACTTTCGTTAAAAATAGATAGGTAACTATCAAGTTTTTATTTAAATTTTAAATCATCCTCGTGTCTCATAGTAACAACTAGATAAATTGCTTTCTCAAGTAATTTAATAAATAAATGGCTTGCAAGTTATCATTATACTTAGCAAATTACTCGAGTGCCTCCATAATTATAAAAGCCAGCCTAAATAAACCCTTTTCGTAAACAATATTTGACAACAATGATTAAGCGTTCAGACGTGCTTTCACCCTCAAAAAACAAGAAATTTTCGACGTTCCACTTATTCAATGATTTGATTTAATGAAAACTTGAACTATCCTAGGTGTACCTTTTTCTCTTTTTCCGAATTCTCCAATAAAATAAGTTTTCCGAATGTGTATCTTCGTAATACTTATGTTTTCCAATATAGAACTTAAATTGAGGAATCAAGATTCATATGAAGGTTACCTACCTTTAGAAGTGTCCCAATAAAAGATAAAAGATGTAGGTATATATATATATGGAGTTTGAACTGAAGTAACTACTCCTTAATTAATATACCGTGAATCACTAAATTTTCATAGTTATATCCTGAAATTCATTTTAAACTATGACTACGTAAGTAGCTCTACCGATCAGCTCTTTCATTGAGTGGCATTTAATTAGAGTGGCAAACGTTGTTCTCAGTCCAAAGGCAGAACTCTGTAAGTTCAATTCCAGTTAGAGAGTTCTCGTTGGGAGGCCAATCATAAAATGTAGTGTATGTATTATTATTTAACATACTTCCAACAGCTTTATTATAAAAAGTTCCGTTTTGTAGCTCTCTTATTTTCTAGGAAGTGTACATGGAGGTTTGGTGGCATTTTCTGTAGTACTGACCAGTTGTGTTTCTTGTAAAATGTAATTAATGTTCATAAACCTCACTGCGGTTAATTCGAAATTCAAGCGTTCTTGGCCCTGGAATTAGTATGTAGGTACTGTACATATTTATTTAAGTTCCATGTTCTTGGCACTAAATAAATTATCTAATTCAAATTCATTTATTTGCATAACACAGGTTATCGCCTTTTGAGTTTCGAAGACATTGAACTTATGATCTTTATCAAAGACTGGCAATCAATACACGTGCCAATATAATTAGGTTTGATCCATCAGTTACAGAGCGATTGATTTGAAAACCATTCGCCTATATTCTTGGTCTAGACTTTGTGTGATATCTATTATTTCAAATTAAATATCTGTTTTACGTGGAATCAACCCATCTGTGCTAGGTGCACAGATGGGTACCTTTCTACTTACGAAACAATGAGCCTGTGTGACTACTAGGTTTCGAGCAAAAAATATTTTAAAAAGTCGTTTTATTTATCCTTTTGCCACAGCATTTGCCCACCAAAATTGTCACCAAATTTGTCAACCACATTGCCCGCCAAAATTGTCAACCACATAAAATATTAACAATTTGGTCTGACAACTGTGAGCGGTGAAATGTACAAAATTAACCTACCATATTTGTTTATGAAGCGGAATTTACTAGCTTTCATGATCTCAATTAGGGAGTGTCATAATCAAACCATACTTACATAGTTAAGGAGGAACGAGCTAACGAATTCTCAGTAATTAGGCATTCCCGTTTGATGTTCATAAAAGTTTATGAAAACAGGTCTCGCTTGGAATCGTCTGAAGCCGCTCTACATAATTATGAAAATAATTTATATTGATGTTGCGGGAAACATGTCTGACTTGACAGAGAATATACATAACATCGTAAACAATTTGCCTGTATTCCCCGAACGTATAGGCAGGGGTATAGTAAACTCATATTTCGCCCATCGCTTAAGTCCCATACAACCATGTAACAGGGAGCGACTGGGTTGCCATTAACGGCATTAACCGGGCACAAATCCAGACTCCGTGCTGTTACTGAACAATTCGAGATTGATAAACCCGGAAACACTTGGTTGAGAAGGATTCTTCTCTTTACTTATGAACCAATGAGGCTGTCACAATTAGCCATTAGAGAATATTCATAAGTAGTAAGTTTCTTGTTATATTCGGGTGTCGAGTGTCGGGTGTCCACACAACGGGTGTCACACGTAGACTCGGGTAGTTCCACTTTATTGGGTCCGTAGTGCCAACACGTGTAGTCTCAGCGGGCATGAATACAGATGGCGCACATAAATGCTATTATTGAAAAAGGGGTAAAGTTAGAGGTTTGAAATTAATTTTGGGCTTTGCAGTAGATGTTATTAGTTTTGTTTGACATAAAATACCGACCCTTATGCAATGTGGTACTTTGCAATTAGGGCGTAGAAATAAAGGTCAGGAGCAATATAGGTACATACACTCGAATACACTTTCGCGTTAAACCTAAATTAAAAACAAACACGACCAAATGCTAAAGAAAAAGATACGAGTACACGTCAAAACATTAGAGCTATTTCTGGTTAAGTACTGTTGTACCAACACCGGTAAGTATAATCCAATATTCATAGCTAAATTTCGTAGCAAAGCTCGGATAACGTCAGGTTGAACAAAACAATTTGTACACAAATCCGGATTAAAATTCCGTGTAGGGTAGTATAATTAGGTAGAAACTGGAATTAATTTAAGGTGTGTTTACGTTAACCGTTGCGGTGCATTGCGGGGCGGATTAGAAGCCGTCGTATGGAAACCGCGGCAACCCTCCACTGCAGCCTGTCCATTTAGCGGAGTGGCGCGCCTTGGGAAACTACCAACAACGTTATATAACGTAGAAAAGGTTAACGATGATGAGGTACCTTGCTTATTACTTTATGCATGCTCTTTTTGCTTGCTGAAGGGGCTAAGCTACTAGTTGCTCTATTAACGGTGGGACATTTTAGGGTTACTGGAAATAACAGCTAGGTACAGTTAAGTTCTCAAATAAATTGGGTTTACATGAAGTGTTAGAGAATCCCTTGTAATCTTATTACGTATCAATTTTCAAACAAACTTTCCTTGTGAAACATTAGAATAGAATAGAATACTACACCATACAAATTACAGATATAAATATAGAGAAATTTTACATAGGGTAACACAATGGGCGGTCTTATCGCTAAAAGCGATGTTTTAAAGACAACCTTTGGATGGATTAAGGGGAAGGAGAGACAATACTGTAGTGGTGTACCATTGTAACGTTCCACATGAAAATATTTATCTAAAAATGTCCCCCTATTTCCCCAAAATGCAATTTCATTTTTATAATGCAGGTTTCAAAAATGACATGACGGCCTCGTCTTTAAGCATGATAATGGAGGTGGAAGGTGACTGGCAAAGGACTGCACTGCTGCGGGGGCGCAGAACGGTGGAACATGCTCGAGCGAATCCTGCGCTTTTGACTCATGATAGCTGGAAGAACACCCACTACTGTTAGACACTCCACGTGTTAGAGCGATTGCATAAAGAAGCAGATTACCGGTACAAAGACAATTTAGTACCGATCGTTGCGGGTGAAACAAGTCTCGTGTAATATATGCGCTTGCACATAAAGAAACAGCTAAAACATGTAACCGTTTCTTTCGAAAGATCAACCTTTTTTTTTTCTTTTTTGTTTCCCGGGGTGGAAAATCCTTATGGATGTGTGATGTGAGGTGTCTGTCAGACTCTTACTGACTAAATACCAACCCGGTGGTCCCCTACCACACTTGCACTGGGGATCATGATATCCAGTGCGACTGTCGCGATCCCCGGTGGAAGATCAACCTGCAGCAATCTGCCAAGGAAGTCGGGGCCGAAAACCCGCTTCTTTATCCAAGCACCCTTAGACAGCCATCTGCTGTCGTTGGATAAAAAACCTACATGTTCCAGCTTTGAAAATCTCTAACCAGGTTGTTCCTGGTGGTAAGTAGCTATACTGTTGTCTGGTAGGAACAGAGACAGCAGTTTTGTATAACATGAAAGGATCGTTGAGACACCGACACATGAAGAGTTCATGAATAAGGGCGGGACCGGTCGGGCACGTGGGTGTAGTCATATTCATCCATAAATAAAACCGGGTTTCCCTTATGATTTTACAAATAGGTAGGTAGGTATCTAGCTATTTTTATCAATCCCAATTCACTAAGGAGATTAAATGTGGCCAAGATACTTTTACAATATCGGCTCTCTGCCCTATTTCAGATTGAGCAAAATTAGATACGATTATTTTATCAAATATACTAAAATCTTTGAAATTGGAGTGGATATTAATAGTATTGATCTTATTACTTAGTAACCGGTAAGATGTAGGCTGTTTAGTGGAGGAAATTAGACAGTAGTAATGACTTTTTTTTTTTGGGTGGGAAATCATCAAATATCTTCTCCCGCTCTGGGCGGAGCGGGAGGGTGTGTCAGACTCTTACTGGCTAAAACCCACTCGTATTCCTTCCTGTTGCCTGTGTTGCCAGGGGCCTCGGTGACCCTTTAGTACCTTCCCGCGACCCCGGCAGGCATCGGCTCTAGTGGACCCCTACACTTGTGCTGACGACATCTCTTTGAGGCGCGCGTGGAATACAACGTGCCGTCGACCCGGGCTTGGTCCTTACCGGACGGTGATCCATCCATTACTCACCGTCCGCAAGCCCGCGCCTATGGTGGCCGGAAATCCGCCCGGGATTCCCGACGCCCAGGGCGTCTCCTGCGGCGGCTAGGGGCAAGAGGGCGCGAAATTTGCCTTACCCTCAACCGTCCCGCCTCCTCCTTTGCGAGCATTACTGCTTCGCAGAAGGAGGTGATGGCTGTCCATTCCCTCTCGCTCCGTACCATGGCCTGAACCAGGGCCGGACGCGAGAGGTCTCTGCCGCCGATCGCCTCCACGAGGACACGGCGGTGCTCTGCCCAAGCCGGGCAGACCTCCACCGTATCCTCCACCGCGTCCTCCGGGTGATCCACACAGTGGTGACACCCGGGCGTTTCCTCCCACCTTATCCGACACAGGAACCTCCCGAAGCTGCCGTGTCCGGTGAAGACCTGCGTCAGGCGGAATGTGAGGACGCCGTGGCGCCTCTCTAGCCACTCCTCAAAGAGGGGTCTTATCGCCGCAATCGTGGCGAGCCCAGCACTGGGTTGCGACAACCGTACTCTCCATGTCGCCATGAGATGCCGCCGGAGCTCCGTCCGCTGTACCGCGATTTCTCGCGGCAGCGGAGTTACGCCCCGGTGTTTCGCCTCCTCGCGCCACTCCCATACGTGCGCGAGGACTTTTGCCTCCAGATCCCATGGCGGCAATCCGGCAAGGAGGCTCGCTGCCCCACAGGAGACCGTGCGGTATCCCCGGACCATCCGGATGGCCATGACCCAGTGGGCCGCACTCAACCAGCGGGCTAGCCGCAGCGCCAGAGAGCGCGCCCATACAGGAGCCCCGTAGAGGGCCATGGACCGCACGACCCCGCGTAGAGCCTCCGGTAGGAGGCGTTTGGACCCCCTAGATTGGGCAGGAGCCGCTTCAATGCAGCGCCCGCCCGCTCCAGTTTGGAAGCCAAACGTCTGAAGTGCTCCACGAAGTTCCACCGGCTGTCGAGGACGAGTCCCAGGTACTTCATCGTCGACTCGACGCCGATGGAAACCCCTCCTACCGTTATTTGGGACCCCAACGGTGGCGCGTTCCGAGGACCATGAAAACACATGGCCTCGGACTTGTGCAGGGCCACCTGGAGTCCCAATTGCCGGATCCTTTCGACGATTGTCGCAACCCCGCGTGCCGCTACTTCGGCCGCCGCCTGGTGCGACCTCCCCTGCGCCAGGACCAACGTGTCGTCAGCGTCAGCGTCAGCGTAGCACACTACGCTGACGCCGCTAGGGAGGTCGGCGCGCAGCACCCAGTCGTATCCGATGTCCCACAGATGCGGCCCCAGGACCGATCCCTGTGGGACACCGCACGACATCTCTTGCCGGTTCCACACTCCCTGGTGACCGGGGTAGATGACGGAGCTAGAATAGCCTTAAGGCGCTGATAAGAGGCAAATGACCAAAGTAGGCTTGACTTAATTAAGAAAAAAATCTGTATAGTTTAAGGTAGCGGAAAAAATATATGTTAATTTTAATCATATTTCTCAGAACTTGGTTATCTCGTACCAAAACACGTTATGAAAAATCTCGATACAAATTAACGTTAAACTAACCTCTTGGCTTGAGTTCCAATCAAAAATATCGATGTGTATTAAATATCAACATACGCTACGTATTTAATTAATAACAAGAACGTCTTATTTGAGTCCAGACCTTGGTTGTTTTTTAATTTTCGATTACTCAACTCAATTTTGAGTAAATCGATAATTGCTTCATATTTTGCAATAAATTACAAGCGTTGTGTCATCGCGCTTCTCTTTCTTTTCTATGCAGTCTGACAGTGATCGCGGTTTAGGTGTTTTCAGCGTCTTAAGAAGTAAAGTATTTTCATAGAAATAACGGAACCATTATATCACTTATTTATTTATAGATGCTTCCTAAGGGGTAAAAACTCGCATCTACCTATACTGATCCTACTGCCGGCAATTTTGAGGTCACCTTACAATGTCACTGTAGGTTAATAAATATCGAATTTCATACCAAGTGGCTGTAATCTGACCTTTGCATCGAATGAACTGACATCCCACGAGGCTGTTAAGTTAGATTTTTGCTCGGGATTATAGTTACTTACATTCAAGGAAAATAATTGTTAAGCAAATTGACTATCAACTTAAATTGTCTCTATATTTCGTTGGCAGAGTAGAGTAATAGACAAGTCACTTAATAATAATAATAATGATTTAAGCTAGCAACACCAACGACAACACGTCACGAAATTCGTTTACATAATAATTTTCAGTTGTATTAATTTATTTTAGAGCCAGTTTTTTTTTATTTTATGAGACACCCTGCAACAAGACTGAAACCCAAATAATCACGAAATATATTAAAAATAGCAAAATGAACCAGAATTATTTATACTTTCATTAAAAACTGCTTAATTGGAGGTGACATGACAGATGTCATCTCCGAGAAAACAGAACAAAAACGTATGAAAATGTAAATTTTTTGGGGAGATCAGCTACAAGACGAGCACGCCCACCTGCAGACTCTTCGCACAGCTCCGCCTCGCCGTCGCCGGTATCCAGACCCACTGTAAGCGCTGTGACAACACCGGCGGTGGTAGTTGCGTCAAGGTTGAGCGACGAGTATTTTTCTCCGTCGACTTCACCAACTGTCCGTCGCGCGTCGGCAGAAGAGAGGCTGGCCACCGAGGAGTAGTGGTTGTGTGCATGGACTCAGTCTATGAACGAGAACGTCATGCGCGCATATTACCGGTCTACAGAAGGGGGATTAACCTCACAGCGTGATCCACCACGCGGGCCCAGTGCTGCTTGTTGGTAGATGTCACATGTCTTCAAATGTTTTATTCTAGCATATGTTTTCTCACGATGTTCCTTGACAATTTTGAGAGCAGTGGTGATGAAATAATTTACACAAAGTAAAGTGCCTGGCTGGGTTCGAACCTACGACCTACAACTCAGTCGCGGTCGTTTCCACTGGGCCACTACTGCTCGAAATCGTATGACACTCACTTAACTCACATTTTATATATTTTTGAACAGTTACCGCTGCTTTAGTTATCTTTGACAGTTTTTACATCCAAAATTGTATTTTATATTATTAATGTTCTCTTTTTATAAAAATCTTAGAATATTTTTGTACTTTGACATTTTTATCATAAATTGTCATCAGTCAGATTTCTTTTTTTATGCTATAAACCTAATATTTATTTATTTATTTATTTATTTATTATTATTATTACCACTTACATTTGTTTTTACAGGTGGGAACCCAATACAACAATGTAGTCCCAACTAACTATATGATAAGGCTAGGTCTCCATTGTAAAGATAGTGTGGTACACAGCACAGAGTACTGTTTGTGCTAAGGTCAGGTCTACACTGTATGCCATTTTATTGTTTCTGGCCATTGAGATAGGAAAAACATTTCTGGCCGACAATCAAATATGAAGTAATTTTAGTTACGTTTGAAATGTTTAATACATACTTCCAGAATGTTGGACAGGGACTATAAAACCGGCCGTCAGTCCTGGCAAAGTTTCAGTTTTACCTCAGCTTTACATCAGTTTTACTTCAGTTGTAACTCAATTTTACGTCTGTTTAAGCTAAGTCGGTTTTAGTTCGGTTATAATATTATAATATATATATAATATTATATAAGTATGTCACCGTAAGATTGTTACATTATACACTGTCGCAAAACGGTGAACTGGGTGAAATGGGTCAGGTTAAGTTAGGACTGTGACCAAACGCGTCTTCCAAGTTGCTCGCAGCGCAGCTAGGCAAGCTATTTAGTATTAGCGCAAGGTGCGTTACGTCACAAGCAAGTTTGATACCAGTTCATAATTTATCGGTTTCCCACTATCGAAAAACAATGCGTTAAATTGTAAATGGTTTGTTGCAGTTCACAATTTTTCGACAGTTTATAATCTAACGGAAATTTATTACCGATGGATTATAAACTAACAAAGATCATAATTATAAGGTGACATATATATTATCTGAATCTACTGAATACAATTATTTAAAAATGAAACGTGTGTGAACACACACGTTTCATTTTTAAATGAACCCATCACAGTATTCACATGAATTCCATCACAGTATTCACTGTGATGGAATTCCCTCCGTTGCCTCAGGTCCTCTCGCCTTCGACTGTGGGAAGCCTCCGACGTCAGAGGTACTCTAGCCGCGTGGCGTAAGACGCCCCGGTAGGGAGGTCCCCGTCCTCGCGCACGTTTGGGAGTGGCGCGAGGAGGCGAAACGCCGGGGCGTAAGTCCGCTGCCGCGAGAATTCACGGTACAGCGGACGGAGCTCCGGCGGCATCTCATGGCGTCATGGAGAGTGCGGTTGTCGCAACCCAGTGCTGGGCACGCCACGATTGCGGCGATAAGTCCCCTCTTTGAGGAGTGGCTAGAGAGGCGTCACGGCGTCCTCACCTTCCGCCTGACGCAGGTCCTCACCGGACACGGCAGCTTCGGGAGGTTGCTGTGTCGTATAAGGCGAGAGGAAACGTCCGGGTGTCACCATTGTGTGGATCGCCCGGAGGACACGGTGGAGGTCTGCCCGGCTTGGGCAGAGCACCGTCGTGTCCTCGTGGAGGCGATCGGCGGCAGAGATCTCTCACGTCCGGCCCTGGTTCAGGCCATGGTACGGAGCGAGAGGGCATGGGCAGCCGTCACCTCCTTCTGCGAAGCAGTAATGCTCGCGAAGGAGGAGGCGGGACGGTTGAGGGAAAGGCATGTTTCGCGCCCTCTCGCCCCTAGCCGCCGCAGGAGACGCCCTGGGCGTCGGGAATCCCGGGCGGATTTCCGGCCACCGTAGGCGCGGGCTTGCGGACGGTGAGCAATGGGTAGCTCACCGTCCGGTAAGGACCAGGCCCGGGTCGACGGCGCGTCGTATGCCACGCGCGCCTCAGAGAGATGTCGTCAGCACAATGTAGGGGTCCGCTAGGGCCGATGCCTGCCGGGGTCGCGGGAAGGTACTAATGGGTCACCGAGGCCTCTGGCAACACAGGCAACAAGAAGGAATACGGGTGAGTTTTAGTCAGTAAGAGTCTGACACACCCTCCCGCTCCGCCCAGAGCGGGAGAAGTTATTTGATGATTTCCGATCCAAAAAAAAAAAAAGGGAGATCCCGAGCTGGGGCATTGCTTTGCTCCCGCATGCCGTAAGAGGCCAGCATAGGACACTCCTCCTGCAAAGTACCTCCGCTGACCTTTTCTATCGGCGTGACGTGAGACAATGCCGCCCTTTTCTCTGCTCACTCCTGGACAGTGGAGCCTTCTGACGTCAGTGCACTCGCGTGGTGTAAGACAGAAACGAGGCCCTCCTGCTAGCGTGAAACGTTATAAAACGCTACATCGAAACCTCCTATTCACGAATACTTCTAAAATCTTTTCCGCCTCTGGAAAGGGATTTTGACAACACAAAACTCCTCCTGATCCTGTTCCGCGTAAGACACTGCAGCCCCCACCTCGTTCAGCCCCACTACTATCTGCCAATCCTGCTCCACTTTCCTGACTCCGAGTGTCTCAAGCCGCGCGAAGTTGAAGCCGACGGGAAGCTTTCTTCCTTACTCCTTCATACTTTTTTTTATCCTTATGTTATCTATTATTCTTTTTAGGGTTCCGTACCTCAAAAGGAAAAAGTTCTGTCTGTCCGTCTGTCACAGCCAATTTGCTCCGAATCTACTGGACCGATTAAGTGAATATGGGGGTCACTTTTGGGGGACAAATGAGAAAATAAAAAATAAAGTTTGCAAACTGTACCGTGTGTCATATCAAATGAAAGGGCTAGTTGTAAGGATTTTTGGTATATATTTTTTATAATTTAAAAAGAAATAAATAATGTTATTTATGAAAATTTATGAAAACAGACCATTCTTCCCTATATCCGATTCGATTTGAGCCAAAACTTTTGAAAAAAATACAGAAAATAGTTCTTTACTTATAGATTACAGAAAAGCTTATAAGAAGTCTATGATCTTAAAATAACATGGTAAATCTCTCAATATTGTGCGTACAAACTTGCATTTGCAATTGGAATGTATGAGGGAGCATGTTTTTCAACTACAATGTTAAGTTTGTTCTTGGGATAAATTCATCCCAACTACGGAACTCTTAATTGTGCGATGTCAGACACGCACTTAGTGGATTTTTTTTTAAAATGTGACCTACAACTAGCCCTCCGGTTTATCGTAACTTTACAATATTTCCAAAAAGCAATAACAACATCATTACGCCATTTTATTTGAATAAAACCGTAACATGCTCATCCTTGTTTCACCAGACTGCCTCGCTGGTCTAGTGATCGCAAGCGCTACTGCTGAGCATGAGATCCTGGGTTCGCTTCCCACGTCGGGCAAAGTGTTATTGTGTTTTTCCATCTGTAATTTCTCAGTAGCAGCCCCTAGTCTGGATTTGTGCCCGATTGATGGCAATAGGCTCGCCCCCTATTACATGGGACTTAAAGATAATTGGCAAAATGTGGGTGCAGGTACTATAGATACACCTCTGCCTGACCCTTCGAGGAAACAAGGCGTAATGTTATGTTATGTTGTTTCAGCGAGATCCTACTTCCTACTAATATTATAAATGCGAAAATTTGTGAGGATGGATGGATGGATGTTTGTTACTCTTTCACGCAAAAAGTAGGTACTCAACGGATTTGGATGAAAGGTGAACGGCAGATTTCGTACAGCTTACTTGTTTTGTTGTTTTGTTATAGAATTTGTACCACATATTAAGGCAACTAAGCCATTTATAATCACGTAAGTGTGCTATTTTTAGAAGTTCGGATTAATTAATAATATTTAAAAAAGATTTTAATAACTACACGTAATTTAGTCGTAAACTAAACGCAACTAAAAAATGTTGGTATTTAAGCAATGCTCGCCATGAGGGTATTACCCGACCTGCCCGCTTCTTAGATGAAGTAATTTACGAATTAATTAATTATAAATAAAATAAATGTACTTAAAAAAATATATTAACTGTATTGTTTTATTTACCTGCACTCAAAACCCCATCAGGACTTCATCATTATCAAACTGTTGCAGTCAGCTGCTGGACATAGGTATCTCCTAATGCACTCCGCTGAGTAGTTACGATCCTCATCTCAATTTACCTACTTGATAGCAAGTAAAACACTACAAAAATAGCGACACGTAATCTAGAACATATACTTTATTACCGAATCAATGTTTATGTGCCTATAAGTAACAATCTACATTGGTACACTAGTACTTAACCTTAAAAAATAAAACTGGTTATAACTTTTACGTCTTAAGTTCTAAAAATCCAAGAATTTAAAAAAAGCTTGTCTATCGTATTAACTACCAATTAAAACAAAAAATATCCCAATACACGAAATTTTATTAGCTGTACGAAAGTCCCATACAAGCCTGCCGTTCGCTTTTGGCACACAGATAGTTTAAACCCAGGAATAATTTTATATAGCTTTTTATCCCGATATACCCACGGGGTCAAAATTTATGCGGGTGAAATCGCGGGGCGCATCTAGTTTTATAATAAAGACAAATAACATGGACAATTTTCTTATAATTAAATCTTGTAGCAGGCGAATTGAAGTAAAATAACAGTTATCTAACGGGCGTGGGAAGATAATTCGCAGTAAAATCAGTCATGTAGTTAAATAGAAGTTCAAAGAACATTATTGTACGTACGTATGGAATTCCTAAATCTCTCGTTTAAACGATAGGTACATACTTAAACGAACATGCTTGACGATGAACTTTTAACGCCAAGTTAACGAACGGATGTAGAACACGAACGAACGAATGATTGATTGATTACAACATTGATTGAAATATAAATAAGTCTACATGACAGCCAGTTTATCGTACCACGTCTCCTGACGTCAACATGAAAATTGTGGGAACAAATTATGAAGAGAAACGTTTTGTTTGTTGCTTAGGAGCATCCGATGAAGTGGTTAAAACTGTGGATCGATAAATAACTAGGTGGATTGAGGAGCTCATTACGTATTTACAATATAATAAAAATATCGATAAGGACCGTACAGAAATTCCAATAGGAATGTAGTTATTTTAAAATAAGAAAGCCGAAGCTATTATTTCAACGCGGATTATTCGGGAAATAAAATTATAGGTAATTCAAACAGACATTATTATCTGTTTATAAACTTTTTTATTTGTAGGATAACTGATAACACTCCAGCGTCTGAACTATTAATAACCAGACTACATAAAATCCTAGATGAAGAGTTACCAAAAACTACTTACAAAATTCAGTCCAGAGGAAATAAAAAGACAGCGACTGAAATTATTAAAGTGAATGAAAAAAACAATATACTTTATTTGATTGACTAATCATCATCACCTGCCTAGCCTTTTTCCAACTATGTTGGGTCAGCTTCCAGTCTGATCGGATGTACCTGAATAACAGTATTTTACATGGAGCGACTACTAGATCTAACCTCCACAACCCAGTGTATAATTAATGATTATTTATTTATTTATTAATTTAGGATCTCCAAGAAAAGATGTACACAATACATTACACATAAATAAAGGGCAACATCATGTATTAGGTAGGTGTACTCTGTCACTTATGAGACCACAGCATGCTCATTAAAGTTAACAACTAAGCTAACAAAGTTAAAATATTAATGATAGGTAAAGAACAGGGTCCAGTTTCTGCCCTCTGAACATTACCCGTAAGGTAATGGGGTAATGTTCAGGATTGCGGGTTTTACATTATACATAAAAAATTAAGATTAAAATTACTATGGATTTATTCATTATTAAAAAAAACATACTTAACAATAGCTTACGATGTTTTTGACGTTTCATTTTATGCCTTAATTGACTTTTAAAGTGTGTGCAAATAACTATTAGTCGTTTATTTTAGATCTAAGGAATATATCAACGTATTTACGTGTAAAATACGCCAAGATTACACTCGAGAGAATGAATGAATGAATGAATTAGGGTCACATAGAGTACTTGAAAGTCTCGGAAATTAAGAATGCTGAAAGGTTATTGAAATAAATTGTGTTTAATAGACAATTAAATGTTCTTTAAATGAAAGTAAAAATCTTTCTAGTTACTGTAAAATTATGCTATCAAAATAGACAAAATAAAAAAAAAGGAATTTTCTGCATCTGTTTTAGCTTTTGTTTCTATTCCGTCATATAAAAAGGTATGTAAACAGCGTTTCTGATGTTCAATATTCATTATTGAAGCTGTTATAATGTCGCTTACACCTAAAGAATGCACCAGAATTCTCACAATGCTGGAAATCGGCCGGCGTCAGCGTGATTGATACAGCAAGGTATGTCGCTGTCAACTGGACAACGAGTTCTCCGACGTTACGAAGAAACCGGCTCTAACCTACGCAGACCAGGAACAGGCAGGGCCAGCACGAAAAGATTGATGCTTGGTCAACACAATGCTTCGAAACCGCTTTCTCACACGAATTGCACTTAGATATCAAGGAAGTAACCTATGTGCAAGACGACGACTTGTTGAAGCAAATTTAAAACCATTAAGACGCTGATAACACCTAAACCGCGGTCACTGTCAGATTGCATAGAAAAGAAAGAGAAGCGCGACGACAAAACGCTTGTAATTTATTGCAAACTATGAAGTAATTATCTATTTACTCAGAATTGAGTTGAGTAATCGAAAATAAAAAACAACCAAGTTCTGCATTAGAATAAGACGTACTTGTTATTAATTAAATACGTAATTTATGTTGATATTTAATACAGATATTTTGGATTAGAACTCAAGGTAAGAGGTTAGTTTAACGTTAGTTTGTATCGAGATTTTTTTTTCAAAACGTGTTTTGGTGACAACCAAGTTCTGGGACATATGTTCAAAATTAACATATATTTTTTCCGCTACCACAAACTATACAGATTTGCCAATTTTCTTTCTTAAGAGAAGCCTATTTTGGTCAATTGGGTCTTGTCAGCGCCTTAAGACCTGCAAACGGCCCTAAATTGGAGCGTGGGAATCGTATTTCTAGATTAACATATGCCCGGAACCACTTAAATTGGAGTATTGAAGATCGGTCAAGAGTTATGTTCTCAGATGAATCAAGATGTATGATCTATAAGAACGACGGAAGAACACGAGTGTATAGAAGACCAGGGGAGCGTTTCAAGCAAGCATGCATCGAAGAGAAATTGGCCTATGGCGGTGGATCCGTACTTGTATGCGTCGAAATTACTGCAAAGAGTCGCACAACCGGTGGTTATAGAAAAGCACTATAACTAGCGAAAGATACGTGGAAGAAATCCTAAACGAATACGTTGGTCCATTTATGGTCAATTTGAGAGAGGATGCTATCTTTATGCATGACAATGCCCGGCCTCATACTGGTGAAATTGTGAATGACTACCTTCAAGAGGTGAATATTAAATGTATGGAGTGGCCAGCACGCAGCCCGGACCTCAACTCAATCGAACATGCCTGGGACGAGCTCGGACGATGTGTGAGACACCGAAACCCTTCCCCGATCACGCTTCAAGAGCCCAAAGTTGCGCTCGTAGAGGAATGGAAGGATATTCCCCAACATCGTATAAGAAACTTGGTGTACACCATGCCAAACCGCATAACCGCAGTGATGACAGCACGTGGGGGTAATACAAAGAAAATAAAAACTTTTGAAAGTGGTAGAAAAAAAATTGCTATTCTATTTTTGTTATAAGATGAGATTGTAAGTATTTTTTTATGAATATTTTTGTTACTTTCATTTAAGGAACATTCTTAGTTTCCGAGACTTTCAGGTATCTTTATGTGACCGGGTGACCGTAATTCATTGCTCTCGAGTGTAGGTACTAAAAAATTAGTTTACCACATAAAACGTGTCTTTTTTAAATACCCTCTTCCTGAAATGAATGACGTAGTTATGTTTTATGTTTCATGTTGGCAATGAAAACAAGTTACTTTCTGTTTTGTTTAAAATAATTACTTACTTTAAACCTAATTCATTAGAAACAAATTGAGATAAATAAAAATGGATAGGTATTGAGGAATACAATCAAAATTGTAATAGTGAGTATTTTTTTTTTTTTTTTTTATTTGTGATGGGTTTGCTCTTGACCTTAGTCTATGCCAGAGGCGACAGAAACAAAGTCGACGATGGAGCGAGCTTACCCAGAAGAAGCCTGTTCACTCTCACTTTGAAGAGATTAGGGTTATATGCGTTCGGAAACACAGACGCAGGCAGAGAGTTCCATTCCTTTGCTGTGCGCATTATAAAAGAAGTTTGGAAACGCTTAGTGCGAGTTGGTGGGATAGCCACCAGGAAGGGATGGTAACCTGAAGTGCGCCTAGATGACCGATAATAGAAGGGGGCCGGTGGAATGAGGTCGTGGAGTTCCTGAGCACACTCTCCGAAGTACAATCTATAGAAGACCGACAAGCAGGCAACCTTGCGACGATGGGCCAAACTGTGAAGCTTGGCATCCACCAGATTTACGTCGCCAATGAGCCTCTTAGCTCTGCGTTCCACCGAGTCAAGCGCGGCAAGTTGGTATTTAGCCGAGCCATCCCAAAGGTGGCTACAATACTCCATGCAGGATCGGACCTGCGCTTTATAAAGGGTCAAAAGCTGTCCAGGCGTAAAGTATCGCTTCACCTTATTTAGGATGCCCAGTTTCTTGGCCGCAGTCTGGGCTTTGTACTCGATGGTGGCGCCGAAGTTGAGGTTAGATGTCAACTCCATGCCTAGGAGCTCGAGCCGATCAGTTACAGGAACCGATGTACCCCGAAAAGTAGGAGTCAGGTCGAAACGACTCCTTTTTGCGGTAAAAAGACACGCTTGTGTTTTGGTGGCGTTAAAAGTGACCAGATTATCATCACCCCACTGGGAGACAAGGCTTAACGTCAACTCTGTCCGCTCTACCAAGGCCTCTCTCAAGGAACGAACTGCGGCCCCGTTGGTTTTTGCGCTGGACAAGTATCTCTCTGAAACAGTACTGTCGTCCGCGTACCCAACAATACCAGTCTGTAGTAGGTCATTGATGTGCAGCAGGAAAAGAGTTGCAGAGAGAACAGACCCCTGAGGAACTCCGGCATCAATAGCCATAAGGTCAGAGGAGCAGCCGTCAACGACTACTCTGATCGACCGTTCACTAAGGAAGTCTGATATCCAGCTACAAAAATCAGCTGGGATGCCATAAGCAGGAAGCTTGCTGAGCAGACCAGCGTGCCAGACCCTGTCGAAAGCCTTCGAGATATCAAGCGATACAGCAAGTGCTTCGCCATGTTTCTCGATGGCTTCGCCCCAGCGGTGCGTGACATACACAAGAAGATCACCAGTTGACCGTCCCCGGCGAAAGCCATATTGACGGTCACTGAGGAGATCATTGTCTTCGAGGTAGGTCAGCAACTTACTGTTCAGTACCCTTTCCATAACTTTGCATAGAATGGAGGTAATGGCGATCGGACGGTAATGGGCAGGGTCAGCACGGTCGCCCTTTTTGGGCACTGGTTGTACATTAGCAAGCTTCCAGGATTTTGGTACCGTGCCTTTTTTAAGAAAGAGGCGGAACAAACGTGTCAACACAGGAGACAGTTCAGGCGCACACTGCCTCAACACTCTCGCCGGAATGCCGTCAGGCCCGCTGGCCTTATTAACGTCTAGACTGCACAATACTCTTCGGACCTCTCTAATGTGAACTGCGATCTCCGGCATCGTGGAGTCACAATGAGGTACTGTAGGTGGTTGCTTGGAGCCAGCGTGCAGACGTGAATTGCTTGCAAAGAGAGATGCAAATAAATTAAATTAAAATTATTAAATTAAATTGTATTATTGAGTATTGTAGTACTGAGGAATAAAATAAAAATGGATAGGTATTGAGGAATAAAATCAAAAGATGAACCTAAAGATGTCATTTCAAGTTAATATAAAATAAACAATAAATGCTTCGTGTTACAATAAAAAATGTGACCAAAAATTTGCAAAACTGGTCAGGCCAACAAAATACAAAATGTTTCACTCACCTCACATGTCATAGGAGTTCCACCAGTTAGTACCTGTGTTCACTCACAGATGGGGTTATAGTAAAACAAAAATACTGAAATCCTAGGAGTATAAACAATATTTTGTCAGTTTTCGTAAGTTCCTGACTCCTAAAGCTTATTAATTGACAAACTAGAAACTGTAGCTGTTAAAAAAATATAACAATCTTTACTAAACATTCATTTTTGACTACCTAGGCAATCGTTCATTGATCCACTGGACTTGTCCTTTGGAAACAGTTAATACATTTTTAAAGGACATAAAAAAGAAGAAAATGAAACATTTAGAGATTAATGATGAATAGTGATTAATCATGATTAATATACAATTTGTTTGACATAAAACGTACGTTTTAACGTTGTAACTTTCTTTTACAATCAAAAATACATGACTTTCTGCAGATAAAACCTTTACAAAACCTCTTTTTGCAAAGCTTCAGGCTTTAGATTTTTTGTTGGCACTAAAACCCTTGAATTTTCGGCTACATAAGAAGGAATGTATATCGGTATCACACGAATACCAGCGACTGCTTTGAAAAGGGAATGTGTTTAAAGTGAAAAATGTGGGTACTTTATCATTAAGGCCGTATTTGAAAAGCCGCCGACAAAAATTCAAAGAATTCAGGCGGCTGAATTAGAAAACTGAGCTATAGGTAAAGGGCACTTTTTGGAAGGTATAATAAATATACATTAATAATACATATACATTAATAGGACGCGGAGGACAAGCAAAAGTTACACCTACTTTCAGGTTATTGGTGCCTGCGATACTAAAATTCTATAGATTATAATGCTTGTTTTTCTCTTTTCAGTTAGGTGTTTTTGCAGTCGGGTTTTTTGTTTTTTAAATAATCTGTTTTATTTCCAGCTTTTTAGTCTTATACAGGGTGACATTGAAAACATGCGACAAATCGAAATGGGAGATTGTACTCATCATTATGAACAACTTTTACTAAGGGACCAAAGCTACAATCCCAAAAAAAAAACTGCTGTCCCCTACATTTATGTTCGCAATACCTCATCAAAATGTAGGAAAAGCAGATTTTTTTTTTTTGGGATTACAGCTTTGGTCCCTTAGTAAAAGTTGTTAATAATGATGTATACAATGTCCCATTTCAGTTTGTCGCAAGTTTTCAATTTCAACCTGTATATGGAAATGACTCATTACCAGCTGTTATTTGATATCAATATTGTTGTAATGTATTAAAAAAAAACTTTCTCTCCCTTTTTGTGTATTTGCCGATGCAATATATAAATATTATATAGCCTATGTCACTCCCACAATTCAGACAAATCTAACGACACCTCTTAAGTTTAAATCGATCAAGCCGTTTAGGCCACAGAGCGTGCCAAAGAAATAGACATACATACATACATACTCTCGAAAAACATTACCCTCCTTCTGGGGCAGTCGGTTAAAAACAGCTGTCAACCTTGTTACGCACAAAGGGTTTTGCAGAGGTATAGGTACTGGCCCACATTAAGGCTCGTGCAGACTGGCGCGATATCGCGGGCGCTATAGGCAGCGCGACACTTTCCATTAAGTTTTCAGATAAACTGTGCTACAAGTGTCACGTCGCACCTGTCTCCGAGAGCCTTTAACCAATATTGGATCTGATGTGATAAATAGGTCACCTACCGCAATTTACCCGACCCGAGACTCCAACCTTGACTTGACTAACGAGACAAATACAAATTTATAGGCACCCACAGTTACATTCATCCTTATAACCTCAGATATCACAGAAACAATGTTAAAGGCTTGTATTATCATCCGACATAAACTGTTTTCATTAGCCACATCACAAATGCATGAAGGCCATAACCGTTTCCTCGTATATACAAATGCCTACTACAAACAGGGCCGACCTCTACTTTATTATGATAAAGTTAAGTAAGCATAACGTCAGCGACAGAGAAAGGTCAGTGGGACTCTAAAGATTCTGTTATGTCAGCAGTTTAAACTTGTGTACCAGCAATTCAAAACAAGTGGTGGTCGAAAATTTAATTAGATATCCTTGCACTCGTAAAAGCTACTTTTACCTCGATCCGCATTGAATCTCAATATGAAAAGCAGCTCGATTTAACCTCATTTAGATCCCGAGCTCTGAGCTTGTAAGCCCATCAACTTGTATTAGCGTCTAAGTAGAAAGGTAGATCTATGTAAGTAATGCTGTAACTCGAGGATGATTGGATTCAACGGGAAACCCAATAACTCGCTCGTGCAGCCATACGATGAAAAACACGATCAAACACGGAGACGTGATGGATTACCGTCATCTCCACGTGTGTCGATAAAATAACCCTTGACATTAAAGATATATCACAAGCCACGCGGACCAACTGGCCCGCCAGTGTATGCGATCGTGTACTCACTGCCTCCGCATCCACTGCGCAATGTTTTGCTATTCAGCACACAGCAACAAACTAGTGCCCTACCATTTTTCAATTCACACGTGACTGGAAACTAGATTAAATACTTGAAAGACGTCGCTTTCGAGTAGGTGAACCGCTACTCAGCTTTTTATGTTCAAAAGTGCTCGGCGAGTGTCAAGGTAGTCCGCTCCATATTTATTCATAAGGAGCCCCGTGGCCCCGAGAGCCCGCTAAACACCCCGCATTACATCCTTCGTTCACCCTTTTGACGTATTTACGTTATCGCGTGTTATGTTATTCAGGATTAGGTTCCTGAAGCCCCGACGTGAATTCAAATTATTTTTCCTTAATAGAGGTGAGTGCTATAATATATTATAGCACTCACCTCTATTAAGGAAACTACTAGACCGAGGCAGTCTTCGGTGAAGAATACCGAAGACTGCCTCGGTCTAGTAGTTGCAAGCGTTACTACTGAGCATGAGGTCCTGGGTTCGATTCCCGGGTCGGGCGAAGTGTTATTGGATTTTTCTATCTGGAATTTCTCAGTAGCAGCCCGGAGTCCGGATTTGTGCCCGGTTGATGGCAATAGGGTCGCCCCCTATTACATGGGACTTAAAAACATAACTGGCGAAATGTGGGTGTACTACAGGTACACCTCTGTCCAACCCTTCGGGGAAACAAGGCGTGATATTATGTTAAAATACAAGAATATACTGCCACACAGAAATGCATAAGGAATAGTTAAAGAGGAATCAATCGTAGTGACCCAGCCGACTAAATTTAGTTTAACATTTAGTCCGAACCGAAGTAGCTACCTATACGAGTATGCCAGGCAGAATTTCCGTGGTCAGCTGCCACAATAATGATCAGTTTCTAAATCAATTCCTTGGACATTCACTTTTCTGGCAGGACACAATATGTACTAGAACTCTTGTAGAACGGAGATTAATAAATTCCAGCGAACAAGTATTTCTTTCTCGTGAACGAGATAACGTTTCTTCTTCCTTTTCATGTGCTGAATGGTCAGGCGCTGCCTCTTCCACGCGCGCCTCTAAGAGATGTCGTCAGCACAAGTGTAGGGGTCCACTAGGGCCGATGCCTGCCGGGGTCGCGGGAAGTTACTAAAGGGTTACCGAGGCCCCGTTGTTATTGCTGTGTCTACAGCTGCTGGAGGGATTGCGCCCATCGTTCTGCTAAATAATTCCATCTTAAGTGCTTTGTTGTTCCGACAAAATCAATCAGCTATGTCAATTGTCTGGACGTACGCAGTCATCGCACACTCGCCGCAGAAGCCGTTCACCTCGCCGCTGATTTAAATATGCAGACGCTCGTATTGATTGTCTCCAAGAATAACGCCCCTTCCGACGTGAAACCCTGAAACAGGCCGCGCACCGCCGCTCGCGCCACACCAACACTCGATACTCAACCTATTTTTATCCGTTTTGTTAATTATAATCGGCAAAAGGCCCAAATCACCCCTAAGCAGAACCTATCAGTGGACAATTAGAGCGAATCGAGCTATTCATTACTCTCTAACTACACTTTCAGTTAGATTGCTGCCTTTCAACAATACCTGTATATTGTTCGACGGCAATTAACGCAACTCCGAATACTTTGCGTGAAGCAGTTACAATAGGTCGTTTTGTAAAAGGACCTATGAGTGTGCTACCCGAAGTAACGGGCCAGTTGGGAAAGTTATTAACAAGATCATTTATATTGAAACTTTAACACTGACTGGAAGAGGTTCTAACGATCTGATAAGTATTAGATTTCATTAAAAACTTTTTAATTACACTTATATAAACAGTTGTGGGTCGTGGTCGTGGCGCAGTTTGTGTTTAATTTAGATGGCGAGTGGTAATTAATCTGAAACTGAGGACATTTTCACATATCTGCTTGAGAACATAGCTACGTTATTTTAAAAAACTAAAATAATCAACTGAAACTCAATACTATCTGCAGCTTCCCAAAGCAAACTGTGAACTTTAGTTAAATAAATTAGGTCACAATCGACAAATAACTTGCATAGGTACCGTCCGAGCGCGACCAGGGCTAATGGAGTTTGAGATTACCACATACCTAATTTAGGGTTGATATTTTGCAGTCAGCGAGCAGTGTAGTTTGAGAGCAGTGGAGGCCCAGTGGTAACGACCGCGACCTACGAGTTGTAGGTCAGAAGTTTGAACGCTTTTTTTTTTTTTGGGTGGGAAATCCTCAAATAACTTGTCCCGCTCTGGGCGGAGCGGGAGGGTGTGTCAGACTCTTACTGTCTAAACACACCCGTATTCCTTCCTGTTGCCTGTGTTACCAGGGGCCTCGGTAACCCTTTAGTACCATCCCGCGACCCCGGCAGGCATTGGCCCTAGTGGACCCCAACACTTGTGCTGACGACATCTCTTTGAGGCGCGCGTGGAATACAACGCGCCGTCGACCCGGGCCTGGTCCTTACCGGACGGTGAGCTACCCATTGCTCACCGTCCGCAAGCCCGCGCATACGGTGGCCGGAAATCCGCCCGGGATTCCCGACGCCCAGGGCGTCTCCTGCGGCGGCTAGGGGCAAGAGGACGCGAAATTTGACTTTCCCTCAAGCGTCCCGACTCCTCCTTCGCGAGCATTACTGCTTCGCAGAAGGAGGTGACGGCTGCCCATACCCTCTCGCTCTGTACCATGGCCTGAACCATGGCCGGACGCGAGAGGTCTCTGCCGCCGATCGCCTCAACGAGAACACGGCGGTGCTCTGCCCAAGCCGGGCAGACCTCCACCGTATGCTCCACCGTGTCCTCCGGGCGATCCACACAGTGGTGACACCCGGGCGTTTCTTCCCGCCTTATCCGACACAGGAACCTCCCGAAGCTGCCATGTCCGGCGAGGACCTGCACAAGGCGGAAGAAGTTTGAACCCTGACGCATTACATTAAGTAAATATTTTTTATCACCACTGCTCTCAAACGGTGAAGGAAAACATCGTGGGGAAACCGGCATGTTCTAGAACCAAAAATTCGAAGACATGTGACATCTACCAACCTGCACTGGGCCTGCGTGGTGTATTATGACTTACTCCCCCTCTCACAGAGAGGAGGCCTGTATCCCAGCAGTGGGAATCTAAGCGATACTGACAGTATAATTTACATCAAAACTACACGGCTGCCCCATTTCATAACCTAGTAAGGGACACTTTTTACAAAAATCATTTTATTGTTAGATTAGCGAGATTATGTAATAAAACGATTTTTGTAATCGTAAAACCTAGTGTCCCTTACTAGGTTTTGAAATAGGGCAGCCGTACATATTTAATAGGTAGATGAAATAAATTAAAAGAAAACCGGATAAATATTGTATTTCCCTTCATTGTAAATTTTATGGTGACTCAATCCATTCAATATCGGCCAACCATTAAAAAGTTGAAGAAAAATAAGTTTTAAAAGCGATGACGATTTGAAAGTAAAGTTCTTTGTTTAATATCAGTAAGAAAGCACTTAAAAGTTCCCAAATGATGTGAAAACTGCGTAACATGTAGGGAGGTGCCAAAAGCTTTTCAACTATTGACCATGATTTGACTATTTAATATGAATAAGAGATGTCACTAATATTTTTGTAATAATATATATAATTTAAAAGAGTGTCCATGGAGTTTCTTGCCGGTTCTTCTCCATAGGTACCTACTACGCTTTCGAATGTCAACTGACCGACTCCTTGACAATTCAAAGTGCCTGTAAATGGTTTAATTAAAATAAATACTTTGAGTTCGAAATTAAAACTGCACGTAAATAGATAAGACCTATTTTATTTTTGGTATCTTGAGATAGACGGATTATTAGTACCTACATTTTATCACAAGTGATCAAAGTTTTTCATTACACTCGAGGCTGAATTGCAGATTGCGGCTCGAGCCGAAGACGAGGGCGTATTGGAGTCGAGAAAGCTCACAAATGCTCACACGTTTGTTTTGACGTTTTTCAATACACTTGCGAGGAAAAAGACATTTATTAGTTTGTAAAAATTGGCAGGCGGATTCCTTTTTTCGCGTGCCGTGCATTCGCACATTGAAGGAGAGGCACTGACGAAGCCACCAAACAGCATAATAAAAAATAATGTATATAGAACACAACTTAATGTTAATTTGTTTACGATAATAAACGATTTGCTGAAATATAATGTTTATTTATCATATCTTATTTATTTACACATGGCAGTTTACATGTATTACTTACTATGAATAAAAATCATGCAGGCACCGTCCTCAGATTAAAAAAAAAACCGGCTATGTGCGTATCGGACCACGCACAATGGAGGGTTCCGTAGTTGGGAATGGTGGGAGAATTTATCCCAAAAACAAACTTAACATAGTAGTTGAAAAACATGTTCTCCCATACATCGATTTACGTCACGATCCATACTCCAACTGCAAATTTAAGTTGGTCGACTATTACTCGTTAACTTGTAAAGCCTACTTAGATGTGAAGCTTTCCTTTTAATTTCATTATACTACTGCCACAATTTTTTTCACTTTAAATTAGCACTTTAAAACTTAGGTACTCGTAATGTTACGTAAACGGAACCTTGAATCGAAAAATGGCGTTCACAGACCCGCAATACTTTTGACGGCCTATCCAACGATACCCCACACCATGGGATAGACGAGAAAAAACAATATCTTCCCCACATTACGTGCAAGCGAATTAACCCATTTTTTTTTTAAGATTTTATGTTACCACTTTGTCGGCGTGATTAATATGTACACCTATGCAAAATTACAGATTTCTAGTACTAAGCGTCTCTGAGCCACAGCGGGGACAGGCAGACAGACAGACAGACAGACAGACGGACGGAGATGGTGAAAATAGATGAGAAAAGAGTTGAGAAAAGGGTTCCTTGTTTACTACGGAACCCTAAAAAACGCACATCTCTGACTAGTTTAAAATCTGTAGCGATCTGTGTGGCGCACATTAGGCAATCAAATTGCACCAAATGAGCATAGCAACAAATGAAGAACACGTTTACCTAGGTGTTGATATAAAGGGTGATTGGGTGCATTCCTTGAAATGGATGATACTAAAGCGAATTTCAACATTATTGATCCCTATAACTTTGGGTCCACAATAGGTTGTTCTCGAGATATCGAAATACTACCCAGTCTAGAACAACATTTATAGATACTAGGTTTTTTCAAACACGTGCTAAAATTGACACTGTTGTGTCATTTTAGAAAGCCTTCAAGACAATGAAGTCGTTTCCGTAATTTGTACTCCAGCACATTTATTTTGGATTTCCGGCCACCGTAGGCGAGCGGGCTTGCGGACGGTGAGCAATGGGTAGCTCACCGTCCGGTAAGGACCAGGCCCGGGTCGACGGCGCGTTGTGTTCCACGCGCGCCTCAAAGAGATGTTGTCAGCACAAGTGTAGGGGTCCATTAGGGCCGATGCCTGCCGAGGTAGCGGGAAGGTACTAAAGGGTTACCGAGGCCCCTGGCAACACAGGCAAAGGAAAGGAATACGGGTGGGTTTTAGTCAGTAAGAGTCTGACACACCCTCCCGCTCCGCCCAGAGCAGGAGAAGTTTTTTGATGATTTCCAACTCCAAAAAAAGCACATTTATTTTGAGTAAACTGCCACGACAAAACGAAAGTAAACAAACAAATCGTAACATGAACTTCACCATGATTTCTAAAGACATGGGTTATATTTGGTAAATTGGTTTTCCAATGATCCAAATGGTGTCATGACCTACCAAAAAAGTATCAGTTTAAGGGTCGGGTAATCGCCGTTGACCTTCGTCGAGCTCACGCCGCACACTGGTCCCGAATGATAAAAAAGTGGACATTAAGAAATTTTTGACAGAAGGTCAACGGATTCGGCTGATTTTTTTTTTTGTAGACAGCTGATGCAATTACAAATCACTTTTATAGATTGAGTTTTTGCCAAATAAGCCGTATTTTCAGAGAAAAAAAATATTCAAATATTTTTTGTATGAAAGAAATCCTAATTTTGTCTTTATCTTCCAAGATTCAAACGTATTCAAAATAAAACTTAGCGCATCTTGTAGAGGTGCTAATTGCTCACCACTTTGTCATAGACACTCTTCTGCGATTTTGTGCTCCTTTTGAGTTACAGGCACTTTAAATATTTTTTGTATGAAAAAATCCTAATTTTCTCTTTATCTTCCAAGATTCAAACGTATTCAAAATAAAACTAAGCGCAGCTTGTAGAAGAGCTAATTGCTCACCACTTTGTCATATACACTCTTCTGCGATTTTGTGCTCCTTTTGAGTTACATGCACTTTAAATATTTTTTGTATGAAAAAATCCTAATTTTGTCTTTATCTTCCAAGATTCAAACGTATTCAAAATAAAACTTAAAGCAGCTTGTAGAGATGCTAATTGCTCACTACTTTGTCATAGACACTCTTCTGCGATTTTGTGCTCCTTTTGAGTTACAGGCACTTTAAATATTTTTTGTATAAAAAAATTCTAATTTTGTCTTTATCTTCCAAGATTCAAACGTATTCAAAATAAAACTTAGCGCAGCTTGTAGAGTAACTCTTACAAATATATGAAATTATCAGTATCAAATAAACAAACAAGGAAATCTCAAAACGTGTTCAGACATGTTTATGTACAGGTAAGTTATTGTGTGACTCGTATGTAAAATTTTTTTTGTATAGAGTCATTGCTTAATTACCCTATAAGTGACGATTTCGGCTCTATTTGGTCATCTAGTCGAACGCGTCGAAAACGCTGAATGATGAATAGGTATATAAATTGCAATTAAAAATTCCCTTTGTAGTTTTGCGGTATTTATGTAGGAGCACATCTTAGTATGTTTTATTTTCTCGTGACTCATCCAAATTGCAAGAATATTTGGCTCATTATCTAACTACCCCATTAAGTAATGAGGTAGTTAGGTAATGAGCCATTATCTAACTACCCCATTAAGTAACGGGATAGTTGGGTAATGAGTCATATATCAATAGTATAAGGGCAAGCGGAACCCGTTTTTGTTCATTACGCGTCTTGTGCTCGTAAAAACAACACAATTTTTTATCAACTATCACCACATTGTAACTTTTATTTATTTGCCTGTAACATTTTTGTATCAAAATGACTACATTTGTGACTAATTTATACATTTTTACTTTTTTGAGTAATAGTGGGTGCCTTAAAAATAGTGATTTACTGTGTCAAACCATTATAAATCGTATTTCAAGTGAAATTCCAAACGAAGAGCTCAGTATTATCAAAAAGTTTTGCCAAAATTATACGTCAAACCTAGCTAGAAGATGGGACAATTCAGGTAGAAACGAAAGATTTGGTGTTAAAAACAAGGAGTGGTTGGAGTCTAAAATTTTGTGGCCAACTTTAACTTCTGTGAATTTTCCTATGTTGTTTGATCCAGAATATACCATAGAGGACATTTCAGTAGACGTAGAAGAGCATAATTTATCGTACGAAGAGGAAGCGGGTGCATCTACATCAGAAGCTACCACAAATACTCCCAGAACTAGAAATACTTTTTGAATTAATTTTTTAACTCTGAAAATACGGCTTATTTAACAAAAAATACATCTTTAAAAGTTACTTGTAATTGTATCAGCTGTCTACAAAAAACTAGTAAAGCTCATCCGACAACGAAAAATTTAAAGTGCATGTAACTCAAAAGGAGCACAAAATCGCAGTTGAGTGTCTATGACAAAGTAGTGAGAAATTAGCCCCTCTACAAGCTGCGCTAAGTTTTATTTTGAATACGTTTGAATCTTGGAAGATAAAGACAAAATTAGGATTTCTTTCATACAAAAAATATTTGAATATTTTTTTTCTCTGAAAATACGGCTTTTTTGGCAAAAACTCAATGTACAAAAGTGATTTGTAATTGCATCAGCTGTCTACAAAAAAAAAATAAGCTGAATCGGTTGACCTTTTGTCAAAAATTTCTTAATGTCCCCTTTTTTATCATTTGGGACCAGTGTGCGCCGCGCAGCCGTTCGGTTTCATGGGGAATATTTCATTTTAGTAACGAAATTATGAATATTTAAAAATCACGGATATAATTATAGATAATAAAATAGTTTGTTCATACAAGAAAAAATCATGAAAATATCATAAGTAGTTTGAAAGTAGTATCGTTTTTATGCTTTAGGTAGACATTACTTCCCGAATATATTTCATAAAGTATTTTACTGCGATACTTAAATATTGTGAATATTTAAGTATCGTAGTACGTAGTATAGAATTAGTTTGTATGCGTTCTAATTTAACATACATTTTTGCATAACTTACTTGCATTATAATTATGAAGGCGTATTAACATATTAAAAAGTCACTAGTTCAAAGCGGAGCGGATTTCTCACAATTAGCAATTTATGGTCGAGAGGTGGGAAATTTCCAAAAAATCTTAAAATGTTCGATATCTCTAAAACAATCCATTTTGGACCCAAGTTATCGAGTCAAAAATGTTACAAATTACCTCTAGTATCACACATTTCAAAGAGTGCACCCAATTACCAATCACCCTGTATAAGATACTCCCTGTTAATAGTGCCGCTGTTGATTTTTGTACAAATACAGCATTGTTTAAAAAATGTAGTATATTATTTTTCAATAACTTGCATGTTACTGTAACGTTTCATGTTTGTGCAAGTCGTGGAAATTACATGGAAAAATATGGATTGGTAACTGTTATTATGAATGATTACGAGTAAGCAATCACCATAATTATGTAATTTCAACACGATACCATAACCACTGAAATGTAATAATCGCTTCATACTAAATATAGTTATTATGTAGGTATGCTATTGAAAGAACTGATAGATTGCCCCTATAGATCTGTAGACCTACTCATCCATAAGAGGGAGAATTTTACAAAATGTTATTTTGTCCTTGCTTATGAATTCGCCTCTCTCCTGTTTGTGTAGGAACCTACACAAAAGCCTTACCATGAAAAAAACCGGCCAAGTGCGTGTCGGACTACGCTCAATGAAGGGTAGTCTGGATTAATTTATCCCAAGAACAATCTTAACATTGTAGGTGAAAAATATGTTCCCCATACATTTCAACTGCAAATCGACGGCGAAGTGCCAATAACACCTAACTGACAAAGTCAAAAATTTACGCAAACTGAAAAATTGTTAATCTATTTATTAATTTAGAATAATAATAATGTATGTTTTTTTTTAAATTAAGCTGCATTCGTATAATCAATGCTATCATCTAACGGAATACCTAAGTACACTATTGTACTTAGGTATTCCGTTAGATAGGAGGTATTAAATTTGTACTTATGTGATAACGTTAGGATATTTAGAAGGTAATGGAATTAACAAACCACCGATATTTTTAATCAAAACCTTAAATTTGTGAATAATCAGAAAATAAAAAAAAAACAATGTAACGAACACGCACAACGCACATTTTTGCTTTCATAAAAACAATTGAACGAATATAGCTGCTTAATTTCATAACAACCAACGAACAGGTATAGACGTGTCCCATAAAAGTTAGGAGGTAATATAAAATCGACACGTTGGTTTAGTTGGGAGGTATTTCCACATTTTAATTTAATACTGTTGCAACCAAAAGTACAATTAGAAAATTTCACTAGAACATGCGAATAACGCCTTTAAATTCAAAACGATAAAAAAGTGAATTTCTCGAAAAATGTCAGATACGAGGTATTGGCACTTCACCGTCGAAATATAAGTTTGCACGCACAATATTGAGTGATTTACCTTGATAAAAGACCATAGACTTCTTAAAGATTTTCCTGTAATCTATAAGAGTAGGTATAGACTAACAGTTTCGGAGATAAGAGCGCCCTATCTCCAAAACTGCTTAGCCTAATTTTTTTATTAATTCTCATAATAAGGCCTTTCATTTGATATGTCACATGGTACAGTATGCAATTTTTATTTTTTATTTTTTTAATTTTGCCGCCAGAACTTGAACCCCATATCCAATATATTTACATTACAAGTTCGTGTTAGGGTCACAGAAATTCATATGTGTATTCAACTTAATCGGTCCAGCAGATTCGGAGCAAATCGAGTGTGACAGACAGACTGGTGACCACTTAAAATCAGCGCTTTGCTGTGGGTTCCCTATAGCACAGCATCATGCTGAGTGGAAGCCTTCTTGTCACAGTCACGGCGTGCAGTTGCCGACTATAAGTATATGCTCTGTGTTCATAAAAATAAATCTGTTTTGTTTTATTAAATAAATAAATCATTTTTTCTTTCTTTCTTTTCTTTCTCAGACAGACACACGAGTGATCTTAAAAGCGTTCCGTTTTATCCTTTTGAGGTATGGAACCCAAAAAATTTATTTAACTGTATTACTGATTGAATTTCCATCGATGCCTTTAGGATCAAATTATTTATGATTTCGGGTTGACTCTTTCAAGGTTCTCTCTCTCGGCAAACTTCGTGTGTCGTCAGTCGTCGGATTTCATAAGTACATAGTTCTGAATTCAAAATATTATACACGATAAATCGAATAATTGATGGACATGAAAAGTTGCATTCGTTTGTTTCGGAAATGTGATGATTGCCGACAGACATTAAGAAAATAGAAACACTGTAAAAAGCAAAGCAAGTAATGGTCCTAAAAATGTAATCATCTATGGAAAAAAAAAGACCAGACGTGCCCCGCCCTAGCCGGGCAGACCTCCACCACCTGGTCCAGGCCATGGTACGGAGCGAGAGGGCCGTCGCCTCCTTTTGCGAAGCAATAATGCTCGCGAAGGAGGAGGCGGAACGGGTGAGGGACAGGCAAATGTCGCGCCCTCACGCCCTTGGCCGTCGCAGGAAACGCTCTGGGCGTCGGGAATCCCAGGCCGATTCCCGGTCACCACGCCTCAAAGAGATGTCAGCACAACTGTAGGGGTCCGCTCGGGCCGATGCCTGCCGGGGTTGCGTGAAAGTCTGAAAGGAATACCGTGGCCTCTGGCACCACACAGGCAACAGAAGGAACACGGGTGGGTTTTAGTCAGTAAGAGTCTGACACACCCTCCCGCTCCACCCAGAGCGGGAGAAGTTATTTGATAAATTCCCACCCAAAAAAAAATTGTAGTCCTCTCTATTTCATTCGTCTAAGTCGTCAACATTTTATGCTTCTAGATAGACTTTACAAAATAGAATTATTACTTACCAATATTATCCAGAAGACCCGTGCGAAAAACTAAGATAGCTACATCACCTTACTACTTCTTGAACTAGTTAAGTAGTTAAAACTTTTCCTGCACTTAAATTTCACTTTGCTTTATCATACTTCAATTTTATGAGCCTTGTAAGTTAAACGCTCTCTGATAAAAGCTGTGGAGAATAATGGTTTTACTTAAAGCAGGTCTCTGATGTGGCTGTTACACGAACTAGCCATTCAGGAGTTTTTGCAAATAGCAAGATGTGCAATACCAGCTAGAAATTGCCCTGCACTTTGCCTCTTCCCATACAAAAAAGTATAAAGGACTCTATGACTCTATGGTTACTCTATGAGCAAACTTAATGCAGGTTGGTGATATTAAAGCATACTTTAGGTTATCGACACCCGGCACCCCCACACTCTTTTGATAACTAAATAATAACTTATAATTATCTATTAAGGACTTGACGAACGAACCGACGCTCGTTCGTTTAGAGGTCGCAAGCGCTCAGCTGAGCATGAGGATTAGTTTCAGGAGGAGGGTTTGAGTTTTTCCATCAGGAATGTCTCAGTAGCAGCCCGGACTTAAACATAACTGGCGAAATGTGGGTGCAGGTACAATTCTGCCTAACTCCTGTGGAAAGACAGGCGTGTAATAATGTAATGTAATAATTTAATTACCGATTCTCAGATACTGGGCAGTCAAAACGGATTATTAAAGTGTGTATGGATGAGAATGACCCGGTTAACTCGAAACAAACAAAAATTAACGTGTATACATTTTGTTTACTAATGCAGGACTTCTAACAATTAAAGTGATCCTATCTAAATGTTTATTAGTCGCTGACAAGCTTCCTATGTCTTAATTGGTGTACATAACGGACTATTTCTATGTTAATGCCCCCGAAATTGGAGAAAAGAGAAGTGTATCAGCAGTTTATCTAGGATACAATTATTTTTACTGAGGCAGTAAAAATAATTGTAAACTAGGTACCTACCTATACTATTGTTGTAACACCTTAGGTAAGTGTTTGTATAAAAAGAGCTGCCTATAGGTGTTTTTGAGACGGGACGGTTTAGGGGCCCTTAACCGTTGTAGCTAAAGAAAAACGTTCTTAGGAGACTGTTCTTAACTTTCGAGTATTGAACTCAGGCCAAATAAAAAACCAAGAACCAAAACTACACCTCGCTCTGTGTATACGCGCACACATTTACAACCCATTTCTACCAAACTACACCTCACTAAGAACACGTCACTGTTGACAGCGCTACGTCTTGGTGTTTTATTTGGTCTGAGGTACTGAATTGCTAACTGCATTCACATATTTCGTAAAAAGTACAATACTGTTGAGGTACCTGCCCTTACTACCCCGTCTCAATAATCCATCCAGTATACGATAGGTAGGTACCTACTGAAGCTGAAGTAGGCCCGGCGCTCTGGTCAGACCCGCTACTAACCATGCTTACTGGATAATCTTACCTACCACTGGATGAGCTGTTTTATTGTAGCTCGTACTGAGTCTTTAGTAAAATAATTTTACAGGGTTTCCATTTCATTAATATGAGTTTTGTTTTTACTCTCAACGATTTCTGTAGAAATTGCATGGAACATCTAATAGGCAGTTACTAGAACTTCCCTGATCCAATTAGGTACGCAGAAAGGTATCACTAATAATAAAACTTCTTCTCAGTTGGTCAGATATTCCACTTAGGTTAGCGTCCGTCATGACTGACTTGGCTTTATTCGATGGAGGATAAACTCAAGGATTCTCGAAGGACTCTCAACTCTGGCTTAGTAAGTTGTCTGGTCAGAGGTCTCTGGGGTGTAGAATAGTAGGTAGATAAACAGTAGTTAAACTTGATCCAAATCTTTCATACTTATTTTGGGGACTTTCCCTGACCTCATAATGCGACTTGATGTAGGCCTGTAGGTATCCTTTTACCTAAAATATGGGGGTAGTAGGTAGTTAGTTACTTGGAAATAAGAAAATAAACTTGTGCGTTTTTAAGTCAGTACTTGCCGATAAATTTTAATTGAATGTCGGCTTTATATGATCATCACATCCACAACAGTTTTCTTTTAGCAGCGCGGTCTTACGTACTAAAGTTATTATTATCACTCTGCATAAAATAAATTTTACCAAGCACTAAAACTGCCAGCGACTGGCAAAGACAGTAAGTACGAATGTGTTATATTTAAAACGCTTCGTAAATCACGATGCGGGAACCGTTTCAGCTGAACAATTGAAATAAATCAGAATTAAACCCTTGTAAGGAACAAGTACCTACAACGCACCTGATCGCTGGAACATTCAACAATACATGTTTTAAATTCTTTTGTGCTTCCAGTATCGTATCGTGGTTCGACTTAGATATCACGTAAGTAATCTTATCCCGAAAAAATAAAGCTATTTTCGTTCAAATTCAGGCTAGCTTTGGCTTGCGACTTTGTTCGCGTAGTTCGTGGTTTTAATCCCCCTTTACCCGTCTAAGTTGTGTTTCCAAATTCCTTTCTTAGTGCCAAGCTGCATATTTACTTCGTGGTGCCAAGTCTCAAAATAGACGTTCAAACTGTCTTGGGGTTAAAGATGGGCGTATTGGCGTAGGGGTTTAATTTTCAGACAGTCAGACCCTTTTTTATTTACCTACCTACCTTCCATTTAACTTAAATATTTACTTCACAAGTTCATCTTATGAATAACTAGGGAAAGAAGGACATCAATATCCCAGATATTGGGTTGCAGAGGTCAGAAAGCAGTCGCTCCGAGCAGATCAATAAGCCGCATCTGGATCTAGACTATAAGCCGACCCCGGCGAAATTTGGGAATAAGCTGCGATGATAATGATGAATAGGTAGGCACGCTAAAGATACGTAATCGTAGATAGTTTTGCTATGTTGATTTTTTGTTATGTTGGTAGATATTTTAATAACACCGAACTGAAACCATTTATCCTAAGTACAGTCGCCAGCACATCAAGTTACCGCAAACTGTAAAATTTCTCCAAATGATTTAAACCTTAAATGTATATGTATATCGTCACTGGAAAGGATAAAAGGCTAAAACGCCATTTGGACCAAAATTAGTTATATATATCGTTGGATACGTTTTTTTTCTGCGCCGATCTGTCTAAGTTTCAAGACAATCTGAGCCAATTTTTGGCGCTTTAGCACTTGTAAAAATGGAGGTACCTATGTCCCAGATTCTGAGATCTAAAGCGACGGTTTTGTACAAAAGTCCGATGTTTTTGGACAAACGTCGGTTTAGTAACATTTTTAGGACAGAGGATTTTTAGAACGTTTTTCCTTTCAACATTCTCATCACAACAGCAACATAAGCATTGTATCTTCTTTGTAATTTTGATGACATTGTTACATTAGCAATTTTAATTTTATGAATTTTGTTGTTGAACAGTCTGTTAGCTATTATTCATTGCTGTTGCTTTTAACTGTTTGCATATACTATATAACTGTTTGCGTATGTCGCTTCTTTAGTACTTCTTCTTCACGGCGTGAAACTATCATAAGCAATCGTTAGCAATTTTTCTTTACAAGATTTACACGGTCTGAGTTATTTGAACATTTTTTGTTTCCAAGAGCGGTGGTTTTTACCATTTATAAGCATTTTTGGAAGAATTCGATTCATACATTTGAGGTAGATTAGCAATTTTTTCTTGACTTATATTTTTATCATTCAAAATACTTTTGCTAAAGCGACTACTAATTCGCGAAATAGAGATACATTTTATAAATACTTTTTACATGTAGGTACAACGGATTTTTTAATCATTTTATATTTTTAGATTAATAAAATCGGAATAAAAATAAAAAAGATAAACCTCATTTCCCAAAAGTACCATTTTGGCGCTTTAGCATTTTCAGCTTTCCATTGACGATATGTAGGTATACATACATTTTAAAGTTTAAAACCTTGTTGAGTTCAAAATGAAATAGGAAAATTTAACTACAACGTAATGTACATAAGATGTACAAAGCATGATTTTTACTTTTGTGAGGACAATAATGTTTTAAAACGGGTACGGATTTCCTCACGTATTTTTTTCCAGTTTGCCCGAAAAATTATAGGTACCTATTCATTTCATGATACTTACCAACGTATTTGATTCTTATCAGCCAAAATGTGGCCCATAGTATTAAAGTACTCCGTGATGTGGCCAACTGTCACTCAGAGCTTTTATTACTATCGTGACATCGTCAACTCAGCACGATACCATACCATAACTTTGCTGTAGCTCGAGATATTCCTCCGATAAATAAAAAATCTTGTAATTTTGTCATTGCTATGGTGCGTAATGTTTCTAGTTAAAAAGGTCATATTTCGAGTTAACAACCGGACAATCCAAACATGATAATAATTATCTAGGTAGATAGGTACCTACTAGATCCCTAATGTTGATCAATATAAAAAGAGAAAATAAAAAGTTTAGGCAAGTCTCATGTTCCAGAAAAAATAGTAGAAAAATAAACATTGATATAAATGTAAATGTTATTTTTCCTCACGTAAGAAAAGAAATAGAATATTTTCTTATTCGAACTATTTACATAAACTACCAAATAGTAGGTGCTTTGATATTTTTCCGCTAACATAGTCTTAGAACACCATTTAAACAGAACTAGGCGTCCATTCAGCTAGAAGTCGAATAACAGTCAGTTGCTTAATCTTTATTTTTGATCTTATTTAAATCGGGACAGAAGCAAAATTATAAGAATTCTTAGATAATAAATGAAAAGCTAAAATAGGTTTAATGTATCGAATAATTTTGTGTCAATTTAGACGACAATAATATTATGTATAAATAAGTAAAAGTAGTAATTTTAATTGACTTTTGACGCTGACCATAGGTCGTGTACCTAATTCTGTGTTGTCATTTACCTAAGGCGGGTGCCACACTTGCGACACATGAATAGGTATGCGCAAACGTAAGTGTGTTTGGTTCTGTCAGTTCGATATCTGCCACTGGAGACTGGTGTGCACGACCTAATCCCCCCTGAGCCCGTGTGAGCACGGCGCCAAATTCGACACTCGGTATTCCCGGGATTTTTGGGTGACATCCCGGGCCACCACGTGATATTTAACCAGCAACCGATGTATTTTGCTGGTTATTGAAAATTGGAACTAAATATATTTACAGAAAATGTATAGTTTAGTATTTCAATTACAGGTTCCTTCATCGCTCGTTTAGATTTGTTGAATGGGGATTGTCACAATAAGTTGAAATGTTTACTTAGGTACCAACTTGTTATATAAACTGTTTTTTTTTTAAATTGACCACGGTATTTCTTAGGTGTACTAAGAAATACCATCATTTTTCATTTAGGACATCATTTATTCGTTTGAAAATTCAATTGAATTAACAAGCGCCAATCAAGTTTTAGTAACTAGGTGCCTCTCTAAGTAGGTCGGTATAAAGTAGGTAGAAGCATTTTGAAATTATCCATCCATCCATTTAATAACAATCAAGTGCCAAAGTAATTAATCCTTAAAATCATTGTATGGTAAGCATCTCTGAAAAAATGTTATTGTTCGCTAGGTAAACCATGTTTTGAAATGCTAATTTACACGTGAATACAAACAACAAGTGAAATCATTATCTTCCTAAATAGTTACCTAATTCAGCAATGCTTAAAAATATTATTCCTGCTCAAAACGAAAAAAAAACTCTAGCGAAGTTGATAAATCAAAATTCTTTAAATTAAAAATGTTAATTTTGAAGAAAGTTCCTTTATCGAATTTTAAATAAAACCGTTTAAAAAAAAGGCACGAAACATCCGGAGAGCAGCTGCTGCGGCTGGAGGGGGGTACTGGACCCCAACGTGGGACCCAGTTATCGTCGTTTACCGCAGCACATATTTTGCTAAATGAGTTGGATGTAATCGGGTGAAAGGAAATTATTAATATTATCACCTGTCATACCTTTATTGAGCCTCGAACCTCATGGTTTCTGCTCTACAACGTTCCAAAAATATCGATTCACGGCGAATCCAGCATGTCGGCCGCCCTCTAGGGCAGACGGCTCCTCTCGCTCTACGTACACATAGGACACAACACGTCAAGCGAGATATCAAAACGGTTTCCCGCCACTAGTATTTTAACACATTATACAGCCATTGTGAGAATTTTAACCCACGGTGCGCAACCATAACAATGTCAACACTGTTTTTTAGTTTTTTTTAATGTTTTACTCAGGATATGATAGGAAAATGGACTAAAAGTTTCATTATGCCGTTAAATTTCGAGGCGGACACCGTACCGACCTCCTACGCTCGCTCGACCCGACTGACTGAATTTCCTACATTTCCCGGCGCAAGCCTTCACCCCTTGTAATCGAGCACGTTCGCAAAGATATAAGGGTGAATATCTAGATTTACCGTGTTACTTTTGTTTAAAAATATGTATTTTTCGACTAATTAAAATTGTATGTAGATGTAAGCCTCTGCTTGTCTTCAGTCTGCAGTTATGTGTTACTTTTAAAAAAAGAGGCTAAAAACATTCCCGCTATAATTGATTTATTTAAGTACCTACCTAAGATTAAGGAGTTCGTAGGTAGGTCGGTACACCTGGATACATAGATTAAAATTGGTAGATGGGTAAATAAATAATGAAGCTTTTTTTCATTATCTGTCATTCCGTATGTATTTTAGTATACCTACTTACTTTATACAAGTACCTTGTGTACCCTTACAGTCCGGTAAATTGCATAAACATTTAATTTTTAATTTAAAAGCCATTAAAATAAGTCTGCATAGTATTATTATTTTTATTTGTATTGTTTTTGTTTGTACAGGTATCCTTTATCATGATTCACAAGAATTAATCACATCTATTTTTGGAACTATTCCTGTTTTTTGTTTTTATAAAACAATAATCGATGGGATAACAAAAAAAAATCTAAACTTCGTTTAAGAATAAGTAACACCCAAAAAAAAAATCTGTCATCCTACCCAAAATAATATATTTCCGAACGAAAACGACGCTAGCGCCAATCCAGCACAGTCCACTAACTTCTAAAATGACGTATCGCGCGTGCGATCCATAGCGTTGCAGTACGATAGTTTTAGCATTTACTTTGTGTTATCTTGCTTTGACACCTTGGTTTTGAATCTTGTTTTCCTGTTGTCACTAGTGTCGAAATTTAAATGGTGCTGGTGACGTCTTCACTGACTGACGGAATTGCGTCTCTCAACAAGCAAAACAAGCGAGTCAAACACGTTAGCCAGTGACGAATTTGTCTTTTATTTACATGCTAACTTGTAATAACTTCAACATAAAATTATTTTCGTGAAATGGCGCAAGCTGAAGACACTGAACTTCGAGATCTAGTTATAGAAGCTTTAGAGAGAAATGGATCACTAGCTAAAATACGCGCGTTGCTAAGAGCTAATATTTTTTTAGCTTTTGAAGATGAATGTGAAAACTTAAAACAGAATGTGAATTTAGATAATATTCTTAAATTACCGGAGGGCCTATTAGCTCTATCGGTGGTCCATGAATTTTTAGAGTTCTGTTGTTTGAAGAACACATTGTTCGTTTACATGTCGGAGTCGCGACAAGGTAGTGAATACAAATACGAAGGAAAGAAAAAATTGGCAGAGAAAATGAATTTACCCAAATCTGATAATATAAAAGAACCCCTACTATTCACTCTCCTTAAAAATATGTTAAAACCACATCAGAAGAAATATTTTGATCCAAATACTAACTCAAAGTATACCAGTCATGAAAAAAGTGATGATAAAAATTACAGGGACGAACAAAACTGTACTTATATACTTCATGAAGACTCACAGAGTAGTACAACAAGTTCTTCCCAGTCTGATAATTCATCTGATGAAAAAAACAAACTACATCTGCGGCTACAGCTAGATAACTCAGATACAGACACCTCTAGCGACTCTGCTCGGGATAAAACAAGTTCGGAATATGTTCCTGGAGATCACATACTTCAAGTGGATAACAGTGGTGTTAACTCCAATAATTATATTACAACAAAATCCAGTGATTGTGTAGATGCAAGAGATCAAAAGTTTATAACTTTTAACAGACCAAGAAATGAAACTGCTTTGTTAATGAGTCAATTAAAATTGACAGCTAATAGTAGCAGTGACTCTACCTCATATGTAGAATTAAAACCTTTTAACTCAATAGATGAAAAAATGCTCAATACAGCAGGCTTGCCCATTATGGAAACAGATGTTAAAGATCAAACAAACACTAATATTTTGTCAGTAGCAAATGTACAGAATGATTTATCATCTGCTAAATCTGCTACTTTGAGTACTACATCACCTGCATCATATAAACAAGAAAGTGAGAATAAAGTTGTAGAAGCCAGTGAAAAAAAATCACAGGAATCTGGCAAGTCTGAGGGGGATACTGCAGAAATTAGTTATGGTGATGACTTTTCATCATCACCAGTTTCTAAATTTAAAGATAATATAGATAAACAATCAAAGTCGTCAGGCGCTGCTCAAGGTGAATTAGAAAAGAGTTTAAACAAAAATGCATCAATTGAAAGTCCACATCAAACTTCTCAGAGCTCACAAAGTTCAGTTTCATTATCTGATGTTGCAGATTTGATTAGTGAAAAAAGTTCCTTCAGTATTACAAATAATAAGTCAAAGCAGTCAGGAAGCATTTACTCAAAGGGGAAAACAGAAATGAAACAAAGTAAAGTTCATAGTGATGACTCTGGAGACTTCACAGAGTCTCCTGTTCCCTCTTTGTCTAATTTGAGTCTTGACATTCACAGTGATTAAAATTTCATCACTTAAATACTTCTTGTCTTAAAAAGTATAGTATTACTTAGTGAGTTTTATAGCAATAATATTAAAATTTCATGTCAGATATATGCAAAATAAGTTCCTTAAAATGTTGATAAAAGTTATTGGTAGATATTTTAGGCTTTCAATGTTTCTTAACGCTGTTGGACTATTGTGTACAATTTAAGAAATAATTATTAAAAATTTATCAATAAGAAAAATATTTCAGACCTCAGTTGCATTTAAAACGATATTGAATAATGTCTCTTCCCACTTTAATAAAACACATCTAAGCATTTATAATTAAGTGTCATTTTTGGTGATTTTACATTGTGATAATGATCAAAGTTTATTCCACTGTTAGGAAATCTTACTAAACTTTAATTTAGAATCTTCAATAATACAGACAGTACTTCAGTACTTTATTGTACAGAGAACAATACATAACTAATTAACAACTTTTTGGAACAAACTCAATGTCATTCAAGATAAAGTTCAAATGCCATGCATCCATAATTTATTTAGGACCTTTTTATTGCAAATGGTCACTCTAAAATCTACTTAGAACACTTAAATAATGCTAAAAAAGATTGTTGAGTAAGTAACGATGTATGTAAATCATTTAAGATTCTAAATTCAAAACAGCTTGTGTTATGTAGGTTGACACACTAAGCTTTGGTGTTGTGTCTGTATGTACAGATAGGAACCTACATTAAATAATGTTCCCTTTAAGGCGCTGACAAGACCCAATTGACCAAAATTGACTTGTCTTAAGAAAAAAATTTTCCAAATCTGTATAGTTTGTGGTAGCGGGCAAAATATATGTTAGTTTTGAACATATTTCCCAAAACTTTGTTGTTACCAAAACACGTTTTGAAAAAAAATCTCGATACAAACTTACGTTAAACTAACCTCTTACCTTGAGTTCTAATCCACAATATCTGTATTAAATATCAATATACGTTACATATTTAATGAATAACAAGAACGTCTTATTTGAATGCAGAACTTGGTTGTTTTTTATTTTCGATTACTCAACTCAATTTTGTGTAAAGATAATTGCTTCATATTCTGCAATAAATTACAAGCGTTGCGTCATCGCACTTCTCTTTCTTTTCTATGCAATCTGACAGTCACCGCGGTTTAGGTGTTGTCAGCGTCTTAAGAATGAACTGCTGTTTGATACTTTAAAAGTAGGCTACTGACACACTCAGAACAAAATTTTAACAAAAATAGAGGGTTGAGAAATTGCAAAGCTTCAGCTCAATTACTTCTATGATATGTCACTTTAGGTAATAGTCTAAAGGTGCCTCCATACCGTGAGCGTTAATGTATTCTGCTTTGCGTGCGTGTGTGTCCGGCGTGCGTGTTTGTTTGTCCGTTTGAGCTGCGTCTCCACTTGTAACAAATCTCCCAGCAAAGTTACCAACATGTTATGCATAATGTGCATGGGGATTTTGACATTTCACTTAGCGAACTTCCGAACTAGTCCAAAAAACGCGGTGACGCGACGATTCGAGACTCAGATCAAACTTTTGTTATTGTGCTTATGACTAGTCTAGTGTGATATTTCATAGGCAGCGTTAATAGAGGCATATTATTTTTATCGCATGCTCTCAGTATCGCTAGTGCATCGTAAGTAGGTACCTAATACTAAGCCCGTTTTCACTAACAAGTTTTGAGAAAGGTCACGGTCAACGTCAATTAAAGGTCAGTTATTAAACTCCCGCACTGGGCCCGCGTGGTGGATTACGGTCCACTCCCTCTCACAGAGAGGAGGCCTGGGTCCCAGCAGTGGGAACATTATAGGCTGATTATGTATTAAACTGTAGGTAAAACTCGGGGGCTGTTTTACAAGGGAGTGATGAAAATTGCATTATTTTTTACCTAGGACGCCTAGTCTTTGAGATATTTGCGAAAAATTTAAAGAGGTAAATTCCAAGTTCCAAATGGTGATTTGAGGTAGGGACAGTCGCCAGCACATCCAAGTTACCACAAACTGAAATAATTTTAAACCTTAAAATGTTGATAGTTAAGTTCAAAATCGAATGAGAAAACTTGAGTTTGTAGTAACATGATGCGCTGGCGACTGTACATTAGAAAAAAAATTGCTGTGTCGGGACAGTCAAAATGTTAAAAAAAATTCGGTCTAGCTCTCATTCGCCAAGTGTGCAGGAAATAACGTGCGTTATGGAACTTGTTCGAAAATAAATATGACGTATGCGGGGCAAAACGTGATTTGTTTCGTTGAGTTTGGAATGTATAACTATGTGACGTAACATTTTCTACTCGTATTTCACATTTTGGAAGTTTTGCTGGTGAACAGGTGACACGTGGGACACAGTTCAACATATCCACTGTTTGAATGCTCCCTGTGGATGCACCTTAATATTATGTTTTCTGATATACCTACCTGCATTCGTACCACTGCTTGTCAATCCTTACTGATATTATTAGTTAATAATCATTCCTGTTTACAAATTTTGAAATGTCAGTGACAGATATTGGTTCGTAGAAATGGTTGTGCCTTATTTATATTGGATTCACGAAACAAATGCGATTGTTCCTTTTAGTACTCAATAAATGAAGATTCTAGTCCTAAATGAAATAAAACTGGTTCCGTCCAAATTGCTCCATTATCATGTCTGTTTCTGGCGAAGGTTTGATGAAAGTGTGCTGTAAATTAAGAAATTCAATAAAAATCCTCTATATTATTCTGTTGTTATTATTCAAAATATGTTTGTTAGCTTGAAGATTTGTATCATTAGGTATTTAATTTTGTATGTATATGTATACAGTATTTAAATCAAAGACACTAAGATTTTTATAATCAATTTTTATTTCACGTTTTCTGTAAAGCATAGATTGTAGATATCACGTTTCACTTATACACACGAATCAATCCATACCGAACACTGTAACACAGTTGTTACACATTTCTATACAAAAGTAACGCTGTTTATGCTGATAGATAGCGGTTAGTGTAATCGCATACAAAAAGAAATATATTAAACATATTTACACTTAAATATTAGGTACATGAAATTTAATATGAAAATGGTATAAAAATTACACTTTCATATGTTACATACATGTCTCGGTAATACAAATGCGGTTTATATCCTAATTCTGAAAAAATATAACAAGAGTAAAAGCCACAATGCTTCATATAAACAGTAATAGATTTAACATTGTAATTACGTCGTAAAAAAATGGAAAATTTTCGCTCCAGGCACTGTTATTGATTTCTTATTCACTTATGAGTGGAAATGATTTTTTTCTCGTATGTAAAAGAAACTAAAACAGTCTTACAAAAAGGTCCTCATACTCATGCTATCGATATTTGCTAATATTCACAAATATTGCAGAGTAAAACCTTTCGAAATGAAAATAAATACCGCCATTACAATTAGCGATAAAATATTAAAAAAATCAACTAGAAATAATAATAGAATCGCAACTAAAGTAACACTTAGAATAAGTAAATAATAAATATCAATAATGTACATATGGCAAATATTTGGCTTTATATATCATATTTATAATCCACATGTAAGGAACGTCAGTTTAGTTCATACACTGCATGGAATTGCTGCTGGTATTACTTTGTTTCAACTACAATACGCAGTGTTGAGAAGCAATATCACAGAATACCAGCGGGTAGTATAAAATCTTAGAGGATAGTGACGTCACAACACAGTCGGGACGATGTGTCGCTATTATAGCTCGTTGCCCATGGAGCTGTCGTGAGTGAGATTCGAATCCATGCTCGCGTTGTCAGAGTCCTGACTTTGGTTTCCGCTGTAGTTCGCCGCTTCTTGCAGCCTCATCAACATGTTTAACTGGAACAAGGAGAGGGTAGATGAACAAAATGGTCTTAAGACCCAAAAATATAAAAGCAAAACTTTAATGAAGATGTTCTTACCAAAGGGTCTTGATTGTTGTTCGTGTTGGCATCTTGATTTGATTCTTCTATGCCAATCTCCTCCACCGTGATAGCTCTTAGAGTCTGTAAAATAAAATTATATTTATTATTAAAATTAAAAATACAAAAGAAATAATTTTTAATTATTAATAATAATGAATCATAGTAAATTTATAAAAAAATAAATAATTATTAAAATTATATTATTTATTTTATTCGGACACTTTTTAAATTGGTTTGAACCTTCGAGCCCAAACCTAAATAACAACCTGGCAACAAATTACCATTCCGGATAAAAATGTATTAGCCCGACTATTAGGCAATTTTTTGACTATTGCCTTCGGTATTATGCGGTAGCTAGAAATACGAACATCCGTTTTATCAATCAATTCTCTAATCTCATAACTCATTAATTGTTGGATAAATGCTGCTGCGATGTGCGTGATCATCAATTCAACATGATATTTTCCTCACTAATTCCCCGATGTAAGTAGTTTCAAAAATTAATTATATGTTAGATAGAAATTTCAATACTCACGTGTGAATGGTTGGGTTCTCTCCAGGGGTAGGAGGACTTGATGTGCTGCAGCGGGTCGACGGCGGCGTGTCGTCGCCTGCCGTACAACGCTATGCCCTCACGTACCGCTTCTGATGCATACGGGACTATGCTGTAGTTCCACACGTCCGCGAACCACGCCTGAGGAAAAAGGTATCGTATGGTTAAAATTGCACATGCATTCCCAAATAACCGGCCAAGTGCGTTTCGGAGCAGTTCCATAGATCCGTAGTTGGGATGAATTTATCTCAAAAACAAACTTAACATTGTAGTTGAAAAATATGTTCTCCCCATATATCGATATACTTACGTCATGGTCTATTCTCCAATTGCAAATTTACGTTGGTCGACTATTCGATTACTCGTTAACTTGTAAAGCCGACTTAGCTGTAATAGTTTTCCTTTTGATTTCGTTATATATACCTACTTCTGCCATGAATTTTTTATAAATCCAAAACCAACTATTTAGCTGGCAAGGGCACTTAACTCTAACAAAAATTAGCACTTTAATGCTGAATATTACGCAAAAGGATACCTGAATCGAAAAATGGTGTACACATACCCGCAATACTTTGAACGGCCTATCCAATGATACACCACACCATGGGATAGACGAGAAAAAATACATAATCATACCCATTTTACGTGTATGGGAGGTAGTAAAAACTTTTTTTTTACCACTGCCGGTATGATTAATATGTATACCATGCCAAATTACATCTTTCTGGTACTAAGAGTCTCTGAGCTAAGCTGGGGACAGACAGACTAGACGGACATGGCGAAACTATAAGGGTTCCTTGTTGACTACGAAACCCTAAAAAGGCTGGTAGACTTATATGGAATATTGCGCTAGTTAAGTTTAAGTTCCGCGTCATAAAAGAAAGCCGACTGCTATCCACCGAGAACAAAATAAATCTAGGCTGCTACTGAGATAGTTCGAATGGTAAAATCCAATAACACATTGGCGCCGATTCCCTTGTTCACAAACTAATCTAAATTTAAGTTCAGTGCATCTTTTTCTTTCTAATTCATTTAGAAAAGGACAGAAGATACATTTTAGTTTAGTCCTGTCAAATTAATCAGCTCCTGTCACTACTCTATACAAGTTTAGACGTGATTAAAAACTTGCCTACTAAAATTACGTCAATTTACGTCAAGCGCTGATTAATTTGACAGGACTAAACTAAAATGTATCTTCTGTCCTTTTCTTAATGAAATAGAAAGAAAAAGATGCACTGAACTTAAATTTACTTTAGTTTGTGAACAAGGGAATCGGCGCCATTATCGAAATCTGGGATAGAACTCACTAATGAGACCGTCAAAATAGCAAAAACTCAATCAGTTCTTCTCACCAGGTTGCCATGGCATAGTTAGACAATGATTTAAATATAGGTAGCTAGGTATGTCACGTATCTCCAAGAGACAAGCACAATATTATAAGTATTCGAGCTTACCTGACTAGCCTCCAAGTCCATAGGACACGCGAGGAACAACCTCGGCCCCACAGTGACGTCACTCGACGAGTGCGCCTCCAAGAAGGCGTTGAGCGTGGCCCACACGCCCGGCAGCCACTCCAGCACGGCGGCCAGCGCGGGCTCGCGCCGCCCCAGCCGCAGCTCGAGCGTGAACAGCTTGCGGCGCAGGTACCTGCGGAATGGGGGGATGAAATGAAAAGGCCATACTAAGAAATTGGTGTAACAAGTTGTAGGTACTGAAAATGTCAGCGAATTGATTACTTCAGTTCTCTGTTTTTGCAAACGTTGACTTTACGGTGTGCCTCTTCAAGGAAGTCATGGCAAATTCATAAACGCCCTGTAGATGTAAGTATCCCTTAATTTGGCCGTGGACATGGCAGCAATGGCGGTGGTCCAGCACCTCACTGGTATTTTAATTTAAAAAAAAAACCACTGAAATGGAAGAGTCTTTACTGTTTCGTAAGTCTAATTTCGCTTTTTCAAGTGCATTGAAGTCGTAACTTTTAGAAATAAGTTGAAGTTTTACGATTTACTTATGTTAAATTAATTACTTCAACTATAACTAAAGAGCTATGGATTGTACAAGACGTGTTCCATATGCCTTCGATAAAAATTGGGAGACCAAAATGTTATTGAGAGCATCAATCTACATGGAATGTCAATGCAACTTTCAGGTTTCGTTTGAACTTTCAAATTAGCAGCGGCAGGATTATTTTGATGGATATATATTATGCTACTAACCTAGCTAAGAATCCTTTGACAGGTTCCATGTGATTGGCTGTGAGGAGCCACCTGAAGTTATGGTGAAGCTGCAGGTTTGTTGTGTTGCACGTTGCTTGAGACATGGTTCCTGAAACAAAACATTACTTAGTATAATCGGCCTGTAATGTTCCCACTGCTTGGACACAGGCCTCCTCTCTGTGAGAGGCAGTGGGCCGTAATCCATCACGCGGACATTACTTATTACTTACATATTCACCTAATCAGCGTTTTTTGAATTTTGTTTTTGTCCAGCTCAGCTATAGGCTACACTAGATCCTAAAAACCTATTTAGTAATAACTGAGTAGGTACAAATGTTAGATGACTTACCTTCTATTCAATAGGTAGTACAGGATAAAAACAAGCATAATATTATGCCATACAAAGCATTCAAAGCCTCCCATTTAAACAAATACATATGAGGAAAGAGTATCTACCTACCCGCTTTTATTCATTCATTGCTATTCTCTCACGATCGTTTCACAGTTAATGAGACAATTATGTCATCTTTATTGACATGGTCCAAAAAAGTCGTTCCATCATGTACCAATGTACTGTCATGTATAAATGTACCGGCTGCCGGTAAAGTATACCAAGAGTATACACTATGCAAGCATGAACCAATATGGAGAGTACGGTTGCCGCAACCCAGTTATGGGCACGCCACGATTGCGGCGATAAACCCCTCTTTGAGGAGTGGCTAGAGAGGCGCCACGGCGTCCTCACCTTCCGCCTGACGCAGGTCCTCACCGGACACGGCAGCTTCGGGAGGTTCTTGTGTCGGATAAGGCAGGAGGAAACGCCCGGGTGTCACCACCGTGTGAATCGCCCGGAGGACACGGTGGAGCATACGGTGGAGGTCTGCCCGGCTTGGGCAGAGCACCGCCGTGTCCTCGTGGAGGCGATCGGCGGCAGAGATCTCTCGCGTCCGGCCCTGGTTCAGGCCATGGTACGAAGCGAGAGGGCATGGGCAGCCATCACCTCCTTCTGCGAAGCAGTAATGCTCGCGAAGGAGGAGGCGGGACGGTTGAGGGAAAGGCAAACTTCGCGCCCTCTCGCCCCTAGCCGCCGCAGGAGACGCCCAGGGCGTCGGGGATCCCAGGCGGATTTCCGGCCACCGTAGGCGCGGGCTTGCGGACGTTGAGCAATGGGTAGCTCACCGTCCGGTAAGGACCAGGCCAGGGTCGACGGCGCGTTGTATTCCACGCGCGCCTCAAAGTGATGTCGTCAGCACAAATGTAGGGGTCCACTAGAGCCGATGCCTGCCGGGGTCGCGGGAAGGTACTAATGGGTCACCGAGGCCTCCGCAACACAGGCAACGGGCGGAATACGGGTGAGTTTTAGTCAGTATGAGTCTGACACACCCTCCCGCTCCGCCCAGAGCTGGAGAAGTTATTTGATGATTTCCCATCCAAAAAAAAAAAAGCATGAACCAATACCTAGTAATGGCATATTTTTGTAGCAGTCCATCGCAGTTTGTAGGCTAAAATAAGATAGATCAAAGCCAGTTTGATAGTCACGGGAATTACCTGGATGCGCAGTTCGTAGGCTAAAACAAGATAGACCAAAGCCAGTTTGATAGTCAAGGGAATAAGCTGGATGCGCAGTTCGTAGGCTAAAATAAGATAGACCAAAGCTATTATAGTTTGATAGTCATGGGAATTAGCTGGATGCGCAGTTTGTAGGCTAAAACAAGATTGATCAAAGCCAGTTTGATAGTCACAGGAATTAGCTGGATGCGCAGTTCGTAGGCTAAAACAAGAAATACCAAAGCCAGTTTGATAGTCACGGAAATTAGCAGGATGCAGGCAGCGTAAGACCGATCGATGTGACGATATATCCAATACTAGCTTTAGTCCGCGGCTTCGCCAGCATAGAACTCGGTGATAATTCCACGGGAATGTACTACCGAGATAAAAAGTACCCTATGACCTAACCCAGGCCATGGTCTACCCATGTGCCAAATTTCATCCAAATCCTTTTAGCCGTTTTAGCGTGAAAGCGTAGCAAACAAACTCACTTTCGCATTTATAATATTAGTTAGGATGATAATAATGATGAGAAACAACCCATCGAAGGTGTTCCCTAGCCTAGACCATTCTATACACTTGTCTAAAAAAGACTCACCAATAATAACAGGCATATTTCTGTTGTCAGGAGGCAGTAGCCCAGCAAAGGCGTCTCCTAACGCAGACGCATGCTGCAGGTTGTCGAGTATGACTACTGAAGGCAAGGCCGCCTCTTCGCCGGCCGCCGCCGCGCCGCACTGCTCTGCGATGTTGGCGAGGTAGGCACGCAACTCGTTGCAGGATTTGCGGTCCACACTGGAAAGGTAAGAGGGTTATTAGGTACTTATTCGATTTTTAAGCTGGCAAGTTCAGTTGTCTCTAAGAAAAATCATCAAAATTTCGCCAGAAACGCTGAAGTGGAACCTCGTGTTCTGACTAAGATAAATATGAAAGAGTATTTATTGTCAGATCGGAAATCCAAAAGTGCAGTAGGAAACAATCAGGATATATCAGCACCAGATTACTATTCTATGAACACAGCTTTTTAAATACATAATGGAAGTTATGGATGGCTGAATATCTAATTTTTTTTTACCAGAAGTACCAAATCATATAACTAATTTGCAAAGCACAGATTTGAATATTAAGGGTCAAAATAAACTACGTCTTTCAACTGATAGTTCGCCACTTGGCCAATTTAGAATCTTCATGTAGGCAAGTAATACTCACTTGAAAGTAGCCACAGCTTCAGCGGGATTGCCTCTACGTTGCGTCTTCTGTACGTAGAACTCTGCTAGTTTTGCAGCTAGATATGACTTGCCCGTGCCGCTTGGCCCGCACAGAATTATTCGCCGGTGTTCCGATAGCAGTGAAACATATCTGGAAGATTATAGTTAGTTAGGGATGTTATCACTCAAACAATGTTTTAAAGTAAAATTTCAGAAGATACGGAAGAAATCTTACCTATATACAATATTTTTTGGTATAAGACTATCGAACGCCAAGCTCCCAACTCCTTCTAAGCAGATGTACAGCGTGTTGACAGTTCCAATAATATATCCACAAGGCAATAGCTCCGGGAAACCTATTTCAGGGCCTCGCGTCGCTTCGCCCAAGTGATACGATGTTATCGAATCAGTGTTCAAACCGAGATTCGTTCCCAAGTCTATTCTAGACAAGTAATCTTTAAAAGTCTTCCTAACTATATAATCTAAGTTCTGCCAAGTGGTCTTGCCAGATATATAAGTGTAAGCTATGGTGAATTCGTTACAGTTTATTGTCGAATCACTATTATAAACGTTCTTATACGAACTACTGTGCGTAGATTTATTGCTTTTAAGGCTATTTGTGTTTGATTTATTTATTTGTGAGTAGTCTTGCGTCTCTGTTTCGGGGCTGCGGTTTTGGGACAGTCGCGGCGAGTCGAAACTGGACTGTTTCTCAAAATGATTGTTGTATGAACTCGCTGATTGTTTAGCGTAGAATCTGCATTCAGATTCTGTGAGCGTGTCTTGAACTTCTTCGAAATATCTTTGGAATGTCTCCGGTTGTCCTAAATATACGGCTATAGCTATCTTTTTTCCGTCGGTTGTATCTCCTTGGCTGTCTGCAACACCTGTTAAACAAACACAATGAGTCGTTAAATGAATCCTTTTGTAACTTGAAATAAACAAAAGGTGTTGTTTTATTTATAATTAGACTTACCAATGTCTGAATAGCTCTCCCCTATCGCTAGCTCCCGTGTCTTCGGCGGCGGGAGCACAGTGTTTATGTCGTAGTCGCCGCTCAGTCGATCGCCTCCGTTCGCGAATAAATCACTGCTGCCATTCAGTGCAGCTAATAGCGTCTCGCTGTTTTCATTTAACTCGCATGCGGCCTTATTGCCGTATATGGGCTCGACCATGCCTGATTTAGGCGAGCCTTTTTTGGAGAAATCCATGGTAGGGGTCGATGACATACAGTTGAAGTCTAGGTCTAGAGGTTGCGAGTGCATGTCTAATGTCGCCTGAAAAGACAATACAGGTTGTTGTTTAGGAAGAACATTACTATAATAGGCCGTAACTTTTAATTTCTAAGTTCCTATGGTGTAGCGCCGACGACAGAATTTTTGTGTGAAGGAGTTGCGGCACACACCAATCAATATGATTCCGTTTTATTAGCTCACAAGCGGTCATTAATAACTTCTTCGCACAAAAAGTCCGTCGTCTGCGCTGCACCTAAAGCTATCAATTTGAATTTGTTTGTTCAGTAATATTTTATTTTCTACAACGTTAAGTTGCGAGTTTTAGTGCCCGCGATTTACTTTCGTTTTATAGGTATGATACGAGTGAGTCAGTAGGCGCAACAAGCGCACGGTAGTCACCAAATTGACGTTTTCTACTAATTTTAAACGGTACGCTGAATTCTGTCTGCAGCTCTCTACAAAATTGACATGGACACATATTTGCGTGTGCACTCGTGTGAAAATATGGAAACGATGAAATTGGTGTCATTAGGATTATTTTTTGTACGGTAAACCCGTCACGCGTTACTAATCTTTAAAGGGAAGATGTAAATCGGGGGTGTTCGGGGAACATTTCCGTGGCAAATTGTCAATGGCATCGAACAGGTGCACCGGACGGAAGTGTTGGTCGATGGAAATCTAACAGAAGTCCCATCTTCCCCAAATGGACTGAATTTCCACACGTTAAAAAGGCGGAATGCACCACATCTGTAGAGATTTTTATCAGCGGTAACCTCTATACCTACATCAATCAACTCAGCCTATTTAATTGCAGTCTAGTGCTGGACATAGCCTTCTGCCAAGTTGCACCACAACTAGAACAACCCGTTTTCCGTAATCCACATCCAGTATGTCCCAGCCGCCTTTTTAAGGTCGTCGCAAACGCATGCCTATACGTTCCTTCATACAATTTATGAACTATCTCACCTGATGCATCGTAGCCTGGTCAGCGAGACTGAACCTCCTTGGGTCCTCAACAGCAGAACCCCCAGTGCCCAACGAGCTCTGACTACCAGCCAACGACCGTGACGTCACTAACCGCTGTAACCGCTCGTTGTTCTGTTTGAGGTTTAACATCTCGTTCTGGAAGTGTACCTTGATTTGAGGACATTTCAACGTATTCGTTTAAAAAATCTTAGTGCGGGTAGATAATTTTATTAAGTGGTAAATTGTATAGGTGAGGCAAAAAATTATAATAATATACACGATGAAATAAGCGGAAATTGCGTAAATAGGTAAGTGTTCTTAAAAACATTGTTGATGCTCCACTACTCGGTACGGACGAGGTAGAATTTAATTATATATGAGGGGGTCGTTTATAAACATTTTGTAGAACGCAGACTATAATCAGGACCAAATAGTGCGTTTAATTTGTATAATGGGCTACTAGCGAGCCCCTAATGAATACTCACCGTGCTACCTTAATATTTAGTAAGTGGATACCGACTATTCCTTGCGGTGTTTTCACAGTTAATGATAAGAATCTTACCGACTATTATTGCTATATTAAGTGGACTTGTTATTAGCAGCAAAAAACTATTTAATTATTTATTAATCGTTCGAAATATTCTTACCCTCATTTTTATGACGGTGTCTTTAAGGCTTTCAAGTTGATGCGCTGAGCTGAGAGCCTCCAATCGGATATCTGTTAGCACCAAATCCTTCTCTCGTAATTGCCTCTTCAACTCATCAACTAATCCAGAATCATCTGGTTTATCTGGAAATAAAATAACGATCTTCAGCCACATCCAGTAATGAACTCTATTAATTACGATGTAAACTTTAATTGGAATATTCTTACGATGCTCCTAAAGCTATAAAATAAGCCACTGAACTACTGGAAGTGGTTTCAAAAGGAAACCCGAATACCTGGTTTAAACTAGAAGAATTAACCATAAGTTTTATTTAATCGCACCTAATTACTGCATTACTAGCGATATAAATAATTAAAGATAGATAAGAGAAAATTAGACACTAATTTTGCCCATCAATGTGAGTTTGATACCTAACTTAAATTAAGGTATCGTAAGGCACCGTAATGCATGACCAATTGGACCAACTTATATTCTCTCTCTCTCTTTCGTGTGGTTGTTGACTAACCTGGTATCAGAGTTTTTATGCCGCCTTTGGGCCTCTGACTTGGCTTTACGTGCAGTCGAGAAATATCTCTCAGGCATGCCGGTTTCCTCACGATGTTTATCTTCAGGGACCAACTCACAATAATAATTTAGTTTCCGAACAATATTTCATCTAGTAGGTACTACATTGTCCCAGGTGGCTCAGCTTACATTAACTTTTAGCCCCTAACTTTCTCTCAACCTGATTCGCCATCCATTGTTTGCAGTAACTAATTTCCCTTATATCTCACCTTTGGTCTGGTCGTCTATTTTGGCCGGCGGGCAGGGCTTGTCTTTAACGTCGAGTGTCTCGTGCGAATGTTCTAGACTGTTCTCGTTGCTTCCCTCGCGGATCGTGTGCGGGTCGTCGTAGTGATGGGAACCCGACGAGCTGTCTTGCGACGACAGTTGCCCGAGGGAGGAGTGCTTCGCTGTCTTTGAAATCTTGGCGTTCCGCGAGAAAGCTTTCGTAAATGATGAGCGGAGCTGTTGTGTAACGATTGTTTTGTTAGTGTTTTGTTTATTTAGAAGTTAGTAACTATGTTTGATGTAGTTGCAGTGTCTGTTACTAAAGTCCGGCCGTTCAGAGGATGCGTTCTTGACACCTGTCAGTTTTATAGTAACGAATATGTGTTTTGCGAATTTGATCCTTATTACAACTACAAATTGTCCAACTAACAAGTGTCAGGAACGCATTCTCTCGACGGACTGTAAACAATATTGAGTCTACTACTCGTACATGCATATGGCATAAATTTCAATGTTTTTAACAATACGTTGTATTTTTCTCATATTATGTTGATATGAATATTTATCAGTAGGTACCTAGTCAAATGTTTAGTCACATTTAATATAGATAATGTGCGATTGAATTATAAACGCGTTGTTATGTAGATAACAAATACGAAATAAAATCTTATTAAATTCCAACACTTGTGTTCTCATTATGTAAAATTTTCTTTGACGGCTTACTTAGAAAATCAATGTTAACATTAGAACGTGTCCAATGTAGGCTACTTGTACACTGTACATATTTATTGCACTGTCAATATTAGGTAAACGAAGGATAATATTTAGTTAAGTTTATTCAGTTTGTTGTAGACAAAGTTAATGAATAGATAATACAGAACTGGAAGTTACACTCTCATATAAATGTTTCTTTTGTGATACAAAAGCTGCTATGATCAGAAAATTTTCCGTTTTTGGACAGGCACTGAGTCAAAACAATTTAGTTTTTTTTTGTTTGTAGGTGAGTGTAACTTACCCATCCTTTCTTCTTGTGCTTCTTGTCGTGCGGTGCGGACGAGCCACTGCTGAGGCTGTTGATGCTGGACACGCTGTCGGTGGACAGATGGCGCGTGATGGCGCCGTTGCCCGTCTGCGCCAAACGCTGCGGAGATGACTGCGTTTGACTGCCTGGCTCCTACACGTCAATATTCAACTATTCAGCGATTTTACTTCAATTTACTCATTTGTAAGTAAGAATTTATCGTTATTTTTGAGATCGGTTAAGTTAATACCTCTTAAAACTTCAATCTACGTCCCTGAACTTTAGAGATTTCGACAGAAATAGCATTGATTACGCACGCAACGTTATAGGTCTGCTGTGTCACGAAACCTGCTCAAATACTATATTTATTTATAAATTGAATGCATGAATAATAAGATGTGTAGGTTATAGGCACGGTCATTTCAAAACATTATTAAAAACAGCTAATGCAATATTTGATGCAAACACTTATGGTAAATAAACGAATCTAATACCAAATATTTGCAGCAACCTTTTACATTTAGAAGCTGTATGCTATATTTATGACTCTCTCTAATTATCATTAGGTTTCATAACACGATCATAATGTATGCTTGTATCAATTTGAATAGTTCACGATGTACTTACAGTTAATATTAAGGAGGTAGTAGTCATGTCACTTGTCTATTCTCGGCGCGTCTCAAATGTGGAACAGGGACAGATCTATTGACGGTCAATTTAATGCAAATGCTATCGTTGCCTTATTTGTTTCTGCTTATTGGACCTCGAACGTCCCGATTCTGATAATGCTACATTTATTTCTACGTAGTCTTTGCGTTCCGTACATCGTTCCGTGCGTTTGACTATATGCTAATGATGTTGGTCTTATTGCAACGCATGCCTAGTTAATGTACATTGATTGATAGATGACATTGGACATCGTACCAAGTTTCAACATTAGAATACAAATGAAGTCGTTGCAACATTAGAACGTAATCACATATTCAAACAATCGTTTATTTTTTTGGGGGCTTTGACATGATAATATAAGAACGATACAAGCAAAATATGACCAGAATATTTGATTTTCAAAGACTTTTTGATTTCGTATTACCTAAGTATAAGTACGGGAAAATATGCAAGAGACTACCATACTGCGTAGTTCCTATTGTATACCTAGTCAGGTAGTGCTTAGTTAATTTTGGGTTAGTGGATCATATTTACCGGCCCGGTGACATTAACACCATCCGCCCTAATACCCATGGACTGCATGTGGGCAGTCGTTAGCCCCGCCTGGATTGATTGCTTCCTCAGCAGCTCGATCGTTTGACGCAACTCCGTTAACTCAGAGTCCTAAAGCAAACAAAACGTATGAGACCACATCCGAAGTATAACAACAATAAAACTTATAATTAAAAGAAAGTAATTTGTTTCCGTTCGAACCGGTCGGAGTGCCGGCAGAACGGCTAGTGGCTTGAGGCGTTCACATACATTATGACGCTAAGTACAACGATTCGTTGTTTCGTTAACTCAGAGATCTTGTATACAGATATTCAAATTATCTAACAGCAGTAGTTAAGTTTTAATGAGTAATAAAATGAAATTAAAGGATGTGTGATTTAACGATGGAAATTCTTGTTGTTTATTACCTTTCTCTCGGCGGTCGCGGTGAGCTGCTGCAGGCGCGACGTCATGTTGGACAGACTCTGCTCAAACGCAGACACCACGTGAGCCTGCAACAACATAAAACAAATTGGTCAGTTTGAGGTATCCTGTGAATATTTTGCTACGCTATAAAATACTATAAAAAATGTCGGGAACGATTTCATAAAGATTTGACGGAAAATTATAGGTAATGGTGAAATCCACGCCTAATCTGTGATTTCAATACGTTGCTTGATTGCTCAAGTTACATCGTGACTAGTAAACAAATACCTTTGGTTAATTAACGGGTACCTTGTAGCTTCCTCCAGCCAGTTGAACCACATTATAACTGTAATTTCTATTCAGTTTAGTTTGTAATCAGAGGCGACCACAGGCCCGACTACCGACTACTGACACAGATCTCTCCATAACTTCGGTTAGTTGTAGGGTGAGATTATTATGTATCCAGCTCGACATCCTTAGCTCGATAATGACACCAATTGCTCACGAGTCACAAGAAACCGGTTAAATGTACCACCTTGACGAGAAAATAATTACTTACGTCACATTTTACCTTAGTTACGTCGTAGTAAATATTGGATATAAACATTTTATGAACTGTAAAAGTGACTCATCGAAATAAATTGCTTTATAGGACGGTAGGACGTGGGTGTAGCTGGTCACGGGACCCTTTGTTTGTTGCGTTGCGGGAACGCACTCAGCGAAATTAACACGGGGGTAAAGGCCCCGGTCCCTACGAAAGTATTAATGTAAACACACCTACAACCATAAACGCATAAATTAATTTGTTCAGAAATTAAATTCGAAGACGATTTCCTTTTGTTCATTCCGTTCGTGCCATCGTTTAACTTGAATAAAAGTAAATTACATTTAAATACTTATATCTTTTTAATAGGACTATACACCTGCCTCGATGCATGTTGCTTAGCCAATTACGATGGCCGAGCGTTATTGATAGATCTCTCCATGAGACACCTTGTACGCGTGCCGAAGTTAACGAGTAAGCATTACCGTCTGCAATTACGGTTCGTGAAACTCTGATCATCAGGGCCTTCACTGGTAATTTCTAATACTCCTATTCATCATTGCGATTTACCGGCTATTACAGAAGAGTTCGCATTAATTAGAAGGCACACGCTAAGTCTTATTTATAGAACCACCCATCTGATTTTACAGATGCATATTTAGAGGTTGGTTTTATTAGAGCGGAAATGGAGTCTGCGAGCTATGACTTACCTAACTAGGTATCTGAAATCCTAAAAGGACAAAACGAATATATATATATCAAATATGGTAACGATACAAGAACGGGGAAACCCTTGTTCACGTAAAATTTTAGTAGATATAGCGTCGATCGCTTTATCCCTGATATATAATTTAGATTTTTTTATCGCAGTGATGTGCATATATGCGTTGACATCCTTTGTTCAAATAAAACAATTAGTTTCTCAACCATGGTACCATAAAAGTACATTAGACAGGTGGAAACTAATTATTAATCAACAGCTGCGGAAACAGCCGCGCTTTAAGAACATAACGACACGATCGAATAGTTGCTAGTGTTCTGTAAGGAAAGAATATGTCGAGTGTGCCCGCGAGAGTTTTTACTGCGAAATATTTAATGCATCCGTCGGTCTTGCAGGAGCTTTCGCAAATGGACATTGAAATTATCTTCTTATAGACGCAGGTGAATGTTAAAGGAGGTTTATACAGTTAAATATTCTAATTCACAGGCAGATGGCTGAATATTTATTCGAAAAAATATAGATTTTATGATATTATGGTTAGAACAAGTGCCTATTTCCATTATACATTCTTTTGCATTATCTATATCGGGCTTTTGATTGTAAGCTTAGTTTTCTTGGTCTTGAGTTACTAACGAGATTGATACGATTATATATATTTCGGTCAATAAATATGCGAATAATATCCGTACCATATTCAAATCTTTATTTCATACGAACTAAAGATATAATTCGAGCGAATATCAAGAAGCAATATCAATATAAAAGCGGAAGGCATATGGGAATTTATGATGAATAAATAACACGGAACATCTTTCGTAAGAAGTTTCGATGCCCAATAACAATATAAACCGAAGAGATTTTACTGTATCATAAACGAACCAAAATATAGCTCTTACCACAATATTAAGACACGTGGATACATGGTAGAGATAATTCTATCACATAACAACATAATTTGGAAAAACATGTGCTCGGGCACAATACAACAGATAACAGAATACAAATCGAGTAGGTGTTACCTACACGTCCCTCCGTTAATACTTAAGGCCCACTCTACGTCCCACTGGCGTGTTTTACGAGAGATCGGTACAAGACAGGAGATATTATTTGTTCAAGTGCACTCTTCCTTATTCGGTTTGGACATATCTGGGCTGCATGTCGGCGGTCAATTTATTTGAACGGCCGTACAGAATCACCGCACCGTCAAAATTCAAAAGGCTTTATTGGAGGTTTTCTTTGTACAGTTGCTTGAATGCATTTTGGGCGATTCTTCATAGATACATTCGTCGATTGTATAGAATTGTAATTTTCAATAGCTTGAAAGTAAAGATTGGAGAGTTAACTGCATTAATTCTAGGATTCAAGATAGCGCAAGTTTTTAAACAATAAGTCCATAAAACAAGTCCTGAGAGAAATGGTATAAGCGGATGCAGTTGCGTTAGGAAAGTGTGCCGTGCTCGCAGTAGCCACCACCTTCGCGGACATCTGAAGTTGCGACGCGCAGGCGTTTGGGACGATAGCTATCTCACGCTAGATCCCAATGTACTTATACGTGGTTCTGTACCTACAAACCACTTGAACCGATGCTCGTTAATATTAATAGGAGCATAAGCCGTGACTTTATCGGCTGATTATCATAGTAATGGACATATTTTTTGTAGTCTTTCAGTGATCTAACGTTAGAATGATTAGAGAATCTAAGTTAGGTATAAGTAGATATTAGTAAATGGTGATACAGGTTACTCTTTATTTTGCTGACTCTCCCTAATCTGACCTTAACGGTTGCATTTCATTTGGCCTTTTTTATAGTAACAGATAAAACAAAATGAATCCCCTTTTAACAACCAATATGGCCGGTAAAAATAGTTTTAAGTGAAGGCGTGTTAGTTACATAAAACTTCAAAGATCATTAGAAATAAATTCTACAGTAGATAGATAGACTTTTTAATCTTCCTTTCATGGTACCTAATCATTGCTCTAGTTCAAAGGTGTCCCTTCAAGCGATAGTTAGTTTGCCTTTGGAGACGTGCCACCCATGCTCCCTTAGAAATATGAAGTATTGTATATACAAAATAGGATCTACAAACAAATGAACTATTGGGGAAATATCCAAGTAATTTTGATAGGTTTCACCACTTTACTTACGCTCTTGTATTTACTGAAGGATAACTCAGTAAATCCCATTAAGTCAGTACACTACTCAGAAGAAAACATTAATTAAAATAATTATTAACTTCTTTCTCTTATACGCCTTTTATATCACTTACATCTCGAAGTTACAGGGAAATCCTAAAAAATCTGACCTTACATGATAAGATTATTTTGGGACCGTGGGAAAGGATATTATTATTCAACCCAATGATTTAGAGAACGATTAAGTCAGCACCTGACCGTCAGTCAGAATAATAGAGGACCTTTTTGATAAATCCTCGGTAGTCAGGTAAGGTTTTTTTGGACGATTATAATTTATAATGGCAAAAGGTTCTCAGTAATTCTGAACGAGATGTTTTATTCAAACACCTGTTTACAGTGTTAACCTTTAAGAAAGTTCGGATGGGAAAGCGATTCAAATCGAAGTGTGATTATATTACATTCATAGTCGTAGAAAAGTGTCTACGTCATGATTTACATAGTCATAGCTTAGGCATTGATAGACGAAATGAAAGCTGAAAAGGACGTAATATTAAAAATTTGAATTGAAACACGGAATGACACTCCCTGAGTAATCTATTTAAGGGGACGTTACACCCCACCCATGAGATGTCAGGTGAACACGCTACGTCACTCATTAGTATTCTCCCCTAGCTGATGTTTCGATTTGATACGCATGTACTTTCATTGCAGTCTATTATACCATTCCATTAAACAACAGGGAACAAAAACCACTTCACCATCATTCTGCTTTCTCTGAGCGAAAAGTGTAAAAAGCAATTGTATTAACATTAACTATTTTGTAAGAGTTCCCATAAGACGAGTTCCCAAATACCATGGGTAGTGTCCGACCGAAAATGGATTTTCAGCCGAAAACGAAAATAATTTAGAGATGAAACAATATTAATATTTCCGCTGTACACTGAAATCTTGTTTGTTTTTAGGGTTCGGTACTTCAAAAAAAAACGGAGCCCTTATAGGATCACTCGTGTGTCTGTCTGTCTGTCACAGCCAATTTACTCCGAATCGACTGGACCGATTAAGTTGCAATTTGGTACACATGTGAATTTCTGTGACTCAAACACGGACGTGTAACGTAAATAATTTTGGGGGCAAATAAGAAAAAAGTTTTGCAAACTGTACCGTGTGAATATTAGTACCATTATCAAATGAAAGGGCTTGTTGTAAAGAATTCAAATATATTTTTTATTATAATTTTAAAAGAAATACTTGTAAAGTTATTTAAGAAAATAGATGAAAATTAGCCATTCCTCAACTACTGAGCCAAACAAAAAAAAAAAAAACAAGATTTACTTATATATTACAGGAAAAGCTATAAGAAGTCTATGGTCTTAACATAACATGGTAAATCTCTCAATATTGTGCGTACCTATATCTAAAGGAACATGACTTTCAACTACAATGTTAGTTTGTTCTTGGGATAAATTCATCCCAACTACGGAACCCGAAGCCAGCCCGAAGTTAGCCGAACGTCAATTGATATTGCCGAGCTTTACGAAGTAGGCCAAATGACGCGCGACAATTCACGAACATCTATGTTCCGAAGCCGAAGCTTTGGCTGATTTATGGCCGAAAACGAAAATATGGCCGAATCATGAGTGTTTGGCCGAAAATGGCTGAAAACGAAAACGAAGCTTCGCGCGTCGGTCGGTCACTAACTATGGGCAAAAGGTGTCTGTGAAACTAGAAATATATTAAGTTCATGAGCAAAACATAAACCAATAAATAAATAAAAACAAAACAGAAAACTCACCTCTTCTAAAATTGGACAACTTTTGTAGCGGGACTTTTTGAGAGCCAATTCCCACCACGGCACTGGTGGTTTGGATCGTAGGATTGTTTGACACCCAACTTTTGGATCTTGTGATTCATACAAAGTTCCCAAAGTCCTTGATGATGGCCGCGATGGTGGTTGTTCAGAATTTTCTTCCATTGGAATTCCAGTTATACACTCGCAGCATTTATGAGGCCTTCTCTGTGGTCTAAAGTCAGCACTGAAGGAATGCCTATAGTTAAGTCGTTTAGAAAACCCGTTTGTTTCGCTTACAGACCTCTTGAAACCGTTTCTATTACTCTGCAGCGCCATTCTAGGTATCTGTTGCACTTCACTGAGAATACTAGGCTCACTATGAAGACCCGTATGGTCCTCATTCAACGGTGTATTTGGTTCAGAGTGATAACCAATTCTATTTCGTTGCAAGCTTCCGTACAACGGGTTTTCTTTCATATTAGCAGGTTTTAGATCTATAAATTTTGGCCTCCGTAAATTTAAAGTAGCATATTTCTGTGGAGATCTATGGAATTTTGATTTATTTGGTAAATCCTTCAATACATCCTCGGTGTCTGTAGATGGTATCGTGGAATTATCACTGTAGCTTGATATAGGCCTGTCGTTATCAGTGAAGTATGAGGAGGATTCCGAGCAATTATCTCGATCGCTGTGACTCCTTCTACAGTCGATGGAGGAACCAGTAAAGTCCGTGCGTACGGAATGCAGCTCGCCGCCATCCTGGTTAGCTACGTGCTGTTCATACGACTGGCGCTCGCCGTTACTCAAGTTTGAGATTCCAATTTTTTCGCTGCCACTAACGTCCTGCTCCGTTGATAGCTCCAAGCTTTTTAAACGTCTACGAGGCTTTGTGTCTATAGAATCGTAATGAGTTTCTTGTTTGCCGTTTAAACATTTTACTGGAGAACTGCTTTTTGAATGAGGTGGAGTTACTTTGGCATACATAGGTTCAGTGAAGCTGAGTCGCGATGGTTTATCAACAAACGTATTGCTTGCTGATCCATTGTTTACATATTGAACTCCACAGCTGCTATCTAAGAAATTACTTTTGGATGTCCTGTTTAACGTGAAATACTCGGAGTGTCTTTGAGGTAGATTGGTGCTTTGATTTGGTTCAACTAGATTCCTAATCTTTATCCTGCTTCTGGGTGCTCTAATGGTAGCAAATCCATCATGTATTGGCGAGCCATGATACGTCGGTGATGTGGTCACTGCCATGTCGGGTATATTTCTCATGTTTCTACAATATACATTTTATTTGTTTCCATAGTATTTGAAATATATTCATATTCACTAGTATTAACCAAACCAACCCAAAGGTAAATAACAACACAGTGCGAGATGATATAGTAAGTACTGCACTTCTTCCTCCTTATTACCTGGAAAGCGCAAAATTGCAAAATACACGTCTAACTGGCATCTATCGAGTCTTGGTGCTTTCATAGCTGTAATGTATGTAATCGAAATCATTGGCGGCGGAAATCTTTAAAGGGTATGCCTAATCATGTCTGGATATTTTTCAAAATGGTTAGATAGAGACTGGTGTTTCGGTTAAGACTATTCTTGTCATATCTAATCCACTTGACCCGTAATGAAACCGAAATAAATATGAATGGGATTTATTTTGGGAATCCATTACAGCGCTTCAACGTCCGGCTCAATAAAATCTTTGTAGATTTCCACTTAACAAAGTACAGTAACGTTGAATATTATAAATACTGGCACAGGGCTTACCTATCAGTTATGAACTCATGATGCCTACTGCCATACTGCAATTAGTCTGGTCAAACTACCAGAAGACGTTGTGTAATTCGGTGTTTACGATTTCTGTTCATGTTGTACTACGCACTTATCAGTTGTAAAGTCAAGATGCCTTTTATGATATCTATCAACTTTCTAACTCAATAGTAGTACACACGGGTACACATCAAGCTATACATTTCCAGTATAAGCTGATCTCGCATTGTATAGGATTTCCGTACAATGCGAGGTCAGCGTAAACTGGAAATGTATAGCTTGATGTGTAGCCATGTGTACACACTCCTACGTATTCTCGAGCTCTTGATAAGATACAGCCGGCAACAAAAAGCATTGATCGAGTTCTTGTCTTGAAATCAAATATTTATAGACTCATGTATAAGTTAGCAGGCATAATCTATATTTTAAATCCACTATATTTATTAGATACTAGCTTTTGCCCGATGCTTCGCCCTCGGGGACATCGGAAAATATCCCACGGGAACGTACTACCGGGATTAAAAGTACCCTATGTGTTAAACCAATTTCATCCAAATCCGTTCAGCCGTATTTGCGCCAATCCGGAACATACATCCAGACAAACAGACTAACGGACAAACATTCTAAAAACTATATTATATGTATAGATATAGATTAAAAGTTTATCTCATTAGTGTACTTTTACTACAAGCTCAAAAACATTATCTCGCTTTTATGTATGACCTAGGTTAGAGAATGATAGATCCTGGGAGGTCTAAATCGTAACTACGAATTAAGTGTGCGAATATTGTTTTATCTTCAGTTACATCATTTTACAGTTTTACGTTATTACTCATTAAACGATTCTAGAATTTCCAACTGCTTTGTTCTTAGCTTCTTATAACCACGTTGTGTAGAGGTTGTATAACACATCTGCTCGTATGCAAATGTAATGGACCTGCTGTAGTTGCATTGCGCAGCATCGATTTAATTTCACCTAACACGTTATTCGATTGTAAACTAGTATCATTGACCATCCTAACTAATATTAATCGTATAAATGCGAAAGTGAGTTTGTTTGTTTCTTTGTCCCGCCTTCACGCTAAAACGACTGAACGGATATGGATGAAATTTGGCACATGGATTAACCATAACCTGGATTAGGACATTGGATACTTTTTATCCCGATATTCCCACGGGATCGAGACCTATACGGGTGCAACCGCGGGGCGCAGCTACTTAGTATATATGGCAAGTAATGAATTGTAGGGCGAAATAAAGATAGTAAACATTAAAGATAAGTATACAAGTTTCAATGAACTTGAACCTCAAAGTAAAATATTTATCTATTAACGAAAGTGTTGTGTGTGATTTATAGGCGATGAGTTAGATCATAAAAGCCAGAGATACGAGCTGCATTATTCATCTGCATCACAACACAATAGCGTAACCGGTGCCTATATACGGAGTAATGCTTACACATACTAAGCAGACGTGGTCAACAACCATAGCTTGCTAGTAATTAGTAACAATAAATCACATATTATTAGGGCTTCGTAGCAATTTACCATAATAATTATTACCAATAAGTCTTTTTGTTTTTCCGACTATCCCTCTGTCGCATGAGTCACGAAATGTAACAACGCCCGATCTAGAAATTATTTCGGTAATAATTCCCAAAATATGTGAGCCACCTTGTACTCCTAAAAGGTAGAAAAGGAATGGTTACGGTATCAAGAAAGTATAACTTTTGACTCTTGCATTTTACCGATAAGAGCCACCCAAGTCGTTTACACGTTTGCAGTGCTGAAAACATTGTTAAGTGTTACGACGTCAGCGACTTGCGAAAGATAAAGTAAAAGGATATTGTAATGTTATTTTGCATAAAACGGTCTGTTTTGGTAACAGACAATAAAACAGTTTTTAAAAAGCTACAGAAACCATTTGTTACTGTGTCTCACCCACCCATTACAAAGTGAAACGTATTTGTAAACTTACAAAAAAAGGCCGGTCGAGCCCGGTATTACGCTACTTGTAAAGCCGTGTTCAAATAAATAATAATAGGTCATATCGTTATACGGGTAAAGTCATAAATTATGTGGGGGGCGATCGCGGGCGCCAATCGAACAAGCAAACGTCTCAGACGGAGGGGAGCACCGGGAACCGTCCCTGCAGCTTTGCATCGTCCAATGTCTTTTTTTAAGTTCTCAAAGTTCAGCATTTTTTTCATGTCTTTGGGCAAATATGGACAAAAACGAGCTATACAAAAACTTTTTTCAAGTATTTGTGTGAAGTTGTATTAAGTTGCAGCTAAACAAGAAAATATTTCTTAATAATATAGACGAAATGGTTGCCTATCATTTGCAAGCAGAAATACAATTTATGACGCATTAAGTTATCAGTTAGTCATTAGTTAACCTCATTAACCTCGTACTAGAATGTAACTAACACTGTGAGAAAGGGCTAATCCTTTCTTTATCAAAATTTTGAGAATCGTTGCCAGGTACACTGGGAAGCAGGACAACATAATGTTTATATATCTTTCTCTTTCCCACTAATGCATTGCACGCCTCTCGTCCGCGTATCAACGACCTGTTTGTTGTGGTGTGTAGCCTTTGCTTACTGAGGCCGTAGTAACAGCGCTCAGCACAATACTTATTTTCATTTCATGGTCATTTCATAACATTTCAATAACCCTGCCCCAGTGCTCGTTGACTGACGTTTGTAAATAAACTTCGGTACTTTGCAACTGCATAACAATAGCCGTGATTGTAGCATTTTTGTATTGATAACGGTACAACCCGGCTCGATTTGGCATAGAATGAATCGACAATAATCTATTCATGTGTATCATGTTCCGTCACACGGGAATTCTCAATTAGTGTAGATTATGTTGTTTGCTTGTTGTGAAAACGGCTTTTAGTGGAGTTGTTACCGAGTACTTTTAAAGAGTCGGTTTTATGTTAATGCTCTTTAAGGTTAACTACAAAACTCTTCATAAACGTAGGTTAATGTCCCTTAGCAACTTCTTTGCTTACATAATGCATACTTACATGTGAGCATCTATCTCTAATGACATTTTAATTTGTGTTATTTTATTTTCATTTATTTATCAACCAAATTCACTACTTTCCCTTCAACTTACTACACAGCACAGAGAAGGTACGAAGACACGTGTGGCAATGAGATCATGGTCCTAACGGTTCCTATGGCGATCTCATTGGCGCCGGCAAAACACATGAGAATCGATTGTTTAGAAAAGCAATAATATTATGATTATTAACAGTACTCGAACTGGATACCCGTGATTGCATCCAAAGAAAACATAGCAATGCTATACCCTAATGAGTTGTGTGGAAATTGGCTGTTAGCCGAACTATTTTTCACGCAACTGTCTGTGGAGATAGAGACAGACACAGGGGAAAGGTCGACGAAAGTTCTTACGTGAATACCTACGTAATGTTGCTTTTTATTTAAAGGAAGTCAGCTACTCTTCCATACCCACTCTAAAGTTATTATGGGGCAAGTTAATATACTAAACAAAACAGCTCTCGTTTTGTCCCAACATTACTTATTTAGTAACAGACCTCGTATCGTACCATTCCTCTCGGGTCGCAACACAAATAGTTACGTAAGATAATCAACCAGTAATTTGAAGCAATTTCACGTACAAAACAACACTCTTAAACCGGAGCAACCAGACTCTATTCGTTACATTATATTATAAGTAATTCATTTTTTAGGGTTCCGTAGTAAACAAGGAACAATATAGTTTCGCCATGTCCGTCTGTGTGTCTGTCTGTCTAAAGACGCTTAGTACTAGAAAGCTGTAATTTGGCATAGGTATACATATTAATCACGCCGACAAAGTGCTAAAATAAACGCACGTGCACGTAATGTGGGGATGATATTTTTTCTCATCTATCCCATGTTGTGGGGTATCGTTGGATAGGCCGTTCAAAAATATTGGGGGTCTGTCATCAACACCTTTTTTCGATTCAAGGATCCATTTGCGTTTTTAAGCATTAGAGTTAGAGTCAAGTACCCCCCCCCCCCCCCCCCGCTAAATGGTTGTTTATGGGGATGAGAAAAAAAACATAACAAGGAGTACCTACATTATAATGAAATTAAAAGGAAAGCTATCACAGCGAAGTGGGCTATAAAAGTTAACGAGTAATAGTCGACCAACTTAAATTTGCAGTTGGAGAATTGACCGTGGCATATATCGATGTATGGGTGCATTTGTTTTTCAACTACAATTTTAAGTTTGTTTTTGGTCCTGCCAGGGTCGCGGGAATCCTCGTGGAGGCGATCGGTCCTCGTAGAGGCGATCAGCGGCAGAGATCTCTCGCGTCCGGCCCTGGTTCAGGCCATGGTACGGAGCGACTGGGCATGGGCAGCCGTTACCTCCTTCTGCGAAGCAGTAATGCTCGCGAAGGAGGAGGCGGGACGGTTGAGGGAAAGACAAATTTCGCGCCCATTCGCTCCTAGCCGCCGCAGGAGAAGCCCTGGGCGTCGGAAATCCCGGGCGGATTTCCGCCCATCGTAGGCGCGGGCTTGCGGACGGTGAGCAATGGGTAGCTCACCGTCCGGTAAGGACCAGGCCCGGGCCTCAAAGAGATATCGTCAGCACAAATGTAGGGGTCCACTAGGGCCGATGCCTGCCGGGGTCGCGGGAAGGTACTAAAGGGTCACCGAGGCCCCTGGCAACACAGGCAACGGAAGGAATACGGGTGGGTTTTAGTCAGTAAGAGTGTGACACACCCTCCCGCTCCGCCTAGAGCGGGAGAAGTTATTTGATGATTCCCCACCAAAAAAAAAAGTTTTATTTTGGTATAAATTCATCCCAACTTCACAACTACGAAACCCTTCATTGTGCGTGGTCCGACATGCACTTGGCCGTTTTTTTTATGTTAAAAATACATTTGCAAGTTGTAGAAGCATTATCTTTGACACTGACACTAACTCCGAATCGTAAGATAACCCCAGGCGATGTAGTAAATAAATTGATATCGAAATCTAAGGAGCTTCCTTAGTTTTCGATATCAATTTATTACTCAGAGCTTACTCAGAACTTAACATTCGAACATATAAAAAAGTTACGTAGAAAGTACGTTTAACAGGTTTTTATGGAAATCATGTGTTAAAATCCCGTCTTATATAATAACAATCAACGAATACTAAAATCACGGTGTGAGCATAAAAATGTTTTGCTATTAGAAGAATACATATAAATTGTTTTCCATAAAACTAAATGGAAAAATATTCAAATGTCATACCTATTCTAACCGCGTATGCTCAATAGCCATTAAAATGTATACTATCAATCTTAGAGTAAATCAAGCGCAAAAAGGACAATAATGATAATAGTGATGATCTCAACGGACTTTACTAATTATTATGCCAGACTTGACCTCTACACATGTTAATGTCTCTACGTAATTCCTTTAGATAATACGGAAAATATCTTGTTTTCAATCAGAATAACGTTACACAAAATATATTACGATAAAGTACTAACTTGTTAAGGTCATAATTAAATTAAAGACAATAATAAAAACAATATGTACAGGTTCGTGTACGGAATGATCCAACGATAAAGCAACAGTTTTTAGGCTCAAGGGAAGCATCTGTCGTGCACATGGCTCAGTAGCAAGCCGTTATAAGAGCATACTTGATGGGAAGACATTCGATATCTACCTACAAGAATGGAATGAACATCGACATCACCCAGTCATTTGTAAGTTTTTTAATTAGTCTCTGAAAAAGCGGTCAAGGACCTGTAAGAAGCCGATACGGCTATCTATCATTGTAAAATGCAGGCATCTAGTCAGCAAAGTAGGTTGTGACAACATTTCAGAATTACTTTGTTACACGTTACGTTTAAGATAAGGTATGAACAAATTATACCGAAACGTGGAATAGATCATCATCATCAACATCATCATCTACCTAGCCTTTCCCCAACTATGTTCGGGTCGGCTTCCAGTCTTACCGGATACAGCTGAATACCAGTATTTTACATGGAGCGACTACCTATCTGACCTCCACAACCCAGTTACTGGGTAACACGATACCCCTTAGTAAGACTGGTTGTCAGACTTTCGAGCTTCTGTCGACCCGTAACGACTGTCAAAGATCTACAAATGACAGCCGGGACCAACGGCTTAACGTGCTTTCCGAAACACGGAGGGGTCTTGGTATGTAAAATATGATCTTGGAATAGATATCTGCATTTTATTTTATTGTGGATTCCGAAATTCAATTGACAGAGCTAATATATTATTATGTTCTAATTATCATAAACATGTGATTTCTAAACGTAAGAAACGGCGCTATATCTGGCTGAAATTTAAATAAAAGTAACGAACTTGATTTTAAATAAATTATGCGATATATTTTAATAGAAGTAGCTATAAAGCTATACAACGAATGGTTACCAACCGCGAGCACAAGTAGGTACGTAATACAAGAGCAAATTTTACAGACGACGGCCGTAACAAGCAAATAATACTGCGTGGGTTGGGCGCATTGTTTGCCTCTCCTGTAAGCCTATATACATAGGTACGTATATGTCACATTAGGTGCCGCAGCACTGGATTTTAAGTGCGCCGGCATGACCTCCGACCTCCATTCTCAACTATTGTCATGCTAATGATAACTACAGTTATTAATCAACTGTGACGAGAATGAAGGCTCCTACATACTGGCGCGACTTGTCGTGCGACGCGACGCGACACAAAGATACCGCGTGTAGCGCTACAAGCGGTGCCTTTGTGTTGCGACGCGTCGCGTGACAAGTCGCGCCAGTATGTAGGAGCCTTGAGACAAAAACGATGAGGCGAAATCGATACCTAACAATGTAGAAAGCAACTGTGTATTGTCATTATTGTATTAGGTGAATGGAACAGGTTATCATATTTTACACTACTGTGGGACTGATAACAAGACTACTGTCATTAAGGTACAAGCATCGAATGGGGCACTCATACTCATACAGTTGACTCATGGTCACCGGCCATTCGTTGACAACATTATCTCAAGTTTTTGTCGAGTCAAAGGACCACCAAGTTGCGTTAAATGTTCTCTAAGCAGAAAGATGTTTACATTATGCTGTATGTTTAAGCACAAAGATGTTTACAGTTTACTGTAACTTGATCTTGAGCCCTAGCTAATCCACTTTCGAGTAGATGTGCTTGTTACGGCACTTCCTGACTAGATACGGTATAATCCTGTCTTGTAGAGCTTCCTTCCGCGCTTGCTATTCAACTATACACAGGATAACGGATAAACCACTTAGGGAAGTACCTCGTGTTGTACAACACTTGGCTATGAGAAGTTTATACAAACCAGTTTTGATAATATCGAACCATACGTAATTTTTTACAAGTCAAGGATGAATAAAGATCTCGTTTAAGTCACACTACAAGTAGGTACGTATTTTTTGGAGGATTGTAGCAGTCTTCCTGTCAAGGTCGGCGGCCGTTGGAGATGACGCAACCAACACTGAACGGGTTTTGTATTGACACGCGTAATTCATTGATAAAATACCTGTCGAGGTGAAATTATTGAAGCCTTTACACTTATTAATATAAATCATAACTAATCTCAAACGTGATTGTACAAAACTTATAAACGATTCGTAAACATCTATAAACCTCAATCCGTTAAAGATTATTGTTTATTTTTGGGATGGCAAATGTATTCACGACGATTAACCTATCATAGTTATTACAACACTTAAGTTGTTAATAGTATTGATTTTGGTTTAAAATGGTCTACGTAAGAAGGTATTAAGTATTTAAGATAATATATAATATTTTATGGTATTCAGAACAAGTTTCGATTATCTCTAAATGGTCGAAAGATATTGCGCAGTCTGTCGTGAGATATTACAACAGCATGTTAGAAACTCAATAAATACACTAGTCATGACAATATAGTAGCAATTAAGAACAAATAGGGTACAATACGGTCTGTAAATTGACAGTTCCATTCCCTAATTATTTCTTAAGAATGCGTTACATATAAAGAACCTTATCATTTGAAAGCTTACTGTAAGCTTTGTGCAACTGACTTTCAATTAAGTTTTTATTGGATCGATTCAGTCACGAATTCAAGTAAGCAAATGCAAATAAAGTAAATCAATTAATGATCTAAGTTGCAAATTGTGTTAATGTTTAAAAATAACTACTGTTTGTAATGGGAAAATAAAGCAATCGAATGTAACAAGAACAAATGCGTGATAAGAAGCTATTGGCACCAAATGTTACGTGTCGAAAACACAAACACTGCATTTCAAAAGGATATAGGGTATACATGACTGTCTGATAAAACACGATTTCTTTCCTGTTCCTGTGGCTCGTAGTCTGTGATTACCTAAGCGAGTAGGTACTAAAGCATTGCGGACGATATTAATTAAATAGCCAACAATTAAAATTCTTATAACGCATTCCTTCCTGTTACCGATAAGTTGTAGCAGATTTATATTTCCGATATCATTTGATGACGGGATAACAGTGGATTTCTTACTTTCTATCGTAGTCTGCATTAATAAATTAATTAAGGTGGTTCGTAATATCTCTCTGTATTCACTTTCTTTATTTTTATAGTGTTTGCAATATATTTGTGTTTTATGGGCATATGTCTAAAACCGTGGCTGAAAATACAGGCACCTGCAAGTTCATGTTATTTTACGTACATTTTACGAGTTCGTTGTCTTTGTTCTATAAACACTATTTTCAGTTGTGATCCGCCCAAACATTAAAAGATTATGTTAACATGGGTGCTCGTAAAAGACACATAATATGCAACTACTGGCGAACGATAACCATCTTTATATGGTAAATACCATTTCCTTGTCTAAAAATAACTTGATATGGGAAGAGAGTCTAAGTAATAAAATAACAATTTGTTTATTAAAAGGAAGGTTATTTACTATGCCATTTAGCTTATTGAGCAAATAAATAATGTAGGGGCACTATCAAGAGATCCCTGGCCAGTCTCCATACGAATTAACCTCAATTGACAGTGTCGAGGAGGCGCTTCGCTGATTGAAGACAGCGAACTGTAACTACCAGTGAGTGTCGCTTTCTGTATTCGATATTTGAATAAATAAGGCTATATTTGCAACTCAAAGCAGATCCGTCCTTACCTTTTAATGTAGAAGTAAATAAGATGTTGTATTGGCATCGTATTTGGCGAACCATTTCATTCACATAACAAAACTATGTATAAGGAGATAAGATATACAATTGTGGCAGTTTTCTGTCGATATTAAGACTACGTTATCAATCGTAATCTACAAAAGTATTTTCATTATTAAAATGTAGTATATACTTAAAAAACAAAGTATTGACAATTATTAATTACTTAGTTTGGGTAAGATTCCAAAAATGGGCAAAAAGATTAAAACTTCAAACAATTTGCCTCAAGAGTCTGTACTCAAACCCCAAAAATAGTATCTATCTAAACACAAAAGGTAAACATAATCTAGTTTTAAACGTTTGGAACATTGCTAGTAATAAGGAACTGTTTTTTGAAAATACCGTGCCAGTCTTAGAAGTAGAGCATAGTACTTGTTATCAGTACAATATAGTTTGATATGCTAACTGGAACAAAGTAAATGAGGTAGACATGTTTGCATAGATTAGTTTAGATTACATAGGGATGCTGCAAGCGATAGCCGCGGAGTTGCGTAAATAGGACGAGAAGCGTTGTCCTGTGGTGACATATGTGCATCAGGGCCGCGGCCCCACCGCAGCCAACGTGTAATATACCACATTGATTTATTATACCCATAAAAAGTCTAAGAACAAACAAATAATAATATAAATTTAAAACTTTATAAGCTTTCCTTATATGAACAGAACAAAGACATTAGTTTAGATTACATAGGGATGCTGCAAGCGATAGCCGCGGAGTTGCGTAAATAGGACGAGAAGCGTTGTCCTGTGGTGTCATATGTGCATCAGGGCCGCGGGCCCACCGCAGCCAACGTGTAATATACCACATTGATTTATTATACCCATAAAAAGTCTAAGAACAAACAAATAATAATATAAGTTTAAAACTTTATAAGCCTTAGCCTATTATATGAACAGAACAAAGACACTCGCACGCGCACTGTCAATAAAGTAATAATTTATATTATTTGATGTGTTTTGTACTTAACTTTTGTAATAGGTGCGAGTGTATGACACAAGAATGATAAAGTTTTATCTATGTTAGATTAAAATAAGAATCATTGCTTAATATTTTGACTGAGTTAGAATTGAAGCAACTAGTCTTATCACACCGAGTAGGAGTAGGAACCTATTACTATTTCCAAGGCAAGAAAACCTGAGGATGCTCGGTAATTTGCCGGCGACAAAGCAGCTGTTATTTATCGTAGCAATAAAAAGCGAGAATTATAATCAGCAAAAGATAAAACATTTATGTTTATTTTAATTTCACGAGTGCAGTAAACGGCACTACAAAACTGTATGTCATAATATCCCCGTAAAACACATCAAACGAGATAGATATCAAACGTTTGACCCCAAATAGAACCAGATCGTATATAAACAGATTTCAGTTCACGTTTGATGTTAGCTTTTATCGTTAGTCTCAAGACACACGCAACTCTTTCCCATTGACAAGTTTCATCGCCATCATTACACAGTTTATAACTATTTCTAGGGAAACATAACGATGCAAATTGTTGTAGTAATTATTATACTTATGGCTACATAAGCTTGTTTAACGTTGCAGCAGTTAAAATTAGTAGCCAACCAACTCAATTCGTAGTCGACCAATATAGTAAAACGTCTGATGTTACTTTGTAAGTAGGACCCAAGGACAAGTACAATAGTGGACATAAACAAAATCATCAAAGGGATATTGTTCGCGCGAAGCAGGATCTCTCAATAGGGGCTTTCTTACAAAGCAAGTGTAAAAAGGGACGCAGTTACCTGCTCCAAAGAGGAGTCAGATGGTAGAGACGAAAAAGTTAAAACTACCAAAATCCTCTGTAAAAACTTGTTGTTTAAATAATACGGGGTATTAGATAAAAACTTTGTAATTTCAGTAGAAACCTAATTAGTGATTAACGGCTTATACAAAAGACTTATTAGAAAACCGCCAATGATTTAAGTTACATTAATAAAGATGTAATGTTAATAATGATCATTAGAATATGATGCATCTTTAGAATTATCAAATATGGACAACTGATACAAATGTTAGACCCGGATGTCTTGGTAACAAAACAACAAACGATAATCAAACGTGTTTCGCTCATATGGAGTTCAAAAGATGACTGAAAGTACAATGCTCCAGTGTAGTTAAGTACCAAAACTCGTAGAGAACGCACTGAAACTATTAAACATGTATCACTTTTCACTCATAAGCATAACACAATTCACAACATAAAGCAACAGTGTGTTTATAAGGTCCGTAGTAAAAGTAACGTGCATAAAGGCGTGGAGCAACACACGCGCGACCGCACTCTAACGAGGCTCCGTCTCAGGCGGGGTCGTCTCATTGGGTAAACTTAGGAATGCCTACGGGGGCTAGACCTATGTTGCCATGTTCACCTCTATTATGTGAGACCTAAAAACTTCGGTCTTCAATGATGACGTTTTCAAGGATGGCAACATAACATAAACTAAAAAGGTTCATAAATGTTAAAAAGCTACCATTTGGTAGTTTTATCTACATTTTTGTTTTATTTGTTAACCAACAAGTTAGCCGATTTATTATTTCGGTTAATGTAATCAATGTTCATATTATTAAAATTGTATAAATAAAAATATAATGTATGTATAATATAATAGATATACGCTCTTATAGCCTAAGTTTGAACTTATAAATAGACAAAAGAGTTATCCAATCCTGCCAATACAGAAATAAATAATTAATTTAATTTACTGCAACGCTTCGGGCAGAGCGCGGAGGCTACTTATTTTCTAAAATTAATTTAATAAAATTTAGTGGGTAAGATTTTGTTAAATACACCTGGCAGCCCCAGTTCACAAGAAAAATGTCTGCCGGCGTAAGCGTATGATAATCTAGGAACGTAATTATTTACTTTAGATGTTATTTCTTGTGAATTCTCTTTTTGCAACGTTAAGTGTTATCCTCACCATTAACGATGTTGAGTTGGACTTTTACAAATCAACCACTAACTTATGATTTTGTTGTTCAAAGTTTTCTACAAGCAAGAATACATTTTCTCCTATTACTTTAGATGTTATTTCTTGTGAATTCTCTTTTTGCAACGATAAGTGTTATTCTCACCATTAACGACGTTTAGTAGTCTTTGACTTTTAAAAATCAACCACTAACTTATGATTTTGTTGTTCAAAGTATTCAACAAGCAAGAATACATTTTCTCGTATTTACCTTTTTATGTTAATTTCATCAATAGGGCTGCTTGACCACCAAAGCGGAGCTGGAAAATTGTTACCTGTGCAATTGCACAATAATTTAACATCGGTTACAGTTTCCCAGTTCTGCTTTCGTGGACAGGCTTGTATATAAGTATCTCAAAGAAATGCGATTTTGAATATCCCGCTTTCGCGAGTTTTCGGGGGCATCCACCAGGAGGCGCCAAAAACCGTACCATTTTATTTGTTCGTAGTTGTCATTCTTCTCCCTAGAGTAAATATGTTCCTTGCTCCGTCTGCACTGGCTTGACTGATGGTACCGTGTTTGTGACCGACTGCATTGAATTTAACTGAGTCACGGAACCCAAGGAACCCGGATCACTGATCAAACCAGTAACACACGGTCTATTGATTACGGACAGGATGGGGACGAGGGATATTTAGGGTGTGGAGAAACAACCACGATGGTGTTAGATGTAATGTCGATTGTAATAATTTGTAATAAATAAAAGCAATAGGGACACAAATATTTGAAAAAATACATGCCAATTCTATTTTGACGATACTAATTCTTGTTTAATCTTTCAAGTTAAGCCAGATTTTAAACAAATTGAATTAAGATAACAATATAAAAGATAGAGCAGTAAAGAAGGCGGGTCACACACGTTATCTATAGTACGCGAGGCACTTGTTGCGCAAGTGCGGCAGGCACTTCTGAGGATTTATGGGCCACGGGCTCGAGTTACACTTGATAACGTCTCTGCGCACGCGGCGACTACGACACAAACATGTTTAAATTTAGTAAAAGCAAACAGATGACAATGGTGCCGATTCCCTTGTTCACAAACTAAACTAAATTTAAGTTCAGTGCATCTTTTTCTTTCTATTTCATTAAGAAAAGGACAGAAGATAACTTTTAGTTCAGTCCTGTCAAATTAATCAGCGCCTGTCACTACTCCATACAAGTTTAGACGTGATTAAAAACTTGCCTGCTAAAATTACGTCAATTTACATCAAGCGCTGATTAATTTGACAGGACTGAACTAAAATTTATGTTCTGTCCTTCTCTTAATGAAATAGAAAGAAAAAGATGCACAGAACTTAAATTTAATTTAGTTTGTGAACAAGGGAATCGGCGCCAATAGCGGACTCTAATCTGGATTATACACAAACCGTTAACTTTATACAAGATCCGAGAATCGACAAGAAAGGTGAAGTGTATAATTGTTAACAACTCTTAACACTCTTTCTCTGAGAACTCGAGTGACGACAATTTAATAAAGTTTTCAACCTTATGTACAAATACAACACATGTAGCAAATACTTACATTAGGGACTATATTGAATCTCGTAAGGGGATAAAATAAGTTTAGACTTTGAAGACAATATTATCATCATAATAATAAATAATAATAACATTTTATTTCTCAAAAAACGTAGTAATATTTTACATAAAATAGTTTGGCAGTATTAATTTCTAATAAAACGGATGTAGCCACTGCAACCGAACTAGGCAATGCCTGTGTTTCGGTTTTCAGTACCTTTTCCCTCGATATTTTAATAATAAAAATGCCAACAAAGCAAATAGGTTTGGTTGTTCTACTAATTAATTAATTTTTAAAAGATTAATAACTAATTTAAGTGTTTTATTAATTAAAATTATATCAAAATAAAACTTAACGAAGGAAGTATAGACTTACAAAAGTAGGCTTAATAGGAAACCTGTTAAAATAACGCTAGTTTCTTCATTTAGTATTCAGAATCAGAACAGAAGAACTTATAATATTTACTAGTTTTAAATGTTTCAACTCATCGCAAACAATTAGCTTTCAAGTGAACAACTTCGCTGATGGAAAGCTATATTCAACGAGGATAACGATTTTCTTTGACTAAAATGGCTACATGCCAACAAATACTATTGTTTGTCACATGAAACATTAGCTATTATTCATTATTAACGCCGTCACTTCGTGTGCAGTAGGGTTTAAGTTTGTTGTGTATGTAGAAAATATGTATTAGTTTATGGGCCTTAGTTGCCTGAAATAAAAGATATTATTATTATTATTAGATTGTTTGTCAGCTCTTTTGGAAATCGTTAAAAGTCAATAGAAAACGGAAGTGTTAAACAAAAATTATTAGCGTTTTAAGTGAAGGTGAACAAGACATGGTACAGGGACACGTCAACCGACAAATAACACTAGTACCGGTCAAGCTTTGACATTTTAAATAAGATATATAGTAGATAAGAGTGTTGGCCGGTTTTTCTCACAATAATAATATTTGTCAATATAAGCCTTGTGAATAAAAATATTATTATAAATGGTTAACTACAAAGGAAATAAATCGCGATGTTTAGTGAAATAGAAAATGCTGTTAACAACATCACAAGAATTGTGATACGTAAAGACAAGGCAGGGCAAGAACAACCGATATATCAAATTAAATCGCCATTAAAATAATTGGGATCTCGGTTGTTATCGTCCAAATTGTCGCGCGTTGTGACTTTGATGTAAAACGATTAAGAAAAAGATCTCATTGCTCAACTATAATGTGTAGTAATTAATGTCAATAGCGAAGGTACTAATGTCGCTTGGATGCTGAAACAAGCACTAAATGAAATAGCGTTCTCAATGACACAAGACACTTTCATGACGTTAAAATGTTTTTTTTATTTGTAAAGGTAGGCAATTCAAAGTCAATGATATGGCATTGAGACGCCACATCATCCACTGTGGCCAAGTCTGGTACAACACAATTGGTACAAAACTTAACAATGGCGGCACAAGAACATTGGTGGACGTCTTTCGTATTGAATTATGCATGTCGGCGATGCTTTAATGACCAGTAAATTAGAAACACAAAAAAATCTACTTCAGTCATTGAAAAGTCCACTTTTCTTTGTCCAGACGAATTAACTGAACACATGTAGGAACATTAATGAGTCCGATCACCGTTACATGTCTGATCTTCAACCAAAGAACATTAACTTATTCCTTCCTAAGCGAAAAGAGGTTTCGCTTTTGTATTGATATGTTGAAGATTTATTTGAAGAATCAATCAATCACAAAATTAAAATCAGATGCGTGTTCTTCCTTATTCTTAAGACGCTGACAACACCTAAACCGCGGTCACTGTCAGATTGCATAGAAAAGAAAGAGAAGCGCGACGACAAAACGCTTGTAATTTATTGCAAAATATGAAGTAATTATCTATTTACTCAGAATTGAGTTGAGTAATCGAAAATAAAAAACAACCAAGTTCTGCATTAGAATAAGACGTACTTGTTATTTATTAAATACGTAATTTATGTTGATATTTAATACAGATATTTTGGATTAGAACTCAAGGTAAGAGGTTAGTTTAACGTTAGTTTGTATCGAGATTTTTTTTTCAAAACGTGTTTTGGTGACAACCAAGTTCTGGTAAATATGTTCAAAATTAACATATATTTTTTCCGCTACCACAAACTATACAGATTTGGCAATTTTCTTTCTTAAGAGAAGCCTATTTTGGTCAATTGGGTCTTGTCAGCGCCTTAATTAAAGCTCTTTTATCATAATCAACCATTTCACAACAGGATGCGATTTTAATTTACGTAGGCATTGAGGCTGCATGTGCAAAGCCAACAATTTAAAGTAAGCAATAAAATCATCAATACAAATTAAAAATATAATTGATTGTAACTGGATATTGTTAACAATAAAATCTTTAGAAACTACCAAGGTAATTCAGTAATTACAGAAGTTGTAGATAATAAATGAATAATATCAAATAATATGTAATGCCCTCGAGTTTGGTAACTACCTAGTTAATAAAAATAATAGAGAGTGCAATAAGCTAATTGATATGTCAATTACATTCCTATCATCGTCAAGATTATTATGACAGCTTTAGAGATAAAGCTTACTGATAAATATGTCATGCTAATTAGTGCACTTCTTAATATTCGAATATGTATAGCTACAGAATTTAAAGCACAATTAGTGAATAATGTGAGTGACAACTCTGACAACCCAATAAAAGGACTGATTCTGTTCAGTTCGGGGACTTGTGATTTGGTACACATTAACGGTCTAAATTAATTAACAAATAGGATAACTAATAATGGATTTTCCGTCATAAATAAAATCGAGAAATCGAACTACTCGTAATTGAACGAAAACTAAAATGTCTGTAGGTAAGCCTAGCTTGCTAACTTGTCTCTTTGTTGATGGCTCCAGCTTTTTATTTCTAATCAAATATGGTATGAAATTTTATAAGGAACTACATAATAGTAATACTAGAAGGAATTATAATGTGAATGTGTTTTATCTGGTCTACATTGGCGGCACCAAGTTCAAAGTTGTCACTTACCATAGTCGGTCGCATTTATAGGCGGTTTGTCATGTGGTTGTCAAGTTGTAAGAAAAAAGCGATAAATTTGAAAAAGGCATAAGTACTGAAGTTAACATAAGTAGATATCGGGTATCTTATACTAACGAACTTGAACGAAATAAAAATTCTACTAACGAAATAAAAATGCCATTTTTTTTCCATTTCTGCAAATTTCTAATAGACACGTAACTATTCGTCTTTGACTTGGACATCATATGTCACAGTAGATAGCGGCGGTGGCAGTTGGCATTTGGCATACATTCTTAACGCCCGATATGGGAGGAAACGGGCGAACGGGCGTCTCACGGCCGCACGGACCTCTGATATTATTTACTGACCCCTAACTTGTGATATTCCATCTCAACTTTCTTGAAATGGGGCTTAAAGGGGCTACAATAGATTATCGGTAAAGATATCCAAAAGTTACGCGATATCCAGAATACCCATAAAAAGTGATGAACAAAACCTCAAAGTTTCGAAACGGGTAATACGACCATGGAGAGAAAGTACGAATCTGTACTTACGGAGATCTGTAGTCAACCGCAGTGTTATGAAATATGATGACCACAAAATCGGATCGGTATGAGTTACATTGTGACTAAATAAAAACAAGCTGGGCAGCTAAGCATCAGTGAGCATATCATCACTGAGATAGCTTTACAAGGTGCCAGACTAGTCATTATTTTGTCTACGGAGATAATATCATGTTTCAATGGTGTAGGTGTGGTAGCAAACGCAATGTGACAGCCTGTTTTAAGGTGACATTCAAAGAATAGTTACAAAACAATCTCATGTTACATTATCCTATTGATTAGAGCTTCCATGCGTGGGTACGTTCGAAACAAATGCTTCTCTGTGTAAAGAGGTGACGAGTGTTCACTATTCTGTTAAAAATATAAAAGTAAAACGCGACTAAACTTTACCGTAGTAACTGCATTTTAATTACAATTTGAAAAACACATCAGAAGTATTTTTAATGTCTTACGATTTATACATCTGCAAACACATTAACGAAGTAAATACTTAATTAATTGTAAGAAAATGGATACTTACATTAGTTGTGAGTTGTGTGGTCAGCGTGTGTACTTTTTCTTTAGCATCAGCAAGTTCCCTCCTCAATTTCCGGACCTAGAGGAAAATTGACGGGTTTAATTTTGCACAAAAGTGGACCATAATATGCTTGCTTTCATTTAATTAGTTTTGTATCACTTTCTAGAAACTAGACGATTAGTTGATAAAGTAAAAGCTAGACTATTTGAGAATATGTCAAAATTTAGATAAGAGAGACAATATTCCAAGACATGTAAATAGACACTTCAAAAGATGGATTTTTCATTACGGATAGATAGATGACAAAGTAAGAAAAATGATATGATTGAACTTTACATTAGGTACCTCGTGTGTCTGCCTTTCTTCCGAGCCCGCACCAGCAGCCAATGACGATGCCGTTGACACCAACGATGCTGTTGAACCGTGCACTATGGACAACGATATCATTATTAGAACCTGGATTATGGTAGACGTTTATAGGCTAGGCAAGGTTGATACGAAATATTCCTAATTCTAGTAGTTTCCGAAGGGTTCAATACTGTGGCCACTCTTAACGTTATTGCTTCAAGATCACCATCTATCTACGCCTTTATGTCTTTACGTTTTTGGTAATGTGCACGTGAACAAAAAGTCGCATCAATCTGATGAGATGAGCAACACCTGTAGTATTTAAAAGTACCATCGATTCGATAAGAATAAAATAGGTATCCTTCTTTTGATTTGATGGTACTTTAAAAGAAGGTAGGCAGTGGTAGCATCAGTGGAATTCATTAGGCCCATCTCAGATTTCTTTGTGATTGATTCAACTCATCCTTTTCATCGACAGTTTTAGCACTGGTATCTAATCCAAAATATACAGGGCGTCCCACGACTTTGCCTGCCGACTTTGACTGATTTTCTTCAGAATACTGAACAAAATTTTAAATTAAATGTTAAATTGTATGGTCTTCCTTTTATTATCGATGCTATGTTATTCAGAAGAAATAAATGTATATGATTGAGCCTTTCGATCGGCACAGTAAAATTAGGTACAGGTTTTTTTTTTTCACAGTTAGGGGGTTTGATTCCCGGTCCAGACATGCAATAATTTGAAATTATTTGAAAGCAGTTCGTATTGTATTCAAAATAAAAATGAAGTCTTCATTCAGTATTTTTTTCTATCTACAGTATTTAAGGTACTTTCCCTCTATGTGGCAAAGTTGTGGGACGCCCTGTACATACCTAGAAGCTAACTCCTATATCAATGTTCCGCTCTTCGTATCAGCAAGGAAATATTCCCAAACATTACCGTAAATAAATGTTTTATGTTCGAATTCTGTCTCCGATGCAAGCCACATGTTTGCGGTTGCGACATTATGCCGTGCCGCGGACATCTGCATCGTATAAATGATACCAATGACCGGACGATACCGAAGCACTCGTTATATAGAACACTCTAATTAAAGTATTGGGGAAAGATACTTATTGCGTAAACACTTTTTTCCCTAAACTCGAATCAGATTTCGCTTTTTATGTTTAACTCATTTGTACACATCATTGATTTTCTTTAGTTTCGCATACGTATCTGGTCACAATATTGTAATTAACCATTTCAGCTTCAGAACTTACCTAAGGTAAGATGCTAGGAAAAATTCCGAAAATAACATTAGATTGTGTTCACTATCGAAATGTTTGTTGATAGATTACTTTCAACATTTTCAAGATGGTATAGACTTATTCATACCTACCTAAAAGTCGAAAAACTAAAATAGTGGCCAGCTTTTATTTATAAAAATTAGACATACCTTCATCGTTTTTCTTAGGATAATGGTGCGAGTGTCTGGGCGTGTGCATCACATTGCCGGGCTGGTGCGTCGGGCTCAGCGCTGACCTCGGAGATGGCGACGGTGGCTCCGACACGCCATAGTTCAGACCTGCGTCACACAAATGGTTAAGTTCAGCTATAGTAAGTTAATTAAAGCTTAACAATCAAAATAAATTAGTAACCAGAGATAATAATGCTGAGTTTTTTCCATAGAAAGGCCATGGCATCAGATTCTAAATAATAAAAAAAAAACTTCTTTATTTTATTCTCACGCCTAAATTAACTATAGATTCCGAGGAAAGACACAATCATAATGTCTTGAAAAATCAATCAAATATGTTTACAGTAGGTATGATGTCATTAGTACAAAGGTGCTGCGAACAATCTTTTTGTTATACTTGTTGCCTATTGTATCATTCCTTGCAAGCCATAGAGCAGTGTTCGTAGATGAGACAATACAACAAATAGACTTACGCACTAATTGTACTATTTGCACTGATTAAGATTAAATTATGCAAGAATGTACACTATGAGAAAGATACGCATTGGCATCGTTCAAAGCCACGTGCAGTAGTGAATATGTAACGACATTCCTGGACCCATCAATATTAAAAACAGTCAGGCAACTGACATAAATGTTCGTGTGATGGATGATGCAACAGTACTAGAAGTAGTAAAATTGATGGAAGCAAAACAATCAATAAAAACATTAGTCACGGACATTGATTGTGAAACATACATCACTATGTCCCATAAAATGTTTTTGTTCAAGAATCATAAAACACATACGACATAAACATTAAGTCTTACCTTGTCCAGATGGTCCATACTGCACTGGTAAACAATAGTACGGCTCGTAATCACTCTCCGAAGATCTTTGCAGCATCGATGGGTATAACTTCTCTGATTTTGTTGACCTGCAAGAATGTTAGTTGTTTAATTTTTGTAGGGGAGTAAAACCCTTCACAATCTACGATGAAGCACATTTTGTGTTTGACATTGCTTGGTAATTTCGATGCTTTCAAGCTGGGAATGAATGGAGGTACAGTGACAATAAATGTCGTGTCGAAAGGTGAGTGAGGTGCTATTCCTTTCTCAATCTTAATGAAAAATTCGGGAACTGGGTTTAGAAAAATTTATGTAATTAATGTAATTAGACACAGACTATTCCAGCTTCATAATGTGACAATTAATAGACTTAGTAAACATCTGTAAATGACTTAAGGCTCGCTTGCACCACGAATAGCTAAATACTTTTCGAGCTAAACGAATTTAAAATAAACATCGTTCTGTTTCAGTCAATCGTTTGAAAATGACGGAGAAAGAATGATATTTTAAATAGTTAATAGTTTAGCGCTAAACGCATTTAGCTATTTGTGGTGCAAGCGGGCCTTCTTAGGCCCGCTTGCAAATACTTTTGAGTGTGGGCATTAGGATATTGTACGATAAATATAATATCCGAAGGTCTAATCGTATTCAATCATTCCGAGCTTGCTACGCAGCACTCCAATACATCGTGAAAGCCCTGGACGTATAGCGCACAATACAACATGACACAGTACAGTATGTTTAGCAGTAGACAAAAGCCCGATGAAAATAAATTGCTTCAAAATTGTGATTTTAAAAGACACTGTTTATAAAAGAGATTTTTTTTTTTTTATTTGACTTATTTTTTTTCTCATTTTGTTTTGTGTATGATAAGGGTTATACAGATTGTGAACAATTTTATTGAAAACTATTTAATGTAAATGACTGAAAAAAACAAAATTGCACATTGCATAGGTGAAGTAGTGCACTTCTTAAATCAAATATCCTAGTTTACACCTTTAAATGAGAACATTGAAATTCAAAAACAAATGTTGAAATGAGCATTTACAATGACGTAAATGAAGTGTAAATTATAATAAAATAGAGAAGCCGTGCCTTTTTCAAATCATGCATAATTGTTTATTGTTTAAATGAAGCGTGCCACCTTGAAGCCAAAACATGAACAAACTTCCAACCATGTGGCATACCTTGGAAACGTCCTATCTCTGAGATAGCTAAAAATTTAACCAAGAAGTCAAGACATTGTCATAATAACCACCCACCGTACAAATATAAATACATAACATAAGTAAAGCGTTCATGAATAGTAGGGAAAATAGTATGTAAGTACACATAAGCATGATTAATGAGAAGGGAAGAATTAAGCTAGAAAAAAAGCACGTCGTGTTAATTTTGTCAACCCATTTTCAATTTAATGTATGGAACATAAAGCCGATATTTGGATGAGGATGTAAAGTCGATTGGGATCTAGTTGTTATATGTAAACAATCCACCAATAAATATTGTTAAACTATCGTAAATAAATTAAAATATTGATATCGCTCAATGACTATTGAAATTGATTGATTACTATTGAAATCAGTCAAGAGAACTTCATTTTCAAGTAGAGATAGATTGTCTTAGAAAACATATTTTTAATCAATTCTGTATTCTAAGCCCGCTTGCACCATAAAACACTAAATACATTTACCGCTAAACGTATTCAAAACATCGTGCTGTCTCTGTCATTTTGAAACGTTTGACGATGATGAGAGGACGATCATTTAAATTCGTTTAACGCTAAATGTATTTAGTGACTTATGGTGTAAGTAGGCCAACATTTTAAGTTAGGGTTTATATAATTGCATAAAATAATTATAATAGGTACCTAAGTACAAAAATATAATTATAAAACCTGATACCCCAGAACGTAAAACAGTACGTTGTAATCTCTCTAAAATGCAATAGATATTTGGGGGACCCACCTAATGCTGTTGCTCCTGTTTAACCTGGAGCCCTGTGCGTCTCGGTGCATGATGAGCTTATTGTGTGTGAGTGAGCTGCGGTGGTGTGAGTTAGGGGAGGAGGTGTGGTTGTGCGCCTGCGCCGAGTGCAGCGACGTGAGGGACTCCATCGACTCGCCCTCGGACAGGCGACCACTTGCAGAGTATGTGTTGCTGAAAAGGGGAAGAATGATGACGGCACAGAATGGCCAGCTGTATTTATCTCAAAAGAGATGTTCTATTTTCAAACTCAAGTTAAAAGAAAATAAAATCGAATCAAACAAAACACTGCCGTATCCTACAACTGGCCATTGAAAATAGGGCTGAAAAAAGCATGTGATCATGATAGAAGGGTTTTGCGTGTCATAGTATTTTATTTTCATATAGATTTAATTATTTATATTGAAAATTATTAGATAACAGAGCTGAGAGAGCACAATTGCTTTGCTAACACAAAAATTGAGTACCTTTTTAAACAGCGCTTAAGTTCAGTTCAGCTTTGATCCTTATGTAGGCCAAGAGTCATTTACAGAAAATAATGACACACAAAATAAGCATACAAGAATGATGAGGCAGTATAGTATAGTGATACTGGTGATAATGACATAAACAGTAATATTTATACACTTAACTGACACAGAAACATAAAAATAGAATTCTAAATTATTCAGCTGGTTACGATTCATCACTCATGTCCATACAAAAAAACACCCAACCACATACAAAATAAGTACTAAATTAATAGATATTTACAATAATTACCTGTGTCTTAGCCAAGGTGCATACGGGATCCCGTAGTCAGACTTGACTTCAGAATACGTTTGAGTATCAGAAAGACTGCCGTCACTTATCTTTATGCCACCTCTAGGTGCGATCCTGGAAGCCATTGCATGTATTAACTAATGCCAAACGTTTGGCAAGAAACACACAATGTATGGGGTTTTAACTACTCATCTAATAATATACTTAAACCACTGAAGAACAACACATAAAGTGAGGATAACTTTGAACTACTTAAAAGAGCGTGTCACTTAAACTGAGATCGACTTAACATTGACTCAATTCCCACGATGTTAAATGATATCGATAAGGACTCTTTGCTTACTTGTCAACATTCATGATTGTAACGGCCGATATTTTTTTTTGTATTTATCTCTCCAAAGGCAAAACTGGCTATTTAAAAAAAAAGCTCAAAAATTGTTAGGTATATCGTCCGAACACCACGAAATTCTGCTTCGCAATGTGTATTTACTCAATTATAACGTCGGTGGACAGTACAGAGACGAATTAAGCCACAGTTCAATTAAAGAACACGTCATATTGTACCATAACAACTTTCCTTTGATTCGAGAAACAGTCGAATGGAAGTTATCTTCACATTCCCGGATTATAACTCAATCCTTGTTTGCATTTCCAATTTAAATATTTTGATATCAGTGGAATTATTGGAGTACATAGGTCAAATATTGATAAACTAGCTACTAATAAAAATACAAGGAATTCGTTCAATGGTCCCGAAATGAATAACGACGTGGAATAATTAATAACTTTATTGACCGTTGCAATAAAGAGCACTCGATCACCAATCTACTAAATATAATCGTAGGCTTGAAATAAGTATTTTTAGGACCGACCTAATAAAACTTTGCAGTTTTATTCATTGCTAACCTCTGCCCGCGTGAAATTTCTTGTTTTAACATTATATTCTATGGCACTCAACAATACTGCAGCTTCACATTAGTGTAAGAATTTTCAAAATCAAATTTGTAGTTCTAAAGATTACCCCGATTACATACAATCTCACAAAACTCTTTGATACAGATTTGTTGAGTTTCGGCAGCATATTTCTTATTATAACTGGGTGAATACATAGAACCTGTCCTGTTTTATTTAGGCTCCAGTTCCACCCTGTATTCATAATTTCAAGATCATAGTCATCCTCTAGCTTCGTAAAGAGAGAGCAAGAGATCTATTCATCTCACTCTCACTTATATCTATCCAGATTATTAGTTAAACTGTTTAATTGCTGATGTCAACGAAACAATTGTCTTGAAGCGGTTATTTGTTTGGGAAGTCAGCTGTGAGGTAATTTATACGTAAGGCTAGATATTTCTGGATTAAGTGTATTTATGGGTAGATTTCAGCTTCATAAAGGTTCTTTTTCACCCTGTTTAATGACCATGTCTACTTAAAGTCTCTTTAGGTATGTTTTTACAGCTACAATTATGATCTTCTACACTCGATCTAAACGAATATTTACAAGACAGTATATGTTTTTAACAGACATCAAACAGTTAGTGTTTAGTACTGAATAAGCACAAACATAACGCTTACACAGAATCATGACCTCATGCATCTTATTGAAAAGCAAAACAGCTATCAAACAGTTGAGAACGCCCCAATATGTGCAGACATAAAACAACATTCATTTCAAACGTTATATATAATATATACAGGGTGTTCGGTAATTAATGGAAATCCTTAAAATGGGTCATGGTAGAACATATTATGAAATATAGAATGGCCATTCAGAAAAAAATATTGCAAATTATGTTGTTTAACCAAAATTCACACCTTTTCTACGCAAATATTAATAATTCACAATTTACTCTAGATACAATAATGAATAATACCATTTTGAAATCGGCTTTAATCACATAATATTTTAAAATAATTCGTCACTTATGTACTTAAACATTGTCAAATAAATTATTTTTAACAATTTTTTTCTTCAGAATAAACATGCAAGTTGTTAAAAAAAAAACCGTGTTATAGTAGTGATCCTATTTATTGCTTATCTATCAGCTCAGTTAACGTAAATAACTATAACAATAAAATACTGATAGAATTCTTTACAACAAAAATGTAAAATCTTTAGTTCTACTTGATTTTTTTTTGTATTTTTTTCTAAATGGCCATTAGTTCTACCATGACCCATTATAAGGTTATCTATTAATTACCGGACACGCTGTCTAATTCAGATCCATTAAATGTTTTGCAAATTCACTAGCAACTTACATCGTCCGGATATTCAAATCAAAACAGTAATTCTTTGACAGTTGTATGAAATGGCTATAACACTGTAAATTGATGTAGGGTGTTCATTTGCTTAACAATTAATTTCCCTGACAGTGCATACATATTATCATAATTACCTGTGATGATGGAAGAGGGCAGCAAACTCGTGTGTCCCAGGCTTGGGCAGGGACTGCGAGCCCAGCAGCCTCTCCCTGACCGAAGCCGAGAGCTGAGCCGCAGCTGTTCCACCCAAAGAAAATGATTTCGGACCGATTCCATTTTCTGCATAGACGTGAAAATGAAGAATGAATGATGTGCAAAGCAAAGTTTATTGGTTTCGAGAGTCGAAGACAAGCATGCATAAAGTCGAATTATTAATTTACTGGAGTAATCTAACTTGTGCTAGCTGTCACTTTGTGTAATAAAATGGTCATATTTATTGTAATGATGTTCGTTTAGTTTCATCGATTTATATAAATGTTAAATCTAAAAGGAGAGCTGTGGTGGCCCAGTGGTAATGGCCCCGACTTACGAGTTGGTATTTCGTGGGTTCGAACCCAAACAGGCACATATCTTTGTGTAAACAATTTCATCACCACTCCTCTCAAAACGGTGAAGGAAAACATCGTGAGGAAACCGGCATGTCCTAGAACCAAAAAACTCGAAGACATGTTTTCGTAGTAGATTACAGCCCACTCCCTCTCGATGAGAGGAGGCCTGTGTCCCAGCAGTGGGAACATTATAGGCTGATTATGCATGCATATAAGTGTAAAATAAATGTATAATAATAAGTGTAAAAGTCTAGAATACAATAAATATACACAAAATGACAGCTAGCACATGTCCGATTACTCCAGCGAATTCATAATTCGACTTTAGGGACCGACTGTAAAACTCTTGTGAAAATCCTAGATGAAAGTCCTAAATGGCAGTGATGGGCGTAACTAGTTACTTATGTAATCTAATTAATAATTGAATTACATAATAATTTAATTAAAATGTAATCTAATTACATAATATTCAATTACATTGTAATTAGATTACTTTGGATGTGATATGAAATTAATTACAATGTATTTAATTACAAAATAATTTGATTACAAGGTAACCTAGTTACATTGTATTCAATTATATTGTAATTATAATAACTTTAAATATGAAATGTCGCATGCTTGCATCGCAATTTTTTGTATAATTATGTGTTTCATTTTCGTATTTGTCATTTTTGTATTAATTTTTGTAAGACGCAGATGTCCTATTACGGCCATTACTAACATAAATGTGTAATTACGTTTTATCAGATCACTTATAATCTGTTATAAATTAATTAGATTAACTTGTAATAAAATTACTTTGTATTTAATTACAGTAAGTACTCATTGCAATTAGTTACTTGAGTAATCTGTATTTTAATTACTAATTACAATGTAACTGTAATTTGTAATTATTTGTTATTAATCTAATTACTTTTTGCCCATCACTGCTAAATGGTTAGGTTTGGTAATAATTTTATAGTCTGGAACATGCAGCAGTTTTTTTTCTTATTTTGCTAATAAATTATTTAAACTCTTGTAAACTCATAACTACACATAACATCTGATTCGAGCAATTTTAGATTAGTTATTTCGATAAGGAAGTAGAGGCTAAGTAATTTGTCGTGTGACTACGCGTAAATTTTACTTAGATAATAGTTAAATGCTACGTGCGTGAGATGAAGAAAATGTAAGAAAAAAATATATCATCTTACTGTGAATTTGGAGATCTTGTGTACATGTTTGCGTACCACCAGATACTTTGACTTTTGTTCTTGGTACCGCAGAAACTTGAGCAGTCCTCCCCCCTAAAACAAATAAATTTGATTATAATGCATGAGTAGTGTAAAACCAATGGCAAAATAATAACACAAACAGAAAAGTTTATAACTTTAGCGCAACCTCAACATTTCATTCAAACTATTTTACGTAAAAAGTTGAAAATCTTTTTTCCCGCTTAACCTCGTTCTCCTGCATCGTTCTTGTTAAGACATGTTTCTTTTTTCTAAATCGGTCACTATTTCCTATTCAGCCAGAGCGAAGTATACATTTTTCAACATGGAATTAGTATGTACTATTTTCATGTTTTCTAAAATAAAAAAAGACTACAATATTCAATTTTTATTGTTCTGATTCTGAATTCAAAAACTTTGCCACTGATTTATTCCATCAAATTAAAATAAAGTGTAGTTTACCATGCTGTGGAGGTCCATTAGACTGCGGTGCGGGTTGTTGGGGGACGCCATTCTGTCTCTTCACGTAGCCGAAGCTCTGCGGGACCTTTGCTTTACTGGAAGAACAAGTACTGCCGTTTCCTCCGCTTGAAACGCTAGACGGGCGTGATCCACCGCTGGGAGACTGGAGCTGCTACAATATTTTTTTAATTAATAATTAATGTCATTTCTGGATACATCCGTGATTTACTGTCTTGCACGCAACACCCGGTTTTACTAAATCTTTTCAGTCTTATGTCTTTTTACTTATTACAAAACAAGATATGTCTTTTTTAGAACTTTATTCCGACAATTTTGAACTTCTAAATACAAAAACTGATTTAAAACCCGGGTCTAAGTTGTTAAAATGAAATAAGGTTCAAAATACAAAAACTGGCAGAATGGTTTCTGCTTAGACCAAAGTTAAAGTCTTTTGTAATGATCACGAAAGCAGGATGCTTATTAGATCCTTCAAGGGTGTTGAGGTGCCCTAGAAAAGGATTTCTGAAGCTTTATTACTAAGGTCTTTTGTATGCGATTGAACTCGCAGATACACACAGGCTTGTTAAGGGTCAGGTAAACGGCGTTGACCTTGGCCATACAAATGCGCGTCCCGCTCACGTCGTGCTGCCGTTCGGTTTCAAAGGCAATATTTATTTGTAGTAACGAAAATATGACTATTTGAAAAAAATCACACATATAATTATAGATAACACGAAAAAAAAACTGTTCATACAAAAAAAAGTCATGAAAATATGTTAAGTAGTTTGAAAGTAATATCGTTTTTTTTATGGTTTGGGTAGACATTACTTCCTGAATTTATTTCATAAAGTATTTTACTACAATACTTAAATATTCACAAACAGAATTGATGTGTACGCGTTTAACATACATTTTTTGCATAACTTACTTGCATTATTTGAAGGCGTAATAACAGATTTAAGTCACTAAAATGCGCCTTAAGACAAAAGGGTAAACATAAAATTTTAGGTAAATTTATTGATTCATACATAATGGTATAAAATGTCATACCTGTGATCCTCCACTTCTAGATGGATGTTGACCAGACGAATTAGATGCAGCGTACTGTAAATAAAATAAAAATACTAATTAGATCTTTGTAAATGGAATATTTAGAAAAAAAACTAGATGGGCTCGGTGTTTCCTATCTAACTACTCTGAGAAGAAAGGCCGAAACAAACTCAGAGGTCACAGTCTCTTTTAAAGTCCAGACATAATCTTGGTCAGATCATGTGAAGACCACGCAGATTGGTGTCTGAAATGGTCTTTTGAGGAAAGAACCACACAGATTAAGTGGACCTATCAAGTCAGTGCACGCATTTGTCATTAACCTGGAACCTAACTCAGAACTTAAGGAGCTTAACGATTCGACGAACAATACCAAAGAAAGGACATTTGGTTAGGCCGCTTAAATGACTCAAACTGCCAGACCAAGATTAAAACTAACTGAGAGAAAGTAAAATTTAAAAATATATGATCCACATAGTCCTCACATACATGTCAATAAAAAAAAATCAATATTAATTCTATGACACTTAGTATAAAAATAGTTTTAGTATAAAATTATTTTGTTTCTTGGGGGTTGGAGTACATTGGAGTAGCTTAATTAATCCCAAGCCTTTTTGTCGTCCAAGTAATCTTTAACTTTATAGAAACCTTTTTGACAGAGTTTCTGTTTAATAAATGATTTAAATTTATTGAGGCTCAGTTCTTTAACATGGCTTGGGAGTTTGTTGTAAAAACGAATACTTTGGCACTTAAATGAATAACTATTTTTTTGGAATATAGATTAATATTCTTTTATACATAAATCAGGTTCTCATATACATATTGAGATGCGACTGTCATTATGTTTATATCCTTAAATGTATCCCTCAGTGAATGCCTACAAATTAAGTTATAAATTGCTCGAATGGTTCGTTTCTACAGCACAAATATAGCCTGAATGTCGTCTGCATTTCCCCACAGCAAAATACCGTACAACATTACACTATGGAAATAACTAAAATATACTAATCGAGCTGTTTCTACATCAGTAAAATGACGGATTTTATACACCGCGTAGGCTGCAGAGCTTAGCCGCTTCGACAATTTGGTTACATGTGGGCCCCAATGTAGCGTCAAGCCCAAAGTATTACCTAAGAACACAGTGGTGTCCACAAGATATAACACCGCCCCATTTACTAGTACAATGTTTTTTATCTGCTTAACGTTAGGTGTCAGAAATCTAATACATTTGGTCTTTTTCTCGTTTAAAAGTAAATTATTAACACTAAACCAATGTACTATTTTAGAGAGAGCATTGTTACATCGTCAGTAACTGTTTGTGTTCGTTTAAGCTTAAATAAAAGTGATGTGTCATCTACAAATAACACTTTTTCATGACTGTTCTTTATAAGACAAGGTTGGTCATTTAATATATACGAGAAATAAAAAAGGGCCAAGAATTGAGCCCTGCGGAACTCCCATAGTGACAATAGAACCCGGCGATCGCTTACCGTTAACGTCCACTCTTTGGATCCAATAATCCAAATAAGAAGATCCAAGGCAGTGTTCCTAACAACGTCTTTCTAATTACAGATTTGGCTATCAGCAAACCGGATAACACTGCTTATTATCCCATTTATGGTGTGCAGATTGCTTAGGTACTGTACCTATAGGTCAGCTAAAGAATTGTTGATAGATTTAAAGATAATTTTGTATTGTTTGCAGCAATAGGTGCGGAATTGCGGACTAGACAACAAAAGGCTGGCTGGTCGTGAGTTCGAACCCCTAACACACATTGTAGTAATTATTATAACTGTATTAGGCTATATTTTATTGAGTCCAAACACTAACATTAAAAAAATATATATCACAAAGTAAATTTTATTATTACCATTTATCACTATTAAAGTGCATACCTACTCCTAGCATATTATTTAGTTTCGTAAGAAAAAGCCCGTCCCATAATTAAGCTAAATATGCCTAGAATTGACAGTAGGTAGGTATTTCCATGTTACCTGGGGATGTGGCGCGATGCCGAGCTGCTGAGCCGCAGTTAGCTTCTCTCGCTTGTGATGCTGAGGCGAGTGATGACCAGCGCGACGTTCTCCTTTCCGTCCATGTGACGGACTTGGCGGCGCTTGCGCTGGCTGGTTCTGGAATAGGTAAGAGAAACAAATGAGATTCCGTCAAACAGAGTATCGAAAAAGTAAAAGGCTTTGGTATAAATCAAATAAATATCGTATGTCCAACCATTTACATAACAAGCATTCTGTGTAATTTCTTCTGATGGTGCCCTGAAACTGTGCAGGTTTTAGCTAAGTATTAAGCTTGCTGGCCCATGCAGCCTGCTTTAAAAAGCTACGTGCTGATGTAGAAGAACGTCCAATATTTACCAGTGGCGGAGCCCCGACTCCCGGCGAGTCGGTATACTTCTTCCATGTGGTGTCTTGTTGACGCGGTGCGGGCGGCTGCCGTTCGGTCTGTTGTCCGCAGTCCGCCTTGCTGCGCGTGCGACCCACAACGCGGTACACGACGCCACTACCGCCTTCCATGCCTCTATTGCGACAGCCGCGTCTGGGGAATTGATGGAAACTGATGTTAAGTATGTGACAAAGTTATTAAATTATGCATTTTAATCTACACAAAAATTGAATTGAAACAAATTGGGGAACCAAAAAGTAAAATACTGAGCGTAGGTTCCCAAAATAGGCACGGTTTGCTGTACCTAACCGTGTTTTTAATACCTTACTATGTAGTGCTACATGTTTTTTGTTGAAAATAACTACCACAACTTTTTTAACCTTCAGCAAGAAGTTCGTATGAGGCTAGGATATTTTTTCAGAAACAATATTTTATTTTACGTATACAGCTAAAATACCTAGGTATTTAAAACAACATGATTACAGCCAACCGCTACAGTATTTCTCTCACAAATGATACCAGCAACGTCAATAAACGATGTCGCGAGTACCATTCTAGTTAATACATTGAAAGGGGTCCCATTCAGTATATTTACATAGGTACCTACGAGTCCCTCTGCTTAGAAATGGCATTAAAGGGTGCCACCGCATTACCCCTACGTATGAGTCAGGGTTAAAAGCCTTAAAAGAACCTAGGAGTAATTCGCAGAATTACAAACCGCGACGATATAATATTTATACATGGAAGATAATATGGGTGAACTACTTAGCTACTTTTAAATCTCATAATAGGCTTAACTGATAAAGAACAACACCCATTATTACTACTTAACTCGACTTAACCTCCTTAGTGAAGCTTGCGTTTACAGCGCTAACTAATAGGTTTATTTTTAATCAACCATTCACCGTTCGAGTTTAGTCTTATTTTTCTCTGACGCCAGTCTAATTAGACAGCCTCCACTTCATTAGTCACTTGTTTTCTTTTCATCCGCTGTACACAAAGCCCTTATAACAGTGTATTTCTGCCCCACCCCTACTTCGTTTAGCTCCACCATACAAAGCGTTTGACCCCTCCACAATAATCCAACATAGGTCAGGATTACCAATAGGTGGTTAATCTTTACCAAGCTCGAGCCTCATCCAGTACTTACTTTTCACTTTATTATGCATGACTTATTAGTGGCTACGTATGTGTGGATACTGTGCTGTGTATGAACAAGATCAAAGTAGATTGAACGCATGGTGCCGTCCTGGCCCGGCTGGTCTGAACAAAGGGATTGAATTGATGGCAACTGATAAAAGGGGAGCTCAATTCTCTTATGGAGACGAGCAACATGTCGCTACGACCTACTTTTAAAGATGTGTGGAGCACAGATACAAAGATATTATCCCTGAACGTTATAGCTCTGTCAGCGTCCTTGATTAAATACATTATTACGAACGACACGTAATTTATTTCTTTATCATGTTTGAAACATTATGCAAAATAAAGTATAACTTCGTTTAACAAATGTGTTAGTTACATTTTACGCTAACCAGACATGATGTACAAACAAAATCAATCTTACTTGTAAAGGCTCGTGCAGACTAGCGTGATAACGCGTGCGCGACTGGCAGCAATATGCCTGTCGCGCCCGCGATATCGCCCCAGTCTGCACGAGCCTTAACGTTGTAACGTCAGTGAACTTTGTATATCGACGGTTAAAAGGTAATTGGGCATAAGCGACATTTTAATCGAAAATGAGTTATGAATGCCATCCTACTTAATCTCTTTTTTTAAGTAGGATGGCATTCATAACTCATTTTCGACCAAAATGTCGCTTATGCCCAATTACCTTTTAACCGTCGATATGATACTTATCTTACTTACTTATAAAATTGGTTTAGTTACTAGTACACAATGCGGCTCATATTGAATAATAACGTAAAAACAAAGAATCGAATGCGAGTTGATTATAACAAGATGAGTGAGCTACTTAATACTGCGAAAGAACGGGTGTATTCAGTATGACCATTAATCATTCTTTATTGCACTCATTTAGGATCAATGGAGTCTTTATGCTGAAGAATAGACTTCGTTTATTTTTAACTCGCGTAAAGAGGTCGATACCGAAGTACATACTTTGATAAGTGAAAGGGCAAAATCGAGGAACAGTGATGAATAGGAGCAGTGTTTTTTAATAAAATACCTACTATTGTTATGGATTTCCATAGATGACAATAAACATAATAACTTACATATTGTATAAGTATATTTGAATTTATTATATTTAAAATCAATCTCAGTCTGTCTAGCCATTTCCGGTTTCCAGTCTACCCGGGTGCCGCTGAATACCAGTATTTTAAATGGAGCAACTGCCTATCTGACCTCTATAACCCAATTAGTGGGTAAAACAATACCCCTTGGGAAGACTGGTTGTCAGACTTTTTATAATCATAAAAAAAACACACATATTTGATTAGCAATATTGCCCCAGCAGTGTTTAAATCACACTTGCAAATATGTACCTATTTAATTAATTCCAACAAAATAGTTAAAAGGTAATAATTGTTTTACGCTGAAAATAATAGCAAATCTATACAAAATAACTTTACTCCGATAAGTTTGTTTCAGTTCAACTTCAGTGATATCCCCCGTAGTAAAAAGGCAACAAAAATTCCTTACCCCGCAATAAAGATTACGATAAAAAGAAAAAGTACGTCAACTTTTTTAACTTTCCAGTTTTTCCGTGTTCCACTTACAGTAAGTACCACAATTACATGGAGTGAGAAATACAGCCGTCGGGAAAGAAGGAAATTCTGTCGAGAAAATTGTTCGCCCGTCTTGAAGGCAGGTTAAGCAAACTGTAATCTATTACAGTCGGAGCCCAGCCTTTGCGGTTACAAATGCCGCAGTGTCCTAGTTTATTGCTAACGAGATGCAGTATCTAATCCATTTTCCAGTCTATTTTTGGAAAAAAATATTGTATCGCCTCACTTCCTTGCCCTTCGTGCTTTTGCTGTATTTAATTTTTGTTCAAACAAACGGCGTTCGTCTTTTAGCGCTGGGTGAGAATTAAGGAATGCGATGAACTGGACAATCAGTGACCTCTTTTATATAGTTAAATTTCTCTGCGTAATTATAGGGTCTTGTTTCATATTTTTGTATTTTTTTGGCGGAATATATCCTCAGATGACACCTTTTTTCTTCCTATCCCAGCATTGAAAGAACATTCGTGTAATGAAAACGAATTATTTATTTTTTTTTTTTATTTTTTATTTTTTTTTTTTTTTATTTGTGATGGGTTTGCTCTTGACCTTAGTCTATGTCAGAGGTGACAGAAACAAAGTCGACGATTTATTAAAATTCCGCAGTGAAAAATGTAATGTGCCAAGTTTTAAACCCTCCAGCTTGTCTGGCATTAAGCCATTCTTGTTACCTCCCTTGTTTACCTTTCGTAATGGCCTCTTGCCAACTTATAAACTATGATATATTATAACACGTTAACTTTTACTTTACATTAATAAAAATAACAAATTAACAATAATAGCCACTTCACTGTGTCATGAATTAGTCATTAAATTAATCTGGAGCGGATAAAACTCATGTAAGCAGTGCGCATAAAATATTTTAACATCGTTCGTCATTACATTACATTATAGAGAAGCGGTTGTTTAGTAGTGGCAGGTAAGTATTTAATATAATAATAATAATAATAATAGTTTATTTCCCACAACAATTACAATATAGAGGTGTTTCAAACATTGGAGGTACAAAGGTTTGTGGGAGTCAGGAATCCAAACTAGGATACCCTGTGCTATGTACTATGGACCCCCCTCACCGAGATTTGGATTATGATAATTGCAGAACGTAGGACATGTAGGACTATTTTAAGAAAACAATAACAAGAAAAGTTACTAATTAAACAAAATCAAAAATTTTAAATATAAATAAAAGTGCGTGTGTATGTTTGTAAGTGTGGGTGTGAAGTGGAAGTGGGAGGTGTCGTGTATGTGGTGTGGTGTTGTATGTGAGTGTTTGTGTGAGAGAGTGTAAGATAGTTTAGTGTGTGTGTATGTGTAAAGATGGGTGTGTATACGATTTTTTAAACGCTAGACTAGGATAAGATAGTAAGCAGTTTTTTCCGTTTCTTCATAATCTAGTTCTAAAAGCCACTGTGTAAGCTTATTTTTACATTCTACCCTAGGCAAATCAACAATTGCAAGAATTTTGTTAATTTTGTTATACAGTCTGCTTGCTCTGAAATTGAAGAAATTATGGGCAAAAGATGTTTTTACAGGAGTTGTTTCACAGACTTCATAGGATCGCCTAGTATTATTAACCTTCTTTCTAGCCGTAGAGACATCTATAGAGGAATGTTCTTTTTATAACTCTTTGTAGTATATAAAGCTGCCTGACTGTTAATACCTTTGCTTCGTTATAAAGGGTTGATGTAGCGTATAAACGTGGTTTGAAGAGAGCAACTTTTAGGAGAAGTCGTTGAGCTCTTTCAACGTTTAGGATATTCGTTTTATACGAGCCGCCCTAGGTGGAAATACCATTACCATACGACAAGATTGATTGGCAAGGGGATTCATACACAGTTTTAATCAGTTTCCAGCTCGCAACATGCCTAAGATTTTTAAATATATGAATGAGTTTTCTAGTTTTCTGGACCAGATGTGAAATGTGTAATGTGTTAATATTAAGATGTTAATGTTAATATGTGTTGTTAGTTAATATTTAGAGACATTATCAGTACCTGCCTATATGTATACCTATGTTCCACAATTTCACATTAAAGATGGAATTGTGGAACACAGCGCGATGACACAACGCTTGTAAGTTATTGCAGAATATGAAGTAATTATTTAATCACTCAAAAATGAGCTGAGTAATCGAAAATAAAAAAACAACCAAGTTCTGCATTCAAATAAGCCGTTCTTGTTATTAATAAAATACCAACGTACGTTGTTATCTATTACAGATATTTTTGGATTGGAACTCAAGGTAAAAGGTTAGGTTATTTACCGTTAATTGGTATCGAGATTTTTTTTTTTTTCAAAACATGTTTTGGTAACAACCATGTTCTGAGAAGTATGTTCAAGATTAACATTTATTTTTTCCGTTACCACAAACTATTTAGATATGGCAATATTTGTTTTTAAGACAAGCCTTAGATCATCCGCCTCTCGTCAGCGCCTTAATGGGAAAATAGTGTAAGAGAGAGAACTTTAGAATTATTTAGCCTAAACGAATTCGCTGAGCAAAAGCGTTTCCATTTCATGTATGTATTCTTCACACACGATTTAAGATTCAAGATCGTAAAGTGGAGTGGTTTTTGCTACTTGAGATAAACTTTTTTAATGTTGTCTACACAAAAGTTCTAAATCTTTGGCACATTTTAAGTGCCCTATATGAACATTGCATAGTAAGACTATTTAATAATAAGATATTGTGTTTAAAACCTTTACCTAAAATACAAATGGACACTTTCTTTTAAATCGATAATGGAGTTCATCTTTTCCAAATTCTGCGAAATTGTTCTTTTGACATCATTTACATAATATCACATGTGGCTTTTTTAAATTTCCACTAAAACCGCTCTAATCGCTTTTTATTTTAAGTTCGTTCAGTCCATCCAAAGGTTGTCTGGTAGATATCGCCATAGAATTAACAGTACAATTGTAAAAAACCTCTATTACAATTTTGGTGCATAATAAAGAATACTTATTCTATTTATCTCGTCATTCAGGAGTCAGACTACTCGTAAAAAGACTGACACATTTACAAGTACACTGAATTCAACTGTATTGTAGGTAACGTTTTAGTCAACTCTATTAAAACAAATACAACCTATAAAAGACACTCCATAGATCTGAATAGCCACACTTCAAGGATTAAACCAGAGGGGAAACACAGTGCAACACGCCATGTATACGAGGCAGGGGGAGATAAAATTGTAATCAGGCAGCGTTGTGAACACGCCGCTTTCTTCCACGACAATTAGTACCTACCGATAGACGTAGGTACCTATATGTAGGTGTATAGCAATCATAAGGTGCATCAATACGGCCCTACAGTCCTTTGGCTGTTGTCATTTGAAACATTGGCGTCTTAATGAAAACTGAGCGCCCGAAGCCTCTCGCTAATGATGACGGATCTCCTGAAAGGAACAGTCTCCTTCGTTCTCATTGTCTATGAGCCGAGCAGCTCTCTCTCATTATTCTCTCGTTCATCTCATCATTATTTTCGCTGAAATGATGAATGCTCTTTTGTTTTATTTGAATGTGTTCGCCGTATGTATTTGCTGGGGTCGTAAACACTGTGATTACATTTTTTCAGAGACTACTATAACATGAGTAGGTACTTATATTATTTGAATTCACTTATTTGTCTAGCAATTGTTGAATTATAAGAGTGTGTTATGTTGACTACTCATAATAACTAGTCTCTACCGTTTATCAACATTCAATCGAGGGAGTATTTTAAACATTTTAATATGCCAAACTTCTCTCAAATTCACAGCGCAGTTAAGGAACTGTTTTCACAATTAAATTAAATACATAATATGCATTGAAGTATATACTCATCGAGTTCCAATGGCGGCGTTAATGATAACAGAGGTGTTCTATTTTGTTCATTACGCAATACCTACCTACTTATGTACCTACATTATGTAGATAATAAACACGTAAAAGTTCCGAACCTCGTTAACAGTAACAACCTCATTATGTGTCGCTAGAAAATAGTAAAATCATATTTTAATGAGATATTGAAGAGGGACACTATTCTCTACAACTTACTGACATATTATATATTGTCGGATATTTTATAACTACGATAATGGACAACTTGGAATATTTCGATTAAAAACTCGTCTTATATTATTTGATAAATCGTTTAATATACCGGCTGATTTTTTTTTATCGTTTCGAAAAACATAGTGTATAGTAGGTGAACGGAGTAGAAGCCTATGGCATAGTCAATTTTTTTTTTCTTCAACCTGTAAAGAAATTGATTTATCAATAAATTCTACCCATTTGAATTTACTTTTCATACTAAAACAATGAAAACAGAAAAAAAAAGAATAAATCGATGAAAAAATATCCAAATTCAAATCATATGTACCCTATGTTTTTCGAGACGATAAAAAAAATCAGCCGGTATATATCGTTATATTGTTTGTTGTTCTATCGATATTGTAACTTAAATTGATACACAGGTGGAGGTCATATAGACAGTCGTTCCCTGTAAAATGGTATTCAGCTGCATCCGATTAGACTGGAAGCTGACCACAACAAACTTGGGAAAGGGCTAGGCGGATGATGTGATTTGATCAATATTTTGAACTCTGAAACAGCATCATCAGTTTCAAACTTGTATTTCAAAACTGAATAAAGACTCTTACAAACAAGCGCGACACGCGACGCGACACAAAGGCACCGCTTGTAGTGCTACACGCGGTGTCTTTCTGTCGCGTCGCGTGTCGCGCCTGTTTGAAGGAGCCTTTATGCTGTAAGGCAACATATTGAAATGCCGATAACGAAAGTTGCACAAACAGACACCGAGCCGAACGCTGAAAGCTATTCAAACCTAACCGGATTTCCTCTCGGTGTACCTATTTCAACTTGAATTCACTTTGTTATCAGCTAAGTAAGGCTCTTGGATGCTTTTATGTTGGAATAGTTGCACGAAAACCGATACTCTGCTTTTAGAGTTTCTGTTGTGTAGTTTTTTGTTTGAATTGGAACATTTACTTAACTAATATGCAGATTACATTTGCTGTAGTTCGTTGAATGTAAAAGTTTCGTAGCAAGTAACCGACAACTTGAGAGTTTTTATTCAAATCTCGTTTGCAAAAAACAAACGTTTCTCTCGTAGCAGCGACTACGTCGTAGCGTTAACGTAGTGGGTAACCTACAAAGTCTTTCAAACGAGCGCTACGAGTGCAAAATATCAAAATGTTCTGAACAAAACGCACATACAATCCTTTGTTTTTTACGGTAAAATCTGGTTAAAAACTTAATGTAGCACAGCTTTTCTGTTTACGCTCAAAGAATTTTCCTCATAAAATTATATTTTTATATTTTCCACCGGTATTTCTGAACACGTAGCTATAGCCACGTAGTTTCAACAAGGAATATAACTATGTGTACCTATTAAACTACTTATAAATATAACAAAGATGTGGCTTTGTGTAGAAAAATACCACAGTACGTACTGTGGTATTTTTCTACACAAAGCCACATCTTTGTTATATTTATAAATTTACCTTTTAAAAGGCTGTTATGTCCAATAAATCTTGTTATATCTCTATACTATTTCCGTGCTTCAAACATGAAATCATATTATGTCTCTAAATTTCTTACATATTATGATTGAACACCACAGCCAATTTTTTTTAAATTTTTTTATTAGCTTTGTCTTGCCATCCAAGCCTGGAACTCTATAACCTTTTTAATATCTAGTTTAACCTTTTTAATATTTAGTAGGTACTCTATTTTTTTTTAACGTGACTTACGACTGGCCTTCCGGCCAATCGTAACGTTACAGTATATCTACCTAATATTTTGTTTTATAGTAGAGCTGAAAAGACCTTCGGTATCAAGTGACTCGGTTCATTAATTTTGTTTGGTATAACGGAGCGAGAATCTACTATATGTCCCTGCCTGGAGGCTTACCCTTGTCAAACTTTAGACGTGTTACTCTCATAGTTTCCTTGAAACACATGTGAACCTAGCATATTGAAATAAAATAGTGATACCTATACACGGAATACTTTATTTTGGGTGTACCTAGGACCTATACACACACAACAAAAAGTATACATTCCGTGTATTTATAACATTTTAGGTCCTATACCTACCGAACTCAATAATATTCAAATCAAAGTCTAGGCGAAATGTAAACCACGCATGCATATAAAAGTTTATACATTAAATATGGCCGCAAAGTAGAAACCGTAAACCAAATAAAAATAATACAAAACTACGTGTTGTTTGAATGATGCAAACATGCTGTAGATCTACATTAACTTTCCACGAGAACATATTTCGTAAAGAGAAACTTTAACTTTCCTAAATATTAAATTTTTAATTGAGTCTGTTTTATAACTTTAAGACCTACAGCAGCGCAATTTCTGTTCGTTATTTCCAATACCCGAATCATTGAATAAACAATGAGAAAACTGTATAAAGCCGATTGCAACGTGTTAATTATGTACTTGTGAAATACCTGCCGTGGAAGATAACAAGTTATTTCCAACGCTCGAATTCGTCTCATTAAAATTTCAAGGAGCGGAACAAACAGAACGCCATTCGCTTTGCAATATTCGAACGCGAAATTTAAAAGTTTCGCAGCGAGAAAAGTTCCCATATTTTTAGGTCCTTTTTCAGATTTTCCGTTTGCCGTTTTCCAGCTGTTATAGGAGGAAAAGAAAAAAAAAACAATGACATTTCAGCAACATAACTTCCAAGTTTGTGGAATGAAGTTCTCTTGTTTTGTATTCGTACTTCGTACGTACGTATGCTACAGCACCTAGCTATTTTTACATTATGATCTTTTGTAGTACCTATTCTTTATTTAACTTACATGTGCTGAAAATAGAATACTACATATATGACCAATCAGACATCACAAATGATACATCAATATCGTTATTAGACTCAATCAACCTTAGCGATCTACAATCAATGTGCATTTATTGACAGTGTATTGCGAATATAATGACGCAAATAAAAATACCCAGTTTATGATTCATGGCCAACATAACCCCTCTAAAATATCGACGCCGGCAATGCATTTTACCCCTTATAACCCTGCCTAAACATGAGGACGTGTATCTAAACAATATAATACCCGACTTGTTTTTAAAGTCTCCGTCTATATCGAACACCAAAATCGTCAACATACGTCCCGATTCGGTTGGTTTACCCCCATTTAAGAAGGGGACCAAAATTTAATGTACTGGATTTAAATTTCTCTGTTCGCTTTAACTTTCTACGCGAGTAAGCATTTTTACGAAGACTCCTTGCTGTTTTACGACTTTAGCATTTAAATATTTTGCTACTCTTATATTTCTGGTTACTGATAATAACGTATCCAACAAATGTTAACATTATAAACTTACACGGCTACACTACATGTTTTATCTGCTTTGCGAGGAATTATACACAAAATGTTTGTGGAAACATATCTTCATAGCACACATGCTATACGAATACCCTGAATTCTCTAATAACATTGAGAATTTAATGAAATTGAGGAGCCCAGTCCGGGGATCAGGCTTAGGGATTCCCGCCCCGACCCATAACCCTGCAAATGCCGAAGTAATACCCTTACACGGATCAATTGCTTCGGGTTACTAACCGTGTACGTATTGCACACATTAAGGATATTTACGTAACACTCTTGATTAACATTACTAAACTAAATATGGACTCCTTTATGCATTGTTTGTTCAAGCTATAAATGATAAGTATGCGATATTGTGCCAGGAATGGTGGCCACATGTGACAATCTAGCGATACATTGACTTCGCTAACCGCCACATGTTTGGAGGGTTATTGCCTTCACGACAATTAAGTTGATCATAATAATAAGTTAAATTGGACTAATACTAAAGTAGAGATGATAAAAAAATCAAGCATGGCTCACCAAATTAGTTTTATCCATCTTCAGCACTGTTGATTCAAATTGGTTGAAAACTTATTACTCTTCTAAATGTTTTATTATCTATAAAGCACCGTAAGCTTACAGTAACAACGTCTAACGCGAAAAGCAAAGACACATAGCAAGGCAACACTGATCTTATATTAGTGTCCACGAAATTATTATCATTGTTGGCGTATAAAACTACAGCAAATCAAATTTTGTCCGTCAAGCGACCGGTACGCGAGATCAAGACACAGAAGGCACAACGCATATGGTCCACTACTTCGTCTAAGATACACTTATTAACTAACACCAATGTTTAAATGGAATAATAACAGTCCACGAGATTAGCATGTGGCGCGTTGGTTCCGCGATCCTTTGTTAAGTGCGGTCCAGCTCCATGGCGCCAGCTGTGATCGGCGTGCTCGGTTCGACGAGCGCGCGTCTGGCGACGGGACGATCGATGCCGGCAACAGATTTACATTTTCTGTCGTGGAAATCGGGAAAGTTTGTCACGTGCGTGTGTAAGCGCGGGCGGCGAGGACGGCGCGCCCGCACGCCGATAGTGCGCGGCGCCGAGTGCCGCCCGCCCTGCCGCCGTCGCCGCCGCCGCCGCGCCGACCAACCCGCACGCAAGACCGACACCACCGGCGACTCGGCGACACTCACTATATGACATTGAAACCCTCTATCCTCACAGTTTATACCCCACACGCTAATACCTCCATTATTTTAAGCACGATTAGGCCTCGAAATAAAACAGAGCGTAAGTAATTCGGTTCGAAGCTCATTTGTGTAAAATCGATCGACAATATTATGGGAAAACTCAAAAAAAAAACATGATAGCATTCAGAAGGAATCTGTGCCTAAAAACGTAGGATATCATTGAGCGCAGTGTCGAAAGTACAGTTTTATGTCGAGATCGTTAAGGTGCCGAATGGTGCGGTACTGTTGGGGGTGGTTAGGGTCGAGGCGGTGGCACAGAGGTGACGTGCGGGGCAGGGCGGCGTGAGACGTAGGAGTATCGATTTTGGTCACCCCGCCCTCTCCCCTAACGCGACGACAGTGTGGGTGAGCCGTACACTGTATAGTCGTGACTGCGAGATCGTCCACTGCACACCGCGGGAAGCAGCGTCCAAATATTAACAAAACGCTTTGTTCACACTAGCACGCTACTTATAGTACTAACACTTCGCAAACTGTCGCAACCAGAACATTTACTTGCCTTTGATTTCAGATTGGTGAGTCACAAGCGCTGAATAAGGCACAACTCGAAAAGTAGATACAGGGTTAATAGTGGATTGATGAATGTGAATTCCATTTTTGGTGTATTACGCACGTACATGGTGTGTACGTTACTTCAAATAATACGTGATTTCATTGAGTTCATTAGCAGTTAATTAAACTATAGGAATATGAAGTTTAATTACAAAGATTTTCTGACAAAAACCTAACCACATTTCTGAAGGTCCTATTCTTTCCTGAAACTATTTCGAAGCTCATCATACAAATATTAGAGAACTATGTTGCCGGTAACACAATATCAATTAATGTAGATGTAACCATGTGACATACACGATAGACCGTCGTTATATTATGTCGGAGAGTGACGGAAGGCGGGCCGACCACTTGTGGATTGAGAGGCTCAGACGAAGCTATTGGAAAATGGATTTCCTTAACATAGTTACTTTATCTAAGTACAAAAATAATTAAAGACTAGTCCATTGTATATCCATCATTCAGCCGGAAGACGTCCACTGCTGGACACACACACACACTGCTGGCATAGTATATCCATTCACATACTCGTATATTATAAAAAAACTCAACCAAAAAGCAAGGATTAGCGAAACGGTTTGAAAGCTAGTACGATCTTTAGTTTTATAGTTCAGTGTTGAATCTTCATAAAAGCTATTTGTATTGCAAGACATCTGTGTGAAGGTCAAATCAATACAACTATTCTGCCTGGGCGGTTACATAAACTTTGTTACATGAATGACGCAGGTCTAGGAAAATTCAAGGAGTATGTTGACATTAAAAACATTAAAGGGCTCGTGGCGAAATAATAACAACCGAGGTTGGTCCGTAGATGGGTTACTATCTTTACATACCAAGACCCCTCCGTGCCTCGGAAAGCACGTTAAGCCGTTGGTCCCGGCTGTCATTTGGAGATCTCTGACAGTCGTTACGGGTCGTCAGAAGCCCGAAAGTCTGACAACCAGTCTTACCAAGGGTATCGTATTATCCAGTAACTGGATTGTGGAGGTCAGATAGGCAGTCGCTCCATGTAAAATACTCGTATTCAGCTGCATCCGGTTAGACTAGTCAGAGAAAAGGCTAGGCAGATGATGATGATGTTGACATTAAAACATTGCTACGAATCCTAATATAAAACAAAAACATGCTCCTATAGTTACCTAGCTGATCTCGGTGATGAAATAGGCTGTTTACGAAGCTTTCAATTAAGGACTTTAAAAAGAGTGATAAAACTGAATATAATTCAGTATGTAGCTGACTCGGCGCCCCTAAAAGCACAGCTATTACCGGTGCAATTCCACCACGGCAATGAATCTCACGCCCTAAGGGAGCCTTTTAATTTGTGCTTTATTGTGCCTCGACGAGAGACATCGTCTTCGCGAATCATAAGCAAATACAACGATTTTTTTTTAAGTTGGTAATGCTTGCTCAATACTCAATACGTTTATTGCATTCCACAATGTGAACTTTGGTGGTAGGTACATAAAAACATACATTCGTTTTGGAGCATTGTGGGCCCTGTCGGGCATAACTAGATAAGAATAAGGAGGAGGGCTATTATAGATATTTGTTAACAATTTTAATATTAATCTACTCTTTCGTTTTGTGTAGGTAGGTAGGCTGATAACTAATTGTGTACATACCTATAATTTTTACTACTCATATACAGGGTGACATTGAAAACATGCGACAAATCGAAATGGAAGATTGTACTCATCATTATGAACAACTTTTACTAAGGGACCAAAGCTACAATCCCAAAAAAAAAACTGCTGTCCCCTACATTTATGTTCGCAATACCTCATCAAAATGTAGGAAAAGCAGATTTTTTTTTTTTGGGATTACAGCTTTGGTCCCTTAGTAAAAGTTGTTAATAATGATGTATACAATGTCCCATTTCAGTTTGTCGCAAGTTTTCAATTTCAATCTGTATTGGATTTATACATTAATATTTATTTAAATTATACATATATTATTATTATTATAAATAAATTATTATTACATTTTTTTTGGTATTATTGTTCATTTATTAAATTTATCATTTAAATATTCATGTACATTATAATAACTTTTACAGATTATAAATTGTTTTAATTTATTTATAAAGATATTAAATTTTTGTTCATTTTAATTTCATCAGGTAGTTTATTATATATTTTAACTGACATTACTAAAGTGCTTGTGGGGTGTATTTTTATCTTAGAACCTGGTTGGTTTAGTCTATTTTTGTGTCGTAGTGTGTAGTGAGTCTGTACGTTTTCGCGTGTAGTGAAGAGTTTTTGATTATTTCTAACAAATTTGCACATTTCCAAGATATATATGCAAGGTAAACTATAAATATATGCAAGGTAAAAACTCAAATGTTTGAATGTCAAATCATTGTAGATTTACCGCCGCCACTGAATTTCGAAGTGACGTTTAGAAAATGATACTACAGACAGAATACATAAACTAAACTAAACTAAACTCACCTTTCATCCAGTTGTTGCAGCTGGGGAGGCTGCTGGTAGTTCATGCGGCGACCATACAGCGACGCGCCACCCTCCGACATATATCCATCCATCATATCATTGTTTCGGCCACACTCCATTTCGCCAAGATTTATACGTCGCAGGCAATCACCGTCAGACATATAACCCGAGGCTATTTCAAGATCACAATAATCTGGGTTAGAAAATCCTGGACCGTAATTTATACGGTCACGCAATCCCATGTTTTCCCTACCAAAGTTTGCTTTTACCGTATTAGCGTGATGCGGATACCCCGGAATGTTCTTTTGGGTCAAGCCTGACGTTCTCATAGGTAGTGTCAGATGACTGTTGTATCCTCGCAATAGTGGTCTCATAGGCAATACATTCATCATTGGATTTTCATCGTCACCCAGCGAGTTGTCACGACAATGAGATGGTGTACTGGACCTACTATCATTTTCCATCCTCTTGTTTAACTCCGTCAAAGTCCTGTTGTGATCAAATGTAGGTTTTGGGACAGATCTGTCCAAAGGTCTTCTCTGCGCTGCTTCTTTTTCCGAGATTTCAGCTTCGTTTATAACCTCGTTAATGTAAGTAGTATTCATGTCCAGTCTCTTATTTACCGTGTTAGTAGCAGTTTTAGATATTTCAGAACCAGATTCACTGGAAGGACGGTATATAACGCTACTATCACTGGAATTAGAATGTTGCCCTGCAGTACTATGAGTGGAATTCGAATGTGAACTTTCAGACATTTGCGATGTGTGAGTATGACTTCCTGCGTTAACGACAGGCATCGGGGATACTGCCAAAGTCTGTTTTTGTGTTATATCTTTACTTAAATTAGACTGTTCTCTAGTGAATGGAAGTGCACTTATGTTATTTGTAGAATTTAAACTAGAATTGCTTTGTATAGGACTTAATTGACTATTTGTACTTTTATGAATAATATGTCTATCATCTTTTGCTATTTTGAATGTTCCTTTCACAGCAGCTGTAGGCTTTGGAATTCCAGTTTGCGGTCCAAAATTTTGTCCTGATGCTGCTTGATTCTGGTTTCCTTGGCTTGACGGTGATGATACATTTTCGTGACTCTGGTGATTTTTGACGTCTGTTCTACTATCACTTCGTTTTTCACTGAGCCTCATTTGACTTCCGGATAGTTTCACCATCTTCGAGTTAGCGTTTCTTGAATGGTCATCGATCTGATTTAGTTTAGTGTTGCTAATAGATTTCGGAGCAGCCAGTTTAGATTCTTTGTCACGAGCAGGAAGCTTCGGGCTATTTCTCGATTTGTCACTACTACTCGTTTTACCTTTATTCAAACTGGTTGAAGATTCTTTAGGGGATTTAGAACTAACTAGCTTAGGTTTTAAATTTTTTGCAGACTTGTCTTTTGATAACGTATCGCTTTGTTGCCTTATACTTTTGGGTCCTACTAAATTAGATGATTTGATATGTGAGTTGGGGGTGTTGGAAGATTCATTGAGGCTTAAACTGGAGTCGGATCTTTCGCTTTTGGCTGATGAGAAGCCACTGGATGAACTGGTGCGTTTTGACACTGCAGTACTTTTGCTGTTTTGTTTTTCATTACTTATTTTGTCTTTATTGAAAAGCTTTAACTTATCGAGCATGGAATGCTTTGTAGGTGTTCCATTTTGACTGGACGGTGTCTGTGGGTGTTGCTGTGTTGATATTAGTGTCGACGGGATTTTACTACCGGGTGCCAGTAGCGAGGAGTTAGGTCGTGACCTGTAATCAAGAAGAACAAGTTGAGTGACGTTTCATAATTTCCTATTCGAACATCGGGAAACATGTTTGTCGTGAGTGGCACATTGGTCTTAGATACTATACTGGTAGGTACCTTGATTTTACAGGTATTAGATACTAAACTGGTAGGTATTTTACTTAAGTATCACACAGAAAATGCCATTTTCAAAGGGTGGTGGTAATCCACTACAATAGAACATCACACGTCAAGAAAATAATTAGGTGACCTATATACTTGACCCGGGAATCGAACCCTGAACTCCATACTCAGCAGTTGCAAGTCAGGCCCCAATGTTCGATCAAATCTAATTCGAGATAAATAAGCTGTATTCAAAATATCATTTGGGATTTCGTTCATCCTTTAAAACGAAAATAACTGAAGAATGCAGACAAAAAGCACTTAAACTCTTAAATCACCGCATTAGATAAATAAGCAAAGTTACCCGGATGAAGAAGTTGGCGCTCGCGGTATAAAGCTGACAGCTCCTTGTCCCAGCGGACTAGTCGAGCGACTGGAACTAGCCGACAAGCCGCTCTTGCCACCTGCAATAAAACAATAGCATTCCGTCAATGATTACATTAAGCATCCGCATTACTCGCCACATCCTATAAACTAATTCACTCACTCACGACTCACCTACGGAAACTATGTCAGTTTTTATCAAAACCACGTTTATATTGACAAACTATTATCTCGCACATCAAGCTGAGTAAACATTATCAATGAAGAGCTAACATTCGCTAGATAAGTCTGAGCTTTTATCGAAAGGCACGGGTGGTCTGTCCGTGCTGCGCGCGCGACTACTCGCCTACTGAGCTGCACCAAACAGTGCATGCGCTGTAGCGTACCCACCAAAAAATGTTGAACCCTAACACCCCTTCTACTCCTCACACAGTCCTCCTACAAGAGGGAACTTCAATTCAATGCAACAGATCACCTAAAACTGGTTAGCTATATTAATCGATACCATACCGACCAAAATAATAATTTGTGATGTCATTACATTACTTTTCAAATATATGCGTGTGCGTAAAGTAACCCTAAACAAGGTACATTAATGAGTCAATAGTGGCCATAAATATCACACATTATGGGCCCAGTGAGCTCAGTTTGTTTTGGCATCAATTAATAGTGTTATGATACCTATGCATTGGTGAAAGTAAATAAATACGGTACATATTACTGACCTAACAACAGCCCGATATGGACACTGACTCAGAAGGGAATAGCTTCTGTAATTAAGTCTCGTATGTGTCTATAATTACGTAAGTAAATGCCTCCGTAATTTCATATGCCTTTGTGTTTTGATAACGACACCTGTGTGCTGTTTACTAAATTAGATACTGTCAGTTCCATTACATGTTACAAAGGCATTAGGCTGGGTATTTATCGTTTACCTTAAACACAATGTGTAAGTCCTACCCTCATTTTAATCATAAAAGCACAAAGGCCTAAATCAGCTAAAGTTCGTTATTTAATTAACGAACACGACGAACGAATAACGAATTATTATCTGGGATAATCCCAGATAATAATTTGACAGGTGCAATAATGTCAAATTCCAAATTGAAAAACAAACAACAAAGATTTGTCAACTCAGTTTAGACATTAGCAGAATAGTCGACATCAGCTTTGCTTGCCATTTACTCGTATAAAAAAATAGAATAGACCAAAGATTTGAAAAGTCAAATTACTATCTGAGATTAAAAAACGAACTTTAGATGAAACCTAAGTAGTAATCAACTTAGTATGATATATAAACATTGTATAGAACACAATATCAGAAACAATGGCTACATTCAGGTGGTATTGCATAGCTCGAAGGAAGCGGATCGTTATAGTGCGCCAAATAACATTGTCAATCAACTGTGGACTACATCCGTTCTTTATCCAGGCCGAGACTATCCATCACTTTAGCAACGACGAAAATGACACACTCAACTAAGTACTTACACGCATATTTTTTGCTAGGTATAGGTCATTTTAAAAGTTTGTTTACTTCTAGCTAGTCAAAATAAAAATAATTGATAATCTAGCTGAAGACACCTATGTTAATAATGTACTACTTACTATGTGTAATAAATCGTTTATACCTAGATAATCACAACCCAGATTCGTTTTTAAAAAATATTCACATAACTTACAGGAAACTTCAGTCTACCCACTGTTAACACAATTTAATAATTCTGGCCACAAAACAAAAATAACAACAATGAATGATAAAGAAACACTTCAATCTTGTCAAAGAAAGTAATTTAAATATTACTTTTATTTCAGAATTAATTTTAAAATTAGAACGTCAATGAGCGGCCAGCGTGAGTCGCGGCCGTCAACTGAGGATGCATCTGCATCAGTGTTGCCAGACGCCGAAGGCGTGTCCTCGTACAGATATGGTCTGAAATCTCGTATTTTGTCAACTCAACCTCGTACATACCATGTATTTAATAAATTGCTTAAAATCAATTGATTTTCTTGTCAACTATCTCATAACCAAGCACTCTACAAAGCAGTTTCGTCAAAAAGTGTCCAGGTGGTCGCAGGTGGCAGGTCGTACAATTGGAATTTTGCTTTGGATACTGTATGTAGTATCCGAACTGTACCTACTATAGTGGACGTGGAGTAGAGTGGAATTAACATAGACATATTTTCTACGTTAACTTAATATCTAAAGAAACAATACAAGTAAAATGAATGAAATGAAACCTTTCGTACGTACACACCATTCATTCATTTCGTATAGTCAGAGGCGCGTTCTAAATTATGACTTGTAACAACGAATCTCGTACAAAATCGTACGAGGATGGATGTAAGCTCGTACCTCGTACCAGGGCCACTAAATCTCGTACATGTACGAGAAACCTCGTATGGATGGCAACACTGATCTGCATCAACCACAGCGCGACACGATATCACCGGGCCACGGCGAGTCTCAAGATAACACGACCCGCGTGAGAATTATAACAATCGTGTTGACATACGAATTTGTGTCATACAGTTTAAAAATATTGGCAATACAACTAAGTTATTATAACCGGAATGATAAATAATCTCGAGCTGTAGGCTGATTTTTTAAAGATTGTTGTGATATACCGAGACTTTATTACCGACGACGTCAAGTACTTTATCGAATGTCAAAAAAGGCATCGCTTTTTAAACATCCGGGTTACATCTGATTTCAAGGGTAACTGCCAAATGAAGAGTAAAACCAATCTTTCTCCAGGACAAACAACGATAAATCTTTTAATGAAAATATCTAAATCCAATAATCCAACCAACCGAGACCTCACGGCAGCCCCCGGGCCGCACCGCTGTGGACCCTTTGAACCCTCGCTTAAAATGCCCTTGAATATCAGAAGGAGGGGCATACGAGTATGTTTTATTATAGTAAAAAACTCAAAGAATTCAATATAGAATTCCCTAGATTCGTTACCTACTTATTCAAAAGACGTTAACATCATAAACGTCGAAAACTATGCGAGAATGTTTCAAAACATTTTTTTACTCAAAATAGAAAAAAACGATTACTTAGATGACAATTAATCCTCATTACTCATCAAAATAAACACGAAGAAAGTGATCTACTACCAAACGTGTATGAATACTATCCTTGATAAGGGAAATTTGACAAAAAATCTAAAGATAAGGACGGGGACGACTCATTACACGTGTACTAGTATTCATCAGCATGTGGGCAAGTTATAAAACGGATGACGTTGGGCACTTTATCAGTGAGAGTAAGTGAATAAACTTCGTGTAAGCCCTTAGGTATGGCACTCGGGGTTTATTTTAGGGATTAGAGATCTCTCAGCCCTCAGGTGAGTTTACGAGCGACAAATTGGCTTGCGACGACGGTTTTTGGGAATGAAAGCTAAAGGTCGCCAACAAATTCGTATTCCACGTGTTCTGTGAACTTTGAGATATTGAGATGAAAGTACGTGTTGTACAGTCCCCAACACATCAAGTTACCACATACTGTCAAATGTTCTCATTCGATTTTGAACTTAACCGTCAACATTTTAAGGTTTAAAATCATTTGGAGTTTGACAATTTGTGGTAACCTGTGATGCCGACTGTACATAATGCTGGGCCTTATTCAGATAAATATTTAAGGGTTACTGAAGAAAATGAAGCAATCGTAGACGTTATGAAGTTAGGAAATAGGATTGCTAACCTAAATTGCATGTTTTCGAATTTAGGTTAGCAATCCTATTTCCAAGACTTGATTTGCTTAAAAAACTTGATTGGCATTGAGTTTTTTATAGAATTTTATCGCAGCTTTTTAAATTGTTTTCACAGAAGAACAAGAAATATAATAGGCGGCAGGGTAACTGAATGATAAGATTCTATTTAAAGACTTAACTGAAATAAACGTTTCCTTAGTAAACGTCGACGAGTTCCTCACATCGTTAGTCTCAATTTACTCTATTTATCTATTGTCGAGGCGTTGAGACAAACAGACAAACAGACGCCTCCCACTGAGTGCAGAGGCTAGATATCGACGGGAGCTAAATAAGTAATTGGATTTAATTAATTAGACTTCTCACTTACAAGACGCTGCACTTAATTCCAACGCCTGGTCTGTACTGGCTGTGAAGTATTCTGCTAATGAATTATGGCGTTAAAATGGTTTGAGTGAAGCTGAGAAGCTGTTTATTAATTCTTTAATGTTAATTACTAATTCGTTTGAAGTAAAACTTTCTTTGTCGTATATTGTGCAAAATAATAGTGGAGAGAAGGTTGTGTTTATTTTAATTAACAACGAGGTACCCACTTTTTATGAAATCTAAACAGCTCATTGATAAATCAGGTGACGTCAACACTATAGTATTTTTTTTATAAATTAGTCCATTACTAGGTCCTTATTTTTCGACTTTTAAATTATCATCGCGGCACTTTACCGTTAGATTATATAAATACGAAACAGATTTTTTCTTTAAATTACTCGACACGATTTAGAGGTCGCTACCAGTCATCAAACTTTAACAAAAAGCATTGTATGGCCGCTTAAGGTGATACGTAAAAAATAAATCATAGCGAACTGGGCGGGCATAAGAGAGTGACAGAGTCAATTACTTCCACATGCGGAAAAAGAGAGCGCAATAATGCGCTGGAATCAAAATAAAACAACGTAAGAGCGCCAAACCAAATAAAAATTGTTTAAAAATAAATTAAGCTATGCATCAAAAATATTTTCAGCCAGAGTTTCCAATTACCTAATACGCACATTTTGAATGCATTGTTGCAATGATATTACTTAGGATTTTAGAATTACAGAAAAATATATAAAAAAATAGAGGTGTTTTCGGAATTCAATTCTATCGAGGAAATACAACCTAACTGCGTTTTCCTTCAGTCAGAGTATTAATCAAATAGTCAATAAACATATATCCAAAAATTAAATCCATACATGCTGTAATAGTGAAATAAATGGTTACGAAAAAGCCGCCAATTTATTTTGGTAGCGCCTTAAATAAGTGCCTCACTAATTGTTTTTGCGTTTATTTAGGAATATAATTAATTGATTACAACCAATAAAGAACAAAAGCAGTATTTGCTTTTATTGTTGAACAAGTATAGGAATAAGTGCCCTAATACTAATAAATCAACCTTTGTTTCTTAAAAATAAATAATTCAAATACTTACGTGTGTCTTAATTTGTAATAATAACAATAATTTCTTGTTTCTTATATTCAGACTTATGAATAAAAGAAATAAAAACTCTCTACGTTTGTTATCATAGAATTTTTATTTATAATTCAACCCTTAGTAGCTACCCATAAATTTCACTTAAAAATAAAAAAAAATAAACTGAAATAGTTTCGTATGGTATAGAATCAAATTATGTGGTGCCCCGTGAAATTAATGAAAAACATTTTTTTCTTCGGAATAAGGACCATCCTAATGTCCAGGTACAGTTAATGTGACCATATATTCACACTTTGTTCCTTAAACTTTTATGACTCTCACGAGAGCCATTCAGGTCCATTCTAGCGTCTAGTATGATATGAAACTTTCAAAAACTTTTACCGAAATACTCATTATTACTCATAATTTTAGCCTAAAAACGTCCACTGCTGGACATAGGCCCCCAAGCACCGCAACTTCGACCGGTACTTTGCGTCTCGAATCAAGCGGATTCCTGCGGGCTTCACCAGGTCATCGGACCACCTTGCGGGAGACCTTCCGACGCTACGTCTTCCGGTACGCGGTCGCCACTCTAGAATCTTTCGGCCCCATCGGCCATCTGTTCTGCGAGCAATGTGTCCTGCCCACTGCCACTTAAGTTTGGCAATTCTTCGGGCTGTGGGTTGTTACTCCTCTATATGAGGAGTAACAATGTTCGTTTTTAATTACATGCAATACTGACAACCGCCTTTCATAGAAAGATTGACTAATAGCTTATTACCTAGAACCTACACATGCGTTGACAATACACGAATTAAATATCCACTTTATATTTAAATTGCCTGTATGAAAAGGAAGTTGTAAGCGATATTCAAAGTAAGTAGTTAAAATTATACATACAGTGACCTGTTTACTAAGACTTAAGCTAAGTACTTGAATCATGATGATAGCAGCTGCTAGCCATATTGTCTTTTATATGACTAAATTATATTTATTATTCTGTCTCGTTGCTTTAGTGGTTGCAAGCGCTACTGCTGAGCATGAGGTCCTGGGTTCGATTCCCGGGTCGGGCAGTGTTATTGGGTTTTTCTATTTGGAATTTCTCAGTAGCAGCCCGGAGTCTGTATAGCCCAGTTGATGGCAATAGGCTCGCACCCTATTACATGGGACTTAAGCATAACTGGGCGAAATGTGGGTGTACTACGGGTACACCTGTGCCCAACCCTTCGTGGAAACAAGGCGTAATGTTATGTTATGTTTATTTATTATTAAAAAAAAACTATTTTTAATAAATTATATTTATGTCAAATTAAAATTATGTTTTAAAAGTAGATGAGTTCGGTGTTAAGACGCTGACAACACCTAAACCGCGGTCACTGTCAGATTGCATAGAAAAGAAAGAGAAGCGCGACGACAAAACGCTTGTAATTTATTGCAAAATATGAAGTAATTATCTATTTACTCAGAATTGAGTTGAGTAATCGAAAATAAAAAACAACCAAGTTCTGCATTAGAATAAGACGTACTTGTTATTAATTAAATACGTTATTTATGTTGACATTTAATACAGATATTTTGGATTAGAACTCAAGGTAAGAGGTTAGTTTAACGTTAGTTTGTATCGAGATTTTTTTTTCAAAACGTGTTTTGGTGACAACCAACTTCTGGGAAATATGTTCAAAATTAACATATATTTTTTCCGCTACCACAAACTATACAGATTTGGCAATTTTCTTTCTTAAGAGAAGCCTATTTTGGTCAATTGGGTCTTGTCAGCGCCTTAAAGAGAAAGACGAGACGAGAAAGACCGAAACATACTCAGAGGTGACTCTTTTAAAGTCCAGACAAAATCTTAGGCCAAATGGGGACCATGCAGATTAGTGTCTGAGATGGTCTTTTGAGGAAAGAACCACACAGATTTGAGTGGACACATTTTTTCAGTAATCGTGTAGCAGTTCAGAACTACGATAAAGGAACTTCATCGACTCGACGAACAATACCAAAGAGAGGACATTTGGGTAGGCCGTAATACACCTATTATTGTTTGCTGGTTAATCAGCATGGCACTTAATAAATTAAGTTACAATTAAATTGATTGCTTGGCTTTTAATTTATCGTAATTCAGTTTCTATATTGAGGATAGTTTACAATTGACATCCAACTGTAATTGGTATCGCTCACGACATTCACTGCTCGTTATTGATTTTCGTCGATGGCCTGTTCTACTGTGTATTTCGTTAATAATGGGCTGGTTTAATTTAAGAACAGTCGATCGATGTATTTCGTCCTCAAACGTTTTTACATTGGATGAATTTGTGCTAGCTGCTTTGTATTTAATGAGGTCAAGTTGAGACAAAGTTGTTATGTTTGCTTATGATTTGACACTATCGCATTTCTTACTATACCTACTTTGCCGACACCGGAGCAAAAATGTCGTGCAGTTTGTTGATGCTGGGCAATGAAGAAAGAACATATATGTCTTAAACCTAAATACATTTTTGGAAAAAAATAATGCTAGTACAATGGAGCTATTTTTAGAATTAATAAGTGCAACACAGAACAGAACAGAACCAGTCTCTTAACGTTTTCATTCATGATAACCACGATTAGTAGGTACAGAGATTCAAAGATACAAGTACTAGGACAACATAGACAGTAGGATATGTGTTTACCTGCATGCGACGGTGTGGCGGGCAGTGGCCGCTTGTCGGGCGGGGCGCGACGAGCGGCAGCGGCGGAAGCGGGCAGCGGAATCGATGTCTGCAGCACCGACACTTGCCTGCACAAACATTCATTGTTGAACAAACATTGACACCAACATGTTCATTTGTTTTTATCAGGAACTAGATGACACTATGCTATCTTGTTCAGTTTAAAAAAAATGTAATTTTTGTGAATAGTTTTAGGCGACAAGGCGCATGTAAGATCGTAATCCCTTCAATGAAATGTCACAATTTGTATTACACGGTCGACGCTAGATAGCTCTCATACCTTTCATGCATTATGCATGAAATAACATAATCAATACATATATCCAATCGAGACATACCTACATGGACTATCGATTAACATAAATTAATATATAGTCGTTAATTATTGTTTTATTTCATTCATGCGTGCAAGCGTAAAATAATCAATGATTTTATGAGTGTAGGGCGACCCGGTTCATTGAGTAACGATACTTTACGAGCCTTTACTATACACCGAATCAAATGTCCAAAAGAGATCAGTAGCCAGCCATTCAAGTGCGTCTTACCACGCACAATGAAGGGTCCGTAGTTGGGATGAATTTATCCCAAGAACAAACCTATCATTGTAGTTGAAGAACATATTACTTCGTACATTCCAACTGCAAATGTAAGTTTGTACGCACACTATTGAGTAAGTAAGTAAGTAAGTAAGTAAGTATATTCATTTGTTTAAACATGGTATACATACATTGCATGCAAGATATTACAGTAGAAAAGAAAGTTCAAACATGTTCAGCCGCGTGACGTGGCGTACAAATTGTTGAGTGGCGTACAGTTGCTGGGTTTTAACCGGGACTACACTCATTAAATTCAAAATGATAAAATTACTATAACAATCGTACTACATTATCAATACAATTCAATTATCAATTCTATTCAATGTCAGTTCAATTATCAATTCAATTCAATGTCAAGTTAATTATTAATTCAATTATGTCAAGTTAATTATTAATTCAATTCAATGTCAATTCAGTTTAATTATCAATACATTATACAATAAAATAAATTAAAATTCATAATCATCAAGAAAAATTATCCTCTTTCATAAATTCCGAAATACTATAATAAGATCTCTCTATTAATAATTTTCTCAATTCCAATTTAAGGCCAGATACATCCAATAATCTCCATGACTTGGGCAATTTATTAAATATGGTCGGAGCCATGTAATAAATGCTCTTATGCAAAAGAGCAGTTTTTCCGCCACGAACACAGAGTAGAGTATTGTGAGAGATTTACCATCTTGGAATCAACAAGCCCTTACATTTGCCAGTAGATTCGGAGCAAATTGGCTGTGACAGATGGACAGACAGACACATGAGTGATCCTATAAGGGTTCTGTTTTTTCCTTTTGAGGTACGGAACCCTAAAGTTGAATAATTTACAAATGACGGTGACTACTTACCAAAGCAGTAGTACTTTGGTAAGTTATAGGGTCACTACGTTATCGTTATAACGTCAAAATACGTTCGTAAGTCGTGAAAATACTCGTTTCGCACATAATATTTACTTAGTTTTGACAGTATATTAATATTTATGGGTTATACTAATTACGCTTGTCGCAAAAATCCAAAAGCTATAGGTATGATAGTTATATTTTCGATTCAAATTCGTTCGAATTCAAGTCGCGCGTTCGTGCTAGGACCTCCGTGATTTCTCCAGAATTTCTATTTAGTTTTCGTTATCCAATAATTCCTGGACGAAACTGCTCCTTTCCATACGTTATGCATTTTTCGATGTAGTAAATATTTATGTTAATAATTTAAAAAAGAATAGTAAAGGCAGTAAAAAAATGCACCATATTCCATGTGCAAAAGCACATCCTTCATATTCCATGTCATACCTTTTTCACGGAAACTTTTCAAAACATTATACGTCTTGAACAGAAAACCAAAGTAGGCTAGGCACTCCTCGAGCAATCGGACTCTTAAAACAGGAAAACGAAGGACGCCATTTCTCTTCTATTCCATTTCATAAAAATTTTGCTACAGATTTTCTTGTAATTTTTTTTCATGAACCATAATTATTCAGTCCCCTCTGCAGCGGTAGAAGGGTAGGTGATGATATATTTTACTGGGTTTCCGGGTTTTAACACCCGTAGTCCCATTAAAGTACATCTAAAATGCATTATTTTTTCTCATTCGTTGTGAGAGAAATTCATTCGGGTTGGGTAAAAAATATGAAGATATATTATACTGAAAAGATAATATTTACAAATACGTTTTAATGCTATATAAATATCCCTTAAAATAATCTATTAAATTTATCGCACGTTTGGTAAACCAATCAGCAACGTAAACAGTTCAAAGACGTGAAAGCAGAAAAGTTCTGCAGTGAGATACCACTGAAGTCACACAGCGATATTTAACATTGTCGTACTATATCACAAGTAATGACCCGTAACATGGCAGAAGCCATAAAATGTGTGTATTTTTAACATCAAAAAAGATCTAAAAATGGCTGTGGTTTCATCATTGGCAGCTTACTTAATCATATTTTCCCATAACGAATCTGATGCATCTGTGGTGTTTTGAAATCGACAGAAATAATTAATTCCATAGTTCTCTTATTGAGGACTTTGTGGATATACGTAGGTACCTACTGATGCTAGGGTAACTGCTATAGTAACTGGCCGCTCATAACAAAAGAGGTTGGTTTAAAAACGAAAATACAATAGCTACAGGAATATTTTTGTCCTTTTTATTCATGGGCTTGCTTGCATTACCTTATTTCTACCTCTTTTGATATTAGATCCATACATTTCAGAGTTGGAAGCAGTGCGGTGTTCCGATCTGTATCAGCATACATAAATAGAAGAGCGGCTCTTTAAGGAAATGTTTATACATTAGTAAAGACTTACGGGTTAGTACTCACTACTAGACTGGCCGTGTAGGAAAACACGATACGCCCGCTTGAACTGCGCCTGGGCACGAGTGTGGCTCACGAATTTATAATAAACCACCGGCTAAGAAGCTCTCGAATGGCTTGTGCCATTATCGCATATGAAATAATAATTATTACATTAACTAAGTAGATAGTTCAAGAAATCGATTTTCCTATTGAAGGATTTTCTTGATAATTTCAGCAGTAACCAAATAAAATGGCTATGTTCCAGTTACACGTTTGCACATTATCTTTAGTAAAATTTATGTATTTACAAGACCGCAAAATCAAAACAATGCTGACATTTTTTTACAAACAAATAAATAATACGATTTAAACTTAAATTCTGTTGCTTGTTACTCCTACCCTCCACTAGATGTCGCTAGTATTAAAAGTCCGCGCATGATTTTACAAAGGTCACAATCAAGAATACGGACTGTACTCTAATGTAATTCAGTATCAAACAATTCCCTCCTTTAAAAAATGAGATACTTACTGTAAAAAGAACACTTGAGACACCGCAGTTTTAAAGAAAAAGTTAGTTTTAAGTTACCGACTGCTGAAAAGCTCATGTTTTCCTTTATTCCGAAACTTAAAAGACAAACGTACAATGTAACAATAGAAAATGCATTAAATCTCTTTCAAGTTCAGATTTCTTTTATATAGTGGTCTAAAGTTCCACTGCGATACATCTTAATCCAATAGTCTGCGGTCTAGACGGGAATTGCTCTTTTTATTCATACGCTATCATTCACATAGGTACCTACTACAATACTTACCACAATAGGTACATAAAAATATTAGTGTACATTGAACCCATTTAAAGACTAATTTTTTTTTTATTCGTAACGATGTCGAAATAGGAATCTCCCTCACATTGAGTTCATTTATGCATAATTCTAGCATTTTCGTATGCGGGATTTACCAATCAAATCTATACCTACCATATGAATACCCCCGCAGACAGACGCGACGCCACTCGGGTTTTTTTTTTTTTTTTGATATGGGCTTATTTGCAGGTATCCTTCTGGACTCTATCTGCTTCATCTGGCTTCGGTGGGGCCAGAAGGGCCTCTCACCTAGCAAAAGTTAGGTAGTACAGCTAAGGGCGTCCCATAGTGGGACTCGAACCTAGGCTTAGAGCGCTACCGATTTTGAGCAAGTGGGGACTTGTCATATCTGTGAGTTATTATTATTAGGGATATTTAGTTTACTTGCTCCGCACGGGCGGGTGGTTTCAAGAGACAGGGGGGAGTACTAAGTTACTCTACTTCGCGGAGGTACTCGCCGTCGAGTACGGGATGTCTGTGTGGGTGTGTTCTACGGTGTGAAGTTAAGGTAGAATGAAGATAGGTCGGAGTATTGGGCCATAAGGGCCATATTTGTCTGGAGATTGCCCTTAGCTGCGATGAGCTTGGCATGTAAATCATTGCTTCGAGCAATGATGTTTGGATCGAAAAATCGCGCTAGCACGTTAAAAGTGCTAGGGCTATAGGGGGCCGGAGTAGGCGCGAATGATGGCGCGGACGCTCTGGGGATATTAGTAACTGGCTTGGGGGCCTGTTTTAATGGCGGCGCGGGGGCGCTGAGGGGTCTTGTTTGCTGGTTTGCAAACATACCCATTGGGGGTGGTGTGGGGTAGTTCAACGCCTGGGGGATGACTGATGGGGCTGCCTGGGTGGGCCTAAGAGCTGGGAACGCTTGCTCGTGGTTCAGGCGGTTCCACGGCGTGGGACGCTGCGGTCTTAGCTCATCGGGGAGAGCGCTACCCGGTGGGAATTTGGGTAGCTGATGGGGTTTAGCGCGCGGGGCTCGGGGGCACCCGCGGTAGTTCGCGGGGTGTCCGGACTGGCCGCAAAGGACGCAGCTAGGGGGCTCGGTGCACGCGGCCAAGTCTTTGGGTCGTGCACAGTCAGCCGTTGCGTGGTCGCCTAGGCACTTTACGCACCTGGCTCGCGCGAAACAGTTTCGCTGTGCATGCCCGTAGAGTTGGCAGTTGTGACACTGCCCGGGTAGTCTGTTTGGATATGGTTTTTCAACCTGAATCCCGGTTAAGTTACAAATCGACTCAATGTCGACGATAGCGGTACCGGCCTTGGTATGTTCTAGTGCGACTAGAATCATATCGTATGGGGCTCCGTTTCGACCGCGGTGATGCGGTGTACTTCGACGATGGGGTATTTCTGGGCTCGGAGGTCCGCCGCAGAAATTTCATCGATTTTGAGTTCTTTGGGGATTCGTTTTAAGACGACCCTAAATAGACGGTCTTCTCCGAGGGCGTAGGTGTGGAATGCCACCTTACGCTCCTTGAGGAGTTTGGTCAGCGAACGAAAGTCCGCTGAGGTAGGTACTTGGACCTTGATACCCACTGCCGTAGGGCGGGCGTGGGTGTAAGCGATACGTTCATCGGCGCAGGCCTTGGACACTGTGGTCCACAGGTCTTTGTCGTGAATGTAGAGCGGTGGTGGAATGGGGGCCTTGGGGGCCCACGACTGGGGTCGGTAATGGTTCTGCCTTGGAGGAGACAGGGCGACGCCACTCGGGTGGAAGTTCACGGAATTTATATGAAAACTACACGGAAATTTTTCTACCGGTATCGCATCGCGCCTATCTGCACGAGGCTTGATGCTATGTGTCTGGCCTCCGCAACCACATCAGACTCGGGCAGTAGTGGCATGGTACCGTACGTATTACCTGCTCTTAGAGGCATGGAATTGGATTGTAGAAAGCTCAATCTTACCACAGTCTCTTAGAGGATAGAAATTTGTGATTATCGGAAAATTTGATCCAATCAGACAGTTTTTTTTTTTTTAGGTTGGGATATCATCAAATATCTTCTCCCGCTCTGGGCGGAGAGGGAGGGTGTGTCAGACTCTTACTGACTAAAACCCACCCGTATTCCTTCCTGTTGCCTGTGTTGCGGGGGCCTCGGTGACCCATAAGTACCTTCCCGCGATCCCGGCAGGCATCGGCCCTAGTGGACCCCTACCTTTGTGCTGACGACATCTCTTTGAGGCGCGCGTGGAATACAACGCGCCGTCGACCCGGGCCTGGTCCTTACCGGACGGTGAGCTACCCATTGCTCACCGTCCGCAAGCCCGCGCCTACGGTGGCCGGAAATTCGTCCGGGATTCCCGACGCCCAGGGCGTCTCCTGTGGCGGCTAGGGGCGAGAGGGCGCGAAACATGCCTTTCATCCAATCAGACACTAGTGTTTTTGAGAGAGTAAAAAAATGTTGTTTTTGGAAAAAAATCACGGCAGTAGCATATATAACGACGAAAACTATCACAGCTAAGTAGGCTTTAAAAGTTAACGAGTAATAGTCAACCAACTTACATATGCAGTTGGAATGTATGGGAGAACATGTTTTTCAACTAGGTACAATGTTAAGCTTGTTGTTGGGATAAATTCATCCCAACTACAGAACCCTTCATTATGCGTGATCCGAACGTACTTGGCCGGTTTTTTACCAAATGCATGAACGTATACGGTACTTACAAAAAAACTATTTTTAAAACTTTGTCTTTCTGTTTGTTCAGGCTGATCTCCGAAACGGCTGCGCCGATTTTGACAGGACTTTCTCTGGCTGATAACTGATATTATATGAAGTAAATTGGGCTACTTCTTGAAGTACTTTAGTACAAGTAAGTATTTTAGAAAAAGCCTCGCGGGTGCAGCCGCTGCTGCAGCTAAGTATAATGTTACGTAGGAATGCTACGTATCAGTAATAATAACATCAATATTATGTATTTGTTACAGTTTACGAGCAGAATGCAGGGCTTGTTTAGAATGCAGCTAAGTGCAGGCCCCCGATCAAAGCTCCGATCGATAACGAGGGCGATATCCAAACAATGAACATGTGGCGTCGCGTGCGCCGCGCCGGCGCAACTCGACTCCGTGTCATTTGACATGCGCCGCTATGCTTTGCGTAATAGATATTTGACACGAGTGGCCGGATAGATAGAGTGGCAATAATGCCATACTGTATGTTTTTACGCTTTGGTAAACTTGTCTACATGTTTTTGGTGTACCTACTGTTATCGATACCTATACTGTGGCAATCGTCACGGGCTGAAGATCATAGTCCAATGCATTTGGTTCTATCTCAATCAATCTGCCGAGTCTTTTCCCAACTATGTTGGGGTCAGCTTCTAGTCTAACCGGATAAAGCGGAATACAAGTACTTTACATGGAGCCACTGAGATTTGCATTGTGAGAAAGTTATGAGCTTATATTATATGGCCGTGTAAGTGTGTCCGTACGAAATCCAATGCCTGAAATCTGCAGTACCTATCATCATTTAAAATGGAGTGTTGCCGTTGCCGCATTTGGTTGTATCTCATAATGCCAATATGCTTTTATGACCATATCCTAAGCTTGAGCTTCGGATATGCTATATTATGACGCAAGGTTACGTTTGGTTAAAAAAAACCAATCAATTTAAAAAAAATACTGATTTTACAATTGAATTTGGACGATTGACTTTTTCCAATTTACTGGTTTTTTTTTCAGGAATTGCCCTTGGGCGATTCCTTTATTTTTAAGATAACGTTTGCATTCCGATCTCAGTCACAATCCGTCTAAAATAAAATATTTCACCTACATTTTTTTTCAATTGTCTGTTTTTTTTTTTTATACAGGAATCGCCCTGCAGGTTCAACGTTAATTGAACCTTCCTGTATTCTCAATTCTAAAATAAAATATCTATCTCAATTTCACCTATTTTTTTTTAAATGTCTGTTTTTTTATACAGGAATCACCCGGCAGGTTCAATGTTAATTGAACCGGGAGTTGGTCATCTCCAGCGCTTAGCCAGGATAGCCACGTAGCGTATCCTGAAAGAATTTACATTCCCCTTTTCGACGCGTACGAGCTTTATCGCATCGCATGAGATAATAACTTTTGTTCACGGAAGCACAACTATCATTTCCAAATGACTGACCCTGCTCTAGTTACCGTAAAACTTACCAACTACCTACCCAATAAACAAACAAGAAAATTTTCGAGCCTTAGGGTAAGATTATGTCTGCCGGGGTCGCGGGACAGTCCGAAATGGATTACCGTGGCCTTTGGCAACACAGGCAACGGAAGGAACACGGGTGGGTTTTAGTCAGTAAGAGTCTGACACACCCTCCCGCTCCAGAGCGGGAGAAGTCATTTGATAAATTACCAACAAAAAAAAGGGGTAAGATCATGTTCCATCTTCAGTTCCATCTCTTTTTGGCTCGATATAATTCAGTGGGATAGGCGATATCAAATAAGCATATTATTATAGAAGAATACTATTGTGCAGAGTACAGGTAAGTAGGTAGTGTCAATGTTGTAGGGCGTCACACTTCCGAAACAGGAGCGTGGCGCGTGACATGGCTTCCGGAGCAAGCGGCTCGTTCGGAAATAAGAGGCTGTCGTGGGACCCGCACCACGTGACGTCACGTTCTACCATTTCACACAACGCAGTGTATTGAGTGCCTCTTGACAATTCACTGCTCTTTTCGGTCATGTTTTTTTTTTTTATTTGGGTCATTACGAAAGGAACATCCTCGTACAAGTAGAATTCATACTTTAGTTGAGTCTAAAGTTTATAGACCTACTGAAGAAATGTGGATAGTTTGCCCAAGTTAAACATAGCTTTTGATAACGTAACTACTTAAATATGTAACACAAATTTAAACGATTGTAGCTACTTTACTGTTTTAGGAAATGTGTATTTGGAATGAACATCGAGAGATAAACAAACACTCAATTTTAAGCGAAGGTACTTCAGGCACTGAATTTCGTACGGACACACTTACAAGGCCATATAGTCTCATAGCTGTCTCATAATAGCGATTAATATCCCTTACAAAGGGTGAGTCGAGGGAGAGCACCTCCCTTCATTGTTTACGCACCTCTGCAACTCACAGAGACGAGATATAGAGATCAAAGATTATCCACCATTTAACTTTTACGATATTGATGAAACACTGCAGTAAAATGTTGCGCGTGACTTGAAAGTCTTGAAGCTCATGTGTATTTTAAGACACCTTTGCTAAGTGAATTGCTCTTAAACATCGATCTGAAGAAATATTGAACAAAGAGCTTTCGTATTAACCGAAGAAAAACGACGCCCTGGGAAAATAGGGCTCGTTACAAGCAGAGTGATTCCGCCTTCATATTAGAATATGAAATGAAACGCCACGGATAGCGTAATTTACTACGCAAAAGTATAAAAGTGGACATCATTAGGACGTCTGGGAGGCTTTTATACCGCTTCTCTAATAAAAAATAAATAACAAGTTAATAAATATAAGGTTACATGAATCGTATTATGCCTATGAGGCTTCATAATTATAATTCATTCATTTCATTACCCGAGAACTACAGCAATTCAAATTTCGGAGGAATATATCCTTGCGTTGCTAAGAGGCTTTCAGGTACCACCTCTAAGCTTGCTCCATGGCAACAGTAATTACATACTATGATTATGTATTGATTGTACAACATATTTCTATGGTCTACGGACTATTTCCATGATGATACACATACCTCCTGACTTCTGGCGACGTTGGAAGGCTTCTAGATTTCCTGTTCTTGCTGTGCTGCCGGTGGTGGCCATGACCCGAGTTAGTATTCCCCATGGTTGATTGCCCTCAGCTCTTCAAATAACGTGACATATCGCAATACAAAGAACACAATACACTCGAGTTGCAATAGACACACATTTTGCACATTTCACGGATGACACTGTTCCCATTTTATTGTTTTTCTATAACAAGTACCGAGGTAGGTATTCCAAGCGGAGTTGTCACGCGAAAAGCTTTTATATTGTCTACCCTCCCACGCTGGAAAATATTTTCAATGTATGTTATTGTTTGTGCTGTGGTTGGCTGTATGCGAGAGTAGTTAATAAAAAAATGTCCTACTGAAACTATAAAGTTTCGTAAGTTATTGTTTCTGCATAAATGTTCGAATGTTCTTGCTGTAACGCCAAGCATTAAGACCAAAATTCTGATCAGTTATAGGTTTGGCGTGACTCAATACTTACCTGTCTATAATTCAGCGAGCCGAACTCCACAAATGCCAATGTTCGGCGGCGCTCCGAGCATTGCTGGAATTCCAAAGGTCAGGTCGGTTGAACCGCCAAGCCATAACTTACTGACCACGGCGCACGACCACTAACGTTCCCTTTATTATGTGCAAAATCTGTTTTTGAATTGCATTTTATTACGAGGAAACGAGTTCAAAGAAGGCAGCTACATATCCTAGGTACCTAGAGTGCAGTGTAACAAGAATCTATTGGCGCCGGAGTTTCATTGACAGGGGAGAAGGGGGGCGTTGTCAATAAACATTTGTGAAAATGTCACATATACTGTATTGACAAAACAAGATGGCGGCGTTAGTTCCGACTAGTGATGTTCCAGATATCCGTATCCATTTCCGCGGATATCCGCGGGAGGAAAAAGATCCGTATCAGTATCCCTATCCGTTACATTTTTGACGGATCTTTTACGTTATTAACTTTTAATACATAGATTCAATTCTATATGTAGGTGATTACGTAGCAATAAAATACTATTGAATTTCAATCAAATTTTGTTTTATTTCTAAAAGTCTAATATTTGGCATCTTTATCTGCGGATCTACATATTTAATATCAGGCACATCTCTAGCTCCGACTTTGGTTCTCGCGCTGAAAGAACCTTGTACATGTATCACTCGTATGATTAGGGACTTTTAACAGAATTGATCTTCAACAATCATCAATTTAGTTAATAGTGGGATAGAAGGAGGGGACCGAAGTACCGAACGATTAGTTATTATTGTCTCTTTGTTCCGAGAACTAAGGACAATGGAGAAAAGGGTCTAATTACGAGTGTCGCCCGAGAGAGTTCAAGGTACATTAACCTTCTATGACGCTGAAACTTTTTGTTAAAAATTATCTAATGTAACCTGCCAGTCTAGAGATGGCCCAAGTAAATGGAAGTAGAGCAACGGGCATAATGGGCGAAGTTGAATAGGTTAGCTAGTCATCAAGCAAATTTCACTGCAAATAGTCTATTGTGAGTTGTAACTAGAACTGAACGCCAATGCGGTGTTTTGAGCGCATTATCGAAATTATCATAGCGAGTGCAGTGGAGCACCGAGCACTGGCGCGTGCAATATGCACCTATTCTGTTAGCTACGGCAACTTGCACCATTTCCATTCTCTCGTAACGAGAAAGTTTTGATTAGATTGTGGCTTTTATATAAAGGAATATAAAGGTACCATGTTTATACTGCTTTCAAATAATCGAATGATAATTAACAGAATAGACTTTTAGAATAGAATAGAATTTTACATAAGCGGTGTAACGAGTTAAGTTGCGTAGTTGTCGTGATCTTTATTCATTAATTGTGCCCCAACAAACTTTTGTTACTAATTTATACAGCAATTTTTATGACGCTATTACGACACGCCGGAGCTTAGAATGTATGGTTTTCGTTACATGTTCAATGGCTCTCTTTCCTTTTTTGATGGAGCTATCAATATGAAAATTAAGTTTTTTGAGGTAAATGTAACTACGATTTGTACAGGGTACATCAAAAAACGAACATATAAGGACACGAAGACTAAATAAACATCACAAGGGTCTCTAGACAATATTGTGATGGTGATATGCGAAGGTACAGAGGTAAATAATTCATGAGCACTTCACTTAAACCCGACGCCTATATGCCTAACGCCCACTTCACATAATGACAATGGACAAATCGCGTAAAAGAACGGGTGGGAGGGAGGGGAGGAATCTCGTGAGTTGTCAAATATCTTTCGTGAGGTATAAATCCAGATTGGTGGGTGATGCATGGCTTTACTTGGTTTAACTCAAACATCTTTTGTGATTTTCGACGTGCGCGATGTTCCAAGAATTCTCTGTGAGTTTGTGACTGCTCGACTGGTTTATTTCGTCCGTAATGAGCGTGAACTGCATTTGTTTGAGAACAAAACATTATATTTGTTGGTTATATCAATCATGTGCTTTCTGCAGATGGGTTTACGTTTTCGAGGAAAGCTAAATGGCTATTAAGAAATGTGACTAAGAAAATTACAAGACCACTGTTTGGACAATGAGATACGAGCATGTCCTTTTACAATTTGTAACATTCTGTTTAACAAAAATGAGAGCAACTACAATTGAGAGGACTACCATAAAAAAAACAATAAGTTACATCTAAGGATAAAACACCTTAGCTGCAAGCAGCATGCATTATACCATTACGCATCTAAGTAACATCTGTGAAGTAGACTAGTTAGTTATACGAAGGTGCAACTTAAATAGCGATACCTTAGCGCCTTTGCTTAAACAATGCACCTATCTTGTTACTACAAGGTTAGCAACAAACCACTTAACTCTAACTTAACTTGTACATAACTTAACTTTGTTTTTTTTTTACCAGAAAGCTACATAACTTCGCTGTGAGAGTTGATTGTATACGTCCAGGCTAGATATTCCCTTCAATTCGAGTTAAAATTTTCCAATTTCGATTCAGTGGTTTGGTGGCCAACCCTGTGTAACTAGCAAACAGAGAATCGCTTTTCTGTGAAGCGAACATCGACAGGGCTTGTATAGCACACAGTTTTATGCAAATTTATGCACGTACATATTCGATCGGCCATTAATGCGTTTCGCTAAGTTCACGTGGCTTAATTGAACCACATAAATTGTACGTGGTAGCACGGGTAACGTTCTCACGGTGATGTGAGCAGCTTTCAATTAGTTACGCGATTAATTTTCTGATAGAAGATTATTAATAGAGGTAGTGTAACTGCAGGTATGGTACATTTTGTTTCCATGCCCCGAAAGCACGTTAAGCCGTTGGTCGCAGCTGTCATTCATAAATCTTTGTCAGTCATTCCGGGTGGTCAGACAGAAGCCCAAAAGTCTTTATACCTGGAGGCTTTTATTTAGGTATTAAGTTCTGTTTACGTTTTTATTTTGTAATTTTTATCTGCTTGAGTACAGTTTTCATTGTTTTTTTGGTATATTGGCGTGTGCTAGCTGACATGTAGCAAGTAATTTAATTTAATGTTTTGTGTTTCGTAATGTTAATTACTTTGCATATTTGTATAGAATCAAGTTTATATAACTAAACAGACAGGTGTGCTACTGGGGAGTTTGTTCCGCTACTTCTTCTGCCCAGCTAAAGCACTAGGAAGTGGTGAAGAGCGGGCATTTTTTGGGGGACTGTCTTATGTATCTTTGACGTTCGAAAAGTGCTGATTCTCAGCCTAGTTTAAATAAATGAATTTTGATTTTTGATTTTGATTTTGTCCGACAAACAGCCTTACCAAGGTCTTCTCTTATCGTGTTGGCCAATAACTGAGTTGTGGAGGTCATATAGGCAGTCGCTACATGTAAAATACTGGTATTCAGCTACATCTGGTTAGATTGTAAGCCGACCCCAACATAGTTGGGGAAAGGCTAAGCAGATTGATTGAGATACACAAAGCCTTTTCCCAACTATGTTGGTGTCGGCTACCAACATAGTTGGGAAAGGCTAGGCAGATTGATTGAAATACACAAAGCCTTTTCCCAACTATGTTGGTGTCGGCTACCAACATAGTTGGGAAAAGGCTAGGCAGATTGATTGAGATACACAAAGCCCTTTCCCAACTATGTTGGTGTCGGCTACCAACATAGTTGGTTAAAGGCAATTTTGTGTGGTAAATTTTATAACTAACCTTTTGCGATCTGAAAGAGTAGATCACTGTCACTGCAGTAAAGTTATCGTCAGATATGAATGTAAAACAAAGATGAATGTTTAACAAAACAGTTCACGTGTGACACGCACTTGCTATTTTTACTTCTCTTTTTACATTCTTATAACAAATAACATTGTAGGGCTACGACGTTTTCTAAGAAACCGTCGAAGGCTAATTATTAACAACACGCAACATTATATTCAGTAGTTAGTAGCCGAGCATTCAACTGCTTCAGCACCATTCACTAGACGAGGCAATCGAATGAATAAATCTAATAAAATCCGTGGATTTATCTCACTAGTATCATGTCACCATGTGTGACTACTTTTATGATTGAATTTTGAATTAATAGTTGTACTTAATATTCGAATGTGTGATAAATCCCAAGAAATCTGATAAACATGTTTCTGACAACGTTTTAGTGGTAGATTTACAAGCCGCAGCCTATAACGATTTCTTTATTTATAGCATACAAAATATGTGATGATACTCTGTTGTTTGAGGATAATTATGGTGCCTTAACACTTTTGTTATATGTAAATCTGCAAATAAAATATGTTATTTGATTGGATTTGATGATTCGTCTACAAAAATCGTAGCAGTGATCTATTTTCGTAACCCGGTCTTTACTGCTGCTACGGAAATAATTCCGGACATACTTTACAGCCAAAAATTTCTGTCACTTTTAGAAAGATCAAAAAAGAAGATGGAACATTAATTTATTTATAGAAGTGATGAATCTATCAATGGTTTCCGAGAAGACGCGGGGTGAATCATATTCCCTCCAGAATAATGATCGTTGGGTACTATTCTCTGGTCGCTCAGATATTCAGGGCAATAAATAAGTCAAGTCCAAGGTAAGTGCATGTTGGTAAGGACAGATTTATCTCCGCGCAGCCGCCATTGGCTCTTGTTTCGTGAGATAATAACATAAAAGTGATTTGGTGGGACATGCCAGCTATTAGTCTTGTAATTTGTATATGACATTTTTATAGTCACAATGTGTATTGGACATTAATATCGTAGACGTTTTCTACCCAAAGGTAGGTTTTTAATGGGTCTACAGAAAACATTTATGACTTTTTTTATATTTGGATTCCAATTAAAACTTTCAGGATGTCGAATAGGAGCAGGATTTTTATGACAAAATGTGTTCAAATTGAAAATTGACTGCATTTTTTAATCGTCAACTGTCCTTGGGAACATTGAGTACGGGTCGTCAATAATACCTTTGGGGAATAAAAATAATTGCAGATAACGCAGTGGGGCAAAGAGCTAATTACTTCCTTCATAATTAAGATATATATGCTAATTTAGTGGCAATATACGACAAATTGGCCGGTGGACGTGATAGTGCGCCATTCATTTACATCCATGCACTGCAGTTGAGGAACTTTATGTGATCACCCTCACTGATAACCTACTGTTTATATTCATAAACTATTGCACGTAATCTCTATTGTACCTACGTGATAAATTACTTGTCCCTAACTAGTAAGTACCTATATGCATAATAAATAAATAAAATAAAAAAATAAAAAGTATTTATTTCAGGTAACCAAAAAGCACCCATACAGCAACCAGAATACATAAAAGACACATACACACATAAAAAATACACAAAACAGACATATTATCGGACACAGCTAGCAACATGCCTGCTACAGCAGTGTCCGATATACGGGCAGTCAAATCTCCCGGCGATCATCGCCAGCACTGTATTGGAGCTGCCCCGCACCCTGCGCACCAAGGACGCGCACCGCTTGCGCATGGTGGTGTGGAAACAGTCGGTGCGCGCTTCCGCAAACATGCCCGAGGCACTGCAGAAGCGGGGCAGCCCCAACACCGCTCTGAACGCATTATTGTATTGGATACGAAGGGCACTGTAAGTCGCTTGTGTGTAGGAAATCCATAGGCTGCACGTGTATAAAGAAGTACAAAAGGCTTTAAAAAGCGTTATCTTAACTTGATTTGAACAACGTGCAAACCTACGGGCTATCATATTTGCTCTTTTCGACAGTGCCCTCCGCTCCCTTTCGATGTCCACATGGTCCCTCATGTCGGCTGTTACCCAATGCCCCAAGTATTTAAATTGGTCCACCCGTTCCAACGGTACATCATTCAGGCGAATAGGTGGTACAAGTTGAGAGCACTTGGCGCCGGCCTGAAAGACCATGTATTGACTTTTAGCGACATTATACATGAGGCCGTGTGTGTTCGCGTAACCCTCACACACTTGCAATAACTTGCGTATTCCACAGACCGACGCGCTCAGTAGCACCATGTCGTCTGCGTAACTCAGATTGTTTACACATACACCATCAACGTGGCAGCCAACATGGTGGCTACTGAGCGCGACGATGAGTGCATCCATGTACAGATTGAACAGTGTGGGGGAAGTTAACCCACCTTGTCTCACTCCACATTCAAGCTTGTACGACTCTGACAATACACCCGCCCATCTGACACTGTTGACCTGGTGTGCATACCAATACTTGAAGATGTTCACAAGTTCATGTGGCATGTTCGTGCTCTCAAGTTTCCGCCATAGCACGTCATACGACACCAGGTCAAAAGCCCTGGACAGGTCGAGGAAACACGCGTAAACTGGAGTTTTACGATCAGTATAGTATCTGACGGTATGCTTGAGGCACAGTATTGCACTATCTGTAGACAATTTGGGTCTAAAACCAAATTGATTATCGTGCAACGTCACGTGTTTTTGTAACTGTGCATCCAGCAAACCATCAAACACTTTTGCTATAACAGTAGCAAGAGAAATAGGCCTGTAGTTAGTCTTATCGACTAGATCACCAGTTTTATTCTTCACTACAGGCACCACCACTGTTCTCATGAAGTCGTACGGCAGATAGGAATGGCTCAGGCATAGCGAGTAGAACATAGCTAAAACTCTCGCCATATGTGGGCCGGCATGCTGCACGTGTTCAATACTGAGGCCATCGAGGCCAGGAGACTTGCCTTTCGACATATACTTGATTTTTAACCTTACCTCTTTGGCTGAAAACCTTGACTCCATTTTGCCCATGGCGCCCTCAACACTGACCACCCCAACCTGTCTGCCCAGCATGGGTTGTACAGAAAAATGGGACCTAAATAAATTTGCTATGCCCCTAGGTTCATTTACGCCATCGACGCTCACCGGAAGACCAGGCCTTATATTTACCTTCTTGGTATTCTGCCAAAAACCACGAAAATCCCCGTTTAAGTGCTTCTTAGCAAGGATGTCCATTTTTAATTGGTTGGATTTTTAATAAATCATAATTACACTATCTTTTCTACAGCTGAGCACAAAATCTAGTGCATTCACAGAATTCAAAACATCAAAGCAAAATGTAATATTTTGTGGGGGCACAAATATATTTTGAATTAATTTTTCTTCTTAGACATAGATACGTTCTATAAGTATAGAAGCTGTTGGAGAAAAAATAAAAAGAACGTTCGGAGTTTAGAAATTAGATTCAAAATACCTTCACAATAAAAGGACACAGAATTCATTGCAGGCACATTGAAAGTCGCGAAATAATTGTGTGATGGTGATTCAACAAAAACGTAAAGACTGCTCGCATAAAGCGAATTAATTAAGCCCATACAATAGCTGCTATAAACAGGGTGTTTGTTTGTGCGCAATGGGGGCGTGAGTTGGGGCTTGGAGCACATTGGTCTGTGCGTGGTACAAGTTGGGGTAGACCGGCGGTGGATGGAGCCTATGAGGTGGGAACTATAACATCATCTTGTTCTCCCTGAAGGCAGAGGTGTAGGTATAACGAACCCACACAATATCGCCAGATATTTAAATGTACATGTCATAAGCATTTATCACATTAATTGTTTGGGGGTTTGACAGGAATGTAAAAGTCGTGTATATGGCTTGCTCCTTATTTCGATAATATATTAAAAAATATAAAACTGCCGAAAAGTGGGTGATAAACACCAGACATCAGTTACCCCTTCGGGGTATACAGACGTGTTGTTGGTCATCAAGAGTCATGATAATTTTTAATACTGCAACGTCTGTAACTGTAATTTGTTTTACGTAGGCAAAGGTTTCCTAAAGTTAGCTCAATTGAATATTTTCAATCACAATCTGTATGATTTTGAAGGATATTGCTTATCCATTGATTCATATTTTCGAAAAATTGGTCTGCTCACCAACGTAAATAACGCACTGAATGTTGTTGAACTGTCAAAATTAAACCCATTGCTACTGTAAGTGTATTACGCAATTACCCCGCTGGTTTTTGATATTTACCTCAACAGGCTTCGTTAGTTTTTATCTTCGTTAGTCATCAAAATCAAAAGTAATTTATTCAAACTAGGCTGAGAATCAGCACTTTCCGAATGTCAAAATTACATAAAACAGTCCCCCAAAATGCCCACCCTTCACCAATTCCTAGTGCTTTAGCTGGAAAGAAGAAGTGGCGCAACAAACTCCCCAGCAGCACAACTGTCTGATCAGTTAGAGAAAAAAAAATGGATTCTATACAACAGTATGCAAAACAATTTACTCTACGTGCAACACAAGACATTAAATTATTAGCCATATGTCAGCTAGCATACCACTATACCAACAAAAAAAGAAAAGAAAATAATCATCATCTGCCTAGCGTTTTGATAATCGCCTAACCGGATGCAGCTGAATACCAGTATTTTACATGGAGCGACTGCCTATCTGAACTCCAGAACCCAGGAACTGGGTAATACGATACCCCTTGGTAAGACTGGTTGTCAGACTTTCCGGCTCATGACTACCAGTAAAGACTGTCAAATATCCACGGATGACAACTGGGACCGTGCTTTCCGAGGTACGGAGAGGATTCTATCTTCTTTAGTTTCACCGGAAAAAAAAGAAAACAATCGCTTTAGCTTACACCTTACACCAAACCTTACGCAGCAAAATCAGCTTTTAATATCATCTGAGTGCCGTTAATAACGTAAAGCCTTTTGTGTGAAATTCCAATGTGAAAAATCTCGCAGCCACGTTCGCGGCGCACCTCCATAAAACATATTAAAATATTTATTGTTCGGCGATTCACGGAATTAAAATCTTTTTGGTATTCATGTTTTTACACATAGACAGATTTTCCTCGCGTTACTTGGATACGGAATAGTCAATTTTCTTTATGAGTTCTCCTGACGAATTGGGCTTGTTTATTACGACGGCAATGGAAAGAGGTAGTTTTATGAAACAAAATTACATTTGGCCAATTTTTCATTTAAAATTCTTATCTTGTGTATAATAAAACAAAAATAAAATGCTGTTCCTTGGCTGGACTAACTTGGCAATTTTTTATTTATAATGTTCATGATAGTCCGAATCAGGTTGTCGGGAAAATTGGAAAATTCGGGAAACTGAAAGTATATTTTCTATGGTAATTTTGTATGAATTATGCTATTCAAATGTTGACAAGACAACGTCTGTCGGGTTAGCTAATCATGCAATAATAATAGTTTGTGGGATGATGATGATAAATTGCAAGTGGACGCTGAAAACCGATAATCCGTTTTATTATACTAAGATCATTCCAATATATTTCCTGTTCTATTTGAACCATTATTTACTTTAAGATTACATTATTTATTCAAACGCAGACACTGTAAAAGAAATGAGCGCAATTTTATTTTAAATTTCCTTTCATATTTTGTCTCTAAACAAAGGGGAGGGAAAGGTTGAATTTATGGCATACTTGGATCGGTCGCTTTTGCAGATGCCCTTTATTGCTGAAAGAAAAAAATGTGTTTTGTATTGAGCCTGATTGCTGCGTCTTAAGGTGGATCCGTAGTGGTAGACCACGAAATTCAAATTTTCTTACGTTTTTTGCAATTTGCAGGTCAGTGTCAGGTTGTGGCTTGATCAAAATATGTTTCGCGACCATAACACGATTATGTGACGACGATTATGTATTTACAGAATTATAATAATTGAAAATCGAAATTTGTTCTTATAAGACCAAATCTCGATTTTTAATGGAAAGTTCTTATGGAACAAATCTACCTTATAGATATGTATTAATGATATTTAATGTTTATAATTGTGTAAATACATATTTGTTAAGGTCGCGAATCATATTTTGATCAAGCTACAACCTGACACTGACCTGAAAATTACAAAAAACTTAAGAAATTTTGAATTTCGCGGGCTACCCATTGCGGATCCACCTTAAGGCTGAATTACCTACATTTGCATTGGGTAAAGTAGCAGGTTTAGTTTGAAAAGTGTCGCGTACGAGTATAAGACGTCAAGTTTCTGTCACGGTGCGGGAAACGCTTGGGAAGGATGCAACTGCACTTGACTTGCCGCAAAAATTGAACCTGTTTAATTTGTTTCTACTGAAGGCGCAGATATATAATTTTAGTGACTTTTAAGTCTGTCTGCTGCCTTCAAATAATGCAAGTAAGTTATGCAAATGTATGTTAAACTAGAACGCATCAATTATATATGTGAATATTTAAGTATTGTAGTAAAATACTTTATAAATTAAATTCAGAAAATAATGTCTACCCAAAGCATAAAAAACGATATTAATTTCAAACGACTTAAGGTATTTTCATGACCATTTTTGTACTTACAGACTATTTTATTATCTATATTGATATCTGTGATTTTGAAAATATTCATATTGTCGTTACTAAAAATAAATATTCCAAATATTTTCTTTGTAACCGAACGGCAGCGAGGCTTTTTTTTTTTTGAGGGTGGGTAATCATCAAATAACTTCTCCCGCTCTGGGCGGAGCGGGAGGGTGTGTCAGACTCTTACTGACTAAAACCCACCCGTATTCCTTCCTGTTGCCTGTGTTGCGGGGGCCTCGGTGACCCATAAGTACCTTCCCAGCGAGGCTTGAGCGCGACGCGCATTTGTATGGCCAAGATCAACGGCGCTAACCTGGACCCTCAATCGTCAACTTACTGCTTAACTCACTTTCTAACCAACACAAATGTAAATCACTGATCGGTATGAGTTAATAATAACAGTTGTTCCATTGCTAAATTGCTTTAATATTTCTAGGTATGTATAACTTCTACCAGGACCGCGGGTACCTACCAACCAAAGGGTTACCGAGGCCCCTGGCAACACAGGCAACGGAAGGAATACGGGTGGGTTTTAGTCAGTAAGAGTCAGACCCACCCTCCCGCTCCGCCCAGAGCGGGAGAAGTTATTTGATGATTATACTATGTATAACTTAGCATATAGGCAAATAATCCAACGTAGGGATCCTAATCAAGCATCAACTTCCAGGATAAGTAACAAAATTGTTGGATTTTACACAGCAAGAACCTGTTTTTAGGAGTCTTAACGTTAATTAACTGAGCATACTTTAAACGCAATATGTTTTCATTACAGAAAAACTCTTTTAACGAAATGCAGGAAGTGCGGGGCTATAATATATTTTCATTAGCACCGTACCTGTGGGCTCGAGCTGCCGGCACACAACACTAAGTCAGATTTATCACGCGCCACCCTCCGCCCTTTTTCAGTGTCATTCAACGAGGCGAAAAACTTTCCAAAACTTCTTCAATAGCGTTTACTTTTTCGGTAAATTATTGTTTTCCGGAAAAGAAAGTCATTTCAAACAATTTATGGAAAGATTTTGGCGTAGATAGGTACTCAACTTGAATACTAACTTAGGTCTGTACTTTTCACTTTCAGCGTTTGTTTAAGACCTTCTTACTAGATGATTATATATACATAAACTCACACCTTCTTCCCATGGAGCAGAAACTATAGAACGCCACCTGCTGTGCTCCTTTACATGATTATCATTTCATAATACATAACTTTAAAGCTTTCAGACTATAAGACTAATGTCTGCACCCTACTTGCGTAAGTAACACCGTTTGAATCACAATTTGAATGATTTTGAAATATGTATATTGTTAATTGTTAATCCATTGCTTCTAAGTTCGAAAAATTTGCTCAACAACGTAAATAACGCAATGAATGTTGTTGAACTGTCAAAATTAAACCAATTGCTACTGACAGTGTGTTACGCAATTATCCCGCTGTTTTCGCGAACAATGGGCAACACCTAAATTAATTCCTAAAGCGCACTGTTCTATTTTCAACGCTAGGTTCAGCGCCGAAAGTTGAAAATTCAGAAACAGTGCAGAATATATAGGCGTTAATTTACTCAGGTGTTTCCTTGTGTTAGTGAAAATGAGCATAAAGCAATTAGACGGATTATTCCGAACCTGACCCGAAATCCTAACCCGGTCGCGGGTTAGGTTAGGAACTTGAAAAAAATTATAATATTTGTTCCGAACGTAACCCTCTTCCTAACCTGACCCGATGTATCGTTCCTATCATACCTAACCCGATTTGCGATATGGTAGGTTCCCTCTCCTCTTTCTCAGAATAAAAGGTACCAATGTGTCAAATCAGACTTTAATATTCACAATACGTTATCCATATATTAACGAACAACAATTAACGAACAATAATTATAATATCACAGAATCAACATGCAATGATAGGAACGATACATCGGTTCAGGTTAGGAAGAGGGACGTTCGGAACAAATATTATAATATTTTTTTCAAGTTCCTAACCTAACCCGCGACCGGGTTAGGATTTCGGGTCAGGTTCGGAATAATCCAATTAGACTACGTGAAAGAAAGAAAGAAAGAAAGAAAGATCATTTATTTGTCAAACATGCGTATACATAAACTGACAAGGCAGACATGCAAGGTATTGCCGTCGGTTGAGTTAATATTTTGTAGTGAGCGTCCATGTTTTGCCAATAGCGGCGTACAAATTGTATAAGTTGTAAGTTATTAGTTAACAATTTCATTTAATTGGATTAACATTCATAATCATTTCATCAATAATTTATGTCAAGATTTAAAGTATATTATGGTAAAAAATAAATTAAATTATGTCCAGTATATGTACATAATTATCAAATAGTATCATTATAATCATTTCATGTCACGTCATTTTAAATTCATTAGAAAAATACGTAAGAAATAGACAATAAAAATTGATGTCACGATTTTAAAGTCCAAAATAAATTAAATTAACTATGTCCACTATAATTAACTGTGTTCACATTATAAAATTGTATTTTTAACCATCTACATTAGAGGTCGGAATAGAAAAGTCCTTTTCATCCATAAAATGTAAAATAGTGTAATATGCTTTATTAATTAAAAAAATTCTCAGCTTATTTTTGAAAAGTGACAAGGGCAGTTCTCTCCAACTTTTAGGCAATTTATTAAATATCATCGGAGCCATACAGAAAATACTTTTGCGCATGAGTGATGTTCTCGCAGCATGAGAGCATATCCTGCTGTTGTCACGCCTGTTACGTGGTACAACTTCATTTAGTTGTTTGAATCGGTGTGGATTCGTTTTTACAAATACAGCTACCTCTAAAATGTAAAGACATGGCAACGTAAGTATCTTATATTTTTTAAAGTACGGCACGCAACTATCGGTAGGTTTAATTTTAAACATTGAACGGACGCATCTCTTTTGAGCCTTGAACACCGTTTCTTTCTGTTGAATTGCCCCAAAAGACACCATAGCGTAGATGTGATTCCGTTATGCCATAGTAGGCTGTAAGTAATGCCTCCACACCTATTATAGACGATAATGTGTGCAGTGCATAAGCAGATTTGCTGATTTGTGACACTTTAAGTATACCATCATTGTAGAAATAATATTGATAATCAGGTAGGACTTCATCCAACTGGTTGTTGAACTCGACGACCTCGTCTAAGTAACAGTGATTGTAAACTACTTACCAAAGCTCTCGCACATAACGTTACATCGCCTATCTGCGCCCGATGTGTCATTTAATTAATTAATTTTAATTATAAACACGCTCTTTGCTTACGTACTGACCATAAATCGATGATACTACCGTTATGTTGTATCGATTCACACGTGTTGTTCGATCCTTTATTGCTAAATCATTTATTTCTATAGTTAGCTGTTAGTAAAGGTATCACCAAATTAGTAATAAATCATTTTAAACAAGATCGTAAAGCCTGAACTGCATTGAAAAGGTTATCATCGTAATATTGAAAGCTCTAACCAGCACGTGTTCAAAAATATGGCAACTATCCAAACAATACAATCTCAAATAACGATCAGTTAATAATATTGACTGTACATTACATAATGAAAGTGATAACAATGGTTTGGGGTAAACGGAACGCGTTCCAACTTCGAATTTTCGAAACAGTGCACGCCCATATGATCGTTCACAGGGGCGCTCAATGCACGGCCTGCTATTATCGATCAGTCCGTGTGACTGTGAACTATTGTTGTGCAGATGGGGGCCCCAGAATCTTAAGGGGAGACCTCCCCTTCATCCCTTCCCGGTGATACGAAACAACACAACCTCGCCACACTCTAACAAACAATCAAATTTTGTGGTAACGACACATCAGAACTCTTAAATATTAGTAGTGGAACAATAAACTTTTTACAATAATTACGTATGGAAATACTTCGAAATATTTCAAGTTAGAAACACGTCACAGATGTCATAAAATTTAAACGCTCTGTATTTTAGGGTGTCGCAACGTTTTTATTGTTTATTCCTCATTTCGGTATTAGTTCCTCTGGATGCAGGAACTACGGGGGAATTTAGAGGGTCATTCCTTTTAGCGTGACAAAAAGACATTTGTATACCATTCACTACCGTTAGAATTATTCTTTGTGTCCAATTAAATGAACTATGCGAAAGAAAACTAATAAACACAGGCTTGACGAAAGGGAAGAATGAAAATGGTTGTAATAGGCACTTAAGTATACAATTTTATGTATAAAGCACGACAGATAACCTAAAATACTGAATTCTTTAACAACGGAAGAAGCACAAGAATTGTTTAATATCATAAAAGTTTAAAGACTTCTCGTTTATAGCTCGTATTCGTATTATTACATTAACTGAATCCAAACGATCAGTCGGTTAAACATCACGACTCGAACACGATAACAATAGCCTCAAACGTGCTAAATATCCGACAGTACCTACTTCTCTCGTGAAAAGGTTTTTGTATTGAAATTTATTCCTGTGTTGCATTGCAGTGAACTGCAGCAAGTATGCGCCCACAGACGCCCCGTGTACGGTGAAACTGGTTTCGCGATAAACACGCACACATTAAACGAGCGAACAATTTCTACAGAAATCACAAATTCCAATCAACGCCATTATCCTCTCTAATAAGCCAACGTCCCGAACTGTCTGACGTAATTAAATGTTCTTATCATTTGAACTAAGTGTCATTTGATATTCACTTTGCTAATGAAGTAAGTTTAAACACAAAATTGTTGTTAAAATCAATACTACTATTGATTTTAACAACAATTAGTAGGTACACTTTACGTAATGTTCTCCTTTCATGAGAAGTTCGTTTACACCAAAATGTTGATGACAACGTACTGGCATGAATGTTCACAGTAATGAAAACCGAGGTTGCAGTCACAACTCACAAAGTACATGAGAGCAAACGTGTATTCAGCCTACAGGTCGGTGTTGTTTACAAAAAACATAGCGTGAACCGCAGCCATGTCACAGAAATAACATTTTTATGATCATTCAGTCTCTTTCATATAACACGGAATGTTACTTACGAGTAGTTGGGAACGTTAAACCACCAATGTTTCTGTTTATTATTTTCTTGGCGAGCACGCTTAAGTACTAACTTTCAAAGTAAAATCTTTAGTTCTTGTAAGACGACATTGAAAGCATCCCTTGGATTTATTCCATGATTCAAATCGTTGTAAAACCACACACTGTCACACACAAATATCGTTGGTTCAAAGGTAAGTCACTAAATAATTAGGAGATAGTGACATTTAAATTTAAATACATTTTTCAGCATAAAAAAAAATCATAACTGAAAGTTTTGATTAGGAGATAATGATATTTTAATACATTTTTCAGCATGAAAAAAAAAATCCATAACTGAAGGTTTTTTTACCAAAATTTTTACTTAGTCACCTTTTACCCAACGATATGCAAATCAGGGTCAATAAATATCAAATATATTTCTGTTCGCCAACGTAGCAATTTTATCTAAAACTAATCAAGGAGTGGTAAAACAGGCTTTAAGCTGGAGTTGTAGTTTCAAGTTAACATATACGTGAAGTATGTACAGATACTAAAAACAGACTTGGCTTAGCACAATTTACTTAGATTGTATTCAAATGTTCTCGGAGTCGATGCGCAGGCGCAGACACTAACACTTCAAGTTTGTTGTGAATGACCCCGAGCTTGCTTGTTGTTGCTAAATTTACTACTTTGTTATTAAAGTCGTCACTCACAGCTGTGTCTAATTGGACTTTGTTACAAAACATTCGTACTCGTACAGCTACCATTTTTATAACATTCAGCGAAACCAGGGTATCTAGATCCACCCTTATCTTGGACCATTACTTTTACGAACAATGTTCCAGACCCGCCGCTATGGTCGTCCATTTTCCAGTCAGTCTGTTGGTGTAACACCATTAGAAGAACAGATTCGTAAGAAAAAAACATCTGTTTATGAGTAAAAAGATAAAATTCAGCGATCTCATTAGATATTTCATTTTCCTCAAAAGAAGCAAAAGTTTTCTTTTCAGACATTCAAGTTTTAAGTAATACTCAAAGTGCTATAACTTATAACTTATCTTCGCGTTTCATATTAGTCTGCCAACCGACTGCACCTTTTTGTATTGCGATTCTATTTCAAAACGGCTGCCTGCAGATACATTAATCACGTTTGCACTGGACTTTAATGGAGCTGAACCAGTTGTATGCATAGATACCTGTTCAATTGGCATATTATGTTCTTCTACACGTTAATACAGATTGTATATTTGCTTGTTCGAGCTAGATTTGCCAACAACTTTATTGATACGTAAAAGGAACACCATTGCTCATAAAGACTGTGTTTTCAAACGAAGTGTGTCAGGCCCTTTAAGTTTATTATGTTGTAAATTTTGCTATGGTGGTAGAAATCTGTTACAAATTCCTTTGTAACGATTATGTGAATGGATGGTGGCAGTGCTAGTTCTTGTAAGCCTGAAATTAGAACAGAATTATTCGCTAGCAGAACTGACTAACAGGGTTGTTCAGTTAGGCAAGCCTCCGCATGAAGAGTGTGGGCGGATTACTAGTAGAAAGTGATCAACACTTACAATATCAGGTACAGATCTTTGTATTGCATAAGCAAATGCAACCGTAAACTATTATAATATCTGTAGGGGTCCACTAGGGCCGATGCCTGCCGGGGTCGCGGGAAGATACTAAAGGGTTACCGAGGCCCCTGGCAACACAGGCAACGGAGGGAATACGGAAGGGTTTTAGTCAGTAAGAGTCTGACACACCGTCCCGTTCCGCCCAGAGCGGGAGAAGTTATTTGATGATTTCCGAACCAAATAAAAAAAATGATAATATTAAAATTACACAGATAGATTCATCGTCACCAATCCACAATACGTAAAACTTAACAAAATAAGGTTTTAATTGGGCTAGAAGTTGATATTATAAAGTTAGTATGTAAGAAATCTAAACAAAAGACCGTTTATATAAACTCCCACAGCTGTCAATACAACGATTGATGGACTCTAAAATTATCTTGCCAATCACAGTTCGCGAACGTCACGCGATGGCCACTTAATAACAGAGGACAGATAAACACAAACAGCTTTTCCCTATCGAGAAACAATTTACAGGCAGTTTATTTCAATGTATCGCAGTTTATTTCGGAGTTTTATTGGCTGGCTCGGGACCAGTCGGCCAGGCTCGGTCCGTGGGCGGCAGCCAGGCGAGATAACCCGGTCCTTCGCTTGCACACTCACGCGCAACCTCCACAGCATCGCAATAACTTAAAACGCGAACCTTGTTATACTTCACATTTGAACGCAACCGATGAGACAGGCGCTATGAAACACGAAACGAAAAGGATCAATGATGAAATATTTAAATGAAGTTGAATGTTTACCTATATAATACCCCACGATTATATACCGTCTCTATTCAAAGTACGATGTAATCCAGTAAACCATCAAAATGTTCAGACTGTTGGTTTTGGATAATTCGGTCTTAAGTATGCAGCAGGAGTAACATTGTTTACATAACCGAGTTCAACTCGTGTGACATTAAATCAGTGGATTTCTCAATAGAAACGCCACTTCAATTTATTTCAACCTCTTGAGGGCTTGACTGATTTGTGAACTCATGCCATTCGAGATAAATTCTCATTTTCTTAAGCTCGTGTTAAGTCAGAGTACGGAGAAGTGATTCACGCGTGTAAACAAAACGACTAACCGCTCGAATTAACTACAAATACGGCATAAAACGTAAACATGAAAATCATCTCTGGTCGTATTGCGTCCACTTAAACAACTCCGATTAGAACACCGCTTTACTCAGACTATAAATACACGGCAGCGAGCTTTGCACACCATAAACAATAATCCTTAACACGATTTGTCACAGTCGGGGCGCACTCGCGTCGGTTCAGCGGCGCGCGGCGCGGGCGCGTGCTACGGGCAGCGCGCGAGAGCGTGCACGCGCGGCCATTGCGTCCGCACGACAGACAAAACAGTCGTCGAAAGCGCAAGGGCCTTCGCCCCTTCCGAATCCGTGATCGCGCGGCGGGATGCAGCGAATGCTAATACTAAACAGGGCTGTCCGTCAAGCCCGCATCGCTCGTTAAGCTAAACTTACGCCATCCTCATCCGTTCCTTCAGATTACGAGAAGCAGTTAAATTCCATCATCCTCATTGATTTACAGTCGTATTGACCATTAAATTGCTAATGACGAAACTTGTTTCTTGTTTACGTGAAGCAGCATTGAGCTTTGAGCTTTTCAATTCACGAATGATTAGTGATTACGAAGTAGTCGATAAGTGTGTGCTGCTCTCTAAAAGTTTCATTATTGCGTGGGTTTCCTAGTTCTATAGGCACAGCCCTGACTAGAAGATGTGAAAAACTGACGGCACGGGTGCCATCTGCGCTAGGGAGGGGACCCTTGCATTAGCGGGATGACGTTATGCACTCCCAGAAGGGTTCGTGGCTTATCTCGTTAAATCACTCGAGCCGAGCCGCTGCGAAATAATTTACTGAGGTGTGTGCAGTAAACAGTTTCCTATGAGATAACTGCGATTACCTTTCGGCAGACATGGGTTTACGACCGGTTATGTCCGTTACTTGTCGACATTTGCTGAGGAGGGTCAAGAATTATTGCCACGGATTGAATTTTATACGAGATAGGTACAGGAAATGATCCTTACACACAAACACATGTATTCATATCACTGAATATATCTGTACGCAAATAGCACCTTGAAAGTTTGTTATACTGACTAATGCTATCGAGTGAAATTACTTTGTGCGAATGATAAAGTACCAATATACGATAATAGGTACACGTTAAAATCGATATCAATTTCCAGAGTCGATGAAAGTTATAATTTATTAAGCTCATGACTACATCTCGCATTGCTATTAAACGTATTGTAATAATCGGAGGGTGCGTACGCGGCCCTGGCTATTGCGTCACTTAGAATTCATACTTATCGATTATAATGACATAAACGGTTAGCACACGAGCTGTTTATTGCAGACTTAATGTTATTAATTTGTTCTCTGTTCGACGCTAATATAGTAAAAGTAACAGTTAATAATGACAATAGATCAAGAAATAAAGAGAAAGATGGGCCTTAATATTATGTAAATAATAATAATTATAAATCTTTTAGTTTAGACAGTATTACAGTTTATATTATCACAAATTATTTAATAATAATATTACAGCACTATGTTACATTAATTAACAGTTTATAATTTGCAAAGGGTATAATTACACTACAGGTTAAGTTAACACAACGATAAATTTAAAGACAATTTTTCATGTAAAACTATGAGAGGCTTCCCTTATCTCTTCATGGTAGTTAGTTAGTTACATTTTAAAGGTCATAAATACTCGTAACTCAACTCAAAACGTTTTTAATAACCGCAGTTAGAACAAAGTCAATATTATCATGAACGTTAAAAACTCATAAAACTTTGAAATAACGTCAAAAAACAAAAAATCATGAACGCTTGTATTGTATTCGCTGTTTACATGTGTTCGCGATGGAGACGAGGGCCCGGGCGGGGCGGTTTGAAAGAACAAACACTATAAAGACAAATAAACTGTTGACAATGTTACGTTGTGCTACGAAAGATATAGAAAAACCCATCTTTTATGGAAAGAAATATAGAAAAGTTTGAACGATTCAATCTTCGTAGCTCTACAGTCGTAGATATTTTATGACTAAGTCATCACAAAAGCGCATTCCATATTAGCCAACATCTCAACTTTAGGTGAATATGCATCCGAATATCCGATTATTCGGATGCATATTCACCTAAAGTTGAGATGTTGGCTAATATGGAATGCGCTTTTGTATCGCAAAATCCCGCGGCTCTGGGAATACAAATTTAGGTTTCTGATTATAGAATCGAATGTATATTAACTTACTTTCAAATGTTAGCTTATATGGAATGCACTTTTATATCCATACTTTCATAGCTAAAAATTAACTTTAGGTAAATATGGATTCGAATATCCGATCTCTCTCATAAAATCTCCTACAATTTTCATTAGAAACAATTCGTATTATTTATTAGGCACTGAACTTTAACTCATATTATAGCCAGTGTCTATTTATATCAGCAGCTTCGGTCTCAGGAATACAAATCATGCATTCACGACGCAGAAATCTCCATTGAAATGAATAAACCGATTGTGATGAGGCAATAGAATCCATATCCTTATTTAAATCAATAGGAACAGTAAACAACCATCAACCACATGAACCGTTCTAAAGTTTAAACGTTCTATGTAAGATCACTATGAGCAGCATGCAAAATGCAAACAAAATGTAAACGGGGACACGTTTCACCCCGCATCACAAGAATTTGCTGCAGTGCGGCCCACTAAAGAACTTCAACGAAACGCACACACTAACTTCGTCAATATGTCACACAAAAATTCCCTCGAACACAAGATATAAATCTATTTCCCCAATTTCTAATAAAATCAATTTAAATAACCACTGTTCAAAGTGTTGAAACAATGCGGAAATGCGCAAGCTCAGTTAAGAGTCAACTAATTCCCCTTTCGCTTGTAAAACGGATTAAACTATTCGTGGAACATCTAAAAGTAGAGTGATTTATAATACGAACGTGAGAAAATATGAATTATATTTTTAAAGTGGTGTCGATGGCATGAGACGAAGTAGACACGTCAGTGTACTGCACCATCATGACAATATTACACAGTTCAATCTTACTTTTCAATTTGGGTGATGCAACCAAATTGAAAACATAGAAGTGAATCAACCTAAACTCCTAACTTTATAAAACGCGAAAAAGGGCTGAACGGATTTGGATGAAATTTGGCACACGGGTAGACCATGACCTGGGTTAGGAGATTGGAGATACCCTTATTTTACCCCGATACTATTTTTATCCCGATATTCCCACAGAATCGAGACGCTGCCGCTGGTATGCGGATGAAGAAACCGCAGGGCGCAGCTAGTTCAATATAATTATATTCGATTTTTCACTTTTTCTAATTATATCAACTTTGTTAGAAAGATCAATAATTTGATTGAACTGTATACAGGCTCGTGCAAACTCCTCGCGTGGTATCGCGGGCGCGACAGGCAGCGCGACACTTTTTTCATAGAAATTGTGCTACTGGTGTATTTGTAGTAGGTAAGAACATCAATATTAACAGAGAATATATTTTTCGAGGCACGATTCTTATCGTCTTTTACACGCGAAAGTTCGGAGTTTGCTATAGGGGCACGGTGCCGATGCGGGCTGTTAAGTTTCAGAGAAACATGAGAATTGCAAGCTTTTAAATTGCCTGTTAAAGTTTTAGTTTTTTTTCTTTTATGAGGTTGTTGTAGAAATAGAGGCGTATAGCTTGAAAATTATGGTAAACATTAACCTGTTAGAGCGGGGCGCACACGATGCGTTGCGGCGGCGGTGCTGCGCCGGAGCGGTGTCGCTGCGTCGTCTTACATAGAAATATCTGTGGCATGTCACACGATGCGCTCCGGCGCCGCACCGGACTTGCATCCACCGAGACGAGGTGGGGAGGGGTGAATGCGTTGCGACGCCGGTCGGAGCGGCACCGCTCAGTTGTTTATGCGTCGCGAGGAAGGACACACTTTCGATCGCTCGTTTCGATTTTTTTTTTCTAAGTCTTTTGTTTATTGTGATTAAAGATCTACGTCGATTTCGGCGGTGGCGTAATAGTAGGGCCAACAACAGACGTCTTTTACGATCCATTTTTATTAACAGACTTTCCAACGCTGCTACGGCGCCGCTGCGAGATAACAACGTTGCGGCGCCGCACCGCTCGTGTGGCCGCTGATACAGTGAAATCCATGCGATGCGGCGCCGCAACGCATCTAGTGCCCCCGCTCTTAACCTCGCGCGACTCCAATTCGGAGTCAAACAATAGAAAATCAATTGTGTCTTATTAGCCGTCCTTGACCAATTAATTTACAGTCAGCTTAAAAGTAAGTAGATACGAGGGTGACACTGAAAGTTTTTAGAAAATCAAAAACTGAACAAACTAGCAAGTTATTCGTTTTATTATACTATCTTTTCAAAATAATGTCCATTTACATCAATGCATCGCTGCATCCGATGGAACCACTGAGAAAAGCACTTTACCCACTCGTCCTTAGAAGTCTCTTCGACGGCATTTTGAAACGCAGCCACTGCTTCCTCTGCGTCCATAAAACGTTTTCCTCGAAGTTTTTCTTTTATTTTCGGAAATAAATAAAAATCGCAAGGTGCGAGGTCGGGGCTTATAGTGCGTCGATGGTGCGTAGGGTGTGGGGCAGCCACAATGCTTTCCTGGCGATGATCGCGGACCGGATGGATTGCCCATACATACGGCACTGTTGTGACAGGCATGTTGCCGTCAGTAGGCCCGGTTAGGTGTTGCCCCTTTATTATTTTATTTTATTATTTTAATTTATTTTATTTTTGTTATATTATCCTTTGTGTGTTGTCTGTATTTGTGTGTACTCCACATATGAGTTGATGTTGCTCGAAATAAATGTATTGTATCTATTTTATTTTTATAGGGCGGGTGATCCAGTAATTCCACGTCTGACGCCGCCAAGTAGTCGATTGTTTGCTTGGCGGTGTGCGACGAGGCGTTGTCGTGGTGAAGGAGGATCCTACTGCGAGGTGGTCTCTCCCGAACTTTTTTCAAGACAAGTGGCAAACAATTGTTAGTGTATCTACCACTGCAGTAACTGTGTTTTCGATCCTCTAAAACAATTGTTGCGTAATGACCTGTCCTTCCGAAGAACGAGGCCACCATCTTTTTTCCCACGCTTCGACCTCTCTTCACTTTAGTTGGCAACTCTTCGGAAGGAAACACCCAGACAGCAGACTGTCTCTTAGTTTTAGGACCACAACAATAAATCCAGCTTTCGTCACTCGTAAGTATGTCGAACACAGCACTTGAGTCACCTCCGTTAAATCTTTGAACCATTTCACGACACCAATCAACACGACGGTGTTTTTGGGCCTCTGTCAAATTATGAGGTATCCACCGGGCACAAAGCTCCCTGACCGCTAAATGTTCATGGAGGATTTTGTGCACTTCAAACTGCTGATAAGTCACTCTTTTTTCGCCGTCCTCACGCAGATCATCGGTGAGATTAGTGCGACCACGTTTAAACTCATTAAACCAGTTGTAAAAACTGGCACGAGAAGGGCCTTCATTGTGAAAGGCCAATCGAAGTCTATCATGACTTTCTTGTTGACTTAAATGACATCGAAAGTCATAAAAAATCATTGTACAAAAATTTTCCCGCGTTATATTCATGCTGACGTGACACAGACAATTTTCAATTTGCCGCCAAATCGTAAACAAATGAATAAAATACATACACAATAATATTGGCAAAGAGTTCCATTTTCAAAATTTGAACAGTTTTTTTTATATCGTTTACAAGTTGCCAGTTCTAAAAACGTTCAGTGTCGCCCTTGTAAAGACGTATATTTTATAACAGTTTTTTAATTTATTTTAGCCATATTTTGTTCTAAGTTTATAATGACCATTCGTTTCTATTCTGCCTTAGCTGTTTGTTGAACTCATGTTTAGCAATTTTCTTCCGGTTCAGTTTCAACACCAAATCTCTCAAGAATATTTCAGTTACTTACAGGCATCATTTCGCCGCTTCAACCGACACCAATCCCTAAGAGCAGCACGTATTGTCCATTCCTAACAACAGTTGGATTAAACGAAGCATTGAACTCATAAGGCGTAATTTACGAGCAATAAAGAGTGCAGTTTAATAAGTGGATATTTCAACAGGGGCCCGTCAAGCTCGAGCTCGAGCGATCGTAAAACGAACCGTATTGCTCGAAATGCTCGAGTCTGCAGGAGACATTTTCCTATTAAAAATATTCGCTATGGAGTTTCGTGTTTTTGACGGATTCGGGACGGGACCAATTTTGGTTGCCGAGGTTTGAAGATTCTGGAACTTCCAAAGCTTTTAGATGTTACGTCATGTTTATCTTTTGGCGTTCTGTTAATTTGTGTTGATTTCTTTGAATTAATAAATATATGGGTCTAATTCTGAGAAAACGGATTTCAGTCTCATCGACTAAAACTAAAAAGACATAAGTATGCAACACCGAAGACATGAGTTACGAAGTAAATCTACTTAAACTTAAAAGCACCAAAACCACATCCCTGAACTAGCCACCGCGGGTATTTGTGTATGCCATTACCATAAAAGAGCGTAAGAGAATTATGTTTGTTGACGGAATAGGCAGACGATAGTGACGAGCGGCGCGAGAGATATGTAAACAAACACGCCATGACACGCCGCGGCTGCTGACAGTACAAACATACCAAAACATTCAGTAGCGGTCGGCTTTCGGGTCGAATGCGATATGTTTTAAAAGGATCATGCCATTGCGTAAAGGATTATGTAAGAAGCAGATCGTAATTTATGTAATGGTAAACCAATAAGTGCTGAAGTAAGAAGTCGCAAAGCCGCAGACGATCACATAAAAGATTCCTCTTTCGAATACAGGGGCTAAAAACGCTAAAAACTAAGCAACTAGCCGAGCCTAGGGTGGGCGTTTATGTCAATTCAATTCAGTTTATTCATAAACAAAAATATTACAACAGCTCACATCAGCATCAAACATCATGATAAAAAACTTAAAACAAGATATTCGAAGTCAACTCGCTAAAATTAGGGATAGAAATCAATCAAAATTATAACCAAATAAAATTAAAATTTCAATGTCAACTAATTAATGGGAATAATAAAATAATTATTTTCGTTTGGCTCCAGTAACATACCTATTGTTGACATGGTCATAATATTACATGTCGTCAACGGAGTAGAGACACTTATCTAGTAGGAATGCTTGAAGCTTTGTTTTAAATTTGTATAAATCAAGCTTTTCAAGTGTAATGGTAGCTTGTTGAATATTTGCACTGCTTGATATTGCAATTAATTGAAAGAAAATTTAAAACTCATGTTAAAAGTACACTTTGTAAACAAGCATATTACAAATTAGAGGATTATATCCAAAATAAGAATGCTTGGAAACATGCTGGTCCAGCTCCATAGGACAATCTAGAGTCTAGACAAAATCAAACTGTTTGCTATTTTAATTGTACAATTTATTATTTGATACAAATAATAAATCAATGTTGAATTTCAATTATGTGATTACTTTAACAATGAAAAATAAAGCAATGACTGCTTTATTATTTTATTTTTTTTACCTATTTTGGTATAGTAATTTTATTCTAGGTGCATCGTCTTCACATATAATTTTAAAATGTACATATACAAAATTTTGTAAAACATTTTAAAAGAGTAACGGTGGAGTTTCTTGCCCATTCTTCTCCTTACGAATCTACCTTTTGGAAGGGGCAACTAGAATCAATTTTATTTATGTTTTTTGTTAACTTTGACGTTCAAAAGTGCCTTTTATGTGCCTATTTGAAATAAATAATTTGACTTTGACTTTGATATTGTGAACTGTGGTTTATAACATTGAAATGAGGACTTATCCTTTTTCTCAAATCCTTCCTATGTGTGCTCTCCCTAACCAGTGTTCCCTTATACATCTCATATTCATGTATTTACTTTTAAGATTAGTCAGGAGTACTAGAACGTAGAGATTGGGTACTGCAAGGATGTTTAAAAGTATGAAATGTGGACGCCAACTCTCTCTTTTTAAAATACCGACAATGGTACGTATGGCTCTTTTCTGAAGGACAGAAGATCTTTAGCAGTTTTAATTATAGCATAATCAGCCTATAATGTTCCCACTGCTGGGACACAGGCATCCTATCGGTGAGAGAGACTGGCCCGTAGTCTACCACGCGGGCCCAGTGCGGGTTGGTAGATGTCAAATGTCATTGAATTTTCGGTTCTAGGACATGCCGGTTTCCTCATGATGTTTTCTTTCACCGTTTTGAGAGCAGTGGTGATGAAATAATTTACACAAAGTTAAGCGCCTGTCAGGGTTCGAACTTACGATTTCTCTTCTCATTTCACTCGTAAGTCGTGGACGTTACCCCTGGGCCACCACTGCTCTCATTATAACTATTCCCCAAAATTGTATGCTTTATCTTAATTTAAACCCAATTAGCGCATATCATACGATTCTTGATTGTTTAATCTTAATTTCTTGTCTAAGGGTTCTTACGATAACAGATGATTTAGATGCATCTGTATCAGCTAGTTCGTTTTTTTCCAATTTAATAAGTCATCTATGTATACACCCAAAAATGTTGCTTCTCTCACGAGTTCAATTTTGTCCTCATTTAGTATTATTTATATGGTCTCTTTGTTACGAGCAGTTGATTCGAAAACATTATTTTGGTCTTCGTACCTACTATTATTTTTTAGCTCATTTACAGTAAACCATAAATAAAGATAACTTATTCTTATAGAATGAATACTTCTAGAATTTTATTTATCAAGTCATTGGTAAACAAAATGCACAATATGGGCCTTAATATTGATCCTTGCGAAACACCGGCACGAATAAATATCAAAATGAGGTGATTTAAAATGTTGTCTATGTCCATCTTGCATCTTACTGATTTATGCAAACATTTTTCTGTTTTTAGGTAGGAACACAAAAGTTGGGAGGTTTTGTTTTCAATCCGTAGTGAGTTAGTTTAGCTATAAGTAAATAGTGATCAACAAACAGCCAATTGCTGAGCTGAAATCTAAAAATACACCGGCTACTCTCATTATGTTATTTATTTTATTGATTACATCATTAACAAGAGCGCCTTCTGTGCCAATTATTTTGTGATATCCAAATTGTCTTATATGTAAGACTTTCTTCAAGTTAATATGAAGTACAAGCAGAAATTAGATTATTTTCAAATATCGTTGAAAGCGTTGGCAGCAAAGAGATTGGTCCTGTAATTTTTAGGATCGGTATTTGTGCCTTTTTTGTGAATCGGTATAATCTTGGCTATTTTAAGCTGTTATGGGAATATTCCTTCATTAGTAAACTTATTAAAGAAACAAGAAAGCGGTTCAGCCAGTATATTTAAATGATCGTTAATAGCAGATATAGGATCGTCCATCTTTCTGACAACATGAGAACTTTCATTTGGAGTGGTAAGACTAAAACAAAGTTCGTTTTCGACCCGTCGTGTACTCTGCTTACTTCAGCAGAGTAAACGACGTTGTTTCATATTTTTTACTTTCACTGGAGAGACATTTGTTATCAAAATGTTGACAACTCAACGAGAAATTCGATACCAGCTCTTACGTTCACACCACCATTCCTAACTTCCGTAATTGGCTACTCGAACCCTGGGCCCTCAGCCCTCAGTAATTGTACACTTATCGCGGCAGGAGACGAAGCCGGCCTGTTATTTAAAATGAGCGATGATTCTGTCATCTGTCATGAATTCATGATACCGTTAAATTGGGAATTAAGTTTCGAAGACTTGGCATCGGTTACGATTGATCGCGGAGTAAGCAGTCAGTGCGAATTTTGGTAATGTTTTAACGGGTTCGTTATTATTTGTAACCGATATTTCTTCATTTGTTTTATGCTTCTTCTTGGCAGGATGATGTGTGTTATAGATTTGTGTTTCTTAGGGTATCTTTACTCCTTAGAGATTCCTTTGCAGCGTGATGCGTTGACGAATATGGGCTGTGTAACCGAAATATTTAACAAATCTCCAGAGGATCGCAGATATAACATTACCATCATTCAAGAAAAATGCGAGTCGTGTGCGGGCTGTTTTACGTGCATGTTTATGTTTTTGCCTTATTTACAAACATTTTCTTAACATCAAACCAAACAGTAAAGCACTGTACTGAAACTAGCTGGAATGAATGGAAGAATGCATTGTTTATGATTTTTTCAACAGTGTACCATTCTCCCGGGATTGTAATGGATGGATAATTATATTTCAAAAAAATGGGAACTGAAACGCGTATTTCGTAAGTTTATGGATCAGAAAACAGCAAGATAATCAACAAGATCGAAATCCAGATGGGAGAAACGCTCCCAAAAAGAGAAAAGAATGGGCCATAATATCACTATCACAACTATTGCACCACGTTGAATGCCACTGCGACATTTGATGTGTTACACAATTTACATCATTATACTTAATGATCTGTTTTAAGTGTTTACACAGGGCACATAAAAGGTATTCAGTTGGTCTCTCTGCGGGCTCGGGCCCTTACATGGGCCGGCCCGGTATGGAAAGTGGTCCCATTGTACAAACGTGCGCCCTCGGCTGTTCACCTATGTGAAAAACTGGCGGAATTCTAAATGTAGACCGGTCCTTTGGCGAGGAACTCACTTTTGCTTTGATGTTACTTACAAAAATCTGTGTCTAAGAAACTTCTTTTAATTTTAATTATTGTAAGTTGTGATTGCCTGTTTTCTTAATCCAAATATTTTGGATTGAAAATAGAGCTAGATATTTTTAGACACAAACATTTACTTACTGATTTGGAAGCCGCTATCGACTGCATTAGTTTAAAGACGATAGTGGTTAACTTGTGTTAAGTAAGTTTGTCATTAACCTTATCTGTTCTTTATCCACAGTTTACAGAGGACTAGGATAACAAAACCTCGCCATATCTTTTAATATTTTAATCAGTAGATTATGCTGTAACCAAAATATAAAACAAAAATCTGTCAAAAACTTTCTGATTAGTTTTAATTTAATTATGCTGTCCCTTCCAAGTTTCCAACTGTCATCTCCTAACTTTTATAGCAGTAGACATTCGTCATTCAAAACTTGTAGACTCTAATAAAAACGTTTTTTACCCACACAAAACATAGCACGTGCTACCCAGTCAAGCGGGCGACGCAACAAATGACAAACAATAGCTTGTTAGCTCTTTGTCGTGAGTCAAGTTCGGGACTCCTGACGTGACATCCTCGCATTGTGTTCGCAATCAGGGAAGCATTGACCGGCGTCAAGAGGGCTGAGGGCCGTCAGACGCAATAGCCGCATGTTTATTAATATGTAAATAGCCCTTAAGCTCCTTGAGGTGGTCGTTGCTACCTGTTGTTAGTTTTATGGGAGATTTGGTAGTCTTTATGAGTTATTTTGGTGTTGTGAGATTGTGAAATGTTATTAAATATTGGTTGTTTTCTTTATAGCTTCCTGGTGATACATAATAGACATTTGTTGCATCGGGTGCACCCAGAGCAATCAATCTCGTTATACATGATAATATAATCCTGCTGACTCTGACAACCCTACCTACCTAATATTATTTTTGTTATTAGGTATTTTTATTCTGATGATTAGATATTATAGTGCCGTTAAGAGAGGAGAAGGTTATTTGTATAACCCATTCCACGTAACACATAAGTTTAAAGGCAAACAACTGTCCAGACAGTGTAGGTACTTGGATATTTCGCTTGAACCATAAAACATACAAGCTGCATCTTGAAACAAGGCGAACAAACATCGATTTCACTGTAACGTGTACAAACAGTTGCCAAAGGTAATGTCCCTGTCCCAAGTTCACGTTGCCAAGTGCAGTCTTTGTTTACTAACATAGAACATGAGTAAACCTGCAGCTCATCTCGGCAACTCGCCAATAGAGGGCGCTAGTCAGAAATAGAAATGTCACAGGGCGCCCGTACGCGAGAATTATAGCTTTCTCCGCAGTAGGCATTTCCGATCTACCGACTAAACTCGATGTTGTAAAATGTTGTATTTGTTTTGTACCAGGCCTAGCGTTTTACAAGCCTAGACAAACCAATTAGTTCATCCATAATAATAGCTCAGGTAGTCTACTTTTAACCAAAAAAACAGATGGAAATGAAAACCATTCTTTGACTACATTTTTAATAGTAATATCATCTTATTTTTTATCTCTGACTAAAGTGAATATCTAACCTATAGTTAGTGAAAGTTTTGATTCAGGTTGTGTGATACGAGCACACCTACGGTAGTCTACGCGCTCTGGTATGTCCCTAGACAGAGATACTGACCGTCCGATTGAATACATTATATACCTAATCCACATTCTAGTTTTGGTTTTTAGGAGTGTAGCCTCCTGAAAGCTATAATCTATACTAGAAAATGGAATACATAATCAGAAGAATCTCAAAGCGGTAGAAGCTCAGAATCGTATTTATTTATAAATTCTATCTACGGAGATCGGGCGTCCAAGTTCGGAGCTGAACACGAAAATAATTTAGAACAGCTGTGAACTTTGTAACAGCCAACAGGCTAGTAGGTACCTCACTCCCTCTCGAAAAAGAGGAGGCCTTTGTCCCAGCAGTGGGAACATTATAGGCTGATTGTGTAGTCGGTACCTATAGGTAGGTACATATACACCTACCTACCTATTTTAAACGGTCATAACCATAACACAAACTATGAGCAAGAGTTATTTCAAAGACTGATTTAAAATGATTACACGCAAGGAACCTGTAATTTTAAGGTACATACGAATTTTAGTATCCATTTTCACATAAAACTGATTGGTGCCGCATGCCGTTAGCATCATCATGTGAAAACTTCGTATCTACTTGTAAATTTAAACAAGTAAATGAAACTAACAAGTTCCATTCAACTCAATGAACCCTAATAATTTAGTAATATATACCGTACGTACACACGAAGAAAAATACAAACTGCCCAACACGAATATGAATTAATTAAAGGTATGTATGAGAGCCATCTAGCGTCGAGTAACTGCAACGCCTAGAGTTCAACTGTAGTTACTAAAGATTAAACATCGTCAACATAGATGGCGTTAATATCGAAGTAAAAATAGTCATTTAACGATTAATACGTAACAAATACTAATTAAAAACGCATTTTTGTAAAAACAAGGAACTTACCTATTTGCTGTTAACGTCGTCATCTCGACGTTATTGGCGCACGCTGTTAATATTTCATCGCAGCTGCTGCCACCTGTTATGCGTTGTACCGCACTCAGTGAAACATCCTCGCTTGAATTCTTCCCGGCGTTCGGAGCATTACCGCTAGATGGCACTGTTCTTTGTTTGGTCGCTTGTTTATGTCTGCTGAGCGCAAAAAATAACGCCAATACTGCTTTTAGTTTCGCATCCCGGATATCCGCAGCTGTTACTTGTTCTAATCCCTGGACTTTTTGTGCGTGAAGGAAGTCCAAACAGCATTGAACGTTTTCCAACTGTAAAGAGAGAAAAGGATTCATTAGGATAGACAAAAATTAAAACCTTGGAGTTGGGCTTATACCTACCTGTATACCTAATTCACCAAAAAAACACGGATTTACGAGATCAATATTAAAAAGAAAGAATAATGTTTATTTGGACACAGTTCGTAAAACACAAAATACAAATGAAACAGTGATATGTTTTAACAACAATTACCTATAACGTAACTTGTACAGCCTCAACAGTACCGGTACAGTGTAATGCGTACGTACAACTTACGGTCTAACTAAAGGTTGGCCAATATTGGCCATAGTCACCACTGCCATGGTCTAAAAGATGGTCAAGAATCTCAAATATGTACGTTTTTGTTGTTAGGTGAAGATAACTTAATTACTAGGCATCACCTAATAAAGTAGGTAAACGATAGCGACTTAAGTACCTATTAATATTTCAAGTCATCACTCATTCAAAACATTCACCGCTCGTAAAGTATCATAAAGATCGGCTTGTTAAATATAAAAATGGTATTACTGCGCAAATTCGCAATCGCAATGTGACCGTATTATTAACACTATCCATAATTAATAACACGAAGCTTTTACGTGTGTTGTTCCTATTGTCATGCGCACGCGTCGCTTCCGATCTTACACGGGCAGCGTGTCAATGAGTTTATCGCTTTACGATAGTCCTTGAAATATCAAATAGGTAGGTGTTTGGACAGTACGTGCACTTATTTCACGGTTTATTTACTGGTGTCAAATATTTGATTTTGTTGGCACTTCGGCACGTTCCATGTTGATCAAGTTAGCAACAGCTGCAGCTGTTTTGCGCTTTTTGACGCAAAAGTTCGCTAGCCACGTTACTTTACCCGTTTGATTAGATCATTAATAATCGACATCGTAATTCTAATACCAGTTGGAGTTTCCTAACCACTCGGAGTGCATCTATATTCATTCATGTTCTTGCCATTGACCAGTGTCTTATAATGTATTGATGGCAATCAAGCTGCCAGCTGTGCACTTAATTTAGCTTTTGGCTTGTGGTTACTTTGCATACATGTAGGTATACCTTAGATCTTTACTCTTTCTTATCATAAATAAAGCATCATGGTTCAGAATTCCATTGTAAACACAAAACAGACAACAAAACTACAGACTTTGAGGCTTCCAGAATCAATTGGTGACCTCAATGTGACATGTCGAACAGGTACAAAGCATGCATCGCTCGCGCACGTTGCGACACGGCTGCGGCCGGCGCCGGCCCTTAAAAGGCAAGTCTCCTGAGCTCATAGGTCACCGGCACAACCACTGGCTCCCGAGCCGACGACCATCAATGTGGACCTACCCTGGCAAGATCAGGGTTGACTGACGAAAGAAATGTACGAGATTGACGAAATGTTTCGTAAGGCTGTGTAGGTAATGTTAATACATCTACAGAGAGGTTTTTTCTGTTGCAAATGCAGTTGAATTCATTTGTCTGATTTCCCTGCGTAGAATGTTTTTACAGCAAGTGGGCTTTGCCTGAGCAGTGGTGGCCCAGTGGTAACGCCCGCGACTTACGAGTTGTAGGTCGTAGGTTCGAACCCGGACAGGCGCTTTACTTTGTGTAAATTATTTCATCACCACTGCTCTCAAAACGGTGAAGGAAAACATCGTGAGGAAACCGGCATGTCTTAGAACCAAAAAATTCGAAGACATGTGACATCTACCAACCCGCACTGGGCCCGCGTGGTGGATTACGGCCCACTCCCTCTCACAGAGAGGAGGCCTGTGTCCCAGCAGTGGGAACATTATAGGCTGATTATGTATGTATGGGCTTTGCCTTGTGCTTTTCATTTTATTGTACCTAACTACTTATTTACAAGGTAACGATCCAAAGTGTTCCTCTATGCGTCTCTTACTGCTGAATGTAAGTTAGTGTCACTTCATTTATTATCCGAAGTTTTGCCGACATGAGGTGCGTTAGTTAATAGGTGCTGCGGTAGAGTTTGCATGACAATAGCGTAGTTACCAGTTTGGAATGGTCTGGAGTAGATAATACCAGTCTGCTAGTATATTTTCTGTCTGGATTAGTAATATTGAAACTTTACCAACGTATATCAATTATTAAAATACCAACCTATAAAATAATTATCAACTCGTTAACAAATCTTTAAAAGCTAGAGTAGAGCAAAATTATAAAGGAACGACACTGCCAAATCTTTAGTTAAATTAAAAAAAACCGGCCAAGTGCGAGTCTGACTCGCGCACGAAGGGTTCCGTACCATTATCTATAAAAACGGCAAAAAAAAAAAAAAAAAATTGTCTGTTGTATGGGAGCCCCCTTAAAGATTTATTTTTTAGAATTTGTTGGTATAGCGGCAACAGACATACATCATCTGTAAAAAATTCAACTGTCTAACTATCACGGTTCATGAGATACAGCCTGGTGACAGACGGACAGACGGACAGACAGACGGACAGCGGAGTCTTAGTAATAGGGTCCCGTTTTACCCTTTGGGTACGGAACCCTAAAAATCGCAGGAAGGCTCTTCACAATTCCTTTGCCTACTCTAGGATGCATATCCGGTACGGCTCTAATAATCCTTCCATATCCTAAGGGCACTTCGTCCCTAGAATTACCGCGCCCGCCGGTCTACTCCTTGACATGCAATTGTCTCTGTAACCCCATGAAACATGAGGCTCCAGGGGCTAGCCCAAATCTCTGGTTTCATTCGAGTAATCGAGTCTAGTCAAACCACGCTGGGGTCAATTCATTTCATTAATTCTGGTTATTATGGTAATACGATTCTACTATTGTCACTCTCCTGAAATATATCAGATTGTCACAGACTGATATTTGAGACCATAAAGTAAGTACCTACCTGAACAAAAAACTTTTGCCAGCCCTGAACACAAGTAAAGCAATTCTGTGTTATGGTAACATGTCTTACAACTGCTATTTTGTATCTTTTGTGTGGCTTCTCGCATCCCCAGGAACAAATGTGGCCCTCCCACGAACCGTTGTTGTCGTGACAAAACATCCGTTAAGAAAAGAAAGACTTGCTGATGTTATATTTTAAACTGTAGGTACAGCTTGATTGACGTTAAAATATTATCTGCCAAGTTTGGCAAAAAAAAATTGAGATGTAAGATGACATTTCCATCCAGTTGTAAAAAAATTAAAGACGCATGTCTAATCATACGCTACAGTTTTGTGATTAATCACTGAGCAAAACTCACAAACCCTTCAGGAAAAAACTCTCATTATTTTGTGTATTACACTACCAAGTACCATGTTTCTGACTTATTCCCACCATGGTCCTTATGTTCACTGTGATTAGCAATGAGCAGTTTCATTAAGTGCCGAGGTGGAAGCAAAAATCGGGAACACGTATTAGTAGTATTTATTGGTAGATTAAGGCGCTGACAAGACCCAATTGACCAAAATAGGCGTCTCTTAAGAAAAAAAAATGCCAAATCTGTATAGTTTGTGGTAGCGGAAAAAATATATGTTAATTTTGAACATATTTCCCAGAACCTGGTTGTTACCAAAACACGTTTTGATAAAAAAATCTCGATACAAACTAACGTTAAACTAACCTCTTACCTTGAGTTCTAATCCAAAATATCTGTATTAAATATAAACATACGTTACGTATTTAATTAATAACAAGAACGTCATATTTGAATACAGAACTTGGTTGTTTTTTATTTTAGATTACTCAACACAATTTTGAGTAAATAGATAATTGCTTCATATTTTGCAATAAATTACAAGCGTTGTGTCATCGCGCTTCTCTTTCTTTTCTATGCAATCTGACAGTGACCACGGTTTAGGTGTTGTCAGCGTCTTAACTCAAAACGGCGAAGGAAAACATCGTGAGGAAACCGGCATGTCCTAGAACCAAAAATTCGAAGACATGTGACATCTACCAACCCGTACTGGACCCGCGTGGTGGATTACGGCCCACTCCCTCTCATAGAGAGGAGGCCTGTGTCCCAGCAGTGGGCACGTTATAGGCTGTTTAGGTATTGGTAGATTATACATTTGAAGACTAGAAACCAGAAATGTAGGACCTATTTCTGCTTACATACGTAAGCGGAAATAGGACCTACATTTAACAATGCAAAAAAATATATTCTGAATGAGTCCTTGCTCCTAATGGAACCACAAAACACCAATAGGCCAACGAGGCCACAATTTACAAAGCTGTCAGAATTAGTAGATTGCAAGCATGTACCGCTCAGGATTGAAATTGGCTTAGGTACAGAAATAGAATGAGAAAATTGTCTCAATTATGTCACTTCGTTACTTCAATTACGTAGGAAACTGGCAGAGGAAGTGTATTGTTGATGTTTTATTGTCAACTCGCGAGCATTGCTGATTGTAGCATTTCATGCTGTAGCAAACTTGATGTTAGTGAGTAGAACAGTCGTTAATACACAAGCCGTGTGATTTCTCATCGGCAAAAAATATTAACTTCCATGCAACTTTTCATCCCCTATTTTAACTCCTTTAGGGAATGAATTTTAAAAATACTTACTGAGCGAGCACGAAAGCTGAATTTTTGAAATTTCACTTTCGGTATAAAATAAACTCTTGTGCAAAATTTCATACCTACCTTTCAGACCCATCGGTTTATGGTTCGTGCTGACTGGCGCGACACCTCAAGATCAATTTCCATGAAGTTTTCATGGATACTACTGGTGTCGCGTCGCATCATCGCATCGCGACATTCTGTACGAACCTTTAGGTTAGGCATTGCGTTATTGATCAGTACCTAAATTAATTTAAGATTTTTATTAAACAGAGAACATATTTTAATCGCTTTAACAGATTCTCTGATAGTAATTCATGGTCCTTATTCTAATTTTCTTCACTATGGATGGAGAGGAACTTGGCTACAGCTTATAATTTTGCTATCTAGGCTAGGTATTTGCTTAGCCAGAAAATCGATTCTGCCTACGAAACTACAACATTTGGTGTTATTTAATACAATATGGGCTTTTCAATATGAATGATCCTATTTCAAGTCCTCATTGTAACTACATCCCACTTTCCGAGCTAAACACGAAGCTTTGGCTAGCCCTCGCCCACCGGGCTGGCCCATTTCCTTTCATTGACTATTACCTCCCGATAAGATAAGCTCGCAGTTTTGTTTTCCTGTAATTTCCCTAATCAGCATTAAGTAAAGGAGCAAATGTTTTGTTTACATTACACTGTTTAGTACTTTCTTCGTTTTACCCAGTAACTGGGCTGTGGAGGTCAGATAGGCAGTCACACATAACACATGATCAGCCTATAATGTTTCCACTGTTGGGACACAGGCCTCCTCTCTGTGAGAGGGAGTGGGCCATAGTCCGCCACGCGGGCCCAGTGCGGGTTGGTAGCCATATCTTCATCCCATATCTTCGATAGGCAGTCGTTCCATGTAAAAAACTGGTATTCAGCTACATCCGGTTAGACTGGAAGCCGACCCCTACATAGTTGGGGAAAGGCTAGGCAGATTGTTTTCTGTTTAGTACTTTCTTGAATTGACTAACGTTGCTCTTTTGAAACATAAGTAACACACCCTTGCTTTGCAGTTTTAAGCTCAAATTATCTTTACAAACTATAAATACAATACAAATTCAATATTTTATTGGAACAAAGACATGTTAAAATTTTTGTTAACGTTAATACTGCGTTAGTTTAGTAAAGACTCTTAAAAAAGAAGCGCGACACGCGACGCGACACAAAGGCACCGCTTGTAGTGCTACACGCGGTGTCTTTGTGTCGCGCGACAAGTCGCGCCAGTATGTAGGAACCTTAACTGTGTCGCAGTTATTAGAGCCCACCCCAGGAGCGAAAGATAACTGAGTTCCCTAACAACAATTTTGAAACTGCCCAAACCCTTTCCGTAAGGAATCACAAAAAACGAAATATAGCCTATGTTGAAGAATGAAAAAGTGGTATGTTTCAATAGGTACGTTTAAAAGCAAAGAAATAAAGAAAATAAGTTTATTTGACCCAGGTTAAAGGCTCGTGCAGACTAGCGCGATATAGCGGGCGCAACAGGCAGCAATATGCCTGTCACGCCCGCGATATCGCCTCAGTCTGCACGAGCCTACACACTATATTCACACAAAAACTAAAAATACTAAAAACAGTAATGTGTGCCTAGTTCAGCATAAATGCTAGACAACCAGTGCCTGACGCTGGTTTTCAACTGGACCTTACACGTATTAGGACCAAACACTATCAGGTTTATTTACCTATGTGGATCCTGAAGTTTCTGACCAAAATACTAGTTTCAAGGAAAATCTCTTTAGTTACGAGAAAAAATCGCCGAAACGAAGAAACCGTCACCGGTTTTACAACTTCTCTCTTTATTTCGAAACATTGGCGCCGATTCCCTTGTTCACAAACTAAACTAAATTTAAGTTCAGTGCATCTTATTCTTTCTATTTCATTAAGAAGAGGACAGAAGATAAATTTTAGTTTAGTCCTGTCAAATTAATCAGCGCCTGTCACTATTCCATACAAGTTTAGACGTGATTAAAAACTTGCCTACTAAAATTACGTCAATTTACGTCAAGCGCTGATTAATTTGACAGGTCTAAACTAAAATTTATCTTCTGTCCTTTTCTTAATGAAAAAGAAAGAAAGGGATGCACTGAACTTAAGTTTAGTTTAGTTTGTGAACAAGGGAATCGGCACCACTGACAAGTTATTTACGTCTCGAAACTGAAACAAAACTTGTTACTCTTCCGAAATAAGCTATTATTGGAAACGTCGGAATTAATTAATAAGACACTTTTAACTTTTGGACCAAAGTAGGTAAAACCAATTTATGAAACGGATCTTAGTTTCACAAAATGGGTCATCTTTAAAGGGTGAACCCATGTCCAGCAGTGGAATGTGACGGTAAGCTGTGCTTTTGAAACACTCAGCCTCATCATCTTTTGTAAAATCTGATGAATCTTATCTGGGATAAAGTAGGTATTACAATCACGTCTACTATTTACATAATTGGCTAGACCAACTATAATAAATAGAATCTCTCTAGAACATCTAGACATAACCTTAGTCCACAAACGTGACAAATCTACCTAACAGCTCACAATCGAATCGTGCGCAGATCAATGGTGCAACTCTAATTGCTCTTCGTTGATCGTACTACAATTAGATTTCACTTGGGAACGAGAAATCGTAATATCTGACCTATTGTGTAAACAGATTGCTGCAACACTAAATAAATCATAAACATCAAAGCAGTCAGTACAGTCACGCTTGTCATTACTAAAGGCTAGACAGAGGTGTAAATTACCTATTCATTTGAAGACGCTTCATCAAAAGATATTCTAGCATCACTTATATGACCCTATATCTACCTACTTGTATGTATTTTAGTCCCTGGAAAAAGAATTAACCAAAAAATAACCATTTCCGTGCTTACTGCACAAGACTTGACATTAACGAAATAAATAATCAAATCGTTACCTAATTGCTTTATGACTTCCTAATTATATTTTTACACTGTTTGATGTAATACTGTCTGGTTGATGTAACTGGTGACCGAAAAGATGGCGGCTTTCTCGCGCAACGCATCAGCATTGCAATTCAGCGAGGAAATGCCGCCAGCATCCTCCGTACAATGCCTAGAGGGCCTTTTTTAGGGTTTTACATAGTTTTAATATAATTTAGTTAATTTAAAAAAAAACATCTTACGTGACATCTAACTTTAACTAATATTTTCATTATCACGTAAAGAGCTGTCGTGGCCCAGTAGTAATGGCCGGGACTTACAAGTTGTAGGTCGTAGGTTCGAACCCGGACAGGCGCTTTATTTTGTGTAAATTATTTCAACACCACTGCTCTCAAAGCGATAAAGGAAAACATCGTGCGGAAACCGGTTTCCGGAAAATGTTTTCGAACCAAAAATTCGAATACATGTGACATCTAACAACCCCGGGCCCGCGTGTTGGATTAGGGCCTGCACTTCCTCTCACCGAGAGGAGGCCTGTGTCCCAGCAATGGGAACATTATAGGCTGATTATGTTATATATGTAAACCACAAGGGTGGCTATAATATGCAGACATTGTCACTGTGGTCGGTTTGCGCGAATTAATTTGCGTAATACTAAATGCTACCACCAAGTTACGCTGTGGTCACGACTGCGAATGTGTCGCGCCATCATTTCCCAAGGGTGTCGTATGAAACGACGAGGACCTGTCACGGTGGTCTGCGGAGAAAACTGATGAGAACAATGGTACTTACAGAATAATTTGTGTGACATAAAACTGAACCTAAATAACTGAGTGTAAATCTAATGTATGCGTCAGCGAATGGTGGGCGTAACTTTTTTAATTTACTTCGTTAATTTTTTGTTTGGCCCTGTGCTCAAATGGGCAAAACAAAAAATAATTTATTTATATATTTAACCATTTATGTACACACACATATATAAACAGAAAAGAAGAACAGAACAGAAAAATACGTACAAAGGTGATGCTTATTTCTAAAGAAATCTCTTCCAGCATACCTGCGATAGGAAAGTAGACAAAGAGATGTAGACACCGTGTGTAAGAGTAGAAGAGAAAATAGAATACATAAATCGAAACAACTTACAAAACAAATAATATGGGAATATACTAACGTTCATACATATATACATACATATATCTAAAATAAATATCACTAGAATAAAAAAAATACAATGTAATTTAAAGCAATAAATACATAATTATACAACTATGTCGAAGTGGAAAGATAGTGCTCTTTCACTCTTCTTTTAAATACTGCAATTTACTTCTTTTCAAACAATATTTTCCATCGACGCGCTAAGAAGAAGAAGGTGGACACCTTCTTCTTCTTAGCGCGTCGATGGAAAATATTGTTTATTGAACATTTAAAAGACGTTACTGTGAAGATCCATTCACAATAAAATACCGCTATCCCTCACTTTTTTTAATTAAGTAGGAGTGTCTTACTGAAACAAAGTATCAGTTCAGTCATATTTTGATAAAATGGAAACATCGATATCGTATCAGGTAATTCTTAGATCAAATGACATTTCACTTATTAGACACAAATGAAAAATTAATTTCTCTAACATTGTAAAGAACAACAGCATAGCGTGTTCGTCTAAGATAGCTTTTAAAACAATGATGCATCTGCATAAAGTTTCCCGAAGACAGGCGCGACGCAACGATGCGACGCGATTCTGGTAGAAAAATTTCCATGAAGTTTCATAGAAATTGTTCTATTAGAGTAGCGTCACCCTGTCGTGTCGCGCCTGTCTGTGGGTACTTTAATGATAGAGACATTTCATTTACGTTCATTATTTTGTTGCAACAAAGCAATAAAATTAATAGCAAAAGTGTTCAATTGTTATCGTATTGGTTTCGAGAAAATATAAATAAATCATTAATTCAAATTCGTGATTGTCGTGAAAACCATTATTGTGTTTATAAATATTGATGGTCAATTGTCTAGGGCCCTTGATAGGGTGCTTTATTTTCTTTATGTGGCCTTTTACAAAAAGTTTCTTTGTGGTAACTTTCAAAATAACAACATGTTTTTCATATACAGGGTGGAATTTTGTAATGCCACCTGGAGGGAAAGTACTCTTAATACTGCAGATAGAAAATTTTACTCAAAGGAAACATTCCTTTATTTTTGAATAGAAAGCAAACTGCATTCAAAGATTTTCGAAAATTCTCTTCTCCCACACCCGGGAATCGAACCAACTAAAATCTGAAAAAATTATACCCTGTACTTTTATTGCATCGATCGTTAGGGTCAATTATAAGGATGAAATCTCTCTAACAAACATGATAAATTAAATGAAAGGAAAACCAGGAAATCTGAAGTTACAAATTCAATGAGTCAAGTTAAAGCTCTTTAACTAACATCCATCTTTTGTAATGCAGACTCCTTTGCGACATACTCGTAGCTGCGTGTATGAGGTAATTTAAATATGGAATGTTAGATTAAAATTTGAAAATTAGATTGTCATAGTTGTTATTCACATTTGATTGTTTTTACAACTCATTTCACATTTTGTCTCACGGTGAAAATGGCTTATCAAGAACAGTTTGATTTAATGGAAGCTTATTTTTTAAATAACAAAAACGTGAATCTAGCTCTGCGGTGGTATGGAGAGAGATATCAAGGCCGACAGGCACCAACTCGGTTCGTATTGAAAAGAATGGTAGAAAATTTAAAGAATACGGGTGGTTTCAAGAAGAGACGGCAAACTATTCAGCAAAACTATTTCGATTTTGAACTAGATGTTTTAACATACTTTGAATCATTTCCAAAGGCTTCAAGTAGAGATGCTGCCGATGAATTAGGAACAACCCACACTCGCGTACTTAAAGTGCTGAAAAAGTATAAGTATAAATGCTATCGTGAAGGTCGGTTGGTGCAAAAATTGCATATTGGGGATCGTGACAGACGATTACAATTTTGTGAAAACATGCTTGGAGAAATTGACCGAAACCCTAATTTTTTGAGTAACATTGTATGGTCTGAGGAAACCAACTTCAGCAATAATGGCATGTACAATCGCCGCAATAACCATTATTGGTCTCAAGTGAATCCTGTTCGTGTTCATGAAACTAACAATCAAGTAAGATTTTCTTTCAACGTTTGGTGCGGAATTATGAGAAATAATGTAGTGTTAGTTCACGTGTACGAAGGTCATCTATACACTGTCAAGTATATTGAAATACTGGATCTCTTAAGAAACGAGTTAAATGGTTTCCCCGAGCAAGAGCGAAACCAAATAATTCTACAGCAAGATGGTGCTCCAGCACATAACAGCAGAATCACTACTGCCTACATTAATAACCATTATAATACCTGGATTGGTACAAACGGCACAATCAGATGGCCTGCGAGATCGCCAGATCTCACCCCATTAGATTTTTTTTTGTGGGGATATGTAAAAAATCAAATTTACATGAAATCTTATGCGAATGACAACGAGTTGAGAGTTGAAGTTCAGAATACGATTTATAATATTCACCACAAAACTTTATTAACCGATAAAGCCCCAATGGCTCCGAATAGGAGCCCTCGCGGCGCGCGATTTGAAAGTAGTTATCGAATAAAAATGTTTTTTTTGAGATTGAGAGATGACGTTATTGAGCCACGGGCCTGAGCGGTTAAAGGTTACTAGAAATGAATTCGTTAAAAGAATAAATTTGTGTATCCAAGAGAATGGAGCCCATTTCGAGCAACTAATTAGTTAGTTTACCATTTTTTGTAAATAATTAAATTAATTTAAGATTTCCTGGTTTTCCTTTCATTTAATTTATGTTTGTTAGAGAGATTTCATCCTTATAATTGACCCTAACGATCGATGCAATAAAAGTACAGGGTATATTTTTTTCAGATTTTAGCCGGTTCGATTCCCGGGTGTGGGAGAAGAGAATTTTCGAAAATCTTTGAATGCAGTTTGCTTTCTATTCAAAAATAAAGGAATGTTTCCTTTGAGTAAAACTTTCTATCTGCAGTATTAAGAGTACTTTCCCTCCAGGTGGCATTACAAAATTCCACCCTGTATATGTAACATGAACATTATCGTATTTTGGGAACAGGTTGATTTGATGTGAATGATCTTGCATCTTGTAGTATTTTTAGAACACATATTTTTTAAACATTAATAATATGGGAACATAGTTTTCCAAGGATACTCAAGAGACTTTCCATATTTTAATTTAGTAGATATATTTTGTTATGTTATCTACATGGTAAATAATATATTCATAGTACGGAACCCTCATCACGCGAGTTAAACTTGCACTTATCCGGTTGCAGTACAATCGCTCCTCCGAAATCTCCACCTGCATTCACTTTTAGCTATGAGAAATAAAATCAATCGTGCAACTGATATACATAGGTAGATATCACAAACCTAGATATCACAACAATCGCTTCGAATTTCGTAACAGGTTTCAGTGAAGGTAGCAATATAGGCTCCCATTATAAATAGAGGAAAGTATTTAAATCCACCATGCGGTAGCCGAAGCACGCGCCAAGTTGCTCGGCACGCAGCAAGGTGAGACCTTTGCCCTTCGGTACGCCGGATAGGCGTAAAAGCAAAACAAACTCGTTTTATAGACCTAAATGCGAATGTAGGTTATATGTTTGTTAAAAAAGAAGATAAAATAGAATTACAAGCGTGGTCTGGTTTGGCTGCGACTGCATCATTTGGAACCACAAGTTGCGTTGCGTTTCTTTCTTGTAATCATGATGTGGTTTTGTTGTCATTCAGTCTAATCATGTGACTTAGTAACAACAAAATATTCATGTAGGTGAGATTTAAAAGTCAGTCCTCAGCAATTCATACAAAATGCGATTTGGTTTTAGGAAATTGTAACACTACCGAACGATTACGCGGTAACTCTGGTATTCAGCTATGCTTTCAGTGTCTTTAATGCTTGGATGTATGTGTCTATTTATTTATGCAATTTTTCTTAGATTATTTCTTTTTGATCTTTAGATTATGTTCATAAATTATGTTGTCTATTTGTAAGGCCATCGCCTACAATAATCAAAATAAACAGTTATTTCCTTCCATAATCACCCACCACCTCTGCTGGACGGCAGACATATTTAATTTAAATATTTCAGCTCTAGAACTTCACAGTTCTATTGGTCTATTTTTATTATCAGTATCAGTTCTCAAGGCTATATTAATGTAGAGCAGATTTGTTAGATAAACAATGATGATTGATGATCAATGTGAATCGAGATCATAGAAATAATCTAAACAAAAGTCTTCCTTATGCCCATGTGCATGTTACTTACTTTCTACATTATATTATATCGACTTATTCCTTATGTCTTTTCAATATACCTACTGCTAAAGATTTTGAATTTGGGACACTTAACTGCATAGATCGAGGGATAGTTTTAGCAATAGTCCAAAGAGAATTCACTATGATTTGACATAATCCTCACAGCTCATTGACAAAGCTCTAAGCCTAACACATGAAAAACCACATTATACTTAGATGAAGTCAGAATTTAAACCTTCTATGGATCATAATTGTAAGATACAACAGCTGATATTGATTTTACCAGATTCAGAATATCCGCCAAGGCTTTAGCCCGGAGTGCTTCGGTTACCGAATAGAAAACGGATATAGGTATACGTTGCATCTCCAATAAAAATCCCAGACTACCTTATAAATGCATAAGTAATAAGCTAATAACCAGTCGGTATATGTTAAGACATTAGGTGTACAGTTCCAAATACTAGGACTCTAATAACTTCTCTATAAGTAATACCTAATGGTGGATATACAGTTAGGTGAACAGTACTTGGCGGTATGCAAATAGCTCATTACTTTTGTGGTCGGTAGCGGATTTTAGAAGCAAATAAACACTGAAAGTCAAGTGCTTCCCGTTATACAGTGGTAGGTCATGGCAGACCAGATGATAGCGTTGCCATTTGGTATTAAAATGTAATCGTCTTATTTACAGGAGTGCTGATAGATTTGGAAGATGATTAGAAGTACAACTCCGGGTAAACAAACTTAAGGAAATTGTGCAAGAAGATTAAGTCTGAATCTATAGGGAGAAATTAATTATCAATTGGTTCGAGTCTTAAGAGTGTCGAGCCTGCACTCCTCCTAAGACAGAAAAGAGCCTGCAGCTGCAGAAATGTTAAAAACTAGTACCTAGAGTACGAAATGATGTACGAACTGCTACAAATGAGACTTCAGACATGATAAATAATAGGACTTATCCTCCTCCCTGAAACTGTATAATTAAATCAAAATTCGACACATTAAAATGAATGCATTGCCAAAACTAGGTGCATTCTGGCAACACCGTCGCGTCGCAAGCGCATGTGTGTCGAGGCCTTGTCCTGCGCGACAACTGGAACGCGCCTTATCTGCGTACATGCAATCGTTCGCACCTTCCACCAACGACAATAATGCAAATTTCGTTTTAAAGGTGAGTGAGCAATAAATGTAAATTGCGTTAAAATGAAGATGGTACCAAAAGGTAAAGACGTGTTTTCCCTTTTATGTTACATGGAGTTGCTGTTGTTTATTTATATTTTTTGTGCTTCTTTTTCAAGTTCCTTTTGACCTTAGCAGATAAAGGTGCTAATTAATAGCACTTATAATATAATTTCCTCGAACGAATGCCGAATTAACCCACATGATAAGTACCTACCACTCTTCAAAAAATATAATGTTAACACATTAAAAAAGGTAAAAAAGAAACGTATTCTAGATTAACATATTATCACCATGTCAATACTGCCAGCGATTTGTCAACTACAACTCATAAAGAATCAGTCAAGCTATTAAGGAGCTCTATAAATCATGATAAACAGTGGGGCTCCTAAAAGTGCGTCGATAACAATTTAGAGCCGTCACGACACGCGGTCACGCGACAAGACATGTTGTAGCCTGTAGGTGAACCACCTGTCATGGCCCGTCATGGCCCGACGTGCCCCAGTTTCGAACACGCTCGGAAGCTGACAGTCGACCGGGTAAATATTGAGAATCGTTGATTAGCAGTTTAGCAATCACTTGACACACGGGTTTATTGTATGTTTATTGATTTAAATTCAGCGGTTTAGCTGGATTTTTATCACTCTCCGGAGAAGATACGAGTAACCTGCTTTTATTTAAAAATTTAAAATAATAAAATAAAACAACAACTATTATTATTAAACTGGTCAAAGACATATAAAAGACATATAAAGATATATAAATTACGGCATTTTTCTGAAAATTTAAATTTTTTGTATGGCAGTGAAAACATAACTCGGGAAAAATTATGGGTGGTTTGAGGGTATGCAATGTGTAGACAAACCAAGTGCATTTAAACATTCGTTATTAATAAATGATAATAGCTATATCTACTTAAAGAATAATAAGAAATGTTAGTGAAAATAATGAGATTATTAGATAATACGATGCAGCACGCATTTTAACCTTGTCGTATACTAGCATATTTATTTATTTTATTTTAAGCAACGATTTTTTATATCCTAATATTTAAAAATAAAATTATAATGTGTAAATAGTGAAATAAAAGATATTAATAAGTTATTTTAAGCAACGATTATTATTATTATTATTATTTTTGATATTGCGATATTCCGATGCAAATTTAGAGTAATGAGCAATGGTGAAGGAACAAAATGATGTACTACAGTCAATGTAATACTATATCATTATCATCTAAGGAGGATTTTAGAACATTTTCCTCCTCGTACTTTCAAGAAACGGTTTCCCATTATGTACCGTTAATGATATTTTTACGATTGCAAAGTTTCGTAAGTTGTAGAATAAATACTAGAGCATTCCAGTTCAAAGCTTTTCCTCAAACAGCTTGACATCAAAAGTAAAGCATGTCCGAATGAACTTACGATGAAATGATTGAAATTCGCGAGTTTCTTAGAAACTTTGTTGAAGACGAAGGACATTACTTATATGACTTCCGTACGGTTTCAGCTAATCTTGGGAAAGGTCCCACACATCATAAGCGACACCGTGGCGCAATGGGCACCCTAAGTAAATATGGAGGGCATGGAATTAATCATGCACAAAGTAATCATCATCTGCCCAGCCTTTTCCCAACTACGTTGGGGTCAACTTCCAGTCTTACCGGATACAGCTGAATACCAGTATTTTACATAGAGCCACTGCCTATCTGACCTCCGCAACCCAGTTACTGGGTAACACGATATCTCTTGGTAAGACTGGTTGTCAGACTTTCGAGCTTCTGACGACCCATAACGACTGTCAAAGATCTGCAAATGACAGCCGGGACCAACGGCTTAACGTGCTTAACGTAGGCATATTTGTGGCAGCACTGAAAATTACGTTTTACAATGAGTTTGGTAGCGCAATTTTGAAACCTGAAAGCGCTTATATTTCTTTGGCTACTTAAGAGCGAAAGCTAAACAATTTTGTATATGTGGAAGCCCGCACAAAACAAGTAAAGCTATTATAATGTCTTGGCCTCTCGCTACACTTACGTTACGCGCTCGACCTCATCTAAATAGTAAATTACGTCTATGAAACTAACCATGGGTATGCGAGCTGCTCAAGTCTCACCCATTAACTGCTTTCCCCACGTATTCTCGCGCGTACTTACTGAGTTACAGCGTTATACCTTACAACTCATAAATCTGTCGTATGTAACAAATTAGCCCACTTACATTTGGAGCGAGGTGCGTCGGATCCGACGGACGGAACAAATCGAACGAGCGACTTGTTTTGTTTTGAACACTCAACAATGTTGCCCCATTGAAGTGCCGTGACTCCGTGAGAAATGTATGGGCATTTTTCATAAGTTTAAAGAACAATCTTGACATGTTTAGTTATTCAAATGTTTTAAGTAGCTGCGCACTATTGTTGGTTTCACATTCCGATTCATTATGTTGGATTCAAACAACGAAGTAAGAGTTAATACTTTAAAATATACAGACTGGAATCGAATGAACTGCCAACTAACTATAGGAGAAATTTAGTGGCACTCACCACAATCAACCTCTCAATGCGGTCACTGTCGGACTGCATAGAAAAGAAAGAGAAGCGCGATAACACAACGCCTGGTTATTTATTGCAAAATATGAAGCAATTTACAAAAGCTATAGATTATATAAAAAAAATAAAACACTATTATGCTAATATTATATGTTGCTTGTAGAATAATCTGACAAAAAATCAGAATGATTGCTTGTATTTTAGTATGGTATTTAATCGTTAAAAGAAATTTTTAGAGGTATCTTCGTGATTTATTTCTATCGTATCAAATTAGTTATATTATGTTTTCAACACACTATCTACCTAGCATATATCTTAAGAATATCATATATTTTTCTGATTTTGTTCACTAGAGTGGATCATATACTTTAAGGCATTATACAACTTATAAAATTTGCGTTTAGGTCCTGTAGTCCCCTTAATACTTTAAAATATACAACTTGGAAACGAATGAAGTGCCAACTACCTATAGGAGAAACTTAGTGGCACCCACCACAATCAACCTCTCAATGAAAATGTCGGAAGTGCCCGATTTATACAGGATTACTGCAGGATTCCGTGAAAGGGTTGTATAGGACACGTTTCGCTCTATAAAAAAACCCATACAATTGTAAGCACCTATGCAAAAGTGAACCAGTTTATCCAAATGTTTTAAGAGGCCGACAACACCTAAAGCGCGGTCACTGTCGGACTGCATAGATAAGAAAGAGAAGCGCGATGACACAACGCTGGTAATTTATTGCAAAATATGAAGCAATTTACAAAAAAGCTATAGATTATATAAAAAATATAAAACAATATTATGCTAATATGTTGCTTTTAGAATAATCTGACAAAAAATCAGAATTGTTGCATGTATTTTAGTATGGTTTTTAATCGTTAAAAGAAATTTTTAGAGGTATCTTCGTGATTTATTTCTATCGTATCAAATTAGTTATATTATGTTTTCAACACACTATCTACCTAGCATATATCTTAAGAATATCATATATTTTTCTGATTTTGTTCACTATAGTGGATCATATACTTTAAGGCATTATACAACTTATAAAATTTGCGTTTGGGTCCTGTAGTCCCCTTAATACTTTAAAATATACAACTTGGAAACGAATGAAGTGCCAACTACCTATAGGAGAAACTTAGTGGCACCCACCACAATCAACCTCTCAATGAAAATGTCGGAAGTGCCCGATTTATACAGGATTACTGCAGGATTCCGTGAAAGGGTTGTATAGGACACGTTACGCTCTATAAAAAAACCCATACAATTGTAAGCACCTATGCAAAAGTGAACCAGTTTAAGGCTCCTACATACTGGCGCGACTTGTCGCGCGACGCGACGCGACACAAAGACACCGCGTGTAGCGCTACAAGCGGTGCCTTTGTGTCGCGACACGTCGCGCGACAAGTCGCGCCAGTATGTAGGAGCCTTTATCCAAATGTTTTAAGAGGCCGACAACACCTAAAGCGCGGTCACTGTCGGACTGCATAGATAAGAAAGAGAAGCGCGATGACACAACGCTGGTAATTTATTGCAAAATATGAAGCAATTTACAAAAAAGCTATAGATTATATAAAAAAAATAAAACAATATTATGCTAATATGTTGCTTTTAGAATAATCTGACAAAAAATCAGAATTGTTGCATGTATTTTAGTACGGTTTTTAATCGTTAAAAGAAATTTTTAGAGGTATCTTCGTGATTTATTTCTATCGTATCAAATTAGTTATATTATGTTTTCAACACACAATCTACCTAGCATATATCTTAAGAATATCATATATTTTTCTGATTTTGTTCACTACAGTGGATCATATACTTTAAGGCATTATACAAATTATAAAATTTGCGTTTAGGTCCTGTAGTCCCCTTAATACTTTAAAATATACAACTTGGAAACGAATGAAGTGCCAACTACCTATAGGAGAAACTTAGTGGCACCCACCACAATCAACCTCTCAATGAAAATGTCGGAAGTGCCCGATTTATACAGGATTACCGCAGGATTCCGTGAAAGGGTTGTATAGGACACGTTACGCTCTATAAAAACCCATACAATTGTAAGCACCTATACAAAAGTGAACCAATTTATCCAAATATTTTAAGAGGCCGACAACACCTAAAGCGCGGTCACTGTCGGACTGCATAGAAAAGAAGGAGAAGCGCGATGACACAACGCTGGTTATTTATTGCAAAATATGAAGCAATTTACAAAAAAGCTATAGATTATATAAAAAAATAAAACACTATTATGCTAATATGTTGCTTGTAGAATAATCTGACAAAAAATCAGAATGATTGCATGTATTTTAGTATGGTTTTTAATCGTTAAAAGAATTTTGTAGAGGTATCTTCGTGACTTTTTTCTATCGTATCAAATCAGTTATATTATGTTTTCAACACACTATCTACCTTGCATATATCTTAAGTATATCATATATTTTTCTGAGTTTGTTCAGTACAGTGGATCATAATTATGTGTACTTTAAGGTAAGTTTTTACAACTTATAAAATTTGCGTTTAGGTCCTGTAGTCCCCTTAATACTTCAAAATATACAACTTGGAAACGAATGAAGTGCCAACTACCTATAGGAGAAACTTAGAGGCACCCACCACAATCGACCTCTCAATGAAAAAGTCGGAAGTGCCTGCTTTATACAGAATTACTGCAGGATCCCGTGAAAGGGTTGTAGGACAATTTACGCTCTATAAAAAAACCCATACAATTGAGAGCACCTATGCAAAAATGAACCAGTTTATCCAAATGTTTTAAATAGCCTATTGCTTTGTTTAAGTAAAATATATATAAAATAATCTTATCTCATAGATGGTTCAGTTATACCACAAGTTTTACAAACAAAATGGGTTATCATAACGAGTTCTACAACCCCTTTTACGAGATCGTGAGCCGTAACCATATAGGATATACAGGGTCCAATGAAATTAGCTAGCAAAACTCCACAGGCGTGATGGATATCGATTTCTAAACACGATAAAATAAAAAAATAAAATACTTGAAGTTATTTTTTGGGGGCCAACGACAGCTGGTATTGCTGTTACTTGAAGTATGAGTTTATAAAATCTGATTTCTTTTGTTTTATCTACTTTTGTTATTTATTATGTTCTCTTTTAATATTTTGTAATATTATTATAACATAACATCACGCCTTGTTTCCCCGAAGGGTTGGGCAGAGGTGTAACTGTAGTACACCCACATTTCGCCAGTTATGTTTAAGTCCTGCTTCTAATCTCTTCACCACCTTTGGCTGAGTGGTAGATAATGCCTAAGGCATTAATTCCGCCTTTGTACCTTATTGTGTGCAAAAAGATTAAATAAATAAATAACCAGTGACCCTGTATAAAATAACTATTAATACCATTCAGCTCAGTACATAAAAGTAATTCAATATGAGCACTAAGAGGCAACGCAGAACTATAACCTAGGCTCAAAGTTTCACCTCCATTTTGGTCTAACACTAAGTCCTAGGCATTGAAATGAATGCAATAAAAGGCCACACTAGTTTCACTATCCGTTCTTGTATGCAGTTTACGATCGCACCCTTTTTGATACAAAATCATGATATCATATAAGTATGTACTTAAGGCGCAGATATATAATTTTAGTGACTTTTAAATCTGTTATTACGCCTTCATATAATGCAAGTAATGTATGAAAAAAAAACATGTTAAACTAGAACGCATACACATCAACTCTCTATGTGAATATTTAAATATTGTTGTAAAGTACAATACTTTATGAAATAAATTCAGGAAGTAATGTCCAGCCAAAGCATGAAAAACGATAATACTTTCAAACTACTTAAGATATTTTCATGTTTATTTTTTTGTATCATGAACATACTATTTTATTATCTATAATTCTATTTGTGATTTTTTACAAATATTCATATTTTCGATACTAAAAATAAATATTCCCTATGAAACCGAACGGCCGCGCGGCATGAGCGCGACGCGGATTTGTATGGCCAAGGTTAACGGCGATTATCTGACTCTTAAGACAGTGACAGCTGAACCGTGGTCACTGTCAGACTGCATAGAATAGAAAGAGAAGCGCGATGACACAACGCTTGTGATTGATTGCAAAATATGAACCAATTATCAATATACTCAAAATTGAGTTTAGTAATCGAAAATAAAAAAGTTCTGCATTCAAATAAGACGTTCTTGTTATTAACCTGTTAAGCCCCGCGCGACACCGATTCGGAGTCAAACAATAGAAAATCAATTGTCTCATTAGCTGTCCTTGACCAATTAATGAAATACGTCACGACTCACGTACGTTGATATTTCTGAGAAATATGTTCAAAATTAACATATATTTTTTCCACTACCACAAACTATACAGATTTGACATTTTTTTTTCTTAAGACAAGTCTACTTTGGTCATTTGCCTCTCGCCAGTACCTTAATGCATTGTAAAACCATCAGTATTATGTTGTCCGAATATGCGACGTAAATAAATCAAAAAGTACCTGCTGTCACCTCATAAAATGTCTCTTGATAAATAATAGTGCACTTTCGAAAACGAGTCATTAAATTTATAAAGAACCAAGGCATTGTACTGTAATTAAGGACTTTAAAATACCGTAATTAAAACAGCATCTTTTCAGGTTCGCATTCTGCAGACCACATTCGTAAAAGAATGTGGATACAAAATACATTTCGTTTGTGATTCGAAACATTCAGAAAAACTTTGCTCTCTATTTCCTTTGATAAAGATTAAACTTATCAAATAAAAGGTAAGAACAATCAAAAGTTTAGTAGCTATGTGACGGTGAAACCGCCCTACACTTCCTACATTCAATTGTTTTTGTCTAGTCCCTTTTTAAAAGAAACATCACTTTTACGAAGTAGCAATTGATTTAAGGTTTTTTACTTTCTACCGCACCTTTTCATCAAATTGATCCCAACTGGAAAATTTTAAGGGCAATGGTACTTAAAGGCTCTCCGTAGATAGGCGCAACGTGACGCCGACAGTGCGACGCAATTCTGGTAAAACAATTTCCATGAAGTTTTCTTAGAAATTGTTCTAAAAGAGTCGCGTCCCGCCTGTCTGCTGGGAGTCTTTAAAGTCTGAATCGATTAAACTATTTCTCAAACTAATTCGGTAGGTATGTGGCTAGTGACTACAGAAAAAATATATTTTTGTCTATAAATACTTTTAAATCCAATGTCACCAAACCAGTTTGCAAAAAATATTATATTATTACTTATATCGTGAGATTTTTATTCATATTGATTTCCACCTTGAAGTGTCTACGTTGTCGTCTTAATTAGAGGTTATTATTTATGTTATCCAGTTATCTACTTGTGTATAAATAATTATAGCTTAATATTACACAGGTGCTCTGTGAACCTGTAAACAACGAATGCCTTACTATCAGGAATTTGTTGTTACGTCTTAATTAGTAAGGTCAGCAAAAGTCAGTGTGTCAATATTATGCAGTTCTATATTATATCATATAATTATATAAATATTATAAATTAAAGTAGCTTTTCGTATCTGTCTGTCTGATCGTGTTATTCTTCTAAACTACGCAACGTATTTTGGTGTTTTAGAGATTTTATTCCGGAAAGTTTGTGTTTAATGCGTTAATATTAAACTTAATATAAAAAGAAGAAAAAATGTTTTGTCTACTGTTGTGACTACTCTTTAAGTCCGTCAACGAAGATTCGGGCCCGTCCGAAAGCAGTTAATCCGTCAAAACAAGTGACAAAATCATTTTTTCGAACGGGCAAAAACACATTTTTAGTTCGGGCTCCGAAGAGATCTTATGTCCGTTGGTGATACGGAGTAGGAACCGCCCGTAACTTCGACCGAAACTACGTCAGTTTAATGCTTAAGGAGTAGGCCCCCAGGGGCAGATTGCTAGTCCTAATCCTAAGTAATATTATAAATGCGAAAGTGAGTTTGTTTTTTTTAATACACTTTCACGCTATAACGGCTGAACGGATTATAATGAAACTTGACACATGGGTAGACCATGACCTGCGTTAGGACATATATACTTTATATATCGATATTCTCACGGGGTCGAGACTTATGCGACAGAAACCGCGGGGCGCAGCTAGTTACAATAAGACATTGACATACGCAATACGAAATAACCTCTATTTTTATTTCATTGCACTGCACTTGTGTTTTATTCAACACGAAGTAATAACAATCTCCAATAACTTAAGAAACGTTACGTGTAAAGGTCGTATGTTGTGGAATACCTATTAATTTACTTTAACTACCTACACACTAATATGGTAAAATATTATAATACCTACTTCAACCGCAAGTCATGCTTCGGTTTTATTTCTGCGAATGGATAAAGTTAATAGCGTTATTATTTTAGAGAACATCTGGGTTATATTGATGAACTATGTAAAGAACGAACAGAAAGACCTCATCGTGCGGTGCTAACATACAAACGACCCACTAAGTTCAGTATTACAGAACGTCACTCAATTCTCAAGCATTACTTAAAACTAGTTTTAACCAATCAAATGGCTTGAATCTAGTTTTAAGTAGTGCTTGAGTATTGAGTGACGTTCTATAATACGGGCCTAAGAAGAGAACCTACAATGTATTCAGACAATTGATCGACTGTACATCCGCTTACTTTTTCCTTTAAAACAAAGAGCTTGTTCAAACATCAATTCGTTGGTACGATAACTGAGATGATGAGCCCGCCGATGACTAGTGATTGACACGATTGCGATGTACCTATTGATGTACAGGGTGTGTCGTAAATAGTGGTCCAACGTTAAGGGGTCGATACACCTTATATTAAACTATCACATACGGCAATTTGAACTACTTTTTTTTCCATAGGTCTCAGAATAAAATATTTGTTTATATTTTTTTTTTATTTACACATTGCCTTACTAATTTCGCTAGCAGTTAGCACATGTATTCCACAGTCATAAACAAAAAACAAAATTCAAATATAATGTCATTTATAGAAATTACAGCCAGATTAATAAAGAAAGAAGTCAACTTTTCTAAAACTAAAAAAAAAAAAAATAGATCTATGGGACAAAATGGTTCAAATACGGGACGGTACGGGATAGGTGAATATACGTATATCGATCCCTTAACGTTATACCACTATTTACGACACACCCTGTACAGTCTCGACCTTGTTCAAGTTCAGGGTCAGACTCACAGATGCTGCGGACGTCTTCTCATGCAAACTAACTCACTAACACTAAACACATGCTTATAGACACGAGCGTTTTGTTTTAGTCGACAGCTGTAGGACGAATATCATGTGTGGAATAATTACACGTTATTATTTTTGTGAACGGCCGCCGACAGACCGACACGCGTACCGTATCTACCCGCAATTTTCTGGTTATTTTTTAAACCATTGCGAAATCGTAATTGGTATACAATTTATGTGGCTATAACAATTAATATTAATGGTCTTAAAAACCACACGTTTTAATGTAAACTTGAAAATAATAAAATGAAACCTTCGCATTTTATTTTTACAAAGATATTAATAATCTTCCAACAAAATTACAAAAGAATCGTCGATCTAAGAATCAGATTCAAATCATCAAATGAGAATTTTGTTTCCTCAAAAGATACTCGAATTGTCCCATATTGTGTGTCTCGTGATTATTGTGGGTAGAATAGGATTTCTCGACGGACGTGACAATTGTGTCGGCGACGTGACACCGACGTGACCGATGTGATCTCACCAGAGGCTCACAGGAATTGACAACTAGCTCGTTTTGAGATAACATCCAGAATCCAGACAACGCGAACCCAATTGCAGTTTGGTCATCAAATGCTTATGTAAACAGGATACGAGAATCCATTCTAGTCTATTGTATTTATATTATGGTGGCTATAATTTTCAATTCTTATCGTGTCAGATTAATAAATTATCAGCTGGAAATGTTTTGTGACGACCTTAATGAAACAATAGGACGAATGTGGTTAGGCGTGTGGAAAACCCATGAGAATCCATTTACATAAAATCAGCCGGTATATTTACTCAGTAACCCAACACTATGTGACGGGAGTAAGAGAGCAATATTTTTGGTACAATCTGTTTGTTCCATTTGACGTCATAGGTACCACACAACTCGACATCCCCAATAAAGTACACGATTTCAGATAGGCACCATTCAAGTTCTCATTATCATTCATAAAATATTATCTGTTTAGAATTATGAGACGTAATTAAATAATTCATACATTTAATATATAAATCACACTATTAAAGCAAGCTGATGACTCATAAATAGACTTGGAAACGCATAATTCAAGAAGTAATTAATCTATTTTTGTAGTACGCTGACTGAATTCTTAGAATAAAGATTATTCGGCTCGGTACATTGTTGTGTGTAAGGTTCGCAGAAACCGTGGACCTCTAATTGCGTTCAGCAAAAACATAACTGACAAGAGAACCAGATTGTATGAGCAATACGTTGAGTAAGACTGAATGTTGATGCTGACTCACCCTTGCAGAGGTGATGGAGGTGTTTATTCTATTTTAAATGAGCTAAATAAAAAAAAATAAGGAAAATGTGTTTACTTAACCTACTTACTAAGTATAAGTACAAGGCTAGAAACTGTATACAATTATATGTAATTACGCGAGGATTAATGAATTAGATGTTTTCATCTACTTATAAAATTAGTGGTACAGACAAAAAAAGTTTAGCAAACAAATGAGTACAGTACTATTTTTATAAAATGCCAACGTTTAATAATTTAATTTAATCTCAGTTCAGCGGTTCACTGATCGAAATACATAATAAAATAATAACAAATTGATAAACTTTAACGGTCGTTTACAGATCAGTGACTTTACTAGCTCAGAGCACAAAAAAATATCGTAAAACGTTGGCATTAATCAGCGTGCCCCACTTGCGTCTGGTTTTGGCAATTATGAATATGTAATTCATATGTTATGGCTTCTTAACACCCCGAGGCGCGGTACACACGTGCAGGCTTTTGTGCTGAAACTGGCCTCTGAAAGTTTTTTAACTGATGCAATAGTGTAAGGTCTACAAGTTTTCCGTGAACTTTACAGGTTGATAATGTTTGTTGCTGCGCCATTTTATTAAAAGTGGTCGTAGAGAAAATTGTATACATTTCCATGGGGGTCGTGCTGAATAAGGAATATTTTAGGAAAAGTAATGACAGTTTCAATTAACCTGATAGTTTCCCAAAAATAAAACCTAGCTTATTATGTCATTTCGTAAGTGCTTTTGTAAGGTCTACAAATAGGGGATTAAGGGAAGTATTCAACAGGGGAGATGAATGTGCCGACTCAAACTCAAACGTTTACAAGCTGTCAAGGAATTAACAAAGCTGCCACTACCGTCACGAGTAACAGACAGAATTATCGCTTCTCTATTGTTTAAACTATGAACAAAAAAGCTATACTATGTGTTCAGGCCCTGACATTAAATCTGCCACTCTTAAACGCTCGTGTGACAGTTCAAGGCGGTCTGCGAAGTGGCGCCCGCGCATCGCACTTCATAGGGAGGGGGAGACATTTCATCGGATCATTTTTACAGCTGTACGCACGATCAAGTGTGATTTATTAAGTTTTGTTGTTTTTTCTTTGGCCTGTGATTAACACAATGTTTTCACATTCGAAATTTTTACAGTCGAAACGGAATAGAATAGAATACTCTTTATTCTATTGAAGTCTACATCTATACGGAGGTATTGTTTTTTTTTTATAGGTAGCGATAAATATGGTGGCGTTAACTGTGCAATGGATGCAAGGTCCTTCGGTAAGTACAGGAAGACAGGGTTAGCAAAGGTCTCATGGATAACCATGAGACCTTGGGTTCGAAGACCATGTTGAAGTAGAGGGTAATGAGTTAACACTGTGCCAGAAAAAATGACTTGGTAAACGAAGCAGTGTAATTGTATACGCTGTATTGAGATGTTGAGGACTTAGAATAATGCCGTAGCCATTTACTCTTTTTAGTAAAACTGTAGGAGTATATTTACCTACTAAAGAAAATGAAAAGAGAGAAACGGTGTTATGGATGACATTTATTTCTTTGTAATTTTATTGAGCAAAGGTCTTGAATCTTGGAACCTCTACCCTGAAGAAGCAGGCATAGAGATATTTGTTACATTTTCTGTAGGTACCTTAAACTGTTTTCAGATAAAGGCTGAGCAACAGGCGCAGCGCGACGCGACTGTAGTAGAACAATTTTGATTAAAACTTAATGGAAATTGTTCTACCAAAATCGCGGCGCACTGTCGCGTCGCGCCTGTCGGCAGAAGTCTTAAGAATTGTCCTCAATTCCTAATACCTCATTGTCATGAAAATTACAATGGACAAGGTCATTTCAAAATAAACCTTAGAGTTTTAATTTGTGCTGGAATTGATCAATTACTTACATCGAAAGCTCCTTACAAGCTACACCTAAGTCTGTCTGTACGTATAAAGTTCAACCGAGGTTAACGGTCTGCTTTGATTGTAAAAGACAATTTTAATCCTAACGAATAGAATGCAAGTAATTAAGAACTGAATACTTAGATAAAAACTTCTTTAGCAAAAAAGTACAGTGAGTAAAGCATCTAGTTAATTAAACATACCCACATTATTCTCTCAATGGCTAGTAAAATGAAATAAGTCAGATGAATGAGGTCTTACCAGGCGATCTAATTTGATAAGAAGATAGAGTTAACATTTTCACTTAAGTCACAGGCATGATAAACAGTTGCGACCTAATTCGATTCTGGTAATAAATCAGTTATCCAGAAGAGTGAACAGTTGAAGAATGGTACAATCACCACCAACCGCTAAAAACTACCTTCAATAAAATAAAATTAAACATTTATTGATACATTTTATATTTACCGAATCACTAATCTATACAATAGAAATATACCGCGACCTAGAATTTGTCATATTATATTATAAATCGTACGATCCGAAAATCAAGTGATTATTCAAGAAACCGGTACACGCCGGAAGATTCAAAAGACGAATTAAGTAGCTAGACGAATAACAAAACGTATAATTTGTAGACATAGCCGCTCCTTAAGCTCATGTCTATATCACTAAACGGTTCTTTCAATCAGAATTTCATAAAATAATAAGACTGACCTGTTTACGTAGCACTAAAAGTAAAAAACTCAGAAGTGTAAATTAAAAATTCACTTGTCAATGTTTCACCACAGTTCACTTTATCATCATCTCACAACACTGATACGATATCACTTCACTAGTTGAAATGTAAGCGATCAAAATAAAATTTAATCGATTGTAAAAAACATCGATACGTCGTCGTACATAGAGTGTACAAAGTTCGAGTCGTTGGACGCACCCGTCACAGAGCAAAGCGCGCGCGCGAATGAATCGTCGAGAGTTCGAGACTCAAGCATGGAACACTGGATATCGAGATGTGTCGAACTTCGAAGACAGCGAGGCCGTACTGGTAAACGCGCGGGAAACCCTTTAGCCGACTAATTAGCAGGCGAAATTGGCGAGTAAACTTCATAACCTTAATATAAGGAAAATGGGCCTTAAAATGTCCCATAACCGTAACGGTTTAAAGGCTGGAACAATGGCGCACTTGTGCATCGTCATGCTGAAGATCAGATGAGATGATTATCTGGAAGCGGCGTCCGGGTGGGTCACGGCCGGTAAACGATTGTGCAAATATGGCTTAGCGTAAAGCTCAATAAAGATGTAAGATTACATTTTGCAGTCACAGATGTTCTTGTGAACGCAAAGGACAATCAGAAATTCGCAAGAATCAAAGCGGTCCATATTTTTTTATTGTTACTTGAATTGCTTTTAATATAGACAATAAGTAATCCGTAGCTCTTTTCACAAATATATTTATCACAAGATAGAATGTATTTGATAGTAAATAATAGGTAACAGTCAAAGAGAATTAAGAGGCTGTATAGTCATTGGTAACAGTACTGGTATCGGTGAATCTTGTAAGCTCGTAAGGGGAAAGACTCTCAGCAGCTCGGTCCATGATTGTTACAATACCAGTTCTGTATCAACGCGAGGGATCTCATTATAAACTAGATCAGAATTAAGTTTTAGTCAAACTAGATTTTATATAATTTATGATTATGATTTTATATTATTAGACAGATTAGCGCTGGCAGTTATTATGTCTTTGGTACATTTTTACGATTCCGTAGTCAACAAGGAACCCTTTTAGTTTCACCATGTCCGTCTGTGTGTCTCTCCTAGAAAGTTTTAATTTGGCATGGGTAAACATACATATTAATCACGCCGACAAATTGGTTAAATGAAATCTTGCAAACAACTTTTTTTGTAGGGTACCTCCCTTGTACGTAAAGTGGAGATGATATTCTTTTATTCTCGTCTATCCCATGGTGTGGGGTGGCGTACCGTACCGTATCGTACATTTCCAATTGGAGAATTGACCGTAACGTATGTCGATGTTCATCCCAACTACGGAACCCTTCATTGTGCGTGGTCCAACACGCACTCGACCGGCCTTTTTTTTATTTTTGTGAAATGTATTTAGTTATTCAAAATTAAAATAATAGTTACATTACTAACAACTTAAACCTACTTATACCATTTATTTTCATTCGAGATTTCCCCTAGTCTGAAGACATAGCCATAGTCTGAATTCTCTGTCTGAACATTTTCTGCAAAACGAGAGATAACAAGATTTACTTTTTTTATTAGATAGGTACACAATATAAAGTACTAACTGTTGCCCGTGACTTCGTCAGCGGTCCAGGATGAAAAGTAGCCTTCTCCAGGTCATGGTCTATCCACGTGCCAAATTTCCAAATCCGTTCAGCCGTTTTAGCGTGAATGCGTAACAAACAATCAAACTCACTTTCGCATTTATAATATTAGTTAAGATTCTCTTCTAGTTACTTCTAGTAAATAATATCAAAGTTTTTTGACCTGACCTATAACAACATAACGAAAGCAAATCGAGTGAGCTAAATAAAGTACCTGTATAAGTTCAGGTACTTTTATTAATACAAAGTCAATGGTGCCGATTCCCATGTTCACAAACTAAACTAAATTTAAGTTCAGTGCATCTTTTTCTTCCTATTTCATTAAGAAAAGGACAGAAGATAAATTTTAGTTTAGTGCTGTCAAATTAATCAGCGCTTGACGTAAATTGACGTAATTTTAGTAGGCAAGTTTTTAATCACGTCTAAGCTTGTATGGAGTAGTGACAGGCGCTGATTAATTTGACAGGACTAAACTTAAATGTATCTTCTGTCCTCTTCTTAATGAAATAATAAGAAAAAGATGCGCTGAACTTCAATTTAGTTTAGTTTGTGAACAAGGGAATCGGCACCAATGTATTATTAATTACGCTATTGTTCTTTTAACTAGCAAGATGTCGGAACACTTTATACTGAGTTCTGCTTACCCTTTAGGAGAGTAGAGACGTGATGTTTGTTAGTAGGTAGTAATTCTTACAATCCACTTTTCATCCGACATTTCGTTAAAGACTCCCGCAGACAGGCGCGACGCAACACTAGTAGCACAATTTCTTTGAAAACTTCATGGAAAGTGTCGCGCTGCCTGTCGCGCCTGCGATATCGCGCCAGTCTGCACGAGCCTTAAGGCTCAAATATTAACCTATATCCCTGTAAACCATTAATTTATTTCGTAACACTCAACTATACGATATGTGTGCTGTCCCTGTCTACGTGGTATACCCGTTAACCGATAATAAATCAAATGGTGTTAGACAAGCAAACAATTGGTTTGTTTGTCAGTTACCAGTCATCTCCGCTAACGATCTATCATCAGTACTGCGCAAAAAACTGAACATTCCAACTATTTAACTTTTTTGCTAACATATGTATGGACCGATGAAAGCACCCTGGGAGGGCTCGCTTAAGCATCTCATTAACTACTTAAAAGGGCGTGTTTAAGGAAAATAAAAACGATAGGAGAGCTTTGTTTGCTGTGAATGTGTTTGATTTAAATCTATTAGTGGTTTTTATTGTCAGCTTTGTTATCAATACCAATAGAACGATTTTCTACCATCGATTTTAATGTATCCCTTTTGTAATATTTTAAACCCACAACCTTTTTTGCTGACGCACTGAAATAAGTTATAGGGCTTAGGTATATCGACTGTACACGCGTTAACAGCTCGTAGTCATAAAAGCTCGGAGTGTAAAAGCTCTTTATTTTCTAATATTCTAATAGCTGCACGGGATCTCGTTTCACATAGTGCTAATATTTCATAGCGAATGTTTCTGGTCAATTGAGAGTTCAACAACTCACAACAATCAATAAAGCGCCCTATAGACGTCACAACCTGCTGGGACATTAGGTCGGTTAGGTCCAACCCATTGGCGCTCACCAACACCAACAGAATAGGGATGATGCCTGGGTAAAAATTAATAAATCTTATTTAGTCCATCAGTCAGATAATAAAAAAATAAGACACGTATTTTTTGCTTTATCATATTAATAAAAAATGGCTTAGATAAAACGCATTAAAGTTGGGGAGTGGTGTTCGCTACGTCACAATTTAGTATAAAATCTAGCAAGGCGTGACATCATGTCACCCCCCCGACCCTTGCTCGACGAAGCGCCAGCCCACGCCGCAGCTGAGCCTGTAGTTTTAAATTCCCCGAATAATAATAATATAGTTCAGATCCAGCCTGTCCCACCTTGCCTTTGTCCTCCTCCCAGCGACGCCCTAAGCCGAGGTCCGTACCCCACAGCGGGTGCCCTTAGCGTGCAGTCGCTTAGTAATGTAAGTTATTCGCCCCTGGCTGGAGGCTTTGAGTTCGCTTAAGGCAGCCACAGGATAGTCCGGTTGAGTAGTCACGACCTCTCAAGATCAACTACGACATGCCATACATAAAAAAAAAAAAATCATCATGTTACATTTTAACCCAATGTATCGCCGTAATCGCCGTGTCCAATATTTTTTAATAATCTTGGTAGCTGACGGGCAAAAAAAAATTATCATCATCCTGTCCAACCTCCGGCATCTTTCTACGAATACTTAGTGCCATCGCATTTTGACAGCTTTTGCGAATATTTCTTAAAAAAAACTGAGCTAATAATACCGATGTCGATTGTCGAACAATGCTTTACACACTATAACAGACTGGTTATCGGGTAACCAACGGAAAGCGTTTGTGATTAATACAAATTTAATCGGCCAACAAGCCTATACACAAGACCAGGGCCCCAAGTCTGCTATTACAATAGTGTCAGAATGGTCTATCATTAATTTTATAATTGTTGATTTTGAGAAGTTTGGTAATCTACTAATATAATGGCGTCATTAATGAGGATTGGAACGGACCATTCTGACACTATTGTAATAGCAGACTTGAGGCCCGGGGGTTACCATCACCTCTTATAGCAATATTACTTCAATATTACTTCAGCGTGAGAAAGAGATGGAGCTATAAATCCTGTATAGTTCCATCACTTTCCCACTGAAAGTAATATTATAATAATACTGCTATAAGAGGTGATGGTTACCCCCCAGTTCTCGGCATCGGTTGGCCAACATACTGTGTCGTCTATAGGGCGCTTAAAAACATAACCGGCGCGTGCGGCGACCGCTCGCCAGGTTACAGTCGCTGGTTTGTTTCTTTCAACACTTGCTCAAACAATGCTCTACTTCCGATGTAATGAATGCAAACAAAAGCCCAAGAATGCTGGGCTGACCAAATACAGGTTATTCTAGGATTTATTTATTAGATTTCATAACCTTATTATGAAATCTAGTTTTAAATTCCCCGAAAAATAATAATATAGTTCAGATCCAGCCTGTCCCACCTTGCTGTCCTCCCCCCAGCGACGTCCTAAGCCGAGGTCTGTACCCCACAGGGGGTGCCCTTAGCGTGCAGTCGCTTAGTAATGTAAGTTATTCGCCCCTGGCTGGAGGCTTTGAGTTCGCTCAAGGCAGCTACAGGATAGTCCGGTTGAGTAGTCACGACCTCTCAAGACCAACTACGACATGCCATACATAAAAAAAAAAAAATCATCATGTTACATTTTAACTCAATGTATCGCCGTAATCGCCGTGTCCAATATTTTTTAATAATCTTGGTAGCTGACGGGCAAAGAAAAATTATCATCATCCTGTCCAACCTCCGGCATCTTTCTACGAATACTTAGTGCCATCGAATTTTGACAGCTTTTGCGAATATTTCTTAAAAAAACTGAGCTAATAATACCGATGTCGATTGTCGAACAATGCTTTACACACTATAACAGACTGGTTATCGGGTAACCAACGGAAAGCGTTTGTGATTAATACAAATTTAATCGGCCAACAAGCCTATACACAAGACCAGGGCCTCAAGTCTGCTATCACAATAGTGTCAGAATGGTCTATTATTGATTTAAACATTTTTTATTTTGACAAGTTTCTTAATCTACTAATATAATGGCGTCATTAATGAGGATCGGAACAGACCATTATGACACTATTGTAATAGCAGACTTGAGGCCCAGGGCCCCAAGTCTGCTATTACAATAGTGTCAGAATGGTCTATCATTAATTTTATAATTGTTGATTTTGAGAAGTTTGGTAATCTACTAATATAATGGCGTCATTAATGAGGATCGGAACGGACCATTCTGACACTATTGTAATAGCAGACTTGAGGCCCAGTTCTCGGCATCGGCTGGCTAACATACTGTGTCGTCTATAGGGCGCTTAAAAACATAACCGGCGCGTGCGGCGACCGCTCGCCAGGTCACAGTCGCTGGTTTGTTTCTTTCAACACTTGCTCAAACAATGCTCTACTTCCGATGTAATGAATGCAAACAAAAGCCCAAGAATGCTGGGCTGACCAAATACAGGTTATTCTAGGATTTATTTATTAGATTTCATAATAAGGCTTGTGTTGTGTGGAAATTGGTTAAACACGTAACAGATGTGGAATTATATGTTTGGGAATATTTTATGGTACACATATTTTTGCGAGTAGGCAATAAAATGTGTAAAAAATGAAGTCTGTTTTAGTTCAATATTTTAAGTAAGGTATCATCGTAAAACCAACTTTTATGCTAATTGACCGAATTTCCTCTCTACACCGTCTACGAATGTCTCGAATCCACGCAACGAAACAACTAATAATTAATTTACACAAAAATACTGAAATAATTCCACAGTCACAGTGCTTAATAGCTAAGTAATGTATACAGAAATAGATGCGGTTACACACTTCGACGAAATACACGTTTAAATAGAGGACCACTATTCAAGGACACAATAATATCCTTATGTGGACCAATTATTATCATTCTGTAATTTTTCCTGTTACCTGTAAATGACGTCCCTATAATACGTGCGACTTAAGGCTCGTGCAGACTAGCGTGATATCGCGGGCGCGACAGGCAACAATATGTCTATCGCGCTCGCAATATCGCACCGCTCTGCACGAGCCTTAAAGATGGGACTTGACACACCATGTGCTTTGACTTGCGGAGTAGACGTTAAAGGCTCCTACATACTGGCGCGACTTGTCGCGCGACGCGTCGCGACACAAAGGCACCGCTTCTAGCGCTACACGCGGTGCCTTTGTGTCGCGTCACGTCGCGCGACAAGTCGCGCCAGTATGTAGGAGCCTTAACGATATCAAAACATATTTAGAACAAAAAAATATAAATACTGCTTTTATTCATAAACAGACTTATTTTGGTTGAAATGGTGCTAACGTTCGTTTGTCTTTATCTTTGACATTTGTGTTTGTTAGAAAGTGACAAAACCTATTTTAACTAAAATAGGCATGCTAAGTATTATGAATAAAGGGATAATTATTTCGTATAACAATGTCGTACAATAACTATTTCGTACACGACTGTACCTGCGCTGGCTCCCCACTACTGACGCTCGTCAAGTCTCATCTGGCGCGTTGCATTATAAGTTGTCAGAAAATTGTGTTATTTGTAACTAATTACTGACATCAGAGGCGTTTCAGTTTTGTCTTGTTATTCTATGGTAGGCATCGTAGGCCCCTGGCAACACAGGCAACGGAAGGAACACGGGTGGGATTTAGTCAGTAAGAGTCTGACACACCCTCCCGCTCCGCCCAGAGCGGGAGAAGTTATTTGATAATTTCCCACCAAAAAAAAAGGCATCGTAGATATCGAATGCCCGTTTTCACTAACACTAGGAAACCATCATAACTGAACGCTGATATATTACTAGCTGCGCCCCGCGGTTTCACCCGCATAAATCTTTCCCCCCACGGGAATTTAAAAAGTATCCTATGTACTAACCCTGGTCATGGTCTACTCGTATGCCATATTTCATCCAAAACCGTCCAACCGTTTTAGCGTGAAAGCGTAACAAACAAACAAACTTACTTTCGGAGAAGAAGAAAGAAAAACTGTTAATTCTGCACGAATAAGACTGTTGCATTTTCAACACTCGTCCCTGAACCGAGCTTTGAAAATCCAACAGTGCGGTTTTATTTAGACATAATTTAGGTGTCAAAACGGTTGTCCATGGCGACGATGGCGACATATCCTAAGGTGGTCCGCCTTCTTGTTGGTCAACCATAACATCTACAAAAGTAAGTTCACAAATATATGAACATTGAACCCTTTCCTCGGGAATTAAATTACATGAAACTCACAATAGCAGCGTTTATCGAGTCGTTAGTTCATGTTTAACAAGCTGTCAGCTTATCGTAGGGCCAGCTTTATGACTTATACTTAGACCTGTGTTATGGTATTGGTCAAATGCGTACTTAATATTAGACCTATTATAAAATCAACGGTTCCGTAGGTGTGGTTACAAATCATAAGGGCCGATTCACACCGGGAAAGCAGCGGGCGGCAGCGGCGCGGCGTGAACTTTCAGTAAGAAGTCACCTTAAATTTAATCTACCTAATTAAAATACCAGTATCGCTCGAAAAGCTCAAAAAGGTCGCGCGGCCTCGTGGCATCGCGGGCCTAGGAGACTAGGCGCGTATTGTCGGGATGCCGCGCGCGGCCGCCGGCGGCGACGCGAGCCTGCCACGGCTGGCTCTACCGGCCTCGTCGCGTCGCTGCCGGCCGCTGCCGCCCTCTGCCGTTCCCGTGTGAATCGGCCCTAAAATGTTAGTGTTCGTTCAGACTTCTAAAGAGAAGGTTTTGATAGGGTTTTGTACGTAAGTGTTAAAAATCGAAGGCTTCGAATTCCGAAACAACTTATTGGTAAATGATACGACAGCTTTCAGTTGCTGTTTTTATGTGTCCCACTTCAGCATCCTAAATGCATATTGCTAATCCATTGCTTTATATGTTCGAAAAACTTGTCTGCACAACAACGTAATGAATGTTGATGAACTGTCAAAATTAAACCGATTGCTACTAACAGTGTCTTACGCTAAGTTAGTTATCTAGTAAAATAGTAATAATTTTGTAGTAGTTTCTAGAGTGGCTTTTTCGTTAGATTATAAAGAAGCCGTTTGTTTCTTTTTTTCAGTTAAAAAGTTCCTGGGGGGCAACCATCACCTTTTATAGCAGTATTATTATAATATCACTTCACAGTGAGAAAGCGATGGAGCTGTACAGGACTTATAGCTCCATCTCTTTCTCACGCTGAAGTAATATTGAAATAATACTGCTATGAGAGGTGATTGATGGTTGGCCCCCTGAATAGTTTAGTTGAAAACCATTTTTGATGTGTAAAATCTTTCCTCTCTGTTTCTGCGGGAGTGATTTCGTGAAAAGGGACGGAATAGTGTTACAGAAAGTGACAGCTTGAGCAAGGAATAAGTAAGTACTTTTTAACAGCATGGCATTAGTTAGTACTTTATAATAACATGGCATTAATAAGTACTTAATAATAACATGGAATTAGTAAGTACTATACCAAAGTGAGATGTCAGATGTTACACATCGTCTGCGACTACTGTTGTAAGGCTACCTAGTAGCTTTGCTTGTGTCCTTGTTGTCCTAGAGTTATGTAATGGGAATTGATACTATCGGGTACCAGTAGATGCGGATGTGGTCGCAAGTACTTGGCCTCTACACCGCAAACTATCGCGTTTCATTGTATACAAAATCTATTAGGTGACAATGCCTGTATTACGTAACACGTAGGTACATATTGGCTTATTTTTTCAATATAATTGAATGTTATTTGAAAAATACCGCAAAACTATAGTTAATTCGTCTTTTCAGCCGTAAGACGTCCACAAGCACCACCACATCGACCGATTCTATGCTTCCTGCATCCAGCGGATTCCTGCAGCCTTCACAAGGTCATCGGTCCACCTTGTAGCAGGCCTTCCAACGCTACGTCTTCCGGTACGTGGTCGCCACTCCAGAACCTTTCGGTTCCATCGGCTATCTGTTCTGCGAGCAATGTGCCTTGACCACCCTACCCAAACTATATTTGTTTAATCTGAATCAGTGGAATCGATTTCAGTAAACGCGAGGACAGAACCACAAGACAAAATTAAACTAACTTTATTTTTATAATTATACTTGCAGTCTTTTAAATATTTTATGGGGTGTTACAGATTTTCTATCTAATAAAACTGCTGTACATTGAAGCCGCGTGTAAGATTTCTTTTATCCATTAATTCGTGTTGTGAATTCGCAAATAGTCGCAGCACTAAAATTAGGCCAATGCACACGTGCAGTTAAAATTCGTAAGTACACTTTCACACACACGCCGGAAACTGGGTGTCGTTTACAGCAGGATTCGGGTTTCTGTGCTACCTATCACATTTGCCCACCGTGTATGGCGCGGACACTGCGTCCGCGCAGCCGCGTGAGCACCGACCGTGTGTACCTGCCCAAATGATTTGTGAACCGATAGCTATTTCGGGTAAACCAAATATTCCTGTGCCGCTTTCATTTTTGTACGTGGATAATAATAAACATCAGGCAGCGGATATTTGAAAGTTTTGTTTGGACGTATTGATTGATTTTATTGGTTATTGGAAAATTTATATGAGGATCGTTAAATACATGCCGCTTTATAGACTATACCGTCGCATTAATATTTTATTATGCTTTATTTATTATTTAATAGTTAATTGATATAAAGTCCCGCAGACACGCGCGACGCGGCAGCGTGATGCGACACTAGTAGGTAGCTAAAGATAACTTCATGGAAAGTGTCGCACTGACACGACGCGCCCGCGATATCGCGCCGCCGCAGGAGACGCCCTGGGCGTCGGGAATGCCGGGCAGATTTCCGGCCACCGTAGGCGCGGGCCTGCAGACGGTGAGCAATGGGTAGCTCACCGTCCGGCAAGGACCAGGCCCGGGCCGACAGCGCGTTGTATTCCACGCGCGCCTCAAACAGATGTCGTCAGCACAAATGTAGGGGTCCACTAGGGCCGATGCCTGCCGGGGTCGCGGGAAGGTACTAAAGAGTCACCGAGGCCCCTGGCAACACAGGCAACAGGATGGAATACGGGTGGGTTTTAGTCAGTAAGAGTCTGACACACCCTGCCGCTCCGCCCAGAGCGAGAGAAGTTATTTGATGATTTCCCATCCAAAAAAAAAAGTCTGCACGAGCCTTAAGTCTGTAATCACCAACCTGTCTTGAGCAAGCGTGATGATTATTTTTTTTATTAGTCTCGTTCTCGTTATCAGAAGCTAATAAGTGAATTATAGAGAGCGCTGAATGTTATGATCTTAGAATTATTTAGAAACCTACGTAATTGTGATTTATGCTTTACATAGTGATTCATGCCCCAATCCTACCTACAGGATTTGGGCATAAATCACTATGAAACCTATTCCCTAATCAGAGAGTTGGAAATTTTCGTTTTCATGCGAAATACGTTTATTTGTATAGTCACCATTCTTCAGAAGTTTGGTAGGTACTTTCTAGGTCAGTTAATCTGCATACCTAGCCTTTTCCAAACTACGTTGGGGTCGGCCTCCAATCTAACCGGATATGGCTAATACCAGTGTTTTCCTTGGAGGGACCGCCTATTTGACCTCCACAACCCAGTTACTGGGTTACTACCAAGACTGGTTTTCAGACTTGGGCTTCTGACTAGATACCCGTAATGAAAGTAAAAAAATCTACAAATGACAGCCGAGTCCAACGGCGTCACGTGCTTTCCGAAGAACGGAGTCGACTCGATATGTAATGAAAGACAGATAAAAGGAAAGAAAGAAAGAGAGAGAGAGAAAGAAAGAAAAAGTATTTTTTGGGACTCGCACAGGAGATCACAAATTAAACTAAAACACTCACACACTCACACTCACACTCATAGAAACATAAAAAAAAACAAAAACAAAGTAAAATGAAAACAAAAACAGAAAGTCCTGTACGAGGCCAAAAGGCTCCTATCTCAGCTTGAAGCTCATGGAAGCCAATGGATGGTCACCGTTCCACGAACCGACCGCGACAAGCGTAGCTTAACCTTCGATCGACCCGTGCGGCTGTTATTATCTAGCCACGAACCCCTAAGGTACCTAGGTACTGTAGAGGTTCTATGATAATGCATCATCCTAGCCGCTAGTTGACACTGGCAACTTAATATAAATAAATATTTAAAATCGGAATATAGATTGAAAATGATGAATTGTCACAGATACAGTCTGGAATGGAGCTCACAAACGAATGTGTATGGAATTAAAAAATAAATTATTTAAAAAACGAAAAACCCGACTGCAAAAACACATAACTGAAAAGGGAAAAACAAGCATTATAATCTATATAATTTTGGTATCGCAGGCAGGGACAATCAAAAGTTACACCATATTTCAGGTTATTGACTATCCCCGCCTGCAAGACCAAAATTATATAGATTATAATGCTTGTTTTTCCCTTTTCAGTTATGTGTTTTTGCAGTCGGGTTTTGCCGAGAGCGTGCCAAAGAAATAGACATACATACATACATACATACATACTCTCGAAAAACATTACCCTCCTGAGGCAGTCGGGTAAAAAGATAAATATATTAACAGTTATCAAAAAGGAATATTATTTATTAGTGTAGCACGTCCCGCACACTACAGGGGGATAACCATCACCTCTTATAGCAGTATTATTATAATATTACTTTACAATGGGAAATTGATGGAGCTATACATACAGGGCTTATAGCTCCATCTCTTTCTCACGCTGAAGTAATATTGAAATAATACTGCTATATGAGGTGATGGTTACCCCCCAGTACCTTCTAAGTCAAAGAACCATAAATTAACAATGAATTAGCCTACAACTGCAGCAACAATCAGTAATAGAGATGTGCAAGAATGTAACCGATGTTGCAACTAAATTAATTAGTGCCAAGCAAATTCTCTAGTCACCATAGCACGATTACACGAATAATTAATTACGACTGACGCCACTGAGGATTCTGTAGGTTATTGGCGTGATGTCATCGTCTCATACATATTATAAGTTGACCATCATATAAACCAACTAGCTTCAGCCCGAGATTTCGTCCGCGTGAAACTTCTTGTTGCACCAACACACCGCATCGCATCGCATCGCCCGCCTAACGCTCGCTCGCTTAACGTTCTTTCTGTTTTTTTTTTCTGTTTGCTAGGCTCCTAATACTCGGGTCGCAGCTTGATGTTACATAGCCTTCTTCAAGAGTCGGGCTATTATATGCAAATTATTAAATAATGAGAGCAGTGGTGGCCCAGTGGTAACGGCCGCGACTTACAAGTTGTAGGTCGTAGGTTCGAGCCGGGACTGGCGCTTTACTTTGTGTAAATAATTTCATCGCCACTGCTCTCAAAAAACGGTGAAGGAAAACATCGTGAGGAAACCGGCATGTCCTAGAACCAAAAATTCGAAGACATGTGACATCTACCAAGCCGCACTGGGCCCGCGTGGTGGATTATGGCCCACTCCCTCTCGCAGAGAGGAGGCCTGTGTCCCAGCAGTGGGAACATTATAGGCTGATTATGTATTAAATAATTATTCTTCTGAACTTAGCTTTGTAATAGGCTCAATCTACCATTTCACGTTCCAATCTCCTGTAATATTCTTGACCGTGAACATAAGAATATATACCTAAGCCGAAAACTTAACTTTTAAAACTAGGTTGAGCGTTCACCTGTTGCATAAAATTCGCGTGAGAACTTGGCATCCACTTTGTAAGCCATTATTCTAACCATTATTCTAAGCGCATTAAGCGCTTAGAATAATGGCTTTTGTTAAAATTCATAAAATATAATTTGAATTTGAAGTACATTTTCATAAAAAAGTTTCTGGAAATCTGGACGAGAATAATATGTTAGATTTTCATGAGTTTTTGTTTTCGTAGCCTGCGCGTAAACCACAACGGAGGCAACCCAATACATTAAGTTCTCAAAAAGGCTTAAGGTCTCAATGTTTGGGCCTCGTTTAGGGACTAGGTATTCAACCGTATTCAAGGAAACCCAAATCCAAGATAATCTAGGCTCGCGTACTCTTAATTTCCTAATTGGAAACCCATTCAATTTACTCACCCAGACACGATTTAGGCACCAGATTACTAGTTCTCACTGTGAGGAAATCCTTGGTCAATAAGAGCTTGACTAGGCATTATACGAAATGACTTTTAAGGCTCGTGCAGAAAGGCGCGACGAGACATTGGTACGACAATTCCCGTGAGGTTTTCGTAGAAATTGTTCTACCAGAGTCTCGTCGCTCCTGTCTGCGGGAGCCTTTATACGATTTTATTTTGTTTCAGATCTCAAACGAGAATTACTAGAATCCTACAGTAAACGTTAAGGACCGATTCACACTGGGAAAGAAGCGGCCGGCAGCAGCGCGTCTTTGTCTACATAATTAAAAGACCGCTTGAAAAGCTCGAAAAGGTCGCACGGCCACGCGCGTCTTGTCAGCGGTACTGCCCGGCCGCTGCCGGCTTCCGCGTTTCCGGTGTGCATCGGTGCCCTTTTTTTTTTTTTTTTAAGGGTGGGAAATCATCAAATAACTTCTCCCGCTCTGGGCGGAGCGGGAGGGTGTGTCAGACTCTTACTGACTAAAACCCACCCGTATTCCTTCCTGTTGCCTGTGTTGCGGGGGCCTCGGTGACCCATAAGTACCTTCCCGCGACCCCGGCAGGCATCGGCCCTAGTGGACCCCTACTTTGTGCTGACGACATCTCTTTGAGGCGCGCGTGGAATACGACGCGCCGTCGACCCGGGCCTGGTCCTTACCGGACGGTGAGCTACCCATTGCTCACCGTCCGCAAGCCCGCGCCTACGGTGGCCGGAAATCCGCCCGGGATTCCCGACGCCCAGGGCGTCTCCTGCGGCGGCTAGGGGCGAGAGGGCGCGAAACGTGCCTTTCCCTCAACCGTCCTGCCTCCTCCTTCGCGAGCATTACTGCTTCGCAGAAGGAGGTGACGGCTGCCCATGCCCTCTCGCTCCGTACCATGGCCTGAACCAGGGCCGGACGCGAGAGGTCTCTGCCGCCGATCGCCTCCACGAGGACACGGCGGTGCTCTGCCCAAGCCGGGCAGACCTCCACCGTATGCTCCACCGTGTCCTCTGGGCGATCCACACAGTGGTGACATCCGGACGTTTCCTCCCGCCTTATCCGATACAGGAACCTCCCGAAGCTGCCGTGTCCGGTGAGGACCTGTGTCAGGCGGAAGGTGAGGACGCCGTGGCGCCTCTCCAGCCACTCCTCAAAGAGGGGACTTATCGCCGCAATCGTGGCGTGCCCAGTTTATTTTGTTTCAGATCTCAAACGAGAATTACTAGATACCTACAGTAAACGTTAAGGACCGATTCACACTGGGAAAGAAGCGGCCGGCAGCAGCGCGTCTTTGTCTACATAATTAAAAGACCGCTTGAAAAGCTCGAAAAGGTCGCACGGCCACGCGCGTCTTGTCAGCGGTACTGCCCGGCCGCTGCCGGCTTCCGCGTCTCCGGTGTGCATCGGTGCCCTAAGGCCCAAGTCCACGATGTGTCGTGTACAGACCGCTATTGAAATACCAGTGATGTGTCTGTGACATTCTGGCTGCTAATTGGTGATCTGAGTTTGTAATACGTTACTTTAGAGTAGCGTCGTGGATGATGGGCCTAATAAAACAGTTGTCAGCCTAGCAGTGGCGCTTCGACCTTCAGAACAAAAGAAACATCACAACTACTCACCATTTGTTGCGGGTTCCGCGGCTTGCGATGCGCGCGGTGCACCTTCAAGCCAGTCACTCCTTCCAGTACATCGGCCAGTAGCAGCCCGTCTGCGCAGTCGCGAGCCAACCCGCCGCCTGAAGCGCCCGCGCGTCGCCGAGAGCGCGCCCGCTCCAGGTAGTGGTTCGCCCAGTCTGTGTAGATCTGTGAAGAAAGGGGGACATGTTAGCTGGTGGTGACGAACACATGGGTCAGCTTAAGGTGGTTTGACGACAGCGTTGGTCAAAGTCCATCATTATAATCTAAATAAGTCCCCAAGTGAAGTCCTTTGTCAAGAGAACATGAGCCAGTTTAGGGTGCTTTGGAATCTGTGTTGATATGATAACACTCTTTTGATTAGGAAAGCCTCGTCGTCAAGAATAGCCTGAAACGGATCAGTGCATCAGAAGGATTACTAGATCATCCTTAGTGGCAAATTAGAAATAGAAATATAAGTAAATCATTTATTTGCTTTTAATGTAGGTATACAGATAAGATGTAATTTATATAAATAGTCCCGATAACCTTAAAGCATGAAATTTTTTTAAACAATAGAATTTACTTAAATATAGAATTGAATTAATATTAGTATAACATTATTTTAGCTCTATTCAAATTTGGTATTTAGCAAAAACAGTAGGTAAGTGAATTTACATATAAAATAATCTAACAATAACGAAATAATAGGTATATAGAATATAAATTATCAAAAATAGTACCTATCACTTAAGATGTGGAGAATTACAAATTGGCCACAAACTTCAACATTTTTTTATTCTCTGACCTTTAGGTAGTATTCTACCTGGCTTGGATTTGGTATCCCTTAACCAACTGTATACCGTAACTGTGGATGTACCTAATTACCTAAAGATAAAATAAATAAAAAAATATTTACTAAATTTAAAAATAACTCTAAGTTTGGGTCTTGTGGAGAGGATAATGATGAGGAAACTGTAGTTAATAACATTGTTTGTCATTTAGTAACAGCCAACCTAACTTTGGGACTTCATACCCTGTATTCTGCATATAATATATTATTACAGGTCATCAAATTACGTTTTTGTACCTATCAAATTAAACAGCTACTACTTTAAAGAACAGTAATTATAGAGGTACAAAAATACTTCAAAGGATTTAGGTAGTGGTAAAAAGCATTCAATCATAAGATGGATTTTATATTTTACAACAGGGATTACCAGGTAAACAACGGGTAAACGATGACTAACAAAGACGCGTAGATAACGTTTTACAGGCCATGAGATGCGAAATTGCTACTAAAATTTTAACGACAATTTCACACACGGTACCCGAGTACGACGTCTGTTTATGAGGACTTTGCGAGTCTTTCAAACATGATAAAGTATTACAAAGATTCTTCATACAATACTCTGTAAATCTTGAATCACCCTCGAGAATTTTACAGAAAGTTTTATGGCAGTGTTTCAAGAACTGGACTTTAGGTATGGTACAGAAAAAAACTATTGTGCTCGAGTTTACGGCATGAGGTCATACATAAGTTAATAAGTGAGTGTTATACTCGGCGCTATGAATTCTTAAAAGGATTTAGTCATTTCGAGTCAATTTGCAGGAGAATGGGGACAAGTGGCGCAGACGCGCCGCGGCGTCGCCGTCGCCGGCTCGGGGCCACTCGACGACCTCAACTACTGGCTACTAATACCTGCGTGTGATGTTCCTCGCACTCATCTCACTCTCTAATGGTTTCGATGGTGGTCTGTTTAATGACTGTTACTGGTTTCTCGATTACAACTCGAATTAGAAATATATGTGCACTTAAATCTTAATACGACACGAACACTACGCATTTGTTAATAAGATGTTATAGATGCATATGCATCTTCAAGTTGAGTTTGTAAAGGAATAATCAGAGAAACCGAGCCATGTCATATACAGTGTCAAGGGTAATATTTATCGGAAATAAAAAAGATTTATTGAATATTCTGAGGAAAATGAAACGGCGAATTTATACTTCGGGCTCGACAAACGACATCCCACGGTAATTTGATTACACACGTAATTCTATCTTCCGAAGCCTTGATGCGAAAATGCGTAATCGGCTCATTATTGCTTTGCGAATGTTCCTGACATCATGTTTACGAAGTAAATATTGACTGTAGCAACGCTCTATACAAAGTACGTTTAACTTAACAAGCTTAGTCTGACACAGTCATCCAAGTGACAATACCCGCCCTTGTACAATAAAAACTCGCTTGTGTACCGATGGCAGATAGCTTCCAGTACTAAAAAGCCATTATCATAAACCAATATTCCTTGATCTTATCTGTTAATCGTACACGTTAATAGAATAATCATGACAAGATATATTGGAAGGTGCTCAGATAAGTGCAGTTGGTCGTCTGAATCGGGTTCGGCTCATCGTCCACGACGCTACTTAAAAGTAACGTGTCATAAACTTGAAACACCAAGTAGCCAGAATTTCCCAAAACTAGTAGCCGCGACTTATTAAGGCGAAAGGATAAGGGCAGCCCGAAATTCAAATTTTCTTACGCGTTTTGTAATTTGTAGGTCAGTATCAGGTTGTACGTTGATATAAATATAATTAGCGACTCTAACAATATGTATTAATAGAATTATAATCATTAAAGTCATCAAAATACTGTATAAGTTCAAATTACCCTATTGAATGACTATTTCATGAAACCATGACATTTGAGGCCAATTCTGACTTAGAGAGTTGTATTGAATTGTATATTTGTCAAATGTCATTTCTTTGGTATTGTTCGTTGAATCGTTGAGCTCCTTATTTTCTGAGTTGAGCTGCACGACTACTGACAAATGCGTGCACTGACTGAACAGGGCGGCAACCATCACCTCTTACAGAAGTATTATTTCAATATTAAGGCTCCTACATACTGGCGCGACTTGTCGCGCGACGCGTTGCGACACAAAGGCACCGCTTGTAGCGCTACACGCGGTGTCTTTGTGTCGAGTCGCGTCGCGCGACAAGTCGCGCCAGTATGTAGGAGCCTTTACTTCAGCGTGAGTTAGATGGAGCTCCTGTACAGCTCCATCACTTTCCCATTGTGAAGAATGTGAACTGTGTGTGTGTATAATTAATAATACTGCTATAAGAGGTGATGGTTGGCCCCCAGGTCCACTGAATCTGTGCGGTTCTTCACCAAAAGACTATTTCAGTTACCAATCTACATGGTCTTCACATGATCTGACCAAGATTATGTCTGGACTTTAAAAAAGAGAGTTTTGAGTTTGTAACTGGTTACTTTTGAGTTTGTAACTGGTTACTTTTGAGTTTGTAACTAGTTACTTTTGAGTTTGTAACTGGTTACTTTTGAGTTTGTAACTGGTTACTTTAGGGTGTCGTGGACGATGGGCCTTAGTCTTATCACACGGCTGTTTATTCAAATCGGCCCGAATAGCTTTCGATTGTAATAAATCTAACTGACCGGACATTTTTATCGCCATGTAGATGCTATATCGGGAATAACTTGTATCCGCTCCTCTCATATGTATGCCCGTTTTCACTAAGCGACACCTATATTAAATGAATGCCTAAATACAAGCGCCCCGTTGGATGTTCAACGCTCGGCTCAGCGGCGAAGGTTGAAAATCCATTAACGCTCTATTATTTGGGTGTTGCCTTGTGTTAGTGAAAACGGACCTTCGACTTGGTTTTCTTTGCGATGCCGACACGTTCATGGAAATATCTAAGAAACATTTTGTGTTTGCATTCGAGTGATGTTATTGTTTATTTTGTGTCTGTAGCTTATTTCTGTGTAGTTAGAGAATGAAAGAAAAGAAAATAAATCTCAATTAATTGATAGAGCGACAGACGATGGTGTTAAATGTTTGTAAGGTCGCGGGTTCAAGTTCTGTTCCATTGACATAGGGCGGTGAACCGACGGGCTTAGTTATTCTTATTACTGGGAGATGTTAACGTCATTAAATATTAGTATGAGGCAAGATCTGAGGAAGATCACAATATAAATTATAGTGTGTAATTCAGGGACACGAAATGTTCAGAAAATTGACAAACAACTTTAATCATTGTCCGTATATTCAAAGCATCTGACTTTCCTTAACAGTCAAATGAAATATCTTACTCTAGCATGGCAAGTTAAGGCTCCGGTACGAAAAACTCTCTTTTGTCAATGCCTTATCTAATTTCACCATTACATAAGAAATTGACAAAAGAAGGTTTTTTAATAATGTTAATTATTTTTCAAGCTTTCTCACGAAAGCTTCATCAGAAATTAACGTTAAGTCTGTGTGACTATGGTTCCTGTGTCGAATAAGGCGGGAGGAAACGTCCGGGTGTCACCACTGTGTGGATCGCCCGGAGGACACGGTGGAGCATACGGTGGAGGTCTGCCCAGCTTGGGCAGAGCACCGCCGTGTCCTCGTCGATCGGCGGCAGAGATCTCTCGCGTCCGGCCCTGGTTCAGGCCATGGTACGGAGCGAGAGGGCATGGGCAGCCGTCACCTCCTTCTGCGAAGCAGTAATGCTCGCGAAGGAGGAGGCAGGACGGTTGAGGGAAAGGCATGTTTCGCGCCCTCTCGCCCCTAGCCGCCGCAGGAGACGCCCTGGGCGTCGGGAATCCCGGGCGGATTTCCGGCCACCGTAGGCGCGGGCTTGCGGACGATGAGCAATGGGTAGCTCACCGTCCGGTAAGGACCAGGCCCGGGTCGACGGCGCGTTATATACCACGCGCGCCTCAAAGAGATGTCGTCAGCACATAGGTAAGGGTCCACTAGGGCCGATGCCTGCCTGCGTAGCAGGAAAGTCCGAAAGGAAATACCGTGGCCTCTGGCACAACGGATGGAAAAAAAGGTGGGTTTTAGTCAGTAAGACAGGGTGTTCTCCCGCTCCGCTCAGAGCGGGAGAAGTTATTTGATAACTTCCCACCCACAAAAAAAGAGGCATGTTCAAGTAGACTATATAATAATGATGTTGATGATATTTTTTAATGTTTAAATCAAAAGTAGCTTCTTGTTAAAAGATGATCAATAGTCAGTAATGCGTATTTTTTTTTTTGGTTAATTTGTTGCGAATTTTAGTGACTTTCCATGAATACTTAATTTATTTGAAAAATCCCATCCAGCCACATGCAATACAAAGAAGTCGACTTTTGAAATCACAAATAATTTTGTTTAAATTTTATTATTTTTTCAAACAAAAGAATGAACAAATTGATCAAAATCAGTCGTATTCGTGCCATTTCGGCCCCTTAAATAGTGTGTCAATCTGGTAAGAATACATTCCCAAAGGTTTTCAACGTACGTGTTCAGTATTTTGAGATTTAAAATATAAACTCTACTCTAAACATTATACTGGAACTAGTGCACTCTTCTATTACCTAAATAGCTCGCCTGTGTCCAGCTCGACGCGGTGAGAGCGCTTGTTCTCGTATCGCTTTATTGCTCAAAGCTCTCAAACAGCTGAGACCCCGGCTTCTGCTCGAATAAAACTTTAGTTCTAATTCTATTTTAACTGAGAACCGGCTCATTTATTTATAGCCTTTATTGCTACTTTAAAAAGACAGCAGAAAGCCGATAGTAGTTCTATAATGGCTCCCGCATGTAAGCATGACGCTTTTCTAGTAGAATAATTTCCAGGATGTATTCATAGAAATGGAGCAGTGGCCAAGTGGTAACGGCCGCGACTTACGAGCTGTACGTCGTCGGTTCGAACCCAAACAGGCGCTTTACTTTGTATAAACTATTTCATCAGCACTGTTCTCAAAACGGTGAAGGAAAACATCGTTAGGAAACCGGCATGTCCTAGAACCAAAAAATCGAAGACATGTGACATCTACCAACCCGCACTGGGCCCGCGTGGTGGCACAGAGAGGAGGCCTGTGTCCAGAAGTAGGAACATTATAGGCTGATTAAGTATTCATAGAAATTATTCTACTACAGTCGCCTCGCGCCTGTCTGTGGAAGCCTTAAAACAGTTGCCGCATCCTAGAAATTAAACGCACGCATTTGGTGTTAAATATGTATACGTTCAGCGCTGGTAATGAATCCTTTCACTCGTGAAAGCTATCATAATACACGGTGGAACTTTATTTGCGTTGAATATGTGGCTCGTTCAGTCGGCCCTAAACCGGGAGCCAGACCAAAATAAACAAATCAAATTCGTTCTCATTCATTGTGTATCGTGTATCCCCGCGCTCCCCTTTCCCGGGCCGATTGTTTTCATAAAACCTGCACGCTAAATACATTTTTAACTGACTTCAAAAAAAGGAGCAGTTACTTACATAACAAGTAGTGGTTTACGAATTTGCGTGAGGTATAATTAAGTAACAAAAACGTGAAATTAAAAATCTTGTTTACAGAAAAAGGAAAAATACAACCGACTTCCAAGCAAAACACTACAAAGTTATTGAAGAAAAGTTTTTTTTTTTGAAGTTTTTTTTTTTTTTTTTTTATATACATATATTTTTTGACTCTGTGTTCCATGAACTTTAGTAGCTATCGTAAGCTTCTTAACTTCAATTTATTATTATTTAGGTCAATAAAGACTGATAGATGAATTTATTGAGATTAATTCTGGCATTGATGTGCAGTTTGATGTCATGGAATTGCTATTATTCTAATGACAGTTTGTAATCATATACAATAGAATATCTTAGTTGTAAAAAGTATGTAATATGCGAACATACTCACAATCGTCACGACTCTGTGATATCTCATTTTGCTCTTACTTATGGTATGCTCTAACCATCTCAAGGATGTAATATCGAGCGGAATGGTAGAGATATGCGGATGCAAGTGTCATACATAATCAGCCTATAACATTCCCACTGATGGGGCACAGGCCTCCTCTCTGTGAGAGGGAGTGGGCCGTAATCCACCACGCAGGCCCAGTGCGGATTGGTAGATGTCACATGTCTTCGAATTTTTGGTTCTTTTTCTATCTCATCTCTTGTTCTTTATCCCTTCCTCACGATGTTTTCCTTCAACGTTTTGAGAGCAGTGGTGATGAAATAATTTACACAAAGTAAAGCGCCTGTCTTGGTTCGAACCTACTCGTAAGTCGCGGCCGTTACCACTGGGACACCACTGCACAAGTGACATGCAAGTGATAATTTTCAAATATGAATAAGATTTGTAGTGATTTTAAATAGTAAACATAAAATTGAAAGTATGTGATTAGCTTCAAATGATTTTTGTATCAGGGATCATGAGATTTAAAAGTATCTAATTTGACAGTTATCGTAAAAGTACTTAGGTACTGTTTTTTTGGATATGATGACCATTCGTCAAATTCGCTATTTCGTCGCTATCCCCAATAGGTTACATTCAATAATTCGTCACCATGTACATCTGGTCAGTTTTTTTAACAGAACGGAATGGAAAACATGATATATGTATTTGGTGTGTCGCGAGGTTGCTAAGTTAGTTCTCTTCGAGCCTCAGAATCTAAAGTACCTATGTGTTCAAGAAGTCTAAAGTCTATACTGATGTTATATTGAGTACCTAATTAAATAGTTCGTTAAGACGCTGACAACACCTAAACCGCGGTCACTGTCAGATTGCATAGAAAAGAAAGAGAAGCGCGATGACACAACGCTTTTAATTTATTGCAAAATATGAAGCAATTATCTATTTACTCAAAATTGAGTTGAGTAATCGAAAATAAAAGACAACCAAGTTCTGCATTCAAATAAGACGCTCTTGTTATTAATTAAATAAGTAACGTATGTTGATATTTAATACAGATATTTTGGATTAGAACTCAAGGAAAGAGGTTAGTTTAACTTTAGTTTGTATCGAGATTATTTTTCAAAACGTGTTTTGGTAACAACCAAATTCTGGAAAATATGTTCAAAATTAACATTATTTTTTCCTCTACCACAAACTATACAGGATTTGGCAATTTTTTTTCTTAAGAGAAGCCTATTTTGGTCTATTGGGTCTTGTCAGTGCCTTAAATATTGCTATATACCAAGTTTGTGTGCAAGAATATAAATACAGAAATATTCGTACTGACAAGGAGTTTCATTATACACGGAAGAGATTAATACAAAGAAGCAGAGGAAATATCAGACAATATGTATTTGTAGATAGAGGCTCTTTGCAGCCTTGATTTCATAAATGCATATAAATATAATATCTGTTCCAAAAGTATCTTATAAAAGTGTAAACAAATCCTGTTCACATTAAATTCATATGTAATCGGGGAGTGAATACTAACACATTCATCTGTATTAGGTTTCAACTTTATATCTCAACACTTTTACCAACGAATTGAAAGTGTGGGTTCTGTACATTGAATATGTTATCTACCTACCATGTTTTTTATCCCAAGAACAAACTTAACTTTGTAATTGAAAAACATGATCGATACATTCCACCTGCAAACGTAAGTTTGTGGCACAATATTGAGTGCTTTACCATGTTATTTAAGACCATAATAATATAACTTCAACTATTTTACATAAACTATATATATGTAAACTACTTAAACTATAGGTTTTCTTGTAATCTATAAGTAGGTATAGAACTATTCCCTGTATTTCAAAATAAGATAAGGGGGGGGATAGCCAATTTTCTTTTTATATTCTTTAACACCTTTAAAACTAATTATTTAAAAATTATAAAGAAAACATATATTGAAATCTTCACAAGTCCTTTAATTTGATATGTCACAGAAAACATTGAAAATTAAAAATAAAATGTTTTGCAAACTGTACGCAAAACATTTTTTTTTAAATTTTCAATGTTTTCTTCCAAAAGCCCCATATTCAAAATTCATTTATTTACGTTACGCGTTCGCGTTTGAGTCACATAAATGCAAGTGTGTACCAAAGGAGAAGGGAATTTTTGGGCCCAGCAGTTAACTAGTTGAAATGTGTATTAAAAAAACCGTTATATTTTTCTAAAGGAAATCACAAAATACAGTACCATGTTTCTATCTAGGAAGCGAGAAAAGTTAAATTAAGTTATGAAACTAAATAATCGATAGATGCCTGAATTCTTAGTAATCGATATCAATAATCGGTAAAATCATAGAATATGTATGAAAATCGAGTGACAAGTGCTTATCAATCTTTTCGTGGAATCGATTCATAGTGAATCGAGTTCCTTTTATTTTTCTTCAGTTGGCAATACTAGTCACCGACTGACAGATGACAGGCAGAAATAATCGGCAAGCGTTTGTTTTCTTTCATTCTGAGTGCGCACGTATTTTCCATGTTTTATTGTGTATCTCCACGACCTCGGCTTTGCATATTAACATATTAAAGGACTATTCGACGGATCTTGCTACTTTGAATTACCTGACTCTCTATTTTGGACAACTGATTACGCCTATCGATCGGATATTGACGACATGGATCGCTGTGTGAATTGTACCATTGCGACTGGTCGCGGTAACTCCTATTGGCAGAAGAGTCTTGGACGTTGAGGCGATTTATCAGTTATTTGTCAATGGCGTGCATCTCAGCCTGTAAGTACCTATCCAAGTCGAGATTTTAGCCTATCAAGCGAAAAAAACCAGAGTTATGTACCTACTGTTTACGGTCACCGGTGTCATGTCTGTCTCTTTGTTGGATAGAATATATTAAAACAATACTTTAATAGCTAATTAGTTGATTAATTAGCCATACGAATCTATGGAATGTGCTGTTTGACCGATTTACTCATAAAAAAGGTGTAGGTAACAATCAAGTCCCGATGGTACGGTCCCAGACTACCATTTCGGTCTTGGCCGGGATGTAGCGATTTGGTTGAACATGCATTAGGATGTAATGAAGCTTGTTTATGGTTGAACATTATTTAAATAGTTAACTTATTTAAGGTAACCAGTGAGAACTATGTATGCCCAGCATGTTGGAACTTGGCCCAAGATGTGGTTCTTGGAAGATGTCCGATTAAAGCACCCAAGTTGGCCATTCCAGTGTCTGTGACCGCTGCCGCAACCACCTTCTTCGCAATGAGTCTGCTCGTGATTCATTCAATGTTAGGCTTTTATTGTAATTGTATTGAAGGTAGAAAGACTGTACTGTATTGCTGTGCCCATGTAATGTGCATAATATATGTTAGGCAAGATACCAAGAAAATATCATACCTCCTGCACAAAACTTAGGTGACATTCTCCTAATTATTGAAGATGAATAATGAATATTTTATACATATATTGGTGTTTTATTTTACTTCCTCTTCTCCCATTTTTAAAAGGTACCTACTGCTTCTAAGTTCAGGATATTGGATGTAGAGACTTGTCTTCGACTGTAGCGACTGTCCAGGGCGTGCCAAACGTGTCAGATCTTCGACACGTCACACTTGAAGACTCTTGAACTCCATGCATAAAACCATTGCACAAGTGAAGCCATTCAAAAATATTTCGCAAATAACACCAAAAAACTACAATGTTATTAATGTAACCTCAATTTTACTATACTTCATATAACTTGATTCCTGGATAGCCAAATTTCACCAAACTTTCAGTGAGGCCTTGTTATTATGTCCTCTTACTAATAAGGCTAGTTTGATTTAGTTAACACCTGGGCCCAGGAGACTATGGAGTCTTTCCCTTCTCCTTTCAACTGAATCGGTCCAGTAGATTTGAAGCAAGCAAATCGGCTGTGACAGATGGACAGACAGACAGACACACGAGTAATCCTATAAGGGTTCCGTTTCGTCCTTTTGAGGTACGGAACCCTAAAAATCAATGCACACAATTTATAAGTTGCACTACAAATTGCCATCCACAGGTTCGTTCGCTGATTAATTTGTTTACATTTTCATCAGATAGTTTTTGAATACACCATAGTATTATTCACCCATAATCTGTCAGTTTCGACCACCAATGAAGACGTTACGTTCTGATAATTAATTACATCATCACGATATAATACACTGATGAAGCTCTCCAGTATCTTTTCCACAAGATTTTAATAAGCAGTTAACAAATAAATTGTAAGTACGCCATAAAAATATAGAATTTAATTGATAAGGCGTGACCAATGACTTATTACTTTTGGGCGTGTCGGTAAGATTTATTTAAAATGATATATTACAGAGAAATGAATACATACAATCAAAATATCCACTCAATTGAGCCAATACAAATTAATTGAGACTAAGACTTAATGATTGAGGATAGAGTCGTTTGCATATTTTAGACTCGAACTCAAGGGTCAATTAAATGACATGTTTATTCAACGAGCTCTATAAAGATTTTTAAATAAAGATAGATCTTTCGAATGAATAATATGCTGTGAATAAAAAAAATCTATCATTTTTTAATATTTTTAACATTTCTCACGACGTAGTAACACTTTAACACGAACTTAACAGTTATGATAATTTTCACATAAATCTTATCGTTTATGACAAATGAGTTCAATTTATCTTACCTACTCAATTTGTTTTATATAACTATAAGCAATAGTACAACATCCCTATGTAGGAGACAGTGAGACTTTTATTTCTATGAATCATTCTTGTTGGAACAAAAAGTTAACATCCGATAGTTATCCTGAGCATGATCGAACAAACTGTCTCCGGGGTTTTCCGTCTGGGAACTCCCAGTTTGAACAGTGTTTGTGATAATGACTGGGATCCCGGATAACGGGATAGTTCCAGTAAATTTTGCATCTCTATGTCGCCCTTCCGGGACAGCAAGCGCATTGTTTATGATGAAATAACACGTTGCTGTTTGCACTTCCCGCGATATACCTTATCCTTAACGGGCTGAGCAGAAATGTAGCTCTCAGCTCTCACCACGATAGGAAATAGAAAGGTGCACTTTAGGGTACCTGCAATGTTATCGCTACGAAGCTCCCATTTGGTGTCGTGGACTGAAATCATTTTAGGGCTCAAAGTTCACAGCCGTGTGTAAGATTTGACTATTGCCTACTTGTGAAGTGTAGGTCATCTACCTTCTCACACTAAAGTCTCCCGCAGACCGGTGCGACACGATTCTGGTCGAACAATTTCCATTAAGTTTTCATAGAAATTGTTCTACTAGTCGCGTCGCGCTGTCGCATCACGCTTGTCTGCGAGAGCCCTAAGGCTTGATTTGATCGTCGAGAGATAATAAAATGTTGTCGCAATAATAGATCCGTATAGCTGTAAAATATTGCGAGATCGGTGAACTAAAAACAGGATATAAAAATGGCTCTGCAAGTCTGCATTGACGACTATATTGCAAGCGTCTTGATTGGATTCTGATGTCATTTATACCATGATTAATGTGAACAACCGTTTGCTATCTGCTACTTCTATAAGTTATTTACCTTTTAAACCGTAGACATAAATTCCCTACTCTATTCAAGAACTGACAACCTGCTTCAAGTGACTCGACGCAAACGTGAAACCTTACATAGACAGGGTTGTTACTTTAGCGACACATACCATTTGTATCGACATAACTATCGATGGTTCGTCACGGGCGGTAGGTGTGAGCTTAAAAGCGTTAACTACGGAAGCGAAATGAGGTCGCGTGGCTTTTAATATCGCGGCCGGGGTGCGACCGAGGTGCGTCGCTGCACTATGATCTGCTTTGAAGTTACAAAAAAAAAAAAACAAAACGATTCTGTTTTTGAATTTCGAAGCCTTGAGACAAATGAACTGCGAGTGAATGAAAATGTCTAGATATTTGAAAGATCGTGAATGTTCGAAATTGGAATTTGTTGAAAGATTAGTTTTTAAAAACAATGGAAGGATGACAGCTGCTTCCACTATCGTGTATTTCGACACGAAAGGTCTAATAAGGGTTAAGGTTTAAGACTTTAAACCTATGAGTAGGTGCTTTCAAGAAAAATATGAGCTTAACCAAATCCATGGCTACTTTTCTTAAAATCCTGTTAGCTCATTCGATTAAGTATACTAAAGGGAAATTTTATATCAACTCACGTGACAACGTGTATTTTTCATTCAAAATCCTATCAAATGATAATTTTCTATACAACGATGACGCTTTGAAGGTATCCTTCACTGTCAAACATAAGGAGGGGACGAGGCCAGGACCGAGAAGTTGCTAAGGAGTTAGTCAGTAAATAAGTATTGTTATGTTAGTACAATCAGCGCTTTGTTACTTAATTAGCGAGAAGAAAACTTAACATTAACGTTCTCACGTTATTTTTGCATAATCTTTACAAAGTGGAGCACAACGCTATCTTAATTAGTATGTTAGTTCATATTTACTGTAACATGCAAAAGCTGCACAGGTACAAAATAGAGGCTATGGCAAAGGCTGTCTTGATTTATAAAGAATCAAAATTAAAATATTTTGAAGGAAACTCTCAGCAAAGGTCTGATACTTCCCTTTATCCCTGATACTACCCATAAACTATAAATTATCTGAAAGCCAGTTAAAACATGATGTGATAACACAATGACTCACCTCGAGAGTTCATCGACCTCTATCTCTACACCGATAAATCTAATTCCACCTCATAAATCAATATTAATACACGCTAGCACACACTAGCTCCCCGCTAATTAGTCTAGTCATTAGTTAATTAAGTCTAGATGTAGTCACCTGTACAATAGATCTTGTCTGCCGCGTGACGTCATCGGTGGAGCCCTGGATAGATCGCGGGGCTCGAATGCACGTCGGTATCATGGTGTCAAGCCTTCACTAATTTGACACCAAACAGTTTATGGAGGAAAACTTCGTTCCACGTGAGGCACATTTTATTTTCGTTATACACTTTGAATTGTCAAAACTATAAATATTTCAAATTTAATGAGAATTCCTGAATTCTGTTTTGATTTCTGGGAAGCAATGTGTGGAAATAACCACAAAAACAAAATAATATTTTTCCATGGTAAGTAACAGTCCTGTATTTTTAACTAAGCCCTCCGTATTTTCCTTTCCGTGCACTTCATACCGAGATGCTGTGACATTATGATAGATGAAAACAAATTTTCTTTGACCTACGTTAAAATCCCAGTATTTGTGTAAACTAGGCACAGTTGTGTGGTTGTATAGTGTGCTACAGCTCATGAATGAATGGATGCGTGCTACGCAGTTGTGCGATAAAGTTCTGAGAATATTTACTCTACGGCCGGCGCCGCTGCGCCCACGCACGCCTCTACGCTGACTACACTGGGTCAGAGCAAAAAACACTCAAATACTACTGTTTAGAACCAAAATACGAGTATTATTCTACGTCTTACTAATTTCACTCAAAATCCAACATTTTGCAATTAGGAAATGTACTTTCGCCCACAAGTCTTCCAACTTTGTAAACAAAGGTGCTGTAATGTTTATTACTTCACAAATAAGCTGTGCTGAAGAAATTAGACGGACGTGTTCAGGAATAGTGAGTAATCCGTGCCTGAAGTAACATGTAAACGGGGAGACCGCTGAATAATTTTCCTCACTCTATTACGTCAGCGGATTATAACTAGAATGAAGATGTGTTAGATGAGCTAAGCCTTATAACAAGAATATGTGAGATGAGTTAAGCAGTAAAACGATTCTCATTAGTGTTGAATAATATTAACTGTAATAAACATTTTCACGTCTCGTGTGTGCAACCGCATAAATTACCTATTTTCTCCCTTACGAAATTAGAAAACGGAGTACTTAAGTATGGAGGTTATATCAAAAGTAGATCAACCGACATCGTACGAAACCGCAGCGTTGAAGCCAAAAGCTTTCAACTTAACGGTGTACTAATAACTGGCGCGTTGGCCATTACAATGGTACAGGATTAGTAATACTTCGTTGGCCCATTGCCCACTAGTACTGGACCAGCTTGTTCGTACTGTTGACTCTTATGCGGCAATAGCAGTCCATTGACATACTGAATGATTTTAATTCTCGTTAGCCAGCAACAAAGCGACAGCGCTAGAATAGCCCGAGAAATTCAAATTTTCGTACGTTTTTTGCAATTTGTTTGTATATTTATCAAAATATGATTCGAAACCAGGGTATATTAGTAGTAGTATTATTTTTTAGGAAAAAGTTAAGCTACAGTAAAAAAAAAATTGTTTAAATAACTAAAAAATGCCGAAGTTGTTTGCGTTTTAAAGTCTATGCCAGACAGAAACAGCACTACTAGCATGTGACGTCACAACACAGGAGACTCATAGCAACTTCGCGCCTATCAGTACAATGATGTTTTTGTGTGACAAGGATAGAAGAATACTTTCAAAAGCGTATAACTTCTCTATTTTTCCACCGATTTTATTTGTTTTTTCACAAACTGTCTCTTTTAGTAATATATTTTAAATAAGTATTTACTCATGTATTCTTTGATAGTAGTCAAATACCTTAATCATTAAAAACATCAATACAACTCTGTCTATGTCAAAGTTCAAGTAGCCCTTTCTTATAATCATGACATTTGAGGCCAATTCTAACTAAGACAGTTGTATTGATGATACCAATATTATGATTCTGTAAATACACACGATCGCGAATTATGTTTTGATCAATATCCGGTTCTGACCTGCAAATTGCAAAAAAATATAAGAAAATTTGAATTTCACAGGCTATCTTAGCGCATCCCCCTTATGCTACATTTATTTTTATATACCGACACAGATTGTAACGGGAAATGAATATAAAACAGTATGAGCTGAGTAGAGACGTACCTAATATCGATTTAATAATCGATAAACATCGACAAATGAAGTGTCTATCATCCCGAGCTTAAATACATGTTATCGCGAAGCCTTCTCACGACTCGGTAACATAGCTAGTGTAGGCGCCTCTCAACAATTATATTGAAATGATACAGTGCTGCACATGCTTGAAACAATGACAGAACCGTTCAGTGGGTGGGCTAGTTAATATTTATTTATGTATTACTTTTGTCTTTATGCACTTTACAGCCCGAGGTCAGAAACACAACTATTATTCATAATGCTACAAGAAAATTATCTGGAACTAAGATTTAAATAACTTAGTCAGAGCCAATGGCATAATATCGATACATTCATATGTTTATTATATGTAATAAAAGGTGTGCGATCAATTTGATGTTCCCTATACGTTTGCATCTCAAGCAAACGAAATGCACCAATAATTACAGTTATAATAAATTTACATATTGATATGATATTCTCAGCGGGCAATAAAGCCACAATAAGGAACATTAAACTCAAATTGAAGATATTAAAATGTAATTAGGTGTTTGTTCGAGTTTAGTCATTTGTGAGTCTGAGATTGGTACTCCCACGGCTCTATCTGCCTACGTGATGTCGGCAAAGGTCACGCAATCACTTACCCTCTCCATTTTGGAGTGGGTTTGTGCAAAATAGGATTGTTTGTGATTAATCGACCTAGTATTTAAAAATCATAATCAGCCTATAATGTTCCCACTGCTGGGACACAGGCCAGCTCTCTGTGAGAGGGAGTGGGCCGTAATATATTCTATTTATTTTATATATTCTAATCAACGCGGGCCCAGTACGGGTTGGTCTTAAAAATGCAATTCTAAATTAACTGCAGTGACACATCAGAACTGAGAGAGGCATCGTTGTTTATGTAAGCTGGCACTATTAAGTGCCTATAGTAACAGCCGCATGGGTCTATCGATCAGGTTAAGCTACACTAGCCGCGGTCGGTCCGTGGATGGGTCGCCATCTTCACATACCGAGACTTCTCCGTGTCTCGGAAAGCACGTTAAGTCGTTGGATCGTCAAAAGCCCGAAAGTCAGACAACTAGTCCTACCAAGGGGTATTGTATTACCCATTTTCTGGGTTGTGGAGGTCAGATAGGCTGTCGCTCCATGTAAAATACTGGTATTCTGGTAGACTGGAAGCCGATCCCAATATAGTTGGGAAAACGCTAGGCAGATGATGAGTGGTATAGTAACACAACAGCCGCAAGTAATTAGCGCGTAAAGCGACGGAAGACGGAAATAGGACACACTGCGTCTTTCACACCCATTTCAAATTCTCCTACAAATATTATTATAAAGCAGTTATCATTAGCAGAGTGGCAACCGACACAATCATGACAAAAGAGAAAATAATAATAAATGAGATTTATGACGATTTCTCCAATGGAAAATACTCAAGCTCACCATAAAAACTGATAAAGTGCAGTAAACACTCAGAGGCTGTAAACTGAGAGATACAAAGGGGTATAAACCTTAAAGAAGCTTTGACGCCGTCTCTTACCGTTAATAAATATCTCGTATTTATGTTTTACAATGTATTATGGTATCGTTTAGATCGTTTAAAACTTGCGTAAGCTCGTGTAAAGATCATAAAAGGACAGGGTCGCATTCAGACACAGCGAGGCGTGAAGTTTAATGCAATCCTTTGATTTTCAAGCAAAGAAAAAGACTTTTCATTTGTTTCGCATTTTCTATTTTTTTTCTAGCTGCACCCAAAAGCTTTTAAAATTCCTTTTTCTATCTTCATTTTTAGGATTCCGTACCCAATAGGACACTATGACTAAGGCTCCACTGTCCATCCGTCTGTCACAGGACTGTACCTTTTAAACCGTTATAGCTAGACACTTGAAATTTTCACCGATTGTGAACTACTATAGTCGCTATAACAACAAATATTTTTTTCCGTAACTATAAGAAGCGTTTTTAGAAAATATTGTTAAACATTGTACGGTGGTACGGAATCCTTCGAGTGCGAGCCTTAATGTAGCACTTGGCAGCTTTTTTAATTCTAATCCGGTCCTGGAACCGGCAGATTACGGCAACACAGCGGCGGGCGGCGCGTCGTTTCAGCTTCGCAGCGTCCGGACCGCATCCCATCCGTGTGTTTATTTACTCGCTTGTCAAAAGTTCGACACACGCCGCCGTATTTATAACCGCGCGGAAGGTGCGCCCGGAGCAACGAACTTTTGTGACATAATCATAAAACACGGACATTTACAGCAACAAACAATATGGCACAACGTGCATTAAAAGAGTTGTAGACTACCGTAAAAGGGTTACGGTACGAGCGAAATTATTTACGTATAATTTTTTTGATATTTATTTTAGAGGCAAATGTAACAACGATCTGCAACACCCGTACATGAAATGTTAGACATCGATATTTCTGCCGGGGTCGTGGGAAAGTTCGAAAGGGATACCGAGGCCTCTGGCAACACAGGCAACGGATGGAACACGGGTGGGTTTTAGTCAGCAAGAATCTGACACACCCTCTCGCTCCACCCAGAGCGGGAGAAGTTATTTGATAATTTACCACTCAAAAAAAAAGACATCGACATTTGATAGCAAAATCGTGTTCGCAAGTCAAAGTCAAAGGTCGTTCTTCGTCACCTTTGTTTATACATCCGACATATCAGAAAGGCATCGATTCCAAACATAGATCGTTCCGTTATTTGATCCGGTATTTAATAAAAGGATGTATCGACCTTGCTCGTATTTGGGCCACAGATGTGCGGGTCTCTGCCTTATTGTGACGTGGGCGAGTGCATTCGATTTGTTACGATAATTGTCAAGTGTGCACTCGGCTTTATATCGGTGTACAAACAATAAGGCACGGTTCGCAACACCGTAATATCTATTTTCTAGTATGCGTAGGTACGTCTATGCGAGATTAGATTACACATAGACCGCCGGCGCCACCAAAGATTTGCTGACGTTGATACAGTTTTCACACCAAACAAGCAATAAAGTGCGAAATAGAATAGGCGCGAAAGTGATATCATTTTGAATTGCTTTATAAATATTTTTCAGCTTCTGCAAAAATGGTATGTTGTAGTAAACAGAAACACTGATAAATCAGTATCGTTGACGTATTTCCATTATTTAATGGTGCGCCAAAATAATGATGTGCTCTTTAAGTAAATTTAAATAAAGGGTAGGTGTAGTAATAGGCGTCTAACGTAAGCTTGAGTCATAGATTTTGTTTTCATGATCCGACACCCGACAGTGATCGTAGTCGAGAAAATTATTTTGGAAGTTGTCTAGTCATTCGGAATCGTTACGTTTTGTAACATCCGGGCATCCGTCCATCCGTCCGGCTAGGAGTCATCCCATTTTTATTTATCTTTTACGGCCAGTTTTCTAAGAATTAGTTTTTGAGATCATGTTGTAATATTGCACAATGCTATATTAATATAATATAAGACAGTTATTTTTATTATAACCACATCTACATAAAAATAGGGGGCCCAGTTTCAGGATGGTTCCGGAAAAACCGATCTCACCAAAAATATTTCATATAAAGTCGGTTGCCAAGACTCACATAACGCTTTCATTGTTAAAAAGTTATCAGATCTAATGTAGAGCCAAGCCCCTCTAACTCTACAAGGCCTGACTCTACAAACCTTACATCTTGCTCAAAATATACGGCGAAAATACGACAAAACGCTTTGAGAAAAGGTAGGTGTTGTGCTGGTTTTTTTTGGTTCATCTTGGCGGGGGCAGTACTGTACCTACCCCAGAAACAATAAAATAGCTAGGTACTTATACTTTAAAAACGCAATTAAACTATTTATATTATCAAGAGCTTATTTTTCAGTATCTACTATAAACGTACATGACGCGATAATTTTGGCAAGATGAACCACATTAAATCCAAAATATCAATTCCTAACCGCGACTTACAAACCTCAATGAAAACTTAACACGAGGTGATAAATCACTCAATACCAGCTGGTGCTAAAACAAGCGTTCCAAATATAAATGATTCGCAAAAAAAAGTATTGGAGCATCATGAACTCATTCACTCATTCATTCTATTTCATGCAATTCGTGGAATCTTATAAATAGTACCGATTACCTACTCTGGATGTCAGTAAACAGACGGGTCACTGCGTCGGATGGATCAATAATTTCTGTATTTTTTATAAATTTGATTTTTCGAAAACTGCAACTTCTTGACTTAAAGATTTTTTTTTTTTTTTGATTAGTAACCTAGATTGCTTTAATGTTAACTATATCCATATACCTATATAACACGTGCTGTTATAAGTCAACCATTTATGACGGGGATCGCAACTGTTTGTCCTAAACACAGGTTATTTTGTAACCTATCTAGGAGAATAGTACGGCACCCACTAACTAGATTAAGAAACTTTATGCTTGTGCATTATATACCTTGCCATGTAATCTAGTCCTAGTTCAACAATAAATCTTTACTATTATTATTAATAATAATTATTTTTATGTTTTGCTCATACTAGTCTCGGATCAATGAGCATAGTAGCTAATTATTTGCCTATACATCGTCGCAAAGGAAACAAGTAATGATAAGTAGATTAGACGTCTATTGTTAGCGTAGAGGCGCGGCAATCAATGCGAATCACGAAACATTAAAATTATATTATCCTACTATTGTGTTATATTATAGCCAAATACGGTTAGATAGAACTAAAATGGAATGGTTTTAAGTTTTACTACTTACAGTTATGGTCAAACCGGATACGGTAGGATACGATCTTTTCCTAACAGACGCCTAGTTGGCGTAAAATAAAAACGTTTACCTAACCTATGCCATTTACATCTGGAGCATCAAAGTCCCCAAAACAGAACATGTAAACCTCATTATGTATGTCTCACTCATAAATTCGATCCAGTTCTACAAATAGCTTCGTTTCTCGTAAATATTAGAGAAACTATTATTTATTCGGCATACACCCGACACCAAACAAGCAGAGTTATCAGATTTCTATGAACTAAATACAGAAGAGGGCTTCGGTATGGCAAAGAACTAAACATATACATTTCATGATTTTCTCTAGATATTCAATGTTAAACGGTGAAGAAAAACATCGAAAAACGGCATGTCCTAGAACCAACATCCACCAACCCGCACTGGGCCCGGGTGGTGGATTACGGCCAACTCCTTCTTACAGAGAGGAGACCTGTTTCCCAGCAATGGGAACATTATAGGCTGATTAAGTACGCCTTTTTTATGTAGGCCGTTATAGGTTTTCTAATTTTTTCCCTCTTACAGAGAGGAGACCTGTGTCCCAGCAGTAGGAATATTATATCTGTTTATACTTATAGTCTATCTCCACGTCCTGCTAAGTGAACACAAGGAGCGACTGATTGTTAAGCAGATAATAGATAATACGCACTATTATTTCATTCGCATCATGGTTTAATGTGTTTTTGATGTCCATTCGCTAGTTTAAAGCATTAAAAGCTACTGTCATTAGATACGTACTTAATTGGGCTCGTTAGCCGGTTCAATTGATACCATAGATCAATTTTCACACATTGTACAATGTGACTTCCAGTGGTCCCCGATCTGGCATTCAATTTAATTGAAATTAAATAATTAAACATGTTTATTGGTGACCCAATTTACTTTCATATTTAATTTATGCAAGGTCTATTAATCTGTGCTAATAATTATCGAAAACCACAACAACCGCTGTCAATAAAAATAATTGTTTTAAAGTATAAAACTGCGAACCGACCGCGATGGACATTAATGATTAGACTACTATAAATGGCGCATAAATAACGTTAAATTAAATTATTTGGTGCACAACTGTCGCAACAGCTTAATTATAGGCACAATGATTCTTCTGCATTGCCAACGTACACCGAAAGTGATGCAATCGTAAAAAATAAAACACAATCTCCCTTAATTAACCACTTGCTAGTGTTCTAGTGTTGTTGAAACTCGACGAACAATAGCAACCGATACAGATGAATGAATCGATCAATGGGCACAGCACTATATCGAGACGTACATTAGTAGGTATATCCTTAATGCAGTGAGTGTTCTTGATAAAGTCCATTTGAAGCAAAAAGCTTAAACACGACCATGCAATAAATCTTTCTGAATGCACTCACAATCTACATTTGCAATTTATCGAAACGAGAGACGAAATGGAATGTTTTTACCTAATGAAATTTAACTTTGTAAGCTTTGGCCAAGGACGAGCGTGCTATGCTGCACACCTTTCAGAGAACTTTAGGCTCGTGTCGTGGTTGCGAACTGTGCCCAGCTGTCCTAACTTCAATACCTTCTAACCAAATTATTTTGAAATTAGGTACTATTTATCAACAAGTAAACTGTATGTTCCCCAGAAATTCAAACACATATATTATGATATACAATAAAACGAACACTTGGTCCTAAAATCATAGGAGCGTAACAGACGTACTGGACAGAATTAGCCGTTTGCGAGGGAACCCTTCGCGCAAAACGGTCTCGTGAGATCGAGCACGCGCGTGGGTCCGGCGCGCGTGTTCGGTGCGCGCGCGCATGTGACTAACCCACCCAGCGCTGCCCGGCCCAGCTTAGTCGAAAGCGATACATACGAAAGCTCTCGACCGTTAGAGAGGGACAGTGAGAAAATAGCCTAAAAGCTCGCACCGTTGTCACACAAAGGGAAATTAGAAACAAATCTGTTGATACTCAAAATAATTTAGAGGTGTTGATGATTATATGAAGGCAAACGCTTGGCCGACGCTCAACTGTTGCTTAAGTGTTGCGCGGTCAACTTCTGAATTAAGAGATACTACTGGCTGCATTTAATATTTAAAAGTTTTAGTTAAGATAAAAAATAGCACCATAAAAAAAATTATATTGAATCAGCATTCATGAAGACACGAGGTAGCAACGAAAGCACCCATCCAACCAGTCTAGACATTACATTCAGATACAATCACATTTCGCAACCCTCACGGCCAAACACACAATGAACCAAGATTACAAACGTAACCAGTATCAAATGCCCCGATTGACTATTATTCTCTTGCGCACCTTTCGGTGACACTGGTCCCAGCATCCTCGACCTGTCACCAAAATTAAATTCAACTAAAAAAGGCTGCCTTTGTTGTCGGGCCGTGAGGTCTCATGTCCGGGAAACCGACACTTGACCTACCAACGTATTTAGATCTTTTGTGTACGGGATAAAGGGAAGCGTGACTTATCCTATTCGGGCTACAGAAAAAAAAAAACTATGAATAAAGACTCCGTATTATCATAAATTTTGTGACACTTCACCCATTTTAGGGTTCCCTAGTAAACAAGGAACCTTTATAGTTTCGCCATGTCCATCTGTCTGTCTGAACCCACTGTAGCTCAGAGACCCTTAGTACTAGAAAGCTGTAATTTGACATAGATATACATATTAATCATGCCGACAAAGTGCTAAAATAAAAACTTGACAAAAACATTTTTTTAGCGTACTTCCCTTGCACGTAATGTGGGGATGATATTTTTTTTCTCTTCTACCCCATGATATGGGGTGTCGTTGGATAGGCCGTTCAAAAATTTTGCAGGTCTGTGAACACCACTTTTCGATTCAAGGATCCATTTGCGTAATTTTAAGTGAAGCATTAAAGTGCTAATTTTTGTTAGAGTTGAGGTGGGGGGGACCTGCCAGCTAAACGGTTGTTTATGGAGATGAGAAAAAATTCATGGCAGTAGTACATATAATGAAATTAAAAGGAAAATTATCACGGGTAGGCTTTACAAGTTAACGAGTTATATTCGACCAACTTAAATTTGCAGTTGAAGAATTGACCGTGGCATATATTAATATATGGGAGAACAGGTTTTTCAACTACAATGTTATTTATTTATTTAACAGTTTATGTACACACATATAAACAGACAAGAATAAAGGAACAGAAAAATACGTACAGAGGTGACGGTGTTAACCTTGTTTTTGGAATAAATTTGTCCCAAGTAATCCCAACTGCGGAACCCTTCATTGTGCGTGGCACAACACGCACTTGGCCGGTTTTTTTTTAGTTTTATTTAATCGCCAGCTGCTTGACTTCTAATGAATCGATCTAAATAAAATTTCTTTTATTTTATTTTGCGTGGGCGTGTGTGGTCTTTATAAATATGCAAATCGGTATCTTTTAGATCAATCGATAGATTTTTATTGATACTCTAAATTGGGACGTTTTCTGTATTAGGTAAAACCACGGCTATAAACGCTAATTTAGAAATACATTTAATTGCAGATTGTGAAATAACTGCATTTCAGATACCTTTTCAGTCATACAATAAACCAAAGCTCAGTTTAAATAAATATAGATATTCATTTGTTTATGCGTTCTAATTTTCATACGTTGAACTGACGATAAAATTACAGGTACGCTGCGGAAATGCCAATGCAATGAACGATGGAGCTGGAAAATATCATTTTCAAACAGAATCGAATCGAACCAAATTGAGTTTCCGATTATATAATTGTTATTGCTGCAACATCGAATGGTGTATCTGCGACCTAGTTAGTAACCCATGGGTTTGGGCTCACAGGTGGGTGGCGGAAATGCTGGTGCATTCGACTCTATTTTCAAACATTTTGGTCTCGCCACAAACGCCCGCCTCCGCCCCACATCAATGAACGCTTCGCCCAACTACTTCTTCGTCCGCCCTACGGTGGAGTACCGCGACTAAGATGCTTTGATACTTTTAGTTTATTCAGATGAATTTAAAAGCTAAAAAGGAAAAATAGAACCCTTATAGGATCACTCGTATGTCTGTCGGTCTGTCCGTCTATCACAGCCAATTTGCTCTGAATCTACTGGACCGATGAAGTTTAAATTTGGTACACATATGAATTTCTATGCCCCAAACACGGACGACTAACGTAAATAAATAAATTTTGAATATTAGTCACTTTTGGAGGGCAAATTTCTTAATACAATGTTACAATGTTTGTTCTTGGGATAAATACGAGTACATCCCAACTACGGAACCTTTCATTGTGTGTATTACGATACACAATTTGCCGTTTTCTTTAATGTAGAATCTAATAAATATTTACGTCTTTACATCTTTAGGTACGCGTGAGTAATATAAAAAAACATATTGCTATCATTATTTTATGAAAAAAAACGTATAAGTAGATGGTTTATATTAAATTGTATTCAATAGACTGCGTTGAGCATTCACGAGGCAATTGTTTTGACAAAATAGGAAGACTAACAAAGTATTTATAAAGTTTTATTATTTCATTCGGCGCAAACTTAATAAGTAGTCTGTAGTAAAATTAACAGAAAATATTCGCCAACTACCAAGATTGTTTCCGCTGACTAGAGCCACAAATATAAATAGGCGGTCTTATTTTCTTATTTACGACTGTTTCAGTCTTAAACGTGCAACTTTTTATGATAAATTCAGCTTTATTAGCATCGTCGGCACCCGCGACTGATGCGATGCATAGATCTGTCTGAAACTGGGTTTATGTGCGGTATATTTGTGTTTATCACTTTTAATGATTATTTCTTCATACGACGGCCCTATGCGTTTGCGTCGGATTTATCACGCAATATAAATGTATTACAGTAACAGATTCAGCTGTAGTAGACGATTAGTCAGTCCGTTTAATTATTTATGTTTTATTGATTTAGGTGATGGATAGCATATTCAGCCTATAATGTTCCCACTGCTGGGACACAGGCCTCCTCTCTGTCAGAGGGACAGGGCTGTAATCCACCACGCGGGCCCAGTGCGGGTTGGTAGATGTCACATGTCTGTCTTCGAATTTTTGATTCTAGGACATGCCGGTTTCCTCACGATGTTTTCCTTCACCGTTTTGAGAGCAGTGGTGATGAAATAATTTACACAAAGTAAAGCACCTGTCTTGGTTGGAACCTACGACCTACAACTTGCAAATCGCGGCCGTTACCATTGGGCCACCACGGCTCTCCTAAGGCTATAAGTTATATTTATCATGCATATTAGCCGAGCTATTACAATTTTTGTCTAGCAAGCTGGTAATAATTTCTGAGGTGATGGATGATAGATGAAAATAATATTGATGACAGAAAAAGACACACACATACATAAATAAAGTCACGACTTCTTCCCGTGGGGGTAGGCAGAAACTATAGAACAAGAGAAAAAGAGGTGTAAAATCTGGTGTTTAAGTGTGTGTTTATCGTCTGTGAGCCGATATACACACACTTAAATCTCAGTTAGAAGAACTACAAAAGCGGTGACAATTACAAATTAATACTTTTTTATGTCCAAGTTGATTTGAAAGATTTTCTCGTTAAAGCATCTCAAATGCTTCTTATAATTGAAAAAACTATAATTGCTTGTGCTTTCGTTTATAATATGAACATAATTAAATTTTAATTTACTTATGGTTATTTTAATTAAATGTTCAGTTCAGTGTTTGCTAGTAGCGTATTAAAGGAGTTTATTAAAAAGTAATTTGATTTATTTATTTACATCAGACACAAGTGATCGATATTTTTGTTAGTATACCTAAGAATTATGTTAGTAACCAAAGCTTCAAATACACACCACAATAAAATTATATCTACTATTATACTTAACTAAAAATAAATAACAGAAGTACTCAAATAAATACAATCACAATCATCCTTAAATTCATTAAAATGTGTAAAACCAAGAAATTAATTGAATAAATATACCATAAATTTATTTAATACACTCTACATTACACCGCATCTTGTTGGAATTTGTTTATGTAATTTAAATGTGGTTTATTAGGTACTTGAACCTAACTCAATATGGACCTACATCGCTTATCAACCTCTTCACCTACAATTCTGTTTAAATTTAACGAAATCTGTTTATCTTCAAAACTTTTGGCAATGATGATCTGGCAATTTCTCCGATCACGATTAACTCAGTAAATTACGGCTGCTTTTTTGGTAACCGTTTCGTGTGAAACCAATTTGAATAGCTCTGCAAATATGCACAATACTGCTCAATATCAAAGAGGCCATAACACTTTTATGTTTCTCCTTTTCGAACTAAACGGGATAATCTGATTAAACACTTCGAAAATTGCATCTCATAATACAGTTCCCGAAATCAATGTAACAGGAGCGCATAAAATTCGAACACGTTTCATTGATCGATAAAAAGCCGACTTAACACGCTGACAACACCTAAACCGCGGTCACTGTCAGATTGCATAGAAAAGAAAGAGAAGCGCGATGACACAACGCTTGTAATTTATTGCAAAATATGAAGCAATTATCTATTTACTCAAAATTTAGTTGAGTAATCGAAAATAAAAAACAACCAAGTTCTGCATTCAAATAAGACGTTCTTGTTATTAATTAAATACGTAACGTATGTTGATATTTAATACAGATATTTTGGATTAGAATTCAAGGTAAGAGGTTAGTTTAACGTCAGTTTGTATCGATATTTATTTTCAAAACGTGTTTTGGTAACAACCAAGTTCTGGGAAATATGTTCAGAATTAACATATATTTTTTCCGCTACCACAAACTATACAGATTTGGCATTTTTTTTCCTTAAGACAAGCCCATTTTGGTCAATTGGGTCTTGTCAGCGCCTTAAGAACATTATGTACGGTTACTCACGCAGTCTGGGACTCAGCCCGATATCAGACCGTTCTAATATTTTGAACTACTCGGAGATAGTCCAGTGAGTCACTTCAGTGACTCATGTCAGCTCACCTCGCCTATGCCTGAATTAACTACGCTACAGGAATATACCAAGACGCGCCCGTTCCTACATTGTGTTGTGCAACATGATGCTACTAATTTATTAGCGTAATAACGGTTTATTAGTATCTCGTACAATATTATGACATGATCTGTAATTATGACCGGGATACGACGTAAATATTGATAGGTAAATGTAAAGTTTTCAATTTATAGATAGGAAACTGGAATTGGAAACCCCGTAGAGAGGCTGAAGGTCTAGGTACATAGATTTTCCTAGCATACGCCGCGCAAAGGTAGCAGGTATTTCAAAGCACGTAGTCTGTATTAATTGAATTGATTCCTGCAACTTGTGCGGAGTAAATCGCTTCGTTAGTCTAGTGGCTAACCGAGCACATAGGATAGCACATGATTATCTCTACGTGTTATGGACTGAACGATAGGCAGAATATTTGATTTATTGGTACTAATTCATAAAAGCTATTACTATAATTGCCTTCTTTCTTTAAATTCTTCGCACAGGAGGAAACTCACTCCAAAAAGAAGCTCTCTCTTACAAAAATGTCCATTATTTTTATTAGTTTTTTCAACAATAAGCATACAGTGCTAATGTTGTGAATTTGCTGGGTTATTTACAGTTGCCCACGATCTGTATATCGTTCTTTATTCGTCCCATTGTCGCCGAAGGGTACACAATGGCTCCAAATCTTTTCTTCCTCAACGCTCCACTTCACAACTGGAGTTAATTTATTTTTCATTTCATTCAATTTAGAGAGCAACAAAGGCCCTATATAATCGAGTTGCAGCAATCACAAAGCTATAAATCAAAATAATTCGGTGTGTTCGAAACAATTAAGCGCCTAAAAGGGAGAGGCGGGAAACACGAGCGAACGAATTTGTAGATACCACATTTTAATTAATTTAGGACACTCTATATTTAAAAGGGCTTGTGACAGCACATGTGCTCTTTTCCACTGCTGAATAGATCGATAAAAAACGTAAGTTTAATGAATATTAATTAAGTAAAACAAAACTAAAACATAATTAATTCATGAATAATAATAATAATAATGCCCCGACCGCAGTATCTCTACGTAGACGTCGTGGTGGGACTGGTGTACTCTGAACACTAGGTCTGTGCCGGTAGAGTTTACTTTGCCGGAACAGGTAAGGAGACAGACCAAGAAAGATTCAGAAACCCGCAGAGCAGCACGTGGCGAGCTGTTGGGCAATAGCGACCCCACGGACCCTATCTCCCGGGAAAAGTCTTGTTCCTAATCTGTGAACACTGACGAGGAACAGAGCTCCCACCTCATCCTTGCCTTTATTTGCCGGCTTGAATGGAGATTCGCAAGATAAAACTTGCTCGGAAGAAGAAAGTATTCCAGTAAGTGCTGGCAGGGTATCTTGACCATCTTCCGGGCTCTGGGATTGTTCTGATAGCCGTGGAATACCTCTCTACTTCTCAAGCACCTCAGGAAGTGTTGCCCCCTTGTCGCTACTCTTCTCTTGACGTTTTCGAGGGCCCATTATCGAGTGTGCAAGTCACCCCCTGCCATTCTATCCGTGTATTACATATTATTGATCAGGCTGGGGACAGTTCCTAGTAGGTAACCAGTCCACTATAGTCACCCAAACCCATAGCCCAATATGTTTTGCAATAGTCCTGCACCAACTGGGGGTTGTCCTTGGGTGCACTTGCATAGTGCAAACAGAGATAAAAGTCGGTTGGTGCCTTATTGCATTTAAAATTGTCTAAGGGGCCTCTGCTAGTTGACATCGGCCCCTCGTACGCTTTCCAAAGGTCCAGCCCCATGGTCACGAGATATGTAAAATATATAAAAATAATAATAATAATGCATGCATAATTTAATATGTTAATTAAAACATAATCACAACAAAAATAAATTCCATGAAAAATGTATTCAAGCTCCACTTCAGCAGTCAAAATTAATATAATCCGGCTGTCGCCTGTCTGATCTATATTTATTTACTAGTCGCTGATTGGCTCTTAGCTTCTTAGGGTGAATTACATCAATAAAACTAAACGCGATCAGCAAAATCTAAACCGCGTTTAATAGCTGTCAGTGTCCTCCTTGTTGTGGAGTATTGCCCACTGACAGCGCTTGAACGTGGTTTAGACGTGCTGCATGCTTAGCACGAGAATCGTAGAGAAGCGTTTTGTCGACGGATGAGTAGACAAAAATGACGTTTCCGTGTAGACAGTTGACAGTTTTCTACCGAGAAATGTAGACAAGCGATTTCTATTGAAAATCAAGTCATTTATTAAACTAGGCTGAGAATCAGCACTTTTCGAACCTCAAAATTACATAAGACAGTCCCCCAAAAACGCCCGTCCTTCACCACTTCCTAGTGCTTTAGCTGGAATGAAGTGGCGCAACAAACTCCCCAGCAGCACACCTGTCTGTTTAGTTAGATAGATAGCTACGGGTAAGCAATATATGATATAATTACAAAATCTCTAATATTTACAAGATATAATAACGGAATCTATATTTTTATTTGATATAATTATCAGTTAATATAATAAACGATTGATATAATTTTAAAATAAGTAATTTTTATAAGCATAACATACGTTGAATATAAAATCGTTTATATTCAACGTATACCACTCAGAAAACATAAAATATATTTAGTCTAATATGATAAAAACCTTACTGCTTAATTTCTATCATAATTAGTAACCTGAGTAGGTATACCTAGTAACTGATTACCACCTGTCAAGATAGCTTGACAGAGCCCCGCTCCACGGGGCTCCTATTTCTGGGTGTTTATAAAAAAAATAACCTAACCTATCCGAGTCGGATTGCTCTGAATCGGGGTGTTAACCATAATGACGGGTATCAATATATATTTTAAACGATAGACCTAATGATTTTCGATAAAATTAACGTTATATCTAATAGTGTTATACGAAATAAGTTTTAGAGTATATAAATGTTATTGTAAAGAAATTATATCGACAGATGGTATGTCTCACTTTATTACATCTTGTAAACGTTATTTAAATTAAAATATACCAAATAACTTTATATGATATGAGACGTACCCGATAGCTACAGTAGAGTAGAAATAGAAAGCGTCATGCTCAGTGGCGTGCCTAGGGTTTCAAAATAACGCAAGCCCAATAAAATTTTAACCGATTTCAAAAAAAGAAAGTTCAGTTTTCGACTGAGTGTGTAGGTACCTACGTATGTATCATCGCAATTTTCTCATAAACTACTGGTTAGGTACAATAAATTAAAAGTGAATTCATCCATCCATTTTAGTAAGGCATGCCGCCGGGCTTTTGGGCTTATATGAAGGTACCGCCACTGGTCATGCTAAGCCTGCTGATCGAGTACAGTACAGTTTCACTGGTGAAATTCACCCTTAGTAGTCTAATAATGTGTCATCAATATTAATTTAACATAACACGAACACAGGGACACTTGTACCTGGAGATAAGCCCATTTTGTCAATTTCACAACGCTTTGATGGTCCGAAATTAATTACGGTTTTGATTCAAAGCACGATACGCAACGGTAAGCCAATTAAGCCGGCGGCGAATCGTAATGAACCGTTAATGACACGTGCGACGAATACCAACAAATTATAAGGATTCGTTGCCATCACTATTTGTGTTAAATTATAAATTAGCAAATAACACACGCATGATAGATACGACACGATATGGATTAGTCGTGATCGTGCAAGCCGACCGTTAACCGCAGCTCCATTTGTATTAATCCCTGTTATGATTTCAAAGTCACTATTGAAACACGATATTATTCACGAATCACGAGGTTTTAATTCACCAATGAAAGCGGAAACTAATGGAAAAGTCTGAAGATTAAAAAAAAACCATCCAAGTGCGTGTTGAACCACGCACACTCAAGGGTTCCGTAGTTGGGATGAATTTAGCTCAAAAACAAACTTAACATTGCAGTTGAAAAACCTGTTATCCCATACATCCAACTGCAAATTTAAGTTGGTCGACTATAGAATATATTAACTTGTAAAGCCTACTTACTGCTGTGATTATGTACTACTGCCATGATTTTTTTCACGTCTCCATAAACAACCGTTTAGCTAGTACTAAGCGTCTCTGAGCTACAGTAGGGTCAGTCAGACAGACAGACAGACAGACGGACATGGCGAAACTTGTTTACTACGGAACCCTAAAAATCATCCTCATTTTACACAGTTGTCCGTCGGTAAAAAAAAAATGGGTTTTTATTATACCACTTTGCCGGCGTGAATAACATGTATACCTACGCCAAATTACAGCTTTTTAGTACTAAGAGTCTCTGAGCTAAGCCGGGGACAGACAGACAGACGAACAAGGCGAAAATATAATTTTAGCAATGTTCGTCTCTCGTGGAGGCGATCGGCGGTAGAGATCTCTCGCGTGTCCGGCCCTGGTTCAGGCCATGGTACGGAGCGAGAGGGCGTGGGCAGCCGTCACCTCCTTCTGCGAAGCAGTAATGCTCGCGAAGGAGGAGGCGGGACGGTTGAGGGAAAGGCAAGTTTCGCGCCCTCTCGCCCCTAGCCGCCGCAGGAGACGCCCTGGGCGTCGGGAATCCCGGGCGGATTTCCGGCCACCGTAGGCGCGGGCTTGCGGACGGTGAGCAATGGGTAGCTCACCGTCCGGTAAGGACCAGGCCCGGGTCGACGGCGAGTCGTATTCCACGCGCGCCTCAAAGAGATGTCGTCAGCACAATGTAGGGGTCCACTAGGGCCAATGCCTACTGGGGTCGCGGGAAGGTACTAATGGGTCACCGAGGCCCCCGCAACACAGGCAACAGGAGGGAATACGGGTGGGTTTTAGTCAGTAAGAGTCTGACACACCCTCCTGCTCCGCCCAGAGCGGGAGAAGTTATTTGATGACTTCCCATACAAAAAAAAAAAAAAAAACCCATGTTCGTCTGTCGCCATGTTGGTTCCTTGTTGACTACGGAACCCTAAAAAGTGTCTAGCTTATTTTTCTGATATTATAAGATTGAGGAGGATTAAAATTTCCATTCTATCTCCAGGACGGAGATGAATGCAAATTGTAGCCAAGACGAAATCTTTTGCTGTAAGTCTGAAGGTGCGCTTTTAGAGTTTCGCCATTATAACTGCGCCCTTATAATACAGTAGCAAATGTAAATTATTTGTATAACGACATCGCAGCATTTAAATGACTCTAATCGAATGCGTGTGGTTTGATGAAGATTGACACGAATTCGGCCAAAAGCCCAGAGGTCCCGAACGTGTTGTAACTGTGACGTGCTCGTGGTCTGCTTTATTGGCTGTTCAGCTTCGATCAAGATTATTGGGCCCAATTAAAAATTCGTCATATGATACGCTCTGTCAAACCGTCACGAGCTGATGAAAGGCATATAAATATTAAAGGTAAATTATGTTCTTGTTGTCAGAAAGAAAGGACGATATCAGTTTCATTTAACTGTCGAGAAAGAATCACGTTACATATTTTGAAGTAATAAACACACGTATTGCCAATAGCATAGCATAAGGATTTATCTTTATACCACCTCACAAAATGCGCCTACCAATACTTTCTGTGACGGTTTAGGCCTTAACATTCCTATCAATTAGCGATCTTAAGTACTGGCAGTAAATCCTCATGGCCGCACGTACCTAATGACATCAACAAATCATACACGGATATATCGTCGGATATAAATCAACACAAACGAACGAGTAGCCTCTCGATTAACAATAATTTCGTTACCAGTTGGAATAAATCTAAATGAACGGACGACGCGCGACGATTCTTAATTGACACGTCGGGTTACTGGACCGCGATGTGCTGTGAAACACGATATCCAGCATGTGTTTACTAATAATTACAGTGTGACAATCTGCAAGTCTATGGAATGGACTGAAGTATGGCCATCTGAACATTCAAGGATGTCTAGCGGAGACAGACAAAAAATGCTCTAAATATCGGAATCATATTTCAATGAGGGTTGTCATGAAAACTCACGCCACTAATTAGCGCCACTTTGACAAGAGGTCATTAAAAAAATAGAAGAGGAATATAAAATATATGATTACGTTCATCATTCCTTCATTATTCAGTCACGACTAAAGAAAATATAGGCGCTTAGACACTTTTGACAGATCCTGACCTGACGTCTCAGTGCTGCCAGAAAACCCTCATTCCTTTGTTTCGAAAAACAAATGAAAGAATAAACGATAGTGATGTTTTAAATTGTTCACTTTTCAGAACCACATAAAACTATGTGCACTTATTAACAACGTGTAGGTATTAAAACAATGTCGTTTTTGTAAAAATGTTACGCATTTTCATTCCATCTTCAGTCATCGTTTTAAAACAATGGGGGAAACAAAAACTCATTTTCATGGGTTCGTTTTGTTTGCGGTAATGCAAAAGCAACATCGAGAGTTGTGGGATCCCCCTCATAAACTGTTTGGGTAAAAGGATCTCTCATATCGCTTCGGTCGCGGCATTAAGCGGATGCTGCCGATCCGACAGTGCGGAAAAGCCACGGAAAACCAATTTCCACAAACCGATTCATGCATCGATTTATACAAAATTATGTTAGCCCGCGTGTCGCATACTTTATGTTTTGTTTTTGGCATTAAACGCGTTGTGCTGCTTTAATTAAAGGACTTTCAACTGTTCTGTTTTGCATTTTTATCAGTAATGGGTTCCAGTATTTCGAATGCAGTTCAACTGAATGGTAAAGCCATATTATTTTAATGTGGGCTTGAGTTTAATTGTAAGTACTGAATGTAGCACACATTCAAGACTAATGAGTCAATTGAGACACGCAGAGCGAGGAAGGGAACTAAGATAAAATTTACTACCTCTTGAAAGGGCCAGTAATTTAAATACCTGCGTACAATAAAACCCAAGCTGCAAAATAAAAGTGAATGATTCAACGGGCGCATACCGAACACATTTGTGGAACATTTTCGGTACAGCTTTAGGCTTCTCCACAATCCCACCTGTCCACAATCCGAACATGCCGCAAGTAATTTATTCGCTCCTGTCCGATGACCGACAGGCCGCGGATGACGTCCCAACCACAAGTTTTTGCCCCAAACTACATTGTCCATGTTTTTGCTGGCTGACAATATGAACTAACTGACAATTTGATGATCGCTTTTTTCTTGTCATGCGATATTGTTATTTAATTTTCGAACAGGAGTAGAGTGCAGTCAGCCAGCTCTTTTTTTAAAGATTATAATCGTGCAAGCCAGTATTTTTAATTAGAACCTGTCTAGTAGACACGGTTTATCACGTTTTTGTTGGCGGCACTTTGCACAAAGGTATCAGTGATTGATTTAATTCCTATTTTGTTTGACATGTAATAGACACAATTCGGGTATCGGATATCGAGATTATTTGGCTATTGTTGTATCTTTAATTGAATACCAAATGACAGTTGCGTGGTGATCTTGTAAGTGAAATTCAAAATATCCACTTATTGTTGATGGTATGAATGAACATTGTTTTATAATAAAATAATAAAACAGCAAGGAGTCTATGTCATTGACTTTATTGATTGCTGATTCACAATTTCAATGATTTATATTATAAAACAATGTTGTTTTGTTCAATGGCGCCACTGAATAGAAGCTACTTACACATAGTAACCACAAACCGCATTTTTTTGTACTCACATGTACTTGCGCAGTTGTGGTTTTAATTGATAAAACATGAATGTTGTTTTTTGTATTTTTCCATGTGTTATTTTTGTTCCGTTCATGCGGTTGAATGTTTACCTAACTATAATAACTATTTCGAAACCTAAAAATTCATACATTGACTGAGTTAAATTATTCAATGAGGTAACATCAACTTTTGTTTTAGTTATAGTTTTAATAATAAAATATATACCTACGTCGTTCAAACTCTTTTATGCTTAAGGGTAGGGTAATCTTCGTTGACCTTGGCCATACAAATACGCGTCGCGCTTACGCCACGGCCGCCGCCGCGCGCCGTTCGGTTTCATAGGGAATTATTTATGTTTAGTAACGAAAATATGAATTTTTGAAAAAAAAAAACAGATATAATTATAGATAATAAAATAGTAGGTTCATAAAAAAAAATTGAAAATATGTAGTTTGAAAGTAATATTGCTTTTTATGATTTGGGTAGACGGTACTTCTTGAATTTATTTCATAAAGTATTTTACTACAATACTTAAATATTCATATATATTAGAATTGACGTGTATGCGTTCTAGTTTAACATACATTTGCATAACTTACTTGCATTAAGGCTCCCGCAGACAGGAGCGACGTGACAGCGCGACGCGAAATCTTTTTATGAAAACTTCATGGAAAGTGTGGCGCTACGCGTCGCGCTCGCGATATCGCGCCGGTCTGCACGAGCCTTTATTTGAAGGCTTAACAGATTTAAAAGTCACTAAAATCATATATCTGCGCCTAAAAGTTACTTAGCAACTAAACGAGTGCGACTTTAATAAATGTTAAACAATCATAACAGATCCATGATACCACTTGCACACTTTTTACTCGCCCATCCATCAGTCTTGTACAATTGCACTAGTTTACAAATTGACAGCCCTGTATCTGTGATCGACACCTGACATATTGATTTTAAACCTTGGTGTTAACTTTTGAAGTCTCTTAAATATTGCAGATCTATAAGGGCTCCTTCAAACAGGCGCGACACGCGACGCGACACAAAGACACCGCGTGTAGCACTACAAGCGGTGCCTTTGTGTCGCGTCGCGTGTCGCGCTTGTTTGTAAGAGTCTTAAACTATGTACATGACCTATATTTTTTATTGGTGTGTTCTGTCACATAATCTTCTTCATTGAAATAGGGTAGATACTTTCACGATGCACTAAATGCCTTTTTGCTCTAAGTATTGACCCTCAGTGCCATATTTTTATTGCTACCTGCTGTATTTTTTTTCCAAACTGCACAGCAGCCGGATTGATATCCACACATTAAGGCTCGAGCAGACTGGCGTGACATCGCGGGCGCGACAGGCAGCTCGACGCGCAGCGCGACACTTTCCTAGAAATCGCGCTACTAGTGTCGCGTTGCGTCTATCTGCGGAAGCCGTTAACTAAAAAGAACCTCCTCCTTTTTTGTCGGTTAACAAATGTAACAAATTGATTCATTCATTGCCAACGTTACTGTGTGGTCCGTTCTCACACAATAAAATGCTAATAGCCATATAATTTTCCACCCACTTGTTTGATCCCACTGATTTCTACAAAGGCGTTCATGATTCATCCCGGGTCCAGGAATCGTGTGATTTATAACTAATTTCACACGTCTCAAGTATTTTCAAACGCCGACACGTACGAACATAATCATTCTCACCACTAGATAGGTACTTCATTGTTATTCAATCAGCAATAAGAAAACAAAACACTATCGTTCATGGTTATAATAAAATGTATCTACTATTATTACGACTATACCAAGTATACTATTATTCCGATAATACCTAAGCATAAGCGTGAGAGCGAGGGAAGAGAGTGCTCCTGTGTCTGCGCACACGCTTGTTCACTATAATATCTTCCGCGCCGAAGGCTCTCTCCGCTGAAATTGATCGCCATGGCCGAAATTCGGTCTGAGGAACTGTTATTTTATTTTATTTTTATTCAAAAGGAACAACAAACAGCTACAATATAAAGTATATAAAAAGAAATACACATAATATTTGAACAATATTGTAGCCCACAACGCTGTTCACAGACTGTTATTATTTATTATTATAGCATAAGTACCTACCTACCTACCTACTTAGTCTATAGCATTCTGCAGACTGTCTTTATTTTAACCCAGAAACGATAAAAAATTAAACACGCCTGCCTTGTCAAAAAGTTAATTACAAAAATTGAACAATTTTTTTTTTTTTATATAATTATTTATTTTTATTTTATACCTTTTAGTGGTAAAACTAATTTTTTTTTTAAGTTTTTATATGGTATATTGTATAGTACCTACTGTTATATTTCTTTTGTTATGTTATTAGTGAACGAATGCATATTGAATAAGTACTACTGATATATATTTTTTATATTTGTGTACTAAGCAAGCTCTAGACGATGATTTTTTTTTTTTTTTTAAATAAAACGTTGCCCACACTAGGAATTTCTTCCTGTATTGTGGGTGCGTTTATAAACATAGAAACTCACAAACACAAACACCCAGACCCAGAACAATTACTTGCAGATCATACAAATACTTGTTCCGTGCGGGGATCGAACCCGCGACACGCTGCGTAGCAGTCGATCGCTCAGCCATTACGCCAACCGTGTCGTCGTGATGATAGTTAAGTAGTATTTTTTTTATGAAAAAAAAAACGTGTTTTTACATGAACCATGGCTCACCCATTAATTGTTTAAATTTTCACCAGCCTATGCTACCCGGGATAACGCAACGCAAAAACATACATGAACCCTGAAAACAACACTCCTTTCTTTGGGCAGTCGTGTAAAAAGTGCCGGATCATCGGATTAAATTACATACGTTGTAGATCTTATCCACAGTTGTCACGTGTCGTATTTCCTATTTAATAAAAGTTATACGAGTATTATAGATACTAATTCAAATTCATTTTTTTTATTTCAGACCATATAGATCCATATAGTGATATGTGACTAATATTCATTATTATCACGCCTATTAAATACCTCGTCATACATTTTCATAGCAAGTAATAGATAAATCAAAACTCAATACAAACCCACATAGAACTACAAAACAAAAAAGCATCAACATTTCCATAGTAGGTCCGTGGAATGTTTAAGAGCGGCGAGATCCCCCTCGTGTTTCCGCTGCGCCCTAACTACTTCCTTTGTATAATTAGCTGGCTAATAAGTCTCTCAGTGAAATATTCAGTGAGTCGGGGGTTTCCTTCGCGGATTGTGAATGGAGCTGTCAATAGCGATTACAGAACCTCTCGATATTAATTCCGTTGGGAGTGTTCCTTACGGAGTATCGATTTTCCTTGAGTAGGTCTGAGGTTATCTTTATTCGGTTGTTTTTCTGGAGGTGTTAATAAAATTGGTGTTCTTTTGTATTAGTGTCACCGTTTTTTCAACTACGGAAGTACCTTAAGCTAAATAATTGTAATAGAAGAATAAAGGCTCTCGCAGACAGGCGCGACGCGACACTAGTAGCACAATTTCTATAAAAACTTCATGGAGTATCGCGCTGCGCGTCTCGCTGCTTGTCGCGCCCGCGATGTCACGCCAGTCTGCACGAGCTTTAATGGTTTTGCACAGCGTAGATTGATTTCTTAAAGAATTATTGAAAAAATAATAGGTAAGTACCTACGTTTTTAAAGTATAGAATTTTGACTTCTAGAAAGATTGACATTTGGAATTCCGGTCAAAATAAAATAAGCTCCATCTATTTCCTCTAACGGATAAACAAGTGGACTAAACTCAACCATATATCTTTCTTGCAGCATAAGTAATCGTGGGCAATAAATCTAAATTCACATACAATTTCCTTTATTACACATACATCATTCGTAGCACTTTCCAAAACAAATAGGTGTATTTCAGAAGGGTGCATTACTGATGACATAAACAAAACCAATGGGGGTACTAATCACTCTATATCAATGTTATTGTTTCTGAATTCCTCGATTTACTGGACTAATGAACGAAACTGATGGATAAATATTATTGGAAATGGGGGAATGGAGACATAATAATTTGGGTTATTTTATTTATCTTTGATACCCCGATGACTAAAATTTGTGAGAGTCTGCGTTATTTCTTAAGTAAAAGAGTCAATAACAGAAAGAACAAACATAGAGAAAGAGAGTCAACTGATTTGTTACTGAAAACCAAATGTGTGTAACTGTGTTTAAAAAATAAATGTGTTCATTCATTCAAAAAGGAAAATTATTCCCAACTGCCAGATCAAGTCAAGAAAAGCTTTACGAAATCAACCTTTGATTGGAGCTTTACGAAACTTCCTCAAGATTAAAGGAGAGCTTTTCTTCACAATCGGCCTCTGATTGACAGGTCACATCAACGCCCAACTTAGGAGTTCTCAGAGACCTCATAATCAAAACTCAATCAAAGTTCGTTCGAAATGTTCATTATCTCATCCTTCTACATTTAATAAGTGCGTATAATTACCATCTAGCTGGATATGAACCCTATCATAATGTCGTTGGCTCGTGGCTCGTGACAGCGGGTTCGATTCCTCATACATATTCAGGGGTCCCCCCTCGCGTGCTTCTAATGAACCTGACTGTACAAAACAGATAGGTTCAGAAGGTCGGTTCCGTACAACGAGTGAAAACCTACGCAGACAGACAGATACGCGTCTACGTGCCGTGAGTACAGGTGTAAGTACACGCGACTGGCATTTGTTTGACATAGTTTGAGATCACCGTACGTACAATAGACACGTACGTAGGACATTCTGTCGATATATACTCTTACGTCATTTTTATCCTAATTTCCTAATATATATATATATATTTTTTTTTTTTTTATTCTGTAAATAGGATATGAGAATCACTTTTACACGTCATATTAAAAAATAAGCTAGATGGAGTCGACATTTCCTACCTGACTACCCCTGAGAAGAAATATATATCCTAACTAATTTTATAAATGCGAAAGTGAGTTTGTTTGTTTATTTGTTTGTTTGTTACGCTTTCACGCTAAAACGGCTGAAAGGATTTGGATGAAATTTGGCATATGGGTAGTCCAGGACCTGGATTAGGACATAGGATCTTTTTATCCCGATATTCTAACGGGATCAAGACTTATGCAGGTGAAACCGCGAGGCGCAGCTAATAAAGTATAAATTGGAATGATTCCCTTGAGATTGATAAAACTGTCGCCAAATTTCAACATTTGTAACTGTAATTTTTATGGTGCATATAATATAGAGTATTGTATTCTATTAATTCTTATTTACTTATTCACAGCTCTTAAAAATACCTTAACATACTTATTGTACTACTATTACAGCGAATTTCGGATTTACAATTTACTTTCTTCACAAAAAAAAATTGCAAGAGAAACTTACAATAACAAAACATAATACTTGAAAACTCGCGTGAAGTGTTTAGAAATGTGTCAGAGGAGTTTATATCTTACCTAGCCGAGATAAAAGTTGCATTGCAATAACTTACTAATGGTTTTATGTCATACAAATTTTGATCGTGAATGTGCTGCCTTCGCTTGTTTTCGCTCGTTGTATGGAGTCGGCCTTCTGTATATCCCCGTGTATTTGTATTCTGACTGACTGTAGAATCTATTGTCAGTTGCAGGTTGAAATCCTTTTGTTGTCAACAAATTAGATTTGTACGTGAACGCTTTTGTTGATAATGGAGGTTGTTTACCTGTGCTATTGTGAGGTTAATTTTTTGCGTGTGTTTTGACGTATGTGGTTCTGTGTTTTATGATTTATTTAAAGGTGTTAGTTTAAAATTTGTTACTCCATTTATCATAGTTCTTCATTAATATAGACACATTTTTTAATAGTTTTCAAAAGACTCTCATGAAGTCATGATACAATGAGAATAAATTAAACAGTTTGATAGGCTTATGTTCCGTGAAATAATAATTACTGAATGAAGTTATTTATACTAGTTACTCGTAGGTGTGGATTTGTTACCACACCTACGAGTATTTTCCTGCTGCAGTCCAATAAGACAAACGATCCAATATCACCCGTGTAACCTACCTGCGACATTTTCCTAATGTTGCCAGTAAAAAGGAAAATTATACTTGCATTACACTGATATAAAAGGCTATCGGCGTGTTCATCTCTCCCCACTTTTCCGGCTGGCGAGAGAAAACAGGAAAAATGTTCGCAATGAGTAAAGACGGGGGTGGCGGACCGGCTAATGCGCCTGATATTATTATTGTGGCCAAAACGACGGAACGAATCCGGCAATATTCGTCTCCATGGTAAATTAGCCATCGAAATCGTCTGTGAAGATTTTGATATTTTGTTATGATTCGTGAATGCATAAATAATAATATACCGATTCCAACCTTCATAATGAAATCCTAATCTTTTTAAATATTTTAGAACTGTGTGTCTTTTCCTCACTCAATTTTCTTTCACACATTTCTGTTTATTTGAATAAGAACAATGTTGCCAATTTATTCGATTCCAAAGGTTTTCCTTCGTCGTTCGCTTTCCCTCGGCGTCACCTGAGGGCGCGTTTAGATTGGAATTTTCATTTTCTTCTTAAAAACAACCTCCCCTCACCGACTCTGCCACCCTGTTAACCACTGACGAACAGATTTGCATGCACAATTTCCACTTTTGAACTTTTTACAACAGCTTACCTCTCTAAAGACGTCAAAAGTACACAAAAAGTTAAGATTTATTGATATTTAAAATTGCATTAAAAAGGAAAATATTTACAGCTTCATTTGTTAATTTATTGTTTTAAGGAAAAATGCAGCTAATTTTGAAAGGTTGAAAAAAAAACTTACCTCTATTGTGGTTTTCCCAGATTCCTGCCATTTCATGAGGTGTTCACCTTTCAATGACCACCCAGGAGCGTAGCTGATGAGGCCCGCTCCCGCCGCCCCCGTGCCCCCCGCTGGCGCCGGAGACGCTGGAGACGCTCTAGCGGTAACTACCTCGTTTGTCTCCGCTTTCGACTTCTTGGGACTCGTCTGAAGCCGGAAAAAGCTGCGTCCATGAGTTTTGCAACTTTTCGAGGGGGAGAAGAAAAATGAGCTCTTCTTAGGCGATTTTTCTCTCTCGTCACCCGATTTAGACGTAGATGCGGCTGTTTCCGCGGCTGGCGCATCTTGAATGTCGTTATCAATTGTGTTCCCACTGCCACTCGGCTTGGGTCCCGAACTCTCATCGGCGACGAACAATAAGGTTCTCTGCACAAACGGCGTCGCTTTATTGTAGAATTCATGAGGTTCGGGTACTTTGAAGCTGGACGGGATGGTTGTTCGATGTGTCTTCGAGAAGCGTCGTTCCATGTATTTTCTTGCCATATCATGCCATGCACTGTATTCATTACTTTTCTACGCCCAAAGTCATCAAAATAACTATATATAACTAAAAATCATCACTATTATAAAATTAGAGCCTGTTTTATCGATAGCGATTTCTCGATTATCATTACTGTATCCTGATTCATATCCGTCTCACGAAAAAAGGTAAACATCAAGGCTAAATAAAACGAGCAGAATAAATCTATGGCGTCCCCTTGAGTTGACAAGATAGGCGGGAGATATTCGTAAACTATACGGATCCCCCACCTGGCGGGAGAGATCCCTAACACTTACTGGATAAGACTTCGAGACTATTCGTCACATCTACCTACAAATTGGTGAGATTGTGCAAAAATTCTGATCGAGAAGTATATAATAATAGAGAGAAAGGGGGATTATTGCGACTACAACAATGTATGTAATATAATAATAATGGTTTATTTATAAAAAGGGGCACATTTACCTTAACGTAAACTAACTTAACAATTAAAATAGAACACTGTTGCTTAATTGCCTGAACTAGGTTGAATCTGTGCTTCAGGCTAGGAAGTGCATACATAAGTATTAAGAACATATTATATTGTGAATGCTAATTGTGACAGTAAGTGTCCAAATTACAACAAGTTAATAATCCTATTGTCTACATGAGCAAATATTTACGTACGATAATTGCCCACATCAATACCTACATGCAATTTTATAACGATGTCCATATCCTTTTACATATTAAACTGCACATTTAGCATTTGTAAAAATCTAACTTTACAAAATTAAATGACAGTCAACGAGGCTGGTCTAAAAAAGCGGAACTTAATATCCCACTGAAAAATAACTAATTCCCTTTCATCTCGTTTCCAGTAATTCTATTAGACGGCGGTGTCGTTCGGCGACGGGTTGCAATTTTCACGCAGAGGTTCCTACGCCCTATCGATCGCGTGCGTGGGTAAACATTGCCGCCCCAGCCTTATTGCAAATTATTTTACACTCGCTTTAATACTTAAAGCTTTAGAAATAAAGTTAAAAATACCTTGCTCTAGTTGTCTGAGTAAACTTGTCAAAAGTCTTCAGCGGGGACTTTAAAATGTTTTGTAAAAAAAAAAATGTTGATTTTCCCGGTGATTTTCTTATAAAACTTATGAGGAACAATTCGTTTAATTGAGAAAGGCAAGCCTTTAGAATTGAAACTGGTAATTTATGCTTTGTGATGTGGATGTGGCACGATTGATTAATTTCCTGAATTTTCCTGCTTTATTTACGACTGTATAATTTCCTAAACAAAGGAAACGTGTAATAACAATGGTAGTGAAAGTAAAACACGTTACCCTCTCTGTTGAGCCACACGCACCGCACTTCACGGCAATCAAACTGACACGCTTTGAGTGAAATGTAAATTTACATATTTCCACACTAATTCTGATGTTAGGAAACCAGAAAGCTGGTATTTATGCAGCCATTTATGTATTGTAATATTTAGCTTAGGTAAACTACTTTCGTTTCTACTTTTGAGTAGGTTGTCTTAGGTTCGAACCCAGATATGCGCTTTACTTTGTGTAAATAATTTCATCACCACTGCTCTCAAAACGGTGAAGGAAAACATCGCAAGGAATCCGGCATGTCCTAGAACTAAAAATTCGAAAACATGTGACATCTACCAACCCGCACTGGGCCAGCGTGGTAGATTATGGCACACTCCCTCTCACCGAGAGAAGGCCTGTGTCCCAGCAGTGGGAACATCAAAGGTATGATTATGATGAACTACTTTCTTTTGAGGGGCAAAACTTCATACGATTCTATCTTAACACGGAAGAGCCTACATTGTCACGAAAAAACGTAGATTAGGGTAGCTTTTTTCGACAAATAGAGCAGATAATGTGAAATTAACTAATTTATAGCTTTAAATTAAACGACTAAAATCTCACTGCTACCAAATAATCTTACCAGCTTTAATCATTTGGTATATATTTGAGCCAATAACTACATGGTCTGTCTCAATATTAAAGTCACATCTATACATTCTATAATTATGTTACCTTCGATAAAAATTAATCATCATAGACAGTCAAATTAAATTACCCGCCATCAAATCACATAAAAGCTCCATGAATACATTAAATGCACATAAAAATTTTGTCGATCGCAATGAAAACAGAAAGACATAACTTTCACATTTAATTCATAACCTTTCATAAATGTAAAGTTGATAGGCACTTTACGAGCTATAAACACAGTTTTATGTATTACTAATAACGCGTAAAGCGTCTTGTACATAATTGATAAGGAAAGAATGTTAACAAGTTTGCAACTGTAGACAGAAAATGGTGCTGGAAGAAAAAAACTTGGTCGTTATTAGGTACAGTCAACACACCAAGTTACCGAAAAACTGTCAAATTTTCTCATACGATTTTGAACTTAACCATCAACATTTCAAGTTCTAAAATCATTTGGAGATATTTGACAGTTTCGTGTTACCTGATGTGCTGTTGTATTTAGGTACTTCAGAACAATCAAATTACGCTAATCTAAAACAAAACCATACCGTGCTTGCTATATAGATTAAGGCGCTGACAAGACCCAATTGACCAAAATAGGCTTCTCTTAAGAAAAAAAATTGCCAAATCTGTATAGTTTGTGGTAGCAGAAAAAATATATGTTAATTCTGAACATATTTCCCAGAACTAGGTTGTTACCAAAACACGTTTTGAAAAAAAAAAATCTCGATACAAACTAACGTTAAACTAACCTCTTACCTTGAGTTCTAATCCAAAATATCTGTATTAAATATCAACGTACGTTACGTATTTAATTAATAACAAGTACGTCTGATTTGAATGCAGAACTTGATTGTTTTTTTATTTTCGATTACTCAACTCAATTTTGAGTAAATAGATAATTGCTTCATATTTTGCAATAAATTACAAGCGTTTTGTCATCGCGCTTCTCTTTCTTTTCTATGCAATCTGACAGTGACCGCGCTTTAGGTGTTGTCAGCGTCTTAATGAAACTAAAGTTAAATCTTGACTATGAAAGGAAAAGTTTATCAAAAAATAATTAGAACAACCAATTAATCTAGTCACCGACCTCATCTAGTTTTTAGTACAAACCTACTTACAGAAATACAATCATTTATCATTTAATTTAAGATTTATTTGCTACTGCTTAGCTAAACTTTTACAACTTGACAGAAGGCACTTTCACCGTTTATGGACTTACATTTATAAAACAAAACGTTCTATGTCCATCGGCAATTAAGTGTTCGATATGCATAATGTCTTCCTACAATTTAACTCTTCTTTCTTGTCTGTCACAAACAAATCAATCCGCCTAGCCTTTTCCCACCTACGTTGACGGCTTCCAGACTAACCAGATCCAGCTGAATACCAGTATTTTACATGGAGCGACCGCCTATGTGACCTCCACAACCCAGTAACTGGGTAATACGATACCCCTTGGTAAGACTGGTTGTCAGACTTTCGGGCTTTCTACCGACTGTCAAAGATCCACGAATGACAGCCGGGACCACCGGCTTAACGTGCTTTCCGAAACACGGAGGAGTTTCGGTATGGAAAGATGGTCACCCATCCACGGACCAACCCCGGCTAGCGTAGCTTAACCTGATAGATCGACCCGTGCGGCTGTTATTACGTAGCCACGAGCTCCTCTTGAACTTTCATGTCTATCACACTCATAATAAAATATAAATTCCCCGAAAGAGTGTACTGGGTGCCGTTGGCATTATTCAGGCATAATCCATACTACACTGAAGATATCCTATAGAAAACCCATTAACACTGCCCAACTTGATAATTAAACCTGGATCCTCACTCTCAGCAGCCTTGATTCGATCACTTGCAGGCAACTTTAACGTCACCCTACATACAACGGGTGATCTTTTAAATTGTAACTATCTCAACATGAGACGCGTTTAGTCCGACCATTACGGCTTACGGGTCCACCGTCCACTGGAGTAGGCCGGACTATATCGGTCGGATACCGTTCGGCCGGGAGTCGTGACTCCGATTATCAGTATCGAGACAGGCGGTCAATCCCCTATAAGCAAGCCCGACCTGTGTTATTGTCGCCCTTACAGACTTACCGCCACACGTTACCGTATGACGATAACCGTAAACTTTTATAAACGTTTTTGGATCATAATAGATTTTGTGAGGATAGAGCAATTTTGTAGGAAAACAGATTTGAGGAGAATAGATACAAATATGGTTCTATTCTAATATAAGTGTATATGTCACCGTAAGATTGTGAGCACCATTAGTTTATAATCTACATATTATATGTATTTCGAGATTATAAACTATCATTATAAAATTATTATCTGTTACAATGGGATTACGTTTTGCCAAAATTTCACTACCCAAACAAATTTAAGCAACCTTTTTTTATACCAATGCAATGTTTGGAATAGTTTTAGTACGCACATTTTCATTTGGTCAAATTTTTACTTGGCAGAATATTATCAAGGAAAATGTCATTTAGGCATTTGGTCATTAATCAAATTATTTATTACAGCATACAATCTTTAGACAATAAACGTTAGAGAATGTGTTGTGTGTTCGGTAGTTAATAATCTATTGGTGTATAATATTAATAAATACTTATAGAACATAATAGAAAAGCTGGCGGTTTTCTCGCGCAACGCATCAGCATTGCAATTCAGCGAGGAAATGCCGCCAGCATCCTCGGTACAACCTTTTTTAGACCTTTTTTGACCTTTTTTACCGACCTTTTTTAGGCTTAACTCAGTTTTAATTTAATTTAGTTAATGTTAATAATAATCTTGTATTTTTTATAATCTATCAATGTCAAATCGTCAAATTGTGAACGAACCTGCACTTATGGACAGGGTTCATAATCTGTCCGATTTTATCACCCGTAATATTGTCGGCTAACTGGGTTTTGGCGGTAGCCGAATTGGTCGCAGTAACTGAGCCAGGGCACCTCGCTACGAGCGAGCGTAGCGAGCGGTGGTGGCGCAACAGCGGCCGGCGAGCGCTTCTTCCAAGTTGGTAGCAGTTACTTAGCTATTTAGTATTAGGGCAAAGTGCGTTCATCGCATGCAATTTTGATACCAGTTCACGATTTGTTGGTTTGCCATGGATAGATTATAATAAACTATGGAAAAATAATGCGTTAAATTGTTAATGGTTTGCTGCAGTTCACAATTTCTCGAAACTTTATAATCTCCCTAGATAGATTATAAACTATCGATGTTCATAATCATATGGTGACATAATTATATATTTCAGTCTCATTTAAGAACTCATTTAATTTCATTCCTATATCTTGGTGATTTTAAAACAGCAAAATCTTTTGACTACCCATATCTTTAATATTTCGCATACAAAGGCTATTAAAAGAAATTGTGATTAATTTTAGGTAGGTATTCAAAATTACAAATTTCTCCAATGCAAGAAAAACCCGAAAGTTTATCTCACAAAAATATCACCACCCTGAGACAACATTCGATCAGTAGTAGATACCTACCTCCGGATTTCTTAGTTTCCACAAGAAATTGCGCCCCTTCCCCCAACGTCCCCAGTTTCTTTGTAAATAGCTTTCCGATTCCACCTCCGAAGCTCCGAACTCGGGGGGAGTTATTACATTTCGATGACATGACGAATTCGGGATGACACACGAGGGGTCGCACTTGACCCGCCGATACACCAGTCATAAAACCGTAATATTTACTCTAAAACTCAAGATGTTAACCCCTTGCGTTTTTATTTGCAATTGTAGAGTTATTGTAGGAATGCTTCAAATTTTTTCAAGTATCTTTAATAATGTTGATTTACCTCTTATTATAGAAGAATGTTGTCTTTTATTTTAAATATGCGTTAATTAAGTAATTAAGCAACTATGGAGATAGAATCATTAAGGCATTCCTCGTCACCTCGTCACCCGTGGGACGTGCTTACAACTCGTAGGATTACCTGCCCAAATCTATCTGGCTGGATTTATATCTGCCTACTTAACTTATAGAGTTATAGCATTATTAACGGGCGCTATTATGGGGTTAGAGATGGGCTATTTATTTATTTAAGTTCTTTGGATGACTGACAACCAGTCTTACCAAGGGGTATCGTGTTACCCAGTAAGACTGGAAGCCGACCTCAACATAGTTGGGAAAAGGCTAGGCAGATGATGATTAAGTTCTTTGGAAGACTTGCTTCCAGCTGAACAAAACAGAATAAAAATATTAAGTGTAACTGCCAACCAATTACAAGTATTCACTTATAAATTACTAGCTGTTGCCCGTGACTTCGTCTGCGACCCAGGATGAGAAGTATGCCTATGTCCTTTTCCAGGTACTAGCGACCAGCCCATGTGCCAAATTTCATCCAAATCCGTGTTGCCGTTTTAGTGTGAAAGCTTAACAAATAAGCAAACTCACTTTCGCATTTATATTATTACAAGCTGCGCCCCGCGGTTTCACCCTCATAAGTCACGATTCCGTGGGAATATCGGGATAAAAAGTATCCTATGCCCTAATCCAGGTCGTGGTCTAGCCATATGCCAAATTTCATCCAAATCCGTTTAGCCTTTTTAAGGTGAAAGCATAACAAACAAACAAACAAACAATAAACTCACTTTCGCATTTATTATAGTTAGGATTTGAGTTAGTTAGGATTAGGATAGTTAGGATAGTGATATGATAGTGTTATGATAGACTGTCTTTGAAGGCACTTGTAGCCTAATTACTTGTAACTACAACTCTCTAAGCTTGAAACCTTACACTAACGGCTAACAGACTACATGTGGATACGTATGGTGTCAGTTTAAAACAATCTGTGCAGTGTAACGTGGTATACACCGCATCGTAACGGTGAACGAGCATCAAGATAAGATAGGACTTAATATAATCATCAAAAAATACCTCCAAAGTTCAAACTAAGCTCATACTTTAAAATCATTAAGATACCAAGGTATTTCCGATGTCTAAGCCGCCAGTTCAATAACCCTCATAATGTTCCATACGTTCGGTAGTTGTCAACAAAATAAATAGAAATAATGGCCAGGCCACAACTACCCGGCTTCAGAAATAGACGGCTCCCCATGTGCTTCGCGCGAACTTGACAATCTACCCGTATGTTTATTTTTAACACTATCTTATTGTATTCGGAAATACTCGGAAATGCTCGGAAATGGTTGCACGTCTTTGAAGATTTGTTACCATCTATTTCACGGGCGGCTGAGTTTCGCTGTGTTATGTCTAACGTTGTATAAACCAATTACTTTGCTCCAATCATGTGTTAACATGATCGTTCATCAACGGTGAACGATCTGCATCAGAATTTAAGTTGCGTACGTAATTTGCTGAAATTTCGAAACGAACGCAACAAGCTGCATTCGAATTGTTGGGCAAATATTGGTTTTTACTATCAATTTGATAAATAAACACTTCATGTGAAAATAGAGAATATATTTTCCCAGCCATATTTTATGGAATAACCTAAATGTAATTACGATAGAGTCAGCCATAACAGTGAAATAGTGTTGCCTCACTCAAAATGACATTCAAAAACTTGCCTTCTTCAAGCTAAGTGCTTTCCACAAAATGTACATAGTAAGTAAAACTTATAACCACATAAGACACGCGTCGACCGACTTAATTAAGTCGTCGCCTCAAGTAAAACCAAATTAAGTTTCACGGAACCCCGGGGACGTGTCGCGGCCAGAACTCCGCGGTTGTCGGTAAGGTAACCTCGGAACACACGAGGCGCGTTTTGCCCGACTAAAGTTAGGAAGACAACGCTTATATGCATTGATAGGCTATGTAGATGGTAGACGTAGCAAATAAATTGGGAAAATGGATGCGAAATAGATGAAGTGCGACGCGACGCGACTTTCGTAGTAGAATTTACATGAAGTTTTCATATAAATTGTTCTACTAGTGTCACGTCGCGCCTTTCGCGTGGCGGGGAGCCTTTAGTCTCAAAAACTAAGTCCTAACCAATTAGATTGTTTTTGGTAAATTAAGGACATGCATATTCGTATTAGCAAGAGTGTATTTCTTTCTCTAAGATTTGTCTTAGCTGATAGTTCATTGAGAGAGCAAATAAATATCGCATTGTTTAATAAGAAGATTTGCCCTTTTCAAACATCATTTCAATTAGCTTCAGTTCAACCAAAACTTTCATTACATTCAATGACGCCGCACAGAGTACCAACGGAATCCCTAAACCTAATTGCTCGCACGACAGTTCGAACTGACAAGGCCATTTCACCTGCAGTTTCAAACTAATCTCAAATTCTCAACAGCGAGTTTGCTACTAGCCAATTTAGTACCCCGAAAAGCGTTCGCTATCCGAAACTCGTCCGTAGCAGCTTTATGTCGTTGAAAATGGACGAAGCTAGGAAGTCGTGTGTCCCGATCCTTAGTACCGGCTTGACTCGGCGCATGAGTTATTGTTCTGGCACTAGGTAAGTAGGATGAGCATGATTTATGAACGATTATGTGGGAAATTATTTTAAAGATACGACTTTATCTACTTTACAAGGACGCAAATAAATATGGAAATAGGTAATTGAGAATCTTAAAGGCAAGGCAGCAATATCCCACAGGGATCGGTCCTGGGACCGCATCTGTGGGACATCGGATACGACTGGGTGCTGCGCGCCGACCTCCCTAGCGGCGTCAGCGTAGTGTGCTACGCTGACGACACGTTGGTCCTGGCGCAGGGGAGGTCGCACCAGGCGGCGGCCGAATTAGCGGCACGCGGGGTTGCGACAATCGTCGAAAGGATCCGGCAATTGGGACTCGAGGTGGCCCTGCACAAGTCCGAGGCCATGTGTTTTCATGGTCCTCGGAACGCGCCACCGTTGGGGTCCCAAATAACGGTAGGAGGGGTTTCTATCGGCGTCGAGTCGACGATGAAGTACTTGGGACTCGTCCTCGACAGCCGGTGGAACTTCGTGGAGCATTTCCGACGTTTGGCTCCCAAACTGGAGCGGGCGGGCGCTGCATTGAAGCGGCTCCTGCCCAATCTAGGGGGTCCAAACGCCTCCTGCCGGAGGCTCTACGCGGGGGTCGTGCGGTCCATGGCCCTCTACGGGGCACCTGTATGGGCGCGCTCTCTGGCGCTGCGGCCAGCTCGCCGGTTGAGCGCGGCCCAAAGGGTCATGGCCATCCGGATGGTCCGAGGATACCGCACGGTCTCCTGTGAGGCAGCGAGCCTCCTTGCCGGATTGCCGCCATGGGATCTGGAGGCAAAAGTCCTCGCGCACGTATGGGAGTGGCGCGAGGAGGCGAAACGCCGGGGCGTAAGCCCGCTGCCGCGAGAAATCGCGGCACAGCGGACGGAGCTCCGGCGGGATCTCATGGCGTCATGGAAAGTACGGTTGTCGCAACCCAGTGCTGGGCACGCCACGATTGCGGCGATAAGTCCCCTCTTTGAGGAGTGGCTGGAGAGGCGCCACGGCGTCCTCACCTTCCGCGTGACGCAGGTCCTCACCGGACATGGCAGCTTCGGGAGGTTCCTGTGTCGGATAAGGCGGGAGGAAACGTCCGGGTGTCACCACTGTGTGGATCGCCCGGAGGACACGGTGGAGCATACGGTGGAGGTCTGCCCGGCTTGGGCAGAGCACCGCCGTGTCCTCGTGGAGGCGATCGGCGGCAGAGACCTCTCGCGTCCAGCCCTGGTTCAGGCCATGGTACGGAGCGAGAGGGCATGGGCAGCCGTCACCTCCTTCTGCGAAGCAGTAATGCTCGCGAAGGAGGAGGCGGGACGGTTGAGGGAAAGGCAAGTTTCGCGCCCTCTCGCCCCTAGCCGCCGCAGGAGACGCCCAGGGCGTCGGGAATCCCGGGCGGATTTCCGGCCACCGTAGGCGCGGGCTTGCGGACGGTGAGCAATGGGTAGCTCACCGTCCGGTAAGGACCAGGCCCGGGTCGACGGCGCGTTGTATTCCACGCGCGCCTCAAAGAGATGTCGTCAGCACATAGTAGGGGTCCACTAGGGCCGATGCCTGCCGGGGTCGCGGGAAGGTACTTATGGGTCACCGAGGCCCCCGCAACACAGGCAACAAGAAGGAATACGGGTGGGTTTTAGTCAGTAAGAGTCTGACACACCCTCCCGCTCCGCCCAGAGCGGGAGAAGTTATTTGATGATTTCCCACCCAAAAAAAAAAAAAAAAAAGGCAGCAATATGCCTGTCGCGCCCGCGATATCGCCCCAGTCTGAACGAGACTTAAAATGGATTCATGAGTTTGAAAATGCACACTAATTACTCCTATTGACAATACCTACAATAGTGTCCGATTTATCTAAAATCTCATTTTTTCAGAAGAGCAAGAACGAGTTTTTCTTTTTGAAAAACTTGGAAATATTACGTAAGTAGGTATTTAAATTTACATGAGTTGTTTGCGTAAATTTTAGCAAATCTTAGGTACTTATAGATGAATAAAAGCACTTGTGATATGCTTGGATTGGATTATATTGGAATTGGATTTGGTTGGAAAATTAGAAAAGCGGGAACGTTTTCGTTGGTTCTGACTTCTGACTAATTATTGTACTTGATCTTTGCTTCGAATAACTAGATGAGCACAATTCCACATAAAATCCTCGTACAGACACGTAAAGCTCATCAGTAATCCATGCAATCATTTCACCACATAGGTACAGGCCGCACAGGTCCGAAGCAATCCGTTCACACATGTAAGCGTGTAATTTATACGCGCACGTAGAGGCATTACTTCAAATCAACACCTGATTAAAATGCAAATGGCCGCCCTTTGCCGGACGCGGTGGCCGTTGGCCAATTATATGATTATTTAGTACGAACAAGGGGATAAGTTAGCAAAGCCTTGTCTATGGGAGCGACGAATGTGTCAGATTTTAGACGAGATTTTTTCACCCCCCAAAGAGTTTCATCTGATTCATCTACTTCAGCAGGCTTAGCACGAGAACCGTAGAGAAGCGTTTTGTCGACGAAAGAGTAGACAAAAATAACGTTTCCGTGTAGACAGTTGACAGTTTTCTACCGAAATGTAGACAAGCGATTTCTATTCTACAGTAAAGTAGAAATAGAGGGGCTTGTGGCTAAGTAATAACAGCCGCACGGGTCAATCGATCAGGTTAAGCTACGCTTGCCGCGGTTGGTCAGTGGATGGGGACCATCTTTACATACCAAGACCCCTCCGTGCCTTGGAAAGCACGTTAAGCCGTTGGTCCCGTCTGTCATTTATAAATCTTTGACAGTCGTTACGGGGTGTCAGCTCGAAAGTCTGACAACCAGTCTTACCAAGGGGTATCGTGTTACCCAGTAACTGGGTTGTGGAGGTCAGATAGGCAGACGCTCCATGTAAAATACTGGTATTCAGTGGTATCCGGTAAGACTGGAAGCCGACATCAACATAGTTGAGAAAAGGCTAGGCAGATGATGAGTAAAGTAGAAATAGAAAGTGTCATGCTAAGCCTGCAGGAAGGGATTACCAAAAACACTCTGTCCAATAAAATATTCTACTACGGTATACGAAGCAACATACTTAGAAAAAGGCTAGCAGATGGTTATAACGATGGAAAACAAAGCAAAAAAACGACCCTAAGAATGTGCCACCGGTTTTTAAATCAATCATGTGGTGCCGGCTAAATTCTATAGCTTCGCATCAACTACTTATGCAGAAAATAGACCAAAATTCTACCTGAAAAACAGGCACGCACTAGAGCACTTTTGCCTCCCATCATACGAGTACAAGGGAACACTATCCTCTCCCTACATCTATTCGGTCCGCACTCCCCAGTTCCCCACACATGCATACCACACACGGTACAATGGCGTTCAAAAGGTCATTGGAGCGGTATCAGTCTATCCTAAATATCTGTGGGACTAATGAGTCGTCTCTTTCACTGTCCGGAACTGTATGGCGTCTCGCATCCGCTTCTTGTTTATATTCAAACGTTTTTCCAAGAACATGCTCTAGGAGTATTTTTTATTGGGATTTTTTGAAAGGACATCAAAGATGGTTTTCAGAAAGGCATTCTGTTTACCTGTTTCTGGGATTGATTTTCTGGTTTGAAGCTATTTAAAGGTTCCATCTCTATTGCTGTTCTTTGCATTAAGTACCTACTTATAATATTCCTACAATAGTACACTAAAATAAACTTTTACCTACGTTATTGAAAGTAGCCAACCAACCGTAACATTAAACAAACAATCAATCATGTAATCTTAATAATTTCAACATTATTACGATAACACAACAGATACTATTGTTGTGTTATCGTAATAATGTTGAAATGATTAAGATTAAATGATTGATTGTTTCTTTCAAAACGGTAACGGCAAAACTAAATTAATTAAATAAATTAATAATAATCTGAACAATGTAATTCGGTGCGGGTTGCGTGCGTGGGGATTAGGGCGGTTGCAGACGAGACGCTGTGCGGGCGCTAATCCCGTGTGACAAGTGCCTGATGGAACCTTACACGACATACGTATATCGGTTAGGATTTACATTAATTTTGGGTGTTGGGGAAGTTGGGATATACTGCCTATCTAAATTTTACGATTTAATCATTTGGATTTACAATTAAAAAGTATTTTGAAGGAATTAGGTAGGTAGCTTTATAAATTTTAATGGGGAATCGATACGAAAATATGACGTTGTGTCTTAAAGCTGTCCTTAAATTCAAAGATTTTCTTTTTTAATTGTTTGCATTATATCTTAAATAACATTTTTTTTTAATAACCTTTTTTATTCTTAACGAATTTAATTTACTATGATAAAGAATTATACAGATCATACGCTTTGAAACGTTAACCCAAAGTAGAAGTATTAATCCTAACATCAATCCCATGTTCTCAGTCTCCAGTCGGACAGTAAAAAACTCAAAATACATCAGCTGCTCTTCTTCCCACGTAAACAATTCAAAGTGAAATGGGTCATAAGCGATGAGCTTACAATTTATCCCTATTCCCTACTCATTCATTATCGTTATCTACTCACTCAATACCTGAATGGCCCCAATCGATTAAGGCTATCTTTGGCCTTATTTTTACCGATTCGTTTGTATAAAGCCTTACAAATATTGTGCTTAAGTACCTACTTCATGAATTATTATTAAGTCAAATCAAATCCAAATATTTTATTTCGCATAAACCTACATGGGCACTTATGACGTTTCATAAGTGCCCATGTAAATTTATGCCGTCAGAAGCTAGGTGCACGGTTCCAATTGGTCGTTTGCTATGGAGAAGAGCCGGCAAGAAACTCCACGGTAACTCTACAATGTTTTCAAATTAAAGTGTTAATAGGTATGGGAGGATAGTGTATGGAGTATATACATATGTTGTATGATGGACACCTCTTTGGTATTAATATGCCGCATAAATATACATTACATGCTTTAAAAGGACGGTTCTGGAATCCCAAAACATTTTCACCCGTGTAATATATTCAAAAAAATAATGACATTTAAATTGAACACAGCGAGTAAAATTGTTCTCTGAATAAAATTAATGTCTGTAAATAAAAACGTAGTAGCACCCACGCTTTGTCACCGTAACGTAACTTTGACCTTACTCGAATATTACTCATAGTTCGTAGACCCCGCATTTGACTTATATTAACGGTAAACTCTTCGTCAAATAAGTGGCTTATATTAATAAATGATTCAGATTAAAGTTTGGAGACAATAAATTCATGAATTAAATTAGAGGTTTAAGGCTCCCACAGACAGTCGCGACGCAGCAGCGTGACGCGTCACCAGTAACACAATTTCTATGAAAAAGTATCGCACTGCGCGTCGCGCTGCCTGTCGCTCCCGTGATATTGCGCCAGTCTGCACGAGCCATTAAGCTCTGACCGCTAAAAGATCATGGTAATTTAAATATCATTTTATACTGTGCCTGATAAAGAGTAATGAGATTGATGAAACTGTTTGAATTATCATTTTAATTTAGGGACACGTCAATGAAAACGGATAATTGAATCAGATTGTCGATATTTAGCTATCCAACAAGGAATATAATATAACACACACTGAAAAATGGTGAGTATTTTCATCAGTACCTCAATCCTTTTCTACTCAATCCTTCCGTAATACCAATCGTGATGCTCGAGTTCATTATGAAACAAAATATTTTAAATTCACACGAACAAAAACATTCGATGTTGACAATGCAGCTTAATTAAAAGCTGCACTTTGGTCATTCCCGCCAATTTATACCGTCGAGTATCTCGTCCAATTTTTTGTAATGGCTGAAACAACTATAAATAAAAATGACGAGTAATTTCAGGGGATAGTCAATTATATCGTCAACGGTCCTTTGTTTGTGTAATAACAAATAAAAATCCAACTTCAATTAAAAGTTCAGAATGTCGTTAATTTCTAAGTTAAGCCTAACATCGGAAGATTATAATAATGATATTAAGTTCGATATAAATTATCTCCACAATCCTCCCCCGTAATTTGCAACAAAATATTTCCGAATTAAACGAGAGATACCAAAGTACTGGCAAAGTTGGCCAATTCTGTGATAAATGAGAGTTGTAAACTTGTACCTATTGGGGGACTAACTGAAGGTAAGGAAAGGCAATTTTGTGCTTACTTCCTTCACGTATTAATTACAAATAATATATCGAGAAATCGCTAAAGAAAAGTGAAAAATTCAGGCTCATTTTCATACCTTGATAAAAAGACTACTGTAATTTGACTACAAATATTACACCTAAACTACTGAATTCGTTATCTATTCTAAATCCGGTACACAAACTACCCTAATCACTGCACACAAAACTACGAAAAGTTCACTCGAAAACTAAACTATCACTAATTACTGTCCTTAATTCATATATGGAACTAATTAACTAAGAAAATACAGTTTATTTGTTATCAAATTCGCGATTGGTACGCGTTCCCGCCTAAACGCGAAGGCTTTTGATTCGGGCGGGCGGTCGTCCTGCTCGCAGGGCTTTCGGCACGCGACTGGGGCGGATCGATCCCGCCCTGCTAGCCGGCACAGCCAGCCACGTCCCGCGGGGATGCAGATGCAAGCGGGACCATAGGTCTGCTGGATGTAACAGTGCTTAGGTGTCCGGTATTCCGAATGATTAAAGTTCTGTGTACGTACGAGCAATTGAACATAGCGCACGACATGAATAGTGTGAATGTAAATAGAGTTCAAGAATTTATATGAATGTAGGAATCTCATTCTTGTTGCTTGTTTTTATTATGTTTATTTTATAAGATGTTCGACGTTATATACATATAGAATACCTAAGTGTACCTTATTGCAGTTGATTTTTTTTTTCAGGAAAGCTCCGACAATTTCCCATAACCGTACTTGCCACATCCAGTCACCATACGTCTACACAAATACAAATTGAATAACTCACAGAAGATCCACGTATTCGGATCTAAAGTGCGACGGGCCATCTATTTGAGGTGGCTGTCCCTTTGAGCGCTGGATTGAGTTACTCAAAGTGCGACCGAACTCACTCGATCGCTGCGACATGACAGCGACTTTTTGCATGTCTTATAAGCCCTTTGATTTTTCTTGATAGGACCCCTTTGGATGTTTTTTAGATAAGTACCTACTTTGCTGCTTTGAATTGGTTTTAAATTCGAACTCAGAACTGTAGCTTCTAGGTGTATCAATATATAGCATCGTTTGCAAAGGCTTTTGGAAATTGGATTTTTATTTGCAAACGCACTCAAAATGCATCTTCATGAGTAGTAAGATATTTTATTATAAATAAGGCTCCAATTAGATTTATTTTAAGCTTACTGCTGTTTTTACTCGGGCTACCTAGTAAAAACAATATAAAATAAGGCCCCAATAAAGGGTATTAGGGCCTTATTTTATGTTGTTTTTACTAGGAAGCCCGAGTAATATTTACTGAATACTAACTGCGCCCCGCGGTTTCACGCGCATAAGTCTCGATCCCGGGATAATATCGGGATAAAAAAAGTCTTTGATTTTTTTTATGGAAGGACATGGTATACCCATGTGCCAAATTTTATACAAATCCGTTTAGCGTAAAAAAACAAACATTCTTTCGTATTTATAATGTTAGTAAGGATTTTCTAGTTTAGGTGAAGCAATCTAAACCATTGTTAACTCATTCAACTAAGCAAATGTGCTGCGTCAACTAGGAATGTGCTCGAATTTAAAGTTCAACTATTAATACTTGTAACATTTTAGTCAGTTAATTAATTTTTAGACAGGCGTTCTTAATTTCCTCTATTTTCTGAGAAATTATGCTTTTAATTCTCAGTTCAAAAGCTGAATCAATTAAAAGATGGGTACTGTTTTCGTAGATTTTACTAGCGAAGGAAGTACGAAAAAGCTTAAATAAAAGATTTTTTTTTTTAATAATTGTGAACATTGAAAAAATATTTACATGCTCGAATATAAAATCCCTGCTGAGTACATGCAAGCGCATGCAACTTTTGTCATACACCCGTATTTGAAATTCATTTGACAAAGTCCCCTCGCGAACTTTAAGTCGATACCTCAAAGGATTGTTTTCAGCCTTTCGCAGCAAAACGTTTCCATTTCATTTTACGATACGTTACTTTCCACCTCTAGGTTTAATTTAAAACTTCATTTGTCTGGATAAAAAGAAAACCTTGTTTGTGTACAGTATCTGCTGAATGTGAAAGGCTTCGATTCTCATTTCACTTTTTCTGTTAGATATTTATTAAGTACCTACCTAAATACTAAGCGATCAACTGATCACCCTTTTTAATTGTATATGATTACGTTCAACTGTACCAACTAACCTACCTATACATATTCAGCTCTCTCTCTTGTGTTATCCCTTACGGAAAATCTTGGGAGATTTTTTTTTTTTTTTTCAATCCACACCTAAGTACAAACTTTGAAGTCATCAGAACCACTCTAACGTTCATTACTACAGCAAACGTGTGTGATTCGGTGCCATAGACGCGCAGTTTGACTGATTGAGCCATTTTTAGCCTACGCCGAGGAAGGGCAGCCGCTCTCCCGGAATAGCACGATCGTACTAATTATCACCCCTGTCATCTGTCACTAGGACGGGGGTCTAGATAAATTCGGTGGTAATTTATATGAAATTCTATGCCGAATACTTCCATACCAATATAATAATTGCGAAAGTGTGTCTGTTTCTTTGTTACGTTATCACGACTAAACTGCTGAACCAATTTTGATGACGTTTAAGTTAGAGGTTGTTTGATCCTTGAGGAAAAATGTAAGCAACCTTTTTTTAAATCGAATAGAAATGGTTGAAACTGAGTGTTAATTTTTTTATAAGAAAATCCGAAATCCACGCGGCCAAAGCAGCCGGCGCACTGCTGATATAAAATCAGTAATTATTTAAAAAAAACAAATGATAAACATGTGTTGTTTGATCATAAAATCTTGGCCGAACATCTAAACAGGCGTTTTAAATTGCGTTGAAACAAATGCTGCTCATTAAATTCAGATGTACGATGAAATATTGGAGCTGTGATTCGACGCGGCACATCGCGGATCGCAGACCGACTCTTGTTGGTTTCATATTAATTCAAAGTATTTTGAACTGAGAGAATTTCGCGGCAAGTTGAGAACATATCTTTGGCAGCAGCTGCCGGTTGAAAAAAGAAATAGTTTGTATTCACTGGCCACTGAAAGCTTCAACATTTTAGGGTAACCTTTTCATTACTCTGTGGTACGAGGGCGGGTCAATAAGTCCGTGACTTTTTGAATTTCTGACCTCTTTACTGAAACAGCAACACTGCTCCTGTCAACAGGCATCTGTCAGTTGACTCCTGTCAAAATTTAAACTTGCTGCGTCAGTTAGTTTGTGTTTGACAGCTATTTTTATCAGACTACTCACTAATTTGAGGAGAAAATGGAAAAAAGTGAATTTCGTGTGCTTATTAAGCATTATTTCTTGCGAAAAAAAACCATTACCGAGACCAAGGCTAAGCTTGATAAATACTATGGGGACTCTGCACCATCGATTTCAATGGTAAAAAAGTGGTTTACTGAATTTCGTTGTGGCCGTACAAGCACTGAAGATGCCGAACGTCCTGGACGCCCAGTTGAGGTCTCTACACCCGAAACAATCGAAAAAATTCACGATATGGTGTTGACCGACCGAAGATTGAAAGTGCGAGAGATTGTGGAAGCCGTAGGGATCTCGCATGGCTCAGTGGTTTCAATTTTGAATGATCACTTGGGCATGAGAAAGCTTTCCGCAAGATGGGTGCCGCGTTTGCTCACAGTCGACCACAAACGCAATCGTGTAACAACTTCACAGGAAGGTTTGGCGTTGTTTAATCGCAATATGGAGGAGTTTTTGCGCCGTTTTATAACCGTGGACGAAACATGGATCCATCACAACACACCAGAGACCAAACAACAGTCAAAACAGTGGGTTTCTAAGGGTGAATCGGCGCCGAAGAAGGCCAAGGTGGGTTTGTCAGCCAATAAAGTTATGGCGACTGTTTTTTGGGATGCACGCGGGATAATCCACATTGACTACCTTCAAAAGGGAAGAACAATCAATGGGGAATATTATGCCAATTTATTGGACCGATTCAATGACGATTTGAAAATAAACCGACCTCATTTGGCCAAGAAAAAAGTTCTTTTCCACCAAGACAATGCAAGGGTGCACACATGTGCAGTTGCCATGGCAAAAATCCATGAATTGGGCTATGAATTGCTCCCTCATCCGCCCTATTCTCCAGATTTGGCTCCGAGCGACTACTTCTTGTTCCCAAACCTGAAGAAATGGCTTGGTGGAAAAAGATTTGACTCCAATGATGAAGTCATCTCGCAAACAAAGGCCTATTTTGAGGACCTCGACAAATCATTTTTTTTGGAAGGGATAAAAAAATTGGAGAAGCGTTGGACAAAGTGTATAGAGCTCAAGGGAGACTACGTTGAAAAATAAAATTATTTTTTTATCAAAAAATCTGTGTTTTATTCCAAAAGTCACGGACTTATTGACCCGCCCTCGTACGTATGGTAAAAAATTATTTTATTCATAGGTTTGCATAAATCAAAAGGTTAACTTGCCTGATATTTTTAGGCTAAATATAAACCAGCATCCGTCTAAATAAAAACAAGAATTAATTTAGTTTGAACCCCATTAAACGGTAACCTGGGATTCTATTTCAAAATTCTGTAAACCCCTTCGAGTGAAGTGAAAATAATTAAGTCGGTGTTATTCCATCAGTAGCTTATTTGTTCTGCTTTATTAATTAGTGAGAGAGTCGAGCTTGAGCCGAGAACATGGCGCGTCGTCTTCATCCAATCCCTTTCAATTTCATCACAGAATTCAAAGACTTCGAACTGTTAAATGTCAAAGTGTTAACTCCGAACAACTTGAACGAGAACGAGCAAGTATCCTATTTCATTCCATTCGGTCATTAAACTAATTATAAGTGTTTATATCACCTTAAATAAACTTATATTTATAAAAAAGACAAGTTAAAATAATATGTCACCCCATTAAAGACGTGGGACAACGGTCTGTCGCCCAAACCGGCCATAATTCAAGCTGAAGGAAAATAATTTACGACTCCTAATCCTTAACAACCAGAATAAATTCCAGACAGGATACGGACATTACAGCCGTTTATATGTGCCGTTAAGTTTTTTAAATAAACTGAAACAATTGAGATGTATTACGGCTGACACCTGTTTAGGAGAAAAATAATGGAAATAGTCGAGGAAATAACTTATGATAGGGTCAAGAGGAATGTGTCGCTTAAAAACAACGTTGAAGCTAGTGAGATGCTCAAATATAGAAATAAAAACCGGCCTACTGCGTGTCGGACCACGCACAATGAAGGGTTCCGTAGCTGGGAAGTTGGTTTGAATTTATCCCAAAAACAAACTTAACATTGTAGTCGAAAAACATGTTCTCCCATACATCGATATATGCCACAAACAATTCTCCAACTGCAAATTTAAGTTGGTCGACTATTACTCGTAAACTTGTACCTAAAGCACACTTAGCTGTGATAGTTTCCTTTTTATTTCATTATATGTACTACTGCAATTAATTTTTTCACATCTCCATGAACAACCATTTAGCCGGCAGGGGGGGAGACACTTGACTCTAACAAAAATTAGCACTTTAATGCTTAATATTACGCAAGCGGATCCTTGATACGAAAAGTGGTGTGGTTAAATATCAAGGGTACCATAAAAACAAAAATTCAAGATTTTATTTTATCACTTTGTCGGCGTGATTAATATGTATATCTATGCCAAATTACAGCTTTCTAGTACTAAGCATCTCTGAGCTACAGTGGGGACAGACAGACAGACGGACATGGCGAAACTATAAGGGTTCCTTGTTTACTACGGAACCCTAAAAATACAGGATTCTCCAACAACTTCAAATAGATTGTAACAGATACCAAACGTAGCAAAAATTCAAATTCTGCAATATAAATGAACCATTGAAAATCATAATCATACGGAAGCAATATATTCCGAAAGCATTTTGATATTTTGGCAACTATCCGACATATTATGGTAATGTTGAAACATTTCATTTATATTTATTTTCATTATTAGAATAATAAAGTTTTCATTCAACAACAACATTAAAAGTTCATTCATTTTCGCCAACAGACTGCTATTAAAAATATAGCAGGAGTTTGTAGGAGTTCCTTTTGTTATCTTGCACTATGATTTTCTTCCGACGAAAGTAGACTACTTTCTGAGATGGAAAGACCAAGTGAAAAGTATAAAGCCGGTCCTCTCTGAAGACATAAAGACCAAGCGGAAAGTACCACAAATGACGCTTCAGGGGTAATGTTTAATAATGCATCCTTTAGATATTTACATGGGGCTGTGCTGCACAAACTCATACTTTATTAACGCACCCAAGATGTAGTGTGTTGCAGACATTTATGTAATTGTGCCCTTAAGATTAATGTCTGGGCTATACGTTAAAACGAGACGGTATATCTTATGCTTAGATAGTATTTCTTAGGGAGCCAGACATGTGCGCAAACATTGGTGCAAGCTTTGGTTGATTTAGTGTTAACATTCGTATCTATTGGACGTTGAAAATTTTGTGGAAAACTCACACTCCCTTTTAGTTTTGAGTTTTATGGACTTTAGCATAACCTGGTAACAGGCGAGATTTTTACATATTAAGACAAGTGATGTTTCGAAATTATGTGTATAAAATTGGTCTGCGGGTAGGGCACGAAACTAAAGAGATCTCGATAATACAAAATGATAACTCAACAATCGCTTTAGGCCTAGGCATGCGGCGCGTAGAAATTCTCACTTCCTAATTTAGAAAGATCTTATTAACAGCGAGAAAGTTGGAGGTAAAGATAATTTATTGCGCGGGAAGACAACTTTGTTAAGTTTCCGTGTTCAATTTACGAGTTTTGAATCAAATAATGTGTTAATCGTAATTATGGAATAGGTTAATGCTGAAAAGGTTATTTAAAAAATTTGTCATGAAATTATCAGCACAGTATGTTATTTACAAAAGCGTGCTTTACGTGAAAGTAAAAGCTACATAAATACTACTATTAATACTACTTTTGTTTTTTTAATGTTTATGATTGTATTTAGTTTATTTTGTGATCTACCTGTACGAGTACCAATAAATACTTTTTCTTTGTTCATAAATAAATTACACTCTGTATGCGCTGGTAACACACTGAATTAAAATGTAGCTTAACTTTCCTAACACAACGTCGCCAATAAATCAATTCTCTAGTCACTTACAAACAAGTCGGTCTCTCCACAATGACAGCGACATATGAGTGAATGCGTGATCCGTACCCGGCGTTTAGAATATTTACGATCGTCCCGACTGGTATATGAACCCGTGCTTCCGCTGAATCTTTCTTATGGGTAAATAGATGGTGAGGATATTTTTTTTAGGAAATACGCCCATAGTTTTATAAAGTAAGAGTTATGTATGATACTACCTCACCGGGATAGAGCACTTTCATGATAATATGGGGAAAAAGGAAAATGGAATTACTCCAAAATTTTATAGAAATGAGCCTGTTTTTGTTTATTTTGGCATTGAAAAGTGAGTATAAAAAACACAGATGAGTGTTAAGAAAAAATAAATTAATGGTGATTAAGAAAAAATAAATCTTACGAGGTACTTCAGACTGCGTGTTAGGTTGAAAGTCGCATACTAAGGTATATCTGTGCGGCAGCATAGATTTGTTCTCGAATGCCATGATTTCATAAAAAGTCGTTACATAGAACAAACCTTACTTAGAGATATGTATCTATGAATGGTTCTAATGATTCTAATTCTGTACCTAAATACATATTTGTTATGGTTGCGAATTGTTCTTATTGTGCAAGATACTACCTGACACTGACCTGCATATTGAAAAAACGTAAGAACATCTGAATTTAGCGGGCTACCTTTGTGGATCTACCATAAAAGCAAATAAGTTTTTTTCTATGAAATGAGTGAAACTAAACTCCTAGCAACAGTAGGCCAACCTATGCTCGTAGTAACGGAACGTTACCAGACGTTTGACAGCTGTCATTGTGACAATTTCTTGACAGCTGTCATGACACACGTCAGATTAATATAGGACAGCGCCACCTACCTGATAGCTATTAGCAAAAAATGAAAACTGTAAGAACAATACCAAAAATAAATATAATATCGGTTAGAAACCCTTTTCGAGATACATTCTTAAGCAATAACTAACTATTTGTCATAGTATTTCAACTTCATAACTCACCATTTTTTTAAAACAATTATTGTTTGAATAACGTTAGATATTAAATTGTAATTGAAAAATCTTAGGCGAAAATTGAGGTCATAAAATTAACCTCAATAATATTTTATTTTCAAATGAAAAGATTAGAATTTCGGGTTCAAATATTCAAATCAATGCACCCAATCTGTACCTAAGTGGTACTACAAATTGGTAATGGTAAACACAGAGGTACTTTTTCTGATCCATTTGTTTATATTTTCATCAGATACTTAGACAGTAAGTTTGTTTTAATATACATATATTTATGGCTAAGAATTACAAACAAATTGAATGTTACGAATGCTCTGCCAAAAGGAATATTAATGTTGATTGCAATTTCGGTGTAACCCCCATTGGACCTGCCCAAGTCTAGTGCCTCAGGGCATATTCCATAGTATCCGGGGAGTTTCCCGGATACTGAGCAAAACAACAGCCAGCAATCCATTTGTATTCTACACAAATACAAACAGATACAGATGGCATCAATTTAATTACTGTGAATCATGGGATAGGTACACAAATAATTTGAACATCTACTTGTAAATTAGTTCTTTTTAGGGTTGCGTAGTCAACAAGGAACCCTTATAGTTTTGCCATGTCCGTCTGTCTGTCCGCGGCTTAGCTCAGAGACCAGAAAACTGTAATTTGGCATGGGTATATATATTAATCACGCCGACAAATTGGCAAAATACAATGATGAAAAAAAGGAAAAAAAAAGTAAAAGTAGGCTTTATAAGTTAACGAGTAATAGTCGACCAATTTACATTTGCAGTTGGAGAATTGACCATGACGATGTATGAAAGAACATATTTTTCAACTACAATATTAAGTTTGTTTTTGGAATAAATTCATCCCAACTACGGAAGCCTTCATTGTGCATGGTCCGACACGCACTTGGCCGTTTTTGTTTTCAATATTACAAGCGCTACGAATACTACAAAATCGTCAGTGGGAAAAATACATTTCAACTAGCTTTTAATATTTTAGGCAATGTGTAATCAGAATCATTTTTTCAAGCTTTCAAAACCGGAACAGCCTATTTTTAGCGTCTCTGAAGTAAAAATATTGAACTCATTTTCAAAAGAACTTCCGACTCGTTTGTTTGTGATACAATGACCATAAAAAGAGGTTTCTGTAAATTTTATTTCATTACCTAAATATCTTTTACAGAGAAAGTACATCATTTTGTTGACAACTCTAAATAATACGGGTCTGCATTGGTAACAACATTGTGCCGCCCTCACTCAATCGAGAAATAGCCTCTTTGGGGGCCAAGATTTGTCCGGATGGAGCTTTGACAATGCCACAGATGAATGGATCTGTAGTATTGACACATATCTACGACTTCTTTTTTTTTTTTGTTTAATGCCGCCACTCCTGGGCAAAGGCCTTCATCCACTCCTTCCATCGTTCGCGAAACTTAGAACCGAGTTCTATTGTTGTAAACACAAAAAAAAACAGTTTCGGTTTATTGGTATACATTCCACCTTAATAGAACCATCGTCACCTAGCCTTTTCCTAAGTATCTTGGGTTCGGCTTCCAGTCCAACCGCAAACAGCTGAATATCCAGTATTTTACATGAAGCGACTGCTTACCTGACCGCCACAGATCAGTTATTGGGTGACATCATCCATACGTACCCCATCATAACATCGATGAGTAATTAAATTCTTTTTTCAACTGCACCACACTTTGGCCTTAGCAAGTTGACAAATGATTGCGGAATAAATAAAAATAGAAAGTTCAAAAGTGCACGCCTCACACACAGAAACATGTTGACGATAAATTTAACGGAAAAAATCTAAGAAAATTCATCGATTTTTGTTAAAATCTTTTGAATGGTTATGAGTTTGATAACGAAAATCAATAGGGCTCATCCGAAAGGTGAAAGAAAACTTATAAAATAAGAATTAGATTAATCCATTGCGTGTGACGACGTGCATCGTGACGACAAACAGACAAACTTCCCAACGGAAAGCACTACACGTAATATTTTCATTTTTTTTTGTATCAAGATTTATCTAAAAATATATCGACGGTTAAAAGGTAATTGGGCATAAGCGACATTTTGGTCGAAAATGAGTTATGAATGCCATCCTACTTAAAAAAAGAGATTAAGTAGGATGGCATTCATAATTAATTTTCGATTAAAATGTCGCTTATGCCCTATTACCTTTTAACCGTCGATATTAATCTCGAACCAACCGCGGCAAGCGCGTTGACACGTTGCCGTGCAATAAGAGCATGAGATGCACCAGCCACTAAAGTATTCTTATTCCCGGCCTTGGATTCTACGGCTAGACCTCATTGAAAAGTCCCATGTCTATTCGAACTGCAGTCTACGGGCTGCAGTAATTAGGTTACGTGTCCCGCGCGTGAGCGGACTTCCAATGTGCGGTATACCTACCCGCGCCCGCGGCCACACTTTGGTATCACTGCAGACGCGCGCAACACAGACAAATTATTCAAACATTTGGGCTACTTGTACCTTTTAGCAGCTCCTGAAATTGTTTCATGCGTTTTTGTTTGAACTGTTTGTTTATTTGCTGTGGAGGGAAAGTTGTGGTTTTGTTTCAGTATCAGTGTAATTTAGTTCAGAGTCTACTGTAGCTGTAGCAAGGGATCACTGGCTACTTTTTACCCGACTGCTCCAGAAGGAGGGTAATGTTTTTCGAGAGTATGTATGTATGTGTGTCTATTTCTTTGGCACGCTCTGTAGCCTAAACGGCTTCATGGATTTTAACATATAAGGTGTCCTTAGATTCGTCTTAATTGTGGGAGTGACATAGGCTATATAATATTTATATGTATACTGCATCTGCAAATACAAAAAAAAGGTAAGGGAAGCTTTTTAAAAATAAATTGCAACAATATTGGTATCAAATAAAAGCCAGTAATTTTCAAATATATATATGTATATAATAAAAAAACTAAAAAGCTTGACATAAAATAAATTATTAAAAAAAACACATAACTGAAAAGGGGAAAACAAGCATTATAATCAATAGAATTTTGGCATCGCAGGGAGAAACGAATAACCTGAAATATGGTGTAACTTTTGATTATCCTGCGATACCAAAAATATATAGATTATAATCCTCGTTTTTCCCTTTTCAGTTGTGTTTTTGCAGTCGGGTTTTTTGTTTTTTTTTAAATAATTATTTATTGACATTAACCCATACATGCCCATTGATTCGAAAACGAAACAGAGGTAGTACTTTCATAAAACCATCTTGAATCGTTTGTTATTGCAGTAATATATAAAAAAACGCCATCTATCGCAGGACTATCGAAGTAGGTTCTACTTGCAACAAAGATTTTTGAGCAGCGCACAGTGGAACGAATGTATGGGAGCGGTTGGACGTAGACATGTCCGAAAAAAAAGAGTAAAATTATGCCAAACTAATGATGCCATCTTATTCGATTACTTAATGCCTTCATAACTTGTGGTGATGAATTTCTTCATAACTCCCATATTTCGGGAGTAATTTGAGAAAATGTGAAATTTTACTATGAAAATGAGTGTATCGAGCTCTCTCCCTCCTGATTCCGGGCTTGTTTCAAGTAGCGGTCTCTAATATCATAATGCTAATACTAAGAGCTATATTTAATACTAAGACACATAGTGCGCCAAATGTGCACTTTCTGGGATAAAGAGTGATGTTTATTTTATAACACAATTTTTTTATTTTTTGTTTATTTTGTTGATTAAAACCGTTTTTCTAAAGGTTTACCTTATTACAATAACATTTCTGAGCAGCCAATTAGAGAAGATATAAGCTAATTAGGATATATAATTAGGGACTTAAGGTTTACATATAAAACTGATGCACTAATGATTACTGATAAGAACATTGCTATTATTTAATTACTAAATGGCTCTTAATACACTAATTTAGCATGCATCATTTACTAATTATCACAATAACTAATTACCTTGCAATATTTAACAAAGGATACCTGGGATACCTGGATTTTATATAAATAGGTCACTATTAGTAACTTTAAAATCAGTGTTGATTTACACCTCGTTGTATCCAAGCTAATCTCGCAATGTATTTTCCAAATTTTAATACAAATCTTGATATTCACGTTGCTTTATGCGCACGCGCACATAAAGATTTACGCGACTTTAACTATTTGTTCAGTGTTTTAAAAGATAACAGTTGTGTTCAGTTATGTGAAAGTGCTGAAACAAGTTTAAAAGACTAGTGTCGTCGATTTTGCTACCGCATTTATGCAAAATGGACACAGTCTGGAAGAAGCACAGATAAGTTTCGGAAGAAACATGAGATTTGGCTACAGGCTGCAATTCAATGGCCGGAATTACAGAATGAAAATATGGAACCTTCTACAGAAAATATAAGTGACGTCATCGAGCCCATAATTTCTCCTGCTAAATCTGATGCTTCAACTTGTACACATCCTAGTCCTCGTAAATCTTTTGAGGACCTTAGTAACCGGCAAAAAAGAAGACGCACTGAAGATAGTCTTTCATGCAGCAGTAGCAGCGCTGAAATTATGTTTTCGGCCGAAAGGGCGCTTCAAAAGGCAGGACAAAGCGATACAGCTTATGTTATGAAATACTTGACGGAGAATCCAGAAGAGGCCTCAAAAATCAAAGCCTTCATTGAAGGTAAATCAATTCAGGTACGGGAAATATCCCCTTTGAAGGCATTGGCTCTTTATGTATCGATGAACTTATCGAAATGGCGCTATAACACTCTTCGGGATTTCAACACTCAAGAAGGAGCTCTTCAATACCTGAGTTACTACATGTTGGTTAAAGAAAAAATTAAGTGCTATCCGGCCAAAGAAGATCTCACAGTTACAGAGAGCTCTGCAAAAATCAAATTACAAGCCTTGATGGATTTAACCTCAAGAAGACTTATTAGGTCGTTAGAAACCCGTATTGATCCCAATCAACAGCTCGTATTGACCAGCAAATGGGGTTTTGACGGATCATCTAGCCAAAGCATTTATCATCAAAGGACGAGTGAAGATGAGCAAATCGATCTTGCTAGTAATTTTATGATTAGTCTTGTACCACTGCGGCTCGTCTCAAAAGGTGTAACAATTTGGGAAAACGAGCGACCATCTTCCACTTCATTTTGCCGGCCAATATTGTTTAAGTTTATAAAGGAAACCAAAGAAAATGTGCAGAGAGAGATGGCTGAAATCGAAGCAGAGATTGAAGCCTTAACTCCATCCACCATCACTGATGGAATTAGTGTCAAACACCAACTGCTGTTGACAATGATTGATGGTAAAATTCATTCCATTATATCCAATACAGCAGCTTCAGTGTGTGACATATGCAAGGCTTGTCCTAAAGAAATGAATAATTTAGAGTTAATCAAAGATAAACACGCAAACGAGGACATGTATAAATATAGCTTAAGCACCCTTCACGCTTGGATTCGCTCAATGGAATGCTTATTACACATTTCCTACAAATTAGACATAAAATCATGGCAAGTAAGGGGTGATATAGCAAAAAGGCAAGTTGATGACAGGAAGAAAAGAGTTCAAGAGGCTGTAAGAAGAGAAACGGGCTTACTTCTCGATGTTGTGAAACAAGGCAGTGGATCCACCAACAATGGCAACTCGGCAAGGAGATTTTTTGAAAACTACACTAAATCTGCTGAACTGACCGGAATAGATGCTATGCTTTTAAGAAAAATCTGTGTGATCTTGCAGTGTATTTCATCAGGAGAGAAGATCAACGTAACTAAATTCCGAGAGTTCTGCTTTGATACTGCTAAGCTTTACGTGGAGTTATACCCATGGTATTATATGCCTTCTTCACTTCATAAAATTTTAATGCATGGGCCAGACATAGTTCAGAACATGTCAATTGTGCCCATTGGTTTTCTATCCGAAGAGGCATCTGAGGCTAGAAATAAAGATTTTAGAAAATATAGAGAGGGGCATTCTCGAAAGCATAGCAGTATCTCATGCAATGAAGATATTATGCACAATCTTTTACTGTCTTCTGATCCACTTGTTACAAGTATCCGTCCAAAAGGAAATAAGTTTGTAAAAAAATCTTCTTTTAAGGAATTTTATGAGCTTACGGATTCTGAGAAAAGTGATATCGAATTTGTTAACATAAATGATTTAGCGGACATCGATTCTGAATTTGAATTAATTGATGATGATGATGATGACGAAGATAATTAAATGATGTTATTGTTTTAAAATGTGTAACTTAGTAAATTAGAGCTTACATCTTAATTATTTATTGTACTTTTAATGAAACTAGGTAATTTATTATCAACTTACTTAAAAGTCATACTCTCATCAGTTCTTGTGAATATTTTTGTTAATATATATTTCTGTATATATATAATATATTTATACACCTCTTAATAAGTCTGTCTGCGGTTTAAAGTAAATACAAATGGGGAAAAAACGTTTTTTTTTTTAAATTTTCATTTCCTTTTATCCCAGAAAGTGCACATTTGGCGCACTATGTGTCTTAGTATTAAATATAGCTCTTAGTAATAGCATTACGATATTAGAGACCGCTACTTGAAACAAGCCCGGAATCAGGAGGGAGAGAGCTCGATACACTCATTTTCATAGTAAAATTTCACATTTTCTCAAATTACTCCCGAAATATGGGAGTTATGAAGAAATTCATCACCACAATTTATGAAGGCATTAAGTAATCGAATAAGATGGCATCATTAGTTTGGCATAATTTTACTCTTATTTTTCGGACATGTCTACGTCCAACCGCTCCCATACATTCGTTCTACTGTGCAGCGTTGACATTTGATTCAAATAGTGAGCATTGCAATTTGTGTCGTGTTTTGCGTCGCGCCAAAATCATGTCGTCTGCCAGAAAAAAGTAAGTAACTGTTTTATTGAGTAAATTTTTGTACTTAACACAGGTTTATAATAAATTTGGGTAAATTATAAACTTATTCGTGTATTTAGAATGAGTAAATAATAATTTATAAATACCTATACTGTCTGTATAACTTTCGTGTTTCGAAAACGATACGTCGGGTAAATATACAGGTGAGACAGTCTTGTACTATAATGTTTTTTTTTTGTTTTAGGCGAAACACACAATTAACTACAAATGAAATCGTTGATTTAATCAATGATTTAGCTTCGGATGATGAAGTGACTGCAGCTGACATATACATCGACCCTCCAGGTAATGGAATTGTGTCAGATTCTGACTCGGGGGACGAAACAAATGTTACATTTGAAAATTTATCACGTCGTCAACTTTTGGCACCTGCTGAACTGACACTAAGTGGAACAAATATCAGTGATGGCAGCGACTCGGAAGAAGAAGATTCACACCCAAGCACGTCAAGTCAGTCACAGTCTTTATCAACCCGTCAGCGAAGCCGGCCATCGCGATCTATAGATTCAACGCTTCTACCTCCACCGCCGCCTCTACCGCCTAAGGCAGCCCGGAAATGGGTGAAGAGAGACTTACCCCAACATCATGATGAGTGGATCGCACCCTTCCCAAGATCAGTAATTACCTTGTCTGATGCTTCAGAACCAGTCGATTTCTTTTAATTGTTTTTTAGCCATGAAGTTATCATGCACATTGTCCGTCACTCTGTTATTTATGCAGTACAAAAAGGAAACCCAGGATTTACCCTCTCTGATAGTGATATTTATTGTTTCATTGCCATTTTGATAATGACTGGGTATTCTCCACGCCGCGACGTCGGATGTATTGGGAAAGTAACGAAGATACACACAATATCTTGGTGGCGAAATCCATGCGGAGAAACCGATTCGAAGAAATTCTTCGATATTTCCATGTGGCCGATAACACCAACCTTTGCCCTAATGACAAAATGGCTAAAGTCCGCCCTCTTTTTGATTTACTGAATAAGAAGTTTCTGCAATATGCTGTAATCGAAAAGGACATCAGCATAGACGAATCTATGATACCTTACTATGGTAGACACGGTTGTAAGCAGCATATCAGGGGAAAGCCTATTAGATTTGGCTTCAAGACGTGGATTGCGGCCTTGCGCTTAGGATATTGCTTATACGCCGACCCGTATCAAGGCCGCTATGAAACATATAGTACTGGGTTAGGACAATATGTTGTGCAAAAACTAATGACTGAGATTCAGAACATCTACGAAGAAACAAGGTTCTCAGTTTTCATCGACAACTTCTTCACAGGATTACCGTTGATGACAGCAATGAAAGAAACAAATATATTAGTGACGGGTACAGTTCGTGGTAATCGTACTGAGAAGTGTCCTTTGAAAGATGAGAAGTCGTGCAAGAAGGAACAGCGAGGTTACCATGATAGTCGGCTCGATCTAAACAGCGGCATTTGTGCAGTACGCTGGAATGATAACAGTGTAGTAACTCTGTTATCCAGTGAATACGGCGTGGAGCCTATACGAACTGCAAGGAGATACTCAGCTGCGCAAAAACAAAGAGTACATGTGCCTCAACCCAACATTGTATACCAATACAATCGTTTTATGGGAGGGGTTGATCGGTTGGATGCAAATATCGGTACCTATCGAATAGCAATGAGGGGCAAAAAGTGGTATATTCCCTTGCTTTTCTGGTTGGTAGACGTTGCGGTCAACAATGCTACCCTGCTAGCTCGCAATTTCTGTAAAGATATAGATACGCTCGAATTTCGACGTAGCATTGCCCGAACCTTACTTCAAAAGTATGGCAATGATAAGCAGCGTCCGGGACCTAGCAAACGGGTATCTACGAATGTACCTACATCAGTACGAAAACATAACGCCGAGCACATGATCGGCAGGGCGCCTAGTCGGCTGCGATGTGCCTATTGTAAAAGCCTAACAGTCACTTTATGTCAAAAATGTGAAGTCAACTTACATTCTAAATGTTTCCCTGCGTTTCATTCTTAGGTTTTACTATAACTTACTGTGGATATATAATAAATAAACTCATTATAACATATTTGTTTTAATTCCCTATAACGAATGTAGGATATTTGCCCGTTGTTTCGTTTTCGAACACCTCTAAAATACCTATTTTTTTTTATTTTTTTTTACTAATACTAGTAAATACTAATAAAAGGGTTTATCAACATAAACATATCTGAAAATTATCAAAATCGGAATCCTAAAATAGTTCTGGGCATATATGGGTTAAGCTTATTGGTGTCCATTTGACTGAGTAAAGCTTTTTTACACAGCCACACGAATTTACAGCACAAAATAGATGTCCAAAAAAAAACATCTACTCTCTATACATTATTCCATGAGGCGTAACGATAATGAAAGGCTGAAATATATGATTTATTTAACTCTTGTGTCGCTTTTATATTTTTTATGTTGATACTTCAGGTAAGAATCAGTGTCATATGCACACCCAGAATATTACCCTACCTACAGGCAAAGGTGGGTATCTAAGATTAAGTTATTATTAATCCTTAGTAACAAGGAGCCGAGCCTCTTTTCAGTCAAAATTAAGTGATAAAACATTTTCAGGAGCTGTGTGAGTGTAAGAGCGTACCCGTTTATGTGGAGAGCCCTTACGGGGAGAGGTGGCTTTCTCAAGCCAACACGAGTGTTTGTGCTCCTTGCTCCACGCTCCCCTTATCACTCATTAGCGTATAACGCTGTAAGGTACAGGCTGAGGGATGCATCTTAAAATGTTGATGGAGGTGAGTAAGTGTCGAGTTTTATATGAAAATTATGGTGGATGGTGGATGGGTGGTTTGGCTTAAAAATGTGAAAGAAGCCTTTGCAGAATAAGTGTAGAGTTAAAAAATAAAACAGTAAATATAGAGCAAAAGTATAAAAACATAATGATGACGTGCTATAAATTAAGAAGATAAAATTGGCCTGTTATTAAATACAGAGCAAATAGATACCAAATAGAGCAATTAATCCCTTGTAAATAACAACGGGAGTCTATTCTGCAATCTATGTATACTAATGTTATAGCCGAAACGTTTGTTTGTTTGAACGCGTTAATCTCTGGAACAACTAGTCTGATTTGAAAAAATATTTTTGCTTTTGATAGCCCAATTCTTAAGGAAGGCTAAAGGTTTAACATCTCGCTACACGAAAATGTTGTGGCTGTTATTTTTAACTGACTTTAAAAAATGAGGATGTTGTCAGTTCGTCGGAAACTTTTTTTCTTTTCTTTACGTATATTCTCCGATTACTCTAAGACGCCTGAACCGATTTAGAAAATTATTTATTTGTTTGAATGGGTTCTTTTAGGTGGTCCCGTTGTCAACAGGTCAGGATCTGATGATGGGATCCTGGAGAAATCCTGGGAACTCTTGAAATATAATAGGCACACCTATACCTAGCGATTTGGGTATTTTTTTAAAGTATCTCGTGCATTTGCTCTCGGAAAGCACCATATGGTGAAGTGGAGCTGATGGTGAAGTACCAGGAGAACTCCTCAACAATTACCGTCCCTGCATCGGGAAAAGCAATTGTTTGTAAAAAGGTGATGAGTAGTTAACATTAGGCTATTGTACAACTGTAAATTATATAAATTACGAACCGACCCACTAAACACGTATTTTTCCCACTTAGTCAATGTGGATGATATAATAACTTTCTGCCACTGTTGTTTACGTAGCAGGTAGTGGTGTTCCAATTTGTGTGGGGTAGGTACTAGGTACTAAAGCTAAAAGTAAAAATCCATTATTACAACCGACTTCCAAAAAAGACACGACAGAGTGAAATAAAAATAACACTCATTTTGAAAGCCTGTGGCAGAAAAACGAAAATACAAAACCAAAGACACCGACTTCCTTTTTTTTTTTTGTATTTTGTGCTGACATCCACGCGAAGGAAATCCGGATACAGAAGCTAGTGCTTTTTATAAAGATGAGAATTTACATCGCGATTCTACGTCACACCACTATCTATGAAATTCTGTCACGTAACAATCGAAACGTCATTCATAATGAACTCCTGCGTCGCTCGTCGCAGAGACATTGAAACATAAATTCACACACTGTGAACCTAACTTAAGGCTACGTTCCGAGGCATAATAAATTTATTTATTCATCACATGCAGTGTCAGTAATCAGGCAGATTCTCACAAGTCGTCAGGTACAGTCAGCCTCAAATAGGTATATAGATCTACAAGAATTCGTTTAATTATTTACAATTTGTGTTCCATAATACTATACCAATTTCTAACAAGTAGCTACAACTAAGTTTCAAAGCAAGTTAATGTTAATAAGTTTTGTGGCTACACATTGATTCAATATTATGGAACAAAGATTGTAGATAATTAAATGAATTCTTGTCGATGTATAAAACTTTTTGAGGCTGACTGTACCTATCGAATGCAATTTGACTAGCGATTGCACATTAAATTACAAATAAGATACGAATGCATCCTTATGCAGTAGGCCTACTTACAGGACCGTTATACTTCTGACAATTTTATTCTATCGTTTGCAAAGACTTAAATCATTAGCTTCCCGACCGCGTCAAACGATGGTTATCCGTTTCCAGTGACATTTGAACAGAATTGTCTATTCATGATGAGAGCAGTGGTGGCCCAGTGGTAACGGCCGCGACTTACGAGTTATAGATCGTAGGTTCGAACCAAGACAGGCGCTTTACTTTGTGTAAATTATTTCACCACCAATGCTCTCAAAACCAGAGGCGGCCTAAGGCGTGGGCGACGTGGGCCACCGCCTACGGCCTCGCGGTCCGAGGGGCCTCGCGCCTCGAAGGCTTATGCATTGCTTAAAACCCTCGAAGTTCGCGCTTAAGGCGCTGACAAGACCCAATTGACCAAAATAGGCTTCACTTAAGAAAAAAAATTGCCAAATCTGTATAGTTTGTGGTAGCGAAAAAAATATATGTTCATTTTGAACATATTTCCCAGAACCTGGTTGTTACCAAAACACGTATTGAAAACAAAATCTCGATACAAACTTACGTTAAACTAACCTCTTACTTTGAGTTCTAATCCAAAATATCTGTATCAAATATCAACATACGTTACGTATTTAATTAATAACAAGAACGTCTTATTTGAATGCAGAACTTGGTTGTTTTTTATTTTCGATTAATCAACTCAATTTTGAGTAAATAGATAATTACTTCATATTTTGCTATAAATTGCAAGCGTATATAGCGCAATAGAAAAGAAAGAGAAGCGCGATGACACATCGCGCTTCTCTTTCTTTTCTATGGAATTTAACAGTGACCGCGGTTTAGGTGTTGTCAGCGTCTTAGTAAAAATATTCCAAAAGAGCAAATATTAAAAAAAAAACTGTCAAGCTGTATAGTCCTGCAAGTGGGTGAGAGCAGTGACTTCCAACTTTACAAAATATATAAAAAATTACAAGCAATGATCCCAATTTTACCCAACTTCATTAAAGATGTGAAACAGCTGCTCCAATACATAACAGAAAATAATAACTTGAAAGAAATTTATCCAAATATCATATAAATTTATCCATATATCGTTCGAATTTTGTTAACAATACCGGTAAGTACAGCCTTCGCTGAAAGAAGCTTTTCTAAATTAAAACTAATAAAAAAATATTTATGAAATTCAATGAGTCAAGAAAGACTTTCAGCTTTGGCAGTTTTATCTATTGAAGCAGACATAGCATCTAATTTGAATTACGATACAATTATTAAAGAGTTCATAAGGCTAAAACAGGAAATTTCTGTTTTTTTATTGTAACTTTTTTTTATTTTTCTTCTATGTTAGTCAAAAAAATCTTTTCAATTTTATAAAATTTGTCTTCTCGCGCCACCAGAGGGCCTCGCGAAACGTACCTGACCCACATCAAATTTAGATCTTGCCCCGCCACTGCCCAAAACGGCGAAGGAAAACATCGTGAGGAAACCGGCATGTCCTAGAACCAAAAATTTGAAGATATGTGACATCTACCAACCCGCACTGGGCCCGCGTGGTGGATTACGGCCCACTTCCTCTCACCGAGAGGCCTGTGTCCCAGCAGTGGGAACATTATAGGTTGATTATGTGTGTCTATTCATACTGATAAAAAACGATAAACGAAAATACAAAACCAAATACTTCGGAAATTAAAGTTATTTTGCACTTTGTAGTTTTTTTTTGGAAGTCGGTGGCATATCCACTAAGTGACAGGAAATTATTATAACATCATCCACATAGACTAAGTGGGAAAAATACGTATTATTGAAGCTAACTCAAAAACTACCCAAGCAAAGATAATAAAATTGATATGCGACCACCTAGGAAGTATACACCCTTTCAAATAAAAAATCTAGTTTCCAAATCGGTCCAGCCGTCTTCGAGAAATCGGGACATTCGAGAAAAAAAAGGATTTCGGGATGCCTGAGCTCACTCTTTTCAGTATGGAAAATTTGTGTGTGCGATCGAGTACGGTGAGGGCAAATCTAACAAATAAAATCCGCGATGGCTTGCTATTATTATTTATAGACAATGTTATAAAACTTGGCTGGCATTTTGACGTATTGCTATTGTTTTCAAACAAGATTTGCATTTGCAATTATTGCATAATGTATTGCTTTCAATGTGGTTTTCGATGCTACTAAAAAGCGGTGAAACGGTGCCAAATGGTATCGTTTCTAGAGATCCGCTAGGAGTTTTCTTACTGCGTCAAATATGAATGAATATGTAAGGTTGTTGGGCAAGTTAAGAGTCCGTAATACCTCAGCGCCACCTAACTCTTTATCTCGCTCGCACACTACTAGCGAGAGTCTGGGCGGCAGGGAGAAGGCTCCAAGGCGCCGATAGTTTAGGTAATTTCTTAACACGTTGATATAGTGGTAATAAAAAAAACATAGTACCTGCTTTATATTTAGTTCATTATTACACAAAGTTTCATGATCTAATTTGAAGTACATATTTTTTTTAATACTAGCGGTTTATTGTTCGGTTTGTAGGTAATTTTGTATTTTTTTTTCTGTCGAGAAAATTTTATGGAATCGTGTTTTCGTCGAACATACTACTATACAAAGTGTTGTTTTGAACACCTTGTATATTAATCCTTAACTTACCAAATATTTATTTCAAAATTAATGCTGTAGTATTTTCGATATAATGGAGGATCATACTAAACAAAATGAGGTAATGGTGCCGATTCCCTTGTTCACAAACTAAACTAAATTTAAGTTCAGTGCATCTTTTTCTTTCTATTTCATTGAGAAAAGGACAGAAGATAAATTTTAGTTTAGTCCTGTCAAATTAATCAGAGTTTGACGTAAATTGACGTAATTTTAGTAGGCAAGTTTTTAATCACGTCTAAACTTGTATGGAGTAGTGACAGGCACTGATTAATTTGACAGGACTAAACTAAAATTTATCTTCTGCCCTTTTCTTAATGAAATAGAAAGAAAAAGATGGACTGAACTTAAATTTAGTTTAGTTTGTGAACAAGGGAATCGGCACCATTGTAGACTCTTAAATGTATTAATCAATCTAAAAATACTCAGCTTTGTTATTTGATAAGGTCCAACGGAGATATGTGTATGTAGCTATTCATTTCAACCAATTAATTAAAAAATATAAACAGCTAGACATTAATTCTTGGGGTATGTTATAATGTGTTTGCATGAATATATGTGTGTCTAGTGACGATGTGACGTGTAAGATGTGAAGACGTGTAAGATGTACACGGACAAGGAGCCATTTTATTTTCTATTTTCTACAACCATTGTTCCATAACATTGTATCCACCGTACAGGTACAAAACATAGTATACAATTTATTTTACCAAAACAAAGGTGGACATTTGTTCCACTACATCTATACACCATATGACCAAAACAAGGTAATCTACAAGTCTCACAAATATGTATAAAGTAATTATTCAATAACTGGGTAAACAAATCTAAGTTCTTACAATTCAAAAGTTAAACTTAAGAGGTGTTAGAAATAAGTAAGTATTTACTGTATTTAGTTGCCATTAACAATTGCCCTTACGCGTCAGAGCGGCATATTATTACTGTCATGACAACGATCACATCTTGGATCAGGCGAGCTTGGCGAGCATTACAGTGCGTTCCTGTAATGATACAATTCGTAAAATTGCAGCAGTGAGTCCGGAAAACCGAGCATTACACATGAATCGATGTAACATGTACGAATACTCATAGTTTAAGACGCTGACAACACCTAAGCCGCGGTCACTGTCAGATTGCATAGAAAAGAAAGAGAAGCGCGATGACACAACGCTTGTAATTTATTGCAAAATATGAAGCAATTATCTATTTACTCAAAATTGAGTTGAATAATCGAAAATAAAAAACAACCAAGTTCTGCGTTCAAATAAGACGTTCTTGTTATTAATTAAATACGTAACGTATGTTGATATTTAATACAGATATTTTGGATTAGAACTCAAGGTAAGAGGTTAGTTTAACGTTATTTTGTATCGAGATTTTTTTTCAAAACGTGTTTTGGTAACAACCAAGTTCTGGGAAATATGTTTAAAATTAACATATATTTTTTCCGCTACTACAAACTATACAGATTTGGCAATGTTTTTTCTTAAGAGAAGCCTATTTTGGCCAATTGGGTCTTGTCAGCGCCTTAAGAGGTTACAGTTGAAGCGGTGAAAAAAACATTTGTAATCATCGATCCGTAGATTTGATTTGAAGAGAAAAAGATTTGATTTTGCTTGTTGTCCGTAGAATTGTTGAATAAGTCACAACATTTTTGGATAAGAACATTGTATTTACGTTTGAATTAGGTATTTGAGAATCGACGTCGGCAAACTGTATGGCGCCGTAGCAGCTGTAACTCCAAATACATTTTAGCAAAATCAAATCTCTCTTACGGACCGATGATAACAAATGTTTTTTTTCTGGCGATGCGCGACGTGACCTCGTAAACTAGTATCGTGCAGGCGTCGTCCGATGTTTGTTTAGAAATTTAAGTTCCCGCTTCTTATAAGAGTTGTCTACTCCCTCATACAACGATCTTGGGATTGATATTGCACTAGCGCACCATTCGTCCAAAATCAAGAAAAGTTGTAAATAAGGACGTCCAGGCCGAGGTTTATATCTGCGTAAAATAATAATAAAACCAGCCAAGTGCGTGTCGGACTACGCAAAATGTGGGGTTCCGTAGTTGGAATGAATTTATCCCAAGAACAAACTCAACATTGTAATTGAAAAGCATGTTCGGGACCAAACAATCTAACTGCAAATGTAAGTTTGTACGCACTATTGAGAGATTTACAGATTTATTAAGTTATTTTAACACCATAGACTTCTTATTGGTTTTCCTGTAATCTCTAAGTAAAGAACTATTTTCTGTATTTTTTCAAAATTTTATGGCCAGTAGTTTCAGAGATAAGGGGAGAGGGGGGGGGGTTGGTCAATTTTCATTTTTTTCGTTCTTAAATAACTTTAAAACTAATTATGTTATTAACGATTTTAAAAAATGGAGACCTTCACAACAAGCCCTTTCATTTGATATGTCACACGGTTGCAAAACTTTTATTTCTAATTAGCCCCCCAAAAGTGACCCTCATATTAAAAATTAATTACGATACGAATTTTACGAATTTTGATTACGATACACGTCCATGTGTTTGGGTCACAGAAATTCATATTTCAACTTTATTTGTCCAGTGGATTCGGAGCAAATCGGCTGTGACAGACGGACAGACAGACAGACACACGAGTGATCCTATAAGGGTTCCGTATTTTGCTTTTGAGATACGGAACCCTAAAAAAGTGAGTGAAAGAGTTAAAAACTCTTTTTAATTTGAAACATTTTTTTTAAAGGACTATATTATAAAAACTTAAAATAGTTTTTCATGTTCACTCGTAACCTTTGTTCTTTCCTATATGGTTCATTTTTACCTCGGAGCCATTATTTTTTCTGAATAATGTCAAAAGCCATGGCAATGACTAAGTATAATTTCGAAAAGGTCTGATATTTTACTGAAAAATTCATTCAAATAATATTACAACCATGTAAATGTTGTAAAACCACAGAAATTATAAACGTCAACTAACTTTTGGCGGCTGTCATTCAAATATTTGATGGTAACAAGTAATCCCTTATGGTAGTAAGTTATAGTGTACAGTTCAAACACTTAAAACTAGAATTGTAAATCATAATGTGGCAGTACAGCTGAAGTGGAAAAATGTCAAAAACTTTTGGAATGCACTGTATATACTTACTTTTTTGCCCCCGCAAGACAAAACACCTTGTGTGTTTTGTCTTGCGGAGGCAAAAAAGAAAGAGTTCTTTGTTTCAACTTGTAATACGACGTCGAAGAATTTTTACAAAGTATCTTTCGTTTACCCATCCCATAACCATTCATTTTTATGAAAATTTACCAATAAAAACGCAAATCGATAGACTATGTCAATGAAGCCTAAAGAAAAAAAACATAAAAGCAATGTTATCAAACAACCCACACCATAAAACACCTCTCCTCCCCTGACAGGCAACATAAAGGGACGATCGAAAAATGACGCTAATGATAGCATCTATCGCCGCACATCATCAAACACAAACAATAACGGCCAGACAGTGGAGGACAGTAATTGCCCATACATACTCGTAGGTATAATACACAAACTACGCCGATTACAAAAGTCAGCCCCGAGCACACGCCGCCACTCCGTTCGTTATTTTCGCTAAATGGGCCCATTTGAAAATTAACTGCACGATTGCTTCCGAATAATGCGCCAGTGTGGAGCGATATATCTCACGACAAGTGCTTGCTAAACAAATGAAGATGTTGTGCGTAAAATGAAAGGTGGAATACAGCGCCATCTTGCAGGCAGTGGCAGAACTTGAACGACACCTAGGTGAGTTACACAAACATTTTCGTCTTGAAATATACATAATTCTCAAAAAAAAAAAATTTTTTAATAATTATGTGTCTTACTATTTTTTTCATCACTTATAATAACCGAAAACATTTGTTCAGAGTATGGAGTTTATGGCGTAATTTTGCTACTCGTGGATAGATGGCGCTACGTGTCATAACCATACAACTCGTCGCGACTACATTTTCTTTTGGCAGATAATTTACATCAACAAAATCTTTATAGAAATGATATTTTAAATTAATATTTATCATTAACTACTGGTATAAATTACGAAAATGACCAGTAAAAAAATAGGAGAACAGCGAAGTACCTATTAGGTTTAGTAGACAACTTTCAAATCTACCCATTAATTAGCTGCATCCATTCGACATAAGCTATACTAAGGAATTCGTAGCTAGTAAACATGAAATAACAGTATTAACAAAACAGCATTCGACTGAAAAAGAAAAAACATGCAACAGACCGGGGCGTGTTGTTGAAAACTGTTGCCATGAAAAATGACCTTTTCAAGCGAAGTAAAATAAATTGTATATCTGCGATCTTTTGGTGTAAGAAAAATGGCTGCACATTTTTCAACTTCGGCACATCGTTGAAATAACCAGACTTTTCTTGGTTTTAAATAATAAAGTACAATGAATACGTCGATATTTGGTTTTGATAGAATAAAGAAATGAAACTCACCTGAATTTGCTCAGCAGCTTTTTTCGCCAGGCCGGGATCCAGGATAGTAATATCAAAGTCATTGGCACATTTCTTCGCCGCCTCACTAAACGCAGCCGCGTTGACATAATACGCAGATCCCTTTTCACTTGTCTCTACCGGTGAATTGGGAGACAATATACCACTGTCTGTATCACTAACGTTCGCTGATTTCCGGACTATACCGGAGTATTCACCGCCTGGAGACTTTAGTAAGATACGCGATTTGTCTCCTGTTGGGGACTTCAAAGGAATTCGGGATTGTCTCGACCCGTCCGGAGCGAATCCGGTGGTTGGATCGAATATAACATAGTTGTCTTTGTCGCACCTCACTTTATTATTCACTGTCACTGTGTATTTTTTATTAGGACTAAGGTTTAGAAAAGGATCTTCGGTATCTACAGGACTCTCAGGTATGATTGATTGAATCTTAGGTGATATCTTTGGTACTGATTTTCCGTCTATAGTCCGCCTTATAACAGTGTCGTTAGTAAACTTTAGTCGCACATACTCGTTAGATATTGTTCGTCTAACTGGTGAAGATAGTAAAGGCGATGGCTTACACTCTTGTAAATTAGTTTTGTTTTGAAATAAATTCATCTTTGGTCTATCCATTGTTCTAACTGGAGAAAAGGGCAGTTTTAATCTGGTTGTAACTTTCTTCTTTTGACTTAAATTTAAATCTATACTTCCCTTTAAAGTACTTTTGTAAACTGGCAACACACTTGCCTTTTCTTGGATCTTTAAAGGTTCTTTGGCTAATTTTGAACTATTTTTACCCAAGTCAAAAGATTTGTTTAATTTCTTTATTGGAGCTGGCGTTTTAAGTCGTCTATCTTTGATCTTTTTATCGGGGGAGACATTGGCAGCAGTAATATCATGTTTCTCGTAAATAGGCAAAGTCTCTTGTTTGATAAAAGTTTTGCTACGATCACGTAGGAGTGTTTCATTTTGTGCTGCTTCAAACAAATGGTCGTTAGGGCTCTCAAAGATACTGTCTATTATGATATCTACGTCGCTGGATTCAGAGTTGCTTTTAGAAGATCTGTTCTCATTTATTATGCACGATATTCTTTCTTCCACATCAATGAGTGAATCTGATTTGTCAGTATCGTCTATACTTCGTGAGGTACCGCTGCCGGAGTCTGACGGCGTTTGCACTTCAAATATCGCATCATGAGTTGGAACAGATTGCTTTCCTGAATTCTCTGGACACGAAGATCTTCTTCGTTTTACAGTACCTGTTTCTGTAGATGGTAAATCCCAGTCTGAAACTTGCACAGCACACTGCGCCCCACTATTTTTAGAACGTCTTGGGCTTGTCATTATAGTAAAATCGCATCGTTATAGCACTATCTACATTTGTCCATCACTTGTCATTTACTGTACATGCCAGTAACTGTTATGTTGAAACATCGTTGGCTTGTAATTGTCAATAGAATTCATATTTAATGTACGCCATACGAGCACTACGACCGTTAGTGGAATCAAACACGAACGGGTATCGGGCTCGATTGTTATCTAATTACAAACTTGACGCTGGCGCACATGGGACCGCCTGGTATCTATGTTATTTTCTCTAATGGAACCATTTGTTTTCTGTTCTTTGACACGGAAGGGGGTTAGTTTTGATAATAATGGCATTCATTTAAGTTAAGTATAATTGCTAAGTTATCGCCTAAAGGCAGTAGATTTCTAATAAGAAACAAAATTTCGATCATCACTGTGAAAAGCGAAACCAAATTTGAATTCAACTAAAAATCTTTCCCGACACTCTTGCTCAAAGTCTTAACAGCTAGAAAACTCGGCAAAAATGCCTCAATTTAATCAGTAAGTTGTGCAGGTAGACATAAAGTAGTAACGGCACGTTTTATCTCATAGACATGAACGTTTAGGTGTAGGTCGGCCGGTGGTGGCGGAAGGTAGTTTTTATGTTCCGTCCGGGGATCCGGCCGGAGTCGCCGCCTCCCTGACTCGTCGGCTCGTCCGTACGTGCGCCTTGGGAGAAAGTTACGTGGTCTTGTATTATGCAGGCTGGTGGAAATTCAACATTTTTTATTATACTCTGTCTCTAGAGTGAAGGCTTTGTTGTGTTTGTTTTGTCATTTAGGTCTTGTGTCTTGGAGATATACCGTAGGAATAATGCTTACTAGGAAGACTTGTATCTAATTCTCTTTATAAGGCATTTTTCTTAAAGATGTATGTGTAATGAAATCGTTCAGTGTCTTTGTACATTATTTAAATATCCTGTTTTCAATAAAAGCCAAAATCATTTATATCAAAGGCATTTGGTCTATGACAGAGCTTATAAGGTACAATAACACCAAAATTCGCAATTGAAATAAAACCACGACCACAATAATTAACTTTTCTGACGCCTCAGTGCAGAACGTCAGAACTACTAACAGTAAAGTGAAACGAAATGAACTTACGAAGTTGGCGGGATTCTGACAAATTGCCCCCAAGTGTCCCCTCACTAACCTAATTACCCGATAAGTTAAAGCAATAAATAACGAAGGGCGAGGACTTACTTGCACCGAAGCAGCCGAAACTACAATAGTTCTACGTGGCTAGTTAAGACCGGAGTCTTAACAGTCCCCGAAGTTTGTATAAACGGTGTGCGCGAACGATATAAGCACGTTACGTCTTACTAAATACTTCGCGGTTCTCACACGGTGCTATATCTTTAAGACGAAAAACAAAAGCAGTGACCACTTATAGGAACTACGTCATTATCGTCGAGACATTTATTTTATGCAATACCAATCCTTGGATACGCTTAACCTCACAATCTACACCTGTATCTGATTATCTACATACATTCTACACGCTTCGGTTCGCGGTTACAATAACTAGCGGTCTTGAACAACGTGACCACAATCGCTCTGATTCCTGTTTGCTTGTCTAGCTTTCGGCATTTCCATCAAACTACAATATTATTTCTTATCGACTCTGTGGTCATCGGAACGTTTGTGTCTATTTCAATTAACTACGTCTATTTCGTCAAGCTTTGGTCTATCTCTATACCCACCTATCTAGGCATTATATTTTACGTGTGATTATATAAACTGGCTATTTTTACCTATTAAGCCAGTTATACAAAAAACCACACGGAAAAAAAGGATCTCAGCGAAGAATATCAATATTGTCAGAAAAATTGTTCCAATCCAAGTAAATATTTTCTCAACGTAAGTAAATGTACTCAGTCCAAGAAAACCCGTTTACTCAAATTAAGAATAATAAACACTTGGTTTTTATTCTTGACTTAAGCAAATATTTTTGATTCATGACTATACTAATCTTAATTGAAGAAAATATTCTAAGAGAGAAATAATATTCTTAAAATTAAACTTAATAATTCTTCATTTAAGTATAATGTCTTCGAAGAAGACAATAAAACTAAGACAAAATTTTACTTCATTCAAGAATATATTGTTTTCCCCATATATGAATCAATATTTGTCTTGACCAAAAGGATATTGTCTTAATTCAAGACATCCTTTTTTTCCGTGCAGACATGAAATAAATAGCGTGCAAGTGAACTGATAATGGCACATTATGGACCATTTAATCTTTTACCTATTTGAAGATAAAACACAATTTAAAGTTATGATAAATATTACTTAAAAAAACAAACAATAGTAAACTAAATACGAATACCGAAGCACAGAAACACTTAATGTACTTATCAACCACCAGCACAAGTTCCCTCAACATCGTACAACAGCCTTCATCAATATATCAGTAACAGTAAAGGAATAGTAGGGATTGTCTTCGGAAAACAACTTTATCGGCCAATGTCCGTCCCAAAGCCATGAAATTTATTAGAACAACACATCCCCCGACACAAACTTTCTAATTTGTTAGCTCGGTGCAACCAGGGTTGCTATACATACATATTGGATCCCTGGATTCATTCCGCAGACGGAAACTAATTGATAACTTTGTAGAGAGCGTTTATGTGGAATATTGAACTTATTGGTTTATTGAGAGAATGGAATTAGATTTACTTGTGTGTGTATTTTAGGGTTTATTTATACTGTATGCTGAATAAGGAAAACTATGCAACATACAAATTCTATGAAAAAGAAGCCCCTTATTCATGTAAACTTGACATTTATCGGGCTATAAAAATATCATCAGTATTGTCCTCCTATTCAAGTAAAAATTCGATAGACTGTTCCGCCATTTTAGCGATGGAAAGGTGAATGACCAAGTGAGTGTGACAAAGTTTTATTCAAAGATCATAATATGATCTTTGAATAAAACTTTGTCAAACTCATTATACCATTATTTTGTTTTTTGTCAGGCCCTTGTTAAAACCAAAAATCAATACTAGGACTCTAAGCGACATACAACCTCTAAAAAACTATAATGTGGTATCATTATCGCCCTCCCATTTTGCATTCCATTCATAACTTTTCAACCAAGTGTTTACGGTGTCCATATTTTTGTTGTTAATTTGGCAGGTTGGCAGCCCTGCAGACGGTGCAGTGTATTTACCAGTACTTGGTTCCGCACGTGCCCTTTGCTTTGGACTAAAGTTTACAATTCAAGTTTGTGCAGTTGCATGCCCTGTGAACACGGGAGTTTGTTTCCAGGACTGTGTGTCTACGTGAGATTGGATTATTTGTTGCAGTCAGTTTACGCAGACTGTATATTTCATTGAACTCTTGTCTAATGCTAATTCGATGGGTGCTTGTGCCATTTTGTTTTACAAATAAGTTTTATACATTTACACACAGCATACAAATAGTGTATTAGCTACGAGTATATTGCCATGTTCAAACAAGTTAGGAAGTGGGTACCTGCCGAGTTAGTTAAGCTCTCTTGTTTTTGTAACTGAACATATCTACACAGATAAAAAACTTACAGTCCCGCTGGATTTATGACCTGAAATATTTATTTCGTAATTATAACGGCCTCAAAGCTCCTAATATAAAAACAAACAAAATTCAAAGCCTGTGATACGCAGCAATTACTTTAAAACACCTGGGCGGTACAAATTAGCTACATTTGCACAAAATCACACCAGGAATAACAAAAACACGCCAATTTTAAGGAAAAACAAACCATCTTATTTACGGAACCCATAAAACGAGGCTAACGTATACTGTTTCAAATATTTCTTATCGTCGCGTTCCGACTCCCCCGTGAGCAAAAACAGGAACTTTAACTGCAAGACGGGCCCCGATCCCGTTCGTCTTAAGTGATTTACAGGCGCACTGCGACCTGCCTCGGAACAGCCTTCAAGGGGAGAGCCTCCTTGAACCGGGTTACTAGACTTATCGCGCAAATGTATCTATGCGTCCCGTTTCTTATTACAAACCCAGAGAGGGACAGAATATTTTAAGCCTGCAATAGAAATTTGAACGGTGTATGTACGCCCCAACAATATCCGCCTAAATGGGTCAGGAAGGCGAAGTTTACGTCGCATTTCAGCATTAGGGAAACCGAAATGCAATAAAATCCGGCAATAGAGGCGGAATTAGAAAATTATTCCGAAGGAGGTACGAGCTTCGACCTCGAAAAAGGGGCTCATGAACTGTAAGGCTATGATTACTATATTAAATTATTTTCTCGAACTCACTCATGCTTTTTATATGGAGATTAAATTTCTCACTGTATGCATAGGTACATACAACTCGTAAACCTTGCTTTATAATTTGTTTTATGGCTCCAGCGAAATTGACTTCATTTTGCTATACCTAGACTTACAGGCTTAGATGAAAAACAGACTTGATAATCTATATAGATAAATAAAATTGGAGTGTCTGGTTGTAATATTAAAATAACCGCTTTTTTACTAAATGCATATGGATGTATCCACGGTACATATACCAAAATATATTTTTTTTACATTTTTTATATGTCTGTCTGTCTGTTTGTCCCAGCTAATCTCTGAAACGGCTGGACCGACGGGACTTTCACTGGCAGATAGCTGATGTAATAAGGATTAACTAAGGCTACTTTTATTTTAGAAAAAATCACGCGGGCGAAGCCGCGGGCTGCAGCTAGTTTAAAAATGTCAGGTAGAACCTTATACTTATATTAGGAAGTACAAAACTTTATTTTCATAGAAAGAGTCCAAAACCCAATACCACAAACCTCTAAACAAGCAGTAATTGCTTAACTAGCCTATTCTAAGCCGCGGTCACAACTACAAACGCCAGATTTAACCAAGCAAACTAATATGAGGCCCAAAACAAACTGTCCGATGCCCTTTTCAACAACAAACTTAACGAATAAAACCGAATGTGCTGTGTACACACTGGGGTTGCATCGTACACAATTTAGCATGGCATTAACACAGCAATATTTTGTCGGAAAGAAATATTATTTGCATTCGTAATGCTGGGGTGGCCCTGTCGGGACTGGGGTGTGCATTCCTGCACTACAGTGCACTTGTCTTCGCTTGAGGTACGCACACGTACACGATGTGTAGACGCGTATAGATACGTGCAAAGGTCGCACCTATAGTTTCTAAAACTCGACCTTTCCTATTGTATAACAATGACGTCAACTTCCACAGGAAATAATTTAATAAAATAATGCACTAAATTATTAGCTTAGAATAGAATAGAATACTCTTTATTATATAGGGGAGATCCTTGTACCTTGGGACAACACCATTATTTGAAAAATAATGCATTGCGAAGTGGTAAGTAGCGACATTTAGTGGAACCAAAAGTATGAATGCAGATTTAAAGAAAAGTGTCCTAAGGTACAAGGATCTCCCCTACACCATAAAAATTTCAGATATAAACGTAGAAGTTTTACAAGGGCGGTCTTATCGCTAAAAGCGATATTTTACAGACAACCTTTGGATGGATTTAGGCTTACTACGCACTTCATTCGCGTTTTCAGTTTTCTCGTAGCATACGTACTACGTAGCTACGAGCGCGCTACGAAACGCCTACAAACTATATAGAAGATTGAATCACTTAGAATACATCTTATAATCCGCTACTCTGAGCATGCAAACATCTTTAAAAGCATTAGAGCGTATAAAGGGCGTGTGTCAAACAGCAATACTTGCACACAACCCCACCATACATACCCACACACAAATGCATTTGTTGCAATGCAGGGGAATTTTCGATTAAATATTTAGATTAGATTTTTCGTGATCCATTTATCATGGTTTAATTGTGTTGGGGCGATGGCTCTTACACTGATGAAAGCGGTCATAGTGTTTCTAGAGATTTGTTTTGTAATCCTTTGATATGATAATGTAATAAGAAAACGGAGGACCTCTCTCCCTTTGGACGTCTTTGAATTGTATTAGGTACTTTTGTAATAACATTATTCGTACATTCGCTCTTTTATATTCAGTAGTACTGAGAAAAATAGCTATTATCGTCGTAGATGAAGCCTGGAATGTTAATATTGGCTATTATGTTTCTTTCAAGATGAAGGCACACAAAAGGTTGGCATTGAGCTTATTTGAACATGGCTGTATGAAATGAAACCTAATCATTATTATTAAGTTCTAATAGTACCTGAGTTCTCTTGTGATGTGTATAGCTTATATATAATTCACAACTTTTTTTTTTACTAGCCAGCGCTGTCCCACTCCTGGGCAAAGGCCTCCCTCCACTCCTTCCATATTTCGTGAGACCGCGCGTCCTCCTTCCAGTTTTGACGGATCCTATCCAGTTCGACCTGACGCAGGAGACCTGCGTGGTCTGCAGCGACCCCGTCTGACTGTCTCAGGGCACCAATTCTGTGCTATTTGGGCCCACAGTTCGTCCGGCAGACATGTCTAGCCCATACATACATAATTAGCCTATAATGTTCCCACTGCTGGGACACAGGTCTCCTCTCTGTGAGAGGGAGTGGGCCGTAATCCACCACGCGGGCCCAATGCGGGTTGGTAGATGTCACATGTCTTCGAATTTTTGGTTCTAGGACATGACGGTTTCCTCACGATGTTTTCCTTCACCGTTTTGAGAGCAGTGATGATGAAATAATTTACACAAAGTAAAGCGTCTGTCCGGGTTCTAACCTACGACCTACAACTCGTAAGTCGCGGCCGTTACCACTGGGCCACCACTGAACATGTCTAGCCCAATACCATTTAAGTTGGGCAGCCTTTTGAGCCACGTCAGCTATCAATGTATTTATTTATTTATTTATATTTTAACCGTTAGTTATTTACAAGAGTACTACAACTATTATTAAATCGAATAAGGCAGTATTCCGCACAAGATTTATTAATTAAACGTGAAACGCGATGGAGTTTCAGCCTATAGAGACCATATTATTTCACATATGTTTATAACTTACCAAAGTGGATCTTAAGAGCAGTCACACGTCTTAACAGCATACATGTAATTGCTCATTTAATAGCAGAGAGCAGTCCAGACAATTCGCAATATATATGAATTATGAAATAGATGCACCTCGTCCGGCTGTCCCATGTGGACGTGAAAGCATGTAGTACGCATAATTGTGTCCGAGTATTTACCGGCAGACAGACCTGCGGGCGTCCATGGATGTAGTAGTATGTAAAGGTGTATAGGTATTCTGTTCACAATCAGTCATTTGAACGCTGGAAGCGTTCATTAAAATTGGTTAATCAAGTGCTGATATCGATACGGTCTTTTTTATTAAGGCAAAGCTGTTCTTTGCTATGTGTTTAATGAGTATGTTCATTTTTATGGGATAAACAATATTTATATTATGGATGCCAAAGTGTGAAGAGGTACGCAGAAGTGATTTTACTACTTCCACATTTCCCCAGTGGGGGGTGGTCATGTAGGGGCGAACCTACTGCAATTTATGGGGTACTTAGGTAGTTTCCTAACACAATGCTTCAATCTGCAACTGAGGTATACTAAACTTTACCAACTACTTTACTTTAGTAACTTTACTTTTTAATAAATATTTTATTTTTATACGTTATTTCACACATCTATTTTATATCTTATTTTATTTAATATTTATTTCTATTTCTGTATCCATCCGTGACATCACAGCAGGCCCTATCAGATTACCAGCAAATACTTACTTAGAAAATAAATGTCGCAATTTTTGTTTTTATTTTACTTTGTTTTTTTTTATTTGTCTCTGTTTAATTTGTGATCTCCTGTGCGAGTCCCAAAAAATACTTTTCTTTCTTTCTTTCTTTATTTACTGACAGAAAACCTAAATAAGCAACCAGCGTAGGTCAATTCTGTTAATAAGTCTGCTCTGAAATCAATACTTTTCAAACTCGTTTACGATACAATTATTTTCGGGTCGACTCAATAACAAAACAATAACGCTAAACGTCAATTTTCATTTAACATCCATTTCAAACCTGCCAATCACAAAGGACGTATTTGGCTGAATAATTATTGCCTTTGCCGACAAAGCTTGGAACACACGTTCCATTACAAAGGGATCACCATTGCCAGCTCGAAACGACCATAAAAACCGTAAAACCGTATTTTCCTTATTATGTGCTCTCCTAATATGTTTTAGCTTGTTTACCGTGTGTTTTGGTAACAATGTTTTTTACTTAGCCTTTCGTATTTGATCGTGAAATATTGTACTTTTCTCCGTGTGTACTGAAACATTTTGTAATGAAATTACGACTTTTTTAGGGATTTAAATGAGTCAAGTTTTTCTCTTGGGGTTTTGTTTTGGTTTCAAGAAAAACATGAAAGAAGATAAAGATGCAAATGGAAAACCTACAGTATTGAATCATCTACGGTGGGAATATAAACCAGACTAAGAGTAATGACTTTTTTAAATTCTTCGTTTTTAGAGAAATGGATCACGTCACGTATACTATGAAGAAATACCATCCATTTTTCTTTTTGTTCGAAGTTTTATATATCAATACTATAAATATTATAATATATGTATATAATATAATCCTTAGTATCCTTACTAAAATTATAAATGCGAAAGTGAGTTTGTTTGTTAAGCTTTCACGCTAAAACGGCTGAACGGATTTGTATGAAATTTGGCACATGGAGACGTGAAACCGCGGGGCGCAGCGAGTAATATTATAAATTCGAAAGTAACTGTGAGGAGATAGCTGTTATCCCCAGGATAACACCTTGTCAAATTTTATCGAAATCCGTTCAGTGGTTAGGGGTGAAAAGACAGTTACTTTGTTTTTGTCTCAAAAATTATCCTAAAGCGGATAAAAGTTTGTACGGGAAATTCAGCATTTCTTAGGTTAGGGCTACAAAAAATGAAATTTATGCTTTTAGTAATAAATAAAAAATTACATGTTTCAGCGTTTTTGTAAAATTATCGTCAAGGGGGTAAAATAGGGGATTAAAATTCACACAATTATTGAAATTTTTATTTACCTCTTTTTAAAAGATTTAAGGAATTGGAATATAGCCAGAGTCCGTATCTTGAGGTATTATATATTTTAATATATATTTCATTAAAATCGATCTACCCGCTTAAAAGTTATTACAATTTAGTTATAAAATAACTCAGCTAATATAAGGTATTACATGGTCAATGGCGTCGCTAGAGTATTTAAAATAATGATAATATTAAAATGAATTATTGTTATTTTTAAATTAGACATTTAAAATCTCAAAAATTTTAAATCATAAAAATATGTTAATCGTTAAAAATAATATTAGGTAGGTATTTGTATTTATTATCTGTGTGTCTGTCTGTAGCCTTTTCACGCTTTAACGGCTGGATTTGGATGATAGGCATACGGATAGGCCATGACCTGTGTAAGGATAGTATACTTTTTAATGGTAGCACGCCCCGTGGGATAATTTCCCACATCCACGCGGGCAAAGCCGCGCGCAGGAGCTATCCTCCATAATCCAGCCGCGAAACCACGTAGGTATTTAAATACCTGCTACAACTTAGCCAATCTTTCATCCTCAACTTACATCGTAAGGTGAGCCACAAAAACATAAGTTATACCAAAGTATGCCCAAACTTCTCAAGTTCATAAGTCGCTGGCCGTGCGAGCGTGGCATGCGGGCGTGCGAGAGTGCCACCGGAGAGCCCCGATCCCTCCTAAACCTCTTTCCTATTTATATGCAGATTCCATGACCGACCATAAGTTATCCGAACACCGGATCATACCCTTAATGATACTCGGATAAATGGAAATGGTTCTTCGTAGGGGTGAATTTTTACACATTTGGAACTTTGTCATAATAAATGCGTCAAGAGTCAACGGTTTGGAATTAATTAATGCGGGGTGACATCTTGTTTTATTATTGAAATGTGGAGGGATTAGTCGGATTAATATCGTTAGTATCTGTAGGTAGCTGTAGCGAATTTTGTGCAAGCTGTGTGCATTTTTATGGCGTGGATTTATATGTAATTTTATAAATATTTGCATACATATAAAGATGTTTCGATCTGCCATATTAGTGAAAGATTATTTTATTCTAGAATCAGTTTCTGTAGAAACGTACTATTATCCATTTTATAGAAAACATGCTTTTTATAACGAAAATCTTCAGTAGGATATGGAAAGCTTAGCAAAGATTTCCCGAAAAAAAATAAACGTTGACGGATAAACAGACAAGAAATATCATGGCTCGGTTTTCATACCTCTTGTTGTGGCTTACCTACTTAATACGAGACTGTTCACGGTATTTTACACTATACAGTATACTTTGTTAGCGGTTTCAAGTTTATCAGCGTAGTTGAGCTTTACAGGTTTAGGAGCTCAGTTTTATAGCCTGTTTGGGCAAAAGAAAAACTTGTAAAATATTTACAGCCACACATCTATTTTTACCATCTCATTTCTTTTTGTGGATGTCGTAAAAGAATGACTGTATAATAGAAAAAGGTGATATAGGCACACCTATATAGAGGCATTTGGTATTTTCACAGTCCCTCGCAAGGAATGCTAGGTAATTTTCGACGTAGACCTCTCTAGTGGAAAATTACTCCACATAGTTCCAACATTCCAACATTATTCCATACCAAGATGTCTGCACTTTCAAAGTCACCTTGACCTCTTTGTTTTCGTAGACAAATAAACTTCATTAAGATATAGGTTTTTATTAGCAAATATATTTTGGCAAACTATATTGTTTCATTACGTTCTTCTTTTTTTTGGAGGATTGTTGAACTCTGCAATGGATAGGATTGTATAGGATTCTGACTCTTGTAATTGTTGAAAACATTGAACTAAAATGAATTAACAGTAAGCTATTTAAAAAATAAGGTAAGTTATTTTATTTAAAGTAGCCTCACTTTAAATAAAATTACCATATTATCATAACATAATTCCACTCATGAAAATCTAATAAATGACATAACGGATAAAACTTAATTAAAAAATACGTGCTGCGTTACTTCAACTTAAATCTATTAAACGGATAATTATAAAATGTTACATGGAAAATTGTGGTTGAAAATTGCTTACTGAGTAAGCAGAACTTTGATTAAATTAAACGATATTAAGAAGGGGAGACGCGTTTGAGGGAAAATAATGAAAATATTGCCCGGGGTAATCGGCGTGCTTCGATTATAAAATCATCTTGGCTGGTGTTCCCTGTCTACGTACTTTATTATCTTCGCCTTCGTGAAACAATAGAATCTCCTTGCCCTAAATTAGGGAATGGTAACCATGAATACTGGATAAATGATTATATTTTTAATTTCGCAGAAAAATATATCTTGGTGGTATTCATTGTCTATGGTACAAAGTGATTAATATGAGACTGGCTAGCTAGATCTAATTTTAACATTAGGAAATATTTAAAAACCCCGATAACATTACATACTAGATAAGCTGTAAAGCAATAAACATGGAATTAGTATGTACTATAAAGTACATAAGCTCCTTGGATATCATAAGTAGCGTAGTGCAAGAAACCGAGTTTCTGGTGCAACATTAAAGGCTTCAGAGTTATCGACATTTTGTATTAAAGCTACGAGTAGATTTTAGTTTTTTCTTATTTCAGTCTCATATTATAATTAGTACGATACTGAAACAACAAAAAACGGAAAAGTGATTACTCCTAGACACTACACCATCCATTAGGATCGCATCATGTCTAGTAAGAACTATCGAGTAGACTTTTTACTTGAAGTCTGCCTTTCAATATTTCCAAATATAAAAAGATATAAGGGAATAGAGTAACAGTGTTTAAGAACTGTAATATAAGAAAGAAAAGATAAGTAATATAAGATTTCCCGGGAAGGGATATGACTCAATACAAATACATATTTTACATTTATTTGCAATATCAGTCAAACATTTAAAGAAGTATTTTTATTAGACATTTCATTAATCCCATGCAAACGTCCGATTAAAAAGGCTCACAAAATTTATCAACGTCCCTTTACGCTGTCACTGGCGTTGATATGCGACTATGCAGTCCAGAGCACAAGTAACTTAGTACATAACTAAGCAATATGCAAATACTGGTCGGACCATCAATCCTGTCCGTCGGGCACAAGATAAATAGTGGCTCTGACACTTGCACATTGCAGCCATGTCGAACGGGGCAACGTTTACATTTTTAACTGCGTGTACCGAAATTGTGACGTCATTTGTCACGATCGGCGGTTAAATAGGCACGCGTGTTTTGTTTCAACAGACAATTAATTTATTGTTCAGCCTATTCGGACATTTATTTATTTTTGTAGTCTTTTGTAAATGAAATTTATGATTTTTTTTTAAACTAGATTGTCTACCATTTCTACCTAACCATCTCTGAATGGAGAATGCAGTGGTTATTATTTAGATTAATTTACAATTGTTATTTTCAAAACTGTGTCTAAAGACTACCTACAAATTCTACAAAGAAAAATGAAGCAAAGCAGAACATTTTCTATCGGTAAAACGTAGTGTGACGTAACATAACATGTTTAGTATATGGATACACTTTGTCCACAGCTGCAGTGGCGGGTTGCGGATGCAAAATATTGCTTATCTCAATAAAATGTTACTCTCGGCTCCCTTTACGTAACTACGGTACTACGTAGCTACTAAGTATCCACTTTGTTTATGCCAGTACAGTTACTTTACTAGAGCGTTTCTTTACTGTGTGACTAGAGTAATAAAAACTGCTACAACATCGCCAAGTTAGGTAGTCCTACCTACATCAGAACACTGATGTTTTTTTGGAGTCATGATATGTAGGTACTTCTCTACAACTTCGTCGTGCAACGTTATTTTACAGGGGAAGATAAAAAATAGACAGTCATGGGGACTGCTGACAGAAGTGAAAACTTAAGACTTTGGAGAATAACATGCGTATACATGTACACAGGCCGCTGCGCGCTGTCGCCAGTCTGGCCCAACACATCACATTAGCATTTCGGTGACGCGAGCATGTCGGTGACGCGAACCCATAAGTTTTGCTCCTACCAAAAATCGCTTAACGCGGCTAAAGGAGTTTTCACTTCAACTATGTGAAAAATGGCCGTCATTGATGTTTTCCGAAGGTCTCATTATCATCAAAAGAAGGCTAATAGAAGCATCTTAAAGCTGTGCACATTTCTTCTAAATATGCATATGGCACGAGGCTTTTTACAGAAAAAATAAACAAAAAGAAAAACAATTAATTTACGAGGTTTTCGCTGCACGGAGACTACAAGTCGTTTCTTTCAAATAGCAATCTTCTTTGATTAATAATAATAAATAAGCCTTTATTTCTTCCATAGCTTACATATTAGATGACATTTGAAATAATATGAATGCTAGTATGTGGTTTGAGCAGTGGTGAACCAGTGTACGAGTTGTATGTCGTAGGTTCGAACCCAGACAGGCGCTTTACTTTGTGTAAATTATTTCATCATCTCTCAAAACGGTGAAGGAAAACATCGCCAGGAAAACGACATGTCCTAAAACCAAAAATTTGATGACATCTACCCACCCGCACTGGGCCTGCGAGGTGGATTACGGCCCACTCACTCTCACATAGAGGAGGCCTGTGTCCCAGCAGTGAGAACATTATAGGCGGATTATGTATGTGATTTAGAAGTTTGAAGTTTCAAGATTTGGGTTTGAGCTATGGACCCCATCATGGGTGTAGGCCTGCTCTATCATTTTCCATTTAGTTCGGTCTGTTCCTAGTTCCATCTATCTTTTGCCTGCTATTTGGGTCATATCGTCGATCCATTGTTTATTTGGTCTACCTAATTTCCTCTTTCCTTCTAGTCCATTTTGTGGTTTTTATGGTCCACCTATTGCTTATTTGATTAATCAACCCTAAATGACCAAAATCAGTACTAAATCCTACACTAATGTCATCACCAAACCCAATTTTAACGGGCATTAACTTAATTTAATACCCCAATTATTGAGTGAAAATTCGGGCATCCGTGAAAGGTCAAACAAGGGGCAGGTATCGGTAAGCCAGGCTGTAACTCAACAGGTATTACCGTGATCCTGAATGACCGGTGTCCGGCCGGGAATTAACATGGCCTCCGGACTGCCGGACCGGCCGGACGATACGATTTATGGGACTGTTAATGACCCCACGCTATGATAACTGCTTATTTATGAACTAACACAAAAGGAGATTATGTTGGGTAGGGGTAGTTTTCGAAATGTTTTGTTTATTCGTGAAGGGAATATCAGCGGTGTTCACCGATGTTAATTTGACGGAAATTGTGACTGCGAAAAAATCTATAGTTCCAAATATTTTCATTATTAAAAAACAAGTAATTAGGTAATTACTATGAATATGACGAGGCTCATCAGAACAAAATTTGAAACGAATAAAGTGTTGTTATTAGGGGATAATAGGTAAACTGAAGGACGTAGCTAATATTTAAATAAATAATAAATTGAGCCAATATTGGCACAAAATCAATGCCAATAAAAACTACACATCGAAGTATATAAGACATTCCCCCTTTTTTTGGGCTGGGTAATTATAAAATAACTTCTCCCGCTCTGGGCGGAGCGGGAGGGTGTGTCAGACTGTTACTGACTTAAACCCACCCGTGTTCCTTCAGTTACCTGTGTTGCCAGAGGCCACGGTATCCTTTTCGGACTTTCCCGCGACCCTAGCAGCTTTCCCGCGACCCCGACAGCTTTCCCGCGACCCCGGCAAAAGAGAAACTTTATTATTTGCTGGTAATGTAATACAATAGTATCTTTAGTTACACCACAACCACTAACTCGGTATTTATTCGACGTACTTACAACCGGTATCTCGCCTCAAGCGGAAACCTGAAACTTATCTGTGAACACGTTATCGCTCGTTATGTTGTTGTTCCAACAACGTACTTACCGCCTTTCATGTTCCGAATCAATTATGTTATAACACTATCGGATTAGTGATGTAACTATGAAGTAATTAGAAGGTAATTATTGCTGTGTGTGTTATGGTAGTTTTGTTGGTATTTGGGGTTCCTTAGACCTTATAGTAAAGGTAGGTAAGAGGGGAAGTAGAGAAGGGAGAAGAAAATGAGGTAGATCAAATAGAAAGTACACATGCCACTTGAAAGGGAAAACAAAAGTTAAAACAATGAAAAAGATGAAATAAAACAGCTAGAAAGCTTATTACAGTTATTTACAATGAAAGTGTAGAGAAGGTTTCCATGAAGGAAAACTTGTCCATGATGAAGTTATTTTCCACAAATGACTTATACGGCATCCGCGGAACAAAAATACATACATTCTTGATTTTTTTAATACAATATTATCGAGCACGGCATGAGCATATAAATAGTTCTAGCTGGCACAAGAGAAGAAAATATTTTAGATACGGAACAAAAGTTAAGTTCAACATGAATCACCTTTCTTCCTAACCTTTGTATGTTAACAATTTAAATAGACCAATTAAAGGTTTTATATGAAAAAATGTAGAACATTTCCAAGAAGTTCGCATTATAAGTGCACGAAAGCGAACAATTGCGGTAAGTGGAAAATTTTCAGTGCATTCCACTTTACTTCGGAAAATGCAAGTTTGCCTTCAAGTGTTTTCCGCTCCAAGTCACAATTGGCCACAATTAGAGATAACTTTCTACTACTTGAGGTACTAACTAGCTTTTAACTTAAAGCTACTTTACGAATGGGGTTGTAGAGTAAGTACCTTTTGTGTGTCAAAGCAAGATAAACACAAAAAGATTGTGAGCATCGCTAGTTTATAATCTATCTAGCGTGATTATAAACTATCGAACCATTTTGAACTGCAACAAACCATTTACAATTTAGCGCATTATTTTTCGATAGTTCATCAATATATTCATGGAAAACCGACAAATTGTGAACTGGTATCATCTTGCATGCGACGAACACACCTCGCTGCGTGCTTAATACTAAATAGCCAAGTAACAGCGACCAACTTGCGCTAATACTAAATAGCCAAGTAACAGCGACCAACTTGGAAGAAGTGCTCGCTCAACTCGCGAGGGTTTGGTCACAGTTCTAACCTAACCTAACCCATTTAGTCGGGGTGCCCTGGCTTAGTCACAGCGACCAATTCTGCTACCGCCAAGGCCTACCAATCAAAGACGGTTCACAATTTCACGGGTGATAAAATCAAACAGATTATGAATCCTGTCGATAGGTGCAGGTTCGTTAAAAATTCGACGTTTTGACATTAATATAATAGATTATTAACAGTTCACAATTTTTCGATAGTTTATAATCTCGCTAGATACATTATAAACTAACGGTGCTCATAATGTTACTGTGACATATACAATGTATGTGATCTTCTAACTTAACTGAGAGCTGATCCTTAAGTTCTGAGTTGAGCCACACGATTACTGACAAATGCGTGCACTGACTAGACAGATTCACTCAATCTGTGTGGTTCTTTCCTCAAAAGACCATTTCAGACACCAATCTACATGACCTTCACATGATCTGACCAAGATTATGTCTGGACTTTAAAAGAGACTGTGACCTCTGAGTTTGCTCCTCCTTTCTTTTCAGAGTAGTCAGATAGGACATAAAAATATGATTGAAATCTAAAAGTGTTCGTACAAACTTAAGACGCTGACTACACCTACACCGCGGTCACTGTCAGACTGCATAGAAAAGAAAGAGAAGCGCGATGACGCAACGCTTGTAATTTATTGCAAAATATGAAACAATTATCTAATTACTCAAAATTGAGTTGACTAATCGAAAATAAAAAACAACCAAGTTCTGCATTCAAATAAGACGTTCTTGTTATTAATTAAATACGTAACGTATGTTGATATTTAATACAGATATTTTGGTTTGAAACTCAAGGTAAGAGGTTAGTTTAACGTTAGTTTGTATCGAGATTTTTTTTCAAAACGTGTTTTGGTAACAACCAAGGTCTGGGAAATATGTTCATTATTAACATATATTTTTTCCGCTACCACAAACTATACAGATTTGTCAATTTTTTTCTTAAGAGAAGCGTATTTTGGTCAATTGGGTCTTGTCAGCGCCTTAAATAAAAATCATTTAAGTATCATTTATCATTTAGATGTGTTGCTGAGGAGTTGAGAGTGTTGCACCACTTCTTTTTACCAGCTAAATTACTAGGATGTGGTAAAGGGCGAGGGTTTTTGGGGACTGTTTTATGTAATTTTGATTGTCAACTTAATTTGAACAAATGTTTTTTTATTTGATAATACCTAATGAAACTTCGTTGGCCAAAATGTGATAGCCACATTATCTATTACCAATTCCAAAGCTTGAATAAAGACAGAAACTTTTTAATATTATCCTTTTCCAATTCATATTTTCGACGAAGCCCCAAAACATCGCAATCTCTTTATTTGCATAGATAATTAAACTCCTTGCCTATGTGTGAACAATTTACAATCGTACCTAAAGTCTGTAACTAAGATAGCTACAAACAGGCCCACACATTACTTGCTCCATCCATGACAAGCATAATAACCGAAGACAAGCGTGCGTGCGAAACGCCAATTAAAGGTACTCGTAATTAAAACAGGATATATTTACGACCCTTGAGACAACATGGCGCGGGGTAAGCAGCGAACGATAATTTACGATCGTCCTTGATTTCAACCCCTAACTTCCGCAGTTTTAGGGTTCAAACTGTTTGACCGAGTTTCCAAATTTATGTGAACGTAACTTGTCTAATAAAAGGCCCTTCTCGCATTAGCGGAATATCTCTTGCCGCCATGATGGGTTTAGTTGTCCCAAATGTGTGATAGAGGAACTATGCAAACGGGTTTGTAGGTAGCGTTTGGATGGCAGCTGGTCAACTCTTACAAATGCCTCACTGTACATTGTTCAAACAAATGAAAACTCAGAGAAACGGTAGTTTATAAGTTTATAAAAATGTGGGTTATATGTTTCCCACGCTTCAATATAAGGTAAAAAAAAAATAAGGAAAACAATTGAAGTTCTTCTCAGAGTGCTTCCCATGCCATGGTAGCGGTATGGAGACAATGTCATAAATCTCTTATTTTGAAAAATCCTACTGCCTGGATTTAAGATCCCAAAACATCAATAAATAACAGTAACCATTTAATAAACTATTCATGACATGATTACGACTTGTGTCGTTTCCAAATACCCTAACAAGCCCGAGTTCAAACTTATTTATATACTTACATAACCAACTCTAAATCGTCACGACTCACGAAACAGGTGGACAATATGAAACATTAAGTAAACGACATCCAAGTCCTCCTACCAGACACGACAAACAGTCATTGAGACGGTATCGATTTGCCATCAGAAAGTCGGCCCGTTAATTTTTAACGAGCCTGACCCAGCTCCCTAATTCACAGCGATTATATCAACATTATAATCGATTTAAATCGATTACCATTTGTCATCGAAATGCAACACAACACTGCGCGATCTGATCAGAATCATAATTAGGTATTCCTTTTTAAGTACGGTACTTTCGTTGCGACTCGGTTAAATGACAGAATTTTGATTATAAGTGAATTAACCATGCAATTATTATTCAAGAGCTCGCCCGGTGGAGTTGGAGTAGCCAAATTACTTAAGTTTTAATTTGATACAAAAACCTGAGATGAAAATTGGATAAATTGCAAGCTTTTGTTGCAGCAAGATTGCTTGAACATTTTATCAACACGTGAATAAAGTAAGACTCTGTCTGTGATTTTCATGCAATCTGTGGTAAGTTTTTAACGTATACGTAACGTATATTTTAACGACACTTCATTTAACTTAACTACCTATGATTTATTTAATGAATTTACATTTTCGTTTACAAAAAGCCTTAATAAACCCTTTACCCACCAAAGAAAAACAAAACGCAAGTAAAAGAACGTGTATTTCTTAATTGTCACAAAATATCCATATACCATTTTAATGGTATTTGCGTGTACGGGTTGGCGTAATGTGCGTTTGACAGTGTTACGTAAAGGTCGGCGAGTTCTGGATCCAACCCTGCGCCTGCTGCGCTCCTCAATAAATAACACCAAAGGGTTTCTACACGCGTCTAATGCTATTTGCTCACGCGATGAGAACTTGACACAACTTTCTGCAGCGGGTGATGTGCAGGGCTGCTTTCAAGTATTTTATTATGGTCTTAGTCAAAAAAAGGTAAGTTATCTACTATTCTTTTTCATTTGGTTTATTTGTATAGTAGAAAAATCGAAACAGACTTTAAAATACTAACTAAATTCTTCTTTTATAAAACTTGTTTCTAAATTAAGGGGACTACAGGACCTAAACGCAAATTTTGTAAGTTTTATAATGCCTAAAAGTATATAATCCACTGCAGTAAACAAAATCAGAAAAATACATGTTATTTTTCAGGATATATGCTAGGTAGATAGTGTGTTGAAAACATAATACAACTAATTTGATACGATAGAAAAAAATCACGAAGATACCTCTAAAAAATTATTTTAACGATTAAAAACCATACTAATATTCATGCAATCATTCTGATTTTTGTCAGATTATTCTACAAGCAACATATTAGCATAATAGTGTTTTATTTTTTTTATACAATCTATAGCTTTTTTGTAAATCGATAATTGCTTCATATTTTGCACAAAATTACCAGCGTTGTATCATCGCGCTTCTCTTTCTTTTCTATGCAGTCCGACAGTGACCGCGCTTTAGGTGTTGTCGGCCTCTTAATACAAAATGTCACTTATTTCTTAGTTTACCATACAATATGCATACATAATCAGCCTATAATGTTCCGACTGCTGGGGCACAGGCCTATGTTGGTAAGATTTACGATCATAACACGAGGATTTATCAAAGTCAGACATAACATAGGGGCCATCTTTCCTTATTCAGTTTCCCTATTGTGTTGTGTTTGTACGACTTCAAAATAGGTGATTCGCGTTAATAATAGATAATGTATTTTGGGATCCAAATATCCCTTTACCTTGTTATTGTTGGCTCTAATTAGTGGAAATATTGTTGTATTAAATTGATATATTGTCACTAATTAGTATTGAGCCAATTTATCCTACCCACAGCGTACGCGTACCTACTCTACCTTTGACTAACACCATATAAGAGAGCTCATTAATATACATTTATACCTACTCAACCCCATCTATAAGTGCAACTTAACTAGTTAAACCGACAACTAAAAATGTTGTATTTAAACTAGTTTGGATGTTCGAGAACCTAGTTCTAGTAGGTACACTGATTACAAAAAAAAAAACTTTTTACAAAAAAAAAACAACAATGTGAAAAATAACTTTAATTTTGGAAGTCGGTGGCATACAACTAAAATACAGAACCAAAGAGACCGACTACTGAAATTAAAGTTATTTTTCACTTCGTCGGTTCGGATACGAAATCGTTTGTTTTTTTTTTTTTTTTGTAAAAAGCTTTCTCTTTTTAGTAGGTCAGTTTGTAATTTATCTAAGTTACAATAACCTAATGTCAACTGCTCATTACCTTTTACAATATATTGCTTTTCACGATGCAGAGACGTTAATTGTTAAGGAGTTCTCCTGGTAAGAATCAGGAGAACTGGAGCTGATGGTGAAGTCACCATCTGCTCCACTTCACCATATGAATTGTGATGAGCACAGTGGCGGTACCTTCATATAAGCCCAAAAGCCCTACTATAATGCTCGATAGAGAATTTATTGTACCCAACCAATAGTTTATGAGAAAATTGCGATGATACATACGTAGATACGTAGTATGTACCTACATACTCAGTCGAAAACTGAACTTTCTTTTTTTGATATCGGTTAAAATTTTATTGGGCTTGCGTTATTTTGAAACCCTAGGCACGCCACTGGATGAGCATACATTGCTTAGCAACCATATTAAATCAAATCGCAACCCATGAAATACTTATTATTAAGTAGTTCCGGTGACCATCTGTGGTCTTCATCAGCAGTTCCACTGCACCAATTGGTGCTTTCTTAGAGCTAATGCACGAGTTACTATAAACAATACCCAAATCGCTGTAGGTGTGCCTATAAAATTTGAGGATTTCCCTAGATTTCCATGCAATCCCCTCATCAGATTTTGACTTGGTGACAATGGGACCACTTTGAGAGCCATAACCCTTTCAAACAAAAAAATAATTTTCAAAATCGGTTCACAATTGACGGAGAAATCGGTGAACATAAGTACATAAAAAAAACTTACGTACAAATGAACATTGGGAAGTCGCTTAATGATCGTATTGCCTCCATACAATTGGCTACCATACACAATTTGAATTTGAAATCTTATTTGTCCAACACATATAAGCGATAACATTATCATTCCATGCTGCGTTCATACAGAAAAATGGTGTCTGAACGAAAAGAAATCCTGGCCAAAAAGACATAAACTAGGCATCATTACCATTCTCAATTTAAACGATTGCCAAGAAAAACAACAATGGCCGATGTACGAGTAGGTACTAGTGGAGGATCGAGACTGGGCTTTGAATCGTTTTGGTACGCTTGTCAGGTGCAATAGCAATTTTACCGAGCTCAGTCGTCCCGGCCTACGTTCGGGCCAGACAGGCCTGTTTGAGAAACGGTTAGCTGAAACCTTTACTTTTATTGCTTTCTCTACTGAAACGGCCCTTTTCTATCTTCGGGTAATGTGTTTTTCACGTTTATTGGATGTTTTTATTGATTAGGTAAGTTCAAGTAATGTGGACATCGGCGTAGGGCTATCGTTTTGGGTGAACGTTCTTAATGGTTCACCGAAAGCCACTTTTTAAGTAAATTCTAAGACTTTTAATTAATATTATCTCAAAAACTCATTTACCTTCGTATAGGTTTCAGGATAAGATGTGTTGAACTCAACTTTATCAAAATCAAAAGTCATTTATTCAAACTAGGCTGAGAGTCACCACTTTTCGACTGCCAAAACTACATAAGACAGTCCCCCAAAGCGCCCGCCCTTCAGCACTTACTAGTGCTTTAGCTGGGAAGAAGAAGTGGCGCAACAAATTCCCCAGCAACCCTCACAAACCAACCTATACCCTCATAACCTCTGACTAGGATGTATTACGTACAGAGTAACTAAATGAACACGTAGCTACTGCACTAAAAGTACTACATTCTGATGGTACTTGCTCGTACCAACACCAAGGTGACAACAATATTCGCTATTAGTTTGGAATATCGATTTTATGGATGCCGCCAAAATGTGCACTACTCCTGGAAGCGTATTGTACACACACCATTCACGTCATCATTATGAATATTTATTTATATTTTATAGTTATTTTGCGTAGGTAATCGCTTCAGTGCATCGTTTTCGCCAATCCTGACGAGTTTATTGCATCTATCGCCGGCTGCATACAAAATTTCAGCCAATACCTGAGTTTATAACGCACGTACCGAACGAGCTGGGATTTTGGTTGTAATGTTTCTTTGAAATATTTCAATTGACAATGTTGCCCGAAAAATGTGTATTAACTACGTTTATAGAGAAACTACGTAATAAAAAATAAAAAACAACTTGACTACGTAAATATGAACTTTAAAAAAGATGGAAACAAGATTTGTATCTTAATACCATAAACAATCTCATGCAGTTGAAGGTAATAGGTCTACATTGTTAAATTTAAAAAGAGGCCTCCCTCACTCACTCCAAAAGTTCGGGGTAGTTTTTTTTTATCATTTCTCATTCCATTTTTGTAATCACAATTTTAAAACTCTTAATTTTTATATACCACTGGATAGGTATGGGAGTTTTATTTTAATTTTACATTATATACGTTTTGGTGCCAAAGATTCGCCATTTTAATTTTAATATACCCAGTGACACTCGCGCAAAAAAGACGGATTGAACGACATATCATTCATAAAAATCGGTTCAGCTGACAAACATAAATTACATACATACAGGTCAAACACATGACCCTCCTTTTTTGGCTTCCCCGCAGTCGGATAAAAAATAAGTAAATGTCGTATTGTTACCTGAACAAGTAATATACTTTCTAACACAACAGAGATATTCTTCATGAAGCACGTAAAAGACTTTGATTACCTTTCCCCGACTGTTGTCAGACTTCTTATTCGGTCTATTAGTTGCAAAAACCCGATTGTATAAACAACATTTTTTGTCATCATCCCTACGAGAACATTCTTCATATAGTTATGTAGCAAAAGTCGCAGCTAAGATTACGCGGGGGAGCAATAAACTGCGCGGACAATTTGTTTAATCAAAAACAAATGTAGCTACTCGTAGCTACTCGGCCTGCGGAACCCCCGGCGGCTGCGAGTTGAGTAACGCGACACTCTTTTGTTTTTGTTTTGACATCTGCCACGGCGAGGCAGATTTGTCATGTTAGATAATATTAGCATAAAAAAAATCTTTAATGATTTACTTTAATTTTGTTTTCTCCCCTCTTTCTTTTGAGCGAATGGGAAAACGCTGGTTTTTGAAAGCTCTGTTGTGTTGCAACGTGACGTAATTGTTAACATAAGATTTGACAACAGAATAAAAAGAATTGGCTTTCAGAAAGTTAGTTTTTAGGGTTCCGTAGTCAACAAGGAACCCTTATAGTTTCGCCATGTCCGTCTGTCTGTCTGTCCGCAGCTTAGCTCAGAGACTCTAAGTACTAGAAAGCTGTAATTTGACATAGGTATAAATAAATATTAATCATGGCGACAAAGTAGTAAACTACCTATAATGCGACAAAGTGGTAAACTACCTATAATGCGACAAAGTGGTAAACTACCTATAATGCGACAAAGTGGTAAACTAACCGGTACCTATAATGTTAATTTTACCGTTAGGAGACGCTGTAGACCTTATCAAATTTATTAGTTATAATACCACTATAATACACGCACAATGGTCCATCTGAAGGACTAAGTGCGGAAACCAAACCCTCTAACATAGAACATACCACTAACTTTTGCCCGTGGCTACGCCCGCGTGTAGGTCGGGAATTATCCCACGGGAACGTACGGGATAAAAGTATCCTATGTCCTAACCTAGATCACGGTCTCCCCATGTGCCAAATTTTATCCACATCCGTTTATCCGTTTGAAACGTAACAAACGTAGCGAAGCGTGAAAGCGTAATAAACAAACAAACTCACTTTCGCATTTATAATATTACTTAATAAAAAAAAATCGTACGTAATTGTCCAACGTTTTAAATAAGTCCACCACAAATCCACAAGTTCAAACTTCTGAAACTTTCATCTGAAACGCAAACTTTGTTCCTTGCCGCAATTGGAAGACCTGACTCAGGTAATCGCATTTGCCAACCTTTCAGAAGTCGACTTCGACGGCATCGACTAAACTAATGTTAAAACTACTTAAGTATCCATTTTTTTATTATGCATGTTACATTACTTTTTATTTTATTATTTCTATTACTTTTGATTCGCTTTGTAATCTTTGGATGCCATAAATAACATGTAACATATCAATTAGGGGATGACACTAGCTCCTGTAATACAGTGTACACTGGCACAGGAGCTAGGGAATTCATAAAAACATTTGCTTAGTTTATGTCAATAGAGATTATTATTATTTATTTATTTCATACCCAAGGTAGTTCTAAAATAAGCGGGCCCTATCAATTCTGACCAGCTTTGCGGTATTTGTTTTTTTTTTCAAATATCGCACCACGCAGCGCTGAGATGGGAGTCTTTTTGGCCTCACATATGTAGGTCTTCTTTTGTTGTTTTTTTTGTTTTCACAATTTTGTTAGTTTTAATGATCTTTTTTAGGGTTCCGTAGTAAACAAGGAACTTTTATAGTTTCGCCAGGTCCGTCTGTCTGTCTGTCTGTCTGTATGTCTGTCTGTCCGCGATTTTGCTCAGACACGCTTAGTACTAGAAGCTGTAATTTGGCATAGGTATACATATTAATCACTCCGACAAAGTGCTAAAATAAAATCTTAAAAAAGTTTTTTTTTGTAGGGTCCTCCCTTGCACGTAAAGTGGGGAAAATTTTTTTTTTCGTCTACCCTTATGTGTGGGATATCATTGGAAAGGCCGTGCGTGGTCCGACACGCACTTGGCCGGTTTTTTATTTTACATATTTCCTGTGAGTGTCTCAAATATTTTTCTTTCTTTTAAAAATATGAAAGGATCTGTAAACCAGGCTTTATTACGAAAGACCATAGATTCATGAAAAGTATGAAAACATATCATGACTATCTAACTATGCCTTGACATTATTTCGTAAAAACTTTTGGAGAGGTAGAAGCAAATTAAGGTGATATAGGCTAAGCAAACTGATTGGCTGATAAAGCAGGTAGGCCATACAATCATTCTGCCTAGCCTTTTCCCAAATATGTTGGGGTCGGCTTCCAGTCGGGTGCAGCTGAATACCAGTATTGTTCATGAAGCGACTGCCTATCTTACATACGATACCTCTTGGTAAGACTGGTTGGCAGACTTTTTGGGCTTCTAACTACCCGTAACGACTGTCAAAGATGTACGAATGACAGCCGCGATCAACGACTTGTTTATTTAAGGATTACCAACGAGATACGTTACAATTATCTTTAACAATAATTAAAAATGTTTAATATACATTATCCTGTAATGCATACTCAATTACAGGTAACCACACATTACACATGCTGTGAATACATAATAAATTAAAATTAAAAATACATAAAAAAACAATAAACATGCTATTATAAAAGTTTAAATGTACAATAATACAATACGTTAACCAAGCATTAACTTGATTTACAAATATAATGTCAGAATGTTTTAATATAAAAAAAAAATAGGATTAAAAGAGCATAGTTAAAAATATAATTACTTATAAAAATAGTTTTATAAAAAATTAAAAGTGGCAAATTATTTAATTATTGGAATGATAAGTCAAATGTTCTCTAACCGAAAGTGCTTATATAATTTATTTTTAAAAGTCTTAAGGCGCTGACAAGACCCAATTGACTAAAATGGGCTTCTCTTAAGAAAAAAAATTACCAAATCTGTATAGTTTGTGGTAGCGGAAAAAATATATGTTAATTTTGAACATATTTCCCAGAACTTGGTTGTTATCAAAACACGTTTTGATAAAAAAATCTCGATACAAACTTACGTTAAACTAACCTCTTACCTTGAGTTCTAATCCAAAATATCTGCATTAAATATCAACATACGTTACGTATTTAATTAATAACAAGAACGTCTTATTTGAATTCAGAACTTGGTTGTTTTTTATTTTCGATTACTCAACTCAATTTTGAGTAAATAGATAATTACTTCATATTTTGCAGTAAATTACAAGCGTTGCGTCATCGCGCTTCTCTTTCTTTTCTATGCAATGTGACAGTGACCGTGGTTTAGGTGTTGTCAGCGTCTTAAGACCTCAAGAGAGTCAGTGTCTTATCAGAGGGTGTACTACAGGTTCACCTCTGCCCAACTCTTCCCCTTCGGGCAAACAAAGCGTGATGTTATGTTATGTTAAGTCTAAAGACTGTCATGAACTCATGATTGATATCGATCTCAGCTTTTCGGCATATAGCATTAATTTATCATTTATCATTCATTTATCATTTATCAAATGTCACTAATTTGTAAAGGAAACAAAGATTGAGTACTTTTCTACGATTCGTGAGGCTTTGAAGTTTAAAGTGATGAACACGGTTTTTATAAGATTTTAATTGTTTCGAGGTTTTGTTTTCTAAGGATAGATGATACAAGACCCTCCTTTGGAGTCGCTCAATACGTTGCTTATGAACTTATAACGGGGTGACCATACCTGTGAACAGTATGCCAGATTACTGCGAAATAGTCTCATATAGTATAATTTCAGTCTTAGAGTTGTTGAATGGATTGAGGTCCTTATTACAAAACCTAACATTTTGTTTGCGTTTGATATAATTTTATATATATGGTCATTGTATGTCAAATTGTTATCCATCAAGATTCCCAGTTCCCGGCTTAACGTGCTTTCCGAGGCACGGAGGTGTCTCGATATGTAATGGATGGTCACCCATCCACGAAGCGACCGCGGCAATCGTAGCTTAACCTTCGATCGACCTGTGAAGCTGTTATTATTTACCCTCGAGCCCTTAGCCCATACATGAACTAGAATTTTAATAATCATATAGCAAAAAAACACGTAACAATTGGCTGGTTATTCAAAATCAAGTCATTTATTCAAACTAGGCTGAGAATCCGCAGTTTTCGAACGTCAAAATTACTAATAAGACAGCCCCCCAAAACGTCCACCCTTCACCACTTCTTAGTGCTTTAGCTGGGAAGAATCGTTATTCTTTCTTAGTTTACAAAAGCTGTAATAATGTGAAAAGTTTTAACTATCCCAAAAACCCAATAACATCACATCACCCAATCTACTACATATTTCTCGAACCGATTCGGCATCTCATCTCCTCCGAAAATACAGCTTATTAAGACTACCTAACAAGACAAAGATTCAACTTTCTAGACAAACATTTGTTTATCAAAAACGAAGAAGTCATAATGCTGTAATGACTTCTCGACAATTACCTAAGCTAACAAGCAGTTTCCCATACCTTACCACCGACTCTTCCGAAACTTTCCTCTCTAGAAGAATGGGCAAGGCGTTGATTGCACAAAAACCGATTAACTGACGAGTTTTCATAACTTGCCCCAAAAAATATAATATTATTATTATATTATATTATATTATAGCAACACCAGACGACTACAGACGACTTCGTCAAAGCTTTACCTTGTGGAGAAGACCCCATGAAAACAGGTTAATAAAATAGTACTATAAGGATTAAACATGTACTTAATTTTAACTAACGAATACATAATTTTATATTAATTCATACTGGACTTATTGGACTTTTATTAGACGAATCTTTATATTAATTTGTACTTAGTCAATAATGATATTGTATATTTGTACACCATATGTTGTGGTAGAATGTATAGAACTAAATAAATATTAACACCATACGATGTAATACTACATTCTTACAAATAAATAAAAATTCTAAAATTATAATTCTAATTCTTTTCTACGCGAACGTTCGTTTATCAAAAACAAACACAAACAAACATGTTTGCTCGTCACAAACGTCACCCCAGTTTCCAACTTACGTTTTCTTACTACTTCCGACTTTACCGAAACTTTCCTCTATCTAAAAGAATATTCGCGACGTTGATTGCACAAAAGCAGAGCATGTGACGAGTTTCCATAACTTGCACAAATATTGTCGCGGCATAGACATTGTTATTCGGCGCACGGCGTGCGAGCACGTCTCGAGCCAATAATTTCATGTGACTCATCTCGCTACAGTTTTCGCTGAAGAATATCAAATAAGTACGAGGATTTCGGATCGGTTTCATTGGCCTATGTGTTACGTGTGCTCATTATAAACACTTGGTAATATTATACTTAAGGTATTCTTTGCTTGGTTTGCTACTGTACTTGGCTGTTTTTGTACTTGTCTATTTTTACTACGCTTTGGAATAGGCAACTAGCTTCATCTTTCTGCCTGACCGACCGACCCCTTGACAATTCAAAAGTGCCTTTAATTGGTTTATTTGAAATAAATGCTTTGAGTTTGAGTTTAGGATTCCGTAGTCAACAAGGAATCCTTATTGTTTCGCCATGTCCGTCTAACTGTCCGCGGCTTAGCTCAGAGACTCTTAGTACTGAGAGAAGTCTGTAATTTGGCATGGGTATATACGTATATTAATCACGCCGACAGTGTTAAAATGAAATTTTGAAAAAATAATAATTGTAGGGGGTTCTCCCTTGCACGTAAAGTGGGGATGATATTTTTTTCTCGTCTATCCCATGGCGAGGGGTATCGTTGGATAGGCCATTCAAAATATTGCTGGTCTGCGAAAACCATTTTTCTATTCAGGAATCCGTTTGCTAACTATTTAGCTTGCTTTAAAGTGCATACAAAAATACCTTATTATAAAACCGAAGAATGTTTTAATTACATTTATTCAGTTAATACCGTTTATTTCAAGTTTTATAATTCAAAATATTACAAACTTATCTTGTTGTTTCAAAATGTGTAACGGTTTCGAAAAGGTTTTTAATATTAGTTATATGACAAATACCTAACTAATTATCTTTTAATTCGTGGCAACACGTAATTAATCGTTTTCAGCAGGTGTTAAGTTGATTACCGCAGTATAAATTACTAACTAATTAATTAATGAGCGCGTTTGATCAACTTCACATAATAAGCCGTTTGAATTTCCACGGTTCCTGAGCACACGGTGAGTCACAAGCGTGGCCAGTCATCTATCATAATACGATTAAGTCCTAGTGACTTGCCACTTTAATATACTATACCGTACTGCCCCATTCACTTTGATAAATTTCCCTTTTTCCTCAAACAGAGTCACGACAAAAAGATATTACCTCTCTAACATATCTAAGAAAATCCAATATCATAAAACAGAAAACTGCAAGCCCTAAAAATATCCCTTCAGCCCATTTAAGCCGTAAAAGGGAATGGAAAAGTATTTCTAAAGAAATATGACGTACATAAACATGAGCTGCGGACGATGTTCCAACATTACGGTGGAATCTTTTAAAAACTTTTTAATTTATACCCGATCCATGCGACAGTTAATCCAAAGATCACGGGAACTCACGTGTCAACACAAACACACAGTCAACACTGTTATTTTGTATGGGAGTTTTATCACTTTGCCACTCTTGTGTGGTACACGTGCATTATGTTGTTGACACATTAACCGGTATGTATAAACAAGTGAAGTTGGCGGGGGTAGGCCGGCCGCGCGCGAGGCGTCTTGTCGGTCGGAGCGCGCGGGGCGCACTGCCGCCCTTCGCCGGAAAAACAAGTTTCCATGCAGCCTCCCCTGCCCCCCTCCTCCCACAGGATGCGCACTTGCACTGCCTTCGTGTTATCTTTCCCAGGAAAATATGTTTTGTTATAGCAAGGTTACTCTCGCCTTTGTTTACGGAAATTGCATCAGCTTCGTGTTTCGGTGTTATGAAGCAAACTAGGTGAAGAACAGCCGGCTACTTTGGGGTGTGACTTGTGAGATGAAAGACGTACTGTTTTATTTTAAATAAGATATTTATCTTTAGATAACCCATAAACGCGTAATGAATGTAGTAAATAGTTTCATTAATCAAGAGAGTTAGTAGTAGAGTTAACTTTTACCATGCCATGCAATGCACGTTATAGTAAAAATTTGTTAAAATGTTGTTTCTAGGGTTCCGTACCCTAAGGGTAAAACGGGACCCTATTACTAAGACTCCGCTGTCCGTCTGTCTGTCACCAGGCAGTTACTCATGAACCGTGATAGTTAGACAGTTGAAATTTCACAGATGATGTATTTCTGTTGCCGCCATAACAACAAATACTAAAAAATAGAATAAAATAAATATTTAAGGGATTTTGTATGGGAGCCCCATACAACAGAAATTATTTTTTTGCCGTTTTCATAGATACGGAACCCTTCGTGCGCGAGTCCGACTCGCACTTGGTCGAAGTTTTTTTTCGTATCTTACTGCTATTAAATTAATCCTTGTTATGGTCTTATTAACCATAAACATGTTATTAACACCTGCCCCTAAACCTCCAACATTAACGTCCCACATTAAACTCTAAACACAATACTCACATAACTCACCTGTTTGCGTATCAGCAGTTATTTATGTGTTCAGGGACATCGCGATAAGTGTTCGTCGAAGATTCTTGCGCAAAGGGCTGCTACGGCGTAGCTTCCTGCCTACGAAGCGCCTACGACATGTCGAGTCGTAGACCGTCGCACTTACTTGTACGTAGATCACTTGTACTTTCCGGTTGCACGTCAACGTACAGACGATAACAGTTGTATTTTTTTGATCATGTTGATGAATGTAAAGTGTCGCGTAGACGGTGGACGAGTTAGAAAGTTGAATGGACTCGTAGAAAATACTACGTGAATGTTGCTAAAGGTTCTAAGTTTGAGAGTACTTTTTGATGTTGTTTGTAGTAAGTTGTTTGTTGAGTGTACGAGTGAATACACTTGCTCACTATAACGTTTATAGCCCCTTACTTACTTAGCTGCTTAAGTCTTAGATCTAAAACGGATAGTTCGGAACCTGGTCGTACTAGGAGCTGATACCACTCAATTCGTTTAAAAAAATGTAATTTAACATTAACAATAAGCAACATTTTATTGTAAATTTTACGTAAGTTATTCAGCTCATTTAATTGATTATCAGTTTATACGTGATACTACGAAGGTGACCGCCGGAGGACTTAAAAAAAACCGAAATTATTTTAATAAGGTTTTTAATAAGATAAAAATTACAATTAAGTTTATACTAATTTATATGTCTACATTCGGACGATGCTAGTACCGAAGTGTGGTAAAACGATTAACTTATTAATATTGCAAATTCTACTGATTCCTACACGTGGATGCGGCTTCAGCAGTTCTTGAAGCAGGTGAACGCACGCTGACACGAGGCGGCGATACGATGATTCAGCAGGTGGTATGTTGCAGTTTTACGTGGAAACATCCGATTGACGTAAACGGCTAACCATGTCGCTACTCAGCTGATTTGGTGTAGGCAGGGCACGTACCACGTGTTTACAAGTGAATAATGAAAATACTTGATCCTTAAAAACTTATTTGATCAAATAAGCAGTTATTTGATCGAATGAGTACTTGCAATCAATCAACAACCTGCTACCACAGCTTTTAATATTTTCCCTAAACCCTCCGATCATTGACCGTCGAGAGCATAAACCAAATTGCTGATAAAACGCCAAACGTAATCTTATTATAGCTAAGTCGAATACAAAACAAAGAGAAGCGAGGCGAGCTATAAAATAAACTATTCCGAAGTCCGGGGTCCAGTCACGTACATCCCAATAACTTCAACTGACATCTTAAAGTAGGGGGATGGCTTTTTGATCTTGTTCTAAACTTCTAAGGCCCGAGATCTGCGCACAAAGGGATGTACTGACAGTAAAGCGTAAAGGAATATATTTTGCATTGTGTGCAATATTTTGTGGAAAGTTTTTAAAGCAGGATCGTGGTTAAGAATCGCTTAACCAAGTGTAGTAAAGTCCAATAAGCTTGTGGCTAAGTAATAACAGCCGCACGGGTCGATCGATTAGGTTAAGCTACGCTTGCAGCGGTTGGTCCGTGGATGGGTGACCATCTTTACATACCAAGACCCCTCCGTGCCTCAGAAAGCACGTTAACCCGTTGGTCCCGGCTGACATTTGTAGATCTTTGACAGTCGTTACGGGTCGTCAGATGCCCGAAAGTCTGACAACCAGTCTTACCAAGGGGTATCGTGTTGCCCAGTAACTGGGTTGAGGAGGTCAGATAGGCAGTCGCTCCATGTAAAATACTGGTATTCAGCTGCATCCGGTTAGACTGGAAGCCGACCCCGACATAGTTGGGAGAAGGCTAGGCAGATGATGATGAGGAAAGTCCCATACGTGAAAGGTATTCCATAAGATACACATCGATACACGTATTTTCCCAGCATACGTTTTTTCTTTTGGCATTTTGGCTGCAAGTATTGCTTCTTGACTATATCACTACTTGCATAGGCCGCCATCGCAATTCTCACGGTGCATCTATGAAATTATAGTGTATTGATGAAAACTTTATTATTTGACCATGGAATATTGCTATTGTATCGAAATAATAATATATTGTTACTATAATTATAAAATAGCATAAATACGCACTACACTTAACACAACGCCTTGAGTAATTTAATTACTTAGTACTTATTTTAAATATTTTTCATTGTATTATAGTCTTAGTTTATGTGTTCTTTTTATTTTGTAAAGTTACGCATTGATACAGATATATATTTTTTTATTTATATACATACTTTATTCAGCTTGAATTACAAATATTTCTGTGGAAAATTTTCACTTACCTGATTTCTTACTTCACACAGGGGACGTCATTACGTCATTCGACAAGTAGGTAATTGTTAAAAAAACGGCACTGTTGACGACAGGCTTGTCCGAAGTCACAGCATTTCGCTGAGCAACGACCTTTTCTTGCACAGATGCGACGCATTATTTAATTGTTCTAGTTATAGTTGTTTATTTGTTATAAAAGTAGCTATTTTCCCACTGCAATGGGCATTATGTTTTTGTTTTGATTGTATGTTAAGTTGTCATTGGTTGTCATATCTGCCAGTGGCGCAACACAGAGTAAATATTACGTAATCGACAGGAATGTCAAACTTATATGGGTTGATTACGAGGCTTTTAGCTACTTTGTATATGTGTGTATTTTACGTAAATTTTTATAATGTGCGTTTTGTTTGTGCAGAACAAACAATTTTTCTTTCTTTTCTTTCTTTCTTTCTTTCATAGTAGAACTCTTATTTTGTATCTGGCATAAATACAGATGACACATTTGAAAAGGTAATATAATGGTATGATCAATTCGAGCCAGGGTCGTAGCTGACCGTATAAAATTGCTACTGAAGACTGCGGAGTCGACCTCAGAACTAACTGCTTCTCACACGGACCACTGTACGTAGCTGGCTTCTGCTTCACAATTCCTGAGCCTCTGTATATTTTAGCTGCTGAGACCAAAAATGCAAACGTACGTATATAACGTAACATCACGCCTGTATTCCCCGAGGGGTTAGGCAGCGGTGTACCTATAGTAAACCCACATTTCGCACACACAGTTATGTTTAGGTCCCATGTAATAGGGACAAGCCTATTGCCATTTACCGGGCACAAATCCAGACTTTGGACTGTTATTGAGAAATTCCAGATGGAAAACCCAATAACACTTTTCCTGGCCCAGGAATCAAACCCAGGACCTCATGCTCAACAGTAGGTAGCACTTTTATTAGGCCTAAGAGCAGTTTTTTTAATAAAAATGTTGCTGTTATTTTATTATATTGTAGTGTCTTACGACTTCCACGCGGACTACTAATCGTTTGAGAAGGTAAACGTGTTTGAAGTACCCTAATTTAGATTCTATGTTTTTAGAAGTAAATCTCAATTTTGAATAACGGTGATATTTTCAGATTGTTTCAGGGAGAATGAGACTTAAGTTTAAGACAATAAGGTAGATTTTCGTCTATGTAAGGTAGATTTTCGTCAGACAGAAGCTAGTCTGGCATAAATACAGATGACACATTTGAAAAAGGTAACGTAAATTCCCTACTCATCCCCTAAGTTTCTTCATAAATTACCGTTAAATCCGATATTTTTCAAATGTAACGTTAAATATCCACCGTCATTTTAAAACATTCTTAAAAAGTGTCACCTCCACTTTAAAAAAAGAACTCCACCCCTAATTGAAGTGGTACCACAACGCTCATCCATTTTTACGCATCGTCGCTTGTTTAAATTACAAGAGAACAGTGCATTCGGCCCTATTCCGCAGAATAGATAAGTGCAAAAGGTTGGCTCCGTACGACGAGCGGAAACTCTGGCACGCATAGGCACGCGTCTGTTCACCATCACAGTAATGCTATAGATAGAAACTCAAAGCATAGATAAATAATGGGAAATATTTAAAAGACCCTCGAAAAACTTATTGGTCTTCATATAATGATGTACGCTTTTTATAATATTAATTTTGTCTAATTAATCTTCCTGAAGCACTGGTGGCGCAGTGGTTACAGCCCCGACTTACGAGTTGTAAGTCGTGGGTTCGAACCCAGGCAGGCGCTTCAGGTTGTGTAAATAATTTCATCACCACTGCTCTCAAAACGGTGAAGGAAATCATCGTGAGCAAACCGGCATGTCCTAAAACCAAAAATCCGAAACATGTGACATCTAGCAGCCCACACTGGGCCCGCAAGCTAGATTACAGCCCACTCCCTCACTGAAAATACTATAGTCTGATCACTATAGTCACTATAGTCTGTATACATGATTATGCCAATCTTCCTGTGCGGAAAATACTATAGTCTGATCACTATAGTCACTATAGTCTGTATACATGATTATGCCAATCTTCCTGTGCGGAAAATACTATAGTCTGATCACTATAGTCACTATAGTCTGTATACATGATTATGCCAATCTTCCTGTGCGGAAAATACTATAGTCTGATCACTATAGTCACTATAGTCTGTATACATGATTATGCCAATCTTCCTGTGCGGAAAATACTATAGTCTGATCACTATAGTCACTATAGTCTGTATATATGATTATGCCAATCTTCCTGTGCGGAAAATACTATAGTCTGATCACTATAGTCACTATAGTCTGTATACATGATTATGCCAATCTTCCTGTGCGGAAAATACTATAGTCTGATCACTATAGTCACTATAGTCTGTATACATGATTATGCCAATCTTCCTGTGCGGAAAATACTATAGTCTGATCACTATAGTCACTATAGTCTGTATACATGATTATGCCAATCTTCCTGTGCGGAAAATACTATAGTCTGATCACTATAGTCACTATAGTCTGTATACATGATTATGCCAATCTTCCTGTGCGGAAAATACTATAGTCTGATCACTATAGTCACTATAGTCTGTATACATGATTATGCCAATCTTCCTGTGCGGAAAATACTATAGTCTGATCACTATAGTCACTATAGTCTGTATACATGATTATGCCAATCTTCCTGTGCGGAAAATACTATAGTCTGATCACTATAGTCACTATAGTCTGTATACATGATTATGCCAATCTTCCTGTGCGGAAAATACTATAGTCTGATCACTATAGTCACTATAGTCTGTATACATGATTATGCCAATCTTCCTGTGCGGAAAATACTATAGTCTGATCACTATAGTCACTATAGTCTGTATACATGATTATGCCAATCTTCCTGTGCGGAAAATACTATAGTCTGATCACTATAGTCACTATAGTCTGTATACATGATTATGCCAATCTTCCTGTGCGGAAAATACTATAGTCTGATCACTATAGTCACTATAGTCTGTATACATGATTATGCCAATCTTCCTGTGCGGAAAATACTATAGTCTGATCACTATAGTCACTATAGTCTGTATACATGATTATGCCAATCTTCCTGTGCGGAAAATACTATAGTCTGATCACTATAGTCACTATAGTCTGTATACATGATTATGCCAATCTTCCTGTGCGGAAAATACTATAGTCTGATCACTATAGTCACTATAGTCTGTATACATGATTATGCCAATCTTCCTGTGCGGAAAATACTATAGTCTGATCACTATAGTCACTATAGTCTGTATACATGATTATGCCAATCTTCCTGTGCGGAAAATACTATAGTCTGATCACTATAGTCACTATAGTCTGTATACATGATTATGCCAATCTTCCTGTGCGGAAAATACTATAGTCTGATCACTATAGTCACTATAGTCTGTATACATGATTATGCCAATCTTCCTGTGCGGAAAATACTATAGTCTGATCACTATAGTCACTATAGTCTGTATACATGATTATGCCAATCTTCCTGTGCGGAAAATACTATAGTCTGATCACTATAGTCACTATAGTCTGTATACATGATTATGCCAATCTTCCTGTGCGGAAAATACTATAGTCTGATCACTATAGTCACTATAGTCTGTATACATGATTATGCCAATCTTCCTGTGCGGAAAATACTATAGTCTGATCACTATAGTCACTATAGTCTGTATACATGATTATGCCAATCTTCCTGTGCGGAAAATACTATAGTCTGATCACTATAGTCACTATAGTCTGTATACATGATTATGCCAATCTTCCTGTGCGTACCACAATAAATACTTTTATTTTTTTTTCTGGCTCTATAGTCAATCGAAGCGCTTTCGGCCGCGCGAATCACCGGAATTGGCCTTCTGAACCTATCTATACCGTGCCTACTTGGCCCAAGCAGAACAAACCAACCCTCGGTGACTTGCACTTTGAATGCACATTTTAATGGGTTTGTTTTCAAAAAGGCCTGTACTTTAATTGCACTCAACTATTTCAAACATATTTAGGAAGCACGTGGCTTTAATTAGGAGTGCGTTTGTTTTAGAGTGGATAGTTGTTGTTAGAAGGTATAGTCCGGTAAAGCAATAATCATCAGCATTATATTTAAAATAATAGAACAAAACGAATACGTGCCTGTATTTACGTAGTATTTTCCGGTGTTTCCTCCAATGTTTCCAAGCAAATCAAATAAATACTTATATTCATTTGTTTATCTCTAACCCAGATCAAAAATATTGCAACAGCAGTATGGAATATTGATCTCACCCGAATGGTACAGTGGCGGCCCCCGTCTTCTGTGCCTAGAGTGTGATCTATTCCTTCACCCAAAATAGTTATATTTCTAGATAGCACACGCAGTAGTATTTTAGGCGAATTAAAATTTTTCTCTATTCAGAAATTATGATCTTGTTTGAAAATGGACAATATTGTAGCGTAAAAAAAATACTGTAAAAACGCCTTGGACCACATGAGATAAAAATTGTGGAATATTGGTGTATTTAATATTATTTTATTTAGCCAATACCATCGAAAGTATCCGGCAATAGTTATCAGTTACAAGCGTTCAGTTTTATTACGAGCCCACAATATCAACGGCGGGTGTAAGTTCTAATGTAAGCACTTTGGATAGGGGCCCGCCCGGCCGGCCCCCGGCTCGAGATATAACACACGACGTATTGTATCGGCTGGTTATTCTGCAACCAAAGTGGCTGGAATATATATCTGAATATTAGATAAATGTAGCGTCAAAGATAAAGTTATAAAAATTTAAGACATTTTCCTTTTTTTTTCATTATAAAAAAGACGGTTTTATTTAGCAAGAATTTTACAAACTACAAAAGGAAAATGTTTTTCCCTGGACACCGGGAACACAATCAAGTAAAAGCTTCTTTAGCAAGAACCATTTCGCTTTGATTTTATTAATGAAAGGAACACCACTGTACAGTTACTATGATAACTGAATTTACTCTCCATCTCAAATCTCTTTTATTATTATCAATCCTAAAGTGATATAATTATTTACATACATGAAACGAACGATACAAATATTTCTCATGAAACTGTACTCGAAAGTTATGTGTCTTTCCCAATGTATTTACTGTATGCACATAAATAATAAAATAAATATAAATTGATAAAAGTGTCCCACACGTTCACAATGTCAAAAATTGCAGAATGTAGTTGTCGTGGCGGCGATCATAAATTGCTTGGGTTTGATTAAGGCGGCGCGGGCACACGGCCGCGATCTTGCAGCGGCAGCGCCCCTGCACTATGCACCGGTGCATTGCGTACAGGGTGTTCAAGAATTCCACTCTACCTAGCATAAAGTGTAAACGAATCTATGCACAATTCTAGTAGTAGTAAGATAGAGTAGCAGTATTTAAAAAGCATAGAGATAAAACTACAGTATTTTTATCACACGAAGCGTCGCGCGCTTTACTTGTGGTAACCAAATGTAAAAACACGCTGTGAATGTGTGCGTGAAGACGAGTAGCGTCAGCACATAAAACACACACTCACTCACACATCCGACTTCGCCATTGTCTCGGACGGTACCGAGAGCTGACCTCAGCTCGTTCACAGCGTATGTGATACTTAGTTCTAACTAGGATGACGTTAAACACTTAACACATTTTCTACATACACACATTCATCTGTCTCATTTCCTTTTACCTTGAAAGCATTGGTAAGGTTGTTAGATACCATAATTAAAAAAACATTTTAGACTAAACATTAAAGCCGCGTTTCCACTAGGCAACAATTGACGCGCAACATGTTGCACAACAAGTTGCCCAACATGTTGAAAGTCAGCGCGGAAATTTTGTTGAACAACGTTGTCTGTTTACGCATCTACTACTTTACGTCAGTCGTTGACAACACGTCGCCAGAGGAACTGGTGTTGATTTCAGCGGCAGTGGTTATAATTTTATCGAAAAATGCATCAAAAAGAAAAAAAAACACGTTGGTGGGTTAGAAAGTACCTACAAAATAAAGAAAATCACAAACACACCCAGTGTTATCGCTATTGAATCCCATGCATCTAGCTTTTTTAATTTATTTTTATAGTCTCTGTGAGGTTATCCCATAAACATTCATAGTTTTGGTACAGTTCGATTAATTTGAGCACTCGTTCGTTACACCACACTACGGATATTGTTGCGCGTCACGTCTCCACTCTACAACAATGTTCAAGTAACGATGCTCTTTAAATAAACAACATGCCGAGCGTGATGTTGCGCACCAGCTGGCAACGTCTCGCGCTGTTGTGCAGAGTTGCCGTACATGTTGAGCATCACGTGTCGCGCGCCAAATGTTGCCTAGTGGAAACGCGGCTTAAATTAGTAACAGTGGGTAGTTCAAAACAATAATTTAAATCCTAACCTTTACAAATAATAAATTAAACGGCAATTATAACTTTAGAAAATTATTATATTAACCAACTCAGTAACAAAATTCCGAATTCTAATTGGTTTCGGAGCCCACTGTAGATAAATTTCGCCACATTGCCATCTACTTTTGGGATTACTGTTGTAAGAAGGGGATCGTTTATTTCCTTTCTATTTGGACGGTTCCAAAACTTTTGCTACGGCTTCCATTTTAAAGTTCAAACTTGTTATAAAATAGGCTAATTTTCATTGTAGGTACAGAAAACTTGTGGAGAGTACAATACGACAGTAAATTAAAATACTAGAAATACTAGCGTAGGAGTATTTTGAAACTATTAAGCCGCCGAGTCTGTCTGAACGCGATAAACTCAAAAACCAATGAACGGATTTCCAAGTGGTTTTCACCAATGGATGGGTTGATTCATGAAGAAGGTTTATTTGTATAATTAATTAAGGTTTTGTGTAAATTTGCTGAAATATGACAACTATTGTTGAAGGTATCGGAAAAAATCATGCTTACGCGGTTGGGGTAGGCATAGGCATGCTTGATAACTTATCAATCTTAATATATAAAAACAGAGGAGTAGATAATTAACACAACTTTTTGAATGTAAATTTAGGTCCACTGAACAGCAACGCATTAGCTGTAAAACCCTTTGTCAGGCCGTAAATTTAATGACGCTATAATCTCAAATTATTTTACGACACGTTTACAAACTATAAAATGTTTGCATTGTAAACTAAAGGTTTATGTGCTTCGCAAAGACCTCGCTCGATGAGATGAATCAGCGAATATGTAGTGATATTTAGAAATTAATCCAAATGAGAGTAAACATAACGTTATTTGTTACAAACTTATATATATACTTACTAAGAACCTAGAAAAGCTGAAAAAAACCTTACACCTAAAATGAACTACGATGTCTGTATGACAAAAACGGCTAATATTAAAAAAAAAACACAAATTTAGCTAAATTTTTAGTAAGTAAAATACTTACCAAAAATTCAGCAAAATTTAAGACAAAAAAATATATATCAATGAAACAACGACAGATGCCAATTTAATCCTTAAAAGTTTGAGCACCCCTGTAGTATCGTGTGAATAATCGCACGGAGCAATGTTGGGATTTGATGAAAGAATCCGGGAAGTCCCGGGGGGCGAGATGACGTCACCGATAGCCACCTCCAGAGCTTTTCAAGATTATTTTGAGGGTGTATTAGCTACGACGATCAACTCTTATCGTAAAGGAATCTGAATTTGAACGGGAAACGCTATAGGTGTAAAATAAAACTGTAAAATATCAAAGTAAAGCAAGCATCATACGCTAAGCATTAGGCTGGTATGTTAATTGATTGCTCGCTTTTAAGATAAAGCATCTAAAAACTACTTTATCAAATATTTATAACATAATCTCCAAAATGGCGATATTTTTTTTTTTTTTTTTTAATCATAATCCTAATCATTTATTTGCAATAGTTTCTTAAAGTCAGTAATTAAGCTTCCTAATACATAGTTAGATATTTAACGTGCAAAAGTTTATGAGTTAAAGTTGAAAGAATGCGATATTTCGGAATGTACAACAAAATCGATAACTCAAATGGCAAGTCAGAAAAAAAGACAGAAGACACAAAAAGACAAAGTAATTGCTAAAGAACGATAAAATCACAATAGGACATAAAATGGCCATTTCCTAGAAAAAACTATTTCCTTCTTATTTATAATTTTATGAATCTGCAACATGGTGCATAATTGGATGACAGTCATCACAAAAATAGAATGTTAAGATGTTCTATATCTTGGAGATTGCCGAGATTGGAGTGGTCCGTGGGAAGTTTATTTTAGACGTCCCAGTTCTCCCTAACCCCTTTCCGCTCCTAGGTATATTTACTTACACCGGAGATAGCAATGAAGACAGTGAAAACAGCTACATATGTAGGTATGTAACTGTTTATGTCTGGCTGGATTTATGTCTATTGAGATCAAAGTTCAACTGATGCTCTCTTCATTATTTTGGCTAGAAGAAAAGTTAGGATAACAAGCGATTAGGAACCTACACCGTACTTTTTAATAAGATAGGTATGGGCATGCTACCCAAAAATAAGATTTCGGCAAAAACACCTTGAACAAAACTTTGACGATTATCGAATCAGACAAAGCAGAATCTCCGTAAGTTCCAATGCTACGAAAATTAACCTTAATAAAAGTAGTTTATGTTTGAAAGTGACCATAACGCTGCATTTATTTAGCTTATTTTCTATAAGGAACTGAAACCCTTAAAACTTAAGCTACGTTATGTCCTGAAACTGCTCACCTATTCTTTCTTAAGTTCTCAGTAACTTTCACATCATAATGCAGTTAAAAACCTAGTGACGGCAGGCCGCAGCAGGCCCTGGCAGTACCGTGATTTAGGGCGGCGCGACGCACTGCAGGGGATGAAGCGAGGGGGGAGGTCCAGAGAGATTAACCATCGCCTGTTAATTACGACAAATGGTCATTGAACGACGAATAATGGTCCCGGGCCAGTTTTATCGGCCTGCACTGTAACGTTGCTGTAAGTGCGACCATCGACCAATCAGTGCGTTGCTGCGTTATGACAGCTGTCATGTAATTGGTGATAATTGTTCACATCTCTTAGTGTAGCTTAATTGAGTGTGGTTATGCGGTGGGCTGGATTGATGGGTCGGTAAATGTGTTATTATTCCGTAATTAACTGCTTAAAATAGAAATTGTCTTGATAGCTGAGGAGAGGAGTAGCATAAAATAAAATATCATATTCAACTAAATTCTAGATCTGATTGATTTTTACAATTCCTATTAGTGGCAACTTAGTAACTGTATGAATATAACTGACAATTGTTATCGTTGTGATTGAAAAATAAAAATTGTTTGAATTAACAAGCGAGCAAATCCGAGCTTAAAATAACAAGTCCAACCTGTTTCACCAGTTCCGGTTAATTTCCTACTAACTTATCTGGCAGATAAAATTCTTAAAAATCTGTCAGTTTTACAAGTTACTAGGTGGATTGGTAGATAGTACAAATCCGAACGCTGAAACAGGCCCACTAAATCGTCTCTAAACCAACACAACTATTAAAACGCACTCGGCAGTGAAGGATTCCGCCATCTAGTATCGAATAGCGGCAATAAAAATAGAGACCCGTACAATCACGGAGCAATAAAATGCTTCACCCCAGATAGAGGGCGCACTTATTTGATTTTCAGCATTGTGGGAAGCAATGTTTTTCAGTATTAATCCCAAATGAAATCTATACTAGTAACTTAGGGTTGTATTTACCACCATGAGAAAACTTTCATCTGAAGAATAAAAATTAGTGTTTGACAGCTTTTGTATAAAAAATACATCAAACCGCCATGTTTATTATTCAGATTAAAGTTATGTGACGATTGAAATATCGATCCTTAGAACAATAATGTCAATATTTACCTGTGTATAATTTAACCTGTTTATGGATTGCCAATCAATTCAACAATAATCATGAGTAGTATATTAACTAATCTCATTTCTTATCACTCTTTAAATGCTCATTATCAAATTCCTAACCTTATTAAGAATCAACTGTCTTTCAAATTCACTTTAATATTGAATTGAATAAAGCTATTTGTTAATTTACCGCATGTGCACACATTAGGCGCGGGACACATAGAAGAGACGTGAGACGACGGGACTCAGACGCGGAAAATAGTATGCTGATGGAAAAGCGACGAGCATGTGTAATGTTCTTTCAGTATTTTTTTGTGCCAGATCGCGTTAAATACCTTTTGTATGAAGAATAATGAAGATACGTAAAAGGGGACGCCGCGTCTGTGTCCCGTCCTCGTCTTATGTCTGTCTTACGTGTGACCTGCGCCTTATGTGGCAATCTCACCTCAGTGTGGCCTCGACTAACGTTGCTCACCACATTATTACCAATGGGAACCATAAGATACGACTAAAGGGATTAAATCAAGAAGTCCACCTGCAGTGCACTAATGACTGTTCGGCCATTATTATCAATCGGCCGAATGTGGCCACCTGCCATTATGGCTCTATTCCCCAAATTCACTGAAGCAGATTAGAGGGATAACTATAGGTACATATTTAGGAGCACATACACAAACATAAATTAGAAGTGATCCCAAAAAGTTGAGAGACTCAACTGATCCTACAATCAAACTGCTAGACTTTTCAGCCCACCAAACCGGGTGGTATGAAAAGTCTTTTGAACTATCTACTAAATATAAGTAAACAAACAAACTGAAAATTGAAGCAGTAGGTAATCGAAAATTTGAGAATGAATCAAAAGTAGTTAATGCTACGCCCATGTTGAGTGCCACCGTCTCTCGAAAGTACGTAGTCAATACGGAGAGTACGGTCGGCAGCTCAGTTGCTAAGGTTTCCGAAAGCTCTCAGGGATCGTAAACCTTCTGTCCGCAGTTTAATCTTTCGGAAAATTTGAATCCAGATAAAGGCTCGTCGCGAGAGGCAAAAGCCTTTTAATTAAGTTCGGACATAAATTTACATTGAAATTCAGATGTTGATGTTGATATTCCACGTTCAGCTTTTAAAATTGCAATTGGATTTCGTTTGTATTTTTAGGATTTGTTGTTTTTGTATTTTTTCGAAGAAATTTGTGGTTTTTCTAATGTTTCTTTTGTTAATACCGATTCTCAGTTAATCTAACAACCCAAACACTTTGATCGACACGAATAATTTATAGGTATATATAAAAACCGGCCAAGTGCGTGTCGGACCACGCACAATGAAGGGTTCCGTAATTGGGAAGTTGGGATGAATTTATCCCAAAAACAAACTTAACATTGTAGTTGAAAAACATTTTCTCCCATACATCGATATATGCCACGGTCAAAAGTTAGTCGACTATTACTCGTTAACTTGTAAAGCCCACTTAGCTGTGATAGTTTTCCTTTTAATTTCATCATATAATGTACTACTGCCATAATTTTTTTCACATCTCCATTTCACTTCAAGATTTTATGCCAGCACTTTGTCGGCGTGATTAATATATATACCTATGCCAAATTACAGCTTTCTAATACTAAGCGTCTCCGAGCCATTGTGGGGGCAGACAGACAGACAGACAGACATACAGTTAGACAGACAGATAGACGGACACGGCTAAACTATAAGGGTTCCTTGTTTACTACGGAACCCTAAAAATGAATCCCTGTTTCCCTTGGTCACGGCATCACGCTAAAACGGCTGAATGGATTTGGATGAAATTTGGCACATGGGTAGACCATGACATGAATTAGGATGTCCTATACACTTTTTATCCTGATATTCCCAAGGGATCGAAACTTATTCGGGTGAAACCGGGGGGCGCAGCTAATCATTTATAAAACATTTTACGAAAGTAAGCACAAGTTCTTAAATTGAGTCAGTAGTTTAAAAATCATGTTAAAATACGTTTACCGAGCTTCGCTATCAAAATGAAACAGTTTACAAAAGTGGGTAAAATAAATTGTTCACGGGCGATCGTTTTCCTCTATCGTCACCTACGTATAGAGATGGAGTGAAAGAAAGTAGGGCGAGTGCTCCCGGGGCCCGTAAACCTGCGCAGGTTTATCTTTCGGAAAATTTGTATTCGGATTAAGGACCGACCCCCTGGAATCTATGCCAACGCGTTAATTCAAGTACCCCAGAAACTCAAGCTAACTGACAACTACTGAAAGAAGATAAAATGTAAACAGAAAAAGTAATTAAAAGGATATCATTAATAACGATCTTGTTACGTATCAAGTTATCTAATCAACTTACGTCTCCTAATAATAAAGAATGGACGAAAGATCTCCAAAAATAAATATAAAACGTCGCAACGGAGGATCGTGTCACAATTTGTTTATACGACACGGTCGGAAAACCCCGACAAAGGTATGCGTATGCGGATCCACAAAAGCGGAAAATTCGATTTTCTGGCCCGCGCCTCTTAATGCGTTGTGGTCCACGCATTAGGCCCAACCCTAGCCGCAACGGAAACAGTTCGTTAATCAAATTCACTAAACCAATCTCCGATACAGATAGCGAAATCACAATATATTGCTTCGGACCCTGATAAAACAATCCAGTGAAGGAAATTACTGGCCGCTGTATTGACCGCCTGTTTCACGATGCTCGCCACAAAAAAGGTCAAAGAAAACTATCACAGACCCGAATTGTATATGTTTATTAGTATTTACTGAAGAGATTGTTTTGATCAAAGTTTATAACTCAGATACTGAATCTGGGAACCTCAATTACATAGGTCTAAAAGCATTGGGGATAGCAGCCAAATCTTACGTATCTTAGACACAACCCGAGTACATATGAAACTGTACAGATTATTGTTATTGTTTTGGGTTCAAGATCAGATACGGTGGAGGCGGTAGATAGGTATTGTCTACGTTCAGAAATATACCGATGACGAAATAGAAACGGCAAAAAAATATTGTTACTTTGCCTTTGCCAATATATTTTCTAAATAACATATGGGAAACAAAGTAGGAAACAATAAAGGCAATATGGGTGTGCAGAAACTACTTTCTCACAATAACGTCGGGGTAATCGCAGTCCGATATAGGCGAGGAGTCGGCGGCATATGTTGGGGCAATGTGGGTCGGCTCCTGATAAATGTTCGCGAGCCCGGGGGAATGGCAGAGCGCCGCGGCTTCCACGCTGCGATAACGCGCGAATTAAACCACGCCGCTTTTAAAGCGCTATCGACTGGTGTTGTGCATTATCTGTCTCGTAAAGCATTGAGTCTGTACTCAGTAGCATCGTCTGTTACTTAGAGATGTGTATTTTTGGACTCTCTGATTAATTTACACACGAGGAGGTTTGCTTTCTTTTTTTTCATTAGGGCTCACGCAATGGCATGGATGCGGATTAAAAATGCAGTCCAGTGCCTGCCGTTCATCATCCCTTACCAGTTTACGCTCTTTATATAGTTTTTTTTTATATCTATGATATCCATGTATGTAAAAAGCATCAAAGCAGAAAGTCACTAACCTAACCTACGTAACAAAATCTGACACCAACAAGAGATCAAGTGACTTTTCTCACGTATAGGGCGTCGCACACATTCGGTTAAAGGGCACTAATAGTTAGTTAAGTGTCGGCAGTTCCCATTGACCCGCACAACGCATTGAGCAGCCGGATAAGCGCTGAGCCCTGTACCGCATTAATAAAGGTAAGTGCGCCCGTGTTGCTTAATGTGTCGTTATGACCCGTCCTGAAAAACTTCTTCTGTACCCCTGCTACTACCGTGAACATTCGAAATTCAACACTAAAACGGAAGCAATAAGACACAAAATTGTAGTAAACTTATCTAAATCGCATTTATGGGCAACCATGAAGGGCCTGCAATTTTAGCACTTTATTTTTGGCAACTCAAAATAACCTTTATCACCGGTGATGATAGTACACATTGGCCTGTAAGGAGACTTTCGATCGTAGCGAAAGTCCATTGTACAAAGCATTAGTCTGCGCTGAAAACTACGAGCGTCGGTGAAAGTGCTACCGACGCGAAATGTTAACACCCATGAATTTAGAAGGCTGAATTTATTATTGCATTGTTTTCATTATTATACGAAGTCTAGGCTGTTTTACAGCAAAGGCTGCAACGAGATAGGTTTTATGTTATAGAGATTATTTACTGTTTTCATCGTATTTTTCTGTTTTGCAGAAGCAGTGCTTTGAATGTTATATTTCCATGATAGCTGATGCCCTGTTTAACACTGCCTAGAAATGTAATAACTGCCAGATAAGCAAGTAAATTAAAACAGCTGCACGGGTCGATCGATCAGGTTAAGCTACGCTTGCCGCGTTTGGTCCGTGGATGGGTGACCATCTTTACATACCAAGACCCCTCCGTGCCTCGGAAAGCACGTTAAGCTGTTGGTCCCGGCTGTCATTTGTAGATCTTTGACAGTCGTTACGGGTCGTCAGAAGCTCGAAAGTCTGACAACCAGTCTTACCAAGGGGTATCGTGTTACCCAGTTACTAGGTTGTGGAGGATAGGCAGTCACTCCATGTGAAATACTGGTATTCAGATGTATCCGATAAGACTGGAAGCCGACCCCAACATACACTCGGCGTCGCAAAAATCGCACCTCTTCAAAAATAAGTTTCTAATACTACTAATACATTAAACCCAATTAATATTGGTATCAATTGAAAGTATGTTTAACGACCTTTAAATTAACAACAGTTAGAATTCCTAAACACAACAGATCTCATTAGCACGTAACTTTAAAAAAAATGTTGTCAAATACGCATTACTATGGCCACTAATTGCACCTCCCTACAGGGGTATAAAACGGGCGACCCAGGTTAAATGTGGGTCAATCAGATCCAGCCTGTCCGACCTTGCTGTCCTCCCCCCAGCGACGCCCTAAGCCGAGGTCCATACCCCACAGGGGGTGCCCTTAGCGTGCAGTCACTTAGTAATTTAAGAAATTCTTTGAGCTCGCTTAAGGCAGCCACAGGAAAGTCCGGTTAAGTAGTCACGACCTCTCAAGGTCAACTACGAGATGCCAAACCTAAAAAAAAAAAATGTGGGTCATTCGCTATTCAACCTTTGAAGTGTACACACGTGAACAGTTACAGCAAGAAAAATACCCCAGAAGATGGATACCACTGCAGATGAAGCCGCTCAAGTCATTGCACTACTGCAATCAGAGATGCGGCTATGGGATGTTGCTCGGCAACTGAACTTGAGTCGTTTTTCCGTTCGACGAGTGTTCCATCGCTTCCAAGAGACTGGTGGCTATAACCGAAGACGTGGATCTGGAAGACAACGGTGCACATCCGAAAGAGACGATCGCTTCATTGTTTCGACGTCTTTACGTAATCGGTACTCCAATGCTGTTGAGAAAGTTGCAGCTCACAGGGCTGCTACAGGGCCAAAATTGACTGCACAGCATAGGAGAGACCGGTTGCAATTTACCCGTGACCATGTGGATTGGACAATAGACCAATGGAGGGCTGTGCTCTTCTCGGATGAGACGAGGGTGTGTCTTTTCTGCAACGACAGGCGTCGAAGAGTGTACAGGAGGTAAGGGGAACGATTCGCACAAGCCTGTATTCAAGAGACAGTGGAATACGGGGGTGGCTCATGCATGTTCTGGGGCGGCATGTCAATCGACGGCAAAACGAACCTCGTGTGTGTTTCTCGGACTGGAAGTGCTCGCGGGCAAGGGTCGCTGACTGCTCCTCGGTACATAACAGAGATCTTAGAGGAGCAGGTTGTCCCTTATGCTAGTGTTGTTGGCAGTGGGTTCACGTTAATGCACGATAACGCCCGCTGTCACACCGCTTTAATTGTAAGAGACTACCTGCAAGAAGTTGGGATCCCTGTTATGCTCAGGCCGGCGCGAAGTCCAGACCTGAACCCTATTGAGCACCTTTGGAATGAACTGAAACGGCGAGTACGGGCACGTGATCCTGCCCCTACCACTCTCCAAGATATCCAAGATGCCGTCGTTGCAGAATGGAACAATATTCCTCAAGAGACTGTTGTCACATTAATTAGGTCCATGAGAGAACGCATGGAAGCAGTCATCAGGGCTAGGGGGGGTAACACTAGGTTTTAAGTTGTTTTTAAGGACATTTTTGTTATTTTTGCTGATAAAAAAAAAAAACTTTTAATCATTTGCATTAGCTTGCTTTTTTTTATTCCCTGGTAAACAAAAAAATAAATCTATTGATTTATTCTGAAATTTAAATAAATTGACTTTCCAATGACACCTTATAGTCATATTAATCAATGGTAGACCCATTGATTAATAGTGTTAAAATGACTTTGAAAGGAATTCTTATAGAGGTGCAATTTTTGTGACGCCGAGTGTAGTTGGGAAAAGGCTAGGCAGATGATGATGAAGTAAGTAAATAAAAAAATCTAACAAAGTTTAGAGAAAATGGAACGTGTAACATTATGTACCAGAGATGGTGATGCAGGCCATTAAATGAGCTTTTTAGTAATAAGGACAATACCAACCCACTACGAAGTAAAATCAAGTTAAATGGACATTCATTGTCACACAAAACAAAAAGTATTTTCCTACATACGGATGTCTATCCCGACCAAGATTTTCTCTAACAGCAAAAAAGGAATGCGTCCCAGAGAGGCGACCAACCCTAGCCGAGTGGCTAACGTAGGGACTAAACAACTTTGGCCTAAAACCCACGACTTTTTCAGCGACGAGGTAAGAATATGTAGAGTATTGTACAGGTAAACATAAAACTAATATGTAGGTAACAGTGCTTCTATTTTCTCTCTCGGCCAACTTCGTGTTTCGTCAGTCGTTTCGACTGACGAATACGACCAAAATTCAGAAGGACTTAGTTCTGAATTCAAATTATTATACACGATAAATCTAATAATTGATGGACATGGAAGTTAGCATTCGTTTGTATTCGAAAATGTGATGATTGCCGAGAGACATTAAAAAAATAGAAGCACTTTACTGTTTTTTGTTTTTATTTTCAGATCTCTACAATTTAAACATGCTTCAGATATTATCCAAATATATTTTGCTAATTTTATGCTGATTTATACAACTAACGTACACTTAAAAAATCTTGAGATTAATGATGTTAATTCATGGGTTGTTCGGTTGCTTTCTGTTCTCTAATGGTTTAAATTAAAAATAATTAAAAGATGGTTGCAAGGTGTTCTTGTTGGTATGCAAAACATGAACCGTTTCGTTACAAGATAATTTTGTGCCGGCAGATAGTGTCCCAATTTAGAAGGTTATATTCAAATACCAGTACCTGTATTGTCTCATCATAGGAGTAGTTGCGGCTTGAGGCCGCTGTGCTCATCTCACCGGCGGCGGCGCGCGCACGACTGCGGCGACATCTGGAACAACAACATGGTCACACACATAAACAAACCACTATCAACATAAACAATGCATTCACAAGTTCAACTCTGTTGAGATATAGACCAAAATAAAGAACGGTGGCGATGAAATTATTGTTATCACAAAGCAAGAAAATAATAAACGTAGTGTCCAATTTACTAGCGTGAAATCTGGGACTTCAGCTATTTCAGGCTTGTTGTCTATGTTGGTTTTCTAGGTTGAGGGTTCTAATGCTGGGGCTACATTGTCGCGATAACGCGAATTCCACTTCGCGCGTTCTCTCTCGCACACCGGTCGACGTCTCGCTGTACAACAGAGAGCGCCCGAAGTGTATGTTCGCGTTATCGCGACACCGTAGCCATAGCATTAGTTTTGAATTCTGTACCTAAGCAATCATTTCAGCACTTTCCACCAGCAAGCAACTCGTTCAGATTTATCTTCACCCAAACTTCCGCTCGGCGAAGAAGAGGTAAAGATAACAACCAAATATCTACATCTCTGTAACCCAAAATTAATATGCAAAACCGCACACGCAAAGTCTTAAAGAAGTGAGTGCAAATTATTTAATAGAAGCACGCCAGCTGTTGGTCTGAAGTTGGTGAAACTTGTCCGGGAGGCTCATGAATAATTAAAAGCGGGAATAGGGGCGATAACTCACGGCCCGCGCCCGGACGCGCACACAAAATAACACTTCTGTTGAGGAAACGCCGCTTTTTATGACTTAATTAGATACATCTCGGCCTAAGAGATGCGAGACGTGCTATGCGGAAGCGTGTGTACGCGTCGGAGCCGAAATTAACTTAACAAGGGTAAGTAATAAAAATGCTGCGTCATTCCAAGTTGGATTATGGCGACGTCACGCCGTACGCACCGGCTTTTGTTCTCCAAGTGGGTCGCATCAATTTGTGGAACCATAGAGCTGTAGGTAATGGTACCAAGTTTTTAATTTAGCTATACAATGCATTATGACGGGAACGTGTCTACGCATTGTTAACACCCTTAATGATACTGCCAATCCTAGACATAGAACTTCCCGTTTAGGTGGTAGGAGAGGTCCTAATCTAGGTCAAAAAGGCGAAACCGGTCTCTGGATATATGAGATAAACGTTGCACCCCAAACTACCTACAACAACAACCAAATTGCAATACGGGTGCAACGTAGAAATATCTACTTATAGCAGTCTTATTCACACACAAAAGTTAACCGCCAGTTCGACAATGTAAAGTTCCATCGTCCAATAGAACTATTTTTTCTATCTCCAACATTTTCAAATGGCAGACTACTGGCAAACCAACGTTTAGTTAGCCATCTAATGGACCGAACAGCCACCACTATCTGGTTCAGACACACATTTATAAGTCGTGATTATCTAAACTGCAGTACCAGAGTTTTACCACAGAATGCAATAAGGAATCTTGCTAACGAATTTTCCAGTTTACAGCTTCAATTTTGATTCTTGTGGCTACAGGGTTTGAGAGTAGTGGGTAATGCTTCTCGGGTTGGTCTAGAAAGTTTTACTGGAACTAGGAATGTTTTAGCAACTAGTCGACATAGTACTGGGAGGTCCTCCCAAGGACCTTTCAATACTATGTCAATAATGAAAGAAGTTTTAAATGGTGTCTGTTTTGGGAGATGTGTCAATTGGTCAAGTAAAACGAACGTAGAATAATTAATTAATAATAAAGCCCTGAATTGACACTGGTGCAAACTTTAATGATTGGCATCCAAATAATTGTTTGTGTAAAACGTAATCTCTGCTATTGGCACCCCAAAACGATATAGGAGTTGAACCTCGACAGAGCCACGTGTTTTTTTTGTGAATCCACATAAAACTGTAAAATCCAGACGACAATAATCCGAAAATCTTCTATAAGAACCTTACCTCCCTCCACTGAAACCATAAAGTAACTTCGATAGAATATCAGAACAAACTTTCAGGTCCCGAGCTCATTTAATATTCGCTAAGATATTTGGATAAGCCCAAGATAATATCAGAATTTGTGAATACCGAATACACCTAATCTGCCTAATTTGTGGTTTCTGCTTTAGTTTATATTTGAATAAATTAGAGGACTATGTTTTAAGTTTGACATCAAATCTTAAGCGAATATTTGATGAAACAAGCGATTTTTTATATTTTATAATACTTACTGCTAGGAATCATGTACAGTGCATATGGTATACATGCCTACTAAGGGCGCGGACAACCTGCCTCTGTTTACGGAATGCCTAGGTGTGATCAGTGCGGTTATGGAAGTGAACAATATAGAGAGTGTTTTTGTGCTCGATGGTTTTAATGCTGACGTCTCGCGCTCAAGCAGTCTATTCGGGTGTAAGCTGATGGAGTTCTGCCATGACCTGGGCTGGGTTTGTGCGGATCTTGCAATGCTTGGTTTGTCCTCAGATTCTTTTACATATTTAAGTGATGCGCATGGCACCTCAAGCTGGCTCGATCATTGCTTAGCTACCTCAGCAAGGTTGACTGTAATTGATAATGTCCAGATTTTAAACGATGTTTACTACTCAGACCATTTCCCATTAGTAATTAGTTGCAGTATCGATGCTATTATGCCTAAAATTAATAAATCACATTGTCAGAAAAATAATAAGGTAATTTGGGGTTCTAGAACTTTTGAACAGAAATGTAATTATGCAAAATTATGTGATAAGTATTTCAACTCTTGTGATTGGCCAAGTATTCCTTGCCAAGGTGTCTCATGCCAAAGTAATGATCACTTTCGCCTGATTGATCAGTTTTATTCTCAAGTAGTTAAGAGTATAATATGTAAAGCTGCTAAATACTCGTATCAGGGCAAAACCTGTAACACCAAAATCACGGTTGTTGGTTGGAACTACCATATTAAAGATTGTCACACAACAGCTAGACAGTATTATCAATTATGGATATTTTATGGACGCCCTACTCAAGGAAGGATTTATGATGACATGATTCACAGTAAAAAAGTTTTCAAAAACAAGTTAAAATGGTGCCAGTTAAATGAAAATAAAATAAAAATGGATATTGTAGCTACACACAGATACAATAAAGACTTCGGAAACTTCTGGAAAGAAATCAATAAATTAAATTATAAATCTAGTCTCCCTTTATCCATAAATGGTGATCAGAATCCTGTTAATATTGCAAATATGTTTGTAAATAAATTTTCCACCGCCACCTTCGACCACAACTGCCAGCTGTTCGAACGTGTCGCGCTCGGCCCATGGTGGCGAGTGGACGCCGCCGCCGCACGCGTCGCTGGCGTCGCTGCCGGCGGCGAGTGCGACGAAGTTGACGCCGTCCGCTAAACTTAGTGGGTTACACGTCACAGCTGAGGATGTATTTCAAAGTGTTAAAGATATGAAACGTGGCAAGTCCCCGGGTCACGATGGACTCAGTGTCGAACACGTTTTGTTTGCACCTGTTTTGGTATTTGATAAAATTGCTTCGTTATTTAATTCTTGTATTGACCACAGTTACTTACCTCAAGACTTTATGAAAACCACCGTTGTACCCATAGTAAAAAACAGAACCGGTGATGTGTCCAGTCTGTCTAATTACCGCCCAATATCACTAGCAACCATATTATCCTGCTGGGGTCGCGGGAAGGTACTAATGGGTCACCGAGGTCCCCGCAACACAGGCAACAGGAAGGAATACGGATGGGTTTTAGTCAGTAAGAGTCTGACACAACCTCCCGCTCCGCCCAGAGCGGGAGAAGTTATTTGATGATTTCCCATCCAAAAAAAAAAACCATATTATCAAAAATTTTCGAAAACCTGATTATGAAACACCTAAATAATTTAATAATTTATTTAATCAATCAAATAACAATGTTAACATTAAATGGTATCGTCTGTAGGTACACTTGACTTATGATAGTTAACAAAACAGGTAGGTGTTGCAACCAGCACCCTTACTAAGTTATGGAATAACTTGTATTAAGGGCAGTGGTACAAGCCCATACATAATTCAGTTACACAAAAGAATTGCAGGCAGAACAAGTGTTTAAGAAGAAACGAAAGTTAACATAAACTCATAATTGCAAAATTCAGAAATTACAAATCATTTATTTGACATTTGGATTATTCGTGTTTGTGTGCGCGCGCGTGCGTGCGTGTGTGTGTGTGTATGTGTGTGTGTGTGTGTGTGTATGTATGTATGTATGTATGTATGTATGTATGTGGGTGTGTGTGTGTGTGTGTGTGTGTGTGTAGTGTGTATTGTGTCGGTGCAGAATGTGTTTTATGTTTTCGGTGGAAGGGTTTAAGGTGGGTTATTATCAGAGAAAAGCAGGCGTTCTGTTTCCAGGTAGTTATATGTAAGTAGTAAGTTTGTCACAGTTTTCTTGAGCGACGAGGTTGAAAGAGAGTAAAGTTTCAGTTTCCTATTGAGTTTATTATATAATTGTGGCCCTTGGAAGCAAAGAAATCGTTTTGTGAATGAGTACTTACATCTGTAGTTCCGACAAACTATATCTTTACGTCTTTTTTTTATTGTCATGTAGGGGGTATCTTTGTGTTGCAATAGGACTGTATTAAGAACAAAGAGTTGTCTGACAGAAAGTACTTTGCAACATTGATACAAATCTTCTGTTGGGAAAAGTATTGGGCGAAATGTGCTCACTTTCAACACGGCTCTTTGGGCCCTCTCCAATTTCAGCATAGAGGTCTTAGGAGCACCACCCCAGACAGAAACACAATATGATAAGAGTGATTGGCAAAGGGCAAGGTAGACCCTTTTGACCATCTGTGCTTCTGCCACATGACGAAGAGTCTTAAAGACGAATATTAGTTTTCTGACCCGTGCTGTCAGTAGATCTATGTGGGCTGAGAAACTCAGATTGTCATCAAGAGTCACCCCGAGGTATTTGATTGTGGAGGTACGTGCGAGTTTAGGGCAAGAGCAAGCTACGGTGCCTGGGCAGACGTTTGAGTGAGCGATTAGGGAATATGAGTTCGGCGCTTGTGTAGATTGGCGTAGGGTAAAGCAGATTATTTTTGTTTTATCCGTATTGAGGGTAAGTTGATTGCCATTAAGCCAATTCAGAACTTGATCTAGTCCTCCCTGCGCTGCGTCAAAAGCTTCGTGCCAGGTATCGCCAGTAAAGGTGAGTACAGTGTCATCAGCAAAGGCCGTGATTTTTCCATTTAGGAGAAGCAGATTACACAGTTGATTTACGTAAACCAAAAAAAGTGTGGGCCCAATCACACTACCCTGAGGAACCCCAAAAGCAACAGGAAGCTCCCTACTCAGATAATTATAAATTTTCACGCACTGAGTCCTATTGCTTAGGTAGTCGGCAAAAATTTGGAGTGGGAGACCACGTATTCCCAGTTCCTCTAGTTTCAACACTAGGTTGGGAATAGAAACTGTGTCGAAAGCTTTTTTTAGATCTAGGAAAACTGACACTACCTTCTTTTTCGCTTCAATGCTTTTGACAATGTGACCCGTTAAATTTAGAACAGCGTCATTCGTCGACTTATTTCGTCGGAATCCAAATTGACTGGAAGATAAAAGCTTTTTTTCCTCAAGGTATTTAACGAGTCTATTGTTTATAATGCGTTCTAGGATTTTAGATATTGAAGGCAGGACAGCAATGGGACGGTAATTATTAACACAGTTTTTATTCCCTCCCTTGTGTATAGGATGCACAATAGCTTTTTTCAAGTATAAGGGGAATACACCGGTGCTGAGGCAAAGATTGAATAAGTACGTCAGTGGGGGGACAAGCAACTTTTTATAGCGTTTTAGAAACTTAGTAGAGATGCTGTCCCATCCAATAGCAGCATCAGTTTTAAGAGACATGAGCAGCCCTTCAACCTCACTCTCATCAGTGTCGACCATCACAAATGAGTGTAGTGGCGCAGGTGTGGCATTAGTGACATGCGGTGGGCCTCGGGTAATACTATGGTTAGTAAAAACGCTCGCAAGATTTTTGCCTATGTCGACAAAAAACTCGTTAACGGAGTCCACTGACTGTTGGGGAGAAGCAGAAGGAACAAGTAAGTCAATAGTGGGATTTTTTGGAACTTCCGTGTTTGTGACTCTCTTTATAATTTTCCAAATCTTTTTATTATCATTGGCAGCCTTGCCCATCTCCGCCTTGTCGTATTCCCTCCTAAGATTTTTAATAATTTTAGTGCAGTAGTTCCTATATCTTTTATAAGTTACTTTTAGTATAATATTATCTGGTGATAGCTTCAATTTTTTATGCATTGAATCTCTGTTACGCATGCAGCGAAGCATGCCAGTAGTCATCCATGGTTTAAGTAAACGTTTATGATTTGGGAGTTTAACTATAGTTGTGTGAGAGCGTATAATATTGACAATAGTGTTGATAAAATAATTTGTGGCTTGATTAGCATCAGTATATTTATAGATAAGTTGGAAATCCATGCTATTCATTTCAGAGTCCAAAGAGTTGTAATTGACTCCTGAAATGGTTTTGACACCAGTATTCAATTGTTTACTTTGTCTGAGACAAAGCAAGACTGAGTTATGGTCTGTCACACAAGAGTCAATTACTACTGTGAGTGCTAGTGAGTTCGTCTTAAGCATGACATGGTCCAGACAAGCGGACTCGCGAGTAGGGTAAGTGTGGGCAGGTAGAAGACCATGAAAAGCTATCAAGTTGAGATAGTCGGAAATGCGATTAGGGCTTGGAGTACTACCGATGTCAAGGTTCACATCTCCAAGAATAGCAATATTTTTATAAGATGAGAGATCGATTAAAAGAGAATTTAATGATTGTAAGAAGTTACCGATGTCTAATGTAGAGGGTGACCGGTAAATACATACGAGTATAAAGGCTCTATCTGTGCCAATCGTCAGCACGAGACAACTTGCGTCCATAAAATCAGGTTCCACGACAGAGTAGCTGCCGACATTTTTGACATACAAGATGACTCCATCATTCTGATTTTTAAGTTGAGTAGTATAGTAGTGGGAGTAATTTTCGATCGATGGAATGTTATAGTTAGATTTTAGCCAACACTCCGTCAACACAACAACATCACAGTCAAGGTTAATTCTACATAGAAGTGTCAGAAAAGAATCAAAGTTTGCGTTTACTGACCGGATATTTTGGGTTATAATCTTAAACTGCTTAGCAGGGTCATTAATATAGGAGGAACATTCTTCAGGTTCACAGCATAATGAAGTAGACACTGACAATTTATCAATAAGATCGTTTAAATCGCGTATGTTATCCACTTAAATGATTAAATAATAGTAGGACACTAATGAGGGGTTCTGGTAGGTTCTCTTGGAGGGGTATTGTTTGCATCAATATGTTTTTGTATGCTCGCAATTTTGTCTGATGTGGTTCAGTATACTTTTTAATATTACTTTCACATAAGTAGGTAAGGTTTATATATTTATATCCAGGAGTTTGAAATAATGATTTCACCGAGTAAATGTTATGTGTAGTGGTTATTAGTGTTTGTGTGCAGGTTGCGGGTGTTATAGTGTGAGTATATCCAAGTAATGAATCACAATGTTTGATACTATAAAAATTGAAATAAAAATTTAAGCATGCATTATTCAAAAGGAATTTCGTAGTTAAAGAATTACTATAAGATAAGATATTAAATAAAAATAGTCAGTCTTCTATATTTATATTCTTCAAGTCCAACTCACTATTTATGGTATATGCTGTGGCGCCCTCTTTCTTGCGAATTAATATCTTTCCATGCGCAATCCAACAAAATTTAAAGCTATTAGTTTTCGAAAAATCTCGAGCCAGATAATGTAGGCGTTTTGCTTTAAAGGTTAAGCTTTCTGATAAATAAATTGGTTTCACAGGACCTCCTAATTTCAGGTTTACGGTAGAAAATTTATTATCTTGGTTGGATCTATTATAGGATTTCAAGGATTGAATTATCTTTTCTCTCATAATTGTTGTTGTGAGGTTAATTAAAATAGGTTTATTTGATTCTGACTTTGTCTTTAAGCGATATACATCTCGAATGTCAGAAATATTTATTGGAACGTTTAAAGCTTTGCCTGTATCAATAACGATTTTTGTTAGATTTTTTTTGGTTTCATGGGTTGTAGGTGGTATGTTTCTTAGTTCTAGACAAGTGGTTTTTTGATATCTTTCAAGGCTCTCAACCTTTTCTTCCAAGACCTGAATATATGCGAGGTTATCGTTACGTTCAGCTGATAACTTATTGAATTCCAACATGAGATCATCGTATTTTTTTGAGACAAAGTCAGCAGACTCTTTTAAGGCCACATTAAGCTCTTTTATTTCGGCTACAGTTGCCTGGAGTGACGCATATTTTTCATTCTGTTGCCTTTCAAAATTTGAGAAAAGGTTTCTCATTTCCGTCATAAACACGTTAATGTCATCCACCTGGTCAAATTTCCGTTTCCGTACTGTTGCTTTTGATTCCTCCTGCTCGAGTGATTTTATGGACAGGTCAGGTTCCGAGTCATAATGCACTGATGGCGATGGCGGAGGTGGTGTACGGTTTATTGGCATAATGTAAATTGAAAGAAAAGAAAAATAAGGCAGATAAATAAATTTCAAATTACAAAAAGTGTACCCCGCGTGCAGGATTCGAACTTGGACTCTCACGTCTGCGTTTGCCGACGGGAGCGCTCAGCGAACGAGCCACTAAGACTCAGAAAGGTATGACGAAATTGTGGATCCTTATGTAGTTGATCGTAATGAGTCTTATATGGTCATAATGAGTCTCTGTTGTTTCTGTAGCCCTGGTACTTTTTCCTGAGCATGGGTCGAAAAACAATTTAGAAATCTATCTTGCTCACTCACGTTAGTTGCGTCTTCAGTGCGAAGTAGTCTGTATCCGTAGCGTTATAATACCCTGGTAGTTGGTGGGCGTTCCCATTTGTTCCTGAGGCGTTCAGAGAGGTCCAGAGTAAGTGACGTCGGAATCCACTGCTCTCTTTCTGATCCTCAAAATGTTAGGGCTCTGAGCTCGACACAAATACTTATTTAAATAAATCGAAATTACAATTTAGGACTCTGCAAATTAGTGGAAGCAACTAAAAACACGTCTGCTCTCGAGCAATGTTCGGGCGGGCTTTTTTTAAAACGAACATTCCGCTTAATAACGCACAGTTTGGGTTTCGTCGGAGCCTGTCCACTGACCTAGCTATATTTGCTCTAAAAATACTATTTATAAATACATTAGTAGAAATACAACAGTATACGCATGTTTTTTAGACCTCAGCCGAGCTTTTGATACAATTAATTATAATATACTCTGGAACAAGCTGAGACAAACCCATGTGCCGAATAAAATAGTAGACCTGTTTGAATATTGGTATAACAACCAAAGTAACCAAGTCAGATGGGAGATAACCCATTTCGGAGACGTATAGGTTGACCAGTGGCGTGAGACAGGGTGGCCTGACTTCCCCGGTGCTGTTTAACTTATATGTCAACGACCTGATCGAGGAACTGAGCAGCACCAGAGTCGGATGTCATATTAGTGGTGAATGTTTAAATAACCTCAGTGATGCAGATGACATGGTTCTGCTCAGCCCCTCGGTCAACGGCCTCAGAAAACTCATTGCCCTTTGCGAGAATTATGCAGCTCTATAATATTAAAAAGACAGAAGTAATGACATAGCAATGGTCCTAATAAGGTCTTGCCAAAATAGGTGTGGCTCAAAACTAAAAGTAGTTAGTCAATTTAAGTATCTCGGACACATCATAACGGAAAACTTAAAAGATGACGATGACCTGGAGAGGCAAAGACGTAGCATTACATGTAGAAGTAACATGCTAAATAGGCGTTTCTTCCATTGCTCGAAGCAAGTAAAAATAACTCGGTTCCAGGCATATTGTCAGTCGTTCTACACCAGTCAACTTTGGTACAAATATACGAAGAGTGCATACAACACTCTTCATGTATAATAACGCATTTCGGGTCATGCTCAACCTGCCCTGGCGATGTAGTGCGACTGAGATGTTTGCTGAGAACAGAGTAACTAACTGACTTTATTGCGCTCATGGGGAAGCTCAGGACGTCGTTCTTTTCGCGTGTGGTGGCAAGTAAAAATAGTATTGTCAAAGCTGTTTTTCATACTGTGCATTTAGGTACTGAGGGAGACAAAATAATTGTACTCAACAATGTTACGGGGTACATTTGTTTTGGCTTCCTTGGTGTGAAATAGTGGGCTGTTTCTATTGTTGTTTTTCTTTATTGTTTATTTTTATGTTCGTTTGTTTAGTATAACTTTTGTTTTTAGGATAAGTTTTCAATTTTAATTTTACAGGTGCTAATGCCTGAAATAAACTATTATTATTATTATTAAATAACACGAATAGTGCCAATTACACGTTTTCACAAATAGGTAAACAAATAATATGATCTAATGGGTAGTAGACAGTGTTATATGATTCGTTGCATTTGTATTCGTCCTGTACTGTAGATAAGTTTACAGGCACAAAACAGCAGGCAGGTATTTACAAAACTAATTCGAACCCGGTTGCCAAGCGCGACTAGCGCGTAAAGCCAATTTCCACCACCACTGCGGCTGTCTACCTTTTTTAGAAGCAGTATAGGGAACATTATAGGCTGATTATGCCATGTTGCTATAGCATAATCAGCCTATAATGTTCCCACTGCTGGGACACAGGCCTCCTCTCGGTGAGAGGGAGTGGGCCGTAATACACCACGCGGGCCCAGTACGGATTGGTAGATGTCACACATGTCTTCGATTTTTTGGTTCTAGGACATACCGATTTTTTTCTTCACCGTTTTGCGAGCAGTGGTGTTGAAATAATTTACACAAAGTAAAGCGCCTGTTAGGGTTCGAACCTGCGGCCTAAAAACTCTTTAAGTCGCGGTCGTTACCACTGGGCCACCACTGCTCTATTATTCCGTTGTATGTTTGATTGTACGGAATTCGTAGTGATTTTTTGACGTATGAGTTTTATTTATTAGAATGCTGTGTTTGTGTGTGAAGTTTTGTGAGATTTAGTAGGTCAGTTTTTTCGTATACATTTTTTGTTGGATATAGATAGTTATAATTAAATAATACTTTGATAATTTTGTTTTGTAATCTTTGTAGTGAGTTTAAATTAAACTTAGCGGCTGATCTCCATATCTCAATTATATATTATTTTAGAAGATAAACTTAAAATTTTACTTCTGCCTGCTGTCTACCAGACAACTATGACAGATTCAGGTTCATTAAATTAGGGTAATAATTACCCACGCATTCAACTGGGATATAACATTTTTCTTTCTTTCTTTAATACTACCTTTAGCTCGTACATTCACGAAAGTTAGTAGCACCATCCATGGCTATGGGCTTCAATGAGAACTCTGTTCTGATTAAAAGCGAACAAAACTATTCCGCAAAGACATTTAAATAAGCGTATGATATACGACGAGGATACTGTTCCAATAAGGACATATCTAAGGATATGTCCTTATTGGAACAGTATCCTCGTCGTCCAAAATTGAGGCAAACATTTTATTCCTGTTCTCGTTTTGTTTTCTTTAAATGCTCGTACATTTACATGTGTGCCATAAGACACCGTGTGTGCCAGCATCCCGAAGGTGATATGAAAAAAGTGTGTGTCGGCATCGATCCAGAGCGTTTGAGATTCGCGTCACGCGTGCATGCCTACTGCGCCGTCGCTATGGCAACGAGACCGCCCGCTCACGCCGCACACCTAAATACTATTTTGGACAGTTTAATAATACTATCACTAAAGTAAGAAAAGACTAGGTTGTTTTTGAAATAGGGACCTATTAGTTCAGACTGGCTAAAGTAGACTCATCTTTCATGGGGTACTTTTTTAAATATTACAATAACACCTCCCCACAAACTTTAACTGAATGAGACGAAATCCAAATCTTGTATAAAACGCACAAACACTATGTAGGCAGGCAGGGCATATTATAAGTTGCGGGATTACATCGCTGATAACAATGCTTGGCTCAATGCTGGTCCTACACAACCAAAACTAATTGATTAACATTTGAAATACTGTTGGAGCTGCGGAAGATTGTAAGACTATCTTTGCATTTTATAAACTCAATCTCCTTTGTATTATATAATTGCATAGCACAGGTGTGAGTACTGTGTAGGTACTATATGTAGTGCTACCATTTACCGGATAATATACGAGTATCTTTCATTGATTTTAATGTGACGGCTGAGAGTATGTGATGTCTGGCTGATGGTAGCGCGTGTGTTGGATCATTTAGCTCCCTTCAAAATGGTTGAGCTGAATGGTGCTGATCCATGCGTCATGTTCGTGAACAGGCGCCCCCAGTTGGGACTGATTATCTCTTAGCTACCACGGCTTATTTTAATTATTTTATTTTTGATTTGTTTTTTGTTTATTTTTTCTGTACTCTTGACGCTTTTCGTGTATAGTCGACTACTTACAAAGACATGTATACATTAGAAACTTAAAAAAAATTGTTATCTTTTGATGATGTTGTCATTGTTTGTTACAAATACTTATAGACACGATGTTTGACAGATTGTTTCAATTAAATGTGGCAAATTTATGTATACGGAAAGGAGTCTCCGTCAGGATGAACGGGCACTAGGCGTATTTAACGCTGAATTTATGCTCAAGAATTGCTTCCCTATTGCTTCTATTTGCTTCCTATTCTAAGACAATTTCTTCCATCGTATTCTAGAAGAAAAACATTTTAAGGGTGACCGTTCGCGGGCTTGCGGACGGTGAGCAATGGGTAGCTCACCGTCCGGTAAGGACCAGGCCCGGGTCGACGGCACGTTGTATTCCACGCGCGCCTCAAAGAGATGTCGTCAGCACAAGTATAGGGGTCCACTAGGGCCGATGCCTGCCGGGGTCGCGGGAAGGTACTAAAGGGTTACCGAGGCCCCTGGCAACACAGGCAACGGAAGGAATACGGGTGCGTTTTAGTCAGTAAGAGTCTGACACACCCTCCCTCTCCGCCCAGAGTGGGAGAAGTTATTTGAAGATTTCCCATCAAAAAAAAAAAAGGGTGACAGTTCGCGGGCTTGCGGACGGTGAACAATGGGCAGCTCACCGTCCGGTAAGGAGCAGGCCCGGGTCGACGGCGCGTTGTATTCCACGCGCGCCTCAAAGAGATGTCGTCAGCACAAGTATAGGGGTCCACTAGGGCCGATGCGAAGGTACTAAAGGGTTACCGAGGCCCCTGGCAACATAGGCAACGGAAGGAATACGGGTGGGTTTTAGTCAGTAAGAGTCTGACACACCCTTCCGCCCAGAGCGGGAGAAGTTATTTGATGATTTCCCACCCAAAAAAAAAATGTTCATTCTGATGTCAGGACGGCCGGTCACCGAGTCGTACTGTCCCTGATACATAGAAATATTGAAATTCTCGGTGGCCATTTAAACATTTCCCGTTGGCTTCTTTCAATGTTTTACAACGATAATACTGTAACTATCACGGCAATATATGTAGATATCGACTAAAGTGTTGTTTATCAATATTTTTAGTGCCTGACAAAAAAATAAAGCAAAACTCTTATTAAACATTGCAGTTATGCTCGAGTAGGCGATAATTCGTCTCCGTCAGGATGATCCGTTCATCATCTGCCTAGCCTTTTCCCAACTATGTTGGGGTCGGCTTCCAGTCTTACCGTACGCAGCTGAATACCAGTGTTTTACATGGAGCGACTGCCTATCTGACCTCCACAACCCCGTTACTAGGCAACACGATACCCCTTGGTAAGGCTGGTTGTCAGACTTTCGGGCTTATGACGACCCGTAACGACTGTCAAAGATCTATAGCCGGGACCAACGACTTAGCGTGCTTTCCGAGGCACGGAGGGGTCTTGGTATGTAAAGATGGTCACCCATCCACGGACCAACCGCGGCAAGCGTAGCTTAACCTGATCGAACGACCCGTGCGGCTGTTATTACTTAGCCACAAGCTCCTCCAGGATGAACAGTTAGTAGGCGTATTTAACGTTGAATTTAGGTCCAAGAATTGACTACCAACAAGTGACTTCATTTCCCCTTAAGTTATATTTTGCAACTTTTTCCGAAAATATCTTAAAACAAAAAGTTATTCTGAGAGAGCAAGTATGGTAGTTACCTTTGCAATAAAAAGCTGACAACCGACTCTTCCCACTTCAACAAACAATTCTTTGTAAAAAAACAAAAAACCCGACTGCAAAAGCACATAACTGAAAAGAGAAAAACAAGCATTACAGTTATGTGTTTTTGCAGTCAGGTTTTTTGTTTTTTTACAAAGAATTGTTTTTTCAGTTTAGTGTTTTTGCAGTCGGGCTTTTTGTTTTTTTTTATTAATAATTTATTTTATTTCAAGCTTTTTAGTTTTATTAACATATATTATATATTTGAAAATGACTCATTACTAACTTTTATTTGATACGAATATTGTTGTTGTTTTTTTTTAAACCTTTCCTCCCTTTTTTTGTATTTGCAGATGCAATATATAAATATTATATAGTCTATGTCACTCCCACAATTAAGACGAATCTCAGGACACCTCATATGTTAAAATCCATCAAGCCGTTTAGGCTACAGAGCGTGCCAAAGAAATAGACATACATACTCTCGAAAAACATTACCCTCCTTCTGGGGCAGTCGGGTAAAAAAGGTCCACGAACCGCAGCAGACGGCATGCAGACGATGCCGCAAACGGTGTGCCGGAAAGAGGAGCCCAATGTCAAGTGTGAACTTATCGCCTGTCTCAGTATATTCAATGTACTCTGTGGCCTGGACTCCGGAATGCTCTACCGACCTACGTAAGTACCGAGGCCCCGACATCGCCACCTCGTCTCGAAGTTTGGAAACTAGGCACGCGCTAGAATGTGTTAATAATTTGAATTTCGAAGTTTACTTACTACTACTAATTTCTTACTTACTTAGATCCCTTTATATAATCATACCTTACGTTGTTGTTTTTATTGAGAAGTGACTTTGTAGCTCACGAGGTTTAAGAGCGGACATAAGCATCCCTTTCGTTGTAAAGTTATTAATTATCTGAGGAAGCTCATAATTATATGAGAAGGGGAGTGGCTAAAAGGGCGATTACGGCTAATAGTGAAGTACCTACCTATGGAAGAAGAAGACTAAATTAATAGATTGGGATAAGGTCAGGAAGATGATGACGATGAAATTATAGTCATATTAGCAATGTTTATCACCTATCGAAAATAATAATTGTGTTTTTGTATCATCATTAGCATTTTCACGCGGCTTCGCCCGCGTGGCTTTTTCTAATAATAGCCTACGTTACTCCTTATAACATCAGCTATATGCCAGTGAAAGTCCCGGCAAAATCCAATCCAAATCCCGTCAAGGTCCAGTCGCTTCGGAGATTAGCCGGAAGAAACAGACAGACAGACCGACAGACAATAATTATATTTTTTTGTTATAAGTACCGTATATACTTTCATATGCATCTAATAAAAAAAAATGTTTTTTGTATAGATAATATATTAATAAAAATAAATAAAATTTCTAAAATAAAAGTATCCTAAGTTACTCCTTATTACATCAGCTATCTGCCAGTGAAAGTCCCGTCAAAATCGGTCCAGCCGTTTCAGAGATTAGCCGGAACAAACAGACAGACAGACAAAAATTGTAAAAAAAAATATTTTGGTATACGTACCGTGTATACGTACATCCATATGCATTTAGTAAAAAGCGGTGATTTTAATATTACAAACAGACACTCCATTTTTATTTATCTGTAGGTATAGATTTATAGAAGATGTGATGTATAGATAATTCATAATTACTCGTAGGTATATAATAGTCAAATCGAAACAAAATTCCTTGCATGAAATGAGTGGTAAAAAAATAGTACATACTCGTGCACACAATGGTGATCGATTCCAATAGGTTAGTTCGTCACCCGTCACCTCACCGGTACACAGTGGAACGAATGTATGGGAGCGGTTGGACGTAGACATGTCCGAAAAAAAAGAGTAAAATTATGCCAAACTAATGATGCCATCTTATTCGATTACTTAATGCCTTCATAACTTGTGGTGATGAATTTCTTCATAACTCCCATATTTCGGGAGTAATTTGAGAAAATGTGAAATTTTACTATGAAAATGAGTGTATCGAGCTCTCTCCCTCCTGATTCCGGGCTTGTTTCAAGTAGCGGTCTCTAATATCATAATGCTAATACTAAGAGCTATATTTAATACTAAGACACATAGTGCGCCAAATGTGCACTTTCTGGGATAAAGAGTGATGTTTATTTTATAACACAATTTTTTTATTTTTTGTTTATTTTGTTGATTAAAACCGTTTTTCTAAAGGTTTACCTTATTACAATAACATTTCTGAGCAGCCAATTAGAGAAGATATAAGCTAATTAGGATATATAATTAAGGACTTAAGGTTTACATATAAAACTGATGCACTAATGATTACTGATAAGAACATTGCTATTATTTAATTACTAAATGGCTCTTAATACACTAATTTAGCATGCATCATTTACTAATTATCACAATAACTAACTACCTTGCAATATTTAACAAAGGATACCTGGGATACCTGGATTTTATATAAATAGGTCACTATTAGTAACTTTAAAATCAGTGTTGATTTACACCTCGTTGTATCCAAGCTAATCTCGCAATGTATTTTCCAAATTTTAATACAAATCTTGATATTCACGTTGCTTTATGCGCACGCGCACATAAAGATTTACGCGACTTTAACTATTTGTTCAGTGTTTTAAAAGATAACAGTTGTGTTCAGTTATGTGAAAGTGCTGAAACAAGTTTAAAAGACTGGTGTCGTCGATTTTGCTACCGCATTTATGCAAAATGGACACAGTCTGGAAGAAGCACAGATAAGTTTCGGAAGAAACATGAGATTTGGCTACAGGCTGCAATTCAATGGCCGGAATTACAGAATGAAAATATGGAACCTTCTACAGAAAATATAAGTGACGTCATCGAGCCCATAATTTCTCCTGCTAAATCTGATGCTTCAACTTGTACACATCCTAGTCCTCGTAAATCTTTTGAGGACCTTAGTAACCGGCAAAAAAGAAGACGCACTGAAGATAGTCTTTCATGCAGCAGTAGCAGCGCTGAAATTATGTTTTCGGCCGAAAGGGCGCTTCAAAAGGCAGGACAAAGCGATACAGCTTATGTTATGAAATACTTGACGGAGAATCCAGAAGAGGCCTCAAAAATCAAAGCCTTCATTGAAGGTAAATCAATTCAGGTACGGGAAATATCCCCTTTGAAGGCATTGGCTCTTTATGTATCGATGAACTTATCGAAATGGCGCTATAACACTCTTCGGGATTTCAACACTCAAGAAGGAGCTCTTCAATACCCGAGTTACTACATGTTGGTTAAAGAAAAAATTAAGTGCTATCCGGCCAAAGAAGATCTCACAGTTACAGAGAGCTCTGCAAAAATCAAATTACAAGCCTTGATGGATTTAACCTCAAGAAGACTTATTAGGTCGTTAGAAACCCCTGTTGATCCCAATCAACAGCTCGTATTGACCAGCAAATGGGGTTTTGACGGATCATCTAGCCAAAGCATTTATCATCAAAGGACGAGTGAAGATGAGCAAATCGATCTTGCTAGTAATTTTATGATTAGTCTTGTACCACTGCGGCTCGTCTCAAAAGGTGTAACAATTTGGGAAAACGAGCGACCATCTTCCACTTCATTTTGCCGGCCAATATTGTTTAAGTTTATAAAGGAAACCAAAGAAAATGTGCAGAGAGAGATGGCTGAAATCGAAGCAGAGATTGAAGCCTTAACTCCATCCACCATCACTGATGGAATTAGTGTCAAACACCAACTGCTGTTGACAATGATTGATGGTAAAATTCATTCCATTATATCCAATACAGCAGCTTCAGTGTGTGACATATGCAAGGCTTGTCCTAAAGAAATGAATAATTTAGAGTTAATCAAAGATAAACACGCAAACGAGGACATGTATAAATATAGCTTAAGCACCCTTCACGCTTGGATTCGCTCAATGGAATGCTTATTACACATTTCCTACAAATTAGACATAAAATCATGGCAAGTAAGGGGTGATATAGCAAAAAGGCAAGTTGATGACAGGAAGAAAAGAGTTCAAGAGGCTGTAAGAAGAGAAACGGGCTTACTTCTCGATGTTGTGAAACAAGGCAGTGGATCCACCAACAATGGCAACTCGGCAAGGAGATTTTTTGAAAACTACACTAAATCTGCTGAACTGACCGGAATAGATGCTATGCTTTTAAGAAAAATCTGTGTGATCTTGCAGTGTATTTCATCAGGAGAGAAGATCAACGTAACTAAATTCCGAGAGTTCTGCTTTGATACTGCTAAGCTTTACGTGGAGTTATACCCATGGTATTATATGCCTTCTTCACTTCATAAAATTTTAATGCATGGGCCAGACATAGTTCAGAACATGTCAATTGTGCCCATTGGTTTTCTATCCGAAGAGGCATCTGAGGCTAGAAATAAAGATTTTAGAAAATATAGAGAGGGGCATTCTCGAAAGCATAGCAGTATCTCATGCAATGAAGATATTATGCACAATCTTTTACTGTCTTCTGATCCACTTGTTACAAGTATCCGTCCAAAAGGAAATAAGTTTGTAAAAAAATCTTCTTTTAAGGAATTTTATGAGCTTACGGATTCTGAGAAAAGTGATATCGAATTTGTTAACATAAATGATTTAGCGGACATCGATTCTGAATTTGAATTAATTGATGATGATGATGATGACGAAGATAATTAAATGATGTTATTGTTTTAAAATGTGTAACTTAGTAAATTAGAGCTTACATCTTAATTATTTATTGTACTTTTAATGAAACTAGGTAATTTATTATCAACTTACTTAAAAGTCATACTCTCATCAGTTCTTGTGAATATTTTTGTTAATATATATTTCTGTATATATATAATATATTTATAGACCTCTTAATAAGTCTGTCTGCGGTTTAAAGTAAATACAAATGGGGAAAAAACGTTTTTTTTTTTAAATTTTCATTTCCTTTTATCCCAGAAAGTGCACATTTGGCGCACTATGTGTCTTAGTATTAAATATAGCTCTTAGTAATAGCATTACGATATTAGAGACCGCTACTTGAAACAAGCCCGGAATCAGGAGGGAGAGAGCTCGATACACTCATTTTCATAGTAAAATTTCACATTTTCTCAAATTACTCCCGAAATATGGGAGTTTTGAAAAAATTCATCACCACAATTTATGAAGGCATTAAGTAATCGAATAAGATGGCATCATTAGTTTGTCATAATTTTACTCTTATTTTTCGGACATGTCTACGTCCAACCGCTCCCATACATTCGTTCCACTGTGCGGTATTACAATTAAAAACCCATCAACTATGGGACGTGTCCTATGTTGTGGACCGGATCCCACCTGGCGAGCAAATGTTATACTACCACTAACTTTTTAAAACATATGTACCTACATTTGTTTTTAGGAATCCGTACCTCAAAAGGAAAGACTGAACCCTTATAGGATCACTCGTGTGTCTGTCTGTCTGTAACAGCACATTTGCCCGGAAGCTACTGGACCGATAATTTGAAATCTGGTACACATATTTTCTGTGACCCAAACACGGACGTGTATTGTAAATACATAATTAAATGTTTCAGTATTAAGCATTTTAAGTTTTGGGGTTAATTTCTGTCGCTGCTCAGTTGCTTATTACCAAGGTGAGATGTCAGATGTTACACATCATATAAGTACTACTGTAAGGTGCGCTCGTTTTTTTTTTTCATAAAATTGCGCGCACGCACCGCACCCCTACACAATCAGCCCTGTCGAAGCTATTATATCTGAACTATTTATAGCGACAGGACGCGCCCGCGCCGCCTTCCTGCTTCACCAATTAAACTTTAGACACTATGTTTACCTTACTAGCGGTTTTGAACCGTGCACTCGGTAGCAAACGATCGGTCAATGACCCCCAACTATAAACTGCAGCCGATGAAAGAAAACTTTGATGACGCGTTTTATGTTCTCACTAATTTGTTGGAAGAATTTGTGCAGTACTCTGCGGCAGGTAGATAAGGGACTGTCGTAGCTTTGACCGGTTATAATCATAAAATTAGAATCATTTGCTTTAATGCTATTTAGGGGTCTCTCTCTCGTTTCGCGATGTGTAAGCCCCTAAACAAGACTGCCTCGTCTGGTTGTAGAAGGTTACGGGTCCATTAATTAAAGTCTTTCGTCAAGTTAATAATGTTTGTATTTATTACATTGAAAACCCTTTAAGACAACCTTCTACGCGGACCGATGTAATGTCACTGGCGTCCATTCATACTTCTCGCTTGTATACCTTTTGCTTATCAAGTGTTCTGCCTTTCATATTTACATTGTGTCCCTACACTACATCCCCCCAAAATTTGTAAAAATAAAATTTTATTTAATTACTATTATCTTAAAAGTAGGTACTAAAACATAATACAATTTATACTTATGAATAGGTACTAGGAATTTGTATCGTAGGGTTATTTATAAATAACGTATACTGTTACATACTGTAGGGACAGAGAACAACGAATATTAAGGTTACCTTACAACTATGGTCCCTTTGTTAACATTGTTGATATAATAGAAATTTGTTTCATATGAATTGTTTCATTGTTATCTTATATTTATATCTTTGTTCTTAGTATTTACAAAGAAATTGCTTATCGACAAATGAGTACGTGTGACCGTTGATTAATTTAGTAATAATGCACAAGTTGTTCTTTGTTATATTTAGTTTGATCAATACTAGTTATTGTGCGGGCTTTGTTCGTCATTCATTTATTTATTTTAACAATAATAGTCACTGTTGTTTGTTACACCATCGGTCCTTCATTTATTTATTTAAAAGAAAGCACAATGGTCACTGTTATTTATTACAACATCGTACGTTAGGATAGTGTTTACAGGTTAAATCTGACTGGCGGCTTAACAGTACGTCCACTGCTGGTTTTCTTGTACAATATAGACTTCTCATTATTCTTATCTGGAGGTACTATGCTATGGTCTGGATTTGTGCAAACATTGCTAGTTTCTGAATGCTCATTAAGTACATATGCAGGCTTTAACCTATCTATTGATATACCACTTTTCCTGTTTGGTAGCTGAATTACGTATACTTTGGGTGTTCTTTCTATAACGCGATAGGGACCATTGTACGTAGGCGTTAATGGTGGGCGTATGGCGTCATTGCGAACAAATACATACTCACAATTTTTTAAGTCATTATGCACAAACAGTGCGCGTGAGTCTCGTGAAATACGGGGTACAGGTTTGAGTTTACTAATGGTATTTTTAATGTTTTCCAATAGCGTATGGTTGTCGTACTGTTGCATGTCAGAGATATTGTAGAAATCTCCTGGTAAGCGAAGCGTTTGTCCGTATACGTATTCTGCGGGACTCGTGCCATTGTCGCTTCTTCCTACTGCGCGTAGTCCTAATAATACTGTAGGCAGTTCATTACACCAGTAATGGTTGTTTTCTAGTCGTGCCGTTAATGCTGATTTCAATACTCTATGCCAACGTTCTACAATACCATTACTCTGTGGGTGGTATGGTGTAGTACGCATTTTCTTAATACCCATTAGTTTCATTAATTGTTTAAATAACGCACTCTCGAATTGACGACCTTGGTCGCTTGTAATTCTTTCGGGACAGCCAAATCTGCTAATCCATGTGTCGTAGAATACCTTAGCTACTACTTCTGCTGTGATTTCTTTGACTGGTATCGCCTCAGGCCAACGTGTACACCGGTCAATTATAGTTATTAAGTACCTATTTCCATCATGTGATAATTTTAGAGGTCCGACTATGTCGATATTTACATGTTCAAAACGTTTACTTTCTGAATATTGCTGTAAGTCTGAAACAGTATGTCTAATTATTTTGCACTTTTGGCAAGCTATGCAATACTTTGCCCACCGGGTGACGTCTTTATTGAGGCCGGGCCAAAAGAACCTTTGTGCAACTAACTTGCGTGTTGCCCTAATACCGGGATGACTAACATTATGTATCGAGTCGAATGCAATTTTTCTATAACTTGGTGTTAAATACGGTCTACATGAATTAGTTGAATTTTCGCAATATACAGCTGTTTCGCAATTTGGCATAAAGTATTTCTTTATACATAAATTATCGTTTGATCCTTTCAATAGCTGTGTGAGCTCGGTGTCATTCACCTGAGTTCGTCCTAATTCCGCAAAATCAAGTACAGTCGGGCAGTCGATTGTTTGAATGCGCGATAAGAAATCTGCGCCAGCGTTTTTCTCGCCTTCTATGTACCTGATTGTTGTAGTGAATTCGCTAATGAATAAAAGTTGTCTTGTACGTCTAGGTGTTTCGGAGTCACTTTGTAGTTTGCTAAATGCGTATATTAACGGCTTGTGATCCGTGAATATAGTCGGATTATTACCTTCAAGTAGATATCGAAAATGCTTAACTGCCAAGTAGATTGCTAATAACTCCCTGTCGTACGTAGAGTACTTTTGTTGGGCTTTTGTGAACCTCTTTGAAAAGTAGCCTAATGGTTGCCAGGAGTCGTTAATTTTTTGTTGCAATACCGCGCCTGCACATGTGTCTGAAGCATCGGTCATAAGAGCTACAGGCACATTGGAATTCGGATGAGATATCATGACAGCATTCTTTAAACCTAGTTTACACTGTTCGAAGTCCTTAGTCGCCTTGTCGTTCCAATCGATAATAGTCTTATCCTTTCGTTTAGCGCCTATCAGGAATTCATTTAAGCTTGCTTGGTGACTAGCAGCGTTGGGTATACTCGCCCTATAGAAGTTTACCATACCTAAAAATTGTCTGAGCTTCTCTACCGTTTCCGGTCGTGGATAGTCTAGAATAGCCTTAACTTTACTTTCTAGGGGTTTGATACCCTCTGTTGAAACATTGTACCGTCTGTTTCCCGATTGCGATCGTTGTCTAGCGCCATGCTGCTGCCTCCATGTCGAACTACCTCTCTGTATCTCCTCAATTGTTTCGCGTAGTTTTGCTATTTCCGCAATAATTAGATAGTTGTTACTTGGTGACGTGGTCGTGCTCACTCCAGCTATTGATACATCGGGTTTCGCCATTTCCATCACCTTGTCAGCCATCTGTGCTAATTTATTGATATCTGCGATTTCACTTACAGTCAGTACCGCCCGTACTGAAGCTGGTAAGTGTCCGATCCATAGTATCCGTAGTGTGTCCTCTGGAAATTTGTCTTGTGCAAGATCCTGCATTTTTCGTAGCATTTGTGATGGTTTCTGTTCCCCAAGTTCTATTTCGCTGAGTAATTTTTGTACCTTACGAATTTCCGACTCTTCGTACACGGTCAAGAGCCTTTCCTTTAATGTTGTGTACGCTTTTTCTTCTGGTGGGTGTAGGATTAGATCGGCGACCTGTTGTACGTTGTCTTTGCTAAGTTTTGCCACCACGATATTAAACTTTGTGCGTTCCCCTTGCTTTTGATTCGCCATTATCGCTTCGAATTGACCGAACCATAGTCGTGGTTGGTCTGTCCAGAAGTCAGGAATTTGCGTCTTAAACGTGATTTGTGCTATCTCACTGTCTCCCTCCTTGCATTGCGGTGCCGATTCTTGACCTGACTGCTGCTCTAGACCCATGTTTACCCGTAACGTTTACTGATTGTTATGTAAAAATATGGTACGCGTACGCGTATGTACGCGGCACTCACGACGTTAAAACGTATTGCACTAACTATTTCACTATTGTTCACGTGTAACTTTTAACGCGGGTCACCACTTTAGGGGTCTCTCTCTCGTTTCGCGATGTGTAAGCCCCTAAACAAGACTGCCTCGTCTGGTTGTAGAAGGTTACGGGTCCATTAATTAAAGTCTTTCGTCAAGTTAATAATGTTTGTATTTATTACATTGAAAACCCTTTAAGACAACCTTCTACGCGGACCGATGTAATGTCACTGGCGTCCATTCATACTTCTCGCTTGTATACCTTTTGCTTATCAAGTGTTCTGCCTTTCATATTTACATTGTGTCCCTACAGCTATATTGTTAACAACTGAAACAATTGCAATCTACTGAAGCTAGCTTACGTACTAATGCTACGGCTACATTGTCGCGATAACGCGAACTACACTTCGCGTCATAAAAATAATAATACTGTATGCTTACTGTAACTAGTTTAGATAACATAGTTATTTGAACCGTGATCCTCAAACTAGGCAGCGCCTGCATCTTGGGAGCCTGACTTGCGTTATCTTAAAATTTAATTCGAGACAGTTTCATTGATATTTAATTTAAATCATTACTTTATATCTCGGCCTTTAATACTTTTTACGACATTATTCTCAGTCCATCTTGTGTAGGTCTGTCACAGAATAGCGAGAGAATCAAAGATTATAGTAGGTACCTAGGTAGGAATGAAAGTAGTAGGTGTATGTTATCTTATACCTAAAACCACGAGGTTTTGCCTCGCTGCATAAATATTCCCTTATGGTCCGGAGTCCTGACCATGACATGTTCAACCATGATTAGTTGGTATAGTAATTGCCGCCAAAACATAGTACCGAGGTATTACCTAAGTAGGTACCATAAGCTTAGGTAGGATAACAATTACGCGCGAAAATTGCTTACCCCTGTTGTCATCGCTTGAGAGAGCACCACATATCTGATTTCACCAACACCTTGTCTAAACACGACATAAAACTGTGACACCGGAAGCATAAGAGTTATCTGTCACTAAACCTTATGGATTATAACTAACTGGAGCACGTTCGTCTGTCACAACAACACACTCAATTACTAGACGTTTTATAAAACTACAGCAATCCTAATACTTGTCTCAAACTAGTGTAGTCTTACTTGCATACAATGTTTATATTACCAGCTGGTTTTACGTAACGAGCCAAACACCGCCCTACAGGCAGGGAACACCGAAAACTGAACCCAATGAAAGATGTTGTAGGTAAACGCAATCTAGTGCCTATAGAAATGTATGAAGGTGGCGTCGATATTTTATCACAACGCTATCTATTGTCTAATAGCCAAACTTATTTTAACTAACTTATTAACGTCATCTATTAGGGAACTCCAGTACCAAGTTAACGCCTACGACTTAGGTTCCTGACATCTGTCTTCAACTTTAAAACTACACTTTTTATGTTACTTAGTCTGTGATAGGATAGCAACACAGTAGACAATAGTTCAATTGATACTTTCATACTAATAAATTAAAACCATAAAATGTTTCACAATACAATATTATTAATTTAATTTTATAAAAAAATACTTATCTAAATATTTCTTTTTGTGATTATTAATGAATATTGTCATGAATAGCCAGATTACAAAAATGACAAAAGAAAAAAATGGAGGGACGAGTGAGTGAATGTCAATGTCACAATAATGACACTGTCAGCAAATCTGTGATTTGTTTTTGTTTTTGGTAAAAAAAATTAAATTTTAAATAACTCAAAAAAGGAAAAATAAAATCAGCTGATTTCGAAAATTACAATTAGTGTTCCACAGAAGAGTAGTATATTCTTGGGTGTTCCATATCTCATTCATGATGGTAAGAGTATGGAAATTAGGTTTGATGAGTTACGACACGACGCTTAAAATTCAAATGGCTCTGGCTCGGAAGCACTTGGATGCTGTAATGAAGAATGAAGATAGTAATTTCGACACTGTGCTGCTTGTAGAGCACAAACCGGTATTCACTGTTGGTAAGTCGACCGACTATTCATAACATAACCTAAAAAGTCAGGTTTCAAAATAGAACATAATCATACTTTTGCGCCCTTAATCAAATTTATTTGGGGTCGGCGCATGTTTTCTTTTTTCGTTTCAAACTAGGAACCTTTGAGAAATGCTCTTGATTAATGAAGTGGTGGATGCGGAAGGCGGAAGACAGAGTGTTGTGGCGCAGCCTGGGAGAGGCCTATGTCCAGCAGTGGACTGTTATAGGCTGAGTTGATTGATTGAATGAAGTGGTAACGAATCAAAATCATCTGTGAACCACAAACTGGATTTCAAAAGACCTGAGACTTTTTTTTTTTTTTTTGATATGGGCTGATTTGCAGATATCCTTGTGGATTCTATCTGCTTCATCTGGCTTTGGTGGGGCCAGAAGGGCCTCTCACCTACCAAAAAATGGAAAAATTAGGTAGTACAGCTAAGGGCGTCCCATAGTGGGACTCGAACCTAGGCTTAGAGCGCTACTGATTTTGAGCAAGTGAGGACTTGTCATATCTGAGAGTTGATCCTGAGACCTTGTTCTTTTAGAAGAGCTCAAACAAAATGTCAAAACTGTTATCAAGTTGCTCTTAAATTACTAACAGCTTATTTTTCAAGGTATCAGAGATGAAACATCAGCCCAGGAAGTCACAAGACTTCGTGCTCTTGGGGCAGAATTTAGAAAGACTAACCGAGGTGGACTCATCACATTTCATGGCCCCGGCCAGCTAACTGCATACCCTATTTTAAACCTGAAGCATTTCAAAACAAGTGTCAAATGGTACGTCCAAAGCTTGGAGGAGACTGTTCTCAATGTCTGCAACGAGTTTGGTGAGAAACCTTTAATTTTATTTAAAATATTGTTAACTGCTTGCAGGTAAAAACAATATTTTAACAGGAAAGTCTTTATATATATTTTTTTTGACAGCAATTAAGTATTACAGCAAATAATTATAAATGTCCTATTCACTGGTACTTGTAAAAACTCTGCATGCTGATGCAGAGTTTTGAGCGGCATATGTTTTGTTGCTACTGAGAAACAAAACATATGCCGCTCAAACATGATCATTAGAAACTTAGGCACCTACCTACTTAATTTTATTTTCCCTTTGCAGGAATAAAAGGCAACAGATCGCCACACACAGGAGTGTGGGTGGATGATAATAAAATAGCAGCCATAGGCATCCATGCATCAAGGTATGTAACTACTCATGGAATCTCACTGAACTGTAACAATGATCTCTCATGGTTCAACAATATTGACCCTTGTGGCATAGAAGATAAGGGTGTCACCTCATTAACCAAAGAATCAGGAATGGACTGCACTGTTGAGAAAATTACACCAATTTTTCTCAAATGTTTTAATAAAGTGTTTGATTGCAAGTCTGAGGAAATTGATGTACAATCTCAACAAGAGATTTTGAACAGTGTTTATAATAATCTGCTAATGGAAAATGTTGTTCCTTGAAATAATATTATGTCAGGATTACTATTGTTTTTTGTTTGAAATAGATATATCTCAACTGTTAGAATCTTGAGAAAAATTGTTCTAGTGACATTGTTATTATTTATTATTAATATACCTACTGTTTTGAGTGGCAACATGGATATTCAATAAAAAAAAAAATGTAAATTTGTACAGTTTATTTCATTTCTTATTTAAATAAAAAGTAAAATAAATAGATAAATTAAAAATTATTTTAATAAATAAAGAGAAATCTCAAGTTGGGTTAAGAGAAACACAATGTTGTCAGTTGTACCCATACCTGTTGTACAAAGAGAATTACATATTTCTTTCAAAACCCAACTGAAAGTTCCAAAAGTCATACTAAGCATTTTAGCACAAAGTCAATAAGGTAACAGTATATTTACAAATTGTTTTAGTTTTGTTTTCATAAAATAAAATGTTTACCTCAAATTGTAGTAATATGAAATAATATGATTAACATAGTGTTACAAAAAATGCAAATAGTTGTGACTATTATTGCTCTTATTAATAATGAATTGCCCTATACTCTAAAATAACCAATGTAGTCAGTTCAGAATAATCCCCTAAAATTAAATCATGATAAAATAGCAACCGTAATCATTTTTCAGGGATTATTCCAAACATTATTTTGTAACTACTGATATGAATACTCAAAAATTGTACAAAAACCGGTCATCTAACTTAAACAACGTAATAAATGCATTGTCTTATACTGTTAAAATTATCTAATTAAATGCAATAATTTCCCTTTAAACTGCAGTATTAAGGGAACAAAAGTAGATTTTTTAAGGTGATTTTATCTACTCATACACCTACTTAAAATTAATAAATGCTTCTAAATGCAATAAATTATTCCTAAATTAAATGCAAATCACGCGGTGGTTACAACAATCATACCAAACATTAGGCGTCAAAATCATTTCTCGAATCTATACACCACGAAAATATTCACGAAACTAAAACTAAATGGACGGATAGTGTCTGAGAATACGTTGTTTACTGTTGTGTTCGTCAGTCATTTGTATCACATGTTCGTCAATACAAGACAAGCATTGGAACGATACTGTCCCCTACTATTTGTCGAGACCAACGTGAACATAGCCTCTAATGTAATGAGTGAGTCTACGACATGTGCTTGGGCGGTGCCAGCCACTTGCGCATGTAGTAGCAGAAGATGGTCGCGATGTACAGCAGCACCAGCAGGGCACACGCCACTCCCAGCAGCAGCACGGACGCTTTGCTGGGGCACGGCTCCACGATCGTCACTGTTTTTTCTGGAGAAAGAATGCATTAGATCATTATTCACATAATACCGTGAAGAAAAAAAAGTTAGATGGAAATTCTTAAAACATCGATATAAGCGAATTCTACAAAATAATTACCTCCATAGTTGGCTTCAGAAGCCACACCACCAGGCTTGTCAGAGCGTAGGAAGTCTGTGCTCTGTCGCTCATCACCGAAGTCAAGTACCAGGATCTCCTGCGAGATGTTCATATCCTCCTCCTGGCTGCGCGCTTCACTGGTCTCGTTGTGGGGCAAGGAACGCTTCTTTCTGCCCCAAGATTCCAAAGAATCGCGACCCCATTCGCACACCGCCTAGAAACATTTAAATGTTAAACGACGTGTCATTTGCGTAATTTTTGCGTGACTAACTGCATTAACCGTTGCTAATAGTCATATGAAATGAAAAATGCGAACACCAATTCCATCAAAATTGTTGATTCATGTGTTACTCACCGGCTCACAAGGTCCGAGACAGTACTTGACGTTACATTGGAAAATTACTCCATAGGACTCGGTGAACCTGAACGCCTCGTACACAGACTGGAGCGCATTTCCGTCTGGAGTGAACGCCGGGAAGATCGATGGGTCCAAGGGACATCTAGAGAGAACAAATAGGTTACAAAAATTCTCATAAAATCAATAATATTACCAAGGGTGCAAAAAATCCACAAACCCTTCATCATCAATGATCGGGAAGGTGCTCTTAGAATCCTTGGCCATAGCGACACAGCTGCGGGCGAAGATGCCATAAGGAGCTGAAACAAAAAGAAAACGTTAGAAACCGCATAAAGTTTCTTAAAACTATCTATGTAGGTAACGTTTATAATATTGGTATGCTTACTGTCTTCGGGGATCTCGATGCGGAAGGTAAGCCTGTCTCCAATGCGGACGGTCTCCACCTCGCGTTGACGCGCGTCCAAGATGCGGATGCGTGGAGGCGGTGCCTCCGGCGCGGCAGTGATGGAAATCATCTCCGGGTCTCTGCCATACAAATCAAATATTAAAAAGCTTGTTGTTACACAAATCACGTACCTATACCGAGTTGGTAAGTACTTTTTCTACTTTAATATGAGTTTTAAAATTGTTTATGGCTTTGAACTTCAACAGCCATAAGCACGCGTATCATGTATGCAACAGTGCATATTCACGGCGCAATCGAGATGCTATCAGGGTTTTCTAAATTCATTAAGAATACGTATGAACAGATGTGCGTGTTAAATTGCTCATCACGTCCAACTGCCGTATCTTGCTGATGTGAATCTAATTGTTACGTGTTTACAATGCAGCAACGATGGGGATTAGGTCGATGGAATTTCAAATCGTCTTGGCATGAAGGCATGTCGAAACAGCTCCCGTTTTTCATATTACTGTAACATATCACGTAACTTGTCTCTTGACGCGCACGAATATATTATACGGTAAATTCTCGAACTTTGCATTTTTGCGGTACCTTACCTACTTCATGAATGAGTTGTATTCAAAAACCAGTTCACGATAAATTGTAGCGATACGATGTGAACGTCCTACTGACCTGATTGGTACCATTCCAAATGTGATGTTCTTCGAACTCATATCGTATGTACACTTGACTTTGTAGATTTTGTCCGCTTTCGTCATCACTACGCTATGGTGTTGCAGCACAACCGTATTTGAATACACTCCGGTCTAAAAAATAAATAATTCGTGTGAGCTCAGACTGACCCTAAGATACAACCCAGTTTTCAATACACTTCCAACAAGGCAGGAGTTCTTACCACGCTCTGAGTGTTGCAGTCCTGGCCAGCCATGGTGAGGTCGAGTCGGAACAGGTCGCTGTTGACGACGTCAATGTTGCAGGTCTCCGAGCGACCCAAAGCATAGATACGTCCGTTGAACGGTTTGTTAGTACGCACTTGCACTGCGATCCTCGTGTCCTTGCAAAGCACTGATACTGAAACAATGTAGTTAATGTAGAGCACATTTAGGACATTAGGACAGCAATAGAAAACTTATATCAAGACGTACCATCGTAGCAAGTTCCAGTTTTGTCGCAGTTGGCATCGTTCCTCGTTAAGTTGCTCGTCATGTTCGGGTCTTGTTGGTGCTCAATCGTTACCGGGAGCTCGCCGGGGGGATTCGTGTTGCTAGGCGGCTCTGCAATAAATAGCAAAAGGTTAAACACATGCAGATAATTCTACGATTAAACAGAAAACCAAGAATGCAGCAAATTACAAAGTCGTTGGTTAATAAAGCCTAATAAATGCATGAATCCCGGGTGCACGTCGGTACGCCTGGCGAACCCCTGATTAGGCAGAGGCTACCGTACGTGCGCTGCGTGTATTATAATAATCGAATCAAGATTGCTACAAAGTACTGCGGCTTACGCGGTGATTCTAAATGCAACCTACCCGTGCATCGTATCTAGTTGGTGTAATTACCGTCCCCTAGGTACCCCAAGCGAACTCCCTGTTCTGGGTTTTCGCACGCAATCAGTAAAGACTGGCAGTTGAAAGTTCTCATAACCTAGAATCTACTGTTCACTTTTAATAGGTCGTTTAATATAAATGATTTTACAGTATGCAGTTAAAGTGAAGCTAGTAAAATATAAACGTATTCTCATTTAGATTAGCAACGAAAGTTATCGAGCTTTTCGATCACGAAAAAACTGTACATCACTTAAATGTTCCAGCATATTGTTATGACTGGTTGAGAAACAGACTCCTAGTTATACAGGCACCACCTGAGACAAGAGATTTCTTAGAAACTATTCAGGAAACAATAGACGTGCTTTCCATTCATAATTTCAGCAGAAGCGGAAGGTACCACAAATTGGTTTCAGGAACACAACAGTAAAGAAATCGGAATGGCGGCCGGCGTCGAAACCGTTCCGAATCGATTTGCTAGCAGTGCCAATGTCTGGATACATTCACGACCGCCGCCCGGCCAATAATAAGGTGACGTAAACGAGATTTGGGCCATTGACCGCTAAGTGTTGGACAAAGGAGAATCTTATTCGCCCACGGCTTATCCGTCGTCAAACACCAAGCCATTGGCCGTTTATGGCGGTATGGACAATAGATGCTCGGAAAGGTGAATTAAAATATTGTTGAGCAGAACTTGGAGAAACGGAAATTGTGCAAGTTTTCTGCCCATAAGTACCCATAGCACTGTATTCAGAAGTGATATTTTTAATCCAGACATAGACAGAATATCATTTTCTGCAGAGAAAAGCCTTTACAAAGGCAAGATAGAGCTATAAATAATCCTGCAGTTAAGATTGCCACCTTCTAAGAAATTGCATTCGAAGCAAAAAGTGATTGAAATGAAAGTCGTTCTAGCCGATAATGGCACATAGAAACATTATAAATCAATTTCATAGCTATTTTAAGTCACACTATTGCTAGTGTGACATAAAATAGCTCATAACTATTAAGCTAAATAGTTTAATGATACAAAGAATTTGCTAAAAGTTCTTGAAAAACTGAAAATACCAACTGTCATTTACAGAGGTGATCATATTCAGCAAAACTTTACGTCGATTTCAACTGTCTATCATAAATTACATGTTGATGCCAAAGCCATCATTATGTTAATGACACCCCTAAAGACTATGAATTGATGTGTGCCTACAATGTTCCTGTTTGAAACACATGAAGATGATTTATGAGATGCGGCGAGACAATCGAGCAGACGTGTCGCGGTTTAAAAATATAAAGTCATTTTTGTTTGTCATTATGGTTTAGTGCTGCGTAAATCATTAATTATCTTCTCGAGTGAGATATCCTTTAGGCATTCCTTATGATAAGCTCTTAAGCTGCAAAAAATAACGAGTTTTTATAATTCTGTCCATTCCTCGGATCGTGCCCGTTTCCGAGTCGCCGGAGTCGATGACACTGCTGCAACAACCGCCAGCATATTTGCAACGCTTCAACGACTTGTAAAAAACTTATCAACAACTTCCCACGCTCGCCTTAACTAATGTTCAGCTTAAACAATGAGTCGATGCAAAGTGTTTAGAAGTATGCGATTATGTACGAATATGGAATATTAAAATGTTACATTTTACAGCATAGCATAATCTTTGTAGTTCTTTGAGAACATCAATGAAATCATCAAATCAGAGAGAAATCAGTTTTGCTGGCCATATTCGATGTCGATTCTCGTGTGATCCAATCCGATCCCATTGACGTAACTTTGTCACCTTCGTCGGATTATTTGAAACCAAAGAAATATATCTACTTAATCGGATTGCAGAGCTTCAATTGTACAGGCTACCTATACTTTCAAAGAAATTATCGAATATCAACAATTTCTCCGACTTACCTACATTTCGTAAGTAGGCTTCGCCTCGTTTTTTATAGGAACTGGATTTTACAAAAAAAGATGAAATTCGAAGTCGTTTTCCTTTTTTCATTTGTAGCTAAATTTGTTCACAGCTTGTCGCTAGATTAGGTTGAGATTAGACGTGGCCGCGTTCAATGAGAGATCTTAGTCGTTTTATAAGAACAAAATAACGTTGATAGCAATCTCTGAACACCTTTTGGAAGCTGATAACAAATCAGAAGTAACAAAGCGTATTCATTTATTTCTCGTTAAGGTCTTTATGAATTTCCAGCAGTCTGTTGATTTTCCTTCAAAGCAACGTAAATATTTATAGCCATAGAAGCGTCATTTTAAAACGCCATACAATATCATAGCCAATACTAGAAAAAGTGTGGTATTGATGCAGTCTGAAGTGGTCGCGTGTTCGGAAGTGTCCGCTTAAGGATATAACGGTCCCACTGGATATCAAGACAGGGTTCCGTATGCAATCTTGTTACTGAGAAGCAATGCCGTTATCTTGCCACTAGACTGTCGATGCCAGTAATAAACTTGTTTACCCATTTACTCGATAACTTCACGGTCTCCATGGCGAGATAAGCTGCCGAACTGAATAGATAAGTAAATCCATAGAAAGTGCGCATATACATAAAAACTTACATATTCATGTATTTATTAAGTACCCACATTAATCTTCAGTACTACAGTGTGCCAATTTTCTAAACGGCAATTACCGGATTAAACCAGCAAGCAACATTTCAAAACCAGAAATATTCATTGAACGTTTAAAATTGAATACATTTTCACGAACGAGCATATTTGACAGTAACGCCGTATTTTCAATTTGTCTAAATCGTTGCATAAATTCAATTAAGTATTCGATTAGCAGCATGCGGTGCGCGGGCGCTGACCTGCGCAGCCGCATGTATCCGCGCCCGGGCAAGGCCGCCCAAGGCCGTTATACCCGTACTACTGCTGTTATATACGACGCGCTTCAAATTAATAACCGATATTTTAATTAGCATTTACTTTGACAGATCAAAGTTAGTCAAACGTTAAATGACTGTAAAAAAGTTCGCGGAGAAGATAAATAGGTAGAGAAACAATTTTAACAAGCCCGATCCTATCATGCACTTACACAAATGGAAATTCTAATGAATTTCTACATAATGATAGGTATACCTACAATAGGTATATCTTGCATCTCGAACTAATTGACAATTCCATTAGCCATTAAAATCTCGGTGTGTGGCTTGCTAGTGGTGGTGCCATTTCCTCGTTAAACGACCTCTGGTCTTGATTTCTTAATGGTTAATGCACTAATTTATGTAATTTCATGAAAGGAAATATTAAAATTTCAGATGCAATATAATTTTCATAAGTTCTCAGAGATTTTCTTCTTGTTTCGTAGTAAAGCCATATTTCCCGTGTTCTATATCCGTCACGACCATTATCTCAGATTTAGGGCTGCACGAAGCCGAGCCGAGTTCACGGGCGCCACAAAAAATCCTATTCAATTTGTGTATGAGCACCGTTAGGAGAGCACGCACGAACGCCGCCGCCTCCGCTCCCGCATACAATACCACTCTCTTTGTTACTTTTTGCACCAAAATGCAGCGTCTGTTATCATGACTCGGCACATTCTGTCATTGTAAACATAACTAACGAAATTATGCTAACGTATCATCGACAGCGGTGCGGCTATTCACCGTCAATACACCAATTACAATGCTAAATAGATACCGTCGAACAAAGTTCCGCTTGATAAATTCTGTAATGAATATCACTTTTATCGAATATATTAGTGAATCTGCATGCATCCGACGTGAGGCGTTTTTATTTCAGTGAATCAGTTTATTGATATCGTGATGTAACGACAATAGACTTTAAATGTTTCTATTTTCTACTGGACGCCAGCGCATCAAAATATTTGTGACAGCATTGCTCCGGTATAAGCCTTTCGGAAACTTATTTATTTATAACAGTTTCCCATAATTTCTTCGGTATTATTAGAGTTCCTTATTTCGATCATCAGATAATCTCGGATCTGTATAATTATGTTTAGTCTATTATAGAGGAGGAAATGCAAGGGATCGAGTTTCATGTAACGGTATCAGTGCGGGAAAATACCTCGAGTAGCTGATTATATTATGTGTGTTTTGCCCTATACAATGAAAAGCCAACAGCTGCCTGATGCCAATCTTAATGCCATAACACGATTTTACGTAATCGGGTAGCAAACATCCCCCCGCTCGCTTATAGCGGCATACCAGCTATGCCTTGGAATTATCCCTAACAAGGAATTTGCAGTTACGAGTAACTATTAGGTAGTTACCAACCAAAGGTAAATATCGCCCAAATAACTTGTTATAACAGCCGCCGCGATGAGTTTAATAAAATACATCAATAAAAGTGAATACCCGTCTACTGTCTTCATCCGAAAGTTACAAGCTATGTAGTCATGATCTATTCCTTATAACAACATGGCAGAGCATTATTTTCTCTTAACAGCCAGCATCATCTCCCGTACTCGTAGTTGCAAATCGATTGTATCGGTTCGATCGAGGCGAGTCAACTCGATTAAAGTACATCGAACGCTTTTGACCCTGACCCTGCAGCATGCGGCGTGGCGTGAGATATGGACTCGCCAGTGTTTACGTCTTGTTAGGAACTCAGACTTCGAGTATTGCAAGATTCATGCTCTTAACTTGTCGAGAGCTACAGACTAACACTTTTAGGAAATGCAGTTACGTTTCCCTCATAGAAAATGCATCAGCACATTTATCTAAACTTGTTTAACATTATAAATCTGTAGATGTCAATGGAGTTGGTATTGATGTGCCGATCACTGCTGGGTTTATGAGGAGACGGTAATGCATTGGATTACCTACATTTTCTTTTAAAGCTAATATAATTTCTAACAGTTAAATACTTCGCTGTACTGCAGTACGGTGGTTGATTCACTACGTTCGCTCACACCATTCTGTTTCAATGTTTAATCAGATAAAGTGGCAAAAACAATCGGTATTGTATGTGTAATCATTTCTCACGACTACCGTAGGTGAGAAGTTATTCATCATTCCACCAGAGCTGCTGAGCAACGTCTGACAATTAACTTCCGTTGCTTTAGCTTACGCTAATGGCGTTATTATCGAGATTTGCATCGCTTTATTGTTTAAAAAAATATTAATAATTAGTCCCTTGTACCTATAAGCCGTCACTAAAACTTATTACCTCGCCTGGTGGTGAGTCTTAAAGGTTTAACCTTAGGTAGCAAAAGGGTTATATTAATGAAGCAACATCGTTATCTAGTAGATAATATGCAGCATCAATCTGACGCGTCGTCGTAAAACATGATCATGACGTTAGCAAATACGTATCCCGTTGGCCACTAACGAGCCCCAGTAATAGCATATATTCTGAATAAAAACTCAAGAGTTATTAGGGGCTAAACTGATCGGGCACTTTTCCTTCGACGGAAACTTAAGCCGTTACGAACGGACCACACGCCGATTGTGAAAGTACAAAACAAGACTTTGAATCTTGAAAATTTCAAAAGTTGTCCATCTCCATTAAACGCGTTATGTTTTAAAGAATCATAAACACAAATCTCTTATTTTATGCCAAATCCAAGTAACAATCACTACCAAATCACCGCTACTAATGTCGCACTATATTTTCCAAACCATAACAGATCTTAGAAATAAAACAAATCACAATTTTTTGGTGGAAAGTAACACTTTTTTATCCAATTTTGTGGCAAAGCGACATAAAAATAAGACAAAAATCGCTGATAATATCCAGCTTTCTACGAAAGCGCGTTAATACTCGTACTGGTGGACGCGTAACTGTATCGGAAGTTGCACGTTGCGCTGAATACGTTCTTTACAAAAACCGTTCGCATGCCTTGCAATGTGTTATTATTGAGCAGTAGGTATACTAGGTATGTATGCATACGCGTTTTATCGACTTTCTGGCGATTTTGTATTATTATGCCACAACTTGTCAAGACATTGACACTATTTCTTTTATTTTACTTTTTATTCTAAATACAGACTTTACTTTTTCATTTAAAAGTAGACCCATACAATGAAACCATAGATCATCAAGATGTATATTCAGCGCAAGAGCAACTTAATTGCAACTTTTTCTCAACACTAACTTAATACGTCATTTTGCGCGTGGCTTCCGCTTCCTGAGCTTTCAGAATAAAAAGCTCGCTCGTAAATTAACGTGATTTATATTATTCGGCTAGTCTAACGCTAATTGTAAGTGATAGCTTCTCTTTTATTTGTAAGATCGTTTTTGCTTGAAATTACTGAACAAACGATAGCATGCTCACTGCACGCGTAAAATATAAATTAAAGTTCTAAAATAGAACTAAGAAACGAAGACTTACTTATCTCAGAAAGTTTTTCAATTTAAAAACCTCTACTTTGACTTTCAAGCGAATGATGGTAATTGTTAACCATTCCCATTAACTGTAGTTAAGAGAGAAAAAAGACGAAGCAAGGCCAAATTAAATTGGCAGAGAGTAGGAATGAAGTAATTATAGAGTTAATGACGTTAACCGCCAATCACTTCGCTGACTACTTACGATAGTTTCTCACACCATTATCGCGAAATTCTTGGCTACAAACAGCACTGGTAACCATATACATGGACAGTATATCCAGTTTATTCGTTCTAGGAAAAATATAGTGACATACAAATTATTTTCACGTACTTAACGTATGCTTGTATGGACTACACGAAAGTAACGCGTGAGAAAAATTAATCATATCCTTTTTGCGAATTTAATAGCACATTAACGTCAACATACATCGCAGTTTTATATTTTACGATGATAACTTTGACAGCACAATGGAGTCAGATTCCATGAAGACTACTGTTAGTGTTGAGTGTATATTAATAAAGCAGAAGCTCATATCGCGCATTCGTTGAGTAGCGCAACCAAGTAGGCAACGTGTAAAATTTACATTAGACCGCGTCGCTGCCCGCGAGGGTGAACGCACGTATACGGCCACCAATAAAGTTCGTTTTTTTAATACCAGATAGTAATTTGAAAGGTGCAAATGCCAAACACTAAATTGAAAAAATAACAACAGAGATTTTAAATGTTAAATTAGTTTCTGGGATTAAAAACGAACTTTAGGCTCACTTAATTGTGGGCGACTATTGCAATGTTTCATTAGCAAGGTCGACATTCGTACTCCACTTTCTTATCTAAGACATATTCCATTTATACCAACTGCCGTTCAATGATTTACATTCACAAGATTATTAACAACATGATACTTTACAACTTGTAACGAAGTTATTTTAATAATATTAAACTTGCGCGTTTGAAGCTGTCTGTATCGTGTTCGCAATCTAAATTAAGTAGTATATGTAAATACATAGATAAGCTTTGAGATGTTGACTAGAATATAACGATGGTCGATAGTATCGAGAGCTCTCCGTCATAGCGGTGACTGAGCTCCTCCCACAGAAAGTATGGCGCTATCAACAGAAAGTACTAACAATAAATACGTCGGCAAAATACACCGGCCGCGATTTCTTCCGTAATTCAGTTCTAGATGACCGGCTTCTGCTAAATGTACAACCAAATAATATGCTATATTTGCCGTAGTGGCTGTAAATAACATATTGTATGTGTTCCCGTCAAACTTAAGTATATATGCATCGGCGCACAGTTCCACTTTCTACGTAAATTGCATTCTTTATAACACTTTGGCCAGCGAAATGTAACGAAAATAATATATACTTTTGGTAATACTGCATCACATATGGAAATTACACCACACGTATTACTTTTAAATATATCGTTTTTAAATTAGGCTTGTTTAATTTCTTAAACAAGCCTAATTTAAAAACGATGCGCGATAAAATACCGAAACTGTTCCAGACTACTTTTTCAATTACACTACTTCAACTTCTGAACAATATCTTAAATGGATATCATAGAGTTGGCTACAAAAATGTATGTGAGCTCTTACATTAATTAATTATTATTCTATCTTTTAAGATGATTGAGACGCAGACCAGATAGAGCGGCGCGATCATGTGATTATGTATTGCCCATATGAAGTCATTACAAGATTTTAATTTAAACCTGGTATTATTTTCCCATTATCAATGAGCAACCGACCATAATAATGCGATAAAAATATAAACAAAACATTAATGTCACCGTGTTCTACAGTTTTTTGACCCGTTGAAGTGGTTTATTCAGTTTTTAGACGACTACAATTTACTGCGGCGTGTACCTGATGTATCTCGGCGCTGCGCAGCTAGGACCGACTTTAAATAAAACAATGTTGTTATCGTTATAGCTTCGGCCCAGACTTCGAACTGGGTTAGTGTTGCAAAATACATGCTAAAGATTTATGTATTTCCATTTACCTTCTTGAAAATAGGACTATAAGAAAGTTAACGATACTCGTAAAATTGTCCGCTCTATCGATGCAATTACAAAACACAGCAGCACCCGATGTTAATTTCTTAAAGTACCATATTTAAGTAAAGGCAAACAAGAGAAGCCGATCTCTGCCATCATCAAAAAACAAAAAGCCACTCACTCTCACAGAAGTTTTCGAAGTATTTCCCGATGGGTTCTCCGTCATCGATGAGCGGTCTCTCAGCGTTCAAGTAGGCTGAAGGTCCGTCAGGCAGGGTGTGGTGATCCAGGTGGTACAGACGACAGTTGTACGCGGCAGAGTGAGGGGGGCCCATGTACAGGTATGAGCGACACAGGAACTCCGACTCTATTTCGCATGCGAGACGGCAAGCTGCTTCGGATGTCACCTGATCGAATACAAAATAGATGGCCATATTAAAGATAACATTGATGAGTGATTCATGATCGTTTATTCGTATTAGCACCTACGCAATTGACTGTAGATTTATTAACACCTGTAAGTAGTTTGTTAAGGCGAAAGAAAATGCATAATATTGACAATAAGAAGAACCTGAATAAGTACATGCGCTAGTGGGAATAATAAACTACGTAAGTCGCCTCTATCTCCTAACTTAGATCATTATATAAATCTCTTATCTGGAAGCTGGAGTATGTAGTCTACTCATAAAATCATTTGTATCCATAACAAGATGCGATATATCCATGTCGTAACTTTATAACTATTGCATACGAAAGTTACGTTAATTGCAACGTCTTCCTTCTTGATTATATACAAGTGCACACGATTTAACCTCTGCCACTTCTCGTTAAACTAGTGGGACGCGGAAAAGGACGGACTTGAGGTCGAAACCTATTTAGACGACAAGTTTAATTTATTAGCGACGATCACTAATGCCAGGCGGTTTTGCATTTGAATGAAGAGGGCCAAGATAGAAATCATAAAGCCATCTTAAGATAGCATCGCATCGAAACCAATAAAGATGCAATAAAACACAATTCATATTTCTCCGGTTATCCGACTCAAACGTTAATAGGAGGCTGTCAGAAACGCGCCTTTTTCATCTTGCATATCATGTTACAAAATATAGGGCCTTGGAGTATTAATTGCAACGTCACAATTATTGTGATGTTGAGGAAAAGTGAATTTTGTTACGGATGATATAGAGTTTTAATTGGGATGTTTTTCTAGTTACCTGTAGCTCCTTGTCGGTGTAGTAGTGCAGGCCGGCGTACTGAGCCACCTTGTCCTCTGCGACGCCGACGCGCGGCGCCGTGAACACTCGCTGTCCCTTGCACGCCTGCGACGCCTTCAGGCACAGGTTCTGCACGACCACACACCGACCAAATCACGTCAAATAACACACAACAATGGTAATAACGTTAACTGAATACGTGTTTATTTTCACGAGCGTTCAAACGGACCGCATTACTATTGTGATTGCTTTCTCTGAAGCCGGGCCGAAGCGCCACTTCGAGTCATTTAAAGCTGGTACGAAATAAATGAGCTAGTTGGGTAAGTACTAGTTCGACTGTTTTCTTGTATCGTGTTTTGTAAAATATGAGAAACTGCGAGGAATGGGAATCTTATTTTATGATGTTAGGTTAAATTGCTTTTATAATCTGGACGTCCCATTGAACTGAAATATTGCAGCATTTATTTACACATTGACTAGCTCTGTTCAATGCATAGTATGGGAGTCAAATGTGGTTTATTTTGTAACAAAGTGGGAACTTGTTAGTTTCAAGTAAATGAGTGTTGTGTGGTGTGTAATGTGTTTTACCTCGAAATAGTCGGTGCCGGGCGTGTCCACGAGCTGCACGAAGTGTTGCGCCGTGCGCCGGTCCGAGTCGCTGAGTGAACACCGCATGCTGCCGTACTCATACTCCGCAGAACGACACGGGAACTTTTTCTAAACAAAACATAGGTACAAATTTACTTTAGATACACACATGCGGTTACATGAATATGCATATCTACTACGTTCAGTTCATTATGAACATATAATGGTTGAAGTGTATGGACGAGATTGTCTACATAAGTATCCTACAGAATAATGAATCACACAATAATTTAACAATCTTTCAGTAACCTGCTTACCAGACCAATTAATTTTACTGACCAATTGCATTGCTGTATAATCATATTTAATGTGCATTTAAAAGAGAAAATGCATCACTATCCACTATGTAAATTGTAAATATCTGTTGCATATCACTTATCCGTAAATGAAAAGATTACAATGTACGGATCACAGACTCAGGTTTACGATGATAGCTCCTTATTGTATCAATTTATATAATAACAGCTTGTTTAAAAGCATGATACAATGTGGAATTACTGCATTACATAGTTAAAAGATTTTCAATAACTTTGTGGTAGAGAATATATTAAAGGAACCCCTATCATTTCATTGGTATCTTGAGCGCCACTGCAAGTAGGGCAAAACCATAAATATAAATTGAATAGATAAACACTAAATTGCAGCGTGGAGGCGATGTTTTCTTAAAACCTCATAGATAACCGAGCAATGCGACACGCCCTAAAAGACATCTAACGGATACAGAATAATCTATGACTCTGAGATGCGTCCTGAAAATCCTAGTGCCCCAGAATGTTGGTTATTTAAACTGCATTATAATCTTGATTTTTTTCCTTTTTACGAACCTTCATTCTTGATTTTTTACCTTTTTATACGAACTGTATTTACATCAGACGATATCAGCAAGCATATCCGTTACGATTCATAAAACAGCAGCAACGTTGAACGCGATAGAAAGATAGGAAAAGCTGGTTTAGAATAAATAGAAAATATACGCTACCTCGTTAAGACAGGCGGCGAGACAGGCTTCTTTAGTGGAGGTGTAGATGACAGAGTTGTCGAGGCCGCGGAGTGCCTTGCCGGGCACTCGCTCAAAGGCCCAGGGCCGCAGGCACACGCTCTCCGTGCGGACTTGTAGCTTCACCATGTAGTACGTGTTCACCGACCGCTGCACCAACAACGAACATTAATCTCACGTCGCACCTCAGCCTATCATTATTGATAATGTATTCAGATAAAATGAGCCCATTATGAATTGAAATAGAAATGCTTCGCGCACAAATCACTCGCTTCTAATAAAACTCACACAAACAATACTCATTTGCTTGTAGCCATTGTTTATCAGCATATATTTTCACTTTAATTTCATTAATTCAAAGTAAACACAGAGCAGCCGGTGCGAGCCGCATCGTTTCACATCGTATATTTATTAGCGGCATCGTTCATTAGGCCTGAAAGCGATTAAACTGTCTAGCGTTTAGCTGAACAGTTACCTACACTGTAGTGTGGCCGGCCAGTTAACTTCCCTGGGACTCGTTGACCGATTTAATCTGAATTGTTAATCCAATCTCTGCATCGGTCGGCTAATTGGCAGTACTGAGGGAATGCCGGTAGATAACAGAGATAAATTTATTTGGCTATTAAATACGTAAACTGTTATCTATTACACCGTACGGACCCGACAAAGCATGTCTTCGGATTATGAAGATAGTAAATAAGACTAGCTGTAAACGTAGGTTTAGAATGATAAGTACTTTAAACGTTAGTTAGACAAGTACTTCAATTAAGTCAAGAAATAGGAGATTCCATTGGAAGTATTAGAACCAACTCTATTTCCTAGTTCTTATTGTCAGTCGTATCTTTGCTGAATGGGCTGTACTGGCGTATCTATAGCTGAATTTAACGTTAACTCGTCGATGAGTACAAACCACTTTTTTTTTTAGGTGAGAAATTATCAAATAACTGCTCTCGCTCTTGGCGGAGCGGGAGGGTGTGTCAGATTCTTACTGACTAAAACCCACCCGTGTTCCTTCCATTGCCTGTGTTGCCAGGGGCCTCGGTAACCCTTTCGAACTTCCCCGCGACCATGAGTACATACCTGAGGAGTGGCCATGGGGTTGTTGGCCTGAGTGTCGTTCTGCAGAAGGCATCGCGTCTCTTGCACCGGTGTCAGCGGGTTCAACACAAAGCTGTAACATACGTTTCAATTAAACAATTGTGCTGATGCCATGTTGTGAATCATTTACAAAAAAGGAGTCACAATTTCATAGAATTAGCTACAGAAAACGATGATATAACGGTAACTATCAATGTATAAAACTCGTTATCGATATCAATTGAAAACACACGTCAAAATAAAATACCGGACAATAAAGTTTCGCAAAACGGCTTTAAAGCGTCTAATTGTAATTTATCTTAACCGTTTTCTTTTATACATTCCCATTGTAAGCGGCACTAACTGTTGTTTTATTCCTACCGTTTGCAGTTAAACTCGCCAATAGCGATACGGTCGTTTTTCAATAAGAGAGAGTCACTTATACCCACGGTGCTTCACCTGTAAAGCAGCCCAAATTATTTCATTAGCTACGTTCATTCGCCTATCTCTGCAGGATACGAATAGCACAAAGAAACCGTTGTACACCAAGTTGGAACTAAATATCCACGGGTTTTCTTAGAAATGTGTTCGCCCAGTAACCACATTTTTGTGGCAATCAATTAACAATTAACATCGAGAATATATTCTTCGTGCATCAACCTCGTTCTTGGAATGACTGGTACGGTTCGAATTGAGCGCTGTACCTTTTCGAATTCGAACGATTGATACTTATTGATAAAGATATAAATAAAAACATTGTGATAAAATAGAATAGAATAGAATACTCTTTATTATGTACACCATAAAAATTTCAGATATAACACATAAACATAACATCACGCCTTGTTTCCGCGAAGGGTTGGGCAGAGGTGTACCTGCAGTACACCCACATTTCGCCAGTTACGCCAGTTAAGTCCTATGTAAGAGGGGGCGAGCCTAATGCCATCAACCGGGCACAAATCCAGACTCCAGGCTGCTACTGAGAAATTCCAGATAGAAAACCCAATAACACTTCACCCGACCCGGGAATCCAACCCAGGACCCCATGCTCAGCAGTAACGCTTGCGACCAATAGACCAATTAGGAAAATTAAGACTTAACTTAGGACTTTGAATTTAGGTCTTATCGCTAAAAGCGATCTTTTACGAACAACCCTTGGATGGATTAAAGGTGATGGATTATTGGTGATAACTGTATTTAAAATCGTTATTATTTGTAAAAACCCTCTGATATAGTGCCGTTTGGGAGTGTCATGACGAATCGTTTGATATCTCATTCATCGAAATCCATTCAACCGTTTCGGCTCAACGTGGGAATAAAAAACATACTGAATTCTGAACGATTGTCATAAATAAATAACATTACTGTTTTAGCGTGAACGTGTTAACAATAGAGTCAATATTGATGAAATATCTATTAGTGTCTATGATACACGAACGTCACGGTGGGTCTTGGTATACCGTTATTTATTTAGTAACAATTTACACAATTAAATAAATCGGGTTTGCCAACGGCTCTGTAGTAATTGAAGCATTTTATTTTAATTACATCAAGTTAAAGGATTTTTTGTGTGAAATGTAAAAAGCGGCAATTGTCGGGCGGCACGTAGGCGGATAGATTTTTTAGTTAGACGTCTAGATAGACCATTGCACCAGGAAGTATCAGACAGCCAGCGGAGAGCAGAATGTACTGGTAGGTAGGATAGGTAGGTAGGATCGGGACCGCAAATACCAAGGATTTTGGTATAGAAAGGAGCTTAATTCCACGGTCAGACCACGAGACTTTTTTGAATAAGTGCATGTTCTCTCAGAATACGTACCTACCTAACGTAATTATGTTTTAAAGAGAGATTTGCGTTGAATAAAAAGGAAACCACCATTATAATAGAATACAAAAATACTCAGCAGACTCACTCGCAAACTCTTTTTATCAGACTTCGTTACGTTTCAGATGACGATATCTCTACATCTCAGTTTAACCTTCTTCAAGATGCAAATTCTTAATAAAAACAGTAGAACATCGCAGCCAGTTATATTATACTTTTATTTTAGTACTTGAGTCGTATTATAGTGCGAGTAGAAAGGGTACTTTAACACTAATAACACCCTCCGCAGGCTAATGATATCCATACGCATTGTAGTAAAAATACTCGTACCAGAGCGCACGTCAAGCGTCAAACCACTTTTGAACCAACTTCAAAAAAGGAAGAGATTCTGTTCTAAAATAAGAAGTGAGAAACCCCTTTAATGAGTTAAAATGGTGCAGCTATATTATCTCAATCGCAGATGCGTCATGTTAGAATCTGCATTACGTATCTACTTAGTTAGTAATTATTTATATTATGTATGGGATACCACTAATTTTCTAAGCTACTGGCGTAGAAGTGTCTAGTATGAGAAAATAATTGTACCTATCTCTTTTAATAAAATTATGACGCACCATTTCACCTAATCGTGCATAGATACATATATCTAGGTACCTATTAAACATATGTATTTTTCTTATGATATCCTAATTAGAATTAGATTTCATTCCAAGATAACTTGCTTGCTGACTTGACAGCCATGATCCAGTACAGTATATGTTTGATTATTTATTTGAAATGAGAGATGTTTATATCATTTTTAATTGTTAATTATCTCAAGGGGGCGTCGAAGTAGAAAATCTAGTAGGTAAAGCAATATTGTGAACGTATTATAAATTCAGTATTTAATATGAGATTATAAATGACTGTGCTAGATTAGGGACAATCTACACATTCCAATTTAATCGATTCAAAATCTCGTTAATATGCGAATAGAAGCTGTGGCGTGTATACCGACTCTAATCAGCCATTTCTTAATAACTATAATTAACGCAGACAGAATTTATTAGTTGTCGTGCTGAATTTAGAGTTCTCTACATTTCCGTTTCCGGTTGACAATGAGCAACCTCTCTAATGCCGAAGTCGTGATGATTTCGAAACGCATATGTGGGATATAGTCAAACGGAGAAATTATTATTGTCTACTGTTAATTTCTTTTAATTTATAGCGGAGAATGCTCATTAATAACGTATACATAAATAATATACTACGCACGTAGGCAGAAATATACCAATAATTGTCATCATTTATCCCGAATAAGCTTTAGAAGGTTAAGGCCGCATCGGACCGAAGCAATGCGGTATATTCACGAGGAAAGGGTGTTAATGTTCAACACATTCAGTTTATTACGTGCGACCATACCAATAAAAGTGACACCAAGACTGAACGTTACATTACACTTCCTTGCAGAATAACGGAACTTACCGTTCCACGCAATATTTCGAGCTATAATAGCAAGTTTACGAGATTGCTCGCTTTATTAATGCGCGTGCACCTACATGTCTATGATGGTCCGTTAGAAAATAGCTCTAATTTCTTAGATTAATCCCAAGCTATCCAGACTTAATCTCCTCAATAGCTATCTGGTTAATCTAGTTAACTCAGTGTAATTAAAAATCACCGTTTAGTTGGTAGTTAAAACTGTAGACTCTCATTAGACATTTGTTGTACACTCGATTAGCTCTACTGAACTATCGCTTTATTTTCAAAATACGAGTACAATGAGGCAAGAACAATTAAATTACTCGATCATCTGTTCGGGCCTTAGATTTTAATCCAAACACAATTCCTAATCTTAATCATTCAATCCACAGCCCAAAACAATATAATAATAAGCATTTGAAAGGTCCACTCTGACAAATTGCTTCGCTTTACTTAATAAATTACTGTTTAAGCGCCTACTTGTAAACGAAGAGTTTATATAAAAAAAAATTATGATTAATGCGGTGATAGAGCCCTTAAACTAATGACAATCCATTTCGCTTCGGTTTCAAAACAGACGTAATAAATCTTCGGGCGGACTGTTAAAGCTGTAATTAAACCGCAGATAGACTGGGCCTTCAAAACTGTGAACTGATTTAGAATTCATCAGAAGTAAGTGCAGGTGTGCTTGCGACTGTGAATATGTATGAGTGTGTGCGCAGGTTTGATAATTAATCATTGAGTATCGCACGCGAAATCAGGCTAAAGTTGCACTTACAATACAGATGATACAGCAATTTGATTGGTCTACGTTACGTATGCATTAGTAGGTATGCAAGTATCGCTTACGCTTTTCCAAAGCTGAGTGCAAAATTACAAGCGATATCAACATGAGATATGCAGATGCAAACTTACGGGAAAGTAGGTGGTTTTTGATTTAAAGATTGCAGTAACGCATAATTAGTGACAGATGACATCTCTCCGACATTTTTTATTTTAATGCTGTCCCAATTAACCTCATACGGTGTGTAATTATATAATTTAATTAAGTAATAATTTAGACGTTAAATTTCAAAATGAAATCTTACTGAATTTACATCGAGCATATTTTCAGAATATTCTCCTACCAATTACGAAGCTCAGCAAACAGGTTCTAAGTCTCGTTGCATCTCTGAGTTCGTTGCCTAACGTAATGACGAGTTATATACATTTGTGCCAAGGGCTTACAAGGACGTCAATCAGCTGAAGTAATGGCAGATAGAAGTATGAGCGTTATTTTTAGAAGCAAAGACTAATGTGCATCGTGTCACAGTGATTATTTAATTTAAGAGCTGCATGAACTCATATTATCGATACCGATATCTAGTGCTCGCCGCAAGCGACGGAGACGATCGACTATCTATGTGACAGCAGGTTGCATATACTTATGAGGTGGGGGGGCATCATCGCAAACGCACACGTTCGATTACAATGAAAGTTAAATTAGCTGTTTATATTAAAAGAACATTCGCTTAACTACACAATGTTCTTCGAATAAATCTGGTAAATCCGAGAGTCTATCAAGTTCGACAAATATCGCACGGTTATCTCCCATCTTTATACCGACATAATAAAATAAATACAGCATAGCAAAATAGCAATGGTGATACAAACTGTCAATTATTACTATCAATTACATTGGCGTATAATCCAAACCGCAGCGACTACAAATTGCGCATATTACTTCGTATTTATAGAGATTACAAACGCCCTAACATCATTACGGCGCCGAGGTTATTATGGGCGCACTAGTATCAAGTAGTATTTACGTTTATTACACAAATTGGTCGGATCAGACCGATCATCAGATCGGTGCAGTCCGTTAGCCGGTGCCGGCGCCGGCGCACCCAGCGCATCAATCACGCGCCGACTAGCGCAGGCGCAGGCGACCGGTGGAAACTGTAAGGCATCCCGCGAAACATATCGATGCATTTCATTACTATGCAGCACCACGGCCTCCAAATGTTGTGATGGGTAAATTAATAACGGGCTATCTCGCATGAGTAATGCGCTGTTTGTAAACACGCTGTTCCGACAAATCTTTTTGAACTCTGTAATGATCTTTTTCTCTGCCGTTATATTTTATCGGAGATCAATTGATGCTACCATGTAAACTGGGGAACAAGTAGTTGTACTTGATTATATCTCCACAGCAGCCATCTTATTAATGGATGCAATTAAGTTAAGTTGTTTTCGGGAACCTAAATACCAAATACAACCATATAGAGAAATCACACCAATATCTGCTTTTACTTCTTTATAAATCGTACCTAATGTGGACCCATCAACAAACAATTAATCATCTAAGTTTAGCACAGTCCCAAAAGCTACAGAGAAAGCTTTCCAGAATGTATGCTAAAATATTTGAAATATTCGTCACAACGTGCCCGTAAAGATTTTATCAAAACTGACAACATCAGATAGCAGAGGTCGTGATCTGGTCATTTTAGATATTTAAACCATGATTTCACGTCAAGTAGGTTTGTAGTTCGGTTAGACAGAATGGTCGCTCACCGAGTGGTTCGCTCCCGAATACCGTAAAACGTTTCCGAGACGAGTCAGTGGCACCACCGCACTGCGGTAAACAGTTACCGATTGTTAAAATCGCATTCGTCCCATTCTTTTGTCAGATCGCTGGATCGCTATTTCTTTGGACGGATTGATTTGAGATACGTACACATTACTAACTTACAATGGTAGATTAGAAGCGCGGGAAAGTTCCGTCTCATTTAATTGAATACCGAATTGATTTTCGATCGATCCCGTACAAATTGATTTCGAGGAATCTAACTAGCGTTTTAATACTGTTACATGGTTCAATACAGTCTAATACAATTAGAGTTTTTGCAGTGCACGATAACAGCTATGATAATGAACGCGGTGCGACGCAACGGCGACAACGCGACCGTCGGGAAATATTCACAATAAATCATTTATTCCAACCCTTTCCTATACTGTCAACTATTGAACCTAGTCTTTGCTTCAACTAGAATGCGCATACCAGACTAGAAATTGCTCCATAAGTGCTTCATTCATACATTGTGAGAGAGAATGGAATGCATACAAATATACTTATGGTGGTTGCTCCAAATCCTAGGCCAGACAATTGCCACAGAGTGTGAACCAGAACACGCAGACAATAACAATAAATTAATATAATGCGTTCAAAACCACCAATAGTCATGAAAACTATCGGGCGTGCTTGTGTTGCTGGCAGTAATATCCAGTGAAGACGTATGCGATCACTTTTACTGTTATCCAATTTGGAACGCGGCGAGGTCGGTTTCCGCTTTTACACAGTTTGTGGCTATGCCCGAGACACATTGTTATTAGTCGGCAGCGTGTCGCTGGGCCGGGCCAGGACGTGTGGCAGACTGACACACATCCCCACTCGCCGTGAACTCACTACATCATGTAAATTACGTGAACTGACGCCGACCTCACGAATCCAGGAGTTACCTATAGTTTAACTGTAACCGTGCAGATTTAGGATTCTGATTATGCACGTAGCCACTTCTGTATGTGTGTCGTGCCCTACCTTTCGTTTTTGGCATTCAAAAGGAAAAGTTAGAGATCTAAAATCTCAAGTTGTATGGAGATTTTAGATACTACTCTGTACCTACAACCATACTCGGAGCAACTGGCCAGGTTTTGCCAAACAAAACATAAACAACATCAGAAAGTAAGTTACAATTTGTTTTCGGATTACTTTCTGCAGCTCCAACTAACTTTTCAATACAGTCATTGGCATGCGTCGTGCGTTGAAGTGAACGCGGAGGTCGACACGGTACACTTCGGCCAGATTTCTCCACCCCAGAGAATCAGAATCACCGTTGAATTAGTAAATCTTTACGTCAATCAGATCTCTATCTATATCAGTAGAAAATTCGGGTCAGGAGCATCTAGATCTACGATAACACAGACACATTGATTTTTATTTGTTTCGTGATCTCTCGTACTGACGTGTCATGTCATTTGACGCGAAATTCTCTTTACTAGGTCAGATCAGCGCACGGATTGACTTTATTGACATTATCTTGTCGGTAGTAATTGATATATAATTAATATCAATAGGTAGATAAACGCAATACCGCTGGGGTTTTCATAAGCGCCCATGTACGGGTGCTCGTATTTGCCCATATTTGGTCGATTCTAGGAAATATGGTGCGGTTATTGATAAGGAATGATGTGTGTACCTGAATGAGGCTGCCTGGCAGTCAGGTTCCTCTCGGCACCAGCCCTGGCACTCGTACAGGGACAGGTTGCGTACTGTGTAGTACGCTGTGCCTGCGAAGTCTACATCCGTTAGCTTTTCGAATGCGGTTCGACCTGAAACAAACACGTTCAATATTCAGTACATGATAATATTTTCTCCTGTGTACTTGCTTCTTTATTTATTTTATTTATTTATTTAAGGATTACCAACGATATACATTACAATTATCTTTTACAATATTCTTATAACAAAACACATTGTTGTAAACAAGGTACTATGACAGAAGCAATATGATGTTTTGTCTTATCAAAGTTAACGCTCACTGCGTTGAATATTTAGGAGCATTCAGCTGCGTCTGGACAGTTTTGGTTTTAAATAATGATTCCAATATGATCCTAACCCATTTGCTGTTTACATGTCCAAACATAATCAAAAACAGTTTATTATAATCTACAGCTGTCATATTTCAAACACGATATGATACAGATACAAAAATACTTACTTATTACAAATGTAGCCTGCAATAACAATAGCGAAAGCCGCGCTAAGCGCAGCCCGTCACCCTTCATGCCGATAGAACCACCTGAAACAAACGAGAATTATTAGAAGAAAATACTTTAAAACAACAAAAATCTATGAATCTTATTGGGTAAACAAATACGGTATAACAAAAGTAACGAATGCATCGCATTCGCATTAACCAAATCGAAACCTTAAATAAGATCGTCTTGATTTTGTTTAAAGAAACACATATATACGGTATGATTGTCGTCCTAAACTGCATAAAACCAATTTATTTTCTCAAAATCGATATCTCAGTACGTTTTAAAATAAGAGAAGTAAAGCAAAATAAACTTAAACCATTCATACTGAGTTCTGAGCAGACCATAACATGCATGATTTCTGCAATAGCGTTCTATGTGCATTCCATTGAAAATCCGTGACTGTATGTAGAATCTCTCGTTAGTGTCTTAATATATTGTAGCATAAACTCCCTTAATGCCCTTGCATGTCGGATCTACATCCCGGAGCAAGGCTCACAAACAATCCGCTTTCTACGAGCGCTACGGGGTTTGCATAAAACGTGCTACGCCGTAGCGCCTTAAGCACTAACAAAAGACTGAGACGCGAAGTATTTTTTTCGTCGTTTGACCTTTTTTTTATTATTATTGTATATTCTCTTAGCATACGTGTAGATAATGCTGACATCAATACAATACACTAGTAAAATCGAAAGTTGGTTAAAATAGAACTGTAATAACAAACCAATGATTGGCAGATGTAGGCACTCGTTCTTTATAGAGGAAGTGCAATCATATAAGCAATAACTTACTAATTTAGCAATTTAATGTACCGAGTAATTCGTGACAGATGTATAATTTTAAATACGTGCGTATCGTGTCTATAACAATTGATATTTCGCCTACATTTGAGTTACCAAATAGACTTATTATAGTGAAATTTATTTCCGGCAGGATGTAATTCAATATTATTGATTAAAAATGAAAGTAGAGAAGTAATGTGATTTTCGGCGTTCATCGGCTCATATCTATTAGGTGTGTGTCTATAGTGTAGGTACAGAGACTATTGTATAACCGCGCCTGCGCCTGCGCCGATCACGGTGTGATTGTTTAGCTCGCGCTCTGTGATTGTCGATGCGCCAAATGCAGGTTAAGATCAACTCTGCATGGTCCCATGAAAGCTAACAGGAAAGTCAGTGACACGAATTTTCATTTCCTTTTTTGCATTGCAATATCGCTTTCACTAGACTTTTTATCAAGTACAATGAATGATCATTTGGAAACGAGAAAGTACAAACTATTGTTGGATAGTTGGTACTCTCTAGTCTAGCAACGGCTGAAATAATTTCTTATACATCGTCAATGAATGAAATAGCTTTCAATCAATTCACAATGTCTCTGCTTGGTTAAACGTGTTTAATATTATTTAAATTGCAAGTTATAAAGCACTCGTACGCTTTTTATTTTTGCAATTGAAGCAATCAAGGAACGGAAACCCACAGAGCGCAGTGTCATAAAATTCGAAATTGCACTTTAACAGGTGCCGCCATTTCAATTAACTTTACTCGAACGACACATGCGTGAACTTGGTTCTGAAATGCGCTTGTGTAAAACTTTGATTGAGTTAATCAGATAAAAGTTGATTAAACATTGATTAAAAGTTAATTGAACGAGACAGTCATCGATTGCTCATGTTCCTATATATGCGAATACGTGAAACGATTTATGACACATTTAAAACATCAATGAAAACAAGCTTCATAAAAATATTTGAACTCTCTAAAACTAAAACTCATTACCATTATAATATTATTTGCTGTGTGGATGTGAATACCAGCACACGGCACACAAGTGTAAATGGCGTTCACTGTTCAATATGTACAAGTAATTGCACTTAGATACCGTTTGTCTAAGTACTCATACAGCGAAACTATTATGTGGAGTGATTCTCAAAATTCACCGGAAGAAGTGACTTCGCGGTACTGATTTTTAAACTTTAACGAACCACAAACAATTCAACGGTATTGCGGTAATGACAATTCGAGACAATTTGTCCTCTTGGTACAGTGAGCGTGAAGCAACAAAGTGCTCGCATTCCGCACACTCAGATGAGAAGCACGCCTAACGTTTACACGCTTTACGGGTATTACACACATTGCACTGCATTAAAGTTCCCAGGAAACCTTTTTAATGACTAAATATGAGCTTAATACGACATATTACGTTGGTAAACATGATGGATGAAGGCACGTTCTAAAAACCTTAACGAGTGTTTGGTCTTAAATACCGTATGAAACATGATAATACACACTCACGACATACTTGCAGTTTTATTAGCTTCAAAAATTGCTTTTAATTAGCATGCAGAGAGACCTTACTTTAACTTCGAAAGTTAATAAAGCTTTTCGGTCCGCATTCATTTAAGTACGACCTGATCATAATCAATCTGCACAATTTAAAAGAAATTTTTAGCTAAAATTAAAATCTAATATTCGATGGAGGAGTCGAAGTAATAAAACACTGCTCATTATTAATACTAACTAAATCCAACAGTACATAGAACGTGACTTTCAAAGAATTCTTGACACTATCTTGAAAAAAAATTATGCATGCAGATTTAGAAGGACGAAAACCAGGAACATTTCTCGTGAGTTAGTGGAAAATCCGTACTGAGCAATAAAAGCTCAAACTCAAAGCATTTATTTCAATTAAACCATTTACAGACACTTTCGAATTGTCAAGGAGTCAGTCAGTTAGAAATATGAAGCTAGTTGCCCATTCCAAAGCGTAGTAGGTACCTATGGAGAAGAAAGGGCAAGAAACTCCATGGACACTCTTTTATAACTCTTTCTATCGCTCCTTTTCAAAACCTATTCAAATCGCATTGCGACAGTCAAAGGTCCTTGGTCTTTAACATAAAGAAGTGAAACAATGTACCCGCTGACATTTATGGCGTTCATATATGGTGAAACAACGGTGGGAGGCTGCGATACAGTTAGTTCACCTATAACACCATGAGTGTGGCCGAGATGTCCCGAGAGCGGAACCTTGCTCCAATCTTGGTCACTCGGCACAATAAACAATAATAAAGTATAGTTCAGTATTGGTGTAGGTGTGAGATTTCGAAGATTTTATGTTTGTGTTACGCGCGTGAATCGCGGCGCCATACTGGGTTTTTTTCTTGTTTTTTGTTTCACGCACTGGTGAGTCAGTTTAGTTAATATAGTGTTCTTAACGGTTGATGTATGAAAGTGTAAGATTTTTGGTGATTGTTAACTGAGGCGAACTTGTTTGTACTATTTTATTATGTAAGCACACCCAAATCGTGTCTCTATCTCCATTTTATATTCCATAAAAAACAAATTAAGTCGAACTAAAGGTTAGTTCGACTTAAATTTTTTTTTTTTTCAAGCTATCATTAATTTTTATTGCAGAACTAACTTTTGCCCGCGGCTTCGCCCGTGTGGAGGTCGGAAATTATCCCACGGGAACGTCCTACCGGGATAAAAGTTTTCTATGCCCTAACCCAGGTAATGGTCTACCCATTTGCCAAATTTCATGCAAATCCGTGCAGCCGGTATAGCGTGAAACCGTAACAAACAAACAAACTCACTTTCCCATTTATAATATTAGTTAGGATGGACATGAATGTCGTCTCATGACATTCTATTGAAAGATTCATCTACGAGTAATTAGCAACGGAAGCAGTAAAGAAGTACCCACGACAACACTCAACACGAACAGTTACCACTCGACGCTTAGCCCCGTAACACTAGAGTGCACTCGGTTTACGAGGTGGTTACGAAAATCATGCATGAGACAACATGGTGCCGTTAAGCGTGCACTATAAACAATTATTACGCACAGGTGACGCGATCACGTGATCCATATGTCACATAATGAACGTAACAGTTATATCACGAGCGGCGCAAGTCCCAGCGAGCGGCGCGGGCGCAGCCACCGTGCTGTGCGCGCACAAATTGCCCAATTTAACGGTGAACTCGGCTCCGCGATCTTCACGTACTTCTCAGCATTTCTATCATCGCTCACTGAGCTTCGGAACGCTAACTAGAAACACTTAGAACAATAACGCTGTAATCTGTCCGCTGTTTAGAGCGACAGATCAACGAACAGTACTCTTAATTACAGGCTTGTAGTCTTATTACCTGAGATATTTCTATAATTAAACGGATAATAAGCTCCTCAGCTGTTTCTTGGATGTTTGAAAAATTACATTTAAAGCACCTGTTCACAGAACTGAACGTTAAGGATAAGTAGTTTTAGGTTGATATTGATTTGCCATATTTCAAAGAAAAGTCTGGGCACACCACAATTGCGGCGATAAGTCCCCTCTTTGAGGAGTGGCTAGAGAGGCGCCACGGCGTCCTCACCTTCCGCCTGACGCAGGTCCTCATCGGACACGGCTGCTTCGGGAGGTTCCTGTGTCAGATAAGGCGGGAGGAAACGCCCGGGTGTCACCACTGTGTGGATCGCCTGGAGGACACAGTGGAGGTCTGCTTGGGCAGAGCACCGCCGTGACCTCGTGGAAGCGATCGGGGGCAGAGACCTCTCGTGGCCGGCCCTGGTCCAGGCCATGGTACGGAGCGAGAGGGCATGGAAAGCCGTCACCTCATTTTGCGAAGCAGTAATGCTCGCGAAGGAGGAGGCGGAACGGGTGAGGGAAAGGCAAAGTTCGCGCGCTCACGCCCTTAGCTGCCGCAGAAAACGCCCTGGGCGTCGGGAATCCCAGGCTGATTCCCGGCCGCAGTAGGCGCGGGCTTGCGGACGATGTGCAATGGGTAGCTCGCCGTCGATAAGAACCAAGCCCGGGTCAACGGCGCTTTGTGTTCCACGCACGCCTCAAAGAGTAGTCGGCACAAGTGTAGGGGTCCGCTAGGGCCGATGCCTGTCGGGGTCGCGGGAAAGTCCGAAAGGGATACCGTGGCCTCTGGCAGCACAGGCAACAGGGCAACGGAAGGAACACGGGTGGGCTTAGTTACCTATTTTCGGATATTCAACTAGCAAAACCGTCGTACAATTCTAGTCTTATTTGACTACATGTTAACTAACGATTATATAGTGGTATTTAGCTAACTATTACGTTGATTAGACGTTCATCACACGATGCTTCAGTCACTTGACTGTAATATCATATTATATTAGTTGAGTAAACGTTTTCAGGACTAACTTATACGACGTCGTATAATAGTGTCAGCCATGACGTTTATTGGACAATGTACTGTCCAAATGTATATAAAGGTTTCGGTTAAACAAAAGGTTTTCTAAGATAACCGTTGTAGGGTTCAAAATATTTTATGTCATTAAAACGCCGCTTAACATTTGTGTATGCCCTTTATACAACAAAGATATGTTGGTCATATGGAAGACTAACTAAGACGTGTATCTGACTAAAATGTTGAATTTCAACGGTTACATAACTTTAAGTCGACTTTTAGTAGATAGACCATTCCCATTTTGTTTTGTCAAAATTGATTTAATTAATAAAACCGGCCAAGTGCGAGTTGGACTTACACACGAAGGGTTCCGTACCGTATTGAGATCGAGCAAAAACGCCGAAACAAACTAGTTTTTTGTATGGCGACCCCCTTAACTTTAATTAATTTGTATTATTTGTTGAAATTAATGTGTAAAAATTTCAACTGTTTACTTATTACGGTTCATGAGATACAGCTCGCTGCCAGACAGACAGACGGACGGACGGACGGACAGTGGAGGCTTAGTAACAGGGTTACATTTGGCACCCTTCGGGTACGGTACCCTATAAAGTAAGTAATGATTAGGGAACCTTAAACTCGACTTAATATGGTCGAGCGTCATGGTCTCAAGAAATTGAAGGGTTGAAAATCTAAAGGGTCTATGTGCTAAAAATCCACACATATATATTTTTACGAAAATGTAGTCTAAGTGGTCACTTAGACTGTATTTTCGTATTTTCGTTGTTTCTTTAGATATTCAACCCTTCAATTGTCTATACGATATTTTTGTAATATTAGTGTATTATAGAGGTCACCACATAACTTAGACAAGATGGTTGGAGCTTTCTTATGAAAACATATTTTTTAATATTTAACTATTACAAAGAAATAGGGGAGTGCGTTAAAAACTTCACAACAACACATATACAAGGTGTCGTTTTGCATCCTCGTCAAATTGAAGGAGGTAACTATGCTAATGATTCTCGACACGAATCAATAATAAAATAAGTACTTTGGTCTTTTTTTTTTAATTTTCGTAAATCGGCATGTGTGGGACAAGCATGTTAAAACGCGGCCCGTGTGATACCGCACTGTAACTGCCATTTTATACACACTACCGCATACGCAACGGAATGATTCTGCACTGTGAAAGTGGTGTATTCTAAAATACTGACAAACTTAAATAACTAAAAAACTAATATGTATTAATTATTGAGCAGGCATCGTAATTTTTTTATATTATATATCGCTATCATAGCAGCCTCCTGAAATTTGACGAGGATGCAAAACGACACCTTGTATACGTTGTCATAAAACTAAAGTTCCCTGAAAGATTAACACAGCTAATACTATATAACACACTTATTTAAATAATGTAGGCACAGAATAGATATTTTGTAATCATGAACATTTATTTGATTTACTTTTTTCTGTTATTCTTTCATACAAGCACAATATTTAACATGCGAATCAAAACGGTTGTCATTGAGTCGTTTTTGGACACCAGTCGTTCAGTCGTTTGACAACGTCATTATAACTGCTATATGAAATAAACGGTCACATAAGGGTCTCATTAGAACGAGTATTGGAGCGTAAAGTCGGTCTTTATACTTCAACGGTCATTGGCTGACTTTTACGTAACTACTAAACGATAATATTGTCGTGTAATTTGGTCCTAATTCGCGTTTTAAACACGTTTATGTTTACGAACAATCTTAAAGACTAACTGAAAATGTAAATCGTGAACTTTCCCATTATAAAACATTAATTTGTTAGTTTGTAAGTAGTTGATCTCAGACACTTTAAATGACCAATAAACTCAACGTGTATTACACATAGTTAAATAAAGTACCTACCCAGTGTCATAAAAAGAAATAAAACCTTCTTTTTTTTTTTTTTTTCTTTTTTAATTGTTTAGAAGATTTTATTTACTATTTAAGTAATTGTATCTGGAAGGAATCGGGTTGTATCTAAATCACAGATTAATTACAAGATTTGTTATAAATAAAAAAATAAAAAAAAAATAAAAAATATTTTTATTATCTTCCATTGTACATAAACACTTAGGTAAACACTGAACACTATGCAGCGTAACAACTAAAATAAAGAGTGTTTTCGATGAACTCTGGCACCCAGAGTAAGATTTAACTTGTGTTTAGGGTGCCAGCGTCCTCGCCTATAATTTGAACATATAACAGTAGTTGTATGATGAGCACAGTATATTATAATTAAGAAAAACTACTTACTACTAGTAAATGCATGTTATGATGTGTCTGTTAAAATACCTATGTGGGGGAATGTGTTTGTGTATGTATTGAGAGAGAGATAAATATGGTGAAAACTTGTGTGTATATAAGTCTGTGTAAATGTAATTATAAATATATGAATTAATTAACTACTTAAAGATTAAGCGATTGATACATGTAGTAAATCTTCGGTCTTATCGTAACTCATTCTCAGTAGCCACTTTGTGACCTTGGTCTTACATCCATTATAGCACATGGGAGCTATGGTGCATACTTTGTTTATTTTATTATATAAATGGTTGGACAGAATATTATAATGACGCTGAGCAAGGGCTGTTCTACATCCGCGAGTTGAGCATACCTCGAAGCCTCTACGCTTTTTAGCAGCATTCTGCTTGTATGTCACAGAGGGATGTTTGCGCAGAATGGTCCCAAGAAAAAAGAGCTGTCTCACAGTGAGAACCTGACATTCGGTGTAGAGAGCCGAGGTGGGATATCTAAACGGCTTCAACCTCATAACCTTGAGGACAACTCTCTGTGCTCGTTCAAGAGGCAGTAGGGTTGTCTTGGGGGCCCCACCCCACACTGTGATGCAGTAGTTTATTATACTTTGACACAGGGCATAATAAACAGTTTTAATGGTACTAGTCCGCGGAGTGCCTTAGTTTTTTTAAAATAAATATACACTTTCGGACTCGCGATATGAGATTGCTAAGATGACGTTTCCAGCTCAAAGAACTATCTACATAGACTCCGAGATTTTTGATTTCTCATTTTTGATCTAGCGATGTGTTGATGAGCTCAAATAGTTTACCCATTGTCGAGAGCCATAAACAGGAATGCATAATCGAATGATAGAAAACCTCAAGTTTTTGCTTCAGCACTCTAATTACAAAGTAATGAACTGTGGTTCGCCTGGAAGGATTTTTCATTAAACATACAATAGCATTGTGTTCCCACACCGCGGGCTCTGAATGAATCAGTAGCCGCCAATCTCCGATACGACAGCATACAATCATTCTCATTGATGCCTTATACAAAGAAATTACAGTTTATATTTCCTGTTATTTCTGCACTTATTAACACTGGATCTACATTTATAGAATCAATGTAGAGCTCATTACGACATTGGAGGCAGATTCTCACGATTGAAATGAGGAATAAATGTTTAAGGAGTCATCAGAAAATGTGTAATCTAGTTTTAATTGAGGGAAATTACGTTTCGTAAGATCACCTTACTGTTCATGTATTGGGCTGATGGGCTAAGCAGCAAGTTTCTTTTTGCTGAAATATGTTTGCAGAATTGGTGCCCTGAGATAGTGAAACGGAGTTGCTGCAGACCACGTAGGAGATGGCGGGACGAACTGGATAGGTTCCGTCAAAACTGGAAGGAGGACGCGCGGGCTCGCGAAAACTGGAAGAAGAGGAGGGAGGCCTTTGTCCAGGAGTGGGAAAGCGTGTAGGCTAGTAAAAAAATGTTTGCAGCAGCTTTACTTTAGACTTAAAAGAATAATAAATTAAGAAAACATTTTCCTTGATTTAATAAGGTTCTGATTTCACCTTGTAAATCGGTTGAACGGAACATTGACACCCACTAATTAAAGTGAAGAAGGACATTAATCAACAGCTGAATTCTAATATTTGTGATCATTATAATATCTAATTAAACAGAAAGCACCGGTTGACCCAATGCCCACAATTGTCAAATCATGTTCCTAATAGGCAGGCTTGCTCATCAAAACTTGGTAAGTGGTTGTAGAGAACAATCAGTGGCTTAGTGTAAGATACTGAGTCATGGCGCATACGCATATTCCGAGTGAGAAATAAACAGTTACTTAATTATATACCTATCATGATTATGGGCACATACAATCACACATATTCAAATTTTGGGGACCTACTAACCTCATCAGAATTGCGGGCAGATATATGCAAGTCAATGCAATTTAGCACTAATACATTTTTTTTTTAAGAGATATACACATATTTTTTTTTTTTTTTTTTATGATTAGGTCCTCTCTTGACCTTGACCACGACTGATGGAAAGCGATGGATGAGGTCTATGATGGAACAAGTGTGCCATAAGACTTACTTGTATAGTTATCTAGATAAGTACGGTTAACCGGATATTGACGAGCCATAACCGTGTAAACCGCCATTAATCCCATCTTTAGCATTCAATAAATTAAACTAGGCAGTTTTATGAGAACGGAACAACATATTCCTTTAATTGACCGAGATAACTGACGTTTCACAGCTATTAAGGCATAAATATATTTGTTCTATAATTGCCTACATTCAAGTAGTGTGTCGTGTCTTTGTATACTTCTGTTTAATAAATGGTCGTAGAACTGTTACCAACATAATCTCATACGTCCGCGCAGAGGTCACTGGTAATCCAATCTTTGTAAGGCACGAACAAAAAAGCCAGTCACACAAGTCTAGCATTAAGATCTTTTGATGTTCGGCGGCGGGGTCAGAGGCGCACGTGCCTCCCCGCCTACTTTCAGCATCAGATAAGCTCACGTAAATAATAAGTGCATATCTTGCAATCACCGCTTATTATTATAATAAAAACTGTTTTCTAGCGGTCCGAATTGTGATGATCGCGCCCGATCTCGTCTTCAAAGATAAGAAAATCCGAAAAAAAGCGTTTTGTTAAGCATACAAATTGAGTGTTTTTTGGGAATTTCGATTAAATTTTCTAGAAAACAGTATATTCCTCTACGTGCAGTTATTGTAGGGACATAAAAACGATATTTAAATAGAAATCATAAAGTAGGTGGATGTAATAACTACGTGTTTATGGAAAGAAAAGTGTAGAAAAACAGGGACAAACGATTGTTTTGTCTCCACAGTCGCGTACGATTTCTTGGGGCGTACCGAATCGGACAATATAAATCCGTATGTCACTAGTAGCAGTCACGTCACAATGGGCCGAACTTGACCGAGCGCTAACGGTACTGCGCCGGCGCACCGAGACGCGAGACAATGCGTGTGAGTACACCGACAGGTTGCTCGCCTGACCCAATTATCTGCTCCAACTGGGCCATCTGTTTTCGAATGCGTGTGAAATTCTTATACTTTCACGCAAGTACAAATGTTTCTGAAGGTAATTACGCGAAATTAAGGATTTTTAAAGCTGTATTGGGATACTTTTCTTTTTCTTTTCTTATTTTATAAACGAAACAAAAATCTTCATGAAAGTAACGAAATATAGAACAGCAAATAAACGAAATATATTCAACACCTAACTTTTAAAACGTGTCGGACGAGAACATATGCGTGTCTAAAGTCATAATTCTTCTCTCGCCAACAAATATTTGTACTCGTAGCCCAGTAACAAGATAACCCATTATAATGGTATTCATAGAAACAAACTTGCTTTGCTAGTTATTCTGCTGGCGATTAAATATTTCATGACTAACAAATGGTCCGGGATTGAGGCAGGACTTGTATCTATACTAAACCTATTTGCGAATAAATAGCGCATTCCATTGCCGGTGTTTCTTAAACGTGCTTTCTGTATTTAGCTCGTTTGCATCGCACCTCCATAATTTGAGAATTCCTTTTATTCGAACTAGCTGCCGGGGCAGGGTTGGTGAATTTCTGTAATTTTACAGGATTTATGCCCACACTAAAACATCCTGAAATATTCTCTATACATATATAGGTAAACTAAGTAGTCATTTGAAATTATCAACCAAGACCTGACTCAAAAATAGTATATTTTATTCTTGCATGTGATACAACTACAACCATTTATCATGCTGTGCGGCCATTCTACGAATAATCAGCTGTCAGGGTAATTCAATCCTTATAAGACTTTCTCCTCTATTTTTATTTCATCTCACAATTTCATTACAGTTTAAACATCTCTAGACCTCTGATCTAGCAAATATCAGGAGCAGCCCTACAAGTGTCCAGGGATCGCGTGTTTATCTAAGCGAGCAGGCGGCATGCGCCCGCGCCGCCGTGTCGCTGTCGACCAGACGACTTGTACAAGCTGCGCCGCCCTATCTGAGGACCACGCGGCAAGCGACAGCGGTAAGATAATAGCAATTATAATCCTCATCTGCATACAATGAGGTTTTAATTAGGAATGATTAACTTTAAAATATATTACTGGTTGGTGTGAAAGTAACTTGAATTTCGAGTGTGTTTAAAATGTGTAAAATATCAATCCGTAAAGGCAAACAAAAACCATTGTTGAGTCGCGTTTACAAATAAACACGTGATGATGATGAGGTGAAATTGTGTTTTTTACCTCCTAAAGAAAGAGAAATCTTTCAATTTAGTGTTTGTACAAATTGTATCGTGTTGAATGGGATAAAAGCGCGTAAAAAACACCATTAACATTGTAATGCGAGGTCAGAGATTCTTAATCGATTGTCAATCATCGGACTCAACACTTCACGATCAAAACAGATACAAATACTGTGATGAAATCTGCCTTTCAAATAAACTTATCGAATGCCATTAATTAATTGAAGAATCATTAAGAATCTCTTAGATTTAATATAATCGATCGCAACATACTTTCGAGCTGTAATGTAATTTTAATTAACTTTTACTCGGAGCTTATCTTGAACTTAAAAGTGAGCTCTTAAGGCAAGCAGTAATAAATGCACGATGTCGTTAAGAGGCGCCGCGACTGGCCAGTCTGGTCGTGAAACTACAAAGTATACAGACTGACGTCAAACAGATCGCGATGTGCGGTGAAAAGCTTCGTTCGACGGACCCACAGAGGAAATCACCTGCGCAGTGGCCGTGCGATTTCATAAACATTCGAGTTTATCGACAAACATATGGGTTAGAGAAAAAGTTTTGCGTTTAATTAATTTTATGAAGGAAATTACATTTCTGATATGTCATGTTTAACGATAAATATATACCGAGTAGCTGTTGTTGCTCATATCTGAAAGGAATGGAAGTAGTTAAGTAAGTACTTATAAGTTGTGTGTTGTGTGCTTGGCTAGGCACGGTAGTGGACCCTTAAGTTACTGCTTGCTTAAGCTTGAGAGCTTAAGTACGCGAATTGAGGTAGCAGGAAATATCTTAGGCTTAAAACCATACATAACAAAGCTACTTTTAGTTATCTGCCAATACGTACTTATGGGAAAATTCGTAATTATGCAATTATTTAACACGATACTAGTAATTATAATTGCATTCATTATTTATTTAGCAGATCTAATTATTGCAAGCACACACAGTACATTAAGATCAGATTCCAACATTAATAATCACGATGCGAAATATGCCAATCGATTTAATGGCATCGCATGCGCAAGCAAACGATTTTATCTAAATCATTTAAGTTTGCATTCACACGGCAATCATCTCTCCTAAAGCTAAACATTCGGATACACAACAATTATCACTATCAATAACAAAACATTCTCCTCAATTTATTTCGAATTAGAAAGTTTAAGAGCTAAGTAAAAGTTTTCGAACATAAGCTAGCCAGAGAAGTAACACCAAAAACATATTTTATTTGTTACTGAGGAGAGAATCGTATTGACAAAACGACCGTAACGAAATGTAAATCCCGGCAACTCTTACTGGCATTCAAAGCTACAGCCTTCCGCCGTAACAGATAACAGGAAAGTGGAGAGTAATGATTGGAATCCATGCAAACCTCACCGCAGACCCTCTGCGTATACGCACGTGAACCTTAACTTATTTGATCAACTGAAAGAAACTTAATTACCGCTCTTACTTAATTGTCTTATCCGCGTTTTAGCATGATACTGAAGTTCCTTGTGAGGAAATAAGTATACCAGTTTCCCACACGATATAGTTGACTACTCCTGTGAAATGTCAAAGCACGTTAATACGACACCGACTCACAATGAAGCTAATTGACAGTCATTGAAATGGTTGCCCCACGTCCACTAACTGTACCGAGCGGTGATATGGACCGCATTATCACAAATGCGGCGTGTTTACAGACATTGTGTGTGTCAATTATGATATTGCCCATTATATGGTATTACCGGACCATTTCACTGGAAACACTTTGAAGGAATCGATCGTTAAGTGCAGAATTTCACCGACCTCGGGCAAACTGCGTGTAGCAAAGCGCTGCCTGTCACTCATGCTTACAGAAGTTAGCGTGTTACATCTCAATAGCCACTTATTTCCATACTGAGGAACCCTATTAGCTGTCGACTTCTACACTGCGTATTATACATATTTCTAACATCTCTAAACATACATATATATACCTATCTCAGAGTTACCTACTTTTAACTACTCTGCCACAAATAGTCCTAAGAAAACAAAACTTTCATCCGGTGAAAGATATCCCACGTACCAATTGTAGACGATTGTAATTGAAATTCAAAACTGTTTTTTTTGTCAGAATAGATTATTTGCCATCGTTCGCTTTCACTCGAATGCTTTACGAACTAAATAATATCTTACATCTGTCGATGTCCATTTTATTTTCTTTCAATCGCAATAACAAAGGAATCACCTGTGCAAATTCAATATCGATAAATCATGCAATCAATGGGAGCCGTGTTTCGCCGCCCACGCCGCGCACGCTCTAAACGTCCAGCCTAACAATGGCCGCGATATGTAATTTACTGTCCCCTTATTCATTGTGCAGGGACGTGGGCAAGGAGTCAGGGCAGTTCTTATTACGATGGCCAGATATAAGTTCCTAGGAAATATGCATTCTTGTCTCGTTCAGAACGAGTCGAACACTTGATGTGGCAAAAACAGTCGGGCGGAGTTCACAGACGTCTCACGGGCCGCCCATTGTCACTACCATGTATACTACCGTGTCAGCACTACTCTCTAATAATGACTAATTGAGATTTGTGTCTTCAGCTGTCTCGTCAAACAGATAAGCTTTATTCAAACTAAAAAATACATTAAGAAAACGTCATACCCGTTCTGTGTAGTGTGGGATTAGTTTCCTCCCAGTCAGGATACAAATCCTGTAACAAATGAGTATTTATGTTAACAATCGGGTTGCGTGACCCACTACTATTAAGCCCAGCCGGTCGTCCGAGTGACAACCACGTTATAAACAAACTTCTCATTAATATGCAAAGCCTAGCTCTACATTCGCGTAACCATATTAAGCGTAACTACCGCTACTTACACAGAAAACGTATGTAGACACAGTCAAGGCTGTGCAATATTTATTTGGCCTAACGAAGTTTGATGTCTAATTGGTGCAAAATCAACACGAACACTTTCTACGTTCCAAATCCTAAATTGAGCTGTCAGCGATTAAGTATCATGAGTAAACGATATAATCAAACAAATGGTCGGTAAAGTCGTGCACAGGCATTAATATTCATAATACGAAGCGGGTAGCGGCCGGGCGGCCGCGGAATAAAAGAGTTATTTATACTGTGGCGACTGGAGAGGTGGCGTGGACGCAGGCAAGGATGGCGCCTGCGAGTGAGTAATGATGTGACATCCGCTCCGACTGCCCGCGGCCCGTAACCCGGCACGCGGATTTTAACACCCCATTAATCTTGCACAAAGTGAAACTGCAACATTTCCTCTTCCGCACATAAAAAATATATTACCCACAGCTTGTGCCATTGGAAACTGGTTCAATAATTTTATATTATTTATCTAAATTTAAATCTGTTTCCGCAAAATGCTTAACTAATCTTAATTTGTTGAACGATCCTATTTGCATATCCAAATATTATAAATTACTGATTAAGAAGTTATTCAGCTTGTCACTAACGGGATTTTTTTTGTATAAATCTTTCACTTTTATCTTATAAAGTTTTAAATGTAGATTTTATTGTTCCATCTTGCCACCAGATAGGCCTTTAATTCACACTTTAGAGGAAACAGTAACGGTCAGTAGTGAAAGTAGCTTGAATGTTGTCTGTTTGTGTTAGTTATTTATTTGAAGAACACAACTTGTGCCTTTAATGACTCCATTTGTTAAACATATAACTCGTTGTTATCATGCTTTACTCTAATGTTCCCGCAAGTATTACTTTTCATAGATAGCCCGGTATCGTCCAGTTAATAGGCTTATAGCAATTTCTTAGCAGCCTTAGGACAATAGATACGGCCAAGGATAAATGCTAGCCAATGTAAGCGTCGTAAATAAACCACGACACGGCACGAAGTAGTCTTTTTCTTTGTAGGAGCTTAGAAAAGAGCGTTAGAACGAACCACATCCCTGGGGGCGTTCGTGCTGTGCTGCGCGGCCGCAAAATGGAAAAATAACTTCGCATTGAAATGGTTTCTATCGATTGTCGGTCCAGTCGGTTACCCTTTATCCGCAGCTGATCGCACTAGACAATGTGGTGGTGGGTGCGGATGAGATGCGGGGTGCGGGGCGGAGGGGCGCGTGGGGAGGGGCAGGGGCGCAAGCGCATGACCGCGCAGGGCGCAATGACCTTGTGCGCGCATTCCGCCCGCTCTTTCGAAGGCTCCCGTGGCCCTCCAGGCTCTCCCGGCTCTATTCTAGTCTCCCATAAACTACTTTAACACGGAGTAGTACAAAACGCTCGGTTGTTATCTACATTGTCTGAATTGAATGGAGTTAAAAAGATAAAGACGATTGCGCAACATGAAGAATCGTTTAGAGAATTTACATTCTATTTTGTCTCGAGAATCCGCAAGTAAAACACAAGTTTGTATACTGACATACTCGTAACAGAGCTTCTACAATTGTACATGAACGAAACTAGGTTAATAACCTTTGAGGAAACATTCAAGACGAACATAGCAGAAGCAAACAGGCTGAGTAAACATGGAAAAAATGTTCCCATCAATACGCATATAGACGCGACGCGCGGATAGCTTGGCGTTATTAGAAAAATACTTTACTACGAACTAGTGGTTGTAAAAAATAAAAGTAACCTCGGAGGATGCTGCAGAAAATCATTTAAGCTATATCCTGAATTTGAATGTAATGTACGACCGTTTAAAAAGTGTATGCCTTCCGTTTTTTTGCAAAATCAATATGCATAGATGTGCAGTAAACATGTTTTATGGCAATCGATGGACTTTTTTTTACTTTTGCCTGCAGTTTATGTGGGAAGCCAAATCACTGGAAACAAGAGTTATATTGGAAATATCAACAGGTGAATTACCGGACAGGTCAAATTACACAGCTTTATATTTCAATTAATGTCACGCTTTATAATTCAATTAAATGATTTGACAATACTCGTATTCTTGGAAGCTTTTTCATTTATTTTTAATGTGGTAGAAACAGGATGCAACGGTCTGTAAATTGATCAAGTACTCTAGATTAATTTAGTTGTGATGGCACCTAGACGAAAAATAACGGATTTGATGCCAAATAATCGGAAAACAGTGAGTTAACGTCACAGAAACAGTTCAGTGCCACTCGGAATTGGCTTTAAACTACCGACGACGGACGAAACGTCCACAGAGCGTGATGAACACATACATATACGAGTACGTAATGAGAACACTTTTGTGTACTTAAGCCTAAAAATACTAAAATGTTTGTTTTAAATGGTCATGTATAGTAAATTCAGAATAACATACTTTAAAGATAGTGTCATGCTATATTTTTTTTCGAGAAAAATTGCGGCTGCTAATTCCATGTTGAAATATCTGAATGTTTTAGTACAAGTCCTTTACCTAACTTAAAGAAAACTCACAAAATCTACTAATTTTTCAAATACCAAACTATTCAGTAAGCTATCCTCTGAAACATTCGTCATCCGGAACATAGTGGGCATATGTAGGCTGGATGTGTAATATGTGATTACACATCCAGCCTACATATGCCCGTAGATCGTCACACTGGCATGTAAATATATCCACTTGAACGTCCCAGTTATTGCCGAAATTACGGTAAGAAGTGTACTTACCTAATAAATAAGCTGATGATGTAAAAAAACCTTTAGGACTCGGGCGATTTGATGCTGTGGTTGACTAATTGTCTAGCAATGGAAAGCAATAAGATGAAAAGACACATACATACATTATAAACTCTCGCCTTCTGCCCATGGGGGTAGGCAGAAACTATAGAACGCCACCTAGGTAGTATAATTCTACATTTTTATGACACACAACCGGCGCTATTAATAAGCCGCCGGCGACCGGTCTACGTTACGTCAATTACGCATCATGTATAATTGCTAGACGAGACCGGACCCGCCTTATATAGCACATACAACATAGGGCATTGCATAAGTTATGACGCCATTTTATTTCACTTGTGGCTTGCACCTATGTTTTTGCCATTGAATGCTTTAATGTATGATGTTTATTAACATAATGTCATAATCTTTTAATGAGATTATATTGTTTAAGAGGAGAGATAGTTCGATTAGTTCGAAGAGATAGTTTTATAAAGAAAATATTATACTCGTAGTCTTTCTTAAGTTTTTCTTAGGATAAAACAGTTAATATATGTTTTTAATTGTTATAACATTTACGTTCATAAAACTTTTGATTTGCAGCTTTATAATATGTGCCTTTTAGTGAAACGGTGCCAGGTAGAAAATAAAATGTAAATTAATATGAAGCCGTCAATAAAATAGGTGCTTTATTCATGATTATTATAATAGAAGATTTATATGAGTAGGTTTTAGATAAAAATACATATGCAGAAACGTCTCATTTTATGCACCTGGTCATCTAAGTGATTTATGCACCTATATTACACTGAAATTATAGCTGTCATAGTACTTATTAACGAAGGTAATGTTTGATGAAGACCATTCGTTCACATATTACATCCGATATTAACATCTAATGTATCATATATCACATATTTATCTGGCGAAATCTTTCTGTTGCCATAGTTTGAAATCTTATTTAAATATAAGTACTTGTATACAATACGTAGACTGACTTGGATAGAATAAGTAGTCTGTTTGAGTCTGCCCTCAGATTGATTTTGTCAAAACTTAATTTCAGTGTGGAAGAATCTAGACCTAAGGTTGCAAAACGGCAGTTTATTTCCAATTTCATAATATGCTTAAATCCAATTAATTCCGTTGAAAAGTAGTCAACCCTACTTTGGCTGAAAAACAACGGTTGTTTCATAAACTTTTTGTGTTTTCTGGCATTAAAAAGGCGTGCGATTGTATCCGCTAACTGTATTTAGTTGTTCCCGCACTTGGAAGACATTGCAAGCGCATCATTGCGACGCTAATCCATGGGAAATTCGCCCATGAACCGATGTAAATGTACGTAAATACCGTACAATTACATATCATTTAAACTGAATAATAAAACAACATTAGTTAAAGATAATTAGCTATTGTAAGAAGTTGCCTACTTAAAGTTATGGTCATTGTTCTATCTTGAGAGTTCTATTGCATTTTGCTTGCTACTGCACGCTGGGAATATTTTAATGTTGGACTTAGATCGTACATTTTAAGGTATTCCGAAATTCTTAATTAGAAGTAATAATACAGAGCCATTGTGGCCAGAGGTCCGTCGTCATAATTAACGGACTGTAAACGTAATCTATAGAATACTCTCTCGCGCATTGCCGCAGCAAATGATCCTTAGTAATTGCAAAATAATGCTAATTGCGCATCTAATTTTAGCCCATTCCATTGCCTCTCTCAACACCCACATAGTCGGCCGTATCAAGGGAAGTTAATGGTAAGTATAATATGGTAAACAATAGCTTCATAACTTACTGCAATGCAAATCCAACACACCCGCCAAGAGACGCTAAAATATGTAGGTATATGAAGAGACTTTTTAATCTTGCAAACTATCAACACATTGTATGCAAAAGAATAAAAGTACATTCTTACGCAGCCGTGGAGAAGATTGCTTGATTACGGAATGTAGCATAATAAAACGTGCAAATGGAAAAATATAACTGTATCGATGTGGTTGCGACAGAATCTGTGAATAAACCACATTTGTATGACATTATGAACAGTTACATCGCTCTCAGTATGCTAATGTCACCGCTTTAGTACCATTTGTGACTATTAAGTGATTTTGTTTATGTTATTTAAAAGAATGTTGTGACTGTTTTAATATTAGGCATTTTGTCCATTAACTAATTCTTGAAATAGTTGTAAATAGGGATAGATTTGTTCATCAATTAGTAAAATATTGATTTATTCTGATCTCCGGGCTATTGTCGGCTAAAATATTTTGATTGAGAAATATATTTTTAAACGCGATAAAAAGTTAGTGTGGTGTTGTGGTAATGCTTGAAATGTAACAAGTACCTAGCTATGTGCTTAACGTCTCATAAGAATGCAGCAACACTGTAAATAAATAAGCGTGACACGGGCAGTACCGCGCAAAACACACAGGACCGCGAGACAGCTCGCGGCGGCGCGAGCGGCCCCCCGGCACCGCGGGCGGCCGCACAACCTTTTCGAGCTTTTCAAGCGATAGTGGTCTTTTTATTAGGTACATAAAGTTTAAAATTATTTCACACTGAAAGTGCTCGCCGTGCCGCTGCCGGCCGCTGCTTTTTCGGTGTGAATCGACCCTAGCAGTAAGTCCGTGTTTGTCGGGACATTCAAAAGGTAAGAAGCAATAAAAATGCGAGCAAGTGTCATAACATTTATCTACATGTCATCGGTCATCTGTCCAGTTCAACTGTGGAACGTATTGCATAAATGCATGTAAGAACGCGGTCTGTTACCTACTGTCCGCACCATCTCTGTATCAGTATGATGTAATACGATCACATCGCTCGGTTACTTTTCGTGGCGCTGTCTCGCATTTCCGCCGCCGCACCGCACCGCATCTCGTCGTCTAGGACGCGTGGACGTACTGTCAATAAGACTTTCATGTCAAGAATTTGACATTGACAGAGCCTTTATGTTGCAACAACAAGTGCAGTTCTCGTCGGTCAAGTGTTACCACTGACTGCGGTTGACCGTACCTCCGACATGGAAGCCAAGCAGACCCGTTAACATTCTTTTTGCAAATAACTGACAACCGACTCAGTCTAATACGCCATTATACCAAATTTTACGCCTATAATTACAAATTATAGGCCAACGAGTACCGATACAACAAAAGTGTTTTGTAGTAGGTTAATTCAATTATTTTCTTTTCCTTGTGTGTCTGTATCACAATGCGATCGGTTAGTTATGTCATTATAAAAAATGGTACTTACCATTTAACCGACTTTTTTACTACTATCCATCTAAAATAACGGTTCTCAAAATGACCTTTACTTATTGTGTTTGATTCAAATGGGTGATTTTTCCAATAATAGCTGTTTAAATCGCTGGGAAAGCATTTAAAAATATTGTTTCTAAGAAATGTAAGGTTTATCTAAATAGAGATAGTAATGCAGATTCACAGAAAAAAAATATAAAAGTGTTTCGAACTGAAATGATCGTAGCACAATTAACGCGTTGATGTCTTTTGTATTGACGCGATGTCGTAGCTATTTTTGATTTCGTAACATACCGTCTACGACCGTGTTTTACAAATTAGCTATGAATTATGATGCCAAGTTTTATAGTATCATCTTTAGAATCCCTAATAAAGTAAATTAACTGGACTCAACTAATGCGATACTAATCGACACATTTTCTCTTTTGGTTCATCATCAGTAATAGAACTTTCTTTTGATCATATCATTTTACTAACTGTGATTTCCTCCTATAATAAGGTAGAAAGTGTCATGTCTGGAGTTTGTCATAGAGTGGTAATGTCCAGTACAGAAATTACCAAACAATCGCGAGGCGATGTGACTTATTTGGTCGTCGACAGCGTGGATAATGTTATCGCATTGTTTTCTCAGCGAACCAGAAGCGGGAGCGGTGAGGTGATCCCGATTGGAGGCACGCGGGCGGGGCACATTGGGAACCGCGGGGTGTGGGGGGCGGGAGTCGCCGACCGACTAGAACGACGACGTCCCCACAATTATTATGTAATAAAAAATAATAAGTGCGGCTTCGAATACGACCGCATACCTACTGAGATTACGAGGAAGGAAACTTAACGATTCTATCCCTTGTGATGTGCACTTTGATTTATTTGCCTTTAGCCCGAGAAACGCATTTTACTTCATATTTTATGAGAATCTATTTAGTTGTCCCAAACATGCAATAACTCTATCGATTTATATCGTTATTTCCGCCTATACATGTTCTCGCGATCATTCAACCCTGCGGAAAATTATGCGTCCGCCAACGTACGTGGGGCTCTAAGTTACTCGAGCAAGTTACGCATGTAATAAACTTACTATAAAAGGCAGCCTGATAAAAATCCATATTGAATTATTCAACCTTTTAGAAAACAATATCTGAATATTTTCTTCTGGTATTGATTGAATCTGTAGGTAATAACACCGAACCAGTATCGCTTTGCAATTCAGTTACTCAACAAATCTTTTCTAAATTCTGCCAACTGTATAAACGACCATCTATCACTAAGCACATTTATCTCTGACTGGTCATGGAATCTCAATGGGAGTTTTTTCCCAAGCTTTTAAAACAGGTGTTATCAACCCCATCCATAAGGCCGGAAAAAGAGACTGACCCAGCCCCATTCCACCCATTTCCATTCTAGCAGCTCTGTCAAAAATATTAGAACGCCTTATTAATCAACGCTTAGTTAAGTTCTTGGAAGCAAACAATGTCCTTTCGTCTCCACAATTTGGCTTTTGAACTGGAAAAAGTACTAATGATGCAGGTCATGAGTTGGTAAACTCTATTGTAGTCGGCTTGGACGACAGGAAGAGTTGCATTACGGTGATCCTCGACCTTGCAAAAGCGTTTGACACAGTCTCTATTCCGCACCTTCTAAAAAAGCTTGAACGGCTTGGTATCAGAGGAATCTCCCTGAAACTGATGGAGGACTATCTTACTTGCAGGAAACAACGAGTCAAGAGATCAATTTTGGTGTACCACAAGGTAGTATAATTGGCCCAACACTATTCCTGGTGTACATTAATGGCCTCTGCCAACTTTCTTTTCAAAAAGGAAAGATCATTACCTTTGCTGACAATACTGCACTGTTCTTTAGTGGTGACGGATGGGAGGAGGTATTCGATGTTGCACAACTGGGTCTTAATCATATTAGTAACTGGCTGCAAGACAATGTTTTGACTCTTAACGTCTCTAAAACAAAGTTCATAGCATTTGCTCAAAGATCTAACTTGGTCCCCCCCTCAACTCTAACGATTACTGCTCACACCAGTAGCACTGAAAAAACCCAGTGCTCTTGTTCTTCCCTTGAAATGACCGAGAATATTAAATACTTTGGAGTCACTATTGACCAATATCTCTCCTTTAAACGACACATAGAAACCCTCGTGACCATATTACGAAAAGTAATTTACATTTTCAAAATTCTAAAACACTCGGCCGATCGAAAGACTATTAAGATGGTCTACTACACATTATGCCAATCACTTATTGATTACTGCATCACATCATGGGGATATATATGGGCACATACCTTAATACCATAGGGACATACGAGAACACAAAAACACACCTTATCGCAATTGAAAGGGCACAGCGTGCCATACTCAAAGTTCGAGCTGGCCTTTCGTTTTCCAACAACTGACTTATACAAAGAATGGGACACTCTCACCGTCAGATAAACGTTCATATTGCATACGTTACTTAAAAAACATTATCAAATGCAGTTTGACGCTATGCTAGCAAAGACAACCGGCGAAAGGGTAGGGTTTGTCCCACGTCTCAATTCAAGTCCACACTCCATAAAAGATTCCATTGCTTCCTTGGCCATTATCTTTATAAATAATTGAATAAATTCCTAAACCTACATCCAAACACTCGATCAAGCTGCATTAAAGAAATTAATAAATACTTAAAACCCTAGACTACCATAAAACTGAAAATGTTTTGACCATTCTGAAATAAATCTAATTTTGACCAACCCCATAGCTGCTCCTCACCCCCTTGAAAAACAACTCTCGCTACCTTCACTCGACAACTTACAACATGACTCAATAACTTCTGCAGAATTATTATTGGTAGGTATTTTTTATTGTTATAACTTCCTATTTTATTTGTGTTAAGCTTATTAACTCTTACCTAGTTTTTATTTATTGTTCATTTCGACGCTTGCACGGTAACTTTGTAATAGCTAATTCTAGCTGTGAAAGGGGCCTGGTGACCTGTAACACAGGTTTTTCCCAAAAAACTGTATCAGGCATCAGTCTCTCTCACAAAAGTGGAATACAGCTGAGACGTTTTCTTGTAAACGTAACTTTAAGTCAGCTTTGTGAAGAGAGAATAAATGTCATTTATTATTATTATTATTCCTTCACCATAAGTCAGAAGACATTCCTATCAAAAGTCAATACAACAAAATCGGGACTCTTTACATTCGATACGAATCGAAACAATCAAAGTTATCTATGATCGCATCACGTCCACGTATCGGTCGATCACAGACCGACCGGAGTCATTGGAGCGTTCCACTTCATTTGCATCACAAACAGAATCACCACGGCTATGATCTGTTACGTCATCAGCTGATTATGATGTTATACTCATATCTTAACATCACCATAACGTAACATAACGCCTGTATTCAAAAAAGGAAGGCAGCTTTATCATTGTGTACACCTTCATACTAAATATTTGTCTCATGTAATGGGTAGTTAGCCTATTTCCTATAATAATGACAATGGATCGCAATGCCTCTCATTTTGACAGTTCAGCCACGTTCATTGCATTATTTACATTGCTGAGCAGACGAGTTTTTCAAACCTATGAGGCAATGGATTTGGAATTTCCTTCAGATCCAGAATCAGGGCTGCTACTGAGAATTTTGTGACAGAAGATTCCATTAACACGGGGCTTAAGACTCGAATTAAGGATTGAAACCAGATGCCTTACTCAGAAGTAGCGCTTGCAACTAAACCAAAGCGCCAGTCATGATGTCAAGTGACAATGATATTATAAATGTTAATAATCCGACGCAATGCTTCGTGCCGCCTTCCGTACGTTGTCACTTAATTATCATAATGTAATGTGACAGGCATTACGACTACTGTTTTGGCTATTGATTTATTGAGCAAATTTGAGAGAACTGCTGGACATTTTAGGTACCTAACCGTGGTAGAAATTGATGTAACCCTTGATGTGGCCCTTAAGGTAAAATATAATTTATCGCAGTCATATCTTGGTTGAGTGAACATTCTATTATTCATTGCTATTATACATTCTACATTGTGCCCTTGGAGTCGTCGTATCCCTTGGAGTCGTAGTAGGCCGGTGGACGCTTCCTACACAAGGTTGCTAGCTCAAAACTTTGCAAGTACCATTTTTAAATCAAAGTAATACATAGATATGCTACATAATCTCGTGGCTAAGTAATAACAGCCGAACGGGTGGATCCATCAGGTTAAGCTACGCTTGCCGGGATTGGTCCGTGGATACGTTTCCATCTTTACATACCGAGACTCCTCCATGCCACGTTAAGCCGTTGGGCCCGGCTGTCATCCGTGGATCTTTGTCAGTCGTTACGAATCGTCAGAAGCCCGAATGTTTGACAACCAGTCTTACTAAGGGGTATCGTATTACCCAGTTACTGGGTTATGGAGATCAGATGGGCAGTCGCTCTATGTAAACTAATGGTGTTCAGCTGCATACGGTTAGACCGGAAGCTGACCCCAACATAGTTGGGAAGAGGCTAGGCAGATTGACATGGATATGTTTTCCATGTATGCAGCATGCATCGAAAAGGTAAAGTTATAATTAAGAGTGTGTCACTCTTAAATAAAACTTAAATTAAACTTTCTCCAATATAGTAATCGCGAAAAAAATATCAACTGTCCCATACAAAACTTCAATACCCTTTCCCTCTCCTCTTTATGTCCTTGAAAATATAAGATATAATATTTTAAATGTGTGAATGATGTAATGTAAATTGATGGCCACAGGTTTTCATAAACCTAGATCAGGCAGGTCTACATTATAGTTACAATACAATTTTCCTCGGTTGTAATGAATGTAAATCATAATTTTACTTTATGCCTGAATACATTTTATTATATTATTATTATTATATGTATTAACCCAAATGTATGGGACGGCAGTTTGATGGTCTGTAGCGCACCCTTAAATATGACCACAGTTTTCTGATACATACTGTATATGCATGTATCTAGTGCCCATGTGGACTATATTATGATTATGGAAAATACCACAGGGAAATCTGAACCCAATAGTCTGAAATCACTTGGAAATACTTGGATTGTCACGCTAGCACACAGGGAGCTAGCGTAACAATCCAAGTATTTCCTACAGGAGATCACACATGTGCCCTATGTGAAATTAATATTCACACAAATCTAGTTACACTTATTGCCACCCCAACATGGATAAAACTAGTTCGGTCATGATGTGAAGCTAGATAACAATACACGTTTATACCTTAACTTGACCACTTTATTATAAAATGTTCATAATGATCTCGTTAAGCTCGATATTATCACTCAACATCTCTATTTAGAGATAATTAGTTATTCAGTGATATGCGAGGCGGCCTTTAAGGAGTACGAACCGATAGCGCAGCACAATAATTTATATCGGTGTTTAAACTCGAGCAAGCTTCGGAATTAATGTTAGCTTTACGATTTATGGGATTTCTCACTGAATATGATAAATAAATAAATAAATATATATAGAAATATCACAACTTTATATTATATATTTTCAAAGTATTAAGGAATTCAATTCTCTTTTTCTACATTCTTTGGTCATTTATTGACTTTGTTGAGAAATTAATTTGAACATTGTCGATCATAATTTGAATAAGTGAATTGTTCGAGATAAGGCAAAAGATTACAACATCTGAAGTTTACTGATAATGATGGTAGAGTTGAGCAAATCGGCCACTCTGTAAGCATAATTCCCCTTAGTTCGTTACTAGGAATTCCTAGACAGAAAAACCTTACACTTCATCCTGGGGATCCAACCCAAGACCATCCGCTCAGCCGGCAGCCGCGCTTGACTACTAGACCGGTGATGACTTGAGAGTTTCTCGAAAATATGCAGTAGCAAGTGAACGAGTGACCAGTGGTCACGGTCGAGCGCCGGCTGTTGTCGTGTGCCGTGGCTGTGGAAGCAGGCCGCCACTGGACTCCGCCGGGCGGCGCCGCCTGCATGCTTCTCAAGATGACACACACCATTAACCACAACCGGCAGCCGGCCGCCGTGTGACCGTCACACTACCCCACTTAACAGAGAAAATACACTCGCCATATAATCCACCCAACACAAATCAAGCTTTATGTATCACCAGTCAACCGTGCCATTAGCATTTCTCTTGCTATCAAAAACCGATTGATATGCTACCTCTTGTGCAGCAATAAACATTGAGGTCACGAAATCGAATAGGTTAATAAAATTTATTAGTTCAAGCAACCGGGCATAAACGCATATTCGTGGTGAATGCACTTTCTCGCTTATTCATCAGTTTAGTAGGTCGCGGTTCAACGGCGACGTGCGCCCGCAACTCACGCGCGTCGTACCGGGACGTCTCATAGCCTAATCCATTATACCTTTTAAAGATACTACACATTAGTCATGTTTCGAGATACCGGCGGAACATAATTACTGATTTTTTAACCGTGCAGCATTTCAAATGTACCTCCACCGGCCCAGACTGAAAAGAAAACGTCTGAATACTTAAATTGCTTTTGATTAACAAACCCGTCTATTGCAAAAATGCGCATTATTAAAGTTAGCCGTAAATAAATCAGCAACGACTTTCCTTATTACATTTCTCAGTGCTGCCAACGCTCACAGCATTATCCATTCAGGACAGCTTATTGAGTTCGAAATGCAGCGAACTACTTACATAAATATACTGACTGTATTAGTGGAACTAGACCTTGATTCGAGCACTTTAAACTACGTGAGGAAGTAAGGATTCCAATGAAGATATAATTTCAATTTACGATTCAACATAAAACATCTCTCTGTCTTTCGTGTGTTTATTGACTAAGCTGGTGTCAGAGTTTTTACCTCGCCCATGGGCCTCTGATTTGGCTTCACATGCCGTCGACAAATATCTCCCAGGCATGCCGGTTTCCTTACGATGTTTTCTTCACCGTTTTTTAAGCAAGTGATAAATTATACAATACGCAAATGGATCCGAAAGTCAGAGGTGCGTGCCTTGGGTTCGAACTCGAGACCTATGACTTGGCAGTCCGACGGTTACACCACTAGGCTACGAGTATCACTGCTGCAAAAGATTCAAGCATAAGATTCTTATTAGGTACCTTGTGTTCTATTTAGAACGACAAGCCCACGCTCGCTAAACACTCGTGTCATTCGACAAACGAATAGTGTGGAATGTGAAAAATTTCGTCTAACTGTTCTGTGGCGGCCGCGCTTAGAATGAGATGCATACGATAATGTCCCCGCGTCGTCTTTGCACACGTGTCGATAGCAAGCCACAGAAATAAACTCCACCATGCATACGTCAGCATTATCAAAGTAATCTCATTTCAAGTTTTATAATCGGACTTACTGGTACCGGTGCGCTTACAGATGCGTTTATCATTAGACACCATATACATTTAATCAAATGAGAGATCACCCCGTCTCGTCTGCACTATTCTGTTTTTTTTTTTATCATCTTAAAATAAAGTAGATTGCGGCGTAGTTAACTAAAAGGAATTCTTGACATTTAATCAAGTCGATTTTCTCCACATGCTTTTTCATACAATTTGTCGAAGTTATTAGAGTACGTAGCCTGTGATTGTAAAACATTTCTCAATTTAAAGATTCAAATAGACTTTGATTATAAATTATAATGCAATTTGGCGTAACATTGCAATTTCAATAAAAATATTTTTAACATATCTTTCTCATTTTATGGTAGCAACATAATGGTTCGGTACTTTTGTGGAAACGGATAAATAAATTGCTGCAGACAAAGTTACATGGTCTCAGCAATCACGAACGGCGATTACCAAGGAGGTTTTTTTGAGTGGAAGGAATTATTTTCTTTTCATATGCGATCATAAGGCGCAATTGAATTACACGGGTGTTAGAGAACATTCGGCGCGGATGCGCGCACGTGAGGTGTCGTGCGCCGATGTTCTGCACGAACACCGCGCACAGATTGATGAACCGCACTTTTTTTTACTTATTAAATAATAAATCTTTTTGACTCATCCATAAAATATTCGCAACATTTTACCACAAAAGTCAAAACCGTTTTGATACTGATTGATGAATGATGGATTGTTACGCTCTTCGTATCCAGTGCCTAATCAATCAATCTCTCATTCTTACTAAAACTACAGATCATGAGTCTTAATATTTTTTAGTTTCTCTCAATTTTTTACAAAATCGTGATATACGCGGCCACACAACACTACTTTATCATCAATTACCGAAGGTACGTATGTACGTCAGACTGGACAATCGTATAATACTGCTGTTATTAGATGTAACTGTAAAAGTGACGTGTAATGAGCCACAGCAAATCTCAAATAAAATGTGAAACATTACGGAATTGTAAGATTGTGGGTCGGCTGGGCGGCAGGAGGGCACTAGGTCGGGGGAAAGTAGTGGGGCCTTATGTACGCCTGCACGGTGCATGCCGACGCAATTACATCCACGGAATCCATGTTTAAGTTGCGTTCCAGGCGAAATTGACACCTGAATAACCACTACGACGGCGTGTTACCAAAAGAAGAAGAACATTCAAGATGTTTAAGTTAAAATAAAAACGGAAACTGCAAAACTTTCTTCACGAACAGAAGCGATATATGCGCATGTATTTCAAAACCCTTTTCCTTATAATGCATGCTTTTTGTTCTGACATCGCCATCATGCAAATATGAGCCGTTGTTCCACGAAGCGTCGCTACCTAACATGCATAATACATAATGCCTATAATTTACACCTTACATCAGCTCGGAACGCCAATTTAGAAATCGCATGTGACACCAATAGTCTACCTTGACAATAAACTTGTACATACATACAACGACATTACCCCCTTGGGGGGAAATGGCTGACCTCTGCGCAGGTACGTCTGGAGATTATGCATGTACTGCTTTATACCAACCGCCATCAATTTATTGAACAGACATTATACTTTGCTTTTACCATCGTATCTAACAGCATCAGAAACGCTTTGCAGTTTATGAGTAACGGTGACACTTAACCCGTACTTCTCTTGCATGGTTTTATGTGGAGAATTTTAAGTATGACTTCTTTTACCGTTTGAAACTATATGTCACAAAAATGCGTAAAACAGTAAAAACTTACTGTATTACCCGTTTCGTTGCCTTTTCTGGATTTTTCATTTTGAATTCTAATATTTTGTTTTGTCATGAGTATAGAACAGAAGCTTGTTTTGGGATGTATGGTGTTACGAGAATGGATAAAAGAAGTAATGTAGTAGTCTGAAAGTGGCACCGGTGACTGAAAAGTTGTTTGGAAATCGGTAGTCAGGTGTATTGTCATGTGATGCGGAGGAATGAGGAAAATGTCGTTAGGAAAGTTTTAAGTTCGAATGTGGGTGGGTATAAGAGTAGCCCAGGGGAAGACCAAAGAAACGATGGGTGGACTTTGTAAAAAATAATATGGCTAGAAATCGAGTGACTACTGAGATGGTGACTAATACAGAAGTATGAAAGAAGACAATATGCTGCGCCGACCCCAAATAAATTGGGATATGGGCATGGAAATGATAATGATTCAAACTTGTGTGAAGGTCGCATTCTTATTTTCGCGTATTAATATCACGTGCATACGTGCAACTTTATGGATATTGTAGAATCTTATAATCATATAAATATGACAGACAAAAGGTCCTGCCCTGCATACTTGTGTGTATATATCCGAAACCACAAAAACCATTGACCATTACCTATTACAGTCGATCGATCAATCAACAATGATATAAACAAAACAACCAGGTGATTAATCTTGTGAGAAGACATTAGTAATTGGTACGGAAAAAACAACGGACATAGACCTTGCCAAACCAATGGTGGCCCCATACGGTTATACCGGGACCGTAAACTTATGAGCTTTCAATAGGTAAAAAGAAGAAACCATGCTTTTCAAATGAGAAAAAATAATTATTTTTCTACTTTTACATGTTGTTATAGTGATGTTAAACAGTGGTAGAAGTAATCGTATAATGAATAGGCATACGAAACACTTCTTCTTAAAAAAGATATTTGAAAAATAAACTTGCTTTGCACACCTAATTCGACAACAAACAATAGCCTTAAATACGCTAGAATTTCAATTGGAAACTCATTTTCACGCCTACGGTCTCAGTCACTATACTTAAAACACTATTAAGCTAAACCAACAAATTGGTATAATTTTAGTAATATCTAATATGTAATGAGCATAATGTATGGTCTTAAGTGGGCCGATCGGCGTTTTGGGCGTCGCGGGCGCACCCGGTCAAGGTCGCTTGCACTTGCTCGCAAAAAACCGACCAACTGGTTGTGTGGCCACGCATGCGGTTATCATACTCGCGTTTTTTGCGACCATATTCATATCTACGTCACTATGTGCTCGGGCCGTTGCTCGCTTACGAGTTTTTGTAACAGTAAGCTTCATTTTATTAAACCTGTCAAGTTAAGCCTCTTAGATTTACTAATTACCAAATTGACTTCTGATTCTAATACGCGCAATTTGTTTTATTTTTTTTCATTTTGCAGAACCTTGCAAACGATAAACAACTCCGCAATTTTCTTTATTTATTCTACTGTCTAACTCATCAAGTTCTATGTTCTACATTTGCATAATTGCCACCTACGTTAGTCACCGAGTACACTTTGCGACCACGACAAATAAAACACAGCCATCATCATTAAGTGGTGTGTCGAAGGCTCTGCCCGTGATTCAGTCCGATACTACGATGCGACTATGTAGCGAGCAAAGTCAATGTCAGGGGTCAAGAACACTACACCTAAGAGGTAGGCTTTTTTGCTTAAGAGTCTAATTCCACTTTATAGCTAAAAATAAAAAGGTGGGTAAATCATATTTTTTCATTATCGCCTGTTCACCCAGGCGGTGTTATTAAATTTTAATAACGAGCATCCTGTGCCAGACGACTTGAAGTGTAACCTGTTTATGAACAAGTCTTAGAACAAGCAGATGTAGCTGCAACTTAGTTTTTTGTTGTTCCCAAATAATTTACCTATAATTTTGAAATGTGGCCAGGACTTTTTGTTTTAATTAAGTGTTAACGCTTCGGTTAAGTGCTTCCGGAGTCAAGGAAACGTCCTTGAAGTTTTGCTGAATTTAATTGAATCTCTAGCGTCTATTACTTCTAATTGTTGTTTCAGTATAACCAAAGAAACTACCAGTTACGTATATTTAATCCATATTTAGAGACTTGCAAAGATCTAGTAATTTTATATTATTTTTAGGATTGGTTTAAACATATTTATATTTTTAGAAGGTATTTCAACTTCGCTTTTTCTTTATAACGTAAAAAGTTTCACTAAATATTTTTAAAGATATATTTTATATTCTTTAGAAACTAGGGCGTTAAAAAAGCAGTTTCTTGTCAGTTTTGCAAAAAATTGTTTTAAGTTTAGTTCGTGTGTATATATTTGGAATACCTTAATCGCCGTTCCAAGTCAATAACTTTAGTGTCACAAGATATCGTTTTACTTGATTGATCATCCCGGTTCGGACTCAGTATGCTCGTCTTCCACAAAAGATAATTTGGTTGCCAGATACCAACTATAGTTTTTGCAACGCATCATCCAGTTTTTCATCTCTTTTACCAGTTTTTACTTCATCTTTGTCATACTTTTTTTACTTATGCCATCACAAGAAAGTTAGAGTAGTAAACTAATGGAACACATCTAAAAATAAGTGAAGAAGAAGATTTGAGATTAACTTTTACTTTACGACTTTTACTTTTTATCCTGTGTCATCATCTGCCGCCTTTTCCCAACTACATATGTTGGGGTCAACTTCCAGTGTAACCGGATGCAGCTGAATACCAGTATTTTGCATGGAGCCACTGCCTATCTGACCTCCACAACCCAGTTACTGGATAACACGATACCCCTTGGTAATACTAGTTGTGAGACTTTCGGGCTTCTGACTACCCATAACAACACGGCACGGAGGGGTCTTGGTATGTAAAGATCCACGGACCAACCGCGGCAAGCGTAGCTTAACCTCATCAATCGACCCGTGCGGCTGTTATCACTTAGCCACAAACCCCTCCTTCTTCTTATTTTTTACCTTCTTCTTCTTACTGTATGTCGGAGGCGAAATCCAATCCAAAGTCCATTTCGTTCTTAACAAAAAAATGGTAAAACAATGGTGGACCGAGGCGAGGCTGGTATCTCACGCAAGTGCACATAATGATGGAAGGGACCGACGCCGACGTCTCCTACTCGTAATTCTCCAGTAATGACGGTAATCATTTTATCATCTTCATACCAATAACATGCGTTTACCTAGTGCAATGGGGTTACGTCGCCGAGTCGGCAGGACCGTGCGAATAAATGATAGATGACAGTCCGTATGTAATTTAGTTATTACGAATACCTCGCCGGTATTATTTCACGATATTGCTGGACGCGCTCGATTCTTTGCTGCAGTTAGTTTTATGCGTGAAATGTCGAAATAAGGTATGATCGATATGATGTTGAGGACCTCTTGCACTTCCGCGTCCATTTTCTTTTACAGAAACAACCACGAGAACAGTCATTTGGTTATAACTATCTCTTATACGTTATTTAGGTTTGATATGGGTTTTTATTTTCATAAATACTGATGGGTCAATTTCACAGCCCTATATTTGAGTAATTTAATACTTTTGTATCGTGTGATAAAGTGCGGACAGTGTTTTTCTGTACTTTATGATGTGCCTTCTATGTTAGGGTCGGTCTTCTCGCCATAGCAATTATGTTTTATGGATTTTATCGGTAGTGTTAAGCAGCTTTACAAGCTCTTACTTATTTTTTTTTTCTGATCTAAATTATTGGCTATAAAATGTAGAAAAAAAAAGAAACAAACAGTTCTCTTTGACGGCTTTGATTGCGCGTGCACTTGGCTCTTCGTTACCATGAGCGAGTATTTTAGCTGTCATATTTAGAGCAGTAACTTATTACTTTTTTAATTATTTTTTTCTTGAACTTGTTTGTAATTACTTATGCTGCGTGTAGCCATGGCAGAGATTTTAAACGTTTTAGGAAAGTAGAAGAATTATGCCGGTTTTCAAGCGATAAAAATAGACATCACGAAAACAATACTTTTGCACGCGCATGTGAAAGTGAGTTCAAATACCAAATTTATGATTTTTGAATATTCACGGTCGTTGAAATACGTATATTAACAATACGATATTTCATACAATACAAACTTTAAAATCCTGAAAATATAAAAATGTCCTATTCCCTATAATTCAAAGAGTACCTTGATTAACTTAAGTTAAACAGTTTAATTTAGCTCTCCTTTACTTACCATTTACGATGCAAAGTAACTACATTTTCAGCCCATTTTCCGCTTCTGGTTCCATCAATTTATTTAATATTTTCCCTTACCAACTAAAATGAAATAAATGTCATATAAAATACCTGAGTACAGCGGCACGCTTCACTTTCTTCAACTGTGTCACGTGATTAATGTTCAAGTGTTCACAAAACTGAACTGTGTCCGGGAACTATGCGAGCACTGGACCTGAACGGACGCACCGGCTAATGAATGAGAACTAGAGAGACCGGCGCGGTAGCGGACCGGAGACGGGGCGCGTCAGACAACACAGTTACGCAGCCGACCAAGCGTCTCAAACGGAATGAAATGGTGAAGAAGACGCCACGGTCTTATATAGACGTGGCCGTAACCTGACGCCGGATAACGGACTCCCGCCGACGGACGTGCCACTCGACTATAGATCGTTCTGCGCGCACGCAAGAGATACATTCGAACTCTAAACACAACCCTTCCCAAAGTAGCAGATATATCGAATTTTCAATAAAGTGCCCCGAGCTTAACACTGCAATTTGCCAGCATTGGCGCTCGAACCTAGGTACCCGCACCCAAACGAGATGACAGGACAACGGAACTCTAAATGGCATCAGGGTGTGGCATCCGTGCCAATCTATCTGGATGATTTTCTTGGAAAAACATTGTTTAGGTTTTACATGAAACTTTTCTCGTCAATTTGTCTCTTTTAATCTGAGAACTAAACCCTAAAGTTGTCACTGTTTTCGCGGGTGCACTTATAAAAAATAAATAAATAGGTAATGCAAGGTAATGTTCACATAAAATTAAATTAAAAGAACAGATAAAATTTTAAAAATAAAAAACTTCAAATTAGCAATGAAAGCCATCAGAACATGAATTAAAAACTTCGCAAAAGAATAATTAATTCTCAAAATTTTAAATGGGAAAAATTCGTTTAGTAGTATTCTAGTTTCCACTTTACCCGTCTACATTGACCCGAGCAATGCTTAATTTTATAAGAGGATAGTAAAATATATCCATCCGTCTACTTACATTTGTCTAAAGTGCAACGTAACCAGGTTGTCTAAAGACAGTATGGTATGACGCTGGTCTTTCAATTTTATTATCGTGCCATTTCTAAAGAAGCACATTTCCTTTTCGAAGCATAGCCTTTCCTAATAATGTTGAAGTCAGCTTCTAGTCATGCCTCTTTTAACCCTATTAGAAAGAGACCTTATTACTGTCGAATTCTCCGTGTTACACTATTTGCCAGTTCGGTAATTGAACGTGGACTTGGTTTCCAAAGATAGATCTTGATTAATAAAAAATGCCTCGTCATCCAATACAACCACTGCAACAGTACTAGCATCTAACCATAGCTCCCGGTCCCCTCAAGGATTCATTCAAACAGAACCATAGCAAATAAAGCTATCTCTGGGTCATTAGTTTGGATGGGTGCTGTAGGAGACAACTATATGGTATTACATGAGCCAGATGAGCACCTGAGTATTAATAATGCCATGGCTAATCACTAATCTAGCTATTAAACGTGTTTTTTATGACATTTTCGCTCCAGGCCGTTTGTTGTCAACGCAGAATACTAATGTCTAGCTTGTAATAGAAATTTCCCAACAAAAATAAAAAAAAATTAAAAGCAGGTTTATTCATTTATTTATTTATGTATTTATTTATTAATCACAAAATCCACAGCTCTTAAAAATACCTGAATATACTTACCTATTGTACTTGTGTTTCGTGAGAAAAATGAATTATTAAGCAACGTAACTTCAGATAGTAGAAATATTTGTTTGGTAATCCATATTTTTACATGAAACGATGAATCGTTGTTTCATGTAAATCGTTTTGTCGTAGTCTCCTCCATTTAATTGAATTATAATGATACTGAAAATATACTTAAAATCAAAATTTAATTAATACTTTACATCACTTCACACAGCTGGTTTTTAGTAATAAACATATATTAAAAGAACAACCATTCACTATGTAAACAACCAAAGCATCTAAATATTTTGGATATACTATGTCAACTTTGACATCTACCTACAAAGTTTACAAAAATAAAGTTCACTATTTTATTTTTACCCTTATTTTACTTCTGTTGTAAGCCGCTTTGCTTTATTATTAACTAATAACACGCTTAGCACGGTTTTTACAACTTAATAACACATCGAAGTTTCTTTAATACTCGTACCTATTAATGCACAAAAATCTTCCGGAATAAATTCTACAAGATAGTGAAATCCGGATCAAAATCCGTTGCGAAGTTTAGAAGATCGACTCGGTCACACAGACACGAAAAGCGACATTAATTTATAATATGAATGGATAACCCAATTATTTGATACTAACTTCTGCCCGCGACTTCGCCGCGGTCCACGTGAAATTTCTTGTTCCCTCAACCCCCCACTACGTCGCATTACATCACCCACCCGTGCTATTACTTGGTTTTCGCTTAGCGTTCTCTTTATTTTTTTTTATTTTTGCTATGCTCCTAAGTGTGGTAGTGTGATGTTGAATAGCCTATAACCTTCCTCAAGAATTGGGCTATCAAATACAATGAGAAATTTTCAAATCCGACTGGTACTTTAGAGAGAGAGAGAGAGATTAATCCCTACATACAAACTTAGAAACAAACAAATTTAACCTCTTTATAATATCCCAACCAACTTCAGAAGGTGCCAAAAAGTTATGTCATTTAATAACATTCCTTCATCGGTGATTTCTATCTTTACCATAAAGTTTTCATATATTGTTTAACTGTTTAGTATAGTAATTTATGTGTTAATTATAAGCGTTAATGTGAAAATTGTAAAAGGCACGATGGGGTTGACATATTTGTTTAGATAAAAACCCCAAAATAAATAAAGAGAAAAAAAAACCTCTTTATAACATTAGTATAGAAAATCATGATTTTGTCACAAGTCTTCAACCTTTACAGAGAACGAGGCAAACTGGTCCATCGTAATTTAGTTTATAATAGTACGAGGAACAGGGTCAATTAGTTCTGTACTTACAACCATAAGGAATACATACCGAACTAAACAAGTACCTACCCTCACTGCTTATTGGCAACTTGAGTTGAATTGTGCAAGGTTGTCATATTGATTTGGCAAATACAGTTGTTAATTGCCAAATCAGAATACTCTATAATAAGTACACCATAAAAATTACTGATATAGGTAAATATAGAAATTTTACATAGGGTGACTTAATGGGCTGTCTTATCGTTAAAAGACAATCTTTGGATGGACTAAAGGGGAAGGGGAGACAATACTGCAGGTAGTCTGTGGTGTACCATTTACATATATACAATAAATACATACATACATACATAAAACATATTAAAATATCTTATACAAAACATTCTGTTCAAGGAATTCATTCTGTCCCTCCTTGAACAGAATTTTCAAAAAAAAACTGGTTATTTTTACCATAATTTTAAAAATGAAAAAAATATTAGCACGCCTTATTGACACCGGCAAGACAATCCGTAACCGTACTGCTTGAACTGTAAAAGATTTATTATAGAAACTGGTTGAATTCATCGGCATCTCTATTCTCAAGATTTTTATTTTGTACTTTTCTGGAAATTGTGGTTTCTATTAAATACATTTTAATTATAAATAACTTAGGCAACACAGCGCTTGTGTTCCCTGAAGGAACACTGACATTTCGCCCAGTTATGTTTAAGTCCCAAAGTAATGGGAGCGATCCTAATACGATCAACCAGGCACAAATCTAGACACAGATCAGCTACTGAGAAATTCCTGATGGAAAACTCCAATACCAGCATGTCCAACCTGGACATTGAACCCAGGACTATACAAAAAACACTTGTGATTTTCAGGAATAACACAAAACAAATAGAGATTCTCTGAAAACATTTTATCAACGAGTTTTCTCTAGTTTTACACGTGCCCACACCGAGCACCCAAGCGTAAGATCAAATTTGTACATATATAAAAGCCACCGTAAATTGAAGCAATAACACTTAGCATATAAACAACAAAGTTACTCACGAGCTCAATTTTTCTGAAGTAATCTTTTCAAAGCGTGCGACCTGCAGAATAATGCGGTGTATCTTTGAAGATACCGAATAATTGTATACTTACAATTTAACTTTTTCGGAAATAATAGAAATGATGATACCGTCTTGCAAAAATATAAAACTCGAGCACATGCACTACATAAAATGATATTAAACTATTGATAGAATAATATTACTGTTTCTTAAATTACAAACGATTGGCCATAATCGCAGCTATCTTTGCAGATGGACAGATACACCTACCGCTGCGTAGGCATTGTAATAACTTAAGATTACGATAGACCAAATAATACATTACTGAAATTATTACATTTCAAACAACTACCATCAGACAACAAATTATAAAAAAACTTTCATTTTTCCATCTAAATTTCGAATCAATAACAAATCTATTATTAAAAATCGAGGTCTTCTTCAATATACACGTACAAAATAAATTGGATGCAATAAAAACTCGAAAATGGTAGCGTCTTTAAGCGCATAGTTATCACTTAATAGCTTTGTTGCAAATAAAAACAAATGTTTATGCGCAGGCGCCGTTTTTAATCTCACTTCCTGCGGTTTCCCAAAGGAGGATTTAAGGCCAGTGCTGAAGTTGGTACAACAGTGAAAGTTAATGTTGATACGCATTGGCTCGCTCATTATCTGCGCGATGAAAATCTTAAATTACACTGCACATGCCATGTTTTGATCTATTTGTATTTGTGTAAGATTCAATTACTCGGCTCCTAATGACGTACAGCGCCGTAGGCTTCGGATAAGAAAATAACATCTTGTCTCTGCTGCCGTGTAATGAGTGCGCGCCACGGCAAAAGAAAACAATTATCTACATGATGAGAACTTGTAATAATTTAATATTTTATTGCTTTATTAATTTAAGTCCGTATTGCATGTCAAAACTTAAGTGGTAAATAGAAGTAAAAGACGAACATATCAACTACAAATCATTCGGAGGCTGACATGACGACCGCATTATTAACTTTTTGTGCAGATCAGAATAGCAGATTATTGGATAGTATTTAAATAATAGCCCATTCAACGATCGATGGTTAGTTAAATTGTATTGAAAGATGCGCATTAACCGAAGGTAATTGATTTAAGAGATAGATAGCTCTAACGAAACTGACTCTAAGCAATGGGGTAGAATATTTAACCTAGAATTTGAGTCCAAAGTAATAAAACGGGTACCCATCATCTTGATTGAGCTAAGGAGCTTTTCTCTTCAGTCTTGCCTCATGAACCGACGTCGTAATTCAAGATAGCATATAAGATAGCGTTCTTCAAAAAATCATTCATATTTCGGACTTTTGTGCTTGCTTTGTTATGTTCTTGCTTTTGCCAAATGTTTTAAAGAAACTCCAACACACACCTTATTACCTTATTTTATTTATAGTAAATTGTACAACTAGTGCATAAAAGAAGCCATTTTACCCCGAGCCGTTTATATTCATGGATAGTAAATTCGAGGGGTGAAATGGCTTGTTTATGCTCGAGTTATACACTCTGCTTTTCACTTCGATCGCGAGAAAATGAAAAAAGCATAAAGTATATAACACTATTATATTGTTTTAGTTTAATAACTTTTCACTGTTCGAAAATGTTGCAAAATTGAAGAAGAGAATAACTCCCGCCATGAAACATTTAAAAAGTTTTTTTTTTCAACATGTGTCATTCGACTTGAGTACTTCATACTGTCAAGTCATAAAAACGTGTCTTTGCGTTTTTAAATAATAAATGACAGCTATTTTATCTGGTTTGATTAAATTAACGATAGAAAACACGGACGTGATATAAATTAAAGCAAATTAAATAAAATAACAACTTTAATCTGCGATATTTTCCCTAAACATCATCATTACTTATAGTTATATAGTTCTTGATCTTGTTATTTTTTTTTTTTTTTTTTTTTTTTTTTTTTTTTTTTTTTTTTTTTAAACGTTGCCCCACTCTAGGAATTTCTTCCTGTATCGTGGGTGCGTTTACAAACATAGAAACTCACAAACACAAACACCCAGACCCAGAACAATTACTTGCAGATCATACAAATACTTGTTCTGTGCGGGAATCGAACCCGCGACACGCTGCGCAGCAGTCGATCGCTCAGCCATTACGCCAACCGTGTTTATGGCATATATATATATATGTATGTATGTATGATATATGTTATGTATAGTATATGCTTTATGTATTATAAGTATTTATTGTATATGTAACTGGTACACCACTGACTACCTGCAGTATTGTCTCTCCTCCCCCTTTAATCCATCCAAAGGTTGTCTGTAAAAGATCGCTTTTAGCGATAAGACCGCCCATTGTGTCACCCCTTGTAAAATTTCAACATTTGTATCTGTAATTTTTATGGTGTACATAATAAAGAGTATTCTATTCTATTCTATTCTATATTTTATTGTGCATGTGGCTGTTGGGCCTGATTATCTTAGACTTTGAAAAAAAATACTTTATGCGCTATAGCATAAAAAGCGATTTCTCGTCGCTTACGCACAACATAAAGACGAACGTTTAGAGCATGAGAAGCGAAAAGTATTTTTCTTTTAAGCAAAACATGTTTCTATATCAAATCAAAATATTTTTATTTCACATAAACCTACATGGGCATTTATGAAACGTCAGAAGCTAGGTGCACGGTTCCAATTGGTCGTTTCCTATGGAGAAGAACCGGCAAGAAACTCCACGGTTACTCTTTTAAAAATAATTGGCTTTTACAATGTTTTCAAATTATAGTGTTAATAGGTATGGGAGGACAGTGTAGGCCTGTCGAGATGTACCACGAACTTAAAAAAAAAGGTCTACAAAATATCTAGTCTATTAAGCCTACAACGTTCTCACATTCACAAGGTACACAAGAATCTATGTATGTAAATTATTAATAAAATAATAAAAATAAAAACCAAATGACATGTTTGCCATTACAGCAAGTCTGAAATCAAAATTGTAGGTATATAATGTCAAACAATGAAAATATTATGTCAAAAAAATATGTATAAAAAATAATAATAATAAACATCGTAATTTAGGAGCAGTTAATAGACATTTACATAGTTATGCCGTAAGTATTGCCGTATGAGGTACGAGGGAAGCCACGTGTGCATAATGAATTATTGCCAAACTTCCTTGTCTTCAACGTAGTCTTTAATCTTATAATATGCATTTTTGATAAGGACACGTTTGATGTGCGTTTTGAACTTTCCATCACTAAGTTCTGTAACTGACTTTGGCAACTTGTTATAAAAGCGGATACTGTTGATAACAAATGATTTGCTTGTTTTTGTTAATCTAAATTTGGGTTGGGTAGTTAGCGATGATGATTTCACATACAGCATCGCTATGCACATAATATTACTGTAAAATTACAATAGTAGAATAGAGTAGTTCATTAAACACAGTACAACAGTAGTTCATTCCATTAAACACAGTATCAGTATGAATGGTGTCATGGGAGCAATTTTCCGAATGATTTTAATGCACATGATGTGGGTTATTGTGCTAATGCGAGCACTTAATCCATTACGATTACGACACGATCTCACATTAGAGGCTAGAGCGAATGTCAGGGAAACCATACTCGTAGCCCGTGCTGCGCCTAGCAAGTGCTTCTTACAAGCGATTTTTACTTACATATGTATCCTACTGCTAAATAATATTCTAGGGTCATACATACCTACAAAAATGTGGATGGTATAGACTGACTTAGTGCAATGATAATTTAATTCAAGGTATAAATTAGTTGAAAAATTAAATACCTCAATGTAAAACAAAACCTTTATGTTCTATGTAATAACGTAATTTTTCTTAACACTTATCAGCAAATTGTCCATATTATCCGTCATGTATGTCCATGTTTAATGCAACTGCAACAAAAATTCTGCATTTTTACCGAAGCAACTTAAAGAAGACTTTATTTACAATTAATTTACTAAAATAAACTAACACAAGTAAGCATTACAAGGAAGCAAATAACATAACGAAGCAGGACTGCTGAAAAACAATTCAAGATATAAGGTAGAAAATGGATTTTCCAACTAATCTATTAATATGGTAAACTACCAACAATTTTCAGATTTACGACCAAAACATTTTCGAATATTCTTCTGTTCTGAATCGTTTTCAGCATCCTTTGCGATCTAGGTGTCGATCATTCATCTTTTTGAAAAAAAAATGTCATACGAAGTAATCTCTAACAATTTTGGACATAATTTATATTTTATTTAAAAACTGTCGGCTCAGTAACCTTCGTTCGATTATTTCACTTCGTTTTCGTAGCTTTTATTTAAAGTTCGACAGATGGAGTGACGTTTTTGCCGACAATCAAGTCGTCAATAGATCTGGGTCGTTCGTTCAAGCTTCTATAATACATAGCACTTTTACTTCGCAAATAGATCTGTATTCATTTTTCCAGTTATGATTTCATTTTATATCTACCTACAATAACATTCTCTGATTAAATACGAATTCTGAAAATATTGAATTCCCTGAAAGCTCTTAAGTCATTATTTATTTATTTATTTACATAACCAAATTACAAGATGATTATTAACATTAACTAAATTAAATTAAAACTAAGTTAAGCCTAAAAAAGGCCCTCGGGGCATTGTACCAAGGATGCTGGCGGCATCGGTCCTCGCTCAATTGCAATGCTGATGCGTTGCGCGAGAAAGCCGCCAGCTTTTCGGTCACCAGTTACATCAACTAGAAGTTTCGCGATTTCCGCAAATAACTTATGCCCACTGGAACCCCACGGACCGAGGTTCGGCGCCAAAGGGCACAAAGTTGTACTCTCTGCCAAGGCCTCCATATTTAATAAAGTATTAAGTATGGAGTCAATTATGTTACTATTTGAATGTTTATTACTTTCATAGATTATCATGTTACCTATGTACAAGAAAATACGTAATTGTCACACATCCCACATGTAGTTATGATGTCCCTTACATGAAGGTACATAATTGAGAATGATTATTATGTTTTATGATTTGTGTTTATTGAATTAAACGCTTTATTGAATTTTTTCTTCTGGAGATCATGGTATTTCGCAATTCGTGATCATATTCCATACATTACGACGTACGATGACAAGTGCACCGTGGTCGTAGCCGCAGGCGCTCAGGGAAGGCGCGCCATGCGCCGGCGCAGCCTAATCGTCGCGTAACGGTGGCGAACTGTAAAGCTCGCCACGGACCGCGGGCCGCGTGCTAAATTTGCCGAAACACCGCGATCTCTAGCGGGAAAATCTTAAATCACTCTAAATTCGTGTCGATGCCCGCCCATAAACAGAAAACGACAATATACGAATTTTCTTACCCATGACACTATCAAAAATGTCGTGTTTGAGGAGCTTCTCTCTTAGGCAACACGGCCATTACTAAAACCAATATGTTGAGCTCACTGAAACCTTATACGTCGCTTATAATTTCACATGCTAATGGTCAATGTCCTCTTAACCTTAATCATGAAAGCTTTATATAGAGTTTTAAATGACTTTAGGTACCATTTACAGATTACAGAATTAAGAAGTTAAGGACTGTGTATTTGCCCAGGGTGGGGTCGTCTTGGCGGTGTCCCTAGACATCGCCAATGCCTTCAACACCCTGCCCTGGAGTTGCATCAGGGAGGCACTCCGGTATCACCGGATGCCGACCTACCTCTGTCGTGTGGTCGAGGCCTATTTGACGGACAGGGCCGTCATCTACCCCGGTCACCAGGGAGTGTGGAACCGGCAAGAGATGTCGTGCGGTGTCCCACAGGGATCGGTCCTGGGGCCGCATCTGTGGGACATCGGATACGACTGGGTGCTGCGCGCCGACCTCCCTAGCGGCGTCAGCGTAGTGTGCTACGCTGACGACACGTTGGTCCTGGCGCAGGGGAGGTCGCACCAGGCGGCGGCCGAATTAGCGGCACGCGGGGTTGCGACAATCGTCGAAAGGATCCGGCAATTGGGACTCGAGGTGGCCCTGCACAAGTCCGAGGCCATGTGTTTTCATGGTTCTCGGAACGCGCCACCGTTGGGGTCCCAAATAACGGTAGGAGGGGTTTCTATCGGCGTCGAGTCGACGATGAAGTACCTGGGACTCGTCCTCGACAGCCGGTGGAACTTCGTGGAGCATTTCCGACGTTTGGCTCCCAAACTTGAGCGGGCGGGCGCTGCATTGAAGCGGCTCCTGCCCAATCTAGGGGGTCCAAACGCCTCCTGCCGGAGGCTCTACGCGGGGGTCGTGCGGTCCATGGCCCTATACGGGGCTCCTGTATGGGCGCGCTCTCTGGCGCTGCGGCCAGCCCGCCGGTTGAGCGCGGCCCAAAGGGTCATGGCCATCCGGATGGTCCGAGGATACCGCACGGTCTCCTGTGAGGCAGCGAGCCTCCTTGCCGGATTGCCGCCATGGGATCTGGAGGCAAAAGTCCTCGCGCACGTATGGGAGTGGCGCGAGGAGGCGAAACGCCGGGGCGTAAGTCCGCTGCCGCGAGAAATCGCGGCACAGCGGACGGAGCTCCGGCGGGATCTCATGGCGTCATGGAAAGTACGGTTGTCGCAACCCAGTGCTGGGCACGCCACGATTGCGGCGATAAGTCCCCTCTTTGAGGAGTGGCTGGAGAGGCGCCACGGCGTCCTCACCTTCCGCCTGACGCAGGTCCTCACCGGACACGGCAGCTTCGGGAGGTTCCTGTGTCGGATAAGGCGGGAGGAAACGTCCGGGTGTCACCACTGTGTGGATCGCCCGGAGGACACGGTGGAGCATACGGTGGAGGTCTGCCCGGCTTGGGCAGAGCACCGCCGTGTCCTCTTGGAGGCGATCGGCGGCAGAGACCTCTCGCGTCCGGCCCTGGTTCAGGCCATGGTACGGAGCGAGAGGGCATGGGCAGCCGTCACCTCCTTCTGCGAAGCAGTAATGCTCGCGAAGGAGGAGGCGGGACGGTTGAGGGAAAGGCAAGTTTCGCGCCCTCTCGCCCCTAGCCGCCGCAGGAGACGCCCAGGGCGTCGGGAATCCCGGGCGGATTTCCGGCCACCGTAGGCGCGGGCTTGCGGACGGTGAGCAATGGGTAGCTCACCGTCCGGTAAGGACCAGGCCCGGGTCGACGGCGCGTTGTATTCCACGCGCGCCTCAAAGAGATGTCGTCAGCACATAGTAGGGGTCCACTAGGGCCGATGCCTGCCGGGGTCGCGGGAAGGTACTTATGGGTCACCGAGGCCCCCGCAACACAGGCAACAAGAAGGAATACGGGTGGGTTTTAGTCAGTAAGAGTCTGACACACCCTCCCGCTCCGCCCAGAGCGGGAGAAGTTATTTGATGATTTCCCAACCTCAAAAAAAAAAAAAAAAAGGACTGTGTATTATAAGAAATCCTATGAGCTATTTATTATACATATTGTAAGTTCCTTGAAATAATTAAAGTATTAGAAAAAGACAGTCGTATGTTTTCATTTCAAGATAAATAAATAAAAATATTGTTTCAGCACTTAAAGTCATCTGCTGAAGAAACTATCAGACATCGCGAGTTGGGTTAAAGATCAAAGCCCGAGTAGTGACAAATAGCTTGATGTTTTCAATAAAATTGCATTTCTGTTTACATTTCTCGAATCAAACGGAACTCAGGTGAAGTGTTACTGATTTGGAGAAATTATGAATGCAAGCGATTGATAGTGCCAACTCTTACATCCTGCATCGAGTGATGGTGCGACAGGCAATATGGACAGCTGTCTACGTTGTCTAGCCGGCTACGGTGACTCATTGTATGGTATGAAAATCTGAATACATCTACCAACAAAAACGTTTGAATAAGTTGAAGGAAATTAATTAATTTGTGTTTCAGGTAAAAGCTGTAACATAAAAGGTTTTACAAAAAAAAACACTACAAAGTGAAAAGTAACTTTAATTTTGGAAGTCGGTGTCTTTGGACAATCCAGTTTGTTGGCAATGCCACTCAGGTGACTGTTGGTACTGGCACGCACCCTGTACAACAAGGACGCTGCTTGCTTGCGTCTGATTGCAGCGAAGCTGTCAATCTGGGCGTCCACGAACATTCCCGAAGCACTACAGAAGCGTGGAAGTCCCAACAACATCCTGAATGCATTATTGTACTGGACTCGAAGAACATTAACGGCCTTTTGAGTGAAGCTGGACCAAAGGCTACACATGTAAAATACTTGACAGTATGCTTTGAAAAGAGTTATTTTAACTGAACCCGTGCAGCGTGAGAACCTTCGAATCAACATATTACACCTCACCGCCAATGCTCTTCGCTCCCGGTCCACATCTAGATTGTCCTTCAAATCCTCCGTAACGATATGCCCTAGGTATTTAAACTGACGAACACTTTTCAAGACACAACCACTCAAAAAGACAGCTGGGTAGCTCTCAGTGACCTTGTTAGCCGCCATAAAGATCATCAGCTCACTCTTGACCGAATTTTAGATAGGTGTGCCTATAAGATTTGAGGATTGCCCTCGAGTTCCATGGGATCATCAGATTCTGACTTGGTTACAATGGGACCACCTATCAAACAAAAAATGAATTTTCAAAATCGGTCTTCAAGTGACGGAGAAATCGGTGAACATATATAAAAAAAACATAAAGGAGGAGGTTATATGTTCGTCTGTGACGAACATATAACCTCCTCCTTTTTTGAAGTTGGTTAAAAAGAGCAACCTCTTGGTAAATTGGTAAAACGTGGTTTTCTAAATCGAATAAGTAATAAAGCTTTCAAGATCGTAAGCTATGACGAATGTGGCAAGCGCAATGTAAAGCAATTTACATAACAATATTCCTTACATCATGCAATAAAATTCCGATGCGGGGTTCATCATCCTGATCCTGCCATTAGCAAGAATATATCCGATATTAATTACGACAAGTTCGCGTGTCAGTAACGACGCATTCTGTTACCGCAACAATGAAGAATTATTACTTCTATCCAATCATGTCACGCCAACGAACTATGAGATTTATCCCGTTACGGAACTGGTTGATAGATTTTCTATTCTTCACACCAGTTTGTACTTTAAACGAATACATTAGCATTTTCATAAAAACAATGTAGTCTCAGCAGCTTCATTAAAATTTCATAATACACATCATCGATATCGAATACCGTTTCGAAGAAAATGCTCGGTCGCAGTTGATCGACGTACAAAGTTCTACAAACTTTCGTTTAACTGTCAGGCTCACTTTCAACTGTTGGGTTACGCCCAACAATCAACACTTTAAAATAATAAACTATTTATCAACTTCACACTCTACTTAAGGCCGCCCAGTTTTATTCGAACCAAAGTATCCGTGACTCTTCCACAGACAAAGGGTCATTAGCGAAAATGTCCGAGTCAACAATAGAACAAGCGAAACGGGAAATTCATGAATCCCTGGTTTTGAGCGCATTTTGTATGCAGCGCATCGGGCTGTCGTTCCAGGATCCTAAAAGCGGATCGGCTTACTTACGTCAGAAGCTGATGCTCATCACTTCCGTCTGCGGCATTTGCTACCACGTATTTAGTGAAATTGCCTTCATAAGTCTCACGTTGGCGAATTCGCCACGAGTCGAGGATGTCGTTCCACTTTTCCATACTTTTGGCTACGGTGCTTTAAGTAAGTAATTATGAACAAATATATATTGAGACAGTCTGGCTATGTCTATGTTCGAACTACTTTCGAGAACTGTTACACAGGACATGGTTTTCGCCATTTGATGAAATGTAATCTTGAGAGAGTAAAAGATATTATTAGGCACAATTTGAATGAAGCGTGAAGTTAAGTCTATTCATAATACGACACACAAAGGTGTATATAGAGGTGTCTGTCTGTTCCATGTTTCTTTTTAATATTTTATTTCATCTATTTTCTGTCCCAATAACGTAACTTTATATTTTATTAGGTATTGCGAAAGTATTTGTGTTGTGGTACAAAAAAGACGTATTCCGTCAGTTACTGAATGAGCTGGCAGGCATATGGCCAATGCCTCCGCTGGAAGAGGAAGCGCAACTCATTAAGAGCAAGAGTCTCGCCGCTCTCCGCATCACGCATCGATGTAAGTGTGTTTACATTAAAATATAACATTCTTTACTTTGCTATTTGAAGTGTAAACACATGAAAATCCGGTCCGCTTTTGTATGACACATGTACAATATTGTTTCAAGTGAGTGTTGCTTTACGATCTGCATCAAACAGTTATCACAGAACGGAATAAGGCCTGGGTGGCTTTCTCACTATGAGTCATGTTTAGTAAATGTAAGTCAGTTATAAAAACAGGTTAATCAAACCAAAATTAAGACCCTTTGGTGAGCCGCACTTACCGAATTAACATCAAAACCGGCGGTTAAATTGCTATAAATATACTTATACTTTAATGCATTTTTATGGCAACTGCAAAATTTACACCGTCTCTTCGCAGGGTATTTCTTCATGAACGTATCCGGGGTCTGGTTCTACAACTTGACGCCGATCGCCATCTATCTGTTTGGCCTGATTCAAGGCAAGGACGATAAGATTGGCTACGTCTGGTCGTCGTGGTATCCGTTTGATAAACACCAAACGCTTGGGCACGTCACAGTTTATCTCTTTGAAATATTCGCAGGTAAGATTAGCTACCGTATACACAATTAATGAATTTATTGCTAGTCTTATTTACATTGAATTAAGGGCCGTTAAGTCACTTCTAGGTCTTCGGGCTTCCGTGAAAGACTAGTTATTATAATATAGTGCAGCTATCTAACTCCTAAGATAGTTAATTAAGAGGCTGACAACAGCTAAATCGCGGTCACTGTCGGACTGCATAGAAAATAAAGAGAAGTGCGATGACACAACGCTGGGAATTTATTGCAAAATATGCAGCAATTTATATTTACAAAAAATCTATTGATTGGATAAAACAATATAACACTATTGTTAATATGTTGCTGACAAAAAATCAGACTAAATTGCATGTATATTAGTATGGTTTTTAATAGTTAAAATATTTTTTTAGAGGTATCTTTGTATTTTTTTCTATCATTCTATAGTTGTATTATATTTTCAACACACTATCTACCTAGCATATATCCTGAAGAATATCATATATTTTTCTGATTTTGTTTACTGCAGTGGATCATATACTGTTAAACATTGTAAAACTTCCAAAATTTGCGTTTAGGTCCTGTAGTCCCCTTAAAGCCTGGATGAAATACTTTATACTGCCGTATCGAGCGTCTTGCTCAACATCAAACAATTTTGATGCTGAATCATCATGGTTCAAATACTTTGAGCCATATTGTTGCTATGATAAAAAAAAACATTGTCTTTCTATGTTCTTTTCTCAATATAAAGTGAACTAAAGCAATTATAAATATATTTGAAAATAATTAATAATTAATTTAATAAGCAATTTGAAACACCATAATAATTACCACCATTTCAAATCAAGACGTAGCCACATTGTTTTAACACTTATAAGAGCACTTTTCCTTCTGAAATGGTGACCTATACCACCATTTTAATAACTTAATCGTATCTTTCGCCATACTATCTGTTTCTTGGAGCAAAAAACACGCAAATAATAGTACCCATAACCATTTCTTCGAACAAAATGTTTCTTTTATCGACACAGAGAGAGTGAAAGTACTGATGATATAGAATCATCTTGAAGCCACTATGATCACATTGAGAGCTACATCTTTCGACGTATTAAAGTAGCAATTATTCCAGTTAAAACATTTGATTGTACATTTTGGGCTGCTAAGAACGAAGGTGTAAACGCGATCGCATGATGAACTCAAAACAAATATCGTTTAGCTGTCAGCGATAAAAATGAGATGTTATTCTGTTTTCAGGGTGTTAATTTACTTGAGTCATGATATGCTCTAGTTAGTTCATGCTTTAGTTAATAAGTAGGTTCTACTAAATATTTTGCCGGGGAATTGGTTGCGTCACTTATTATTCCCAGCTTAAACACTGGTCAGTGATGAAAGTTGTGCAGTTGCCTGAATATACGTAGACTAATATTTTATTTGGATTGAGAAAATATTTTTGATTGCTTTCTTTAAATAATTGTTAAATTAAGTAGTGTTTTATTTGGGATTAAAAGTATCATGTTGCTTTACTTACACATAAGGCTGTTTTATTTCTTTTTTACCCGACTACGGCGAATCAAAAAGGAGGGTTATGATTTTTAACTAAACAGAATGGCATGAGATATCGACGCGCAAACTGTAACCATGAATTCAGCACATGATTCTAGACGTAGAAATATTACGTATATTATGAACAAAAAAAATTGCTGTTCGATACATTTTGACCGCGTAGGTGCACTTTTCTATGAAACAGAAGATCTTTTTTTAATAACCTACGAAAAATTTCAACGCAGGGCATTTTTCAGAATCACGTACTGAATCCGTCGATGTCCCTGCCACCCTGTGTATAATAAATTCCACAGAACGAATCATTTGTTGGTGTTATACCAACAAATGATTTATTCAGTCTTTCATTACAAAAATTTCTAAGCTCATGTTAAAATAACAAACCTTATTTTCTAGGTCAAACCTGTGTCTGGATTATGGTCAGCACAGACCTGTTATTCTCTGCAATGGCCAGTCATATAAGTATACTGTTACGGCTACTAAAGCGCCGGCTGGAGTCTGTGGGGACAGCAGACAACGACCACTACCAGGAGATAATTGAGGACATCAAGTTGCATCAACGACTTATAACGTGAGCTCACCCAACCATCACCAATCTGCTGCCCCGTCGTCAACTCAGCCCATCGCAGTCCACTGCTGGACATAGACATCTCCCAGGCTGCGCCACAACAACCTGTCCTGCACCTTCCGCATCCAGTCTGACCCAGCCATCTTCTTATGGTCATCGGGCCATCTAGGCAGACGGCCGTAGTGTTAGCAGACGAGCGTGTGTGTGAGCAGAAGCGTCCTGGAGTGGACTCCAGGACTCGTCTCCTCCATCGACCATCGGTCCTTCGACAAACCCCACCACCCTCAATAGAGGGTCGATAGATCAGGTCGATAGATCAGACGAGTACTGGAGTGGACTCCAGGACTCGTCTGCTTTATCGACCATCGGTCCATCGACAAACCCCCCACCCTCAACCCCATCTTGCCCTTCGACGGGTCGACGCAATGTGTATTTTTCTTCCATACCTCTTTTAGTCGTCATCTCAGTCAGCCTTTCTAGCCATATCATCTTTCACACATCGTTTCTTTGGTCTTCCCCTGATCTTATAGCTGTAAGCTAAATCAACTATTTGACTTTAAAGACCTAAACCGAATTACCCCAACTATTATATTTATAACCGGGTAGTTCAGTATGTACTTCCAATTTAATTTACTACAGAAACACGTTTAAATACTCATTTACGAATCCGGCCAAATCGTGTTCTTGGGTCAAAGAATCCTAACATTCAAATCACATTATGAATTTCTTCCGTTTTACTGTAGCACGTAGATTTTCTTGCGTAAGTATCTTTTTTAGGCCTTTTATGACGTGATTGATATAAAAAGTATATTTCAAAACTTCAAAAGACTATTTAGGACATTGTACTAAGATTTTTTCTCGGTATTCCAGATACTGCAACGATTTAGAGAACGCTTTCTCCTTGTCGAACTTCGTGAATATTATGTTGAGCTCGGTCAATATCTGCTGCGTCGTGTTCGTGATTGTGGTCAGTATTACTGCATCCATTTGATTCATAATGTAGGTACCTAGATATATTAAATTGTAACCAACTGAGGTAAAGCATGCTTTGCGAAAAATAACTTTACGCTAAGTGTCCTATTTTATACTTCTCTACTAGCGGTAATATTCCTGCAGTAGAGGGGTATTACCGCCTTTACTACTGTTTCTTATTACTGATTATTTTGTAGGCGGTAATACCCATCTGCTACGGGGTACCTACCTATTTCTGAGTACCACCAGTATCGTTTCTGTGGCTTAATAATATATTAATTTCAGAATGAACACTTATATCTCATGCATACTTTTCAGCTCCTAGAACCGCTAATGGCAATCAGTAACAAACTGTTTTTGGGTGCAGCGCTAATTCAAATCGGAATGCTGTGTTGGTACGCGGACGACATTTTCCATGCGGTTAGCTGTCGTTTTATTTTATTTATGAAACAAACTTTTGGTCAGTCTTCGTTCCATTTCTTTTTAGGGTTCCGTAAACCCTTAAAGACGGATGGACGGACGGACCACGAAGTGATAGGATCACTTCGTGGTCCGTCCGTCCGTCCATCCGTCTGTCTGTCAAGACCCTTTTACTCAGGAACGCGTGGAGGTCTCAAGTTGAAATTAATATCTAATGCATAGGTTTAGGCTTCCTAGGAACTCTAAAAAAGCAAGCTAAAAAAAAGTCAACGCAATAAAAAAATACGGCTATTTGTGCGACATATTTTGATAGTTGCAAATAAATCAAAACCTATATGGTACATACATCCCGTTAACCTAGAATCATGAAATCTGGCAAGAACCAAGGTCTCAAAGCACAAGTAAAGGAAAAAGTCCGAAAATTGTTAATTTGTTGTTTTATCACATAAAAATAATATTTTTTTGCGATTACAAACTTACATTTCCAGTTGGAGAGCTGACTGTATCATATATCGACGTGTGGGGGTAAAATAAACAACAAAGTTAAAAGACTTGGGATAAATTCATCCCAACTACGGAACCATTCATTGTGTGTGGTCCGACACGCACTTGGCCGGTTTTTAATAATAATGCGAGTATGACCGAAGTAGATGTTTCGAAATGAATGGCAATGCAAACTTTAAAAAAAAACTACTACTACAAACAACTATCTGAAGGCGAATTCACAAGATTGGTTCTTTGAATTCGAGACATTATAAAATATGAATTCTGCAAACCTTGTATACATTGGGGATGAAAGAAATCACGTCTGACATAGTTATGTTAATCTTACTTCGTGATTATATTACTTAAGCAGTAACAACATGACGTTCATAAAAAAACTGTCTGGTTAACAAAAACTCAAATCAGTGGCCAAATTCTGAAGGTTGAAAGCTCTTTATCATGACTATGGCGACGTTATTGGAACGAACTCCTAAATAGCAACAAAACCATTTGTGTTAATCATTCTTGTTAGAAACGGCAGATATTTTTTTAAATTCTGTTTGGGCTATGCTTGTACCTATATTAATTATCGTTTAAAGCCTCAGATTTTTTTTTCAAATCTGTTTTTGTCTCATTCACTGTTCAGGTACACAGATACATACAGTATAACTGCATTTCTCTAATCCTCAATCATATGAATAATGTAAATATACACAATTAACACGACGTATTTCCTGTAGAACGCAGATGTGGCCGCAGCGGCTTACAATAGTGGTTGGTACCGTACTAATCCCCGGTGTCGCCGCGCACTGCTTTTCCTTATTCAGAGGTCAGTAGAGTTGTATCCGATAGAATGACAACTTTATTCGATGTCAAATTAACCATTGAACTAAGGTAATGGTGCCGATTCCCTTGTTCACGAACTAAACTAAATTTAAGTTCAGTGCATCTTTTAGTTGTTTAGTTTAGTTTGTGAACAAGGGAATCGGCACCACTAATTTCCTAATTAGAGAACAACATCTTTTCCGCTACCTAGTGCTGTCTTTTATAATTTTTGTCGATCAAAATTAACAAATTCTCAGCCTAATTTAAATAAATGATTTGGGTTTTAACTTTTAGTTTTCACTTACCACTGAGCGTGGAGACTCCTATGCGGGCGCTGACGTTGCAGCGTGGCGGCGATTCCGTGCTCTTTGTCTCTTACCTATGTTAATGTTTTAATAATTGTTTTAGAGCTCAAAAACCAATTGCGTTCACAGCAATGGGCTTTACAAACATTACTCTCGTGACATATTCAGCGGTAAGTGTTTTTCACTGTTTTATTGCCTGGGATTGAACCCTGGCATGCAATTTGAATTAAATAAAATTGAACTACGTAAATACATATTTTCTCCTCGAAGCTAAAATCCGTGATTTTAAGACAAAACTTACAAAAAACTTACGTATTAAAATGGTGCTAGAAATGAAACCAAGAAAATACTTTTAAATATCGATTCCTTACAGCGTTTTATATGCACCTGAGAAAAGCTATAAGCACTCAATGCTTATTACAGCAACCAGCTACAACTTACTTTCAATGTCCAAGACCGGCAACTTATAAACATGCTGCCAGCAACGCTTCGTATCTGTGCGTTGCCAGCTAAACGTTTCCAGCAACACTGAAACAAGTTTGTGCAACAAAATTGGTCCACTGATTACCATATTATATTACTTTATATGGTTTTTTATTGACTAGGCGTGTGACTGTGGACATCATACTGGCACCTGGCACCAGCCCGCTCTACAGTGATGTCATCGTTCTAAAATAACATCCGCTAAAGAATAAATAAATGCCAAACAGATAAATGTCGTTTCAAAGTAAAAGCTTAACGAAATAAAATCCTATCAAACATATTGTTTATAATTTATTAATAATAAGTATTTATTTTGTTTACTGAAACATACGAAAAACGTGTAACAGTTATTACTAAGGCGTTGTTCCCTTTAAGATACACTTAAAGCAAGTTTTACGAAATATCATCATATGAAACATATTGCTTACAATTTATTAATATTATTTTATTTATTTTGTTTATTACCTGCAGTTATTATTAAGGTGTCGTTCACTTTTAAATGCATATAATAATAAGTGAGAATTTTATTATTAAGAAGGAACCTAATTAAATTGTATTCTTTTCAGATTCTGACGAGATCTTACTCGTACTTCGCGTTACTGTACACGATGTACAGTGAAAATTAGACATTGCTTAATACAGCTAACATTTAAAATAGCCACATAATGTAGATAAAGCTGTAGATGTGTAGATAAGAACAGTATCAATAGACGTCGTTTCCCGTATTAATGCACAGAGGTAACTTAGAGATATTACTAACCTCCTTGAAAATACATACAATTAAACATAGACAAAATAAATAATACGACATTGTACCAAGGAGGTACCATATCAGATATATTGTTTATGGTTGGTCTCAGAGGAAAAAAAGTGACAGTAGAATTGTCGAATTTACCGTATTTTCTTGTAAATCGATGTTTATGGGATAAATCAGGATTTCAAGTATAGAACAATAAAATCGATTAAATAAGTGATGGAATAAGATGTTAGTCGATGCAGTAATTAGCCACTACAAAGTACATAAGTAAACTATAAAAATAGATGTTTAAATCTGCACGCAGAAATAATAAGGTAATAAAATAAGATCCATAAGTCAGAAAATACCAAAAGGAGACAATTTATTTATTAAGGAGTATAGTTTCCACGCATCACACGTACCCTGCAATACTGCGATCTAAGATGGCTTCCGCTACACTGCTCTGATAAAATGCCTCGAATGGAGAAACGACCCAAGTCTCAGACGTCAGTGAAAACTGATTCTATTGAAAATCAAACACTGCCAAACTTACCAGGATTTGAGAATAAAGCCACGTCAAGTAGACATCCCAGAACAATGCATAAATCAGATCACCGTTATCATAAAGACAAATACCAAAGTTTTATAGGCCAAGATACTAACAAATACCACTCTCAAAGAAAAGCGTACTCGGTACCAAAATTCAACCATCATCGACCATTTGCAACCCGAACAATGAGTTACAATGTGGTGGGAAATAAATCATCACTTCAAATTTGCAAGTCGAAATACCAAATAGATTGCTTTTCTAACCAATCTTGTAAAAAGCCATCAAAGTGTTCTTCTAAGATGTATACGAAGCTGGAATCGGTAAAAACATACATTTATAATCTATTATGTATAAAATCCTATTAGAACCGGTCCATATAGAGTTAATTTTGAAAAATTATAAAGAACTAGCCCCATATATATTATGCTGTCTTGAATCACAGAATAATTATGTTAATGCATAATATAATAACACAAATAGTAATTAACTTTATCATATTTTGTAGACCAGCAGAAATGACATTGATGTTAACGCTGAAGAACGCATACACTTACCAAAAGTTCAACCAATCGAAGCCGATTTCTTACGACTCGTATCAGAAGATGACGTCAATGAACTTCAAAAATTAATAGAAGAGAATTCAAACCTGAATGTAAACTGCACGGACTTTCAGGTTAAAGATCCAATTACTTTCATTCAAGTTCAGTTATGCGTAAATATTAAATAAAGATAACACCTTTTTACTTCGCAGGGAGTGTCGGCGCTCCAAATAGCTGTGCAAAACAGATCTCAAGTGATGGTTGAATTTCTCTTGAAGCTTCCGAATGTGGAAATTGGTGACTGTGTGTTGCAGGCTGTCCGATATAACAATATTAAAATATTGGGTAAAGATAACCTCGTTCTTGCTTTCACTTGCCTTTTATAAGCATTAAGGTATTTTAAAGTAGGTCGTATTTATGTTTACAGTGATGTTGTTGGAGGCACAGTGTAAGATCTCGCCAGGGTTGGAGTTCGCGGGGGCGACGCACTCAGCAGACTTCCCCGCACATGTGAATCCTCTCGTTCTGGCAGCTCAGATGGGACACTATGAAATTGTCTCACTCTTGATAGATAGGGGGCACATCATCACCCGTCCTCATTTAGCTAACTGTATGTGTGTTTGTTGCAGGTGAGATCCTTAGAAACAATTATACGCGTTAACAGTCATCCACATTTGTCTTAGATTAGGTTTAATATTTTAATTCGTAAACATGAAGTTTTGAATGTTCATGATTTTCTCCGATATAAACTATGATAGTTAATTACAAGTCAATAGAATTCAGATCCCAAATAGGTTTCATTTCGGACGTTTGTGTTATGAATTACGGAGCTATAGAATTTTAATTACAATAATGAACCAATTTTAAATCGATTTCATACTATTACTGTTAGTTAAGACCCTGCTTATTATTGATATCTTTATTTATTTTAGAAAAAATATTGACAGTTTCTTTTAGATCGCAGAAATATATTATTTTTCTACAGTGGAAATAGGTTTACATTTTACATTTGAATAGTGCTAAGATAAAGATACAAGGTAACATTTACAATGCCCACGCGCAGCCGGCCTATTATTATCCAATGTTTTACTATTTTAACACCGTTACTTTTATTTAATAAAAGTAACGGTGTTAAAATACTTTTTTTTTAAGGAAATGTTATATGAACAATGATCCGCTGCACGAGGGCAGTTTTCGTCTGTCGGTATACCGAGCCGTCGCCTCCCCAGCATACATAGTGCACGTCTCTTCCGACCCTATCCTGACTGCGTTTTGTCTGGCTGCGGAACTGGCCGACAATGCTGCCGCCTACAGGCATTTAGCCGCAGCCTATTTACAGGTTGCTGATGACGTCAGCGCGTTCGCTGTTGACCTCCTAGGTATAGAAGATATGCTTTTACTGAATAAAACCAATAAATTAAAAAACAACAAGCTTTCATGTTTACCCATCCGATCCCATCAGTCATCGAGCAACTAAAAAGACGATAAGCAGTTCCCCTTTTGAGGAGACGATTATTGGCTAAAGCATCAGCTCATACAATTGCAATTGAAAAATGCAATGGAACGATGTTGCTATTGAAAATTGCAACGGAACGAATATGTCATACATACTCGGAAGTTGCAAAATTATCTGTCAGAAATCCACGCGAACTTAAGTGAAATTGTCTCTCATAAAAAAAAGCTTCTAAACGAGACAAAATTTTAGATACTAGAAAGTCACAATGATCTATGCTCTAATCGTAAGCATTCTGAACAGGATGTTGTCGTACGTCAGAAGAAGTGGAATTTGTACTGAAGCAGACGTCGGGTGGCAAAGGAAGACGGCACTTCGTGTTGCCGAGGTTGCTTATGGCTGTCGACTATAGGCAAAAGGAATTTGTCGCTCATCCTAACACTCAAACGGTAACATTCATCGTCAAACTACGATTCAATAAAGTTATATTGATTCACTTATAAAACTATTTAAGCAACATTATATGCCCTATTTTATTATGGCCCCTTTTAAGTGGATGTAACGCATATTTTCCCCTAACTTTTTTTTGTTTGCGTTTTTTTCTTTGCGTCATGTCTGCAAATGTATTTTCTTTGTTTTCTTTCTTACTATTTTAACATCGATCTCTTACAAGATGGACCGATGACTTGATGAAGGTTGTGGCAATCCGCTGGATGTGAGAAGCGCAGGTTCGGTCGATATGGCGACGCTTAGGGGAGGCCTATGTCCAGCAGCGGATATCTTTTGAACGCAATGATGATCTAACATTGATAATTCATCCTCAGGTACTGGAGTCGTACTGGCTCGGCAATTGGCACAGTTGGAGAACCAAACCAGTACTATTTAAAGCTTTCACAGTTTTGAGCCGAGTGCTCATAACACCATTTATTCTCATTGTTTGCATGGTGAGCATGATTATTCAGTTTCTATTTGATTCATATTTGACCATTTGGTTGTCGCCAGTTATCTATGTTAAAAGTTCTCTGTATATAGGCTGCGAGGCTAGAGCCATTTAGTAACCGAGCACAAATTCAGAATCCGGGCTGCTACTTACTGAGAATTTCCTAATGGAAACTCTCAAGCCAGGACGAGACGCTTAGCAGTCGCTCTACCAACTAGACAGTCTCAATCTGAACAACAACAGTCAATGAGTGTGTGTCTAATGAGTGTGTTTGCAGTTAGCGCCTCGTCATCACCTCGTAGCACACTGGCAGATCCCGTTGAACAAACTGATAACACACGTCTCCGCATACTTCGTGTTCCTTGCCCTGGTATTCTTTATTTCTAATCAAGATAAACTGAATCAGAAGCGAGGACCTCCAAACACAGGTTCGCGATTTACTTTCTAATGACGCTGATGAGATGCTTTGTCAAGATTATTACAATTAATTGCACACGATATCCCAGTTGCGGCTTGATAACGTATGGTTATAACGTGCTGCACAGTTAAGTTGCTGTGTGGCACATTATGCTTATATTATTTATTTGTGTGTATTACACAACCAAGTAAGTATAAACGGAGCTGTTACAGTTAAATCTTTGTCAATAGGCGAGGCAGATTACTATGTCCAAACTTCTTTCAAGGGATAGTACAACGCTACATGGACCTAAATGATCGTAGTTTTTAAAGAACTAACATTAAATATACTGGAATGGATAGATTTTTGACTTCTTCCTTCACAAGCAACCCCGACATCAAACTTCTTTTACATCCATGTCGGCCTCAACCACGTGATCCTTTCGGTGCGTTAGGTGCCGAGGCGCCGCTGATACTGTATGTCTGCGGCTATGCCTGGTCGGCTCTTCGGATGTGCCTGATGCAAGGTCCACATCGATACTTCAGCAAGATGTGGAACTGGACCGAGATCATCATGCTCACGCTGTTCGGATTTACCTTCGTCTTTTGGATCCAAGCTGCCATTGATGTTGCAATAAATGATGAGGAATGGTCAGGTATAAGTGTACTAGCCTAGCCTACTTTATAAACTTTGCTGCGTGGAGGTCGGAAAATATCCCACGGGAACATACTGCCGAGATAAAAGGTATCCTATGTCCAGGGTATCATAAAGTATAAATTGGTACTTCAGAAGAACAAATGTAACCTCGATTTAACGGCCTATTTTGTAGGATATACATACCCAAGAGCTATTAACCTAGTGAATCTACTGCTTTAGCGACTACGTAGCGTAATTACTTTAACCACTAGATGGCAAAACACCGCAAAGTACGAGTAGATATCACTGGTCCTTGTGCTCTAGCCCTAAGTTAAGTAGACAATGGTGCCGATTCCCTCGTTCACAAACTAAACTAAATTTAAGATCAGTGCATCTTTTTCTTTCTATTTCATTAAGAAAAGGACAGAAGATAAATTTTAGTTTAGTCCTGTCAAATTAATCAGCGCTTGAAATTGACGTAATTTTAGTAGGCAAGTTTTTAATCACGTCTTAACTTGTATGGAGTAGTGACAGGTGCTGATTAATTTCACAGGACTAAGCTAAAATTTATCTTCTGTCCTCTTCTTAATTAAATACAAAGAAAAAGGTGCACTGAACTTAAATTTAGATTAGTTTGTGAACAAGGGAATCTGTACCAATAGTTAGATGGTACGTGAGATAAGATAAGCCAAGCATAATTGAGTAGCTTATACCTAAAAAAAAAGGAGCTACGTCTGCCATCAAACTGCTTTGCAGTTTGGCAGAGGTAATAAATGTCTTGTAAAAATATTTCTGTGAATAAACACTTTTTGACATACACATGAACCTAGAATTCGCATAGCTTATATTGTGTGGCATTGTATGTAACATCTTATTGACAATAGAATATTGAATGTGACCTTTAAAATGTTTAGAACGCAAATATTGGAGCCAGCACGACCCAACTCTATTAGCCGAGGGCACGTTCTGCCTGGCGACTATATTCGCTTTCTTCCGACTTATGTTCCTGTGCCAGTTGAACTACCATCTAGGGCCGCTGCAGGTATGCTGATTTTACATTTAAATGCCGCATTGATTCTATGTAAGAACGCCCTCGTTAGAAAATGTTGCAAACATACCTTTATTCAAATTAGATCTCCTTCTTTGGCTTTACTATTTCAAGAGCCCTCTGTATGCAAACATGTAACATTGTAAAAGTTATATACATAACCAAATTACAAGATGATTATTAACATTAACTAAATTAAATTAAAACTATGTTAAGCCTAAAAAAGGCCCTCGGGGAATTGTACCGAGGATGCTGGCGGCATAAAGTTATATTAGTTCTACTTCGACCGGCATCGCTACATGTAAGCAATCACTTCGCACTTGAACTGCTCACCACATAAACAGTTATTTTACAGGTGTCGTTAGGGAAAATGACTATCGACATTTACAAGTACATCTTAATATTTGCAATCATTATAAGCGCTTTTACTGCCGGCCTCGCCAGATTCTACCAATACTACGATGGAATGGTGTACGAAGACGAATTCGGAATGAAGACAGTACAGGTAAACAAGCAGAGCGAATTGACCTTAAAACACTTTTTTTTTATGGGTGGGAAATCATCAAATAACTTCTCCCGCTCTGAGCGGAGTGGGAGGGTGTGTCAGACTCTTACTGACTAAAACCCACCCGTATTCCTTCCGTTGCCTGTGTTGCCAGGGGCCTCGGTAACTCTTTAGTACCTTCCCGCGACCCCGGCAGGCATCGGCCCTAGTGGACCCCTACACTTACCTTAAAACCCTAGCACAATGAAAAGAGCACACTATTCGACTTTAATTTTAAAATATTGTAACTATCAAATTAAACTTTAACCCGTAGAGACAGTAACGGGGTTTATTGGTCGTTACACCACACATGTCATTTTGAAACAGAAGTTAACAGAGTAGGTTAATACCAAATAAAAATGTTCATAGCGTAGGTAAGTCTTCTAAACAAGTGAGACAGTTAAACTTTACGGGATTTGTATTAAAAAATGTTGATGTTTGAACGTTCATGCATTTTATTCGTATTCCTAAGGTTAAGGTCAGATTTGTATGTATTTCTGGACTGACTAAAACCGTAGTTAAATAAGGCGTTGGCATTATAGCGGAACTTACGACCACTTGACTACGTAGATTCAAGTTTAAAGTTCATCCGATTTACTACTTTGACTGCACAGTGGAGCCCCTGTCTTCCATTTTACATTAGTGACGGTAGCGACACGGCCGTAAACCCAGTAGTACCTAAGTCTATGGTACGAGCTTTCGCGTTCGATCATTAGTTCACATTGTCTGCACCTTATTTCACGGATCATTGCAACTTACAAAGAAGCGTTAACTGTTACTTTACATTAGTTGTTGAACAAAAACCGGATGATCTGCCTATATAAAACATTGACATTGGTTCCCATGACTCAGGAGGTGCTTTTATTATCAAAATAAACTGCTTTACATCAAATTAAAGAATTATGTTGCATTGAAGCCTTGAAGTACTGCCTCGTTGGTGTGGTTAAATTCTCAGGTCGGGCAAGGTGTTTCTGGGTTTTCCATTAAGAAATTTTCAATAGCAATTCAGTATCGGGATTTGCACCCGCTTGTTGGAAATACAAGGAACTGATGAAATGTGTGGTCAAATACCACAACTGCCAATCCCTTAGAAGAATGTAAAAACATAATTTTGTACAATATATTCTTATGAACCTTTCAGGTGTCTTCATTCACAAGTTTTACCGACACTTTGAACACTTTATTCTGGGCACTGTTCTGCATGGCGCCTCTGGAAAGTGCTGATGTGGTGTTGGAGAACACTCGGGACCCGAGGAGCTTGGACAAGTTCCATGAGAATAGACACGCGTATACCGAACGTATTGGATACTTCTGTTTTGGATGTAAGTCACTCATAAGTAAAGATAGTTTCAAAATCAATAATAGTTTCAATTTGAAACTATCTAAGACTTACTTCCAAAATATTTACTACCTCGTCAAACCAGGACAGGCTTCTATTTATAGTCTCCAGATCTAGCTGTAACGTATCTATTTTATCTCAGAAGTAGCTTCTTTGTGTCATCGGTTCATCTTGTTCTGACCACCACGTTAATTTTACGTGGTCCCTTGGTAGTCCCGTGGTACCCTTCCAACCTGCTACGAAGCCAATAAAAGGAACCGAAATTCCTTTCTTTATATATAAATAACGATTACCCATGTTCACTGCGATCTGCGATTTCAAATAAAGATTTCCACAAACTAATGGTCGCTGTAGCATGCTTACCTACTTGAAAGAATTCAATAAACTTTATTTTAATTACAGGCTTCGAAGTAATATCCGTAATAGTCGTACTAAACATGCTCATAGCAACTATGTCCAACACTTTTCAAAGGGTCAACGACAACGTGGACATAGAGTGGACATTCGGGAAGACTGAGGTAAGCTTACGTTATTCCTAGCATTATGTTATTACATAATAATAAATAAAACCTCCACAAACTCGTCAACTGAAGAATTTTACTGTTTCCCGTGATTTAATAGCACTTCTATTTATGTTAATATTGCCATTTTCAACAAGATTCCACTAAGTTATAAAGAAAGGCAGACGCAATCCTATACAAAAGTGAAAATGCTATCGTAAAATTCAGTCTATTAGATGTACCGCAAGTGTTTGTAAATATTGTGTAAGTGCACAGGTACACCACATGAAGGTACAAAGCACAAGTACCTAGGAAGTGAACTCAGTTCCCTTAGGTATGAAAGAGGATACCTTCTTGTAGACATAAAGGACCTAATAATTGTTTTATCATCATCATTGCAGCAGAAAGACGTCCATTGCTCTATATATAGAGCAGTGGACGTGGAGTGGTATCCTATCCTATAGGATAGGATATTCTGTACTTCAACTGGAAGGCCTCCCATAAAGTGGACCGATGACCTGGTGACGGCCGCAGGGATCTGCTTTATCATACTAAGGTTAGGTAAATGTTGTTGAGACCAATGTGACTGTTTGATAGTTTCAACCTTAGTGAAGTTTCAATTTACTGAGACTTTTCGTCAAAAGTGGTAAGGCATTTACGAGGTCAACTATACCTAATCGGAAACTCTAGCATTGTCATCAATGAGGATGAGTGAGCAAACATGCTCGCTTGTCTTGCAAATGCTAATCAATGTTTAACATTTCGTCTAAAATGCAAACCCATGTTGATTGGGTTTTACGAACCTCTTAATGGGTCTTAAGACACGACAGAATTTCCATACCTGGCCTGACAACATTGCATTAAGGAAATTTGAGCCAGGTCAGAATACCAACACACTTCTTACAAACAAACACCTCGGTATTTGGTGGTTATCAGAATATCACTGTGTAAGTTACCTACTTATATCAAAGATCGTCGACCTGCAAATTGCAAAAATCGTAGGTAAGGTTATTTGAATTTCGCAGGCTTTTTTTCTTTTTGGGTGGGAAATTATCAAATAACCTCTCCTGCTCTGGGCGGAGCGGGAGGGTGTGTCGCTCTTACTGACTAAGCCTTCCGTTGCCTGTGTGTTGCCAAAGGCCACGGTATTCCTTTCAGACTTTCCCGCGACCCCGGCAGGCATCGGCCCGAGTGGACCCCTACACTTGTGCTGAAATCTCTTTGTGGCGCCCAGGGACTACAACGCGCCGTCGACCCGGGCCTGGTCCTTATCGGACGGCGAGCAACCTATAGCTCACCGTCCGCAAGCCCGCGCCTACGGTGGCCGGGAATTGGCTTGGATTCTCAACGCCCAGAACGTCTCTTATGGCGCGGGCGGCGGCTAGGGGCGTGAGGGCGCGAAATTTGCCTCTCCGTCACCCGTTCCGCCTCCTCCTTCGCGAGCATTACTGCTTCGCAAAAGGTGACGGCTTCCCATGTCCTCTCGCTCCGTACCATGGCCTGAACCAGTGCCGGACGCGAGAGATCACCGCCGCCGATCGCCTCCACAAGGACACGGCAGTGCCCCGCCCAAGCCGGGCAGACCCCCACCGTATGCTCCACCGTGTTCTCCCGGCGATCCACACAATGGTGACGCCCGGGCGTTTCCTACCGCCTTATCCGGAACAGGAATCTCCCGAAGCAGCCGTGTCCCGTGAGGACCTGCGTCAGGCGAAAGGTGAGGACGCCGTGGCGCCTCACTAGCCACTCCTCAAAGAAGAGGGGACTTATCGCCGCAATTGTGACGTGCCCAGCACTGGGTTGCGACCATGTCGCCATGAGATCCCGCCGGGGAGTTATGCCCCGGCGTTTCGCCTCCTCGCGCCACTCCCATACGTGCGCGAAGACGTTTGAGACTCCAGATCCCATGGCGGCAAGGAGGCTCGGCGCCTCACCAGAGACCATGCGGTATCCCCGGACCAGACGTATAGCCATGACCCTTTGGGACGCGTTCAACCTGCGTGCTGGCCGCCGCGCCATGGAACACCGGTGCCTTGTAAAGGGCCATGAACCGCATGACCCCCGCGTAGAGCCTCCGGCAGGAGGCGTTTGGACCCCCTAGATAGGGCAGGAGCCGCTTTAAAGCAGCCCCGGCCCGCCTCAGTCTGGGAGCCAAACGTCAGAAATGTCGACCATTCAGCCTGCCTTCTAAACTCTCTTTTAAGTGTTCCATCTGCGGTGGGCCCTAAGCCACCATACCACCACGAGGCCTGCCTATAAGCCTGTCAAAATTGTATAGCAATTCAAAAAAATAAATGTAAATTGCCTTAGAAGAGCTGCTACATTACAAATGCCAATGTACTAAGTAATAGGTACTCATAAGAAACTCCAGGTTAACGAACTCGTGGGTAGTCTCAAGTTAGCAATAAAACTTTATAGTTACTCAACTTGTCCAAGTTCAGGTCAGGTACAGATTTCATCCAAGAGTGGGCTATAAGTAGGTACTTATTTAAACTACAGGTTGGTCGCAATTGTAGTTTCGACCGATGCAATCGATATCTATAAAAAAAATTAAAGTTACAACAATACTGAATTTGCAGATAACTAAGTGCGAGGAATTGCGAGAAGCATTCTTCATAATATTTTAACTACTTACACTTAAGCACCCATTAGTCGAAAGTACAGGCGACAGTAAAGAATAAATTCCACCTCTATAACTACTGAAGAACCCCCAGTAAACCTAATGAAGTTATAAAACCGGCCAAGTGCGTGTCGGACCACGCACAATGAAGGGTTCCGTAGTTGGGATGAATTTATCCCAAAAACAAACTTAACATTGTACATCGATGTACGTCACGGTCATTTCTCCAACTGCAAATGTAAGTTGGTCGAATATTACTCATTAATTTGTAGCTGAGCCTACTTAGCTGATTACAGCTAGGCTCAGCTACAACTCATGGCATAGTATATAATAACGAACTTAAAAGGAAAACTATTAAGTTTTCCTTTTAAGTTCGTTATATGCCATGATATAACATGCCATGATATTTTTTCATATATCCAAAAACAACCATTTAGCTGGCAAGGGGGGGGGGGGCAACCCTTGACTCTAACAAAAATTAGCACTTAAACCTTTTGACCGCCACAGTCATGTATAGACGACAGACCAAAATGTGCCCGGCACGCCACGGTCACGACTACATGACAGATTTTAAGGAATAATTCGTAGCTTGGCGCCGAAGGCACGATTTGCTTTTTAGACGTGGCGGTCAATAGGTTAAAGCAAATCCCAGAATCGAAAAATGGTTTTCATAGACCCGCAAACATGAACGACATATTTAACGTTACACCAACCCACACCATGGGATAGACGAAAAAAAAACATCATCCCCACTTTACGTGCGAGGGACCCTACGTTTTTTTTACTACTTTGTCGGCGTGATTAACCTACCCACTGCAAATTACAGCTTTCTAGTACTAAGAGCCTCTGAGCTAAGCCGCGGACAGACACCCAGAAGGACATGGCGAAACTATAAGTGTTCCTTGATGACTACGGACCCCTAAAACCTGCAATCCAATTAGAGGAACTCTTAAGTTGGTATCCATCTAATGGATAATTCTTGCTTAAACTCGGGAATTGCCACAATTGGATTCATTATAAAGTCAACGTATCTAAAACTTCCAATTACCAGGTCGAGCAAAGTGTTTTTTGGGTATTTCCATCTGGAATTTCTCAGTAGCAGCCCGGAGTCTGGATTTGTGCCCGGTTGATGGCAATAGGCTCGCCCCTTATTACATGGGTCTTAAACATAAGTGGCGTGATACGAGGCATGCCTTTTAAGTTCTGTCGTTTCCATATTTCCCGGCAATTTTGAATTTGGAACTGTTATATATTCGAATGTTTAAATTTTGAATCTCAAAACAGTTCAATAGCATTAAGAAAGTATTAGGATTAATGCTATTGTTTAGTCACAGCGTCGATTGTAATCTGTCAGGTTACGTACGAAAATGAATATTTCTAAGGAAAATGTTCGTGCAGTTAGAAAAGGCCTAACACGGCTTCAGTGTTTTGAAGAGCTAACATCTGTGTTCAGTGATGAAGCCCTATGTCTGCGGACTGTCGAACGCTGGTATTTAGAATTCCAGTGTGGACATACTAGTGTTAGTGACAAATCTCGCGAAGGACGCCCAAAATCCGCCTTCACTGAAGATAACATCATTGCTGTGAGACAACTAATTCTCGAAGATAGTCATGTGACGTATCGAGAGATAGAGGCTCTATTAGACATCTCAGGGACTCAGAAGGATAGGGATTCAGAAGATCTTGCATGAAGCGCTTGGTGTGAGAAAGCTAGTTTGCCGTTGGATACCGCATCTGCTTTCCGACGATCACAAGGCGGCCCGCGTCAGATGGTGTAAGAAAACTCTGCAAAGGTTCAACCGAGGAGAGTCAAATCACGTCTACGACATCATCAGTGGTGACGAATCTTGGATCTATGCCTACGATCCTGATTCCAAACAACAATCTACAATCTGGGTCTTTCAAGACGTGCCAAAGCCGACTAAAGTTGTTCGTTCTCGAAGCACTTCAAAGAAGATGGTGGCCACGTTCGTTGGAAAAACCTGCCATGTTGCGACTATTGCACTTGAAGATCGTAGAACGGTTAACACAGAATGGTATACCACAGTTTGTTTACCACAAGTCATCGCCGAACTTCGAAAATCTAACTCAAAGCGACGCATCATCCTGCACCACGACAACGCAAACTCACACAGCGCTCGTCAAACGATTGAGTATTTGAAGCAGGAAAAAGTAGAAATTCTTGACCATCCTCCATACAGTCCTGACCTAAGCCCTAACGAATTCTTTACATTTCCTAAAATTAAGAAAAGTCTTCGTGGTCAAAGGTTCCAGTCCGGTGAAGAAGCAGTCGACGCTTTCAAGTCAGCCATTTTGAACACCCCCACTATTAGAATATAGAAAGAACCAGAAGCCGCGAGCACGCCTAATACTGAAGCGTCAAAAACTACTCCTAAATAGAGTAGTTTGACGCGCAGCCGATCAGTAACTCTGTGAACGTCGTATCGCGTGACGTGTTTTACCGGTGTGCAATTTTATTTAATTATGCCGTCTTGTGTCGTTCATACATGTAAAAATGCACCGGGGCTAAAAAATAAACAGGATGGGATCACATTTCACGTGTAAATAGCGCATTCAAATATCGTCTTATTTAATTACTGAATAAATTGTTCAGTTTGTAATTGTCATAGAGAATGATGCATCCATCTTGTTAGTGTTGCCAGTATAAGAGTTTTGATTTTCTCTTCTTTTTAGACTGAGGGCATTTTTTTCGTTGTAGTGTTAAATTAATAACAACTTTAAAAGACTGACTGGAAAAAGAAAGGTTATCAATGTAATCCGTATGTATATATGATTTTGTTAGAATTGCATAACATTCATAATAGGTACTATGTTAGACTATTAGGATTTCTAGAGCACCCGGGGCGGGTGTATGAAATTATGTATCTATGAAAAGACCAATTGTGATTTTATTATTTATATTATCTTACCAATACTCTCAACGTTTACTCCAAAACGGGTACATAATGTCCCAGCTAACAACATTACGCGGGTGGGAAGTGAGGCGGGCGCGGGACGCTTGTCTTGATTTTGGACAAAGCGTGCAGCTTGCAATGACAATTGAACGCGGATTCTGGTTCTTTCTATATTATATTCTAAGCCCCCACTTTAGAGTGGAATAAATGTTATAATAACTGGTTTGAGCGAATGGAAAAGTGTACCTATTAAGCTACGTGGTGAATACTTTAAAACAATAAAAAGTACTGTAAAGTTCTAGTTGTTTTTTTCATCAAACGACAAAACTTGAAAAAAAAAAACAAAAGGCATGCCTCGTATTATGCATACATAATACGAGGCATACCTTTTACAATTATATATACAATTATACATACATACACATGTGTATGTATACAACACATATTATGTCTTTGTTTTTTCAGGTATACATAGACTACATGCTGCAGACAACGCTACCGTCGCCGTTCAACTTGATCCCCACAGCATCAGGAATGGGTAACGTCATGGAATGGTTCCGTGGTAGATTCAATCGCCTACCGGGGGTGTACGCCCGGTGGTCTCCTCAATACTGTTGCTACATTGTACGTATATCTACAATGACGTAGACCTACGCTTAACCTATTGACCGCCACATCAAAAAAGCAAAAACGTGCCCTCGGCGCCGAGGCACAAATTATTCCGTAAAAGTCTGTCATGTAGTCGTGACCGTGGCGTGCCGGGCACATTTTGGTCTGTCATCTATACATGACTGTGGCGGTCAAAAGGTTAAAGTCGAATTATTAATTCCCTGGAGTAACCTGACATGTGGTAGCTGTCACTTTGTGTTAAATGGTCATATTTGTTGTTTTCTAGACTCTATACACATACAAACTCACATACAACTCACGCCTTCTTACTATGGGGGTAGGCCGACATTATAGAACGCCACCTGCTACTCTCCTTACATACTCCTTTTGCTTCGTTTACGTTCATACATCTGGTCAAATACGCACGCCGGTTGCGAGTATTACGCACCTGACTATTTTGAAAAACATCACCAATGAGGCCACTATATGTCTTTCTGGGGCGTCTCCTCCCGGCATTTCCACTCACACCTGCCTTGTAAATTCCTTTTGTTAGTCGCTTTTCATTCATCCTCTCAACATGACCAAACCATCTAAGCATACTCTTTTCAATTTTTGTCACTACATCTTCCTTTAAACCGCACCATTGCCTTATCACATCATTTTTCAGCCTATCATTTACATTCACATGCTTCTCAAGGAACGCATTTCCACAGCATTTACTCTACGTTCATGCTTTTTTTGCCACACCCAACATTCACTTCCATACATAAGCGTAGGCACCAGCACACCATTATTAGTCGAGCCTCTTTGGGCATCGACTGGTTGGTCACCATCGCATGTATAGCACCATTCACTTTATTTCCCGCATTTACTCTCCTTTCCACATCTTCATCAATCTTTCCATCACTTAGTCTACAAGTCCCCAAATATAAAAAAAACACTTACTTGCTCTACACTCTTATCATTTATTTTCACATCACACACCGATATATCCTCTTCTCTTTCAAACACCATGACCTTCGTCTTATTCACATTTATATTCATCCCTTTCATCTTATATGCTTCATCCATCACAGTTACCATTTCTTACAGCTGTTCAGCTGACGATGCAAGTAGAACTTGATCATCTGCGTAAAGAAGGCATTTAACGAAAACCATTACAATAAATATGATCATTTTTTTTACACAGTGACAGCTTGCACAAGTAAGATTACTCCACTAAACGAATAACTCGACTTTAGGTATTATCACACGTTCTAGCTCATAGTCGGCGCTAGGGCGGTGACGGAAGTGTATGGGTGAGCCGGGTAAACTTTGAAACCATTTATACTTAGCTAACTAATCGATTAACTTCGCCACTGGTATCCGGCGTCGACTACCCACAGCCAGAGCGTGTGAAAAGGCAGTAAAGGTATAATTTTTGTTTCCGCAAGTCGTACTACCTCAATAAAAGTCAACTGCAGGGAAAGACCTATAAGCTAGATGAGCTGTAGGTAAGTTGGTGCTAAGTTACCGTTCGATCATGCTTCCCATAGATCGTAACGCAACTAGCATTAAATACCCGTATCAATGTATCGATGAAAAATTTCTTCAATTCATAAAACAGACAATGGGACATTATTTTGTAATGCCCCGTTTCTGAATAATTTAAGCATAACTCACTTTTTTCTGTCTTATCTGTGTTATGATCGTAAGTGTGGCTAAGAGTGCGAGGTTCTGGGTTCAATTAGGTACCTATCAGGAAACAGAGGTAGCTAGGTAAATAGTTCATGATATGGGATCTGGGGTACCTACTCAAATAGCAAACAGCTTGCAACCTGTTTAACGCATAGGGAAATATCAATTAACTGTACAACGCCTTTTACCAATTAGGTACCTAGATGCTACTCTACCTACAGACAGCATGTAAAAAAAAAGCACAATAGGTAATCATTTGAAGTGAATGGTAAGCAATTACTATCACTTCCGTTCGTTATCTCCTGTACTACAAAATAAATAGTTATTTGCGTGTGAATAAAACGGAACATTTATAGCTAATTATTTCTGCATTAGGAGCGTGATGTGGAAGCGTCTGTGCGGAGAGAGTACCCGGCGCTGATGTCCGTGCTGGTGCAGCGATACTTTCGAGACAAAGACAGTTCGCAAACGAACATACACAGGCTCGAGACCGAACTTGCGGCTATGCGCAAGAACCTCGCTGGTATTAGGATTCCACGAACTAACAATGTGTCATAAACTATTTGTTCTTTTTCGTCCATCTATCGCATGTCGCATTACAGCCGGCCGCGGAGTAGGGGTAAAGTGAAAGGCGCTCGGCAGAGCAGCCAAGGCCAATATGGCGGCGCCCATGGCTCGCATCGGCCTCACTAAAGTTTCACTTGCATCGTGGTTTGATAAAACCACACAATTTTTTTCTGTATGACATACAGAAAAAAATTGAAGTGAAGATAAAGATACATTGTAGTATCTTTATCTTCACTTGTGAATTGATCGTAAGCATACTGCCTTATTGTAGGCATTGAGTTGAATTGGTCGGACGATTATTTTCTATCTCTATTATGTTAATATAGTGTGTTTCGACATCAACTACAATGTAAGGATATGGAAATGAGTTTTTACATTTCTATTACAAAACGTCAAACACCCTATTTTATTGTATTATAAGTTTCTTGATAAGAAATATCGTTTTATTAGTAACTTAGCCTCTAAAAACAATTATGTTAATTTATGTTGCTTAATAAAAGTCATGAATACTGAATAATAATGTTTAAATACAAGTATTTATAACGTTGAATAAAATATATTATTTACAACTTACTTATATAACTTATTTGACATGGATACACTGATATATATATATTTTCATGAGTTCACTTACATTGACAATAAACGATATTATAATAATTTATGTACTATCTGGCGATAATATCTTCTGCCTTGGAATACTTGCAACTTTCCGTTCTAAAATCCATTTTGCACAAAATGAGTATGATTTTCATTTTTTAACTTTAACTACGAAAAGGACCGCAGATATTCCCGCCAAACTGTTTCCGCAAATATAAAAAAAAAAACATTTGGTCCTTTACAGACCTTTATTCAGTAACACTGGCATCACTGTACACGACTTCCAGTCATAGACAATCCCAAGCACATCCACGGTTCGGGCTGGTCGGCCTCCGATCACATGCGCACATGGAACTTGCCCGCTTTAGTGACGTATTTGACACCCTTGAAGGGCTTGTACTTGGCTCCGTACATATCGAGGCGGCTGACTCGGAGCCCACTGACGGCTAATTGAGGTATCGTGAAGTGCACGTTGATGCTTGGGTTCGCGCCTGATGTGTCGGCGCCTGTTGCTACTGACACCTGGGAAAAATATTTTTTGGTATACAAGTGGTCGGACAATGCCATAAAAAAAAACCGGCCAAGTGCGTGTCGGACCACGCACAATGATGCCGTAGTTGGGATGAATGTATCCCGAAAATAAACTAAATACATCGATATACGTCACGGTCAATTTTCGAACTACAATGTAAGTTTGTAATCACAAAAAAAAAATGTTTAATGTGTTAAAACTACCAATTAACGACTCGGGCTTTTACCTTTACTAGTGCTGTGAGACCTTGCAATTTCGTGATTCTAGGTCAACGGGATACACCCTACCCTACAGGTTTTGATCAATTTGCGGGAAAAAATTCGCAGTATTTTATTATTGCTTCACAGACAGTCCGCTGTGCAGGGCCTGCATGAAGGACGACGAGACAGCAGCACATGTGCTACTAAACTGCCCGGTGGTCGCACATACAAGGCAAAGTACTTCGGTAACCCAGGTACTCTCCGTGAGATGGTCAGTAACACCAAGGCGTTGCTGGCCTTCCTTGAGGAGCTGGGGTGGATCGAATAATCGATTTCCCACCCGTACGCAAAATACGCGCATTGACGTGGAGTTGCGGACACCAGCCCGTATTACCTATTACCTATGATTGCTTTCATATAGAAGCTTGATTTTTTTAGAGTTCCAAGGAACACTCGACCTACGTTTTTGATAATAATTTTAATTTGATACCTCCACGCGTCCCTGAGAAAAAACGTCTTGACAGACTCACAGACAGACAGACAACGAAGTGATCCCATAAGGTTTTTTTCCTTATGAGGTACAGAACCCTAAAAAACGTCAGAATTTGAAGTTATTTAGGGGAACATGAATGGATAAAATACACCAGGCAGCATTTGGGGCTCAAGGCCGCAAATGCTTTCGCAAGATAATTTTGTACCAGTAAGGAATGGCACCCACCTACTTTCCAACAAATATGAGCGCAGCCAAACATCTAAGCGATATTAACGTGTCATAACCTATTAAAATGAATTGAGTTCTAGAACTCAAATGACATCATGTAGTGGGTTTTTTTCAGAAGGTACCGTCAAACGCTGCAACATTGCCTCGCATACCCAATTTTGCCTATTATATGAATTTACCAATATCTTTTTAAATATTGGTTGTAGCAACTTCAAATGGTTGGTAGTTATTTAAATCATTACCTGGCAATACGAAAAACCCGCCGCCATGTTACTTTTCTTTGAAACCACATGACAGTGAGTTGTCAAACGCAATGAGTGATAGCCGAACACAACATTGCTTATAAAGAACACAACATTGCCTAGCATTGTTTCTAGTGGCATAAGCAAAAAGTGGCTGTTTTGCAATTCTTATCCCTAAGTCCTACTTATAAGGGTTAACTTCCAGTGCAAGAATGATGTACTTAAGTCGTTTAGACGGTCAAAACTGAAGCAGGCAATGTTACAGTTTTGTGGCCCAACTTTGCCTAGTGATTAAGACTTATATTTCGAAAATGATACAGAATAATCATATTTCTAAGTACACTGCCAATGGCCATTAATATAAGCTTTATCCCCAACCTGACAAGGGTGAAAATTGATTGCATTTTTTCGAAATATATCAATGTTACTATAAAACTACGGCAAAGTTGCAGCATTTTACCGGTAGCACTATCCTAAGAAAGATCTTAATAATCACAATATTACTCACAGTTCCTCTTATATTAGGCAGTTTTGGTAACTCGATGCGTCCTATGTCCCATAACAGCACCTTACTGACAGGATCGTACGAGTATTTGCCTTGATTTGCAGTGAGAGAGCAGTTCAACACACATTTAGGCATACAGATCTCTAAAGATACATCTGAAAAAAAAATTAAGGTAGTTAAAAACTAGAGTTGAAATCTAGCAAATTTGTATGGTCATACCCGACCTATTTACAATGCATTTACTTTTTTATCCAACTATGGCATAAACGTATAATGTTTAGTAAATTAAAATCTAAACCTCCTTTATGATTTTAATTTATTAAACATTATGTATTTCAAAATATATGTTAGTGTCTTCTGAGTATTTCAAATATCTACAGGCAATACAAATATGTGTGCTATGTGGGAATCAAACTTGATCGATACCTTTGAAAGTTTTCTCAGAATAATTAAAACTAAAACGTACAGACTCTTACGAAAAATCCATCCTTACTTTCTAAAGTCCGCCCCATAGTTTGCTTGGGGCCAACCGTGAGGTCTAACCGTCCCTGGTCGCCATTAGACCGGAGCGTGAGGCTGTGTCGCACATACATTGGAATCGCCACGACGCTCTGGGACCCAATGTGGTACGACATAAGGCGGAAGTTACCGTCCGGCGGGATGAATGAAAGTATTCTTTCAGACTATAAGAGACAAATAGATTCGTTTTTATTAGCAGTAGGCAATATCTAAATAGCCAGAAACGAAGTTGTTTCTCTCCGTATACACCTCTAAACATGTTTTTATTTCAAATTTCTTCCGTATTTTGCAATTTGCATCAAAGTAGGTTCGATCGTAATAAAAAATAATAAAAGCGACGAGTTTAATTATTACAATTCTATAAATACACATTAGTTAATGTCGCCTCTTATTTTTATTACCACACAACCTGATAAAGCAAGTTTAATTAAGGAATACATGCATATGTTGTATGTGTGTTGTTGTATCAAATATTTACTAATTTACTCACCTCCCATCTTTTAAATCTCACACAAGGATGGAATGAAACATCGTCGAATAGACGTGGATTTACAAAAGTAAGGGTCAGATCTGGCATTCCACTTAGCTTTATACAGCAATCAATCTGAAACCACAATAAAAACTTATAGATAAAGCATACTATGTGAAAAGTGCCCATCTCACGTCTAGGAAACAGACACAACCTTCTATCTATAATAATATTATAAAGAGAAGAGATTTGATTTTTTGTTAGTTAGTTTGTAATGGATACATTCAAAACTACTTAACTAATTTTAAAAATAATTTCACCTATAGAAAGCTACATTATCAGCAAGTAGCACAGGCTGTATTTTATTTTCAAAAAAAGTTAAGAGATTCTTACGAAAATTTCAATAATGGAACCCAAGGTACCAAAAATTTGCCTTTATAATTCATTATTTGGCGAGCGCTGCGAAAGCTATTGATGATACATAAAATGTACGTACTACATGTTTATAGTACTCAACATTACCTACCCACAAAAAAGCGCGAGGCTTTATGCCAAACTATTATAGTTAAGTCACAATGGTGCCGATTCCCTTGTTCACAAACTAAACTAAATTTAAGTTCAGTGCATCTTTTTCTTTCTATTTCAATAAGAAAAGGACAGAAGATACATTTTAGTTTAGTCCTGTAAAATTAATCAGCGGTTGTCGTAAATTGACGTAATTTTAGTAGGCAAGTTTTTAATCGCGTCTAAACTTGTATAGAGTAGTGACAGGCGCTGATCAATCTGACAGGACTAAACTAAAATGTATCTTCTGTCCTTTTCTTATTGAAATAGAAAGAAAAAGATGCACTGAACTTAAATTTAGTTCAGTTTGTGAACAAGGGAATCGGCGCCATTAACCGTTTTTTTTTCAAAATAGTCAAAGTTAAAGTAAAGTAGTACTGATGTATAGTTTAATAACCTAGATTAACACAAATGACTTTTAATCCCGGTAGTACGTTCTCGTGGGATATTTTCCGACATCCACGCGGGCGAAGTCGCGTGATTGCACATATGAAGTAAAAACATTATAATCCCTAGAATTAGATTGTTTGTTATTCTTTCAGTGGTTTTGTGGTGATAGTTCTTTTTTCATCGCTAATACAACAAGCAAAAGAGTTTGATAGCTCCACACCGCATCGCGTCTCTTTCTCGCTTAGACTATTAGTAAGAGATAGCACCTGTGGTTTAATGTTGGCTACTTACATAACCCTGTATCTCCGCAGACACTGTAGCACCACTCTTATCAATAATGGCGTCGACTTCCTCTACAACGTCGAAGTAAGCCTCATTGTTCGCGTACTTCACTCCCGAGCGGCGCCACGGCACGTTCGACAGCTGCCCAGATGGCAGTATTGAAGAAACACTGCAAATATAATGTTTGATGGTTATTTGAAGATACATTGGGCTAAGTGTGTGGGTTATGTGTCCTATGCAATATTGTATTAGACATGGTATACACTTGTTTAGGTCGGCATAATTCGGTTAGGCGATTTTGCCACCGGGCCTGTGTCGAATCATGCCGACCCGAACATGTCATCCTCATTATCATTTCAGCAGATTCTCGTGACTTTCACCAGGGAGCCTGCCTACCGACGCTAGCCATCCGGAATGCAGTCGCCATTTAAGCTGATAAAGCATACAAAGAACCTAATAACTTCTAGATTTAAGAAGATAGAAGAAACATACAATAGTAAATTATTATACAACTACTTATTTACACTAGATAAGATACTAAATCAAATAAGTAACTAACTATAAAAATATATAGACAGATTTATATAAAACTAAATCATGCCATACCATGGTTACCTTATACATACATGGTACCAACAGTGCTATGGTTCAGCCATTAGAGTTGCTAGTTAATTGTTACTTACTTAGATTTCCCAGTAACAGTATTAGCAATAGTCCTTAAAATATTTGGCGGTTTTATCAATTCCTTTAGAATATTGCTCTCAGTAGCCAGAGGGAAACCATTGTCAAGCATCTCATCTAACAACTGTAAAATAAAATTAATAACTTTTATAGGAAGTGAAAATTTGATTAGTATTTTTATTATAGTGTTTTTGATTAGTATTTTTATTATCTCTCCATACCTCATATACTACTACATAGTTTTCCTTAATTATAGTCTCTGTACAGTCTGAAAAGTAGTCCTGAAAAGAAAAGAAAACATCATAAATGCTTAGTCATTCTTTAAAAACTTGATTATCTTAATTGAACAGGTGAGAAAATGCAGTATAATTTCCAAAGTGTACTAAATATTGGACAGACTGATGAAACCATGACCAATTGTCACAGTGGTGTTTATATTTCTCTCTTGTCTTAATTTCTTAGAACTTATTTCTTCTCACATGAACTACTGATATGAGAATATTGATTAAAATCCATCAATATCACATGCAGTGGCAAATATAATAGCGTAGAGGGCAGAGTGCGTTCAGAAGTACACTTTAGTATTGCCAGTCATGAAGACCATTTTAAAGCTTACTTACTTGGAATGTATCAACAACTCGGTGCAGGAACTCGATCACAAACAGTGGAGCAACTTCTTGCATGCACACCGCCACCAGAGCCACACCACCTCTCTGTATTGATATCAAGTAGTGATGGGGGGCTGCCAACACCGGAGGAACATCCTAGAAACAAAATATTTTCTCTTTAACATACAAAGTGAACTACCAATATGGAAGACATAGTATAAAGTTGTCTCATTGGCCAAGGGTCTACCAGTGTGACATATTATTCAAAATTCTGCAATTACCAACACAATGCAAGTAAGAGTGGTGATTGAAGCATGTGCTTTTTTTGTATGAGACTATTCCCTACATTGGGACTAAGCTAGTAATATTTATTATTAAACTAATAATTTATCATTACATAACGTGAATATAATTTGTATATTTCTTTGAATTTTATGTTGGATTAATTTTCTTTGAGTATGTTTTTAAAAAAAAATTGTGCTGAATTTTGCAAACTAGTAGTAACTATAATCTCAGTCAGTATAATTTGCAATTTTCCCCAATTAGATGATTTTCAAAAACAATATAATTTTTAAATGTATCTTTAAATAATTTGTAGGTTCTGCTTATACTTAATTGTGGTTTCACACTTTCATTATACCTATAATACCTTGACTCTATTTTGTAAATTAACATGAGCATTAACATTAACATATAAACCTTACTTACATTGGGAGATGCCCGCTGTGCCTCCAAGTAGTAGTCACATACTGATCTTGGAACCACACTCCGCCAATGCTTTTCGAGAAATACATCCCTGTGAGAAATTTAAATAGCTGTTATAGTAGGGACATATAAATTATAGTTTTTAGAACTTTTTAATGGCTTGAGATCAATGACTTCGATTTCTTTTATTTATTACATATAATCAATATACAACAGATTTCATTTTGAAATTAAACTAGCACTGGAGTTATCCTTTTAGCTATAGAGAATATTATCCTCTCAAGTTACTGTAGTAACTTGTATCAGTTAATCCAGATAAAATTTAAATTCCTGAGTGATTTTTATGATAACCGTTTCACGAAATGCGTTACTAATAATTATAGACATAAGGATTTATAGGACCAGTTTATGTAGTAGACTAGTTCAACGAAGATTTATCTTTAGAGGTACTGCTCTGCGTTAGGCTAAATACCTACCCAGATGGGTTTATTATAAACAAACTGTGAATCATTGTAGCCTATTAACTACGAATGAGTTTGTAACACAGTTTTATTAAATTGTCACTGTTTGCAATGGGAATGTGTTGTGTTTTCACTTTAGTTTTTCGACATTTCTCCCGTTTCATTGGACTTCTCTTCTTCACAATGACACTAATGACAGTTCGCTTGACATTTAGAAAAATGACGTCGAATAGTCGTCGAGTTGTCTCGTATATAGTGTTGGCTGGTGTAGGATCGTGAGGGTTACTTGTGTGGGGGAAATCGATACTACCTGTGTGGATTTGACAGTCTAAAATCATATAATCGTACGATACAATCACAATTTAGTGATAGACATCATTTGATAGTCTTTTTTTTGGCATAGTATCCTAATCATTCTATTTATTTCTAAGGTATTGTTTGAGTCTATAGGACTGTTCAAACTAAGGCGAATCCCACGCGGGACGCGACTATTGTTTTAATAATTAAGAAAACGCCTGTTTGAACATCTCCATATAAGTTAGTTGATCGAATCGATGCGAGCAAACGTCCCGTGTTAGAAACCTGTGTTTTCTAATCTTTGAATATCTGAAAATATCGATTAATTACCACAATCATTACCATAGGAATGCACTAGTGCTCCGTTTAGGGATGTCTGATGTGTAAAATTGTATCGATATTTTTTAAATGAATCGCTTTGGATGAATTCCAAAAGAATTCCATTGGGCTAAATTTTGTAAGAATGTTGGTGTTTTTGCTGACTTCTAAAACAGAAGAAGTTTTCGATTCAACAAGTAAGTTTACAAAGTATACAGTCGATTCAACCGTGAAAGACGGAGGTACGAGGTGTGCGACGTAGGCGTAGTTGCTGTATTTTTAACGGATCTAAACTCGATTTTTAGCTAGGATAGGTACATATTGTGAGAACTATGTATAGTTCGTTTTTTTTTAATCCCAGAGAGTAATTTGACATTTCAAATGATTGTTGTTCGTTTTTCCAATTTGGAGTTTGACATTTGCATGTGTCAATTTAGTCTCCGAGATTAAAAAAACAGACTAGAAAAACGTGCATGTTATAATCGTCCGAACAAAAATAATCAATCAACTCAGCCTATAACAGTCCACTGCTGGACATAGGCCTCTCCCAGGCTGCGCCACAACACCCTGTCCTCCGCCTTCCGCATCAAGTCTGTCCCAGCCACCTTTTTAAGGTCGTCGGTCCATCTAGGGGGGTGTACACTACGCTTGCCGATACGCGGTCTCCACTCCAGGACTCGTCTGCTCCACCGGCCATCGGTCCTTTGACAAATATGGCCAGCCCACTGCCACTTTAGCTTGCTTACTCAGCAGGCTACGTCGGGAACTCCGGCTCTCTTCCAGATAGCTTCATTTCTGATCTTATCCTTCAAGGAAACTCTGAGCATAGCCCGCTCCATGGCGCGCTGAGTGACCTGGAATTTGTGGACCAGCCCGACTGTCAGTGTCCACATTTCGGTACCGTATGTCATAACGGGCAGAACGCACTGGTTGAAGACCTTATTCAACTGCCAGGGCACATTTAAGTCAATGAAAGAAGAACCCATTTTATTTAGTTAATGGTAGTCACACGTCATGAACATTTATAGTATTTTTATAATTACACTGTCTTAATACTAAGAGATTAATACAATGCAATGATAGTTTTACAATCTTCAGCAGCTCCAACGGTATTTTATAATGCTAATCAATTAGTCCATGCCATTGTGATTATAGATACCATTGATAGGACCAGCGGACCAGCATTGAACCAAACATTTTTGTCAGCTATATAATCCACCAACCAGGGCCGGATTTAGGGCAGGGCAACAGGGGCACTGGCCCCGGGCCTCCACAAAGAAGGGGCCTCCACAATTAGATTTTTCATTGATTTTTATATGAATAAAATACTTCGTTTGTGTCCTTCAAAAAAAAAAAAAGAGCCCACAATCATAACTTCGTAAGGTACCTTCTTTGAATTGTTTTTTTTTATCTGTTTCACAAATTTTTCGGGGCCTCCACTTCTTGGTTGCCCCAGGGCCGCCAAAACTTTAAATCCGTCCCTGCCACCAACTTATTATGTGCTTGGCGCGGCATCTACAAGATCTATATTTCGTCTCTTTCAGTTCAAGTATTGTAACATTTTAATACGTTTTCGTAATACATCTAAATATTATATATCGCCAAAAAATATCGATTTATCGAATGAAAAATATCGATGTTTTATGGACAGGCCTAACTCGTTATGTACCTTTTTTATACCATATACACGTGGTTATGAATGAGTCGTAAATAAAACTATGAAAAAGTACATACATTGTAAGACTGAGTCTTAGAATGTATGTACTATTTCAGTTTTATTAAACACAAAGCACAACACCCATTTCTGTAACACTTCTCCAAAACTGCCTCGTTGGTCTAGTGGTCACAAGCATTACTGCTGAGCATGAGGTCCTGGGTTCAATTCCCGGGTCGGGCATGTGTTATGGATTTTTCCATCGGAAATTTCTCAGTAGTAGCAGCCCGGAGTCTGGATTTGTGACCGGTTGATGGCAATAGGCTCGCCCCCTATAACATGGGACTTAAACATAACTGGCGAAATGTGGGTGTACTATAGGTACACCTCTGTCTAACCCTTTGGGAAATACAGGCGTGATGTTAAGTGTTCTCCAATACTGAATGCCTGACATATTTCACATTACACAACTTGATTTGTTCCTCTTCTAACTAATCAGTGATGACCGATTGTATGTAATCCATTTACAACATCCATTACTACTTATACATTAAATATTATACTCCTATGATTGAGTATGCCCAGCAGTTGGTTCAAGATTCAGCAAAGTAGGTACCTACTCTGCAAGTTTTGGTGAAAAACTGTTAACCCTTTGACCACATCAAAAAAGCAAAAGCGTAACCACGGCGCCAAGCTACAAATTATTCCTTAAAATCTGTCATGTAGTCGTGACCATGGCGTGCTGGGCACATTTTGGTTTGTCATCTACACATGACTGCGGTGGTCAAAAGGTTAAATGACAACCAGCACTAACATTGTTGAAAACATTTTGTGATCACACCACAAACACATGAGAAGATATTGATTCTAAAGAAAAGGGCTAACAACAAATAAAACAAAATCTTCTGACATTTTTTTTATTGAGACATATCTTAAAATATAAGTTTTAACGGTTGGATTTAGCAACACGCTCCAACTCATCCTTCTTCTTGATGGCATAAGAGTTTGATGAACCCTTTGCTGCGTTTATGAGCTCATCAGCAACACACTCAGCGATTGTCTTAATGTTTCTGAATGCAGCCTCACGTGCACCAGTGCACAATAACCAGATGGCCTGGTTCACACGGCGCAGAGGGGAAACGTCCACAGCTTGACGACGCACGGTACCAGCACGACCGATCCTAGTAGAGTCTTCTCGGGGACCTGAGTTGATGATGGCTGTCACGAGCACTTGCAACGGGTTCTCGCCAGTTAGCAGGTGAATGATTTCGAAGGCGTGCTTCACAATTCGGACAGCCATGAGTTTCTTGCCATTGTTACGGCCGTGCATCATAAGGGAGTTAGTCAGACGCTCAACGATGGGGCACTGAGCCTTACGGAATCTTTTGTGTGCATACCTGCCAGCAGAGTGGGGCAAGTACTTCGCGTACTTTTCTTTGACGGAGATGTAATCCTGCAGGGACATGTCAGACACCTGGACATCATAGCAACTCCATCTTCCGAACAGCTTAATTTCGGGAATGTCAGCGGCTAGCGGCAGGGGCGCGTTGTCAACAGCCATGCTGCCGCCTTCGACATTATCATCATTCCAGTTCTCCTCAGCCATTATGATTGCCTACAAATAAACATGAACTAATTAGAATCTATCACAAATCACAAAACTAAGACAAGGTTTACTATATTTTAATAAATACATACTTTTTCAAGCTAAATAGCGATTATAACCTCGCGTTGTCAAAAGAACACGAGAAAAAGGAAGTTCGCTTGGGTTTGAAGGTTGGCATTACGATTGTGGTGTTACAATATTAAAAAAATCAGGTAGCATTTCAAAGGAGCATGTTTTAGCTTATTCCACACCATACAATTCGGAAAACAATAACTTTTTGGCTGTTAATCGAATTGACTCGATGAATCTACTCACTTTTAGATTTAACATAATCACTACTTATGACAATTTGATAGCTGTTGTGTTCAGTACCAGACAAGCAAGCAAATAGACGGATGGGTTGACAAGTCATTTAATTATAGCGTATATAATTATGATAAATCATACGTATTACCTGTACCAACCCGCACTGGGCCCGCGTGGTGGATTACGGCCCACTCCCTCTCACATAGAGGAGGTCTGTGTCCCAACAGTGGGATCATTATTGGCTGATTATGTATACAAATTGCCTGTGACGCCGGTTATACGAAAATCAATATTATTAGTCTGTATGTGATGTCTTGTTTATATCTTTTTAGTTGGCGTTTTTGTTATAGTCGGGTTTTAGTTTAAACTTTCTTTTTTTATACATTTGCAAGGGACCACGACGCACACTGGTCCCGAATGATAAAAAAGTGGACATTAAGAAATTTTTGACAGAAGGTCAACGGATTCGGCTGATTTTTTTTTTGTAGACAGCTGATGCAATTACAAATCACTTTTATAGATTGAGTTTTTGCCAAATAAGCCGTATTTTCAGAGAAAAAAAATATTCAAATATTTTTTGTATGAAAGAAATCCTAATTTTGTCTTTATCTTCCAAGATTCAAACGTATTCAAAATAAAACTTAGCGCAACTTGTAGAGGTGCTAATTGCTCACCACTTTGTCATAGACGCTCTTCTGCGATTTTGTGCTCCTTTTGAGTTACAGGCACTTTAAATATTTTTTGTATGAAAGAAATCCTAATTTTGTCTTTATCTTCCAAGATTCAAACGTATTCAAAATAAAACTTAGCGCAACTTGTAGAGGTGCTAATTGCTCACCACTTTGTCATAGACGCTCTTCTGCGATTTTGTGCTCCTTTTGAGTTACAGGCACTTTAAATATTTTTTGTATGAAAAAATCCTAATTTTCTCTTTATCTTCCAAGATTCAAACGTATTCAAAATAAAACTTAAAGCAGCTTGTAGAGATGCTAATTGCTCACTACTTTGTCATAGACACTCTTCTGCGATTTTGTGCTCCTTTTGAGTTACAGGCACTTTAAATATTTTTTGTATAAAAAAATTCTAATTTTGTCTTTATCTTCCAAGATTCAAACGTATTCAAAATAAAACTTAGCGCAGCTTGTAGAGTAACTCTTACAAATATATGAAATTATCAGTATCAAATAAACAAACAAGGAAATCTCAAAACGTGTTCAGACATGTTTATGTACAGGTAAGTTATTGTGTGACTCGTATGTAAAATTTTTTTTGTATAGAGTCATTGCTTAATTACCCTATAAGTGACGATTTCGGCTCTATTTGGTCATCTAGTCGAACGCGTCGAAAACGCTGAATGATGAATAGGTATATAAATTGCAATTAAAAATTCCCTTTGTAGTTTTGCGGTATTTATGTAGGAGCACATCTTAGTATGTTTTATTTTCTCGTGACTCATCCAAATTGCAAGAATATTTGGCTCATTATCTAACTACCCCATTAAGTAATGAGGTAGTTAGGTAATGAGCCATTATCTAACTACCCCATTAAGTAACGGGATAGTTGGGTAATGAGTCATATATCAATAGTATAAGGGCAAGCGGAACCCGTTTTTGTTCATTACGCGTCTTGTGCTCGTAAAAACAACACAATTTTTTATCAACTATCACCACATTGTAACTTTTATTTATTTGCCTGTAACATTTTTGTATCAAAATGACTACATTTGTGACTAATTTAGACATTTTTTCTTTTTTGAGTAATAGTGGGTGCCTTAAAAATAGTGATTTACTGTGTCAAACCATTATAAATCGTATTTCAAGTGAAATTCCAAACGAAGAGCTCAGTATTATCAAAAAGTTTTGCCAAAATTATACGTCAAACCTAGCTAGAAGATGGGACAATTCAGGTAGAAACGAAAGATTTGGTGTTAAAAACAAGGAGTGGTTGGAGTCTAAAATTTTGTGGCCAACTTTAACTTCTGTGAATTTTCCTATGTTGTTTGATCCAGAATATACCATAGAGGACATTTCAGTAGACGTAGAAGAGCATAATTTATCGTACGAAGAGGAAGCGGGTGCATCTACATCAGAAGCTACCACAAATACTCCCAGAACTAGAAATACTTTTTGAATTAATTTTTTAACTCTGAAAATCCGGCTTATTTAACAAAAAATACATCTTTAAAAGTTACTTGTAATTGTATCAGCTGTCTACAAAAAACTAGTAAAGCTCATCCGACAACGAAAAATTTAAAGTGCCTGTAACTGAAAAGGAGCACAAAATCGCAATTGAGTGTCTATGGCAAAGTGATGAACAATTAACCCCTCTACAAGCTGCGCTAAGTTTTATTTTGAATACGTTTGAATCTTGGAAGATAAAGACAAAATTAGGATTTCTTTCATACAAAAAATATTTGAATATTTTTTTTCTCTGAAAATACGGCTTTTTTGGCAAAAACTCAATGTACAAAAGTGATTTGTAATTGCATCAGCTGTCTACAAAAAAAAAATAAGCTGAATCGGTTGACCTTTTGTCAAAAAATTCTTAATGTCCCCTTTTTTATCATTTGGGACCAGTGTGCGACGCGACGCGACGCTCCCCGGCTGTCCCAGCACGTGAGTGACATGCGAATGTGTGTTCTCTTCACATACGGATTCGTTTTTGTAAGTACGAATTCATTTTTGTTTTTGTTTTGAAGTATGGTCTAATGGGTACGTACACAGCGATGTCAAAATCTGTGTGTGGACAACTTTGCCTGCCAACCAAGGGCCAATGGGGTTAAAAACTTAAAGCTCGTTACTGGTGGCAGCAATGTTCTCTGTCCACAACCACCATTGTTATGTATCTGTTCACTGCTAGAATTACAAATTAAATTTCGATTCCAAAGAGAAACTGCTTTTAGTGAATTTTGTGCTCAAATCTCATGTAAATACTCTACCTTTACCTACAGGTTACAATGTTCGAAGACCTTTTGATGTAAGAGCTTAAATCCTTTCCAGCAGAACGAAAAGTAGACATAAATAAATTAACCCTTAATCAAACGGAAAGCTTTTTAAGAGATAAATAAAAACTGAGACTTGTTTTAGGTAAGTTTTGTCTATAGATTTCATAATTTTTGATAACATTTTGAAAAAGGGTGGGGAAATGGGGGTTTTACGGTGGGAAATAATTTCCCGTTATTTTATTTATTTTATTTTATTTATTTATTTATTTTATCAGGAACAATTTACATTGTATTTGATATATGATACATTAATACTAATTTATAAATTAATCATGCAATGACAATAATAACATTAAAAAAAAAAATTATAATCATACATAAAAACATAAAAGAACACATAAAAAGAATACCAAAATAAAAAATAATAATAAAACATGTCTTGTCCTGATAATAATACAAAATTAAAAAATTCTACATTCAAATATAATAATGATAAACATGTCTTCAAAAAAGTCACAATAGTCATGAACTCATAATGTGATTATTAAATTACAATTCGTCAATTGAGTATAAGTTCCTAGTATTTGTTACTGCATATTAAAATATTATCAAGTGGGAAAATAATTCCCATTATTCGGTACAGATTACAGCTTTTAAAGACATTTCACTACAAGTTTTAGACTAGATAATCACCCCGGTTTTGCTTTTGAATTTATGGAAATAAAATACAAATAATGAAAAAAATATATATATTAATATCTAAAATGAAAGAACAAAGTAAGAGACTATGTTTTAAATCACATAAAATTAAAATTATTGAGATGGTACAGTATGAAATGTTTTGAAGCAGTTTTTAGCACACAGAGCTACTTCACAGGTGGAACATTGAATTCTGGTCCGCTGTTCCTTCTTCTTTGTGCTGCAGTATCTGCATCATTTGTATGTATTTATTTCCTCTGGCAAGTGTATGCCCACATTCAGTAAACGGATTTCATCCGGGACCCCGAAGACACCGCCTTTTTTATTTTTAAAAAGCACGCCTTGTTGTACTTGTGCTTTCCGAGCAGTATAATTATTTATTAGTGCACGTGCTAAACGCAACCTGAATTCTCGGTGCCCGTGCACTGTCACAACATGTGTGTAATTATAGGTGATGTACGAGTGTATGATAGATGCATCAAATAAAAAGAAGAAGAGTCGCATCCAGAATTTTCTTGATTTCCGATTGATTGGATATGAAGACCTAAAATGGTCGAACAGATCTACCCCACCCATACTAAGTGTATACGAAGCAATAGCTGTCGGGCAAAGAATCTCTCTTCTAGAACCATCTTTTTGTGTTCTTTTCACAAACATTACGTCACGTGGCTGATGTGCTGTGGTGAGAACTGCTACTTCCTTAGTATCAAGCCATTTAATGGCTGTGATTGGCTCTGCTGTAACAGCTGCAAATTCATGTTTTTGTAATCTCAATGCTTTCGTTGCTTTTTCTTTATCATATCAGGGAGATCTTTTCGGTTGCTTCTGACTGTTCCTACTGCATAAATTTTCTTTTTATAAAGATCTTCCATAAGATTGCAGCTGGTGAAAAAGTTGTCAAATGCAACTAAGGTATTTCTTGGTACATTATCACAAAGTTTCATAACAGTATTATAACCGAGTCCTTCATTCTCAGTACTGTCGCCTTTACCAGTATAGACTTCAAACTGATACAAATAGCCCGCGTTTTTGCGTCGCACCTTGCCCAAATTTTAAAACCTCTTTTAATTGGTTTCTTAGGCATATATTGTTTGAGTGAGCTACGGTTAAACGAAAACTAGATATAAATGTATGCGACTTGCAGTGTAGCACAGTTAAAATATGAGCTAAAAGGAAGCATCCACCACTGATAAAAAAGCAGCTTTAGTGGAAAGTTCAATAAATTATGTACGTTTTATAACTTGTAGGTTATTTTATGTTTGTTGACTTTAAAAGTTCTTTTTTTGTTGAAGACGAGACGTACGACAGGAATAAACTGAGCAGAGCTGAAAACCAACTCCAGGATGATCTTCCTGACTGAAAAGATTCAGAGATATTATTTCTAGCACTGGTTTCTCCAATAGTTTTCGTCTTTTATTTGGTAAATGTATGGGTCCCCATATTTTTGCAGTCAACAGCTGCGCAAGGGGGCATATTAATTAATTATTCGTAAAAGAAGTCTTGATACAAGAATGTATGGATAGTGACAGCTAGCAGACAAATTCATGGACTAGTGATAGTAGCGACATCTGAAAAGTGCATAGTGAGCACCGTGTAGCAGTGTTTATCCCCATTGTCGGCCATCAACTGACACCATGCTCGAATGACAGTGTGGTGAACTGGTGACACTGCTACACGGTGCTCACACTATGCACTGTCATGTCACCACATGACAGTGACATTCCTTCTTTAATTATCTGTCTGATGTATTCAGTATTTCTGTCATTTTCATTCGGTGAATGCGTTGGTACATTACACCGATAAAAAGTAGTACTATTTATTATTAAGTGGATCCACTTGTTAGAATTTGTATTCAATTCAAGTATTGCATGAATAAGCGCAGTGCACATCATATCTTCCTCAAAGTCATCAGGTATTCAAAGTGAAAGAGTGCTATCTATCTTTAGGTTAAGATTTCCGTAACTGGACAAAGTTCGTTATGGCTGCGTTGAAAACAAAAAATCTAAAACTACTAACGAGGCTTGTGCCAAGATATTGCCCACAAGTAACGGCAACAAGGAACCTAAATCTGCAAGAGTTTCATAGTAAAGATTTGTTACGGAAATATCAAGTTTCAGTACAAGACTTCAGAGTTCTCGATTCTAAACTGGACACCAAAGCTCTAACGGGTTTTAAGGCTCATGAGTACGTTGTAAAAGCGCAGATCCTTGCCGGTGGTCGCGGTAAAGGCCACTTTGACAATGGTTTCAAAGGAGGTGTCCACCTTACCAAAATCCGTGATGAAGTTTTTAAATTAGCAAAGAGTATGATTGGGCACAAATTGGTTACAAAACAAACTCCCAAAGATGGAATATTAGTGGAGAAGGTAATGGTGGCAGAAAGTGTCAACATTAAACGTGAGACATACTTCAGTATTCTGATGGACAGGTCTTACAATGGTGCTGTAATAGTGGCTTCTCCTGCTGGAGGTATGGATATAGAGGCGGTCGCGGAAAAGACGCCACACTTATTGAAAACTGTGCCCATTGATATTTATGATGGTATCACAGACGAGTTAGCCAACGAGATTGCGGAATTTCTGGAATTCAAAGGACCATTGAAGGCGAAATGTGCTACAGAACTTAAAAGACTTTGGCAACTATTTATAAAGGTTTCTAATCATTTATTCAATGAAGCAAACTTGTTAGTAGTGCTATCCTAGTACTGGGCAAGAGGGTACAGAAGGTATACTTATCTAAAAAAATGAGCTATTTCTGTTTCCAGGTAGATGCCACACAGCTAGAGATTAATCCTCTTGTTGAAACTGATGATGGACGAGTGATCTCTGTAGATGCTAAGATCAACTTTGATGACAATGCTAACTTCAGACAACAGGAGATCTTTGCCCTGGATGATTTATCAGAGAGTGACCCCAAAGAAGTAAGTAATTTGGATTTAATTAAATGTTTGAAGTTAATTGCTAGCTCATTTTTCAGCTGTGTGCTTATTTTATTTCTTTAACCTTTTGACCACCACAACAAAAAAGCAAAAATGTGCCCACGGCGCCTAGTTTCGAATTATTCCTTAAAATCTGTCATGTAGTCGTGACCGTTGCATGCTGGGCACATTTTGGTCTGTCATCTATGCATGACTATGGCGGTCAAAAAGGTTAATAAAGTTTTACTTTCTCCTGAGTACTGATGTACTCGTTTTTTGTAGGGCTTGGTCTGGAAGTGTTATCAAGGGAATTGTACAAACAGTACATTAACTATTGGTATTTGAGCTTTGGCCATAAGAGGTTAAATGATGTTAATTTTTATGAACTCCTTGGTATTATTGTTACCTAACTGCAATAACCTACTCCACTAGCATTAAAATATACACAATTATACATGGATGTCCTACTTATCATTGTTCAATGTAAATAATGGGTATTTGTTTATCACCTCCTCTATCTTAATAACCTCTGTTATCACTTATTTTTCTTTATTCAATGCTATTATCAACTTGTGGTAATAAATATTTGGATGAAGAAAATATTGCTACTGCTTGCAATAGCAAGCTGATCTTACTAAGCAATAAATAGAAAGCACTCAAATTCTTCTAATAAAGTCTCTTCTTTCTGTCACCATAGGCTTCTAATATGATTGTCCTAGTTAAAAATAGGTCCCCTGTCCTAACAGGCATATTTAATCAATGTTTAGACAGCAGTACGTTTCCTGATTTAATGAAACATAGTAAAGTAGTACCAATTTTCAAATCGGGTAGTAAGAGTGATCCCTCTAATTATAGACCTATATCTGTGCTACCAGCATTGAGTAAAATATATAAAAATTAAACTAGACCAGATGCTGTCACATTTCAATTCTAATGGGATTTTACATAGTCGCCAGTTTGGTTTCACGAAAGGTAGGTCGACGACTGACGCAGGAGTAAAACTCATCAGTCACATTTTGGAATCCTGGGAGAAATCCCAGGATGCCATTGGCATTTTCTGTGACCTGTCAAAAGCGTTTGACTGCGTTGACCACAATACACTGACCTGTAAATTACACCACTACGGAATTCGTGGACAAGCTGCTGATCTTGTTCTGTCCTATCTATCAAACAGGCAGCAAAAAGTAAACGTTAACGGGGTGACGTCTTCGGGGTCTCTAGTAAAGATGGGCGTGCCCCAAGGTTCAATTCTTGGCCCTTTCCTATTTCTAGTTTATATTAATGATCTTCCTTACATGATGGCAAACTTATCGGATATAATTCTATTCGCTGATGATACTTCTCTCATTTTTAAAATAGATAGAAAAAACCCGGATGTCTTACACGTCAATGATAGTCTGGATATTCTTTCGAAATGGTTCGCAGCTAATAATCTCTTACTTAATGCGAACAAAACAAAATGTATAAAGTTCTCACTACCAAATGTACCCCAAGTGGCTCTAAATTTAAAACTTGATGGCAAGAGACTAGATGCTATTACAGAAACTATATTTCTAGGAATTACTCTAGATTCAAAATTGCAATGGGGAGCCCACATTAGAGCTCTTTCAGGTAGATTAAGTTCAGCTGCATATGCAGTAAGAAAAATTAGACAGTTGACTGATATAGCCACAGCTAGGTTAGTACCTATACTTTGCTTATTTCCACAGTATTATGTCTTATGGCGTTCTGCTGTGGGGATCGGCAGCTGATGTAGATTCAATTTTTATCTTACAAAAGAGCGCAGCGCAGTATATAGAATGGGTCCTCGTGAGTCCCTTAGAAACAAATTCAAAGAAATTAATGTACTAACTCTGCCTTCTCTTTATATCTTAGAAAGTATTTTGTATGTTCGCAAGAACTTATGTATTTTCAAAACAAGAAGTGATTTCCATAATATAAATACACGTAGTAAACATGAACTTGTGATACCCAAATTTAGATTAACAAAAACAAGCAAATCATTTGTTATCAACAGTATCCGCTTTTATAACAAGTTGCCAAAGTCAGTTACTGAACTTAGCGATGGAAAGTTCAAAACCCACATTAAACGTGTTCTTATCAAAAACGCATATTACAAGATTAAAGACTACGTTGAAGACAAGGAAGTTTGGCAATAATTCCTTCCGCACATGTGGCTTCCCTGGTACATCAGAAACGGCATAACTATGGAAATATCTATTAACTGCTCCCAAATTACGATGTTTATTATTATTATTTTTTAGACATACATTTTTGACATTATATTTTCACTATTTGACATTATATACCTACAATTTATATTTCAGACTTAATATTATTAATATTATTTTACGGATTCTTGTGTACGTTGTGAATGTGAGAACGTTGTAGGCTTAATAGACTAGATCTTTTTTCTGTTAAGTACTTCTCGACAGGCCTACACTGTTCTCCCATACCTAATTTGTGTAATTTGAAAACATTGTAAAAGCCAATTATTTTTAAAAGAGTAACCGTGGAGTTTCTTGCCGGCTCTTCTCCATAGGAAACGACCAATTGGAACCGTGCACTTAGCTTCTGACGTTTCATAAGTGCCCATGTAGGTTTATGTGAAATAAAAATATTTTGATTTTGATTTTGATTTTGAGGTCAGAAAAAAAGACAAACATATACTTAAGTTAACTTCTCCAGCTTATCGATGTATCATATTTTTTTATATGGTACAATTCTTTCATCTTAAATAAAGAATTTAAATCTTATACAAATTCGATTACTACACTACTACTTACTACTACTATTCTAGTTTTTTTTTAACCTTTTTATAAGTAGGCTACAAAATCTTTAATCTCCTTTTTCAGAGAGAGGCAGCTTCACATAACCTTGTGTACATTGATATGGATGGCAGCATTGGATGTATGGTCAATGGTGCTGGCCTAGCTATGGCCACCATGGACATCATCACCTTGAATGGTGGAAAAGCTGCAAACTTTTTAGATCTTGGAGGTGGTGTTGGACCAAAACAAGTTTCAGCAGCTATGAGGATATTGGAATCAGACCCGAAAGTAAAGAGCATCTTTGTCAATGTGTTTGGTGGTAAGTTATGTTATTGTGTCAAATGTTGTTATTCTAAAGGAGACTTTCAGGCATTACATTTTATACATTGTTTGTTTACAGGTATTGTCAACTGTGCAACAATTGCACAGGGTATTATCACAGCATGCAAGGAAAATCCTCCAAAACATCCTCTTGTTATCAGATTGCAAGGCAGTAACTCAGGTTTGGCGCAAAAACTGCTTAAGGAATCTGGTCTACCACTTACGATCATAGAGGATGTTGATGAGGCAGCAAAGTATGCTGTTAAAATGGCACAGTAAAACGAAAATGTTGAAATGTTTGTTGATAGAATTGTGTTGACAATGCATTGATTTACATTCAAAAATACAAATCACAAACACATTTAATGGACTTTATCCGAATTATTTTACTATGCCACATATTATTATGTGGGTGAATAGTAATCCACCTGTTATTATAAAGTGCATTACAAGCTCTCTTAAAATGTGTTCTAAGCTATAGAACAGTAAAACAGTAGTTAACTACTACATACCTAGTGTATTACCACCTATTTCAAAATAAAATGTACTTATTTGTAAATACTAAAACTTAACCACAGGGTAATTTTCGTCCCTAAAAAATTATTCAATTCATATTGAGCAATGCAAATTGTCAGGTTACGTTGGTGCATGATTCTAAGCGCTCAGATGGGCTTCATAAAAAAAATACTGCATATACCTAATACCAGCTGCTCAGACTAAGAAATGTATTAAGACTGAATATTTGTTCTAATTTGGTAATAAAACTAAAAATTCTAGTACTAGCTGTATTTATGTAAATCAAATGTCTTGCCATGAATTATTGTTAATGTTTTGTATATAGTTTATAAATATAGAGTAAATCATTACCTAGTGTTTCATTTTATATAGAGAAAAAAATCATTTCAATTAAAAAATGAATAGCTTTATTTTTTAACAATTTATGACTACAGTACAGTAAATAATTCCAGACGGGATCCTATGTTAACTAAGCGCGAAACAGGTTAATTTTTCTTCCTTGGGTTGACGTGTCACTTTTACTGTTAGACATGTTGGCTTGGATTTCTTCGTAAAGGGGAAGGTGAGCGAGTTTGCCGCGGGCGGCTACTGATGGCTTTGTGTTCAACATTCGTTGTGCAACGCGAATGATATCGTCAGATGTTATTTTTTCTGCAATAAGAAAAATCATAATGGAACATATGTTTGTTTGTGGTTTAGGGGTGTTTGCACATCTGACGGAAGACGCGTTGCGTATCGTCGATAGCGTAACGCCAAAACAGACAACTAGATAATGAAACATTCATCCTTACACACTACCGGTGATGCGTCAGTGGAGCGGATAAATAGACGGGACCGAAGTTACGCCCGACGCATCTTCCGTCAGATGTGGGAGCACCCTAAAAGTTATTTTTTTTTCGAATTACTTACCAATTTCATTGATAAAGAATGAGGGTGGCTTCCTCTTGCCAGTCGCAAGCACTTGTCGGCCAACATCTTCAAATACAACTGGTCTTGCTTCTAAATTCATCAATAACATTGACTGTAACTGGGTCTTTGCTCTCTGCAAATAAAGATCGCCATTGTTGTAACTGTTATGGTACGCTTAATCTGATCTGGCGAATCGGAAAATGTCAGGCAGTAGAAGAGTAGTATAGTGCGGCAAGCTTATTTGGCCCGGTGGCTTTAATTGGAACTAAAAAAATCATCATCTGCCTAGCCGTTTCCCAACCGAGTTGGGGTCGGCTTCCAGTCTTACCGGATACAGCCGAATACCAGTATTTCACATGGAGCGACTGCATATCTGACTTCCACAACCCAGTTACTGGATAACACGATACCCCTTGGTAAGACTGGTTGTCAGACTTTCGAGCTAAAAATTTTCGAACTAAAATAATAAGTTCTGTAATTTTTTGTTCACCGACAGCGCGGTACCGTCACCTGTTCAGATAATAATAATAATAATTTATTTAATAAAAACGTTTACAAAAAGTGTACATTTAGCCAACAGTAGTAAATATTCTATAATAATAGTGCCTAATAATAAACTAAAACTAAACTATTTTTAATTACAGGTGCAAATAATGATGTTTTTGGAATTAGAATGTTAGGTAGCGACCCGCCCGATACAGGTTTAATCAAACCTGTACGATGGGCTTGCTGCACTATATATTATTTGCTGACAGGGCACCAAAGTTGTCGAAAAAGCCCACTTAATACTCGAGGCTTCACATTGACTTTTAAAAAGTACGGTGTGGTTGCTCGCAGTTGCCCTGACGATGGAACACATTTCATCATCATATCACAAACTGGTCAAGGCAAATCAAAATTAAATATCTCACCCGAAGTTCAGTTTCTCCAACTTTGCCGGCCATATTAGCGAATTCCCGAGCGATGACTAGCGTCGTATCATAAATGCGGTTAGGAGGTGCGGCTGCGTGTATGCAGAATAAGCCTGTGTCTCCATACGCGTGGTTGTACGCTGTGGCGTTGAACATCCAGTGATATCTAAGAAAATAATAGGCTTGTGTAATAATACCATTAAAAAAAAAAACTATTTAACAAAAGATTTAACCAACAAAAAAACACTGTAAGGCGCAAAATAAAAAAAAAACTCTAAGCTCCTAAATTATAGTAAGTAAATAATTATAAATAGGAGCTTAGTTAGACTAAAAGGTGTTATTTTTCAAATAAGAACTTCCCACGACAGAATTCCGACTCCATCATCAGACCCTCAATAACAGTCATACCCTAGCTTGATCTGAAGTTCTCATCAAGATTAATGAAATAAGCGCAAACACGATATAGCTGCTGTAAACTACGTCGCCATCATCAGATCAACTCCAGGTTTCTATTACGTTGTAGGGTCATCAGAACTACATAAATGTGGGCCAAGTTTCAACAGAATCAGTAGTAGGCGAAAAACCATCCAGGTCCTATTTTTATTTTAATATACCCTTACTTACCTACCTACCTATTTAAAAGCAACCACTCCCATACATATCAACTGCAAATGTAAGTTTGTACGCACAATATTGAGAGATGTTATTTTAAGACCATAGACTTATAGGTTTTCCTGTAATCTGTAAGTACTTAGTTTTTTTTATTAATTTAGGCTCCGCAGTTTCGGAGATCAGCGGGGGGGTTGGTCAATTTTCATAGATTTTCTTAAATTACTTTAACTATTTATTTTAAAAAGCGCTACAGATGTTCTATGTCACGAAGTCCGTTTGGCTATGAATGTTGTCAAGCGTGCACATGCACATTGTTTTTGTGTGCGTAACCTCGAGAGCGCTCAGTGTCGATCGGGACACGGTCCGGATCAGTAGTGGTTTTTAGTTCGCGCCAAATTGTTTCACGGAGTAAGGTCAGCATGGCAACAAAACGAAGAAGAGTTGTCCATAGTGAGGTAATATTTATTTATACGTTTTTAATTAAAATGTTATACAAAGATACTTAATATAGCAATAGAAGTATTTATAAAATGAATGTTTTTTTGTGTTATAAAATGTTTATATTACTTATTTTGATTACATTTTGTTTTAGGGTCGAAACATGATAGCTAGTGTTTATCATTTTCTGCGAGAAGAATATGAATTTACAAAATCATTAATGGAACTCAACTGTGATTTGTCTCATTTACGAGACATTACACGCCGTACAGCTGAAGCTACGGGTGTGAGCCAAAAAACAGTTCAAAGAATATTAAAAGAAGAGAAGGAATTGCCATCCACTTCATCAAAATTCACTTCACCTATGAAGAAAAGGAGAAAGCGAGATAATAAAGTAGATATAGATAATTTTACAGCCGATGTGGTTCGCAGTACTGTACAAGATTTCCATATTGTCCATAAAGAAATTCCAACATTAGCTAAGTTAAGAACAGCATTGAATGAAAAAATCGGATTCGAAGGTTGTTTAGAAACTGTTCGCAAGTTACTGTTGAAATTAGGTTACAAGTGGCGCAAAACAGAGAACAACCGTAAAGTCTTGACGGAGCGTCATGATATACAAATGTGGCGTTTAAAATATTTAAAAAAAATAACAGAGTACCGCTCTCAAAGTCGGCCCATTGTCTACACCGATGAGAGCTACGTCCTTTCGACACACGTGCGAAACAACACCTGGGCAAAAAAAAAGGAAAAAACTCCGTTTTTAAAAAAAATTAGCACAGGCACTCGCTTTATTTTAGTGCACGCGGGAACCAAGGATGGTTTTATTGAAAATGCTTCCTTGGTTTATAAGGCCAACTCAACAGCTGGTGATTATCATTCAAATATGAGCTATGATAACTATGTAAAATGGCTAAATGAAAAGTTGCTACCCAATTTACTTCCGCGCTCTGTCATTGTCTTAGACAATGCATCTTATCACAACACACGGGCTGAACGACTACCAACGCAATCTATAAAGAAAGCCGATATGCAGCAATGGCTCAGGGATAAGGGTATAGCATTTGATGAATCTCTTCTTAAATTGGAATTGTACGATACAATAAAGAAGTACAAAGCCCAACACGTAATCTACAAGATTGACGATTTTATAAAAAGCAAGGGTTTTGATGTCTTACGCCTTCCCCCTATCACCCAGAATTAAATGCGATTGAAAATATTTGGGGGATCGTTAAAAATTATGTCGCATCTAAAAATATCGAGCAAAACATGACGAATACGGAAAGACTGATCAATGAAAGTTTGGGCCAATTTAGCAGTGAAACGTGGCAAAAAACTTGTGCTCATGTTGAAAAAATTGAAAAAGACTACTTGAAATATTTTGATCTCGATTTTGAATTTATAATCAATGTACAAGATGATTTTGACGACAGCAAAACGGAATCGGAAATCGAAAATTTATCTGATAGTGATTGAAAATACTGAATAGTCCTACTTGTTTCGTTTCCATTCTGTAACACCAATGCTTAATTAAATGCCTACATATTCTTAATATTTTTGTATTTATTGCAACCTAATCTAATTTATTTACAAAATGTATATACTTTTAAAACCAAAATTTTATTTAGATTATTAAATCTCAACTTGAATATATATCAGATTTTTTTGCTAACGTTACCTACTTTTACACACACAAGCGCGCTTGTCGGGATACGTCACTACTACAATCAAAGGCGAACGGACTTCGTGAAATAGAATATCTGTACTTCCAAGTCGCTCGCATTTAGGCAGGCTATGTAGTATTAGCGCAAACAAGTTTAATGCCAGGGGCTGCAGTCTCGACATAGATTGCGATCGCTTTACGACCTGATTCCAGGGCCGGATTTAGGGCAGGGCAACAGGGGCACTGGCCCCGGGCCTCCACAATTGTTTTTTTTTTTAAGATAGGATAAAAATATATCCTTTGTGTAGGTACTTCAAAGAAAAAAAGTTCACAATCATCAAAGAAAAAGAAGTTGACAATCGCAAGATAGTTTTTTAAATTGTTTTTTTTTTTCTTCTGTTCCACAAATTTTTCGGGGCCTCCACTTCTTGGTTGCCCCAGGGCCTCCACTTCTTGGTTGCCCCAGGGCCTCCACACCTGTAAATCCGGCCCTGCCTGATTCTGTAATGGGGTCCTGAGACAGTCAAAATTGCTTCACAAGGACCCCACTAGGACTTTGCGACCGTATTCGGTCCAGTTCACAATTGGTCGGTTTCCCATGGATAGTATATAAACTATCGAAAAATAATGCGTTAAATTGTAAATGGTTTGTTGCAGTTCACAATTTTTCGACAGTTTATAATCTAACGGAAATAATACCGATACCAGACGGGTGTCGTGTCTGGTGGGCAATTGCCCGACGGTTGACGTCGGGATGTTGTATATATGCTAGTTGCGCGGTAAACTCCGCTTGCGCGATGCAGGATTTTGCGTGACGTCAGTGTGCTGCTTAGTTCGCATGTGGCGATGTAGATGCCGCCACAATACTTTTGCTAAGTCCCTGGCTGTGAGCCAAGAAAAGGTAGGCAGACATGCATATGACTAATCTAGCTTCAAATTAAATAAATACCGAGTACTCTAGGTAAGTTATTTCTAAGCTGCACCTCAGTACACCATGCTAACTATAATAGTTACCTGTTCAGGACATTAGTGTAAAGCCGTGTGTACATTCCCTTGCCGGGGCCGCCGGCTGAGAACGAGCCACCACCACCCATCATCATGTTCAACACACATGTGGGCACAAAGTCGGGGTCACTGTGAGAACAACCTAGAAAAAACAAACGATGTTAGAATGAAGACCAGTGGTGATTTTCTAAAACAACAATATAATTCTTAAAGAAAAAAAACGGGTAAGTGTGTGTCGGACCACGCACAATGAAGGGTTCCGTAGTTGAGATGAATTTATTCCAAGAACAAGCTTAGCATTGTAGTTGAAAAAAATATTCCCTCATACATTCGAACTGCATGGGCAGCCGTCACCTCCTTCTGCGAAGCAGTAATGCTCGCGAAGGAGGAGGCGGGACGGTTGAGGGAAAGGCACGTTTCGCGCCCTCTCGCCCCTAGCCGCCGCAGGAGACGCCCTGGGCGTCGGGAATCTCGGGCGGATTTCCAGCCACCGTAGGCGCGGGCTTGCGGACGGTGAGCAATGGGTAGCTCACCGTCCGGTAAGGACCAGGCCCGGGTCGACGGCGCGTCGTATTCCACGCGCGCCTCAAAGAGATGTCGTCAGCACAAAGTAGGGGTCCACTAGGGCCGATGCCTGCCGGGGTCGCGGGAAGGTACTTATGGGTCACCGAGGCCCCCGCAACACAGGCAACAGGAAGGAATACGGGTGGGTTTTAGTCAGTAAGAGTCTGACACACCCTCCCGCTCCGCCCAGAGCGGGAGAAGATATTTGATGATTTCCCACCCAAAAAAAAAAAAAAAAATACATTCGAACTACACATGTAAGTTTGTACGCATAATATTGAGAGATTTACCGTGTTATTTTAAGATACTTAGAGACTTCTTATACATTTTCCTGTAATCTATAAGTACAGAACTATTTCCCTTATTTTTTTCAAAATTTTAGGCTCTTTAATTTTGGAGATGGGTAGGGGGGGTGGTAAATTTTCATCTATTTCATAAAATAACTTTAAAAGTATTTATTTTAAAATTATAAAAAATATCTGAAATCCTTACAACAAGCCCTTTAATTTGATATGTCACGATACAGTTTGCAAAACGTTTTTTTTTAATTGTCTAATGTGCCCTCCAAAAAAAACATCACATTACAATTCATTTATTTACGTGTATTTACGTAACAAAAATTCATATGTGTACTAAATTTCAACATAATCAGTCCTGTAGATTCGGAGCAAATTGGCTGTGACAGACGGACAGACACACAATTCTATAAACGTTCCGTTTTTCATTTTAAGGTACGGGAACCCTAAAAAGTTTGCTATTACAATGTCATGTGACTTTACTGTGATACCAAATAGATACTTAAGTAAATAGCTTGGTTAGCCCTTGAATGATAATAACATACATACATACATACATACATAAACTCACGCCTTCTTGCCTTGGGGGTAGGCAGAAACTATAGAACGCCACCTTCTACGCTCCTTACATACTCCTTTTGCTTCGTTTACATACATAATCAGCCTATAATGTTCCCACTGCTGGGACACAGGCCTCCTCTCTGCGAGAGGGAGTGGGCCGTAATCCACCACGCGGGCCCAGTGCGGGTTGGTAGATGTCACATGTCTTCGAATTTTTGGTTCTAGGACATGCCGGTTTCCTCACGATGTTTTCCTTCACCGTTTTTGAGAGCAGTGGTGATGAAATAATTTACACAAAGTAAAGCGCCTGTCCGGGTTCGAACCTACGACGTAAAACTCGTAAGTCGCGGCCGTTACCACTGGGCCACCACTGCCCTCACTGCCCCTCGCTTCGTTTACGTTCATACATAATAACTTGAGTGATAATATGATACTTACTTTCCAACCCAATAACAACATGGGACAGTTCTGGGAGATCAGATCCTGGATACAGAGGTATTTCACAATCATCCTGAAATATTATTAATTCATTATTTTTTACAATCTAACACTAAAATCTTTATATTATGTACAAGTTACTCACAAAAAAAAAAAATTATAAAAGGGGAAAAGCTCATCCGTGCTAGGAAGATGGGATGGCGCGAAACAGGTTGCACCCCACACCAAAAGGCCTACCCAACTTCCGAGGCATTATAGTCATTACATCTGGCCTGTTCCCATGGTCGTGTGCCAAGCTCTTGGGTTCTAAAACAGCTGTCACCCCGGCGGTAACAAGACCCCGATGTCATTAATGCTGGCGTGTCGTGCCAACCGACCAGCGCTCTTGCTGCAGTATAGTGGCCTAAGTATGGTCTCCGAGGTAGACGACGCAAGGAGCGCCGACATTAATTATTGATGATGGAAGTAGTATTTTTTTTATGGAACGAAGTTCCTTATCGCACTCCTGGCAAATGAGAGCTAGACCAAAAAAATCTAACATTTTGACTGTCTTTTCTAGTTGGAGGTAGTTTTTGGGTTATTGCATGATATTTATATTTAGTGTGAAAATTGGCCTGGTTTAAAAAATAAATACAATTAGTGGATATGCACCATTTACACACACAAAACTGATGTCTCATGTCTGTTTGCCTGTAGAATTGCTCTGAGGATTTGGTTATCGGGGCAGTAGTTGGTAGATACCAGTGGTGAAAGGACCATAATACACGATTCCTAATGGGCTTCCTTTCGGAGGTTCGCATCAAAACCACTACAAAAAAATAGCACAGTCAATAGTGTCTACTATTGCCAAAAAATATAGTTTCACTACAAGTATTTAATTCACCATAACTTTCAAACAACAAAAACGCTTATTCTTAGCTTTGAAATACAACAAAAAAAATAATTAAATAACCCGGCGCCAAAACGTCATAATCGATATAAAGACAATTAGAAAAAATGCGTCAGTGGGAACGACATGCAGGAATATTGCATTTTTTTTTTAAGTTTTCACCTGAACAACTATATTGTATTCCATTCTTTATATTCCTATAATAATTTTAGAATGATAGTACCAATTTCACTACACTTTTGTTAGGTAACAAAAGTGCCGTGTGACAGTTAAAATATTATACTCTTTCATCACAAAGCTCTCATTCACCAAGTATGCAAAAGCGAAAGGAACTTCGTTCCAACTGGGTGTCCAACTTTAATTTTGTTTCTGCAATGTACTGTTTAATTACCTGTTGCATTCCTCCAGTGTATTGCGCAATTGAAGCGTCAACATTCGGTTTGAATGACTGAAGTTGATCCACATGCCAAGTAGGCTTCATATCCACAAAATATTTCTGCACAAACTCCACAAACGGCTCATGTTCGACCTATGAATTGAGTAGATCATGAAAATTTGCAGCAACCAAAAGGCAGTTTGTTGTTGGAAAAAGTGTAGTATTTGTTTATGATTATCTTACCCCAACAGCTGCAACAACCATTCTGTTAGGTGTATAATGATTTTTGAGGTAGTTCAGAATTAAATCACGGTCTATTTTATTGACATTTTCATTTGGACAAATCTTAGGAAGTCCAAGAGTGTTTCCTCTATAGGCAGCCTGTGAAGAAAATAATAACATAACATCAGTCAATAAAATGATATAAACCCTGAACAAAAACATAAGAGGCTGTATGATAATTATGGTGGGTCATCATAGTTTCAATGGCTGAAAGAGAGATGAAGCTATACCACACAAATTGCACCATCCTTTCTGTAAGGGAACAATGAACCTAACACTTCTTATTAACATACAAATATGTGTTAAGTGCCACTAAATTGTAGTCTGGTGTAACATTGTGCAAACATACCATATGGATCATGTCCATCAGTATAGTCTCTTGCTCCGGCCTCATGGACAGGGTCTCCAATTCAAATGCAACAGCCTGTCTCGCTGCTTCAATCTCATCTGTATTCAGTTGTGGTCTCAATGTTACTTCAGCTAGAACCTGGAATATAGAATTAAAATTATGTAAACTGAGATTTTGGGGTACAAATCTGTCTTTTGAGTCGAAGTTAATTAATGTGAAATTAGCATGTGATTTGTATTTGTTCAACCAGACTTTAATTTTTTTTGCCCCATCTAAACTAATATTATAAAGAGTAAAGATTTGATTTTTTGTGTTTGTTTGTTATGCTGCCACGCTAAAACGGCTGAACGGATTTTGATGAAATTTGGCACATGGGTAGACCATGACATAGGATAACTTATCCCGATATTCCCACGGGATCGAGGCATATGCGGGTGAAACTGCGAGGCCCAGCTAGTACAAAATATACGTATGAATACCACTTAAATGCAATAAATGAAACCACATACTTGTTATCGCCTTTTCTAGAAGATACACAAAAAAAATAACGAATTCGGTCCAGTAATTACGTCAAAATGTAGAGTTTAATTTTGAGCAAATTTGAACACTAGAATTGGACTAAGTCAATGATTCAATGAACTTGAATCCTCGAATATTGAAAACCGATCACGACGCTGTTACGTACCTATTCTACTTATTTGCCTAAAATGTAAATTCGGTACACCTAAGAGCCTGTCCATGATGCCTGATTAATTTGACAGGACTAAACTAAAATTTATCTTCTGTCCTTTTCTTAATGAAATAGAAAGAAAAAGATGCACTGAACTCAAATTTAGTTTAGTTTGTGAACAAGGGAATCGGCACCAATTGCGCAGTTTGCCCTATTTATGACTTTTAATATTTTCGTCATTTGGAAAGCCCCGCTCTTTAGTCAGTTCACCGGTGGTCATCCGGGACAGTGTGTGCCTTTCGCAATGCGTGCAAGTAGCTAGGAAATCTCTTTTCCTAGCTACTTGCACGCATTGTTTCGTTTGTGATTATAGTTAATAAAAACAAATTAAACGAATAAATACAAATAGTTTAATTTTTTTACGGTCAAATGGACACTTATTAGCTACCTGATTTTTGTGTTATTAAGTTTATTTGTATTTCTTTTTTTACGACACTGCGTTTTTTGAACAAAATGCCAAGACATTCATTATATGGCGAATGCCGCCAAAATTTAGCCTAACTCTAAGTAGGTACATAACGTGAGAGTTACGGCGAAACTCGTGTCTGCCCTACTAGTGTCCGAACAATCCTGGGAGCTGTCCAAAGGATCAGCACATAGTGCCCAACGCTCATGAAGTTTGCTCTGAGTCACGTTCCAACCTCTTTTGAAGAAGAGTCTTAGACCATTTCGATCGGAATACAACCTGCAGCCTTAGACAAGCTGCGCGTGTGTTTAGAGTGCACACATTCGTCACACATTGTCAAACGAATCTAAAGCACCCGCGTCACCGCGCCGCCGTCGCTAACGTGCGCAGCGCCGACACTAAAGCCATGCCGCCAGTGTGCAACGATTCCACTCTTCCCGGGGCCAACTTACGTTGTCTAAACTACTTTTACTGACGTTTACTATTAGTGAATTTATTTTGTTTGAAAATTTCACTTTTTTTATTTTATATTTAATTTTGCTAAACTTCTGTGGACTAGTATTACTTGTGGTTTCATTTATTGGATTTAGGTGGTTTCCATACTGTATATTTTTTTTTAATCATTTAGTTTTTTGATTTTACAGGATATTGCAAACAATAGAGTGAGGATTAATTCATGGACAAGCGTCATTATTGTAGATATTAAAAACTATATGAGATTGTTTTTACTTGAGTAACAGCATCCAAGCCTCTTGAATCAGCGCTGGTGGCATATACAGTGGTGTCCCGAGAACCTTGACAGTCACAAATGCCTCCATGTTTCTCAAGCTCTCTGTGCATGACATCTCGAGTGGCATACTTATGTGTGGCCTGAAATGTAACAGATACATTTTATTAGTAACATTAAATAACAAAACATCTTGCCTGTATTCCCCAAGGGTTAGGCAGAAGTACACCTATAGTATAGTATGCATTTTGCCACATTATTTTTATAGAAACAATATCGCCCTGTTAATCCAAAACCAACCTAATAACTAAGATAAATACTTACACCAAAGCTCAGTTTTTCAAGGAAATGGCAAATGCCATTGGGGTAAGCAACTTCATATCTTGGACCAGAGTCAATGACCACTGAAAACAAAGATGAATTTTTACTAAGTCATACATAATAGGTTAAAAATAAAATGAAAGAAATATACAGGGTGACATTGAAAACATGCGACAAATCGAAATGGGAGATTGTACTCATCATTATGAACAACTTTTACTAAGGGACCAAAGCTACAATCCCAAAAAAAAAACTGCTGTCCCCTACATTTATGTTCGCAATACCTCATCAAAATGTAGGAAAAGCAGATTATTTTTTTTGGGATTACAGCTTTGGTCCCTTAGTAAAAGTTGTTAATAATGATGTATACAATGTCCCATTTCAGTCTGTCGCAAGTTTTCAATTTCAACCTGTATAAATATATAAAATGAGGTTAGGCCTCATTAATAATAAGATGGCTATAAAATAAAACATAAACTTGTTTGAATAATTATGTATGATAAGTTATGCTACATACCACCAGCAGTGCAAAACTGGCCAAACTTTTTTTCTGATGCCACTCGCAGTCCATTGCTGAGTACAGTGACTTCTGTTAGAGCATCCTCAGACTCAGCTGTGGAGTAAATCACTGGGGGCAGGGTCATTGGTTCAGACAACGGTGGCAAAGGCGTTACATTGCCCCTGTTTACCACTGGTGCGGTTATGTTGATTTCCTGACTGTAGTTTTTTATAGTCCATCTATTTGTATTGAACCTGTAAAGTTTATTATGTTGAATGATGCAATATAACCAAGTATTAGACGTACTGCACCAACCTCAAATATATTGAGATACGTGACGATCCGTTAAATTAAGAAGTGTGGTTATTATTGACAAGCACCCGTAGATTTAACACAAGAAAGCCGTCTTGACAATGGAAAATATTAAACTTACCCATTTTTCAACGAAATTAACCTAGTGAAGAGATGTTTCATATCCATAGCATGTGCCATCCTCGCACCGATTTAACACTGAATTTTTTTAACAGGAGGTTTTTAGGTTTCTTTTCTAATTAAAGAAAGACCAAGTTTTTTCTGTAACTTGGGTGGAAATGATAGATGGACGATGGAGGAAGCTCATGACATTGACAGTATGCCAATGAATGACACAGATAATAATTATTTCAATAAATTGCCAGGTGGTTGCCAGTAATAAGCCAAATAAATCTGGAATTCTGGAATATAAATTCATTTGCCGAAAATGGAAATGTAGGGATTATACTAGTTCATATCAACAGGATAGTAAGATAGAGTACTCTTTATTTATTGTCCAATTTGTCAATAGTAGGAAGGAAGACGAGAGCGTGAACACTCACTTATCTGCGTCACACGTACCCGCTATCGAGCTCGCCCTTAGAGCATTTAACCGGGCTTGCCGGAACCGGAACCGGCAATGCTTGCACTTTTTAGAGTTCCGTAGTAAACAAGGAACCCTTATAGTTTCACCATGTCCGTGTCCTTCTGTCTGTCTGTCCCCGCTGTAGCGCAGAGACGCTTAGTACAAGAAAGGTGTAATTTGGCAAAGGTATACATATTAATCCCGCCGACATAGTGCTAAAATAAAATCTAGAAAATCATTTTTTTAAGGTACCTCGCTTGCACGTAATGTGGGGATGATAATATATTATTTTTCTCGTCTACCCCATGGTGTGGGCTATCGTTGAATAGCCGTTCAAAAATATTGTGGATCTGTGAACACCACTTTTCTATTCAAGGATCCGCTTGCGTAATATTAAAGTATTAAAGTGCTATTTTTTGTTAGAGTCAAGTCCCCCCTGCCAGCTAAATGGTTGTAAATGAAGATGTGAAAAAATTCATGGCAGTAGTACTTAAAATGAAATTAAAAGGAAAACTATCACAGCTAAGTGGGCTTTACAAGTTACCGAGTAATAGTCAACCAACTTTTGGAGAATTGACCGTGGCATATATCGATGTATGTTTTTTAACTACAATGTTAAGTTTGTTTTTGGGATAAATTTATGCCAACTTCCCAACTACGGAACCCTTCATAGTGCAATCAGCGCCTGTCACTACTCCATACAAGTTTAGACGTGATTATAAACTTGCCAACTAAAATTACGTCAATTTACGCCAAGCGCTGATTAATTTGACAGGACTAAACTAAAATTTATCTTCTGTTCATTTCTTAATGAAATAAAAAGTAAAAGATGCACTGAACTTAATTTAGTTTAGTTTGTGAACAAGGGAATCGGCACCACTGTCGGTTTTACATGCGAGTGCTGAAGCGGCGTGGGGTTTGCCTCTGATAAACTAATACTACTTATTTGTGAAACCATGCACAACAAGAACTAACAATATTCTAAACTCCAAGACGCAGACTTTGCCGCACCGTAGTCAATGATACGTGAGCACAGTATCCCGCGAAATTTGGATTGCGTTTTTTTGCAATTTATTTTTTTAGAAGTGTATTGCGTGTGCACAAATTCGGGTCGGGGTTTTCATTTCAGTTGGTCGATGCCCACTGCTGGACATAGGCCTCCCCCAACCGTCGCCACATCGACCAGTCCTAGTGTTTCTCGCATCCAGCGGATTCCTGCGGCCTTCACGGGTCGGGCATAGCATATAGTAAATATAGATATTCTGCTACATCCGGACATATCTAAAGCCGACCGCAACATGGTTGGGAAAAGTCTGCAGATGATGACACCCGATGACGCGACTGACGCCTTTGTCAATGCCTTTTTTTTTATCGTGTGGAAATCCTCATGGATGTCCTCCATCCTGGGGTAGGTGGAGGGGTCTGTCAGACTCTTACTGACTAAAACCACACGGTGTTCTGCTGCTACTTTTAGCCGGGGTGCTGGAGTGCTTGCGCATTTCGTCACGCTCCCCCGGCTAGGTGTTGGTCCGCATTACTTCATGCAGACCCCGTCACCCTCAGCAGCCGCATACGGCTGCAATTCCTCAAGAGAGGCACGCGCGGAATAAGGCGCGCCACCGTCTTGGGCCTTTCATTGTTCAGGTAACAAACTCCCCAAGTCTATTGCCTGCAGGCCTCTCCCTAAGGCGGCCGGAGATCGTTCCGCATCCTCCGGCGCCCGGTGACTCTGCTACGGATTGGTAGGGAGGTTGTATCCTCCCTCTCCCTTTCCGCCGCCTCTTTCGCGACCATCACTTCCTCGCAGAAGGAGGCGGCGGCGTCCCACGCACTCTCACCTCCAATCATGGACTGGACCATGGCCGGAAGTGAGTGTATCCGCAGCACCAACCGCCGCGAAGAGGTCACGGCGCTGCACTGCCCACGCAGGGCATTCCTCAAGGGTGTGCCGCACCGTGTCGTCGAGGCAGCTGCAATGGTGGCAACCGGGTGTCGGTTCCCGGCCTATGCGGCACAGGTACTTTCCGAAGTATCCATGTCCGGACAATACCTGTGTTAGTCGGAAACTAAGGGCGCCATTTCGTCTCTCCAGCCACTCCCTCAATCCCTTTGTCAATGCCTATCCTAATCTTAATTATCCTTAATAATATTATAAATGCAAAAGTGAGTTTGTTTGTTTGTTACTCTTTCACACTAAAATGGCTGAACGGATTTGGATGACACGGATAAACATATCATCACGCCTGTAATCCCCGAAGGGCTAACCCTTCCGCCTAAGTAAAGGTGTACAGCTCGATTCAAACTTTATGGCAGCTCGGAACATGAGCCGAGTCACTGCGCTGTAACGAATTCATGTGTCAGCAGGGGTGAGGGGTGGGGTACTGCGCAGCGATTAGCACACTTCAGAGCCATAGGTTTAACGCGTACTATACCTATAGTACACTACCTTCCGCCATCCCCTTATTTAGTACACACTTATTCCATGCTCTCTACTTTCACAGCTGTCCACTCTGTCACTATCAGTCAGACTGTCAGTGTCAGACTGTCAGTACCACTTGATCAATTTCCAAAGTTCAACTTCTGTGAGTTTTGGAGAAGTTGAGTTGTTTTGTTTGATAAAAAAAATAGGTTTTTGTGGAATATAAATATCAATCGTAATTAGATTCAAGTATGCGTACTGTTGAGCAGCAATTAAGGCAACTTGTACATTATAAATTTTCGATATTAGTCCCGTGGTAAACTGTTAAAAAATGGTTATTTGACGGTGTAATATGTATTCATTGTAATTTATCACATCTCACAGTACATTTAAATTTTAAATCAGTGTAACTGAGTAGAGTCTTGGTCTGAGGCGTGGGTATCTGTAATAAATCGCAAAATGACTTACAAGTTATTGAGAAGGGTTTTTAGTTCCTCATCATACAACAAACGCCCTCAAGTATGTATTGTTGGTGCTGGACCTGCAGGGTTTTATGCAGCGATGCATCTTACTAAGAAGCTAGACTGTGTAAATATTGATATAATGGAAAAACTTCCGGTACCTTTTGGACTCATTAGGTATGTTTCATTCAGCAAATTTCATACATAATTCGCTTTATAAAAGTATTCTTACCAGTGATGTGCTGGATATCCGTATACGTATCAGCGGATATCCAAGGGACAAAAAGATCAGTATCCATTACTTTTTGGGTTGAAACTTCAATGTAACTTTAATATCAATTAATTTCATTACGTATATGAAATTTAAAAGATAGGTAGCAATTAAATGCGGTTAAGTTCAATGCAAATTGGTTATATCTTAAAATTACATATTCGGCACATTTATAATGCAAAAATTTAATATTTAAACATTTATTATCATTACTTACCAGTAAAGTAATTTATAAGATGTTAATTAATCTATATATTTAGTGAGATCAAACCTCTAATGTCTTCACACATCTATGCTATCCTGTGTCACAGTAAACTATAAACAAAAACACTTGAGAGTGTTTTTGTGCAAGTCGAAACATTCCACGTCACGCACGCTGACATGTGACTGAGTAAGAAAGTTGAGATCTGTATACATATTCGCGGATGTAGACCCCTAAGAACTGTATCCGTATCAGCATATAATATTTTGTAACCGTTAACTCCCCGTTGTCTCGGAATAGGAGACGCACTCCCGAACCCTTCAGTCTCCGTCGTCTCCGAATAGGCGTCAGTAGCCACGCGGTTTGCAACTCTATTATAACGCAATAAGGTTCAGGTTCGGGTTCGAGGTGCGAGGGATCTTGACTTCATGCGACAGCGGCACACAACCGGTTAATGATCTACACATTACTACATTACTACTGACACTACACACTAGACACATTACACTGACATTACTACTTAATTCTTACCTAGTATTTGGTGAAAGAAATATGAGAGCAGCTAAGTAAACATACAAGAATGTATGTAAAAATTAACAAAATTTCTGTATATTAGTTACATTATGTAATACAAACAATTATTTTTACTGTTTAGGTATGGAGTGGCCCCAGATCATCCAGAAGTGAAAAATGTAATAAATCAGTTTACTAAGGTAGCCCAACAACCCAATGTTAATTTCTATGGAAACATAACTTTGGGAAAAGATGTAAATCTTCAACAGTTGAGACAACATTATGATGCAGTGCTTTTGGTAAGTATCATTTATTACTTAATAAAAGAATATCCTTTTAACTTTTCAATGTAGTTAAACAAAAATTTTATAAACTTATTTCTAATCATGTCTAACATATTGATAGACTACAAATTATTCTGCTCTCAAGACGATTTCACAAAGGACAATGTTGGCCAAACGCCGCCACTCTCAAATAGCGTGACTGAAGACAAATCAACAACAACACAAGACCAGTTATTTCTTTTATAAGCACATGAACATCATGCACCAAAACATCGCTGGACTTCTTAATAAAACTGATATATTGACGCTGCATATCCAAGAGCTATACGCAAAAAACAAAAATTTTGATATAGATGTTTTATGCATCACTGAACATTTCGTAACCTCAGGACAGGAATCTTTAATCAACGTTCCAAATTATAAGCTTGCAGCGTGTTATTCAAGAAGTAAGAAGCGAGGAGGGGCATGTATCCTTATTAAAAACAAATATGAATGTAAAGAGCTACCTAACACATCTATTACGGGTGTATTTGAATACTGCGCAATAGAATTAAGACAGCAGGGATTAATGGTTGTTTGTATTTATAGACCACCGAACATGTCCTGTATTAATATGTTTTTTGATCATCTAGATAATTTGTTAAAGAAATTGTGTACCAAGGCAAATAAAAAAATAGTAGTTTGTGGTGACTTCAACATCAACACACTGAAAAAAAATAATTTTACGTTGGACTTTGAAAATTTACTGTTGAATTATAATCTAAAATTAGTGATTAATCAAGCAACTAGACCAAAAAGCCATACGTGTTTGGATAACTTTGCCCACAATTCCAAACAAAATTGTATGAGTGAAGTAGTCGACTTCGGTTTATCGGACCATACCGCTCAAATTTTAAAAATACCGGTTAACAAAACATGTACAATAAATTCCTGGCGAATTCAAAAGCGTAACTTATCCAGAGAAAATTTAATTTTGTTTAAAAAGCACCTTCAATGCCTATCTTTCTCAGAAGTACTTGAAACAGATGACGCTAATTATGCATATAATAACTTTATCGATCTCTTTCAGCTATTATATAACTTATGCTTCCCAATGCAATTAAAAAATGTAAAATTTGATAAAAAAATTAAATGGCTATCACGCGGAATTAGGATTTGTAGCAGAAAGCAACGGAATATGCTATGGAAATACAGAAAATCACCTACAAGCGAGAACAAAAATAAATTCCAAAACTATGCACAGAGACTTAAAAAGATCGTAAAATTAACTCAAAGAGCCCAAAATAATTTTTTGATTAATAACTCAATAAACAAGTCAAAATCATCATGGCAAATAATAAATAATAATAATAATTTAATTAAAGAACCAATTTTGCAAATTAAGGAAGGAAACAAACTAATAAAAGACCCTATGCAGATTGCTGAATCATTTAATAACTTTTTTGTTGACCAAATACATGATACGAGGGCGGGTCAATAAGTCCGTGACTTTTGGAATAAAACACAGATTTTTTGATAAAAAAATAATTTTATTTTTCAACGTAGTCTCCCTTGAGCTCTATACACTTTGTCCAACGCTTCTCCAATTTTTTTATCCCTTCCAAAAAAAATGATTTGTCGAGGTCCTCAAAATAGACCTTTGTTTGCGAGATGACTTCATCATTGGAGTCAAATCTTTTTCCACCAAGCCATTTCTTCAGGTTTGGGAACAAGAAGTAGTCGCTCGGAGCCAAATCTGGAGAATAGGGCGGATGAGGGAGCAATTCATAGCCCAATTCATGGATTTTTGCCATGGCAACTGCACATGTGTGCACCCTTGCATTGTCTTGGTGGAAAAGAACTTTTTTCTTGGCCAAATGAGGTCGGTTTTTTTTCAAATCGTCATTGAATCGGTCCAATAAATTGGCATAATATTCCCCATTGATTGTTCTTCCCTTTTGAAGGTAGTCAATGTGGATTATCCCGCGTGCATCCCATAAAACAGTCGCCATAACTTTATTGGCTGACAAACCCACCTTGGCCTTCTTCGGCGCCGATTCACCCTTAGAAACCCACTGTTTTGACTGTTGTTTGGTCTCTGGTGTGTTGTGATGGATCCATGTTTCGTCCACGGTTACAAAACGGCGCAAAAACTCCTCCATATTGCGATTAAACAACGCCAAACCTTCCTGTGAAGTTGTTACACGATTGCGTTTGTGGTCGACTGTGAGCAAACGCGGCACCCATCTTGCGGAAAGCTTTCTCATGCCCAAGTGATCATTCAAAATTGAAACCACTGAGCCATGCGAGATCCCTACGGCTTCCACAATCTCTCGCACTTTCAATCTTCGGTCGGCCAACACCATATCGTGAATTTTTTCGATTGTTTCGGGTGTAGAGGTCTCAACTGGGCGTCCAGGACGTTCGGCATCTTCAGTGCTTGTACGGCCACAACGAAATTCAGTAAACCACTTTTTTACCATTGAAATCGATGGTGCAGAGTCCCCATAGTATTTATCAAGCTTAACCTTGGTCTCGGTAATGGTTTTTTTTCGCAAGAAATAATGCTTAATAAGCACACGAAATTCACTTTTTTCCATTTTCTCCTCATATTAGTGAGTAGTCTGATAAAAATAGCTGTCAAACACAAACTAACTGACGCAGCAAGTTTAAATTTTGACAGGAGTCAACTGACAGATGCCTGTTGACAGGAGCAGTGTTGCTGTTTCAGTAAAGAGGTCAGAAATTCAAAAAGTCACGGACTTATTGACCCGCCCTCGTATATCCAGTAATAGTACGAGAAATGCAGCTGCAATTACCAAAACCCGTAATTCTTTGTTTATGCAGCCGGTAGGCCCCCAAGATATTACACGTGTGATACAAAACTTAAAAAATAAAAAAAGTTTCGGATTCGATGGCATTTCTACGATTGTAGTCAAATTTGTCTCTGATATTATCGCGAAACCGTCAAGCCATATAATAAATGAGTGTAGAAGCTCAGGTATATTCCCTGATGAATTAAAGACTGTGATCATAAAACCATTGTACAAAAAAAATGACAAGGAAGACATGACAAACTATAGACCTGTAGCTCTTATTTCAGTATTTTCTAAGATCTTTGAAAAAATCTTCACATAAAATGACATTTTATGTGAAGAACAAAAGGGCTTTCGAAAAAATAAAAATATCAACATGGCAATATTCGATCTCTTGAAAGTAATCATGAATAATATGGATAAAAAAAACCCTATATGTGCAATATTCTCGGACATGACAAAGGCATTCGATTATGTAAAGCATGACACTCTCTTAAATAAACTTAGCGATTATGGCATTAGAGGAAACGTGCTAAACCTAATTAAGTCATATCTCACGCATAGAAAACAGTACACAGAACTATCGAGAATTTGTACTAAAACTAAGCGTGAACTGAAATACCTATCCAGTCGCAGATTAACAGAGTTCGGAGTTCCACAGGGCAGTGTACTCGGTCCATTACTGTTTCTACTTTATATTAATGACCTACCCTGTCAAATTCAACAGCCAATGACATTATTTGCCGATGACAGCACTGCTATAGTCGAATGTATGAATGAGACGAACTACGAAGATGACATAAACAGCACACTTAAAGCAATAATAGAATGGCTTAATAAAAATAATCTAGTCATAAATTTACAAAAAACTAAAGTCATGCATTTTCACCAGAGGTTACAGCCAAAAAAAGTAATTACTGAATATAATGGCCAAATCGTAGACACAACTTCAGTGAATAAATTCTTAGGAGTGCAGATTGACGACAAATTGACATGGAAATCTCATGCTGAAAATGTATGCCAAAAACTTAGTAAATCTTCATATGTACTCTATAACCTCTCAAATAAAGTAAACATAAATACATTAGTTACAGCCTATCATGGATTAGTTGCTTCGTTATTAAGATACGGTGTCATATTTTGGGGCAACTGCAGTGAGAGGGAAAGAATATTTAAGGCCCAAAAACGATGTCTTAGATCAATGACAGGTCTTAAGTTTACTGAAAGTTGTCAACCTGTATTTATATCCCTAAAAATTCTGACATTGCCTTGTTTATATATACTAGAAGTTGCCATATTCGTTAAATTAAATAACCACCTATTTACCTCAATGATTGACATAAGACAACGCACAGCACCAATGAGGTCCCAGTATAAAAACCAACTGTGCTCAGGTGGTCATAAAACAGCCTTATTAAAAAATAGCATCCTTTCCATGGGACCGCTTATATATAATAAATTACCTGAAAATTTAAAAGACCTACCCATAAAAATGTTTAAAAAACAATTAACAAAACTATTGCTGGAGAAATGTTATTACACAATTAAAGACTTTCTAAGTGACAGAACTGCATATATAGGAAAATGTGATTGTTAAATGTACGTTGTCTTTGCAATTTCGAATGTTTTAGATTACTCGTCTATTAATGACATTGTATTTATTTATAAGCGATTTTTTATTTATTTTTTATTTTTATGGTTGTTGTTTTAATGTAGTTTGACGTATCAGATTTTGACATTACCAGATAATCAGTTCTATACCTAATAATAATTGTGATTGTTGTTAATGTTTTTGAATATTTTAATATTAAGCTTTTTGACATTACACATTACGACATATATTCTTCATTGTATAATATGCGAGAGATTTATATTTAATTAATTAATTAATTATTTTGATTTATTTATTGTAGTCTGATCCGTAACAATCTATTAAATTTGACTATGGCTAATGATAAACGTAATAGCTGTATTTTTATTACTGCTGGTTCAAACCTAATATTTTGCATGCCGTAAGGTAAAATGTATCGGGACACTTAATAAATATTCCAACATATATGTATACCTACATTATCAGCAAATAAATGATTTCTTTCTTTCTTTCAGACTTATGGTGCTGAAGAAGACAAAACACTTGGCATAGAAAATGAAGATGCAAGCAATGTGATAGCTGCTCGCAACTTTGTAGGGTGGTACAATGGACTCCCCTGCGACAAAGATTTAAAAGTAAACTGATAATACGATTTTTAAAGCTGCATCAGTTTTAACATTAACATTTAAATATTTGAAGTTTTTAAATAGATTATTTTTTAAATAAGAATTCTTAAAGCTACTTTTCTTACAGATTGATTTGTCCTGCAGAACTGCAGTTATTCTTGGGCAAGGAAATGTTGCTTTGGATGTTGCAAGAATTTTACTAACACCTATTGATGAACTGAAAAAAACTGACATTACAGAACATGCTCTGAATACTTTATCTGAATCTAAACTAAAAGAAATATATTTAGTTGGTAGAAGAGGACCTTTACAAGTTGCTTTTACTATAAAAGAACTCCGAGAACAACTTAAACTGAAAAGTTGTAGAACAATATGGAGTGAGAGTGACTTTGCTGATGTGCATAAAGTAGTTCCTGGTCTAGCTCGCCCTAGAAAGAGGTTGACTGAACTAATGTTAAAATCTTTAAATGAGAAGCAAACAATGACTGATGATAGCAACATTAAGTATTTTAAACCAATGTTCTTTAGAAGCCCAAATAAATTCTTAGTTGATGATAACAAGCAATTAACAGGAATTGAATTAATCTGTAACAAACTTGTTGGTGAAAGATTGGAAGATAAAAAATGTGTGCCTACTGGTGAGAAAGAAATACTGAATTGCAATTTAGCATTCAGAAGTATAGGTTACAAGAGTGTTCAAGCAGACAAAGGCTTAGTACTAAATCATGGCTTTGTGACAAATGAAAAGGGCATTGTTGAAGATGCATCTTCAAACTTAGCCAAGCTCTATGTGGCAGGATGGCTGGGCACTGGACCTGTTGGTGTAATATTACACACAATGGGAAATGCATTCCAAGTGGCTAAAGTAATACATGAACATTTAAATAATATTGATAACCAAAATAAAGGTGGCTTTGAAGAAATTAAGAAAATCATAAACACAAACCATAGCAATGTTATAGATTGGAATGGTTGGGAGAAAATAGATAAATATGAAAAAGATCAAGGTAAAATCCTAGGCAAGCCACGTGAAAAAATTTGTAGTGTAGAAAAAATGTTAGAAATCGCCAAAATATAAAGTACATTTATTATATTTGTAAGAATAGCTTTATATAAATCGGAAAAGGACATTTAAACCAATGAATAATGTATATTTTTGTTTATACAATAAAAAAATATTTTGAATAAAATTTAAGTACCTAAATTCACCACACTATAATAGCATAAATGTAGTTCATCTGGAACCGTCGTAATATAGGTATACAGATTCGAAACGCCATCTACATATCTTAACTGGAACTAAGGCTCTGTAGGTAGCTTTATGTAGACAGGAATATGTATGTATATGTATACTGACCAAATGAATGTATGTACCTATGTATAGGTGGGTATAGGCGATCCTTCAACGTAGCCCGCGAATTTTTAATTTTCTTACTTTTATGCAAATTGCAGCGCTGTTTTACCTACGTCATAACATGTTGATCAAAATGCGATTCGTGAATATAATGATGATACTACTAAATTACAATCATTAAAACAGATAATTTACGGGGCTATGATTGATAATGGCGCCGATTCCCTTGTTCACAAACTAAAGTAAATTTAAGTTCAGTGCATCTTTTTCTTTCTATTTCATTAAGAAAAGGACAGAAGATACATTTTAGTTTAGTCCTGTCAAATTAATCAGCGCTTGACGTAAATTGACGTAATTTTAGTAGGCAAGTTTTTAATCACGTCTAAACTTGTAAGTAGTGACAGGAGCTGATTAATTTGACAGAACTAAACTAAAATTTATCTTCTGTCCTTTTCTAAATGAAATATTTCTATTTCATTTAGAAAAGGACAGAAGATTTTTCTTTCGAAAAAGATGCACTGAACTTAAATTTAGTTTAGTTTGTGAACAAGGGAATCGGCGCCATTATGTATTTTAATGATCGTGACAGTAAACGAATCAATAGATCACGCATTTGCAAAAAATATCAAAAACATTTTAATTTCGCGGGCTATATTGAAGGAATTACATTGACAATGTTTTTCCTATCTCAATGAGGAATTACCTTATACCTTTTGACCGCCACGGACGTGTACGTTACCCCAGCAGGAAAATGGCTCCTAGAGTGATATGAGTGCACGTATAATGCGCAATCTTCTGTAAATGTGCGCCAAATAAAAAATTTGCGCGCTTTGTCGTTTTGGAAAAAAACGATTCCTGCTGGAGTAACGTAGTTCCAATTCTAAACGAATGATAGGAGAGAGAAATATTGAGCATGGGCAGATAGCTTATATTTGTGCAAAAATGTGCGCCGAAAATATGTATATATTGGTGCCGATTCTCTTGACACAAATTTCTCTAAACTAGACCAAAAATCACCAAAATTTCGTTTATTCCTGTCAGACGACGTTTCCCATTCTGAAATTAACTAAAGTGACATAAATTAACTATATTATAGTTTGACAGCACTAATGTCATTTTAGTTATTCAATTTAGTGAAAATGGCAATTATGCTATTCTGAATTTCAGGGCTTTAAATACCGGTAAATTTTTCATAACGTTATCTCTATTTGACAGCGTTACCGTTAATATTAAAATAACGGTAATAGATTTAACGTTATTTATGCAACATTTTATCGTTAATTTTTATTAACGTTAATTGTATCTTAACGTTATTTTTATCGTTATTTTTAAACGGGTAACGTGGAAGTAGCGGGGCCTGAGGTGCGTGGTGGGCCGCCCGCCGCGCGCCCACGCACCGCGTTGATATCGTGCCAATCAAAACGTTGCCTTGCCTGATTCTTACGCGTGAGAAGTACTGATAGTATAAAAAATTATATTTTTTTTTCAATTTCTTTTTATTTCTCATAAAATCATTTGTTATCTATTAAGGTCAAATTGATAAAAAGTTCATTACAGTGATGATTATTATTAATAGTTCTTTGTGGTTTTGATACAGTTTTGACCACCTTACTCGATAAAATATGGTCACTATCTATTAGGGTCGAAATAAAAACAGGTTGGTTATGGGAAGAGTACAAATTATTAGTATCTTATCTTTTTGCACATAGCACTATTTCATATGCCTATAAAAGGATGGCGAGCCCTGAAACATTCACATTTGTTGGTCAAATATTCAGTTGCTCTAAAAAGTAGTTAATACCTATTTTCGACGGGTTGGGTTTAGAAACGTGCCGCCTCGCTGGACGAAATGTGAGAATATTAGGGGGTTCTAGGAGGTTTTCTGATAACCCTGCAACAATTTTTTTTTGCCGGAGACGCAGTTTTCAACAAAAAAAATAAATCAAGGATTCTAAGTTTTAGGTTATGAGTGGACTTATTTACACCAAAAATATGTAGATAATATATAAAAATAATCAGAATTATCTGAAACTAAATGCAAATTAAGTAAAACTAAACGCAAAACTGGAGGAGTCGGCAAAATTGTGTAAATAGACGAATCGGGAAAAGGAAGTACAGCAAAGGTAAATAACAGATAGTGGTATATATTTGCCCCAATTCTTTAGTGTAGGTTATGAATATTTTTTTATGAACTACGCAGAGAGGATTTAGTGTCAGAACCTACACAGAGCACCCCGACCCCACGTAGTCTTGTGGTCCCTACCCCTAGAGTGTTATTTATAAAGGCGGGAGCCAGATGCTCAAAGGAGCTCCTGAGTGGTTAGTCCGTGGTATAAAATGTCGGGCAAAATCGATAACACGGATCGTAAACAAAAAACCAGGAATGCCATTTGCGTCATGTGTCACTGTCATGCGTTTTCGATCATTCCGTTTCACCTCGAGTTGCGTGAATTTGTTCTCTGTGTTTGTACTCCCACTGACCGTATGTGTGTACAAAAGGCAATGTTACTACTGTTACTAGAAGTCAAAAGCAAGCGAAGCGAGCTCGGGACTTGGGGCACCCCGACTCGGACAGGTTAGGTTCGAAGGGGATGATGGGGTCTAGTGAGCGAGCGGAGCGAGCGAACTCAGACCCCGCCATCCCCTTCGAGGTTATTTCTTTTCAAACCCTTGAGGCCCGCTAAGCGGGCCTCATACTACGCCTTTTAAGCGACTTAAGTGTGATTTAAGATCCATTCTACAAAATGTGCATTCTCTCTTAGATCCAACAGTCGTTATTCCTACCCATATATCTTTTGAGCCCATCTTAGAGCCACTGCCTCAAAGTCCACCTCTAGAACTTAAGTGTCCGGAGGTTAGGTTACACTAATTTGTTTTTCTCAAGAACGGTGCGTTACTTTTTCATGGGAGTAGTACCAGGGGGCATGGGGCACCTCCTCCTCCCCCCTCCCACTCCATCCCCCCATTATCCTGCCAAACGATACTAGATTTTTACTAAAAAATATTCATTTCCGGCAGGCGTAATGAGGGGGATGGGGTCCCCCCCCCTCCCCTGCCCCTGCCCCCGCTTCACGGAATCCTATCGAGGCGGCACGTTTCTAAACTTTAACCTTTTCGACTATTTGAAAAGTTGACTGATTTGAAAAATGGGTGATTTTGTTTGTAGTAAACGAGAGTTGTGCAATTTGTTGAATTATTCAAATAGGCATATTATAGAAGACTACTTCCAAGAAAATTTCAATGTGGCTACTGTGGTCTTCTACATTCAAAGAAACTTGATATCTAAATGTAACGAACGCTGGAGAAATACATCTCGGATAAAAGACCGCTTTGAAAGTAAGAAAGTCATCTGGTTAGTTGGTCAATTTCGTGTTCTACTAGAGTGTCGAATCACGGTTAATGACCCTAATATGCCTGGAAGTAGTGACGGCAGACCCTCGAAACTATACGAAGCATCTTCAGAAAAAATGAAAAACCATGGAATTAATACAAGAGTACGGATCGGACTGTGTTCTCAATGCATATGCTCAGGAGTTACGGTCTATGGATGAGACGGAGGAGGCCGCAATCATTAATATTATACGAACTGCATCAAAAACTGATAAGATTTTTTTTTGTTAAATACGTGACAGAACTCTGAAGACGAAAGGAAAAAAAGAACCAAAGGAAGAACCACTACGGACATTTATTGACTTAGACCTTAACAATGAACAGTATGGGAAACTTCGACTTTGTTTGGCGGACAAAAACTGCTCAGTGTTTCCTTCTTATCCAACTTTAGTTGAAGCAAAGAAGATGTGTTACCCACCAGATTCGAGCATAACAGCAGGACTTGTTGGATCATACTGTGGCACGAAAATTACTAATTGGTTCAGTTTACAAAAACGGTTTTTAAGAAAGTAGAAACTATTCTGTAAATGGGTGACGGGTCATCCGGGCAGAGTGAGTACAAGCAAGTTTTGCCCGAAGAAAGCGATTTTATATCAGATGCAAACCTTTTTATTGCTTCACTTGTACCCATTAGACTAATAGATGAGACAACTAATACTGTTGTTTGGAAGAACGAAACTTGCGCATCTGTAAGATATTGCAGACTTATATTGTTAGAATTTGCCAAAGAAACTCCTGAAAAAACCGCGTCTATTGTGGCTGATATCAACAATCAAAAACAAAATCTGTCTCCTCCCCTGATAAATAAGAATGGCGAGGTAATCGAAATTACTCATAATCTATTTTTAACCATGATTGATGGTAAAGTGGCAAAAGTTTTAACTGAAACTCGTTCGAGCGCTTCATGTACAGTTTGTAGTGCTACTCCTCGACAAATGAATAACTTAGAGGCAGTTAGGACACGAGATGTGAATGAAAGTTCATTTCAATACGGACTGTCAACACTACATGCTTGGATTAGGAGTATGGAGATGATCTTACACATTTCTTATAACTTGTCTTTTAAAAAGTGGTCAGCTACTACACCTGAAAATAAAAAAAAACAAAGACGAAAAGAAAAAAATGGTACAAAAGCGGCTTAGGGAGGAAATGTCGATAAACCTCGACAAGGCACTGGAAATAGTAATGACAGAAACACAGCTCGGAGATTCTTTCAGAATTAGTCTTGCTCTGCAGACATTACAGGTGTAGACGTAGAACTTATAAAACGAATGGACATAATAATTTATGTCATCTGGAATGGCTATTAATTCAAAAAAGTTCGGTGAATACGCATATAGTACAGCAGGATTTGGCGGAGAGCCAGTTTAGTTTCCGCAGGGGGCACCCTACCGTGGACGCCATCATGCGCGTGCGTGCCCTCACGATAGGGAATGCTGTTGCCCAGGGTGGGGTCATCTTGGCGGTGTCTCTAGACATCGCCAATGCCTTCAACACCCTGCCCTGGAGTTGCATCAGGGAGGCACTCCGGTACCACCGGATGCCGACCTACCTCTGTCGTGTGGTCGAGGCCTATCTGACGGAGAGGGCCGTCATTTACCCCGGTCACCAGGGAGTGTGGAACCGGCAAGAGATGTAGTGCGGTGTCCCACAGGGATTGGTCCTGGGGCCGCATCTGTGGGACATCGGATACGACTGGGTGCTGCGCGCCGACCTCCCTTAGCGGCGTCAGCGTAGTGTGTTACGCTGACAAAACGTTGGTCCTGGTGCAAGGGAGGTCGCACCAGGCGTCGGCCGAAGTAGCGGCACGCGGGGTTGCGACAATCGTCGAAATGATCTGGCAATTGGGACTCGAGGGTGCCCTGCACAAGTCCGAGGCCATGTGTTTTCATAGCCCTCGGAACGCGCCACCGTCGGGATCCCAAATAACGGTAGGAGGGGTTTACATCGGCATCAAGTCTACGATGAAGTACCTGGGACTCGTCCTCGACAGCCGGTGGAACTTCGTGGAGCATTTTCGACGTTTGGCTCCCAAACTGGAGCGGGCAGGGGCTGCTTTGAAGCGGCTCCTGCCCAATCTAGGGGGTCCAAACGCCTCCTGCCGGAGGCTCTACGCGGGGTCGTGCGGCCCATGGCCCTTTACGGGGCTCCTGTGTGGGCGCCTTCTCTGGTGCTGCGGCCAGCCCATCTGTTGATCGCGGCCCAAAGGATCATGGCCATCCGGCTGGTCCGGGGATACCGCACGGTCTCCTATGAGGCAGCGAGCCTCCTTTTTGGATTGCCGCCATGGGATCTGAAGGCAAAAGCCCTCGCGCACGTATGGGAGTGGCGCGAGGAGGCGAAAAGCCGGGGCGTAACTAAGATGCCACGAGATATCGCGGCAGAGCTCGGACGTAGCTCTGGCGGGATCTCATGGCGACATGTAGAGTACGGTTGTCGCAACCCAGTGCTGGGCCGCCACAATTGCTGCGATAAGTCCCCTCTTTGAGGAGTGGCTAGAGAGGCGCCACGGCGTCCTCACCTTCCGCCTGACGCAGGTCCTCACCGGACACGGCAGCTTCGGTAGGTTCCTGTGTCGGATAAGGCGGGAGGATACGCCCGGGTGTCACCAGTGTGAGGATCGCCCGGAGGACACGGTGGAGGTCTGCCCGGCTTGGGTAGAGCGCCGCCGTGTCCTCGTGGAGGCGATTGGTGGCAGAGATCTCTCGCATCCGGCCCTGGTTCAGGCCATTGTACGGAGCGAGAGGACATGGGCAGCCATCACCTCCTTCTGCGAAGCAGTAATGCTCGCGAAGGAGGAGGCGGGACGGTTGAGGGAAAGGCAAATTTCGCGCCCTCTCGCCCCTAGCCACCGCAGGAGGCACCCTGGGCGTCGGGAATCCTGGGGGGGAAGGTACTAAAGGGTTACCGAGGCCCCTGGTAACACAGGCAACACGGAAGGAATACGGGTGGGCTTTAGTCAGTAAGAGTAAGAGTGTGACACACTCTCCCGCTCTGCCCAGAGCGGGAGAAGTTATTTGATGATTTCCCACCAAAAAAAAAAAACAAAAAAAAATTGTTCAGCCCAAAACTGTACGTAAATATTTATAATTGATATTATATATGCCTTCCTACGTGCATAAAATACTATTTTACCTATCGGACAATTATCCGAAGACGCGCAAAAATAAGGATTACAAAAAGTTTAGACTTCATCATTCTAGAAAGTGTTCAAGAGCGGCTACAAATGAAGACGTGGTCCATACCTTATTGTACACTTCTGATCCATATGTATCAAGTTTGAGAAATAACTCAGAAACAAAATCGAAAGACCTTTTAGATGAAGCCAAGGCCCTTGTTATCAACGAAAATCTGTAGGAGCTTCCTGAATTTTGTACTTTATTTTTCTCGTTTGCTTCAATTATTCCATTTTAAATAAATAAAAAAAAAGAAAATTTTGTTTTTTATTCTTATAGAATGCATGTATTTTTTTAAGTTTTATTTTTTTAATTATTTTTTTTTTTAAATAAAGCTTAAAAAAAAATAAACAACATAATTTTCTAAATCGAAATTATTTACATTAATTACTTTACTTTACACATCCAAGAATACGTGTGCAAAATTACAGCTCATTTCGTTTTGAAACAACTGAGATACGGAGTTTTGAGACGAAACATACGCGATTTTCCCATAGTGCGGCGGCGGAATGGCAACAGTGTACCTAAAGTGATCCAAGGCTAAGCGAGCGCACAAAATGTAAACCTACGGAACGGCAACATACCAAAATTAACGGTAAAATTAACGTTATTATCATATTTTACGTTAATGTTAATTAACGTTATTTTACTGGTAATGTTATCAAGTAACGTTAAATTTTTTGTAACGTTAGTAAGGTATCACATTAAAATTAACGTTACGTAACGGTTATTATTTTGTTATTCGGTAACGTTAACAAGCCCTGCTGAATTTGACGTTTTTCACCTAAAATTGTAATTTTCAAACTAAATCAGATTATTTTTAATCGCGATTAAAAAGGTGTGGAATAAAATTAGTTGTCATGAACTAAAATTTACAAACCACATTTCTCTTAGATTTCTTGAAAGTTTGGATGCTTGTGGATTTGGGAAATCTTAGATCAGTAAGGACGCTTATGTGATTGCAGCTGTTGTCGATGCGGCAGAAAGAAATAATAAAATTATTGATAATAGAAATTCATTCGTGATAACTTAGAGGTATTTTTGTACTGAACATCTAATGACTTAGTTATAATTTGGAAAAAGCATGAAAGTACAGTAAATGCTGTGGAAATGCGTTCCTTGAGAAGCATGTGTGGTGTGACTATAAATGATAGGCTGAAAATTGATGTGATAAGGCAACAATGCGGTTTAAAGGAAGATGTAGTGACAAAAATTGAAAAAAGTATGCTTAGATGGTTTGGTCATGTTGAGAGGATGAATGAACAAAAGGTATTTACAAGGCAGATGTGAGTGGAAATGCCAGGAGGGGACGCCCCAGAAAGACTTAAAGTGACCTCATTAATGATGTTTGTCAAAAAGGTCAGGTGCGTAGTACTCGCAACCGGCGTGGGTGTATGACCAAACTTAAATGTATGAACGTAAACGAAGCAGAAGGAGCATGTAAGGAGTGTAGCAGGTGGCATTCTATAGTTTCTGCCTACCCCCATGGGAAGAAGGCGTGAGTTTATGTACGTGTGTGTATGTGTATAATTTGGAAAATTAGTGGATAAATCTATTTCCAGATTCTGTGAAATAAGAAACTATTTTTTTTTAACTATCAAGAAAGAGTTCAGTTATTAGAGTTCAACTATCAGTTGGAAACATTGCAAGACCGTTCCAACCCATTCCAAATGGCTGAAAAAAGATTTTTGTACTTACTCCCTAGATTGGGACAGACGAACAAGATGTCCTTGATAGGGCTTTCCTACGGCGACGAGAATACCGGAGACTTTACTGAACGATAAACCGGATTTATAGAGAAAGCTCAATCAGGAGGCTCAGTAGGCACTCAGGTTTGAATGGAATGAGTTAGTGAAAAAGCTCATCGGAGATAGTGATTATCCAATGTGTTATCCCATGTACCCATATTATGACGCCAGCTCAACAGAACAGCAGGACTAAAGCCACGTTGTGGTAGTTACACATAAATAACGAGACATTTTTCTAGAAAACAATATATTTTTATAAATAATAAAGCTACATTTTTGTTTATTCATTAAGTTTTTGTTTCCTATATTCTTCCTATAAAGACATGGGTGCCATTCTTTTCTCATGCCACCCTCATTCCTCATCTTTTTCACATAGAATGGTCTCCTCCCTCACTGTCTTTGCGAGGTTAAATAGTATTGGTGCTTGGTGTGGCTTTCATAGCAGCAGTCAAACTCGTACCTGTAAACAAGTATAATTTGTTATTAAAAAACACTGAAACTCTGGTGCAAAAGCAATAGGAAGTAATATAAAATATACATTAGTACCTACATATATTTCTAAATGGTATATTTGTGTGAACAACCTCTTAAAGGACATGACAATACATAGCTATTATCAGCTACTGCTTTAACTTTATTTGGTCAGTTTACATTAACACTTTCACCGCTAAGTACATAGAATACATACAAATTGGCATGCCATATAATGTTTATTGCAAATCTATAACAATTCAATCAACAGAAGTCATCTTTAGCTACATATAGCGACGACTCGGATGCGAGTTGTGGGCACACGAACGAATTATTTTTCGACCCATATGCTGGGTGCTTGGCATAGAAAGTGTTAAGTAAGACATTTCTAGTAAGTAGATATAAAATCAGAGATAAATACCTTTCATGTTGGACAATTTCTTTATGTCACCTTTTTCTTACAATCTGCCACTATGTATTAGGACATTCAGTATTTTTTATGACATGTTCTGTCTTGCTTGTTAAGTGTCCTTTGACACATCCAAGGTTATGAAACAATCCACACAGTTATGAAACAACAAGCTAAGTTTGTCCGATGAAATCCTGTGGAATTTTGTGTTTTAGTTGTGTATTCCTTTTTTATCCATTAGGTTAGCCAGGATATATGAGTACCGAGTAATTCTTTCTTTATATGACTTGAGATAGCTTTTTATTTCCTCTTTACTGTCGGTATTTTTATATCATGGTGTAGAGCTTCATTTGGTACAACAATGGGGCAGTTGTGATTGTTCTAGAAGCTTGTTCTGAAATCGCTGTGTGATCTCTATGTTAGAGTATGATGCTGTTCCCCATAGCTGGATGCCATAGGGATAAAGGCTCGATTATAGCTTTGTTTTATTTTCCAGGTCAAATTGTGACCAGTAGAACTTTCTTAGTGAAAATGTGTTTTTTTCCAAGGAAGACGTCTGTCGAGGTTTATACCAAGGTATTTCACATGGTCAACTTGAGGCACTTGTATTCTATTTAATGGAGCTTCGATTTATTGGAGCTTATTATTTTCATTGCTACCATCGCAAACACATTGAAATAAACTTTATTTAATAATAAAATCAAATTCGAAATTTCCAATAAAATATTTTACTTTTGCTGTCGAAGTTACGACAGCGGACAGATACAAAAATCATGGATTTGACAAATTAATTTATTGTTCTTTATTCGACTATTTTGAATATAATCTGTGTCGAACGCATTTTGTCACCTCTATTTTGGCCTATGGTTTACTCAACTTACGATTGTCAAACTCGAATATAATTGTGTCAAAATTGTTTCTAATTTTAGTGAAACTTATTTGCAGAATAGCTTTTAGGATTCTCTTAACCAAAAATAAGAAGTTTTAGTGATAGTTTAGTTAAGTTCGGTGAACAACAGAATCGGCACCATTGTGCGTCTTCAGGTTTTCAAGATATTGCGTTTCCTGCTGGAGTAACGTTTTGTAGAATCGTGTACCTATCTCTAAAACTATTGTATGTTCGCCTGTAGAATACCAGTGTTGTTTTTCATATCGGTAGAACTATCGAAAAATCGGTAGGTTCGAGACCACTGTATCACACAATTAAGATTTCCGTGACAAGGCTGCCATAATCGATAAAACTGGACAGGTATGAAATAAAATAATGTGATCATTTTGATGAAATAGTATATTGTACAACTAGTGCATAAAATGGCTCGTCATACACTCTGCCTTTCACTTCGATTGCGAGCAAATGAAACAGGCATAAAGTATATAACATTATTTACTTGTTTCTTTGCTCTCCGACGCATGAAATTGTCGTACGCGTTGAGATAAAGTTGCTTGGATTTCGGCGGTAATAATATTTCTTCAACCACGTTTTTCGCTTTCTGCTCCAATAACGTGGCGAGAGTGTAATTTCTTCGTCACGTGAATATTCCATTGTTTTAGTTTAATCACTTTTCACTGCTCAAAATGTTGCAAAATTGAAGAAGAGAATAGTTAATTCCCGCCAAGGAAATTAAAAAAAAAAATATTTTCAACTATGTCACGACTTGGGTACTTCATACTGCTAAGTCGTAAAAACGTTTCTTTGTATTTTTAAATAATAAATTACAGTTATTGTATCTGGTTTTATTAAATTAACGATAGAAAACACGGAAGTGATATAAATTATAGCAAATGAAATAAAATAATGACTAAATAATCTGCAACATTTTATTGTGTGTGGCTGTTGGGCCTGATTATCGTAGTCCTAGAAAAAAAGTTTATTTTATGCACTAGAGCATAAAAACTGATTTTATTAACTTAAAGAGGAACTTTTAGAGCATGAGAAGTGAAAAATATCATAATTATTCTCTAGAAAAATACTGTATAAGAAGTTCTTTTTTGCATTAAAGTTGTGATTACAGAGACATCTATCGATAATTATGAAACTATTAGGTATCATAGTTTCTCTGTTAAGTAATGTTGATCGCGACTCTTTCTTTACTGATGTTGTGCTTGTTCTAACTGTCTCACCCCCAGCCATTGACATTGTGTTTCCTATCTCAATGCCCCCAGCAGGCTTTCTATTTCTACGATATTAGATAAGATAGCTCAATCTATACAAAGTAACATTTCGTTTTTCCATTTTTGACATCGCACCGTAGAAATCCTTCTGCAATCTGTCATTTTGTCTTTCGTTTCTAACGATCTTTGTCTAGGTTCTTTTTTTAAGTACACTATTTCAGAAGTATTCTATTCTATTTTTCTCTATGGCAATGGTACCTAAAAAATCCTATGACAAAACAAAGTAGTTATTCCGAGTCGAATTATGTAAAAGAGTGAATTTCGTAAAAAGTGCAGTTGACTCTTTCTACTTTGCTCCCGTCGTACTTTCTACACGGAACGTCATTTTTGTTTACTTTTCCGTAGATAAAACGCTGCTCGTGGCTTAGCAGCCTGCTGGTGTGACATGACCGTAGGCTAGACGGCAGCGACGAATGCTTGTCAGTCAGTGAGGCAATATTGTAACGTACAAGAATCTTGGATTGTTACATTTCAGGTACATGAATGCTCCCAGGGAGGGAGCGCTTTTACAAGGACATTTAAAAAACAGGTTAGGTTCGATCCTAACAATGTTATTTTGTAACGCCAAGTAGGAACAGAAAAGGGTGGCTTAAAAGACATTTATCCCTGTCCTAATTCCTGCTGTCATTTACTTTTTTTCTATTCGTAAATGTCATTGATGGACCCTTCCTGCCTTCCGTCAAATTGACATTGGGTACATTCCGAATTAAGCCATAATCGACCACAGCGCCCCACAGTGGAACGAATGTATGGGAGCGGTTGGACGTAGACATGTCCGAAAAAAAAGAGTAAAATTATGCCAAACTAATGATGCCATCTTATTCGATTACTTAATGCCTTCATAACTTGTGGTGATGAATTTCTTCATAACTCCCATATTTCGGGAGTAATTTGAGAAAATGTGAAATTTTACTATGAAAATGAGTGTATCGAGCTCTCTCCCTCCTGATTCCGGGCTTGTTTCAAGTAGCGGTCTCTAATATCATAATGCTAATACTAAGAGCTATATTTAATACTAAGACACATAGTGCGCCAAATGTGCACTTTCTGGGATAAAGAGTGATGTTTATTTTATAACACAATTTTTTTATTTTTTGTTTATTTTGTTGATTAAAACCGTTTTTCTAAAGGTTTACCTTATTACAATAACATTTCTGAGCAGCCAATTAGAGAAGATATAAGCTAATTAGGATATATAATTAGGGACTTAAGGTTTACATATAAAACTGATGCACTAATGATTACTGATAAGAACATTGCTATTATTTAATTACTAAATGGCTCTTAATACACTAATTTAGCATGCATCATTTACTAATTATCACAATAACTAATTACCTTGCAATATTTAACAAAGGATACCTGGGATACCTGGATTTTATATAAATAGGTCACTATTAGTAACTTTAAAATCAGTGTTGATTTACACCTCGTTGTATCCAAGCTAATCTCGCAATGTATTTTCCAAATTTTAATACAAATCTTGATATTCACGTTGCTTTATGCGCACGCGCACATAAAGATTTACGCGACTTTAACTATTTGTTCAGTGTTTTAAAAGATAACAGTTGTGTTCAGTTATGTGAAAGTGCTGAAACAAGTTTAAAAGACTAGTGTCGTCGATTTTGCTACCGCATTTATGCAAAATGGACACAGTCTGGAAGAAGCACAGATAAGTTTCGGAAGAAACATGAGATTTGGCTACAGGCTGCAATTCAATGGCCGGAATTACAGAATGAAAATATGGAACCTTCTACAGAAAATATAAGTGACGTCATCGAGCCCATAATTTCTCCTGCTAAATCTGATGCTTCAACTTGTACACATCCTAGTCCTCGTAAATCTTTTGAGGACCTTAGTAACCGGCAAAAAAGAAGACGCACTGAAGATAGTCTTTCATGCAGCAGTAGCAGCGCTGAAATTATGTTTTCGGCCGAAAGGGCGCTTCAAAAGGCAGGACAAAGCGATACAGCTTATGTTATGAAATACTTGACGGAGAATCCAGAAGAGGCCTCAAAAATCAAAGCCTTCATTGAAGGTAAATCAATTCAGGTACGGGAAATATCCCCTTTGAAGGCATTGGCTCTTTATGTATCGATGAACTTATCGAAATGGCGCTATAACACTCTTCGGGATTTCAACACTCAAGAAGGAGCTCTTCAATACCTGAGTTACTACATGTTGGTTAAAGAAAAAATTAAGTGCTATCCGGCCAAAGAAGATCTCACAGTTACAGAGAGCTCTGCAAAAATCAAATTACAAGCCTTGATGGATTTAACCTCAAGAAGACTTATTAGGTCGTTAGAAACCCCTATTGATCCCAATCAACAGCTCGTATTGACCAGCAAATGGGGTTTTGACGGATCATCTAGCCAAAGCATTTATCATCAAAGGACGAGTGAAGATGAGCAAATCGATCTTGCTAGTAATTTTATGATTAGTCTTGTACCACTGCGGCTCGTCTCAAAAGGTGTAACAATTTGGGAAAACGAGCGACCATCTTCCACTTCATTTTGCCGGCCAATATTGTTTAAGTTTATAAAGGAAACCAAAGAAAATGTGCAGAGAGAGATGGCTGAAATCGAAGCAGAGATTGAAGCCTTAACTCCATCCACCATCACTGATGGAATTAGTGTCAAACACCAACTGCTGTTGACAATGATTGATGGTAAAATTCATTCCATTATATCCAATACAGCAGCTTCAGTGTGTGACATATGCAAGGCTTGTCCTAAAGAAATGAATAATTTAGAGTTAATCAAAGATAAACACGCAAACGAGGACATGTATAAATATAGCTTAAGCACCCTTCACGCTTGGATTCGCTCAATGGAATGCTTATTACACATTTCCTACAAATTAGACATAAAATCATGGCAAGTAAGGGGTGATATAGCAAAAAGGCAAGTTGATGACAGGAAGAAAAGAGTTCAAGAGGCTGTAAGAAGAGAAACGGGCTTACTTCTCGATGTTGTGAAACAAGGCAGTGGATCCACCAACAATGGCAACTCGGCAAGGAGATTTTTTGAAAACTACACTAAATCTGCTGAACTGACCGGAATAGATGCTATGCTTTTAAGAAAAATCTGTGTGATCTTGCAGTGTATTTCATCAGGAGAGAAGATCAACGTAACTAAATTCCGAGAGTTCTGCTTTGATACTGCTAAGCTTTACGTGGAGTTATACCCATGGTATTATATGCCTTCTTCACTTCATAAAATTTTAATGCATGGGCCAGACATAGTTCAGAACATGTCAATTGTGCCCATTGGTTTTCTATCCGAAGAGGCATCTGAGGCTAGAAATAAAGATTTTAGAAAATATAGAGAGGGGCATTCTCGAAAGCATAGCAGTATCTCATGCAATGAAGATATTATGCACAATCTTTTACTGTCTTCTGATCCACTTGTTACAAGTATCCGTCCAAAAGGAAATAAGTTTGTAAAAAAATCTTCTTTTAAGGAATTTTATGAGCTTACGGATTCTGAGAAAAGTGATATCGAATTTGTTAACATAAATGATTTAGCGGACATCGATTCTGAATTTGAATTAATTGATGATGATGATGATGACGAAGATAATTAAATGATGTTATTGTTTTAAAATGTGTAACTTAGTAAATTAGAGCTTACATCTTAATTATTTATTGTACTTTTAATGAAACTAGGTAATTTATTATCAACTTACTTAAAAGTCATACTCTCATCAGTTCTTGTGAATATTTTTGTTAATATATATTTCTGTATATATATAATATATTTATAGACCTCTTAATAAGTCTGTCTGCGGTTTAAAGTAAATACAAATGGGGAAAAAACGTTTTTTTTTTTAAATTTTCATTTCCTTTTATCCCAGAAAGTGCACATTTGGCGCACTATGTGTCTTAGTATTAAATATAGCTCTTAGTAATAGCATTACGATATTAGAGACCGCTACTTGAAACAAGCCCGGAATCAGGAGGGAGAGAGCTCGATACACTCATTTTCATAGTAAAATTTCACATTTTCTCAAATTACTCCCGAAATATGGGAGTTATGAAGAAATTCATCACCACAATTTATGAAGGCATTAAGTAATCGAATAAGATGGCATCATTAGTTTGGCATAATTTTACTCTTATTTTTCGGACATGTCTACGTCCAACCGCTCCCATACATTCGTTCTACTGTGCGCCCACGTCAATAATATTTGCGTTCCGATTTAGATATCACGATTATGACAGCTGAGAGCTGTTAACAATTCGGAGCGCTCGTGAACGTGCTCACTGTGCTCACTCAACGTCAAAACTTTTATCATAACCCCACATCTTACACAAGAAAGACCGATTAGATTTTAATCGGTCTTTCTAATTACGTCAATGACGATTCGTCCAGTGATGAAGAGGATGACGAAGTGCCAACAATAATTAAATATAATGCGCATGAGTTTTAAAACTTATTGCAACTTATTGCACAAATTTCTTCTTCTTTGGGTAGGTGGCGACTGTAGCCAGAAGCACAATATAGAAAATTAGAGATATGATGAGACTCAAAACAAAACAGCACAACTGTCTTTTTAAACGACTTCAAAAAAGGAGGTTTCTCAATAGGGTCTTACACCCATTTTTAAAACGTGTCTTTATTAAATTCTATAGTAGCACTATAGAATTTAATAAAGACACTTTTTATATGCTCAAAAAAAAATCACAAAAATTTTATTCAATCAATAAGTGCCATAAAAATGCATTTAAATTTTACATTTTCAAATTTCACGCGTAGTTTGACGAAAACGCTGGACGCAGTGGATGCCATGTTGCTCTGTGGTCATGACGTCACTTGGCTAGTAAACAAATGCGCTGATCTATTATCCAACTATCAGTTGACACGTTTTAGTTTACTTAGCGGCATGACGTAATAACATGGTGGCTACTATTTCATGGTGTTTTTTAACAGACTAGAAAAACTGAAAACGTTGAATTGAATTTTAAAATTTATTTTGTTATTTTATGAACTAAAAGTAACATTTTCCGACTCCTTTTTGCCTAAACTATCTCAATAATCTATTTATAGATTTTTTCTCGTTTAAAGGAAAATACCCTATTCAACCGTATATATATATATATATATATATATATATATATATATATATATATATATATACATATATATATATACATATTCTTTATGTTTTTTCGCGGATAACTTCGTCGTTTATAAACCGATTTTGATGATTATTTTTTGTTTGAAAGGGTATGCTCTTGAGGTGGCCTCGCTGGCACCAAGTCATAATCTGATGAGAGGATCCCATGGAAATCGAGGGAAATTTTCAAATTTTAAAGGGTCAGCTATAGCGATTTAGGTATTTTGTATAGTAACTTGTGCATTTGCTCTCGGAAAACACCATTTGGTGGAGTGGAATTGATGATGAAGACCACAGATGGCCACCGGAACTACTTAATAAGAAGTATTTAATTAACGAGTTGCGATTCGATTAGGTACTTTAATATGGTTGCTAAGCTATTTATGCTCTTCACAATGCAATGGTGAGTATCAGTTCTCCTGGTTCTGACTAGGAGAACTCCTCAACAATTAAAGTCCCAGCATCGCATCAAGAAAAGCAATATTTTGTAAAAGGTGATGAGCAGTTGACATTAGGCTATTGTAACTTAGATAAATTACAAACTGACCCACTAAAAAGTGTAAAATAAAAACTTTTTACAAAAAAAACAACCGACTTCCAAAAAAAAAAACACTACAAAGTGAAAAATTACTTTAATTTCGGAAGTCGGTCGCAAAAAAACTAAAAAGCAAATCCAAAGACACCGACTTCCGAAATTAAAGTTATTTTTCACTTTGTAGTGTTTTTTTTTGGAAGTCAATTGTTTTTTTTTTAAGTTTTTATTGACAGCGCTCACGTTGATAATAATTTAAGGCAAGGTCAGCGTTATCGCCATGACGTCATCTATGACGATTCATGGGACGCCGTTATCGCGCTCACGCTAATTCGGAACGGGTATAAGCATGCTCAGATCTATTACAGCGCAATTCGGAACATACATAGAAATTGTGTTGACGAGTTGACTAAACACGAAAGTTTGGTTGGTAATATTTATACATAATAATTATATACCTAGCAGAGAACTCAATTACTTAGTACTTGATGACAATATACATTGTCCCATAGTACCAGTACTTACTTTCTGATAAAATATAAGTTAGACCCAAAAGGTGAGAAACAGTTCAAATAATTAATACATACAATATTGTGACCTAACCTCTAAAAAACTTATTTTGGAAAAAATGTCCAACGAAGTGAAAATAGGTGATTACATTATCATCCAAAAACAAAACTTTAAAAAGCTACTCAAATTTAATAAGTCTGATTCGACTGTTACCTTGGGAAGAGACTCTATCAATTTGAAAGGATTAGAGGGTTCACCATATTTCTCAGTATTTAAAATGATACCGAAAACTAGTAAGAAAAGAAAAGAATTCACTGTAGAACTAGCAGATGAAGCAGTAAAATTAAAAGATGAAATTGACATAAAAGTATCTGGAAATGACAACAGAAATATACTTGATGATGGACGCTCACAAAAGCTGTCAGCAGCTGATATAGAGACACTAAAAAGTGATTATAGCAAAGCATCTGATATTGTTGAAACATTAATCAGCAATTCCAACACATTTCATAATAAAACGGAATTTTCACAAGACAAGTATTTGAGGAAAAAAGAGAAAAAATATTTTGAATATTTTCAAGTAGTAAAACCAAATCTTCGAATCATTAGTGAAATTATGTACAAACTTGAACCAAATAAGATCCAAAACTTACGAATTGATACATTGTCACAAATCATAACAATTGTTAATATTCATTGTGAAGGAAACCATCTGTTATATGATTCTGGGTCCAATGGCTTAGTGGCTGCTGCATTATTGAGTGTCATTGGGCAAAATACTAATGGCAAATTAGTACACATGCATCCTGGTAACATGTCACAGAAACAATCACTGTTAGCTATGAATTTTCCTGAAGAACAGATGAACAGATGTGTTTCAGTCAATGTTTATTCTGCACTCAGACAATTTTACCAAGGATGTGACACTCATAACACTACAGAACCTGAAAAGGATGCAAATGGCACTGAGCAAAATGCATTAAAGAGGAAAAATGATGACAACACAGATGAGCATGAGACTAAAAGAACTAAACAAGATGTTATTGAGAATAAACCTAGTGAAAATGCTAATATTACCATAGATTCTGAGCCTCCAAGGGAAAACAAAAAGCCCAAATGGCACTTCGACAATATAGCTGCCTCAGAACTGCTGCATAATAAAATGGATTCATTAGTTATAGCATGTAAAGAAGACCCACAAAATATTTTCAATGAATTAGTAACATTTGTGAAACCAGGCAGGCCATTCGTGATTTACTACAATGTTGCAGAACCATTGCAACAGTTGTATATGTCACTAAAGGCACAAAGTAATGTGGCAGCTCTGAAACTGTCATGCAACTGGATGAGAAATTATCAGGTAAAGGAAAAATCTATTCTAAAAAAGATATGTTTAATCATTCTTTGATTAAACATATCTTTCAAAAGATAGGTAGGAGTTTAACACACAAATACAAATCGACAAATCGACTGTGAACTGGCAAACGGTCCTATCTAATATTTTTGGTATTTTCACATTTTGATGCAATTTTATACTATTTCTTACTCCGCACAGTTGCAAAAAGTCTTTTTTCAGATATATTTAAAATTGGCGTCAAAATCGGCTTTATTCAACTTGTACTAACATCGACCGCACAGTAAATGGGAGCATTTGGTACTATCTCGCCAAATGTGTATGGACACGAACGTGATTTTGCACGCTCTTGAATCGAATTACGTTTTATATGTGATTTTACTAGTTTTCTATGTCTTGAGTTATTAATTATCATTATTGGAAACCTCTGGTTGCTGAAATGGCTAGTTATTGTTATAATTAATAGTAGAGATTTAATATTTTTACGTTAATAAGATATGAAGTGTGATAGTACCTACATTATGCATCACTTGTCAAATGTTTGGTAGATTGATTGTTTGAAGATAGTACTTTTTGATCCTAATAATCAACCAAATTCTGTGTTAATTATTGATTTAAACCGTCACACTAGGCTTTCGGGTTGGCGATCATAGAATGGTGCTATTGCTGACTAGCCAGAAACTTGCTGTCAGTATTATACTCACTCATAACATTAATGGTTGTAGAAACTGTAAATGATACCTATCATAGCCTCTTACAATTTCCCTTTTTGGCCATAAGCTGCTAGTGCTCTGCTTCCTATTTCGTTAGGTGCTATTTTATACCTACTTTTCCTAGGAATACAAGTTAGGATGTGGTAAGCGTATGATTCAGGAAGTACTTCGTGGAGATAATGATAAAGAAAATGTTATTTTTTAATTATAACTATCTAAAAAGGCTATTTAATTGTCATTGCGAGTTAGACTCAAACAGTCGATTTTGTAATTTAGTTAACAAATCAGTCGATGGAATATCTATCTGGAGAAAAAGAGGACAATGATAATATAGCGGATGACATTGTGATCAACGATGTTTCCCTCAATTTGACCTGAACGACTAAAACTTATCAAAAAATAAATGAAAAATTACAAGGTATCGTAATAAATTGTTATTTATTACAATTAGTATTGCTACTAGTATTGGGCTTACCTAATAGTAACCACCTTTTGCATTATTTTAGGACGTCAATAGAGGTCCAGAAGATAGGAGTATGTACAATCAGCAAGAAACGGTACCTTTTATCGTACTTACAGATACTTGCTACACTCAGGACGTTATTATTAATCATCCAAATTTAGATATTGACACTATGTTTGATTCTCTACCTGCAGATTATTTATCACCACGATTAATTCTTTCGCCACCCTGTCAGTCTGCCTTACTTGATCTTCAGCATAATATAAATGACGATTATACAAATGATGGAGTCTGTTTCGACAAACCAACCGGTTCATTCAGCCCATTACCAAGCACTTCGCCGAACCGCCATCCAATCAATTCATTAATTTCATCTCCAAACACGCCACTGATCGCACTTTCAAACACACCACCAAGTCAAGAACCTCCCGAGTCTCCATCAATTTTGACAACAAATGAAATCATCGAAAGTAGTACAGGGCGGGTAACAGAAAATCTTTTAGAGATCGATAATAATTATAATATGAGTGAAGGAAGGAAAAGAAGAAAGAAGCCTGAACCGCGTGAGTGGAAAAGAAACATGAACAAAAAGTTACGACTGGAAGGGAAAACTTACTTAGGTTTCAGAAAAGTCGGAAATAATGTTGTACAGGATACATGAAGAGATGAACGAACAATGAAATCAACATGTTTAAAAAATGTTTGTTTTAAATCTAAAAAACCAGTTGTTATATTTTCTGATGGATGGACAGCACATAACCGTTACAATATAATGGCAAATACCCTGCTCAATTTTATACCTTGAAGTTAGTCACGCTCAAATGGAGGTAGATTCCGTACATGTTTGTATAGAAAGAAAATTAAAAAACAAAGAGATCAAACTACCAAGTGATTACGTTTCCACGACTAGAGAAGTACGAAAACATCCAACACCGTATGAGGCTATTGAGCTACTATACTTACGATTTTTTTAAAGACTACACCAAACCTTTGAGATACAACAGCATTAGACCTGGTCGGACAAAAAATGATCCAGTGGTAACAGACATCAAAGTCATTAAGTATGTTCGCTCAGGAATAATCAGAGTGAAACTTGATTTTACCAAAGATTGGATGGACTTACCTCATAGACCAAAGAAACTAGAACCAGTAACCTGTTCATTCATTCATTTCACCAGAAAGACGTCCACTGCTGGACATAGGCCTTCCCCAAAAGGGGGGGGTTGCCATAATCGCCACCTGTAACATACCTGTAATAGTAACCTGTTACCCACCTTTATTTACAGCAAGACCCCGTATTCCTAAAACGAAATGGTTGCATCTGCAAGAAATAAAATCAGTCATTCCACAAGACTGTCAAAATTTTTATGATAATTAACTGCATCAGGATTAATTTTGATAGCAAGGGATAAGCAGGATTTTTTACCACTTTTATGGCTTTCCGAGTGAGCCCTGAGCTACTAGTGACATAAATCATAACCTTATTTTGGCCTTTTTACTAGTCTTTCGATTTGTTCATTTGTTTATATATTGTTTTATATTAAAAAAAAACGGAATTGTATATAATGCCATTAATTGTAATTTAGTAGGTACTACGGAGTAAAAAATCAAAAATTAAAAACTACCTACCTAATGGTGTTCATAATTAAAATACAAAGACTACGAATAACTTTGATACTACGTTAATAATTTAAAAAATATTGAGTTCATAATGTCCTATTTTATTTGTTTTTATTTTGATTTTAAAGATAGGCCATATTGTACCAAGCAAAATATCCTATGTTGGTTTTAGTGTTGATTTATATTGTCCTATCTCGTTTTAATATTAGAAGGCAACATGCAATGTTACATTTGTTATTAATAACGTACATAATTAAAATATTTAAAAACTACGTGTTTTTTTTATATAGCATAATTCGCTATTTATTCGACGCAAGCAAGTTTTTTCATCGTCCTGTTAAGTTGTCAAAATTCAGATAGTACCGGTTGCCAGTTCACAGTCGAAATCCCTAATTTTCTAAGGCAGTGCATGGTGGGTTGAGGTGAAGCAAAAACATAGCATACATGGGATCAACAAGTTTAGTGTGTATGTTACTGTAAGTAGGTACCACAATACCATTTTTCTGAAATAGTTTTGAAAAAAATACTCACCTCAACAACCAATTATTTTAGTAGATATGTACCCTGTTGTTGTTAAAAAATGTTTAAGCATTCAGAAGGAATCCTACTTCAGCAGGAATCGTTTTTTTTCCAAAACGACCATGCACATAAATTTTTTATGTGGCGCACATTTACAGCATATTACACACATTTAGTGTTAAGAGTGGTATGTATAATTACATACCACTCTTAACACTAGGAGCCACTTTCCTGCTGGAGTAACGTACACGGTTACTCATCATGTGGGGTATAATTACTTAGTTTTCATGAATTCTTTACAGGTGCTGCCGGACAGAACACACCCAGAAGTCACGATGAATGCTTCAAGTGGCTTTTTATTAAGTGGTTATGTTCTTAATAAATAAAAATGTAGGTACTTAAATACTTCTAAGTATTTTTATCATGAAGATTGTAAACGGAAATAAAATAAACTACAACTTTTAATAAATTTATTTATTTCTCTCATTTACTCAATGAACATATTAATCATGTCTAAATGCATTATAAAATTTTATGAATCACTATGACTGACATGCAATAAATTGCGACTGTATTTTTAGTAGATACATTTTAATATCTTTTGTTAAATTTCCTGTGTATTTTTCATTTGATAACTTTGATAATTTATACTTCTTAGTCCACATAAAAAATTGGGGTAATCTATCTAGGCAAACCTGATCATGTATAAATCACAACAGTAAATTTCTTTATAAAATTTCATATAATTGTGGAATACAAAACCACCAAATACAAAATGGAAACATACACAGAACAATCACTAGGTAGGTACTGAGTTATTATATCATTCAATACACTGATGAAAAGCTACAGTGTCACATCGTCATACTGTGGAGGAATGTATTTCAGTCTAATGAGGGTTGCATTTGGTTTTGCTCAGTGATATATTAACACTATTATTATATGAAATATAACTTAAATAAATGATAGTAAAAAAAAATTACATAATATATTCGAGAGGAACATTGATTGCTGCGACCTGCGTGATTACGATACATATAAGCGCAATAATGAAATGAATTTGGCACTTATCTAGTTATAAATAAGTTAGGCTTCAGCTTCTAAGATGCTAAGCAATTGACTGTTAAGTTAAACGCTATGAACTGCTTGTGTTGATACATGTGGTGCTGCAACAGGGACCAATCGTGTTTCATCAATCCAACAACCATTTTCAAAAATAAGGACAATAATGTATTTCACGTCACATCCTACTTTTTAATCGACTACTCATATCACTAATTCTCATTGCCAATTGTTTTTAAATCTGCCAATTGCAATGGCTAGATCGTTGTGTCTGCGACATTTCTTATAGAAACATCAGTGATAAGATTTAAATACCAAAAAGCGTGTCCACATTCAACTATCAGTAGATTGGCTGTTTTGTGTCATGGACATGTTCAATAAAGACTTAACTACATTTATAAAAAAATGTTCTCGCCGTCACTAGCACCATTTTTGCAGTTTAATTTTTACCATTACATAAAAGATTACATTCATCCGTCTTACGTGGTCACTGTTCGATTTCTTTCTACAAGAGGGGAATGTTTTAATCAAGAAATTAATGATGATTATGATAGAAGCAATAGCATTGAATATACGCCTACAAGCAATTCATATTATACAAAAACTATTACGATTAACTTGCGCTCTACGCTTGTAAATATGAATTCATTCAAATAATTAAATAATATATATTACTCGTATATTACAGAATGTTATCGTTAAATAAAAATATCCGTTTTAAATATTATAATTTCTTTAAACCTAAAGTTCATTCTAAAACTGAATAGCTAATAAAGCGGTAAGAGAAATCTAGAGATCTTTAGAATTGTCAGTTTGATTCAACAAGCGAAATATAACATTATAGTACTCACTGGCTGACAAAGACGCGAAAAACGAAATAGTAAAGTAATTGAGCAGCCACATTTCAAAATCTTAAGCCCACGTGCGCACAGACGTAAAAATATTACGGCGGGATTATAACGCGCACTGGATTTTCAACTCTCGGCGCTAAGCAGTGTGGAAAGTCCAGTACGCGAAAATAATCGCTGCGGAAAAAATCGCTTGGCGCACCTGGGCTAAGGGTTGTATATATTCCGCTAATGTATTGCTACATTAAAATTTTGGCAAGCTATATGCTAACACTACACAATAACGACCGATAAACATGCCGCCGATTGTTCTAATGCAAATATAGACGAAGATATATATATCCCACCCATATTATATTTCGCTGAATGGAAATCATTTTAAGAATTTGTCTTACAATATAACATAACACAATAATTCAAAACCAAAACAATAATACTGCACCGGAGTTCGCACCAAACAATATATAAATACACAAACTATTTATGCATGCAGTATCTTTAAGTAAAATATGTTAAATAATAACTTTGGTATTGGTGTTAACATATCGAAACGCATAAATCGCTGTGATAATAACAGCTCTAAACACTGAAGCCGTAGCATAGATTCAAATGAGCTCAAGTCTCGGCTTGGCCGGTAGCACGTCGTCACGAGGGCGCTGACACCGATTGACGGCGAGAATCGCCCAGCTATGAAGAGTCCTCGTCGTACCACGTGCGGAAGTCGCAGCTTTCGTCATAATCGTCCTGCAAATAAATATTACGTTATTCGAACTGCATTTAACCTTTTGAACGCCAATGTCGGCTATAGCCGACATGAGCAAGCGTGCCCTGTGCGCCAACGACGGCTATACTCGACAAAAAACAGGTCGCAGAAAAATACAAAATAAACCTATTAAATCATTACTTTTATGTATTTTATTGATACACCTTGAAAGCTGAATGTCTAAACATTATTTAGTTGCATACAGTAAACAAAAATGCATATTCCTCATTTAAATATTTGATGATAAAAAGTAAAATAATTTATGGTTAAAAAAGTAAGTCCCATGACGCCAATGTCGTGCAGAGCCGACTGCTAGTGATGTAGTATCATGTTGACGTATATTATATTCTTAAATTAATTTAGGTAACTTAAGGTATTGTAATATTTGTCATTACAGTTTTTATTGTTCTAACAAAATATAAACGATTGTAAGCACTGAGAAAAAAGTAGTTTTACTATATTAAAAACTGAAACATAGTTGCGTAAATACATTTTCGATATTCCCTTATCGCCAATCATGCGCATCCCTAGCAAGCTCTCGATAAGCAGTCCCCTCTGCGCCATTGTCGGCAGAAGTCGACTGACTCGTGACGTCGTAAGCGTATAAAGTGAATTTTAGTGCGGGAAATATGGAACAACAAGAAGTATTTACCACTGAACAATTATTACGTATCTTGGAAGGTACTGAAGACGATGAGTTTTCTGAAACTTTAGATGAAGATGATTTAGAGGTAAGTTAATTTTAATTTAAAGTTATGTTTTGCTTTACATGTAAGTATGTACATACTTAATTGGTTATTATATTCTAAAGAGTGCTCTCTTATTTCGCCTACTCGCTTACATTTTGTAAGGGTACCTATATAATCATATTCAACTGAGCTTGAGAAATTACGAAAACAATTTTTACCCACAATCAATTTTTACCCACAAATTAAAATTAGCTTATGGCACAATTCAAACCAAACGGCCGGCACTGTTACTAGCAAACGATTTTAAGCTTTACCTCAACTGCAAAATGCGCAGTATCGCCTGTGAACTCTCAAGGTCTCGCGGAGCCGCATGCCTTTTTGAATTTTCAAGCGATACTGCGCATTTCCTAGTCGAGATAAAGCTTAAAATCGTTTAACAGTAAAAGTGCCGGCCGCTGCGCTGCCACTTCGGTGTGAATCTACCGTGTTTCATAAATCAGAAACAATTATGAATAGTTTACATAAATATGCATTTGTAGTTACTAACAAATGAAATGAAACAATATTAGAAAGTTCCTGTTATAAAAATTGTTGCTATGTAATAATATCACGTGATAATATTATTCATAAGTGACATGTAAGTAATATGATCTCAAAGTAATTATTAATAATATAACTCAATAATTAAACTAAGTGATTGGTAAATAAATAGTTTTATTTGCATTCAATCCATTAACAACCCAAATTGTTGCAATAAGTGTAAATTTCAAGAATAATAAAAACAAACTACTGTGGCCTTTGAATTTAATTAGATACTAACATCGATAAACTGTATGACACTATGGTACAACTCTAATGTACATGCAACGATGTCTTATAAAAGACTCGTCGACGGCGCCAATGTCGGCTATTCCCGACAGTGAGGTACATCAGTACTGAGAATAGTGCTGTACCTAGAGTTATTTTCATTTTAACTGTTGTGTGTCTTAATCATTGTTTTTATGTTATTAACAACTTCGGAACTACTTGAGTGGAACGTTGTAAAATATTTAATATTGGAATGTTCTTTTTAACATATTAATGATCGACCATTTATCTGGCAAGTATTGATAAAAAAAATAATAATAATGGGTATCGATATAATGTTGAAATCCCTATTTTTTTGTAGGTATTTAATTAAGATTTTCGGGCTTGGCGTACAGGGCATAGGAATACCGATATGGCGTGGCGGTGAAAAGGTTAAGCTTTCCGTGCTACAATACTGTTTAATGTTATTATAATAACCAACTAACCGCCATCCAAGCATGGTCGAGTACATCTTCAGCAGCGAACCGAAGTTCGGGCTGTGGACGCAGCATGTTGGCGACGAGGTCGATAGCGCCGGCTGACACGCGCTCCCAGTGCGGCGCGGGGAACTCCAGACGAGCCGACAAAATCGCGTCGAACAACTTCTCTTGATCGCCGTCAGGAGACGAAAACGGCGGGAAACCGCACAGCAAGATGTATAGGATAACGCCAGCCGCCCATACGTCGATCTGCAATAAAAGCAGAATTAGTGGGAAAATAAGACTAGGCATGTAGCCTATTAGTGTATGCCTGACCTGGATAAAGCGTATCATAAAATTTGACAAAATCGAGTTAAAAGTTCAAGTTCACACGAACAATTATGAATAGTGGGAAAAAAATGTTATCTTCATCTACAACAATCACTTTTACATAATGGTTTCAATGCTACCTAATAAGTATTGTTTGATATAATGTGACTGGAACGTTTACGAGTATTATGAGGTAATACGCACGTTTGACGAACAATACACGCTCTATTAGATAATCGATGAAGAAGTATATATTTTTATTATCTCAGTAGCGGCCCTACTGCATGGGACTTGCACATAACTGCCGAAATGTGGATGTACTATAGCTAGGGATACCTCTGCCTACCCCTTCGAGGACTAGAGGCATGGGGGGGTATGTTATGTTATGTTTTTGAAATGAAAACTAATTTAGGCGCGTTGGGAGATTTTGGTAGGGAAAAATCTTGTAGGTTTGCGTTACCGTCACGCTAATTGTGGCGACGTGTTGCACTCGGAAAGAAAACAAAGCATTTCATAGTTTTAAGTTTTCATTTCCGTATCTAGTCCCATGAATGCCAATGTTTTTATTTGTATACCTTTAATCCATATCCAGTCTCGAGCAGTATTTCGGGCGCTACGTATGTAGGGGTGCCGCAGACTGCGTGCAGTGGTTGCCACACTTCTACTGCCAGGCCGAAATCAGCCAGCTTTAGGCCGCGTATGCTGCCGTCCAAACCCACTTCCACCTGGAAATACATACATGTTACGTACTTATTATATTATTATCATCAGTAATTTTGAAAAGTTAATTTTGAACAAATTTTCAAGAACTTGGTTTTTACTAAAACACGTTTTGAAAAAAAAATCTCGATACAAACTAACGTTAAACTAACCTCTTACATTGAGTTCTAATCCAAAATATCTGCATTAAATATCAACATACGTTACGTAATTAATTAATAACAAGAACGTCTTATTTGAATGCAAACTTGGTTGTTTTTTATTTTCGATTACTCAACTCAATTTTGAGTAAATAGAGAATTGCTTCATATTTCGCAATGAATTACAAACGTTTTGTCATCGCGCTTCTCTTTCTTTTCTATGCAATCTGACAGTGACCGCGGTTTAGGTGTTGTCAGCGTCTTAATGTAATTATTAAGTTTATTTATTTTAACAATGTTATGAAATATGCAATGAAATAAATATACAAATGAATTATGGTGCTTATTTACAAGAATTAAAAGAGTGATGTTTTTTTTTTTTAAATAAAGTGGAAGAGTATTTAGATTAATTCAAATGATTATTTTTCAAGGTGTGTTAGTTGATAGCTTACCAATAGATTTTCAGGTTTGATGTCACGATGCACTATAGAAAGCGAGTGTAGATATGCGATAGCAGATGTTAAGTGGCCGATTAGCAAACGGGCTTGGGGCTCAGAGAATTTGGAAGCGGCCGCGATACTATCAAACAAGTCTCCACCTAAAAATATAAATAACGTTCAAGTGGAATGAGAATAATAAAGCCATGTTCTATTAGGTATCATTGGAGTATTGTTAATAATGAAATGATATATTACAAGTCCCATTCATATACATACCACTGACTAATTCCATTACAAGGAAAAGCCACTCAGGGCTATCCTGTTCCTCGATAAGTGAGACAATTCTTGGATGACACAGCTTCCTCATGACTCGAACCTGAAAATTAAAGTCATTTTATTATAAAATTACAAATATCTAGCAACGTCAATAAATAAGTTCGTTGGCATCACATCAAAGGTCTAAAGCGCAAGCGACGCTGCAAAATATTTTCTCTACTCTATAAACAGCTCCTCTATAAACGCAAAATGCGTCACACAGACTTTTCAAAAAGTGTTTGCAAATAGAATTTTGCTAAAAATATTTTATTGCATCGCATAAAATTCCTAAATATCAGAAATTCATAAGTAGAAGCTGTTGGTATGTATTATTAACTAAGAAAGTAGTTTTTAATATATTTACCTCTGCCTCCACATAGTGTTCCTTGCCTTTGCACTTGGCCTTATCAATAACTTTCAGAGCATATTCCTTGCTGGTGGTCTTGTCTTTGCATATCCGTACAACAGCGAAGTTGCCGTCACCTATTTTCGATATGACAAATGGTACGATAATGATATACAAAGTATTGCTGGTCAATATAGAGAGAAAATAAAAACCTGTCAAGGCGAATCCTACACAAAAAATATTTTTATTTTTAAGTTTTTAGTTCAAAAGTTCTTCAGTTATTATAATTATTGTAAGAAAAACTCTGAAAGCGACGTACCTCATGGGTCTTCCAAAATAGAATTATTAAAAATTATAGGGAACATATTAAAATCCCCTGATAATAATAACATTGACTTATAATAGGTGTTCTTCTAACTGATTGATATTGAAATACCCAAAAAAATATTGACTTTTTTTAAGTTTTTAGTTCAAAAGTTCTATATTTATTATCGTAAGAAGAACTCTGAATGAGACGTAGGTATCTAATGGGTCTTCAAAAATCGAACTATTGAACATTACAAGAAACATCACAATTATTAAGGTGGATCCGCAGTGGTAGCCCGCCAAATTCAAATTTTCTTACTTTTTTTGGAATTTGCAGATCAGTGTCAGTGCATCTTGTAATAGTTGTCTCATAAATATGTATTTACATAATTATAAGATACAGTCTGACACTGACACCCTGACCGGAATTTAAATAATACACTAACACAAGACAAGTTCACATTGGAAACATTATGAGGTGAATAACCAGGTACGAAAATGAATGATGGTTATTTGATAGGAAGTTCGGATTATTACCTATGATTCTGCCGACGCCGTATTTGAGTCTTAAGGGCTGTGGTAATAGCGGCCCCGCGGATTCGCCGGTGGCGTCCCCGGCGGCGCCTGCGCCCGCTTCGCTGGCTGCGCGAGCTGCGCCGCCGCCGGCTTTCACTGGCATACGCGGTTTAGGACCCGTCCTGTGTCCGTAAACGGTAGTTTAGTTATTTGAGATGAGAAAATGAATTGTTGCTTAGCTCTTTGGCTACATTAGCGAGTCCAAGCCATGTCAATATAGCGTACTGGCGTGTATATTAATTTCAACCATGAAAAATTAATTTTATTATTATTATTTACTACCACGTTAGTATATGCTGTTAGAACTATTGTGCGGTAAATGCTAAGTCGTTGATAAGCATTGTGTTTCTATTCAATGGTAATAATTAAATTTCCAATAAATAAAGTAAATTATATCAGACCTCGAATTTCTTGATATAGGAGTTTTTCTACATTGTAGCACAGCCTTATTTTCTTCGAATTCCAATTCAAAGTCTTCTTGGTTGACCCTGAGAACAATATATCCTGGAGTCAGCTAGCTACTAGCCTAATAATGGTGTGATTTTTAAATGTTTTATTTTTACAATTGCTTTGCTTGTGCACAATAGGTACCTTTCATTTCCATAAGCAAAGAAAACATCTTCAACTTCAAAGAATTGGTTTAATGCTGTGACCACAGAGCCAGTTCTCGTGAAGACTTTACGAACACAACCTGTATCTAATTTAACACATTCTGTAATGGCGGCAAGTGCGTGTTCCAAAGTGGGGCTGTTTCGTTTGTTTAGTAACAATCTGCAAACCTGTGGACAAACATTGAACAGATATACATTGCTTTGAGTGGTATTTTCACATAGTACGTAATTCAACCTAATAATTAAATTATTTTCCTGTTGTTTGACGTAGTTGCTACAGAAACCAGATTTTGCTATGTAAAATAGTAGTATTCATAATTAATAGAGTTATCAAGGAATGCTCACAAATGCATGGAAATAAAGATGTTCTAATTCGTAATCAGGGTGTGACACATTAATGCCTGTAAATTGATAAACAAAATTGATATTTTACCTTTCGTGGTTTCACTCCATTTCTAATTATAGTAACTATGCGTGGTCGGACTACATTATCCCCAGCTGGGCTAACTCGTGCTGTCCCGTTGCCAGTAGTACTACTACCATTTGCCTGTAATATTTCTCATATTTTGTAACTAATATAGATATCAAAGAAATATATTATAAGCTCATACAAAATTAGCATGATCAACAACTTGACTGATTTGTATCCAATACATTACCTGCAAATATCGGGACAATCTGTTATTAGCTCTGGCTGGAGACGGACTTGAGCTATCACTCAGAGACTCAGGGCCACTCAGTCTGAAAGATTGGGGGGTCACCGCACTGGCTTCATAATCTAGACGTTTGAAGGGTTCACCAAATCCACTACAAACATATGATTGCCCATCTTCTAGATCATCCAGTTTGCCTATCTGTAATAGTATAAGAAACAATTGGTACAGTTTGATTTTGTAGAAATTTAAAATGCTCAGACCTTCATTAAAATACACCCTTGTTCAAACTCAAACCTTTATTTCAAATAAACCAATTATAGGCACTTTTGAATTGTCAAAGGGTCGGTCAGTCAGAAAGCCGAAGCTAGTTGCCCATTCCAAAGCGTATTAGGTACCTATGGAGAAGAACAGGCAATAACTCCACGGACGCTCATTACTGTGATTGAAACAAATATACTAGGTTTTGCCCACTGCTTCGCCCGCGTGGATGTCGGGAAATATCCCAAGGGAACGTACTACCGGGATTAAAAGGAAACGAAGCGATCGCATACCTCATAGCCGAGGAAAAGTTCATTGACTCCTAGCGCCTAATTATTTTGTTACGCGTAATTTTGAATGTAATATGTTTTAAAGTATTCATTTAAATGATATGATGTAAAGGCATATTTTAATTGAAATGAAATGCCCAATTTAAATAATACATTTATTGGATAAGGATTAGTATAAATCCGGTTAAAATAGCTTTGGAAATAACAATAAAATTTTTGTCAAATTCTGAAAGATTAAAATGATTAATGTGGGTCATCCTTAAAAGATACAATTCTTTTACGCGGCGCACGCCAAGCTTAAAGCTTCCAGTCCCCATGATTTTTCCGACATCTTCTACAATAATCGTCATATTTCAGTCAATTTACACTACACTGAAACCTTCCTCATGATCACTCAGTCCATTGGTGAAAACCGTTTGAAAATCCGTTCAGTAGTTTTTTAGTTTATCGCGTTCAGACAGACAGACGCGGCAGGGGGACTTTGTTTTATAATATGTAAGGATAAAAGATTTGCAAACATTAAACTTACTTTTCTACCCTCAAGTGAATATATTGCCCTCACACCACTTGGCAGAGTTACGTTGTCAACTAAAACCCTCGTTAAATCTGCTGTGAGGCTATCAAAGGACCTGTAACCAGAAAAACAAATACAGGAATTACATAATAAAATGATGAGTGCTAGAATGGGGGTCAATCTCTGTACACTTACCTACTAAATTTGTACATTAGTTTTGGAAAATAAATTATTTATTACATACATACATACGTACGTACGTAACATCACGCCTTATTTCCCCAAAGGGTTGGGCAGAGGTGAACCTGTAGTACACCCACATTTCGCCAGTTATGTTTGAAGTCCCATGTAATAGGGGGAGAGCCTATTGCCATCAACTGAGTACAAATCCAGACACTGGGCCTCTACTGAGAAATTCCAGATAAGAAAACCCAATAACACTTTGCCCGACCCGGGATGCTCAGCAGTAGCGCTTGCAACCACTAGACCAACGAGGCAGTCAGTTATTTATTATTATATTCAGGTTGGCCTTGTTAGGAATTTAGTTTCATCAATATTAATTATTATTATTAGGTTGTTCACTTCTTTTTATTTTGGAAATCTCTTGATTTTAATTATCACTTAGTTTCAGAATCTTTGAGTACTAGAAACCGTGTTCTGATTTGCACACATTGTACCTATTCAAACATATGTATCTGCAATATTATTGTGTTACTAGAATTCAGTTAAATGTGACCAAGTTTTAATGTGAACACAAAATTCATAGAAAATTAGAAAGCAAACAAAAGCACACCAATGATAGAAAGGTAAAAATATGCTTGCTTCTTTTGGAATGACAATTAGCATTTTTTTTGTTTGATTCAGTAGGATATTTATACATCACGGGAAGGAAAGGCAAAATTACAATCAGCCAATTATCATAGCATCCTGTAAAACCTTGATAGTATAATTGTTGCTTATTTCACTGATTACAACAAGTATACAATCAACTGACCTAGACTTCATAGGTTGCTTGTGGAGTGTGGATGTTATTATTATATAATAATAATTATCAATAATAATGTTAATAATTATTAAAGTTAAATTTATAGCAGTAAACTTTCCTTTGAAGTATTTGTTCAGTTCCACTACATAATTTTATTTAAAAAAAATATATAAATTGTAAGATATAATCTCAGTAAGAAGATATTTTATTCAGTAATATGTTTATTATTAAACTTAGTCATAATAATCTACTTCCTAACTACTTGACTTTCTCATATCAGCAGTTAGCACTTTATCTCATATACATAGCTGGCTAATTAAATTGTAAACAATTTAGAGTAATCAGAATAATGTACCTAGTGTAAGTAAATGTATTTCACCGTCATGACAAATAGGTACTTTAGAATCGCCAAAATCAGCTGAATGATACAAAACCACCTAGCTCCAGTATTGCAAACATGCAATTACCTGGTAGGTATCAACAATTGAACATTGCTTCATAATTCACAATCGAGCTGCAACTACTTACATAAATACTATATAGACAACCAATTTAGAATATTCAGCTATAGGTATGTATAAAAGTGAAAGTGCTCCTAACATTTTCTAACTAGAACTAAAACTTTTTCAGTGTTTTCTCAAATATTGTAGGTATATTACGAACCTGTATCTCTCTGGCAAGACTGGAATTATGACTCCTGAGTAGAACTTATCACCATTTCTAAAAAATCTGACTCGTTTTGCTTTCCGCGCGGCTGGCGTTCGGAGCAGTACGTTACGTCGATTCGTCCTAGTTTTCATAATTTCAATATCGCTAAAGTCCTTTTCCAGCTCACATACGGAGCTTGATCGGCTGCCACTACGGCTCAAGTTATTCTCCATCTAAAAAGTAACAAAAGTTAAATCAAAGTCACAAATTGGAGCAGCCTAACGGATCATCTTTACAACACGATCTAACCCTCACCTTCTTTCCTTTCGGTTCAACGAACTATTTTAGTTATGTAATAAAGGAAGTGGAAGTCATCACTTTTATTATTTTCTCATTTTGCACTTTGAAAAGTGAAAAATATACGGGTAATGAAATTAGAATAATTTCTATAAAACTCATGAATCACAGAAATCAGCGCAGACAGCAGACCAATCAAACGAACGAACGACTAGTGATGAGTCCCTCACTCATGAGGTCCCTCGTTTGAGGTCCTCGTGATCGCAAATTGAAAGAGTTACTCGATTTTCAACAATGAACCACCTCATTACCTCACCTCACCTCATTCGTTCACGCGTCCTCAAAAATTGACATTGACAATATGAAATTGTGGCGAGGGGTGAGGCGAGCGAGGTGAGGCGTGAGGCGTGACTCGCGAGTGAGTATTGAGTGGTTGAGTGATGAGCTCCTCAACGAGTGAGCGAATGAACCGATTTAAAAAATTGTATAGAATTATAGAATGTGTGAGGTGAGGTCTGGTCTCGAAATTTTGGCAGCATAATAAACATTAACATTATGATTTTGGTATGTACCTAATGAAATAATGTACCTAAGTATGTAATGATGTTAGTTATGTCATGTGTGTGTGTTGAGTGTGATACTGATGTTTGGTAGGATATTAATTATTTAGATTAAAGTACGAACACAAACAAAACAAAAGTCTACGTAATTGTTACAAGAAAATCACGTGCACCTCCAAGGTCAACATTACGTAAACTGTTAAAATTAGTATGTAACATTATTAGTCAAAACGAATTTTAAAGAAAATATTTTTATTTCAGCTATGATTAATTATTATGAACTCTAAAAGCATCAGCATTAGATTGATAATCAAGTGTCATTGATTCGTTTATTTTGGCGGTCTAAAATTTATGAGCGAAAGAAAATGATATGTGTGAGAGGTGAGAGAGATTTGCTTAATCGGACGGAGAGTCGTGAGTACTCGTGAAAGTCGTCGCGCCCGCCCGCCTCGCTCCCTCGCACGTTCGGCTGAGTTCGGCTCGGGCTCACGACTCGTGAGGTGAATACGCCGTTGAGGATTCCTCAAATCCTCACCTCAAATGAGGGGTACCTCGTGAGGACCTCACGAGGCAAAATGAGGTGCTCCCTCATCCTCAAATAAAATTGATGAGTTACCCATCACTACGAACGACTACGAATAAATAAATTGATGTGAAGCAAGAGTTGAACGTAATCTTCGAATGAAGTCATGAATGAATGTTTTTTTTTTACGTCCTGCCTGCTGTAATTATAAGCTTCCCACGGTTAAATCACGGCGCGTGATATCACAAAACGTGACAAGAATCGCTAAGATTCTGTGTCAATTCTGTGATCAAGGGTAAGATACAGAGACAAGCGTAAGCTTACCAAGGAACATATTTACTCTAGGGAGGAAGCTTACGCATCGATATGCCAAAATGAACTGGTTTTGACAGATCCCAGCGTAAGTTTACGCTAAGTTTCGTCTTTGCACTTTACCCCAAGTTTCTAGAATTATAATAGAATGCGGTGCAAGTTATTTATTTTTATTGTTCTAATAATACATCGGTGAACTGTATTTTTTTCCTGTAGACTAGAGATTTGCTAGTATTTATTGAAAAGATGGTGGAAAGTTACTCAATAAAAATGTGCGACATGGATTAAATTATTCCAATTAAAAAATGGGTAGGCCACAGAGATAATGCTAGGGTAGGCAATGTCATAGACCTAGAGAATGGACTGAGGTTAGCCTCACAAAATTGACCACTCTCTAGAAAGAGACAAAGTGACTGTGCGGCCAATGGGAAAGAAATCACACAGGTGGCGCTGCTAACGCATGACTCATAATAACATCGCACTGTATTTTTTACCTCTAAATGTTTTTCGGGTTTTAAATCATTATAACAGGAACTAGTGTGTATTTCTTGTTATTTTAACGAACAATGTATTCAAAGTGGACTGTACCTCAGTTAAAAGCTGAACTGAAGAACCGAGGAGCTTCACTAAGAGGCCGAAAAGCAGCAGGTATTTTCCTATTTTCTTGTTAATAATAGAAGCAAATAACCCAATTTTATAAATAGCAACATGTTCATTAATTATCGTAGTAATTACAAACTTTTACGTACTTACACAGCCTGAAACACAGGATTACCTAGTTCAGGCACAAATCATGGGTGAACTTGACATAGATTTAAGAAAAACTGTTATTTAACGTTGTACCTTATATTTTTTATATAGTATAGATGTTTTAAGAGCTACGAACATTACCTAGAAATTAAATCTGTTACAGAATCGGATCATTTGATCGTAGTTTGAACTTGTAAGCATGACTTACTCCTTGAAAGTCTGTTTCTTTAAAATGCTTCGAACATATCCTCGAATTTTCGGAAGCTGTATAATTGCGTATCTTAGTCACCCTTTCCCAATTTTTTTTTAATTGTAGGTCTTAAGAAATTAATGATTTCCATTGTTATTTCAACCAACAAGATTTTTTTAATCAAGTTTGTGTAATTTGACAGCTAATGTAATTTTCTCTGAGTCAAGCGTTACCAGGGACACCCTTCGCAAAAGTTATCAGTTTTCTTCCCCATATCCGTCAGGGTATATGTGTTCTGTTATGATTATGAAACAGATATGGGCACCCATATCTGTCTCTTTTCTGCAAGCAGACAAAAGTGCAGTGTTCCGATTTTTATCCGACTTCCATTAAGGAGGAAGTTTGTATGATTTAAAAAAAATCTGGACCGATTTTGAAAATTCTACCTACCCTATGTAAAATTTACACATTTATATCTGTAATTTTTATGGTGTATATAATAAAGAGTATTCTATTCTATTCTTTTTTGTTTTAAAGGGTATGCTTTCAGGGTGGTCCCATTGTCACCAACTCAGAATCTGATGAGGTGATCCCATGGACATTGAGGTAAATTTGGGTATTTTTTATAGTAACTCGGGCATTTTCTCTCGGAAAGCACCATTTAGTGAATTGGAACTGATGATGAAAACTATAGATGGTCACCGGAACTACTTACTTATAAGTATTTCACGGGTTGCGATTCGAGTATGTACTTTAATATGGATGCTAAGCAATTTATGCTCGACACAATGCATATGGTGAAGTGGAGTGGTCTCGGTTATTACCACAAGGACTCCTCAACAATTGACGTCCCTCCATCGGGAAAAGCCATATTTTATAAAAGGTGATGAGCAGTTGACATTAGACTATTGTGAATTAGTTAAAATACAAACTGAAAAACCCACTAAAAATTGCAAAATAAAAATCTTTTTACAAAATTAGACAACAGACTTCCAAAAAAAAAACACTACACTTTAAAAACTAACTTTAATCTCGGAAGTCGGTGGCAAAAACTAAAATGCAGAACCAAAGACACCGACTTCTGAAATTTTAAAGTTATTTTTCACTTTGTAGTGTTGATTTTAGAAGTCAGTGGTTTTTTTTTAATTACAGTGACTTTAAATATAAAAAAGTAGTAGTTTCTACATCTGAGTGACTGTCTCGGGGTTTTTTTGGTATTAGGGATGACATTTCTAATGACCGCACATCACAGTGATATTGATAAATCTTTAAACGTTATTTTATGTAATTAATACAGAATAACTGTTCAGAAACAAATACGATGACACAAATGCATGTGTATCTAATTATTTAAAGTAGTGTGTAACAAATAATAAATTAATCTTTTAACATCGTATTGCTAAATAATTTCAGAATAAATACATACCTTAATACAAATACATACCTGGTAACCCCGTCAGGGTATATATGTTCTGTGCTGGTAACACTCAATGCCCATCGAAATATACTAGCCACGAAAAACAGGTGACGCATTTAGCAATTTCGTTTTATGTCAAAAGTGCAGACAAAGAGTGTGATTATTTTGTAATTTTCCACGTTTTTATAAATTTCTGTGTAAAATGTCATCGAGAAAAAAGGTACTGCTGAAGGTAATCATCCTTGGCGATAGTGGTGTGGGCAAGACTTCGCTTATGAATCAGTTTGTCAACAAGAAATTTTCCAACCAGTACAAGGCAACAATAGGCGCAGATTTTCTCACGAAAGAGGTAATCGTGGATGATCGAATCGTCACAATGCAGATTTGGGATACTGCTGGTCAAGAGCGATTCCAATCTCTAGGAGTGGCGTTTTATCGTGGGGCGGATTGTTGCGTCTTGGTGTTTGACGTAACTGCCCCCAACACGTTCAAGTCCTTGGAAAGTTGGAGGGATGAATTTTTGATACAAGCCTCGCCACGGGACCCTGACAACTTCCCATTCGTCATTTTGGGCAACAAGGTGGATCTGGATAATCGCGCTGTTTCTGCCAAACGCGCACAACAATGGTGTCAAAGTAAAAATGATATTCCCTACTTTGAAACAAGTGCCAAAGAGGCTGTCAATGTGGAGCTTGCATTTCAGACCATAGCTCGGAATGCTTTGGCCCAGGAAACCGAAGCAGAGCTCTACAACGAGTTCCCTGATCAAATCAAGCTTAATGCCAATGACAATGGTCGTAACAGGGATGGTGACAACTGTGCTTGCTAGGCCCTAAGAGATACGCTTCAGTGATGGCAATTTATTAGTCTCAGATTATATAAAGTAAACATACATTAAAGTATAATAATATTCTGTAAGTAATGTTTCCTTTTATATCATGTAAAAATGTATAGAAATAAAATGTACCACATTCACACTTACATATATTAATTGGTTTGATAAGCACTTTTAAATATTAGCAACGCAGTTATGAATTGTTGCAAAAATTTTTGTACATCTTTGAGTTTTGTTGTGTAAGTACAATATTATTTTGATTATTTTTGGCAACTTTGGCAAAACTCTCAATAAGATTACTAGTTTCAGTCCCGAAGATTTAGAACTTACTAAGGAAGTGGTCTAGTATAATCTATATTAAAATTAATTATTATTATCAGCCTAATAAACTAGTTGGAATTTATTGAAAATGTGTATTTTTTCAAGGTTACAACAATGTAGTATCCATATCTATCAGTTATCCTGGCATCTAATAAAAAATTATAAAGTACATACCAGGCTTTTGTTTTTTGTACAATTCTTGTTATTATTGAAAATTTATAAGACAAAACAATGTTATTATTAAACAATTATTGTGTAAAGCTCATTGTTTCAATTTATTGCTTTTTAAAGACATTCAATGTTATTCAGCTATTTATGATTGTGACACAATACATTAATGACAAAGTAAATTTTATATGTTAGATGGGCTATGGATTAGTGTATACCAAAATTATGTATTACTGTATGTCTCTTGACATTTCTTGAGACCCATGGGACCCTCGTACGCATTCCAAAGGTCTGGGACCTTTGGAATACACACGAGGGGCCGAAGCCCACTCGCAGAGGCCTGTTAGACGTTTTTATGTATGTAATTATTAACAACACTATAAAATACTGTAAGGTATGTTTCTTCTCTGCTTCATTCAAAATAATATTCCTCTAACTCTTTGTTCCTATGATATGATAATGAATTCTCTATGTGTAGGTAATGTTGTAGCATATTGTAATTTCTGGTAAAAACAAAAGTTATTGTAGGTTTAATTATTATGATTCAGAATTGATACGACTTTAAAAAACTTTGCCAATATTAAGTTAGGTTAAATTATTTTATTGTTTTTGCCTTTAATAGCAATATGCTAAAAGAAATGTTTTAAAATTTAATGTATTGAGGTTAGAAGAATATAATTTTGTACTGAAGTATAATGAAGTTCATTCCTCATAACATTCATGATATATAAAATGTGATATTTTAAGTTGAATTCTTTGTTAAAATATGTCAATTGTTATTGGTTCAGTTGCCTTTTGAAAAACCGAAATATACAGTATTGATGTGGAAATTCGACTACTGTGGCTTCTTCACTGCTCTGTTGACCATAATTGGATTATGATCATGGAAAACAGACAGTGTTTGAACAGAGTTTATGCAACAATAAACATTTCTGTATATATTTGGATTTTAAATATTAGTTGTAAGTAGTTAATGGTAACATTATTATATTATAAAATAACATGTTATTACTCAGCACTATTCTTAACATGTTGTGGGTTATGAGAACAAAAACGTTAAAACACTGACTCAAAAGAAAAAACTGAGTACCTACCTTCATACAATAGCAAAAGGAACTGTCATTCTTGGCTTCAAGGCTTCTTTGGTTTCACATGTTATGGTACAAGCATCTGTAAAAGCCACACTTAATTTAAAAAAAAAACAGCTTTTGAGTTGTAGAAATTTGAAAAGAAGTTGTACTGTATGTCACTGATATTGGTAGGTAGTAACCTATGCGTCATGAAGTCCATTGAGTGTAGACGACTACATAAAAATACATACTATTAATGTTTTATTGTAAACCTCGCTTATTATGTTCAGGGTGCACATGCCCTTGCCTTTAATTTCAATACTTAAAAAAATTGTGATCAACTTGATTCTCACGTGTTTTTACATTGCATATTTAATTATTAAAGTATGTATAATTAAATAACCTACAACAAAATATAAATTAAGATCTAGTTATACTAAAGGAAGGTAACAAACGATGTACGCTGTAATAATGGTTGCTTTTAATTTTATATTAATAAATGAAAAAAAAACATCATGCTGTTTTATTTTTAAAGTTCTCGATCACAGCCTTCAATTGTTTACCTGAGGGCCTATTTTTCAAACCGAACTTACACAAATAAGTAGGTACCCATCATTCACCTACTTTAGATCCTCTCAAGTGATCTTTGTTTGAAATGATTAGTCGTAATATACTGTAATGGAGTCTACACACCAAACCCGCCGACCCGCCGACACAGCCCGGGGCTTGGTGTCGGCGACCCAAACCCGCCAACATGTGTCATGGGGCTGTGTCGGTGAGTTAGTCGGCGGCAAGAAATCAGTACCTACAACTTTTTTAGCTAGTGATTGCAGTGTCTAGCAAAGCACGTCACTATCGCTGGAGTGTCGGCGGGCAACTGAGCGTGCGCGTACGCAAGTCGCCGGCCATGCCGCCGACTTGCACGCGCGGGTACGAGTCGCCGACATGATTCTTGAAGCAAAGTCGCCGACACCTAGCCGCCGCACAGTGGAACGAATGTATGGGAGCGGTTGGACGTAGACATGTCCGAAAAAAAAGAGTAAAATTATGCCAAACTAATGATGCCATCTTATTCGATTACTTAATGCCTTCATAACTTGTGGTGATGAATTTCTTCATAACTCCCATATTTCGGGAGTAATTTGAGAAAATGTGAAATTTTACTATGAAAATGAGTGTATCGAGCTCTCTCCCTCCTGATTCCGGGCTTGTTTCAAGTAGCGGTCTCTAATATCATAATGCTAATACTAAGAGCTATATTTAATACTAAGACACATAGTGCGCCAAATGTGCACTTTCTGGGATAAAGAGTGATGTTTATTTTATAACACAATTTTTTTATTTTTTGTTTATTTTGTTGATTAAAACCGTTTTTCTAAAGGTTTACCTTATTACAATAACATTTCTGAGCAGCCAATTAGAGAAGATATAAGCTAATTAGGATATATAATTAGGGACTTAAGGTTTACATATAAAACTGATGCACTAATGATTACTGATAAGAACATTGCTATTATTTAATTACTAAATGGCTCTTAATACACTAATTTAGCATGCATCATTTACTAATTATCACAATAACTAATTACCTTGCAATATTTAACAAAGGATACCTGGGATACCTGGATTTTATATAAATAGGTCACTATTAGTAACTTTAAAATCAGTGTTGATTTACACCTCGTTGTATCCAAGCTAATCTCGCAATGTATTTTCCAAATTTTAATACAAATCTTGATATTCACGTTGCTTTATGCGCACGCGCACATAAAGATTTACGCGACTTTAACTATTTGTTCAGTGTTTTAAAAGATAACAGTTGTGTTCAGTTATGTGAAAGTGCTGAAACAAGTTTAAAAGACTAGTGTCGTCGATTTTGCTACCGCATTTATGCAAAATGGACACAGTCTGGAAGAAGCACAGATAAGTTTCGGAAGAAACATGAGATTTGGCTACAGGCTGCAATTCAATGGCCGGAATTACAGAATGAAAATATGGAACCTTCTACAGAAAATATAAGTGACGTCATCGAGCCCATAATTTCTCCTGCTAAATCTGATGCTTCAACTTGTACACATCCTAGTCCTCGTAAATCTTTTGAGGACCTTAGTAACCGGCAAAAAAGAAGACGCACTGAAGATAGTCTTTCATGCAGCAGTAGCAGCGCTGAAATTATGTTTTCGGCCGAAAGGGCGCTTCAAAAGGCAGGACAAAGCGATACAGCTTATGTTATGAAATACTTGACGGAGAATCCAGAAGAGGCCTCAAAAATCAAAGCCTTCATTGAAGGTAAATCAATTCAGGTACGGGAAATATCCCCTTTGAAGGCATTGGCTCTTTATGTATCGATGAACTTATCGAAATGGCGCTATAACACTCTTCGGGATTTCAACACTCAAGAAGGAGCTCTTCAATACCCGAGTTACTACAAGTTGGTTAAAGAAAAAATTAAGTGCTATCCGGCCAAAGAAGATCTCACAGTTACAGAGAGCTCTGCAAAAATCAAATTACAAGCCTTGATGGATTTAACCTCAAGAAGACTTATTAGGTCGTTAGAAACCCCTGTTGATCCCAATCAACAGCTCGTATTGACCAGCAAATGGGGTTTTGACGGATCATCTAGCCAAAGCATTTATCATCAAAGGACGAGTGAAGATGAGCAAATCGATCTTGCTAGTAATTTTATGATTAGTCTTGTACCACTGCGGCTCGTCTCAAAAGGTGTAACAATTTGGGAAAACGAGCGACCATCTTCCACTTCATTTTGCCGGCCAATATTGTTTAAGTTTATAAAGGAAACCAAAGAAAATGTGCAGAGAGAGATGGCTGAAATCGAAGCAGAGATTGAAGCCTTAACTCCATCCACCATCACTGATGGAATTAGTGTCAAACACCAACTGCTGTTGACAATGATTGATGGTAAAATTCATTCCATTATATCCAATACAGCAGCTTCAGTGTGTGACATATGCAAGGCTTGTCCTAAAGAAATGAATAATTTAGAGTTAATCAAAGATAAACACGCAAACGAGGACATGTATAAATATAGCTTAAGCACCCTTCACGCTTGGATTCGCTCAATGGAATGCTTATTACACATTTCCTACAAATTAGACATAAAATCATGGCAAGTAAGGGGTGATATAGCAAAAAGGCAAGTTGATGACAGGAAGAAAAGAGTTCAAGAGGCTGTAAGAAGAGAAACGGGCTTACTTCTCGATGTTGTGAAACAAGGCAGTGGATCCACCAACAATGGCAACTCGGCAAGGAGATTTTTTGAAAACTACACTAAATCTGCTGAACTGACCGGAATAGATGCTATGCTTTTAAGAAAAATCTGTGTGATCTTGCAGTGTATTTCATCAGGAGAGAAGATCAACGTAACTAAATTCCGAGAGTTCTGCTTTGATACTGCTAAGCTTTACGTGGAGTTATACCCATGGTATTATATGCCTTCTTCACTTCATAAAATTTTAATGCATGGGCCAGACATAGTTCAGAACATATCAATTGTGCCCATTGGTTTTCTATCCGAAGAGGCATCTGAGGCTAGAAATAAAGATTTTAGAAAATATAGAGAGGGGCATTCTCGAAAGCATAGCAGTATCTCATGCAATGAAGATATTATGCACAATCTTTTACTGTCTTCTGATCCACTTGTTACAAGTATCCGTCCAAAAGGAAATAAGTTTGTAAAAAAATCTTCTTTTAAGGAATTTTATGAGCTTACGGATTCTGAGAAAAGTGATATCGAATTTGTTAACATAAATGATTTAGCGGACATCGATTCTGAATTTGAATTAATTGATGATGATGATGATGACGAAGATAATTAAATGATGTTATTGTTTTAAAATGTGTAACTTAGTAAATTAGAGCTTACATCTTAATTATTTATTGTACTTTTAATGAAACTAGGTAATTTATAATCAACTTACTTAAAAGTCATACTCTCATCAGTTCTTGTGAATATTTTTGTTAATATATATTTCTGTATATATATAATATATTTATAGACCTCTTAATAAGTCTGTCTGCGGTTTAAAGTAAATACAAATGGGGAAAAAACGTTTTTTTTTTTAAATTTTCATTTCCTTTTATCCCAGAAAGTGCACATTTGGCGCACTATGTGTCTTAGTATTAAATATAGCTCTTAGTAATAGCATTACGATATTAGAGACCGCTACTTGAAACAAGCCCGGAATCAGGAGGGAGAGAGCTCGATACACTCATTTTCATAGTAAAATTTCACATTTTCTCAAATTACTCCCGAAATATGGGAGTTATGAAGAAATTCATCACCACAATTTATGAAGGCATTAAGTAATCGAATAAGATGGCATCATTAGTTTGTCATAATTTTACTCTTATTTTTCGGACATGTCTACGTCCAACCGCTCCCATACATTCGTTCCACTGTGCGCCGCCGGGCTGTGTCGGCGGGTCGGCGGGTTTGGTGTGTAGACTCCTTAAGCTGTCTATATCTCGTGTAATTGTGTCATATACGGGGAATTACCTATTAAAATGCTGTGTTCCAGGCATTGCTATATGATTCAAATTTCATTGCAATTCATTTGAATGTGGGTATTTATGAATCTGTTCTTTTAATAAATACGTCAGAAACGACACAATTGTCTAGCTTCCGTAAGGCAAGAACAGTACCTACATAATTATGTAGTAAGCTAAGTAACTTCCCCATAGAGTATTAACTGGTCAATAATTCTTCGCCCAGGGAAGAATAACCACGTGTATCAGCTGCTGTGCTCTTAATGCTCCTATTTTAAGGGTAGGTATGGGTATATGGTACACATAAGGTTATGGTCCATTTCAGTTTGTCTCTGGGTGAGGACCACGCCTCAGGTGGTGCAAATGTCCATGTAGGTGAGACCACTAACACACCATCACGAGAGACCCCAGAACATATAATTATACCCTAAAGGGTACCTATATATGCGAAAGACGCTCGTTTGCCCCCATTAATAAATTTGCATAAAACTTATGGTGCAAATCATAGAGCAAAATACATATAAAAATATAACATCGCTCGTTATAAATTGAAAACCGGTTTCAAGTACCTATTGCAACCGGCTGTTTTCGATTATACAACCTCACGCCATCTGTCTTCATTGTCATGTTGATGTCTTCTGTTAAAAATGTTCTATGGAGCTATCGGCATAATCGAATAGAAAAACTACAAAATTATTTTTTCCACTCAGTTCGTACGATCTTTTGGTTCTGAAAACAAAGTTAAAATTATTTATCACATTTTTTCTATAAAGCCAGTTTGACGTAATGAATTAGATGAATTCCTTTTAGAAGCATTCAATACTCCACCACATCAACCTTTGTTTAGTACCTACCTAATATTTTAAATTTCCCGTAGCATATTACTGAAATAAGTGACCATTCAGTTTGTTCTCAAAACATGCTGGTAGGTATGTATGTAACACGACTAATACCTATCGTGACAAGTTAACACGTCTATCACTGTCCACAAAGTAGACACAATAGTTAAATAAACAACCTGAATCATTATGTGGTTCATGGGACTGGGAGATACCCCTTGTATTTACCTAACCTGCATCACAGCCTGCATTAAATTGGGCTAAGGTAATCGCCGTTGGCCTTGGCCATACTAATATTTTATTTTTAGTAACAAATATATAAATATTTGAAAAAAAATCACATAGAATTATAGATAATAAAAGTGTTTTACTACAATACTTAAATATTCACAAATTGAATAGATGTGTATGCGTTCTAGTTTAAGTTCAACAAACACTTTTTTGCATACCTACCTAACTTGAAATATATGAATGCTTAGTAACTTAATTAAAATTCACTAAAATCATATATCTGGGCCTTAACAAAAGTAGTATCTAATCGTGGTTATAGATAGTGTCATCACAGCACCATCACCAGCCTATCGCCTACAACTAGGTACGCAGTTCACAGCAACTTCCTGGAAAAATGCATCATATTCAGCGGTGATTGTAGGTACCTACATATATTATATTTATCTGCATTATTATAGCAACATCCTGGGTATCACCGTGAGAGCATAAAATGCACGATTGCAGTTTAGGGTGCATTCTAAGTAAGACCAACCATGTAATCGATAGGATTAATTTTAAAGACATTACACTAGAGCATACGCTTCTTTCTGCTCACGCGTATTTTTGCTTTTTTTTTAATACTAGCTTTTGCCCCGTGTTCGTTGACACCGCGACATTTTTGTCGGCACTTGACTATAACAAAATTTAGCACTTTAATGCTTAATATTACCCAATCCTTGAATCGAAAAGTGGATAGGCATAGTGTGCTATGGGGTAGACGAGAAAAAAAAAACATCATCCCCACATTACGTGCAAGGAGGTGGTACCCTAATAAAAGTTTTTTTTTAAGATTTTATTTCAGCATTTTGTCGGCGGAGAGCAGTGGTGGCCCAGTGGTAACGGCCGCAACTTACGAGTTGTAGGTCGTGGGTTCGATCCCAGACAGGCGCTTTACTTTGTGTAAATAATTTCATCACCACTGTTCTCAAAACGGTGAAGGCAAACATCGTGAGGAAACCGGCATGTCCTAGAACCAAAAGTTCGAAGACATGTGAATTCTACCAACCCACACTGGGCCCGCGTGGTGGATTACGGCCCACTCCCTCTCGAAGAGAGTAGGCCTGTGTCCCAGCAGTGGGAAAATTATAGGCTGATTGTGTATTTTGTCGGCGTGATTAATATGTATAGGTACCTATGCCAAATTACAGCTTGTTGAATGTTTATTAATTTGACAAGACTAAACTAAAATGTATCTTCTGTCCTTTTATTAATGAAATAGAAAGAAAAAGATGCACTAACTTAAATCTAGTGTAGTTTGTGAATAAGGGAATCGGCACCATTATTCATTATGAGCTGTTACCACCAGGCAGGACCATCGATTCTGAACTCTACTGCGAACAACTGATGAGATTAAAGCAAGAAGTTGATAGAAAGTGGCCGGAATTAATCAACAGAAGGGGTGTGGTTTTTCATCATGATAACGCTAGACCTAACAAATCTTTAGCCACTCAGCAAAAATTAAGAGTTTGGCTGGGAGGTGTTAATGCATCCGCCGTATAGTCCTGACCTTGCACCTTCAGATTTCTACCTGTTTCGGTCTCTTCAGAATTCTTTAGGCAGTGTCACGAGAGGACTGCCAAAACCACTTGTCGCAGTATTTTGATCAGAGGTCCCAAAACTTCTATAGCAATGGGATCATGTCCCTACCTACAAGATGGAAAAAAGTTATCGAACAAAATGGTACCTACATACTTTAGTTAAATGTAAATAAACTATATTAAAAAATGTTTTGAATTTTCTTAAAAAATGCGAAGAAACTTTTTCCCCAACCTATTATTATAAATACATACAGGAGAAGTGACGAGCAAAACTTGTACCTATGTCATGCATGCTATAACGAGTAGATTAGCGGGGAATGCAGCCGCGCTCATCGGTGAGTGCGAGGATATTCTTATATGGGAAGAGTTTAAGGAGTTATGAATACAACAATTTGGAGACCCCAGAAATAAAGAATTCAATTCAATAGCTAAGCCTTCTTTACTTATGATAGATACCTACGGGTAGTAGTACTAACTCGTTTATAAAACCGGGAAAGGCCTATTACTACTTTGACGATTATATGTATTGTATCACGACCCATTTGAGGTTAGAACTAGTTAGAAGTACTCACTGTACTTACTAGCCAACATAAACGAGTACTTTAGATTCCAGCATTTCCGATTTTTTTTTTTGTAAATATGTGAGCACATGTACATAACATAATAATTAATTTATCTGTCATTGCTTCATTTTTAATTCTTTTTTTACCTTTTTTGGTATAGTAATTTTATTCTTGGTGCATCGTCTTCCCATATAATTATATAATGTACTTATACAAAATTTTGAGTAATGGTGGAATTTCTTGCCCATTCTTCTCCATACGAAACTATCTTTTGGAAGGGGCAACTAGAATCAATTCTATTTTTTTTGTAAATTTTGACGTTCAGAAGTGTCTTTTATGTGCCTATTTCATTGAGATAGGAAAAACATGGAGGCGCCGCGTTATTCTATAGGTACATTTGCTTATACAAATATGAGTGAAATACGATACAGAATGTAAAATATCGTTTTGTCTCTTTCTTTCTAATGAAATAATCGTATTTGATAAAAGAGACAACAATATTTAAGTTGTTGCTCATTATGGTAACATTATATCGTGACGTAGTAACTGTTGTAGGTAGGTGGCATATCAGCCATTTTATGCGCCAAGTTTCGTGGTAGCTTTGCTGTCAAATGGTTTTTTACTTTTTGTACTATTGAGATTTGCGAGAAAATTACGAGGAGTTTACCTTTTAAAACTGCATGACAATGAAAAAAAAAAAAGAAAAAAAGGAAAACCATTCAACATGCCTGTGTGTTGTTTTGTGAAGTGTAGTGCAAGAAAGAATGAAAATCAACGTCGATTATCTTTACACAGGTTAGTAGCCGATTTTCATGCAATAGTACATACAATAATACATATTCCATGAAAAAATTGTTACGGGATAATGAATTTATTGCTAAAATATTGATATTTGGGTTCATTTCCCTATATCAGACCTTTATTAATATTTATTATTTCATTCGTTTGTTTACAATAATATGTCATAATGGAATAGTGTTGTACCGATGCGAGGCGACGCCGGCGCCGTACCGTAATACTTTCCGAAATTAGTTCCTCCGCTGAAACGATATTGGTTATAATCTGCGATGTTAACAGAAATTATTCTGCGTGTCTTAATCGGTCCGAGTGACCTTGTTAGGTCCGGCCCGTGGTTTAGGGTCTGAGAGACCGTCCCACAGAGTTATAAGTGATCCTAAAACAAGACGTCAGCATTTTGTTATTTGTTTAGTTCCGCAGCTCTAACCAAAATGATTTATTGATAAAAATACTTGCCTTTTTTATAGATTTCCTAAAGGGTTAAAGAAAAAGTGGCTAGAGGCTATTGCTGAAGAAAATATTAATCCCCGCAATAAAGAATGGTACCTCCCTGTGTTCACTTCACTTTGAAGAAAGCTGTTTCAATAGAACACTTGGTGTTATGAGATTACATAATAACCAGATCCAAACGTGATATCTAGTAAGACTAGTATCGATACTAGTTATAGTAACACCCATGTTCCCTGATTGACACAACCCTAGCAACGGCAGCCATTTTATGCGCCAATATTGAGTTGTAGGTATGCACCTTTTTTTTGTAGGTATTTCCAGTCCATATATTTATATGTCAATGGCCTATTTGAAATAAATAGTTTGACTTTGACTTTGAGTGCAAATTTTTGTTAGTCAAGTGTGGGCTACACTTGACTAACAAAAATTTGCACTCAAAGTCCCCCCCCCAGCTAAATGGTTGTTTAAGCAGCCAGTTAAATGGTTGTTTATGGAGATGTGAAAAATTAATGGCAGTAGTACATATAATGAAATTAAAAGGAAACTATCACAGCTTAGTGGACTTTACAAGTTAACGAGTAATAGTCAATCAACTTAAATTTGCAGTTGGAGAATTGACCGTGGCATACATCGATGTATGGGAGAACATGTTTTTCAACTACAATGTTAAGTTTGTTTTTGGGATAAATTCATCCCAACTTCCCAACTACGGAACCCTTCAGTGTGCGTGGTCCGACATGCACTTGGCCGATTTTTATTAAGTAAAATTCATGTACCTCCTCTTTTACTATTTGTTCTACTGTAAAATGAAGCTAAATTGTAATTTGGTAAATATAAATTTGACTCAAATTCTGCCAACGTAAAGTGCTCAACAATACAAATTTTGTTACTGTCTGCGAGTTCTTCTAAGTTAACGCATAATGCATCAGATTTGTTAATTAAACCTGCAATATTCTGATGTAAGATATGCATATATTTCTCAGAGAAAAACAGTGGTTGGCAGTTTTTTTTTCATTGTTTACAGGAGAGTTTATGATAATGTAAGGTTCAGTGTGTATTTTACGATTATTCAGTATTATGTCAAATTGACCAAATGAGCACAAATCAATTACAATATTATTCATAATGCCGTCGTATATACGTTTAATTTCCTGTATTTTGATTTTTCCTTAACCTTTCGAAATGCTCCAGAAATCAAAATTATTGAAAAAAGCTCTCGTCGTCTCCAATCTTTGAGAATTGCTTTCCCGTTTTTCATTGAGGAAAAACACAAAATTTCAACGACGTTTCGGAATGATTTTTCCAAATTAATATGCATTCGGCCATCACCTTAAATAATTCGTTACTGCTGTTTCGGCCCTAAAATAACATTATATTTCCTTTGAAAATTGACAAAATTGACCAAATTATCCGGCACACATTAACTTCGATTCCATGGACGACCGAGCTTGGGCACAAGCTACTCTTCCCATTCATATGGGAGGTCTCGGCGTCCGCAAAATTTCTAGTATTAGTTTATCGGCTTTCATATCCTCGGTCCGCGGCACTGAGAAATTAATCAGGAAAATCCTAGCCTCCATACTGATTAATTTTGATGTGCCGTTTCACCAAAGCTATGGATGCCTGCAGACGTGCTTGCCCGAACTCAGACCTACCCAATAATCCATCTTCCCAGAGACGGTGGGACGAGCCGCTCTGCAGAGTAGTACAGAACAATTTACTTAACACGTCTAATACTACTGCAGATCGTGCGCGCCTGCTGGCTGTGTGTAAATGGGAGTCGGGTCTGTGGTTTCTTGCACTATCGTCGTCGAACATAGGCACTCTGTTCGACGATACTACTTTCCGCCTCGCTGCTTCCCTAAGACTAGGAGCTCCATTTTGTTCTGCTCATCGCTGTCACTGTGGCGAAATTGTCAACAGTCTCGGGCATCATGGCCTGTCTTGCAGCCGAAGTGCGGGTTGCTTAGCGCGGCACGCGAACATTAACGATATGATATCATTCGGCGAGCTCTTGTCACCGTCGGCGGTCCCGTTTTATTAGAACCCAATGGCCTGCGCGACGATGGCAAGAGATCGGACGGCATGTCTTTATTTCCATGGAAGGTGGGTAGGCCTTTAGTGTGGGATGCAACGTGTGTCGATACCCTTGCGCCATCCCATCTTCCTGGCACGGCGTGCTATGCTGACGCTGCTGCTGCTGCTGCTGCTACAGTGACCTCAAGCGGCGTAAGTATAATAACCTTGTTGGTCATTATATTTTCGAGCCTTTTGGGGTTGAAACCCTCGGGCCGTGGGGTCCGAGTGCTCATGGCCTTTTTAAGGAAATCTCCAAACGGCTGGTTGAAACTTCCCGTGACCCAAGGGCTGGATTTTACCCTGGGCAGAGGTTAAGCATTGCCATACTACGTTTAATGCCGCCAGTACATCGCTGTGGACTGGTAATGTGCCCAACAGGGGCACATTACCAGTCGACAGCGATGTCGATGAATGTTTCGACGCCATATTTTAGTTTGTGAATTGTTTTAGTTAAAATCAAAATCAAAATATTTTTATTTCACATAAACCTACATGGGCACTTATGAAACGTCAGAAGCTAGGTGCACGGTTCCAATTGGTCGTTTCCTATGGAGAAGAGCCGGCAAGAAACTCCACGGTTACTCTTTTAAAAATAATTGGCTTTTACAATGTTTTCAAATTACACAAATTAGGTATGGGAGAACAGTGTAGGCCTGTCGAAAAGTACTTAACAAAAAAAAAAAAGAGAAAAGGAAACGGTCTAAAGAAAAAAAGATCTAGTCTATTAAGCCTACAACGTTCTCACATTCACAACGTACACAAGAATCCATGTAAAATAATATTAAGTCTGAAATATAAATTGTAGGTATATAATGTCAAAAATGTATGTCTAAAAAATAATAATAATAAACATCGTAATTTCGGAGCAGTTAATAGATATTTCCATAGTTATGCCGTTTCTGGTGTACCAGGGAAGCCAGATGTGCAGAAGGAATTATTGCCAAACTTCCTTGTCTTCAACGTAGTCTTTAATCTTGTAATATGCGTTTTTGATAAGGACACGTTTGATGTGGGTTTTGAACTTTCCATCGCTAAGTTCTGTAACTGACTTAAGTTAGGATACAATGCTATTATTTTTATTAATTAATTAGGAACAAAATGTATGTATATATAAATATGTTTACCACTGAAAAAAAGTACACAATAACTCCAATCTACCAGAGTTGAAGCCTGAAAAACGTACCAACAGTGTCAGTACAGTGAATATAAAAGGTGTAAATTTAGATGAGCTGAAGGAATTAGCTCAAGTAGTAAAAATGAGCAAAGTGAAATAAGGTGAAAATGATAGTGCGATTAACACGAAAAACATTAGTTTAGGTACGGTAATTCTATATGTAATTCTAACTATAAGATTCATAATCTTTCTTGTAAGGTATAAAATCCAATTGTTTAACTGTTGTCGAAAACATGAAAATCTTAACAACTGTGTATGATTTCGTTCTTGAGGAGTTATGCAACCTGAACCGCAACGAGTAATCACCGTGAGAGCATAAAATGCACGATTTCAGTTTTGGGTGGCCCTTCCAAATGGTTCGATGAATTTTGTCAATTTAGCATTCTAAGTAGCGGTACGTCCAACCATGTAACCAATACGATTAATTTTGAAGACATTATATTAGCTTAGAGCAGGGATTCCCAAAGTGGTCCCCTCTGAAGCTCCGTTGTTAGGATATGTTCGATATATCAAAGATGAAAATATGTGCCAAGAACTGCTTTTTGCTACATATTTAGAGACTGACACCAGAGGAGAATCGATTTTTCAGGCCGTGGAACATATTTTTATTGACAAAGCTATTCCATGGAAGAACATTGTTTCTGTTGCGACTGATGGTGCACCGTCTATGGTTGGTCGTCATCGTGGTTTTATAGCTCACTTAAAGCGACAACTGCCTGATGTACTGGTCATTCACTGCGTGATTCACAGGCAGCATTTAGTAGCAAAAAAGCTGTCCTAGATTGCATAAGTCTTTACAATATGTAATAAATGCTATCAATAAGATTCGAAGCAATTCTTTTAACTCTCGGTTATTTGCTCAGCTATGTGAGGAAAACGACGAAGTCTTTACTCGATTACTTCTGCACACTGAAGTTCGCTGGCTATCAAGAGGCTCTTGCTTAGAAAGATTTTCAGCCATTTTTGAATCTGTGTTGGAGTTTTTACAAGAAAAAGATCCGAATTTGAAAGAAAATCTGAACAATTGTAAAACAGATATTTATTACTTGACTGATATCTTTGGAATGTTCAACAAAGTTAATTTGCAGCTGCAGGGTGATGATCTTAACTTGATTAAAACAAAATCAATAATATCGGCCTTCGTGGGTAAACTAATCCTTTATAAACAAAATTTAGGCAGAAAAGAATATTCGCAGTTTTTGCATTTGTCAAGTTTCAATTTTGTGTTGGACGCATTACACAAGGATTTTACGGAGAGGTTTGAGGATCTTTTAAATTTACAAATTCCTTAATGGATAATAAATCCGTACAATACCACAGCCATAGAAGAAGCCAATGTGATAATGCAAGAAGAGTTGATTACCATCAGCACAGACGAAGAGCTTAAGCAGAAATTCAAGCAAGGCTATCAGAAGTTCTGGTTGCAACGCAACATTGAAACACAGTATCCTACATTGTGGAACATTGCTGAAAAATACCTTATCGCTTTTCCATCATCATACCTAGTTGAAAAAAGCTTCAGGTGGTAACAAACATTTTGACGAAACAAAGAAACCGCTTGAAAATCAACGAACGTGGAGATTTAAGGCTGCAACTCACCAATATTGAACCGGATGTAGCTAGATTGGTATATAGTCACCAGGTTCATCCATCACACTGAATGTTTTATTTTCTCTAATTTCCTACCTACTTAAGATTCTTTAAGTACCTAATTTGTAATAATCATTATAAATTAAACTTGATATTTACTGAATTGTATGTCTTTTTATTTTGTTAAATTTTGATAAGAAAATGAAGTCAACTTTACTCACTTAACCAAGTGCAAAGTTTTCCAATTGGTACCTTAGTACCTAGGTATTTTTTATCAATAGGAAAAAACTAAAGATAGGCCGCCTTATTCATAATAGTATGCTAACTTAAAGCACTGCTAATTCTCACTCTGTCTTCTTCTATTGACCTAAGTCAGAATGAAAAATAACACTCTGTAGCAGCTGTTTTAAGTTAGCGGAGCATTATGAATAAGGGGGTTGATCTTAAAAGTAGGTAATTTGGCCATGGGGGTCTGAGGTAACAGTTAATTTTGGAAAAGGGGTCACTTGTCCAAAATAGTTTGGGGATCCCTGGCTTAGAGCATACGCTTCTGTGCACACATATTTTTACTTTTAGGGTGTCGTACCTTAAAAGGAAAAAACGGAACCCATATAATATGATCACTCGTGTGTCTCTCTTCGAACACATGAATTTCTATGACCCAAACATGGACGTGTAACGTAAATGCCTGAGCAACCGCAAAGGAGCAAGTTCGTCATGCTCCTTTTGATGTCATTGCTTGCGGTAGTGTCGGGGATCGGGTTGCCTCCTTCCCTCAAATATGACGAGGGGTGTGATGGCTGATCTTTGCGTTATACTCGTGAACGGGTGCTCCTTGTGGTGACCGGTCGTCTTGCTGACCATGATTTTGTTATTGTTATTAGTAATAAGATAAGATAAGATAAGATAATTTTTATTTGTGCAAACATGAGTGTACATACAGTATAGCATGCAAGGTGGCACTTTATAAATGAGCTGTCACGTTTGGCCTATAAGGCGTACAAATATATAAAGTAGTCAAACTTACACAACAGTTCAATATAATATAATACAATGCAATTCAATTCAATATAGTATAATTATAATCCGATTCAATTCAATATAGCATAATTAAATTCATTCACGACATAAATTTAATAGGTCATTCATATTTCAATAATTTTATCATTTAGAAAGTCGCGTATGTCATAGTATGCTTTCCCTTGTAAGTGTCGTTTTAGCTTCATTTTTAATCTATGGACATTAAGACGCTGACAACACCTAAACCGCGGTCACTGTCAGATTGCATAGAAAAGAAAGAGAAGCGCGATGACACAACGCTTGTAATTTATTACAAAATATGAAGCAATTATCTATTTACTCAAAATTGAGTTGATTAATCGAAAATAAAAAACAACCAAGTTCTGCTTTCAAATAAGACGTTCTTGTTATTAATTAAATACGTAACGTATGTTAATAATTAATACAGATATTTTGGATTAGAACTCAAGGTAATAGGTTAGTTTAACGTTAGTTTGTATCGAGATTTTTTTTCAAAACGTGTTTTGGTCACAACTAAGTTCTTGGAAATATGTTCAAAATTAACATATATTTTTTCCACTACCACAAACTATACAGATTTGGCAATTTTTTTTCTTAAAAGAAGCCAATTTTGGTCGATTGGGTCTTGTCAGCGCCTTAAGTTCTTTCCACACTTTTGGTAGTTTATTATAAATTATGGGGGCCATACAAAAAATGCTCTTTTGCATTAATGCGGTTTTTGACTGGGGTACACGAAGAATAGTGTCATCGCGTCTGCTACGGCTACTTCCTTCTGATATGCGTGGGAACCGATGTTGGTTATGTTTCACAAACATGACCACTTCCAATATATATAGCGAGGGCAGTGTTAGTATTCTGTAGTTAATAAAGTAGGGTTTACAGCTTTCGGTTGTAGCTAACTTAAAAATCGCCCTAATACATTGTTTTTGGGCTTTAAAAACAATTTCCTTGTTGGTCGAGTTGCCCCAGAAGATTATTCCATACCTAAGGTGTGATGCAACTAAGCCATGGTATGCGGTAAGTAGCGAATCGACTTTAAGCACTGCAGTCAGTTTATGTAATGGAGTCTACACACCAAACCCGCCGACCCGCCGACACAGCCCGCGGCGGCTTGGTGTCGGCGACCCAAACCCGCCAACATGTGTCATGGGGCTGTGTCGGTGAGTTAGTCGGCGGCAAGAAATCAGTACAACTTTTTTAGTTAGTGATTGCAGTGTCTAGCAAAGCACGTCACTATCGCTGGAGTGTCGGCGGGCAACTGAGCGTGCGCGTACGCAAGTCGCCGGCCATACCGCCGACTTGCACGCGCGGGTACGAGTCGCCGACATGATTCTTGAAGCAAAGTCGCCGACACCTAGGCTGTGTCGGCGGGTCGGCGGGTTTGGTCCTTAAGGCATACCTACGCCGAGCTACTCACTTTTTTGCACAGAGCCGCAATGTGTTCCTTCCAGTTTAATTTACTGTCAATCGTCACTCCAAGGAATTTAGCGGTATTAACTTCTACGATAGTTTTATTATTATATTGTATGTTAAGGTTACATAAGGTCGATACGCGTTGGTTAAAATGGATTATATTAGTTTTGTCAAGGTTTATCGTCAGATTATTATTATTTAGCCAGTTAATCATTGATACAAGAGAGTTATTAATGTCAGTATTATAATCATTTAAATTATTATTATATTCAATTGTCATAGTGCTGTCGTCGGCAAATAGTGTTACAGATTGATCGATAAATTCTGGTAAATCATTTATGTAAAGTATAAAAAGTAGAGGGCCTAGCACGGTGCCCTGAGGTACTCCATACTTCACTACTCGTTCTTCTGATTGGTGTTTGACTTCATTTTTAGTTTTAGCATTGATCGATGATATTTCCGTGATTTGTTGTCTATTTTCGAGATAAGATTGAATCAATTTTAGAACGTTACCTCTTATTCCATATGCTTCCATTTTGTCCAACAGAATATCATGCTTTACATAATCGAACGCCTGGGTCATATCGCAGAATACGGTGCATACAGGGTTCGTCTTATCAACACTCGAGGTTACCTTGTGCAAGAAATCATAAATAGCCATATTTATAGTTTTGTTTGCTCTAAATCCTTTTTGCTCGTTAGCTAGTATATTATTTTTTTCCATAAAGTTGCTTATATTCAAATATATATATTTTTCATAAATTTTTGAAATAATACTGATGAGTGAGATTGGTCTATAGTACTCCATAGCTTCCCTATTTACTTTTTTAAATACAGGTATTACTTTTGACTTCTTTAAAGCATCTGGATATATACCTGAACTGATGGTTAAATTAATAAGGTAACTAAGGTGTGAGCATATATCATCAGCGATCAGTTTAATTATCTTTGTTGAAATTTCGTCACAACCGACACTATTCGTGTTTCTCAAAGATTTGATTATTCTAAGTACATCCTGTGGCACACACGGTGGCATGAAAAATGATTTTACATTCCAAGGTATTCGATATGTGACATTATTTCCTGAGCTTGGTATTGGATTGACTTTTTCAATAAAATAATTATTAAATGCATCAGCAATTTTCACGGGATCTGTAATGATATCACTATTTACTCTTAATTTTGTAATAGGTTGTCGTGGCATATTATACTTTGAGCTATTTATTATTTTCCAGCTCGCCTTGGATTTGTTACTTGCTGTATTAATTTTGTAGTTATTTTGAGCAAATTGTGTCAAATTCATAATTTTTTTTAATAGCTTGGAATATTTAGTGAATAATGTTTTATTTGAAATGTTAGGGTTACGTCTGTATTGCCATAATAGTTGTCTTTTTTTCTTACTACATTTTTTTATGCCGTGTGATACCCATTTCGATTTTTTTGTCGTATATAAGGTTGACATTTCAAAGGGAAAGCATAAATTATAAAAAAGAGTAAATGTTTCCATAAACTTATTATAGGCGTCGGCGAATGATAAGCTACGGATACAGTCTTTAAATTTTTTAACATGCTCTATATTATAATTACGTTTATTTACACGCCAATATTTAATAGAACAACCGTTTTGGACAGGAATTTTTATTAGCTGTGCGGTGTGGTCCGACAATGCAAATTCCAATATTTGCACGTCACAGGATTTTTTATGGTTATGCGCTATATTATCTATGCATGTTTGACTTTTAAGTCTAGTAGGTTGATACACAGATAATTTTAAATTGTAGTTTAACAGTAAGCATTCAAAATCTAGCGTTTGATTAGTTCTTTTTAAGACATCGATGTTGAAGTCTCCTGCAATTACAATATTATGATATGGTTTCCTATCAAGTTCTTGTAAGACTAAATGTAACTTTTCCATACAAGTATTGAAGTTAGTTATTTTTAGAACTCTGTAGATACATACAATAGCAATCCTATAACAAATCAACTCCAAAGCACAACACTCGAATACTCCTGTTTCTGACAATTTTGCAATTTGTTCTATCTCTCTATACTGGTGACCGTTTCTTGCAAGTATGCAGGCACCTCCTCTTTTACTTTCTCTTCGAGTATAGCAGGCAGCAAGCTGGTAGTTAGGTATATTTAGATATTTTTCATACCCTTGCATAATAAAATGTTCTGTGATGCATAAAATATCGACACATGTACCTACCCTTCTCCGCCAATTCTTCTAAGCAAACCGTCATACTATCTGATTTTGATAATAATCCGGCAATGTTCTGGTGCATCACGCTTAAAGTTTTAGTGGCGAAAAAAATCCGTCGGAATGTCTTCACGCTTGCTGTCTTGACAGACTAAAAACTGCGAGTTCTTTCCATTTTTGTCATAAGAATTGCATATGTCCACAATTAGACTTTGCAAATCAGACACAACAATCCTTAAACCATGTTTGTTTAAGGTTTTACGAAGGTTATATGTATCATAACTGTAGGGTAAATTTAGGTTGGAGTCTAAGATGTGTGCATATCTGTGTGTAATTGTGTCCATATACAGAAGATTATTAAACATTTCGATGCGACTATTAAACATAATGTTAGTGTTTTCCATATATTTGAAGGTTGGCAAACATATTATAAAGTTAGTGTGGGTTAGGTTTAACAATTTTTCTCTTATAAATAACACTAATTCTATATAATTACGTGTTTTTTTAAAGTCTTCTTCGCCTATATAGATTATACAGAAATCAGAGTGGGTGTAGTCTTTTACTTTTCCGTCAATTTTATCCATTAATTGTTCCAATCCACATTTAGGTTTACGGTAGTGGCATATGTCGTAATGTTGCAGGTCAGTAGTAGTAGCAATTTCATATAGCCTGTTTGAGGTTTCGCTACTAATTAAGCATATTTTAGGTGTTATAGGTTCATTTGGGCATTTTGTTTTGTCTTGTATAGCGATTGTACTCGTGACGCTGTCCTTTCCACTATTTAAGGTATTTTTTGATATGATGCCATTTTTATTATTTAAGTTATTTTCAGATCTGAAGTCATTTTCGGTAATATTAAATGTCTGCGTTTGTTTGGTTTTTGTGGGCTTTTTTATAATATTTTTAGGTGTCGTCGCTTTTGCTTTCACTGGACTATTGACAATTTTTTTGTATAATATATTCTTCTTAGTAAATTCTTCGTTTTGTCTCTTCAGACTATGATTTTCTAATGTTAATGATTCAATCTCGTTATGCGCGCTATTTAGCTGAGAAGTTAAAATGTCTATCTTTTCCTTTAATATTTTTATTTCATTGTTATCTTCGTCATCCGATACTTCTGGCAAACTATTTGCAGTTTGTTCTAGACTTTGAGAAATAATATCACTATCATCATTGTTTGGTTCAGACTGTGTGCGTGTGCGCCTGAACGTTATATTATTTAGGTAATTCATTTTAATTCCCAAAATAACACAACATCATTCAATTTCTACCATAAATACAATTTTTTTATAGGTTGGCAACCCTGATTTGGCTGCGAGCAAAAGGACAAGTATTCATGTCCCCAAAATCATTGTAGAGGTCGATTTCTGAACGAAGCTTTTAAAGTCAGTTTTTCCACAGTCGTTTATGATTGGTCAATGTTAATCGTAGTGAGTCATATGTTCTTTGTTTACAAAGTTTTAAATTCACTACTGGTATTTATGTTAGTTAAATTGTATATAATCACGGTTTGAACATGGTTATTTTTAATTAAAAGTCGCTATTTAGTACTTGCCGCTCTTAAGCACACTGTCATTGCTCAATAATAAGACTTTAGTATAGATATCAGGTCACTCATTCAAAACACTGTAATCCTCAAACTTAGCTTAATTCACAGAAATATCCTTGAGATAACACTGTCACTTGGGTACTCGGGTGCACTGAGTGTTCTAAATATTGTTTTAGGTTTCTTTGTCCATATTTATCATTAAAATTTAATTATAAATTTGCAGACCGATGTTGACATTGGCTAGTGTTGCCATTTTTTTTTTTTTTTTTTATTTTTTTTTTTTTTAACTGTTTATTTATTTTACTTTGATGGTGCTTGTTTATCATTTGTGTAAATTTTCTAATTTGCCCCCCGAATGTGACCCCATTTGGGGGGCAAATTAGAAAATTTAAACAAAATGTTTTGCATACTGTACCTTGTGACATATCAAATGAAAGGGCTTGTTTAAAGGATTTCAGATGTTTTTTTTAACAATGTAAAATGAATACTTTTAAAAGTTATTTAAGAAAATATATGAAACCCCTTATCTCCGAAGCTACTGAGCTTAAAATTTTGAAAAAAATATATAAATAGTTATTTACGTATAGATTACAGGGAAACCTTCAAGACGTCTATGGTGTTAAAATATCCTAGTAAATCTCTCAATATTGTGCGTACATTTGCAGTTGGAATGTATGGGAGATGTTAAGTTTGTTCTTGGAATAAAGTTATCTTGGGATAAAAACATGGTAGATAACATATTCATTATACGGAACCCTCACCACGCGAGTTAAACTCGCACTTGTTCGGTTTTTATTATTTATTTAAAATAACGCTTCCAAAAACTTGACTTGGTTGTCGACATGTGGGACATGAACTCAACAAAGGTCTACAATTAACAACCAGGTGACGCTCGGTCACTATCAACATTGGTGAAGAGGTTCCCATTGGGCGGCTGGCTAGGTGTCAACATTAGGTGCGTACCTATATATATACTCCAGTACGGTACCATGTAGAAGGTTGATCTCTTTCTACAGCCCCAGCCCGTAGGTTCATAGATTGGATGGACCTCCTCAATGGGCCGGACTACTATTTTTACATTCTAAATGTTTTATTTTTTATATTTGAAAAATTTAATGTAGTACCATGAATAGGTAGGAAGCTACACGAAATTGTTATGATAATATTATATTCTTCTGCCCGTCTTGTAACCGATATTCAAAAGGAATACTTACCTAGCTTTCAGCAGTCAGCAGTTGTAATGCAAACAAACCCTGATCAAACATAACATACCTATTAATGTACAAATACTTGATTACTTGGTAGTCGAACTAGGTTTTTGCAGCGTCGAAGGTTGCCAGTTACTCTACCCTGTTCTACGTCACTGCAGCTAAAAACAATACCTAGTACACAGAAGAGCTTCCTGCCTCCTACTCTGCGTAGGTATCTACCTACGTATGCACTTATCTAAAGGCTTATCTATCTTAGACTTATCCCAATGATATACTGGCTAAACCCTTAAGACGCTGACAACACCTAAACCGCGGTCACTGACAAATTCCATAGGAACGAAAGAGAAGCGCGATGACACAAAGCTTGTAATTTATTGCAAAATATGAAGTAATTATCTATTTACTCAAAATTGAGTTGAGTAATCGAAAATATAAAACAACCAAATTCTGCATTCAAATAAGACGTTTTTGTTATTAATTAAATACGTAACGTATGTTGATATTTGATACAGATATTTTGGATTAGAACTCAAAGTAAGAGGTTAGTTTAACGTTAGTTTGTATCGAGATTTTGTTTTCAAAACGTGTTTTGGTAACAACCAAGTTCTGGGAAATATGTTCAAAATTAATATATATTTTTTCCGCTACCACAAACTATACAGATTTGGCAATTTTTTTTCTTAAGCGAAGCCTATTTTGGTCAATTGGGTCTTGTCAGCGCCTTAAGTTTAGCACTTCTTAAAGTACGAACTAATAAAGAACAAAGTGGTGCCTGTAACAAATCATGCTGCATCCAAACATTTAGTGTGTGACAGACAGTTATATGTATAGTTTATGTAGGCGACGGTTTCACGTTGCTTTGGTATTTCGCTGGAGTCATTCATGTATTGGCACTCAGAAGAATAACGGCTTTAATTCAGCCTGCGCATGCGGGGGGCAGGGGCGGGGCCGCGGGGTGTGGCTCGCTGTTTCAGCCGGCTAGTTGATCGCTCGTAAAATTCAGTATTCAGTCTTGCTTGTGACATGAAAGGGCGCGATCCTTCACACGTAACACGGTGCTTCGAGCAATGCATCACCATGAACAAACGCCAGGGAATGCATGTAATGGTGAGTATTTAGAAAATATCCTTCATTGTAACTGTTCTTATTATCTTTCTCTTTTATCAAACATTTGTTTCTAATATTACTCGAATACATCGTAGAGTTGTATTTCACAATTCCTGCTACAGCTCAATTTGCTCGTAGTGTTATTTAATTCCAATAAAAACTGTTACTGAGTAGTGCTTCCTCAGTTATGTACAACTTATTTAGGATTTAGAATCACTGAAATGAAATTCTGTTATTCGTATTAAATCAGCGTGCAAAATCCAATGTATTAATTCGTATTTTTATACTTAATTAATTAATTTGAGCGTTGAGTTTAATTTAACGCACATACAAATAAATCTATTCGGGTAAATATTTTTGTTGCATTCTATTTAATTAAAAAATATCAACAGATTTTTCCTTGAGATAACAGGGTGTGCCATTTAATACTTATCTACGGTTTATCGTCGATATTTTAATCAATTATCTATTTTTTAGACATCAATTTTATCAGATGACTTTTGTTGTTCAGCTTTTTTCTTTTTTAAAACAGGAAGTTATTCATATAGATATCTACTTTAGACTTTAGAATTCGTACCTGCCAGATTAAACCAGCAGAGATCGGTCATGTTTATTGTATAATCTCTTTTTTATTTTTACTTCTTATTTACTTGAAGATAGGTACAGGTTGTAAATTTATACCCGTTGTGTATAAGTACGAAGGAAGGTAGCTAAATATGACGAAATTATTAATTAATGTTACAACATCATTTACCGGGAAAAGCGCAGGGAAATACCTACCTAGAATTTTGAAAAATATTGGTATTACGAGTACCACATTATTCTACAAAGTTTACCTTATTGGAGATTTAACTATTGTTGGAATCAAATTAAAAAGTCACAAGTAAAGACATACCTGCCTACTGTAGTTTTTGCATCTTGCTAACTGTCCAGTTATTACTAACGGAGGTCATAAGGAAAGACGAGAGTCTAAATCCTCTATGAAGGTCAAAGTCAACCACAAATTTGTGGTATCCGTTGCCGTAGGTATCATTTTATCGTTAAGAAGTTTTTAAATCGGGCTCTAGCTACAAGTTAAATCACGGAACAAGTCCATAACTCGATTGAGCTTATCACTGATTTCAATAAAAGATGGTGGAGGAATAAATTCTTCATCTCTATGATCTATAGCGCAGTTAGTCTCCTATTGCTCTGGCGCCAGTCCCACATGTTTATTTATTTCCCAAATTTACAATGTGCACGTAAATTGCACTTTGTAAGTTTGTGATGACAAAATAAACAAAATAATTTTCTTTTCTTTAATATTAGATACCGTACAGCCTGTTCGGTACCCAAGTTCCATAAAATTGGAAGACAGTATGTTTCATTACCTGTAAGTCGTTTTCATCATTTATTATCCACTATTGCCCGCGACTTCGCCCGCGTGGAGGTTGGAAATTATCCTATGGGAACGTACCACCGGGATAAAAGTATCTTATGTCTTAATCTAGGTTATAAACTACTTGGGTGCCAAATTTCATCCAAATCCGTTCATCCGTTTTTGCGTGATTGAGTATTGTAAAAAAACGGCTGAACGAATTTGGATGAAATTAGAAATTTGAATGTTTGCACATCTAAACATACTAACTGTCACATTTATATTATTAGTAGGAAGTAGGATGAGTAAAAAACATCAAAACATACTCATTTTTAGTTATTACTAGCTGCGCCCCGCGGTTTCACCCGCATAAGTTTTGACCCCGTGGGTATATCGGGATAAAAGTATCTTATGTGTTATTCCTGGTTATAAAATATATGTGTGCCAAATTTCATCCAAATCCGTTCAGTACTTTTTGCGTGAAAGAGTAACATCCATCCATCCTTACAAACTTTCGCATTTATAATATTAGTAGGATTAAGTAGGGTTAGGATTAGACAAAAGTCAAAAGTGGCATCTATTTTCTAAGCAGAGTATCAGCTCGTCGACCACCAAGTTCAAAAAACATTAAATTTTGAATTCCTGCTGAATGGGAAAACGTGGTTTATTCCTCACAGTCATTCAATGCTAAAAAGGGTCGTATTTAGTGTTTGCCTAATGTTAATAAATGCACTTGTGGAAAATGAAAAACAAGCCCTGTTTATAATTTCACGCTTATCGTTTTTTAATTCAATATTTAATAAGGTGATACACAAAATACCTACTCATTTTTCAAAAGCGCGGCAATAATTTTAGCTTCATTTTATTTGCACTCGAGTTGTACATGTCAAAGTAACAAAAGAGCGTTTCAGAACGAGCCACAAATTATTATTAGCTGAAAATAAATTGACATCGTCTGTCGAGTATTGACAGTCCAATATGGTCATTGCCCCAATTGTGCTGTTGTCATGGTCCCACAGATGTAACAATATGCTTTTCGTAAGAGTGCGATATGCGTTTCGTACTCTCGCAGTGATTTCATTTATTAGTAAGTATAGTTCGTTTTTAATCCCAGAGACTAATTTGACATTTCAAATGATTGTTGTTCTTTTTTCAATTTGGAGTTTGACTTTAGTTTTTTTTTTTAGACTATTTAAAGTAAAATAAAATACTGGTATTCAGTTGCATCCGGTAGACTGTAAGGCGATCCTAACTAACAAAGTTGGGAAAAGGCTAGGCAGATGATGATTATTCGTTGCTATTTAGCATCGTTTGGGAACTAGAAAAATGTGCTAACTTAACATTTTTCTAAGTTTGTTTTAATATTTCTTGACCACGTGTCACCAAGCTATGTTAATCGAAATTAAGCATCAAACTTGTATAAAACTGCAACAAGTGTTAGTGGTACCTACTCATTATTTTTTTTTTCTATTTCATACGGCTGATTCCTGTATAATAAAGAAGTACAGAATTAGGGCTGTGCTTGACAGTCTTTCCGAAATTATAGATGCTGTAAAATCACCCCAGTTTCGCGGACTAGCAAGGCTAGGTCGGAAATACAAAATATATGTAGTTATTTAATTTCTACCCGTAGGATGTCAATTTTCGGGGTATAATTATTTATTTGTGATAAGATTATAAGTTAAGTATATAAGTTATGTAATATGAAAATGTTTTTGATAATGAGCTAATGAATAATTAACTAACTGGTATTCTAAATTGCTGTAGATTAGGTACAGTAATAAAGTCCAAACCTGACCATGTTCATTTTGGCATAGCAAAACGAAGTTTCCAGTTTTTCATGTAATAAAAATCCCACAGTTAAAAGTGTAAGAAAATCCATCTTGAATTATTTACCTACTTATTGTACTATCAAGTAAATTAAAAAAAACCTGGGAAATAACAGTAAAGTCCCGTCTGTATTCCCTTTACGGAAGGGGCAAGGTGACCCCTTGTTCTGTTCAACAGACATGCCTTGAAAACCTAGGATTCTTTGGTCGGCATTTAAGCTGGTGGCGGTAAATAAAATACTGGTAATCGTATTTAAATAGTACATGTCTGTTGGTCACGTTACAATAGTATCCGAGCCAAATGGGCAACGATGTTCAATTAAAATGATTATTTATTACTATTGTCTTCGTGTAAGGGATTTTGGATGTTGATGCTTGATGCACCTGCCATGTGTTCATGTGTCGTTCTGCTTCAACTTCACAGGCCATTTCATCATCACGTGCATGGAGCACGTGATGATGAAATGGCCTGCAAATGGACTTATCACTTATTAATGGAGTAGTCCCTAATGTTTCTATTAGTCGAAATGTTGACATATTTAGTGTGACACAATTCTTGATTTATTCGGAGAGAGAAGTTTACTTCACGGAAATTGTAGATAAACGATTTGAGCATTTTATATATATATATATATATATATATATATATGTATACCTACAGGGCGTCCCACAACTTTGCCACATGGAGGGAAAGTACCTTAAATACTGTGGATAGAAAAATCTACTGAATTTCATGATCTTCCTTTTATTTTCGTTGCTATGTATAAATGTGTATGATTGAGCCTTTCGATCGGTACAGTAAAATTACAGGTTTTTTTCCACATTTAGCGGCTTCGATTCCCGGTTCAGACTGGCGACTATTAAAAATTCTTTAAGTGCAGTTCGTATTGTTTTTAATTAAAATAAAAATGAAGTCTTCATTCAGTATTTTTTTCTATCTACAGTATTTAAGGTACTTTCCCTTCATTTGGCAAATTCGTGGAACGCCCTAAAATGCTATATATATGTATACATATATATAGCATTTGATATACACTGGCAGCGTATAACTTAAAATCGTATAAGAAATACAGTACTGTGCGACTGAAGACAAAACCGCGGAACTGACGCGTAGGAAACTTGTAGCAGACGCGTAGCAGATACGCGTAGCAGACACGCGTAACAGACGCCGTAACTAACGCGTAGCAGACGAGAAGGAGAGCGTAGCAGACGAGAAGGAGAGCGTAGCAGACTCATAAGAGAGCGTAGAAGATGCATAGGAGAGCGTAGCAGATTCGTAGTACACTCGTAGCAGATTCGTAGTACACTCGTAGCAGACGCGTAGCAGATCCGTAGCATTAAATTAGCATGCGCATATGAGAGCGTGGTAGACGCGTAGCAGATGCAGACTGCTAGAAGACGTGTAATCGACGCGTAGTCGATGCAAAGCGGCCGCGTAGCAAACACGTAGCCATAGCTGAACGAACCGTTACGAAATACTATAACGTGTTACTCTTTTTCCATACTAAGTGTATTTTTTTCTGAAATACGGGCATTGCCACGTGGCTTTTATCGTTAGTAAAGTATTTATTAAGATTTGGGATTGAGACTATTAAAAGCCATAACCGAAGCTTAATTAAAAACTCCTCACTCAGGTATAAGATTTTTGATTCAGATGACGTTTCCATTGTGACAGTTCTTGATAAGTGAGTCCTCGAATGATAAGTAGATGTTTATCAATACGGACCTAAGTCGTGTGATATCAGAGTTCGTATCATCGACCATTGCTGGTCTACTGTGAGTGTGCATCGTTGACTAGTGTGCCTTTCGTGATATGAAAAAACACGTGGGTTCACAAAAGGGTAGGTTTAGTTTAGAAACTGTACTAATTTTCTTACTTCATTCATTATTATTCAAGATACTAAGTAGTCACTTGTTACATTAACTTTTCCAGAATCGGTCAAGATATGTTTGAAGATGTTGTTTATACGGAGAGATTTAAAGCATATGTCTTTTATGTAACCGTTGAACTCCTTAAGTTCTGAGTTGAACTGCACGATTACTGACAAATGCGTGCACTGACTGGACAGGTCCACTCAATCTGTGTAGTTCTTTCCTCAAAAGGACTATTTCAGACACCAATCTACATGGCTTACACATGATCAGACCAAGATTATGTCTGGACTTTAAAAGAGACTGTGACCTCTGAGTTTGTTTCGGCGTTTCTTCTCAGAGTAGTCAGATAAGAAAACGCCGACCTCATCGAGCTTTATTTTAAAAATATGATTGACGTGTAAAATTGTTTGTACAAACCTACTTACAGAAATAAAAATCATTCATCATCATTTATAATAATTTAATTAATTAACACTAAAGACAGGCTAGCGGAAATCATACTATTTTGGTTTAGGAAGTTTTCCGTTCGTACCTGTTTAAACCAAAGCTTGGCTTGCCCTTAAAAAAACTCAATAATTGCGAATAATCATGATTCGACACGCTTTGAAAGATAACTCCTATCATAACTGCTATGATTACTCATAAGCTAGGAGAATCGATGGTTATCATCTTTATGTATCGTAATATCTACAAATCTATTGCATTTAAGCCTCTAATCCTTCCCAATAGAATTGATAGACTTATCTATTGATAAGGGAATATCTATAAAATGATACAAAGGTCGGAAGTATTTATGCACATTGATTAGCTTGATATAGTTTTATTTATGAATGAGATATATGTATTTTTACCCCAAGGTTGAAGACTGATGGAAAACCTTTTTTTTTGCAAACTTGCTAATGTAATTTCTGATTTTATGATTTCCTTAAATGTTTATCTCTCATTGCTGTAATTTTCTGCTGTTGATGATGCTATCGCTTACACATAATATATCATCACATACTTCATCGCTCATTGCTGTTATTTAGGATTCCGTACCCGAGGAGTGCCAATCGGAACCCTATTACCTACTAAGACTCCGGTGACAGTCCGTCTGTCCGTCAGCGGGCTGTATCTCATGAACCGTAATAGGTAGCCAGTTGAAATTTTCACAGATTGTGTATTTATTGCCGCTATAACAACAAACAAAACATAAAGCAAATGTAAAAAAAAATAGAAGAATACATGAAACGTGTTTTTTTCCGTCGTGTGCGAGTCCAACTCGCACTTGGCCGGTTATTCTACTCTAGTATGATACCAATTTTAGTTCGTAAAGTGGTTTTACTAAAGCTCAACATAATATACATAAGCGTATACTTGTGTTACGAAGTCTTAAAGAATATCTCGTTATAAGTAGGTACTAGGAGTACTTAGCCAGAGTGGTTCAACTAATGAAGAGAAGTACTCTACCAAGTAATTTTCCACTTGGGATTTATTTTCCATTCAATATCTCAAGGAGATGAAGGAGATAACTTTTCTAAGTACAGTCAATCATTTTCTTTAGGCTGAAGTATTTAGAACGAGGCTGGTTTATTGTGAATTGTTTATAAAAATTATCTTTCTACGTAAAAGTTAATTATTTGTTTTCTTTCTAAATGTCAACCCCAATCAACAACCTACCTGTCTCTCTCTGTAAAAAATACCTACCAGTCTCTCAGAGTTATCGTTTTATACTTCATGCTTTTTGTGGACTTATAAATAAAATAATAAACATATTAATATGGTAGGTACCTACAGTTTGGCGAAGAGTCGGGTTTTATTAAAACGTCAGAGACGTAATATCCTTAGAGGTTAAGGTGTACCAGTTCATTATTTTGAGTTAGTAATTTTGTTTTCGCAAATATTCCAAAATAAATTTAGGGCTTTTTCGTAACCATTTATTTCACTATTAACGTGTATGGATTAAATTTTTGGATATATGTTTATTGATTATTTGATTAATAATATGATTGAACGAAAATGTAATTGGGTTAAATTTCCTCGATAAATTCTAATTCCGAAAAGACCTATACATTTTAACCGACTTCCAAAAATAATAGAAGAAAGAGAAGGTTCTCAATTCAGATGTTTATAAATATATATTTTTTTTGTATGTTCGCCGATTTCTCTATGAATTTTATTGTAGAGCGATTTTAAAAATTCTATTTAAAATTGCTCTGCATCGCATGCACAATGCACCCTTTATAACAATAAAGGGTGCTCCCGAAGTGGTCCCATTGTTACCAAGTCATAATCTGATGAGGGGATCCCATAGAAAACGAGGGAAATCCTCAAATTTTAAAGACACACCTATAGCGATTTGGGTATTTTTATAGTAACTTGTGCATTTGCTCTCGGAAAGCACCATTTGGTGAAGTGGAACTGATGACGAAGACCACAGATGGCCACCGGAACTACTTAATAATAAGTATTTAATACGTTGCGATTCGATTAGATACTTTAATATGGTTGCTAAGCCATTTATGCTCGTCACAATGCATATGGTGAGTGACAGTTCTCCTTGTTCTTACAAGGAGAACTCCTCAACAATTAACGTCCTTGCATCGGGAAAAGCCATATTTTGTAAAAGGTGATGAGCACTTGACATTAGGCTTTTGTAACTTAGATACATTACAAACTGACCCACTTACCCACTAAAAAGAAAAAAATATAAAATCTTTTTACAAAAAAAAAAAACAACTGGCTTGGGAGCCGGTTTTTTTTACAAAGATTTTATATTTTTTTTCTGTAATTCTTAAATCCTAAGTAATTTCATTGCAAAATGGCATTCAAAATGTGCGTATTAGGTAAGCTGAAAATATTTTTGATACAATAATAGCATAATTTATTTTTAAACAATTTTTATTTGGTTTTATGTTGGTTCCAGCGCATTGTTGCGCTCTACATCTAAATTCTCAGGCGTTATTCGTGCCCCTCCTTTTTAGTTTACACGTGGCGAAGTAATCCAACATCATATAGCTATTGTTACTTGACCACCGCGTTGTACCGCTTTGCATGTAACAAAAAAATTCTTCCGATTTTCGGTGACGAACCCGATTGTCCTTGTTTCATACAAGGACAATCGGGCATTTCAATCAGTTGCTAGGGCTGACCCTGGATGAAAACAGTGCGTGACAAAGTCATCTCAAGAGTAGAATTTCGAGATTGTCGTGTATTTTTCCTTTCGATGACATTTTCATTATGAGAGAATCAGCAAAACACGTCAAACGCCTACGCTCCCGAGTACTCGAAGACGTTTAGAAGTCATTGTGACGCATGCGTGAATATATTGATTGGTACCACGCTGATTTCGCTCTCCTTGTGCTCTCGGAGATTCTCTCTGTCTATCTGAAACTTTCGAAGTTTAGTTAAGAGACGTAACCTTCAACGTGAATTATAACGATGGTGAGACGACCTTGAGTAGGTTGCAGCTCACCGTGAACATTAGTTAGGGTTATGAATGTATGAAACAAGTGCTTTACGGACAATTATTAGCTATATATAGCGTCTTCGTATTAATTGGTCTAAATTACGAACCCATTATGTATGAGCGGAAAACTTTGTGTTACATTATTATTAACGGAGCAAAGTACTTGTTTAGTGTAGTAATTCTATAACGCAATGCTTCCAGAAAGCATGCGTGCTGCCATGTCACATGACATCGTTAGCAATCTCAGAATAACTGACCGTCGCGTCTAATTATAATACGGATCTCGGTGTTCTTTTATATCCACACAAAATGAGCAAAAGATAGTTTAGAAATTGTTTTAACCTTATTAAGAACTTAGTAACTAGCTAGGTGAGGTATATTTATGTTGCAAATGCGTCGTTCTATTTTACAAGTGAACAAACCACCAAGGTTCGCGTTGATATCGAGTCCAGTAATAATGTAATGTGTTAACAGTGAGAACAATGCGTCATACTAGTAAGTTTACCACCGCACTAACAGATTTACCTTGATGTTATAAAACTGGTGTGAAAAGTTGCTTTTTCGGTTCTTCGCTCATGGAAACAGTTGTTAGAAAGAACATATTGTAGAAATTCTGTTTTGACAGTTATGTTTCTTATTATTTTTTGTATGATTTCCTTTAAATATATCTGATATTTTATAGCCACACAGACATTTGACTCTTGTGGCTTTGTAATGTAATACTACTCGGTACTCATGTAGGTATAATCTACTTCTTGACTTACATATTCCAGGATTAGAACAAGGCAAATACCAAAGTTGTCTTAGTAATAGTGGTAGCGTCTTACTGGTCGGACAAAGTTTGAGTAGTACCCAATCAATACGGCATAATTATTTTATTACTTTGTACTTCGTTAGTTACCTGATTAAATGAAGATGTCTTCCCGTAATTTGTACGCTTCATGCCATAGTAAAATTTTGAGACAACATAGGGGCAATTGCGTAACACACATAAGATGACAATCGATCGCAATTGGTTTCATTTTGATAGTTCACCCACGACTATTGCGTAATTTACGTTGTGGAGCAGACGAATTTTTCTAACCTATGAAGTAATGGATGAGTAATATGCTTCAAAACTCTCGGATTGTGATTCAAACTGTGTTACGCAATTAGGGTGCTGGGTTCAAAGTTCACGCACGCCTGTAGATGATTTTTGAAAATTGTTAATAACTCTTCCTTTAACTATTAACTGTTTGATATTTTAGAAAATTTGTTTACATCGAAAGGATTTTTAAAGTATTAGGTGCCCAATGGAATAGCAATGAAGGCGATTCAATTTGAGAGTGATATTTAGTGACGAATTCTGGGAAATTTTCAAAAAAGCAACCATTGGGTTTTCTCGTATCTTGCGTCAAATGGGTCACACTATCACGGAAGGAATACGTCAAATTACAAATCATTCTGTATATTGAATAGGCACAAAACTCATGTACTTAAGTCGTGATAGATAATAATATGTAGGTCTGTCAAGAATCTGTTGATTCAATAAATTGTTTTCTTTGAATCGGATTGATGTCACTTATTGCTTAGATTAGGATTCGTACATTCTAGATAGTGATATTTTTGCAAACTTTGCATTTTCGCTAAACGTTGCTAAATGTAACACGTTTTATTTTATGTTATATAAATTGTAATATTCTTATGATTATGCAAATAGCATGTTTGAAACTTATTTTCTACGCAAAGAACACGAAACGTTAAAACACCTATCTACAGTTGTACGATAATACTTAATTACCTATAAAAAAACATTGCTACTTTATCTTGAATTCATTTTTTCTATTGTAATATTAAGTTCTAATCATAATTAATAATTAAAAAGTAAGCTTGTATGTAAATATTTAGCGATAAGTAAATGCATACAATGGCTATACTTACCTAATTTTACAAATAGTTATAATGTTGATGTCGTGGTCTGATCATAGAATTTGTAATTTCATGAAATATTGTCGTTATGAACAGCTAAACGCACGACTACTTCACGATGTGCCCAAACATTAGACATCTTATCGTAAAATAGTTAGATTAATCACCGGTAGAGGCGTTGATGTCGTAAGTGTCGGATGTCGAAAGTCGAAAGCGGAAATATAGCGAATTATTGTCAATGACAATATTCGATTGGATATGTCGTGGTCCGATCGTAGAAATTGCCATATCATGACCTGCCTGGCCATTTCTGCGACCAACGTCGATGTAGCTAACCTAACCTATTTAGTCGGGGTGTTTTCCAGACGACTTATCTGATAAATGCTGCGAAGTAAGTAGGTAAATAGTTTATTCAAGTTAGTGTGGTTACCCGCCGTTTTCTATTGACCGTGGTTAATTATAACAATACCATGCGACTGACAAGCCTCTCTAATTAAAATTTTAAGAGATACAACTTTAAAGTGCCCATCCGAAGACTAGTTGAAATACATGCTCAAGTTCTCTTTCTCACGTAATGATCTTTTCATGTTAATTTACTTATATTTTTCACGATTTAGGCACTGTTCTCACACAATCGCATAGCCACTTTTTAGGGTTCCGTAGTCAACTCTTACACCCCCCCCCTTACCCTTACACCCTTATAGTTTTGTCATGTCCATCTGTCTGTCTGTCCGCGACTTAGCTCAGAGACTTCGTAATAGAAAGCTGTAATTTGGCATGGTATACATATTAATCACGCCGACAAAGTGGTAAAACAAAATCTTAATTTTTTGTTTGCCTCTCCTACACGTAAAGTGGCGATGATTTTTTTTCTCGTCTATCCCGTTGCGTGGAGTGTCGTTGGAAAGGTCGTTTAAAAATATTGCGAGTCTGTCAAAACCATTGTTCGATTCAGGGATCCGTTTCCAAAACATTAAGCTTTAAGTGACATTAGAGTCAAGTGCCCAATCAAGTTCAAAACAGTGCTATTTTTTGTTAGAGTCGAGTGCTCGACTCTAACAAAAAATAGCACTGTTTTGCAAAGGATCCCTGCCAACTAAATAGTTGTTTTTTGGATATTATGTGAAAAAAATCACAGCAGTAGTATTTAAAACGAGGTTAAATGGAAAACTATCACAGTTAGCTGTTATAGTTTTCCTTTCTACTTAGGCAGTGTGACTGTTCCTAAGTGACCCTAGGCCGATAAATTTTTCGTTTTTCCTAATTCTGTTAATATGAATGTTTGGGTCGGTTCCTCATTTTGAGGAAAAGTCGTATTCCGCCGCCGTACGACTCTGTAGAGCTCGTCTCCAGACTGGTCACTCTCCCACCGACAGAGATTAAAAGAATTCCAAATATGAAGAAGTCCAACGCCTTGTCTCTTGCCTTGTTGTGTTAATAGAGCAAGGAAAGGATTGAAATAAATAGTAAATAAGATTTAGGAATTCATAGTTATGAAGTTGGATGTGGTTTTAGAAAGACAATAAATAATAGTGGGATGCTAAGTATATTATTATATGGATTTGTGAGTAACTCTTACGCTAGCGTAAGAGGTATTTGGTCAGGCATTACACGATACTTTACATCTGTACTTGGAGTACTCAGAGCAACACTTCCATAAAGTGATGCAAGCGGCTTTTCAGCGGCATCACGTCGGCATCATGCTCCTATGGAGACATGGTCCCTAGCAGTTCTTTCAAACTGATAAGCGTGACGAAGCGGCTTTCCCTGCGGCAACCGTGTGGATCGTCCTTGTCTAACAACGGGGCGGCTAGTTTCAGCGGCATTGCCCTTTGCACAACAAGCATATCTGCAAGACACGTGTTCATATCAGTCTAACCGAATTATTGGTTTGTGATTAAGAATACAACATTCAAGAATTACTAGATAATAAGAGTTGAGAATTGAAACTCAAGAATTATTAATTAATAGAGCTGTGAATCAACTCTCTTAAAGATCTATAGACAGCCCCAAAGCGCCCACCCTTCATCACTTCCTTATTCTTCTTCCTTCAGTGTTTGAGCTGGGGAGAAGAAGTGACACAACAAACTCCGTTTAGTTACAACAACTTTAATTACACTATCAGCCTAGGATAAATATTATAATGAAAGGCTCTCCCAGTAGTTGCAGCAAACTCACACACACACTATATTAAGTACTAAATTAGTCTAATCGGGGCTTTAACCCAACTATAACTCATACTCGCTATCTAGCGACAGCCCACTCGGACATGGCCCTTGGTATTCACCAAGCCTCCTAACTTAACTCGCCTAGACTCCAACGTCTGTATCTTTCCGTAGTCTTAAATCGTCTTGTTGCATTCGTCTTGGATAGTTAGGACAAGGAGGGATTACAAGTGAACAATGTCAATATAAAATGAGGTTGGGAATTCACAGGTTATGGAAAGGAACCTAATTTATCTACTTTTCTTTTGATTATGAAAGTTAGAGGACATGTCAGTAATATAAAAGGGTAGGTATGTGACACGTAACGCTTGCGTTGGGGAACACGAGTATATTACTCTAAGTTACGTTAGTGGATTTCTTTATAATAACTACAGACCCACCCCAAGTGACGTGGGACTGCTTTACAGCAGCTGACAGCGTCGTGCGTGTATTATTAGACCTGAACGCATAGGACCACTAAGGACACTGCTACGATTCTAACAAGCCACGTTCCCTAAGCTCTAGTCATGTCTTACTCAATCCTAAGGCTAAGTACTGCGAAGTTCAACTGTCATTGAGCGAGACACGTTCCAGTAATTACTGGGCGCGTACTAATATAATAATCCCCTTATAACGGCCTAATCACCCGTTACAAAGACAATACAAAACTTGCACAAGCGTACCGCATCGTCAGTCAGTAGTAGAATTCTTTACAATTGCTCCTGCTATACGCCGAAGTGGTCATTCCAAATTGTCACTTCTCACTCTCTTAATCTCCCCCATTTAGAAGATGCTTTCAATGTAATCGGCAGTTGTGCGACTAAGTCATGCATCGGAGCGTTTCTATCTGGGCATCCAAATGTCGTGTCTCGCTAATGATAATTTGCGAGAGGCCAATAGCCAGATGTGGTTTAACGAGACACAATCCCTAGCGTTCCTTAGAACGAACTATCAATCCAGTTTAGGAAACTTTTTGAGGCCTAACCCATCTCCCTGAGAATGTGCATACATCAAGGGCAATGTAAAATATCCTGCAGTTAGTCAGTCCATAGGGATAAGGTAACCATCACTAGCATTTGGTTTGTTTGTATTCGTAAACAATTACAAAGTAGCATTATAGCTCAAATTCAACCGAATTAATACTCGCAACTCGTTAGGGCTAACGAGTTGCGAGTATTAATTCGGTTCAGCCATCCATAAGCGGTGTGACTGCCGTAAGTGTCATGTCTTGGTTGTGGTTGTCTATAGTCTGTTGGTAGAGTAGTCTACCGTCTCTTGTTAAATGTCACACCCAATGGAAGGCTCTCTCCGAGTCCCTAGAACCAAACGCTGGTGTAGGATACCTCGATCGTCATAGAAAGGAATAAGGAGGAATAGAATAGTAAACAGTCACCCAATCGTTCACAGATACACTCACTGAGATTCGCGCGCCTTATACACAACTTACATTATACTTGACTAATATAACCTAGTCTAAATCTACACTTATTATTACAATTTAACGTATTAATTAAACTGATAACACTTTCACTATTGCGATCTCTCCAAAGTGACATTGTGTCATTATTATCGACCTAGTTCTATCTCTCCTAGTCAGGCCTTTTTTTTTTTTTTTTTTGTTGCCGGGGTGGAAAATCCTCATGGATGTCCTCCGCCCTGGGGTAGGCAGAGGGGTCTGTCAGACTCTTACTGACTAAAAACCACCCCGGTGTTCCCGTCCCACACTTGCACCGGGGATCATGGGATCTAATGCGACTTCCACGATCCCCAGCTAGTGCCGGCCCGCCTCTGCGGGCCACCTCAAGTCTGGGGGGGGTGAGGTGTTTAAACCCCCCCCACAACGTCTGAAACGGGCGCGCGTGGAACACTACGTGCCGCCACCTCGGGTCCAGTGTGATGGGGGGCGGCGGACGTCCCCAAGTCCGCCGTCCCTGGACCCATTTAGGGGGGCCGGAAGAGGGCGTTGTCTGCCCTCTGCCGACGCCCGGTGCGCCTGCTGCGGGCCGGGTGAGCGGAAGAGATCTCCCGCTCCCGTTCCGCAGCCTCCTTCTGCGACACGACTGTTTCGCAGAAGGATACCACCGCGTCCCAGGACTCCTCGCTGCCGACCATCGCCTCGACCACGGCCGGCAGCGACAGGTCACTGCCCACTCCTGAGATGAGGGCATGGCGTGGCTCCTCCCAAGCGGCACACTCTGCCAGCGTATGCCGCGCCGTATCCTCCCGACAGTCGATGCAGTGGTGACACCGGGCGTCCGGCTCCCTGTTTATGCGGCACAGGTACTTCCCGAAGCAACCATGCCCCGAGAGCACCTGCGTCACCCGAAACGACAGGGAGCCGTGCCTCCTCCCGAGCCAGGGCTCGAGCACTGGCCGGACCGCCTCGATGGTGGCGAGGCCGGCGGTAGGGCGTGTAAGCCTGTCCCGCCATTCCGCCACCAGGGCTGCGCGGAGCTGTGACCGACGCAGCTCCATATGTCGCTGCATAAGCCACTCGCCCCGCGCCCTCGCTTCCTCGCGCCACTGGTACAGCGACGCGAGTACTTTCGCCTCGAGGTCCCAGGGCGGGGATCCGGCCAGTACGCAAGCCGCCTCGAAGGAGATCGTGCGATATCCCCTGATGACTCTGACGGCCATCGCTCTCTGCGGCTTCCGCAGGACTGCTATGCTTCCGGCCGTCAGGTCAGCCGCCCAGATCGGGGCCCCGTAAAGGGCCATCGATCGCACGATCCCCACGTAGAGCCGCCTACAGGCGGCGCTCGGGCCCCCCAGATTGGGAAGCAGCGTTGACAACGCCCCAGCCGCGCCCAACAACAGCCCTAGTCAGGCTAATCCAACCGCTCTTTCTCGTAGTCTTTTCACGAACTCCCTGACTTAACTCCCTAGATCCACGTCCGAACCCTGTCGCGGCTCATCATCGACTCCCCTCAGCCCTACCCTTTTCCGTCCTCTGTTCCATCTCCAAAACGACCGGAGCGTAGTCTTTTTTCCCACCCAACCGAATACTCAGAATAGGTTTATTGCCTTTTTTGTACCATTTCTCAATTGTTTTAAGGGCCTGTTTGGGTTTTGCCCGAGCCCAATTCATCCTAAGCAGATGTGCACTAATATTGTGCTCTGCGATAAGAAATCGAATACTTTAGTCGTATCTTTAGAATTTGTTGAATTATTGCTTTCGACCCGTCCGTTGTTAATTGTCTCAAGTTTGTTTCCCATAAAATATAAATGGAATGCATTTCTAAAAGGTTTCACAATTCCAAAGAAATAGGATGTTTTGTTATTAATTACGGTAACATGTCGAACTGTCAGCCCATAAAATTGAGATTTAATTTATTTGTAAGAGCCTAATATCGTGAGACAATGTTAAAATAAGAATTTAGAATAAAATATTTTGATATTAATTAGAAGACATGACAGACAGTCACAGCAGGCTTTACAAGTTAACGAGTAATACTCCAGCAACTTACATTTGCAGTTAGAAAGTATCGGAGAACATGTTTTTGAACTATAATGTTAAGTTTGTTTTTGGGATAAAAGCCCAACTAAGGAACCCTTCATTGTGCGTGGTCCGACAAGCACTTGGCCGGTTTTTCTTCATTGATTGTTATTTAGCGCAATATAACCTAGAGCTGTTTCGTTGAGAGAATTCGTGAAACCGGAACATATTTTCTTTTTGAAAGATCATATTTTTGGCGTATTTATTTTCATTCTTCATTCATTTTCTTGCGGCACAAATGTATTTTCGTACATGTAGTTTGGATAATTTTAACTAAACGCGCTCTGTAGGCTTTTCCGTATACAAAATCCTTTATGGTAGGTTCGCAGGAGACTCGTGTGGAAGGTCGCATGAAGGGCACACGCAGGACGAGGCGACACAATGTCTGTAACAGCTAGGGTTCATTTACCTCCAGTCAGTCAAACCTGTGAAATTCAATTTAAGTATTGTGTACGACAACATTTATTTATGGAGTTACGTGCGGCATTTGAATATCCATTTGTTTGTATTATCGAGGTTCTATTTACTGTGTTTGCGGCTCATTGCAATCAAATTGTGTTCAAGAAAATAGCTTTTCTCGCTGTCAATTGCCCTTGTTTATAATTTCATAAAATTCTGTGGCACGAAGACAATATTTTGATACAGAAATAATCAGTGATCTAATTTCTTAAGTTCTATGACAGTTACATCGATTTCTAGTACCTACTAATAATGGCTACCTGCCAACTCATATTCATGAAATTATGAATTAAAGCGTTATTTACTAAATTGCTATTTATTTTCTAATGAAACTGTGATTTTCAAACGTGTTTCCGTATCCCTTCCCAGTCTCATGATCACATATTATGATTCGCGGCGATTGTTTAACTGTTGTGTGTGTCTGCTTCACGGACGAAGAAAGTATTCATACGAGTTCACATAACATAAAACCGGCCAAGTGCGTGTCGGACCACGCACCATGAAGGGTTCCGTAGTTGGGATGAATTTATCCCAAAAACAAACTTAACATTGTAGTTGAAAAACATGTTCTCCCATACGTCAATATACGTCACGGTCAATTCTCCAACTGCAAGTTTAAGTTGGTCGACTATTTCTCGTTAATTTGTATAGCCTACTTAGCTGTGATAGTTCTGCTTATAATTTCATTATATGTATGTACATACAGAAAAAAATCATGGCAGTAGTACACTACTGCCATGATTTTTTGCTTGCTCTAACAAAAAATAGCACTTTAAAGCGAAAAATGGTGTTCACAGACCCGCAATATTTTCAAACGGCCTATCCAATGATACCCTACACTATGGGATAGACGAGAAAAAAATATCATCGCCACATTACGTGCAAGAGAGGAAATATAAAAAAAAAAAAATTTCTGGATTTTGTTTTAGCACTTTGTCGGCGTAGTTAATATGTATACCTATGCCAAATTACAGCTTTCTAGAACGAAGCGTCTCTGAGCTACATTGACGACGAAGCTACAGTGAAACTATAAGGGTCCCTTATTTACTACGGAACTCTAAAAATAATAAAAAGCAATTTAAAAGTTTTAAAACCATATTTTCATGGTACAGTAGTGAACTAATGAAATTACTTCCTATCATCATAGGCATATGACGTGTCGTGTGGAACGTGGTGTGGTACTGGTAGTCACTAAATTACGAATATGTGAAAAAAGACATGCGATGACACGCAATCAATAAAAAAGATCCCACAGTCGCTACTGAAACAACATTTTATATTTCAGCTCTACTTTACGTTTATTTCTGTCAATGGTAGCTACTATCTATTATATGCCCGACTCTTCGTATAGCTTCTCCATTTTCAAAGACATTTTTCCTAAGTAACAAACACTAAATATTTCGACGTCACTTAAATACGACCAATATAATTTGCAGGAATATAAAATCGGTGATACCTTTATTCCTTTGCATTAGAGCCGAAAATTGTTTGCGATTAAGGGACGAAAGTGCATTTAATTTGGGCGGCTCTGCAATAAGATGCACGATACTTGGCTGGTATGTGTGATAGATAATTGTAACGTGTGCCAAAGAATCGTCGTATCGAACCGGGACTGTCTAAATAAGCTTTGTTAGTCTTAAGATTTATAAGCCATCCACTCCACAATTTGATCAGCTAGGTTTTCAAATATTTTTATTTTTTAACCGACTTCCAAAAAGGATGAAGTTCTCAATTCGGATGTTTATATATATTTATATATGTAAATATGTTCACGGATTTCTCCGTCAATTGTGGATTGATTTTAAAAATGCTCCCAAAGTGGTCCCATTGTCACCAAGTCATAATCTGATGAGGGGATCCCATGGAAATCGATGGAGTTGCACTGATGATGAAGACCACAGATGGCCACCGGAACTAAGTAGTTAAATACTTATTATTAAGTAATAATAAGTATTTAACTAGTTGTGTTTCGATTAGGTACTTTAATATGGTTGCTAAGCCATTTATGCTCGTCACAATGCATATGGTGAGTGGCAGTTCTTCTGGTAAGAAGCAGGAGAACTCCTCGTCAATTAACGACCCTGCATCGGGAAAAGCAATATTTTGTAAAATGTGATGAGCTAGTTGACATTAGGCTACTGGCTCATCATATTTTATCATACCATTTATTAACTTAGACAAATTACAAACTAACCCACTAAAATGTAAAAAAAAACTTTTTACCAATAAAAGACCAACCGACTTCCAAAAAAACACGTTTTTTGAAATGGTGTAAAGCTATGTAACCTGGGTGTGCTGTAAGACAGATTTAGAGGCTGGGAATAAAGCAAAATAAACAGCATTCCCCGAAAATATTCATCACAGTTTCTAGCGAACATTTATCGAGTATTTGAAATATTTCTCTAAAGCTTACTACCTACAATTTATTCACCAAGATAAAACTTGACGTGATCCTTATTATAATTTACGTAAAGATATATTTTAGCACGAAAATGAAGACATTATTGGAAATGCAAATGCTTCTTTGTATTCGTTATAAGATCATGACGTTTTATTAGAGTAAATTGACGCCAAATTAAAATGAAATCTAATCTTGATGAACAAGCAACGTTCTGATGATCAATTGCGTTACTCAATGTATTCATTTATTACAGACGCTCGTCTGTACCGTTTTTAAATAAATAAAGCCTTGTTGTTCACGAGACAGAATTCACTGAACTATGTGATTCACTGCAAGAATTTCACCTTCAAGTAAATTAAATACTTACGTGGATTTTTTTTAAGCGCTGCGTTCTTATATTGGTTTATTTTAATACTTGACCGATAAGGAATTTTTAAATTTAAGTATTCAGTGATTGGTTTCAACGGGAGTTTACACGAGTGGGTTTTATTGGAGAAGCCTTACAATCAGTTACATGTGGTGGGGTCGCAATCCCCGCAGATGGTTGCGTCACCATCGGTTGAACCTTCTTTCTTGTTTTTGTACAGAGAGAAATAACGAGTAACCCCTCGTAAATTATGTTCGAAGGTGTAGGTAGCCTTTTTCTTGTCCTATTTCTTTTTTATTTGCTTGTTTCCATGATAATGAGGTCTTTTGGTATTCTACTCTTCTTATTAATTTCTTTAGGGATTCGACCCAAACTAGTTACATAGTTCACGTACACGGGGATCAAGTCTGAAGGTCATCTGTAAAACAAACAGATAATGTGTTCAAATTCATGGAGATTTATTTCCATTTCCATTTAATTTAATCAAAACGTATTACAGTACGGAAGTATATAAAACGTAAAAATTATACGTCATGTATTGTTTACTAAACTGGTCATAATGTGACAAGTACAGAGATGTGGATACGGCTAGATATCAAATCTCGTGGCCATTGATCGGTGGGCGGGCGCGCGGCGCGGCGGCAGGGCGGGCGGCGCCCACGTGCTCGCTCACGCCCGGAATAGACAGTTCGCCCCGCGCAACTGCTCTCAGCTCACATCTCTCTATCTCCAAAAAGTTTTTAACATTTACACATACATCGTTAAACGAAAAAGGTTTTTTTACACAAAAATATTTTTTTAAGTCAATACAAATTGTGATAGTAAATATATTTAAGTAATTAGAAGGTTGTGTTAACTTGAATTTATCGAGTATTTAAATAAATTATAAACTTCCTCGTGCTCGTGTAGCAAAGGTCGTGTTGTGGACGTAAGCAATATTCGTAATAATTATTCGGTCACGTCTTGTATGGTGTTTGACATACATAGAAATTGAAATACGTGTGGTATAAGTGCAGTGACATTGACTGGGGCAGGATCGTTCGTGAGTGTGTTGGATTCAGTAATCGTGTTATTTGTGAATACGTTCGAATTTTGGCGGAGGAGTGAGTGTATCAGTGCGCTGATATAGCCGCGGTGAATAATCGTCATTTGTCGGCGCCGGCGCCGCGCGGCGGTGTAATTGTGCGGCGGGCGCATGTGCGATGCGATGCGGGACAAACTGTCCGCGCTGTTGCGGAGCTCGGTGCAGGCGCCGGCGCACCACAATGGCGACAAGGTGCATAGTGATGCGTTCGAACCAGTGCTCGTGTTCACAGATGAAGGTGCTTGTTTTATTAAATCTTCTTGATCTTCACTATATTTATAGCTTAATACTACTGATAGGGACGGGGACCAAAGGTAAAAAGTAATGGGCCATAGTCAGTGTCAAACATTTATCTAGATTTTAATTTTGGGTTTTTTATTATTTTCACATTGGTGGAATTATAAAGTGGACATCAAATTAAAATCAACTAATCAAATCATGCCTCGAATGTAATTCATTCCCATTAAATCTGCTATGTAAATGATGTTATCATTCATCTGTTAATGTAACATCTAGTATTTTGAAAACAATTCATGAGTTGTGTGAAATGCTTGCGGTATGCTTTGATTGGTACAATAAAAGTACATGCAATGTTATTGTTTCAGTAAATTGTTCTGCCGTACCACTTGTAATGTTTATAAAAAATCTGTTACTTTATATTTATGATACTTTCCTTGACTATGTTGTCCGGCTTTTTTTTTTGGTGGGAAATTATCAAATAACTTCTCTCGCTCTGGGCTTAGCGGGAGCTGTGTCAGACTCTTATTAACTAAATAAAACCCACCCGTATTCCTTCTGTTGCCTGTGTTGCCAGGGGCCTCGGTAACCCTTTCGAACTCCCACGCGTCCTCGGCAGGATGTTATCTGGCTGGCGCCACAATAGTATTTTACTATACACGAGAAAAAATCTATAAATAGACTATTGAGATAGTTTAGGCAAAAAGGAGTCGGAAAATGTTACTTTTAGTTAATGAAATAACAAAATAAATGTTAAAATTCAATTCAACGTTTTCAGTTTTTCTAATCTGTTAAAAAACACCATGAAATAGTAGCCGCCATGTTTATTTATTTATTTATTTTACAGTTTTAGGAAAACTTGCAGCTAAACATTTTTACACGATTGAGAGTAACAAAATAAGGCCAATTAAAAGTTTTTACAGGTAGAAGAGAGCTTAGATACAAAGAAAAATATTTGAGAAGGTAGACAGTGTTTAAGTAAAAACAGTTACATAAGTGAAAAGGTGGCTCAAGCGTAAATTGTGACCAATTAGTTTACGTTATCAAAAAAGAAATTACAAAGGGTCTTTTTCAATTTCGAAATGCTAGTACTGAAAACATCGATGTTGACGCATACCGCATTATACGTATGTTATTACGTCATACCGCTATGTAAACTAAAACGTGTCAACTGTCAACTGATAGTTAGATAATAGATCAGCGCATTTTTTTACATAGCCCAGTGACGTCATGACCACAGAGCAACATGGCGTCCACTGCGTCCAGCGTTTTCGTCAAACTACGCGCGAAATTTAAATGCATTTTTATTGCACTTATCGATTGAATAAAAATTTTGTGATTTTTTTGGGGCATATTAGCACTATAGAATTTAATTAAGACACTTTTTAAAAATGGGTGTAAGACCCTACTCTAAACAGACTTTCTTGAAATGTCTTTTTCAGTAGTATAATAAACATCCATTTATTATCTATTAGTTTCCTTTCTTTTTCTATTCTGGTTTACTGGTGCACCTCTGCCTAACTATTCAGGGAATACAGGTGTGATGTTATGTTATGTAGAGTTCTAACACGATTGCTTACAATTGCACTATCACATCTGGGGGGCAACCATCACCTCTTACAGTATTATTATAATATTATTTCACAGTGGGAAAGTGATGGAGCTGTACAGGACTTATAGCTCCATCTCTTTCTCACGCTGAAGTAATATTGAAATAATACCGCTGTAAGAGGTGATGGCTGCCCCCCAGGCAGGATATCTAACTTGAGTGTATGTATACTGCTGGTTAGTTACAACATAAAAAGTGTAAGCTTTGAAATAGTAGATTATTAACCAAGGGGATAAAGCAGTGTCTTGTATCGCTGGTGACGATTTAAGGTAAGTTCACTCAAAACTAAGACAGCTTTATCACCGAGGAAAATACTCTACTTTTTGTACCATTTGCGAAAAAATAAACACAATATTAATATGAGAAAGCATTTATTAAAAATAATGACAATTAAAAGTAAAAGTTAACATTCGAAACATTGGTCCAATTATTGATAGAGAGAGTTACATTTTTGTTTGGTACATTTATTGTTGATGAGTCGATTTGAGTATTTCTCTGTTCTTGCGTCTGAGAAACTTGCGTTTCATTGTAGATAGTATACGTCGGAGATAGTGGTGGTGGTGCATCTTGGGTTACGGACGAAGATAAGATGCCGGAAGTTGATGGTTGTGGCTCTGATGGATTAAGTTTTATATTTTTCTTAATTTGACTGCTTAATATGGTTTTATTCGCCATTGAGCTTTCGATATAACCCTCAGCTACTCCATCAGAGCTCCAACCACCGTGTCTTTTTATTGACGTAATATCTGCCCCTGAATCCGCCAAGAAAGTCGCCGAAGTTCTTCTAAAGCAGTGACCGGTGTAGAGTTCAACATCTTTAAGTTTTAAATGTTTAGCAATTTCCTTTGGCATATTGCTAATTTTATTTTTGCCGATGGCTTGTCGAGTACATTTCCCTTTCCGATAGTTTATAAAAAATCTATTGTTTTCCATGTTGGTGGGACGTAATGCTTGGTATTTATGAATGATTTTAGTATATTGTCCTTGTACAATGAATTACCGATTTTTCTTTGTCTTAGTTTCCTTTAAATTAATCAGCAGCAACTCATTGGAATGATTTTCAACGTCCTCCACCTTTAAGTTTACAAGTTCACATCCGCGGCAAGCACCATTGAGTCCAAAAATTAAGGCCAACTATAACAAAAATAAAAAACAGGTAAATATATAGAATAATTACCATTACTAAGATACGAAATATTCATAGTTACCTAAATCATGTATACTTACTTTTGTGGGCAGAAAAATTTCGTCAGGAGCTTCATTAAGAAATTTTTTCACATTTTGAGTCGTAACAATTTTAAACTTCTTTGCGCAATGCCCTTCTGATTTTCTTTTTAAAAAAGCCAGTAATTTCGTGAATCTATTTATTTCAATGCTGTGTTTGATGCTTATTGTAGCTTTCAGTTTTGAGTATATGCACCAAAGTGTATTCGGATTCTTTTTCTTGGATAAATAATCAAAATAGACAAGAAGTACTGATTCTGAAATTGATAAGCTTTTCGCACTTCTCCAAGTTGAAAATTCTTCATAAGTTTTTAAATAATTTTCCTTGGATTTTGTTGGAAGCAAATTATTTATAATTGCGGCAGCATTTGCACTGATGGAATCCCACAATTCACTGTCACTGTCGCTTTGATTTAACATCGTAACGTATTTTTAGAACATTAACTTACATACATAACATAAAAATAAATTAAAATAAACTTAACGTCTATGTATTTGAAGAAAACAAAAACGCGGCAAATTCCTAGACTAATATTTTCTTGTCGGAAAAGCAAAGGCATCAAGCTCATACGGCCTCGTCGGTTTTCGTAATTTTATTTAATAATCATAACTGCATAATAAATGCGTATTCCTTTTTCAATAAGATGTATAATTCTTTATAAACAAACTCAATGGTGTAAACACAGATGTAGTTCAGTATAAATTTCGGTAAGTATTCCAAATTTAAATCACATTCTCCCCCTAGAGGATGAATGAAATTCAGTACAATTTTCTTTCCCTGTTTTTAACAGATTAAAAATGACTATTGTTATGTTCGCTTTTTGTGGCATAGAATGTCACTTTTTTGAGCAAGTGGTACGAAAAAAATATTTTGCGATCGTCTTAGTTCAGCTCTTTGTAACAGCTTTTTACTGCGTGGTCGTATACTTGTTATTAGTCCTAAGTATATAACAAATCTGCCCTTATGCGTTAGTCAATAACAATTTAATTGAATGTCGAGGACAGTTCATTAAATCTGCTTTGAAGGTCTTTTAAAAGTGAATTTATGTAATACCTATCTCAATTTACTTGGAAATCAGTTTTTTCAGCACGTAAGTAAGTATTTGGTACTAACTAAGATGCGAGTATCTGCTCTAATTTTACGCTGATTTGCCGTATGTGGCAGTTAAAAAACATGAAAGTTTATAAACAATAATTTGTTCAGTTACAAATCCAGTGAGAAATAGTACCTAAAGATTGATTTATTGGGCACAGTTATTCTCGTAGCACGTAGGCAAGGCCGTAGCATTTAGTGTAGTCGCTCCACACAACGTTATCATTATCACTGACAGTTTTCACTCGCCTACTGCACTGAAATAGAGCTCCAACTACTGCAAGTAGTTAGAGCTCTATTTCATATTTCATATTGTGTAGTCTCTTCTACAAATATGTTTATTTTTCAAACATCCGTGTATTTAAAGTTTACGATAGCCGGACCTACTCACAAGTGGGTCTTTAAAGCATCTCTGTATTGTTAATTAACAATAATGAAGACCAGCGTTAATCAAATGTAGGTATAAAATGTTACAATTACTTAAAACCATCCTAATGGATACGACCCCATTAAACATTGTCATGCTCTTGTTATTAATGTAAAATGTCCCTAAACCTACTTTGTTTTATATTCGACTCTGTGCGGATAAAATAGGGCACGTGCCTGTCACGATCCAATAGCGGGCTAATCAACCATGGATCTTCCACGAAGTAGTCAAGATTTGAAAGATTCAGTATCAATAGTCCTACTGGCGACCTCATGGTCAATGTCAATGCTCTTTAGGTTACGCCCGGGCAAATACGACTAATGTATGTCCAATGAAATGGACTAAGATTTTCTTGTTTAATTTTCTGAGAAAAGAATGTTCACTGACTACGTTTACAATTCAAGACGTTATTGCCTCGTGCTAATAATCAATTAGTTTGTTATGATCTAGCCAATCATTTTTCCGGCGCAATTGCACTGAAAAAAAAAATTGTTTGCTTTAATAAACATCTTGTTTAATGTGATCACACATCATGACTCCATACGAGCCTAACAAGATCTTAACTTCTGAAGCTATGAGAACTTTGTTAAATTATCATATTTCCGTCTACGAAGTAATGATTTGTTTTAATCACGGGTAGTTATTTAACTTAGCTAAAATGTTGGCCAGTTTAAGAATGAGACATTGTACCATTAACTCACTTAAGTTGTAGATTCAACAAAGATCTTGCACGATACGTCTGTGAAACGTCATCAGATCAATGAAATTCTTATGTTGTTTCAATTAAGATCTTGCATCAAGTAACCGTGATATACGAATTAATTCAACTAACCTCATATTCGTCGTAGACATGAGCCGTTGTCATATGAACTACCTGTATTCGTCAAGCCAAGTCAGTGTCTTTTGCACATCAACAAAGTAACTTTACTGCAATAATTATGGTTGAGTACCTACTGTTTATTGTTTCAACTAAAATCTTGCATAAAATAACCGTGATAAACTGATTAATGCAACTAACTTCGTATTCAACGTAAACATGTACCATTGTCATATGTACTACCTGTATTCGTCAATCCAAGTCAGTGTCTTTTGCACACAAACAAGGTAATTTTATTGTAATAATTATTGGTGAGTACCTACTTTTTTAAAATTACTAATATCTTTGTGGAGAAGTTCTTAAATATATCCGCGCGGGCGCTGAAATTAAATATAGATTTATGGCAAATATTAAGCTTAAATCAAAATGTTTTCTTGATATGCGCACAAAACATCATACATTATCCAATATTTAATACTTGTTTAACGTACAGTTTAATATTTTACTATATAATAGGGTAGGATACTTGCTCTAAATCGACAATTAATTTCAGCGCGCAGACATTTTTAATAACAGTAACAATTTAAAGTATTTTATAATGATGATACATTATAAAATACTTTTTAGAGATTCAAACACGAAGTCTACCGTATGTAACTATTTTAATAATCTGTATACCTACGCCTTTGTAAATAGAAGTACAATAAAGAATGTATTAACGCTGGTGCATTATTCAGCCACGACTGCGAGTGCCGCCTATTCACTTGTGTGATAAGGGATAATTCCCTGACCCATTGTCGTGACTGACAATGCGTACAAGCCCCGTATAACTGTTTTAATTAGAAAAAAACTTCAATAACATAAATAAATAAACACAATAATATGAATATAAAAAATATCGCACATGCAAAAAGGTTCTTTAAAGCAATCAAACAACCATATTTGAATTTTAACTTTATTTATGCAAAACACATTATTCATATTGCGCATCTTAGTGTAACATATTTTTTACCATTGCTCAGAATATTTATATTGCACGGTATAGGATGCGACAAAAAATTATGGAATTTAACAACATTTTCCATTGGTTCTAGTTCTTTAACTTCATAAGCCAAAAAATGTTCATCAAATTCTAATGTTTGCAATAATTGTCCCATTAGAATCAGACTATTTGAATTATAAAAGAAAACATTTTGCACTTTGATAAAAACAGGCAGTGGATCATCAGGGCTGGTAGTATAAACTAACACAGTACCTTTGACATATCGCGTAGTAGATACGGTGGCCCAAGTCACTTGTACAAGTGACTTACTTTGACATAATACTAAGCTAGATCGTATGAATTGTTCATTAGAAGATTCAGCAAGAGTTACACGAGAAACAGGACCAGTCCTGACAGTATCAGGCAACATGCCTTTAAAAAAAAAATCGTTTAATTGTAATTGATGTTTTATAGCTAAAGTTAATGTAACGTTCCTTCTGTTACATGAAGCATTTGAAGCTATTTTAAATATTCGATGTTTGGCTTCAAATCGCATTGACCACAAGGAAACGATAGGCCCATATTTTTCTAGAGCAGTGTGATAATGAACTAAATTATGGAACTTTGGTTTCAATGAATCTTTGGTAAGTGATAAATACGTAGTGTTAAGCTCCGATACTGCGGTCTGTAACAATTCTTCAGTTCCTTTGGCAAAAGCTGTAGATAAAACTATATCCAATACAATTTTTAGTTTTTTATACAATTTCCATGTTTCATCCTCTCTAGGTACAAACTCTCCCACTAATAAACCAAAATATCGCAAAAAAGTTAGCATCTCTGACGCTGTCATACGCACATTTCCGTGAACTAAATTATCCATAGCCAAAGTACATGGCTGATTTCTACTGTCAGGACCATACTCGAAGTTATGAATTCTGTTATTGAGTTCAGTCAATGAAAAAAGTTTGGAACGTCTTATGTACTGAAGAAGTATCAATTGCATCACATACTTAGCAACACCTTCTAAAATGTCATGCATGCAGTCGACACCTATCTGATTGAATAAATCGAAATCTTTTACACCAAACCAAACACATTTTTCTTTAATACCTGTCTCTGAAGGATTACCGAGACGAAGGTCTGATTCGTAATCAGATAAAGTACGTAATAACTCTTTGTTTTCCAAACATTGCGTTTTCATAACTTGTTTTGGAACTTTACATACCCTGCAAGAAAAATTTGCTGAGAAACTTTCAACAAAACCTGATATAGCATGTATACCTAAATTATCTCCCAAGATCAATCCAAGTTCAAAGTGAACGACGCCTGTAAAATCTGGAAGATCAAATTCGATGCCATTTTTACTCAAATAGTTGAGCTCCTCAATCACACAGTTAAAAATAACATTATTGCCAAATACTACCCTATCTGATGAGTGAAAGAGAAGAAGAAGAAATATGTTGCTAAGGGCTGAAGAACGACATGGCGGTAAACAAGGAATAGATGCGTAAACCGCTCCCAACTTGTGCTGTCCAGCTCGAGAACCTAATGGATTTCCAATCTCGTAGTCATCAAAAAATACAAATACAGGAATTACAATTTTACCTTGGCGTTGATACATCCTATTGCGCCAAAATGACCCTTGAATGAAGTTTTCTATTGCAACATCATCTGCTCTGTTGAGACTACGCATGTAATCTATTGTTTCAGAAAGAACATTCTGAAGTGAAAAAAATGATTTTAATACTTTGCGGAGTGGTATAAAATGTTGTTCACAGGTTATTGGTAAAATGCGACTGATACCTGTTCGCTTCACTCTTTCTAATCTTTCACCTACTACTATCGTTTCCGGTTGAATATATGTATTTTTGTTTCGAAAATATTCCAATCGCTTATATTCGGTATCAAGTTTGTTCAAAGGATTTGTTAACAGAGGCTCGACTGCATTTATGACAGTTTTTAGACTGCTTTGTGGGATTACGTTATTTGAAGATAAAATTTCAAGTTTCTTCCCAATTGCTAAAGCTAAAGGCTTTGCCATGAATTCACTATATCCGTTTATTACAGTTTGAACAACATTTCTCGGCAAAGATTGATTGGCATACAAACTTGCAACAAAATTTGAAAATGCGCTCTCAACTATCTCTTCACATGACGAAGGTTGTAGAGATGTTGTCAAGTGACTACTGTCACTACAAACACTTGGTTGCGACTGATCTCTAACAGGATTTACAGTTGAATAGTCAGACTCTAGCTCTTTTGTTCTACATGGCTGTAAGGCGTTGTCTGAAATGTTTATATACAAATGTTTCTGCAAGATGTGTCTCCTAAAAGAATTGAACAACTGAAATTGGCGATAACAGTCATCTTCTACGCATACATATACTCGTAACTCCTCAGCACTATGCATTAGCTCAAAGTGCGATTTAAGAATCTTTATATTTAACAGTTGCATACGGCATACAAAACAAGTCACCATGATAAATAACAAATACAATAAAACTCAAATGAAGATATCAAAAACTGTTACAATTTAACTTTTTATAGGACTTATATAAGCATAACCACTTTCTACTCTTTAATCGGGTACCTAATTATTATTAATCAGTCGTAATATAGTCAGTAATATCGAAACTTAATAAAATATAACAATAATAAAATATTCAAAAACATAAAATTGGAGTAAGAACCCTTTTTTATTAAAGTATTTATTTTTAAATTATTTATTAATCACTAGTAATATAACATTATTAATATATAATGTAGGTAGATAATTATTTATTTTATAAATAGTATTATTTATTTAGTATCTTGAAAGCTGCCAATTACAAGTAAATGGACACACTCGTATCACAAAGGTACTCTACATATTACAATCTGTTAAGAGAGATTCAGCTGAAGTTGAACCTCGATCGAACTGAGATGTCATTTTGTATAAGCCTCTCTGTATGAAGTACCATATTGCGTTTGAGTCAATTCCATACTCCGCATTTAAAGCCCAAATGGCCTTATAACAAGTGTCGACAGCTTGCATAATATTGACCCTCTGATATATAACCGATTTGTTGACAACTACTAAATACGTTTTGATTTCTTTTAATGACTCACCAACAATAATTATGTAAGGCTGTGATGTTGCCCCTTTATTTTGTAATGTTTTTAGCCGAAGTTCAATAGACTGACCGATTTCAGCGTCAGAACTTAAATGTCGGATGAAAGCATCCCGCGTTTCTGCCTTAGATGGTTTCCAGTTGCAGCTAGGCTCCACTTTCTTTTGTTTTTTCTTCTGTTTAACAGTTGTCGTATTCAATAGGTGGGGAATTGCCAATAATGCTGCAAGATTCTTATCTTCTTCTTTAGGTGCTGAAATATAAGAAAAATCAATTTTCCAGAGAGCTTAATTTTCATGTGAGAAGCACGTTAAAATAGATAAATAACTACCTATATTATATGTGGTAGGTATACCGTGAAGTAGTATATTGTGGTGGCCAATAGATGGGTTCATTGAATTTCAAATTCACCATGTGTTTTTCACTGGTGTATACCGGAGAAGATATTCAGAGCGGCTCAAGCCCTCTGCGTGCAGGCCACTGCTCAGCAATGGGATGTATATAAGCTGAATTAACAAAGAAAAATATACTTACAATCAGCTAGAGAGATTAGCTCCTGGCCAATGTTATCTTTTAATTTTCTTTTTCTTAATAATTCCAAGATTTTAATTTTTGCCATGGGTAAATAAACAAACAAATTATTTGTTTGGTCTGCTTAAGCCGCTTCAAAGTCAATGTTCAACTAAAAAACAAAAACCGCAATATAAATATTAACATTAAATTAACAAAATATAGCTCAAATATAATTATATGCCAAACCTTACCAGAGTATAACCTTGCGGTTTTCTTAGCGCCGGGTACTCGTTCATATAAGATTCCAAAGTCTGATCGTTATGATTGTTGTGAAGACGCTTAATTCGATATTTGAATGTGTTTTTCCATTTTATTTCCACCAGGCTCCAAGGTTCTGACGAATTTCGAAGCCACTGTAAATCATCTTCAAAATTTTCATCCAGTGTGTTGCTTTCGCAAAGCAGAACAGGCAATGGTCTAGGCGATGATGAAGACGAGGATGCAGGGCTTTCCTCTCTGCTTCTCTTTCCTTTAGTTGTCAGAGCCCCTAACTGCTGTAAACGTCTTCTTTTATTCAAGACCTGGTGTACAAGCTTACCTCGCGCTTGAAGAACTGCACCAGAGGCAGTTGTACATGCAGGAATGTAATAGGTGGTGGTCCTTTCACCAGGGAAAAGTTCTTTTATCAAATTTGCCCACTTAAAATATATTGGTCCCACAATCGGTGAGTTTGTGTGTTCATTTAATATTTCTCTGGCAACTGTGGAAGCCAATAAATTTCTGGTACCATCTCCATCAAGAGTTCCACCTTTATATATTAACAGTGAAGATGTCTCGAGTGACTTTAGCAATATATTTTCAAGTAACTGAAAAAAATAAAACTTTCAGAAATACAACTATGTCCGTCCAGTAAATTCAGAGAAATAAACATTTAAAAATTAAAAAGGTTCAAAATAAATCAAGAGGATATGTTAATTTATGTACCAGGGAGTTGAGGTACCTTCAATAAGTATTATTATTTTACAATTGCAGTTTTTTAGGTTCAGTAATGGTAGGTGCAGTACATAAGGTAATAAATGCTAGTTAGATTTTTACATGTATTTTTATGTTGACCTGCAACTTCATTCACGTGGAATGAGTCTACCTACATGCCAAATTTTATTATAACTGGTTTAGCAGTTTAGCTATGATAGTGCACCAGACAGACAGATATGAGCTTGTATTGAATTTATAATTAAGTAGGATAGTAGGTATAATAGTATGTAGTACAGATTGATTAAACATTGACTATGCATCAAATAGGAATACTTATACGTATGTATTCCTATTTGATGCATAGTCAATGTACATATTTTAATATTTATGTAAAACTAAACAAACTAAATGTGAACTAAAACAGTTCACATTTAGTTTGTTTAGTTTTACAAAATGTAATTTATCTGCTCTTTACTATGTAAGTATAAATTAAAAGGTAAATTCCTATTTTATTTTAATACTTTTTCATTACATATTGTTAAATGTCACTCTTTCTACTTAGTTTATTTTTGTGCCATTAATTCAAGTTGTTCTTCTCCTAAAATATGCAGCTAAATTACCAATTTGGTGATTGAAACATAAAAGCTAAAAATAAACATACCCCTCTCTGAGTTCTTTGATCGACTTCTGTACTTTTCACATTTTCTTCCAGAATTATAAAATTTGCGACATTACTAGTGGGCACATTTTCTTTCTCCTCCACAATAGATATGTTTTGTGGGTCCCGCCCAAATTCAAAATCCGATAAATCTAGTTTCTGCAAGCAAAAATAAGGTCAATTAGTCACTGTAGGGTAAAATACATATTTTGTTATGTAGGTACTATTTACAATAAATGTAAGTATAACATCGAGGTTTTATGATGTTAGTTTGTAAACATGAATGCTTAAAAGTGAACAAAATGAGTAAATTAAAAGAATACTTTGCGCTATAGAAAATAGTTTGATGGAGTTTATCACTTATAATGCCAATTTAAAATAATATATAGGTCCCTTTACAACTGTACCTATTTAATCATGTATTCTTACCGGTAAAGATGTATTGTTGAATTCAGCCTTCCAAGCTCTCCAGCACCTCATAAACAGGACCCTTGGCCCTGTTTGAGGGATAATGTCTTTGACGTCGTCTGGGGTCAACGCCGATAAGGCTTGGATGTTAATCGCCTGCTCTATATTAACAGTGTAAATGTATCATGAACTGGTGAACCTAATTAGTCAATTTCAAAACAAGTACAAGGTATAAAAGTTTTCTTCTTAGGTTACAGATTAACTTTTGAACGCAATGTCGCTAGAAGATAGGTACCTACGCAATATAGTGATTGAATATGAAAGTATTAGAGATATAATCGGCACCAGCAGCGTATTTTGCAGTGCGCAAAGTATTTATATTAGACAACGTTCAAAATCAATGGTGCGTTGCAAATTACCTAACTACCAATACTTACAAATAAATAGCATTCACTATTATACATAAGTACTAAGGTTAGTGCATGATTTATCTTACCTGCAAATTTTGGGATGAGATCGGGCAGCTCCCATGTCTTTATTAATTCGGCCACCTCGTCCATGTGTTCAATAGTGTTTAAAGCACTCACCAGAATTTAAAATATGTAAATACAAAATTAAAATTAGGTAACATAACACGTACGCGTTTTGACAAGTTCGGCTAGTCTATGAGCAATTTGAGCAAGTGTGGTGCGGGAGAAGCGCGGGAAACATCACGTTTTGTTGACATTACAAAGCGTTATTAGATGCGACCACTTGTTTTGTTTGATTTAACTAAGCAGGCTATTTATTCAACCATGCTCATTGTTAAAAACTATGATATAAATGATATAATGCTAACAAGTTGCTTGTTACCATGAACTTACATTATTATTTGCTTTATAAAAGTGAAGAAATAAATTCAAATTAAGCATGATTGATGTAACAAAGAACGTTGATTATTTTGTACATGTGCGAATTTGTCGATATAAATAAAATGAATTTGTTCTAGCAAATATACAATCTTGTTTACAGTAAATATATACATGATAATTCTAAACATTTTAATGCCAACTAAGAGAAAATGTATCTTAGTCAGTCTGCATTTTTTTCAGTGTGTTTGAGCCTTCACCCTAGTTGAGGAAGGGATTAATACATCAGGCTTTCCTGAATTAATGAAGATTGCGGAAATTTATATTAATTGTAAAGGTAGTTTTCTCAGCGCACTTAGATACCAGTACGCCGGGCGCCGCTTTAAAAATCGCACTGTTCGATAAATATTTAGACAGACCGCAACGTTGTGAATAATTATTATTTCTTCCTGTTACGATTCGTAGCTCGTGACGGAGCCCGCTTTTGCGTCATACTAAGTGTGTGAAGATAAATCTTTTTGTCCATTCTGAAATATTTCTCTTCTGGAATAATAAACTATTGTATTGAAATAAAGTTATGTGTCAGTTCAAAACCACCTCCCTAGCGAAGATTGAGAAGATTAAAATACCCGTTTTTTAGGTTCCGTATTTCCGAATGAACAAGGGAACCCTTATAGGAGCACTCGTGTGTCTGTCTGTCTGTCCATCTGTCACAACTAATTTGCTCCGAATCTACTGATATTCGGATTCAAATTGCTGAATTTCTCAGACCCAAACAAGGCTCGTGCAGATTGGGGCGACATCCCGGGCGCGAGAGGCATATTGCTTCCTGTCGCGCCCGCGATATTGCTCTAGTCTGCACGAGCCTTTACATGGAGACAAATAATGAAAAATAAAAAGTTTTGCACATTGTACCCTGTGACATATCAAATGAAAGGGCTTACTGTGAGAGTCAAGTATATTTGTTTTTCTAATTTTAAAATAAACAGTTTTAAAGTTATTTCATAAAATGAATGAAAATTTACTATTACTTAATTGATTAATTAAGTGACCTTATCTCCAAAACTACTGAGATTAATACTAATACTAATTCACATTTACTTAATTAATTAATTAATTAAGTGACCTTATCTCCAAAACTACTGAGATTAATACTAATACTAATTCACATTTACTTAATTAATTAATTAAGTGACCTTATCTGCAAAACTACTGAGATTAATACTAATACTAATTCACATTTACTTAATTAATTAATTAAGTGACCTTATCTGCAAAACTACTGAGACTAAAATTTAAAAAATGTATAGAAAATAATTATGTACTTATAGATTACAGGAAAACCAAAGAACTATAAGAAGTCTATGGTCTTAAAATAACATGGTAAATCTCCCAATATTGTGCCTACAAACTTACATTTACAGTTGGAATGTATGGGAGAACATGTTTTTTAACTATAATCTTGAGTCTGTACTTGGGATACATTCATCCCGACTTGGCCAGATTTTCTTAGAAACAAATCATTAAATTTGTGCGCTCTCTACCAGCGACGATAAGTTGTGTATACCACTTGAGATCTCATCCATTAAACATTATCTTTGTACCAATTATCTATCAAACTAAGTGTAATAACGGTAATAACAATTCCACAGTTCACACTACTAGAAAAGGCTTCAATTTTATGGAAACAATATCTACGTGTACAAAGTTATCCTGTCCGTTAATAACACTGTCAACAATGTGTGTCCAAGTAAATTGTTGCTGACATAATATTTACGATCGTTTTCCTAAGAATCGTATAATGTAGGTATGTACGTTGTCACAACAAAGTTCTATATAGTATTAGCTTTATTACTCTCAGCCACTTATATACATTTTAGTATACGAGTATCATTGCTCTCAGAGTAATGTTAGCGTAGCCTTCGAGATTGGATAATGTTTACAATCTGGGATTAAAGCTTGGCCTTATGATAAACAGCGTTTGTATCGGGTGTATTGTCCTTCTAATATTTACAGATTATTTTGTATGTAGGTATTTTGGAATTGTTCCAATGAAATGGCCAAGAAAGTATTTGAAAACTCAACAATTTGAAAGCCTCATTCAAAGATCGCCACGGCTGTTTGCCTATTAGCAACTCATTAGATTACACACAAGAATAACGTTTTATATATATCAAGTTAAATATGAAATATACGCATTAAACATAATCAATAATTATGTACCTAAGTACTTGCTAATAGGAGTTAAATAGGTAGGTATGTGATGAGCACAGTGATCTAACGCTAATAGAAATAGTACCTAATGTTATTATTGTAAATTCTTCATCTTGAATGAAATGAGGTAAATCATACAATAGGTAGTTTGTAAGAGGTTGGTGTACGTGATTCTCTGCACACGGAGTGTTTTGGTTACACTGTGTCCGGTGTGTCATGTGATATGCTGTATGCGTCATCAAAATGGAAACTGAAACTTGAGTTAGCAGAAACTGAGACTCGAACTACACTGACAAATACTATTTCCATAATGCATATTTTCTAATATCGAAAGTACATGGCAATTTTGTGGTTTTATTTTCGTTGAGAGTAAACTTAATGAAAGCTTTTCTCTTTTGTAGAACTTTTTTTTTAAAGCTCTATTTTCTCTTAGTGACGTTTTTTCTATAAAAACATTTTAGAATAGAATAGAATATAATTGAATATTGTTGCTGCGGGTGGTTAACAAAAAAAGTTGGTTAAAATTAAAAAAAAAAAAACGTTTTTCTACAACGTATGTACCTCTAGGGCGTAAGATAATACGAAAATTAATAAAAAGAATACGCTAACATGGATAGGATGAACAGAAAACTAAACTATACTATACAAGTAATACAGGCAAAGATAGGAATAGACAGATGAAGTAAAAAATAAAGTAGGTAAACGTTTAGTGAGTCTATTCTTGGGAGTCTTCGAAGTATTCTTCTTTTTTTTTTTACGGGAAAGCTCCTACTTTAAAATAATAATTTAGAGTCACCCGGAGCATCTTTGTTTACGAATGATGGCGAAATTACCTACTGTGATTCAATCTAGATCAAAGCTGTAATAAATACAATGCTTATCAGCAGAACTGTTTGCGTTTCCAATATACAGTACTTATATTATGATTGAGCAGAGACATTAAGGATAATTGTATTGGTGAGATATGAAGTCCTGAGTGGTTCGTCTGTGCTCATCGTAACATTATCGTTTTCCGTAATAACATTAAAGATAAGATTATTAAGAAGGCTCCGTCCACGAAAATAACCTTTTTTTGTCAATTTCGTATCTAATTGTGAAAAATCTTGAAATAATATTGAAACATTAAGTCTGTGTAACTATAAAAGTGCAGTGTTTGTGGTGCTAAACCATTCGTGTCAGTCAGATTACCTGTTAGAAGTTTGATCACTTTTGAGCTCTTGAAAATATAGTTTATTTTGCTTTTGATTTACTTAATGTTCATTAATGTATTGTATAATCATAAAATAAAATTTTGATTTTTATCTCAAGCGTAGCTGAAGACTAATGTGTGATTTTTAATTTCTTGATATAGTTTGCTAAATAATAGGAAAAAATACATTACTGACTGGGTTTAAAAAAAATGAACATTATTTCTCTGCTATACTTCGTATGGAAGTTGAAAAATTGCTTTTGCCACATGCAAGTAGACTATCTAATGATATTTATGTTCAAAATAAAAAGTAGTTTCTTGTAACAAAATTATCAAACGTCAATCTCGCGTCAGTTTTCGGAAATCTTGTTGGGAATATTAGTGATTTTCCATGAATACGTACGTACGTGCAAAACAAAGAACTCGACTACAAATCACAAATAATTTTGTTTAAATTCTTTTTCCCTTTCTCAGAAAAGTGAACAAAATTGATCAAAATCAGTCGATTTCGTGCAAGACCCCACCTTAAATGATTTGAATGATGTTCGGTGTAAGTGCGTTACAACGCAAAGTTGCTAAAGTACGCTGATTTATTACCTACTTTTGAACTTGTATGAACGTAGGCATGCTACACGGTAGAACCCTATGATACAGACCAGCAATGATATTACAAGTACAATATCATCGGGTACCAGAGGACAATTTTCTGTCCTCAATTAAAAGTGTTGGCATCAGAAAACACTCATTATAACAACTAAGATTGGCAAACTGTGTAATGTTCCGCGTGTTTATTGCATTGTTTAAGCTTTTATTGTTTTGTTTATAATTGACCTTTGCTTTCGATTAGGTGCTTCTTCAACCCCACGTCCTTTAACGATCTCCTTATGAAACAAATAGTATGTTTTTTTGTTTTGTTTTAGACATGTTTATTGGTTGTTCATAGCTTATTTTATGAATTGATTTATATCAGAAAGAAAAAAAGGTTTATTGGTCACAGAAACAGATGCATACAAAAATATCTCGAGTAGGTAAACAGAAAAATAAAACAAAATAGATCTACATATAATCACGAGCACAGAACACAAATAGTCGGCAGTTGCACGTCATGACTGTGACAAGAAGGCTTCCACTCAGCATGATGCTGTGCTGTGGGGGACCCACAACACAGCGCTGATTTCCAGTGGTCACCCGGGTATCAATAAATTAGTACCTATTAGTACTTATGCACTCACAATCGGTACCGGAATGGCCATAGCACGTGTATATGATTGGCAGTTTTTGCTTCATAAATCAATACTAATACGCCCTTGAATCGATTTTATTTTTCCTAGGTATAATAAAAGTCTCACTTTATGAAACCTTTCGCTGAAATCCTGTTAATTGTATAATTCTTTAACAATGAGAATGAAAACAATATATCAATTATTACAAGTCTAGCCGTTTTTAGTGGCAAATGTAACCATTTGTTGGTTTATTAATTTGTTTTCAGAAAGTGTTTTGTTTGTGAACACGTTTATTTTACAACATCAGTCAACTTTGTATGAAACAATCGGCAATCGCCATCATCTTTATTGTCGTTGTTATCCTGAAGCACTACAACGTAGTGTTCTTATTCATGGCCTTCGCCAATTAAATTCTTTCCACAACTGAAATAGTCGACATAAGTGTGAAAAGATCATTAGATTCTTACATTTTATTTCAACACATTACTTGATAGTGCTAAACTCTCATTATCACTGATTTAGTGGCTATTTTGGCACCTATTAATGTGATTACGTCGCGTATCCAACTGTAGAATATTCTCACTCAATTTATATTGTCTGTGGGACATCGGTGAGCGTGACCGTCACTATTTCAGGCTGTAGCACAAGAAACTTTAGTAGATGCGAAGGTCTCAAATACGTTCTATTTTAACAGCAGAATTACAAAATACGCGTCTAATCCGTATTGTTATTTTATAGTAGGTGTAACTGAATGGTTGCCAAATATGTTATTTAATTACTTGAATTATATATGTTTATATTTGTGTGATTTTGTAACGACAGCGGCACAAGCATGACTAAGAATAACATGTTTATGAAAAGGGCACATCTTTCACAACGAGACTACATGCTATAGGTACTAGCTGAAACTCTCTTCAAATAAAAAGTAGAGCTTCCAAAACGCCATTTGCCTTTTGGAAGAGCTCTACATTATCGTTATAATCACGGAATATATAAATAAAGTATTTCTCTATTCCGTGGTTATAATGTTGACCAAGAAATCCCTCCCACAAACCTACTATTTTAAATTTTATAAGCCTAATGTCAAAAGCCCAGACACGATAACACCGCCATGGGATCCTCAAAGTCCTCGCGCACGTATGGGAATGGCGCGAGGAGGCGAAACGCCGGGGCGTAAGTCCGTTGCCGCGAGAAATCGCGGCACAGCGGACGGAGCTCCGGCGGGATCTCATGGCGTCATAGAAAGTACGGTTATCGCAACCCAGTGCTGGGCACGCCACGATTGCGGCGATAAGTCCCCTCTTTGAGGAGTGGCTAGAGAGGCGCCACGGCGTCCTCACCTTCTGCCTGACGCAGGTCTTCACTGGACACGGCAGTTTCGGGAGGTTCCTGTGTCGGATAAGGCGGGAGGAAACGTCCGAGTGTCACCACTACGTGGATCGCCCGGAGGACACGGTGGAGGTCTGCCCGGCCTGGGCAGAGCACCGCCGTGTCCTCGTGGAGGCGATCGGCGGCAGAGAGCTCTCGCGTCCGGCCCTGGTTCAGGCCATGGTACGGAGCGAGAGGGCATGGGCAGCCGTCACCTCCTTCTGCGAAGCAGTAATGCTCGCGAAGGAGGAGGCGGGACGGTTGAGGGAAAGGCATGTTTCGCGCCCTCTCGCCCCTAGCCGCCGCAGGAGACGCCCTGGGCGTCGGAAATCCCGGGCGGATTTCCGGCCGCCGAAGGCGCGGGCTTGCGGACGGTGAGCAATGGGTAGCTCACCGTCCGGCAAGGACCAGGCCCGGGTCGACGGCGCGTCGTATTCCACGCGCGCCTCAAAGAGATGTCAGCAGAAATGTAGGGGTCCACTAGGGCCCTGCCGGGGTCGCGGGAAGGTACTTATGGGCCACCGAGTCCCCTGGCAACACAGGCAACAGGAAGGAATACGGGTGGGTTTTAGTCAGTAAGAGTCTGACACACCCTCCCGCTCCGCCCAGAGCGGGAGAAGTTATTTGATGATTTCCCACCCTCACAAAAAAAAAAGACACGATAACAATCTTCATTAGCAACGTAATTGTTTGTAGAAGTTATGTTTTACACAACATTATTTCAGTAAAAAACTGTACGGTTTCAAAATATTTCAGTTATAAGCAATCATCGAAGGTTGTATTCTATTTTCAAGAAAAGAACACAGCAATATTTTTGAAGACCTCTTAGTCTGTAATATACTCATTATTTTTAATGGCCAACTAGTCCTAAACTGCTGCCAGTCTTCTGGGCACGTTTCCGGATGACAGCGATCCGGACGAATACTTTGACGCCTAAGTGTCCTTTTGTTTTTTGTATTCATTTGTATATATAGTTAGTAATTTAATTTAGTATCTACCTACTGTAAACAGTTAGCAGCATCAATATTGTATATTTGTCTATAAAATTTTAGAACAGAATAACTTTTATTCGTCCTAAAAGGAAAAGTGGATACTTCAATTAGGCTTGTTGTGTTGCAGACCTTTACAAAGCCTGAGCTTGTTTTTAAGCTTTATTAGGCAATAGAGTTTCGGAGAAATCATACATAAGTAGTACTTACACAAGATGTCTACGTGAGAATCTCTACGTGATTTCTTAGGCTTTACGCCTAAGAAATCACGTAGACATTCTTGATATCACAAATTCGGAAGCGAGCGCAAAAGTGATGACTAATAGTTTTAGTAGTAAAAACAAATTAGCATATTTTCCCTAATCAAATTGAAAGTGCGTCTTTAGGTACCTAAGTAGGAGTTTTTCTTATGTAATTAAAGGTACATTGTGTCATACCTTTAGTGTAAACAGGACACTGCTTGATGAATTCAGCTGGGTTTTACACAGCGACTATTTATTTTAGTCATCTTCCTTAAAATAAATTAATTCTTTACTCCGTCTGTGTTCAACCTCAGCACACGTTCATTCATCAAATACATCAGTTTATTAGAAATAGTCCTCCGAATATAACGTGTATTGTGGTTTCAAGTATACTTAGTGAAGCAATAAAATATAATACCAATAACGTATCATAGTTCCTATATTTATTAAATAATAATATAGTTGCAATGTGGTTTTATCTTCTGTAACATAAAACTTAATCAAATAAAATTTATAATAGTGATTTCCTACGGAAACATAAACTTTTATGGATTTTAAAAAGAAAAATGGTAATGTGTCGATTTTTTTATAATGTTTTTCGACTTCGACATACTTACAGGAAAAGTGAAATTTTATCCTGTTGCAGTTTGTGGTATTGTTTGTTGTTATTTTGAGTAACTGGTTATTATTATATACATAGTTTTCTGATATGTCGATAGAAATAACGGAATCTTATCTAAGTCAAAAAGTTTGTTTGTTCGAAGCTAGTAGGTAAACATCATTTCTGTATCTTACTTAAATAATAAAATCATATCATCAAATCGGAGTGAATACTGTATATTATGTATTATTGTTTTTTAATAATTTACGAGGTCATGGAACCATTTTTGTGCAGAAAAACAAGATTATTTTTTAATTTATTTTTTTACTGTTTGTCTATAAGTATGGTATATAGAGATCGGATATTCGGATGCATATTCACCTAAAGTTGTGATGTTGGCTAATATGGAATGCGCTTTTGTATCGCAAAATCCCGCGGCTCTGGGAATACAAATTTATTTATATTAACTTACTTTCAAATGTTAGCTTATACGGAATGCACTTTATATCGATCGTAAAAATCCCGCCCGCCATTCCCGAATCGACAAATTTTGTTTTTTTTTCTGACTACATATGTAATTGGATGCATATGTACCTACTTAATATTATGATGTAAAGTAGGTAGAAACATTAATTTTAAATAAACATGCAATCCAATAATCCCGGGTTTTTTTTTAAATAAATATTTTTTTAGAAGTCGCTTCCATACTATACACCGGACTAGTTATGCAATCCCGTTGTTCGTGGCCTCTGTTAAAAAAAAAGTTTTTTAAGAAGCCGCTTCCATACTTTCATAGCTAAAAATTAACTTTAGGTAATTATGCATCCGAATATCCGATCTCTGATGATATAGCATCACGCGAATACTACTGTATAGATTCTGTTCAAATCTTGAACAGATATTCCCTAAACGTCTGGTCAGTCTGTAGGGTACAAATTATCACGCTATTTGCTATCGGGACGAGCAATATTGCAATAAGTTCGTATTCTTCTACAGTTTTGCAAATTGTAATAAAACGAGCCAAAAGTTTACAATATTGCAGATAGGTATAGACCTTTTAAATGATTATCATCACGCTATAACTATAATGGAGCTAAGCAATCAATCATGACATATACTGGGTGGATAGTTAAAACGGGGCAGAAAAGGCAGGTACCTTAAGGGGACTACAGGACCTAAACGCAAATTTTGTAAGTTTTATAATGCCTAAAAGTATATGATCCACTGCAGTAAACAAAATCAGAAAAATATATGTTATTCTTCAGGATATATGCTAGGTAGATAGTGTGTTGAAAACATAATACAACTAATTTGATACGATAGAAAAAAACTCTAAAAAATTCTTTTAACGATTAAAAACCATACTAATATACATGCAATCATTCTGATTTTTTTGTCAGCTTATTCTACAAGCAACATATTAGCATAATAGTGTTTTATTTTTTTTATACAATCTATAGCTTTTTTGTAAATCGATAATTGCTTCATATTTTGCACTAAATTACCAGCGTTGTGTCATCGCGCTTCTCTTTCTTTTCTATGCAGTCCGACAGTGACCGCGCTTTAGGTGTTGTCGGCCTCTTAACCGTCGCAGCTGCAGAAAAACAGTCTTGAAATTAGACCGTTCTTAACTTTTTGAGAAACGATGATATGCATTCACAGATTCTTAAAAATGTACAGCCAGCAAGATAATGGGCAATTTACTTACTCGTATTAGAAAACTCAGAAATTTCAAAAAACTTTTAGAAATAATATGGTATTTCAAAATGACATTGCTCCTTGCCACTACGCATGAGCAGTACCTAAGGCAATCATTAGACTTTCAATTAAACTCTCCCCGATAGATGGATTGGGCGTGGAGGTCCCATCCAATGTCCTCCACGTTCACTGGTCCTGAACCCGTTAGACTTTATATCTGGCTTCTACAAAGAAAAGTATACGCTAGAGAAACCACGTCAGAAGAGACCTGAGAGATAAATTGAGTGAAGCAGAAACACTCAAGGCTCGCGCAGACTAGCGCGATATCGCCCCAGTCTGCGCGAGCCGTGATCCGGGAAAGTGAGAGCGGGTTTCGTAGATTAAAAGATAACTTTTAAGACGCTGTCACTTATGTATTGAAATGGCGCCCCATTTTGAGAAATGTAATGTAATAAATTGATTTTTCTCAATTGTGAATTTTTGATGATTCTAACTATTACTCAAAATTATTTGTGTAGGTAAATTGAGTGATCCTTACCTCAATAAATGAAATCCTTAGTTTTGTAAATTATTAATTGTAATACTAATAACTTTACCATTTTATGAGGTATTCTCTAATCTCATTAGCATCAAGAGTAACAAAAATAAGCTATTATACATGATTTCGAATAATAATTGCTTCGAATGATTTTTAAAGGGATTTCCGCCTCACCTCTTTTAAAGGCCGATTCCAGCGAAGTGGTCTATTAAGCACCAACTTTTTGTGATATTTTGCAAGCCTATGTTACGCCTAAGTTTTTGAAATGATTTATATAGGAACCTAATAAACAAAAGAAAACATATTTGACGTAGAGATTTCGACTCTGTATCACTCGAAAGTAAATTTCTCCTATCTTGAATTAATGATAGGAATACGATTATTTTATGTCTGAAAGAATATTCCACAATAACGAAAATTGCAAAAAAAAAGACTTTTTAAAGCAGTTCCCATAAAATTTGCAAGAAATAAAAAATAAAAATGATAACTCGAAAACTATCAAGAATCACGGAACATACATGGGGTATTTTCGGATATGGGCACCGATATTCAGCAGTTCCTCATGGTTAGTTGAGGTAGGCATACATTGTGCTGACGACATCTCTTTGAGGCGCGCGTGGAATACGACGCACCGTCGACCCGGGCCTGGTCCTTACCGGACGGTGAGCTACCCATTGCTCACCGTCCGCAAGCCGCACCTACGGTGGCCGGAAATCCGCCCGGGATTCCCGACGCCCAGGGCGTCTCCTGCGGCGGCTAGGGGCGAGAGGGCGCGAAACTTGCCTTTCCGTCAACCGTCCCGCCTCCTCCTTCGCGAGCATTACTGCTTCGCAGAAGGAGGCGACGGCTGCCCATGCCCTCTCGCTCCGTACCATGGTCTGAACCCAGGGCCGGACGCGAGAGATCTCTGCCGCCGATCGCCTCCACGAGGACACGCCGGTGCTCTGCCCAAGCCGGGCAGACCTCCACCGTATGCTCCACCGTGTCCTCCGGGCGATCCACACAGTGGTGACCCCCGGGTTTCCTCCCGCCTTATCCGACACAGGAACCTGTCCGGTGAGGACCTGCGTCAGGCGGAAGGTGAGGACGCCGTGGCGCCTCTCTAGCCACTCCTCAAAGAGGGGACTTATCGCCGCAATCGTGGCGTGCCCAGCACTGGGTTGCGACAACCGTACTCTCCATGTCGCCATGAGATCCCGCCGGAGCTCCGTCCGCTGTAGCGCGATTTCTCGCGGCAGCGGAGTTACGCCCCGGCGTTTCGCCTCCCCGCGCCACTCCCATACGTGCGCGAGAGGTCTCACGACTGCTGTGCAAGTCTGTGGTTGTAAGTTCGACTCGATTGACAATTTCTGTTTTATTTTTTACATTTTATTATACTATTATGATAGTTCGTAGAACAAAAAAACATGAAGTTTGCCTCTTCTGTCATCTTTGGTAATAATAGAAATAAATATCTTTGGTTAGGTGACCGTTAATGAAAAACCCCTGTAGTTATAGCCGTTCGTCAGGAATAATCTGTAGGAATACATCAGTCAGTGTATCAGTGATGTGCCATTAGGTAGTATACTATACAGTAAAGTTTAATAAAACGTGACTGTTTTCTATACTAATATTATAATGAGGAAAGTTTTATCTGTTTGTTTGTTTGTACCGAATAAGCTCCAAAACTACTAGACCGATTTTAACAATTTTTTCACCAATAAAGCTAAATTATCACGAAAAAACATAGGCCATAGTGTATTTTCGAATAAAATAGAGATCCCTATGAAAATTACAAGAACGTAACCCAAGGTATCAAAAATTTTCCTATAAAAGTCACTAATTAGCGTGCGCTGCGAAAACTATTAATGATACATAAAAATTATTAATGATAATAATGTACTACGTGTTAATAGTAGGTACTCATTATTACCCACAAAAAAGTCCCTGGGGTATATGTCTCACTATTACAGTTAAGTCACAAGAATCGTTTTTGTGCAAATTAATCAATAAAACACGAGTAAAATCGAAAAATGATGCGCGATGATCTCTGGAACTGCCAGTCGGGTTTGATTTTTGCATTTTATAGCCCAATTCTACTATATAAAATATATACTGCTATTTAAAATCACGCTACGACCCTTGGGAGCCGAGAAAAAAGAAAAAACGTCAGAAAGAACGCTATGCGAAAATGAAGCGATAGCTTATAGCGCGGGCGATGGTTTCCGACGCGGTGGGTCGGGGCTGAAACTACACGCGACGAAGTCGCGGGTTGAAGTTTTAGTATATTGTGATGTCTTATTACGACTACCGCGCGGACGAAGTCGCGGGCAGCAGCTTGTAATAAATATTTGTGTTCATGAGTATAGTCATAGTCATTAAAATACTACCTAATATTTTTTTTTTGTTTTGTGTTTACGTTAAGATGTGTGTTTGCGCAACGTCTTTAGCAACGAAACCATTTCACATTATTATCACGAATTGCTTTTTTATGCCAGTAGGTAAGTACATTAGTTAACACTTAGTAATTATCGGTGATTGTGCTAAGTAGCTACAAATTATACCTAGGTACTAGCGTTTGTCTGCTACGTTTTCCACGTGGATTCCGTTACAAATATTGATTGCAGGGAGCTTGATTGATTGAAGACTTCTTCGGATTTTCCCGCACCTTGTAATTCGAAGCAACATTATTTTATCTAACTTAGGTACATGATTTTATTCAGTATCTTGAACTTGTTTTCTACAATAATTAGGTAGATAGGTAAAGCTTACGAAGCAAATAGCACCTACATTTTTAGGCTACCTACATTAAGGCTTGATTTCAGCTTTTTTTTTTGGCTGGTATATTATCAAATAACTTCTGCCGCTCTGGGACTAAAACCCACCCGTGTTCCTTCCGTTGCCTGTGTTGCCAGGGGCCTCGGTAACCCTTTCGTACCTTTCCGCGACCCCGTCAGAACGCGACCCCGGCAGTTTTTTTCAGTAATTTTTTTGAACATTCTCTAAAAAAGGCAAATAAGTGCTTATGGCTGCATCACAGTTAAGCATATAGCTATATACAAGTCGTAGCTCTAAGGTCTACGGCGGATGGTCTACGCCGTAGAGGCGTACACCCTCAATTCTGATGCATTTTGCTAGTGCATTTACACGGGATTTCAATCTATGTGTCTGAAAAACCAACACCTACTTTAACATAAGCTGACATATTTATTTCGTTGCACACAGGGAGCGCACGCGAAGGCGGATTGGTATGGCGCGGGTGCTCAGCAGAGTGCGACGCAGAAGACGGCGCGGCGGGTGCGCTCACCGACGGCAACGTCAACCCAGGAGACAAGGTACACACAATACTAAAGTACGTCGGATTCTGAGGGCAACGCTAGCCCAGGAAACCAGGTACGCGTGTACCTGGGTTCCTGTTAGTGTAAGGTATGTATGGTAGGGTATGTAAGTGTTTACATACACCACACACAACTCCAAAGAACAGACCCCATGCTGTAACTCTTAAGTTACTCCCCTTTTCCAAAGTTTATATTTGTACGTATAGAGGAATGTCGTTGTAACACAATTATGCCTATATATTTTAGTTTCTTAAAGCTTACTCTGCCACCGTAAAAAAAAAAGTAATGGCTCCCGAACTGTGAAGAAAACCCAGTACACTTCTACCCTTTCTCAGTAAAGAACACATTCCCTTGAAATAAGGATTAAACTGAGTTGTATGCTTACATATATAACGTTATCTCATCTGACACTCTCTTAAAAACCTTTAAAAACAAAACTCTCTTAAAATAGAATGGAAAACTATCAGCCACAGTTAATGGCCCAGATCCTTGAAACGAACCTTCCTTGAAATTAAGTGTTCACTCCGAGTCAGCCAAAAACCAACGATGAAGTTTTCCGATGTAAGGCACGAAATTGGCACTTTGGCCACAAAAGCCAGTGTATGAAAAAAAAATTAAACTGTTTTTAGAGTGTTTTAATTTGATGATGTATTTTGTATGTTACTTGGGTTTCTGGTTATTAGCTGGATCATAAAGTAACCAGTTTACGATGATATTATCGTTCCGCTTTGATTTATCACTTGAAGTGCATACTCGTAGGTAGAGGTAGGTACTCATCTGTATAATATATACTGCATCTATGTAGTCAAAAGGTTTTCCACTCATAAATAACTATTGAGAAAGGGCCATAATCATAAAATCGTCTTATTTTACTATTGACTTGTGGCTTGATGAGATGAGAATTCTGTATCCTGTTCTACAAGAAATTCTTGGCTGCTTGAGCAAGAAAATCTTATTTACAAATTGTCTCCTGAGGAAATATCCTCGAGAGGAATGCCAATACAATAAAGCCTTCAATGTTTACAGTGTCCTTCAGTGTCGAAGGCAATCTTCTTAGCGGCCAAGTCGCGAGCTCTATGTATTTACAAAGTTCGGAAGAACCTAGATTATTTTGTTCTTTTTACTTACGTGATATTTTTCTTGAATCGTCTTTTGCGGGGACATTTTACCCACTCACTGCTTCGATTCCTACTGGCATGTTAGTCCTCATGAAGTTACCTAAGTGCACTTGTGTTTAACAGTTGGAAAATTGTAAGATGACGAAAAGCAGGGTAGATAACAAGAACCGTATGTTTTTAAAGGTACCCGAGGACCCAAAAGGGTTTTGCCCGTTTTCACTAACACTAGACACCTAATTGAAAATCCAGTCCATCTTTTTGCATTCCCAGTGCGATTTTATTAAGCATTACATTTTGTTGTCGCGTATAGTGTCAGCGAAAACGGGCATTTATCTTTTTCAGAAATAACCGTAGGCCAGGCACTTAAAACATCGTAGGTCGCAAAAAAAGCTCAGTACTGATTTTTTAGGATGTTGTTAGGATAGATACCAATAGTGTAAAACCGAGTTTGCAGCTTCGAACGACCTGTGCTTAACTTCGTGGTGCTCGAAAAACCTCGAAATTTTCGAACTTCATTCAGTTAGCTTCTAAAAGGTTTCATCCTACGGAAAAAATCATCGTATACATTTTCAAGTTTACCAAATTTGATAAAATTTGGGCGCCAAATAGCCATTTTTCACAAAAGTTCAAAGTTATAGTTTTACCTAACTACTTTACAACTTCATATGTCATGACTTGCCTCGTAGACTAAGTATTTTAACCGACATCCTTCTCGATGAAGACGGCTGAAACTTCAATTTTGAATTTTATTTGGAAAAGTGGCCAATGTTTGAAGTGCTGTATCTTGGGTTCTACTGGATCTACAGAGCTACAGCTGCCCTCAAATTGTAGCAAAATGTAACTTTTTCCATAGGATCCATCTTTTAAAAGTTATAAGTCGAAAACTGAAATAAGTCCGAAAATTTCGAGGTTTTGCTAGCACCGCGCAGTTAGCACAGGTTTTCGAAACTGCAAATTTGGTTTCACGTTACTGGAATCTATCCTAGCAACATCCCAAAAAAATCTACAGTACAGTCTTTTGCGCAGAAATGCAACGTATTGATTCAATATGGCAACGTATGGTAAATCGCGGCGACATTTTTCTCGTGTATGCGCGCACTGCCTTATAAACCCGTAAGTTACTTACGGATACTTATGGGTACGGTACGGCACTATGCCTTTTTATCGCGTGATTATTTTGTCGCCGAAATGCTACAGTAGCATTTCTGCGACAAAATAATCACGCGATAAAAAGTCATAGTGCGCGCTCGCCCTAAGGCGATTTTGGTCTACGGTGCCTAGCTTATCTAGAAGCATACCTGTTTAGTGTTTTGGTAATACATAGTACCTATTAACGTGTTATTTTTTATTGGATTACGCAGTTGGAGGGGTCGGACGCAGCTCCGGACGACCCTGTTCACCTCAAGAGACGGGTGGGACTCTTCAGTGGGGTGGCTCTAATCGTCGGCACTATGATCGGTATGACGTCTTTGCTCACTATGACCTAAACTTGCTAACCTTCATTAAACCAGCTCTGATATTACCTAAATATTATTTTAACGAGGAAAACGTTCAGGTATTCCCTTGTCCACGTTATTGTTGAATTGTAATGTATTCTGTTGAGTGCGGCCCGACCCAAACCTTTTGTCACTGGAGGAGGCAATTATTCGGCTGGCACGACTCCTTTAAATTATTTTAATCAAGGATCCCAGTTTCTATAGAGTCAAGAGTCAATTAAAACCTTGTTCAATGTCAGATATTATGATGAGTAAACATTTTTAGCTGAACTTTAAATGGTCATTAATGCTTAAAATTAATATTTACCTACATTGGTTACAACTACAATGTATAGGTATTTCCTTACAAATATTAACTTCGCCTACAAAAAGTAGAGCCTTTTGCAAATATTATGGTAACCGCGACTTATAAATAATTCATCACGTGATTGTTTATTTCATGTTACCGACACACGTGCTTACCGCACCAGCGTCACGGGCATATTGGCTCGGCGAAAAATTATTCAGATGTGCATCTGGCTCAAGATAAACATTTACTTACGCAAGATACGTAATTAATTATAATAATCCGAATAAATTATAATTAGTTCCCGTAGCATTGAAATTATTACGACGGGCACGAGAAAAATGTTTTTGCGTTTCCTGAACTAGCCACTGTGGTTACGCATGTAGGTATATTTCTTCTATTTACCAAATTTTCTCTTACTGTGATCTGAATAGAAAAAATAGAGTCCAAATATACGTACCACTGTTGTAATGACGAGTCACACGCCTAAGTACTTAACTAATCTTATACAACGTTGAACTCGATTATGGGAAATGGTGCTACTTGTTGATAATAATAGACTTCGGGCCAGCGATCTGTCATTGTTTTAGAAGATTGTTCTTTGTAAACCCACACGTCAACACTGGCCGTAGCGCCGAACATGAACCGTGCCAAAGTAACCACGTGTCGGTATAACGTTTCAAACAATACGGAGTGCTCTGAAAAACAACATAATAGAAAACCACACTCCGAAAAACTCATTGAATATATATTTTTCCGTATGTCAAGACGAATCTAACAATATCCTACAGTAAACAGAGGCACGGGCAAAGGCAAAAACAGCGTGAAAAGTTATCAAGGGGAAGATCTCTTTTCTTTTCGGTGGTAAATTAGGTTAATAATTAGGGAAAGGCGAAGTTCATAATGCTGCATAAAAATATCTCATTAACGATAGCAGTGATGACCATAGTAATATAAATATTATCACTTTAAGAGATAAGTTTCACCTACCATACTTGCGTAGAATAGCAGAATATAAAGTTTCTAAGAACCACACTAGCATAGCAGCACCAAATTATATTACCGGCAACAAAACATGAAAATATGTGTGCAATAAATTGCATAATTTAAAGCTGTGTTTGTTTTTGCAGGATCAGGAATTTTCGTCTCGCCCTCTGGGCTTCTGGAGCGCACAGGCTCAGTGGGCATTAGCTTCATCATATGGATGGCATGTGGCCTGCTCTCGCTGCTTGGTAAGTAGCACATAGAACAATACGTACCTACCCAATATTCAGTCCCGTGACTGATGTACTTCAATCATCAATTTGGTTAACTGCCTCAACAAGCAATTGTATTTCTATCGGGAAGTTTAACAAGATTGTAACGCACGGTCGGGTGAGATTGCAAATTGATAGATCAAAGAATCCTATCAACTTTGTATCTACTTGTTGCGGCTTCAATTTCATAATATATATTGACATTGCCGTAATTGCTTTGCTTGTTTTGCTATAGTTGACTGTAGCTAATCGTGGCATGTGGCACGTAGGTATTCGTTTCGTTAACTCAGCGCGCTGTAGTAATTATTACCTGCGATTACATGAGTTCATGGACATTATGAGTTTATTTTTCTGACTCTATACCTATGCTATTGTCTATTAATGATTTAATGCAGATATCTATATTTTATTTAGGAGCGCTCGCGTACGCGGAGTTGGGAACGATGAACACGTCATCAGGCGCTGAGTACGCCTACTTCATGGATGCGTTCGGAGGACCTCCCGCATTTCTGTTTTCATGGGTAAATTAAATCAAATAAAGGCAAATTAATGAACTACATAAAATGCGATAAGTACTAAAATGTGTTTTTCTTCTTGCAGGTATCGACATTAGTACTGAAACCATCGCAGATGGCTATAATATGTCTGAGCTTCGCAAAATATGCAGTGGAGCCATTCGTATCGGAATGTGAGCCGCCCGTCAGCCTCGTCAAACTTGTCGCGGTCATTGCTATTGGTACGTGAACGAATAATGATAACCGAACATACATCGTTCAATTTATTACAGGCTTCAATAAGCTTGATTAAAGATAGAAATAGACATATACAAATTGATATATACCTAGTTCTAATTGAAGTCAATAAGATGTCGTCTCTTGGAAGCCATAAATAGTCAGTCTAAATTAGATATTTTCTTTTCCAGTGATGATATTAGCGGTTAATTGCTACAGCGTCAATTTAGCTACGAATGTTCAGAACATCTTCACAGCAGCTAAGCTGGTGGCGATTGCTATCATCGTGGGCGGCGGAGCTTATAAGTTAATATTAGGTAATGCAACCCCTATCACATGAGTAAAGCCCATGTTCACACTCAAGAGCTTTTACCCATCACCATCTGAGACGATACCGAACGACGTGTTGGAGTCAGCTTCCAGGCTGATCTGATGCGGGAAAAATATTTCGAACTTTACCTTAAACACCCATCTACCCACACATTGAAGTGAACCAAAACAATTAAATTAACACACCCAAAAACAAAAGAACAGTTCATTATCAAATCTAGCCACCTAATTCAAGCTCAACGTATCCATTACCTAAATTTTTAATTTTCCTAATGGGTTGTAAATATTTGTTCAAACACTGACGGTTGGTTGTTCGATATGGTGCAGGTAATACGCGACATTTACAGGAGCCCAACTTCGCAAGTAGCACGGCCACGCTGGGCAACATTGCCACAGCCTTCTACACTGGCCTCTGGGCATATGACGGTTGGAATAACCTGAACTATGTCACTGAGGAAATAAAGAATCCATCCAAGTAAGTGTGCATTATTCTTTTGTTTACTTACGTTTTACGTGCTCTTTGTTTTCGATCTAGTTATATACTCGCCTATAATGCAATCAGAAACCTTTTCTTGTTATTTATTTACCCCTTTTATCCCTATAGTGGCTAAATAAATTAATTGCTGTTGAAATTGAAACACGACTCGTAATCAGCAGTGGCCCTACCCAGGCCAAGCCGAGTTGGTTTTCAAGTTTAATTAATCCAATCAAGATTTTACTGCTACGGGCTACGGGGCTACCTAGTCTAGGGCAAAAGGTGGTAGGTAGTAACTAATTAATCGTTCTGCTAAACTTATAGAAACTTACCGCTGAGCATAATAATCGGAATCCCGTTGGTGACGCTGTGCTACGCGCTGGTCAACGTATCGTACCTCGCCGTGATGTCAGTCAGCGAGATGGCTGACAGCGAGGCGGTGGCCGTCACCTTCGGGAACCGACTGCTGGGGCCGATGGCCTGGTTGATGCCGCTCGCCGTCACTATCTCCACATTCGGATCCGCTAACGGCACGCTGTTTGTTGCGGGAAGGTACGTGACCACGACCTTTTAAATGAAATATGTTGATTTACTCTTCCGGTCACTCCTTACTCCACGCACCCAGTATTCACATTCAATCAGTAACTTTGCGTAATTTTACCCGTTTGCTTTTTTTTCACCGACTGACTGTGTCTTCGTTTTGTTTTCTTAGGTTATGCTTCGCAGCGTCTCGGGAAGGTCATTTATTGGACATCTTATCGTACGTTCATGTTCGTCGTTTCACGCCTGCACCTGGATTGATATTCCATGTGAGTTATAACTGGCACATAATACGATACCTTTATAAGAATCATTTAAATGGCTTGTACTAATGTTCCTATCGTTTCAGTCTCTGATAGCAGTGGCGATGGTGTTGTACGGAACCATAGACTCGTTGATCGACTTCTTCTCGTTCACTGCGTGGATCTTCTACGGTGGCGCGATGCTCGCCCTGATTGTTATGAGGTATACCAAGCCGCATGCACCCAGACCATACAAGGTAAGAATTTTTAAAGTTTTCGTTGATTCATAGGCAATGTTTTGTGCCACGGAAAGGCTTGATATTATTGATGATCGTCTCCGGAAGATGTCATTTACCACTCTTTTCTCTGACCTTTGTAGTTGAGATCCCAAAAGTATAATGTATGATTTTTTTAGGTGCCGATAATAATTCCGTACGTCGTCCTGCTGGTGTCGACGTACCTGGTGGTGGCACCGATTGTAGACAAGCCCCAGTGGGAGTACCTGTACGCCACTGCCTTCATATGCACCGGCGGCTTGGTGTACCTGCCTTTCGTCAAGTGGGGCTACTCTTTGCCGTTCATGGGTAAGTTTTTTATTGTACGGTACTTACCTACTAAAAAGGGAAATAAGACCCTTTTAAAGAATTCCATTCTGCTCCATAGCCACGTATATAAGTTGCGTCGTTGTCGTCACGAATCGTGTAGCGCGAAGATTCGACGAATTTCAGCCACCGGAGCAGGCCGGGTTTGAGTTGAATACAGCACCACATCCACACACTGCGTCAAATTATACAAAAGTCCGAAGAGTATAATCGACCCCTATAATCGTCTTACGTTTGTGGACTATGAGAAGGCTTTTGACTCTATCGGGACCTGGTCTGTTTTGGAGTCTCTGCAGCGATGTCAGTATGACTGACGATACATCCAAGTGCTGTGATGTCTCTATGATAACGCGAATGACCGTCCATACTCACGACAAGCGAACTGAACATATTTCCCTGAAATTGTTCTCTAACATATTGGAGGATGTGTTTAAGTCGCTAATCTGGGAAGGACGCGGTATTAACAGCAACGGCGAGAACATCTTACACGACATCGTCATAGATACTAGCTGAATCGCTGCATGCCTTGCAGCAGATGCTGGACAGCCTAGTGGATTCTTCTGTACGTATTGGTCTCCGGATAAACTTAGACAAAACCAAGGTTATGTACAACGAACACGTCACTCCAGGACCAATTGCTGTCAATGGCGGCGCTCTCAAGGTTGTTCGAGAATACGTGTATCTCGGACGAATTCTGCAGTTCGGTAAGAACAACTTTAAGAGGAAGACTAGCAGAAGAATTCAGCTGGGCTGGGCAACGTTTGGGAAGTTATGGCGAGTCTTCTTGTCGCATATTCCAGAATATGCGACGAGAAGACTCGCCAAAACTTCCCACAGGCAGGACGCACTGATTGAAGACCTTATATAAGGTCTTCAATCAGTGCGTCCTTCCTGTTATGACTTACGGAGCCGAAACGTGGCCATTCACGATACGGCTGGTCCATAAATTCAAGGTCGCTCAGCGAGCTATGGAACGGACTATGCTTGGAGCCTCTCTGAGGGATCAAATCTGGAACGATGTGATCCGGCAGACAACCAAAGTTGTCGACATAGCTCACAGGATAAGCAAGCTGAAGAATGGGCCGGCCATATTAGCCGTAGAACCGATGACCGTTGGGGTAGACGTTCTAGAGTGGAAATCTTGAATCGGGAAATGTAAGGTAGTTTAAGGTCATCCTCAGGCTAGGTAGAGCAACGATCTTTGCAGGGTGGCTGGTACCAACTGGATGAGAGTTGCCGAGAATCGAGCTGAATGGCGTGCAATTGGAGAGGCCTATGTCCAGCAGTGGACTGCTATAGGCTGATTATGATGATGACCTACCTACTGGCTGTAGTGACTGTATCTACCCAAAGAAGATGTTCTGTTGAATTTGGTATCTAATGCATCTTGAATTTTGTTCCAGATAAAATAACAGTTTTCCTGCAAATGGTGCTGGAGGTAGTGCCAACATCAACAACCTTCGAATATTAGAAAGCAGTCGGAGCTGGACTTTAAAGAAGCAATTGTGACAAAATTACTCGTCGATTTATTGTACCATATCTAAGTATCATTTGGATTTCGTACATTATTAACTATTTTTGGTCCTGTTTCACCTACTTACAAGAAAGATTAAAAGGTGATGTTAACAAAAATGCTATATTTTGTAACGGAATACCTCAATTTCTTGAAACCGGTGATGTACCTAGTTACTTAATTAAAATTTGATATAATTTTTTGACTGATAGGTATGTTCCTTATCCAAAATTATTGCCCACAATATTGTGTAAATGCAATAACTATAAATTAAAATTGTGTAATATCGTGTTATATTAATGACTTAAAAATTACATGGTATTTTGATGTTGTTGCAGCGTAAAGCTTTTTAAATTTTTCATTTCGAATTTTAAGAAAAAAAATGTTGTACTTATGAAATATATTTGGTAATAATGCAGTGTTCATAGATGGGATAGCCAAATGGCAATATTTTTTGCTATAACTTAGGTAGTAAAGACGTCGTTCATTTCATTAGTTTGCACGAATCATTCCTATGGGGACATGCATTTCGAGGTGCTGATGCTGCGCCATGTTGGATCGAACAGAGGTGATCACGACAGCAGTCGCTAATATCTATTGTGACGGGAGAGGTGAGGGTTAAGGATAATGGTTTAATTACACGATACTTATGACTATCCATTACATTTATGCTCCATAGCTTTATGTTAGCGTTTGAACACTTCAACTATGTCAATGGCCTACCTATTACAATAGGTATTTAAGTATACTTGCATTATGTTACATACTGTTGTTAGGAACCTTTATCATAAGGTTGCTGGTCGGCTAAGCTTTAAGTTGGCCGTGTGCTCTTAACCGTTTTAATGCTAACGTAACTTGGAGGTTTTAAGATGTAAGTCAGCTCTTTCTAGAGGCTACTATTTATAAGCTACGGAGGATATTATGCGTAATCTGTCCTTAATTCTCAACTACACTATGGATAGTAAGAATGATACGTGGTATGCAGTAGTTCTCGATAAGACTCGAGCCCTGTTCGCATCACTATGAGTGATTGTGCTAAACTCATAGTTTGTAGCTCATCGACTCATTCATAGCCAACCTTAGACGTAATGGAATAGGTATAGCAATGTGTTTTATTTTGATAATATGCATATTTAATTATATTCGGTTTGCATTAAGTGTAATTCTTACAGGGGGTAATTATTAGTTTTGACGTACCTGTTTGTTTACGGTGCTGATACGCTAGGATTTTACCCAAGAAAGCATGTACTTATCTGTAGTTAGCCACTCTGTACAATCAATGTAATGCTAAAGTATTTATCTAAATATGTCAATAAATCTCAATCGCTGATTGTACAAGAAAGGTTCTAAGGCGGCACAAAAGGCTAAGATTAGTTACTTTAAAACGGAAAAAATCTCATGAATCTTGGGCGGATGCTTTATCCCTTTTGAAAGACTAAAGTGTGTGTTAACAATAGTTTTAAAAATGTTTCAATGATTAATGTTTGCGACCGGTAAAATTTGGTCCTATCATTCCTTACCGGGGCAAGCGATGCCATCGACTTTTTATTGAAGATATTTTTATATGTATTGATTGTATTATATATTGTTTTTTATTACTTGTTAATTTGAGAATCTTACATTACAATGAATTAGAAATTTTAAAGCTAATTTCAATAAGTTGCCCAATCGTTTTGTTCCATTGTATTATCTAGCAGTTTGGACATTTAAGAGTACATAATTTGTATAGTTACTAAATACTAAGCAAAAACGGGCACACAGAAAGTACACACCTAACGATGTGATATTGTTATGGGTAAAAACGGATGGTTTTATTTTTGTGTACAGAAAATATCATAAAAAACATACCTATAGGTACTTACATAATATAAATGTGTGTACTTATCTCTGAAAGAGATCAGAATTATTTATTGTTATATACTACCATTGAAATGAAATTTTAAATAAAGACAAATAAACCAATTGGTGTTTTTTTACCATCGCTAATGAAATTCCTTTCTGAAGTGTGACTGTGTGTGTAAATAATAAAAGGACAGGTTATGTTCAACAATTTATTGTTGTCAATAAACAAAGATCACAGATCTTTGAACAGTTCTATACCATTTGAAATATTTTGGCGATACGACTACATCAATAAAGAGCAGGTGGGCACGAACAGAACATGGAAAAACCATAAAATCGCTTACTGTAAAGTTATATAAAATTATACATAAGAACGAACCTACTTTATTTATATTTTATTATTGTCTATGTGACGATCATCACGCTAAAAAGCCTTAAAGTAAAATAAAGAGGGATTGCATAGTCAAAAATGGTACTATAGTAGTAAATATACTTTATTTATAACATTCAACATACATAATCCAGTCACATATAAATATTTCCAAGCCATTCAATCTAGACTGTATACATACTTACAAAAAATATTTGATGGTACTTAATACATATTGCACAACATAAAGAAAATGTGTGGTCATACTGCAAACAATAAAACTATTACATGGTGTTACTACCATACTGTCCAATATTATAATTAACTGTAAAACTAGAAAATGTGTACATCAAACTGTCATATTATATTATAATAATGAATAACAACAGGTTATACCCTACTCAACATCTAATATCAGTTTACTATGAAAATTGGCCAAAATATTTCTTAAATGGTATGAATTGACTTAGATTCGGTTTGCTTTGAAGGCATTCTGATATTCACATGGCATTATAATATACTATTAGATAAAATGATATAGCTACAACGGACTTAGAACCTAAGGTGTGGTTTATTCTTCATCATGTGCCTGGAACAATGAGAATGGATGATTATACTATCAACAAAGTTATAAACTTTATAAAGAATCAACTATGTTTACACTTTCGTTTCATAACAAAGAGTTGAATGAGGTTTTCGGTTATAATGGTAATTGGCAGAAGCCTCAACGAGAACTTTAAACGTAATTCGATCTTTTTATAACGGACTATAGACTACGGGATCAACAAACAGGAGGGCGGCGAAATAACCGAAATAATTTTCATCTTTAGCTATGACATCGAATAAACTGCGACAGAGGTAATGGCTGCAGACGGAGGATATCGTTTATAAAAATAGCAACACTAAAATATAAGCGAGTTTTGATTTTTGATACAGTTATTTATTTGGCTAATACCCAATTACGCGTTGCTTAACTTGACATTAGGGAAAATAAGTTTATTATTTTAGGCACTTACAACTAAACAATTTTGGGTGATATGATGACAATAGGTACGTACTTGTCGAGTGTCTCCCAAAAGCCGAGCAGGACGGCGCGGTCAAGATGCCGCTTGGTGCGACTGAGGTTGAGCACGGTCACCGCCCAGCGAGCCACGTTCGCGTCCAACTTCATCTCGTCGAACTTCAGGTGGAACGCACATACTGGGAAAAGAAACATAATGTACCGCTTTTTCCGCTAAATAGATCACAATTCAAGATTGCTAGATTACGATTGCTTCATTGGTCTAGAGGTCGCAAGCGCTTCTGCTGAGCATGAAGGCCTGGGTTCGATTCACGGGTCGGACAAAGCGACATTGGGTTTGTCTATCTGGAATATCCAGTAGCAGCCCGGAATCTGTATTTGTGCCCGGTTGATGGCAATAGGCTCGCCCCCTATTACATGGGACTTGAACATAACCGGCGAAATGTGGGTGTACTATAGGTACCCCTCTACCTATACCTTCCAGGAATACAGGCGTGATGTTATGTTATTGCAAAATTAAAACGCACTGACTTCTTATTAAAAATATGCAACAGACTGACTTCTTAGTAAAGATAATTATGCAATAGACTGACTTCTTATTAAAGATAATTATGCAATAGACTGACTTCTTATTAAAAATATGCAACAGTCTGACTTCTTATTAAAGATAATTATGCAATAGACTGACTTCTTATTAAAAATATACAACAGACTGACTTCTTATTAAAGATAATTATGCAATCGACTTTTTTTTTTTTTTTGAGGGTGGGAAATCATCAAATAACTTCTCCCGCTCTGGGCGGAGCGGGAGGGTGTGTCAGACTCTTACTGACTAAAACCCACCCGTATTCCTTCCTGTTGCCTGTGTTGCGGGGGCCTCGGTGACCCATAAGTACCTTCCCGCGACCCCGGCAGGCATCGGCCCTAGTGGACCCCTACTATATGTGCTGACGACATCTCTTTGAGGCGCGCGTGGAATACAACGCGCCGTCGACCCGGGCCTGGTCCTTACCGGAGGGTGAGCTACCCATTGCTCACCGTCCGCAAGCCCGCGCCTACGGTGGCCGGAAATCCGCCCGGGATTCCCGACGCCCTGGGCGTCTTCTGCGGCGGCTAGGGGCGAGAGGGCGCGAAACTTGCCTTTCCCTCAACCGTCCCGCCTCCTCCTTCGCGAGCATTACTGCTTCGCAGAAGGAGGTGACGGCTGCCCATGCCCTCTCGCTCCGTACCATGTCCTGAACCAGGGCCGGACGCGAGAGGTCTCTGCCGCCGATCGCCTCCACGAGGACACGGCGGTGCTCTGCCCAAGCCGGGCAGACCTCCACCGTATGCTCCACCGTGTCCTCCGGGCGATCCACACAGTGGTGACACCCGGACGTTTCCTCCCGCCTTATCCGACACAGGAACCTCCCGAAGCTATGCAATAGACTGACTTCTTATTAAAGATAATTATGCAATAGACTGACTTCTATTAAAAATATGCAACAGACTGACTTCTTATTGAAGATATGCAACAGGCTGACTTCTTATTAAAGATAATTATGCAATAGACTCACTTCTTACTAAAGATATACTGCTATCCTGAAATACAGACCTCGAGCCTAGTTTAGGCACCAGTCTCTCACAATATTAAATAACAAATATGTATTTATACAACTGTGATTACTCTGTTTTATATTTTGTTATATTGTGGCGAGAGAATAAACGATTTTAGAGAGATTGACTTTCTTTTCTTTCTTCTTTCGAGACTGACTTTCTCTCTCATCATTTCAGCTGAAAGACTTCGCTTTCTTCAAAAATATTTGACGGTTTCTGATAGAAACTGTCAAAGGCCACGTATGGAAGCAATCTAATTGGGCTGTTCTACTTCTCTACAGTTACACCGGCCATTGAACACTAACTCGAGTGCAAATCCATCATGATTCTAATAACGTCATAGACTGAGCTGTTTCAAAACTTTTTAACCTATTGACCGCCACGTCAAAAAACCAAAGATGTGCCCTCGGCGCCAATCTACGAATCATTCCTTAAAATCTGTCATCTAGTCGTGACCGTGGCGTGCTGGGCACATTTTGCTCTGTCATCTATACATGACTGTGGTGACCAAAAGGTTAAAGTGTACAAATCAGCATACACTGCAAACTCACTGTTAGCAAATATCTGGACAGGGTTGCCATCCCAAGGCCACCCTTTGAACTGCCAGGCTGGTCCCTGAACGAAAACGGCGACCACGCGGTCCCATTCTGCTGCTGACAGTCTGCCTGGGTTGTCTACCACGCGATAAGGTACCTGGAAACAACAATTAAAGTTAATTTAACAAGAAATTATTTTGAAATTGGCTGTGCAAACAGGTATAAATATCACACGACCAGTAGCTCAATAAATGACTACACTAAACGCTAACGTTTGTGGCAGTCGCAGTCATATAACCAGAGAGCGAGATAACACCGAGACTCCTAGATAAATAGAAATACCGTACCAAATATTCATTGTCCTGCTTGCACATTTTATGACCGTGACAGCAATGAGTCTTGGTGGTTTATACAAAATTATCTTTCTGTATATATGTAAGTCGTACCGTCATAGTGGTCGCGTTGTTGGGTACGTCTCCGCTGGGTCCTTTCCTCCTCTGCAACAGGATTTCATTTTCTCGTGCTACGCCTTCAGCCTTCTTTTGTTCCACAGTAACGAATCTGAAGACAATGTAGAAATGTTAATAACATAATATTAATTTATTAATACGCCATTAACCTGGGATTAAAAGTAATACGGTTGAAGACGCAAAATGGCTTTATATTTTGCTTGTGTTAGCCACAAGAACTGCAACTTCTTGAAAAATAAAGCATAAGAGAGATTAGTGTGACAGACGGAGATACTTATCTTTCTTCGCTCTCATGTAATGAAATGTGTGTAATATGTGTGTGTGTAATTAATGAAATGTAAACGGGACGCGTCCTTGAAATTTCACTCAATTCTCGAATCGCCGCCTAAGAAGTTTCACTTAAAAATACTGATGAAGGACTTACTTAAGATCTTGCAGAGTGTCCTTAACATTGTACATGGATAACAGCGACGTGGTGGCTGCGGGAATAATGATGATCGGCGTGCGCGAGGGCCGCTTGCCGCCCGCGCCCGCCGGGGGCCGCGCCGCCGCCACAGACAGCAGCTCGCGACGCCCCGGTGTGCTCCCGCCCATCGAGCCGTTTTCTAGTCATGATGGAATAAGTGAAATATTAGTATTGGACAAGTATGTGGAGAGGGGAGAGGGAGGCTTTTGCCTTTCAATAGGACAATACAGCTTTGAACGTCTGTGATAGCTTTAACATAAGTATAGAGAGAAACCACGCGCACGAAGTGATTGATTTTTACGTACAGCCCAAAGGAAAAAAGCTGTACAAAATGAATATAAAGTCCGTCTCACGAGAGTCAAGTCACGCGGCATTAAGTAGAAGTAACATCACGCCTTGTGTCTCCGAAGGGTTAGACAGAGTTGTACTCATAGTACACCCATATTTCGCCATTTATGTTTAAGTACCATGTAATAGGGGGCTAGACTATTGCCACCATCGGGCACAAATTCCAGACTCCGGGCTGCTACTGAGAAATTCCAGATGGCAAAGCCCAATAATACTTTGCGTGACCCTTTTTTTTTTGGGTGGGATATCATCAAATAACTGAGTGTGTCAGACTCTTACTGACTAAAACCCACCCGTATTCCTTCCGTTGCCTGTGTTGCAGGGGCCTCGGTGACCCATTAGTACCTTCCCGCGACCCCGGCACGCATCGGCCCTAGTGTGACCCCTGTGCTGACGACATCTCTTTGAGGCGCGCGTGGAATACAATGCGCCGTCGGTTCGGGCCTGGTCCTTACTGGACGGTGAGCTACCCATTGCTCACCGTCCGCAAGGCCGCGCCTACGGTGGCCGGAAATCCGCCCGGGATTCCCGACGCCCAGGGCGTCTCCTGCGGCGGCTAGGGGCGAGAAGGCGCGAAATTTGCCTTTCACTTTGCGTGACTTGGGAATCGAAACCAGGACTTCGTGGTCAGCAGTAGCCCTTGCGACCACTAGACCAACGAGGCAGTAAGGGAGGGGCAGGCAGGCGGGGGTGTCTGAGGCAGGCAGGAACTAATTATTATTATATACCTAGTTGTCAACATTCGTAGAATTCGAACAACATCCCTCTTACCTCGGACACCATTCTCTATTTAAGATTGTGCAATTTATTAACCAGTGCCTGTAAGATGATGTTGAGATAAACAAAGAAATAAAGATTTATGATTCCGTTCCATGCCTGAGGCGGCACGGCTGCGACACTGCTTTCGTGAGACGGACTTTAATCAGAATATTGAAATGTATGTTTTTTTATTTTCTAAAGTAACTAGCCAAATAAAAATACTTACGCGGCATTTGCCGAGGATGGTTCGGTGTTTGTGACGCACGAGCAGCTGATGGAGCGCTTGGTCCCTCTGTCACCGACTTTAGTGTCATACCATGATAGGTACCCATGGTATCGATTTTGAAGCCCTCCGTTTCTGTAACAAAACAATGTAGATGCATGAAAAACTATTCTCTAGCAAAAATGTCTTTATAGAAATACACTTCATTGCGTAACTGTCGGGGAAATAAGCTGGATATAAGATTACATACCTTCTTTTTGCCTAATAAACCTTTCCTGATCGTATCTGTTGTACTGTGTCTGCTGTTGTGGCAGGGATGTGGGCGGCGGCATGACGATGGGCTGTGGCCGCGGGGCGCCAGGCCGGCCCTCCTCGCGCGCTCGGATACTGCCCAGGAGAGCCAGAATACTCTTTGCGAACATCTGAAAACATATTGAATATTCATGTTTACACACATTTATTTTGCTACACTTGTTTGTATGCAGCGCCGGTCCTGGGGTAGACTGAGAGGAGCGGTCGCTCTAGGCGCCAGATGGTAAAATAAAATTTGATGGCGCCTTTTGGGAGGCATGGGAGCAATGTTGCCAGATCAGATTTTTTATTAAAAGTCTGTAGGGTAACGCTGAAAAATCCGTTTAAAAGCTAAATCTGTGTGGGGCAGCTAGACTAGCCTTGAGCCTAGTTCGTAAACAGCTTCTGTTGTAAAAACGTCTCGCGACTTACAATTTTTTTTTAATAAAAAAAACAGACAAATTAGTAGTAGAAGTAGATTTTTGAAAATTCGAGAATTATTATTTACTAGCTGCGTCCCGCGGTTTCACCCGCGTAAATCTCGATAGCGAGGGAATATCGGGATAAAAAGTATGCTATGTCCTAATCCAGGTCATGGTCTACCCATGTGCCAAATTTCATCCAAATCCGTTCAGCCGTTTTAGCGTGAAAGCGTAAAAAACAAACAAACTCACTTTCGCATTTACAATATTAGTTAAGATTTAACATAAAACCGAAGTAGAATTTACGTGAAGTGAAAGCGTCCACCAAAGGGCGCCGAAAGACAGTCTCGCTCTACCTTGATCAAGGACTAGAGGCCAGCACTGTTTGTAAGTTTAATGAGCCCTTAGTTAAATAACAATCAATTCTACTGTTAACTATTTGTATACTAAAAACAAGTTTTACTACTTACAAATCAACATGTTTTTACAATAAATGAATATAGTTAACGCATGAATATTTTTATATAATAATTTTGTTTTACCTGTAAGCTTTTTTGTACATGGTAGCTTTTCAGTTCTTCTATATTGATTGCGCATTAATGTTTAGTCACCAATACATATCAAGGGTCTTTCCAATATTACTTACTTTTCCATTACTTTGTAATACTGTTGTTCTTGTACGCCATTGTCTTTCTCGGCTGATAATATCCTTGGTTAGGTCTACATCATAATCGAGAATAGCTCTAAAGTCTGATCCAACAACACCCAGTGCGTCAGAGTAATCATTGCTCTTGATGGTGGTCCTCTTTTTAGCTAGACGCTTTGCTTTAATTGCAGCAATCTTCTCCACGGACATAGCCTCCGATAAAGACCTTTATAAAAATTAATACAATTTTAATCTAGCAGGCAATCATTGGTGCCGATTCCCTTGTTCACAAATTAAACTTAAGTTCAGTGCATCTTTTTCTTTCTATTTCATTAAGAAAAGGACAGAAGATAAATTTTAGTTTAGTCCTGTCAAATTAGTCCGCGCTTGACGTATATAGACGTAATTTTAGTAGGCAAGTTTTTAATCACGTCTAAACTTGTATGGAGTAGTGACAGGCGCTAATTAATTTGACAGGACTAAACAAACATTTATCTTCTGTCCTCTTCTTAATAAAATAGATAGATAAAGATGCACTGAACTCAAATTTAGTTAGGTTTGTTAACAAGGGAATCGGCACCATTGACCAACTACAAATTAGTACTTTGTAAATATTCCAAAACATTTGATTTTGCATACATAGGTCAATCTATGTAAATAAAAACCCAGCAAAGTGCGTGTTGGACCACGCATAATGAAGAGTTCCGTAGTTGGGATGAATTTATTCCTAAAACATACTTAACATTGTAAAACATGTATTCCTCTTTATCGATATATGTCTCAGTCAATTTCCAACTGCAAATGTAAGTTGGTCGATTATACTCATTAACTTGTAAAGCCTACTTAGCTGTGATAGTTTTCCTTATAATATCGTTATAAATATACTACTACCATGATTTTTTTCACATATCGAAAACCAACCATTTAGCTGGTGCAAGGTGCTTTAATCGCAGGAAGGTACTAATGAGTCACCGAGGCCCCTGGCAACACAGGCAACAGGAAGGAATACGGGTGGGTTTCAGTCAGTAAGAGTCTGACACACCTTCCCGCTCCGCCCAGAGCGGGAGAAGTTATTTGATGATTTCCCATCCACAAAAAAAAAAAAACAGGGGTGCTTTAAAGCTTAATGTCACGCAAACGGGAATACCCACAATTTTTTTACCACTTTGTCGGCGTGATTAATATGTATCTCCATGCCAAATTATAGCTTTCTAGTACTAGTCTAAACCGGGGACAGACAGGCAGACGGATATGGCGTCACTTTCGACGGATCTGCATGTCGATTCTGTAACAATCTCACCGTGAAAACTCGCGTGGAATGAGCTGTCAATGTCATCCCACTGATGCTAGGGACTGACCAATCATTACATTTATAATCATAATCAAGATTTTAATAATATTAAATTATTTAATATTAAATTATTATTTTAATAATTTAAATAAAATAGCAAAACACAAATTCAGTCAGAAACTTAATTTTGTTTTTTTTATTCCAAAAGGTTTGGAAATTTTCGCAGCCGCCATCTTGCTTTTTAGATTTGACCTCACTACCGGATTTAACACCCCCGAAAACCATGAAAACGATACCTTATCACTTCAGCCGGTTCTCGTAACCATAGTACCTAACCACCCGCGCCGAAGTGAATCGGCTAGGTGAAGTGAGTCGGTAAGCGCGTCGCGCAAGTGTTATTGGCAACGCGTAGGTCGGTATAAATTTACCTACCTAAAATAAAATATTAGAAAGGTACATATTAAATAATCCGCACGTTTTTTATTCAAATGGCTCATGTACACAGACACACATCGTTTAGTTAGGTTTGCACATAGTTTGTGAGGGGATGAATTCTATGGTCCGTCAGCCAGGTACACTTTTAGAACCCGATCACTTGACACACTCGGTTATCAGGTAACTGATTATGATCAATAGAATTAGCATAAAAATATTATTAAATACTCGATTATGATTCAAACTCAAACTCAAAGCATTTATTTCAAATATACCAATTACAGGCACTTTTGAATTGTCAAGGGGTCGGTCGGTCACTAAGAAAGATGAAGCTAGTTGCCCATTCCAAAGCGTAGTAGGTACCTATGGAGAAGAATGGGCAAGAAACTCCACGGACACTCTTTTAAATCAACGTATTATGGTAACAAAATATTGTTTACATCATTCATTTTGAAATTATAGATATGAGAACGATGCAAAACGTAAAAGCGTCCGTAATAAAAAGATTAACAAAAAAATTCAAAAATTAAAATAAGCCGTGGCAGCTAAGTGATGACCAGTCTCTACTGACGGCGCCCGTTCACAAAAATGACGCATGGATTAGCACCATTCAGCTCAACCATTTTGAAGGAAGCTAAATGATCCAACACACGCGCCACCATCAGCAAGACATTAGAGTGAGCACGACATACTCCCAGCCGCCAGGGTACATTCAAGTCAATGAAAGACGTATCCAGTAAATGGCAGCTTTATAGTACATAGTACTCACTTAACAATGTGCTGTGCAACTATACAATGCTAAGTGATGAATTTATACAATACAAAGATAGTTTTTGAAATCTTCAGGAGCTCCAACACTATTTTCAAATTCTAATCAATTAGTTATTGCGCCCTTGTGGAGCAGGACCAGCATTGAGCCAAGCATTTTTATCAGCAATATAATCTCTCAACTTATAATATGCTTGGCTGCATAGTGTGCGTTTTATACAAGATTTGAATTTTGTTTCATTCAGTTGAAGTATTTGGGAAGGTATTTTATTGTAACATTTTAAACAGTACCCCATGAAAGATGAGTCTACTTTAGCCAGCCTGAAACCTGGTTGAACAAATTGATCCCTATTTCTAGTGATATAATTGTGTCTTTCACCTCTTTTACTAAAAAGATGTAGATTTTTCCTTACGTACATGATTTTTTCATAGATATATTGACAAGGTACCATCATGATGTTAATTTCTTTAAACAGTATTGATGATGATGGATTGTAAATGTAATCCTTGGTCCATCCCTAGTATCAGGTGGGATGACACTGACAGTTCACTCCACGTTCACTTCACTTAAGTTTTCACAGTGAGAAGGTTACAGAATAGCACTGATAGTTTCTTGATTACAACGGAATCCTAAAAAATTAAATGCTGTTTGTTGGTTAGTGCATCACTTGAGAATGCCTGGACCGATTTTTTTTGTTTTGAAATGTTAGTAATAATCTGAATAAATAATAGTGGCCTTAAAAATTTGAAATTCAGAAAAACTGAAAATGCTTTTTTTCCATGGGATTTTTGTATGAATTATTTGCATTGGTGAAAATTTGGACAGGAAAACATCATGTGGGGTCAGCTAGTTGTCAATACAATTGGAAGGTCAACATTTATTTAGTACTTGTCTTTGCCCAATTTACATGATGCAAGTTAATTGACTAAACAGTATACAAGGTGTCATTTAGCATCCTCGTCAAATTTCAGGAGGGTTCTATGAAAGACATATATAATTAAATAAAATTACGTTACCTGCTCAATAATTAATACATACTTGTCTTTTTCAGTATTTTAGAATACACCACGTTCACAGAACAGAATCACTCCATTGCATATGCGGTAGTGTATGTGTAAAAGGGTAGTTACAGTGCGGTATCACACAAGCCACGTTTAACATGCATGTCCCACACATGCTGATTTCCGAAAATTAAAAAAAAAACCTACTTATTTTATTATTGATTTGTGTCTAGAATCATTAGCATAGTTACCTCCTTGAATTTGACGAGGATGCAAAACGACACCTTGTGTAACATAATCACTCTATGACAAGTTGCCATTCAAGCTGCCTCTTCAAATGGTTGTTCAACAATTGAATATTCACCAATGCAAATATTTGCAGTGAATGAGAGACTATAAAATATAGAATCCTGAAGTTATGTTTTGTTATAATTATTGCTTACTTGATATTATCAACTGTAACTGATGCTTCCTTTGGTCCATCCAGTCGGGCAGCAAGTTGTTCACGTACTTTCTGCACATGGGTTTCCTCAATACGAGGTTTCTTTGCTGCAGATTCCCCTCCATCATGATCATGAGTGCGTTTGACCTACAATCACATTGTTTGTTTAATCTTTGCTAATATTTATAAGTACTCCATAACATGTTCAAACAAAACCCCTTACCTGTGTTGGTATTTCTAATGGGGCACTTTTATCAATAGATGCACAAGTTGCAGTTTCACCATTCAAATATGCCAATAATTCTTTACGATCTGGACGACGGACAGCTGATATGTTTGCAGCCTGTAGAAAATTAGATAGTCACTGCTTATTCATGTTGGGAGAGTTCTATCACACAAGAAGTAGCTGTACTTACAGCTGCCTGTCTGACATAAACAGGATGCGTCAATTGTATATTTTTGAGGATGAAGAGCAGGCATTCCAATGTATAATATTCCTTGTCGTTACCTTCTTTCCCGGAACTAAAAGATGTAAATAGTTTGTTATGAAATCAGACATATTGTGAAAATTTTCAGTATGTTGCAAGTGGAATTAATCGTGTGATACATACCCCCACATAAGATAGTTAGTTTTAACATTTTTGGGCCACGAGAATTCACCAAATATAATTTGATTATCACGTTCAATTATTTCTTTTTTGTTTACGTTGTACTGTCGGAGTAAACTCAGCGGGTCGGCCATGATTACCTACTTCATTCACTGCTGTTTTCACTGCTTAAAATAATGAGTGTAAACCGTAATTAAATAACATAGATCGGCTAATAATGTGTAATACAAAACGTATTAAAATTGTGTGCTGTATTAACTAAACAGCGCGTTCAAATTCTAAGCTTAGAGCCGATACACATCAACAATTCAACACACAGACATTGTGACATTGTGACACAATTCCGCCATTGACCACAGAGCAATAAATAATATTACAGATAAATAATTCCTACTTTGCACACTGTGCTTGATACGGAACCACACGCTTGGCGCTTGCAGCCATAGACATATAAATGGACTGGAAATACCTACAAAAAAAAGGCGCATGCCTACTAGTGGTGGTTAATAAAGCATATAGCATAATAAAGCATCATGCTTATCATACATAACATAAAGTAAATGCTATCGTGGCTCTCACTTGTTGCTATTTGCTTTTTGCTTTACACTCTGTCCGTCGCACATCGCAAGCGCATGTAGTAATAAGCAACCAGGCATAGCGGCGGGTGCCGGCCGCCGGGTGGTTAGTCGTCGCATGCTAGCGATTGCTTTCGGTCGCGTGTATAATCGTTTTAGGCACCGCGTGCGGTATTGCGATCTCTGGCGGCTCACGTACGTAACGTAATACGAGTATTATGAACAATGTTGTTTTGCTTCGTGCATTTTTACTGTAAATAAACAGTGATAGGACACGCAATATTGATTATGTACATAAAAACTAATTGTGTAAGTAAGGACGATTGACTGAGTGAGGTATCGTGTTGTTGTTTTGTGTGTAGGTATTTAACGAACGAAAATGTTTAGAAGGAACAGTGAACTTTTAAATACGCCTATAATTGTTTTAAATACTAACATACCTACTTTATTCCTTAAGTTCTGAATTGAACTGCACGATTCGATTACTGACAATTGCGTGCACTGACTGGACTGGACTGGTTCTTTCCTCAAAAGGACCATTTCAGACACCAATCTACATGGCCTTCACATGATCTGACCAAGATTATGTCTGGACTTTAAAGGTGACCTCTGAGTTTGTTTCGACCTTTCTTCTCAGAGTAGTCAGATAGGAAACGCCGACCTCATCTAGCTTTATTTTAAAAATATGATTGACGTGTAAAAGTGTTTGGGCAAACCCAGGCAAACCTACTTACAGAAAATAAATAATTAATCATTTAATAACACTTAATCAATTATAGACAGTCCTAAGCCTGGAAAATATGAAGGAAAGATCATTTTTTTTTTACTGTTCCGTAATAAATTCATAAACGCGATGTAATATTCCGCTCTGACAACAACCAACGCGCTGGTTTTATTCGCGCACGCCCGTTTGGTAGTGATGGATTAATTAGCATTAGCATTCACTGTTAGCTTGCTCATTTAGCATTTAGCAAATTAAATGTAGTTGCGAAATTCTGTGAAATTAAAAAATTACGAAAATTTATTTCAATTTTCGTAATTTTTTAATTTAATGAGTATCATACGTCAGACTCGTCAGAGCGTCGGCGCACGCAGCGGTAGCGTGCGCTCTCCGTCGCACCCACGGGAAGTCGGGAATACTAAATATATCGGTTTCACGTGACAGTGACCTTGTTTGCTGCGAACTTACTAGTAATGGGATAAGCAATTGTTATCTTATTATCTTTGATTTGTGCATACTTAAGGTTGTATATTGAATGAATGCTTGTGCTTGTTTAATGTATTTAAATTATGGATGGTGCGAAGAATGATCTTTAGAAATTATTACCTTATTGTCTTTGATTTGTTCGTGCTTAGAGTCGTGTATTGGTTGAATGATTGCTTGATTGTTTAATAATATATTTGCGTGGTACTTACGCGCGTGGCGCGCGTCGTTTTGTGTTCGTTCAGTACGTTTTGGCAAGTGATAGTGAGATTTTGGTTTACGTATTCGTTATACAGTACTTACATTCTTTCGTTTTGTGCATAATATTGCACTTATATAGATAATAGCGTGAACTCAATACCTACCTGTAAATAATAGGAGGTAGTAAGAAGTAGTGTGTAGTGAGAAGTGGCATGTATAAAAGTGTAAATAATAATTTTAAGTTTAGTATATAAATATTTTAGTGTAAATAAACTGTTGAACGGACTTGAACGTGACAATGTCTTACCGAACTAATCCTATATGGGATTATTTTTCTAATATTGTTAGTGAAAATAAATTGCTAACTGTAATCAGTGCTCTAAAAACCTTTCTTACCGAACATCAATCACCAATTTAAAAACCCATCTAAAACTTAAACACATTGGCCATTACAATAACTTTTTGGTCGAATGTGAACCGACTCGGTCCCGTTCGGTACAGGTGCGTCAGGTGCAGAATGCTGATAATTATGTGATCAATCTTAACACATTACATAAGCAAGTGTACTAGCACAAATAAAACGTTATCGGCGAGTAAACTAAACGCACGCTAGGAGACGTCCTAAGGCGATCGCGCTTTTTAATTCGCATAATTTAGCAAAATTCACATACTTCATTATTATCAATTATCGTCATATTATCAATTATCGTCATATTAGCAAATAGCATAGCAATAGCAATTATCATGCTAAGAATCACGAATTAACATGTTAATGATATTTATTCGAAATCGCATTAATTGCCATTACTACCGTTTGGTCGTAACAAGTATCTATCAATACTTATAATAAAAAGCATATAGCATTAAGCAATGATTGCCATTAAGCAACTTTGAACACCACTATTGCCTACAACTCGATATTGGTGCCGATTCCCTTGTTCACAAACTAAATTAAATTTTAGTTCAGTGCATCTTTTTCTCTCTATTTCATTAAGAAAAGGACAGAAGATAAATTTTAGTTTAGTCCTGTCAAATTAATCAGCGCTTGACGTAAATTGACGTAATTTTAGTAGGCAAGTTTTTAATCACGTCTAAACTTGTATGGAGTAGTGACAGGCGCTGATTGATTCAGGCCAGGCTATTATTAATCAATCATTTTAATACACACTTACCAAAAATACTGTGGGAACAGAATTATGTATTATGTAATATCATTACACCAAGTCTTAGTGTTCTATTGAAACAGCTTTCTTCAAAGTGAAGTGAACACACGGAGGTACCATTCTTTATTTCGGGGATTAATAGTTTCTTTACCAATAGCCTCTACCCACTTTTTCTTTAATCCTTTATTTTTAGGAAAGCTATAAAAAAGGCAAGTATTTTTATCAATAATTCATTTTGGTTAGAGCTACGGAACTAAACAAATAACAAAATGCTGACGTCTTGTTTTAGGATCACTTATAACTCTTTTATCGAATATGATTATTTTATTAGGTACAAAGAATGAGACAAAACGATATTTCACATTCTGTATCGTATTTCACTTATATTTGTATAAGCGAATGTATCTATAGAATAACGCGGTGCCTCCATGTTTTTCCTATCTCAATGCTTGCAGCAAACTAAAAAGATACGGTTCAATATAAATGTATGTATGTTACTGACATGGCATTCACATGAAACGTGTTTCGTATGTTAAAAACGTTACGCAACCAGTAACGTTAGGATGAATTCTTTCTTACAGTCAAGAAAAAAAATATGTTTCTATTTCTATTTGAAGCCTAAAGTTGAATGATTAATTCACTCACAGATAACTATAAACTATTCAGAATTCACTGGAGTATTCTGACATGTGCAATGCCATTTTATTACACGAAGTGACAGCTAGCACATGTCAGATTACTCCAGTGAATTAATAATTCGACTTTAGGACGGCATTTAATAACCACTGACAACGGTGTCACTGTATCAAAAGTTTTGGCTTTCTCTTTAGTTTCATATATTTTCTGTTTATTTTACTACTTCACAGTATTCATTTTTGTTTTTAAACGAGTTTTAAACTATTAAAAACAAATAATTGTATTATTTTACTGGTGAATATTTTCCACTATAAGTTTTGTAAGATATAGGACACGACACCATATATTCAGCACACAAGAACCTCTACAATCGCACACAGTTGGATGCATCGCAAGAGCGCTTACACAAGCTTCCTTTGTTATTGGATCAGTGATCAGAAAGTACTTGAAAGCCCAAACGCCCTAACCTTTGAATTTGTTGAGCTTTGATAGTTTTGGCGAGAACAGCACGGATTCCACAAACTAAACTAAAAATAAATGAGTGGAACTATTTTCCCACCCCGACAGCCGAGTCGTAAATACTCGAATATTTTTAAAATGGCAACTCCCCAGTCTATTTTTTACCCAAATATATTCGTGATTAGTTACTGATTTATTTTATTGACAACCCCACTTTTCAAATGTCAAATCAGATTAACATTACTATTGAAAAAAGTGCGCGTTTTTCATGTAGTAGAGACATAATTCTAATAAGTTTCTTCAAGAAAGATTCTGGTAAGTCGGTATTTGATCCGTTAGTGACTAATTTATTATATTCTGTGTAACGTTGTTATGAAATTCAATGCAAAAAAATAATATTTGTGTGGATTTTATTCATTTGAAATATTGTCTTGTGGGAAAATAGTTGCCTCTGCCCGTTTCTGAACTCAATATTGCGTCAATTTATATAAAATGTAGGAATTTATTTCTGTCGACTTTTTTATTTTTGTTTATGTAATTTTGTTTATTACACGACTGCGGTGATGCCTAATAAGGAGGGTTATGTGTTTGACTTGTTTTTATTGGTTTTAATTGTTTTAGATAATGTCTTTAAATAGAAAAAAATCTTATAAGTAACATCTCCCCGAAAAAGGGGCTACCTACAAAAGGTGCCGATATTGCAGCACAAAAATTAAAGAAAAACGCACCAACATCTTGTGCTGCACATGCAAGGTTTCATTATGCCCACAAGACTGTTTCAAACAATTTAATTTGCTGAATATTTTTTTTACACATTGTTTTTCTTTTTTATTGAATCCCTCGTTCGCACACTGACCCTCCGCCTCACTTCCAAATAAATAACGCTGTGCACATTTATTTGACTAACTTCAAAAGTAAAGTCAGGCAAAGTTACTAGTCTATTTTTTTTTATTTTGTATAATGTAATACATAAGTAAGTGTACATAAGTACACTGATATCGAACATGATACAAGAACTTACACTTAAACCATGAAAAGTGGATTTTTTTGTTCGGCCTGATTACGGGCTAGTAGTCGCCTAATGTCGCCTATGATGTGTAAAATCTGACATCTCACCATGCTATTAGGCAACTGAGCAGCGACAGAAATTAATTTGAGAATTTAAAAAGCTATGTAAATACTGAAATATTTATTCGAATAATTATTCATTACTAGTGGTCGCCCACTGGTCGAAATTCAACCGCCTCTACTTAGTACTATCTATATAGTACTTACTAATTCCATGATTACACTAATTCCATTCTAATATAAAGTACTTACTTATTCCATGCTCAAGCTGTCATTTCCTGTCTACTCACTTCCGTCCCTTGAACGAAATCATTACCAAAGAAAGCGAGAGGAAAGATTTTACACAACAAACACACAGATAAAAACACGAGAAAACAGTGTAAAACATGCAAAAATATACTGTGGTAAGTATATACATTTATTTAATTATACCAAGCACACAAGCCTGTAGACAAGCCCTCTAGTATCATTAATGTTTCATTTGATTCGAATTTTGATTGGTATTATTTGATATGGTAGCGTGAATTTTCAAAGTAAAACATGGTAAAACTAAAAAAAAAATCTTTCTATCGTAGATTCGTACCTACGTAATGCTATCTAGCAGTTCCATCTAGTGGGTTATTTTAAAAATAATTTTAAGTAGTTTTGCCTGTAATATGGATAGGTGGCGGTAAGTGCAACAAATTATAAATTGTTTTCTAAACATGGCTGCCGGTCGAGTCTAATGATATTTTTTGTGAATTCTGCCCTATTTTAACTAATTTTAAATCTAATAAAAACTTTGTTATCGGTGTTAATATGACATAGTAGTTACAGTTAACATAAAATGACTTCCACTCCAAAGACTGACAAATGCGGACAAGGTAAGTTATTTCTAACATAATGCTTTTCATTCTGAAGTAATTTATTATAGTTTTTGTTCATCTGTTTCTCTAGTTCTATTTATATTTTCTAACTCAATGCACATGAAATTGAACCACGTAACTTACGTAAATTAAATTGTAATTGAAGTTCTGTAGCTCGGTGTATCTTTGGGTAGGTATTCTAGAGGAGCAAGTAATTTTACAAATTGTATGGCTATGTACCTACCTACTGTTCGTAGTGTTTAGTTCAAGCTTTCAATACAATGTTATTCTGTAATTTTGTCCTCATTTAGAATTTACTGTGTGAAACCCACAGATCAGTTTTACTTGGAAACTTTTCTGTGTTCCGATACAGTGGCAGTGCTCATCACAGTCTGAATGCTCATCTTCAAATAAAATCTGCCCTTAGTTTTTATTTTCGCAGCACTAATTCAGTCAACGATTTACATAAAGCACAAAAAGAAACAATTGATAATTCCGATTTTGATCGAAATAAGTACCCAACTATCGCGAGTCTCGTTACTAACTACAAAATGAAATGATAAATAAAAGAATACCCTAATTTTTTTAATATATTTATATTTGTTTTCAAAGTAGTCACATCTAGGTAATGTGTGTGTGTGTGTGTAATGAAAATTATTGTAGTGACACAAGACTCAGGTAAATTTATTTTATCATGAATGAATCAATTTGTAATATTATGATATCATACCTTGTTGTGATTTCTTTAGTGTATGTATTCACACAGAGCTCTACTTTTGCTGTTACTGATATTCAAATATCCTACTTTGATGTTTATTATTTTGGTACATATTTAATATAAAATATAGATAAATTGCAACCATTTACAATTTATATTTATCATATTTTATAGTACAACACACAAATACATAACAAAAAATCAGATTTCAATTGGCAGCCTTATCCCTTTCTGCAATATCTTCCAGGCAACCTTGGAATGGACAGTGATATATGCCTGACATAAAATGGGACTGTTGTATCATACAATATTATGTTTTCACGTTTGGTTGAGTCATGATCAAAGCTTCGCAAAGTCAATTCACAAAGCAGTAAACCTCATTTTGTCAATGAAATGCCACACTAAACGTTAGATATCAACTCATCTCATCAACTTGGGACAACATGTTGAAAATGAGAAAACAGCGCTGCTTAAAATTTTTATTGAAACTAGGGTTTATGGTGTCTCAAGGTTTTCCATTACTCGGGTCAAGAATTCTCGAACTCAATTTCTCAGGATTACCTCAGAAACTGAGAAATTTTCGTTTATGTTTAATTTTGTTGTTTAATTAAAGAAAAACGTTGTTAATACTCATAAGACAAAAATCAACAAAATCTCTTGTCTATAACAACAGAAAAATACTGTAGTTTGTATTTTTCTTCTTTTCATAAAATTTAATCAAAATCAATTTTTTATAAACTCAAACTACTTTCTTCTCTCTGATAAACTCTTATTAAATACAAAAACAAAGAAATGCACAAAAAACTGATTATGAACTAAAAAGGAACTCAACTCATTGTTATTACTTATTACCTATGTGAATAATCACAGCACTATTTTTGGCAAACCTGTGCTTGGACTAGTAATCACTTACATTTTTTTGAAGTAATTCTGATAAAATATTCCTTATGATAAACCAAAGCTTTTATAGCATTGTCAGCTCCTTATTTTGCTGACAACGTTTCCCGATATGGAAAACACTCGTTCGTTTTCAGTCGGAAGTAGGCTTGACTGAAATTAGTGCTCTGTATCGAGTCGTTTGTCGGTACAATCAAAGGTCTGGGGCGGCATCCTTCTTCTTCGTAGTACTCTTGTCAGAGCGGTCGTGGTCTTCCTGTAGTTTCTTGTCCAGGGCTGATGTGATTTGCCTCACGATTTCTCGCAATCTACTCCGATGTTTTTAGTGCAGTCAAACAAGGGATCGCCAACTGCGGTTTTAATTTGGTCAGTCCATCTCATGGGTGAGCGTCCGCGTGGACTAGTGCCCTCCACTCTACCTTGCACGACAAGGCGCTCTATACCCTCACGCCTCGAGACGTGTCCGAAGTAGAGTTGTAACGGAGGTCTTTTAAAGGTTAAAAGCTTGGCCTCCGCGGATGCCGAGGTTAACGGAGGCGGAAGCGGAGGTGGGGATAAAGATTCATAATCATATTATATGACTGCCCCAGGAGGGTAATGTTTTTAATAAAATCTACCTAATCATATTCAAAAAGTCTATTCAAAGTAGTACATTAGCACTCGATACATGTATTATGTGACAACCCCATTCTTACCAGCTTGCCCGCTGCACAAAAAAATCCGACTATTTCGTGCGCAAGACAACCGTGCGGCGGCGCGTCGCCCAGCGTCGCTCCTCGTGCGTTGACGTAACGTAAATAAACCTCCGTTATAACTCCGCAAAAAAACTTACGGAGGCGGAAGCGCAGGTGGAGGTACGATTTCTTGCGGAAGTTCTGCACTTGCGGAAGCGGAGGCGAGGTTCCGTTACTAGCCCAAAGTAATTGAGGATGCGCGTTTGGATCAGAACAGATGTCGTTTTATTGGCGTATAGAGCGGTTGGTGCGAAACTCGATTCACGATACCCCAAGCATTCTTCTCCAGCACCACATCTTCAGAACGTCTATCTTCTTTTCTTCTCGATGTCACGCAGCGTCTACGTCTCAGCAGCGTATAGGAACATAGGGAAAACCAGTGTTTGAACAAGTCGGATCTTGGTGGCTTTTGAAATAACTCTGTTCCTCCAGACTTTTTTTTTTCAGTTTGTCTATCGATGATTTAGTTACCGCCATACGTCTCTCAACATGATCTATGCATCCAGCCCCGTTTGAGACTAACGCTCCGAGATAAATGTAGGACTGGAGAACGTCGCAGTTCGCAATTTTAGAGATTTCGGCGAGTTGAGTTGTGACTAAAATTAACCGCAAAAAAACTAAGGCGCTAGCCTTAGTTTTTTTGCGGTTAAATTTAGTCCGAATTCGAGGCTCGCACGCTCGATCTTACGAAGTAGTTCCTATAGATGACTTGCGCTAGTAGCAAATAGCGTGGTTCCATTAACGGATCGCAGATTTGCAATTTTGTAAACACCGGTTGAGACGCCGTCTCTCCGTCCAGTCTTCCAGAGCAATACGCATTATGAGATCGATGTAAACATTAAAAAGAAGCGTTGATATTATGCAACCTTGACCGACACCTGCACTAGGATGGAAATTATTCGACAAGATTTCATCAGTTTGAACTAAAGCTGTGCCTGTTTCGTATAACTTTTTCAATATATGCACTAGGTGTTTCGGCGTGCCCATTCCTAGTAAAGTATTCCACAACTTTGGCCATTTCACTGAGTCGTACGCCTTGGAAAAGACGACGAAGCAGATATAGGTCGGCTCGTTAAATTCTCGGGCTTTCTCAATAATCTGACGAACAATTAATATTTGTTCCGGGTGCGTTTCCGTTTTCACAAATCCAGCTTGCTCCGGTGCAATCTCTTTGGGCGAGTAGGCCTTTAGACGTTCGTTAAGAATATGAAGCAGTATTTTGTTGGCGCGTGAGATGAGTGCAATAAGGCGGTAATTGCTGCATATCTTAGTGGCAGCGCGGCAGCGGCGTGCACAGAGTTTTTATACAGGGTAGGCAGAAAAAATAATCTTACCAAAAATACTGCATGCTGGTTTTGGTTCGTCGTCTTGTCGATTAAATAATGATGTTACAGCCTTGGCCAAAAGTATTGAGCACCCGTGACATCTTTCAGTTTTATGAGGAGTATCAAATAGAAATAAAACAAAACGTTTTATATAGGTTTATTTTACTATTCATTAATTGAAAATTAATATTTTGTGGGTCCACCCTTTGCCTTAATTACGGCAGAAATTCTTTTTGGTAAAGAGCTAACAAGATTTTTACAGTCTTCAGCAGTAATCGCGTTCCATTTTAGGCGCAGGTAGCGTTTCAAATCTTCTGTTGTTAATTGTGTGGCGCCTAACTCTACGCTTTAATAAACCCCATAAATGTTCTATGGGGTTCAGATCTGGCGACTGGGCTGGCCAGTCCAGAAGCTCTGTGTTATTTTCCCGAAACCATGTCATAGTGCAGATTTGTGGAATGGCGCGTTATCCTGCTGGAATTTAACACCATCCATGTTCGTGTCGCCGAAAAGGTTCGTGAATGAAGGCAGCAACGCTGTTTCTAGTACATTTATGTACTTAGTAGAGTCCATGCGGCCCTCACACACGAACAATTCGCCAACTCCAGAATCGGTCATGCAACCCCAGACCATTATGGTGCCGCCGCCGTGTTTTACGGTTGGGATCACACACTCTGGCTTAAATTCTTCGCCCACCCGGCGACGCACAAAGGTCACACCAGGTGTACCAAAAATCTGCAATAAAGAGAAAAATATTGAGTTCCGAAAAAAAAAAAAACTTTATCTATGCGTTTGGTTTTTAAACAATTTTATATAATTTTATTAGGGCATTAAATTGACTTATTCACCTCAAAGTTTGATTCGTCTGACCACACAACATTTGACCACTCTTCAGCGGTGAAAGTTCGGTGTTTTAAGGCCCATTTATACCGAGCTTTTTTGTTGTTGTCGGAGAGCCATGGCTTCTTCCTAGCTTTACAGCCTTTCAGACCAGCTTCCTGAAGTCTTCTACGAGTAGTTCTCAGCAGCGAGCTCTAAAGATGTTTTTTTCCTATTTCTTAACGACTCTCCCAGTAACTGACGATCCTGACGGTCTGTGGTGATGCGTTTGTGCCCGGTTCTCGGTCTATTTTGATGTGATCCGGTAGCAGAGAATCGCTTAATAGCATATTGCACGGATCGGCGCGAACATTTCACAGTTTTGGAAATCTCTACTTGTGATTTCCCTTGCTCATGCAGAAGCTGTATCTGCACACGTTTTTCTAAAGAAAGTTCGTTTCGTTTTGGCATATTGCAACGATAACCAGTGGCGGTACCTTCATATAAGCCCAAAAGCCCGGCGGTGCCTTACTAAAATGCTCGATAGAGAATTTATTGTACCTAACCAGTAGTATACGAGAAAATTGCGATGATACATACGTAGATACGTAGGTACCTACATACTCAGTCGAAAACTGAACTTTCTTTTTTTGAAATCGGTTAAAATTTTATTGGGCTTGCGTTATTTTGAAACCCTAGGCACGCCACTGACGATAACACTTAAAACTTTGAAATAAAATACCAAAGGCGCACTAGATCACTGGATGTGTTCACAACGACGATGGTAACGAACAGCAGGCTTAGCATGACACTCTCTATTTCTTCGAAGAATAGACACGGCTCTTTCTATACAAAGTGACATTTCGTTTCTCAGTTTTTGACATCTCACCGTAGAAATCCTTCTACAATCTGTCATCTTGTCTTCCGTTTCTAACGATCTTTGTCTAGGTCCTTTTTTATGTAGAAGGATTTCTACGGTGAGATGTCAAAAAAGGAGAAACGAAATGTCACTTTGTATGGAAAGACCCGTGTCTATTCTTCGAAGAAATAGAGAGTGTCATGCTAAGCCTGCTGATAAATAAATACAAAAATTGTAAAAGACACTTTTTATTGCACCCAGGTGTTTTATTGCTAGCTGCGGCGTGGGTATATTTTAACAGTAGATTTGGTTTTCTCCCATACTTACCGTGAACGAGCGAAATTTGTAAGGTGCTCAATACTTTTGGCCAAGGCTGTAGGTAATTGCCACCTCCAATATCCTTTAAATTATGAATATCGGTGTAACCGGTGTAGTTCCAGACGGTTTTATTGTTTGAAAATAGTAGACAAGGGAAGCAGAACAACCGATTACTGTGTATGCAACCTAATTTGCCAATAATATGAATCATATTTTTTGTATTGAATTTACGATTGACTTTACCTTTAGTTTGTATTAATTCTGTAATTGCAACGTATTTAACGACCTTTCACGATCACTTGTTTTTTGTCACCGAAAGATAGTTTTGAAAACGCATAATTTATTATTTTTTCTATACACACACCACCTGAACAACTTTCACAGTAAATATTATTCATTTTTCATACTATTATCAACGTCAATCTTTAATAACTCACAACCAAATCAAAGCAAACAAAATAATGACGGCTCGACTCAGAATAAATAATACGACAAAAAAAAAATGGTACTCTATGTAGCGAATATTTAATGAAACAATGCTACTTTTTAAAATAGTTGCATAGCTAGGCTTCGGATCGGAAAACTTCGGTAAGTGTCATAATTTGTCGTGTTGTAAAAAGTCAGTGTCTACACTGTGCGGTTGTGTGCGTTATTTGTAACATTGTGTGTCTCGTATCTATAGGAACGCACACCCATGAAATCTGTATGACCACGAGAGCACACACACATATACACATTTAGCCGCGAATAGTTTGTGTCTTTCCCGTGTCACTCAGAGGTGCTAGTGCAGCGCAATGCGAAATTACGTCAAATTGTACGAACGAGCTGGCTACTCTGTATCGATGATACCCGACATTCGAAAGGGGCGCTAAATTATGAATTAAGATTTTTTGGTACTTGTAGATAAAATAATTAGGTAGGGTAGGCAGTGTCTTTCTGTCTTTATGAAATGCACGCCACTGCTTAGTGGGGCCCTTTTTATGCAACAGAGTAAAAACTGTAGAGGAATCAGTAGGCCAGATTCCAGTTTTCCATACCTTGTTACAGATATTGTAGAAGGTATAGAGGCATGAGGAACAGGGTGTAAAGTTCACTCATCCTCCATAGAAAAGGGAGGATCCTCCGACCAGACGGGTGTCGTGTCTGGTGGGCAACTGCCCGACGGTTGATGTCGGGATGTTGTATATATGCTAGTTGCGCGGTAAACTCTGCTTGCGCGATGCAGGATTTTGCGTGACGTCAGTGTGATGCGTAGTTTTTTTTGTATGTGGCGCTGTAGATGCCGCCACAAAGGCATCAACTCCCTGCTCTCCTATGGCTTTTAGTCTCAATGGGAATTGCATCTCTGCCTGTAACCTTGCTGATCTTCAGGTGTTTTATAGCTGCTGTAACTTCCGACTTCAGTATGTCTGTTTCCAGTTCATTAGGCACGGTTGTAGGATAATTTTGTGATTGGGGGTCCAGGACCAGGTTTCAGAAATTTGGTCCACTTCTGTCACGATGACACCTTTGTCGTCTTCAATTGCCCAAGATTTCCATTGAGATTTGCGGAGACAAATGATTTCTCGAATTCTCGAATTTTCTAGATCCGAATTTCTCGAAAACGAGAACTACGGATTTCCCGGGAATTCCTAGGGCGACAATTCTTGGGAATAAACACTATTGTGATTGCAAGCGTGACTGCTAAGCATAAGGTACTGAACTGGGTGCCAATCCCCAGTTTGGCAGTGTCGGTTGAACACCTCTGCCAACCCCTGTGTTGTTATATTTGAATTATAAAAATACAAACAAGTGAATATTTTGAAATGAAAATGTTGTATATTTTGAAATTCATCTAAAAGTACACAAGCAGCAGCTCTTGTAACACGTTTTTAATTAAAACAAACCGTACAAGGAAATACTAGAAGGAAAGTTGTACTAATAACAATATACCATCATCATTAATTTGCCATAATTTATGAATGCTAAGCCATACACAAGAGGTTTGAGACAACTGTCTCCAAACCTCTGTAGTTGTAGTGTGGTAGTCAGTATTAAAAACCGCCCAAGTGCGTGTCGGACCACGCACAATGAAGGGTTCCGTAGTTGGGATTACCTGAGACGAATTTATTCCAAAAACAATTTAACATTGTAGTTGAAAAACCTGTTCTCCCATACATCGATATATGCCACGGTCAATTCTCCAACTGCAAATTTTGTTGGTCGACTATAACACGTTAACTTGTAAAGCCTACTTAGCCGTGATAGTTTTTTCTTTTAATTTCATTATATCTACTACTGCCATGATTTTTTTCACATCTCCATAAACAACCATTTAGCTGGCAGGGGACACACTTGACTAACAAAAATGAGCACTTATCCAACGATACCCCACACCATGGGGTCACCACGGCAATGTTTTGTCGATCTCCAGACTAGAGTTGACTAAACTCTAGCCTGATCGTCAATTCGGCCGTGCAGTACCTACGTATAGACGTAATTTCAGGGCAGATAATTTGGTCCGAAAACTCTAAAATAAACTACTCAAAACTAAATAGGGCCCACCATGTTTTTTTGCTGTAACTTAAAATTGAACCTAAATATTCCGTTTTTATGAATATACAAGTTTCAAGTGATCATTCAGGAATAGTGTAAACACAAACAATTGAAACTTTTGTTTATTTCGTGTAATAAAAACACAAAATAACAGTTTTTAGGAAAAATTACACAAAATAAAGGAAAACATAGTCTTGTAAAGCACAACTAATGTGGGAAAAAATATGGTGCATGTTATTTTTTAATAACGAGTTGGTCCTCCTCTGCTCCGTATGCACTCTCTTGAGTCTATCTGGGACACTTTCAATCAAGTGAGTCACGTTAAATTCCGGTATTTCCTCCCAACAGACTTTCAGGGCGTTAATGAGCTCCTGCTGGCTGTTCACATCACTGTAATGTTCTTTCAGGCGTCTTTTGAGCTGATCCCATAAATGTTCGATGGGGTTGAGGTCGGGACTCAAGGCTGGCCATGGCAAAATGGTGATATTGGCTTCAGAGAGTGCTCTTTGTGTAGCGCGATCTGTGTGTGCGCGAGCATTGTCATGCATAAAGACAAAGTTATTGCCCACTCTTTGTGAAAATGGTATGACATGTGGTCGGATTACTTGCTCGATGTAACTGGCGGCGGTTACGGTACCTTCATTTAGAATTACCAGCTCTGTTTTGCCGTGTAAGCTAATTCCACCCCATACCATAACACTGGGACCCCCAAATCGGTCTGTTCCATGGACGCATGGTTCAGAAAAACGTTCACCTTCTCTTCTCCACACGCGTATCCGTCTGTCGTCACTGTAAAACTTCACTTTACACTCGTCCGTAAAAAGCACATTCCTCCAGTTATCCATGGTCCATTCCAAATGTTCCCGGGCGTACCTTAAGCGTGCTGCACGATGAGCCCTCTTCAGTTTCAGTCGAATAGCACGTACTCTGGAGCGTTGTCCATCTTCGTGAAGCCGATTCCGAATGGTTTGATCGCTGACTCTCGTCCCTGTGGATTGCCGTAGTCGAGTTTGTAAGGTCCGAGCGGTTACAGTACGCTCCCGACGTGTGGTATCGGTCTTCCTGGGCAGTTGTAGCCCTAACTCTTCCTGAGCCAGGTCTCCTAGCTACACTTCCGGTCTCCTGATACCGTTCCCAAACGTTTCGTTTCGCTCGTCGCGATACACCGAGGTGTATAGCCACAGATCTCTGAGACTGTCCCTCTTGAAGCAAAGATACTGCTCTTGCAGCGGTTTGCATGTCCATATGTCGGCGAGAACCAGACATAGTGATCACAACTAACACAGGAACCAAACAAAATGGTTAAAAACGTGAGTGCTCCACTGTGGCGTGCAGTGGTTCTCCACAGAGGGTAGGCCACGCATACTGACACCAAAAAAAAAACTAATTCGCGCAACATCACAGCGCGGCTCTACATACAAGAACTCACCACATTATTCAAGGTTTAAAAAACGATTTTCTAACGATGCAAACAGAAGAAAGATTCGGCCACCTCAAATATCATAACCAAGTGGGTGGGTGATAATTACAGAACACGTCACTTGCAAGATATCCGAATTCATGAATTATCATATTTTTGGATAAATTCTCGTAATTCGGGCACACATTTACCTTTAGACACAACTTGAATCTTATCATTAAACGACAAGTGCGACTAACCTAACCTAACCAACACATTATCGGCGCAAACATCACAATATAACACCATTCTTAGGTAAATAAACAAATAATAACACAACACATAATCTTTACACTACTTTGCGTTTCAAAACCAATTTCTTATAACTTAATAAGATCTAAAACAGCAAAACATTCAAGATCACATATAAATTACGTGTCACTGTCACATGAAACAAACACTACCAATTAAAATTGTATCACTGTCATACCGTGTTCTTCCACAAAAGGGACTATCATATTTTGCCGGATAACACTGACACACTGGACTGTGTTGCCGAAACTTATTTTCCTAACTCCCCACAAACCAAGCGAAATTTCCCAAATATGAGAAGAAAAATAAAAAATTATGAAGTTTTTAATTACTTTTATAGGGCTTTTGCTATTCCTTACAATTTATAATTTTTTGGAAGGTATAAATTCAACAATACCACCCTTTTTTTTAAATTGTCTCTAGTAGTCTGGTAGTCATGAAGGAAACTTCCCCGCAATTCGGGGAATTGTCCAAAAATTGGGAACCCTGGTCTTCAATATTTTTCATTCATTAAATCTTCACTTTAGACACAACCAATGAGGACCAAGCTCCTGCCGCCGGAGTTACGCCCCTAGTTTAAACCATTTCACTATTGTGTGCCGTTCATACACACGAAAATATACACGAGTGTGCGTAAATTTATGAACGAAATGTAGGCGAAAAGAATCCTTGCCTTGCGTACGTAAGCTCCGTCGAACTGTGAGTCACATGGCGTCTGCGACAAGTTGCTATATGAGTTTTAACAGGAGTTTAACTTTTTTTTTAATATTTTGTGTTATTGTATTACATAGTTAAAATAAATGCATTTGGCGTTGTTGGTAGGGTAGGCTAGGCCTAATTGCTTCTATGGACGGCACGCCCCTGGTGCTCCACAACAGCGTTTAGTGCAGACTGAAAACTTAAGTGACTGAGAATTTGTGCATTCGATGTTTTTTTCGAGTACTTCACTTTTTTAGCTACCCTCTTGAAACCAATATGAATGTTGTCGTAATAAACATCGATAAGGGCTCCTAAACATGTCAGCTTGACGGTTCAATTCATAACTTTGTCAACAACTACTTAGATAAGTTTATTTAAACCAAAATAGTGACTGATTCGAGGTGGGCCCTATTTTGTTTTGAGTAGTTTAGAAAGGGTCTATGCCCAGCTATGGGTGCCAAATCTGGACTGGCAAAAATACATCGAATCTGCTACAATAATTTACTCAACAATCAGAGGGATACGTTTTCGCGCTTCTGTTCGAAATTTGGATCATACTTTGACATCACATCAATCATCATCATCATCATCATCTGCCTAGCCTTTTCCCAGCTATGTTGGGGTCGGCTTCCAGTCTAACCGGATGCAGCTGAACACCACATCAATCAATAAAATAAAAATAAAATAATTAATTTAATCTCAATCATCAATAAATTGAGTTCTAAACTGCTTCGTTCTAGTAGAACTCAATTCTGAATGACATTACCTACTAGTTGTTTATTAGCGGTATAGTAAGCTGTCCCCATATACGAGGGAGCGTTTTTATGTTCGCGTAATGGGGGATAAGGGGTGGAAATAAAAAAACCAAATTATTTTTCTTTTTCAATATATTCTTACCTGCAAGACGGATATATTTTTCAGATTATTCAATTAATTTAAAAAAAAGTTTTCTCTTTATCTTCAAAATACGCCGAAACTGCCTCTTTTTTTTTTTAGATGGGAAATCATCAAATAACTTCTCCCGCTTTGGGCGGAGCGGGAGGGTGTGTCAGACTCTTACTGACTAAAACCCACCCGTATTCCTTCCTGTTGCCTGTGTTGCCAGGGGCCTCGGTGGCCCTTTAGTACCTTCCCGCGACCCCGGTAGGCATCGGCCCTAGTGGACCCCTACACTTGTGCTGACGACATCTCTTTGCGGCGTGCGTGGAATATAACGCGCCGTCGACCCGGGCCTGGTCCTTACCGCCACCGGACGGTGAGCTAGCCATTGCTCACCGTCCGCAAGCACGCGCCTACGGTGGCCGGAAATCCGCGCGGGATTCCCGACGCCTAGGGCGTTTCCCACGGCGAAATTTGCCTTTCCCTCAACCGTCCCGCCTCCTCCGCGAGTATTACTGCTTCTTAGAAGGAGGTTACCGCTGCCCATGCCCTCTCGCTCCGTTCTATGGCCTGAACTAGGGCCGGACGCGAGAGATCTCTGCCGCCGATCGCCTCCACGAGGACACGGCGGTGCTCTGCCCAAGCCGGGCAGACCTCCACCGTATGTTCCACCGTGTCCTCCGGGCGATCCACACAGTGGTGACACCCGGGCGTTTCCTCCCGCCTTATCCGACACAGGAACCTCCCGAAACTGCCATGTCCGATGAGGACCTGCGTTAGGCGGAAGGTGAGGACGCCGTGGCGCCTCTCTAGCCACTCCTCAAAAAGGGGACTTATCGCCGCAATCGTGGCGTGCGCAGCACTGGGTTGCGACAACCGTACTCTCCATGTCGCCATCAGATCCCGCCGGAGTTCCGTCCGCTGTGCCGCGATTTCTCGCGGCAGCGGAGTTACGCCCCGGCGTTTCGCCTCCTCGCGCCACTCCCATACGTGCGCGAGGACTTTTGCCTCCAGATCCCATGGCGGTAATCCGGCAAGGAGGCTCGCTGCCTCACAGGAGACCGTGCGGTATCCCCGGACCATCCGGATGGCCATGACCCTTTGGGCCGCGCTCAGCCGGTGGGCTGGCCGCAGCGTCAGGGAACGCGCCCACACAGGAGCCCCGTAGAGGGCCATGGACCGCACGACCCCCGCGTAGAGCTTCCAGCAGGAGGCGTATGGACCCCCCGATTGGGCAGGAGCCGCTTCAATGTAGCCCCTACCCGCTCTAGTTTGGGAGCCAAACGTCGGAAATGCTCCACGAAGTTCCACCGGCTGTCGAGGACGAGTCCCAGGTACTTCGTCGTCGCGGAAACCAAACTGGCTCTCCGCCAAATCCGGCCCCAGATCTCTCTCCGTCCGCGGCAGCGGAGTTACACCCCGGCGTTTCACTTCCTCGCACCACTCCCATACGTACGCGAGGACTTTTGCCTTCAGTCACACGGTGGGGGGGGGGGGGACGACACTTAACTCTAACAAAAATTAGCACTTTAATGCTTAATATTACGCAAGTGGATCCTTGAAACGACAAAGTGGTGTTCACATACCCGCAATATTTTTGAGCGGACTATCCAACGATACCTCTCACCATGGGGTAGGCGAGAAAATAAAATATCATCCCCACATTACGAGCAAGGGAGGTACACTAAACATTTTTTTTTTCTTCATTTTATTCTAGCACTTTGTCGGCGTGATTAATATGTATATACCTATGCCAAATTACAGCTTCCTAGTACTAAGCGTCTCTGAGCTACAGTGGGGACAGACAAATAGACAGTCAGACGGGCATGGCGAAACTATAAGGATTCCTTGTTTACTACGGAACCCTAAAAATGGCGAAGTTGTTTGCGTTTTAGTCTACGCTAGACAACTACGAAGTTGTTTGCGTTTTAGACAACACTATTAGCATCTGACGTCACAACACAGGAGAGCGATAGCAATTTCGCGCCATTCAGTACAATTATCGTTTTGTGTGATAAGAATAGAAGAATAATTTCAAAAGCGTATAACTTCTCCTTTTTTTGATTTTATTAGATTTTTCACAAAACGTCTCTTTTTAGTAACATATTTAAAGTAAGTATTCATTAATTTCTTTGATAGTAGTCAAATACCCTATTACCATGCTTGATATAGTCTGTTTGGTAATCCGCTATGTGGATTTATGTAGACAGTAGGAAGCTAAGTACACTTCTGAGTAGTGAGTCTATCCTACTGACATCTATCTAGTCCGTTTTGATCCACTGCGGGGCATAGGCCTTCCTCTCCCTTTTCTTTTCTGCGTAATCCTGTCCTCAGGCTAATGTGGGCCAGTTATTTCGGTAGGAGTCAAGTCAGAAATCTGCAAGACTCCTATTACTACTGTTAAGATGGGGAATAGTCTTTCTAACTATTACTCAAATATTCACGTGCTTATTTTTTATTTGAGTATTTCAAGCACATTAATAAAATTGATTCCCTAAAAATGCAGTGTAGATTAAAAATTATTAATTGCCTCTAGTCACGCACAGCAAAAAGTATGTTAGCCGTGTAGGCGACACAATAAATGGGACATTCATTAATAGCTAGGTATCGTACCGTGCCACAGTTTACCGATAGAACTTTTAGTAAATCGATGATAGATTATTGTGTCTGTAATATTCAAAGAACATAATCTAGTCCCTGTGTCTAGACTTCGATGGCGTAGCAGTCACGGACGCAGGCTGGACGTGATTGCGGTCATACAACCTCGTTTCGCTCATAAGAGAACAACGTACTGCGACTGTTATTTCATGTAACCGTTGTAATTAGAATAAATGTTTTGGTTTCCAGGCTTCACGGTTCATTGTTATGAGAAGAATACGGGATAGTTCAAATGACAATGATTTTGTCGCGACTTTAGACACTAACATTAATTTTACGGCTATATTTGATCTATTCTATGATTTGATCTCGATATGCCCCTTACAACATTAGAAACACTGCTTTTGTGATTGAAAATTCGATGTTTATTCCTTCTCATGGTCCGATACGCTTTTTAGGATGAAAATTAAATTCTTCTTTCTAAGTCTTGTCTCTCACTGTTGAAGATCGTAACTTCTCTTAATTAATTTATGTAAAATGGACCTCCATTTGCTACGGCCTATGGCTTGATGGGAGTGCCTCACTCACCGGCACTTCCAGTTACTCCAACATCTGGCATGACCATATCTTTGGGCTACGTCCTCTTTGTATTTGGCCTCCTACCTTCTATAAGTTTCTCACTATTATCGATATTTTTGCAGGCAATGTGGCCAACATTTGTAATAGTCTGTGCAGGCACACAGAGGACAGTCGGTTTTGTTGCTTCCTCTCTCATCCAGCTTTAATTTTTATTAAAAGCGGCGTAATTCTACACATTAAATAACAGTTCTCTCGCAATTGTTCGAGTAATATTATGTAGTGAAGCCAGATTTATTAGGTTCGTATTTTCGTGCATCATCATTACATTACATCATTACAGTCTATGAAACATATTGTACGGTTATACGTAACTATCCAAAGGAGTATTACGATGAGGTACATTTTATTCGCTTAATGGGTACTGTACCTCAACAGTTACCCGAGCTATTTCATAATGCTCTTCTGAATATAGAGACCCGTTATATGGAACCCATTTGCACTTGCCACATGTTACCTCCATTACAAAGCTATTCACATAGCGTCTTCTATGCAAATGTGTGTTTAAGTGCGCCAATTCAATTCTCTTCGGCGACTCTTGATTGATGTTGCTGGTAGTTCTCATAATGTACAAAGTTTGATAGGATAGCACAACTGGATAACTGTTATTTATATTTTGATGAAAGTGAAAGGGAAGAAGTAAAATAACAACTTTTCGAGCAATTTTTTGCGGCTGCGTTCATATAATTGGTATGACATTAGATTTAAAATGAATAAATTAGATAATTGACCTTGACGAATCTAGAATTTTTTAAATAATTTATCAATGTCGCAGGCGTTTCGAGTAGTTTTTTGTAAGTTGTATTTGGCGACTACTACAATACTACTCATTTTACTCAGACAATTACTAAGATTTTTGAATATTAGTCTATTTTTTCCGCATTTCCTTAAAGTACAGACTCTTATTTTCTCGCTTGCAACACAAATATTTTATATACAGAGTGGATTTTGAGACGGGGCAGTAAGGGCAGGTTCTTTAACCGTTGTAGCCAGGTGTAGCTATAGAAAAACGGTCTTAGGAAACTGTCCTTAACTTTTGAGATACACTCAGCGGCACGGAATGTGGCCCAAGCGCGTTATGTGGTTTATTATGTAAATGAAACGCGATAGAGGTTCTTTTTTTGTTTTAATACTTAAAATGTTTATTCGAATCTTAAATGCAATGATTAATTAACAAAAAAAATAAGTTAACTTAATTAAAATTTTACAAAATTACCAAAAAAGACTTAAGCTACAAGTTTCCAAAGAATGTTTTTAAGTTAAAATTTACAAAATAAAGCCATGGTACTTAAAATAAATAGCGGGTATTTCCACCTCTGGCTCTAATAACCGCCTGCATGCGATCAGGCATGCTGTGGATTATGTTTTTAATGTCCACATGGGGTATTTTTGCCCATGCGGCCACCAGAGCGGTTTTCAACTGACTGATAGTCTCTGGAAGATTGGGACTGGATCGGATGCGTATTTTAAGCATATCCCAGACGGGTTCTATGGGATTCATGTCTGGGCTTCGCGCTGGCTACTCCAATTTTGTTATTCTAACCTCCGACAGGTAATCATCGACGCAACGCGTTGTGTGAGGTCGGGCATTATCTTGCATTAAGATGAAATCTTCGCTACCGATGAATCCCACGAATGGTAAAACGTATTCCTGGAGGATCTCTTCAATGTATCGCACTGCCGTTAGACGACCTTCAATTACTGCTAACTCTGTGCGTGCTTCTGAACAGATCCCTCCCCAAACCATAACTGATCCACCATGGAAACTGACGGTTTGCCTGGTAGTGATTGTCAGAAACCTCTCCCCATGCCTTTTCCACACACGTTGGCGGCCATCTGAAGCTCGTAAGGCCACTCTGCATTCATCAGTCCGTAGAACTTTACTCCACTGTTCGTGAGTCCAATTTGCGTGTTCGCGAGCAAACCGAAGTCGAGCTACGCGATGATGCCGGAGCAGTTCTGGACCTCGAGCTGGTCTTCGAGCACGCAGATCTCATTCCACCATTCTCTTTCTTATTGTCCGCTCGCTTAAGTTGACCCCTCTTGCCGTTTGTAGCCGCTGCCGTATTTCGACCGCAGTAAGGAACCGATTTCTCAAAATTGCGAGAGCGATAAATCGGTCATCTCGCGCTGATGTACACCTAATACCGCCACTTCCTGGTCTCCTTGTGTATAAGCCAGTCTGGTCGTACATTTTTAAGGCGTACCTTAAAGTTGTACGCGGTACATTTAAAGTTTCAGCAATCTCTCGCTGCGTTCGCCCCTGACTCCGAAGCAACACAGCCTGAGCAACTTGAGCTGAAGTTAGGGGCATTGTTTTTTAATTCTGGAAGCATAAATTACTACAGATTAATTAAAAAGTAAAACAATAAAGATTAAATGCACGATCATTTGAATATCGAATTTTAACTCACCCGTGTTTTGTGCGTTCCAGTAACGAACTAACGTTGAGTGTCACAGAAATTAAACAAATGAACTTTTTTTTGTGCTTACCCTCTTAAATTAACAAAAACAAATGCCCTGACAAACTGCCACTAGAAATTCTCATACGCGATACCAAAATCGCCTGTTATCGGTTTGTTTATGTTTGGGCCACATTCCGTGCCGCTAAGTGTATTTTGATATGTACCCACAGATTTTGAGAACAAAGTACAGACAGCAAAAAATTGGGAAATTTTCTTAAAAAAGCGAAAACTTACAATCTATGATTATAAAAAATACAAAATAATACATAGAGCCCTACGCAAAAGTAAACCTTAAAAGTTTTGTTGTTTCCTCTTTTTGTTGTTCAACTTTAACGTTTTTTATAGCTAACTGGTTGGGCGTTCATGCGAACAAGACTCAGATTGTTGCCTAAAGTAACCATAATGCTGTTTTTCCAGTCTTAAATATTTTATTATGCCCCTGACAAAGACGTACGGTTTGTCTCGGATATTTTTTTTATTTCTTCTTTGGCAACTGAGCCGATGGCGACTATTCTGCCAGCGTCATGTGGCGGCTATGTTTTTGTATTTACGCAATTATAATAGTATGGTGTTGCCACAACGTACGTAATGGTCGTGCGCTCGATTTCGCAGTATTTCATTAATATTTCACTACAAGTATGATATTTGTTTATATTTAATTAATTTCCTTACTATTAAAGAACGTGGCGTATCGTTTATTGCAACGTGCAATTATTGTAAGAAATAGAGTAGGTTAAACATTATAATTGACATTTCCGAAATATTAATGAAAATTCTGCAGTAGTGCAGTATTTAAAACGTGAGAATACTTGCGTGTGAATTACTATATGCCAATCATGGCCAATTACATACACGAATTGACAAATTGCTGTCGAAAGGTGTTTGACCTTCATTGTTAGAACATAATTATTGTATTTTTGTCAGTGGTCTAAAATACCCTATAGCAATCTGCAATCTTTATCTGTGGTTTATGTTAAAATATGACTGAAAAGGGACTAGTAAGTTCTTGTAAATTGTATATACGGAAATAAACCACTTTGTGTTCACTGTTCAATGCTGTTCGTTGTACTATTGATACAAATGCCAAAATAATACTTTTGTATAAAAATATATTCACAATGATTTAAATAGATATTCGCTGTTCCGTCATTTTCGCAACATGTCAAACCTTGTGGATGGGGTTTTTGAGTAAAAGTCACTAGTGCTATGTAAGTACATTGTACAGAGGCCTGATTTGAAAATGGACAAACTTCACTTGACCAGAGCTAACATTAGCTTCTCCACTATTATTTTTCTACTAAGTGGTATCTGTGGTCAGTACCCAATCCAAAGACACGTGGCAATACGGGAAGTTAACGCTGGATGTAATCATTTATTTGCGATCGCGATTGGTATAAAAAACATTACAAGCTGAAGTTTGCAACCTCGGATTGCAGTGTAATTTGCTTTATCATTATGGTTTGTTATTGTGAAGAATCGTGATGAGATGGTCGTCACCGCAAACGCAATGTTGTCTTAACCATCACCATCTGGCGAAATGAGCCTAGATTTTATAATGTTAAACGACAAAGAATTAAATAAGAACGCCAAAATACTGTTGAATCTTAATTAAATTACAACGGCAGTTAAAACGCTGTTATAGGTGATGATCAGAATGTGAATTCATTACAGGCAATGATATCGAGCTTGAGCACGCAATAATTCAATGCTAACGGACGATGGCGTACCTTACATTATCTTGAGTGTAATGATCAGGCTGCAATCTACCCAGAAGTATATGATCCCGTTAGCTAGGTATCACGACCGCGGCTAGTTTATTGGAAAGTGAGTTACATGGACCGTGGCCGGTGGCCAAGTGCGCGTGCGCCCGTGTGGCTAAATGCTGTCGGAAGAAAATCCTAATCCGACCGTTAAAGCAATAAATTCATATTTTTTTGTACAATAATTTGTATTTATAATTACTGAAAAAGAGATATTGTAAAGTATATTTCATGTGTCACGTTTGTTTCTTCACTGGTAATTATTTTTACCGTGTCTTCAACTTCAGATTTGTATAAAATGGTCTCATTGGTCGAAGATCATTGCGGTTAAATTGTTCCGTTGTTTCCATTATTCTATTTGTATTGTATTCACCATGTTGGCTGGCATGTCTATCATGGTACTGTTATTTTGCTTTATCAATACGCCATAAAATGTAGTTTTGGGATACTTGCATCAATATTGACAATCACATTCAACACATACGAAGCCGTCAATTGGAAAGCGTTAGGTACTTATAAAAGTTTTAGGTAAATTTAGATAATAAACTACATTTTGAAGTATTATTTTAAGGCTCTTAGTTTAGTCTAGAATCAAGCACGATCTTTTTTACAACAAAAATCCATCCTGTATTTGTACCGAAGTGTTGCTGTTAAATTGGTGGTAAGGACCAAATTCTGCAAAGGAAAGTTATGTTCTAAAGGATATTAGGATGGGGGAAATTCTTTTTTATTATCATTAATAATTAATTAATTAACCGCTTTATTCCTACCCAAAAAAACTTACCACTGATTTCTAAAATATGATAACAGGCTCTTATCCATTTATTAGATTACGCGTCAAATCACATTTTTTATGAAAATTGCTTGTTAGTAAACAGTTACTGAAATGATCTTTGGTTTTCCGCTTTCCAATAATTGAGCATCAATTTAATTGTTTTCACATTTTTTTTGTAAATGTACTTAGACCCAAAAAATTACATTCACATGCAGGAATGCGGGATTCGACGTTTGTGTACACACTTAACAATCTTGGTTTGGTCAGTATTGCATAATATAAGAGAAAACGACTGTTCCGTCTGCCTTATGATGTAAAGTTGTAAAGCCTACTAGAGTATAACCAATTAATACTTTCTTTGCCAAACTCGTCATATGATATTTGTAAGTATTCATTACAACACATTCACGATTTATTAAAAGACCCAATCCCACATTACATCACTGCATTTTGTCAATGGTCTACATTTATTTCTATGTGTGACTGCAAGAAAAGAAGAGATTACGATTGTTATGTAATGTAATGTAATGAGCAACATTAGCGTAGGAATGGTGTATGTTGTTAGGACAGGTGTGCAATGGTTAGACGTCGGAGATGTGCGGCGGTGGCTGCACTTTCACTCTCGCCGGTGTGACAGCACCGGGGTACCGGTCACAGGCTGGCAGTGGTGCCTCGCCTGTGCTCGCCGCCGCCGGCTGCGCCGCCCAGCTCCGCGACCGATCGACACCCTGTGTCAATACTATGGTCCGCTGCGCATGAGCTCGCTCACTCGTTGCTCTGCTGAATATCGAGATCGTGTTGTGAAAAAGCGCACAGATATTTTTAGATTAGGTGTTGTTCGGTCGTGTGTTGTTACTGGAAATTATCTGGTGTAAGGCAATCATAACCATTTTTGGAATTTAAAATCAGTGTTTATTCAAATATTGTTGAAGTGAAAACTGCAGTATCCAAAATCAGGCGTTCGTTTCGCAGAGAAAGTATATACAGAATCCGATGTCAAGTTTTCCCCTTACTGTAATGTTTTGACGTAACTTTCACAAATACGCTCGAGATAAGACAAGTGTTTAATTAATTAATTAATTAATTACAAATCTGTGAGCTGAACAAACAGGTTTGTGTTCTGTGTATAGAGTGTTGGATATTGAATCGCGACTTGTGCTGAGCTACGTTCGTGAATGCAATAATGTTACTGTGCTAATGTTAAATCGGTTTGGTTTTATTGCGCTCGAATTTTGTGGTGTCAAGGTTGAAAGTGGACGCTGGACATCAGTCAGTGTAAAACAAACGCGCGTGATACTCATATTATGACGGCCGTCGCCATCTACACCGACGACGGGCACATACTGTAAATAAATAATGATCTAATTGTATCTTCCAACGTATTTGCTATTTCTGTGCACGACCGTAGCCAGATACAGATATGTTAATATCGTGATAATGTAAAGCCATTTAATAAACGGCAATATTTTCACTAAACAGTGAAACTTAGCAGAGGTACGTTGCCCACTTTCTTGGATTTCTAGAGGGCCCTCCTTTTCACTGCGGCACTAGCATCCGCTTCGTTGCTTGCGATCACCGGTTACTATGAAAATATCCGCAGTGTGTGACCCCAACTAGAAACGAACCAGTCGTCAAACTTATTGGAAATATGAACAGAATGTGCGTGATAAACTAAGGAAGGACACAGCCATTTCTTATTCAAGAATTGTAAACTGATAGGGAGAATAATAATTAAGAAATAAGCGAACCTAAAAAGAAAAAAAAATGCCACATTACGACGAAAGTTTCATCCACGACGACAATCTTAATCAAAGAAGGAATAAAAGAAGCTATCACGTTTATAAAAATGGGTTAACTCCCTTGAGGTTGATAGAGACAAGTGATATGCTACACGCTCTAGAAGAGAGAGGATCATCGGTAATAAAAAATAATATTAGAAATATCAAGTGCCGTGGAAATCGGTATAAACCAACAGCACAAAATGGATCACAAGGTGTCAGTCCAGTGAAATACAAAACTCCCGATATTATTGTAGATCACAGTCCACGAATGACTGTGTTCGACCCCAATAAATATTGCGACTTACGAAACAATAATGTATATTCCCTCACACCTTGTAAAAGTTTTGACAATCTGACGCTCAAACCGTCGAAAAAAAACTACCTTTATAAAAATAAAATAAGAAATGGGAGCAGTCTTCAAAACTTGGTGGATGACGGACAGTTGAAGCACTTTGCTTCTCCATCGGAGCTTCGTGACGCATCAGTGTCATGCAGAGAAGATGCCAGGAAGTCGTACTCCGTAGTAGATGCTCAAAGTCGACCAGCACACAGCCGAACTACTCTATGTACTCCAGCGCCAGGACAAGGAATTTACCGCCAAATAAACAACGAGGGCGTTTCTGGAAAGAACGGTACGAAATAAACTACGACTAATCATGATGTAATTAATACTAATGCTATAACCTATAGGCAACATAACCTATTTTATTGGTCTGCGTGCTATACACCCAATATAACTATTTGCGATTAAGTTGTTATTTTCGAACATTTTATACCTTTTTTTTTTTGGATGGGGAATCATCAAATAACTTCTCCCGCTCTGGGCGGAGCGGGTGTGTCAGTCTCTTACTGACTAAAACCCACCCGTATTCCTTCCGTTGCCTGTGTTGCCAGGGGCATCGGTAAGTAACCCTTTGGTACCTTCCCGCGACCCCGGCAGGAACATTTTATACCTTGTGGTGTGGTTATGATTTTCACTATTTATTTTTTTAAGCTCAATATTTTTTGTTTTTGTCCTAAAATTGGCAAAGAACTGTTTGTACTTATGAAAAGTCTTAATCCGGTGTTAGTATCTCACTTGAAAAGTTTTTCTGTCGTCAGAAGAGTTATCATGAGGCATTTTTCCACAATGCGAAAAGGAAGAGAAGCTGCTAAAGCTTTCGATTTTTCTTCCTTGTTCGTATCTTTGCACTTTATAAACAGGTAGTGCATCTAATGAAATGCTTGATATTGTGTAACAAGACGTAAGATACGCGGGAACTGCACCATTGTGTCTATTGTTATCATAATGTTAAGGCCGTTGACAAAAAGTTGACTAATTACTAAACAATGCTACTACGCTACTCGTATTATTACTTATAAAATGATGTGTATTCTTAATTAACATAATTCATTGTTTTTAATACATTTTAACTTTACATATCGGTTACCTAGAAAACGATGAATAGTAATATTATAATGATGATTTTTTTAACTTTATTATGTTTCGTATTATTAATGTATGCAAACAACTTTCGATTTCGAAAACTCCTCATTCATAAGGTCAGTAGGTTTCCAGATGATTGCTATAATAAAACAAGAATCTTACTTATTTGCATGATGATTAGGTTGACTTTCGCTTCCTAGATAATTTAAATGAATACTAAAATGAGAGTCCTGTTGATTTTTAATCTGAAACATCCTGCCAAATGCAATTCTTCAATATTATGGTACTGGCCGACCTTAAAAAAGTTGATCTGCCTTTTCGGTATATAGGGCCCTATATACCTAAAACCGCTGCAGTAAGTAGAGATACAAACATTTTTACGAGCCTCTTTTCTCGCCCTTCCCTTTATTTTTTGGTACAGGTGCATTTGGTATATACATATATTTTTTATAGTTTGCTTTAACGAGCTTTCATTGGATACCCACCTATATGACCTTTCTTCTGAAAACGTGGAAAACCAGTCCCTATTTCTTCCAAACCCTAATTTAAACCTTCACTATTTAATCAAATTTATTTGTTTTTTGTTATACTTACATAACTTCACTTGACAATTAATTATTAGACCATCGTGCCATCATCGATATATCATGCACTGAGATATCAGTGCCAAATTCCAAATCTGTACAAGAGTTACGTCATGCCAGTGGATAGATAGCAGCTGGATGAGAGCAACCGAGGATGGAGTAAAATTTTGTGCTATTGGCACCGCGCTATGTACAGCAATGGACTGATACGCTGATCATAAAGTTCTAATAAAATTCTTTTTACCAATTTGGGCACATGTGTCACATGACACGTCCAGTAAATACAAATGTAAATGCAAGAGATTATCTACACATTCATGAATAAAATATTAGTTGCGAATGCCGTTCGCATTAGGTTTAATTTGAATATGTACAAAATAAATCCAAATCATGCGTTTTTCTTTTACTCCGATACTAAAAGAGTAGTCGTCAGTGATGTTGTACGCAATGTACCCATATGGGACTGCGTCCATGCTGTACCGAAGTCGCATGCTAAGTAGGACTTAATACCTAGTGTGTGTGCACTGTGCTGGTGATGTGTTATGTATGACGCACTCGGGCTTGGGAAGCGAGTATGTACCGCGGCGTCCGTCTGTCGCGGGCGGTGCGACTCGGGAGGTTCACTGGTTCAGTCGACGCCAGTCGTCACAGCGACTTTGGGCGCGTCCTCCTGTCGCCTTCGCGTTTATTTATAAACTCACGCGTCATCGGCATTATAATTGATAAACTGATGTTTACTACGTCTATATTCTCCCGTTTATTGTGACCCATAGTTCAATTTTCATATTTGTACTACATTTGATGTTGTGGATAACGGAGACCTGTTCTACGTCATAGAGCAGCAACTGCAATCAGTCGAGGTATTCTTTCTTCTAAATAATTAATTTTCTTTATAGCTATGCTTTTAAATTATTTGTCTAAACAAATTATCTGTAACTAAATCAATTCTATTGGAGAGATTCTATAACATTTTATTTTAACCATTATTTTTTTTGCTGTAATTATGAATTCTTTGAATCTTTACAAACACTATGAAATATTTTCCTGTTAAATAATAATTTGGTTGCGATTTTGCAGGCGTCTTCCTGCTTCTAAAGGATGAAATAAGCAATCAACATTAAATTAAATTCAGTTCATTGTAGTTCTAAAGTATATAAAACTAATTATGTTTTACTTAACCATTAAAATGATTTATGTTTCAACACCTCTGATCACAGTAGCCTGCTTGGCAGATAATTGCATACAAATTTAACCCTTTTTTATCTAGTGGGTAGTGTCTTTGCGAACACTGATACACTTGCAGTGTTTTTTTTATATCAATGGCAAGATTTTACTAAACCACAGGATCTCAAACTTATTTCGCTCTTTGCCCACATGATGTTTTTGTTTGCATTAAACTAAAATATAACTTGAATTATTATTTTCCACATTACCGTCTGTTCAAGTGCAAGTCCTACTTGTGTTTTTAGTTATAATAATAATGTAGATCTGCGTCAACTTATTAAGTACCAAAGGCAAAAAAAGGAACGGTATAAGTACGTAAACTTTCAAAATGTATACAAGTTTGATCACTTTGGGCATAGGTTTGTATAGCACAAATTTAAAGTTTTAAGACAAATAATAATATGAGAAAGTAAAGTTATAATTATATAAAAATAATAATATTATTTTTGTTATGTTAAATCTTTGATGAGGTTCCACTGGACCATTTACCTCAAATAATTATTAAGAAAGGTAATCGTGTTGGTTCATGCAGAAATATCTTTGTGGATTTATGAATATCCAATAAAAACATAAGTAAATAAATTTAAAATCAAAATGAATGTGAATAGTTGTTTTATAAGTTTTGTTAACTAAGGTCCAAATACAAGGTAATTTCTTATGTTTAATGTCAGAATGACGTAACTGTATGACTGAATCATTTGCAAGGTCATCTCAAAAATGGTAATATGTTTACGCTAGTTTTTGTTTATCCAGCCTTAATAGTAGTTGTCCATGTTAGATTTACGTATACAATTTTATCATTATTTTTAAAATACTTTTTAATCGTGGTTCTAATACAAGGTGTTTTCTTATGTTCAGTGTCAGAATGACGTAACTGTATGACTGAATCATGTGTAAGAGCATCTAAAAAATGGTAATATGTTTACGCTAGTTTTTATTTATCCAACCATAATATACAATTTTATCATTATGTTAAAATACTTTTTAATCGTTATTATTTATGCATAGAAAAAACGATCATATCTACATAGATTACAGGTATTATTCAGTAACATACGGTTAGTAGATTAATCGCCCTAGTTTCTTACATGGATGCCTTTATCTATGACTGTCCTATCATCCTATGACGTGGCATACCTACAACACGAATTGTTACCATGCTACGTGTAGGCAGTAGGGAATTTGTGTAGATACATATGACACCATTTCGAGTTGGTTAGGCTAAAGTAATGTTTGGAACAAACATTGATAGTGCTAATGACTGATTCAATATGGATGCATAATATAGGTCCAGACAATATTCCTGTATACATCTACCAGATAGATACAGCCATGTCTTTGCTGTTCTCAGCACGGCTTTCGATCGAACCGTTCTGTTAGTACAAACCTGGATCCACAAAGCTTATGGATCTCATATCGCATCACTTGGCTAAAGGCAAGGCAGGCAACAGGTTGATGTTGTTTATTTCGACTTCAATAAAGCCTTTGATCGCGTGGATAATAACATTTTACTCGCCAAGCTCTCTAACATTGACTTCTCAACAAAGTTACTCCAATTTATTGCGAGTTATATGCGGTATGGCCAGCAATATGTTAGACATGGGTGCCTTGTTTCAGAACCGTATCATACTCGCTCTGGGGTTAGCCAAGGGACCATTTTGGGACCTTTATTTTTTGGAGTTATGGTTAATGATCTTGAGAAGGTTCAAACATAACCATAGCTTTACGGTGATGATCACAAATTGGTATATGGTGTGGAAGAAAGACGCTGATTCGACAACACTTCAAGACGACATTAAGTCTGTTTTTCAATGGAGTTTTGTAAACAAGTTGCTTTTTACCACTTCTAAATGCAGTGTTATGTCTTGCAGTCGAACACATAATCCCAGGCATATTCAATACTTCTTAAGGGAAGAACCCATAGTTCGTGTCAACTCTGTCAAAGATCTCTGAGTACAATTTGACACAAAACTTACTTTTCACGAAAACATGAGGGTACTCGCTGAAGATTCGTACCGGAAACTAGGCTTTGTTATAAGGAATTTGCAAGACTTTAACATCCCACTGGTCATTAACCCACGTGGATCCACTCGAGACGCAATGGCTGTTTAATTGTTTCTGTAATTACTGGCATACGATGGGTTTACATGTTCTTAGTCAGGAGTAAGTTAGAATCAGCTGCAGTGATCTGGAATCCCTATGAGAGCACTTACGCCTTCCTTCTTGAGAAAGTCTAAAAAGCCTTTCTTAGATATCTTACAAAAAACTCTTCGGATACTACCCTTTTCTTTATCCTACACAATTCCTACTTGTACTAAATTTTAATTCTCTAGAAGTGATTACTTCTCGCTTATCACAGCTTGTCGTATTATGCGCGGTGAGTCCAATTGTCCAGAACTTGTGGCTCAATTGTTGAGGCTTTTTGTTCCTGTTGTGCCCAAACGCCAACTGAGGCCGCGAAGACACCCGTTATGTGCCGTATGTTCAGCACGCACCAGTGTCACGAGCTAACTCGCCTCTAGTTCGGGCGCTTTGACATCAACAACGGAGTGTGACTTGTTTACCGGGAGATGGATAGATGTTTGTCATGAGTGTTTAAGATTCTTTAAGATGATGGATGAAAGATACATAATATAAAGTTGTACATTTCTATTGATTGGTTTGTTATGTTTACATTGGTTCTTATTGTGTCTATTTTGTCACTTTCTCGTGTTCTATTTTTTATTGTTTTGTTACATTTTAACTGTGCAACGCCTTAGATTTATTAAAAATCTGTTATGTTGTCTACGTATCTTAAATAAATAAATCCAAGGCTGACTGTTTGCTAAACGTTGTATTTCCTCTAAATTAATTTTAGTCGTAATTTGTAGTAATTGATTCAATAAATTACAGAGAACGAATCGGGCAGCGAGGGGAGCTCGGGGCATCGCGGGTCGTTGCGCGGCGCCAACAAGTTGGCAAGGCGCGCACGCTCATTCAAGGACGACCTGCTCGAGCGCATCTCAAACATGCGCTCACCGGCGCAACAGCATCACCGGCCGCATCTCTCCTCCAATATCAGGTCAATATACGTGCACATCCGTTTCTATGATAACGCGCCATGTTTCATTGTTTCCGCGCGTTGTGATACATCCAAAAAGAGTCAAGCGTGATTTGGACACGTCCGTCGCTCAGAGGTTCCGTACCTTATTGGGCGCATGCTCCAAATAACGCTACGAACCTCAATATAAACTTATTCTAAACAATCAATACGTGACACTATACTTTTACATTTTAAAGTTTTTAAACTTATTGTTCTACACTACCTCGCCTCTCTCTCAGCTCGGCGGTTTTGTATTTCCGTTTTTTGTCACCCACTTCCGAAATTAAGGTTGTTTTACACTACGTAGTATTTTTTTCGAAGTCAGTTGTTATTTTTGTAAAAAAGTTTTTATTTATTTATTTGTTTTTATTTTTTACGTATTTTTCCCACTAAGGGCTCCCACACAAAACTGCGATGCGATGCGATACGACGCCGCATTGTATAAAATAACATAATAAAAAAACAATAGAGATCGCAGATTTTTGCGATGCGATGCGAATTCGCAGTTTTGTGTGGGAGCCATTAGTTTTATGTAGATGATGTTATAATAACTTCCTGGCACTGTTATTTACATAGCAAGTAATGGTAGTCGAATTTGTGTGGGGTAAGTATCACAACTAAAAAGTGAAAAATAGAAACTTAAAAAAAAAAAAACACCACATAGCGAAAAATAACTTTAATAGCGGAGTTCTGCGGCAGAAAACGAAAATACAAATACAAAAACAAAGACACCGACTTCTGCAATTAAAATTATTTTTCACTTTGTAATGTCTTTTTTGGAAGTCTCTTGCATAGAATATCATTGGTTCTAGTAGCAAAATTGAGTACGTAAGGAAAACGTTATCTATACAAACTGCAGATGTATTGTTGATTACATCTTATGGTATACACACCTTATCTAGTAGCTTGTTTGCAGTGCGATGAAATCTTTGTATATTACTTGTTATCTATATTGATAAATTTACATACATAACTCTCCTCCTATCTTTCGACTGACGACAAGAAAGTGTCGCTCATATTAACACAGTATTATCTTTGCCACTAGTGCAAGAACAATGTTATTGTGTTGAGTGTTATCATATTTTTTATTAAAAATGTCACGTAAATAGTTTTGTAGTCTCGTAATTTGTAAAAGAAGTCGTATAGTTTTGTGAAGTTGTAACGAGTCTAACTATCGGGCTTGTTATTAGTTTGGACATTGCACTAAAATGTGGCATTAATTATGAGTCATAAGCACGACCCGCGACTGTCGGACTCATTAGTACATTGTCCGCTGAAATCTCATTAGTTTAGTGCGTGCAATGTTAAGTGATTACATTTTAATGTCCGCGCGGGCTGTCACCGTGACCGAATCGCTTTTTATTTATTGAACGGTCGGTGGACACCAGTTTTTGTTTTGTCTCAGTGAGGTTGTTCGAAAGTAGTTCTACGTCCAAGAAGTGCACGAAACAAGTACATACTGTGTTCGGATGTTCTTGGCGATTTATCAGTGGTAGCTCTACAACATGATGTCAAGCGCATTGAGAACGCCTGTCGGAGGATGGTTTCATAGACGGACAAATAAACTTCAACGGAGATTTGCTAACAATGGAAAACGGTACGAATAATTTATAGATAAATATGAATAGTAGAATTTAAGAAATCCATAAAAATGAAACAAACAATAAGAAATATCTAGAATGCCAACACAAAGTAAATACCGGCAAGATAAAGAAGTATCAAAAAACAAACACAAGAAATGATGACTCGATAAAATATAATCATAAACGACTCACAGCTGTAGTTTTGCCTGGTCATACAATTCGAATCAGCACATTAAGACGCTGACAACACCTAAACCGCGGTCACTGTCAAATTCCATAGAAAAGAAAGAGAAGCGCGATGACACAACGCTTGTAATTTATTGCAAAATATGAAGTAATTATCTATTTACTCAAAATTGAATTGAGTAATCGAAAATAAAAAACAACCAAGTTCTGCATTAAAATAAGACGTTCTTGCTATTAATTAAATACGTAGCGTATGTTGATATTTGATACAGATATTTTAGATTAGAACTCAAAGTAAGAGGTTACGTTAACGTTAGATTGTATCGAGATTTTGTTTTCAAAACGTGTTTTGGTAACAACCAGGTTCAGGGAAATATGTTCAAAATTAACATATATTTTTTCCGCTACCACAAACTATACAGATTTGGCATTTTTTTTCTTAAGCGAAGCCTATTTTGGTCAATTGGGTCTTGTCAGCGCCTTAAAACTTGTTTCACTTAAAAAAATGGTATGGATAAATATACTGTATAGGTACTGGAAAAAATATTATCATAATGAGTATTTACCTACTTCCAGCACGCTTATTGCGTGACACTCATAATGAATCACAATATTTTTATTTTTGACTATTACCCAATAACATTGAGAGCAGTGGTGGCCCAGTGGTAACGGCCGCGACTTACAAGTTGTAGGTCGTAGGTTCGAGCCTGGACAGGCGCTTTACTTTGTGTAAATAATTTAATCACCACTGCTCTCAAAAAACATGTCCTAGAACCGAAAATTCGAAGACATGTGACATCTACCAACCCGCACTGGGCCCGCGTGGTGGATTACGGCCCACTCCCTCTCGCAGAGAGGAGGCTTGTGTCTCAGCAGTGAGAACATTATAGGTTGATTATGTGTTACCCAATATCGATTATACTACGTTGTCAGGAAAATATTTCTGAACCATTAGATCCACGAAATGTATACATATTGTTGACCTGTTATAATGGAAACTAGGTACTTAAATTACTGTTTGCGAAATCTTAAAACAATGGGTAGTAAATCCAATATTCAAAATAAATATTTTATTTTCCTGTTAATTTGGGAATTCCTATGCTTTGTTTATTGTAGATATAATCCAAGGTCATAGTAACTTAAAAAAAAACGTAAACTGGGCAGTATACCAAGTACACAATTTTTTCTAACATGTTTCAGATAAACATGGTACTTACAAAAATCACGAGTTGTTATTTCAGCTTCGTCTTTATAAAAATGTAACACACAACATAATATCTCAGTACCTACGTTATATTTGTTTACCAAATAAGACGTAGTAGTAAAAAGTGTTTCAAATAGCTTGGAGATATTTGATCTGTCCAGTCGGTTCTTGAAGCAGTTTAGTGTGGAAGCCGTCACTACATTTTTCGGGAGCCTATTCCGTGCTGTTATAATCGGTTAGGCAATAATTGCTTCAATAGTTCAATGCTCGAGTCTCGTGACCTTTAATGGTAATTAAAAGATAGTATCAGGCGTCTATCTTATCTTTAGTTGAACTCACATAGAGTAAGGTGAACCGGGACCTCCTACTTGAATATTAAATATAGCTTAGCTTTGTATTCGCGCACAGGTGTGGGCTTGCATGCAAAGCAGATTCTTTCGCAACGCATACCAAGCAATGACATTTTAAATTATCATTTCTATATAATTGATAGTACTCGCTTCTATTGAATAAACAAGTGTTTATTTTTGGTTGTTGCTCTAGTACATAATTAGATTATAATGTTTCCACTGCTGGGACACAGGCCTCCTCTCTGAGAGAGGGAGTGAATCGTAATCCACCACGCGGGCCCAGTGCGGGTTGGTACATGTCACTCGTCTTCGAATTTTTGGTTTTAGGACATGTCGGTTTCCTCACGATGTTTTCCTTCACCGTTTTGAGAACAGTGGCGATGAAATAATTTATACAAAGTAAAGCGCCTGTCCGGGTTCGAACTTACGACCTAAGTTACAACTCGTAAGTCGCGGCCGTTACCACTGGGCCACCACTGGTTTCTGTGCTGGTTGAAATATGGTGGACGAAAGTTATGTTAGGATTTTATTAAAATAGAATAGAATACTCTTTATTATGTACACCTTAAAAATTACAGATATAAGTGTAGAAATTTTATATAGGGCCAATACCAATAGGCGGTTATTTTACCGTTCGTTCGTTGTTTTGATAATAGCCTATGTAAGCCTTGTATCATTTCACTGCTGGGCTAAATAAAACCCTCTCCATCACTTCCAGTTGGTCCATTGCTTAGTTAGTATTAATAATACTTATGCTTGTATTTGTTTATGTTACAGCAGATCGCACTCGCCACTTAGCCCGAAAATTCGGAATATGGCGAAAAACCTTAATAACACCAATGAGGATGGGGAAGTCACACCTGCCAAAGAACTCGAACGGCTAGTCAAAGAGGTTAGTACTAACCCCAACAAAATTAATATTTGATCGTCTAATCTGTACATACATTTAATTGCAAAATGCCTATTGTCCGCAGGTTACGTTCGGCTTAAAACACTTTTCGGATGTTATCACAAAGGGGAAACTGGAAATGCTCCCCGACAATGGCACTATTGTTTTTGAATCAATCGCTAATATACATAAAGGTAAATAATTTGTACATGGTTTTAATTTACTTAGGTAGTTAAGGATTGCTTTATTTTTGTATCAATGACCAGACCTAACAATATCTTTCCTGTTTTTCTGAAATTAATACCCAACTACGAAACATTTGAACTTATAAATTGATAATGATTGTGCCATAAACTTCTGTTTAAACTTGTGTTTATTAGTAGACAATCTTTTAGGTGCCTCCCTAAAGTTTATGTCTTAGTCTATTAATGTATTCGTGAATACGTAACTTCAGAAGTACAAATAATTATAATTAGTAAACTTTGTATCATACAATTTCCAGCAATAAAACCATACTGTAGCCGATCGCCGCAACTAACAAGTGCTGTAAAGCGTCTCTGTGCGGCATTAGCAACGTTGATACGACTGTGTGACGAGATCACGGCTCTGAGCTTGCGAGCTGATGCTAGTAACGAGGAACTGGATACCTCGGCTGAGGCGCTATCTCCAGAGTATGTGAGCTCAGTAGTGAAGGGGGTGACGGGTGCTGTCGAAGAAGTGTCGGCACTGGCTCAGCAACACATGACGCGGCCCGCGCTTTCCCCACGCCCCGCACTCGTCTCGCCGCGGTCTTCAACACAAAGGAATTCCTTGCCAGGTGCGTTATTAATTTCTGTTGAAACGCTATCATACATAATAGAGCCTCTATTACAAAACCACTGCGATGGAACTAATCAGTTCCGCTAATTAAATACAACTGCTAAATTCTTAGCTATCATTTAGCTGCTCATAAATACTTTGTAGTTTTTTGCAGAAAAACCAACAATCTTTAACTGTTTAGATATATTACTTAGATTATGAAAATATGAGTTTTTTATATCTGATGAAATCTTAAATGAAACGTTTGTTACTATCTAAGAAATTTTACTAAAAAACAAAAGTTTTTGTGTGTTATTGCTGCCGAACAATTTCTAAGCACACTATTACGTCTGTTGTAGATATTCCGCTGACGCCAAAGGAGCGGTCATTGTTGACAGGCGAGGCGGGGTCTGAATCCAGCGGCGTGCGCGCGTCGCACTCTTCCGAGTCCGTACTAGATGCACCCGATTCACCTCCACCTAAGCCTGCCAGGCCCAACCGGTCAGTACAAAATATTGGAAAAATAACTAACATCTAGACGTAAAGTTTAGTTTCCGCTACAACTTTCATGACATAAATCAACCTAATTTACACTGGTGTAAAGTTGATATTTATTTAAGTGGAAATAACGTCTATTGGAAACGAAAGATTTGAATAGGCTTTACACTTTTACTTCAACCTAACATCGACGCGCCAACAAACACTACTCAAACGTTTCGACTACGTGAAAGTCACTCACAATAGCACATACAGTATTGATGGATGACGTAAAATTTTATGGCGACACTATAACACTTTCAAAGTATCGTGGTCCCGTTAGCTTCAGATGCTTAGAACGAAGGATGCTAATTTTAATCACTGTATTGGGGTTACTGGTTAATTGCAATTTTTTTCATCTGTAACCACATTAATCGTAATTGTGAATTTCAAGGATATTGGCGTTAGGTTAGTGGGATGGTATGTAGGTTTGATAGTCTAAACCTTAACGAAGGCTATTAAATGGTATGGTCAGTGAGAGTGCAATGTGTGTGTTTGCAGGAAAATCGAGTTGGCCCCACCTCTGCCGCCTAAGCGTAAGTCAGCGAACGACAACTCCCTACTGGCTCTCTCTATTGATAGGTTAGTTGATGGTTCAACGCTACGCTTCGAAAGCTTGTTATCACTTTCATGCGTATTTAGGTACTATTAGAAATATTCATGTTTTAAATTATGATTTAGAACTTTAATTATAATTTACTTTGCAAAAAGGATCATTTTTGTTTGGCAAGCACTGGAAGCATTGCACAGATTTGGATACAAATAGCAATAATAAAACGTTTTCGTTATTTTGTGCTTTTACAGACTGTCTCTGCAATCTCACAGCAGCGGCTCGCTGGACTCGATGCTGAACGTGTCAAATGATGAGGAGAGGAACGCACACGACTCCACCAATCACGACCACGTGTTTGCTACGCCGCCTAACTCCGATTTAGTTGGTCAGTACAGCATTTTGTTGTAAACTATCCAAGAATTGTTAGTGTGCAACTAGACAGAAGTCGATCAATCCCGACCGTCTCCAAAAAATGTGTCAACTCATATCGTACATCTCAAAATGCGCTACGATGTCTTAGATCGACCACAGTCTGGTTGAGCCTTCGATTTCCGGTTCATAACGCTGTCTCCCATCGTAATTCGACAAGGCATACATGATATCCTTCTGTGTGCCCATGGTTACATACTATGATCAACAAGCGCGTCTAGTATTTGCAAGTTTTAATGTTAGAACTCCCATTCAGGAATAAAAAACCCTTCTGTTGGCTTTGTAACAAGACCTTCATGAGTAAGAGGGTTAGATGACTCAGTGGCACAGGTGAAGGACTTTGAACATTAACAGCTGTGAGTATTTTATTACTAAGAACGTATTTGTAATGAGGATTATTGCGTTATAGGCATGTGCAGTTGCAATAACGTCAACGAGATGCGCACGTCGGTGGAGTCGCAAGAGTCGCACTTGAACTCGACTCACGCGCACGCCCATTCCAACCACAACCGGTATGTCTAAATATGTACAATGATAATAAGTTGCGCTGTGACAAATAAGTTACAGGAAATACAGTCAGAAAGAAAGTAGTGCTTGAAAAAATCTTATCCATAACAATACGTAGTATTATAAATGCAAAAGTAACTGTCACTTTTTTCACGCGTTTACGGCAACGGATTTCGATTGAATTTGGCACACAGGTAGACCATGACCTATCCAATAGGATCAATAGGATATTATAGAAAAAAGAATCCTATAATAATAAGGTATTTTTATACCGATATTAGGTTCTCGTGGGATCATTTCCAATCTTCACGCGGGCGCAGCCACGGGCAAAAGCCAGTATTAAATATAATACAAAATATTTAGTATGTCTAGCTAGCTCCATAAGTAATAATAATAATAATTATAAACATAATAAATGCAATTTTCCTTCCTGGACAAGTTGGGTCAGTGTTTATCTTTGGCACACTTTTATTAATAGTTCTAAACTGCATTGGTTTTAGGGAACAATGGCAGGTAATTCCTATTTGCGGATTATTATACTGTATTCTTTTTTAAAGTTTCTCCAACGAGTCCGGGTTTGTGTCAGTCGGCCATGCAGAGATGTCTGCTGAACACAGTTTCACATCTTCATTCTCTTCACACCACTACACTAGCCATGCGGACAGGTAACCTCCTTTGTGTCTCACCTGTTTTTCTCCAGTTTGCTAGTCTTTTCTTACTGTTTTTTGCACATCCGTTTTTAAAACACCTCTATTACATTTTTAATTATCACTTTCTTCTCTTGTCTTCTTCATGTTCCTGGTTTCTGTGTTTTTTTAGAGACGTCTAATATACTTTGAGTGTGATAGAAATAAAATAACATTTAAAATGATTAAATTAAATGTTATTCAATTTTTGAATGTCTATTTATAGCAAAGTATATTAAATATCTTAGGTATCATGCTTTCTGTAATTGTTTTTGCAGTATTTTTAACAGTACAGACTGTGTGACCGAAATGAAGTGCACACTACAAAGCTTTGAGAGCCGCATGAATGTAACCAATATGAACAGTATAACCACGCACCATTCTTCAAAGTGAGTGTTCCTCTGTTTTACCACACACCTTTCTTACCTGTAGTTTTATGAGAACTTAGTGAATTGGCTTGTTTTGTTTGTTTACATGTGATAAAATCCACTTTTTGGTTGTTTACATGTGATTAAATACACTTTTTGGTAGTTTACATGTGATTAATCCCACTTAAAATAGTCTTAACATTAAGACACATACTACCAGTTATACATTTTATTCACATTCTAAAATAACATTCCATTCATGGCACAAACACAAATAATTAGCACTGATAAAATCTCTCAACTTGATGTGCACAGTGACTACCTACAATTTAACATACTTCGGTACATTAATTTTGTTACTCACTCAAAACATCGCAACACGGTATAAATTACATCACCAAGGACGCGCCGCGAACTAACCAATTTAGTTGTTTATTTTCGTAACTTGGTTGTTTGCGCCCCAGACTGGCGAGCATCACTTCAGACGAGAACGAGACGCCGCCGGAGCTGCCCGTCAAGACGCGCCGGAACATTCGCGTTGACGTGCAACAACATTTCCCAACTGTCGAAATCAGGTGATTAGCGCACGCGAGCTTGACGCCGACGTAGTGTGTTCTGTGCCGGCGGTACTACAGTGCTTGTGTGTGCAGGCCGGCGCCGCTGTGCTCGCTGCACGGCGAGGCGCGGCCGCACACGCTGGCCGTGCACCAGCCGCCGAGACCGCCGCCGCTGCCACTAAAGAAAAAACACAGTCAGTATACTTTTTGTCAAACTTTTTAAGCACAATCCTGAAAAAAAACTCCAATGTAAACTACTTGACCCAGTCTTGGTGGCGGAACGAAATGGTTCGTTTAAATAAAAAACGATTAATATAACTTTTTACTTCAATTGCTAACTACAAGTTCTTGGGAATGCCTGCATAAGTTCTCCACAGTTAATATCAGTAATGGGTGTAAATACTAACTATACTGTCAATAAAAGAAATTTGTGAATGTATTCTGTACACTGTCACATTGTCAATGGCACTGTTCATTTTTGTATGTTATCCTAAACAAGTATTGTTTTCATTTGTATGTGATTGACGAGAATCTGTGAATGTTTCCAATATTCTCTCAATTGTTCTGTGACTTTCTAAAAATTCCTTTGGTCATTGTGATTTCTTGGGCGCTATGGTATATGAATGATAATGTTATGTGTGGGGCTATAACGGCATGTTTGTCTGTTGTGCCGGTGCGGCGCGGCAGTGTTCCAAAGCGTCGCGTACAGCGGTGAGTGGATCTATGCATGTAAAGCGCTATTTAGCTCCAAAATAAAACATCAGTTTCTTTGAAGATGCAAGCATACGTGTTTCATTATGTTTTAGACAAAGGTCCACTCCATGAACGGACATGTTGGAGACTCATCAGACGTGCTTTAGCAGTCAACAAGCTTCTTGTCACTTACACTAGCAAAATTAGGTGCCAATTTCACTAGATGTTTGGAGGCTCTGCCATGAATATTCAAACTTATTTATGTCCGTATTACGTACATTCCTTCCGTGATATGGTAATAAAGAGTTGCTATCATGGTGGACGCCTTGCTTGCTTGCCAAGTGCGAAATGACGACGTTTGTACAAATCAGCTTACGCAGCTTACATGCGTTGGTTAACACCAGCGGAACTCGGTTCGCGCCGTAGTTAATTATCACCAAAGATGAGGAATGTATTTAGCGCTTCATTACGATCATGTGTTATTGCTGTTTCATGTTTTAATATGACTATTTCTTCAGAAAACACATCCTCGCCTACGCTCTTAGTGTATCAGATCATCTTTTTGACTAACTGTAAGGTGTATTGTAATTAAACAAGTTTCGATTTTAGAAGTAAAAAGATAAGATAAGATTACTTTATCTTTCTAACTAAAATAATATTTACGTTTGCCAAATTATTAACTTCGAACATTAAAATCGTCAAATGAAATACAGTGTTTAATTGAAGTACGCCTTCTGATATCATAGTAGAGTGATATATAACGGATGTGATTATCTGTTAAGTAATGGCGTACATGGAGATGTTTGGGAACTGCAGCCATCCGCCTAACGCTCCCGGCGCTGCAGCACCACCGGATATGTTCCGTCACTCGATACATACGTATAACGTAGCCAGGTAATTATAAAATAACAAATAACCCAGCGTTTTTTAGCCCAATTGCCCCATTGATCATCAAGCTTATTTGGCGCTAAACGTGATATCGTGAAGAAACCTGGACATACACGGTGATTAATTCACTGTTAACCTTTTGAGGGCGCAAAAGTACACATGAACAGGAGCAACTTTCATTAAGAGACTAACTTTAAAATATTAAAAAAAATATGCAATATTTACCTGATGAAAATGTATGAAATAAATGTTTTTTTTGCTATTTCGTAGTTGGTCAAATTTATTTGTAGAACATAGGTAAACAAAAAAGTACAGATGTCAATATTAATAAAATGAACGCTATGTTGCCGTCAGCGGCGCACACATTCTAATTGTATTTTTTTTATGAATTAGTAATAACCACAACAAAACATTCAAAATTAATAAATAAAAAGAAATTATAAAAAAAAAATATATAAAAACCTTTCGTTATTACGATCAATTATCATACAATATGTTGGTCTCATAGTGAAAGTTGTTTATCATCAGGAGTACTTTCACCCCCTGAAAGGTTGACAGTGAATTAAAAATCACCGTGTATATGTCATTATTACAAGTTCGAAATCGCCAACCCTTATTGAGTAAGCGTAGCGTTCAATACTCGTGCCTTCTCTGTATGAGAAGAGGCCTTTGCCCAGCAGTGGGAGAATCATAGGCTGGTATTATTATATGAAGAGCAGTGGTGACCCAGTGGTAACGGCCGCGACTTACGAGTTGTAGGTCGTGGGTTCGAACCCCAAGCAGGCACTTTATTTTATGTAAATAATTTCATCACCACTGCATTCAAAAACTGTGAAGGAAAACATCGTGAGGAAACCGGCATGTCCTAGAACCAAGAAATCGAAGACGTGTGACATCCGCCAACCCGCACTGGGCCCGCGTGGTGGATTACGGCCCACTCCCTCTCACACAGAGGAGGCCTGTGTCTCAACAGTGGGAACATTATAGGCTGATTATGCTTATGCTATTATTATATTATTGTGGTGTTGCCATATTTTTAATTCGTTTAGCGCTAAATGATTTCTGAGATTTGTGGTGCAACTGAGCCTTAATGTTCGTTAGGCCGTGCAATTAAACACAGTCATTGTAATGTTTATTGTGCAATTAATGTATAACTTGGCGACTCTGTGATGAGTAGTTAACAGGTATAAAATGTTCTTTAATTCACATTTTGTAACCTTTTCGTTTTTAGTGCCAAACAAATCGGTGACGGCGCCATAAGTATGCAACGTCAACAAGTACAGCGCTCTATTGCGCAGTCTTTTACTGTACAGCACTTTGGAAACCCATCAATGAGGTATGACAGCTACATATTTTTTTTCCTTCTTATTTGCGTGGCACAATCAAATTTTACTCTATTTACCTAACTTATACATTTAAAACTATAATTAGGATTTCTGTAAAGTAATTGATAGCAGAATGTAAAAGAATCAAAAACCTATTTTTTTTTTCGAAACCTAATAAGCATTTGGCTTTATTTCATGCACATTATCATAATATTAGCAAAGAATATAAACATTCGCCATATCGATAACTATGTGTGTTCTTTAGCAGCGGCTCAGAAGATAGTGTGAACACGAGTGGTACTAGTCCCATCCCGCTGGAGCCACCCCCGGCTCTGCCGCCTAAGATGAACAAGAGTAAACAGGTACTACATTCATTTATTTCTTCACTAAATGTTTGAAAATTAAAGCAGTTTGCTACAAAATAAAGGAGCTATAAATTGTTACCATTTATGTTACAATCAACCTGTAACACCAGTGTTTATCTATATTACCCCCCCCCCCCTCCCTCTCCCCCGGGTCGGGTAAACTGTTATTGGGTTATGTATCTGGAATTTCTCAGTAGCAGTCTGGTTTGGTGCGCGGTTGATGGCAATAGGCTCGCCCCCTAATCACATGGGACTTAAACATAACTGGTGAAATGTGGGTGTACACCTCTGCCCAACCCTTCCGAAAACAAGGCGTAATGTTATGTTATGTACTACATTAACACTTATCTGTTCGCAGCTCTCAGTGAATTCAAGTAACGAGCTATTGCCTCCTCCATCCCCGCGACCGTCATCACACAATAGCTCCGCTGATGAAACCGTGTTGAATAATGTAAGTTAAATTGAAGGTTCTTATAAGTTTTATGGTCCTATTTATTTACCTGGAAGAATTTCACACCATTTCTGTTCTGTTTTTGAATTGGTCTGGTAGTGCCTATTGCCGACACAGTGCAATAAGGCTAATTAGGAACCTTAACCCTAATGAACCTTAATTGATATTTAATTGCTCATTCATGATCGCGTCTTGTTTTAGAATTCTGATGAATCATTTACAAGTACCACGGCACCCGCACCTGGAAAGTTCCCGCTTGAAGATGAGTTGGAAATGCTTGTGCAACAACCACCGTCACCTTCGCCTGTGCCATCGCAGGTAATGCATACATCGATTCAATGCTTTTATTATCAAAAGAGAGAGAAGTTACGTTTTTATTATAATTGTATCAGAGGAGCGAAGGCAGCACGGAACCCGCACCCGCAGTGGAAACAAACAGCGAGCCTCCTCAGGCCGACCCCGATGACATCATCCTTCAGACTGACATCAGTTCCTGGCTGGTCCTCAAGGGGCCCAGTAAGGACGGGCCCGACGTGCGCGGCGGACAACCCGACGCACTCATCGTACTCGCCACCAAAGCCACCAAAGGTCAGTCACCTGTTCAAAATATCATGGATATGGATATCATTAACTTTATTTGACGATAAGCATCATCCGGAATGGTTGACATTAAATTAAAGTTCCTCCTAATTCATCTCATTATTTATTAATATGGTGGTAATAGGCATGAATGCATTTTGGGTACTGGATATCATACAGTTTTTAAGATAATACAGATTAATCAGTAATAATTTAATTATTTACATAACCAAATTACAAGATGATTATTAACATTAACTAAATTAAATCTAAGTTAAGCCTAAAAAAGGCCCTCGGGGCATTGTACCGAGGATGCTGGCGGCATTTCCTCGCTGAATTGCAATGCTGATGCGTTGCGCGAGAAAGCCGCCAGCTTTTCGGTCACCAGTTACATTAACTAGACGTTTCGCGATTTCCGCAAATAACTTATGCGCACTGGGACCCCACGGACCGAGGGTCTCGACGCCAAACGGCACAAAGTTGTACTCTCTGCCAAGGCCTCCATATTTAATAACTTCCAGATATATAGATTTCAAATCGATTTTGAACTAAACATAAAACCACAACCATAAAACCTGTAACTTTATCTGTATCTAAGTCATGTCTTATCATTGCTTCTAATCTCTCAACTGTCATGCTTTCACTTTACAGAAACGGACGAGTGTAAGTGGTTGAACCATTCTTTAATATGGGGCTGGAATACTGGTTTTTATTTTTACTAATATTTGGATGCTTGTCGAATGTTGCTTGAAGCCTTGAAAAGTGTTTTCAGTAGTAATATTGATAATTCTGCGCTGCCTAAAACACAATGAAAATAATTGACTAATTTGATATAGCACACAGCTCTGTCGAGACGTATAATTACGTATTATCGAATGTTGTGTAAGACTCGACAAAATACTTGACATAAATGTCATGTTATGGTGTTACAGGCTAAGATAAGCAGCCGTACAAACGTAGTATACAGGTGGCAGGGACATTGATGCGCAACTTGTTACCATGGATTCAGTATATGATTTTGAAGTTTTTCGGCGGTTATAAAAAAAGCATTAAGATGTTCCATAAATTTAGACCGTGTATATATTGCCCTTTTTATGAAACAGCAGATTTTTTTTTGATAACCTGCGTAATATTTCTACGCTAGGGTCTAGACTAATGTGCTGAATTCCTGGTTACAGTTTGGGCGTCGATGTCCCTGCCGCTCAGAATAGTATATGATTGTGTTGTTAACATCTAACGAAAAGCATTAGATGTAGTTAAGCGCTGCGCAAACGAGCTTCCGCTTTGGCTTTGCAATGTGTAATTTTGAAGTAACATGAGTTTTTGAAGATTAAAATTATTTAATAGCTACACTATAGTTTTATGGCAAAATATCTCGATTTGGTTACTAAAGTTTTTCTCAAAAATATGTTACAAGCTTTTGTTCTGCTTTAGATATATACTACTCATTTTGACTGTCCTTAAAGTCGTGTACATCACCCGATAAATATCAACAAAACAGGCGCTCAAAATTGGGTAGTAATTTTTCCCAAGAAGCTTACAGGTTAATGCTGGAGTCACAGACACATTGTCTTGTCAAGGGTCATTTCCAACAGTAATTCGGTAAATACATATTTTTTACGGTCGCGAATCATTTTGATCAACATAAAATCTGACACTGACCTGCAAATTGCAAAAAAATAAGAAAAATATAATTTCGCGGACTACCTTAGCATATCTCCCTTTATTGGACATTGGACGGCTTGTATTTCTGCTATCGCGATTAACGGCAGGTACAGCCCGATTCAAACTTAATGGCGGCTCGAAACATGAGGCGAGTCGCTGCGCAGTAACAAATTCACGTGTCAGCGGGGGTGAGGACTTCAGAGCCGCCATCAAGTTTGAATCGAGCTGTAGCAAACCACACAACGTGTAATGTATTCGGACTGTTGCGACAACGTTAATATCCATTGGTGTAGTAAATGTGGACTCCGACATTATCTGTAAACGACTGTATCTGTGAACGTGTGTACTGAGTGACATCTGTGTGCGCAGACTTCACGTACCAGGAGGCGTTCCTGGCGACGTACCGCACGTGGGTGTCGCCGGGCGGGCTGCTGGCGCGCCTGGCGCGGCGCGCGCGCCACCACCGGCCGCGCGCGCACGAGCTGCGCTCCACGCTGTGCCTGCTCACGCGCGTCGTCGCCGACCTCACGTGAGTTCGTCCACACAACATCTTCAGCTATATCTGTTTATAGATATTATAAAAAAGCTGACCCGGCAGACGTCCTTTCAAAATTTCAATATGGTCTGAGTTCATACAAAAATCCCATAGAAAAAAAGACGTCCATTTTTTCTGAAAAATTTCTAGGCAGTTTTTCTGTTTTTTTTTTTTATTTTTTTTATTTGCATAAAACATGGTATACAGGATGGTAAGGTAAATGCAATTGTAGAACATACATGTTTTACTTCATAAATATAAGCGTGCAAATTTTACATACATAACACAATGCAATACAACTACTATCATCATCGGATTTTATGCTCTAGAAACTCCCTGACACTGTAAAAGCTATTAGCAGACAGCCATTTGTGTAATTTTATTTTGAATAATCTTGTCCTTAATGCTTTTAATTCATCTGGTATCTTATTATATACTCGGACACACATGGACATGCAGTTTTTGTTATATTTTGCAAGCCTGGGCAAAACATCTAACGCGAGCCTGTAGGGGTTGCGACGGCTTCGAGAACTAACATCGCTTGCTTTAGTGAACAGCTCCATGTGCCTCCGCACAAACATACAAATTTCTATTATATAGAGAGACGGCAACGGTAACAAATCAAGTTTTATAAATATCGGCCTACAGGATTCGTCGGGTTTAATAAGCCCATATATTGCTCTAATGCATTTTTTTTTGCGACAAATGCTCTATTTTGATTAGTGCTATTACCCCACATAATTAAGCCATAACGTAGCACTGATTCAACATATGCATGATATGTTGTTATTGACGTTTTGATGTTTGTTATGTTTCTGATCTGTTTCAGTGCATATACAAACTTATTAATTCGTTTGGAACTGTAACAACATGTGCTTTCCAGTTGATGTCTTGATCCAAAGTTACGCCTAGAAATTTGGTTTGTGTTACTTCGTGAATTTTATGTATATTCATTTTAATATTGTATTTTGCATTAGATTTATTAAATTGCATATAAACTGACTTTTTTAAATTTATAAATAAGTTATTTTTATTTAGCCATTCAATCAGTCTTTCAATCACGTTATTAATTTCACTCTCATGGTCATTAATTGTATTCGTTTTTTTGTCAGATGTCACAATAATTGATATGTCATCAGCGAATAATACCCATTTATGATTAGTTATATTAATTATAGAATTAATGTACAATAGAAATAAAATAGGGCCTAGTATACTCCCTTGTGGAACGCCATATTTGTTCAATTTGATTTCTGAATAGTGCGATGTCATATCGTTATTACTATCCATTCTTGTAATGGTAACGCATTGTTGTCTATTATTTAGATAAGACGATATCCATTGGAGTGTAATGCCTCTAATGCCAATTGGCTCCAATTTCTGTAGTAATAAGTCATGGGAAACTAGATCAAAGGCCTTAGATAAATCAAAGAACAACCCTGTAGTATAATGATTATGGTTAATATTCAATAATAATAATGGTTAATATTGTTTTAATAAGACTGTAGATAGCTAACGTTGTGGATTTATTTTTTTGGAAGCCATACTGTTCCTTCTTTATAATATTAAATTTATTACAGAAGTCAATTAACCTTTTGTACATGCACTTTTCGAATATCTTCGATATAATAGGTATTAAGGTAATTGGGCGGTAGTTATTAACGTCTGATTTTTCACCGGTTTTATAAAAGGGCTTAATAATTGACAGCTTCAGTGCTTCGGGAAAAGTGCCAGTTGAGAATGATAAATTAATTAAGTACGACAATATCTCAATTAGTTCATTGGTGCATGTTTTAATAATTTTAGTATCAATCTCGTCATAACCTTCGGAATTTGTGTTGTTTAACGACATAATAACCTCTCTAGCTTCATTTTCGGACACTGGTTTAAAGAACATCGAGTGGACTATTGAACATTCGTTACAGTTTAATTTTATACATCTACTCGAAGAATGTGCCTTAGTAATATAGTGGTTATTGAAAGCTGTTGCTATTTCTTTAGTATCTGAAAGTACCGTGCTATTCATTTGAATATTTTCAATGTTATACCTACGGGTGTTATCCACGATTTCATCTTTTATTACTCTCCATACAGCTTTACATTTGTTTTCACTATTGTTTATAAATTTGATGTTTGCGTTCTTTTTTGATGTGTAAACACATTTCTGTAAAATATCTGAGTATGTAGTGTATTTAGTTTTGTTTCTTACATTTTTATTTTTATAATATTGGTAGCGCAAATACCGTTTTGTTTTGCAACTTTGTTTTAGGCCTTTGGTTATCCAGTTTTGTTTCTTTTTATTATTAATATTTACTTTTATCTTTATTTTTGGGAAACACAAATCATGGAACAAGCTTAACGATTCGTGAAACGAGTTGAATGATATATTTAAGTCGTTCTCTGCGTAGGCATCGGACCATGACAGACTAGATATACATTCCTTAAATTTCTGGATATTATACAAGCTGTAATCTCTTTTGTAAAAATTATATACTGTCTGGTTATGTATCTTATTTTTTAAGGGAAAACTCAACATTTGTGCTGTGTCGTGGTCGGATAGATGAAGTGGCATTATTGTAGCATTAGCATTGGGAATGTTACTGAGAATGTGATCGATACAAGAAGACTTACGAGTTGGACTATTAATATGTAATTTTAAATTAAAATTATATGATAGTTCTTGTAATTGATTAGAAATATTACTTTTTTGGAGAGTATTAATATTAAAGTCACCTGCCAAAACCACGGTTGTTTTGGAATTATATTTTTTAAATAAGTTAACCAAAAGACTATTTAACTTTATCAAAAATTGATTGGGGTCGGACTGAGGTGTCCTATAAACACAAATTATAATCAGCTTATGATGTGTAAGTTCTATGCCACATACTTCGAAAGTATTTTGTGTTGTGTATGTATTTATAAAAGGTATCTCTTTATAGACGAGGTTTTTTTGAGCAGAATACAGGTTCCGCACCTTTGTTTATCTCTGCAAAAGCTAGCCGTCATATTGTAGCCATGGATTTTAATATGAGATTCATTACCTTTTTTTATGAAAGTCTCGGATAGGCATATTGCGTCTGGGCTGTTATTCATCTCCTGGAGTTCCTGTAGTGTTAGTTCAAGGAGTTCTCTTTTGGACAAGATGCTGGCAATATTTTGGTGTAGTATTTTAAAATTATGTTGTTATAGGGATGTCGGAATGTCGGGCTCGAAAAAACTTTACATTCTTTTTTATTACCGGAAAATAGTACGGGATAGTTCCTCTTTGTGGTTTCTCATTGGGATTTATTAAGTTTTCTGATTGTTGTAGATTTAGGCTTATACGATCAAAATATAACGGAATTATTCCCTTTTTGGGTTTATTAAGTTTGGTGTTTTCTTTAGCACTTGATTTGTTACTCAGTATTCGTTTCACAAGGTTTCTAGGGTTTAAATAATTCTCATAATAATCATTATAGTCAATTAGGTAATTAATTTTAGTACACAATTCGGAAATCTTGTTAGATTTGCATTCGAGAAATTTACATTTTTTATGATTTATACATACATTTTTAATACGATGATTCAGTTTACCAACATCCAAATTAGTGATGTGCGGAATCGATTATCAATAATCGATTAATCGATTATGAGAATAATCGGTTGCCAATCGATTATAATTCACATAATCGATCATGATCGATTGTGACAAAAAGCATTTATTTATTTATTATTATTTATTACACTAGCAACTTTTACTATTTCTAAAAGGAGACGTTTCATTTCTATATGGCGCTCCGGCCATAACATGTACATTTTACCAAAGCTGGGAAAATTACCCCTGAATAGAATAAAGTAACAGTTTCTTCATAATATTAAATGGATTTTATGCACAAGATAAAAATAAAAAATGTTTGACGTTTGTCCTAAGAGTTATGACAGCCATGACAGGTTGTAGAGATGACATTTACATAAAGCTCCACTCACGGTAGCTTTAACTGAAATTGATACTGCACCGGAAATTCTGGACAACACTGAGTGGAAGATTCTAGTGGACTGTGTTGCGCTCTTGAAACATATTGAAGAAATTGCGGAACAATTATCAGGAGAAAAATATCCCACGATTGGGTTGGTAATCCCGTTAATACGAGGATTACAATACAATTTAAATACGACGATCACAGAAACACCAACTGGAACTCAGCTGGAAGAAACCTTGACAGAGGTTTTACAACGTCGTCTTGGCACATTGGAAGGTAACAAACATGTAGCTATAGCGTGTCTTCTGGATCCACGCTTTAAAAAACTGGGATTTGGAGTAGAGAGCAATGCTGCCAATGCTCAACAGCGTTGTTTAGAAGAACTTACATTAATTACACAGAGCAGTACAGTGACGAGTCAATAAGAAGAATCCTCAATGGCGATACCAGCACTTGAACAAGAAGCGACGGCAAAACCAATGTCCATATGGGATCATTTTGAACAAAAAAAAGCTAATTATGCTGCTACATCTACAAGTACAACAGAGAACATAATAACTTTAAGACAGTTTCTTGAGCTACCACTCCTTGACAGAAAGAGCAACCCTTTAGTATATTGGGAGAGCATGAAAACGAATAACCCAGGATTATATCGAATACACTTAAAATATTCAAGTATACCAGCCACCTCAGTACCCTCTGAAAGAATCTTTTCAAAAACTGGTATGGTGACTAATTTAATAAGAAACCGGCTTCTCCCAAAACATCTTGATTTTATAATATTTTTGAATGCAAATTGGTCTTTGCTGGAAAATATAAAATAATAAATGTGTCAACTTTCCTTTTTGTATGATTCATTGAATAAAAATTAATACTTTCATCTTTTTTTAATATAATAAATATTATCACTAAGATTATGTTTTCTTTTTTTAGAAGAGTATACCCTTTTTTTTTTTTTTTTGAGGGTGGGAAATCATCAAATAACTTCTCCCGCTCTGGGTGGAGCGGGAGGGTGTGTCAGACTCTTACTGACTAAAACCCACCCGTATTCCTTCCTGTTGCCTGTGTTGCGGGGGCCTCGGTGACCCATAAGTACCTTCCCGCGACCCCGGCAGGCATCGGCCCTAGTGGACCCCTACTTTGTGCTGACGACATCTCTTTGAGGCGCGCGTGGAATACGACGCGCCGAGAAGAGTATACCCTAAGAAGTCATATTTTTTGTTAGGATAAGTTTCAATAATCGCTTGATAATCGATTGATAATCGATTATTGATCGATTACAATTATTAGCATAATCGATTAATCGATTATGAATATAATCGAATCGGTACATCAGTAATCCAAATACTCGTTTTTAAACACATTTAATACAATGATCATGTTGTTATAAAATGTATCTAGTATAATTTGTAATTGAGATAACGTAGATTTTAAATTGTATCATTTTCTCCTAAACAAATTACAAGTTTATCCTAATAATGTTATTGGGAAGTTTAAAAACCATTATTTATAAAAATAAAATAAAACTAAATACCGCTTACCAACAAAAATAATTTCTTTTTTATTTAAGTATGTAGATTAAAGTCGTTTTCAGTGTCTGTCTGTGTGACCGCCTTGTTCTTTTAAACTATGCAACGGATTTGATGCGTTTTTCACCATCGTTTAAAGAATTTGGGTTTTGCATTTGATGAAAAAAATCGAATGGCACTTTACCCCGGGACCTGGGAATCAAACCCAGGACTCTGCGATCGGTAGACCCGAAAAAACAAATAACACAGACAAGAAAAAAAATCAGGCAATTGCAAACCATTTAGCTAATCCTTAATCCAATAACGTATTTGCGTTTGTTTTCAGGATGTCCGATTTGGATTGCCCGCTGATGCAGGAGATAATGGAGTTCATTTACTGGCTCGTGGACGCTGAGGAGCTGATCATAGCGAAGGCGCTCAGGCAGATTCTAGTTGACAAACAGAAACAGCTACACTTCCAACAGGTGAGTTCAGTTAATGGTTTTAAATAACTTCATTTTTGATGTATACAGGGTTAATAATTTTAATTAGTTAAGTTAAGGCTAGGCAGATGATGAATTAAAATTAGTTGGCGAAATTTCACAGACGATGATAAAACAACTATAATACAATTTTCACTGTCTTGAGGACACTGAAAATTGTATTATGTCTATTAGTGTTGGGTAACTCATCAATTTTATTTGAGGTTGAGGGAGTACCTCACTTTACCTCGTGAGAACCATGAGTACCTCAAACCATCCCCTCATGAGTGAGGGACTCATCACTAATGTCTGTGATGTAAGGCAACAAAGCGAGTAAATCGTATTTTTTTTATGTTACAGACTAACAACAGATACGAGTACGAAAATCCGTGCTTCGGCAGCGTATCAACGCGTCGCGACACCCTCCTCGACTTCAAAGCGACGGAGTTGGCCGAACAGATGACGTTGTTAGACGCCGCGTTGTTCGTGCGCCTCACTACCGCAGAAGTATTGCTGTGGCCGCGCGACCAATCAGAAGAGAGCTCGCCTAATCTAACGCGGTTCACGGAACACTTCAATAAGATGAGCTACTGGGCACGTTCTAGGATTTTGGAACAGGTTCGTAGTCATCACAAAGTTGAATTTAGTTTGAATTTTGTAAACATCCGCTTGAGCTCAGCTCTAAGGGTCAATGCGGTGGCGGCGCGGCGCTGGATCGGAGTCGCTGCGGCGTCCCACAAAAAAATCCATGGTATGCCACATGGTGCGTTCCGGCGTCGCACCGCACGGACACTGGACTTGCAACCGGCAGGATGAGGCGGGAGGAGGTACGCGTTGCCACGCTGGAGCGGCACCGCTCAGTTGTTTGTGCGGCAGAAGAAAAGGCAAAATCTTTGCGGTGAGGCGCCACTGTACGTTACAACATTACGCGCCGCAACGCCCGTCTGACCGCCGGTGCGTTGAAATCTTTGCGGTGTGACGCATCGTGTGAACAAGCTCTGAGATAATCTCTCACTAGAAGTCTACACTAAGAGCTCTTTGTGAAACACTCGCCTGGGAAAATTCTACCACCTTACCTATTCTTGTCGTCACGTAGCATTCCATTTTGGAGGGTATAAGTCCCGGTGTAATTACTAGCACATGAGCCAGTTTTGTCTCTAAGTGGCAACGCACCTGGATGCCAGAGGTATTACAAATGTAAAAATGCGGGAGGACCAGAACTATTCGCCGTCACTAGCTTGTTAACCATCCGATTATATTGCCAAAAACTTAAATTACAGGAAGAAGCCCGCGAGCGAGAGAAGTATGCTAGCAAGTTCTTGAAAGTAATGAAGGCGTTACGCAAGATGAACAACTTCAACTCGTACCTGGCTCTCGTGTCCGCGCTGGACTCTCCGCCCGTGCGGCGCCTGGGCTGGCCGCGCTCCATAGTGGACACGCTGCACGACTACTGCACCATCATCGACTCGTCGTCCTCCTTCCGCGCATACCGCCAGGCGCTCGCCGAGACGCAGCCGCCCTGCATACCCTACATGTATGTGCATTATATTATTATTCATATACATTACTTTAAAGCACCTTTTACATGATTAGTGCAAAATTTTGCTGACAATTCTGCCGGCCTACGAAGTTTGCATGGACATTCCCAAGAGCAGTGGCGTGCAGTGGTTCTCCACAGAGGGTAGGCCATGCATACTGACACCAAAAACTAATTCGCGCAACATCACAGCGCGGCTCTACATACAAGAACTCGCCACATTATTCCAGGTAATTAAAACACGATTTTCTAACGATGCAAACAGAAGAAAGATTCGGCCACTTCAAATATCATAACCAAGTGGGTGGGTGATAATTACGGAACACGTCACTTGCAAGATATCCGAAGTCATGAATTATCATATTTTTTGATTAATTCTCGTAATTCGGGCACACATCTACCTTTAGACACAACTTGAATCTTATCATTAAACGACAAGTGCGACTAACCTAACCTAACCAACACATTATCGGCGCAAACTTCACAACAGAACACCATTCTTAGGTAAATAAACAAATAATAACACAACACATAATCTTTACACTACTTTACGTTTCAAAACCATTTACTTATAACTTAATAAGATCTAAAACAGCAAAACATTCAAGATCACATATAAATTACGTGTCACTGTCACATGAAACAAACACTACCAATTAAAATTGTACCACTGTCATACCGTGTTCTTCCACAAAAGGGACTATCATATTTTGCCGGATAACACTGACACACTGGACTGTGTTGCCGAAACTTATTTTCCTAACTCCCCACAAACCAAGCGAAATTTCCCAAATATGAGAAGAAAAATAAAAAAATTATGAAGTTTTTAATTACTTTTATAGGGCTTTTGCTATTCCTTAAAATTTATAATTTTTTGGAAGGTATAAATTCAACAATACCACTCTTTTTTTTTAATTGTCTCTAGTAGTCTGGTAGTCATGAAGGAAACTTCCCCGCAATTCGGGGAATTGTCCAAAAATTGGGAACCCTGGTCTTCAATATTTTTCATTCATTAAATCTTCACTTTACACACAACCAATGAGGACCAAGCTCCTGCCGCCGGAGTTACGCCCCTAATTTAAACCATTTCACTATTGTGTGCCGTTCATACACACGAAAATATACACGAGTGAGCGTAAATTCATGAACGAAATATAGGCGAAACGAATCCTTGCCTCGCGTCCGCGTCGCGTCCGGCGTCTTGCCTTGCTCCGTCGAACTGTGAGTCACGTGGCGTCTGCGACAAGTTGCTATAAGAGTTTTAACAGGAGTTTAACTTTTTTTGTAATATTTTGTGTTATTGTATTACATAGTTAAAATAAATGCATTTGGTAGTTGAGTTGGCGTTGTTGGTAGGGTAGGCTAGGCCTAATTGCCTCTATGGACGGCACGCCCCTGCCCAAGAGAGAAACTTCTCGTGTAAACGAGGCTTAAAAATGTATTCGTCAAATTGTTGAGAAAGTGACCTGACTTTCACTTAACTATTATTGCACTATAAGGTCAGGACCAATGTCCTTACATATCCTAACTAATATTGTAATGCGAACGTGAGTTTATTTGTTACGCTTTCACTCTAAAACGGCTGAACGGATTTGGATGAAATTTGGCACATGGGTAGACCATGACCAGGAGTAGGACATAGGAAACTTTTTATCACGATATTCCCACGGGATCGATACTTATGCGGGTGAAACCGCGGGGCGTAGCGAGTAATACAATAATGCTAAGCCTGTTAGCAACATTTCCATAAATATGTTGCTTGTTTTTTTGCAGTGGTCTAGTCCTTCAAGATCTGACTTTCGTTCATATCGGCAATCCGGACCTCCTTCCGGAAGGCTGCATTAATTTCACCAAGAGGTGGCAGCAGTACCACATCATGGAGAATATGAAGCGATTCCATAAAGAGTGCGTAATCCATACATATATAGTTTATTTCATTTGATTATTTTGACTTTGTAAAGAATAATAATATCCTGTTGTTATTAATAATAATAATCATAAATGATAAATAGTTCAGAATCAACAAAGTTGATTGCATTTAAAGGCCAACCATTCATGCATGCAAATAAATCAGGAATTCTTGAAAGTCCTGTAACAGTTTTAGTATTTCATTAGTAGACACAGTGATCAACTGATGTCACATGGCCGAGCACAGCTGGTACACAAGATTTAATATAACTTTCGTTATCAGGCAGTACAAGTTCAAGAAGAACGAGCGTATCCTAGCGATGTTCAACGAGTTCGACGACGTGCTGAGCGAGGAGGCCATGTGGCAGGTGTCGGAGAGCATCAAGCCGCGCGGGGGGCGCGCGCGCGCCGCGCCCGCCGCGCACGCGCCGCCCGCGCACGCCGCCGCCTGACCGCGCCGCGCTCGGCGGTACGTGCACGCGTTCACCCACACAGACAATTCAGTTTGCGCTACAACTTCAAATGTTGAAACTTTTTCATTATAAAATCAACTATATTTGCAGTAACATAAAGTTGATAATTAATTGATTCAAAACACAATTGGAAACAAGCGAAAAGTTACACGGTTTTCGTCAAGTGGCAATGAAAACCGCGCTGCGCTTCGCGAGGTGCACAAGACACGAATGAACTCCTACTAAATTTCAACGTTTTCTTTTGCAGATTAATTTTGAATCCAAAGAATATGAAGACGAAATAGGATATTAAACGAGTCGCTTGAATTGTATGTCGAGGAGATATATTAATTTAGAGAAATTGTGATTATCTGTCCTAAAAAAGGCCTAATTAATATTAGTGTATTTATTAATTGTGCGATTTTCTCGACTGTGATTGAACCGAGTGCGACGCGTGGACAGGTCGATGCGAAGAGGATTGAGGTTACGCGCTTACGATTACAACGCTTTTCATGTGCAACAAATGATAATAATCGAGTAAATATTATTTCTATCAGTATTTAAATCGAATAACTGTCGTCTATTACATATCAGCATGTGACTTGCATAGTGTACTAATAATGAAACGAGCGACGCCTTGGGTGTTTAGAGTAAAGTCCTTGAACCATCTCGTTGTTGTATTTGCCATTGATGTCATTATACATTATTGAGTAAGCCAGTTTCGATGTTAGCTTTCTATATATCGAATTAGAGGAAACTTTTTGAAGTCTTAGCAATGGTAGCAGAACTACTGTTTGATCATAGTGACTTAGTCAATGTAAGCATTTCGAGTGTATTCATTTTTAAAGTCGTTTATTGTTCACAGTGTTTCAATAACATGATTCTAACGCGTAAGTAAGTACCTATAGGAAATGGGACAGTTCATTTTAGTTTTAGTGGAAAGTTTATGTGCACGCTTCCAAACTCAAATTTCGCAAGGGGCTTCCATAAATCTAAATGGTGTGAGGAGTTTTAATACCCCTAAGCAATATAACCTGTCATGAAGTTTTAAAATAAAAATACATTATATTTTTGTATAAACTTGTATTAAAATATACCCCCTCATAGCAAAGCATTATGACATAAACATATCATTTTTAAATGTGTGCCAAACTTTGAAACCAACAGAAATGTCCCATTTCTGTACTTAGTACAAGTAATTACTTAATAAGTACCTAAGCGAAAATGTTACGTATCTGAAATTTGTAGAAATGCTCTATGGTACAAAGTTTCAACAAAGATGCACATTTAAATATACTTCATTGCTTTACACAGAAAGCAAGTATAGAAAATTTAAATATAATTAATATCTTGCAACATTGTTAGGCTATAATTGACCGTCGATGGGAAATACTACTTATAGGGAGTCTATTAGAAGTTTGTGAACGCATTGAAATGCTAATATAATACTTATTGAACTTCAATCATTTAATAATAAGTAGTTCATACTTTCATATGAGACCTGTCTCTAATATTTTTATGAGAAAAGATGACGCTGTTCAAACGCGTCAATGCCATTTCATTCTTGTTGAAGTATTACTGTTAATGCTATATTTTTGTGCATGCTCTTAAAGTATTCATATAAATTTGATGCATATTTTATTTTTGATATTCAAAAACTTTTTCCTATAGGTTGCTACCTGCAAGGAAGCTAAAGAATTACATACTTTTGAGATGTATACTTATTTACATTTTTCTTCAGTGTTTGCGTAATTTTACTATAATGTAAGATTTAGATACAACGCTGCTAGCTCTGAAGCTACAAGTAGCTAGGTAATGTACGAAACTTTGGATAAATATTTAAATTCACTTGATCCTACTCGATAGTCTCATGTTCACAGTAATCGCATTTTTAAAATAGATAATGGTAGGTCAAATTCGAATAGTGTAATATAATCAACGTTTAATTTGCCTTAAGACGATCGAGTCTTCAGTGAAATAGCAATAAAATTTAATTGTTGTTAGAATTGCTGCACAACTTGTGATACTAATCATGTAGCGTGCCGCTTACTACTCAGTCTTATTGACGTCCTGTACGCGTAGGCAATTGTATTAGAAGAATATTAGTAGTAAGCGTAATAAACCCCAATATGATAGTGTTGCTGAGGCGTGCACGTATTTTACAGCCCGATTCAAACTTTATGGCGGCTCGGAACATGAGGAGAGTCGCTGCGTAGTAACAAATTCACGAGTGCGGTACCGCGCAGCGAGTAGTGCACTTCAGAGCCTCCATCAAGTTTGAATAGAGTTGTACTTACGTTAACGATTGTTGCCGAGCTGCCTCGTTTGTTGCGACTTGCGATTGTACGCGCAATATGTGTAATCGTGCTACAACAGTGTCAGTGTAAGAATAGTAAAGATTTGAAACAAGCAATACCATTTTAATACAGGCTAAGAATAAAATATATTTGCATCGATCAGGTAGTTCGTATATTCAAAAGGAACATAGCGTTCCATGCAATAATAACTAGACCAATATTTAGAATGTTTTACAGTGCTTTACTGAATTATGTGCTGATATTGTATTTTGTATGTAAAATATTTTGATTGATAGTTAAGTTAATAGGGTATGTTACCATTCTTTATCTGGTATTATTATTTATTTAGTGTATTATGAAAATACGGAGCGATTAACGGATATAATTATTATCTAAAGTATATTAAAGACTGCCTAAATTAATTATTCACTGTATTTGATGTGTAAATTAGACAAATATTTAAAATGTCCCATTATGTCACCGAAGGATGTCTTATAAGGGTGGAGTTGCGTCAAAGTTGATCTCTGATTTACAAAACCACTTTAACGTGTAAAGCTATATAACTATGGTATTATGTATCTGGTTTATCTATGAAAATCATTTAACTTTGATGCAATCACTTATGTGTGAGATTTCTAATCGCAAAGTAATGTAGCCTTGGCTTAATTTTACAATACACAATGATAATTTGTCACAATGTTCATATTTATTACATACATTATTAACGTATTCATAAGAAGTATAAAGATCACATTATAGTGAACAGCGTACATATTTTTGTTGTATTAGCAAGTTCAGTATTACGTTAAATTAAAGAAATGCCATAATCTTATGAATTGAATTAAATATTAGTATATTTTTATCTTTTTTTGGGACCGTTTTTTAAGTTTAATTCTTACTTTAAGTAAAGTTTTTTTTTATTACATATTATTATTCTTTATTGTACATTTATTGAATTAGTTGGTTTTAAAAAGTAATCAGAACCGCAGGTGTGTACAGTAAAATTTTGTGTGTCAAGTTCTTTTTGTAACTATTTTGTAAAATAAATATAGCACTTTATTTACAACAGTTTATCTTTTTCTTTAACACCCAGTAGGTATCCCAGACATCATATTACTAGATCTACTACGAACGTATTGTTAAGAGGCTACAATCAGCAGGAGACGCCCTGGGCGTCGGGAATCCCAGGCGGATTTCCGGCTAACGTAGGCGCGGGCTTGCGGACGGTGAGCAATGGGTAGCTCGCCTTCCGATAAGGGACCAGGCCCGGGTCGACGGCGCGTTGTGTTCCATGCGCGCCTCAAACAGATGTCAGCCCAAGTGTTGGGGTCCACTAGGGCCGATGCCTGCCGGGGTCGTGGGAAAGTCCGAAAGAGATATCGAGGCCCCTGACAACACAGGCAAACGGAAGTAACACGGGTGGGTTTTAGTCAGTAAGAGTGACACACCCTGGGAGCTCCGCCCAGAGCGGGAGAAGTTATTTGATGATTTCCCACCCAAAAAAAAGCCGCGTGGTAATGCAGAGTACTGAGCGTACCTACTTTGCAGGTTTACAACAGGTCAACAGTAAGTACTATGTTCCACCAACCCGCACTGCCCCACACTGGTCCCAAATGATAAAAAAGGGGACATTAAGAATTTTTTGACAAAAGGTCAACCGATTCAACTTATTTTTTTTTGTAGACAGCTGATGCAATTACAAATCACTTTTGTACATTGAGTTTTTGCCAAAAAAGCCGTATTTTCAGAGAAAAAAAATATTCAAATATTTTTTGTATGAAAGAAATCCTAATTTTGTCTTTATCTTCCAAGATTCAAACGTATTCAAAATAAAACTTAGCGCAGCTTGTAGAGGGGCTAATTTCTCACTACTTTGTCATAGACACTCAACTGCGATTTTGTGCTCCTTTTGAGTTACATGCACTTTAAATATTTTTTGTATGAAAAAATCCTAATTTTGTCTTTATCTTCCAAGATTCAAACGTATTCAAAATAAAACTTAGCGCAGCTTGTAGAGGGGTTAATTGTTCATCACTTTGCCATAGACACTCAATTGCGATTTTGTGCTCCTTTTCAGTTACAGGCACTTTAAATTTTTCGTTGTCGGATGAGCTTTACTAGTTTTTTGTAGACAGCTGATACAATTACAAGTAACTTTTAAAGATGTATTTTTTGTTAAATAAGCCGTATTTTCAGAGTTAAAAAATTAATTCAAAAAGTATTTCTAGTTCTGGGAGTATTTGTGGTAGCTTCTGATGTAGATGCACCCGCTTCCTCTTCGTACGATAAATTATGCTCTTCTACGTCTACTGAAATGTCCTCTATGGTATATTCTGGATCAAACAACATAGGAAAATTCACAGAAGTTAAAGTTGGCCACAAAATTTTAGACTCCAACCACTCCTTGTTTTTAACACCAAATCTTTCGTTTCTACCTGAATTGTCCCATCTTCTAGCTAGGTTTGACGTATAATTTTGGCAAAACTTTTTGATAATACTGAGCTCTTCGTTTGGAATTTAACTTGAAATACGATTTATAATGGTTTGACACAGTAAATCACTATTTTTAAGGCACCCACTATTACTCAAAAAAGAAAAAATGTCTAAATTAGTCACAAATGTAGTCATTTTGATACAAAAATGTTACAGGCAAATAAATAAAAGTTACAATGTGGTGATAGTTGATAAAAAATTGTGTTGTTTTTACGAGCACAAGACGCGTAATGAACAAAAACGGGTTCCGCTTGCCCTTATACTATTGATATATGACTCATTACCCAACTATCCCGTTACTTAATGGGGTAGTTAGATAATGGCTCATTACCTAACCACCTCATTACTTAATGGGGTAGTTAGATAATGAGCCAAATATTCTTGCAATTTGGATGAGTCACGAGAAAATAAAACATACTAAGATGTGCTCCTACATAAATACCGCAAAACTACAAAGGGAATTTTTAATTGCAATTTATATACCTATTCATCATTCAGCGTTTTCGACGCGTTCGACTAGATGACCAAATAGAGCCGAAATCGTCACTTATAGGGTAATTAAGCAATGACTCTATACAAAAAAAAATTTACATACGAGTCACACAATAACTTACCTGTACATAAACATGTCTGAACACGTTTTGAGATTTCCTTGTTTGTTTATTTGATACTGATAATTTCATATATTTGTAAGAGTTACTCTACAAGCTGCGCTAAGTTTTATTTTGAATACGTTTGAATCTTGGAAGATAAAGACAAAATTAGAATTTTTTTATACAAAAAATATTTAAAGTGCCTGTAACTCAAAAGGAGCACAAAATCGCAGAAGAGTGTCTATGACAAAGTAGTGAGCAATTAGCATCTCTACAAGCTGCTTTAAGTTTTATTTTGAATACGTTTGAATCTTGGAAGATAAAGACAAAATTAGGATTTTTTCATACAAAAAATATTTAAAGTGCATGTAACTCAAAAGGAGCACAAAATCGCAGAAGAGTGTCTATGACAAAGTGGTGAGCAATTAGCTCTTCTACAAGCTGCGCTAAGTTTTATTTTGAATACGTTTGAATCTTGGAAGATAAAGAGAAAATTAGGATTTTTTCATACAAAAAATATTTAAAGTGCCTGTAACTCAAAAGGAGCACAAAATCGCAGAACAGTGTCTATGACAAAGTGGTGAGCAATTAGCACCTCTACAAGCTGCGCTAAGTTTTATTTTGAATACGTTTGAATCTTGGAAGATAAAGACAAAATTAGGATTTCTTTCATACAAAAAATATTTGAATATTTTTTTTCTCTGAAAATACGGCTTATTTGGCAAAAACTCAATCTATAAAAGTGATTTGTAATTGCATCAGCTGTCTACAAAAAAAAAAGAATCCGTTGACCTTCTGTCAAAAATTTCTTAATGTCCACTTTTTTATCATTCGGGACCAGTGTGTGCCCGCGTGGTGGATTTTGGCCTACTGCCTCTCCAAGAACGAGGAAGCCTGTGTCTCAGCAGTGCAAACATTATAGGCTGATTATGAAGTACTAAGTTCGATAAAAACACCGTTTCCATAAAATTTCCTCGACAGAAAAAAAATACAAAGTTATCTCCAAACCGAACAATAAACCGCTAGTATTCAAATTAGACCATGGAACTGCATATTATCTGAACTGAATATAAAGCGGATATTATGTCTTATTATTATTTTTTTAATTACTAAAAGAAATAACCTAAACTATCGGCGCCTTGGTCCCTTCTCCCTGCCGCCGTCTCGCTTGCTCTTGTGACCGCGAATAGTAGTGTGTGAGCGAGATAAAGAGTGAGGTGGCGCTGAGGTATTATGGACCAGTGCTAAAAAGTTCAAAACGAATAGTATTAAATCTACACCCCGTTAAAACTACATATAAATGGAGGGGAGGGGGGGGGGAGGGACAGGCAAAACCAAAGAATAAAGTTAATTACAGAAATAACAGTAGATTGTAAACTCACGGGGTTTTACAAAAACAGACAGTCCTATGGCAGGTATGCAGTTCCTATCGCAGGTATGCTGGAAGAGATTTCTTTAGAAATAAGCATCACCTTTGTACGTAGGTATTATTCTGTTCTGTTCTTCATTTCTGTTTTTATATGTGTGTATATAAATGGTTAAATAAATAAATACAGTCACCTAACCATATTTTATTTTGAATGTAGGTACCATAGATGAAATACGCCTCGTCTGTCTTCTTATTTTATTATAATTGCATATTCTATTGTGTATAGTCGCCAGAACATCAAGTTACCACAAACTAGCTGTCACACAAGTTACGTACAGTTTACGCTGACCTCGCATTGTACGGAAATCCTATATAATGCGAGATTAGTTTATACTGGAAATGTATAGCTTGATGTGTAGCCGTGTGTACAAGCACTGAACATCATTACACCGAAATCCGCCCGGGATTCCCGACGCCCAGGGCGTCTCCTGCGGCGGCTAGGGGCGAGAGGGCGTGAAATTAGCCTTCCCCTCAACCGTCCCGCCTCCTCCTTTGCGAGCATTACTGCTTCGCAGAAGGAGGAGACGGCTGCCCATGCCCTCTCGCTCCGTACCATGACCTGAACCAGGGCCAGACGCGAGAGATCTCTGCCGCCGATCGCCTCCACGAGGACACGGCGGTGCTCTGCCCAAACCGGGCAGACCTCCATCCTCCACCGATCCCAAACCACCGTCGGGATCCCAAATAACGGCCTTGCAAGCGGCCTTGAAGCGGCTCCTGACCAATCTAGGGGGTCCAAACGCCTCCTGCCGGAGGCTATACGGGGTCGTGCGGTCCATGGCCCTTTACGGGGCTTCTGTCTGGGCGCGTTCCCTGGCGCTGCGGCCAGCCCGCCGGTTGAGCGCGGCCCAAAGGGTCATGGCCATCCCGCTGGTGCGCTGATACCGCACGGTCTCCTGTGAGGCAGCGAGCCTCCTTGCCGGCTTGCCGCCATGGGATCTGGAGCCAAAAATCCTCGCGCACGTATGGGAGTGACGCGAGGGGGCGAAACGCCGGGGCGTAACTCCGCTGCCGCGAGAAATCGCGGCACAGCGGACGGAGCCCCAGCGGGATCTCATGGCGACATGGAGAGTACGATTGTCGCAAGCCAGTGCTGGGCACGCCACAATTGCGGCGATAAGCCCTCCTCTCTTTGAGGAGTGGCTAGAGAGGCGCCACGGCGTCCTCACCTTCCGCCTGACGCAGTTCCTCACCGGACACGGCAGCTTCGGGAGGTTCCTGTGTCGGATAATGCGGGAGGAAACGCCCGGGTGTCACCACTGTGTAGATCGTCTCGAGGACACGGTGGAGCATACGGTGGAGGTCTGCCCGGCTCAGGCAGAGCACCGCCGTGTCCTCGTGGAGGCGATCGGCGGCAGAGATCTCTCGCGTCCGGCCCTAGTTCAGGCCATGGTACGGAGCGAGAGGGCATGGGCAGCCGTCACCTCCTTCTGCGAAGCAGTAATGCTCGCGAAGGAGGAGGCGGGACGGTTGAGGGAAAGGCACGTTTCGCGCCCTCTCGCCCCTAGCCGCCGCAGGAGACGCCCTGGGCGTCGGGAATCTCGGGCGGATTTCCAGCCACCGTAGGCGCGGGCTTGCGGACGGTTAGCAATGCGTAGCTCACCGTCCGGTAAGGACCAGGCCCGGGTCGTCAGCACAAAAGTAGGGGTCCACTAGGGCCGATGCCTGCCGGGGTCGCGGGAAGGTACTTATGGGTCACCGAGGCCCCCGCAACACAGGCAACAGGAAGGAATACGGGTGGGTTTTAGTCAGTAAGAGTCTGACACACCCTGCCGCTCCGCCCAGAGCGGGAGAAGTTATTTGATGATGTCCCACCCTCAAAAAAAAAAAACAAAGTATGTTGCGAGATAATTCAAACATGGATTTCAAAAAAAATCTTACCAAAAGACAGTAGAAGTCTATTAACAAACACATAGTACTATAGAAAACATTTTGATATATTATGGCATCCGTATGTTTGAGAATCGCTGGAAAAAATAATCTATTTTATGAATTCGGTAACTTTATAACTACTTCTGGTTTCACGTCGACATACATTTATCGACACAGTCTAGTAACTTCCTGACTTAAAATATTTTCTTTAAATTAAATTTTTTTTTTAATTACTTAACAATTTTGTTGTTTATTTTTGGTTCCTTAAATCTATTTAAAAAAAATTGGTTGTCTGTAAAGTCGGTTTACTGATGATAATTTTACGTGATAGTGAGAGAGAGATGCGTCACAAGCCAAACGCTTAGGCCGATCGTGCCTCTCTATCGCTAGTTCCGCGCTCTCGCTTGCACGCTCGGCTCAGGCGGAACGTGACACTTTTTCGTGCCTGCAGCCGGCGTTCATCGATTTATAAGACGTTATCACGTCAAAAAATAATAAGCAGAAAACATCTATATCTGTATAGATGTTCAAAAATTAATTTAATCTATCAGAAAAAGGAGTTACTTTGGCTAGCTTTAAATTTTTGCACCTCGTCTTGCAAACATTTTCGAGCCTACGTCGCTCGCTGCTGCCTAAATATCTCCTATTTCTGTTTGAATGGTCAAAAGAAAACCTAACCTTTCCAAAGTTAGGTACTACATTTTTAGAACTCGCTACGCTCGCTCTTGCATCCTGCATTTTCATTTCTTTTTGCTTATTGGGGCGGGGTCCCCCATGATTTATTTACCAATTGTATTTCTCATCAATCATCAGAAATACCTTCTTTCAATTCACATACTTAAGGCAAAGGACAAGGGCCTTGCAAAGATTTGCCGCCCGGATTTTCGCAGTGGTTAAGGCCGTCGCTGGGTACCTGCCCTTATTGCCCCATCTCAAAAATCCACTCTGTATATATCATGATTGACTGCTTAGCTCCATAAAGGCGATGATAATCGTTTAAAAGGTTAAATGTGTAACTATCTGCAACATTCTAACCGTTCGGCTCGCCTGATAACAATTTGCTGTAAAGTATAGAGAAAGAAAAATACGAACATGATGTAGTATTGGTCAACCCCCATAACAAATAGCGTGCTCGCCTACAGACTGACCAGACTCAAGAAAATATCTATGCAAAATTATTTGCATAGATATTTTCTATGTAGTATTTGCGTGAACAGGCAAACAGATAAACGGATATAATGATTTATAGATGAAGTTGAAAACTTCACCTATAAATCATTTTGTCCGTGTACTAAAAAAATTGTCATTTTACTAAAAAAATGCAAGAGCGAGCGAAGCGAAATCGAAAATTTGTGCACCCTGACTTGGATAGGTTAGATTTTCTGTGTGATTTTACTACATGAATGAATTGGACCACGCCTGTATATTTAACTGTTGTTAAATATACAGGCTGTTTTTGTTAATTTTCACTAGTTTTTATTCATGACGGGCCTCTTTTCAAAAAGATATTGAAGTTTTGGAAAATATTTTACGATTTTTTGCTTCCACTTCTTTTTTTGGTTTCGCGCCCTTGTAGCTTGGCTTCTGCGCTTGTCTATCGTCAAGATGATTTTGACGCCCCGCGGCGGTCGCCCTTCGCCCCTCCTTCCCTAAACACGGCTCTGGTGGCTGGCACATATGAACCCGTGCAGCTAACATGTAATGTGCTCGCCGTGCGATCCTACGCAGCAGTGGAATTGCACCTCTAAAAAAAAAAAACAATTAAAAAAATTAAATCTAAATAAAATCAAATCAAAAGTCATTTATTCAAACTAGGCTGAGAATCAGCACTTTTCGAACGTCAAAATTACATAAGACAGTCTCCCAGAACGCCCACCCTTCACCTCTTCCTAGTGCTTTAGCTGGGAAGAAGTGTCGCAACAAACTAAAAGATTTGTTGTTTTTTTTGGGAGGTCAACAACCGCTATTAGTGTTGTTACTTGAAGTGTGATAAGACTTGAAGATAGTAGATTTTTATACTTACAATGAATTGGTGATTTTCACCCGTGGTAAACACTCTTCTTTTCATTTCGAATATAAGGAAAGTCAAAAATTGTGGTTTGGTCGACATTTCAGAATCACTTGAACTCATTCAAAAACAATACGTTGTTATTAATAAAGTGATTGAAAATTTACTAACCTCGTATTCATCTGACTATAAAGTTAATAATTGCGGCGTCCCCCAAGGGAGTGTATTAGGGCCCTTATTGTTTCTATTATACATAAACGACTTACCGCTAGTGACTAATCATAAATGTGTATTATTTGCAGATGACATTTCAATTATTGTGACATCTGACAAAAAGTATAAAACTAAATCTGATCATGAGACGGACATTAATAATACTATTGATGACATTATAAAATGGTTACAGGCAAATAAATTAAAAATAATTGTACCTAGATAAATCTAATTATATACAGTTTAATAAATCAAACCATACTAAATACAATTTCAAACTTAACACGTTCGCTGACAGTACGTCGTTAGGCAGGAAATTAAAATAGTACGTTATGACAGTACGTAGAGGGACGTAGTGTCTGTCGACGTAGTGTCGCGGTGTGAAGCAAACACATGCCTAATATAGCACAACGTCGAGAAACGTTCACGTCCATCGACGTAGTACCAAATTTCGGCAGGCAAACATATGGCCAAAATGATACTACGTTGTGAAACGCTTGTCATTTAGTATGGAAAATTCTACTGCCGTAATGTGGTGTCAGGGTAAGTGCTCACTGTCAGCGAACGTGTTAATACTCGTATTGACAGGTTAAAAGAAGTTCCACAAACTAAATTCTTAGGATTACTCATAGATCAAGATCTGAATTGAAAAGTACATCTGGATAATTTGTGCAGTAGGATTAATAAGTTTGTTTAATCTCTCAGACAAAATAAAGAATATAACCAACAAAAAAACTGCAATTACAACATATCACGCCTATATAGAATCCATCTTACGATACGAGCTTAATTTTTGGGGTAACAGCACGGATAGACACAGATAATTTATTGCGCAAAAGAAATGCATCAGAGCCATTTGTGGTAGCCGTCCTGACGAGTAATTTAAACCGTTCTTGAAAAAGCTAGGTATACTACCACTTCCGTCACTACATTTACGAAATCTGTATTTATGTTTATAATAATAGGGGATTGTTCAAAAAAGCTTATCAAATGAACTCTCGAAATACAGATCCATGCAGACTTGTGTTGCAGGATACTCCTAAATCAGCCAAGTATGCGAAAAGTTTCCTAGTCATGTGTATAGGTACGCATTTATAACAAAATTCCAAAAGATATAAATTAGTTATATAATATTAACTCATTTAAAATCAAATTATTGAAATGGCTGAAAGGACATATGTTTTATGACATTAAAGATTTTTTTAACAATAAACTGTACATTTTTGGACTTTTGTCGTTGGAGATAATGTTAAGATAAAACTATTATATTATTGTATTGACCTTATATCTGTAACATTGAAAAACAATTAACTAATTATTAGTTTGCATGCAATTGATACATATCCTGTATAGCTAAAAATGTGGACTTTAGATTAATACCTGACTGTAACAACTTTATACCATGTTTAAGGCAAATAAAGACTTATCTTATCATTTTTAATTAAATATTAGTGCATAAAACAGAGATTTTGAATTTTGGTATAGGAGAGTTAGTATCCCGCCAAATTATAGTCTTTTTTATTTTTTTCATATGAAACTAAAATTGTATTCACACTGGCTGTTCATACACTAACAAGACCAGCATTAAAAAAAAAATCGATATTTTTCTTAATTAAGTATGTAAAATTTTTCGTAGCCGTCTATTGTACCTAACCAAATTTAGTTCTATTTCTAAAATTCATTCCCGCACTAGAGAGGTATGCAATTACTATGAGTCTTTCACGTCCAAAGTTGGGGAGCAGCGTTTTCCACCCGCTACTCGGATCTCACTACTTTCCGAGTGTAATATCTCACACTCGGAAAGTAGTTTTCCGAGTGTGAGATATTAGGCTTGGGATTAAGCTGCTCCAATAATTATTGCATACTGAAACTTTTATTTTATTTATATACACTTTTAACATTTAATGATTATTCAAAACACAATGACATATTTACTTTGTGGAGTTCAATATATTGTGTGGAATTTAATATTTACTTGTAAAGTATTGTATTGTTTTCAATTATTGTGAATGTGAAGCCTATGTGGGTTATTGTTGTTTTTTTTCCTCATTTAGTATTAATCATGGTCTGGCAGTTCGAGTAATTTATGCGGCATCTGTGTGGTTCTTTCCTCAAAAGGACCATTTCAGATACCAATCTACATGGCTTTCACATGATCTGACCAAGATTATGTCTGGACTTTAAAGGAGATTAAGGAGACTGTGACCTCTGAGTTTGTTTCGGCCTTTCTTCTCATCTAGCTTTATTTTAAAAATATGATTGACGTGTAAAAGTGTTTGTACAAACGTACTTACAGAAAATAAATCATTTATCATTTATAATTTATGAACAAACTGTTTTCTTGTTTTATCGTGTTTAGATATCGATACGTATCAATTCTGTGAAGTTTCCTTACACAAAAGAAAAACATTTTTAAACTGATATTTCAACAACAACAACAACTGCGCTGCTGCTGTTTCTACAATAACTGCGGTGTATGACCCCACAAAAAAAAACAAAATTATTTCTTTTTTTGTTTTATCATGTTTAGATATCGATACCCATCGCGACTGCAGGGTTTAGCTAGCTAATTTAATTTAACCCTGTTTAAGGCGGTAAGAGTGCCTACTAAGCGAACTGCATGTGGGTGTAACGGTCTGACTATAAACCTAATGATTGAGCATTTTTTGCTATTTCTTATAGTTTCGGATTTGGCCATCCAAACACGCAAGTAATTGGAAATTCACGCGGCTGTATAGGAACAGTCGACCGCACGTCGGTGGTAGGTAACTCTTTGACCGTGGCTGCTTTGCTTCCGAGCGCCAGCTTAAAGCAGGTTTTGTTACCAGTGACGTGCGACTGTAGGTACTGTGAGTCGCAAATTAGATAATTGTAAATTAAAATTATACAGAGTAAAGGCTCGTGCAGATTGGCGCGACGGCGGGCGCCACGCGACACTGATAGAACAATTTCCATGAAGTTTTTGTAGAAGTTGTTCTACCGGTGTTTAGCCTTTAAGAACGGATTCGGTACCTACCTAAGAAGTGGTCCTTGTCAAGCTATGGACCCACCGCGTGGCGAACACGTGAGGTTTCTCCACCACACCATGTGTCACTAAACTTGGCTTGCCTTCTGTTCCTTGATTATTACCTCCAGTAACAGCAATCGAAAATTTTGTGTGACAGTGTCAACTCAGGGTTACCTACTCCGCGGGCTTGCGGTCGGTGAGCAATGGGTAGCTCACCGTCCGGTAAGGACCAAGCCCAGGTCGACGGCGCGTTGCGTTCCACGCGCGCCTCAAAAAGATGTCGTCAAAACAAGTGTAGGGGTCCACTAGGGCCGATGCCTGCCGGGGTCGTGGGAAAGTCCGGAAGGGATACCGAGGCCCCTGGCAACACAGGCAACGAGAGGAACACGGGTGGGTTTTAGTCAGTAAGAGTCTGACACACCCTCCCGCTCCGCCCGGAGCGGGAGAAGTTATTTGAAGATATCCCAAACAAAAAAAAAAGGGTTACTTATTCCACGCAGTAGGTGGTGGGTATGCCGTGATGAAAGTTTTTAAAGTATCAATATGGGGACGACTAAATTTTTATGATAGATTTCAAAGTATTCACCATTATTCATGAGCGGAAAACGACAATTTAAACACAGCGCTGCAAGTTTTGTGTTGTGGCTACAACCCTCACGATATATCCTACCTACTGACTCTTCATTGTACTTCCATATTGTGATTGGGTCGCTTTATAACCGCTCTGAAACACACAACTGTATAATCACTAGAAGACGTTGATATTCGTCTGGGCGTGAATAATCCATAACGTTGGCAGGATGTGCTATTTAAAAACATATAAAAATTTATGACTTACACGGCTTTTAAATTAAAATTATTTAAACCATGTCTGATTCGGTTTAAATACAGTATCATAGAATCACATTTTCTTGGTGAATAACTCTGACCAACTATTATACCTACCTAAGTATATTAGACTAATAGACATACCTACCTATCTACAGCAAGAGCACTAAAAACGTAGGCAGAGGGAGTATAGTGGTATTTTTTGTAATTTACGTTTTGTTTGTGCATGATATACGTTTTTCTTTCTTTCTGTTACATACTTGCATAGTACAGTCAGTGACATGCATAACCCAGCCCCTCTTCCTCTCTTCTTCTTCTTCTTCTTTGTAAGAGGGGTCAGGTAATGCAGAGCACTGACCGTACCTACCTAGTTATATTTTTTAAGCCATCTGATTGGCTCAAAAAAGCGCATGTCAGGTAAGTGTACCTGAAAACCGCTTGTCTTGAAAACTTCAGCCCGAAACCATGAATTCAGGCAACCCGTCACTACAGCACCCTAATTGCGTGACACACTTTCGATCACAATCTGTATGATTTTGATATTGCTAATTCATTGCTGCAATCCGCAATGAATGTTGTCGAACTGTCGGAATGTAAGCCATTGCTACTTTTTTTTTCTTCTGTGGCAATCCGCAATCAGTTTTGTACTTTTAGCGGATTAGTTGGGGGTAACCCTTTGCGGGAAGAGCGTGACTCCAGCGAGCCATCTACTCCACACAGATGCGGGTGGACTACACAATGTATTTTCCTGTAACTTCTTGTTTTCAGTGCGACAGCCAGATCGTTGGGTTGCTTTTTTAGTATTTCCTGGTATCTTTTTATGATGTTTTTGATCTCGTCCATGACTGTATTCATTGATAACTCCTTGTGTTCGTGGCAGGAGCAGGTTCTAAGGAACGCCACTTAGTGGCCTCAAAATAGCATTCTGTGTTCTCTGTATGATGCTAATGCTTCAGTTACAGGCGCTGCCCCAAAATTGAATTCCTTATAACCACACTGGCTTCAAGATCACTTTATAATATGTTAAAAGTTTGTTGGTACTACAGTTTACTGTTTCGTCCCATTCTTGTAACGGATATTAAGTTCATGTCTCTTGGTCTTAAGATGTTTCTTCCACGTTAGACGTCGGTCGAGCATTCGAGATGTAACCCTAGGTATCTTACGTTGTCGTGGTGAGATAGTCTAACATTCTCGAGATGTACAGGTGGACAGTTTTACCTTTTCACAGCGTAAATGTTACGTCGACCGATTTGCTTGCGCTCGCCTTTATCCGCTTCCTTTGTTGCCATGTGGTTATTTTGTCGAGCATCCCTTGCAGCATTTATGAGGCCATAGCAGGAACTGTGTGGCTTGCCAGTATTGCGATGTCATCAGCAATTGTTGCTGTAGTAACCTCATTAGCCTGCGGGAGATCTGCAGTGTATACTGTGTACTGTGTAACACCGGTCCCAATACCGACTTGCAACTTGTACTCCAGCAGTTTTAGAATCACGACGCACCTTCGGTTTTTTTTTTTAAATATTCTTTCCAACAAATATGATTTCATTAGTGAGTAGTATTGGTGGGGAAGGTTGATTTTTAGCCTGTATAACAGGCCCTTATGCCAAACCTTATCGAAGGCATGTTGAATGTCCAGAAACACTGAGGAGCAATAAAGCTTTTCTTCTAGGCTTATGCTTATCTTATCGTAGATTCGATGGATTTTTCACAAGTCGAGGAGGTCCAGGGTTTTGTTAAAGTATGTTAGCCAGTAGGTGGGTTCACTGGTGGAGGATACCAATAGGTAGCTTTTGTGTATGCTTGTTTTAAGTTACTTTCCTCGCGTTGTAGTGAGTTTAGAGCCCCAGCTAATATGTTTAGCGTTCCAGCACCACCCGCAATGAAACGATTTCCGATCTGGTGGAAGTATCGTGTGAAAATATTTTCGTCTATTTTAAGGCAACGGAGATACACGGGTGGGTTGTAATCAGTAAGAGTCTGACACACCCTCCCGCTGCGCACAGAGCGGGAGAAGTTATTTGACAATTTCCCACAAAAAAAAAAGAAGGTATAACTCCGACGTTAATGTGGCCCGTGCTATCCTCCACGGCAATTGTTGTTGTCTGAAGGTGATCAAATGATGATGATTCACCTTCTCGTTGACGATGACCACTGTTCCGCCATGCCCAGTGCCATCTGAGTGGTTTAGTATATAGCATTGATGTTCTTTGAATTTGATATTTGTGTTATAGGTGTCATGAGCTTCAGCTATTAGAAGAATATCAATCTTGTGTTCAGATATTAGAAGCTGAACCTCTTGATTATTTGGGGGCTACTACAAGTGTGTTATTGTACACATTTTTATTATTATTACCGAAAAACTACAGCTGTAAAGTTCCATTGAAATCTCTTCAGCAACTTACATACCTAGCGTATGTAAAGTTTGGGTAACTAGGTTTATCTACATAACCAACCGTCGCTTCTTATTAAATGAAATTGATGTTCTTTGGCTAGGCCTGTGATTTTGCGACCTAGCACATTTATGCAGTCACTATGTACCTACCACCGGTGGCAGGTTGCAGCAAAACAAACGGAAGATGCGAGACCAACCCCGCAATGTGAGTAAAACTGTAGCTAAGCACTATGGGCCAAATAATTAAAATAATAATGATATCTAATACATAATTTTTCAACCTTTATCATGCGCATAGCTAAAGTGTGGAACTCCCTGTGAGAGCTTTCTGGGGTTTCCCTTACTACTGTTGACCTGTTGTAAACCTGCTAAGTAGGTACGCTCAGTACTCTGCATTACCAGGCGGCTTTTTTTTGGGTGGGAAATCATCAAATAACTTCTCCCGCTCTGGGCGGAGCGGGAGGGTGTGTCAAACTCTTACTGACTAAAACCCACCCGTATTCCTTCCATTGCCTGTGTTGCAGGGGCCTCGGTGACCCATTAATTAGTACCTTCCCGCGACCCCGGCAGGCATCGGCCCTAGTAGACCCCTACATTTGTGCTGACGACATCCCTTGAGGCGCGCGTGGAATACAACGCGCCGTGTACCCGGGCCTGGTCCTTACCGGACGGTGAGCTGCCCATTGCTCTCCGTCAGCAAGCCCGCGCCTACGGTGCGCGGTGGCCGGAAATCCGCCCGGGATTCCCGACGCCCAGGGCGTCTCCTGCGGCGGCTAGGGGCGAGAGGGCGCGAAATTTGCCTTTCCCTAGACACCTGTTACAAAGAAGAAGAGGGGTCAGGTTATGCAGTCAGGTACTGAATGTACCTACAATATTTGTTTGATCTCGCTCTCGCGCTCCAATTAACTAACAAAAGAATCCCTAATTAATTTAGATACTACCTACTGCCAGATGACTATTACTATGATGTTTTGATTTGCTGTTGACCTTTATTTTGCAGTTATCTAATCAAATAAATGCTCAAACTTAACAGTGTCCTGATGAGAGCACACCAGGGTTCTTTAGAGATAACTCGAGTGGTGAAATAAAAACCACTCCATTTCGTAAGTAAACGCGTTAAAAGATAACCTGACTATCTAATTAGGTGATCGATTGTGATGTCCCGTTGTTAAGCTATTGTGAGTAGGAGCAGCACTCGTTTAAAAAGGCGACGAGAAATGTGACGATGTTCAGTGCGTTAGTGGTTCATACGAGTTGGCGGTCGAACCGTAACCAAAGAATTGTAATATGGAACTGTTTCATAATATCATACTGATAATGTTAAGTACAATCCTTGTTACTTCTACAGCTGCACCGCTTTGGGAGGACGAGGATCTCGAGAACGATGGTAACTATATCAACTTTTTTCCATAATGTTTTTCCTATTCACTAATTTGAATGTACTATGTAACATTGGATAAGGCTACAAGGCAGTAATGTTATGCCTGCTATGAAAGCTGAACTTGCATCAGAGCTAGAGTGCTGATGCTTTCCCTGTCAAGCGGATATGGGTGCCGCGGATTGTGGGATCTGCTCCGCATACATGAGTTATTAATGTATGCGTCAACCCGCATTCCTCATTGGAGGAATATGCACGATATTGATGACGACGTATTTTGCGATGCTTTGCCCTTGCACCCTTTCGGAATACTCTGTGTGTCTTTGTCTGTGTCTATCTTGTTGAAACTCTTTGTATTGTCCAATGAGGGTTTTTTGAAATGACGTTCACTAGGTGGCAGCTCTGAGACGTCAGGTCTGCACCTGTCAAAAGTGTCAAAGGACCCCACGAACCAATTACAATAGGTAGGTAACTAAAATTTCGATCTCATTATTTCACTAAGTACCTATGTCCCTGCTTAAGGTGAGTTTGGAGACTACTTCGAGGGTGACATGCTGCTAACGAAGTCCCAGCGAGAAGCGATAACCGAGGCCTCAGACCCCGACAGTCGCAACGGACTACGGGATGTTGCCAAGCGCTGGCCGAACCGCACGATCGTGTATTACATCGAAGAGGAAGACTTTGGTTTGTTATTTGCACCATAGGTACATACTTAGTTCTAGCATTTAATGGTTTTTTTCCCTCTAGAATATATCGTCAACATCCTCCTATAAACTTCTCGTCCGATAAAATTCTTATCGTGGTTTTATTTCTCAAGGCAGTTTTATCACAGTTTTCTCCATAAGCCATCTTAAGTTTTACCACATCAGCCGGTTAGTTACCATCCAGTCGTAGGGTCAGTAGGGGTGGCTCAAATAGAAGGTCAATGGGGGCACCCATTGACCTTCCATTTGAGCCGCCCCTACTATCATTGCTAATTGCTTGGATTGAATGTGATGTCATTGTCCATTTTGGATATACACAATGCCGTCGAAAGATGATGGTCATTTTGTCTAACATCCATGGATAAACATTCCTAGACATTCCTGTAATTCGGTCATTACTTAAAACCTCACACAATAACGGAGTAACGGAGCAGGTAACCGTTCCGTTACCCACAATCGACAACACGAATACTAAGTACTCTAACTACCTAGTGGACGCTGTAGGCTGTTACTAACAATGACGTTGATCACGTAGCACTAACGAAAACAATGTGTACCTACAACGCCTTTGAGATCGTGTCGGTATAGATTGAGGAGCCATGTCTCTTAACTAAACGCGGATACTACCAATATTTAGTGCTTTTGTAGGCCCGATCCGGGAATTTGTAGTAAAACCCTTAAAAAGTTACAGGCGTTTCAATTCTGATGTCTTAACTGAAACGAGCCGACGGATATTTTCAACTGCAAATGTAAGTTGGTCGACATTTTTAATTTGTAAAGCCTACTTATGTACAAGTTATATGTGACTCTAACAAAAATTTGCACTTTATAGCTTAATATTACGCAAAGATCGCTGAATCGAAGAATAGTTTTCACAGACCCGCAATATTTTTTAACGGCCTATCCAACGAAACCCCACATCATGGGATGTAACCGAGAAATAAAACATCATCCCCTCTTTACGTACAAGGGAACGATATTTAGATAGTTTATTGCTTTTGAAAAAACTCTTCCCATAAAGGTTTTTTTGCGATGTCTGACTTTTGTAGCGGACAAGCATTTTTAACGTTTCCCGTACAAATCTGAGAGTTCTAAATTATTTGAGGTCATTTTCTTCTCGGAAATCACAAACAACAAACTATTTTGTTCTTATAGCAAATTAATGTATAACGCGTATTCGTTCGAAGTTTTTTTTTGTTTATTTTCGGCTAATCCGTCCATCATAAAAAAGTAAGTTTGTAGTTTCTTTCCTACAAGAAACAGGATCAATTGGCATCAAAAAAGTTTTTGTGAAAACTGCCCATTTTCTTGCTGTCTGTACATTTTTTTTTAAATCTGTGAATGCAGATCGAAATGTCTCAAAAAGTTAAGGACGGTCTCTTAAGACAGTTTTCCTGTAGCTACAATGGTTAAAGTAGCTGCCCTTACTGCCCCGTCTCAAAAATCCACCCTGTATATATGTATAACGAAGTTAAAAAGACACACACACCTTAGTAGGCTTTACAAGTTAACCGAGTAATAGTCGACCAACTTACATTTGCAGTTGAAGAATTGACCGTGACGTATATCGATGTATGGGAGAACATGTTTTTCAACTACAATGTTAAGTTTGTTTTTGGGATAAATTCATCTTAAGCCCAACTACGGAACCCTTCATTGTGCGTGGTCGGACACGCACTTGTCCTTTTATGCTTCGGGTTTACATCATTACTACGACAATACTTCCTGAATGTATTTTATAAAGTATTTTACTACATTATTTAAATATTCACATAAATAATATTATTGATGTGTATGCGTTCTAGTTTAACATACATTTTAGGGTTCCATCTGTTACCAGGGCGTATCTCATGAACCGTGAAAGTTAGACAGTTGAAATTTTCACAGATGACGTATTTTTGTTGCCGCTATAACAACAAATACTAAAAAAAAAATAGAATAAAATAAATATTTAAGGGGGCTCCCATACAACTGCTGATTGCTTATTATATATATAATAGCTAATATTACATATGATAGCTGATTTTTTTGCCGTTTTTATAGATAATGGTACGGATGGCTTCGTGCGCGAGTTCAAATCGCACTTGGCTGGTTTTTTTTACATAACTTACTTGCATTTTATGAAAGCGTAATACCAGATTGAAGTCACTAAAATCGTATATCTGCGCCTTAAGTAGTCCATTTTTTTTTTTTCGCGGGAAGGTACTTATGTATCACCGAGGACCCCGCAACACAGGCAACAGGAAGGAATACGGGTGGGTTTTAGTCAGTAAGAGTCTGACACACCCTCCCGCTCCGCCCAGAGCGGGAGAAGTTATTTGATGATTTCCCACCCTCAAAAAAAAAAAAAGTAGTCCATTTTTACACCGTGCGAAAATGAATCTACTAATTTCATAGATGCATAGTAACCACAAGAGAATATACTTTTAATGTTCTTTGATACTTAGGAATTCACACAAATGTCAAAAGAGGGGTAGGTTAGTATTTCGCCTAAAAACAGTTTCAAGCTGAAAAAGTGACAACACAATTTCACACGAAACGGTAACCTACCACTTGGTTTGGTTTTCAGTTTGTAATATTTTCTTAAGCGAATTTGTTGTTCCTGGATTACCATATTTTTGCAGTAACACTGATTTTAATATGAACTACTCAAGAAGTGAATTAAGTGAAGCCTGATAAATCCAAAAGATTGTACACATCAATCAGCATACAACACATTTAAGAAATAGCGTAAATAGAATAAGTCAAATCAAGAGAATGTCATAAGGCAAAAAGGTTTTTGCGAAGACATCTCCGCAAAAAGAATTTGACTTTCTCTTATTCGATTCTTATTCTTTGTTGACCAAAGTACCTACGCCAGTAACACATGTTATTGGCGTAGTTTGGTCAACTCTCACAAAAGTACGCACCATCAAGTTTATGGGGTCCCTACCGTATATAATATATCATTTTAATTAAATCTTTTCAATAAATTAAAAAGATGGCGGGTTTATGTCACATGAGCCACAAAGTAAATAGTATACGATATCGTGACTTAAGTAAGTCTATTAATATACGGTGGAGGTCTGCCCGGCTTGGGCAGAGCACCGCCGTGTCCTCGTGGAGGCGATCGGCGGCAGAGACCTCTCGCGTCCGGCCCTGGTTCAGGCCATGGTACGGAGCGAGAGGGCATGGGCAGCCGTCACCTCCTTCTGCGAAGCAGTAATGCTCGCGAAGGAGGAGGCGGGACGGTTGAGGGAAAGGCAAGTTTCGCGCCCTCTCGCCCCTAGCCGCCGCAGGAGACGCCCTGGGCGTCGGGAATCTCGGGCGGATTTCCAGCCACCGTAGGCGCGGGCTTGCGGACGGTGAGCAATGGGTAGCTCACCGTCCGGTAAGGACCATGCCCGGGTCGACGGCGCGTCGTATTCCACGCGCGCCTCAAAGAGATGTCGTCAGCACAAAGTAGGGGTCCACTAGGGCCGATGCCTGCCGGGGTCGCGGGAAGGTACTTATGGGTCACCGAGGCCCCCGCAACACAGGCAACAGGAAGGAATACGGGTGGGTTTTAGTCAGTAAGAGTCTGACACACCCTCCCGCTCCGCCCAGAGCGGGAGAAGTTATTTGATGATTTCCCACCCAAAAAAAAAAAAAAAAGTAAGTCTATTAATGCACGGCGCGCGGCGTTCAGTCAGTTTAGTCTAACTTCACGCTGCGCAACAATGGCCTACTTAAGTCACACGTATCGTACTAATTGGTGGTTAATATTAGTACTTAATCAGCTACGAATACCAAAATTGAATATACTATTGGTCATTGGAACACTAATTCCATTGTTATGAACATAGACTCATATAGGTGTGTCATCAATTAAAATTCTTGCAAAATGATTCATTTCTAGAGTTACAACCGCTCACATTGAAGTTTTTAACGCAACTTAATTTTTTGAAAATCCATCATCGATACGCTATCCCATCGCAGCCCAATGTTTTTTTTGCTGCTCTCAAATACCTAATATATGCTTACTTATACTGATTTTATGTAACAGATGAGGAACATGTACAGAAGATTGAGGATGCTATAGCTGACATTGCCAACAAATCGTGTCTCACTTTCCGCCGTAGAGACAAGGATGATGACGAACAAGCCGTGCTTATACAAGTGAATATTTTTATCTTTTATGTTTTTCGATACCTTTGCCCTGAAGTGGGACAACATCATCATCATTTCAGCTGAAATACGTCCACTGCTGGACATAAGACTTCTTCAAGTGTCACCACATCGACCGGTCCTGTTATCAGAATAATCTCCCAATAACGTACATTGGCGCCGATTCCCTTGTTCACAACAAAACTAAACTTAAGTTCAGTGCATCTTTTTCTTTCTATTTCATTACGAAAAGGACAGAAGATAAATTTTAGTTTAGTTCTGTCCAATTAATCAGCGCCTGTCACTACTCCATACAAGTTTAGATGTGATTAAAAACTTGCCTACTAAAATTACGTCAATTTACGTCAAGCGCTGATTAATTTGACAGGACTAAACTAAAATTTATCTTCTGTCCTTTTCTTAACGAAATAGAAAGAAAAAGATGCACTGAACTTAAATTTAGTTTAGTTTGTGAACAAGGGAATCGGCACCATTATTTATTGGATCCTCTGTATTCTATGTATGATCTATGCAGCCTAGATATTTTTATTTATTTAAGCCTCTTTAATTCCTTAGTAATAATAATACAGAGTTTTTTTTTTACATAATTTGAACTAAGGACCTCTCGACGAGTATAGGCCTCCTCCATCTCAGTCTACATATAAAAATGTAAAAATACATGTTTCTAGGGTAACAAGAGTGGCTGTTACTCAAACGTGGGCTTCAGCATTCCTGATGACGAGGGTGCAGTTCGGCAAGTGCTGAACCTAGCCAATGGTTGCTTTAAACATGGCACCGTGGTACATGAGATGCTGCACACCCTTGGTTTCTACCACATGCAAAGCACTTATGACAGGGATGACTTTGTCACTATCGTGTGGGAAAACATTAAACCTGGTGAGCAATTTTGTATCAAATGATAAGGTACATACAGGTACAGGTACTCGATGTGCCATATTTTCGGCCAGGTACCCGGCCGAAAATATGTAAAAATGTTCGAGTGTAAAAATGTTCAGCTTTGTAGAATGTCACTCATACATTGTGTGAGAGTCTCTTTCTCACCACACACATGGAGGTGTCCATGTGGCTATTTGTACCTGTAGACCTTCAGCACATAGGTACTCAGCTGATCAAATAATAAATGATCATTAGGTACGAGTAGCTTACTTCGTCGATATTTGTAGTCAATCAGGCTTTTTATATGAACTTAAAAAATGAGGTGCAGGTCAATCATTTGATCTCATAAACTGTACAATTGGAGTAATGTTGACATCTTACAGGTCACGAACATAATTTCGCAAAGTACAACAATGACACAGTGACAGATTTCGGAGTACCGTATGACTACGAGAGTGTAATGCACTACCCGGAGAAAGCATTCTCTGTAAATGGCAATCAAACCATTATTCCGAAACAGGTAAAGTTATTTTTCAGATCTTTAAATCCGATGTCTTTTACACATAACCAGACAGACGTGTACTTATAGTAGGTATAGATACACCCACATTACGCCAGTTATGTTTAAGTCCCATGTAATACAGGACTGGTTGAGGACAATAGGCCCCTTAGTGTCCTCAACCAGTCCGGTCGGTTCATACTATACTACGTTATTTGGTTCTTTGTTCTGTTTCTTTGAGTGCATGATACATCATACAACAACGTATTCATTTAACCACTTGTCTCATGCTAATGCTACGGCAACATTGTCGCGAGAATGCGTGCTACACTTCGCGCGCGCTCTCTCTCGCATACCGCTCGACGTCTGGCTGTTACAGAAGAGGAACAAAGAGCGTGCGAAGCGTAGTTCGCTTTATCGCGACAATGTAGCCGCCGTAGCATACAAAAGGGGCACAAAAAGTACACCAGAATATTGTATAATGTATTTCATGCCTATTGTATGGGCTTATTCTTATAAAATATAGGCTATAGCCTTTTAGATAGATAGGTGCATACATTTATGCACCTTTCTAAAAGGGTTATAGTCTATATATACATCGCTCCTGGGAGCTGCATACTAGTGCATACCCAAAAGGGGAAAACTTTGATTTGCTAGCTCTCGAATATCTTCCAAGATTGTTTGAAGCCAAAGCTATTTTGGGGTGTGAGAACAATCTTAATGGGTGAGTGAGTGATCCTAATGAGGCTTGATAACTCCATTTTCAGATCGGAGAGTTTACTTCACGTCTCAATAGTCGAGATCGCGTTGAGATTTATTATTGTACAATAACGTGTAGCGTGCCATGCTATAGCTTTGCTCTACAACTATCTAACTACATCGAACATAATCTGACACACTTTTCTAACACTTAAGTATTTTATGTTTCTAGGAAAGTGTGACCATTGGCCAAAGAAACGGACTATCTGAAAGCGATATATCGAAGTTAAACAAGATGTATTGTGAAGAAACCGATGATAAGGAACTGATTGACAATTATAATGGCGACAAAGTGGCTGTGATTGACAAATAAATGATTGGCTATAAACTTAGGATAATAAAGTGTTGTATAATTAAGTGTGAAATAAAACGCTCGATTATATAAGTGCGTTTCATTTTTTATGTAAAGTGAGGTACAGACAGACTACCACCCACTGGGTGTTCACTTCCTCGTTGACCAAAGGCGCAGCGGGCGGCGGAGTCTACAGAGAGGTTCTTAGTACCCGCTCCTTGTATTCATAAAACAAGCTGTATCAACAAGGTTTGGCAACCTTGCTACTCAAGTGTCACTCGCAATGTATCGGTTTCGGGTGAATGCGTCAATTGGTGCATAACACTCAAACAATAGGTGCACTTTAGATTCAGCGCAACATCTTCTCGTCTCTTGTAGTCGGGCATTCTATTGTAGACTATATTGGAAAGTAGGATTATAAAAAGTATAAGGAAATGTTGGGAGAAGTAGGTACCTACCTATGAGGTTATTACAAGTTATGCAGACAGTGAGCTAGATTGTAGCTAAAATTTTGGGCTTCAAAATATTTACATTCTACTTACTTATGTCTTATTATTCGAAAGTGTCGGTAGGTATTGAGCAGTGTTCATAGGAATTATTTCCCAATAAACTAATTGTAACAATAAAATTATGTTACTATTAATCTTAGGGTAATTACTTGTTATAGTCACGGTCAATTTTCTTTACGACATCGACCTCATTTTATACAAGGACACTTACATTAAATATCAGATAGTTTTTACATTCTTGAAATTACACGCGTTTTCGTTTGACAATGGCATTGAAGATTGCAGAACACTTTGCAAGAATTGATAATAGTTTATTTGTATTGTATAATGTCCGCCAACTAATCAAGAGTGTTGTTTTGCTCGGATGAATTTCTCGTAATAATTACAACGCTGTAATTTGATAAAGAATGAAGAAAAAACCTGTCCTCTGTTTCAGGATGTTCCAGAAAGTTACTTACTCCGTAGAACATAACGAGTCCTAATGATTTTTATTGTATGTTTGCCATATCAAGGAGATATGTTTCTAATGAAGATATTATATCCCTTTACCGCCGTAAGCCACGATATTCTCCTTTCTGTCCTCTCACATTCAGTTCGCGTTGATGTCAGCTCGTCTAGTTGGTGTGATCTGGATGCTGGTGCTTCACAAGACATTATTCTTTCTCCATTATTATTCTCCATCTTCATTACTTTTATAACTCACTGGCTTCGGTGTTCGTAGCATCTTTATGATGATCTTTAGTTATATACAGCTGAGCGGGTTGAAGGTTTATTGGACGCTATAGCAGATGTAAACCGAGATTTAGATGCTATCACAAGTGGTCTGATAGTTTTGCGGAGTCAGTAAACCGCTCAAAGTGGCCATTGTAATTGGGGGCTCGCGCATGATGGGTAGGGTGACGCTTAGCTCTCTCCTCTTATTATCAATGGTACCGTCATACCCAACCCCTGCTGTAAATGATCTGTTTGTATCTTGACTCGACACTTACCTAGCTGGCAACGCCTGGGGGGTTACCATCACCTCTTACAGCAGTATTATTGTAATATTACTTCACAGTGGGAAAGTGATGGAGCTATACAGGACTTATAGCTCCATCTCTTTCTCACGCTAAGTAATATTGAAATAATACTGCTATAAGAGGTGATGGTAACCCCCCAGGTCTCTTGTGTTAGTCAAAGGGTCAACGGGACTCTGCGATCCCTGTATCTTCTGAGAAATTTTTTGCCCGCTAAGACGAAAACTGTGCTTGTACAGACTTTGATCTTCCCTATCATCGACTATGGTGACGTGAGCTACTTTGAATTGAATGCGGTTTTGCTGGATAAGCTCGATAGACTGCTCAACAATTGTATCCGGTTCATATTCAACCTCAGGAAATATGACCACGTGTCGAGCTATAGGTTTGCGCTACAATATATTTCCATTCGTCAAAGAAGAAGTTTGTGTGCTTTGACCATGCTGTTCTTCCTTCTCAACTCTCCCACTCCTTCTTCTTGTCTTGTGTCTCACTTCCAATATCTATGTTCTTCAGACACTAAGAATCTGCGTTCTTTGTTTTACTTAATATTTCTTAGTCTTATTGAATAATACACTATTTTGTAAGAATTTATTAAATATCTAGATTAGGTTACCCATCTACTCTTTCAGGAGTTATTGGTGTAAAAATATTGTTACAACAAAGGGTACAATTTGTACGATTTCATGTCGATACTTATTTTACCGGAACGGCCAACTGTTGCTTTCCCTTTACTATTTCACTCATTCAATTACAAAAATGGCAAGTTGGTGTTATTGTTGGAGGACGTAAACGTTAAGAATAACTGGAGCCAGTAAATGTAGCAACTCTGTGTTGCACGAGTTATACGTGGTGGCGCGGAGTGCTGCCGCTGTCACCAGCGCCCGCGCTGACGCAAGCGTCGCCGTCGCTGGCGCAGTTGCGGCCTAACACCTTGTGAAATGGTCGTATCCGAAGCTATATTAAACCTCGCCCCACCCCGGCGGGTTTTGTCCTACACAAAAAATCACACGGGACTGGAGTAAACCAGCAGCGGCTTATAAGTCATTAACATAAATAAGAATTCAAAATATTTATAAACACAATACCGTTAATATGACACACTTTTTTCGGATACAGCGTGTGAGTTAAGTTTACAAAAAAGCGAAGTTAATATCGCATGCATTTATGAATTTTAATCGAAAGCAGGCGAACATTTTATAGTTATCATGGGACGGACAAAGTTATCGGTGGTTCTCATAATCGTCTGTGCGGTCAAGTGTTTGGCGATGACCTATGACGAATTGGAGGATTTTACGGAGCACCTCAAGAAGACGTCGCAGCTGAGCCCAACTTTAAAAAGTAAGTGATTCCTACCTGCAGTAGCCATATACAACAAGTATTTGCAATTTATATTAGGTAGGTACACAGTTTTAAAGCGGTGACGTATTTTTTTTTTCCGAAAAGTAATATTATGGTCCGTATGTGGCTTATGGTATAATAAGCTTTTAAAATTTTAAGCTGGGGACAGGATCTAGTCTAGATAGACCTAAAGGATGATAAAGAACAGGTAACATCCCAACTTATGCTTTCGTCTACCCATGCGATTGTGCTAGAACAAAACAGGATCCTGGTAAATGGTAAACTCTGCAACCACCTCTCTTCCAGTCGAATTACCCATGACAGTGGATTCTGATTTTTATTTAGGTAATATCTTTAAATGATTCTGAGTAATACTAATTAGTTGGAATGTGTAAGTAGGTGCACAATTGAAAAAGTTCAAGTTCATAAGTCAACATTAAATTAGTAACACAATTACGCGAACTGATTAATTTTAAGTTTCAAATTGATTAATTTCTACGAAGATAAAAGACCGGTTCAAAAAGTGTTGAAATTGAAAGTAGTTTTTTTCCGGTGACCAACTATCACGTCTAGTCTGTGCAATATTAATTGTTCAATTTTGTTTCCGTATAATTACCTACTATTGGCACGAGCGTAGTAAATAAAAGTTGAATAGTTATAAAAAAAATTACAAAAACGTACCTCTGTGTATTGCTATAGGTGATGATCATTCCATTATGGGGCCAAGATCCCCATAACGGATCCATCACGAAATCTGATCCATTTAAAACAGATTTATATTAATCACTGGAAAAACTCAAGATAATTGATAGGTACCTACCTACTTGTTATTGTATTTATTTTGATATCCTTTTTATCACCTCATGTCGTGTAACAGAAGGCGTAGACCCCGACGTCGACTATGATGACGACGAAGTCGTGTCTGACCACGCCTGGGAAGATAGTGGAAAGTTCGAGGGTGACCTGATCCTCAACGAACGTCAGCGCCGGCTGATCGTCGAAGATGTCGCCGAGGGCCTCGCTAGGAACGGCATTCGAGATGGAGCAAAGAGGTGGCCTAATAATGAAGTCATCGTCTACATTCAAGTAGAACATTTCAGTAAGTATACTTATAACGTTTTTTCTACCCAGAGGGGTCTATGTGTATTTCGTACCTACATACGACACCTAGGTGCTATTATTTTTTCTGGAAGCTGCACAATCACAGACACACACACAGACGTACAGACGGTCGAACGATAGCTGTCCAATTTCCCAGGCCGGTGGTAAAAGGCAAGAAGTTTGCAGTACCGACAACACTAAATTCCTTTGACAATTATCGCACTTCTATAATGTGTGTTGGAGAGCCGCAATTATTTTCTTTAGAATAAGTTCCAGCAAGAGACAATGATAGGATTTAATGTGGAACTCATATAATTTTACAGCTAGCGATCAAGTGCAAGCTATTGTAAGTGGAATAGACGATCTTGCAGGCGCGTCTTGTGTCAAATTCCGTCGATACAAGAAAGGAGACCGAGATGCTGTCGTCATACAGGTATTTGTATACCAATTTATTATGTTTTAACACTTTACCTTATCTTATCATGACACTCGTCCATTGTGTCTTATTGGCACAAGTTGATTATTGCAATTCGAGTGCGATTTAAAGTGAATATTTGGGGTAGTGAAGGGTGGGCGTTTTGGGGGACTGTCTTATTTAATTTTGACGATCGAAAAGTGCTGATTCTCAGCCTAGTTTGAATAAATGACTATTGATTTTGATTTTGATTTTGAGCTGGAGATGTCGCATTTGCCAGCTTTGAGTGTGAAGAAAAAAATGTTATAAATATTCTAAAACGGGTTCTTCTTCATGACGGGATGAAATAGTGTAGGTATATGTAAGGTGTGTTCTGTGTATTTCGCACTGAGTTGTCCATATAAAATGAAAACTTTTCCGTAGCACCTATAAATTTTATGTTGCAGGGTAATCGACGTGGTTGTTTCTCTCAAGTGGGCTACCAAGGCGGGTACCAAGTCCTGAACTTGTCAGGTCGGCACCCGGTCGGACGTGGTTGCTTCCGACACGGCACGGTCGTGCATGAGCTGCTACATACTCTTGGCTTCTACCACATGCAGAGCAGTCCCGACAGAGATGACTATGTCAACATTGTTTGGGCCAACATAATACAACGTAAGCGACTTTTAAGACTAATGCGCTGCATACTAACTAGATAAACACTTGCGATTTTTGTTACATACCTACATACCTAAGTACAGGTGCCACAGTCAGCGACCGGTAGGTAAAAGCCTGTCACGAACACTACACAATGCGAATGTCAATTAACCCACCGCCTGTCTAAGCAATAAAATTACGGTGTGAAGTAAATTCGATTTCTATTGAAAGTTTCTTTGTATGTTAACAGAATCTGAGGTTAAGCCGGTACATTTTTGTAGTCGAGAAATCAATCGTCCAGTGTTCGCTTCTGAGTCGATATTGTTTGTTTGCAGCGGCGAGGCATAACTTTCGCAAATACAACTCGTTCTCCGTGTCAGACTTCGGCGTGGGGTACGACTACGAGAGCGTCCTTCATTACAGCCGACGAGCTTTCTCCTCCAATGGTCAGGACACGATTGTTCCAAAACAGGTGATTGAGATTTTTATTAAAGCTTTTATGCAAAACATCTTGTGTTAGATGTTCTAGTTTTTATAATGCCTAGTTTCAATGGTTAATAATTTACTGATGAGTTCTTGACAAAACATTACCTACCTACGTGCCTAATAATGTAGGGTAAAACGCGAAGGAAAAAGCTGATCAATTATTATGGATATTTTGTTTTGTGTTCCAGGGTGGTACTGAAATCGGTCAAAGAGTAGGACTGTCAGATAAGGATACACAAAAATTGAACAAAATGTACTGCGACGCTGATTGGGATAGCGGCCAAGCAGACGAAAGCCCTCCTAAGAAGACAGAAACTAAAAAAAAGAATGGGAAGAATAAACCATTTGAAGGTCAAGGAATTGGATACCACCAAGGTAAAGCTGTGGCTATCAAAATATTACCTGCAGCTGAAACATATAAGTTACCTGACGTACCTAGTTTTCATGTATTTGATTATTTTAGTAAAGAGCCGCAAATCCTGTCGACGTCGGAAAACCAAGGCTTTCGTATTGGTAAAGAAATAGCTTATTCCTACAGTCCATCCGAAATTAGACAACACCACCAAACTACACCAGAAAGCCATCCACCTGTTAAATTTGATACCGTGTCAGAATTTATGACGGATCATAATCATAATGAAGAAAAGCTCCAAGGGCCAAAAGTTGCAAAAGTAAAACAAACAAATAACCAAAATGAAAAAGATCTGGGCCATTTGCCTGAGCCTGAATTGACTGTTGATATCTCTACAAATGATGAACATTCTAGTCCACCAGATGCAAAAGAAGTTGATGCAGATTTAATCGATGCTTTTGATAGATTATCAAAAATAATAAAAATGCACGTTTATCCTTCCCAGACACCAGATCTGAGTGTTTATAAAATGAATGGCCACTATACTAACCATAATGATTTCCCACAATTAAAATCAGTTAGTGATATCCAGTTCGTTTCTACCGTGCCAACTGAAGCAAATAAACCGGAAGAAGATAAGATGCACTCTGCAATTAGATTCATAAATAATATGTACGAAGAAAAATATGAACCAAAAACAAAGAATATAAAAGATAAACCGATGAAAATGGTTCCAAATAGAGAAAGTAATCCTCCATGGTATAACCATTATAAAGAAGAATATGTTTCTGTACCAGATTTTATACCTCTAGAACATTATCGAGAAAAAAATGAATATACAAGCATACATTCCCCGAAACTACATAAGGATGAAAACACAAACGAAAATGAAGATGACTGGTATCAGAAGTATACTCAACACTATCCTGATCATGAATATTATGATAATTCAGAGGACAGTTCGAACGGGCATGAACATGACGGAGATGAGACAGAAAATATTTATAGTTCTTCAATTCCAAAAAGAACTCAAGACTATTCTGCATTTCGCTTTCCAGCAAAATTGACTAAAAACTGGTACAACGATGATAGTCACGACGATAGATAAGTTTTACCTACACATGTTAATTTATAAGTAATTAGGTTTAAGGATGTTGTACAGTTTGTTTAAATTTTTAATAAATAAATGTATTACCAGTCACTTAGTTTTTAAACTACCTACAACTTTCATAACAATTTTCGGTCCATCACCTAATTTTAGTACCTACCTGTATTCATAATAAAATTGTAAGTTGTGCCTAAAAACATATCTATTTATTTTTACACAACTGCCCAAAAAATTAGTAATGTAATGTAATGTTTTTCTTTCTCTTTATGCAGAGGTCTGAAGTGGATAATAAGGATTATTTTCTATACTCGACTTACTATTCTGGCACAAGTCCACACTTGGACAATGTGGCTGATGCTTTGACGGCCGAACAGTTGGTATAATCTTTGGCAGATTCCTTCTGCATAATTCAATTTAATCAATTAAACTCAAAATAAATATTTTGGTTAAAATATGCAACATAATTAATTATGTCCCAAGCTCCCAACTAATAACAATGTCTCTAATTTGTGTCATAATAGTTTCATGTTACTATTTAAATAGTAAGAATTAACAAATTTTATAAAAAGCGTAAAAAATATAAATAAATAAAAAACAAGAGCAGTAGAATAGTTAAAAAAGCAATTAATTTTCGAATATTCCCGCAGTCAGAATGAAACGTGGAACGGCACAGACGTACAAAAAAGACTTGGTCAATGTCAGTACTGTCAAGTCAGCTGTCATATGTCATATGTCACTAGCGAGTGCCTCTTCTAACCACAGAGTACTTTTCTAAAATTCATAACATTATTGTGCTGATTGATTATTTACTATTGTTTTTCGGTTTATTTGTCATAGCTTAGTAATGAATTGGAAGAGCTAATGCTTTCTACATAAGGTTGTACGATAATCAATTTGCAATGAATATCCAAAGGCGGTGACGATTGTGAAGGTTGTTGACAAATTATACGTATTGTTTAATGGGTTGTGCTGTGTCGTGCGTCAACCGAGCGACAATGTCGTTGTTTGGGAGACAAAATAATGATGATGATGATCGAGCCAGACTAGAAAGGAAGTTATATATTGCTAGAGAATCACCTGAACCAGATTTTAACCTGTCCGAGTGTCAGCTGCGCCAAGTACCGTCCGGTACATTTTTACTATGCAAGGTATACCGAAAAGAACGTTTGTATTTGCACATTAATAGTTTACAATCATTGGAGGAAGGAGGTCAATTGTCAGATTTATACCTTCTTACGGTTATCAATCTTAGCAGTAATAGATTTTCACAGCTACCTAGTGATATTAGGTATTTTGTAAACCTGACTGAGCTGTACATTCAAGATAATCAAATTAAAACCCTACCTGATAATATACAGTTTATGCAGTCATTACAAATATTAGATGCATCAAATAATAAGCTACGAAGCCTAACACCATCAGTAGGTAAGCTGAAGAATCTAAGAAAACTGAACCTCACTGAAAATAAAGATTTATATGAACTCTGTCCAGAATTATGTTTAGCTACTAATTTGATAACACTAATGATAGATGGTGAACAGTTTTTATTCCCTCCATCAGATATTTGCATACAGGATACTGCTGAAATTATGAAATATTTATGTGATAAAATGAACATAGACTATAAACCCCCAATATCCATTGAACAAGATGTGCCCACAGTTCAAGTTCCAAACATAGTTCTGGATCCTTTTGCGAGACGCAACACACTGACTTGGGAGGAACAAGAAGCTACCATCTTAGAACAAGAACATAGGCTACATACAGCAGCTAAAAAACAAAGAGAAAAGTTTTTAAATCAAGTACTACAAGAACAAATGGAGCTAGACAATGAGATAGCTAAAGTTCACATTGTGAAAGAAATTGATCGGCAAAACTTGATCAAAGCTATACAAGATGACGAAAAGGAAATTGAATGTTTAGTTAAGAACTTTATTCAGTCAGAAAATTTAAATCCAGAAATTATACAACAGCAACTTGCATATGAACAGGCTGAACACGACAGGCTACTTGAAATCACTCGGCAAAATTATGATAATATTAAAAAGGTTGATGTTTTAAGGGCAATGGAAATGCTCATAGAAGAAGACTACTCAATGAGACATTCCAAGAAACATTACGAAGATTCTACAAATAATATGAAACAGAGTGTACTCATACAAGATTTAGAAGTCAGTGAGAAATTGACAGAGTTATTAAATGCTAAAGATCAGTCACACACTGTGTTAGTGGAACAACTTCTGGAAGATCAGGACATACAGATGGCAATGGTTGCATCACTGTTGGAAAAAACTGATGCCAGAACCTGGAGTCTTAATCAGGAAATATCATTGGTTTCTTCTCATTTAGCACGCCTCAGTGTTATTGAACAAGAAAAAAAGAAATTGCAAATAACTTATAATTATAATGAGTTGCTTCACCAGAGAGTTCATTTGGTTACGTTGTTAGATGATCTTTTTGGTCAACAGAATAAGAGACGAAAACAGCTTGTTGAAACTTTAAGAGAAATGGAAAGTGAAACAAATAAGTCTACTGATTTTTGGTTGAAAAATTATCAAAAGTTAATCAACTCGGCACCAAGAACTTTACTGGATATAGGGAAAAGTTTGGACCCAGCACTGGCAAACTATCTTTTACAGGAAGGTGTTATACACTGTCTGCCGTTCTTGGTTAAATTCTTATTTTCTGGTGAAACGTTACTGAACATCACCCCAGAAGAGCTAAAATTGAGTGGTGTCTCATTGGCCTGTGACAGAGAAGGTATTATTAGAGCAATAAACTCTTATGTAGCAGCTAAAAGTCAGAATCACAACTTTGAAGCAACTTCTTCTCTTACACCAAGTGCCCCATCTGATCTAGAACTGGCTGAAGAACAGAAATGTACTGGAGTGGTGACAACTAACCAATCTGAAGATACAGTGTTGGAGGCAGAGTGTGTCATTTGTATGGATGCTAAGAGTGAAGTAGTATTTGTTCCGTGTGGACACATGTGTTGCTGCCAGCCATGTGCAAGCAAAGGAATGGAGAACTGTCCGATGTGCAGGAGTACCATAGAAAGGACAATCAAAGTTATGGTTGCATGATGATTGAATATTAAGGTAAATATGTTTGCAAATGTTAAAATAAGTAATTTTATCCTTCTGTGTCATCATCATTTCTAATAGTTTAATTTTGTACAGCCACCTAGCAAACCAGGAGATGTGTACTAAAATTACCGTTGTTTATTTCAGGATGTCCAATCCACAGAGAAAAGAAGTAACAAAATAATATACTCAGCATTTACTACAACATTTTTAAATATGTCTGGCCATTCTTCATTGTGTAAGTTAGTCAATTTATCACATCTATGACCTTTTTAATTCAAATGTATGAGTCATAATCTGTTAATCAATGAAGCATGATATCTTCTGAGCTATTATTATTATATTTGCCCTATATTAAAAACAACACCACCTGGATGACATCGAGGAAAAGTACAGTCATGTGACTGATAATAGTGTAGATATCATTGGTAAATACAAAAACGATTTTCTCCTAAACAATCAGTCAAAGATAACACAGAAATGTTCTTATATTTGGCGTTCTTATTGTAGATTTACGATTATTTTGCTATTTCAATTGTAAATCGACTAAATAAACTTTGCCTTACCTTTATTTTACCGTCCGGCTGAAGACGGCCGGACGGTAAAATAAATAGGAATGACTAGGTACATTAATCCACTATATTTTCACTTAAAAGTATGAGTCACACATATCACATGACTCTTGAGACCTACTTGACGAAAATTCTTGGAACACTGTTAAGTGCACGTTTGCGTGACGTTTCCTATCAATAAACTACAAGTAAGTCCACCAATAGCAACTAACCACCAGTACCAATCAATTGTATAGAAATGTCTCATAAACAAAACTGCAATCAAATAGTAAAACCGCGAGTTTAACTCGCGTGGTAAGGGTTTCCTACAATGAATAGATCTACCATGATCTACCATGTTTTTTATCACCAAGGTAATGTTTTATCCCAAGAACAAACTTAACATTGTAGTTGAAAAACATGTTCTCCCATATATTCCAACTGCAAATGTTAATTTGTATGCACAATATTGAGAGATTTACCATGTTATTTTAACACCAAGACATCTTATAGGTTTTCCTGTAATTTATAGGTAAAGAACTATTTTCTGTATTTTTTTTCAAAATGTTAGGTTCTTTAATTTCGGAGTTATGGTCAATTTACATCTATTTTCTTAAATAACTTTAAAATTTAAAATTATTTATTTTAAAATTATAAACAATATATATCTGAGACCCTTAAAAAAAGCCCTTTCATTTCATAAAACACAGTTGACAAAACATTTTCTTTTAGTTTTCGAATTTGCCCCCCAAAAGTGACGCTCATGTTCAAAATTAATTTATTTACGTTACACGTCCGTGTTGGGGTCACAAAAATTCATATGTGTACCAAATTTCAACTTAATCGGTCCAGTAGATTCGGAGCAAATCGCCTCTGACAGACTGACTGACAGGAAATAGGTAGATGCTTGGAAGTTGAACTTAGATACTCCTATGGAAAAAATTCTTTATAAATGTTCAGGTAAATGGTTCGGCAATTTCATCAGGTGATTTGTTTAATACATTTTCTTGTTAAAGTATTTGAGTGCATTTCTATTTTAGAAGGCATTTTGTGGCAAATTGGCAACCTTTTATGCTGGCCTTACTACCATTTAAAAGGTACCGACTAAAAGATGTATAAAAAAGTATTATTATTATTTTGCCATTTATATTTTTCGCATTTACGCAATATAAGTTTCGGTCCATGTGTTTTAATTTAAAAGGCATGCGTTTCTCTCAGGTATTGTTAACATTTAAAAATAATGATAGCCTTTTAGCATACAAAAGTATTGAATTTTTATTCATACAAAGAAGACTGGACCCACATCATGCCTATGTGTATATGGAATTAGCTTGTTAATATAATGTAAATACATACTAGTCACTGTAATTTAACGCATCAATTCTATTCACCAGGGAGAACGGGTGTTGCAACATAAAATAACTCTTGTTTAAATTATCAAAATATCTTGTAACATAGAAGTTAAGCAGCTGCTGGCTGTGAATTTGTAATGAGAGTCAATCTAAAAGATTGTGCCTTCTAGTTGATGCCAGTGTCGAGTTTGGCATTGTTTCCATCACTTTTCTACTAGACATGTTCATGCAATGAACAAGTTTTAAAATTATTGATGCTTTTAAATGAAAGAAAATACTTGCAAGGGCTGTGCCAATTGAATCATGTATAAAAAACTAGTTTTAGTATATAATATTTTCGAACGTATCTTTGTCCATAAAACGCTCATTTATTCTTAAACTAAGTCATTATGTTATACTATTATGAATAGAAAGTAATCTATTACAATATCGGTAACGCTTATATGTTTTATTGTAAGTTTGTATTTTTCAAAAAGTTTTGTTTGTTTTAGCCAAAGCACATATTTATACACTGTAACACAAAATTAATTTCTAAGCAAGTTGTACATGGTATAGTCGATGCAAATCACTAGCGCACGTCAGTTGTCTTTATGGCATTGAGATAAGGGTTAAATTACAATGACTGACGCGCACCTGTGAAATGCATCAACTATAGCATGTTAATAATGTACCGTACATTGGATAAACATTGCAGTTACTGGCAATAAGATGCTAATAATAGGAGTAATCCGTGTAAGGTCAATACAGTGAGTAATTTAGATGAGGTAGATTTAAACTCTTCCAATAAGCGGTAAAGACTAATTATTATAATAAACATACTAACATAGTTGTTTAAAAATACACATAAATATCCATAAAGGTTTCCCAGATAATATTAAAAAAAAAACATTCGTTTATATTTATATAGTAGTAGAAAACATTTGTTATTGTAATGGATTTGTGTTTATTATTTCGTGCATAAATAATTACATTAAGGTATTATACTCACAAGGAGTAACAGAACATAAGAGTACCTATTGTTATTAAATATATTGGAACAAGTTAAGACTACATAATAGCAATAACATTAAGATAAGATTTGTTACAATAATGCACAAATATTGGCAGTTATATGTAACATTTAATATCAAAAAGCATCTTGACCTACAATTTTTGTGATGAGTTAAAAGAACTGTGTCGTTGTCCCGTACATTAAACTCTTCTTATGAACATAGGGTTCAAAATAATTCAAATAAACCTACTGAAGCTGATCACTGGTCTGTAAATATATAAACGTTAGAAATAACCGGATTTTTTTCGGTTGTATTTGATTTTACGACTAGCCGACAGATGGTGTAAGTGAGACTAATATTTACGTTACAAAATAGCGAAACCGGGCAAACAGAACCTTTCAAAAGTGAACCAATACATCGTAAGTGACCTGAATATCAGATTTACATTTTGCAATTGACCACCTATATTTAAGTTGATTGCCGCTGAAACAAGCTATGTGGAAAGTGCAATAGATAGCGGAATTTACAATGTTTAGTCTAGGGATTCCCAAAGTGGTTGATATCGTGCCCTTGGTGTCGAAATCGGTTTCCAATGGGTCGACAAACGAAAACTGATTTTGGGGGTCGACAAGGTCTAAAAATCGACCTATATTAATTAACACAAGTTCTTATTTAAAACTTTCAAGATATTGTATAAGTTGTGTTACGTGTACCAACTTGTTATAAGAATGAGTAATATTTTAGTAGGAAGTATCATTGTTGTACTTTTAAAAAACTCAACAAGTCGATAAGCGTGCACAAGTTCGTACAAGATGAAAAAAAATGGCTATGAGGGTCTTTTTTTTTTTTTTTTTTTTTTGAGGGTGGGAAATCATCAAATAACTTCTCCCGCTCTGGGCGGAGCGGAAGGGTGTGTCAGACTCTTACTGACTAAAACCCACCCGTATTCCTTCGTGTTGCCTGTGTTGCGGGGGCCTCGGTGACCCATAAGTACCTTCCCGCGACCCCGGCAGGCATCGGCCCTAGTGGACCCCTACTTTGTGCTGACGACATCTCTTTGAGGCGCGCGTGGAATACGACGCGCCGTCGACCCGGGCCTGGTCCTTACCGGACGGTGAGCTACCCATTGCTCACCGTCCGCAAGCCCGCGCCTACGGTGGCCGGAAATCCGCCCGGGATTCCCGACGCCCTGGGCGTCTCCTGCGGCGGCTAGGGGCGAGAGGGCGCGAAACGTGCCTTTCCCTCAACCGTCCCGCCTCCTCCTTCGCGAGCATTACTGCTTCGCAGAAGGAGGTGACGGCTGCCCATGCCCTCTCGCTCCGTACCATGGCCTGAACCAGGGCCGGACGCGAGAGGTCTCTGCCGCCGATCGCCTCCACGAGGACACGACGGTGCTCTGCCCATGCCGGGCAGACCTCCACCGTATGCTCCACCGTGTCCTCTGGGCGATCCACACAGTGGTGACACCCGGACGTTTCCTCCCGCCTTATCCGACACAGGAACCTCCCGAATCTGCCGTGTCCGGTGAGGACCTGCGTCAGGCGGAAGGTGAGGACGCCGTGGCGCCTCTCCAGCCACTCCTCAAAGAGGGGACTTATCGCCGCAATCGTGGCGTGCCCAGCACTGGGTTGCGACAACCGTACTTTCCATGACGCCATGAGATCCCGCCGGAGCTCCGTCCGCTGTGCCGCGATTTCTCGCGGCAGCGGACTAACGCCCCGGCGTTTCGCCTCCTCGCGCCACTCCCATACGTGCGCGAGGGCTTTTGCCTCCAGATCCCATGGCGGCAATCCGGCAAGGAGGCTCGCTGCCTCACAGGAGACCGTGCGGTATCCCCGGACCATCCGGATGGCCATGACCCTTTGGGCCGCGCTCAACCGGCGGGCTGGCCGCAGCGCCAGAGAGCGCGCCCATACAGGAGCCCCGTAGAGGGCCATGGACCGCACGACCCCCGCGTAGAGCCTCCGGCAGGAGGCGTTTGGACGGCTATGAGGGTCTGAGGTATCAGTTCATTTTGGAAATTCCCTAACTATTTTGGGCAACAGATCCCCTCTTGCTTGCAAAATAGTTTGGGAATCCCTGGTTTAGACTAAGATAGTCATATCATTCCTAATTATTATATTATTATAGTTCAGCGAATCAGACGTGACCTGGATATGACAATCTTAGTCATACATATTATTATGTAGGTTCCTATGTCTAATATTATGTATCTACCTATTATTTAATGTTTTAGTTTAGTTTATAATTTTGTTGCCATAATGATGTTGGGATGTCATATGAATAATTTAATATACGAAATCAGACTGAAGCTGATAATTTTCTTTGTAACACAGAGTTAAACATTTTTTTAGCTTTTATCTAAATATTAGTATTGTAGTCTTTAAAGTATATCTACATACATTACACTATCTGGCCGTAAATATGGCACATCAGGTTTTAGGAAAAGTTTTTAGCTTTGTCAGAAGAGCGGTGGCTGCCAATAACGTCTGCAATTTACATAACAAGAAATTTCTTGGTTTATTTTTTTACTGGGTTTATTAGGTTACGTAGTCGTTTTAAACATACCTGGTAGTCTGATTGCAATTACGTAGACGTTTACCACCCACCCTAAAACGTACTTCAGCATCTGGTGTACTCTTATTTATATCGAATGTTTAATTCTTAATTTTTATTTGTTTTTTATTTTCTCACCATTTGTATATTTTGCAAGTGAATGACGTCACTGACGTTTCAATGTTCAAAAACGTTTCAGTTCAAATAAAGTTTTGTTTATGAAAGTAAGTTGGTGTGTTTTCTTAGAGTGCGATTTTTGACAACGTAAAGTCAAACCCTGCGGCCATAATTTTCATGACACCCGTCACTTACACGTATTTAATGACCACCGCTCTTCTAGAAAACCGTAACTGATTTTTTTTAAAAGGGACTCTTGCTGTCTTTCTCTTATTACACTATCCTGATTTAGGGAAAGGGTCCCTGAATATCGTGAAGTTTAATATGGATTTTAAGCTCGATGCGTCAATTATACGGCCAGCTACTGTATAATATTTACCCACCTTTTTCCATTTAGTCTTTTGAAATTGTTCCCAAAATGCTTTGAGTGTGTTGTTTGATATTTCGAATGAGCACACACGATATTGCAGTTATTTGTTAAGGATGTAAAGCATACCTGTCACGTGATTGATATTGAACACCACGCGGACACGTTTTTATACGTGTTGTGAAATTATTTTCCTACTTTTTGAATTGTTAACACTTATTTATGAAAAATATATAAGTTATAGCACACAGAGGTTTCTTTTATTCTTTCTTAAAATGATTTTTACCTACCTATCCTAATATTTTACTTAGCTTAGCGTATCAATGCCGATAAGTTCCAATCTTAGGTTATAAACTTTGAAATGGTGCTAAGACATGCATAAATAATTACATTAAGGTATTATACTCACAAGGAGTAACAGAACATAAGAGTACCTATTGTTATTAAATATATTGGAACAAGTTAAGACTACATAATAGCAATAACATTAAGATAAGATTTGTTACAATAATGCACAAATATTGGCAGTTATATGTAACATTTAATATCAAAAAGCATCTTGACCTACAATTTTTGTGATGAGTTAAAAGAACTGTGTCGTTGTCCCGTACATTAAACTCTTCTTATGAACATAGGGTTCAAAATAATTCAAATAAACCTACTGAAGCTAATCACTGGTCTGTAAATATATAAACATTAGAAATAACCGGATTTTTTTCGGTTGTACTTGATTTTACGACTAGCCGACAGATGGTGTAAGTGAGACTAATATTTACGTTACAAAATAGCGAAACCGGGCAAACAGAACCTTTCAAAAGTGAACCAATACATCGTAAGTGACCTGAATATCAGATTTACATTTTGCAATTGACCACCTATATTTAAGTTAATTGCCGCTGAAACAAGCTATGTGGAAAGTGCAATAGATAGCGGAATTTACAATGTTTAGACTAGGGATTCCCAAAGTGGTCGATATCGTGCCCTTGGTGTCGAAATCGGTTTCCAATGGATCGACAAACGAAAACTGATTTTGGGGGTCGACAAGGTCTAAAAGTCGACTTATATTAATTAACACAAGTTCTTATTTAAAACTTTCAAGATATTTGAGAGTTAACACTTATTTATGAAAAATATATAAGTTATAGCACACAGAGGTTTCTTTTATTCTTTCTTAAAATGATTTTTACCTACCTATCCTAATATTTTACTTAGCTTAGCGTATCAATGCCGATAAGTTCCAATCTTAGGTTATAAACTTTGAAATGGTGCCAAGACCACCAAGACCAACTAAAAATGGACGCACTTGCTCAATTGCATTCGAAGGGTGACTCGCGGATTCTGGAAGAGTACAAATAAAGTAAACATAAAGCCTTGTCTTCCGGTGGGCGTCGATGGGGTGAGTGAACATAGGGACGTTGCCAATAACTTCAGAAATCTTTTTTCTGTACAGTCGCCACTGGGTCCGGCGTGTGGGGTTTTCGGTGCTGAGATACCAAATAAGGCAAAGGGAGTCCGTTTCACTGCAAGTGAGGTGTCGAGAATTATTAAAGATATGACCAACGGCAAATCTCCTGGCCATGATGGTCTCAGCATCGAGCACCTGCAACACGCGGGGCCTCATATATCTAGGGTACTGGCAATGTTCTATTTACTGTGCGTGAGCCACTCTTACCTGCCATCCGATTTAATGAGGACTGTGGTAGTGCCTGTAGTGAAAAATAAAACCGGCGATCTTGCAAATAAAAGTAACTACTATTTCACTAGCCACAATCGTAGCTAAAGTTTTTGAAGTTCGTAGCGCTGCATGATAATCAGTTTGGATTTAGTCCCCAACTGTCTACAGAGAGTGCGATAATGGCGCCGATTCCCTTGTTCACAAACTAAACTAAATTTAAGTTCAGTGCATCTTTTTCTTTCTATTTAATTAAGAAAAGGACAGAAGATCAATTTTAGTTTAGTCCTGTCAAATTAATCAGCGCTTGACGTAAATTGACGTAATTTTAGTAGGCAAGTTTTTAATCACGTCTAAACGTGTATGGAGTAGTGACAGGCACTGATTCATTTGACAGGACTAAACTAAAATTTATCTTCTGTCCTTTTCTTAATGAAATAGAAAGAAAAAGATGGACGGAACTTAAATTTAGTTTAGTTTGTGAACAAGGGAATCGGCGCCACTGTGTCTTATGCATACAGTCATGTACTACGTGGACGTAAAACACCCGTGTATGCGTGTTTCCTCGACCTGGTTGCGTACGATGTTCTATGCAAAAAACTGGAGGACATTAATTTACAACATGAACTCGTAAGAATTTTTAAATATTGGTATACGCACCAGATTAACAGCGTAAGATGGGCTGGGGCTATGTCTGCGCCATATAGGTTGGAGTGTGGCGTGAGGCAAGGCGGATTGACCTCCCCAACCCTTTTCAACCTGTACATGGACGCACTGATCGTTGCGCTCAGCAGTGCCCGTGTCGGCTGCCATGTTGATGATGTTTGCGTCAATAACCTTAGTTATGCTGACGACATGGTGCTGCTGAGCGCTTCGGTCTGTGGCTTGAGGAAGCTAATGCAAATCTGTGAGGAGTACGTGAGCGGGCATGGCCTTAAATATAACGTGACCAAAACCCAGTGCATGGTCTTTGAGACGAGTAGTGCTAAATGCCCGCAAAGTATACCACCAGTTTTTCTCAATGGTGTTCCCCTAAACTGTGTGAAACAATTTAAATACTTAGGGCATGTGGTCACAGCTGGCCTCAGGGATCATGCTGACATCGAACGGGAGCGGAGGGCCTTGTCAAAAAGAGCGAATATGTTGGCACGCACGTTTGCACGCTGTTCTGATCAAGTCAAGATCACGCTGTTTAAAGCATACTGCACTTCTTTGTAAACGTGTAGCCTGTGGCCAGCTATACACAGGCGAGTTACAGTGCCCTCCGCGTCCAGTACAATAACGCGTTCAGGGCGGTATTGGGGCTGCCCCGCTTCTGCAGTGCCTGGGGCATGTTTGCTGAAGCGCGCACCGACTGTTTCCACACCACAATGCGCAAGCGGTGCGCGTCCTTGGTGCGCAGGGTGCAGGTCAGCTCCAATGCTGTCCTAGAGATGATTGCCGGACGTTTGGACTGCCCTTATATTAGGAAGTGTTGCAATAGGCATATAAGCCAGGTCGTAATATTTGATATTTTTATAAATTTATGTTATTATTTTTACCCAAAACTTGCACTAAACATTTATTTTTACGTGTATTTTATATTATTAATTTCCCATTAATTTAAAATTTTTATTTACTTTTGACATTGACCTGCTTATTTTATTTGACATTGTATTTATATTTTGATGACATTCTATTTATTTTTATATATTTGTATTGTGTAATATGGGAGAACCTGAAATAAATGGATTTTATTTTATTTTATTTTTTTTATAAACTATCGAAAGTTTCCCTGGTTCCTTTACATAGTAAAGTTATTGAATACGTACGTACTGGAGGTACCTATTCTGCCCACCTGAGCCTAAAGTGCAGTAATAGGCATTTTTGTCATAAATGCATGTCAAGTAAATTTGACTAAGAAAATACACAATTTTATTTTAGTTTGCAACTTCATTTCTTTTTTCAAAAACAGATTAAATAGCAGTATTTTCACAATATTTAGTTAGTACAAATCGTGGAAAAAAATCTAAAATGCAGTAATAACAGGATTTACTGCATTTAAATGAGTTTTTAAAAAGATTTTATAAAAAAACTGTGTGAAGTAATAAAAATTGCCTTAATTGTAGTTTTTATAAAAAAAAAAACTGACGTAACAATTTTTAGTATTTTAGTTTTGTACATATCCTTTCACCATGCATTCAAGGTTTTACCTAAAAGTCTCTTTAAGATATATTTTTATGAATAGAATTCATCTACTTTAGGCGCGTTTTTCTCGAATTCATGTTTTTGCTGTTACTGCACTTTAGGTTCGGGATTTCTAAAGTGCGGGCGACATTTTGTCTTAAGGCGCAGATGTATGATTTTAATGACGCCTTCATATACCTAATGCAAGTAAGTTATGAGAACAATAATTTTTAAACTAGAACGCTTAAAATCAATTCCATATGTGAATATTTAAGTATTGTAGTAAAATACTTTATGAAATAAATACAGGAAGCAATGATAAAAAACGATATTACTTTCAAACTACCTAAGATATTTTCATGATTGTTTTTGTATGAACAGACTAATTTTATTATCTCTAATTCTATTTGTAAGTTTTTTCGAATATTATCGTTACTAAACATAAATATTCCCTTTGAAACCGAACGACGGCGCGGCGTGACCGCGACGGGCATTTGATGGCTAAGGTCAACGGCGACTACCCGACCTTTAAGGTGGATCCACCACAGTGGTAGCTTGCGAAATCCAATCTTTAAAATCATTAATAGGTAAACTCACCAGTAACTGGCCACTTAAGCTCACCGGCCAGTTCAAGTCAGTGTAAAATCAAAATGTGTGAAGAAACTATTACCTATTATTTAATTACCTTTGGTTAAAGCGTCTATTAGTTTATTGAAATTGATGTGTAAAAAATTAAATTAAACAGAATTGCGTAGAAATAGTTTAAGCGAATGAAAAAGTATTAATTTTAAGTAGTAATTGGCCATAAAATTTAGAAAGTAGCCACCATAATACTAATAATTGGCCATATAAAAATTATCATCAAAATAAAAGAAAATTAAATATTGGAAATACAAAAAAACGACAAATTAAAATATTTAGTAACTTAATAAAGAAAATTCTAACAATATTGTTCTTATTCTATAGTAAAATCAACATCTTATCTTAAAAGAGATCAGTATACCACAGTTAGTTTGTAAACTCTATGTCTATAGGAATGAACCGTTTATCTTGGTTGACAAGTTTAAATAAATTGTGTACATCATCATCGTCATCATCACCACCATCATCAGATGTAGTGTTACTCTCTCTGTAACAATTATGGCATAAAAATGAATCACATTCATCGTCAGGAATATGAATTCTGTGGGATAATGGGATACAATTCTGATGAAATTGTTTTTTGCACATACTGCACGAAATCACCCTTCTTGTGATTGGATTGAGACAAAACTCACAAAAAACTAAACATAGTTTTTTTTTATTTTCTATCAATTGCGTAGACTCATCTTGACTATTCTTTTTTTTCCTTTTAGCAGTCTTATTTGTTGTATTCTTTGGTTGCTTATTTGGTATATTATTCTCTTTTTGGTTCTTTTTTTCTTCTCGTAATCTCTTCCTTTCCTCTTTTGCTGCATCTTCTTCTTGCTTTTTTAATTGCTTTGCTCTTATCTTTTGAACATATTGGTCGGATGTCAACGCAAATGGAAATCTTTCTATTTGACGCTTTCCTTGTCGTTTGGGTGAATCAGGCAACTTTTGTTTCAGATATTCTGAGAAAGGTACATTTGAGATGATAGTAACTGTTTTACTTGAATCAATCTGTTTCGAAGTGCTAGGTTGCGGTTCCTCTATAGTGTTTGGTATTTGCATGTCTATTAGGTTTGGCGTGGTAGGTTGTGGATTACTAGTGTCGGTAAATCTGTCTGATTTGTCAATGTCTGTTTGGATTGGCGTTGTAGATATAGGTATTGGAGTGTTGAAATATGTAAAATTTATGAGTTCTTCCTGGAGACTGCACTCTTTATTTTCTATAATTTCTTTGTCATGTATATCATAATTAGTTTCTTCGTTGTTTACTATAAATTCACCGGTGTATTAGAATAATTTTACATTCTTCACTTTGTTCTTTCGAATCTATTGCACAGCTACTTTCGGCTAATAAGTCACTTTCATCCATTTGTTGATTTGGATTCCAATCCTGTGTATTCATTAAGTCGTTACAAGTATGTACTTCCGGAACCCCTTTAAATTTCTTCCAAAGTTTATAAATAACTGTAAAGTTGTCATTGAAATCTGATAACGTTAATGGCGAGACTGTCTGACATTTGAGAACTATTGATTCACCTACAATTTCACAAAAATCGGAGTAAGTCAGTACACGTTCATTCGCATTAGTTTTTGCCGTGTTAATTATTGCTGCAGGTGCACCATTTGTAGGTCGTTTGGTTGGTATGCATTTGCTGTAATCTACATTATCAGCTTGAAATGGATACAGGCCTGAGACCCTAAATCCATTGATCAAAGTTTCTTTTTTTGCACATGAATCCACGACTTTTTTTAGTAAAGGAGCAAAAGATTCTTTAGTGAGGCTTTCTTGATAATTACATGCACTGTACCAATCCCGCAACATCTTTTTCCATCCAGCTTTTATTGGACGAAAAGCTGCAACGTCTGCTGGTTGTAATATTCGCGTTGCATTCGGGTAAAGTGCAATTAAATGGATTTGTAAGGTTCGACAAAGATCGGAGACTTCTAACGTTATATGAGTTTTGTGGCCATCAACAAACAAAATTACTGGCAGAGGAATATTGTTTCTTATTAGTTCTTCATGGAAACAGTTGGCTATATAGTCATAAAAGACCGAAGCCGTCATCCAGCCCGAGTCGCTTCGGCCAATTCCCCATCCAGATGGCACACTCAACGTGACTCGATCGGGTATTCTTTTATAGGGAAAGATAATCATGGGATTGCACACCTGACCAGCAGCAGAAAATGTAAATAGCACTGTTATGTTTTCTTTGGCTGGCGCTTTTTCGATTTCGTAAACGTTTCTGGATCCTTTTTCAGCTAAAACTTTGCCGGTTCTTGGACAAATATTAAAACCAGTTTCATCGGCATTGAACACCCGTGCAGGATCTTGAATGACAGCAGATAAACCTTCATCGTCAATGTATTTTTTTATTTCTTCGAACCATTTCCTAATGTCTGATTCCGAAACACAGGCACTTGCATTCGTAACTCCCTCTGATGTCCGAATTGAGATGTAAGGATGCCGTTTTAAGAATGCTTTAAACCACACATCTCCAGGTTTGTCGTTCCGAAATGGATTAGGTCGTGGATTTTTCTTCAAAAAGTCTTGGACACAAACCTGTACCTATATCCTCTTTTTTTCTGGGAAATCCTCGCTTAGCTTGTTGTATAATGAAGTTACCCAACTTATTTTCTTCAGCTTCAGTAAGCACTGGATCAGGTCCAGACTTAAACTTTGTGTTAGGATTTCGTATTTTAAATTGTATGCTACTTCTGGGCATGCCAAATTTTTTAGCTGCTTGACGAATCGAACCTTCATCATTTTCAATAAATTTTATAGCCTCTTCTATTGCCTCTTTGGAGTATTGTCGTTTTTTTAACGACATTTTGGAAAATCTGTACAACAAGAAACATTCCGTCAGAAACTGGCCATACAATTATCACTTACTAGCCACCATGGCCAGTTACTAGTAAATGTGTGTATTTTTATTTGATATTTAATTAGACAATAGTGTACCTTAAACGGCTACTTAATACGTTTCATTTTTAATAAAATTCGAATATTAGGTTATAACCCAGTAACTGGCATGGGTGGCCAATAATTGAAAATATGCAAAAATTTCGATCAAATACAAGCCACCCCCCAATCTCGGTTAAGAATAGATGCTGACACAATAAAACATTTGTAAAGTATCAATTACCAAATTCAACACACCAAACACGATCAACTCACGATTACTTCACAAAATAGCTACCACAAAATTCAATTATTACAGAGCAGTACGTTAAGATTGTAATGATTTACCGTTCATGTCAGAACTTGAACACGGACTGACACAAAATGGTCGATATTATTGGCGCTAGTGTCATAGTGGAAAAAAATGTTACTATAATGAAAGCTGCTTGAGTAAGTAGTATAAAAAAATAATCATAGATGGCGTACCGTGTGGATAACTCTTAATTTATGTCGTTGAAGTGGATAGTGGCCAATTAATAAAAGCGGCCAGTTATACCTCGGTCTACCCTACATCTAAGTTAGATTTGTTCCATAAGAACTTTTCCAAGAGATTTGTTCATATGGAACAAATCTCTGGAATCTTGATGTATTAGGGATTCAAATGATTATAAATCGGTAAATACATATTTGTTATGGTCATAATCATATTTTGATCAAGATATAACATAACACTGACCTGCAAATTGCAAAAAACGTAAGTAAGGATATTTGAATTTCGCGGGCTACCACTTTTTTTTTTTGGGTGGGAAATCATCAAATAACTTCTCCCGCTCTGGGCGGAGCGTCAGGGTGTGTCAGACTCTTACTGACTAAAACCCACCCGTATTCCTTCCTGTTGCCTGTGTTGCCAGGGTCCTCGGTGACCCTTTAGTACCTTCCCGCGACCCCGGCAGGCATCGGCCCTAGTGGACTCCTACATTTGTGCTGACGACATCATCTTTAAAATCATTCAAACTCAAACTTAAAGCATTTATTTCAAATAAACCAATTACAGGCACTTTTGAATTCTCAAGGGTTCGGTCAGTCAGTCAGAAAGATGAAGCTAGTTGCCCATTCCAAAGCGTAGTAGGTACCTATGGAGAAGAACGGGCAAGAAGCTCCGCGGACACTGTTTTAAATCAACGTATTATGGTTACAAAATATTGTTTACATCATTCATTTTGAAATTATACATATGAGAACGATGCAAAGCGTCCGTAATAAAAAGATTACAACAAAAAAAAAGCAATTCAAAAATTAAAATTAAAATAAGCCGTGGCAGCTAAGAAATGACCAGTCTCTACTGACGGCGCCCGTTCACGAACATCTTTTTTTTTTTTTTTGAGGGTGGGGAATCATCAAATAACTTCTCCCGCTCTGGGCGGAGCGGCAGGGTGTGTCAGACTCTTACTGACTAAAACCCACCCGTATTCCTTACTGTTGCCTGTGTTGCGGGGGCCTCGGTGACCCATAAGTACCTTCCCGCGACCCCGGCAGGCATCGGCCCTAGTGGACCCCTACTATATGTGCTGACGACATCTCTTTGAGGCGCGCGTGGAATACAACGCGCCGTCGACCCGGGCCTGGTCCTTACCGGACGGTGAGCTACCCATTGCTCACCGTCCGCAAGCCCGCGCCTACGGTGCCCGGTAATCCGCCCGGGATTCCCGACGCCCTGGGCGTCTCCTGCAGCGGCTAGGGGCGCGAAACTTGCCTTTCCCTCAACCGTCCCGCCTCCTCCTTCGCGAGCATTACTGCTTCGCAGAAGGAGGTGACGGCTGCCCATGCCCTCTCGCTCCGTACCATGGCCTGAACCAGGGCCGGACGCGAGAGGTCTCTGCCGCCGATCGCCTCCACGTGGACACGGCGGTGCTCTGCCCAAGCCGGGCAGACCTCCACCGTATGCTCCACCGTGTCCTCCGGACGATCCACACAGTGGTGACACCCGGACGTTTCCTCCCGCCTTATCCGACACAGGAACCTCCCGAAGCTGCCGTGTCCGGTGACGACCTGCGTCACGCGGAAGGTGAGGACGCCGTGGCGCCTCTCCAGCCACTCCTCAAAGAGGGGACTTATCGCCGCAATCGTGGCGTGCCCAGCACTCGGTTGCGACAACCGTACTTTCCATGACGCCATGAGATCCCGCCGGAGCTCCGTCCGCTGCGCCACGATTTCTCGCGGCAGCGGACTAACGCCCCGGCGCGCGGCGAAATAAGCCGAGGAAGCTAAGAGGTGACCAGTCCCAACTGACGGCGCCCGTTCACGAGCATGACTCATGGATCAGCACCATTCAGCTCAACCATTTTGAAGGAAGCTAGATGATCCAACACACGCGCCACCATCACCGAGACATTAGAGTGAGCACGACATACTCCCAGCCGCCAGGGCACATTCAAGTCAATGAAAGACGTATCCAGTAAATGGCAGCTTTTACATAGTACTCACTTAACAATGTGCTGTGCAGTTATACAATGCAAAGAGAGTTTTTAAAATCTTCAGCAGCTCTAACACTATTTTCAATTCCTGATCAATTAGTTTTTGCGCCCTTGTGGAGCAGGACCAGAGTTGAGCCAAGCATTTTTATCAGCAATGTAATCCCCCAATTTATAATATGCTTGGCTGTTAGTGTGCGTTTAATACTAGATTAAAATTTTGTTTCATTCAGTTGAAGTATGTGGGGAGGTATTTTATTGTAACATTTTAAGGCGCAGATATATGACTTCTAATGATTTTAAATTGAACATCACGTCTAGACGACTCGTCTTATTAGTTTAAAAAAACATATATGTGAAGGATTTCCGAGCTGAAGATAGCGTTCAGTCGTATCCACGGGCCGCAGAAAATGAGGTTTTGACAAACAAGCCAAAGCACGTTAAACAACTTTATTTTTGTTAATAAATTAACGACACTTAATTTAAAAAAAAAAAACAACACCAAGAGGTATGCGGAATTGCGAGCGTACGGTCAGCGCTACGGCTCAAGTCAAAGTGTTCTTGTAAAGCGCGTCGGCTGCTTTATAAAGGCACCGGTCGCCCCACCACCCCCACTTCACTACAACAAGCGTCACTAGCGCTGACGTCACTCGCAAGCCCACACGGACTAAGCAGTCCCCTCTTTGGTTTAGTGACTTATTTTCTTATTTTAAATTACAAAGAAAATCTAAATCAGAGTTTATAATGCAAATAATTCGATATTCAAACAAAAATCAACCAAATTCACTACACAAATTAAATAAAACACAAAAATACGCAAAATAATATGAACGCGCCGTCACGGCCGTCCTGCGCCTTCACACGTCCTCGTGTGTCTCGTCGTCGGAACTATCTGTAAAGAGCAAAATTACGGTAAGTAGTACACTCAAGCTCGGCCATTCTGGCCCTATTCTTTCTTTAATCAACATCACCCAAAATGGTTGTCATTCAGACATATCTAATTATCTCATAGAGGGATAGTAATATCAATGGGTTAACACAAACATTTTGTCACACAGATGGGATGTCACACAGACTGATTGTCACACAGACCGATTGTCACACAGACCGATTGTCACACAGACCGATTGTCACACAGACAATTTGTCACATGATAGGTTAACACTGCTATATCTACTTACTTTTGCCGTCATCGGCACTTCCAGGTATCTCCAAATTAGCACTCAATTCCAACGGAACATAACAATCTGGCATAGCACGTACACGGTCGTGAGCATATTTGTATGTTCTGTTGGAATTCAAGGCCTTCAGCAAATACCTGTCCCCATCAAGCAACTGAACCACCCTAAAAGGGCCTTTAAATTTTGCCTCCAACTTGGTTTGATTCCGTTCATGGTTTTCCAAAAGTACGAAATCGCCTACTTTAAAGTGATTAATTTTTGCCTTTGTTTTGTCAAATCGTTGTTTTTCAGTAATAGCACTATTTTGTATGGCATGTGCTGCACGTTGACGAACTTCCGCTAAATCAACATTATTTTCACTTGTGTCATCATCTAAGGTCATAAGGTCTAGGGGCCTTGCTACTTTACCTATCAATAATTCCAAAGGACTCGACTTTGTTACACGATTAATTGTGCTGTTTAAGGCTATTTGTACTTCAGCCAGCGCATCTTGCCATGATTTGTTGTTTCCAATTTCAACAGCTGTAAGCAAGTTCTTTAAAGTACTCATTACTCGCTCAACTTGACCGTTGGCTCGACTAGTTCCCGTGGCTATCAGATGAAGAGCAACACCGTGTGTATTACAAAAGTTTTTGAAATCTTTGCTAGCGAAACATCTACCCTGATCAGCTATCACGCGAGTTGGGGCACCAAACAAAGAAACAATATATTTAAGAGCTTTGATAGCACAGGTGGTATCGATATTAAGTGTGTGATACTGAACAGTATATTTTGTAAATGAATCAATCATCACAAACACATATTCTTTGGTATCATTCTTACCACTAAGCTTCCCTGTGGCATCTATGTGAATGGTATGCCAAGGTGTAGATACTTTAGGGATGGGATGCAATTCTGCTTGTACTTTACCCGAATGAGATTTAGATAACCTACAGGTAATGCAGTTTTCAATGAATTTGCGTACGTACTTATTCATGTGTGGGAACCAATAATGGCAATAGACTTTTTCTAAAGTTTTCTCCCACCCTAAATGCATAATACTTTCATGTATATGATTGATTACAGCCCACTGAAATGACCTGGGAACAATAGGCAACCAAGCGCTTCTACTATTCCTTTCTATTTTTCGGTGCAAAATTCCACGTCTGAGTTCATATGTTCCCGCAACATTAGGGTCAAGGCTGTTATTTTGCAGGCTTGATATAATTGATGTTATATCAGGATCCTTTTGCTGTTCTGCTTGGAACCAGCTATCACTTATTTCAGTGAGATTAACCCTCTTTTTAATTATATTTGTTTCAGGTATTTGAGGGAGGGGGTTTCGAGACAAAAAATCTACATGTTCCATTCGTTTTCCAGGTCTATACTCAATATCAAAATCAAAACTTTGTAGGAAACACCACCATCTATGAACACGAGGTGTTAAATCTGTTTTAGACTTTGATGCTTTCACGGCATTACAATCCGTTACTACTACAAACTTGCGACCCTGTAAATAATGCTTAAAATGCTTTATTGCGTTAACTACTGCTAACGTCTCGAGTTCATATGAATGGTATTTGGATTCGCAAGGGGTTGTTCTTCTGCTGTAATATTCAACAACATGGGGTTTACCATCTTTTCTTTGCATAAGTATGGCACCATAGCCTTCAGAGCTGGCGTCCGTATGCAATTCGGTAGGACACTGAGGGTCAAAAATAGTTAGAACTGGCTTATCAGTTAAGACTGCAATAATTTTTTGGCGAATTTTTTCAAATTCTGGGGTCCACTTTATGTTGCCTTTGCCGGATGTAAGTCTGTAAAGGGGCGCGGTGATTTGAGAAAAGCCTGGAATGAACTGGCGGAAGTATGATGCAAGACCAATAAACTGTCTCAGCTGTGTGACAGTCTGTGGAGGAGGTAGTTGGGACAAAGCATTTATTTTACGCGTGTTTGGTCTCACTTGACCAGATGACACCTGATATCCAAGATAATCTATGTGGGTTTTAAGAAAAGCACATTTCTTTAAGTTTAGAGAGAAACCAGAATTTGTTAAAGTTTTCAATACTAAATTTAATCTTTGAAGACCTTCCTCAATAGTTTGGGATGGAATTATAATATCATCTATGTAACAGACAGCAAAAGTTTCAGAAAGGTTGCCAAGAGCTTTATTGATAGTTCGTTGATACACTGATGGTGCATTTCGGAGGCCAAATGGCATTGTAACATATTCAAACTGCCCATCGGGTGTTACAAAGGCTGTTCGTTCTATTGAGTTGGGATGTACAGGAATCTGATGATAACCACTGGCCATATCTAAGGAACTAAAATATTTAGCTCCAACTAAGCGCTGTATCTGATCATCGATCAAGGGTAGTGGGTATCTATCTGGAATAGTGTTGCTATTCAACTCGCGATAGTCCACGCAGAGACGATCGGAGCCATCCTTTTTTTTACAAGTAGTATTGGGCTTGCAAAGGGAGAACAACTTTCGCGAATAACACCAGCGGCAAGGAGTTCTTTAATTTTTTTACGTACTAACTCGCGTTCATTAGGGCTCATTCGATATGGGCGACGTTGCACTGTCCGACTTGGATCTACAAGCTTTATTTCGAGATGTCCCGTGCTAACTTTGCCTATAGGTATACCTTCAATAAAGAAGTCTGAATATTTTTCAAGTAACTGTTTCAGTTCAGCAAAAGACTCAGGGGGAACATCGGTATTGATACTACTAAAATCTTTCACTTTTTCACCGAACTCGCATTGCAAAATAACTTTAGTTTTAGTGATAGTTAGACTATTTTGTGAAACTTCGACTGAAAAGCCCAAATTAATTAAATCTCGTCCTATTAAGATGTCATCACTTAATGAAGAGTCAAGGACCACATGAAACAATAACTCAACAGAATAACCCTGAAGTGTAACCGTAGCAATAATTTGAGTATTGCAACGTAGGCTTGATTTTCCTATGCCTAAAAGTGTAACTGAATCATAATTTCTTTTACCCGGAAAACGTTGAGCTACTGTTTCTTTTATCAATGAGCATTCAGATCCGGAATCAAAGCAAAATGGAAACTTCTCACCCTGATTGTAGAGGTGGTCCGTTGCAGGCTTGATGGTGCAGATATTCACCCTTCGCTCGGCTGTGGGTGTATCTTCACGGTCTTCGGTCTTCATCTCCTTTTGGGTACAGCGCGGTGCTATGTGCCCGGCCTCACCACAGCGGAAACAGACAACTGGTCTCGGTTCCTTGCGTTGCTGCGAGTTGTTTGTAGTCGTTGGTTGGAAACGATTCACGTTGTTCTGATCCTTGCTGGTATTGCCACGACAGTCGATAGCTAGATGGCCAATCTTGCCGCAGTTATAACATCGTCGCGGTGGTTCCAAACGTGGCTTCTTAGCATCATTTGACTGATTAATTTTGTCAGAAACTGGCAGGCTTCTCTTTCTATACACAAACGGCATTAGCTCACGTTGTAGTTGAATTCTTGACTTGATTTCTGTTGTAAAAGCCATTCTTTGGATTTGATTGTCATTTCGTGCCACATGTGCCAAGGCAACACTTATTGCCACTTGCTCCACAGTCATGTTCTGCCATCGTGTCGTTAATGTGTTTAAAATTCGAGACACATACGTTGACATGTTTTCTCCGTCATTTGGACTGCTTGATAAAATCTTGTATAAAGTAGCAGCTGGTGTTTCGATAGTATCGACACGAGATAGGAAAAGGGGCTTTAGTTCTGACCATGTAACATCAGGATGACTGTTGTGTGCCAACCATGTGGCCGCAGATCCTTTCAGAGCCCTGCTGAGAAGCATTACCAACTGGCTTCCGCTTGAAGGGTTCTCTTTCAAACAGATGTCTACTGTATTACACCACGCCTGTGCATCCGACTCTTGGTCGTCAGGATTAAATTCCGGAAAAATAAGTTGAGGCTCCTTTTTCTTCGGTTCAAGGATAGTCTTCACCAATTCCATCATACTGCGATGTTGAGATTCCAAAAGACTTCTCCATTGATCTCGCTCAGTACGTAATATAGGACTGGCGCGTCCTTCATTATGGTTTTCTGCTTGTTGGTCCATCCTCACTCCTGATGAAGGATTTCCGTTCTGACGATAGCGTTCAGTCGTATCCACGGGCCGCAGAAAATGAGGTTTTGACAAACAAGCCAAAGCACGTTAAACAACTTTATTTTTGTTAATAAATTAACGACACTTAATTTAAAAAAAAAAAACAACACCAAGAGGTATGCGGAATTGCGAGCGTACGGTCAGCGCTACGGCTCAAGTCAAAGTGTTCTTGTAAAGCGCGTCGGCTGCTTTATAAAGGCACCGGTCGCCCCACCATCCCCACTTCACTACAACAAGCGTCACTAGCGCTGACGTCACTCGCAAGCCCACACGGACTAAGCAGTCCCCTCTTTGGTTTAGTGACTTATTTTCTTATTTTAAATTACAAAGAAAATCTAAATCAGAGTTTATAATGCAAATAATTCGATATTCAAACAAAAATCAACCAAATTCACTACACAAATTTAATAAAACACAAAAATACGCAAAATAATATGAACGCGCCGTCATATGTTATACTAGACTATTGTCTTCGTAATTTGATATAATCATATTTGAAATAATATATTTATAATATAGTGCAATTCATTTGTAAAGCAATGTCTAACGCGGACAAAAAAACGATAATCACTCAAAAACTAACAGGCGTATTTTCATGAAACTTTCACCACCTAAAAGACAATTTAACTACTCAAATTTTAATATACGGCTTCTATTTGTTTTGTTTGATTAATCAAGGTGGGTTGTTTTTTCGAATAAGCTTGGTGCGCGTTGAAGCGGGGGGGGGCTCTTTTTTTTTTTTTTGAGGATGGGAAATCATCAAATAACTTCTCCCGCTCTGGGCGGAGCGGGAGGGTGTGTCAGACTCTTACTGACTAAAACCCACCCGTATTCCTTCCTGTTGCCTGTGTTGCGGGGGCCTCGGTGACCCATAAGTACCTTCCCGCGACCCCGGCAGGCATCGGCCCTAGTGGACCCCTACTTTGTGCTGACGACATCTCTTTGAGGCGCGCGTGGAATACGACGCGCCGTCGACCCGGGCCTGGTCCTTACCGGACGGTGAGCTACCCATTGCTCACCGTTCGCAAGCCCGCGCCTACGGTGGCCGGAAATCCGCCCGGGATTCCCGACGCCCTGGGCGTCTCCTGCGGCGGCTAGGGGCGAGAGGGCGCGAAACTTGCCTTTCCCTCAACCGTCCCGCCTCCTCCTTCGCGAGCATTACTGCTTCGCAGAAGGAGGTGACGGCTGCCCATGCCCTCTCGCTCCGTACCATGGCCTGAACCAGGGCCGGACGCGAGAGGTCTCTGCCGCCGATCGCCTCCACGAGGACACGGCGGTGCTCTGCCCAAGCCGGGCAGACCTCCACCGTATGCTCCACCGTGTCCTCCGGGCGATCCACACAATGGTGACACCCGGACGTTTCCTCCCGCCTTATCCGACACAGGAACCTCCCGAAGCTGCCGTGTCCGGTGAGGACCTGCGTCAGGCGGAAGGTGAGGACGCCGTGGCGCCTCTCCAGCCACTCCTCAAAGAGGGGACTTATCGCCGAAATCGTGGCGTGCCCAAGGGGGGGGGCTCTTGAGGGCAGTTGAGGGCGACGGGCGGCAGTGCTTCGCTGACTACTGTCACGGGTAGACGCTAACGCTCGGCGCTCGGAGCCACCATAACACGATTTTAAGGCTTCTACATACTGGCGCGACTTGTCGCGCGACGCGTCGCGACACAAAGGCACCGCTTGTAGCGCTACACGCGGTGTCTTTGTGTCGCGTCGCGTCGCGCGACAAGTCGCGCCAGTATGTAGGAGCCTTTATTCGTTTTTAAGGACGCATTTGTAAAATTTATAGGTAAACTACTACATTGACACGGGTCACACACAAAGTGTACGCACGGGTAGCTACGGGAATACTCGTAGTAGTCAAGTGAACTAATTTGGATCCTTTGAGTTTTTTTTTTTTTCTTATTTCGTTATAATTCGTAGGTACTTCCAAAAGGTATTTCGTATTGCTCTTTATAATTTTACCTTACCTCCGGACTTCATGAAGTGACCTGAAGGTGTACTTCGGTGACTGGTCTGGAACTGGTCGACGAGTAGGACTAGGTGTGCCGAGTTTGGGCTCATTTTGATAGTTGTGATGAGACCTTCCCTCGGGACTTGATGGTGTGACCTGAAGGTGTACTTCGGTGACTGCGACTGGAACTCCTCGACGAATAGAACTAGTTGTGCCGAGTTTGGGCTCGTTTCGATAGTTATGATGAGACATTACCTTCGGACTTGATGGAGTGACCTGAAGGTGTAATTCGGTGGCTCCTACTGGAAATCGTCGACCAGTAGAACTAGGGGTGCGGAGTTTGGGCTCGTTTTGATAGTTTTGGCGAGGCCTTACCTACGGACTTGATGGAGTGACCTGAAGGTGTACTTCGGTGGCTCCTACTGGAACTCGTGGACAAGTAAAACTAGGGGTGCCGAGTTTGGGCTCATTTTGATAGCTGTGATGAGACCTTACCTCCGGACTTGATGGTGTGACCTGAAGGTGTACTTCGGTGACTGCGACTGGAACTCCTCGACGTATAGAACTAGGTGTGCCGAGTTTGGGCTCGTTTCGATAGTTATGATGTGACATTACCTTCGGACTTGATGGAGTGACCTGAAGGTGTACTTCAGTTACTGCTACTGGAACTCGTGGACCAGTAGAACTAGGGGTGCCGAGTTTGGGCTCGTTCTGATAGTTATGATGAGACCTTACCAACGGACTTGATGATGTGACCTGAAGGTGTACTTCGGTGACTGCTACTGGAACTCGTCGACCAGTAGAACTAGGGGTGCGGAGTTTGAGCTCGTTTTGATAGTTTTGACGTGACCTTACCTACGGACTTGATGGAGTGACCTGAAGGTGTACTTCAGTTACTGCTACTGGAACTCGTGGACCAGTAGAACTAGGGGTGCCGAGTTTGGGCTTGTTTTGATAGTTATGATGAGACCTTACCTCCGGACTTGATGGTGTGACCTGAAGGTGTACTTCGGTGACTCCTACTGGAAGTCGTCGACCAGTAGAACTAGGGGTGCCGAGTTTGAGCTCGTTTTGATAGTTATAATGAGATCTTACCTTTGGACTTGATGGTGTGACCTTAAGGTGTAATTCGGTGGCTCCTACTGGAAGTCGTCGACCAGTAGAACTAGGGGTGCGGAGTTTGGGCTCGTTTTGATAGTTTTGACGAGACCTTACCTACGGACTTGATGGAGTGACCTGAAGGTGTACTTCAGTTACTGCTACTGGAACTCGTCGACGAATGGAACTAGGTGTGCTGAGATTGGGCTCGTTTTGATAGTTATGATGAGACCTTACCTCCGGACTTGCCGGACCTACCCTACCTACCTACCCTACCTACCTACCCTACCTACCTACCTACCCTACCTACCTACCCAACCTACCTACCCTACCTACCTACCCTACCTACCTACCCTACCTACCTACCCTACCTACCTACCCTACCTACCTACCCTACCTACCTACCCTACCTACCTACCCTACCTACCTACCCTACCTACCTACCCTACCTACCTACCCTACCTACCTACCCTACCTACCTACCCTACCTACCTACCCTACCAACCTACCCTACCTACCAACCCTACCTACCAACGTAACAACCCTACATACCTACTTACCTACCCTACCCTACATACATACCTACTTACCCACCCTACATACCTACTTACCTACCCTACCCTACCTACCTACCCGCCTAGCTAAAATCAGACAGGATAGTCCTCACCATCTGAAACGTATGGTTACCCTACGAAATAGAATAGAATAGAATAGAATACTCTTTATTATGTACACCATAAAAATTACAGATCCAAATGTTGAAATTTTACAAGGGTTGACACAATGGGCGGTCTTATCGCTAAAAGCGATATTTTATAGACAACCGAAATTACGTGCCATTACGAGCCATGCGTCATGCGGGGTCGCGGGGTCTCTCACCTCTTTTACTAAAAAGATGTAGATTTTTCCTTACGTACATGATGTTTTCATAGATATATTGACAAGGTACCGTCATGATGTTAATTTCTTTAAACAGTTCCCTTAGAGAGTCGCACCTGCGAAGGCCATATATGGCTCTGATGGCTCTTTTCTGCAGAATAAAAATAGACTCGATGTCTGCAGCCCGTTCCCATAGTAAAATACCGTACGACATAATACTATGAAAGTAACTAAAATATACTAGCCGTGCGGTATCTACATCAGTAAATTGGCGGATTTTTCTCACAGCATATGCTGCTGAACTTAGCCGTCCTGTAAGGGAAATTAAACGAGGCCCCCATTGAAGCCTTGAGTCGAGCGTAATCCCCAGGAAAACAGTTTTATCGACGAATTCTAATTTCTCTTGATTCAATACTATCTCACAAATACTACTTTCGACATTTGGTAAAGAAAATCTTATGCACTTAGTTTTTTTCCCATTTAATACAAATTATTAGCAGTGCACCAATTTTGGACCTGCAATAGGGCGATATTTACGTCGTCAAAATTTGAGGCACGTCTATTAATTTTAAAAATTAATAATGTATCGTCAGCAAATAACACCATTTGTGGTTGGGTTTTTAACAAGTGGGGTAGATCATTAATATATACTAAAAAGAGGAAAGGACCCAATATCGAGCTTTGTGGTACACCCATTTCTACTTTTAAGCCGAGTGAATTGACACCATTTATTTGAACTTGCCGCTGTCTATCATATAAATAAGATTTTACTAAACTGAGCGCAAGGTCTCCAAGTCCGTAATGCTTAAGGTTCAAGAGTAATGTTTCGTGGTCGACGCAATCAAATGCCTTGGAGAGGTCACAAAATATTCCTATGGCGTCTTAATAAGGTGACACCGGCGTCAGTCGTACAAAGTCCAATAATACCTACATCTAAGTTAGATTTGTTCCATAAGAACTTTTCCAAGAGTTCATATGTAACAAATTTCTGGAATCTTGATGTATTAAGATTCAAATGATTATAAATCGGTAAATACATATTTTTTTATGGTCATAATCATATTTTGATCAAGATAAAACATGACACTGACCTGCAAATTGAAAAAACGTAAGTAAGGATATTTGAATTTCGCGGGCTACTACTGCGGATTCACCATAGTTAAAAATAAATTATTATCTAAATATTAAATCTATTTGGCGATAGTATCAAGTTGATACGAGCATTAGATTTATCAGTAAACCCGAGTGCTCTGACATAATAGCCCTTTGTTACATGCGACGCGACCTATAATAATGGAGTTTACACGCAAATAGCAATTACGGCGAAGCCTTTCATGTCAACCCTCATTCCCTTCAGAAACATGAAGGCAATTTTCTAATAAAGGTAAAGAGCTGTTCCAAAATATTTGGCGAGAGATGTTATTATTGCGTTTTACATTTAGTGAGTTTTGAATCAGATTCCTTGCGAAATACGATGTATTTCGATCGTTCCTCACACGCAGATGTTATTTCGGTGCGCAACTGGCAAGTGCCGTCTAAGGATCAGTTCAAAAAATCCCTAGAGCACCTTTTTAGTGACGAAAAAACATTTTGCCTACGTCAATACTTTCTATTTGCCGACGAATTTTGGCACGAAGATTTGATGGCAGTTCTCCTACGAGTCAACACAGGTAGAATAAATAATGGCCACATTTTTATTCAGCTCATGTACTGCTGAGGGCGTCAACAACGCAATGTCGGAGCGGCAGGGGGTAGGTGTTGTTTTATGTAAGTGGAGGGAAAGCACACTGAAATACAATTGTGGCTATTATTTTTAGGAGGAAAATCAAACGTTTATCTCTGCTTCTCTAAGAATTCGGAAATAATAGCAGTGGGTGGGTCTAGAATGAATAAAAGTGACTTACCTATTTATCAAATAAAGTAGGTGATCGTAAATATTTAAAGTAGTCTGGATGTATCTAACCTTGTGCCCAAGAATGAATTTGTTCAGCAGCGTGTCTGAGTAATTTTATGTAAATAAGTTATCCTACTTATAATATGGAGTAGGTACGGAGTAAGGCGCATCCCGCATGGGCTCGTTATATAAACGTCAGTCTCGAGATGTGAGCCGAACCGAGGAAATTGAATCGAAGCAGTAAACGTACCCCAATACCAGTAATGAAACTGAAACCGGAAGCGTGCGCGCACTTCCTCTCCCCGCGCCCCCTCCGTGCGAAATCCACAAACAATATCATAAACATTTGTTTATGATATTGTTTGTTGATTTCGCACGTGCGTAATGTACGTATAGCGTAATTTTCGAACGTGATCTCAGAAATCATAAACTATGGTGTACGTTTAATATTGCGGTACCTACGTGTTTATAGTATTTCATTGTTCGGAGGATCAATCACACCGAAACTTGGCGCTGACAGAATAATAGAAATTAATTGGTTAGGTACCCTAAAATGTGAACGGCGTAATTATATTTCGCGTATAAGTTCACCATCAACAAACAAGACCCATTAACTGGTATTCTCAGCATCTAGCCCTTAGCGCTGAGAATCGGATTGCCGCCATGGGATCTGGAGGCAAAAGCCCTCGCGCACGTATGGGAGTGGCGCGAGGAGGCGAAACGCCGGGGCGTAAGTCCGCTGCCGCGAGAAATCGCGGCACAGCGGACGGAGCTCCGGCGGGATCTCATGGCGTCATGGAAAGTACGGTTGTCGCAACCCAGTGCTGGGCACGCCACGATTGCGGCGATAAGTCCCCTCTTTGAGGAGTGGCTGGAGAGGCGCCACGGCGTCCTCACCTTCCGCCTGACGCAGGTCCTCACCGGACACGGCAGCTTCGGGAGGTTCCTGTGTCGGATAAGGCGGGAGGAAACGTCCGGGTGTCACCACTGTGTGGATCGCCCGGAGGACACGGTGGAGCATACGGTGGAGGTCTGCCCGGCTTGGGCAGAGCACCGCCGTGTCCTCTTGGAGGCGATCGGCGGCAGAGACCTCTCGCGTCCGGCCCTGGTTCAGGCCATGGTACGGAGCGAGAGGGCATGGGCAGCCGTCACCTCCTTCTGCGAAGCAGTAATGCTCGCGAAGGAGGAGGCGGGACGGTTGAGGGAAAGGCGAGTTTCGCGCCCTCTCGCCCCTAGCCGCCGCAGGAGACGCCCAGGGCGTCGGGAATCCCGGGCGGATTTCCGGCCACCGTAGGCGCGGGCTTACGGACGGTGAGCAATGGGTAGCTCACCGTCCGGTAAGTACCAGGCCCGGGTCGACGACGCGTTGTATTCCACGCGCGCCTCAAAGAGATGTCGTCAGCACATAGTAGGGGTCCACTAGGGCCGATGCCTGCCGGGGTCGCGGGAAGGTACTTATGGGTCACCGAGGCCCCCGCAACACAGGCAACAAGAAGGAATACGGGTGGGTTTTAGTCAGTAAGAGTCTGACACACCCTCCCGCTCCGCCCAGAGCGGGAGAAGTTATTTGATGATTTCCCACCCAAAAAAAAAAAAAAAGCCCTTAGCGCCGTACATACGTGATAATATTATTGCGATTACACAATCTTGATGAATAGCGTCTCGTACATTTTTCATAATGTAGATACACAAAACTGCTCTACGCTTCGTAGCACCGTAGCACACGTAGACCCTGTAGAACACGCAGCAATATTTTATAAAAATTTTACGCGCATTTTTGTATCCATGTACACACGGCTACACATCAAGCTATACATTTCCAGTTTACGCTGACCTCGCATTGTACGGAAATCCGAGACCAGCTTATTGGAAATGTATAGCTTGATGTGTAGCCGTGTGTACTTAGTAGAATTATTATGACAGTTTTTTAAAAGGTTTATGATGTAAAGAGTATTCCTATTATTATAAGGAAAAGATAACTTCCAGAAATTCAATTGTATGAATAACTAGTTATGAGGAGATCTGGCTTTAATCCGATGTCCTTTACGGGTGTTCCGATAAAGTCAACAGCGGGTATCTAAAGTCTTTTGGACACGATATATTGTGCTCTACTAAGCCGGGTTCACAGGGACTGGGATATTACTTCTTTGAGATAGGTGTCGCAGCAAACGAATACGACCCTTACACCTTTGGCTTAGGGGGTTTTCGCTTGGCCTTGTATTAAGTAACTACAGAATTTCTCATTGGTGACCAATGTATTGAAATGTAATTTTAATACACATATAAAGTTTCTATTTTGTCTGCTGTATTCCCGACCGTCGTAATATCAAAGATATTTCTAGTAACGTGGGTTCGGTGTTTGACTTGGAAATAACTTTATGTGTAAACTTCCGTCCCCTGTAGACATACCTAGGTAGACATAAGGTACCTAGTGGTCTCTCGGAAAGCTTTTATACACAAGGGTCGTAATGTTCTCGATGTACCGAGAGATTACTAGTGCCAATTTCCTGAAACAATTAACTCTGTAGGTAACCTATGGCTTTAGTTTTTAAGGAGATTGCCTGCTAATACATTAGGCTTTCCTAGATAATAGATAGGCTCTAGAATACTTACTTAGGATTGATGTGTGTATTATGAAAGTAAATAATCGTCACAGGAAATGTTTTTGTCGTAGTAATTAATTCCATTTCGCAAACACAACATCTAAGAAATAACATGATTAAGATTCTCCTCCGCAACTAAATATTAATCATGTTGCCGCTGCTCGCTCAAACCAACATACATCAACATGCGGTAATTATCAGGCAGGATGCAATCAAATGGCAATCGTATCTGAATATATTTGGGCTTAGCTGGCTAAAGAGATTACGTCTCAGTCCTGTATTACATCGATTTGCATGTAAATGAACCTTGTTAATTCCGATGTAATGTCTTGTACAGAATTTGCGCCTTATCTGTTTTGGTCTCACCAAATATGGCAAAATTTCTGGCAAGAAATTCTACTCGCTTCTGTGGCAGTGATTTCGTGAAAAGAGACGGATGTGTGTAGATAGGAAGTGACAGCTTGAGCATGGAATAAGTACTTTTTAATAGGATTGAATTAGTAAGTACTATAAAGACAATATGTAAGTAGAGGGGGCCGAATTTCGACGAGTGGGCGACCACTAGTAACTAAATAATATTATTCGAATAAATATTTCAGTATTTAGCTTTTTAAACTCTGAGGTTAATTCCTGTCGCTGCTCAGTTGTTCGGCCTTTGTCCGTTACTTTGCTGAGGTCTATGTTCTGCAATGAAGGTCTTGCGGAAAATTTTATGATAATGATGATATCAATGTGTAAGAATATCCGAAAATATTTAATGAGGAAACCGTGAATATAATTTAACACTAGGTTCTCTTTGAAAATTCTAAGATTAATGAAGGTTATGAAAAATAAAAAAAAATTGTACTCATGAGCGTGAAGTGCTTCAAGCCATCAGGATATGTGCTCTTGTAGTATGCGTAATTTAATATGGCAAACGATGAAAGAATATTATTAACCGTCATTCTTTCGAGTCGCTTCGAGTCTACAGCGCCTTTTTTGCATAACATACTTTTATAAATTGCAGTGTGATACAAAATGTGAGGTTTAAGTATATTTTGGGACTGTGTTGAACAAAAGTGTTTTTAGAGCAGAATATAAAGCTCGGTGGGTGTAGAAACAAACCTGCTTTTAAGCATAGTGATTCTGTTCACAATTTAAACAATTCTATTACGGGCCTAAAAAGGTGTAGGAAAACATGGCAAAGACCCCGCACGTTAATAATAAATTCCTATGTGTGTAGTTTCGTGAGAAGGCCGATAGGTAGCGCTAGAATCTACGACTCTCTTCAGGAATGTGGTGAGGACCACATTGACGTCTGTATGTGGATGGATACATATACATTTAGAAGCACGCATGTTTGGTTTAAAAAATTAAAGATAAAGGACTCGTCAAACTGTGGCGAAGCCCAGGTAGGACGAATTTCATCCCGTATTCCGCGCGGGATTCACCTCAGTTTTGCCAGAGCCTAAAATTAGTGTGGGTTCGTCGCACCAAACCCCGATACCGTCGTAACATGACACACCATCTAGGTACCTAGGTACCTACTTTTTACATTTATTTTTTTTGGATGGGAAATTATCAAAGAACTTCTCCCGCTCTGGGCGGAGCAGGAGGGTGTGTCAGACTCTTACTGATTAAAACCCACCCGTGCCCGTTCCGTTGCCTATGTTGCCAGGGGCCTCGGTAACTCTTTCGTACCTTCCCGCGACCCCGGGTGGTAACCGTTGGTTCAGTTGTGTAGTAATTCTATGTTGTAGGTACCCAGTGTTGGTATCTATAAATGCCAACCCACAAGGTAGGTAGGTGTATATTTAATTAATAAAAATCCTTTACAGGTTTTTTTTAAGATAAATTAAAAACTCTGAAATGCCACTTTCTAAAATTGAGTTTTTGAGTCTTACAGAGTTTTAGGTATCAAAATACATTGTAATGAATATTAATTTCCAAAGTCAATAAAACTTTTCTGAATTGGTTCGAAACAAGTATTTAAATAATCCTTTTAACTAGTTCTAAAACATTTGTTCTCTCAGAATTCAGGACCCTTGCTTATGTGAGCTTAGTTGTTATAAAATTATACAGTAACGATAATTTCTATGTTAATACAGCGTAATGTAGAGTTTGTGTTATATTTGTAAGTACATGTGTATTCAATTAAGTGAACTAGGTAAATTGAAATGTTGTTCGTTGGTTGAAGGACACTCGAGTAGTTCTGTAACTCTGGCCTAGCCTGACGCGTGGCCTAGCCTGACGCGAGACCTGGCCTAGCCTGACGCCTGGTCTAGCCTGACGCCTGGCCTAGCCTGACGCGTAGCCTGGCCTAGCCTGACACGTGGCCTGGCCTAGCCTGACGCGTGGCTTGGCCTAGCCTAACGCGGGGCATGGCCTAGCCTGAAGCGTGGCCTGGCCTAGCCGGACGCGTGGCATGGCCTAGCCTGACGCGTGGCCTGGCCTAGCCTGACGCTTGGCCTGGCCTAGCCTGACAAGTGGCCTGGCCTAGCCTGACGCGTGGCCTGGCCTAGCCTGAAGCGTGGCCTGGCCTAGCGTGACGCGTGGCCTGGCCTAGCATGACGCGTGGCCTGGCCTAGCCTGACGCCTGACCTGGCCTGGCCTGACGCGTGGCCTGGCCTAGCCTGACACGTGGCCTGGCCTAGCCTGACGCGTATCCTGGCCTAGACTAACGCGGGGCATGGCCTAGCCTGAAGCATGGCCTGGCCTAGCCTGACGCAAGGCCTGACCTAGCCTGACGCGTGGCCTGGCCTAGCATGACGCGTGGCCTGGCCTAGCCTGACGCGTGACTTGGCCTGGCCTAGCCTGACGCCTGGCCTAGCCTGACGCGTAGCCTGGCCTAGCCTGACACGTGGCCTGGCCTAGCCTAACGCGGGGCATGGCCTAGCCTGTAGCGTGGCCTGGCCTAGCCTGACGAGTGGTCTGGCCTAGCCTGACGAGTGGCCTGGCCTAGCCTGACGCGGGGCCTGGCCTAGCCTGACGCGTGGCCTGGCCTAACCAGACGCGTGGCCAGGCCTAGCCTGAAGCGTGGCCTGGCCTAGCCTGAAGAGTGGCCTGGCCTAGCCTGACGCGTGGCTTGTGCTGGCCTAGCCTGACGCGTGGCCTCGGCTGGCATAACGCGAGGCCTGGCCTTACGCGTGGCCTTGCCTGACGCGTGGCCTGGCCTTGCCTAACGCGTGGTCTGGACTAGCCTGACACTTGGCCTGGGCTAGCCTGACGCGTGGCCTGCCCCAGCCTGACACGTGGCCTGGCCTAGCCTGACGCGTGGCCTGGCCTAGCCTGGCCTGGCCTGGTTTGGCCTAGGTGTCTCAGCCCTCTAGTCGCGGCGTCGGCGGCTTCTCCAGGCCAGGCCAGGTTAGGCCTGGCTAGGGGGAGGAGCCGCCGACGAACAATTATTAAAACTATGAAATTAAATAACAACTCATAAAGCAGTATTATTTCAATATTACTTGATATAATAATTGCTATAAGAGGTGATGGTTACCCCCCTGTAGCCGTGTATGTAGGTAATTTTTGTTAATACAACACGCATATAAAATATCTTCACGCCTGTATTCCCGAAGCCACGCCTGTATACGCCTGTACTGCTCTATGAAAATCACTCTTACTGCTACGACATAAAGATGCTGTTAATTTCAATTTGTTACAACTCATTTATTTATTTAACCATTTATGTATACACTATAAACAGACAAGAAGAAAAGAACAGAAAAATAAGTAGGTACAAAAGTGATGCTTATTTCTAAAGAAACCTCTTCCAGCATAATTATACGAGTATGTCGGAAATACGTTAGTCACTCGTTTGATTAATCGGGACGCCAGCGCCACCAAGCAGCGCTTTACAGAGTCTCCAACATAACGCTTGACCATAAGTACAGTTTGTCGGAGGCGGTCCAGAAGTGAACACGTTTAGAAACTGTCCCGCGTTCCTACAATGTGTGAATAGCCAGTGTGATTATTTGATCTTAAATTATAATTTGATTTAAACTGCAAATGGTTTTTCTATTGTGCAATAACCAACACTTCCCATTGTACGCCCACAGTAGTTAACATATGGGTGATGATAACGAGAGAGATGTAGGTACCTACTCCGTCATATATAATATGAGAATAGTAACTTGCGTACATACAAACATATATACCTTACATACTACTTACTTACTTACATACTAAATGTCACTAGAATATTAATAATTATAATGTAATTCTAAATAATAAATACGTAGGCAGTTGCCTACGTATTTATTATTTTTCGTCATAGTTATGACGAAGTGGAATTATACGAGTAGTATTCTTTGACTCTTCTTTTAAATACTGCAACTCATGTGCGGTTTACTGTACGCACGAACGTTAACATCAAGTAAGTAGGTAATTATCTAGTTTATGTTTGTGTTGTCAATGCTCGTCGTTAATTAAATAATTAATTAATTCCGGCCGCAGTTTCGCTCGCGTGGGATATGAAACCTCGCGAAATATGTCACCTGTTAACAAACTTTTTTACTACGATATGAGTTTAACGATTCTGTCTTTATTAAATTAGTTAAAATTATAGGATTGAGTGTTGAAAGTATATCACTTCCAGTTCCATCTTTAGTAAGTACGATGGCTAAACAGTTATTTTGAAATCCCATGTAATAGGGGCGAGCCTATTACCATCAACCTGGCACAAATTCAGACTCCGGGCTGCTACTTCGAATTGCTAGATGGAAAAACCCAATAATACTTTGCTCGGAATCCCGGGAATACCTGGGAATCGAATCCGCACCTCAATTGCGTAACACACTTTTTGCACAGTCCAAAGGAATTTGAAGGAAATTCCTTATCCATTGCTTCATATTTTTGGAAAATTCATCTGCTCGACGTCGTAAATAACGCAATGAATTGTCGAATTATCAAAATAAAAGGCATTGCAATAATATTGCTTGAACACGTTTTTCAACCTACAATGTTAAGTTCGTTTTTAGGATAAATTCATGCCAACTACAGAACCTTCATAGTGAATGGCCGACACGCACTCGGTCAGTTTTTTTAATTCTTGCGAGTATTCTATCTTTTCAGGGCAAAAGCATATGGATAAGGAGCAGAGGTATGTAAGGATCGTAGCAGGTAGCGTTCTGTAGTTTCTGCCTACCCCATGACTAGAAGACATGAGTTACGTTTTCATAACGTGAAGTGACGTTCTCGGTGCCACAGTAACTGTAAAGTAAAGATTTACTGACCTCAGTTGTTAGATACCCTATTAGTGGACAATAATTGTCGTACCTAAACCAAACGATTCTCGTGACAATTTTAACTTACACATATTCGTGTTTAACCGCCTACAGTCGCAATTTTCCACAGCATGGGTCTCTTATTCCAAGTTTCCAACACTGTAAACATATTGCGAAAACTAGCCCAAACTTATAAATTGAAATAACTGTCGTTTGTAGCTACGTGGAGGGCTAAGCCTTCATATTTCCAGTGTATCTTTTATTCATAAGTGTCTCCGTAACTTGGTATAGTACGAATAGATACGACACAACTTAAAAAGTTGCGTCTGTGTAGCTAATCGAACGATCAAAACTGGCAAAACCAACCCATCAAAAACATAAATGTAAAATGAGAGCCAAGTTCAATATTATGTTAAATGCCTTGGTTGTTGACTTCAACGACAATAGAAGTGGATAAATGGGTTGGCTAGTTAGTTACTTGGCTAGTTCTCATAAACGAATTATTATGTTCGATGGCTAGTTTCTACCAGCAAGCCAAATTTTCAGAATAATAAAATAAGAACCGACAGGTAACAGGTAACTTGCGAAGGCTATAATATAATAAGTATATGAAAACTAGCCAAGTCAGACCTTAGGCTACAATATATTATCCTAAGTTATAAGAAGAAATGATATTTTATGTTGTTATAAATAAATTTCAGGACTGACCATTGAACTTGGTACCCATTTAGATCTCACTTCTTTTGTCGTTGAAGTCAACAACCAAGGCATATATCATAATATTGAACTTGGCTCTCATTTCACATTTATGTTTTTGATGGGATATCATTACTTTTTGTACATAAATTATTAGTAGGTACTTATTTATAACAAAATTAATACCAAATTGTTTTTGTTAAACTACTGTATTTTCTTACGTTTACGGGGTATAATTGTCTTTTTTGTGTTATTTTCTATATTTTCTTGTACCTTTGAAATGTTCGAGTGAATTGCCCATTCAGTATCCGGAATTTTTGGCCAAGTCGGGGCGCTGACCCCGCTGCTCCGGCCTCGCACCGCTCGCCGTGTACCGAAATACCTATATTATTTAATAATTATTTATAAGTAATGATCTTACACTGTTGATGTGCGCTAAATATTGAAACAATAATTAATACTAAATCCCAGTTAAAACAGTAATAGATATTAAAGTCGACTATACTCTTAGTTATAAGTACTAAAACGAAAATATTTGGATTAAAAAAAAATTAAGAGTGGTATTCAACTCGTTATATATTCACGTGAAGACCTTAAAATCTACATAAAGACCGGCTGTCATAAGTTTTGATTGCTGATTGCTGATTCTTACATTATTACAGTTACAGGCACTAAGTATAAGTTAAGTGTTCTTAATAGAATCAATTAAGTGAAAAAATATAATAAAATGATAAAAATTTACCAGTTTCTGATTTATTCCTTTGCATTCACCTAATTACCTATCTGCATGCCAAATTTGAACTTTCTAGGTCATCTGGAACTGGGTTAGAGTTTTGATCTATAGGTCAGTCAGTGATAAAAATGACGATTTTTGGACGTTAATATCTAAATAACCGTCTGAGATGTGTTTATGAAACTTGAAGCACATATGTATCTCGCAAGTTTCAATATATGAGCTAAATTTGAAACGTTTATGTGAAATAGCTTTTGTGTTATGAGGGGGTCAAAAGTGGCTCCAAATGGTTCGTGTAATATTACACACGGTGCTGCTCGCCAGTTCTGTTACTTGAACTTGGCTTGACACGCTACCGTGTGTCTAGATAGTTTATTTCACTCCACGTGATGACCTTAAAGCTACAGCTTCAATTTATAATTTCCACAAAGTAAACTACAATTATTTTATTTTGAGAAATCTTAAATACAATATACAAGCTAACACTAATATACATATACAAGTACAAGTGCAAGTAAATATAAGAAAAAGAAAAGGGAAGAGCTCATTGCGCATCAAAAAATTCGTCTGCATCGCTGTCAATGGGAAAAGTGCCCAAAAGGCTGGCAGTATTGCCACGCCAGCCTTCAATGTCCCTCTAACATCTCCGCTTTATGCTCGGAGCTTTTAGCCAAAGTTGGACATGCTAGAGCATTTATAAAAGAACAGCACGTCTAAGCTCTCAACCACCATGACTGGAAGACATAGAATGCAGTCGCTGTGGCTGTAATCGGCTCGATGACAACATCATCCGCATCCCCATGGTAAAAATGTAATACCTACTATTATTTCTAAGATTTATTATTTGTATTTTACCAATTTTTATTTTTGAATACATATTTATCTGCATGCATATATAGTCAGCCTATAATGTTCCTACTGCTAGGACACAGGCCTCCTCTCGGTGAGAGCGGGTGAGCTGTAATCCACCACGCAGGCTCAGTGCGGGTTGGTATATGTCATATGTCTTCGATTTTTTGGTTCTACGACATGCCAGTTTCCTCACGGTTTCCTTAACCGTTTTGAGAGCAGTGATGATGAAATAATCTACACAAAGTAAAGCGCTTGTCAGGGTTCAAAACTACGACCTATTTAACCCGTAAGGCCTGCGTCGTGGATTACGCCCTCTCAACGAGAGGATGCCTGTGTGTCCCAGCAGTGGGAACATTATAGGCTAGTTATGGAGGGCAGAATATGAGGTGAGACATAGTTCTACACTAGCGTACACTTACCTATATCTATACTAATCTTAAGCTGAAGAGAGAAGAAACAATCGGTCAAATTATTTTTGCATTTGATAGCCCAATTCTTGAGGAAGATTATAAGCTATTTAACATCACGCAACGACCCGTAGGCGCCGAGCAAAAAGAAAATGTCAGAAAGCGCGGGCGGGCGATGCGATGTGACGCGGTGGGACGGGCAGAAGCTAGCGTATGTTGGAATTCAAGTTAAATGTTATCATGGTGTTTTACGAATTTTGCCAAAGAAACTTCTAAGTCGTGTCGTGCCAACCGTGTAATGTGTAACTACGTAGGTTTGCGGCTCCGGTCTATGTTGCACGGTGCATTGAACGAGCCTATCGGAATGTTTCCTCGCTTTGATGTTGCCCCAATTACAACTGGACGTAGGCTTTTTATGGCGGAGTTCTTTGAAGTTGAACTAGAAAATCAACTGAATCGTTTTATTTTACATAATCAGCCTATAATGTTTCCACTGTTGAGACACGGGCCTCCTCTCTGTGAGAGGGACAGCCGTAATCCACGCGGGCCCAGTGCGGGTTGGTGAATGTCACATATCATGTCTTCTAATTTTTTGTTCTAGGACATGCCGGTTTCCTCACAATGTTTTCCTTCACCGTTTTGAGAGCAGTGGTATGTTATAATTTACATAAAGTAGTGCCCTTGAAGTAATGCTTCCATGTTTTTTCCCGTTCACTGTATCGCACACTTTAACTTGTGTCTGTTACTTACAAAGACCAAGAAGGTCACACAATTCTTGATCTTTTCAACAAACACGGAGGCTTATTGGTCGATTCGCACGAATTTGATCGCCCGAAACAGGCGAATCGACACTTTTATTTATTTATTATCTATGGATGACTTACAGCTATAACAAACAGAATAAAAAATTGACAGCCAATTAAAAGTCTTCACTTCTAAAAACAGATTGGAAAGAAAGAGCGTGAACAGCACAATACAGCTACCAAAAAAAAAGAGAAAAGAAACTAGTATAACATTCAAGCTTAAACTAAATTCACATTTCATATTCAATACAACAATAAAAACTTGAACATACAAAATCTTAATGAAATGAAATTAAATGAAATTGTTTATTCTGTAAATAGGATATCAGAATCACTTTTACACGTCATATAAAAAAATAATAATTAAAAAATAAGCTAGATGGAGTGAAAAAGTCAAGGCTCAGGGACTTTCTGGCCGAGAACACACCTGTTATAAAAGGATCAAAATCATGCCGTTTACACATGCTATTAAAGTTGCTACTTGCACGCACTATAAATGATTTTTTCTTGTAATTCGTAGAGGCAAATGCGACACGCAACGGTGCGTTCCATCGCTTCGACCTTCCGGGAACGTTAAAAAAAAATTGGATAGAATATCGGAATTAATAATAGAATTATTGAAATTTTTTAATAATGGAATATACGTAGTCAGAGATTGCTAGCCGATTAATTAACCTATTCTGGATGCTCTCTACAAGATCAATGTACTTGTGATAACATGGATTTCATATTTCAGACGCGTATTCCAAGTGACTTCTAACAAATGTACAGTAAAGGATTTTTAAAGTTTTGGCTTGAGTGAAGCACCTGGACAGCCGCATTATGAAACCTAGTGCAGATAAGAAGAAAACCATCTGAGTAAATCACCTCGTATTCACATACGAGGGCTGCACTAAAAGTATCGGGAATGGAATATTTCCACTGTTCCTGTCATATTAAAATCTTTTTAATTGAAAACTCCTTGGTTTTAAAAATCGAATACCATTTATTTATTTAAAAAAAGATTCTCGGTCTTGTCACAAGGTTTTGTCAAACTTGTTTATTCGTTGAGAAAATTCAAGAGCGATGATTTATTCTGACTTTCGAAGTGGTTTAACACAAAAACAGTGTGTTGACCGGATGATTTCTGCATTTGGTGATGAAGCCCATCCAAAACCACAATTTATCGCTGGTTTGCTGAATTTCAACGTGGACGTGTCAAGCTCAGTGATGATCCCCGTCAAGGTCATCCAAAAACTGCAGTCACCCAAGAAAACGTTGATGCTGTGCGTAAGCTGATTGAGGAAGATCGACATGTGACATACCGCGAAATTCAGGCAACTTTAGTCATTGGCATGAGTCAAACACAAATAATCTTGCATGAACAATTAGGTGTAAAAAAGTGGTTTTACCCGATGGATACCGCATTGGCTCTGTGAAGAGCAAAAAGCGGCTCGCATTACTTGGTGCGTCAGAACTCTCGAAAGATTCCACGCAGGATCCTCAAATGCTGTATCCAACATCGTATCAGGTGACGAATCCTGGATATACGCGTACGAACCCGAAACAAAAAACCAGTCACGAGTTTGGGTGTTCGAAAATGAGTTAAAGCCAACAAAAATTGTTTGTTCACGGAGTGTTGCAAAAAAAATGGTGGCCACGTTTGTCTCCAAAACCAGCCATGTTACGACTATTCCGAGGGACAAAGAACGGTTAATGCAGAATGGTATGCTAGCATTTGTTTGCCACAGGTCGTTTCTGAACTCCGTAAAGAGAACTGCAACCGCCGCATCATCCTCCATCACGATAATGCGAGTTCTCACACCGCGCACAGATCAAAAGAGTTTTTAGAGCAAGAAAACATAGAATTATTAGACAATCCGCCGTACAGCCCCGACCTAAGCCCTAATGATTTCTATACTTTCCCTAAAATAAAGAATAAATTGCGTGGACAGAGATTTTCATCACCTGAAGAAGCTGTGGACGCCTACAAAACGGCCATTTTGGAGACCCCAACTTCCGAATGGAATGGTTGCTTCAATGATTGGTTCCATCGTATGGAAAAATGTGTCAAATTTCGCGGAGAATACTTCGAAAAGCAATAAATATATTTTTAAATAGTAATGTTGTGTCACTTCCTTGATTCCCGACTTTGATAGTAAAATTTTATGGTCAATCCGATCAAAAGCATTACTGTAATCAATATAAACGACATCGACCTGCTTAACGTTATCCATAGCGTCAGTAATAAAATCATTGAGTAGAATTAAGTTGATGACGGTAGACCTTCCTTTCAAGAAACCATGTTGAAAGGAACTAAACGAATTTTTAAGAGCACTATACACCTGGCTTTTCGCACTAAGTTAGCTGTTTGTCGACAGGTCCAGAAATACGTATGAGGCATAATTGGCACACAAAATATTTTCATTTATATCATCATCATCGTTTCAGCCGATAGACATCCACTGCTGAACATAGGCCTCCCCCAAGCACCGCCACTTCGACCGGTTTTGTGCTTCCCGCATCCAGCGGATTCCTGCGGCCTTTACAAGGTCATTTATATTTACTCATAAACATTTGCTGAATACAAAACTTGTAGATACTAAAATAATTGATAAGTGTAGTCTCTAGTGTACTTTTTCTTAAGTTTATTGGATGAAATTTAAAATTGCCTAATATGTATTTTTGGAGTAGTCGGTTCGCCACTAATAAATTAACTTCGTGCGACTCGCCTACAGAAAAAAATCATATTATTTAAAAGTGTTGAATTACATCAAAATCTGCTTCGAATCTATTTAACCACATACCTTAATAAACTCTATCTTTCATTCATAATTTTTCCTGTGTTTACCAAGTAGGTACCTAGGTACCTAGGTGCTTACTTGGTAAACACAGGTAAAAAAATAAATAAAATCTAAATGTATATACATTTTATTTATTTTTCTACCTAGGTACCTACTTGGTACATAGAGACAAAGTTCGAGAGAGGAGCTCGGGGCTAAGTAATAACACTAATAACAGCCGCACGGGTCGATCCATGAGGTTAAGCTCCGCTTGCCGGGGTTGGTCCGTGAATGGGTAACCATCTTTACATACTGAGACTCCTCCGTGCCTCGGAAAGCACGTTAAGCCGTTGGTCCCGGCTGTCATTCGTGCATCTTTGACAGTCGTTACGGGTCGTCAAAAGCCCGAATGTTTGACAATCAGTCTTATCAAGAGGTATCGTATTACCCAGTTATTGTTGTGGAGGTCAGATAGGCAGTCGCTCCATGTAAAATACCGGTATTCAGTTGCATCTGTTTAGACTCGAAGCCGAACCCGATATAGCTGGAAAGCGGCTAAACAGATTGATTGCTAAACACAAAGTTAACCTCTTATAATATTTAACAGGGCTCTTCAGTTCTACTTTATCCTTAGTATGTTAGTACAAGTACCTAACATAGTTCAAGTAGTTAAGTTAGACCGGTACAGTTTGGCTATTAAGGTTCCAAGTGGCACCCACGTTATTATACTTATATATTTCATGAAATGCCAGTGTTTTTTTTTGGTGGGAAATTATCAAATAACTTCTCCCGCTCTGGGTAAAGCGGGAGGGTGTGTCAGACTCTTACTGACTAAAGCCCACCCGTGTTCCTTCCGTTGCCTGTGTTGCCAGGGGCCTCGGTAACCCTTTCGAACTTTCCCGCGCAGTGTACGACCTGGGCAAGTTGTTTTTACGTAAGTACGTACATAATGTACCTCCCAACGCAAGTTTATATATATAGTGTGTAGTTAACCCACTACAACTTTTGGGTCCATGCAACATTTTGAGGTCTAATCCTAGTTTACGCAACTGTGAACGTTTTAACTTGTACTGAATTACCTATTTAGGGCAATTAATATGTGCTTAGTAGTTTTAGTGGTAGTTACAAGTATGTGTCGGGGCGATATGGCGCGTTGAACCAATTTGTTACCGACAAAACTTTATGGCATTTTCTTGTTATTTAGCACATACTGGTTTCTCATTAGATTAAATTAGTGTCAAGGAAAAACTAAGTCTTAGCACATTTCAATACACACCTATATTTACATTTTCAAATGCTAATCTGTTCATTATTATCGAAGTATGCACGATACTCCTTTATTTAATAAAAAACATATAATAACAACTCTATTCAGTTCAGATAAACAAATAAAAACACAGGACAATATTAAAAAAAAACCGGCCAAGTGCGTGTCGGACCATTCACAATGAAGGTTCCTTAGTTCGGATGAATTTATCCCAAAAACAAACTTAACATTGTAGTTGAAAAACATGTTCTCCCATTCATCGTTATATGCCACGGTCAATTCTCCAACTGCAAATTTAAGTTGGTCGACTATTACTCGTTAACTTGTAAAGCTCACGTAGCTGTGATAGCTTTCCTTTTAATTTCATTATATGTACTACAGCCATGATTTTTTTCACATCTCCATAAAACAACCATTTACCTGGCACACAAAGGGACTCTAACAAAAATATTAAAACGGATCTTTGATTCGAAAAGTGGTGTTCACAGACCCGAAATATTTACAATTGAACGCTCTATCCATCGATACCCCACACCATGGGATAGACGAGAAAAAAAAAATATTACAAGCACATTACGTGCAAGGGAAGAACGCTAAAATAAAAATTAAATTTTTTCACAATTACCACTTTGTCGGCGTGGTTAATACGTACGAGTACACCTATGCCAAATTACAGCTTTCTAGTAGTAAGCATCTCTGAGCTGCAGTGGGGTCAGAAAGACAGACAGACAGACGGACATGGCGAAACTATAAGGGTTCATTGTTAACTACGGAATCAAATTCCGTGGGGTGGTACGCGCATGTTATGATTTTTATTTTTTTATTGTTATTTATATATCAGATATTACGACTGTATAATATGTGCTATAAATAAAGGTTCTCTGTTTAGTTATAATTTTTGGGATGCAGCCATTTAATTATAGCATTTTTACAGAATATATATAATTTTTACAAAAATATATATATTCTGTAAAAATGCTATAATAATTAATAATTCAATGCATTACAAAATCAAAATCAAAAGTCATTTCTTCAAACTAGGCTGAGAATCAGCACTTTTCTAAAGTCAAAATTACATAGTAGAGTCCCCCAAAACGCCCAAAACGTATAGTTCTATTGTGGGAGTAGAATTTTATTAAGAAGTTGTATTAGAAGTAGAATTTAGGTGACGTTATATCCGTTCGTAGCTAGCACTATGTACTAAGTAATCGAAAATGTAAGTTATTGTGTTGAAGTGGTGTGACTACCATACAATTCTGGCACAAAACCGTTGACTCCGCTTTATAGTAAACTCGGTTTGGCGACGTTTCTGTCACCATTCCTTTTTATGAAACGTCTATAAATGTACATAAATGTCCGGACTTTCGATATACTTTTTATATAGGTTGACTTATTCGACCTTACATTCTTCACGATGTTTACATCCGCCGAAAAGCGAGTGACTTATGTTTTTAGGGAGTTTGGTAAGCCGGGATCGATACAGGGTCACCTATTCAACCGGCCAGCCAGGGTGCCAGGGTCACTCCAATGTGAATTAACTATTGCTGACGTAATCGCTAAGGCCTTTGAAAAGTATCAAAGTAGATGGTGTCTGAAAAACTAAGTTGTAGATAGGTATTAGTCAAAGTTTGTTAAAATATTGTAATACAATAACACAGTTTTAAATTTATAATGTTTTATTGGAACTGAAAAAGCTTTCAATGTGTCACCTTTAAAATATAATCGTTGAAATAAAAAAAAAACACAGATCACATTGTAATGGTTACGTACGTTACTATATAACATTATAACTGCGTGTTACGTAACCAAAGTTTCTCATCTAAACACATCAATAGTTTATCTACAAACTCGCGATCTACGAGGGTAAACGTTAACAATTCGTCAGGGGAAGTAATCCATCCAATTAGGTTAGGATTAGTCGATTGTAGGAGTCCTCTGTTAATGCCAATAGTTTCAGCTTCACTTATAACACAATTGTGTGCAAACGGTATTCGCTGTTGTTTCAATATATCTATTAGTTTCCTTAATTCATTATGCTGTAAGACACCATCTTGGCGTGCTAGTTTTATGATGGTTTCCATTGATACTACTCAAAACTCAAAGCATTTATTTCAATTAAACCATTTACAGGCACTTTTGAACTGTCAAGGAGTCGGTCAGTTAGAAATATGAAGCTAGTTGCCCAATCCAAAGCGTAGTAGGTACCTATGGAGAAGATCGGGCAAGAAACTCCACGGAGAATCTTTTAAATTATAATGTTAAAAAAACTCTGTTAATTACTAAAAACTCTATTAATGACTATTTTTTTAATTACTATTGTTGGCGAGTAAACTAAATATTGGGACACTTTGTAAAAACTCCGGTTTTTAAACTACAGAAGTTTTACAAAGTGTGCGTTCGTTATTTCCATCTCATGCACTATGTAGTGTGGAGCCCCTCAGGATTTAAATGAGGTACCTAAACGAAGGAGCTGTCCAGATCGCTACATAGTAATGTTATTTATTGGTCATGAAAAAAAAAGAGTTGTTCTAAAAGAAAGAAGAAAAGTAGAAAATCAATAAAGAAACATTTTTACCATAATGTGGCAAGTTTCAAAATACGTATTTTCTGTAGCAAACGATCCCCTGAATAAGCATTTTAATAAATTCAAACTTTTTCCTTGCAATTTGATCAGGAATTTTTGCGGAAAACATTTGGTTCGATAAAATTGGAGGCGTAATGAGGCGTACTAATGTGAAGGCTTATCCTCACCGTTTACGGCGAGTATAAAAACTGGCTCTGAATGTATGCGAAGGACGGAGGTACTTACCTTATGGATTAATGGTATACGGTTTGTTTGTAACATATTGGTAGGTGAAATGATGTCTTTTACACCTCCCAAATATTTTCAAATATTTTTGGTAATACGATTACTAAGGACTTAGAAGGTTTTAGATAAAGGGACGTAAGATATAAATTCCAAATACTTTATTCATGCGGTGGTGTCGTGTGACCACAGAAGCTGTAAATATATTGCGTACTCATTATCTCCGTTCGAACAGATCTTAATGCTGTCGTTAACTGTGTTTACATTTAATTAATCTTTGGTTTCTTTGGTCATGTTACACAAGACGGATTAGAGCAGTTACTTGCTAATGGGAGCCAGTCGTGAAACCTATCTAGTGCGACACGGATCTTGAACTTATGTTCTGAACTCGCCGCCAGATAATTGAATGTGTACCTTTAAATTAAAAACGCTGTACGTGACTTGTAAAACGTATAATTTAAAAATAAACAAATGGTGCAAAAAATAAAAAAAATGAAATAAATATTAGCGATCTAAAAAAAAGGGGGTACACCAGATGCTGTTATATGTAAAATTACGTTTTAAGGTGGGTGGTAAACGTCCTAACAGAATGATTGAAACCAGACTACCCAGTGTGTTTAAAACGCCCACGTAACCTAAAAAAACACAGTGCTCATATTTGTCTTATAAAAAATTAAGCAAAAGATTTCCAGTTATGAGTTAGCTGCTATCCAATTAGAAGTAAAAAAGGTTGAAAGATTATCTGGAAACGAATCCGGTGGTGCTCAGCCAGGGCAGGACAGGAATACCCGCATCGTTGCAGCGCATCCCAGCGCTGCATAGATGCGGGTCACACGATGGGCTGCTTCGTTCCAATTCTGTCTCTGGACCACTTGCTCCGCTGGCAGGGTTGGAGCCATAAAAATACTGGCAGCGTAATTCGAAGTATTTCCATAAATAAAGGATAGTGGTTAAAATATCGAATTACCAGCCAGGACTTTCATAGAAATAAAAAATGGTGAATTACATACTACTTTGTTGTGGAACTTAACTTATCGGGACAGGGCTGAGACTTGATCTCTGCGACTGTAGTTTTTAACGGCTAAAAGACAACCATCGTGAGAAATGGTAAAAAGCAAATGGTATAGCATTCAAAATTAGGTAATAGGGAATACGGTACCAATGGTAAATTGGGTTAGGAGTATTTACTCAAACAAAATAGTGTTATGAGATACGGCATTAAATATATTTTTTTATGGATGACTTGAAAAAATTAAATTTTGATGTTAAAGTCTAAAAAATTTACACACCTAATGGAGACAGCAATCTTGTATTTGACGCTACACACAAGAAAAAATGTTGACGTTCAACGATTGCGTCAAAATTAAAGAATTTCCATATTAATATTCAAACGATAGACAGATATGTGCCAGTAGGGATTTACAAATGAGGTTGAATGTGTGATGTTAGAACGAAGGATAAATACCGAAAAAATATCGTAGAATTCATAATTCTACACTACCCATTATCTTACTTCTGACGTGTAAGGCTTACTAACAACCTCGCGCACGTATGGAAGTGGCGCGAGGAGGCGAAACGCCGGGGCGTTAGTCCGCTGCCGCGAGAAATCGCGGAACAGCGGACGGAGCTCCGGCGGGATCTCATGGCGTCATGGAAAGTACGGTTGTCGCAACCCAGTGCTGGGCACGCCACTATTGCGGCGATAAGTCCCCTCTTTGAGGAGTGGCTGAAGAGGCGCCACGGCGTCCTCACCTTCCGCCTGACGCAGGTCCTCACCGGACACGGCAGCTTCGGGAGGTTCCTGTGTCGGATAAGGCGGGAGGAAACGTCCGGGTGTCACCACTGTGTGGATCGCCCGGAGGACACGGTGGAGCATACGGTGGAGGTCTGCCCGGCTTGGGCAGAGCACCGCCGTGTCCTCGTGGAGGCGATCGGCGGCAGAGACCTCTCGCGTCCGGCCCTGGTTCAGGCCATGGTACGGAGCGAGAGGGCATGGGCAGCCGTCACCTCCTTCTGCGAAGCAGTAATGCTCGCGAAGGAGGAGGCGGGACGGTTGAGAGAAAGGCACGTTTCGCGCCCTCTCGCCCCTAGCCGCCGCAGGAGACGCCCTGGGCGTCGGGAATCTCGGGCGGATTTCCAGCCACCGTAGGCGCGGGCTTGCGGACGGTGAGCAATGGGTAGCTCACCGTCCGGTAAGGACCAGGCACGGGTCGACGGCGCGTCGTATTCCACGCGCGCCTCAAAGAGATGTCGTCAGCACAAAGTAGGGGTCCACTAGGGCCGATGCCTGCCGGGGTGGCGGGAAGGTACTTATGGGTCACCGAGGCCCCCGCAACACAGGCAACAGGAAGGAATACGGGTGGGTTTTAGTCAGTAAGAGTCTGACGCACCCTCCCGCTCCGCCCAGAGCGGGAGAAGTTATTTGATGATTTCCCACCCTCAAAAAAAAAAAAAAAGGCTTACTAACAAGTTGGTATACCTTATTATATTAAATGGCATTTCCATTTAATATAATAAGGTATACCAACTTGTTTTATGCACATATTTGCACGCACATATTTTACATGCACATATTTCAAGTTTCAAACACGTCAGTTGCAGGAAAGTTTATTTTAAAAATAGTATTTAACGAATGCCAAATGTAGTTGGGCCAGTGAAAACGCTGGCATGCCTGCTGACTGACAATTTAACTGGTAAGTTAAAATAATACGAAATTAAATCGCAAACTCTTTAATTAAATTATATAATTTAATTAAAGAGTTTTCGATTTAATTTTCGTTATAGTAATATATATAGTAGCTATATAGCTACTATATATATTACTATACAAAATGCTGACGCAGTTTTAGAAAATGAGAATAATTTATTAAACTTTCATAAAATTAAACGCGAACTGAAAGCTCGAATATTTGGAGATGTAAGGCGGTTTCAAAGAGATTTTGAGAGATGGCGGGTAATTGATATCAATTAGGGTTGCGCTGGTGGCGGCTCGCCGCGGGCCCGATCACAATAGACTATCGTGGCCAAGAAATAGCCCCGGGAAACGCGTCCTTTTCACTCATCGAGATCCTCGAATTTATCTGAATTGTTTTAGGGGAACTTGGTTAATTCTAGTGCTATTATATGTTTTAAATAGGATCGAAGCGACGGGTTTCTTTTATTTTGGTACAACTGATAAATGAAACTTCTGATCAGTCCCCAGTCGAGTGAAAGTTTGTGAGTAATCATTCATGAGGGACGCATCCGTTACCGGACACTAATGAGGACAGTAGTGCGCTGTCGGGGAGTGTTATTGTCATCAAGTTGTTTAGTGAAGCACACGTGTATAACTAGCTAGTGTCGCTGTGTCGCTCATACTCTGTTGATGGAAGATTAAACTGCGCGGGGCAGCGGGTCTCGTGAATATGGGGAGGGTAGTTACGCAGTTTTAACGACTAAGGACTTAGCGAGTCCGGGGAGCGCTGTGCTCCACGTAATTCTAGAGGAACTTCGCAAATGTTCCTTTAGTGTTAGCGCATGTCGATTATGACGCGGCTGTTCAAGAAAACTTCGTGTATGCTAAGTTTTGGGTTAATTTTCATATAAATAAGCTCATACAAAATCATCATCATTATCATCGTTATGAGTTATTTTAATTCGTGTAGCGAAATATTATAGATAATCGAATATAAAAAATAAACATCATATATAAAATTCATTAATATTAAGGAGATTCTTGATTTGGTGGTAAATAAATATGTATTCTGCAGTAGAATTAAATTCTAAGTTAAATACTTAGAATTTAACATTTTTGTTTGGAGATAAAATATTCAATTATCTAAGCTTTTATCTCGTACAAACCTTTTCTAAATTGTGATTAGTATTATTGGTATATTATATTTATAATAGAAAACGCTATTTCCAAGTAATCAATGTTATTTCAGAGATAGAAATAACAAAACATTTTATTAAAAGGTAAAGATTATTGACATGACCTTAGTAATTGTATAAAATGAGAAAGTATATTTAGTTAAATGAAGATTTCATTTAAAATAAATGAGTACCTAGAAAGCTCGTGCTCGGGCTCGTGGATAAATTATAACAGCCGCACGGGTTGATCGAAGGGTAAGCTATGCCTGCCGAGGTCGGTCCGTGGATGGGTGACCATACATTACATATCATATACCCCTCCGTGTCTCGGAAAGCACGTTAAACCATTGGTCCCGGCTGTCATTTGTACATCTCTGACAGTCGATACGCCTAGTCAGAAACCCGATAGTCTGACAATCAGTCTTACCAAGGGTTATCGTATTACTCAGTAACTGGGTTTTGGGGGTCAGATAGGCAGTCGCTCCATGTAAAGTAATAATATTCAGCTGCATCCTGCTAGACTGGCAGCCGCCCACAACATAGTTGGGAAAGGGCTAGGCAGATGATGAAGATTTGTTTTACAATAAATACCTAAAAAGCTCTATTCGTAGCGGATATTAAGCTCAGAAACCGAAAACTGCCCGACGGTTGATGTCGGGATGTTGTATATATGCTAGTTGCGCGGTAAACTCTGCTTGCGCGATGCAGGATTTTGCGTGACGTCAGTTTGCTGAGCAGTTCGCATGTGGCGAAGTAGATGGCCGTCACAAAACCTTTATTATCAGACCACAGAGATCCATACAATGGTAGTAAAAACCTATACTAATCATAATCTTATGCTTAAGTCTGGAGTCGGACCTCACTCTATCCACCTAGTATGTAGTGTGTGTAGTGATATCATCCAAATATAATAAGCATAAGAGCCTTGGTTAGATGCTCGGGTCGGGAAAATTGTTATCAGGTTTTGCCATCTGGAATTTTTTCCAGTAGCAGCCCGGAGTCTGGATGTGTGGTCGGTTGATGGCAATAAGCTCGCTTCCTATTACTTGGGACTTCAACATAACTGCCGAAATATGGGTGTATTATTGATATATCTCCGATTGACCGTTCAGGGAATACAGGCGTGTTGATACATTAATAAAATCGTAGTGAAGTCAAAACTGTACCTGGAATATTTTTGAAAAAAGTAATTGCTACGAGGTCTGCGAACGATTATAATGCCAAAATATAGGTTTTAGATTTTTTTTCTATTTGTCTGAATGTATGTTCCAGCATCATGCAAATATTACCGAATAGATTCTGTTCAAATTTGGCATAGATATCTTCATAAGTCTGGTCGGTCTGTATGCTATAATTCGACGGCCGCAAAGTATATACGGTTATCTACTTTTGTAGATAACCGTATATAAAGTAGGCTTGTCTTAAGAAAAAAAAAGGCCAAATCTGTATAGATAATATATGTTCATTTTGAACATGTTTCTCAGAACTTGGTTGTTATGAAAACACGTTTTGAAAAAAAATCTCGATACAAATTAATGGTAAAGTAACCCTTTACGTTGAGTTACAATCGAAAATATCTGAATAATAAAACTATCACAGCTAAGTAGGCTTTACAAGTTAACGAGTAACAGTCGACCAACTTACATTTGCAGTTGGAGAATTGACCGTGACGTACGTCCACACTGCCAGTCGTTGAATCCCATTGTCCATATATAAAAAAAGTACTCTGTGCCCATTGTGTATGCATGGGATATGCTTCAAAGAAGAACTCTGTCAAATATGGATACCGCACCACACCAGAAAATCTTTTTCGCCTGTTACGACGGACGTGGGGCAGCCATTCCGAAATGTGATTTGGATGAACTCATATTGAATATGAATCGATGCGATTGTGTTATATGCGTTAAAAGGCGGAAGTACAGACTACCAATTGTTTAAAATATATTAAAAAAAATATCTTAATCCCTAGACACTTTTGATGTGTGTCAAACTCACTCAAACTCAAACTCAAAGCATTTATTTCAATTAAACCATTTACAGGCATTTTTGAATTGTCAAGGAGTCGGTCAGTTAGAAATATGAAGCTAGTTGCCCATTCCAAAGCGTAGTAGGTACCTTTGGAGAAGATCGGGCAATCAACTCCACGGAAACTCTTTTAAATTATATTGTTACATAAAGATAAAAAAGATAAATAATGTTGTATTTATAACTGAATGTGAGGACGATTTAAAAAAAAAAACGCGTCCATAGCAGCACAATAAACAAAAAAAAAAATATCATAATAAATAATTGATGTACGAGTAACTGGTGACCGAAAAGCTGGCGGCTTTCTCGCGCAACGCATTAGTATTGCAATTCAGCGAGGAAATGCCGCCAGTATCCTCGGTGCAATACCTTGAGAGCCTTTTTTAGGTTTAACTTAGTTTTAATTTAATTTAGTTAATGTTAATAACCATCTCGTAATTTGATTATGTAAATAAAAGATACATAGAGATGGAAAAAAAAGGTATAATGTTAATAAAGTTAATAAAATAAAAATACTGTGTCACTATGTATTGCCCTGCAAGGCGTACAAACATTTCTTACACAGTAGGTAATAATAGGTGTACAGGTAGTATTGCCTAGAAAATAATAAAAATACTGCTAAGTAACAGACTTAAATCTTTAGCAATAAACATAAACCATAAACAAATAAAAATAAAGCTTAAACCATAAACAAATAAAAATAAAATTAAAATTAAGGTAACAATCATATTAACTAGACTTATTAACTAAGGTAAGTAGGTAATAAATACGTCTGAGAAGATGGTATTGTTTTTATTTTCTTCTAAATATTCATTTAAAGTAAGATGGTTTCTGTGTTCAGGAACCTATGGAGTGTTTTTTTTTAAATCGATTTAGGTAGTTTGTTAAATATTTTTGGAGCCATTCCTAGGAAGGTGTTTGAAGAAGGTTTTTGAGTTAAAAGCACCTGGATGGCGCTTAGTGGATAGTTATTTTTGATAAAGATGGCAACTTCATAAATGTAGAGGTTCGGAAATGTTAATAATTTTAAATGAATAAAAAAAGTTTTGGAACTGTCAGTGTTTGGTTCATGCACACTGCACGAATACACTTCTTTTAGGGCTTTAAAGGCCAATTCCCTATCTATAGAATTACCCCAAAATATTACGCCGTACCGCAGTGTGGTGGGCACGTATGCGTGGTATGCGGCAAGAACGCTGCTACGATATCTCGCTTAAATTGTGTGTTTTACATGCCATGTGCCAGTCTAACCAATGCCCTAGAAATTTTGCAAATAGCTTACCGGTTCGAAGACTACTTTACAAACCTGTGGTTGTAAGTTCCACTCCCAACTATTGATATTATTTTGATTCTTATTTTTTAAATATTTTGTTATACCTACTTTGATTTTATTAAAGTTCATAGATCGTAAACAGTCAAGTTAAGGCCTTTTCTGTCATCCATGGTTATAATAAAAATAAATATAAAGAAAAAAAAGAAAGAAATAAAATACATATATTTGCGGTAAACATGACGCAAAGAAGGAACACAAATACAAAAAATAACAAAATGGGGGAAAATATGCGTCACATCCACACAAAACGGCCATTGCTCAGCATAATGCTGCGACCCTATGCGAGGCAGAGCCCTAGCGCTGGTTGTCAGCGACAGTCGGCGTAGACGTAATGACATCGACCGGTGCAGCATACAGTGAGATTATAATAAGAAATAAAACAATAAAATAAATACAAACTACTTAGTTTTATATGTTTATGTAAATATACATATAATATTTAACACCGATCTTTACAGTCGTTACGGGTAGTGAGCAGCCCGAAAGTCTGACAACCAGTCTTACCAAGGGGTATCATTTTACCCAGGAACTGGGTTGTGGAGGTCAGATAGAGTAAAATACTGGTATTCAGCTGCATCCGGTTAGACTGGAAGCCGACCCCAACGTAGTTGGGAAAAGGCTAGGTAGATGATGAATTGATGACATATAATATTTAAAATGACAACATTTTGTTCCGTCGGCAACGACGTACGCGCCGCCGCCGGCCTATAGTAATCTATGCGCGCAGCTGTGAGAAAACTACTTGATTGACGTTTTGACATACAGACTAGATTACACACTGGTAATTCTAATTATTTTACATGGATGGCGCATTATGTTAAAGTAATATGATGTAATAACAAAAGATATATTGGGTGATTGTGTAGGTATTGTTTTTGTAAACAGTGTTATATGGTGTATATGATAAACTCGGTGACTTATAGGAGATCAACCACAGATTAATGACAAAATGGTAAAGCGTTCACGCTTACCATTTTGTCATTAATCTGTGGTTGATAACATTAGATAAAAGCATTGTGATTATAATGAATTATATTAAAGTCAAAGTCAAAGTCAAAGTATTTATTCGTGTGCTTTTTGGTGATACAACAGGTCTTACAGTAATTTTATGGAAACTCAAAAAGCTACCCACTAGGCATACACGTTTTAACAATATCAGAAATTAAAATTGATTTACATTGAAATACAAACAAAAATGTCAAAATTGATTTACATTGAAATGCAAACAAAAGAGAATTGATATATTAAATAAAAATGTCAAAATTGAGATAACATCATATTAGAATACCTACAATTAATTATTATTACAAAAATTAAAATACAATCAGTTAGTCAAGCATAAATATATAATTGTCAGTTTTTACACTTTGTCAAGAAGGAATTCGCCAATGGTATAGTAGCATTTTTCAATTAAAAAATCATTCAGTTTTCGTTTAAATTGTATCAAATTCAAATCTTTGATAGCATTTGGTATTTTATTATATATTTTTGGTGCCATGCAGATAATGCTTTTATGCATAAGGGCCGTCTTTGAGGCTCTTAGACATAGTTCGTGTCGATATTCCGGTCTTGTTGATCTATAACGTTCCTCAGAAGCTTTTTTAAATAATTTACTGTTTTTCTTGACGAACAATGCAGTCTCGTATATATAAAGGCAAGGTAATGTCAATATCCTAAGGGATTTAAAATGAGGTTTACAACTATCTGTTTGTTTTAAATTACACATCGATCTAATGCACCTCTTCTGAGCTTTAAAAACGTTATTTTTCTCACATGAATTTGCCCAAAAAATTACTCCGTATCGTAATGTGGAATCTACATAGCCATAATATGCAGCTATAACAGCTGCCTGACTTACTACTTTCTTAAGCTTGAATAGAGCAAAGGCGAAGCGACTTAATTTTTTTATGAGGATTGATGCATGTTCTTTCCAAGTCAGTTTAGAGTCAATAGTCAAACCTAGAAATTTTATATGTTCTACTTCTTCAATTTTGTTATCGTCAATTAATATATTTATGTCAGGAGTAGTTACTCTCTGTCTAAACTGCATAATTTTTGTCTTACTTAAATTTAATTTCAAATTATTATGGTCAAGCCAATTAATTGATTGTTGCAATGAGTCTTTGATGTCACATTCATAGTCACTATTTTTATTTTGTCTAACAATGATCGTACTGTCATCAGCAAAAAGAACCATAGGAAAACTGACATGTTTTGGGAAGTCGTTTATGTAAACCAAAAATAATGGCGGTCCCAATACGCTGCCCTGTGGTACGCCAAAAATGATTTCACGTTTTTCGGATACATATTTAAATTCCTTTTTTTCTTTTATAGAAATTCGTTTAATTTCCGTACACTGTGTTCTACTGTCCAGGTAAGATTGTATAAGGGAAAGTGCTTTTCCCCTTATTCCATGCGCATTAAGTTTCCGTAGGAGAGTATTATGATCAACTAAATCGAAAGCCTTCGTCATGTCCATAAATATAGCACTAATAGGAATTCTTTTATCGATATCTGTCATTATAATATTAAGGAAATCATAGATAGCCAGATTTATGGATTTATTTTTCCTGAAACCCTTCTGTTCCTTTACTAAGAGATTGTGTTTCGTGAAAAAGGAATCTATACGGTGATAAATAGCTTTCTCGAATATTTTTGATATTACTGGTATCAGAGCAATGGGTCTGTAGTTATTGATATCAGTTTTATCATGTTTCTTAAATAAGGGCTTAATTATTGTTGGCTTGAGTTTATCAGGATATATTCCAGAAGAGATACTAACGTTAATAATGTGGCAAATGGGGCCAGCTATAACATCGGAAACAAATTTTAATACCTTTGTTGAAATATTGTCATATCCTACACTAACTTTGTTTTTTAAATTCTGTATTATTCGATAGACTTCATCAGGTGTAGTTGGGGCTAAAAACATTGATTCGCAACATGAATTTGGAGTCTCATAACTTGCAGATTTTGAGGTATTTGCAAGTAATTCTGCTTGATCCACAAAGTGATCGTTAAATGCGTTCGCTATATCGCAGGGGTTTGTTATTGTAACACCGTTCCTTCGTATTTCCGTTATGTGTTCATGGGGAGGACAGTATTTATTTTCATTTATGATCTTCCATGTATCCTTTGATTTGTTTGTTGATGTCATTATCCTATGATTATTTTTTGCCTTTTGTGTCAGTTTTATTATTTTATTAAGTCTTTGTGAGTAATTTTTAAGTTTAGTTAAGTTATTGCTATTGGGTTTTGCTCTTAGTTGCCAAAGAAGCTGTCTCTTATTTTTGCTACAGCGTTTTAGTCCGGGTGTTAACCAGTTCGGATTCCTTTTTAACTTTATTATTTTGTTAATCAAGGGAAAACACAAGTCGTAAAACAGCCGGAATGTTTGAATAAAGCTATCGTACGCTACATTAGGATCATCTGCTTGATAAACTTCACAAAACGATAAAGGGTATAAACATAATCTAAATTTCATTAGGTTATCGTAACTATAATCACGGGCTGTTATATTCCAACTGTTTATTGTACAAGTCCTTTTTACGGGAATCTTTAAAATTTGAGCGGTGTGATCTGACATGTTAAGGTCAATTATATCGTGGATACATTTTTGTGAAAAATTGTGCGCAAAATTGTCTATACATGTGTTGCTTTGTAACCTAGTGGGCTGGTCAATTTGCAACTTTAGATTGTAGCTTAATAGATAGTTAGTAAACTCAATGGAAGTTCTATTTTTTTTCAATGTATTAATGTTAAAGTCACCACATATAATAACATTCTTGCGCGCTTTATAACAAATCTTGGGCAAGAGAATATCTAATTTAGAGTAAAAAATTTCAAGATTATTTGATTTAGGTATTCTGTAAATACATACAATGATAATATTGTGCTGTATCAATTCAATTGCGCAGCACTCGAAAGCTCCCTGAATAGAAAGTTTCTTTATATCTTCAAGCTCTCTATACTGATGCTCATTTTTAATTAATATGCACGCTCCCCCTCTTTTTGTGTCTCTAGAGTAACAAGCTGCCAATTTATAATTAGGTATAGTGAGAAAGTCTTCATATCCAGTTTCCATGAAGTGTTCAGTCACGCAGATTACATCTATGCGATTTTGAAATTCAAGCAGATGCAAAAGCAATTGGTCTGCCTTGTTTATTAATCCTGCGATGTTTTGATGCATTATTGATAAATTAGCATAGAAAAAAATGGTTTGATGTATCTTCAAATATGTCCTTTTTGTCAGTGTTACTATTATTCTCTTCTTGGATTTCGCTAATAGTTTTTTTGAGATTCAAGATTACGTTTTTCATGCCTCTGTCATTTAAAAGACCCTGACGACCCGAAAACATTGTGTTTTCATAACATAAGTCAGCGTTTGAGTCCAGTAAATAAGCATATTCATATGTTGTGTTGTGCAGATACAAAAGATTATTAAACATTTCAACCCGCGAGTTGTATATTGTTGTGTAATCAGCACATTGTCTATAGGTTGGCAGACATATAATTATATTGGTATGGCTTAGTTTTTCAATGGAATCTTTAATATGGTAGATTAGATCGTGATAGTTTTTAGTTCTTAAGAAGTCTCTTTCTCCTATTAGAATAACACAATAGTCGCTTTTACTGTAGTGTTTAATCTTATTTTCTAAGCCAAGTAGGAGTTGTTCGATGCTACCATTTGGATACGAGTAGTGGCAAAAGTCAAAACTAGTTGCAAAAAGATCCTCAATAATGTTGCAGAGTCCGTTTCTATTGTTGGCGCTTATTATAGTTAGTTTGTTTTTTATTGTGTTTTGTGTCAGGAATTGTTTGTCGATTAAGTTCTCACGTATTGAGCGTTTATTTCCATAGATGTTACATTGAGTAGTCTTATCAACCATCTGGGGTACAGCTTCTGGAGTTGATTTATCAGCCATTTCGGGAGTAAGCTTCATAAATTTCTTCGTCGACTTAGGAGTAACGCTAAGATCGATTGTAGGAACTGTTTGAGATGATTTTTTCCTTTTTGGAGTGTTATTTACAATGTCCGTTGTAAGTTTTTTGTAAATGTCTTCCTTTTTTGTCAATTTTTCGATGGTCTTTTTGAGATTTGTGTTGTCCATATTTAGGGATTCAACTTCTCTGTGTGCAGTCTCTAGTTGAAGCGTCAATTCTTTTATTTTGTTTTTTAGTTGAAGAATTTCATCGCAGTCCTCGTCGTCTGATATGTTGGGTAGACTGTTACTAGTGGTGCCATCTAGTTCATTATTTGTTAAATTTAAGTCTTCACTTTTTGTTTCGGAGACTCTTCGATTACGACGTTGTGTGATGTTCCCAAAGAAGTTCATATTAATTTAAATTTGAGATCTTAAGAAACACAAAAAGTTTCGCAGCTCGTGGGATTCGAACCAGCACTCAGTGTCTCAGCAATCCAACGCTAATTACTTCGGCTATTCGAACGTTAATTATATGGTTGAAATTGGTAAGTGGTTGAGGAAAAATCATTCAAATAGTTTTGAAGCCGTTAAAGATGATTCATCGTTTAGATATTTTTTCCACACAACACCAAGTTCAATTTTAACTGCTTACATAAGTTTTTTCCAGTTAATATACACTTGTCACTTAGTTTTTAGCGTATTTCACGTAATCAATTGTTTATCACAGTGTTATTTAATGTTTATTAACGTTGTATTCTGTTTCGTCACTTCACGTAATTGTCTTTACTTATTTGAAAATATATCACATAGTTTGTTTTGATAACGTTTGTGCACAGTATTCACACCATAACGAACATACTAAACACAATTTGATGTACGATTTTGTTTGTTTTATAATTTTAAAAGTCAATAATTATCAGAGAACTACACTTCGGATGTTTACTTCATCAGCGCCATCTAGCGACTCTTATTACTATTAAATAAATAAAATTTGATTGGTTAGGTAATTATATATATTGGGATATTTTTTTTATAAAGGAAACTATACTTGACTATAACTTGTAAATTACAGAATGCAGTAGCGGTACCACGGAGCAAATTGCTCCGTGAGCGGTACACACCAAATACAGGCCCAATGACAGAAGAGCGATATCTATGGTAAGGTGACTGTTAGAAATCACATTATATACCTACTATAATAATTTCAACTAGCTTTTGTGGACATGATATTTATTCAGATTTGTTACAGTAGTAATGGCAATCATGTCATTATTGGTTTAAATAGTTTTTTATTTGTATTATTTTATTTATCTTTTACATATATTAATTTCTATTTTGTGAATGTGAAAACGTTCTAGGCCTAGTAGACTGTAGATTTGTGGACCATTTTCTATTTTGTTAAGTACCTACCTGGTGCTTGTTGAAAGGCCTGCACAGTCCTTCCATGTACCTATAATTACCTATTAACACTGTTATTTGGAAATAGATTACTCTATTTAGGATAGAGAGTAACCGTGGAGTTTCTTGCCGGCTCTTCTCCGTAGGAAACGACCAATTGGAACCGTGCACCTAGCTTCTGACGTTTCATAAGTGCCCATGTAGGTTTATGTGAAATAAAATATTTTGATTTTACTGTTATATTATTTTAGTGATAGCCGTTGGTCAGAAATAATTTGAAAGAATGCATCAGTCAGTGTATCGGTGTTGTGACATTAGGTAGATAGTATATGCAGGAACGCAGGCGTTCATTAATTAACTAAGAACGAAAACCTTCGCCAGCAATGGGAAATTTCTACTGAAGGCTGCGGGTGTCGACGTCAGATCGACCTGATTCTCACACGGACAATTGTACGTCGCTTGCGTCCGTGCCACCAGTCCTGACTCTCGGTATATTTTGGTTGCTGAGACCAAAACTACAAATGTAGTATACACGGAAGTTTCATAAAAATGTGGCTGTTCTTTTAGTATACGACTACCACGCGTACGAAGTCGCGGGCAGAAGCTGGTGTTTTATAATAAGCGAAAAATACACCATATTAAAAGTTTACCTCTCTACGTCAAAATAAATTCATTTTATACAAGCCACCAGCTAAGTTTTTTCAACTTTTAATCCAGGACTATTCAGGAACGAATCCTGTGTTCGTTACGTTAAAAGTTGGTGATAATATCAAGCGCTGACTGCATGCGTTTTCGTCCTAACTTTTAACTGGCTCCCTAACAACTAGTTATAAAACAGTTTGTGCTCTTCGTACCGTACGGAGCCACCGAGCTATGTTGTGTTGATAGCAATATTATGGCAACAAAGTGATATAGGTAATTAGGTACCTACATAATCTATTTCCAAAACGAGCTTGCCTTACAGTAGTCGCATATGATGTGTAATATCTGACCTCTCACCTTGGTAATAAGCAACTGAGCAGCGACAAAAATTAACCTCATAATTTAAAAAAGTTAAATACTATAATATTTATTCGAATTCATTACTAACTAGTGGTCACCCACTGATCGAAATTCGACCCCCTCTACTTACAATCTATATATTACTTATTAATTCCAGGAGTACACTAGTTCCATGCTATTATAGTAATTACTTGTTCTATGCTCAAGCTGTCACTTCCTGTTACACACTTCCGTCCATTTTCACGAAATCACTCCCACAGAAGCGAGAAGAAAGATGTCACACATCAAAAACCAGCGAAAAATTTAAATAAAAAACATTTTTTTTTCTTTAAATTCATATTGGAAAAAGAAACAGTATTTATACCTTAAATTCATGTTGGGTGGTGTTTGCACAGGATGTATCACTGGTTCCCTCCCCAGTGATACATCCTGTGCAAATAAAAAATAACAGAAAGGTAACATTTCTGTTATTTTTTGCATAAGACGCACTGTTTTTGAGATATTTTAATTTAAATTTATGTTTGTTACACTTGTGTCCCGTTTCATGAAATCACTCCCACAGAAAGCTATAGAAAGATAATAGGTAAATCTATGTAATTGGAGATTCTATAACCAGCATTTTCAGATTTAATTATCTGTGGATTGACGCGTAATTCGAAATTCAAATAAAATTTATTCGAAAGCCGTGTTAATTTAATTTCAAATTCAGTCATTTGTTTTTAGATAGATTTTTGTTTTTGTGAAATTGTGGTAGTTTTAGGCGCCATGGATAAACGTAAAATTTTCGAATATGAGTTCCTACGTGGAAATACCGCTGCGCAAACAACACGAAACATTAACGACGTGTACGGGCCTCGGCCTAGCACTGCTTGCATAAACACGGACGAATTGAAGGCGATAGTGGAAGCGGATTCAACTCAATCTACGGCTGAGCTTGCTGCGGGCCTTGGAGTTAGTGTCAAAACAACATTGAAGCACTTGCGTCAAATCAGAAACATAAAAAAGCTAGATAAGTGGGAGCCACACGAACTAAGCGACCAACAGCGAGACTTTCGCGTCGAAGCTTGCATAGAAACGAGGGAATTCTAAATCGAATTGTTACCTGCGATGAAAGTGGATCCTGTACGACCACTGTAAGCGTTCGTCTCAGTGGGTGGACCCGGACAGCACCTAATCAGTGCGCTAAAAAAAAGATTACTCATAGGAAGATGATGGTGACTGTCTGGTGGACCAGTGCGGACTTGTACATCACAGCTTCTTACTAAATGGCACAACAGTGATGGCAGATGTCTATTGCCAAGAATTGCAAACAATGATGGAGAAGGTCGCAATTCAACAACCAAGACTGGTCAATCGCTCTTCCCCATTGCTTCTCCACGACAACGCGTGAGCTCACACTTCACGACAGACTATCGCAAAGCTACAAGAGTTACAGCTGGAAGCTCTCCATCACCCACCGTACTCAGCGGACCTTGCCCCAACAGATTTCTACTTTTTTCAAAATTTAGACATTTTTTTAAATAGAAAAAATTGCAACACCCGAGAGGCAGTACAAAACGCTTTCACTGACTTCATCACCGGCAGACTTCTACAGTAAATGGATAAACAAATTGCCATCAAAATGGCAAAATTGTATAGATAATTTGGGTCAGTACTTTGATTAGCTGAAATAAAAAAATACCAAAATTGTTATGTTTTAAAATTTTCATACAAATCTCCAATTTCTAAAACAGATCAAAAACGTTATAATCTATACAAGTGGATTACTAAGAAATTACATTTAAAAACAATATACTTTAAAAACAATGTAGGTACACTTTTTCAACTAGGTTTTGACCCCTTTTCGGGTATAGGCATAATCCAATTTTCTCCAGGTTTCCCTATATTTGGCTTTGACAGCCAGTTATCAGTTTGGCTATCAGTCTTTACTTATGCTTTGTTGAATTCACCTACCTAGCGTTCCGGTGGATGTCCTCTGGGTCTTCTTCCTGTTGGTCCCGACCATGTCGTGGTTATATGGGTTCATCTTGTGACAGATAGGCATGCTACATGGCCTGCCCGTTTTCTCTTCAGACGTTGGGTATGTTCGAGGGGGTCTAGAGAGTAGCCTACATAGTATTATAAAATTAATTAGTTTTCATATACACACATACATTCCACATTGTACATTTGTAGATAGCCTACATATTTCTCATAAATGTTGGTAGGAAGAGATCGTCTAATTTAGAATTGCATACTTTTCCACTGCTTGTTGCATAAACATATCAAATGTATATATGTAAAGAAGAAAAGCAGGAGTTGCAGTTTCGACATAGATAGGGATCGCTTTACGACCGAATTCGGTCGCAAAGTCCTAGGTTATGAGAGTCCGTAGTCGGTCGAAATTGCAGCTTGACAAACTAATGATTTTTTCGTGCTTGTCAAGCAACTTTGATCGTCTAGGGACCCCGTCAGGACTTTGCGATCGAATTCGGTTGTAAAGTGACCGCTTTCTATGTCGAGGTGGCAGCCCCAGGACTCCACGTAACCTTCGCGTACATTCGTAAAAGTACCTGTGGAAAAGATAAGTGGACTGTATGATTACGCTGGTTGTAGAATGGAAATATGTAATTCTGTACGAATGGAGTTCTGTTTCACTCAATCAAGTAACAAATTCAATAGAGAAAAATCTAAGTACGACTCGTCTTGGTCTGCTGCGGCGCTGCTTCTCTTGCTTGTCTTTTGAATGGACCGTTGATCACGGAGACTTGCATGAGGAACAAAAACACGGTAAAGCACAATTTGTCCTTGTTTTTTCAACTTTCACTCACGGAGTAAAACATTTGGTAGATAGTTTTCAGGCGAACGACGACGGTAACAGACCACTTAGTGCTGCGCGCGCGCAAAGTTCCTCGTAGACGGCGCTTTCGTCACGTTGTCGGGAACATATATTTCACGGATTCAGCGAATCGCGTGAGACTTAGCGAGCATATAGAGATATTCACTATTACATCCTAAATAAAAATTCATGGGCTGTAAACAGAAGAACTCACAAAAGATAGATCTCGGTCAAATTAAGAAAAAAGGTGATCACATTTTTATAATATTGGGTTTCAACAGAAAAACATACAAATCCGCGTCGAGCTCACGCCATAGCCACGCGTTATAGATGATAAAATAGTCAGTTCAAAAAAAAAAACATGTTAACATCATAAGTAGTTTGAAAGTAATATCGTTTTTTTATGCTTTGACATTACGTCCTGAATTTATTTCATAAAGTATTTTACTACAAAACTTAAATATTCACATAGAGAATTGAAGTGTATGCATTTTAGTTTAACATACATTTTTTTGCATAACTTACTTGCATTATATGAAGGCATAATAATATATTTAAAAGTCACTAAAATCATATTTCTTATATTTCTGCGCCTTAATATCGGATTCCTGAAGTCATATTATTATTTTGTTTTTATTGTTTCTAATATGAAAATGACGCGAATTTGCAAATGGAGCCACGCCAATGCGCGTGGCGAAAATTAGGACTATATCTTTCGTGTCATTTTCTCTTTATTATTAAAGTCAGACATAAACGTATTGAGCAAAAGCGCTTCCATGGAGGTTCGGCATTCAGCTTATTTATTCTCGTAATGTGAAACTCCTTGGTGGAATTCTTATATATTTTTTATGCAAATAAAAAAAAAACCGTAAATGGCGCGCGGCGCTAATACAACGGAGTATGCGGTAAAACAGATACCTACTTAGGTGAGAGTACCTATTTTACCGCACATTCTGTAGTAAGGTGCGCAAATTTTCACTTTCGAACAATGTATACGTACAGGCTTAGTAAATGCATTTTATGAGCAAATGTGTTGAAAATGTTTCTTAATACTTAGTTTAAACGGTGAAACCACTACCACAAGAATCCTGCTGATTAGCATAATAGAAATATTAATACTATATTCTGGTGAGTATGGTAACTATGGAGTTACCATACTTACCAGTATATAGTATTTCCATTTTTCTAAACTGTGACGGTAGATATAGAGCTAATAATTGCGTTTTGATAGCTAGATTTAATAAAATATTTGTTTTATCTTTTTTCCTTTGTGCAGTTTAATAAAAAAGCTAATGCATACAAAGTAGAGCGTTGTTCCATATAATTTACATCCTTTCATTCACTAATGCTTCTAAAATTAAGCGATACCAAAACTACCATTTTTCTTTTAGTGGAGGGGCGCGCATTTTTAAATTGGACGATCTTCAAATAAAGTACATAGGAAGTTTCTGTTCCAAAGCTTGATTCGATAATACTACAATACTGTAGTATTATCGATAATACTATCGAATCAAGCTTTGCAAAAACGAACTAACACACGCACGAGCAAACATGAACTTTGTGATTACAAAAAGAAAGCCTGAAAATTACTTCGGGTTGAGCTGCACGATTACTGACAAATGCGTGCACTGACTGGATAGGTCCACTCAATCTGTGTGGTTCTTTCCTCAAAAGACCATTTCAGACACCAATCTACATGGTCTTCACATGATCTGACCAAGATTATGTCTGGACTTTAAAAGAGACTGTGACCTCTGAGTTTGTTTCGGCCTTTCTTCTCAGAGTAATCAGATAGGAAACGCCGAGCTCATCTAGTTTTTTTCTAAATATGATTGACGTGTAAAAGTGTTTGTACAAACCTACTTACAGAAAATATTTTTTTTTAATATCCATGTACTTACACATTTCATTTCATTTGTTTAATATCCATGTACTTACATATTTGTAGGTAATAGAAATTCGAGGTCTCTAGTGAATTGATTACCACGCTATTTGGTAAGTAGCGATGAAGATACTTGTGCGTATCTATTGGTAATTCTTTTTCATTAAAGCTAACTAGTTAGTTAGAATCGTATACAGTTTGGCTCATAAATTAGGAGACTGGATCGATAAGTACTTAAATACGGACTGGGGGACTTTCAAGGTGAAAGTAGTCGATTTTGTGTATTTACACCTACTAATATTATAAATGCGAAAATTTATTTGTTTGTTTGTTACGGTTTCACGCTAAAACGACTGAACGGATTTGGATAAAATTTGGCAAATGGTTAGACCATGACCTGGATTAGGACATAGGATACTTTTTATCTCGACATTTCCACAGAATTGAGATCTATGCGGGTGAAACCGCGGGGCGCAGCTAGTACATACATAAACTCACGACTTCTTCCCATGGGGGTATGCAGCAACTACAGAACGCCAATTGCTACGGTCCTTACGTACTCCGTTTTGCTCCGTTTACGTTCATACATCTGGTCATACACGCACGCCGGTTGCGAGCACTACATACCTGACCTTTCTGCAATAAGGTCACTATAATATGTCCTTTTAGAAAGAAAGAAAAAAAGAATAACGTTTATTTGGATACAGTTCGTGAAACACGAAATAAAAATAACAATAAAAAATTGAAAATTATGTTTTACAAAAATAGTGTGTGCCTCACGGCTGCACCAAAAAGGCGTCTTCTCCGGGCGTTTCCACTAAATACTTTTGTTAGTCGCATTCATTCATTTGTGTTTGTGCGCTCATTGGGAAGCTGTTTTTTTTGGGTGGGTAATCATCAAATAACTTCTTCCGCTCTGGGTGGAGCGGGAGGGTGTGTCAGACTCTTACTGACTAAAACCCACCCGTATTCGTTCCTGTTGCCTGTGTTGCCAGGGGCTTCGGTGACCCTTTAGTACCTTCCCGCGACCCTGGCAGGCATCGGCCCTAGTGGACCCCTACACTTGTGCTGACGACATCTCTTAGAGGCGCACGTGGAATACAACGCGCCGTCGACCCGGGCCTGGTTCTTACCGGACGGTAAGCTACCCATTGCTCACCGTCCGCAAGCCCACGCCTACGGTGGCCGGAAATCCGCCCGGGATTCCCGACGCCCAGGGCGTCTCCTGCGGCGGCTAGGGGCGAGAGGGCGCGAAATTTGCCTTTCCCTCAACCGTCCCGCCTCCTCCTTCGCGAGTATTACTGTTTCGCAGAAGGAGGCGACGGCTGCCCATGCCCTCTCGCTCCGTACCATGGCCTGAACCAGGGCCGGACTCGAGAGATCTCTGCCGCCGATCGCCTCCACGTGGATACGGCGGTGCTCTGCCCAAGCCGGGCAGACCTCCACCGTATGCTCCATCGTGTCCTCCGGGCAATCCACACAGTGGTGACACCCGGGCGTTTCCTCCCGCCTTATCCGACACAGGAAACTCCCGAAGCTGCCGTGTCCGGTGAGGACCTGCGTCAGGCGGAAGGTGAGGACGCCCCGTGGCGCTTATCTAGCCACTCCTCAAAGAGGGGACTTATCGCCGCAAACGTGGCGTGCCCAGTAGGGGTCCACTAGGGTGCCCAGCACTGGGTTGCGACAACCGTACTCTCCATGTCGCCATGAGATCCCGCCGGAGCTCCGTCCGCTGTGCCGCGATTTCTCGCGGCGGCGGAGTTACGCCCGGCGTTTCGCCTCCTCGCACCACTCCCATACATGCGCGAGGTCATTGGGAGGCTAATGAAAGAAAAAAAAATACGTTCTGTAAGTTTAAGGTGATCTACAAATTATTTGTGTTTGAGAGAAAAAAATTGGATCATTAATTGATCTGATGGGGAACATAAACCTATAATTCGCATATTGGGGAGGAGACGACACCAGCCCGTTTTACATATTAAATACGGGCTGGTGTCTGCGACTCTACGTCTGAGCGCGTATTTTGCGTATGGGTCGGAAAATCGGTTATTCGATTTACCCCAGCTCCTCAAGGAAGGCCAGCAACGCCTTGGTGTTACTGACAATCTCACGTAGGGTACCTGGGTTACCGAAGTACTTTACCCTATATGTGGCGCACACCGGGCAGTTTAGCAGCACATTAGCTGCTGTCTCGTCCTCCTCCATGCAGGCCCTGGGTAGCGGACTGTCTGTGACTCCTATGACAAAGAGGTGCTTATTAAATGACCCATGGCCAGTTATAGGCTGCTGTAACTGTACGCAGCTGTTGTTTAGTTAGGCGGAGAACTTGTTTCGTGAGGCGGCCATTGTAAGGAGTGCCTCCCTAGCCTGCCTGCACTCACCGTGGTCCAACCATAGTTAGTGATGTTTGTCCCTGGTTCGTTTCCTTACCTGAGTGCGTAGGTACCCGAAGGGGAGTGGCGTGATGGGTTCTATGTTAGAGGGTTTGGTTTCCGCACTTAGTCCTTCAGGTGGACCATTGTGCGTGGGCCATGGCGGCCGTTCGGTGGTTATTTCAACCAGCCCACCTTCCTCCAGAAGCTGATCACATCTCCTGGTCTGTTTAGGACATCTGTGAAGGATCTGGGTGCCCCGAGGGTTTCTGTTCTAATCTGGGTGATGCCTGTGCATAGCGGGATGGGTTCAGGTCCCACTAATGCCATGCTCGACCCCCTTCTGGCAAGTTTGTCGGCTGCATCATTACCTAGTGAACCGCTGTGTCCTTTGATATTATATCGACGGTTAAAAGGTAATTGGCATAAGCGACATTTTGGTCGAAAATGAGTTATGAATGCCATCCTACTTAAAAAAAGAGATTAAGTAGGATGGCATTCATAATTCATTTTCGATTAAAATGTCGCTTATGTCCAATTACCTTTAAACCGTCGATATGTTATTGAGGCTGCGCTGCTGGCACTCGTATATCAGCCCAGAGTCAACTATATGACTGTTTAGCGCTTGCAAAACAGCCATGCTGTCTGAGAGTATGCGGGTTGAGTGGTCTTTAATTTCTTGGAGAGGGTAAAGAAACCTATAAAATTCGTGCGACGGGACATTTAATTAAGTTTGCTTATAATCCAATGCTGACCTTATAATATTTTTTTGCAGGTCACCCCGATGACATCGAGGAAAAAATATAGACATACTTATTCACAACAAAAACCCAAAACGTCTATAACAGCTGAAGCCAGCCAAGACCCATATTTTACACAGCGGAGAAATTCTAACATTCGCGACATACTGTGTACATTCTTAAGAAATATGTCACGAATTCTTACACAAAACTTTTGTGTTGCTGAAACAGAAACATAAAAGCAGAGGAATGGTGTGTCAACAAAGTAATAACGCGTGGTATATTATAATCGTGTGCTAAAAACACATGCGTACCAGCGACGAAAGCGTTTACACTGCACACTTTATGAAATTTCAAAGTTGCCTTGTCGGTATGTAACTTTCTTTTGACAAGTTCCCTCGATATTCGGGCCGAGGTTCAATCGAAAGTTCCCGTCGGCGAGGGTTCCGAAAAGAAAATGTTCGCACGTAATTTTATATATCGATATTATTTTCTTTGGCTGGTGTGCTGAGGAAGTGTGACGTCACGCTGACAGCTACGTCATCAATGAATAACGTCAAAGCGATATACGATATGCTAAAGGAAGCGAAAAAGAGCGTGAATAATGGCTGCGTATCCGTTTATGATTTGTAATATGATGTGCTCTGCTTATAAATAAATCTGTTTTTGTGTTAATTATCTTCTAACGTTTTGAATATACGAGGCATGCGTTTTAAGTTTTGTCGTTTGAAGAAAAAAACACAACTAGAACCTTATAGTAGGTACTTTTTATTGTTTTTCAAAGTACACGTAGCTTAATACACTTTTCCATTCGCTCAAACCAGTTATTATAACATTTATTTCACTCTAAAGTGGGGGTGATCAATATGGCTGACTTAAAAGCGTCGACTGCTTCTTCACCGGACTAGAACCTTTGACCACGAAGACTTTTCTTAATTTTAGGAAATGTAAAGAAATCGTTAGGGCTTAGGTCAGGACTTTATGGAGGATGGTCAAGAATTCCTACTTTTTCCTGCTTCAAATACTCAATCGTTTGACGAGCGCTGTGTGAGCTTGCGTTGTCGTGGTGCAGGATGATGCGTCGGTTTGAGTTAGATTTTCGAAGTTCGGCGATGACTTGTGGTAAACAAACTGTGGTATACCACTCTGCGTTAACCGTTCTACGATATTCAGGTGCAATAGTCGCAACATGGCCGGTTTGGCCACCATCTTCTTTGAAGTGCTTCGAGAAAGAACAAGTTTAGTCGGCTTTGGCTCATCTTGAAAGACCCAGATTGTAGATTGTTGTTTGGAATCAGGATCGTAGGCATAGATCCAAGATTCGTCACCACTGATGATCTCGTAGACGTGATTTGACTCGTCTCGGTTGAACCTTTGCAGAGTTTTCTTACACCATCGGACGCGGGCCGCCTTGTGATCGTCGGAAAGCAGATGCGGTATCCAACGACAAACTAGCTTTCTCACACCAAGCGCTTCATGCAAGATCTTCTGAGATGCCTAATAGAGCCTCTATCTCTCGATACGTCACATGAAGATCTTCGAGAATTAGTTGTCTCACAGCAATGAAGGCGGATTTTGGGCGTCCTTCGCGAGATTTGTCACTAACACTAGTATGTCCATGCTAGAATTCTAAATATCAGCGTTCGACAGTCCGCAGACATGGGGCTTCATCACTGAACACACATGTTAGCTCTTCAAAAGACTGAAGCTGTGTCAGGCCTCTTCTAAAGTTGTAGAAAATTATTGCACGAACATTTTCCTTAGAAAGATTCATTTTCGTACGTAACCTGACAGATTCCAATCGACGCTGTGACTATACAATAGCATTAATCCTAATACTTTCAACTGTTTTGAGATTCAAAATTTAAACACATTCGAATATAGAACAGTTCCAAATTCAAAATTGCCGGGAAATATGGAAACGACAGAACTTAAAAGGCATGCCTCGTATGCGAGTACCTCACCCTTAGTGTACCATTTTATTTTTTTATTTTTTGGGTGGGAAATCATCAAATAACTTCTTCCGCTCTGGGCGGAGCGGAAGGGTATGTCAGACTCTTACTAACTAAAACCCACCCGTATTCCTTCCGTTGCCTGTGTTGCCAGGGGCCTCGGTAGCCCTTTAGTACCTCCCCGCGACCCCGGCATGCATCGACCCTAGTGGACCCCTACTGGGCACGCCACGATTGCGGCGATGAGTCCCCTCTTTGAGGAGTGGCTAGAGAGGCGCCACGGCGTCCTCACCTTCCACCTGAAGCAGGTCCTCACCGGACACGGCAGCTTTGGGAGGTTCCTGTGTCGGATAAGGCGGGAGGAAACGCCCGGGTGTCACCACTGTGTGGATCGCCTGGAGGACACGGTGGAGCATACGGTGGAGGTCTGCCCGGCTTGGGCAGAGCACCGCCGTGTCCTCGTGGAGGCAATCGGCGGCAGAGATCTCTCGCGTCCGGCCCTGGTTCAGGCCATGGTACGGAGCGAGAGGGCATGGGCAGCCGTCACCTCCTTCTGCGAAGCAGTAATGCTCGCGAAGGAGGAGGCGGGACGTTTGAGGGAAAGACAAATTTTGCGCCCTCTCGCCCCTAGCCGCCGCAGGAGACGCCCTGGGCGTCGGGAATCCCGGGCGGATTTCCGGCCACCGTAGGCGCGGGCTAGCGGACGGTAGCAATAGGTAGCTCACCGTCCGGTAAGGACCAGGCCCAGGCCAACGACGCGTTGTATTCCACGCGCGCCTCAAAGAGATGTCGTCAGCACAAATGTAGGGGTCCACTATGGCCGATGCCTGCCGGGGTCGCGGGGAGGTACTAAAGGGTCACCGAGTACCCTGGCAACACAGGCAACAGAAAGGAATACTGGTGGATTTTAGCGGGAGCGGGAGAAGTTATTCGATGATCTCCCAGCCAAAAAAAAAAAATTGGACTCCTACACTTGTGCTGACGACATCTCTTTGAGGCGCGCGTGGAATACAACACGTCGTCGACCCGGGCCTGGTCCTTACCGGACGGTGAGCTACCCATTGCTCAACGTCCGCAAACCCGCGCCTACGGTGACCGGAAATCCACCCAGGATTCCCGACGCCCAGGGCGTCTCCTGCGGTGGCTAGGGGCGAGAGGGCGCGAAATTTGGTGCACCATGCAATTTATGGAGCAGTATCTAATGCTCGGTTAGAAAAAATATTGGGAATCTTTGGTGCATGTGCTTATTCCCACTACCTTCGACCACTATTACTAGTTATTAATAAAGATTTTCCTGCACGCAATCAATTTATCAAAAAGTATTTATTAATAACTTTAAACTTGAGCTTAAAACCTATGTAGGCCAATGCAGCTAGAAACTAAAACTTTTTATGTTCTTAAAACGAGACGAGTATCGCGAACGAGAACTTTTGCGGATTTCAATTTGTTTTTGAGCCAAGTGAGCTGCTCTACATACATACTTACTAGGGATGTAACGGAGGCCACCTTAACAGAGGCGGAAAAACAGGCACAGGTTGAATAAAAAAGAAAAAATAACTCGAGAGGTGTCGTGAGATACCCGGTTGGAACAAAGTTCCTTTTACTGTATATTATGTATTCGATAACAGGCACAATGAAACAAATAAACAAAGAATAAAAAAGTGTCGCGACGGTCGGTGTCGGCATTAATTCAAGACAGAAATTGACCTTTTGGTAATAAAAATTTAGAAGGCGCAATCTTTATTTCACAGAAAACAGATTTGCGGCTTTGTCATCTTCTAAGCGATTTGTTAGTGGTTCTTAAATTATACCAGTGTGGTGTGTGAGGGTATGTGTGGTAATAAATCCCAAGTACACAGGAAGAAGAATTATAGTTTATTAAATACACAGACACAGGTTTCAGTTCACACACACAAGAGTTACACTTAGTTAAGAAGGAGTGTTAGAAATGTAGATAGCAGAGAACAGCACGAATACACAGATAGTCTTAAATACAAGAAGTCTCAAGGGTTGCTAGTTAGCACGGTGAAACTAGGATCGCGTGGTACAATATGTAGTTATGCGCGTAGTGAGCATACCGACTAGATACTGGCAAGTCACGGTGCGCGCGCGTCATCTGTACGGCGCGGGTGCGTGAGTGCAACGCACGATTATGCTGTCCCGCTCACGCACACGGCTCGCATGACGTAGCGCGAGCGACCGGTCGCCGCTAGAACAATAGACGCGTCATAGCTGCGCCGGCCAACTGATAAGTAATTAGCTACTAATAAAATGTTTGTACTTGTCTGTTTGTTCATTGAACATTAAGTTAATTATTGTAAATAGTTTCATTCTAAATGTTGATTATAAATAAGTCTAGTTTTAAGTTCTTTTGTAAATATGTGTATATAAATTATAATTAGTTAAATTTAAGGAATACATAGTTTATATTTAATTTAGTGTTACTTTTAATTTAATTAGACTTAAGTGCAGGTCACTACATCACCCCCTTCCAGAGACCGTCAAGGGCGATAATAGTCAGGAAATTTAACGCGACGTCCTGACCGCGTTCTGACGACGCTACCATCAGCAGAAGGTAAGTTCCGGTTATCCGCGTCGGGTGTGTAGTGATGAGTGTTAGTGTTGAGTGGTGACGATGGTGTGTTGTGATGAATGGTTGGTGATGAGGATGATGTGTAGGGATCACGCAGTATGAAGGCCGGCTTAATGCGGTCAATCGATACGGTAACGTGTTTTCCATTTACCATTATTATAAACACTTTGTCACCTCGTTGAATTACCTTGTGAGGACCAGAATATGCCGGTTTCAGACCACCACCAGTAGTACAGTCCCTAAGGAAAACGTGGGTAGAGGAAGCTAATTCCTTGTAAATAAATGTTTTAAAATGACTGTTGTGTCTGGCTGCTGGTGATGGTTGCAGATTCCTGACAATACTCCGGAGCCTTGACATGTAGTCGGTCATATCGACCGTTTCATCAGCCTGAGGGTCGAAGAATTCGCCAGGCAGACGTATTGGTTGACCGTAAACAAGTTCGGCGGCAGTAGCCTGGGCGTCTTCTTTATAAGCGCTGCGTACGCCTAACAGGACTAGTGGAAGAGATTCCACCCAACTGTCTTTAGTGTGGCAAGTGATAGCTGCTTTAAGTTGACGGTGGAATCTTTCCACCAAACCGTTGCTGGCAGGATGGTAAGCCGTTGTTCTGCGACGTCGGAACCCAGCGATTGCAGACAGGCATTTGAAGAGCGCCGATTCGAACTGCCCACCTCTATCGGTAACTATATCGTATGGGCAGCCGAAACGAGCAATCCATCCACTCAGTAAGGCCTTTGCCACTGTTTCTGCAGTTATGTTTGTAAGCGGTATTGCCTCTGGCCATCGCGTAAAGCGATCGACGGCAGTGAGACAATAGCGGAACCCTTCACACAGTGGCAAAGGTCCCACGAGGTCAATGTGAATGAATGCGAATCTTGATTGCGGTAATTTGAAAGTACCTATTGGAGCAAAGACGTGCCGTGTGGTTTTTGAGCGCTGGCAAGCCAGGCAGGAACGTGCCCAATCACGGCAGTCTTTCCTAACACCAGGCCAAACATATCGGTCAGCGACCAACCTTGCTGATGCCTTGGTGCCTGGGTGACTCAAGGAGTGCAGGCTTGTAAAAATTGGTCTGCGTAATTCCTTGGGCACAAATGGTCTTGGCGTAGGGGTGCTGACGTCACAATATAGTTGGTCTCGTGAACCTGGTACCTTGACCTGCTGCAGGCGCAATGCGGTAATCCCATCTAGCAGTTGCTTCAGCTCGGGGTCGTCAAGTTGAGCTGCAGCGATCTTTTCGACGGGCACTGGTTGTGTAATCTCCTCGACGCGCGAAAGGGTATCTGCTACGACATTGTTCTTCCCCGAAATATGCCGGATGTCCGTTGTAAACTGGGCTATTAGATCCAGGTGACGGAACTGCCGTGGGGAACAATTCTCCTTACGAGAGTGGAAGGCGAACGTCAGAGGCTTGTGGTCTGTGTAAATCACAAAGTCACGAGCCTCCAGCATGTGCCGGAAATATTTGATACTCTCGTAAATGGCGAGCAATTCGCGGTCGTATGGAGAGTACTTAACCTGTGCTGGACTCAACTTACGCGAAAAGAAAGCAAGAGGCTCCCATGCACCTGCATTCAGCTGTTGCAAGACTGCGCCAATGGCCTTGTCGGAAGCATCTGTGACCAACGCCAACTTAGCGCTGCAGTCTGGATGCGCCAACAGTGCTGCTTGACAAAGGCTGTCCTTGCAGTTCTGGAATGCTTTATGCTCCTCGGGTGAAAAATTGACTGGGTGTGAACCCTTCACTGAGCCGGTAAGCAGAACGTTCAAAGGTGCCTGGAAGTTTGCTGCACCTGGGATGAACCTGCGGTAAAAATTGAGCATCCCAAGAAATCTCCGTAGCTCTCTTACGGTTTTGGGAGCGGGAAAATTCTGTATGGCCTCGACCTTGGATGGTAATGGTCTTGTGCCCTTGGCTGAGATGTGGTAGCCCAAGAAGTTTACCTCCGACACTCCGAAGACGCACTTGGAACTGTTGATGACCATACCGTAGTCTCTGAGCCTGGTGAAAAGTTGACGCAGGTGGTGCTCGTGGGTCTTCTGGTCTTTCGAGTAGACCAAGAAGTCGTCCAGATAAGCGTACGTAAAATCCAGTCCCCTGAGCATTTCATCCACGAAGCGCTGAAACGTCTGTCCGGCATTTCGAAGACCGAACGTCATGAACGGGAATTCGAAAAGACCAAACGGCGTCGTGATTGCAGTCTTCGGGATGTCATCAGGATTCAGAGGAATTTGATTGTACGCTTTCACAAGGTCAATTTGAGAGAAGACGGTACAACCAGACAGACTATGAGCAAAGTCTTGGATGTGTCGGATGGGGTATTGATCTGGGATGGTACGTGCGTTCAGCATCCTGTAGTCGCCGCAGGGGCGCCATCCGTCATCCTTCTTTGGCGCTAGGTGGAGAGGCGATGACCACGGTGACTCGGACTGGCGACAGGTTCCACTTTGCAGCATGGCCTCGAATTCGGCCTTAGCAATTTGCAGTTTGTCCGGGGCTAATCTGCGAGGTGTACAGGATACTGGTGGCCCTGGTGTAGTGCGGATGTGGTGTGCTGTATTGTGTTTGGGAGTGCGGTGTATACCATGCGGGCGAGTGATGTCGGGGAATTCCCGTAGTATGTGTGTATACGCGGAATCACCCAAACTTACCCTCACCGAGGAGACACCATCAGAACGACGGACAGGCGACGCCGGGGTGGAGAGCGTAGTATGGTTATCGATGAGGCGTTGATTTCTGCAATCAACAACCAAATTATAAAAAGATAGAAAATCCACGCCTATTATCGCCTTTGTTACATCGGCAACGATAAATCGCCAAGCAAAGTCACGGCGCAATCGTAGGTTCAGAGTGACGTTTATGAATCCGTATGTATTTATCGGTGTTCCGTTGGCCGCGCACAATTGGTAGTTGGTCTTATCTCGTCGATTTGATAATGCCGATCGGGGGTAGACACAGAGATCGCTGCCGGTGTCGACTAAAAATTGCATCTTCGACCTTTGATCGGTGACGAATAAGCGACCAGCACTCGGACAATCATCGGCCGCCATTATTGATTGCCCCGCACATTTCCCGATGTTGGGTAGTCGCACGGCTTCACACACTTTTTGGCTCGGTCTCCGAATTTCTGGTGGTACCAGCACTGCGGGAACTTCCTATAGCTGGACTCTGACCGAGATGAGCCTGACCGATATCGCGTGCGACTACGGGACCGTTCTCTAGAGCGAGACAGTCGCTCCACTTTATTCGTCAGCTTCTCCATTTGCCTGGTCAGAGCGGCGACCTCCGAGCATACACTGGTACCAGTACTCGCCGATGCAGCAGTAGATATTGCACTTGTTGATGCCAACTGGGTACCGACGACGTCGTGGATCCGGTCCGCCAGCTCTGCCAGTTCAGCCAGGTCCATCCTCAACTGTGATGCTACGATGGCTTGTGTGTTTGCGGGTAGGCGGCTCGTCCATATACTCCGCAAAAACTCCTCCGGTACACCTGGGCCAGCGAGGTTGAGAAGGTGGCGATAAAATTGTGACGGCTTTCGATCACCAAGTTCCTCATGCATGAGAAGCTGCTTCACCTTTTTCTCACGAGACGCCGACAGCCGTTTAATGAGCTCACCTTTTAGCTTCTCGTACTTTCCAGTGGGTGGAGGGTTGCCAATAATATCCTCCACTTCGGCAGCGTACTGCGGATCTAGGTTGCCGGTGACGTAGTAAAATTTAGTGTCGTCCGACTTAATGCTCGCCAGGATGAACTGTGCCTCCATCTGGTTAAACCAGAGACTTGGTTTCTCTGGGTAGAACGGCGTTATACGCACACCCACGCGAAATGTTTCCGTTGCCGACACATCTTGGCTCGTGCACGCTTTGTCCTCAGTCATCTTCGTGTTTGAACGGGGTCACCAATGTAGTGTGTGAGGGTATGTGTGGTAATAAATCCCAAGTACACAGGAAGAAGAATTATAGTTTATTAAATACACAGACACAGGTTTCAGTTCACACACACAAGAGTTACACTTAGTTAAGAAGGAGTGTTAGAAATGTAATACACAGATAGTCTTAAATACAAGAAGTCTCAAGGGTTGCTAGTTAGCACGGTGAAACTAGGATCGCGTGGTACAATATGTAGTTATGCGCGTAGTGAGCATACCGACTAGATACTGGCAAGTCACGGTGCGCGCGCGTCATCTGTACGGCGCGGGTGCGTGAGTGCAACGCACGATTATGCTGTCCCGCTCACGCACACGGCTCGCATGACGTAGCGCGAGCGACCGGTCGCCGCTAGAACAATAGACGCGTCATAGCTGCGCCGGCCAACTGATAAGTAATTAGCTACTAATAAAATGTTTGTACTTGTCTGTTTGTTCATTGAACATTAAGTTAATTATTGTAAATAGTTTCATTCTAAATGTTGATTATAAATAAGTCTAGTTTTAAGTTCTTTTGTAAATATGTGTATATAAATTATAATTAGTTAAATTTAAGGAATACATAGTTTATATTTAATTTAGTGTTACTTTTAATTTAATTAGACTTAAGTGCAGGTCACTACACCAGTTCTACTAAACATACAGCAATGTCTAGGTCTGAACCTGAGGGTAGTGGTGACATGGGAGCAAAAACCTTATTAATAGCTAACTTATATTTACAGTTTGCACCACACATATAAGTTATCGGTCAATAAAAGTAAGTACACATACAATTATAAAATTAGGTTAAATTACATTAAATTACACAGAATTAGATAAAATCAGATTAAATTAGCTAAAATGAGAGACAATTAGAAAAACTGGAGAAAATAAAAAAAATGAGAAAATTAGAGAAAATTAAAGAATATTAGAGAACATTAGAGAAAATTCCAGAAAAATAGAAAAAAATAGTAAAAAAATGGAGAAAATTAAATAATATTAGAGAAAATTAGAGAACATTAGAGAACATTACAGAAAAATAGAGAAAATTAGTAAAAAATAGAGAAAATTAGAGAACATTACAGAAAATTACATAAAATAAGATAAAACTAGGCATAATTGTGATAAAATTGGAATAAAATGCAATAACAAGATATTATTATTTCATTTAATCCAAGGAGATTGTACTGGGAGTGGCAAAGGATTTTAGGTATCGATTAGCAGTGCTCAGGAATCTCAGCTCAGTACTCGAAACTTGATACTTCGAATTACGTCTCCACCACATTAGAGCGTCTTCACTTAGTTTTGGTTCTTTAGAAGGCCTCCGTTAAAATGGATGCGGATATAGGATTTTCGTTACTACCCTAATTTAGACTTATTCTCCAAAGCGATGCGGACCGAAAAAATCTCGAAAATGTATCTTATATTCACTTATGCTAATCTGGCTTCCTAAATTAACCTCAGGTTGTTTCTGTTTTTGGTAGCTACCTAGTATAATTACAATACGGCCGATGAATCATGGCCGGTCCGAACTTTGCGCAGGAGGCTGCGTAAAATAGTAGATTGTAGAACTAGTGCATAAAAGAAGCCATTAAACCCCAAGACGTTTATGTCCATATGGATGGTTAAGTCGAGTGGTAAAATGGATCGTTTAAGCCCGAGTTATACAGTCTGCTTTTCACTTCAATTGCGAGAAAATGAAACAGGCATAAAGTATAAACAGTATTTCACTGTTCAAAAATATGCAAAATTGAAGAAGAGAATAGGTAGCTAATTCCCGCCACAAAACTTATTTAGTTTTTTTTTTTTAAATTACAAATATATTTATTTACATAACCAAATTACAAGATGATTGTTAACATTAACTAAATTAAATTAAAACTAAGTTAAGCTTAAAAAAGGCCCTCGGGGCATTGTACCGAGGATGCTGGCGGCATTTCCTTGCTGAATTGCAATGCTGATGCGTTGCGCGAGAAAGCCGCCAGCTTTTCGGTCACCAGTTACATCAACTAGACGTTTCGCGATTTCCGCAAATAACTTATGCGCACTGGGACCCCACGGACCGAGGGTCTCGACGCCAAAGGGCACAAAGTTGTACTCTCTGCCAAGGCCTCCATATTTAATAACTTTCAGATTTTCGGCATTTTCTGCCGCTGCACCCGCTTTAGAAGTAGTCCGTTGGAGGTGGGACGGTGCCAGTGTGTCTACACAGGTAGCGTCCCACACAAGCATCCGTCCCAAACTCCACGGGACCAAAGACACATCATCAGGTCTTTTGCCATCATCTCTGACAATGCCAGTCGGCTCAAGAAGAGCAGGCACATTGATGCTGGCAAGAGACCTGCTGGATTATGTCAGTAAGTGTTTTTTTTTTAATTTTCTATATGTGTCATTCGACTTGGGTACTTCATACTGCCAAGTCATAAAAATGTTTCATTGCGTTTTTAAATGATAAATTACAACTATTTTATCTGGTTTTATTAAATTAACGATAGAAAACACGAAAGTGATAAATTAAAGCAAACTAAATAAAATAACGACTATAAACTGTGACGTTTTATTGTGCGTATGGCTGTTGGGCCAGATTATCTTAGTCTTGGAAAAAAAATACTTTATGCACTAGAGCATAAAAAGCTATTTTATGTCGCCTACGCATAACATAAAGACAAACTTTTAGGGCATGAAAAGTGAAAACAAAATGTTCACGCCACCTGCTCGACAATGTCAAATTATATGTCATGCAACCCTAACCTAAATTCATAGTAAGTCATTAAAGCCGGGTCTAGCCGGGTATTAATATTGTACTAGATTTCAATATGATCCGCTGGTCATTAATGTGATTTGAATTTAGGACCTCAAGTAAAAATCACGTATCGGATCGAATTGGCCACCATGAGTAGAACACGAATAAAAGAAAGATAGAAAACAAAATCAAAAAAGGCGCGAATACATACTGCAAATCGCTTTGCTGCTTAACAACAATTTAAATTACAAATTCTCACAAAAATGTCGAGTGACGATAGTGATTTGACTCCAGAGTACGAACGTTAAATCCGAAACCATTAATCATCATTGCCAACAGTCTACTCCCAGAAAAGTCCAAGGAATCAAAATCAAATCAATCAATCAAAATATTTTATTTCACATAAACCTACTATGGGCACTTATGAAACGTCAGAAGCTAGGTGCACGGTTCCAATTGGTCGTTTCCTATGGAGAAGAGCCGGCAAGAAACTCCACGGTTACTCTTTTAAAAATAATTGGCTTTTACAATATTTTCAAATTACAGAGTAAATAGGTATGGGAGGACAGTGTAGGCCTGTCAAGAAGTACCAGGTACTTAACATAAAATAAATCGTCTACAAATCTAGTCTATTAAGCCTACAACGTTCTCACATTCACAAAATATAAAAGAATCTATGTAAAATATTAATAAAATAATAAAAACAACTGTAACAAGTCTTAATTAGTATCCTGTCCACAAAAGTCACTAATAAATAGTTTGGTACCAAATTGTAGGTATATAATGTCAAATAATGAAAATATTATGTCAAGGAAGTATGTATAATAAAAGAAAAGAAAATAAACATCGTAATTTGGGAGCAGTTAATAGACATCTACGTAGTTATGCCATATGTGGTACCAGGGAAGCCACATGTGCAGATGGAATTGTTGTCAAACTTCCTTGTCTTCAACGTAGTCTTTAATCGTATAATATGCGTTATTGATAAGGAACCGTTTGATGTGGGTTTTGAACTTTCCATCGCTAAGTCTTGTAACCAACTTTGGCAACTTGTTATAAAAGCGGATACTGTTGGATAACAAACGATTTGCTTGTTTTTGTTAATCTAAATTTGGGTATCACAATTTCATGTTTACTACGTGTATTTATATTATGGTAATCACTTCTTATTTTGAAAAGACCTCATTTTTTGCGAACACACAAATTACTTTCTAAGATATAAAGAGAAGGCAGAGTTAGTACATTAATTTTACTTGAATTTGTTTCTAAGGGACTCACGAGGACCCATTCTAAAGATCGCGCGGATTGCCCTCTATTGTAAAATAAAAATTGAATCTACATCTGCTGCCGATCCCCACAGCAGAACGCCATAAGACATAATACTGTGGAATTAAGCAAAGTATACTAACGTAGCAGGGGCTATATCAGTCAACTGCCTATTTTTCCTTACTGCATATGCAGCTGAACTTTATGTACCTGAAAGAGCACTAATGTGGGCACCCCATTGCAGTTTTGAATCTAGAGTAATTCCTAGAAATACAGTTTCCGTAACAACATCTAGTTTCTTGTCATCAAGTTTTGAAATATAGACCCACTTGGGGTACATTTGGTAATGAGAACTTAAGACATTTTGTTTTGTTCGCAATCGCAATCGTACGAAAGCTTATTATATTAAATATTGACGATTTTTACAAATGGACGTATAAGGGGCGTCTGAATCGGGAGTTTATAGTCTACTTCCAGCATTTATCAAGTACAAAGAAGCCAAATAGCCTATGGTGCAACTATTCGATGCTCAGGTCAACAATAAGCCACAAAAATAATATTCAAATTAATCCATACACCAAATGGTTGGCATTTTTAAAAAGGAAATCGGAAGGACATTGTGCTAAGAAATCAAAAGTTTCACAGCTCAAACTGTGGAAACGTTTTTAAATAAAGCCCCTGACCACAACTTTCTTGCCACAAAAGTATCTAACTAATTATCGAATTTTTAGTAACTAAAATAGTTACATACTTACTATACTCGCGACTAGCGTTGCCTGGCGTCCGGATAAAGCCGGACACAGTCAGGATTTTTGGTTGCTTGTGCGGCCAAATTAGACGTTGTCGGGCCTAGACGGCTTTTGTTAGGCTTTTTAAATTTGACTATTTTTTTTGCCTTGATCTTTGGTGTGGATTCGCTTGTCGAAGAAATTAAATCTTAATTGGTCAAGGACAGCTAATGAGACACAATTGATTTTCTATTGTTAGACTCCGAATAGGTGTCGCGCGGGGCTTAACAGGTTAAACATTAAAATCGAAGATATCGAAAAACATTAAGATAATTTGTTGCTGGTAAATTTGCCACATACGAAATAAAAAAAAGAACGGTAATTCGTAGTCCATGGAGCATCCGTAAGAATTGTCGAAAAGTACCAAGTTCTACGCTTATAGGGGCGTAGGACTTGGTACATAATCAGCCTATAATGTTCCCACTGCTGGGACACTGGCCATCTCTCTATGAGAGGGAGTGGGCCGTAATCCACCACGTGGGCCCAATGTGGGTTGGTAGATGTCACATGTCTTCGAATGTTTTGGTTCTACGACATGCTGGTTTCCTCACGATTTTTTCCTTCACCGTTTTGAGAGCAGGGGTGATGAATAATTTACCCAAAGTAAAGCGCCTGCCTGGGTTCGAACCTAGACCTACAACTCGTAAGTGGCGGCCTTTACCACTGGGCCACCACTGCTCTAACTAGAACTTGGTACTTTTCGACAATTCTTACGGATTCTCCACGGACTACGAATTACCGTTCTTTACACTAAATAGTACTAATAACTATAATTTTAATTTTAATAAATACTTTGATTCTAGTACTATTGCTTTTTATTGTCTCGTAGGTGGTGTGAAAAGTAGAGCATTCTCACATTAGCGTCCATCGTTACGCTCGGTATTGAATACGGCGCCCGTGACATAAGACACTGCTATCCTGTTATCCCCTTGATGCATAATTTACTATCAGGAAACAAATAGTGTCATGACGCGAGTGTGAGTGAGAGAACATGCACCAAAGTTCGGAGAGCCTATGTTCAGACCAGCCAAAATTTTTTATTACATTATACGTCAAAGTAGCTGTAAAATTTAACTATAATAAAAAAAATAGACCATTTTCACATTGCAACATGGTCATACTTTTCAAAATGTAAAATTAAGTGCTATCGTTGAATGCTCGTTACTCTGTCGTTGGTCTAAAAGACTATCTGAACTTGGCGTTCTGGGGTCGATACTCGGGTCAGGCAAAGTGTTATTGTGTTTTTCTATAGAAAATTATTAGTTGCAGTAAGGTGGAGAGTAGATTTATGTCAATTAGGCTGGCCCCTATTGCATGGGACATGACTGAAGTTTGGGTGTACCTGTTCAATACATCTCTAGTCTCAGTCTCAGTCTACCCCATTGAGGGATTAACATTTTATGTTGTATTCGTAAATAGTTGGCATAAGCTTTCTCAAGTTAGAACTGAAGATTACGTACAAACAAAATTCTGCATGGAAATATCTGAATGTTTTTTCGTATACAAAAACTTTACATGATTTAACTATACATACTCGTACATACCTACACAGCTCCAGTACAATGGACGGTGGACGTTAGTTTGAAGTAAAATTAATAGCTTAGCTGGCGTGAAACCACTTTAGTTCACGATCGAACTCGACTGTGCGACTAACGAAATTGAGAATCGGAAATAGGATTAGATTAGACTCTTTTATAACTGCAAGTGTGACCCTAGATGGGATTTTGTTTTATTCGTCCGTCATTCTGTTTATAATGTTTGTGTTTATTTTTTTTAAATTTGCAGTCTGTTGTTTCCCAATACAAGAAAAAGGCTTTACTTTTTTAGAGTGCCATAACTCAAAAGGAAAAAAATGGAATCCTTATATGATCGTTGTCCGCCTGTCTATCAGTCTCTCAGGACCCATTTCTCAGGAACGCGTGGAGGTATTAAGTTGAAATTAATATAAAATACATAAGTCACTTCACTTTTTTTCTTTTTGGGTGGGAAATTATCAAATAACTTCTCCAGCTCTGGGCGGAGCGGGAGGGTGTGTCAGACTCTGACTGACTAAAACCCACCCATGTTCCTTGCCTGTGTTGCCAGGAGCCTCGGTATCCCTTTCGGACTTTCCGACGACCCCGGCCGGCATCGGTCCTAGTGGACCACTACTCTTGTGCTGACGACATCTCTTTGAGGCGCGCGTGAAATACAACGCGCCGTCGACCCAGGCCTGGTCCTTATCGGACGGCGAGCTACCCATTGCTCACCGTCCGCAAGCCCATGCCTACGGTGGCCGGGAATCGGCCTGGGATTCCCGATGCACAGGGCGTCTCCTGCGGTGGCTAGGACGAGAGGGCGCGAAACTTGTCTTTCCCTCAACCGTCCCGCCTCCTCCTTCGCGAGCATTACTCGCAGAAGGAGGTGACGGTTGCCCATGCCCTATCACTCCGTACCATGCACCAGGGCCGGAAGCGAGAGTCTCCGCCGCCGATCACCTCCACGAAGACACGGCGGTGCTCTGCCCGAGCCGGGCAGACCTCCACTATGGTCACTTGGAGTACTAAAAAATCGAGCTTCTAAGTCAGCGCAATAAAAATTATGCCATTTATGCGACATATTTTGGTACAAATAAATCAAAACTTCCCGTTGACCTAGAATCATGAAATGGTTTTAGGGTTCCGTAGTAAACAAGGAACCCTTATAGTTTCGCCATATCCGTCTGTCTGTCTGTCCCCACTGTAGCTCAGAGACGCATAGTACTAGAAAACTGGAATTTGGCATAGGCATACATATTAATCACGTCGACAAAGTGATAAAATAAAATCTTGAAAAAAAAAATTGCATACCTCCCTTGCACGTAATGTGGGGATGTTATTTTTTTTCTCGTTTATCCCATGGTGTGGGGTATCGTTGGATAGGCCGTTCAAAAATATTGCGGGTCTTTGTACACTACTTTTCGATTCAAGGATCGGTTTGCGTAATATAAAATAGTAAAAAAAGCTCATAAAGTGTAAGTGGGTATTAAAGTGCAAATTTTTGTTAAAGTCTCCTGCTAGCTAAATGGTTGTTTATGGAGATGTGAAAAAAATCATGGCAGTAGTACATATAATGAAATTAAAAAGAAAACTATCACAACTAAGTGGGCTTTACAAGTTAACGAGTAATAGTCGACCAAATTAAATTTGCAGTTGGAGAATTGACCGTGGCATATATCGATGTATGGGAGAACATGTTTTCCAACTACAATGTTAAGTTTGTTTTTGGGATAAATTCATCCCAACTTCCCACCTACGGAACCCTTCATTGTGCGTGGTCCGACACACACTTGGCCGGTTTTCAACACTCATCTCAATCTTGTGCTTTAGATGCTGACTTATCATGTCTAAAAGCGTTAAGCTCAACCTGTACAGCCAACCGTACATCAATGATAACACTTGCACTAACAAAATCGCCCTTATATTAAATATCGACGCTTGAAAGGCAAAATTTACTAAGCGACATAGGGCAAATTTGACTTTACATTGTTAAAGTAAATTTTTCAGAAAAAAAAAAATTATATTTTACACGGTTGATTGGTTATTTTACGCTGTTGGTTCAACTTGATTAATATTATATTTTCATAAAAAATACATTAAAGGTATCTAAATATTTTACGTAGCATTATTATCTTCGTTCAAAACGAATTGAACTTTTTTAAACATTCGTGAAATTTCTTTATGAAAATTGATAACAATATCAAAATTTTTTATATCATTATTGTTTCTAGATATTCTAAAAGTATTTGAATAATGTTAAAGCAAAATAATACATCCAACATTTTTATGAAAATAGTTGAAAATAGAAGGTAAATGATATTCTCTTATAAGTGGTTTTTGCAGATATACTGTTATACAGGCTTTGATACGTGGAATATTTATTAAAAATGTTATTATATTCTCTAATTGTTTACTTAAAAACTGTTGTGTTGAATTATTACATGGCGAGCCGACAGCTACATATATAGGCAACTGGAACATTACCGACTGCGGATATTGTAGCGTTCTACCAACGTAGTAGGAAGATTCAATTCCGTATAGTCGTACCAATACATCTTAAGGCGAATTCCACGTCGCGGGAAGGTACTAAAGGGTCACCGAGGCCCCTGGCAACACAGGCAACAGGAAGGAATACGGGTGGGTTTTAGTCAGTAAGAGTCTGACACACCCTCCCGCTTCGCCCCGAGCGGGAGAAGTTATTTGATGATTTCCCATCCTAAAAAAAAAGGCGAATTCCACCAATGAAACGTAACGTCATCAGCACACCTAAACCGCGTTCAAGAGCTGTCAGTGTCAATATTTCATAACAATGATGACACTGACGCCCTTAAACGCGGTTTAAATGGGCTGTTCACGTTCACGTTTAAATTTCACCAATTAAAGTTCCGACCGACCGCGGATACTGTAACGTTTAACCAACGTAGTCGGAAGATTAATTTCCGCAGTCGTAGCAATACCTACATCTTAGGGCAGCGTTAAACAGCTGTCAGTGTCCATTACACGATTATGATGACATTGACAGGTCTTGAACGCGGTTCAGATGTGTATCAGTTTCATTGGTGAAATTCACCCTTAGTCATTCACATGGTACACACAGCTACATATCAAGTTATACATTTCCTATAATATGTATAAGCTGACCTTGCACTGTACGGAAATCCTATACAATTTGAGATCAGCATAAACTGGAAAATTATAGCTTGATATGTAGCCGTGTGTACGTATTCAAAATCAAAAGTGATTCAAACTAGGCTGAGAATCAGCACTTTTCGAACCTCAAAATTACATAAGACAAACGCCCCCCCCCCCACTTTCTTTAGTTGGGATGAAGAAATGGCGTAACAAACTCTCCAGTAGCACAGCTGTCTGTTCAGGTAGAAAAACCCTAATTGTATACAATAATTCAGTCCGCCACCGACCACAGGCCAACAATCGTTTTTTACATAGACGTAACGTACTTATGTATTTCTAAATAGATAAGTGTTCGTTTCCGTATAGATGGCCAAGAGAGTCAGTGGAGACTATGTATGTTTTTCCCATCGTCCTTGAGTCTAGTACACTCAGGGGAGTTTATTTATTTATTTATTTATTTAAACTTCTCGCACACAATTAAGTACAAAGGCGGACTTAATGCCTTAGGCATTCTCTACCAGTCAACCAAGGGTGGTGAAGAGATAAGATGGCAGGTGCTCTGAGAGGAAATAAAAATAACGAAAAATATTAAAGATAACATAATAGATTATAAATAGAATAAGTACAGAAATACATAAATTGGTTACAAGCATAAAATACAAATACATACATATTTACTACAATATATACCTACATTATACATATATATATATACATACAAATTCAAGAAAAAGAGATACATAATTGAGATGACTCTACGCTATTTGTTTTGAAAATAACTCTGCAATTTTCGCTTAAATGCATACCGACTGGTGGCCGTCCTGATATCAAGAGGAAGCGCATTCCAAAGAAGAATGGACTGAATATGAAAGGAAGAATGAACAAAGTCAGAAGTATGAGAAGGACAGAGTAGAAGAAGATTGTTGGAAGAACGCAGACTTTTAGCGTGCGAAGAACATAGATATTGGAAGTGAGACATAAGATAAGAAGGCCACCTTACTTCATTTTGCCGTGTTACTGCCTTTCATACATCTGTCAAAGAATGATAGTTGTGATTTGAATATACGGACAATTTACGTTGGTACTCAATTTACTTTACAATTGGTTTCCCTGACTTTACGTTTCTACCTGTTAGATAATGTAGGGAGATGTAGAGGTAGGTACGTTACCTGTATATCATCGAGATACACAACTGTCAAAAGGAGTAAACCTTACTCGGAATTATCTTGATTACCTGTCTAAATAATATAACATTGTTACCTGCGATATCTGAAACCAAGGCTTTGTTCGGGGGTAATCAAGACGAAAACAGAAATCAAACAAATATACGAAGAATCTGTACTTGGTTTTGTTTCGAGAAAATAATAGGTAGCTTTCAAGATATCAATCTGAGGTCGTGAATCGTGAGGTCAGTTTCCAGTCTAACTGGATGCAGCTGAATACATGATTTTACATGGAGCGACTGCCTATCTGACCTCCACAACCCAGTAACTGGGTAATACGATTTCCCTTGGTAAGACTGGTTGTCAGACTTTTGGACTTCTGACGACCCGTAACAATAGACCGGGCCACAAACCAAAGAAGAAAGAAAGAAAATACGGATAATTGCGGTAAACATGACGCAAAGAAGAAAAGCAAATACAAAAAAAGAAACAATTTGGGGAAAATATGCGTCACATGCACGCAAAACGGCCATCGCTCAGCATTATGTTGCAACCCATGCGAGACAGAGCCCCAGCGTTGGTTTTTAGCGATAGCCGAATCACAAACCGCCCACAACCCACTTTATGTCCAGGCAAATCACTGTCCATCCCATGGTTGCCTGGAAGAGATCGCAGAAAGCGATAAGGCCGCCCATTGTATATTTTGTAGTGTTTGATTTATTTTTTGTTATGTATTTTTGTGGTGTACAATAAAGTATGTATAAATAAATAAATAAATCGGACTATCAAAAATCCATGAATGACAGCCGGGACCACGGCTTAACTTGCATTCCGAGGCACGAAGGAGATTCGGTCACCCATTCACGGTCCAACCCCGGCAAGCGTAGCTTAACCTGATAGGTCGACCCGTGCGGCTGTTATTACTTAGCCACGAGCTCCTCTCATAGCTTTCAAGAAAATCACATTATTTTTGTCTTTATTTTCTCATTCTATGTACTACAAAGGCACTTACTTGTCTTGCCAAATCAACCATTATTTCTCGTGATATGTAATAAACTTGTCCGATATTAATAGAAATACAGTGTCACATCGGTGTGAGGGCTATTCTAGCGTTAACGAGAGAGCTACCGATAGGGATCGCGTCAGTGACGTCAAGACTCAAGACATTAATAATGTACGCCCGAAACAATGTGCCGAAGGAATATTAGAGTAACTTTAAGTAAGTAATAAATCTTGTATTGAATTCGGGATTAAGGAATATAATTACAAGTGTCCACTACAGACTTAACCGAGACTTTTCCAATTATACTAAGATCGATCAGTTCCAAATCTAAGTCGATGAGGCTAAATATCAGTATTTTTCATGTAACAGCTGCTACTTATTTGATCAACACTACCTCATTACTGCTCAATATCGACGTCATTACCTATAAAGCTAGGGCGACCTAGAAGAGCGGTGGCTGTCACATTATAACGGCCGTCATGAAAATCTGTCATTTTCAGGGGCGTGCCGTCCATAGAGGCAATTAGGCCTAGCCTATCCTACCAACAATGCCAAATGCATTTATTTTAACTATGTAATACAATAATACAAAATATTAAAAAGAAGTTAAACTCCTGTTAAACACCTATAGGAACTTGTCGCAATATTTATTAGGCAGGCACTCGGCCGGCCTAAATCCCATTCATAAATTTACGCACATAATAATAATAATAATAATAATAATAATAATTTTTATTTGCTCAGTTAGTAGGTACATAATAAAGGTGTTCTGAAAAAATTCTACAAGGATCTATTACTAACTACCTTAAATTAGGCATGCAAAACAGTTTTATTTAGTTTGAATTCAAAGGACTAGTGATATGATTACACTTATTTAGCATTCCAGTCCAATGACAAAAAAAAAAAATATGTCAAAGAATAAAAATAATAATACAAATTAATGTCATTGATAATATTACAAAATAATTAGTCAAAAAAATAAATTATCGTCATTTAGAAATTCGCAGATCGAATAATAACATTTTGTAATTAATAAGGCTGACAATTTCTTCTTAAAAATTGTAATAGTTTCACTTTTAAGTGCATCGGGAATTTTATTAAATATTGACGGGCCCATACATAAAACACTTTTCCTCATTAAGGCAGTGTTATGACCACCAACACGTAGCATGTGTTTGTACTGTTTCCGAATTGGCCCTCTTTTGCTTTCCGACACTGTATTGAAAAGGTGCAAATTTGTTTTCACAAAAACCGCAACTTCAAATATATAAATTGATGGAACAGTAAGTACTTTTAGGGACTTAAATACAGGAGCACAACTATCAGATACTTTCAGGTTACACATTGCCCTGATACAACGTTTTTGAGATTTGAACACTGATGTATATTTTCGTGTTTATGAACGGCACACAATAGTGATATGGTTTAAATTAGGGGCGTAACTCATGCGGCAGGAGCTGACCACCGCGTGCACCCATTGGTTGTGTGTAAAGTCAAGATTTAATGAATTAAAAGTATCGAAGACCAGGGTTCCCAACTTTTGGACAATTCCCTGAATTGCGGGGAATTTGAGAAACAGACAACACACAGACACGATAGTTTCCTTAATTACTACTAGAGACAATTAAGAAAACAGGGTGGTATTGTCGAATTTATACCTTCCAAAAAAATTATAAATTGTAAGGATTAGCAAAAGCCCTATAAAAATGATTTAAAACTTCATAATTTTTTATTTTTCTTCTCATATTTGAGAAATTTTGCTTGGAGATTTGGGGAGTTAGGAAAATAAGTTTTGGAAACCCTGGACTGTATTATCCGGCAAAATTTGGTAGTCCCTTTTGTGGAAGAACACGGTATGACAATGATACAATTTTAATTGGTAGTGTTTGTTTCATGTGACAGTGACAAGCAATTTATATCCGATCTTGCATGTTTTGCTATTTTATATCTTATTAAGCTAATTAATAATTATTTAAAAAAAAAATAATTATAAGTAATTGGTTTTGAAACGTGAAGTAGTGTTATTATTTCTTCATTTACCTAAGAATGGTGATCTGTTGTGAAGTTTGCGCCGATAATGTGTTGGTTAGGTTAGGTTAGTCGCAATTGTCGTTTAATGATAAGATTCAAGTTGTGTCTAAAGGTAGATGTGTGCCCGAATTACGACAATTAATCCAAAAATATGATAATTCATGACTTCGGATATCTTGCAAGTGACGTGTTCTGTAATTATCACCCACCCACTTGGTTATGATATTTGAGGTGGCCGAATCTTTCTTCTATTTGCATCGTTAGAAAATCGTGTTTTAAACCTTGATTAATGTGGTGAGTTCATGCATTTAACTTTTGTTTTTACAGGATTATTTTCAATGTTCTTTTTTTCAAATATTATAAATCAATAGTGACTACTTTTAGGGTCATCATATGTAGAACGGCGCTGTGATGTTGCGCGAATTAGTTTTTTTTTTTGGTATCAGTATGCGTGGCCTACCCTCTGTGGAGAACCACTGCACGCCACTGGTCATTTTCATCGGTATTTGACATTAAGGCATCAAAAAAGTTGTGTATTTGGACAGCCATTAACCTTGAGATTCCTAGGAAAGCAGTTCCGTCATACTCGTAATATAACGGCCGTCATGAGCATCTGTAATTTTCACCAGTATTTGACATTAAGGTGTCAAAAATGCTGTATATTTGAACAGCCGTTAATCATGAGTTTCCTAGGAAAGCAGTTCAGTCGTATTATAATGGCCGTCATGGGCCGTCATGGACAGCCGTTATTGTGTAAGTTTTCACCGTTTTCTTAGGAAACCAAAGCTTAACCGATCTAAAGGCGGCGGTGTGTAATATTGCGGGCGGACGCGGACCAGCCCGCACGTTCGACGACCACGGACAGCCACGCATCGCACACCAAAGCTCTTCCAACGGTGCGTGTCGGTCTGTGTGGGTCTTGAGATTCGAAGCCATTTTCATAGCAAAATGCAAAGTGAAAGAGAACTCGTAAAGAGAGCTCGCACCGCACCTTTGAAGTTACCGAGTCGCCGCGGATCGCACGCACCGCGACGGACGTGTCTGCGCTACCACGGACTATACTCTTCTCATGCGTCTGTGCGGGGTCGTCCGCGTCCGTCCGCAATTTCACGCACCGTGGAAAGTCAGCCTTACGACTCATAAGACTTATCTTCCGACTTTTGGAATCCATACTACTAGCTATAATGCTGTCATAGGTATGCGTTTGATCAGATTGAAGTGGCTCTTGTCCAATCTAAGGGGTCCAAACGCCGAGTCCATGGCCATCGGCGTGGGCGCGTTTCTTGACGCGGCGGCCAGCCCGTTGGTTGAACGCGTCCCAAAGGTTCATGGCCATCCGGCTGATCCGGGGATACCACACGGTCTCCGGTGAGGCGGCGAGCCTCCGTGCCAGGTTGCCGCCATGGGATCTGGAGGCAAAAGTCCTCGCGCACATATGGAAGTGGCGCGAGGAGGTGAAACGCTGGGTCGTAACTCCGCTGCCACGAGAAATCACGGCACAGTGGACAGGGCTCCCGCGGGATCTCATGGGAACATGGAGAGTGCGATTGTCGCAACCTAGTGCTGGGCATGCCACAATTGCGGCGATAAGTCCTCTCTTTGAGGAGTGGCTATAGAGGTACCACGGCGCTCTCAACTTCCGTCTAACGCAGGTCCTTACCAGACACGGCTGCTTCGGGAGGTTCCTGTTCCGGAAAAAGCGAGAGGAAACGCCCAGGTGTCACCACTGTGTGAATCGCCTGGAGGACACGGTGGAGGTATGCCCGGCTTGGGCAAAGCACCGCCGTGTTCTCTTGGAGGCGATCAGGGACGGAGATCTCTCGCGTCCGGTCTTGGTCCAGGCCATGGTACGGAGCGAGAGGGCATGAGAAGCCGTCACCTCCTTTTGCGAAGCAGTAATGCTCGCGAAGGAGGAGCTGGAACGGGTGAGGGAGAGGCAAAGTTCGCGCCCTCACGCCCCTAGCCAGAGCAGGAGACGCCCTGAGCGTCGGGAATCTCAGGCCGATTTCCGGCCACTGAATAAGGTGAGCAATAGGTAGCTCGCAGTCCGATAAGGACCAGACCTGAGTCGACGGTGCGTTGTGTTCCACGCGCGCCTCAAAGAGATGTCAGCACAAGTGTAGGGGTCCGCTAGGGCCGATGCCTGCCAGGGTCGCGGGAAATTCCGAAAGGGATACCGTGGCCTCTGGCAACGCACAGGCAACGGAAGGAACACGGGTGGGTTTTAGTCAGTAAGAGTCTGACACGCCCTTCCGCTCCGCCCAGAGCGGGAGAAGTTATTTGATAATTTCTCACACAAAAAAAAAAGGTATGCGTTTGATAGTTAGGAACGCGGCTTATGTAGATTTTCATTCACCTACGAGATCGCGAGCGGTCTACCTACTCCTACCGTCAATAATATTATTTATAACATATATTTTTGAAGCTTATACCCCCTTATAATTGCAAAGGCTTTTGGTAATATTTATATAATGCGTTCAGGAAAAGGCTCGCATTCCTGTTGTGAACAGTTGGCCCTTTTTTCGCTTCCACTCCCAAAATAATAATTGTAAAGGTCACGCTTTTTTACCCCATGAGGAAATTCCAGGAAGGTAGGGCTTTGTTTTGTTGCCAGGCGTAGGTGTATATGGTGTAGGTAATGTGATGTATTCGGTACAAGTAAGTCAAATGAATGTAATCCGCTGGATGCGAGAAGCACAGAATCGGTCGAAGTGGCGGAGGTCCAGCAGTGGACGTCTTTCGGCTGAAATGACGGTAGTGAAAAAAAAAGAAAAATTGTATTCATTAATTCCTGATGTCACGTAAAGATAACAATAATGTCCTGCGGAATCCGAGATAACACTGTCTGAGAAAACACTATACGGCGAGAACGGTGACTTGACCAGTCGAATTCAGATTGAATGAATTGTAAAGGTGGTCTCTACCTTATGCAGATATTAACTATCAGATGCCACATACGTATGTATTTTGAATCAACTCGCGACTGGTTCCCGAACAGACTCAGTGCTAAAGCGCTCCTAATAAAACAGTCGCACGTAAAATCCGTACTTTAAAAACTCCCAGTATAATGCAAGAAAGAGATGAAGATAAAGGAATGGGTACGTAAACTTATGAGAAAATTTTCTCGAAACGTATTACGTAAACTCAGGGGCGGGCGACTTGCAGAAATAACGACATCGACAGGCCACCGAAGTTTTTTAATAATGAACTTTTTTACAGAACCAAGTCTCCAAATATGAAAAGCGCTTGCGGGTAATAAATCATTTATACAGTTCGAAGTTCAAAATTCGGGATCGTTGACTTTTAAATGTTCAATATTAACTGATGCTTTAAATATTTATGTAGACTCACGATAAATAGTCTTTGTAAAGTGTTTATGCACTTTCTCGAAATTGTACACAAAAGAAAGTGGAATTTTCATGACTAGCGTTTATTCAACTGAAGTATTTTGTTTTTCGCAAATGTAAATAACACCAGCATAGATCGTTAAAATGAAATACATTTTAAATACACAACGAAATGCGTAAATAAAATATTAAAAAAAAAACTGCCAAGTGTGTGTCGGACCACGCACGATGAAGGGTTCCGTAGTTGGGAATGTTGGGATGAATTTATACCAAAAACAAACTTAACATTATAGTTGAAAAACATGTTCTTCGATACATTCCAACTGCAAATGTAAGTTCGTACGCACAATATAAGACCATAGGCTTCTTATAGGTTTTCCTGTAATATATAAGTATAGAATTAAGTATTCTCTGTATTTTTTCAAAATTTTATGGAATAATAAATTTTCATTAATAAACTTAAAACTTATTATTTTAAGATTATAAAAAAATTATATATATTTAAATCCTCTTATCAAGTCCTAAAAAAAAAAAAGTCCTTTTATTTGATATGTTAGTTTCGCAAAACTTTATTTTTTAAATTTTTAATTTTTCCTTCAAAAGTGAAACCCATATTCAAAATTGATTTATTTACACATTTGTGTTTGGGTCACAGTAATTAATATGAGTACCAAACTTCAACTTAATCGGTCTAGTAGATTCGGAGCAAATCAGCTGTGACGGACGGACAGACGGACAGACAGATAGACACACGAGTGATCCTAGGGTTTTGTTTTGGTTCCGTTTTTTTCTTTTGAATTACGGAACCCTAAAACCATCATAGTAGATTCCTACCTAGAAAGTACCTAATTGATATTTTAAAGTAATGCAAAACATCTTATTTGAGCTTTTCATTGTTTTCATAAATACAATATAATATTGACTACACAAACAAAAATGAAACTGAAATAAACGAAATATTCCTTTTATACAAAAACAAACCGTTTCCTTTGATAACATTCCCTTCAAGTTTTGCGTTATGTTCCAGAACCTTTGAATACCTCTAAGTAATTTTAAGAAAGAAAGCAAAGAAACCGCTGTGTTTGCAGGGGTACGTAATACGAATTGAGAACAAAAGTCAATTTTATAAAATACTTGGAAAATTGTAGGTCAGATGAACCCGACAATCTGTGTCGGACACCGATTCTAGCTGTTACAGCTGTAATTTGCTTGAGTGGGGACGGAACGTGTCGGTCATTCGATTAGTGCGGTGTGCCCGTGCGCCCGTGTCCACCACCACCGTCCACCGTCCCGTCCCCGTACGCCGTGTTCACTCTCCACGGAAACGCTAAATCCGACGAACGGGTTCGTACAGATGTGCAGGAAATTATATCTTTTCATTTCCCGCGAATAGTCGTAACATTTGCCATTTTGCCGAGATTTGATGTATTACTGCAGAAAATCAAAGTTAATACGAACATATTTACCACAAGGAAACTTTCATATCAAATAAACATACTTTCCAATTTAAATTCTCTCTATTTCATTCCGTTTAGCCTTCACTCCAATATTATTTACCCAGAACTTTCGGCGATAGATACTGAGATACTGAACATTGCTTAGTTTCCCTCAAGTTATCTAAGGACGAGTTTATCGCTTTGCGAATTAGTTACGAATTGAAAATGTCTAGTGGTTGGATCGGCGGGGTGTCACGTGGAGGCCTTCGTTATAGGCCGTCGCTAATTAAGAAGTTTCCCCTTCGATCGGCGCAAATTTTATTACGTCAGGGCTGTCCCGAAAAGCTTGTAAAATTAAATTAGTTCAAACGACGAATCGGATTTCCAATTTTAAGGTTGAGACGGCTGCCGTCCTAAGAAAATCTGTGAGCACCCTTTGTAATTATGATTCGTTAGAGTTTGTACTTACTTATTACCGTTTCAAATTGCTACCGATATCTCCATGTTTGCTATGGTAATTAACTAATTGGGCAATGTCATTTGGTAATGTTCAAATCACAATCACGTCAGGAGTGGCACATTCTGGGCGTTTGGTAATAATGTTGACCGAATCAAATTAGAAAATTAATTTAAATTTGAATAGCGCCTCTAAATAATTAAAAATGTTAAACTGATGCCATTAAATTAAGGGTAAGATTGTGAGTACCAGTCGCAGAGCCGTAAAGCGTGGTATGAAGCGATATGAGCCCAGCAGACGTTGAAATTACACAGATATTACGCCGATGAATTTGTAAATGCGATGATTTCCATTATAATTTCTTATATAATATGAAAATTTAAATGAACTGAACTGGTTAATAACCAACGGTAATAACCGGTTAATCGGTGCTTACGATTCTTCTAAATTTGTCATTGGAAATTCAATATACTAAGGTACTAGGTATCTAATTATATTGAATTTTCAATGACAAATTTTCGAAGAATGCTCAAAATTTCAGAGAATACTGAAGTATGTAGGTACATACTTCAATATGCTCTGAAATTTTGAGCATTTTATTTCGACACAGAATATTTTTTACAAACTTTACAAAGATTCATCATAGGTCAGTATTTGGCAAACGCCACCATTTCGTAAATGGTCATCATCTATCGAAACATAGTCTAAAGGAAATACTATAAGATAGGGCTATATATGGGTAAGCATTTTATGCCAATCACCCAAACTGTGAAACGCTTAAAGAGCAATTGAGAGGACGAGATTTAATTGACCTACACAAGCTAATATTAACACCCGTATTCTAATTCATTTTTTACAATCCACTTCACGTCAACTACGCCTCCATCAGTGACATTGACAGTTAATACTTGTGTTATGAATTGACATAAATAAAGTAGAGGTGAGGAATCATCTGGCAAATTCAAGGTACCTTAATACATTCGAGTTCATAGAGCTCATATGCCATGCCGCCATACATATTGTTAGTGGACTTTCCGATCCAGGTCTTCAATTTGGTTTAAAACCGCGTTATAAAACACTGTAGAATGTACTAAAATAGTGTTTTCAGGGGGACTTGTCGCTATACTTAGTATCTCTGGGGTATTTTCATGTACTAGTGGGGTGACATGAAATAATAAAAAAAACCGGCCAAGTGCGTCTCGGACCACGCACAGTGGAGGGTTCTGTAGTTGTGATGAATTTATCCCAAAAACAAACTTTGTAGTTGAAAAACATGTTCTCCCATACGTCAATATACTTCACGGTTAATTCTCCAACTGGAAATGTAAGTTGGTCGACTATTACATGATAACTTGTAAAGCCTACTTAGCTGTGATAGTTTTCCTTTTGGTTATATATACTACTGCCATGATTTTTTCACATATCCAATAACAACCATTTAGATGGTAGGGGGGTACACTTGACTCTGACAAAAATTGTCAATTTAAAGCTTAATATTACGCAAAAGGATCCCTGAATCGAAAAGTGGCTTTCACAGACCCGCAATATTTTGGAATGACCTATCCGACGATACCCCACACCATAGGATAGACGTGAAAAAAGATATCATCGCTACATTACGTGCAAGGGAGGTACATTACTTTTTCCAGGATTCTATTTTACCCCTTTGTCGACGTGATTAATATGTATAGCCATGCCAAATTTCAGCTTCCTAGTACTAAGAGTCTCTGAGCTAAGCCGCGGACAGATAGACAGATAGACAGAGGGACATGGCAAAGCTATAAGGGTTCCTTTTTGACTACGGAACACTAAAAACATAAAAATCAAGAAAAATTATAATCGCTCGCTCTGACCCCAAAAAATTTTCTAGCAATATAATAAAACAACTAAGAAAGCATTCCGTAGAATGACATTATATAATATTTTTATCATTGATTGAAGCAGCACGCTACATGCTTGTTATGTATTACATAAGGGTGGCATGTTTTTTACGTATTCTCAAGCCGGGCGTGAGGTGAAAATTCGTGGAACCTCCGAACTTCCCTCAAACTTGCGACAAAGAATCACGGAGGCGTTTCTGTGGACGTTGTCATGGCGACCTGAGTCGAATATGAGTCGACCAAGTTCCTTTAGACGGACTTAGAGTATTGGGCTATGTAATATGTTAGCGACTCAATAAGACGATTTATACACTGCTGATCGAGTTTGTAAACCTTAAGGCCTCTGTAGACGAGGACTTTCTCACGCGCCGTAGACACGCGTAAAACTCAACAAAAACGCGGCGAAAATGCAACTACGTAGTGCTAACACACTTCGTGGACATAGGCCCTTACAAGTTATACTTAATTTCAAACTTCGCTGCAATATTTTTCATATTGGCAATTACTATGAGTCCCGGAATAATAAAGTCCTCTTTATTTAAAGCGTCCAATATACATGCTATCTAGAGTACAAGAGCACGCTACTTTCGAGGGAATGCTACTAATTAGCATGCAACTGGCATGTGTATACAAAAAGAGAATGACTAATACACATGCTACTAATGAACATGCTACCTAGTAGCCAACAAGGATGTTTATTAGTAGCACGTGTATTCCAAGCTTAAGACTGAGATGATGAGTTAAAATTATAATTTATGTTTTTTAAATGTTTCAAATTTAGAGAAAAATCTCTTATGTCTAGTAGAGGCGTCACATATACTGATTTTTAAAGGAAGAGTCGCCTAATTTAATACAACTGACTGTGAAATATTTATCAAAAAATCGTCATAATTGTCATAATTAATAAAGCAGAAACCTATGAAAACAATTTACAAAATTATCGGATTAAAATTATCACCTGTCATCTGTCGCGTTTCGGTTTTATTAAACGGGGCCCAGTAGTCCTATTCTGTAAAAACAAAATATGTCCCTTAAGCTAAGGGTTGACAGTTCACTTCAATCATACTTCAAGGTTTTCACGGTGAGATTTTTACAGAATAAAGGTATAAGGAGGAAATAACTGAAAAATCCGTAAAATATGCAAAGGCTCTGAGTAATAATTATCGTAATGATGACAGTAGTTACTTTAAAGTCGAATTATTACTTCACTGAAGTAATCTGACATGTGCTAGCTGTCGCTTTGTGTAATAAAATGATCATATAAAATGTATTCTAGATTTGTACACTTATTCTTATAAAGGTGAACGGCAGATTTCGTACAGCTTACTTTTTTTGTTGTTTTGTTATAGAATTTGTACCACTAAGCCATTTATTTTCATGTAAGTGTAATATTTTTGGAAGTTCGGATTAATTAATAATATTTAAAAAAATAATTTTAATAACTACACGTAATTTAGTCGTAAACTAAACGCAGTTATGTTGGTATTTTAGCTATGCTCGCCATGATGGTATTGCCCGACCTTCCTCCTACTGAGATGAAGTAATATTAACAATTAATTGATTATAAATAAAATCATCATCATCTGCCTTGCCGTTGGGGTCGGCTTCCAGTCTAACCGGATGCAGCTGAATACCAGTATTTTACATGGAGCGACTGCCTATCTGACCTCCACAACCCAGTTACTGGGTAATACGATACCCCTTGGTAAGACTGGTTGTCAGACTTTCGGGCTTCTGACGACCCGTAACGACTGTCAAAGATTTATGGCTACTTCCCATTTGGTAAACTTCCCATTTCGTAAACCTCAAACTGTACCTACTAAAAAGTTGCGTTTGGTAAACATTATACATTTCATACATTTAGTCCCATTTCGAAAACATTTCAATATTCTTTTGTGTTATATCCCATTTGGTAAACTTTCAGATGAAATGGGTACAGTCAAGTAAAAAAAGAAAAACGAAACTAATGATAACATTGTCATTTATTTTGTTAAATATTTTTAATCACAGGTACAATAGTCGGATTATGTGTACGTATGCCATTTACACATATTGATATTTAAAAACAGAAATAAAAAGTGGGGTGTACAAATAACTTTCAAAAAATTTAAGAAAAATCACAGTTCGATTTGACTATTTCGATGACAAGTTTTATTTTTTTAATAACATAAGTCAATCTAGATGCGAAATCAACTTATATAAAAAAACAATAATCACAGATTTGGTACTATCTTTTTATGTTAATGTACATTAACATAAAAAAATACATACGAAATCAACTACTTATAAAATATAAAAATAAACAGTCACTGATTTGGTACGTTAACGTAAAAAAATACATACTAAATCAACTATAAAATATAAAAACAATAATAATCACAGATTTGGTACAATAACATAAAAAATACATGCAAAATCAACTTTTAAATATAAAAACAAATAATAATCACAGATTTGGTACATTAACATTAAAAATTACACACAAAATCAACTATAAAATATAATCACAGATTTGGAATATTAACATAAAAAATTTACTACCTACACTACAAAGTTAAAAATCAATAAATAAATTATAAAGCAATTCTTGATAATTCGTTCAAACAATTTTCCAATGATATTTTTCCACTTTTGTAATCGCCGAGAATATTGTTAATTCGTATATCATTTTGGATAGATTTTTTTCTTCGTTTTGATATACTTTCTCCATTATTATAAAAGCTGTAAAAAATTGTTATGATTAATTAAAGTAATAATGTATAATTTTTATCATATGTGTCGCCTAAAAATACAGGTCATTGAAACAAAAATATGTACCTTTTCAGAAGATTTTCATAATGTTTAATATTGCCTGATATCGTTTCGAAAAATAAAAGAATTGATGGCCTTTTTCCAATTTCACTATTGAAACTCCAATTCCAAGATTCCATGAGGTTTGTAGTGCGGTGTCTTTGTGCGTAGCAGCACCAAATATTCATCATATCTTCATTTTCCAACCACTGATCCACAAAGTAATCATTGAATTCAGTTATAGCTTTTTCTTCAAAACTGTAACAGAATTAATTCGTTGAAGATTATGATACGAAAAACCATATATTACCTAGTTTCTAACGCATAAAAATGGCTGTAGAAAATGGCGGTAGAAGAAATATCCAGAACTAAACGCGTTCATTTCAATACTGCAAAATTAATTTACCTTTGACTCATAACGTATAGCCATCCATCGTTTATGTCTTCTTTTGGTAAATGTGCCAGAGCCATACATAGTTTGACGTGATAGTGAGATTCTTCATGTTGTAATAAGCCAAGAGATTTTGCCTTTCTTAATAGCGCTCTGCCAAAGTGAACAAAACACCCCTTAACAATTATGTTTGGAAATGTCTTTTTAATTGCATTTATTGGAGCTTTTTCGAAATCCAAGGTAATAATATCGGCTGTCCACTCTGGTAAATGAAATTTTAGTTTGTAAAACAGTCTTTCATATGTAGTTTTTTCTTTGTTTGTCAACACTGCATAAAAAAATGGTACAATATTTGTCCCAGTTTCTGTACTTCCTATGTCTCCGTGTACAACGTATAGTTGAAGAAACGGCTTTGCACAACATTTGAACGTTCCGTCCGCAAAGTAGTGACGGACGTCATTTAAATGTGCAATTGCACTCTTTGAACCAAACACAATCATTCTATTTTCACCGTCAATCTCATCAAACAATAAATTGTCTTTAAAACGGTCAGGAATCACGATTTCTGTAGAGTTAGAGTGCTGAGATTTTGTGATTCCTAGTTGTCTATTTCTGTGTCTATACAAACTGCTTTTAACTTTGTCAAAATTTGGTAATTCTTTAATAATTTCATAACCATTATCTTTCAGCTTTTTAGTACATTTCCTGTATGTAGCTGGAATCGGCTTCAGATCTTCACATATAGTTTGTTTACATTTTTCGATGGCTACTTTCACTTCATTTTTTTCAAAATTCGGAATACAAGAACTGCAGTGAGCATTTTCTCTTAATACATGGCTTCGATTTGAATTCAAAGTTACACTTGCTGAACATCCATCTTTTCTATTAACACAGCGCCACCAACTTGAGTCCTTATTATTTTTCTGTTTATAATATTGATGCCCAGCGCGTAATAAATTCACTGCACCACTAGAAGATCCCTCACCCGACATTGCAACGACCTTGCACTATGCATAAAACGAGTGAACTGATAAGTTAAACCCGGTAATAGATATAATTTACGTATACTTACTTATGTCTATCTCATTCACACCTTTTGTTTAAAACGATGGTAAGGACAATAAATCCCTACCTGAGAACCCGCTCGGTGCTTCTTTTGCGGGAAAAGCACGTGGTATTTTTAGTAGCATCGTGGTATTTTTACAGACTTTAATACGTTTTTTTTACTTCTTCTTGATCAGCCATTCTTTTTGATGGTCGAGATACTATCTCAAGACTGAAGCATTTAAAAATATATACATCTCTAATTTAATACTAATTTGACACTGACTGTACCGTACAAAAATAACAATACTAACAAAGTTTACCAAATGGGATTAAATGTATGAAGTAACGAAATGTTTACCAAACGCAACTTTTTAGTAGGTACAGTTTGAGGTTTACGAAATGGGAAGTTTACCAAATGGGAAGTAGCCAGATTTATAAATGACAGCCGGGACCAACGGCTTAACGTGCTTGCCGAGGCACGGAGGGGTCTTGGTATGTAAAGATGTTCACCCATCTACGGACCGCGGCAAGCGTAGCTTAACCTGATCGATTGACCCGTGCGGCTGTTATTATTTAGCCACAAGCCCCTCAACAAAAAATAAAATAAAATAAATAAAATAATAATTAATTATAAATAAATTAAATATACTTAAAAATAAACTATTAACTGTATTGTTTTATTTAACTACACTCAAAACCCCATCCGGACTTCATCATTATCAAACAGTTTCAGTCAGCTGCTGGACAAAGGTATCTCCTAATGCACTCCGCTGAGTAGGTACGATCCTCATCTCAATTTCCCTACTTGATAGTAAGTAAAACACTACAAAAATAGCGACAAGCAATCTAGAACATGTACTTTATTACCGAAACAATGTTTATGTGCCTATAAGTAACAATCTACATTGGTACACTAGTACATAACCTTAAAAAATAAAACTTGTTATAACTTTTACGTCCCAAGTTCTAAAAATCCAAGAATTTGAAAAGGGCTTGTCTATCGTATTATGTACCAATTAAAACAAAAAATATCCCAAAACACTAAATTTTGTTAGCTGTACGAAAGTCACATACAAGCCTGCCGTTCGCCTTTATTTTACCCTTCTATAAATCGAATTCTGGAATTTCTCAGTAGCAGCCCGGAGTCTGTATTTGTGCCCGGTTGGTGGTAATAGGCTCGCTCCCTATTACATGGGACTTAAATATAACTGGCGAAATGTGGGTGTACTACAGGTACACCTCTGCCCGACCCTTCGGGGAAACAAGGCGTGATGTTATGTTATGTTATGTTATAAATCGATTAAACTAAACGATCACCATTACAATAAATATGACCATTTTATTACACAAAATGACAGTTAGCACATGTCAGAATACAACAGTGAAATATTTATATAAATTAATATAAATTCGACTATAGAAAATTTGACTTTCTATTATAGGTACGTGCCGTACCTACGTAGTTATATTTTTCAGTTTCAATATTGTATTCTGCGTTTCACATCCACAAAAGAGAGAATATCGCTTTAATCATATTTTGACACTACCATTCATTTGAAGCTACCTGTTAAAAGCTTACAGTACAATTTGCTTTGATTGATAGAGTGCTCCATTTATCAATGTCATTTGCCGAATCAGCGAAATAAAGCCATTGGGTTGGAGTATTCCTCTTGTTTTATGAGCCGCTTCATTTTAAGGTCCTGTGGTTTAATGTGTAATGTAAATTAGGGCTATGCGGTGTTACTTACCTAGTATGTAAGTTTCGTTACACTTATTAGAATAAGTGTAACGAAACTTATTTACTACCTTTACTACTCTGATTTTTGATCGCAAGAAATTGTATTTGTGGAAAGAAATAAAATAAACCGGCCAAGTGCGTGTCGGACCACGCGCAATGAAGGGTTCCGTAGTTGGGATGAGTTTATCTCAAAAACAATCCTAACATTGTAGTTGAAAAACATGTTCTCCCGTACATCGATATACGTCACGGTCAATTCTTCAACTGCAAATTTAAGTTGGTCGACTATTACTCGTTAACTTTTAAAGTTTTCCTTTTAATTTCGTCACATATTAGTATAAAAGTAAAAGGAAAACTATCACTATGGGATAGACGAGAAAAAAATATAGCTATTATCCCCATTTTACGAGTAAGGGAGTTAGGATAGGTTAGGTTAGGTGAGGTGGCGGCGCGTAGTGTTCCACGCGCGCCCCTTTCAGACGTCGCGGGGGGGGGTTTAAACACCTCACCCCCCCCCCCAGACTTGAGGTGGCCCGCAGAGGCGGGCCGGCACTAGCCGGGGATCGTGGAAGTCGCATTAGATCCCATGATCCCCGGTGCAAGTGTGGGACGGGAACACCGGGGTGGTTTTTAGTCAGTAAGAGTCTGACAGACCCCTCCACCTACCCCAGGGCGGAGGACATCCATGAGGATTTTACACCCCGGGAACAAAAAAAAAAAAGGTTAGGTTAGGTACCCTAAAAAATTTAAAACTTTTTTTTTCAAGATTTTATTTTACCATTTTGTCGGTGATTAACATGTATACCTATGCCAAATTACAGCTTTCTAGTACTAAAAGTCTCTGAGCTAAGCCGACAGACAGACGAACATGGCGAAACTATAAGGGTTCTTTGTTGACTACTGAACCCTATAAAGTGGCCAAGTGCGAGTCGGATTCGTACACGAAGTATTCCGTACCACCGAAAAATATTTAACACTACTTACATATTTTTTTTAAACGCCGAGAAACTCGTTTCTTGATTGACACCCTTTAATTTTTAACTTTATTAAATTTTTATTATTTATTGTTCAAATGTCTACTTATTACGTTTGGAAAGATGTGATAATAATAATAAAGTTTATTGCACAAAGAGAAACACAAAGAGTTAGTCCTACACTAAACATGATTGTACAAATAGTGATCAAAATCAGGTTGAACAGCTGGCTCCTGAACTAAGTAAAAACACACTTGTAGCTCAAGAGCCAAAGTTCCTCTTAAACATAGATAAGTATAACTTAAATGCAATCAGGTTAAAGTGACTCAGTAATTGAACGTACCAGTATTGCGATAGATTTTCATGAGGTGATAATCAGGAGGATATCTTCTGTATCATCGTAAGACAAATTCTGCAACCACTTAGTTAGCTTTGATGACGGACGGACAGCGGAGCCTTAGTAATAGGGTCCCGTTGGCACCCTTTGAGTACGGAACCCTAATATAAAGGTTTAGTTTTTTTGATTGTTGATTGTGATACAATCATAAGGTAATCATCAAATATTCAAATAACAATGACCCAAGGTGATTCCCAACGTTAGGCCACGGTGTTCGTGCAATAACGACACATGTAAATTTTAAAGTGCCTCGTAAGATCCGACCCAGAATCTATTAAGTTGGAAATGGTCGGGGCGGTGGTCGGTTCCACTTTTTATCAATTACCATTTTTGGTGTACCTAAGCCTAATGTCATAATAATTTTATTTAGGAGTACCCACGGTTGCGAAGCAATTTATGAAGAGAATAATTTTATTTTAAGCATAAATGAAATACACAAGCAAAATTTTGCTTCTTGATATTTGAGGTAAGTATAACTTAAGGCGCAGATATATGACTTTTAGTGACTTTTAAATCTGTTATTACGCCTTCATATAATGCAACTAAGTAACGCAAAAAATGAATGTTAAACTAGAACGCATACACATCAATTCTATGCGAATGTTTAAGTATTGTAGTAAAAAAAATATATGAAATAAATTCAGGACGAGAGCGCGACGCACATTTGTATCGCCAAGGTCAACGGCGATTACCCGACCCTTTAGTTGAAGTTAATGACGGGCGGAAAATCTTAGTTATAGTGTTGAATTTATTTTGGGCAAATACAGGGTCAAATTCATATCTAAACACGATAAGATCAAAACAATAAAGATTTAATGTTTTTTTGGGGCGTCAACGACCACTTCTAGTGTTGTTAGTTTTATTTTGTTTTTGGGTGGGAAATTATCAAATAACTTCACCCGCTCTGGGCGGAGCGGGAGGGTGTGTCAGACTCTTACTGACTAAAACCCACCCGTGTCCCTTCCGTTGCCTGTGTTGCCAGGGGCCTGGGTAACCCTTTCGGACTTTCCCGCGATAGTTTGTTACTTGAAGTATGAGTGGAAAAAAACTGTTTTATTTTGTTTTATCGTCTGTGAAGTTTTCAAAGAAAAACGGTTTTTTAGGGTTCCGTAGTAAACAAGGAACCCTTATAGTTTCGCCATGCCCGTCTGTTTGTCTGTCGGTCTGTTCCCGCTGTGTGTCAGAGACGCTTAGTACTAGAAAGCTGTAATTTGGCATAGGTATACATATTTTTGACGCCGACAAAGTGCTAAATAAAAATCTAGAAATAAAATTTTATTTAGGGAAGAAAAAAAATTACGTGCATGTAATGTGGGGATGATATTTTTTTTCTCGTCTACTCCATGGTGTGGGTTGTCATTGGATAGGCCGTTCAAAAATATTGCGGGTCTGTGAACACCACTATCCGACTCAAGGATCCGCTTGCGTAATATTAAGCATTAAAGTGCTAATTTTTGTTAGAGTCCAGTGTCGTCCCCCTCCCCTCCCTGCCAGCTAAATGGTTGTTTATGGAGATGTGAAAAAAAATATGGCAGTAGTGCATATAATGAAATTAAAAGGAAACTATGTGGACTTTACAAGTTAACGAGTAATATTGGACTAATTTAAATTTGCATTTGGAGAATTGACCGTGGTATATATCGAAGTACAGGAGAACAAATGTTTTTCAACTACAATGTTAAGTTTGTTTTTGGAATAAATTCATCCCAACTTCCCAACTTGGTCCGACACGCACTTGGCCGGTTTTTTAAATGATATTTCTGATGACTGAAAGAACTGACGGACTGTCGGACTGACGGACTGTTTTCCGAAGAATTTCCAAACTTAAGTGGCAGTGGGCAGGGCACATTATTCGCAGAACAGATGGCCGATGGGGCCGAAAGGTTCTGGAGTGGCGACCGCGTACCGGAAGACGTAGCATTGGAAGGCCTCCTACAAAGTGGACCGATGGCCTTGTGAAGGCCGCAGGAATCCGTTGGATGCGGAAAGCACAAAACCGGTCGAAGTGGCGCTGCTTGGGGGAGGCCTATGTCTAGTAGTGGACGTCTTTCGGCTGAAATGATGATGATGATGATGATTTCTGATGACTTCACTAACTGCGGTCGATGTCCCCATAAAAAACATCATCAAATTATTATTTTTTTTGTTTTATCATGTTCAGATATTGATAACCAACATGTCTGTGGAGTTTCGCTGGCTAATTTAATATGACCCGGGTACTACCTAATCTTAACTGTATCTATTAGAATAATTGCTTTTACTGCGAAGGTTATATAAAGAAAGAAAATATTATTTACTAGATGCGCCCCGCGGTTTCACCCGCATAAATTTTGACCCCGTGGGTATATCGGGATAAAAGACAAATAACACATAGGTATTCTATGTGTTATTCCTGGTTATAAACTATCTGTGTGCCAAATTTCATCCAAATCCGTTCAGTACTTTTTGCGTGAAAGAGTAACAAACATCCATCCATCCATCCATCCATCCTTACAAACTTTCGCATTTATAATATTAGTAGGATAGTAGGATTTACTTCTAAAAGTGACGTACATAACCAGCAAGAAAAAAAACAAAACAGAAACAATTGAGGGTTCCGTAGTTAGGATGAATTTATCCCAAGAACAAACTTAGCATTCTAGTTGAAAAACATGTTCACCCATAACATCGATGTACGTCACGTTCAATTATCCAACTGCAAATGTAAGTTTGTTTATGTTATAAGACTTCAAATTAAGTATTTTCGGACATTTTCCTTTACTTGTGTTGTGGGACCTCGCTTCTTGCCAAATTTCATGATTCTAGGTCAACGAGAAGTACCCTATAGTTTCTGATTTATTTGCGAGTATCAAAATATGTCGAAAAAATGCTAAATCTTGTTTTTTTAAAGCTCCAAAGACCGTAGACCTACGTATTTCTGACGGAGTCCACTAGGGCCGACGCCTGCCGGGGTCGCGGGAAAGCCCGAAAGGGATACCGTGGTCTCTGGCAACACAAAAGCAACGGAAAAAAACACGGGTGGGATTTAGTCAGTATGGTCCCTGACACGCCCTCACAAACAAAACAAAAGAGAAGTTATTTGATAAATTCCCAACCAAAAAAAAAATGGTTGTCTGTAAAGTCGGTTTACAGACGATAATTTTACGTGATAACGAGAGAGAGATGCGTCACAAGCCGAACGTTTAGGCCGATCGTGCCACTCTATCGCTAGTTCTGCGCTCTCGCTTGCACGCTCGGCTCAGGCGGAACGTGACACTTTTTCGTGCGTGCTGCCTGCGTTCATCGATATATCGTTATCACGTCAAAAAAAAGACCTCAGAGGCTATTCCGTGCTCGCCACCCGCCGTGAACGGACGTGCTGCCGCTCCCGCTCGCTGCACTCACTCACTGCTCCCGTCGAATCCAGATATTGTTACGCTGCCGTAACATCCAGTAGACGCCGACTACTTCCGATCCACGGTCGATTAATTTTATTAATCGGTCGTATTGATCACAAAAAGTGCCTTTTTCAAGGCAAGTGTTTCTTTAAAAGAATAGTTGTCAGAGTAGCTTCATAGGCCCCCTCTGGGCTAAAACCACTGTTTCGTGGTCCTCGGTGGATACCTTACGGTGCCAACGAAACCGAGTGGGGTGTTGTTGTCCCAATACACCCGCCGAACCCCTTCAGGGCTAGGCAGTCAATTGGAAGGGTCCCAGAGTTAACCGGCCTTGGGGTCCCTCTCCTAGTCGGCTCTGGTACACTGAATTCCTTTCCAGCTACTCACCTAGTGTCTTTAGGGTGTGTCTACACCCTTCGCGCTAGACTGGTTCCATGCCCCTTTGCACATTAAGATTGGCAAAGGGTTACAAGCTTAGGGCTCACAATCAGGTACACACCTCGCTGTCTGCACCCGACAGGGAGGGCGACTCATCCCCGGGCCTATCCACCTGGGGAGTGAGGTTTAGGGACATTAGGTCTATTATAGGAGGAATTAGATTCCAAAATTTCGCCCCATTAATCCCCCTCTCCCCCGTCATGGAGAACGCCTTTATATTGGTGTTCTTCAAAGAAGTCCTTTTCAAGGACCCAGACTTCCTCGCCAAGTATGGCGCTAAGTTTACGGCTCTTAGCCAGCCGCCTTCTACCGACTCCATCGCTGACTTCAGCGATGCCCTGGCCCCCGCGACCGCGACCGTGACCATTCCTCCTAGTCCCTCGGTGTCTATGGACACTGAGGAACCCTTGTCGCAAGACAAGAGGTGCCCGACCCCATTCGCGTACTCCGACGTCGAATCTGTGAGCTCGTCTTCCTCTGCTCACTCTGCTCCCTCTTCCGAGGACGACGGCTTCGTGGCCGTCACCGGAACGGGGAAGAAGAGGAAGCAGAGGAAGGCGACCTCCTCGCAGGCGACCGTCCTCCTTTTGTCCCAGTAGATCCGTTCAGCGTGATCTCTGGGACCTTTGCATTACTCTTTACGCCTCGCGCGCGTAAAATGGCCAACGAACTCGTTGCCGCCCGAAATTCCTGCGATCTCGCTCAGATCCAGCGAATCTTCCTCGCGTATCCCGAGATTACGCAAGCCCTAGAAAACTTCGCGAAACCCCCACAGTAATGGATATACGAGTCCAAGCACGTACTAAACCCCGATCCCTAAAGTTAGGTCTCTTCAATGCCAATGGCATGCTAAAACAACGCGATGAAATCGCTGCGTTCCTCCGCGACCACCAAATTGATATTCTCTTCTTACAGGAAACCTTTTTAAAGCCCAGCCATCGAAACCCGTCAATTGCCAACTACCGCATAGTTCGCAATGACAGGACTAGATGTCACAAGGGCGGCACCTTAATCTATTATAGAACGTCCCTGCACTGCATCCCAATGGACCCGCCCCCTCTCTCACGTTTAGAAGTGTCCATATGTAAGTTAGGCATGACTGGCCACCAATCGATCACCTTAGTTTCGGCCTATATTCCCCCGTTTCCACAACAGAGTTAGCCCTTCTCCCCCTCTCTGACGACCTTTCCATTTTACTTGGCCTGAGTGACTCCGTTATCATAGCGGGTGATCTCAACGCCAAACATCATGCCTGGAACAGCACCAGGATCTCCACCAGAGGCAAACACCTGTTTGACCTATGTCCCATCCTCAACTTCGACATCATCACCCCGATGACTCCCACTGTTACTAACTTGGTGAGAGGGGGTCTGTCAGGGAGACCTAGGCGTGGGGCCAGCTTTACGACAACTGGACGGTGGACAGAGGAGAGTTCGTCGAGCGCCTCTATAGAATCCAACCGTAGGTTGATACTCTTCAGAAGCTCTATGTCAAGTACGTCAGAGGTATGGTTAGTGTCGTGGGGAAAGTTCCGAAACGAGATTCTCCATCTCGATCTTAAAATCCTCACCATCAAGTAGTTCATGAAGCGCATCACGAAGCGATTCTTCGACTCCGCCGCCACCCACCGCAACCCTCTGGTTGTGCAGGCCGCCAGTTATAGGCCCTCCACCATTAGCTCTATTCGCCGTCCAAGGCATACTCTCACCGACCCCGATGACTCCATTACCCTCCTCCAGGAAAGCAGTAGGGCCACGAGTGCAGTGCACAAAATACACCGACCTACGTTCCGACCTCGCCACCGAGGTCCCTCGCGTAAACCCCGACGTAATTGTCCTCCCCGACCCTTGCTCGACGAAGCGCCAGCCCGCGCCGCAGCTGAGCCTGTAGTTTTAAATTCCCCGATTAATAATAATTCTGATCAGATCCAGCCTCTCCCACCTTGCTGTCCTTCTCCCAGCGACGCCCTAAGCCGAGGTCCGTACCCCACAGGGTGTGCCCTTAGCGTGCAGTCGCTTAGTATTATAAGAAATTCGCCCCTGGCTGGAGGCTTTGAGTTCGCTTAAGGCAGCCACAGGAAAGTCCGGTTAAGTAATCACGACCTCTCAAGGTCAACTACGAGATGCAATACATAAAAAAAAGGACTACGTATTTGATATTAATTTTAACTTGATACCTCCACGCGTTCCGGAGCGGACTGACAGAGAGAAAGAACGTTATTTCCATTGCTAAGTACTACATTTTCATATTCTTAATTTGGCTACAAATATATTTGCAGCAGCGACTTAAGCAAGCAAGTAAGCTTCCAGTGATACTGTGTAAGTTGTCTATGATAACTACAAAATATACCGTTGTTGTCTGTGACTCGAAGCATGTGAGTTTGTAAAGTGTGTGAGCGTGGCCGTAAGCTGATGAAAACACTCTCGGCTTCGCGCTTGACGGCGGGCGGCGGGCGTGCATCGTAGCTATGATTGGCATAGTACTTCATACTTCAGGCAGATACAGATACTAAGGTCGACAAACAGAGAATACTAAGAAAACTTGTTGGGAACATTCATTACCGGATTCATTACCGAGTCAAAAAGTCATTCCACGCGCCTAAAAACGATAAAGAAGTTGCTTACCACTAATCAATAATAGTATACACTTTTTTTTTTGCTCGTCGGTCAGTCAAATCTAGGCGATGATGGTGTTTAGTACAGTAGATACTTGTTTCAACTACAGACTGGCTAGAGTCTGAACATTTTCCCGGGAATATAGCACTTTAATATAGACCATAATCTACTTCTCAGCGCAATATTCTAAGTTTAACCCACCAACATAATGAAGTTAAATTAAATTCATTAGTCCGCTCATACTTGCAGCGCTTCAAACTTGTAGGTAGACGCTGTTTGAACGACTCTTCTGTGTGTAGTTAGAGGCGCGCTGCAGAGCCTGCAGATAAGTCGACATCAGCTCAAGTACTATCGTGCGAGAAACGTTGGCTGACTTGTTCAAACCTAGTCTGTCTCCCAACTGGAATAGTTCTCAACGTTTCGAGTTCACTCCAGTCTCGAGCCCTAGACGGAAACAGTTACTTCTTTTGTTTGAAACAAAAGAAGTAACTGTTCTGCTTCAAACTTTTGAAATTCGAACAAATAGTTGTAGTGACGTGACTCAAGATTAGACACTCTTTGGTTAAGCGTTTGACCGTGGTCAAAAGTGGGTATTATAAGTCGCGCTAAGTGGCAGAAGGTTGGATGGTCCGTTTCCCAAATGTTTATCAAACAATGGGTTTATCTTTTATGTGGGCTATACACAGCTATACATATATATAAAACACTAGGTATGTAACATGGAACATATGAAGCTCACTTGGCCCGCATGGTAGGTATACGCTAGGGATGATAACATTTCTTTTCACGGGAAGACTCATACTCGTAGTTATGTATGTCCAGCTCTGGTCAGAGCAGGAACAGGGAAATAAGTAAAATCAAGAGTGAACTTTTGTATGCCGGTAAATACAGAAACAATTAAAAAGCAATTGTGTCTCGCATAGATACGAAGGGTTAATATATGTATAAGGAAAGCAGCTTTGGTAAGTCAAAATAAATGGCTCTGATGTTCTTATAATAACGAGTAACTTCGAGTTACTGATGCGTATGTGTGGTATGGAGACTTTCAGGATTACTTATTAATGTAACATAACAAAACATCCTGCCGCAGATAAACCCGAGCAGCGTACAGAAATGATGAGAAAAATCAAGTTACCTCGTTACTTGACACTATCGCCGCCGGCAAAACAAGTGAGGAAATGAAAGACCTAGCAAATACCAAATAAAATAGCTTTGAGAGTAAGTATATCACTAAATTGATCCAACATTCTGTACAGTTACAGTAACCCAACAATGCCGCCCGGAAAATTGGAGTGTTGCCATTTTTTAAAACGAAACGTCAACTAGCACGACGAGCCCTGATTCGTGCAATGATATTTACCTGAGACTTGATTTATGGAACGCGGGGGAGAGGCAATTTCCTCTGCGGAAGCGTTGCCATGGCGACATGTTGTTCGTAGCCTCCAGCGAGGAATCTTGAAAATATGACCCTAATGTGTTGGTGTTATTGTTACGTGTTTTTATCCTCGCCTTTTCGGGCACCATAAGAAGTTTATAACATCGTGTAGACTTGCCTTATGACCCGGTTTGTGCTAGAACAAAAATGAATGTCGCAGTGTTGCCAACGGTCCCATAAATGATTGCTACGAATGGCGACTACTTTATTTTATTTAAACGTTTGTAATTTTTTCTTGGCTACACAAAAAGTTAACTTTGGTCTACGGTTTTCTCTGAAGCGTTCATGACAAAGTGGAAAGCTTTGAAAAGATATTCCTACTAACGTACATTTTTTTTTTTACAATTTTCCGCCGCAAAAACATCGTTTTTTAGGATTCCGTACGTGCGAATAAAAAAACGGGTCCCTTATAGGAATATTCGTGTGTCTGTCTGTCTGTCTGTCCATCCGTCACAGCTAATTTCCTCTCGGATCTAATGGACCGATTAAGTTGAAAGGTATAAATATTTATTTTATTTATCTCCCTTACAACTATTATTACAGGAATTACAGGATTATGAATTTCTGTGACCCTAATACGGACATGTAATGCAAATAAATGAACTTTGAATATAAATGTCACTTTTGCGGGACAAATTAGAAAAATAAATACAAACTGTACCGTGTAACACAATAAAAAAGAGAAAGAGATTACTGTGAGGGTCTCAATTTAAAAAAATAATATAGATAAAAATAAATGGTCTATTTTCATCTATTTTCTCCCCCCCCCTTATCTTATCTAATGAGCCTACATGATAAAATACAGAAAATTGTTTTTTACTCATAGATTACAGGAACACATTTATGAAGTATCTCTCAATATAGTGCGAACAAACTTACATTTGCAGTTGAAATGTATAGGTTTTTGAACTACAATGTTTGTTCTTGGGATAAATTCATCCCAACTACAGAACCCTGCATTGTGTGTGGTAAAACGAAACGAAAACGAAACGCACTTGGCCGTTATTTTTGTTTTTGATTAAGCTTAGAAGAAATAGTAATTCTCACAACATCTCTTGAGTCTATTAAACATATCCACCACGAAGCTCTCATAAGATTAATACGCACATTATGTTCCACACTTAAATACTTAATGTATCATGTTTCGGCTCTCATCTTTTTGTCATTAGTATCACAATGGCGTGAGATATGAGCTCTCGACACAATTAATATTGCACGTAATAATAAAGGATGACTTTAACCCGACAGTGACGCGACAAAGATCCGGCCCTTAGCTTAGTCACGAGAATATGTGTGAGTATTAAGTTTCTATTAGACTTTGCTCAAGTGTGTCCTGATTAAATAGGCTCTGTAATTCCAGTGGTAAGCATATTTGAACTAGCGTTGTTGGTGTACTGACTCAAAACTTGACTCTCACTCAAATGTTCCATAGTTCACTTTTAGTGGATACGAAGTTAAAAGTTTTATAGAGTTGGAGGGAGGTAATTAGTTGAGTGCTTCTTGTAGGTACGGTAAAGTAATAGATCTCTCTAGATCTGAGAGAGATTAATCTAGCATATAAGTAATAAACTAAACGTTTTACATGGGATGGTTATCTTGTGGCTTTCTATACGAGTTGGATCGTGCTGCTCTATACATAATCAGCCTATAGCGTTAGTACATACAAACAAACAATCACAAATTTTTAGAATAACCCGACTTTAATAGTTTTACTATGACACATGGAAAGTTCAGTTTCGTTTAAAAATAAATATGGCGTGGAAATGAGAAGGCCTCTCTAGGATAACAAGTAGTGTAGGGGTCCACTAGGGCCGATGCCTGCCGGGGTCGTGGGTAAGTCGAAAGGGATACCGAGGCCCCTGGCAACAAAGGCAACGGAAGGAAAATGGGTGGGTTTTAGTCAGTAAGAGTCTGACACACCCTCCCGCTCCGCCCAGAGTGGGAGAAGTAATTTGATGCTTAGATTACTGCTGGGACACAGGCCTCCTCTCTTCGAGAGGGAGTGGGCTGTAATCTGCCAGTGCGGGTTGGTAGATGTCACATATTTTCGAGTTTTTGGTTTTAAGACATGCCGGTTTCCTCATGATGTTTTCATTCACCGTTTTGCTGCTTACTTCAAATACTAAATCTAGAAAACATTAGTCTCTATTGGACTTGGTTTATTATGGGTGGGGAATGAGGAAGGTTGACATAAGCATGAAGAAATCTTGAGGCCTAGTGGAAAAGAAAGGTAAAATCACCAATTGAATCAGAATTGTATCAATCATCATCATCATCATCATCATTTCAGCCGAACGACGTCCACTGCTGGACATAGGCCTCCCGCAAGCACCGCCACTTCGACCGGTTTTGTGCTTCCCGCATCCAGCGGATTCCTGCGGCCTTCACAAGGTCATCGGTCCACCATGTAGGAGGCCTTCCAACGCTACGTCTTCGTATTGTATCAATAGGTACCTAAAAAATAAACTTACTGTCGTAGACACACGCAAACATAACGGCTGTGCCATTCCAAAACCTAGTAAGAGGTTTGGAATAATATTTACAGGAAACAGTAAAAACGACTTTGGTACTTAAATTGTATGCTCTAACAAAACTATAACAGTTATTTTAATAGAAGTGATTTGTAAACTTGTAGTAGGTGTTTGGTTTTATAATTTGTGATATTTTTTTTTATATTCGGACAAATGCACCTTTTATATCACTAACTAATGAATAAATTGTTTTCTTAGGTTGAAATCGCCTTATTGACTATCTAAAATCCTAGTGAGATGCCTTGGTAGGTTATCATCTGGTGTAAACTAATCGAGATAAACATGACTACCACATTAAACAAAGCAAAGATAACCTTGGAAATAATAAAACCAATAACTTTTTAATTACTCAGTTTTATTATAATTTCAAAGCAGACACAAGCATTAAAAACACAAAATTAAACCTTTTTGGTACACTTAAGTGTTCAAAATTAAAATTAAACATTTTGTTACAAGAATAATTAAATTCTAAAATCTTAGCTCTTAGGTCACTATTTTAATTATTCACCAACAATTTGTCCACTAATCTCTAGGGTCTTCAGAATTATTACTGGGTGGTACACTTAACCAGAATTCTCTCCTTATAATTGGCATAAGTAGAAGTAATGTTGCCACAATGCCTTCTTTCTTGCTATCTTTTATGCCTCTTGCTGAAGCTGTCATTGCAGACAATGAACGAACATTGAACTTCTTTCGTTAGGTTTTGAAATGGTTGGTGTGACATACTACGTTTGAAATGTTTTTTTTATCAATTTTTCTAAAACATAGTGTACTTACTAGGTTTTTCAAATTCTTTATTATGGTTTCTTTCTATTATTTTGAGATTATGACTTCAGCGGTGTATAAACCAAGGCTGCCTGGAAGAAGCCGCCCATTGTCTATTTTTGAAGTTCTTTTTTTGCTTTTCTTTTGGTGTACAATATAGTATATATAAATAAATAAGTAAATAAATACAAACCTAGTAAGTACAAAATCCAATAAAATGATTTTGCAAAAAAATCCCTTGTTGGTTTTGGTTTTGTACAGCCGATAAGCTGACGCCTTTTCCCCGTGGGGCAAGGCAGAAACAACAGAACCATCCTTACATACTCCTTTACTTCGTTTAAGTTCATACATCCTGGACATACACGTTGCCGGATATGAGTACTACGCATCTGACCTTTCTGAAGAACATCGCCAATAAGGTCAGTGTATGTACTTCTATGGCGCTCCTCCCAACGATTCCACTTACATCTGCCTTGTACCTGCCTAGTCGTAGAACCAGATTAAAGGCTCGTGCAGACTGGGACGACATCGCGGGCGCGACAGGCATATTGCTTCGTGTTGCGCCCGCGATATCGCGCTAGTCTGCACGAGCCTTAATATTGTCCAGCTTCTTATCTCTTTGAATATAGGTAGGTAGATAATATATCATTCTAACAAAAATAAAAATGAATGAAATCATAAAACTCGTGAAAGTAATTACTGGCACATTGTTTTATTAAAGTAAATGAATAAACTTTCCATAAATAATTTATCAGTCTCAGTATCCGCTTATATAATTGCATTTTCGTAGAAATTGGGAAAGAACAACGTTATTATAATATTACTCGTATGTTTTATTCAACATATGTCCGGGAAACGGAGCCAAAAAAGCTAACTATGATGACCTGTACCGTTGGTATTTACAGCAAATATGTGGGTGCACGAACACCTTCTTCAGTTTAAAAATTAGGCCTACCTGCGGAATCTGATAAGGTTTAGCAGAAACGATGTTCAAAGAAAGCAGGATAATCATGGAAAACATGTAGAAAGTTTCTGTAAAAGCCTGTAAAAGTACGCTTTTCAAAAGGAAATTTAAAATAAGCAAAGGATTGCTATTCAATTTCCTTTACATTTTTATGTGGAAATGGTATTTTCTATTTGTTCTTGTTCGTACGTGTTCCTGTGCGCTCGGTCGCTCACTGCGAGTAGAAATATCAAATTCTTTGAGTCGCAGCCGCGTCTCCGATGTACACTATGGCGTCTTGTTGTGCACTCACAAACGTGGGATAATATCGCACAGTGCACATATTTCAAGAATTTATTCAAAGAGACTCTCTATTCGCTTTTGTTTTTGAAAGAACAGAAGGTACTCAGTGGACTCGAAGTAAAGTGGTGCTTGTAGTTGTAAAAGTGAATAAGGTATTTGAATTAACATGATGTTGTGGAGGGTCACAAGAGTCGCAACTACCTGTAGTTCTAAGAGTGCTGAAAGTACAACTGAAACACTATATTGGAAAAATATTATGTAACCTGATTTAGTTCTTCTTGTCAAAATATTGTATGAAATTAATAATTTATTATTGACTAGCTTTTGCCCCCGGCTTCGCCCGCGTGCATGTACAAAAATATGCCACGGAAACGTGTTACCGGGAAGAAAAGTATACTATGTCGTAATCCAGCTCATAGTCTACAGGTGTGCCAAATTTCATACAACGTTCAGCCGTTCTTGCGTGATTGAATAACAAACATACAAACTTCCACATTTATAATAATACTAGCTGCGCCCGGCGGTTTCTCTCGCATAAGTCTTGATCCCGTGAGAATATACAGGATACAAAGTATCCAATGTCCTAATACAGGCCATGGTTTGCCCATGTACCAAATTTCATCCAAATCTGTTGAGGCGTTATAGCGCGAAAGTGTAACACACAAACAAATAAATAAAAAAACAGACAAATTCATTTTCGCATTTATAATATTAGCTAGGAAGTTAGGATTTTTTTGGTGAGAAATTATCAAATAACTTCTCCCGCTCTGGGCGGAGCGGCAGGGTGTGTCAGACTCATAGTGACTAAAACCCACCCGTGTTCTTTCCGTTGCCTGTGCTGCCTCGGGCCAGGGGCCTCGGTACCCCTTTTGGACTGCCACACGACCCCGGCAGAGGAAGTTAGGATACTCGTAAAACAAAAGTATAGAGTAACATCGTTACATTTTTGCACGAATCCTACTTCCTAAGTAAAATGTAACAATGTTACCTACTCTATATTTTTGCGTAGATGTCGAATGAGTTTTCTTTGTGGAAAACTGAAAATCCTCGTGGATTTAGTTTTCGCCGTGTAAAATGTGCAGGCATTGCATGTGTGTTACGTGAAGAGACGCGAGCGTGCGCTCCGTCAAATACCCAGCTTCAGCTTGTCTGTCAACCTCCGGAATTTATATTTTTCGTGCAGAGTTACCCCCAGAAAATACCTGAATAACAACACAGTCTGTGGCTTTTGAAAGTTATTTCCAGTCTATGGTCTACTTAACAATGTAACTATGGGTATGTCTCGAATGTTTTCAAGCTAATATTGTTTTATAGTACTAACAATTTATCTAAATTTTTGTAACTAAATCTACAAATACAAAAATGATTAATGTTTAAACAAATTTGACATAACAAATCTACATAGTTACTGATTTGTTTCGACATTTATATATAACTAACGTTATGTTGTATTCATGGAAGATGTGAATACAATTTTGAAATATCAAGAAGGTACATTTTGCATTACTTAGTAGATTTTCAATTTACTAAGTAATTCAAAAATCTCAATGGGAAGGTGTTATTCATCAGTAACATCACATCCACTGATACCGTACCGTATATTAAGGCTCGTGCAGAGTGGCGCGATTAGTCGCGCGACGCGACACCATTAGTACAATAGGGTATTTTACTATATACGAGAAAAAATCTATTAATATAAATATTATTGAGATAGTTTAGGCAAAAAGGAGTCGGAAAATGTTAGTTTTAGTTCATAAAATAACAAAATAAATTTTAAAATTCAATTCAACGTTTTTTGTTTTTCTAATATGTTAAAAAACACCATGAAATAGTAGCCGCCATGTTATTTTATTTTATTTTATTTTTTAAGAAAACTTACAGCTAGGATACAGATATAGTGGACGGCTTGTGGAAGAAGGCCAATTAAAAGTTTTCACTGACAATGTTAGGGTAGCACAAGAAACAGTAGACAGGCAAGAGAAAGTATGAATAAGTAAGCACTCGGAGAGAATTAAGAAAAGAGTGCACAGGTTTTAGTGATCTTCAAAGAAGTTTTTACACAGTATTTTTTTAACGTCACGTTTTTATTACGTCATACTGCTGTGTAAACTAATACGTGTCAACTGTCAACTGATCGGCGTAGGCTTTGTACTTTATTATTTTCGTAACCAACGTAATTTTTATTGAATTAATACCATGGAATACGGTTTCGTAAAGGGAGATAACACAAATTTACCAAGAACAAACTCTTTGATGGTCGGTAAATTCTTTGCTGCAACTCCCGATTTTTGTTCTGCTGAGTTATGGAATGTAAAAACATCGATGTAAGTAATGCCCTCTAAGTCTGTTACATTTAAACATTCTCATATTTATATCAGTTGGCACTTGAATCCACAATTTGTCCGGTGTTTTTACACTAGTATTCTTGCATTCAGGAACAGCACACCAACGATAAGTAGAATAATAACTCATTTTAAATTATCAATTATCATACAAAATATCAGCGCATTTTTTTACATAGCCAAGTGACGTCATGACCACAGAGCAACATGGCGTCCACTGCGTCCAGCATTTTCGTCAAACTACGCGCGAAATTTGAAAATGTAAAATTTAAATGCATTTTTATGGCACTTATCGATTCAATAAAAATTTTGTGATTTTTTTTGGGAATATTAGCACTATAGAATTTAATTAAGACACTTTTCAAAAATGGGTGTTAGACCCTATTTCTATGAAAACTTAATTGTAATTGTTCTACCGGTGTCGTGTCACGCGAAAAGTTGCGGCAGTTTGCTGGAGCCTTTATAAATGTCAATATCCCGACTGGCAAGTAACGCAGTTATTGTATTTATTTACATTTTATTACGGAACAAAAATAAAAATTTCCATGCAAATTAAATTCTGAAACTGAATACTTTTCGTGTTAACTGCCATGTTGTTTTTAACCGGGCTTTTTACAGTTTGTAAAATTTTAATTTTGCGGTTTTATTGAATGGTAAAGTTCTGTATTTTTCATTGAAGGGAGTGGCGGTGGATTAAGGGTTCATTGTCTGTACCTATTAAAAGTAAGCAGTGGTGGGGCAGTGGTAGCCCAGTGGTATCGGCCGACACTTACGAGTTGTAGGTCGTACCAGACAGGCGCTTTACTTTGTGTAAATTATTTCATCACCACTGCTCTCAAAACGGTGAAGGAAAACATCGTGAGGAAACCGGCACGTCCTAGAACCAAAAATTCGAAGACATGTGACAGCTACCAACCCGCACTGGGCCCGCGTGGTGGATTACAGCCCACTCCCTCTCACAGAGAGGTGGCTTGTGTCCCAGCAGTGGGAACATTATAGGCTGATTATGTGTTAAAAGTAAAGTAAGTTCGTTTTCCATAATAATCGTTTATTCCATCTTACATTGATTGGCATCCACCATTAATACTACTGAAATTAATAAAAGTCCAATTGATTTTCTTATTTACCTATCGTTTACCTCGTGGATAACTTTCCGTCCCTTTTTTCAATAATGACAGATGACAGCTGTCAATGTCTTGACATTTTAACGTTGCAAATAATCGTATTTTGATCATAGTGCTTACTATGTTCTAATATCATTTAGAATAGTATAATTTATAATCTAGAGAACACAGAGATAAGGATGTGAAAAAACGAATGCATTATGTATCGACCAGTCAATGCGTGTACAACAATGCAATGGATAGCGCAATGCGTCTGAAGTGCTAGACAGCTAGGATACATTTCTCAACACTAATGCGTTTCTTTTTTCTTTCTTATTACATATTTCTTTCCTTGCTTTCAGGGCTGTAATAGTTCACTGACACGCTATAGTGTGCTTGTTACCACCTTCATTTGATACAATGAAAATGGTGCTCGGACCACTATATTGTTGCGCATTTCCTAAACCCAGGTTTGAATTACGTTGTCCAGGAAGAATCATCATTATTCATCCCGCATAAATATTGAGTTGGATGGACATAATTCAATTAGTAGAAGTAGAGTGTAGCCCAATATACGCCTTCACTACACGAAAACCATAGTTAGCGTCATCATCATCATAATCAGCCTATAATGTTCCCACTGCTGGGACACAGGCCTCCTCGCTGTGAGAGGGAGTGGGCCGTAATCTACCACGCGAGCCCAGTGTGGGTTGGCGGATGTCAGACGTCTTCGAATTTTTGGTTCTAGGACATGCCGGTTTTCTCACGATGTTTCCCTTCACCGTTTTGAGAGCAGTGGTGACGAAATAATTTACACCAAGTAAAGTGCCTGCTTGGGTTCGTACCCACTATATACAACTGGCCTAGCTGCTGCTGTAGCTAGCAAGCTTTGGTAAAATGATACCAATATTTGTTTATTTATCTTCTTTAGATAATACTAAGCTGGATTTAGTAGGAAATAGGTATCGTTAGCTACAACATTCGGGTCGGTTAAATCATTTACAGCACAGTTACACGGGTGTGTCTGTATATCTACAACCTGTCCCGGAATTAACACACACCTCCAGACGCCCCAATTATAATATTATGTTATAATCTTAATACATACACAGATCTTTTTGCATAATAAGCCTAAAATGTTCCCACTGCTGGGACACAGGCCTCCTCTCATCGAGGGGGATTGAGCTGTAATCCACCACGCGGGCCCAGTGCGGGTTGGTAGATGTCACATGTCTTCGAATTTTTGGTTCTAGGACATGCCGCTTTCCTCACTATGTTTTCCTTCGCCATTTTGACAGCAGTGGTGATGAAATTGTTTATACAAAGAAATGTGCCTGCTTGGGTTCGAACCCACGACATACAACTCGTAAGTCGGGGCCGTTACCACTGGGCCACCACTGCTCTTTATTCTATTCTATTATGTATAAAACAATGTTTATCTATTAAATTAGTTATAATAATTGTGGGAGCAAGTTGTGGTCACATTACAAATCTACGCACGCACACAGTCGCACACGTAAAGGGTCATTAGGTCAGTAGGTACCTACTTCGTCCATTTTGTTTTTTTTTTGACTGTAGAGCGAAAGTGTGACTGTAGTTTACGTAGTTATAATTATTATACGGATAAAAAATTACCTAATAAGTATATTAAAAATGTCAGAAATCGACTTAGTGAACGATTCTGAACAAACTGCTTTCATAATGTGTTTCAGTTACAAATTGTATATCTACATGCAACAGATTGATGTTGGAAACAGCCATCCAATATAATAAGTTTTCCATCTCAAGGGCAACCCTGGTCGCGGGAAAGTCCAAATGGGTTACCGAAGCCCCTGGCAGCACAGGCAACGGAAGGGACACGGGTGGGTTTTAGTCAGTAAGAGTCTGATACACCCTCCCTCCCGCTCCGCCCAGCGGCGGATCAGCGGCAGAGATCTCTCGCGTCCGGCCCTGGTTCAGGCCATGGTATGGAGCGAAAGGCATGGGCGGCCGTCACCTCCTTCTGCGAAGCAGTAATGCTCGCGAAGCAGGAGGCGGGACGGTTTAGGGAAAGGCAAATTCCGCGCCCTCTCGCCCCTAGCCGCCGCAGGAGACGCCCTGGGCGTCGCAGTCGGGAATCCCGGGCGGATTTCCGGCCACCGTAGGCGCGGGCTTGCGGACGGTGAGCAATGGGTAGCTCATCGTCCGGTAAGGACCAGGCCCGAGTCGACGGAGCGTTGTGTTCCACGCGCGCCTCAACGAGATGTCGTCAGCACAAGTGTAGGGGTCCACTAGGGCCGATGCCAGCCGGGGTCGCGGGAAGGTACAAAAGGGTTAGGTACCGAGGTCCCTGGCAACACAGGCAATGGAAGGGACACGGGTGGGTTTAAGTCAGCAAGAGTCTAACACACCCTCCCGCTCCACCCAGAGCGGGAGAAGTTATTTGATAGTATTCCACCCAAAAAAAAAACTAGTGCTAAATTCCAATTAAGTATAAGTAGATAAAATGCGAATATAATCTGAACTCATGACGTATTCACTCACAAATATACAACATCAAAGACAAAATTGTATAGCATATTGTGGCAATTCAATATCCTGTTCATAGGTAATACATATCGCTTCAATTTGCATGAAATGAATTACTTAGCTACCTTGTCAAAGGGCCTCTAGGAACGCTTTGGTTAGTGGATAATATATATATACTACCGTCAACATCGGCTGCGTTAAACAAATACCGATACCGTTCTTTGGGCGCTTGAGTGTGTACTCAATTAAACATTCCCTGTAGTGTGTGATTGAAGCTTATGCGAATTAGGGTGTGCTCAAGGCAGTTAAACAAGTTGAAAGGGTATCATGAGTGTTCTGTAAACCACAACTGACACTTAGTAGGTCTGCAGATATCTAAGATTTTACCAAGAGGTCTTGGTATGACATGGTATGATTGTGGCTAAAAAAGTTCGTATCCATTCTCCTGTGGTGATAATGTGAACTTCTAAACCTATAACCACTACCATAATTTTCTTTATTTATTTATTAAAACTTTATGCACAAGTAAAAAAAAAATCTAATATAAATTTAGTTCGTGGCTTATCAAGTTATCCGTGAATACTTGTTTCTATTACAAACGTACTAGCTGAACCCCGCGGTTTCACCCGCATAAGTCTCGATCCCGTGGGATTATCGGGATAAAAAGTATTCTATGTCCTAATCTAGGTCATGGTGTACCCATCTGCCAAATTTCATTCAAATCTGTTCAGCTGTTTTAGCGTGAAAGCGTAACAAACAAATTTACTTTCGCATTTATAATATTAGTTAGGCTTTTCAAAAAAGCTTCGAAACCTATGTTTAGAAGTGGTAAAAGATTCACTATGACAAATCTTCCTACTCCCTTTCTACCATAGGTACCTATTTCCATCACACCGCTCAAATACAAAGACGTGTATGTAATATTTCCCATATTACAATGAAGGCTATATGCATAGGATCCCGGGCCCGCCATACATCACCCCGGCCCTCATAATATTAGGAACAATAACGGCGTCATGTGTCCATAATGATGGCATGACTCCGTGAAAACTAAATGTACTGTCATCTAAACGATTCTTTATAGTAAAGATTGAATGGACCTTTTTGATTTTGGGGTTGGTATTTAAATACAAAGTATATTAGTAAAGTTTTTGTATGAATACTCAAATTTTCATTACACGTTAAAAAAACACAGCTAACACAAAAAGACACACAGCCGACATTAAACTAATAAGCTTAAAACAATTGTTACCGAATTTGTAACATAAGGAACGTGAAGTACATAATTACGGTTACAAAATAACAAAGAGACGAAATCCCCACAAATGTACAATAATTCTGGGAAACATATAACATCATTACGCTATGTATGTTACAAGACATGTACAAAACTTTCCTGAAATAATAAAGCCCGGTGGGCATTCGAAATAACAAAAGACTACCCTAGTAACTTTCCTTAGGTTTCAGAGATCATTGTGAAGGTTTTATTAAATGAGCTGTAAGCCACAAAAATTCGCCCGAAATGTTTTTAATTAAGCCACTGAAACATTTGCTGAAATTAAACGGCTCTACTGTTATAAAACCCTCCTTTATTATATAACTTTATATTTATACTTTGTTCTCAAAAGCCTTGATTTTTTTATTTCATCTTTTGTGAAGTAAGGATAACAATTCATAATTATATGATAACATTTTTTATTACGTTGCTTTTGGGACCATGTTGTGCGCTCCGAAATTTTGCTTTCAAAATGTATTGTTGAAAACTCGCTCAAAAAATGTAGGAATATCAAGATAAAGTTCTTGTCACGGACAAGCACTCCAAAATTCACAGACGTAATTTTTTGTATAAATTACGTGACAACATTCATAACTAAATAGTTACTGATAGATAGATAAAACATTTATTCCGTGCACACAAAAGACATAGCACAACACACAATAGCACAATTAATAGATAACAAATTACAGGAATATATATAAAAACAAGGTGCCAATATATAAAAAAAAACATACATAAAGAAATAGAGTGACACTATTACATAATTTTCGAATACAAGGTGCGGTCTGTGTCTCAAGGTTGCACCAAATAGGAGTATTTTTTTTTTGCTGCTATTACATATGACGCTCTAGTTAGTGCCCCATATAGGTAAATATTAAATTCCCAGTGTCATAGAGTCCTCATCCTATGACATCCTCATCATATGAACTGAAATTGTATACGTATTTGTATTTGAAATAGTAAATGCATTAACCTTGCGCAGGTAAATGCATTTAATTTAACAATCCCTCACTCCGGAGCCATTTTCCAACTGTAGGTACCCGCTATTCCGCTAATAGAGGTTTAAAGAGCAGTAAACTCTGAACCATGAGATAAGCAAGCCCTATAGATACGTTAAATATTATTGTTCCATCGATAAAAACGTGCGGCTGTTTTCCTTTACAAGAAAAATCAATACAAATTTAAAATTTCCCTCCTTTGTTTGTTATTTGTCTCGTTCAAACTGTAGGTACGTTTACAATAAAAAAGTTGGTGTAGCCAGCCGGTCTATTCTGTAAAATCTCACTGTGAAAACGTAAGTGATCTTGAAGAGAGTTTCCAATAGTCAATCTCTGGACCAGGCCCGGGTCGACGGCGCGTTGTTTTCCACGCGCGCCTAAAAGAGATGTCGGCACGCGTCACACAAGTGTAGGGGTCCACTAGGGCCGATGCCTGCCGGGGTCGCGGGGAGATACTAAAGGGTTACCGAGGCCCCTGGCAACACAGGCAACACGGAAGGAATACGGGTGGGTTTTAGTCAGTAAGAGTCTGACACATCCTCCCGCTCCGCCCAGAGCGGAAGAAGTTATTTGATGATTTCCCATACAAACATAAAAAAAAAATTGTCAATCTCTAGCATCAGGTGAAATGGCAGCTCACTTCTAGCTCACTTCACCTAAATTTTCACAGTGAGATTTTTACACCGGCAGGTCGAACGACAGCTCACTTTAAACTCACTTCATCCATGTTTTACGGTGATATTTTTCATAATAGACCGGCTGTACTAGAAATGTTGGAGCATATTTGAAGCAAGGGGAATTCGCTGGAAAACAGTGGAACGGTACAGTTTCGTTCGTTTTTACGGCAACTTAGTTCGGGCATTACCGTGTTAACAAAACACCCAATTGTTCCCCGCCGGACCTGTGAAATATGAGCGAAAGGATAAAGTTTAAATTGCTCTTGTTCCAACTCTATATTATTTATTATGACGTCTGTGATTAACTTCACTTTTATTTTTCAATTGACGTCACCGCGATTGGCTCTTGTGGAATATGCCATAAGTTTAAGGTAGTTCTTGTGTATCAGAAAAAAAGAAACGCAGCTATAATAAATATAATAGTAATAATAAAAATAGTAATATTATATATATTCAAAAGCTTAAGGGATATATATTTATATTTTTGAATATATTATTATACTAGCTATTTCTCGCGACTTTGTCTGCGATCCAGAATGAAAAGTTGCCTTAGTCCTTCTCCAGATCATGGTTTCCCATGTGCTAAATTTCATCCAAATTCGTTCAGCCGTGAAATCGTAACAAACAAACAAACTCACATTCGCATTTATAATAATAGATAGAAGAAGATAGTTAGTATTTTCGTAAATAATAATGACACGTGAATTACCTTACATTAAATTGTCAAAACTCTATTAACACTTCGCGGGACACGAAACGCCCCCAGATGTAATAACAATAAAACTTCTATTGTGTCTCGTTCAATATCCTTCAACCGATGAATTTAAAGACAAATTATTTGTGTGAACCTTAACAAAGATAGGTAGAAACTACAGAACACCGTGATGTAGGTACTACAATGCTTTACCTATAGACTCCTACCTATAGTCGAATGAAGGCTCCTACATACTGGCGCGACTTGTCGCGCGACGCGACGCGACACAAAGACACCGCGTGTAGCGCTACAAGCCTTTATTAATGCACTGAATTATTCTGACATGTGCTAGCTGTCACTTTGTGTAATAAAATGGTCATATTTATTGTATTCTAGACTTTACACTTATATACCTACCCTACCTACCCTTTTTTTTTTTTTGGTGGGAAATCATCAAATAACTTCTCCCGCTCTGGGCGGAGCGGAAGGGTGTGTCAGACTCTTACTGACTAAAACCCACCCGTATTCCTTCCTGTTGCCTGTGTTGCCAGGGGCCTCGGTGACCCTTTAGTACCTTCCCGCGACCCCGGCACCCTACCTACCCTGTCCATTTTAATTGTATTTACATCAGATTTTTTTCCTACTTACTTGACACTTATCAGTATATTTTAGACAATTCACACAATATCTTTATAAATTATAGCCTATGTGTTATTCTGATGTGTAAGCTAGGTACATTATTGTAAAGTTTCATTAAAATCCATTCAGTAGTTTTTGCGTGAAAGAGTAACAAACATCCATACATACATACATACTCACAAACTTTCGCGTTTATAATATTAGTAGGATTTTTATTATTATTATTAAATACAGTTTTTCTTAAATCTATGTCAAGTTCACCCATGATTAGTGCCTGAACTAGGTAATCCTGTATTTCAGGCGATTGGAGGTAACATTAATTGATTAAATAATCACATAATTACCATATTAATCTTATTGGTACATATGTAAAAAGATGAATAAAATTATAGTATCTTAGCCTAGCTAACTAACTATGAAAACAAAATAACAATAATACGAACAATATTTTTACTTCAGCACTAGCATTAACTTCTCTGTACATTCTCTGGACATAGTTTGAAGAGTTTCCTTAAGGATTTTCTTGCAGTTACTATGATTTTGGGAGTACCTAGATGTTTCCTTTTTCATTTAGCCTGTCATAGACCAGCGGTCCGAGGTACATAATATACAGTTTGGCTATGAAAGCATGTTTTGTACTTTTTGAGGGCAAACTATATCTTTCCGTCTTCTTTTAGTAAATTCAGTGCTGTATGGAAGTGCTGCGTGTTGTTTTAGTACAGTGCTCATTATAAATAATTGTCGAGCTGTTGGTAGCAAGAAGCGCTCTTGATACGATACAGCTTTGCTTTAGTACGTACCTATCTTCATTTTCTAAGTTACTACTTACCTATGTTCCATTTTAAGTAAGTGTCTACCTTATGTTCCATTTTAATTTTTTATTAAGTCAAGGACCTTTTAATAAAAGGTAAAGCCTTCATTTTTCTGAAAGTTTTCAGATAAGTGATGTCAATTTATTATGTCTCTCCAATTTTGTTGTGGGTCTCTCAACTCAAATACCCGTAAGAATAAAAACATATAATAGATTGTATAAATAATAACCACTCAATAAATGTACCCTACCCACATCCAAAGAATAAAATCGTGTGACGACTATACGAAACCATTAGTTTCATGTTTATTTCAAAGGGCGACCTTCTTTTTATATAATATTTGTGTGTTGACGAAAAGAACTGTGCGATTACCTACCCCGATAAAATAAACAATCTACTCACAGACCAGTGCTGTTATACCACATAACAGTTTCTCCAAAGACATATAATAATCGTAATAAAATTATTAAAAGATGTCGTCAACAAGGCTTTAGAAACAGTTTTGTGAAATTATACAACAACGATTTACGATTAATTCTGGGCTGTGGCAAGCGCAAGTTTAAAATGAAACAAATAAGCGACAGAAATATTTGGATGTACCCATTATTTTTTGCAAAGCACTGGTATAATTAAAATAAAAATGTCGCTGGCAGCTGAGTAAAGTCCCATCGTTTTGAAATTAGAATTACTTTACAGGTGAGAGCCAATGATGTGAGAGATCAAAGTGTAATCAAGAGACATAAAATTATGGTGGGTTCAAATCGAGAAGATTCGGTACATGTCGGTCAAACAAACGAGTTGACGTTGACGGTACACGGGATGATTTGTACCGTATTTTGAAAATTTTAATTGAGTTCTGTTTTTGGTAATGTAAATATTATAAGTAGGTACGATTATAAAGCTTTGGAGATTTCAGTTATTCCAGCGCGGAAACTCCCACAATTTGTCAAAGTAGATATTAGTCAGCCTCAGAGAGATTTTAGATCACCGTAAGATTGTGAGCTCTGTTATAACGTCTGGCGACATCATAAACTATCGAAAAATTAAGAACTGTTATAATTATAACATAACGCATTCATTTACGGTAGTTTATATTCTATCAATGTCAAATTATCAAATTGTGAACGAACTTGAACTTATGGACAGGGATCATAGTCTGTCCGATTTTATCACCCGTAATATTGTGAACATATTCACAATTTGTAGGTTGCCATGGATAGATATAAACAAATCGAAAAATAATGCCTTACATTTTAAATGGTTTGTTGCAGTTCACCAATTTCGATAGTTTATGATCTCGCTAGATATATTATAAACTAACGATGCTCACAATCTTATCCTGAAATATACATCGAGAATAATTCATTTGAGTTTGTAAAAATTTTCATCCATAATACATGTAGTATTATGGATCACAAATTGTAGAAAGTCAAATGTGTAGCTACAATTAACTACCCAATGTGTAATTTGTGTTGTGGCTACATACATAATCAGCCTATAATGTTCCCACTGCTGGGATACAGGCCTCCTCTCCGTGAGAGGGAGTGGGCCGTGATCCACCACGCGGGCCCAGTGCGGGTTGGTGGATGTCACGTCTTCGAGTTTTTGGTTCTAGGACATGCCGGTGTCCTCACGATGTTTTCCTTCACCGTTTTGAGAGCAGTGGTGATGAAATAATTTACACAAAGTAAAGCGCCTGTCCGGGTTCAAATCAAAATCAAAAAATCAAAATCAAAAGTCATTTATTCAAACTAGGCTGAGGATCAGCACTTTTCGAACGTCAAAATTACATAAGACAGTCCCCCAAAACGCCCAACCTTCGCCACTTCCTAGTGCTTTAGCTGGGAAGAAGAAGTGGCCAACAAACTCCCCAGCAGCACAGCTGTCTGTTTAGTTAGAGAAAATAATGGATTCTATACAATAGTATGCAAAACAATTTACACCACGTGAAACACAAAACATTAAATTATTAGCCATATGTCAGCTAGCACACCACTATACCAACAACAAAAAAAAAAAAAAGAAAAAGACCGAAAACTATTCTTAAGCAGAGATAAAAACGTAAACAGAACTTAAAACCTAAGTAAAAGCCTTCAAGTATAAAGGGCGTGCCCGCTTACATATATCTACAGCCGTAACAGTCACAAATGATGAACTAGGACCATCAAATTAAAATAAATAAACAGTTAATTACTAATAACAAAACAAAACAATGGTCAGCAAGACGACCAGTCACCACAAGCAGCACCCGTTCACGAGCATAACGCAAAAATCAGCCATTACCCCGAGCCTATGACCTAAAATTCGTAAGATGCGGCTGTTACCACCTGGGCCACCACTGCTCTACACTGCTTGTGGCTACACATTAAACGAATTCTTGTCGATTATACGTCTTTAGAGGCTGACTGTAGGGAGAGCCAGGAGAGTTGTCACAAAGGACAGTTGTTACAAAGTCTATTTATCGGATTCTCTTATCGATAGCGAGCTGGCAACATCGCGTGAGGTCTCTTTGTTGCCGCGCTAGCCGATGCAGTTTGTCGCGGCGGCCTACTAAGAGTGGAAGGTGACTATGCGACGTCGATGGCTAAAAAAATCACGTAAGTTTTTCACTCCTTTTTTAATAACCTACTCATCGATACGTGTTATGTTGTTGGTATTTTTTTAGTAACCCATATAAGCATTGAATACTTATCTAAATTTAAATTCATGATATTAACTTCTTAGCTTCACTGCATTTCTCGAGGTTATGTGACATTGGTGCCGATTCCCTTGTTCACAAACTAAACTAAATTTAAGTTCAGTGCATCTTTTTCTTTCTATTTCATTAAGAAAAGGACAGAAGATAAATTTTTGTTTAGTCATGTCAAATTAATCAGCGCCTGTCACTACTCAATACAAGTTTAGACGTGATTAAAAACTTGCCTACTAAAATTACGTCAATTTATGTCAAGCGCTGATTATTTTGACAGGACTAAACTAAAATTTATCTTTTGTCCTTTTCTTAATGAAATAGAAAGGAAAAGATGCACTGAACTTAAATTTAGTTTCTAAAGTCATTATTACGATGACCTATTCGTATACTCAGACAACATTGTGGTCACATCGTAATCAAGACATTTGAAAAGCATGTCCAATTGTCCAGCAGCATACGGCTCCACCATGATGTGATGATATTATAATATTTATTATTTCTGGGATGATAACGATATCGCTATTTGAATAACTTTAATTGCTAGTGTCAAAACCCAAAGTGATCAGGATTTCTCAATTCTTAAATATCAGTATGACAATTAATCAAGTGTCAATCACGGTGTCCAACACGGGAATGATCGGCAGTTTGACACCCAATATTTCTGGTTGAGTGGTAGTTCATCTATTTATCATCAAACGATCGACCTACTGTGCTCGCTTCCACTTTGTTTTTACAATGTAAACCATTTGCCACAATGTTTACAAACGCACTTAAAACAACAGCACGCGAACAGTTCTTGATTATAAATAAATAGGAAGCTGTAATTTACTGTTTTTAGGATTCCGTACCCAAAGGGTAAAACGGGACTCTATTACTATGACTCCGCTGTCCGTCTGTCTGTCTGTCTGTCCGTCTGTCAGTCACCAGGCTGTATCTCATGAACCGTGATAGTTAGACAGTTGAAATTTTCACAGATGATGTATTTCTGTTGCCGCTATAACAACAAATACTAAAAAACAGAATAAAATAAATATTTCGATCAATTCTCTTACTACAAATGTAAGTTGGTCGACTGTTACCAGTTAACTTGTAAAACCTACTTAGCTGTGATAGTTTTTGATAGTTTTTCTTTTAATTTCATTTATTATGTACTACTGTCATGATTTTTTTTACATCTCGATTAATAAGCAAGCAATTAGCTGGCAGAGGGGGGGGGGGGGGGGAGGACCGAGGACGAAAAGTAGTGTTCACAAACCCGCAATATTTTTGAGGTAGACGAGAAAAAAAAATATAATTCCCACATGGCGTGCACCCTAAAAAACCACACCCCCTTCTGTTGATTAATTCCGGCCGCTTTCTTTCAACTTCTTGCTTTAATCTCTTCAGTCGTTCGCAGTAGAGTTCAGAATCGATGGTCCTGCCTGGTGGTAACAGCTCATAATGAATAATACCCTTCCAATCCCACCACACACACAGCATCACCTTGTTGCGAGTTAACCCGGGTTTCGCCACAGTCTGTGAAGCCTGACCGGCCTTTGACCACTACCTTTTTCGCACGTTCTTGTCGTACGTGATCCACTTTTCATCACCAGTTATCAGCTTCTTCAAAAATGGTTCGGTTTCATCACGTCGTAATAAAGAATCACAAATGAGTACACGGTTCATTAGGTTTCTTTCAGTGAGCTCGTGAGGTACCCAAATATCGAGCTTTTTTGTGTACCCAGTTTTTTTCAAATGCGCCAAAACTGTTTTGTGGTCAATTCCCAGTTCTTCAGCTACGTCGTAACTACTGATTTGCCGATCTTGCTCCACTTTTTCAAAAATGGCATCCATTTTATCCGTAATAAGGCGACCAAAGCGACGTGCATCTTTGACATCAAAATTTTCGGATTGAAAACGCTTAAACCAAATTTGTGCTACCCTCACAGACACTGCATTGGGTCCATAAACATCGCTAATTTTTTTGCGGCTTGCCTTGCATTTTTACCTTTTTTGTAGTAAAATTTTAAAATGTATCGAATTTCTTCATTAGATTCACTCATCTTGACGGTACGAAAAATAAATGAAAATCACACATTTTCCTAATTTGAATTTGGAATTATGTTCTTTAAAATTTAAACTTTCAATGATACCAAAACCAGCCAGATACAAATAGTATACCCAAAGAGATTTTATTACAAGTTCATACTTACTATAAAGCGAAAAGACTTTTTCCCCAACCTAACATGTAGACCTATGCCAAATTAAATCTTTGTAGTACTAAGCGTCTCTGAGCTTCACTCTGGACAGACAGACAGACAGACAGACGGGCATGGCGAAACTATAAGGGTTCCTTGTTTACTACGGAACCCTAAAAACCGGCCAAGTGCGTGTCGGACCACGCACAACGAAGTGTTCCGTAGTTGGGATGAATTTATCCCAAAAACAACCTTATCATTGTAGTTGAAAAACATGTTTTTCCCATACATCGATATATGAACGTCACGTTCAATTCTCTAACTGCAAATGTAAGTTGGTCGACTATTAAAATTTGTAAAGCCTACTTAGCTGTGATAGTTTTCCCTTTCATTTCTTTGTATATACTATTGCCGTAATTTTTTCACATATTCAAAAACAACCGTTTAGCTGGCAGAGGGGAGGGGGACACTTGACTCTAACAACAATTAGTAATTTAAAGCTTAATAAAAAATGGTTTCCACAAACCAAGCACTATTTTTGAACGACCTATCCAACAATACTCCACACCATGGGATAGACGAGAGAAAAAAATATCATCCCCAGTTTACGTGCAAGAGAGGTATATAATTATTAATATGTATACCTATGCCATATTACAGCTTTCTAGTACTAAGAGTCTCTGAGTTAAGCCGGGGACCGCCAGACAGACAGACGGATATGGCAAAACTATAAGGGTTACTTGTTTACTACGGCACCCTAAAAAAGGTCGCAAGTGCAGGAAATAATGATGAAAATAAGCAGGGTTTGTAGAAACTGCTTAGTGCGCAACTCCTGGGTGCTTTGACCGGAGCGTAACATTATAAAGTCCAACCGCAAATAGGTAAGTTTAACACGAGTAAGAGTCGTTGCCCGCAGTGCAATCTTTATTCATTTTCTCTAAAACCATTGTTATTTTATACGAGCGTCTCAATTATGTAATAATTTGTAGTGTAATCCTATTATTGAATTAATTTTAAAGTGAAAAGCGGACTTGGGGCTGAGATTATGTCTTTATGGACTGCTACTGTGTATGTTTATGACTGTGGTAATAGCCGTCGCATAAGCCTCGGGAACAGTGTATTTAATGGGCTGTAAATGAAAAATGGCGCAATTGTCGTGACGTAGTTGCCAAGGGCACCGCGGCTCCTCAGGGACCGATTTGTGGTCATTGTGTCTTTTATCGTCCGTATGTGTTGGTCCGACTTTGTTACGGCACTTAATTTTCTGATTTTACTGCCTTTTGGGCGAACAAAGCTCCGGTAACGTTATTAACTTATTATATAAATGATAAAATTTGTATGATTCAGAGATTGAATGAAAACTTCAGTTAGAAATGGTGAATCATTTTTGGGAATTGTGCAAATCATTGCAAATGAAACTGCAATTTCAAGCGTTGCGTCAACCTGTTTTGTTTCAGCGGAAAAAACAAGGAAAATGTTAATAAAAACATTCAGACAAAAAATATTCATAACGTATATGTATTTATAAAATATATAATGCTGTTTTTAAACGAGCCTGTTATATTTATGTATATTTCTGTTATATCTATGGATACTTCTGTTATATTTATTTGTTCGATACCTGTGTAGGACAGTATTTGTTTTGGACGAGGAACAAACACAATAACTCGCCCTGAACCATTTGTGTTCTAAAACAAATATAAAAATATAAGGTGGAATTTCTGAATCAAAACAAAGAGCAATTTATCCCTGGAAGAGATACGGCGGCTGGGGTCAATCGATTACTTTATACATCGTTGTGACAAATAGTTCCATTTGCCGTTTCCAGATGGCAGGGGCTGCCTTTTATTCTCTAACCATTGCCGACGGCAATTTCATATTTCGTAACAGGGAAAAGGATTTCTCGTCTAGCTTCCAATTATTGGAATCACGATTGCTCAAAGGAATCGTTTCGTTACGATACACAGGTGCTTTCAGACGTTTAACTTGAAAATAATAATCAGATAAATCTGCACAACTTTGCAAAAACAGGTTGTTTTCCCGGATCTCGTAGCAAGGAAAATCAATTGAGCGTACGTACTTAAATAGTTGTACTAGTTTGTGCGCGTTGCAACTGTTGCAAGCCTATTTAGGAAACTGTTTAACTTTTTGATGTGAACATCTTTTCTTTCGCTTCATCATCATTTCAGCCGAAAGACGTCCACTGCTGGACACAGGCCTCCCCCAAGTACCGCCACTTCGACCGGTTTTGTGCTTCCCGCATCCAGCGGATTCCTGCGGCCTTCACAAGGTCATCGGTCCACCTTGAAGGAGGCCTTCCAACGCTACGTCTTCCGGTACGCGGTCGCCACTTCAGAACCTTTCGGCCCCATCGGCCATCTGTTCTGCGAGCAATGTGCCCTGCCCACTGCCACTTAAGTTTGGCAATTATTTTGTGGGAGTGATTTCGTGAAAAGGGACGGAAGTGTGTAGACAGTGAGAAGTGACAGCGTGAGCATGAAATAAGTAAGTATTTTTTAATAGCATGGAATTAGTTGCTATATAAACTACGTACTATATAAAATAATACTATATATGTACTGAATGAATGAATGAATATATCATTCATCCATTCATTCATTCATTCATTCATTCATTCATTATAGATTGTAAGTAGTGGGGGTCAAATTTCAACCAGTGCGCGACCACTAGCCTATACATATACGAGTATACAACAATGAATCCCTATTTTCCTTGGCCACGGCATCACGCGTGAACGGCTGGACTGATTTCGCTAATTATTTTTTTGTTGTGTTTGTTATTGTCAGAAGAATAACAAAGACAACAAAAAAACCTCCACGCGGGCGAAGCTGCGGGAAAAAGCTAGCAATGAATAATTATTCTACTTAATAAATATTTCAGTATTTAGTTTTTAAATTACGAGGTTAATTTCTGTCGCTGCTCAGTTGCTTACTACCAAGGTGAGATGTCAGGTGTTACACATCCTGCCGGGGTCGCGGGAAGCTACTAAAGGGTCACCGTGGGCCCTGGCAACACAGGCAACAGGAAGGAATACGGGTGGGTTTTAGTCAGTAAGAGTCTGACACACCCTCCCGCCCCGCCCAGAGCGGGAGAAGTTATTTGATGATTTCCCATCCAAAAAAAAAAGGTGTTACACATCATATGCAACTACTGTACGGCTCGCTCGTTTTTTATTTTACTTTTTCGGAACCGGCGCGGGCGTGCGTGTATAACCCAGATGTGTGAACGTAAACGAAGCAAAAGGAGTATGTAAGGAGCGTAGCAGGTGGCGTTCTATAGTTTCTGCCTACCCTCATGGGAAGAAGAAGTGAGTTTATGTCTGAATGTATTTATTTTACATTGTTATGCTAAGTACCTAAGTCATCATCATCTACCTAGCCTTTTCCCAACTATGTTGGGGTCGGCTTCCAGTCTTACCGCATACAGCTGAATATCAGTATTTTACATGGAGCGACTGCCTATCTAACCTCCACAACCCAGTTACTGGGTAGCACGATACCCCTTGGTAAGACTGGTTGTCAGACTTTCGAGCTTCTGACGACCCGTAACGACTGTCAAAGATCTACAAATGACAGCCGGGACCAACGGCTTAATGTGCTTTCCGAGGCACGGAGGGGTCTTGGTATGTAAAGATGGTCACCCATCCACGGACCAACCGCGGCAAGCGTAGCTTAACCTGATCGATCGACCCGTGCGGCTGTTATTACTTAGCCACAAGCCCCTCACAAGCGTTAATGCTAAGTACCTAAGTAAGAAATAATAAATCACTACTGTAGGTTATTTTTATAACCCAACTTCCTTCAAGGATATCCATGTCCCTCGACTAGTATTGCTCAATCCCCGGGATTTCCGTCTGTTTTCCCCTGATAAAAATGCCAGTTGATCGACAAGTATTGAACAAAGGTACGATAAAAGCTTACCTATATTTGCTTCGACGGTTGGATAGACATATAAAGTGTCAATGGGATTGTTTGTGTACGGTGGCTGGATACGGATCCAAAAAAAAACTTAGGATCCAATGATTGTGTGAACAACAAAAGCTTTTTACAACACGACTATCGTTGCGCGGTTGAAATACTTTTCACTCAGAATATCGCAAGCGGGATAAGTAAAATTTTATGCTTTTGGATCTTTATTAGTCGTTACGGTCGTCAGAAGCCCGAAGGTCTGACAACCAATCTTACAACCACCAATCTTACCAATCTTCCAAGGGATATAGTACTACCCAGTAACTAGGTTGTGGAGGTCAGATAGGCAGCCGCTCCATTTAAAGAAGCCAACATAGATGGGGAAAGGTACAGTTGATGAGGATGGTTTTGAATTATTTGATCATAAAATATTGGAATGCCTCGTTGTTCGAGTAATCGTAAGCGCTACTGCTGAGCATGATGTCCTGGGTTCGATTCCCAAGTCGGGCAAAGTGTTATTGGGTTTTTCCATCAAGGATTTCTAAATAGCAGCCTGGAGTCTGGATTTGTGCCCGTTTGGCAATAGGCTCGCTCCTATTACATGGGTGTACCCTACTTAAGTAAATGTATTGGATTTTGACAATTATTAGTTGATACCGCTAAACAATTTTCCATAGCAAACGAACCAAAAGTTTTAACTCGATGCTGTTGTAAACATCAGGGATCTGAGAATAAATTAGGTGTAGTTGTCACCTTCGCTGCTCCTGTTAATTAACCTAGCTCGATACACGAGGGAACACTGCGGCTTCAATTAATTAGTGTTTGTGGTTTACAAAGTCAACGTCAAGCAATTGGAAAAAGGGCATAATGTTAAAGGCGAGAGCGGACATTTCCTCTGGGAGCTGACAGCCAACGAGCTTTACTTTTCTTTATTCGTTGACTTTCTTTGAGAATAATCTTTTTCAACGAGCGACGTGTTGTATGGAAAACTTTATAATTAAGAACAGTTGAAAGACCCCTGACGGGTTTCTGACGAAAAGTGTGCCAAACTTACTAAATCAAATTCCAAGTTCTTCGATCCAAATTTTTTGGGTCGTGTTGTGTTACCAGTAGTTTATATGCCTATACTTATTAAAAGTAATGACGCAAAAAAGGCATTGTATAAGTAATTGATGTTAATTAACTGGCTGGCAACTAAGAAACTTCATTGTGTTTAATTAATGCGTTGAAAAGTTTAAAAGTCTTCTGTGTCCCATTAGCCCATTTAGAAGTTGTCTTTTAACTTTGTAAATTGGAGTTCGCAAGTATTAAGGTGGAAATTTGGGATAGAATGTTTATGTTGAGTATCCGAGTTGATAGCGTTATGACTTCTGATTCGCAGAGCGTCATTTGTTTCAATTTGTAAGTACCTAGTGAATTCTAACTTTCCGTTTGGAGTTGTAATCAATGACGTAATCTTTGTTTATTATTATTCGTAAAATTAGCGTTATCAAGTAGGTACATTTTTTTAGTGCCTCTGGCGCTCAACCGTAATTGTAATTTACGAGTATGCATTGAACGCTAATAAAGAAACACTACAACCGCATGATATATTGAGCAATGTAAGCAGTGGGACACATAATGAATGTCCTGGCAAGAAACAGAGCAGATACCATCAGGTTAAATTAAATTCTACGAGATTAAATTCAACGGGGTAGCACTGCAGGCGTGAATTGGATTACCATGTAAATATTTGTGCCTAAGCCTGGTACTCACGAGATGAAGCAACTCGATGCAATATCGCGGGAGTCTCGCCAAATAATAGGGCATGAATAGACATATTGGGTAATTGATGTAGCCTCTATTATTATTTAGCAATAAAAAACTCCTTTCATTCGAATAGTTGAGCGAAGGCTACGGGTTAACAATGAGTTCGCCCTTGACATTGTCTCGCGATTAAATCTCGATGTGTGTACATCTTTCATACCTTTCATTTCTAGGTGGGCATTTTTTTGAAACTGCTACCTATCTTTGAAAATAGCTTACTGATATTGTTTTGAATATTTTAGCTTATTCTTGGTTTAGTCGAGTGATAAATTTAACAAATTTTGCGAGTGTTGTATTTTTTTTATTATATGGCCTTTATTTCAAATAATATATGTAAATAAATAGTAACTTAGATACGTTTTGGTCATGACCGTTACCAAATAATAAACTGCTCCTGAAATAAAACTGAACTTAGGATTAGACTTTTTTGGTGTGTATGGGTTAATTAATTGTGCTGTATAGCAATCTAACACAAAAACTCAGTTGTGTGCGAAATACTGCCATAGTAATTTGTAAAAAAATGTCATGATCGTTACTGAAAACGCTGTATTTAATTTGTATATATCAATTAAACAACTAGTAATCGATCTAGAATTACCATACCAAAGTTAACTTAAATGCCTGTCTGTTAAAAAGTATAACTAAATCTATTCAATTATTTTAAGAAACATAGAAAACCTATAAAAGCTATTAAAATATTTCGAGGGACAGTCACGTATACCTGACCAACCAGTAACGGTCCTGACATAGTATAGTTGTGGATACACCGATTTAGTAAATAAAACACATGTTTTACAATATTAAAGTTGTCTTTATAATTTTTAAGTCTTCTGACTTATGCTGCTAAGGCATATTTCAGATTTGTAATAAGTTGATATTGGTCTTGTTGGTGCATATTATTAAAATAATGTTTCTTGAAATATTTAATGTCATTTTCAAAGTCTTGTAGTAAGTGATTACTGGTTCCGTTTTTCTCTGCTTTTACCGTTTTCTTAGTTGTCTTTTCTGTAGTTTCTGATCCTTCTTTTTTGGAGTATTTATAGATAAATGTCTCTCATTGGTACCAGGTGACGTCTTGATTTAATTACACATTTGTGTCGGATATAATGGGAATGTTCTTGCATTTCGTGCATTTACCATACATGCATTCGAAAGATTTTAGGTCACATGTTTGTAACTTATTACTTTGCCCACAACATATATTTTATGCAGTTTCATAGTAGTAAGGATTCTCTCAGTGTGCCCACATATTTAGGCTGTCCTGTCCGTTTTTAGTCCGGCTCATACGTTACCAGTCATTTGGTAATGGTCAGGACGTAACGGTACCACAGCTTCTCGCAGTTTTTTTATCATAACCTAAAAATGTTGTTTGATAACTAAATAGCTCTTATTTACCGAAAACCAGAGTTAATTTCGCCACGTGAAACAATTTTTGCTATAACACTAACATTACATAATCATTCTGGAAACGTGAAATAGTTACCGGTCAATGTGAGGCGAAAACTCCGAAAAACGTCCGTTACCGGCCAAAAAACTCTCAAGACTGAAGACAAATGTAAACTGACTCTTCAAAACGGCTGCTGGTGTTACCATTTTTGATTTGGTGTTGCTATTTAAATAAAAAGTCGACGAGTGGTAGAAAAAAATCAGTACTAAAATTAATTCAATTTACGGTCACGGTGCATGGACTTGTCCAGTTAACACATACCCAGGGGACAGATAAAAACTTTAAAATGTGTAAATACTTGTATTATAATATAATAGAGTTTAACATACTTGAAAACTACAACTAGATTACAAAAACTAAAATATGTGCAATATGTACTAAGAAGCAAATTGCAAAGAAATAAGTTGACATAGGTCATATTGTATATCTAAAAGAGGACAGTACTGCAAGACTTAAGATGCCGCATTTCTGGATTTAATTTGATCAATTTGTTTTAAATTTCTCTTAACAATTTAAGTAAAAAAAGAAAACTTTAGTCATTTGGAGCTATTCAATAATGACTCGACACTTCTATGTCATAAAAATATTAGTTATTTGCATCTTGAATGTATGGGACATCCCATGAGTGGAATTGTAGACATTTTGACGAAAATGCCCAGGTACCTTTTAAGTCAATCGTTATTTTAGATTTTGTGTAAGAAAGTTGATAACTCCTTTAAACTAACGAGGAAATGATTGGGAGAAATGTGAAATGTCCGCAACGTAGCACAATCAGAGAAATTGCTAGTTTTACTAGGGGCTTATAAATTGGGTGATCTTAATGTAATTTGCTAACACCAGTACCTACCTTCTAATTTAGGTACCTACGAGTTCCAATAATGTTTGTTAGTGAATTCCCAGCGTTACAGATCAGCAGGGGACTACAGAGGAGGCGCGGGGGATGGGGGGGGGGCTGGCACGTGCCTCGCGTTACTCCACCCACGTGACAAACAACTTGAGGGATCAAAGAACACGCCTTCAGCAAAGTATCAGTACAGCCCTAACGAATATTTCTTACGTCATTACGTACATCACCGACGAAATATTGATCACATCGATATCGATATCTTTTTTGTAGGAATAAATAGTCGATTTTAATATCTCTTAAAATTTTTAAACTTTTTTTTTTACAGTTTGGCTTTAGTTTAAGACTTTTGTGGGTCAATAAATATGCCTTCAGCGTACTCGTTTAGGTACCTACTTGTAATGTTGCCCACGATTCCCACGAGGTTCGTTATTATTTGTGATTATTTTGTGGCTTGATTTTAAGTATTGCGTATTAGGTATACTAATTATGGTTGGTATTTATTAGATACTCTATAAATCACAGGAACTTATGTAATATAGACTCAAAGTTCGCGGAGAATTGAAATGAGCAACTAGGTATTTAAGTAGTCAAAATACAATCTAATACATACTCGTACGTTGGCAGGCACGTAAATAAGACCGTAAGTAATAAATAATCTCCTACAAATGTTGATCAGAAATAATAGTCACTAATGTCCGTGTAATTTGGTCCCTGCTCTCAAACCGTGCTCCATTATAACATTGTCGTGGTCGTACGCGGTCATTGTTGAACGATAATTGCATATCTACAAGTACGTTCAATGTACAACGCAACAAATAGGGGTGCCTACTGTTTGTCGACAGTCGACTCTTTGTTCAAAATGTTTACAAACCCTTCCCTTGAATTTCGGCAACGCTGGCGTCACCGCCGTGATACAAGCATTATGACATTATAATTTGGGACGTTTCACTAATTCAAGCGACGCAAGCAGACTCCTGCAAATTAATGTTGCACAAAGTAATTAGCCGGAAGAGCTTTACAAATGGTCTTGGCACCACCTTTATTGGGCTCAGAGCATGTTATGTTACATATTACGGGGAAGCATTGTTTGTACAATGTCAAATTAAGAACAGTTGAAATTATTTTGTCAAGATATGTATATTCGAGTTATTATGTCCTAGTTACGTACATTTGTACAAGCTACTGCTAGGGATGACTTCCTGGCGGCGTCAGCGTGGTGTGCTACGCTGACGACACGTTGGTCCTGGTGCAGGGGAGGTTGCACCAGGCGGCGCCGAACAAGCGACACGCGGGGTTGCGACAATCGTCGACAGGATCCGGCAATTGGGACTCGAGGCGACCTACAAGCCCGGACAAGTCCGAGGCCATATGTTTTCATGGTCCTCGGAACGCGCCACCGTCGGGTTCCCAAATAACAGTAGGAGGGGTTCACATCGGCGTCGAGTCGACGATGAACCTGGAACCTCGACAGCCGGTGGAACTTCGTGTGGCATTTCCGACGTTTGGCTCCCAGACTGGAGCGGGCCAGGGCTGCCTTGAAGTGGCTCCTGTCCAATTTAGGGGGTCCAAGCGCTTCCTGCCAAAGGGAGGTTCCTGTTCCGGATAAGGCGGGATGAAACGCCCGGGTGTCACCACTGTGTGGGTCTCCCGGAGGACACGGTGGAGGTATTCTTGGGCAGAGATCTCTCGCGTCCGGCCCTGGTCCAGGCCATGGTACGGAGCAAGAGTACATGGAAAACCCTCACCTCCTTTTGCGAAGCAATAATACTCGCGAAGGAGGAGGCGGAACGGGTGTGGGAGAGGAAAACTTCACGCCCTTATGCCCCTAGTCACCGCAGGAGACCAAGTTCTGGGCGACGGGAATCCCGAGGTGATTCCCGGCCACCGAAGGCACGGGCTTGCGGACGGTTAGCAATGGGTAGCCCGCCGTCCGATAAGGACCAGAGCCGGGTCGACGGCACGTTGTGTTCCACGCGCGACTCAAAGAGATGTCAGCACAAGTGTCCACTTGTACCGATGACTGCTGGGGTCGCGGGAAAGTACAAAAGGGTTACCGAGGCCCCTGGCAACACAGGCAACGGACGGAACATGGGTGGTTTTTAGTCGGTAAAAGTCTGACACACCCTCCCGCTCCGCCCAGAGCGGCAGAAATTATTTGATAATTTCCCACCCAAAAAAAGGGATATGTGAATATAATAAACGAATGTTTAATAAAAATAATGTTTTAAAATAATGTAGTCTATTTGCGCCCGTCTCGCAGACGATAGGCAAACAAATAATAAATTACAACAACCTTTTTTTGTAACATATATTTTGTTCATGTACCTAATTGCCTCCCTGCCTAGGCTTTTCCCAGCTCTGGCTTCCAGTCTACCCGAATGCTGCTGAATACCAGTATTTTACATGGAGCGACTGTGTATCTGACTTCCAGAACCAAATTACTGGGTAATACGATACTTATGGTAAGAAGACTTGTTGTCAGACTTTCGGGCTTCTGACGACCCATAACGACTGTCAAAGATCTACGAACGACAACAGGGACTAACGGCTTAACGTGCTTTCCGAGGCACGGAGGGGCCTTGGTTCATCTACCTAATTATTTCTCCGAAAAACGTTCCTTATCCCTACATTGATTTTATCAATGTAGAAAGGAATATCCTGAATAGGGATGGGATGATTACCCGCCGTTCCGTTACATTCCGTACGCTATTTTAAATGAATCGTGTAATCAACCACGAACGCAGGTGAATATCTAATTCGTTAGCTTTCAGTAGTCTGGCATCGTTGACCCATTTGTTCAGGGCCCAATCACAGGCCGAATTCAATTTCGTCCACTTTTATTCGCTACGATAATCTTGAAAGATACGAAAGGAAATAAGAGAAACCCTATTATTATTATATCTCTTTTATTATGAAGTTATTGGTGTGTTACTCGTTCATGCAAAAAGACGATATTGGTACTTCGAAAATGGAGGACGCAACTAAAGAGCCTTCTATTGTAATATAAGTATGTTTACTAGGTATATAGCGCAGAGAATTTATAACAACAATATAAATATACATATGGAATATGTTAAATTCTGTACAGGAACTCAGGCTGGGATGGCGTGGGCGTGCAGTGCCATTAACCGCGTTGTTCGTGCTAGCAGTTCTAAAGATAAATTGTCGCGAGTAAATTCTATTGCAAGTATAATATGTGGCGGTGTCCGTATAGCCGACTGTCCGAAGTGTCCGGGTCCAGTTAACTGGCAGTTTGCGCGGCCGCCAACACCTCAGCAATATAAACGCGCCCGCACCCCGTCCTAATGTGTGAACATATACCAAATGAAACTTGAATTGCTACGAAGGTACGGAGATGCTTTCCCTAATGTGCTGTTTATAGTTGTAACACCAGTTCAGGGGTCGCACAGCGTGTCGCATTCTTTCGTGAATTTATTTTTAATGTCATTTCGAGCTTGGAGGTTGAGGTCGCCTGGGGAAAATGTCTGTTATAATATAAAAACAAAAGAATAGCACTGGTAGAGATAATGTTATGGCTCCTTTACACAAAGGCGAATGTTGAACATTTGAGGATAACGGGTGTAACTACTTGCTGTTTTATATACAGTTAGCGTGGGTTTGATTTTAGCTTATGTGTGCTTTTGCCAGTCACACTGTCATGCTTGGAAGTCGTATAGAGTCTAGTAGAGCATGGTTGTGTGGCATAGTTTGAAGAGTCAGCAGGCTCTTTCTAATGTAAGGATATTTATAGGAAACGTCATTATTGTTTTGAGTTATTGTAAGTTTTGTACGTGAGCTAAGTACCTATGAGAGTAAAAGTAGATAATATAGTACTATTATTGATTAAGTATTATGTGAATGCATTGACAGTTCTAGTTCAATGGCATGACTGTTGGAGTCATGAATGCCATTTTCACATAAATCAAGTCATCATTGTCTATGTTTTATCACATACCCGTACAATGTGGAATAAGCGTGCTTCCCACGTTATTTTTCTCCATAATTTACGTCAAAATTACATAAAGAAAATTTTACGTGAGCGAAGTCTTTAATCATCAGGCCTAATTAAAATTGATTACCAGCGTAACTAATTCCGATATTTCAGGTTTAAATGAAAAGTGTTATAGGCATATAATGCAGGCATTTATGTTCAAGAGAGGATGAGGAGTTTGTACGTGAGCAGGATAATATTGTCATTTCAGATTACCGTCGTTCAGCTACTTCTCTTGAGGGCCGGAGCTCGTGAACGACGGCATCATGCAATAAAAAGACTTTAATATTGCCATTTTGCAGGCAATTTAAACTCCAATTTTGTGATGGCACCTTACTGTACAATACCGTCTTTACGTTTTATTGCATTTGCCTGTTTAAAGTTTGTTTTTGACTTAATTAGTTTTCTGATAATGTCAAGTACTGAGGATATAAAACAAATAAGAACGTACAGCTTTTATGCTTTTTTTACGAGGCTGAATTTATTAGATTCGTAGATTTAATTTGAATACAGAAAAACCGGCCAAGTGCGTATCGGACCACGCACAATGAAGGGTTCCGCAGTTGGGATTACTTGGGACGAATTTATTCCAAAAACAAGCTTAACATTGTAGTTGAAAAACCTGTTCTCCCATACATCTATATATGCCACGGTCAATTCTCCAAATGCAATACGGAACCCTAAAAATTAGCACAGTTCTCATTTAGTAGTGTTGACGCTACTATTGGTATAGTAATGTAGTCTCTAAGTATTGAGTGGCTATCAATAAATTAATAAACTGCCAAATTATTATATATTTGTTCCCAGTTAGAATCAGCCATTTTGAATTTAAATCAAACCACGTTCCTTTGCGTTGCGTCATTAGGATCATCAATTTATTAACTATTTCCATTTTGAAATCACCCTTGTCCAAGACTACTTTATGTTCATGCATTAAGTTCAGAGTTTCCGCTGAAGCTCTGGGAAAGGCAGCCCGTTTAATAACGGCATTATAGACTTAGCGATTTAAGCACTATGTTGGTAAAATTAGTTTAGTCTCAGCTTTGTGTCGCTGCCAATGGCCGGGCATTGATATATTGTTTTTACAACAATGTGGGTAGTTAGTCAGGCACCTATACTTGGTTAGTTTGTGGCTTGTTATTTGGAATGTCGTATAAAATACACCTTTTACTATACCTACTATATATACTATTTGACTATGGAAATTAAATTTATCATCTGCCTAGCCTTTTCCCACCTACGTTGGGGTCGGCGTCCAGTCGAACCGGTTGCAGCTGAATACCAGTATTTTACATGGAGTGACTGCCTATCTGACCTCCACAACCCAGTTACTGGGTAATACGATACCCTTTGGTAAGACTGGTTGTCAGACTTTCGGGCTTCTGACGACCCGTAACAACTGTCAAAGATCCACGAATCAGTGCAGCCGGGACCAACGCGACGGCTTAACGTGCTTTCCGGGGCACGGCCCTCCGTGCCAGCCACCACCACCACCACCTATCCCCCAGCCACCCATCTACGGACCAACCGCGGCAAGCATAGCTTAACCTGAACGATTGACCCGTGCGGCTGTTATTATTTAGTCACAATAGGGAATTCAATGGATTTGTGAAATAATGAAATACATTTATAATGTTCCAATGTACTTACTTATTTGGAATTTTTAGGGTCACGTAGGTAATTGTCATCAACATAACACGTGACATTAATTCGCAAATTTTGATATAAACACCTATTTATTTAACTACTACATATTTTATATAAACCTGTACTCGTGTTTGTAATCCTTATTTACATTTTATTTCAGGTACAGCTCTGGCGACGCAACTGTAAACAATGGTTGTTAAACACAATATCTCCTAGACAACACCTTTGAAGAAGAACAAGCAACTCTATCCCGAGGGAAGGTGTCGGATTGCGAACATCCACGTGTCATCCACCGGGACACGACTTATTTCTTATCTAATACCTGGTATTTGTTTTTTAATAAACTAAATCCATGCATCCATCCAACAACATAAACACATAACATTACTCCTTGTTTCCCCGAAGGGTTGGGCAGATGTGTACCTGTAGTACACCCACATTTCGCCAGTTATGTTCAAGTCCCATGTAATAGCATCCATCCAACCAATATGAATAATGCGTGTGAGTTACGCTTTCACGCTGAAACAGCTGGACGGATTTGGATGAAATTTGGCACATGGGTGGACCGGTAACTTACACACGGCTGTATATCAAGCTATACACTTACAGTATACGCTGACCTGTTAATGTACGGAAATCTTAAACAATGCGAGATCAGCTTATACTGGAAATATTCACAAAAATATAATATCACGCCTTGTTTCCCCGAAGTGTTGGGCAAAGGTGTACCCACAGACTGGAAACCCCTAATCTCTTCAAAGTGAGAGTGAACAGGCTTCTTCTGGGTAAGCTCGCTCCATCGTCGACTTTGTTTCTGTCGCCTCTGGCATAGACTAAAGTCAAGAGCAAACCCATCACAAATAAAAAAAAAAAAAAAAAAAAAATATAGCGACATATATCGGATACTTTTTATACGATAATTACTACGTTCTAGTGAGATAATTTCCGACCTCCACGGGAGGAGCCGCGGGCACCTACAGAATAACATAACATTTCGCCTGTATTCCCTGAAAGGTTAGGCTGAGCCGAAGCTCTTTTGGCATTAAGGCTTCTTCAAACAGGCGCGACACGCGTCGCGACACAAAGGCACCGCGTGTAGCACTACAAGCGGTGCCTTTGTGTCGCGTCGCGTGTCGCGCTTGTTTGTAAGAGTCTTTATGATCATTGTTTCTGTTTTTTTTTAATAGTTTTAATGTGTATTTTTTTTCTGTAATGCCAATAAAAGCATTTTTCTTTCTTTTCTTCTTTCAGAGGTAAACACACATTTCGTCAGTTATGTTTAAGTCCCATGTAATAGGGGGCGAATCTATTGTCATCAACGGGCCACGTCAATCCAGACTCCGGGCTGTTACTGAGAAATTCCAGATGGAAAAATCCAATAACACTTTGCCCAACCTGGGAATTAAACCTAGGACCTCATGTTGAGCGTTAGCGCTTGTGACCACAAGACCATCGAGGCAGTTATAAATACTACTTACATGAGTAAAACTTTCAATATTAATCCATCCTTTCAAAACTTAACTGCTGGGACATGCTGGGTCGGTCTAGCAATTTATATTTAATGCTAAATGTGCCGGACGGGCGTGATCGCTGGACGTGACATTCAAGGAGGGTGTATGCCTATCCAGGTTTATCCCTGTATGAGGGTAGGTCTCCCCCGGTCCAGGCAGCGTTGACGTCCTGCACCGACACGTTCTGGGTATCTACGTGAAATCAGTTGGCAAGTCTTGACAGAATGGGGTTTCTTGACGTAGAAATAATAACATCGAAATTATAAGTCTTTATAAGTGTTCAGGAAGTGGTTTGTGGGACTCTTCAGGAGTACTAGTTGAAGTATTGGATGCTATAATGTTCCTTGCAGACGACTACGAATTCATTAAAATTTTATTTAATTTAATTTTGTAAAGACCACCTTTACCTTACAGAGAACCGATTATCCACCATGTTTTACAAACACTTACACGTCAATCATATTTGAAAAACTAGACGAGGTCGGCGTTTCCTATCTGACTACTCTGAGAAGAAAGGCCAAAACAAACTCAGAGGACACAGATTGTTATAGTATAATCTTGGTCAGTTAATGTGAAGATCATGAAGATTGGTGTCTGAAATGGTTTTTTGAAGAAATAACCACACTGATTGAGTGGACCTGTCCAGTCAGTGCACGCATTTGTCAGTAATCATGAAGCTCACTCAGAACTTAAGGAGCTCAACGATTCGACAAACAATACCAAAGAAAGGACATTTGGGTAGGCTGTATAAATTACTCAAACTGCCAGATCAGGAGTAAAAATTACTGAGAGAAAAATAAACAATGACCCACATAGTCTTCACAATTACAATGATTAAAATAATATAATACTTTACAAAGTAAATATTCGTCATTGTGTATATATGTATAAAAAAATATCAATGTCAATGAGTATATAAAAATCCAGAAATAATCTTGGTCAGATTATTTGAGGACCATATAGATTGGTGTCTGGAATGGTCTTTTGAGGAAAGAACCATAAGGATTTACGTGGATCTGTCCAGTCAGTCCACGCATTATTCAGTTACTGTGTAGCTCAACGACTTTCTGACCTACATTACCTACCTTTCCCGCGGACCAACATGACGCTTCCAACGATACCTTGTTTGTCCAAATACGACTTGTAGTTTTGGAATTATGAGGAAATACGCGAACATGCATACATGCATCCTCCTTAGGCTTTGCCGTAGACGGGTAAAACTCACATTTTTTCACAATTCAAATGCGACTCCATTCCGTTTTCGTGCTCTATCATTCGTAGTGACAGTACTTGACATATTGATGAATTGTTGACGTATTTCAAACCTAGAAATGAATTATATGTATATATTTTAGCCAATTTCTGTGGATAAACGATTATTATAAGTTGTGAGTGTAAAAACACGTTCTTCTCTAGAAAAAGCGGCCATATGCGTGTCGGACCACGCACAATGAAGAGTTCCGTATTTGGGGTGAATTTATCTTAAAAGCAAACTTAACATCTATGTCGAATCAAAATGTATCAAAATGTCGTCAGGAAATAATAATAGAAAATAATGTAATATCTTTCACAGTCACAAGAATTGCAGGTACATATATGTACACTACGTATAAACACCAACGGTTTTAAATAATTACTTTAACTTGCTAAACTACTATTAACTTCTTCTGTAAACACAATACAATTATTTAAATCTATATGATCAAATCAATATGATCGCACCGATTTGCAAAAAAATCACATAAGTAGATTCACCATCGATGAGCCCCACTGCACTGGTCGACTGATTTGTGAACGAACGAGGGTGAAAACATTACTATTATAGGCAAAAGAGGAGATGGCGATAATGTGAGTGCGCTCGGAGTAAAACAATGTGTATGTGCCAAAACGAATTGCCGTCTTTTCTATGTTTTTTTATGTTAAATTGTAAACTGTTTAAGTATGTGTGGTAATTGCAAAATAGATCATTAATTATTTAACGTGGATGGATTAAGATATGAAAATCGGTTTTGTTGTTGAATTATTTTCGCGCCTAAGGTGTATGGTCCACATAAAAAACGAGTAGTCGCTTAAGATGTGTAACATCTGACTTCTCAGCTTAGTAATAAGCAACTGAGCAGCGACAGAAATTAACCTCAGAATTTAAAACCTAAATAATTAAATATTTAATCGAATAATTATTCGTTACTAGTGGTCGCCCACTGGTCGACATTCGACCGCCTCTATTTACAATCTATGTATATAGTACCTACTAATTCCATGCTATTAAAAAGTAGGTACTTATTTATTTCATGCTCAAGCTGTCACTTCCCGTCTACACACTTCCGTCCCTTTTCACGTATGCACTCCCACAAAAAGCGAGAGGAAAGATATTACACATCAAAACCGTCGCACAAGTCACTACAGAAGCGTCATACCCTGTAGCGAAAAAGTTTGAAAAGGAAAGTACGTACGTACGGATGCGTATGACATCCTTGAGCAGGTGGCCAACGCAAGTAATCTCACCCTCGATGTGTGTGAAATGAAAGATTGGGCATCACTAATTTTCATGTCAAATGTAATTGTCAAAGATGGCGGAATTTTTGATGTAATGTCGTTAAGGCTCGCGCAGACTACTAAGCGCCCGCAATATCGCGCTACTCTGCACGAGCCTTTACTCGTTACAGTTCTATTAATTGTTCATTATGGAACGCAAAATGCCCGTTTTATACAGATATTCGCAATTCTTATACGAGTAATTAAATATATTTATAATTATTATTTACGTCAGATGTTTTTTGGTCCTAGGGCGATTTACGATGATACCCAAAAGTGGTCATAACTTTTCATTTATCTCTAAATCTACTATCCCAATAGCTCTGATTACTTTTTCATTCTATTTCTGCTTTATTTGAAAATAGAAAATACTTAGAATAATGACTAAAAGTTAAGTGGTAAAATAAGAACATCGGAGACTCGGAGTACACCATAAATTGCTTGATTGTTTCAAAATTTCACTACGTCACTAAGTAACGAAATTATTTGAATAACATCCTCAACTTATGGGCTATTCAACGAGATATCAACATTTGAGAAATTATTCAGAGGTGCTCGTAAATTAAGGCTCGTACAGACTGGGGCGATATCGCGGTCGCGACAGGCATATTGCTGCCTGTCGCAACCGCGATATCGCGCTAGTCTGTACGTGCCTTTATTGTTTCAATTATGTACTAAAATTAACTAAAATATTAAACGAATGCCTTTGTTACGTCATAACTATTCAAGGTTTTATTGTTTCTACGAACCTCTGCAGTTACTGATATCAAATCAAATCAAATCAAAAATATTTATTTGCTAGAATATGGTACATAAGGTGTTACAGTAAATTTGTTTCAGCATATCCTGCTATAACATGGCGTGCAAATGTATTCACAATCAGCGATGTCAATTAATGTAACTTATAAATCCCAGATTCAGTATATTGATTTGTCTTCTAAATAATCTTTAATGGTATAATATCTTTGTTTATCGCCCTTAATTGTTAGTGATAGTTCGTTTTTGTAAGTTTTGTTAATTATACGAGTACCATAAATTATGGTGTACTCCGAGTCTCTAATGTTCTAATTTTGCCACTTAACTTTTAGTCATTATTCTCAAGTGTTTTCTGTTTTCAAATAGAGAAGAAATATAAAGTAAAAGTAATTAAAGCTATTGGGTTAGTAGACTTAGAGGTAAATGAAAAGTTATGACCACTTTTGGGCATCATCGTAAATCGCCCTAGGACCAAAAATCATCTGACGTACCTACAACATAATTATAAATATATTTTATTATATGAATTGCGAATATCTGTATGAAACGGACATTTTGCGTTCCATAATTAACAATTAAAAGAGCTGTAACGAGTAAAGACTCGTGCAGAGTAGCGCGATATTGCGGGCGCGACGCGCGACGTATTGCGCCCGCGATATCGCCCTAGTCTGCGCGAGTCTTAACGATATATATAAAGGTTTCTATGTCCCATCGTAAATATATGTATAGTAGTGTACATTCCACAAGTCTTTTCCAAAATAAGCAGATATTTTTCTTTTATATTAAAAATACTGATTGAAACATGAATAATAAGAATTCCCTCGTGTTATTATTTCTGAATACATGATATCCGAATATCTGTAACACGGTAGGCCGTGTTACAGATATTTGCTCAAGTATAAACTAAAGCCTTTACAAATAGGTACAAGATTAATATAAATAAATTGTGTTGTTATTATTTTATGTAGATACATAAGAGTAGCCTGAATGTAATTATCCCTGACTTTATCTTCTCGTCTTTTAAGCCCAAAATTGATAGCACTGAAATTCAGGCGCCGTACTTAATGGTACACTTGAGGCATTCCAAAAAGCTTCGGCACAAATCGAAAATAATTAAAAAGTTGCGTTTGGATTCAGCTTACGTTCACTGGTTCACTGCGACAGAAGAATAGACAATGAGGGGACAGATAATAAACAAAATTACACTGGCCCAGTATTTCTTGGCACGCGGCGAGATGCGGAACCAAATTGAAATGTACTGAAATTGACATGTTATTGACATTTGCTTGTATAAACAGCGCCCCAATGAGCTGTCAACATATACATATATGGGGCACATTGTAATTTGTACCAAGGGTAAGCTTTTATGGTACACTCAGGAGCTCGAAGAATTCTTTCCTGCGTACGTTTGTTAGACTTTATCTTTGGCAACCCCAGTGTTTTGGAGAAAATATTGCTAGGTCAGATGGTCGGAGGGCTATTCGTCTAATGAGATTGCGTTTACTTTCGGTTTTTGCTTCCTTGCTCCCATAGAGTAAATGTGTGGGCTAAAGTATGTTCTTACTATTTCCCGGGCCCTTTTTATTTTGTTTATTTAGTATGTTGTTCGATGTTCAGCTACATTTGACGTTGATAACGTACGCATGATTGAATTTGCACCCGGTGCGTCTAAACAAAACGCTTTACGATAGGTATACAGGGCGTCCCACGACTTTGCCATATGGAGGGAAAGTGTCTTAAATATTGTAGATAGAAAAAAATACTGAATGAAGACTTAATTTTTATTTTAAAAACAATACGAACTGCATTGAAAGAATTTTAAATAAACGCATGTCTGGACCGGGAATCGAACCCCCCTAAATGTGAAAAAAAAAAACATGTAGGTACCTAATTTTTACTGTGCCGATCGATGCAGTTAAACGTACCTTACTATTTTAAATAAATGTTAAATTTCATGGTGATGCTATGTTATTTAGAACAAGTAAATGTGTATGATTGCGCTTTTTAATCGGCACAGTAAAAGTACAGGTTTTTTTCACATTTAGAGGCTTTTATTCCCGGTTCAGACAGGCGATTATTAAGAATTCTTTGAATGCAGTTCGTATTGTTTTTAAAATAAAAATTAAGTCTTCATTCAGTATTTTTTGCTATCCACAGTACTCGTATTTAATGTACTTTCCCTTCATGTGACAAGTGGACACCCTGTACGTACCTATATTGATGGGAACTTCAAATTTCAATCTAAACTTCAATATCGAAATGGAAATTTAGCAAACCAATCTCACTAATAAATAGCAGTAACTATACCCCTACCTAGTGTTAGTCAACAGCAATATATTACACATAGTCGGGCCGAGAGTGTAACTGACGAGCAACAATATTGGAGATTAACTCAAATAGAGGGCTACCGTCCAAGCTGGGTAATCACATCTGTGGCGGCCAGTGGAAGCGGCCCAAACAACAGCCCTGTTAAATTGGATCCCGAAATAATTAAATTATCGGCCGACGATCGCAAAACAATTTTCGCCAATATTGACTTACTCGATCAGCGTTGCTGGCTAAATCGAATTCTTACCCCTAATAGAATCATTAAAGCAACCAGACAATGAAAAGTGAAGCACAAAAATATCGGAATGGGAAAAATTATAATTTTGTTCGGAAAAGACCACTCAAAGGGTTGGAATTTCTATTCTCCTTTAAGAAATGAAAAATTTTATGCTCCTCACACTATGCGATTTATTTAGGTACGCTTATTGATAAAGGCTGTTGTGAATGCTCTGTTGAGTATCAAATTAGAATGTTTTATTGTAAATGCGACGTTATTAAGGACTACCATTTGATTTCTGAACACAACATGATGTGTCACGAATATATTGACGAGAATTAATCTCTCTTTGATCTGCAACAGGCTTCATCTTGAACCTCTCTTTGTCGGGACCTATAAAGGCGTGCTAACAAAGCGTGCTACATGTAAGCACGTCAAATACAACCGCCGAGCACTGTGTTCACCACAGAAACTGTTCGCACAAACGGCGAACTAAGCTCTGAACTATGTACATTGTGTAACATGGCAAATAATGATTTAGGATTTACTCGTACGTGACAAGTAGATATCGATATTGTTGACTATGCAAGAATATCGATTTCAATTAGATTCGAGAAATATAACAAGTCACAATGTCCATTTAGAACTAAAAATTGGCAAATATTAAGGCTGGTGCAGACTAGCGCAATATCGCGGGCGCGACAGGCAGCAATATGCCTGTCGCGCCCGCGATGTCAACCCAGTCTGCGCGACCCTTTAAGGAGTTTTGGAAAAAATACATCTTTACACTCGCTATACTTAATGTGACTAAAACAAAAAAATAAACGATTTCCTACTGTTTTAAGTAACCAGCTGGTTACGGGGTAAACATGTCGCACGTTACTTGAAATTATTATTTCAGAAACGCCTTTTTAGTTTTATTGATATTAGATACCGAAACCCATCTCGTTTGTAAAGTTTGGGCGGCTAAATTAAAAAAGACTACAATGTACGAGTATGTATATAGGGTGTCCAATTCGAATGTATATGAGTTTTTCTGGGCGCCATTTTTATTTAGCGCCCAATTTTACGGTTCTTTTCTATTTATTTAAAATGTGAAAAGTTCGTTATGCACCATTTATAAGACCATGACTGCTGCAATCATGTCAGTAATTTTATTATTATTATTATAAAAACGACCCGATTTTTTTCAACAAGTTAGTCCAAGTAACTAATCCCATTTTGATCACAGAGGAGTTGTAAATAAACCAAATTGTGTCTATTGTGGAGAAGTCAACCTTTGTTGACCCAGACAAGACCCCTAAATTCTTTTTGTCTGACTGTTTAGGTGGAGTACTCGTAGTTGCAACATTCTTCCTTGAAGAGGCTACAGGACAGGGGTAATCACGATAGGATTAATGAAAATAAATAAATCATCAAATCAATCAGTTAGATCTAGAAAACATGTCATTCCATTGAGATGAATCCAGAAGCCATGTAGCTCGAAACATAATCGAAACGAGGCATTAGTGGTTCGGATGAAATCTATCAAGAACCTATTTCCCTTCAATCGGAAACAAAACTTGAAGTAAAGAGGCATACAGCTCCCATACGTCTCGTTCATTTATGTAAATAGATACATTTGTACATAATGTGTAGAAACAAATGAATACCAATTTAGTATACCTACATCACAATCCTACTCTGAATAGTGAATGTGCAAGTTTCATTAGCATGTGAGTTGCAAATAGCAAGTCTTCGTTGCAATGACCGAACAATGCGCAATCAGCGATAGCCGCCCGTCGATCCCTTACGAGCTGCATCCTAATGATGCATTCCTTTACTTGTCTCTCACAATTGCACGGGACGATGCACATTTGTCCCTTGTCAGATTAGCAGGCAGAGATAGACCTACACAATGAGAACAAATACAACGCATTTGTACAAGTTTGCCTTTGACATTTGAACTATATGTACTAAGTTACTTCCAGCCCTACCTTCGTTTGCAAAGTTTCAAATGCCTACACTCCAGCTATGAAATATGCAAAGCGTTCTGCGAACGAATATTGACGCTCCAATTACACAAAGAGGCGCATGTCTGTGCCATAGGTGTGGTGTTGGACATATTCGTCGGCCCGATGGCGAAACACGTAAAAATTGGAAAATAATTGATGAATCGGACTCGAAGTGCTTCACAGAAGGCATGCATGAACGCTTTTCAACGAATGAATGCCCGCGAAAATTGGTTTCGTCACAATTTTCCGGTTGTCATTACCGAAACTGCATATATTTATGTCTTAATTAATCTGTCGTACTGTTTGCGATTTTAATTAAACACAATTATTGTTACTTCGCACTTTTACAGGGAGTATAAAATACACTAATAATGTTCTCTAAAATGTTGTTTGTTTGACACAGTTACTTCAAAAGAAATGTAGATTACGTCTTTCGCTTTACCACGACGACAAATGAGTTTGAACGTAATGCAAATAGCAAATTAAAATATCAAGAAGTGTAGGGGTAGGAGCCTCCAGTCTGTACATTTTATGCTGCAAAAGACGGTGTAATGAGCTTTTATTATTCACTATAGAAGGTAAATAAAGTTAAGCAAAGAAAACGCATAAAACCAGGAGGTTGAACGTAATTTACGTCGGATAAATAAAAAAACTGACTTATCCTCCTCCTTTTTTTCTTTTCTCTGTATACTCTATTGGAAGTCTAGTTAAGGCATTATGCGAAAATACGTTAATGAAGTACGAAAATTACTTAACAATAGCGCCTTTTATTAGAAGGAATTAACCGCAGTATTTTGAAAAATACTCTATTTACTTCTAACGGAATCCAAGTTATTTCGATTTAGCTATTGCTGTAGGACTTCGTTTTATAATGCCGCTTTCATAGGTACAACATATTTGACTATAAGTTTTAGCTTACATGGAGTTTTCATGCAACCTCCGCAAGTATTTTATAAGTTGATGGTATAATTATGAGATAAACACGATTCATTTTTTTTAGAAGACAGAAAATGATAGAGACTGAGATGCTTGATAAAAATAGTTACTCGTAAAATGCTACTAACTAAAACTACTACTACTTTAAAAATATTGAGTCTATAAAAACCGTTTGCGTAATATTAATATTTAAAGTGCTAGTTTTTGTTACAGTCAAGTGCCCCCCCCCCCCACAAGCTTAGTTGTTTTGGGATATCTGAAAAGTCATGGCTGTAATATACTTTAAAACGAAATTATAAAAAAAAACTATCACAGATAAGTAGGCATTATTTAACGAGTAATAGTCGACCAACTTACATTTACAGTTGGAGAATTGACCGTGACTTATATCGATGAATGGGATAGCATGTTTTTCAACTACAATGTTAATAATTTAATAATTATTGTTCCCAGCGCTAACAGTACTTGCTCATAAAAAGGTTAGCGGGAATCCGGGGTATACTATAATAGTAAACGTCGATAAATAATACCAACTAATTCGCCTCTCGTCTTCTCAACCAATTTCTACCATCATCGTCATCGTCAGCACAAAAGACGAAGGCAATGCCATCGTGATCGTTATTAACAACGTATATTTATTACATTTGGATTGTTTGCCTCCATCCAGTCAATTATTCGCTTGTCAGAGCCAAACAGGGATGGCACAAATTGGTTTATCTGTTATAAGATTATGGACGTCCGCAGGAACTAATCAGTTGTGGAGGCGGGGTGCTGTTGATAACTCCAAGAGGAATGAGAGGGGCTTTTGTACGAGGAAAGGTTCAATTATTTTTGTTGGTTAAGCATCGTAATTTTCGGGTCTTTTCTATGCTAGTCTATTGCTTGGCCCATCTTGTAAGAAAAACTTTCTGGGCGTCATTTGTTTCAGCTTCTTTGTATAATTATTTATATGCTATTTCGATACAATACTACATATATATATTGGGTTTATTAACAACATAAGTTTGAGAAGTTATTATGAGAGTTATTTTCTAATGTTTATCGGAGAAGATTGATCCAAGTAGTCTTCCCGTTGTTGAGGGTTCATCAACGTTGAGGTTACTAAAATATTATTTTATTTTATTTTTATTGAAAGGAACAGCAAACAGTTACATTATAAGAACTTACAAGTAATTTAACATGAACAATTTTAGTAATAATATAACCCACAACGCTGTCCACAGGTAGACATAAAAGTAAAAAAAAAGAGTGTAATCGCTAGGAGTTTTAGTAGCAGTACGAGCATTGAATAGTTGTATAATTAGTATGAATAAAGTTTTAAATTTAGATAAAGATTACATTATATAAAATTAGGAAGTCTGATGAGTTTCAGAAAGGGTGCACACATTGGTGTTATTTAATAAAGGGGAGTAGGTGAGGCTTTTGAATCTACTCATTGGACAATTGAAGATGTCAATATTTTCAAAAGTGCTATTATATGAGTCAACCATACGGCGGACTGGTGAGCGCTGGCCAGAGTTGCTTCGGTAAGATTTTTGTATGAGAATGAGCATGTATTCTCATCAACTGTCACTTATTCATATGTCCGGTTATAATAATATCTTCCATGTGCTTTCGTCAATCCAGAAACAGCACAGAAAGTCTTCGTGTAAGCTGTATAAAGAAAAGGTTAAACCAACTTACTTTACTATGATAAATCTTTTCAACGTTATCAGAACAGATAATTTCAATTATCGTGCTCATTATTACAGATATTGGTTTACTTTGTCGGTTCGACGTAATTGTCTGATGAAGCTTAATGCTTGTTCATTTAATGATGTCACTTGTACGGACTACTCTGTTGTGATAATTACGTTTTTAACTAAGTGTATTATTTTCTTTGCCTTTGTGTGTGCGGCTATACACAACCTGTTATTACTATGTGTGTGTGTGTGTGTGTGTGTGTGTGTGTGTGTGTGTGTGTGTGTGTTTAATAAACATCAGGTCGCAGACACCCCAATATCAAGTTATAAGCACAATATAAAAAAGCTTTAAACAACTGCAGTTTTTTAACAAAATTCGTCGTCATTTTGTTAGGTGAGTTTTATCTGTGACTATATTGAAAAATAACAGAGTGGCGTCTAAGGTCTGAAAAATGAGGTCGTCCGGCACCAGCGGCGAGATAGGCGGGAGAAATCATCATTCATCCTGGTGTTGCCATCGCGGAAAAAACCAGGATGAGGCTTGCTCGTGTGGATTGGCACAAGAAAAGAGAGGCCTATGCGCAGCAGTGGGTGAAGTGAGGCTGTGGATGATAATGTAACTGAAAAGGTACTTATTAATATTAATGTAGTACTTACACTACTTTCAATCAATCAATCAATCTGCCTTGCCTTTTCCCAACTATGTTGGAGTCGGCTTCCAGTCTAACCGGATGTAGCTGAATACCAGTATTTTACATGGAGCGATTTCGCGTAAAGACTGTCAAAAATCCACGAATGACAGCCGAGATCAACGGCTTAACATGCTTTCCGGGGCACTGAGGAGTCTCGGTATTTAAAGATGGTCCCAGCCACGGACCATCCCCGGCAAGCGTAGCTAAACCTGATGGATCGACCCGTGCGGCTGAGATTACTTAGTCACGAGCTCCTCCTTATATTACTTTCAATTAGATCTTATTAACTAATTGAAAATCTTGTGACTAGAACAGTACCTAAGCTCTATACGTAATTATAAGTGCCACCAAGCTGGACGTATGTTTCTAGGGCGCAAAGTTCTGGCTACAATCGATAATTATCGGTTATATCCGAGCACGGTGTTCTGAGCTACCATCTTCCGGCATTTGTGGCCACCTTAAAGCTCCGTGCCGGGTACTTGTTTTACCCGCGCGGCCACGTCGAGCTGAGCTATGGGTCTGGCGAGACCATCCGCCGACCCTCACCATCCCTGGCGTCTGCAGGGAATTAAAGGAATCTTGTGACCATAAACTCAAACTCAAAACATTTATTTCAATTAAAGCATTTACAGGCACTTTTGAACTGTCAAGGAGTCGGTCAGCTAGAAATATGAAGCTAGTTGCCCATTCCAAAGCGTAGTAGGTACCTATGAAGACGAATGGGCAAGAAACTCCATTGACACTCTTTTAAATTATATTCTTACAAAAAAATTAGTACAAATAATGTTGAATTTATAACAAAATGTGCGTAAAAAAACGTCCATCCGTGCATCCATAGTACAGCAAAACAAAAAAAAAAACTATTTAAGAATAAAATAATTAAAATAAGCCGAGGCAGCCAAGAGATGACCAGTCCCAACTAACGGCGCCTGTTCACGAACATGACGCATGGATTAGCAACGTTCAGCTCATCCATTTTGAAGGGTAGCTCCCTTCAAATGATCCAACACACGCGCCAACATCAGCGAGTCATCTGAGTGAGCATGACATACTCTCAGCTGCCAGGGCACATTCAAGTCAATGAAAGACGTATTAACCGGTAAATATAACCTCTATTACGAGTATACATAGCACTTACATCAGTTCTATGCAATTATATATCTTCTTCTCTTACTTTTATAAAAATATATTTATATGTTGACATGTTACCTTATTTCTCTCCATCACGTAGACCCTTTCCATCACAATATGTTACGAAAGGGGAATGCCCATCAGCTATACAAAAAAATGCCTGAAAACAATGAAATATACGCAAAATTGTATTACAAAGCGTAGGCAACCCATTACAAATTCAATAATTATCAAAAAACTAGGTAGAAGCCAGTTAAAAACAACACTGTCTCGTTCAACCTGTGAGAAAGAACAAAAGATTATGTCATTGTTGTATGTCAGTGCGTTCAATATAATTAGGCAAGAAATTTAGGGAATCTCAATACTTATAGTTGTGGTGTTATGCATGCCTCTTTTTTTTTTTTGGGGTGAGAAATTATCAAATAACTTCTCCTGCTCTGGGCGGAGCGGGAGGGTGTGTCAGACTCTTAAGGCTCCTACATACTGACGCGACTTGTCGCGCGACGCGTCGCGACACTTAGGCACCGCTTGTAGCGCTACACGCGGTGTCTTTGTGTCGCGTCGCGTCGCGCGACACGTCGCGCCAGTATGTAGGAGCCTTTACTGACTAAAACCCACCCGTATTCCTTCCGTTTCCTGTGTTGGCAGAGGCCTCAGTAACCCTTTCGAAATTTCCCGCGACCCCGGCAGGCATCGGCCCTAATGGTCCCCTACACTTGTGCTGACGACATCTGTTTGAGGCGCGCGTGGAACACAACGCGCCGACGACCCGGGCCTGGTCCTTACTAGACGGTGAGCTACCCATTGCTCACCGTCCGCAAGCCCGCGCCTACGGGTGTTATCCATGCCTGTAGGACCATTTGCGTTTAGTAATTTTCGATACGGAGGGTATTAAACAAGGTACTTCATCATTTTGCACTGATTAGAGTTTACATTTCATCCTTGCAAAATCGAGATAGCAATTAATACAGTGTAGGTTTCTATCCACTTTTAAATGTACACGGGGCACAAATCCAGAACAACAGCAGCGTCGTATACAAAGCAGGTTTAGGTCCTTCGTCAAAAAGCCGTGTCGTTGCGGTACCAGTCTAAGTCCGTGTTCAAAAATGGGTATCGTGTAGAGAAGAAGTAAAATCAGAATCCTTAAAAAAATGGTCACAGTCGTCGTTAAATATCTTAAATAGCAAACGTCAACTCAAGTCGCAAACGCAAAACAATAAATCAAGTAAACAATCGAAAAAATGAAATGCAGTAATGTCAAACTGTAAGTAAGGTAAAGGACAGGATTCATACAGCCTACGATACGTTTCCTATTTTGAAAATAACTTTATTTTAATTCATATTGACATGATTATTTTAAATAGATTTACGGTACATATACGAGTATGTAGGTCGAATTCTATTAAATTAATGATAACTGTGCACTTATTCTATGAAATAGTTCGTAAATGATCATTTGACGATGCCTATTTGGCTGAATATCGCTTATTCATGTCAAATAAACACGGACCTCCAATAAAAAAAATAAGAATGAATAAGACGGATATCAAGTTAAATATTTTAATGATCGTTATATTTTTACCCTAGATAAAAAAACTTGAGAATTATTTCAATAAAAATATTTTATTCTAAATACAATTAAAGGACTATTCATAGTTTCTGTCCGTTTCAGGCATTTTTCGCGCGTTCCCGTTTTTTGTATAAATTAACAGATAAGTAGGTGCTTATGAAAAACTACTGAATTCAATACAGTAGGCGTATACTCTGCTAAGCTTTGTAGATAGCCACGTAACACCTACCTACAATACACAATAGGTAACCTACCTACTATTTACATCTTACCAAAGCCAAAGGTCGAAGTTTACAGTTTTTTTCTTTAGAGCTAGACGCTGCACAGTGGAACGAATGTATGGGAGCGGTTGGACGTAGACATGTCCGAAAAATAAGAGTAAAATTATGCCAAACTAATGATGCCATCTTATTCGATTACTTAATGTCTTCATAAATTGTGGTGATGAATTTCTTCATAACTCCCATATTTCGGGAGTAATTTGAGAAAATGTGAAATTTTACTATGAAAATGAGTGTATCGAGCTCTCTCCCTCCTGATTCCGGGCTTGTTTCAAGTAGCGGTCTCTAATATCGTAATGCTATTACTAAGAGCTATATTTAATACTAAGACACATAGTGCGCCAAATGTGCACTTTCTGGGATAAAAGGAAATGAAAATTTAAAAAAAAAAACGTTTTTTCCCCATTTGTATTTACTTTAAACCGCAGACAGACTTATTAAGAGGTCTATAAATATATTATATATATACAGAAATATATATTAACAAAAATATTCACAAGAACTGATGAGAGTATGACTTTTAAGTAAGTTGATAATAAATTACCTAGTTTCATTAAAAGTACAATAAATAATTAAGATGTAAGCTCTAATTTACTAAGTTACACATTTTAAAACAATAACATCATTTAATTATCTTCGTCATCATCATCATCATCAATTAATTCAAATTCAGAATCGATGTCCGCTAAATCATTTATGTTAACAAATTCGATATCACTTTTCTCAGAATCCGTAAGCTCATAAAATTCCTTAAAAGAAGATTTTTTTACAAACTTATTTCCTTTTGGACGGATACTTGTAACAAGTGGATCAGAAGACAGTAAAAGATTGTGCATAATATCTTCATTGCATGAGATACTGCTATGCTTTCGAGAATGCCCCTCTCTATATTTTCTAAAATCTTTATTTCTAGCCTCAGATGCCTCTTCGGATAGAAAACCAATGGGCACAATTGACATGTTCTGAACTATGTCTGGCCCATGCATTAAAATTTTATGAAGTGAAGAAGGCATATAATACCATGGGTATAACTCCACGTAAAGCTTAGCAGTATCAAAGCAGAACTCTCGGAATTTAGTTACGTTGATCTTCTCTCCTGATGAAATACACTGCAAGATCACACAGATTTTTCTTAAAAGCATAGCATCTATTCCGGTCAGTTCAGCAGATTTAGTGTAGTTTTCAAAAAATCTCCTTGCCGAGTTGCCATTGTTGGTGGATCCACTGCCTTGTTTCACAACATCGAGAAGTAAGCCCGTTTCTCTTCTTACAGCCTCTTGAACTCTTTTCTTCCTGTCATCAACTTGCCTTTTTGCTATATCACCCCTTACTTGCCATGATTTTATGTCTAATTTGTAGGAAATGTGTAATAAGCATTCCATTGAGCGAATCCAAGCGTGAAGGGTGCTTAAGCTATATTTATACATGTCCTCGTTTGCGTGTTTATCTTTGATTAACTCTAAATTATTCATTTCTTTAGGACAAGCCTTGCATATGTCACACACTGAAGCTGCTGTATTGGATATAATGGAATGAATTTTACCATCAATCATTGTCAACAGCAGTTGGTGTTTGACACTAATTCCATCAGTGATGGTGGATGGAGTTAAGGCTTCAATCTCTGCTTCGATTTCAGCCATCTCTCTCTGCACATTTTCTTTGGTTTCCTTTATAAACTTAAACAATATTGGCCGGCAAAATGAAGTGGAAGATGGTCGCTCGTTTTCCCAAATTGTTACACCTTTTGAGACGAGCCGCAGTGGTACAAGACTAATCATAAAATTACTAGCAAGATCGATTTGCTCATCTTCACTCGTCCTTTGATGATAAATGCTTTGGCTAGATGATCCGTCAAAACCCCATTTGCTGGTCAATACGAGCTGTTGATTGGGATCAACAGGGGTTTCTAACGACCTAATAAGTCTTCTTGAGGTTAAATCCATCAAGGCTTGTAATTTGATTTTTGCAGAGCTCTCTGTAACTGTGAGATCTTCTTTGGCCGGATAGCACTTAATTTTTTCTTTAACCAACATGTAGTAACTCGGGTATTGAAGAGCTCCTTCTTGAGTGTTGAAATCCCGAAGAGTGTTATAGCGCCATTTCGATAAGTTCATCGATACATAAAGAGCCAATGCCTTCAAAGGGGATATTTCCCGTACCTGAATTGATTTACCTTCAATGAAGGCTTTGATTTTTGAGGCCTCTTCTGGATTCTCCGTCAAGTATTTCATAACATAAGCTGTATCACTTTGTCCTGCCTTTTGAAGCGCCCTTTCGGCCGAAAACATAATTTCAGCGCTGCTACTGCTGCATGAAAGACTATCTTCAGTGCGTCTTCTTTTTTGCCGGTTACTAAGGTCCTCAAAAGATTTACGAGGACTAGGATGTGTACAAGTTGAAGCATCAGATTTAGCAGGAGAAATTATGGGCTCGATGACGTCACTTATATTTTCTGTAGAAGGTTCCATATTTTCATTCTGTAATTCCGGCCATTGAATTGCAGCCTGTAGCCAAATCTCATGTTTCTTCCGAAACTTATCTGTGCTTCTTCCAGACTGTGTCCATTTTGCATAAATGCGGTAGCAAAATCGACGACACCAGTCTTTTAAACTTGTTTCAGCACTTTCACATAACTGAACACAACTGTTATCTTTTAAAACACTGAACAAATAGTTAAAGTCGCGTAAATCTTTATGTGCGCGTGCGCATAAAGCAACGTGAATATCAAGATTTGTATTAAAATTTGGAAAATACATTGCGAGATTAGCTTGGATACAACGAGGTGTAAATCAACACTGATTTTAAAGTTACTAATAGTGACCTATTTATATAAAATCCAGGTATCCCAGGTATCCTTTGTTAAATATTGCAAGGTAATTAGTTATTGTGATAATTAGTAAATGATGCATGCTAAATTAGTGTATTAAGAGCCATTTAGTAATTAAATAATAGCAATGTTCTTATCAGTAATCATTAGTGCATCAGTTTTATATGTAAACCTTAAGTCCCTAATTATATATCCTAATTAGCTTATATCTTCTCTAATTGGCTGCTCAGAAATGTTATTGTAATAAGGTAAACCTTTAGAAAAACGGTTTTAATCAACAAAATAAACAAAAAATAAAAAAATTGTGTTATAAAATAAACATCACTCTTTATCCCAGAAAGTGCACATTTGGCGCACTATGTGTCTTAGTATTAAATATAGCTCTTAGTATTAGCATTATGATATTAGAGACCGCTACTTGAAACAAGCCCGGAATCAGGAGGGAGAGAGCTCGATACACTCATTTTCATAGTAAAATTTCACATTTTCTCAAATTACTCCCGAAATATGGGAGTTATGAAGAAATTCATCACCACAAGTTATGAAGGCATTAAGTAATCGAATAAGATGGCATCATTAGTTTGGCATAATTTTACTCTTTTTTTTCGGACATGTCTACGTCCAACCGCTCCCATACATTCGTTCCACTGTGCGCTGGAGAAAAATAGCGGTCTGCAAACTTTTTCTTCTTGTTTTAAGAGCTGTTTTGTGTGAATTATTGTGCAGTCGTTATTTGTATTGTTTGCTTTAAACTTTAACACTTCGTTTAAAGTTTTTGGAAAAAAATCAGTTCTTCTTTTATATTTGTTGTTTTTAGGGTTCCGTAACTCAAAAGAAAAAACAAAACCCGTATAGGATCACTTCGTTGTCCGTCCGTCTGTTTGTCAAGACCCTTTTTCTTAGGAAAGCGTGGAGGTATCAAGTTGAAATAAATATCAAATTCGTAGGTCTACGGTCCCTTGGGGCTCAAATCTTTCTAAATCAGCGCAATAAAAAATTACGGCCATTTATGCGATATATTTTGATACTCGCCAATAAATCAAAACCTACTTTCCATTGATCTAGAATCATGAAATTTGGCAAGAAAAGAAGAAAGGTCTCGGTCACAGCACAAGTAAAGGAAAAAGTACGAAAATTGTTAGTTTGTAGCTTTATCACATTCAACTAATATTTGCAGTTGGACAATTGACCGTGACGCATATCGATGTAAGGAAAAAAAATTACACCTACAATGTTAAGTTTGTTCTTGGGATAAATTCATCCTAACTACGGAACCGTGGTCCGACACGCACTTGGCCGGTTTTGTATTTTCAGTTTTTTTTATGAATTACAGTGAATCTTTCCTAACTTATAGTTAAAAAAAAAAACCTAAAAATACACTAAAAAGAAAAAGAAAATTGCGTTCATTGGCATTACAGCTAAAGATACACCTTAAATCTATAAAAAAACATTATAATGTCACAAGCCTCAGCATAATGTCAGATGACAATAATATTGTAAAAAGAGTCGCTCATATAATCTCACCAGTACTATCGCATATAATAAACTTATCTATAGAAACCGGTACATTTGCCAACAAACTTAAAAATTCAATAATAAAACCCATCCATAAGAAAGGGGACAAAGATAACATGAACAACTATCGCCCAATTGCATTACTTTCTATTTTCTCTAAGGTCTTTGAAAAAGTTATTTATAACAGCATTCGCAATTACCTTGAAAGTAACAATCTACTTGCCAAAGAACAAATGGGATTTAGGAAAAACAAGTCAATCAACTTAGCGATTTATAATTTTTGCAAGCGAGTTTTGACTGATATGGATAAGCGATGTCCAACTGTTGCCCTATTTATGGATATGACAAAAGCATTTGACCGCGTTAAAATTGACATACTATTGGATAAAATCTATGCAATCGGCATTAGGGGAAATGTACATAAATTGATAGAATCCTATTTGGCTGACAGACTACAACAAACTGAAATATCATACATTTGCCCAAAAACTAAAACTATGACAGTATATAAATCTAACCTGAGGAAAGTTAAATATGGCGTACCACAAGGTAGTGTGCTGGGGCCTTTGCTTTTCCTAATATATATTAATGGCATACCAACTGTAACCGATAATCCCATGACTCCACGCTCGCTAGATGGCGCTTCGTCTGGCCTAACGCAAAAATAAACGCTCCGTGTTAAAATATTTTTTAAAAATACTATCAATGTACAGAAGTGAATAAAAATCAGTGTACCGCTAAAACATTAGCTAATAACTTAGTGACAGTGTTATCAATGAGTTTTGTACACAAACGGTGAAGTTAAAATCATAAACTCCAAACTCGTGAACAGTGCCATAAAACAATAATGTAAAGTGACTATCCCCAATAAACAATATAGTTATAACATTCTGTGATGTTAACATTAAAATAAAGTGTAATAAAAACAATAACAACAAACAAAAGTGCAAAAAGTGATTCATAACTTATTCAAACTTCAACTGTCACAGTTATCAACAAGAACAAAGGAAATTTGAATATTTACCCGTTTCTATGCAATGACATTTAACTAGTCGCAACTACTCCAAAATTTCGACATGTTCCGTAATACGTGACTGGCCCAGTGGTTAAGGCATGGTCTAAATTTTGCCTATTAACTAGCGATGCACAAGTGGTCGCGAGTTCAAATCTCAGTACCACCATTCACTTTTAGGAAAATTTAAAATTTATATTACAAATTTTATAAACATTTCTCTGGAACAAAAGCGCATTGACAGCGGACCTTACATCAACCAATAGCACCAGTGACCGCAAGATGGCGACACTTGTGACATGCTATAAATCCTAAAGAATACGAACTAAATTCTGGCCTTAGTTGGCCATCGTAGGAGTACAACGCCAACATTTTCAATAGATCAAATATTAATAACGAACGACATTATAATGGAGACTGAGCAAATAGACGATAATATTACCTTCAGAAAACCACAACGATCAAGTTCGCTTTGTGATTTGACATCAAACCAATCCCTCTTTGACGCAACAATGTTAAGTCTTCCAAATACGTCTATCAACGAATCACAAAGCAATAAAGAGCTTTGTGACAAAATTAACCATTTACAAGAAGAGTTGCTAATCGCGAACCAAGAAGTGGCAAACCTAAACTTTGAAAACACTACCTTAAAGCAGGAATTAGAAAAATGTAAATATGTGATAGATAATTATAAAAAAGTCTGTAACGATAAAGCTATTCGGACACCTAGACCAAAATCGGTTAAGAAGAAAAATGTTTCGAGAATTCAGACTTCAAGTATTACACCTCTAATACTACCACCACCTGTGGTCAGTGAACACCCGCTGGAGAATACGGCACATCAAACGGTGAATCAAACAAATCCCTACCCGGTTTTAAGTTGTGATGACCAAAAATCAGACTCAAAAAATAGATCTGAACGTAAGATATGTTTACTCAGTACTGAGAATAAAAACAACCTACTATCAATAGCTGAAAACACCCTTAAAAATAACTGCAATCTATGTCATTATTTAATATCACACGGAAATACAAAACAGCTTCTAAATGGTCTAGAAACAAAATTATTAAATTACGATATGAATGACTTCTGTATCATACTCCTTGGGGAGGAAGACTTCAAAAAAACCAACGCCTATTATGAAATGATTTTCCATATCCGTGAGGTACTTCAGACAGTGCAACACACCAACATAATTATTTGCCTGCCAACATACAAGTATCCATTTGACACTAGCCTATTTAACTGCCGAGTGGAGACATTTAATAATCTTTTATACTTAGATATACTGACACATAAGCATGCTTTTTTGTTGGATAGTAACCTAAACCTAGAATATGACTGCAGCATGTTTAATAAATATACTGGCAAAATAAATAAACTTGGACTACGCACTGTATTTAAGGATCTGCTGGATTTAATGGCGGACATCATACAAAACTTTGACATACATCATAATTTAAATGACATTGAAACAACAGAAGACCAATTTTTTCTTGACTAATCATCTATATATCATGCACCAAAACATTGCCGGCTTGCTGGCTAAATGCGATAGTCTTGCAGTCTGCCTCAATGAATTAGTTGATAGAAACATAGATGTGGATGTCGTATGCATTACAGAACACTTTATGATGGAAACATATGAAAAACACCTGAATTTAAACAACTACTGTTTGGCGGCCTGTTATAGTCGAAAAGAATCCAAAAGAGGTGGAGCGTGCATAGTAGTGAGGGCCGATCATAAATGGAGAGAGCTGCCAAATATAGCAAAAATATCTACAAGTGGTGTATTTGAATGTTGCGCCATTGAACTAATTACCCACAAAATAGCATGTGTTTGCATTTACAGAGTGCCAAATTCCAATAACTTCAATGACTGTATTAGTAAATTAGAACGAATGTTACATATTTTAATGAAAAAGAATTTTAAAAACATAGTTTTAGCAGGTGATTTTAATATAGATCTTCTTAAACGGAATAAGCAAGCAATGGAATTCGAAAATATGTTATTAAGCTTTAACTTGAAACTGGCTCTTTATCAGCCGACTCGCCTTAAGAGCAAGACATGCATTGACAATTTTGCGCATAACTTTAATAGGTTCTGTAAGGCTTCAGTATTAGAGCTAGCATTGTCGGATCACACGGCCCAATTGTTAAAATGCCCAATTAGCACAGTATGTACTATTAATCGGTGGAGTAGGAGAATACGTGACTATCATAATGAGAATATTGAGAAATTTAAGGTTCATTTGCGTAGTCTAATGTTTTCAGAAGTTTATCAATCAAATGACCCAAGGGAATCATTGATCGCGTTTCTGGATATTTTTTTACTGCTTTACAATCAGTGTTTCCCAGAAACTGTAGTTTCGGTAACTGTCCATAAAAAGCCGAAATGGGTATCGCGCGGTATTAAAAAATGCAGCGAGAAAAAACGACAGTTACTGTGGCAGTTCCGTCTAAAACCGACTGAAAATAATAAAAGGCAATTCAAAAGTTACAATAAACTATTTAAAAAAATTATAAATTTAACTCAACGGGCTCAAAATAACCATAACATAAAGACTTCTAACAATAAATCTAAAACAACTTGGCAAATAATAAATCAAATTAAGTTAAATATGCCAAAAAATAATATTAATAAAATAAGAATTAACAATAATGAAATTATCTCGGATCCTAAATGTATTTCAAATTTATTTAATAATTATTTTATTGATAAAATTATGCCAAATAATAATTCGGGAGACAGAGTCACAAAACATATTACAAGTAGAAAAAACTCTATGTTCATGAGGCCAAGTTTGCCAAGCGACATATTCAAAATCATTTCAGGTCTTAATAAGACAAACAGTGTAGGTTACGATGGCATTTGTACTAAAATACTGAAAGCAGTAGCTGGGGAAATTTGTCGTCCGTTAAGTTATATTATAAACTTGTGTATAAGCGAAGGTATTTTTCCAGATGCCCTAAAGAAATCGGTTATTAAGCCATTGTTTAAAAAACAAGATAGAGAGTTAATGGAATACTATAGACCGATCTCATTGATACCAATTTTTTCGAAAATAATTGAAAAATATATTTATAAAGAACTCAATTTATATCTAGAAGCGAATAATATACTTTGCTATGAACAAAAAGGATTTAGGAAGCACAAATCGATTAACTTGGCCATTTATGACTTTTTGCGTACGGTTATGACAAATATGGACAAAAACAGTCCAGTGTGCGCGGTTTTCTGTGACATGACCCAGGCGTTTGATTATGTACAACATAATATTTTACTAAAAAAGCTTGATGCTTACGGCATAAGAGGTAATGTCCTTGAACTCTTGAAATCGTACTTACACGATAGGAAACAAATAACGGAAATAACTAGAATAAATCTACGCACCAAAAGAGAAGAAATCTTTCTTTCGGAGGAACGTAACGTTATCTACGGCGTCCCACAAGGAAGTATACTAGGCCCACAGCTCTTTACATTATACATCAATGACTTTCCAAGGGCAATTACACATCCTGTGACACTGTTTGCTGATGACAGTACGATAACCATTCCATGTAATCAACGAGATCTTTATAAGGAGGATATAAATAATACAATAAAAGAGACTGTAGAATGGTTAGACAATAATAATTTAAAAATAAATTTAAATAAAACCGTAATAATTCATTTTAACCAGCGCGCTTTGACTCTTCCCAATCTTGACATAACATACAATAATATCAAAATCGACACAGTTAATGCAACCAAGTTCTTAGGAGTTACGATAGATCGAAATTTAAATTGGAAGGCGCACGTGGATACCCTGGCTAAAAGAATAAATAGTAGTGCATATGCCCTGTACACCTTATCTCGAAAGGTTAACATAGATGCCTTATTAACTGCGTACTACGGGTTAACTGAATCTGTTCTCAGATATGGGGTTATCTTTTGGGGTAACTCGACGGACAAAGAAGATGCATTTAAAGCACAAAAGAGATGTCTCAGAGCCATGTTCAAGTTAAATACCACTGACAGTTGTAAGCCCTACTTTGTACGCTATAAATTATTGACGCTGACCTCCCTTTATATTCTAGAAACAGTAATGTTCGTTAGAAATAATTGCAACCTATTTTCGCGGATGGCAGATAAATATCCCAGAAACAGGCGTGATCAAAATCAGCTCTGCCTTCATGAGAGTAAGACTGCACTTATGCGCAAAAGTGTTTTCTGCATGGCTCCTATTATATATAATAAATTACCTAAAAGTTGGAGAGAGCTTAATAATGTACAATTGAAGAAAAGACTAAAATCATTTTTAACTGGCAAAGCATATTATAACATTAATGAATTTCTGACAGAACAATTTACTGTGACATAGATTTTGACATTATAATTTTATTTATTACTTCCTTAATTCACAGACTTGTATTAAACTATGACGTTATATTTTATTATTATTTTTATATTGCTATGTAAAATTTTGACATTTATTAATAATTTTGCTAAATTAAATTAAAATGAATGTTACTGAAAATAATTATTTAAGGTGAACACAATTTTGTAATGCAAAACATTTGCACGCCATAGTATGTGGCAAACATGTCAGAACAATTATTATTATATAATATCATCTTACATGCATTTTTATATTATTGTATGTAAACACATGTTTGAGCAAATAAATATATCTTATCTTATCTTATCTTATCTTATCTATTTGCTGATGACAGTACCATTCTTTTTGACTCGCATGACAAAAATGACATTCTTAAAAATATAAATTTGACTCTAAAAAATTCGATTAATTGGTATTAACCAATTAATCGAATTTTTCGTTAAAATTGACATACTATTGGATAAAATCTATGCAATCGGCATTAGGGGAAATGTACATAAATTGATAGAATCCTATTTGGCTGACAGACTACAACAAACTGAAATATCATACATTTGCCCAAAAACTAAAACTATGACAGTATATAAATCTAACCTGAGGAAAGTTAAATATGGCGTACCACAAGGTAGTGTGCTGGGGCCTTTGCTTTTCCTAATATATATTAATGGCATACCAACTGTAACCGATAATCCCATGACTCTATTTGCTGATGACAGTACCATTCTTTTTGACTCGCATGACAAAAATGACATTCTTAAAAATATAAATTTGACTCTAAAAAATTCGATTAATTGGTTAATAAGTAATAATTTAAAAATTAATATTAGTAAAACAAAAGCCATTAATTTCAGACAAAGACCAGCAATAGAGGATTTAAACATTAATTGTGATGACCACATAATAGAAGTAGTAGAATCAACAAAGTTTTTAGGATTGTACATAGATAACAAAATGACATGGAAGAAACAAATAGAACACATAAGTAATAAATTAAACAGTTACTCTTTCGCTTTACGCAATCTCAGCAAAATCGTTGATATTACAACCTCAATAACTGCTTACCATGGTTATGTATCGTCTACTCTTCGTTACGGTGTCATTTTTTGGGGCAATTCCACTGATATGGAAAGTGCGTTCAGGGCGCAAAAAAGATGCTTAAGAGCTATATGTAACTTAACCCAAACGAACTCATGTGAGCCTCATTTCAAACGATTAAAAATATTGACACTGCCCAGCATCTACATCTATGAGACAGCACTATTTATTCATTGCAATCTAGAACTGTTTGAGTATCGCACAAGAGCGCGTCACGCAGATAAACTATGCGTTCCACCAGGGAAAACCGCCCTCCTTTCTAAAAGCTTTGTTTGCATGGGCCCTAAAATATAATAAACTACCCTTAATTATACGTAGTTCAAGAAATGTAAATCTATTTAAAAAGAAACTTCAAGCTTTACTTATACTCGTAGATAAGGCTTATTATTCAGTTAAGGAGTACTTAGAAGATAAAATGTAATGCAATCATTGTTAATAATTAATCAATAGTAATCCAAAATTTAATTGTCGCTTGAAATAATTGTAATATACCCAGCATAATTCTTATATTAATCTAAGTAATTTTACTCTTACTGAATTTGACCTTTTATTTTAATATCATTATGACTATTTGTAATGGATTGACTATCAACGTATAATTTATATTTTTAAGGATATGATCTAATTGTTTACATATTATGACACTATATTATAATTTGCATGCTAACAAGCTGAATATGGTGAAACTGTACCAGTGTAACATCTTTCTAAACCCATATTATGCAAATAAACTGATTGATTGATTGATTGATTTACAACACAACGTGTACCACCTTTTTTTACTGCCCGACCCCGGGAGAATCTTGACAAGCCTACACTATCCTCCCATACCTATTAACACTGTAATTAGAAAACATTGTAAAAGCCAATTATTTTTAAAAGAGTAACTGTGGAGTTTTTTTGCCGGCTCTTCTCCATAGGAAACGACCAATTGGAATCGTGCACCTAGCTTCTGACGTTTCATAAGTGCCCATGTAGGTTTATGTGAAATGAAATATTTTGATTTTGATTTTGAATTAGTAAGTACTATATAGATTGTAAGTAAAGGGGGTGGAATTTTGTGGGCGACCACTATTAGCTTTAGCTTGTTAAATTTTGAGATTAATTTCTGTCGCTGCTCTGTTGCTTATAACCAAGGAGAGATGTCAGATGTTACACATCATATGTATGAGGCTCGCTCGTTTTTGTTTATGTATCTGCCTTCACGCCTTTTGAAAAATAGCAAGAATTTAATCTCATTCCCTACAGTTTAAACTATATTACATCTTATGGTGTAATGCAAAATATGTCTTAGGTAATATTTGAAACTAGTTCACGTTTAACAGCGGCTGGTTAGAGCACTCTCCTATGTAGAAGATTTCGCGATCACGTGCACTTTGCCGTTACTTCGGGCGGAGGTACAGCCTCCCAACTTTGCTCCGTAGCTCGCTAGTGTAGCCATATTAGAGGGCAGGTTTGTTCATCTTAGTAGACAATAATGTGCAGGATGATAAACATGACAGTAAAACAAGCAAAGTTTAAGGCCGAGCTCACTCCAAACGTAGTATAGTCAGCCGTCGATTGTGAGCATCAAGAATAATATCTATGAAAAAACAACGTCAGCTGCTGGCTGACTGTGAGCGAGTATTACGTTTGATGTGAACGCGGCCTAAGATTTTAGATACGCTTACATGGACAAATATATGCGCAATTCTTGGCAATTGTGGTTAATTCCATGACATATCAGGCAACACCGAACAATTTACGAAAACCAATATTATATATATATATACATATATTATCATTAAATTATTTTGTTAATTATTCCTGTACTTTCCATAGTATTTGTGAACATATCTCATGTTTGCTTTATTTTGTAACTTGTTACAACTGTATCTTACACGTCCTTAAATCATTAAGTTCTGTGTTAGTGCTGTGCACTTGTGTAAGTGATGAATTCACAATACCTAAAACTGTATGTGATTTATGTTTGTGTATGTTTTAGTAAGTAGCTGAAGTGCCGTATCAATGAATAAAAAATGCGTAATTTTAGTTGCCCGAGTATGCACACCATTAAACCACATAAAATTCGATGTTCTTTGCCAAAGCGACTAAGCAATGGGTAAGAAATGAGCAACACTTGTTTTAACATGGACCTGCAAACCAAAGAAATAGATGAAAACTCTTTGGTGAAAACTCATGTTCGTGAAAACCTGGCAACCCTACCAAGGATAAATATAACATCATTTCGGCACGTATGAGAATCTTTTAACTTTTCCAGGAAGCTGTAATTTGAGTTTCAAAGACACGACGCGACTTTTTGTAACTTTTAATTATTCTTCCTTTCCATGTTAATGAGGGTGAGCCGTTTCGTTGCTGACTCACAATTGTGATTAAAATTCTTTTCAGAAACTTAGGGGCGTGTATTTTTTTGCCATGTCTTTTTATTTTCTACTAGCTGACACGAAAGATGTTATCCTGTAAAAAAATACAATAATTTATACAAAAATCCTATGGAAAAAAACACGTTCAGATTTTTTGCACCCGATTTCCCCACGTCCACGTCGCGTCGTGTCGAGTTTGGAGATGCTTGTGTTTGACTCTGGTAAGTAAAAAACGGTCGTCGTAAGTCCGAGAGGTGTATACGTTACTCTTTAAAATTGTGTATTCCTTATCGTATTAGTTTGAAATAGATTCTAATACTATCGAGAGATTGTTGGAACAAGATCCGTCAGACGAAGAAAATATACCAAACAATGAATGTAGCGATGTGGAGTCTGATGTAGGACTACAACATGTTCTAGAAGAAAGTTGCGGGTTTGATTCCGAATGCGAAGAGCTAACTGCAGTGAAACTACCAAGAAACAGGAGATAATACTTTTTATAACCAAACCAAAATTGGAGTTGATCTACTCGACTAGAACTGTTCTAATTACTCCACAGGTATTTTACAGATTGCTCAATATTTCTGATTCAAACTGTTACGTTGTGAGCTTATCTGCCCAAGCTCAAGGACAAAATATTGGATGCTATTCGACGCATCCTCCACAGTAATGAGGAAACCTCGTCATCAGCATTCCCAAGTAGCAGTGGAGCTGAAGAAAGGTTGGTGGTTTGAAAAATTTGTTTTACTTGCGACACGCAAAAGGATAACAATTTTATTGTGAATGACGCGACGCTTGACATTTGACATTAATTTTATCTTTGACTGTACATTAAACTGCATGCATATACAGCGTGCTAAAAAGTTGCAATATCAATAAAGTTTGACCACTGGGAAAATTATTCCTTGTAGTCAAATCATTTGGAAAAAAAAAATGACTACGGGGAAGGACCGGCAAAACACAATAGGTGCTTGTGTTTCAAATGCAAAGCACCAATTTGCCTCGAATGCTCAAAAAAGCCGTGCATTTGCTGTCATTGAAAACTATAAGTTAAGGGCCTTCATTTTGTTAAAATCTTAATATTAATGATATTTTTAAATTTTTTTGTGTTGTTTGATTATAGAATAATTAAAAAAGAGTATAAAACAATAGATTGTACAACTAGCGCAAAAAAGAAGCCCTCGATTACTAGTTTACCCCACGACTTAACTATCCACCGATATAAACGTCTCGGGGTAAAATGGCTCATTTATGCCCTAGTTTATACACTCTGCTTTTCACTTCGATTGCGAGAAAATGAGACAGGCATAAAGTATATAACAGTATTTACTTGTTTGTCAGATCTCCAACGCATGAAATTGTCGTAGGTTCGCGTTGAGATAAAGTTGCTTGGATTTCGGCGGTAATATTTCTTCAATCACGTTTTTCGTATTCTGCTCCATTAGCGTGTTAGGTGAGAGTGTAATTTCTTCGTCACATGAATATTCCATTGTTTTAGTTTAATCACTTTTCATTTTCTAACTTTGTTCAAAAATGTTGCAAATTTGAAATAGAGAATAGCTATTTCCCGCCACGAAACTTATTACTCGTAAAAGTTTTTTTTTTAATTTTGAACATGTGTCATTCGTCTTGGGTACTTCATACTGCCAAGTCATAAAAATGTTTCTTTGCGTTTTTAAATAATAAATGACATTTATTTTATCTGGTTTTATTCAATTAACGATAGAAGTGATTGATATAAATTAAAGCAAATGAAATAAAATAAGGACTTTAATCTGCGACGTTTTATTGTGTGTGTGGATGTTGGGTCTTGAAAAAATACGCACAACATAAAGACGAACTTTTGAGCACGAGAAGTAAAAAAGTTCCTACTCTATGTGATTATTTTTATTAGTATCGTTTTTCTATCATGTTAGTTTGTAAGCCTAAATTATGAGATGTTGATACCTGTTAAGCCCCGCGCGACACCGATTCGGTGTAAAACAATAGAAATCAATTGTGACTCATTAGCTGTCTTTAACCGATTAAGATTAAAAAATATATTATTCGAGCCTTTCTTTTTCTAATAAATATGTACCTAAACTGACTTTTAATTAAAAACAATACTTTACCATACAAAATTGTACAAAAGTGAATCATTTTACTCCCGGGTCCCACAGACAGCAGGTGGTTGTGTGACAATAAGAGGTAGTAGGTGGATAGGGGTTAAAACAAAAAAAAATGCTAAATCGGTCCAGCCGTTCTCAAGTGATACGCTTACCAACGAAAAACATTTAATTTTTATTTACCTATATATGTAGATATATAGCTAACGATAACAGATTTGTAAAATAATTTCCTTGAAGAACGCTTATAACTCTTATAAGTTTTCAGTATCTAGGTAATTATAAATAAGTAGTGTTTTTATATGTTAACAAATTACCCTAGTTATTATTTGAATGGTGAGCTCACGTTTCAAACAATATTTTCCGTCTAACAAAACAATTATCTGATACCAAAAAAGGAAATTCTCAAATCATACGATTCTTACAAAGGTCCAATTTCACAACAATTTGCCCGAATTTATTAAGATGAAGCTCAAATGTTGTTCAATGCGGGCGAAGCGACGGCTGGGTTCCCTTTTTCAAAACATTTCCCCACTGATAAAAATACGGGGCTCATTTCGGCAGTATTGTGGGTTATGTCACGTCAGATGAGCCCCACATACAAATCCACGCATTATGTAAATAAATAGATAAAGACAGCGATTCAATTAAGGAACACTTCACGCACGGTCGCGATCCACGCATGTCAAGTAAGTCAAGATTTTCATTAATTAACTCAATTATATTCCCGCATATCAAATTCACACTAACTCGCACTGGCGTTGAATAATATTCGAATATATTCGCATAAATGTTTGATTCGATTTCGTCAAACGTCTACGTGCCAACATAAGTTTACGAGGACTTTCAAGTACATGCTTTGGAATTTCCATTAAGGTTGATATTGTTAATATAATCTATTTGTGTTAACCGACCTAAAATGTGGTCACATGTTGCATAAATTTAATACAAAATTGGTTCCATTTATCATTCGAGAACTCCAATTAATTGAAGTCCGAGTTCATTGAATGGCAAATGTTAATTTGTGAGTTAAGCACGTCTGAAACCGTAAATCTACATAAGTAAATAAACCCTAACCTAACCTATGTAACCTATGTAGATGAAAGAAAATTAAAAAAAAATGTGCGTGAAGCACATTAGAAGTGAAACTTCTTAAGGCGCTGACAAGACCAAATTGACCAAAATAGGCTTCTCTTAAGAAAAAAAATTGGCAAATCTGTATAGTTTGTGGTAGCGGAAAAAATATATATTAATTTTGAACATATTTCCCGGAACTTGGTTGTTACCAAAACACGTTTTGAAAGAAAAATCTCGATACAAACTAACGTTAAACTAACCTCTTACCTTGACTATTAATCTAAAATATCTGTATTAAATATCAACATACGTTACGTATTTAATTAATAACAAGAGCGTCTTATTTAAATGCAGAACTTGGTTGTTTTTTATTTTCGATTACTCAATTTTGAGTAAATAGATAATTGCTTCATATTTTGCAATAAATTACAAGCGTTGCGTCATCGCGCTTCTCTTTCTTTTCTATGCAAACAGACAGTGACCGCGGTTTAGGTGTTGTCAGCGTCTTAAACAATAAAAAATAAAAAAGATATAGTGTGAGAGACAGAGAGGGTTATATCTTTCTTCTCTCTCGTGTAACGAAATGTGCCTAAACGTGACGCGTACAATACTTGAAATTTCACTCTTAATTCTCGTCCAATTGTCGAATCGCCGCCTTTAATAAGAAGTTTCACTTCTAAAACTTCGTAGCATCCGTAATTTTGGGTGAGCTCCAGATTTCCAATCTTAACAAAATTACGGAATTCCGCTATATTTCAATATCGCTTGTAGGTTATTTCGGAATTGGTGTGACCAAAACCGGAATTTTGAAATCGACAAAAATATACAGGGTGAAATTGAGTTCATGGGCATCCTATTAATGGGTCTTTTTACTCATCATTATGAACTTCTTTTACTTATGGGACTAACCTGAAATCGCGGAAAAAAAATCTGCTGTTCCCTACATTTTGACGCGTTAAGCGAACATAAATGTTGGGAAAACCTGATTTTTTTTTGCGACTTCAGGTTTGGTCCCATAGTAAAAGTTGTTCATAATTTGCTTTCGGGAATTGCGCATTTTGTATACCATTTTGGAGGGAGGCGGCTTCGAACTCTGGAATTCCTGAATTCCGGAACTGTATTGCTTAATATTGTAACCCAGTTCCGGAATTGAAAATGGTCCGATACTCATTCACGTCGTTACGTCAATTCACTCAATCGGACTCCACTTAGTATCAAGGATCTGATGTCGTGTCATCGTTTAGCGCATGTGTTTCTATTTCCCAACCGATGGCTGAGTCGTACCGTCAGATACAAGTGTCGCTAACGAGGACGTTATTAGAGCATGGAAACAGAATAGATACAGGTACAGAGGGTCAGCTCCATACAATGAACGAAAATGCACGCACATTTACAGGCATTGCTCAAGTACACACGACTACACATCAAGCTATACATTTCCAGTAAATACTGACATCGCATTCTCATTTGTATTGGCTAAAGCTACGATTTTCTAGATGAGCAATTCCGTCATATTATAACGGTCGTCATTTAAATCAGTCGTTTTCATCAGTATTTCAAATAAAGGTGTCAAAAACGCTCTATAAATGTAGAGCGTTTTTGATACCAATAATGGCTGTCCAATTGACAGCCATTATTGTGTGAGCGATCACTGCTTACACGCTCTTAGGAAACCAAAGCTTTAACGGCTTTCCGTCGGTACCCATAATGAGAGGTCAACTTGTACTGGAAACGTATATTTTAATGTCGCGACTGGCATTCCTGTGCGAGACTTTTGAGATCGCCGTACACACCTTTGCTTCTAAGGGCATTTGTCCACGCCACCATCACCGGGACGTCACCAGGAACGAGATAACGGCGGCGAAGTAGCGATACATACATTTATGGCCGCGTGTTCACCGCACGTCCGTCACCCGCGGGCCGTCATCCCAGCCGCCGAATTTTCGGCTAGTTCGACGCGACCGATACTCCTCGGCCCTAAATTGTGACGGGCTGATGTGCCGGCAATACAAAACACGTTTGATCTTGTCCACATACTGCCGTCGCAACGCACCTTACCTCCAATTTTTGTTTTGTGTATCATAACATAACATTCTGAACCGCCGAGTTTGGTTGCGGTGGACACATGATCGCCACTTAGACATGGGTCGGTACGCTAATTCGTAATAGCGAAACATTTTTTTTTAATTTGATTTTCAAACATATTAAATACATTTTTTTTTAATTTATAAAAAAAAAAAACATTAAAAAACACATTTAAAATATAAAAAAATAGTGGTCCATCGGCATCAGGAACTGGGTCCAAACTGCCGGTGGTCAGGGCTCTAGAGAGAGGAACCTCCTCACTATGCGTGCCGTGTCCAGGAGTACTGCTTTCTGAATGAACCCTTGACCCAGCCGCGCATTGAGAGCCTCCTGAGGTATTGGTCGAGATTCTCCGCTATTAGGCCATTAACCGTTACGATTATCGGTGCAATGATTGCAAAGTCCACGTTCCACATTTCGATAACCTCGTGTGCTAAGTCAAGATACTTTATTTTTTATCTTTCTCAGCTTTCACGAGATTCTTGTCATGAGGGACAGCGATATCAACAATCATTTCACGGCGCTCTCATCGATCTATCACCACAATATCTGGCTTATTGGCTACAATAGTTGTGTCAGTGATGATAGATCGATCCCAGTACAATGTGACGAGACCATTCTCGGAGAACTGGGTCGGGCACATACCTGTAGTATGGTACATCTGTATTCCACAAGGTTGTACTGCAAGGTGAGTTGCTGGTGGATAATCCTAGCCGCTAGATTGTGTCTGTGCAAGTAGTCACCGTTAGCAAGATGAGAACAACCGGAAATAATATGTCGGATTGATATACCGAAACAATTTATTATTATGATTGCCAATACTGATACCGATACCGATTTTGAAACTATTTATTTTAATATGTAACTATGTATTGGTGCTACTAAGCTCGCGTTCAATATTATGTTTGGTCAGTATTAAAAATAAGTTGACTAAACATTTTTGTTTACATTTTTGAGGAAATTAATTTTCTTTCATACTTCACCCGGGATTAGAACTGGCTACAAATTCGTTTAGCTTTAGGTTACAGCTCGTATTATTTCGGCAGCGCTTGGCTCGGTCCACCCGCGGACCGTATCGGGCATCAATCGGGTGTTGTCGCTAGTACTCGGTAATTCGTTATCGGGTATCAAACCAATAAATATTTTCACGCAATACATAAATACATGGTTATTGTGGAAGTCAATACCATATTTAAGTTATTACGCCAATACATAGTTATTGAAATTATTTATGCTTTATACTACCATCTCTACCGTCACCGGGACGTCACGTTCGGTTCGAATAGTCTCGTTTCTCAGTGACAAAGGCCCTAAGGGCCGATTCACACCGGAACGGCAGAAGCCGGCAGCGGCCGGCAACCGCCAGCAACGCGACGCAGGTAGCCGCGGCAAGACGCGCGAGGCCACGCTACCTTTTCGAGTTTTTCGAGCGATACTGGTCTTTTAAATATGTAGATAAAATTTCTAATTATTTCACACTGACAGTGGTCGCCGTGCCGCTGCCGGTCGCTGCTTTCCCCGTGTGAATTTGCCCTTAGCAAATTTGGCATGTGCCTGCCATCGCTCGTTGTATGGAGCCGACCTTCTGTGCACAACTCGTATGTGGCACGGATGTACGGGTGTATATACAGGTACATACGTTCAAATACTCTCCTACCCAGAAGAGCGTTCGCAACTGATTGCTCAATTAAGTTCAGCACAAAATCATCAATCAATCGCAAGCTGTGCTCAGTTTACCTTTGATTGATTCGCTCATTATACTAGGCTGAGCTTGTTAACCGAACTCCGAAGAGTGTATTAGAGCAGCACATAATTATGTTCAGTGTTTCACGAAAATATGGAGCGTTACATTAGCATTACAAAAAGTTTACAAACTTCTCACTTTTTGTTGCGCAACTGGTTTCAAAATGTCGAATTTTAATGTTAGTCGTAACTTAGTTTTTCTAACTTTCCTACTTTTGTTGGTACCAATAAGGTAACAAAAAATGTTCATAATACCATGCCATGTTACTCTAGCTAGAACAAATTTCAACATAGTTGTCGGGGCTTCTCTCTGACGTAACATCTCATTAATAAACAGTTGTGTTTCAAGAAATTACGAGTATGAGCTGTAAACAACTTGTTTTTGTTACGTAAGAGAGTTGCCCCGACAACTAGGTATGTTGAAATAAGCTGTTTTAAGTTGTTTTCAGCTTTCTTGAAACACGGTTGTGTTTCAAGAAATTATGGGCTGTAAACAACTTATTAGCAACTACAACAAATATAATTATGACAGTATCCTATACTGTACCTTAAATTAAAGTCTAAATCATATGATTTAGAACATCAATTATCAGGTGTCATTACTGCACGAGTACATATGTGCTCGTGCAGTAATGTCACCTGATAACGACACACATTGCTTTGTTACCGTATCCCACAAAAGCCATGATTGATGCCAAGCCAGTGAAATGCTTAGTGCCTGAAGCGATTCTTCGCTCAGCTCCTAATGTTGTGATTTCAAAGGAAAGAAGGACAATGCTCAAGTCACCAAAACCTTGTGCTTCACATATACAGGGTGTAAAAAGACCCATCACATAGCTGTTAACTACGCATTCTTTACATCAATCTAAGCTACATTGGACAAAGTCTGCACTCGACTCGACTTTGTGTTAGAAAACTGAGACGAATAGCCAGTAAAGAAACAGCCCTTAAAGCATATCGTGGCTATGTTTCATCAGTGCTGTGTTACGGCCGATTTTGACGTTCGAAAAGTGCTGTTTCTCAGCCTAGTTTGAATAAATGACTTTTGATTTTGAACTAATGTATAATTATATTAATTGTACTTCAATTTTAATATTTTTACACCGGCAAGGGTAGTATATGTATGTGAAGCTGTTTATTAATATTAAGATCTTAATGTACCATGTACTCAGAAATTAATAAACTATATAATATTATATATATAAAAATATTGCTGGAGTACGACTTTAATTTTTGGTGTAAAAAATAGCTATTTACAGTAGTGCACAATGTAACATTGTTCACATGGGTGCATGCAACGCTACAGGAAACGGTTATAACATTTAAAACTAGTTTTCGTACAAAAACGTCAAAAGAAGTTATAACTTTAACCATAATATATTTCTGTAACCTGAAGAAATGGTCCAGTACAAAAAAAAAATACCAGAATGACGCACGGTGGGCTGAAAATAGACTTTCATAGACTTAGGGATTTCAATTTGCAAGTGCCGGATTTTTTTCCGGATATCGCTTCTATTAGTTATTACTATATTGAAAAATAAAACCCGAGTTAATTCTGCACAAAAACGAAGGAATTATAATTTTTTTACGAAAAATTTGTATGAAGCTAGTATGAAAAAGTTAATTATCTCGTAAACAGCAAGGAAAACCGTAAAATCCTTACAGGTGGTTATAGTACTTATTATTTATGATTTTTTGACCTATGCCATATAACGGTCATCGTTGCTATTTTTTTTGTTTAAATATTCAAAATATTTTTATTTATTTTTACATATGAAACGGTTCCTTTTAGTGTTTAAGTTGAGGAATACAAACTTTTAACAACACGTAACATAAAAGAGCATCACCCCTATATCCCCGAAGGAGTAGTCAAAGGTTTATAGTACATCCACACTTAGACAACTATGTTTGAGCTAGATATTTATCAATACAAAATGAGTTTTAAAAGTTTACATACAACCAAAATACCAAATAACAAATTGTTTAGTCTTCCAGTGAGTCTGAAAATAAGTGATTAAGTAATTACAATGATTTAGTCTTATAATAAGTCTGAATAGGTGATTAAATGATTGTTAATGATTTCTGATAAGTAAGCTAATTTGTTGATTATTTGTGTTATGAGTTCTAAGAAATGTTTTTGACGATTATAAATTTTCATTAGCACATCTTTTAAAACTCTAATGAGTGTAGTTAACCAATTATCGACGTTTTACAATAAAAGATCTAAAATTTTGCTTTATAATTTAGATTGTTCACAACTGTGTTACTGCTAATACTAATTTTTTGCTCTGCGACTATAAAATCTTAAAATGGAAAGTTTAATCACCAATTTAGATTTGTTTGTTCTTCTAAAAAGTGAGAGTACTTCATTTAATCATGAGTATTGTTTGGTGCGGTTGTATCCCGCATAGGCGGTTGCCTTTCTGTCGAAGATCGAGTAACTCTCAAAGAATTTTGTCGGAAATTCACGCGAGCTGCTTTACAGAGGTGACAGAAATCCAACCGATTCCTTGATCACTTCAGAAGACTATACAGAAATTGGCTGCAAGCAAATATTGATTGGCCAAGTTGTGTGCAAACTTTAGTTAATCAAGAACCAACTTTTGATGAGATACCAAGAGCACAATCAGACTCTCAAGAACCGTCGTCGTCGCCGTCACCGTCCGTTGGAACAATGACAAAAAGGTCCCAAAAACCATTCGAAGATTTGGGAAGTAAACAGAAAAAGAGAAGATCTGATGATCACACAGGCGAAGACTCCAGCGAATTGGCATATGTAGCTGCAGCGCGTTTCAAAGAAGAAGGGCATGAGGATATCGCATCTGTGATCGAATACATGATGAAAAATCCTGAAGCAGCCGTTTAAAAAGAAACGCTTAAGAAACCAGTGAAAACAGTCATATTTACACCAGAGAAAGCGCTTAGATTGCTTCTTTCACTAAAACTGTCAAAGTGGCAATATATTACTTTGCGAGAGGCTGCCATTCGAGAAAGTGCTAAGGGTATTTATCCATCCTACTTTAAAGTGCAACAAACTAAGCTTGATTGCTACCCTCCGAAGCAATCAGTGTCAGTTACGGATTCCTCGGCTAGGATTACACTTCAAGCTTTACTTGACATCACGGTGACGAGGATCCTTCAAAGTCTTTCTGACTATGCCGATGTGCAAAATAAGCAGCTAAAGCTGATATCCAAGTGGGGATTTGATGGTGCTTCCAACTAAAGCCGATACAAGCAGAAAATGAAAGGTGAGCAAGATGATGCAAGCATTTTCATGACCTCCTTGGTGCCACTAAAACTGACAAATGGAGATAATACTGTATGAACGAACCAAAAACCATGCTCAACTTTGTATTGTCGTCCAGTTCAGTTTACTTTTGTAAAGGAGAGCGAAGCAGTTGTCATTGGTCTCAAAAGACAAATGGATGATGAAATTCCGGCCCTTATCACCACAGAGTGCAGTAATAATAACATGGTGACTCATCAACTAATGATGACAATGATCGACGCCAAAATCTGCATCGTGCTACCTGTGCTTAGCAAAACCTACGGAAATTAACCGCTTAGATGTTGTAACATCAAAGACTGTATGTGCTGACATATACAAATTTGGCTCTTCATCCCTACACGCACGTATAAATTGTATGGAATTTCTGTTACATATTGCGTACAGGCTCGACTTCAAACGGTGGGCAGCGAGAAGTAATGAGGACAAAAAAATGTTGCAGAACAGAAAAAAATGTATTCAAAATAAATTCAAAGATCAGCTCAATCTGTTGATTGATATTGTGAAACAAGGCTCGGGAACTACCAATGACGGGAATACCGCAAGAAAGTTTTTCGAGTTTCCCAATAAAACTGCAGCTATTACCGGGTTGGACGAAGATCTTATTAAAAGATGTGCTGTGATTTTGCAAGCGATAACATCTGGCGAGAAGATCGACGTAATAAAATTTAAAGATTTTGCCCGCAAATAGCAGAAAAGTACGTGGAATTGTACGACTGGTACTACATGTCGTCAACCGTACATAAATTATTAATACACAGGGCTGACATAATCGAGAAAAAATATATTATGCCGATTGGGACTCTCTCGGAAGAAGCCTCAGAATCTCGAAACAAGGATTTTAGGAGGTTCCGGGAACATCATTCGCGGAAAAGAAGCAGGCAAGATTCTAATCAAGATATCATAAATATGCTTGTTGTTTCTTCGGATCCTTTCCTAAGTGCACAAAGGCCTAAGTTAGATGCCAAGAGAAAGCAGAGATTTTTTGCTGAAACTCTCGACTTAATTCAGTTTCAGGAAAGTGAGTTCGAGATTTTAGATATAATCTGGATTCTGACCCAGAATTGGAGTCCGACAACGACAGAGATAAGGAAAATGTTTAATATTTGATTCAATTTTTTCTATTTATGCTATTTTTTTAAATATTTTTCTTGTATCATATATTTTTAATATTTGGGTCAATAACATTCTTCATAATTAACAATGTTCAATTTAGTCACTAAAAGGAACCGTTTCATATGTAAAAATAAATAAACATGATTTGACGATTTAAAAAAAAATCAGCAGCGATAAACATTATATGGTATACGTCAAAAATCATAAATAATTAGTACTATAATCACCTGTAAGGATATTACGGTTTTCCTTGCAGTTTACGAGATAATTAACTTTTTCATACTAGCTTCATATAAATTTTTCGTAAAAAAAATATAATTCCTTCGTTTTTGTGCAGAATTAACTCGGGTTTCATTTTTGGATATAATAATAACTATTAGAAGCAATATCCGGCAAAAAATCATGCACTTGCAAATTGAAATCCCTAAGTCTATGAAAGCCGATTTTCATCCCACCGTCTGACGGAAAGAACAAGTGGCTCTCGGCTTCTATGAGCGTCTTTACACCCGTTAAGTATACACACGACGACATACCAAGCTATACCTTTCCATTGCAAGTTGAGCTCGCATTGTTTAGGCTTTCCTTACAATATAAAGTAAGCTTATACTGACACTGTATAGTGTATAGTCGTCGTGCTTACTCGTACTTCTTGCACAAACGGAATAACATTGATCTGTTATTAGAAGGTATTTTTGGAACACAGCTACATATTATGTAGTTATTGGATAAAGTTGTTTTATCCACACAAAGGTCTTAAAATGTAAATTCTTGGGAAAATTATGTTTTTATTACCTACATCAAATTAAAAATGACTTTGTACCTAAATAAATTATGATTTGTTATGAATTTATGTATGTTATGTAGCTTTGAAGTAATTTATTTTTGTTCCATTAGGACGTGTGCCCTTGCATTAGGCTAAGCGGTTTATAATAAATAGCATTCAATTCATTAAACGTTAAGCGAATAATCCTCTTATCTCGCTGAGTCCCTTTAAGGTTATTTGAAAATGCTTGCTCAAAAATATCGTCAGTCGTTATTTCTCTTTAGACATGGAAAAAACAAAAAAAAAATGTTGTTTTGGATTCAAAATACAAGATTTATAAAACAAATCTTTGATCAAAAAGAATCCCGCTGAAGCCCATTGTGAGATTTAGTGTAAGCTCTTGTTATTTACAAAGGTTACTTATTTATTCGAACTCAGTCATTCACCAATAAATCATTAATTTGTGTTCGTCTAGTGTCGGTACATGTCATGGAATTAATGATAGCCAAGGTTCCAGAACGTACCACTGATGTGCGTTGGAATTCCGATTTATATCAACTTGTGAATGTCGATTATACAAGTAATGACCACGAGTAGCTTGACGAGCTGTCTTGATAACTCACCCCATTACCACTGAACCGCGAACACACATCTCGGAATTACGAATTGAAAAAGGCAATAAGCAACCAATTGTTTCTATCTGAATTTATCACGTTTTTGTTCTTCTGTTTTTTTTCTAAAGCTACAGAATTGGCCCGGTATTCCGGAAGCAATCGCATGAAAGACTCCCGGATTACAATATCGGCAGGTAAGATGAATACGGTGGGAAGCAATAAGGAACTTTCTCGCATCACTTGAGCGGCCGGCGGCGGCGCGTGAAACGATCCCGCACTGTAAACTCGCAACTTGATTGTGCCGCCGGGATCGCGTCCGCCACAATGTTTTGTTTCCTCTGATAAACTGTTATTGGCTGCACAGTACGAGTAACTGAGAGAAACTTTGACGTTATACAAGCCCCGGGCATGTGCACTGGTGTGCTCGTCGGGTGTCGCGGCGACATGTTGACACGAGCCGTTTTTTAACCCGTCAAGAGCGATGTTGCTATCGAAGCGACGAGAGAATCGATTAATTACAATTACGACTGTGAGAGATAAAAAAATCAACACCGCAGTAATTATTGGCGACCATTGTGTTAGTTTTAGATGCAAAACGGGATGCACGTTTTGAGCTTGGCAACAAATTCAACAATTTTAATGTCATTATACGAACAACTCGAGCTTTAATTCAAAATCAATTTGAGCACAACATCGGCGATGAACGGCTGGTTAAGCATAATCACCGATTCAGACTGTTCAGTATCCAGAGTCGTATACTGATTTAACACAAAATTCGATAGCTGTAAACCCGTAAACCCTTCACGTACTGGACTAATTGCTATAGATTGATCGCGGGGTACGAGTGTGGTCCGAATTTCACGACAATACCGTCCATTTCGAGGTTTATTCATCCATAATTCAGAGATTGGTTTGACAGATGCAGACGGACTAATAGGCCGTCTGTCGCACTTCGTTATTCAATTTGAATACATTCCGAGGACAACTAAACAAACAGAGATACAACTAACGACGTGTCAGCTTGTTACAGCGTTTGTCACTGGCTAATCTGTCGCGATAAAAGTGAATTTGACTTTAACTTTAGTTATTGTACAAGTTCTTATTTGAGAGCAGTGGTGGCCCAGTGGTCGTAGTTTCGAACCAAGACAGGCGCTTTACTTTGTGTAAATTATTTCAGCACCACTGCTCTCAAAATGGTGAAAGAAAACAGCGTAAGGAAACACCAAACCACACATGACACCATGTCCTAGAACCAAAAATTAGAAGACATGTGACATCTACCAAGCCGCAATGGGCCCGCGTGGTGGATTACGGCCCACTCACTCTCACTGAGAGGAGGCCTGTGTCCCAGCAATGGGAACATTATAGACTTATTATGATGAGTTATTGTTATTGTGGCACAAAGGTGTTTAACTGCAGGAAAGAGCCCTTCTGGTTTTTAAAACTGTCTCTTGCGGTTTCAAGTCTTTATAGGTGTAAAAAAAAGAAAGAAAATACGTTTATTTGCGGTAAACATGACGCAAAGAAGGAACACAAATACAAATAGAAACAATTTGGGCATTTAAAATGGCAACATTCTGTATCGACGGCAAAGACGTACTAGCCGCTGCGCGCCGGCCTATAGTAATCTGTGCGCGCAGCTGTCAGAAAACTATTTGTTTGACGTTTTGACAAACAGATTAAGTTACATAATACTGGCTACATAATTCTAAATTATCTAAGATGAATGGCGCATGGATGGTGTCTAACTCAGTGCTCCATTCTAAGACCCTGCCACAACATCGTCAAATATCTTCGAGGCAAATGCGTCATATGCATTTCTACACCAAAAGCACGCATGTAATGTCTATCATATTCGCTCCAAATAGGTATTTGAGGGACGTAATACTAAATTAACTCGCACAGGCCGCCTTTATCGTCTCGCATCCTACTAATAACTTGCGGTCTCAAATGGTGACGTGTCGCAAGTGGCTATTGGCTGTAGCGAGCGAAATTGCTTATTGCCTGCCAACCGACTCCCATCTACCTAAATTACCAAGTACTACTCATCTACACGAGTACCTATATTACGAAGATCTTGGGTAGTGTGTAGTGACAGTTTCCACTGTAGTCTTGCAATTAGAGTTATCGTTTAACTATAGTCTGTTCCAAAAGTAACTGATGTAACATACATTAAATGAAAATTGATCGCAATGGGCCTCATTTTGACAGTTTACTCACGTCCATTGGGTTATTTACGTTTACCTATTTGTTCAGACGAATTTTTCAAACCTATGAAGCCATGGATTAGCAATAAATCCTTCAAAACTCTGTTACGCAATTAGGGTGCTGGTTAAATTCATACCTACGCAATTTTATTACTTACTAAAGGGAATTACTGACACATTTCTCCGTATTTAGAAAAAATCTTTTCCACAAACTTTTCCCAACAATTTACTGTTTGAAAAACATTAATAAAATGTGATTGAAATATCATGGATGACTATCGATTAGGTTATAAAATTAACCTCAATTGTCAAATGAAAAACAACTTTAAGGAGATTTAAAATTGGAATATCCAAATTTAAATATTCAAATAATCAAATCGAGCACTCAATTTGTAAGTGGCACTACAGATTGGCATCAACAGGTTTACTACCTACGTTTTTTGATCCATTTGTTTACATTTGCATAGATAGATAGAATACTCTTTATTATGTACACCATAAAAATTACAGCTATAAATGTAGAAATTCATCTGCTACTTTTGGAACAGGCCAACAACCGTGTGTCAGACGTCTGAATATTACCTTTGTACGTACTTGCCTAGCTAGGCTTCTGAGTAACGTCATCTTCTCTGTCATTTTATCTTAGTTTCTTGAATTCTAGAAACTAGTTTAGCTCGAACACGAGCCCCGCATCCATAAGAATGTCCCGGCTTGGGCAGAGCTCTGCCGTGTCCTCGTGGAGGCGATCAGCGGCAGAGATCTCTCGCGTTCGGCCCTGGTTCAGGCCATGGTACGGAGCGAGACGGCATGGGCAACCGTCACCTCCTTCTGCGAAGCAGTAATGCTCCGAAAGAGGAGGCGGGACGGTTAAAGGAAAGGCATATTTCGCGCCCTCTCGTCCCTAGCTGCCGCAGGAGACGTCCTGGGCGATTTTCGGGCGGATCCCGGGCGGATTTCCGGCCACCATAGGCGCGGGCTTGCGGACGGTGAGCATTGGGTAGCTCACCGTCCGGTAAGGACCAGGCCCGGGTCGACGGGCGCGTTGTATTCCATGCGCGCCTCAAAGAGATGTCGTCAGCACAAATGTAGGGGTCCACTGGGGCCGATGCCTGCCGGGGTCGCGGGAAGGTACTAAAGGGTCACCGAGGCCCCTGGCAACACAGGCAACAGGAAGGAATACGGGTGGGTTTTAGTCAGTAAGAGTCTGACACACCCTCCCGCTCCGCCCAGAGCGGGAGAAGTTATTTGATGATTTCACATCAAAAAAAAAAAATCCATAAGAATGTATAATTAAAACTTTGGTAGATCTAACGCTTTGATGAAACTAAAATACATACGAAGTAGCTATAATATTAACGACTGAAGTCCGGTGCGTACCCGATTTTGTGTCAAACAATAGGAAATCAATTGTGTCTCATTAGCTGTCCTCGACCGATTAAAAACCGGCCAAGTGCGTATTGGACCACGCACAACGAAGGGTTCCGTAGTTGAGATGAATTTATCTCAAAAACAAACTTAACATTGTAGTTGAAAAACATTTTCTCCCATACATCGGTATACATCACCATCAAGTCTCAAATGTAAGTTGGTCGACTATTACTAGTTAATTTGTTAAGCCTACTTAGCTGTGTTATTTATACTACTGCCATGAATTTTTTCATATACTCGTATCCAAAAAACAGCCATTTAGCTTGTAGGAGGGACACTTGACTCTAACAAAAATTAGCATTTTTAAAGCTTTATATTACGCAAAGGAATACCTGAAACAAAATATGGTTTTAACAGATCCGCAATTTTTTTAAACGGCTTATCCAAAAAATCCCACCCCATGCGTTAGACGAGAAAAAAAAATAATCCCCATTTTATGTGTAAGGGAGGTAACCTAAAAAAAATGTTTTTCAAGATTTTATTTTACTACTTTGTTAGTCTCTGAGCTAAGCCGGGGACGGACAGACGGACATGGCGAAACTACAAGGGTTCCTTGCTGCCTACGGAACCCTAAAACAAGCTTTTGCCCGCGGCGCTACCCGCGTGGATCGAAAAATAACCCACGGGAACGTACTACCGAATTTCAAATGTCAGCCGAATCCATTCTGCCATTTTTGCGCCAATCCTGAACATACATCCAGACAAACGGACAAAAATTCTTCGTTAATGTTTTATTACAAAAAGTTTCGTGATAAAAACGTCGAGAAACTTAACTTGCTTTAAAAAATTCTTTTCCGTACGGTCAACCGCACATCAGTGGTAAAAAGTAGACACTGGTGCCGATTCCCTTGTTCACAAACTAAACTAAATTTAAGTTCAGCGCATCTTTTTCTTTCTATTTCATTAAGCGAAGGACAGAAGACAAATTTTAGTTTAGTCCTGTCAAATTAATCAGCGCCATACAAGTTTAGACGTGATTAAAAACTTGCCTACTAAAATTACGTCAATTTACGTCAAGCGCTGATTAATTTGACAGGACTAAACTAAAATTTATCTTCTGTCCTTTTCTTAATGAAATAGAAAGATGCACAAGATGCAAAAGATGCACTGAACTTAAATTTAGTTTAGTTTGTGACCAAGGGAATCGGCACCACTGACCGACCCTTTCGTTGTAGTAGTAGGTAAAAGGAGATTTTTGAAGTAACAATTTCATAACAACAATTTAATACTATGTGTAATTGTAGTCGTTGTGTAGGTACTCGTGGCTAAGTAATAACAGCCGCACGAGTCGATTGAACAGGTTAAGCTACGCTTGGCGCAGTCGGTCCGTGGATGGATGACTTTACGTACCGAGACCCCTCCGTGCCCCGTAAAGCACGTTAAGCCGATGCCCCCGAGCCGTTGGTCCCGGCTGTCATTAGTGGATCTTTGACAGTCGTTACGGGTCGCCAGAAGCCCGAAAGTCTGACAGCGAGTCTTACCAAGGGGTATCTTATTACCCAGTTAATGGGTTGTGGACGTCAGATAGGCAGTCGCTCCATGTAAAATACTGGTATTCAGCTGCATCCGGTAAGACTGGAAGCCAATATAGTTGGGAAAAAGGCTAGGCAGATAATGAATTGTTACCACTGATGTGCGGTTAACTGTACTTCTATTCAGTTGACTGGGTAGTTATAATTTTGATTTTTTTTGTAGGTACAAAAGGTTTGCTTTTCAATATCTCTAGCTTCATAAAAAAAAGACGGCCAAGGGCGTGTCGGACCAAGCACAATGAAAGGTTCCGTAGTTGGGATGAATTTATTATTGTAGTTGACAAACATGTTTACCCATACATTCCAACTGCAAATGTAAGTTTGTATGCACAATATTGAGTGATTTACCATGTTATTTTAAGACCATGTACTTCATATAAGTTAGGTTATAGGTTTTCCTGTTATCTATGACTAAAAAACTATTATCTGTATTTTTTTCAAAATATTAGGCTCATCAATTTAAGAGATAAGGGAATGGTCAATTTTCTTTAATAACTCTAAAACTAATTATTTTAAAATTATTAAAATATTATATTTGTTCGCCTCATAACAATTCCTTTCATTAAATATATCACACGACACAGTTTGCAAACCTTTTTTTTTAATTTTCTATTTTTTCCTCCAAAGAATTCTGAAGATATTCATTTATTTACGTTACATGTTTGTATTGGGGTCACAGAAATTCATATGTGTACCAAATTTCAACTAAACCGGTTCAGTTAATTCAGAGAAAATTGGCTGTGACAGACGGACAGACACACAGACAGACAGCCAGCCAGACAGACAGACACACACACGAGTGATCCTATAAGATAAGGGTTCCGTTTTTTCCTTTTGAGGTACGGAACGCTGCAAAACCAGGAATCTATAGATATTCCTGGGTGTTTCGCTCTGGAGAACTTTCAATGAAAGCTTTTATAACAAGTTGCTTATCTTCCCCTTTCTTGCGTTTCCAAGATAAACGTCAATTCGCAAGTCGCATAAACTTTTCTAAAGTCCTTGATTAGTCGCGACTGGAAGAGCTTGAACTTTTTCAATACTTAAGTATAGCTACATCGAAACTGTGGCCTAAATCGACTATATAAATAAGATCTATATATTAATTCTCTTTAATTGGTAAATATTTTTTATCTATGCCTAAGCTGTGTACTTCTATAACATAAATCTTGATGTTTTTACGACTTTTTAAACAAATGCTTTTTATCCACTCAAGATTTTTGATAACATAAAATTTTGTGTGTATTTAAATAATAATAATTATTTATTTCTTTATTTATTTATTAATATAATAATTAATCAGTGAAAAGAAAACACATTACGTAATGTTCCCCAAGAGAAGTTAAGGCCATACATTGTACCAATATATTTTCCTAATACCCGATATTTTTCTAAATTTTTCAAAACCTTAGATCCGCCGTGTCGTATGTCGTGTGCAAGTGGTGGACACAATTGTTAAGCTTGGCATACCTTTGAGTGGCGACAAACGTGACCGGCCCCGCCCCGGTTCTGCATTGCGGCCTTTTGTGACGCCATACTATATACTACCAATTTATTTTGTCGATTATTTGACTTAATTTTTATTATGGGGCTATGAAAAATGTTTAATGTTAATTTAATTGGGTTTTGTTTTCCAAATATTCACTAAATCCTTTTGCACCCCTTGTTTACTATATATAATTACTATCAATGATAATTATGTTGTCTTTGAATCTCTTCGATGTATTTATTGTCGTCGCGTAGTTGTGCTACGCAACGCCTACGCGGTCTCTACGCGGGGCCTATGCTGCGCAGCGTCTAAGCAAAGTCTAATGCCCGATTTTACTAACACGTTGTTGTATTTTCAACTTTCGGTAACCGAAAGTCATGTCATTTCATGTCAAGTCATTTCCAAACTCAACTCCGACAGTAACCGGAATATGGTTACTGTCGGAGTTGAGTTTTGAAAATCCAGGTGCCACGCTCTTATCTGGGAATTAATTTAGGTGTCGCCTAGTATTAGAGAAAACGAGCATAAGCATTACCAACGCTGTTCATGAGTCCGACTAAAGCCTTAATAAATATACACACATAATCAGCCTATAATGTTCCCACTGCTGGGAAACAGGCCTCCTCTCTGTGAGAGGGAAGTGGGCCGTAATCTACCACGCAGGCCCAGTGCGGGTTGGTAGATGTCACATGGCTACGAATTTTTGGTTCTAAGACATGCCGGTTTCCTCACGATGTTTTCCTTCACCTTTTTGAGAGCAGTGGTGATGTAATAATTTACACAAAGTAAAGCGCCTGTCTGGGTTCGAACCTACGACATACAACTCGTAAGTCGCGGCCGTTACGACTGGGCCACCACTGCTCTAATGCTCTTAAATATACAAGTAAACGGAAAACCCAGTGCCACCAGAGTAATTTGTGGTATAAACAACTTATTGGCACTGGTTGGACTTTGTTTTGCTAGAATTGCACGTCAGTGTAACAACACCGCTTTCCGCAATTCACTAAAGTTTAAGAATTAAATGAATTAAATTAAATACTTATTTTTGTTAGGTACGCACGGCGACACAATCACATGAAGCTATATATTTCAAGTCTAAGCTGACCTTTCATTGTAAAAAAGTTCATCTCATTGAAAACATAGCTCGATGTGTGAAGGTAGGTACGACAGTACCTACCTTTTTAGAGGTAAGATAGCCAGTTCCTCTGTGGTTGAGGATTCCGGGTGAAGCTCGCTTCCACCTTCGGCCGTATCACCACTTATTATCAGGTGAGATTAAGGCCAAGAGCACCGCCGTTGAGGATAAAAAAACATATTTATAGGAAACTTTCCTTATAAATAATCTGAACGAAAGAAATGGCCACAATAATTTTATTAAATCCATCACATGGCGGCGGGATCTCATGGCGACATGGAGAGAGTTATTTTTGCAACCCAGTGCTGGGCACGCCACAATTGCGGTGATAAGTAAGACGCGGCGGCGGCGGTATTGCAGTGCGGTCTTTGAGGAGTGGCAAGAGAGGTTCCACGGCGTCCTCACCTTCCGCCTGACGCAGGTCCTCACCAGACACGGCAGCTTAGGAGGTTCCTGTGTCAGATAAGGCAGGCGGAAACGCCCGGTCATCACCACAGTGTGGATCGCCTGGAGGACACGGTGGAGCATACGGTGGAAGTCTGCCCGGCTTGGGCAGAGCACCGCCGTGTCCTCGCGGAGGCGATCGGCGGCAGAGACCTCTCGCGTCTGCCAGCCCCTGGCAACACAGGCAACGGAAGGAACACGGGTGGATTTTAGTCAGTAAGAGTCTAACACACCCTCCCCGCTCCGCCCAGAGCGGGAGAAGTTATTTGATAATTTCCCAGCCAAAAAAATTAAATATGGCCAGCCCTAATTAATAATTATGCGGGACATATTAGATAATAGCTACATATACTTATTATTTATTTTAGTATATGTACTCCAACAACATGTTCACTAATAACATATTACATAAAAGAACATATACAAGGGGGATACAGATGGCAATGCGACGTAGGGACCGCGCGTTCCGTAAATTTAAAAGGGATCGTGCTGATGAGAACTGGACCTTATTCAAGGCTGCAAGGAATAGATGCAATCAGATGATACGTAATGCTAAACGCCGCCATATTCTGGACACTATCAATTTTTCCTCTTCTGCCGATATTTGGAAATTGCTTGGAACTCTAGGTATCGGCAAACCGCGACACTTAGACCTTCCTAGTTCAATTGACTTAGACGATCTAAACCGTTATTTCTCCACTGTGTCTGCCATGAATCGTCTAACCAAGCAATAAACGCTGTCTTTAATATCTGGTCTAACGCGTCCTCGTATTAATTCTTTCAGTTTCATTCCAGTTGAACCGGGAGAGATCAGAAAGATCATTCTCTGAATAAAATCGAAAGCGGTGGGATGTGACAATATTACCCGTGGTATGATCATAACAATTCTGGATTATCTCTTACCCGCGACATTGTAAATTTTTCCCTGTACACCAGAGTATTCCCTTCCCTGTGGTGCAATGCCTATGTTCGTCCACTACCTAAGGTATCTAATCCCTCTCGTCCTACTGACTTCCGTCCAATTTCTATACTTCCCTTCCTATCCAAAGTACTCGAGGCCTGTGTCCACAAACAATTCTCCAATTTTGTCCATCATAATTCACTGATTAGTCAGTCCTCTTTAATCTGGGTTCAGGCCTGGGCATAACACTGTTTCCGCCCTCCTTAAAGTGACTGGCGATATACGGGCAGGACTGGAAGTCACCAAAGTCACTGTTCTAGTGTTGGCTGATTTCTCGAATGCCTTCAACACCGTTAGTCACGACATCCTGTTAGCTATTCTTTCCTATGTTATGGTCTCTTCCGAAGCGCTGGAATGGTTCTCCTCTTACCTTCAGGAACAACAGCAGTCCGTTCATGTTGGGGATTCCTCATCATGCTGGCGTGATTTGGAAGCTGGCGTTCCTAAAGGCGGTATTCTTTCTCCTCTTCTGTTTTCTATTTTTATCAATCTTATAACTTCCGAGCTTCAGTCTGCGTATCATCTGTATTCAGATGACTTGCAGTTGTACTGTCAAGGGAGGGTTGATGAAATACCTGACACTATCGACAAGTTAAATAGACAGCCATTAAAACCTGTACTGATAGATTTGGTTAATAATAAGTGTCAGGCGATCATCATTGGGAGTCATCGTAGTATTGGTAGTGTGGAACATCATCAACCTTGCCACCTGTTCTCTTCAATGGAACGATTGTTCCATTTAGTATTGACGTGAAAGACCTAGGCTTGCACATTGACTATACCCTGAACTGGCGTATTCAAGTCGCTAGGGTGAGCCAGAAGGTTACTGGAACTCTTTTTTTTTTTTTTTGTGGATGGGAAATCATCAAATAACTTCTCCCGCTCTGGGCGGAGCGGGAGAGTGTGTCAGACTCTTACTGACTAAAATCCACCCGTATTCCTTCCGTTGCCTGTGTTGCGGGGGCCTCGGTGACCCATAAGTACCTTCCCGCGAGTTACTGGAACTCTGCGGGCTTTATACCGACTGAAAAATTTATTACCATCAAGTACCGAGACAATGCTTGTGCAGTCCTTAATTTTCCCTATCATCGATTATGGTGATGTGTGCTACTATGACCTGAATGCAGACCTCCTCGACAAACTAGACCGTCTTCTCAATAACTGCATTAGATTCGTTTTCAATCTGCGTAAATATGATCATGTCTCTGCGCAACGATCGCTTCTAAAGTGGTTGCTCATACGCCAGCGCAGAGAGCAAAGGGCGCTGACCACCTTGTTTTCATTTCTTGACTCTCCCTCTTCCCCTATTTATCTCGCCCCCCACTTTCAGTACATTTGCGCGAACCATAGTAAAAATCTACGTTCATCACACAATCGTCTTCTTCAATGTCCCACTTACCGCAATGACTTTATTCACTCTTCCTTCTTCGTTCAGTCTATCTCTTTGTGGAATGCGCTCCCCCAGGAAATCAGGATGGCAACCAACCGATTATCCTTTAAAGTTAAAGTTCGCGAGCACATTCGTAAGAAGCTGGCAGTATCATCACTACGGTAATGTTTTCCCATTGTTTGTCTTATCTGGTTAGTATATTCGTGTATTTATTCGGTCTTATATTTATTTATAATTAGGTATATGTATTATATGTAATGTTTTTAATAGGTATATGTGTGTTTATATACTTATATTTTAATAAATATTTATTCCACAGTGTTCGTTATTGCACCTACCACTGTCTGTCTCTGCATCACCCAAAGGTTGACTGGTAGTAAATGCCTATGGCATTAAGTCCGCCTCTGTACATTTGTGTGCGTAAAGTATTAAATAAATGTATGTGTATTTTTATTTATTTAATACTTTACTATATATCTATTAGTATGGTGAATTTGTCACTTATATGTAAGTCTAAATCTTCCAGCTAATGTAAGTAAAAATACATTGAGTAGTTTGATGAACAACGCGGTCAGTCAGACTGACACGAAAAGCAACTTTAATTTATAATATGTATAGATAACCTTACATACTATAAAACAAAGTGTTCTGTCTGTCTGAACGCGATAAACTCAAAAACTACCTACCGAACAGATTTTCAAACGGTTTTCAGCATTGAACGGAATGATTCATGAGGAAGGTTTAACCTGTTCAGCCCCGCGCGACTCCGATTCGGAGTCAAACAATAGAAAATCAATTGTGTCTCATTAGCTGTCCTTGACCAATGAAATGTATAAAGTCATTAATTAAATGTATAAATTCACGTTGTTCGGTGGTCAGGGGCGTATTCGACGCCATACAGGTTGGAGTGCGGCGTGAGGCAGGGGGGGTTGACATCGCCAAAACTTTTTAACCTGTATGTGAACGCGCTTGTGGAGGAGCTCGGCAGCACACATGTCGGCTGCCATATTGATGGAGTCTGCCTTAATAATATTAGTTACGCGGATGACATGGTGCTGCTGAGTACTTCTGTAGGTGGACTGTCGCAGCTGCTCGACATTTGCGCAAAATATGCTGGACAACACGGGTTGGTGTACAACATAAAGAAAAGTGAGTGGATGGTCTTTCAGGCTCGGGGAAGGCCCCTAAGTCAAACACCTAAAGTTAAACTGAATGGCCAACCCCTTAGTAGGGTAGAACAGTTTAAATACCTTGGGCACTTGCTAACCCCGGATCTGAAAGACGATAATGACATAGAAAGGGAGCGTAGAGCGCTGTCTGTTCGTGCGAATATGATAGCACGCAGATTTGCTCGCTGTTCAAGAGACGTCAAGATCACCCTGTTCAAGGCATTTTGCATGTCCTTCTACACGAGCAGTCTGTGGGTGAATTATACGCAAAAGCAGTACAGCGCTCTACGCGTCCAATACAATAATGCATTCAGGGTACAGAAGCGCAGGAGACGCCCTGGGCGTCGGGAATCTCGGGCGGATTTCCAGCCACCGTAGGCGCGGGCTTGCGGACGGTGAGCAATGGGTAGCTCACCGTCCGGTAAGGACCAGGCCCGGGGGGTCGACGGCGCGTCGTATTCCACGCGCGCCTCAAAGAGATGTCGTCAGCACAAAAGTAGGGGTCCACTAGGGCCGATGCCTGCCGGGGTCGCGGGAAAGGTACTTATGGGTCACCGAGGCCCCTGGCAACACTGGCAACAGGAAGGAATACGGGTGGGTTTTAGTCAGTAAAAGTCTGACACACCCTCCCGCTCCGCCCAGAGCGGGAGAAGTTATTTGATGATTTCCCACCCAAAAAAAATAAATAAAAGGGTACAGAAGCGAGGCAGTCCCAAGGCTGCCTCGCTTCTGTAGCGCTTCGGGGATGTTCGCCGAAGCAGGCGTGGATTGTTTTTATACAACCATGCGCAAGCGGTGCACATCCCTGGTGCGCAGGGTGCGGGTCAGCCCGAACAGTATCCTGTGCGCCTTCGCCCAGCGATTCGACTGCCAGTACATGTATCACTGTGACATGGTACATGTACGGGATAATGTGGAAATATTGTTTTGACCTGTAATTGTTTTGTATTGTATTGTATTGTATTTTTTGTATTGAAATTGTATGTGTATTTGTATTAGTTTATTTTTATAATTGGTCCGTGTTGGCCTTTAATAAATTATTATTATTAAGTTTTGTGTAAATTGGCTAAAATGTGACGATTATTGTTGAAGATTTCGGAAAAATCATACTGACTGGCAGCTTTACGGGCGTGCGCCGTGTAAACCCTACGAGATATATAAAATTTATGTTTTACACGATTGTACATCTTAAAAAATTCAACAAAAAAATCAGCAATAGCATATGTCTATCTGCAAATGATGACCCACAGTAACCATATCTATCCTACTAATATTATAAATGCGAAAGTTTGTAAGGATGGTAGGATGGATGGATGGATGTTTGTTACTCTTTCACGCAAAAAGTACAGAACGGATTTAAATGAAATTTGGCACACAGATAGTTTATAACCAGGAATAACACATAGGATACTTTTTATCCCAATATACCCATGGGGTCAAAAACTATGCCGGTGAAATCGCGGGGTGCATCTAGTCTTTCATAATTTGATAAAAATTTCATTGTTGTTTTCGAAGCTATCTTAACCGGTATTATCCAATAATATATATTATTTAAATTGGAAATTGAATTTAGGTTAAAATAAGCCATGACATCATATCATTTAAATGGATACTTTAAAAGATATCACAGACTCAAAATTACGCGTAACAAAATAATTATGGTTGACGGCTGCGGATGGGGGGCGCATCGCTGGGAGTCAATAACCTTTTCTTCACCTATGAGGTACGCGAATGCTTTGTTTCTTTTTAATCCTGGTAGTACGTTCGGACATCCACGCGGGCGAAGGCACGGGCAAAAGCTTGTAGAAAATAAATCAAGCTGTACAATGTATTGAAAAAATTAATTAAAGCATTAAGTAAAAGTATCAGATAATACCTACCTGTTAGCACTTTGTTTATATTGAATCATACAAGTAGGTTTGTAAGCCTACGCACGGAAGGGCGCTCTTTTTAACCCGACGTTTCTTGCCGTACTCTGGCTTTTCAACGCTCGGATTGGCGGCGTGAGTTGAAAATCCAACTGAGCACTTTTTCAATGCAGGCATACACTCTGCTGAATTTTCAACGCTCGGTTCGACGCCGAGAGTTGAAAGTCCAGAGCACGGTCAAAAACTTCGCGTTAAAAAAAAACTCCCGTGCGAATAGGGCTTTTTTTAACATTATAATATGGTTCCTGTGATCATCAGCTTCGTAAATATCGCTTAGTAGCTAGCTGTGAGATATGCTTTTGTGAAGCTAATAGCGATTTCCATTTAGAGATAATATAATTACTGGTATAGTGCTGCATTAGCTCCAGATTGGATGCTGTAATCAGATTAATACCAGACTGTTAAGTGCGTCTCTTGATATTATTAATCGCTTAAATATTGATATTTCCATCAAAGTCTTGCCAAACGAAATTTAATTAAAGATCTCGTAAATTATCGTTTTTAATGTAGAAGTAATTTATAAAGCGGCGTCATAATATCTTCCCTAAAAGCCTCTTCAAATCTTCGGGAGGCGCGTTACCATAATCTTAGCTATTAGACAACCCCTTAAAATATACTAACTGGCATTATTTTAATGAATTTTGGATGAGTTGGTGTCAATCATTATGTTAAATCTATAAGGCGTTTGAGTATAAATGGACATAATTACCGAATGATTTGTTTTCGTGCGATTTTGTATACAAACTTAAATATTCTCCTGAGAGTAAAATGTCTCGTTTGTCTCGAATAATAAATCAGGAACTGTTAAAAGAATACAGTATACTTTTAAAGAAACAACGATTCTTTTGCAAGAAATGTCGGCTCCAACTGCAACTGCGCTCCACTTGGTGGTAGCACCGGAAAATGTTTTTGGCACACTCTTAAAACGGTGGGTGGCACCACAAGCTGACACGGAGGGGACAAAACGAAAGGTTTAATTTTAAACATCACTGGACCAGTTTTCATATTTTCAATACATGAATGACCACGATAATCTTACTGATTGTTCCATAAATACGTATGAGCATAGACCAAACGAAATCCAGTGAATTCTAATCAACAAACGTTTGGTGCCACAATACGTATAATAGGACGGTTCAAAGGAATTAAATTATCTGTGTAACGTTCCGTGAATTTTCCACTTGTTAAAAGAGACCGCTATTCATAACGAAACCAAACGTAAGCATGAAATTAATTCATTCGTTTCATACAATGAGGCTTATACACGGGTTTTTTTTCGGCTGTGTTATCTATTAATAGACGGGGCAGTTATTGAGTTTTGTTTAAGGTCCTTCAATTTTCGCAATTACCAGTTACCCTGATTTACCATAATGTATTATTAACGGTCAGTGAACTGCCCCGTTTGTCTCGTGATCGCAAGCACGACTGCTGAGGGAATCTAACCCAGGGGTTATATTCCCAGGTCATGCAAAGTGTTATTGGGTTGGGGTTGAAATTTCTCAATAGCAGTCCGGAGTTTGGAAGTTAGCCGTGTGATACCTACCCCCGTGCCTTGGAAAGCACGTTCCTGCGCTCCGGTCGTGTCGGACTGCCGTCCTATCGGTCTATGAGAGGGAAGAGCGAGTGCACCTGTTTTTGCACACACACTTGTGCACTATAATATCTACCGCGTGGATCCGGCTAGTCTCCAATAATACTGGACGCCATGGCCGAAATTTCATCTGGAGGACTATAATTATTAACTGACTTTATCCCTATTATATTAAACAGATTTTTTATAACTTTACTGGCTGCGCCCCGCGGTTTCACCTGCATAAGTCCCGTGGAAATATCGGGATAAAAAATATCCTAATCCAATTCCTGGTCTACTCATGTGCCAAATTTCATCCCAATCCGTTCAGCTGTTTTAGCGTGAAAGCGTAACAAACAAACAAACTCATTTTCGCATTTATAATATTATTTAGCATGCGAAAGTGAGTTGTTTGTTTGTTACGCTTTAAAACGGCTGAACAGATTTGAATGAATTTTGGCACATGGGTAGAACATGACCTGGATTAGGACATATGATACTTTTGTCCCGATATTCCCACGGTATCGAAACTTATGCGGGTGAAACCGCGGGGCGAAACTAGCTTATAATATTAGTTAGGATTAGGATGACAATTCTACATTAACAACACACAAATTAGACAGACGCAGACATTAGGGACTGCCAAACTGTTGCAGTATTTAAAAGAAGAGTGAAAGAACACTATCTTTCCACTTCCTCATAGTTGCGTATGTATTTATTATTTTAAATTACACTGTATTTTTTTAATATTCAAGTGATATTTATTTTAGAAGTATGTACGTATGTAAGTATGTATGTATGTTAGTATATTCCCATATTATTTTTTTTGTGTTTCGATGTAATGTATTCAATTTTCTCTTCTACTCTTACACACGGTGTCTACATCTCATTATCCTTCCCTATCGCAGGCATGCTGGAAGAGATTTCTTTAGAAATAAGCATCAACTTTGTACGTATTATTCTGTTCTTTTCTTCTTTTCTGTTTATATATGAGTATACATAAATAGTTATATAGATAAACAATCCACCATTTTCAAGATTTATTATTTTAGAAAGAAAGAAAAATAGATTTATTTGTCACAGAAACACGTGCACATAGAAGATATGGGTAATTCTTATAAATTAAAAATTTAAACTAAACAGATACACAGAGAGACACAGAACATATACATATAGTCGGCAACTGCACGCCGCACAGTGGGCCCATACTGAAAATTAGTGGACTTAGGCAACAAAGTTCCTATATCGATGCGATTTTTTTTATATGACGTGTTATATTATTCCTGACAACTTTTATTCTTATAAAATTTCTTCTAAAGTTGATAGTTTGTCTTGAAAAAAAATAATGAGATTTTTTTGTATGGAGCGAATCACGTTTAATTTTTTTTCTTCAGTTATACTAATATGTTGAGTGTGTGGCGTGAGTATATGATAGCTAGGGTCATTCTCTATCCATGAAAAAAAAAATCAGCGCCGGCCATCTGCGGAAGCGCGAGTAATCATTCGGTAAAAAAAAATGATTTGGAAGAATTTTTTTGTCATTTAAAATAAATTCAAAGCATATTTTTTGTCTCATTTGGCTGTTTTCACCTTCTTTTTAGTTAAATAAATAGTTTTAATAGCGCATACGTACTTATAACTAGTAATTCTGATAGAGATTTAGTTATTATTGCATGTTATCGGTAGCACCTGCATTGTGATTGATGACTCATTTGTTTGTGCACTCGGCTAAGCGCATAACTAATGAGTCATAGAAAAATGCTCGTCTCTGATTGGCTGAATAATTTTCACTCACTGTTATGTCCACTACTTGAGTAATTAACACTAACTATAAATATAAAGACATTCATTAAGTCCATCTAGTTTCGCTCTTGTCGCTTGTTTGTGAACACAGTGAAATACTTGTATTTTTATATTTACATTAGAACTATGGCTGGATTTTGTACCATGCTAGATCTTTTTGTGAAATTAAGAAGTGGCGGTGATCTGAAAAATCATATGTTTCTGTATGAAAGTATCATTTCTGTCTTGACTACCGAAGTTTCTGAAGAAGACAAGAACCGAATCAAGGAGTTCTGTCGACTTTTTTGTGTAAATTTAAATAAAAAGTGGATAGAGTCAAGTAGAAATCAAAAAACTTTTAGGAATCGTGTAATTAATCGCAAGTGGTTGGAAAAAAACATCAACTGGCCTGTTTGTGACAGTGTTGATCTGAGAAGTGTGATAGGCTTTTCGGACGCAGCCTTATCTGAGCTTGTGGATATAGATTGCCATGTTCCTACTCTTGCAGTATGTACTGCGGAAGCGGGAACATCTACAGAAAAGGAGCACAGAAAACCGTTCGCAGAGTTAAGTAATAAGCAAAAGAAAAGACGTTCTACTTCCATAGTAGAAGAAAATTCCGAGGAAGAGTTGCAGCACTGGTACATAACAAAATTGAAAGACAACGGCAAAACGAATCTGGCAAAAGTGGTCGAATACCTTTCCAGTAAACTGTACTGCCTTTCCATCTTATCCAAAGCTTGTAAATGCCAAGAAAAGATGTTACCCACCACAAGAGAGTATGGAGATTACCGAAAACGGAGCTCACATTAAATTGCAAGCGCTATTGGACTACACTGTGGAGAGGATATTACTTGTTATAAATACTGTTGATAGGACTCAAAATGAAGAACTCAAGTTGACCTGGAAATGGGGACTTGATGGTTCTTCGTCGCAGAGTAACTATAAACAGAAAACGTCAGACACAGCTACAGAGTTCGATGATTCATCAGTAGTCATGATAAGCATCGTCCCTCTTCGGCTAGTGTCTACTAGGTCATCATCTGGGAATGAAAATCTAGTTTGGGAGAACCCCACACCTTGCTCAACTCTGTACTGTCGACCAGTGAAGTTCACTTTCACTTCGGAGACAGCTGACTTTATAAAGTCTGAAGAGTCTGAGATGAAAAAACAAATTGATGAACGAATATCTACACAGTGTGGAAATATTATTGTATCACATGAATTGCATATGACCATGATTGATGGAAAAGTGGCCAATATTATTGCTGGAGTACCATCATATGCAACGTGTCCCATTTGCTTGGCAAAACCGAGTGAGATGAATAATTTAGACGCTTTGACTTCTAAACCACTTCGTGAAGAAATTTACAAACAAGGAATTTCTTCACTGCATATGAAGATTCGGTGTATGGAATGTCTTCTCCATATATCTTATAATCTGGATTTTCAACGATGAACTGCTCGCGGCGAACATAAGGCTTTGAAACAAGCTAAAAAAAATACCACACAGCAAGAGTTTCGTGAGCAAACTGGAATGCTGATTGATATAGTCAAACAGGTATGTATTTAATTTTCGCTCTCTTTATGTTGTTTGTGAATTATATCTCTATGTATTGTATATTACAGTATTGTTTTCCCATTTTAGGGTTTTGGAACTAAAAACGACGGGAATACAGCGAGGCGCTTTTTCCAAGATTACAAAAGATCTTCCAGAATAACGGGAATTGACGAAAATCTGATTTTCAGATTTTCCGTTATTCTCAAGCCTTAACATCGGGCAAAAACATTGACTGTGAAAAATTTAGAAGATACTGTAGAGAAACAGCTGATGTGTACGTGCAACACTATTCGTGGTACTACATGCCAGTTAGTGTACATAAACTTCTAATGCACGGTGCAGACATCTGTAACCACTTTGGTGTTTTGCCAATCGGTAAGTAAAAAATAAATATAGTTTGATGTATTATTTGACTCGATTGCGTTTTGAAATTAAAATGTATGTACTTATTCGTTTTAGGTACCTTATCTGAAGAAGCTTCGGAAGCCCGTAATAAGGACTTCAGAAACGTCAGGGAGAGGCACACTCGGAAAACGGGGAGAATAGCAACAAACGAAGACATCCTCCATGGACTTCTAATAAGCTCTGATCCCCACATATCCTACATAAGGCCTAAAATAATGAAACAGGTTCATAATGAGTTGTTGCCTGAAGCAACTCAGTTGTTACAGACTACTGAGCCTCCCTGTGACAGTGAAATTATGGAGGAAGAAGAATGCCTCATAGCAGAGTCCGAAAATTTGCCGGACCCACTAGCACTTCTGGAACAAGAAATAATGTGATCCGGCTCTAAATTATTCCCACAAAAGCCCATCAGGGTTAGGAATATGACAAACAGCCTTTTTCAGGGCTACAATTACTTCACAGTTTCATATTGATCATACGTACGATAACTTATACTATAATAATATACATACAGTTGATTATGTAGATAATTATCAACGACTTGCCCGTACAAATTTAAATTATTTCACCTATCATTAACAAAATTAGTATAACCTGAAACATTACGATATATTTATTCAACAATAGATAACGTGCAGTTAAAAAATAACACAGCCAATCAGAGACGAGCATTAGTTATGCGCGCACAAACAAATGAGTCATCAATCACAATGCAGAGCACCTGCATTGTGATTGATGACTCATTTGTACCGATAACATGCAATAATAACTAAATCTCTACCAGAATTACTAGTTCTAAGTACGTATGCGCTATTAAAACTGTTTATTTAAGTAAAAAGAAGGTGAAAACAGCCAAATGAGACAAAAAATATGCTTTGAATTTATTTTAAATGACAAAAAAATTCTTCTAAATTATTATTTTTTTACCGAATGATTACTCGCGCTGCCGCAGATGGCCGGCGCTGATTTTTTTTTCGTGGATAGAGAATGACCCTAGCTATCATATACTCACGCCACACACCCAACATATTAGGACAATTGAAGAAAAAAAATTAAACGTGATTCGCTCCATACAAAAAAATCTAATAAATTTTTTTCAAGACAAACTATCAAGTTTAGAAGAAATTTTATAAGAATAAAAGTTGTCAGGAATATTATAACACGTCATATAAAAAAAAATCGCATCGATATGGTAACTTTGTTGCCTAAGTCCACTAATTTTCAGTATGGGCCCACTGTGCGCCGTGACTGTGACAAGTAAGCTTCCACTCAGCATGATGCTTTGCTACGGGGGACCCACAGTAAAGCGCTGATTTGGAGTGGTCACCCGAAAACGATTATCCAATATGCTATAAGGAAATAAAATTCGGGATTATTTGTATAAATTACATCTTACATTACATTATAAGCAAATAAGTGATTTATATTTCTATTTGGGGATTTTGGTATCTTTGCATTTCACCCCACAAATAAACATTACAGACCAATATCGCTACAGGATCTTGAGAGCCGGTCATGTGTAAAGGAGATAAAGGCATAGTTAGCACTATTCGGACCCTAAACGCTTTATTGTAGTTGGTATCACGCTCTCTATCACTATAAAGATGTTGATTGGAAAACCGAATTGTCGAAGCGCCGTGACCCGGAAACAATAAAAACTTTACGGGCGGCGCTTCGGAAACACTCGGCTCCCGGCCGCTAGGTGGCGCTGTGGCCTGTTGTCCTTTTTACGACCAGATTACGGGAAGATTAAATAAAAAACAGAATCCCCGAGCTCATCGCCATTTTTAAAAGGTTTCGTGTTTGTCCTAGCTGTGGACGCTCGTAAAAGTTAGTTCAACTTTATTTACAGCTGAGTTTTGTTAGTGTGCGCTAAAGTGGACATTGTTGTTTTAAACTCTCGATATAGTGTGTTCTACATCTGTTTAAATAATTTATGGATTTTGTTGCGTGTTGCTGCTGACCCGCTCTGCTACTTTTTATGGCATTGTCAGTATTGTTACTTAAACTCGGTGCTGTAAATACATGATGTTGAAGCGATTACGTAGTTACTTATCTCCAAACTATTTGGTGTTTCATTGAATGAATACCAATTTGTTAAATACTAATTTGATGAATTAATTCATCCTTTATATCAATGACCCTTTGACAGTCGTTACGGGTCGTTAGAAGCCCAAAAGTCTGACAATCAGTCTTACCAAGGGGTGTCGTATTACCCAGTAAACTGGGTTGTGGAGGTCAGATAGGCAGTTACTCCATTTAAAATACTGGTATTCAGGTGCATACGGTTAGACTGGAAGCTGACCCTAACATAGTTGGGAAAAGGCTAGGCAGATGATATCAATGACTTTATTAATGATCAAGATTGCTAATATTATGTAAGTTTAGTTAATAGAGATGGAGTTTTAGTGCCTAGAACTATGTGATTTTCTTCCCTAAAAACGAGGATTTTTTCAAGCGGCTGGAGTTTAATCACTGCTAGTGTAATTATTACGAAAGTGTTTTTAACGCTTTCTAGGGCTAAAATTAGGCCTACTGTAGAGTTTAAACAGTGTTCTATTTTAAAGTACGGTTTCGATCCATATTCTATAAGTTTTCGGTCGGTTTTTCTACTTTGTATTTTAACAAATGAAGTTTGTCTATTGACTTTAACAAGTCCTCAACCCATTTAGTGAAAAATTGGCTGCTGGTAGGTACTCAAAGGTAGGACGAGCTGTCGAGTTTCAGATGATCCATGCAAGTTTATAACGTACATAGACGTAGCAACGTTGCTCGATTCTGGAGATTACTCCATCTGTCCGACTAAAAGCCATTAGGTCGTAGCCTAAATTCAAAGGAGAAATAAATAACATGACATCTCTTACCTTGAAGTGTTAGATAGAGGTGTACCTACCGCACATGCACCAGAAATAACAAGGTTTAATCTGACTGCTCAAACCTCACACAGGTCCCCGCCAAATAAATACAAAAGTGCGGTTAAAGGTAAAATACGACTCGCAAGACGAATTTGTATTTCCAAAAACGTTTAGGATGCAAATATCCACTGGTACAGGACGGCGCTGCGTACGACACTATTTTATATTTCTCGTCACGAATCAACCCTTACAATACGTGACTTTATGAAGGTAGCTACGTTGTCGTGTTCTATTGGATCATCGCAAAAAACCGGGGCCTTGACGTGCCCTCGATTCACTTTCGCGTGGCGACCGTCAACCAACACCTACACCGACGAATGAAATCTCTTTATTGAGATTAATAAAACTACGTAACTGTAATAAACTACAACAATTTCATTACAAAACTTCACGCCTGTGTTCTAAAGAGTAGACAACGGGGTACGCCCTACATTTCGAAAATTTTGTTTGAGTTTCATGTGGGGGGCGTACAGGGGGGCATTCAGAGGTGAGCCTATTTATACTGCCATTAAACGAGCAGAAATCCGAACACCGGGCTGCTACTGAGAAATTCCTAGTGGAACATAACATAATATAACATCACGCCTGTTTCCCCGAAGGGTTGGGCAGAGCAACTGTAGCACACCCACATTTCGCCATTTATGTTTAAGTCCCATGTAATAGGGGGCGAGCCTATTGCCATCAACCGGGCGCAAATCCAGACTCGGGCGACTGAGAAATTCCAGATGGAAAAACCCAATAACACTTTGCCTGACCCGGGAATCGAACCCAGGACCGCATGCTCAGCAGTAGCGCTTGCGAACACTAGACCAATGAGGCTGTCCTAGTGAAAGTGGAAACACTCAATAAAATTATAATGTACACGTCAATAAATCTGGTAACGAGTGGTTTATTAAAAACGAACCAACCTACATACATTTATTATTGAAGTACCGACATAACACTTCCCCCTATGTTTTACATCGTCTATAAACTGAAATAAACAAACGATAGGCCTACATTTATAATATAACACTTAAAATAGTAAAACAACAATTCAACCATTTGTAAAGGAAACAGTTAAATCCTTTAATCATGGTTGTTCAACAGTAACTAGTTTAAACATAATTATATGCACGAGATGCCAACATACTACAGTAGATCAACCATATTTAAATCTATCTATATTAAATATTGATAGTAACAACATACGTTTTACTCCTACGTTAATAACTGTGCAATGATGAGTGAGATGTATGAAAAAACACAATAATATCATTACAACTTTGATTTTGGGGGTCGCACCCGACGCTCAGCAGTCCGCGTTAGCGACTACTAGACAGACGTGCCATTGAAACAATTTAATAACACACATAGAACTTTTTCGCAGGAACTCTCGGATATTGTGTCTGCTATTTAACATCCTTCATAATCCTAGTACACCATCCTATCTGCGGGAACGTTTTTCCTTCGCCCGTCCTTCTGATGCACCTTGCAGGTCGCATCTTAGAAATCTCCTTAAATCCCCTCCCCACTCTACCGACTTCTACTCCTACTCCTTCACTGTGCACGCGGTTCGGCTGTGGAATTCAATTCCGCCTGACATTAGGGACTGCCAAACTGTCGCTGTTTTTAAAAGAAGAGTGAAAGAACACTATCTTTCCACTTTGCCATAGTTGCATATTATGTATTTATTATTTTATACTATTAATTATAAGTATATAAGTATTTTAGTGATATTTATTATAGAAGTATGTATTTATGTAAGTATATTCTCTTATGGTATATTTAAATTAGTGAATAGTTTTATTTTTGTTTTTATGTATTTTGTTTTCTCTTTTACTCTTACACACGGTGTCTACATCTTTATGTCTACTGTCCTATTGCAGATATGCTGGAAGAGATTTCTTTAGAAATAAGCATCACCTTTGTACGTATTTTTTCTGTTCGTATGTTTATAATATGTGTGTACATAAACTATTAAATAAATAAGTAAAAATAAAAATAGAACTTGATTTACATCCCAAGTTATAAGTAGCTTGGCTTTACAAATACTCCGAAGCTACAGTCCAGCCGTTGAGAGAATGCGTTCTTGGCAACTGTCAGTTTCACACTAACGAATATTTGTTTTGGGAATTTGATCCCTATTACAACAAAAAATTGTCCAACTAACAGGTGTCAGGCACGCATTCTCTCGACGGCGCGACTGTAATTTTAAATACTCTGCTCGGCCTGAATTATGACGCCTGACTAATGTGGTTCATTTTGCACGAACGTAGCTACTAATTTAACTGCCTGCGTTTAACGTTTATTGTTGAAATATGCATGAGCACTCATTAGCTTGTGGGGATGATAACATATTTATTAGCGGGTTATTGTGTTACTGCTAACTTAAAATATTAATATTGCGCTCTAAAATACTGTAAATGCTGCTTCTGATCATTACATAATCACAAAATAGCATGACAAAATGAACCTATGTAAAGTTGCAACTTAAGTGTCGGGTCGCGAGAAAGTCCGAAAGGGTTGCCGAGGCCCCTGGCAACACAGGCAACGGTAGGAACACGGTTGTTTTTAGTCAGTAGGAGTCTGACACACCCTCCCGCTCCGCCCAGAGCGGGAGAAGTTATTTAATGAATTCCAACCCAAAAAAAAAGGGTCGGTAAATGCCGGGGAAGTCTGAAAGGGTTACCGAGGCCCTTGGCAACACAGGCAACGGAAGGAACACGGGTGGGTTTTAGTCAGTAAGACTCTGACACACCCTCCCGCTCCGCCCAGAGCGAGGGAAGTTATTTGATAATTTCCCACCCCAAGAAAAAAAAAAGGGTCGAGTAATCGCTGTTGACCTTGGTCATACAAATGCGCGTCCCGGTCTCGCCACGCCGCCACACAGTGGAACGAATGTATGGGAGCGGTTGGACGTAGACATGTCCGAAAAATAAGAGTAAAATTATGACAAACTAATGATGCCATCTTATTCGATTACTTAATGCCTTCATAAATTGTGGTGATGAATTTCTTCATAACTCCCATATTTCGGGAGTAATTTGAGAAAATGTGAAATTTTACTATGAAAATGAGTGTATCGAGCTCTCTCCCTCCTGATTCCGGGCTTGTTTCAAGTAGCGGTCTCTAATATCGTAATGCTATTACTAAGAGCTATATTTAATACTAAGACACATAGTGCGCCAAATGTGCACTTTCTGGGATAAAAGGAAATGAAAATTTAAAAAAAAAAACGTTTTTTCCCCATTTGTATTTACTTTAAACCGCAGACAGACTTATTAAGAGGTCTATAAATATATTATATATATACAGAAATATATATTAACAAAAATATTCACAAGAACTGATGAGAGTATGACTTTTAAGTAAGTTGATAATAAATTACCTAGTTTCATTAAAAGTACAATAAATAATTAAGATGTAAGCTCTAATTTACTAAGTTACACATTTTAAAACAATAACATCATTTAATTATCTTCGTCATCATCATCATCATCAATTAATTCAAATTCAGAATCGATGTCCGCTAAATCATTTATGTTAACAAATTCGATATCACTTTTCTCAGAATCCGTAAGCTCATAAAATTCCTTAAAAGAAGATTTTTTTACAAACTTATTTCCTTTTGGACGGATACTTGTAACAAGTGGATCAGAAGACAGTAAAAGATTGTGCATAATATCTTCATTGCATGAGATACTGCTATGCTTTCGAGAATGCCCCTCTCTATATTTTCTAAAATCTTTATTTCTAGCCTCAGATGCCTCTTCGGATAGAAAACCAATGGGCACAATTGACATGTTCTGAACTATGTCTGGCCCATGCATTAAAATTTTATGAAGTGAAGAAGGCATATAATACCATGGGTATAACTCCACGTAAAGCTTAGCAGTATCAAAGCAGAACTCTCGGAATTTAGTTACGTTGATCTTCTCTCCTGATGAAATACACTGCAAGATCACACAGATTTTTCTTAAAAGCATAGCATCTATTCCGGTCAGTTCAGCAGATTTAGTGTAGTTTTCAAAAAATCTCCTTGCCGAGTTGCCATTGTTGGTGGATCCACTGCCTTGTTTCACAACATCGAGAAGTAAGCCCGTTTCTCTTCTTACAGCCTCTTGAACTCTTTTCTTCCTGTCATCAACTTGCCTTTTTGCTATATCACCCCTTACTTGCCATGATTTTATGTCTAATTTGTAGGAAATGTGTAATAAGCATTCCATTGAGCGAATCCAAGCGTGAAGGGTGCTTAAGCTATATTTATACATGTCCTCGTTTGCGTGTTTATCTTTGATTAACTCTAAATTATTCATTTCTTTAGGACAAGCCTTGCATATGTCACACACTGAAGCTGCTGTATTGGATATAATGGAATGAATTTTACCATCAATCATTGTCAACAGCAGTTGGTGTTTGACACTAATTCCATCAGTGATGGTGGATGGAGTTAAGGCTTCAATCTCTGCTTCGATTTCAGCCATCTCTCTCTGCACATTTTCTTTGGTTTCCTTTATAAACTTAAACAATATTGGCCGGCAAAATGAAGTGGAAGATGGTCGCTCGTTTTCCCAAATTGTTACACCTTTTGAGACGAGCCGCAGTGGTACAAGACTAATCATAAAATTACTAGCAAGATCGATTTGCTCATCTTCACTCGTCCTTTGATGATAAATGCTTTGGCTAGATGATCCGTCAAAACCCCATTTGCTGGTCAATACGAGCTGTTGATTGGGATCAACAGGGGTTTCTAACGACCTAATAAGTCTTCTTGAGGTTAAATCCATCAAGGCTTGTAATTTGATTTTTGCAGAGCTCTCTGTAACTGTGAGATCTTCTTTGGCCGGATAGCACTTAATTTTTTCTTTAACCAACATGTAGTAACTCGGGTATTGAAGAGCTCCTTCTTGAGTGTTGAAATCCCGAAGAGTGTTATAGCGCCATTTCGATAAGTTCATCGATACATAAAGAGCCAATGCCTTCAAAGGGGATATTTCCCGTACCTGAATTGATTTACCTTCAATGAAGGCTTTGATTTTTGAGGCCTCTTCTGGATTCTCCGTCAAGTATTTCATAACATAAGCTGTATCGCTTTGTCCTGCCTTTTGAAGCGCCCTTTCGGCCGAAAACATAATTTCAGCGCTGCTACTGCTGCATGAAAGACTATCTTCAGTGCGTCTTCTTTTTTGCCGGTTACTAAGGTCCTCAAAAGATTTACGAGGACTAGGATGTGTACAAGTTGAAGCATCAGATTTAGCAGGAGAAATTATGGGCTCGATGACGTCACTTATATTTTCTGTAGAAGGTTCCATATTTTCATTCTGTAATTCCGGCCATTGAATTGCAGCCTGTAGCCAAATCTCATGTTTCTTCCGAAACTTATCTGTGCTTCTTCCAGACTGTGTCCATTTTGCATAAATGCGGTAGCAAAATCGACGACACCAGTCTTTTAAACTTGTTTCAGCACTTTCACATAACTGAACACAACTGTTATCTTTTAAAACACTGAACAAATAGTTAAAGTCGCGTAAATCTTTATGTGCGCGTGCGCATAAAGCAACGTGAATATCAAGATTTGTATTAAAATTTGGAAAATACATTGCGAGATTAGCTTGGATACAACGAGGTGTAAATCAACACTGATTTTAAAGTTACTAATAGTGACCTATTTATATAAAATCCAGGTATCCCAGGTATCCTTTGTTAAATATTGCAAGGTAATTAGTTATTGTGATAATTAGTAAATGATGCATGCTAAATTAGTGTATTAAGAGCCATTTAGTAATTAAATAATAGCAATGTTCTTATCAGTAATCATTAGTGCATCAGTTTTATATGTAAACCTTAAGTCCCTAATTATATATCCTAATTAGCTTATATCTTCTCTAATTGGCTGCTCAGAAATGTTATTGTAATAAGGTAAACCTTTAGAAAAACGGTTTTAATCAACAAAATAAACAAAAAATAAAAAAATTGTGTTATAAAATAAACATCACTCTTTATCCCAGAAAGTGCACATTTGGCGCACTATGTGTCTTAGTATTAAATATAGCTCTTAGTATTAGCATTATGATATTAGAGACCGCTACTTGAAACAAGCCCGGAATCAGGAGGGAGAGAGCTCGATACACTCATTTTCATAGTAAAATTTCACATTTTCTCAAATTACTCCCGAAATATGGGAGTTATGAAGAAATTCATCACCACAAGTTATGAAGGCATTAAGTAATCGAATAAGATGGCATCATTAGTTTGGCATAATTTTACTCTTTTTTTTCGGACATGTCTACGTCCAACCGCTCCCATACATTCGTTCCACTGTGCGCCATTCGGTTTCATAGGGAACATTTACATATACGAGTAGTAACTTAAATATGACTAATTGGAAAAAATCACAGATATAATTATAAATAATAAAATAGACTGTTTATACAGAAAAAAAAAACATGAAATATCTTAAGTAGTTTGTAAGTAATATCATTTTTTTTATGCCTAGGGTAGACATTACTTCCTGAATTTATTTCATAAAGTATTTTACAATAATATTCAAATATTCACATATAGAATTGAATTGTGCGCGTTCTAGTATAACAAACAATTTTGCATAACTTACGTGCATTATATGAAGGCGTAATAACAGATCTAAAAGTCACTAAAATCATATATGACGATGAAATGAAATGAAACGTATGAAATAGCTATAACATGGCAAATTGACGAAGAGTGTCAATTTTCATAAAATTAATTTTCCTGATTGTGGTATACTATAGACTAGGTTCTAATATTTCTTAACGCGCGACATTTTGAAGACTAAGAATAACAAAGAATAGTTTTTTGGGAGGGTATATTAACCTCACATTATCTCAATATTTCGAGCTGCATCACGGCTGCCTGAAGGTTGTTAGCATTCAATACCAGTTCCGCGTCCACTCTGACATTGTAGTGCAAGTACGTGGCCTTTAATGCTCACAAAATAGCTTTAACATATTTATTGAGACGTAAACTTGTCTGCATTTTGATACAGTTCAATATTATAGAACGAATGCAGATCGGTAAATATTTGTAGTCACTTTATAGCATTTGTCATCAATTTTAAAGTCCTCGCGATTGTCATTTATTTCCAGACTTCTAGCTAATGTCTATTTGATTGATTTAAGCACACATATCGATCAGGGATTGTAAGGAATTTTAATGGAAAATTCAATCCAAGCGTGAGAACCATGATACTGGATATTAAAGCCTTTGAAGTCGTTTCACAGCACAATTTTCACTAAAGAATAATTGAATTGAAAAATGATTCAATTTAAAAATACATTACACTTTGTATTATTGAGTGTGTGTACTATTCGCTCTCAGCGAGCAAACGGTACCGAGGTAAATGTAACGCCTATTCATCTTGGATGATTATTTGGATCTTTAAATTTACTAATACATTATATATTTTATTTTATGATATAGGCTTGTCAGCTCGCTAAGCTGACTGCCAAAACTTTTCTTACTCTCTATACAAATTAATGTTTGTTTCAAAGTCAAACTCAAAGCATTTATTTCAAATAAACCAAATACAGACACGTATGAATTGTCAAGGGGTCGGTCGGTCAGAAAAATGAAGCTAGTTGCCTATTCCAAAGCGTAGTAGGTTCCTATGGAGAAGAACGGGCAAGAAACTCCACGGACACTTATAGAGGTATGAGGAACAGGGTGGAAAGTTCACTCATCTTCCATAGAAAAGGCAGGATCCTGCGACCAGACGGGTGTCGTGCCTGGTGGGCAACTGCCCGACTGTTGATGTCGGGATGTTGTATATATACTAGTTGCGCGGTAAACTCTGCTTGCGCGATGCAGGTTTTTGCGTGACATCAGTGTGATACGTAGTTCGCATGTGGCGATGTAGATGGCCGCCACACACTCTTTTAAATTAAAATATTGTGTTGTCTCGTAGTTATGCCATCAACTTCCCTGCTTACTGCCATAACAGACTAGCGGAGGCTGCGTGCTAAAACCGAATCAGGTAACAACATCTACACCACTGCCTCGTTGGTCTAATAGTGGTCGCAAGTGCTACAGCTAAGCATGAGATCCTGGGTTATATTCCCAGGTCGGGCAAAGTGTTATTGGGTTTTTTTATCAAAGATTTCTCAATAACCTAGAGTCTTTTTTTTTTTGGGTGGGAAATCATCAAATAACTTCTCCCGCTCTGGCCAGAGCGGGAGGGTGTGTCAGACTCTTACTGACTAAAACCCACCGTTGCCGTTCCGTTGCCTGTGTTGCCAGGGGCCTCGGTAACCCTTTAGTACCTTCCCGCGACCCCGGCAGGCATCGGCCCTAGTGGACCTCTACACTTGTGCTGACGACATCTCTTTGAGGCGCGCGTGGAAAACAACGCGCCGTCGACCCGGGCCTGGTCCTTACCGGACGGTGAGCTACCCATTGCTCACCGTCCGCAAGCCCGCGCCTACAGTGGCCGAAAATCCGCCCGGGATTCCCGACGCCCAGGAACCTGGAGTCTGGATTTGTGCCCGATTGATGGCAATAGGCTCGCCCCTAATACATGGGACTTAAAAGTAACTGGCGAAATTTGGGTGTACCCTACTATAGGTACACCAGCTCTGCCTATCCTTTCGGGGATTACAGTTGTAATGCTATGTTACGTGTTATGTATATCTTTCACAAAAAACTATACAAAACTAATCTACTTTTTGTGCGGTATATCCCACAAAACTCGTCACGAAACAAGTAAAAAGGAAATAGATTTCATACGATAATTATGCGCGAGGTAGCGAGGATGTAGGTATCCCAGCCGTAACAACCAACAAGTCGCACAGTGGAACGAATGTATGGGAGCGGTTGGACGTAGACATGTCCGAAAAAAAAGAGTAAAATTATGCCAAACTAATGATGCCATCTTATTCGATTACTTAATGCCTTCATAACTTGTGGTGATGAATTTCTTCATAACTCCCATATTTCGGGAGTAATTTGAGAAAATATGAAATTTTACTATGAAAATGAGTGTATCGAGCTCTCTCCCTCCTGATTCCGGGCTTGTTTCAAGTAGCGGTCTCTAATATCATAATGCTAATACTAAGAGCTATATTTAATACTAAGACACATAGTGCGCCAAATGTGCACTTTCTGGGATAAAGAGTGATGTTTATTTTATAACACAATTTTTTTATTTTTTGTTTATTTTGTTGATTAAAACCGTTTTTCTAAAGGTTTACCTTATTACAATAACATTTCTGAGCAGCCAATTAGAGAAGATATAAGCTAATTAGGATATATAATTAGGGACTTAAGGTTTACATATAAAACTGATGCACTAATGATTACTGATAAGAACATTGCTATTATTTAATTACTAAATGGCTCTTAATACACTAATTTAGCATGCATCATTTACTAATTATCACAATAACTAATTACCTTGCAATATTTAACAAAGGATACCTGGGATACCTGGATTTTATATAAATAGGTCACTATTAGTAACTTTAAAATCAGTGTTGATTTACACCTCGTTGTATCCAAGCTAATCTCGCAATGTATTTTCCAAATTTTAATACAAATCTTGATATTCACGTTGCTTTATGCGCACGCGCACATAAAGATTTACGCGACTTTAACTATTTGTTCAGTGTTTTAAAAGATAACAGTTGTGTTCAGTTATGTGAAAGTGCTGAAACAAGTTTAAAAGACTGGTGTCGTCGATTTTGCTACCGCATTTATGCAAAATGGACACAGTCTGGAAGAAGCACAGATAAGTTTCGGAAGAAACATGAGATTTGGCTACAGGCTGCAATTCAATGGCCGGAATTACAGAATGAAAATATGGAACCTTCTACAGAAAATATAAGTGACGTCATCGAGCCCATAATTTCTCCTGCTAAATCTGATGCTTCAACTTGTACACATCCTAGTCCTCGTAAATCTTTTGAGGACCTTAGTAACCGGCAAAAAAGAAGACGCACTGAAGATAGTCTTTCATGCAGCAGTAGCAGCGCTGAAATTATGTTTTCGGCCGAAAGGGCGCTTCAAAAGGCAGGACAAAGCGATACAGCTTATGTTATGAAATACTTGACGGAGAATCCAGAAGAGGCCTCAAAAATCAAAGCCTTCATTGAAGGTAAATCAATTCAGGTACGGGAAATATCCCCTTTGAAGGCATTGGCTCTTTATGTATCGATGAACTTATCGAAATGGCGCTATAACACTCTTCGGGATTTCAACACTCAAGAAGGAGCTCTTCAATACCCGAGTTACTACATGTTGGTTAAAGAAAAAATTAAGTGCTATCCGGCCAAAGAAGATCTCACAGTTACAGAGAGCTCTGCAAAAATCAAATTACAAGCCTTGATGGATTTAACCTCAAGAAGACTTATTAGGTCGTTAGAAACCCCTGTTGATCCCAATCAACAGCTCGTATTGACCAGCAAATGGGGTTTTGACGGATCATCTAGCCAAAGCATTTATCATCAAAGGACGAGTGAAGATGAGCAAATCGATCTTGCTAGTAATTTTATGATTAGTCTTGTACCACTGCGGCTCGTCTCAAAAGGTGTAACAATTTGGGAAAACGAGCGACCATCTTCCACTTCATTTTGCCGGCCAATATTGTTTAAGTTTATAAAGGAAACCAAAGAAAATGTGCAGAGAGAGATGGCTGAAATCGAAGCAGAGATTGAAGCCTTAACTCCATCCACCATCACTGATGGAATTAGTGTCAAACACCAACTGCTGTTGACAATGATTGATGGTAAAATTCATTCCATTATATCCAATACAGCAGCTTCAGTGTGTGACATATGCAAGGCTTGTCCTAAAGAAATGAATAATTTAGAGTTAATCAAAGATAAACACGCAAACGAGGACATGTATAAATATAGCTTAAGCACCCTTCACGCTTGGATTCGCTCAATGGAATGCTTATTACACATTTCCTACAAATTAGACATAAAATCATGGCAAGTAAGGGGTGATATAGCAAAAAGGCAAGTTGATGACAGGAAGAAAAGAGTTCAAGAGGCTGTAAGAAGAGAAACGGGCTTACTTCTCGATGTTGTGAAACAAGGCAGTGGATCCACCAACAATGGCAACTCGGCAAGGAGATTTTTTGAAAACTACACTAAATCTGCTGAACTGACCGGAATAGATGCTATGCTTTTAAGAAAAATCTGTGTGATCTTGCAGTGTATTTCATCAGGAGAGAAGATCAACGTAACTAAATTCCGAGAGTTCTGCTTTGATACTGCTAAGCTTTACGTGGAGTTATACCCATGGTATTATATGCCTTCTTCACTTCATAAAATTTTAATGCATGGGCCAGACATAGTTCAGAACATGTCAATTGTGCCCATTGGTTTTCTATCCGAAGAGGCATCTGAGGCTAGAAATAAAGATTTTAGAAAATATAGAGAGGGGCATTCTCGAAAGCATAGCAGTATCTCATGCAATGAAGATATTATGCACAATCTTTTACTGTCTTCTGATCCACTTGTTACAAGTATCCGTCCAAAAGGAAATAAGTTTGTAAAAAAATCTTCTTTTAAGGAATTTTATGAGCTTACGGATTCTGAGAAAAGTGATATCGAATTTGTTAACATAAATGATTTAGCGGACATCGATTCTGAATTTGAATTAATTGATGATGATGATGATGACGAAGATAATTAAATGATGTTATTGTTTTAAAATGTGTAACTTAGTAAATTAGAGCTTACATCTTAATTATTTATTGTACTTTTAATGAAACTAGGTAATTTATTATCAACTTACTTAAAAGTCATACTCTCATCAGTTCTTGTGAATATTTTTGTTAATATATATTTCTGTATATATATAATATATTTATAGACCTCTTAATAAGTCTGTCTGCGGTTTAAAGTAAATACAAATGGGGAAAAAACGTTTTTTTTTTTTAAATTTTCATTTCCTTTTATCCCAGAAAGTGCACATTTGGCGCACTATGTGTCTTAGTATTAAATATAGCTCTTAGTAATAGCATTACGATATTAGAGACCGCTACTTGAAACAAGCCCGGAATCAGGAGGGAGAGAGCTCGATACACTCATTTTCATAGTAAAATTTCACATTTTCTCAAATTACTCCCGAAATATGGGAGTTATGAAGAAATTCATCACCACAATTTATGAAGGCATTAAGTAATCGAATAAGATGGCATCATTAGTTTGGCATAATTTTACTCTTATTTTTCGGACATGTCTACGTCCAACCGCTCCCATACATTCGTTCCACTGTGAGTCGTGTGAAACTAAAACAATGGACGTGAGATTAGAACCACGTACCCGAATAAACTAAATATGTAAATAATATTTATACGAGAAACACAATACAATGTTGTACCAAGTTTTGATGGAGGCTCGAACTTTGTGCCGGAAATATTGCTATTACATTTTAGAAAAGACAAAAGTAAAAAGTCGTCATGTTTTCTAACAAATACTTTCGTTAATACTCGTAAAATAACATCATAAAATAATATCACACCTGTAATACCCGAAAGTTAGGCAGAACGATATCTATAGTACCTACACCCATGTTTCGCAGGTTATGTTTAAGTCCCATGCCAATAGTGGGCAAGCCTATTGCCATCAATCGGGCACAAATCCAGACTTAAGGGCAAATCAAGATCAAACTGTGTGAAGATCTTTGGGGAAAGTCCGTTAAAGTCTGTACCTCTATAATTGAGACTATAGCGCCCTACTTATCCTTAATATTTAATTTTTGTGTGGATCAAGGAGTCTTCCCGGATTTAATGAAGTACAGTAACCACTTTTCAAATCCGGGGACAGTAAAGACTCCAATAATTATAGACCCGTATCCGTGTTGCCGGTTTTCAGCAAAGTGTTTGAAAAGGTAATGCTTAATCAAATTCTCAATCATTTTAACACGAATAAAATCCTTCATGATCAACAGTATGGTTTCAATAAAGGACGGTGTATGACCGACGCCGGTGTAACCTTATTAAGACACATTTTTAACGCGTGGGAACAAGCGCAAGACGCCATAGGAAAAAAAATCTATTTTTTTACCAAATGTCAAAAGTAGTGATTATGAGATAGTTTTGAATCAAGAGAAACTAGAATTCGTCGATTAAATTGTTTTCCTGGGGATCACGCGCGACTCATGGCTAAAATGGGGTCCTCATTTAACATCCCTTGCAGGACGGCTAAGTTCAGCGGCATATGCTGTCAGAAAAATCCGTCAATTTACTGATGTAGATACCGCGAGGCTAGTCTATTTCAGTTATTTTCATAGTGTCTTTCCATGTCTTACGGTATTTTACTTTGGGGACGGGCTGCAGACATTGAATCAATTTTTATTCTGCAGAAAAGAGCTATCAGAGCCATATATAATCTCCGCAGGCGCGATTCTCTAAGGAACTGGTTTAAGGACATTACCATCATGACGGTACCTTGTCAATATGTCTATGAGAACATCATGTACGAAAGAAAAAAAATACATCTATTTAGTAAAAGAGGTGAAAGACATAATTATAGTACTAGAAATAGGGAACTATTAGCTCAACCAGGTTTCAGGCTGGCTAAAGTCACTCATCTTTCATGGGGTACTGTTTAAAATGTTACAATAAAATTCCAGTATGTAGGATACTGAACAACTGAATGAGATGAAATAGGCAGGCATATTATAAATTACATCGCTGATAAAAATGCTTGGCTCAATGCTGGTCCTGCTCCACAAACACAATCAATTGATTAATTAACATTTGAAAATACTGCTAGAGCTGCTGAACATGAAGACTACCTTTGCATTGTATAAATTCAATCTACTTTGTATTATATAATTGTATTGCACAGGTGTGATTACTATGTATAATAGAGCTATCATTTACCGGTAATGGGCCCTGGCGGCTGCGGGTATGTCATCTGATGTCTCGCTGATGGTGGTGCGTGTGTTGGATCAATTAGCTCCCTTCAAAATGGTTGAGCTGAATGGTGCTGATCCATGCGTCATGTTCGTGAATGGGCGCCGTCAGTTGGGACTGGTTACAGTGGTTACCTCTCAGCTGCCTCGGCTAATTTTTTATTATTTTATTTTGAAATTGTTTTTTTGTTTATTTTGCAACTATGGACGCGTTTTTTTTTACATCATCCTTGCATTTAGTTATAAATACAACATTATATATACTAATCTTTATATAACAATATAATTTAAAAGAGTATCCATCGAGTTTCTTGCCCGTTCTTCTCGTACCTACCACGCTTTGTAATGGGCAACTAGCTTCACATTTCTAACTGACCGACTCCTTAACAATTCAAAAGTGCCTGTAAATGAAATAAATGCTTTGAGTTTGAGTTTGTTTGACTCCGGTCTGATACTGAGAAATTCCTAATGGAGTAACCCAATATCGCTTCGCCCGACCTGGGAATCGAACCCAGGACCTCATGCTCAGCAGTAGAGCTTGCGACCACTAGACCAACGAAGCAGTGTTTCGTTAAATTATAAACAATTTTAAGTTAGAACAATGAGATAGCGGAATCCAATAAGTCAGCAATAACTTTTATCTGATAAGGGTTGCTTTATTTTGTTAAGTATTTTCTTTGAAACAAGCAACAATACGATTTATAAATCTATTTTTAGACTCCCACAGACTTTTAAACAAAATCTTTACAAAGAAAGACAATATTTAATAAACAATATTTAAGAGCTGTTAGCTAATGAAATGGAATGAAATGAAATGAAATTGTTTATTCTGTAAATAGGATATGAGAATCACTTTTACATGTCATATTAAAAAAATAAGCTAGATGGAGTCGACATTTCCTATCTGACTACCCCTGAGAAGAAATGGCGAAACAAACTCAAGGGTCAAAGATCATGTGAGGACCATGTAGATCCATGTCTGAAATGGTCTTTTGAGGAAGAACCACACAAATTTGAGTGGACCTATCCAGTCAGTGCAAGCATTTGTCAGTAATCGTGTAGCTCAACTCAAAACTTAAGGAGCTCAACGACTCGACGAACAATACCAAGGAAAGGACAATTGGGTTGGCCGCATAAAGTACTCAAAATGCCAGACCATCATTAAAACTAAGAGAGAAAAAAAGAACAAGAAATAAATAAAAATGACCCACATAGTGCTCACATTCACAATAATTAAAGTAATATAATACTTTTCAAGGTACATAAATATTCACTTAATTTTGCTTATAATATTCGTAAATGTCAATATGTATATATAGTTGTGTATAATGATGATTTTGCAGAATTAAAATGTCAAGTTTTATGCTTTTAGCACAAGGCTTATCAGCAGAGATCGGATATTCCGATGCATATTTACCTAAAGTTAAATTTTAGTTGTGAAAGTATGTAAGCGGCTTCTTAAAATATTTTTATTTGTAAAAAAAAAATCACGGTATGCCAGGAACACCGGGAATGCATAGCTAGTCGGGTGTATAATAAAGAAGCGACTTCTAAAATATGTATATGTAGGGCGTAAGAGGAGGGGTGGTGTGTGTTAGTTAAAGCAAAAAAAAACACCCGAACGCATGGCAAGCACAGCGACGAATGCAATTATTGTAATTAAATAAACTAAGAGAACTATTTGTCGGGGTAGCTACTTGCGCATAAGCAGGTATAATTTGCCGTCCCACTCACAAACTCGCAAAATGCCTATCGTCGTTTTCTATTAATATAATGGTGTTAACATATACTGTTTTTTTCGCTAAGTATGTGGAGAGGAAAGGAATTTAACATAATTTCACTAAGCACAATAATTTTTATCTATTTGTTTCAATAGGTGTAGCTACATCAATTATTCTAAATATATGTAGTCCGGTATCTTATATTTACGTTATTTGCTATGGCAGTTTGGTTATGGCAATTTACCTACCTACTTTACAATATTAGGTAGGTAGATATGCATCCGCTTACATAGTCAGAAAAAACACAAAATTTGTCGATTCCGGAATCGCGGGTTTTTTTTTAGTATAGTGCATTCCATATAAGCCAACATTTGAAAGTAAGTTATATGTAGTACTGATTATAATACTAATCTGATTCAATAATCAGAAACCTTGTTGATCCCGGAACCGCGGGATTTTTTCGATACAAAAGCGCATTCCACATTCGCCAACATCTCAACTTTAGGTGAATATGCATCCGAATATCCGATCTTATCAGAGCGAGCAGCTCAATCCCAAGCTTTTTTGTCTTCTAAATAATCAGAAATTTTATAGTACCCTTTTTTACAAAGTTTGGTTTTAATACAGCTTTTAAATCGTTTAATGGGTAAATTTCGAATAGCAATAGGAAGTTTGTTGTAAAAGCGTATACATTGACCCATGAACGAGTTGCCTACTCTGTGGAGGCGAGTGTGAAGTACAGCAAGATTATGTTTATTCCTGGTATTTAAACTGTGGATATCGGACATTTTCTTAAAATTTGATATATTTTTGTGTACATACATAAGATTATCAAACATAACGCTACAGTTAGAATATCTATTTCTTTGAATATTTCTCGAAGCGAATCTCTTGGACCTAGGTTTTAAATGGCTCCAACAGCCCTTTTTTGTAAAACAAAGACGGTATTAATGTCCGCACAGGTTCCCCAGAGAAGAATCCCATTTGACATAAGACTATGAAAATAACTAAATATACAATTATATAATAAACAATTCTGGCCGTATCTACATCGGTTATCTGTCGAATTTTTTTAACAGCATAGGCGGCCGAACTTAGCCTTCCTGACAATTTTTCTATGTGTGGGTGCCATTGTAATTTAGCGTCAATAGTTATTCCAAGAAAAACGGTCGACTCAACAGGGTCCAACTCTATTCCATTAAGTTAAACATTGGTAGTTAGCTGCCTGACATTTGGCGTTGAAAATTTAATGAGTTTAGTCTTTTTTTTGTTCAGGGGAAGATTATTTACATTAAACCAATGGATAACTTTAGAGACTGCATCGTTAACATGTTCAAAGTTGACCAGCAGTCGTTTGATTTTAAAAATGAGGGAAGTGTCATCTGCGAACAATACAATCTTGTGATTATCCCTTAAGTGATAAGGTAAGTCATTTATATAAATTAGAAACAAGAATGGACCTAGAATTGAACCCTGTGGAACGCCCACAGTGACCACAGATCCTGCAGATCTCTTGCCATTTATATCAACTCTCTGAATTCTATTATTAAGATAGGAAGTCAGTTGGGGAGAGCCCTGTCCCTCATACCATAGTAGTGCAGTTTCCTGATGAGTGTATCATGATGGACGCAATCGAAGGCCTTAGACAAGTCGCAGAAAATGCCAAGAGCATCCTGCGACTCCTCCCAAGCCTCGAAAATGCTCTTCAGCAATTCCACGCCCACGTCTGTAGTTGAACGACCCTTCGTAAAACCAAACTGTTTCAGATGAAATAAATTATATGAATTGAAATGTCCTAACATTTGTTTTAAAATTATTTTTTCAAGGATTTGCTCAAAGTAGATAATATCGAAATAGGCCGAAAATTCGTGAGATCAGTTGTGCTGCCAAATTTGAACAGTGGAATCACTTTGCTTGGTTTCATCAGATCAGGAAATATACCAGATGCAATACAAGAGTTAAAGACATTGTATGTACTGATAATCCCCAAAGGTCAGCAGTTTTTATTACATCAAGTTCTTTAAAAGATTCCAAAATGTCTTTAGGGCCAACAATTGTGAATTTAAAGTGTTTATCACATTCTGGTACACATTATTTTAGTATTGAGTAAGCAGAAGTGGAGGACGACGATGACAGAGTTTTGGTTGTTAAAAAGGGAATATTAGTGAAGAAGTTTTCAAACTCTGTTGCCACCTCCACGTCTGCCCTAATATCTACATCATCGATTTTTAGATGGAAGTCACGATTCCGTATTGTCGTTCTTCCCGTTTCAGAATTAATTATATTCCAAGTTGTTTTCATTCTATTTCCAGAAGATTTTATTTTATTTTTAATGTGTATGGATTTTGCTGAGGAACAGGCTCTTTTAAAAGTTTTAGAATAATTCTTAACAAATTCTTTAAAAGTTTCATCATGGTTATATGTTTTTTCATGATAAAATTCATATAACCTCAACCTACTTTTGTAAATACCTGGTGTTGCCCAGTCACTAAATGTAACGCGATCATAAACGCAATGTTTTTGAGGTGAATACCTTCCTAAATTCACAATTGCTATTGCGCTAAAGCGCGGTCACTGTCGGACTGCATAGAAAAAAATAAAATAGAAAGAAGCGTGATGACACAACGCTGGTAATTTATTTCGAAACATGAAGTAATTATCTATTTAAAGAAAATCTATTAATTGGATAAAAAAAATATAACACTATTAGGTATGCTAATATGTTGCTTGTAGAATAATCGACTAAAAAACAGAATGATTTCATGCATTTTAAGCGTTAAAATATATTTTTAGAGGTATCTTCGTGATTTTTTTCTATGGTATCAAATTAGTTGTATTATTTTTTCAACTGATTATCTATCTATATATCCTGAAGAATATCATATATTTTTCTGTTTTTTTTTTAACTGCAGTAGATCATATACTTTTAGGGATTGCAAAACTTATAAAACTTGCGTTTAGCTCCTGTTTAACTAAATAGGTATGATTACCTCAAAACGTTACATTTAGGTACTTTTTCTCCTGGAGTTTGTAGGTCAAATGGCTACCGTTGGTCGTGAAATCAGAAACTTCCTGAATCACAGTACTCTTGCTAATGAGCGCACAAGCAAAACCGACTTGTCGAAGCTGCCCCTAACTGTTCTGCCAGCAAAACACTAGGATGGTTAAGTCTATATTATGCAGTACCTACTCGGGCATTCATATGACACAAAGAGGTTTAGAGGGTGTAGGTTAGCAGGTAGCTTCGTGTGTCAGAGAAGTAGTCTACCTACCTTGCAATCTGAAAAAAAACAACATTTTTACCTCAAAAGGTTCCGTACCCCAAAAGGAAAAACGGAACCCTTATAGGATCACTCGTGTGTCTGTCCGTCTGTCACAGCCAATTTGCTCCGAAATACTGGACCGATTAAAGGCTCGTGCAGACTGACGTGATATCGAGGGCACGACAGGCACCGCGAAATCGCGCAGCGCGATACTTTCCATATAGTATTTCATAGAGATTGTGCTACTAGTGTCCCGTTGCGCCTCTCTGTGGGAGCCTTAGTTGAAATTTGGTACACATGAATTTCTGTGACCCAAACACGGACCCGTAACGTAATTAAATGTACTTTTGTTTTTTTTTAAGTTTTGCAATCAGTACAGTGTGAAATTACTTGTATTTGGATTTCAGATATTTTTTTTAATAATTTTAAAATAAATACTTTTAAAATTATTTAAGAAAATAGATGAAAATGACCATCTCCGGAACTACGGAGCCAAAAATTTTGAAAAAGTTCAGATAGTAGTTTTTTACTTATAGATTACAGGAAAACCTATATGAAATCTATGGTGTTAAAATAACATGGTAAATCTCTCAATATTGTGCGTACAAACTTACATTTGCAGTTGCAATGTATGGGAGACCATCTTTTCCAACTACAATGTTAATTTTGTTCTTGGAATAAATTATCTTAGGGTAAAAAACATGTTAGATAATATATTCATAGTACGGATCCCTTACCAGGCGAGTTCAACTCGCACTTGTCAGGTTTTTTTAAGACTCGATATTCCAGAATAATGGCCGCTTGTTGTAAATGAGGTTTCTTATTTTGAAGAAAAGATAAAATTGAATTTGTATCAAGAAACAAAGCTTGAATCTGAGAGTGCTTTCTTCAGTTGATTGACGGATCTGACTTATACTTCAGTGGATTATATTCAAACAAAGTCTTTTTGATCTTTAGCATCGCCTCTGGCATCGCAAGGCATGACTTCTTTTGCAAGAATACCACAATTTGTTTTTACACCTCATACGTATTTTTTCTGAAGGATGATGAGGGTGTTCAAAGTTCAATCTAGTTAGTTATTATAAAAAAAAATACTTATTAGCTTAATCAGCTTATGATGTACCCATTGCTGGGACACATGCCTCCTGTTTGTGAGCAGGAAGAGAGAGAAATCACAGATGCTTCTTTAAAAAATTGGTTGTCTGTAAAGTCGGTTTACGGACGATAGTTTTACAAGATGACGAGAGAGAGATGCGTCACAAGCCGAACTCTTAAGGCTTCTACATACTGGCGCGACTTGTCGCGCGACGCGTCGCGACACAAAGGCACCGCTTGTAGCGCTACACGCGGTGTCTTTTTGTCGCGTCGCGTCGCGCGACAAATCCCGCCAGTATCTAGGAGCCTTTAGGCCGATCTTGCCTCTCTATCGCTAGTTCAGCGCTTTCGCTTGCACGCTCGGCTCAGGCGGAACGTGACACTTTTTCGTGCGTGCAGACGGCGGCGTTCATCGATTTATAAGACGTCATCACGTCAAAAAAAAATTAAAGCTTCTTCAAACCCAATTAAAACATAAACATAAACTAACAACAATCCGATGCAAAATGTTATGGTCCAAAAAGTCGAAAGTTCAACATATTAAAGTGACGTCACATTGTAATGACCGCTAATTAAGGCTAGCCATCCACAGTGGCATTAATTATTTGTCGCAACGGCAAGTGGTGTAACCAGTGCTGCACTGAATAAACAATGGTGAATAATGCTAGTCCGTCCAACCCAATTATTGATAATTTGTAAACAGGTCCTTAGTCACAATTGAATATTGCTTCATTTTTAGGGTTCCGTAGTCAACGAGGAACCCTTATAGTTTCGCCATGTTCGTCTGTCTGTCTGCCTGTCTGTCCGCGGCGTAGTTCAGAGACTCTTAGTATATATATTAATCGCTGCGACAAAATGGTAAAGTTAAATATAGAAAAAAAAAAATTGTAGTGATAGTTTTTTTTTTCTCGGCCTACCCATGGTGTGGGGTATCGTTAGATAGGCCATTTAAAAATATTGCGAGTGTGTGGAAATGATTTTCCTATTCAGGAATCCGTTTGCAAAATATTAAGCTTTAAATAAGTGCTAATTTTTGTCCTCCGCCAGCTAATTGGTTGTTTTTGACACTGGCTGCTGACAGTCACTCTAGCAGAGCGGCTCATCGGTGGTACGTCGCGGCTGTCTTCTGATGTCAGAGGAGCTGCTGCCGTACCACGTCCACGACGAACTGCTATATTCCGGCACAATCCTGATGATATTGAAGCTGCTGAACCACTAATACGATGATCGCTTCTGGTGAAGGCTACCTTGTGCCATTGCCGTGAACAAAATCCACGGCAACGGCATATATAACGAAGTAAAAAGAAAATCTATTACAGATAAGTAGGCTTTACAAGTTAAAGAGTAATAGTCGACCAACTTACAATTTTCAGTAGGAATGTATAAGGTGAACATGTTTTTCAACTATCAATTTTAAGTTTGGTCTAGGGACAAATTCATCCCACCTACGGAACCCTTCATTGTGCGTGGTCCGACACGCACTTGACTGGTTTTTAATGTTGCAGAATGCTCTTGTTTTTAGGGTTCCGTACCCAAAGGGTAAAACGGGACTATATTACTAAGACTCCGCTGTCCGTCTGACTGTCTGTCTGTCCGTATGTCACCAGGCTGTATCTCCTAAACCGTGATAGTTTGACATTTGAAATTTTCACAGATAATGTATTTCTGTTGCCGCTATAAATAAGGAGGCTCCCATACAACAGACATGATTTTTTTGGCTTTTTTAATAGATAATAGTACGGAACCCATCGTAAGCGAGTCCGACTTGCACTTGGCCGGTTTATTCTGGTTCTGTTGTTGTTTATGTTCTGTCTCTAATCATCTTATGTGTTGTACCTACTGGCGAAAATGGTTTTCGGCAGAGCAATTGTGTCATGTAGTGGTCAATAAAAATTTAAATATCTTGACTGATATTTTTTATCTTTTTCATTGCACCTATGTAGGTAAACTATTTGGAAATAAAATCAAAATCAAAAGTCATTTATTCAAACTAGGCTGAAAATCAGCACTTTTCGAACGTCAAAGTTACATAAGACAGTCCCCCAAAAATGCCCGCCTTTCACCACTTCCTAGTGCTTTAGCTGGGAAGAAGAAGTGGTGGAACAAACTCCCCAGCAGCACATCTGTCTGTTTAGTTATATAAACTTAATTCTATACAAATCGTATGCAAAGTAATTAACATTACGAAACACAAAACATTGGATTAAATTACACACTTGCCATGTGTTAGCTAGCACACGCCAGTATACCAACAAAACAATGAACAAACTGTACTCAAACAGATAAAAATTACAACATAAAAAAACGTTAATAGAACTTAATACCTAAATAAAAGTAATAGGCATAAAGGGCGTGCCCGCTTACATAAGGCTATTGCTGTAGCTCGAAGTGAGAAATGATAAACTAGCCCCATCGAAGTAAAATAAGTAAACAATTACTAATAACAATTAAAACCATGATCAGCAAGACGACCAGTCACCACAAGCAGCACCCAGCAGTTCACGAGCATAACGCAAAGATCAGCCATCACCCCCCTCGCCATATTGGAGGGAAGGAAGCAACCCGACTCCCGACGCTACCGCAGGCAGTGACATCTAAGGGAGCATGACGAGCTTGCTGCCAGTTGCTCAGGCAAGAATAGTATACGAGTAATCAATAGTGGAGGACACTATCTAACCACTTATTGCAATGCAACTCATAAAACACACATTGTAATGAGTAGATTATGTCACTAATAAATTGAAATTTAACTAAATTAAATTACATGACTTATATAGTCAAATAAAAAAAAATAATCAATTATATGAACTCATATAACCTGTCAGTAGGTAAGCTAATTCTAGATAAAGAACATAAACATTGTCTTGAGTTAATCGCAGCGACCAACTATTCTTATCGTTTAAGTAGTCATTGATACAATAGTATGCCTTTGAACAAAGGGTGGATTTTACTTTAGTTTTAAACGCATTAAAAGGCAAATCTCGCAAAGAAGAGGGCAGCATGTTATAAAAAGTTATACCAAGCCCAACAAATGAGTTATGTACCTTATGAAGCCGGTGAAATGGAGCTCGTAATTTGTCTTTATTTCTGGTGTTAATATTGTGAATATCACTATTTTTAGTGTATAAGTGTATATTTTGCCTAATATATAAGATGTTGGCGAAGATGAATTGTGATGCCACCGTGAGAATACCAACATCTTTAAAAAAATCTCTGAGAAACTCTGGCACCAAGCTGGTAAATAGTTCGAACAGCTCGTTTTTGAAGAACGAATATACTTTGAATGTTAGCGGCTTTGCCCCACAGCAGAATACCGTAGGACATAACGCTATGAAAATAACTAAAATAAACTAATCGAGCTGTATCAACGTCAATGTATTGTCTTACTTTTCTGACGGCGTAGGCCACAATAAAGCCACAATATACATATTTGAAAGTGTCCTGTCGTTACAAAACATTTCTATTCATAAAGCTCCGAACAGCTACGCAAATACCAACTGACAACTGCCCAAGTGCATTGCCTTTGAATTTTTTAGTAGAAATCCTTTCTTTGTATTCATCGGAACGGTAACCGTTTCTTTCCGGAATAATGATCAAAAGTTTAATTTTCACCATCATCCAATCAAAATTAAGCTACAGAAAAGCTCTTGCATACTCAGAACAACAGCAATTTGATAGTCAGAATCTGTTTAATTAATGGTTATTCGTTTTCTCTACATTTATTGCGAGTTAGCATAGAGCAGTATAGGTTTCCAGAGGGGGTCAGTTCTGAAAATTTCACTTGAAACTTTCAGTCTTTTTTCTCAAATAATATTATTTTTCTTAATAAAATGATATCGGTACAGTCACATCCAAAATGTGTTAAAACAATTATATATGTTTTATAAAATGGTTAGTTAGGCAATTAAAAAGATTTTCGGTTAAGACGCTGACATCACCTAAACCGTGGTCACTGTCAGATTGCATTGAAAAGAAAGAGAAGCGCGATGACACAACGCTTGTAGTTTACTGCAAAATATGAAGTAATTATCTATTTACTCAAAATTGAGTTGAGTAATCGAAAATAAAAAAACAACCAAGTTCTGCATTCAATTATGCCGTTCTTGTAATTAATTAAATACGTAACGTATGTTGATATTTAATGCAGATATTTTGGATTAGAACTCAAGGTAAGAGGTTAGTTTAACGTAAGTTTGTATCGAGATTTTTTTTTCAAAACGTGTTTTGCTAACAACCAAGTTCTCGGAAATATGTTCAAAATTAACATATATTTTTTCTGCTACCACAAACTATAAAGATTTGGCAATTTTTCTTCTTAAGAGAAGCCTACTTTGGTCAATTGGGTCTTGTCAGCGCCTTAATGTCAACTCAATATTAGTCAAAGGTGTATGCTATTTTATCTTTGTTATCAAGTAATTTAATACAGTTTTCCATGCAATAGTCTGCTCCGTGCCGTAGCTTTAAAAGGCACTATGATATGTCCTGACGTGATAAAGGAAAGAATTTGAAAACTGACGAAGATATACTTGATAGATAGACTTGACTGTACTCAGACCTCAGTAATTATTTTTCATCTCCTAAATATTGTCTTTAATTGGTTTTTTGTGTAGGTAGAGCTGAACAGAATAATTTTAGCAACCTAGCAAGTACTTAATATTTAAATAAAACGTACGCCTTTATATTAGGCCAAAGAAAATATATAAAAGGTAACCTTCGACTTCAATCACAAAGATGTAATAAAATATAAGAAACGTGGATTGAATTTGTAGCAGTAGCAATGAAGTCTGCGGTTAGGGAATTGAAACTACCAGCCTCCCTAAAACGAGCCGAAAAGTCAAAGTTTACTTAATCATAGAGAAAATCCTTAATTATGAAATCTAAATTGAATAGCGAAATCCACTAAGTAATTTGAGTAATCATTCAGCCTTAGGTACTGCTCGCTATCGGTTTGCGGATAAAATTCACTGAGCGGCGTAAATTCAAATCGAGAACGCACCGTTACGGTTCAGGGATTAAACGCCATAGACTATGTTAGTCAAATTAATGATTTAATATCTTCTGTTTACCCTAAATATTAAGGCGCAGATAGAAGATTTTAGTGACTTTTTAATCTGTTATTAATCCTTCTTAAAATGCAAGTAAATTATGCAAAAAATGTATGTTAAACTAAAGCGCAAACACAGCAATTCTATATGTGAATATTTAAGTATTGTAGTAAAATACGTTATGTCTACCCAAAGCATAAAAAACGTTATTATGTTGAAACTACATAAGATGTTTTCATGTTTTTTATTTGTATGAACATATTATTTTATTATCTATAATTCTATCTAGGATGTTTTTTTTCAAATATTAATTATTTTATTTCTAAAAATAAATATTCTCTATGAAACCGAACGTTGACACGGGGGACGGGGTGGGTGCGACGCGCATTTGTCTGGCCAAGGTCAACGGCGATTACCCGACCCTTAAATTGGGTATTTGAACGTGTGGCAAAATTGTGCCATTACGATATAACAGGGATAACAAGAGCTTATGTTTAATTAGACTATTATTATCACTAACTAGATACTAGTTCAGTTTATATTTGCTACGACTCGGATTAACTACACATTATTATAGCTGAAACAATCAAATATTTCCGACTGCCTAAGGCGCACGCATATTACTTACTACGTTATGAGAATCGGAGAAACACACGCACAGTGCGAACTTGTGTGGAAATAGATATTTACCTTGCAATGTCTGCCCATTCATTTGACAATTAGAACGTTTTTGTTATTTCCGTTTTACCCATAGTAAAATTCTTGTGCAATGAGATATACCTTTCAAATAATTCACAAAGGCAAAGCACGGTCTTAAGTTAGAACTATCAAGTCTCGAGTTCGGGTTTTCCTGTGAGGCTGTGTTGCGGCTGTCTCGCTCTAGCAGCCAGATCGGTGGAGCTGTAAATTTTCCATCTCCTTCTAACTTGAGAAGGCTTGCGCGGAAAGAGAATGTGGGTAACGAACGACCTTTTGCCGTTATGGGCAAGCAAGCAGTGCGGCCCGAGCGTTCACCGGGAGCGGTACATTCGTCTGTGGCCACAATACATCGCGCCAACAGTCTGACAAGCTGAAAAAAAATTACGTAAATATTACAACACTCACGCATTGATTATGAAACGTCTGTAACTGTAAGGCCGAGTCCTGGACATCCCAACGTAACAGAGTGCATGGTGCGTCCGCGTTAAGTTTGATTGTGCGATCCTGTTTGACCCTGGTGATTTTATTTTATTATATTGTTTTGTAACCCTCTCCCGTGGTGTTCATTGTAACGTCCATTTCTGTGTTTCTGTTGTGATTTATTTCTGTATCTTTGGATTGTCACTGGAGTTGTTGGTGAGTTAAAGTATTTTTATTTTTATGTGATATAATATTTTCAATTGTGTGTTTACTTTAATTTACATTTTAATAATAACGATTATATACCAAAAAAGATAATGTAGTTTTGTCATGTACTTAAGTTTATTTTTATTGCTTTTTTGACGTCATAACAAGTGTTCATTAGAGTTGCTGCATAGATGTATGTTACCTAGTTAAACTGAATTAAATATAATTGAAAAGCTCTTGGAAAGTTGATTAAGTATGCCACATGTATTTTTGGTTATGTTACGTTGCCTCACTGCTCGGTACAGGTTGCTGCCCACGGTCTCTTAGTGTTGATATCGTAGATACTGCCATATATTGGTTAAATGACGGTTAATAATACTCCTATTGTAACTCAATATATGATGCTGATTTGCACTATTATTTATATTACTGCCTTATTAATAATGATATGGGTCAGAAAGACCTGTAATTCAGCTTCCGACGAACAACAAGGTTCTTCACGCCTGGAGCCCTGGTTTGGCTCCAGCTAAAAGATTAATTTTAGCTATTTATGAGGTCTCCCATATAGACGTGTCACTGTTCTTTAGACCAATGTCTAAAAGCAATTAACAAGACTACGAGATAAGGACTGGTAGGTACATACCGAGACCCCTCCGTGACTCGAGAAGCTCCGAGCTGTCATTCGAAGATCTTTAGCAGTCTGTACGGGTAGTCAGAAGCCCAAAAGTCTGACAGTCAGTCTTACCAATGGGTATCGTGTTACCCAGTTACTGTGTTGTGGAGGTCAGAAAAATACAACTTAGGAAGAAGGTTTTTCCTGCTATGGACGTCATCCAGCTAACATGATAATGTTATGGATGTTTTTTATAAAATCTAAATTTAAGGGATCAAGAAGTTTCTAAAACTAGGTAGCACAAGTGCCTACGTATACATTCGTACGTCGTACATCCATTAACAGATATAAGTTTGGCAATGATACAATAGGCGTGATCAACGCCATTGAACCGGAACAAGATCTATCTCGAGTTCTTTTTGAAGATTCGCCAACAGGAAACCCAATTACTTGGGTATTGATCCCAAAACCTTCAATGATGAAGCAACTGTGTTTGCAGCTATTGAACCAACGAGGCTGTCGTTATAAATTGCTCTGGTATTGTGGCAAGGTCTCAGGCCGAAAACTGGAAGAAGCTGTGAACTGGACAATTATAAAAAAGAGAGAAAATTAATATTAATTTGCGTCTTCAAGTGACAGCCAAATTGAATTAATTAATAACTTATTACACTGTATACATCTAATACACTAATAATTTATTCATAGAGAATACTCTTTATTATGTACACCATAACAATTACAGATATAAATGTAAAACACAAATCACCAAAATGCAAAACTGTATACTTGTTAAAAAAGATTAGGTGACGTAGGTAGAAATACAATAAACAAATTTTAAGAAGGGTTGGAAAATATGCGTCAAATCCGCGCAAATTGGCCACCACTTCGCATTTTGCCGTGGCACATGCATAAATCTTTAGCTGTGTTGCCACAGCGCAGATTTTCAACAACAACCGAAAGGATAGGAATTATTTATATTGTTAATAATATATATCGCTAGGCAGCCAGGAGCCATGTGACAGTGCCTCTGTCCATCAGTACATCCTGTTGGCTCTGACTTGATTGGGGAAAGAGCTTGAGGCCAAAACTAAATAATCACAAGCTTTTATCATTATATAACATCTCCCACAAGTTGACACTAAATAAACAGAAATTGTATTTAAACATATAACATGAAAAGGAAAATAATACGTAGGTGGGACCTTTGGGAATTAATAGCTGACTTTTGTTTTTCGAAGGAGTAGGCGGCGTTGATTGTACTTGTTCGTTGTAACGATGTAAAGCCCTAGGAGAAAAGCCTGTTACTAGATATTATTTGACGCAATTTTAACAATTCTAAACCAAATGTGCGCCTTTATAATTTCTAACGTGATGATATTATCGTGGACGTCCACGTCCACGGCATCACGATAACACAATGAATGAAAATGTATGGGATTATATGAAGCCGCTTTTCAATTTTCCGTTCACAATAACGATAAACTCGTAATGTGCACGAATTTCCATAATTTTTATGGACATGGACGTGGACGTCCACGATAATATCGTCACGTTAGAAATTATAAAAGCGCACATTTTGCTACTCTAAAATTATCGTTCAATTATGAATAAGTTGGAACCAATAATTATATTTATGATTCAAAACTACTCCGTCTTTATTTGCTTCTATTTGCGAGTTGCAAAGATATTTTAATAACCAGAATATTATAATAATGTTGTAGGTAGCACCCAAAGTTAGTTAGAATGCACCAAATAACATAAGTTTAACCTTAAGCTATATCTTATTCGAAAGGACATTTGAGATTTCGCACCAACACATATTATGATGAAGACACACCTACTCATTCAAGTAAAAAAATGGAAATCCCTGAATATAAAACATGATTTAGGTATAACATAAAGATGTGTTGAGTCACAGAACGAACAAGTCCAAATCAATCTGCCTAGCCTTTGCCTAACTATGTTTGGGTCCGCTTCCAGTCCATCCGCATGCCAGCAACCGAATACCAGTATTTTACAAGACGCGACTGCCTATCTGACCTCCACAATCCAGTTACTGGGTAACACGATACCCCTTGGAAAGACTGGTTGTCAGATGTCAGACTTTTGGGCTTCTGACTATCCGTAACGAGTGTAAAAGTTCAACGAATGATAGCCGCTCTTTCCGAAGCACTGAAGAGTCTCGATATGCAATGGATGGTAGCCCATCCAAGAACTGACCGCGGCAAGCGTAGGTTAAGACGCTGACAACACCTAAACCACGGTCACTGTCAGATTGCATAGAAAAGAAAGAGAAGCACGATGACACAACGTTTGGAATTTATTGCAAAATATGAAGAAATTATCTATTTACTCAAAATTGAGTTGAGTAATCGAAAATAAAAAAACTACCAAGTTCTGCGTTCTAATAAGAAGTTGTTATTAATTTATTACGTAACGTATGTTGATATTTAATACAGATATTTTGGATTAGAACTCAAAGTAAGAGGTTATAATAGTTTAACGTTAGTTTATATCGAGATTTTTTTTTTCAAAGCGTTCTTTGGTAACAACCAAGTTCTGGGAAATATGTTAAAAATTAACATATATTTTTTCCGCTACCACAAACTATACAGATTTGACAATTTTTTTTCTTAAGACAAGCCTATTTTGGTCAATTGGGTCTTGTCAGCGCCTTAACCATTGATTGACCCATGCGGATGTTATTATTTAGCCACGGGCCCCCCCCGATACAATCAATTATATAGTACTAAATACTTGTAAGCTGACGTAGCACAAATAATTTCAATCCTGCGAAATAATGTTTACTTATAATTAACGATATGCAAACAGCATTTTCACAGATCACAATTAATTCAGCCTTTTCAAACCTTTTATTTTATTTTTCTGTTTCTTAATAAAGCAATTTAGATATACAATGAAACTGGTTTGTTCATTAGGCCTGAGTAATTTTCGTGTGAAATAAATTAGTGAGATGGTTTTTTTATTGAAACGTTTTGATCATCCTTTCGAAGAACAGGTCTGTTTTTTACTTTAAGTATGCAATAAAGCCTCTTTAATAAACATAAAGCGGTAAATAGAATTAAAAAGAAATACATATACATATATATATATATATATATATATATATATATATATATATATATATATATATATATATATATATATATATATATGTAGATATTAGAGGGCTTCTGGCTAAATAATAACAGCCGCACGGGTCGATCGATCAGGTTAAGCTACGCTTGCCGTGGTTGGTCCGTTGCTGGGTGACCTTCTTTACATACCAAGACACGGTTGATCCCGGTTGTAATAACAACCGGGATCAACGTAACGACTGTTGAAGATCTACAAATATGTAGATCTTCAACAGTCGTTACGGGTAGTCAGAAGAAGCCCGAAAGTCTGATAACCAGTCTAACCAAAGGGTATCGTGTTACCCAGTAACTGGGTTGTGGAGGTCAGATAGGCAGTCGCTCCATGTAAAATACTGATATTCAGCTGCACCCGGTTAGACTGGAAGCCGACCCCTGCTTAGTCAGATAATGTGATATATGTAGGTATACATTAATTTTTGTCTCATATGTTACCAAGATCAGAATTTAATTAAATTACAAGACAGTGGTGCCGATTCCCTGGTTCACAAACTAAACTAAATTTAGCTTCAGTGCATCCTTTTCTTTCTATTTCATTAAGAAAAGGACAGAAGATCAATTTAGTTTAGTCATGTCAAATTAATCAGCGCTTGACGTAAATTGACGTTATTTTAGTAGGCAAGTTTTTAATCACGTCTAAACTTGTATGGAGTAGTGACAGGCGCTGATTAATTTGACAGGACTAAACTAAAATTTATCTTCAGTCCTCTTCTTAATGAAATAGAAAGAAAAAGATGCACTGAGCTTAAATTTAGTTTAGTTTGTGAACAAGGGAATCGGCGCCATTATAATGAATTGATGCGTCTCTGGCAAACCGCGGGCGTAGACTTCTGATGGTTTGTCAAACACCATGTATTTGCATTTAACCCTTTTCTGTTAGGATGAAGGATGCACACGTCCGTGAGCATTCGTTTTAACGTTATGGAAATCAGGTGCTTCATGGACGAATAGCTTTAACATGTACAACTTCTTTGTCTTGTCTTAAATCAATTTGGTCCAAATATACGTGGTCATGGACGTACTCCACACTAGCAACCTCAACGTTACGTTGGTGTTTCATATACTGTAGATCATAAGTTTGTTCTTTGACCTTTCAAAGACCAAACTCATGATCTACAGAACATAGTGCCCCAAGAATTGAATGCTCCAGGCAAAGAACAGGTTCTTGGCCTGGAGCATTCAATTCTTTGAATGGAGCATTCAAATTTGTAGAATAAGTCGATGTCGTCAGCAAAACGAAGATAAGTAAATATTTTATTTTCGCTAACAATGCCCTTTCAAAATCTGCAAATAAAAATACTCTATTCTATTCTAAAACAATGACGAATAATAGAAAACAAGAATTATTGGTTTATATAATTATACTTTATTGTACACTTGAATTATTCTTAACCTACTGCCAGCATGTTTTCTCTACATCATTATCCATCATTCCATCAAAGGTTGCACAACGCATAGTTATTTTTTATCTAATGATACGATACGTAACGAGTTATACTACGCGCGTTAACTAGATCCGGTTGGAAATGACAGTTTGATTTGTCATTGTCAAGTTGATGTTAGCTATTGGAGACGGTTTCAAGGGAAATCATGTTTGTGCTCAAGAACGTGCTTCAATCACAGCTGTAATACATTCAAATGTAAGTATTGTTTCTTTGTCAGCAATTATACATCATCACTGACAACCTTGTTCTATTCACTATTGAGTATATGTCTCCTCTCTTTTGTGCTGCGCTTCCCAGGTCTGTGCTAGGCTCATTCAGCCTTTTAGCAGCGATCCTTTATTGGTTATCCACTTATATTTTATGTCATTTTATTTTTATAAACGTCTAAAAAGTTTCGGATCTCAAGGCGTAGACATTTCCTATAACACTCTGATTATATATCCAGACACTTTGTAAGGATAATTTCCTATAATAAATATGGGACATTTGTGTAAGATAATCCATTTCATTGAGCCCAGTCAATAGTAAAATAGCTATCATTAAACTTTCTGGCCACATCAACATTTAGAATCACACTTTTGTTTGTACTTAAGACGCTGACAACACCTAAACCGCGGACACTGTCAGATTGCATAAAAAAGAAAGAGAAGCGCGTCGACACAACGCTTGTAATTTATTGCAAAATATGAAGCAATTATCTATTTACTCAAAATTGAGTTGAGTAATACAAAATAAAAAAACAACCAAGTTCTGCATTCAAATAAGACGTTCTTGTTATTAATTAAGTACGTAACGTATGTTGATATTTAATACAGATATTTTGGGGTTAGAACTCAAAGTAAGAGGTTAGTTTATATCGAGATTTTTTTTCAAAACGTGTTTTGGTAACAACCAAGTTCTGGGAAATATTTTCAAAATTAACATATATTTTTTCCGCTACCACAAACTATACAGATTTGGCAATTTTTTATCTTACGAGAAACCTATTTTGGTCAATTGGGTCTTGTCAGCGTTTTAATTGTCATAATGTTCACGATTACTCTAGGAGTAGGTGCTCTACAGTGGTTTAATTCAAACAAACAATGGTAGGTATATTTCCTTTAAAGGATAATTCAATAAACCCTCTGAGACGCTCGAGTTCAGCTGCAAAAGCTAAGTCAAAGCTTTGTTGGTCCTTAGACGTTTTCTACTACTCGTAGATAGAACTTCGCACATTTCTGCTTCAGGAATTGTAGAGCGACGCATTCTTTTCCTAACTATCTTTATTCCGCTCAAGTGGATACTGGCTAGTTCTCGATTCAATCTCGTTCATTTTGTCCGTTCATTATCTAACACTTAATAAGATTAGTCGCTGTTCACTTTTTCTCTTGTTTGGTGGTTGCTCCTAATGACGACGAAATTGGATGGTTCTCTGTGAGTTTTCCGACATGATTTTGTATAAAATTGAACAGTGTTGTTAGCTTTCAATTCATCTACACGTGAGTGTTATATTTCACTTGCTGACCCGCCCCGACCTCGCATGGGTGGTCTTAAGCCGGGACTCACTAACTAAGGACTGAGTGAATAAACAACATACACCCATGAATTAATAATGCACATTTATACCCCACACTCTCGCTCTATCTATTACAACACTTTTTGAGATTAGCACACGCGGCTAGCTCTTCTTTATAAAATACTAGCTTTTACCCGCGGCTTCGCCGGCGTGGAAGTTTTTTTTTTTTACATAAGAACCTTCTCCTGACAATAACAAACACAATAAAAAATAATTAGCGAAATCGGTCCAGCCGTTCACGCGTGATGCCATGACCAACGGAAATAGGGATTAATTTTTATATATATAGATAAGTACTATGTAGTGGTGCTTCATATACCTACCAATCCATCTTTATTCCAAACGTTCACACTTCAGGGATCACAAACGCTTTTGCAAATATAAGATCGACCAGGGCCTCAAGTCTGCTATTACAATAGTGTCAGAATGGTCTATCATTTATTTTATAATTGTTGATTTTGACAAGTTTGGTAATCTACTAATATAATGGCGTCATTAATGAGGATCGGAACAGACCATTCTGACACTATTGTAATAGCAGACTTGAGGCCCAGATCTGTTTCCCGATTACAATGTCGGTCAATCTCCGTTTGTACCTGTTTTCCTGTTAACGTTAGAATACTATACTGGCATACTGCTGTCACACAATAGATAGTTACAAAAGGGTGGCTCCATAAAACGAATCAATAAAGACACGTACACATGGACACGTACGCAGATCTCAAACGTATGCCAGCCTCGAGTACGCTTGCACTCTTTGTACGTGAAGCGTGTCTTTGTGTGCGTGCGTGTTCAGTCGTTGTTCCGAACCGACCTTCTGTATCCATCTACTTTGTGGTGCTGTCTTGAGATATCTATCCGTCTATTATATGCTATATTTCTGTCAGATATGTTAGCTTTAGTCCAAGGTACAATGCAGTTTGCCGGGACTTATCAGGGCGCCCTTTGTTGTGGCGATTAAGTATTGTTCAAGCAATTATAGGAAGTGGATGTTAATCTGAATTACCTGCATTAGATGATAATGATATTGTGAGTACGTAACGTCGTCGAAATGCATAAGTAAATGTTGTGTGTTTCAGGGATGTGAAAAGTAGCGAAGGTATATATCGACATTATATTAGATAGGTATGATAAAAAGAACTGTTTCATTTGTCTCTGTGAATATTTTTCCAAGGAACAACACTTCTTAGAAGATATTTCTGAATAATCTATGGAGTCCACTGCTACCTAGAATAGACAGTAACTGTTTTCACAGAAAACAAAGCTTCTGGTTCTATGCTACGCGTTACAAGTAAAGGCTCGCGAAGGCTGGCGCGACGCGCCGGTTTGCACGAACCTTTAGAATATCATACAACACATAAGGTCTCGCATAGACACAGCTGGGTGTCATGACATTGAAGGAACTGAGGAGTGGGCAGAAATATAGGATTATAAATATATCTATTCGAATGAGTCACAATATTCACTATTGGAAACTTAACCGAGGTCGGTCAACATCCGCCTGTGATGATGATGATGATACACATAACTTTTCATTACACAACTAAGGTACCTACAAACTACGCACTAATCAAGTAAAGAGATCACGCACAAGAACTAAAGTCTTCGAAAAAAGCGAGGATAAATGTGGTGACTACACTTACGTGAAAGTTTTACGAATCACTTTACTGTACGTTTAAAGGTACGAATGTATCTTGGAGGTATCTAACGTGAAAGTTATTTTCGGTATATTCTTCGAATGGTACCTGTGGGTAAAAATGTACCTTTCTTTAAAAATGTGCCTTGTGCTTTTCGGTAAAAATGTGCCTTTCTTTAAAAATGTGCCTTGTGCTTTTCGGTAAAAATGTGCCTTTCTTTCCGTATACGGGATAATAATACCAGCCGATAGCCTTTATAGCCTGGTATTAGCAGACAGGCGCGTCGTGACGTGACGGTGCGACGCGATTCTAGTAGAACAATTTCCATGAAGGTTTCTTAGAAATTGTTCTACTCGAGTTCCGTCGCGCTGTCGCGTCGCGCCTGTACGCTAGCCTTAACGCGAACCAATTTCGAACCGCTTCCGCCACAATCCGCTCGTCCAATAGGGGCGAAGGTTCTAGAATGTTCTAGAAGCCGTATGAGAAACAGACGACGCGCACCCTTTCTTTTGGCATTGGCCGTGTGCCGTCCATCAACTAAGCTGCGTACCGAAAAAGGGATTCTTTGTAATACCATTATACGAAACCTCGATCTTCGCCCCGAACCCTATTGTTTTTATGTCATTTGGTTTAAATAGGTTTTTATTTTATTAATATTTTACATAGATTCATTTATATTTTGTGAATGTGAGAACGTTGTAAGCTTAATAGACTGTAGTTTTGTAGACCATGTTCTATTTTGTTAAGTACCTGGTAATTGTTGACAGGCCTACACTGTCCCCCCATACCTATTAGCACTAATTTGAAATCATTATAAAAGTAAATTATTTTTAAAACCGTGGAGTTTCTTGCCGGTTCTTCTCCATAGGAAACGACCAATTGGAACCGTGCACCTAGCTCCTGACGTTTCATAAGTACCAATGTAGGTTTGTGTGAAATAAAATATTTTGATTTTGTTTTGATATATATGTAGGTTATTGGAAATAAAGCACTTACAATACATATGTGTGTACGTTAAACTGACGCAATATGCTGGTATTATTATCCCGTATATGGAAAGAAACACACACAGTCGCCTGCAAGACAAGTTAACGAGTAATAGTGGGACAGTAGTCCCACTGTAGGGCAAAAGCCTCTTCTAATAAAAAGAAGGCACCACGCTTGCTCAAGACGGGTTGGCGCTTTCAGGCTTATATCCTTACTACTATTATTAATACGAAAGTGAGTTTCTTTGTTCTGCTTTCACGCTAAAACGGCTGAACAAATTTTATGAAAATTTGACATGGAGAAGGAAATAAGCTACTTTTCATCCTGGATCGCAGACGAAGTCGCGGGCAACAGCTAGTTAATTTTAAGTCCAGGCTTCCTTACGATGTACGGATAAATACGAGATAAATCTATCAATTAAACGCATTAAATGTCGTAGCAAACAGTTTACCTGTTTTAATTAGGTAATCTTACCGTAATTAATTTAGTTTTGTTTTCGAATTCACCCATTGTTTAGTAACGCCACTGTACATAACGTTTGTAATCAGAATTAAGCACGAGGTATTCCAATAACGGTTGTTTCAGCTTTTAATTGCAAATTAGTTGAGGAACTAACATCAATTCTCTTCTATTTAGTGGAATTAAAGCTAATTTCCGAGTTGACGCAAATAGCTCCCTCGACGGGACAACTTTACTTAGATAACATTAAAGTTCTAATTTTCGCGGTGATACTCAAACTAGTAGGAACACCTACTTTTACACGACCTTGTTAAGATAAATTAAGTGTGTGTGTCATTTTACACACAAACATAATATTATACTATAAAAATAATAATAAAATCGAACTTATTTTTATTAAATACGGTTAATGGGAAATACATTAAGGCTTCTGCAGACTGGGGCGATATCGCGGGCACGACAGGGGGTAACCATTACCTCTTTTGTTTTTCAACTATAACGTTAAGTTTGCTCTTGAGATAAATTCATCCCAATTACAAAAACCATTGTGCGTGGTCCGACTCACACTTGGCCGTTTTTTTATATAAAACTGTTTCTGAAGTATGTTGAGCATATAGATAAAATCTCGTCATGTAAGTTTATAAGGTTTTAAAGATTGTAATCAATGATCACAAAAGACAATTTGTTAAATGTTCAAAAGATAAGCATATAAATTAGTAATAAAAGCTAAACGTACATGACCATGTATTTTTTATTTGTTCGCCAAAGTTGAGAGTACAATACACAGCGCACAAAAGTTCACCGTGTTTGTACCCCGCAAGGCTTGTAGTTGTGGGCAAACAAATATAGCTCTTATTCCATATTGTAGTCAGTATTTACAGCTTACCACAAGCGACAAATATTGTTAAGAGTTTGTCACGCTTACATTCGAGAAATAAAATATACCTTTGAAGTGTTGAGTGTCGTTTCGAATTCCAATAGTATTTTCTCTCGCTAACATAAAACTATAGACTTGCAATTTGAAATTCCTATTCTAAAAACAAAAGCTTTATATGGAGCCTTATACGAGTATGTTTGGTTTCATGAATTCGCCAAACAACCTTCTTAAATAAACTTCTGTCTCAACCAGTCGGGTAAAGTCACCTAATATGGGTGGCTGTATAAAAGTCTTTATCAAGACAAGATAAACATCCGACCTTGTCCAATGTAATTAGTATGTAATAGACACTTATTCCATTAGAGAAGATATGCCACAACAATCTGACGCAACGTGTCCGTGCGTTCAAAGTGATTGCATAAGTTCATTCAGTGACACAACTTTGTCTTAGCAGTAAGGTTTTAAATTCCTAAGGGTTTATGTCATGTGTACAGGTTGAGAGTGAGTCAGATATGACGGTGATACGTGCGAACACGTTACCTTTCTTATTTTTTTTGAGCTATATTAAAGCTAAAATTCGCTTCGAATTTTTTTTAGCGAATGATCTGTGGTTACTGCATTTATTGCCGTCGAAGTGAGGATAATATATGGTTTTTATCTACATCCAAAAACTAAATGTAAATAGTGATTCATTATTTCCCTTACATTAAAGTTCGTAATAAACCACAAAAATCCGTTATTTGGTGTAAACAGTTATTTTACGTGATCGACTCGGGTTTCGCAAAATAATGAGAATTAGTTTAAACTTTTTAAGGTCATTTGAATTTAGATGATACATATTAAAACACCTAGTTCGTAGCTAGCTAGACAATTCAGTACAATAAATACTTCATTAAGTTGTAAACAAGGATTTATAGTGAGAATGTAAGTTCTAAGAATCTCCCAGTGAATTATCTGCTCAATTTGCGACACTCCGCTTGTCGGTGGAAACTCGGGTGGCTGGCGTCAACTGAGCGGAGCCGAGATTTCACTACGCACGTGATACGCTGCGAAAGTCACGAATAACTCTGGAACAGTCGGAAACAATTAGTCGGTAAATAGGTCTAGTACAATAGAATATACGTCGCTACTAATACATCATATTTCTTGTCACGTATCAGGTTACCGTTCCTTTGATACGTGAGCCACTTTCAGTCAGTGAATAGAGCCGAAGGACCGGGATGTGAGCTGAATATGATTAATAATAACTTACGCATAAATATTAACGGTGAATGGTTTGATTGGAACAGTTTTATAGGCTCGTTTCTCAACGTCTGTTTATATGGGACGCGGTACACTTAGTGGTGCTCGTAAATTAAAGTGACCCAGCTATCGATTGCTCTAGTAGTGCTCCAACTATGTTGCACGAAGTGTACAAATTATACGATGCACTTAAGGTGCATACTTAAACTGAACTTTATGTAGCACAAGCGCCACACTGTTTCATTGGTCTACGAATAAGAATGCTTTCTTTCTCTCATAATGGACAGTTTCATTGCTTTGATGTACAGATTTAATAAAACATATTTCAAGATATAATATTATTATATTATTCGTGTCCTATTTAGGTACCTCCCTTTTAGGTTAACTTGATTTAGTTAGCTTTGTTAGTGATTTCGTTTGAGCTGGCATAAGTAACATTTCTTTGACTGTACCTAAAGTATCAAAGAGAAATAAAAACGAAATATTCAAAGTCGTACTTATTCCATTTCTAATGAATGGAAGCACGTATAAGTGTACGTACGCATGTATAAGACATTATTTAAATAGCAATAACAAACGTTAATTTCAAAATATTTCAACTTTATTCAAATAGTTACCTAAATATTAATCAGAGTGCGTAATTTATACAAAAAGTAATGTAAAAATGTGTTTTACACGTTCCAGTAAGTAAGCTAAGTTACGTTAATTTATGTGAAGTTATAACTCGGCCTTTATTCATTGCTACTTATAAAACAAACAAGTGTTACAACTTTAAAGGAGTCCAATAAAATTCGCTCGAATAACCGGGAAAATAACGTGTGTTTGTTTACTTACACGTATACAAGTTATATGTTTGATACGGTTGCTTTTTTCGCGCTAGAACCAATTCACGTGTTTGCCATTTGAAATCTGGGTTTTATTTCCTATTTTTATTCCAACCAAAGGTTTATAAAAAAATCAGGATTTTTCCGAATTGTTCATTAACATTTCCCATTTCCCAAATAAAACATACACTTTTTGACAAGTTAATTGGAACACTTTTCCGAAAGAAAACGTTATACTTTTCCCAACGAAAATCGAATAAGGGTTGGTCCCATTATCGAAGGAACTAAGAAACCCTGTGTATATAAGTAGGTAGGTATGGTGCGTTCTCCGCCGTCTTTGACACCGTTTATTCAATCTGTCTAATCTTACTGGGATAGTCCAAGGCAGTAACATGCCTTTGAGACTTCCCCGAAGCTTCCTCGAAGAAGCTAAGAACATCAAAGTGGCTGTAGTTGAGAAAGCTCCAGGTGGATATTATATTTCAGCGACGACTGCCCTATATATTTCAATTCTCCGTATCTTTAACAAAGAAAGACAGCTGTTCTAATTTAACTATGTCAAGTCAATATTAAGACCTTGTTAAGCAATTAAAAGTAAGGAATAAGGAATGTCTGAGTAGCAGCCTGGAGTCTGCCTTGGTATCCAGTTACTGGCAATTGACTATACTCGCCCCTATACGCACCCGAACCTTAGGGACGCCTGCGAACTTAAATAACACATAACTAAAGTCGAATTATTAATTTACTGGGAGTAATCTGACATGTGCTAGCTGTCACTTTGTGTATTAAATTGGTCATATTTATTGTAATGGTGATCGTTTAGTTTAATCGATTTATATACGTGTAAAGTAAATGTATAATAATAAGTGTAAAAGTCTAAAATACAATAAATAGGGCCATTTTATTACACTAATTGACAGCAGCAGCACATGTCAGATTATTCCGGTGAGTTCATAATTTGACTATAGCGGAATATGTGTAATATTTACCGACAACTCAGCGTACTTCTTCTGAAAACACAAGCGTGCTTTTATCATTTATATGCGTTTCGATCTAGAGGACGGAAAGATTTTAATAATCTACCACAGGCCATTCATTTGTCATTTCATTATTGAATTTCCATTACATCCGATTTGGTATCTGATTTTCAATCAGATTGGTACCTACCTACTGAAAAAGAAAAAAACGTAAAATATAATATTGATGAGTACATAATTATTTAATTAGCACTATCTTGTCTTTCTGGGGTATTTTTTTTTTTTTGGGTGGGAAATCATTAAATAACTTCTCCCGCTCTGGGCGAAGCGGGAGGGTGTGTCAGACTCTTACTGACTAAAACCCACCCGTATTCCTTCCGTTGCCTGTGTTGCGGGGGCCTCGGTGACCCATTAGTACCTTCCCGCGACCCCGGCAGGTTCTGAGGTATCTTTTAAGTTTTTGTGATAGTCATTATCAGTTTGTATATCATAAATCTAGAATTCTGAGAGATTTAAATTAAGTAATTAAACAATTATTTAAACTTAATTATTTCCATTTTGCTTAACAACGATTAAACTGAGAAGCCTAAAGTAAATGTTAATTTAAGGTGTATCTAGTGTCTGCGTTAACTTTACTTCAACCCGTTAATGAAGCTAAATTCCGTAAAAATGTTAACATTAATTTTATGTTTTTGCCTTTTTAAGAGTGGCTTGAGCTCACGGAGCTCACGCAATGTTATTGGCTCGAATCCAAGATGTCTCGCCAAGGTTCAAAGGCATGGAACAAGTATTTTTTGTCTGGGATATAATGCTATCATTCTTCTTGAGATAAGGCAATGAACGCCACTTGAAAGCAAAGCTCATTTATTTGCGGAAGACACTGCAGTGGACTCCTTTTTAATTTCCCCGCAGAGGATTTGGCCCCACTCAATTATTTTTAAGCCCTATTTCGGGATAATGGGACTAGTTCCAACGAGGACTTATTTAAATTGGGGTCCTCTTGATGGCCGTTACTTAACCTCTTATGACAAGAACAAAATGGTTGTATGATTTGAGGATATTTTCTAATTAGCTATTTAATTTAATATAGTATTCTTGCTGTTTATATGATGAATTCACCGATGCATGCGCAATGTTTCCTGGGCCTTTTACTGCTTTTTATTCACCCATGAAAATGTAAAATATAGAAAATCTTTCTCTATAAGGTGAGGGTGTTGTACATAAGGGTTTATTTACTTGCCGAACGAAAAATGTTTTAATTTTTTACGCCTCGCGTCGCGTCAAAGCAACTTCTGCTAGTGAAGACAAATTCCCACGTCACGTTTCATGTTTCGTTAAAATTGCCAGACTTTGTACCCTCTTATCTCTCACCCTGTCTGGTTATCTCAGAAAAGGGGAAATTACAGAGTTGAATAAAAAAAATTGAAAATCATTACTAGCTACGCCCCGCGGTTTCACCCGGGTTTAATCCAGGTCATGGTCTATCCATGTGCCAAATTCCATCCAAATCCGTTCAGCCGTTTTAGCGTGAAAGTGTAAAAAATAAAAAAACAAACTCACTTTCGCATTTATAGATAAGTTAGTATTAGGATAATAAGTTGAGGGCACGGGGCCGCGGGGTAGCGTCGCATGTAGGGACACTTTCTCCCCTGACAGCGTCTTGAATCTTTTTGTTTTGTTGGCGACATCACCGACTCCCCCGAGGACATCAATCCGTCGTGTTCGGGATAAAACTTGGCTCACTCTAAACATTAACTAAATTTTCTTCTCGAATATCGGTATACATACTGAAGTGCCGTGTTTTCGGAACCGACGTGCTCAATAATAAAACTTTTCCTGTAAAAGTACCCTACTTTTAGTATTTTGCGTACGCACGCCCCGACTCGCCGGCTTGCCTAATTCATAATATTGATGGAAACTCAGTGATGTCTGAATTTATACAGATCCTTTCACCTTCGTATTGTAAGGTATTACTGTGACTGTTATGTAATAATAAAATGGAAATCGAGGGTCCTATACGTTGGATGTCGAAAGGAATTTGCACAATTGTGTGACCGAAGCTATAATTTGTGTAGCAAGACTCATAAAATTGTGGAAAAACGATGGTTTAGCAAAAAGTCCTCTTCAAGTTATGCGTTGAATCTCCGCGTGAGAAAGTAACACTTTGATTCACAGATTTCTAATGCAAATATCAATAGTTGGCGAACAAATACTTTCTAACTGGTCTGTTTACTTTCACCGCTAATTATGGAATCGGAAGCCCTAAAATATCTTGCATGTGATGGTATCGTTCATAATAATTAATAATATACATAATATAATCTGTCATGAGTCATGACCAATGGGCATGACAATAGTGCCGATTCCTTTGTTCACAAACTAAACTAAATTTAAGTTCAATGCATCTTTTTCTTTCTATTTCATTAAGAAAAGGACAGAAGATAAATTTTAGTTTAGTCCTGTCAAATTAATCAATGCCTGTCACTACTCCATACAAGTTTAGACGTGATTAAAAACTTGCCTACTAAAATTACGTCAAAATACGTCAAGCGCTGATTAATTTGACAGGACTAAACTAAAATTTATCTTCTGTCCTTTTCTTAATGAAATAGAAAGAAAAAGATGCTCTAAACTTAAATTTAGTTTAGTCCGTGAACAAGGGAATCGGCACCAATTATATAAAATTGTGGTCGTTCAATGCCATTTTCTACATGCAATTATAAACCACAGGAATGTCTCAAACGCTTGTATTCTATGTTTCTATTTGATTCGTTACCAACAACATATCGGTTTCGTTTTGGGTTTGATTTATACAAATGCCGTCATTCCTTTGGCAAATAACTAAGGCAACATTGTGTAAGACTTGTTTTGTAAAAATACGGTTTTCATAAGCGTGTAAACACATTTTGATTGCGCATTCCGCGTCGGCATCACGTGTAATAACGATTATGTAAATAGCAGAATGAAGCAATTAAACCCATGAAGCTTAATTTTTTTTTTCGCAAATGCCGACGGCTGGAGCTAGGGTTTACCCGGCTTTCTATTAAATTCTAGACAATACTTTTGAATTATGCATGTGCAGCCACAAGATAGGTAATAGAGCAAAAAAAATACCAGGAATATCTGCAGATTCCTGTTTTTAGGGTTCCGTACCTATATAGGAATAAGCGAAACCCTAGGATCACTCGTATGTCTGTCTGTCCGTCTGTCACAGCTGATTTGCTCCGAATCTACTGGACCGATTAAGTTGTTTGGTACACATATGAGGTCTGTGACCCAAACACGGACATGTAACGTAAATAAATGAATTTTGTGTATGAGGGTCACTTTTAGGTGGCAAATTAGAAAAGGTTTTGCAAACTGTACCGTGTGACATATCAAATGAAAGGGATTATTATGAGGGTCTTAAATATATTTTTATAATTTCAAAAATTAATAGTTTTAAAGTTATTTAATAAAATTTATGAAAATTGACAATTTGCTCGTTATCTCCGAAACTAATCAGACTAAAATAAAAAAAAGCAGGAATTTGTTCTTTACTAGATTACAGGAAAACCTATAATAAGTCTATGGAGTTAAAATAACATAGTAAATCTCTCAATATTGTGCGTACAAACTTACATTTGCAGTGGAAATGTACATGTTTTCCAATTACATTGTTAATTTTGTTCTTGGGATAAAAAACATGGTAGATAACATATTTATTGTACGGAAACCTCACCACCCAAGTTCAATTCGCACTTGACAGGTTTTTCACAAGAATTGTATATCGTTTAAGTTTAAAAAGAAATAATAATATGTTGTTGTTTAAATTAGACTTAAAAAACCTGTTGATGAAACTGGCCATGATATACAAATCGTATCTTACGTATTCGTTATCTTTGATATGTCCTCAAAACGTTCCTCGTTGTTGTTAATCTACGATAATGTCGGCCCTTTCCTGTCTCTGCAAAGTGTCGACATGTCACACCCGTCCTGTCAGAATTAGCATTTTGTTTGGGCCTGGCAGCCCTATCTGCGGGCAGGCGACACTGGCACGCGAGGAATGTGACCGCAACGCAATGCCTTATGCTCACGACGCGGGGCGGGTCGCGGGGTAGACAGAGCTTCGCACTCGCACTGCCGAATACAGCCCACGCAATGCCGACTCACTGCACACGGCAAACCCCGTGAATCATTCACGCATCCACGGATTAAACTGTTTTTTCTCCTTTTGGGTTCCTACGTGAATCGGGTTTTTCACTCGTTTTTCGACAACCGTTCAACCATAAGCATTTGAGACGAATGGTTTCGTTAAATCAAACTAAAACTGTTATAAAAATCTCTATTGTAGAGCAGTGGCACAGATTTTTCTGTCTTTATGAAATATTCAGTTCCTATATCGTACTGGGCAGTTAGTTTTTTGTCATAACCGCCACACGTTTCTTTACAAAAGCTTACAGTACGTGTAAGTAGTATGTTTGTGCTAGATTCCACATCGTTCACGCTTGATTTCTTAACCGTTTGAATTTCAACATGGTTAGATAAGTGCCAGGTATTCATAAATACATAACCAGATATCTGATTATTGCAATGCACCGTGGGTCGTTAATTATGTCTAGTATTTAGGTAGGCTAGGCGCACTAATCCACCTAACCTAACCTAACCTTATCCACCTCGCTATACTATTTTATGTTACTTATTTCTTGTCGCTTGACTGACCACTACTTAGGGAGCATTTAATAAGCATAATCAGCCTATTATGTTCCCACTGCTGGGACACAGGCCTCCTTTCTATAAGAGAGAGTGGGCCTTAATCATCACGTGGGCCCAATGCGAGTTAGTAGATGTCAAATGTCATCGATTTTTTGGTTCTACAAGGTTTTCTCACGATGATTTCTTTCACCGTTTTGAGAGCGGTGGTGATGAAATAATTTACACAAAGTAAAGCGCCTGTCTTGCTTCGAACCTATGACCTACAACTCGTAAGTCGCGGCCATTACCACTGGGCCAACACTTAAGGAGGTACTGCAGGATATGCTAGTGCAAATTCAAACTAGGCTGAGAATCAGCACTTTTCGAACGTCAAAGTTACATAAGACAGTCCCCCAAAAAATGCCCGCCATATATAACCTGTCAGTAGGTAAGCTAATTCTGGAGAAAGAACATAAACATTGTCTTGAATTAGTCACAGCGACCAACTATTCTTATCGTTTAAGTAGTCATTGATACAATAGTATGCCTTTAAACAAAGGGTGGATTTTACTTTAGTTTTAAACGCACGTTGTATGTATGTTACAATACAGTTACAGTCGAAATCAAGATTGTCCAATCGTTAAAAAAACTTGTCAGTAAATAAATATGATAGGGTCGGTTATTTCATTTTATAGAGACTAGCATACAAGGGGCTTGTGGCTGAAACATATTAACAGCCGCACGGGTCGATCTATCAGATTAAGCTACGCTGGCCACGGTTGGTCCGTGGATGCGTGACCATCTTTGCATACCAAGATCCGCGCCTCAGAAAGCACGATAAGCAATTGGTCCCGGCTGTCATTCGCGGATCTTTGATAGTCGTTACGGGTCGTCAGAAGCCCGAAAGTCTGACTACCAGTCTTATTACCAAGGGGTATTACCCAGTAACTGGGTTATGGAAGTTAGATAGGCAGTTGCTTCATGTAAAATACTAATGTTTTCAGCTGTATTCGATTAAACCCAAAGCCAACCCCCACATTGATAAAAGGCTGATGAGAGACTAACTAAAAAAAATAGAAAAATATTCCTAAGAAATGTTATTTCAATGAAAATTCATCAAATGCTGTAAACCACGCTTTAAATCGAAAACCAAGAGCCATAAGCTTAACTTTAAATCGCACCATCATCTACCTTATTGCACAATTTTTAAAAACAAAGCAATATAAATTTTAAAAATGGCAAGAAAAATGGAGCTTATATTTTCTTGCCCCGCCTTGGCTCCTCCGTATATGAAAATATCTTACTCGCACAACTCGTAGGTCGTTTTTGCGTCAATCTACGCCAGAGAGGCCCGACCCGCGACTATATTGAAATTCCCTCGTCCGCTCTATCGATAAATATCGAGAACTCGCGATATTAGACATTTAAACTTCTAATTGTATTTATTTACATAACCAAATTACAAAATGATTATTGACATTAACTAAATTAAATCAAAAATAAGTTAAGCCTAAAAAGACCCTCGAGGCATTGTACCGAGTATGCTGGCGGCATTGCCTCGCTGAATTGCAATGCTGATGCGTTGCGCGAGAAAGCCGCCAGCTTTTCGGTCACCAGTTACATCAACTAGACGTTTCTCGATTTCCGTAAATAACTATTGCGCACTGGGGGTCCCAGTGCGCAATAGTTATTTACACGGACCGAGGGTTTCGACGCCAAAAGGCACAGAGTACTCTCTGCCAAGGCCTCCATATTTAATAACTTAAAGATTTTCGGCATTTTCTGCCGCTGCACCCTCTTTAGAAGTAGTCCATTGGAGGTGGGACAATGCCAGTGTGTCTACACAGGTAGCATCCCACACAAGCATCCGTCCCAAACTCCACGGAACCAAAGACACACCATCAGGTCTTTTGCCATCATCTCTGACAATGCCAGTCGGCTCAAAAAGAGCAGGCACATTGATGCTGGCAAGAGATCAGGCGGACTGACATTTAAACTGAATCAGATGTAGAATGTCTATTTCAGAAATTTTTGAAGCGAGTGCGGTATTGCGGAGAAAAAGGATTACTTGTAACGAAATGTGAATTTCAGTAAAACTGTTCAGAAAACATAATGGTAACCTTACATAAGGACATCATCTGCCTAGCCTTTTCCCAACTATCTTGGGGTTGGCTTCTAGTCTAACCAGATGCAACTGAATACCAGTATTTTACATGGAGCGATTGCCTATCTGACCTCCACAACCCAGTTATTGGGTAATACGCTACCCCTTGGTAAGACTGGTCGTCAGACTTTCGGGCTTCTGACGACCCGTAACGGCTGTCGATTCACGAATGACAGCTGGGACCAACGGCTCAACGTTATTTTCGAGGCACGGAGGGCTTTCGGTATGTAAAGATGGTCACCCATCTACAGACTAACTGCGTTAAGCGTAGCTTAACCTGATCGATCAACCAGTGCGGCTGTTATTACCCAGTCATGAGCCCCTCCAACTTTACCTAAGGTATAGGTACATTCACCTCAGATTTAATTACTGAAATAAGGCAAATAAAATGCTCTCTCTTTCAATTTATAAAAATAATTGAATCAAGAATTAATTAATCAATGAAAATAACTAAACCACTTCGTAAATATTTGTTGTAATTTACAATTCGACTCAAAACAATTTTGCTAATCCTTTCAAAACAAAAACAAAAACTTTCTCCTACACTATCAGATTAAACACTTAATTGACATTCGTGGAAACACAGTTTTTTCTCAGACAGATTATATCAAACATGTTGTACCTACCTACACATTGACTAGGAAACTGGACGGTTTGTATCTACGCAAGTTGTGATAAAACTGATGGTGACATGAACTAACACGGCACTTCTGGTTTTAGGACAAATAAACTTTGTCGGGTGTCGTTTACAGTCTACACTGTAAAGTGCATCGTACTTTTAGATACAACTGCAATGAAATTCAGTTTTTCTTGTTTTTAATCTAGCTAGACTATTTTCCTACAATGCAAAAACCTTTTCTGTTACTTTCCACTTCTTAATTTGTATTGCCATCTCAGTCTCAGTTCACCCAGTTCCTTATAAAGAATTCTAAGTCATCACGCCAGAGCTTTCATAGGATTCTCCGAAGTTGATGACCCTATAAAGCTTAAAATATCTAAAATACCTAATACTTTTCTTTAAGAAGGGCGACAATACCCTTTTTAAGAATTATAGGCCCATCTCACTTCCGAGCCATGTCTACAAGCTGTTTTTAAGAGTCATCACGAACCGTCTCGCGCGCTTGTTTGACGACTTCCAACCTCCTGAACAAGCGGCATTCCGTAAAGGCTTTAGAACCGTACACATACATACGCTGCGGCAGGTTATACAAAAGACCGAAGAGTATAACCTGCCTCTTGCTTAGCGTTTGTGGACTACGAGAAAGCCTTCAATTCGATCGAGACATGGGCTGTACTGCATCTACTGATCGAAGTGCTTAAGTGTCCGTACGAAAACGCCACTATGTCAGTCCGACTCCAGGACAAGACCTCGAAAGCTAACTTTCTGCAGCGAGGTGTGAGGCAGGGAGACGTTATCTTTCCGAAACTGTTTACCACAGCACAGGAGGATGTCTTCAAGGTTCTGGCCTGGAAAGGGCTATGCGTCAACCTCAATGGCGATTACATCACTCATCTTCGGTTTGCCGACGATATAGTTGTCATGGTTGAGACTATGGAGGAACTCAGTACAATGCTCAATGACCTCAGTAGAGCTTCCGAAAGAGTGGGTCTTAAAATGAATATGGACAAGACCAAGGTTATGTCAAATGCCCATATAATACCCACTCTCATGAAGATCAGAGACGCTACACTCGAAGTTGTGGACGAGTATGTTTACGTAGGACAATCTGTCCAGTTAGGTAGGTCCAACTTCGAGAAAGAAGTCAATCTTTGAATCCGACTCGGCTGGGTAGCGTTTGGGAAGCTACGCAATATATACGTCCCACATAGCGCGGTGTCACAAGACGAAAGTCTTTGACCAGTGCGTGTTGCCAGTGATGACCTGTGGCACTGAAACGTGGTTGCCCACAGTGGGCCTTATTAGAAGGCTAAAAGTCACCCCAAGGGCAATGGAGAGGGCTATGCTTGGAGTTTCCCTACTTGATCGAATCAGAAATGAAGAGATCCGAGGCGAACTACGGTAACCGACATAGCCCGAAGAATTGCCAAAGTTAAGTGGCAGTGAGCAGGGCACATAGCTCGCAGAACAGATGACCGATGGTTCCGAAAGGTTCTGGAGTGGCGACCGCGTACCAGAAGACGTAGCGTTGGAAGATCGCCTACAAGTTGGATCGATGACCTTGTGAAGGATGTAGAAATTCGCTGGATGCGGGAAGCACAGAACCGGTCGAAGTGGCGGTGGCGCATCTTTGCCTGAAATGATGATTAGGACCTAAAGCTTCATTATCAAAGTAAATAGAGCAGGTAAGATTCTAAAATTCAACTAGTTCCAAGCAAGTGCTATTAAAGTGCGACTTAACAGAATATTATAGCTACTTACAGGGATAAATAAAGTTAGTGAAGTTGCGACACAAAAACGTTTCATAATGAAATATGCTTTGTAGGTGAGTGAGGCAATTTTCGTCGCAACCGACTGCACCACCTAGGAATATTATGTCTCACTTAATAAAAATTCTTCAAAATTTTGCGAGTCTGATAATGTTTTCCATTTAAACTCTAATAGCATTCATTACTGAATGAGAGAGCAAACATAAGAGAGTGTTGTTTTGTTGAGTCCATGTCATGTTCCCATGTTGAGCAAAATGCACTTTTGATAGTACGTGGCGTATTTACAAGGAAATAGAATTGATTCTAGTTGCCTTCCAACTTACACTTGATTCTACTTCCCCTTTAGCAGAATAACGCAGTCAAACAGACAAAAGCGACTTTAGCTTATAATTTATGTATAGAATTAAAAATACATATGTGTTAAAATCCCCTTAAAAAAGAGCAAGCAAGTATTTCAAAAAATAAAAGTTTTACAGTTGTTACAGTTGAAATAGAAATATTTTATTCAGTCAAATATAATGTGTCTGGAAAGTTTTTGATAACATGGTACATCGACTGTATTGAAAATATTCGCACTTATTAAATGTTACAAGTAATTTGAAAATGCTTCTCATTGCTATGCTCGAATTGTAGTCCGAGGTCAATGTATTATTATTTGTAGAGCTTGACGTTAAACGTTAAGTAATCAGTCCTTGAAGTTACTCCAATTTATAGTTTTCCGATTGTTCTATGTAAGTGCCTTTAAGTGCAATCGACGAGCTGTCTGTCAGTCTGTTACCTTTTCACGCCTTCTTTTTTTTTTTTGGGTGCGAAATCATCAAATAACTTCTCCCGCTCTGGGCGGAGCGGGAGGGTGTGTCAGACTCTTACTGACTAAAACCAACCCGTATTCCTTCCTGTTGCCTGTGTTGCGGGGGCCTCGGTGACCCATAAGTACCTTCCCGCGACCCCTGCAGGCATCGGCCCTAGTGGACCCCTTCCCTTGTGCTGACGACATCTCTTTGAGGCGCGCGTGGAATGGAATGCGCCGTCGACCCGGGCCTGGTCCTTACCAGACGGTGAGCTACCCATTGCTCACCGTCCGCAAGCCCGCGTCTACGGTGGCCGGAAATCCGCCCGGGATTCCCGACGCCCAGGGCGTCTCCTGCGGCGACTAGTGGCGAGAGGGCGCGAAACATGCCTTTCCCTCAACCGTCCCGCCTCCTCCTTCGCGAGCATTACTGCTTCGCCGAAGGAGGTGACGGCTGCCCATCACGCCTAAACCTCTGAGCGGATTTCGATAACATTTGGCAAGGAGATAGATTACATCCTGGGGGACATCATAGGCTACTTTTTGTTTTAATAATATTCCTGAAGTGGATGAAAGTTTGTATGGGAAACCTAGCATTTCTTAAGTTAGGGATATGAGGATTAAAATTTAAGCTTTTGGTAAGAAATAAAGAATTACGTGTTTTAGCGTTTTAAAATCATTTCGTTTTCAAATCAAGTCATCCCCAAGGAGCTATAATAGGAGATGATTTTAAAATTCACATGTACTACTCGTATTAATATCTTTGAGTGGTTCTTTTTAAGAGCTTTAAATGATTGGAAATATAGTCATAATCCGTAGCTGGAGATTTAGTCTTTATTTCATTAAAATCGGTCCACTCGGTCAAAAGTTATTACAATAAAGTCATAAAAATACCTTGGCCAACACGCACACTTACGTGGTCAATGGCTGCGCCAGAAGGTTGGTGATCATTTTAAAATGAATGGCGCCAGAGTGTTTCAAATTAATGGTGATCATTCTAAAATGAATAATGATTATTTTTAAGTTAGACATTTAGGCCCACTAGCACCACAAATCACTCAATACGTTTAGTGCTAAACGAATTTAAAACAGTGTTTTATTTCTAACAATTGTTTGAAATTGTCAGGGATTATTTTTTTTGGATGGAAAATTATCAAATAAATTCTCCCGCTCTGGTCGGAGCGGGAGGGTGTGTCAGACTCTTACTGACTAAAACCCACCCGTGTTCCTTCCATTGCCTGTGTTGCCAGGGGCCTCGGTAACCCTTTCGTACTTTCACGCGACCCCGGCAGGCATTGGCCCTAGCTGGGATAATTTTAGACTTCAACGCGGGCGAAGCCGCGGGCAAAAGCTAGTACACGATAGTGTAAATACATATAAAACCAGGAGACAAAATGATAATTTTATCTTGCACGTGATACATGTCTCCTGGTTTTATATGTTTTTTTTACGATGCCAAAACATAATTTTAAAGTTTTATTTTACAGTACACAGTTCCTTAATAGTTACTGGTGCCGATTCCCTTGTTCACAAAATAAACTAAATTTAAGTTCAGTGCATCTTTTTCTTTCTATTTCATTAAGAAAAGGACAGAAGATAAATTTTAGTTTAGTCCTGTCAAATTAATCAGCGCTTGACGTAAATTGAAGTAATTTTAGGAGGCAAGATTTTAATCACGTCTAAACTTGTATGGAGTAGTGACAGGCGCTGAAAAAGATGCACTGAACTTAAATTTAGTTTAGTTTGTGAACAAGGGAATCGGCACCATTGTCAATTTTTGTTAACTCGTTAAAAAATAAGATTTAAAGTTAGCTGCTTTTGCAAGCTCACGCAAACGATTATTTGAAGTCTGTCTACGTAAAAAAAAATAGTAATCGCCAAAATGTCAGTTAGGAGTTCTTGTCACTTAATCGTCGATGTATAAACGAGTAACCTTTTTTATACTCGTACTAGGTGGAACTCACGATCATGATGGTCAATATCAATGATGTTTCTTTGAACGACGGATCACTTATTAATCACTCAACACTGAATTAACGGAATTAATGGAGAGCTGTGGTGGCCCAGTGGTAACGGCCGCGACTTACGAATTGTAGGTCGTGGGTTCGAACCCAGACAGGCGCTTTACTTTGTGTAAATTATTACATCACCACTGCTCTCAAAACGGTAAAGGAAAACATCGTGAGGAAACCGGCATGTCCTAGAACCAAAAATTCGAAGACATGTGACATCTACCAACCCGCACTGGGCCCGCGTGGTAGATTACGGCCCACTCCCTCTCACAGAGAGGAGGCCTGTGTCCCAGGAGTGGGAACATTATAGGCTGATTATGTGATGATGTGATGTACTGAATTAACGACATACATAGATTATGTCGTGTAAAACTATGTTACATAATTCTTTGAGCTTTTTTTCAGTTGTCGTGTTCTCTCTAATTCCATAAATTAATTTCATATCTGTAAAGTTATTTTCAAGTCTTGAATCCAGGTTATTTTGTTCAAAAGCCAATTCAAGTTGAGAGCTATACAGGCTTAACTTAAGTGACTTCCTAAGCTCTGAATTAGATTACTATTGTGTACCTAATTGAGTTTGGAAATAACAAGTTTGATCTACCAAGGAACCACATCATGAAGATAGATGAGATAACCGCGTCATATAATTATGTAGTTTAAAGTTCTGCACCATTTATTTATTTAACTTTGATACTCTTAGTTCTTTCTTATACGGAGATTAAGTAAAGGCGATTTTTTATTAGTACATAATTTTATTTACTTCATTCGTGCGAACACTCAAGTTTCACATGACACATAAACTTTACACCTGATACCTAATTCGATAACCCTTTATTGGCACAAACGATAAAAACATAAAGTGCTTGTCTCGTCACAAAAAATTTGAATAATTTTACGTGTGTACATATAAGGGCCTGTGCACACCACGTTTAATAAACGCGCCGCTGTCGTGTGTTTTAGAAACGTGCGTCGACGGCGCGCTTTTATCCTACAGAAGGTCTACAGGCTGCGTCTGACTCGCGTGCGTATCGCGTCTGTATCGCTACAAACGCGCGTCCACGGCGCGTTTAAAAAACGTGGTGTGCACAGGCCCTAAGAGGTTGTAGTCAAGCTATGGGTTCTAGTGACTCAGTCCCAGGCATCGAATTGGAAATACTAGTACAAAATTAGATTTAGGTGACGTAATCACCGCACCTCGTACAATGTGCTGATGATCTCAGGGTCAAGCAATGTTTAGGAAAATAAACATATTTGCTGCTAAACTATATCCTGCTGAGTATACGGTCACAAGCGAAAAAAAAAAAATGAAAAACGAACTTCGTGGGTATAATTTGTCTTAAAATTAACAGCAGCAACGACCGCGCTTTGATTCGCGAAAATAATTGGATGGCACACCGGAATTTCCGCGTTCATTGTCAAGCGTTTCCCATTAAGCCAGTGTACCGTCCCCATGACGAATCGAGAAATTCACAAAGAGCAGAGTCCGTGGGCCGAGCGTCCTCAGCCAGCTACAGACACTCTTTAGTTCTGTTAATGACATTGGAAATCGACCGGGTGACTGTACGATTTTTCGGTGCCTTTAATTTAGTGGAACGCTCGAAACATTTCCGTTGGTAAGTAAATAATTTTTCTGCGCGAAAAAAGAACACTGGTCTTTGAGTTTTTGCCAAATCAAATTAAGGATCGATAACGATTTTTTTGTGGCTGTATTTAGGACGCCGTTCCTAGTGGTATTGGATGACATTGAAATTCAATTATCAAAATTGAAGAACATTTTTTACTGGACCGCCATTTCTATTTTTACCAGGATCCATTCAGTCTCGGAGCTGAAATAAATGGAGGCGATGGTACGACATATTGCCCTTTCGAAAAGCATATCCGTGTGATGTATTTCCCAGAGTTGAAACATTTTGTTTTTGTTCTTTACCATGGAGATTTTATATAAGTAACTGTCTATTCTCTCCCACGCAGTGAGTAAACATAGAGCATCTATGCTACATTACATCTCTCCTTGATTATATTAACTTCGTGTTTATTGTGGGAATATTATGTTTTTAACCGCCTACTTGGGGTTCATTTTAGAATTTCCAAGATGTACGACGATGATGTAATGGCAATGTTATTAACTTACTAGGTAGGTAAGTTATTTTCTTGGAAATATACGTTTACATATTTTGTTCAGTTTTTCATCTCCAGTTATTTCAATATTTTATAACCGGTATAAAATTTAAGGCTTTGTCGAAATTTCACGTTATTAAATTAAAAGTTTTATAATATTCTGCAGACATCCATTAGAATTCAACATAGGTAATCAAGCCAGTCTCAACAAATTAATATGCAAAATAGGTAATGCTGAAACAAGTCGTACAAGTTTCTAATATTGCCAAAGCATAATCGACGCGAATTCGCAGAGCAGTGTTGATAAACAAGTTTAGATCACGAATCACGCGCAGGTATGGCATGTGAACGGCGACAAGGTGTGGTGGGCCGAGGTCGTCGAGTGCTCGCAACTGAAAGTGCGACCACTCAGTAGCCGCAGGAACTAACTAGCAACTAGGCAGAGACCACAGAATAATATTGTAGAGAAGGCGAACTGACACGTCCTGGCTTTTTACCCACGGATAATTAATGTAGGTGGGTCTAATTTTTTTATTTATTTTGGTGGGAAATCATCAAATAACTTCTCCCGCCCTGGGCGGAGCGGGAGGGTGTGTCAGACTCTTAGTGACTATAACCCACCCGTATTCCTTCCGTTGCCTGTGTTGCCAGGGGCCTCGGTAACCCTTTAGTAGCTTCCCGCGACCCCGACGATAACAAAACGTAATATCACGAAACACACACTATTGGTCAAAGGTTGATGCAAATTCGTTAGGCACTTTTTGTGATTAGCCTAGAGCCTAGAGTAGAGATCTTTCAGATATACAGACGTGACTGGCAGACATCCCTTAACAAATTATGTAGTGATGTAAGTGGACTGCTCTGTATGCCATTCTCTCGTCCCACCAATAACCTCTGTTAACTTATATACCTATGTTAAGTATACACATATGGTATAAGGACGGAAATAAATCAAACCACCACTGCATATGAATATTACATGTTATTGTTTCGAGGTCCGAGTGCATTGGGTTGTTATCATTTTGTAGTGAATCTACTGCATCTAACTAAACACTCTATGGCGCGGGCGGACCGAACTAGTTACTACGGACAGACCATACAACTATTTGTAGTGTCAAGGAATTTTCTAGAAAATATGTGTGTTTATCAGTATTGCCATGTTTAAACAGAAAGTTTTTTGCTTCAAGGTGTACTGAAGCCGTTGTACCATGTATATTACTTGAAAGGCATAATAATATGACACTATAAGAGACTATTTGGTAAACCTGTTCGTGAAATTGGTAGAAAAGTAGTTTTTAAGTCAACACTGTCAACTTATTTTGCTTATTAACTATTTAGAAACTATAAAATAAGCAATCTACAGAACTAAAGTGTGTGTGAGTCTGATGAAGATTTGGATTTCAAAACCATTATTATAAATGATTTACAAGAAGTCCATTAAGCAAAAAAACAAATCAATAACACTTTTCACAATTTTTGATAATAACGATAAAATACAAAGAACACATTTTAAAAATGTATTTACAGGTTTCCTTTAATATTATTTATAAAATGTCTAATACTTAATGGCCGTAGGCGGATGTCAGGTAGATACACAGTTCTTCCAAATGCCTGTGTTAAATTCTGAATGACTAAAAAGGTTTGAGCCGTCAAAGCCCGGGGGCGACTCAGCCGCAAAGTGAGTCAAATATTTACAAAATAATCGAAAGTTGTAGACGAAGTTTCATAGACAGTTCTGAGCATAAAAAGAGTTTATAAAAACCTTTTTATTAAGTATGTAGGTGGCATTTCAATTTAAACTTAAATTGGAGAAAAGTCGTTCGAGGAAAGTTTGCCTTTGTATGTGCTATATATAAATAAAGACAACAAAAATGTTTTATTAGATCTGTAAGTTGTAACAACGCTAACGCAATTCTTCACTCAATTGGTACAAAAACGTTACATCCTAAAAGTGGATTGACTTTTCCATTTTCCCCAACTATAAAAATGAGTGCGAATAAAGAAGCATTCAGTCGCGTTCCAGATCGATTGCATCCGGGAAGCGAAGGAATGTAAAACACAAGCGAAGTATTTATGTGACGGCTTTTACGAAGCCTCTGTGTATTTGTTTGTTGTGTTCTTTCGTTGATGGGCTCATGCAGATCAGAAGGGAAGAAGTCAGACCTCCCCTTTAGGCCCTTTGTACACAAGCGACGAGAGTTTGCTACTCGACATTTTGAGGGTCTTTCGCGTTATTTAACACATTTTGACGATGAAAGTTCAACCAAGTGTATCGTTTGTCACAGATTCTATGTCAGTATTATTTGCGGGTTCAAACGACATCAAAATACTCAACGGAGTCTTTTGTCAGGCAACCTCTCGAGGCGTAACGAATATTAGTTCACGTTTATCTCCGCCAAACATGGACCTAGGTAGAAAAAGGCCAAAAGAGAACAGAAAATATACCGGAGCGACTTTATGGTTGCACGATAAACCGTGACGTGTTTCGTCACAGAAATAATTAATTTGGAGATGGCTAGAAAAATATACCAGCAAAGAGGTTTCCATCATTTTCTTTGTGACGTACCCGCCCGTAGAAGTTTACTAGCTTCGTGAGCAAGACTTGCTATTCTTCGGTTAAGGCGTATCTACAAAGAGATTATTGTAGGTGATACATATTCTTTGTAGAAGAAATTCCTGTATCAATAAGCTACGACGCAGCAAGGCCGAACGCTCTCTGATATGTAGACATGACCTCACAATATATTTTTTTCATACTCTGATTTTATTGACGTAAAAACATTTGCGTCTAATTGCTATAATAACTTTATAAAGATATAGGAACAAGGAACAGTTTATTAGATGACAAAGAATATAATCGACCAATGATTTCATCAAACTATTAATTATAAGGAAAATTTCCGTACACCTAACAGTTTGTTATTCTTTGACTAAATACGGAACACTACGTTTTGCTTTAGCGTTTTTCTGCGATACGAATTGCCATAACTAAATCTGAACTATATTCTTAAATGCTCTTCTCTTTGCTTTTCTTTATATTTATTGAAGCAAGTAACGTATCTAAAGCGAAGAGTTATATCGGCAGTGAAATTTGAATTGAGCCTAGTGGTATTATCATTTAACTTCACCTGCCTAATTTTATTTGATAGAACAAAACAATTACATAAAGCTATTGAATAACAAGGAAAGGCACACATTTTTTTCAAATTTATACAAGTAGGCGTTACATTTAGAAATTAAGTAATAAAATACGTGCAAGATAAATGATTTACAAAGTCGCCGACTTCGTAACAATTGTAACCGCCTAATGTAATTTGGTTGTTAGTGAACTGCCGGCCGGGTACCTATTTTATACCAAAGTTAAAATATTAAACGGTTTTCGCACGAGCTACCCAACGAGTTTAGCCAGAAATATTTTCGACGCTGTTGGAGAAATGGTAAAAGATTTATAACGATTTTCGTCGCCGACAGCAAGTTGCCGAGGCGGATATAAAAGTTTCTTATGCGGTGCTATAACTCTAAAACTTAGCTAATATTCAAGTCGTAATAAATTGCCGAGATAATGTTCTTTACAGATTTCATTAGAGGGATCACGAAGGCTCTGATATCGTAATAGATTCAATGAAACTCATCCAGATGTTACATTAAATGCATCCCCTAGTAATGTTGTAATTCTGTCCTCAATTAATTAAGACTGAAACTTTTGTGTACTTTCAGTTTTTGTTTTATCACAATTTAGATTTGATTAGTATACATAATCAGCCTATAATGTTCCCACTGCTGGGACACAGACCTCCTCTCTGTGTGGGCCGTAATCCACCACGGGGGCCCAATGCGGGTTGGTACATGTCTCATGTATTCGAATTTTTGGTTCTAGAACATGCCGGTTTCCTCACTATATTTTCCTACACCGTTTTTGAGAGTGATGATGAAATAATTTTACACAAAGAAAAGCGCCAGTCTGGGTTCGAACTTACGACCTGCAACTCGTAAGTCGCGGCCGTTACCACTGGGGCATTACTGCTCTCTTTTGATTAGTATAGTAGGTAATTATAGTTTTTGTGACAGTTTCATGTTTAATATTTTCATAAAGGCCTAATAATTACAAAAAGGCTTAACTCTTTTAAGGTTGAACCCACGCACAAATGAAAATTATTTTATTCTGTTTAGATTTACTATTATGAAAATTAATTGGTTCATTGTTAAGAGCTGAATCAAAATCGTTACGTGACTTAGCTCGCTTCAAAAGCCTAGAAGACAGAGCGTGGCAACACTGAATGGGCGCCACCTTTCATATCGGAGTGAATTCAATGAATAGATTCCAGTATTGCAGAGGTTATACCACTAATTGGAGGAGGGAAACGTTAATTTGATGACTCTGCGAACATTTACATAATTTGTGGTAATAACAGCTCGATGGTCGATATTCGCTGCCATCGCGACGTGATTTCGTTAAACAAACGAGGTTCGCCGAAATAGCGCACAGCTGCCAACTCTTTTGACGTTATGTCAGTTTAGTGTGTTCGGTATTATAGCATTTATTATTTTAATAGTAAGCCTGAAAGTAGCATGTACAGTGGTTATCACGATCCCTAATTTGTATTGGATAATGATAACATTATTTTTACTTTATACAATTTGCAAATATCAGTCCTTTAGCCGATAGTCGAATAAACTGGGTTAGTTGTGATAACTGAGTCGCTGTCGTTTGTAGGTGCAACTACAATTTATTTTAGTTAAAGCCTTTAAAGTTGGGCTTGTCCGAAAAGGTGGGTCGGATAAGCTAAAATTTAAACAAACATGTAAAAATGGCAAATCTAAACTTATTACTGTTATTTTAAAAGGCCAAGTTCATCCGAATATGATTCATGTACAGGTAAAATGTTTACGTTCCTACATAAACGATTATATGTACGATCAACAAAAGAATTAGGTATGCCGGCAAAAACTAAACATGTCTGCATTCAGTAGGTCTTCATCGTCATTGATTGTGTACCTTAAAGATACTCTCAGACGAGCTATGTCAAAAGGTTTCGCCAAGTAAAGCACAACATGGTTTAAAAACTACTAGTAGATTCTCTTAGACTCACAAGCATAAATATCTTATTTATTTAAAGTGGGTATTAATATATATTTTAAGGTGTTACGCAGATACACATTATATACCTACAATTTTGATATTAATCTGTTAAGCCCCGCGCGACACCGATTCGGAGTCAAACAATAGAAAATCAATTGTGTCTCATTAGCTATCCTTGCCCAATTAAACTATTTATTAGTGGTTTTGTGGACAGGATACTAATTAAAACTTGTTGCAGTTGTAATGGCAAACATGTTATTTAAGTTCAAATAGGTTTTTATTATTTTATAAATATTTTACATAGATTCTTTTATATTTTGTGAATGTGAGACCGTTGTTGGCTTAATAGACTAGATTTGCAGACTTGCTTTTATTGACAGGCCTTCACTGTCCTCCCATACCTATTAATTTGAAAACATTGTAAAGCCAATTATTTTTAAAAGAGTAACCGTAGAGTTTCTTGCCGGCTCTTCTCCATAGGAAACGACTAATTGGAACCGTGCACCTAGCTTCTGACGTTTCATAAGTGCCCATGTAGGTTTATGTCAAATAAAATATTTTTATTTTTATTTTTGATAGTACTATCGAAATCATACTATTTTGAAATAGAGGGGCTTGTTGCTAAGTAATAACAGCCGCACGGGTCGATCGATCAGGTTAAGTTACGCTTGCCGCGGTTGGTCTGTGGATGGGTGACCATCTTTACATACCAAGCCTCCGTACCCTCCGTGCCTCGGAAAGCACGTTAAGCTGTTGATCCCGGCTGTCATTTGTAGATCTTTGGCAGTCGTTACGGGTCGTCAGAAGCTCGAAACCAGTCTTACCAAGGGGTATCGTGTTATCCAGTAACTGGGTTGTGGAGGTCAGATAGGCAGTCGCTCCATGTAAAATACTTGTATTTAGATGTATCCGGTGAGACTGAAAGCCGAACCCACATAGTTGGGAAAAGGCTAAGCACATGATGATGATGATGACTATTTTGGAATAGTTCTTTTCTCAAAGTTGCAATTTTTATTTCAAGAGAAGAACGCTTCTGGATTTTACGTAACTGTAAGGTATTTATGCCAGTGACTGTATACCCTTCCTTTTCCGTAGTCGTGCCCAGATACTCATCTCTTTTGTCGTTTGTACGTAGGTACAGTTTTTTCATTCTTGTTGTTTTGGTTTTTGTGAGAGTCCGCTTCACACACGTTGCAGAACCGGTCACCACCTGGCGTGACGTCATCCCCGAATTCCTATTTTATAATCGGTATTAAAAAGTTACAGTACAATGCACTCAATTCAAGCCCTAAGATATATATTTTTCCGCTTTACAAACATAACATAACGTCAGGCCTTTTGCTCGAAGGGTTAGTTAGGATTTTATAGTTTTAAGATTCTGGATTACCACATCACGATTCGCAATCCAAACCAGCATAACGTTTAAGATTGGTGTAGAGATTATTCAAGGCCTTAAATTGATTATACAATTACAACTTTGGGATTGATTTATGGTGTTGTGTTTCTTAAACAACCGTGGGAAAAAAAAAAACTAAACTCCAATGGGAGTGAACCGTGGACGTCCTCTACGGACGTCCACGGTTCACTCACATAGTTTCTCGTCTTCTTCGCTTCGTCTACCACATCAGCGAACATTTTTGGGATTGAGTAAATATTTTATTTATTAGTAATAATTTCACGTCTATCCTTACCCAAAGGTCAGACTGTGGCTGATTCAAAATTAGAAACATTATAGAACAGGGTCTATAGTCTCCATTTTTTATATATAATGTAGGTACGACAAAAACTTCGTCAAATCAATAACAGTAGATACCTATATTCGTACGTTACTCGGACCTAATATTAATAAACTTGAACAGTGTGTGACGATGTTCTATCTGGTCTGTTTGGTCCAGAAGGTGATCAAGTGACATTCAGTTTGTATTCCGCGCCTCGGACAGTCGTAATTTTTTACGCATCATGTGATATTTGCATAAACCGGTCGTGCAGCCATCTTGGTTTTTTGCTACACATTACACAGGTTAACATTCTTTTTATATCCTCACGCGAAATTATAATTAGTGTGTGATATGATCAGCTGTAATTGCTTGCCTGATAAAGTATTATTTAGCTTGTAAACAGTCATACGCAATAACGTAAAAGGTTAATTAACAAAAGTTTGTAATTGGTCATGTTCGCGGATTCTTTAATATTGATAAAAACTATGTGTTTTGTAACTAAAACCATTTTATGAAAACATGCAGTATTTATTTTAAGCAGTGAATTGTATTAGTTAAAGTTGTCGTAAAAAATATATTCACATGATGTTTGTAGCACATGTCGTAACATCAAGTCATTCAAAAGACATCAACGCGTTAGTCATCAGAGACTTTTAATAAAACCATTTGTACTATTACTACACTTACAAATAATTGTTTAGTTTTCTTATTACTAGTTATTGTTAGAGTCAACTTTAGGCTATAATAAGATTAACTTTTAGGCTGTTTCGGTGTGACGTAAACATTTTAAGCCGCACCTTGAAGCCGCTTTGTTATTTAATATCAGACGAAATGATTATATTATTTTAATTATTCCATAAAATTTAATACGATCCATTGATATATATCATTTAATTGAATGTGATGAGAAGAAGGTCGAAACATTTAACTGAGTGGATCGATGATGCATTATTTTAGTTCGTTAATTAAAATTGTCAAAGGAAGTAAAAAAAAACTTTAATAAGTAAGATTCTTGGTTTAAAACATTTGAAATATATAGCGTAGTGTTGTCACGGAATCAATGATAAGATTTTTGACCTTCTATGAGTATTTCGTCGATTAAAAGAGCTGTTTTATTTTAAGATAATGCTTTTATTATCAAATTATTGGTGTAAGAATGCGTTCTCATACTTCACATAGTGTCTTTTGGAAACAGTTTGAATACAATAGTACCTCTCTACCTCTAGCGAAACTTTTCTAAAACATATCCGTTTTGGAAGCAACCTTACGACAAAAGAGTTCGCATTTAGTTTCATTGAAAACGCGATTCATACAAACAAATTCTTGCGAAACCACCCAGCTGCCACAAGGAAACATTTTTGTTATTCAAATTCTTCGTATACAGAAATACCGGAGACGGCCGAGGAAGGCCGAGGGAGGCCGAAGCATTGGCCCGAGTAGCCGAGCTAGTGAAAGTGAATCGAGGGCGGTGGAGGGAGGAGGAGAGGGGGCTGGCATATAGAGGGGGAGGGGGGCACAAGGTTGCGAACCGGCTGCACCGGCTCTAGACATGCCAAACAACGCATTGAGTAATAAGTAATAAGCGTTGCGTTAGCTGCCTTAATGATTCGGTGATGTATGGTGCCATTGTGATGTTGAGACACTCAGGTTTCCTATTCAGATAACGTGCAACAAGGTTAACTGTTTTGCATCCAAATTACATGTTATTTCAGCTAGCTGTTCGTATAATTACGATGTAATTACATAAAACATCTTCAAGTATGTCTGGTTACGTGAGTACAACTTCAGGGCTTATCATCGCAGTGATTGGCATTTGCTCGTCAGTCGATAATGATTGTGCTCGGCTTAGGAGTAAATCGGAAAGTCGGATGAAGAGTGATCCATACTGGGCCGTAAAGTGAGTAAGTGTAAGTTGTTATGGGTTTCTCCGGTTTCCTGGTTTCGAATTTTAACCAAGTTACCAATTTGAATACTTTGCCAGAATCGGTTTCCTTGGGTTCACGAAATCAGTATAGTCTTCACTCACTCATCACATCACTCATAAAGAAAGTAAAATAACATGCATCTACAAGGGTCTTTCGATACTTATCTACTGGACTTATATGGATTGATGACTTATTAATATTCAAGTAGCAGTTTTTCCAATGCGTTCACGAAGAAAAGCTAGTAGAATTCTGCAAGCAAATACAGTACACGTTAATAAAACTCGGGCAGATACTTGACCACTCCAAACTTGGCAGGCGTTCACGTCAATACTCGAATTTGAAAGCATGCGCTTGCCAAATGAACTGGCCAATTTTTGTACACTGCCAATTCATTTTGGACTTAATTATAAAAGGGTTAAAGTGTAACATTGTATTGGCTTGTTGTTGAGGTGATCGTGCTCAATCAGTATGATCACACAAAATAATCCCATTGAGTAACAAACATTATCGGCGTGCACCAGTTACTGTACTCGCCTGTGAAATAATATGATTGGCGTTACTTCAAAAGCGAGAATTTATTACGCTCCAGTTATGTGTGTCCATGTGCATTGAAACGTGGCACGTTGCGTTCCTGCTGCCGCAGTTATGAAATATTATAATTTAATATTGAGAAAAATTACAAAAATTGGGCTAGGATTTCATTATTCGATGGTAGCCAGTCAAGTATAAAAGATTCCGCGGAGGTGAGGCTGAGATACGGAAATTATTGAAATATTATGCCATGGAGAAACAAGCGCAGTCAAATGTAAAGGTGACCGACGGTAAGACAGAAATAAGGACAATCTGTGAGAAAAAAATAACGCAGAAGCCAGACACCTCGGCAGGCTGCTTAAGTTCCCAGAAAGGCAATAATTACACAAACAGAAAACACTAGATGAATCAATATCAACGTCGGTTTATCTTAAATCAACTAAGCCCCAAGCCTCGGCCTGACGTCCAGAGATAAGAGTATTTTTTCAAGCCATTAATCACATTTTTCATTACGGCGAGGTGTGATGACCTGGGAAAGGTTGATCCTTTACTTGAAGACTCGAGACTTAAGTCATGTTATTAACAACAAGTTAGTAAAACTACGTGAATTCTAGACTTAAATAGAGATATTGTTATAAAATTCGTTGGCAGTGTGGAATGTGGATAGGGGCTAGCATTAGTGGTCCAAGCTACGTTGGGTGAATATTAATTAATCGGGGGAGCGGTCTGCGATGTAACGAACTCGGCGAGGGATTAATTTGATTTATACTTTATTCGCATCCATCATAACATTTACGTAGTCTCACTACTATAGCAAAATAACTGTATATTTTTCTTGTAATAAACTGTTATGTTATGAGTTTTATATAGTGTAATAGAGCCGAGCATTAAAGTACTCAAATTCCTTTCAGAGAATTTGCCTAATGCACGTAAGCTTTTCGCTCGCTTGACGCTCGGAAACTGTCTTTGTGGCCAGTTTACTTTGGAAACCATTTAAGAGCCAATTTCCTCGAGCCAACGCGCACCAATTTACTTGTAATTTAAATGAGAAGACAAACTACTGAAGCGCGGCGTTATTCTTTTATTAGCATAGAAATAATTTCACAATCAACAATGTAGAGCATTTCTTTACACCGTCCGTTTTAAAACTTTTAAGATGTCGTTTTTGTATACCGCATTCACCTTGACAATTTCAATTTTCCAATAAATACGGAGAGTATTTGAAAATTCAACGAGGGGTTGTGGCTAAGTAATAACACCCGCACGGGTCGATAGATCAGATTAAGCTACGCTTGCCGCGGTTGGTCCGTGGATGGGTGACCATCTTTACAAACCAAGACCCCTCAGTGCCTTGGAAAGCACGTTAAGCCGTTGGTCCCGGTTGTCATTTGTAGATCTTTGACAGTCGTTAAGGGTCGTCAGAAGCTCGAAAGTCTGACAACCAGTCTTACCAAGAGGTATCTTGTTACCCAGTAACTGGGTTGTGGAGGTCAGATAGACAGTCGCTCCATGTAAAATACTGGTATTCAGCTGTATCCGGTAAGACTGGAAGTCGACCCCAACACAGTTGGGAAAAGGCTAGGCAGATGATGATTTGAAAATTCAACACTCTACACAACCAACCTAATATTTATTTAACAAGGTCAGCTACAGTTGTTTGTTACGAAGAAGTTTTGTACCCGTCGATGGGCTATTGACGTTTGAAAGTCCAGACAACTTCCGCGAAATAGGCCATTCGATGTAACCCTTGAAAATGGGGCAAATCGCTGACAAATCCGGGCAAGAACCTCCATAAACCATTTATTATAAAAACTTACTTACTAAGTGTGTAGACGGCCTTTGGTTTTATAGCCTGAGTATTTTATACTTACTTATCCCCCGAGCAATAAATCTGATTGATTATTATTTTATTATTATTATTTCTCCAAAGAAACGAGGTCGGAACAAAGCTAGAAAAATTAGAGCTCGCTAATAAATCCAAATTGAGCCTTCTATTATTATCGGAATTTTCAACTGATGCTGAATACTATTTCTCTTTCGTAAAATAATTTGCAATGTTTCCAGGATTAGCAAAGGGGAAAATTAATTTTCAAAAAAAGCTCCTGTGCCCTCCTGTGTCCTCCTGTGTGAGTAATCAGCTGATTACTTATTGTTTTCATCTACAGTTTTTATTACCAATTTAAATTTTTTGTATGTTTCCTTTTGCTGAGTTTTAGTCGTTTTACTGAATTAAATTATATTATTACTAGTTACTATCAATTTCTTAAAATATTGGATAGGTATACCAAAATCATTTTGGAAAACGAACACAAGACCGTTTAATTTTTTTTAAATCATTGAAAAGTATTGTTTTTATCACCAATAAAGCACAGAGGTCGCTGGCGTTAAATATTTATCACTTTGGGCGTACATAATGCACGAATTTTATAGGAGAATCGTGATTTATTTACGAGTATATGCCGTATTAAGTGTCAAATAGACCTTCATAGAGCTGTTAGCACGATATTGCGCCTTGAGAAACAGTTGAGGGTTGACCCGAAGTCTGTGTCCTTTGAGACCGAGTCTTTGGCTTGACATTGATAAATATCACGTAACGGTTCGATTGAGAAATATGTGCGGTTCTAGCTGCTTTAGCTTAGTGTATTAATTTCGATGAAGGTGCTGCGACGCAGTGACCTTCAGTTCACAATCTCGGCTCTCGCTTTGTGGTTTATGTGTGTACGTATTGACGGTACGCAAGGTATCTGGTATGCATTTATGCCTATATGAATTTAAGGTATGCATTTTTATGATAAGTTTTCTCTGTATGGATAAGTGTTGAGTGATAAAATATTACACACGTTAGATATTTCATTAAAACGTTTGTGGCATGATTTCTAAATAATAATAAGGTATAGAGGCATGAGGCACAGGGTGTAAAGTTCACGCATCCTCCATAGAAAAGGGAGGATCCTCCGACCAGACGGGTATCGTGTCTGGTGGGCAACTGCCCGACTGTTGATGTCGGGATCTTGTATATATGCTAGTTGCGCGGTAAACTCTGCTTGCGCGGTGCAGGATTGCGTGACGTCAGTGTGATGCGTGGTTCGCATGTGGCGACGTAGATGCCGCCACAAAGGTTTGTATTGATTTTAAATACTAAATATAAAATTGAAAGTATGTGATTTGCTTTAAATGATTTTTGTATCAAGGTAGTCAGGAGGTATAAAAGTATCTAATTTGACAGTTTCCGTAAAAGTATTGTTTTTTTTTAACACAACCGAATGGAAATCATGATATATTTGGTGTGCCGCGTAGTTGCTAAGTTAGTTCTCTTCGAGCCTCGGAATCTGTAGGTTGTCTTCAAGAATTCTAAAGTCTATACTGATATTATATTTAGTACCTAATTAAATCGTAAATTAATTAATTAGGTTTAACTTAGTTTTAATTTAATTTAGTTAATGTTAATAATCATAATATGTAAATAAATGGTGTATTTAATTAAATCGTTTGTTAAATATTGCTATATACCAAGTTTGTATGTGTGCAGAAATATAAATACGGAAATATTCGTACTGACAAGGCGTGTTCATTTCATTTGATAATGTCTGACTTTACGCAAGTGTTGTGGTCATTTAACATATCAATCGTTATTGTATCGAAACATATTTGGCAATATTTTAACACCAATATCTCTTAAGTAATCAGTCGCTAAAGTTGTTATTGAAATATTTGGTAACTTAACGATTAAAGTTACTGTTAACGTCAATCAATGACAAGTATCATAACAAAGCTGTACATTTTGGAATAATTTATCTATACATTGTAAACCTTACGAATGTTAACAATAAATTAAGTAAACCTCATAGTTACTGTTGCCACTGACCGCTGTGTTAATGTAACCTTTTGCACAAATCTTTACTAATGTGAATGACGTTTTTAGTTAGCTCTTAAGAGCGGGCATTCTGGAAGTGGGCAACGACGCAAATAGCTGTCAAGTATTTCGCTCTTTTGATTAATTTGGCAATTTCATTGTTTGGAAATATCGCTAACTAGAGAAAAATGTTCTGTTCATAAAAAAAAAAACATGAAAATATCTTAAGTAATTTGATAATAATATCGTTTTTTATACTTTGGGTAAACCTTACTTCCTGAATTTATTTCATAAATTATTTTACTAGAATACTTAAATATTCACATATAGAATTGATTTATATGCGTACTAGTTTAACATACATATTTTGCATAACTTACTTCCATTAGGTATATGAAGGGGTAATAACAGATTTAAAAGTCACTAAAATCATATATCTGCGCCTTAAGGTGTTTGAGTCTTGTATTCCATGCACGCCTCAAAGAGATGTCGTCAGCACAAGTGTAGGCGTCCACTAGAGCCGATGGCTGCCGGGGTCGCGGGAAGGTACTAAAGGGTTACCGAGGCCCCTGACAACACAGGCAACGGAAGGAACACGGGTGGGTTTTAGTCAGTAAGAGTCTGACACACCCTCCCGCTCCGCCCAGAGCGGGAGAAATTATTTGATTATTTCCCACCCCAAAAAAAAAAGAAAAAGGTGTTTGAGTTGATTGCGTTGGGCTAAACATACTAGTATGCGTCGGTAATGCGTCGCGGGTCGCGTTGGCCGTGAGAATGTGCGGCTAGTGTTGTAACCCACACAATAGCTGACAATGGAGGCAATTTAAGTCCGCCTCAGACACGCTCGGACTCCCCATTTGCATGCGAGAACGCTTTACAACAACGCACATGCAATTAACTTACGTACTACACGTCCCAATATTTTAGTTAATCGACAATTAACTAAAGTGTGAATGAAAATTTCACCGCTCACGTCCGAAATTGTGAAATTTGTAAATATTACAGCTTATAATACCGTTCGTTAAAAGGTCGCGGTGCAATTTAAAATTTTCTTTTATTTTTTAAGGTGGGCAATTACGTAGGTTAAATTGCTATAACGAGCGAGTTTCAACAACTTCTTGAATACTTAAGTACTTTTCATTTTAAATATTACGTGCCAGCAGGTAAATGTAAAAAGTGTATGTTTAAGGTGTTTAATAGACAAAATAAGATCTTGTGGTAATAAAGCATCTCAAGTAGATACCTCAACTCGTCGAGTTTAGCGGAAGATAAAAAGCTAAAAAAGGTATTATGCGCGAATACAAATTTGAGCGACCAAACAAAGAATTTAATTCCTTTGCGACCTTGATATAAGCCTGATGGCTCATCAAAGTGTTCCGTGGAAGCTGACAGGTCCGGTTTATTAATTGCAAATTTGCTGAACACAGCGCCCACGAAATTTGGAGATGATGTCAAACAATATAATGGGTACAATGATGTCAGATGAGGTTCTGTCAGCACCAATTTTTTGGCTGTCACATTCTAGTGTGAAATGGTCCCCGATTAAAATTATAAAAGCACGACAATAGCGGTGGTTTGAAGCTTTTTCATCTAGTGGTTTAAGGGTCGGGTAATCGCTATCGCCCTTGGCCATACAAATACGCGTTTCGCTCATGCCGCGCCGCCGCGGCTCCGTTCGGTTTCATAGGGAATATTTATTTTTAGTAACGAAAATATGAATATTTGAAAAAAATCACAGATATAATTATAGGTAATAAAATAGTCTGTTCACATAAAAAATATCATAAAAATATCTTAATGAGTTTGAGAGTAATATCGTTTTTATGCTTTGGGTAGACATTACTTCCTGAATTTATTTCATTAAGTATTTTACTGCAATACTTAAATATTCACATATAGAATTGATGTGTATGGGTTCTAGTTTAACATAAATATTTTGTATAACTTATTTGCATTATAAGAAGGCGTAATAACAGATTTGAAAGTCACTAAAATCATATTATCTGCGCCTTAACTAATAAAGTTCATCGCAGATGATTTCTATTTGATAATTAAATCTTGTTTCCTCTTCGACAAATATATGTATGTGGTTGCTATCTTGTTTGTTTTTGTTGTAGGCACCTATGTAATTAACATTTTTATATAAAACTACACAAATGTGACGGGCATTGATATCTAATGACGATAAAGGCTCCTACATACTGGCGCGACTTGTCGCGTGACGCGACGCGACACAAAGACACCGAGTGTAGCGCTACAAGCGGTGCCTTTGTGTCGCGACGCGTCGCGCGACAAGTCGCGCTAGTATGTAGGAGCCTTCAAACATAAAAAAAAGATTTTCTAAACTCATAATTTCAAGTGGGGTTTACGGGCGCTGGTAGTGTGGTTACTTAAAAAGTATTTTTTTTTTTTTTGGGTTGGAAATCATCAAATATCCCGCTCTGGGTGGAGCGGGAGGGTGTGTCAGACTCTTACTGACTAAAACCCATCCGTATTCCTTCCTGTTGCCTGTGTTGCCAGGGGCCTCGGTGACCCTTTAGTACCTTCCCGCGACACCGGCAGGCATCGGCCCTAGTGGACCCCTACATTTGTGCTGACGACATCTCTTTGAGGCGCGCGTGGAACACAACGCGCCGTCGATCTGAGCCTGGTCCTTACCGGACGGTTAGCTACCCATTGCTCACCGTCCGCAAGCCCGCGCCTACACATAAAAAGTATGAATTAAGATTATATTTTTGTTTAGTTTTATCGTCATTCGATATCGATGCCCGTTGGATGGGTGACCATCTTTACATACCAAGACCCCTTCGTGCCTCGGAAAGCACGTTAAGCCCTTTGCGTTAAGCAAGTTGGTCCCGGCTGTCATTTGTAGAACTTTGACAGTCGTTACGGGTCGTCAGAAGCCCGAAAGTCTGACAACCAGTCTTACCAAGGGGTATCGTGTTGCCCAGTAACTGGGTTGTGGAGGTCAGATAGGCAGTCGCTCCATGTAAAATACTGGTATTCCGGTTAGACTAGAAGCCGACCCCAACGTTGTTGGGAAAAAGGCTAGGCAGATGATGATGATATCGATGCCCGTCACGTCTGTGAAGTTTAGCCAGCAAATTTAATTTGACCTTATGTATCATCAGAAATTAAGGATCAACCGAATGGAAGCTTCTTTAATAAGACAATAGGGTCTTATACCCATTTTTGAAAAGTGTCTTAATAAAATTCTATAGTGCTAATATGCCCCAAAAAAGAATCTCAAATTTTTTATTCAACCGAAAAGTGCCATCAAAATGCATTTAAATTTTACATTTTCAAATTTCGCGCATAGTTTGACGAAAACGCTGGACGCAGTGGACGCCATGTGGCTCTGTGGTCATGACGTCACTTGGCTATGTAAGCAAATGCGCTGATCTATTATCTAACTATCAGTTGACAGTTGACACGCTTTAGTTTACATAGCGGTATGACGTAATAACATGGCGGCTACTATTTCATGGTGTTTTTTAACAGATTAGAAAAACTGAAAAAGTTGAATTGAATTTTAAAATTTATTTTGTTATTTTATGAACTAAAAGTAACATTTTCCGACTCCTTTTTGCCTAAACTATCTCAATCATCTATTTATAGATTTTTCTCGTATATAGTAAAATACCCTATTCGACATAAATGCGAATACATCTGTTCTAAAATATTCTTAAATCAAGTTCAATCAAACTTCCAAAAAAAAAAAGCTATGAAATAACAAACGGCGTCATTCCTACATACCTATGGTTCTCGTGACATTATAAACTACACCTGTGCGGATTGTTTCTGCGATAAGGTCAATTAATTTACATATTCTGCAATGTGACTTTGAATATTTTCTGTTATTTTGTTAATTTGGTAATAAAAAATAATTGCATCTTTTGACTGTGTGAGATATTGTTTTAACTGCAACTACATTACTTTTGTTTAAAAGTTTGTGTTGCAAACTGTGGCAAACTGTTTTTTTTTTCTGTATTCATTACCAATCAGGTAGGTACTTTTGTTTATTTATAGGAATACGTACGTTAAATAACAAAAATGAATAACTATAAGGAAAACATGAAGAATAAAGGCTTCTGCAGACTGGGGCGATATCGCGGGCACGACAGGCAGCAATATGCCTGTCGCGCCCGCGATATCGCCCTGGTCTGCAGAAGCCTTAAAACAAAATACAAACAGAATTACAAAGTTCTCAATTAAAATGATCTGATAGGAAGCCGGTCTTGTAATAAGATATTACCGCCTCAATTTCGCAGCCCGCAGCCTCACAAGTTATAATTTTCTTATTATCGGCATTACCATAACAGATCGGCATTAAATAATTCACAATTCATGAAATACAAAGTATTAAGTTTTCATGAATATTGAGTATCTACTCGTAAGTAACAAAATATGAATTTGTTATTCGTATAATTTATTCGGAAAACAAATATTCAGAGAATATAAGTTACTTACTTTTGCCCGGGATACAAAATATCGTATGTCCTAACCCATGTCATGGTCTATCCATGTGCCAAATTTCATCGACATCCCTTCAACAGTTTAGGCGTGAAAATAAATGATAAACGATTTTATTTCTGTGAGTAGGTGTTTGCGTGCGCGCTTAGTTACAGACCACCTTTACCTTACAGAGAACCGCGCATCGCTTCCCATTTTCAAGTTTCATTTGATCTATTATCCACTATGTTTTACAAACACTTACACGTCAATCATATTTTTAAAACTAGATGAGGTCGACGTTTCCTATCTGACTACTCTGTGAAGAAAGGCGGAAACAAACTCAGAGATCTCAGTCTCTTTTAAAGTCCAGACATAATCTTGGTCAGATCATGTGAAGACACATCGTCTTCATGGACACCAGTCTACTTAGACTGGTGTCTGAAATTGTGTTTTGATGAAAGAACCACACAGATTGTATGGACCTGTCCAGTCAGTGCACGCATTTGTCAGTAGTCATGCAGCTTAACTCAGAACTTAAAGAACTCAACGAAAAGGTAACAGACAGACAGACACACCGACGCCGACGGACAGACAGAGTTACTTTCGCATTCATAATATTATAGTACCTATACTTATGCACGAATCAGTATGGATAATAAAGTAATAAGAAGGAAGGCGATACTTAATTATTTTAACCCTGACATAGATAGATTCGAGTTGGCAATTGGCAATGATTTGATGAAGTATGTCGCTCGTTGGACATTCATTATGATGGAAATTCTAGAATTGGCACAAAATTGGCCTTCGGGAGACTAAAAAATCAATGACAGATACGTAATAGAAATCTCATTCAGAGTTATAATTCTTTCGTAATAAAATCAAGTAGTACAAGCCAAATTCTAAATTCCACCAAATTCATGATTCGAAAACTAATCTTAACTTTTCCATTGTAGCTTAAAACAAAGACAATATTGAAATGGTGTACAACGAGTCCCTTAAAACGCAATTAGAAGTTCATTGTATCCGAGTCGCCTCTTCAAGTTAGCCACCATCTGCAAATCCATTAGGTCTGAAGCAGCAGTAACCGGGCAATAAGCTTCACCTTGACAGTTGTAACTTGTCAAAATTTTAAAGAGTTTAAAGTTCTTGGCATTGAGTCATTCAAAAGAGATGAGCTGATGACCTATGACGAATTCTTATTAGTCATTTTAATTAACCGTAATTAAGAGTATCATATACAACATATATTATAGTAAATACTAATTCCATGCAGTATTCATGCTGTTGGAACCATAAACGAGAAGACGAGAAACGTGAACGTGAGTATTTAGGTTTTCTTTCAAGTCATCTAAGTCATTTACTTCTTAAATTAGTTTTCTTCAAAAGAGACTTTAATAAACTCTTCAGGAGTAAACAATTTTGTACCTTTAATGTAGATTTTCATTCTAGAATGTAGAATACAGTAGTAAGTTCACCTAACAAACTTCATTCAAATATTTTCGTCAGAAAAAAGTTTTCTAATTACATGCTTTGACACGAATTCTCTCGTCAAACGACTTTCTATTGTTATTTCTCGAGTTATTTTTTGATTACGTGAGTTATTAGAGAGACATTAACGCATCACCGTGTATCGGCGCGGCTATGTGTTCGCGAGAAACTGTCCGTCGAGCCGGAACGCGCCGCTTTCACGACTCGCCCGGCGTACGCCACACGGCGTCTCTTCTCTATACGTGACGCGCGATGACGTCACTACACGTTTCACTACCTAAATGTTGAGCCACTAGCAGTGGCACTAATCACAGTAATCACCTAATGATTACTGATCGTAAGTGTTCGGCCATAAGTCGTGTGGGGTTATTAAATTCATTATTCGGATATTCGTTTCCCGTCGAACTTCTATGCGTGATGGCGTCCTCCATTAACCCTTAATAGGGCAAGATGAACATTATTCCCACAAAATGTGTAACTGTTTCCACAAAATGTCACTGTCATTTTTTCTTTATGATTTGACCTACGGCATAGGCCAATACTCGTTTTCGCAACGAACGAAGGGAATATTTTTCTGAAAAACTGAAAACACTTGGGGATGTACTGGTTTACAATCTTACAACACTTTACACCTATAATGCCAAATTAACTGCATTTTGTTTCAAACACCCACAGTTTGCCCATGCGCTATTAAGGGTTAACTTGCATTATAGTGAAACTTATCTCGCAACTTATCCCTCATAAACAAATATTAATATTAACTACTTTGGTAGTTGCTACTTTAGTACTTTGGTTTTACTGTAACGTGATTCAATGTAAATACATGATTACGCAAGTCCATCAAGATTTGAGCGACATCCAATTAAGAGGCTGACAACAGAAACGAAATGGAAGCGCGATGACACAAAGCTGGTAATTTATTGCAAAATATGATGCAATTATCTATATACAAAAAATCTATTGATTGGATAAAAAAATTAAAACACTATTATGCTAATATATTCCTTGTAGAATAATCTGCCAAAAAAATAGAATGATTGCACTATATTAATATAGTTTTTAATCGTTAAAAGAATTTTTTAGAGGTATCTTCGTATTTTTTTTCTATCGTATCAATTTAGTTCATAATCATATATCCTGAAGAATATCATACATTTTTCTGATTTTGTTTACTGCAGTGGATCATATGCTTCTTATATAACTTGCGTTTAGCTCCTGTAGTCCCTTTAGTTGTCAAACGCAGGTAGTAGTTATCTGTAGCTGGATTAGATTTGACATTTTGGAAGTTATGACTTATCTAAGTATCTTCAATGTGCTTGACACTAACTTTCATTTGAAACGACACAATGTTTGATTACCTTGGATCCCTTAATTAATTAAATTTCCTTTAAGCTTTTAGAGCTTTTGTTAAATATCATAAGAAACACTAATGTGTCCTATGCTTACCAAACTTTAATGGAGATAATATAATAATGATATCGTAGTATTTGAAGTAGTCGTTGTATTCGAAGTACATGTCTTTCCTTCGGGACGAAGAAACCTGCGTAAATAACAAGAGATAATAATATTCCTCTTGAGAACAATTTAACAAAGACGCAGCCATGAATACAGCTAGAAGATAAATATAATTTATTAAACACAATATTTACAGTGTCACTTGTAGGTAACTCTCCTGAGAGACGGAAATATATATTTTGCGGTTCTTAATGCTGGTATCAGGTCGTTAAAGCGAGTGCTACGCTGGAATGTTTTCCGTCCTGTCGCTCCTTATTTGTTCCGTCACCTCTACCAGTTCCTTGACAGTAAGAGGAACTCAAATAACAACTTATTCATCAGCTGACTTACAATATACCTACTTGTTTATTTTAATCCAAATCCATGGCTCTAATGATTGGCGATTTTCAATTGACATGGCTGACTATGCACGTGCAACCTATTGATGATCACAAACTTTGTCAAATCCAAACATCCGAAAGGCGACTTAACAGCAAAGGAGCTTCAAAGCAATCTCAAACAAGACCTCTTAAAGCAATGGACTAATGAATCGGCGCAATGACAGCTGATGTCGGCCATCTTTGTGGTCACGTCCGGATCCATTCAAGTTTCGAAGGCTGTCACGTAAACTTTGTACTAGCGTGGCAGCGCCCGCTGTCAGACAATGTTCTAATAATCTTTAACAGTATCGCTGTGGCGCTCAGCGATCCTATCTTAAAGTTTGCTCGCTACCTGACACCTCGTCTCGGGATCGCTGATTGGATACCACTCAATTTTGGGGTATATTGATTGCGATAGCTTAGGGTTGAGTAGTAGTTAACTTATCATAATTATTTAGTAACAATATTGTGGTTGAATAGCTCAACGCTTGAATCGTTTGTTTGGGTGTATTTACCTCAAAAAGAAATTGTATTAAATTAAGAAATATGTTTTACCATTTTAGTGTAAACAAAAAAGAGGATAAATGACACATCCAGCAACTCTACGAGTATTAGCTTAAAAACATGTACGCGCGATTACAATCTTTTTTTTTAGAAAACCGTTAACTCACTTGAGCCCTGCGTACCAGCATGACTGATAAAGAACGATAGTTTTCTTTAATGTTCGACAAGATTGCAGTTCCCTAGTGGGAATTCGGGATTGGAAAAGTTCATCAAAAGAACAATGTGTAGTAAGTTTGAATAAGAACAATGAAGTCACACTTGATTTGTTTGTTGCAGATGTGACAGAGCTACCGGCATGGCGTAGCGAACACTTCCAATTTCACTACTGCTAAACATGGCTTTCTCCAAACCTCGGGACACTTCCGATGAACTCTAAAGTGGACATTCTAGTGGTGTGGGTGACATTATCAATGACTCGGTGAAAATTAATAACAACAATGGGGAGGCGACGTTGGAGATTTGTTACAATCACGGCGTTCTTGCTGTTTGTTATAAAAGACACGCAATGTCAAGGTAAGAACTAATCGCTACGGCGCAAACAACTTGCTCTCATGTTCGACATTGTGTAACAGTGCATTGCAGACGTATAGCAGGCAGTGCGAGCACCCACGTAGCATGATTAAAGATAGATCTTTCTCTATTCATTGTCAATAATGTTTTATGTAAGTTAATTCCTGAACGAAGTTTGTATTACATATTCTCCCTGGGGTATTCTTCTCAAAGTAGACTTTCCAAAATAGATTGATTATAAAATCTAGTTCAATCGAGGTATACGAATTAATACTGTAAATTTTCCTTTGAATTTCCAAGTAACGTAACTTGCTTAGGTAAACAAAGACCAAAGCTCCGTGTAGGTGGAGTAAGAAAATGTTATGTATGAAGATAACATTGCGTCCCTCGAGCAGAAAGAGGTCATTTGAAAAACCTACACAGGAACGGAATCGAGTCAATACTGGCTTTATAACTTAGATAAACAAGGAGACAATAAAGGCAGAACTGGTGTAAAATGACATAAAAATGGCGTGCAAGCTGTGCAGCGACGCGTGGGTGGACAATGCAAGTGACTGCGCCCACGTGCGCCCAGTCACTGCTCTATTTATTTATTAGTCAAGAGCCCAGTCGCGAATAGCAACCGCCCGTGATCGACTTCAAGTTTTAGCGCTTTCAAATAGATTTCTTGCCGTTTACGGCTTGCGAAAATGTAAAATTAGAACCAAAGACCATAGGGAGTGTAGAGGTTCTATGATAATGCATCATCCTAGCCGCTAGTTGACACTGGCAATTTAATATAAATACATATTTAAAATCGGAATATAGATTAAAAATGATGAATTGTCATAGAGACAGTCTTGAATGAACTCACAAACGAATGTGTATTGGATTTTACAAGATAAATATAATAACAGTTATTGAAAAGGAATATTATTTATTTAGTATAGCACGTCCCCCACCTAGACACATAATTTAAAACATCATAAATTTAATAGTATACTGATTTAAGGACATAGCTATGACATTTTTACAAGTTGTAAAAATGTCATAGCTATGTCCTTGAACCACCATAACAAAGCTAAGTAAGTCTCGCTTTTTTAATTTTTAAGGTGCATTATTGATGCTTTGCCATTTTGACGGCTTCTCTGTAGTTACGACTAGCCTTTGACATTAAATATGATTGAGTAGCGAAGATTTTCTGGTTTTTCTTCTGATCGAATCGATCCGTGCTAAGTAGGTCGGTAATAATTGAATAGCATAGATATTACTTAATTTATGACTTTTTTTAAAAGTGTCTAGGTATGGTCGTGAAGAAAATTGTCAGCAGAGAAAGCATAATATAAGTAAAAACTTTAGTGACAAAGAAATTGCTGAGGAAAAGCTGAATTTATTCCTCGTTACTTCAACAATTTTCTTTCTACTTGATTTCCATTTCTTGTCTTGACAAATAATTTATTACCATTGCTGTGTTCGAAGCTGCGGTGAGCGCACGGAACATATTGCAATCTAGTTACTATAGTGACTTTACGAATATCGGTAAATTCTATTACAACAAATATGAATTGCGATCACCGCAATCCAAAGCTGTAATTTAGGATATTTTGATTTTTGATTTTTTGATTTTTGATTTTGATTAACAATACGGAAATGTATTGTATCCATGTTAAATTAATTAAATAAAACTATGCATATTCACAATTTCATTTTGATATTGTCATGTGTTTGCATGAAATTAACTCATTCGTTAGCATAATTAATCGGAACTCACTCAATGTTAAAATGTAGGTCAATTATTTTTGAGTTTCCGGTAAATTGAAATATGAGGTCTGTGAGACCTTGGTACGAATTGTTCGAGGATATTGCGTCGGATCTCAAGTTTACCGAATGCACTTAAGAACAGCATTGGCAAGACAAAAGAGGGGGATATCAGGGTAGCAATGGTACTCGAGTTTTGTTTAAACCTTTTAAAATTGCTATTAAAGCTGGAGATTTGGAGATAACACGCGCTCCGGACAGGCGCCGGCCAAAGTTGGACACTTCTGACAGAACCTGATGATTTACGTTTGATTGAATATTAATTGGTTGGTGCTCTTAGCGTTAATTTTCCTTTTATTATAAAGAATATTATGGTCGGAAGAATAGCTTTTACTATTAAAACAAACTTAAGTACTAGAATTATATTAATAAAAATACCTTCCATTTTTCTCGGAAGCGTCATAATAAAATCTATTTTTAAAAGTGTGGGTGGCCTTAAGGCTCGTGCAGACAGACGCGAAGCGATACCGGCAGAACAATTTCCGTGAAGTTTTCATAGAAATTGTTCCACTAGAGTTGCGTCACGCCTGTCTGCGGGAGCTTTTATTGTCCTAGTTCAGCACGGTATAAGCTTCTAGGTTCGATTACACATACATACATAATCAGCCTATAATGTTCCCACTGCTGGGACAGAGGCCTCCTCTCGGTGAGAGGGTGTGGGCCGTAATCCACCACGCGGGCCCAATGGGGGTTGATAATGGTCACATGTCTTTGAATTTTTGGTTCTACGACATGCCGGTTTCCTCACGATGTTCACCGTTTTGAGAGTAGTGGTGATGAAATAACACAAAGTAAAGTACCTACCTGTCAGGGTTCGAACCCACGTCTTACAACTCGTAAGTCGCGGTCGTTACCACTGCGCCACCACCATCACCACCGCCATAATCAGCTGAAATCTAGAAATCACAATAGTTATTTCTAAAATAGTTGACAGTGTATGTATGACAGGGAAATTATTTCTTAAGCAAATTCATACCCTACGTCAATTTGCCGTGCTAAAGCCATTTTATACAACTGTCAAAGAATGACAGTTGTGATTTCATTGTACGGTCAATTTAATTTGGTAAGCAATTTGCTCAACAATTACTTTACAAAGCTCGAGGCCAAAGAATATTAATGAAATTGTAAAACAAGTTACTGTAGGTAGGTAAAGTTTTATAAATAAATGTGCCTACATTTATTTATAAAACTTTCTTAGACGGAGTTTTGTTACATCATCAATTTGGGGCAAATTTTCATGATTGACGAAAATTATTAAAAAGGATAAAAGTTCACCATTCTTAATCATTATTCAAATAAACATTTTCTTTCAAAAAAACATTTATCAATTTACACATTACAAAATCGAACATCAATCAGACGAAACTATCAAATCAAATTGAAGATGTAAAGTGCGTCTGAAATGACGATGTCCCTGGTTTATCACCTCAAAGGTTTTGCAATTAATTCTTTGTGTAGAACAGGAGAAAAAAAATACCCACTGAAATAAACACAGAGCGTTGTACAACATAACTCTTGTTACTGCTAATAACAATTTACAATAAAACTTGATGGAGTCAGCAACACAAAAATGCGAGAGAGACAATGAAATTAATTTCCTAGTTCATTTGAGTTACTGCTATAACGTAAATTAAATACCCTGAGGGAAAAACGTACCTTTGTTAAATGTACCATAAAACATGAACGGAGTTTTGTAACTACCTACTTTGTTGACGTTCAAATGTTATATGGGGTGATAGTTGACACCTCTTGAAGCATTTTGAGCATGTTTTTAAAAAGTCTTGAACGATTTTGAGGCTATTTTAATTTTCAAATTTTAAAAGTATTCTGTTACTTCAAAAGTGTCTAGTATTTTTTTTTTTCAATAACACAGATGCTTTGGCACTTTGTTTAATAGATTAGATGTAAATCAGAAACCACAAAAAAGAAAAAAAAACTAACATACCAGCCAGGGTTAAATGGATAAACTAAATTACTAATTATTGTTGGCAAAACTAAAAATTGCAAAAACATACTTCATGCATGGCTCAAAATGCGAGCCAACTATCAACCCCTTAAGGCTTTGCACTCAGCTTCCAAACATCCTCTATAACGCTATATAAAAACCAGACATTGTGGACATTTTGATTTATTTACGTGGGCTCGTGCCCAATAACTACATTCTAGAGAACAAGTAATTTATCGAGGTAATAGTATTGCCGCCCTAGAAGGACAGTGAGCATAATTGGCGGTGTTCTTCAGAAAGGTCAGGTGAGTAGTACTCGCATCGTGTGTATGACCAGATGTATGAACGTAAACTGAGCACCTATGTTAGGATCGTAGCGGGTGACGTTCTATAGTTCCTGCCTACCCCCACGGGAAGAAGGCGTGAGTTTGTGGCGGCCATCTACATCGCCACATACGAACTACGCAGCACACTGACATCACGCAAAATCCTGCATCGCGCAAGCAGAGTTTACCGCGCAACTAGTATACTCGTTTATACAACATCCCAACATCAACCGTCGGGCAGTTGCCCACCAGACACGACAACCGTCTAATCGGAGGATCGTCCCTTTTCTATGGAGGATGAGTGAACTTTACACCCTGTTCCCCATGCCTCTATACTGGTGACACCGAATATGAACGTCAGCGAAGCCTTCGTGCAACTACTTCAGCGTGACGTCATCATCATCACTTCCTCAAGCTTTCGAGCGGCGAGTTACACAGCCAGCCAGCACCCACGGCGACAACGGGTTTCCTAACCCCCAGCATGCAGCGACTGCGCATACCTGGTCATCAACCTCAGCCTCATCAGCAACCTTGGCACAGCACACTGCACTTTCGGCCGGTCAACATGCAGAGCTCTTCAACCCTCTCCTGGTCGACGCCAGCAGTCAGCCTCAACCTGGCGCTGTACCACATCCGACTCACTGGAGCATAATGCAGTGCCACCCCGACTCACTGGGAAGTCACTGCAGACAGTCCGACCCACCGTGAACTATGCGACACCCGGTTCCGACTCACTGGAACCCCATCTGGCATTGACAAGCATTGCAAGATACACGAGTCGGCCCACTATCGACCTCCGGTCTCCGGAGGGTAGTGATATGGCGGCCATCTACATCGCCACATGCGAACTACGCGGCACACTGACGTCACGCAAAATCCTGCATCGCGCAAGCAGAGTTTACCGCGCAACTAGTATATATACAACATCCCGACATCAACCGTCGCTCCAACAGGTCCACCGCACCGCAGTTGAACACATAAGCTACGGCCTTCAACGTGGTCTTACGACCGGTGCTGTATTCTTCGACATAGCGAAAGCATTCGACAAGGTCTGGCACAACGGCTTATTATATAAGGTCTACAAACTCGGTGTGCCCGATCGTCTCGTGCTCATCTTACGAGACTTCTTGTCCAACCGCACCTTCCGCTATCGCATCGAAGGAGCGCTATCCTCCCCTCACCCTATCCGTGCAGGCGTCCCTCAGGGCTCTGTACTATCCCCTCTCATTTTCACTCTCTTCACCAGCGACATCCCGAAAAGTAGAAAGGCGCAGTTGGCTCTGTTCGCAGACGACACGGCCATCTACTACACCGGGTTAGTCCACGACCATATATCTCGCACTCTCCAGACCGAAGTCAACAAGCTTGGCGCTTGGTTTAGAAAGTGGAGAATCGAAGTCAATCCCGACAAAAGTCAGGCGGTTCTCTTCACCAAACAGCGTAGAAACCTCATCCCCCCCCGACCGCTCACCATGTTCGGCAAGCCTATCCCTTGGGAGAAGCGAGCCAAATACCTAGGCGTGACCCTTGACCACCATCTCTCGTTCTCAGAGCACATTAAGCAGGTGCGTTCGCGTGCCGCTTTCGCTCTGGGTAGACTACACTCCGTCCTAAATGCGCGCAGCAAATTGTCCCTTAAGGGCAAATTGCGTATTTACACAGCGTGCATCCGTCCCATCATGACATATGCCTGTGCAGTCTTCACACATGCTAGGCCCCACCACATCCACAGGATGCAGAGCCTCCAAAACCGTTTCCTCCTAAAGGCAACGGGAGCCCCCTGGTTCGTCCGAAACGAGATCCTCCATCTCGATCTTAAAATCCCCACCATCAAGCAGTTCATGAAGCGCATCACGAAGCGCTTCTTCGACTTCGCCGCCACCCACCGCAACCCTCTGGTTGTGCAGGCCGCCAGTTATAGGCCCTCCACCATCAGCTCTATTCGCCGTCCAAGGCATACTCTCACCGACCCCGATGACCCCATTACCGTCCTCCAGGAAAGCAGTAGGGCCACGAGTACAGTGCACAAAACACACCGACCTACGTTCCGACCTCGCCGCCGAGGTCCCTCGCGTAAACCCCGACGTAATTGTCCCCCCCGACCCTTGCTCGACGAAGCGCCAGTCCGCGCCACAGCTGAGCCTGTAGTTTTAAACTCCCAGATTAATAATAATAATACTGATCAGCCAGCCTGTCCCACCTTGCTGTCCTCCCCCCAACGACGCCCTAAGCCGAGGTCCGTACCCCACAGGGGGTGCCCTTAGCGTGCAGTCGGTTCGGTTAAGTAGTCACGACCTCTCAAGGTCAACTACGAGATGCCATACATAAAAAAAAAAAAAAATCAACCGTCGCCGCGTCGGGCAGTTGCCCACCAGACACGACATCCGTCTGGTCGGAGGATCCTCCCTTTTCTATGGAGGATGAGTGAACTTTACACCCTACTTCTCATGCCCCTATAAGTTCATGTATGTGGAGTATTATAAATAATGAATTGATTAATCTCTTTGAATCTAAGATGTCGCATGTACAGTCAGTGCTTTGCATAACCCGACCCCTTTTCACTTCTTCTTCTTTGTAAGAGGAGTCAGATAATGTGGAGGACTGACCGTACCTATAATTTGTCATGTTCTAAGCCTTTTTTCACAACGTCCTCTGAAATCTCAACATAAAACGTGTATATCTAAAATAATTCCTACCCTCAGTGCGAGGATGGTCCCCAATCAAATTCGACATTTCAGTTCCACTTTTTAATTCCCTAATGGGAAAGTTACTTCGTCTCGTCTGTGTTGTTTTAATCAATAAGTAATAAGCATTTCGAAAGGCAATATATGTGACACCGGTGTATTAAACTATGATCATGTGGGCTTCGACATCTCTTATTCAAAGGTTTGCAGAGGTGCGTACGTGAGGGCGCTACTTAATTAGGGATCAGTGGCTCAATGTGGAGCCCGCTCATATATACCTACTACACCGAGTATTTGGATCAAAATATTTTGTGTATGTTGGTCATATATCAAAAATTCCCACGCGTACAGAATATTAATTTGACGCTATTTACATTTCATGATACGTTTTGTATTGATGGCTGTCTGTGTATATGTACCAATTTATATAAAATATCAAAGCTTGGGTAAATATCATCATTATAATAAATAAATATCTCCTACAAACATCGATAGAGTCGGGTTCATCATTTTGATCTATATTTCCCTGTTCTGTGTATCTGTCCAAGCTAATTTCACTCGATTGAACCTATGTCAAATTTTTGACAAGCTTATTACTTGTGCTCTGTACTCTGTTACCTGTCAAATTCTAAATGGGGTTGGAAAAATCAAGCGAAAATATTTGTGCGGGCAAAGTCAGAGTCGACCGCTAGTGTGGATATAATGAAACAGTAATTTAGAGAAACTTTGCAAAAGTTTGGTTCTTCTCGCATTAATTCTAAATTGTATTTTGATTTATTCTTTGTTACCGGGGTTCTAAAGTATGGAAACTTTAATAATTTTATGTTGCTTTATAGAGGCATGTAAAATGGAGTTTTCAGTTTCTTTTCACGTACTTAATGAAGAAATTAAACAAAAACTTACCTTCAATATTCTTCACCGCGTGACGTTTTTCTCATTTTCTTGCAATTCACGAAGTTTGATGACAGTGATAAAGTTTGCCTGTTGAAAGAAATGCAAATTAATTCAATATTTACTATTTGCTTACTTTGGAACGAACAAACAAACTCATAAGCTTTCACTAGTTATTTCTATCTAGTGAGTAGTTGAAGTTGTAGAGTTTATTGAGTAGACTTCTAGGTATTATTCTGTCTAGACTTACAATAAAATACCTTTTTGATCAATAACTATCTATCGAAGTTATTCGTAATATGTGAAATTGCTACGCTATATCGTGTAGAATTATTCCCTACTTTATAAAAGTAAAATTAAAAAGGACACCTAAAACGAATTTGACATAAATCCCTCAGCGTTCTAAATACTATTTGAATCCAACCTTTTTGTTCCTCATTCCAAGTAAACGGACCAACAGCACTTAACTTCTTCTCGTTGGTCCACCAAAGAACTTCCTCCAGATATTAAAACATCCTTTCACATAAAAGAAAAGAAACGACACGGAAAATAGAAAAGCGGAGCGTTCGCGTTAAATGTCGCTAATTATTATACTGTACCCTCCCATCAGGAGTTCCTGCTAATGATAGTTACTTTTCCTTTCTGAAGATTCCGCAGCTGAACGGCCTCGAGCAATTAAACCTTTCCGTATAAGATACTCCTTTCCCTTTCATTAGGGAACCATTAAACCGGCGGTAATTCAAACGGATAAGTTACATTAATATTACAAAACGGTAAAACTACGCAACGCCCGGCTGCAACGCAGGTGTACCGTCTAAATATTCCACTAACTTTTCGCCTCCACCTGGCTTACCCGAAGTTTTCTATCCTATAAAACTTGATGCGCTTCCTTTTGTTTGTTACTTACATTATCTTTAATACAATAAGGATAGGCGAGTTTTTAACAAGGTTTTATCATAAAAAGGTGTTTTGAGGCAAAATGTTAAGTAGAGCAGGCGTTATGTTTAGATTTAAGATCCTGTACAAAAATGGGTTTAGACCGCTTTTGGACAGACGAAAGAGACATGTCAGGAATAGTAATGTCTGTATTAGACACGTACAGAGCATTCACATGTTGCTAATTCATATTCAGTTAGAATACAATGAAAATAATTACAAGATTTCCATTAAACTTCGCGGTTCAAGAAACTGAAATCCCGTGCAGAATTTTTATGGTATTAAAGTAGGACAATATACAGTCAGCCGCAATGTTTTATATAAAAACGCAAGATGCATACGGTCTATTTACGAGTACTAATAACGGTTCGTAGTGTTCTGCGCAGATTGCTCAGTTTGCATACTAATTGCCTCGTCTGGACCGCATAGCGAATATCTGTTAGTGTGAAAGATTCATAACTTGATCCAGCCTTGAAAGAATACATGGTAATCTAAATTATTTTCACGACGAGTTCGGCTTCGTCATTAATCTAATAGAGCCACAAGCTATTTACTGTGTGGCTAGAAGTAGGTATGCAGAATTAACTCGGCTATGTGTTCTTGACGATAGCTTTGCTTATTTTGGATATGATGAACCAAGAAAGTTTTTAAGATAATGTCTTCCGGTCAAACATTAGTAGTTACATCACTTAGTTCTAAAGAAAGTAAATTAATTTTAATAAAGGAACCTATTATTAATAAATAATTGATTAATAAAATATAAATTTAAAACAAAATAAAAAGCACAAGTGCGTGTGCCGGGGGGGGCGGAAAATTCTTGAATTAATATTAATTTTAGTTTTTTTAAGTCGTTATACTACCAATATTACATATGGACCAAATGTCTAAAATAAAAAAATATATTAATATTTTTTTTTTTTTTATTTTTATTATTATTATATTATTGTATGTATGTAGGTCATGGTCTACTGATGTGCCAAATTTCACCCAACTCCGTACAGCCGTTTTAGCGTGAAACGTAACAAAAAAAACAAACTTATTTTCGCATCTATAAAATATTAGTTAGGATAGCCATTAACATTCTCTATGTAATTGAGTAATTAAATCTCATTTGTCTTCAGAGCGATTACTTCAATCAATACATAGTCATGTGCAATTACGGAGAATTTAAACCATATTCTTTATAACCACTTATTTACATGGATTAACCAGTGTGCTCTAGGGAGTTCTAATAACGAAGAATAAGCTTCAGTGACGTAAACAAATTGGTTAAATTTTCCCATAATGAAGCTCTAAAAGGGATAAATGGGTTTACAACAAAATATTACAAATTGCTGGAAGATTTCTGCAAGAGCAGAAGACTTCTAATGTTAAATGATATTAGACTATGGCGCTAGTGATAAAGTTGTGATCGTGTAGCGCAGGCAGTGTGCTCCAGGGATTACACTTCGTCAGACTATGATCCAGTTCCTAAGCCCCCGGGCACCCGAGCACTGAGGAGAGGCTAATCCAGTTTCCACGTTACGACTTCATTGGGACCGCACTTTTTAGAACTAATGTTAGGGATAATCGTCTACTACGTAAGGAGTTTCGGACTTCGGTAATAATATTATGATCACAAACTATAAATTAAATTGTTGTACCTAGACTCATTTAATTACGTAAATGAGTCTAGGTAAAACAACTTAATTCAACGACCCCAAAATTTGATATAGTTCATGTTTACACATGAACCTATATAAAATTTTGGGGTCGTTGCGTGAATATTAACATTTAATACTCGAGCTAGTCGCTAGGTACTTATATTTTCGCATAACCTTAAAGATAAGATTGTCTATAGGATAAATAAAAAGAAAACAAAACATATACTACCAGTTTTTATTTTAGCTCGTGAAAAAATTCCATGCAAACATTTTACGGTGGAAATAAAAAGTGAAATGTTTACCTTTAAGCGAGCTACACATCGGGCCAGCGGTATTACAAAGAGCTTTTAAGCCCTTTCCGCACACGTCACGTGCAGGCCGGCCTTAGCCGACGCGTGTGCCTGCCTAATTACCTGCGTTTTACGGCGTGTGCTCCTCCCCTAATATTAATTACAACTTATTGTTCTAATGGATGTTGTTTTTTAGGCCCAAGAGACCTTCTAATGAAAGTTCAAAATGTTTGCAAAAAGCCTGGACGAATTTTTTGGTCACATGTAATTCCATTTAGCGCCATTGTCATGTCGAGTTTATAGATCTTTCTAATGATTTGGGGCTTTTGTATAAAGTAAGTAAATATATCATGTCAAGCTACTCATTTCTACTCATTCTGACTCAGTTTTCAGTTACCATGTTTAAAACCGAGATTCAAAGTTTACAAACGTAAAATGATGACCCAATTTTGCGGCACCCACTTACTAAAAGATCCTCAACAAACATAGATTTTGAGCTAAAGGATAAGTGAGATTAGTGGGACCATAACATAACACATACAGTCCCAAAGGCCTCGTAAATTCAGACCGTTTTCATACAGACGAGTTAATTTTTCATATGTGTCTGAAAAACATTTTTGCTTTTCATAACCTACATCGCTATAACTCGGTTAATGAAGGGTTAGCTAATACTGTCGACCTATATAAATATAGACGCCATTTGATCCTCATTTTGATCCTAGATAAGTTTATGTAAATAATGTTGTTTTGATACGTTGGCCTCATTAGCAAGAGTTGCCAACAAAATTAGAAACATATTCTATTTTCATACAAAAATTTCAAAATAAATGCTATATTTTGTGGATTTGTGAAGGATAATCTCGAATGTAGTTGTCTAATTTGTGTTTTTTTCCACTAAGGTCGTTTTCAATCTCAGGCTAAAATAGGCTATTTAATTATTTAATATTTAAGTATATTATATATTAAATATATATTTTGCAAAACAGAGCTCTCAGAGCCATTTACTCGTCGTATAATGTACGTCGCCGCGAATCTCTTAGAAACAATTTAAAAAGGTTAATATTTTGATGGTACCTTACCAATTCAAGCAAATATTATGTATGTAAGAAAAAATCCACATCCTATTCTACTAATATTATAAATGCGAAAGTTTGTAAGGATGGATGGATGGCTGGATGGATGGATGGATGGACGGATGTTTGTTACTCTTTCACGCAAAAAGTACTGAACGGATTTTGATGAAATTTGGCACACAGATAGTTTATAACCAGGCATAACCCATAGAATATATTTTTATCCCGATATACCCACGGAATAAAAACTTATGCGGGTGAAACCGCGGGGCGCATCTAGTCTTTTTAATAAAATAAGTGATAGACATAATTTTAATACTAGAAAGAAAGATGAAATAGATCAACCATTTTTCAGATTATCTTAAGTACATCGTACATCTTTTATGGGGTACTGTGTTAAATGTTACAACAGATTGCCTTGTGATATATTGCAATTAAATGAAAGAAAATTTAAAACTCATATTAAAAGTACACTTTGTAAACAAACATGTTACAAATTTGAGGTTTAGATCCAAGATTGTTGATCTCCGTGTGTCACCACTGTGTGGATCGCCCGGAGGACACGGTGGAGCATACGGTGGAGGTCCGCCCGGCTTGGGCAGAGCACCGCCGTGTGAAATGATTTTATTTTCTGTAAGTAGGATTGTACAAACACGTTTACACGTCAATCATATTTAGAAACAAAAACTAGATGAGCTCGGCGTTTCCTATCTGACTACTCTGAGAAGAAAGGCCGAAACAAACTCAGAGGTCTCAGTCTCTTTTAAAGTCCAGACATAATCTTGGTCAGATCGTGTGAAGCCCATGGAGATTGGTGTCTGAAATGGTCTTTTGAGGAAAGAATTACACAGATTGAGTGGACCTATCCAGTCAGTGCACGCATTTGTCAGTAACCGTGCAGCTCAACTCAGAACTTAACCTCCGATCGTGACCTCGTGGAGGCGATCGGCGGCAGAGATCTCTCGCGTCCGGCCCTGGTTCAGGCCATGGTACGGAGGGAGAGGACATGGGCAGCCGTCACGTCCTTCTGCGAAGCAATAATGCTCGCGAAGGAGGAGGCGGGACGGTTGAGGGATAGGCAAGTTTCGCGCCCTCTCGCACCTAGCCGCCGCAGGAGACGCCCTGGGCGTCGGGAATCCCGGGCGGATTTCCGGCCACCGTAGGCGCAGGCTTGCGGACGGTGAGCAATGGGTAGCTCACCGTCTGGTAAGGACCAGGCCCGGGTCGACGGCGCGTCGTATTCCACGCGCGCCTCAAAGAGATGTCGTCAGCACAATATAAGGGTCCACTAGGGCCGATGCCTGTCGGGGTCGTGGGAATATACTAATGGGTCACCGAGGCCCCAACAACACAGGCAACGGAAAGAATACGGGTGGGTTTTAGTCAGTAAGAGTCTAACACACCCTCCCGCTGCACCCAAAGCGAGAGAAGCTATTTGATAAATTCCCACACAAAAAAAAAAGCGTGATGTTATTATATGTAATTCTAAAATAATAACATTCAGTTCCATTCAGTAAATATTGTGACTGAAGCGTGGGTGAGTTGACATTTTACCTAAGACCAAAGTTCTCTCATATTAACAAACTTATGCAGCTCCGTCACATCCCTTTGTTACCTAATACACATAAGGTATCAATCACTCGATCAAAATTTGAGAGTACCTAGCATGAATAACCGCTGTGAGTAACTGCGGGGGGCGAGGTTGCCATGACGACGCGTGTACTTGACATGTGTTTGTTTTACAGAAAGCCCTTTCATTCCAACGTGAGCCAGCAAGTTTGAAACAACGCCAGCGTTGGCAATGAGGATATATCCCATTTTGTGTAAATTTTAAAATAAATTTAAAATAAAAGTTGCTTACCTGTCAAACGGCGGGATACTCGTATCATATTATTGGAACACATATATCTATATTATCCGATTGAGTGCAGTACAAACATTCTATATATCAATACGTGATTCTATCTATCAAAATAAATCAGAAAATATAATAGCCATACGCATCTAAACGATTTTATCTGATCACATTCAGAAAAGACAAAGTAATGTATTTACTTCAACCCCTCACACGCAGCCCCAATAAGCGATTCATTTAATTACGTATTCATAAAGGAAAGTTTCGAAGGACCTCACACACCTCCTCCTACTAAGTACTTAGGTATTGCAAATCTGCTCTAATAATCAACTGTGGCGTATAAACATTGTCATGGGCGATAAAACCACGAAACTCGGTCAATCTCAGGGGAAATACCAGTTTCTTGTGACCTTTAGAGTTAATCAGAAAATATATTGAAGGCACCGTGAATGTTACAGTATTTCTTTCATCAGGTGAACCTTGCCTGTCGATTTTGGGCCTTTTTGAGCAAGGGATGTTTGAAAAGGATGAAATTACGTTGAAATTGGCTTAGAGATCGAGCTCCAGATAAGTATATGATTTATGTACGCTCTTTTCACTTTTGAGACTTGTTTAATTTACGTTTCTGCCTGTCAAAGACAGTGCTTGGTTTTTTAGGGTTCCGTAAGCGACAAGGAACCCTTATGGTTTCGCCTTGTCCGTCTGTCAGTCTGTCTGTAAGTCTGTCTGTACCCGGGTTAGCTCAGAGACTCTTGGTACTAGAAAGCTGTAATTTGGCAATTCAAGGCCACAAAGTGGTAAAAAACAATGTTTTAGGAATCATATAAAATTTCATCCCCATTTTACGTGTAAGGGAGGTATCCCTTACACGTAAAATGGGGATGAATTTTTCCAATGAGGTGGGGTAGGCCGCTCAAAAATATTACGCGTCTGTGAAAGTCATTTTGCGATTCAGGGATCCATTTGCGTAATATTAAGCAATACATTCCTAATTTTTGGTAAAGGCAGCGATTTTTGGTAGTGACTGTAGTATATATAACGAAATTAAAAGGAAAACTATCACAGCTAAGTAGGCATTGCATGTTAACGAGTAATAGTCAACCACCTTACATTTGCAGTTGGAGAATTGACCGTGGCATATATCGATGTATGGGAGAACATGTTTTTCAACTACAATGTTAAGTTTGTTTTTGAGATAAATTCATCCTAACTACGGAACCCTTCATTGTGCGTGGTCCGACACGCACGTGGCCGGTTTTTGTTTACTTTAGGAAAAGAGTGACTAAGAATATATTAACAATCCAATTTTTTCTTTCACTTAGACCAAACTTGTTTTTCATAGAGCTTCACTTCTTATCAGCATTTACTCAGAGTTCTGAGAGCCGTAGAAAAGAAAAGCAAGAATACAATACATACAAATTATTCTAATCCATCAGTTCACCCAAGTATATTTAGGGTTGGTAATTTGGTCTGACAAAAATACGGAAATTTTCCGAGATCCGCGAGGTCAGGCGGCAATCAGTTATTGTAATCCGCCCCATTGCCAAATCTTCGTATAAAAGGAATGCAGTAATAACACTCCGTTGACTTCAAAGCATAATACATTTCGTCTCACAATATGAATTCTTTTTTGTACAATAATGAATTCGACGATCTCTATAAAGCGACGACAAATGAAGGTACCTTTATACAGGTTCGTCGTAGGTAACTACAAAAACAGATTCAAATGCTTTTCGTAATTTCAAATGGGAATAAAACCGTTCGCCAATTTACACCGAACATGAAAATGCTCTTTTATCCATATTTACCTCACTTTCAATGGCACTTCTGACTCCCATAATATTAAATTTAAAAACGCTGAGCTTAGAGGCGTACCCTGAAGTGTAATCGAAGCATAAATCTCTTTAATTTGCTTTGAATTTTCCTCCTGCTTGATATAAACGATGGATCTTTAAAATTTTCAGACAAATTGCGGGGGGACATTATGCTGATTTCAGACGATTCTTCGAATAGAAAAGAATAGAATACTCTTTATTATGTACACCATAAAAATGACAGATACAAATGTTGAAATTTTACAAGGGGTGACACAATGGGCGGCCTTATCGGACAACCTTTGGATGGATTAAAGGGGAAAGGAGAGACAATACTGCAGGTAGTCAGTGGTGTACCAGTTACATATACAATAAATACATACATACATAAAGATAAAGCATATACTTATCTACATAATATATACTATACATTTACATATATATATATGACATAAACATGAAACAAGATCAAGAACTATAATAATTCTTAATTTATTTTAGTTATACATTTCACGGTTACGATATAAGCAAGTAGAGCAATTACATAACATAATAATATAAAAGTTAATTAGCTTACCTTGAACTTCTCTAAACACAAAATATGCGGACATTAAAATGTGTCTACATAATGTCGAGATGATTTTAGTTAAATATCCAAAACAATTTTTGGAAGTTGAAGAACAAGGAACCTTTTCATATATAAGTAATCGTTTCTAAAGTGGAACCTACACGTGGAAGATTATTCTAAGAGGGTAAGAGCCATTACGTAAGCAGGCCTGAAAGTTTCCATGTCTGAAGAGTCCTTGTAGTTTATGAGTTATTCGACTGATCGATTTTCTATTAAGCCAACGATACTCCCACTTGAGACCTGATGAACACCGCTGCCATTCTTAATTAGGGATATGATCCACAAGAAAGTAATTTCCTCAAGATTATCTTTTGGAACGATATATAGGCCGAAACCAAGAACGTGATCTCTTCTAGTTAGAAGAGTCATAAAATGTGATTAGATTCCACGTAGTGCTCGGAGATTTGATTCTTTGCCGCACGCATAACGATGTACCCTATATTATAATGAAGATTAAATAACTTCTTCAGATGCAACTGAAAGAGTTTTCTGGTGCTGGGAAAATCTTCTATCTCCCACTTTTCTTTTTTTACTTTTTTAGTGGTTAATGGAAAATTACCTTCATGCTTACTTATATAATTTTCAAAGCAAGGCCCTTTTGTCCGTTAATAAGCTCATCTAGGGTTAAGAAAAACAATGCATCTAAGTAGGTACTTAATTGCCAGCATTAGTCGTTGAAACTCAATAAATTAATCTAATTGTTTAACGATTTCTAAAACAGTTTATCTAAGTGAGATGACACAAATGTGATAGGTTAACTGTGTCATTCTTTAATTCTTCCAGGCAGACAGACGCAACGCGATGGTGCGACACGACTGTGGTAAAACAATTTTCATGAAGTATTCATAGAAATAGTTCTACTAGAGTCGCGCTGTCGCGTCGCGCCATTTTGCGGGAGCCTTTACAAAAATATTTCAACTAAAAAGTGTTGCCTCGAATGCCTAATAAAGAACCATTAGGTACCTAAGCAGTTCGCTAAAGTCTACTAAAACTGCATTATTTATTCCAAGGTCAAAGGAAGATGGCAGGAAAGTCATTAAATATGCGCGTCATACTTATTCGCGTAACAAAGAGAAGGTAACATTATTCTACGATAGAGAATGTCCATTTATCACTATATTAATCGTTTCGTAGTCTCGCACGTAGTGGCTATAAATCCCAGTGGTTATTGTAGGTACCTTCGTCCTTATTATGCTTTAATGTAAAGTATGTTAACCGTCCTTTATTATAGTGGTATATTTTATCGGTGAACATTGAGGAGACAGAGGAACTCGTGGCAAAGATAGGCATCAGGCATCACTATAGCTGTCGCGCCCGCGATATCGCCCCAGTCTGCGGGAGCCTTTAACAGACGCACAGGTCGATCCATCAGGTTAATCTACGCTTGCCAGGGGTGGTCACTCGATGAGGGACCACCTTTACATACCGAGATTCCTCCGTACCTAGAAAAGCACGTTAAGCCGATGGTTCCAGCTATCATTTGTGGATCTTTGACAGTCGTTACGGGTCATCGGAAGCCCGAAAGTCTGACAACTAGTTTTATCAAGGGGTATCGTATTACCCATTCACTGGGTTGTGGAGGTCAGATAGGCAGTCGCTTCATGTAAAATACTAGCATCCAGTTAGACAGGAAGCCGATCCCAACATAGTTGGAAAAAGGCTAGGCACATGATGATTCTATCGGTGATCATTGGCATTCTTATGCCAATGATCACCTATATTCTACATCCCTATATTCCTTCCGTTGCCTGTATTACCAGGGGCCTCGGTAACCCTTTCGTCGAACTTCCACGCGACCCCGGCTGGCATCGGCCCTAGTGGACCCCTACACTTCTGCTGACATCTCTTTGAGGCGCGCGTGGAATATAACGCGCCGTCGACCCGGGCTTGGTCCTTATCGAACGGCGAGCTACCCATTGCTTACCGTCCGCAAGCCCGCGCCTACGGTGGCCGGCAATCCGCCCGGGATTCCCGACGCCCAGGGCGTCTCCTGCGGCGGCTAGGGGCGAGAGGGCGCGAAATTTGCCCTTCCCTCAACCGTCCCGCCTCCTCCTTCGCGAGTATTACTGCTTCGCAGAAGGAGGTGACGGCTGCCCATGCCCTCTCGCTCCGTACCATGGCCTGAACCAAGGCCGGACGCGAGAGTTCTCTGCCGCCGATCGCCTCCATGAGGACACTGCGGTGATCTGCCCGAGCCGGGCAGACCTCCACGGTATGCTCCACCGTGTTCTCCGGGCGATCCACACAGTGGTGACACCCGGGCGTTTCCTCCCGCCTTATCCGACACAGGGACCTCCCAAAGTTGCCGTGTCCCGTGAGGACCTGCGTCAGGTGATGACGGCACGCTTGGCAGATGAATTGGTGATTGCCATTAGCTGTTCCTAAGGAAGAGGCTACCTACACGGTGTATATCCTCTTGTTATAATTCAGACACCTCTTACGAATCTCAGGATCCCCGAGGTCCTATATCTTTGAGGTTACTGCTAAATGGTAGAATCTAGGGTTCTCACAACTAAATACCTTCAAAATTAAACCTCCAAATTTTCATAAATTGTTATTCAACGAAATTCCTCTCACTGACACACAGCACCACACAGTAATATATTGATAGATAAATATTAATACCTACTTAATTCATGCCTTTTAGTAAAATATGAGATGTTTTTATCTTAACTGTTGGTATTATTATTTTATAGTTTTAGCACATTCATTTTCAAAATTTCAAAATTTGTAATCCATTTTTAGACGAGAACAACCGACGACAAACTGTTATGCAGTTTGACAGATTTTATGTATGTATGTTATTGTTAATACAGATTTTGAATAAATAAATAATCTAAACATAACATCGCGCCTTGTTTCCCCGAAGGGTTGGGCAGAGGTGTACCTGTAGTACACCCACATTTCGTCTGTTATGTTCAAGTCCCATGTAATAGATGCTAAGACCCTAAATAGTCAAATAATCATATAGAATATGATTTATCAAACTCAAACTCAAAGCCTCGCTATTTGCATTAGAATAACCGCAAGAATACCCTTCACTCACAAAATTGTATTAAACCCGACAGTAACAAAAATACATACAAAACAAACTCCGAAGCCATTACGATATTGTTTTTCCCCAGTTTCCCACAAGTGAGGAGTTGTTTTGTACACTAACTTGGTTTATGGGCGAATAATAGGATTACTTTTCACTCACTTTTATTAATCATGTTATTTATTATCTTCCCCTGTGGTTTATGATATATCATTCAATAACTTTCTTATGGACTAAGAAACATTTTTGTGACTAGGTTAAGACGAAATTTGTTGATTAATTTGGAATTAGTCTTGAAGGGAGCAATTTGTTCGACATTTATTTCCTAAAAATTACTAAATACACAAGAGACTTGATTTCTTTGACTACGCATTCAATAATCACTAAAGGATAAACACAGAAAATTCCAAAGAATTAATATTAGTATTCTGTAATTTCTCTATATTCTGCGAACACTACATAATGCATACAAAACACAACGGAGTGGCTTTTAACAAAACGTAGTTAATTTCCATAAAATTGAGCCGTACATCAAAGTCATGTACAGTTGATACATTACGTACACATGTAACGTCAACGAATCGGGTAACGTGTGAAATATTCCGATATTACGTCACAACTAACTCGTGAATTTAAATAATTGCATTAGTAGTTAATGCTCATAGACGACAATACACATTTGTATTGTTGTCTATTGAGATTACTTACATATTAACCGAAGGATTAACTTTAGGGTAATTTGCTACATTACAAAAAGGGGACAATAAAAGATAGATGTCGCCGACACATTGGGTTAATGAAAAATTCAAACCTGCAAAACGGAATCCTTATATAAAACTAGACGTTTAAATATTGGCAGATAATAAAAGTAAGCGTTCGTAAGAACGAGTTTTGTTCAACCGGTGCTAACTTTAATCATGCTAAAATAGTCGTTAAATCAGGTAGGTGCCCCTGTTATCTAAATATATGATGCATTTAAAATGTCCAACAATGCAATATAATATAAATTATTCCAGAGATTTGTATTCTCTCAACCACCACTCGCATCTACATTCTGCGGAAATACCCGATGCATTCTTCACATTGTTTACGACTACCTATTCGCAATGCAAAATTTTACATCGCACGGTGCAAGGCCAACCATTTCATCCTCTTTCTACTTTACAAAACATGTACTAGTCTACTTACTTATAAGCAGCAAGTTTAATCACTGCAAAATTAAAAACACACACACCACACATCATTATTGCATTATTTATTATCTTAAATGTAATATGATCTATTTGAGAAATATGTAAATAATAATTTTATTTTGTTTCCTTGTTTCAGATGCTAACTATTACTTATCACCGGTAGAAAAAAGTTTTGCTCAAGTTCAACCGCCATTATTTCCGAACACTCGCCCATCTTCATTTTTCGAACATGGGGACAACTACAGAGTAGCGCCAACTGTGCAGCAGCCGCTCTATAATGAGGGTCAAGCTAGATTTCCTAGCCCTAACTACAACCAAAATCCGACACCTTTTCAATTACCGACGGGTAGGAGTCAAGCCGGAACGCAGTATTATGTAAACCAACCCGAATTTACCGCACAACGATCAAGATTCAGGCCAGCTTTACCGTACAATTTCCAATTCGTACACCCAGCCTCAACTAAAAGGCCCGAGGTGCCACAAATACACTCTGTAGCGTATCAAAATGATCCGTCAAAACCTGAAACATTTTTAGGTCAAATTACTTTAAATAATCCTGATATTGACTACCTACAAAATAACAGATTTAAGAACATGCCATTTGACGGTAATAGCTTAAAGAGCAACGGACAAAGCGGTCACATTCCACACGATGAAGATATTGAAAATGATAACCAAGACTTATTTGACCACCACAGGGTGACAACTTATAATCCTCATAAACTTGCAATCAAACAAAGACTGAATGTTAAACCTGATACTCCAAGATTCTCTCAATTAGATTCACCTTCTTTAAATGAAAACACGAATTCTCAAAATATACCAATCAACGAATTTAATAAAAATAATAATTTCAATGCACCCAAAACGAGTGCTAACTTATATCAAAGTTCTTCCACTGAATATAAGGGACTCCTAGATATAGAACCTTTACTTGAAGATGACATAAGCGATATAAGTTCATTTAGGGAGCTCATGAAGAATACTCAAGGTTCTTTTGATGTGGAGGTCATTAAATCCAATGAAACACAATCTGAATCAGCTGATGACAGTAAACCCGACGCGAGTTCTATGAATGCAGACAATTATCCAAGAGAAGGTTCAGTCAAATTAACAACCACAACTACTTCAACTTCAACAACAACTACAGAAAGTAGTAACCATTCTGGTGAAGATCATGAAAGTGACGATGCGGAAGACGAGGGAGAGTATGTGGAATATTACGATGATGATGAAAGTACTGAAATGAAATATACCACTCAAGAACCACAATCAATAGAACATGCTACCGACATTTATGACGAAGAATATGACACAACTGAAGAACCTGAAAAACCTACAGAACTAGCCAAAGTAAACAATACGGAATCTTTTGACGTTTTAGTAATGAAACCTGAAAACACGATGGTTAAAGATGATAATTTCAAACATTTTGTTGATACCACTGTAATAGACCAAACTGAACACAAACATAATGAAGAAAAAGAAACTCCTGTCACTGATTATAGTGCACCTGCTTCTGAAGAAGATGTGACGTCGATAGAAACACCGTCTATTCTAGGACAAGAAGTTGTGTCAGTTGTTACCACTAAGAGTGTAGTTAATGGCACTATATCTATTCCAGACGTAACTTTTGCACCAAGTACAACTAAGCAAATTCCAGCTTCAGAAAGTACTTCGCCTACTAGCAACCAAATGAGTGATGCCTCTGTTCCAGTAACAACTGAGAACTGGATTGTAGTTGCGTCAGTTCAGACAAGTAGAAGTGTTTCAGGTGCTCGATTCTTACCTTTTCCAACCGTGGAGCAAGATGAAAAGAAACAAGTATTAGCGGACGACAATGAAGACGAAGATGAAGATGACGTCGAATCTGTAACAAAAGACCCTGGATTACAAACAAATGGTCTCATGAGTACTCCATCTTCGACTGAAAATATTAACGACAAATTAGATAGTATTCAGTCAGAACTATCGAGCGCAGTTTTATCTGGATCATTGAATAACGAAAATAAAAATATTGAGCTAATAACTGAATCAACTACCGAAAGTACCACAACTACAACAACAACAACAACAACAACAACTACTACTACTACAACCCCGTCACCTATAAAAGTGTTTACATTAAAGAGCACCTCGTCTCCTTCTGTAACAGAAAAATCATCTCCAGATCCATTACCAGTGCAAATAAAAAAATTCGCACATCGTGTGACTACGTCTACTACACCAAAACCGAGGAAAAAGCCTTCCTTAGTAACTGTGATGGATGACATAGCCGGACTGTTGCCTGCTGGTTATAAATCAAGGCTCTCATTTAAAGACAAACGAACCAGCACGTCAACAACAACCACTACTACAACTACGATTGCACCAGAGACATCTAGTGAGGTCCCTATCATTAACGGAACACAGGGCCGATCATCCGGTATCAGCGCGAAGAATAAAGTTATTGTTTTAGATTATAAATCTTTACTTCCTAAAGAATATAAGCCTAAAGAAAATAAGCCCCAAGAAGATCTCGTCAAAAAACTACAAAAGGATGATCTTAGTAAATTATTGCCATCTAATTATAAACCCCCAAGCTCTGAGAGTCCCGATGTCAAACCAAATTTGAAATCTGGTATTTTAGACAAAGTTCAAGAAGTTGATATTTCTGCTCTCTTACCGAATGATTTTAAGTTAAATACTACGGTGACAGAAAAACCAAAGGTTGCACTTAAATTACCAGCAAACGCTGTACCAATAGACGTATCGGCTTTATTACCACCAGGATTTAAATTAAACGAGACAGAAAAAGAAACTGCGGAAGGTCCCCTTATCAAGCTTAAAGTCGCTGATATTTCAAGTCTTTTGCCACCTGGATTTAAATTAAACGAAACTGTTGAAGAAGCGCCCGCGCTGCCCAGTAGTACGACTAAAGCTCCTGGAGGTATGATTAAACTGGTATTTCCCTCAAGACCAGGCAGTAAAGTCCAAAGAAAAACGACTACTTCTAAACCATTGGGTCCTGTTCCAGCGACACCTAAAATACAAAAGGGATGGCCTATAAGGTATTTTTTATTTCTTTATAATTTTAAAGTGACTACATTATACTATTGCACAATAATTACTGACTTTTTAATCTTTTCAGGGCTTCTACTGAATTCACTGGTTGGCCATCGCCGTCTACAACACCATTTTCGATAGAAAAACTTCTAGAAGCTCAAAGGAATGCAACTGCTACCAGTCCACTGCCAGAATTTAGTACTGAAGCAACGACACGACGTGCGACCACGACAACGACGACACCTGTACCCCCTCCACCGACCACTCCAGGATTATGTAAGAAAGAGTGCGACATCGCTGCCACTATAAAAATCGTTTCAGGTACTAGTATTTTTTTACTATCAGTACTTCTATTGATGTCAAATACGGTTATAATTTCGCAATCATAATTTCACATACGATTATCAAGTTGATGTAAAATTCCGAATTTTTAAAAAAGGTGATCTGAATGTTTTAAATTAAGAACCATCTGTTATATTTTCAGGAGTCAAATGGATACCCGAATTATTAGATCACAATACTGTAGAATGGAAACGACTTGCCGCAGATGTAAAGGAAGAGGTGAGCTGTATATTAAATATTGGAGAATACCGCACTTGATTAACGATTAAGTGAAAAAACACATTAATTCCTTCGACTTTGGAAAGCTATCCTTTAACTAATCTTTTTATTTTCCAGTTGAATTCTGTCTATTCGAAATCAGACTATCTACAGAAATGGTATAAGGGTATTAGAATCGATGGGTTCAGCGAAGGCTCCGTTCTTGTTGACTACTTCATTGAACTGAAAGAAGTAGAAGAAAGAGTGGATACATTGGATTTAAAGAAAATGTTCCACAAATCTCTTCATGATGCCAGCCCTGGTTCTGTGATTGAAACAGTTACAGAAGCATCCAATAGTGATGATTTTGATCCTGACGTAATGTTAGGTGACCAACCGGATGAAGAGAGGATGAAGAAAAGCAATGAGAAAATGACTAAAACAATTGATAAATCTGCTGGGAAACTAGAAATCGGAAAGTTTGTTATGGACCCAGCTTACACCGAGTTCATAGGTGCGTAAACTATTCTCACTTAGGTAATTATTTTAATACCATGTATCACTTTTTGAACATAAATGACTTTCGATTTCTTTTGTATAGTTTTACCTAAGCGTGAAGCGCCAACGCCTGTAACTCCCGAAGAAGAATCGTTCCTGCCTCAGTGGGGCATCGCTGTGATTGTCATTGCTATGGCTTCTCTTCTGTTTGTCGTTATATTTGGAGTCACAGTAGTAAGTTAATCCGAACCGAAATTAATTAAAAGATATTTATGTGTTTGCTATTGATAATATAATTCTTTTTTTGTTTCTCTCAGTTGGTTAATCGACAGAAGAGTGCGAAAGCGAAACAACCTATACCTCTCAGCGAGGAAATGCTTCGCGATTTGGATAAGAGTCATATGGGAGGCTTCGATGACGTGCATCCAGTGAAAGAACGGGAATTACCGTATCTTCCTTCGGGCAAGGTAAATTGAGTCCTAGTCAAATGTTTCACAGATTCCGATTCAGATTCATTTATTTGCATAAACATGTGTAGATAATATACATGGTGTGATGCTTATTATAGGTGTTACAAGGTAGTACAAAGTACACACACACAGTACACACAGTTCAAATTATTTCATACTATCTCTTAATTATTGCTGTTCTTTGTCCAGCGTATGTCAACTGCCTTCATCGAGCAATTGGCTTACCCTAACCCGGGTGACTCGTGGCGATCGGAGTGGACACCGCAGCTTCAGAAGTACATGCAGCATTACACGCCCGACTCAGGACGAGGCTCGCAGATCTACGGTCCCGCTGGAAATGCTTATGGGTACGAATTTGTATTGGCTTTTAAAATGAAAAGATACTTAGTTGACAAAAAGCTGCCCTTCTCAGTTATTTATAAAACTCACATGAAACAGACGGCAGGTGCGAGCCAGCTTACCGGATAAGTATCGCCCGATACTGTACAATGTTTGTATCGTTCGTCCAACTTTCCATAAAATACGCTAGAGACGACCAAAGCTTACTTTTACCACAAACTTTCCCGCAGCGAAACCCCGCCTTACATGTTTCATGGAGAACCGCTGCTGCTTGTTTCATGGCAAACTTTGGCTGTCGGGGCAGGGTCGGCCAAGTTTTAAATGTGGGTACATATTATGTATGTTAATAGATGTGTGTTGTGTCGACAGATACGGCGGCGGTTCGCAGCTGTACGGGCAGACGGGCGGTGGCGGCGGCTCCCAAGTGTACGGTTACACTGGCGAGTACCCGCGCTCGCACTACTCCCGTCGCCGATCCGACTACGACAGCAACTTCTAGACCCTTCTAGAAATATATTCGCCTACTGAGACTTGACACAATCTTGACAATATCTCCTTTTTAATCTCGAACCCTAATTTATAATACTCGAATAGAACGTTTCATCCATTCTGTGTAGATTAGTCATTAACTTCAAAAAATACTGTAACAGGTTGTGAAATAATTTTATCATCATGAAACCGAACATTATTAGATCGAAATTAGACTCGTATTTCTGAATGTATATTATACGATACGACTTTACATTTTGCATGATATTTTTAGCAGCTTTTAGTCCGGCCTATTTAGGACTTAACAGTGCCAACCCAGATGGTTATGTCGCGTTTGATATTTATTTTGTAAACAACAATATTTCTGTAATTTAAAAATAGTTATTAAATGGAAATTATCTGCCAAAATATTAACTATTTACGACTGATTGTGAGATGTAAATAAGTAGAATAAGAACTCACCAATATTATAAGTGGAGACTAATAGGTGAGGCTACGAAGTACTTGTGTAGATATCTCTCCGCATACCTATATTTGCTCAGAACCTGTAGTGGATCGTGCCGTGGCCCGTGTGTGAGCGTGAAACGCCTCTTTGTGCCAAATGTTCGTGCGTCTGTGTGTGCGTGTAAATATAACATAATATTCCTTTCGTATAGAGACATTAACGTTAGTGGGTATAGATGTCGGACCACCATTGCACAGGCCTTCCATTCCTCGCCGCGAGTGCTTGGTTGCGAAATGTGTACGTGGAAAGTTGTGTGTTCGCATTTTCAGAATAAATCATATTTATTCGATCATTTTTACTCATACTCAGTGTCATTTGAAACGCATTAGGTTAACGATCTTCATGTATGAAATTCATAATCTTAAGAATGTAATTGATGATCGTCAATTTTTAATTATTGCAAAAATCGTCAAACAGGTTCACAAAGACGTTAAATTGTAATTTAAATATAATTAGCGATTAGCTACTTAAAATAAATAACAACCCTAATTAGTGTGGAAGTTTTAAAAACTTGGATTTACTTGAATGTGTCAAAATGATGAATTTCGTCAGATATATTATATTAATTGTATTTGTAAATTCCTCGAGTAACGAGCGTCATGGTCATTATGTACCTACCAATTAGATTAAGTATAGTAATTGCATGAATTCGTGTATATAAAACAATTTTTGTACATGTAGATTTTAATTTAATTATTGATTAGTTAGAGACAAAGTAAACCATTAAGATCCTGAATATAGATAAATATATAATGTACACCGTTTTTTCATTTATTACGCACGCTATTTGAATAACGACTAAGATTAAAGGCTCGTGTAGACTGGCGCGATATCGCGGGCGTGACAGACTGCAATATGCCTGTCGCGCCCGCGATATCGCACTAGTCTGAACGAGCTTAAAATAAAAAGTTAGATAGGGTAACTGCTATAGTAATTGGCCACGCTATAGTAACTGGCCACTCATAACAAAATATGTAGAAATAAGGTAATGCAAGCAAGCCCATGAATGAAAAGGACAAAAAATATTCCTGCATCTATTGTAATTTTGTTTTAGTTCACCTTACCTTGTATCTACCTCTTTTGATATGAGTGGCCAGATAGCGTGGCCAATTACTATAGCAGTTACCCTACCTAATACATTGCCAATTATTTTTCAATTAACTATTTCTATGAATACGCGTTAAAATATAAGTTAATTACCTACGTGTTTTGCAGCATTATCTATGATAATGTGTAGATAGCTGATTCTAGCACTATTTGAACGGATCGTTAGGTCAATAATCATTGCAATTAAACCTGTCCGGGAAACTAATAATTATATCATCTGTATAAATATGTATATAATAATAAAACGTTTATTAACGAGGAACCTAGAAAATGTTTAATTTAGTATTTCGGTCCGGTGGTTCCGTTTAGGATTCCGTAGTCAACAAGAAACCCTTATAGTTTCACCATGTCCGTCTGTCTGTCTGTTTATCCGCGGCTTAGCTTAGACACTTTTAGTACTAGAAAGCTGTAATTTGGCATGGGTATACATATTAATCAGGCCGATAAAGTGGTAAAATAAAATACTCAAACAATCGTCGTCTATCCCATGATGTGGGGTGTCTTTGGTGCCGTTCAAAAATATTACGGATCGGTGAGACGGATTTTTCGATTCAGGGATCCGTTCGCGTTATATTAAGCTTTAAAGTGAGTATTTTTGGTAGAGTCAAGTGTCTGCCCCTGCCAGCTAAATGGTTGTTTTTGGATATGTGGAAAATTCTCGGCAGTAGTATATATAACTAAGTTTAAGGAAAACCATCACAGCTAAGTAGGCTTTATAAGTTAACGAGTAGTAGTCGACCGACTTAGAGAATTGACCATGACGTATATCGATGTATGTGAACACGTTTTTCAACTACAATGTGAAGTTTGTTTTTGGAATAAATTCACTCCAACTTCGGAACCCCTCAGTGTGCGTGGTCCGTCACGCACTTAGCCGGTATTTTTTTCCTTAGGTGAAACAAGGCGTGAGGCACGTGAGGCGTGGCGTGGTGGCGTGTGTGTTAATATTTACGTAAACATTCGAAAACAAATCGAAAATCAAATATCAAATAGCGTAGAGTCTTCTCAATTATGTATCTCTTTTCCTTGAATTTGCATGTATATATATATATATATATGTATAATGTAGGTATATATTGTAGTAAATATGTATGTATTTGTATTTTATGCTTGTAACCTATTTATGTATTTCTGTACTTATTCTATTTATAATCTATTATGTTATCTTTAATATTTTTCGTTATTTTTATTTCCTCTCAGAGCACCTGCCATCTTATCTCTTCAGCACCCTTGGTTGACTGGTAGAGAATGCCTAAGGCATTAAGTCCGCCTTTGTACTTAATTGTGTGCGAGAAGTTTAAATAAATAAATAAATAAAATATTTAAGTAATCCATTAAATTGAAGGAGAATAAATAACCTATTCAATCAATCTGCCCAGCCTTTTCCCAACTATATTGGGGTCGGATTCCAGTCAAACCAGATCCAGCTAGATAATAGTTATATTCAATCCCTAATAAACAAAAAGATGTAGGTGATTCGTTTAGGTTTATTTGTACTCCCTACTTAAGCTTTATTCAATTCTGATAACATTTTGTGCCGAAAAGTGAAGTTCTTAAATAAGTAGTCTGCATAAGAAGACTTGCTCTTGCTCACTTCTTGCTCTCTAGAAAATATGCTGGCACTTTAAACTTTACTCTTATACCTTCTTGCAAAGTCCCTTCCCAGGGGTAGGCACGGTCATAAATACAAATATCTTTCATCTGTAGTTCGTCGATAACTTTATTAGGTCCAATGATAAAGAGGACGACCCTCCAATTCCCAAAGGAGGCAAATATTTTGGACTGACGCTCCCCGTAGCTAGATCCCCATGCCTTTATAGATATGTCGTGGAAAAATTAACTGATGGCGATAACCAAAAGGGATCCCACAATGGTACGCCGATAAAAGAGCTATGGAATTGCCGTTTATCGGGCACCTTTTCGGTCTGGGAAGCCATTGAACATTTTTCTCAAAGAAAATATACATTTGTGTGTCCTTTTGTTTGAATACAAAGTCAAAGCAGAATCCTCAAAGGCTGTAAAGATCGTAAGATTACTTTAAAATGAAGGAAAAAAATAAATGGCCTGAATTTGTCCCGTTTTCATACACGATAATCTTTTCGACTTTCTCTAACAAAGACACATAAAATATGCAATGAACGATTGAAATCTGAAGATAAGTCTCATAGGCATATGTAGACGGATTATGTATTTAAAATTCCATGAATATTAAAACTTTGTATGAAAGCTGCCCCCACGCACGTCTCTTAAGTCGCAACTCCGCATAATCTTTATTAACCAAGGGAGAAGGGTGTATAAATCCCACGCAACCATCCTCTGTAGATATTAAGCAGGTACATATTATATTATTACGAGGGTGCTGAGAAACCCTTATGAAATAACAAACATATTGCATATTAATTAATACGTAAAGGAACACAGATGGTTGGGGCAAACTGGAAGCTCCATGATATGACGGCAATCAGTTAAATGTGGTAAAGAAGGATATATTCATTCTTGAAAAAAAAATCTGTTCAGTTTGACTTTATTTCTGCAATGCGATAAAACTACGCTGAAAGCTACGGATTTTTTATTTATATTGGATTTCTGTCAAACCAAGCTTTGTGCTGCATTTTTAATACAATAAAAACATGGAATATTTAAATGTTTTATTAGAGTACTAGCTGTGCCCCGCGGTTTCACCCGCGTAAGTCTCGAACCCGTGGAAATATTGAGATAAAAAGTATTCTGTGGCCTAATCCAGATCATGGTCTACCCGTGTGTCAAATTTCATCCAAATCCGTTCAGACGTTTTACCGAGAAAGTGAAACAAACAAACAAACTCACTTTCGCATTTTTTATATTAGTAAGGATAAGGATTACATATTCAATCGCAGTGAATTTCATTCGTCTTACGGTAATCGATACTGTATCAGCGTCTTATGTTTATGTTGATTGAACAAACTGAGATTCAGAAGCTCTCTAAAGGTCTACCAAGGAGTTTACATAACACAAATTTCAAAATTTGGAGAATTTGATCTAAGATCTCATCACTTATAAAAGCTTTGCTGAGCTTCCCAACCCGCATTAATTCAAATTCTCCCTTTTCGATTCGTGTTGGGTTTTCCCGGCATTATGGAGAAATGTAGCGAGGGGCTGGATTGGGCTGGAATTATACATATTACCATGGAAATAAAAACTAGTCGGAATGTTTGTTTAGGGAAAGCGAAGCTGCGGCTGTATCAATATCACATTTATTCCTACCTGGTGTGCAAGGTTTTACTTTTATATCTGAATACCATTTGTGCCTCTCTTTTTCAATCTGGTGTTTACATAAATATACTTATTTATTTACTAGTCTATGAACACAGTTCAGTTCTACGAAGGCCACAAAACGTCTCAGTTTATTTTGGTTATTAGATTTTCACCCTACAAATAGGTCAGGACATCTTAGAGAGTAAATTACTTAAATATATAATAATTAAGTATAGCTCAAAGCGAAACGAAAATGGGTTATGTTAATACCTTTGTTAACCGATATTAACAAATGACGGAAAAATCTGATCAATCTGCCGGAAGTGGTCGTTGGTTGGTCGTCTAAAGGTTGAGGTCAACTAAAGATTGACTCGACCATTTGATTAGCATTGCAAATACGACCGTTTTGGGATGATGTCCTTTCGTTTCAATTGTGATTTATATTTTCTAACATTTTGTCAATTTAGGTATTAATTAGTGGTTTTTGTTCTAGAACAGTCATTTTTTTCTGAAAAAAATCTTTAAAACTGCAAAATTCAAAAATACTGTAATTTCAAAATCACGTCAGATTTTTAAAAATAAATTATTGAAATTTGTATAATAGGGTTTATAACTATTATCTGCATTTCGTCATTTTCACGGAGAAATCCTGGGTAAGATTAGCGTAGTTTATTATTTTATGGTCACACCTAGAATCGGCGACAAATAAAAATTCCATATCCGGCAAATTAAAACTATCCATGCTCATATCGAGTGGAATGCGGACACACTTAGATCATACGATATGGTATATAACACAAAATCATGGAAGCATGCAAATAATGCTATGTGACTCGCCTATCTAGTTCCTTACCCACCTCGACTACTCTCCTGTTTCAGCCCGAGTCCGAACCCGAGGGGGTCCGTTTTTAATAATAATATGAGTGTCACGGTCCATTTGGTAACGATTACTAAAATGCCTTACGTTAATGATCAGCGGTCAGTCGCGCATCACGTTTCCCTATTGTCTCTAGAGACCCAGAAGTCGATGCGTAGGTACGCTTGGAACTCAAGCGCAATTCTCCATCCGTGAACGACTCCGACTCACGAGACAATGCGTGACGTTCACAATCAGCGGTCAGTCGCGCATCACGTTCCCCACTTGTCTCTAGAGACCTAGAAGTCGATGCGTAGAAACGCTTGGAACTCAAGCGTAATTCTCTTTCCGTGAACGTCTCCGACTCGCGAGACAATGCGTGACGTTAACGATCAGCGATCAGTCGCGCATCATATTCTTCACTGGTCTCTAGAGACCTGGATGTAGATGCGTAAATACGCTGAGAACGCAAGCGTGCTTCGCGATCCGAAGAGGTTTCCACGGAGCAAGTTGTAGCCTGATGTTCTCAAGTCTCTTCTGACGCTCTTCGGTAGATTCTTGGGATCTTATGATCCTCAATCTTTTAGCTCCTTTGGAACACTGGGAAAGATTTGACCTCTTTCTAGGCATGGTTATAGTTTTATTGTGAAGATACCTAATCAATTAAAATCTAAGCGACTGCTCCCCTGCGTTACCGGGTAGGCGGAAATTAAACACTCAAATAACAAGCCCGAAGGCATATTTATTCGATAAAATAAAAAAATAAATGGGAGTTTTGGCCAGTAGAGTCAAATTTTCCATGATATACCATCGTCATCGAAAATCAGTCCTAAACTGTTACCGCCTCCACCGCGTGGAGGTACTCCCAGCTTATGTTATTTTATAATTATACAGTGAAATTAGTGATAGCTTTGATTTCCACATCAGATGATTCTGATCTTCGATTTTTATAAGTCAACAGGAAATGCCCATCAGACCGAAGAACTTTTGCTAAGACGTCATTCCTATATGTGTTAAGGTGTAGCTGGGCTCTTGGAGTTCCACAACAGGTGTTCCAGATCTTCGATTTTTATAAGTCAACAGAGAGTGCTCATCAGATTGAACAACTTTTGCTAAAACGTCATTCCTACATATGTTATAGTGTAGCTGAGCTCTTGGAGTTCCATATCAGGTGATCCAGATCTTCAAATTTATTCTCTCAGCTCAGCAGAAAATGCTCATCACGTGAAACAATTTTTGCTATGGTACCATTTTTGTATCTCTTATTGTTTAGCTGGTCTGTTGCGGTTCTGCATCAGGTGTTCAAGTTTCCAAGATAAATTTTAGCCTATATTTTGCCCTGACGTAATACATATATAACAAAATCATTGAAATCCGTCCAGTAGTTCCGAAGATTAGCGTGTACAAACAAACAGACAAACAGACCCACAGACACACAGACAAACAGACAGAATTATGTTTTTGGATTCGTGCTCTATTACTGTTTCTAAACCACAAACCATCAACCATTTTTTTTTATATATTCAATGTACAGACACAGTTTTTTACTGTTTTACTATATGTATAGATGAACAAAAATAACAAAGTAAGTAATTAATAGATTTAATGTGGAAAAAGTCATTTTTTACTTTGAACTATCTGTATGAAGTTTGGAGTAAAGTTGGTGTAAGCTAAAAATCAAAATAGTTATTTTAATATTTATAGAGTAAGTTTTAGTTATAAATACTGTTTACTTAAGATCCACACAAAATTGACCGCGGTCCACCATTTAGTAACTCCCGATGGACCGGTATCCGCACAGTAAAGTGGCAGACAATCAAAAGTACTATACAAGCCTATAGTTACTATAGGTACCTACTACTCGTACCCTTTAGTTAGTGGATGTCCTCCGCCCTGAGCGGGCGAAAAGGTCTATCAGACTCTCACTGCCTAAAATCCACCCCGGTGGTGTTTCCTTTCCACACTTGTACCGGGGATCATGGAATCTTGTGCGCCTTCCACGATCCCCGGCTAGTGACGGCCCGCCTTTGCGGGCCACCTCAGGCTCACAGGGGATGAGGTGCAAGACTCCCTCCGCGACGTTCAATAGGGGCGCGCGTGGAACACTACGCTGCTAGATGGAGGGGCGGCTTGGGCGTGATCGGTAGAGTGGTCTCGATCTCCTCTTCCTTTCCGCAGCCTCCTTCTGCGACCTGACAGATTACAGAAGGAGATCACCGCATCCCACTACTCGGCACTCCCGACCATCGAACGAGCGAGGGCCGGCAGCGACAGGTCGGCTCCGATTTCTGATACGAGGGCACGGCATGGCTCCTCCCATGTGGCACAGTCTGCCAGTGTATGCCGTGCCGTGTTCTCCTGGTAGTGGATCAACCATGCCTCGAGAGCGCCTGCGTCACCCGAAACGACAGGGAGCCGAGCCTCCTCCAGAGCCAGCGCTCGAGTACCGGCCGGAACATCTCAATGGTGGCGAGGCGGGTAGGGCGTGAAAGCCTGTCCCGTGATTCTGCCACCAGAGCTGCGCGAAGCTGTGACCGTCGCAACTCCATTTGTAACTGCATCAGCCACTCGTCTCGCGCCCTCGCTTCCTCGAGCCACCGATACAGTGACGCGAGTACTTTCGCCTCGAGGTCCCAGGGCGGGGATCCTGCCAGTACACAAGCCGCCTCGTTGGAGATCGTGCGATATCCACTAATGACTCTGACGGCCATCGCTCTTTGCGGCTTTTGCAGGACAGCGATGCTACTGGCCGTCAGGTCAGCCGCCCAGATCGGGGCCCCATACAGGGCCATTGATCGCACGATCCCCACGTAGAGCCACCTACAGGCGGTGCTCGAGCCCCCCTTATTGGGAACTTGGAAAACTTAATCTAACTTTACCTTCGTATCCAAGTAGGCCACGGGAAGAACAATCTCCATAAGTGGGGGTTCATGGATAGCTCAGGTCTCCGCTGCGTGACTGCGTCAGCAAACGGTATTCGCGTTACTGAATATACGGCCGAATAAATTTAAAAAGTGTAAGTATATATTTTTTCGTGTTAGTTTTGCGATCGACACGCTAAGAAGAATTACTAATCGCTATAGGTGATGCAGAAAACTGTTCGTAAGTACTTATAATAATTATTTATGTTTGTCTAATTATATAGGGTCGGGACTATAGCTAATCAATTAATACGAGCATCGAACCAACACTACCTATAGGAATACACAACATGAACCTTGTGCTTCCACTAACAAATTGTTATGCTGTAACACGTGCGCCATACTCGTATGTTCACAAAGTTCTCTGTTTGCTTTTAGCCTAACGAAATCATAGAACACGACTAGGCCGCAAATTGTAGGATTTCTTACCTTACGATATTCTTTCTTATAATTTTATTGAAATTTGGATTTCTTGTAATAAAATTAAGTGTGGATTTAGATGTGGATGGTAATTATAACTTTATAAGTTGGTACATAACTCAATGGAATTGTCTGTATTCTATCAAGATTGTGAAAATTGCAGCTACCGAGCAAGAGGGTTTAAATCCTGAAAAGTAGATTATTATAGATATGTCTACAGCAATTATTTTTGAAAACCTACATATCAAGTTAATTATATACACCTGGTAATGAGCGATAGACTTCGATTTTATGGGAAGTTCACGAGTAAATTATTAATGTTTGACCACTCACAGCCTACCCTTCCTAGGCGTGCAAGCGTAACGCTTCCGAAACAACAAAGCGAATACATTCGAAATTATTTATGTACACTTTAAAAGGCACCGCGTTCAGATCCGTACATATTTTACCGACGGCCTGACATAAAATATGTAATATTAAAATCATTCGCTTGTTTTTTTCCTTTAGATAAATAACGTTTCAGTGCATCATAAAGGATGCAAAATACTGAATAATATTTAATTTTGGTCCGTTAAATATTTATAGCTTGATTGGATTAAATCAGAACAATACTTATTTTTTAATGACGTGTTGAAGTTCAGTTGCGAATATAAAATACAGGCAATATCCTGACATTTTATGTCAGATACTCGCGTTTACAACTCTCTGCATTCACACTAACATTTCCAATATATGGATATTAGAAATAGCATTTCAAATGCAGACTGAATTTATTGGAAAATAAAGGGTGATCCAATTGGACGTTCGCAACTTTTTATTTTCATACAAAATAAATTAAGATATTGCTTAGATTACATTTTGTATGTAGCAATAACTTATTTTTTTTTATCGGATATCAGTCAGGCAAATGGCCGCCTCTGGATCTGCAGCAGTTGATTCTTTTGAGGTAATTTTAGTAGACCTATTCGCAAATTTCGTGGGTTATCTCGGCAATAACTTGGCGAATGACAGTTTTTAGGTACTCCAACGTTGCAGGTGTGTTGGTATTGACGCGACTTAAACTTACCCCACAAAAAATGTAACGGTTTTAAATCGCACGATCTTGGCGACCAGTTGACGTCACCGTAACGTGAAATAATGCGACCTCTGTACGTTTCACGCAAAAATCTAACTCAAACACAACAACTGAACAATTTTAACGCATTGCACAACGGTAGAGCGATTCATTATGTAAATGTATTGTTAAAAACTAACATTTGACATTTATAAAACGCGCCATTACTAACAGCTGACAAAATTACATTGTTGCCAATATAGGAACCTCGAATTGGATCACCTTTATATAGTAGCTAAAATCGCCAGAATGAAAGATTAATGTTGCACAATATAAGTGGCCCAGCAAAAATAAGGTACCTATATGTCCCGTAGCTATGTCCTGTGGTTAAATGGCTATCGTGGTGATTATACCAGATATGAATCAAACCGTTACCAACCCAAAAACAATTTCATCACAGATGAAATCGAGTGATACAGCTAGTGACAACATAATGGGCTATTTGGAATGAGCAACAGCGCACAGTCAGCAAGTTCGTCGATGTAGCCGTCCCTAGCTGTTTTTACTCGGAAAACTTCATCAAGTGCCATTATTAGTTCGGAAAGTGCAGTAAAAGTGAGTAAAGTACTCATTAGTCATGGCTGTGTAAAGATTTAGAAGTTGGCAATTCAAGTGCCCATTCAAACTTGAAATGCGTAGGCACTCTGTGTGTGGCGTGAATTAACTTAATCACGGTAGGTACCTAAGTGTTGCTCTTTTTGTAAACTCAATTTTTTTGATCGAATAAATGGACTTTAATGTACTTCTGTACCTATTCTATTTATAATCTATTATGTTATCTTTACCAACCCGCACTGAGCCCGCGTGGTGGATTACGGCCCACTCCCTCTGACAGAGAGGAGGCCTGTATCCCAGCAGTGGGAACATTATAGGCTGATTATGTATGTTATCTTTTAATATTTTTCATTATTATTATTTCCTCTCAGAGCACCTGCCATCTTATCTCTTCACCACTCTTGGTTGACTGGTAGAGAATGCTTAAGACATTAAGTCCGCCTTTGTACCTAATTGTGTGCGAGAAATTTAAATAAATAATAAATAAATTTATATTAATTTTGTTCTTTTATTTACATTACCAAATTACAAGATGATTATTAACATTAACTAAATTAAATTAAAACTAAGTTAAACCTAAAAGAGGCCCTCGAGGCATTGTACCGAGGATGCTGGCGGCATTTCCTCGCTGAATTGCAATGCTGATGATACGTTGCGTGAGAAAGCTTTCTCGCGCGAGTTATTTGCGGAAATCGCGAAACGTATAGTTAGACGTTTCGCGATTTCCGCAAATAATTTGATATTTTTTTAACTGTGACCTCACGGACCGAGGGTCTAGACGCCAAATGATACAAAGTTGTACTCTCTGCCAAGGCCTCTATATTTAAGGCGCTGACAAGACCCAATTGACCAAAATAGGCTTCTCTTAAGAAAGAAAATTGCCAAATCTGTATAGTTTGTGGTAGCGGAAAAAATATATGTTAATTTTGAACAAAAAAAACTCGATACAAACTAACGTTAAACTAACCTCTTACCTTGAGTTCTAATCCAAAATATCTGTATTAAATATCAACATAAATTACGTATTTAATTAATAACAAGTACGTCTTATTCTAATGCAGAACTTGGTTGTTTTTTATTTTCGATTACTCAACTCAATTCTGAGTAAATAGATAATTACTTCATATTTTGCAATAAATTACAAGCGTTTTGTCGTCGCGCTTCTCTTTCTGTTCTATGCAATCTGACAGTGACCGCGGTTTAGGTGTTGTCAGCGTCTTAATAAGTTTTAGATTTTCGGCATTTTCTGCCGCTGCACCCGCTTTAGAAGTAGTCCGTTGGAGGTGGGACGGTGCCAGTGTGTCTACACAGTGTAGTGTGATAAAAGTGAAACGCTGTACGTGGCATGAATAAAATATAATTTGAAAATAAAAATGACAATGTGTTTCCATAAAAAAAAAAATATCATAATCAGGTACGTTTAAAAAAAATTGGGAGATGATAACGACCTAAACAGAATAATTGCAACCAACCCCCCTAGGTACGTTTAAGACGCCCATAAATTTTGCCGAAAAATAAAAAGTGTTTATCAGGTAAATCCTGTCTTTGTAGCCGGAACACCAGGACCCAGCAGTAGGGCTTGGCCGCCACGGAATCACCGGTCACCGTAATGATACTCAGCTTATTCACAGCAGCGAAGTGGTGTTGGGGCCGCTGTGTAGAGCTGCGTTGTAGTATGCGGCCTGGGCGTATAAGGTAGGAACTGCCCAGAACCGAACCCTATGTATTTTCCCTAGATGAAAGATTGTGGTTAGAACATTGAATTATGAAGTCGGGACTTTGCCACAAATAAAAAGGGATTACATACCACCTAGTCGTGGGACTCAATTTTGAAATTCCTGACGAGTGTATGCGTCGGCAGGTTGGAAAAACAGCTACAAAATATAATAAAAATTAGACAAGAAATGGAAAAAAGCTAATTTTATAAAATCCGAAATTATGAAAAAAATAGGAAATACATACCGAATAATATATTATATATTTTCAGAATTATGAGAATGTCTTTAACACATACAATTTTGGTGTAACCATTCCGATTTGTATTGGAAAAAAAAATACTTTAAAAATACGACCTGATCAGATATATCAGCAAGAATTTTCTGACGTTCCACTATTGTCAAAATTTTTAAAGAATTTCCGTACTAATATGCAAACGATAGAAAAAATGAGTGCCAGTAGGAAATCATAAAAGAGGTTGAATTATGTAGTGAAAAGAAAGCAGGACAAATACCAAAAAAATTGTAGAATTTATAATTCTACAACAGGTAGCGTCCAACACAAGCCATCCGTCCCAAACTCACACCATCAGGTCTTTTGCCATCATCTTTGACAATGCTGGTCGGCTCAAGAAGAGCAGGCACATTGATGCTGGTAAGAGACCGGCGGATTATGTCATTAAGTGCGCATGTCTTGAAAAGCAGCCTGCACTTTTTTGATAACAAAGTCCATGGTGACCCAGTCCGTCCATGTCCGTGCCACAAGGGCATAATTGTGGAGTGCATACCGTGACCCCAAGCCGCAGACCAGTCGCCGTACGAAGCGAGGTTGGAATAATATAAATAAATAATGTTTTACAAGTTCATATCATTATTATCTTCTCAAAAATTTGATATCTACGTATACTTAACCTCGTAAATGTTTTAGCACTTTTGACAACAATGGTAATTTGAAAATTGATTAAGGTTGAAATAATCTAACTGTCACATAAACAAAATAATCCACCTTCGTTTTATGACGTGCAATTGACATTCAACTTTAGGTTGATAAAACACGGTATGGCAGCGCATACAATACCAATAAACAAACATTAATTTTTATATACTTACTAGGTATACAAAATACAAATAAATATTCATGCAAGCCTAGTACTTTTTGTGCCAAATTTCATCAAAATCCTATTAATGGATAAACATTGAAATACTATCTTGAATTCATGCAAGCCTGTACTTTTTGCTAGGTTACACACATACATAATCAGCCTATAATGTTCCCACTGCTGGGACACAGGCCTCCTCTCTGTTAGAGGGAGTGGGCCGTAATCCACCACGCGGGCCCAGTGCGGATTGGTAGATGTCACATGTCTTCGAATTTTTGGTTCTAGGACATGCCGGTTTCCTCACGATGTTTTCCTTCACCGTTTTGAGAGCAGTGGTGATGAAATAATTTACACAAAGTAAAGCGCCTGTCTGGGTTCGAACCTACGACCTACAACTCGTAAGTCGCGGCCGTGACCACCACTGCTCATATTGTTAGGTTACTGCTCAAAAATTGTGGAAAACGGGGCCAGTAAAAAACCGTTTTACGTGTTTCCGTTCAATTTCAGGATTTCCCTTATTATTTATTTATTATTTTAAATCACCCCTTTATTAAAAGGAAGAAATCTAAAAAAAAATGTTCAAATCGGTCAAGCCGTTTCTGAGTTTTAGCGAGACTAACGAAAATAAATTATTTTATTTTATGTACATTTATAGATAGATACATAGGTCATTGAATATTAAGTCTTGACAGAGATGAATGTCTTTACCAAGATTTAACCTTCAATGACATTATAAAGATTGATCCACATCTATCTATCTCTATATTTATATATAAATCAATTGCTGTTCCTACCTAGTGAAAAAATATGAAAAAGTAGTTTCCCCAAAGGCATTGCTAGCTAACACACAATAACGAACTTTACCGTCCATGTTGAAAGGTTCCAACCAACAGTGGATCCGCATTGGATTATAGGAACATAACTCACGCAAATAGACGCTGACATTTCCGTAACATGGTTCCGTGTAACGAAAATACGACGAAGGATTAAAACCCAATTTAACCTCCTTTCAGAGCTTTGGAACAGCAGTGGGCAAGGCAATTAGCAACACGAAGTTGCAAAACAGAGTCGTAATAGAATCACCCTAGGTTTTTTAAACCCGATCAACTTTCAGATCAGTAAATCGGCAATCGAATCACAAGTTAGCTCTTTTATTGGTTGAAATAATAACCTTCAAAAATTTAGAATGAACACATCGAGTGCCACTGCCATCTTCTCCAGATAAATAAAAGTTCAAGAGGTGTCGTGGGACAACCGGTTGCTCGTTGCTCCGGTCTAGCTCTTATTCACCAAGTGTGCAGAGTATAACGTGCGATAAGGAAATTCGTTCCAAAAATTGAACATTATTTACATAACTTATACAGAGAGATATCTTATAACCGGGACTTGTCTGGCGGTTGTAGAGGAACAGGTCAGAGATTGAATAGAGTTTTAAAATCCAAGGTAAGGTGGACGAAAGTACGTACGAGTACCTTCAGGCCAACAGTAAAAGTTATTGCGCACTGGATTTTCAACTCTTGATGTTGAGCCTAGCGTTGAGAAACTAACCAGAGTGCCTCCCAGCGCGTCAAAAAAATACAATGTTGGATAATCAACTCTTGGCGAGCAGCAGTGCGTTGAAAATCCAATGCGCGATATTAAATAGCCCTTGGGTACGAGGGCTAAGATATCACGGAAATCGACACAGAATACCATACAAACGAAAAGGTTGCCATTACCTGGTTAACCTTAAATCAGACAATGGATAAAAAGATTGTCAACGACTGTATACACACCGATTCCCTTAAATCACGAGCCTGCTGACACATTCCATTTCAGTTCATTCCGAGATCATGCGGGCGGAGATTTATTGTTTACCGATAAAATATTGTAAGGTAAGAAAACTTTATCTCTACGAAGTATAGAAGACGGTACAGAAAATGTTCACTAAAAAGAAAATACCTTCTCTGAAACGTTTACGGAACTGTTTACCTACTTAGGTATACCCATGTTCGTTCAGAGCAAAGTGGCTGAGCGAGCAACACCACGCTATAAGCATAGCGGATAATAAAAGGCGACGCCATAACACTTTCTTAGTTAAGCTACTTTAATAATAGGTTTCCAAGGACCGTGGAATAATCTGGAAGCTGCGGCGTATTCAAGCCAACAATGAGGGTAGATGGCAACAAACTGGCTAGAGCTACAGCTGTGAAAGAGAAGTTGACGTAGGCAGAACACCGTTGTGTTTTGTATCAATTATTTATGTTTTGTAACTAAACAGATACTTTCATGCTCTTTACAGAAATATAGCTGTAACTTGCCAACTATTGAGGCAGTCCTACTAAGTCTATATTTGGTTTAATTAAACGGATTTTATTGTGGTTGTTAATTTATTTACAAGTCTTGTAAGACCTAGTAGTTTCACAAGATTTTCAAATTATTGTAGCAACTGGTGCTGGTTTCAGGATTTGAATCTATCACTATGAACAAAGAGTACCTAAAATAAATTGCTACACTCTCTCAAATCTATATATATGGTGGTTTCCTCAAAAAACAATAATCTACACGATCCTCACATGATCTGACCAAGATTATGTTTGGACTTTAAAAGAGACTGTGACGTCTGAGTTTGTTTCGGTCTTTCTTCTCAGAGTAGTCAGATAGGAAAAACAAAACTCATCTATTTTCCCTTTGTTGCTTATAAAATCGAACTAGTTTTTTAAATTGTGCGTTCCGTCAGTTTGATGTAACGGAGTTTTTTTTTTTCGATTTTGCCCTTCCGTCAAGTTGTTGGTTATTATCCTATTCCAATATAGAAGGCTGATTTGTAGTCATAGCTATTCACTACTGTTGGCAAATTGGTGACCCCTACGTGATTTGAACACGCAACCTTCTGATCATTGAAGATTTAACCAGAATTCACCAACGATACTTCAAAGATCCATAACAGTCACTAAATTCAACGAGTACCAAATAATGCCTATCACACATTTTCTATAGTCGCCTCAGTCCATGGACGCCTGACGCCACCGCAGAGCAAAAAGTAAGATTAACTAGACAGGCGCTTGGAAGTCCAAACAAGCAGCAAATAAAAAATAAACGCTAAGCGTTGTCTCTAGTCAGCTTAGGGCTATTAACGTTTACTACTTCTCTTATAAAAGTGCTACTTTAAATTCTGAACTAGGAATACGAACTTTTGTAGAGACTTTGAAAACAGATGAAAGCTTTATAAATACTGGCAGGTAAGACTTTTCCACCTATGTATACTTATATTAATAGCTGTTGAGCTAGTTGAGCGCATCATTTGAGAACGGCTTCACGGGTTTGGCAACTTATTGTATTAAAATGTTCGTAATAGTCCAAATTAATTTTTTTATGGAAAAAAAATTGAAAAAGATTCTGGAATATTTTCAAATTCGGAAAATTCTGAACGTCCTTTTAGGGTTCCGTAGTAAACAAGGAACCCTTATAGTTTCACCATGTCCGTCTGTCTGTCTGTCCATCTGTCGCCGCTGTAGCTCAGAGACGCTTTGTACTAGAAAGGTGTGATTTGGCATAAGTATATGTATATTAATCACGCCGACAAAGTGGTAAAATAAATCTTGAAAAAAATTGCCAGCTAAACGGTTGTTTATGGAGATGTGAGAAAAGCATAGCAGTAGTACATAATATATAATGAAATTAAAAGGAAAACTATGATAGCTTAGTAGGCTTTACAAGTTTACTAGTAATAGTCGACCAACTTAAATTTGCAGTTGGAGAATCGATTGTGGCATATATCAATGTGTGGGAAAACACGTTTTTCAACTACAATGTTATGTTTGTTTTTGGGATTTAGGCCAAGTGCGTGGTCCGACATGCACTTGGCCGGGTTTTTACAAATTGTGTCCTATTTATTTAAAAATTGTAAACAATAAACTAGGTAGGTAAATTCATGGTTTATTCTTATTTATTTCACATGGAAAGTTATAATGCCTAGTCTAGTGCTGGTTTGATTTCCGGAGGGAAAACTGGAATAGTATAATTGGCTTTTTCTGATAGATAGTTCGGTCGAGTTGAAAAATAATATCGAATCAAACCTTTGTTAGAGGGCATGACATCAAATAGTCCGCGTAGAATAATATCGAATCAAACCTTTGTTAGAGGGCATGACATCAAATAGTCCGCGTAGAATAATATCGAATCAAACCTTTGTTAGAGGGCATGACATCAAATAGTCCGCGTAGAATAATATCGAATCAAACCTTTGTTAGAGGGCATGACATCAAATAGTCCGCGTAGAATCAATATCAGATAAGTTTATATCGTTCATTCTTTCTTGTATTTCTAAAGTTATATCAGTAAGAGTCAGATATTATCCCATATCTTATTCTTAATTTTAAAAGTACAACAAAGAGAGTACAACTTTGTGCCCTTTGGCGTCGAGACCCTCGGTCCGTGGGGTCCCAGTGCGCATAAGTTATTTGCGGAAATCGCGAAACGTCTAGTTGATGTAACTGGTGACCGAAAAGCTGGCGGCTTTCTCGCGCAACGCATCAGCATTGCAATTCAGCGAGGAAATGCCGCCAGCATCCTCGGTACAATGCCCCGAGGGCCTTTTTTAAGCCTAACTTAGTTTTAATTTAATTTAGTTAATGTTAATAATGATCTTGTAATTTGGTTATGTAAATAAATGATATTATGTAAATATCAATAAATAAAAAAAAAAATTTTAAAAGTTCAGTTGGTAGCTGTTTGCTTTGTTTCTATATTTCGTAGCCAATTTACAAGAGAAATTATTTTTCTATGTGGCTCCTGGGATTTTATTGAAGAAATATCTGGAAAATGTAAAGTTCGCCCTCAGCTGTGATAGTTTTCCTTTTAATTTCATTTATGTACATACTACTGCCATGATTTTTTTTTTCCTTATTTACTACGGAACCCTTAAAAGGCAATGAGACTGGACTACTCACATCTGCCGCATGTCGGAAAGGTATGGGCTAAAACAACCACACAGTCCCTGATAGCAAACGGTATCTCAGTAGATCAATAAGGAGATGGCGAGACGAACTCGACTCTTTCGCCAAAGAATGGCCTCAGACAGCAAAAGATAGATGACAGCAATAAAAAGAGGGAATACCCTGCAACCAGACACTAAACCTAAATAATAATAAACATAGATTATACTACAGATGTAGCCAAGGATCATTAAATGCTTTCGCAAGTCACTGTAGCGTGGGCATCTCTATACTTACCCTATACTTACGTATTATTAAAAACCGTAGCCATTTTGTTAGCTTCAGTGGATTTTGTAGCCTTTGTATCCAAAGGTGGCCGTCCGATGAGTTTCGTTATAATTAATTTTAAACCTTTTGAGAGAATCCCGGTGTTTCCACTTATAGTGAAATAGCGATTATTTGACACGTAAACACAAGTACGGGTGAAGGATGTTTGAGGGTTAGACATTAATTTAGAGAAATTGTATTTAAAATTGTTAAGGGTTAATTGAAATATCTACCTACTTACTTAAAGTCTGCACCTATCAGTACTATAAATGATTCTCTATAAGAAATAGACGCCAGAATGCCTTTATCAACCAAATTAGTCTGTTATATTTGTCAAAGACTGAACCTTACACCGCACCGGTATATTACTAAGCTTTTTTTTTGAATGGGTAAATATCAAATAACTTCCCCCGCTCTGGGCGGAGCGGGAGGGTGTGTCAGACTCTTACTGACTAAAACCCACCCATTGTTCCTTCCGTTGCCTGTGTTGCCAGAGGCATCGGTAGCCCTTTTGTACTTTCCCACGATATTACTACGCTTTTTTTTTTTGGGTGGGAAATCATCAAATAACTTCTCCCGCTCTGGGCGGAGTGGGAGGGTGTGTCAGACTCTTACTGACTAAAACCAACCCGCATTCCTTCCGTTGCCTGTGTTGCCAGGGGCTCGGTAACCCTTTGGTACCATCCCGCGACAGGCTTACGTATTGCAGCAGTGAGTGCAAAATTGCAATGCCCGCGCTTATGAAATAACCAATCGACTTTCTCGATTCCTCCAAAAAGTGAAAGTATCACTTTTCTATTTCCCATCCAAAAAAGATATAATTAGGTAGGGAACTGGATTAACAAGGTTGAGACGCCTTGTCATTTGCCTAATTAAAGTGTGCCCGTGCGAACTTACTTAAATGAGAAATTCCCCGCAGCACGTATGCTGCCATAATTACTGTTAAGCTATCCACTCTCCTCGGATCCTATAATGGAATAATAATACTCGTTCTGAAGCGTGACTTGGCTTCTAATTCCCGTGGTACACGTCCTTAGAGTGTACAACCTACACTGGAGCCGGCACAGCGTGCCCTCGAGCTTTCTAACAATTTAGTCTTCGTTATGTTATGTTTGGAACAAGACAAACTGTGCATAAAGGTCATGATAATAATTACTAGGTTTTAAGGCGCTAACAAGACCCAATTGACCAAAATTGGCTTCTCTTAAGAAAAAAATTGCCAAATCTGTATAGTTTGTGGTAGTGGAAAAAATATATGTTAATTTTGAATATATTTCCCAGAACTTGGTTGTTACCAAAACACTTTTTGAAATCTCGATACAAACTAACGTCAAACTAACCTCTTACCTTGAGTTCTAATCTAAAATATCAACATACATATTTAATTAATAACAAGAACGTCTTATTTGAATGCAGAACTTGGTTGTTTTTTATTTTCGATCACTCAACATTGTGAGTAAATAGATAATTGCTTCATATTTTGCAATAAATTACAAGCGTTGTGTCATCGCGCTTCTCTTTCTTCACTATGCAATCTGACAGTGACCGCGGTTTAGGTGTTGTCAGCGTCTTAAGTCCATAGTTGGTAAGTAAGGAAGTTTGATCCAGAGGTTGAGGACGCGCACTCTAATGCCAAAATTACCCTAGGGCCCTAGACTGGTAAACAGTGTCACCAATTCATATCCACTGCTCTTTCGTATTCTTGCGAGGTGTGAACATGGCTTAAGGGTCGGGTAATCGCCCTTGACCTTGGCCATACAAAAGCGCGTCGCATTCTCGCCGCGCTGCCGTTCATTTTCATAGGGAATATTAATTTTTAGTAACAAAAATATGAATATTTACAAAAAATCACAGATTGAATTGTAAGAAAAAAAAAATATTCTGGTCATACAAAAAAAAAACATGAAAATATCATAAGTAGCTTGAAATTTATATGGTTTTTTTATGCTTTGGGTAGAAATTACTTCCTGAATTTATTTCATAAAGTATTTTACTGCAATACTTAAATATTCACTTATAGAATTGATGTGTATGCGTTCTAGTTTAACTGACATTTTTTGCATAACCTACTTGCATTATATGAAAGCGTATTAACAGATTTAAAAGTCACTAAAATCATATATCTGCGCCTTAAAGAATAAGAATAATAACCTCTTTTGTTCTGTATCTCACCTCTAACTCGAATGTAGGCGTAACAAAGCTCAAATTAAGCCCACAAAAATGTAGATTCTAAACACGTGTAGATTTTCCTTTTATTACGTCAATACACATGCCGTCTCCAGTTCCAGGTGTCTGAGCTCTCTGTTACACGTGCGTAATCGTACACATTTCTCTGAATACAGTATAATTTCGAAGCTCGTCTTGAATACTCGTAAATGAATCTTCATTAGGAATTATTGTCTCTTGAATCATCTGTACAGGTTGTGTGGCAGACTTCTTAGAGGGTAAATAGGTACATTGGTAGGTACTTAGTTAAGAACTTGATATGGTAGTAATTAGACCCGTGTGTGGAATTGAAATGTTTTAGGTATACATTAATTTTCTTTACTAACTACTAACTAACCAAGTTTATGTTAAGTTAGTTATTACTTTATGAACATTTCTATAACTTCATTTAAACATTACTTACCTATTATTAGAATGAATTGAGAATTCAAAGCTTTTAAAAGCTTTGAAAAGTATGTTTGAAAGGCCCGTTTATATTTGTTAGTCGCAGAGTTTAATAATCTACAACCCCTCCCATAATTTAAGTCCCTAAGCTGTCTCGCCACCCATGGGAAAAGATTATAAGGCCGACAAAAATCTACAGTACATAGATTAAATCGTGCTATCGGTTATTTTCGTTTAAAGTTTTCGTTGTTCCCTGTTTTGCCTCATTTTTATTTAACATACGTGGGTGTGTTCCTATGTTTACCTACACGATCACTACATGTGGTGAAACAGATACATTTCTTACCAAGTTCTAAACGGCTTCTGCATAATATACCTACAGGTCGTCTTTTAATTTATTGGCCAATATTTCAAGGGTTGAAAGAAGTTATCAAAAACAACTCTTTTCAGTCCAGACCAATTCTGAAATATTAACTGTTTCATACAAAATTACAATCCTTCGTCGTTCCAAGGTCCCTCCAATGAGCCCAAAATTGCTCATATTCGTAAGTTGGTGGCTGCATGTTTAGATTTAATTCTGTTTTATAATATTGTAATATCCATTAGTACCTTCATTTGAATAAAACTAGTAAACTCAAACTCAAAGCATTTATTTCAATTAGACCATTTACAGGGACTTTTGAATTGTTAAGGAGGCGGTCAGTTAGAAATATGAAGCTAGTTGCCCATTCCAAAGCGTAGTAGGTACCTATGGAGAAGAACGGGCAAGAAACTCCATGGACACTCTTTTTTAAAATAAATTTTAAATATTATATTGTAAAGATTAGTATAAATAATGTTGAATGTATAGCTAAATGTAAGGACGATGTAAAAAAACGCGTCCATAGTAGCAAAATAAACAAAAAAAAAAACTATTTCAAAATAAAATAATTAAAAATAAGCCGAGGCAGCTAAGAGATCACGAACATCACGCATGGATCAGCACCGTTCAGCTCAACCATTTTGAAGGGAGCTAAATGATCCAACACGTGCCACTATCAGCGAGACATCTGAGTGAGCATGACATACTCTCAGCTGCCAGGGATAAATGATACTTATTTAAGTTATGGAAGAGCGGAGTCTCCTAACACAAGCTTATCAATCATTAGTTGTTAAGGTTAACTTGTTAAAACAATAAACCGATTTACATTATTTTTCTTAATTTTTTCGTAAGAGGCCGGCTTATACCGGTTTTGTTACCGCTGATGTGCGACCTTCCATACTACTGAAGTACCTACGGTTGACCGTACGGCCCGTTGTACACGCGTTTTCTTTGCCGTGATAAACTTCGGTTGATTCGACGTGCGTAGGCAGGGTCGTCAGTGTTGTATGGATCACTATGGAAGCTTGTTGACACGGCAGCACTACGGCACGACGCCGTATGCGTCGTCTGGTGGATTAATGTGTCGTATAACAGCTCATACGATTATTCTACGGTGCGGCTAGCGTGACGTGCCGTAAAAAAACCGTGCCGTATAGAACGGGTCTACCTACTTACGCTTTAATTATTTTTGTTTTTTTTATTTTTTTTTTTAATTTTTCATTTTTTTTTAACTTTTTATTTATAATTTTAAACGTAACATAGTTTTTAAGTCGTTTCACTAACAATATTATGGGCAAAATATGTCTGAAATAAAGATATAATTATTTTTTTATTTTTATTTTATGCGAAGTCGTCAATACCGTCCAGTGGCACAGATTTCATTTGCACCTCGTGCTGTCACTCGATCTTAATTGACATGAATAAAATGCGAACGTGCCTTTCAATTATCACACGGCCTCGTAAATTTTAAATTGCGAGAATAAAAATATTAATTAAATCGGTCAACGTATTCGGACAGGCGAACCTTTTTCATGATATCTCTATAGCTTATGTAGGACGTATTTTTACATAAGTACAGTATCTAAATAGGTATATGTATAGGTCACATGGGATGGGACAAACAGTGAACTCAAGAATTATGAAGATCGATATTTTGATGAGGGCAATTTATAAATGAATTATTTGCAATATCTTAACTCATGTATATTTAAGAGTTCACAAATACTTTCATAAAAACTCAATAAATATAGGTATTTCACATCAAAATAATCGTTTTGCTGCTGTAAATCTTTCTATATTTTTGTTAGAGCCTGTGAAACTGAATATTTCGCTGCGGCGTCAGATTTAGGTGAAATTAATTGTACAGTTACGGGCATCCAGCCGCAACATACATTTTCCATCAGAGGGATTTGCCCGTAGAACACCCTCGGGGTGGGTCTAAATGAACAATTGAACGCATACTAAAAACTTTGTATATGTGCTAATTGTTTTACCAGCTACTCAATATATTATGCTGTAGAACAGATTTAAACTATTTTATGAACATTTGTGAATGTTTTATTGGTCCACTAGCTACTGCTTTTTCTAAAATAAAAGTAGCCTTGTTAAAACATCACTAAAACCAGATACTTTTATTTGGGTGGAAAATCATCCAATATCTTCTCCCGCTCTGGGCGGAGCGGGAGGGTGTGTCAGACTCTTACTGACTAAAACCCACCCGTATTCCTTCCGTTGCCTGTGTTGCCAGGGGCTTCGGTAACCCTTTTGTACCTTCCCGCGACCCCGGCAGGCATCGGCCCTAGCGTCCTTGTGCTGACGACATCTCTTTGAGGCGCGCGTGGAATACAACGTGCCGTCGACCCGGGTCTAGTCCTTACCGGACGGAGAGCTACCCATTGCTCACAGTCCGCAACCCGCGCCTACGGTGGCCGGAAATCCACTCGGGATTCCCGACGCCCAGGGCGTCTACTGCGGCGGCCTCTCTGCCGCCGATCGCCTCCACGAGGACACGACGGTGCTCTGCACAAGCCGGGCAGACCTCCACCGTATGCTCCACCGTGTCCTCCGGGCGATCCACACAGTGGTGACACCCGGGCGTTTCCTCCCGCCTTATCCGACACAGGAACCTCCCGAAGCTGCCGTGTCCGGTGTGGACCTGCGTCAGGGGGAAGGTGAGTGCGCCGTGGCGCCTCTCTAGCCACTCCTCAAAGAGGGGACTTATTGCCGCAATCGTGGCGTGCCCCGCTCTGGGTTACGACAATCGCACTCTCCATGTCGCCATGAGATCTCGCCGGAGCTCTGTCCGCTGTGCCGCGACTTCTCGTGGCAGCGGAGTTACGTTTCGCCTCCTCGCGCCACTCCCAAACGTGCGCGAGGACTTTTGCTTCCAGATCCCATGGCGGCAATCTGGCAGGGAGGCTCGCTGCCTCACAGGAGACCGTGCGGTATCCCCGGACCAGCCGGATGGCCATGACCCTTTTTTTTTCTGTTGGCTGGGGAATCGTCAAATAACTTCTCCCGCTCTGGGCGGAGCGGGAGGGTGTGTCAGACTCTTACTTGTGCTGACGACATCTCTTTGAGGCGCGCGTGGAATACAACCCGCCGCCGACCCGGGCCTGGTCCTTATCGGACGGTGAGCTACCCATTGATCACCGTCCGCAAGCCCGCGCCTACGGTGGCCGAAAATCCGCCCGGGATTCCCGACGCCCAGGGCGTCTCCTGCGGCGGCTAGGGGCGAGAGGGCGCGAAATTTGCCTTTCCCTCAACCGTCCCGCCTGCTCCTTCGTGAGCATTACTGCTTCGCAGAAGGAGGTGACGGCTGCCCATGTCCTCTCGCTCCGTACCATGGCCTGAACCAGGGCCGGACGCGAGAGATCTCTGCCACCGATCGTCTCCACGAGGACACGGCGGTGTTCTGGCCAAGCCAGGCAGACCTCCACCGTATGCTCCACCGTGTTGTCCGGGCGATCCACACAGTGGTGACACCCGGGCGTTTCCTCCCGCCTTATCCGACACAGGAACCTCCCGAAGCTGCCGTGACCGGTGAGGACCTGCGTCAGGTGGAAGGTGAGGACGCCGTGGCGCCTCTCTAGCCACTCCTCAAAGAGGGAACTTATCGCAGCAATCGTGGCGTGCCCAGCACTGGATTGCGACAACCGTACTCTCCACGTCGCCATGAGAACCCGCCGGAGCTCCGTCCGCTGAGCGGCGATTTCTCGCAGCAGCGGAGTTACGTTTCGGCGTTTGGCCTCCTCGCGCCACTCCCATACGTGCGCGAGGACTTTTGACTCCAGATACCATGGCGATGGCCATGACCCTGAGCAACACATTTTATAAATTTAAAAATATTGACATTCCCATCACTGTATATACATATATAAACTAGCATTAGACATTAGAAATTATATTTAAAAAATATTAAACGTTAAAAAGTACCAGGCTTGCATTGCTACGTACAATATGCCAAGCTATTTTAGACAAGAGTGCATTTTGTATGGGCCCTAGAAAATAAGGGTGGAAAAAATCTATGGACCCTGAAGCGATACCGCTTTAAATCCTTAAGATTATTTTACTTAAAGGAAACATTCCTTTATTTTTCAAAAGAAACAAAACTGCATTCACTGATTTCTCGACAAGCTTACCTACCTAAACCGGGAATCGAACCAGCTAAAAATTCACTGGTTTATTCTACTAATCGATAGGGTTATTGTTAAGGATAAAATCTCTCTAATAAACATTTGGTCTTAGAAATAAAAAAGATCAGATTAAATCTATCATTAATTTTATTTTAGCATCAATTCTCTTATGAAGGATACGTACGAGTATACATGAAAGAAAATTATTACCTAGCAAGACATTGATACTTGAACTATCTAAAATTATAATTTTGTTACACTTCGATAATTTAACAGATAAGTTGTTCGAAATGACCCAGACCCCTCGTTACGGATACACAAATTTAATCTTTTTGAAATTCACTTCGTGTAACGTTCTGCCATGTGTTGTGCTGTATGCTCCTAATAACATTTTCTACCTAAACCCTAAAGCTCTCATTTACAGTCTCATAAGACTTTTAGAAAATAACATTTTTACGTAGCCCCTTAAAAATAGTCCAGAGGCGTCAGGTCTGGACTTTTTACAGGCCATCTAATCGTCCCGTTTGTATCTATTCAGACATTGAAATTTTCATTAAGATAAGCCCTGAAAATTCTACTATTGTGAGCAGGAGCACCATCTTGTTGAAAAATTATATTATTTTGTTCCTATTCCGGTAGAAGGTTTAATTCGATGGTTTCATGGTAAAAGAATATTTCAACGTATTTTGCCGTATTCAGATGTCCTTCGTAAACGTGCACCAAAACAACCTTATTGCTTCTAATTCCGCACCAAACATTAAAGGAAAATGTGACCTGATTGTTAGTTTCGCGAACACGGAATGGATTTAGACGGGACCAATTTATAATTTATACATTCCATTATTACTGATTTTTTTTTCACCAGACCATGCAGTGTAGTCTAAGAAATTTGGGTTGTGGGCTATTTCTGTTTGAATATTCAGACAGACCCCTAATCTTCTTTGACGATCTCCGGGATGTAGTTTCTGCACCAATCGTCCATCACGAAAACATTTGTATTGGTACCTTTTCAAAACATTAAACGAGTATGGCTGGTGGTCTTGAGCAGCTTCCCTACTAGCTTTCGAGTAACACTCAAAGTATGTCAAAATATTTAGATCATAATCGGAAAAGTCTAGATTTTGTTGCTGTGGGCGTTCTAACGGTTTTTTTTAAATTTCCAATATTCACTAAGTATTTCTCCATTCACGACAAAACTTATCTAGACGGTATTTGTCTGTCTGAGTACCTCTCACCATACCAGTCTAGAGCTAAATTACAATTCTTGTTGTTTGAAATGTAAACTTTTAATAAATCGATTTGTTCTTGATACGCCATTATTACACAATTAATGGAAGCAAAACAAAACAAAATCGATGAATATGTCCAAAATGTTTGTTCGAATCTAAAATTGCAGTTCCGCAAACAATGTAAACGTTCTATTTTTAAACATTTCGTCCGAACGCCACGTTTAAGAAGGAAATTTGCATAGAATTATTATTACCATTATGAGGCCGGCAACACCGCGCGGCCACTGTCGGACTGCATAGAAAAGAAAGAGGAGCGCGATGACACAACGCTGGTAATTTAGTGCAAAATATGAAGCAATTATCGATTTACAAAAAAGCTATAGATTGTATAAAAAAATAAAACACTATTATGCTAATATATGTTACTTGTAGAATACTCTGACAAAAAATCAGAATGACTGCATGTATATTAGTATGGTTTTTAATCGTTAAAATACATTTTAGAGGAATCTTCGTGATTTTTTTCTATCGTATCGAATTAGTTATATTATGTTTTCAACACACTATCTAAGTATCTACCTAGCATATATCCTTAAGAATATCATATATTTTTCTGATTATGTTTACTGCATATATACTTTAAGGCATTATAAAACTTATAAAATTTGCGTTTAGGTCCTGTAGTCCCCTTAAACGATTTTCTTATCTAAGCAACAAGATACTTAGAGATAAATTATTAAACTTGTACTTCATTACTTGTAGAATACTCTGACAAAAAATCAGAATGACTGCATGTATATTAGTATGGTTTTTAATCGTTAAAATACATTTTAGAGGAATCTTCGTGATTTTTTTCTATCGTATCGAATTAGTTATATTATGTTTTCAACACACTATCTAAGTATCTACCTAGCATATATCCTTAAGAATATCATATATTTTTCTGATTATGTTTACTGCATATATACTTTAAGGCATTATAAAACTTATAAAATTTGCGTTTAGGTCCTGTAGTCCCCTTAAACGATTTTCTTATCTAAGCAACAAGATACTTAGAGATAAATTATTAAACTTGTACTTCATAGAATGTCTTTAGATGTTAGAGTTATAAGTAAATTATAACGTGGCTTTTACTTGTTGAAAGTAAACAGTTCTAGTCTAGGTAATGTTGATTAATGCCCTTGTGTACTAAATATTAGATTTCATGGATATCTTGTACAACAGACGATTGTAAGAACTAATGTTTCTTGAAGAAATCTTTAACATTAACTGTATCGACTAGTGAAATAAAATAGCGAATGTTATTTTTTTTTTATTTTTAGCTGGATCGATTCCCGGTTGATATAAGGGCGACAAATTGATGAATGCAGCTTTGTTTCTTTTTAAAAATAAATTAATGTTTCATTTAAGTTAAATAATCTATCTTAAGGATTTAAAATGATTTCCTTTCAGGGCCCATTGATTTTTTTCACCCTGTATAATAAACTGCCTAATAATATAAAGGAAGCAGAGAATTTTATATCATTTAAAAATAAATTAAAGACTTATTTGATCAAGAAAGCCTATTATAAAGTTAAGGATTATTTAATGATATATAATTATTATTTAGTAATTATTTTTTTAAGTGAAGTAATGATAATAAAATTATATAACTAATCAATTTCATAAATTATCTAATATTAATATTTGTAGTAGTCAAATTAATAAATAATGTAAGAAATATTTTTACTATAATAGATATTTGCACACCTGTTTAGGTAGGATATGGTTTAAAGAAATTTTTGTATGTACATATCACCTTATGTAGGTACCCATAGTCAAGCAAATAAATGATTAGATTTGATTCCAGTGAAAGTCCCGTCAAAATCGGTCTAGCCGTTTCGAAGATTAGCTCGAAGGAACAAACAAACAGACAGACAGACAAAATTAAAAGCAGATTTTGCAACAAGGGCAGAAAACAGTGTCTTATGTCGCGAGGTTTTCAAGCCCGCGTTAAACGAAGACACCTTTATCCCCGAGGAGAATACTCTACTTTTCACATCATCTACGAGACAATAAAAAGCAACATTACTAGAATCAAAGTATTTATTAAAATTACAATTACAGTTAGTAGATCTATTTACGGCCGAACCCAATAATTTATCTTCAGTGAACGATAGATCGCTATTGATGATAGACAGTGGTGCCGATTCCCTTGTTCACTAACTAAATTAAATTGAAGTTCAGTGCATCTTTTTCTTTCTATTTCATTAAGAAAAGGACAGAAGATAAATTTTAGTTTAGTCCTGTCAAATTAATCAGCGCTTGACGTAAATTGACGTAATTTTAGGAGGCAAGTTTTTAATCACGTCTAAACTTGTATGGAGTAGTGACAGGCGCTGATTAATTTGACAGGACTAAACTATAATTTATCTTCTGTCCTTTTCTTAATGAAATAGAAAGTAAAAGATGCACTGAACTTAAATTTAGTTTAGTTTGTGAACAAGGGAATCGGCACCATCATATTTCTATCTATCCTTGAATGACGTCTCACAATCATCGTTAAAGGGTATCTATCTAATGCTACGGCTATATTGTCGCGATAACGAGAACTCTCGCACACCACTCGACGTCTCACTGTACAACTGTGCTCTCTGCTGATAGCGCGAATTACACTTATGTAATTCGCGCTATCGCGACAATCCGTAGAATTCCGAAAACAATAGATAGGATTCTTTACTTGGCCCGTGGGTTCCGTTACAACCAACTTCACTTTAAAAAACAACGTGCGTTAAAACAACAAATTAACCTTGATATAAAAACTAGTGTATGAAAAAAAAAACGAACTGCTGCTGCGAACTGCGCTGCTGCGAAATGTGGGTGTACTACAGGTACATCTCTGCCCAACCCTTCGGGGAAACAAGGCGTAAATGTTATGTGTGTATGTGTTATGTGTTCTTTATATTTAAATTTTTAAATGACTGGATTAAGTTATAATTTATATTAAATTAAAACTGTTGTAAGTAAGTAGTACATTATACAAGATTTCACTGCATTTTGCTGAACTAATTTTTACCGATGGAGAGGAGGAATGAAACGTAATTGACAGTTTGTAAGACACACCACACCTTGTTGAGGATACTTTTAAATGAGAACATATTTCGATGTGTAAATTACGCACTGCTGTTTTATTTGAACGAAATCTTGTGTAAGTTCATAACAACTTAATTTGCTCAACATTATTATGATCAATATATGCGGCATTTATATAAAGTTCTTTTGATTTTAAGATTTTGAAGATCGTTTTCATCTCAAAATATTTTTCCCAAACAGATAACTCTGTTACTATTTCAAAATCACTTTCGTTTACCGTTATTTTACTTAAATCGGACATTGTGACACAGGTGTTGTTTTAAATGATAATTTATAAAATGTATTTTTTAAAGTAAATATTGCTGAGTTAAATACCCTGCAATAGTGTATTTCTATTGTATTACGTCATACGGCTGTGTAAACTAAAACGAGTCAACTGTCAACTGATAGTTAGATAATAGATCAGCGCATTTGTTTACATAGCCAAGTGACGTCATGACCACAGAGCAACATGGCGTCCACTGCGTCCAGCGTTTTCGTCAAACTACGCGCGAAATTTGAAAATATAATATTTTAATGCATTTTTATGGCACTTATCGATTGAATAAAAAAAATGTGATTTTTTGGGGCATATTAGCTCTATAGAATTTAATTAAAACACTTTTCAAAAATGGGTGTAAGACCCTATTCTGCGGATAGACCTATCTGTCCTGTCAAACAAATAGAGGTCAACATATTATTGGGGCGCATACTTAAGCTTTTTCATACAAATGGCTATCCGTATAAGTAAGCGATAGACTCTCTCATCAATAGATAGCGTGGGCCGGTAAGATTCCTTAATCTCTGATAGATTATTGGGACGTTAAAACCAGAGATAGATGGGTTTTTCTATCTCTAGTATGCCAAAACTGGTGATTATTGGGTTGGGTTTGGCCGTGTTTATATTAGAGGAGCGTACTTTTCAATTCTTATGTATTCACCAAGGACTACGAATTACCGTTCTTTCTTTGTATTGTATGTGGCAAATTTACCAGCAACAAACTATCTGAATTATTTTTCGATATCTTCGATTTTAATGCTTCAAAGACATTCACATTCACATTCACAAATCAAAGCCAACTGTAACAAAAATAGGCGAGTTACGTAAAAGGTGAGTTACATACTTTAATTGATCAAGGACAACTAATGAGGTACAATTGATTTTCTATTGTTTGACTCCGAATAGGTGTCGCGCAGGGCTTTTTTTTATTTTTTTTTTTAACAGGTTAATATCGAAATTGACTAAATATCATTTTTGTTAAAAAGCAAAACCAGTTCAAATTCAGTTATGGGTTTTTTTTTCATGCTGAAAAATGTAGTAAAATGTTATTATCTCCTAATCAAAACCTTCAATTATGGACTTTTTTCATGCTGAGATATGTATTTAAATAAAATTTCATTATCTCCTATTTATTTTAAAACACTTAGTGACTTTTACCTTTGAACCAACGATATATTAATTCTTATGTACTAAAAGTTATACACTATCTTAGATCTCATCATCATCACACATACAATTGTAATAATATAAACATAAACCTAACGAAGGTTTACAATTATGTTTAACTTAGATAAAGCGCAGAAACCTCGACATTTGACATGTCGAAACATCACATCAGGGGGCAACCACGACCTCTTAAAGCAGTATTATTTTAATAGGTTGGGGAAAAAGTTTCTTCGCATTTTTTAAGAAAATTCAAAACATTTTTTAGTATTGTTTATTTACATTTAACTAAAGTATGTAGGTACCATTTTGTTCGATAACTTTTTGCCATCTTGTTGGTAGGGACATGATCCCATTGCTATAGAAATTTTGGGACTTCTGATCAATCATATTTAATCACATGACTTCTGATACCGCGACAAGTGGTTTTGGCAGTCCTCTCGTGATGTTAACCTGACACTGCCCAAAGAATTCTGAAGAGACCGAAACAGGTGGAAATCTGAAGGTGCAAGGTCAGGACTATACGGCGGATGCATTAACACCTCCCAGCCAAACTCTCTTAATTTTTGCTAAGTGGCTAAAGATGTGTGACGTCTAGCGCTATCATGATAAAAAACCACACCCCTTCTGTTGATTAATTCCGGCCGCTTTCTCTCAACTTCTTGCTTTAATCTCATCAGTTGTTCGCAGTAGAGTTCAGAATCGATGGTCCTGCCTGGTGGTAATAGCTCATAATGAATAATGCCCTTCCAATCCCACCACACACACAGCATCACCTTGTTGCGAGTTAACCCGGGTTGCGCCACAGTCTGTGAAGCCTGACCGGCCTTTGACTACGACATTTTTCGCACGTTCTTGTCGTACGTGATCCACTTTTCATCACCAGTTATCAGCTTCTTCAAAAATGGTTCGGTTTCATTACGTCGTAATAAAGAATCACAAATGAGTACACGGTTCATTAGGTTTCTTTCAGTGAGCTCGTGAGGTACCCAAATATCGAGCTTTTTTGTGTACCCAGGTTTTTCAAATGCGCCAAAACTGTTTTGTGGTCAATTCCCAGTTCTTCAGCTACGTCGTAACTACTGATGTGCCGATCTTGCTCCACTTTTTCAAAAACGGCATCCATTTCATCCGTAATAGGGCGACCAGAGCGACGTGCATCATTGTCATCAAAATTTCAGGATTGAAAACGCTTAAACCAAATTTGTGCTACTCTCACAGACACTGCACTAGGTCCATAAACATCGCAAATTTTTTTCGCGGCTTGCGTTGCATTTTTACCTTTTTTGTAGTAAAATTTTTAAATGTATCGAATTTCTTCATTAGATTCACTGATCTTGACGGTACGAAAAACAAATAAAAATCACACATTTTCCTTATTTGAATTTGGAATTATGTTCTTTAAAATTTAAACTTTCAATGATACCAAAACCAGCCAGATACAAATAGTATACCCAAAGAGATTTTATTACAAGTTCATACATACTATAATACGAAAAGACTTTTTCCTCAACCTAATAATATCACATCAGTGTAAACATGAGATGAAGCTATACAGGAGGTATAGCTCCATCTCTTTCCCACTGCAAAGCAATATTAAAATAATACTGCTATAAGAGGCTGTGGTTGCTCCCCAGCAGTAGATCGCACATAAGCGATCTATGCATGAGCGGGTCGCTAGTATAGTAAGTATGTAGCTGTTTCAGTTACTAAAACTTCAATCATTAGTTAAGTACTTACTTTTGTGGCAAGAAATCTGTGGGCTTCATTTAGAAACGTTTCCACATTTTGAGCTGTGAAAACTTTCGATTTCTTAGCACGATCTCCTTCCGATTTCCTTTTTAAAGCCGGCCAAGTGCATGTCGGACCACGCACAATGAAGGGTTTCGTAGTTTAGATGAATTTATCCCAGAAACAAACTTAACATTGTACTTCAAAAACATGTTTTCCCATACATCGATATACGTCACGGTCAATTCTCTAACTGCAAATTTAAGTCGGTCGACTATTACTCGTTAACTTGTAAAGCCTACTTAGCTGTGATAGTTTTCCTTTTAGCACGTTTTACACTTGACTCTAACAAAAATCAGCACTTTAAAGCTTAATATTACGCAAACGGATCCTTGAACCGAAAAATGGTGATCACAGACCAGTAATATTTTTTAATGGCCTATCCAACGATACCCCACACCATGAGATAGACGAAAAAACAATATCATCCCCACTTTACGTGCAAAATACATTTTTTTCAAGGTATTATTTTACCACTTTGTCGGCGTAATTAATATATATACCCATGCCAAATTAAAGCTTTCTAGTACTAAGTATCTCTGAGCTAAGCCTTGGACAGGCAGACAGACAGATGGGCATGGCGAAACTATAAGGATTCCTTGTTTACTGCAGTGTATGTATTAATTTGAATATTTTGTTTGATGCACTTTAGGCTACTTGGCTTTTTCTACTTGATAAATGCTTAAAGTAGACTAAAAATAATGATTCAGATACATACTTGAAGCCCTCTATGGCTCGTAAAGACCGGGGCGATATCGCGGGCACGACAAGCATATTACTGCCTGTCGCGCTAGTCTGCACGAGCCTTTACAGTTGTAAAAATCGTCATAGGCTTTCATGTACGATTCCATGGTGTTTTCTGGGATTAAATTGTGGGCAATTCCAATGGCTTCGGATTAAATGTACTCCGGAGTCAAATCACTACACATGTCACTCGACAATTTTTATTTGATTTAATCTTTAACTTGATGTTAAGCAGCAAAGTAATTTGCAGTATTCGCACCTTTTTTATTTTGTGTTCTATCTTTCTTTTATTTGTGTTTTACGCGTGGTGGCCAGTTCGATTTTCGAACAATTTATTGATGTGTAACATATTTCCTCTCGCTTCCTGTGAGAGTGATTTCGTGAAAAGGGATGAAAGTGTGTAGACAGGAAGTGCCAGCTTGAGCATGGAAAAAGTTTATAATAAATTTTACTTTATAATAAATAGCATGGAATTAGTGTACTCATGGAATTAGTAAGTATTATATAGATTGTAAATAGAGGGGGTCTAATTTTGACCAATGGGCGACTACTAGTAATGAATTCGAATAAATATTTCAGTATTTACCTTTTTTTTAATTCTTAGGTTAATTTCTGTCGCTGCTCAGTTGCTTAATACCAAGATGTTACACATCATATGCGACTACTGTAAGGCACGCTCGTTTTTTATGTTTTTTTAGTGCAGTCTCAATGGTAAATGCATGGAATTAGTATGTACTATTGTAAATGTTTGCATGCGATTTTTACTTGAGGTTCCAAATTCAAATCACATTTATGACCAGCGGATCGTAATTAAATCTAATACAATATAAATGCCCGGCTAGACCCCGGCTTTAATTACTTACCTACTTTAGGTTAGGTTTGCATGACATATAATTTGACATTGTCGAGCAGGTGGAGTGAAAATTGTAGATTGTACAACTAGTACATGAAAGAAGCTCGTTTATACCCGAGTTATACACTCTGCTTTTCACTTCGATAACAAGAAAATAAAACGGGCATAAAGTATATAACAGTATTCCATTGTTTCAGTTTAGTCACTTTTCACTGTTCAAAAATGTTGCAAAATTGAAGAAGAGAATAGCTAATTCCTTAAGTTTTTTTTTCTACATGTGTCATTAGACTTGGGTACTTCATACTGCCATGCCATACAAACGTTTGTTTGCGTTTTTAAATAATAAATGACAATAATTTTATCTGGTTTAATTAAATTAACGATAAAAACACGGTAATATAAATTAAAGCAAATAAAATAAAGACTATTCTGCGACGTTTTATCGTGCGTGTGGTTGTTGGGCCTGATTATCTTAGTCTTAGAAAAAATAAATACTTTTTGCACTGGAACATAAAAAGCAACTTTATGTCGCCTACGCACAACATAAAGATGAACTTTTAGAGCATGAGAAGTCAAAAATGATTTTTCATCCCATCTATTCGAAAAGAGGCGAATGGTTCATCGATAAGTGCGAGCAAAATGGGTCATTCCGGCGCACTTAATAACAGTGACAAAATGACTTTTGAATTTGGAACACTATTTAATTAAGAATTTTGAACGCAATTCGCTTCGATAAAGTACTGGCCGGTAATAAAAAAGCGCGCCTGGCGACGAGTCATTGGTTAAACAAATTTAAAAAAAAAACACGGGAACTTCTTATTTGTTTTATCAAAACTTTTTGTCAAAATATTTTAATTTGATATTAATATAAATTTGTAATTTGGTTATATAAATATTCGTCACTACTAAAATCATCTCTTATTTATTTTTCTCATAGAGGGGGATGAAAAGCAGAGTGTGTCACACGGTACGAAAATTATTTAACCTCGAGCGACATACTTTGAATCCCTCGCTACGCTTAGGATTCTACTCTAGAATCCCTCGCTAGGCTCGGGATTCTACTCTATTTTGAATTTGGAACACTATTTAATTAAAAAGTTTGAACGCAATTAGCTTCGATAAAGTCCTGGGGGCAACCATGTCCTCTTATAGCAGTATTATTATAATATTACTTTACAGTGGGAAAGAGATGGACCTGTACAGGACTTATAGCTCCATCTCTTTCTCACGCTGAAGTAATATTGAAATAATACTGCTGTAAGAGGTGATGGTTGCCGCCCCAGGCCAGTAATAAAAAGCGCGCCTGCCAACGCGGCATAGGTAACCAAATAAAAAAATACGCGGGAACTTTTTATTCGTTTTTTCATTACTTTTGGTCAATTTTAATTTGGTGTAATTTGGTTATATAAATATTCCTCACTACCAACTTAAATGTCACTACTAAAATCATCTCTTATTTATTTTTTTCACAGAAGGGGATGATAAGCAGAGTGTACCACACGGTACCAAAATTATTTAACCTCGAGCGTCGTACTTTGAATCCCGCTTAGGATTCTACTCAAGAATCCCTCGCTACGCCCGGGATTCTCTCTAGAATCCTTCGCTTCGCGCTGGATTCAAACACTCGATCTCGCCCTCAATAAATTACTTTGGTCCCATGTGACACAATCTACTATTTTGTTATAAGCACCGTATAAACTTTCGTATGCTTTAATACAAACTTGTTATTTTGACATGACAACAATACTTGAATTTTATTTATTTGTATACATAATTAAAATATCATAGAAAAACATTATATCATATGTCAGCTAAGCTGTTGTCCAATCATCGTTTTAAAAACATTTTCAATTTTTTTTTTCTACTTTTCAGTTAGTAACATATTTTATCATTCCCAGTAGGTCCTACTAGCATAAAGAGATAACAAAACACTACAACGTTCCTAACAAAAATAACAATAAGTAGGTTATATAGGTGCTTACTAAGAAACACAATTAATTAACAATTAAAGAAACACAATGAAGACGTATACCAGTTACAATATTTCACAACAAAACAGTTTCTTAGAGCCTTTACTGGATCTCACTAACCACAAGGCTGACAAACGATAACTATTATGACGTCATCAAAGTTTACAAGACAAGCGGAACAGGGTTGAATAGTAACTACTTAGAGTGACGCCTTTATTCCCAACGAATCTAACGTAGAAAAAGATGACTACTCACACTAAAACTGACTGAAAAGTATAAAGTCTTCTTAATCTATCCTTTCGTAGTTTGCTGCTTAACTCTACGTATTATGGTATATGGTATTTCTATGGAAAGTGCCAAGCAGTTTCCATAGAAATAAGCAGAAACTTTTATTTCATATTTTACTGTATAACAGTTTTCTTTTGTGTTACATAAATAAAGTAGGGATAAACTAGTGAAGGAACCAACAAAGTTGGTGTGCCGTTTCCGAGAAATTCGCTAAAACATGTACATAGGTAGTAAACATAAGCCACACATTCGTCAAAACAAACATCAGAATTGTTCCAAAAACTAACTATGCTCAACATAAAAGGCTTCACTTGTTTTAAAAACAAGTTATTTGGCCAATTATGTCGACAAACATGATTGTTGTGGAACTGTTATTATTCATAAAGCTTCATAGTTCCACAAAGGCAACAAAAAGACTGTTTTCTGTACAAAACAATAAGTAACCGCGTGCGGGCGACAGTCGAGCGGTAAATTGTTCAGGGGAGCGATTAAAGCGTGGAAATTGTTTTGCAACAATGGTGGTGACACGGTTGCTAAGGACGCCATTAAATCTTTTATCTTGTTTGACAACGAAAATTGTCAATGAGTTTCAGATGCAACAGGGTTGCACTGAAATTAAAATCTTTATTTTAGTTTCCAGTTCTAGATTGCTGTGTTACATTCATTCACACATTGAGAGAATAATTATTTATTGCATAGGTACTCGTATACATTAAAATGCTTGGAAACAATATATAACACAACTATTATTAACGCTAGGTAGGTACTAAATTAAATGACTGAAGTACTAAACTAACTATACTTACAAATAAATACAAAAACAAAAGGACACTCAGGTGTCGTAGTACTCGTCCGCATAGTGGTCATCCGGACACGTGTCCAGAAGACTGGCAACATTTCGTTGAACGGCAATGCTAATTCTTTGGCCAAGGAACAAGCCAGCCCTCTACACGCGTAGCCTGACGAATTCTATCTCTATTCTGCCAAGAATAGACTAAGTTCTTTCTATCCAACTCGACATTTCTTCTGCCCGAGTACGGAGCGACCCGTAGACTTGCGTTTGGACATATTTGGACGTCAAAAATAAAAATACCTACAGGTAAAATGTCAATGTTCAAAACATCAAAAATTTAAATTACGATTGTATCGAAATATTGAAATGCCGAGTGATTAAAATATCCAATGATTAAAAATGTTGATATTCATGATACCCAAGTTCGAAATGTCATCATTTAATACACTATATTTACGTTAAAAATACCTACTAGTTAAAATATCGAACAAATTGATATAGGTACTATGACTGGAAAAAATGTAGGTAGATTGGAAATTATATTATTGATTTATCAATTATTATTCATAAATGTAGGTAGATTGAAAATTATATTATTGTTTTATCAATTATTATTCATAAAGGTAGGTAGATTTGAAATTGTCACACTCTGCCAACTCATTGCTATTAGTCAATAGTCTGTCCACCGCAAACGTTTAAGGTATTGATTAACGAATATGATCATATCGGAACACTGAGTTTTCAAAAGGATTTAAGGTGCAAGTAAATGGTTTTGTCAGCACAAATGTAGGGGTCCACTAGGGCCGATGCCTGCCGGGGTCGCGGGAAGGTAATAATGGGTCACCGAGGCCCCTGGCAACACAGGCAACAGGAAGGGAAACGGGTGGGTTTTAGTCAGTAAGAGCTCTGGGCGGAGCGGGAAGGTGTGTCAGACACCTTCCCGCTCCGCCCAGAGCGGGAGAAGTTATTTGATGATTTCCCATCCAAAAAAAAAAAGTAAATGGTTTTGCTTATACGAAAAATCGACAGAGCCATGGTAAAATATATTGCGATTGTGAATATTAAACAGTTTAATAATGTGAAAATCACGATTAATAACTAACATTTTTGCGGAAGTTCATTGTGCAACATTGATATCGTGCAGCGGCGAACATATCATGAAGGAAACTCTATGAGAGTGAATGTCGCTGCTAACATGGATAAATAATTTAAAACGTAAGATGACAGAACAACCTACCGTTAAAACTTGTCAAATATTACGATATCATATTGCGTCTACTAGGCTGCTATTGGAACGAAGTTATCAACGAAAGAATCTCTAAGGCTGATTGATTATTGGTGAGGAAAAAAAAACAATTAAAAATACCCATGGAAACCACAGAATTCGACTTTGATATCGATTTCGAATTAACAATGCTCAATGAAGCTAATTTTGTCATTAAACAAAGACTTTTTGCTGTTTAGTACAAAGGAGTTAGTGAAATATCTGTGTGAAGCAAATTAGTTACTGGGTAATGGATGGTACTTTAAAATCGTACCACAGGTACCTATTCCAACAATTATAAATACAATTCATGGAAAAAGAACCTTTCCTTTACTGTTGGCGCTTTGCACCCATAAAGATAAGGCATCCTCTGACGTCATGTTTGATTTAATGATTGAGTACTGCACAGATAATGAAATTCCATTGAACCCATCGCATGTAATCTTCGAAAAGGCTCCAGCCTTAAGTTTGCGCCAAAATTTCGAATCTATTACTTTGAAAGGATGTTTTTTTCATCTGAGACAAATATTAGGTATATCGTAAAATCCAAAAAATGGATTGTCTTCAAAATACAATACCGACAATAAATTCAACCAGGAAACTAAGTGTCTTTTAGCGTAAAGTTACATTAACCATGATAATATATGTAGTTATGTATTTTAACGATTTGATAAAAACTTTTTCAAATGATATTCTCAGAATTACACAATGGTTTGGTGAAAACTACGTTATTGGCATAAATATAATCAACAACCAAAGTAGTTTAGTCCACACTTTTGGTGCCAAAATTACCAATCTACGATACAACGCACTCAAAATAGTGCTGAATCCTTTCACCACCATATTAATGAAATAATTATGTTCTGGCGGCTTTCTCGCGCAACGCATCAGCATTGCAATTCACCGAGGAAATGCCGCCAGCATTCTCGGTACAATGCCTCGAGCACCTTTTTTAGGTTTAACTCAGTTTTAATTGAATTTAGTTAATGTTAATAATCATCTTGTAATTTGGTTATGTAAATAAACGCGTTAAATTATGTTCTAAAAGACATGTTGACTTTTACTGTTTAGCATAGTTGATGAAAGAAACAATTTTTTTTTATTGTAATTAAAAAAATCCATAACGGAGACACATTAATTAATTATATTCCGCAAATGTTTAATTTTATAAACACTCGCTGTACAAATATTTATTTGGCAAATGCTTCTTATTACAAACATTTTGCATGATATTTAATCATATATACATTTTTCATAAAATATTTATATTCTTTTGGAAAAATCTAATAAATCCAATAAATGATATTTAGTATAAATAAACATTTATTTATACTAAATATCATTTATTAAGATATATTTTCTAAACCAATGACAAAGTGATCTTTACAGGTTTTTCTATATCGATGCCCCCAAGCAATAAGTCGGTAATGTGCTATTATGGACTTATTATTGTTATGTCAAATTCGGCACCTATGGGTTTGGATACATCTTAGTGATTTATTTCACATTTTTCGTAGTGATATTTACCAAGAAATCATGAAAAACACCTTTATTGTAGGGAAATTCTAAAACTAAATTGTGACGAGAAAAGTATCTTTACGTATCAATACAAAAATATTTTGCGAATTTAATTTTGGTAAGTTGCTATTACCGAGTTATTGGCGTAAATAACTAATTTCGGGCAGATCTTGTAACCGCTAGCACGTCGTTGTTGTCGAATTATTTTTAGTAAGCTCAAACCGTAATGCGAACTAACAAGCTTTTTAAAGTACATAATTTATTAATAAATATGTGTAAAATTGCAATACGCATCAAATTTGAACACGTCTAGTCCTGTTTTCGATAAAAACAATAACGTTTTATAACGATACTGTTACAGTGTCAATCTAAAATAACCACAATAACCTCGTAATAACAAATTACGTATCGTTTTCAAGAAATGAAATAACGTTGGAAAAGTCCATATCGTAATGTTACGTATCAACATTTTTAATAAATTTCCTGCAATAATGGCGCAGTGTATATTAATTAAACAATTTACATAGCATATTTTTGTAATATGTATTTTCTTAATTTGCAAGATTTTTCACACACTCAGTTTAATATTGACATCGTAATTGAATTACACAAAAATAATACTTTCGTTTGATGTATTGATGTCCTCAATAGTACGACTAGTTAAAAAGATATTCAACAAAAACAGAAAAACATTTCTCCTGTAAAATGTGAGTTTTCCTATTACCGACTTTTGCTTGGGGGCGTCGATTATATTCTAGTCGTTTATGGCACTCGCCGGCCGCAGTCGCAGCACGCTACTGACAAATGCGTGCACTGACTGGACAGGTCCACTCAATCTGTGTGGTTCAAAATACCATTTCAGACACCAATCGACACGGTCTTCAAATGATCTGACCAAGATTATGTCTGGACTTTAAAAGAGACTGTGACCTCTGAGTTTGTTTCGGCCTTTCTTCTCAGAGTAGTCAGATAGAAAACGCCGACCTCAACTAGTTTTAAAAAATATGTTTGACGTGTAAACTACTTACAGAAATAAATTCATTTATCATTTAAAAATATTTAACCTAATCTAACTAATTCGGTTCCACGGAAAAATCTTTAGTAAGCCATTTGCAATTATAATTATCTGTAACTACTGATAATATATATTTTGTTGATTTATTCATTCAAATTACCCTTTTGCCTATTCAATTAGTTATATTTTTTATAAAATTGCTTAATCATGCAATATGTAAAACGTTGTTTTATGAGATAGCATGAATTAAAAATGAATTGTTTGTCAAACAACACGTTATAAAATAAAAGTTTATCGGGTAATTATTTTCTTAAGTGAATTATTTGACAAACTTTTTGTAAAATGATGAAATGACAGATCATGTTTTTGGCAATCGTTACTTGTCAAGTGAAAATAAATTAATTTAAATTGATTTTGGGTGAAATGACAGGATACCAAAATTATATTTAAAGGTGGTCGACGAAACAAGGGAGTTCCATTACATGACTTGTACATAATAAATAAATATAGATATTTAGGACGAATATATATATTTAGGACGTTCGATACTCTGTACTTCGATATTTAGGACACTCAATATTCTGTACTTTCGATATTTAGGTCTTTCGATGTCCCTTTTGTAGATAATTAGATTTTAGATATATTGGACGTAGGTTATTTTACAGTTTTATTTTATTTTACCATACAAAGTTATTTTACCATTCGATAATATTAAACATCCGTTATTTTGATTTTTGGTTTTATGGTCGTTCGATATTTAAGTTTTCGATATTATGGGCACTGTCATTTTACCCGTACGTATTTTAATTTTCGACGTTCAAATACGTACCTTCTCGTTTCTATGAAGACAAAGACATTTAGTCTTTTCTTAGCAACGGGGAGGTAGCTAGTGATGTATATAAGCTAAGAATTCTACGATAATATTACATTTCGTTATCGAAAAAAATGTGTCAATCGCCATATTTTAATTAATAAAAACCAGCGCAAAACCGTTTTTTTTTTCTTTTTTAACTAAAACAAATATAAATTTAAATTAAAATATCTCAAAAACGATGCGTCTTGTGCAAAAAATAACAGAAATGTTACCTTTCTGTTATTTTTTGCTTGCACAGGATGTATCACTGGGGGTGGGCCCCAGTGATACATCCCGTGCAAGCACCACCGAACATGAATTTAAGGAATAAATACCGGTTTTTTTTTCCAATATGAATTTAAAGAAAGAAAAAATGTTTTTTATTTAAATTTTTCGCTGCTTTTTGTTGTGTAACATCTTTGCTCTCGCTTTCTGTGGGAGTGATTTCGTGAAAATGGACGGAAGTGTGTAACAGGAAGTGACAGCTTGAGCGTACTTCATAATAGCATGGAATTAGTGTACTCATGGGATGAGTAAGCACTATATACCTAGATATTTCGACTAGTTGGCGACCACTAGGTAGTAATGTTTATTCGAATAAATATTTCAGTATTTAGCTTTTTGACATTTTGAAGTTAATTTCTGTCACTGCTCAGTTGCTTTTTTATCATCATCATCATCATATTATTGTGCGACGACTGTAAGGCCCGCTTGTTTTTTTTTTATCATCTCGTGGATTGTTTTCGACTAGAACAACAATTATTTTTTCCACTATTTATCCCAAAACGTATTTTTTATTTTCTTTGCTGCTTATGGTGCCCCTAAGCGTATACTCGAATTCCTACAACTCCGCCCCTAAGACGACCCACTGACCAGATTGTTCAGTGAGAAGAAATTTGGACGGTGAAAATATTGAATTGAGTTTTCAGAATCAATAGGTTTTCAGAATCAATCAATTCTTGTGTCATGATTTCCAAATATTAATAAGATGTGTCGTGATTAAACAGTAAATATAAAATTAAAAGTATGTGATTTGCTTCAAATGATTTTTGTATCAGAGTAGTCATGAAGTTTAAAAGTATCTAATTTGACAGTTACCGTAAAAGTACTGGTTTTTTAACATAACCGAACGGAAAACATGATATTTGGTGTGCGCGGTAGTTGCTAAGTTAGTTCTCTTCGAGCCTCGGAATCTAAAGGTTGTCTTCAAGATGTCTAAAGTCTATACTGATATTATATTGAGTACCTAATTAAATAGTTTGTTAAATATTGCTAAATATCAAGTTTGTATGTGTACAAGAATATAAATACAGAAATATTCGTACTGACAAGGCGTGTTCATTTCACTTGTCTAGGTCCAATATAATATAGACTATTCGACTCTTATTGAGAAGAAATGTTTCTACCCCCAAGTGTCAAAAGTAGAGAAAAATTAATCGTGATACTTGAGATTGTAGACTTTTGTCGACTGTAGAATAGAAACATTGCATCTTTTCAGTTTTAATATCGCAATGCTTGACACGGTAGAAATCATTCTACAATCTGTAATTTTGTCGGCCGACAAAACCCGTTTCTATGGTGGACATGCTACACGATGCTATGCTTAGCACGAGCACCGTTTTGTCGACGGAAGAGTAAACAAAAATGACGTTCCGTGTAGACAGTACGACGGCAGCAAAGTAGAAAGAGTCAACTGCTATTCTTACGAAATTCACTCTTTTATATAATTCGACTCAGAATTCGTTGTTTTGTCATAGGATTTTTTTTTGTTTGATTCTCAATTTTTTCTGATATTAAGTCACGTACCTATATAACGACAACTACAACATTTTTTCTGAAACTGTTGAAGTGCCGTATTTTGGAACAAAAATAATTAAGTATTATAACAACATTATTACAATTTAAATAATTTTAATATTGGCCTTGACCATTTCCTTGGTAATGCGCTATTAACTAAATGATGTAAAATAGGAGAAGATAGCTTTGCTCTTATATTAATTATCAAAGTTTTGCGTTCAAAACGCTCTCCTGTAAAATCATGATTTTGTAGATAACCGTATATACTTTGAAGCCGTCGAGTAGAAAGTTTTCTACTGTCTTTAGCATGGCGATTACAAAATGAAATTGTCTTCACTACCTTAGACAACTGTCAGTTGTCAGTGTGATTTTGACAGTTTGGGATACAAAACTTTCTTCTGAAATAGTCTACATAAAAAAGGACGTAGACAAAGATCGTTAGAAACGAAAGACAAAACGACAGATCGTAGAAGGAATTCTACGGTGCGATGTCAAAAATTGAGATATGAAATGTCACTTTGTATGGAAAGAGCTGGGTCTATTCTTCGTAGAAATAGAAAGCGTCATGCTAAGCCACGTGAAGTGTCGATTAGTCGGCGAGAAATATCCATAAAAAAGACGCGCAGTTGGCCGCACGTACACGCTCTTACACATTCTTCTTCTTTCAATTTGGTTAATAAAACAGATCCATAGTTTTGATACCGTCATTCCAAAGTATTTCGAGTGACTTTTTCCATTATTTTACATCCTTTTGATGAATCAAAATAAAGTTTTCAGATGCTTTTCAGAAGCAGATAAACAAAAAAGGCCAAAAGAGAAATTAATATCTCGGTAAAATGACGTTCTTCGCTGAAAACTTTTATTAATTGAATTTAAAAGTTACTGAAATATGATAGAGCAAAAAAATCGTATCAGCGAGCTGTAAAATTGGTCTTGGAGAAATTTTAATGAATGGTTTTCACATAATAGGTAGTGTTAGGTAGGTGGTGTTAGGTGGTGGTGGTGGTAGGTGTCTAATACTGATGAAAAGGTACCTCTTTTCCTTGAATTTGTATGTATGTATATTATAAGTTTGTAACCTATTTATGTACTTCTGTACCTATTTTATTTATAATCTATTATCTTTCAAACTTTTTCATTATTATTTTTCCTCTCAGAGCACCTGCCATCTTATCTCTTCACCACTATTGGTTGACCGGTAGAGAGTCCGCCTTTATGTGTGTGAGAAGTTTAAATAAATAAATAAATAAAATGATAGATGTTCATGACAGCCGTACTAATATGCCAGAACTGGTCTTCTAAGAAAGGTCGTACATCAAAATATATAAATGTATACCTATGCTCACACAGGAATACTCTTTGTAAAAGCTTAATAAAATATTATGTTTATCGTGTCAGAACCATTAGCTTTACTTTTAGTTATACTTAATTACATTAAAGTAGCTTCTTCCCGCGACTTCGTCCGTGTAAAATTTCTTGTTTTAACATAAAATATGTATATCCTACAACCCACCGCGTCACATCGCATCGCCCGCCTGCGCTGTTACGTTGTTTCTGCTTAGAGCTATTTTTAATTATTTTTCTTTTTGTTCGGCTTCTAGGGCTCGTAGCGTGATGTTAAATAATCTATAACCTTCTTCAAGAATTGGGCTATCAACTGCAAAAAGATATTTCAAATCCGACTGGTAGTTCCAGAGATTAGCGCGTTCAAACAATCAAACTTCAGCTTTATTATATTAGTAAGTTATAAAGTAAGATAAGTTAGTAATAGATGAACGCTGGATTCAATTTACTATTTAATTTACTAACTGGTTGATTTTTTTATTTTTACTCCGCTCGCTCGATCAAATTTTTTTCTTAACTTGATTACAAAATTAAGGTATCAAAGCTTTACTTCACCTTCAAATACATCTTTAACTCAAAACGCAATTAACCTTTCACTAAAGCCATGAATATTTTATGTAGTTACATAGGCTAAAACACTCCAAAAAGAATCTCCACACTTTTCTTCTTAGAAAAGAACTCAATTTGGATTGGAAAAATATGAAAGGGATCAACATCAATTGTAAGAAAAGAAAAGTTTTTTTATGTCGCGACAGACATTTCGGAACGATATAAATTTCTGTATTTACATACCAATGGCTATGAGGCGGAGATAACCAATTTGGAATCTGAAAAATATTCCGATATTGTCCCAATTTCGAGAGCTTTCCGTTAAAACCACCAGCTCTACTTTCACGTTAAGGTTACCAAAGAGATAAGTTTAAAGAATGAGCTGGACTAGATGACTAGAAAATTGAGAAGCATTAACATACTTTTTATTACAATTTGCAGATAGTGGGATACGGGCGTATCCCACGCAAAAACTATATATAGATTCTACTAAATACGAGAACTAAACTACTGATTAACGATAACGGCTTACATGCCCGTCTAGTCTAGTCTAGTCTAGTCTAGTCTAGTCCTTAGTAAGTAGAGGTTTCCCTGGTGGAAAGACATCATACACAAGAAAATAAAGGTTATCAGAGGGTTAGTGAGAATCACTTACCTCTTTGTCCTTTGAAGCCAACATCACACAGCTAAATGACGACCGCCTGGTACACACTACACACAGTCACACACTTAAAATTGTAGGTACTAAAGTCCGGCCGATAAGAGAATGCGTTCCTGACAGCTGTCAGCTGAGTATAAAAAGAAACTTGTTTTACGAATTTATACGTTATTAGTTCCTAATCGTGTCCAACTGACAGGTGTCGAGAACGCATTCTCTCGGCGGCCGAAATATAGGTAAATATAAACCTCCTCACACGCAGTTTATTATTGGTAACAACGCCAAAAAATGTGTTTTATTACACTGTTACACATACAGCTTTCCAAAGAAAAGTATGTGCTTATGGAATCATCGTCTATCTTCGGAAATACGAACGCGTGATGATCAATCTGCCTAAGCTTTTTCCCAACTATGTTGGGGTCGGTTTCCAGTCTAAACGGAAGCAACTGAATACCAGCATTTAAAATAGAGTGACTGCCTATTAGACGTCCAAAACACAGTTACTGAGTAACACGATACCCGTCGGTAAGACTGGTTGTCAGACTTTTGGACTTCTGACTAATTTCTGATTCAAAGAGCTATGAATGACAGCCTGGACCAACGACTTAACGTCCTTTCCGAGGCACGGAGGCGTCTCGATATGTAATGGATGGTCACCCATCCACCACGAACCGACCGCGGCAAGCGTAGCTATTAAGATTAACAACTTGGTGCAATTCCAAAAAACTTTTGAGTAACAAATAACGATCCGGACCAGAGTAGGTTACCCGACGAGAGAGATCACTTCATAAAAACGTGCAATAATAGGTGAACTACCACAATGCATTGAATGCGGTAGAACAAAACTTAGAAGCATTTCCTGGGGGGTTACTCAGTGGCGCGACGTTCGTGAACATGAAGATTTGGAAACATGAAGATTACCGAAGCGCATACCTGTTCTGGTTTACTTGCACCTAGGTATGTTTCTGGATTCACATATATAAGAGCAATATATGTATGTAACAAATCAATCGGAGCAAGAGATATCCTCAATATTGAGGATAATAACTCACTCGTCAAAAGATGAGTAACTTTTGACGAGTGATTTATTGAAACTCGATCCATACTCATTACCTTGACTTTTATGTTTATTAGCTTTTCAGTCAAGATTGTTTCGACTCGAGATTTGTTGAAAAGACGCTGTTAGATGTGACGATTGTTAGATCACTGGTAAAAATAAGTCCACGAACGATACATATTTATACGGATAATTAGTTTATTTCACTTCACGTAATCAACAAGGGATTGAACTACGGTTACGGTGAAAACTAGGGTTCAACGGTTGAACTATCCCTTATTGTCGTTTTCCTAGTACGACACACCTGACCTTTCTGAAGAACATCACCAATTAGGTCACTTTATGTCTTCCTAGGGTGTCCCTCCCGGCGTTTCCACTCACTTTTTTCTTTTGTTAGTCGCCTTTCATTTATCCTCTCAACATCACCAAACCATCTAAACATATTCTTTTAAATTTTTATCACTACATCTTCTTTTGAACCTCACCATTGCCTTACCACATCATTCCTCAGCCTATCATTTATAATCACACCACACATGCTTCGTTAGGAACGCATTTTATTTATTTATGAATAATTAATTAAAACGGTACAACACCGATTATATTAATTAAAACGGGGTGAATAGGGAAGCAGGGGTGAATCAGGACGAAACCTTAAAATGGATTTTATTGTTGAAATATAGTTTGTTGCAAAAAGGACTCGTATGTGTTTACTGTGTTAACGACTAACTTTCCTTGTCGGCAGAAAACTGTATTATTTCAACGTTAAAATCCATTTTAAAATTTCGTCCCGATTCACTACTGCATCCATATTCACCCTGTTTTACGGTATCTAAATATAACAGTCTCGTATAATAGTACATTATGATATAAGTGCTGTAATTACCAAAGCGCACGTATGTCATACGACGTTTTATAAAATATTTGCAAGGAAATAAATAAAACTCGGACTTTCTTAAACGAATAAATCCTTAATCACTTGTTAAAGCAATTATAAAAAATTGAACAAATTGTAAAATTGATTATTACGTTGCCAGTTGGCATTTTTAATGTTGTCAAGTTATTATTACTAGTTACAATTTCACCAGTCTCTCCCTCACTCTCTGAGTGAAAGTAGGAGACACGAGACCACAGAGTTCTGTAGTCGGTGGCGCCGACGAAGGCGCTGCGGTGGCGGCGACGATGGTGGAATGTACGCGTGTGTTCTCATAGATGGTCGAGAGTCAACACTTGGCTCCAAATTTATATTCCTTGTAATGCGGGAGCTAATTTCTTCGTTATTTCTCATCGAGTCATCTATGTAGCCCTCGGCTACACTGTTCAACCGCCACCCTCCGTGGCGTTTTAGTGTCAATAAGTTCGCACCTGAATCGGCGGGCAATGTAGCTGGCATTTTGTTTCAGCATTGCTCCAAATTTATTTATGCCAATGGGTTGGCTAGTGCATTTTCCATTTTGGTAATTTTGAAAAAATCTGTTACACATCGCTTTTATTGAACGAAGCGCTTCGTATTTCTTCACTATGTCGTGAAAAGGCCCCTGTATTGTGAACGATCATGGAATTTTATTTTTTGTGTTTTTGACCTGGACAAGAAGAACCCGCCCATGGTTCTCGACATCATTAGTTGTGATGTTTGCCAACTATTGACGTCTACATGCACCATTTATACCGAATATTAATACAACCAGAAAAGAGATAAAAACAGCGTACAAAACACCTATATTGTAAAGAAATACGAAAGTGAAAGAAGTTAATGACAATAATTTAGGTTCAACTGACCTTTGTTGCCAAACATCGGCAATCCGGAGCTTCTTTTAGGAACTTCTTGACATTTTCAGCCGAAAATACTTTGAATTTTTTACTCACATGGCCACTTGAGCGTCTTTTTAGAAATGCCAGCAAGTTGGAGTAAGTATGACTTGATATCAATACCATGTTTTGTTTTCACAGTACTTTTTAGCATTGAATAGTAGCACCACAATGAGCTTGACTTATATTTTTGAGAAAGTTCCATGAAATAGGCTAAAAAAACACTTTCTGAAAATGAATTTGCATCTTTGCTTGTTTTCCATAAGATGAAATTTTGATACGCTTGTATCTATCGGTTGATTTTTCGGGCAAGAGGCTTAGAGTAGCCTTTTTCGCTTCCTGTAAGACTTCTGGCGGTGTCGAATTAATAAATTAATCATTACTTGACGACATTTTCAAATAAAAACAATACAGCGAAAAGAAAATGCGCGCGGAATAATTTTTACTTGTTCACAAATTAGCGATGCGCGCGCATCAGCGCTTTTTTTTAATGCAAAGGCACAAAAAACAGCCAGTATTACTAATAAAGTAAATTAATATTTTTGTGTTTTTGTTACAGATGGTTGTAGTTTATTATCAACATTAATTAAATTAAAGAATTAAATGTTTATTTATTATATTTTATCTCTCAAAGTTAATTTTATTCAAAAAGTTTTGACCACTTTTCTGACATAAAAACTCTTTGCTAAGATTTAAAAAGTACCGTTCGTTTTAGACGGAACGTCTTGATAAACCGTGCGTTTTACATTACAATAACGCACAAGTACGTAATGAGATACAATACGATATTGAAATTGGTGAAATAAGAGACCCCTTACGAGAAAATGTGTTATAAAATAATTATACAATACGATATTGAAATTGGTGAAATAAGAGACCCCTTACGAGAAAATGTGTTATAAAATAATTAATGTTATTACAAATCAACATATTTCATTAATTATAATAAAGTATTACAAGTAGGTATGTATGTATTTAATGTGTTACAAAACCTTTGTGTAAAAACAAAACGCAATTATATGATATTATGGCAAACAATGTCGATATTGACAATTCTGCCAATTTCAGATATTTCTTAATATAAAAGCATGTCCGGACTTTGTCCGGCCTTGTCTATGGTTGCCTTTTCAGTTAAAGGGGATTTTTTACGAAAATTAAAAAAGGAAAATGATTACAGAAAAAAAAGTTATACCAGATTTTTTTGCAAATCCCCGGCTTTTTGTAAGCTTAAGCATACCTGTCGTGAAAGCCCAGCGGCTAGCACATCGCCATTCATATGCGAGGTTATATTTTCTCAGTTTATCTTGGATATTACTGACATCGGTGAAGGGAAACATCGTGAGGAAACCTGGACCTATATAGTTAATATAAGCCTGAAATCGCCAACCCGTCTTGAGCAAGCATGGCGTTCAATGCTCGAGCCTTCTCTATATGAGAAGACCCATTGCCATGCTTCTACCCAGCAGTGGGACAATAATAAGCATACCTGAATTATCTTTTTGCTCACAGAACCTACTCTTTAAGTACAAATTACATGGGGTACGTGCAGAAAACCTCCTCGTGTGCCTGATTGCTGCTGGTTCCCTTCGAATACGTTCGGAGGAAAGAGCAGTCGTCGGGCCGGTGCATCCTGGGCACGGCCAATAGTCTCTCCATGTTTCGGAGAGGGTATTGCCCGTGGCGAATTTGGCAGCGTGGCAGGGAGCTTCATGCTCGATCGTCAGTCGTCCACTCTCCTCTCTGCTTACAGAGGGCAGGTCGAGTGGGCGAAGAGTGGCGGTGCTTGCTGTGCACTTACCCTGCCAGCGAGCTAGCAGCGGGAGAATCGATTCTTCTGCCTGCAACCGTCGAAATCGTAATCCGTAAAGAGACCACAGTCATGTTTTGTGGCTTGGAACGGGACGAGGATCTTGGCTTGGTCGCCCGGATCGCGAGGAAGATAACCTCTATAAAAATTCCTCTAATATCAAGTTTTGGTGCGCGGCGAGGATATGAATCTCGCAGCGAAAAGGGGTGTAGGAGAGGAGCCGAGAGTTCAGGCGAACCTCCAAGCGGCCCAACTCGGGGTCTACCTCCGACGATGGAGTCGGGCGGAGGAGGAAAAGCAACTCCAGCCGGAGGGGTGGAGTCCGAGGTAGTAAGGGGGTGGACAGAGGTCCCCCCACCAAGGAGGTGGGCAAGCCGGGCCTGGCTGGCCCGGTCGAGCTGACCAGCCCGGCCGGGCTGGCTGGCCCGGCCCAGTTGGCCCGGCCCCCGGATGGAGCCGCAAGGGGGGCAGCAGCAGGGACAGGGACGGCCCGTGCCTGTAGAGGACCGGGTTCTGACCCTGGTGCGGCAGGAAAGGGCTTCCCTGCAGAGTCGTTTCTCCGCCCTGGAGGCCATCGTCGTGCGCCCCTCGTTGGCGGCAAGCCAGCCGCTCTCTGGCCAGCGGAAACCGGCCTCGTTTGCAGCCGTCGCAGGTGCCACGGCCAAACGGGGCTCGTCGGGGCAGCCAAAGGGTGCGGCGACTACGCAGGCGGCGAAGGCTCCAGCACCAGCGGCGAGAGCTCCAGCCCCGACGGCGAGGGTTCCGACCCTGGCGGCGAGGGCATCGGCCCAGGTGGCGAGACGGCCGCCCCCGCCTCCTAAATCTCTTCCGGCCGATGCCGAATGGCAAGTAGCCGGAGAGAAGAGGAAGGCGGCTAAGGCAAAGAGGGCGGCCAAAAAGAGGGAGAGGCGGCAGCGGCGCAAGGAGCGAACCGACGTGGCTAGGCTCCGCGCCCCGAATCCCGCAGCTGTAGCGATCACACTACAGCCGGATGCGGAAAAGAAGGACGTGTCCTATAGGACGGTTATGGCGAAGGTGGGTGAGGCGGTGCGCCTGGAAGAGCTCGGCGCAGCAAAAGGCCTCAAAATGAAGATAACGGCGACTGCACGGGGCTGCGTAGCAGCACGGTTCGGGGAGATTGTCGTGGTAGGGGTCTACTTCTCTTGCCGAGTTCCACAACTCCCTTGCAGAATTGAGAGACGTCGTCGTTGGGTTTGGTTCCCTCCCCGTGTTCGTCCTCGGGGACTCCAATGCCAAGAATTTGGCTCGGGGTTCCCGGTTAACGGACACACGGGGCAGGATGGTGGAGGACTGGGCTCTGGAGACAGGCCTGGTCGTCCTAAACCGGGGTTCTGTCCCCACGTGTGTGCGGATGCGGGGTGAATCAGTGGTGGACATCTCGTTCGCCAGCCCCGCTCTGTCGCCGCGTGTAGTTGACTGGCTCGTCATGGAGGGGGTGGAGACCTATTCTGATCACCGGTATATCCGGTTCGACGTCTCCGCCCAGACCTCGGACGCGCCGGTCCGACGGGCCCCGAGTGGTCCGCGGTGGGTGCTGAAGCAGCTGGACCGAGAGCTCCTCCTGGAAGCCTCGATCGTGCAGGCCTGGGTGTCACCACCGGACAGGCCTGCCGACATCAACGTCGAGGCGGAGTGGTTCCGGGAGGCCATGTCCGACATATGTGACGTGGCAATGCCCCGGGTCTAGCCTGGACGTGCCTCGCGCCAGGTGTACTGGTGGTCGCAGGAGCTGACGACTCTGCGCACTGGCACATCAGGCTCCGTATCAAACCTCCGGATACGGAAGCCATTCAGGCGGAGCTGTACGAGGGGTACAGACGGCGAAGACCACCCTCCAAGCGGAGATCCTGCGGGCCAGGGGTTTGGCCCGCGAGGAGTCGCTGGGGACTCTGGACAGGGACCCATGGGGACGCCCGTACAAGGTGGTGCGGGATAAACTCCGCCCATGGGCTCCCCCGCTGACGCAGAGTCTCCGGCCCCAGCTTGTGGAGGACGTCGTGAGCGCTCTGTTCCCTTCGCGAGGGGAACACTCCTCCCCGCCTATGGCTCCGCCTACTGCGGTGCCCGATGAGGACCTTACTGCCAACGACGACGATGCTCCGGAGGTGACCGAAGTAGAAATGAGAGTGGCGGCACGCAGGCTTAATGCCAAAAATACCGCCCCAGGACCCGACGGCTTACCTGGAAAGGCCTGGGTCCTGGCCTTGGAGGCTCTCGGACCTCGAATTAGGGGGCTCCTAAGCGCATGCTTGGAGAGGGGCCAGTTCCCGCTTCGTTGGAAGACGGGAAAACTGGTCCTAATAAAGAAGGCAGGGCGCCCTGCGGACTTTCCGTCCGCTTATCGGCCCATCGTGCTGCTCGACGAGGTAGGCAAGCTCTTTGAAAGAGTCATTGCAGGCCGCCTCGTTGGCCAGCTGGTGCGGGTGGGGCCAGATTTAGCGGAGAGCCAGTTTGGTTTCCGCAGGGGGCGCTCTACGGTGGACGCCATCATGCGCGTGCGAGCCCTGACGACGATGAATGCTGTTGCCCAGGGTGGGGTCGTCTTAGCGGTGTCTCTAGACATCGCCAATGCCTTCAATACCCTGCCCTGGAGTTGCATCAGGGAGGCACTCCGGTACCACCGGATGCCAACCTACTTCTATCGTGTGGTCGAGGCCTATCTGATGGACAGGGCCGTTATCTACCCCGGTCACCAGGGAGTGTGGAACCGGCAAGAGATGTCGTGTGGCCCACAGGGATCGGTCCTGGGGCCGCATCTGTGGGACATCGGATACAACTGGGTGCTGCGCGCCGACCTCCCTAGCGGCATCAGCGTAGTGTGCTACGCTGACGACACGTTGGTCCTGGCGCAGGGTAGGTCGCACCAGGCGGCGGCCTAATTAGCGGCACGCGGGGTTGCGACAATAGTCGAAAGGATCCGGCAATTGGGACTCGAGGTGGCCCTGCACAAGCCCGAGGTCATGTGTTTTCATGGTCCTCGGAACGCGCCACCGTTGGGGTCCCAAATAACGGTGGGAGGGGTTTCCATCGCCGTCGAGTCGACGATGAAGTACCTGGGACTCGTCCTCGACAGTCGGTGGAACTTCGTAGAGCATTTCCGACGTTTGGCTCCCAAACTGGAGCGGGCAGGCGCTGCATTGAAGCGGCTCCTGCCCAATCTAGGGGGCCCAAACGCCTCCTGCTGGAGGCTCTATGCGGGGGTCGTGCCGTCCATGGCCCTTTACGGGGCTCCTGTATGGGCGCGCTCTCTGACGCTGCGGCCAGCCCGCCGGTTGAGCGCTGCTCAAAGGGTCATGGCCATCCGAATGGTCCGGGGATACCGCACGGTCTTCTGTGAGGCAGCGAGCCTCCTTGCCGGATTTCCGCCATGGGATCTGGAGGCAAAAGTCCTCGCGTACGTATGGGAGTGGCGCGAGGAGGTGAAACGCCGGGGCGTAAGCCCGCTGCCGCGAGAAATCGCGGCACAGCAGACGGAGCTCCGGCGGGATCTCATGGCGTCATGGAGAGTACGGTTGTCGCAACCCAGTACTGGGCACGCCACAATTGCGGCGATAAGTCCCCTCTTTGAGGAGTGGCTAGAGAGGCGCCACGGCGTCCTCACCTTCCGCCTAACGCTGGTCCTCACCGGACATGGCAGCTTCGGGAGGTTCTTGTGTCGGATAAGGCGGGAGGAAACGCCCGGGTGTCACCACTGTGTGGATCGCCCGGAGGACACGGTGGAGCATACGGTGGAGGTCTGCCCGGCTTGAGCAGAGCACCGCCGTGTCCTCGTGGAGGCGATCGGTGGCAGAGATCTCTCGCGTCCGGATCTGGTTCAGGCCATGGTACAGAGCGAGAGGGCATGGGCAGCCGTCACCTCCTTCTGCGAAGCAGTAATGCTCGCGAAGGAGGAGGCGGGACGGTTGAGGGAAAGGCACATTTCGCGCCCTCTCGCCCCTAGCCGCCGCAGGACGTCGCGTCCGCTCGCCCCTGGGCGTCGGGAATCCCGGGCGGATTTCCGGCCGGCCACCGTAGGCGCGGGCTAGCGGACGGTGAGCAATGGGTAGCTCACTCGTCCGGTAAGGACCAGGCCCGAGTCGACGGCGCGTTGTATTCCACGCGCGCCTCAAAGAGATGTCGTCAGCACAAAGGTAGGGGTCCACTAGGGCCGATGCCTGCCGGGGTCGCGGAAAGGTACTTATGGGTCACCGAGGCCCCCGCAACTCATGCAACAGGAAGGAATACGGGTGGGTTTTAGTCAGTAAGAGTCTGACACACCCTCCCGCTCCGCCCAGAGCGGGAGAAGTTATTTGATGATTTCCCAGCCTAAAAAAAAAAAAAGTACAAATTATACGGAATTACACTTCAAACACGAAGTAGGCAGCTAATATAAGCTAGAATAGAAGTCTGCTGGCCACGCTAACTCTGCAGAAGTAAAAAATTGATGGAATTCGAAAATCTATAGATGGAAACACCGTCTATACCACGAAAAAAGAATTTGATATTAGTTGTTTTTTGTTTTGTTTTTTATGAGTTATTTTGTTTATATTCCGATTCTTTCCTTGTAAAGAGTCACTTTAGCACGATGCAGTGTAGATTTGATACAGTTTCATTAATTTCATCCTGTATCGTACATTTGTAAGATACAGGATGAAATTCTTTACCCTCGTGGTTTTTTTTAAGTCTACTGAGGCTAACGTTTACCAACACATTATTAATACCTAGCTTAAGCCTGAATACAGGAGAAGTCGCTGCGGATGTCTAAGGAGATCTTTGAAGCTACACAGGGACAGTATAACAGGGAGTCGTGTGATATGCGCGCTCGGACACGGACGCGTTTGCGCTACACAGCACGAATATTTTATTCGCGTTTTGCGCAGCGTTAACGACTGCCCAATTTTGGACAAAAACGACAAGCAGAGCAAACTAAAGTCGCTCAGCATCGAGTGCAACAAAAGTCGCTGTGATGGACCACAAACAGCACGGTCTACCGAAGATCACATGCGATGAGGATGGCTTCATCAAGGTGGAGAGAAAGAAGAGGAAGCCTACTTATCGCAACCAGTGTGGGGCAGCGCCTGCAGGTACTAACATGCTGCTACGTCCTGCAGTACCGACGTCGCAGCTGTACGTGTCCTGTTTGCACCACTCTACGAAGACTGAGGACATCAAAGTCATAATTACAATAGAATTAAAAAACAAAAATTAAATTAAATTAGAACCAAAACAAAATTACTTAAACCAAAATCAAATCAAAATTTAATTTAATTTAAATCAAATTAAAATTAAATCAAAATTAAATCAAAATGATACCAAAATGTTAATAAAATTAAACTAAATCATGAACACAATTTTTTTTTTTTTTTGCTTGGGAAATCATCAAATAACTTCTCCCGCTCTGGGCGGATCGGGAGGATGTCTGAGACTCATCATGAACACAACTTATCCTCTACATCAATATCAATTCACAATTGACAGTTATAGTACACAATCTATAGTTCACGTACACGAAAGGGAAAGATGTTAAAGTATACCATATAAAATTTCTTGGGGTTGCCAATTTATTCCAATACAGAGTTATGGCTCGTGCAGACTGGCGCGATATGGCGGGCGCGACAGGCAGCGCGACGTGTAGCGCGACACTTTCCATGAAGTTTTCATAGAAATTGTGCTACTAGTAACGCGTCGCGTTGCGCCTGTCTGCGGGAGCTTTTAGCGTGGCCAGACTCTTATGTATCATCACTCATCATCATTTCAGCCGAAAGACGTCCACTGCTGGACCTCCCCCAAGTACCGCCACTTCGACCGGTTTTGTGCTTCCCGCATCCAGCGTATTCCTGCGGCCTTCACAAGGTCATCGGTCCACCTTGTAGGAGGCCTTCCAACGCTACGTCTTCCGGTACGCGGTCGCCACTCCAGAACCTTTCGGCCCCATCGGCCATCAGTTCTGCGAGCAATGTGCCCTGCCCACTGCCACTTAAGTTTGGCAATTCTTTGGGCTATGTCGGTAACCTTGGTTCGCCTGCGGATCACTCTATGTATAACCTTTTATTATCGCTTCAGAGAATAAAGTTAAATTACTGTTCAAATTTCGAAGCTTTAAATAGGCTTCAGATTTTTTTTCTAAAGAATGTGGCTAATTATTTTCTTTTTAAACGTCTTAAAGATAATTAAACAAAATGGTAAGCTTTATCATTGAAAATATGATTACTTTCCTATTTAATTTTCCTTTGATGACTTTACTGAACTCGCTGCAGTTACTTATTTACTTTTGTAACCAAACCAAAGCTTTTATTTGTATAAAAAATATGAATATTAAAGGGGAAACTTTTTCAAAAGTTAACTCAAGGTATTATTCAGTATTGGCAGCGATAATGTCGTCCAAGAACGGACTCACTTCTAATCAATTAGGTACAAACTTTATACAAAACGACTATACGGGTGACAATCCCAATGAGCATCAAACAAAAAGATAAAGACGTCAACAAGTCATTATTTGCCAGAAAGGCCCAATTTTTTGTTCAGTTTCTATCCTTTTTTCCATCCACTCTGTTCCATCAATTAATTGACCACATAAATCTGAGTGACGTCATGGCAATACAACACGATTCACGTCGTTGTTAATATCCATAGGAGTCGTCAACATGCTCGACACGGACAAATGAACGCAGTTAGGTACATAAAAAATGATAAAGACTATTAAATTCTACTCTAGTTTGTTGCTTGTATAATATCCGGGATAACAACAAGGTAAATTCGTTCTAGCAAAAAAGCTAAAATTTTATTTTTCATCAACAATTCCTTGACATACATAGTTCCCCACTACTAATAAATGGCTAAGTACTAAATACAAAGTAAAGCAGACTAACAAAGGATATCTTTTGACGGACATCACAACAACTGCGCTTACAAAAGGGATGCGCGAAATACATTTTCCCGTGTTTTCCTTTTTAATCTTGGAAGCCAAACGGGGGAAAGCTCGAAACGACCATTAATCAGATGTCAACACACATGTTACCGTATTGAATGAGGCGTTCTCTGAACTTACGTAAACCGCCCGAAAAGATAGTCGGTAAAGAGAAATGTGTCACTTTGACCCGATAGCGAATCTTTCAATTGTAGACGCGCATGGTGCCCGGGACATCGCGATGTACAAAAATATACATGCCGATTTGTTTGAAGTGATATATCCTAATGATAATGATATATTTGTTAATACCTAGAGCGCCGGCGTGCAGAATTTCAAAATAGCTTAGCCTGTAGCCTGAGAATTCTAAAATAACTTCAGTTTAGGCAGAAAATATAAAGATCCAGTAAGCCGATCAAATAAAGATTAGGAAAGGCACTAAGGTAGGTGAAAACAAAGTACGCAAGTAGTTATCATGTAGGTCGTGACCCGTAGAAGTTGTCTCACTTGTTCAACGTATCTTTTACTGTGTCCACAATAAACTTAATTGGCACAAACAAAAGCTGTAGCTTCACTTACGTAAATAAACTTGGGGAAGTAGAAATTGGACTCACGTTCTGTGGTTAATATTCGTGTATGTATACGAAAACAAGTTTCACGGAATTGGTAACTAAAGTGACTTCAGACAGTGCATTACAAATACATGCCCATCATATCAATTTTGCGTATTATTTTTATTAGATAACATTTTATAAAATATTTTTCCTATAATTCGTGAAAGTAATCGTTTGTACTCACAGAATGTCAATAAAACATTAGCGATATTAAATTCCGGTAACAAATACGTAGAAATCTATCGTGACGGGGCCGGACGTGTGCGGATAACGAGCGTCGATTATTAGCCGGGATTTGTCAAGTCGAGATTGTTTTGTCGGGCCCCCAATTTCGGTTGACGTGGCTATGTACAGATAAATCCTTAAGATATAGCTATTTTGTGGGAATAGGCAGCTGCGGAAATAATAAGGCCAGCTACATTTTGAGTGGGCTTAAAATGCTACATACTTAAAGATGAAAAGCACCACGTATCTTACTTAAATTTTAACATTTCATTTTGCCTTAAGGGTTCTAATGAACGTTCTTGTTGCATTGTAATTAATGCCTTGAAGCCATAAACAAACTTTTTTCTTGCATTCAGCCCTAGAAAGAGGATAAATTAACAGCTGCTTGTTCATATTATTACATAAATTATGGAGCCAGGAAACCGTAAAAACTATCTACATACATATATACGTACATAATCAGTCTACAATGTTCCCACTGCTGGGACACAGGCCTCCTCTCTGTGAGAGGGAGTGGGCAGTAATCTACCACGCAGGCCCAGTGGGCGCGGCCAAGTTATGACGAATTTAATGAATGTTGTACAGTCGCCAGCACATCAAGTTACCACAAACTGTCAAACTTCTCCAAATGATTTTAAACCCTAAAATGTTGACGGTTAAGTTCAAAATCGAATGAGAAAATTTGACAGTTTGTGGTAATTTGATGTGCTGGCGACTGTACGTAATCCAGGTGTGCAGAGATGATCGTGTCTAAAGCAATGCCATAGGTTACAGTTGCTGCTAGCATAGACTAATATATATAAATGAGATAGACTGGCAACTCAACGTCTGACAGAACAGGAATACGATCAGCGCCACGCCAAGCCATGGAACTAAAATACTATAGATATACGTAGTTAGCTCATCATAATCAAGCTATACTGTTCCCACTGCTGGGACACAGGTCTCCTCTCTGTGAGAGGGAGTGGGCCGTAATCTACCACGCGGGCCCAGTGGGGGTTGGTACGTAGGTATAGATGTATCTATATATTGATAGGTAGAGAGGTATAGATATGCATAGCTTTTTTTTTTGGGTGGGAAATTATCAAATAACTTCTGCCGCTCTGGACGGAGCGGGAGGGTGTGTCAGACTCTTTAGTCAGACTCTTACTGACTAAAACCCACCCATGTCCCTTCCGTTGCCTGTGTTGCCAGAGGCCTCGGTAACCCTTTCGTACTGTCCCGCGACCCCGGCAGGCATCGGCGCTAGTGGACACTTGTGCTGACGACATCTCTTTGAGGCGCGCGTGGGACACAACGCGCCGTCGACCCGGGCCTGGTCCTTACCGTTCTGTGAGCTACCCATTGCTCCGTCCGCAAGCCCGCGCCTACGGTGGCCGGAAATCCGCCCGGGATTCCCGACGCCCAGGGCATCTCCGATATGCATAGCTACGTATGAATTACCGCTAAGATTACATACTTTCAAATGAAATTATATGACATTCACAAAACAATTAAGTATAGGGACAATAAACAAAATTGAAACGTTACAGCAATTCATACATAGTGCATGCTTTACAAGATTCTAGATTAAAATCTGGAAATGAAACAAATAAATAAAACACGAAATATACGTACGGCTTACTGTCCTGGGGTCTGTTTATGCAGAGCCACCTGCTCTTTAAACGATTTGCTGGCAAAACACAATATAAAAAAAAAAATCTTATTCTATCTTTTGAGGGTATTTGTGCGAATGTACGCGAAATCTAAGTGCAACACCCAGATTGATTACATGGAGTCCTGCCATTCTTCTTTGATGTAATAAAAATAAAATATATCAATTGGGTATCGCCTTCATAGCCCCGGTATGCGTCGGTGGCTCTTCTCTTACCTGAGATTGTTTCGGGGTCGCAAGAAATGTGTGCTTCTTACCCTACGGCTATATGACTCGAAAAAGCTACGGCTACACAGCCGTAGAGTTAGTAACTGTCAGTAGAATAAAAAGTTTTCTAATGCTACGGCTACATTGTCACGATAACGCGAACTACACTTCACGCGCTCTCTTTTGTACAGCGAGATGTCGAATGGTGAGCGAGACAGAGCGCGCGAAGTGTAATTGGTGCTACCGCGACAATGTTGCCGTAGCATAACGGTCAGGACCTAGACTAGATATAGATCAAACGTAGAGTATCGTATCGGAAGGGCAGAACTTACTTTTAATATGGCTCTTTGGGCTCTCTCTAGTTTCAGAAGGTAAATTTTAGCGACTCCACCACAAGAAGAGTAAGGATTGGCACAATGCGATATAAACCGTTTTAATTATGGAAGTGTCAGCAATATGACGAAGTGATTTAAATATATAAATAACTTTCGAATTCTAAGAACCAAGGCCTCAATGAGGTGTTGGACAATTGTTCGGCTACATTTATTTTATATATTTTATTTTATTTATTGTAACAGCCATATATTTGATGGTGTTACATTAAACAAAAAAAATCGAATACATGTGACACTACCAACCCGCAATGGGCCCGCGCAGTGGATTACGGCCCACTCCCTCTCACAGAGAGGAGGCCTGTGTCCCAGCAGTGGGAACATTATAGGCTGATTATGCTAAGTTGCAATTGTGTGAGATAATGGGAAGGTTTGGTAAGTCCTGCTGTCTGAGTGTAGGGTCAGGTAGGCAGGTTAAGGACATGAAATTAGTTTTATCTACATTTAAGCTTAATGTCTACTTTGCATAGTCATATTATTTTATTAGTGTTATATGCGGATATCAGGTATCGGTATGTACTAAGTAGAGAAATAAAATAAATACAATAAGAATTGCTTCAAAAATATTTTGTTACATAAACCCGAAACATGCTCCCAGGATGATATTTCCAATCTCATTAAAAGCCCCCACGCTCGCAGGTATCCAATACCTCAGGAATACAAAGTAGGCAATTTATGAACAAAAACTTGGAACTTAGATTGTGTTATTTATCAAGAGCACGACCGTGTTTGCGTAAAAAAACTAACAATCAAGGTACAAAAACAAAACTTATAAGTTTTCAGAAAAATAAACCTATCATTTATTTTGGTCTATTCGTCATTAATTTATTTCTGGTATTAACGAAATAAATACTAATCAAAGACTGTTTAGAAAAAGACCCAAATGGGTCTTTTTCTAAACAGTCATTGTATATATAGTATATATTTCGTTTAGTAGTAGCTATAATTCCGTAAATATTTTCAGAATTGAATATCGGAATGCTTTTTGAATAACGCACCCACCCCACTCTATGAAAAGCATATCCCGGAAAAGCACTGGTACTTTGATGAAACATAGGATAAGAAAATACAGCCTGTTTACAGAAGTAATGGACCTACAATAGAACACGGACCTACCGTGTTCTACTGTAGGTCCAATACCATTACGGCGTTTGTTCAGCAGCTGTGGACTACGAAAGACTAACAACCGAATGCAATTTACATAAGGTCTACATTTATTATGTATGAAACCTCGCTGCTTTGTACAGCCAATTAAAACATTTTTATGAATATTTTGTTACACCCATTTCCACATATATATTTCGATGCTACTGATTAGCCACAATTAAATAAACAAATCTATAAAACAAAACTTTTTTTTGTATGATAAAAAGGGACCAATATTCTAAATATTATAAAGAAAATAAATAAAGAAAATAAATTTATTTGACCCGGGTTTAAGACACACAATATTACGAACATATTATATTTATAATGCGACAGAGGCTTTATCAGTTTTCAATAACATCGACATTTTATTAAAACGTTGCAATTTTGGATTGACTGACATTGGGAACATATATTATATTGCCTTCGCAAAGAGGATAGCATATCAGTATATGACAGATTTCAAATAGCGTATAGAGATAAAAGAGATATCCATGAATAACGACCCATATCGGAATATAATTCGTACCTAACCCAGAAAGGTATTTTATTATCGAAATAGCGACGTATCCTTTATAAGGATTGACAATTAATGTCATACACACTGCTTTTGTTTCTTTCGGGACGCGGAACAGATCGGCGGCAAATGGAAGCGCTGAACAAGATAAATAACCACACTTCACAGAAATAGATGCTTTAATACAAGTTTCCGAAAACTGATAATGGTGCCGATTATAATGTACACTGAACTAAACTATCACTAAAATTTCTTATTTTTGGTTATTAGACTCTTAAAGTCGCGGGAAGGTACTAATGAGTCACCGAGGCCCCCGCAACACAGGCAACGGAAGAAATACGGGTAGGTTTTAGTCAGTAAGAGTCTGACACACCCTCCCGCTCCGCCCAGAGCGGGAGAAGTTACTTGATGATTTCCCACCCAAAAAAAAAAACAAGATTCTCTGAACTTAAAAACAATTTGACACAACTATAATTGTACGCGACGATACGTCATCGAATAAAGATAGTATTTTACGGTGTTTTTGATAATAACTTAAATTGAATGTTCGTGACGATACGTCACCAAATAGTGTTTTAGAGTGTTTTTGATAATAACTTCAATTCAGAGTGATAAAAGTGCTGGTTAAGCATAAAAGCAGTGGTGAAATAGTGTTTGGTACATAAGACAGTGCGACTCTTACAAAACTCAGTTAAATGGACTATATAACCGTAATTTATAGCTTCCAGGTAGCCTAAACCGAGAGCTAGCCCTGGACCTAACTTTTACGTATCTAGTCCCTTGGAAAAGCCCATTTAACTAAGTTTGTATATCGTGCTATTGTAGGTTGTTAAATATTGTTATTTTGATTTTACCAATCATGATTTCAGGGCGTTAAATATCAGATGTTTTAGGTATATAGACCAGCCTGGGGTATTTCAGTATTTTTCCTAATAACCTTAGAAAATCAACGAATAAAACCGTTTTAGTTGAAAATCATATTTTTTTTCTGTTTCCTCTGAATTACCCTTTCAGTGGAAACTGTTATAACTAATATACGTATAGATACCTCAGGAGACAGGAAATGTTATAAGGAATTCAATGTTATGTAACATGCCATATGTATTCTTATGGTTAAGAGTTTATAAGCATAAATGTGATGTAACCCATATGATAAAAATGTTCTAAAAAAACTTTAAAACAGGAAGCAATTAGCGGCTCTCGTTAAAGTAAAGTTAGCCAGTATCTAAGCAAACGTGTTAAACAGTACAATTCATAGTCATCGGCCAGGTATTTATTATATTTCCGAAAACATCAAGTTATTTCAAGTAGTGTTCCTGAAGTGTCCCGAAAATTGCTTCCTGAAGATTTGTGGAGACTTGTGTTATAATCAGGTAAAATACTCCTTTATCAGCAGTGATAGGAATAGGTAGTGCCTATTAGCCTAAACTTCGAAGAACAGAGACAAGAAACGGAGACTTCCTTAGGACTAAATTATTTCCGGCACATCTGTCTCGAAATTTCGAGACAACACTTAAATACATTTAAAAAAATGTGTTATTTGGAATAAGTAATTCGTCTATATTTATCTAAAGTTTGTCTATAAATGTGATAGTTTGTATGGATGTCCATTACTCAATGGCACTGAAAATGCTGATTTTGGTAGTGATATAGATTAAGGTGTGGAATAGCACATATGCTACTTCCTATTAAAAAAAAAGTATAGTTCCCATGGGATACAAAAACAATAGTACACGCGGGAAAAGCCGCGGGCATTAACTAGTAAAAAAAAAAACGGTCCTTTCACACCACCGATATTGTCTTTTTTTTGAGATTTTGGAGATTTTTGGAGATTTCTATGCAAAAAAAATACGAAAGAAAAAATGCTCAAAAATCGCCGGTCGATATCGCTCTAGGTTCATTAAATAATTAATGGGCTCTAAAGGAAAAATAAAACACATAGAATATTGTTGTAACAAATATATGTATATTTATATTATTTTAAAATATGACGTAATTGGAAACCATGAAACAAAATGTACAGAAGGAAAGATTTAAGAAACAAATTTATGTTTATCTATCTTTAAATATCTATGTCATATTTATTTTACTGACGTTGAGGGATGCAATTTTTACTCAAATCAAAGTACAAATTAACCTTTGAAGTTTACAAATTAATATTTGAAGCATTTAGGACAATCAGTTTTAATACTGAACTACTAACTGTTCGGTTTTGATAAAGAACTTGATGCATCAAAAATTGCTAAGAATTTGAAAATCTTTATTTGTGTTACAAATACCATAAAAAATAAAGAAGGATTTTAATTTAATCATCGTGATTCGATTCGTCAAGTTCAGTATCAGAACCGAAATTTTCTTTGTCAGATGAGTCATCTAAGTTAAAATACACAATCATAATTTTTTCTATATTTTCAACTGTCAGGCGATTTCTTTTTATGTTAAGAATCCATTTATAAGTTGAAAATGACCTTTCAACATCAACTGAGGTTAAAGGCGCGTACATATAGTATGATCGCTCATCCTTTCCTGCTGTTATCGCTTCACATATGTCTCTAATTTTATCTAAACCGGGATTTCTGTCCATGACATTTACGAGTTTATTTTTTATAAGCTCAGATGAACACCAGCTAAGCACAGTTCTCACGTGATCAAATATTTCAAAGGATTCCGTTAGAGTTAAATTCGATTTTTGTAATTTCTTCACCACATATTTTCAAAGCAGTCTATTACAAATTGGGCAATTGTGCTCCCATTAACAATTTCTAGTACTTTGCAAGCAACTAAAAATGGTTTTTGTGTGATCGCATTTAAAGGTTTTACAAGTAAATGTACCATGTATCTGCCTAAAAAATCAGTGGTCTCGTCTAAAGATACCCACAGCTTTTGATTTGCAATTTGTTCATAAATCGAGTCAATTTTAGTTTTAAAAATGTATCTAAATAAACTTTTCTCAGCAATGATTGCTCAGGAAGCTTTTGTCGATTTGTACAATTGCAGCAAATATATTTATGGAAGATTTTTTTGAAAGCGGGGTTGTTTACTTGAATCCAAGGTATATTACATAATATGAGAAATTGTACTAGGTCCAAATAAAATTCTTCATTTGGTTTTTTACTTGTCCCTTTGTGTTTCGGACCTTTAACGTGCCTCTTTTTTTTTTTTTTTTGAGGGTGGGAAATCAACAAATAACTTCTCCCGCTCTGGGCGGAGCGGGAGGGTGTGTCAGACTCTTACTGACTAAAACCCACCCGTATTCCTTACTGTTGCCTGTGTTGCGGGGGCCTCGGTGACCCATAAGTACCTTCCCGCGACCCCGGCAGGCATCGGCCCTAATGGACCCCTACTTTGTGCTGACGACATCTCTTTTAGGCGCGCGTGGAATACGACGCGCCGTCGACCCGGGCCTGGTCCTTACCGGACGGTGAGCTACCCATTGCTCACCGTCCGCAAGCCCGCGCCTACGGTGGCCGGAAATCCGCCCGGGATTCCCGACGCCCTGGGCGTCTCCTGCGGCGGCTAGGGGCGAGAGGGCGCGAAACTTGCCTTTCCCTCAACCGTCCCGCCTCCTCCTTCGCGAGCATTACTGCTTCGCAGAAGGAGGTGACGGCTGCCCATGCCCTCTCACTCCGTACCATGGCCTGAACCAGGGCCGGACGCTAGAGGTCTCTGCCGCCGATCGCCTCCACGAGGACACGGCGGTGCTCTGCCCAAGCCGGGCAGACCTCCACCGTATGCTCCACCGTGTCCTCCGGGCGATCCACACAGTGGTGACACCCGGACGTTTCCTCCCGCCTTATCCGACACAGGAACCTCCCGAAGCTGCCGTGTCCGGTGAGGACCTGCGTCAGGCGGAAGGTGAGGACGCCGTGGCGCTTCTCCAGCCACTCCTCAAAGAGGGGACTTATCGCCGAAATCGTGGCGTGCCCAGCACTGGGTTGCGACAACCGTACTTTCCATGACGCCATGAGATCCCGCCGGAGCTCCGTCCGCTGTGCCGCGATTTCTCGCGGCAGCGGACTTACGCCCCAGCGTTTCGCCTCCTCGCGCCACTCCCATACGTGCGCGAGGACTTTTGCCTCCAGATCCCATGGCGGCAATCCGGCAAGGAGGCTCGCTGCCTCACAGGAGACCGTGCGGTATCCTCGGACCATCCGGATGGCCATGACCCTTTGGGCCGCGCTCAACCGGCGGGCTGGCCGCAGCGCCAGAGAGCGCGCCCATACAGGAGCCCCGTAGAGGGCCATGGACCGCACGACCCCCGCGTAGAGCCTCCGGCAGGAGGCGTTTGGACCCCCTAGATTGGGCAGGAGCCGCTTCAATGCAGCGCCCGCCCGCTCTAGTTTGGGAGCCAAACGTCGGAAATGCTCCACGAAGTTCCACCGGCTGTCGAGGACGAGTCCCAGGTACTTCATCGTCGACTCGACGCCGATAGAAACCCCTCCTACCGTTATTTGGGACCCCAACGGTGGCGCGTTCCGAGGACCATGAAAACACATGGCCTCGGACTTGTGCAGGGCCACCTCGAGTCCCAATTGCCGGATCCTTTCGACGATTGTCGCAACCCCGCTTGCCGCTAATTCGGCCGCCGCCTGGTGCGACCTCCCCTGCGCCAGGAACAACGTGTCGTCAGCGTAGCACACTACGCTGACGCCGCTAGGGAGGTCGGCGCGCAGCACCCAGTCGTATCCGATGTCCCACAGATGCGGCCCCAGGACCGATCCCTGTGGGCCACCGCACGACATCTCTTGCCGGTTCCACACTCCCTGGTGACCGGGGTAGATGACGGCCCTGTCCGTCAAATAGGCCTCGACCACACGACAGAGGTAGGTCGGCATCCGGTGATACCGGAGTGCCTCCCTGATGCAACTCCAGGGCAGGGTATTGAAGGCATTGGCGATGTCTAGAGACACCGCCAAGACGACCCCACCCTGGGCAACAGCATTCCCCGTCGTCAGGGCTTGCACACGCATGATGGCGTCCACCGTAGAGCGCCCTCTGCGGAAACCAAACTGGCTCTCCGCCAAATCCGGCCCCACCCGCACCAGCTGGCCGACGAGGCGGTCTGCAATGACTCTTTCAAAGAGCTTGCCCACCTCGTCGAGCAGCACGATGGGCCGATAAGCGGACGGAGAGTCCGCAGGGTGCCCTGCCTTCTTTATGAGGACCAGTTTCTCCGTCTTCCAGCGAAGCGGGAACTGGCCCCTCTCCATGCATGCGCTTAGGAGCCCCCTAAGTCGAGGCCCGAGAGCCTCCAAGGCCAGAACCCAGGCCTTCCCAGGTAAGCCGTCGGGTCCTGGGGCGGTATTTTTGGCATTAAGCCTGCGTACCGCCGCTCTCATTTCTCCCTCGGTCACCTCCGGAGCATCGTCGTCGTCGTCGGCGGTGTGGTCCGCATCAGGCACCGCAGTAGGCGGAGCCATAGGTGGGGAGGAGTGTTCCCCTCGCGAAGGGAACAGAGCGCTCACCACGTCCTCCACAAGCTGGGGCCGGAGACTCTGCGTCAGCGGGGGAGCCCATGGGCGGAGTTTATCCCGCACCACTTTGTACGGGCGTCCCCACGGGTCCCTGTCCAGAGTCCCCAGCGACTCCTCGCGGGCCAACCCCCTGGCCCGCAGGATCTCCGCTTGGAGGGCGGTCTTCGCCGCTCTGTACCCCTCGTACAGCTCCGCCTGAATGGCTTCCGTATCCGGAGGTTTGATACGGAGCCTGCGGTGCCTGGTGTACCGGCGTCGCGCAGCTACGCACGCAGTGCGCAGAGCCGTCAGCTCCTGCGACCACCAGTACACCTGGCGCGAGGCACGTCCAGGCTGGACCCGGGGCATTGCCACGTCACATATGTCGGACATGGCCTCCCGGAACCACTCCGCCTCGTCGTTGATGTCGGCAGGCCTGTCCGGTGGTGACACCCAGGCCTGCACGATCGAGGCTTCCAGGAGGAGCTCCCGGTCCAGCTGCTTCAGCGCCCACCGCGGACCACTCGGGGCCCGTCGGACCGGCGCGTCCGAGGTCTGGGCGGAGACGTCGAACCGGATATACCGGTGATCGGAATAGGTCTCCACCCCCTCCATGACACGCCAGTCAACTACACGCGGCGACAGAGCGGGGCTGGCGAACGAGATGTCCACCACTGATTCACCCCGCATCCGCACACACGTGGGGAGAGAACCCCGGTTTAGGACGACCAGGCCTGTCTCCAGAGCCCAGTCCTCCACCATCCTGCCCCTTGTGTCCGTTAACCGGGAACCCCAAGCCAGATTCTTGGCATTGAAGTCCCCGAGGACGAACACGGGGAGGGAACCAAACCCGACGACGACGTCTCTCAACTCCGCAAGGGAGTTGTGGAGCTCGGCAAGAGTTCGGTTCGGAGAGAGGTAGACCCCTACCACGACAATCTCCCCGAACCGTGCTGCTACGCAGCCCCGTCCTCTCTTGACGGCCTCGAGGGACGGGGTACCGGCGGCGGCCGACGAAATTAGGGTCACTGAGCCGCTCAGGTCCTCCACCCAGTCATCCCTGGGCGGGACAAAGTACGGCTCAGCGACCACGGCGATGTTAATCGACCACTGCGCCATGCTCTGGAGCAACAGTACCTGAGCGGCGGCGCAGTGGTTGATGTTCGCCTGGAGGAGGCGTAATGGGGCCATTAATGGCACTCCATGTCAGCCCCCTCTTGGGCCTCCTTCCCAGCCCCCTGAGAGGGGCCTGCCGCAGCGGCCGCGGTGGCGGCGGCGACGACGGCGGTGTTGGAGGCGGCAGCGGCGGTGGCAGTGGTGGCGGCTGCGGCGGTGACGGCGGTGGCGGAGGGCTTGCCTCTGGCCCTGGCTTTGGTGGGTGGGGCGCAGGCCTTGCCCCCCATCCGGTGCTCGGCCGGCTTGCCAGCCGCCGCACATACGGCACAGTGCGGCGTGGCGTTGCAGGAGCCGGCCTTGTGCCCGGGCTGACCACAGCGGTAGCAGAGACCGCTGCGGTCCACCTCCGAGGTGCAATTCGCCTGCACGTGGTTGCCCACCTGGCAGCGGAAGCACCTCAGAGGTCTGGGTTCCAGCAGTTTCACCTGCGCGGAAACCCAGCCCACCAATAGCCGTTGGCCCTCCCCGGTAACTTTTCTGGCCGCCGACACGGGGCAGCTCACCATAACGGTTTGCAGCCCCGTGGAGTCAGGACGGATGATGCCTGCCTTCACCTGCTCGGCAGAGCACCCCCCGGTCCTAACCACTGCGGCGACCACCTTCTCTTCAGTCGCGGAGTCGTCCAGGCCCGTGATGCGCATGCTAGCGCATTTGGTGGGCCTGGACACTCGGACTTCGTCCGCATTTAGTGACGCCCTAAGCCTTTCGGCCAGGGCGTCAGCGGCCGGGCCACTGGCCCTACCGGGGACCTCCACCATTCGGGCCCCAGTCGCCGTCACCTTCATTTTGAGGCCTTTTGCTGCGCCGAGCTCCTCCAGGCGCACCGCCTCACCCACCTTCGCCATCACCGTCCTATAGGACACGCCCTTCTTTTCCGCATCCGGCTGTAGTGTGATCACTACAGCTGCGGAATTCGGGGCGCGGAGCCTAGCCGCGGCGGTGCGCTCCTTGCGCCGCTGCCGCCTTTCCCTCTTTTTGGCCGCCCTCTTTGCCTTAGCCGCCTTCCTCTTCTCTCCGGCTACTTGCCATTCGGCATCGGCCGGAAGAGATTTAGGAGGCGGGGGCGGCCGTCTTGCCACCTGGGCTGCCAGGGTCGGAGCCCTCACCGTCGGGGCTGGAGCTCTCGCCGCTGGTGCTGGAGCCTTCGCCGCCTGCGCAGAACCCGCACCCTTTGGCTGCCCCGGCGAGCCCCGTTTGGCCGTAGCACCTGCGGCGGCTGCAAAAGAGGCCGGTTTCCGCTGGCCAGAGGGCGGCTGGCTCGCCGCCAACTGGGGGCGCAGGACGATGGCCTCCAGGGTGGAGAAACGACTCTGCAGGGAAGCCATTTCCTGCCGCACAAGGGTCAAAACCCGGTCCTCTACAGGCACGGGCCGTCCCTGTCCCTGCTGCTGCTGCTGCCCCCTTGCGGCCCCATCCGGGGGCCGTCTCCTCGGAGCCCAGCCAGGTCCGCCCGGAGCTTCTCGTTCTCCTTTCAGAGAAGCTCCATGGCGGCTGTCAAGCGGGCGATCTCCACCCGCATCTCGGACATACTGTCCTGGGGAGGCCCGACGTGAAGGGCCTCCGCTGCCGCCACAATAGAGGCCGTGGCCGCGGCTATGGCCTGATCCTTAGAGGACCTGAGCCTCTTTACGGATACTGCCTTGATTGCGCTGGCCACGACCTCCGCAAAGCTGTCGACACGCTCTAAATTGGAGCCGCCAGCGGCATCCGGTTCACCACCTGAAACCTCTGAGAGGTGGCGCCTCTCGGCTCGCTGGGCTTTCTTGGCTGGGCTGGCTCTGCTAGGCTCGCCAACCTCCCTGGTGGTGGGCCCTCTATCCAAGACCTTCCCTCCTCGGCCCCCCCCCCCGCCGGCTGCAGTGGATCTTTTGCCGCTCTTTCTGGCTCAAGACCCACTCGTCGGAGGACGACCCCGAGTTGGGGCGCTTGCGAGTCCTAATGGACTCACGGTTCCTACCGACCACCTCCTTTTGCACCGAGCTCCGACCTGAGCCCTTTGCGCTAGATGCAGCGTCGGACTCCGACCCTGCATCACTCTCCTCCACTTGACTTTTCGTCTTGTTGTTGTTTTTTTTGTTTCCTTTTAAATCCATACTTAATCCCACGAGTATAGGGGATATAAAAAGTACACCTAGGTTCACCCCCTGTCCCTAGGCAAGTGTACATTTATAACCCAACCAGGGGGTCCACTGGTACCCTGGCTGGGGGTGCGCTAACGACTGATGCGCCACCTACAACTCGGAAGTTGCAGATGACACTACTCCTCAGCCATTCATATCCTCGCCGCGCACCAAAACTTGATATTAGAGGAATTTTTATAGAGGTTATCTTCCTCGCGATCCGGGCGATCAAGCCAAGATCCTCGTCCCGTTCCAAGCCACAAAACATGACTGTGGTCTCTTTACGGATTACGATTTCGACGGTTGCAGAACGGACGATTTTGTCGGAAGAATCATTCTCCCGCTGCTTGCTCGCTGGCAGGGTAAGTGCACAGCAAGCACCGCCACTCTTCGCCCACTCGACCTGCCCTCTGTAAGCAGAGAGGGGAGTGGGCGACCGACGATGGAGCATGAAGCTCCCCGCCACGCAGAAATTCGCCACGGTCAATACCCTCTCCGAAACATGGAGAGACTATTAGCCGTACCCAGGATGCACCGGCCCGACGACTGCTCTTTCCCCCGAACGTATTCGCAGGGAACCAGCAGCAATCAAGCACACGAGGAGGTTTTCTGCACGCACCCCTTAACGTGCCTCTTGACACTACTAAGTTTAGCTGTTATACTGCTCTCGCACTTAGAACAGTAAATCAAATTACTGGCCGCGTCGTAATATAATTCAGGATGAAGTCCAATCCAACTTTGTACTGTTGCTTTCTTAGGCTTGTTCGCCATCTCCAATCTTACTGGTCTCCAAAAAGATGTACGATGGCAAGTACCTAAAATAAAATAAAATTTTAAGTTTTCCATGCCTCAAAAGGAATAACGAACCTTTATAGATACAGGGAGGTGGAAAGGAAAGCGGGAGAGGTGCGCGCATTCCAGCTAGGTGCATCGATTGTATCGATTTAAAGATTTTATTCTTTCATTTTACGCTCTAATAAAGAAAAACGGTTAGATAATACGAGTATGAACACGCGTAACATCATTGTTATTGAATTTTTTTTTTCGCATTTTAGTCAATGCGCAAAAGACATATTCCTTTTTGGTTCAAATATTAAAAGAACCGGCCAGAAAAATAACATATTTTGATAGAATTCGTCCACCTTAGCAATTCTTTATGACACCAAAGATATAACATTACTATGCTTGGTAGTATTGAAGTTCACTTTTATATTTGAACCAAAAGTTAAATGCGTATGTTTTTTTTCTTTAACTACGTTTCATACACAATAATTATCTTAAAAACTCCACTAAAAAATATCAAGTTCATACAATTGCATATCAATCTAGACTGTCAAATTGCTAGTTTAAGATAAAATAATATATACATTAATGTTCTTCTTTATATCTATCTAACTTACTGTTTGTTTCCCTACAAGAAATAAAATAAATAACTTTAGCCAAAACATTAAAAAGTAATAAATGTTGACTTACCGTATTATTTGATGTAGACAGACAGGAACAATGTTATTGCAGCAAATCGTAATCCATAAATTCAAGCCAAAGTAGTCGTATTAAGAAGATCCAATGAACCAAAAAACGAGCGAGGGTGAAAAACAATATTCACAAAAACAATACAGGAAGATGCGCACTTAACAAACCGAAGTACAGGATTGAAGTGAAGGTAACCTGCGCGCACGCGGGGCGGTAAGGAGTAGGGGGGGAGGGGGTATGTAGACCCTCCCCGCGCCGCACAGGTATGCGACCATGGCGGTTACCTTTTGTATTTTCTAAGAATAGATAACGAAACGCGCTGCCGTAAAATGTGATAATGTGATACCATTATTATGCAAATATTTTAATATCATGCACATTTTTAAATATACTTTAGAAATATATTTCATTAAGATGAAAGAAAAAAAGGTATTTGTATTTTCATTTGTAACTAAATATTTGCACATCATGTATAACGGTAGAATGTAAAGGGACCTCATTAATATTAAGATCATACCACTTTGTATACCTACATTCTGGCAAATAAATGAATTATTTATTTATTTTAAATACCGATAAAATCAAAATCAAAGCATTTATTTCAAATAGACCATTTACGGGACTTTTGAATAGTCAAATGTCGGTCAGTCCAAGAAAAGTGAAGCTAAATTGCACGTTCCAAAGAGTAGGTCTCTATGGAGAAGAACGTGCAAGAAACTCCATGGACACTCTTTTAAATCATATTATGTGTTACATATAATGCCTTTTTTACACTTGAACTTTAGAAATCTCATTAAACGTAGCCGAGAGTGAGCTAGAAAGAAGATATTTACTTTGAAACGTGTACGGCTTCTTATTCAAACATTGTGATTCATTGTGTATTACGATCAACAAGTCATTTACAAAATGTTCTCCAAAAAAAAATTCAGAATATTTTATGGTTGTAACGACTGTGTATGTTATTTATTATGATATATCTAGTCGCAAACTTTAGGTAAATATAGACGAATTACTTATTCCAAATAACATTTTTTTTAAATGTATTTATGTGTTGTCTCGAAATTTCGGGACAGATGTCTCGGAAAAAAAGTTAGTCCTAAGGAAGTCTCCGTTTCTTGTCTCTGTTCTTCGAAGTTTAGGCAAATAGGCACTACCTATTCCTATCACTGTTTATCAGATATCAAAAACGTCCTTTAACAGAAAGTCAAAACCCTTCCCCCGTCAAAAACAATGTTACATAGAAGCTATACAGTAGCTACATAGAAGCCGGTCTCCCTGTCCATGCGGCGCATCTTCGACATGGGTACATCTTCTCTTGAAGATATCTGGAATCAATAGGTGCAGGACGTCAATAATTTTTCATTTATGACCAATGTGATCGTGCTAGGGTTGTACTTACACCGAAAACGATTTAGAACTTCGGTGATATATTTTCGACAAACTACAGCATACAGAAAATTGATACAGGTAGCATGATTATTTTGATATTTATTGCAGCGTAATAAAGTTAATTTGTTAATATAAATGTGATCGGGAGGAAAAAAAACGGTTTTTCGTTCAATACGTTGAAAATCTCCAGTATTCTCGTCGTTGGAGTAAAGCCCTTTTTTTTTTTTTTTGGGTGGGAAATCATCAAATAACTTCTTCCGCTCTGAGCGGAGCGTATTGTGAGCGTATTCTGAGAGGGTGTGTCAGACTCTTACTGACTAAAACCCACCCGTATTCGTTCCTGTTGCCTGTGTTGCCAGGGGCCTCGGTGACCCATAAGTACCTTCCCGCGACCCCGGCAGGCATCGGCCCTAGTGGACCCCTACTTTTGTGCTGACGACATCTCTTTGAGGCGCGCGTGGAATACGACGCGCCGTCGACCCGGGCCTGGTCCTTACCGGACGGTGAGCTACCCATTGCTCACCGTCCGCAAGCCCGCGTCTACGGTGGCTGGAAATCCGCCCGAGATTCCCGACGCCCAGGGCGTCTCCTGCGGCGGCTAGGGGCGAGAGGGCGCGAAACGTGCCTTTCCCTCAACCGTCCCGCCTCCTCCTTCGCGAGCATTACTGCTTCGCAGAAGGAGGTGACGGCTGCCCATGCCCTCTCGCTCCGTACCATGGCCTGAACCAGGGCCGGACGCGAGAGGTCTCTGCCGCCGTTCGCCTCCACAAGGACACGGCGGTGCTCTGCCCAAGCCGGGCAGACCTCCACCGTATGCTCCACCGTGTCCTCCGGGCGATCCACACAGTGGTGACACCCGGACGTTTCCTCCCGCCTTATCCGACACAGGAACCTCCCGAAGCTGCCGTGTCCGGTGAGGACCTGCGTCAGGCGGAAGGTGAGGACGCCGTGGCGCCTCTCCAGCCACTCCTCAAAGAGGGGACTTATCGCCGCAATCGTGGCGTGCCCAGCACTGGGTTGCGACAACCGTACTTTCCATGACGCCATGAGATCCCGCCGGAGCTCCGTCCGCTGTGCCGCGATTTCTCGCGGCAGCGGACTAACGCCCCGGCGTTTCGCCTCCTCGCGCCATTCCCATACGTGCGCGAGGAGGAGTAAAGCCCTATCAAGGACATCTTGAATTTGTCTGTCCCGATCAAAATATTTTTTCTGCCTTTTAGAATGGGTTGGAACGGTCTCGCAATGTTTCCAACTGAACTCTTTCTTGATACCTAGTTTCTAAAAGAATGTTATTTCTTATTTCACAGAATGTGAAAATAGATGCAATCGCCTTTTTTCAATATCATAGTGAAGTCATTAGATTTTCAGTACAAAAATCCCTCTAAGTTTTCACGAATGAATTTCGTATTGTATTCTAATAACAATCATTTTATTAATTCACTTTCTGCTGAATCGACAACAGCTGCAATCACATAAGCTTCCATAATGATTTTAGAGTTTCCAAACTTACAAGCATCCAAACTTTTATTATACTAAAATTTACAAAGCACATTTCTCTTACATTTCTTATAAGAGAAATATGCTTTGTAAATTTTAGTTCATAACAACTAATTTTTAATCGCGATTAAAAATAGTCTTGATTTAGTCTAGTCTAGATTTAGACAATCAAAGTTTAGGCGGAAAACGTCAAATTCACATTGACATATAAATATATGGACTGGAAATACCTACAAAAAAAGGTGCATACCTACAACTCGATATTGGCGCATAAAATGGCTCCCGTTGCTAGGGTTGTGTCAATCAAGGAACATTGGTGTTACTATAACTAGTATCAATACTAGTCTTACTAGATATCACGTTTGGATCATAATTACATTCTTATAGTCCGTTGTAACAGAAAAACATGAGTAGGTTAAATTACGTTCTGTTACCTGAGAATAAAATTTTGGTCGTGTTGTTTTCTGCACAGAAATAAAAAACGCTTTTTAATTGCATCACGTTTACGTATTTAAGTGAACAGCAGGAAGAGATAGATCCGTTAGAAGGCCATAGCCCAGTAGCTTCTGTTAGGTATGCGGAGTCTAATGAAAAACAAGAAAATCTAGTGATTATCTTGTTTTTCATTAAGCTTCGCGGCTTTCTATATTATGTGTTAATTTATATTATGTGTTAATGAGAAGCGGATTTTTTTTTTTAAACGTTGCCCCACACTAGGAATTTCTTCCTGTATCGTGGGTGCGTTTACAAACATAGAAACTCACAAACGCAAACACCCAGACCCAGAACAATTACTTGCAGATCATACAAATACTTGTTCCGTGCGGGGATCGAACCCGCGACACGCTGTCGTAGCAGTCGATCGCTCAGCCATTACGCCAACCGTGTCGTCAAAAATTAAATAAGAATTATTTTTATACCTTTGTTTATTGGTCTCTCAGACCGTAAACCACGGGCCGGACCTAACAAGGTCAGTCGGACCGATTAAGACACGCAGAATAATTTCTGTTAACATCGCAGATTATAACCGATATCGTTTCAGCGGAGGAACTAGTTTCGGAAACTATCACGGTACGGCGTCGCCTCGTATCGGTACAACACTATTCCACTATGACATATTATTGTAAACAAACGCATGAAATAATAAATATTAAAAAAGGTCTGGTATAGGGAAATGAACACAATATATCAATAAATTCTTTAGCAATAAATTCATGATCCCGTAACATTTTTTTCATGGAATGTGTATTATTGTATGTACTATTGCATGAAAACCGGCTACTAACCTGTGTAAAGATAATTATAATCGACGTTGATTTTCATTCTTTCTTGCACTACACTTCACAAAACAACACACAGGAATGTTGAATTGCTGTTTTCCAACATTCACATGCATTTTTAAACGTAAACTCCTCGTCATTTACTCGCAAATCTCAATAATACAAAAAGTAAACAACCTTTTGAAAGCAAAGCTACCACGAAACTTGGCGCATAAAATGGCTGATGTGCCACCTACCTACAACAGTCACTACGTCACGACAAAATGTTACCATAATGAGCATCAACTTAAAAACTGTCCGACTGGCATTGTCAGAGATGATGGCAAAAGACCTGATGGTGTGTCTTTGGTCCCGTGGAGTTTGGGACGGATGCTTGTGTGCAACGCTACCTGTGTAGACACACTGGCACCGTCCCACCTCCAACGGACTACTTCTAAAGCGGATGCAGCGGCAGAAAATGCCGAAAATCTGAAAGTTATTAAATATGGAGGCCTTGGCAAAGAGTACTCTGTGCCCTTTGGCGTCAAGACCCTCGGTCCGTGGGGTCCCAGTGCGCATTAGTTATTTGCGGAGATCGCGAAACGTCTAGTTGACGTAACTGGTGATCGAAAAGCTGGCGGCTTTCTCGCGCAACGCATCAGCATTGCAATTCAGCGAGGAAATGCCGCCAGCATCCTCGGTACAATGCCCCGAGGGCCGTTTTTAGGCTTAACTTAGTTTTAATTTAATTTATTTAATGTTAATAATCATCTTGTAATTTGGTTATGTAAATAAATATCATCAATATTGTTGTCTCTTTTATCAAATACAATTATTTTATTAGAAAGAATGAGACAAAATGATATTTCACATTCTGTATCGTATTTCACTCATATTTGTATAAGCAAATGTATCTATAGAATAATGTGGCGCCTCCATGTTTTTCCTATCTCAATGCAAATTCAGAATAGCAAAATTGTCATTTTCACTAAATGGGTAATAACTAAAACGACATTAATGTTGTCAAACTAACTGATAGTTAAGTTGTATCACTTTAGCCATTTTCTGAATAGGAAACGTCGTTTGACAAGAATAAACAAAATTTTTGTAATTTTTAGTCTAGTTTAGAGAATTTTGTGACCAAATAATCGGTACCATTGTGTTATAACATATAACTACTCAAGTATATGTGGTTTCTGTAAGAAAACAACAATATTTGCGTTGAAAAATGGCAGTTTTAAAATGATGTCGTTAATTCAGAGTTAACTGAGTTTACGTTGTATCTTTGTCAGTCGCACTCAATGTAGAACATTTATTTATTTTCTTTTCTAGACCCAACAAATCCTTAATCTTATTACATTACAAGGCATGTTGTTTTCTCATAGGTAGGCACCTACCATCTCAATGAAACACACATACATATTTAATCAGAAAACCGCCACAATGCGGCTCCCTGTGAAGATAAATATTTAAAGTTGAACCTGAAATATTTAAATCTACTGGAGATTTACCCAGGCTTCCTTGAGTTTTCTAGTTGGCTTCTCATCCATGAATGCAGTAGGGAAATCATTCCCGGCGTCGAAAAAATTACGAATTCTTGTCGAGGAAAAGCATTTCCTTAGGGGGCACTCGAACCGAGGTCATGATTGGAATCCGACTGACCAGCACATAATCAGGTCATGTGGTCCAATATGTATGTACCTATATATAGTAGTAGTAGTGTTTTACGTGTGCCACGGCAACAGCTTGGAAATTATTCAAATCGGTAGGTAAAGAAAAAGGACAGTGGTGTTCTAATTTATTTTAAAAAACATACTCCAGTCTTGACAGACATTATTATCAACATTAGTAGGGCGTTCAATTGGCAGTTTTATTCGAACACCAGGCCACATAAGTCTGTGGTAACTAAAACCAATACAAGATGGCCTCTTATTTTATTGAAACTCCATATTACACTAGGCCAGCTCAAGGTCAAAGCGTTACCACCGTCGTGAGGTTTACTTTACATGTGTGATACTGCGTGTATCACATGTATCTCACACGTGTAATACTACATTATACTCGGTACTTCCTTAATGCCTTGATCACACGTATAGTACGCGCAAAACTTTATGAGCTCTCTGAAGTTGCACCCAAGAGGCCTAAAAGTATATTAAAAGCTAATTACATAACATAACATAACATAACATAACATCATCATCATCATCATCATCATTCCAGCCGAAAGACGTCCACTGCTGGACATAGGCCTCCCCCAATATTGAGGGGGTTTGCCATAATCGCCACGCTTGGCAGGCGGGTTGGCGATCGCAGTATGGTGTTAAAATGCATAGAGAACGCTGCTGCCCATTCTCTAATAAGTCCCTTAGTCGCCTTTTACGACACCCATGGGAAGAAATGGGATGGTGCTACTCTTTACGTCCGACACCACACGGAAACATAACATAACAATACATAAAAAAAACATTATAGTGTATAGGCCTTTTTGTCTTTTTCTTTGGGTGGGAATTATCAAATAACTGTTAAAGGAGGTTTTTTCTCATAATCCTTACTCTTTATAATATTTTTATTTTTGCCTGTCTCTCCTGTTATGTCAATATGAATATGTTTAACTTGAAATACGTGTTATCTTTTCTATCCATAAAATGCGTCTCAAAAATAACTTCTCCCGCTTTGGTCGGAGCAGAAGGGTGTGTCAGACTCTTATTGACTAAAACCTACCCGTGTTCCTTCCGTTGCCTGTGTGTTGCCAGAGGCCACGATATCTCTTTCAGACTTTCCCGCGACCAACGGCAGGCATCGGTCCTAGTGGAACCCTACACTTTTGCTGACATCTCTTTGAGGCGCGCATGGAACACAACGCTCCGTCGCCCTGGGCCTGGTCCTTATCGGACGGCGAGCTACCCATTGCTCACCGTTTTGCAAGCCCCCTACGGTAGCCGGGAATTGGCCTTGGATTCCCGACGCCCAGGGCCTCTCCTGCGGAGGCTAGGGTCGTGAGGGTGCGAAATTTGCCTCTCCCTCACCCGTTCCGCCGCAGTAATACAATGCAGTAGGTAGGCCTATCGTGTCCTCATGGAGGCGATCGGCGGCGGCGATCTCTCGCGTCCGGCCCTGGTACGGAGCGAGAGGGCATGGGAAGCCGTCACCTCCTTTTGCGAAGCAGTAATGCTCGCAAAGGAGGACTTTGCTACCTACTGCATTGGTTAGTTTATCACAAAAATAATTAGCTATTAATATCTATACTTTTAGGCCACTCGTGTGCAACTTCCGAGAGCTCATAAAGTTTTGCGCGTACTGTACCGAGTAGGTGGGCGAGCCAGTGGTCTCGGATGAGTGCTCGGTAGGTGTAAACACGTCACGGAGTGCACGGCCGAGTTAAAGGATCAGACAGTCAAGGCTCCTGCAGACAGGCGCGTCGCGACGGTGCAACGCGAATCTGGTTGAACCGTTTCCATTAGATTTTCATAGAAATTGTTCTTCTAGAGTCGCGTCGCGCCTGTCTGCGGGGGATTGTTCACTCGGATCCTGTTCTATTTACTAGACCGAGTGCCCACCCCTGCTTCCCGGCACTGCCTCACTCTCCGCAGGTACTCACGTCGCTCGCAGCACGTCGCGCTACCGTACAAATTTTAGGGTACGGAACCCTAAAATTTGTCAACAAGAAACCCTTATAGTTTCGCCATGTCTGAGACTCTTAGTACTAGAAAGCTGTAATTTGGCATAGGTAAAAAATATTTTCAATATTTTATTTTACCACTTTGTCGGCGCGACAAAGTGGTAAAAAGTTTAAGTAGAAGGGGGTTCCTTCCACTTAAAATGGAGATGATATTTTTATTCTCGCATATCCCATGGTTTGGGGTGGGGCAATTTTTTTAACGGCCTGTCCAACGGGACAGGCCGTTAAAAAAATTGTGGATCTGTGACAAACTTTTTTCGATTCAGTGATCCGTGTGCGTAATATTAAGCTTTAAAGTGCAAATTTTTGTTAGTAAAGTGTTCCCCCCCCCCCGCCCCCTGCTAGCTAAATGGATATATGAAAAAAAATCATGGAAATAGTATATCTAACGAAATTAAAAGGAAAACTATCACAGCTAAGTACAGCTTTACACGTTAATGAGTAATAGTCGACCAACTTACATTTGCAGTTAGAGCTTTGGCCGTGAAGTATATCGATATAAGGAAGAACTTGTTTTTCAACTAAAATTTTAAGTTGGTTTTTGGGATAAATTCATCCCAACTATGGAACCCTTCATTGTGCGTGGTCCGACGCGCACTTGGCCGGTTTTTTTTTAAATATCTTTTTGCGATCCATTGCCTCGTTAGTCTGCAGCGTCGAAACTGAACTGACTGGCTGACTCAGTGCCGAGTTAAGAAATACCTAAGGGTCCATCTACTTACTTGTCCACCCGACTCTCTCGACCTACTATCATTTTGCTGTCTCGCCCACCTAGTCGGTACGTGTGAAAAAGGCATTCGTTCCCAGTAAGCGTACAACAAAAGTTCTCAAGGTCGTGGTCACGGGAGAGCAAATTAAAAACTACCCAGTGCTCGTAACCAACAGAGCAGTGGTCTCCAGTGGTAACGGCCCCGGCTTACGAGTAGTATGTCGTGGGATCGAACCCAAGCATACACATTTTTTTGTGTAAACAATTTCATCACCACTGCTCTCAAAACGGTGAAGGTAAACATCGTGAGGAAACCGGCAAGTCCTAGAACCAAAAATTCGAAGACATGTGACATCTACCAACCCGCACTGGGCCCGCGTGGTAGATTACAGCCCACTCCCTCTCGATGAGAGGAAGCCTGTGTCCCAGAAGTGGGAACGGTATAGGCTGATTATGCTCGTAACGAACGACCTACTAACTCAATATTAACAATAAATAACAAATTTCATACAAAACTTCTGTAATATAATTTCCATTTACTTTCACAAAAATAGAAATGTTATAAAAAAAGAAATCCCGGGTTCTGGTAGAGGTTTATAGAAAGCCTTAGGCATAATTGTGTTTTTATATGCAAAGGTCCATACCTTTAGGTAGAATTCCTGTTTTATATCCCGTAAACAATTGAACTACTTTTAAAGGCATATCTATGGTGTTATCTTGTCCGATCCATATACTTGGTAAGATATAAGTTCATAAATAAATACATACGTACTTAGTTGAGTGAAGCAAACAAATATCGGGATTTTTCTAATAGCTTTTGCAAATAGAAGTAATATAAACACAATTTTCCTACAAAAACAAATGCAAAACCAAAAAAAACCAGGTCTAATTTTGTAGTTTTTGAAGAAAGATTGGATATTTCCGGTTCAATATTTTTGGGCCTGAGATCCATAGTAGGTACCTTCGTTTGCTTGTTACTCAATCACGTTTCAGTGGATGACAAGGAAACTTTGTACAAAGGATGCCGACGTCACACAAAGACACGTTTTACCTCCAAAGGATAAATAGTTCCATTGGAAAATAAACCGGGAGAACTAATCCAGTTACAAAGAAATTAGTAACAAGAAACGTGCTATTACAATTAAGTACAAAGGCTTCAAGTGAACTGTCCAGTAACAATGTTGAACTTTGTGAAGATGTTAATAGAACCTTTTTAAAATAACTCTGAATATTGCTGTTAACTGAAATAATTACTTGACAAACAAGCTGGCTACCCGGCTAACTTCATTATATAGTTTATTATCGCTACCGAAATAAAGATCCGAGAATCGGTTTGTAGAGCAAAATAACCGACGCGGAATAAAAAAAATCGTGGTAAACGACTGCAAAAGGTAACCTATAACAAGCTATTTATAGGTAGCAATAAGTAGGGACTTGAGAACTGGAAAATCAATAAGTAAGGTGGCGATCCAATAAACATCACCGAGGCCCAACACTAAACTTAATTACGTTGTTTTCTGTCGAAGTTGGTTAATCTCAATAGGCCAGTTTGAGATGCCTTGTTGGGCGCCAATGAGCCCGCGTTTTTGTTCGGCTCCTTAATGAAGAGGGAAGATTATTGTAAAAGTTTGACACTGTCAGCCTGAACTTCAAACACATTTTCGGTATTCATTAGACAACAAAAAGAAGTTTGCTGACAAGGTGTCGAGACTTATGAAATAATAACGTTTGGAACATTCAATCAAATGATTCGAAAAGAATAATAACTACGACTTTCATAATAAAAGGTGCGGATACTGTGAAGCTATTTTTGTGGACAAATAACTTGAAGTATTTGCTTTACATTACGAATCTGAATTCAATGGTTCGGGCTCATGATATCATTCTATTGAGTTTCTTCAGAGCCCGAAAAACACCTGTAACAATTCAGATTTTTCTTAAATCGGAGATACAAAAATAAATCAACCGTCAGTAGACCGTACGTCATGTATCTGAAAATTATTTTCAATCATCTTGAGAAGTTATGAAATATCCAAAATGATATTACTATGGGCACGACGATACTGGTATTATCTTAGAAATGAAATTTGTGTACCAAATGAAAATGTATCGAATACTTTGAAGTTGAATATCTTTAGGAAGATTATTAATTAAGTTTACTTTAACGGCGTTTTAGAATAAGGCCAATGTATGTTTTTATCATTTTAAGTTGATAATATTAGGCTGATTTCTATTCCGCCGCTCTGGCGTAATGCGTAACTTACAAAGCTGAAAAAAATGTGTCAGTTATTACTTATATTTTCCCTTGGTAATTGGATTTTTCCATTATGAATTTTTAGTAACAGCCTAGAGTTTGGATGTTGGCGGTGTGATACCCCTGTGCCTTTTTTTTTTTTGTGGGTGGTTTGTTTTTTTATGAATGCCATCTCGTAGTTGACCTTGAGAGGTCATGACTACTCAACCGGACTATCCTGTGGCTGCCTTAAGCGGCCTCCAGCCAGAGGCGAATTACTTACGTTACTAAGCGACTGCACGCTAAGGGCACCCCCTGTGGGGTACGAACCTCCGCTTAGGGCGTCACTGGGGGGGGAGGACAGCAAGGTGGGACAGGCTGGATCAGAACTGGATAATTATTATTAACTGGGGAGTTTAAAGCTACGGGCTCAGCTACGACGCGGGCTGGTACTTCGAGCAAGGGTCGGAAGGGACAATTACGTCGGGGTCTTCGCGAGGGACCTTGGCGACGAGGTCGGAAGTTCGGTCTGTATGTTTTGTGCAGTGTACTCGTGGCCCTACTGCTTTCCTGTTATTTTATTCCGGTTATGGGTCATCGGGGTCGGTGAGAGTGGTGGAGGACCTATAACTGGCGGCCTTCACAACCAGAGTCTACCTAAACCGAAAGCGGCACGCGAACGCATGTGCTTTATGTGCTCTGAGAAGGAAAGATGGTGGTCGAGGGCCACGCCTAGGTATTTGGCTCGCTTCTCCCAAGGGATAGGCTTACCGAACATGGTGAGCGGTCGGGGGGAGACGGGGTTTTGTCGCGGTTTTGAGAAAAGAACCGCCTGACTCTTGTCGGTATTGATTTCGATTCTCCACTTTCTAAACCGTGCGCCGAGCTTATCGACTTCGGTTTGGACGGTGCGAGATATTTGGTTATGCACTAAGCCGGCGTAGTAAATGGCCGTGTCGTCTGCGAACAGAGCCAACTGCGCCTTTTTACTTTTAGGGATGTCGCTGATGAAGAGAGTGAAAATGAGAGGGGCTAGCACGGAGCCCTGAGGGACGCCTTCGTGGATAGGATGAGGGGAGGATAGCGCTCCTTCGATGCGATAGCGGAAGGTGCGGTTCGATAAAAAATCTTGTAAGATGAGCAGGAGACAATCGGGCTCACCGAGTTTGTAGAGCTTATATAATAAGCCGTTGTGCCAGACCTTGTCGAACGCTTTCACTATGTTGAAGAAAACAGCACCGGTCGTAAGACCACGTTGGAAATCAACGCTTATGTGTTCTACAATGCGGTGGACCTGTTGGACGCAAGAGTGTTGGGTTCTAAAACCAAACTGCTGGTCGGAGATGAGGCCCTTTGTTTCGGCAAAATCTCTGAGGCGCTTATAAATAAGCCTCTCATAGACTTTGCCGAAAACATTGAGCAGACTGATGGGGCGGTAGCTGGTGGGCTCCGTTTTTGGCTTACCGGGCTTGGGTATGCCGATGACGGTGGCCCGTTTGCACCAGGGGGGGCATGGAGACGACTTCTTCGGATTCGAGTTTCCTCTGAAGTTCCCAGAAGGCTAAGTGGGTGGGCTCTAACTCGCTCAGCATCTTGTCCCAGCCGGCGTTACGCAGCTCCGATAGGCGTGTCTTTACAGATCTCTGTAAATAGCGAATATTATATATACTTTGATCGCGTGGCAGGGAAAGTTGCTGTATGCACGGACAGCTGCGTTCTTCTCATTCAGCAGTTCACGCACATCGTCTAGAAGCTTCTAGCGATGATCGTCCATCGCAGAAACCTCCCTTTAACAGTCGTTCAGGACTGATTGTACGTGTGCCGTGAATGAGTCGATCGCGGCTGTCGTGTCAGCGATAGAGTCAAAGTGGTCGGGAATGGAGTCTAGTCGGGGGCCTAACGTGGTGGATTTCAGTCGCTTACTTTCCTCAAGTCTGTAACTACCTTGTCGGTCAGGGTCGTGGAGACCTAGGCGGGGGGCCAGTTTTACGACAGCTGGACGGTGGTCTGAGGAGAGTTCTTCGTGCGCTTCTAAAGAATCCAACCGTAGGTTACTCTCAAAAAGCGCTATGTCAAGTACGCCAGGGGTGAGGTTAGGGTCGTGGGGAAAGTGAGTGGAGTGAGTCATCGGGGCGATGACGTCGAAGTTGAGGATGGGACATAGGTCAAACAAGTGTTTGCCTCTGGTGGAGATTCTGGTGCTGTTCCAGGCAGGATGTTTGGCGTTGAGATCGCCCGCTATGATAACGGAGTCACTCAGGCCAAGTAGGACGGAAAGGTCGTCCAAGAGAGGTTGGGATAGCTCTGATGTGGAAACGGGGGAAAGATAGGCCGATACTAAGGTAATCGGTCGGTGGCCAGTCATGCCTAGCTTACAAATATACACTTCTAAACGTGAGAGAGGGGGTCATGGGGGGGGGGGGGGGGTAAAACGTCCCTGCACGATAGAAAGCAGAGACATTTTATAATAAATTAGGGTGCCGCCCTTGTGACATCTAGTCTAACTATGCGATAGTTGGCAATTGACGGGTTTCGAAGGCTGGGCGTTAAGAAAGTTTCCTGTAAGAGGAGAATGTCTATTTGATGGTCGCGGAGGAACGCAGCGATTTCATCGCGTTGTCCTCGAATGCCATTGGCATTAAAGAAGCCTAACTTTAGGAATTGGGATTTGGTTCGCGCTTGGATCCGTATATCTATTACTAGGTGGGTTTTGCGAATGATTCAAGGGCTTGCGTAGTCTCCGGATACGCGTGGAATAACTTCTGGATCTGAGAGAGATCGTAGGAGTTTCGGGCGACAACGAGTTCGTTGGCCACTTTACGCGCGCGGGGCGTGAAGAAGATTGAGAATGTCCCAGAGATCACGCTGAACGAATCTACTGGGTTCGGACCTACCACTGGAGTGGTTGAGGTGACGGGCCATGTCACAGCGGTAGCGGCAACGGCCATGGAAGCAGGCGCGGCCTGCTGATGGTTCAGGTAATTCAGGGATTAGGCCTTTGCGGGCTTAGTCTCTGGGGAAGTTGGGAGAGAGTCTGAGGGAAGTACACATACGAAGGGCATTCTCGCTGCTGGCGGGCGTCTGCACGTCTCAACAGCTTTGGGGAGATGGATTTGGGGGCCATGGGGCAGCCACGGTAGTTAGCTGGGTGTCCTGTCTCGCCACACAACACGCAGCTGGGTGGTTCTTTGCATAGGTCCTTAGGGCGGGGGCAGTCGGAGGTGCCATGTTCGCCCAGGTACTTGACGCACCTAGGTTTGGCATGGCATTTCTGCTGTGCGTGCTCGGCTCCTGATTGTTGTAGCGTTATGATAAATAACCTATAACCTTTCTCAAATCCGTAGAAAGCAGTTCCAGAGATTATCCCCTACATATAAATTTACTTTGTATTATCTAAATCTATACTTTATAATAGTATATAATACAAAACTCAGTCAACAAAAATACCATCAAAGGATACTTATTCTATAAACAGTAGACCACTAAACCCGCATACCACTACATATAAAACATTTGAACGTCTCGAACTTTCAACGAGTCAATACTCCAAGACGCACCACAGTCCACAACTTTTTGTATGTTCTCTAAATTAGTCTATACATTTTGAGTACGCAAATAGGTGTAGTAGTCCGTAGTACATCATCAATCGTAGACAAGTGATACTAACGAGGCTTTAAACACGGTTCGTTAGACAAGCCCGAGTACCTACGGACTGCGAGGCAGAACCATGCTTTTAGAAGTTAGGGTTGTCACGATACAAGTGTATCAGATTGATTTTACTACTGGCTTTTACATAAAAATGTCTTTGAAATTGTACAAAAGTTGAAATGATATCGATACAGGAGGGTTATCTGAAAAAGGATTGTTTCAACCAAAAGTGCATACTTCATAGCCTCACTCAAGAATGTGTTGGCAACCCTAAAAGTTAAAAGGCGAGGTTGGCATGATAAATGCAAGGGTAAATGACTGTAGATACGTTTTTGTTGAAAAATATTCGGTTTGAAACACTTGGCTCCCTCGAGGCTCATCATGCAAGAATAATAGCTGACATCGCAATGGGGCAGAGATTTGACTGACGTTCTTTTCATATTTCAACATCGAGCGAGAGTAGTAGCTTCGAGGTACCGCTGCGTAAGTAACTGTTTTGAAAAATGAATCTGCCTAGCCTTTTCCCAACTTTGTTAGGATCAGCTTCCAGTGGACTTGGAGCGATATGCTTATCTGACCTTCACAACCCCGTAATTGAATAATAAGGTACCCCTTGGTAAGACTAGTTGTCAGACTTTCGTGCTTCTGATGACCCCTAACGCCTGTCAAAGATCCACGAATGACAGCCGGGACCAATGGCTTAACGTGCTTTCCGAGACACGGAGGAGTCTCTGTATGTTAAGATGGTCACCGATCCACGGACCAACACCGGCAAGCGTAGCTTAACCCGATGGATCGACCCGTGCGGCTGTTTTTTTAATAGGTATTGTATTATATTTTCCTTCTATCAGCAACGTAATATAGCTGCCGATAAATGGAAAGGTGTTCTACAGTTCTCCTCAAGTCATAAGGGAAATAAGATCAAACATAACATCAACTTTTTTGTATATCTCTACCCATAGAGGTTAGTAGATAATAATAATGTGAAAGCTTTATTATATTACGTTTATGAAATTCACTCTGGCATATCGTCAGATTTCTCTACGTATAGAGATTTTACCAAATGGATGTGGGTAGATGGAATGAGCACTCAGATAAAATAACTTTTTATTTCCGTTCCAACAAAGTGAATAACTTCCAAAATTGATATTTGATTAAAACGTTTGTGAGCGGATTTTTTTAACAAAATTTTATTTTATCGTCGGCCCCAAAATGGTAAATGGGAAAATTCTATTTGTAGGCTTATTTTTTTTTAATTCCACTTCACGGAGCTTTTGATCGTGGGCGTTCTATGTCTAATAGACTTTAATATTAATATGACAACTTTTTGAAAATACACGAAGTAACCCATAAAGCTATTAGTTATATATTGATAAACGAAATATATGTCGGATAGTGGATTTATGTGTATCTCCATGAAAAGATTTCCGTGCAGAAGCCGGCTTAGTATTACAGCAGCGATCATTTGTTATTCTCTCAATCCTGCCACATAGAACTTGAAAACGCTGAGGCTAAAATCACTGCATAGATAATTAATTGATTTGATACCTGCGCAGGCACCCAAACTCACACTGAATCGCTCCAATATCTCAAATGAATGCAATCAGGGAAATGAATCACAATGTTGGAGCAAGTCAATATCTGTTCGTACGTTCCCATACATTAGCCGTGGCCGTTTGCTACGGAAATTAAGCGGGGACTTAGTGTAAAAGCAGTCGTGAGACGCCCGCTTTTGTGTATAAAACAAAGGATATGACGTCGGTCGTGTAAACTTAAGTGTTCGCGTGTAATGAAATTTTGACACACTTTTCATCCGACTTTAAAGTTTATTTTCGCTCATCTTTGCTGATACATCTATCTTTTACTTCCTAATCTTTATTACTCAGAACAAGGAGGTTCCTTCAATGCGGTTGCCTTAATTCACTTTTAAATTAAAATACTGGCAGAAACCTTTTAACAACAACTCTTTGTTTGTGAGTCCATTTCATTAGTCATTGGTGGTTAAAATGGAAGTTGAGGAAAATGTAGAATCAAAAGAAAACCGTTAATTAAAGTTAAGTTATAATTAAACTATACGCATAACTAATTACAATCTACAAAAGTTTTTAATTAAGTAATTTGTTGAAGCGTTACTTTCTAGAGTAAAAAATGTACGTACGTTTAAGTTTAGAAGAAATAAAAAGGGGTAAACATTTTTTTTATGGCGGTGTATTTATTTTTGAACTCTCAAAAATAAAACAAAATAAGTTTTGTTATTCGTAATCACTCGGTTTGCTTATACAACAACACTCTGGTATCTCAATATTATTATATTATTAGAATGTGTATCAAAACATTCTGCACACAACTTACTGAAGGCGAAAAATGCATTGATACACCCACGTTGGTAATCTATATGTATATTCTGTCATGGAGAATTAGAGGCACGACACTGTATGAACCTGAAACTTGTATAAGTACTTAAATCTGTATAATAAAAATATCCTATTTTCATAATATATACGAACAATTTCCACGCAACGTAATCGTCCCAAATATTCTCTTTTAGGGAAGAAGCTGTAGAATTCACAAACGTTTTATTGCTTTTAAAAATAAAAATAACAGCCGCCTATTTTAAAATTAAAAGCTCGTTAAAACAATCCTAAAGCGGGCGATTGTTCGAGCATACCAACACTTTGAAATAATAATACCCTTTGTGATTTATTTACGAACTAAATGTACTCTCCACATCAAGTGTCTTGCCAAAGAATGGTATAATAAATCTGTCAATACACAAATACATGTTTATTATTGAACAATGTGCAACGGAAATTTAACACTGAAAGGTTCAGATTTTACATGCGAGCCTGAAATCCCGTCGGAAACTGACGATTTATGAGCACAATGTACGTCACTTACCGAGGTTTAATAGACGTTACCAAATATTCAAAATGACACAATCATATCATAACACAATAACAATGAAAAATACGTGAACCATATTACAAAACATCACAAAATATTTCCATCTTCTCTGGAAAAAATACAAATCAGAGTCAATTTACGTAAGTGTATTAGGATAATTGCGCGAGTGTCATCTTGTCACCTCATCCAAACAAACAGAGTGTCTGCCAGGGGGGGGGGGAGGGGGGGGAACGGCGGAGATGTAAGAAACTGAACATTATTTAAATTGGGCCAATTTTTGCGCCTACCTCTAAATGGAAACGTGACTCGTTTCAGAAACAATTTGTAAACAACATAGCGTTCGCATAATTTGATGACTTATCTCAGCTTCAAGAGCAAAAGAACTCAACGTTGATAAAAGAAACAGAATATTCCTTTATGTTACCAAAAGTAATATTTCAACAAAACTTCGCTTGTCTTAGCGTCTTCCTTTGTCGATGTGTAATTTAACATTTCTGTGAAGCACTCTCGACTGTAACTTGTATTAAAATGATTGAAAACTCGTGTGTTAGTTTTGATGCGGTCCAATACTCTTTATATTATGTTTGAGCTTGAGGCCAATCGTGGAAAATTTGTCGAAAATTCGCTCGCTAAGGTCGTATTCTTGTCTCGCATGGCCGCTCCACTTTATTTATTTCCGGCACACTTTCTCTCGAATGAATCGTGGAGGGAAAAACAGTTCTCAGAGCTTAGTCTAATCCTGTACGTGTAGCGCAACATGAGCTCACTTACTGAAGATTTACGAAATTGCCGACCCATGAATATCGTGCTCCGCTCCCCTTACCGATATGACGTCTCGTTCTTTGAAATGTCTATGCCTCGCTCAGTATTCATAAGTACCGGTAAATATGCTCCAAGGCTTTTGTAAATACAAATAAACGAAAAAGAATAGTGTAGCCTACGATACCATATGATTTTTAGCTTTTTCCTCCATAGTAATGTCGCATAAGGGATTGCAACAAAATAAAAATGCCAAGAGAGAGAAAAAAAAAACAAAAATGAAGCAGTAAGTTCGCTTTATTGGCGATAAAAACATATCATTGCGCTGTGCGTCTTGCGTGTAATGTGGTGTCATCAGAAGCGACGCTATGAATGCTTGGTATGTCATGTATTTATGTTACATTGGAAGATCCTCTTGGATACAACGTCTGAGAATCGTGGCAGGTGCCACCTGCCACGATTCTCAGAAATCTTTCAGATTTCAAAATAACGATATCCGGTCCTTTTGTTGGAGGTAACTATTTATATTTTCTTTTGAAGCTGATTCTGAATTTTGCGTGACTGAAAGATAAGAAACGACGAAACGAAAACTCGGGGGATTATTACACCTCGTCCCCCCACTCATGGAGTGGACTGGGGAGTTGGAGAAGGCCTGCTTCAACCTTTTCTCTTCATGTCTTTCTTGAGCCACTCTGTTCTACGACACTCCTGCCACTTATCTGATGGCGGCATCCCACCTTTTCTGTGGTCTACCTCTTTTCCTTTTACCTTCTCTAGGGTACCATCGGATCACAATTTTACTCCATTTATCTTGTCCTCCCATCATGTGCCCTGCCCATCGCCATTTGAGCCTTCTGATTTTGCATGTATGTTCATGACCTTTGTCTTGCTTCTGATAAGGAGATGACACAAAATATAAAGATGTAAAATGCGGTAGACAAGACAGATTAAAAATATGATTTGGAAATTGACTAGATATCAAAAATCGATCGTTGTTGTTGGAATTTGGTCTTTGTTTGTAGGTCAGAACAAGGCTTTTCCCATAGTAGAAAGATTTCAGCAACGTAAATATGATGAACTCTCTTTAAATTACCACACATTGACAATAAGCTTACGCAAAAAATGTTTAAAGTAGCCATGAGGCAATAGGGACTTTCAGAGGAACGGTTGCATATAAGCTGTTGGTGAATGCACGTCTTTACAAAGTGGATATTCAAATCACGTGACAAGTTCCAAGACCGTTGGATAAAGTTTTAAACTTATGCTCACTTGTAGTCTTTATGTTTCACTCGCTAAGGATTTGACTAAAGCGCACTGTAAATAACGTAAAACAAAACTTTTCGTTTCTCATATTTGCATTAAAAGTCTGCTTCTTTCAGCACAAGCTTTATAAAAACAGTCTACCTATACTGTAAGAATCTCACCGTGTAAAGAACAATGGCAGCCACCCATACATTAATTTAGCTGAGATTAAACTCTTGCGTCTTTAAATGAAAAATATCTTGTTAAACTCGGCGTCAATTTCTGAATTAGTTGGTGCAAGAATTTTTGTTCGAGAAAGCCGGAATTAATAGAAATTCAGTCGTGAACTTTTGTAGGTTATGTCAATGGTAATTTCAATTCGAGAAAGTTAAAAGGGCAATATTACATTAGTTTTTCCCTTACCCAGTTATTTTAGCATGCAATGCCTTGTAAAAGGTATAAATACTCTCTGGTAGGCCTTACCTTAGGTATACTTACTACATGACTGTGTACAATTATAGGACTGACTGACTGAGGCTGCCAGTCACCGTCAGCATTTTTTTAGGTATTGAAGCGATAGGATTATAATAGTATTCTGGGATTTTATAAATACTTGCTAACATTCAGATAAATAAGAATGTATAAAATCCTAGAATGCGTCTGGAATATGTTGAGTATGTTCATAACAATCAATAAAACAAGTTTATTTTTATATTAAGTAATGTTTATTCTTCGTCATCCTCTCTTATAATTATTTCATCCAGAAATTCTGCAGGTGCTGAAATATTTTGCTGATGTCTGGCCCATCCAAATACCAGACTAGCGTCATGACATGAGCGCAACATCCTACTGTGCGCCGATCAACTAAGCAATTACAACAATACTCGCTGATTCCTGTCCTACCAGGAATATCATTTTCTATTAAAATATACACATACCTAATATTGCTTCCTGGATACGTGACGTGACTTAATTTTGCCTCTGATAAGTGTTGTCTCGCCAATGCCTCTAAGATTGTATTCAGAGGAATCAATGTGTTCACTGGAAACTTCAATTCTGTACCCGCCGTGGAAACGTATATTCTCGCCATAATATGAGCGAGCTTGTCTTATTTGGTACGTTCCCAGGGCGAAGAGAATCAAATCTCTATATTCCAGGGTTGGGAAGCATAAAACATTATTGCGATCAGCAGTAATGCTACGAAATTGTGAGGTTCTTCTATTCATATTTAAGGGTTCCATCATATTTGCCAGATTGTTCGGTAAGTTCATCCTTTCTCTAATTATTTGAAGTATTTCATTTGCATATTCATTATTTTGAAAGCGAACACCAAACTTGTTCAAAAGAGCTGCGGCTATTTGGAATGTTTGCATCATGTGTGGTAGAGACCGATGAAAGTATTCTTGCCTAAAAACTTTAAAATCTCGTTTAAAGTGGCCATTCACAGCCTCTACCACCCATCGGCAGATAGTGACACAGCGACTTCTGTTAGCTTGAGCTGTAGTTAATTGGTGTTCGCCTTCTAAAAGTGATTCTGGTATACATGTTCTAAAGCCACATCCCTCTAGTAAACTTATACTGTCCCTAAAACCCCTATCCAGAATGAACACGTCATCTTCTCTGAAATACGATCTTAAAGAACTGCCAGAAGAAAATAAACCGGACATAATTTCAGCGTCTGATGTAGTTGCTTTGTATGGGCCATAACAATCAACAATATATCCATCACATGCAACAATCATAAAAGGTTTTAGCAAGTTCCTGTACTTATGTAGAGAATAACTTTGTTTTTGAAACATGTAGTTTGAACTTTTATGTATATATATGTATGTGCCATCACATATTACTATGGCATTGTTACCATTTCCGTTGCCTTTCTGCTCTTTCTGTTTTTGCCCGTCATTAGTTGAAAGTAATTAATTTATTTTTATTTTTACACTACAATATTTTTACTTCCCTGCAAAGAACACTTCCACTTAGAAATAAACAGTATTGTTAATTCATTTACTCCATTTAATTATAATAACAAACAAAAACTGATTTTAATACAATAATGCTGTATGTACTTGCTGTCACTTGGCAGAAAAAAAACTTTTCATTTTAAATATCTTTTTTATCCGGCTTTAACTAGTTAATGTGATACTTTGAAAAAACGTAGAAAAATAATAGAAATGCCTTCGTATATTAATTACTTTTAGACGCTCCAATAAATTTCAGCTATGATTTCGCCATTGTTCTTTAGGTGAAGTTTTTACAGACTGACCATGCAGTAGTAAAAAGTTTAGTAAGGAAGTAGAAGGTAACAAGGCTTTTTTTTTTTGGGTGGGAAATCATCAAATAACTTCTCCCGCTCTGGGCGGAGCGGGAGGGTGTGTCAAACTCTTACTGACTAAAACCCACCCGTATTCCTTCCTGTTGCCTGTGTTGCGGGGGCCTCGGTGACCCATAAGTACCTTCCCGCGACCCCGGCAGGCATCGGCCCTAGTGGACCCCTACCTTTGTGCTGACGACATCTCTTTGAGGCGCGCGTGGAATACAACGCGCCGTCGACCCGGCCCTGGTCCTTACCGGACGGTGAGCTACCCATTGCTCACCGTCCGCAAGCCCGCGCCTACGGTGGCCGTAAATCCGCCCGGGATTCCCGACGCCCAGGGCGTCTCCTGCAGCGGCTAGGGGCGAGAGGGCGCGAAACATGCCTTTCCCTCAACCGTCCCGCCTCCTCCTTCGCGAGCATTACTGCTTCGCAGAAGGAGGTGGCGGCTGCCCATGCCCTCTCGCTCCGTACCATGGCCTGAAACAGGGCCGGACGCGAGAGATCTCTGCCGCCGATCGCCTCCACGAGGACACGGCGGTGCTCTGCTAAAGCCGGGCAGACCTCCACCGTATGCTCCACCGAGTCCTCCGGGTGATCCACACAGTGGTGACACCCGGGCGTTTCCTCCCGCCTTATCCGACACAGGAACCTCCCGAAGCTGCCGTGTCCGGTGAGAACCTGCGTCAGGCGGAAGGTTAGGACGCCGTGGCGCCTCTCTAGTCACTCCTCAAAGAGGGGACTTATCGCCGCAATTGTGGCGTGCCCAAAGGTAACAAGGCTGACCGTCCAGATTGCGCCTGACGTATTTTATGTATCGCTACTTAACTTTACTATCGATTTCTCACTTAATTAATTTGATCTACGTAGATACGTATTGGCTTCTTCTTTTGTAGATTCAATGAATACTTACATTTTAAACAATAATTCTATGACTGTTTTCCATATACTGAAAATCATAAGATCGATATGTCCCAGAAATATTTTCAATCATCTGATAATTCAATATCGATTTTATCGGGCATCCTGATAGTTACGTGGGACTGTATTCGACAGCACATTATAATTACGTCTGTGATTGAGATAAGACGTGTCTCGGACAGTTTATATCAGAACAGATAATAGATCACGTATCTACAATTATTTCAACAGATAATTGGGAAACATTATCAGCAGGTATCCTGTACGACCTCCGTTCGTATTACTTGGATAATTTAATAACGATCTTGGTTCTGTGACATGTTATTAGTGAGATATAATGAAAATAGTTCTATACAGATCATGAATTTCTGTAGATGTCTGTCTGTCTGACATCAGGATAAATTGCTGAAAAACAGTGTAAAAAAGATGCGCTACAGATTTTAAGGAACGATTTAGATCTTTTCCGCAAGGAAAAATGGTAGCAACTGGTAGCAAGTGTGACAACGGACATGTTCACTTTTAGAAATGTGTTAATAAGGGGATGATAGAGTGCAGACTCTACGAATTGTCCCATCCTTATAAAATTGTTCACTTAAATCGTAAATCACTTAAGATTAATAGTTGGAGCTAAACTTAAAACGAGATACGATGGAACTGGAGCGTTCTTCCGTTTTAAAACAATTTGTTTAGAGAGTGAACACAATATATTTTAGTGGCGTTACCGCTCCGAGAGCCGCGACTGTTGGACAAACAAAAACACACTCGGTGCGGGCTCGAGAGCGTCCGGCTGATTGATGACTGCTCCGCCGACTTTTTTCGATGACATTATCTTCTCGATGAAATCGTAAAATAAGTTTAATGGTGCGAATATACTTTTTCCATTACGTTCGATTCGCTTTAATCGTTTTTATTTGGGTTATTGATTTGAGGAAAACCGATTTCCGTTAGGCTTGGGTTCCGAAATCTCGATTTTTTTTCACTTCTTGTCTGGAAACACGAAATATTATTAATGTTAAACCATACCCTTGTCCGTTATTAAAAAATAAACTTGACTGTATAACAATACTTATAACTCCTTCCCCATAAAACTGGTTTATCTCGACCAAAATTCATACATCAAAATTGAGAACAAACATGTAATCCTTATTCCACTTTGAAGCAAGTTTCAGTTTCAGTGTTTCGGCGCCGAGAGCCCAGCTGCTATTACGCGCAGTTACGACGGATTTTACGATCGGCCCAAAAGCCACATCTCTTTGTGCGCTTCCGCGGCGGAAAGCGTCTCCTGCCGCGCCCACAAAAAGCCATTGACAAACATCCGCAGCCGTATCGAATTCCGCTCGACTTTTGTCAATCACGCCTCAGACTTAGATAAGATTTTAAAATCGTCTTTGAGCACCGCTCGCCGGCGCTTTGTTCCTCCGCCGTTCCTCATTCTTATTTATGAGATCGAGGTCACATTGGAAACCGGCAGCTATATGGCTTTTCTCAGCTTAGATTTATTTTGGATAAATTGCTTCCACCTTGCTCTATATTTTCTCCCCGACACGAAAAAATAAAGACTGTCAGGTGAAACAGCGGCAATCAATTTTCGGGCCAGATATGATCAAAGTCTATTCCATTCAATTTCACCTAGTGACTTTGCCGACCACATCTCTTCTGTTACATAAATTCGAATACAAAAATTCGAATTTAGCCTTTATAAAAAAGAAGAAATGTTTTACAAAAAATTCGCCACAATTCCAACATCGTCCGTCAAATCCTAAGTGAGTGGAGTCAAAGGTTTTCGGAAGTGAAAATTTGTTCAGAAATCTGATGTAAGCGCGGCTGGTATCCGGTGGGCGTGACGTGTAGGTCGTCGGCAAGTAACATCGCGTCAAGCGACACTGACAAATCGTCGCCGACGACAAACGGCGCGCCGGTTCCGTATCGCGGCCGCCATCCGGTGTAGCCGCATGACACCTGTCAGGCTGCAGCCGATGTGAAGTTAACCGCCATCATCTACATACTCACCAACTCCTCAACTTGCCTCCCATTCATGTTACGACGACCCAGCCACCGGCATAACTGACAAGGGTGACAACGGACATATTCACTTTTAGAAATGTGTTCCTAAGACGCTGACAACACCTTATATATACCGCGGTCACTGTCAGACTGCATAGAAAAGAAAGAGAAGCATGATGACACAACGCTTGTAATTTATTGAAAAATATGAAGCAATTATATATGGCTTTTTATTTTCCAGGCGACTAACAACTTAAAGGGCGGCTAACTATTTGCTACTAAAAAAATAAAATGGGCAGCAAAAATAATAGGTTGGCAACTACAGTGAAGTAGCATTTTAAGTATAAAATCATTTGGGTTAGGTTAGGTTAGAACAGTGACCACTAACGTTAGATCCCCTCGGTTGTTGGTGACTCTCAGTTACCAAAACAAAAACTCGATGCTAGTTTAAATTAAAACAAAGCTAACAATTGATTATTAAGCTGATACTTTATACTTAAAATGCTGCTTCACTGTAGCTGCCAACCTATTATTTTTGCTACCCATTTTAATTATTTTTAAAACCCTAAATCAGATTAGTTTGTCGCCGCGTTAAATACATGCCATTGGTGCCGATTCCCTTGTTCACAAACTAAACTAAATTTAAGTTCAGTGCATCTTTTTCTTTCTATTTCATTAAGAAAAGGACAGAAGATAAATTTTAGTTTAATTCTGTCAAATTAATCAGCGCTTGACGTAAATTGACGTAATTTTAGTAGGCAAGTTTTTAATCACGTCTAAACTTGTATGGAGTAGTGACAGGCCCTGATTAATTTGACAGGACTAAACTTAAATTTATCTTCTGTCCTTTTCTTAATGAAATAGAAAGAAAAAGATGCACTGAACTTAAATTTAGTTTAGTTTGTGAACAAGGGAATCGGCACCAGTATCTGTTTGCTCAAAAATGAGTTGAGTAATCGAAAATAAATAAAAGACAACCAAGTTCTGCACTCAAATAAGACGTTCTTGTTATTAATTAAATACGTAACGTATTGATACTTAATACAGATATTTTGGATTGGAACTCAAGGTAAGAGGTTAGTTTAACGTCAGTTTGTATCGAGATTTTTTTCAAAACGTGTTTTGGTAACGACCAAGTTCTGAGAAATATGTTCCAAATTAACATATATTTTTTCCGCTACCACAAACTACACAGATTTGCCATTTTTTTTCTTATTACGCCTATTTTGGTCATTTGCCTCTTGTCAGCGCCTTAATAAGGAAAGGATCTGCACTCTACGAATTGTCCTATCCTTATATCCTTATAACTATTATTATCTTTTGATCGGCTCATAGTTATGCAGATCTGCGATAATACTATAATATCCATTCCCAATTTTCCAGCAAACGACCTGCTGCTCTCACTTACCTCATCACTGACTGAGTGACGTATAGTACACAATTTATTCGCTACCGAAGTGCGAAGGACTCCTTTGATACATTTTTAATAGGCACAATCCCGCTTACATTAATACATTAATCCTTCTAACATTAATAGATTAATAGATTTTAACATTAATAGATTACAGTTTCCCTATGACGAGATATCTTTAATCTGTTAATGTTAAAGAGAATTTGTAATTTCACAAATGCATAAAATATGAACTGCTTTATTTCAAAATATAATATTTACATAATATATAAGTTAACAGACATAAAATGATAATTTCGAAATTATTATACAATGATAATGTTTTGGAATCTGCAGTAGGATGCCAACAAGGTGACCCTCTCGGACCAATAATATTCAGCTTGGCTATTCATCCAATTATTCAGAAACTAAATTCAAAAAACGTTTGGTATTATATGATGGAAAGCTAGGTGATGTAGAGACCGTTTTGAAAATCTAAAAATTCCACAAACAGTAATTTAAATCTATTGGTTTGTACTAATATCTCATCAAAATGTGAAATTAACCTTTCTGACATTACCGACAGACAACTGACCCTAGAGAAATTTAATGCAATAACCCCACAAAATAAAATTTTAGAAAAAAAACTTCCCTTTTAGAAGACAGTTTTTCATCTAAAATTAATTTACATTCGTCATTCACCCTGACTAGATACTGTTGTTTTGGCCCAATTTTTATATATTTTCTACACTCTTCCCCTTTATGGAAGCAGCCTTTTGGACAAAATTGACCATATTTTTCGCAATACACCAACTTCCATTTTAAATGTGACCTTGGACAACCGAGCGTGGTTGCAAGCCAAACTACCCATCCGTTTTGGTGGCCTCGGAGTCCGTAAAATTACCAATATTAGCTTTCCTGTCCTCTGTCCGCAGCACTGAAAAGCTGACCGAGAAAATTTTAGCCCCCTCCCTGGCTGACTCTGAAGTGCCATGCTTAACCGACGTGGTGATCGCCTGGAAAATGGCTCGCTCGGATACAGATCGGGCCGTGAACCCATCTTCCCAGGGACAGTGGTCCTGCCGGGGTCGCGGGAAGGTACTTATGGGTCACCGAGGCCCCCGCGACACAGGCAACAGGAAGGAATACGGGTGGGTTTTAGTCAGTAAGAGTCTGACACACCCTCCCGCTCCGCCCAGAGCGGGAGAAGTTATTTGATGATTTCCCACCCAAAAAAAAAAAAAAGGTGGTAGAAGCCGCTCTGCAGATCGGTACGGAATAATCTTATCGAGTATGACAACATCGCCATCAAAAAACATGTAATTTTCTTCTGTCAACCCGCAACCGGCCTACTTGCAAAGTGACAAGTAGGTACTGACAACCCGTTATTTTGTGTTTTCCATCGGTAAGATTATCAAATAAATATTCTTCTGAACATTCATTTACTTAAGTCGCATGTGGACTATGTGGCTTATAATTTTGAATACGTAGGCCGTAGTTTATTTTGCTGTAAAAATGCATGTCTATCAATGATATTTTAAGTGATAAGTAGGTATTTCTATATATCTTTTTCGGGTAGGGTCTTTTTTTTTGTGGGAAATTATCATATAACTTCTCCCGCTCTGGGCGGAGTGGGAGGGTGTGTCAGACTCTTACTGACTAAAACCCACCCGTGTTCCTCTCGTTACCTGTGTTGCCAAGGGCCTCGCTATCCCTTCCGGACTTTCCCACGACCCCGGCAGGCATCGGCCCTAGTGGATCCCTACACTTATGCTGACGACATCTCTTTGAGGCGCGCGTGGAACAAAACGCGCCGTCGACCCGGGCCTGATCCTTACCAGACGATGAGCTACCCATTTCTCACCGTCCGCAAGCCCGCGCCTACGGTGGCCAGAAATCCGCCCGGGATTCCCGACGCCCAGGGCGTCTCCTGCGGCGGCCAAGGGCAAGAGGACGCGAAATTTACTCGTACCATTCCCTCAACCGTCCCGCCTCCTCCTTCGCGAGCATGACTGCTTCTCGGTTAGGGTCTGTTGTTGACAAGACAAACTCTAAACACTAGAGCTTTAAACTGGAATATCTTTAATTCCTGACTTTCTATAAAAAATAACTGAAGACAAAACTGTTTAGGAATTCAAACTGTACCTACTCTTACATCTTTTTCATCGCCAGACGCAAAAAGGAAAGTCAACAAAAATTTGTTTGGGAGTTCGCCATTGTTCTTTATCTTTATTTCAAGTACCTAATGGAGACTCATTAAGTACAACGATGAAATCGAAAATAAATACTATGTTCTGTGGAAGTCCAAATTGCTTCCTACACAAACTCATTATGAATAATAATTAGAAAATATCCTTTGATACGCTTATTTTATAATAACGTTCGGAATACCGTTTAAGCTGCGTGGTTTCGAGAATTATTAACAGTTTATGGAAAGCTCAATAATTTTATTAATCCATACGAAAGGAAGTAATAATTTTCAATTTACATAAATATGGATGCAAATTAACTGCCTCGTTGGTCTAGTGGTCGCAAGCGCTACTGGTGAGCATGCGGTCCTGGGTTCGATTCCCGGGTCGGACAAAGTGTTATTGGATTTTTCTATCAGGAATTCCTCAGTAGCAGCATCCTTTCCACGGCACGGGTGTACAAGGTTTGGAAAATGAACATCCCCACGAAGGATTCAGTTCTGTCGCTTTTTATTAAATAGTGACATTGAAGATGCATGGTTTTTAAAATCCATCTTGTGGACCGATGAGTCAAAATTTTCGAAAGAAGGAATTACTAATTTTCATAATCTTCATCGATGGACCGACAAGGACAACAATCCACACTGGATCCAAAGGAAGTTTTCAGTTAACGTGTGGGCAGGAGTAATCGGCCGCACGTTGATTGGTCCCCACTTCCTGCCAGATAATTTAAATGGAGAAAATTACCTGGAATTCCTGCAAAACTATCTCCCAGAGCTTCTGGACGAGACTGAAATACCAATATTGGCAATGAGAAGACCAATGATTTTTCAACAAGATCCAGCACACTTTTTTTTTTTTGAGGTTGGGAAATCATCAAATAACTTCTCACGCTCTGGGCGGAGCGGGACGGTGTGTCAGACTCTTACTGACTAAAACCCACCCGTATTCCTTCCATTGTCTGTGTTGCGGGGGCCTCGGTGACCCATTAGTACCTTCCCGCGACCCCGGCAGGCATCGGCCCTAGTAGACCACTACATTTGTGCTGATGACATCTCTTTGAGGCGCGCGTGGAATACAACGCGCCGTCGACCCGGGCCTGGTCCTTACCGGACGGTGAGCTACCCATTGCTCACCGTCCGCAAGCCCGCGCCTACGGTGGCCGGAAATCCGCCCGGGATTCCCGACGCCCAGGGCGTCTCCTGCGGCGGCTAGGGGCAAGAGGGCGCGAAATTTGCCTTTCCCTCAACCGTCCCGCCTCCTCCTTCGCGAGCATGCTTCGCAGAAGGAGGTGACGGCTGCCCATGCCCTCTCGCTCCGTACCATGGCCCGAAACAGGGCCGGACGCGAGAGATCTCTGCCGCCGATCGCCTCCACGAGGACACGGCGGTGCTCTGCCCAAGCCGGGCAGACCTCCACCGTATGCTCCACCGTGTCCTCCGGGCGATCCACACAGTGGTGACACCCGGGCGTTTCCTCCCGCCTTATCCGACACAGGAACCTCCCGAAGCTGCCGTGTCCGGTGAGGACCTGCGTCAGGTGGAAGGTGAGGACGCCGTGGCGGCTCTCTAGCCACTCCTCAAAGAGGGGACTTATCGCCGCAATCGTGGCGTGCCCAGCACTGGGTTGCGACAACCGTAACAGGTGCACCCCTCCCTGCCCAACTCTTTGGGGAAACAAGGCGTGATTTTATCTTATGTTTTACAGACGCAAATTATTATATTTAAAGAAAAATAAAAATAAGTTTATTGACACACTTTTATTTACCACACATTACCTTTGTATACAATTTCAATACATTTCACTTAGGTATATTGGATTTTGGGAAAAGGCTGCACAAATAGTGAAAAACCCTGCCTCTTAAGCTAGGGGAACCCTGTGACCTAGGAGTCAGTGTTCTACTATAACTTCGTGTACAAAAGAAACGTTTATTTATTTATGTGTGTTAATAAACCCATAATGACCTGATTTAATTATGAATCTGAATGTGTGAGGATGTGTGTATAGGTAGGTATGTGTGGCTGTGTGAGTGGAATGGGATATAGTGTGGTGTGGTGTACGAGAGGGGAGGGGGTGTTATGTGGGGGTGTGTGTATTCGTGTAGGGTAAGTTTGATATTTGGGTAGCTCAAAATGGGAATATACCTTTTTTGCTTAACTAGCTTTAGCCAGCAGCTTCACCCGCGTGGATGTTGGAACTTATCCCACGGGAAAATACTACCCCGGTAGTACTTTCCCGTAAAAAGTATAATATGTCCTAACCCAAGTCGTGGTCTACCCATGTGCATAATTTTATCCAAATCCGTTCAGCCGTTTTAGTGTGTTAAACTTTATTTCGCATTTATAATATTACTGGCTGCGCCCCGCCGCGCGCCGGCGTCACCCGCGTAAGTCTCGATCCCGAGGGAATACCGGGATAAAAAGAGTTTAGCGTGAAAGCGTAACAAACAAACAAACTCACTTTCGCAATTATAATATTATATAAAAAAAACATAATATAATTATAATATAATTTTAATTATAAGTTAGGATACTAGGACTTTGCCCGCGACTACGTCCGCGTGAATTTGGTATTTTCTCCTACAAAATTTTAAGACCCCCTCCATCCGGCCATCCCTTTTAACCGGTAGTTTTTGAAAATTAATGATTAAGATCCTTTTACTTATTATTAATTTATTCATTAATTTATAGACTTATTTATTATTCAATTTAATAATCAAAGGAAAAATAAAATTTTCATGTAAACTGTTGCTCTCTTTTCACCGCGAAAGGGGTTGATTTTTTAAAAATCTGTATCATTTGTTTCGTATATCATTTAACGTAAAGATACCTGCCAAGAGTGTGGCTAAAATTATTAAAGGAATGCAGCGTGGAAAATCTCCCGGTCACGATGGGCTCAGTATCGAGCATTTTAAATATGCGGGGGTTCATTTGCTGCGGGTACTGCTCAGTCCATCGATAGGTGGGCTGAAGAAGTTACTAGCGACCTGCGAGGCCTATGCGGCGGAACATGGCTTGATATACAACTCGAAGAAGAGTAGGCTCCTTGTATTTAAAGCGCCAAAGCAGCAGACGCGCAGTGTTCCACCCATAAGTCTCAACGGCGTAGCACTAAATATTGTCAATAGTTTTAGGTACCTCGGCCACATTATCACAAGCGACTTAAGGAACGACGGAGATATAGAAAGGGAGCGCAGGGCGTTGTCTGTGAGGAGCAATATGCTCGCCCGCAGGTTCGCTCGTTGTACTACTAACGTCAAAGTAACCCTTTTTAAGGCATTCTGTCAATCATTTTACACGAGCGGCCTGTGAGTGTCATACACGCAGCGAGCCTACAATGTCCTGCGTGTTCAATTTTAATGCCTTCAGGATGCTGTTAGGACTGCCATGGCGCTGTAGTGCGTCGGGAATGTTCGCGGAGGCTCGGACAGATGGTTTCCACGCCATCATGCGAAAGAAAGCAGCCTCCTCACTACAGCGCCTGCATCGTAGTGACAACAGCATTTTGAAAATGATTGCTGCCAGACCAGACTGCCCCTTTCAGAGACACTGGGTGGGAACAGTATTAAACCTGAAAATAAATAAAATGTAAAAAACTAACAATACTAACCTATTTATTTAAGCACTATTGTTACTAACACTAAAATACTAACAAAACTATGGACTGAAGTCTGAAATAAATTTATTATTATTATTATTATTTTAACCTTTTGACCGCCACAGTCATGACAGACTAAAATGTGCCCAGCACGCTACGGTCACGACTACATGATAGATTTTAAGAAAAAATTCGTAGCTTGGCGCCGAGGGCACGTTTTTGCCTTTTTGACGTGGCGGTCAATAGGTTAATGTTTAGATTACCTTACCTACTTAATCCAGACACGCAGTGAAATCCTCCCCAAAACTTAATTACCCCATTTTGCTGGTCGATTTTCGAAAACCCAAAATCTATGTCTATATTTTTTGTCAAAAGTATTAATACCGATATTTGAGGTAACCGGACAGCGCGTTAAAATTTGTCCATACAAACTGTAGCACCTCCTAAAATCCCTTTGAGAGCTGGTTTTGAAAAGCTAAATAATGAAAATCTTTATTATTCATTTAAGAATGTATTCGTGTTAAGCTTCAAGTTTACTAACTTAAGAAAAGATTTTCATACAATGAATCCCCCATTTTTAACCCCATTTAAAGGTCGAATTTACAACAACCCCTTCTTAGAGCTCGCCTACATTATAAAGGGAACCCTTGTGCAAAATTTCTGATATGTCAATCATTCAGCACTTAGCCCGGGATTTCGTAGTTTCCCCTAAAAATTTCACAACCCCCTCCACCCCCTTTAAATGGTATAATTATGGTGGTGTGGTGGTGGTGGTTTTATTTTATTTATTTATAATAAATAAATAATATTATTTATATTCAAAAATATAAGGTATAACGTTAAATACAGTTTTTCTTAAATCTATGTCAAGTTCACCCATGATTTGTGCCTGAACTAGGTAATACTGTATTACAGGCGATTGATCGATATTGGGGATAATGATTAAAATCTTTATTATTTATGACGTTTTTTCACAACGTCATCCATGGCAAATGGATAAAACGTCCGCACAAAGCATGTTCTAGACCGGTATGAATGAATGTTGTGTTTCGTGAATGTTTAGGCGGAATTTTGCGTTTTAGTCATTTAATATTATCTCAGAAACTATATGACCAATTGACATACTGTAAAAGGCAAATCTTATTTATCTCGATAAGATCAAAATTAAATAATTATCCAAACGTAAGTATACATAAAAGAAATATAAAAGATAAAATATAAAAGATAGAAATATGGTGTCGCGGACTTTTTGTAGAATTATTTAAGTTATGGCAATGGCAATGTATGTTTTCAATTATAAACTTAAACTCAAACTCAAAGCATTTATTTCAAATAAACCAGTTACAGGCACTTTTGAATTGTCAAGGAGTCGGTCGGTCACTAAGAAAGATGAAGCTAGTTGCCCATTTCAAAGCGTAGCAGGTACCTATGGAGAAGAATGGGCAAGAAACTCCACGGACACTGTTTTAAATCAACGTATTATAGTTACAAAATATTGTTTACATCATTTATTTTGAACTTATACACATGAGAACGATGCAAAACGTAAAAGCGTCCGTAATAAAAAGATTAACAAAAAAATCCAATTCAAAAATCAAAATAAGCCGTGGCAGCTAACTGACGGCGCCCGTTCACGAGCATGACGCATGGATTAGCACCATTCAGCTCAACCATTTTGAAGGGAGCTAAATGATCCAACACACGCGCCACCATCAGCGAGACATTAGAGTGAGCACGACATACTCCCAGCCGCCAGGGCACATTCGAGTCAATGAAAGACATATCCAGTAAATGGCAACTTTATAGTACATAGTACTCACTTAACAATGTGCTGTGCAACTATACAATGCTAAGTGATTGAATTTATACAATACAAAGATAGTTTTTGAAATCTTCAGCAGCTCCCAACACTATTTTCAAATGCTAATCAATTAGTTTTTGGGCCCTTGTGGAGCAGGACCAGCATTGATTATAATATGCTTGGCTATTTAGACAACTGTTTAGGCATCGCATGCAAATAATTTTGTTTTAGAAGGTATTTCTTTCCGCCTTGCTAGACAAAAATTGTTATAGCTCGGCCGATGCATGATATAAATATAATTTATAGCACTCAAGAATAATGTAGCTTTCTACCAGTTTTTTGTTTAATTAGATCATTCGTTCCGGAGATTACCTACGTATTACCTTATTATTATTAGATTACATACAAACTTACAAACAAATTTAACCTGTTTATAATGTTAGTATAGATTCAAAATGGAATTATTAAGGATTTTCCGGAAATAATAAATCTTAGAAACAATTTACATTATCACATAGATCTGTGAAATCGAAGAAAAAAAAACGCAATTACTGCGTTATCTCTCATCTCGTTACCGGCTCGTTGTGAAAACGTTGTAGGTACAGTTCTGCGAATAATTTTTACCCAAAGGCCTGCGAACGTTTCATTCAATTCCCAATGTTGAGAAATAAAAATAAATTACTTTGATAGGGTTAGCTTAAAACAATTGTCACCACTGAAAGGGTTAAGTGATAATTTTATAATCTGCGCGCGGCCGGACGCGCTGATGGCACTTCCATTATCTAAATAGCAAGGTTTTAATTAAATTTCCTTCGTTGCGCTGAAAGAATAATTCTGTTTTAGCACCTCTACACTGAATGTTATAACAAGTTTGTTATCTATGCATTGTAGAATTATAAATTCTACAATATTTTTTTTTTTGGTATTTGACCTGCAATCTTTACACTACATATTTCAACCTCTTTTGCAGAACCCTACTGGCACACATGTGTCTAATGTTCGAATTTTAGTATAAAAATTCTGATTTTTTTGACAAGATGGTTGTGTGTCATTTGATATATGTTCTTATTGGAGATCAGATTATTTTTTTCACTTAAATAATTTTTATGTTCGTCTCGAGAAAAAAACTTGAAATCAGTCGTATCCTTTTTTATATAACACTCCTGCATAAATCATCATTTATTTTTCGGTACGTATTGCATATTTGTTAACCTCGCATATTGTAATTTTGGCTATCTACCAATCATGATTTTATTTTAGAATATTCGATCTGCTCGGCAGTGCTGTAGTGGCGTTCGTTTCCATTAGTTGAAGGCGTTGTTTTGCCACGAGTCCCACGTTCCAGTGGTATGTAATTTATTTATTTTGAAAGTCCCGGCTTGGTAATCCCTTTTTTTAACCACATCATTTTATTTAGGGATACCATCTAGAGTTCTACGTTGGGCGGCCTTTCATCTCCCCGCTCAGACCAAATCGAAACACAACGTCCGGCAACGCGTAGCGAAAGAATTCAGCGAAAGCGTCTCACGCCACCACGCAGAGGGCCTCAACGTGGTATCGCTCCTGAGCAACGTAGCGTGGTCCATCGCGGCGTGCCGTCATCTCACCTTGCCGAGTCACCAACCGGAGCTATCACAGACAACTTCAAAATTGTTAATTTTTTTTTATCTAACCTGCGTCTTCAACGCACCTGGGGGGTTGATTATAATCAATCATTTTAGGTCGTTGACAAACCATCCAATCCACATCTGATCTCTACTTTTCCTAAATTACATTGTATTTTTACCCGACTGCCTCAGGAGGGTAATGTTTTTCGAGAGTATGTATGTATGTATGTCTATTTCTTTGGCACGCTCTGTAGCCTAAACGGCTTGATGGTTTTTAACATATGAGGTGTCTTTAGATTCGTCTTAATTGTGGAAATGACATAGGCTATATAATATTTGTAAATTGCATCCGCAAATACAAAAAAAATGGGAAAAAGTTTTTTTTTAAATTAATTGCAACAATATTGGTATCAAATAAAAGCTAGTAATGAGTAATTTTCAAATATATATAATAATAAAACTAAAAACCTTGAAATAAAATAAATTATTTAAAAAACAAAATTATATAGATTATAATGCTTGTTTTTCCCTTTTCAGTTATGTGTTTTTGCAGTCGGGTTTTTTGTTTTTTAAATAATTTATTTTATTTACTGAACTTTTGAAATTATATGTTATATTGCCTCGTACGGCGCTTTTCCTTTCACACCACACTACAGCATGTAATACGGATTATTTTTAATGTTTGGCTGTACCTAATAGTGTCTTTGTCATTGGTATTAAATTTGTTAACAACGGTATTAGGCAACACTCTAAGGTACACCATGTTACAAAGGGAACGAAAAATACACATGGCTTAGCTACCGTGCCATGGCACCCATGCCACCCAGGCCATATGTATTTTTCTTGACTGAGTTATTAATTAATTAATCGTCTATAGAGACTCGATTAATTGATTAATAACTCAGTCATTAATATGGGGATTAAACTGTATGAAGACTGTATATTATAATAGTCCTTGTACAGTTAAGTTAGCAATTTTGAAAAGAACAAGCTTACTTTGTATTCTACAAGAAATACTTGTTTACTGCGGAACCCCGAAAAAGGTCGCAAGTGCAGGAAATAATGATGAAAATATCCAAGGTTTGTAGAAACTGCTTAGTGCGCAACTCCTGGGTGCTTTGACCGGAGCGTAAGATTATAAAGTCCAACCGCAAATAGGTAAGTTTGAGTCGCTGCCCGCAGTGCAACCTTTATTCATTTTCTCTAAAACCATTGTTATTTTATACTCCACATTGCACACATCACACACATTCACTTACAATTTTCCTTGCATGTATCCTTAATTACCTTATTTTCACTATTTTTATTTATATTATTGTAAATAAGTTTTTATGAACAATATTACACATTATAATGTGTGAGATTTTTATTTGAATAATATTCTATGCGAATCAGACCGTCTCCAGTACAACAATAAAAAATGTAAAACTTTGTTTTAGGGGGCCTGGTGACCTGACATACAGGTTCTCTAAAAAACTTAGTTTAGGCACCAGTCTTCCACAAATTAATTACAAAATTGTATCTGTAGACTTTTTACTGACATTCTCTGTAATTTGTGGTAAGAAATAAATAAGTAAATAATAATAATTATTATTATTATTATTAATTTGTAGTGTAATCCTATTATTGAATTAATTTTAAAGTGAAAAGCGGACTTGGGGCTGAGATTATGTCTTTATGGACTGCTACTGTGTATGTTTATGACTGTGGTAATAGCCGTCGCATAAGCCTCTGGAACAGTGTATTTAATGGGCTGTAAATGATGTAAATGGACACAATTTTGAAAAGATATAATAAAACTAATAACTTGCTAGTTTGTTCAGTTTATACGAACTTTCAGTGTCATTCTCGTACTAGTGGTCGTCCACTGGTCAAAATTCGACCGCCTCTATTTACAGTCTATATATATAGTACTTACTATTTCAACGATTACATTAATTCCATCTATCTATATACAGGGTGGAATTTTGTAATGCCACCTGGAGGGAAAGTTCTCTTAATACTGCAGATAGAAAGTTTTACTCAAAGGAAACATTCCTTTATTTTTGAATAGAAAGCAAACTGCATTCAAAGATTTTCGAAAATTCTCTTCTCCCACACCCGGGAATCGAACCGGCTAAAATCTGAAAAAATTATACCATGTACTTTTATTGCATCGATCATTAGGGTCAATATTATAAGGATGAAATCTCTCTAACAAACATGATAAATTAAATGAAAGGAAAACCAGGAAATCTGAAGTTACAAATTCAATGAGTCAAGTTAAAGCTCTTTAACTAACATCCATCTTTTGTAATGCAGACTCCTTTGCGACATACTCGTAGCTGCGTGTATAAGGTAATTTAAATATGGAATGTTAGATTAAAATTTGAAAATTAGATTGTCATAGTTGTTATTCACATTTGATTGTTTTTACAACTCATTTCACATTTTGTCTCACGGTGAAAATGGCTTATCAAGAACAGTTTGATTTAATGGAAGCTTATTTTTTAAATAACAAAAACGTGAATCTAGCTCTGCGGTGGTATGGGGAGAGATATCAAGACCGACAGGCACCAACTCTGTTCGTATTGAAAAGAATGGTAGAAAATTTAAAGAATACGGGTGGTTTCAAGAAGAGACGGCAAACTATTCAGCAAAACTATTTCGATTTTGAACTAGATGTTTTAACACTAATAATCTCTACTTGAAGCCTTTGGAAATGATTCAAAGTAGAATCATTTCCAAAGGCTTCAAGTAGAGATGCTGCCGATGAATTAGGAACAACCCACACTCGCGTACTTAAAGTGCTGAAAAAGTATAAGTATAAATGCTATCGTGAAGGTCGGTTGGTGCAAAAATTGCATATTGGGGATCGTGACAGACGATTACAATTTTGTGAAAACATGCTTGGAGAAATTGACCGAAACCCTAATTTTTTGAGCAACATTGTATGGTCTGACGAAACCAACTTCAGCAATAATGGCATGTACAATCGCCGCAATAACCATTATTGGTCTCGAGTGAATCCTGTTAGTGTTCATGAAACTAACAATCGAGTAAGATTTTCTTTCAACGTTTGGTGCGGAATTATGAGAAATAATGTAGTGTAAGTCCACGTGTACGAAGGTCATTTAAACACTGTCAAGTATATTGAAATACTGGATCTCTTAAGAAACGAGTTAAATGGTTTCCCCGAGGAAGAGCGAAACCAAATAATTCTACAGCAAGATGGTGCTCCAGCACATAACAGCAGAATCACTACTGCCTACATTAATAACCATTTTAATACCTGGATTGGTACAAACGGCACAATCAGATGGCCTGCGAGATCGCCAGATCTCACCCCATTAGATTTTTTTTGTGGGGATATGTAAAAAATCAAATTTACATGAAATCTTATGCGAATGACAACGAGTTGAGAGTTGAAGTTCAGAATACGATTTATAATATTCACCACAACACTTTATTAAAGGTTACTAGAAATGAATTCGTTAAAAGAATAAATTTGTGTATCCAAGAGAATGGAGCCCATTTCGAGCAACTAATTAGTTAGTTTACCATTTTTTGTAAATAATTAAATTAATTTAAGATTTCCTGGTTTTCCTTTAATTTAATTTATGTTTGTTAGAGAGATTTCATCCTTATAGTTGACCCTAACGATCGATGCAATAAAAGTACAGGGTATATTTTTTTCAGATTTTAGCCGGTTCGATTCCCGGGTGTGGTAGAAGAGAATTTTCGAAAATCTTTGAATGCAGTTTGCTTTCTATTAAAAAATAAAGGAATGTTTCCTTTGAGTAAAATTTTCTATCTGCAGTATTAAGAGTACTTTCCCTCCAGGTGGCATTACAAAATTCCACCCTGTATATAAAATGGTAAACTGACTGTTTTTATAAAAACGCACAGCCCATTTATTTTGCACATAAGATATCTTATACATTTTAAGCATCCACTAAGGAAGAATTTTTGGAAATACCACCCCTTTTTTTTATGTTGAGGGTGGGAAATCATCAAATAACTTCTCCTGCTCTGGGCGGAGCGGGAGGTGTGTCAGACTCTTACTGACTAAAACCCACCCGTATTCCTTTCTGTTGCCTGTGTTGCGGGGGCCTCGGTGACCCATAAGTACCTTCCCGCGACCCTGGCAGGCATCGGCCCTAGTGGACCCCTACTATATGTGCTGACGACATCTCTTTGAGGCGCGCGTGGAATACAACGCGCCGTCGACCCGGGCCTGGTCCTTACCGGACGGTGAGCTACCCATTGCTCACCGCCCGCAAGCCCGCGCCTACGGTGGCGGGAAATCCGCCCGGGATTCCCGACGCCCTGGGCGTCTCCTGCGGCGCCTAGGGGCGAGAGGGCGAAAACTTGCCTTTCCCTCAACCGTCCCGCCTCCTCCTTCGCGAGCATTACTGCTCCGCAGAAGGAGGTGACGGCTGCCCATGCCCTCTCGCTCCGTACCATGGCCTGAACCAGGGCGGGACGCGAGAGGTCTCTGCCGCCGATCGCCTCCACGAGGACACGGCGGTGCTCTGCCCAAGCCGGGCAGACCTCCACCGTATGCTCCACCGTGTCCTCCGGGCGATCCACACAGTGGTGACACCCAGACGTTTCCTCCCGCCTTATCCGACACAGGAACCTCCCGAAGCTGCCGTGTCCGGTGAGGACCTGCGTCAGGCGGAAGGTGAGGACGCCGTGGCGCCTCTCCAGCCACTCCTCAAAGAGGGGACTTATCGCCGCAATCGTGGCGTGCCCAGCACTGGGTTGCGACAACCGTACTTTCCATGACGCCATGAGATCCCGCCAGAGCTCCGTCTGCTGTGGCGCGATTTCTCGCGGCAGCGGACTAACGCCCCGGCGTTTCGCCTCCTCGCGCCACTCCCATACGTGCGCGAGGACTTTTGCCTCCAGATCCCACGGCGGCAATCCGGCAAGGAGGCTCGAAATTCCACCCCTAAGGCGGTAAAATAGCGTATGATAGTTTGTATGAATGTCCGTCAGTTTCAAAATTCGGATCTTCAAATTTTATGTTTAGGCTGACGAATGAAAATTAATTTACACATGTCTCAGCATTTTTGACAATTACACCCCCGAAGGGGTAAAATGGGGATGAAATTGTGTATGCAAACTCCATCATTTTCAAAGTAAAGATCACTAAATGTATTATGTCGATGTTGTTAAAATTTCATCCAGTAAAGGAGTGAAAAGGGGGATGAAATTTTGTATTTGAAGTTCTTTATTTTCGAAATAAAAATCACCAAATTTATTGTTTCGGCTTATGGTTGGAAAACATACACCCCCAAACGAAGGGGTGGAAAGGGGGATGAAGTTGTAAAAATCACTATATTTATTATTTCGGCTTATGGTTGGAAACTAACGCAACGTATCGTTGTATTTTGAATTTCAACTCTTAAGTGACATCTAAGGGAATTAACACTTTAAACCTTAATATGACGCAAACGGATCCTTCAATCGATAAATGGTGTTCACAGACCCGCAATCATTTTTAACGGCCTATCGAACGACTACCCCACACCATGGGATGGGACCTTCCCGCGACCCCGGCAGGCATCGGCCCTAGTGGACCCCTACCTTTGTGCTGACGACATCTCTTTGAGGCGCGCGTGGAATACAACGCGCCGTCGACCCGGGCCTGGTCCTTACCGGACGGTGAGCTACCCATTGCTCACCGTCCGCAAGCCCGCGCCTACGGTGGCCGGAAATCCGCCCGGGATTCCCGACGCCCAGGGCGTCTCCTGCGGCAGCTAGGGGTGAAAGGGCGCGAAACATGCCTTTCCCTCAACCGTCCTGCCTCCTCATTCGCGAGCATTACTGCTACGCAGAAGGAGGTGACGGCTGCCCATGCCCTCTCGCTCCGTACCATGGCCTGAACCAGGGCCGGACGCGAGAGGTCTCTGCCACCGATCGCCTGCACGAGGACACGGCGGTGCTCTGCCCAAGCCGGGCAGTTCTCCACCGTATGCTCCACCGTGTCCTCCGGGTGATCCACACAGTGGTGACACCCGGACGTTTCCTCCCGCCTTTTCCGACACAGGAACCTCCCGAAGCTGCCGTGTCCGGTGAGGACCTGCGTCAGGCGGAAGGTGAGTACCTACCGTTATTTGGGACCCCAACGGTGGCTCGTTCCGAGGATCATGAAAACACATGGTCTCAGACTTGCGCAGGGCCACCTCGAGTCCCAATTGCCGGATCCTTTCGACGATTGTCGCAACCCCGCGTGCCGCTACTTCAGCCGCCGCCTGGTGCGACCACCCCTGCGCCAGGACCAACGTGTCGTTAGCGTAGCACATTACCCTGACGCCGCTAGGGAGGTCGGCGCGCAGCACCCAGTCGTATCCGATGTCCCACAGATGCGGCCCCAGGACCGATCCCTGTGGGACACCGCACGACATCTCTTGCCGGTTCCACACTCCCTGGTGACCGGGGTAGATGACGGCCCTGTCCGTCAGATAGGCCTCGACCTAATGACAGAGGTAGGTCGGCATCCGGTAGTACCGGAGTGCCTCCCTGATGCAACTCCAGGGCAGGGTATTAAAGGCATTGGCGATGTCTAGAGACACCGCCAAGATGACCCCACCCTGGGCAACAGCATTCCCCGTCGTCAGGGCTCGCACGCGCATGATGGCGTCCACCGTAGAGCGCCCTCTGCGGAAACTAAACTGGCTCTCTGCCAAATCCGGCCCCACCCGCACCAGCTGGCCGACGAGGCGGTCTGCAATGACTCTTTCAAAGAGCTTGCCTACCTCGTCGAGCAGCACGATGGGCCGATAAGCGGACGGAGAGTCCGCAGGGCGCTCTGCCTTCTTTATGAGGACCAGTTTGCCCGTCTTCCAACGAAGCGTGCTAAATTACGTGCTAGGGGAGCAACGTAAAAAAAAATATTTATCACAATTTTATTTTACTACTTTGTCCGCGTGATTAATAGGTATCCCTGTGCCAAATTAAATATTTCTAGTACTAAACGTGTCTGCGCTACAGCGGGGAGAGACAGACAGACGGACATGGTGAAACTATAAGGGTTCCTTGTTTACTATGGAACCCTAAAAAAGGGAAATATTGCCTGTGTTGCGGGAAGTATGGGAACCATGAAAATGATAAGAATGGTGATTCTTGTTTTTAATTAATGTTAATATCTAACATTAATCTAAAGAAGCTAAAGCCAAGTGTATTTGAGAGACGTGATATCGTTTGCAGAGTGATCAGTGACTGTATTTTAACAAAAACATAAAATAAATATTTTTCAAAAAGTGACTTTGCAAGTTCCTGTCCATAAGATAGTTGGCGTTTTTTTTCTTGCCATAATGATTTGCGCTGGTTGTAATGCTATTCTTGTTACACAAAAGAGGATCGAGCGTCAATACCTAGAACCAAATGGACTTGTCCAATCTGTGTCTCTGGCCGTCACAAACAGGAGAACACTAATACACCAGTCCACGCTAAAGGTCATACTGCACACACTGACCAAGCGGCTCCAGCACCGGCACCAGAACCGGCTACAATGCATTCCTCTATAACTGGACCGTCAAGTAACCAAAACAAATAAATAGCTGGTCAGAGACTTACACCAGTTGACAAGTCACCACCAGTTTCGCCTCGAGTGGCATGCGTTGGCACAGAAGTCAACTTGCAAGACACAATACTTTCAGAGATTCGTAAATTACGGCAGGAAATGAATGAAAAGTTTGATAGTCAACAGGTCTCTTTGGCGAAATTTGAAACCACTATAGCTACGGCCCAAAGGGAAGTAAAAGACCTATCCTTGAGATTTTCCTCAATGTACGAAGACTTAGACGAGTTTAAGAAGACTGTTACTTATCTTTCTGACGCTTATGATGATCAAGTCGAATTAAATACTAGAAATGATAACTGCATTGCCGAACTCCTCAAGAATAATGCCGCTATGAGCGCTCAAGTGAGGGAATTGGAGACTAAATTGCAGCAAATTGATCAATTAGCACGTGAGAGCAATATCGAGATACAGTGCGTTCGTGAACACAAAACCGAAAACCTGTTAACGGTCGTAAAACAGTTGGGTAGAGTTGTGGGAAATGAACTTCTCGACGATGAAATCCAGTCCTTTCATAGACTTGCTAAATTGGATGCAGAGACAAATCGTCCACGCAGCATAGTAGTTAAGTTGGTCAGCCCTCGGATTCGCGATAATCTACTTGCTGCAGTTAGAAACTTAAATAAGAAGAATGAGTCGGAGATGTTGAACAGCAGCCATATTGGCATTGGTGTGAAAAAGCAGCCGATTTTTGTGACGGAAAACCTGACTCTGACTCCTGATGTTAAAAATATTAAAGACAAACCGATAGAGTGGTTATGCGAGAGAGCCATTTTGACTCTCAAAAACGACCAAGCCGCTGCGATCAAAGAAATGCTAATAAATTCATTCGAAAGTGAAGAAATTATTTATAATTCTGTTGACACCCATGGTCGATACGGCCGAGTCGATAAATTATCCTGTTGATTTTTTAAACTTTCTCAATTCACCGGGTCTTCCGTGTCACAGGCTTATGTTCCATGTAGGTGCTCCTGTGACGTTGCTTAGAAATATACGTAATGTTATTGAGGTCAAAATATTAACTGGATCTGCCAGAGGAGAAACAATCTTCATGCCGCGTATACCATTGATCCCAAATGACCTTCTGATTGAATTTAAAAGATTGCAGTTCCCAATCAAGGTTTGTTTCGCGATGACTATTAATAAGTCACTGGGACAAACTTTGAAATTTGCTGGAGTTAATTTGCGGCAGGACTGTTTCTCCCACGGCCAGTTTTATGTGGCATGCTCACGTGTGAGCTCTCCAACTAGCCTGGTTATTTTAGTACCCGCTTCCGAATTAGTGAAATATATTGTTTATAAAGAAATACTAAAAAGGCCGTCCTTTACAGTATTTATTTATGTTTTGACTACCTGAACTTTATTCAAACATCACACATAGTGGCGGGCAATAGCCATGAACAAAGCTCTATATTGTTACAATAATTCATATGATATCTAGTAAAAAAGAAGTTCTCTACGCGGATGAAGTCGTGGGCAAAAGCTAGTGCTATTTATTATACAGTACTTACTAATTCAAATAATATTTATATTCAAATAAATATAAATTCAGTGTAAAGTGTTATTGGATTTTTCCATTTAGAATTTCTCAGTCTTCCGGAATCTGGATTTTGCGCCCGGTTGATGGCAATAGGCTCGGCAATTACATGGGACTTAAACATAACTGGCGAAATGTGGGTGTACTACAGGTACACCTCTGCCCAACCCTTCGGGGAAAAAAGGCGTGATGTTATGTTATGTGTGTTACTAATTCCATGCTATTAAAAAGTACTTACTTATTCCATGCTCATGCTGTCACTTTCTGTCTACACAATTCCGTCGCTTTTCACGAAATCACCCCACGGAATTATTCTTTTTACAAAAAGCGAGAATAAAGATGACACACATCAATAAAAAACAAGTTGTTAAATACTTCGTACTCATTCATGAACCTTTCTAAACAGTACCTACATAATATGTGCGAACCTACTTAAATACCTATGAGTGCCTACTGTTTTCATTATAAAGTCCGTAATTCCAAGTTTCCCTCATTATGTATTCGTGAAAAGGCGACAAGCGACAATCCCTCTTCACATGTATACATGATATTTGTCATATCGCTGCCTTGACCAAGTCCGCCATTGTATCCTATAACATCGTCAGAATTGTTATTCGTATCGTGAACAATGCCATCCTGAAACCGTGAAATATATTGTTTTAAATTCTCCATTGTGTGACATGTTTGCTGAAGAATTTTGCACCGGTAACGTTTTACAGGGAGCTGTGCTGAATTCTCTACGTTCCTTCATTTTTGTGAAATAAAAGTAACTGGATCTGCTGATCCAGTTAATTTTCAGAAACGAACATATCAGTTTTTTTTTTTTTTTTAATTAATTTCAGAGCTACTACTGAACTGCTGAATTGCAATTCAGTAGTAGCTCTGGAATTCGTTCGCCCAACTTACATTTAATCAAACATCGGGCACCGGAAGTAGTGTAATGTGACCCTTGTCAAACACCTTCGATCTATGACCTCACAGGCACACAGTAAGTCAGCGCGGCCTGCCCCGGCTATACGTTGCCATAATGTAAACTGCGCGCGTGGCTTATCCTCACGAATATAAATTATTCCAGCCGAAATCGTGTCTTCACATAATTTTTGCTTTGATGTTTATTGAAAAAACAGCCGGAATATTGAAGGTAAATGAAAATTTTACGCTCTCGGATTTCGTAAAGAAATTATTTCTTTAAATACAAACAAATTGCTGGAATAAGTAGGGCCCCGACTCGACTTATTTAGGCAGTATTTTACTAAAGGGAATGAAAATTGCAAGCAAGCAATGAAATCTTAAAATGATTGGTGAAAAATTAGTGTATTTCATTACCATTAGGTATCGCTCGTGGCTAAGTAATACCAGCCGAACAGGTCGATCTATCAGGTTAAGCTACGCTTGCCGGGGTTGGTCCGTGGATAAGTGACCATATTTACATACCAAGACTCCTCCGTGCCTCGGAAAACACGTTAAGCCAATGGTCTCGGCTGTCATTAGTGGATCTTTGACAGTCAGGTGGGTCAGTGAGACAGTGGGGTGGTCGTCAGAAGCCCGAAAGTTTGGCCACCGTCTTACCGAGGGCTATCGTATTACCCAGTTCCTGGGTTGTGGAGGTCAGATAGGCAGTCGCTCCATGTAAAATACTGGTATTCAGCTGCATCCGGTTGGACTTGAAGCAGACCCCAACATAGTTACGAAAAGGCTAGGCAGATTGATTGATATTATAATGTTAAATTGGAACATGACATACAGGGTGGATTTTTGAGACGGGGCAGTAAGGGCAGCTACCTTAACCATTGTAGGTACAGGAAAACGGTCTTAGAAGACCGTCCTCAACTTTTTGAGATATTTAGATCTGCATTCACAGATTTTGAAAAAAATGTACAGTCAGCAAGAAAATTGGTAATTTTCACAAAAACTTTTGTTGGTGCCAATCGATCCTGTTTCTTACAGGGATCAAAAAACTGTGTAAGACCAACGAGGTTTGTGTACTAGAAAAGTCAGGAATTGCAAAAAACTATTCCCGTACATTTTGCAGGAAATTAAACTGCAACTTACTTTTCTACGATGGATAGACTGGCCGAAAAAAAACAAAAAAAAATCTGTTGTCTGTAAAGTCGGCTTACGGACGATAATTTTACGTGATAACGAGAGAGATGCGTCACAAGCCGAACGCTTAGGCTGATCGTGTCTCTCTATCGCTAGTTCCGCGCTCTCGCTTGCACGCTCGGCTCAGGAGGAACATGACACTTTTTCGTGCGTGCAGCCGGCGTTCATCAATTTGAACCGAATGAACTTAAAATTTCGAATGAATACGCGTTATAATTTAATTTGGTTCGAGAACAATATTTACATAGGTTGTTGCTTTTGAAAAAAAGTTTTCCCATACCTACAAAGGTTTTTTGCGATTTCTGACTTTGGTAGCGGACAGGCATTTTTACCGTTTCCCATACAAGTCTGAAAGTTGTAAATTATTTGAGGTCATTTTCTTCTCGGAAATCATAAACAACAATCTTGTTCTTAAAGCAAATAAATGTATAACGCATATTCGTTCGAAGTTTATTTTTTTTTGTTTATTTTTGGCTAATCTGTCCATCATAAAAAAGTAGTAAGTTTGAGTTTCTTTCCTACGAAATTTATGGAAAAAGATTTTTGCGATTTCTGGCTTTTCTAGTACTCAAACCTCTGTTGGTCTGATATAGTTTTTAATCCCTGTAAGAAACAGGAACGATTGGCACCAAAAAATGTTTTTGTGAAAACTGCCCATTTTCTTGCTGACTGTACATTTTTTTCTAAATCTGTGAATGCAGATCTGAATGTCTCAAAGTTAAGGACGATCTCTTAAGACCGCTTTTCTGTAGCTACAACGGTTAAGGTAGCTGCCCTTACTGCCCCGTCTCAAAAATCCAACCTGTATATAGCTATATATATAGATATAGGTAAATTATTCTCTATGTTTTATAAACAAAATAAAATCAGATTAAGGTAATTTATAATAGGTCTGTAACCACATTCTCTAAAATATGTACCTGTATGCTTGACACCAGTTGAAACATTAACTGTAAAGAACATACTATACCTAAGTTGTTAAACCGCATTATATAATTCTTAGTTAATTGGGGACTCGTACGTAACATCGTCTAACTATTCCCATTCTAACGGTAAAGCATGCCAAAAACGTGTCTAATAGCGCTAAACGTTAATGAAAACCTACGAAGGGATCCAATGGAGAGCACATAAAGGGCTACAACCGATGGGTACTTCAGTGGTAGAACAATAATTCGCCGGCCCCATTTATCCATTCGAGTGCGGGCCGCTCTGCTCGCTCGCTCGACTCATAAACAGTCGTAATAAACGCTAATGTATCCACACAGTGTTTTTAATATCGGAAATAATGGTTTATTCTCGAACCCGTAGTTTTGCACGCCCCGATATCGATTAGGCTTTAGCTCTAGTTAATGTTCGAGCCAAACAGTCGGCTCGAATCTGAGCATTCGATTCTTTTAATGGTAAAATATTGTCGTCGACGAATAATGGCGGCTTAGCGCTGTTCTCAAGATAATACAAAATAAATTAAATTGAATACAGTTTGATGGTCTCATTAGGAATAAGAGGCCATTGTAGCCAGATGGTGATTAAAGAAATATCACGGCACAAATATTATTCTTTCACTTTTGTTATAAGTACACGTTTTCACTAATTAAAAAACCTAAACGTCTTTGAATCTTAAGGTCTATCTAGTTTCAACTAGTTAAACCTTAATTAGACTTTGTTCTCCCAAAATTTACCCATTCACAAAATGTCAAAATTGATTTTATTACGCCAAACTGGTCCTAATGCATAATCAGCCTATAATGTTCGCACTGCACTGCTGGGGGCCTCCTCTCTGTAAAAGGGAGTGGGTCACACGGGCCCAGTGCGGGTTGGTAGATGTCACATGTCTTCGAATTTTTGGTTCTAGGATTCCTCAAGATGTTTTCCTTCACTGTTTTGAGGGCAGTGGTGATGAAATAATTAATACACAAAGTAAAGCGCCTGTCAGGGTTCGAACCTACGACCTACAACCTACTCATAAGTTGCGGCCATTACTCGGGGTCCTCTGTGGTTTGTTAAAGTCTTGCAAAAGCCTTTAATAATTATTAAAAACTTACAAAAATAAAAATACATCATACTTCTAACATGTAGGTTGGTTAGCAGAAACAACCGAAATAAGTTCTGTCAAAATGTACCTTTGGCATTTTTTATTACTTTTGGTCAAGGACAGCTAATGAGACACAATTGATTTTCTATTGTTTGACTCCGAATCGGAGTCGCGCGGGGCTTAACAGGTTAATAATGTAATAAAATATGCCAAAAGTACATCAACATAACTGGCTCCTTCCCGCGACTTCGTTCGCGTGGAAGTCGTAAGATACCGCAATATACTAAAATAACAGACTTCGCAGCAATATTACTTTTTTCCTAAAATATTCAATGTACAATTTTAACTTCGCTACGATTGTATTATATTTATATAGATTGTAACTACTTTAACAGCATCTCATCAAAAGATTTAATAAACAAAATCGCTTGCCGTAAGAATAAACGTAAAACTGTTTTTTTCTTGCATCAAGATTTTTTCGTTTGAGATTTAGGTCTAGTAAAAGAATGTCGTAAATACAATTTTGAAGTTTATTTCAACTGGCTGTAGCAGTTTGAGCATCAAACAAGAAGGATTTTAACGATTTTGCGAAAAATAATAAAAAGTTCGTGCATTTTGGCAAAACGAATTTTGACCTACTTCCATACAAAATGCAATTTAGCTAAATGTACCAATTGTTTTATTGTCGAAAATTTCCAAACCCTTAAAGATAAAGATAAATTTATTTGTTCAAACATGTGTAACATGATACATGAATATGCACATATAGATGGAAACATAATTTTACCGGACCAACATGTTTTGCCTCACTCGGCGTACAAAATGTTTATATGTTATTTATTAAATTAGCAATTATATATGAATTAAATTAATGTGAAATTAATGCCTTAGAGAAAATAATAAAAAATCTATGGTGAACAGTTCTGAAACAAGGTTTATAAACATGTATTCACTACAACATTTGGTTAGTGGAAACAGAGTAATCGCAATATTATTTTAAACGTAAAACATTGTTTTCTGGAAAACATGGTTAGGCATGTTGATTGGTTCATCATGGCAGAACTGCGTCAAATTACTAGATGCCAACTACTATCACAAAAAGGATTTTAATAGGCTTTAAAAGATATTGAATATCGATCTTCTTTACGCGTATCGAAGTAATAATTCTCTTCCATGAGCTACAAAAAATAATTCGGAGCCAATCGGTTCCTTCCTGTAAGCATTGACGCAGTAATCGTTTCCGTTATCGATAACCTTTAAAAATGTAAAGGCCTGAAATACGATAGGTTCAGTTGCTTTTGGAATTTCTTATTTATGTCCGCATTTTTTAGATCAGTTAGCTAGATAAATAAGAAGTATAAGTTTTGTATTTCTCAGTAAGCGGTTCACCATCGCATAAAATGTTTGACTCAATCTTATATATACTTCAAATAAATCTATAGATACAAATAAATGAAATTGTAGTGTCTGTTTGTAATGGCAAAATAACAGCTTTTTACTAAATGCATATGTAAGTTATATAAATAAATAAAATAAAATAAAAAGCCTTATATTTCGTTGCAGAATACAAAAAGGAAAAAAGTTACATTCTATGTTAGTATTATAATTTTTTGTTAGTTTTGTTCTTAAATTTAAGTTGTTAATTTAGATTTTTACATACTCGTAAATGTTTGTTAATCGTATGTTAAATATATTGTATTATTTAGTTGTCTGCAAGAACCCCTCTGTGGGTAAAGGCCAAGGATTGCCAGTCCTCTCTAGATTGGGCAACTTGAATCCAGTTTGGGCCGGCTGTTTTTTTGAGCTCATCATCCCAACTAGCTACAGGTCTACCTCTCCTTCTTTTGCCTTGTGGAGCTGGCCTTGTGGTGACCCTTTTGGTCCACCTCTGGTCTCGTAGGCGCGCCACGTGTCCGGCCCACTTCCATTTTAATGATTGAGCGTGTACCAATCCATCCCTTGCCTTGGTGATGTGTCTTATTTTTGTGTGTCTTATTTTCTGTATTTTTTTAATATTCATCATACTGCGCTTTATACCTATATACCTACGAGGTATGAAAGTTATACACGGTACTTATATTATTTTTTTGTCTGTTTGTTCCGGCTAGTCTCCGAAACGGCTGGACTGATTTTGACGGGACTTTCACTGGCAGATAGCTGATGTTATAAGGAGTAACGTAGTCTCTAATGTCTAATGCTAGTTCATAGATCTACAGTGATAGAAATGTCAATATTTTTAAATTTATAAAATGTGGTTTCCAAGTATCTGTAGGTTTTAATGATGTTATAAGAAGGCTACTTTTATTTAAAAAAAAACTTATGCCGGAGAAGCCGCGGGCAGTCCAGTCAGTAGGCATCGGAAGTCATATACATGATATCACGGTTTTTTCGACGCTTGATGCCACACGTTATGATACAAACGTAAATACATAACATAATCATCCTATAATGTTCCCACTGCTGGGACACAGGCCTCCTCTCTGTGCGAGGAAGTGATGGGCCGTAATCCACCACGCGGGCCCAGTGCGGGTTGGTAGATGTCACAAGTCTTCGAATTTTTGGTTCTAGGACATGCCGGTTTCCTCACGATGTTTTCCTTCACCGTTTTGAGGGCCGTGGTGATGAAATAATTTACACAAAGTAAAGCGCCTGTCCGGGTACGAACCTACGACCTACAACTCGTAAGTCGCGGCCGTTACCACTGGGCTACCACTGCTCTCATCATCTCAAACATAAATAATCAGTTAGTATTATTTTCCTAGTATAACGAAATACCTACGCTGTCGTGGGCAAATCGACGTAGCGGCTCCATTTCACTAACATATCGCTCGGTTTGCCCCGCTATATTTATCCGCAGTCTGAAAAACATTTGACACTCGTTTTTATGCAGCTGTAAAGTGCATGAGGTGCAAACAAGAGTGAGTCTTCGCACTAGAAGTATGTCCAGCGTAGGCGTACTTAGCTCCACGTAGACCCCGCGTAGCACTGCGTAGCACTGCGTAGCACTGCGTAGCACCGCGTAGCACTCCGTAGCACTGCGTAGCACTGCGTAGCACTGCGTAGCGCTGTAAATGACTCTCGTATACGCAGCATAAATACTTACGCCGCGCTAGTTTTCATATAATCATTAGCTGAATTGATTCCAACAAGGAAAAACAACTAACTATCGGCTTCACTGCTAAGTGAAATGTGCGGAAATCCGTATTCTGATTCCAAATGGTAGAAATATTAGGCGTAATTATTTAATAAAAACGCTCATTATCATAGCTTAATGAATCAATTAGTTAAAAACACATAAGCACACTTCATCCATAAAGAAACCCAACCCTCCACTTCGTCATCTGACAAAATAACATCAAAAATGTTTACATTGTTATGAATTTACGTGTGCATACATAATATAGCAGGCGTAGTACCGTCATCTGAGCACGTTGATGTATTTTGACACGGGCCTAATATACCAGGACAAGGAACAATTTCCACGTCCAACGTACTCTAATAAAGTGATTGATTGAACACGATTACCCTTTAGGATAATACATGCCGAACATTCGAGAACGAATTGAAAAACAACAGATCAAAGTGTTTGTGGGAAATGCTCATTGTTTTATTCGATTCCATTCCGGGTATACGTTATTGCTTCTACATTGCTAGCTTTTATCCGCCATTTCAATTACGAGGTTTCGGTTTTGACGAATTTTTATTTCATTTTTAGGGTTCCGTACCCAAAGGATAAAACGGGACCCTATTACTAAGACTCCGTTGTCCGTCTGTCTGTCCGTCTGTCGCCAGGCTGTATCTCATGAACCGTGATAGATAGACAGTTGAAATTTTAACAGATGATGCATTTCTGTTGAGCGATAACAACCAATACGAAAAAACAGAATAAAATAAATATTTAAGGGAGCTCCCTTACAGCAGACATGATATTTTTGCCGTTTTTATAGATATTGGTACGGAACACTCCGTGCGCGAGTCCGACTCGCACTTGGCCGGTTTTTTATTTGTCTGTTAGATAGTAGATTGGCTAGGGAAGGAAAATTCTCTTCTTTTTTACGAGAATTATTTTTTCCTTGAGCTTTCCATCAATATTATAAAGTACCTAACGGCTCTTGGTTAATGTTAAATCCATCAAAGGCGAAAAAAAGTAATTTATAAATTGCTTCCTGGTTCCGTTCAGAGTGACAACAATCTTACCTTTGAACGTTTTTCCACTTCATAAATACTGAAACTGTTAAACTAGAAAGTCTCGTAGAATTGAATAATTTATGATCCATTTATTATTAATGTAAACCGGATGAGCGGAAGTACCTAATGCAAACATTTTTTTGTTTAATAGGTCCTATCATTATATTGTTTTACATAAGTTTTAGAAATAAAAGTTTTTTTTTTTATCGCACCTAGAGACACTGTCCTACCACCAAGCATAACATATAATCACGCTTGTACTCGAAGGGGTCGACAGAGATAGTACAGCCAGTAGCAAAATTGTAATAAAATGTAAAAGAGGTAATAACACTGGCAAGTTGTAGTCGTAACATGTTTTATTTATCCGCCTATCATAGAACGACGTAGGGTAGTGTTCTCAGCTTTGAAAAAGTCGACCGACGATCGCAAACAATAATACTTTACTAAAGTCTGTGGAGGTTTATGAGACAAGAGACGAGCTGTAACTCGTATTTCATTTGTTTCATACAATACAACTATGCGGTGCTGTAACGGCAAAGAATAGACATTTTGCGACCACGGTTTCTTAAAAGCGATTAAAGGGTTATTTCATTCAAAGGCATAGGCAACAGTGACCTCTTGTTTAGCTAAATTATTAATAGGTACTACAGTTTTCCGCACTATATTTTTAGACCGACCATTATAACGGTTTTTCGAAAATCCATGCGTAGCAGTTGAGAATTATGGAGGAAAACAAATATGTTTTAGAGTTACGTACCTCAAAAGGAAAAAACGGAACCCTTATAGGATCACTTCGTTATCCGTTCGAGGTATCAAGTTAAAATTTATATCAAATACATAGGTTTACGGTCCCTTGGATCTTTCAAAAAAATCGAACTTAAGTCAACGTAATAAAAAAACCGGCCATTTATGCGTCCTATTTTGATAATCGCAAATATATCAAAACCTATAGGGTACTTCCCGTTGAAGATGAAATTTGGCAAAAAAGCAAGGTCTCACACAATCGTTAATTCGTTGTTTTATCGATTACAAACTTACATTTTTATAGTTGGAGAATTGACCGTGACATATATCGATGTCGAACAAACTTAACATTTCACAACATGTTTTACAACTAAAATGTTAAGTTTGTTCTTGGGATAATTCATCCTAACTACCCTTCATTGTGCGTGGTCCGACACGCACTTGGCCGGTATTTTTATTTTACTATTGTGTGCTTTACTCAAATACGTAACGTATTATTGAAACAAACAAGCTGAAAATAATACATTATTTATATCTTCAGCGTTATTAAATAGTCAATATGTCAACGTTTGAATGAAATAATCAGTTTAGGATTAAATTTTATTTAAACATGCACGACCTGTCTGCCGGAATTGTTTTAAATTATTCATGACTTTGTTTTGTATGCTATTCATCAACGTGCATATTTTATAAAGCTTAAATATTTACAATGATATTCCTACGTGATAATACAAAACAGCTTTTTGTTTTTTGTTATTTACAACTTTTTGTTATTATTATCCAAAGTCTACTTAAAAACTTTAGAAACGAGTCAAGCTATAAACACAAAAGCCAATCACAATAACGTCGCAGATCCGCTAGGTTAACTCCGGGAACTAACCCGGGAATACTAATATCCATAAAGGCGGATTACAAGCAGGATTTATTTTTAAATGTAATTATAGTTTCAATTTGCCTAAATTGCAACTCTGTTTCAGCAAAACTGAGTGCACTGTACTGCGCTTACATTTGCATTCTAATTAGAATATTTCTCTTAACACCCTTCAGCGCTAATGTACAAGGACATTTTGAATTCCCTCTCATGTTGTAGGTACAGTATCCGATGTATAATTCCCTCTCATGTTGTAGGTACAGTATCCGATGTATAATTCCCTCTCATGTTGTAGGTACAGTATCCGATGTATAATTTAATTGGTCGCCATAAATTATAGCAATAGGTTTAGTGCTAGGTCTAGGTTTAGGCTCGTAGCTAAGTAATAACAGCCGCACAGGTCGATCGACCAGGTTAAGCTAAGCTTGCCGCGGTTTGTTCGTGGATAAGTGACCATCTTTACATACCGCGGCTGCCATTCGTTGATCTTTGACAGTCGCTACGGGTCGTCAGAAGCCCAAAAGTTTGACAACCAGTCTTACCATGGCGTGTCGTATTACCCAGTAACTGGTTTGTGGAGGTTAGATACGCAGTCGCTCCATGTAAAATACTGGTATTCAACTGCATCCGGTTAGACTGGTAGATGATGATGGTTTAGTGAAGGCCAGTAATACACATGGCCTTATATGTATGTGTGCAAATTACGTCCAAATAAGGCAATGACACATGTAAGAGTATCTGTATACAATACATACACAGACAATACATACAGTACTGACTGCAGACTGCAGCGTTACCTCTGCGGTTTAAACCTATTAGTTTACTTTTTATTTATTTATTTAATACTTTAAGCACACAAATGTACAGAGGCGGACTTAATGCCATAGGCATTTTCTACCAGTCAACCTTTGGGTGATGCAGAGACAGACAGTGGTAGGTGGAATAACGAAAACTGTGGAATAAATAAGTATTTATTAAAATATAAGTATATACATACATATACCTATTAATACATTAAATATAATACGAGTACATATACCTAATTATACATAAATATAAGACCAAATAAATACACGAATATACTAAACAGATAAGACAAACAATGGGAAAACATTACCGTTGTGATGATACTGCCAGCTTCTTACGAATGTGCTCGTGAATTTTTTCTAGCTGGCCATCAATTTTCTATTCTTAATTTTTCTGATTTTAATTATGACTTGAACTAGGTTGTCAGTTTTTTTATAGAAAAAAAAAGTCAGTTGCTGAGAATGAGGAGTCCAATCTAGTCGATGGTATACATTTCGGACAGTATGATGAAAAATTGTACCAAGTAAAAGTTATTGTTGAATTGTGCAAATGGTGTGTGTTATTCTTCGAATTTGGTATGTACTTTCGCTTATTTGCTCACTCAATGGAGTTTTTAGGCTTTTCTCTGGTGTAACAGCCTGTCTTATTTGTCGTAGGTACAGAAACAGTTGAAAATGACCGCTTCCTTCCGGGCCTTTTTTCCGGGTACCGGACTATCTACCAGGCAAGCGCTCTTGGTTCGTTTTTACCGGCCGCATAGAATCTACGTGCTCTTAGTCCGTCTTTACCAGCCGCATAGAATACTTGACGTTCGAAGACCGGTGAGTGCGTATGGTGCGACACATCACCGCCGCAGCCGTCACCACTGCCACCGCCGCTGCCGCCTCCAACACCGCCGTCGTCGCCGTCGCCACCGTGGCCACTGCGGCAGGCCCTTCTCAGGGGGCTGGGAAGGAGGCCCAAGAGGGGGCTGACATGGAGTGCCATTAATGGCCCCATTACGCCTCCTCCAGGCGAACATCAACCATTGCGCCGCCGCTCAGGATCTGTTGCTCCAGAGCATGGCGCAGTGGTCGATTAACATCGCCGTGGTCGCTGAGCCGTACTTTGTCCCGCCCAGGGATGACTGGGTGGAGGACCTGAGCGGCTCAGTGACCCTAATTTCGTCGGCCGCCGCCGGTACTCCGTCCCTTGAGGCCGTCAAGAGAGGACGGGGCTGCGTAGCAGCACGGTTCGGGGAGATTGTCGTGGTAGGGGTCTACTTCTCTCCGAACCGAACTCTTGCCGAGTTCCACAACTCCCTTGCGGAGTTGAGAGACGTCGTCGTCGGGTTTGGTTCCCTCCCTGTGTTCGTCCTCGGGGACTTCAATGCCAAGAATTTGGCTTGGGGTTCCCGGTTAACGGACACACGGGGCAGGCTGGTGGAGGACTGGGCTCTGGAGACAGGCCTGGTCGTCCTAAACCGGGGTTCTGTCCCCACGTGTGTGCGGATGCGGGGTGAATCAGTGGTGGACATCTCGTTCGCCAGCCCCGCTCTGTCGCCGCGTGTAGTTGACTGGCGTGTCATGGAGGGGGTGGAGACCTATTCCGATCACCGGTATATCCGGTTCGACGTCTCCGCCCAGACCTCGGACGCGCCGGTTCGACGGGCCCCGAGTGGTCCGCGGTGGGCGCTGAAGCAGCTGGACCGGGATCTCCTCCTGGAAGCCTCGATCGTGCAGGCCTGGGTGTCACCACCGGACAGGCCTGCCGACATCAACGACGAGGCGGAGTGGTTCCGGGAGGCCATGTCCGACATATGTGACGTGGCAATGCCCCGGGTCCAGCCTGGACGTGCCTCGCGCCAGGTGTACTGGTGGTTGCAGGAGCTGACGGCTCTGCGCACTGAGTGCGTAGCTGCGCGACGCCGGTACACCAGGCACCGCAGGCTCCGTATCAAACCTCCGGATACGGAAGCCATTCAGGCGGAGCTGTACGAGGGGTACAGAGCGGCGAAGACCGCCCTCCAAGCGGAGATCCTGCGGGCCAGGGGGTTGGCCCGCGAGGAGTCGCTGGGGACTCTGGACAGGGACCCGTGGGGACGCCCGTACAAAGTGGTGCGGGATAAACTCCGCCCATGGGCTCCCCCGCTGACGCAGAGTCTCCGGCCCCAGCTTGTGGAGGACGTGGTGAGCGCTCTGTTCCCTTCCCGAGGGGAACACACCTCCCCGCCTATGGCTCCGCCTACTGCGGTGCCCGATGCGGACCACACCGCCGACGACGACGACGATGCTCCGGAGGTGACCGAGGTAGAAATGAGAGCGGCGGTACGCAGGCTTAATGCCAAAAATACCGCCCCAGGACCCGACGGCTTACCTGGGAAGGCCTGGGTCCTGGCCTTGGAGGCTCTCGGGCCTCGACTTAGGGGGCTCTTAAGCGCATGCATGGAGAGGGGCCAGTTCCCGCTTCGCTGGAAGACGGGGAAACTGGTCCTCATAAAGAAGGCAGAGCGCCCTGCGGACTCTCCGTCCGCTTATCGGCCCATCGTGCTGCTCGACGAGGTGGGCAAGCTCTTTGAAAGAGTCATTGCAGACCGCCTCGTCGGCCAGCTGGTGCGGGTGGGGCCGGATTTGGCGGAGAGCCAGTTTGGTTTCCGCAGAGGGCGCTCTACGGTGGACGCCATCATGCGTGTGCGAGCCCTGACGACGGGGAATGCTGTTGCCCAGGGTGGGGTCGTCTTGGCGGTGTCTCTAGACATCGCCAATGCCTTCAATACCCTGCCCTGGAGTTGCATCACCTCTGTCGTGTGGTCGAGGCCTATTTGACGGACAGGGCCGTCATCTACCCCGGTCACCAGGGAGTGTGGAACCGGCAAGAGATGTCGTGCGGTGTCCCACAGGGATCGGTCCTGGGGCCGCATCTGTGGGACATCGGATACGACTGGGTGCTGCGCGCCGACCTCCCTAGCGGCGTCAGCGTAGTGTGCTACGCTGACGACACGTTGGTCCTGGCGCAGGGGAGGTCGCACCAGGCGGTGGCCGAATTAGCGGCACGCGGGGTTGCGACAATCGTCGATAGGATCCGGCAATTGGGACTCGAGGTGGCCCTGCACAAGTCCGAGGCCATGTGTTTTCATGGTCCTCGGAACGCGCCACCGTTGGGGTCCCAAATAACGGTAGGAGGGGTTTCTATCGGCGTCGAGTCGACGATGAAGTACCTGGGACTCGTCCTCAACAGCCGGTGGAACTTCGTGGAGCATTTCCGACGTTTGGCTCCCAAACTGGAGCGGGCGGGCGCTGCATTGAAGCGGCTCCTGCCCAATCTAGGGGGTCCAAACGCCTCCTGCCGGAGGCTCTACGCGGGGGTCGTGCGGTCCATGGCCCTCTACGGGGCTCCTGTATGGGCGCGCTCTCTGGCGCTGCGGCCAGCCCGCCGGTTGAGCGCGGCCCAAAGGGTCATGGCCATCCGGATGTTCCGAGGATACCACACGGTCTCCTGTGAGGCAGCGAGCCTCCTTGCCGGATTGCCGCCATGGGATCTGGAGGCAAAAGTCCTCGCGCACGTATGGGAGTGGCGCGAGGAGGCGAAACACCGGGGCGTAAGTCCGTTGCCGCGAGAAATCGCGGCTCAGCGGACGGAGCTCCGGCGGGATCTCATGGCGTCATGGAAAGTACGGTTGTCGCAACCCAGTGCTGGGCACGCCACGATTTCGGCGATAAGTCTCCTCTTTGAGGAGTGGCTGGAGAGGCGCCACGGCGTCCTCACCTTCCGCCTGACGCAGGTCCTCACCGGACACGGCAGCTTCGGGAGGTTCCTGTGTCGGATAAGGCGGGAGGAAACGTCCGGGTGTCACCACTGTGTGGATCGCCCGGAGGACACGGTGGAGCATACGGTGGAGGTCTGCAAGGCTTGGGCAGAGCACCGCCGTGTCCTCGTGGAGGCGATCGGCGGCAGAGACCTCTCGCGTCCGGCCCTGGTTCAGGCCATGGTACGGAGCGAGAGGGCATGGGCACCCGTCACCTCCTTCTGCGAAGCAGTAATGCTCGCTAAGGAGGAGGCGGGACGGTTGAGGGAAAGGCAAGTTTCGCGCCCTCTCGCCCCTAGCCGCCGCAGGAGACGCCCAGGGCGTCGGGAATCCCGGGCGGATTTCCGGCCACCGTAGGCGCGGGCTTGCGGACGGTGAGCAATGGGTAGCTCACCGTCCGGTAAGGACCAGGCCCGGGTCGACGGCGCGTCGTATTCCACGCGCGCCTCAAAGAGATGTCATCAGCACAAAGTAGGGGTCCACTAGGGCCGATGCCTGCCGGGGTCGCGGGAAGGTACTTATGGGTCACCGAGGCCCCCGCAACACAGGCAACAGGAAGGAATACGGGTGGGTTTTAGTCAGTAAGAGTCTGACACACCCTCCCGCTCCGCCCAGAGCGGGAGAAGTTATTTGATGACTTCCCACCCTCAAAAAAAAAAAAAAAAAATGGTGCGACACATGAAGGTCATGTCACCGGCGATTTATTCGAGGTGCGCTACGCCTTGCAGTTGCAGTTCGCCAGGAACAAGTTTTTTGTTGAACATTTGTTCTGCGTTAACATTTTATTACTAAGTAGTTGATATTTTTAAACCAGGTCTGTTTCGATCGGGATAACTTAGGTTTAACTATATAAGATAATATTCATTTGAAAGGCTACGTAATTTAGGGGTCGCGAACCTAAAACCGATTGCAATCGATTCCTTGGTTCGGGAACCAAATGCGTTACTAAACTTCACAATCTGATCTACCTTAAGTTTTCTCGCCTGTCCGTATCTCTCTCTATTTATCCCAAATTATCGGTTCCGCAACTATTTTGATCATATTTAACTTAAGTTTTTTTAATACATTTTTTTTTTAATATCATCATATACGTGTGAAAGTGGTGAATTTTCATTTTTATTTCGCTTAGACGTAAAGTAACTAAAGAAAATACATTTATTTAGCACAGATTAAAAGTAACTAATAGAAACTCAACTAAAAGTAAGTAACTATTAAACTAATTTAAATTAAATAGTATTTCATTACACTAATGGCGCTGATGCTGCTTTCTAAAAAAGATGTTAATTAGATAGCATTAAGGAAACAAACGTTAATTACTAAAGCGCAGAGCCTCCTGGAGGAACATTTAAACATATTTTATAATCAGAGCAAGGTAGAATGGGAGAGGAAAAGCTTGTACATAATATTTATCCGGGATTATGTCGCAGTAACACAACATTCCGAGCTCAAAGCTCACTAACAGGAAAAGGTTTTTAGCGAAAAAATGTAGTACAAATTGCCACGTTCAAGTGTAGTTATTACCCCATTAGAGTGAGTGACTGCGCCGCGCCGCTTGCCGCACCCCCGCGCCCCCGAAGTAGCGGAGATGGAAGGAATAAATCTCACAAACTATGTAACAGTGCATTGCGGTATGAGCGCCACTCATTGCGGGACACCACAATTGCTCAAGTTTCGGCAGTTTTACTTTGTAGAAGAATTTTACTGACAGCCGCAAACCACAATTTCTTTGAGGCACGTCCTCATCTAAGCAATTATTACAAATCAATACACATTGCCTAAGGTAGCGTTTCATACTTGTTACCGTGACTGTAACTGCAGCTTATAACAATAAGAGATTGTAATGATATCGTTGTCGTGTATTACCACGTCCGTACATTGGAGCAGTTTTGTAAAATTGGTAGGGAATTTATTTTCAACAAAAAGTAATTTGGAAAATCAAAAATCCGACTGCGTAAAAAGTGAACTTTAAAAAAGATGGAAACAAGATATAAACAATCTCGTGCAGTCGGAGGCTTGTTTGTGTGGATAGGTCATCCATATAGGTCATATCATAGGTCAGTAACTGATGTTACGTCGGGTTCTGACACGCGGCTTATAATTAAAAGAATTTTATTAAATAAATATTTTATTTTTATAATTATGTTATTTCCACGTCTATTTTTTATTTTATTTATTTCTGTATCTATACGTGACATCACAGCGGGCCCTATCAACGTACCAGCGCTGTGACACTTATTTTTTTATGCTGAGATAGGACCCTTTTAGCCTCGTACAGGACTTTTTGTTTTTATTTTCATTTTACTTTATTTTTGTTTTCTTTTTTGTATCTGTGTGTTTTTTAGTAATTTGTGCTCTCCTGTGCGAGTCCCAATAAATACTTTTTCTTTCTTTCTTTCTTTCATCCTCTTCTTTTCATCCTCCATCTTTATCGTTAAATTCTTTCTCATTTTTAAAGTTCACCTTTTACGCAGTCGAGTTTTTTGATTTTCCAAATTAGTTTTTTTGTGCTCTTTTTAATAATAATTTTTCACATTAATAAGACTGATAATAAATAATATTAAGATTAATACGATTATACAAGAACTTTATCACAGCTTTATAAGTGAAAAGAAAATGGTCATTCAAAATAAAAAATGATTAGAGAAACCTAAAAATGATTTTCAAATACCTATTTAATGATATCCCACTTATCAAACGTTAATTTTTATATTTCATCGACTTTCATTTTTTTTTCGTGTTCACAACATGGCCTCTGATTGGCGCCGTACTAAATTTTGATTACTGTCATGTCTTTAGTGACACTCACGAGATTAAGACAAATCGATTGACGTAAGAATCATCAAAATCGACCCACGCGTTTGGTCTCTAGAGTGCCACAAAGGAACAAACATACATATATACTTAGGCTGATGTTTATTAAAGGAGGGTAATGTGTTTACATTACCCTCCTTTGCCTTGCGGAGTCTGGCAAAAAACATAATAATCAGAAAAGCAGGCCTAAAATAAAAATATTTTATTGCTTAAAAATGCATTCCCTTTAAATCTAACTTCAGAGTAGGTACGGTAAGAGAAATAATGGATGATTATTGATAAGCATGAGTTCTTATGTTTTCCCTATCCCCATAATCCTACCTACCTCACGTAATGTTTTATCTAATTTGCCACAATAATAGAAACGAAAGCATCCGCAATTCAACCATTTAAACGCATGACATTTTATGGAAGCAGTATTGAGCTACGCCAATATACTCGTACATATAGAATGGACCATAGCTTGGCGCGCAATCACCAATCCGCTGCAAGCCTGTTGTTACTGGCACCACGCCAAATTCTATTTCTATAATTTCCAGTTCCGTATAATGTTAGTTTGTTCATTATTACTGCTTATATCTTACCCTACATCGATCGTGTACATTAAAAATATTAAATGTACCTAATCCAATTTGAGAATACAAGAGTCATTTAACGGTAAATAAGGACTATTGTTCATGCAGGTCTTTAAACAACTGCTCCAACTTTAATTGGGTTTAGAGATATTATCTTTGAGCATTGAAACTGAATTTGAATACCACAATATCAAACAGCGTTATCAAAATTAAAATAAAAACAACAAATTAATGTCTTCGTATTTCTCACCCCATGTGGGTATCGCTTGTTCGTATTGTTTGTCACTAAACCCGAAGTATATAAGCTTCTGAAGCTGTTTGCTGCTCGAAAGCTGGATTCTAGTTAGTAGCCAGCTGTACTCGTGTGAACAGCACTTGAAGTATGTAGCTTTAGTCATTTTTGTTTGTTAATACGACAAGAATTCCATCCAACACTAAAATATATCTGTGCAACAATAATGCTTTTCCAAAAGCTCAAGAGATCAAAAACCAACGGCTAATTTTTGATCTCTTGAGCTTTTGGAAAAGCAACAATTTGAATAAACTTCACAAATACCGCGTGAATTAAATATACATTAACGCTTACGCTCGTGAAGTCAAATATCAAAACACATAGCTACCTAAATAAATTGTGTGAGTTCGCCAATCTCGGGTGACTAAACAATTCATCAGTCACATTGAAACGATCTATATTTAGTAGTGCTAAGGGAAAATTACCGTAGATCCAGCGAATAATTATGCCCCGCCCCGTGATTCATGATGACAGTCCTTCCCAAAGGGAGCAATGAATTAGAAATCGGAAACCTATCCAGATCAATGCTTAAGATACTTAAATATAAATTAATGTTTATATATTGTGATTTAAATGGATAGAATGAATGGACCTTGAAAACAAAAAACATATATTTTTAATCTTATTAAGATTTTCTCACAAGGTGATACTGAGTGCATTCGGAAAATAAGAAAGAAAATAACAATATTAACACTCAACGCTATTTGTTCAGAAAATATCACCGGCAGCAAGTGCACTATCATTAGCTAACAAGTATCCCGTGAACCTGACACTTCGCAGACCTCGGCAAAGACGTGGCTTTGAAACATGCTAGCCGAGCACAGTCCTTTTATAAGACGGACGGACACCGAGAAAGGATCACAAATTCAACCATAAGTGGGGCAAAAAGGGATAAAATGCGTTTTCACGGACGGAGGGACGGACTTAATAACAAAACCATTTGTGCGATGAGTTCAGCACTTGCACACCTACCTGAATTTAGGAGAGTACCGTCCCGGGAGCTTTATAGGTTGGATTTGCCTCGCATTTATTATACCTACATATACACTTCATACATCATATTTCTCATCGCTTCGCCCGCGACCGTAATATCAGAAAGGATTTAGAAGTGACTTCTCGCTAGCGCCACGTTACATAAAAACTCTAGGTTTTACGACGAGAAAAAACGGCAACGAAGAAAAACTTTTAAGTAATTACTCACTTAAAAGTTTTTCTTTTCCTAATTATGATTGAAAGAGCTTTTTTGTGCCTTGCCTTTTATTTTAACCAAGACAGACGGCAAAGTAAAACACTTGGTCGAACTTTACAAACAGTCATAGGATGATCATGGCTTTTGAAGACTCTTACAGCAGTCAGAACACGAGTTTCTTAATAAAAAGTGCTGTCATCTGCTAGCTAATCCTAAAAAATGGCTTCATGTGTAATGAATAAATGTGCAAAATATGAGCGTCACGCAGATTGATCTCTACAGTATATATTTTTTGCCAGACACATAATTTTCCAAACAGATTTTTGTGGATCGTTTTCACTTAATCGGTGTGACTCTATAAACCGTCAGCTGCGCCATTTCTTTAGGGATTTTCGTTACTTGAATTGACAGGTGACAATGTGTGCGTTAGCGTGACACAGCTACCAATCCCCACGTAATTGTTTCCGACTGAACTGTTAGCGACTGATAAACAATTACCTACCACAACGAGCTTTTGTGCGACAGCCGCGCCGCACCGCCGCACCGCTGCGCCGGCGGAACTAACTGATTGAATCAATTTCGTATTGGTAAATAAACTAATAAAGATATCTAAATAGATATCTTTATTAGATTCCAAAATTCTCTACCAAAAGTGACACGGCCAAAATTTTATTATCAGTTTACTCAGATCATAGACAAATAAATAAGAAATAAATTAACTAAGATTGTTCGCGTTTGTTTTGAGCTCGAGTCGATGGAGCAAACACCTCAACAACCTTCGTCTATCCGAAGATATTATCAATTTATCCCTGTATTCGGTTCGCTTGTTTCAGTAATTATGAACTCAAAACCAATCTAGATGTCGTCGTTAAGGCCTCTCGATCAAAAGAAGAATATTAATTGAAATTAAGATGCCCAGACGGGCTTTAATAAGATTATCTTATTTAGTAAAGTAATTCTAGAATAGTTTTAATTTGGTTTTAATAACAATAAATATTTATGTTCGCATAACTCAAAATGTAGGGAACTGCAGACTTTTTTTTACGATTTCATGTTTGTTCCCTTAGTAAAAGTTGTTCATAATGCTAAAAAAAATGTACAATTACGCCTTAAGAGGTTGTTAGTGTTTTACCAATAGCCCTGTATAGCTGAGAGATCAAATTTATAAAGTTCAAAAGCAATGTTAACAGACACCTTCAGTCAATGTTCGCATATACTAGTACCTATTGTCATTGACCATGTTCCCACAAATTCGAAACACGTAACGTAACCCAATTCATCGAAGCATTACTTAACTGGAAACGAGCAATATTGCTCGCTTCTTCCTCTTGACGGAGCCGGAGAGAGCTTAATATGATCGTCAAATATTGAATAAAGATATGTGCCCTATATAGGTCCGGACTACTATATCGGACTTTACGACGATTGAATATATCTTTAGGAAAAACATTAGTTGAATAAACTCTCAATTTGTAGTGGTAACAAAACATCAAAGAAACATTCATGATACTCATACAACAGAACACACATCATCTGCGATACATGTGCAAGGCTAAAAGCCATACCTACTCAAAGCTATGAAAACAAACCAGATTTCAATTGTAATGGAAACTACGAGTATAAATGGTACGGTTTAGATTAAATTGTATGCTTACATAGTGACCAGTCTGTTCGGTTACAATGCTTATTGACCACTGCAGACAAATATTTGTGTGTGCGGAATCAATTGCTGTTCCGATCATGGATTGTTTGTTAGAGGGTGTCTTCGAAATGGCACGTTTAATAATGCTAGTATTAATTTACGATAGAGTTTATATCTTGCTGTACTTATGCAATAGTTATTACAACAACGGCTGTTTATAGGTAGCATGAACGAGTATGTACCTACAATGTTTGTGTTTGTTTCCTCATCTCTTTTTTTTAATCAAATGAACAATAAACAGAGACGGAAACTCAATCCATCGTAAAGTTTTTAGCATACATTTACATAATGCAATTAAAATGTTTTTTTTTTCCTTAACAGAATATTTTACGAAGTGCAAATAAAAAATCTAAATAAGTAAATTTATGTAAATACTGATAGCTTTTCAGTGAAATAATGTTATTACATCAGACACAGGCAGATCAGACCATATAACCCTCATGAAAAACGAGTACTGAACATCAACAAAAAAGAATACAGACGACCACATCTCATAATGAGAAAGAACTGGTTGAACATTAATTAACTAGCTCGCGGCCAGTACTTGCACATCAAAGTCAACTCTGAATGAGGAAGACTCACAACTACATACATATGGCACAGATATACGTGGCTAGGTTCATATAGAACATGGTCGTTCATATTCGCTAGATATTTGATCTGTTCGGGAACGTCTTCATATTTTCTCCCTATCTCTCGCATGTATCAGCTTAGAATATATTCTGTTCTATCGAAATAAGTTGGGATAAGCTTGTAGAAAAATATCGATGTATCAAACATCGATATTTATTGTTCGATATATCAATATTTTTTGGCGATATCTGTTATTTCGCTACATCGATATATCGATATATGTAAAGTATCAAGTACCGAAAATGTATCAAATACAATATATTTCCAATAGCAAAATTCCTGCGGTTTTAGTCAGTGGGGACAAGTGTTATCTTATCCCCGCACGGTCTCCGGTGAGGCGGCGAGCCTCCTTGCCGGATTGCCGCCAGGGGGATCTGGAGGCAAAAGTCCTCACGCACGTATGGGAGTGGCACGACGAGGCGAAACGCCGGGGCGTAACTCCTCTGCCGCGAGAAATCACGCCACAGCGGACAGAGCTGCGGCGTGATCTCATGGTGACATGGAGAGAGCGATTGTCGCAACCCACTGCTGGGCACGCCACAATTGCGGCGATATGTCCCTCTTTGAGAAGTGGCTAGAGAGCTGCCACGGCGTCCTCACCGTCCGCCTGACGCAGGTCTTCACTGGACACAGCAGCTTCGGGAGGTTCCTATGTCGGATAAGGCGGGAGTAAACGCCCGGGTGTCACGGTGGAGCATACGGTGGAGGTCTGCCCAGCTTGGGCAGAGCACCACCATGTCTTCGTGGAGGCGATCAGCGGCGGAGATCTCTCGCGTCCGGCCCTGGTCCAAGCCATGGTACGGAGCGAGAGGGCATGGGCAGCCGTCACCACCTTCTACGAAGCAGTAATGCTCGCGAAGGAGGAGGCAGGACGGTTGACGGAAAGGCAAATTTCGTACCCTCACGCCCCTAGCCACCGCAGGTGACACCCTGGGTGTCGGGAATCCCGGGCGGATTTCCGGCTACCGTAGGCGCGGGCTGGTGGATGGTGAGCAATGGGTAGCTCGCCGTCCGATAAGGACCTGGCCCGGGTCGACGGCGCGTTATGTTCCGCTCGCACCTCAAAGAGATGTCAGCACAAGTGTAGGGGTTCATTAAGGCCGATGCCTGCCGGGGTCGCGGGAAAGTACGAAAGGGTTACCGAGGCCCCTGGCAACACACGCTTCTGTTGAACACGAACACGGGAACATGGGTGGGTTTTAGTCAGTAATAGTCTGACACACCCTCCCGCTCCGCCCGGAAGTTATTTGATAATTTCCCACCCAACAAAAAAAATGTGTTGTCCCCACTGACTAAAACCGCTGGAATTCAGAGCCGTAAAGAAATAGACTTATTTTTATCTGATTTATTCATACCAAAAATGATGTTCCTAGTTTGGTATTTATATGAATAAAAAAAAAACAATAGAATTTCATAAAGTACAAACATTTCACCGATATATCGATGTTTTTTTTTGATATATCGAAATCGATATCATTTTTTTATATCGATACTTTTTGGCATCATCACATACATCCCTAAATTGGAATACGGTCGCGAGTGCCCGAATCTAATTTAGAACGATTGATGCGGCGCAAGGGCAAGGCGCCCTAGCCGCCAGAGCCACAATTACTCGGTTACACTTAATTGCACCGATATTTCTTCACAAACAATCGATAAATGAGATGAATGTCTGTCTGTAAGAATTATTATAATCTATATCTTGGCTTTGCTGGAGATTATTGAAGTATGAGATTAAGCGAAGTTGCTTTCATTGTGATTACATTTACATAGAATGTTTTGACTATGAGGCAGGTATAACATATTCAGTGATAAGACTAATTATTTATTTTTTGCAATAATATTGAGTGCCTCGTTGGTCTAGTACGTAGGTATTCGCACAGTGCTTATGCACAGTAGTGTGGATGAGGTCCTGGAACCAATTCCCAGATCGGGCAAAGTGTTATCGGGTTTTTCATCAGGAATTTGTCAGTAGCAGCCGTCTAGATTTGTACACGTGACTGATAATAGGGTCGTACACCCATTTTTGAAAAGTGTCTTAATTATATTCTATAGTGCTAATATGCCCCAAAAAATTTTTATTCAATCGATAAGTGCCATAAAAATGCATTAAAATTTTAGATTTCCAAATTTCGCGCGTAGTTTGACGAAAACGCTGGACGCAGTGGATGCCATGTTGCTCTGTGGTCATGACGTCACTTGGCTGTGTAAACAAATGCGCTGATCTATTATCAGTTGATCAGTTGACAGTTAACACATTTTAGTTTACACAGCCGTATGACGTAATAACATGGCGGCTACTATTTCATGGTGTTTTTTAACAGATTAGAAAAACTGAAAACGTTGAATTGAATTTTAAAATTTATTTTGTTATTTTATGAACTAAAACTAACATTTTCCGACTCCTTTTTGCCTAAACTGTCTCAATAATATATTTATAGATTTTTTCTCTTTTATAGTAAAATACCCTATTATACCCATAATACACTGACTGAAACATAACTGGCGAAAAGTGGGTGCACTATCGGTACATCTCTGCCTAACTCTTCGGGTAACTAACGACTTATATTCTTGTCCTATGGATTATTATTTATTTCAAACAAATTGGAATCCGATGCAGCACACCTGGAAATTAATGAGGCGACTATTACCCATATTTATGACTGTATTAGTCAAACACGTTTCTGGTCTGATTCAATTAGAATTAACGGATATCTCTCTGTTGATTAGCAAACACTTGGCTAATGATGCGTTTCCTAATATTAGCAGGAGATCTAATCAACCGTTGTGGTAGGTACACACCTATTACTTATTGAGAAACTAAATAAATTAAGAAATTACTTTTGCAGTATGGTAATTCGGCAATATTAGTACATAATTTAATTGAATGTTTTAGTTTTCGTAATGTAAATTATTTTGCATACTATTACACAGCATCAAGTTTTTGTAACTGAACAGACAGCTATGCTGCTGGGGAGTTTGTTGCACCACTTCTTCTTCCCAGCTAAAGCACTAGGAAGTGGTGAAGGGCGGGCGTTTTTGGGGGACTGTCTTATGTAATTTTGACGTTCGTAAAATGCTGATTCTCAGCCTAGTCTAATGTAGGTACTTGGAAGTGATTTTTATACATAGTGTTGACAAAACAAATCAATTCAGTAAGGTCGGCAACACAGTTCTAAAAACATTCGACATTGACATTAGATTCCAAATTCAAACAATCTCAAAGTATTATTTCGCGCAAAATTTATTTTAAAAAAAATATATCTGACGAAAAATATATCTATTACATGTAATTTCCTAGCTATCCATAATGGAAGACTTTTTTATTTTTATAGGTCGGAAATTATTAAATAACTTCTCCCGTACTGGGCGGAGCGGGAGGGTGGGTCAGACTCTTAGTGACTAAAACCCACCCGTGTTAACGTTATATTAATACACAATAACTTCCATAGTAAAAAAGTTCATTGAGAGATATGAATAACTATGACATGCGTATATGATACTCGTATGCTTACACGAGTATTTACGCCCCCGGGACCGCTCGTTAAAACTTTATGGCTGATCTGATCCATATCCACTAATGATGAACAGCATCGAACCGAACACGCATTATTATGAAAAAATATATCATGCGACTTTTCCTTTAACATTTTATTCCAAATATGTACCTATATTTAGTCAGATCAGATACATAAGAACGAATAAAAAAGAAACTCAGCCTCCTTGCTTACGCAACTCGTAATTCCTTTCCTCCAGTGGACATTTATGGGGCAGAAAAAACAAACGGCAGTCTTTCCATTATTCGATTTCCTTTCACTTCCATATAAATTCCAAAATAAATTATTGCTGTGTTTTAAAATGGGTCGAAGTTTTTCCTCGTGGGGGAAGTGGAGCGCGGTACTGCGGCACATAACATTTATAAAACAATATATCTAAATGATAGCGGGGAACAAATACGCAGCGAGGGCGAAGTGTTCAAGCGTAGGCAGAGATTGTAACGGACGCTTTTCACTATATCCAGCGGAGCGCGAAAACGCCACCGATAGTGCGGGCCGCACGCCCCGCGCCCGATACACCCAGTGCTGCCGCGATTAGCATACTAACCTCGGACACGGGGATTTAGGCACGTTAGTCTTAGTTGCAAAATGGTAGGAAAATTTAATAACGCCAAATATTGATAGCTCGCAAGCATAAAACTTTGTTTCTGCTGCGTAAACAAAAGGGAAATCGCCTTAATTGCTATAAGTACTTGGCAGGCGAATAAACTCCTGAAGCAGACAGGAGAACGCAGCTTGCTATCCTTGACGTTAAAATATAATAGACTAGCGACACGCCCCCGCTTCGCGGTGTTTACGACTTAACGAAACATCGAAAATAAATAATATTTTTAAAAAGTGGACTTTGGACCGTCAGTAATGAAGTTCCTTATCACGTATGAGTTAAAACAAAAACAAAATGGCACATGAAACCTAGCTTAAAGAAACTTCGAAAAAAAGTCAGTTAAACAGACTTTTTTTTTTTAAGTTAGTTTTAGCTCGCATAGACTGTTTTACCCACCCACAGACACGTTTTTAATACAGAGCTACTAAAAATGTATACTAGATGGCTCTGTATTAAAACGCGTACTGAATTCACACTTTCTTTGTCTCTTTCAATTATATATAATAGAAAGAGAGGGAAAGTTGCATGGAGGGGGTTATTCCATGCGACTTTCTCTCTCTCCGTTGCTTTTTCCTTACGTGACAATTTCTACCAGCCAAGTCCTACCACAAGCCGCGTTCCAATAATGTATATACACATAAACCTTCCGTAATTTATTCTCTAAATGATGGTGAAAACCGCGTCAAAATCCGTTGAATAGTTTAGAAGAACAACGCGGTCAAACTAACAGACACGAAAAGTGACTTTAAATTATGCATAGACATAGATTTTATTTCCCAATTTTAATTGTTGCTACTACGGCGTAGCAGGCCGGCTACGCTGTCGTAGCCAATTACAGGGCAGCTACGCTCGCCTACGCGTTGGCTCATATTGCTGCAATTTTATTATGGAGCGGACGTGTTTTTGTTTGTGGTTGGAATTTCATTTGTATATCTCTTTCACAATTAGATAAAACACTAATTTACCCGTTTTTTTATTTTAAAAAAACCGGCATGAACAATGACGGGGTTCCGTAGTTGGGAAGTTAGGATGAATTTATCCCAAAAACAAACTTAATATTGTAGTTGAAAAACATGTTCTCCCATACATCGATATATGCCACGGTCAATTCTCCAACTGCAAATTTAAGTTGGTCGACTATAACTCGTTAATTTGTGAAGCCCGCTTAGTCGTGATAGTTTTCCTTCTAATTTCATTATATGTACTACTGCCATGAATTTTTTCACATCTCCATAAACAATCATTTAGCTGGCAGGGGGGGGGGGGCACTTGACTCTAACAAAAATGAGCACTTTAATGCTTAATATTTCGCAAGTGGATCCTTGAATCGCAAAGTAGTATTCACAGACACGCAATATTTTTGAACGGCCTATCCAACGATACCCCACACCATGGGGTAAACTAGAAAAAGAATATCATCCCCACATTACGTGGAACGGAGGTTCCTAAAATGTTTTTTTTTTTTTTTAAGATTTTGTTTTAGCACTTTGTCGGCGTGTATACCAATGCTAAAATTACAGCTTTCTAGTACTAAGCATCTCTGAGCTACAATAGGGACAGACAGACAGACAGACAGACGGACATGGCGAAACTATAAGGGTTCCTTGTTTACTACGGAACCCTATAAAAGATGTTGTATGTGTTATAAGTCTAAGCATTTTAAAATGTGTATTTTAACAAGAAATTAAAGAGAAACCTCAACATTAATATCAGTCAATAGATTGACGATAGCACTTTGATTGTTCACCATTTTGTCGCATTTATATCGCAGGAAAATCCCGTAGTTTCCCGCAACGACATGCATCACTAAAACGATTCACCAAACAAGTTATGCCACAGCAATGTGCTCTTTGTTTTGTGATACGCTAGTCTTTGTTTCTCATTTCCATGTACCTAGCGTTTTGCCTATAAATCCCACTGAATATAATATATTCGAACTTGTAACGTATTGAATGAAAAACAGAATTCCAAAATTGTTTGTTGTTTCGGCCAGTTTTGTTATGTTCCGGTTGAAATGCAAAATATCTAGAACCTTTTAAATTTTTGTTTTTCATTAACAATGGCCGGAGTTCATGTCACTTGACACACGTGTTGTGGTTACTGTTTGGTCACGGATTGGTCAGTTTTTCGTAGTTTGATAACAGACGTTTAATAAAAGTAGACATAACTCTACCTGAACGCATTTAACAAATCATTGGAGACATGTAAATGAGACCCTGATCTGTGTGTCTGTTTATAGTTATATCTAGCTGACATTACAACTACTCAATGCACAATAAATCATACATGTATTTATACCTATGGGACGAAACCAGATACTGTATATTTAACGCTCCTATTCACCTTGTTTCCATATTCACAAAACAAAGCTAGTGACACAATGAATCTGACCCCAAGAAAGGCTCTCAATAGACAAGTCAATGCATAATTTTCCATTACCCAGAGAATTAATATTCTATCGACAAAGGCCGCACTCCGGGGCAGTTCTATTACTATTTAATCTAGGCTATTATTTACTCGGCTAAGATATGCCGAGCTCAGGTGGTCCACTTCGCTAAGTTACACCCTCACACCTTAATATATAAACGGGATGCAAAATTGAAGCTTGAACGAGCCTGACCTACAAACCAGTTGCCGGGAGGCAGTTAATTCTAACATAAATTTAGCCTCTCGCAACATAATGCCGATATAAATAGATACATGAGGGTACGCGTACATATGTATTGAATTTACGAGAGATCTATATTTAGCTTTGTGCTATTTTTGTCCTGCTGTGACATCTGTGTTGTAATAATGTTATTCAAATATTTTCAGGCGGGCTGGTGAAACATTTTATAAAAAGAACAACGCCTTTCCTGAGCTTAAAAATAGAATAAGTTGAATCACATCGGATTTTATTTTTAGGTAAATATATCTTTAAAATCGTATGTCTAAACTTCGGTAAGTATGGTAAGCATCTCATCTTTGTGTTGCGGCTAGTTGCTTACCTGGAGGAGTATTTCTATCTGTTCCTTTGCCCAGGGAGGTCTTTGCCCAGCAGTGGGGCATTACGGACTAAATAGATAGATAACATATAGGTATTACCTACCTATAGAGGTGGGTAATATTAACAGAAGTCTACAGCACTAGGTAATAAAACTTTAATGTTTATGAATCCGAGAGCAAGGAAAATCCTGGAACGCATCAACTGTTTAACTTTCCTTATAACTTCAAGTACGAATTGAAGAACATTAAAGTTGGACTCAACTCGAAGACCGTTCATAGGGACTCCCTACACATACATACCTACGTGCTTCCAATTGAACTCATTTATATTGAACCAATCAGTGGATGGCGATAGAAAATAGAATGTGCAATATGATCAGGGTACTTCTGCCTCATGATGCCATCCATTAATGGACCTCTACTTCGATGGACCTTTTGACGTACTAATATATCAATGGACATTGAAGAGGGTCGCACATCGGCCATTGTAGAAAGGAAACATGCCCTTCTAAACATGCCCTTCCCATCATAAAACAATCTAGTAGCATTTCATCAACAAAGTCAAGTAGCTGTATAATTTCTACGTAACAAAATAAGCGGCGAGATGGCAACCGAGATTGCTCTTAATAAAGTGCGATGACGGAGCGAAGTGAAACGTAATCTCACAGGGCTGAAATATCACTGATCTGTTCCAAGAATATAAAACTGATACATATACACAGTTATCGTATCGGACGATAAATGCTTCAGGGAAGAAAGGGTCCTCCTATTTATGATTTTCCTACGTGTATAAAATTCTGGATCCTCCCGATATAAGTAATTCTGTACCGCTCAAATATATAGCACAATTTCCTGTTAGATTCGACGGACGATAGTACTATTTCCTACACTTTTTCCCGTTAACGTATGAATTATGTTGTTATATTAAAAAGAAAGCTTTGGCAGTGGAAATGAGATTTGTTGCCAAGTGGTTTTTTTTTCATAATACCCAGTCTAAGTAATATTATCATGTAAAATTTTTGCTGGCAAATTTTTGATGTGAAAAGAAAGATAACCTATAATAATAAAACGTAAGTAAATATAGCCTGAAGCTACCTGCTTCATGTTACGATTGCCGCTGATACTTACATACATGAGTTCCATGCAGACCTCGTGTTTACAGCCGCTAGAGTCACGTTGATCGCAAGCTACAGTATGCTCAAACGTGGACCTAAGCTCGCTGTTACTACAGATCCTTTGTGCAAGCCATTATGAACACACCAAAATGCTTCATGAACGACTTTGTTGCGCTCCTATTAAGCTCAACTATCCCTGGTTAGTTTGCAGTAATCCTAAGCTGTAAACAGGCAGCCTCACGCCCACAACGATCTTAGCCGGTGATTAATACAGAATATCAGATGAGGGGCGCCACCGCTGATTATAATCGAGTGACTGTCAATCCGGTTGCTATTCCATGACGAGGATTTATGGAACGGAGGCTCGATATCAGCAGTAAATTATTTACCGTCCGTCGATCTCGATCGGCCCTCGTGATTAATGCTCACCAGTAATGTAAAAACGTTCTTATGATACGACGATCGTAACAATTTTAGGATGTTATTACTACGAGGATATTAAAAATTTAATTTCGGCTCATATTTCCATGAGCACATATCGTAACATCGCGTTTTATTGCTCGCGCTGTAAAACAGCTACAGATATATGACAACATTAACTCACTTTTAAGCTACGTAGCACCTATTCAATTGCTAATATCGCGTATTCTCGTAACGTGCGATTAATTTTAACAGCTTTTGAGGAAATACGATTATATCGTGTTTGTTTCCCATTTACGCGAGACAATGGCAGAGGAACTCAAAAAATATTAAATAATTAAGAGTAAAGACAGATGAAGAGAATGAGATGCATAAACAGTCCGTGTATGCCCCATTTATCCTAACACAAGCACTGGAATTGTTGTATAAAGATTTCAGTGCCCGTACCAAGCGCCAGTCCACAGCATACATGGATATTCTCTCCACCCACTGTCATAGGCCTTCTCCAAATCAACAAAAGCACAGTAGACTTTCTTGTGCTTTGCCAGATGTATGAACGTAAACGAAGCAAAAGGAGTAGGTATGTAAGGAGCGTAGCAGGTGACGTTCTATAGTTTCTGCATACCCCCATGGGAAGAAGGCGTGAGTTTATGTATGTATGTATGTAAAACACAAAATTGTGCGAGGCATTCAGTTGGTTTCGTCATACAAGGCTGCTTAATTTATTTTCACCGGCAATATCCACTCGTGTCCGACAGCCGCCTAATCCACACAAAATATAACGTGCCTGTTGGAAAGCTGGTGAATTTCCGAGGCCAGTATTATCGGAGCGGAAGCTGCAGTCACAGTGACAGACATGCGGCTAGCCGCGACACGCTTCACCCCGGGGACGTTTTAATTAGCCCTCTAACAGGGTCAGAACTATTGCTAACTGTTCTCCCTAACACGAGATAAATGCAGTTTCTACGTAAGTATTCGAAAGACGAGTAACACAACTGAAAACTGAAATTAACTTCGGTCAAAGTTTACAAAAACCCTTTCGGCCCTCAAACTAACTTTGAACAGCCCCGACATTAATGGACTATTAACGAAAGGCATACCTAACTTAGTTTATTCCAAAAAGTATAAGTGGTAAATGATACAGGGACAAGTCCAAATGAATAATTTTGATAAGGTTAAACATACTCAAAAGTTCTACCACAGTTACTGGGCGAAGTTGCAGTGAGATACTTAAAGCAGATAACGAGAAGACCCGTTGTCCAACTACAAAAGTTCCTTTTCAATTCGGAAAGTAAAAAATTGAACTTCCTAAAAGCAATTCAGAAAAATCTGAAGCTTCGCTGTTCACTGACAACGCGAACGAAGTTTAGTCACAGATTAAAAAAGTTTTAAAGTGTTTCCGACTATTTCCCCTCAGCGATTTTTTAAGTCGGTGAAGTTGACACCAAGAAAAGAGGTGTATAGAAAGTTTAAACAGAAGTATGCAGACACTATTGTCGCCGTAGCTTCATTTCAGCGTTGAAGCTGTTAAATGCCCCGAAGCACAAACGTTTTCCGTGGAACTAATATCTACTGAAATAAGTTCCGGAAACTCGACAGTATCTCAAATTAAGTTAGATAAAGTTGTTTAACTTATATCAAAGAGATGCAATTTAAATTGAAGTAGTTACCTTCGAGCCCGGAAATGAAACTTTTCTCTTTCAAGTCGAGATATACTACACTTAACCGTCAAGTACTACAGTAAATTGTTCTCCGAATAGAAGCTACCTGCACGGAAACTAAAAATGTTCACGTATTCAATATGTGGGCTTGATAATAATTTAAAAGTGTTCATAAGGCAGTTTAAATGCATGTCGGCCACTATAAGGTTATATCTCAAGAGGCCGCTCCGCCCGACTGCACAGTAACTGCCCGTTAAAATGTAAATTTATATTACGAGCAATGTTGCAGAACTTCCCGGGATCCTTCGGTGTAGATAATTAAAACATGGCACGAACTAGAACATCAACTAACATTAATCGATGAGAAAATCTTGAAAAAGCCCCGATCAGAAGTGCTAAGTGCCTCATCGGTAAGAAGTGGCTCCGTAGCAACTGTCTGAAGTATGTTCAACTTTGCCAGTGATAGTGTTATGCTTTTAGCGCACTACGTTAATCTTGATGAACAGGGATTAGAGCTATTCTGTCGCCTAACTTTTGCTAATGCTATTAATGGCTCAGTATTAAGGTAAACCTCTCATAATTGAACATTTGTGAAAGTTAAACGGGTAAAATAGGGGCTCGTTTTGAAATGCGTCCAACCCTATAAAATACTTGTTTCTGCCCGCGACTTCGTTCGCGTGGAAGTCATAAAACACCACAATATTTATAGGTACTAATATAATAAAGCGTCTGAGCCCCGCTGCACGCTGGATGGTAAGTCGTTGATATAGGCATGCACAGTTCGGCTCTTCTCGGTTATGCTCGGTTTTCGTCGGGCGGTCTCGATGTAAAGAGCCAGAAAAACGCTAAGAGAAAACAACGCGGGCGGGCGATGCGTTGCGACGCGGTGAGTACAAAAAACAAACAAACTTCGTCTTTATTATATTAGTACTAGCTTCTGCCCGCGGTTTCGCCCGCGTGGATGTCGAAAAAATTGTACTACCGGGATTAAAAGTACCCTATGTGTTAATCCAGGTTATAATGAATTTATTTTATTTATTTCAATTTTACTTTCATTTTAATTTAATCTCAATGATTTATTGGGATTTTATGTTAACTAACGTATTAATTGATCGCGACATTACTAACATAGTTTTAAGATAATTAATGTAATACTTATAAAATATGGACCAAAATACCTAAATATATACGAGTATATGCCAAATTTCTCCCTTAGCAGCACTCCTCCAAAACAATATACCATATCTTAGTGTGGAACCAACGTAAGCGTGGTAAGCAGATAAGAATGCACTTTGACTTACAACTTAATGAAGGATATAGATGGCATATGAATACCGACTTAGTTTTGTTCGTACTTGTTCAATATATGTACGTGTCCACACGTCATGTCTGAGTCTATTTGTAGTCCAAGAAATTTTGTACTGTTTATTTTTTCTTAAACATTAATTTATGTATACCAACTTTTGAGTTATTCAAGCCCCGCAGTAACTTAATTATCCCTTCTTCCCCGTTAGGGGTCGATTCTCGAAACCCCCACTCGTAATTGTTTTTATTTCTGCCAACAGTATGAGCGCCGAGTTTCGAGTTGTTTCGAGTTTACTCAGACCCTTAATTACTAGCGCCAAAATACTTAAATTATCAGTCGCGCAGGGTCTGATAGATCCCGATTTTTGATTACCAATAAAACACTGAATTATAAAAAAATCTTCCTTTATTTTACAAAAATAATAATAACAACAAAAAAACTTAAATATTAAAAGGCGGTAGACGTAAAAATATGAATGATTAAATACCGACCGGGGTCTGTCAGAACCCGCGCGGGTAATTAAGGGTTACATTGTGAAGTATTGATGATTATGTATATACTCTTTATTATATATATTTATACAAATATCCGGGTCAAATTTCAAGTTTATAGATTAAAAGAAATAAGATTATTTTCGTGTCAACTTTATCGCCCGTTTTCACCCCCCGCCCCCAAAACGGGGTTAATTATTTGAACATCGCTTATGACGTTTCCATTATTTGACATATAGGTATTTATACCAATTTTAGAGTTTATCAAGCCACGCAATAAAATCATCCCCTGTATAATTGACTACCCCTTTCCATCCCGTTAGGGGTTGTAATGTAATGCGCGGTTCGATTAACTTGAAACTCGGTATTTATTAATTATAAATACCGAGTTTCAAGTTAATCGCACATTAAAATTTTTGATGGCAGTTTAAAAAAAATCAAATGACATACTTTATTATTAACTTAGACAAGCATCGAGCCAAATTTCAAGTTAATTTACTCAAGAAATAATATTCACCCCTTAAAGGTTGGAATTGTCAATAACGCTGAGACACGTATAAATTTATTTTCAATCGTCAGCCTATACACAAAATTTGAAAATCCTAACTAATGGCATTTCATCCCCTATTGTGTTTTTACCATCTCAGGGGTGAATTTTCCAAAAATCTTTCCTTAATCCTACACTGTATAAGGTATCTATGTGCAAAATTTCAAATCCCTAGGTTTAGCGGTTTGGGCTGTGCGTTGATATATCATATCCACCAGTCCAGACTAGCCAGACAGTTTACCATTTTTATACTATATACAGAAGAAGTTGTATATATTTTTTTTTGGTACCCAAGCAGACCACTCTAGTTCGTTTTATTTTCTAAAAGGTTAGCTGTATTTTTTCGTATGGCAACTTACACAAAAAACCAAACAGTAGCCTTTTTGTTTGGTTTTTTGCTATAAAAACATGCGAGAACAATGTTCTTGGTAGATTGTCATTGTAGTGCACGTTGTGTTCATGCACTACCCACAGCCATGTTTTAGTTAGTAACAAACCCGCGGACTGGGGAGGTCATTCCGTGCTGCCTGCTTGCAAACTGTAACAATATTAGCAAGGAATATTAACAATATTGCAAGTCCGGCATGGCATGGCCGCCAGGTGGCCACTCAACTATGTTTATTGCTACAGCCGACTATCCTTTGAAACTAAAACTGAACTATGGGCACAATTTGCAGGCTTATTGTAGGTACCTTGCTGTTTTGATAGGGTATTATATTCTTCTTACAGTAATGAAATGTGTAGTCAGTTGCAACGACGACGTGAGGCGTTAGCCACTTTGGTTTGAAAAAAAAAATTAATTAAACTGTGTTTAGCATCTCGTTTTTACCCGACTGCTTACAAGGATTAAGTATTTCAATTATGAACTAAATGATTAAAAAACGTTTTTACAAAAAAAAAAAACAACCGACCTCCGAAATTAAAAATATATTTCACATTTTTGTGGTTTTTTTGGAAGTCGGTTTTTTTTTTATACACAGCCAGCTGTGTAAACAACAGTGACATATTATTGAGGCTTACCAAAAAACTACCCAAGCAAAGTTAATACAATTTATATGGGACCACCGCGCAAGCTTCCTCTACCAAATTATAAAAATCGGTTCATAAACAAATAAGTTATACCCGAAAATATATACCTATTAGACGAATTGAGAAGCTCCTCCTTTTTTTGAAATCGGTTAAAAATAGTTTTTCATTGTAAAACGATACTAATATATTTTGGTCTAATTTACCAAATCCGTATCTCCATGTTGTGCTGGATAAGCAACATATCGACATATCGAGTATTAATCATTGATGTGAAAGCTTGACACTCCATGTTTCACGTCACACCTATGATTCATGCTCGACATGACAGGCTGCGCTACCTACCGCTTTTTATGACATCGCACACATCGGCTTTTTACGACCATCATATTACCTTCATCTCGATACTTTCCTTCACGAGAATATTAGTGCTCTACGAACAAATTACGATATCTTCCCAAAACCACTCGGTGAAATTTCAACAGTATTTTTTACACTGGCAGGGTAAACGAAGAGATATATCAAACCGACTTTGATTAATATACAGGATGTGTGCGCCGTGATATCAACCATGTGTCTCCGACCAAATTAAATTTCTGTCACAAGAAAAGAGGGCGAATGATACATATACACGTCATAACAAATAAAGTTACATTATTAGGTACGTCTCAAATTGCCTCCAAATGTTCATATTTGCGTAAAAAACTTGATAACGATGGTACTGCCGGGAGTTGTAAGGTTTCCTTTTGATAAACAAAAATGTTTGGAATATATTTTCCTTTTCTCATTCAACTGTATGTGTTCGTATTCACTGAGATCGTGAATACGAAAACCTACCATTTAAGTTACATCATTTTTAGGGTTCCGTAGTCAACAAGGAACACACCAAAGCGGTATGTTTGTTACTACGATCATATATCATGGAAATTTCTACTTTACTGCCATGAAGTTAATGTGTGCTTTTTATCACCTAAAATCCTCAGCCGTGCCGATGCCGATAGTGGGCGCCGGGCCTTATAGTTTCACCATGTCTGACTGGGTATCTGTCCGCGGCTTTGCTCAGAGACTCTTAGTAGGTACTAGAAAGCTGTAATTTGGCATGAGTATACTGTCTGTATAAATCACGCCGTCAAAGTAGTAAAACAATACCAAAAAAAAATTTGAGCTAAAATAATAAAATTGTAACTTTTTCTCGTCTATGCCATAGTTTGGGGTATCGTTGGATGGGCCGTTCGAAAATATTGAGGGGTTGTGAATACCATTTTTCGATTCAGGGTTCCGTTTGTATAATATTAAGCTTTAAAATGCTATTTTTTGTAGGAGTTAAGTGTCCCCACCCCTGCTAACTAAATGGTTATGTGGATATGTGAAAAAAATCATGGCAGTAGTACGAGTATATATAAGGAAGTTAAAAGGAAAACTATCACAGCTAAGTATAGGCTTTACAAGCTAACGAGTTATAGTCGACCAACTTATATTTGCAGTTGGAGAATTGACCGTGACGTATAAAGATGTATGGGAGAACATGTTTTTCAACTACAATGTTAAGTTTGTTTTTGAGATAAATTCATCCCAACAACGGAACCCTTTAGTGAGCGTAGTTCGACACGCACTTGGCCGGTTTTATAATTAATAAATATTGGTAGGTAAGCTTAAATCTCAATACATGTTAGTTACATCCTAATTATCTTGGTAGTTAGTAACTATATACGGTAATCCACAAATGTATTATATAGATATGTCTGGCAAGCGTAACAATAAGACATGAAACCTAATAGCCTACATAATTTCATAAACATAACATAATGTTACGATAATGATCCCTAATGTAGAATTGTAAGCGTGCTTGTCCGCCATAGCAGATCTGTGCCAAAGCACTGCATCAAACCATCTTTATCGTAATGCGTTTATAACTGAAACGTATTACCTACATTATCTGCTACAGCTTCACTTTTCTGCTTCAGGATTTTCTCCTTATTTAGTTACCTACCATAAAAACCGCGGCCCATTTTTTTTTAAATCATGTCAGATTGGCCTTTAGTAGTAAAGTTACTTGAAGCACCAATTTTTGCATTTTAAAACAAATATTGATGCTTTGGCTCCTTCAGAACATTAATCATAACCCATATTTTAGAACCCATATTCTCAAAAGATCCGAATCACTGTCATCCAAATAGATAAACGCAGCGTAGGTGCCCAAGTTATTCTCGGGCAGAGAATTATTGTTCCCACAACTAAATTGTATTAGGACGCGTTTATGTGCAAAACTTCCACATTCAGAGAAAGCATTGTTCTGCAAATTGATGTTCCAGACTTGCACACACGTTTATCACGGAATATTCTTGGATAGATCTAACTTTTCCTTACAAATCGACAGCACAAATCCACCTTGTTAGTTCGTTACTACCACGATCTCTTTTCTAAGAATCCGAGGTAACGAGAGCTATTCCAGTTGATTAACCGATTAGTAAGAACAAACAGAAGTGGGAAAGGGGATAATGCACGACGATGTTTGATAACGTTGGTTTATCTTGTAAATAGGGTACTTCAGACTTGTTTGCTCCGTAATAATTACTTGTCTGTTCCTAAATACCTATACAATCTGTCTTCTTTTTTTGGTTATATGTAATATTATCCTATCTAATACACTTATAAATTAAAATAATATGAAGACGAAATCTGAAATCCACTGGATGTTTAGGATAAATAAATGTGTGGAAAATGTGAGCAGTTTTATCGGGGATCCGGAATTTAAGACACAATATGGTTTTCGGTCGAAATCGTTTTTCTGACTGATTCAGCACAGTTTAGCAAAATGATTTTCATTTAAATTTTGATAGCCATCAGATGAACATGAAGGTAACTGGTGGACAAGGTGACTTATATACCAAAATCAGTGGCAGATTATTCACAGTCATGTTTACAATATTGTAATTAAATAGGTAGGTCAATAAAATAGGTATTCAGAACACTAGATAGTGTTCTGAATACCATCGCATTGGTTTGAAATAGTTACATACCATGTTTCTGTGTTTCTTAGGTTTAGATGCGGCGTTGATAGCTGCGACACAGTTTTTAACTTCTATAGCTATCATCGTTGCTATTGTAATGTCAATTTGTTGTTGTTCCAAAATAAAAATCTTCTACAGTCCAGACAAAATAGTCGAAAAAAAGTGCTGAGTTTGCATTAATTCCTAATAAGCTGAATTTTGGACAAGGTCCTGAATACGTTATTACAAATACTATGTCAAAAGTCCCCAACGATCCCGCTTGTGCGTTGTTTTTATCCGAGGTAAAAGGTCACAAATTTTTGTTTTTCGCGTATATCTCTGAAACGATGAGAACAAATAGAAAAATGAATTAAATAAAGTTTGTAGATCGTACAATTCTCTACAGAAAAAACATATCAATACGTTTTTTCCTACGAGCCACCGTTCTCGAGTTATCGCGATTTCAAACCGTAACAAAGTCGTATTTTCAATTACATACACGCACACATTAATGGGGAGATTATCAAATAACTTCTCCCACTCTTTGCGGACCGGGAAGGTGTGTCAGACTCTCGCTTTGGGCGGATTGGCTGTTCCTTCCATTGCCTGTTTTGCCAGGGGCCTCGGTATCCATTTCGGACTTTCCCACGACCCCGGCAAGCATCGGCCTTAATGGACCCCCACACTTGTGCTGACGACATCTCTTTGAGGCGCACGTGGTACACAACGCACCGTCAACCCGGGCCTGGTCCTTATCGGACGGCGAGCCATTGCTCACCGTCCGCAAGCAGATGAAGATTTTTTCGAAATCGATGAGGATCTTACTGATATAACTCTCTTTTTAGAGGAATCAACACAAATTGAGCAAAAAGAGAGCGAAGAAGAAGAAATAAATGACAATGTAGAATTTGATGTACAATTTGATGATAAATAATTGTAATTTTCTTACTGCCCCAATTTTCATTAAATAAATAAAATATTATCCCATTATACTTTCTCGGTCGAATATATCGTGGAATATTCCTACTGGGGAAACCAAATTTTTTAAAAAGCGCCAAGTACACTTCCACTGGGGTAGTGCGGAAATGTGTGCGTGTAATTGAAAATACGACTTTCTTACAGTTTTAAATCGCGATAAGTCGAGAACGGTGGCTCGTAGGAAAAAAGTATTGGTATGTTTTTGTAGAGAATTGTACGATCTACAAACTTTTTTTCATTCATTTTTCTAGTAGCTCTCACTGTTTCAGAGATATACGCGAAAAAAAAAAATTGTGACCTCGGATAAAATAACACACAAGCGGGATCGATGGGGACTTCTGACATAGTATTTGTAATAACGTATTCAAGACCTGGTTCAAAATTCACCTTGTTTGGAACAGCAAAAGAATTCCTGAATTCTGTATGGTAATTATATTCGCTGCTTATATCTTACCACTGCAAACCACGTCAATATCGAGTCTTGTAGAAACCCATGTAACAACAAGGAATCGAAATGTCATATTCTGTATGCTCCAAGACAAACTGTCTATGGCACATTATGAAATCATGCGTCCGCTTTGATGTTTTGTTCGGCAATATTTGATCCTAAACCTAGTAATGGCAAATACTCCATTTTGAACATCAATAATTCTTAAAGTATAGATTTTCTATTTTATTTTATTATTATCTATGACATTAAAAACCTTTTGGCAAATTTTTATTAACCAAAACAAATTAAATGTAATACTTTACAGCAGTATTAAAATTTATTAAGATTAATGTTTTTGAACGTACCTACTTGCTTACCTCTGTTTTCAATGCTGTCCGAGTGAGTTTACATGTACATATTTTATTTGTTTTGGGGGTCTTGTAGATTTTGAAATAATATATTACCCACAAAAATTGATTGGATCATTTTATCATTTGCCACATGATAATACTTTTTTTTTTTTGAATGGGGAGTCCTCGAACAACTTTTCCCGCTCTGGGCGGAGCGGGAGGGTGTGTCAGACTCTTACTGACTAAAACCCACCCGTATTCCTTCCGTTGCCTGTGTTGTCAGGGGCCTCGGTAACCCTTTGGTACCTTCCCGCGACCCTGGCAGGCATCGGCCCTAGTGGACCCCTACACTTGTGCTAACGACATCTCTTTGAGGCGCGCGTGGAATACAACGCGCCGTCGACCCGGGCCTGGTCCTTACCGGACGGTGAGCTACCCATTACTCACCGTCCGACATGATAATACTTACGATTATTCCACCTCTACTGAAATAACCATATTGGACCATTTTTATTAAAAAAAAAACAACACCATCAGTTTTATATAAAAAATATTAGCTGGAGTTTCATACCCTATATTGATTTATTTGTATTTACATTTATTTCAGTACGAAAAATGTATGTTGTTAGGCATTGGCGTCATCAACAAAAAAATATATCAGTAAGCATTTTCGACTATTGTCTAATTTAAATGTTTTCTGATATATTTTTTTGTTTAAGCTTTATGTTCTTATATACGAGTACTATTGTATATAAGAACATAAAGCCTACAATGTACCTTGTGCATGTATATATACATAAAACGTTTGTTACCTTCTTCAATATAAGTTTTGCTGAATTTTACCCGAACACAATCTTCCTCTAATTGAAACTACAACGATTCCGTTCGGTTTTCAAGCGTGGTATTTTGACAGTTCAAACCACGCCAACTCCGCGTTCATTTCGCGCGGTTACGTTCATTATATCATAGATAATACGTTATTAGCAGATGTCGTGACTAGATAAGGAGTTGACGTGATATCGAAGTAAGGACTCATTAAGTGGTTATAGTGAATTAGGGCACTGGTCGATTAAAAGCTAATAATGTTCATTAGTGTCATAAAATTGAGTTAAACTCTAAATAAATAAATAAACTCGATCAAAGAAGACTGGAATTGGGAATCTCTTTTTCCTAGATATCACCCTTTTATAGGTTTAACTAGATTCTACTAGGCTCAACTACTAAAGCCCTACTTCCACTAAAGGTCAATCCCAAAATGTTGGGTATTAAATCACCTAAAATTTTAATCATTATTGCCACATCAAAGACCATATCGATTCGCATTCCACAAAAGTACGTTGAAACAAAAGGTATCGATATTGTTAAACAAAAATTTAAAAGGTTCTGTAAGATGAATATAATTTGCATTATTCGTAAAAGTATCCTATTTAGGGCGAATTCGACCAAACTTTTATACCTAGTGTAGGTAAGTCCGCGAATTAATTTTGATTGTTTGACAGTTTTGTCTTTCTTCTACTATTTTTTTTTCCACAGACAAAAATATCTGACATTGGTAAAATCAGCCCTTACTAGACACCATTTATTTTACGTTGTTTAGCGCAAACCACAGCGCGAACATTCGCGGAGTGAGTGACAGGGTAATGACGCGCATGCCAGTGATTCTTCAGATAAACAACAGGGGAACATAGTTCGAGGGGTGCGTTAGATCGCTTTACAGATAGTTGTACAAAAGTTTTGCCTCTTACTATTCTACCTGTACCATTTGTTTCATGCGGGCTGTTTTGAATGATTCACCCGCATGTTTATTCGCCTAACAATCGAGACTAACTTTCTACGAAATTCTGTACTGGTACAGCAATCTCGTGGTCACATGGAAAACCAACATATTCAAAAATCAAGTATAAGACAAGTGAGAGTCGGACTCGCAAACGAAGAGTTCCGTAGCACCGTACAATAGTGAAAAATATATTCTAAAAATGCCGAAAACAATATGTTTCTTTTAAACAAAATAAAGTTAATAATTAACCCCCTTTAATTATTAACTTTATTTTGTTTTTATTATTTGTAACTATAGCGGCTCTAGTAGTACACACTGTGGGAAATTTTTAAGCGTCTACCCATTACGGTTCAAAAGATACAACCCTGTGACAGATGGACGGACAACGGAGCGTAGTTTTGCGTAGTAACAGGGTCCCGTTGGCACCCTTTGGGTACGGAATCCTAAAAAGAACCACAAAAAACATCAGTCGTTGGGAGTCATAGTTACTACCACAGGTTTGCAAAGCAATCGTCGAACCACTAAGCTATTAGTTTTATTGAAAGTTAGCTAAAATAGCCTTTCTTAAAAATGACATGACTTACTGCTAAGCTCCATAAAGGTATAATAGCGTGATGATAATCATTTAAAAGGTTAAATCTCTAACTACCTCCAATACATTTTGGCACGTCTTTTTAGATTTTGCGGTAAACTATAGAAGAATACGAACATAATGTAATATTGCTCACCCCCCATAGCAAATAGCGTGATAATTTATAGCCTATAGACTGACCACACTTATAGGAAATATCTATGCAAAATTTGAACCAAATCTATGGGGTAGTTGGAACATATATTCAGACAAACAGATAAACAGACCGCCCATTGTATATTTTGTAGTGTATTTTTTTTTTGTTATGTATAATCTTGTGTACAATAAAGTATATATAAATAAATAATTATAAATAAACAGTCAGACAGATAAAAATTCTAAAAACTATATTTTCGGCATAAGAATCGTTGTCAGACCTCATAGCAATGACTTTTTTCAAAAATATGTAACATTGTACAGTTTTGACTCCGCTACGATTTTACTATATGTATAGATTACTTCTTAGGAAGCTATTCTGCTGTTACTTTGGCAACCCCCTTTATTATAAATTTTCCGAAATATTTTCACGTTTCTGCAACAGTGCTTACCTTTCCCCTTTTAAAGGTATAAAGGGTTTGGTATTCGAATGAAATTTTACGAAGAATTCGTGAAAACGTGTCCAAAACATTTCCATTAAAGTGATCCTTGAATACCAAGTAGCACAATTAGAATTTTTTAAAGGTATTGCCGATTGATTGCTTTTTTACCGAACTAGGCGGTGTGGAGTGCCTACTGAAGAGACGTTGAAAATCCAATAGCGATAATGAGACATGTTTAAATAAAAATCTCTAAAAATAAACAGAAGAAGTTCTTAGTAGTATTGCAGAGCAGGTATGTATCAATTAGCAATAACTAAACTTATTGGTTGAGCAACTGCGAATTCAGACGCCAACAATAAAGTCACCCATAGGCACCACGGTACCTACACATACATCTACTTACTTATGGTATTAATATTCGTTGACATACGAGTATATCTACAATTCTTAAAACAAAAATAAATAATGGCGCCGATTCCCTTGTTCACAAACTAAAGTAAATTTAAGTTCAGTGCATCTTTTTCTTTCTATTTCATTAAGAAAAGGACAGAAGATACATTTTAGTTTAGTCCTGTCAAATTAATCAGCGCTTGACGTAAATTGACGTAATTTTAGTAGTCAAGTTTTTAATCACGTCTAAACTTGTATAGAGTAGTGACAGGAGCTGATTAATTTGACAGGACTAAACTAAAATTTATCTTCTGTCCTTTTCTAAATGAAATAGAAAGAAAAAGATGCACTGAACTTAAATTTAGTTTAGTTTGTGAACAAGGGAATCGGCGCCAATAACGCGCGTAGAACTTTTCAAACATAAACATCAAATGAAAGCGGAACGGCTCGAAAGGTTTTCTTTCACCAGATAACATCCAACATTTTAATATTTTCATTACCGAAGACAATACACTGACGTTGATACAGCTCGATTAGTTTATTTTAGTTATTTTCACAGCGTTATGTCCTACGGTATTCTGCTGCGGGGCAAAGCCGCTGACATTCAAAATATATTTGTTCTTCAAAAACGAGCTGTTCGAGCAATTTACCAGCTTGGTGCCAGAGTTTCTCTGAGAGATTTTTTTAAAGACATTGGTATTCTAACGGTGGTATCACAATTCATATTCGCCAACATATATTAGGAAAAATATACATTTATATACTAAAAACAATGATATTCACAATAATAACACCAGAAGAAGTTTATTTTTTTATTTGACTGTATAAGTCAATGTATTTTAATTTAATTTAATTTAAATTTATTAGTGTCATAATCTACTTATTACAATGTGTTTTTTATGAGTTGTATTGCAATAAGTGGTTAGCTAGCGACCTCGAAAGTAGATCATACTATTCTTGCCTGAGCAACTGGCAGCAAGTTCGTCATGCTCCCTTAGATGTCACTGCCTGCGGTAGCGTCGGGGGTCGGGTTGCCTCCTTCCCTCCAATATGGCGAGCGGGTGATGGCTGATCTTTGCGTTATGCTCGTGAACGGGTGCTGCTTGTAGTGACTGGTCGTCTTGCTGACCATGATTTTATTATTGTTATTAGTAATTAACTGTTTATATATTTTACTTCGATGGTGCTAGTTTATCATTTCTCACTTCGAGTTACATATATAGCCTTATGTAAGCGGGCACGCCCATTATGCGTTTTTATGTTGTAATTTTTTGTTCTGCTTGAGAACAGTTTCATTTTTTAATTGGTATATTGGCGTGTGCTGGCTAACATATGGCAAGTAATTGAATTTAATGTGTTGTGTTTCGTAGTCTTAATTACTTTACATACGATTTGTATACAATCAAGTTTATATAACTAAACAGACAGGTGTGCTGGTAGGGAGTTTGTTGCGCCACTTCTTCTTCCCAGCTAAAGCACTAGGAACTGTCTTATGTGATTTTGACGTTCGAAAAGTGCTGATTCTTAGCTTAGTTTGAATAAATGACTTTTGATTTTTGATTTTGATTTTGAAGTGGCTGAGGTACAGTAACTGTTCATTTTTTTTAATGTTATTCTAGTACGAAAAATTAATTAAGACTAGAAATTGGCCTTTTAAATTAACGAGAGCAGTATCATAAGATCTTCATCTGCCTAGCCTTTTCTCAACTATGTTGGGGTCGGCTTCCAGTCTAACCGGATGCAGCTGAATACCAGTGTTTTACATGGAGCGACTGCCTATCTGACCTCCTCAACCCAGTTACTGAATAACACGATACCCCTTGGTAACACTGGTTGTCAGACTTTCGGGATGCTGACTACCCGTAACGACTATCAAAGATCTACAAATGACAGCCGGGACCAACGGCATAACGTGCTTTCCGAGGCACGGAGGGGTCTTGGTATATAAAGATGGTCACCCATCCACGGACCAACCGCAGCAAGCGTAACTTAACCTGATCGATCTATCCGTGCCGCTGTTATTACTTAGGCACAAGCCCCAGTATCATAAGACCTAAATTATATAAAATATAATATAATTTATTTATCATTATATTCGTTACAGGCAAGTACATACTTTGTATTAAACTGTTTAGTCCTAAAACCTAACAAATTGCCTTTATTCATATTGTCAGAATTCAGTATAAAATATTTCCAGAATTCGGTAAAACTTAACAAAGTGAAACAACCTAAATCTGAATTAAATTTGCAAGTGCAACATAATTTCCTTTTGCACCAATTTCACTCTTTGCGTCAAGAAGTAAAGTAAAATTCACTCAATCATACAGTGCGAGAGTTCAAATCAAGGGCTTTATTTCTATAGCGCAATTGCACTATTGCCGTAAAATACTGAATGGGCAACTAAGCAAACATCACGAGTAGGTACCTTTCGAGGATTTATGAGCCCGTTGGCTAATTTGGCCCTGAAAACCGCGGGCTGTAAATCGGAGCGGACGGGAACATTAATCACGAGGCCGAGGATTTAAGCCTCGCTCCACGATTTAACGCCCGGTCATTGCGAATATCAATGCTCAAACTATCGCTGCGGTTTATACGTATTAAACGTAGGTCCTTCTGTGATGAGCAGTTGGCTGCGTATGCTTTGTAAATGTTAGGGTTGAGTAAGTTAAGTACTAATATTTGGTATTATGTTCTTCAAAAATGATTATGATGATATTGACGTAATTTTCTTCTGTCGGGTCGCCTTTCAGATTTTGAACGTGGGCAGCAGTCACGGCATCATACTCGTAGAGTAGGCAATAAACCGTAGACGCGGGCTTGCGAACGGTAAGCAATGGGTAGCTCGCCGTCCGATAAGGATCAAGCCTGAGTCGACGGCGTGTTGTGTTCCACGCGCGCCTAAACGAGATGTCAGCACAAGTGTAGGCGTCCGCTAGGGCTGACGCCTGCCGGGGTCGCGGGAAAGTCCGAAAGGGATACCGTGGCCCTGGCAATACACAGGCAACGGAAGGAACACGGGTGGGTTTTAATCAGTGATAGTCTGACGCACCCTCCGGCTCCGCCTAGAACGGAAGAAGTTATTTGATAACTTCCCAAACAAAAAAAAAACAGGCAATAAACATTAGAAAGCCAACAATAAAATAATCAGTAATTTGCAGGTATCTATATCAGAAGCTTGTACGTACGTCTAAAATATTAGTGGGAATTAGAAGTCCCTATACTAAAATCTCCTTCATATTAATTATCATGATGCGTCCTGTTCTGATATGTTACGATATTTCTCGAAAATTCTTCTTACGACTTCTTTCAAGTGATTTTTGAAAGAGATCTCGCTAGCCTCATCAGGTAGAGCCACATTTCTTCTACGTCTGTTCTCTTGTTTAGTACCTAAATCTAATAGTTTGAGGGATTTCATAGCTGCTATATTCTGCATGAACAGAAGGTTCATTGGGTTTTGGTAGCAATTACCAAGAGCCTGTACGGTCACATCTGTAACATAAATAAATTGATAATGCGGTAATACACAGAAAAAGATGCCAATCACGTCATATTTTATAACTTAATTATAAACCTGTAATACTTACTAACCCCGGCAGCACAGGAGAACAAGTCAATATGACAATGGTTTATCATAGCTCTGAGGGTGTAGGAACGCATGTTACTCATCCAGATCTGCGCACACGCGGGCTCGTAGGTATCGGTGCAGAAGGTGGGGCAGGTGTGGTTGCAGGCCTGGTGAGCCCCCACTATGCTGAAGTCATTCACACGACGACCCTCATCTTGGTATTCATCGGGCATGATCCTACTTCGCGTCAAGTTGCACAACTCGTTTTCTACTTGATTAATTTCTGCAATTTTCAATATTTATTATATTACATAACCCGTGTACAATGCTAGTCTAAACCGGAAGACATGTTTCCGTTCTTTACAAGCATTCCTCACAAAATAGGGCTTATTGGTGGATTCGCACGAATTAACGGGCGAATCGACACTTTGAAAGAATATGATTGGGTGGTATGGTGGGTGGGAACTGCATGCGGTGATGCCCCAGTGAGTCGGGGTGGCACTGCGTTATGCTCCAGTGACTCAGAAGTGGTACAGCGCCGGGTTGAGGGCTGACTGCTGGCGTCGACCAGAAGAGGGTTGAAGAGCTCTGCTTGTTGACCGGCCGAAAATGCAGTGTGCTGTGCCAAGGTTGCTGATGAGGCTTAGGGTGATGACCAGCTATGCGCGGTCGCTGCATGCTGGTGGTCAGGATACCCGTTGATTCCGTGGGTGCTGGCTGGCTGTGTGACTTGTGAGCTTGAGGAAGAGATGATGATGACGTCACACTGAAGTAGTTGCACGAAGGCTGCGCTTAAGTTCATATTTGGGGTCATCAGTATAGAGGCATGGGGAACAGGGTGTAAAGTTCACTCATCCTCTATAGAAAAAAGGAAGATCCTCCGACCAGACGGGTGTCGTGTCTGGTGGGCAACTGCCCGACGGTTGACGTCGGGATGTTGTATATATGCTAGTTGCGCGATAAACTCTCACATAATATTATTTAGAAGTGTCGATTCGCCCTTTTCGGTCGAGTAAATTCGTGTAAATCGACCAATAAGCACAAAATACTCATTTTTCACAATTGCACAACTATTTTTATGATTTTGAGAATTTCTATATGCAGGTAAGCATATAAAAATTGACCATCAAGCTAACACAAGAAATTATCATAAAATTTGCCGCCCTCCCCGAATATCGATTCCAATTTAGGAATATGGAAATCTCGACATAAAATCTACCAACAAGTCGTTTCTGTCTCCGACTCCAATTGAATACTAACTCGTTTATCCTATAGGATATGAATTGTTAATATATTTAACGAACCTACAAAAGATTCCTCTTCACACTCCGCTTTCTTCATATGGCAATAATTTTGATATACCAACTTAATTTGAGTGTGGTCTTTTAACTCCGCTATTCCACAAACTTCGTCCAAAATATTAGAACATGCTATGTCCTTACATTTTTTTCCTAATGTAGAGATAATCAACAACGCTGAAAATAAGCAGAGTGTTTTTTCTTCGCTCTTATGTATATTCCTAGCAACTAGTTCTTATTATATCTGATTATCATTGCGTTAATCAGAATGGCTTCTTTCATTTGCCATCTTTTGTCAGTTTTAAATTAAATCTTATAAAATCGGAAATGGAATATATCCTACACAAGAGAAATTTAATTTGCTAGAAGAGCATCAAAGCGAAATACGTTGAAATATTTTTTGATTATTTTTTAAAATTAGCACTAGGTACCATGCATTCTGACGAAAAAAATGCTAAAATCTGCAGTTCTACTACATTAGCAAAAACTATAAAAAACAGAAAATAAAATTAACTAATAAATCATTTTTAAGAATGTTAAAAGTTATTAAATTCATACTTACTCATCAAAATATATGAAATTGTCATTTTTCAGATTCATTTCAGATTTAGCGTCAGTCTATTGTCACACCAGCCGCACGTGGGCCGAGTTACTGTGTTATTGAAATTACTTTTTAATGTTCGTACAAGAGATTTACGTTATAAAATTTAATTAAATTCGCCATTCGTCAACGTGATAACACATTTATCTTTGGAAGGGCATTTTGGGACACGATTTTGTGTCGTTAGTGCGTTCCTATTTATTTTGCGAAAGTAGGAAATTATTCTGTCGTATGGGGTGGATCGCAATGGGCAAGGACGCGCTGATTTATGGCTGGACGTTAACTTTGGAGGCCGGGACATTAGCGGCGAGTGATTGCCGCGCCGCACCGCGCCGTGCCTATTCGCCCCGCGTCCTCGCCACCAAGCTATTCCAGCTCACTAATTTTCGATGCTCATTTAATAGGCGTACTGTGATTTGAGGTGACATTGATATGCCGCAACGTTACAATTACAATTTAACTATTTATCCGTATCATGTCCGTTAGTTGATGGATTAGGGTTGCCTCTTTACATTATGATTATTGTATAATATATTGTTGTGTTGTACTTGAAGAACTGGACTATTAAAATACAATTGCTGGTCATGGAACCCTGCTTCCACCTGAAAAATTATCTACCTTAAACATTTAGGGCGGCAGTTTGTGTCATTAATTCATTAGTTATAAAATTATCTATTCAAGTAAATAGAGGATACTATTTAGGTACTTGAATAGATAATATTATAACTAATATTATAAATACGACAGTGAGTTTGTTTGTTCGTTTGTTTGCTTGTAACGTTTTCACGCTAAAACAGCTGAACGGATTTGGATGAAATTTGGTACATGGGTCGACCATGACCTGGGTTAGGACATGAAATGCTTACTTTATATAATAGGACTTTTTAACCCGATATTTCCACGGTATCGAGACTTATGCGGATGAAACCGCGGGGCGCAGCTAGTTGTAAATAAAGGTAGATATGACTTTATGATACATATTTTATTTTGTAATAAGTACGTTACTTAAAGTTTTATATTCAAAATAACACAGAGCTTAAAAGATAAAATTTCATAAAAACGTTGGATAAGATTAAGGTTTATTATAGTTCTTGTAATTTCTGGCGGCACTTTATGGATTCCCATTACAGTGAAATGAAGCTGTTCATAATTTATGATCTTTAAAATGAAAATATTTTTCGTGCTCTTGAACCATAATTTCCTCAGAGCTTATCTACTAAACTCTTATTAAAATATATTTTTTATACACTTAATAAAAACTGGCTGCGTAGAAAGAAGCTACGACGACATCTCGGCGTACATACATATGGAATTGAATTGTATCACTAGGCTTGCCAAAAGTTAGCCTTTCATTATTTAGACAACCCAAAATTAGGTAGGTATGTAACTTAATCTAGAAATAACCCACATCTATGACTACTTAATTTAATAATAAAGTACATTTTTCCATAACTAAATATTTTTATCAAATTAATGTAAACTATTTCTCGATTGAAATGACAATTAAATACGTGTTCTACTTTGTTTAGTATAAATATTGAAATATATATGTATGTACCTACTGGTGACATTTACGAACTAAAGTTCTTACGATAAGTTAATTTAATTCTGACTGTATGATGTGTACAGTAATGTGAAGTATGAATACGCCGTTGTCAGGATCTGAAACAATTAATTTTATCTATGAAATACTCTCATCCAAAAGCATATTTAAAGGTTTTTAAAATTAGCAACAGATATCGTTTCTTTAAACCTATGTTGTTTTTCACACGTGACGAAAGCCTTCCTTTCGGCATCAAGTTTTGCTCTTCGGTTAACGTACACCACGCGAATTTCGAATCGCGTATGTAGGACATACTACGCATATCCAAAAAAAATATTCCATTTATAACTCATACATATTTAAAACGATGTTTTATTGATATCATACAGCCAAATATAGCCTGTAAATGCCGTTCTCTGTGATGTTTTTCTGATAAAAAAACTGTCAAAGCAAATACTCACTGAACTATATGTCATCATTGTGATAGCTCGGAATTTGAGGGCTGTAAAGTACAAAGGCCTCTGTGACCTGCAAACAAAACTCACTTTAACATTCACAATTTTATTCGCCAAATAAGCCACAGTGTTTCCTGTAAGCGGATATATAAGCTCTACCCATCAAATACCACGCAAAAACGTCAAGCAACGTTAAATAAATGTGTGTAGTTCAAGTATTCTAGCTCAGTAGGTATAGTTTGTCTAGTTTACACGAGCTTTAGAACTATTGCCTCACCTAGTCGGCTTGTCTTAAAATAAATATAACGGTCGTATTTACTCGCACTGGCTGTTTCACTAATACTAAGCACTAATTCAGCATGTTTACATGAAGAGTATTGGTTTAAATGACAAATTCTAAGGAAGCTCATGTAAACTTTGAAAATTTAAGTACAGTATCCCTTCTTACAGAAATGCCACTCGTTTGCTTACTATTAATAACAATACTTTACAAAAAAAAAAAAAAAAAATTACCCAATGATGTATATCGGATTTGTTTTCTGACTACCCTCTTATTACGAAAATATTGAACAAACATTTTTATCACATCAAGTTTATTTTAATATACTCACAAGAAGTTTAGAAGCAAAATCATGTGTGGGATCTAGTTTGTCATTCGTTATTGTTGTGTTAAAGTAATTTGTTGAACAGTTCATTATTCATCATTATTTCAAAACATCTTCAAGAGAGTGTAAACTAAATCCAAACAACTTTTGCTATGTTTGTGGTAAAATTAAACTAACAAAAGAGAAGAGACTTTTTATTTATTTTTTTTGGGTGGGAAATCATAAAATAAGTTTTCCCGCTCTGGGCGGAGCGGGAGGGCGTGTCAGACTCTTACTGACTAAAACCCACCCGTATTCCTTCCGTTGCCTGTGTTGCAAGGGGCCTCGGTAACCCTTTAGTACCTTTCCGCGACCCCGGCAAGTGAAGAGACTAATGTCAGGAGCAGTAATTTCTAAGGCATCAATAAAACGGAGGATTATGAAGCTACTGTTTCCAATTTATTGATTTATAACAAAAAAATGAGAGTGAACATGTCATAGAAAATTCACTTTTTACCCTCACACTTGGTTTTTTTTTTTTCTAAAAAACCGGGAAGCGTCAGTGATAAACATGGTAAACGTTTTCATCAAGACTTACAAAAATTTTAGTTTTAAAGGTACCATTTTTTGTAAGTCATATGAAGAGAGATACCAAGGTTATTGGGATAAAAATATGTTAGCTGATTACTGCTGGTCTACATTAAGAAAAACTGATACAAATCAGTATAAAAAAAGATATATCGATACCTAAATATGCAAAAATTGTGAATTAAAAAATAATCATAATATCATAAAAACTTGATGTCCTATTTTTTTTTTCACTTTACTATCTAACATAGGGTTAATTATACTATTAATACATATTAGTTTCATTTAAGGGTAGAAAATGTTGTAAAGTAGTGTAATTACGGGTACTTCACACCGTGCAGACGAAACTGTCAAGAAAAAGTGTGCTACAAACGAGGCAACGTACGGGAGTCATTAAAGTTAATAAGCAAATAAGGCTACTTGCAATATAAAGTCAAGGAGCGTACCGTTGGAGTACCACGAGCATCGCGCGTCGACTTCTTGTGTTGCTTTTATACCATCCGCTTTCATACACCGCGTCGGCTACACCTATGCTCTGCGAGATAAATTGAAAAACACACTAAAAATATTCCACGTCTGGTGCAATTTGCATGTAAGCTACTACTTTGAAATGCTCAAACAAATTTACTTTGAGTGCAGGAAAAAGTTGGGTGTTTTTGTAAGTTAATTTACATAACACACTGAATGCAGTTGAGTTATTTTAGGGCAATATTTCTTTTCCTATGTTATGTTTTATTTAAATTGGACAGTGATATTAGTGCCGATTCCCTAGTTCACAAACTAAACTAAATTTAAGTTCAGTGCATCCTTTTCTTTCTATTTCATTAGGAAAAGGACAGATGATCAATTTTAGTTTAGTCCTGTCAAATTAATCAGCGCTTGACGTAAATTGACGTAATTTTAGTAGGTAAGTTTTTAATCACGTCTAAACTTGTATGGAGTAGTGACAGGCGCTGATTAATTTGACAGGACTAAACTAAAATTTATCTTCTGTCCTCTTCTTAATGAAATAGAAAGAAAAAGATGCACTGAACTTAAATTTAGTTTAGTTGGTGAACAAGGGAATCGGCGCCAATGTATTGCAAATTAAAAATAACTTAAATCAGTTCAGCAAATTGTTTATAAAAGCCAAATTAACAAAACCTGATACTCACCGCTCTGTAAATATCGTCTGCGTACCAGCATACTATGAACATTTGAGTCAAGGCTGCTCCGAGGTAAAACTTATTGCTCATTTCCATCCATGAATCTAGAAACTGTAAATAAGAAGACTATTATAATACGAACACACCACATATTTCATATTCAACTTACTCTATGGTTATTTCATGTTACTTACAACAATTGTGAACATAACGCAGCAAATATTTACTGAGCTAAGCAAGACATTGATAAGGTTTACAACTGAAAAAGCGTCCTCCAAATCATTTATGTACCTAAAATGTTAATATCTCACATTATTATTTACCCTTTTAATATTTTAAGCAATTCATTACTATTAAAGTTTATTTAAAATATTGTGTAAGTGATCCACCTGATAAGTCGCTGGTGTATTTTAACAACCTCGACGATATCGTTATAACAGTCGTTGCTTCCAGTTTCCAATGAATCTTTACTATTAATGGTTCCCAGATGGCGTATTTGATCCTGCAGTAGACGCAAGAGCATGCTGATATGGCTTGCCATGGTCATAAATAGTAGGTCGGAACCCAGCATGCAACATACTGATATACATCCTGGAAAAACGAAAGTTCCATCTTCGATAATTCACAATCAGTAGCATAATAGGAAAGAAAACGGAATCCCCTTTTTTGTCTCACACAGACTGTATTCTAATCGTTACAAATTGACAAGACAGCATTTTGCCATCACAATAATTGTTACAACTGACATCAAAAGAATATTCAACAAAATACGAACCGGAGCATGTTTCAAAAAAGTACACCAAGCCATGGATGACAGGCCTCGTTTTATCAAAAGGATATGCCATCTGCCACACGTAGCCAAGAGCTGACGGAATACCGCGTATCTTACGGTATGCGAGCACAGCGATCGGCGTCAAATTGTACAGCCACACTCCCAAGATATTCCAAAAGGCGTACACTGAAAAAGATCGTTAAAAAGCAAATTCAACGCGATTCACTGTCTGGAAGAAAACTTTGAAAAAGCGAAGCGTCCGTGGTTTGGTAAAGCGTAATTCTTGCAGCTGAAGGAAAACTTAAAAGATTTTCTGTACGTAGGAAAACACTTGGTGTTTTTTTTTTTTTTCAGATCCTTTTCGGTAGTAAATGTAATATGTGAAAAATGGGTTTCCCAATGATTTTATAAAATATTCAATTTCATATTGCTATAGGTAACCATGATAATTACTAAATGGTCAACAGAATCGTGTTATAACTAGAAGACCCGTCTTTAGTAACAATTCTTTAATCGCCTTTTACGACACTCGAAGGGGCTCAACACTGGAAATCAAACTACTGTGCAAGTAGAAAAAAAACAAATGATTGGTTATACATAGGTCTTACTTACTTAATTGTCTCTGTTTTAGTGCTGAGAGGCTGCTCCGCTTTATCTCAACCCCCTCTATGGCTTTAATAGAAACAGGCCATATCTCTGCCAGCTCAACCACCAGTTGCCTGAACGTATGTCTCTTGTACCAGATGGTTATCAATTTGCCTAAACCTAGAATTCAAACAGGCTACTTCAACATTGTTTCGGTTTCACTGGACAAGTTTCAATCAATGTAATGAATGAAAAACAAAAATCTGTTGGTGCCGACTGAAAAATCGTCACTTAGCTAACAATACCGCATAAGTCATTTTTACCAACTTTACAGGAGACGGAAAACTTGTGCGGTGTTTAGAGGCCAACCGACTTGCGTGCTGTCACTATTTTTCGAATTACGGTTTCTGATTGGCTGAAATCTATATCATGTGACCAATGGTTAGACGCGCAATGAGAAGCTCCATCTAAAGGCATTCAAATGTGAAAACCGCCCAATTTTCACGGGACGAAATGCATGTCATGGAACCGGATCTTCCGAGTAGTACAGTAAAATACATATTTTTTTTCAAAGATATTCTGAACAACTGTCGGCTTAGACGAGAGATCCAAAATATTTCGTATTATTATCTATTTCAAACGCCCCGATTTTACGACGGACATCTTACCCTTTACACTTTAAATATTACTTACTCATTCCGTCTGACTTTGAGCACCCGTCCTGTAAAATCTTTTAGCGAATGTACCATTCAAATGAGGTACAAGTATCGAGGCTTTTTTACTTCTTCTTTTCCTTAAGCTAGCTAATGGTGCATTCATGAATATATTAAGCTGTATATTTACACATATGTCATCCTTGATGACCTAATTACTATCAAAGACGTCACGACAATGTGCTATTATGACATCGTATACCTACAATGTACTCACTCATAGTGCCGTATCCAACGATGTGTAAATAACTACCGACGAATTCCTCTACAGTCGCGGTGTGAATCATCTTGCCAACCACAAACGCTATCTCACCAGCCAGCATTAGAACCAACAGAGTCGACGACATAATGAATGTTACATTTGACAATAAACTTTCGTAAACACTCTTCGGTATGTGGTCTATGAAAGAAAGCCCTATTATGCGAATACAAAAATTGCAAAGACTTAACGTTTCTTGAATCTCCTTCCGAGCAAAATTTATTTCTTCGCCCAACATTTTTGAACACTGATCACGACCGATAGAAAAATATTATGTCAGGCATATCTTTACGTACCCTACCTACCGCCATTTTGTTCTTTTATTATTAAATAATGTACTAAATTATGTACTCCGGGTAACATAAGTATAAGTTAACCGTACATTAGCGACCTTCAAAGTTCTTAATAACCAGGTAGAAGGTTCTTCGGAAAGCTTTTCTGTCACTCCCACATCTCAATCTTCTAAACATTTTTATTCCTTACAAACTTTTCCTACATTTAGCTTCGTAAAGTAATTTTGAACATAAATTATTTTGTTTTCAACGCACAAGTAATGGAATTACTAATGTGGAAAGTCAAAAAATATTATTTACTTATACGTAATTTTCTCTCTTGTTTACGGTTTTAAAGGAATTCTCGACTAGATCGAAAACTTAGATTCTCTTACTTATTTCATTCTTCCCCATAGTAGGACCAACTTTGAGCACCCGTTGACCATCATACAAGAGCTCTGTACCGGTTCTCTGTTTTTTTATTCATTGGCCTACTAACAGTGTATTAACGATTACTTTAACCTGGCTATTTACACACTAGCATCTCCCCGTGACTTCATTCGCGTGGAAATCGTAAGACTCCACAATAAACTAAAATAACAGCCACATTTTTATAAAACGTCCCTGTATACTACGTTTGTAGTTTTGGCCTCAGCAGCCAAAATATACAAAGAATTAGGACTGGTGACGCGAAAGCAAGCGACGTAGGTACATCCGTGTGAGAAGCAGCTTGGTCTGAGGTCGACACCCGCAGCCTTCAATAGCAATTTCTCATTGCTTACGAAGTTTTTAGTTTTTAGTGAATAAATGAGCCTGCGTTCTTGCATATACTACCTAATGGCACACTGAGACACACTAACTACATGCATACACTGACATATGCATTTTTACAGATCATTCGTGACGAACAGGTATCACTAAAATAATATAACAGTAGATCGTGAACACGCGGGATTTCTCGTTAACAGTCACCTAACCATAGATATTTATTTTTATTATAAACATAGATGACGGAATAGGCTTTACTTTTTAGGATTGAAATTTATCAAATAACTTCTCCCGCTCTGGGCGGAGACCGGGGTGTGTCAAACTCTTACTCTCCCGCGACCTGGGCAGGCATTAGGTCCTAGTGGACCCCTACACAAGTGCTGCCATCTCTTTGAGGCGCGCGTGAAACACAACGCGCCGTGGACCCGGGCATGGTCCTTATCGCGAGCTACCCATTGCTCACCGTCCGCAAGCCCGCGCCTACGGTGGCCAGCAATCCGCCTTTCCGGTATCCCGACGCCCAGGGCGTCTCCTGCGGTGGCTTGGGGCGTGAGGGCGCGAAAATTGCCTCTCCCTCACCCGTCCCGCCTCCTCCTTCGCGAGCATTACTGCTTCGCAGAAGGAGGTGACGGCTGCCCGTGCCCTCTCGCTCCGTACCATGGCCTGGACCTGGGCCGGACGCGAGAGTTCTCCGCCACCGATCGCCTCCACGAGAAACTATAGAAGAATACGTACATAATGCAATATTGCTCATCCCCCGTAGCAAATAGCGTGATACATTATAGACTGATCAGACTTACAGAGAATACCTATGCAAAATTTGAACAAAATTTATCAGGTAGGTAGTATTTGCGTGATGCTGGATCATACATTCAGACAAACAGAAAAACAGACAAACATTCTGAAAACCATATTATTTTTTTGAATCGTTCCCAGACCTCGTAGCAATTACTTTTTTCAAAAGTGTACAGTTTTGTCTTCGCTACGATTTTATTATTTATGTTTACGTCATCCCTGATCACCTAATTACTATTACACCTAATGTGTTATTATGACATTGTATACTCACTCATAGTGTCGTACCCAGCGATGTGTAAATAGCTGCCGAGAAAATCCTCTACAGAGTCGGTATTAATCAGCTGTCCGGCAACATTCGCTATCTCACCAGCCAGCATCAGAACCAACAGAGATGACGACATTATGAACGATAGATAAGACTTTAAACTGTAGTAGAAAGTTTTCGGCAAGTCATCTATGAAGGAAAGGCCTATAATGCGAACACAAAAATTGCAAAGATTCAATGTTTCATGGATCTCTTTCCGAGCAACTTTTTTTTCTTGTTCTGACATTTCGAGCACTGGTCAAGACGAACAGAAAAAGACTGGGTCAGAAAAAATATGAAAGACACAAAGTTACCGTAAAGTAAGTACCTTACGGTTACCTTGTTTCTGTCTTTTATATTTTACTCTTTATATATTATCTAATTATATACAAAAACGTAGAAATTATAACAATCTGTACAATTAGGTAAACCATACATGAGCGACCATCAAAGTTTGTAATAACCAGGTAAAGGTTTTTCGGAACGAACGAAAAACTTTTCTACATTTAGAAAAAGTTTACCTTCTCCTTCGTGAAGTATTTTTTTAATATAAATATTTCCATTAGGGGAACAAGTACCTAATCATATTAATAGAACACGATTAAGCAAAAACTTCCCTGTATCTAAGGAAAAATAAAAAAATAAGTAGCTTATTTATGACTCTTGTCTATTTTTAAATGATTACGGTTTTACTCAAGTATAATTATTATTATAATTTCCTAGAATCCCCCGGAGTCTGAATTTGTGCCCGGCTGATAGCAATACGCTCCTATACCCCTATTACATTTCACCAGTTATCTTTGCCCAACCCTTCGGGGAAACAAGGCGTGATGTTGTATTTCCTAGAATAGAAAAAATTAGATATTTAATAATTGAAAGCATATTTTTCGTTGAGGAAATCTACCAGCCTTATTATCCAAGCTGCCTATTTATTCCGACCCGGTACTTTTTGCCCCAAGCGAATCTAGAGACTGCCAGTTAATACTTCTTTTACATGCTCCAGACTTCTTCAGAGTAGCTCCAGGTAGACATTATAAACATATAATAGTACATTATTATATAAGTGCGGTAAGTTGAATGTAATTATCAAAGCGCACATATGTCATACGACGTTTTATAACATATTTGCGAGGAAATAATTAAAACTCCGACTTTTTTAAACGAATAAATCTTTAATCACTTGTTAAAGCAGTTATAAAAATTTGAACAAATTGTAAAATTGATTATTACTTTGCCAGTTGGCATTTTTAATGTTGTCAAGTTATTATTATTAGTTACAATTTCACCAGTCTCTCTCTCACTCTCTTGAGTGAAAGTAGGAGAAACGAGACCACAGAGTTCTGCAGTCGGTGGCGGCGACGGAGGCGGCTGCGGCGGCGGCGGCGACGATGGTGGAATGTACGCATGTGTGCTCGTAGATGGTCGAGAGTCAACACTTGGCTCCAAATTTATATTCCTTGTAATGCGGGAACTAATTTCTTCTTTATTGAAACATCTATGTAGCCCTCGGCTACACTGTTCGACCGTCACCTTCCGTGGCGTTTTAGTGTCAATAAGTTCGCACCTGAATCAGCGAGCAATGTAGCCGAGGACCTTCTGAAGCTGTGCCCTGTGTATTAACGTGGATCATCTAAATTTAAGAAAGTGGCAATTTGTTTCGGCATTGCTCCAAATTTATTTATGACAATGGGTTGGCTAGTGCATTTTCCATTTTGGTAATTTTGAAAAAATCCATCGCTTTTGTTGAACGAAGCGCTTCGTATTTCTTCACTATGTCGTCAAAAGGCCCTGTATTGTGAACGATCTTGGAATTTTATTTTTTGTGTTTTTGACCTGGACAAGAAGAACCCGCCCATGGTTCTCGACATCATTAGCTGTGATGTTTGCCAATTCTTGACATCTGCATGCGCCATTTATACCGAATATTAATACAACCTGAAAAGAGATAAAAACAGCGTACAAAACACTTATATTGTAAAGAAATACGAAAGTGAAAGAAGTTAATAACAATAATTTAGTTTCAACTAAAAGTTCCATGAAATAGGCTAAAAACACACTGTCACAAAATGAATGCATCTTTGCTTGTTTTCCAAAAGATTAAATTTTGATACGCTTGTAAGTATCTATCGGTCGATTTTTCGGGCAAGAGGCTTAGAGTAGCCTTTTTCGCTGCCTCTGAACTTCTGGCGGTGTCGAATTAATACATTCATCACATTACTGGACGACAATTTCAAATAAAAACAATACAGCAATATTTTCTGGTTGTATTAATATTCGGTATAAATGGTGCATGTAGACTTCAAGAGTTGGCAAACATGCCCCAGGACGCGACGGCTTACCTGGGAAAGCCTGGGTCCTGGCCTTGGAGGCTCTCGGGCCTCGACTAAGGGGGCTCATAAGCACATGCTTGGAGAGAGGCCAGTTCCCGCTTCGTTAGAAGACGGGGAAACTAGTCCTCATAAAGAAGACAGGGCGCCCTGTGGACTCTCCGTCCGCTTATCGTCCCATCGTGCTGCTCGACGAGGTGGGCAAGCTCTTTGAAAGAGTCACTGCAGACCACCTCGTCGGCCAGCTGGTGCGGATGGGACCGGATTTGGCGGAGAGCCAGTTTGGTTTCCGAAGGGGGTGCTCTACCGTGGACGCCATCATGCGTGTGCGAGCCCTCACGACGGGGAATGCTGTTGCCCAGGGGGGGGTCGTCTTGGCGGTGTCTCTAGACATCGCCAATGCCTTCAATACCCTGCCCTGGAGTTGCATCATGGAGGCCCTCAGGTACCACCGGATGACAACCTACCTCTGTCGTGTGGTCAAGACCTATCTTACGGACATGGCCGTCATTTACCCCGGTCACCAGGGAGTGTGGAACCAACAAGAGATGTCGTGCGGTGTCCCACAGGGATCGGTCGTGGGGCCGCATCTGTGGGACATCGGATACGACTAGGTGCCGCGCGCCGACCTCCCTAGCGGCGTCAGCGTGGTGTGCTATGCTGATGACACGTTGGTCCTGGCGCAAGGGAGGTCGCACCAGGCGGCGGCCGAAGTAGCGGCACGCGGGGTTGCGACAATCGTCGAAAGGATTCGGCAATTGGGACTCGAGGTGGCCCTGCACAAGTCCGAGGCCATGTGTTTTCATGGCCCTCGGAACGCGCCACCGTCGGGATCCCAAATAACGGTAGGAGGGGTTTACATCGGCGTCGAGTCGACGTTGAAGTACCTGGCACTCGTCCTCGACAGACGGTGGAACTTCGTGGAGCATTTCCGACGTTTGGCTCCCAAACTGGAGCGGGCAGGGGCTGCCTTGAAGCGGCTCCTGCCCAATTTGGGGGGTCCAAACGCCTCCTGCCGGCGAAACGCCGGGGCGTAGCTCCACTGCCGCCAGAAATCGCGGCACAGCGGACCGAGCTCCGGCGGGATCTCATGGCGACATGGAGAGTACGGTTGTCGCAACCCAGTGCTGGGCACGCCACCATTGCGGCGACAAGTCCCCTATTTGAGGAATGGCTAGAGAGGTGCCACGGCGTCCTCACCTTCCGCCTGACGCAGGTCCTCACCGGACACGGCAGCTTCGGGAGGTTCCTGTGTCGGATAAGGCGGAAGGAAACGCCCGGGTGTCACCACTGTGTGGAGTGCCCGGAGGACACGGTGGAACATACGGTGGAGGTCTGTTGGCTTGGGCAGAGCACCGCCGTGTCTTGTCGTGGAGGCGATCGGCGGCAAAGATCTCTCGCGTCCGGCCCTGGTTCAAGCCATGGTACGGAGCGAGAGGGCATGGGCAGCCGTCACCTCCTTCTGCGAAGCAGTAATTCTCGCGAAGGAGGAGGCGGGACGGTTGAGGGAAAGGCAAATTTCGCTCCCTCTCGCCCCTAGCCGCCGCAGCAGACGCCCTGGGCGTCGGGAATCCCAAGGATTTCCGGCCACCGTAGGTACGGGCTTGCGGACGGTGAGCAATGGGTAGCTCACCGTCCGGTAAGGACCAGGCCCAGGTCGACAGCGCGTAGTATTCCACGCGCGCCTCAAAGAGATGTCGTCAGCACAAGCGTAGGGGTCCACTAGTGCCGATGCCTGCCGGGGTCGCGGGAAGGTACCAAAGGGTTACCGAGGCCCCTGGCAACACAGGCATCGGAAGGAATACGGGTGGGTATTAGTCAGTAAGAGTCTGACACACCCTCCCGCTCCGCCCAGAGCGGCAGAAGTAATTTGATGATTTCTCACCCAAAAAAAAAAAAAAATTGCCAAACAACACAACTAATGATGTCGAGAACCATGGGCGGGTTCTTCTTGTCCAGGTCAAACACACAAAAATAAAATTCCAAGATCGTTCACAATAATAATAATAATAATAATAACGTTTATTGGTTCAAATAAATTTTTGTTAACAAAATGAACACTGTTACTTAAACTAGGTAGGTACCCGTGCTATAAGTAACAGTAACGATTCGTGGTTGATCTTTTACTCGAAAAATAGTTTTGTGCAAATTTCGGTTATTATTGTAATAAATAAGTTAACTAAGTATTTCTACTTAATTAACTTTACAATTAGGTATTAAAAAATAAAAGAAATTAAAAATTAAAAATTTGAATGTATGAGAGGTGTGTGTGCTTGCGTATTATGATGTGTGTATATGTATTTACGTGTATTAGAATGTTTGTATGAGGCGTGTGTGTGCTTGTGTATTAGGGTGTGTGTATATGTATGTAGGCAGATATATATGTATGTGACATGTAGATACTCGTATAGAATTTGCTTGGTAGTTGTAGGTTACCCAGGAACACTTAAGAGGTTTTCAGTTTCCTGGTAATTTAATACAACTAACAAGTTTGTAGCTACTTTTTTAAATTTAAAATGCCGTATTTCCTTTAGCGGCACATTTTTACTCATTTTATTGTAAATATAGGGAGCTAGTACATAAGGGAATCTTTTTGCAAAAACTGTTTTGTGTGGAATGGTTTTGAATACAAGGTCTTTTCTTCTTCTATTATCTATGTGAGAGCTGTTAGTCGGTAAATGGGTGTGTGCATAAATAAGATTGCGCAAAATAAACAATTGGCGTACAGTGAGGACATCAATTTCCTTGTAAAGTCTTGCCGTAGGGTATAGCCTTGGTTTGGACATAAGGACCTTGATTGCCGCTCTTTGAGCTCTTTCTAGTTTAATAATAGATGTCTTGTGAGATCCTCCCCAGACAGAAATGCAGTATCCCAACACTGATTGACATAGCGAGTGATAAATAATTTTTAGAATTTTTAAATCGTCTAAATGGCGTACCTTTTTAAAAATGGGCATTAGTTTTCGAATCCTATTTGTCAGAAGTTCAATATGGTGATGCCAGTTAAGGTTTTCATCAACCCAGACACCTAGATATTTAAGCCTGTCAACTCGTTCGAGCTGAGTACAGTGGCACATAGTGCTGTTGTTACTATGGCAGGTGTGGGCTCTTATTTTTATTTTATCTGGTGCCGGCGCTCCAGATTTTGTAATAGAGAAGGTGAGATAATTAGTTTTATTAAGGTTTATAGTCAGCGTATTTTTATTAAGCCAGCGTATAATCTGCTTAATGCCACTTTCTGTGATCTCAGCTACTTCATCCCAAGTTTTCCCGTGAAAAACTACTGCCGTGTCATCTGCAAAGGTTATAATTTTAGCATTGTGGAGATGTAAATTGCACAGTTGATTTATGTACATCAAAAACATTGGGGGGCCAAGTACACTTCCCTGTGGGACTCCATATGTTATTTGAGCTTCTTCACTAACGTACAAGCCAATTTTTACACGTTGAGTTCTTCCATTTAAGTAGCTAGTGAACATATCCAAGGCTACACCCCGTATTCCCATGTTTTCCATCCTAGCAAGTAGTTTGGGAGTAGAGACAGTATCAAATGCCTTCGCGAGGTCCAAGAATACTCCGATACATTTAGATTTACTGTCAAGTGATTTAACAATAGTTTCAGTCAATGTTCTTAGAGCATCTTCTGTGGATTGACCAGGAATAAATCCAAATTGATTTTTCGACAACAGATCAAAGGTTCTTAAGAAATTGGTTAGTCTTTTGTTTAACAGCTTTTCCAGTATCTTGGACATTGCTGGAAGGACCGAAATGGGTCGGTAGTTGTTGACACTGTCTCTATTCCCTGACTTAAATATAGGATGTATGAGCGCTGTTTTGAAGAGCCTGGGGAATACTCCCACGTGGAAACTCAGGTTACATATATATGTAATAACAGGAGTCAACACACTATTTGCAGCCTTTAGTAACCTATTTGAGATACCATCTATTCCCACAGCGCAATCATCTTTCAGGTTCATTATAATAGAACGTACTTCCTCTTCGTCAGTGTCAAGCAGAACAAAGGAATTTGATGTTTGTTCACTTAGGTCTTGTTTAGATATTCCATTTGTATCCAAGATGTGGATATTTTCAGCTAGTTTCTGTCCTACGGTTGCAAAGAATCTATTGACTACGTTAACAGATTCGTGAGGGCTTGGATCAATTTCTAAAAGGGGTTCGTTTTTGTCTTTTTGTTTATTTAAGGATGCTATTGTTTTTATTAAGTTCCATGTCTTTTTTGAATTATTTTTAGCCTTTTTGAATTCTAGGTTTTCATATGCACATTTAACTTTTCCTAGAATAGTTTTGCAGAAGTTTCTGTATCTGGTGTAAATAAGTTTTATTTCTAAGTTATTTGGGTTCTTTCTGACTTTAATATGGAGTTTATCCCTGTGTTTAATGCAGCGTAACAAACCCGGTGTAATCCATGGTTTCATTATCTTTCTTTTATGACTAGTTTTTTTAGTTGTAGTGTTCTTATTTATTATTTTTGTAATAGTATCTATAAGGAATTTTAATGCAATATCTACGTCAGTACAACTGTAAATATAGTTTAAGTTAGATTTTTCTAATTCTGAGATGACTTTCGGATAGTTAATGTGGGTTATTGTGTGTTTGTTATAATATTCTGACAGTTTCTTGCCCAGCGACAAACAAACAGTATAGTGGTCCGTTACAGTAGTGGTTATTACTGTCGTATTGCAGCTTAGATCAGATTTTATCATTACATGATCCAGGCAATTTTGTTTTCTTGTTGGAAGCAGGTGACCGGGTAGTAGTCCATGTGATGCCATTAAATTTAGATATTCGTGAGACCGCGGTTCGTTCCAATTTCTTTTATATTTATATTAATATCACCTGTGACAATAATGTTTGTATGAGAAGACAGTGATTCTAATAAAGTATCTAATGATTTAAGGAACTTTTCAATGCTGTAAATAGGAGGTCTGTACACTGCAACAATAACGATATCAGCTATAATTTTAATAATTAAGCAGTTAGCGTCTTCCAAAATAGGCTCAAAAACGGAACACTGAAAACAACTTTTTATATACACAACTACACCTTCGTTTTGTGTCTCGTGACCCTTTGTGGAATAATTTGTATAGTTATTTATTATAGGTAGAGTGCTAGTATTTTTCAGCCAACATTCGGTTAAGACTATTAAGTCGAAATCCAGCTGTATTTGTGATAAAAGTATCTCGAATTGAGACATATTACAAGAAATGCTCCTGATATTTTGGGATATTATGTTGAGATTACTATGCATAGAGTTTAAATGCGATTTAGCCTCTTGTGTATTACATAACTTTATTTTTGAAACTGTATAGTTATCAATCTCATCTGTTATTTCTTTTTTAGAGTCCATAAAAAGTAGTATAATAAATTAGTCACGACTGGAGGTTTAGTTTTTATAATAATTATAACCGTATCTGAGTGTAGTTTAGTTTTTTTAATCAAATTATTTATTAATGAATTTATTAATGTGGTCATGTCATCATTTTGTAATTGTTTTGCCTCTGGGATGTATAAATGTGTTCCTGGTATGAGTAAGTGTGTAAGTGTCAATGTATGTGATAGATAGTTATTTGTGTTAAGTAATGTTTTACGTACAAATAAGATCATTTTTGAGAAGAAAGCAAAATTATTTGTAATACTTTCGTTAATATAAAGCAACTTGTTACAAATACTAAGATTAGAATACAAAGTAATATAATAAAAAATGATTATTAGTCATTTACGTTCTTTTAGAGACTCCAAGTGTTTTTCTGATCTAACAATCAAGTGGGGGTCTCCTATCTTCTTGCGCAAGTATATCTTACCGTTAGCAGTCCATGCAAATGTGTAATCCTCAGTTTTGGCAAATTCACGAGATAGATAAAACAATTTCTTGGTTTTGAACGTGAGGTATTCTGAAACATATATAGGCTTTGTTTCATTCGTTTTATCTATGCAGGATGTATTCAGGGTTGTGGGTTTGTTCTTTGTGTTGTATTCTCTCACTGCCTTCAGGACATTCGCTTTTATTATTGGTGTAGACACATCCACAACCACCACAGAGTTAGACTTATTTTTGCTAGTCTTGCGGTATATATCCCGCACGTTGCTGAGGTCGATGTTTGAATTTACTGTTTTTGAGATACATATTAATGCTTTCATAAGATCATCCTTAGATTCCTGATCTCTTTGTGGTATATTTCTAATCTCCAGTTTTGATAAGCAGGACACACGTTCGAGTTCTTCGATTTTATCCTCCAATGTTTGAATTTTTTCGGTTTGATCATGTTTTATTTTTTCTATTTGATCTATTTTTAGTTTAATTTCATCATATTGTTTAGTCACAAACTGTATAGAAATTTTGATTTCCTCATTTGTCTTCTGGATATTACTGAAGGTATCTTGAATAGATATATTATGCGCCCTAACTTCCGCTAAATCAGTAGAAATCTTAGCCAATAAACCTCTCATTTCGTCTTTAAATAGTTGCATATCGTCTCTTAAATCGTCATTAGATGGACGGCGACGTTTTGTTCTGATAGTAACTCTTTGATCAGTCGTATTTGGTACGTCTGATTCAGACTCAGCAATCGGCTTATCACAAGAGGTTGGCGAGTTTCTCTGCATGCTTATGAGCTTGTTGAAGGTATTAGCAATTGTGTTACAATAAGTACAGGGGCTTTTTCACGACATAGTGAAGATTTCTTCACTATGTCGTGAAAAAGCGCTTCGATCAACAAAAGCGATGTCTAACATATTTTTTCAAAATTACTAAAATGGAAAATGCGCTAGCCAACCCACTGGCTTAAATAAATTTGGAGCAATGCCGAAACAAATTGCCACTTTCTTAAATTTCGATGATCCACATGAATACGCAGGGCACAGTTTCAGAAGGTCCTCGGCTACATTGCTCGCCAATTCAGGTGCGAACTTATTGACACTAAAACGCCACGGAGGGTGGCGGTCGAACAGTGTAGCCGAGGGTTACTTAGATGACTCGATGAGAAATAAAGAAGAAATTAGCTCCCGCATTACAAGGAATATAAATTTGGAGCCAAGTGTTGACTCTCGACCATCTACGAGCACACACGCGTACATTCCACAATCGTCGCCGCCGCCGCAGCCGCCTTCGTGCCGCCACCGACTGCAGAACTCTGTGGTCTCGTTTCTCCTACTTTCACTCAAGAGTGAGAGAGAGAGACTAGTGAAATTATAACTAATAATAATAACTTGACAACATTAAAAATGCCGACTGGCAACTTAATAATTAATTTTACAAATTGTTCAAATTTTTATAACTGCTTTAACAAGTGATTAAAGATTTATTCGTTTAAGAAAGTCCGAGTTATATTTATTTCCTCGCAAATTTGTTATAAAACGTCTTATGACATACGTGCGCTTTGATAATTACAGCCTCTGCTTTCTTGTAGCAATATCGCCTCGGCTGTAATTTTCAACTTACCGCACTTATATCATAATGTACTATTATACAAATCGGTGGCCCGCCACACCGCTTGTCTACTTTCTTCAAACGAACGACTTAATGACGCAGTCTTCAAATCTATCGCAATATTATTATATTACGATACATATACAGAATATATATATACAGAATGACAGTGGCAAAAACATCATGATTGTAACATACTATAGAAAACAGTAAACAAAACTATGGGATACTCACGTTACCGCCGTATAATAAACCAATTTCCATTTCAATGTTACAGTCTGCTTGATTTCTGACTTAATTATTCCAATTTCGCCGCAAACGATGTCAACTGCAATCATTGAATTCATCATGTGCAATGACAACCAACTCCCTTGATCTGCAATGGTAATAGGATTCCAGTAATGCTTGCTGATACATCGAGGATCGTCATAAACTGGTTTAATGCGGAAATGTGATTAAAACGTGACTCTGAAACAATGCAATTTTTATTCATTTTCACTTTCATTGTTTGCACCGATAGATAACAGTCATGAAATATTTCAATGGCCTCTTGTTTTCTTGATAACTATTTTATCTAGGTAAATCAATATTTTTTTCCCGAGATAATGTCACTTACAAGAACCGTTATTATTAGCCTGTATCATCCCACTGCTGGGCAAAGCAGCCTCTGAATTCCAGTGTTTGCGAACCACAGCTAATGTAGGCCAATGGCCGTTTGTTTTTTCCAAGAACTGTGGGTTGAGATAATAACTCCAAAGATATTTTAATTTCGGTTATTCAATAAAAAGGAACTGCTTTCTCGTATAACGGTTCCTTGTACGCATTCCGAGAAAATGGAATGGATGTATATGAAGGCTATAACAAGTAATCCCTATTACACTGTTCGACGGGACCGAAATGGGACATTTTTTCAGCAAAGATCTACTTAAATTGTCAGTTTTAATGGAACAAGTTAAAGAATGTTGAGATAAAAGTAATTTGTAAAAATATTATATTTTTTGATAAGACGAAAATAGGAAGATTGCTGCGAGAAGCGATAGTAGTGAGTGAAGTTGTAAACTGCTCTCAAGTCCAACGTACATTATTAGTTGCAAGAGGCAACACCTCCCGTCTCCACGTCGGACGCCCAACTGAAATTGCATTTCGTGCAACGCTACATGCACCTACAAGCAACTTGTCACCAAGCACACCGTTCTCCTTTGAGGTAAACTAAGTTTGGATATTAATAAAGTTGTGGTTCTGACAGACACCTTCCTAATATTAAGTGTGTTAGTTACCCAAATAAATACAACTGAGCGTCGAACCAGTGAACTAGATAGATCTGAACGAGTACTTAACTAACGATAATACCAAACTGATCAAACAACTATAGAAATAACAGCTTATAACACAAAATCCCACTTTAAAAGCCATACTTCTGTCTACAATAAAGTTTGCCAAGTATAAATTGGTCGACATCCTATTTACACTACATATCGGCTCCGAAGTTTGTATAGGCGCAGAATGTAAACAAACTATCGACCTCAAATCCTCCAAGTGAAGCACGCCAGCTCACCTGTCCCCGGGATTATTCAAGTCCCGCATTTAGCTGGCTTTACGGGATTACGGAACGACGTGGGATCTCGCGAAAGTAAGTAGCCGGATGCTCGTTTATCCACTGACAGATCTTTACTTTGTTTTACTTTTCAAGTCACGCAACGCAAGACTGTTCCCTAGGCAGCCGTTGTAGTATAACTGTACACTTGTAAATTAGTCCTCAAAGCCTTACAATAGGATGTCATGTTAAAATGTTGTGTGCACGTTTGTGAATATGTCTTGGATTTGATTGACAGGTGAAGACGTTGTTTCATCATTGTCTTCGTAGTTTGTATGGGTAGGTTGGACAACGCAAGAAAAGAAGTCGAGTCAAATATGAGCACAAAAAATTAAATGGAATGCCGAAAGGAATATATGTATGCATATATTTAGTTTTGTAACAATTTTTTTTTTAATAGCAGGTTTTTTATCGGCCGAAAACGAAAACTGCCAAAATTTGCCGAAAACCGAAAACGAAATTAATTTAATTCGGTCAGGCTTATAAGTACTATTTCGGTTCCAGAAAATAATTTACACTGCAATCGGGGGGCACCGGCAGTGCCCCCGCCAAGTCGAGCGCGAAGCAAACACTGCCGTACCATCCTTTACTGGAACCATTTCGCCGCATTTTCAGGCCTCTATTTGAGAACCTCTGGATAAGAACAGAACGCAGAAATTTTCGTCATCCAGTAAGCTATAATCACATACTTAAAATCCAAAATTTCAAGTCTGTAGGTCATTTAGTTCCGAAGTTAAGCGAAAGCAAAGTTTCGCATTTATGACACTCACTCACTCACTCATGATCATCAGAATAGAACTAGTAATTCCCATAAACTCAGAGAGCTGAAATTTGGTACAGTTAGAGTTTAATGGCCACATAAAGGGAAAACTATAAAAACTAGGATAATCGAAGATCTAGAGTACCTGGTGACCCTGATTAGAAAACACAAGAGCCCAACCAAACTATTAGAGATCGACATACCGCCGTTACAAAAAATATTCAACTTGGTAGGCCGCTTCATTTGATGTTAAAAATCGAAGGTCTGAAGTATCTGATGAAGAACCCTCAGCTGGTCTCAGCTGTATTAAAGATATGGTAATGCCCCCTTCTACTATTGGTACATAAAAAAATCGACTGTCATTGCAAAAATCCAGCGTAGTGGGACACATCTTCTAATCTAATTTAATCTAGCCTATAGCGTCCCACTGCTGGGCGAATGCCTCCCCTTCTGCTTTTAATACGCATATAAATAAAATTAAAGGAAAACTCTGGATAAGATTAGACTGGCTTCTATACTTATACTTACAAGTTTACAAGAAGAAATAGTCGAACGATTAACTTTATTCTACTCGAACATTACACAAATTAAATAAACAAATTACACTAAAATATTAATTTCGCTCAAAATTTGGTCAAAAATTATGCAAAATAAATCAATATCTGGGGATATTGGTTTATTTTTCAACATTAACTATAATAATAAAGAAATCGCAGTAAGGAACCTTAGACTTGGCACGACTTTGTCTAGATTTCATTACTTTTTAGAGATAAACAAGCAGCTCCATCGAGACTTCACTAGTTTTTTACAGAATGTTTTTGGTGGTAAATATTACAGTATAAATTATTTATCAATAATATCCAACATTCAACATGTTCTCTGATCAATACATCCACACAGAATTTCAATTACATGTAACATGAGTGCTGCATAGGGAGTCTCATTGGCTTTGCACTTGTAGCAAAGCTGGTGAGGCAGGAAAAATGTGCGGGCTCTGTGCGGCTTATCTCTTCACGACGACCGGCACGGGAAGCCTTCTAGACATTTTAAAGGATTACTCTACTTGTGTACTGCACTGACTTTTTAAATCTTAATAAAATCCGACTCGAGAAAGGTGACAATTTTATGTTGAAATGCATTAAGAAAATTGTAGTTATTAATGTAAAATCAGTCTATATTTTGTATTTTAAAATGAAATGAAGAAATAAATCATCTTAGGTATCGAAATATGTTCAAGACGAATGCAAGCCCTTCATCTTAATTCTGTTACAATTGTGACTAACCACACAGCGACCCTAAATCGGTTGTTGGGCTGTGGTATAACTAAGTTTACTTAATATAACCACTCACCGTTGATATAACTATATACTATGATCTCCCCAACTAACAAATTAATGTTTTATAACAGTCAAGTTAATGTTTTACATTTCCAGTTAGTATTTTAGGATTGGTCGATTAAGCGTAAATATAAACGTTTAAAAGTCCGAATTAGGCCCAAATTACACGACAACATTATCGTTTAGCAGTTACGTAGGAGTCAGCCAATGACCGCCGAACTACAAAGACCGACTTTACGGTCCATTACTGGTTGTGATGAGACCCTTAAGGCGCTGACAAGACCCAATTGACCAAATTAGGCTTCTCTTAAGAAAGAAAATTGCCAAATCTGTATAGTTTGTGGTAGCGGAAAAAATATATGTTAATTTTGAACATATTTCCCAGAACTTGGTTGTCACCAAAACACATTTTGAAAAAAAAATCTCGATACAAACTAACGTTAAACTAACCTCTTACCTTGAGTTCTAATCCAAAATATCTGTATTAAATATCAAACATAAATTACGTATTTAATTAATAACAAGTACGTCTTATTCTAATGCAGAACTTGGTTGTTTTTTATTTTCGATTACTCAACTCAATTCTGAGTAAATAGATAATTACTTCATATTTTGCAATAAATTACAAGCGTTTTGTCGTCGCGCTTCTCTTTCTTTTCTATGCAATCTGACAGTGACCGCGGTTTAGGTGTTGTCAGCGTCTTAAGTAACCGTTTATGTCAGATAGCAGTTATAAAAATTCGCATGCTAAATATTGTGCTTGTATGAAAGAATAACAGAAAAAGGGAAAAAAGGGTTCCCTAATCATTACTTAATTTTCAGGGTTCCATACCTGGGTGCCAAATGGAAACCTATTACTAAGCCCCCGCTGTCCGTCCGACCGTCTATCTGTCAGCGGGCTGTATCTCGTGAACCATAAAAGGTAAACAGTTGACATTTTTACAGATTGTGAATTTCTTTTGTCGCTATAACAACAAATAATTAAATAAAGTTAAAAATTACATCCCCTTTAATTATTAACTTTATTTAATTATATACGATACAATAAACGTAATTTTTTTCGGCGGTTTTTGCTCTATCTTAATACGATACGGAACCCTTCGTGTGCGAGTCCGACTCGCACTTGGCCGGTTTTATTAATTAAATCACTTTTATATGGCAAAACAAAATGGGAATGGTTTAATTAAAGGGTGGGCTAGACCTTTAAATGATTTAAAAGTCTACCAGAGCTTGATCTGACACCATTATACGACGTCGTACAGGTTAGAACAATGGTGGCCCAGTGCGGTCAGTGGTGGCCCAGTGGTATCGGCCCTGACTTACAAGTTGTAAGTGGTGAGTTCGAACCCAAGACAGGCACTTCGCTTTGTGTATTTAATTTCATCACCACTGCTCTCAAAACGGTGAAATAAAACATCGTAAGGAAACCGGCATATCCTAGAACCAAAAATTCGAGGACATGTGACATCTACCAATCCGCGATGCGCCCGCGTGGTTTATTACGGCCCACTCCCTCTCACAGAGAGGCGGCATGTGTCCTAGCAGAGCAGCATTGGGAATATTATAGGCTGATAATAGGTTAGTCCTGAAAATGTTTGCTCACCATATGTACTAACACATTTTAAAGGACGTCGTATAAGTTAGTCCTGAAAACGTTTAATCTACTAATATAATAAGACATTACAGTCACGCGACTAAAACATCATATGATGCACGTCTATATATCGTAAAACATTTTTCTTATAAAGATCAAAAACTGCAATTTCTGACTTTTCTAGTACTCAAACCTCAATTGATCCGATAGAGGCTTTTGATCCTTATAAGAAACTGGATCGATTAGCACCAAAAAAGTTTTTGTGAAAACTGCCCATTTTCTTGCTGACTATACATTTTTTTCAAAATCTGTGAATGCAGATCAAAATGTCTCAAAAAGTCTCCTAAGACCGTTCTCTTCTAGTGGTTAAGATACCCGTCCTTACTACCCCATCACAAAAATCCACACTGTATAACCGTTATATAACATGAAGTCATATATGACTGGAATTATACGACGTTTTTGCTTGTTGCGTCATATTAGGTATTCGTGTAACATAGATAAATCAAAATATTTTTTCACATAATATAAACCTACATGGGCACTTATGAGACGTCAGACGCTAGTTGCGTGGTTCCAATTGGTCGGTTCCTATTAAGAAGAGCCGGCAAGAAACTCCACGGTTACTCTTTTAAAAATAATTGGCTTTTAAAATTTTCAAATTACAGTATTAATCGGTATGGGAGAATAGTGTAGGCCTGTCAAGAAGTACCAGGTACATAACAAGATAATAAAAATAAATGGTCTACAAATATAGTCTATTAAAACCTACAACGTTCTCACAAAATAAAAAAGAATCTATGTAAAATATTAATAAAAAAATAAAAACCTATTTAAACCAATTGACATGGTTGCCATTACAACTGTAACAAGTCATATATACAAGGTGTTGTTTTGGACCTGCAAAACATTTTAGGAGGTAATTATGTTAGTGATTATCGACCCGAATCAAAAAAAAAAATTTAAAAAAAAAAAAAAAATTATAAAAATAATTAAAAAAAAAAATTAAAAGAAAAGGTAAAATTTAAAAATCTAAAATAAAAAGTATTATTCATTATTGACTTCGTATCGTATTGTTATACGATTATTTACGAGTTTCATAACAACCTCCTGAAATGTTTTTCAGGTTCAAAACAACACCTTGTATAACAGAATTAATATCCTGTCCACAAAAGCCACTAATAAATAGTTTTAAATCAAAATTGTAGGTATATAATGTCAAATAATGAAAATATTATGTCAAGGAAATACGTATAAAAAAAATTAAAAATATCATCGTAATTTGGGAGCAGTTATTAGACATTTACATAGTTATGCCGTTTATGAGGTACCAGGGAAGCCACATGTGCAGAAGGAATTATTGCAAACTTCCTTGTATTCAACGTAGTCTTTAATCGTATAATATACGTTTTTGATAATGACACGTTTGATGTGGGTTTTGAACTTTCCATCGCTAAGTTCTGTAACCGACTTTGGCAACTTGTTATAAAAGCGGATACTATTGAAACAAATGATTTGCTGGTTTTTGTTAATCTAAATTTGGGTATCACAATTTCATGTTTATTAGATGTATTTATATTATAGAAAACGCTTCTTATTTTAAAAAGACCTAAGTTTTTGCGAACATACAATATACTTTCTAAGATATAAAGAGAAGGCAGAGCTAAATTATCATATAACTCGATATACAGAGTGGCAGGGACATCGACGACGCGCAACCTGCTACCATGTGTTCAGTATATAATTCTGGACCCCACGGCGTTAAAATTTTTCGTCGGTTGTTATAATAACAAAATAAATCTGATGTTCCATACATGTTGACCGCGCAATTTTCATTTTGTTTTTTTACTTTTGTATGAAACAGCAGATTTTTTATTTTATAACCGAGAAAAGTCTACGCTAGGGAGAATCATGTGCTGAATTCATGGTTACTATTTGCGCGTCGGTGTCCCTGCCATCCTGTATAAATTAATGTGTGTAAATAAATATCTACTTATCTTTTTATGGTGCAGAACATAAACACACAATAAAAAGTGAAATAAGCTGTCAAACGCACACAAAACATATGCTAATAAAATCTGTCTGTACATCCTTGCAAATTATTTATATATTCATTATTATTCTGAATTTTCACTTACCACAAATTTCAGTAGCATCTGCAGTGCACTGAGCGAGTGACCATTAGCGGAGATCCGAAGATATCTTAATAACGAGGCTGCCGCACCAGCCGGCGGACCAAAACAGCTTCAAACTCCGAGCTAGCCGCTTAATTAAATATCTTACCACCTATAAAGTTATTACTTCTAGTTTCAGAAATCTCTTACAAAGGACTTGCATGAATTGTTACCTTAATTTAAAATCTTTACCCACACAACTGAAATAGGTGCTTTGTGCTATTTTAATTAAGCGATCCATTCTCTTGTTTGAATTAAAAACGTTGTTGCAAAAATGTTCTTCATTATATTCTGAAATGTAAAATTAATTACATCTTTTCAAGCGAGGTAAAAGAACGTTGAACTAAAACAAACAGAGGTAAGCACAAAACAGGAGTACTTTAAATATCAAGGGCGATGTCTGGTGCGCCGCGTCGCCTGCAGCGGCCGGCGACCGTCGCGGCTTGGCCGCCTCCCGTCGCCGCCGCCGCCGCCGTCTCCACTTCAATTTGCGCCCAACCGCACTCCCAACAGAATTCAATTACGAGTACATGAATAAACATTCCTTTTTCCTTTGCACGCCAACTTCGTTCGGATACGTATCGAGAGTAAGTGGAAAACTGTAATTGACTGCACTTCATTGTTCACATTTTCAATAGGTATACATATTTTTTGCAGATATTTTATTACTGTTTCATATACAGGATAAAACATTTTGAAACAAGCTTTATGTGTGAAAATATTTTTGGTAAAAGCACAATAGGAAAATTTAAGGTCCGTTTATACCTCCATAAAACCAACGATCCAATACATCAGGAAAACAATAACCCTGGTGTTTCACACTGAAGTAGACATATGGGAAATGGGCAAAAAATATATTCGAGCGGAACCGTTGGAATTCTAAAGCAATCCATTACATGAAGCAAAAGCAAATCCCGACGAAAAATGCGCTATAAATCCGCAGTCGATGACAGATCTCGCGCGCGCGCAGCACCGCCGCACTGCCTTTAACACTATATGGAAATGTTAAATTGAACTTGATTTACAACAACGCCGTAAGTCATGTTCTCGTATTTGCATAACGTATGTACTGCGACATATCCTGTATTTACGCATAAAGCATTTTATGCAAGCATATTAACTGGTAAAGCTACATGCAAGTCTTCATAGGACGTACTATTTTTGGAAAGTATTATTGTTTTCAATAAATCAGTGAATTAATAATGCAGTATCCATAGTAGAATGACTCTGAAACGATAATGGCGTACCTATTTAAAAATTCAGTTTACCTGACTGCGAAGGACGCGAAGAACATCTCAAACTGTTTTATTATGAATGACTGTAGCCAAGTCCAGAGATCCAGGCCACGTCGCCTGTTATTCAGCTGACTAAGCATTGAGAAAATCGTGATAACCGTTGCCAAGTTTGTCGCCTTTGAGTTGCTGAATTCAGAATATCATTGTGGAGAAGACATTCGTTCAAGGCCCAGCGCTTGAGAATTTTTCAGAATAAAATTATAAAGTTAGCGCATTTATTTTGTCTATCTTTGAATTCTGGTCCGAAAATTTATCAACATAAAACATAAAGTAACGTTTTCTTTTACTATGATGAAATGAAATGAAATGAAATGATTTTATTTTCTGTAAGTAGGTTTATACAAACACTTTTACACGTCAATCATATTTAGAAAAAAAACTAGATGAGCTCGGCGTTTCCTATCTGACTACTCTGAGAAGAAAGGATGGATCTGTGAATAGTTAGTCAACAACGTGGGTACAAATATCGTTTAAAATTGCCAACATTTTTGACAGCTCCAAGGCATACACACATAGATCTACAGAAATCTGGAATCGACATGGAAGCCACTTCATTGTAACCAGAAGCTAATGGAATTCGGGCGTAAGTACTCAGTGCTCACTTAATTAAGTCACTAGTGAACGAGTTGCGAGCCACATGTTGCGAATACTCCACTATGCTCACGGTACGCCACTACTCGCTAAGTGCGGTAATAAAGAACATTCTGCTTCAAGCACAGACTTAATTCCCTCCGCCGATAATTATAAAGTTTGCAAGACTCAAACTTTGCTGTTTTACTTACACGCATCTTGGCTCTTCCTGGAGTATCATCAAGGGTTTCTTAGAAGAAAATTGAAGTCTATAGTAAATTCTACTGCAATAGAATTTTATATTTTAAATAACATCATAGTAATCCTTATAATGCATAAAATCTGATAAAAAAAATAAGCATTGTATTCATGAACGTTCTGTATTAAAAAGCAATTGTTACTGCATTTTGACGAGAACTGCTTAATTATTTACATAACCAAATTACAAGATGATTATTAACATTAACTAAATTAAATTAAAACTAAGTTAAGCTTAAAAAAGGCCCTCGGGGCATTGTACCGAGGATGCTGGCGGCATTTCCTCGCTGAATTGCAATGCTGATGCGTTGCGCGAGAAAGCCGCCAGCTTTTCGGTCACCAATTACAATTATTATGTCTTATTGCTCACTAGCTTTTTTGTAAAACGTAGTACCGGGATCAAAGTATTATTAACTATTCCGTTCAGGTGTGCGTTACCCCAGCAAAATAATGTCGAAATAGTCATTTAAATCTTACAGATAGTTGCCCAGCTTCTGTAATTGTTGCGCACAACATTTACCTCGTCTAGACAACTAATTATATAGCTAATATTTGTTTCAATAATCCCATTTTAAAAAAAATGTCTGGCTGCGGTAACGTTATAAACGTTACCCCAGCAGGAAATGTTTTTGTGAAAAAACTATAAGTGCAAAAAAATTAAAAATGTGCGCAACAATTACAGAAGCTGGGCAACTAATTATCTGTAAGATTTAAATGACTATTTTCGACATTATTTCACTGGGGTAACGCACACTCCGTTCAGCCATTTTTTTCTGTCGTAGTAATAGCCGAAGAAAAGGTCTTTGATTGACTCCAGTGCTAGCGCCGCGCCGCCGTCAACTATAATTATTTTGTTACGCGTAATTTTGAATCAAATAAAAAAAAATTAAGCATAGATATTTTAATCTAAATTAAATGCCCAATTTAAATAACATATTTTATTGGATAATAGGTACCTACCGGTGAAAATAGCTTCGGAAATAACAATTACATGTTCAACAAATTTCAAAGACAAAAACCGGCCAAGTGCGTGTCGGACCACGCACAATGAAGGATTACGTCCACGTCTACCCCACACCATGGGGTAGACGAGAAAAAATATCATCCCCACATTACGTGCAAGGGAGGTAAGATTTTATTTTAGCACGTTTTCGGCGTGGTTTTACTAAGCGTCTCTGAGCTACAGTGGGGTCAGACAGACAGACAGACGGACATGGCGAAGGCGAACTATAAGGGTTCCTTGTTTACTACGGAACCCTAAAAACATAAAAACCAGCCAAGTGCGTGTCGAACCACGCACAATAAAGCGTTCCGTAGTTGGGATGAATTTATCCCAAGAATTAACTTAACATTGTAGTTCAAAAACATGTTCTCCCATACATTCTAACAGCAAATGTAAGTTGGACGACTATTACTCATTAACATGTAAAGCCGACTTAGCTGTGGTAGTTTTCCTTTCAACTTCGTTATATAATGTTTTGCCGTTAGTTTTTTCACACATCCCAAAACGACCATTTAGCTGGTAGGGACATATGACTCTAACAACAATTTGCACTATAAAACTTAATATTTCGCACACGGAATTCTGAATCGAAAAGGGTTTTCACACACTCGCAATATTTTTGAACGACCTTTCCAACGACACCCCACACAAAAGGATAGACGGGAAACAAAAAATGATCCCCACCCTACACGCGGCATTACTCTAAAAAAAATATATAATCAGCCTATAATGTTCCCACTGCTTGGACACAGGCCTCCTCTCTGTGAGAGGGAGTGGGCCATAATCTACCACGCGGGCCCAGTGCGGGTTGGTAGATGTGACATATCTTCGAATTTTTGGTTCTAGGACATGCCGGTTTCCTCACGATGTTTTCCTTCGCCGTTTTGAGAGCAGTGGTGATGAAATAATTTACACAAATTGAAGCGCCTGTCCGGGTTCCAACCTACGCCCTTCAACTCGTAAGTCGCGGCCGTTACCACTGGGCCACCACTGCTCACAAAAAAAAAAATATTTTAAGATCTTATTTTAGCACTTTGTCGACGTGATTAATATGTACCCATGCCAAATTACAGCTTTCTAGTACTAAGAGTCTCTGAGCTAAGCCGCGGACAGACAGACAGACATGGTGAAACTAGGTATGTATAAGGTTCCTAAAAATAGTTACTATGGGCCATCCTTTGAAGACAGACATATGCTATCGTGGACTCTTTTGTTGAACTTTTTCAGATGTACAAATCCTGTAGAACATTAATTTTATGTAGGTACCTATCTCTTACGGTTTTCGCGGCGCACGCCAGTAAAGCTCCCAGCCGGCATGATGTTTTCCGACATCTCCAAAAATCATCGTCAGATTTCAGCCAAATTACACAAAACCTTAGTGAATTATACACTTAACCTTCCTCATGAATCACTCCGTCCATTGGTGAAAACCGTATGTAAATCTATTCTATAGTTTTTGAGTTTATCGCGTTCAGACAGACTGACGCAGCGGGGGACTTTGTTTTATAATATGTAGTGATTTATCCATCGACCAAAATCACCTGCAAAGCAACCAACACCATCTTCATTAAACATTACATTTTCCGTAGCTGTAAACACAATCATAATCGATTGTGTTTACAGCTACGGAAAATGTAATGTTTAGATATACCTATTATTCTAGTTTCTGAAATTCTGTTGCCATAATCGAATCCGTTTGGTAATTAGGTACAAGTTGTTAACCGCATTATTCGACATTGTAAGAAGAGCTGACGACATTGAGTGTATCTGTGGCCTTCACTCTACCACCGTCGTTCCGTGATTCTCAAGTACCGCGTGGGTACTCGAGTGTCCTAATAAAACCCGAGTGAACCCCTCACAGCCAACGAGTTAATTTACTTCAGTGATAATGTTTACTTTTTTGCGGCTAGATGTTTTTTTCAAGCCCCTTTTAAGTGCCGCCAGTCGCTTTTATAACTTTTGCATAAGCACTAAGGCGGTTAGGTACTCTGTGTTACATAGCTTGATTTAAGCTGAAGACTTTTTCTTTAATTATCTTTATTTTATACCCATGTTGCGCTGAAATATTTTGAAGGGTTTTAGTAAATATCATTATTATAAGTTATCGATTCAAACTCACGTTGGTGTTACATCGTGACAACGGCTACAAAAACTCTACAACTTATTGATTCAAAGGAATATTACATAATTCAGTACATAATGTACACGTACAGGATAACAAATAATTTATATTTCAATGATCTAAAAATTACTTTCACCAATTGAGTAATTCACTTCAGAACAATCGTGTAACCTAAGGTTTTTTAAAATAAAACTGCAGCTTCGATTATTCTTACAATTGATTTTTTTATGAATACAAAACAAACTTAATTATAAATTACGACTTTCGACAAAATAAAATGTTATGTAACTTTTTCAACCCCGCCAATTTTGTTAGCTGTCAAAATTGCTTTATGTAGGTATAAGAAAAGATTAAATTTTTGTTTTCGTTGTTGTTAAAAATTGTTATTCTCTCTGTAGGTAGGTACCCAATTATTTAAACTTAGGTACATCATACTTCGCCTATCCCTATTGACATTGTCGGGTGCGAAAATTAGCAACATTACAAGAGAGCGTGACAAAGTTTGAATTGCTATTTTTTTTTTCTTAAAGAAACTAGGTTAACAAAAATCAACAGAATTTGAATACATGTTTAAGAGTCTACTAAAAGAAGATACTTTTTAGGAGTGTAAATAAAAAGAAAATGGCATAATACATATACGACAACGTTAGTAGGGTCAGGTGACTTTTTTATTTATTCTTATATTTTTCGTAAAGTACCTAGCGTAAATATTTGGCCACAACAGAAGAAAAATATATTGCTTAGCCATTAGAAAGTAAATATATATATATATCCTCCTTGCCGGATTGCCGCCATGGAATCTGAAGGCAAAGGTCCTCGCGCATGTATAAGAGTGGCGCGAGAAGGCGAAACGCCGGGGCGTAACTCCGCTGCCGCGAGAAATCACGGCACAGCGGACAGAGTTCCGGCGGGATCTCATGGCGACATGAAGAGTGCGATTGTCACAACCCCGTGCTGGGCACGCCACAATTGCGGAGATAAGTCCACTTTTTGAGGAGTGGCTAGAGAGGCGCCACGGCGTCCTCACCTTCCGCCTGACGCAGATCCTCACCGGACACGGCAGTTTCGGGAGGTTCCTATGTCGGATAAGGCGGAAGGAAACGCCCGGATGTCACCACTGTGTGGATCGCACGGACGACATGGTGGAGCATACGGTGGTGGAGGTCTGCCCGGCTTGGACAGGCACCGTGTCCTCGTGGAGGCGATCGGCGGCGGAGATCTCTCGCGTCCGGCCCTGGTTCAGGCCATGGTAGGAGCGAGAGGGCATGGGTAGCCGTCACCTCCTTCTGCGAAGCAGTAATGCTCGCGAAGGAGGAGGTGGGACGGTTGAGGGTAAGGCAAGTTTCGCACCCTCTCGCCCCTAGCCGCCGCAGGAGACGCCCTGGGCGTCGAGAATCCCAGGCGGATTTCCGACCTCCGTAGGCGCGAGCATGCGGACGATGAGCAACGGGTAGCTCGCCATCCGATAAGGACCAGGCCTAGGTCGCCGGCGCGTTGTGTTCCACGCGCGCCTCAAAGAGATGTCGTCAGCACAAGAGTTGGGGTTCACTAGGGCCGATGCCTGCCGGGGTCGTGGGAAAGTCCGAAAGGAATACCGAGGTCCCGGGCAACACAGACAACGGAAGGACTTCGCTCAGAGCGGGAGAAGTTATTTGATAGGTTCCCATCCAAAAAAAAAGGTGATAGTATATAAAAGATAGAATCAACAAAATTAGGTAGATATACTTGCATTCAGAATAATTCACGAAGCGACGCGCGCTTTTCTTGTGGAAGTACTGTGAATGTGAGCGTGAAGCCACAGCACTTATCACATTATTTGTCCAACCCAATCACAGAAATAATAGAACACACCCGTATAGATATATCGAGTAACTGAATCCCAATCAAACTTCATACGTGCACTCCAATGATACAATGTCCGGAAGTACCCACTTTCTAAGGAAAGAATACAAAATGGCTTTAATGTTATGGATGTATTCCCTGTATTTTCATTGTATCTCACTAGAGTCTACTGCAGCGTATCGCATTCGCAGGTAGCAGTAAATCGTTCTCTTCAACGATCGCTACGTTCTACGTGGTGCCATAAATCCTACTCTAATCGACGCGTTCATTTCTCGTTGCTACGCTAACGATCGATTCTCTCATTTAAATCTGCCCTTGTCTGTAAGTAAGTACCTACCAAACCTACTTACGCCACCACCTTTTTTCCATCGTCTCCACTTTAATTAGAAACGGGTTCCCAGTTAATTTCCTTTTTATAGAGCTCGAGGCGTTATTAATCTTTTAACTTTCGTTGATTAGCACTCAAGGTTGATTAGGTGCCTACGTTTATTTAGTGTTTTGTTGTTATCTTAAGTGCTCAAAATGAAGCTTGTTTTTCTAGCTGTATTTAAGGCAACTCATATTTTAGGATGTTTGTAATGAAATACTTATGAACGAGATCACGTTTCGTTCTGAAACGAAAACGTTTTGAAGATAAAAGCGTACAAATATATCTCCAATATCACAATAACATTGAAATCTCAGCCCAGAAAAAATCAAATTATCACAGATCTGCGCACAGTTGCGTATATATTCGTCGGATCCTTTCAGGGATTCGTATTAAGTGGCCTACTCACTTACGTCGCCTTCTTTCTAACGAGAGCAATCACAAGGATGCCTTAGAGGACGAGTCACGTGCGATGTACCTATTGAAATAGGGACGCTCTAAATAAACTTTCGTTTCCATGGCCCACCCGAACATTACAGAGTTGTATTAAGAGGCCGACAACACCTAAAGCGCGGTCACTGTCGGACTGCATAGAAAATAAAGAGAAGCGCGATGACACAACGCTGGTAATTTAGTGCAAAATATGAAGCAATTATCGATTTACAAAAAGTTATAGCTTGAATAACAAAAATAAAACACTATTATGCAAATATGTTGCTTTTAGAATAATCTGACAAAAAATCAGAATGATTGCATGTATATTAGTATGGATTTAAATCGTTAAAAGAAAATTTTAGAGGTATCTTCTTGATTTTTTTCTATCGTATCAAATTAGTTATATTATGTTTTCAACACACTATCTACCTAGCATATATCTTTAAGAATATCATATATTTTTCTGATTTTGTTTACTGCAGTGGATCATATACTTTAAGGCATTATAAACTTATAAAAGTTGCGTTTAGGTCCTGTAGTCCCCTTAAAATAAATATATGATAACTTTTTTTCCAGTTTTACAATTTACATAAAGGCGATAGGTCAATACTATGGCAATATTGTTTTAAATTGAAATAAATCACTGGCTATTTCCACTGACACCCAATCTAAGATTAAACTTGTGTTATGGGTACCAGGGTTCTGTATATTAATACATTTCCAATTTATACAAATTAGTACGGAGTTGCATTAGGTAAGTAGCTATCGTCCAGTAGGTCTTCGAATTTTTGGTTCTAGGACATGCCGGTTTCCTCACGATGTTTTCGTTCACCGTTTTGAGAGCAGTGGTGATGAAATAATTTACACAAAGTAAAGCGCCGGTCCGGGTTCGAACCGGTTTGGCCGTTACCACTAGGCCACTACTGGTCTGATTTTTTTAACTGCGTTTGATTAACTGCTGTTATAAATTCGAGTACCTAATACTCGTACCTAAGTGTCTTTCAGCCAATTTAGTTTAGTAAAATTCTACAGGACAGACATATTTTTTGATCTTCTATTTGCCAGATGATTTCAGAGAAACATACATACATAAACTCACGCTTTCTTTCCATGAGGGTAGGCAGAAACTATAAAACGCTACCTGCTACGCTCCTTACATACTCCTTTTGCTTCGTTTACGTTCATACATCTGGTCATACACGCACGCCGGTTGCGAGTACTACGCACGTGACCTTTTTGAAGAAGAACATTAATGAGGTCACTATATGACCTTCTGGGGCGTCCCCTTCCGAGAACCATGTCTACACAAAAAGATATTGAGCACAAAGAGCTGTCTAACGGTCAGAAATTTGCAGTCTTGATACAATTGTACGGTGCTACGAGTATACCGGAAATGTTTAAAAGTCATGACTTTAAGAACTGCTCGTTGCGCTCTTTCCAGGTCATATAAGAAGACAATTTTTTGTAGCACCTCCCCAAATAGTTATCCCTAATGAGAGTATTGACTGGCAGAGTGAAAAGTAGACCATCCGAAGTGTACCTCTGTACTCTTGAAAATCGCTATGAATTTCCTCACTCTGCCAGACGTTCCATCAATTTGCACCTTCCAGGACATCAGGTTATCTAACATGATACCGAGGTACCTGGCTTGTGTTGTTCTGACTAGAGAAGGGCAGAGGCGTTGATCTAACTGTTTACTACAAGTGTGGGCTCTGATAACAAACGAGTCATCCAGCCGCGTACAAGATCTAATTGTATTGATTTTTTATGTTATTAGCTCCTAACCAAGACATCACGATGCCAAGTACAAACTCCAGTCGCGCCCGGACTTCTCTCCAATCCAGACCATGCACGAGCAAAGCCGTATCGTTCGCACCCATATAAATACTACAGTATGGGATGGATAAGTTACAGAGGCTGTTTACATATCAAGAAGAGGATAGATTCCAAAAATGAGCCTTGGGGAACTCCAAATGCCAATAAGTGTTCGTCACTGACGTATGAGCCAATTTTGACACATACGGCGTTATTACAAAACAAGAATCACTTTTGGATATGGTTTAATCCATTGAGCCAGTTTTTGTAATAAGTACGTTACTATGGTTGAAATACAGTTCTTTATACAAAACTGACTACTTAGTCCGGTACTAATTTGACAGTTTTGCATTAAGAACTTTAACGTAGACGGAATAAAGTTCGAAATTCAAAAATGGCTCAATAGTTTAAACCTGGGTTTACAGATAATCCTTGTTTTGTAATAAGACGGAATGTGTCTTTTTTTCAGGGAAGCTGTTTATTGCGACTGTACAACCTCCACAAGTTCCACACAACAACACTGGCAATAAGCGAACATCAAACGAAGCAATATACTCCCATATCAATCGAAAGGTTTTGTATACAGAATGTGAGAATGAATATACATAATTATTGTTGCTGTTTTCACTCTTTTACGTCATTGTATGAGAGAGACACCGCGTGGGAGGGAAATATCACAAATACCTATGTTACATTTTCTTCTTTGGACGAATAAAAGAAACAAAAACAAGCAGAAATTTTAACTAACACTTAAACAGTTCTGTGGTCGTTAACGAAATTCCTATTTATACTCACTGCGGAATTATTTCAGGACGATGTGGATGAGCAATAGCAATGCACCAGCCACCTGTAAACAAATAATGGCATGCTGTGTGGTTTATCACAGCAAATTGTCGCAGTATTATTCGTCATCTGACCAGCAGTATGTTCAGCTATAGGTATTGCCATTGGAATAGTGGTTAAGTTCTATACAATCTACACTTTGGGACGAAACATCCGGTACCTAGGTCGAAAATATACATAGGTAAATAAAATGATTGATAATCGTGTTCTTTTAGCAGTTAGTCCTATGATAGGTAGAAGTTGAAAGATCCTATGTCAACATTTTATTTCATTCCAAAACCGATCAAACAAAAATCCAGTTTGCCGCCGCACCTATTGTTCTAAAAACTTTATATTCGGGAGCCTCTCTACAAATCTCAATAAACCGAGATACTTCGACTTCGTATAAAATCCTCGACAAGCAATTTGCATTTACGTCAGTCACATTTCGCATCATGACCCGGTAACCTCCAACTGCTTCTGTTTTACGTGTTCCACTAAAATTACACGAACTCCCGCTCCGAGGAGGCTTTCTTTTTAACGAAACGTCCAAAACCCCGACGGACTGCGGAAAGAAAATAAATAGTCTCAAACCTCAAAAGTTTTTTAACTGTTCTAATGAGGGACCGACGCGCGACGTTGAGATGTTCATGGAATCATTTGACAAGTTGCTTATTAGATCTGAAGTTTTACTTCAGGTTTACGCTCCATAATATGTTATGAACATACGAGTACCAAAGTAACGCCGGCTTGACCAACACACCCTGCACTACACATAAGCACAGTCTAATATGAAAGCAAACTGGCTCGGACCCTCCGAATATAGAAATGACGAACGCCCCATATATTTGCATGTTAAAAGAGCAAAAATTTCCCCATTCGAATGGCTGAGTTTTATAAAGGTTCATAACGCTGAGGATTCACTTTGGCAAAATTGAATGTGTTAGCAATGCAAACGGACGTAACATATTAAATTGGTCTAATTGTATCATCATGCAACTTTCAACGCGTCATGTTGTATTACCACAGAAAATAATATCGGGTGTTTTTTTAGAGGCGGAGAACTTTAAATTGATTTAAAACACAGAAAAGTGTTTCGAAAACTTGAATTTCTGTTGTGACAATTACAGTGATAAAATTTTCATTTTAACCAGACTCACGTTGGTGTTGGGTATTTGGGACAAGTATAACTGAAATGAAGCAATCGCGTTAGTGCGTTCTGGACCTAATACAGGTCCAGTCGCGACCCGCGGGAGAGTGGTGGACGCAAAAAGTTGTTCTAACAGCTATATCACGTCGTCCCTCCCGCGTCCGCACAACTTATTATAATCTGACGACCCATTCAAATGAAAGCTGTGCCCGAGGGAGGTTGGATACATATAAAGCTGTGAAAATCTTGCGGGCACCCCGTGGGAGAACAATCGCGTGCCTGTCCCTCCTAAGATAGGCACGTGTGTGATTTGGGCTTCTTTGTGCTAAGTTATAAAAAGGTTCTTTTTGTGTATTATGAAAACCCAAAGCCCTTTCCTTGAGCGCTTTGGAAAGAAAGGCTCAACTCGGCCCAAGAGCTTTTAAAGGCGAGAATATCGAATAGATGTTATTATACCGCAGGTTCCTACATGAATTCATAGAGATGAATGCACGTCATGATGAAAAATATGTTCTGACCTCAAATTCCTATACATAATGCACGGAACATAGTTGATGTGGTACGCGTAAGTTCACGAGTAAATCCTGGGAATGACATCTTGTAGCATTTCACGAGTAGCCTTGCACACAACTTTCTGAAAATTGTATTCTGAATTTCTGACGCTGTGCATATTTTTCTGCTAACTACACTGCTAATAGAAAATCCTTAATTCAAAGAGTATTTAAGAACAAAGACCAGTTTATCTTTCATCTCAATCGAGGTGTCGTGTTGTGTCTGCTAGCGCCACGAGCGTGAAAGCGTTCCACGTTTAAATAAAATAAAATCAAACGCCTGCAGTTTTAAAGGCGCGACTCGTGAACGACGGAAAAACCTGCAGCGTCACATTGTTGTTCATTTTAAAAATATCTCTCTTTTTTCAAGCTTTCTTTCTATGCGTACAATTTCAAGTTTTCCTGGAATGTAACGAGGGAAATAAATTTTTACTTCGTCCTTTGCTTCTTTTGAAAATAAAGAATAACGTAGCAATAAAATTATACAATGGAGCAAGCACTTACAGGTACACCTAGTTCAGGAGTTAGAGGCTTCAAACAAGTTTCTGTAACCTATTATGTCAATAAAGAATTATTATTATTTATTACTTCAAATCAAATCAAATCAAATCAAATCAAATCCATTTATTTGCCGGACTGTAGGTTTACAATCATGTCCGATCTTAAAAACTATAATGGTCTCTTTACATTCTACCATTTTATATGGTGTGCAAATATTTAATTTTGTCCTGCATAGTGTTATTATTACATAAAAAGACAGCAACGACAAATATGAGTTCATGCATTAAGATTTTCATGGATCAAATGAATTAATTGATGTCAAAGTTACTTATAACTATGTCAGCTTAAGAGAAAAGAATAATAATAATAAAATATCAGATTATGAATACATAAATAATAATATATTGTAATTGATAATGGTGCCGATTCCCTTGTTCACAAACTAAACTAAATTTAAGTTCAGTGCATCTTTTTCTTTCTATTTCGTTAAGAAAAGGACAGAAGATAAATTTTATTTTAGTCCTGTCAAATTAATCAGCGCTTGACGTAAATTGACGTTATTTTAGTAGGCAAGTTTTTAATCACGTCTAAACTTGTATGGAGTAGTGACAGGCGCTGATTAATTTGACAGGACTAAACTAAAATTTATCTTCTGTCCTTTTCTTAATGAAATAGAAAGAAAAAGATGCACTGAACTTAAGTTTAGTTTTGTTTGTGAACAAGGGAATCGGCGCCATTGTCTATTATATTAAATAACTATTATAGTTTCAAATTTATAATTTACTTCTTAATTTATAATTATATTTATTTAGACATTCAGTGCATTCAGTTGTAATATCTCCATAGTAGAGTAGATTACAGGCTGTGTGATTAACTATTTAGGTATTTCATTGCACCAGTAATTAATAATGTGATTGCGTTGTTGCTAGGATGACATAGACGGACACGTAGCACGTACGGTCGTAGGCGTCATGATTGTCTTGTGGCTACGGCTGCGAATTAGGGAAACACCGTGCTTTACCAAAGTAGATATATTTCAGTAACTGTACTTCTAAAATGGACATTCCATTGATTAATAAGTTCTAATCTCATATTCCGTAACTTTACTTTTGCTCCTTATTTCTTCCATCTTCAATCAAAATGTTAATACGGTTTTTTTGGGAATTTATCTAATGTTCTGCTCTTAAAACAAGTCCTATTGAAAATTCATGTTTATTCATTGTAAAATAAACATATGTATTATGTTGTTTACATTGTCCACTTCGTAGGGCCTTCGCATTTAATTAACAATTGCCTAATTAGGGAAACGCAAACATTGGCGAACTTTATTGAATACTCACGCACCGTCGTAAAAATAAAGCGTGGATGTGTAATATAGCCATCTTCATACATGTTATCGTATAAAAATAAGTATTTTCGTCTTTACCTTTCAGTTTTTTAACTTGTAAGACAAAAATGATGTTTGCATACTCTATCCGTTAGCATTTTACGTTTTAAACAATCTAAAGTAACATCGATCCGCATTTGTAGATAATAGAAAAAGTAGTGTAGAGCCATTTGTCTATTTAATCAAGTGAAAGAAAAACTCGCAGGTACAAGCATACACACTGGACTTTCTTCAGCGAAGCAGTAATGCACGCGAAGGAGGAGGCGGGACCTCGACCCTCTCGCCCCTAGACGCCGCAGGAGACGCCCTAGGCGTCGGGAATCCCAGGCGGATACGGCCGGCCACCGTAGGCGCGGGCTTGCGGATGGTGAGCAATGGGTAGCTCGCCGTCCTATAAGGACTAGGCCCGAGTCGACGGTGCGTTGTGTTCCGAGCGCGCTTCAAAGAGATGTCACACAAGATGATGAGAATGAAGATGAAGAGATGAGCACAAGTGTAGGGGTTCACTAGAGCCAATGCCTGCTGGGGTCCCGGGAAAGTCCGAAAGAATTACCGAGGCCCCACAGGCAACGGAAGGAACACGGGTGGATTTTAGTCAGTAAGAGTCTGACACACCCTCCCGCTCCATCAAGAGTGGGAGAAATATTGGATAATTTGCCAACAAAAAAAAAAGCATACACACTGGAGACAACAATCCTAATTTATATTAGAAATGCGTTAACGGATTTGCATGAAATTTAGCACATGGGTAAACCATGACCTGGGTTAGGATGTAGGATACTTTTTATCCCGGTAGTATGTTCCCGTGGGATGTTTACCGACCTCCACGCGGGCAAAAGCTAGTGCGACAATAAATGAAAACACTGGCTTTAGTATAGGAGTATTTTGATGCATAGGAGGATTTTGAAACTATCAAATAAATCGTAACATTTAAATAAAAAAAAAAACGGTTAAGTGCGTGTCGGACCACGCACAATGAAGGGTTCCGTAGAGTTGGGATGAATTTATCCCAAAAACAAACTTAACATTGTAGTTGAAAAACATGATCAATTCTCCAACTGCAAATGGTCGACTATTACTCGTTAACTTTTAAAGCCTACTTAACTGTGATAGTTTTCCTTTTAATTTCGTTATATATACTACTGCTATATTTTTCACATATCCAAAAAATCCATTTATCTGGCAGGGATACTAGACTCTAATAAAAATTAGCACTTTAAACCTTAATATTACGTATACGGATCCGTGATTCCAAAAATGATTTTCACAGACCGGCAATGTTTTATTTTGAACGGCCTTTCAAACAATACCCCAACCACGTGATGTAACAAAAAATAAAAAAACAAGGTGTTATTTTACAAGTTTGTCAGCGTGATTAATACGTATGTATACCCACGCCAAATTACAGTTCTCTAGTACTAAGAGTCTCTGCGAACAGAGCAGTGGTGGTCCAGTGGTAACGGCCGCGACTTACAAGTTGTAGGTCGTAGGTTCGAACCCGGACAGGCGGTTTACTTTGTGTAAATTATTTCATCACCACTGCTCTCAAAACGGTGAAGGAAAACATCGTGAGGAAACCGGCATGTCCTAGAACCAAAAAATTCGAAGACATGTGACATCTACCAACCCGCACTGGGCACGCGTGGTGGATTACGGCCCACTCCCTCTCACAGAGAGGAGGCCTGTGTCCCAGCAGTGGGAACATTATAGGCTGATTATGTATGTATGTATGTATGTAAGAGTCTCTGAGCTAAGCCGTGAACAGACAGACAGACATACGGACATGGCGAAACTATAAAGGTTCGAACAAACTAAATATTGGTCTCGGGCCAACTGTAGGTATTGCCGATCAGCCGACTAGCTACAGTGGCTAAACTAATGAATATATTTGATTGAATTTTCGTACCTATGTAGACTGGGAACATCATTAGATACTGAATAGCTTGGCGGCTGAGAGTTTGTCATGCTCACTCAGATAAGATGCTCGCTGATGGTGGCGCGTGTGTTGGATCATTTAGCTCCCTTCAAAATGGTTGAGCTAAATGGTGCTGATCCATGCGTCATGCTCGTGAACGGGCGCCGTCAGTTGGGACTGGTCACCTCTTAGCTTCCTCGGCTTATTTGTAATTATTTTATTTTGAAATTGTTTTTTTTTTTTATTTTGCTACTATGGACGCGTTCTTTTTTACATCGTCCTCACATTTAGTTATAAATTCAACATTAGATATTTATACTAATCTTTATGTATCAATATAATTTAAAAGAGTGTCCATGGAGTTTCTTGCCCGTTCTTCTCCATAGGTACCTACTACGCTTGGAATGGGAAACTAGCTTCATATTTCTTACTGACAATTCAAAAGTGCCTGTAAATGGTTTAATTGAAATAAATGTTTTAAGTTTGAGTTTGAGTTTGTGAAATATATTTATTGCTTCCACATGTGAACTCAGGTGTCCTTGTCGGGCACTGCAGAAGTAGGAGAGAGAAAGAGGGCTTTTATTTGACTATTTAGTTGTTATATATATTGTAATTATTTTATAAGACATGTAGTTTAAAATAAAGATACAAATAATAAGTTTAATTCATTGTCGTATTATCATATACCATCTATCCATTCATGTCGTATACCATCACAAAAACGTTAACATCATATTTATCGGTCAACTCAATAACAATTGACTTTTTTATTATTCAATAAAGTTCTGTGACAAAAGCACGAATAGAACTCGCATTAATTCCATTAGTGTACCTTTTATGTCCAATTTTAATACTGGAGAGTAAAATTAAATTACGAGCCTCGCAAATGGACGTTTGACTGAACCTATATAAAGCTAAATAAATATTGGAACGTTTAATGTATGGCTGTTGACATAAAGAAATTACGTTTTCAATTTACGACTGAAAAATTCTAAAAACCTATAAACCTATTGTTTTTTTTTTTTTGAGGGTGGGAAATCATCAAATAACTTCTCCCGCTCTGGGCGGAGCGGGAGGGTGTGTCAGACTCTTACTGACTAAAACCCACCCGTATTCCTTCCTGTTGCCTGTATTGCGGGGGCCTCGGTGACCCATAAGTACCTTCCCGCGACCCCGGCAGACTTCGGCCCTAGTGGACCCCTACCTATGTGCTGACGACATCTCTTTGAGACGCGCGTGGAATACAACGCGCCGTCAACCCGGGCCTGGTCCTTACCGGACGGTGAGCTACCCATTGCTCACCGTCCGCAAGCCCGCGCCTACGGTGGCCGGAAATCCGCCCCGGATTCCCGACGCCCTGGGCGTCTCCTGCGGCGGCTAGGGACGAGAGGGCGCGAAACTTGCCTTTCCCTCAACCGTCCCGCCTCCTCCCTCGCATTTACATATTATTGAGAGCATTACTGCTTCGCAGAAGGAGGTGACGGCTGCCCATGCCCTCTCGCTCCGTACCATGGCCTGAACCAGGGCCGGACGCGAGAGATCTCTGCCACCGATCGCCTCCACGAGGACACGGCGGTGCTCTGCCCAAGCCGGGCAGACCTCCACCGTATGCTCCACCGTGTCCTCCAAACCTATGGTTATTATGGAAATGCTGATAACTGAAACGTTTTATGTTAGAGAAAATATGTTGAATAATAGTAAGCTTACGAGTGCCGCGGCTTATGTATGCCCCACTAGCAGTTATATTTTAGTCTGTGGTTATGTGTTTAATGGTGAAAGGACAATGCGAGCAAAGCATGCTCAAGGATGTACTGTATTTACCGGACCTGAGAAGGAATTTGTTTTCTGAGGGTGCAGCAACTAGAAAAGGATACATAGGTAGGTAATAATGAAAAATCATAAAAGTACATTGATTATAAAAAAACAATGTGGTAGTAATGTGTGCTCAGTTGAAACAAAACAATATTTTTGAGTTAGAGCTATAAAGATAAAAGAAAGATGTAACTTGATGCAAACAGATATTAAAGTGTGGCATGAGAGGTTAGGCCACATAAACATTAAAGAACATCAAAATATGAGTAAAATCGGCGCGTTTCCTGTAACATTGACTGATAGTTTATTTGTGAAGCATGTCTGTATGGCAAACTAGCAAGACAGCAACAGCCTGATGATATGGCCTACAGTGACGTTGGTGGCCCTATAGAGGAATCTTCAGTGTCAGGAATGAGATATTTTGTATTATTCAAAGACGGTGCAACAAGTTATCGCACTATTTTTTCCTGAAACAAAAAAATTAAATGCTTGACTGTTTTATTAAATATAATGCTATGGTAAACAACACCAAGAACCCTCCGTGCCTCGGAAAGCACGTTAAGCCGTTGGTCCCGGTTGTCATTTGTAGATATTTGACAGTCGTTACGGGTCGTCAGAAGCTCGAAAATCTGACAACCAATCTTACCAAGGGGTATCGTGTTACCCAGTAACTGGGTTGTGGAGGTCAGATAGGCAGTAGTTCCATGTAAAATATTGGTATTCAGTAAGACTGGAAGCCGGCCCCAATAATATGGTAAACAATAAGTTTCAAAAATACAAATAAATAAAACCTTACATACGGATAATGGCGGTGAATATGTGAACCATGAATTTAAAATCTTTCTAGAAAGTAAAGGACTAAGTCAGCAGTGTACAGCACCTTATACCCCGCAAAAAAATGGCAGAGCAAAGAGAGAACCGTAGTTCTCTCTTTGCTCGGCCATAAATCACCATACCACCATCATCATCTTTACCATAAATCATAGACCTTGCACTTTCCACTATAGTACGTATACTATACTGGAAAGTGCAAGGTCTATGATTTATGGTAAAGACATATCCTTACATTTTTGGGCAGAGGCTGTGAACTGCGCTGTATATATTTTAAATAGAAGCTCATCGAGTCAAACCCCTGGTTTATCTTCTTATGAGCTCTGGTTATCAAACTGATATCATATACACGAGTATATGATAAATGATAAATGACATTAGTATGATAAATCTGTATACGAACTTATACACCATTAACAGATTTTAGTAAAGCTTTCGATAAGATGTCACATGGAATATTGATTAGTAAAATACGAGCATACAATAGTTACTTTCATGGTTAAGTTCGTATCTTGCGGATAGATCTTATTATGTGGCCCTACGATATATCTCGACTGGCATGCCACTGATTTAGTTTAATTTCTTTATTAATGATATTTTTAATTGTTTTCGGTTCTTATAGATAATAGATCTATAAGTATGAAGATGCCGCTCACCTACAGAGCAATCTAGAAAGGCTTGTGCAATGTTGTCAAACCGACAAGATGCATCTAATTTCAAGCAAATGTTACCATGTTAAATACATACGAAAGCAGCATCTAACAGACCAATACTATTATATCGATGGAGTAAAAATTACGGATCTTGACACAATGAGATACCTTGGTGTTACGTTTGATCGAAAGCTAACATTTATACCACACATAGATAATATCAAAAAAAGTCCTCTAAAATGACTGATAAATAATTTGTTATAAGAAATTCCAAACAGTTCAGTTGCTATAATACTAAAATTATGCTTTATAATTGTTTAATTCGAAGCATATTAGAATATTGTAGCGCGATTTGGCGTCCACACTATGCCACACACTCGTTGCGTCTAGAACGCGTTCAAAAGCGTTTTCTATGGCACCTGGCGTTTTCTAGCGGAATAACTAAAAAAGTACGTTCGTATGTACGAACGTACTTGTAACGGACTGAGACACTTTAAAATGGTATCGCTTGACAATCGCTAACGCATTAATGACGCAATGTATAAACATGAGCAAAGGAATGAACCATAAAATTGACTGTCCACAAATATTGCACACCGTGCTCTCTCAATAATTCCTCGCAGTCTCATAATACCTCTCTGTCCACCGCAGAGAAGAACGGTTCTGGGCGCCTATGTAAGGTTATGCAAACTCTATGTACGGTTAAATAGCTGTAGCGATAAAAACACAGCGAGCTTTGTTTTTACATATTATAATATTATTACCTTATATTGTTGCATGCCATTATATCGTTATGTAAAGAAATGTAAAATTTGATGATAATAGTGTATCAGAAAAGAGACAAAATGTTGCACAGTTAAGAATTAATGGAGTAGAGGAAAAGGAGGGAATCTCTGACCTTGTTTCCAACACAAAGTGGTACAGAACATGAAGATAGTGATTGGTGTGGCAAGTTATTGCCCCCTTACATTTTTATGATTGTGGACGGTTTATAAGGTGTCTGTAGTCTGTCTTAGGCTTATATTGCAGCCGCGGATATTGTGTGTCGCGGGATTTAGAAAATCCTGCGGCTAGTGACAGCTAATGATGGCTGTCAGACGTCATAGTGCACCGGCGCCGAACGGAAGCATTTCGTCTCACCGCAAACCACGTTTTTTCAATCTCAGTTCATCGCGTCCGCAAAACCGCAAACTTTATTACGTTATCCCGTAATCCTTGGGGATATACTGTGCTACGTTTTCAAAATTAAAAATAATAACCCGCGTCCGATTAAATCCAAAATATAGACTTTCAAATGACCAGTGTACGGGCAAGCAAGGTGGCCACCTGCCCAGAAGGATTCTTCAAGACTTTCGCCAGGAGAAGCACAGGTACCGCTTTGCATTATTTGCTGGAGTTAGGCTACAAACGCCACCTGACCGTCACCAATTCCTCTTGAAAGTTTGCTCAAAAAAAAGGCAAATTGAATTATTATGCATTCCAGATAATAATTTTTCTGTCGTCCTCGACCCGCAAGGATACACGGCTATTTTATACGCCTGTCCCTCCATACTTATGGTCCATTCGAGCCTGGATAGGTATTAGTTAAATAAGTACAAGTCATTGCAAGTACTTACGATAATTTACAGCAATTAATATTAGATAGTGCCTTATAATGGCAACTCAAAAACAAGGAACTAAATTAGCTCAGCTTATTGCTAAAAAAGAAGTAATTTTTGAGCGAGTTAATCGCTTGTATAATTCTTCCAAAAGTATATCTAATTATGATTCACGCTCGAACGAGTTATTCCTAGCGCAGTCTGAATCTATTGGTGAATCTTACAGCAAGTTTGAAACAATAATTGACCAGATCAATGAGTTGCAGTTTGAAATTGATGAAACCCCATCCGACTATGGGAGTCTAAGTTCTATTGAAGACTTATATTCAACTATTAAATACAAACGTAATCTCATTCTTTCAAGTGGCAAAACATTAACATCAGATCAGAAGGGAGGTAGAAGCATAAAGTTACCACCAATCGAGTTACCATCGTTCGACGGTAGAACTGAAAATTGGCCCATGTTTTATGAAATGTTCCGTACTAATGTTCATTTAAATACTGATCTGACGGATTCGCAGCGTGTGCAGTATTTAATAAGTAAATTAACTCATGATGCCTTAAAACTAACTGCAGGCATTGTTCCCACAGGAGATACATACAGTGTTATGTGGAACAGTCTTGTCAAAAGGTATCAAGATAAACGTAGTTTAGGTATTCATTATCTCAATAATATACTGGACATTAAAGGATGCGCCGGCAATGCTGCTAGTCTGAATGCATTTGTAGAACGATATTCAGCGTCTGTCGCTGCATTGAAGCAGTTAGACATTTCAGACTTATTAGATTTTGTGATATTACACTGTGGTTTAAGAAAGGTTGACTCACAAACTGTTCAACAATTTGAAAGCCGTGTGAGTGGCAAGGAATTGCCTTCCTATACGGAGTTTATAATATTTATGCAAGACTATGTTAAGGTACTCCAGCGCTCACACGTTAATAATTCACAGACGGAATCGCGTGCTAAGTCTAGTTTAGCTAACAATCGAAGTAATACTCAAAGTACCGCTAAAGCGTTTGTATCTTGTAGCGAACCAGCTTCGAATAACCGCTGCCCGCTGTGTGACGGCGATAACGTCGATCATCGACTGTTTGATTGTCCACAATTTAAAAATATGAATTCTCCGCAAGCTCGTTTCGAATTTATTAAAAAGAAACATGGCTGTGTAAATTGCTTAAGTCTATCCCACTCTTTGGTTAAATGTAAATCACGGAGTGTTTGTAAAACTTGTAAGAAAACACATCATTCATTGTTACATTTCTCCGAAGTAAAAAGTGATTCAACGCCGAGCGAGCCTGCCGCTACGTCTGTCTCGCTTAGTGCCGCCGCTAAAATATGTTTACCGACAGAGACAACTATTTTGTTAGCTACCGCGCAGATATACGTATATGATAGCAGCGGCCGAGATAAGCTTGTTGTCAGGTGTTTAATAGACAATGGATCGCAAAATAATTTAATTACTGTGGACTGTTGTAAACGTTTGAACTTACCCATAATTAAATTACGCAATTCGTCTTTACAAGGTGTTGGTATGACCTCACGACCTGTACACGGCTTTACTTATCTCAATATAGAATCTCGGATTAATCCTCACAATAAGTATTATATACACGCATTAGTTGTTGATTGCATTACAGATAGACTTCCCGCTAGTTTTATCAGATTAAATGACGATATGTCATATTTAAATAATTTACCGCTTGCTGACTCAACCTGGAATGTACCTGGTGGAATCGATGTTGTGCTTGGAGCACAGCTGTTCCCTTTTATTTATTTAGGTGATAGGGTTGACTCAGGCACCCGCGCACCCCCAGCTATACTGACTAGTTTCGGATATGTACTGATGGGTGATATTGATTGTCATAGTAGTGACGTAACACACATGACATCTTCGTTTACCGCGCTTGCTAGCATTGACATCGAGTCAAGTTTGCAGAAGTTTTTTGAGCTAGAGGAAATTCCATCTCAGCGTTTTATTAGTCCGGACGAATTAGAGTGTGAAAATAATTTTAATTCTTCAGTTTTATTTAAAGACGGTAGATATTTTGTTGATTTACCTTTCGCGCGCAATCCCTCCGAATTAGGCAATTCACGCGGTGTCGCTCATCGGCGGCTACTTGCACTCGAGCGTAAATTCACGTGCGTGCCAACCCTACGCGAGGATTACAATAAAACTATCACCGATTATATAACTCAGGGGTATTTATCGGAGGTACCCGACTCTGAATTAACAGAAGAGGGTTACTACATACCGCATCACGCCGTTATTAGACCGGACAAAGACAGCATTCGAGTGGTTTTGGACGCTAGTGCCAAAACACACTCGGGGTTGTCACTTAATGACATTCTGCATGTCGGACCTAATTTACAGGCCGACTTGTTTTTATTATTGCTCGATTTTCGTACCCTCCCTGTCGCAATGACAGCGGATATAAAACAAATGTTCCTACGGATCGGTGTAAATGAGCACCACCGCAAATATTTACGAATTTTATATCGATTCAACAAAAATGAACCTATACGTACTTTTCACTTTAACCGCGTTCCCTTTGGATTAAAGCCTAGTCCTTATTTAGCGATGCGCACAATACGCAATTTAGCATGTGAGCATGGCGACCGCTATCCTGAGGCTTCTAAATTAGTAGAAACTCAGTTTTTTATGGACGATTATGTCTATTCTGTTCCTGATGAACAGATTGCTATACAATTATCCCGCGATTTAATTGAGTTATTTAAGTTAGGATCCTTTGACCTGGTCAAATGGGCTACTAACTCACCCGCTTTGTTGGAGATTCTCCCAGAGTCTCACCGCTTACCAGTTAATTTTTCTGGCATGGATAATGATAAACATAATTTCAAAATCCTTGGATTAACCTGGGAACCCGCTGATGATTATTTTTCTTTGACAACAGTCGCTGTAGATGATAAATGCACTAAGCGTGCGATTCTATCGCTAGTTGCCCGCTTGTTCGACGTACTTGGCCTCGTAGCACCCGTCGTGTTGTACGCGAAAATCCTAATTAAGGAACTTTGGTTAGCTAAAATAGGTTGGGATGAGGTTCCTCCGGACTCCATCACCAATCGGTTTTCCGTTTTTTTGCGCGATTTCCCCTCACTCTCTTCTCTAAAGGTTCCTCGCCACATTGGCGTCTTTAGAGAAGCTGTAGTGAATATCGTAGCCTTTTGCGACGCCAGCTTTAGTGGTTATGGTTGTTGTATTTATTTACACATAACTGACTCTAAAGGCAATATCAGCGTTCGGCTTTTATGTGCAAAGTCCAAAGTTTCCCCCGCTAAAATAACAACGCTAGCTCGATTAGAACTTGTCGCCGCTTTACTTCTGTCTAAGCTTGTTCGCGTGGTCAAAGATAAACTTTCCGGTCGTGTACCTATTGCAGGTGTCTACGCTTTCTCGGACTCCACCATAGCTCTTTCGTGGATCCACTCATCTCCCCATAGATGGTCTATTTTTGTCAGTAATCGCATTGCTAAAATACAGGAAAACCTACCTGCCGCTAGTTTTAATCACGTGTCCGGAAAGGAGAATCCTAGCGATTGTCTCTCCCGCGGCATGCTGCCATCTGATTTAATTGAACACTCGTTATGGTGGAACGGTCCTACTTGGCTCCATCGACCCATTAGCGAGTGGCCTTTAAAATTCTCTCCTACTGAATGTGAAACATTGCCAGAGAAATCAAAGGTTTTTCTTGTAGAAACATCAAATACTGAACCGCGTATTTTAGATACAATAGCTGACCGTGTTTGTTCATGGAATAAATTGTTACGTGTATTTATGTACATTCTTAAATTTACGAACAGACTACTTAGTCATAGCTCTGTTAAAAATATACAAACCGCCGAAAATTTCATTATTCGAATAGTTCAAAATACGCATTTTTCTAACTATTTAAATTTAATTAAAGCAGGCGAACTTCCATCTAAGAAGTTGCGCTGTTTGTCTGTCTTTATTGATAGCTACGGAATCTTACGTATTGGGGGCAGATTGTCTAAATCTGACTTACCATATGTAGCCAAGCATCCCGCGCCTTTTACCTAAACGTGACCGCGTAGTTGATCTAATTATTGATCACTATCACAATACGTACTGCCACACGGGCCCCGGATTATTGATGTCTATTATAAGGCAGCGGTTTTGGATATTAGATGGACGAACAGTCATACGTTCCCGCTGTCGGAAATGCAACACTTGTTTCCGTCTAAATCCTACGCATCTAACACCCAAAATGGCTGAACTTCCTGGATACCGTGTCCGTGATACTAAAGCCTTTGTGCACACTGGAGTAGATTTCGCCGGGCCGCTTGCGTACACACCTATTCGCCGTAGAGGTCAACGTTCGCAAAAACTTTATATATGTTTGTTCATATGTATGGCAACTAAAGCCATACATATCGAACTCGTATCGGACCTCACATCCGAGGCTTTCTTATCCGCATTTAAAAGATTTATTTCTCGCCGCGGTCCAGTGTCTGTCATGTACTCAGACAATGGTACCAATTTTGTTGGCGCTAAGGCGCAACTTGATGATATTTATTCTTTCTTATTGAACTCGTCTGTTCAAACAGATATTAAAAATGAGCTTCTAAAATCTCGCATTGAGTGGACAAGAATACCGCCGCGAGCTCCGCACTTCGGAGGTATTTGGGAGTCGAACATTAACCGATAAAGCCCCAATGGCTCCGAATAGGAGCCCTCGCGGCGCGCGATTTGAAAGTAGTTATCGAATAAAAATGTTTTTTTTGAGATTGAGAGATGACGTTATTGAGCCACGGGCCTGAGCGGTTAAGAGTGTTAAAACTCACTTGTATAGAGTCATAGGAAAGCAGCTTCTCACTTACGAGGAACTCTCTACCGTACTGGTACAAATCGAGTGCCTTTTAAATTCTCGACCGCTTAGTGTTCTCTCATCAGACCCGCATCCGGACGTGCTCACGCCTGCGCATTTTCTAATGTCCAGTCCACTTAAGCATTTGCCTTCTTCTGAATTGACAGAAGAAAACATAAATTTAACAAACCGCAAAAGGCTTTTGGATCAGCTTGTGTTATCCTACTGGAACAAATGGCGAGTTGAGTACTTGCACACGTTGCAAGTTCGCCAGAAATGGTGCACTCCCGATCGCCCTATAGAGATCGGTACTGTCGTTCTCTTGGGTCAAGATAACGTACCACCATTGACTTGGCCATTGGGCATCATAGTGGAAGTTTTTCCGGGATCGGATGGTGTAATTCGAGTAGCTTCAGTAAAAACCGCGTCAGGTACATATAAACGTCCTGTCACCAAGTTATATCCTTTGCCAACCCAATAGAACTATATTATTTCGTAGTTTAATTTAGTTTATAATTTACAATAGTATATTTTCTCAATGGTACGCCATTACATAGTTATAATTTAGCTTGGTAATTCAACTTTGTCTTAATTTAATCAAACTGCAATTTCATTCTTTGGAATCTGATAATTAATTTCGAACGCCGTTTCCTAGTAATGGTGTTTTGAACTGCTGCTTGGGATTCTCTTGATGCTTTCAGACTGCCAGATATATAAACATCATCTCATCCTCCCAACCGCACCAGCTTTTCAGCGTATAGATTATCATCTTTGAAAGCTCGGGACCTTTCAAGGCGGGGAGTATGGTGTGGCAAGTTATTGCCCCCTTACATTTTTTTGATTGTGGACGGTTTATAAGGTGTCTGTAGTCTGTCTTAGGCTTATATTGCAGCCGCGGATATTGTGTGTCGCGGGATTTAGAGAATCCTGCGGCTAGTGACAGCTAATGATGGCTGTCAGACGTCATAGTGCACCGCCGCCGAACGGAAGCATTTCGTCTCACCGCAAACCACGTTTTTTTAATCTCAGTTCATCGCGTCCGCAAAACCGCAAACTTTATTACGTTATCCCGTAATCCTTGGGGATATACTGTGCTACGTTTTCAAAATTAAAAATAATAACCCGCGTCCGATTAAATCCAAAATATAGACTTTCAAGTGACCAGTGTACGGGCAAGCAAGGTGGCCACCTGCCCAGAAGGATTCTTCAAGACTTTCGCCAGGAGAAGCACAGGTACCGCTTTGCATTATTTGCTGGAGTTAGGCTACAAACGCCACCTGACCGTCACCAATTCCTCTTAAAAGTTTGCTCAAAAAAAAGGCAAATTGAATTATTATGCATTCCAGATAATAATTTTTCTGTCGTCCTCGACCCGCAAGGATACACGGCTATTTTATACGCCTGTCCCTCCAGTGATGAAGAACTGTCATCAGATAACAGTATGCATAGTATTGAAAACCATGATTACTCATACCATCCTTCATAAATAAATATAAATGAAGGGGAACGCAGCAACATTATACTATGCCCCCGAAATAATAGAAACTTGGAAATACCGAACACTTGTGAAGAGGCAGTTAATATAGTTTAAATCATCATGACTAGAAGAAGGCTTTTGGTGAAGAGCTTCAACCACATGAGAATAACAATACCTAGACTGACAGAACTGTGAAGAAGCCCATTACGAGTAAATGGATATTCTGTGTTAAAAGGATTAAAGAAGCCGCGAGCACATTAGCGCGCTTTAACCCTTTCTATGTTTCCTATAGAAAGGTTTAAAGCGCGCTTATGTGCTCGCGGCTTTACACAGTTATAAGTTAAAGATTACAAATAAACTTTTTCTCCAAATACCAGGGAATCCAGGTTGTTGCTAAATATAGCAGCAAAAGAAGACTTTGAGATCGAGCAGTTTGATGTGAAGAGTTTTCTTGTATGGTGAACTCGCAGAGGAAATATACACGGAGGTGCCAGAAATCGTTGAGGCTGAGTCTCAAGTAACTCTCAAGTTAAACAAATCATTATAAGGCCTCAAACAATGTTCTCGAAGATGGAATGAAGAGTTTTGTTCATTTTTAACTACATATGGGTTTAAGCCATGCCCTTCAAATGTGTCTTTGTAGGATACTTTAATGATATCAAGGTATTATTAATCATTTTTGTCGATGATGGATTATTGTTATCCAAGAGTAAAGATATATTACCCATAATATTAAATGACTTGGAAGGAACTTTGAAATGAAAATATTAGAATGTAATTATTTTGTTGGTATGGAGATAAACAAAACAAAAGGGTGTATTTAATTTTTCGGAAGTTAAAGGTTGTATTACACCTGTAGATGTAAAGTTAACTAAGAACATAAATGAAGTACCAGTTAATTTCCCATATAAGGCGAGCCTTGTTGTTTTTATCATCTGTTTCTAGATCTGATACGAGGGTGACACTAAAGAAAATGAACAAACTAGCAAGTTATTAGTTTTATTATATATTTTAAAAATAGTGTCCATTTACATCAACACATCGCTGCATTCGTTGGAACCACTGAGAAAAGCACTTTAGCCACTCGTCCTTAGGGGTATCTTCGACGGCATTTTGAAACGCAGCCACTGCTTCCTCGGCGTCCATAAAACGTTTTCCTCGAAATTTTTCTTTTATTTTCGGAAATAAATTAAAATCGCAAAGTGCGAGGTCGGGGCTATAGGGCGGGTGACCCAGTAATTCCACGTCTGACGTCGCCAAGTAGTCGATTGTTTGTTTGGCGGTGTGCGACGAGACGTTGTCGTGGTGAAGGAGGATCCTACTGCGAGGTCGTTTCTCCCGAACTTTTTCCAAGACAAGTGGCAAACAATTGTTAGTGTACCCCTCTGCACTAACTGTTTTTCGATCCTCTAAAACAATTGTTGCGTAATGTCCTGTCCATCCGAAGAACGAAGCCACCATCTTTTTTCCCACGCTTCGAAATCTCTTCACTTTAGTTAGCAACTCCTCGGAAGGAAAGACCCAGACAGCAGACTTTCTCTTAGTTTCAGGATCATAACAATAAATCCAGCTTTCGTCACCAGTACGTCGAACACAGCATTTGAGTCACCTCCGTTAAATCTTAGAACCATTTCACGACACCAATCAACACGACGGAGTTTTTGAGGCTCTGTTAAATTATGAGGTATCCACCGGGCACAAAGCTTCCTGACCACTAAATGTTCATGGAGGATTTTAGGCACTTGACTCATACCGATGCCTAAGCTTGTCTGAATCTGCTGATAAGTCACTCTTTTGTCAGTCTCTATCATACGCCGCACAACACTGATGTTATCTTCAGTCGTCGCCGTAGAAGGCCGTCCCCCACGCAGATCATCGTTGAGATTAGTGCGACCACGTTTAACCTCATTAAACCAGTTGTAAACAATGGCACGAGATGGGGCTTCATCGTGAAAGGCCAATCGAAGTCTTTCATAACTTTCTTGTTGACTTAAATGACATCGAAAGTCATAAAAAATCATTTTACGAAAATTTTCTCGCGTTAAATTCATGCTGACGTGACACAGACAATTTTCAAAATGCCGCCAAATCGTAAACAAATGACAATTGAATAAAGCACATACACAATAATACTGGCAAAGAGTTCCATTTTCAAAATTTGAACTGTTTTTTTTATTATATCGTTTACAAGTGGCCAGTTCTAAAAACTTTCAGTGTCGCCCTCGTATATCTTGTGCTGTCAATCTTGTAAGTACGAGTAGGTATGTGAGTAATACAGGTACTTCACGTATCAATGCTTTAAAGCGTGTTATACGCTATTTAATTAGTACTAAAGATACGGCAATTGTGTATGACAGAGATATTGAATTAATTGGTTATTCAGACTGACTTTGCAGGCGACTTGGATACTAGAAAGTCAAGTACTGGAAACATATTTTTAATGAATGGTGGCCCTGTCACCTGGTCTAGTAGAAAGCAAAATAAAGAAGCTTTGTCAACGACAGAGTCAGAGTAAATGGTAGCTAGTGATGCAGCCAAAGAGATACTGTGGCTGAAACAATTTTTTTTTTAGAAATGAGCCACAAATTGTAACTTTGAACATAGACAATGAAAGTGCAATCAAATTAATGCATAACCCTGTATTTCATAAAAGAAGTACATAGACATAAGATATAATTTTATAAGAGAAGGTTGAAGCTAAAATAATTAATATCAAATATGTAGAAGGTGCCTGTCAACTAGCTGATTGTTTCACAAAGGCGTTGCCTGTTTGTAAGTTTAATAACATTAGAGACAAAGTTATGAAAAATAGTTTTAAACAAATGTGTAAACTTTAAGCCTGTACTTAAGTACTTACACTTTATAAACTGTTGGATAATACAACATTACAATGCCCCGGTTTATGTTCACTGGCAGTTATATTTTAGTCTGTGGTTATGTTTTTTTTTTCTACTTGGTTGCACCTCTTGTTTTTCTCCTGTTATTTTTTGCACCAAACTATGTAGAAGAAGTTTATTAAAAACGTTTGGTTGAGAGAAATCTTACTCGTTTATTCATTTAAAACACCTGCCGTAATAAAATAACGTACGGCCGAAAAAAGTATTCAGACAACTGATCGTATACAGGTAGAACTGTAGGAAGATACTATAATATAACTACAGAATGTTTCATTGAGATAGGTCAGTCAGTAAGGATAACTCTGAAAACAGGTAGAGGACGTTATAAGAAACCACATCGCCAATATACTTGGATGTGAAGAAAAACTCATCCTGTATGAGTATTTATTATTTTATTATTTTTATTATTATTTAATTACCCTTTATTCAATTACAACTGACTAGATGCTACGTGCACTATCCAGTTCGTGCTACTTCTGATGCGGAAGTGGAACACACAAACTGTAGCAAAAAAACTCCACGAAGTGACAAGAATCTAGAAAAACATTAGGTACAAGAGCATCTCTTTTAAAAACCTCATTGCTAAGACAGGATGAAAAGTAAAACAAAGTAAGTACTTTGTTTTACATTTTATCAAAAATATAATTTACGCTAAAGTCTCTAAAGAAGAGTGGCGTCGTAATGAAGGTTAGCAAATGTAATTAGTACCTCTTGGTAAAAATTCGTCGCCTCTAGTGCTACTTAGTCAAGAGCTCATTATAACGGTTGCCTGCTTATGAAGCTCCGTAATAGTAGATTGTACAACTAGTGCATGAAAGAAGCCCTCGACTTAACTATCCACCCGAGCCGCAGGCGAGGGTGGATATAAACGTCTCGGAGTAAAATGGCTCGTTTATGCCCGAGTTATATACATATACACACTGCTTTTCACTTCGATTGCGAGAACATGAAACAGTCATTAAAGTATATATAGTATTTCTAGGGTTTTGTAGTAAACAAGGAACCCTTATAGTTTCGCCATGTCCGTCTGTCTTTTTTTTTTTGGATGGGAAATCATCAAATATCTTCTCCCGAACTGGTCGGAGCGGGAGGGTGTGTCAGACTCTTACTAACTGAAACCCACCCGTATTCCTTCCTGTTGCCTGTGTTGTCATGGGCCACGGTGACCCTTTAGTACCTTCCCGCGACCCCGGCAGGCATCGGCCCTAGTGGACCCTTACACTTGTGCTGACGACATCTCTTTGAGGCGCGCGTAGAACACAACGCGCCGTCGACCTGGGCCAGGTCCTTACCGGATGGTGAGCTACCCATTGCTCACCGTCCGCAAGCCCGCGCTTACGGTGGCCGGAAATCCGCCCGGGATTCCCGACACCCAGGGCGTCTCCTGCGGCGGCTAAGGGCGAGAGGGCGCGAAATTTGCCTTTCCCTCAACCGTCCCGCCTCCTCCTTTGTGAGCATTACTGCTTCGCAGAAGGAGGTGATGGCTGCCCATGCCCTCTCGCTCCATACCATGGCCTGAACCAGGGCCGGACGCGAGAGATCTCTGCCGCCGATCGCCTCCACGAGGACACGGCGGTGCTCTGCCCAAGACGGGCAGACCTCCACCTTATGCTCCACCGTGTCCTCCGGGCGATGCACACAGTGGTGACACCCGGGCGTTTCCACCCGCCTTTTCCGACACAGGAACCTCCTGAAGCTGCCGTGTCCGGTGAGGACCTGCGTCAGGCGGAAGGCGAGGCCGCCGTGGCGCCTCTCTAGCCACTCCTCAAAGAGGGGACTTATCGCCGCAATCGTGGCGTGCCCAGCACTGGGTTGCGACAACCGTACTCTCCATGTCGCCATGAGATCCCGCCGGAGCTCCGTCCGCTGGGCCGCGATTTCTCGCGGCAGCGGAGTTTCGCCCCGGCGTTTCGCCTCCTCGCGCTACTTCCATACGTGGCGGCAATCCGGCAAGAAGGCTCGCTGCCTCACAGGAGACCGTGCGGTATCCCCGGACCATCCGGATGGCCATGACCCTTTGGGCCGCCCTCAACCGGCGGGCTGGCCGCAGTGCCAGATAGTGCGCCCATACAGGAGCCCCGTAGACGGCCATGGACCGCACGACCCCCGCGTAGAGCCTCCGGCAAGAGGCGTTAGGACCCCCTAGATTGGGCAGGAGTCGCTTCAATGCAGCGCCTGCCCGCTCCAGTTTGAGAGCATGTCCGTCTGTCTGTCCCCGCTGTAGCTCAGATAAGCTAAATACTAGAAATCTGTAATTTGGCATAGGTATACTTAATCACGCCGACAAAGTGCTAAAATAAAATCTACAAAAACATTTTTTTAGGGAAATATCTGGAAGCATACCATCCATGTCTTCAATGAATGGAGACTTACAAAGGGCGCAAGCAGTTTTTCGGAGACGGTGTTGCTATCTTATTTTTTAGATTTATCACAGACGAGGCGATCATCTACAATGTGGAGTATTTACTCAATGTTGAAAGCTACTTTAAAAACAAAACATAACGTGCATATTGAAACATACGCAAAACTCGTAACTTTTCTAAAAAGGATGTCAGTTGTCATAAGGCTAAAAAGTCCAAAATTTTCACGGCCCTTAACATAGAAAAAATTCTTAATGAAGCTCCGGACTGCAATTTTCTTGCCGCTAAAGTAAGTGGTACCTATGAATCTATGTTGTTAGTTATTAAAATTTGTGTTCTACACACAAATTTTAATAACTAACACAAATTTTACTCGTATGTATAAAGGTACTTACTGCCTAGTACTAATTTTTGGAGGCGCAATGAATCCTAGTCTGGCTTTGCAATACTGTTAAAATATTTATTACGATATGTAAAAGATGCTGTAAATGTTAAATTATGCATATTAATTATGTAATATTTTCATTACAGGTTGTACTGATCATAGGAATTAGTGGAGCGTGTCGCAATAACGAGCTATTACAGCTAACAGTTAATAATATCAAAAGCATTCAGATAAATTACTGTTAGTAAAATTGAAAAATACGAAGATGAACCTTGACAGTCCTTTTGTCGTACGCGAAGAATATGTAACTATTGTAGAAAAATACAAAAATACAATACCATAATAATAAATGCTCAAGACAACCTACGAGTATGTGAGTAAATAAAATAGGTGCTATTCCTCGAGAAATTGCCACTTTCTTAAAACTGGAAGAGCCTCAGCTATACATGGGACACTGCTTTCGGAGAACTTCGGCAACGCTCTTGGCTGATTCCAGAGCCGATCTCACCACTTTAAAATGTCACGGCGGGTGGAAGTCCAATACGGTTGCAGAAGGCTATATTGAAGACTCAATAGAAAATAAGTCGAAAATCTGTAAGCGTATAGTGGAAACAATAAGTCTGAATTCGACCTCGGATCCTTGGTCTCACCCACGCCCATCCACTTCCAACGACGCACAGTGTACTTATACAGAAAGCCGATCAGAGTCACCAACGTTCACCGTTGTTCCTTCTCAATCCGCCACCGAAACAGAAACCTTAACCCCAGATAATCAAACTCAACTCAATGCAACTATAACGTTGCCAAATAAATCTGTTACTTTTAATTTGCAGAATTGCAGTAATTTTACTTTTAACTTTTAAAATGTTCCATTTTATTGAATTGGTACCTCTACCTACAATGTTAATTATTTTGATTCACAATAAATAGTTATTTCAATCTATTCCTGTTTATTATTTTATCTCCTAAAGTGTTCTCGCTGCTGAAATTAAAAGGTATGTGTGTTACACGAAAGCAAAGTTTTTTTTTGCATATCGTGCCTTTGAATCCCTCGCCACACTCAGGATTCAAAATCGGCACTCGTAGCAAAAAACGACTTTGCTCTCTTGTTGCACAAATAAATATTTCACCTTAGCACCTGTGAGCAAAATTCGATTTTGCTGCGAACGTGAGACAAATTAACTTTTTAATTATTATTTTTTAAATGCCGAGTACAATGCTGGGTCTACTCACAAAATTCGAAAGATTTAAATTTTACTTTCTTCTGTCACTTCGATACGAAAAAGCGAGAGAAAGAAACAAGTCGATCCGAAGTTCGATTTTCAAATTCCATACCTACTAGGCGCAAAATGAAACAAACAATAAAGCGTTCAGGTACACATATAACCGTAACATTGCAAATCTTCTGTTTAAGGTTTTAAATGCAATTATTATTTTTTTGTCTAGATAATCGATTTATATTTTTTTATAATCACATAACGAGAATGTTGAAGAAAAAAATACGAAGTTTATCATGCATCTACTCATTTATTTATAGTTTTAACAATCTTTAATATTGTGACAGAAGACCGCGGGTGCAGTTTCAGAACGCATATTTAAAAAATAGCGGTATTCGAATATTGATTCCCGCTGCTGAGGTAAAAAGTTGTAAGTATGTGTTACACGTTACCAAAGTTTGTTGCCAGTTCATGTCTTTGAATCCCTTGCTGCGCTCAGGATTCTAACCTACCTATATATATTTATTATAGGATCCTTCAATTACTCGGAATTCAAAAACAACACTCATAGCAAAAACCAACGTTGCTTTCTTGTTGCACAAATAACTATTAATTTGAATTAGGAATGTGAATTTTTAATGGCATGACACTCAAGTTTCATGTTCATGTTAGGTGGGGATGAGAAAGATGAAGTGAAAAAAGAGATTGTGAAAGTGAAGCCGTAAGCTTTTATCACAAGAAACGAGGTGGAGTGGACTGGTAACTGACCCTGCACGTATTCAACACCAGAGAAAACAGTGTAATAGTAGTCTAGTTTAGTTCTTCATAAAGGTCAGGTGCTTAGTACCGACACACTATCAACCACAATCTGAATGATTTTGAAGTATATTGCTAGTCCATTGCTTCATATATTCGAATAATTTGTCTACTCAACAACGTAAATAACGCAATTATTGTTGTTGAACTGCCAAAATTAAACCCATTGCTACCTATTGATAGTGTATTACGCAATTACCCCGCAGATATATGAACGTAAGCGAAGCAAAAGGAGTATGTAAGGATCGTAGCAGTTGACGTTCTGCCTACCCTCATGGAAAGTACAGATACATACAGAAATTCACGCCGAGTTTATGTATTTTTATAAAAAAAAACAGTCTACACCACAACGCCCACCACCTAGGAGCCTGTTTTGCGCACATTTAAAGATAATACAAATGTCTTATAGCCCGACATAAGTTCTTAGTTTTCTTTGTATTCCCCAGCATATGGATTCAATTTCTAGATACGAAATTAATTTCATTCGTTTGTCATTCTGCAAGCGGAAATTAGTTTTTTTTTATTCGCATTGACTTGATGTCGCGCGTGCCTTCAGTCTCCCGCCGAGAATGTATTCCCTCTATATACTCATTACCTACGGAATTTCCAATCGATTGAAGACAAGCCGAGCAAATATATATTTTGAAAGGTTAAGAAAGATTTTGTAGAACCTTAGATTTTGTGAAGAAAATTCAAATCAAAAAGTCATATTTTACGCATTGTACATTACATAGGTATATTTGTATTCGGAAGACGGTACAGGCCTATATGATTACCAAATGTCGCGCTTTGTTGTGTTCATTTGCACTTTAATTTGAAGTTACGTCTGTAGCCGAGACTTTTCAGGCTAGACATTTTACGACAATACAAATCAAACCACGTAGATGTCGATAACTCATCATCAATCATCTCTGACTGTAAACTTTTGAAATCCACATAGAAAATAGCGAATAAGTACATTAGGTATTTCCCCACCCTAAAGCTTTACCACCCGAAGGGTTTTCCACAAAGTTCAGACGCTAGAGCAATAAAATAAAGTAATAAAGATGCCATTCTAATATCGTCGTTCATATTGCAATTAGTTAGATGTCAAAAATGACAAGTTTACAGGAGAGTAAAAAAACAGCGTATTGGAAAAAAATCTTGTATGACACCAAAATGTTTTTTAACTAATGTTTCCTAACTATTGTGTTCTATTAAATGTGCATTTTGAAATTTCCTTAAATAATTATGTTTTGTTAGAAATTTGACATAGAACCTATTGTACCTATAATTGACGTAAAATTTGTGATATATAACTTATTGATAGTATTTGTATGAAATAATACACAGATAATTTCAAATAACAGTATTAGTAGTTATTCTAGTTTTATAATTAAAATACGAACAATCAAAAATATATATAGTAATCAACATACAGATCACCATGAACACTATTCCAGATTGGTTCTAAATATAATTTTGAGGAAAACGATCTGCAATAATGGGACTCTACTTTCGGCAGACTGTCGAAAATTTCTCGAATTGAATCAGATGCATTATTTTGAGTCCTTGCATTACACTCATTACCATTTTGAGAGATAATTGAACTTTCTGTCGCATCTTTATTAGGAACAACCCAATCCCTCAGTTGTCTTTGGCCAATACACAAAGTTTTCATAAACATTTGCTTACAAACATGAACTCTCTTAACATTGTCTTTCAAAGATAGGAATTATTTAAATGCTTTGTCTTTCCTAGAATCTACGCTTGAAGAACGTCGATGCTGTGGTGCATATACACTTACTAAACTTCGGACGTATACTTTACGAGTTTCCCAAGAACTCAGTGCCCAATAAGAATCAAAAATAAGTTTTCGGTCTTCTTCGGTTAACATTTCACATTCAAACCTTTGTTTCGGTCCCCCATGTTTCACTTCGGTATGCCCACCACATCTTTCCTGTAAGCCTTTAGCTGGTCTTAACAGTGTGTATTTGTATTTTCCATTCCTATCCTTCTCAAAACCTTCATACTGTTTACCTTGTAACCTAGCCTTAGAGTTTCTTAATCTCTTCCATTTTGTTGACCCTTACGACTGCGTTTCCTTTTGTGAGTATCCTTACGAGTAAGCACTCCTATCTCCTCATCAAGGACCTCTTCGTTGGAGCTCGTACTTTCTTCTAATGCATTAGAAAGAAAGCCAACACTGCTTTCTTCTGGCACGTAGTCCGAGTCAGAAGACGACCCTTCTTCGAACAAGACCTCTTCACTAGACGTGTCACACTGCTGCAGAGTTTCATCTTTATACAACTGGCCAGTAGCTTCGTTTAATCGCTGTTGGCGTGGATGTTGAGACAAACTAGTATCCAGCTGTATTAACCGCCTTCCTCTTGTGTTATTCATCTGCAACAATTGGCCAGTCACTGCGTTCAGTCGCTGCTGGCGAGGATGTTGAGAGGAACTTGTAGCTAACTGTACTAACCGACTTCATCTTGTGTTATTCATCTGTAACAATCAACCACCAAGCCATGCATACAAAACCAAAGCAAAATTCAAAAGGTTCTATGTCGCGTTTGTAACGACGTATTGCAACATAGGTCTTATTGTTTTATTGGCATTATTTACAAAAAAGGTCAAAATAAAAAAATATTTAAATGAATAAACGTTATCTGTTATAAGATTCACGTCACTGTAGGTCGTAAGCGCTTAACAGCAAAAAAAAGCAGTCAAAAAGCGGACTCACGGCGCTTTTTGTTAAAAATTAGGTTAAGATTTATCATAAGTGTAATTAAAACCAGGATATTAACGAAAACCAACTAAAACCAGCACAAAATGGTACGTAAATTATGATAATTATAAACTTACCTTAGAAACAAAGCACAATTTATAACTTGATTAATAATTTTCACTTGTTTTTTCTCAGAGCAAAAATCCGTTGCCGCTCAAACTTCGACATAGAACAATTTGCTGTATAAGATTTACTGCTGAGTCGATCACGTGACATATTGCAAGTTTCAAACGCCACTTTCCTATTGGTAGATGACAATGAACCTTTTTCGGTCGCGTTCAAAATTAAAATTAAAGCAAACCTAAGAAATAAAAAAAAAATTGAAATTTTTGGCATCGAACAAATTGCAATATGAACGACGATATGTTAATCTTCAACAAGTTGACGTGCGATCATTCGACGCAACCCGTCAGGTCTCTTCAAACTTACATCTTTGTTCAAGGGCCATCAAAGCAGAATAGTCGCATACACTCACACTTTTCACCTTTTTTTTTTATGGGAAATCTTCAAATAACTTATCCTGCTCTGGGTGGAGAGGAGAGTGTGTCAGACTCTTACTGACTAAAACCCACCCGTATTCCTTCTGTTGCCTGTGTTGCGGGGGCCTCGATAACCCATTAGTACCTTCCCGCGACCCCAGCAGCTCACTTTTCACCCTAAACCGACGGCGACGTTAGAAATCGAACCATTCAAATTGCTTCGAATTTTCTCAATGCACGTCCAATGTACCTCTCTAGAGTTATCCAACCTACCTCTCTAGAGTTATCAGAGTTAAAGCACCTCGCAAACTTTAAACTTCACTCGACATGAAAATTATATTGAATCATTCCTTCCTATTCTCGATTTTACTATTATTTCAACACATACGTTGGAATATGCATGGATTAATATTGACTTATCGTGCAAGTTAAACATCGAACTTCATACTTATTAAGCAAACGTACCAAAGACAACGTTTCGTAGTCAGCACCTATACCTGCTATGTTCGTATAAGTACTGACTGACTTGGCCAGACAACATCAGCCAATATAACTATTGTTCTATAATATTACATCATATTAACTTAATGATATAATTAATTAATTGACTCTTGAAAAGCAGTTTTCTAGTTGCCTAGAGCAATTAAACTAATACACTCGTAATAAATTAAAGGTAACAATTTGCTACAACCATAAGTAGTAAAGTAACACCAACTAGAACCGCTCCATTGAGCATTATCGTTCATCTGAACCTAATATACCAAATTACATGAAAATATCATTGTAGCGGTCTTAAAAAAAAATCGAGGATGAGGGATTATCATTTGAACTCACAAAAGTCTTAATATTGCAAGTGTTTCATATAAAATGGTCGTACCTCACGACACAGCACAAGTTTCGCAAGTTTCAGGCTCAGACGTGCGAAGTGCACCGCAAGAAGTTTACAACCCAAGATCGTCTAGATAGGGCACGCAGCCGCACCGCGCCGTGCTGACTGGCGGAATGGAAATACAAGCACACTTCACGACCCCAAGAATACCTGCTTTTTAATTTATCCAGAACTTTTTTTAGGTTTATCTTAAAAAAAAAGTAAAGAAAATATTACTACTTTTCTATTTGTGAATGTCTAAGCTTCTTGAATAAAATCTTGAGGTATATTTTTAGCTACCTACTTAATTCAACAAAATAAGTTTTCGGGCGAAAACTGAATAAGAAAATAATGCATAAAAATAATGCATAATAATGCAAAACGCTGCAGACACTGTCACATAGTCATTATCTCATCAGCATCAGTGACACTATAAGTCGCTGTCAGTGTTAACAACGTTGACAGCATCAGCAATCAGCAGAATCGCTGGCGCTCTTCGCTCATGCCACTCAAACAAAGCGTGGATCATAATAGTGTTCCGTGTCTCAACCTAATGTGCTTTTACATAATTTATTTACTTCTACTGGGTTTTATTTACATAACCAAATTACAAGATGATTATTAACATTAACTAAATTAAATGAAAACTAAGTTAAACCTAAAAAAAGGCCCTCGAGGCATTGTACCGACGATACTGGCGACATTTCCTCGCTGTATTGCGATGCTGATGCGAACTTAACCTCTACTTAGAGCATTCTACGATAAAAACAAATACCCGTATACCCATCTTCAGCCCCAGGGTAAAAAAAGTTATATTTTGTTTATGTTCAGCTTTGGGAGGTTAAAGAAACTATCGAGAGCATCTCGTATACTTGCAGTAGAATTTCACAACTTATGTAGGTATTACTTTATTTTGTCAACGGCCGCTCATGTAGCCGTCAATCTTTTTAGCTATGAACTATATCGTCGGTGATATTCTGAAACCGCGGAACTAACAGTGTTTAAAACCGCGTAAGGTAGGTGCAGTGAATTATACAGGAACGAGGCAAAACGTAATATTTACTAAACCACTTGACTTTCTATTGTTTAAACTTTTAAATTGTCAAATTCCTCTTAATATTGTAGGCATTAATTGTGTAAAATATGTATTAATGGATTAGAAAATCCGAAATCTCGATTTTGCTACTTTTGTAAATACGCGGTTTTAAACACTGATATTTCCGCGGTTTCAGAATATCACCGACGATATGTATACTCACTACAGTACCTACCTATCATCAACAAATGCGGCTGCAAAGGAATAGTACTAATAATAACAATCACTGAGCCGCGAAACCAAAAAATTGAAAACTGGAAAAAGAAAGTCCTTCACGGTAGACATCCTCACGACCTAGAGCAGTCCCTCATAAACAAATTAGCATCAAATAAGTGGCATAAAATAGGAAGTTTGTTCCCCGAAACAGAAGGCTTTATCATAGCTATTCAAGATCAAATAATCAACACCAAAAACTACAGAAAAATGATCTATAGAATAAATGCCGCAGATGCCATATTCAACCAGAAACCACACAGACAGACTACACTCACAGGCACAACCAAGTTGCAAACATCATCCATCAAAAACTAGATAGATAGATAGAATACTCTTTATTATGTACACCATAAAAATTACAGATACAAACGTTGAAATTTTACAAGGGGTGACACAATGGGCGGTCTTATCGCTAAAAGCGATCTTTTACAGACAACCTTTGGATGGATTAAAGGGGGAGGAGAGACAATACTGCAGGTAGTCAGTGGTGTACCAGTTACATATACAATAAATACATAAAGCATATACTATACATAACATATATCATACATACATACATACATACATACATATATATATATATATATATATATGCCATAAACATGAAACAAAATCAAGAACTATATAACTATAAGTAATGATGATATTTAGGGTATGTGTCTCATACAAAACACTAACACTACTATAAGTATCTCCTACTATAAGTAATCAAGTTTATATAACTAAACAGACAGACGTGCTGCTGGGGAGTTTGTTCCACCACTTCTTCTTCCCAGCTAAAGCACTGGGAAGTGGTGACGGGCGGGCATTTTTGGGGGACTGTCTTATGTAACTTTGACGTTCGAAAAGTGCTGATTTTCAGCCTCAAACTAGGCTGAAAATCAGCACTTTTCGAACGTCAAAGTTACATAAGACAGTCCCCCAAAAATGCCCGCCCGTAATAAATGACTTTTGATTTTGATTTTGAGTACACACCACAAAATATTCTAGAAAATGACACACAAACTGTATTTCGTTCGCGTCATACTTACAGACAGGACCATCCACTATAATAGACTAGACATAATAAAATAAGAAAAATCACTTAATTCATAGACATTGCAGTTCCTAACACCCATAACCTACAAAAACAATCGCTGAAAAGCAAATACGCTGAGCTTAAAGTAGTTAAAAGAATTTGGTTAGTTGGTTGTAGTTAGAAGAATTTGAATGATGAGCCTGTATGGATTAAAAGGGGAATATTTCAGGGCGACAGTTTGAGTCCACTTTGGTTCTGCTTAGCCCTTAACCCTCTAAGCACATTGCTGGAGGATTCAGGTCTAGGCTATCAGTTGAGGAGAGGTGGTCAGGTCATATCTCACCTCCTCTACATGGATGACTTGAAACTCTTTGCCCCCAACAAATTGCGACTGATGGAGCTACTGAAGGTAACCGAAACTTTCAGTGGCGCCATCAGAATGGAATTTGGTGTGGACAAATGTGCAATCATGCATGTGAAGCGAGGGGAAATTATGGAACCCGAGGGAATTCAACTTTCGGATTCCATACACCTTAGATCCCTCTCTTCATCCGAAAGTATTTGGGTATGTCGGAAGCGTTAGACATCAACGTTACTGACATGAAGCAATCGTTGAAGGAGCGCTTTTTTGGTCGCCTGAAGAAGGTAGTATTAGTCTTCTTTCAGGCGGAAACAAGGTGCGCGCCTTCAACGGTTGGGTCATGCCGGTTTTCATGTACTCTTTCGGCATACTCAAATGGACTCAGACCGAACTCGACGCCCTGGATAGGAGGGTCCGTACACTATTGACCGCAAACCGGATGCATCACTCACGATCATCGGTGATGAGACTGTACATCCCGCGGAAGTGCGGAGGTCGAGGCTTTTTAAATGCAAAGACCCTCCACAACCGCGAGATATGCAGTCTCAGGGAATATTTTTTGAAAACCGAAGTGGGTATGCACCGTGTTGTGGTTGCAGTGGACAGGGGGCTCACCCAATTTTCCATAGCTAAAGAGAACGGGCGCAAACCTGTAGTACTTACCACGGATGACCGCAAGGAGATATGGCAAAGCAAGGCGCTACACGGGCGCTTCTATCGGGCTCTTCATGAGCCCGATGTAGATTTCTTAGCGTCCGTATCCTGGCTACGTTTTGGGGAACTTTTTGGGGAAACTGAAGGTTTTGTCTGTGCAATTATGGACGAAGTTATCTTGACGAATAACTACCGGAGACATATTATGAAGGACGGAACGGTTGACATGTGTCGGGCATGCCACCGTCCGGGTGAGTCTATCAGACATATTATCTCTGATTGTTCTCGTTTGGCTAACGGCGAGTACTTGCTCAGACATAACCAAGTAGCTAGGATTATTCACCAGCAACTTGCTTGGAAATATAAACTTGTGAACTCTGAGGTACCGATGAGGTGAGGTAAGTATGTGCCCGACCCAGTTCTCGAAAATGACCATGTCACGTTGTACTGGGATCGGTCTATCATTACTGATAGGACTATTGTCGCCAATAAGCCTGATATAGTGGTGATAGATCGATTAGCGCGCCGCGCAATGATAGTCGATGTTACCATTCCACATGACGAAAACCTCGTGAAAGCTGAGAAAGAGAAACAAATAAAATATCTCGACTTATCACACGAGGTTGTTGACATGTGGAATGTGAACTCGACTATCATTGTGCCGATTGTCGTAACGGCCAATGGCCTGATGGCCGAAAGCCTCAACGAACATCTCTCGAGGCTCTCGTTAGGTGGCTCGTTAGGTGGCGGCCTTCATGGGTAAACTAATCCTTTATAAACAAAATTTAGGCAGAAAAGAATATTCGCAGTTTTTGCATTTGTCAAAATTACCAGAAATGCTTCAAGATGATGACATTTTATTATATGTCACTCACTTGGACGCATTACACAAGGATTTTACGGAGAGGTTTGAGGATCTTTTAAATTTACAAATTCCTTAATGGATAATAAATCCGTACAATACCACAGCCATAGAAGAAGCCAATGTGATAATGCAAGAAGAGTTGATTACCATCAGCACAGACGAAGAGCTTAAGCAGAAGTTCAAGCAAGGCTATCAGAAGTTCTGGTTGCAACGCAACATTGAAACACAGTATCCTACATTGTGGAACATTGCTAAAAAATACCTTATCGTTTTTCCATCATCATACCTAGTTGAAAAAAGCTTCAGTGTGGTAACAAACATTTTGACGAAACAAAGAAACCGCTTGAAAATCAACGAACGTGGAGATTTAAGGCTGCAACTCACCAATATTGAACCGAATGTAGCTAGATTGGTAGATAGTCACCAGGTTCATCCATCACACTGAATGTTTTATTTTCTCTTTGCGAATTAATACTTTTTTAAATATAATTTCCTACCTACTTAAGATTCTTTAAGTACCTAATTTGTAATAATCATTATAAATTAAACTTGATATTTACTGAATTGTATGTCTTTTTATTATGTTAAATTTTGATGAGAAAATCAAGTCAACTTTACTCACTTAACCAAGTGCAAAGTTTTCCAATTGGTACCTTAGTACCTAGGTATTTTTTATCAATAGGAAAAAACTAAAGATAGGCCCCCTTATTCATAATAGTCTGCTAACTTAAAGCATTGCTAATTCTCGCTCTATCTTCTTCTATTGACCTAAGTCAGAATGAAAAATAACACTCTGTAGCAGCTGTTTTAAGTTAGCGGACCATTATGAATAAGGGGGTTGATCTTAAAAGTAGTGCAAGCATATTACAAATTAGGGGATTATATCTTAGTTAGGTGGCTGGATCAAGGGCCTGATTCAGAAGGCAGTACTCCTCGATACGGCTCGCATTATGAGGAGGTTCCTATCTCTGGAGCCCTAACCACCGGTAGCTTGAACCCTGCTCCCGACACCGGCGGAACACTATTTTTTATATTTTTAAATGTTTTTTTTATACCTTTTTAAGAAATATTTAAAAATATATTTTATATGTAAAAAAAAAAAATAAACGAGATAATAATAATATTTACTCAGTAGGCGTTCCCTTAAAACAGGGATTCCCAAAGTGGTCGACATAAACGAAAACTGATTTTGGGGGTCGACGAGGTCTAAAAATCGACCCCTATTAAATTAACACAAGTTCTTATTTAAAACTTTCAAGATAGGTAGGTAGGTACTGTATTGTTTATGTTGTTACGTGTACTAAGAATAATCAATATTTTTGTAGGAAATAGCATTGTTGTAGTAATGTAAAATCTCAAGTTCGTACAAGATGAAAAACTCGGCAAGTCAGTGTGGACAAGTTTGTGCAAGATAATGAGTTCGAGCGTAGATACGTCTTCCAGGCGCGTTTTGACTTGCTCTCTATTTGACGCTTACGCGATTTAACACGAACGAATTCATGATCAAGTTGCAAGTCCAAACATGTTCCTGATATTTTACTATTTAACGAGCTTACACTTAGGTTGAAAGTTCATTTGCGTTTTGAAATTCGTTGGAGCTTGAACGATAATAACTCATATAAGTAGTCATTTATTTCAAGAGATTACAAAGTTATTACATAGCTAATAAGTGTAGTAAAGTGACTGAAAATTTACATATTTTTATGAAAAATTAACAGGGTAAGTACCAAACAGTTTATATTCGGCACAGCGCATCAGCATTGCCATACAGTGGGGCATACATTGTGGTTTTTTATTTAGGTAGTTTCTTATTTTTTTATTTGCAGGATTACTGAGAGTTTTATGATGGCGGACAGGAAAAAAAATGCAGACAGCAGAATGCAATTTGGACTACTTGAAGTTCGGATTTATTGCATCTCCAATAAATCAACACTTGCCGATGTCTCTCTCCTCTGTGAAAAAGTATTCAGTAACGATGCCATGAAGCCTTCAAAAATGGATGACCACTTATCAAAAGTACATGCTGACAATAAAAGTAAGCCCTTGTCATTTTTTCAAGCACTTAAAGAAAAACCAGACAAAAGGCCATCCATAAGATCGATGTTTGCGTCATCATCTATTAAAGACGATGATGGTTTACGAGCGTCCTATAATATATCTTTACTAATAGCGAAGTCGGGGAAATCTCACACAATTGGAGAGCAGCTTATCTTACCAGCCATTGCGGAGGTCCTTAACAATGTATTGCACAAACCCGCACATGATATACTAAAGAGAATACCTTTGAGCAATAACACCGTTCATCAGAGACGCATAGACGAGATGGGACGCGATGTGGAAAACATTTTATGCAAGTTCTTACAGACCAACAGATTCTCTCTCCAGTTGGACGAGTCTACATTACCCGGCAATGAAGCTCTGTTGTTAGGATATGTTCGATATATCAAAGATGAAAATATGTGCCAAGAACTGCTTTTTGCTACATATTTAGAAACTGATACCAGAGGAGAATCGATTATTCAGACCGTGGAACATTTTTTTACTGACAAAGCTATTCCATGGAAGAACATTGTTTCTGTTGCGACTGATGGTGCACCGTCAATGGTTGGTCGTCATCGTGGTATTATAGCTCACTTAAAGCGACAACTGCCTGATGTACTGGTCATTCACTGCGTGATTCACAGGCAGAATTTAGTAGCAAAAAAGCTGAGTCCTAGATTGCATAAGTCTTTACAATATGTAATAAATGCTATCAACAAGATTCGAAGCAATTCTTTGAACTCTCGGGTATTTGCTCAGATATGTGAGGAAAACGACGAAGTCTTTACTCGATTACTTCTGCACACTGAAGTTAGCTGGCTATCAAGAGGCTCTTGCTTAGAAAGATTTTCAGCCATTTTTGAATCTGTGTTGGAGTTTTTACAAGAAAAAGATCCGAATTTGAAAGAAAATCTGAACAATTGTAAAACAGATATTTATTACTTGACTGATATCTTTGGAATGTTCAACAAAGTAATTTGCAGCTGCAGGGTGACGATCTTAACTTGATTAAAACAAAATCAATAATATCGGCCTTCGTGGGTAAACTAATCCTTTATAAACAAAATTTAGGCAGAAAAGAATATTCGCAGTTTTTGCATTTGTCAAAATTACCAGAAATGCTTCAAGATGATGACATTTTATTATGTCACTCACTTGGAAGCATTACACAAGGATTTTATGGAGAGGTTTGAGGATCTTTTAAATTTACAAATTCCTTAATGGATAATAAATCCGTACAATACCACAGCCATAGAAGAAGCCAATGTGATAATGCAAGAAGAGTTGATTACCATCAGCACAGACGAAGAGCTTAAGCAGAAGTTCAAGCAAGGCTATCAGAAGTTCTGGTTGCAACGCAACATTGAAACACAGTATCCTACATTGTGGAACATGGCTAAAAAATACCTTATCGCTTTTCCATCATCATACCTAGTTGAAAAAAGCTTCAGTGTGGTAACAAACATTTTGACGAAACAAAGAAACCGCTTGAAAATCAACGAACGTGGAGATTTAAGGCTGCAACTCACCAATATTGAACCGAATGTAGCTAGATTGGTAGGTAGTCACCAGGTTCATCCATCACACTGAATGTTTTATTTTCTCTTTGCGAATTAATACTTTTTTAAATATAATTTCCTACCTACTTAAGATTCTTTAAGTACCTAATTTGTAATAATCATTATAAATTAAACTTGATATTTACTGAATTGTATGTCTTTTTATTATGTTAAATTTTGATGAGAAAATCAAGTCAACTTTACTCACTTAACCAAGTGCAAAGCTTTCCAATTGGTACCTTAGTACCTAGGTATTTTTTATCAATAGGAAAAAACTAAAGATAGGCCCCCTTATTCATATTAGTCTGCTAACTTAAAGCATTGCTAATTCTCACTCTGTCTTCTTCTATTGACCTAAGTCAGAATGAAAAATAACACTCTGTAGCAGCTGTTTTAAGTTAGCAGACCATTACGAATAAGGGGGTTGATCTTAAAAGTAGTGCAAGCATATTACAAATTAGAGGATTATATCCAAGATAAGAATGCTTGGAAACATGCTGGTCCAGCTCCATAGGACAATCTAGAATCTAGACAACATCAAACTGGTTGCTATTTTAATTGTACAATTTTGTTGAATTTTAATTCTGTGATTACTTTAACTCAAACACTGACTTTATTTATTATTTTTAGGAAAACGTATACTTTTACAATGTTTTTAAATATGTGAGCATCATGTACAAGATATTCTATTTCACGAAGTCCGTTCGGCTTTGATTGTAGTAGTGACGTATCCCGACAAGCGCGCTTGTGTGTGTAAAAGTAGGTAACGTTAGCAAAAAAATCTGATATATATTCAAGTCGAGATTTAATAATCTAAATAAAATTTTGGTTTTAAAAGTATATACATTTTGTAAATAAATTAGATTAGGTTGCAATAAATACAAAAATATTAAGAATATGTAGGCATTTAATTAAGCATTGGTGTTACAGAATGGAAACGAAACAAGTAGGACTATTCAGTATTTTCAATCACTATCAGATAATTCGATTTCCGATTCCGTTTTGCTGTCGTCAGAATCATCTTGTACATTGATTATAAATTCAAAATCGAGATCAAAATATTTCAAGTAGTCTTTTTCAATTTTTTCAACATGAGCACAAGTTTTTTGCCACGTTTCACTGCTAACTTGGCCCAAACTTTCATTGATCAGTCTTTCCGTATTCGTCATGTTTTGCTCGATATTTTTAGATGCGACATACTTTTTAACGATTCCCCAAATATTTTCAATCGCATTTAATTCTGGGTGATAAGGGGGAAGGCGTAAGACATCAAAACCCTTGCTTTTTATAAAATCGTCAATCTTGTAGATTACGTGTTGGGCTTTGTACTTCTTTATTGTATCGTACAATTCCAATTTAAGAAGAGATTCATCAAATGCTATACCCTTATCCCTGAGCCATTGCTGCATATCGGCTTTCTTTGTAGATTGCGTCGGTAATCGTTCAGCCCGTGTGTTGTGATAAGATGCATTGTCTAAGACAATGACAGAGCGCGGAAGTTAATTGGGTAGCAACTTTTCATTTAGCCATTTTACATAGTTATCATAGCTCATATTTGAATGATAATCACCAGCTGTTGAGTTGGCCTTATAAACCAAGGAAGCATTTTCAATAAAACCATCCTTGGTTCCCGCGTGCACTAAAATAAAGCGAGTGCCTGTGCTAATTTTTTTTAAAAACGGAGTTCTTTCCTTTTTTTTTTGCCCAGGTGTTGTTTCGCACGTGTGTCGAAAGGACGTAGCTCTCATCGGTGTAGACAATGGGCCGACTTTGAGAGCGGTACTCTGTTATTTTTTTTTAATATTTTAAACGCCACATTTGTATATCATGACACTCCGTCAAGACTTTACGGTTGTTTTGCGCCACTTGTAACCTAATTTCAACAGTAACTTGCGAACAGTTTCTAAACAACCTTCGAATCCGATTTTTTCATTCAATGCTGTTCTTAACTTAGCTAATGTTGGAATTTCTTTATGGACAATATGGAAATCTTGTACAGTACTGCGAACCACATCGGCTGTAAAATTATCTATATCCACTTTATTATCTCGCTTTCTCCTTTTCTTCATAGGTGAAGTGAATTTTGATGAAGTGGATGGCAATTCCTTCTCTTCTTTTAATATTCTTTGAACTGTTTTTTGGCTCACACCCGTAGCTTCAGCTGTACGGCGTGTAATGTCTCGTAAATGAGACAAATCACAGTTGAGTTCCATTAATGATTTTGTAAATTCATATTCTTCTCGCAGAAAATGATAAACACTAGCTATCATGTTTCGAACCTAAAACAAAATGTAATCAAAATAATTAAGTAATATAAACATTTTATAACACAAAAAAACATTCATTTTATAAATACTTCTATTGTTATATTAAGTAGGTATCTTTGTATAACATTTTAATTGAAAACGTATAAATAAATATTACCTCACTATGGACAACTCTTCTTCGTTTTGTTGCCATGCTGACCTTACTCCGTGAAACAATTTGGCGCGAACTAAAAACCACTACTGATCCGGACCGTGTCCTGATCGACACTGAGCGCTCTCGAGGTTACGCACACAAAAACAATGTGCATGTGCACGCTTGACAACATTCATAGCCAAACGGACTTCGTGACATAGAACATAATAACACCTATCACATAATTCATTTATCTGTCATTGCTTTATTTTTCATTCTTTTTTTACCTATTTTGGTATAGTAATTTTATTCTAGGTGCATCGTCTTCACATATAATTTTAAAATGTACATATACAAAATTTTGTAAAACATTTTAAAAGAGTAACGGTGGAGTTTCTTGCCCATTCTTCTCCATACGAATCTACCTTTTGGAAGGGGCAACTAGAATCAATTCTATTTTTTTTTTGTTAATTTTGATTGATGATTTCGTTCAAAAGTGCCTTTTATGTGCCTATTTGAAGTAAATAATTTGACTTTGACTTTGACTTAGGTAATTTGGCCATGGGGTCTGAGGTAACAGTTCATTTTGGAAAAGTGGTCACTTGTCCAAAATAGTTTGGGGATCCCTGCCTTAAAACAACACATTTGTGATCAACCAGTCATATGTGCCTGCCTAGTTGTAGTTGCAAATGCTTGAAAGCACTACGGAATCTCACCGAACTGTGCTGAACATTCCCTTATATCTAAATAAATAAAAAACTTACTTGGAGCAGTGCGTTGGTAGACAGATTGTCCGGCCTTGCAGGCCAGTAATTTTGCTTATAACCTATCCCAGCCACTAAGTCAAATGTTGTATAAAAATTGGACTCATAGCCCAGGAGTAGGTACTACACTGCTATAAGGATATTTTAGCGACGCTCGAATGACGTCAACAGAAGGCCCGAACTTAGGCCCGTATTACAGAAGGAAACTCAAGCATTGATCTCTGTTTAAAACTAGTTTTAAGTCAAGTTTTAATTTTAGAACGTTCCTCAAGCATAGATTCATTGATCATTGTTCAGCTGAGTATCGCTTTATTTTAGAACGTTACTCAGTTCGTAAAGCGAACCCAAGCAGTGATTTGATCTGTAATCGCCCAAGTGTGGTCGAGACCGCGCTTGAGCATAGAATTGTCATGCCAATTTTTGTTTCAAGCGTAAGTTGTCGAGTTTTAATATCAAAATGGATATATTTGAAGAAGTAGATCATTACAATAATTTATTCAATGATGATGCAAATAGAAGGTTGAACTATAACGTTCCTCTTAGATATTTAAGGGATACACAGGACCCATATAATTGTGAAAACTTCATAAAGAGGTACAGGTTTTCATAAGACGTGGTAGAATATTAAATTCTACCTATGATAGACCACGATTTAAGAAAACCACATAACCGTGGGCATCCCCTAGCCCCAGAATTGCAAATTCTTGTGTTTTATTTTTCTTTCGTCCTGCCATTTAAAAAGTTATAAGAATAAATAATAATCAGCAAAACAAATAACAAAACTAATCAAAATATCTACGATGTTTTCATTTGCATAAATTGTTTGACATACTGACATTTTTATTAAATAGCGTACCTATTTATGTGTATAAAATTACTATACTTTATTTAAATAAATGAGGAATTGTACTACGAGTATTCGGGACCGAACTAGACCGAACTAATAACGCAGATTTCCTAAATAATTGGGCGCTTATGATATATTTTAATATTTCTAATCCAGTGAAGATTAAAACAAAGTTGGTAAATAAAATAAATCGTAAACGAAAACAGGCTGATACATAGACAATACACATCTCTGCTTGAGGTTCGATTTGAGTCTCGATTCAGCTGAATAGAGATTGATTACCGTTCTGGAATATGACCGATGCTCGAGTACTGATTCTATACTTAAACAGTGATCGACTGATTGACGCTCAAACTAGACTTGAGGAAGCTTCTGTAATACGGACCTTAGAGACTCAGGGCCCCTAGACACTTCGACATTTGAGGCCGCCCATTCCGAAGTCGTTTTGGAAATTTAGTAAATAAAATGCACTAGTACAGGAAGTTTTGAACTTCTTCAAATTTATATTTGACTTTAATTACTATTATTTAATTTCTACTATTAAACATCATAAATATGCATTATAAAAAATGACAACACCACATGTGAATTTTACATTCAATCCCAATATTTTACCTGCTTGAGGGATGAGTTTGATGACGATGATGATAAATGATAAATGCATCCCCCGTAGAGATGTAAAGAACTCGAGTCTTTGAGTCTTAATTCGATAGACTCGGCTCAATTTTACAAGACTCGGTGTACTAACAAAACTCAGAGCCTTGAGTCGAGCCGATCTGCAGTCCTTTCTCGAAAACTCGAGCGCCAAAATAGAACTCGTATTTCAAAAAGAACTCGAGTCTTAAAAAGAGCTCGAGTGTATCGAGTCTTGAGCGTATCAAGGTTGATTTATTTAAAAATACATAGACATAGTTCATGTGGCAACATGCTAAATGTGACCTTTAGAACACAGAACCTAATAATGCCATGCTTATTAGGTTCTGTGTGTACCCCAAGAGGGATAAAAACGTGACACTATTTATTATGTCGGTACGGATCAATTTTTATTGTTTGTTATTTTACGAGTATTTACTTAACTTACGTTTTTACTTCTGTGGTTATTATCTATTGTTATTGGAATAAAAATGGAGACAATAAATAATTACAACATAATGAATGATTTTTTTTATTTTGTCTTTGTTATGCGTTATGCTATTCAGATAATTCAGAATCAGTGAAACTAGGCAAACTAACATTCTTTAAGCTATCTTCCTCTCGTACTTTCCGTATAAAGTCTAATATCCTGGATGAAAATATTTTTTCTTATATTTACTTCTTTTATTTTAATAGGAAAGATTATTTGACACTAGCTATTTCCCGCGACTTCCTATATTATTTTTATTCCGACTTCTATTATAATCCCTATTTATTTATAAAGGAACTCCAAATGGAAAAGAACTTGAGCGCGACTCGTCGCGTGAAACGACTCAAGCTCGAATCAAGACCTGAGCGCCATGTTGCGCTCGAGTCTCTATGTAGACTTAAGTGTTCTAGTCTGGGGGTGTTGTTGTAACGAGTCGAGCTGTGCAATTTGTCAGCTGAGCCTAAAATTTAGGACTCAAAAGACTCGAGTTCTTTACATCTCTAATCCCCCGTCAGGCAGGCAAGGTTATTACCTGGTCGAAGTAGCTGGGTGAGTGGGGCCCTAGGCCGGGGCCTTGCAGGCCTAGGGGGTAATCCGGGCCTGGTTAACAGGGGTAGCGCTGTTGGTAAACATTTGTGGAATTGTTATGTGAAATGTCACTTAAAAAGTATAACAAAAATAGGCAGTCTTGGAGACTACCGACAGCGACAGATCGGGTGCCCCATTTCAAAACCTAGTAGGGACACTTTTTGAACGATTACAAGATACGAGACTAAAACGATTTGGTAAAAAAGTGTCCCTTACTAGGTTTTGAAATGGGGCAACCGAGATGTGAAATCTTAAAACTTTGGAATATGAACTTTGGGATATGTGTATACATGTACACAGGCCGGTACGTGTCGCCAGTCCGCCGCAACACGTCACATTAGCATGTCGCGGTTAGCATGTCGGTGACGCGAACCCACAAGTTTTTCCCCTACCAAAATCGCTCAACGCACCTAAAGAAGATTTATTTTCAAAAATACATACGACGAACGATACATAAGTCGGTTAAAAATAAGATGGCAGCGTTAGTTCCTATTTGGACCACGCGCCAAAATAGCCTTGTAACGTAGGACTACACATAGGTACTAAACTTTTTACCATCAAGAAGCAGATCAGGAAGACATGGGAAATGTCATGTGACAGTTATATATTTGATAGAATTGTTTTAAGAAATGGTTTTGTTCTTAAAATAGAATTACATAAATACAATTATCAAATGCTCGTTCTATTGACCTGCCATGGTACCGACATGGCGACATATTACCAACGCCTTTTTATTAATAGCATTTATACGTCACGTGTCGTCGTCGCACAGGATAACCCTGAGGTCGAATCCTCAAGACTGGAATGTAATAGAATCACTAGCAGAAGAGCACCCATACTTGGTCGGCCTGTTGAGTGGCACCAAAGATTATATCTGCACGGGTAGTATCATCGGTAAGCGGTCGGTACTCACGTCGGGCAGCTGCGTGTCCTACGATCCTAAATATGTCCTAATAAGTGCAGCCATATACGACAAAAAAATTAGCAACAATACTGTATTTGACGTGGCACACACCAAACTCCACGGAGACTATATATTCGATCTGAAAACGTCGGATCCCAATGTCACTCGGATGCACAGCAATATAGGCCTGGTGTTCTTGAAGCGCCCCGTCTTGGAAGTTTTTATTGTTTCAGCAGATATAGGAAACTTTTATGCTTCAGAGTTAAAGGAGAAAAAACTGATAGCAGTTGGTTATGGGAGACTCGGTACGTCCGACATGGTAGCGTTACAGCACCAAGCATACCATCAGACCCCGTGCACAAACCCGAAGTGGTACTATTGCGTTTGTGGCATCGAGTATTCAGCGTACACGAAAACCTATAATTACGAGTTCGGTACCGGAGCGCCAGTACTGTTCGGTCACCTACTCGTGGGCGTCACCGCTACTCCTTGTGGAACCCTTACGATGAAAAACTTGGGAATTCGATATAATATCTTCACCGTTATCGGGCCGTACTTGCCATGGATAGAAAAGTCACAAAATAAACCAGTAGAATTACAAATGCGTGCCACTACCTGTGGTGACACCGACCTGCAACCAAGTCTATTATTAAAACATTTTTGTATATCATTAGTAATTAGTAAAGCACTTTTATGAAATAATGAGATTTTTTCCTATTTATCAAATCTAAGAACTAAAATGGTTAAATTAGCACGTTTTATGTTATTGATTCACTAGTCGCCAATATTCAATCGGAAATTAGCATATATTACGACCTAGAACTTGTTGCGACTGTAAACAACACAAAGGTATGAAATATAAAAAAGAAGTAAGAAACGGTAGCAGCTCAGACATTGTTTGAACCCGTTCCAGTAAGTACGTCATCTTCTGCTAACATTTCAAACTAGTCATTAAGATAGCTACTTTGTCAGGACCTAATATAATATGTTGAGGATGCAATGCACTAGTAATTACACTACGGCTACATTGTCGCGATAACGCGAATTACACTTTGCGTGCTCTATCCCTCGCACACCGCTCAATGACTCGCTGTACAACAGAGAGCGCGCGAAGTGTAATTCGCGATATAGTGCAGTCCACTTATGGGAGATCTAGTGGTTTGTTTGTACCAATAATGCTACAGCTACATAGTCGCGATGACGCGAACTACACTTCGCGCTATCTCTATCGCACATGGCTCGACGTCTCACTGTACAACAGAGCGCGTGAAGTGTAGTTCGCGTTAACGCGACAATGTAGCCGTAGTATTACTGATTTTATTCTGCAATTATTAGCGGAATTATGAATCATTATTACACGTTAAGTAAACTCATATTAAGCAGATAGTTTTTATTTCTTCATCAAAGTCAAATTGATAACGTATTCATTAGATCCCAAACACAATGATTTTCTAATAACGATAATGATATTGGTAAAATGATGAGATGTTGTAATAAATTTTAACCTTTGACTCTGGGCCTCTGGTGATAAGCAACTGTATTTTATTAGTCTCCACCGAGTTATCTCATAGCGTCAGATGTGTCTGTGAAGATCTTGTTTTATGTTAGTGAATGTAGAAATATTATAATAAACAAAAATGAATTTTTGTAAGGTATTAGTGCGAAAAATGAGCCAAGAGAAGAAATGGCAGCCGTTGCGAAAGGTCGGCATCATTGGAGTGCCGTTTGAGAAGGGACAAAAGAAATACGGAGTGAGCGTGGCTCCTGCCGCGATGCGGTACGCTGGGCTTCTAGAGCAACTGAGAGAAATAGGTAAATCTCTTCTTTTTCTATCTAGTATCTATTTAACCGATCAGGCAGGTACCTACACCCAAACCAAAACGTTTCAATATTATACCAAGTTTTAAGAACGCAGTCAATTATATTTTTATCAGGCACAATTTATGTGTAAAAAATAAAAGAACATGTGCGTCCTGAAATGACTGGCTTGAGCATAATATTGCACGGTTAAAAGATTTTCGTTTAAATATAATGACAATCTTTTAAACCGTGCAATATTAGTCTGTTATTGAATCAAACAAATTATGATTATACCTAAAATCTCCTAAACTTGCGTGCCATGTCTTAAGTAGGAACCATAATTTAACCTAGGTGCCAACAGGTATTTCTTGTAGGTATCTAACCAGCTCACTGAAAAAGTGAAAAACTAAGATGCATAGGTACCTATTGAAATACAAAATATAATAAAAAATACAATAAAAAATAATATAATTCAGACGGCCTCGACGTAAAAGATTATGGGGACATCGAGACACCCGGGATCGAAGAGGTGAAGATGGAGAACATGGCACACTTGGCGCTGGTGTCAGCCTGCAACAAAAAGCTGTCACACAAGGTGTCCGAAGTCCTCAGGGATGACAGGATCGCTGTCACTATAGGCGGCGACCACTCCATCGGAGTCGGTAAGGAAATCGCTTACCAAATAGGGATGACGACATTTTTTTTTTTGCCCGTCTTGTACTAATATTATTCAAAAATATTGGACACGTGTTTTTTCTTTTTTTACGTAATCAAAAGATTACGGCAGTACATTGAGTTAAAATGTGACATGACGTCACGCCTTGCTAGATTTGATACTGAGTTGTGACGTAGCGAGCCCCACACCCCAACTTTAATGCGTTTTATCAAAGTATTTTTTTATTAATAGGATGATATGATAAAGCAAAAAATACGTGTCTAATATTTTTTTATTATCTGACCGACGGACTAAATAGAATTTCTTTTCTTTTACCCAGCCGTCATCCCTATTGTGCAGTGTTTGGATTATTTTATTGATATTGGATATATTTTTGACACATTTCTCCATACCAACTCTAACATTAAATACCCTACACATTCAATAGAATTCACACGAATTCAATTGTTTGGTACAGATGTAACTAGGTAATTACATTTAAATCCGCTATGTTTATTTAGGACATTCAAATTGATCCTGTTTGTTCCATTTCAGGCACAGTTGACGGACACTACCAAGTTAACAATGACATGATCCTCATTTGGGTAGACGCTCATGCAGATATCAATACTAACAAAACATCAGACTCTGGCTCAGTACACGGCATGCCGGTCGCTCTTCTAGTCAAGGAATTCTCTCATTACTGGCCCTACCTACCCACAATGGACTGGCAACAACCCTTGTAAGGAAATTGACTAATAAAACTATGTAAAATCATAAAATGTCCACTTTGATATGGGGAATAAAAATGATTTCTCTATCCCGATCCACTTTGAGGAGTGGCTGGAGAGGCGCCACGGCGTCCTCACCTTCCGCCTGACGCAGGTCCTCACCGGACACGGCAGCTTCGGGAGGTTCCTGTGTCGGATAAGGCGGGAGGAAACGTCCGGGTGTCACCACTGTGTGGATCGCCTGGAGGACACGGTGGAGCATACGGTGGAGGTCTGCCCGGCTTGGGCAGAGCACCGCCGTGTCCTCGTGGAGGCGATCGGCGGCAGAGACCTCTCGCGTCCGGCCCTGGTTCAGGCCATGGTACGGAGCGAGAGGGCATGGGCAGCCGTCACCTCCTTCTGCGAAGCAGTAATGCTCGCAAAGGAGGAGGCGGGACGGTTGAGGGAAAGGCAAGTTTCGCGCCCTCTCGCCCCTAGCCGCCGCAGGAGACGCCCAGGGCGTCGGGAATCCCGGGCGGATTTCCGGCCACCGTAGGCGCGGGCTTGCGGACGGTGAGCAATGGGTAGCTCACCGTCCGGTAAGGACCAGGCCCGGGTCGACGGCGCGTCGTATTCCACGCGCGCCTCAAAGAGATGTCGTCAGCACAAAGGTAGGGGTCCACTAGGGCCGATGCCTGCCGGGGTCGCGGGAAGGTACTTATGGGTCACCGAGGCCCCCGCAACACAGGCAACAGGAAGGAATACGGGTGGGTTTTAGTCAGTAAGAGTCTGACACACCCTCCCACTCCGCCCAGAGCGGGAGAAGTTATTTGATGATTTCCCACCCTAAAAAAAAAAAAAAAAAAAAAATCCCGATCCACAGAAAATATATTATCTACGTGTTTTATACTGGCCTATCTCCTAACTTTTCGATAAGCCATGGCTACAATGATGTCAGTGATTCAGCACATTGCAGCATTGGTGCGAACCCATTCGTATGTATGGGCGTTCTATAGTTTCTGCCTACCCTCACGGGAAGAAGGCGTGAGTTTATGTATGTATGATTTGATTCCCTCCCTAGAGAATGCAAGTAACTTGTCATTAACAAGCGGTGTGTAATATTACAGCACATTATTTTTTAAAGTGTAGCTCTTTAAAAACTTATTCTCCCTTTGCAGATTTTCTATAAAAAGCTTAGGATACATAGGTCTACGTTCCGTGGACCATTATGAGAGGCTTGCCATAGAGAAGTATAACGTTCCCACATTTGCTATGGAGGACGTTGAGCAGTAAGTAATGTCTACTACTTTAAGGAGTTGTGCTTGTGATTTTCATCAATAAATTCTATATTAATTATCCTTCTAGGTATGGTATTAAGAAGTCAATTGAGCACGTGTTAAAGAGGCTAGACCCTGAAGGACGCAGGCCTATCCACGTCAGCTTCGATATCGATTCTTTAGACGCATTAGAAGCGCCCAGCACTGGCACACCAGGTTTGTATTCAAAATAACAGGTGTTTTGATTCGAAACACGACGTTTCACAGCTTTTAATTCTCTCATTTGTGTTGGTTACAACTTTTTTTATCAATATCAAAAATCTTTATTTAAATAAGGCTTTGAATCAGATGGTTTTGTACGATGATAGTGTCATAGTGACAAAAGACTTACAGTCCCACACAATGCCCACCCTTTACCATTTCCTGTTACATCGTCCGTTAAGCACTCTAATTACGTAACACAGTTTGAATCACAATCCGAGAGTTTGAAGCATATTGCTAATCCATTGCTTCATTCATAGGTTTAAAAAAATCGTTTGCTCAACAACGGAAATAACGCAATGGACGTGGGTGAACTGTCAAAATGAAACCAATTGCGATTTATGTGTTACGCAATTGCCCCTCTGGTTGACCTAAGAATAGTATAAGAATAAGAATAAATTTATTTCGCTAAGTTTACATTCAATTGGATTTAATTCCTAGACCTCACACTAAGGGCATGGGCAGCCGTCAACTCCTTCTGCGAAGCAGTAATGCTCGCGAAGGAGGAGGCGGGACGGTTGAGGGAAAGGCAAATTGCGCGCCCTCTCGCCCCTAGCCGCCGCAAGAGACGCCCTGGGCGTCGGGAATCTTGGGCGGATTTCCGGAAACCGTAGGCGCGGACTTGCGGATGGTGAGCAATGGGTAGCTCACCGTCCGGTAAGGACCAGGCCCGGGTCGACGGCGCGTTGTATTCCACGCCCGCCTCAAAGAGATGTCGTCAGCATAAATGTAGGGGTCCACTAGGGCCGATACTAAAGGGTCACCGAGGCCCCTGGCAATACAGGCAACAGGAAGGAATACGGGTGGGTTTTACTCAGTAAGAGTCTGACACACCCTCCCGCTCCGCCCAGAGCGGGAGAAGTTATTTGATGATTTCCCATCCAAAAAAAAAAGACCTCGCACTAGGATTCCCTGCGTTATGAGATCCATGCTCCTTCGTTCGTTAATAATCCTCCCATAGATGAATATATACTGGATAAATCCTCCTACTAAACTAAAAACAATAAACAACCGCATACTACCTACTCTTTTTCCAGCCCTTGTAGATTTTATACATACTACAGGTGTAGTACACATTTCCTCGTCTGCCTAGCCTTTTCCCAACTATGTTGGGGTCGGCTTCCAGTCTAACCGGATCCAGCGGAGTACCAGTATTTTACATGGAGCGACTGCCTATCTGACCTCCACAACCCAGTTCCTGGGTAATACGATACCCCTTGGTAAGACTGGTTATCAGACTTTCGGGCTTCTGACGACCTGTAACGACTGTCAAAGACTTTCTTTGATAGTCGTTATGGGTCGAGAAGTCTTGGCATGTAAAGATGGTCACCCATCCACAGACCAACCGCGGCAAGCGTAGCTTAACCTGATCGATCGACCCGTGCGGCTGTTATTACTTAGCCACAAGCCCCTTAGCCTTCCGGGATTACATGGGTGATGTAATGTTATATTTTACAGTTCGCGGAGGACTGTCTCTTCGTGAGGCCATCAATCTGATGGAGATAGTGCACGCAACTGGTCGATTGCGGGCTGTGGACCTGGTCGAGATCAACCCAGCTCTGGGCAACGAGAACGACAGGAAGCAGACTATTGAAGCAGGGATGTGTGTTCTGAAGGCAGCATTGGGTTTCTCGAGACGAGGCACTGCTCCCCGCGGGGTGTTGGACCTGCCCATACAAGACCATGAACTTTAGAAACGATGCCTCATAAGCATGTAAATCTAGGTAGATACTGGTGCCAATTCTCTTGTTTACAAACTAAACTAAATTTAAGTTCAGTGCATCTTTTTCTTTCTATTTCATTTTAGTTTAGTCCTGTCAATTTAATCACCGCCTGTCACTACTCCATACAAGTTTAGACGTGATTAAAAACTTGCCTACTTAAATTACGTCAATTTACGTCAAGCGCTGATTAATTTGACAGGACTAAACTAAAATTTATCTTCTGTCCTCTTCTTAATGATATACAAAGAAAAAGATGCACTGAACTTAAATTTAGTTTAGTTTGTGAACAAGGAAATCGGCACCAATACCTATGACACTGTTTACCTATAGGTACTAGCCAAATATTTATAAATGTATGCTTGTTTTCAGAACAGTGTGTATCGTAAGTTTTTTTATGAACAACTACATTTTACCTAGTAAACCCTCATACAGAGCCCGGGCGTAAATATGGCACATCGATCTTAAAAAGAGACCATCACAAAAGAGTGACAGAGATGACGCATTACAAAGCCGATCTGCTGCTGTCCGCGGGTTCGCCCGCGTTAGTTTTTCTAAATTAAATAAAAGTAAGCCAAAGCCTAAGTTACTCCTTACTTAAGATATTTATTTACATAACCAAATAACAAGATGATTATTAACATTAACTCAATTAAATTAAAAATAAGTTAAGCCTAAAAAAGGCCCTCGGGGCATTGTACCAAGGACGCTGGCGGCATTTCCTCGCTGAATTGCAGTGCTAATGCGTTGCGCGAGAAAGCCGCCAGCTTTTCGGTCACCAGTTACATCAACTAGACGTTTCGCGATTTCCGCAAATAACTTATGCGCACTGGGACCCCAAGGACCGAGGGTCTCGAGAAGGCGTGAATGACGGCCACGACGCCCGCCACGAGTTTAGTTACTCCTTATAACATCAGCTATCTGGAAAGTCCCGTCAAAATCAGTCCAGCCGTTTCGGAGATTAGCCGGAACAAACTGACAGGCAGGTAGGCAAAAATGTTAAAAAAAAAATGTATAAGTACCGTATAAAGGTACCAGGTTGTTATTTGACATTACAAACAGACACTTCAACTTTATTTACTTGTATAGATACCTATGTTCGGCCGGGTAGGGACTGTTATTAGCTAAGTTCTTTGTTATAATATTATGTAGTTTTATCAAGTTTGTAGGTACGGTTAGCAATAAAAGTAGATCAAACTTGAGTTTTTAAATCATAATTATTGAGAATTGCAAAATATATATTTTCCTAAAACAATCGAAAGGGAGGTAAAATGTAAATAATACTAACTCTATTGTTAAGTAACAGTGTACAATTTCGTTGCTAACCGTACATGCATATTTGACGCCATAGATTATGATATATTATATGCACTCGGTGATTAATAATGTTCTTGTGGAACATTGAATGCGCGCCTATATTATACCAGTGCACACAATAAAGTATTACCTACATAAAAGTATTGTTTTATTGCTAAGATCTAACCATTAAAAGGGCCAAGTTAAAATCAGCGGAACGATCGTCAGTATTGAAATCATAAACTGAATTTTATAGGCTTTTCTATTGAGTTAGCTAGAGTCATGCTATTTAATTTTCTAAATGTCCCAACATGATTGTAATTCTGGTGAGTACCTGACTTAACCGGTTGATTATTAATTGTAAAAAAGAGTTCTGTATTAAAATGGGAAAACATCGAGATACCTTAATCAGATAAATCACTGTGTGACTTAAAGCCGCACTTAAGTCAAACGTGTACGTGTACTATTTCGCCATCTATTACTATTACCCAAGTGCTTGAACTTGCACATTTCTACCGTGCGCTTACGCAGGAACTCGTGTAGTCGTACTTACTGAAACCATATCTATATACCTTTGTATTATTCAATATGAATACAAAATGCTTACAGATTATAAGTTTGATTACGGTGGTGAACTGTCTAGAACCAATTGTAAACAACGATATAAATAATGATATAAAAAAGGTTATCGGCAAATATTTGAGCAAAGTACCCGATATAGAACCACGTTACGTTATCAACGACAAGTTATCAAACGTGATAAATCACTACTTTAAAGGGAAGATATCTTCATTACCCCTATACAAGATAAGTTTGAAGATAGATAGGAATCCCGTGAAGATCCCATGGACTTTAGACGCAGTAGAAGAGGCAAAAGGCGAAACTGTAATGCAGAGGGCCCAGTCGACCGAGCAACAAAATAAAATTGATAAGCATGTCAGGCATTACAAAGTGGTGAAGTCATCCGTTCTTAATTCATCGACTGAGAAGCCCGATATCAACACGACGCCGAAGGCGTCAGCGACGGCTACGACGCCGAAGACGTCAACGACGGCCACAACGCGGAAGAGGTCAATGACGGCCACGATGCCGAACGGGGCAACGACGGACACGACACCGAAGGCGTGAATGACGGCCACGACGCCGTCGCCCCTGAAGGAAATACAATAAAACAAAACATATTGTTTGGTTCTTTTATTTCTATTGCTTGTTTATTTCATTTTTACATACTAACATCTTATCTCAACGTAACGTGTTGATGTTACTCAGTCCATCCTATTTACGTGCTGGCACACAATAAAATATTAACGTCGATTACATCAGCAAATATGAACTTTATTGGCAAACTTATTATAATCTGAACAAGAATTGTCATTCACATGATGGATACAAATATATCAATTTGTAAGAAAATTGGGCATAACGATTTATCTATGTAGGTACGTATTATCAATTCACTGTTTTGTGCTTAAATAATTCATTAACAGAACATGTTTATATAAAACTACGAAAATAATGTAAACGCGATGTTTTGAAAGCATACCATCAAAAGGTCTGCTTCCGACATTCTAAAATAATAACAAAAAAAATCACAGCAAAGTCATTTTTAAGCCGAATATCCTACCAGCTGCACATCAAACCCTTTTTAAGGTCTTTGATAGGTATAATAATGACTCTCAAAATCGATCTGAAAATATAGTTTTTTTTAACTGATAACTTTAAAGTTTTCCTTTATTGAAAACATGATTTATAGGCATAACGGCGTGATAACAATTTTAATTACTACTAAAACAAAGGTTAGTACCCAAACTTGTATTCAATAATTGGATGTTTTAACATTCACACTACTCACTCACTAGAAATGGCAGACTGTGTATATCCTTATTTAGAGCACCAACAAAAATATTCATAATAAATTATGAAATAACTATTATTAATTATTTAATCATAGTACCAGGGTTGCTGGCTATATTCAAATCGTCGCAAGCGCCCATTTATCATATCAGAGAGATTTAGGTACGTTTCAGTAAGGATATCCCAATATATCCTATATCGGTCGAAATAATTATGCACTATTCAGAACCCTTTTATATCAACTGAAATAATGGATGTAATATTGACAAGCAGGCCTACTCGCGTCATCTCGCATCGAATTTAGCTATTTTTATCCAATTAACAGTACAAATAAGAATCAAATTGAAACTTCATTGAATAGAATGTGAAAAAATTCTACCATGAAGATGTTGGTATAAGCCAACTATATTGTTATGTAATTATATGTTGTTCCTGGCTTTTCAAATGGGTAAAAAAACTCAATTTGAAGCTAACTATTGAACTAATCATGTACCAACAGATTAATAAAATAACGGCTAAACTAATAACAAACTAATGAGATGAACTGGTGTGGCAAAATAACTTAAAATGTCTAATGAAACAATAAAGAAATAATTCATAGACAAAAACATGCTCTAAATTAGATTAGAAGTTGACTTGAGGTCGGTAATGTGTCTGGAACTTATTGGTTTTAAGAGACATCTTCATCTGCCATTTCGCCTGTACGCGTTTCATAAAGTGGATGTCACGTGCTTTCCTGTAAAAAAAATTATATATCTAGAAGCCATGTAGCTAAGTCCTTGCAGAGTTACTTGCGGGGATTGCGGAACATGTCCCAAGCCCACTTGCACGTAGAGATGCTAGTTTCGATACGAATAAATACATCTAAACTGGCGCTACACTTGGCGAAATGAACTTTATTCCAATAAGAATATATTTTGTATTATCCTAGTTAAGCGAATATCTTCACAAATACAACATAATATGTTGTATTTGTGAAAATATACGCTATATAAAAAAAAAATAAAAACTATATATATAAAAACGGATCATACTATGATCCATTTTTTGCGTGCTGTAATCAAGTGGTCATGTAATTCAGGGGATCATAATTATTATCAGCTAACCCAAAAGGATAACAATTATTAAAAAAGAACAATAATGGCCGAGCAGCCGATGATTTTGAGTTAACTTACTTTGCAGCTAAAGCCTGTTCTTTGGGCGCCCAGCCGAGGGCCCGGTAGACACCAAGTAGCCTGTGCAGTTTACGGTCCGATTTCTTCACTAAAGCCTGACTGTTCGTACTCAAGTTTTGTTTGTAGTATCTGAAAATCAATAAAAAAAAAAGTCTTTAAATAAAAGTCCTAAACATAAAGGCAGAATATTACAGAATTTCAAGTAGTGAGGCTATGTTAAAAAAATGATGACAAATGTTAACACAGTATATAGTTTATCATCGTCCAATAAATGTGACGCGAACTATTTTACTCTGATAATTATCAGAGAATATCATACCTCATAATATTACATTCATAACAACCTACATAATCGGAAGGAAACTAACTACATAGTTTTATTTGAGTTGTAATTAATTTAGTTCCAATCAACTTTCTGATGCGAAGGTCATGTGTGATCACATCCTATAAAGCCCTGCAAATGCTGCAGCTGTATACAATTTCGCGTGAAGAACTATGCAGTACCTACTGTATTATAAATAACTGATAAATTTTATTGACTTAGGGTGAAAACAAATGATGATAGGCATCAAGCCACAGGTTTAAGTATATAACAGGATAATTTGTAGTAATTAGTAATAATTAAAGTTGTTGTGACTGCAGAGCCACAAAAACTTTAGCTTCAGTTGCAGAAAAGAGCTTCCAAATACGCTGTGTGTCTACAGCTGTGTTGCAGACAATAGTCTATTTTTAGGTGTTATAAACAATAGAGCAGATTCCCATTGAGTATGTGGCCTGTTACTCTACACAACATCAAATTAAATTAACTGGCTAAACTGTTTTTTGCTTCGTCATTAGATTTTAATAACCATCTTATTGAACTTAAACACCTATTACAATGAAACTTACTTCATAAGTGATCGATGGCCGACAACAACGCCTGAAGGAAGCACCAGTTGGAAGTCATCACCCTGCAGTGCTGCAGGACCGTCTACTTCTTCATCAACTTCCATGCCTTCATCACCATCTTCATCTTTTTGGTCTGGGTAAGAAGTGCTGAAAGATAATAAAAAGAGTCAGATTAATGAATAGTGTGTGGAAGAGAAGACTGACTGTGTGTGATGTAATCAAGTTATTCTGCTGCCCATTCTAAGTACAGCAGAATAATTATTTATTTTTCTTTTAAGACATCCACAGGGAGAGTGTGAATAGTATTAAATAAGTGATTTTCCAAAAAATATATATAATACATATGGCTAAGACTGTGATTAGTACAACTCAAATACTATTTGAAAAGTTTTGATTTTACCTGTAATCATAAAAATCTGCATACTCTGCTAAGGCAAGCCCTTCATGTAACATTTTGCAATGTCCCTTATCAATCATATGGCCCCGGACTGCCTCCATTGAGTAAAATGTCTTGCCTGTATCATTGCACCAGAGGCACATGTAACCTTGTGAAATCTGTGGACCATAAATAAAAATATCAACTACAGAATAAATGATGAATGAGTTACATGTTGTTATTAATTTTTGTACTGTTTTCTAGGATAAATAATTAATGTAAATGTAGAATAGAATAGAATAGAATAGAATAGAATACTCTTTATTACATACACCATATAAATGAAAGACACAAATGATGAAATTTTACAAGGGGTGACACAATGGGCTGTCTTATCGCCAAAAGCGATCTTTTAAAGACAACCTTTAGATGGATTAAAGGGGGAAGGAGAGACAATACTGCAAGTAGTCAGTAGTGTACCAGTTACATATACAATAAATACATACATACATACATACATACATACATACATACATAAACCATATACTTATCTACATAAATATATGTAATTTATTATGATAGAATATGTGAATATTACATAAAATTTGTAGTGTTGTGTGAACTGCATAACAAAATATGTGATGCAAGAAAAACAAATGCAAACAATATGTTTATGTTGCAGGCTGTGCGGAGGGAAAGAGAATAAATGAGGATGCATGCATAAGCTATCTAATTCTATATAATGAACCCCAGTAAAACTTAAATAATATTGGGTCTTACCTTTTCTCCTAAATACAAAAGAAGTTCTTTCATGTCAATACAATATTCAACATCGGGTATGAAGAATGAATGGGCCTCAGACATGTGCTTGAGATTCTTGACCATGTTCTTACTGTGGTGGCCACAGAACAGGCAGTCTCGAGGCTTGATCAGAGAGTCACTGCCCCTGATTCGACATTCCTCCCACTCGTCTGAGTCAAGCTGAAAATAAAAACATTATTTTGTAGACAACATATTATTATTCAGGGATTTAACTTAACCAGTATTATATAACTTTAATGACTAACTATATTAGTACACTAATAATAAATTATAATAAGTTTTGAAGTAGATATCTAACAAACTGATAGGACATTGTTATAGTATCAAGTACGCAGTCATGATGTCAATATTTTCAGGGGATAGGATGTGGCTGTATAGTATTTAAAAATATAATCCATGAGAATTAAAAATACTGTTTCAAAATATAATTCAATAAGTGCCATATTATCAGATAGATAAACTTTGGATTGTAAAACAAACCTCTTCAATTTCAGAATCTGTTTCAATGTCCTCTTCCCCGGAGTCATCCACAGACACCACAACAAACTTGCTTGGTTCCTTGGAACCAATTGCACTGGAAGCGTTTGCACTTAAAGCATTTGCACTGGAAGCATTCACACTGGTAGCATTCACACTGGAAGCTTTTGCACTAGCATCAACCTTCACAAAACTGTCTGTATCTGAATTACCACTATGCTCCTCCTCCTTGTTTTCAATATACCTTTCCTGAGACAACTTGTGCTTCTTACTGTTCAAGTGATTGTCAAAAGCATTCTTTGTGTTGAATAACTTCGAGCAATACTTGCAGTACTGTGATTCATCACGATTTAAGTTCTGGCTCTGTTCTCTGTGTTCTTTAGCCCGTAGTTCAAATTCCTCAAGAGTTACAGGCGGTATTGAAGCCACCTTTCTTTTCAAATTGTACCTGTGCCAGTCCTCTTTATAATGTTCACGTTGTAATTCAGGCGTTTTGAACATCACCTGGCAGGTTATACAAGTAAATGTGTCTGGCATTGTTACTTATTTCTCACAATTCACAACTAGACGTAATCACAACTAAATGAACAATGGTCTCGATTTAACTTTAGTAATTGGTTAGATTTTAATACGAAATTAAAATTAAGGGTGAATACGGTGAACTGATAGGGTTGAATTTGAACAAAAAAACGTACAAGTACGTCGCACATACATATGGCCCATTAGTGATGCACACTCCCAACTTCATCACAACCACGTTTATTTTGTAGTCGAATATGCCGAAGCGTTTATGAACGCTTTGGTATAATATTCGACTACAAAATAAGGTACCTACTAGGCTAGGGCTTCATATCGTAAGAATACCGCAAAAGGCATATTGTTTGTTATTTGAATCTTTAAAACATAGACATTAACATAGGTGCATAAAACATTGAATTGTGGCATAAAATAATAATTATGTTAACAAGTAGTCGATTGCTGCTGATGATTTGAGCTCATGATTATACATACATATTAGTCTATGCTCAAGCCCAGCATTATTTCCTCAAATTTCGCATCTGACATTGACCGCATTGAAGGTCATACCTATCATAGACATATAAAAATAGGTGCATACCTACAACTCGATATTGGCGCATAAAATGGCTGCCGTTGGTAGGGTTGTGTCCATCAAGGAAAATGGGTGTTACTATAACTAGTATCGATACTAGTCTTACTAGATATCACGTTTGGATCATAATTACATACTCATAGTCCGTTGTAACCGAAAAACATGAGTAGGTTAAAATGATTACAATAAAAATATATGATAAAATTAATAAAACAATGAATATATTATTCAAAAATATTGCCTATTCTGAATCACTATCTTCAGAGTCGAACTCAGAGTCAGAATTTATTTGAGCAATATCCCTAAACTCGAATTCAGGTGTTTGAAGATTCAGCAGATCCAATGTTTCATCAGACAAAGGTTTCTTTTTTTTTGCATCCATCGTTGGTCTTACTGCTGAAATAAGCGGATCGGCCGAAAGAAGAAGGAAATTCAAAATATCTTCATTGGAACTCACTCTGCTCTTCTTACGTGAGTGATGTTCTCTGAATCTTCTGAAGTCCTTGTTCCTTGCTTCTGAAGCTTCTTCAGATAAACTTCCAATCGATACTATTGCGTTAGAAGCAATAACTTCGGCTCCATGAAGCAGTATCGTGGGCACTGTTAATGACATGTAGTACCAGTTGTACAATTCAACATATTTCTCAGCAGTTATGTACGCATATTCTTTAAATTTCGAAATATTGATGGGTTCTCCTGAAGCTTGCAAAAATACAGCAAAACTTCGGATCAGATCTTTATCTAGTCCTATGATAGCCGCAGTCTTTTCAGGAAATTCAAAGAATCGTCGTGCAGTGTTGCCGTCGTTAGTTGTGCCATAACCTTGTTTTACGACATCGATTAATAGGTTGAGCTCCGTTTTGAACCTGGCTTGGATAGTTTTCTTTCTTGCATCCACTGCAGCTTTCTCACTATCCCCTCCAGCAGACCACTTCTTAATATCTAATTTATATGCGATATGCAAAAGACATTCCATCATGTTTATGCGTGCATGTAGTGAAGAAAGTCCGAGCTCCATCAAGTCATCTTCTGTTGATTTCTTTTTAACTTCTTCCAAGTTGTTAATCTCCGAAGGTTTCGCCAAACAAATGTAGCACGCTGCAATCGATCTTACGTTAGGAGAAAGGTATGTTTTTATTTTAGCATCTACCATGGTGAGCATTAGCTTATGACTCACCATATTGCTATCACAATCAGATGGTTGGAGAGCCGATACCTCAGCTTTGACTCCTTCACCACTGTTTCACTTTCTTTAACAAAGGTGAACTGTACTGGGCGACAATACGCTGCTGAGCAAGGTTTCGGGTTCTCCCAAACTGTGATGTCTTCACATGTCATCTTCAGTGGTGATAACGAAGTCATGAAGATACTAGAGTCATCTTTATAGAATCCATCTTCTGTTTGTATCTGCTTTGGCTGGATGCTCCGTCGAAACCGTATTTTGATATTAAAATGAGTTCTTTTTTTTGTATACTTTCTGGCAAAGATTTAATTATTCTTTTTGCTGTCAGATCTAGCAAAGCTTGCAGTGAAATTTTTGCTGAGGAATCTGTCACCGTAATTGATTTTTTCGGTTCAGGTGGAAAGCACACATTTTTCTCTTTTTGCACGCAGTAACACGAAGGGTACAAGTGCTTAAGGCCTTCTCGAATTGCTGATTCTCGCAGAGTTATACAGGGTGTTTGGTGCATCGTGTGCCAAATTGAAATGGTCGACTGAAAGGGTCATCCGCTAGCCTTTCAGACCCCTTAACACCCCTCATGCTCTGTGGATTTTTTTTATCGACTTTTTATTGTTTTCCAAAAAAAAGACCCAAATTTTACATTCAAATACAGATTTAAAAAAAAATATAAGGCGTAGACTCTGAATTTTAATTTTATTTCGATGTGTATTGTTTAAGAATACTTTTAAATACAAAATTAGTGATATTAGTCACCTAGTTTTTTTTTTAATTCACTCGCAAAGGTAAAACTTAAATTAAAGCTGTACATGTTACAGCTATTTATAAGGCTACAAAAAAAAAACCAAAAGCGACCGGGATCTTCCAACTCCCTCATTAATTCTCCAGTCTATCCTCTTTCTAATGATGTGCCACATGCCATAAAAGTATTTTAACAACTTTGTGAATTCGCTAGAATTGTGAATTAAGTCACATAAAACTACATTCCAAATTCTAATGAAAAAATATTTATTGCGGAACTGTTACTTGAGAAAGAGGTAAAATTTGTTTTCTCACTCTTTCACAGTAAAATCTATCTTCTATCTTTTTCTTGCATACCTTAAATCGGTTTGAACAAATCGCGCCGCCCGACCCGCCATTTTTTTAGTCGAGACATCACTGCCTCTGCTACCTAACGTGTGTGCTAGTTCACCATACTCCGCGATTCTTTTATTACTTTGTTATCGTTAAGTTTTGTTGGTTCTTGTTACATTTGTTTAATTTTTGTTGTTATTGTTAAACTTTGAGTTTTTTGTTATTGCAATGGCGACATTCTCTAACGAAGAATATGCGGACATCATGATGGCTTACGGAGCCGCTAATGGCGTCGCTCGTGCAGCGCAACGACTTTACCAGGAACGCTTTCCTGGTAGACGATTACCTGGCCGCAGAGTCTTCCCCAAGACACATACCGAAGCATACGCGAGACTGGCAGTGTTACTTTTAATGAACCAAGGGGCCATATTGTGCGACATATTGTTGAATAAGACGAGAGAATACTGGCACTTTTTGAGGAAGACCCTACAAGAAGCATTAGAAATGTGGCATCACATCTTAATATTTCAATATGGAAAGTGTGGAAAGTACTTCGTCAAAACAAAAAGCATCCATTCCACTACACTCCGGTGCAAGGTACGTAATTTTAAACTAACTTTAAACCCGTGCAAGCTTTGTTTGACCTTGCCTTTGTTTAGCAGGTAATGGGTATGGTATGGCGTCACTTCCAGGTAGTGAATCTATTAGCACGAACAGCGGGTCCTTTCTTGTGCAATTACTTATTGCCCAAGAGAAATTTAAGAGTTTTTTGTTTGTTGCAGGTCTTGAGGGTGGCGAGTTTGAGAGACGAGTGGCTTTTTGTCGGTTTCTTTTACACACGGATGTGGATGATCCTGATTCTTTAAAAAGAATACTGTGGACGGATGAATCCAAATTTACCAAGGATGGGATCCTCAATTTACACAATTTGCACCACTGGACAACGAAAACGCAAAACCCACGTGTTAAAAGACAGAAATCTTCTCAAAGAAGGTTTAGTGTAAACGTTTGGGCAGGAGTGATTGGGAATCAGGTAATTGGACCGCATTACCTGCCCGATAATCTCAATGGCGAAGACTACCTGGAATTCCTACAAAATGACCTGCCCGAATTAGTGACCGATGTGCCCGTATTTAATGAACGTGTGCCCATTGTATTTCAAAATGACGGCTGTCCCGCGCATTGGCGATTGACTGTGAGGGAATATCTCGACAATGTGTTCCCCAATGCATGGATTGGACGCGATGGCCCTATTCCATGGCCGCCACGTTCCCCAGATCTAACTCCGTTAGACTTTTATGTCTGGGGACGTGCCAAAGAGTTGGTATATGCCACGGAGGTTCCAACTAGGGAGGTATTAGTCCAACGCATAGAAGCGGTATTCAATACTATTAAGGAGGAAATACGACTTCGTACAACAACTGTTGAAATACGAAACAGGTGTCGGGCCTGCATTCGCAACAGAGGCCAACAATTTGAGCAAGATTTGTAACAATGATTAAATAAATGTTAAAAATGCAATTTTGTTTTTTTATTTCAAGTAAATCCCACGAAAGATACAGATATGAGACACGAATTTACCTAACCATAAGAATGAGATAGCAGATTTATAGGTTTGACAGGTATCATTTAAGAGATTTTTTTTAAATCATAATTTTGAATATTAGCCTTAGGTGATTCGATTCACAATTCTAGCGAATTCACAAAGTTGTTAAAATACTTTTATGGCATGTGGCACATCATTAGAAAGAGGATAGACTGGAGAATTAATGAGGGAGTTGGAAGATCCCGGTCGCTTTTGATTTTTTTTTTGTAGCCTTATAAACAGCTGTAACATGTACAGCTTTAATTTAAGTTTTGTCTTTGCGAGTGAATTAAAAAAGAACTAGGTGACTAATATCACTAATTTTGTATTTAAAAGTATTCTTAAACAATACACATCGAAATAAAATTAAAATTCAGAGTCTACGCCTTATATTTTTTTTTTAATCTGTATTTGAATGTAAAATTTGGGTCTTTTTTTTGGAAAACAATAAAAAGTCGATAAAAAAAATCCACAGAGCATGAGGGGTGTTAAAGGGTCTGAAAGGCTAGCGGATGACTCCTTCAGTCGACCATTTCAATTTGGCACACGATGCACCAAACACCCTGTATATTGCCACTTTGATAATTTCAGAGATATCAGTAAACCAAGTGCTTTATGGGGTGAAAACGTTTCTTTACTGGTTGGTTTTTAATTAAATCTTGAAGTTTTTCAATCACAGAAGCAGTGTTGTTATGGCCTTCATCTTTAAACTTAGAAATAGTTGCAAATACGAGCTCACTGGAATCTTTGTCTGTCAGTCTCCACTTCGCCTCTTTTTCTGTTTCGTTCCCAAGTGTTCAAAAGGTTTACGATTTGAGATTTTTCGTTCCGGCATTGGTCCAGTTGATGATGTAGATGCCTCCAAAATAGAACCAATAGCGCTTGACGATGATTCCAAAATAGTAATGTTAGAACTTGGTGATGGCTCCAAAATTGGCATTATATGGCTTCCCTCATTTTGAGTAATCGATTTTATATTTTCTTTTAAGCAACTCGGCCAATCAACATCAGCCTCGAGCCAACTTTCGTATTCAGTTCGGAAACTCTCATATTTCTGTTGTGTAGATACATATCGTTTCTGTGCAGCCCTAGTGAATCTCCGGCAAAATTCTTTTAAAGTCACACAATCTTCTTCAGATACACTGTTGTTTAAACGAGATAGCACGGTTTGAAACAAAAAAATATAGTCATTAAGTTTGTGAGCGTTTTTCAAAATAACGAACAAATCTAAGTTTGATACGATGCTTGCCATGATGTTTGTACTTTCAACGATTGAAGAATACTAAATGATTTTTTTAGTACGCTCCTATTTATTGCGATCGACTTTAATGTATGTGCCCGAAAAACTAATTTACTAACTACCCTCTTAATTGCTAACTAATGAGAACCCAATTATTTAATAGATATAGGTATTCAAAAAGTCGGTAGATAAATGTCATTAACAAACAATAATTTCCTGAATTTTTTTGGGAATTTTGAGAATTATTAGATTAGATAATTACTATTTCAGATTTAAGCTAATGAGTTTTAAAGCGAATTTCACTTTCTAATGAGGCACATAATTTTATTGATTAAATGTCTAGTCTATACATCCATGTTAAGCTTAATATTAGTAAAAAAAGAAACGCATGTTTGAGCTTGGCATGGAGTATGTCAAAAATTCCAAAATAATTCATATATTAATAACCTAAGAGGATATTAGGCGCAATTGTGCGATAATGGAGATATCATCATTTATTATGCCGACTCCATACAAATTTTTTCGAAAAAAAATCTGAGTGCGCTGTTTACGATTATAAACCTGAAAGTTCATTATATATGTATAGCATATAGTAGGTATTCTCTATCGTTCACAAGCTAAAAAAGCGTCACTTAAAAAAGAAATTGAATGTCTATGAAAATCGAATTTCAGCCCACTGTGCGCGCCGCGGGCTGCGACGTGTGTAGACACTGAACGGTGTTACACAATACAATACCGTTCATACACTCACGATAGTTCCTTAGCCCGGACCATAACTGGTTAGTTCTGGAAGCGGGGTGGGCGAGAACTAAACACCTGTTCTGTAGGAGCGTCGAGTTGGCTCCCACGTCACTGGTCGTCTTCGCTGGGCCTCTCCCAGGTAACCGGGGGTCTCATCTAGCGGGGGCTGAGCGCCGTGGAGTCGTGAAGAGAGCGGCGCCAACATACAAGCGTCGAGACGCGCCTACAGAAAAACAAATAGCAACCACTCACACAGACGCGTTAACACGCGTCCAATATCAAAAGCCGCTATAGGCACACCAAGAGAGGGGCCACAACAAGAATATACGGTGTTTTGCCCCCATAACGTTGGACCACTATTTCCGCCGCACCTGTAGGCCGGTCTCTTCCGATTTCACGCTTCCCTTGACGAACTGGCCAAAGCGCATAGTGGGTGTGGTCCTAGTCTGCCGCACCGAGCTATGGTCTATGGTCTGTGCCGTAATCCGTTGTTGACAGTGACACACATGACTGTTGACCTGTTGACACTTGGCATTCAGTAACACTGTCAAAAAGAAATCAGGAAACCAGGAAACTTGACTGATCGTGATAATAATCCGGAGGTTTGCAAAATTATTAGAAAATGTTGCCTCTGCCCGGTCATGTGGAATCATTGACCTTTTATCACTGTGGTGTAAAAATATTATATTAGTGACCTTCATAAAAACTTTAGGAGTTCAAAGCGTCAGAATGTTGGAAACTGATGAAGTTGATGACGATTTCTTTACTCCAGTAGCTGGGTAAGTTTTAAATTTTTGAAGTTTTGAAGTGGTGTCGTTCGTAGTAAAGTGAAAGCCATTAACTATTCCCACACCACACCTATCTGGTTGATTTAATTAGCATTAGGAGAGAACACTTACTTATACCACACCTTAAACTTATCATCATGTTATCTTTTCAGCACATCTCTGGCCAATATATTTGGAAATATAACTAAAAGAAATGAAGGTAAAGTAAATGACTCATTAAAATATGTCCCTCCAAAGCCTCAAAGCATTCTACCAAAACAAGAACAAATAAAAACTACAGAATGTATATTTGCCTGTGCTCTTATTGGACACGAGTGGTAAGTTGTTATGTGGGTTATACTACTACCATCTCCATAGACGGGAGAATTGCGGCGATTGTCTAGCCATGCCATCAAATTCTCGCTGATGATTTTGCCATGTAGAGATTGCTCTATAGTTTCTGTAGAACTTGATATCACGGCATGACGATTTCCGCGATAATCTCGCCCATGTAGAAGTCGCCTTACTTCTATTTGCATAGCATTTACATTTTTAAGACAAGTGGAATTAATTAAACCATGTAAGAATAAATCGTGGGTAATTAATTTAATATCAACTTAACTTGGAATTGATTTTCTTTTCACACCATTCCAGCACTAATTTATTTATTTAAATAATTGAATATGATAATGCTGTCAGCCAAGTCCATAAGAAAACAACTAAAGATGTTTCATATTTAGTTATAGCCCTAGCACATCATTGTAGGTTCATTCTAAACATTACAATGATTACCCTTCTGTAATTTCAGGTTCAACAATGTCTACACATCAAGAGGAAAACTAGGTTTTGCCATTGTTAAGATTCAGAAAACTGGTGCTCATAATATTGTACTCTATGACTCTAATAAAACTACCCTGTCATGTACCACACTTTTACCTAATTTAGAGGTAACCATTAAAAACGATACTTATATCTCATATTATGATAATCTTCGAAAGTACTGGAGCATATATGGTACAAAAGAGGAAGTGAAAAAGGTTGCAGAACATTTAACTAGTTTTGAAGTAAACATCCAATATTCATCATACTCAGATCAAGGCCCACCAGAACCTAGTAATGTTGAAATTAAGGCAGATGTTACTTTAGAAAAAAGTGAGAAAATTGATAAAGGAAGTGATACTGACTCTTCAATTAACAAGAAAACGAAGGCTTCAATTTTAAACCGAATCGCCAATATGGGTCATTCAGTTTTGCCGACTCGAGCTCTACCTGTAGAAAGAACTAGTGATTCATCAGACACAATGGAAACAGAAGCCCATCCAAAATCTGTGAGACACAAACCAGTAAAAAGTATTATTAAGAGGAATCATTTGGAAAACATGTCTGAATCACAGCAAATAACAGAGTCACATCAGAGAACAATAGTGCCAAAAACAGAATCTATTGGAAACATTCCATTATACACATCCCATGCTGGGCAGCTATTACCTATGACAAGCACCAATCTCATCACAGGCCCTAGTAATGAGATGGGTATGTTTATATCTGAACAAAGAATAAGCAACAGTGAGTTAAGAATAAATATGAATAGGATAACAGACAAAGTGGATGCAGTTTTAGACAAAATTAATAATTTTGAACAAAAAGGAAATACAACTGTACATACAGATATTTTGATGAAGTTGCTCACAGAGTATGAAAATAAAATTAAAGTTTATGAAGAATTACTGAAATCCAGAAGTGATCAAAATATCGAGCATATAACCACATCTCATGATGACAATCAAGTTGAAATATTGAAGAATAAAATCATTGAATTCGAAAAGATTAATCAGGATAGAAACAAAGAAGTATTAAACCTTCAAGAAGAAATCAAACTTTTAAAATCTAAATATGCTCAAGATACAGTTGACCATGTAAATAATGAAAGTGAATTATTAACAACAATATGTAATTTGGAAAACAGTTACAAAGGAAAATATGAGGAATTAGAAGACATTCGAAATAAATATGAAATCTTAGTCACCAATACAAGTGCCAGTAATGATAATATTGGTGATAAGGTAAAAAACATAATGAATGATACATTTCAAACCATATCTGTAAATTTTGATAGCAATGAAAGTTACACAGGTGAAACAGTTAAGAAAATTATAGCAACAGTAATAAAAAAAATAACTATACAAACATTAAGTGAACTGTAATAATTTACTGCTTGTTTTGTTCTATTGAGTTAGTCCCGCTGTTTCCATGTAGATATTATGGTTGTTGCCATTAAGTAACAGTCCTTCCATGTTTAATTTTTTTATTGCAGATATAACTTTTTTATTTGTATATAATTTATTAGACTAGTTGTAAATAAGACATATGACTTATATAATTGATAAAGTTATATCAAGCAGCTGTACTGATATTATATTAATATGTCGAATATGTCTCAAAAACCTTATTAATTAAGATTAAACTTATGAGAAGAATTTAAATATTTTTATTCTAGATAACTTCTTACGAAAGCCGTGCTTTGGCTGAGACTCCATTGTGGCGGAGCATTGCAAAAGTTAACCAGTAGGATTAACTAGTGCAGAGGAGTGGAGAAGTGCCATCATCAAATAATACTTTACTAGAAGTAATACATTTTCACAACACTGCTTGTGTGCCATCCATGTATACGAAATTTTGCAGATTTCGCTGACTTATGTGAGTTTACAGTTAAAATACAGTATTTCTATAAAGTTTTAATGCACAACATGAAAGATCATTTCAATTATGATCTAATGAATGGGCAACTTTTCTATTTTTAATATTAAATTTTGATTAATCGACCTCAAACCAGCGACTGTTTTGTGATTTTTTGCTGTAAGATGTTTAGAATATCACATATTTACATGGTATGAAAAAATTACAATGTATTGTTGTGAAAGTCGTTTATAGAATGTATGCACCACTTTTTACAACTTTCGTATAAAAATTTTTAGTAAAAAAATATTTAACTTAGTAAAATTTTACAGAAAATAGGCAAAGTATCGCTTTTGATTTCGACTACTCTCGAGAACTCTCGTACAACAAAATTAAAACAACAGAAATAAACTTCAGTTCAACATCATACCATTTACTTTAAAAAAAAAAATGCAAAAATTAAAAAAAATGGCAATAAAAAATATTTTAAAACAACCCAAATCACGCAATATAATACTCGACGCAAGCCTCGGTTCACGCCGGTTGAGCGCGGCCCAAAGGGTCATGGCCATCCGGATGGTCCGGGGATACCGCACGGTCTCCTGTGAGGCAGCGAGCCTCCTTGCCGGATTGCCGCCATGGGATCTGGAGGCAAAAGTCCTCGCGCACGTATGGGAGTGGCGCGAGGAGGCGAAACGCCGGGGCGTAAGTCCGTTGCCGCGAGAAATCGTGGCACAGCGGACGGAGCTCCGGCGGGATCTCATGGCGTCATGGAAAGTACGGTTGTCGCAACCCAGTGCTGGGCACGCCACGATTGCGGCGATAAGTCCCCTCTTTGAGGAGTGGCTGGAGAGGCGCCACGGCGTCCTCACCTTCCGCCTGACGCAGGTCCTCACCGGACACGGCAGCTTCGGGAGGTTCCTGTGTCGGATAAGGCGGGAGGAAACGTCCGGGTGTCACCACTGTGTGGATCGCCCGGAGGACACGGTGGAGCATACGGTGGAGGTCTGCCCGGCTTGGGCAGAGCACCGCCGTGTCCTCGTGGAGGCGATCGGCGGCAGAGACCTCTCGCGTCCGGCCCTGGTTCAGGCCATGGTACAGAGCGAGAGGGCATGGGCAGCCGTCACCTCCTTCTGCGAAGCAGTAATGCTCGCGAAGGAGGAGGCGGGACGGTTGAGGGAAAGGCAAGTTTCGCGCCCTCTCGCCCCTAGCCGCCGCAGGAGACGCCCAGGGCGTCGGGAATCCCGGGCGGATTTCCGGCCACCGTAGGCGCGGGCTTGCGGACGGTGAGCAATGGGTAGCTCACCGTCCGGTAAGGACCAGGCCCGGGTCGACGGCGCGTCGTATTCCACGCGCGCCTCAAAGAGATGTCGTCAGCACAAAGTAGGGGTCCACTAGGGCCGATGCCTGCCGGGGTCGCGGGAAGGTACTTATGGGTCACCGAGGCCCCCGCAACACAGGCAACAGGAAGGAATACGGGTGGGTTTTAGTCAGTAAGAGTCTGACACACCCTCCCGCTCCGCCCAGAGCAGGAGAAGTTATTTGATGACTTGCCAGACTAAAAAAAAAAAAAAAAAAAGCCTCGGTTCAGCAGTCCGCGCCGAGCGCTTCCAGCGGGTGGACATATCGCTCTGCGCCCCGAAAATCACACATTCACACCAAGTCGACACGCAACGAACGACGCGCCGGTGTGCGCTGCCGCCGGCTACAGACGAATATAGCGCGACGTAAGTTTTTGATATTTTGGTGAGATAATATTTCGTGATTATTTCAATATGCTTTTTAAATACAACAAGTAATAGTGTATTTTGTTATTATTATAATTGTATGTATCTTGTTTCGTTTCATGTATTTTGATATAAATACCTACAAAAAGTACGTACTGTTTTCAATAGTAATATTATAAATGCGACAGTAATTCTCAACGAGTGTTATCATTTATTATTAGTATATTTTTTAAACTATTAAGCTTAAAAATGTTATCTAAACATTTATTTTGAAATTGACATACATTCACACCAGTTAAGTTTATTGGACTGAAAGAGGTCTCTCTATAGAGTTAAGCTCGCCGTAGCGAACATGTTTGTTTTAACATTTTTTTGGATTGACTAAAATGAAGAATTTCATATTCACAGATTCAAGTATGGCCGGAAAGAGCAAGAATTTGAAAGCATTTCTGGGAAACAAAAATTAAAAATCGGCTTGTAGATTTTTATTTCAAGTGCTTGAAAGAAATTATCGACCCTCGAAAATGCCGTACTACGGAACTCAGAATTTGTTTATATTAATTAATAAATGCTTAATTTTATACTACCAGACTTTTTATTTCATTTGACAAAAACCACGAGAGTAAAAGACACGTAAAAAATATCAAAGGATCAAAAGCGGTTAATCGCGGTAGTGGCCATCGTCTACTTCAGACTCACGCACACACGCAACCGCGCGCTCTCGCGTGTGCGTGTCGAATGCCTAGTTTTGCTTATCTCGATTTCGTATACGGCCTCTTAAAGGCTGGCACTTCATTGAAAAGGGCCCTCAATGAAGTGCCAGCCTTAAGGGTCGGGTAATCACCGTTGACCTTGGCCGTACAAATACACGTCGCGCCGCCAGTTCGGTTTCATAGGAATATTTATTATTTATAACGAAACATGAATATTTGAAAAAAATCACAAATAGACAATAAAATAGTCTATTCATACAAAAAAAACCATGAAAATATATATTAAATAGTTTAATGAAGTAGAAAGGAATATCGTTTTTTATTTAGAAAGTAATATCGTTCTTTATGCTTCGGGTAGACATTACTTCCTGAATTTATTTCATAAAGTATTTTACTTGTACTAGGTAGGTACCCGTCAGTATTAGAGTTGTAAATAAACCGTTTTAAACCAAAATCAGTGGTTTAAAGCCGGTTTTAAATTTGTTTAAAACGGTTAAAAACCATGATCACGTGGGCCGTACATTTATTACGCATTACTTTAAAATTTAAGTTGAAAAGGCTAATTGAAATAATTCAACATTTTGATTAAAATAGGTGGAAGTCATGTAACATACATATACAGGGTGTTTGGTGCATCGTGTGCCAAATTAAAATGGTCGACTGGGGTGGTCATCTGCTATCCTTTCAGACCCCTAAACACTTCTCATGCCCTGTGGATTATTTTTCATCGACTTTTTACTGTTTTATTTTAAAAATACCAAAATTTTACATTCAAGTACCTACATTTTTTTTTTAAGTACTATTTGTAGACTCTGAATTTAAATTTTATATAGATGTGTATTGTAATATAGTACTTTTGAATTCAAAATTAATGACATTAGCCATCTAGTTTTTTTTTTTTTTTTTAATTTGAGTATTTTTTTAATAAAACAATAAAAAGTCGATGAAAAAATATCCACAGGGCATGAGAAGTGTTTAAGGGTCTGAAAGGTTAAAACTATAGATGCTGGCGGGAAAAATTCCGAATCATTCCCGTCGAATACTTCGGAAGTATTCCGAAATATTCTGAAACTTTGGGAATATTTCAATTGTCAAAAAAAAACCGGGAAAATTGTATTAACCTATTAAAAGTCACTGTACTCGATTGAGTACAGCGTAACGAAGTAAAATAATAAGGTGTATCACTTAAAATTTACAAGATCTGTAATTTTTTTTTTTTTTTTTTTTATTTGTGATGGGTTTGCTCTTGACCTTAGTCTATGTCAGAGGCGACAGAAACAAAGTCGACGATGGAGCGAGCTTACCCAGAAGAAGCCTGTTCACTCTCACTTTGAAGAGATTAGGGTTATATGCGTTCGGAAACACAGACGCAGGCAGAGAGTTCCATTCCTTTGCTGTGCGCATTATAAAAGAAGTTTGGAAACGCTTAGTTCGAGTTGGTGGGATAGCCACCAGGAAGGGATGGTAACCTGAAGTGCGCCTAGATGACCGAATTTACACTTCGGGATAAGGCTGTACTCAATTGAGTACAACATACTTTAATGGGTTAACAGTAATAAAAACAGAACGGATTTCAATAAAGTTCCGTCTTTATTGAAGTTGGTTCTATGTTCTAAGATTTTATTGAAGAGGTTGGTTTGAGGTGCTCCGGCTTCATTGAAGTTGGTTCTATCTTTTTACTTAAATATTTTTATCTCAACATTTGTTTATGTCACGTATACATACAGTGTGAGTCTTTATAATCTGCACATACTGAATCGAGGGAATCTTTGCTTAATTATATCGACGGAAAAAATGATAAAAAAAATCTAAATATTTTATTGAAATTTTTAATGGATTTTTTATTTATTTTTTCGCTTCTGTGACTCCAGTGTATACAAAACGGTGTAACTTTTTAACTCGATGTTTTATCACGATGAAACAAACTCCATAATGATTGGAAGTAATTAGGTGTCCGCATTAAATGAAAATTGTGTAAAAAACTGCCACCAATTAAAAATTAACACTTTTTTTCCGCAAAAATCTGATTTTTTTTCATCAATTTTCGTAAAATTTCTCAATAAGATGCCCCGATTACCTTCATTTTTTATTACTTTAAATTATTCCTCATCGTATTAGCTACCTAATAATAAAAATTGTATGCTTTTAGCTCAGACAAAACACTTTCTATCAAGTGTTAAAGATGGCACTTCGAACGCGCTATTTTTGTTCTCTTAAGGATGATTTATTTGGGTTCAATGAATGAAAAAGAGTTCAATTAAAACATTTATTATTTTAAAGAAAATTTAATGCATTAGGTTCTCAAAATGTCCACCTCGTTGTTGTAGGCACAAAGCCGCGCGAACTAAAATTTGTTGTGTCGCTCTCCTTATCATTTCGGGATCATTGCGAATATCATTTGCACAGTTAATTATGCGATCACGCAAATCGACCTCACTGTTGATGGGAGTACTGTAGACGCGTTGCTTCATGGTCCCCCACAGGAAGTAATCAAGGGGCGTTAAATCGGGTGAACGCGCAGGCCACCCTACAGGTCCTAGTCGTCCAATCCATTTATCACGATAATTTTCGTTTAAAAATGATCTCACATTTGTGGCATAATGGGCAGGGCATCCGTCCATCTGCAGAAACATCCTTCGACGCAAAGACAGTGGTACATCTTCCAATAACTCAGGTAGATCGTCAGTCAACAAACTTAAAAATCTTTCACTGTTCAAAGTTCTCGGCAGTATGACTGGTCCAATCAACATGTTATCGATAAGACCAGCCCAAACATTTATTGAAAATCTTACTTGAAAAGTCGATGAACGTTTCAATTTCGGGTTTTGACCTCCAGGGCACCATCTGTGTAAATTTCTACAGTTAGTAATACCATCTCTGGTAAATGTTGATTCGTCCATCCATAGTATGGTTTTCGGAAAGTTTGGGTTTGCTCTGGTATTTCTTTGAATCCAGGTGGACATCACACACCTTGGACGCCAATCTACGTCTTCATGTAGATGTTGCACTCTTTGGTAGTGGTAAGGGAGCAATCCTTCTTTCTTTAAAATACGCCACGCTGATTTTTGTGATATTCCGTGACGAAGAGCCAGTCGTCTAGTACTTATGGATGGATCAGCAAACAAATCGCTCAGTACTGCTTGTTCCAGAACCACATCAATAATTATTTGAGGCGGCTCGCGACGATCTCTACTTGATTCAAGTCCAGTGATCGACAATCTTCTGTGAACTTCCTGGAAGTTGCGGGCAGATGGCACTGGTTGCCTGTTAGGAAACGCAGCTATGTAAGCTGCGCGCGCAGCTCTGGCACTTCCTCGTCCCATCCCATAGTAAAAATGAATGTCGGCAATGTGTGCCGGGGAGAATTCACTTAAGCGCGGCATCACGTAGCAGCGAACGAAAGTCACGAAACTCAGGTAGCAGTGAATGAAAGTAACGAAACACATGTAGCAGCGGCGAATAATTCGGAGCGACTGCCTGTCTGTCATCCCTTCTGGTCCCTTCAGCTGGCCCTACCTCCCCGCACCCCGACCCGCGCACATTCTCAACAAAAAAGGACGTCTACCTGCTAAACAATTAGTGCGTAGCCGTGCTCTAGGCCTTTCTTTGGCTGTTGATAAGAAATGATGGGATTGAGTTAAACCCTTGCAATTTTTACTATTGGATAGCTAATACGATGAAGAATAATTTAAAGTAATAAAAAATGAAGGTAATCGGGGCATCTTATTGAGAAATTTTACGATTATTGCAAAAATTGATGAAAAAAAATCAGATTTTTGCGGAAAAAACGTGTTAATTTTTAATTGGTGGCAGTTTTTTACACAATTTTCATTTAATGCGGACACCTAATTACTTCCAATCATTATGGAGTTTGTTTCATCGTGATAAAACATCGAGTTAAAAAGTTACACCGTTTTGTATACACTGGAGTCACAGAAGCGAAAAAATAAATAAAAAATCCATTAAAAATTTCAATAAAATATTTAGATTTTTTTTATCATTTTTTCCGTCGATATAATTAAGCAAAGATTCCCTCGATTCAGTATGTGCAGATTATAAAGACTCACACTGTATAGTGACTATAGTCCGTCTTATGAAAGCGCGACCTGAGAAAAAGAGGTTAAAAACAAAAATTTTGTATGTGGTATTACTAACTAGTAGGAGAATTATTTCTTGACACTTAAATTTTTTTTGTTTCCTACAATTGCGGCTGAATAATGTTGCCAATTAAATTTTAAAAAAAAACTCCATGTCGCGCTTTCATTAGACGCACCCTAGTAATATTGTTCTAAAAACTGCATCAAAAGCGGTTTAACGCGAGATAATCGCGGACAAACACACACACCTACATACGGTTCAAACTCATAACCTCCTTTTTATTGAAGACAGTTAATATATATCAAAACCTACTCCTAAGTATAGCAAATAGGTACTTTTCTGAAAACCGCATCAAAACGTGTTTGCTTGCAAGGTTTGCCTTTATTTGTTTTTATTGACTTTTATACGCGTTATGTAGATAAGTAGGTAATGATTAATACATATCTATGTGACTCGCGAATACTCGGGATGCGAACAGAAGAGCTATATACAAACTAATAAAAAACATAGGTATCCCTTTTTCAAAAAACAAATCAAATATGCTCGGTGGTTTTTTATTCCACAACTAAGTGCCTAACATTTAGAAAAAGAGCATTTGCAAAAATAGCACAAAGGAATAAAAATCCTGTTAATCGCAGGATAACATATTTACCTATAAAAATATCAACATAATATATTATACTTAATCAATCATATTTATAATAAAATAAACATTTATATTTTACTTACTTATGTGCCACTGAAACATAAATTCACCCACCACACAACAAAATAAACACGTTTATTCCTGAATAATTCGGTCGAAATATTCCGCGGAAACATTCGATTGCGGGGTATGAATCTTTCTCCGCGGGCGAAAACTTCCGGGGAGCATCTCCCCTCTTACCGCACCCCGCACCGCCATCGCCTGCATCACCGCTAACAAAGAGTTTCAAATAAATGTCACTAGATGGCACGACATTTATTGATCTATGATTGAAGTGTAATTTCAAAGTTTTTGTTGACTTTTATAAGGTTTATTCATACATAATCAACAAATAATAATCATAATCACACCAAATTATGTAACAATAAGCTCTTAGTACAAATTTCAAAGATGATTGGAATGCACAATTATTATTTATACCAGTAGATGGCGCTGTATTAAATTTCAAAGGTTAACATCTCGATTTTTTAAATTTTGTTTTGTTTAATAATATCACTGATAATAGGAGTAAGGAGTACGTAGCAGCAGTACAAAAGTACAGTGTGCTTTTAACGTCATCTATTCGGAATAAAAGTATAATGTAACCCTTCTTGCAAAGTCGCTACTAACACCATCTATTGGGAACGAACGCGATTGATGTACAAAAATAGCTAGAATTGCCAGATGAAATCTGCTCTTTACGTCGGGACATTTCTTTGTATGGGATGAGGCATCTGTATGCTAGTATCGATGCAAAATACGATATTTCAGCAAAAAAAATAAAAATTTCAATAAAATTCATTTTGAATAATTCTGATATAAAGAAACTTTCCCAGAAGTATTCCGGAATTATTCAGAATATTTCAGAAGTTTTGCAACTATAGTTAAAACCAAATGGATTAACCAAATTCGTTTTGCATCTATAGTCACTATATTATAATGAGAGTACATTATAATATAGGACCAAAGGGAGTGGGAGTGACCAAAGAGTAATAAGGAGTGACACAACTAAAAGTCAGAGTGATTGAGATACATTGAGATAGGAAAAACATGGAGGCGCCGCGTCATTCTATAGATATATTTGCTTATACAAATATGAGTGAAATACGATACAGAATGTGAAATATCGTTTTGTCTCATTCTTTCTAATAAAATAATCGTATTTGATAAAAGAGACAACAATATTTAAGTTGTTGCTCATTAAGGTAACGTTTTGTCGTGACGTAGTGACAGTTGTAGGTAGGTGGCATATCAGCCATTTTATGCGCCAAGTTTCGTGGTAGCTACGCTGTCAAATGGTTGTTTACTTTTTATATTATTGAGATTTGCGAGAAAATTACGAGGAGTTTACCTTTAAAACTGCATGTGAATGTTGGAAAACAGCAATTCAACATGCCTTTTTTTTTTTAATTTTTTTTTATTTTTTTTTTTTTTAGGGTGGGAAATCATCAAATAACTTCTCCCGCTCTGGGCGGAGCGGGAGGGTGTGTCAGACTCTTACTGAGTAAAACCCACCCGTATTCCTTCCTGTTGCCTGTGTTGCGGGGGCCTCGGTGACCCATAAGTACCTTCCCGCGACCCCGGCAGGCATCGGCCCTAGTGGACCCCTACTTTTGTGCTGACGACATCTCTTTGAGGCGCGCGTGGAATACGACGCGCCGTCGACCCGGGCCTGGTCCTTACCGGACGGTGAGCTACCCATTGCTCACCGTCCGCAAGCCCGCGCCTACGGTGGCCGGAAATCCGCCCGGGATTCCCGACGCCCTGGGCGTCTCCTGCGGCGGCTAGGGGCGAGAGGGCGCGAAACTTGCCTTTCCCTCAACCGTCCCGCCTCCTCCTTTGCGAGCATTACTGCTTCGCAGAAGGAGGTGACGGCTGCCCATGCCCTCTCGCTCCGTACCATGGCCTGAACCAGGGCCGGACGCGAGAGGTCTCTGCCGCCGATCGCCTCCACGAGGACACGGCGGTGCTCTGCCCAAGCCGGGCAGACCTCCACCGTATGCTCCACCGTGTCCTCCAGGCGATCCACACAGTGGTGACACCCGGGATTCAACATGCCTGTGTGTTGTTTTGTGAAGTGTAGTGCAAGAAAGAATGAAAATCAACGTCGATTATCTTTACACAGGTTAGTAGCCGGTTTTCATGCAATAGTACATACAATAATACACATTCCGTGAAAAAAAATGTTACGGGATCATGAATTTATTGCTAAAGTATTGATATTTGGGTTCATTTCCCTATACCAGACCTATTTTTTTAATATTTATTATTTCATTCGTTTGTTTACAATAATATGTCATAGTGGAATATTGTTGTACCGATGCGAGGCGACACCGTACCGTATTCTTTTCCGAAACTAGTTCCTCCGCTGAAACGATATCGGTTATAATCTGCGATGTTAACAGAAATTATTCTGCGTGTTTTAATCGGCCCGAGTGACCTTGTTAGGTCCGGCCCGTGGTTTACAGTCTGAGAGACCATCCCACAGAGTTATAAGTGATCCTAAAACAAGACGTCAGCATTTTGTTATTTGTTTAGTTCCGCAGCTCTAACCAAAATTAATTATTGATAAAAATACTTGCCTTTTTTATAGCTTTCCTAAAAATAAAGGGTTAAAGAAAAAGTGGTTAGAGGCTATTGGTGAAGAAAATATTAATCCCCGAAATAAAGAATGGTACCTACCTGTGTTCATTTCACTTTGAAGAAAGCTGTTTTAATAGAACACTTGGTGTAATGAGATTACATAATAACTCTTTTCCCACAGTATTTTCGGTAAGTGTGTATTACAATGATTGATTAATAATAGCCCGGCCCTTTGGCCTGAAATAAATAAATGTGATTATCATAATATTAGTAGGTACCATAATATTACTAGGTAATTTTTTCAGGTGCCCGCCAAAATACAATATCAAGAGTCATATGTTTTGTGTGAAACAAGCAACATTAAAAATCTGATGTTTCTCGTACATCTACTGTAATGCCTCTATTGCAGTTACCCCATCAAATTGAGGACACGGTGCATATTTCACATTTCCTTGCATTGATGATTACCTTGTATTGATCATTACACACTTGTATCATAATGTACTAGTGTAAGCCCACTTTTCTAATCAATCATAATAATCATTATCACACCAATAAGCAAAGGTATAAAAATAATTCTTATTTAGTTTTTAATCCACTACTCATTAACACATAATATAAACATTATCTTCTCCCACCAGGGAGAAGATAATGAAAGCCGCGAAGCCTAATGAAAAACAAGATAATCACTAGATTTTCTTGTTTTTCATTAGGCTCCGCATACCTAACAGAAGCTACTGGGCTATGGCCTTCCAACGGATCTCTTCCTGCTGTTCACTTGAATACGTCAACGTGAGGCAATTAAAAAGCGTTTTTTATTTCTGTGCAGAAAACAACGGCCTAAATTTTATTCTGAGGTAACAAAACGTAAGTTAACCTACTTATGTTTTTCTGTTACAACGGACTATAATTATCTAAATTTGACCCAAACGTGATATCTCGTAAGACTAGTATCGATACTAGTTATAGTAACACCCATGTTCCTTGATTGACACAACCCTAGCAACGGCAGCCATTTTATGCGCCAATATCGAGTTGTAGGTATGCACCTTTTTTTTGTAGGTATTTCCAGTCCATATAACTAAATGTCTATGATGAGATACAAGGGTCAGAAGTGTTTTAGTAGGAAGTGACAGCTTGAGCATGGAATAAGTAAGGACTACATAGATTGTATATGTGTACAGATATTCTATTTCACGAAGTCCGTTCGGCTTTGATTGTAGTAGTGACGTATCCCGACAAGCGCGCTTGTGTGTGTAAAAGTAGGTAACGTTAGCAAAAAAATCTGATATATATTCAAGTCGAGATTTAATAATCTAAATAAAATTTTGGTTTTAAAAGTATATACATTTTGTAAATAAATTAGATTAGGTTGCAATAAATACAAAAATATTAAGAATATGTAGGCATTTAATTAAGCATTGGTGTTACAGAATGGAAACGAAACAAGTAGGACTATTCAGTATTTTCAATCACTATCAGATAAATTTTCGATTTCCGATTCCGTTTTGCTGTCGTCAGAATCATCTTGTACATTGATTATAAATTCAAAATCGAGATCAAAATATTTCAAGTAGTCTTTTTCAATTTTTTCAACATGAGCACAAGTTTTTTGCCACGTTTCACTGCTAACTTGGCCCAAACTTTCATTGATCAGTCTTTCCGTATTCGTCATGTTTTGCTCGATATTTTTAGATGCGACATAATTTTAACGATCCCCCAAATATTTTCAATCGCATTTAATTCTGGGTGATAAGGGGGAAGGCGTAAGACATCAAAACCCTTGCTTTTTATAAAATCGTCAATCTTGTAGATTACGTGTTGGGCTTTGTACTTCTTTATTGTATCGTACAATTCCAATTTAAGAAGAGATTCATCAAATGCTATACCCTTATCCCTGAGCCATTGCTGCATATCGGCTTTCTTTGTAGATTGCGTCGGTAGTCGTTCAGCCCGTGTGTTGTGATAAGATGCATTGTCTAAGACAATGACAGAGCGCGGAAGTAAATTGGGTAGCAACTTTTCATTTAGCCATTTGACATAGTTATCATAGCTCATATTTGAATGATAATCACCAGCTGTTGAGTTGGCCTTATAAACCAAGGAAGCATTTTCAATAAAACCATCCTTGGTTCTCGCGTGCACTAAAATAAAGCGAGTGCCTGTGCTAATTTTTTTTAAAAACGGAGTTCTTTCCTTTTTTTTTTGCCCAGTTGTTGTTTCGCACGTGTGTCGAAAGGACGTAGCTCTCAGCGGTGTAGACAATGGGCCGACTTTGAGAGCGGTACTCTGTTATTTTTTTTAAATATTTTAAACGCCACATTTGTATATCATGACGCTCCGTCAAGACTTTACGGTTGTTCTCTGTTTTGCGCCACTTGTAACCTAATTTCAACAGTAACTTGCGAACAGTTTCTAAACAACGTTCGAATCCGATTTTTTCATTCAATACTGTTCTTAACTTAGCTAATGTTGGAATTTCTTTATGGACAATATGGAAATCTTGTACAGTACTGCGAACCACATCGGCTGTAAAATTATCTATATCCACTTTATTATCTCGCTTTCTCCTTTTCTTCATAGGTGAAGTGAATTTTGATGAAGTGGATGGCAATTCCTTCTCTTCTTTTAATATTCTTTGAACTGTTTTTGGCTCACACCCGTAGCTTCAGCTGTACGGCGTGTAATGTCTCGTAAATGAGACAAATCACAATTGAGTTCCATTAATGATTTTGTAAATTCATATTCTTCTCGCAGAAAATGATAAACACTAGCTATCATGTTTCGACCCTAAAACAAAATGTAATCAAAATAATTAAGTAATATAAACATTTTATAACACAAAAAAACATTCATTTTATGAATACTTCTTGTATAGGGTGGACCAGTAAAAAGAGTACTCAGGCTTAATTTCGTGCAAGCGGGGTGAAGGAGGCGCGTACGTGCTCTCGTTTGATAGCTTTGTAGCCGACTGCATGCGCCGCCGCGCGCGCGGCGGCGCCGCTCTTGGCGCGAGCGGTGAGAACCCCGAGTGCCCCCGCGCCCCTCTAAACGTGTACGCCCCCTTGACCGCGCTCCACTGTTTATTAAAATCAAAATCACAATTTTAGGTACTCGCGTCGCCTACATTCCCCTCCCCAGTGCTGACGCAGCACTCATCACCCATCGCGATTCGTGCGACGCGTGCCGCGGTCCTCCGCAGCACCCCCGTTCTTGTTTTAATATCAACGACTCTGATGCGGCCGTCTTTTCCTGGCAGTACATCTTGAATGACGCCTCTCGGCCACGTATTTCTAGGGGAATTGGGGTCGACAACCAGTGCGAGATCTCCCACTTTCAATGGTCTCCGCTCTTCGTTCCACTTCTGCCTGGGTCGCATGTCCGGAAGAACTTCACGAACCCAGCGTCTCCAGTACATATCAGCCAGCCTCTGCGATATGCGCCACTGCTTTCTCAGGTATAAGTCGGAGTCATCGTAGGTACCAAGGACCGGTAAGTTTGAAGCCGCGCCCAATAAGAAATGGTTGGGTGTCAATGACTCATCAGTGTTGGGTTCCACCGACACATGCGTAAGTGGACGGCTATTCACAATATGCTCCACCTCGGCCATCAATGTGTGCAGTGTCTCGTAACGTGGTGCTCGTTCCTTTAAAATCACTTTCAGTGAACACTTGATGTTCCTGATTAATCTTTCCCACGCCCCTCCCCAGTGAGGACTAGCGGGAGGGATGAAGGTCCATGTTGTGCTCAAACTATAGTTGAGAGCTTCTTTCTTTAATTGTTCCTCGTTTAATTCTAGGATACATTTTCTAAGCTCCGTGTCGGCGCCTTTCAGATTAGTGCCGTTATCTGAATATAGATGTCGCGGCCAGCCTCGCCTCGCCGCCATACGTCGGAGAGCCATGATCAGGGCATCTGTTGTCAGGCTAGAAACAAGCTCAATATGTACCGCCCTTACGGTTAAGCAGGTAAAAATCACGCCGTATACCTTCTCCCTGCGACGGCCAGTAGTTGTCTCCATGGGGCCAAACAGATCAACCCCCGTGAAAGTGAAGGGACGCTGATGATGGGCCATTCGCGCTTCCGGTAAGTCACCCATTCTAGGTGGAAGAGGTTGTGCCCTTTTGATTCTACAGAACATGCATTTTGAAGAAATGTATTTTACCGTTGGTCTTATCCTAATAATCCAATATTTCTGTTTCAGTTCGTTTACAACCATTTCCTGATTCCCGTGGTTAGCCTTCTTGTGATAGTGTTTAACTATGAGGTGAGCAATGTGGCTTCGTCCGTCCAATATTACTGGTTGTTTCATATCTTTCGTTATTGCAGGAGCGGCGTTTATGCGACCGCCCACACGGAGAACGCCATCATCATCAACGAACGGTGATAAGGTAAGCAATTTACTTTTCTTATCTAATGCCCTTTTCTTTTGCAGGTTTTCTATGTCTTCAGGGAAAGATTTCATCTGAGAGTATTTCAGTAGCAACGCTTCTGCTCGTCCCATCATCGCGCCATCGACGTCACCGGTAAGTTTTTTACATTTTTCTATGAAAGATAAGACGACACACGTAGACCTCAAGATGCGGAGCCAGGAGGAGAACCTGCTAGGTTCTGGTACAGCCGGTAAACATATGGGCGTAACACGAAGAGTATTTATGCATTCTAGGTCCATGTTACTAACTTCAGGTAGCTGTAATTCCGCTTCCAAAGGCCATAAACTTTCGTCCTTGTATAAAAATGATGGTCCGTATAACCACTCATTTTCCAATGTTTCTACTTCGCAAAACTCTCGCGTGGCGGCATCGGCGACATTCATCTTTGTAGGTATGTATCTCCAATCCTTCATCTGTGTGTACTCATCAATCTCGCCGAGTCGATGAGCAATATAGGCTTTATAGGTACGCCTATCGTTGCGAATCCAATGTAATACAGTAGCTGAGTCGCACCACATATATTTCTTTACTGTTTTTATTCTGTGTTCATTAATCAATGTTTCAGTCAATCGTGAACCAATCAATGCCGCTTGTAGTTCCAGGCGCGGCACAGACACGTACTTCACAGGTGCCACACGACATTTACTAGAGACGAACGCGACTCGAACTTGTTTATCATTATCAAGCCACCGCCAGTAAGCGACGGCGCACATCGCTTTAGTCGACGCATCGCAAAATACGTGGAGCTGTAGGTTTGTATAGCCAGAGCGCTCGTAGGTCGCGCTATTCAGTGCACATGCACTCGGACCGTCGGCTTTCTCACTCGCCCTCGCGTCATCGCCCATAGTTGCTGTCTCCGCGCTACGCGTACTTGCCGTAGGCCGCGTAGCAGTCGTAGCGGTGATTCTCGTAGCCGATACGTAATGCCTAGGTAGGCGTATGTTATTTATGTATTTTAATACATCTAGCCATTCTGACCATTTTGTAAATATTTCATTTGGTATCTCATCATCCCAGCTGATACCAGACCTCCATGTGTCTTGTAACATAATTTTTCCCTTTATAGTAAACGGTGATAAAAACCCGAAGACGTCGAATATTGACATTATCACTTTTAACATTTCTCGTTTCGTAGGTTTCTTTTGTCCAGCTACTATGTGGGCTGGTATTCGTTTGAATGAGACGTCGAATCCCAACGTGTCGTCTTTTGGATTCCACATCAGGCCTAGTGTACGTTCGCCGTCGTATTGCTGGCCGACTTTGAACTTCACTTCTGTAGCTCGCAGACTTTCTTGTGGTAAGTTATTTAATATGGCCTGATGGTTACATGTCCAATTTCTGATGTCAAATCCACCTTGACTATGTATGTAAGTAACTTCGTTAACTGTTTTAGTGGCGGTTTTCTCGTCTTCAAAACTATCTATGTAGTCATCCATGTAATGCTGTTTTTGTATGGCTTGCACAGCGCTCGGCATAGACGACTTATAAAGTTCAGCATTTTTGTTTTTTATATATTGCGCAATAAAGGGTGAGCAATTTGCGCCGAATATTAATGAGCTCATGGCGTAAGTGTTGACCTCATGATCAGGTGACTTTCGCCATAAGAAGCGAAGCGTATCTCTGTCTTCTTTGATAATTTTTATTCTTAAAAACATGTCACGGATGTCGCCCGTCACCGCGATTTTGTGTTCTCTGAATCTCAGCATGGTACCATATAACGAAACCAGCAAGTCGGGTCCTTTCAATATGTAATCATTTAGACACACACCGTTTGATGTTGCGGCGGCGTCAAATACCAATCTCAGTTTCTGTTTGTTGGGGTTATCGACCCCGAAATGCGGTAAGTACCAGGTTCTTTTTGCGTCTTCTTTGGTTTCAATTTGCGAAGCGTAATCATTAGTGAGTAGATGAACAATTCTTTCTTGGTATCGAGTAGCATAGCCATCACTGGACTTCATCTTCTTCTCAACTCCACAGAGTCTTTTCATTGCATTGGTGCGCGAGTCAGGCATAGTGGACTTAGAATCTTTCCACGGTAGTCCAACATACCACCTCCCGTTTATTAATTGAGAGGAGCGTTCCAGGTGTTCCCAAGCTCGGGCGTCGTCTGCGTTTTGTCTAGGTTTATTAGAGACACCTAGTGACTCAAGTGAATAGGACCGGCGTATTTCTTCATGTATGTCTCTTAGGATACGCTCAGTTTCTGATGGCTCACTGTCTTCTTCATTTATGAAAAGTGTGGATTGCAGAGTCGACGTTGCTTTCACGTCAAGCGACGACGCGCGCACGCAGCCATGTATGCACCACCCTAACGGAGTACGCGTGATGTATGGCTCGGTCAATTTGCCTTTTATTATTTCCAACGGTAAAAGCAAATGATAGTTATCTTGCCCTATCAATATTTCTGGTTTACATTGTCCGTCACTTATCACACTTTTTATTTCAGGTCTCAGTTCGTAATCGTTTAAGTTCACTGAAGATTGGTTTTGCACAGGTAAGTTTAGATTTTTAACACTACGCGCTTTTATTGTAAACTTGTTGTTGTTCTCAATGTTAGATAAGTTTAAGTTTATAATCTCACTGTCGCACACTAGTTCGGTACCGTCCCACGCGCCGCACACACGCATAGACTGCTTATAGCCGCGCAGCCCTACGCGCGACGCTAGCTCGTCGCTTATCAATGTCACTGTCGAGCCATCGTCCAGAAGTGCAACACTGCGCGACGTTCCTTTTGGTCCGTGAATTAAGATAGGCACGGTTTTTAACAACACTTTGTTGCATTTGTTTACGTATGTTACGGTTTCCACAGATGTATCAGTCTCTGGCGGTTTACTTTCACTGGTCGACGGCACTTCTACATTGTTTTTATTCACTTTATAGTGTAACAGCCGATGATGTAATTGTCCACAGTTGTCGATATCACACGCGGTAGCGGGGCAAGATTCTTTGTTATGTCGTGACGTCAAACACTTAAAACAGACACCATGACGTTTCACATAGGTCCATCGGTCTTTACGTAATGCCCTTTTAAACTTCTTACAGTCTGGTAATGCGTGTTTTTTTAATGGACAAAACCCGCACTTGGTACTTCTGTTTTCATTTTCACTGTGTTTGTTTTCGTTTAACAAAACTGTTTGCGACTTATGTTTATCGTTGTAACTGTTCTTAGAGTTTTGCACATACGATATATTCACTGAGCATTGTGTTATCTTCTGGGCTTCTTCACTTAGGAACTCGGATAATATGACGAGCTTAGGTTTTGTGTTTTCATTGAGAAGCGGATAACAGTAATCAGTCCATTTAGAAATCAATATTGTCGGTAATTTAGACAGCACTGTAGACACTATGTTCATTCCTTTTACATAATCTTCGCAGCCGATGGCAGTCACCGCTGCGACACAGTTTTTAACTTTGATCGAGAAGGAAACAATTTCTTTATGATATTCCTGTGACATTGGGCGTAACTTGCTGATGTCTTGCATTATTTTTGATATTATTAAATCATTATTTCCGAACTGAAGTTGAAGCGTGGACATCACGACGTCAGGAGTGGTGGCGCCGATCAGCAGCGCTGTGACTGCTTCTTTGGCACGTCCGTGGAGACTCTTTCTCAGTCGCCATAAGTTTTCTTGGTCGGTGAAGTGGCAGACTTGAGACGATTCCTCATATGCTAGCTTAAACTGTAGCCACTCGAGCGGGTCTCCATCGTATTTAGGTAAGTCCTTTGGCGTACACAATCGGTTGAGCATTTTCACGTTAGTTTCTGGCTGGTTGGCGTTGGTAGTTGCGGCAGCGGCTAGGTCCTTGAGTGCACACGCCAGCATGTGCATGGTATCTTCAGTGCCACCCCGCATCGCAGTCATCGCTGGCAGCGATCTGTGTTGTTGGGATGTGTTTTCTGTTACAGGTGGTAGTGGGCCGGCGTCCCCCATTTGCTGCAAGATAGCGTCTTGCCGATGTGCCGGGCGCAGCGCGTCGTCGTTACCAATAGTGACACACTGAGTTTTCACCTCCTGACTCGTTTGTAACCACTTTTCCACTCGGGAACCAACTTCACTTTCAGCAGGCTCAATATCTGCCAGTGACTGTGAGCTGTTGCTGTCCAGCTCCGCCAGGTCGACGGCCAGCTTTTTATCTATCAATTCCATTTGTAGCTGCGTTTTTTCTTGTGCAGCTTCGAAAAGCAGCTGCGCCCTCCTCGCCTTCACTGATGTGCTCGCAGAAGGTGATTTTACCATGATGTTTCTGCTGCCAGGTTTTTTACTTGAACTAGACGAAGGATGAGCTGGTTGTTCTTCAGGTTTCACATCACTTGCGATCGCTAATTGCTGTTCGCGCTCCCGTCGCACCGTGCTCCGCGTGCCCACCATCTTGTTTTTCACGGGCGGCGTGCGATACATGCATGCGTTGTGCGTGAATTAGTTGAAGCGAAGCAAATAAACGGATGAAGCTTGGCTAGTGTTTCTGATTGCCGATCCGGCTAGAAGGACCACTGATGTAGAGGGTGGACCAGTAAAAAGAGTACTCAGGCTTAATTTCGTGCAAGCGGGGTGAAGGAGGCGCGTACGTGCTCTCGTTTGATAGCTTTGTAGCCGACTGCATGCGCCGCCGCGCGCGCGGCGGCGCCGCTCTTGGCGCGAGCGGTGAGAACCCCGAGTGCCCCCGCGCCCCTCTAAACGTGTACGCCCCCTTGACCGCGCTCCACTGTTTATTAAAATCAAAATCACAATTTTAGGTACTCGCGTCGCCTACACTTCTATTGCTATATTAAGTATCTTTGTATAACATTTTAATTGAAAACGTATAAATAAATATTACCTCACTATGGACAACTCTTCTTCGTTTTGTTGCCATGCTGACCTTACTCCGTGAAACAATTTGGCGCGAACTAAAAACCACTACTGATCCGGACCGTGTCCCGATCGACACTGAGCGCTCTCGAGGTTACGCACACAAAAACGATGTGCATGTGCACGCTTGACAACATTCATAGCCAAACGGACTTCGTGACATAGAACATCTGTACTTAGGTAGAAGGGGTCGAATTTCGACCACGAAATATAGAACCGCTAACAAAGTCGAACTATGACACATGGTGCCTACAAGCGCAAGCTGTTCTAATTAAAAATGATTATTGGGACATAAGCGGCGAAAAAGTGTTGTAATCAGATGCGGATGCGGCGGCAAAATCAGTTTTTATCAAAGAAGATTTAAAGGCAAGAGCTGAAATATTACTTCTCCTGTCACCGTCAGAACTGAAACAAATAAAGATCTGCACGTCAGCTAAAGCTGTATGGGACAAACTAAAAACAATTTATCAAAGCACCGGGCCCGCAAGAAAGGCAACTTTATTGAAACAGTTCTAAAGCGAATGTCAAATGACGAAGATATCCGCGACCATATAAATAACTACATGGATATTGTGGATAAGCTCGCCGATATGGAGATAAAAATTCCTCCAGAATTGCTAAGGATAATGCTGTTGTATAGTTTGCCAGCAACATTTGAAAATTTTCGGATCGCTATTGAGTCACGAGATACATTACCAAATCCTGACGACCTAAAAGTAAAGATTCTTGAAGAATATCAGGCCAGGAATGTTAGTGAACAGCCAGAAAGCTCCGAAGCCTATCTCCTAAAGAGAAATAAAATGAAGCCATACTGCAAAACATGCAAGAAGAAGGGACACACTACAGAAGCGTGTTGGAGCAACAAGAAGAAAAGCACAAATAAAAAAAATGGACATCTAAACTTTAACGTCTGTCTGAATACCGAAAATCTAAACATCAATGAAAATGTATGGTGTCTCGATAGCGGATGCTCTTCTCACATGTGCGGAAACAAAGCCAGATTCTCCACACTAAGCTCAAAAAGTGGTATCCTGAAATTGGCAGCAAACAAGTATACAACACAAATTGAAGCAAGGGAAGAGTTACAGTTACCGCAGAAAAAGAAGGTTACAACTTTAATGATACCTTATATATTCCGGATATGTCGGTAACTTCCTTTCTGTAAGCAAAATAGAAGACGGAGGAAACAAAGTCGTTTTCGAAAAAGATAAAGCCTACATCGTAGAAAAGAACGGCGAAGTGATACTGACAGCACTACGGAAAAAGGACTGTACTTCCTTGAGCTTGACAAGAAAGAGACTGCTAACTACATACCAAAAGAAGAAAAATGCGACATCATGGAATGGCATCGTAAACTTGGCCATATAAATGAAATGGACTTGATCAAGATGGCGAAGCATGACCTAATGTACGGATTACACCTGAACAACGAAGAGTTGGAAACATGCGAAACCTGCATCAAAGGCAAGCTGTTAAGATTACCTTTTATAAGACATGGTGATCTCTACACGACGCAAGAGCTGGAGATAATTCACAGCGACGTCTGTGGACCTTTCGAGTGTGAGACACTAGCAGGCTCAAGATACTACGTCACATTTATAGACGACTTCACCCGATATTGTCACGTCTATTTCATAAAAAAGAAAAGTGATGTACTTAACACTTTCAAACAATATAAAAATGAAGTCGAAGCGTTCCACAACAAAAGCATAAAACATCTGCAGTCAGACAACGGAACTGAGTATCGTAACAAGGAATTTGACGATTTCCTTAAACTGCATGGCATCCAAAGAAGATTAACCACAGTTTACACACTACAAGAAAATGGAATCAGTGAGAGGAAGAACAGATCCTTGTTAGAAAAAGCCAGATGCCTGTTGATCGAAGCTAATGCCCCCAAAAAGCTCTGGGCGGAAGCAGTCGCTACGGCAAACTATCTCATAAACCGTAGCCCTTCAAAAGCATTAAATGGCGACATTTCATTCACGAAGTGGTTAGGCCGAACCCCATCTGGAAATCACCTCTACGTTTTTGGCAGGAAAACCTTTGTTCTGAAAAAGAAAAGACAAGGAAAAATGACAAATAAAACCAAGGAGGGTGTATTCATGGGTTATTCGATGACTTCAAAGGGCTATAGAATAGAGTATACATACCTGAAGAAGATGACGTGGTGCCGAGCAGGGACATTAAGATCACAGACAAGATGTATTCCGAAGAAAAAGACACGAACTATGAAAACCTTGTAAAAGAAGAGGAACCTCGCACGAACACGATACCTACGGCCCGAACGTTTTGACGTAGAACCTTCCATGGCTGGCTCGGACTTGAAGTGGGCTCACTGGAAGAATTTGTTCGACAGGCGATTCCCTTAAGTATAAATTTATTGTCAACCATATATCGCCATTGATATTTAACTATATCCGCGCCTGCGCTACGTACGATGATGCAATTACTACTCTAAACACCGCCGAAATACGAAACGAGGCAAGATGTTATTAATAATAATAATAACCTAAGGAGGCTCACATTGGACGGCTGGATTAAGGGCTTGATTCAGAAAGCGGTACTTCTGGACACGGCCCGCATTGTTAGGAGGTTCCTCTCTCTGGAGCCCTGACCGCCGGTAGCTTGGACCCTGTTCCCGATACCGGTGGGCCACCATTTTTTTATATTTTTAAATGTTTTTATATATTTTTGTATATTCTAATATTTAAAAATATAATTATATTGTGTAAATAATGAAATAAAAGAAAATAATAATATAATAATCGCTCGTGATGATGAATAATAATACTCTTTAAGGATGTGACTGCCAATGAACACCAAAATGAAACTGTGCGCGACGTATTTATTGCCGGAATATCGTCAAAAAAAATTAAAGAAAGACTTTTAGAGAAATCCACTAAGAGTCTCGATGAAACCTTGAACTTGGCTATAGCTTGAGAAACTGCTGAAAATACCTCTCAGCTATTAACAGCGTCTTCTTCTATATCATTTGCTTCTGTCAGTGCAGTCACTGAAACTCAAGAAACGTCAATTCGGCAAAATCTAGCAGCTTCCAACATTCAAAACAATTTTCAACATAGCCGTCGATGCTTTTTCTGCGGCGGTAATGTCTATCAAAGACTCAAATATCCTGCTAAGGACGCTGACTGTCAACTTTGCTCTAAAAAAGGACATTTTGCTAACGTATGTCGTAGCATCGGACAAAGCCAACGCACCGCAAACGCTATTAGTACGAACGACGATAACTCTCAATCTGAAGCCCTTGACTCTCATCTGTCAACTATATCTGCTGCTGCTCCAACAAGCCTGCAAAAAGCGACTATCAATTTAACTTTAAATAACTTACGCGCGGATGCTCTACTCGATACCTGAAGCTCTCTCAGCTTTATCGATAAGAATCTTGCTCAAACTATGAAACTAAGACGCTAGCCTTGCAAACAAGCAATAACTCTAACATCTCTAAGCAACATTTCATACGTAGAGGAGCTATGTTTCGCTAACATTCAAATTGGTGAGCACAAATATCAACTTCGACCTCTACTCATTATTGCTAATCTAAGTGCTGACGTAATTATCGGACATGATATACTGAAAACACACTCGTCGGTGGAACTCCAGCTCGGGGGAGATAAACAACCCCTGAAAATTTGCAATGTAATGGAGGCATGTCCCGGCAGCATCAGTTTTTACTAACCTTGCGCCGAATATCAGGCCTATAGCTATCCGCTCCAGAAGGCATTCCCAGGAAGACCAAGAATTCATATCTAACGAGATAAAAGAATTACTTAAAGATAAAGTCATTGAACCTAGTGTTTCACCTTGGCGAGCTCAAGTACTCGTTGCCGGAGGGGGCCATCATCGGAAGCGCCTTGTAATCGATTATTCACAAACAATAAACAGATTCACAGATCTAGACGCATATCCCCTCCCGAACATTGACTCTATCATAACGCAAGTAGCTAAATATAACGTACTTAGCAAAATTGACCTCAAAAGCGCCTATCATCAAGTGCCCATTCTCTCTAGAGAAAAAAGATACACCGCCTTCGAAGCATGCGGTAACCTCTATCAATTTACTCGAATACCGTTTGGAGTCACGAATAGTGTAGCAGCGTTTCAGCGAACTCTGCAATATATTATTGATTCTGAAAATCGAAAATGCTTATCTTGATGATGTAACCGTTTGTGGAAAAGATAAGGAAGATCACGATAGAAACCTTCATAAATTCATGGAAACCGCTAAGAAATACAAACTCACTTTGAATACTAGCAAATGCACTTTTGAAACAGACTCGATCAATCTTCTTGGTTACACCATTCATCGTAACATCATCAAACCTGACAAATCTCGTTTGCAACCACTAATCAATCTTCCAATCCCAAACGATACTTCTACTTTGAAAAAATCACTTGGACTATTTGCCCACTACTCAAAGTGGATCTACAACTTTTTTTCTAAAATAAGACCACTGATTGAAGCTACTCTACCGTTAACTGAAGACGCTATCAATTCATTTAATAACCATAAATTTGCGAAACTACCTTGACTGGAATAGACGATAACGAGACATTTTCCGTTGAAACTGACGCTTCCGACTTCGCAATCACAGCGACATTGTCACAGAAAGGACGTCCTGTAGCGTTCTTTTCGCGATCTCCTAACGATTCTGAAAAGCGACAACCCACAATTGAAAAGTGCAATTGTCGAAGCTTTACGCAAATGGAGACATTTCCTACTCTGAAGACACTTTCTACTAATTACTGACCAACAGTCAGTTGCGTTTATGTTCAACCAAACGCATTCAAATAAAATTAAACATGAAAAAATAGAAAGATGGCGTCTAGAATTGTCATGTTTTAGATGCGATATTGTTTATCGATCTGGTAAACAAAACTTAGTCGCTGACGCACTCTCGCGAGTATGTATGCACATAGACACTGCGACCTCTCACTCCAGATTCGTCGAGCTCCATTGTTCTCTCTGCCACCCTTTTGGACTTTCACGCGACCCCGGCAAGATGGACCACCTGTACGGCCCCCTATATAATTACTTTACTCTTTGACGGCCCCTGTCAATTGGAAGGGTCCCAGAGATAACCGGCCTTGGGGGATCTCCTAGTCGGCTCTGGTGCACCGAATTCCCTTTCAGCTACTCACCTAGTGTCTTTAGGGTGTGTCTACACCCTTCGCGCTAGACTGGTTCAGGGCCCCTTATTACTTATTAAGACTGGCAAAGGGTTACAAGCTTAGGGCTCTCATCCCCGGGCCTATACATCCGGGGAGTTAGGTTTAGGGCCGTTAGGTCTATAGTAGGAGGAATAAGTTTCCAAAATTTCGCCCCAATAGTCCCCCTCTCCCCCGTCATGGAGGACGCCCTTATAGTGGCGTTCTTCAAAGAGGTCCTTTTTAAGGACCCAGACTTCCTCGCCAAGTATGGCGCTAAGTTTACGGCTCTCATTCAGCCGCCGTCTGCCGACTCCATCGCTGACTTCAGCGATGCCCTGGCCCCCGCGACCGCGACCGTGACCATCCCTCCTAGTCCCTCGGTGTCTATGGATACTGAGGAACCCTTGTCGCAAGACAAGAGGTGCCCGACCCCATTCGCATACTCCGATGTCGAGTCTGTGAACTCATCTTCCTCTGCCCACTTTGCTCCCTCTTCCGAGGACGATGGCTTCGTGGCCGTCACCGGAAAGGGGAAGAAGAGGAAGGTGACCAGGCGACCAAAATAGCCGTCACGGAGGTTCTCTCCGCCCCCTCTCCCTCAGTTCCTGTGGAACGCCAGACCCGCGTGGTCATCCGTAGGATCCCGAAGGAAATCTCCACAGCGGACATCAAGGCCGACCTTGAGTCCCAAGGCGTCCCCGTGGACGAAGTGCACCGAATGCATCGCGCCAGGGGGGGTTCAGCATACGACATGGTTCTCGTCGTATGCCCCCCGTCAGAAGGGCATCACCCTATCTTTAAAATTTCCAATATCTGCGCTCTCACGGGCCTCGTAATAGAGAAGCCCAGGAAAAGCGGCGTCGTCGGGCAATGTCACCGTTGCCAGCTCTACGGGCATGCGCAGAAGAACTGCCATGCGAAAACCAGGTGCGTCAAGTGCCACGTCCACACACATGGCACATCCGACTGCCCTCGCCCCAAAGATAGGTCTCTTTGTACCGAGCCGCCCAGCTGCGTGCTGTGCGGTGAGGCTGGGCACCCAGCCAACTACCGTGGCTGTCGTATGGCCCCCAAGACTTCTTCCTCAAAGCTGGTGAAGCGTGCAGACGCCCGCCAGCAGAGAGAGTGCCCGTCATATGGGCTCTTCCCCCCACCGCAGACCCTCTCGCAACTCCCCCAGAGGCTAAGCCCGCAAAGGCCTAGCCCCTGGAACTGCATGAACCACCAGCAGGCCTTCCCTGCTATGGTTCAGCCGAGACCCACTCCGCCTCCCGTCAGACCACTGATGGATCCCCGCATCCGCGTCCCCGCGCCCGTACCCGTACAACTCGCGAGACCCGCGCCCGCTCCCGTGGCCGCTGCCGCAACCGCTGCGCCACGGCCCGTCGCACAGTGGATCGAAAATCGGCTGTAGAAGACATAGGATCTTGATTTCTTAAATGTTATTTTTTTTGCTGGAAATGACTTCTGCTGATCATTACTGTTCTATAAAATGTCATAAGAAGTAATTGTGTGCACAAATGCAAGAGTTATAATTTTTATAAGAAAAAAATGTATGGAGCTGACATGAAAAATGAGGATATCTCTGGAATCGCAAGGTTGGCCGTTATATCCTTGCACACTGTTATAGTACTATTTATTTGTGAATTTTTGACATACTTAATATCGCGGCATCACTTGCGATTTTTTTTTTAAATCTTCAAATTTAAAAAAAAAAAAAAGTGTATGATACATTTTAATGCTTAAATATGGCTATACCAAGTGTAATTTACAATATTTTTTATGCTTAGACCAAAACATTCTAAGAAATCACAAAGTCGTATTACCTACTTATTTGAAATGACATGGTAATTATGAATTACATAATATGTAATCTTGTCTAATGCTTCAAGTCCACATTAGCTAATGATTAATAAAACTTAATACCTACTCGTATATACCTGTTAAAAGGATACGTACCATAATGATACCCTCATTGTGGTACGTATCCATTAGATAAACGTGATCATTAGTCAATAACAATAAATGGTAAACTGTTGTATGATTAAAAATAAAAGCAAATTATTAAAAAAAAAATATTAACCCCTTAAATTGACAGAGTGTAGCCGGCTGGACATTAATAAAAAATAAATTCGTAAGCGAATATACTGATTATACCATTTTTTTTTTATTCTGGTAATTCCGCAATAGGGTAAGCATTTGGTAGAATAATAAATTATATGCCTGGCAACATCAAAATATGTCAAAAATCGAAATGGCATCGAAGCAACGGTCGGTTAATGCGACTCAGGTAAGTTTTTGAATATTTTTTAATATATGGAAAGATTGTTATGGGTTGGCTGTGCATTATATATTATTTCAAAGTGACGGTTTATTATATGGTACAAAAAAATAACCCAATACTGTTTCAATAACGTTGTAATTTGCACTTGAAACTAGTTGTCCAGTATACTTCACACTGCCAATTGCTCACAATGCTATCACTGTTTTTGTTTGGGAAGCGGGTTGGACAATGCCAACTAACTAGTATTTTGGTTTTGTATGGGTTGCATGTATCAAATGAGCTTTTTACTTTTGTTTTAGCGATTGATACGCTCGCGCACGAATAGGCTAGTTGCTTTGATACCGCCTGAACATGCATGCTCCGATTCCAGTGACGCTTCGTCTACCGAAGAACTTGAAATTACCAATAAAACTTCAAACAACCACGATTCTTCGGATGAAAGCAGCTTGATATCAATAGATTCGGCCTTAGAGGCACTGAATATCTTAGAATCTTCCGAAGATGAAATTACAAATAACAATGCGATTAATCTACCACTCACACCTATATTACAAAATGTTTTTCCGTCTCAAAATGAAACAAATTACGATGCCATCCCTTCCATAAGTTCCATACCATCAATTGGTTCAGTGCAACCGGTGCAAACTGACCAACCGACCATGGACACATGTTCCACTAGAAAACGTAAAAAAGCGCAGAAAAAGAAAGTAGTTTCAAAAAAAGTTAAAACATCAAAAAGGTTTGTTCTGAGTTACAAGTGGAAGAAGGAGTTATTTTTTCATCGGGCTGAAGTTGATGATGAAAATACACCGCTGATGCCGAGTGAAGACGAACAACAACCTCTTTCGTTCTTTTATCGTTTTTTTTCACCGAATATAATAAAAGATATAGTAGAACAATCAAATCTATACTCTGTTCAGGTAAAAGGAAGATCCATACAACTTACTCATGAAGAGTTTCTAACTTTTCTTGCCATACAAATTTTAATGGGAGTTGTACATATGCCTAGCTACACTGATTATTGGAACCGTAGGCTTAGATTTACAAATATTGCCGATCTCATGCCACTAAAGCGTTACCAAACAATTAGACGTTACATACATTTTATCGATAATAATTTAGACGACGGTGATAGATACTTCAAAGTTCGGCCTGTAGTGGAAAAAATTAGGCAAAACTGCCTGAAGATGTATGAGGAACAAAATTTTAGTATAGATGAGATGATGATTCCCTATAAAGGGACCAAAGCGGGGAACAGAAGACAATACATCCAAAATAAACCAAATAAGTGGGGTTTCAAAAACTTCGTTCGCGCGGGAGCTTCAGGCTTAATCTATGATTTTATTTTATATGGAGGGGAGGATACCTTTCGAAATTATACTTTCACACAGGATGAGATTTCTATAGGTTTGGGAGGGCTAGTAGTTCTTGCTTTGTGTAAAACGATTCGCCAGAAACCTGCAAATGTATATTGTGATAACTTTTTTACTTCACCTGAGCTCGTATACATGTTACGTGAAAACTACGGAATATTTTGCACTGGTACTATAAGAGGAAACCGGCTAAGAGGCTGTGAGAGTGTACTTCCTTCTGATAAAGACCTTAAAAAGAAACCACGAGGCAGTTTCGCGCAAGGAGTTTGTAACCAAAATAAACTGGCAGTGGTAAAGTGGTTAGACAATAAATGCGTTACCCTTATCAGTTCCTGTGTCGATGCTCACCCCGTGGATAAAATAAAACGTTATAGCAAAGAAAATAAAGCAAGGGTTGATGTCGACTGCCCTAAAATAGTCAAAAACTATAATAAAAATATGGGTGGGGTCGACTTGGCTGATATGCTAATATCCCTTTACAAGATTCCCCTAAAAACGCGAAGATGGTATCTTTCTATTTTTGCCCAGTTGATTGATATAAGCATCAATAATGCATGGCTTTTGTATCGAAAAAATAAATATAAAGAAAAGCCATTGAAAGAGTTCAGGTTAGATATATTTGAAAGTCTTGTGAAAAAAGGAAAACCAGTCAAAGAACCGAGTGATATTACAGCAGATATAAAAGAAGATAGAAAAATTAAGAAACCTGTGGTAGCAAGACCGATTGAAGATATACGCTATGATCAAGTAGGACATTTTCCCGATTCGTGTAGCTATGGGAGATGCCGTTACTGTAAGGACGGTAAAACAAACGTTATATGTATAAAATGTAACCAAAGACTATGTTTTGTCGCAGGAAAAAGAAACTGTTTTTTGAATTTTCATAAAAAATAAACGTAATTAATATTTTTAATCATTTTTTTATTTATCTTCCCCTTATTAAATTTATCTTAGTAAACTTGGCACTGTCCAGTATATTGCACATACATTCCAGCCAGTTGATCGCTATGTATTTGGTAATGTCCAGTATACTTCACATATAATTTTCAGGAAACTGAAAGCCTCAGATTTTTATTTCTATTTTTCAACATGCCTATGAAGTGCTAGAAATTGACTCATGGTGTCAAATATTAAATTTTGTTATTTTGATTGTTCTGCCAATTAAAGGGTTAACCTAACCTAACATAAACAATAAAAGTTAACTTATTTTATACTTCGTCACCATCAGAATCCACTTCAGAATCAGGCTCTACAATAGATATAACTTCTAAGAACTCTGACGGAGCTTCCTGATCCTGAAGTTTCAATAGTTCTACTGTTTCCTTAAAGTATGTCTGCCTCTTGTGGGCATTTAATTCTGGTCTTGTGGAAGAAATTAGAGGATCAGAAGAGACGATAAGCATATTGAGGATATCCTCGTTTGATGCTTGTCTACTCTTTTTCCTCGAATGGTGTTCTCTGAACCTCCTAAAGTCTTTGTTTCGGGCCTCTGAAGCTTCTTCCGAAAGACTTCCAATTGATACAATAGCATTTTCTGCAATTATGTCCCCTCCGTGAATCAACAATTTGTGGACGGTTGATGACATATAGTACCAATCGTACAGTTCCACGTATTTTTCAGCGGTTGTTCTAGCGTATTCTTTAAATTTCGGCACGTCTACAATCTCTCAAGATGTGATAGCTTGCAGAATCACAGCAAATCTGCGTATTAGGTCTTCATCTAATCCAGTGATCGCTGCAGTTTTATCAGGAAATTCAAAAAACCGCCTTGCTGTGTTCCCGTCGTTAGTTGTGCCTGATCCTTGCTTAACGATGTCAATCAAAAGGTTGAGATCATCTTTGAATCGATCTTGAATGAGTTTTTTTCGTGAATGCAATTACTCTTGATGACCTTCTCCTCTTGCAGACCACTTTTTGAAGTCGAGACGATACGCTATGTGTAGAAGACATTCCATCACATTAATGCGGCCATGAAGTGATGATAATCCGAACTCATACACACCAGAAGAAATGGTTTTTGACGCAATGACATCTAACTTATTCATTTCTGTAGGCTTAGCCAAACACAGGTAGCAGGCCGCATTTGACTTAGCTTCAGACAGATATGTACAAATTTTGCCGTCAATCATCGTCATCATTAATTTGTGACTAATTTCATGTCCTTGACATTTTGAGGGAACGAGAGCTTCAATTTCGTTATCCATTGCAGTTTTTTCATTTATGACAACGTCTTTGGTTTCTTTCACAAAACTAAACTGGACTGGACGGCAATACCTAGGTGAGCAGGGTTTTGGATTCACCCATACGGTATCACCGTCAGCTGTCAACTTTAATAGAACCAAAGAGGTCATAAATATGCTGGAATCATCTTGACCACTCTCTATGTTTTGCTTATATTTACTTTGGTTAGATGCACCGTCAAATCCCCACTTTGATATTAATATCAATTGTTTATCTTGTATCGCATCAGGACTACGAATAGTTTCAAAAATTCTGTTCACTGTTAAATCTAGTAACGCTTGTAGTGCAATCTTAGCAGATGAATCCGTTACAGTCACAAATGTCTTCGGAGGGTAGCACTGTAGCTTAGCTTTTTGCACTTTATAGTAAGTATATCTCCTTTGAACCTTCTCGAATAGTCGTTTCTCTTAATGTGATATATTGCCATTTCGATAGTTTTAATGAAAGTAGCAAACCCAGTGCTTTTTCTGGTGAAAATATTGTTGAAGGAGCTGGTTTGTTTAACATTTCCTTGATTTTTGCTGCTGCTTCTGGATTTTGGAGCATATGTTCAATAACAGATGCAATATCCTCACGACCATCTCCTTTCAAAAGTGCTGCCGCTGAATAAGCTACTTCATTAGGGTCATCGCCTATATGTTCATCAGATCGTCTCTTCTTCTGCTTGTTACTTAGATCTTCAAACAGCTTTCGAGATCTTTTTGTCATCGTTGAAGTTGATTTCATTGTTGAAAATGATGGTACAGGTTCAGTAGAAATATTTTCACTTGTTGATTCTTGAATGAGCAAATTGGTTTGCACGCAGTTTGCCCGTCAATATTTGCCTCAAGCCAATAACTGTAATCACGTCTAAAAACTTCACTTTTCCTGTGAGATCGTAACCATCTCTTTTGAACTGCCCGTGTAAATCTTCGACAAAATTCTTTCACGGTAACACTGTCTTCATCTAAAAGGCTAGAAGCCCAGTCGAATAACAAGTGTGTTGAACAATATTTCATGATCGAAAGACGAAGCATCCTGATTGCTCAGAATAACAAACAAATCCAAATTTGTAATAATGCTTTCCATTATTCACGATCACTGAGTAAAAAGACACGGTAGGATAGATGTTAGTATTAGAAATGCTCTAAATGAACTGAAGTTGTGAATCCAATGTTTGACTATTTATTGTTATTGACTAATGATGGTATCACATTTATCTAATTACTTTCATTAAGTTAATCCTGCACTAATTGCTAAATTAGCGAGTACCCCAAATTATTTTGGTACGTATCCTTTTAACTAGGTATATAGGTATTAAGTTTTATTAATCATTAGCTAGTGGTGCCGATTCCCTTGTTCACAAACTAAACTAAATTTAAGTTCAGTGCATCTTTTTCTTTCTATTTCATTAAGAAAAGGACAGAAGATAAATTTTAGTTTAGTCCTGTCAAATTAATCAGCGCCTGTCACTACTCCATACAAGTTTAGACGTGATTAAAAACTTGCCTACTAAAATTACGTCAAGCGCTGATTAATTTGTCAGGACTATACTAAAATTTGTCTTCTGTCCTTTTCTTAATGAAATAGAAAGAAAAAGATGCACTGAACTTAAATTTAGTTTAGTTTGTGATCAAGGGAATCGGCACCAATGTGGACTTGAGGCATTAGACAAGATTACGTATTACGTAATTCATAATTACCATGTCATTTCAAATAAGTAGGTAATACGACTTTGTGATTTCTTAGATTGTTTTGGTCTAAGCATAAAAAATATTGTAAATTACACTTGGTATATCCATATTTAAGCATTAAAATGTATCATATACTTTTTTTTTTTTAATTTTGAAGATTTAAAAAAAAAATCGCAAGTGATGCCGCGATATTAAGTATGTCAAAAATTCACAAATAAATAGTGCTATAACAGTGTGCAAGGATATAACGGCCAACCTTGCGATTCCAGGGATATCCTCATTTTTCATGTCAGCTCCATACATTTTTTTCTTATAAAACTTATAACTCTTCCATTTGTGCACATAATTACTTCATATGACATTTTATAGAACAGTAATGATCAGCAGAAGTCATTTCCAGCAAAAAAAATAACATTTAAGAAATCGAGATCCTATGTCTTCTACAGCCGATTTTCGATCCACCGTGCGTCGCCGCTTTAACCACTCCAGTGCTCGGTCCGTCTATCCCAGTAGATCCGTTCAGCGTGATCTCTGGGACCTTCGCGTTATTTATTACACCCCGCGCGCATAAAATGGCCAACGAACTCGTTGCCGCCCGAAATTCCTGCGATCTCGCTCAGATCCAGCGAATCTTCCTCGCGTATCCTGAGATTACGCAAGCCCTAGAAAACTTCGCGAAACCCCCCCAGTAATGGATATACGAGTCCAAGCACGTACTAAACCCCGATCCCTAAAGTTAGGTCTCTTCAATGGCATGCTAAAACAACGCGATGATTTCGCTGCGTTCCTCCGCGATCACCAAATTGATATTCTCCTCTTACAGGAAACCTTTTTAAAAGGTCCAGCCATCGAAACCCGTCAATTGCCACCTATCGCATAGTTCGCAATGACAGGACTAGATGCCACAAGGGAGGCACCTTAATCTATTATAGAACGTCCCTGCACTGCATCCCAATGGACCCGCCCCCTCTCTCACGTTTAGAAGTGTCCATATGTAAGTTAGGCATGACTGGCCATCAACCGATCACCATAGTTTCACGGTACACGTACAATCAGTCCTGAACGACTGTTCAAAGGAGGGTCCGGCGATGGACGACCATCGCTGGAAGCTCCCGGACGATGTGCGCGTACTGTTGAATGAGAAAAACGCGGCTGTCCGTGCGTACAGTAACTTTCCCAACCACGCGAACAAAGTCCATATGCACTATTTACAGAGATCTGTAAAGACACGCCTATCGGAGCTGCGTGACGCCCCGGCTGGGACAAGATGCTGAGCGAGTTAGAGCCCACCCACTTAGCTTTCTGGGACCTTCAGAGGAAACTCAAATCCGAAGAAGTCGTCTCAATGCCCCCCCTGGTGCGCCCCGACAAGACCATCGCTTTCGATGACGTCGACAAGGCGGAATGCCTAGCCGATAGTCTTGAGGCTCAATGTTCACCTAGCTCTCAACCAGTAGACCAAGCTCACCTGTCCCAGGTCGACGCGGAAGTCGAACGTAGAGCCTCCCTCCCGCCCGTTGAAGACCCTGATTATCCTCTGCCTCCCGTCACTCCAGACGAAGTGCATGATATCATCAAAGGTCTAAAACCTCGCAAAGCCCCCGGCTCAGACGGAATCACCAATAGGGTGCTCCAACTGTTCCCCGCTCACCTCATAATGCTCATTGCCACCATCTTCAATGGAGCCCTGAGCAATAACAACTTTCCACAAAAGTGGAAGAAGGCCACCGTCATTGGCATACCGAAGCCCGGTAAGCCGAAAACGGAGCCCACCAGCTACCGGCCCATCAGCCTGCTCAATGTCTTCGGCAAAGTCTATGAGAGGCTTATTTTAAAGCGCCTCAGAGATTTTGCGGAAACAAAGGGCCTCATCCCCGACCAGCAGTTCGGTTTTAGATCCCAACACTCTTGCGTCCAACAGGTCCACCGCATCGTTGAACACATAAGCTACGGCTTTCAACGTGGTCTTACGACCGGTGCTGTATTCTTCGACATAGCGAAAGCGTTCGACAAGGTCTAGCACAACGGCTTATTTTATAAGCTCTACAAACTCGGTGTGCCCGATCGTCTCGTGCTCATCTTACGAGACTTCTTGTCAAACCGCACCTTCCGCTATCGCATCGAAGAAGCGCTATCCTCCCCTCATCCTATCCGTGCAGGCGTCCCTCAGGGCTCTGTACTAGCCCATCTCATTTTCACTCTCTTCACCAGCGACATCCCGTAGAAAAGCGCAGTTGGCTCTGTTCGCAGACGACACGGCCATCTACTACACCGGGTTAGTCCACGACCATATATCTCGCACTCTCCAGACCGAAGTCAACAAGCTTGGCGCTTGGTTTAGAAAGTGGAGAATCGAAGTCAATCCCGACAAAAGTCAGGCGGTTCTTTTCACCAAACCGCGTAGAAACCTCATCCCCCCCCGACTGCTCACCATGTTCGGCAAGCCTATCCCTTGGGAGAAGCGAGCCAAATACCTAGGCGTGACCCTTGACCACCATCTCTCGTTCTCAGAGCACATTAAGCAGGTGCGTTCGCGTGCCGCTTTCGCTCTCGGTAGACTACACTCCGTCCTAAATGCGCGCAGCAAATTGTCCCTTAAGGGCAAATTGCGTATTCACACAGCGTGCATCCGTCCCATCATGACATATGCCTGTGCAGTCTTCGCACATGCTAGGCCCCACCACATCCACAGGATGCAGTGCCTCCAAAACCGTTTCCTCCGAAAGGCAACGGGAGCCCCCTGGTTCGTCGTCCGAAACGAGATCCTCCATCTCGATCTTAAAATCCCCACCATCAAGCAGTTCATGAAGCGCATCACGAAGCGCTTCTTCGACTCCGCCGCCACCCACCGCAACCCTCTGGTTGTGCAAGCTGCCAGTTATAGGCCCTCCACCATTAGCTCTATTCGCTGTCCAAGGCATACTCTCACCGACCCTGATGACCCCATTACCCTCCTCCAGGAAAGCAGTAGGGTCACGAGTACAGTGCACAAAACACACCGACCTACGTTCCGACCTCACCGCCGAGGTCCCTCGCGTAAACCCTGACTTAATTGTCCCCCCCGACCCTTGCTCGACGAAGCGCCAGCCCGCGCCGCAGCTGAGCCTGTAGTTTTAAATTCCCCGATTAATAATAATAATACTGATCAGATCCAGCCTGTCCCACCTTGCTGTCCTACCCCCGGCGATGCCCTAAGCCGAGGTCCGTACCCTACAGGGGGTGCCCTTAGCGTGCAGTCGCTTAGTATAAGATAAGAAATTCGCCCCTGGCTGGAGGCTTTGAGTTCGCTTAAGGCAGCCACAGGAAAGTCCGGTTAAGTAGTAACGACCTCTCAAGGTCAACTACGAGATGCCATACCAAAAAAAAAAAAAAAAAGACGGCCCCTGTCTTTATGTCCACCTCCATCATCCCATAGACGACTCATCAAAACACCTGTCAAAAATGAAGATGTCAGTTAAGTGTCAACTTCATAGATGATCAGTCTCTACTTGCAGATAAATTAATATTATTGTTGTTCTACTTGTTCTTGTTCGTCAGTTTACTATTTTTCGTGTGAACAATCTCACACGAAAAATAGTAATTTGATTATTGAAAAACAAAGAGTTCTTAAACATGGATGATTTACAACAATCTTTAAACCAATATGAAGAACAGGTACGAACAATACAATAATAGTTAGTTATTCAAGAACTTTACCAAGTTTATTACTATTTTATGTATTTGCAGCTGGCAATGGTCAACTTAACCCTCGAAACTGTTAATGAATCAACGGAAAGAGAATCCTTATTAGCTTTACAATCAGATTTGCAACAACTTATCCAACTGACTAGAGAGAACTTGGAAGCCTTGGTTCCTAAAGAAAATCAGCCGGTTGAGACTCAGTCTACTGAACCTAAAGATGAATTGGATGATGAGTATGCATTGTTCATGGTAAATATGAGTAATCATTGTCATTACAGTCAAATATTTAGATTGAAAAAGCATCATCTAATATTTAGTTGTTATATTGTTTTCAGCAAGAGATGGCTAATAGTGGTGCATATGAAGAAGCTAAAGGGGATAAATCTGAAAACTCTGAGGATGCAGCCAATGCTGATAGTGATATTGAGGTATTTTTCTTATATCATGCAATTACAAGAAATCTTAAAAGTGGAGACAAAATATAAGCTATTTTTTGGTCTCTATAATAATGATTAACTAGGATTACATAAGTATGGTATTCAAATGGCTAAAGCATCTACATATACCTGTTAAACTGCTAACACTTCCAAATTTTATGTAAAGCAAATACATATACTTTGTGCTTCTAAATCACTAAATAATCTAAAACTTTCATAGGGTGAGCTGTCTTCATTACTGGGCATGAAGTGTGCAGTGTATCACACACACAAGTGGGGTGGTCAGCCAGGTCTTTACAATGCTATGGTCAGTTCTGTAGTGCCCAGACAGAATGCGGACCAGTTCCAAGACCTTCAAGTTAGTATATAATGTGTTTTATAATTGTTATTGATTTAGTGTAAATTGTGTATTTAGTAACTATCCAGTTAGGTAGATCCAACCAAAAAGGGTCAATTGTTTAATGCAATTCGGCTGAGAAATGTTTGGGAAGCTATGTAATACCACAGTGTCTTGAAGACGAAAGTTACCTGTGGCACTGAAATATGGTCGCTCTCAATAGGCCTCAATAGATGGCTGAAAGTCTATGCTTGAAGTTTCTCTACATGATCAAATCAGAAATGAAGAGACCCATAAGAGAACCAAGGTAACTGACATTCTGAAGAATTACCAAACTTAAGTGGGTGTGGGCAGGACACATTGCTTGCAGAACAGATGGCCGATGGTGAAAAAAGGTACTGGTGTGGCGACCGTGTACCGGTAGTAAAGTTGTATATGGAAGGCCTCCAACAACGTGGATCAATGACCTTATGAAGGTTGTATTGACATTTTACACTAGTACCAAGACAAAAATAAACATTTTATTCTTCCTTCTTTACAGGTCCGTGTTCTGTTCACGCATCCAACACATGCTGAGATGTTGCCTTGTCCTTTCTTCCTTGATGGTGAATGTAAATTCAGTGATGAACAATGTAGGTGAGTCATATCATGGTTACCCAAAAAATTCACTGCACCCTAAAATGTAGTATCATAATTAAATCTGATTTTATTGGTGTTTTAGATATTCCCATGGTGCTTTAGTACAATTATCGAATTTAAAAGAAGCAATAGAACCTGAGTTTAGTTCAATAAAAGTAGGTAGTAGAGTATTGATGAAACTGAAGCCACCTGATAATGAGGTAATTATAGTTTCTGATAACCATTTATTCTGGATCAGATAACAGTCTCGAACCATAATTTTTTACAGTTTCATACTAGACAAACAACTATATTATATGTTTCGTGTTATTTACAGGAAATAGGTTTGGCAAAGAAATCAACTGAAAAGTATCACTTATGGCATAGAGCAATAATAAGGAGTATAGATACCAAGAAACAAACTTGTTCTGTTAAGTTAGAGCATGGTGTACACACAGGGGAGAAAAGGAAACAAGGGACTGATGAATATACAGTGAAAATTGAGGACATTTTCCCATTGAATAGTAAGTTTCTTTTATAGAATTTGAATTCCCTCATTCATTCTTTGCTTAGTAAACCTTAGGGCCGATTCACACCGGAAAAGCAGCGGCCGGCAGCGGCGCGGCGAGCACTTTCAGTTTGAAATAATTTTAAAATTTATCTACATAATTAAAAGACCAGTATCGCTTGAAAGCTCGAAAAGGTCGTGCGGCCGCCCGAGGTGCCGCGAAGCCGTTGGCGGCGCCGCGAGCAGTCTCGCGGCCACGCGCGTCTTGTCAGCGGTACTGGCCGCGTCGCGTTGCGCTACCTCTGCCGTTCCGGTGTGAATGTTCCGTGGCACAGTGTCTGTGTTGAAGTCTCGACTTAACACTATAAACGCGTGTGGCTGGTTTGTGGTCGCTTTTGTTTGACCTATGACTTATACTCCTTTTTTACTTTTCATGTAGCTGAAAATGAAGAAAGCGATGACTCCGATGATAGTTTGAGCGATACAGAATATCCACAAAGCAAAGCTATGTATGAAGAAAAAGTAGTTGACAATCATGCACTTATTGTTGAAAGTAGTCTTCTAAACCAAAACATCACCCCTATTGGGCAGTGGGAGCAACATACTAGAGTGAGTAGGTATTAACGTTTTAACAATTTATAATAACTGCTACACTTAAAGTTATAAAATTACAGGAAATTTTAATTTTACAGGGTATTGGCTCGAAAATAATGTTCGCAATGGGCTATGTTGCGGGGACTGGGCTCGGTGCAGCAAGCGACGGTCGTGTTCAGCCGGTTGAGGCACGCATTCTACCTGTGGGGAAGAGTCTTGACCAGTGTATGGCCATCTCCGAGAAACATGCTGCTCAAGATCCATTAAAGGTAGCATATTTAAAAATCGTAATCATAGCTTACATTTCGAAGATGATATAAATTCTTCCCAAGACTATTGTTTATATTATTACTTTATTTTATTATTACATTCTGTTATTGCTTACAGGTAGAGCAAAAATTGAAAAGGTTACAAAAGAAAGAAGAAGAGCGTAATAAAAGAGCATACGAGCGTGAAAAAGAGAGGGAAAGACGAAATGTTTTTAATTTCCTTAATAAAACGTTAGGCGATAAGACCGAAGCAGACAACGAACCGGAAGCCTCTCTGGATATAAAGCAGTCTTCAAGTAAAGACTTAAACATTGAGCAATTCAAAATTACAGAAGACAAAAAACGAATTGAAAAGGATATAGTAAAACTAAATTGTTCATTAATCAGACATGCTTCAGGATCCAGTAGTCAAAAAAATATTAATATGCAGATTGCAGAGAAAAATAAAGAACTGAACAATCTTGTGCAGAAAGAAAACCAAATATCTAAGGAGCAAACACACAGAAAAGACAAACAGAAAATGACTGTTTTTTAATAGAAAATTTTACCTTAGGACAATATCGAGTTTAAGTATTATTGGTCAAGGACAGCTAATGAGTCACAGTTAATTTTCAATTGTTTGACTCCGAATCGGTGTCGCGCGGGGCTTAACAGGTTAACCTATTTGCCGCCACGTCAAAAAGCAAAAACGTGCCCTCGGCGTCAAGCTACGAATTATTTCTAAAAATGTGTCATGTAGTCGTGACCGTGGCGTGCTGGGCACATTTTGGTCTGTCATATAAACATCACTGTGGCGGTCAAAATGTTAAAAAGGGTAAATTTTATCAATAAATTATGAAATAAGAGTCTTTTTCATTTGATACTTCATTTTTATAGAAACCTTGTAGGGTTCATAGAATCTGAACGTAAAATTAACTTGCTATGGATTGGCTGGTGAAGTTGGCCTTTCAATATTTAAATGGTAGTTTTGGTTAACTCCATTGAAATATAATTATTTGAAACTGAAACAATAAATAAACAAAGCCACTTTTGTCAAAAGTGCATAGATTTCATCGACACATTCCACGCGAGCAAATAAAATCCTTGTCAACAAAGTGGCTTAAAATATTTCGAGTTTCGAGTAACTCATGGATGTATTACGATTATGACTAGTATTATAGGTAAATATCTGTCCTTGTAAACCAAAAAAGATGGTAGTGTCCTATAAATCTTATTTTTCAAAACATTGCTTTTTAATGTATTTTTCGATCTACAGAGACAAAGCGTTTACATTACATTCTACTGTACAAAATTCGGCATAATAAAATTACAGATTTCTGGATTACTTCAACTTTGACTCTGTGGCTTTTGTGGTAGAGACACCATCATTTAATTACGCGATCCCGCTTCAGTCCTTGAAAAGTAGCTCATGAAACTTGAGTGAAGTTTATTTTTCTATTTGGAAAATGAGTAGCAGCGCCGGGATCTGGATATGCTGGGTTAATAATAGCAATGGGCTCGACCTCTATTACACAGGTCATGGGACTTTAAACTAGGAAACCTCTAACCTCTGCGTACATCCTCAGTGAATGAGGATGTGATGATGCTATGCATTATTTACCCACAAATACACGGTGTAGTGTCAGAAGTATGAATCAAGATACTTCGAAATTTTTAAAGGAATGTATATCTTTTTCGTGTCGCTGGCACGACTGTATTTCAGATCTTGTTGGCCCAAAAGTTCGTCACTTCTACGGCGTCGTCGGTGGCATCGCAGATCATTTTGTCTGCATGTTTTGGGACACGGAGGGCAGGGTAGGAGGTGGAGCATAGTTTCCGACATAGCTCCACATCCACACCCTGCTGCCGTTCTGTCGAGGTAGCCCCCACTTTACCATCACCTCTTATAGCAGTATTATTTCAATATTACTTTAGCGTGAGAAAGAGATGGAGCTATAAGTCCTGTATAGCTCCATCACTTTCCCACTGTGAAGTAATATTATAATAATACTGCTATAAGAGGTGATGGTTACCCCTCAGGTCGGAGTTACTTCTACCAACTCGTGTCCGGAGACGGTTCAGGGACTTCAAAGTGGAATACGAAAGGTTGCACTGCAGGGAGATGGTCCTTTGGTGGTAATAGTAGCTAGGAGGGGGAAGAGTATCCTGCCACAGTTTGGAACCTGTAGAGACCCTGCCGATTTTAAAAAAACCTGTGCCTGCTATTGAATAATAATAATAATAATAAACCATTTATTTTCAGGTTATAAAGACCCATCGATAAATAACTTAACCTAAGTATACATATAATAACAATTGTGTTAGTAAATAAAACTTAAAACTATGTTAGTATGACTAAGTTGTACGAAGTCTGTGCCTTCCGGTAGTACTTGTCGCGAAAGCGGCGGAATACCACATCCTGTGGCCAAAAGCTTTCTTCCATCACCTGATGCAGGTAGCATGTTGGTACGCGCACCACAAACGCCTTAAATTTGACGTTGCGATGCGACTCCAGCAGCTGCACTCTCGGCGCGTACCTTTGGCGCACGTACCTACTTCACGATGTCTTCCGCGTCGGTGATGTAGTGGACACGGGAATTTTACACCAGGCTTCGCAGCACGTCGTTTTTCGTTGGGCTCCGTAGGAGCCTTGCCGCAGCGGTTCTTACAGCTACTCTGTCGGCGCTTCTTTCTTTGCACCGTCACGAAGCCGGCATCATCACCCCGGCTCATTCCCCCTATAGCCACGGGCTTTGCGGGGGAGCAGTGGGGTGCTCACAGTGACCAATAGTGGTCAGATATTTTACCCGTTGCGTCGGTAGTTGTGTGCCAGATAGTGGGTGTCTAGTATCAGAATGTATGCGACACGGTGCAACGGATGACTGTGTCGCCACTGTAGTAGGAGAAAGTATAGTGATGTCAATGTAGCGGATGCCAGTTGGCTACAACAATGAAACACTTAGATAATTACAAATTTCTATATTTACATATGTGATGTTTAGTTTAAAATAAGCGTACATGGCATAAAATTACAATTAATATATGACATATTTTTCTATAAATTAGATATTTGTACTATCAATCAATATTAACAAAGTACTTAAAATGTTAATGGGCGTGTGACTAGCAAATAATATTTGCTGAATTTTATAATTACGAATTAAATTTTAGTGACAGTGGGTCAAATATGTTTACCACTAAACTACTCAATATTATAGATTATACCTAAATTAGGTATGGAATTGTGGCTATCATAACCTAACTTCATCATTGTCCACTTGCAAGCGTTAACTCTGATGCATATTAGATATTTTTAGAAAAGGTACAATTTATTATAATAAAAAAAATGAGTATAAGATGTTAATTATTATAAAATTTTACTTTGCATTGCCATAATTCAAATAATAACTACTAAAACCTCTTAAAATTGCTACGTGAGCAAGATATTTGTACTTTTCCTCAATCAGTTTTCCTAAAGTGCATGTCTACATAAGCATTGCAATATAATTTAGTACTAACAAGGTTTAGACATTGGCTAATAGACCCACTGTGCGAAGTTCCCAGGACTACTAGGCCACTGAATTAATACCAGTGTCAGCCCCAGTACATCATGATCAACATAACACGGTGCATTCATCATGTTTATAGGTAAAGGTTAAATTTGAATATCAGAAGTCGAAAAATATGGTCCTAACAACAATTTACTCACTCTCGTATGTCTATCATACTCTTTCTAATTAAGGCACTAAGAAAGGCACAAGTCACATTAGAGGGAGCCAACTGATTTTAGGACAGTTTTCTGGACTTCAATAAAATCTTTTGATTTTGGACTTGCGATTCCTTTACCTATAAAACTTCTTGTGCACACCTGACATGACAATATCTCTCCAAACGCGCCAACATGTGACTACTACCTGTACCTGTGTTTGCAACAATATTAATATGTATAGTTATCATCTAATTATATGCTTATGCATTGAAAGTTCACTATAAAAATTTCCTAGACAAATTCATCACAGAGATTTGTTATATCCTCATCAAGATAACCTTATTACCGTCACCATCCATTCTCGCTCATACATTCATTGAATTACATTTATTTTAATATCTATATATTACATTACATAATGCAATAGAGAGTGATGAAATAAAGAGAGACATTCTTTGTACTAAACTAACCGTCTTGAAATTAATAAGTACACTCATATGAGACTCTTCGCCACGCAAGTAAAAATAATTACCCTATGTTTTTTTATGATGAATTACATTTGTGATGTCTTTATTACGTAAGTTGTGATGAGCCGCTTCTCTAAGCATCGCAATGAAATAACGAATACGAAATCAAATCGCGATCACAATTGATGTGACAATTCTTGAGATGAGATTCGCTTCAACTGGCGTTGTGTTTAATTACTCTATTATTATAATTAGAAGCGGCGGACTTTATGATTAACAGGCGGCTGTCACTGCTGCCTGTATTAAAATGATACCGATATAGCGATAACAATCGATATTCGGGTATATACTTAACACAGTTATCATCCATACATCAATAAATCTAAGGTACGTGAGTCCCGGGGACTATCACTTATTGATGCTATAGCGTTGCTCTGAGCCGGCTGACGACGCTCGCCATGGCGGAGTCGACGTTGTCGAACACGGGCACTCCGGAGCGTTTCGCTAAGTCTGAGAGGTAGTGGCGGCCTCGGTTGTAATCCTTGACGGCTGCTTCACTATACTGTAAAGAAAGAATTGTCTCATTAGCATTGTCATGTTGATTGATATTCAAACAACCCAGACGCCTACGTCTGGGTTGTTTGAATATCAAAGTGCTAAAGTACCCTAGTACTTTAGCACTTTTGCCAGAATAGATAAGACCAAACGATACCGCTTCACATATAGGTGTTAATAGATAATAATTGATCTAAGTGAGAACGAGTATAGAAGATGCAAATCACGAACGTGACTTTAACATCATTGACATTAGGTTTAATTTGCAATGACACGTCAAGTGCAACCATAAACCGCACCCTAATAACACAGTTTGAATCACAATCCGAGAGTTTTGAAGCATATTGCTATACCATAGCTTCATAGGTTTAAAAAATTCGTCTGCTCAACAAAGTAAATAACGCAATGAACGTGGGTGAACTGTCAAAATCAAACCGAATACGATCAATTGTCATTTTGTGTGTTACGCAATCGCCCCGCGGGTTTACAAAGGTGATAAAATGATAAATATAGTTTCAACTTACACCATGTGCTTTCTGCGCGTCCATGGGCTGCACTAAGAGCACAGTGTTGGCAGGACGCAGTCCCATATAGTGTGCGGCCAGTACCATCGCAGCGAAGCAAGGAGAATCCGCACTCATCGCGAACACTAGTACGCGGGAGCCCAGTAATAGGTCCTCGTCGTACGTTCCTGTAATAGAATAGCTTGTTAGGAGAGTGGCAAGGCACAATGATGGTGGTCGAGATAACAAGGTTTTTTTCTGAAGGATAGCAATCTAGTAACAATTTCGGCTAAACAACTTTGGGCTGATTTGATATTATACTGCTGATTGTCAGAGACTCATCTGATAGTAGCTGGCCAGTTGTTATGCTGACTGGATTTTTGGTCAGCTAACCGTCAAACTTGGTCATTGTTTATGTATGAGTTATAAATATTTTGACGGCGAACCCTGTCCAGTCAGCCTAGCTACTATGTTGCTGACTGTCTAAGACGGCATGAGAGATACTTACTGCTTAATGCCGATAGAAGTAGAATAATGGCGAGAATATGCGTGGATATGGGCCTAAGTTACCTTTGAAGGGCTGCGGCGTAACATCTTCCGTGACAGTATAGAAGTCGGACGCACTGAGTCGATCATTCCTATCGGCTGTATCATCAGGCGTGCGGTCTCTTAGCTGTACGTCATCGGGCAGTTCCAACGTGGTACTGGAGGGGCGCGGCTTTTTATCGCGACGCGGTGACTCGGGGTGCGCGGGCGCAGTCCTGCGGGCTGGCGTCGAGAACATACGCGTGTAGTCGTTGGCGCGGGGCACTACGTATGTGAAGCCTTCCCTTCGTAGGACTTCTTCTGGCTTGGTGTTGTGGACCTGGAGAGGAATGGATTTATTTGGTAAGTTGGATCTTTGGGAAAGTAGCTGAAATCTGAACACGTTTTAGTCAGTGGTGGATTAAAGTAGAACAGCGCCGACAACGTGCTCAACTCAAGCAAAAAAGTCTTACAGGAAATTAGGTAGACTGAAGTCAACCACTTCGCTTTTCTACAAAATCAGCTTGTTTCTGAAAACCACACGTCCATACTAACAATTTCATTTTGATGGTGTCTTTAAGGGTAGTTTTCGTACTTCAAGTGTTACTACTGACGTGCGTTTGAAAGTGTCTGCATTTTTTTGCAAGCATTCGTGTAATTAAATTATTAATTTGTAAATTATTTACCGGGAAGGTCCCGCCGAGGTAGACATCGTGCGTGGGCGCGCCCAGCATGGCGGGCAATCGCTCCAGGCGTCGCTCGGTGCCCGGCGTGAACACCGAGTCTACAGTCGAGGCCCCCGCAGCCCCCACAGGCCCCACTGGCCCCGCCGGCCCCACGGGCCCCGCGCCTGCTCTGTCTGCTGCTGGCCGGTGACCACCGTTCTGGGAACAAAAAAACAACCGGTAAGTAAGCAACTCAAAGTTCTATGGCTTACTAACTGAAGTTAGGCGAAGAATAACTATTAACATGCCCATAACATAAGGGCACTCTTTGATTTTCGTAAAAACATTCTAGAAGCAGCTGATGTTTACGATCGTTCATGTATGCCAGAGGATCTTTCATGCAATAATACTTTTGCTTCAAGGTGGACTGACGACCTGGTGAAGGTTGCGGAATCCGTTGGATGCATTGGACCGGTCGTTGAGACGATGCTTGGGTGGCCATTCCCAGCATTATTAGCAGTTGACATCTTTTGGCTGAATGCTGATAATAATTACAGAATAATGTATTTGTTCCTTACCTTAGGAATGAATAAACCAAGCTTTCGTCCGTATGCTTTAAGCCTGGGGTTGACAAGGCGCAGTCCGATGTTAGCGTCTCTCGCGGCAGGTTCGCGCGGCTCGCTGCGCAAGTCGCCGCCCGTCGCTTCCGCCTCCGTACCGTTTCGACTTTGAGACTCTGCAAGTAAAGAACGGTTAAATGATATAGTGTGCAAGATAAAGGATTTATTTCCATATTTACAGCAGCCACAAATAACACAATAAGAAGAAAAGTCTACTAATGGTTCATATTATGAAATGCTCTTGTTTGTTGAAAGTTTGCAATGAGCAATGAGTGTATACCTACTGTGTGAGTGAAAAATGATACAAGGCACATAACTATTCTATAATAAAAATATTCAACATTAACAGCAAACAAAATCGTTATAAACACGTTGTCTTTAGATTAAGAAAATAAAAAAGACTGCAAGCAATAAAAGGTTGAAATTACTAATAAACATTTGCCATTTTTAAGTGATCAACACAGAATTCAAGAAACTGCACAAGCTAGCGTAAAATTGAAAACAGAGCAAGTAGCACCGAATACCGAAATAATGAAAATGATAACTGTATGGAACAAGTGGAGCGTGGGACTGCTGTTACGTACACAAACGACTTAATTAAGGTCGTGGGTAGACGTTGAATGCAAGCGGCTCGAAAACCATTCCTTATGAAAGTGCGGCGTGCGTCCGGAAGTGGACGCGTTGCGGATGACATGATGATGATGTGAAGTGAATAGTGCGCACACGCACCGGGAGTGGGCGGGGACGGCGGGGGCGGCGGGGACGGCGGGGGCGGCGGGGAGAGGTACGCGCGCAGCGAGCGGAACGCGCGGCGCACGCGCGACGCCACGCTCTCGCTCTCACTCTCCGCCGCCGCGCGCGGGCTACTGCGCCCTTCAACAAACACCACCCCTTACCACAGAACCGCCACCCAAATATTGTTAACCAAATATACGACGTTTCCGTGAACCGTAAAACACTGCCATATCTCTGCCGCTATGTTTCCACAATAAATCATCCAAGTAAAATGCAGCAATTATCGAAAGCAAGCGACAACGTAAACAGAGCTTATGACACATTGAAACCAGTTTATGGACGGTACATTGGCAGAAAACGACAGTGTTTTAACGAGCTTTACGGACATGGAGTAGGAGTCGCACTGACCTGCGTCGGCGGCGAGCTCGGCGACGGCGGCGCAGAAGGTCTCGAAGTCGACGGGGTCGAGCGCGGGCGGCAGGCAGCGCTCGGCGCGGGCGCGCGGCGCGCGCGTGGCGTCGCCCAGCGCGTCCAGCGCGCGCGCGCGCGCCAGGCGCGAGCCGCGCCCGCCCGCCGCGTCGTAGGCGCGCTTGAGGCGCAGGATGGTGTGGCCGAGCGACTGGCGCGGCTGCGTGCGCGCGCCGCGCAGCACGGCGCGCGCGCAGCGCAGCGCGGCGGGGATGTCGGTGAAGGCGGGCAGGCCGCGCCGCTCCACCGCCTCCTGTAGCGTCGCCCGCGCGCGCGACAGCTCCACGTACTCGCTGCACTCATACAGATCATTTTATTAGAGTTTACATTCTGCATACAAATTGACACAATAGAGGCACATGGAAGCAACGATCATTGCGCGTGATCTTACTCCATGGGTTTAGAGTTACTGACGTCAATACTTAACGAGATGTTCGTGTTTCTTCTACCTTTATCGACTGTTACGAATGCTTTGATGTGCTAATGTTTGCAATATTTTGTAGACAAGTGACACTAGAATGTTTGTTTTGGTACTTAGTATAAAAAGAAAATGTATTTACACATGTCAGACATTTGACGTGCTTGGTTTCAGTTATGGGTTCCGACCAATACCAAACGACATAATTACACAAATGTAGCTTTAGTCACTGCAGTCTGATAGTTACGCCAGGTAGAGTCATTTATCACATTATTCATCTTTTCGGAGAACTTGACACCAGAAAAAAGATAGTCAGTCAGACAAGATGATGACGAACGTCTATCGCTCATCAAATCACGCATCAACTTCAAAGACATGAATCATTCTAATCTTTGTGATGACGATCAACTAATGACAAATTAATCATTTTAAAAATGTTTGCCCTGCTTGGCTTTGCGATTGCTAATCATCTAGGTACCTACTATTGTTTGTAGGAGACGTGTGTGTTCAAATGTGGACTAAGCTAACAATCAATTGTAGATCGGTCGATGCGGTTCTTAATAGGCTGGCTATTATAACATTCTGATAGAGCTCGATCTCTATCAGAATCCACAGAGGACTGCTCAAGACTAGTCAAGGTCCAAGGGGTTCACTTGATGAGACCTACTGGTAACCATATATTATGGTGCATAGCAGGTCAAGGTGATATTTTAGAGTTGGTGTGCACATGGTACAAAATCGCAGGATATTTCAGTTTTCGTATAATATTCTCCAGACAACAGAGGAAGCCCAAAGTAGCTAATCGTAAGGAGTATATCTTCTTATTTTTGCGTCGATTGACTACTACCCGCTATTGCCAAAACGCGACAACTACCTATAGCTTATAAACACCATGCGAAAAGTCACAGGTAAGATAACTTTGGTATTTGGATATTTTTTTTTTTTCTGTAAGAAGCTCCCAGGACAGCTCTGCCTTTCGCCTAGTTCAAATCATTGAATGTACAGATGGTTGTGCATGATAAGTTGTAAAGAAGGTGAGGCATGTCCTGTAAAGAGCTTCACACTGGCTGTGTCTGGGAAGGTTCGATGATACCCTATTTGGGCAGATTGTTTCGTTTGTTTGTACGGAGTAGATACTGACTTGTCCGAGATGGCCTCGTGCCCGATGTTCTGGTGGCGCGTGTAGGGCCGCAGCACCAGCAGCAGGTCGCGCGGCGCGGCGGCCAGGTGCGCGGCCTCCACGCTGGCGGCCACGGCGCGCGTCTCGCTGTCCAGCACGAACAGCAGCGCGCGCGCCGCCGCCTTCGCGCGGTGCTCCACTTCCATTAGGTCCGTCGACCAGTCTTCGACTTGCTGCAAAACAGAACATGATTAATTTTTACGTGAATAAAATTTAATTAATACCAGCCTATTCTTGTCCCAGTGCATGGCAAAGGCCTCTTCTCATACACATATGCGTGATGATGAATGCCACGAGCTCATGACGGGTTGGCGATTTCAGACTTTTATTAACTATAGATCTAGGTTTCCTTACGATGTTTCTCGTTATTAGTAAAGTCTAACATAAACTCAGAAAGTACATATGAATTGAAAAATCTCATTGGTACTCTACATGGAATACGTCTCTTCAGATGGAATCAAAATGTAGCATTTTGATTGGGGAAGGTACTTACGTAACGTCACGATATAGTGTCTACGTACTTAGCAGAAATACGTGTGGGTAAACCAATATCGTAAAACACTTTGGCTTCAAACGTTCCGTTAAAAAGTAAGTGTGTATGACGTAAGTACATGATTTCATGTGTATTTGAAACCGTTTACTTTTGAAGAGATATCTATTGCGTTTGTGTGATAGATGTTTCAATAGAACGTGTCATATCTAATTACCAAAATCATATTTATCGAGAGCACGTTTCATTCAAAGAAGCTGTCAAACAAACACGCGTTATCATACGCATTATCTGTTATTAACTGGAGAATGGTCTTCTTGTGGACATATTTTTAATGTCTGCACACTCTGCACGTAAGCCCAGTTAATTCTGTCCATCGACTCATTATTATCTGTGGCCTTTTAAAGTTGTGCCCCGATGTTATTGTAATAACAACCAACGTTATGAATATTAATGGTCGCCCACACCTTATTGATATATTAATTGTACCTAATTATAGTTTGTTTAAATATTTCACGAAAGAAAAACAAACTAGTTTATGAATTCAATTTGCAAATTGATAACGTCATCCTCAGTAATTAATATTTATTCTAGCTGATAAACTTGAGTGAGAAGAACTAAGTTACTGTTGCAAAAAATAAATAAAGATAAACGTGCCATTTTGTTTTTCTTAGTCATATGTTATTGTACTTTTTAGAATAATCGAGCGAATACGACATTCATTGATGAGAAGAACTTGAGTATGGCTGTATGTTTACACTTTTGTAGCTCAACCATAAATATTGCGGCAGGATCAGCGTCGATTAACAAATTAATTCATTATTGAAGCTGCGTGTGTCACACAACATGTGACTAGCTCAATATGGTACATTATTCTTTCATCTTAATTAAATTGGACACGAGCCGACAATCAACAGCTGACCCTGTCATCACGTTTAGATTATATGATACAGGTTTTCATTTCCAGTATTGTTTAACGATTAATTGACTTCATATCACGTCGTAAATGGCGAACATTGTTCAATTGTTTACTGCATTAAAACATACACATCGTTGTAATGGCTTATTGTAGGTGAATTTTAACTACAAGAACGCTGAAACTGAACATTCGAAGACACTTATCACATTATGTTCTATCAATGATATACGTCATCCCTATTTACATACCAACATGGCTTTACGCAGTTATAATGAAATTAAACACATAATGTATAATATTGTTTTATAGTGAGTGCTCGCTATGGATATTAATGTATCTAATCGAATATGGATGGAAGTAGTAGATGGGGTAGTGAGTCCACGAACATAAACTTTTAAAATATTACCGTAGCCTTTCAATGTGAACTTTCTATCTAGGTAATCTTAGACACTAAGTATTTCCTAAAAAACATCGTGAGTATATCTGGAATATAACTACCAGAGTGACACGAGCATCGATTAGGTAATACGCTTAAAGGCTCGTGCAGACTGGGGTGATATCGCGGTCGCAATAGGCATATATTGCTGCCTGTCGAGCCCGCGATAACGCGCTAGTCTGCACGAGCCTTTTTGGTATTGTTATCGATGTTCGTCTCTTCTCCATGTTTGACAAGAGGCTTTTGCCTTTCTGTGGGTCAACATAGGTTGACATGATTAATAATTATACTGTAATAGTATTGTTCAACTCACCGGATTAAAATAAGTTATGCCCATCTTCTTCAGCATCGGAATGGCTATATCCGATCTCCAAGTAGTCGGGTTGCAAGATCCGCCCAGGAACACCTCGCAAGGCGGAGGGGGCGGCTCGCTGCCTGCGCAACACCAAACGTCAAAAATTTACACTAAACCCAGAGTACACAAAAATAAGTAGGCATACATATACATAATTGGAATAGAGGATGGACTGTGTGGTAACTGCTGAATAAATTGATTTTCCTTACTGGATATTAAATAACAATTTTGTACATAGTAGGTACCCAAGTATCTATTTTCATCTTATCAAAACTCCAAGGAAACTGTTGATTTTATGTGTGCTTTGAAATAAGCTCCGACTATCAATCTATTCCAGCATAACATCACGTGGTTATCAACCCACGCTTTTCAATGCAAACACCATGTCTAACGTAGTGTCTACGTCAACAACACGAATAATTCCATAGATATTGTATGAAGGACGAAACAATCAATCACCATGTGAACAATATTTGATGTGTTCTTTAAGACACAACTCATTAATAGGATGATTTGACCCTATTTCTAAGACTGGCTCGAAGCACGCAAAAGAACTACTGTTAATTGTTAACAATTGTACTGCGGTTGGACACGCAAGCAATCAGCTCAAACCACAGCGGCTTGTTACTATTTGTTGAAGATTCATGAGTGGCCTGTACAAACCGGTATCTTATGTTTAATACATGATGTCGGATCAGCGTTGAAACAAATTCTTTCTATATCGAATATCAATTCACGAAACCTTGGCGCCGACACTTATTATACGCGATACAAAGAACTAAGATGTATACCAAAAATAGTGATAATCAATTAATATGCAAATGTAACCTTACTGCATGATAAATAGGTGCATTGATCATAAAGGCTACTGCAGACTGGGGCGATAACGCGGGCGCGACAGGCATATTGCTGCCTGTCGCGATATCGCCCCAGTCTGTAGAAGCTTTGATGATAGTTGTTGATAGCAAAGTGGGTACATACGGCGCGGCGTGGAATAGAAAGCATCACGGCCAGGTGAGTGCCGGTGCTGGGTTCGTTCAACCAGCGATACTCATCGTCAATGATTGATGAGTATCGACCCTTCGACTGCGTAGGCTGCACATATGTAGGCCGGCCACCGTACTACATTAAACACCTACTTGCATACTCGTAGATTAATGATTACCATAAAAGGTCGTCCATTCGGCCGAGACAAAACATAAGTTAAAAAAAATATATATTATGGTAGGTTCTATTTTTGGTCACATCGACAATGATCTTTATAAAGTTCGTACCTACTTCCTATACGCCGTGATAAATCTTCATCGTATCCATCCCGTAATATGCTGTCAATTCCTAAGGCACTATTGATAAGTGAGGATATACTTATTAAATGGATAAATTACAAGTACACATACACTCCTGTCAACTTAGAACAAATCCTAACGAGTTTCTCTTTAATCCTGCATAAGACCTTGAATTTTTCAATTTTGTTTCTAACGAACAGTCATCCATCACTTTCCAACTTTCTCGTATTATGATTCTAATGGATATTCAAATAGGTAATATTAAAATGAAGTCACCAGACTACGGAATGAAAACAGTCAATATTGAACGGTGTATAACAACTAAATCAACCTAATATCTGCTAAATGATCAATATTAATTTAGATTTTTAAGAACAACACATAAGATACATAGCACAGAACGACACGCACAGGTACGTATCCATTCATGATTACACTGCAGTTTATAAAACGTGGCCAACCAATCACATCAATCCAATTCGGGATCTTCGTTCAATGCCAAAATGAAAACGTAAACACAACGCCAGATCAACAAACGCACTAACAGAGAGGCTGCTTCGCCCGCACACAGATCACAGATTTGAATAGAATGTCCCTGAATTGTCACAACTTCAACGTGAACTCACGACACATGTACCGAAATCCACAGTGTACACAGCCAATGACAACCATCCTCTTTTACTTGTGTCACTCAGTAAAATATATGATACAAAACGTTGTGGGAGAAAATCAAGTTTATAACGGAGGAATTGATTATGATTATACATTATGGGAAACTAGAATATACACGGTGTCGTAAAACGGACAGGTTTTCATTGATGGAAATAATAAAGAAGTATGTGAGAAACGCACAGGGCACAATCATTGTAGTCGGCGGCATGGTTGCGGATGTATCGTGCACACTGCGCGCACGCTGTCCACCCGCGAACGGTCGGCGGCCAACTGGCGTCCGTTCACAACATACATCTACGCCCAAGTACTAGCCAATTCCGCATTTTAAAATATTCCGTTATTTCTATAGCACTACAAAGTCATGGCACAAAGACTTATGGTGTTCATGTTGACCATAACTCACCCGGAAACCTGTACTAAACATCTCATCCACAAATGATTTTAATAAGCATGTTATCAACATCATCATTCAAAGAATCAAACTAAGAAGACGGTGTCTTACATTTTAGCTTAATCGTACTATTTGGATTACGTATGATGGATTGAATTAGATTGAGTTGAATGCATAAATCCAATCCAATGATGCATAATTAATTGATGAGAATCAGAAAAAAATTATCCAAATTGCTACTAATTCGTGACTTCATGATGAAAGTGAAATTTTAACCATTGTGTACCTATTCCTTAACAAGAACACAAAAACAAATTGATTAAGTCTTCAAAGTTTTCATAAAAGTAGAAAACTGAAAGCAGGTCCTAAAGACATCGCTCAATAAGTTAGTTACAGTGCGGTACAAAGATCGCCATGTAAATAGAAAATAAAGAAAAATTACCATTGTTTGTTTGTTCTCAAGAAGTCGTCTTAAGATAGAATGATTCTTCCGGGAGATAAGGAAGTTGACGCAGTATCGTTTCATCGTTTGTTTACGTTAGGTATATCTGTAGTTGTAGTAGTGCGATGTCATCTGTATTATGTTTTCGTAACATTTAGCGGCCGAATTCGTGGGCGCGTAGTACACTGAGCGGAGCATCGCGCTTCCGTACGCTGTATATAGTATGTGCGGAAGAGCCTAGGAGGCCACGCATCATATTTACTTAGTGATATCTGCCTTTTACGAATTACCGTGCGAAAGCGGAACTTCTTTCCGATGTGTATTACGAGATTCACATGATCTAAGCGCCTCATTTCGTTCCATATATTGAAAATGAAACTTCAAACTTTCTCTAATATTCCAAAGATAGGAAAAGAGGTTTATGTCTGATGTTTTTAAAGCTTCAGAAGCTTAATTTAGTTGTCTCTAATATTATATATTATTAGTCAGATGCGCCGGGAGATTGACGCAAATCCGAGTATTACATGTGCGGGTGCAAATAGCAGCGAACGTACAATGACTGTAGCATAGGGCAATCGCATTAATAGCAGAACAATTAAAAACATAGATATACGCAATAAGTGATGACCACATGTCGCACGAATGTGTGTAAGTTCCTATTTGTTATTATGAATATGAACATCATCGCTGTCATCTTACTGTGTGCTTAGCAGAGCGAGTACGTCTGTTGATAAGCTTCTGATTGATATATGTAGCTATAAATTATTTATTCCTTTGCTGTCTTTGATGAACTACTGTCTCTAATGTATTTGATTTATTAAGGTAGACAAGTAGGTCATGTGCTATAAATCACCCGAGTCCTATATCCTAACTGATGAAAAGGAAATCTTAAATCAATTACAGATTCCATAATTACGACGGTAATGAATGCCATGTAGAAACATAAAATAAATTTAAAATGCTATCAATTCTGAGTCATTATTCGATAAAGGAAAGCTGTACGTAGGTTCTTTAAAACAGTAATTTAAGATCTATTTATTTTCGATAATTATTGACCAATCGAACATCAGTAATACAGCAGCTAACAAACAGCCTGATAACAGGTAGAATAGCGTGGGTAGTGGACGGCGACACCGAATTTATAGTGTATGAGATATTGTTGCGTAGCCATAGGGACTACCAATGTGTATTTCTGGATTGGTACCGTGCGGAAAGTTTAGTCACCATTTGTTTCATCACAAGACGATCGACCTTCCGCAGCACGAGTGTGCATCCTGAAGCGGGGACGGGAGCCCCAGACGAAGCCAGAATTTTTATTATTCACAACAAACTTTCCGCAAAGTCAGCATTCATTTCAGTAACTTCGTGACGGGCCAGAACAAGATCACTTCATTTTTGTACATTAAACCGGTGTTAGTATTCCGAAATTTTACAAAATATTCTTACCGTTCACATGTTTACAAATGTTGTCCTTATCTCTGAGCTCCTTGTCTACGTTCCATTGTGGCGACTCAGGTTTGTTCGAACTCCTGCGAATGAAAACTGAAATTAGAAATAAAACACAATCGATGAACTTGCGTAGGCGTTTCCGCGTGATAATGCAGTGAATAGTGCAGACATTGAATGAGATCATTTCTAAAGGGTGAAATTATACAAAAGCTGGCCTTGTATGTAGAGATTCCTTGCATGACAAATATCTTATTGTTTGACATGTAAGTGTCAACGTACGCGTCATACGTAGTGCCAGTCCTCAGTTCAAGACCGAGGAAAAGGAGAACGATAATTTTACGTCATCGGTAAAATTAACCTGAATTATGTCGTAGTCGCTGCGGACAATAAGGACATTGCTTGGGTCTTTAATTATGTGGTAGTAGGTATTTTCAATATAACTTTAACAGGGTTATTTTACGTTGTTTGAATTCCCATGTCAATTTTATTGTTAGTTACTAAACTGTTTCCTGATCAATTCCATATTATTAACATAACTATGATTTAAAACTACCTAGGTGGCTAGCGCCATTAGTAACTTGTCCCAGTTTTCAAATTCCTGTAATACCGAATTGAGCTAATGATCTATTGATAGTGAGACTATTTGGGGCTATTTTAAATCATGATCTACTAAGCAAGTTTTGATTCATGAAGTCCTTTCACAATCTGCTGAACTTTTTGACCTCTTGGAAACTACGACGTCTTGTGAAATCGGTCTTGTGAAATGACATCTCATATTTGAAAGCAATTTCCATTTTTTTTTTTTGTTTTTAAGGCTTATTTTACAACCATGCCACACTCGACTAAATTATCGTGAAAATGTAGAAGTTATTGACATGGAAAAGTTTAATTTTTATTTAGTCTAAAAAGAAAGATTTTGGCGAAAAATCTGGAACAACCTGGGGCGGAAGCAAATAATGTGGGTCGAAACGGTTAATTAGCAGAAACTGACTAACGACTGACTAATTCGGTAACAACCATGTGCTCCGTCGCGTCACAAGGGCTGAGTGACTAAAATTATTTTCTAAAGAATTTCAAAGAATCCGATAAGTATATAAAATACTTAGTTTGAAATATGGGACAGTGGAGACCCGCCAAGAAGTTTACCATGAGGTAAGTCGAGGAGGCGGTTTATTTGTAAATTAGGTACCTATATTTCATAGTAGGTTAGGTAACTGAATGAATCGATTTACTTTGTTAAATTCTAAAATGGACATGTTAACATTAGAATAGCACCTTCGCGATTTACTTCAAAGTAACATGAACAAGTGGTAGGTAGAAACACATGGAACACTTACTGCCTGGCTTGCCTCGAACACCGACGCAGTTCAGCTGCGAATACGCAGAATTCTCCGAATGTGAGAGTGAGCGACTTGCGGCGGGCACACTGCCTCGCGCAGACCAGCATTTCGAATACTAAAACAATAACAATTCGATAAATAATAAACAAACGGTAACTGGGGTGGGGGAACACAGGAATGACATCAACTAATAAATCGTCATGGATAACTGAAGAAAAGTAATTCCTATCCTATTCTATTAATTCCATTTTTTATTGTCTTTGAACTTATTGTCCTGTCAGTGAGGATACGGTAATAGGTTCTAAAGTAGGTATAAGTATATGTAGGTACACGCGTCTTCGACGCGTACACGGATGCTACGTATCTCATTATGCAAATTTAATGTCCCAGAATGATAAAGCAGTAGTCATACCAAATTCTTGATAAAAAATAAACTTTACGCAGAAACTTAATGATTCAGATCATATTTCTATTTTTTATTTTTTGTATCAAAGCATAAATTAGAAGCTATCAACTTTAGGACTATTATGGCTCGTGCAGTCCGTGGTCTACGCAAGCGTTTATTGTTTCGTGGTAAGTTACGGTCAGTTAACATCCGTGATTATTTCGTCCTAAATGAGGTTCGTAATCTAGAATAACCGGCCGGACAGCATTTAAACACAAATTAAATGTTTCTAATTTGCACGACAAACCCACGCGAGACGAGACTCATTTCGAATAATAAATAATGTACTTTGCACAGTCACGTCACCCTACGAGGGCGACGAGGACTGAAGTTCAAATAATTCAGATATTAATAAATGTGTTGTTTAAACATAACTTAGAAATTTGTAGGTAGGTGTTCCCAGAGCCGAGCATAATGTTATCCTCTCCTGGTTGAAGTGACTAACTAGCTTACTACGGTAGATAATTATGTGGCTTTTCAATAATTTTAGATTAGAATTTCTTTTTAGATTGAGATCTACAGCACAACAGCCTTATTACAACAACACTATTACAATTCCAACTACAACGTGATGAGGCGATCAGGTTTTCAAATTGTATAGTTTTCAATATTATGTACTGGCACGAAACCGGTTGCTATTTACAACGAGTTCAACTGCGAGGATAACAAAGACAATAAAATTATCTAGTTAGGTATACCTACATACACTCATCTAACGACTCATATTTACATACATTCAAAATATTAAATATGATATGATAAAAGATGGTATTAAATATTATTAAATATTTAAAATATTTTCATAAACGAATCGGAACATGAGAGATATTTATCCAGTTTTACTATTGTTATACAAGATCTGAGGAACTTCGTCGACGACATTTGTAGATCCACCTAGTGAAAAGCACATAATTTTCCGCACCAAAAGACGCATTGTGTAGTTTCGCTTACTAACTCTAAAGAACCGAGAACGTTTCAATGTCCCACCCAAAACGTTTTACTAAAGTGAGATAAGTTCACTTGCCTGGAAATGAGGAAACATTCTATTCCAAATGATGAACATTTCACACACAGTTTATTTTCACACACATTATGCCTTGTTGTCTGGTGAACTAGTAAAAGCCATCTGCGAAAAAGTAGAAAGTAAAAGAATACAATATGGGGCGTAGCCAGGATGGATCATAAGGCATGTATGGGGCATTTGCCAAAAAACATCTGTATGAATATAAATGGTGTCAAAATCAGTGCGCCGCCGGTACATTGCTTTTGCCAGAAGAAATGACAACGGAAAAAACGTAGACTAACAAGTATTTTCAGGACAAATAATATTCTATCTCTCGGTCTAAACTATGGAGCTTCAAGACACGATTAAGGTAAGGAACATTGTTCGAGTGATAGATGTCCACACCAAAGTATACCACCAATATAGCCAGGTAAGTATACCCACTACCGCCAACAAAAATATTAAGGCCATTATTATTAAGGAAAATATTATGTCAACATATCTCAAGGATAAACGAGCATTAACTTAATATTGACTCACAATAAAAATTTAAGACTGTAAGTATGTAAAGACGCATTAATCTCATAAAGAATGAAAGGACAGAGTCGAACATCCGTGTGAAGTATGCAATAAACAGTCGGCGAATCAAACGTGGAGTCATGAACTCATTCGACGGCAATTGGTCATCACTTCATCAGTGAGCAATAACGGTGAGATCACTGGACGCGCACGCGCACACCTGCCGCAACAACAATAGCGGATATCTACGGTAATTATGCAGGTAGTATCTTATTCCAAGCGTAAAATAACGATTACGTTATTAATTATTATGATTGCCAATAAGCCATTTGGATTATAAATAACCATGATTTTGTTCATGTAAACTAGAATACAAAGATCAGTTTGCATGGTGCGTGCAGACTGGGGCGATATCGCGAGCGCGACACGCAGCGTGCCGCGCAGTATTCACGATATTATCCATGAAGTTTTCATAGAAATTTTGCTACTAGTGTCACGTCGCGCCTGTCTGCGGGAGCCTTTAAAGTTAAAACAGAGTTACTTTGTTACAACATATCTTATTTATTTGCTGATTTAATCATAAAACAATAAATACTCATGGTTGAAATCATAGCATCGTATGCCACTGTACCTACCCTGCGGGTAGACCAAAGTTCGACATTGTCTTTTTATTTATTTTTATTCCCCTAGTGGGATTTATATGTGTCCGTGGCATCATAGCGGACCCTATCAGAATACCGGCGCTGCGGTATTTCTTTTTTAAATATCGCAGCATTATGCTGAGATAGGTGCCTTTTTGGCGTCGCACAAGTCGTTTTTATTTATTTCCTTTGTTTTTTGTTTAATCGAACAAATATGTAAATTTTGTTAGTTTTGAATGCTCCTTTTTTACTTTTTGTATTTCGTGTCCCAAATAAAATATTTTTCTTTCTCTCTTTATATTATCCAGCTGTGATTTCAGCCGGTAATATTTTCATGTTACACGCTATCATGTTCGTGGGGAGGTCAGATAGGCAGTCGTTCCATGTAAAATACTGGTATTTAGCTACATCCGGTTAGACTAGAAGCCGACCCCATCAATATAGTCGGGAAAATGCGGCAGATGATGAAGACATGCTTTCAAGTACGTGTTTACCGTGGTTGGTATGAAGGTATTCTATTTTTTTTAGCTATAATTACACAAATTATGTCTACCTGCCAAAGAGCAAAAAAGTCTTGTAGAAATAAGTTCTATTCAACTATTAAAGTAGCTAATAAGACCTAATACTGTCGCGTGACTTGTAGCATCTAAGCATTACGCATTCGATCTAAAACCTAGAAGAAAACGTAAACGATATGACCCAGTTCCAGAAGAAACTATAATGGACTGGGGATGTTTGAGCGATCACGCGAATTTTGAAACAGTTTTATAATTGAGCCTGCTGTTGGAAAACATTTTACTAACCATATTTTTTTTTGCAATAGACTAATCAAATCAAACCAAACTTTATTTGTGAAGATAGGTACATAAAAGGTCTTAAAATATACATTTTAGCGTGATCTCTATGTTCTACCAATGCAACTGGTATACAGTTATATATATTACAATTATATATTATAATTGGTTGGTAATATAATTTTAATAAGTACTTAGGTATAATGATTCGGAAACCTGCAATAATAATAATCAAAAAATAATTTAATAAGATTATATACATTATTTCAAAAGTCTTTTAGAGTTTTTCTATCATCACCGTCATTAGCCAATATAATATCAATCCACTGCTTGTTATCCTTTTTTGTGAAATTATCAAATAACTTCTCTCGCTCTGGGCGGAGCGGGAGGGTGTGTTAGACTCTTACTGACTAAAACCCACCCGTGTCCCTTCCGTTGCCTGTGTTGCCTGTGGCCTCGGTATCCCTTTCGGACTTTCACACGACCCCGGCAGGCATCGGCCCTAGTTGATCCCTACACTGTTTGTTATCCTAGAGAGGCCTTCTCATTTCCATGCCATATTTATTTTTAAACGAAACTGAACTTTTCTTGTGTCACAGTAAAACTATTAAAGTCGAGTTATTCTAAAAGTTTGTCAAGTGACTTTAATTTTCGAAGTATGATTAATTCACAAATGACGACATTGATAATTTCCGTAAGACATATTATGCAAAATTAAATAAAATTCACATAATAATACGTAATCAATCACAAAAGATCCTTATCATTTCAATACTCCGTGAATTTATCGATATCAAGTGCGTATATATACTTAGGTACATAATTAGGATAGATTACAATTGGGTTTGACTTTTATAAACGCTATTAAACACTGATAAAAATGCGAAGTAAAGTTTTTGATGTGTGTACACATATCAAAAGTGTCTAGGGATCAAGGTTTTTTTTTAATATATTTTATTGCCATATTCAAGTTAAGTAAATAAAAATGGCTGTTCAGATTGATTAAATAACATGTTTTCGTATATGTAGATCAACGAAGTACTCTCTGCTTTTGCATTAATACAGAATTTCGCGATTTTTGCTTCTGCTGGATTTTTCACCTTAGTTAACCCTTTTTTTTTTTTTTTTTTTTTGAGGGTGGGAAATCATCAAATAACTTCTCCCGCTCTGGGCGGAGCGGGAGGGTGTGTCAGACTCTTACTGACTAAAACCCACCCGTATTCCTTCTTGTTGCCTGTGTTGCGGGGGCCTCGGTGACCCATAAGTACCTTCCCGCGACCCCGGCAGGCATCGGCCCTAGTGGACCCCTACTATGTGCTGACGACATCTCTTTGAGGCGCGCGTGGAATACAACGCGCCGTCGACCCGGGCCTGGTCCTTACCGGACGGTGAGCTACCCATTGCTCACCGTCCGCTAGCCCGCGCCTACGGTGGCCGGAAATCCGCCCGGGATTCCCGACGCCCTGGGCGTCTCCTGCGGCGGCTAGGGGCGAGAGGGCGCGAAACTTGCCTTTCCCTCAACCGTCCCGCCTCCTCCTTCGCGAGCATTACTGCTTCGCAGAAGGAGGTGACGGCTGCCCATGCCCTCTCGCTCCGTACCATGGCCTGAACCAGGGCCGGACGCGAGAGGTCTCTGCCGCCGATCGCCTCCACGAGGACACGGCGGTGCTCTGCCCAAGCCGGGCAGACCTCCACCGTATGCTCCACCGTGTCCTCCGGGCGATCCACACAGTGGTGACACCCGGACCTTAGTTAACCCTGACATTAAAATGTGATAAAAGATAAAAATACAAGTATTTAAAGGTTTTTATTGCGTAAAATTAACAATTAGTAGTCTGTATTTCCCCCGTTAACGCGTGTAACTCAATCGCAGCGATTCGGCAAACTCGATATGAGTTCATCCAAATCCCGTTGCGGAATGACCGCCCACGTCCGTTGTAACAGGCGAAGAATATTTTCTGGTGTGTTTGCGGCATCCATATTTGGCAGAGGTCTTCTTTAAAGCATATCCCATGCATGCTCAATTGGATTCAAGTCTTGCGTTTGAGCAGGCCATGGTAGGACGTGTATATTAGCTGCGGCAAGTGTGTTTGCAACGACTTTGGCAGTGTGTGGACGTGCATTATATTAATGACAACATCTGATACAATCGTTTCAGCGTAAATCTGTGCATTGAGTTTGCCCCTGATCCAAATCAGTTCGGTTCTTCTGCCGATCCAAATACCCGACCATATCATGTTGTTTCACCCTGTATTGGTGTTCAGGGGCCCTCCAATACCATGTAAGTCTATTATCTGGCCCCATACCAAGGCGAAAATCGTCAGCAAAACACACAAAACACCACTCTTCTCTGAGACCCGTTGCAGGATTTTATAGGAATACAACTTGACAGAAGATTTTCAAAGAACCGAAATTCAAAAACTATTCCCTTTTCAAGTTACGTTTACTAAAAACCATCTATAGGAATTACAAAAAATAAAATAAAAAACCGGCCAAGTGCGTGTCGGACCACGCACATTCACTATGCGTGGTCCTTGTTGTGGGGGTTCCGTAGTTGGATGAATTTATCTCAAAAACAAACTTAACTTTGTAGTTGAGAAACAAGTCAAACTCAAACTCAAACTCAAAGCATTTATTTCAATTAAACCATTTACAGGCACTTTTGAATTGTCAAGGAGTCGGTCAGTTAGAAATATGAAGCTAGTTGCCCATTCCAAAGCGTAGTAGGTACCTATGGAGAAGAACGGGCAAGAAACTCCATGGACACTCTTTTAAATTAAATTGATACATAAAGATTAGTACAAAAATAATGTTGAAATTTTAACTAAATGTGAGGACGATGCAAAATAAAAAAACGCGCCCATAGTAAAAAGAGAAACAAAAACAATTTCTAAATAAAATAATTACAAATAAGCCGAGGACGCTAAGAGGTGACCAGTCCCAACTAACAGCGCCCGTTCACGAGCATGACGCATGGATTAGCACCATTTAGCTCAACCATTTTGAAGGGAGCTAAATGATCCAACACACGCGCCACCATCAGCGAGACATCTGAGTGAGCATGACATACTCTCAGCCGCCAGGACCCATTCAAGTCAATTACATAACCGGCAAATGGTAGCTCTATTATACATAGTACTCACACCTGTGCAATGCAATTATACAATACAACGTAGGTTGAATTTATACAATGCAAAGATAGTCTTACAATGTTCAGCTGCTCCAACAGTATTTTCAAATGTTAATTATTCAATTGGTTGTGGTTGAGGAGCGGGACCAGCAATGAGCCAAGCATTTTTATCAGCGATGTAATCACCCAACTTATAATATGCCTGCCTGCATAGTGTGCGTTTGATACAAGATTTGAATTTCATTTCATTCAGTTGAAGTATGTGGGGTGGAATTTTATTGTAACATTTTAAACAGTACCCCATGAAAGATGAGTCTACTTTAGCCAGTCTGAAACCTGGCTGAGATAATAGGTCCCTATTTCTAGTACTATAATTATGTCTTTCACCTCTTTTACTAAAATGATGTAAATTTTTTCTTACGTACATGATGTTTTCGTAGATATATTGACAAGGTACCGTCATGATGTTAATGTCCTTAAACCGGTCCCTTAGAGAATCGCGCCTGCGGAGATTATAAATGGCTCTGATAGCTCTTTTCTGCAGAATAAAAATTGACTCGATGTCTGCAGCCCGTCCCCAAAGTAAAATACCGTAAGACATGATACTATGAAAGTAACTAAAATAGACTAGCCTCGCGGTATCTACATCAGTAAATTGACGGATTTTTCTGACAGCATATGCCGCTGAACTTAGCCGTCTTGCAAGAGATGTTAAATGAGGACCCCATTGTAGCCTTGAGTCGAGCGTGATCCCCAGGAAAACAGTTTTATCGACGAATTCTAGTTTCTCTTGATTCAATACTATCTCATAATCACCACTTTTGACATTTGGTAAAGAAAATCGAATGCACTTAGTTTTTTTCCCATTTAATACTAAATTATTGGCAGTGAACCAGTTCTGTACCTGCAATAGGGCGTTATTTACGTCGTCAACATTCGTAGCACGTCTATCTACCTTAAAAATTAAAGAAGTATCATCAGCAAATAACACCATTTGTGGTTGATTATTTAATAAATGGAGTAGATCGTTAATATACACTAAAAAGAGGAAAGGTCCCAATATCGAGCCTTGTGGAACACCCATTTTTACTTTTAAACCCAGTTCTCCAATACATCGATATACACACATGAACAAAATCAAGGGATACTTTATTCCTAAATTATTTACGAATGTATACAAGGTGTTGTTTTGGACCTGCAAAACATTTAAGGAGGTAATTATGTTAGTGATTCTCGACCCGAATCAACAAAAAAAAAAATAATAATAAAAAAAAAATAAAAAGAAAAGATAAATTTTAAAAATCTAAAATAAAAAGTATTATTGATTATTGACTTGGTATCGTATTGTTATACGACTATTTACGAGTTTCATAACAACCTCCTGAAATGTTTTGCAGGTTCAAAACAACAGCTTGTATATGTATTTAAAATCTTTTTAGTTTTCATAAAAAGTTTATAAACAGACCACTGGTATTCTATTTTCAAAAACTAAAAATTCAAATAAAAAAAAAAACAAAAGTAACAACAAAATACGGCGGCAAAATTGTTAGTAATTAAAATTGTTTTATTAATAATGATTAATGAAAAGGGATTAGAATGTTTTTCTTTTTTAATTTAACGTGCCGTGTGAGCTTTAAGAGTCATGTCACGTCATCATTTGAGTCGAGATGAAATGTTACGAGCCGTGGGCATGTTAGAAAATGGTGCTATTCAACGCATCGTTGATTCGTTGCTGAGGCCCTATACACCGGCCAAAACGTGATATCAAGTTTGTGGTCATGTTATCGAGTACTGGGGATGTGGCTGAACGGCACACGGGTAGATATCATGTTACTACTTAAAGACAGGATCGATTTCTACAAATGACCGCCAGAAGACAACCCATTATCACAGCGATGCAACTAGCATAAAGGCTTCAGGAGGACCACCAGCTGCTCGTAAGCAACCAAACCGTGCGAAGGAGGTTGCATAGAGTTGGTCTTCATGCTCGAAGACCGCTACGTGTTCCAGCATTGCAACGTGGCAATCGCGGTCGGCGGCTTTCGTAAGCTCGGGAGCATTTACCATGGAGTGACGAACAATGAAAACAACGTCTTTGGTGCTGTTCACCGATGAGTCCCGGTTTGGGTTTCATCCGACTTCACGAAGAAAACGCGTTTAGAGACCTCCAGGGAGAGTTAGCCGTCTACGACACCCTCAGGAGGTCCACCCATACCAAGGCGGGACAATCATGGGGTGGGCAGGAATTCGTCTTGGCGGACGAATCCAGCTCGTTTAGATACAAGGCAACATGACTGCACAAAAATACCACGAGGAGGTAGTAGAGCCTGTTATTGTCCCACACAGAATCCAAATGGGCCAGGAATTTCTACTCATGCACGATAATCCGTCCCATACGGCGTCGCTGGTGTCGGCCGCTCTCCGAGACCACGAGATTAAAGTTTTGGATTGGCCTGCACAGTCGCCCGACTTAAATCCTATCCAGCATGCCTGGGACATGTTGCAACGAAAGGCTTTGAGAGATTTCCCGCCAAATTTGACGACGGAACAACAACTTTACGAACACTTGCAAAGAACATGGGACCTCATACCGCAACAAGACATTGACAATTTAATTTGAAGTATGAACAATCGATGTCGATGTGTAATTAATTTAAGAGGTGGCAACACTATTATTAATAATTAGATTGTATACGATTTCTTCAATTTTAATTAAAATTAATAGTTTTATAAGAAGCTGTGAAGTTTTTTTTATCATACTAATATTCTACGGCCATTAAAAAAAATATCATTTTTATGTAAAACAAAAAAATCACGAAATATTTTTTATTTAAGACCTTAAAATAACCTATCATTCTTCCATTTACTATATCAGATAATTCTTCATAGATTTATAGATATTTGATGAAATATAAAATATCCCTAGTTTCTGTTGATGTGTGTACGTCACGGTCAATTCTCCAATTGCAAATGTAAGTTGGTCGACTATTAATCGTAAACTTGTGAAGCGTACTTAGCTGTTAGTTTTCCTTTTAATTGGCCAAGGACTAGCTAATGAGACACAATTGATTTTCTCTTGTTTGACTCCGAATCGGTGTCGCGCGGGGCTCTTAACAGGGAGGCTTTCCATTTCGGGGACACATTAACTCTAAAATAAAATATCCCTTTAAAGCTTAATATTACGCAAACGAATCCCTTAATCGAAAAACGGTTTTCACAGACCCGCATTATTTTTGAACGGCCTATCCAACGATACCCCACACCATGGGATAGACGAGATTTTTTTTTTACCACTATGTCGGCGTGATTAATATGTATGTACACCCATGCCAAATTACAGCTTACCAAGGGCCCTACCATCAACAATAAATAACTGGCCAAGTACATGACAGGTCAACTTAGCAGGCTAACCTGTCAGGTTTTCTATTAGTACCATGAGCATTTCCGTCTGACCTGCAATGTATCAACTTCAGACCTGCAACGTTATCGCTGGCCGGTACGCCATATTATAAACAAACGTTCGGAAATATTTTTTCGCAATATTACCGGTTTTACGGTTTTAAAGAAGTAGATAAAATTAATTTAATAACAGTTTATAATGATCAGAAGAATCCTAAAAAAACTATGTTTCGTAGCAAAAAAAACTTATTTAACATGATCATGACGTTCGGGACACTTTTAGATACTTAAGGAAGGTAAGTGCCTACTTGAAAACCTTACCGAAGTTATTGCGATTTTCGAACGAAAACAAGTTTTTAAGTGTCAAATAGGTATATTGTCAACACCACAAAACTGTACGAGATCATTTGTAATTAAACTGCATTTAATTGTCCTTATGATAATTAGTGCGATAAATAGATTTATTGATTTAGTACAAACCTTAACCTCTATCGACAAATCTATTGATTTTGTGGTGCGTGGCATGAAAGCTCATTGCAAAGCTCGTGTAATAGTTCTTTAGTGAGCCTATACCGTTTGATAAACATGCCATCCTGCAAGTCAAAGGGTTTTATCATGCTTTTCATAACTTGCCTTTGGATTTTAGCGATTTGTTTCATATTGTTTTTATCACCATCTTCCTCAAGAAACTCAAAAATATCTTCGTCACATATCTAAAATAAACTGCAGAGATTTTTTGTTTGTTGTCTATAACTTTAAATAACGCCGCAATAGTATTGTATTCACAAATTAACATTGTTCGTCTTTCCGTTTTTTATTTTAAATTAAAGAAAACAGTTCAATAAAATTTAGTTTTACACGGCTGCTTAATATGACTGCAGGGCAGTTCAGTTTTCAAGTGTTTACATGTCAAAAAGGACTTGATGATACAGCATAACGCAAGTCAGACCAATGAAATGTTGTCACGTGACTACTGACGGGCTTTGGTCACGTGATCTGTGGCTCGTCTGTTATTTGACGTGTTCATGGTAAAAAATAGCCCGACAGTTCACTTTACGTCGAAAATTGACCTGCTATTATAATAGTTCATGGTAGGCCCCAAGAGTCTCCTGAGTTAAGCCGGGGACATACAGACAGACAGACGGACAGGGAGAAATTATAAGGGTTCCTTGTTGACCAGGGAACCCTAAAAACCTGATGTTTTTGTAACTAGCAAAAACGTGCTTGTGTGAACTTGTCAAACTGTCAGAAAGTAGCATTGTTTATAATTCCGAGTACGTATGTCAATACAATTATTTGAGTTTCAACGTATCTATGAAACAATGTTACACTAAGACATTATAGCTCAGCTTGTATGTTTGTTAGTGGTCATTAACTGTGTGACCTGTGAGTTGACTGCAGTTGTTAGATTTATGGACGATAAATATACAAAAGGGGCGAAGCTTAACGTGGCAAGCCCGTAAATTGTTTTATATGACAGATAGTGATCGTAGAATACATTTGTTCTGTTGCGATACCATCGCCGCCTTGTCTACTCGTTGCAGTGATATATTGATCAATTTATTCGTTAAAATAATATCTCTGTCAAATTCTTAGATCGGAATTTAAAGAACCACCGGCACCGTGGTTAATACAATCCGTAGCAGAGGGCTTTCGCACTGGGTGATTGTCAAGCGGAGCATTAGTCGGACGTAGCACAGCAGCGCGCAGCGTCTGAACGACTGCTACGCAGTGACTACACTAGCGTAGTCGCTGCGTCCCGTTATCCCGTAGCAGCCACTCAGACGCTGCATAGTAGTCGATCCTACTCGGTACTACGAGGTACCGTAGACCGACGTAGGCACCGCGTAGCAGACGCGTAGGCACCGCCTACGCAAAACGCAGCGTACGGCGCCGCGTAGCAGTAGCGCAAACGCCGCCGCGTGCCGCCGTCGTCGTTCGATCGCTATAGTTTCGACTTTGAGTATTGGATTTGTTGTTGTCCACTATACATTATAATCTGTCTGAATGCCTCTCAGTACTTTTGTGGGGTCTTAAGAACTAGTGACACTACATAAAGACGTGTTTATAAAAAAAATCACTTTACTTTTCCTGCGAGATTTTTCATAGGAGAGGGGCTTGTGGCTAAGTAATAACAGCTGCACGGGTCGATCGATCAGGTTAAGCTACGCTTGCCGCGGTTGGTCCGTGGATGGGTGACCATCTTTACATAACAAGAAAGCGTGCCTCAGCAAGCACGTTAAGTCGTTGGACCCGGCTGTTACTTGTAGATCTATAACAGTTGTTACGGGTCATCAGAATCTCAAAAGTCTGGCAACCAGTCTTACCAAGGGGTATCGTGTTACAGTAATTGGGTTCTGGAGGTCAGATAGGCAGTCGCTCCACGTAAAATATTGGTATTCAGCTGCATCCGGTTAGACTGGAAGCCGATCCCAACATAGTTGGGAAAAGGCTAGGCAGATGATGATTGATGACTTCCATATCAGGTTCAAATGGGGATATGTAATAGCGGTGACGAACTAGCCCTCCAAAAACCTAGGGTTAAAGTCGAATTATTATATTAATTCACTGGAGCAATCTGACATGTGCTAGCTGTCACTTTGTGTAATAAAATGGTAATTTATTGTAACGGTGATCGTTTAGTTTAATCGATTTATATTAATATTATATAAGTGTAAAATAAATGTATAATAATAAGTGTAAAAGTCTAGAATACAATAAATATAACCATTTAATTACACAAAGTGACAACTAGCACATGTCATATTACTCATCATCATCATCATTTCAGCCGAAAGACGTCCACTGCTGGACATAGGCGGATCGAATTCGAAGATCGAGATCGAAGTGGCGGTGCTTGGGGGAGAAGCACGGCCACTTCGATCGGTTTAATATTATATAATATATTTAATATTATCAGTATATTTTTCAGATTACTCCAGTGAATTAATAATTCGACTTTAGGTATATTTTATTAACACTATGTACTTGTACATCCAGTATATTATGATGATGAGTACGACAAGCCAGGGCTTGAAAAGCTATTGTTATTTTTTTGCGATAAGTACACTAGCGCCGGATTTAATTTTAAAGAAAAACACATTTATATTTGAATTAAGCAAACATTTTTATTCCAACATAAAGAAAAATAGTTCCGATTAAAACGTGAAATACAACATCAGGCAAATGGCCACCACGAAACATCAGGCACAGGGTTATTCTTTTGTTGAAATTTTGAATAACATTTTCGCATAAATGTGGCTGTATTTCACCAATAACGCGCCGTATTTCCTCTTTAAGATGTTCAACTGGCGCATTATTGTGACCGAAGACTTGACGTAATTGGCGAACTGTTTTCGCAAAACTTTCACAATTTTTTTGTGTTTTTAACAATAATTAAACGTTGTTGGTTTGAATATTTCTCCATATTCTTAAATCGCGTGGTCGGTACGTGACAACTGTCAAAAATAAAACACCATACAACTCGTATTAACAAAATGGCGGCAAATTTAAATTCGGCGCTCTTGTTGGGACACCCTATATAAGTACCCATAGTAGAAGCATTTAGTTAAGGTGAGTGAGCGAGTCATCGATATTTCGGGTACTTAGACGCACACGCAGTATTTGAAATGTGTTTGAGTCAACAAGTACTCGCATTAAACAAAAGATAACAACCATTACTTTGAAATAACTGTAGTGCCTATCAGTATATTTTATTAAACCGTTTGTAACACGTTTCATTCTTTGATTGCAGATAAATAATAAAATGCAATGAATAAGTACCCGATTATTATCTGTGCAGTACTAACTGTTGCAATACATCATACTGGGCAATTAACTAGCAGCAATTGGAAACGCAGAACTGTAATGTGTCATTTTTACCGGCGTATTGACATTTGCTGTTGAATCAACCTGATGATGATGATGTCACCACAGTATCGCTTATCCAATACGTGAGCCGTCATCAATGCGTATCAATCATTAGCCTCTACGTAAATATATAACTAATCACGCCATGTGACTGTACCAATTCTCCATTTAATTCGCATTCATGTACCAAAAAATAATGACTATAAATATTTTTATCCATGCGTAGGTAATAAGTATAACGTTTGCCGTATGCTACGTATCAATGATATCATATTTGAACATAGCTATGTGTGTAAGACAGGAACCAAGATAATGGATCATGATCATGAAACAATAACATTAATTAAAACCTTATTGATCTCTCAACAAGTTGTGTCACTAACCATGTGGTGTTCACTAGAATCACTAGTTAGGGGCTTTGAGTTTAGATTAAAACCACTGAATTATCACTAAGTACACAAAAACTCAAAGGGAACGTCTAATCGCCACAGGATCCCCTGTTGCAGCGGGACTCTCTTGAGGCGCTATTACCATTGAGCTGTGAGCTACATTTAATAGTATAACACATAGTGACACAACTTGTTGAGAGATCAATAAGGTTTTAATTAACGTTATTAGTTTCGTATTAATCGCTTTGAATTAATTAGATAGATGGGTCAAAATAGATATGTTTATGTAAACATATTGGAGCTATATAGCTATTTATACGCCAAAGATCAATACCGATTAATAATTATATAAATTACATTTCCTGTCTGTTCATCAGCTAGTTGCAACGACATACATAATCACAATCAGCCTATAATGATTCCACAGCTGGGACACAGGCCTCCTCTCTGTGAGAGGGAGTGGTCTGTAATCCACCACTCGGGCCCAGTGCAGGTTGGTCACATGTCTTCGATTTTTGTTTGGTTCTAAGACATGCCGGTTTTTTGCTCACGATGTTTTCCTTCACCATTTTTAGAGCAGTAGTGATGAAATAATTTACTCAAAGTCGAGCGCATGTCGGGGTTCGAACCTACTACCTATAACTCGTAAGACGCTGCCGTTACCACTGGGAAACCACTGCGTTAGTTGCATGATTTGAAAAAAGAAAAATAGATTAGCAGCTTATTGATCCAAAGTGGAAGAGTGCGTATAGTGCCTATGCAAGGGCAACTTGAATGCCCTTGTGATAAAAGAAATTAAAAAAATATGGATAACATCGTTTGGCATCAGATAGCGAACTATGAAGTAATATTTTTACAATTCGATGTATTGCATCGAATACCTTGTAAAACGGCTGTACCGCAAAAGGTTGATAACTGAAGCAGGAAAATGGGGGACCATAACTATTGATATAATCCATAATATGGTTCGCAATGTTCAAAAGTTATTAGTATGCTGGGTTATTGAACATTTTTGTCAACTGATACAAATCAGGGCCTCAAGTCTGCTATTACAATAGTTGCAGAATGGTCTATCATTAATTTTATAATTGTTGATTTTGACAAGTTTGGTAATCTACTAATATAATGGCGTCATTAATGAGGATCGGAACAGACCATTCTGACACTATTGTAATAGCAGACTTGAGGCCCTGATTTTGTGATTAAGGGCTCCCACACAAAACTGCGAATTCGCATCGCATCGCAAAAATCTGCGAGCTCGTTGTCATTTTATTATGAAAAACTGACATCGAGCTCGCAGATTTTTGCGATGCGATGCGAATTCGCAGTTTTGTGTGGGAGCCCTTACTCGTAACTATAATCTCGACTCGTAGATATACAAACGAATATCAATATATTTTTTTTTTAAGCGTGCAGGCTTCCGTTTTCTACGCAATACAAAACGTATACTTTAGTTGCCTCACCAGGCACCTGAGGCAACTGATACGCATTCCACTGAATTCAGAAACTTCACTGTAGGTACATATCAGGTGCATGAAAAATGATTATTAAGCTATTAACAAATAGTCAATCACTGACAAAAATTGATGACGCCGTCGTTATCACTGCCAAGATACAAATATTTTATCGTCAGCCAGTGATAAACTCTATCTTGTTAGCTACTTATTCATTGGAAATAAATGCCAAAACAATAATAAATGTCGGTGACGTCATTGCGTCACCGTAGCGAGCATGTGCAGGGAGGGCACTTCCTACTAATCCCTGGCTATTAACTACTAATATCTAAGTTTTACCTAAAATTTATGTAAGCAGTTTTGAATATAGTTTGCTTCAGCAGTCACGTTGAAATTGAGTGATCGAGGTTTATTTTTACAGACAGCCAGCAAGTATCATTTCAACGCTAGGAAAGTCAAAACGTCGTTCGTTGAATACACCTATGAGGCCACTTAAATTACAACAAAAATTATTGAGGTCAAAAATCTTGATATTGGACAGCAAAGTATTCATGTAAGAAACCGCCCCGCAGAGGTACAGAACCCAAAAAAAAAGGTCAACGTACCTACAACTTTAATTCACCCTGAACTCTTTATTGTATAACCTGACTTTGTAGTATTAGGGCTCCCACACAAAACTGCGAATTCGCATCGCATCGCAAAAATCTGCGAGCTCGATGTCAGTTTTTCATAATAAAATGACAACGAGCTCGCAGATTTTTGCGATGCGATGCGAATTCGCAGTTTTGTGTGAGAGCCCTAAAATATATCTATTACAGAATGCAATAGATTTCCGTAATAAGTAACTATTAAATACAATTCTACGCTGTAGTCAACGTAATACCCCAGGGGAAAACGGAAGCCCAACTCTTATAATTCCGTCGTAATAAAAATAGCTGCTACAGTTATTTCATGGCTAGCGACTTAATTGTTACTCATTCTTAATGACTACTTAGTGCCGGTATTTACTTGATGTTTAGGCGTTCATACCTTATGTGGCGGGATTACCAAGCAACCTGTCAATCTTAAAAATAAGCATTAGCTAATAGGTTGGCTGGTTAGGTCATTGTTTTGTGTGACATCTGACATCTGTAAGAGGTCTAGGTCCAGCCGTAGTCTATTATACGAGCACGTTGGCGATGGTATGATCGGTCATAAGTATACAAATGATGTTCCTTACCCTGAGTTTTAGTAGGGTATAATTCGATGTCGTTGAAAAGGCTCTGCACGCGGTCGGCAGAGGCCGGCTCGTCCGGCGGGCCCACCCGGCACTCCCATGCACTCGCTACCTCCCTGTAACAACAACAGACGTTCATTCATATATTATTACACAAACAGATATGTACTTTACTTTATCTGATACTCCTGGAATGCTGATTTTATCTAACATCACCATTAATAAATAAGCAACCTACGAGTCGATAAAGTTAGTATCACCATACTGAAAATGCGATCAAACTTTGTATCGAATATGTAATTAAATAAAGAGATACGATGATCTAATCCAGTTTTGTGACTTTCAATAAATACGTACTATTTTATCACAAAACCAATATAAAAAACGAGCTTTTAAAAATAACAAATTTAAAATGTGAGTACTCGTAAAATAGAGACACTTGACACGAAGCCGATTGTAAGAGTCTGTAACGTATTTCAAATATCGGTGTTAACTGAAGAACAAAGATAAGGCAACACTATAAATATTGTGAGATACTTAATAGGCCAGGTAAGTCATTCATGTGACGCGACGCCATACACAATGTACTCACACACTTTACTACGTACTCGTGCAATTACGTGATTAATGTTAGTAGAATAACCACAACCAAGTGAGACCGCATAATGACAATTTGTGTATGTATACAGTGCATGTACTCCTGTGCCTGTATACAGAGAAAAACAAAATCCAAAATTAAGTATAGGTAAGTACATTCAATTTCAGCAATAATATTAAACTAGTAACGACTTTCAAGTTTTAGCCAGTGTTAATTAAGCTCCAGCCTACGACTAGAAAATTGGAGACACATTCTTATCTTTGGTAACTCGGTTGGTTTAAAAGTTATTTAAATATCGGTAAAGACATTAGTGCAAATAAATCAATTCTATTTAGTAAGTCAATTAAATCAACAATATAAGTTTATAATCAACATACTTAGTTTTCATGGGAAATAAATGAACTCCACACCCACGCCGTGATATCAAAGTAACCGCTAGTAAACGTTACACAAACTAAACCTACGCAATAATAAAGATGTGGGAAGGCGAGACAGCTTTCCGTTCTGTTGCATCAGCACCACACTTCTTCGATCCCGAGTGTAATAGCAGCCGTAAACAAAGTTTTCTGGCAGAACATCAACTAGGGGCGTTGGGTTACCTATAAAAGGCGATAGCGCTTACGACACCGAATGTTCCCACGTGAAACAAACAGGTGATAACTTGCAAAGAAATACCATAGATATACTATAGGTTTTATAGAGTTAAAGGCGCACTTAATACTTTCCCATGCTAAAGCTAAGGCTAGCTTAGCCGCTTTTGTTTGTTAAACTCCCCCCTCCCCCTTCTTCGTCCCCTCTCGAATCGGCACGAGCTATACAAGAATATTAGTCCCCTCCCTACTATTTTCACTTATTATGTCTACAGAAGCAGAAGCAAAAGCAGGAGCAAAAAGTGGCTGGGACAGACTGGATGCAGAAGGCGGAGGACAGGGTGTTGTGGCGCAGCCTGGGAGAGGCCTATGTCCAGCAGTGGCTGAGTTGATTGTTAATTGTTGTCTACAGATAGCGAAATAGCTTATTATTAAAATATATTTTACAGATGATATGGTTACTTACAATACTAATTACATTTTCAACTTACGAATACTCAAATGAAAATCCATATTTACATGAATTGGGGCAAGTTAAAATCACTTTAAAATTAATAACATAAAATAAAATAAAAAATGCACTTGTAAATAACAACTTCATTATTTTCTGTTTAGATCACTGGAGCCCGATACTAAAAGATACGCCCTCAAGGCAGTGCCTAAGTGCGTCTACTGAGTTCGTATAAGACGAATTGTACGTATTTATGTGGTAAATAATCTTTTCGCAGTACCGTTAGCGCGTTTCGCATCCAGTCGACTTCTCGATATTGACCCTAGCGATAACAGTTCGATAAATAAAATACTGTTTTTCCTTTTCTTATTAAATATGTAATATTAAATATGTACTTAGATATTTGAGCAACTATACATTATTGCAAAGCGGTTAACCTCTGCGGTTTAAACCTTAAAGTTTACTTCTGGCTGGCATTAAATTTGTCTTATTTTTTCTGAATTTTAAATTTGAATATGACTTTCTTAAGCTTGTCAGTTTTTCATAGAAAAAATCAGTCGGCAACTGATTTTTTATGACGTCATTTGAAAAAAAAAAATATACGTGTTAAAGTGGTGAAATCTCCTTTAAGGCTCCTACATACTGGCGCGACTTGTCGCGCGACGCGACGCGACACAAAGGCACCGCTTGTAGCGCTACACGCGGTGTCTTTGTGTCGCGACGCGTCGCGCGACAAGTCGCGCCAGTGTGTAGGAGCCTTTATTTTTCGCTACAATAAGTAGGTAAAAGTATGTAGTGTTGTTAAATTCATTTGAACAATGATTAGAAAATTACACAATATTTATTTATTTACAACTAGTTGTTGCCCGCGACTTCGTCTGCGATCCAGGATGAAAAGTAGCCTATGTCCTTCTCCAGGTTCCAGGCTACCTGTCTGTATCTGCCCACTTTCATCCACATCCGTTCAGCCGTTTTAGCATGAAAGCGTAACAAAAAAACCAACTCACTTTCGCATTTACAATATTAAAGTTTGTCTGCCTCGTTGGTCTAGTGGTTGCAAGCGCTACTGCTGAGCATGAGGTCCTCGGTTCGATTCCCGAGTCGGGCAAAATGGGTTTTTCTATCTGGAATTTCTCAGTAGCAGCCCGGAGTCTGGATTTGTGCCCGGTTTATGGTAATAAGCTCGCCGCCTATTACTTGGGACTTATACATAACTGGCGAAATGTGGGTTTACTACAGGTACGCCTCTGCCCAACCCTTCGGGGAAACAAGGCGTGATGATGTTATTAAATTTAGGATTAGGACATTATTGCATGCAATCAAAATGTGCGTTTTCAAGTAAACATCATTTCAAAAGAGAAACTATTTGTATAGCTTCCGAAAACCTAAATTCGTTTCGTTTTCGTCATTTCGTAAAGAAAGAATCGAAATGACGAAAACGCACGACAAGCCCCAAGGCTAGTAGTTTTTTAAGGCTCTTACAGACTGGGGCGATATCGCGGGCGCGACAGGCATATTGCTGCTTGTCGCGCCCGCGATATCGCCTCAGTATGCAGGAGCCTTTACGTGCTGTTTAAAATTTTGTTGGAATTTTCAAAGGAAGTTACATCCTAATGATTTTATCATAGGTAAATATGTCATAGGTTGCATTGACATTTTATTTAATTCTGATTTATTCTGTTGCAGTACTCGTATTGTGAAATTTTATTTTACTATATGCAACATGGGTTTTGCCTGAATTAAATTAATTTTTATTTAAATAAATAACCCGATTGGAATGCAACATGAGGAGTTTTCTAGATCTCATGATGAAATGAGTAATCGGTAAGTAAGCGGTAGGCAGTTATTGAATGTAAAGTTGACCATTACATTAGTCATAATGACATTTCATTGTCAGTCCCTTCATACGGAACGGTTAGTTGCATGAGTAACCCTCAATCATTCAATTTAACGTTCTAAGAAGACAAATAGACGTAAGTTGGAATCGCCGAAAACTTGGGTTAATTTAGAGGTGCGCTGCCACTATGATTCGATTGTCTGGGGTATATCATACATGTTATTTCAATCTATTTTAACGAGAGTATACGAAGGTATATCTCATCGAGTCATCGAATAGTTAAGGCGCTTCCCCTAGCAAACGACCTTGAGCGTTCGGTCCTTCTCCATCCCGCCGCTCTGCCTCGCTCTGTCCTGCTCCCTGCGCTTGCCGAATTCACACAATTTGTGAAATTATTTTAATAAAAAATGAAAAGCGTTCTTTTGTAATACAATAAAACGTAAATTATTACGTTTTTTAATTCATCTGTACCATTAGTGTAATCCTCAAATTAATAGAACGTCACCTTTAGCAAAAGATGCATGCACTCAACAATTTTAGTCATTTTTTATACGGTGATTTTAAATATATTTATAACACATAAAAACAAATAAGAACTTGCAATGTGATGATAGGATATCAAACACTAATAATGTGCTTTTAGATGTAGTTTATTTCACTTAATTAATGAGTTAATAGCCTCTGAATAACGAAGAAAAACGAGGTTTTGCTCGGGGTGGCGCCTTAGTTTTCAGTAGAGGGCCATTTTACAAAAAAATAAGTACCGAATCCACGAATGTAACGGTGATAAACTGAAGACCGAACCCATGACATATTTCTTCAGTCGGTTTTTTAAACAGTAATCTTTTTTATTCATCTTTGAGGGTGTTGCTTTACATACATAGCTAGAAGAAGATGATTCACTCAAGGCACTGCATGTTTCACCATCTACCATAGTTAATTGTAAACAATGTTTGATTATTAATTGATTAATTAATTAATTAATTATTAATTATCATTACGGGTAAATGGATTGTTTGATGAATTTAAATTTGTTATCTTTTCTTTAAATTAAGAAGCTTCTTCCTTAGACAATACGGAACTTTCCTTAGCGAATTGAAATCGAATAGGTCTACAATATCTAGTCGAAGAAGGGCGGGGATTTTTCCATAAAATGTTCCTTTCACTTGCATTTGTATCTACAACTAATTGAAGGGGGACCTAAGATGTTACAAATAAACTACTATCATCCGAGTTAGACTCCGTGAAAGACTGCTTATTCTCACTATGTCCCGTACTATTTTACCGTCAAAAATTTAACCTTGATCTGGAAATGGGGATTTCCAGATCAAGGTTAAATTTGACCCTGAATCTAATGAGATGCTATCTATCACATTTTCTTGAGATTCTAGAATTCGTGTAACTGTGTGATCTAATAAGCTTTGTAATTCAACCTCTGCTTAGGATTCTGATACAATAATATCTTTAGGATAGCACTTATTTTTGGCTGCTTAATTCTAATTTCGGCTGTACGCACGTTTTGTTGTTAAAAATTAATCTAAGTTTTTTAAATAATCAGTAATCGTGTCGTTTCGTATCATCGCACTGTGTGTTTGTCAAATGACGTCGCTTAGACGCTGGGGAGACGTTATGTAGACGCTGTCTAGACGCTGCGTAGGCACAGCGTAGACGCTGTCTAGACGCTGCGTAGGCACAGCGTAGATGCTGTGCAGACACGGCGTAGACGCCGTGCGGAGTGTATCAGTTCGATACTTCAATACGTAATCATTTTCAAAATGGAATTTGAAAAAAATATTGCTGACTATTTTGTTAAAAAGAAATAATGCACTGTGTGAAATTTTGGCCAACTGATTAAAAATACTATTTTAAGTATCATACTCGTGAGAAAACGTATCGTACCCTGGTCTACGAGGAGTCAAAGCCTCCATTGAACTAACTCCCAATGCGAAGGAAAGAGATACATTATCAGAATAGAATAGTATACAATACTCTTTGCTATGTACACCATATTATGAATTAGATGTATTATCAGAAGTTGAAGAGGGGGAAGAGGGGCTTAAAACATTGTACCTTTACATAAGTTGAAGAGGTCACTGACCGCGCTGCCATCGGATATAATTTCAACCGCACAAGGATTTCGTGCGCGGACATTTTAGGTGATTTGCTGATAGGGTATACCCCTATCAGCAAATCACCTAAACCGCTCGGGTACAATAATCTAATATTTTTTAGTAGTTGCCCTTTTTTGCTTCTATTGATGTCGGTCTTAAACAGAGCGAATGAAAATACTATCTACAATTCAAGCTAAACTTCCGTAACCATTTTATTTCAGTAACCTACTAGCTCAACGTGGGCCAACACGGGCTAAATATATACTTTCCAATGAAGCCGTAGCTCTCTATTGCCCCAAGTTTTATACTTATTTACTTTTTCTACAGCTCAAAACGGAATGGTATAATGACATTCAACAATACCGATACCGATAGTAAAACTACAAACGAAAAGCGCGTGCGACTGAGTTGAGTGCTTACAAAAATATACCATGACATCATGGTGTGCGAATGAGACGTGCTGTTCGGTCTCACTCGCACTGGCACGCTTATAAATACACGAATGCATTTACTCCATTCGTGTTCGATTATATATGTTCGATTTGGCAGTCGACATCAACTAGCGATTAAGAGATGGTTTTACAGAACAAGGTCGATGAAAACTACTCAAGTTATTTACCACATTTAAAGCAGTTGTTCCTACAAAATAAAAAATGGTCATGCCCCATTTCCGGACGGATAACGGAGTTAACGACTACTTTGTTGTTTTGTTCAGCTGTGAAGTGTGAGATCATGTATGCCAAATTAGATATTATATTATACTAGATAGCTTTAAATTGGTATAGGTTTATATTTTTGATGCGCAAAAAAAATGTGTTTTGAAACATTCCCTTTTTAGGAAAAGTAGTGTTTAGGATTTTCATTAAAAAATGCTCTGTAGTTTCACTAACCACTATAAGAAATAACATACTTTTTTATTTCAAATCAAGCAATTAAAATATTATGTTATAATTTATAATTAAGCTACTTCGTACATACAATGTATGTCTACAATAACAATGACTGAGTAAATAGGTTTGCAATTCCAGTGTTAAATTTCAATCATTAATTAATGTAAGTCTATGTCACTTAAGTAACTGTTGTCATAAATTAACATTATTAAAATATTTTTGTGCATTTATTGACTGTACGCAGTACGTGACGTCACAGTCACATAGTATCTACTGTCTACACTCTACGGTATGCGACAAAACTGCTAGAAGCTTAATGGCCATGACTAAGAAAGCTTTTGGATCTGACGTCATTCAAAGTTGTTGACCTGAGTTCACGTCCACGTATCACTCGTTGTGTGAATTCACCTATGTGCTTCGACATCGATCACTTATAGAAATAGTGACCGATATTAGTCAGTTTACAAACTTCATAGCATTCGCGCTTACACAGTGTGCTGATATAGTGGGAAAACAGAGTTATGATGTTATCATTGCATTGATCATATTCAAGGAGTTCCATCTAGACTTAATTATGAAATAATCGATAAGATACCAGATTTCGTCTTATTCCTGAAAAGATCCGGAAGTTTGGTTGTATTCTATTGTTGGATAAGATTTAATTGAGCTAGCCATTTATTAAAAACGCAATTTCTTCATCACCCGGCACGGTCATAAAATTAATGAAAATAATATATACCTAATACATAAAGGATAACATGACAATTGGCGATGACATCATGTCTAATTTCTCTATTGTTTATATGTTTATTAAGAATGCGTACTTACAACTGTAACAAAAACTATCAAACTTGAAATGCTAGTGAGATTTTTTTTATAGATGAACAATGATCGGAATATTTAGAAAATCACAGAAATCACAGATAAGTAGATAAATACTAAGTGTGATTCAACTTAAATGACTGAAGATGAATAATGATCACATTATTCTTTGCAAATTTTAATAATGTCGAAATAATTCTCACTGCGCAAGGTGTGTGAATTCAAAATGTCATTGCGAGCAGATGAGGACATCCATCACTCCACAAAAACATCTGTGTGTAGTCATAAAAATAAATATAATCCGAGTCTAAATCAACAATTGGTGTAGCATCGTAATTAACGACATCACCTCCACCCCGCGACCTGGGTAAACAACTCACCATGATGTCATGCATTGCTGATGTTGTTGACCTACCCACAAGACGCGCGCCTGTTGTTCCACTGAACATTATGTTACTACTTATAATATAAATCCGGATTGCCAAAATGTAATTCAAAGATTTGATTGTACCTACGATAACTACGCACATATTATATATAACAGTATTAATTATGTACTTGACTGAACTAATCCTTAAGGAAGTCAATGTTCTAGTATCGTTAGCAAGTTACACATTGTTTTATTTGTCCAGATGTTTGACTTATTAACCTAATAATTAAATTCCCATATGTTTGTCTTACCTGGCTAATGTTCCTTTCCATTTGATTAAACCGTTAGGTTTATTCGTTGTCTGGTCCTCGGTGACTTCACACTTAATGGGTTGGGGCGGGTCAAACGTAGTAGCATGCAGGGGTGGTGCGCATGCAAGCGGCTCCATCCGACAAGAAATAGCAGCCCGTTTAGGCGGCGTAGCTCGCGGGTAGGTGTGGTGGCGAGCACTGCTGATCGCGGCTGGCTCGCCACGCCTCTGTTTTGGTAATGTCCTGGCACATAACGCACTGGCTGCATTCTTTAGATGGGATCGAAATCTACTGTTGTTGCTTGACACACTTAGTACACCGCCCTCCATTTTCATCTCCTCAAACACATTACTATCACTGCACTAAATGTATGTTTTGAATCCATAGTGGTATATAACCACTTCATCACTGTTAGTATCACCTTTTTAAATCCATGTTAGTCTATTTTGTCAACACTTTATACTTCCGTCTCAATCCTTTCTGGAGTCAAAGCCGTCCTTTTCATTTTATTCAATCTTCTATACAAAGAGAAATCAAATTACTTTAATGAAGCTTTATCTTACCATAATATTTTACGGATAACCAGTATATCTTTGCAGGGGTATTTAAATTACAAACAGAACGTCAAATATACATAATGAAATTACTGAATCATATCAACTTCAGTAATTTTGTAATTAAGTTGATATTTCATCACTTGCCAGAGTATCTCAAATTCAGTCAATTTAAAAGTACTTTAGTAATATACTTTTAAATTGACTGAATTTCAGATACTTAGGTACTTTGACATATTCCCTATTAGATATACTAGCCATCCAAAAGTAATGGGAAGATAATGGCTGACGCCCGAAATTTATAATGTATCTCGATCTCAATCTGGACGTCAATTCGAACGATCTCCTATCTGCGTGCCATTTTTCGTCATTCTTTAATCTTTATCCAGTGATACGCTCTATCAAAGATTAAAGATGGTGAACTCGATCCATAGATTGGTTGGCGAGCTTCATCTAAAAAATTGATTAAAAAAATCGGCAAACTGCAAATTTAGGTTGGTCGTTAAGACGCTGACAACACCTAAACCGCGGTCACTGCCAGACTGCATAGAAAAAAAAGGGAAGCGAGATGACACAACGCTTGTAATTTATTACAAAATATGAAGCAATTATCTATTTACTCAACATTGAGTTTTGTAATCGAAAATAAAAAACAACTAAGTTCTGCATTCGAAAAAGACGGACTTGTTATTAATTTAATACGTAACGTACGTTGATATTTCATACAGATATTTTGGATCGGAACTCAAGGTAAAAGGTTAGTTTAACGTTAGTTTGCATCGAGTTTTATTTTCAAAACGTGTTTTGGTAACAACCAAGTTCTAAGAAATATGTTTAAAATTAACATATATTTTTTCCGCTACCACAAACTATACTGATTTGGCAATTTTTCTTCATATGACAAGCCTATTTTGGTCATTTGCCTCTTGTCAGCGCCTTAACTTGTAAAGCCCACTCAGCTGTGATAGTTTTCCTTTTAATTTCATTATACGAGTACGTACTACTGCCTTGAATTTTTTCACATCTCCATAAACAACCATTTAGCTGGCAGGGCGGGCGGCCGACACTTGATTCTAACAAAAATGAGCACTTTCATTCTTAATATTACGAAAGTGGATCCTTGAATCGAAAAGTGGTGTTTACAGACCCACATATTTTTGAACGGCCTATCCAACGATACCCCACACCCTGGGGTAGACGAGAAAAGAAAATATCATCCCCACACTACGTGCAAGGGAGGTACTCTAAAAAAATTTTGTGATTAATATTTACAGCTTTCTAGTACTAAGCGTGTCTGAGCTCCAGTGGGGACAGACACACAGACAGACAGACGGACATGACGAAATTATAAGGGTTCCTTGTTTACTACGGAACCCTAAAACTGTCAATCTAGAATAGATGTCAAAAATTGGTCAGGAATGTGATTGTGAAATGGATAAGTTCCTAACGAATACCTAGAAATTGGTGGTGTAAGTGCCTTGCTTCAAGATTTTTTTTATTCATTTAAAAGAATAATATTGAAAAGTTCTTGATTATATTTTGGGACCAAAAACTTGAATACATTTCTGGATCGTCAAAGTCAAATTATTTATTTCAAATAGGCATATAAAAAGAAATTTTGTACGTCTTTGTTGATAAACTGATCAGGTTAACATTCTCACATGCACATCTAGATGCTGCTAGCATTTAAAATAAAAATAATGTGAGGTGGATTTAGATTTGCAAGTCACCGAAGGACTACGTCATCTTAGTTCATTATCTTGTATAACTTGACCTTAATCTATAAAAGCTAAAAGGTATTGCAATTAAGTATAATTTGATGACTAAATATGATATTATTTATGTAGATACCTAATCACCCACAAGTCACTACTAGCGAACGGTAAAGCGAATTAATTCGCTAGCAATATTAGTGGCGTTGCGGTCTACTTGGCGAGATGCATGCTCGACTGCATTGCGGCATCGATCTCGTACAAGAACGTCGGTCGTGAACGTCAATGTGAGTAAAGGTTTTTTTACATCATTACTCATGATTTTTTCACTCAGTACATGGTGCTTAGCTGACTATTTCAGTATTTCGATTTTTATGTTTTAATGAAATGAATGGATCACGATCTTGCGGAAGGCTTTACGGTGGAACCGCAGCTCTCAGGTCTGACGGAGGGTGGAGGGGGGAGCGGTCGTGGGCGCGCTGACATCACCGCCGGAGCCAGCCGATCTTACATCACCGTCGACTGCCTCCCACTGAGTACCGCCTGCGCGCCCGCACCTCCCCTCCATAACTCCTTTACACTTATTGAAAATCAATAACAATAATATATTGTGCGTATACGCACAATATATTATGTATTTGCTTCCACAAATTGCACTAATTCCATGCTCATGTCTCATCAATAACATAGGTTTTTATAGGGTTACTAATTACCTAATTTCAAGTTTTTCACGGACCTTTAACAGGCTAAAGCGCTCATGAAATCAGATATCTTTGAAATAATTGGTAAACAATATTATTTTGCAGAGATTTTACTTTACAACAGAAAGTATACCTAATAAACTTTAATAAATAAACCTTCGAACAATGACAAAGCTATTCCTTCGAGAAATTAACCATAGAATCAATTAATATTGATGTCCAGCAGAGATCAAGGCTAATATCGCCCACGACAACCGCTTATTATCTAATTTCATAACAATTAGCATTCATTAATAATTGTTACCTTTATTAACCAGTTAATCAGCATCGGCGGTTGTGTTGTGTTTGAATTGTGTTTCGTAGTCATCTTCTGAAATAATAAAAATGTAACCTTTTATTATTTCAGAAGATGACTGCGAAATACAATTCAATTAATTTTACTATCTAGATACCAGACAGCTAGCAAATTGAACTGCAATGACTATAGATGACTATAAAAGTGTGATTTATGAAAAAATGTTGAGCTGCTGCGATTAATGCGAGAGGATCACAGAGTTTAGCAAGTATACAACGTTTGGGACTTTAAACTAATTAGTTAATACTAAGTACAGCATTTCTCATTTTGTTACTTCTTCACGGACACGAATTAGGTGCGTCACAGATGTAGGTATCTAAACGGCACAATATCAAACTTCATGCTGTTGGCCTGCAGGACAAGTTAGAAATATGATGCCAAATCGAAACAGGTGTACCTATAAGATATATTTTCGAGGAACTACGTATAGGAACAATAAAGAAAATTGTATATTTCTGCCCAAATTAATGGCACAACGCATATAATATAATGGTGCCGATTCCCTTGTTCACAAGCTAAACTAAATTTAAGTTCAGTGCATCTTTTTCTTTCTATTTCATTAAGACAGGTACAGAAGATAAGTTTTAGTTTAGTCCTGTCAAATTTATCAGCGCTTGACGTAATTTTAGTAGGCAAGTTTTTAATCACGTCTAAACTTGTATGAAGTAGTGACAGATGCTGATTAATTTGACAGGACTAAACTAAAATTTATCTTCTGTCCTTTTCTTAATGAAATAGAAAGAAAAAGACGCACTGAACTTAAATTTAGTTTAGTTTGGGAACAAGGGAATCGGCACCATTGTCAGACTAGGAAACCATTTTAATGAATTCAAAATCACAAACAATAACTGCATTGTATGCATGTGTTCTCTGTTCAGAATTCTACTAGAGTGAATAGTATACTATTAGAGGTGATACGATTACTACTATGTTCCTATTGACCTCAGTCGATCCTTTGATCGCAACTCTACAATCATGTTTTATGTTAAATTGTAGTGTTGTATGGCTCTGTTGATGAAACGTAAAGCACTATGCATCCCCACATTTCCCACGGCAATGATGTCAAATTGGTTTATCAATCACGGCGGGACGGATGCGGCGCGGGCCCGCCGCCCGCCGCCGTACGTGGGTGGTGTTTTCTGTAGTGCGTACAAGCCGTTGAATTCATGACACGATGTTAATCGACCGGCGAGATGCGCACAGCTATTGGATACAGACAAAAAGATACTCACTTTATATTTGAACTCCTGGAGATAGCTGTACCTGTACGTAATTATACGACAGGTCGAGCATGTTCTCTTCAGTCAAACACAACGCATTTTAGATGTTAGACACGGAGAAAAATATAGCTATTTCCAAACCGTTAGGTGTTAACAATTGGTATAATAGCTTAAACAGGTTTAACGGCATCTCGTGGTGTGCACGCGGATGTGGCCAGTAATTTGAGAACGATTGTGCCGAGTTGTTGCGAAGAGGTTAAGTATTGTCCATTGATCGCTAACAACAGAGGTCCGAGGTCAGACTTTGTGGTACATCGATTGTGTTCTCATCTAAGGAACGACTTCAGAACATCCTCGCAATCTTAGCACAATAACGTCAACTAACAAGCGGACGAACAGTCAATCCAGGCTACAAAATCATCATTCATCATGAGGTCGCCTTCCAGTCTAACCAAATGCAGCAACTAGTATTTTACATGGAGCCACATCCAGGCTACAGTAGGTATATAAATTTACAAAAGCTGTTTGGTAAGTGGACATTTCTCTTACCCTTGGTTGACAACCATTTTTCCTGAGATTTTTTTTTGAAAACATTGAACCTGAAGCTCCGAGTTTTCTTATTGCTTCTAACCAAGGTAAATATCTCAAATATAACTTATAAAAAATAGATTTGAGAGGGGTAAAAAAGGGATACCTGTTCAAACTTTCCAAGTTGCCGCATCAGGCGTAGCCTAGGGAAACCTTCAAATGTTCTCCAAACTTTTTAAACCTTAAAATATTTAGGGTCTTTTACATCACAGTAACCAGCTTTAGCTACATAACAATCAAATAATAAGTAATATGACGTTTTAGTTTGAAATACACAAGAGGGATCTTTTGTTGACCAAGATTCATACCACAAAAACCAGGTTGCTTATGTTTAAACCTCCCACAGTGTTCGTTAATAGATCTTAGTCCTAAACTTGGACTATATAAATGTCAAAGGAAGACTAACTAATCCAACTGCTTATATCTGCTTATTAGCTAAGCGTTCCGATTTTGGTATACGACCTCCACATGGCACACGGAGCGCCTATCTCATACGATGTAAATCTCGAAATAGAATGCTAAGTATTCCGGATTCTGTTTGCAGCCATATCAGGTATTTCTATTAGTCATACAATATAACGATGTAGTTTGATATATTTATTTGCCAGTGAGCAAGAACCAAGCAGGAAATTGGAGTTAGTTGGTAAACATAGGGGACTACAATTTGAAATCATACTTCGTAGCTTTATAGGTATTATTACACGAATCATGCATACATTATTATTTATCTTATCTTTAAAATGTCGCATTTTAAATGATGTCTTCTACGTATTCTGAATTCATCAAGTTGCTACACATGTAGGTAGGTACTATCGGATCTGAAATAATTTCAAGGTGACATAATATTTGGCCGAATGGACCTAACATGTTTTTATAACGAAGAGCGATTAAAAATCGATATTTGTGGCTAGTAGGTAACCTACATAATTTTCGAAGTGGAACAATCCGTTATATTAAATTGTCGACGTTGAATGTTCGTAAAACATTTTGTTTTTAACAACTACAAAAACTTTTGGAAAAACGGTTCAAGAAATGTTATAAGTTTTTCAGAAACTGCAATCTTGAGCCTACGATTTCTATTGCTCGTAGTGGTTTCCAAAGAAAAATTATCCGATTCATTTTAATATTACAAACCCGTACATGAGCAACTTTAACAAAAAACGGGCACATGACCAATGAAGTCATCGTTGCCGGTGTCGACTGTCGACGTTCGTCATCAATACGAGAAGCAAGGAATCGGGCAGCCGTTGCAAATCAAAATCGTACCGAGGGAAACAAAAATGAAATTATAATAAATATAGGTACTTATATTCAATGCGTCTTATTGTTTTCCTGAAGTAGACGTCCAAGAGCACTTTTATTTATTTTTAATGGTAACTAAATTGAGACAGTCTTGAGTTTATGTGGCCTATTATAATAAATTATTCCTCTAATGGCACCTGCGAAAAATATCAATAGGTGCCGTATGTGGAATACCTCAGGAGCCATTCACTCAGGTGTCGTTTAAGTGGGTGCCCAACGTGGAATATGTCATTCCAACTATTAAAGTTAACAAATGAGGTCATCCATGTAAAACGAATATACCAATATCGTTTATCTATTAGATAAAATTAAGGACGGACTAACAGTATTGTTTATTTTTCAGGTACTCACAGATACTCTATGAAAAATAATTTGCATTGTTTTTAGTTTTCCAGGGTCAGTTTTGAAAAAATAGAACACTTGGAATCACTTCGGTGTCCGTCTGTCAAAAACGATTTTCTGAACAACTTTTATTTTATTCTACGTAATAATTTGTCCCCTTTGACTGGACAAATTTGTCTAGAAACATTAGAGATTTGATTGATATATTATGTACCACTACCTACATTAACTACCACACAATAGTACACATGCAGCCAGCCTTTTTTTTTAAGATCTGACCCGCGAGTTTAGGGAAAATTATATAATTTAAGTGTGTGTGTTCCTGCCGGGGTCGCGAGAAGGTACTAAAGGGTTACAGAGGCCCCTGGCAACACAGGCAACGGAAGGAATACGGGTGGGTTTTAGTCAGTAAGAGTCTGACACACCCTCCCCCTTCGCACAGAGCGGGAGAAGCTATTTGATGATTTCCCACCCAAAAAAAAAGGGGTGTGTGTTAAATAAAACCGACCAAGTGCGGGCCACGTGCAACCTGTTAAGACGCTGACTACACCTAAACTGCGGTCACTGTCAGATTGCATATAAAAAGAGAAGCGCGATGACAAAACGCTTGTAATTTATTGCAAAATATGAAGCAATTATCTATTTACTCAAAATTGAGTTGAGTATTCGAAAATAAAAAACAACCAAGTTCTGCATTCAAATAAGACGTACTTGTTATTAATTAAATACGTAACGTATGTTGATATTTAATACAGATATTTTGGATTAGAACTCAAGGTAAGAGGTTAGTTTTACGTTAGTTTGTATAAAGATTTTTTTTCAAAACGTGTTTTGGTAACAACCAAGTTCTGGAAAAATATGTTCAAAATTAACATACATTTTTTCCGCTACCACAAACTATACAGATTTGGCATTTATTTTTCTTAAGAGAAGCCTATTTTGGTCAATTGGGTCTTGTCAGCGCCCTAAGCCCCGCGCGACACCGATTCGGAGTCAAACAATAGAAAATCAATTGTGTCTCATTAGCTGTGCTTGACCGATGAAGGTTCCGTAGTTGGGGTGAATTTATCCCAAGAACAAACTTTTAACTTTGTAGTTGTTAAACATGTCCAACTACAAACGGAATGTATGGGAGATTTACCATGTTATTTTAAGACTAGACTTCTTATAGGTTTTCCTGTAATCAATAAGTATGGAAAGATTTTATGTTATAAAAAAAAATAGGCTCAGTTTTTTCGATGAGGGAGGGGGTCAATTTTCATATATTTTCTTAAAAAACTTTAAAACCTTTTATTTTAAAATTATAAAAAAGTATATACTTCAGACCCTCATAATAAGCCCTTTCATATAATATATCTGTATGTGAAAAACTTTTTTATTTTTCTTATTTGTCTCCCAAAATAAATACATTTTCAATGTGGGAGCCACATTCAAAATGTATTTATTTACGTAACACGTCCGTGTTTGGGTCACAGAAATTCATATATGTACCTACTAAATTTCAACTTAATAGGTCCAGTAGATTCGAAGGAAATTGGCTGTGACAGACAAACAGACACACGAGTGATTCTATAAGGGTTCCGTTTTTTCATTCGGATATACGGAACCCAAAAAATAAAGAAACAAGCAATTTCCTTTTATTCCGTTATATTACAGTATTCAGTAGGTTGGTATATGTATTATTTGTCAAAAAGTTGTGGTTTGTTTCCCGAGTTTGCCTAAACGATGGACTTCGTTTCTAAAAGGAACATCCTGTAATAATGCACTAGGCAATCAGTTATGTAGTCGATAACAACAAAATATGTAAAATATTAAATCTTAGATACTATCCTATCATGTAGGGAATCAAAAATGGTTATTTTCCTGAATTTCCTTTAATATCTTAGTCATCATATTTCACAAATCAGCCGGGTATTTGTATGGATAGTGAGACCTCTTTCATTTGCCTTTCCGTTTCTTCAGGCCACATTCAGTTTCTTAAATTAAGTGCCTACAGAAACAAATATCTAAGTATATACTTACTATATACTTATGAAAATAATTTTGAAAAAATATTGCCTGAGGAAATAGTCACTGTACCGGATAAAGTAGGTAAGTATTGTATAGCCGCAATTTATTTTGATAATTGAGTTGGTCATTCAACTCCGAGAGAATTCTATGACAAAACGTAATTAGATCATTCGCTCGTAATAATACATTCTACAACGATATAAATGGCCTCCAAATTGTTTAAAATTGTAACAACTAGAAGAATTGTTGTTAATGACGTAAGATTGGTTTTGAAAGCTGTGAAGTTTTTGCAATCTCAAACAAATAATTACAACATTACTAAGTGTATCTGTAGATTTGTGTTTACCGAACAAATATTCCAAATTGTTTAAATAATTCAAGACTACATTTGTTTATGAACATGCTAACTGAGGTGTGTAATGAATATTTATACATATGTCAGATATACCTTATCACACTCTACTTGTGTACTAAATGTAAGTAGGCACATATGTGCATAACAGAGATATGATAGGTATAATACCCCCGATGATACTGTTGCAATATTGAATATCAGTTATCGACAATAGTTGTCCCTCTTTGAACAGCTTGTGTTTTATGGGTAATCTTGCTATATGTATAAGTTAGGTTCCAATGTTCTCTAATATGATACGGTCTCCACGAGAATTTAAAGTTTAACCAATATTATGTAAAATAATTTAACCGCAGCGCTACTTCCTTATTTAAATTGTGAATCATTTAACATTATTTTATGACATTTTTCTCTTTTAAATGTACAAATGATAATAAATAAAAACAAATCTAGCAATATTTAGAACCTCAAAATAAACTGTAAAAAAATAAAACATTATGATACCTAAGTCTTTGGTGGCTTGCCAAACTTCGGTCAAATTAACGTCAGCGCAACTAAATAGTCGAAACTAAGCTTTGGAACAAGTAAGTGTCTTAATTATGTATTATGTGTTTATACCCACGCACATAGTGAGGATTCAGCAGCACTTGCACCACCCAATTCTCATAAAAGCCTTACATATCTCACCACAATTCGATAACGAGCAGAATACAAGTATCAGTATACAGTAACCTATCCATTACTGACATACATAACAAAAGTATGTTTCTATTTTATTCACCGGTATAAGCTAAACATAGCTATGGCGTTTTCCACTAATGTAATATTATGTTCATAAATCAGTTTTACACAACGTCACTGCAAATAAACTGGCATGTTTGTTCTATTATAGAAATTTTAAAAACTTGAGCGTAATGTGTCCGCGCATGTACCACGCGGCGGAGTTGATCGCGTAGCACTGGTGACCGGCGAACGATAGCGACACTCCGACCCTACGACTGGTACCACCAAACCGGTGACGAGACGCACTGACGCAACAGCATCGCAAACACCGAGATCCGCGCCGTTCGCGGCCCCACCGCGGCTACAACTGATTGTACCAGCAGGCAGCGACGCTAAACAAGCATGCTTACCATGCGAGCATTGTATTGCAGCCTCGGCGGCCGAAGCTGATAACAACCTGCGTACATGTCCACATCTATCTGATTCTATACAATACATTCGTCTAACTTTAGCTACATAAATCTCATTACGTAGTAGTTAAGTAAGTGTATGTCCCTTCACGGTGAAAATGTATTAACGGAAAACAAACTCAAACACAAATGATACAAGACAAAGCTAATGAAGAAACAACAATACTTTCAAAGCGATCAGGGCAAAATTGAATGTATCTAACATTACGGATAATTCTCAATTGAAAAAAAAAACACGTTAGGTTATGCATACTCGGTTTAAACCCAGAAATAATCAAAATTAAGATAGAATCGGACAAAGAAACACAAAAATGAAAAATAATAAAATATTTTCTCATGTATTTTTTTCTTGCAACACCTCAACGCAAACTATTGCCACATCAGATTAGAAGGACATTACTATTGGAATAATGACTTTGTAAGCGAGTAGCAGTAACTCCAATGTCAAAGTATAATAAAAATTATAAAAATATCAGCGCTCTGCTTCTTTGCTTTCAGGAAATTTGCTAGTATTCGTTAAATAAATTGAATGTTTTAAAACTTTTACTTACTACTAGATATAGGCACATAAATTAGAAAAAAATAAAGTTGTTGGTTTCTAAGGAGAAGTCTCTTTTCTTTTTACTTATTTACTAAAATACTACCATGCCCAGCAAGTATATCATGATCATGAACGACGTGCCAGTCTACATTATTTGTCTGACTTTGTTTATTTATTTTAACATTTTCTTGTGACGTGTAGACCTCTTTCGGCCTCTTCAAATTAGGAGTCAGGGCAAGGTCTAGGGTTCTGGCCAATTGGCGGCTTCATGATATTGTCCACTCATCGTCTGTGTGACGATTTTTTTTCCTATTGACATTGTAGCAGGTCTCCTTAAATGATCACATCAAATCTGGTGTTCCTCAGGGTACTATTCTAGGACTTGTTCTAGCTTGTGTGAAACGCCGGGGAACAACTTGGTAACTATGGTTACGGTGCGATTGATTATGCAATATCAACTCCGAATGAACTGCACGTTGAATTTTACAGTTGGTTTTCTAAACGCAACAAAAGAATATCAAAAGCTCATAAAAAGGAAAACATTCGTTTTTTTGTGAACTGTTTAACAAGTTTTACGTGACAATGAATGAAATATCACTGGAATGTGCTTGCACGTCTGATCAAAATGAAAATTGGCATGCGCGTAGCTTCCTTCAAAACATACATTTTTAAGTTTTTTTTTAGAATAACATATCGGAACTACACATTCACGTCATAATTCTTATTCTCTGTGCCAAAATTTGAGTCCATACGTTTATAATTTACATTTTATTATAATGCCGAAGGTTTTAGAATAACATTTCGGAACTACATATTCACGTCATGGTTCTTCTTCTCTGTGCCAAAATTTGAGTCCTTACGTTTATAATTTACATTTTATTATAATGCCGAAGGTATGGTAGGCAACTTCTATATTTTGTGTGATGTATGTATGTACGTCTCCGAAATCTTTTGATTTCAAATGGGGAAGCCTAGCCGGATGGGTCTAATCACAAAGTGTTTTTCCACTAAAACTAGTCATTAAATTATTATAATTTAGATAGTACTAACTTTTGTCCGCGGCTTCGCCCGCATGTATGTCGGAAATTATCCAACGGAAATGTACTACCGGGATTCGTTTATCCTGTGTTAATCCAGGTTATTAACCATCTGTGTGCCAAATTTCACCCAAATCCGTTTAGCCGTTTTTTCTGTCGTAGTAATTAGCAGAGGAAAAGGTGCATGTGCATGACTCCCGCCGCCCGCGCCCCCGTCAAACATAATTATTTTGATACGCGTAATTTTGAATCTGTGGTATCTTTTAAAGTATTCATTTAAATTATACGATGTAAAGGTATATTTGAATCTATTTTTTTTTACGGCTTAATAATTAAATGCTCAATATAAATAACATATTTTATTAGATAAGGGAATCCTTATCCAATAAAATATGTTATTTAAATTACTTAATTTAAATAAAATATTTCATTATGAAATATTTATTAAATTCTGAAAGATAAAAATGGTTACGGTGGGTCATCATTAGAAGATACACATGCTATCGGGGACTCTGTTGAACTTTTTAAGATGTACAATCCTGTAGAACATATTTTTATTAAATGTATCTCTCTGTTCACGCGGCGCACGTCAGTAAAGCTCCAAGTCGGCATGATTTTTTCCGACACCTTCATACAATAATCGTCATATTTCAGTTAATTTACACAAAGCCTTAATGAATTATACACCTAAACCTTCCTCATGAATCACTCTGTCCATTGATGAAAACCGTTTGAAAATCCGTTCGGGAGTTTCTGAGTTTATCGCGTTCAGACAGACGCGGCGGAGGACTGTTTTATAATATGTAAGGATATTGAACTGAGTGTTGAATATTGGCAGATAAGTAGTTTAGTTTCTGGAAATGTAAACATACCTACTAGATATACAACGATTTTAATGAATGACTGAAATAATACGGACATAAAATTAATTTACTGATGAGCAAAGCTTGTGTAAATCAGTTTTTTTTAAATGTATGATCAGTATACTATATGAATTGACATTAACAACACCCATTACTTCCTACGTCGTTTTATATTTTCTCATTATTAGAGTAAACAATCGTCAATCAGAGAACGCAGATGCATTGCCCGAGGCACTAACACAACATCCGTTGTCGGATAATGACCAAAATAAAGTTGATCGCAGCACATTGCGGGGAGCATGCTGCTATATTTTGGCAAGTCGACCAGTGCGTGTCGCGGGCGCCTGATGGCATCATCGCTATGGAGGATCGTGACGTCACCGCGCCTTTTCCAAACGTGGCCGCCAGACGAAAATAGTCCCCGCCCCACTACCGACCGCGGCCCCTCGTCTCGTCACCGACCGAATTAGCGAGCGAAGCGGTCCGCATTCAGCACCGGCACCAACCAGCCATGCCAACCCAACAAAGACAATCCATTTGCAAGTTCAAATGGTCGCCTGTTGACCGCAGGAACAGACGCAGGTGTATACAGCGATGCAGATAACAAGATTTACATGATCTGACGTAATGCAACCCTGTTATAGATATTCTTTGAATCTTATTTATGCTTATTTATTATTTTCGGTAAGTTGGCTAAGTTTAACGGTACTTTTGGAGATAAAGGCAGATAAGATTATAACTTGAGAAACCTTGTGTGGTGTCTTCAAAGAGCTGTTTATTATATAGTGCATACCACACACGATGTCGTATTTTCAAATTCTCTGGTAAAAAGTTTCCAGGTACAAAGCGATTAAACAGTTAGCGATTATTGGCTACTTTCTCTTTCCTTCATTGTAGAAGTCATTGGTAGGCTTATTATTATAATGTGAACGTTTACGGTCCGATATGGTGATGCTTAGTAATATATATTACACCCTCGAAGCCTCGACCCACGTTCGTTGATGTGATCATTTATGTAATCGGTCAAGGACAGCTAATGAGACACAATTGATTTTCTATTGTTTGACACCGAATCGTTGACGCGCGGGGCTTAAAAACCGACCAAGTGCATGTCGGAACACCAGGGGTCGATGCCTGCCGGGGTCGCGGGAAAGTCCGTAAGGGATACCGAGGCCCCTGGCGACACACGCACGGAAGGAACACGGGTGGGTTTTAGTCAGTAAGAGTCTGACACACCCTCCCGCTCCGCCCAGAGCGGGAGAAGTTATTTGATATCACACCAAAAACGCATAATGAAGGTTTCCATACTTGGGATGAATTTATCCCAAGAACAAACTTAACATTGTAGTTGAAAATCACGTACATTCCAACTGAAAATGTAAGACGATATGTTATTTTAAGACCATAGACTTTTATAAGTTTTCCTGTTATCTATAAGTAATAAGTATAGAACTATTTTCTGTATTTTTCAAACTTGGGCTCAGTAGTTTCGGGGATAAGGCGAAATGGTGAATTATCATCTATTTTCTTAAATAACTATAAAACTATTGTTTAAAAATTATAAAAAGATAGTGTGACTTTTAACCCCAATCCATAGGTCAGTGAGTGACACTATACGGGATACGATGTGGAACGTATTTTTATTCTACACAGCCTTTTATACAAGGTGTCGTTTTGCATCCTCGTCAAATTCAAGGAGGTAACTATTAACTATGTTAAATCAAATGCACAAATCAAAGATAACTGTAACATTTCGGCCCAAAGTTTCGACCCTAAATTAACAGCGCACCTCCCCCAAAGAGGTTTATTGCACCATGTGGAGCCTAAACTAGCCGAGGGTGATATCAGAGGTGCAGCTAGGATCATCTTTAGCAGCGATGTGGTTGCGCCGTACTCTCCAGAGACACTCACAGCTCTGGAGAGCAAACACCCGGCCCCGGCAGATGACCTCTCCTTCCCTGACCCACCCGATCCAGATTCCAACTTACTTGAAATTACAGCTCAACAAGTATGTGCGGCCGTGGGCTCCTTTCGAAGTGTTGTTGTTTCAAATGTTGAGGTGCCAAGCCTCGACGGCTTGGCACCTCAACATTTGAAGGACCTAATGTGTTCAGGCGCCGGGGAGGCTGGTGAGTCTCTTTTGAAGGAGCTGACGGCCCTCATTAATCTCATGATCTCCGGCAATGTGAACGAAGCCGTCGTTGATATCTTGTATGGGGCAAATCTATGTGCCCTACGCAAGAAGGATGGCGGTATGCGTCCCATTGCCGTAGGTTCCACTTACCGCCGTATCGCAGCCAAAATTTGCTGTGCTTTTTACAGCGAAACATTGGCCAGCAAATTCCAGCCCCTACAGCTGGGCTTCGGGTCTAAAGGGGGCTGTGAGGCTGCGGTACACGCTTTATCCACTTACCTCAATAGCGGTAAAGGTGAGGTCATCCTTAAGGTTGACATTAAGAATGCTTTTAACTCCGTTAACAGGGACACCTTGTTGACAGAAGTTCAAAAAGAAATACCCAAAATTTACAGTTTTCTCTATCAATGTTACGTAATTTTAGTTTTAGTGTAGTAATTTTAGTGTAGTATTTTAGTTAAGTAATTTAGAGGGGTGCCCCCAACAACCTTTTGAGATCAGCCGTTGGATGTCAACAGGGTGACCCTCTTGGGCCAGTCATTTTTAGTTTGGCAATAAATCCAATTATTCGACAGCTAAATTCTGAATTCAACGTATGGTATTTGGATGACGGAACCCTAGTAGGTGATGTAGACACAGTCTTAAAAGATTTAACTTTTTTAAAAGCAAAATTCAGTTCCATTGGCCTAGACCTTAACCTTTCAAAATGTGAAATTTATCTTCCCCAAACCACTGACAGACAGACTACCATAACAAAATTTAACACATTAGCACCAACTATCAAAATTACGGAAAGAAATTCTCTTCACCTCCAATTTTTGACGAATCCTTTCCAACGTTCATTGAGGAGAAAATACAAAATTTTAATGATGTCTCGGAAAGACTTTTCAAAATTAACATTCATTCGGCTTTCACACTTATTCGATACTGTTGCTTTGGACCAAAATTTACATATAGCCTTCGCTCCTCCCATCTATGGAAGCACCCACAACTTTTAGAAAAAGTAGACCAAATTATTAGAAACACACTAACTTCGATCCTTAATGTGGCTCTGGACGACCGAGCGTGGCAGCAAGCCACACTACCCATTCACCTGGGTGGTCTCGGCGTCCGCAAAATTTCAAGTATAAGTTTACCGGCCTTCATCTCCTCGGTTCACAGTACTGATAAATTAACCAGGAACATTTTATCTTCCTCACTGGTTGATTTTGAGGTACCGTGGTTTACCGACGCGTTGAACGCTTGGAAAATGGCTTGTCCCAATATGGATTTGCCAGACAACCCAACCTCACAGAGACGGTGGGACGTGCCGCTCTGCAGTGTTATAAGGAATACCCTGATATATACATCACTTAATACTGCTGAGCGTGCTCGTCTGCTGGCTGTGGGAGAGTGGGAGTCTGGCTTGTGGCTTCAGGCGCTCCCGTCATCTACCATAGGCACTATGATGGATGACTCATCGTTTCGGCTCGCTACGTGTCTCCGCTTGGGCGCACCTTGTGTTGCTCCGCATCGGTGTCACTGCGGTGAAGCCGTCGACAGTCTTGGACACCATGGCCTGTCCTGCTGCAGGAGCGCAGGTCGCATAGCACGGCACGGCAGCATCAACGATATTATTCGTCGAGCCCTTGTCACCGCCGGCGTACCAGCGGTATTAGAACCAAATGGATTGGTACGTGACGATGGGAAGAGACCAGATGGTATGACGTTGTTGCCTTGGAAGTTGGGTAGGCCTCTGGTGTGGGACGCAACCTGTGTCGACACCCTTGCGCCATCTCATGTTCCAAGCACGGCTGGCTGTGCTGGCGCCGCTGCTGCAGTTGCTGAGACCCTCAAACGGCGCAAATACTGCAACCTTATAGGAAACTACAGTTTTGAGCCGTTTGGGGTCGAAACGCTCGGGTCATGGGGCCCAAGTGCGCGTCTCCTTTTTAAGGAAATCTCTCGCCGATTGATCGACACTTCACGTGACCAGAGGGCTGGCTCGTTCTTTGGCCAAAGAATTAGCATTGCCATTCAACGTGGCAATGCTGCCAGTCTTCTGGGCACGTTTGCGGATGACAGCGATGCGGACGAATACTTTGACGCCTAAGTGTCCTTTTCTTTTTTGTATTAATTTGTATATATAGTTAGTAATTTAATTTAGTGTCTACCTAGTGTAAATAGTTAGTAGCATCAATATTGTATAGTTACTTTTTTTTTCTTAAACCATTGATTAAAGTTTTAGTTTTACTACAATACTTAAATGTTCACATATAAAATTGATGGGTAATTACTATGCTAATGATTCTCGACACGATTCAATAATAAAATAAGTAGGTCTATGTTTTCCTAATTTTTGGAAATCAGCATGGGACACGCATGTAAAACGCGGCTTGTGTGATACCGCACTGTAACTGCCCTTTTACACACACACTACCGCATACGCAACGGGGTGATTCTGTTCTGTGAAAGTGGTGTATTCTAAAATACTGCCAAACTTAAATAACTAAAAAAAAAAGTATGTATTAATTTATTGAGCAGGTATCGTAATTTTATTTGATTATACGAGTATATGTCTTTCATAGCAGCCTCCTGAAATTTGACGAGGATGCAAAACGACACCTTTTATAATGAATAAGAATATGATTGTTGTTAAGGATGAGAAATTGAGAAGGGAAAATACCGGCCAATATCAGCGACGTTACGTACTTACACAAAAATGTATAGCAGAGCCGGTGTCATGCCCTAAAGCTACGGCTCCTAGAAGAGCGGTGGCCGGCATTTAACGGCCGTCATGAAAATGACGACAGTGGCAAAGATTTAAATCAGGGATTCTCAAAGTGGTCGTTGTGTGTGTGTGTGTGTGTGTGTGTGTGAGATTGTTTGTTTGTTTGTGTGTACGTATGTGCAAGTGCTAGGTTAAGTAAGTTAAAAGTGATTCTGTGTGATCATAATCTTGTTGAAGTAGCCACTCTGTAAGTTTCTGTTTGATTTACCATTTTGTCAGATCAAGTATGTTTAGGTGTTTATGAATTAAATAAATGTGTAAATAAGAGAGCTCAGATTAAGATATTGATGTTTAGCAAAGGCTGTTCTATGAGGTGTACTTGGAGGGATAAAGGTGCGTTTTTTTTTTGGTTGGAAGGGGGTAGGGATGAATGTTTTTTGAGGACCGAGTAGAGCACAAAGAGTTGACGAACTGTGAGAACTTTACAGTCGGAATACAGTTGAGTTGTTGGGTATCTGTAGGGTTTTTTGATCATAACTTTAAGTATAGCTCTCTGTGCTCTCTCTAGTTTGAGAAGGAGTGTTTTACAGGCCCCTCCCCACACCGTAATACAATATCCTAGTACCGATTGACACAGGCCAAAGTACACCATTTTTAAAGTGTCGAGGTTAGCAGATTCTCTCAGGGACTTAAAAATATGTAAGAGACGGAGGGTTCTGGTGGTGAGAGCCTCAATTTGTTTATCCCATTTTAGTTCACTATATATTTGTACACCTAGATATTTAACGCTGGTTGTTCTGGTATGTTTAGGACAATTACATGACATGAGCGGACTAGAAGGGACCTGAAATGAGCAGTAATCGAGAACGTGTCTGAAGGTGAGTTATTACATCTTATAGCAAAAGGTATGTAGGTGGATTTTAGAAGATTGAGTGTAAGTAGACTCGAGTTTAGCCATGTCATTATGGTACTTAATGCAGAATCTGCTGCAGTTTTGATAGTGTCAAAACTAGTAGGTCCATGTACTATTATCGCCGTGTCGTCAGCGTAAGTAAAAATTTTACATTGTGGTATCTCTAAATTGCATAGGTCATTTATGTAAATTTGGAATAAACTAGGGCCCAGAATGCTACCCTGCGGGACGCCGAAAGAGAACTTCTTCGTCACTGAGGTAAGTATTGATTTGAACACGTTGAGTGCGGTCTCTCAAGTAGGCTTATATATATTTCTAAGGCAATTTCTCGCACACCAAGCAACTCCAGCTTAGAGATTAGCAGTATAGTTATAAGAATAACTAATATTTTAGTAGGAAGTATCATGTTGTACTTTAAAAAAACTCAACAAGTCGATAAGCGTGCACAAGTTCGTACAAGATGAACTAATTTGGCTGTGGCGGTTTGGGGTATCCGTTAATTTTTGAAAAGGGATCTTTTGCCCAAAATAGCTTGGGGAATTCCTGTTTAAATCGTTAGATTCGCCCAACCGCGTTAGAAGATAGTCGCGTTTCTGATTTGTTTTGAAACCTCCGAGTCCGCTGACAAACAATGCAGTGACTTGTCTTGATTGCTATGGAAACGCTATTTAATAATTGTGACACGAGCTCATTCTTCTCAGTATGGACACTTTTCGCGTGATTTAGTACGGTGAGGGCAAATCTAGCGATTTAAATCTTTGTGCAGCAGGGTTTCACTTTACGGTGTCAAAAACGCGCTCTAGGGAAGCACACCAGCATACTTTAATCGTAAATTGCGAACTAACATAACGACACTATGTGGCGGCCACTGCTCTTCTAGAAAACCGTAGCTTAAGGATTCCGCACCATAACATATAGCTGGAACAAAAACCGATGGAAAATTACAATTTTCGACGTTTCATAATGGATTTTTGCTACGCGACATTATGTAGCAAAGACTCGTTGAAGGCAACTGGATGCGAGCCTAGTCATCACATCTGAGTGGGTACCGACCCATTCGTCCTAGTTCTGTCCATAATATGCAAGAAACGCAACATTCTCCTATTCTCCTCTAGCATCAAAGAACGAAAGCACCTAGGTACCTCGACGGTCATTTGCTCTGAGCGTTCAGGTTTTAGGGGAATATATGGAGGATATTCACAATTCCCAGAGCCTAAAGACTTCATTCAGTGCGCCTCGCCTGGTTTGACATCCGAAGCCGACACGTGGAAACTCACGGTACGGCTGGTCTTTAAATTCAAGGTCGCTCAGCGAGCTATGCTTGGAATCTCTCCATATAATAGAGGTGGTAGGAACCTGGCAGAAAAATAAAAGGTTCCGAGTTAGGTACCTACCGCATTTTTTATGGTTTTTTTTAAACCACCATTCGTTCAAAAGCTGAACTGGTAAGAAGTACAGTAAACGTATTAGGATTAAATGATTAATGATTTTATTTCTGTAAGTGGGTTTGTATTGTACACACGGCTATAAATCAAATTATACATTTCCAGTGTAAGCTGATCTCGCATAGTATACTGGAAATGTAAAGTTTGATATGTAGCCGTGTACAAACTCTTTTACAAGCCAATCATATTAATAAACAAGATGTGGTCGGGGCGTTTCCTATCGGACTACTCTGCGAAGAAAGGCCGAAACTAACTCAGTTTCTTTTGAAGTCCAGACATAATCTTGGTCAGATCATGTCATCAGATCATTTAAATACTTATTGTACTCGGTGGTAGTTTATTTAAATTTCCATTTCATGTGAACAAATGTTTTTGTTTTTTTTTGTATGAATGAAATCTCCTTCACTGTGAGCACAAATTCGTACTTTTAAATAGCTAATGAACGAATTAATATTTTGGAAAACTATCCAAATCCAAAATCTTTTCTAAGTTATGGGTAACTTAGAACAAGAGCAATACAAATTACGAGAATTTCATAGTTCTTTCGAAGTTTTACTCAAACTCAGTGTACCTACTGAATACAGGTAAATGATTTATTTGCTTTATATATAAGCTTTTTCATACAGATACATAGCTGGCGAAATGTCACGTCTGTGAAGTTTCGCAGTAGAAAAGTTTATCGACCTTACCATTCGTTCACTAAAGGAAGAAATAGAGTTTTCTAAAATCAAATGAAAAGTCATTTGTTCAAACTACGCTGAAAATCAGCATTTTTCGAATGTCAAAATTACATAAGACAAACCCCCAAAACGCCCACCCTTCACCACTTCCTAGTGCTTCAGCAGGCTTAGCATGACACTCTCTATTTCTTCGAAGAATAGACACGGCTCTTTCTATACAAAGTGACATTTCGTTTCTCAGTTTTTGACATCTCACCGTAGAAATCCTTCTACAATCTGTCATCTTGTCTTTCGTTTTTAACGATCTTTGTCTAGGTCCTTTTTTATGTAGAAAGATTTCTACGGTGGGATGTCAAAAAAGGAGAAACGAAATGTCACTTTGTATGGAAAGAGCCGTGTCTATTCTTCGAAGAAATAGAGAGTGTCATGCTAAGCCTGCAGCTGGGAAGAAGAAGTGGTCAACAAACTCCCCAGCAGCACAGCAGGCTATCTGTTCAGTTAGAGAAAAATAAATGGATTCTATACAACAGTATGCAAAACAATTTACATTACGTGCAACACAAAACATTAAATTATTAGCCATATGTTAGATCTCTTATTTCCATATGTCAATTCTGATCCTGAAGTTAGGAAACTTCCGCCTATATGGTTTAAAAAGGGTTTAAACTTTAAAGAATTACTTGGCTGTTACCATTGGGTCTGGCAGGAAAGGATACAAAAGAATGGACAAGAGATTCTAGTGCCAACTATTACAGTGTTAGTGGAAGACTGTTTCGAAATACAAATAGCGTAATGAATTACTTACTTCATTGCATGCTGCCAAATGACTCAAAAGTTAAGGGTCGCGGTCCAGTCCGCACGACCCTTAACTTTTGAGTCCTTCATAGTTAGATACATAGAAACATCGAGCTGCAAACATAGAATGAAAACAAATACTATCACGATATTGAATCGTTCTATTGATAGAAACAGTTACCTATACCTACCTACCGATACTGTACACGTAATGCTTATTTTTTATGAATTCAGCTCATTTTTTTCGCGCTAGAATCGCTTCCGCGTCGAGCGGTACTGTCGTGTCGCCATCTACGGAAGCATTTTCATAGAGTTACATAGAATCCAGTAGGGTCGCTACGTTCTGTCACTGAGATTGGGCGGCTTCGTCGCTGCTGTTTGCAGTTTGCTGCGGTCACCTTCAGAATTGTATAGTACCGTACGCGTCAAACTTAATGGCGGCTCTTTTTTTTTTGGCTGGGAAATCATCAAATAACTTCTCCCGCTCTGGGCGGAGCGGGAGGGTGAGTCAGACTCTTACTGACTTTAAAACCCACCCGTATTCCTTCAGTTGCCTGTGTTGCCAGAGGCCTCGGTAACCCTTTGATACCTTCCCGCGACACCGGCAGTAATGGCGGCTCTGAAGTGCGCTACTCGCTGCGCAGTACCGCACCCGTCACCCCCACTGACACATGAATTCGTTACTGCGCAGTGACTCGCCTCATGTTCCGAGCCGCCATAAAGTTTGAATCGGCTATCTGATCTCCAAATGGTTGTAAATGTCTTGACAAGGTGATAATGTGCAGAAAAGGTATGCTTTCAGAGAACCCATGCCATATTATAGCAAGTAGCCTGCTTCACGTGTGGTAATGAAATAGGTAAGTAGGCAAAGGTACAACAGAAATGGTCTCTACATCAACGAGTTAAGAATGAGGCCATGCAAACGATAAGATAGCGCTGCAATCGCTGTGTTAATAATCATTTAAAAAGTAAAATGTGTTTGTGAAGACGTTTTGCTAAGCCATTCATTGCTGAAAACGCGCGCGACAGTGAATCGGTTCCGAGAAACCTACTCGCGTTTCCTGGAAGCGCTACTATGGACGCACACATTTGCAAATCGCTGCGTAGTCAATATGGCACACATAGTCGCCCACGGCCCTGATAACGCGCTGCCGTGACGACTTGACGAGATCGGTGCTCTCATTAACCAACCAACTCGTATTGCGTGCCCAGCTCGCCTTACACCCAATCAAACAATTTGTTGCACTGAAGTTACGACGCAAGCAGGATTCAACCGTGCCAACACGAAAAATAAATATACAAAATACAATGTCACCGCCACCAAATGTATTTTTTGTGAGCTTGATTGCAGTGAAAATACAAGCAGAAACATCGACAACAATGTGATATCAGTATAAGAGAATTGCGCATCACGTGCAAGTACACGTAAACATAATTAGCAACGTACTGTAAGAGAATATAAATACTGTAAAGATCTAGTTATTGACAGCCATTGCCAATAATGTGAGATCAATAAAATGATCGCAGAGCACCGGGGTCAGCGGCGAGATGCCAACGGTCAATAATGATGGCTTGACATACGAACTGAATAGCAATCAATCAATTAAACTCTTATTTCACTGCCAAGAATTTGTGTTAGTCGTCGGACGTAACTCGTTTATTTTATATGGTAATGTTTGTCTAAATGAAAGACTGATATCATTAAAGCTGCATTTCTATTTTCATTGTTGTACATCCTGAGGGCCTTATTAATGTGTTACCTATGTCTTAAAAATATCATATTCACAACCAATTTTACCTTTGGTTGTCATTTTACCACAAGCTGTAATTAAAACATGGTTTATATAATTATGTCTTTATCGATCATTGCGAATTTAGTAGCCTATCGTGAGAATTTGGTGCTAACGTGTGTGATAACAATTTAATGACGCCCTAAATTACACATTTCCGCTGCATAAATACTGTAAAGTATTTGATTTACAAAATCGCAATTTTTTTTTTTTGTAAAAACCTGCCTATTTTGAGAGGGGGTAAGGTACGTTCTACTAACAAGCTCTAAGTGTAATATGAAGAATGAGACAATTACTACCATAGCTATAGGCCGCCCATTGTATATTTTGTAGTGTTTGATTTATTTTCTGTCATGTATTTTTGTGGTGTACAATAAAGTATATATAAATAAATAAATAAATAATTACTAATTAAATATTTTATATTAAAATAATAGTAAAAACAAAACACGAGTATTATAAATACTCACTTGGTGAGGCTGGAGGTAGCATCGCAGCGCGCGGCGGCGGCGGCGGCCCGGCGCTCCGCAGCCGCGTCTACCATGCCTCTGCATCACCGCGATGGGCATCACTTGCGAGTCGCGCCACCTCGCCACCTCGCCCCGTCACCTCACCACCACCCACCACACCGCCACTACCACACTGACATCACAATGTACATACAGAACCCTCACAACCTGCCTGCCTGACACCTGATCACTTGAGGTTGCTATTCAATACGATACTATCGTGTGGGGTTTCAAATTAAAGTTATACTTCGCCTATACCGACGATTGCAAGGCTACGTCCAGAACTCATAGATGACCTGAAACAAAAAATTTCATTATAACTTTAGCATAAATAAAAGCTATACAAAGACATGCGTTCGCCGTGTGGATGGGGGGATGAACATTATATTTTAATAGAAACTCTTTATCCCGTAGTTTTTTACAAAAGAAATTGCTTAAAGGTGGCTTAAAAATTTATTCGTTTTGTGCTTTAATATTACCTCAGTCACAGACTGAGGGGTAAAGAAAGTGGGTAAAGCTTATAAAGGGAAAGGGGGATCCGTGAGGACCAGGGAAAAGGAAACAAGCTTACTGTGCCACTTGGGAAAAAATGCCCACTTCTAGCGAGCGTGTGATAAAAAAAGTACTATTAAATCTGTAGATTTAGGTACTCGCTCGGCCCTAATATCTTGACTTCTACTGTCGAAAAGCTGGAATTACAAATAATTCGGCCCAAATGGTAGGGATTTTTGAGCAAGCATTATACAGGACGAAAAATTGATAGCTGAGTAGGTGCGGCATGATGATAGAACACTGAAATATGTACCTATGAAAAGTTTCAAATAAGAGCCCCGTGGTCAGGAGTCACTTTCATGTGCGGCCTAACTAGGGTTGCCAGATGACCGGGCAATCCGGGAATGTCCCGGAAGTTTGCGTCTTGTCCCGTGTCCAGTAATTAAACTTTACTGTCCCGGATTTCGAACACCTACTAGTTTTTTTTTCACGACGTGGCGAGTATAACGGGACTTGCCAGTACGAAACGCACGGCACTGCTGCCAACTGGCAAGTAGGTACGCCGCGATCCGTAAAAATGGCAAAATCCAATAAGAGTAAAGACTCTTACAAACAAGCGTGACACGCGACGCGACACAAAGGCACCGCTTGTATTGCTACACGCGGTGCCTTTCTGTCGCGTCGCGTGTCGCGCCTGTTTGAAGGAGCCTTAAGGCTTCTACATACTGGCGCGACTTGTCGCGCGACGCGACGCGACTCAAAGACACCGCGTGTAGCGCTACAAGCGGTGCCTTTGTGTCGCGACGCGTCGCGCAACGAGTCGCGCCAGTATGTAGAAGCCTTTAAGGAGGAGGAGTAAGGAGGAGGTGTTCAATTTATATAGTTTCATATTAACTGGCGTTGATTACTTGCCAAAGTTTAATTTAATTATTAAGGAAAATAGGTGTGTTAATAATTTTTTAAGTTTTTAGGGTTCCGTACGTCCGAATGAAAAACGGAACTCTTAGGATCTCGTATGTCTGTCTGTCCGTCTGTCACAGCCAATTTGCTCCGAATGTGATGGACCGATAAAGTTGAAATTCGGTACACATATGAATTTCTGTGTCCCAAACACGGACGTGTAATGTAAATAAATGTATTTCGAATAAGGGGGTCACTTTTGGAGAACCAATTAGAAAAAAAGTTTTACAAACTGTACCGTGTGATACATTGAAAGGGCTCAGGTACTGTGAGGGTCTCAAATGTTTTTTTTTTTATAATTTAAAACAAAAAGTAAGTAAAGTTATTTAATGATACCGTGACGTGATGAGGGCGAATGAAAGAAAAACATTTGCGCAGACTCGCAAGTAGAAAAGGTCAAGCGCAGGCAGAAGTATTTGTGTCGAGTTTGACAAGGTCCGAGCTGTTCCTATAACGCCAGTTTCTTACTTGATAAGTACATAAATCAAGCTGAAAATGATTGTTTCAGCGAGGCTTCCAGGAATGTACGAATTCAGCGCGAAGCGGGTACTATCTAGATCTGACTGGCCACTTAAATATAAATAAAGTTCGAAAATTACATGAATAATAATTACTTTCTAAAGTATTATATTATTTTCATCATCATCATTTCATGGGTCATTATTTTTTTTCTCAGTTAGATTTAATCGTGGTTTGGCAGTTAGAGTAATTTATACGGAGGGCCTACCCAAATTTCCTTCCTTTGGTATTATTGTTCGTCGCATCGTTGAGCTCTTTAAGTTCTGAGTTGAGCTGCACGATTACTGACAAAATGCGTGCACTGACTGGACAGGTCCACTCAATCTGTGTGATTCTTTCCTCAAAAGACCATTTCAGACACTAATCTACATGGCCTTTACATGATCTGTTTGGACTTTAAAAGAGCCTTACATCTGAGTTTGTTTCGGGCTTTCTTCTCAAACTAGTCAGCTATGAAACGCCGACCTCATTTAGTTTTACAAACCTAGTTAATCCTACTAATATTATAAATGCGAAATTTGTAAGAATGGATGGATGGATGAATGTTTGTTACTCTTTCGCGTAAAAAGTACTGAACGGATTTGGATGAAATTTGGCACACAGATAGTTTATAACCAGGAATAAAACATAGGATACTTTTTATCCCGATATACCCACGGGGTCATAACTTATGCGAGTGAAACCGCGGGGCGCATCTAGTAAGACATAAAATCATTAATCATTAAAGGATACCGATACACATACCAGCACCCTAATTGCGTAGCAGTGTTTGAATCACAATCCGAGAGTTTTGAAGTATATTGCTAATACTTAGCTTCATCGATATGAAAAATTTGTCTGCTCAACAACGTAAATAACGAAATGAACGTGGGTGAACTGTCAATATGAAACCGATTACGATCAATTGTCATTTTATGTGTGTTACGCAATGGTCCCACAGGGCCTTGAATAGGTAGGCCTCCGTAACATAGAGCAGTGCTCTCGGAAAACAGAGGACGACACGGCGCCGAGGGGGGTGACGTCGCGTCGACACACAGTGGAACGAATGTATGGGAGCGGTTGGACGTAGACATGTCCGAAAAAAAAGAGTAAAATTATGCCAAACTAATGATGCCATCTTATTCGATTACTTAATGCCTTCATAACTTGTGGTGATGAATTTCTTCATAACTCCCATATTTCGGGAGTAATTTGAGAAAATGTGAAATTTTACTATGAAAATGAGTGTATCGAGCTCTCTCCCTCCTGATTCCGGGCTTGTTTCAAGTAGCGGTCTCTAATATCATAATGCTAATACTAAGAGCTATATTTAATACTAAGACACATAGTGCGCCAAATGTGCACTTTCTGGGATAAAGAGTGATGTTTATTTTATAACACAATTTTTTTATTTTTTGTTTATTTTGTTGATTAAAACCGTTTTTCTAAAGGTTTACCTTATTACAATAACATTTCTGAGCAGCCAATTAGAGAAGATATAAGCTAATTAGGATATATAATTAGGGACTTAAGGTTTACATATAAAACTGATGCACTAATGATTACTGATAAGAACATTGCTATTATTTAATTACTAAATGGCTCTTAATACACTAATTTAGCATGCATCATTTACTAATTATCACAATAACTAATTACCTTGCAATATTTAACAAAGGATACCTGGGATACCTGGATTTTATATAAATAGGTCACTATTAGTAACTTTAAAATCAGTGTTGATTTACACCTCGTTGTATCCAAGCTAATCTCGCAATGTATTTTCCAAATTTTAATACAAATCTTGATATTCACGTTGCTTTATGCGCACGCGCACATAAAGATTTACGCGACTTTAACTATTTGTTCAGTGTTTTAAAAGATAACAGTTGTGTTCAGTTATGTGGAAGTGCTGAAACAAGTTTAAAAGACTGGTGTCGTCGATTTTGCTACCGCATTTATGCAAAATGGACACAGTCTGGAAGAAGCACAGATAAGTTTCGGAAGAAACATGAGATTTGGCTACAGGCTGCAATTCAATGGCCGGAATTACAGAATGAAAATATGGAACCTTCTACAGAAAATATAAGTGACGTCATCGAGCCCATAATTTCTCCTGCTAAATCTGATGCTTCAACTTGTACACATCCTAGTCCTCGTAAATCTTTTGAGGACCTTAGTAACCGGCAAAAAAGAAGACGCACTGAAGATAGTCTTTCATGCAGCAGTAGCAGCGCTGAAATTATGTTTTCGGCCGAAAGGGCGCTTCAAAAGGCAGGACAAAGCGATACAGCTTATGTTATGAAATACTTGACGGAGAATCCAGAAGAGGCCTCAAAAATCAAAGCCTTCATTGAAGGTAAATCAATTCAGGTACGGGAAATATCCCCTTTGAAGGCATTGGCTCTTTATGTATCGATGAACTTATCGAAATGGCGCTATAACACTCTTCGGGATTTCAACACTCAAGAAGGAGCTCTTCAATACCCGAGTTACTACATGTTGGTTAAAGAAAAAATTAAGTGCTATCCGGCCAAAGAAGATCTCACAGTTACAGAGAGCTCTGCAAAAATCAAATTACAAGCCTTGATGGATTTAACCTCAAGAAGACTTATTAGGTCGTTAGAAACCCCTGTTGATCCCAATCAACAGCTCGTATTGACCAGCAAATGGGGTTTTGACGGATCATCTAGCCAAAGCATTTATCATCAAAGGACGAGTGAAGATGAGCAAATCGATCTTGCTAGTAATTTTATGATTAGTCTTGTACCACTGCGGCTCGTCTCAAAAGGTGTAACAATTTGGGAAAACGAGCGACCATCTTCCACTTCATTTTGCCGGCCAATATTGTTTAAGTTTATAAAGGAAACCAAAGAAAATGTGCAGAGAGAGATGGCTGAAATCGAAGCAGAGATTGAAGCCTTAACTCCATCCACCATCACTGATGGAATTAGTGTCAAACACCAACTGCTGTTGACAATGATTGATGGTAAAATTCATTCCATTATATCCAATACAGCAGCTTCAGTGTGTGACATATGCAAGGCTTGTCCTAAAGAAATGAATAATTTAGAGTTAATCAAAGATAAACACGCAAACGAGGACATGTATAAATATAGCTTAAGCACCCTTCACGCTTGGATTCGCTCAATGGAATGCTTATTACACATTTCCTACAAATTAGACATAAAATCATGGCAAGTAAGGGGTGATAGAGCAAAAAGGCAAGTTGATGACAGGAAGAAAAGAGTTCAAGAGGCTGTAAGAAGAGAAACGGGCTTACTTCTCGATGTTGTGAAACAAGGCAGTGGATCCACCAACAATGGCAACTCGGCAAGGAGATTTTTTGAAAACTACACTAAATCTGCTGAACTGACCGGAATAGATGCTATGCTTTTAAGAAAAATCTGTGTGATCTTGCAGTGTATTTCATCAGGAGAGAAGATCAACGTAACTAAATTCCGAGAGTTCTGCTTTGATACTGCTAAGCTTTACGTGGAGTTATACCCATGGTATTATATGCCTTCTTCACTTCATAAAATTTTAATGCATGGGCCAGACATAGTTCAGAACATGTCAATTGTGCCCATTGGTTTTCTATCCGAAGAGGCATCTGAGGCTAGAAATAAAGATTTTAGAAAATATAGAGAGGGGCATTCTCGAAAGCATAGCAGTATCTCATGCAATGAAGATATTATGCACAATCTTTTACTGTCTTCTGATCCACTTGTTACAAGTATCCGTCCAAAAGGAAATAAGTTTGTAAAAAAATCTTCTTTTAAGGAATTTTATGAGCTTACGGATTCTGAGAAAAGTGATATCGAATTTGTTAACATAAATGATTTAGCGGACATCGATTCTGAATTTGAATTAATTGATGATGATGATGATGACGAAGATAATTAAATGATGTTATTGTTTTAAAATGTGTAACTTAGTAAATTAGAGCTTACATCTTAATTATTTATTGTACTTTTAATGAAACTAGGTAATTTATTATCAACTTACTTAAAAGTCATACTCTCATCAGTTCTTGTGAATATTTTTGTTAATATATATTTCTGTATATATATAATATATTTATAGACCTCTTAATAAGTCTGTCTGCGGTTTAAAGTAAATACAAATGGGGAAAAAACGTTTTTTTTTTTAAATTTTCATTTCCTTTTATCCCAGAAAGTGCACATTTGGCGCACTATGTGTCTGAGTATTAAATATAGCTCTTAGTAATAGTATTACGATATTAGAGACCGCTACTTGAAACAAGCCCGGAATCAGGAGGGAGAGAGCTCGATACACTCATTTTCATAGTAAAATTTCACATTTTCTCAAATTACTCCCGAAATATGGGAGTTATGAAGAAATTCATCACCACAATTTATGAAGGCATTAAGTAATCGAATAAGATGGCATCATTAGTTTGTCATAATTTTACTCTTATTTTTCGGACATGTCTACGTCCAACCGCTCCCATACATTCGTTCCACTGTGCGACATCGCGAAAATTATAGAACACTAGCAACCCGTTCCGGCTTCGCACGGGTAGCAGAGCATATTATGCCTACATTTTTTTTCTGTCGTAGTGTCGTATCAACCTGTTGCGTCGTACACATGTTGCTACATACTGTTACATTTTAATCTAACCCCACATGGGTTAGATTAAAATCTAACTGACCCACGCCCGTCGGCGCAGGGCCGGCGCGTCGTGTTCCACGCACGCCTCAAAGGGCTGTCAGCACAAGGTGTAGAAGTCCGCTAGGGCCGATGCCTGCCAGGGTCGCGGGAAAGTCCGAAAGGGATACCGTGGCCTCTGGCAACGCACAGGCAACGGAAGGAACACGGGTGGGTTTTACACCTACACACTGAGCGCTACACGCGGTGTCTTTGTGACGCGTCGCGTCGCGCGACAAGTCGCGCCAGTATGTAGGAGCCTTAAGAGTCTGACACGACCTCCCGCTCCGCCCAGAGCGGGAGAAGTTACTTGATAATTTCCCACCCAAATAAATAAAATAAAAAACCGGGGGACGTTCTATAATTTATGTTGTGAGAAATAAAAGCCTCCAATCAAAGTAAATTACTTTTGAATTTTGCTATTTATACCTAAGTGTTTGTAATGTGACAGTTCCTACTGAGGAATTATTTGTTTTGCTAACTCACATAAGCTTGTTTTGGTAATAAAAATATTTTCTATCTTTATTATCAATACAAACATAATAGTTGGGTGCTGTTGAAACTTGTGTGTTTGTTACTTAAAGGCTCCTACATACTGGCGCGACTTGTCGCGCGACGCGTCGCGACACAAAGGCACCGCTTGTAGCGCTACACGCGGTGTCTTTGTGTCGCGTCGTGTCTCGCGACAAGTCGCGCCAGTATGTAGGAGCCTTAAAGCTTACCATTAACAATGTACCAAACACAAGTTAAAGTTTGGCTTGTGTCACTCTGTTTAAAATACCTACCCTGTTATCGTAAGTCACCAGGCAAGTTAGCAGTCTAGCACTAAGTTACTATGAAAGGAAAGAATCAGGATTCTGACTTTCCTCGCTTCGAAAGGATAGCGCAGGCGCCGGGAAGGGGGTTGTAAGGGAGTGCTCTAATGCTCTTGCATCAGAAATAAAAAAAAAACCGGACACGTGCGAGTTGAACTCACGTGGTGAGGGTTCCGTATGATTAAGTTATCTACCATGTTTTTGTCCCAAGATAAATTATACCAAGAACAAACTTAACATTATAGTTGAAAAACATGTTCTCCTATACATTCCAACTGCAAATGTAAGTTTGTACGCACAATATTTAGAGATTTACCATGTTATTTTAAACCCTACTTCTTAAAGGTTTTCCTTTAATCTATAAGTAAAGAACTATTTTCTGTATTTCTTTCAAAATTTTAGGCTCAGTAGTTTCGGAGTAAATTTTCATAAATTTTCTTATATAACTTTAAAACTGTTAAATTATAAAATATATATTTGAGACCCCTCATAAATAAGCCCTTTCATTTGACATTATGTCACTCGGTACAGTTTGCAAAACTTTTTTTTTCTACTAAGTTTTTCTCTGAACACCCTATTCAAAATTCATTTATTTACACTACACGTTCGTGTTTGGGTCACAGAAATCAGCGCCTGTCACTACTTTTTAAAAGTTTAGACGCGATTAAAAACTTGCCTACTAAAATTACGTCAATTTACGTCAAGCGCTGATTAATTTGACAGGACTAAACTTATATTTATCTTCTGTCCTTTTCTTAATGAAATAGAAAGAAAAAGATGCACTGAACTAAATTTAGTTTAGTTTGTGAACAAGGGAATCGGCGCCTTTGTCGAAAGTCGATTGGTTTGACTGAGATTTATAAACTATTCAGTATCTATTTGGGATTGGAATAATAGGTAGGCATCCGGCGGGTTCCATAGTTGGTTGGGATGAATTATCCCAAGAACAAACTTAGCAATGGGAACATGCTGGGTGAGCATCTTTTTCAGCTTGTAGTTGAAAAACATGTTCCCCATACATTTCAACTGCAAATATAAGTTTGTACGCACAATATTGAGTGTTTTACCGTGTTATTTTAAGTCTAAAAAAAGTACAAAAAATAGTACTAAGATACATAATTATAATTAATTAATTATGTATCTTAGAACTATTTTCAGTTTTTTTTTCGGAGTTAATGGCGCCGATTCCCTTGTTCACAAACTAAACTAAATTTAAGTTCAGTGCATCTTTTTCTTTCTATTTCATTAAGAAAAGGACAGAAGATACATTTTAGTTTAGTCCTGTCAAATTAATCAGCGGTTGACGTAAATTGACGTAATTTTAGTAGGCAAGTTTTTAATCGCGTCTAAACTTGTATAGAGTAGTGACAGGCGCTGATTAATCTGACAGGACTAAACTAAAATGTATCTTCTGTCCTTTTCTTATTGAAATAGAAAGAAAAAGATGCACTGAACTTAAATTTAGTTCAGTTTGTGAACAAGGGAATCGGCGCCAATGTCAATTTTCATCATTTTAGGGTGCCGTACTAAAAAGGAACCCTTATAGTTTAGCCATGTCCGTCTGTCTGTCTTTCCCCGCTGTAGCTCAGAGAAGCTTAGTACTAGAAAGGTGTAATTACATTGGCATAGATATAATATATTAATGATAACGCCGACAAAGTGGTAAAATAAAATCTTGAAAAATATTTTTTTTAGGGTACATCCCTTGCACGTAATGTGGGGATGATATACCCCATGGCGTGGGGTATCGTTGTATAGGCCGTCCAAATATTGCGGGTCTGTCAACAGCACTTTTAGATACATCCACCTGGGTAATATTAAGCATTGAAGTGCAATTTTTTGTTAGAGCCAAGTGTCCCCCCCGCCAGCTAAATGGTTGTTTTTGGAGATGTGAAAACATTCATGGCAGTAGTACATATAATTAAATTAAAAGGAAAACTATTACGACTAAGTAGTCTTTACAAGTTAACGAGTTATAGTCGGTTCACTTAAATTTGCAGTTGGAGAATTTATTGACCGTGGCATATATACGAGGGCTGCACTAAAAGTATCGGGAATGGAATATTTCCACTGTTCCTGTCATATTAAAATCTTTTTAATTGAAAACTCCTTGGTTTTAAAAATCGAATAGCATTTATTTATTTAAAAAAAGATTCCCGGTCTTGTCACAAGGTTTTGTCCAACTTGTTTAGTCGTTGAGAAAATGGAATTGACTCGAGAAAATTCAAGAGCGATGATTTATTATGACTTTCGAAGTGGTTTAACACAAAAACAGTGTGTTGACCGGATGATTTCTGCATTTGGTGATGAAGCCCCATCCTAAACCACAATTTATCGCTGGTTTGCTGAATTTCAACGTGGACGTGTCAAGCTCAGTGATGATCCCCGTCAAGGTCGTCCAAAAACAGTCACACAAGAAAACGTTGATGCTGTGCGTAAGCTGATTGAGGAAGATCGACATGTGACATACCGCGAAATTCAGGCAACTTTAGACATTGGCATGAGTCAAATACAAATAATCTTGCATGAACAATTAGGTGTATAAAAGTTGTTTTCCCGATGGATACCGCATTCGCTCTGTGAAGAGCAAAAAGCGGCTCGCGTTACTTGGTGCGTCAGAACCCTCGAAAGATTCCACGCAGGATCCTCAAATGCTGTATTCAACATCGTATCAGGTGACGAATTCTGGATATACGCGTACGAACCCGAAACAAAAAACCAGTCATGAGTTTGGGTGTTCGAAAATGAGTTAAAGCCAACAAAAATTGTTCGTTCACGGAGTGTTGCAAAAAAAATGGTGGCCACGTTTGTCTCCAAAACCGGCCATGTTACGACTATTCGTCTTGAGGGACAAAGAACGGTTAACGCAGAATGGTACGCTAGCATTTGTTTGCCACAGGTCGTTTCTGAACTCCGTAAAGAGAACTGCAACCGCCCCATCATCCTCCATCACGACAATGCGAGTTCTCACACCGCGCACAGAACAAAAGAGTTTTTAGAGCAAGAAAACATAGAATTATTAGACCATCCGCGGTACAGCCCCGACGTAAGCCCTAATGATTTCTATACTTTCCCTAAAACAAAGAATAAATTGCGTGGACAGAGATTTTCATCAAGCTGTGGACGCCTACAAAACGGCCATTTTGGAGACCCCAACTTCCGAATAGAATGGTTGCTTCAATGATTGGTTCCATCGTATGGAAAAATGTGTCAAATTTCGCGGAGAATACTTCGAAAAGCAATAAGTACATTTTTAAATAGTAATGTTGTGTCACTTCCTTGATTCCCGAAATTTTCAGTGCCGCCCTCGTATCGATGTATGGGAGAACATTTTTTCAACTAGGTACAATGTAGTTTAGTTTTTGGGATAAAAATAATTCTAACTTCCCAACTACGGAACCCGTCATTATGCGTGGTCATTGTGCGTGGTCCGACACGCACTTGGTTTTTTTTTATATTGTCAATAGTTGGTGAGATATGCGCTTCTAAAAAGTCGCAAGAAATGTGTCCCTACTTCGTGTAAACTAAGTAGGTACCTAGGTAAACGGTGGAAGATTCTAAAAAAATTGAGAGTGGAACTTAGAAAAACACCTTCAATGAAAATTTTCTTGTGTGCTGTCGATAAAATCAATATAGGTAGGTATTGATTGCCATTGCACGCGTAAATATGCATACCTAATTCCCGACAACAGAACCCTTCACTGTGCGTAGTCCAACACGAATTTGGCCGGGTTTTTTTTAATAATATTTACATAGTAGGTAGGTACACAGGTAAGGTATAGGTACCTACATAAATTATTACGATAAGTGTAGGTACCTAACTAAAGGCACGGATGAACGGACTATATAGTGGGCTGAGATTTTTAACTGATAAGTAGGAAGTAGGAACCTTCTATTCATGAATAAGTACGTTTTGCTAACAAACATTAAATAGGTAGGTACCCTACCTATGTACCTACTAAAAAGTGTTTTTTTATTATTAAGCGGTTACCGTGTTGTACCTACACTAAAGACATTTAATTAGCACAATTTGTACACCTTCCTATATCAGCCAGCACCTATAAAATTTATTGCTTTTACATATGGATTAGGTACCTACTCAACTTAGCATGCTCTTCAGGTAGGTAAGTACAGAATACTTACCTATTTTATTTTACTTTAGAATTATTTTAGTAGGAAACAAAATAATGAACAGTTACCTACCTAGTCAGTGGTATAAGCATAATATTAAGCATAAAGTTGTTGACGAAACAATAAGCATAGAAATGAAGTGTAAGCCAGTATTACAAATTTCTGTATGAGATCATCGATATGTATAAACAGCAAATGTAATAAATATAAATATGACTCACCCGTTATGTACTCTGCTACAGAAAGACCGTGTAGGTTATCATTATCACTATTGATGAACGTCACGCACAATACATTGAACACACACGTCGTCACAAATCGCCCACACTTTAACATTTCCGAGTTTTTCAATGAATATTATACAATGTAACTAACCAATATCATTTTAGATACAACAAATGTAACTAATTTCTACTACAGACAATAACGTATATGATTTGAGAGAAAGAGAAGCAACGCTAAAAAACAACATATTCTTGGTATTGAATTTCTGTAAATTTAACGAGTGCTGCCATCTCTGAATTTTTATGAACAACATTTAGTGATGAAATAGAAAACACAGCCGTTTGACATTTGCTATTATGCTTGAAAGGAGGTAATAATATGAATGTTTTAAGAATCGACTACGATGATTTTGTGAAGTATTATTTTATAATTTCATTCATAATCTCTTAATAAAAAGAACAAATGAGAAGCAAGGTTGAAACTCACTTAGTATTGTATTGTAATATTTTTTCATTTAGACTCTGTAAAGTAAACGTCGTTCCAAGGCTACTGCGTTTAAACAAGTACAACTTTTTTGTGACAATGTCTGCATCTGTTGATTAAAATTTGAAACATAATAAGCTTCTAAACAAGGTCAACAGTTTTCATCAACTCGTAGTGAACGAAAATAATTAAAAATAAGTGTGTATTATGTCCATACTTTCAAAAATCGTACGTTTTATGTGTCATCACCAAATATTCAAGTACAAGTGTCCGCGAAAATGATCTGTACTTTGTTTTTCGCAATCACAACGTTACATGAACATGGATGACCTAAAATGCGAATATGTGAAGAAAAAAAGATGTTTGGGACTCACAAGAAGTGTAAACTGAAGTAATTATAATGTTTCGTACATCGATTATCGACAATCATTTACCTTTTCATGCCATCGCCTAACGATCGGTGAATTGCTTGGTCACAAAAGTGAAAATGTGATGTGTCAAACTGATTGTTTACCTCGCGGACAGGTGAGTGGTTTGTAGAAGTGGTACGCGAGGGCGGCGGGAGGCGGGCGGTATGTCTGATCGATCAAGTCCCGTGAACGGCGGTTACGAGGCCGCAAGGCTCACCGTCCGCAAGGACCTCTTCCCGGAGGTTCGTCTACCTAAGCTGGCGACTGATGGGTCTGGCGTTGACTCCGACCAAGAAGAAGTCGAGTCAGGCTCTGGTGTTAAGCTGGAGACTGATTTCGAACAGAGCATAGACGAAATCGCCAGTCATAAGGCGCAAGTGGTTAATGGAGCACTGCCGTGTCCTACGCGCCCGCGACACAGGAAGCACAAGCACCACTCCCGACAGAGTTCTCAATCCTCAACCGTGAATGGTTGTCTTCCTCCAAAAAGTAAAAGGAGAAAAGACTCATCAAAAGATTCATCATATAGAACACATTCTAAACATAGTGTTGTGTCACAAGTGAAAGGTGGTAAAAACTTGAATTTAGTGAGTAGTAGTGAGTGCCAGGAGGATGACGACGATGACGAGGAGGCTGAGGAGGAGGAGGAGGAGGAGGAAGTGGAGGAAGAAGAGGATGCTGAAGATAGCGGAAGTTCAGAGGATGAACAGCTCAAGCGCAATTCAAAGTTACCGTTAACTAATATGCCACGACAAAGTGGTAAACCATACAGTCACGAACTTAGTCAATTATCAACAAAAAAGAGTAAAAAGGAGTCTAGAGAGCGCAGAGCTCATGCAGTTATACCATGTAGTGGCAAGCCAAGGTCTATGTTGGACATTCGCAGTTCACGAAGTAAAAAGAAATCGAAGAAGTCTGAGAGCACTCCCACATATCGAAGCCAGATAATGGATACTAACTCTATGAAGATTAAGATTAGGAGGACAAGTGTTCATGAAACTGTAAGTAGTTGTTTTATTCTCTTAAACTAACCTATGGTTGGCTAGCGACTTCACTAAATTATGCTACTTGAATTTATTGCTATAGCTGTACGTATGCATTACTTAGCCCACAAAACTAAAAATTCTAAAAACACATTATTTAAATGCAAAATGCTGACAAACACTCAATATAGTATAAGGATTTGGGGGTTTTGATAATAATGTTACATTTTAGTACATTTTAGTATACTTAATTCGAAATACCTGCTCATTGTTATAATCTTAAAACAACAGCATAATTATTACACTTTCTCTGGACAACGTAAACCTCTTTGAATATCAATCATTGTTGCAATCTGCTCAATCAATAGCCAATACATAAACTGCTATATTTGCTCACAATGCATTGAATGTAAGAGTAACAATGTGCATATCAGTGAGCTTCACTTTCCATTTCTCAGCTGTAACTTGTTTCCATGTTGTTACAGATAACTTGTTTTGAACAGGTTACATAAACATTTGTAAAATACTGTCTTAACCAGTATGGTTTGTTACAAAAATCAATTTTTGTAGTGTTCATCATTGAGTATATATTGGTCCAATAAGATAAAGCTTGTATTGGCATTAATAGTGGCGGTGGTAATAACTGCTTGCTATTGCAGGTTCGTTCAGGATGATAAACACAAACAGCTGACACTCACTTTGTTCTTGATTTACTCCTAAATCATAGGTGTAGCACTTCAACATACAAGTACCTTAGCTTTTTGTATTCACTAATTATGGGTGCATTTTCTGTAATTATCTAGAACTATTATGATGACAACATTTAGAACTTTATGACCCTTGCAGTATGCAGCTATGTCTCAGATGAGTTCTTGATTTATGTTAAACACATAGATTATAACATCACACCTGTGTTCCCCAAGGGAGAAGGCAGGGAAGTATACACACCCACATTTTGCCAGTAATGTTTTAAGTCTCATCATCTCATGTAATAATGAATAACAATACCATGGTTAGTTAAATATCTGTAGATCTGTATTATTTACTAAGCAACCATAGCCATATATATTTGCTTGGATGATACTAAGAAATTGTACAACAAAAAATAAACAGCTGTGTGATCAAATGATAATACAAAAATCGGAAGCATTGCAGAGTAAAATGTTGCTTGGACAAACCAAAGACAACACACTTTCAGTAATAAGACTTAACTGTGAATGAATAAGATTGGTATATATGTATTATGCCTAGTGTAATTACAGTGATAAAACTTCCAAGATAAATTAACAATAACAGGAAAAAATGCATGACATTTAGATTATTCGTAAAAAAATATGAATTCTTCCAATTTTTTTCACAAAATAAACATAGCTATATTTGAACAAGTTATATTATTGCTTATTACTATTGTTATGCAGTATCCATTGTAAGAAAGTACAGTTTGAAGTTTTAACACCTGCTGTGCCACTACTAAATGATGAAATAATTAATTGGAGAAAGTAGAAAATTAGCAGCATAGCAACTTAGTTACTGCCAACAAAAAAGATCTAAGTATACAATGATGAAATTGGGGGTCTATTTGGCCGCTATGTTCTATGAATTTATTTGTAAAAAAAGTTATGACTTAATATATATTTTATTTTGTACCAACGACAATGCAGCCAAGGGTGATACTCGGACGTGCTTTGACCTTTAAACTAGTGAGTTCGTCTTTTTTACAATTTTAAGAATTTTTTTCAAATATTTTTAGGTTTAATAGAAATTCCAAAAAAATTCAGATCAAAAATACAATGCTTACAATATCATTTATTTTTTTCTTGTATTCATCATTCAATTTTTTCTTTTACCTTACCAAATAATGGCCATATTACTGTAAGCAAGGCTCATTTCAGGTTCACTGCCTCGCTTGTCATCCCTATACTGATATAGGGAGCTTTGCTTCCAGTTATTATACAATGTCAACTTATGAAATAAAACAGGAAGAGTAATAAAATATTTGGTTAATAATGTTTCCATCTACTGTGTGGCTACTCTTGTTTATGTTTTTTGGTATAACATTTTATTCCTGATAAATGAGGTAGATTTATTTAGTACACAAAATTGGATTATCTGGGAAACATGGGGCCAATAGAATACCATTCATTTTCCCTAAAATACCAGTATTCTGCAGAATACCATTGAACATTGTATTGGTCTTTACTTGCCACACATGCAAATAAACTAACTAATACTTAAAAGAGTAAAGCCATGTTATAAAATTGTAATAGCGTAAATAATGTTTATTTTGGTAACATAACATCACACCTGTAAACATATTTCGCTTGCTATGTTCAAGTCACATTTTATACCCCTAGTCAATTGCCATTATTAAGGCACGAACTCTGGACTTCAGGTTGCGACTAAGAAGTTCGTAAGGGAAAACCTAATAAATAGCATTTTCCTTGACCTGGGGATCAAAACCAAGACTCGCTCAGCAATCGCGCTTGTGCACAATGGAATTTGTTGGTCCAGACTGCCACTTTACCGGTTCATTCTCCAGCAGTTGATATCTTGTATCTTGTTTAATTCCTATACATATTAATTATTTAACTACTGACAAATGCTTGCACTGACTGGACAGGTCCACTCAATCTGTGTGGTTCTTTCATCAAAAGACCATTTCAGACACCAATCGACATGGTCTTCACATGATCTGACCAAGATTATGTCTGGACTTTAAAAGAGACTGTGACCTCTGAGTTTGTTTCGGCCTTTCTACTCAGAGTAGTCAGATAGGAAACGCCGACCTCATCTAGTTTAAAAAAATATGATTGAAGCGTAAAAGTGTTTGTACAAACCTACTTACAGAAATAAAATCATTTATCATTTAACGGTCACGCCTTTATTTTTGGATCTTTATTCATCATCGTATCATCGTAAAACCACAGATCAGTAATTCAGTTCACTGTAGTCTTTAGAAATTTTCGTTCAACCTAAATAAAAGTATTATAGTATTGTAACTAGTGACACATTCTACAAAACACCACATTTTAAATAAATCTAATGTTACAGGTAACACCAACGCCAACATCGGTTGCCGATATTGGCCAAAGGAAATCTAAGAAGAAGCGGGCGGCGTCGCCTGTTAGCGTGAGTTCTGGTGAGGAGTATGACCCGTCGCGTGGTGACACTGCCGCCGCCATGAGCGTCGCCGCGCCCAAGCCGCGCCATCCGCAACCCAAGACACCTAAGCCTAAGAAAGCAACCAGTTCTAAAAGTAAGCAAAGTAAGTACGTCGTCCACTCAGTCTATTACAATCTTTTTACTATTTTTAAGCACATACGGCTCTTCCAAATAGCACTACAACTCGCATCCGTTCTACATCAGCTGCATGTTTGCATTTGATAACCGCCAGGAGATAACAAGATAGCATAGCCTTTGTATACTACACTCAAATACCTATGAATATTTTCGGCCTCGATGCCTTTTGATATCCTTGTGTAAGAAACATACTAACGTAAATTACTTAGCAGCCTATTCTTAATAAATGTATGTGCACAATATTTTCACAAACACCTACATCTAATACATTGTCTTACATGTCTTAACTCTTCAATGTTAAATTTTTGCAGAGAAAAGTGAAAAGACTGAAAGAACTAGAATAAGTGGAGCTGAAAGTAAAGAGACTGGACCACAAAGTCCTTGGGGACATTCTATGCCTAAGGAGATTCTATTACAGATATTTGAATATGTTGTGGCCCCTCAGGGCACATTGCCTTCTGTGATCAGGTAAACACTTTCAGGCAATATCTAATGATGATGTAACTAAGCTTCATAGTACGAGAGCCCACGACTAAAACCATGTCGCATCGTTTTACGGCCACAACCGTATAAAATCGTTAGTTTAGATGATTCTGAACCCGACTCGGTTTGCAGTACTGGTCAGAAAAGTCGCAGTTTTGTGGGGACCCATTTCTCCTGTGTCAAAAGAATGGGTGAAAACGTAACAAACAAACAAACTCACTTTCGCATTTATGATATTAGTTAGGATGTCGATATTAAAAATGTACTTAGGTTTCGTCATTTTATTACAAAATCGTTTGTTTTCAGACAGTTTGTGCGTCACATGTGGCCTGAGCGCATTTAAAAAAATGACAAAAAAATGTTCTGACTTGTCTCTTAATTAAGCAAACAGGTTTAATTTTTTTTTAAATCTTTTTTATGGCTTGAGATATTTGTCACCTATAATTCTAAAAAAAGAAAATATTGTTTCGGAGTCGCCTGGCTACGCTCGGTACTTGTTATGCTCTTATCCCTCACGACGATGATGAGTCTGACAATGTTTAAAAACGATGTTTTTTTTTTCAATAAATAACATTTTTCAAACGTTAAGTTTTTTTCCTTTTGTCCAATTTATTAAAAATGTCCTTCAATATCCGTTCAATGGTTTCGGGTAAGCTCTTTATTAATCGTACGTAAATAAGCAATACGATTTTTTTTTATAATTTCTGACTATAGAAAAGTTATCTGATTGGTAAGGCGCGCCGATCACTGGTGTCGAGGCGCGGGCGGCTGGCTATGCTTCCTTCACACATTTTCTTTCACAAGGATTCATTCGTACAATTTCAATGAACGTTGGTTTCAAAATCGCCGACGGTGGCCGGAAATCCGCCTGGGATTCCCAACGCCCAGGGCGTCTCCTGTGGCGGCTAGGGGCGCGAGGGCGTGAAGTTTGGTGAGCGACGCGCTTATGGTGCTACACTAAATTTGTCTGATAATTTTTTTTTCTACATCTGGGCAACTTTTTCATCATGTCACCAGTTTTCAGACAGAATGCCGAATGAATGAATTTTACCGATCGGTAAAATTTTTCAACACGTTCAAAATGGATTCAACACATGCGCTCACTTTCATCTAAAAAATATTTATTTGCATCACTTTCACATTTGGACCAATGTTCACTTAGAAACAAGATTTTCAGACGGTTTTTATGCCTCATTTTTAATTTTCTTAAATTGCCACATGGGTCTGGAATTGTGTTTAGACAGACTGCTATGAAACAATTCGTTTTGTTTTTACGTATTTGAAAATGTAGTCAGGTCAGAGGTGACGAGGAAAAATTTCTAAAGAGTAACCAAATATCGATTGTATACGGTTTTGGTTGTAAACGATGAGGCAAAAATGTTGGTCCTGGGCTCGTAAATAATACTCACTCATCTTTTACATTTCTTTCCAGAATTGGTAGAGTATGTAAGTTATGGCACAGTGTGAGCTGTAGACCAGAATTGTGGAAGAATGTAGACCTTGCGCAATACACTAGTGAAAAATGTAAAACAGATTACAAACTGGTGTGGCTCCTGGAAAACCGGTTACCACAATGTCAAACCTTAAATATTGGTAAGTGAATAATTGTGCTGGTTTATTTTGTTGCGTGATACGTTTAAAAAGAGTATGTTTGGTATTAACACAACCTCACTGCTATTCGTCTGCTAATGTCTTGCCAAAATGTTCGATTTCAATTTTGATTTAATAGTTCTTCATAGTTCTGTTATTGTCTACACTAGGCTTTCAATACGCGCTCAGACGTGGAGTTGCGGACACCAGCCCGTATTACCAATTACCTAGGCCTTCGTTCGTTTTGAAGGCCCAGCATTAAAATCGGTTGGTCAGATTATTTATGCAGACCACATCTAAAATTGAAGGGAACTAGTGTAATTAGAACCTAAGTAGAAGATGGATGAATCTTCTACTTAGGTTCTAATTCACATTTTACTATTACTAATCGACTTTCATCCTAATCTACAGCTCAGTGGAAAGTCAGCAACGTGTCGTGGGTGCTAGCCTGCGTCGCTGACTACTGCCCTCAGTTGGTGGAGCTGAGCGTCGCCGGTTGGAGTCGCATCACCTCCGAGCAACTGTTCGACCTCATGCAGGCCTTGCCCAAGCTGCAAAGGATCGACTTGTCGCTGACGGTATGATATTTATCATCTTAGGCTATATAAAGTCATACAAAGGCTTCATGGAGAAGATAATCTCTTTTAGTTATGTCCAAGATGTGCCGATTTTTGTTGTAACTAAGTATCGTCTTAATCCATTACTATGTATAACTAAATCCTATACTGTTGATATGTACGCGTCAAACCTATTGGCGGCTCTGAAGTGCGCTACTCTTTGCGCAGTACCCCACCCCGCACCCCCGCTGACACATGAATTCGTTATTGCGCAGCAACTCGCCTGAAGTTCGGAGCCACCATAAAGTTTGAATCGATCTGTATATAAGTATGATTTACATTATAATATTTGTGCTTCAAATAAGGTAAATGGTTCGACAGTCTATTCAATGACGGAAACGGCAAGTTAGGTACTTATACAAATTTTCTTACGTAATTCTGTTAGTAAATAGTTGCTAAGTTCGCGAATTATATTTTGATCAAGATATAACCTGACACTGACCTGCTAATTTCCAAAAACATAAGAAAATTTTAATTTCGAATTTAGGCTGCCACTGCAGATCGATCGCTTTTTCCGGGCCCTCCATGGGCCTGATGTAGACTTTTGGCGTCTGTATCCTGGCTGCGTTTCGGCGACCTCTTCGGGGCAACCGAAGGTTTTGTCTGTGCAATTATGGATGAAGTTATCATGATGAATAATTATCAAAATACATTGTCAAGGACGGTACGGTTGACATCTGTCGGGCATGCCACTGTCCCGGTGAATCAACCCGACTTATTATTTCTGCTTGTTCTCATCTTGCTAACGGTGAGTACTTGCACAATCTAGTAGCTAGGATTATCCACCAGCAACTCGCCTTGCAATACAACCTTGTGGAGTCCGAAGTACCGTACTACAGGTTTATGCCCGACCCAGTACTCGAGAATGGTTACGCCACATTGTACTGGGGTTGATCTATCATCACTGACAGGACTATTGTAGCCAATAAGCCTGATATTGTGGTGATAGATCGACGACAGCACCGTGTAATGACTGTTGATATCGCTGTCCCCCATGACGAAAATCCTGTGAAAGCTGAGAAAGATAAAGATCAAGTATCTTGACACTCGAGGTTGTCGACATATGGGACGTGGGAGTCCACTTCCCACATGTCGACAACCTCGAGTGTGCAATCATTGTACCGATAATCCTAACGGTTAATGACCTAATAGCGGAGAACCTCGATCAACACCTCAGGAAGCTTTCATTGTGCGGCTGGATCAAGGGCTTGATTCAAAAAGCAGTACTCTTGGACACGGCACGTATAGTGAGGAGGTTCCTCTCTCTAGAGCTCTGACCACAGGCAACTTGGACCCTGTTCCTGATGCCGATGGGCCACTATTTTTCGTACCAAAACAAAATGATTTTTTATAAATATATTTAAAAATGTAGTTTATATGTATGAAAATGTAATAAAGAATATTAATAATTACATTATTTATTCATTTATATATTGTTACAGTCTGAAACGGGTGGGTCGAGTTCGTGCATGTCAGCGGCTTCGATGGCGCGCATCACGGAAAACTTCGGCGCAAGACTGACGCACCTCATGCTAGCGAACAACAAGTTCATAGCTATGCCGCAGATACTGCAGTCGATAGCGGTATGTGTTTACAATCTACCTTGTTTAATCCTAACTAATATTATAAATGCGAAAGTGAGTTTGTTACGCTTTCTCGCTAAAACGGCTGAACGGATTTAGATTTTATTACTGTTTATCCCGACGTTCCCACGGGATAAGACTTATGCTGGTGAAACCACAGGGCGCAGCTCGTAATTAATATTTTTAAGTATAGATTAAAGTGGAACTGGGCTGGTTAAATCTTGGAAGAGCATTGGGCTAAAACAACTATTTCGTGGATCCTAAATAGCAGGAAACAGAACTTCGGTTTGAAAAATCTGACATGATAAATCTCCCCAAAGCATTCCCCAAAATCGCAGCAGACCAAGAAAAGTAGAAAGAGAGAAGGGAGGTCTTTGTCAGTGGGACTCAAATGCTTAACATTGGAACTTAGAGTCAATTACCTCTACCAGATCTTTATGCAAACCCTGGCTAATTTTGAAAGGTGACTGGGACAAATGACCTCATTATTTGAGGTCATTTGTCCAATAACAATTAATTATTTACTGAATTATTCCTCAAAATAGATTCGATACTTTGTTTTTAGTTTTATTGACGTAAATATTTCGGGATTTCCTGATTAAATAGGCGGAAGGGAAATCCTATTACGTCACGTGTGTTACTGTAAAAATACCATAAATTATGTACTTATTGTTATTGTTTGAAGATTTAATTTATATACTATGTACATAGTTGCTAATACCTACCTTGCTCTTGTGGCTACCTACAAGCATGAGGAATATTAATTAATTCATTATTGTACCTATAATCCTGTCAGTAAATGGTGCTGATACTGAAGCCTGGACAGTTGTAATTTTGATCTTTGATATCTCCGTAACCTGTGAGTTGAGCTACACGATTACTGAAAAATGCGTGCACTGACTGGACAGGTCCGCTCAAATCTGTGTGGTTCTTTCCTCAAAAGACCATTTCAGACGCCAACCTACATGGTTTTCTATACACATCGGCATTGTTGAATTTTATATATAAAATGACATGAATATTTACTTGTAAAGTATTATATTGTTTTCAATTATTGTGAATGTGAAGACTATGTGGGTCAGTGTTTTTTTTTCTTTCTCATTTAGTATTAATTTAATGCGGCCTACCCAAATATTCTTTCTTTGGTATTGTTCGTCGCATCGTTGAGCTCCTTAATTTCTGAGTTGAGCTGTACGATTGCTGACATTTGTCAGCAATCGTACAGCTCAGCGTGCACTGACTGGACAGGTCCACTCAATCTATGTGGTTCTTTCCTCAAAAGGACCATTTCAGACACCAATCTACATGGCCTTCACATGATCTGACCAAGATTATGTCTGGACTTTAAAAGAGACTGTGACCTCTGAGTTTGTTTCGGCCTTTCTTCTCAGAGTAGTCAGATAGGAAACGCCGACCTCACCTAGTTTATTTTAAAAATATGATTGACGTGTAAAAGTGTTTCTATAAACCTACTTACAAAAAAAAAAAACCAGAAGGTACCCTAGGTATGTTGGTTCAGTTTAAAAAATATCTAATATAATAATAACGGGAAGAACAAGTGACTCTCGGCTTCGTCAATTTTACACCCGTTATATCATGATTATTTCATTACCTTTTTAACAAGTTAGTAAAGTAAAATGGTTAAATTTTCCAGAGCTACTGCATCAACCTGGAAGTGCTGGACATATCGGGCACGCTGGCGGCGTCGCACCCGGCCGCCGTGCCGCTGGAGGCGCTGCAGAGGGGCTGCCCCAGGATGCGGGTGTTCCGAGCTGCCAACTCGCAGCTGGTACTGGCTAATGCCACCACCGCGCAACAGGTTCGTTTAATGTTTATCGTCTATTCCCGCTTCGGCTACAGCCCAAGACTATAGTTTTTAATTGTTTCTTTTTGCTCTTACTCTGGACGCTCTTAACGTCTTTTAACATCGTTCGCATAATTATAAATTCAACATTAATGATGTAACAAATATTTTATAACAATAGAAATGGAGTTACTAGCCTGTTCTTCTCCATAGAAACCTATGATTTGGAATGGGCAGTTAGCTTCATCTTTCTGAATGACTGACTTGGACAATTAAAGAGTTCCTGCTAACGGTTTAATTGAAATATATGCTTTGAGTTTAAAGGTGTAGATGTTACTTTTACACTATTGTAAATTTGGGACACTATCAGTTACTAGCATGGTTGATCTAGTTACAAGCCCAAGATACTGTTATTCGCAGACGTTGACCTGATTATTTTATTTTGGACATCGTTTTTTCACAGATGGAATGCAAAGGCTGGCCGCTGCTGGAAGAGCTGTCGATAGCGGGCGAGGCGGCGACGGAGCGCGTGGGCGTGGGCGAGTACCGGCTCGGCGACGACGCGCTGGCGCGCCTGCTGCGCGGCGCCACGCGCCTGCGCCTGCTGGACCTGCGCGGCCTGCAGCGCCTCACGGACTCGGGGCTCGTGCGCGTGCCCGCCTGGGACCTGCAACACCTCTTCCTCGGCGGTAACGTACACTTGATCGTCAACACTTCTATCATATCAAACTTAGGCTTGTTAAGACAGCGTTGCGATGTCATATCAATAGTTTCGTACCGAGCGCTTATCACGTTTATTGCCAAACTAAAAAAAAAAAATCTGCGGGTGCCCCATAACGGTTTTATTATACTTACCAAACACGTACTACGAAAAAAACGCGTGATTAAAATGGCCACGATGGTTCAATCCTCCAGAGGCCCGTAAGAAATTCATTTGCGATTACGCTACAGCCCAAATAATACGCTACGTACAATAAAGCACTATGCTTAAATTACTAGCACATCACGCGACATCGCATGAAGGCCCAAATTGAAAAAGATCACAGACACGCAACGTCGCCTGATTGGCAATGAACGTGTTAATGTGGCTATGAACGTCGTAAAGAAAAAACACGTATTTTATCACTTAAATTTGGATAGTAATTAGAAATTGTTTCTGGATATGTATCGCCCCTTGTGAAAATTATGTATTTCAATGCACCTTTACTTTTGTAAGTCATTTCACAAACAAAGTGACCCTGATTTTGATAAACAATGAATTATAGGCTTTTCGGACTGCTCGTTATCATAGCTGTTCTGAAAACTTAATAATGACCATTTCCACTAACACAAAGCGACATCTAAATCTGATGCGTAGATTAAGAAATGACTTAGCACAAAAATATATTTAACTAGCCAGTAGGCGATCACTAAAGTTACTATACTGATTCGCTGATGTATAAAGCTAGACAACTCTTGCGAGTTGTCTAGTAACAGATTTCTAACAAAAGTAGGCAGTGGGCATAAAACTTGGCTTTAAAAACCACAGACAAGTGACAAAATGTAGATTTTGTCACTTGTCTGTGGTTGATGTAGAAGCTTACGAATAGACTACTGAGAAACAAATGGTGAACCAGGAGATGTTGCTTAGGTTAGACCTTAGCTAATTAGGCGCTGTTAAACTAGTGCAAACGGGCTTTACTGTTACCTTCAAACGCATACCGTATACATAAAATTCATCATCATTCATTAATTAATATAAAAAAAAAACTAGGGCCAGTGTTGTGAAAGAAATGGTAGTATTGTTTTTATTATAAAATTGTATATTGTAGGTTGCAACGTGACCCGCCAAAGCAGCGCGTGCCTGGAGCTGATCTGTGAGAAGTGGTCGCACAGCCTGCTGGAGCTGGACCTGTCGTGGGCCTGCGCCGCGCGCGCGCTGGACGACGCCGTGTGCGCGCTGGCCGACGCGCCGCGCAGCCGCCTCAGGTGGGTGGGCAGCATCGGGAGGCCACGCCGGGGCTATTCTGTAAAAATCTCATCGAGAAAATAAAGATGGCGTGAGCTGTCTTTTCACCCGATGCTAGGGATTAACAGCGTACTCTAAGCCGATGCACAGACTAATAGAGAATAGGGGCCACTCGGTCACATTATGAGTCAAAGGCGGGCCTGGCAGCCCAACCTTTGACTCAAAATGTGCCCAAAAAAAAATAACTAGGTAAACGTTTTAAAATAATTTAATTAGATAAATTACAATGTTTAGTTTGATGCATGGCATTGCATTGCCGTGACAATGTTTTTGCGCGCTACGCCCCACCTCGTTCGCCCAAACTCACTCAAGTGCTACCCGAATAGTTCCAATCGCAAACTCGCAGCACATGCACGTATAATGTAGGTAATAACATTGTCTATATTTATTTTTCGCATGTTTTAATTTGTTGGCGGTCTGCAGTCTGTGCATCGCTGCTCTAAGCTCACTTCACCCAACTTTTCACAGTGATATTTTTACAAAATAGAGCGGCTGGACTTATACTTAATATAAGTCTGAAATCGTCAGCTCATCATGAGCAAGTGTGGTGATCAATGCTCGTGCCTTCTCGCTTGCCTTGCCCAAAAGATGCCTTAGCCCTGCAGTGGGACAATAATAGGCTGGTATTAAATCATCTATACATATTATAACATCAGGAAATAAGCAATCAGCTATCTTAAATAATATTATAAATACGAAAGTGAGTTTGTTTGTTTGTTACGCTTTCACGCTAAAACGGTTGAACGGATTTGGATGAAATTTGGCACATGGGCAGACCATGGCCTGGAAAAGGACATAGGCTACTTTTGATCCTGGATCGCAGACAGGTCGCGGGCAACAGCTAGTACATATTCTAAAATCGCTTTTCATGTCTGTATGCGTTACCGTGCTGTTGTTCCAAACTCCGTAACGGATTTTGATGCGGCTTTCACCATCAGTTAGAGAATTTATTCCAGAAGGTTTATGAGTATAATATATTTTATTACTACAAATAATAAAGAAATTTCGCTGTCTTGCCAAGTCGTAAAAACCGTGCGAAGTAGGGTCGCTAGTTTAGAATAAGGAAACTCTGACGCTGAAATCACGCTTAATAATATCATTATTATTTCAGAGTACTCAACTTGTGTGGGTCATCAGTCTCCTTGGAACCCATAAAGAAAGTTCTTCTCAAATGTCCCCATATTGAGTCCATAAACCTTAGCTCTTGTCGCGCTCTTCCAAGGGGAATGAAACGCTTGTACACGGGGAAAGAAATACAAGATCTCAAAGATAGCTTAGATCCGGAAAAAATAAAAGCCAAAGAAAAAGAAGAAGACGAGAGTGCAAAGACAAAGAAAGGCGTTAAAAAGTCAGCAGCTGACTCCAAATCCGAAGCCGCCAAACAAGAGCCCTCTGCAGACGTTTCCGATAAATCTGACATCAAAACAGAATCAACATCTACGAAGGATTCAAGCTCGCCTTCCGTATTTCAAGAACCTAAAAGCTTTTCAGAGTCACCTTCGACTGTGGCAGATAAGCAATCGGCTTCAAAAAGAACGCCAGTAGGATCTTCTCTAGATAGTAAAACACTTGAAAGAAAATCCGGCAAGGAAATGATAGCTACGGTACCTGAAGGGAAAAGATCGACAAGGGGAACCACTCCAAAACTATTAAGTCCCGCTACACAGTCAAGACCAGATTCTTCTTCCACCCCTAGGTCGGATCCCGTCAAAGACCTTGGAAGTCCCCATTTCAGTCCAGTCGCGAAACCAGACAGCCAAGTACAAAATAGTCCAGATGTCCAGACAGAGTTATTAAATCAAAGCCAAAAAAGCAATAACTCGTGGAGTCTCGGACAGTTTAAAACCACACCCACACATAAGTCTGAAGCCAGTCCTTTAAGTAGGTTAGAAAGTCACACTAAATTAAAACATGGTAAAGTTATAGAGCAATGTAGTCCAACCACCTCCCATGATAATAAACCTAGTCCTGAAACACATAGTATCAAACAAGATAATATGAAGAATCCTAATAGCTGGAATTATGGTAATTATAGTCCTATGCCCCGCCAAGACAGTCAATTCTCCTCCCAAAGGAGTCCCTATTCAGCTCAACCAAGTCCTGCTCAACCTAGCCCGTATTCCACCCAGCCCAGTCCGTACTCGACTCAGCCGAGCCCATACTCTTCACAGCCTAGTCCCTATTCGGCCCAACAAAGCCCAGATACAAGTCAAATTATTAAACCAGAATTGCAGAAGTCTAGTGCTTGGAACACCGGAAACTATAGTCCTATGCCCAAACATCACCCACCTTTTTCACCTCATCCATCAACCCATGCTAGTCCCGACCCAGGAATCGGTTTAAAAAGCGATAACCTTCGAAGCAATCCGAATAAAACTCCGGGACATAGTCCAATGTCACGACAAGACCGCATACTCCATAGCCCTTATTCACCCAGACCGAGTGTAGATGTGACTTACAGTAACAAAAAGAGCCCTGGAGTCGGCAACTACAGCCCCATGATGCGACCAGATTGTCACTTACCTAGTCCGGATAGAGGCTCGACCGCAAGACCCACAATTGGTGGAAGGCAACAAGACATATACGGAAGAACTGTAAATAAAGCGCCAGATATGATGCACAATAGTGCACCACAACCCGAGATTCCCAACTCCTGGGGAATAGACAGATTTAATCAGATCAGTAGCGCCAACACCACCGCGAGCATCGAGTCACTGGTGTGGGGCTCGTCAGCGTTCAGCACGGAGCCGGCTCCCATGCCGCCGCGCGCGGACAACATGCCCGCCATGCTCAACACGCCGTCGCCACAGACATGGCCCGGTTTACCCTCGTTCGACAGTAGTGTTCAAAGACCTAATGACGATTTAAGTGATCCGTGGACTTTTGGTCAATTCCGTGAGCAGCCGCACCATGTGCACACCTTCGTGGATCAGAACAGTTTCGACTTGAGTGCTCACTTGGGCAATCAGGCGCACTCGTTACAGAGCTATTTGGACGATAACTTCCCAGAAACGTCTCGCGTAGAATGACGCTCTCGCCCGCCTTCGTTTTAGTAACTCAAATGAAACTGAATGTTGTTATGGACAAAATATATTAAAATATGATAAATTCCTTCTTTGGGGAATATAGGGTGATGTTGTATTTAATAATGATTGAACAATTATATTATAGACATTGTAAATAAGATTTATTTAGTTAGAATTAAGAGTAATGAAGCTAGGAATGCATTAATGTTATTTTGCAGCCGATAGTTTATGAAATGATATAAAAAATAAGAAAATTATAATGATTAATGATAGGGAAATTCATCCATCGACTTAGATATTGTTGGATTATACTCATGAGTTAGGTTTTAAAATCAGTCTTTGTTTTAAAATGCCAAAACCTGTTTTAACTGAGGCCAAAATTAACTTATTTCTATCTATTTTATTTTCTTTGAGTTTTAAATTGTACAGCATTTTTCAGCAAAAGGTTTCATTATCAAGGAGAACATTTGTTTGTTTTGTGTAACTTTCGATTAAATCATTGCAATAGCATAAAAACATTCCGTTTTACACTGTTCTGTAAAATTATTTACGTCTTATAATACTGTTTTCTCTCAAAATTTCCGACACTCTAAACCTTTAGTTATTTATTTGTGTTGTTAGATATTTTAGAAATTGTTGTGTTAACAATGAATGAAGTTTTATTGTTGACGTGCTTTAGAGTAGGCCATAAACATAGGTATAAAGTTTACATAATTTGGTTTATAACTCAAATAAATAGAGAAGAAAATACCGCGATGGGTGTCTGATGGCGTTAGATGTAACACATTGATTCTGAAAAGGTAGTTAACTAGTTGCATGTCATTATTATATATTTAATGTTTCCACATTGTTAAAACTTTGCAAGCTCTATCCGACCACTTACCCCAGTATCTGAACGTCTGGATTAACCTGTTGGCAAATCTCAGAATTAAATTATGACTTGACCTGGCTTCCAGTACCTGAGTGTTTTCGATAATGATTCGACCATTTGGTAGCAGTCAGTTTAAATTATATCGAGCTCACTGTTTCCATTATTTCACAAAAAAAAAAAAACAAGTAATATCTATTCTAACTACTGCACTATTGAAGTATTTGTGTTGTAGTATTTCTAAATGCGAGTGTTACCTGTGTAAACTAGTGCAGCTAATATTACCAGCTATTGTGAAAGTACCTGTGGATCTAAATGATCACACTCAGCATCATTAATTCATTTACAAACACCATTTTCCAAATTGTGAATGTCTGGCCTTCATTTTCTCAAGAAATAATGTTTCTTGAAAGCATTATCAAAACTGATCGATATTTTTCTCGGCTGCCAAATCTTATGTTAGCTATTGAAATTCCATCAATGAGTTGTCTTGGTTTAACATGAATAAATGATGCTGTTTTGTTATTCAACATGATAACAAGTGCTTATTATAATTATCATTACTTTCTGTTGCATTTTAAGTTTTCGGTAAAAAATAATAACTGATAATTTAGATCAACCCTTGCATTTTATATAATGTCAGGTTCAGGATTTATTATATTTGGTCTTTATTAGTTTCATCTTACTTTGCTTAGAAATATTATAATTGTATAAAACATAAATATTGATTTCCAAATATCTGTTGTTACAATCGGCGTGGGTCTAGAGTTGCACCGTTGTCAAATTGGCATAAGAATCTCAATAAACGCCTGCATATTCATTATCAGCAAATTATGAATTGAGTATTACAACGGAATTAAAACTCTAGATCCGAGTACGAAATACTCATTAAAAAAAAATGTGCTTGACTTCCAAACATCATTTTATATTTTTATACTTTTATCAGTGACGATAATGAAGTTAGATTTTTATAAATCTAAATATCAAACCTAAATATTTATTTTAAAATTAAAGCCAAGTACAAAGTGCTTTTTTTATAAATTATATGTAAAATATATTGCATAGGTACATACTTCGTGTTGTATTTAAAGAGACCGTTAAAACCACCAAATATTGTTTCCAATACCTACATTAGCCTTATAAATGCCTAACTTTTAACTGAAGAGATATTTTATAGTTTTATTAACTTATTAAAAAATGAAAAATTATTATCTTCTATACATAGAATGTATAAATACAATATTAGGTAAATATTATGTTAAATAATCGTGTACTATAGTATGTATAAAATAAAGTTGACTAATATCTGTAAGTTCTGTTATGTAGAGATTTTTGTTTGTAATATTGTTACACTACGAAGCGGACTTCTTACAGGTGGTCCAATTTTTATAATCTAACCAATAAAATATCGATGTGGTTGTACATTTACATTTTGAATAGAATGTACTATTTATTAAACTTCTTTTGTTGAGAAACATCATCCCATCTATTTTATCCATGTATCCCACTTCCGAATATTAAGTTACGGTGTAAGTTATGACGAACTGGCTCATTTCCTTAAAAAATATAAACGGTCGAAGCAGTGCCACTCACTGTTTATGCTTAGGTATAACATACATATGGATTATGATCTTTATTCAGTACCCAAGTTGAAACATGGTACACACTTGATACAGAGCTAAGTGGATAATTCCCTTTGACCGCTACGTCAAAAAAACTCGGCGCCAAGCTACGAATTAATCCTTAAAATCTATCATGTAGTCATGACCGTGGCGTGCTGGGCACTTTTTGGTTTGTCGTCAAAGTCAAATTATTTATTTCAAATAGGCACATAAAAGGCACTTGAACGTCAAGATTAACAAAAAAATAGAATTTATTCTAGTTGCCCCTTCCAAAAGGTAGTTTCGTATGGAGAAGAATGGGCAAGAAACTCCACCGTTACTCTTTTAAAATGTTTTACAAAATTTAGTATATGTACATTTTAAAATTATATGTGAAGAAGATGCACCTAGAATAAAATTACTATACCAAAATAGGTAAAAAAAGAATGGAAAATAAAGCAATGACAGATAAATGAATTATGTGATAGGTACATGATGCTCACATATTTACAAACACTGTAAAAGTATACTTTTCCTAAAAATAATAAATAAAATCATCTGTATATGACTGGCGGTCAAAACTCTTGCGGCGGTTAAACCGAGAAGATAAATCTGAAATAGAACTAGAACTTTTTGCAAAAAAAATCACTTGTATTGCAAGCTGCAATACAGGGGGATATTTTTTAGGATACGTGTTGTTGACAGAGAACTGATACTGGAGAACCTGTCACTGAAGCAAATGAAAACATGGAAACGCGTTGTTAAAACATTTTATTTAGACAACAAGCATACATATAACGTGATAAAATATTTTATGCTGTAACGAGGTATGTAATTTCAATTTTATCTTATAATTAGAGACACTTAAACAAATTGCATTGCACACATTTTAAATAATCCAACATTGTTACAAGTTGGAGAGTCATGTTATAGGGATATGGTACATTACAGTAAAAGGTTCGCCCTTCATGTCATAAGTCGCTAAAATAAACTCGAATCAAGGCGGATATTATCTGAAGCCAAAAAAAAGGAACCCCTTTTGGCACAATACGTTTTAAACGATAGATTAGGTACAGCTGGAAGAGTGCAAACGAAATTTTTTCTATGGGACCAACCTTGAAATCGCGAAAAAAAATCTGCTGTTCCATACATTTTGTCGATTAGAGTGCAGCCAGCACAGACACAGAAAGCCTATCAGGGAAGCTTCTGGAAGAAGTATTGGAAAAGATGCATTGGGGTGTGTTACGGTTTGATATTAATCAGTATGATATTTATTCCTTAGGTTCCTAAAAATATAGCCGTTGAGTGTACATTTTTATAAATACTGTCAAATACTTTGCATTTTCGCACCATAGGCTCAAAAAGTTCGCAAATAACGTTATTTGCGAACTTTTTTCATGCTAATACTGGCCATCAGTAAAAAAAATCCGGCAAGTTCGAGTTGGACTCGCGCACTAAGGGTTTCGTAACACCAAAACAATATTAGCTTACCATAGGTAACTATGGTAAGCTTATTTACGGTTCTAGCTTAGTATGTCCTGTTGACACCCTTCCTTTGGGTACGGAACCCTAATTAAGTAGTCCATAAAAAAATGGAAGAAAAATCAACCTTCATTTCGCGACTATACATAAATAACTGGTTTTAAATTCCAATACAAGTGAAATCAGAATTAATCAATTCATGTTTCATGTTTGCGCCACATTATATTTAAATTTGAGATTCCTAAAATAATACGTCTTGATTTTATGTACTCTTTAAAATATTTGAATTCATCCAAAAACATTAAAATTATTTTTTTACTGTAGCTATGTGCATTTCTCTGTCACTGTCAGTGGACCTATTAATATTTATAAAATAACAATTATAATCTTAAACAGACATTTACAACAAAGCCATGAAAATAGACGAATGGAATGTAGAAGTTCAAAATAGTAACTAGATATATGTTAAATGCTATCATATTCTTCATAATTAAACTCAGTTGCAGGTGAAGGTCCCAGTAAGTCCTGTTGAGGATTAGTCGTCTTTTTATCACTTTTAGATTTCTTATGTTTATGCTTCTTTTCTTTTTTCTCCGACTTCTCATTGTAATCTCCCTTATCCTTAGATTTCTTCTTCTTGTGTTTTTTCTCCTGTTAGAAAAATTAAATGGCATAATGTTAATAACAATTATTTTTTAAGCTGCATCCGGTTAAGAGTGGAAGCCGACCCCAACATAGTTGAATGAGTGAATGATATATTTATTTGCAAGAATATATATAGGTAGGTAACGTCAAGTTCCTATTGGTTTCACTATATTCGTCATTTCAGCCATGCAAATATTTAGATTTTACATCTTGGTTATACTAAAGCATACATGACGTTACCACGCTCAGGGTGTTGTATGACGCTTTAGTAAGAAGTCACTTGGAACACAGTGCGGTGATTTGCGCTCCTCATGAAACGAAATACAATGTCATGCTGGAGCGAGTGCAGAACAAATTTACAAGACACTTGTATTTTAAACTTCATGGGGTTTACCCATTTTACCCGCTGATGTATCCTACACTGTTTGTTCTGGGTATGGTGGGATACAACGAACTCAGAGTGCGCCGGGAATTTACACTGGCGGTGTATGTGCTAAAGCTCCTACGTGGAGTAGCTCATAACCCGGGTGTGCTGCGTCACCTGAAGCTATGCGTGTCGGACCGGTACGTGTGGAGGCGGCGGCGACCGCCACTGCTGGTAGTGCCTGCTGCCAAAACCAACCTGCTGTCGAAAACACCCCTCACCCGCACAATAGGTGTACTAAACGAAGTGCATGCGAGAATTGACATTTTTTCGTGCAACATGAGTGAATTCGCAAGAGTTTTGTTGAATTTTGCTAGTTATATTTAAATATTAATATTCTGTGTTAAGTGTGAATTATATTTTAGTTTGATAATATGTACGTACATTACATTCTGTAGTACGACTACAGATTGTGTTTTTAATAGTTTAGTGTTGCTCTTGTATTGTTAAAGTTTAGTTTTTATTTTTTTATTTTAAGTATTAGACGTAAGTTGATGTTTCAAGTATTTGGTGTGTGGTTGCAAACCCACTATTGCATTGGGGTCATCCTGTAAAGATAGTGTGTGTAAGTTTTAAAAATAAATAAATAAATTAATGACACATTTAGTAATAAGCATTAACAAAAATACTAATAACAATTTCATAATTCAGATTTAGATTACAATGCAATTAATAAAGTTAAAATAAAATACAATTCTATTCATTCCAAATAATAATTTATATTAAAAATAGTGATCAATATCAATATTCTTGCTATTTGTTATTGACACATCATGTGTCAATAACAAATAGCAAGAATAATGAAAATGTTTCAATATTGTTTAAATTAACGGCCAAAATTTTGCTAGAGTAGGTAGTTACAAAAAATAATAAATATGAAAGGAATTTTAAGTATTGGGAGAGGGTACATCTCTGCCCAATCCTTCGGGGAAACAAGGCGTGATGTTATGTTATGTTATGTAAGGTTATATGACTATGAGATTCAGTTTTAGTATAGTTTCTTTTTTCTGTAATGTCAATAATTATGTAGATAAAAATATTCATTGATGGAAATAAAACATCCCTCACACAACCAGCTATATAGCTTTCTATTAAATTCTAAATCTGTAGCACAACTCAATTTATCGGCTAAGTGGTTATAAGTTTTCACCACCATGGTATAACAATTTTTGTTGCATACTTTTAGTTTATTACGCGGGACTACTAGTGGCTTTTGTGCTATTTTCCTCTTTGACATAGCCTTTTCATCTTTTTCAAAAAGCGAGTTGTTTGTTACAAATTTGCAGGCTTCAAATACGTATAAAGACGGGAGGTTAAGCAGCTTTTGTCTAATAAATATAGGTTTACAAGAGTCTGACCACTTAAGATTCAAATTTGACCTTACACACTTTTTTGGGGCTGTTGAATTCCCCCATACAGTTATTCCATACATTAAAACAAACATGGCTATGGTATACCAATAAGACTGTTCGAATGCCTGTTAAATTTTTGATCCTCCTAAGTACAAATAAGAATTTGTTTATCTTCTTACATACATTATCTACTTGAGCTTTCCAATTGCAATGTCTGTCCATAAATCCTAAAAATATGACATTAACTTCTTGCCTGTATTTTAAACTTTAATTTCATTTCCAAAATTTTATGGCAAAAATGTTATAAATTTAGTTTTATTTGTATTTATTTCCTATCTAGCCAACTGATTGAATCTGTCCATGTTTTGTTCATAACTATTTTACTGTTATCTAGAGTTTTCTCTTTTGTCAACACGGTAGTATTATGTACAAACAATATAGCATATTGGTTCGTGGAGTTGGGCAGTTCGTTTATATATATATTATAAACAATAAGGGGCCAAGAACACTTCCCGTTGGTACACCACAGTAGTTTGCTAAGTACGGTGACCTAAAGGTTTTCTAGGTGTTTGTTTCGAAACACATTTTTTTAAATCCGTGCATTGTTGTCGGCCTTATAAGTAGCTTTCGAATCAACTATAAGCAACGCCTCGTATGCCTTATTGCTCAAGTTACGCCTTACTCATATCCAAAAATACTGCAACTAGAATTTTTATTGATAGCATCCATAATTTCTTTTACTAGTTAAAACTATCTATCTTTTATTAGTTGTAGATTTGTGCTTAATAAAACCGTTTTTTTGACTACATAAGACTTTTGCTCACTACTTTCTCAAATATTTTTGAAAGTATGGGAACCAAAGTAATTGGTCTATAGTTATTCGCCTCAGATCTAGGCCTTTTTTGTGAAGGGGTTTTACAACAGACAATTTTAAAAGGTCGGGGAATATACCATTTTCCAAAGATAAATTAATTATGTAAGTCAAGGTTTTTGTTAAAGTAAATACATTTTGTTTGATCATATTAGTACTAATGTTATAATATCCGACTGAGTTGGCATTTCGTAATTTCATAAGTAGCTGGTTCTAGATAAATTTAGTTCACAACCGTTTTATTGCAAACATGTTTATTTTTTGGATTTTGGGCCTTTCCCTTTTTAGCAATGTTGATAAAGTAATTGTTAACGTATGTTGCTATATCATCACCTTCTTTTAATATATTTTCCTCATCCAAAATTTATCTAATTTCATTACTGGCATTGTTCTGTTTAAATCGATCATTTATTATTTTCCATGCACATTTATTGTCTACTTTCTCTATGTATTTTTTATTATTATGCCTTTGTATCGTATTTACACATTTTTTGCTATATTTTCTAAATTTTTGTTTATTGTGGGTAGTTTTATTTTTATAACATATACCTTGTATTTTTCTCTTTATTATTAATTACTTTTTTAGACCTTTAGTTACCCATTTTAGGTTAAGAGAGTTAGAGTTCATCTTAATTTTAATCAATGGGAAACAGTTCATAGTATAGGCAAAGTTCATCGTGGAATAATGAAAGAAAGTCAATAATGAAGTTGGGGAAAGGCTAGGCAGATGATGATGTTTGAAAAAGATTCAGCTATTACCTTGTCACTAGGTTCTTTAGCCGTGTCTGGATCTTCGCCGCCTAAAGCAAAGTTTACCAAGTTAGAACGATAATTTTTACGAGACGCTGTAGACGATTTAATACGATCATTTGATTTTAACTCATGCTAACCTTCAGGGGATCTTCTTGCACTAGTATCACCAGCCCAAAGCGAGAAATCGTTATCCAATGGTATTTGTGCGTCAATGTGACGACTGTTTTCAAATATAGGCATACTTCCTATATCTACGCTATCAATATCGTCCTCTTCATCCATTGTAATACGACTCATAATATTGTCAAGTTTCGTAATGTCTTCATCTTCATTTGCTTTAGAAGTAAATTCTGTTGATAGGTGTGTCTCTGCTCGAAAGTCCACTGACGAACTAACGTCGAAGTCTAAATCTTCCTGATCAATTGTTACTTTGGGATTAGTAATATTCTCATCGTCACTGAAATAATAAAATAGTTATTAGAGACGTATATTCAAGTACTTTTCGCGATTATCCAAGTAATACAGGTTTTCTACCTTTCAGTGTCAAAAGCAACATCTTGATTAGGGCCAGATATTGCAGGAAGGTCTTCCAAAAAGCTACTGTCCAAAGTTCCCGCATAAAACTCGTCTAGACATCCAGATGAGGCTGACACATTGGCACCGGATGGCGTACTATGTCCGCTAAAATACGCAAATAAACAGAATAATTTATTGTATCCTAATGTGGTTACACACGGCCAATTTTTGCAGCGACAGCGACACATGCTTTAAGACAAGCGAGGTAACGGGAAGAGTTGGCGACGGTATTGTGACTAAATCACTGCAAATAAATCTCCATGGGTAACCAATCCTAAAAATAGTAATACCAGGTATCTCAGAAAATATTGCGACAAAAAGTTTTTATGTATGAGAGACTGGCCAGTTTTAATTTATTTTAAAAGTATGATTAATTGTAAGTAAAATATACATAAGTAATATAATAATCCACGACATTAGAAGAGTTACGTATCAAGAGATTCAGTACATACTGCAGGTTGGATCGGGAAGCTTTCATGAAATTCTACACGTGCATCTTCGCGTGAAGAGGATAGTTTCACGCTGTGTGCCGCACAACCTCACCGATGCTCAGAAGCAGGCCCGGGTGGAATGGTGCCGTGATATAATAAATAAATTTGAAGCAGGCTCGTCTCGGCGTGTTTATGACATCATTACAGGTGATGAGTCTTGGATTTATTAATACACCCGATACGATTTTGAAACACCCAAACCTTGGACTGCCGCGGCAGTCCAAGGTTTGGGTGTTTCAAAACGAATCAACGCCTACCAAAGTGAATCGATCTAGAAGCGGGAGGAAGATTTTGATCGCGAGCTTTTTCAATTTGACTGGCTACATGACGGCAATTCCTTTGCGGAACCAAAGAAGTATCAACGCTGAATGGTATACTACCAAATGCTTGGCAGAAATTTTCTCTGTGGTGAGCAATAAGCGACCAAACACAGGGCTCTGCGGGCTACTGCTCCACCACGACAACGCGCCTTTGCACACCGCGCTCAAAACGATTTCCTGGACAGCAAGCCGGTCAAACTCCTGGGTCACCCTCCTTACAGCCCTGACCAATCACCGTGTGACTTCTTTTTATTCACGAAAATAAAAAATCAGTTCAAAGGGATACAATTTTCCGTCGCCGGAAGAAGCGCTGTCAGCGTTCGAGCAGGCTTTAAACGAGGTGCGGCGGACTGGAAAAAGTGTTTCGGAAATGGTTCAGATGCATGAAATTTTGTATAGAGGCTAGTGGAGAGTACTTTGAAAAGATTTAAACAAAAAATATTTACCTCATTTTATTTTATTTTCGTGATACTTTATGAGTGTCCCACACATAAGGTTAATTTAAAGAGTGATATTACCTGTCTTGTTGAGGCAGTCGATGTGGCGTCATTTCCACGCTAACTTGATTTTTAGGCCTTGTTAAGTCTGGACTAACATAATGACTTAGTCTGCCTTGACTCGGCGCTTTCAATCCATTGCCGGCTAGTGACTGCGCTACCTGCAATAATGATGAATACAAATATGGAATAGGAACTGAGGAAGTATCAGGGGCGTGCCGTCCATAGAGGCAATTAGGCCTACCCTACCCTACCAACAACGCCAAATGCATTTATTTTAACTATGTAATACAATAATAAAAAATATTAAAAAAAAGGTTAAACTCCTGTTAAAACTCTTATAGCAACTTGTCGCAGACGCCACGTGACTCACAGTTCGACGGAGCTTACGTTATACGTAAGCAAGGCAAGCATTCGTTTTGTCTACATTCCGTTCATAAATTTACGCACACTCGTGTATATTTTCGTGTGTATGAACGGCACACAATAGTGAGATGGTTTAAATTAGGGGCGTATCTCCTGCGGCAGGAGCTTGGTCCCCATTGGTTGTGTGTAAAGTGAAGATTTAATGAATGAAAAATATTGAAGATTGCGAGGAAGTTTCCTTCATGACTACCAGACTACTAGAGACAATTAAAAAAAAAGGGTGGTATTGTTGAATTTATACCTTCCAAAAATTTATAAATTGTAAGGAATAGCAAAAGCCCTATAAAAATAATTAAAAACTTCATAATTTTTTATTTTTCTTCTCATATTTGGGAAATTTCGCTTGGTTTTTGGGAAGTTAGGAAAATAAGTTTCGGCAACACAGTCCAGTGTGTCAGTGTTATCCGGCAAAATATGGTAGTCCCTTTTGTGGAAGAACACGGTATGACAGTGATACAATTTTAATTGGTAGTGTTTGTTTCATGTGACAGTGACACGTAATTTATATGTGATCTTGAATGTTTTGCTTTTTTTAGATCTTATTAAGTTATAAGTAATTGGTTTTGAAACGTAAAGTACCTAGTGTAAATATTATGTGTTGTGTTATTATTTGTTTATTTACCTAAGGATGGTGTTCTGTTGTGAAGTTTGCGCCGATAATGTGTTGGTTAGGTTAGGTTAGTCGCACTTGTCGTTTAATGATAAGATTCAAGTTGTGTCTAAAGGTAGATGTGTGCCCGAATTACGAGAATTAATAAAAAAATATGATAATTCATGACTTCGGATATCTTGCAAGTGACGTGTTCTGTAATTATCACCCACCCACTTGGTTATGATATTTGAGGTGTCCGAATCTTTCTTCTGTTTGCATCGTTAGAAAATCGTGTTTTAAACCTTGAATAATGTGGTGAGTTCTTGTATGTAGAGCCGCGCTGTGATGTTGCGCGAATTAGTTTTTTTTTTTGGTGTCGGTATGCATGGCCTACCCTCTGTGGAGAACCACTGTACGCCACTGGGAAGTATAGGAACCTGAAATGTACGTGGAAGTATGCGATACAATACTCACAAGTGGGTTTACACTAGGGGGTACAATAGGTTTGCCGGCGCCAAGCACAATGCTGGGAGAACGATCACTAGCAGGTCGAGGTTCCGGCTGACCCGCACTCTGTCTCCGCTTATTTGCAAGACGATCAACAAACAGGTTATAGTGGGACTCTTCTGAATTCTGAAAATAATAATCACTGTTGGGATGAATATTTACGAATGCACAGTATTGTTTTTATCGACAGCAAAAATAAGTATGTATTTTATAATAATTATCGAAAAAGTTGAAGAAATAACTGTTTTTAAGTTATTTGTACAGTTTTTAACCCACTTACAAAAAGGAAATTTGCGCACTAATTCTTTTTTCCTTTATGTTCGGCTGTAAATTTTTAATTTTTTTAATGTATGTTCACTGATCTCCGTCAATTGTGAACCAACTTAGTTTTTTTTTAAGTCTATGCTCTCGATTCTGACTTAGTGACAATGATGGTTTCGTTGTCACTAGACAACGAAACCATCATTGTCACTAAGTCAGAATATGATGAGGGGATCCCATGGAAATCCCACACAACCAGCGGTTTGGGTATTTTTTAAAGTGACTTGTGCATTTGCTCTCGGAAAGCACCATTTGGTGAAGTAGAACTGATGATGAAGACCAGAGATGGCCACCGGAACTACCTAGTAATAACTATTTCACTGGTTGCTATTCGATTAGATACTTTAATATGGTTGCTAAGCAATTTATGCTCGTCACAATGCATATGGTGAAGTGGAGCTGATGGTGACTTCACCATCAGCTCCAGTTCTCCTGGTTCTTACCAGGAGAACTCCTCAATAATTAATATCCCTGCAACGGGAAACGCCATTATTTGTAAAAGGTGATGAGCAGTTGACATTAGGCTAGATTTACAATGTGACCCACTAAAAAGTGTTTTTTTTTAAACAATTGTTTGTGGATATATTTTCGGTAAAAATCTTTTTACCAAAAAAAAAAACAACAGACTTAAAAAAAAAACATTATTTAGCGAAAATATATCCACAAATATAAATTAATTTTGGAAGTCGGTGTGTTTGGATATGTATTTTAGTTTTTAGCCACAGACTTCCGAAATTAAAGTTATTTTTCATTTTGTAGTGTTTTTTTGGAAAAAGGTTTTATACCGAAAATATCCACACAATTGTAAATAGCAAAAGTCACTAAGAAACATTATAATCTTTTAAATATGGGATCCAACAATATCCTACACGCTTATGTGCTCGATCCTCTCTGAGGGTTCCTTGTTTTACTACGAACCCAAAAAATTAGCCTGGTTCAGAAATCTTCACAATACCTGGAAGTCATCAAGTTCCTTTTCAGTCTCTTCGGCGTCTCTCTGGTTTCTCTGAAGTTGTTCTAATAAACTTGTTTTCTGAAGTCGTAAAAACGGTACATTGAGGAATTTGTGTAGTAATCTTAGTCCGAAACCATTTCTCATAGAAGACTCTGCATAACGCACGGGGGCAGTCCTATAAAGGTGAAATAATTAATGACGCAATTCGTTTTCATTTTTCTGTATTCTTTTCCTGCGTTCAAGCTCCACAGCAGATTATTATCATCATCAGCCCATAGCAGTCCACTGCTGGACATAGGCCTCTCCGGTCGCACGCCATTCAGCTCGATTCTCGGCAACTCACATCTAGCTGCTACCAACCACCTTGCGACAGATTATTATGATTCTACATAATATCTGTAGATACTGAAAAAAAAGGTACTGGCTTCATTATCCTACCTGATAAGTTTAGCATGGTGAAGGGCTTGTTCAATGTGGTGGGGGTGAACTTGTCTATGATGCTGCATGTCACAATGGTTCCCCAGCACCACAACTGGTATATCTGCTGGTACTTGAGATAGCTCCTTCACCACGTAGTCAAAGGTCCTGAAAAAAAACTGCATTATCATATTGTATGTTAACTCAGTACTTTAGTAAATATTTGCTCGCAACATGTGCGGTGTGAACGGGCACGTCGTTTTGCAGAAAGAGCACTCCGCGGGTCAGTTTCTGTACAATAGTCTCGCGAACCTGAGTCAATAAATTGGCGTAATATTGGCAATTCATCGTAGTTCCCCTGGGTAGGCGATCGATAAGCAAAATTCCCTCGCTATCACAGAGAACAGTCGCCATTTGCTTGGACGCCGACTTTTCACCTTGAATTTCTTCGGCGGCCTTTCTCCTTTTTTTAGACAACAAAGTGATCCTATAAGGGTTCCGTTTTTTCCTTTTGAGGTACGGAACCCTAAAAATCATCAATACAACTCTAAGTCAACAGCATGTTATAATTACAAAAGTGGATAAATATAACGACATGACACCGCACTCTTCTGAACTCAAATGCAACAAATATGGCGTCCCGCAAGGAAGTGTGTTAGGCCCAATTTTATTCCTATTGTATATTAATTCTATTACTGACATAACTAATCATAAATGTATATTATTTGCTGATGACATTTCCATTATTGTGACAGCTGATAAAAATAATAATACAATTGACGATCATGAAACTGACATACTCATTAAATGGCTAAATAAAAATAATTTATCATTAAATCTTGAAAAATCTGTATATCGACGGTTAAAAGGTAATTGGGCATAAGCGACATTTTGGTCGAAAATGAGTTATGAATGCCATCCTACTTAAAAAAAGAGATTAAGTAGGATGGCATTCATAACTCATTTTCGATTGACTACTATGTTAATATTAATTTTTCTACTGGTATGTCAGTTTGTATTTCTTGTGTTTTTGACATTCAATTGTTTAATTATTCTGCGCATGTAATTGGTATTTTATTAGTATGTACCCGCCTCATGATACATTTTTGCATGCCATTTATATTTGGCGAAGTGTGAAGTTCACTGTTTAGCTTTAAGATCTTTCTGTACCATGCTTCTTGCAAATAAATCTATTCTATTCTATTAAAATGTCGCTTATGCCCTTTAACCGTTATTACCTTTTAACCGTCGAATTATATACAATTTAACCGATCGAATAATCCTAAATATAATTTTAAAATGAATATAAATAAAATTGGTGAAGTAATACAAACTAAATTTTTGGGCATTACTTTGGATCAGGACGTAAACTGGAAAACCCATGTCGACTCTGTCTCAAAACGAATAAATAAGTTTGTTTACGCGCTAAAAAAAATTAGGAATATCACAAACATCCAAACGGCAATAACAACATACCATGCATATGTTGAATCGGTGTTACGCTATGGGTTGATTATGTGGGGCAATAGCACCAATCAAAATAGAGCTTTTATTGCACAAAAAAAATGTATTAGAGCAATATACTGACTTCAATCCGATGATTCTTGCCGGCCGGTATTTCAAAAACTTGGTTTGTTACCGCTACCGTCTCTTTATATATATGAGATATGTATGTTTGTGTGGAAAAATATTTAATAAGATACCGAGCGACCTAAAAATCCTAAATACCAGAATGTTTAAACGGAAATTGCTTAATTGGCTGTCCACTAATAGTTTTTATAGTGTTAAAGAGTTTTTTGACAAAAAATGTAAATGAAGTGATTGTATGCACGGAAAAATTGCACGCTTATAATGTTAACCCTTTATAAGGCACAGAAAACTGCTAAGGGTATGGAAATAAAAAATTGATAAATATGATAACTAGGACCTCTTTATTAAGAATATGAGTTTTTTTTTTTTAATGTTTTTTTTAAACATGGTGTCCATTATTTGGCCAGAGCCTTACTAGGGCTTATGGAATTCGGCAAAGCATGGAACCACACACAAGGTTATTGCTAACAAACTGTCAAATCACAGAGTACAAAAACTGAATTTGACTGACGTTTCATTCAGCCGCCAAAAATTTAAAAAGTATGGTGTCCAAAATATGGACAGAGCCTTATAAAGGGTTAAGCAAAAACATGTATGCTCTGTATGTAATTCTTGTACCATCTTATATACCATGTTTTTATGCAAAAAAAAAAAGTACATTTTACCCTATTGAATGAGCATTTCATGATCTCATGACATTTGAGGCCGATTCTAATTTAAGGACATTTAACATTACTAATAAAGATCAATATGGCTATAAAAAAGGTAAATCTACTACACTAGTCATTTTCTCTCTGATAAAAACATAGCATATCCTATATTATAACAACTATCTGACTACAAGACTATTCTTTAATTTGTCTAAAGCTTTTGACGTAGTGTCACATGACTTATTACTACAAAAGCTGGAGGTAAGCGGGATAACATGCGCTTCTGCAGTGGATATCATCCTATCTAAATAACCGATAGCAACATGTTATTATTACAAAAATGTCATGATAGTTGCTGCATTTATACTCGGATAAGTACCTTACTTATAAGAGTATAAATGTGTTTTATAAGTGTAATGCAACAACTATGGCGTTCCACAAGGAAGTATCTTGGGCTCAATATTGTTCCTACTCTATTAATAAATTCAATCACAGATACTTATAACAAATCATGAACATACTATTCGCCGAAGATATTTCCATTATAGTGACGTCCGATAAAAAGACTAATACAATTTACGACCATGAAACAGAAATTAACAACGCGATTGACAAATTAATTGAATGGCTTGACATGAATAACTTAGTCTATAGATATTATATACAGTTCATTAAAATTTTTAACGATTTTTAATTTGTCAATCGCGTTGTTAATTTCTGGTAACGGTACGTGCGGTCATAATTGTATTCATAATATGTAAGTACCTAGAAATTGGTAGGGAACACGCGGTGGGCGAGTCCGACTCGCTGCTCTATGATTATAAATAAATATTTGTTACATCTGAGAATCGTATTTTAATCAACATATAACCCCGTACTGACCTGCAAATTGCCAAAAACGTAAAAAAAATTCGCAGCCTACCCTGGCGCTTTCGCCTTAAACGAAATAGCGGTAAGTGAAATAAAAACAATAGAAATATTGGTATTTTAAACATATGAGTAGTAGGTAATCTCTCAATAAATGTAATAAGCTAAAAATAATTTAAAATATATATGTCATTAAGGTGACTGGAAGTCAATTTTTACAAAACCCTTTTTTCTCACAACTCAGTTGATTGAGTTACCCCTTCTTATTTATTTATTTTATATTTTTTAACCATTATGTACGAACGGCTACACATCAAGCTATAAATTTCCAGTATAAGCTGTATAGGATTTCCATACAATGCGAGGTCAGCGTAAACTGGAAATGTATAGCTTGATGTGTAGCCGTGTGTACTCATACACACATGAACAGACAAGAAAAAGGGAACAGAAGAATATGTACAAAGGTGGCGCTTATTTCTTAAGAAATCTCTTTCAGTATACCTGCAATAGGAAAGTAGATAAATAGATGTAGACAATGTGTGTAAGAGTAGGAAAGAAAACAAAACATAAAATGAAATAACTATTCACTAATTTAAATATAAACATACAATACACACATATATACTTACATACATACATACTTCTATAATAAATAGCACCAAAATATATAATTATAATTTAGTATAAAATAATAAATACATAATATGCAACTATGACAAAGTAAAAAGATATTGTTCTTTCACTTTTCTTTTAAAAACTGCAACAATTTAGCAGTTTAGCTTAGGGGGCCCAGGTGTATAGCATGGTGTAAAGCAAAATTTAAAGATTTCACTAATTTACATAAAAAGAATTAATTTATATTCATTAATTTACATCTTGTGTTCTAGCACTGGGAACATAATAGGTTGATTATGTTAGGTATACATAAAAAGATTTCTCTTTTTCGCCATGAATATACATACCAAGGTTTTGTTATATCAAGCATCAGTATCACACCATTAGCATTTTTATATACATCTAAGAACGTGGCATCAAGAACTGGAGTTTCATAGCCGTCTTCAGATGCTGCTGCAGCAGTTTGGTTTTCCAGTTTTAGACCCAATGGAGGTTTCTTCTTTGTACGACCTTTATCTACTACTTCCCATACTTCTACCTTGAAAAAAAAAACACATTAAATTCAAAACCAGTTTGATATGTTGAAATAAAATAATTTATTCACAATTTGTATGAACTGTGTATTCTTTGTGAAATATGATTAATAGTTTTATTGAATCAATATTATTTAATGTAGTGTGGAGTTAGGAGCTTTGTTAATGGTAAGATATGATCTTTATTGACATAAATCAAATCAAACAGACGTAGTAATATTGTGTTACTTTGTACTTTCACTCACTTTAACAATGTAATCAGTATTTTTATATGTCCAGTGTATAGGAGCAACTTGTATTTGATCAGTTGGTGCATAGTCTTCGACAAATGGTCCGCCTTGTAGACGCTGCAACAGGCACGATTTGCCAACGTTTCTGTCGCCTTTTATCAGTATCTTCACTACAATCAATAAATCCTGATTAACCTCATGTATGAAACAAGATTGTAGAGGAACATACACACAAGTAACTTACTGTTAAAATGAACTCCTTTCGAAAATTTCTTCTGCAAAGAAGAAGACATTGGCAAAGGAGCTGGACAGCGATCATCGCCACTTCTAGTTAGCTTTTTGAGTGCAGAAAACATTGTTGATTCTCTTTTCGATATTTAACTAGCAAATATCATGTAAAATATATTATATACCACAACACTTAGCTGCAAGAAAAAGATACCAATACCAGCTGGTGTTCAAAAATAAAATAGAAAATATTGACGAAAAAACGATACATCAATACAAAACACTACACAGCAAGGAACATAATTACTCTAGGGAGAAGAATGACAACTACGAACAAATAAAATGGTACGGTTTTTGGCGCCTCCTGGTGGATGCCCCCGAAAACTCGCGAAAGCGGGATATTCAAAATCGCATTTCTTTGAGATACTTATATATAAGCCTGTCCACGAAAGCAGAACTGGGAAACTGTAACCGATGTTAAATTATTGTGCAATTGCACAGGTAACAATTTTCCAGCTCCGCTTTGGTGGTCAAGCAGCCTTATTGATGAAATTAACATAAAAAGGTAAATACGAGAAAATGTATTCTTGCTTGTTGAAAACTTTGAACAACAAAATCATAAGTTAGTGGTTGATTTTTAAAAGTCAAAGACTACTAAACATCGTTAATGGTGAGGATAACACTTATCGTTGCAAAAAGAGAATTCACAAGAAATAACATCTAAAGTAATAGGAGAAAATGTATTCTTGCTTGTAGAAAACTTTGAACAACAAAATCATAAGTTAGTGGTTGATTTGTAAAAGTCCAACTCAACATCGTTAATGGTGAGGATAACACTTAACGTTGCAAAAAGAGAATTCACAAGAAATAACATCTAAAGTAAATAATTACGTTCCTAGATTAACATACGCTTACGCCGGCAGACACTTTTCTTGTGAACTGGGGCTGCCAGGTGTATTTAACAAAATCTTACCCACAAAATTTTATTAAATTAATTTTAGAAAATAAGTAGCCTCCGCGCTCTGCCCGAAGCGTTGCAGTAAATTAAATTAATTATTTATTTCTGTATTGGCAGGATTGGATAACTCTTTTGTCTATTTATAAGTTCAAACTTAGGCTATAAGAGCGTATATCTATTATATTATACATACATTATATTTTTATTTATACAAGTTTAATAATATGAACATTGATTACATTAACCGAAATAATAAATCGGCTAATTTGTTGGTTAACAAATAAAACAAAAATGTAGATAAAACTACCAAATGGTAGCTTTTTAACATTTATGAACCTTTTTAGTTTATGTTATGTTGCCATCCTTGAAAACGTCATTATTGAAGACCGAAGTTTTTAGGTCTCACATAATAGAGGAGAACATGGCAACATAGGTCTAGCCCCCGTAGGCATTCCTAAGTTTACCCAATGAGACGACCCCGCCTGCTACACAGCGACAACATCGCAGTATTCACAGACACACACAAAACCAAGGAACATACATATTTAGGTACTCTAGGGACTTAGGGAGAAGAATGACAACTACGAACAAATAAAATGGTACTGTTTTTAGCGCCTCCTGGTGGACGCCCCCGAAAACTCGCGAAAGCGGGGTATTCAAAATCACATTTAATTGAGATTTAAAAATATAAGTCTGTCCACGAAAGCAGAACTGGGAAACTGTAACCGATGTTAAATGATTGTGCAATTTCACTGGTTACAATTTTCCAGCTCCGCTTTGTTGGTCAAGCAGCTTTATTGATGAAATTAACTTAAAGATAAATAGGAGAAAATGTATTCTTGCTTGTAGAAAACTTTGAACCACAAAATCATAAGTTAGTGATTGATTTGTAAAAGTCAAAGACTACTCAACGTCGTTAATGGTGAGGATAACACTTAACGTTGCAAAAAGAGAATTCACAAGAAATAACATCTAAAGTAAATAATTACGTTCCTAGATTATCATGCGCTCACGCCGGCAGACATTTTTCTTGTGGAGAGGGGCTGCCAGGTGTATTTAACAAAATCTTACCCACCAAAATTTTATTAAATTCATTTTAGATAATAAGTAGCCTCCGCGCTCTGCCCGATGCGTTGCAGTAAATTAAATTAATTATTTATTTCTTTATTGGCTTGATTGGGTAACTATTTTGTCTATTTATAGTTGAAATACCTACAAAAAAAAGGGTGCGTACCTTTAACACGATAATGGCGCATAAAATGGCTGCCGTTGTTAGGGTTGTGTCAATAAAGGAACATGGGTGTTACTATAACTAGTATCGCTACTAGTCTTACTAGATATCACGTTTGGATCATAATTACATACTTATAGTCCGTTGTAACAGAAAGACATGAGTAGGTTAACTTACGTTCTGTTACCTGAGAATAAAATTTATGTCGTGTTGTTTTCTGCACAGAAATAAAAAACGCTTTTTAATTGCATCACGTTTACGTATTTAAGTGAACATCAGGAAGAGATAGATCCGTTGGAAGACCATAGCCCAGTAGCTTCTGTTAGGTATGCGGAGCCTAATGAAAAACAAGAAAATCTAGTGATTATCTTGTTTTTCATTAGGCTTCGCGACTTTCATTATCTTCTCCCTGGTGGGAGAAGATTTAGGCGGGCACCTGAAAAAAATTGGTACCTACTAATATTATGATAATCACATTTATTAATTTTAGGCCAAAGGGCCGGGCTATTATTAATCAATCACTTTAATACACACTTACCAAAAATACTGTGGGAACAGAGTTATTAATAATTAATTTTGGTTAGAGCTGCGGAACTAAACATATAACAAAATGCTGACTTCTTGTGTGAGGATCACTTATAACTCTGTGGGACGGTCTCAGACCGTAAACCACGGGCCGGACCGTTTTTTTTTTTTTTGTGGGATATCATCAAATAACTTCTCCCGCTCTGGGCGGAGCGGGAGGGTGTGTCAGACTCTTACTGACTAAGATCCATCCGTACTGCCAGGGGCTTCGGTAACCCTTTCGTACCTTCCCGCGGCACTAGTGGACTCGCCTCGACTCACCGTCCGCAAGCCCGCGCCTACGGTGGCTGGAAATCCGCCCGGGATTCCCGACGCCCAGGGCGTCTCCTGCGGCGGCTAGGGGCGAGAGGGCGCGAAATTTGCCTTTTACTCAACCGTCCCGCCTCCTCCTTCGCGAGCATTACTGCTTCGCAGAAGGAGGTGACGGCTGCCCAGGCCCTCTCGCTCCGTACCATGGCCTGAACCAGGGCCGGACGCGAGAGATCTCTGCAACCGATCGCCTCCACGAGGACACGGCGTTGCTCTGACCAAGCCGGGCAGACCTCCACCGTATGCTCCACCGTGTCCTCCGGGCGATCCACACAGTGGTGACACCCGGGCGTTGTTCTATGTTAGAGGGTTTGGTTTCCGCACTTAGTCTTTCAGGTTATTCCAACCAGCCCACCTCCCTCCAGAAGTTGATAACATCTCCTGGTCTGTTTAGAATTTCTATGTACGATCTGGGTGCCCCGAGGGTTTCTGTTCTAATGTGGGTGACGCCTGTGCAGTCGAAGAGCACATGCGCAACGGTTTCCTCTGCCTCCATGCAAGCCCTGCACAGAGGGCTGTCCGTTATGCCTATTGTGTAGAAGTGTTTGTTTAGCGAGCAGTGGCCCGTGATGGTCCCCGTCAACAGGCGCAGGCCGGTCCTGTCCAGGCGTAACAAGCGCCTGGTTAACTTACTATCCAAGGATGGCATAGCCTCCTTGGACTGTCTGCACCCCTGTGCCGAGGACCACCAGCTCTCCGCTTGTGTGTGGGTGAGCTCCTGTAGCCACCTGCGTAGTTGGTTGAAGGGGATGGGCACGATCGGCTCCAGTCCGCAGACTGACGTGCCGGATGCTCTACTGGCTAGTTCGTCAGCTGCGTCGTTGCCCAGCGATCCGCTGTGTCCTTTTATCCATTGCAGTGTCACTGTGTTGCGGTTGAATACCGTTATACGTTCTAGCGCATTGTGACATTCTTGTGTTAATCTCGAAGTACTGTGTTTCTTCCCTAGGGATTGGAGAACTGAGGCGCTGTCGGAGAGTATACGTACATGAGTGTCCGTGACTCTCCTGGCTTCTATGGCATACGCTGCTTGTATAATGCTCACACCCTCCGCCTGGTAGACGGTGTTGAACATTCCCAGCGGGCAGGATATGTTTATGTTAAGATCGTGTGAGAAAACGCCAGCTCCGGTTCCGGAGTTGGTCTTTGATACGTCGGTGTATACTCTTACCTCATACGGGCCTAAATAGTCACACCGTTCTTCCGTGAGTATTATGTTGTAGTGCTTTTGGAAACAGAGTAGTTTTGGGGCTCTGTCGCAGGGTGATGCCATCATCGGTCTTCGTTTGATCGCATCCTCCCTTATGCGTATGTGCTTGACTCTAGAGTCTTTGCTCAGGATTCCTGTTATGTTAAGCCTAAACGCGGCCAGGGCCGCCTCCTCTCGCACGATAAGGTGCAGAGGCGGCAATCCAAGCATCGCCTGTAGGGCGGCGGTGGGCGTAGTTCTCATACAGCCTGTGATTGCTACACAAGCAAACCGTTGCCGTTTTTCGAGATCTTTTTAGGCTGTGCTCAAGTCTGTCCTGGGCCACCAGAATAGTGAGCCGTATGTGATAGTTGGCCGGATGACCATGGTGAATAGCCAGTGGGTAATCTTGGGGTTAATTCCCCAGTTCCTGCCGAGCAGTCTTTTGCACTGCCACAGCGATATGCTGGCTTTTGTAATGATGTAGTTGGTGTGTTTTGCCCAATTCAACTGTTTGTACAAGAAAATGCCCAGGTATTTGGTTGCAGTTGATAGGCTTAGGGTGGTTCCAAAGAATCGTGGTAGCTGTAGTAGTGACAATTTCCTTTTCTTTGTGAAAAGAACCAATTCGGTTTTTGTAGGGTTTACTGATAGTTGGTGCTTATTGCACCAAACCACTACTATTTTTAAGGCTTGGCGCATAAGGTTGCACAGGGTATTCTCGTGGGTGCCGTTTATTATTATGATTAAGTCATCCGCGTAGCCTACGGTGAAGTAACCTTTATCGTTGAGTGTTTTAATAAGATTGTCGACAACCAGGTTCCATAAAAGTGGCGAGAGGACGCCACCTTGTGGGCAGCCCTTCACCACTATGGCCCTGGTAGTGTCGTTCACTGTGACTTGTACCGCTCTCAGTTTAAGCATATTTGAGATCCAGCCACTTATGGTCGGGTCTATGCTGTGCCTATCAAGGTCCGTGTTGATGCTATTGAGCATTGTTGTGTCAAAGGCGCCCTCGAAGTCAATTAAGGCGGCCAGTGCTGAGCATTTGTGATCCACTGCGCATTCAATTTTGGAAACCACGCTGTGCAGCGCAGATTCTGTTGATCTGCCTGTGGTGTACGCATGCTGTTGTTTATGAAGGGGTTTGGCTCGAAGTGGTCCGTCTCGAATGTGTCTATCGCAAAGGCTTATAGGCCTATAAGCTTTGGGTTGTGTAGAGTCACCCGGGCGTTTCCTCCCGCCTTATCTGACACAGGAACCTCCCGAAGCTGCCGTGTCCAGTGGGGACCTGCGTCAGGCGGAAGGTGAGGACGCCGTGGCGCCTCTCTAGCCACTCCTCAAAGAGGGGACTTATCGCCGCAATCGTGGCGTGCCCAGCACTGGGTTGCGACAACCGTAACGAGCCGGACCTAACAAGGTCACTCGGACCGATTAAGACACGCAGAATAATTTCTGGTAACATCGCAGATTATAACCGATATCGTTTCAGCGGAGGAACTAGTTTCGGAAAGTATTACGGTACGGCGTCGCCTCGCATCGGTACAACACTATTCCACTATGACATATTATTGTAAACAAACGAATGAAATAATAAATATTAAAAAAAGTCTGGTATAGGGAAATGAACCCAAATATCAAAACTTTAGCAATAAATTCATGATCCCGTAACATTTTTATCGTGGAATGTGTATTATTGTATGTACTATTGCATGAAAACCGGCTACTAACCTGTGTAAAGATAATCGACGTTGATTTTCATTTTTTCTTTCTCATTTTTCATTTCACAAAACAACACACAGGCATGTTGAATTGCTGTTTTCACATGCAGTTTTAAAGGTAAACTCCTCGTAATTTTCTCGCAAATCTCAATAATACAAAAGTGAACAACCATTTGACAGCAAAACTACCACGAAACTTGTCGCATAAAATGGCTGCTAAGCCACTTACCTACAACTGTCAGTACGTCACGTTAAAATGTTACCTTAATGAGTTGTTGCTCATTATGGTAACATTTTAATTTAACATTAAATATTGTTGTCTCTTTTATCATATACGATTATTTTATTAGAAAGAATGAGACGAAACGATATTTCACATTCTGTATCGTATTTCACTCATATTTATAGCAAATGTATCTATAGAATAACGCGGTGCCTCCATGTTTTTCCTATCACAATGATCCAAACCACAGACCCCACCCACGCGGACAGTGAGCAATGGGTAGCTCACCGTCCGGTAAGGACGGCGCGTTGTATTCTACGCGCGACAGCGCGTTGTATTCCACGCGCCTCAAAGAGATGTCGTCAGCACATATGTAGGGGTCCACTAGGGCCGATGCCTGCCGAGGTCGCGGGAAGGTACTAAAGGGTCACCGAGGCCCCCGGCAACACAGGCAACAGGAAGGAATATGGGTGGGTTTTAGTCAGTAAGAGTCTGACACACCCTCCCGCTCCGCCCAGAGCGGGAGAAGTTTTTTGATGATATCCCATCCAACAAAAAAAAAAGACCCCGCCCACAGACTCACACGCTCGCAGACACAGAAAATATATACCCTGACGCTCACAGCCACTGAGCCACAATCCACAGCTAAGTACATATTTTACAACTTCTTATTGACAAAAGGGTACTATAAAATTTCTGATTTTTAGAAGACAAAAAAGCTTGGGATTGAGCTTCTCGCTCTGCTAAGCCTTGTGATACAACCGTAAAACTTGACATTTTAATTATTATGCGAAATCATCACTATGTACAATTATAATAATACATATTGACTATAAACAAAATTACGTGAATATTTATGTACCTTGAAAAGTATTATGTTACTTCAATTATTGTGAATGTGAGCACTATGTGGGTCATTTTTATTTATTTCCTTTTGTTTTTTTTCTCAGTTATAATGATTGTCTGGCATTTTGAGTAAGTAGGTACTTTATGCGGCCTAACCAAATGTCCTTTCCTTGGTATTGTTCGTCGAGTCGTTGAGCTCCTTAAGCACTAATTTGAGCTACACGATTACTTACAAATGCGTGCACTGACTGGACAGGTCCACTTAATCTGTGTGGTTCTTTCCTCAAAAGACCATTTCAAACATGGATCTACATGGTCCTCACATGATATGACCAAGATTATGTCTGGACTTTAAAAGAGACTTTGACCCTTAAGTTTGTTCGCCATTTCTTCTCAGGGGTAGTCAGACAGGAAATGTTGACTCCATCTAGCTTATTTGTTTTTTAATTTTTATATTACGTGTAAAAGTGATTCTGATATCCTATTTACAGAATAAACAATTTCATTTCAGTAGTACCACTATATATTGCAGGGTTTCCAGATGTGATTTCTTAAATTTTTCCCCAAAATGAGGTCATCCTCAAGGTTGACGTCAAGAACGCTTTCAACTCTCCTTTAACCGGGACACTTTGTTGGCTGAAGTAGAAATTGAGTTACCACAAATTTATGGCTTTATGTGGCAGTGCTACAGGCACCCATCAAAATTATTATATAAGACAACGTTTTGGAATCTGCAATCGGATGTCAATAATGTGATCCTCTCAGGCCAGTAATTTTCAGTTTGGCTATCCATCCCATAATACAACAACTAAATTCAAAATTTAATTTTTGGTATCTAAATGATGAAACATTAGGTACGTGACGTAGACACCGTTCTAAAAGATCTTCAATGACTAAAGCAGCAGTTCCAATCCATAGGCTTTGACCTTAACAACTCCAAATGCGAAATTTACCTTTGTGATAATACCGCCAGACAATCGATTATACTTACAAAAATTCAATTCAACAGCCCCAAGTATCAAAGTTTTGGGAAAAAGTTTACTACACCTCATATTATAGGTTCTGCAATTTTAGAAGACAGTTTTTACCATTCGTCGAGGAAAAAAATAAACATTTTAACGATATTTCGGATAGACTTTCTAAAATTTACACTCGGCATTCACTCATATCAGATATTGCTGTTTCGGTTTAAAGGACAATGCAACCGATTGGCCCAAAAATATGCAACCCAATGTCCATAATTGAAACCTATGCCAGTAATAAGTAAACGTTAGTACTAATCATCCATGACAACTTTTACTGGCCAAATGAATCTATCCTAGTAAGTAAAAAAAATATACAGGTAAGAAATGTTTTAAAAATGTGTCGATTTTTATATGACTTAATTATAGGTTTTGTTTATTTTAAACAGGTTTAAAATATCCCCTAATGTAATTCGTAAAGGTTAAAACGCATACAGAAGTAATTCGCTGCTGATTTCATTGTTCATTCCTGTTAAATGAGCGTACGCTCTGTGTACACAGATTGTTCAGAATATAAGAGAAGTGTGGTGTTTACCTAACAAAAATAATGGCCCGTGCTGTAAAGCATACGTGATTAACATGGAGAAGACCTGCAACCTGAAGTAGTTCCAGAACAAAACCAGATCCTATTGGACCAAGAACAGCCCGAAGTCGATGAACAAAGGCAACCGATTGATCAAAATGTATTAGTTAATAACAATGCTGTTTTCAATTTAAATGGTTTTTCGCGAGGTCCGAATTCAGGAAATTCGTGTTTATTTCACGGATGTCGAAATACATCTTGACACAGAATTGCGGAAACTGTAAAAATGAAGTTGATCATGGAATATAACTATTATATTCCTTTAAACGTAGGTGTCTGCAGTGATCACTTGCAAACTGATAGTTGGCAGATGCTATTGGAGGCACCAAACCGGCGTTTTGAATTCAATCCGCAGTACATGCTCGATATAATTCGCTTATTAAAAACCACAATAAACATTTGTTAGATTTTGAGGCAATAGAGGAATTTGACGAAGCAGAACTACATTACTGGACAGGTCGAACGCGGGATGAATTTAATAGAATTCTAGAAGCTATAACCTCTTTGTCTAGAAGAACTAGAAAGCCTAAAACTGTATTAGGTATTGTCTAGTCTAAAATAAGAACTGGAGAAGCTCATGATAGATTGGTTTCCATATTTCACATAACGCGTCAAAATCTAGAAAGAAATTGAACTTAGCTAGGCAATGCTTAAGCGAAGATTTTGTGCCTCTACATTTAGGTCTTAATCATAAGCTGCAAGGCGAAATCTTCTATTATAGGCCGGATTATTCAAAAGCAATTGTTATTTACGATGTTACTTATATTATCGTCCAAAAAAGCACGAACTTTGCGTTTCAGAAAGACACTTAGGTACAGCCCACATAAATACCGAAATCTTTTAAAACCATTCATGATTGTCACTTGTGACGGATACTCGTACATTTTAGAGGTTGAAGGTTTCCGTGATGTGGTCAGTGAATTAGAAACCTATGGTTTTATAGGTGTAATGCCAAAGTCAAATAGTGGACGAGCATCGCAATTAACAACAGTACAGGCTAATAAATCAAGGTTGTGTACAATATGCCTTTGGCCCGTAGAGGTCGTAAACGGGAGATTTAAGCGAGATTATAGATTGTTTCGACAAACTTATTTTAATAAATCTATGTTACACATGTTTGAGCACTTTAGGATTGCTGCAGCACTAATTAACGCCTTTCACATCCCTCTCGTGGATAATAGTCAAGCTGAAAAATTTCTAGAAATAATAAGAAACCGAGTTCATGTTCCAAATAGATTGGCAGATTATGTGGACGGAAATAACTTAAATAGACAGAGACCGGTCTTTTTTAACATTACGGGGGATTTGCCTAATCTTCCTCAGTTTCCTGTATTGTCCGAAGACGAATTGTTGCACTTACCAACTGAAACTTGCTGCGAGCTATTATAGCGAGCATGTCCGCGGAGGGGATTATATTATTGAAATATGTGCAGATACGCAACTAACAGGCTTATTCATAAACCTCGCTTAACTTTTTAAGGGGTTTAGATGAATTTGAATTGCCATTTGAGAATGTTTGGTTACTGAGAATGCGAATTAAAAGCTGACACAGCAGTTCTAGAAAATATTTTTGCTATATATTAATAGATGGTAACTCACAGGGAAGAAATAGTATAAGTAACTATTGTTGTAGTTGTTTGACGGGCAGGAGAACTATTGGTGTTTGCGTTCATACAATGACCATAGTATGGTTTCTTGCGTGGGCCAGACACCAAGACACCATTCACCGCCCTGCCCTTTATTTGGATAGTATTATAGTTGATAATTATTAATAATAATAAATGATAGCTGTGTCTTGTTATGTATTTTTTTAGTTGTCTGTGTCGTGTATTTTTTATTTTTGTTTTTTTTCCTACCCTACACCCTTACCCTTTAGGTGTTCTATTATCCATATGTTTACAATTGGCGATATTATAAATGTTTAAAACAAACAAAACCTATAAGTAAGTGATATAAACATCGACACTTTTTCAAAACGTTTGTTACCCTGTAGGTATATTTTTTTTACTGGGATAGATTTATTTGGCCCCATAGTAAAAGTTGTCATGGGTGATTAGTACTAACGTTTGGCATAGGTTTCAGTTATGCACAGTAGGTTTCATTTTTTTGGGCCAGCGGTCAAAGGAAAAGTTGCATTGTCCTTATATGTATTTTCTCCGCTCTTCCACTTTATGCAAGCAGCACACTTTTTAGACAAAATTGATCATATTATTCGAATTACTCTTACATCCATTTTAAATGTGGCATTGGCCGACCGCGCGTGGCTGTAAGCCACGCTACCCATTCGTTTTGGTGGGCTCGCCGTCCCCCAAATTTGTAGTGTAAGCCTACCGGCGTTCCTGTCTTCGGTCCACAGTACCAAAAAGTTAACCCCAAAAATTTTAGCCCCTTCTTAGGTTGACTCTGAAGTGCCGTGTTTGACCGATGCGGTGAACGCCTGGAAAGTGGCTTGCCCGGATACGGTTCAGCCCGCGAACCCATCTTCCCAGAGACAGTGGGATGAGCCGCTCTGCAGGTTGGTACGGAATAAACTCATTAATACGTCCACCAATACGGCTGAGCGTGCGCGCCTGCTGGCTGTGGGTGCATGGAAGTCGAGCCTCTGGCTTCAGGAGCTACCGTCAAACAACATAGGCACCATGCTGGGTGACACCACATTCCGGTTCGCTACATGTTTGCGTCTGGGCGCTCCACATCGCTGTCAATGCGATGAAGTAGTCGACTCTCTCGGACTCGGACATTATTGCCTATCCTGCAGTAAAAGCGCAGGTCGGATGGCACGGCACGCCAGCATTAACAACATCATCCGTCGGGCTCTTGTCACCACCGGGTGCCAGCTGTTTTAGAACCAATGGCTTGGCACGTGACGATGGGAAGAGGCCAGACGGAATTACCATAATGCCGTGGAAGTTGGGAGGCCTTTGGTGTGGGATGCAACCTGTGTCGACACTCTCGCGCCTTCCCATCTTCCTAGCACGGCGAGCCGTGCTGGGGCGGCTGCTGCAGGAATAAAGACCTCAAACGGCGCAAATATAACAACCTTATTGGGAGCTATATGTTTCAACCCCAAACCGAAATACTCGATGAGTACTCGGAGTGCTCATCGAGTATTTCGGGACATCGCCAAACGGTTGGTAGAATCTTCACGTGACCAGAGGGCTGGCCTTTTTTAGCTCAAAGAATCAGCATTGCCATCCAACGTGGCAATGTTGCCAGCCTTTTAGGCACTTTTCCCATTGACAGCAATGTGGATGAATTTTTTGATGCCCAACGAGCTCTTCCGCCTTTTTGTTATTTTTATTGTACATGTACATCTTGTAGGTATATTTTTTAAGATTATTATATAAAATAGGTTACAATAAATTAAAAAATAAAGGAAATAATACTTCCAAAAAAAACCTTTTTCAGAACAAACCCCCAAACTTAACTTGGCGGAATTCATTAAGAAATACATGCTGTTTCTTATATTATTTATAAAAGTTTCCAGTTAATAAACTGAACCAAACAAATGTAATAATTCTACATCTACATCTTCATCTCCCTCAGAGTAGACGTTTTCGGAATTGAACCAGTTTTTCATTTTAGCAGTCGGCTCAAACTGCGAACATCCTCCAAGGGCTGCTAGCAAAAACAAGCTAAGAAACCAGTCAGTGCAATCTCGTTCTTAGCTTGTTTTTGACCACGTTCAGTTTCGGAAAGTCTTTCCACACTCGCATTGGCAAGGGCACTCAACATGGAAGTGACTAATTTCACTAAGTGAGGAAAAGCATTTTCCTCAGCAGCATTTTTATATGATAGAATTTCAACCCAAGATTCATCAACGGATTCAGTTTTACTACACTGTTGAAGAAAGAGTATTCTCCACTATTGTAAGGTCGCATCAATTAATTAAGGCCTACTTAGCTGTGATAATTATCCTTTTATTTTCAACAAGCCTGCACAGGTTTGCGTGTCGCATCGCGAACGACAGCATTGACAACTGGTAATACATTATCGACTGTATTGCATTGACATAAAGTTCACTTTTTATTGTAAGGACTGTTTTGTAAACGAACCCGGAACGGTACGACGCGACGGACGAGAGGTGTCTGATAATATAAAATATTATCACACTTGTCTCCACAGATGTACCCTGACGGGCTCGTCTCGTCCGTCGCGTCGTCGTCGTCGTTGAATCATTGCGTTCTCGACTGTATTTTCATAGAAACAAAATAAAAACTTGCACTGAATAATTCGAAGTCTGGTCTGTGCAATGAAGAATGTTTCTGACAGGACGTAAAACCGTCTAAACGGTCGGTTATCGTCGCAGAACACAAAGTGGTCTTTGGAAACGGTTCGTCGTCGCAACGCCCACTCCTACAAATGACAGCTTCCTAGTACTAAGCATCTCTAAGCTACAGCAGGGACAGACAGACATGGCGAAACTATAAGGGTTCCTTGTTTACTACAGAACCCTAAAAACTGAAAGGATATCTTTATTGTCGAAAAAATAATATATAAGTAGGTATGTATCTAAATTTAATTGGCTCCACTGCAGTTTTTAACCCGCTCGTGCCATGCTTCACAATTTTAGAGCATATAGATCCCAAGTAACACAGAAAGCATTGTAACAAACGAATAGTAAACTTATGTAGAGCTTAACGTCCGTATAAACTCTTATATAAGTTCACCGAGCATCTTGACGCTTTATAGTGGCATTTAAAAACCATTATGGTGCTTTACACTGTATAAAGGTAGGATAATGGCATATCAAAATGCTTTTGTAAAGCCTTTAGTTTTAGTGCAGCAAACCACAATGCAGCTGTACAGCTTTCAGCAGTTTTTAGTGCATTTGGATATACAATAGCATTTCTAAGTAGTAAATAAATGCTTAATGCTGTTTAATAGCATTAACATGAACCATTATAATGCCACGAAAATCCGCTATACAGCTTTCAGCTATTTTTTATGCCTTAGGGTCTACAATAGCATTTTTAAGTAGTAAGATAATGCCTAATGCTGCTTAATAGCATAAACTTTTACCATTATAATGCACCGTAAATCCGTTAAACAAGTTTGAGCTGTTTTTAGTGCCCTTTGTTGTGTAATAGCACTTTTAAGTGGTAAGTAAAAGCCTAGTACTGCTCAACAGCATGAGGCAATGTAATGCTTGCATTTTTAAAGATCAACTGAGTTCTGTTGTACAGCTAACAGGTATTTAATCAAATACACGTGAGTTATTGTAATGCGTAAAGCTGTATTTACATTAATTTTACTTGAAAATTAATGAACGTGATCTGTCACGTCACTGTCTGTCACTTTTTCACAGCTCATATTTATTTAAATTTACATATTTTACGTGGCCCTAGATGTCCAAATTTGATCTTTTTCTTGTTAATCAAGGCTTAACTGCTGTGCCAAAGTGTAGGCAGCTCCCAATTTTGAACAAATAATAAAATATATTTTTGTTTCAGACGTTGCGGTCCTCCTTGGCAACGTTATGGCGTGTCGTCCTGACGTCCGACGTCAACGCTTCTGAAAGACTTTAAAATAGTTATATTTTAGTGATAATTTCTATTTTGTGTTTAGTTGAGTGTTTTTCTCTATTCAAGTGTTGTTTTCTGGTAAGTGGATGCATACCGCAACCCAATCCGGTGATGGCACGTTAAATCAAAATTACATTTGTTTACATTGCGATAGATCTTTTCAATCAAAAAGGGGTCTTAACATTCATATTTCAAAAAAACATCGTCTTTGTATTAGCCAGAACGGCCCTGCTCTAAATTTAGACCCAGTTTCTTTACCGGCACCTGTTTCCGACAGTCCAAATTCTACCCCATTCCATTTGTACCTTAGTTACCTAAAAAATAATGTGCCTGTTATCAAACGAGTCCCGCGCGGCGCCAGGATCTCCGTCGCAAACCACCTTTCAGGCTTGATTAAAAAATGTGTGGAGAGCAACCAAATTGTAGACTGGCATAATCTCTTCCTTTTTTCGTATACCACTTTGCATGTCAAAAAAGATGAGGCTACTATTTCTCTAACCCAAAAAATCAAAAATAACTGTTTAACAAAAACATCTTCACCTTTTGATTCTCCCAAGAGGGGAACATTATCTAGAATTAAATTAATTGAAGGCAAAATTGCCGACGGGGATCTCAAAGGCGCCGCACGTCTTCTTTTTACTAACGACGTGTTGTCGCCTGATACTCCTGATACCCTTTCGGCTTTGCATTCGAAACATCCCCCGGCTCCCGTGATCCCGTATTTTTTCGACTCTCCTACAGCAGACCAGGCCTGCCTCGAAATCGAAGGCAAAGACGTTATTGACGCAATAATTTCTTTTAAAACCGGTTCAGCGGCCGGCCTGGACGGAATCTCACCCCAACATTTAAAAGATTTAACTTCTTATTCTGTGGGTGATGCAGGTGTGCAGCTTATTTGCTCTATTACAAAATTAATAAATTTTATGTTTTCAGGCAAAATCAACGCTGATATTGCCTCACTTTTATTTGGTGCTAATTTGATCGCCCTAACTAAAAAGGACGGAGGGGTGAGACCCATTGCTGTGGGGTCAACTTTAAGACGTTTGGCATCCAAAATTGCGGTGAGACATATCAAATCTAAATTACAGTCTGTTTTCGAACCTATACAATTAGGATTTGGCACGAAAGGTGGGTGTGAGGCAGCCGTCCATGCCTTAAGAACCTACCTTTCGTATGATGATTGCGAAATTGTAGTCAAAATTGACGTCAAAAATGCTTTCAATTCAGTAAACAGGGATGCCATGCTGACAGAAGTTAAGAACAAAATTCCGGAACTCTATCAATACCTGCTTACCTGCTACGCAGAACCTTCAAAATTAATTTACCGTTCCCATGAACTTTCTTCGGAGGTCGGCTGTCAGCAGGGCGATCCCCTCGGGCCAGCAATTTTTAGCTTGGCTATAAATCCGATTATTCAAAATTTAAAATCAAAATTTAACGTTTGGTATTTGGATGACGGAACCCTGGGAGGCGATGTGGACACTGTGCTATCTGACTTATCAGATATTAAAACAAATTTCGAAAATATTGGTTTAGAATTAAATTTTAGCAAATGTGAACTCTTCATTCAAAAAACTTCTTACGGTTTGGATAATTTAAAATCCAAATTAAATTTTCTGGCACCGAATATCAAAATAGTAGACAGAAAGTCACTTTGCCTCCTGGGTTCTCCCATCTTTGAAGAATCTTTTCCTGATTACATTACTAACACTATTTCTAAATTCCAAAGTCACGCAAATTGTTTACTCGAAATCAGTCCTCATTATGCTCTTATAATTCTAAAGTTTTGCCTTTTTGTCCCTAAATTTACTTATGTGCTTCGCTGTAGCCCTTTTTGGAAACATCCAAATTTGCTTTCACCAATAGACGATTTAATCAAAACTAGTTTAGAAACGATTTTAAATATTCAGCTCAATGAACCATCTTAGTTACAAGCATCCCTCCCTATTCGGTTTGGCGGTTTAGGAATCCGCAAAATTTCGAGTGTTGCTTCCCCAGCCTTTTTGTCGTCCACCCATAGCACGTCACGTCTCATAGGTAATGTCCTAAGGGCTTTGCCCACAAACTATGAGACTGCGGGCTTGGAGGATGCCAAGAATGCTTTTCAAATTGCTTGCCCGGGTAAAGAATTTCCAGACAACCTAAAATCTCAGAGGAGCTGGGACGATATTTATTGCGATTTAACATACAAATCGATTCTGAGCCGCAGTTCAAGTCCGGATCGCGCAAGACTTTTGGCGGTCGGAACCAGAGAGGCCGGTCATTGGCTACATGCCCATCCTTCTCCATATACCGGTACCTTCCTGGATCCGACCTCGCTTCGTCTGGCGACTGGTCTGCGGCTTGGGGTCACGGTATGCACTCCACACACATGCCCTTGTGGCACGGACGTGGACCGACTGGGTCACCACGGACTTTGTTGTCAAAAAAGTGCAGGCCGCTTTTCAAGACATGCAACACTTAATGACATAATCCGCCGGTCTCTTGCCAGCATCAATGTGCCTGCTCTTCTTGAGCCGACTGGCATTGTCAGAGATGATGGCAAAAGACCTGATGGTGTGTCTTTGGTCCCGTGGAGTTTGGGACGGATGCTTGTGTGGGACGCTACCTGTGTAGACACACTGGCACCGTCCCACCTCCAACGGACTACTTCTAAAGCGGGTGCAGCGGCAGAAAATGCCGAAAATCTGAAAGTTATTAAATATGGAGGCCTTGGCAGAGAGTACAACTTTGTGCCCTTTGGCGTCGAGACCCTCGGTCCGTGGGGTCCCAGTGCGCATAAGTTATTTGCGGAAATCGCGAAACGTCTAGTTGATGTAACTGGTGACCGAAAAGCTGGCGGCTTTCTCGCGCAACGCATCAGCATTGCAATTCAGCGAGGAAATGCCGCCAGCATCCTCGGTACAATGCCCCGAGGGCCTTTTTTAAGCCTAACTTAGTTTTAATTTAATTTAGTTAATGTTAATAATCATCTTGTAATTTGGTTATGTAAATAAAAAATTTTACTGTATTCGTCGGCCATATTGGGGAAAAGCACATATTATATGATCAACAAAAAAACAGCATTTTTACGGTGAACGTATAGGTATTATATATTATTATTTTAACTGTGCGTGTTACCTAACCATGTTTGTATAATGATTATAATATGTTGGTAACGAATTAAGTTGTGATTTCATTGTACGTGTAATTTAAGCATTTTGTTTCACACAATGTTGAAGAAATCGTTTAAAATAAGAGTAAGAATTGGAGGAATCAGACAAAAATATCAAAGGAACATGCAAAAATTATGATGTTTACAAATCCGATCATTACACAACAAAAGATTCGTGAATTGTAGCGATAATAAATAAGGTTCCTTAGGTCAGCCAAATCAAGTAGGACCTGTCAACATTGGAAATACACAAGGTACGGAATCCTCGTGTTTTGAAAAATCTTTTAATGCGAATAATGAGAACATTCAACAAAATCGTATTCATATTTCTGTTCGCTTGATGCTGAAAGGTAACACCTTAGAGCTCCGACGAAAGTGAAGATAACAGTGATATTGATTAATATATAAAATGTACTTCATTTCGTAAAAATATAAGAAGGAATATTGAAAGGAATATTAATCAAATAGCGTTAAAAGATTATTTATGCAAATTATGAATGAATTGATTCCGGAAATATTACATGTGGAGCCAAGGACCATTTTAAAAACACCTAGATTTGTCAATATAAAAAATGGGGTGAATATTGGCATAACTGAATTACTAATACTTTAACTTTGCTATTGGAAAACTGGACAGATGTCTCAGAAAATATATATTTAAATTAAATAAAAACGTCATTTTAAGTACGTAAGTTTTTTATTTATGTAGATTTAAGGGTAATTAATCATTTCTTTGCATGTTATAATTTTTTAATGAAATCTAAATTCTAAAAAAACATTTTCAAAAACAAATAATATTCATTATTTTTATCATTTTTCAATAACGTACTTTAACAGCAAGAAACATACTGCTCAAATCATTTATTCATATTATCCTAGATAGACTTTTCATACTATCTTTACTGTAGACAATAACTACTCGTATAGTAATGATTTTGAACTACGGTCGTCTGGGATGCAACCATGTCTGTGTAATTCACGTCTGTGTCTGAATTGTCTTCCATGTTCGAATATTGTTCCTGTTTAAAAAGCAGTTCTTTAATCTCCATTACTTTTTTATCGCACTTGGAATGATCATCTTTCATTAATTTGTACTGTGTTTTTTAGGCAGCCACCACAAGTTCCCAATTTCCTCCCACAAAGAAGGTAGTATTGTTTGCCCTCTCTCTATCGTCTGTACTATTTTGTACGGCATTGTATGGTTGGTGCAAAAAATACTGAAAATAAGAACACAATATTATTAAAAAGCATCACCCATAAACAGTATATTAGTTAGTGCGTTTTTTGAAGTTTTTGACCATCCTAAAGTGTACACTACATCGATAATGAAGTAAATAACGGTCTTTTATATAAACTAATTGCGGAAAAAATATCTTAATGATGTATGAAGTACGACACGCACGAGCACAACCATCATGAGTCTCTCACAACTGAACTGACAAAATCGGTTTCCACTGCAGTTTGCAGAGCGCGATAAGGACATCGCTATAAACATGCATAGTGCTGTCTCACCATAATGTCACCATATTCATTTTAATAAGCCAAGCGCAGGAATAGTTATGCACATAACGCGTTCAGAAAGCCTTTTTATCAACTCGTAACAAATGGATTCAAGATGTACAAAAATTCTGAAATGGGTTTTATTGTTTTGCTCAAGGATCCCCAAAATTGCGTTCAAGTAATGGCACTATTTCAGTCTACCTCAAGTCTACTGGTATACCGGTGAACCCATATAGAACTACTTTATAGACAATGGCACTACAGTGGTTCACCAAAAGTATTCTCTCTAGCCTCTGGCTTAATAATTGTTCACATGTTGCTGGCGGCAATAATTAGCCATTTTAAAGGCTCACCGGGCTGCTATAGATCGACACCAATTTGTAAATATTTTATAACCAAAAAATATCATTTTTCGGATCTATTCATAAAAGCAATAGACCTAATAATAATGATATAACTTAATTTAATACCACCCCACCAATATTAATATGTTAATTATGCAAAATTCGTTCAATGCTAGAAATACACAATTGTTTTGGTTATTTCACACATATATGTATATAACATTTTATATCAAAACCACAAAATATCGAAGGCGCGTGAAAATTTTCAATGAAACTTATATAGACATTTACAGTAAACTACATTGCGCAGTAATATTTGAAGGCAACAAAATAAAGGAAACAAATATGTTTTGATGCAAACAAATATGGTGCTCTCACTCACTCAGTTTGGCCGTCTTCGTCCATATTATATTGCGAGAAAAAGTTGTTAAATTACAACGTCAATTCTATTATAACATTTGTACCGTGGTATTAGAGATGTTTTTGCAATGATGTAGGGTTTATTTAAGTTCTAACTGTGAACACTTAAATAGCTCCAATAATTCTTTTACTACATTCTAATGCTCGTCTAATGCAATTAACATCTTCATTATCAAATATATTGCTAGTATAATGCTTCTGTAATGCGATTGGCAACTTCATTGACCGTAATAATGCTTCTTTAATGCGATTGATACATTCTTTGACCACAATAATGCTAATATGATGCGCCTGTAATGCAATTAAATAACTATTGTGAACCTATTTAAGATCTCAAGCCGTATAATTTGTGCCCAAATAAGCATTACAGCAGCCATATAAACGTTTGTAATGCTACTATAGAACTAACTCAAAATGCGAAAACGATACATAAATGCTGTAAGTCGGCCGTTATACTGCTTTTATGTGTTACTTGGGATGTCTTCATGTAAAACACTTCCACAAAATTTCATAGTGCGCCATTGCGCACTAAGAAATTTTGTGTTTTTAAAAACTTACAATTTAATACTAAATACCATTAAAATCCGCTGTCACTTTTTCTGAACGTAAAACGGAACGGAGTGAAATTCGTACATTATCAGATGGTAAAAATAAAATTGTAATATAAGTTGATTTTTTTGAAACTAGGATATTGCTCAAAAACTAGGCAATGGCCTAGTTTTTGAGCAATATCCTAGTTTCAAAAAAAGCAACTTATATTACAATTTTAATTTGGTAATTTTTGCAGGTTTGGTAATTTTCGCAGCCGCCTTGCTTTTTAGATTTGACCTCACTATCGGCTTAAACTCCCCCGAAAACCATGAAAACGACACCCTTGATGAAAAATCTGAACATTTTCGCAGCCGCCATCTTGCTTTTTAATTTTGACTACACTTTCGGCTTTAACACCCGCGAAAATCATGAAAACGACACCCATGATGAAAAATCTGAACATTTTCGCAGCCACCATCTTGCTTTTTAATTTTGACCTCACTATCGAATTTAACACCCCAGAAAACCATGAAAACGATAACCATAATGAAAAATCTGAATATTTTTGCAGCCGCCATCTTGCTTTTTAGTTTTAACTTTTGACCTCACTATCGGCTTTAACACCCCCGAAAACCATGAAAACGACACCCATGACGAAAAATCTGAACATTTATGCAGCTCAGTTTGTCGCGCATTTAAAAATAGAAAACGGCAAATAAAAAAAATCAAATAACAGCTCCTCACGCGCAAGCGCGGCGTGATCTTATCACTTCTAACGATTCTCGTAACCATAGTATGGTTACGAGAATTATATATTATATAATTATATGATATTTTAATAATATCTTTAGGCTAATTCTATGATTAAGGCGCTGACAAGACCCAATTGACCAAAATAGGCTTCTCTTAAGAAAGAAAATTGCCAAATCTGTAAAGTTTGTGGTAGCGGAAAAAATATATGATAATTTTGAACATATTTCCCAGAACTTGGTTGTCACCAAAACACGTTTTGAAAAAAAAATCTCGATACAAACTAACGTTAAACTAACCTCTTACCTTGAGTTCTAATCCAAAATATCTGTATTAAATATCAACATAAATTACGTATTTAATTAATAGCAAGTACGTCTTATTCTAATGCAGAACTTGGTTGTTTTTTATTTTCGATTACTCAACTCAGTTCTGAGTAAATAGATAATTACTTCATATTTTGCAATAAATTGCAAGCGTTTTATCGTCGCGCTTCTCTTTCTTTTCTATGCAATCTGACAGTGACCGCGGTTTAGGTGTTGTCAGCGTCTTAAATAAACGCAATTCCATGACCCAACCGCGATGTATTTTGAAGAAGCGGTTGTGGATTGAGTCGAGTAAAGAGTGTGCGACGTTATTCAGCGTTGTTATTAACCCAAATCTATTCATTAAGAAGAGATAACCGAGTGTATCAAGTGATCGAGTGCCAAAAGTGTGCCTGGCTGACGGACCATAGAATTTATCTCCTCACAAACTATGTGGAAACCTAACTAAACGATTTGTGTGTCTGTGTACATAAGCCATTTGAATAAAAAACGTACGGATTATTTAATACTTTCTAATATTTTATTTTAGGTAGGTAAATTTATACCGACCTACGCGTTGCCAATATCATCTGCCTAGTCTTTTTCCCAACTAAGTTGGGGTCGGCTTCAAGTCTAACCGGATGCAGCTGAATACCAGTATTTTACATAGAGCGACTGCCTATCTGACCTCCACAACCCAGTTACTGGGTAACACGATACCCCTTGGTAAGACTGGTTGTCAGACTTTTGGGCTTCTGACTACCCGTAACGACTGTCAAAGATCTACAAATGACAGCCGGGACCGAGGCACGGAGAGGTCTTGAAGATGGTCACCCATCCACGGACCAATCGCGGCAAGCGTAGCTTAACCTTATCGATCGATCCGTGCGGCTGTTATTACTTAGCCACAAGCCCCTCGTCACTAGCCACAAGCCCCACAAGCGTTGCCAATATAAATAATAAAATAATATTCATAAAATCACCGTCATCAATACTACAACAAAATTCAACAGTTCAACTGACGATCGCGCAGCGTGCGCACCTGCCGGCGGGCGGCTAGGCTCACTTCATCCAGCCCAAGTGAAGTGATGTTGCTATGGCAACGAGAATCGAGTGAAGTGATAAGATCACGACACTCGCGCGTCGCGCTTACCGACTCACTTCACCTAGACGATTCACGGGTGGTTACTATGGTTACGTGAATCGGGTGAAGTGATAAGATCACGCCGCGCTTGCGCGTGAGGCGCTGTTATTAAGATGAGTTTATTTTTTAATTTGCTGTTTTTTATTTTTAAATGCGCGACAAACAAAAATTTGGTTTTACCACCTTTATATCAAAATCCAAAATGGCGGCTACAAACATTTTTCATCAAGGGTGTCGTTTTCATGGTTTTCGGGGGTGTTACAGCCGATACTGAGGTCAAATCTAAAAAGCAAGATGGCGGCTGCGGAAATGTTCAGATTTTTCATCATGGGTGTCGCTTTCATGGTTTTCGGGGGTGTTAAAGCCGATAGTGAGGTCAAATCTATAAAGCAAGGTGGCGGCTGTGAAAATATTCAGATTTTTCATCATGGGTATCGTTTTCACGGTTTTCGGGGGTGTTAAATCCAAAAATTAAAAAGCAAGATGGCGGCTGCAAAATTGTTCAGATTTTTTATCATGAGTGTCGTTTTCATGGTTTTCGGGGGTGTTAAATCCGATAGTGTGGTCAAAATTAAAAAGCAAGATGGTGGCTACGAAAATGTTCAGATTTTTCATCATGGGTGTCGTTTTCATGGTTTTCGGGGGTGCTAAAGCCGATAGTGTGCTCAAAATTAAAAAGCAAGATGGCGGCTGAAAAAATGTTCAGATTTTTTATCATGAGTGTCGTTTTCATGGTTTTAAAGCCAATAGTGAGGTCAAATCTAAAAATCAAGGTGGCGGCTGTGAAAATATTCAGATTTTTCATCATGGGTATCGTTTTCATGGTTTTCGGGGGTGTTAAATCCAATAGTGTGGTCAAAATTAAAAAGCAAGATGGCGGCTGCAAAAAAGTTCAGATTTTTTATCATGAGTGTCGTTTTCATGGTTTTCGGGGGTGTTAAATCCGATAGTGTGGTCAAAATTAAAAAGCAAGATGGCGGCTGCAAAAATGTTCAGATTTTTTATCATGAGTGTCGTTTTCATGGTTTTCGGGGGTGTTAAAGCCGATCATCATCATCATCATCATCATCATTTCAGCCGAAAGACGTCCACTGCTGGACATAGGCCTCCCCCAAGCACCGCCACTTCGACCGGTTTTGTGCTTCCCGCATCCAGCGGATTCCTGCGGCCTTCACAAGGTCATCGGTCCACCTTGTAGGAGGCCTTCCAACGCTACGTCTTCCGGTACGCGGTCGCCATTCCAGAACCTTTCGGCCCCATCGGCCATCTGTTCTGCGAGCAATGTGCCCTGCCCACTACCACTTAAGTTTGGCAATTCTTCGGCCTATATCGGTGACCTTGGTTCGCCTACGGATCTCTTCATTTCTGATTCGATCACGTAGGGAAACTCCAAGCATAGCTATCTCCATTGCCCTTTGAGTGACTTTTAGCTTTTTTATAAGGCCCATTGTAAGCGACCACGTTTCAGTGCCATAGGTCATCACTGGCAACACGCACTGGTCAAAGACTTTCGTCTTGAGACACTGTGGTATGTGGGACGAGAAGATATTGCGTAACTTCCCGAACGCTGCCCAGCCGAGTCGGATACGACGATTGACCTCTTTCTCGAAGTTGGACCTACCTAACTGGACAGTTTGTCCTAGATAAACATACTCGTCCACAACTTCGAGCGTAGCGTCTCCGATTTTCATGAGAGTGGGTATAACATGGGCATTTGACATGACCTTTGTCTTGTCCATGTTCATTTTAAGACCCACTCTTTCGGAAGCTCTACTGAGGTCATCGAGCATTGTACTGAGGTCCTCCATAGTCTCAGCCATGGCAACTATATCGTCGGCAAACCGAAGGTGATTGATGTACTCGCCGTTGATGTTGATGCCTGGCCCTTTCCAGTCCAGAACCTTGAAGATATCTTCCAGTGCAGCGGTGAACAGTTTCGGAGAGATAACGTCCCCCTGTCTCACATCTCGCTGCAGAAGGATAGGTTTCGAGGTCTGGTCCTGGAGTCGGACTGACATAGTGGCGTTTTCGTACAGACACTTAAGCACCTCGATGTACCGATAGTCGATCTGGCACCGTTGAAGAGACTGCAGTACAGCCCATGTCTCGATCGAATCGAAGGCTTTTTCGTAGACCACAAACGCTAAGCAGAGAGGCAGGTTATACTCCTCGGTCTTCTGTATAACCTGCCGCAGGGTATGTATGTGGTCTACAGTGCTAAAGCCTTTACAGAATCCGGCTTGTTCGGGAGGCTGGAAGTCGTCAAACCTGCGCGCGAGACGGTTCGTGATGACTCTTGTGAACAGCTTGTAGACATGGCTCAGAAGTGAGATGGGCCTATAACTCTTAAGGAGGGTATTGTCGCCCTTCTTAAAGAACAGTATCACCACACCTCTGTTCCATGCCTGTGGCGTTTTGCCCTCGAGTATGACGGAACCAAATAGCTTCGAGGATAGCTTGGAGGGCCTTGAGAACGGGTTTTCCATCGGCCCTCAGAAGTTCAGCCGTAATTCCGTCATCACCCGGCGCCTTGTTGTTTTTGAGCTGCTTCAGAGCCATCCTAATCTCGTACTAGCTGACGTCCGGGATGTCTTCGGTGTAGTGTCGGGTCAGTCTAGCTCTTGGGTCGTTTGCCAGATTCATACCAGGGTTGCCTGTTGACGTGTATAACTGTCCATAGAAACTCTCGATCTCTCTCAACAGCTCATGTTTGGCGGATACGATCCTGCCATCATTGGTCTTCAGTTTCACAAGCTGGCTCTGTCCAATAGACAGATCTCTTGTAAAGACCTTGGAGCCTTTATTCCGCTCTATCGCGTCCTTAATGCGCTCTGTATTAAAGCGGCAAAGGTCGCTTTTTAAGGACTTAGAGATCCGTCTATTGAGCTGGCGGTACTTGAGCGCATCAACTGAAGACTGCAGGATCATCTCGCGCCTCTCCTCCATGAGCCGTATAGTAGGATCAGAGAGCTTCTTGTTTCTATTTGTACGACGGGTCTTGAAGATCTTAGACCCGACCGTATGGACAGTTTCCACGAACCCATCGTTATAATCGTCCACAGAGCTCCCTAGGCACTCGAAACGATTCTGAATTTCGAGCTGAAAGCTCTCGGGGTTTTGGACTTGGTTCGGTGCTGGGCGGAGCGTAGACTTCATCAGTCGAGATCTTTCCAGCTTGATATTTAAATTCAATGTGCCTCTTACCATTCGGTAATCACTTCCGGTTTTCACCGCGTTGATCACAGAGACATCATTGAATACTTGCTTCTTGGTCGACATAATGAAGTCAATCTCATTTTTTGTTGCACCATCAGGGCTCTGCCAGGTCCACTTTCTGTGCTCACGTTTTCTGAAGAAGGAGTTCATCATAAAGAGGCCTTCCTTCTCCATAAAACTGGCTAGTAGGTGGCCTCGGTGGTTCCGACGCCCAACTCCAAATTGCCCCACTCGCAGCTCATCACCGTTTCGTTTGCCCAGTTTCGCGTTGAAGTCCCCTATGACAACGGTGAAGTGAGTTTTAGAGCCATGCATGGCTCTGGGGGGGAGGGGTTGCCATAATCGCCACGCTGGGCAGGCGGGTTGGCGATCGCAGTATGGTGTTAATATGCATAGAGAACGCTGCTGCCCCTTCTCTAGTAAGTCCCTTAGTCGCCTTTTACGACACCCACGGGAAGAAATGGGATGGTACTATTCTTTACGTTCGGCACCACACGGACCGATTAAAGCCGATAGTGAGGTCAAATCTAAAAAGCAAGACGGCGGCTGCGAAAATATTCAGATTTTTCATCATGGGTATCGTTTTCATGATTTTCGGGGGTGTTAAATCAGATAGTGAGGTCGAAATTAAAAAGCAAGATGGTGGCTGCGAAAATGTTCAGATTTTTCATCATGGGTGTCGTTTTCATGGTTTTCGGGGGTGTAAAAGCCGATAGTGAGGTCTTGAGAAATTACCAAACCTTTTGGAATAAAAAAAAACAAAAAAGATTTTCTGAATTTCTGTTTTGCTAATTTATTTAAAAAACACCCTAAATAGTAACGTTTCAACACTTAAATACTAGGTTTGAAATAATATAAAATGATCAATAGAATTAGTATCAAAATATTATTAAAATCTCGTTTACCTATGATTATAAATGTAATGCATCAGTGGGATAACACCGACAGCTCACTCCACGCGAGTTTTCACGGTGAGAGTTTTACGGAATCGACATGCAGCTATATCAGTTGTCACAAAATAATGACGTGTGATTTAATTTAAAAAAAAAAACATGATTTTTGTTGATAAGGAGTGTACGGAACCGCACGTTATTTTGAATGAACAAACAGCTTTGGAAAAGGTGGTCAGTCGAATACCTACAGCAACTTCAGGCTAGATCAAAATGGCGTAAGCCAAGTAGGAACTTCGAAATCGTCGACGTCGTTCTTATCAAGGACGAAAACTTGCCGCCCGGCAAGTGGGTGCTAGGACGTATTCAAACAGTTCATCCTGGAAAGGATGGCTATGTAAGGGTAGTCAGCTTAAAAACCAAAAATAATATCATTCAACGACCTGTCACCAGACTTGTGTTGTTACCAGTAAACGAGGATACAATACAGGATCAAAATGTCAACCATCAAAATAAATCAGACGAGCGAAGCAAGAGAAAGCGACTTCCTCGCAACAACGTATCATTGAAGAACCTATTCACCAGCTTCTTATTACTATTTTTCATGTTATTATCATCTACTTCAGCGCAAAATATACCTAATCATGAATCGTATAATCTGACGTCATTAGAACAGAGTCAAGCCATTTACTTCGACAGAATATCCAATCTTCAGTACATCCAGGACGATTGGCATCTAGTTGTATACTATAACATGACGACCTACTGGAAAGGCTTAGCCGACATCAAGAGTTACGTCAATCATATCAAGTTATTATGCAACACCCATGCAAGTAAACAATATCAGAGTATCACTCATCAATTAGAGCACGAAATAAACGAAATTGAACATTATGATTTGTTACTTAAATATCAAAGTCCGAAGAGGCTGAAAAGAGGCCTAGTAAACGGCGCGGGTTATATTGCCAACTCGCTATTCGGTGTACTAGACGAAAGGTTTGCTGAAAAATATAAGGGTGACATCGAGCAGATCAGTCATAATGAAGAACATCTACAGAAACTTATAAAAAATCAAACAAGCATCTTAGAATCAGAGTTTAACATCGTACACCGTAACGAGGACATCATGAATAAACAATTTTCATTTATCAAACAACGACTTCAGAATATATCAACTGAGGTGAATAAAGTACGCTTTGAAAATGAAGATAGCCTTTATATCACCTCATCAGCACTAGCAGCATCAATAATTCTCACAAATATTCGTTGGATTCAGCAAACGCTAATCGGTACCGTAACAGATATCTCACACGGGCGCATTGACAGTCATTTGCTGTCGCCGGAGCAATTATCGTATCAGCTGAGCACTATCTCCAGTCAACTGAATGGTAAACTTACGATACCTGTGGACTTGAAGAATGTCAAGGATCTGTACCGTTTACTAAAAGTGTCAGCTAGAGTCTTCTCTAACTACTTAATCGGCTTTTCGGTTGGTAGTGGTGAAGGCTTAACACGTGCTTTTTTTTTGTGTTACAAGTTTTTTAGATTTTAGTGGTTTTTATTGGTTTGAACTTCAATCGAGATCATTCTTTGTGTTTGTGTTTTGGCGTAAGGTTTGTTTTAACACTGATTTAGATTATTTTTAGAGATTTTAACTGGCGTCCACTATGGATGCCAAAAAACCACCCGGCCCCCCTGATCCCTTTGATTTCTCTCCGATGTTAACAGTTACTCTCCCCGACGACAATGTGCAAGTAGATATTATGGACTCAGAATCTGCAAATAGGAAAAGATCAGCTGGTTCCGGCTACTTTAACTAACCCTCCTAAGCTAGCTAAAAACATAGTTGGAAGACAGATATACACAATGAGAGATTACCCCCCATACATAGTACACATATCTTTAAAAGATGGTCAGACCCCAGGTACTGTTCTGCACCCTGTTAAATTTGGTATGTTCTTGACACAAAATAATTACAGCAACATACTCCTGGGCAGTGTCAAACGCGTAGGAAGAAACCGGGTTTCAGTCGAGTTCAAGTCTCACCAGGATGCTAATAGTTTTTTAATCAGTCCCATTTTACTTAAAAATAATTTCATTGCTTCAATCCCACAATTTAACATCACTCGTTTAGGTCTTGTCAGAGACGTTCCCATAGAATGGACTGAGGAAGAAGTTATAGAGAACATCAAGGTTCCCACTGGATGCGGCCCTTTAATTAAGGCTAGGAGAATGAGCCGTAAGGTGATTTCTCTGGGTGTTACCGAATGGAAACCCACTCAAACGGTTGTTTTAACCTTTGACGGCCAAATTTTACCTAAGCGAGTCTTTTGTTTCTACTCTGCTCTCTCAGTTGAGACATACATGTACCCAACCATCCAATGCTTCAACTGTTGTCGATATGGCCACACACGCACAGTATGTCGCTCAAAACCCCGCTGTTTTAAATGCGGTCAAGATCATCCAGGTGGTGGATGCCAAGTTACCTCTGATTGTGCCTTTTGTGTTTCCTGTTCTGGCAATCATTATGCTAACGATAAGACTTGCCCTGAATTGGGGCGACAGAAAGGCATAAAAGCTCTCATGGCAGAGAAGTCAGTCTCATATGCGGAAGCAAGTCAGGTCTTTCCATCGGTTTCAAGATCATATGCTGAAGTGTCTCGAATATCTCAAAAGACCAAACTAGTAACAAGTCCCTCTCATTCTCCCAGTCCTCTCCCCCAAACTCCAAAATCTCACCGCAAAACGGTATTCCTTAAACCAAAATCCCATGTCCCAATCCTCCCAATCCCAATCCCATCTTTCACCTAGCTATGATAAGCAGGCACATCAAGCCCTCACACAGAACTACTCCTTCTCCTCTTCCCAAAACGGTTGCGCTTACCCTAGGGAAAGTGCAATCAGTCCTGACAACTCAGAAAATATTCTGAATATTATATCCAGTATGCTAATGACTGTATTAGCAAACCCAATTCAATCCCTACCTGACCACGTTGCCGACAAGCTGACATCCATTGTTAATTACATCCACAATGTTCCACCCCCTGGCATTCCTTCAATGGAACGTGAGGAGTGTTGCTCCTAGGAAGCCTGACCTCCTCTTCCTAATTAATAAATTTAAACCATCAATCTGCGGCATCGCTGAGACATGGCTCCGTTCTGAAAGTAATTTCAGGATTCCATGTTTCAGTGCTGTTCGTCATGACAGATCAGATGGATATGGAGGATGTGCTTTGTTCATCAATAACAAAGTACCATTCTCCCCAATTCCTCTACCCTTTGTTGGTGACAACATCAATGCTGTTGCTGTTAAGGCTGAGGATATAAATATTTTTTGTTTTTATATTGCACACCCACAAATTGAAGATCTTTTTACAATTAAAAGCTTGCTGAGTAATGTACAAGGCCCATTACTTATTATGGGTGATTTTAATGGACATCATTTTAGATGGGGATCAGAAACCTGCGACAACTTTGGTATAGGCCTGGTGGACATAATAGATGAGCTTAACCTATGTGTAATCAATGATGGCAGTCCCACACGTAGGTCTGCTCCAGGGCAGAACAACAGCTGCGTTGATTTGACGTTCTGTTCATCTAGTATAGCCAGCATTTTTAATTGGAGTCGCTTGAATATGACTTATGGGAGTGATCACTATCCCATCATGGTTGAAATCCCTTCCAAGACTATCCCTGACAAAATCTCCCCTCCTTTATTAAAATACCAGCTGAACTCAGTTGATTGGGACCTTTACTCAAAAATTTTGGACTTACGTGTCTCTTCTCTTCCATCCATTAACGCTGAGACTGCTCAGGAATGCTTTTCGTCATTCTCCAACACCATTTCTTCTACAGCAGATGACTGCTTCCCTTCAAAAAAACCGCGAACGGACAAAATCCCATCCCCGCCATGGTGGGATAGGGAATGCTCTGCTGTGATCAGGGCCAGGAATGAGGCTGAAATTAATTTCAATTCCGACATGAACCTGGATAATATCATTGCTTTTCAACATGTATTGGCTAAATCCAAGAAATTACTAAAACATAAGAAGAGAGAAGGTTGGCGGAAGTATTGTGGCTCACTGAGTCCATCCACTCCAGTGTCAGCTGTGTTGCGTAAACTGAAATGTTACAGAAATAGTTTGAAGCCGCCCTCCGGGAGCGTGCTGGCTGCGGAATTGGGTAACCAGTTTTTCTGTAAGCTCGCTCCAGTCTATGTTCCTCATATGGATGAATGTGTCGCTTCAGGCTCTCAGTTGATATCGGATGACCCTCTGGATAGACCATTTACTCTGGAGGAACTTAAATCGGTCCTCGCCCATGTAAAGGATTCAGCTCCTGGAGTGGATGGATTCCCTTACTCCTTCATCACCAAAGCTGGTGACAAGACCCACCAATATTATCTGGATTTAGTCAATTATTGTTTTACCTCCGGTTATATTCCTCCCGATTGGAAGGTTCAAGTCGTAATCCCCATACTAAAACCTGGTAAAGATCCTAGTGACCATTCTTCTTACAGACCAATTGCTCTATCGTCCATACTTATTAAGCTGTTAGAACACTTGATTAAAAACCGACTGGAATGGTTTGTCGAAAACAGGAAGCTGCTGCCAACGACTCAATTCGGCTTTAGGAAAGGCCTGGGTACTGCTGATAGTGTGGGTACCCTCACTTCAGAGATCCGGCTGGCCCTCAGTAGAAATGAGTCTGTGGTAGCCGTTTTCTTAGACATTTCAGCTGCCTATGACTCTGTCCTCCTCCCAGTTCTCAGGCAGAAAATGCAAGAGCTGAGAATCCCGGCGAGGATTTGCGCAAATCATTTGCAGCATTTTTTCTGATCGTAGCGTTCAACTCAGGATTCCAGGGGAGGGCTCTGAACCGAGGTCGGTTTGGAAAGGCCTACCTCAGGGATCCGTACTTAGCCCCCCCCTTATACAATATTTATACCTCTGATCTTCCTTCTTGCCTAAATTTTAACTGTAAAGTACTTCAGTATGCTGACGATATTGCACTATTGGTCTGTGGCAGTTCCATCGAAGATGCCGCTCACTCCATTAACATTTCTCTGTCCTCATTAAACCAATGGCTCTTAGATCACGGGCTATCTTTAAGTGCTCCAAAGAGTACCGCAGTTATCTTTATTCGTAGACGCTTTGTCCCCCAGGTTGATATTAATATTGACGGTCAAGCTATCCCAGTTGAGGAGAAGGCCAGGTTTCTGGGAGTTACCCTGGATTACAGATTGTCGGGAATGGATCACATTAACACCACTTTAAAAAAATGTGAGCGCTCGGTTTCGGTCCTCAAGGCTTTGGCAGGTGTTTGGTGGGGAGCTCACCCATACACCTTAAAGCTAGTTTACAATGCACTGGTCAGAAGCGTGTTGGATTATTGCAGCTTCCTAATTGAGCCCTGTAACAAGGAACCTTTGCGTAGACTGGATTCTATCCAGTCCAAATGTCTGAGGATCATAATCGGTGCCATGAAATCCTCCCCCATAAATGCTCTCCAAATTGAATGTGCAGAACCCCCTCTTAACCTTCGAAGACAATACTTAGCGGATCGTTTCTTGTCAAAAGTTTTCTCCCTTTCGTCCCATCCTTTACTCCCCATTTTGGAAGAAATCTATCTCTCTCTTAACGCGTCTTCTTACTGGAATAATAAATCTATTCCGTTGATGAATAGGTACTTAAACACCTCTCCTCACCTGTTTGTCAATACCCCTCTCTTCCTGTATTTTCTTCCGCGTATGAGGTGGTCCATTTCAGGCCAAAGGTCGTTTTGGGACTTGGTATTTCTAAAAATTCCCAGGACGTAAAGGGCGACTTTGATCGGGCCATACTGGGAGGGTTGGAATTTATTTTACACAGACGCATCCAAATTATCGTCAACTGGTTGTACAGGTGTTTCAACATATTTCCAGAACTCTAAAATTGCTCTTTTATTCCAATGCCCACCAGAGGCTTCCGTATTTACGGGTGAATGTATCGGTATACTAGAAGCCATCAATTTCATTTTAACCCACAATATAAAAAAATCGGTAATTTTCTCAGATTCTCGCAGTAGCATTCAAGCCTTAGCTCAGTGTCAACTAAAATCCAAAATTCACAGTAAAATCATTTCCGACATACTAAATTTATTATTCACTTGCTCGAACAAAGGTTTAAGCATTGAAATAGCTTGGGTGCCCAGTCATTCGGGTATTGGTGGCAACGAGTGCGCTGACTCACTGGCTAAATTTGCTTCATCTAACCCGGTGGATCGGAAGCACTACATGGTGCAAAGTTACGACCTACGAACTGACACCAAATACAAGTTGTATAATTCGTGGTCAGCGGTATGGCAAGTAAGTTCGAAACTCAAAGGGACGTATTACGCCAGTATTCAACCTGACATCCAGCGGAAACCTTGGTTTTTTAAATGCCCCAAACTGTCCAAAAGAACTGTTACATCCTTGTGCAGACTGAGACTTGGTCACTGCTGCAGTCCAGTATTCCTGAACAAGATTCGTGTTCGTGACAGTTCCTTGTGCGAATGCGGTCTTGACGATGGTACTCTGGATCATATATTTTTCTCATGTCCTCTAAATTCCCATTCCTTCGACTTGTACCATAAGCTCCCCAAAATAAAAATCCCTCTTCCTACTAACTTCCATTCCCTACTGACTAACTTTTCTCCTAAACTAATCCAAGTTCTATCAAATTTTTTAAATGTAAATGATATCAAGATGTAGTCTGGTGTGTAGTTATAATAACCTTGTAAAAGTATGTGTTGATTTGTAGTGTTTTAAAATATATATATATTATTATTATTTTTGTAGATAGATTTACTAACAAAAATTGTCTCGTCCTTTCAGCTATTAACAAATAACATACCTAGACAACTACCACAAAGTGCAAAGTTCGACGACTCACCTGTCTTCACCACATGACGCTGGCAGAATAGTCGACATCGGCTCAGTTGCCAAAGAAGAGATAAAAAAAAAAAAAAAAAACTACTTAATCATTGAAATCAAGGTTCCACTCCTAAGCAACGAATTGTTTGACTTGAACAAAATCATATCAATTTCCCATAAGAGAGGACTACAATATTATCATCTCATTCCATCAGTACCGCTCATAGCCTACAATCTACGCAAGGATACAGCATTTCTTCTATCAGAAGCAGACCTAGGGGGAAGTCCCGTAGCGCCGGACGGCACCTACCGCCGGACACTCGTACTATTCAAGCAAGTATAAACCGGTTCGATTCAAAGTACAAGTGAAAGGGGCGCGGGGGGCACACAGCAACAGGATCACGCGCCGTGGCTCGCGAGTGACGCGCAAGTCGCGCAAGGCCACGGCGGGAGCGGGCGTTTGCTGCTTTTGGCGGGAAATCACGGCGTCACGTAAAAATCGATGTAAGTAATTCTGGCACATTTCTGCATTTACATTTTAATGGTATTCAAAAATAAAAGTAGTACTTAATTGTTACCCGTGAACTGATAGAATATTATTAGATTTTTTAACTAATTATAGTAGGTACCACCTAATGTACGAAATCATCTGTCCCTTAGTACCGGACACTAAGTCATCCCTTAGCACCGGACAGTAAACATATTGATATTTCTCGTGAGAATTAACGTTATTTATTCTAATTGTTGAATTTTGTTTTAGAACATAGAAGAATGAATAGCATTGAAATGGAAGAGAAGAAAAAGAAAGGATCGTGGGCTTACAAACGGTGGAAAGCTTACAAACTGCTATCGATATTTTTTTTCCAAAGAACTGAGTGTTATCGCATTGCAGCTTGTCTTAAGCTGCAATGCGATACAATATTCCTAAAAGCACTGTATATGACAAAATTAAGGCGCTAAATCGAGGAGAAGAAGAAACGCCGTACAAAAAAGTGGCAGAAGAAAAATAAAATGAAAAGAACATGAGAGACAAAAAGAAGGAATTAGGATCTAAGTTTAAAGCAGCAATTGTAGGCAAAGGAAAGCAAACCAAAGGAATTAAACCCAAAGGAAAAGAAGCGAAAGACGTGGAGCCCAAAGAAAAATATGGAAATAAAGTGGAACCATTAACTGAAACATCTAACACAAACACAACAATTTGCGTGGTTTGCTTAGAAGACACTGAGGAAGACTGGATCCAGAGCTCATCCTGTCTTGGGTGGGCACATGAAGCATGTGCAGACGTCCCAGAGGCTGGAGATGGCTACATATGTGATCGATGCAAGCTATTCTGAGATGTCCAGTGCTTTTGGTATGGCACAAATATCCGTCCGGTACTAGGTGCCACTTTTATAAATTACATTTTTTGTTACCGAAGTCTGATTAATGGTGTTAATTATTTTTAAGCAGAGGTTGTGTTTTTTTTAGTTTAATTTGATTTCTAACTTAGTTATCTATTGTAAGTCATAAATAAATAAACATTCCTTAAAATATTTTTTATTTTATTTCTAAAAAACCTTAAGTGTCCGCCACTAGGGGACTTCCCCCTACACTCATGTACTCATGTTCCCAACGATATATTGTTATGTTCATTAAACATGCCCATCTACAATCTAAACATGAAGCAGTCTATCTGCGAAATCAAAATTTTCAATAAAAAACAACTATGCCACTCCGTAAAATCGTCATGTGACGAGCAATGGATCAAATTGCACAGGCCGAACAGTTGTATACATGCTGCTCGGAATGCCAAACTCGCATTATTTGCGCCAACGGAATAACAATGGTGAACCTTGTCGGCAACGGGATATTACCCTAGGTCAAGGTTGCACATTGAAAGGAGAGACCTTTAGTATTTATGCTCATAACAATTTCATCAATCATGTAAATATTCATCATCACATCGAAGTCCCAGAGGTGTCCGTACTAAACAAAATCATGAAAACGTCTGCACCAGAGAATTTCAGTGAGGCTGAAGATCATCATCTCATTTGGAATCAATTAAGGGCTCAGATTGACGAGGTTAAGGAACAGTCGTCTACAGATCTGAGCATTCACGACATTCATCACTACACTGTGTTGTACATCAGTGTAGCTACGGTCATCATCTTGGGTGGCGTCGACGTGTATCTCATCAGAAGGCAACGAAGTACGGGCAGGACATCAGCGTCGCCGGCTCCCCAGGGCCAGGAGGCTCCCGGGGCGGGGCCTGTGATGGTCGCGCCGACAGACAGGGCGCCGGTGGCATCACGTTTAGCAGAATCAGTTCAAAACTGTAGTGAAGTGTTCACAATCAGTGAGTAGACAGGGCTACCTCGCCCACGTTTCTACGTTCAGTGCACTTACAAGACCACGATGATTAAAGACATCAGGTGTATTTTTGAATGGTCGTTTTAGTAAGTTTTATCGCACTTGTATCGTTAGCTATCTATATCATTTTACTTGTTTCTCACTTTAATTATCTGCCAATCAATCATGTCAGTTGTCCCATTTGGGCGGGCAGGATGTACGGAACCGCACGTTATTTTAAAGACTCACGCGTCGTGCATTCTGTGTGCTAAGCATTTGTACCTATCATTAAAGTTAATTTGTTTAAGTACATTTATTCAATAAATCAGTGTTCAACGGACATTCGCGGTGGTCGGTTTTATTTCATCATCATCCCCAATAGAAACGCCCCGGCATCATCATTAAGTGAGGATGTTCCGGTCTTACGCCCATTCATTTTTCATTACGATTTCTATGTGTGCGTACGCGCAGCGGAATGTTGTTGAATTTAAAGATTTTAATTATGCAGATATTTAGTGTATGACGTCGTATAATTGTGTATGGTAAAAAAAAATTTGTGCACGCAACCATTGTGGAGAAATTCACCAAAAACTGATTCCGCTGGGCGAACGTTGTCCTGGCGGAACTTTTTTTAATCCATAGACTTTAGAAGAAAAGAGATGTGTCCAAAAATTAGTGTGTATTTGTGTGTAATTGTGTATGTATGAATAAAATTAGTGCATGCATAAACTTCGGAGAAATTCAAGTTTCCGCTACGCGAACGTTTGGCCATTAGCTAGTTTTCATATAAAGCGCTTACATAGAGAGCTGTAGATTTTTACATACGTTGTTTTGAATTTGTTTATATTTGTTTAAAAAACAGATTTAGAAAAAATCGTAGGGCTTAAAAGATAAAAATATAAACGTAAAATACGCTTATTAGGTCTTAGTTCTTAAAGTATGCACTTTGGGGTCTAGATTTTCACGTTTATACAAACCTTGTAAGTGTCTGCAACATGTTGCCAAGTATCAATGATGTTCCGTTAGTAATTAAAGAGCTATAGGACAAATTTACCATGAATAGATCACTGTTTACAAAGCAGTTAAATATCACGACGTTCTAAATGAATTGCATGGTAAAATGTATGCCAATAATTAGTGTATTCATTCAACTATTCACATGCAAAATTTCATGTCATTAAATTCAGTAATTAAAGAAAAACAATTATAATACTGACGAAGCATCGAAAACCTACATAACCCGACCAAGTTCGGATGGCTACAAAAAAGCGGCCGTGCCATATATCTAAGAAACGTTCTTAACCTTCCAATATAGTATTTATTAATATGGTACAGTTGCGTACACAAGCGTTAGGAAAAAATAAAACAATTGCATTTCTTGAATGAAAAATATTTTTTTAACCCTTTAAGCGCCGACACCGTAATATCACGGGCTCTGAAAACAATGCCCGAATCGCCACACACGTAATATTACGTTATTTTATTGAAAAAGTTCTTAATGCGCACAAACTCAATAAAAACTGTTGTCAAGTTTAAGATTTGGGGTGTATCTTTATTGATAAGTATATTTTTTAATGTTTCGAATGATAAATACTGTGAATTTTGAGGTTCAAATGCAGTGTGATCACTGCGTGCCTTACCTGTATCGAAAATCACGTAATTTTACGGGTACTAGAGATGAGCTAATTCGGAAAATACTTAATAGGTTGCCTAAGGATAAACAAGGCACTATTGAAATTACTATCACCATTTGCAATGAAAGTGGATACTTTCATTACAAAATAACCATATTGTTACTCTAGTCCGAGTATCTGTATACAATAAAGTGGATTAAAGTTTGAAATTATTTGATTTTTACGATAAAAATATAGAAATCTCGACAACGCAGAACCTCACTAGTTCAGACAGTCACCGGTCGCCGTCGCCGTAATATTACGTGCGGCCAAAGACATTCAAGGTTAAATCCCGCCATATTGTCAGTTGCCTCAGCGCCGTCACCGTGAAATCACGTGTAAGCTTTATCGCTCTGGGTAACTAGTGTTGTAGGCCTTTTTCGTATTAGGTTAAACTCTAATAATTGCAAAAAAAAATGCTGGAAGACGAAGAATTATTAAATACTAGGTGCGCCCCGCGGTTTCACCCGCATAAGTTTTGACCCCGTGGGTATATCTGGTTATAAACTATCTGTTTCAAATTTCATCCAAATCCGTTCAGTACTTTTTGCGTGAAAGAGTAACAAACATCCATGCATCCATCCATCCTTACAAACTTTCGCATTTATAATATTAGTAGGATTTTGCAATCCAATAATGAATTACCAAGTGACGACAGTTCTGCAGATAGTGATGTTGATTTGGTAAGTTTAATTTAATGTTTAATTCGATAATTCGACAAGAAATTCGCTCAGAAGTTTACATGAAGATAATTAATATAATACGACATGCTCGTGGAGAGTCCGCACCAACAGAAGAACGAACAACGTGCCCATCTCCTGAGTACTGATATTGTCACTCTACAAGCACATGACATGTATTAATCTTATTAATAATGTGTAAATAAAACATTGATTATGTTTCCGACTTTTATTTTATTAATAAATAAATAAATAATGTATGCATCGATAGTAAGTATTCCCAACACTATTCTATCTTATACCTAAAGTGACGTGGCGCTGAAGGTAAGCCAAAGGTAGCAAATCTTGGCGGTTAAAGGGTTAATAATAACGCCACTATCTACGATAAAAACAAATCTTCAATTAACAAGTACTTCTCTATTTAAATATCCGCGTACAAAAATATTTTTAATTACATATAATACTTAATTATGTAATTATAATAACGTTAACAAACGCTTGCAATGACAGCAATAGACTTAAATGTGTTTTAACTAAAATAGATTATGAACTAGCTTTTGCCCGCGACTTCGTTCGCGTGGATGACGAAACTTAGGGTAAGTATAATATTTCGATTTATAAAACTTAGGGTAAGTATAATATTTCGATATATATTTTTTTAAGTTATTAGATTGTTTGATCCACTAAAGTTGCAAAGGGGAACGCTCGTGCATGCCTAGTCTATTGGTTAAATAGTGTAATAAGCTACAATATGATAAATATTTACGTAAACAGTAGTACATACTTACATGTGGTAAATATTTAATTTCCCTAAGGGTTTATAGTTAGAATCCTGATCCGTGAAATCTTCAATAGAAATTAGCTGTATGAATTTTATTTGTCTTAAATAATATAAATAAAATAAAATAAATAAATAAAAATAAATAAAATAAAAATGTTTATTTCAATTACAAAAATCATTTTGATACATATTGTTGGAGATCACCTTTTAAGCAAGGAATTGCTTGTATTAGGAGACTCCGCACTTCCACTTGTCATATTTATGCAATTGAAATGTAGACAATGTAAACATGTAAGACTATTAGTTATGAGGGTAACTTAAAAATTATACAATCAGCTCTCCAAATGAATGAGCGTAATGCAGAGAATGGCCAGATCGCGCGCGCGCGTGTGTATGTGTGTGTGGTATGTGTATAATGAGTGTGTGAGTGAGGGTGGGTGCGAGTGTGTAAGTGAGTGTGGGTGCGAGTGTGATTTGTGATGTTAGGTATATGGTGCGAGTTATAATGTGTTAATGATCAGTGCTTAGTTTACTTATCCCAATTAATATACTGTCATTTATTTATTTATTTGTGAGTTAGTGTAGTTTATTAGACACGTTTTCATGCCTAAACGAAGCATAGTTCCAAATGTAGGTTGTCGGTTGCCGGTTAGCCCTGCGACAAAGTCTTGGGATCGAAAAGAAGCTAAACAAGTCTTCTTTCACTAACCATGTGCACGTCAGCCCAAATGTAGCCACTTTGGCTATTGCAAAGTAGATATAATAGACTCAACGTCCTCGTATGTTTTAGTTTTTAGCCAATCGGTTACAACTTTTTTACAGTCCCTGAGCTTCATAGAATATATACGCAATTCTTTATTCAGCAGGTTGTATAGAGTAGATGATTTGCTTAGGTATTGTCTTTTAGCGAAAGCAGATCTAGTCTTGACAGTTGGAGCGACTAAGTAGCTCCTTCTGTTTTTTGATTTAGAGGGGACATATGGGAGGGATGAGTGTTTTTTTAATATAAGTTGAAGCATATAAAGCTTTCTTACTGACAGAAAATCCGATAATAAGTAGAGGCTGTGAGTGGGGTATTTATATGGTTTAAAATAAATAACCTTTATTAAGGTTCTCTGCGCCCTCTCGAGTTCCAAAAATTTTAGTTTTGTTGTCCCTCCCCAGCAAGGCAGGCAGTACATGAGGATAGATTGGGCCAGTGATATGTATACTTGCTTCAGAAGTTGTATTGAAGCCGCATGTCGTAGTGTTTTAAAGGTCCATATCAGCTTCCTAACTCTTTTCATAATAAGTTCGGTGTGCTTGTGCCAGGACAGGCGCTGGTCAATTATTACACCTAGATATTTGGTATGCTGTAACCTGTCAATTTTTAAGCAGGAGCAGCCAGGGGTTGCCGGGTTGGGACAGTTATGGATTTTTATTTGGAAGTCTTGTGACGGTTGTGAGTTTTTGTACTTAGTAAAGCAGATGTAGTTTGATTTGGAGGCATTCAGTGTGAGGAGACTATGGTTTAGCCAGGCTGCTATTTTCGCAAGGCCACATTCGGCCAGCCCAAAAACATTATCCCAAGTCCTACCAGTGAATACAATGGCTGTATCATCGGCGTATGAGAAAATGAGCCCGCCATCAATCTTCATGTTGCAGAGATTATTAATGTAAATAAGGAACAAGGTCGGTCCAAGAACACTGCCCTGGGGGACTCCGAAAGTGACGGTTGACTCGGAGCTTGTATACATGGCGATTTTAACCTTTTGTTTGCGATTATTGAGGTAGGATTTAAAAAGTTCAAGAGTGAGTCCCCTTATGCCAATGTGTTCAAGCCTCTGTAAAAGTAAGGGGACTGATACTGTATCAAAGGCCTTTTTGAGGTCAAGGAAAACAGCTAGGCTCTTGGCTCCACCATCTACACCGGCTACCAAAGCAGAAGTTAGTGACAGAACTGCATCCTCAGTAGACTTACCCTGTCTAAACCCAAACTGAGAAGGCGACAGTATTTTATATTTAGTTAGGAATTTAATTAGGCGTGAGTTTATGAGTTTCTCAAGGATTTTTGATACAGACGGCAGGACCGAAATTGGTCTATAGTTAGACGGGTCATACTTATCTCCAGTCTTGTACACAGGCGTTATAAGGGCCACTTTCAACGCGTCTGGGAACAGTCCTTGCTTGAAGCAAAGGTTAATTAAGTGGGTTATGATTGGTACAATTTGTTCGTGTGCCGATTTTAGAAAGTTGACTTGTATTTTGTCCCAACCGGGAGCGCTATCCGGTTTCAAGCTCATTAGTGTGGCTCGAACTTCGTCGGGATCTGTGTCGAGAAGAACAAAAGATGAAGCCAAGGGACTGTCTGCCGAAAAAGAGTTAGGGTTATCATAAGCTGCCGTGGACTGAGAAGTTGTGATGTTTTCAGCGAGAAGTTTGCCTATGTTACAGAAGTATTCATTTACCTTGTCGACAGAGTTTTGAGGGGTAGTGAGTGTCTCTAGGAGTTCCGAACTATTTGTTTTTTTAGGTTTTCGTTGTGTGATGTTGTTAATGATAGTCCATGTTTTTTTAGGATTTCTGTGCGCTTTAGAAAGTTTATCTCTGTCATAGTTTCGTTTTTGTTTTCGAATAATGGTGCAGCAGTAGTTGCGATACCTTCTGTATGTTATTTTTAATACTTCGTTGTATGGGTCAAGCCTAAGTCTCTTTTGCATACGATTTCTATTTAAAATACAGCGCAACAAGCCAATTGTCATCCATGGTTTTATGATTCTATTTTTCAGTGGTATATTCATAGTAATTGTACTGAGTGTGACACAATTTTGTAGTATTTCGATTAGTTTATTTGTAAGAGTGTTAGGGTTATTTATCTTTAAAAGGTCTGATGGGTTACTGGCTTTGAGAGACTCAAGCCCCTTCTCCGAATTAAAAACTGTTTTAGTTTTTAAGCATCTTTTTAAGTTATTCTGGTTTGAGATTTTTAAGAACGTCATGAAATGGTCAGTAATGGTCGTGTGTATAATTGCAATAGTTGCGGTTTGGGTGCCAGGGTTGAGTTTTATCATAAAATGGTCAAGACAGGTTTTATCTCTAGTGGGAAGTGAGTGCCCAGGGAGTAGCCCATGCATTGCTAACATATTGAGATAGTTAACTCTGTTTGTGCGTTCGTGTGACTGCTCATTGTCCTTGTATATCAGATTAATATTGATGTCTCCAGTGATTATTATGTTTTTAGTTGATGCAAGGGTAGTTAGATGATTTTCCAGCGAGTGAATAAATTGGTCTGCGTTTGCAGTTGAAGGGGATCGATAAATTGCAATAGGGCATTTTCACAAAAATGTACCCCCACCTTGAAATATAATGCTTTTTTGATAGTATTATATTTTAAACTGTCTTTGGTCTCTTTAGAACGGATATTCAATATCCTTTAAGAAAAACTTAAATATTATGGGTTTAAAACGCAAATACTGTAAAAAATATTACTACACAACGGAAAGTCTCGCAAATTTATATCAGTTGTGTGACTATATTCAGTAGCTGAGAAAACGGTGTAAATTATAAGAATTTTTAGATATTTTTTATTTAATGAGTTTTAAATGCTCATGTAATTTAAAAAAAACACTTACCATTTCCAATGTTTGTATCTAAGCTTATTAAAAGTACAATAATATATGCAGTGTGTGACTTCTGTTACTTCAACTGTCATAATTATCTTTATTTTCAATATTTTTGATAAATTTTTAGAGAAAAGGCCACAAATATTATACTAAAGAATAATTTTCCATTTGAGAAAGTAATTTGAAGGTCATTAAATGTTAAATCTACTCAAATAATCAAGAAATTCAGCTCCTTAATATAGGGACAGTCACACAACCGAATACCTAAAAAGGGAAAGGATGCGTTTACATGGCGAAAAAAACAATTAATACATATAATCATATGTAATTAACATTATTTAAGTTTTAACAAAATTATCACGATCAGTTCCTGCTTAAGGCATCACATTTTTATTATTAATTATAAAAGGTACATTATTTACTATCAATATTATGAAGTCACTTATATCAGTTAGTTTTTTTGTGGCACTTATATCAGTCTTCATGATTCGTTTATCATTAACATTAATTAAGAATAATAGCAAACAATCTTAAACAATACAATCAATTCCGGTCCTTAGACCATAACAATTATTGGCTTTAAATATCTAACTACAACGGATTTAAAGCTATAGTTACATACTGAGATCTGTAGTGTAGCTTTAAAATGTAATTTTAATTAGAATATCTTTCAGCTATCTTTTTCGTAGTACGTTGTTTAAGATGCTGGTATCTTTTTTTGTAAGTCTCTCTTTGAGTTTGAATTTTTTTAACCTGCGTCAACAAATTTCTGGATTTTCTTAGTAATTGTTTAAATTTCTTCATGATTTTTGTTTCATTTTTATCTTTCATACACAAGTTATATTGTTATTGTTGTTTTTGTGTTGTACAAGGTTCATTGTCTACATTTCATAGATCTCGTTGCTTTTTTTTCTGCAAACTGCTTCTTTTTTTTTTCCTCTCCATTTTTTTTCGTTGCTTTTCTGCTTCTTCTTCCGTCATTTCTGATATTTTATTTTTTTTGCTTTTCATTCTTTAAAAAATTTCTTTACATTGTGCTTTATATTCTTCCGGGCGATCTCGTTTTAGTTTTTCCCGATACCGTCTAGTTTTTTCAGCCCCGGTAAGAGGCATTTTGATGTAAGTTGATATTCCTAAAACAAAATGTGGTACTACTAAAATGAAACCTACAAATATACGAACATAAATATGTACACCCATACAAGTAACATTCACATTTTAACATATAAACGTACAACATACAACATCAAATAGTTCAAGTTGTTTTTCAATAATGATTCTTTTTAAATCTACTATTTACCGTGGTTTGTACTCAGTCATAAAGGTCTTAGAAAAAAAAAATATAGGTCAAGAAAATTGCCATGTAAACTGTGCTTAATGTGTTCAGGCATGTTGTGACTTTTCGTTCAGCATATATGTGACCGCTCAAAAAGTCACACAACTGAAGTCACATTTGATTATCATGTAGTAATAAAAACTGTTAAAAAATAGCCACAATACTTAAATTCATCAAAACTTTTGTTCAACTTGGTTATCATAATATTTTAAAACTAATTATCTAAAAACTACAAGATAAATAGATAGAAATAAGACAAAATATGGTCACATACCTGAGACAAGATTTCGTTCACTGCGGCTAGCAAACACGCGTGCACTCCTTATAAGCACTTTTTTGACACTGACGGCTTCTATCCTGACTGCATGGTGCAAAGCGGTAGCTATGGTGTTTCCAGTAATGCAAAACTATTTGAACTACAATAAACATTTTGTTAGAAAAATGGGTGACAAAACTGAATGTTCCGGGGATTTACTTTCTTTATTTTTTTATATTTTTTTTTTGTTAGTAGGTTTTTATATTTTACCTAATATCACAAAGTTTGATTATCCTGGACTAAAAACGACCTTAAAGGAGGGTATCTTTCTTACAAAAAAGTTAAGAAATAAGTTATTATATTCGTAAGACTAAGCAGGGGACAGCGCAAAATCACCCATTTTTCATTTGTTATTTTTAATTAAATTAAATTTATTTGAGATTATCTTATAGTTTTTGTTAAAACAAGAAAATATTGTGTACGTTTATTCACTTTGATGACAAATATAAATAATTCTGGCAACTACTACATAAATAAAATTAAATCGAATTCGAGGGACACTTGAAAATCCGGGGTTATACATTTTTGTGAAAATGCCCAATAACTATAATGTCAGGCGCAACATGAATCTCTAAGCACGATGCATGAACTAACTTTACTTCTCTTGTTTTGTTTGTATGTGTGCTTTTAATATAGGCGACTACTCCGTCAGCCTTATTCAGATGGTGTGTAGTTTGGTACGAGTCATAGTAACTTATTTGTGGTATTGGTTTATTGGAATTCAGCCTACATTCGGTTAGGATAACCAGATCAATATCCGTTCCAAGATTGAGTAAATTTAGTTGAAGATCATCGAAATTAGTGTAGACTGATCTAATATTCTGCGAGACGATGGCAAAACCGGAAGAGTTTGGCGCTATATGCTTAGTAAAGTCAGCAATATCACAATCAAACACTTGAGCTATTTCGGTATTGTCGATTTCGTTCAGAGTGATCAGAATATTATCCATTTAAATACGTTTTATAAATGCAGGATAGCGTGATCATATTCGTATTGTTAATTCGTGTGTGGGTGTGGGTGGATGTGTGTGTCTGTAAGTGTGTATAGATATGTGTGGATTGAAAGTTTGTGTATTTGGTGTCCAGATTGAATGTAGATTTGTGTGATGACGAATGACTGTTATGGCGCGATTGGTAAACAAAACAAAAATTATTATGTAACTTAGCGTTTAACTTAATTCTAATTAATTTTGAGAGTTCAAAAATCTGATGAAAGTTTAACAAATAGATGAAATATTGTGAGAAAGTAAAGTAACAGCAATAAATAGCTTGCAGGATGAAGACTAGTCATTTAAGTTGTATTAGGTTATGTACCTGTGACTCACTATTTATAACAATAGTAGGAGAATCATCATCCTTCTTAACATATATTTTCCCGTAGGCAGTCCAGCAGTATTTATACTCCTTTGATTTTGCCAGGTCCCGCGCAAGAAAGTGTAGTCTAGCTCCTCTTTGAGTTAACTGTTCCGAGATATATATTGGTGTATTCTCCTCTGTCTTAAATCCGAGATGTTTCGCACATAATTTTCCATTTTGTTTCCTATTAAACGTTTTAGTTGACTTCAAGAGGTCAGTTTTTAGAATAGTCGACTTTAGCTCGAATATATTTAGATTATATCTCAAGTCTCAAGCGCATACTTAAATAAAGTACCTACGTAAATAGTACCTACTTTCTGTTATAGTCAAATACATTTAAAAAAGTAGGTGTACAAAAATAAATGACCTATAAATTATATCGAAACAACAATTGTGTTATCACCTATACCAATTCAATACCGGTATTATACTGTAAATTTTGGGATGTTACCTAAATATATTGCACGGCCGCTTTTTTGTAGCCATCCGAACTTGGTCGGGTTATGTAGGTTTTCGATGCTTCGTCAGTATTATAATTGTTTTTCTTTAATTACTGAATTTAATGACATGAAATTTTGCATAAGAATAGTTGAATGAATACACTAATTATTGACATACATATTACCATGCAATTCCTTCAGAACGTCGTGATATTTGACTGCTTTGTAAACAGTGATCTGTTCATGGTAAATTTGTCCTATAACTCTTTAGTTACTAACGGAACATCATTGATACTTGGCAACATGTTGCAGACACTTACAAGGTTTGTATAAACGTGAAAATCTAGACCCCAAAGTGCATACTTTAAGAACTAAGACCTAATAAGCGTATTTTACGTTTATATTTTTATCTTTTAAGCCCTACGATTTTTTCTAAATCTGTTTTTTAAACAAATATAAACAAATTCAAAACAACGTATGTAAAAATCTACAGCTCTCTATGTAAGCGCTTTATATGAAAACTAGCTAATGGCCAAACGTTCGCGTAGCGGAAACTTGAATTTCTCCGAAGTTTATGCATGCACTAGTTTTATTCATACATACACAATTACACACAAATACACACTAATTTTTGGACACATCTCTTTTCTTCTAAAGTCTATGGATTAAAAAAAGTTCCGCCAGGACAACGTTCGCCCAGCGGAATCAGTTTTTGGTGAATTTCTCCACAATGGTTGCGTGCACAAATTTTTTTTTACCATACACAATTATACGACGTCATACACTAAATATCTGCATAATTAAAATCTTTAAATTCAACAACATTCCGCTGCGCGTACGCACACGATTTCTATACGCTAAACATATACACTCTTTCTAATTTATTTTACCACTTTTCTACAATGAAATGTGGTCGCGTTAGACCTTTCTAAGAAACTAACCTACGTAAAATAAATAAAAAATTAAAATTATTATTTTGCAAGAAAATTTAAAAAAAAAAAAACGAGAAACGATGGATGGACTGTGTGAAAGGTGATATGGCTAGAAAGGGGGTGACTACCGAGATGACAACTAATAGAGAAGTGTGAAAGGTGATATGGCTAGAAAGGGGGTGACTACCGAGATGACAACTAATAGAGAAGTGTGAAAGGTGATATGGCTAGAAAGGGGGTGACTACCGAGATGACAACTAATAGAGAAGTGTGAAAGGTGATATGGCTAGAAAGGGGGTGACTACCGAGATGACAACTAATAGAGAAGTATGGAAGAAAGGGACATGTAGCGCCAACCCCAAATAAATTGGGATAAGGGCAGGAGAATGATGACTTTGCATGAAGATTGTATGAATACTTTTTCTTGATTTTTATATTTGTTACTATTTCACGTCTCCAGTTCCCCACCTCCCTAGTACATGGAAACACCCCCAGAGTTACTAACATAGAGTATAGTAATAGATTGGGAATTGGTTACTAAGTATCGTGACAAGTCCCCACGTAAACACTATTTTACTTCGTTTTAAAGTGATTCTAACATGGTCATAAACCTAATGCTGGTGACCCTCCTCGGGTCACCTGCAACTTAAGCGCAAACGTAATGCTGATGACCCTCCCGAAGGGTCAACTTACATTATGTATGGCGGCATGGCGTATAAGCTCTGTGAAAAGTGGGTGGCGTTGAGTGTTTGTATGATGAAAAAAAATTGAGAACATCTTTTTAACTCATCGAAAATCCGTCCGAACTTAGCAGAACGCACCTTATAATTTTAACCCCAATAAATAGAGGAGGTTATCACCCTTTAATGTTAATTTCTACAATATTTACTTCAATATACTAAAATAATTTATTAAACCAAAAGTAGGTAGGTCTGTATAATTATACTATCTATATATTACTTTGATTACAAGTTTACATTAGGTACTCTTTTCAGTTGATCAGCAGCACCATTAAACATTAATAGATAAGCTCACAGTCTCACACCTTATTCTCAAGTGGGTAGACAGAAACTACAGACAACCATGCTAAGATCCATAGGATCAGTGTATGTTGGTTTCATAAAACAATGTTATTATAAGTTTGTATTTCATTCTCCTTCATGTCTCCAAATGCAGATAAAGGATTCGGAATATGAAGTTAATATCACTTTTTTAGCTTTTCTTTTCAACCTTTATACAGTTATCCTTAAAGAGTTCAAACAACTTGCTTCTGTTGCCCAGCAGGCTTAACACGAGAACCTTAGTGAAGCGTTTTGTCGACAGAAGAGTACACAAAAATGATATTTCAGTGTAGACCCTTGACAGTTTTCTATGGAGAAATGTAGACAAGTGATTTCTATTCTACAGTAGAGTAGAAATAGAAAGCGTCATGCCTGCAGTTGTCCTGCTCTACCTGACCACTGATGTCACCGGAAAAAAAAAATAAAATGTCTTGTCCAGACTTTCTGAAATTTATCATCTTTACTAAAACTTTATGAAAATCTTCTGCTGTAGATACTTTCATACTTGATATTTCTTTGGACACATGTCAATAACCCTATGGGTGCTGAACCACTAATTAGTAGATGCACTGTGGTTTTACTGAAAATATCCATTTAGTCCCACTTTGATTTCTTCTTTTCAAAAAACTCTTTTCCATCTTTATCCATAGTAGCATAGTATCCCATTGATTCGTATTTTGTTCTCATATATGCCATATAACCAAGGGCAAACGTGAAACATGCAGCCCCTATAGTCATAATGACAATATTCTGGAACAAAAAAATGTCAGCATATATTTTATTTAAAATTAGAACAGAGAGAAAGAAGGAAAGAAAGATTTTCTCATAATAAAAGTAGCTAGTTTAGCCAATGGATATTTTGTTATTGAAAAGAAATATTTCTTCCAGAAACAAAAATCAAATCCATTCAAACATGATTTAAATATTTACTTTGAGGAATTCTTAAATTGACAATGTTCAAATTTAGTCAAATATTGCTAAAAACAATGTTGAATGGACATGTTAGTGGTGGATACATTTTCTTTTAATACAAATATGAGTTCACATTTAGTAGGAGAGTATTGTTAAGTATTTAAACTATTCAATTTATAAATTAGTGGCGCTTGGTGCTACCCTATTATTACCAATCTGTGAATACAGTCGATTTCCTTCGATATAAATGCAAAGACCTTGAGTAAAATTAGCTATTTATATGTTTATGGTACTTTGTAGTGTGTGATTTAGTTTTTCCCACTGTAACACTCTCAGTTTTTATTACGCAAACCTAAAATTATTATATTGCATGTTTATACAATCAGCAATATTATTCCATTGTCAATAATGTTACATAAAGATTGTATAGGTTATATTATTCAACTTACAGGCTTCGCATAAAGCTCAAAATTAATAACTCGAAATGCTGTTGTCGATCTCATTGACCGAATCCCATCTCCAGGCTTTTCTTGTTTATTTTTCGACTCCATGGTTAAACTTATTAGTTTAAATTATCAGCAGCTGAATCTGTTACCTAGTACTTGTCAGGATTTTATTAATGCCAGGAGTCTGTCTAGCAACATCGTCTGTTCTGATTTTAGAATATCTTCAAAATAAGTAGATAAAGTAGATGAAGAATCGGTGTATGATCATTATCATCAACAGAAACGAAAAACACTCTGCTGGTGTAGAAATGATGTACTCTTTGATATTGATCATAGAGGAAAGTAATATATTGGGTATAGAGAGCCCTCTCGCAGACTTTATTGAAGCCCGCTAATGTCAATTGCTCGGATAAATAACGCCATCTATTAGCTCCATCCGCAAACTTAGCATATATATAGCTATAGCTAGCTATAGATACTGCTTAGGCAATAGTGCTACTTTAGCTTCCTTACTTTACCGTAAAACGGGGTCAATAAAAACGCAGGGGTGAATAGACACAAAACCAAAAATGTTTTTCTACAGAAAATAGCCAAACATTTTGGAAGAAAAAAGTTCTGAAATGTATTTTTTTTTTAAACTGTAGTATTTTTTTTTTTGAAATAGCAACACTGAATTGAAGTAAGGTTTGGCCAACATAATAAAAAAAGATCTTGAAGTTAGCTCCTTGAACGTAGGTTGAACGAGGTCCTATTTATTTTACTGTTTTCAATGTGAAAGAAAGTGTTTTGTGCTATCACAACTTGATAATATATTCGTTGGTTTCTTGTGACCTAGATTAATAAAAGGTAAGTGCAATTGTGATGGTAAATTTGGAAATATTTGTAAAATTGTAAACCAAGTCATTTTTATTTTTGATTGGGGTTAATAGACACGGGGAAGGGGCGAATAGATACGTAGTATGGGGTGAATAGATACGTATTATGGGTTCAATAGACATGTGAAAGGGTTCAATAGAAACGAGTAAGGGGTGATTAGAAAGATGTGTGTTAGGGCTGCTACCTATTGAAATAATTTTGTTTTTGTTAGAAAATTTTAGAATTGTTTGGAGTTTTATGATTTGAAGACGATATTGATGATCTAAAAGCATTGTTTAAAGATTTAGGTCTAGGTCCCTGTCATATTATTATGTACCTAGGTCAATGTTCGAGATAGTAGGTATTATTAAATTTCAAACTTCAAAATCATGATTATATTCCAATTTTACGTACCTAAAGTGTTACTAATTAGGTGGGTCGGTGGGTGGTTAGGTGGGTGGGTGGGATATTAAATATATTCATCGCCTACATATTTTTTTTTTTGTTATAGGTACTTACAATTCATTATGCCGCGTATATACAAACCTGATCCTAGGGGGAAAACGTATAGAAAGTACGATGAAAACATTATAAATGAAGCTGTTGCCGCATATGCGAATGGCAAGTTCTCTTTAAAGGAGATAGCTGAGAAATATGATATCGATAAATCTGTACTTTATAGACACAGTGTCAAAACTATGAAAAAACAAGGAGGGCAAACTATTTTAACAAACGAAACTGAAGAGTGGATGATAAAGTATATTAATATATGTGCGGAATGGGGATGCCCTTTAGATGCATTGGATTTGAGGTATATTGTTAAGGCTTATCTTGACCAAGTAGGCCGGACAGTGCTAAAATTTAAAAATAATTTACCGGGACCCGATTTCGTCGCGGGTTTTCTAAAACGTCATAAAAACCAAATTTCCCAAAGATACAGTCAAAACATTAAGAAAAAAAGGGCAGAAGTTTCACCAAATACGATCAAAGAGTATTTCAAGGAGTTAGGAGAGTCATTGACAGGCATAAATCCGAGCAATATAATAAACTACGATGAAACGAATTTGACCGACGACCCAGGACGCAAAAAAATCATAACTAAACGAGGATCGAAGTATCCAGAGAGGGTAATGAATAGTTCAAAGTCTTCAACTTCATTGATGATAGCCGCTACAGCCGACGGCGTTTTACTGCCACCGTATGTGGTGTACAAGGCTCTGAATTTGTATGATACATGGACTCGAAACGGACCACCAGGAGCAAGATATAATCGCACGCAATCCGGTTGGTTTGATGCAACTATATTTGAAGATTGGATTAAGACGATCATTATACCTCATTTCAAAGATAAAGTTGGAGAAAAAGTCCTAATAGGCGATAACCTATCATCGCATTTATCTATGGAGACAATAAAACTGTGCCACGAGCAAAATATATCGTTCGTTTTTTTACCGGCGAATAGCACACATCTGACGCAGCCTCTCGATGTGGCTTTCTTCAGACCTATGAAGATAGCATGGCGAAACGTAGTATTAAAATGGAAAAAAACCGACGGAAAAAACCAAGCGACGATTCCAAAGGGATGTTTCCCAAAACTTTTATGTAAGTTAATGAAAGAGCTTAGTGACAACAGTAAGACTAATATAATGGCAGGATTCAAGAAAACAGGAATATATCCGATTAATGAAGAAGAGGTTTTAAGCAGACTACCTGAAGTGCAAAACAATGAAAATAAATCTATAATAGAAAAATCCGTTCTAGATCTTCTAAAGGAGATGAGATATGGAACCATGAACATAACCGAACCAAAAAGGAAAAAGAAATTGGAAATAATACCTGGACGAAGCGTTGGTACTGAGAGTGAAGACTACATAGAAACAGAAGAAGAGGAAAGCCAACAGATAACAAAAAAGAGAAGACTACTGTCATCCAAAATAACACAAAACAACAAAGAAAATACTACAACGAATACTTACGATGGCAAAGAAAAGAATAAATATAAGGGAAAAGGTATAGGGAAAAAAACTAAAACACAAGATCAGAATATTGCTGAAAAGGAAAATATACAGAAAAACGATCAAGACACTGAAAAAATATTACTTAACACAATAAATGACTTTGATTTTATAGCAAACAATTCCATAGAAAGAATGCCTATTGTATTTGAAGACATGTTAGTATGTGGAAATGAAATTGTTATAAATAACATACAAACAAACGAGTTGCAGAATAATACCGGAATTGAAAGGATTGCTTTAAATGACATACAAATAAACGAGATGCAGAATGATACCGAAGAAGAAATGATTACTATAAATGACGTACAACTAAACGAGATGCAGTATAATACCGAAGAAGAAATGATTACTCTAAATGACATACAACTAAACGAGATGCAGAATGATACCGAAGAACAAATGATTGCTATAAATGACATACAACTAAACGAGATGCAGAATGATACCGGAGTAGAAATGACTTATAAACAAAATAATGCAACCGAAAAAAATAAAAGAAAACTGAAAATTATATCGAATGAAAAGGTATCAGATATTACTAAGATGAAAAAAGTTTCTTTGAATAAGTGCAAAAAAATAAGTAAAAATTCGCGTCTTAAAATTTTAAAAGATAAAATTGATAACATAAGTCGTCCTGGTCCAAGCGGTTTACAAACTCGGCGAACATCGTATTACAAAAGCGATAATGATATTCTGAAAGATTTAATGGACAGCGATGATGAATAATATAACTTTTTATCTAATAAATTATATCAATTTATCTGACTGATAACCGACTAACTTTTACGGACAGTTTTAGATAGTTGAGTTATTATAACTCAGTTACACTTTTTAACAATAGCACAGATATAGGCAGACGCTTAGCCACTACCTATCTAAAACTGTCCGTAAAAGTAAATCGGTTATCGCGAAGACCTATTCCTATCACTGGTTATTACCTAGTCTTAAATGTTGATTTTCAAAAAGTTTATTACTTTAAATGTTAACTACGTACCTACCTAATAATGAGACTGTTTCTTAGAATTATAACTTGTTTTTTGTGTAATTAATAAACGATGCAACTGATTGATCTCGTATCTGATAAGAATAAATGATTAAAAAAATCTCATTTTTTACTTAAATGTTTCATTTGGTTAGGTACCTAACGTTTAATACTTAAATACCTTCTTTACATAGGTACTTACGTTACCAACTTAGATAGGTGTCTTTGGAAACTTAAGCTTTGGAATTTGCCAACCCTAGCATTTTTTTCTATTCACCTCATATTTCGTGTCTATTGAACCCATGTGCGGGTGCAATAGAAACGACATATATTTTTGCATTTTGTGCTGTAATTAAAGCATAAATATCAATTTATATGACTGAAAACTGTTAAAAAAGCTAAGAGACATAGTGTAAGCATAATATAATGTTTTCTTGACTATTCAAAACATATAAAAATTAATTCAAAGTTCAAAACTGTGTCTATTCACCCCGTTTTACGGTACTTGTTTTCAATTTGATAACGTTTTACTCATTATTTTTTCTTAATAATAACAAAATCATAGTAAAACCTTATCAAATTAAAAACAAGCAAATTAGTAAGGAAGTATCAATTTCAAAAGGTACACAATGGATACGGATACATAAAAAAACAACTTTTCTTTTACAAAATTACTTATTTATTGATAAACTGTATTTATTTACAACAATTGATTCACCCACAGCCAGCAGGCGGGCACGCTCAGCAGTATTAGTATCGTATAGTATTGGTAAAACTTTGATAACACCGGCTATTGAATTGAATTTTTTAATTGTTATTTATTTGTCTTATGTTTATTTTTATAAGCTTGCGCTGCTGTTTTTGTTTCATCCTCACCATGATACGTGATTTTGCCAGACAAAATCCGGTTTATTGAACGGCACCAACTATAAATAAGAACATGAATAACAGTGTTTTCAAAATAATTTTTTAATACATTTTTATGTGTTTCACAATTGAATGGGAAATCAACAAATATGTCAGTGAACATTTTTATTTTAAGTTTTAATTTTTTTTTAGGTATGTCTTTTTTTATTATGTCTGTCACTAAATTTTGAATTTGGACAAAACATTTTTCCATTTCTTTTGATGGGTACATTAAAGAATTTTTACCTTTTTTATATTCCTTGGCCCTTATATATTCATTTGATTTGCTTTCTGGGTCGCCATACATATCTTTTTTACAATTTTTGCAATTTTTCGATACATTTTTAATGCATTTCCCCAGGACCCACCCACACACATAATTGCCCTGACCAGCATCAGCTACATTTGTATTTAAATTGATGAAAGGCACCACAATTTCGTCATCTATACTTTCAGAAAATTGTGGTGTCTCTTCATCAATGGAACTGGGAGTATCAGAAGTTGACGCGATATTTTCTCTTATAAAAAAATCTAGATTCTGCAAGCAGCTATCGTCATCCTTTTCGCAGTTTGCATGCAGAGAATGGGGCGAGTTAAAATTGTTAATTAAAAGGGACTTAAAGGCCCCTTCAAATGCAACCGTGTCTGGTGCAGTATTTCTCGCCCCATAACTTCTGATATTCCCAAAGAAATTTTCTAGTGGGTCCTGGTTGAAGTTACGTGTTAGCATAGCATCAAATGAATATGTTTGGGACAGTAATATCCATAATTGTTGCATTCCTTCAATTGTGCGTATGAAGTTCTTTATAGACGGTATGGCTTTCGTTTCAATCACACGGATTTTGTTATTTTTGTCCTTAATTTTTTTTATAAATGTTACAGTTTTTAAAACTTTTATAGCATTCTTCCACAAATCATGGTGTGGACTAGTTCTTCGTATACATCCTTTATATATTTTGCCATCAGGCACATGAAATGTGTTAAGAGTTTAAGGAGTCAAAAAGATTGTCCATTAGTTTGGTAAATTTTACCAAATTTTGGCATTCTCCCGGAATGTCTCCTCTTGCCACGAGATGCCCTACAGTCGAAGCTACAGTGTGACTGAAAATTTGGGCTGCTGATTTCACTTTCATTTTTCTCATTTTCTCGATGTATATGTGCTCATCTGTGACTTTCAGCAGGCATTTTACCTCTCCATATGATTTATCAGCTTCATAAGTTTGTTTATAGTATTCCCATTTAACGGTTTTTTGGCACTTCTCTTCAAAATCATAATATTTTAAGTCTTTTGTTAGTAAATTGTTTCGGACTCCTTTTAGTAAGTGTGGAACATCAAATAGAGGTATTATTTTTGTTTTCCCTATTTCAATGATTTCATTCTTCCATTCCTTCACTTCTCTTAAATATGTTTTTTTGGTATCTTCTACCAAGTCATTTATGACACTAACATTGACTGTGCTTTGATCACAAACTGTACATATGACCTTCAATCCCGTACTACGAACATACTTAATAATTTTTTGCAAAATATTTTTTAATTGAGCCTTATTCATGGAGTTCGTGAAATTATACGCGACAGGTTGCTTAAATTTCTTTTTTAATCCCTTCACCATGAAGACCAATACATGGTCTGCAATTTTCTTCCCATCAAATGTGAACCCTCTAAGCTGGTCTTTTGCAGCATTATAGTGGATTTGTCGAAAATTAAACTGCATAACCGATCTTCTGGACTTAACTCCTTGACCGTATTTTTAATTTTTATAAAGATGCATTTATTCAGCCCCTGCTCCACTTCTATTTTGGTCAAGAGTCTTTTCAACGATTTAGGGGATGGCAATGTAAAGTATTTTGCCAAAAGAGGGTAGCTTCTTGGACTCTTCTTATATAGAGAAAGTGAAAGTACCTTTTCTTCTAAAGAGAATCTGCGACCAGAAGGCTTCTTGCTTGTCTGGGTGTACTGCATCTTTGTGAAAATTTTTGCAGCTGTTGTCATTTTGTTCGTTAGTTTTTTAAATAATATATCTGTAGACATTTTTGCAGCACTAGCTATTCTGGTTTGAAGGGTTTTTTTTTTTTTTTGTGATCTCATCAAGTTCGATTGCAAAATTTTGATTTTCCTTCTTGTTGTTTTTAGCTGGGTCATCAAGAATGACGGCACCTCCTGCTGCTGATGATTATCTGTAAAAAAACACAATTGTTTTAGTACCAAATTAGGCATAGTAGCACTTATAGGCACTTATAGACATCTATATTACTGATCGCTATTTTTAATTTAAATTATTATGTTTAATGAATAGAATTGTATTTAATTAAATTTTTATTAATTGCATTTTAATCTCAATTTAAATTATGAAAATATTATTAGTATTTTAATGTTATTGCTAATTACTAAATGTGTTCTGCATGCTCTAAGTATAAACAAGATGTAAAATCTAAATATTTGCACGGCTGAAATGCCGACTACAGTGAAACCCATAGAAATTAAGAGCTGATGTTAGCTATCTATAATCTTGCAAATAAATATCATTCATTCATTCATTCATTCATTCATATGTATGAATGAATGAATGAATGATATTTATTTGCAAGCCTACTCAGCCTAATCAGCCTACTGCTGGGACACAGGTCTCCTCTCTTCGAGAGGGAGTGGGCTTCTAACCTGCCACGCGAGGCGGGGTGCTAGATGGTGCGGGTTGGTAGATGTCACATATCTTCTAATTTTTGGTTCTTGGACATGCCGGTTTCCTAATGATGTTTTCCTTCACCGTTTTTAGAGCAGTGGTGATGAAATTATTTACACAAAGTAAAGCGCCTGACTGGATTCGAACCTACGACCTACAACTCGTAAGTCGCGGCCATTACCTCTGAGCCAACAATGCTCTCAAAACTCAGGCCAATACCATAGTGTATCGCTTAAAAGTGCATGTTGTCTCCTAATCCCCTAAGAATCTAAAAAAAAAACTTACTTTTCTTTTTATTCATTGCCTTCTTCTGCTGTCGGCAATAATTGTGTTCTGTAGATATCATTCTGGCACAGTTTTCTGTAATGTGAGAGAAATATTCATGAGAAATATTGATTTTGTTAGCGTGTTGTTTTTACACTTCATTTAGTTTAACTTTATTTCTATACCAATGTCATGAATGCAATAAATAATTGGACTCATAATATGTAAGTACCTGTCAGTGTCGGTTTAAATGTAGCAAGGCTGCTTTCTTCATTAACAGGTTCAGGAGCAAGTAAAACTTTCTCTGAAGTACCAACTTCATCAGACTTTCCTGAAAAATAGGAGAATAAGATAAGCATAGGCACCTAAGAAGATTGGATCATAAATTACCACTCACGTCGGCTCGAGATTTTATAGTCCTTTAGCGTGCACGACCTGTACTATTCGCAGCGACACCAAGCTCTTCAACATTGTCGTTTTATTTATCAATGAAGTAAGTTTTACTAGAATCGAAATGGCCAATAACTGTATTGAGCCCATAAACAGGGTGTTAAAGTAACTGCGTACCAAAAGCTTAGGGGTAGGTTCAGTATCGATAAAGGAACCCAGGAAAAATAAAAACAAAATTAAAAAAAAGAAATAAAATATTTAATTAAACATAAAAAAATAATAAAAATAAGTCTCTTCGTACTTTAACGGGCTTAGGATCAAATAAAATAATTGTAACTCTAAACGATTCCTATTTTAATTTAGTAGGTACTAAATTAAGTTATCTTCAATCTTTTTTTGTGTTTATTTTTTTGAATTTATTTTTTATTTTTCCTGAGTTCCTTTATCGTTACTGAACCTACCCTTAAAGTATGGCACGCAGTTACTTTAACACCCTGTATAATAAGATAAGTTACAGTTGTATTCATTTTTTACAACCAAGAACTAAATTAGCCTTTATGAGGTGGGTGATAATGACTTTTGCAGTTACTGATGGGCGATGGCACTTAGACAGACTGTTATCCCCTTAAAATCTAAAAAAATACTTACTTTGCTTTTCTTTAGTTGCCGTCTTCGGAAGTGAGCAATAATTGTGTCCTGAAGCTATAATTCCAGCATTGTTATCTGTAATGTGAGACAAATATTCATCAGAAATATTAATTTTAATTAATTAATTTTGCTAGTGTATTGTTTTTAGATTAATGCCCTGTGCTCTTCCCACGAACGTGTTTGCTGTTTTATACGGTTCCGTATCCAAATGTTGCAACAGGGCCCTAATTATACTAAGACTGTGCCGTCTGTCTGTCTATCACAGGGCTATTTCTTAAGAACCGTAATGGCTAGCCAGTTGAAATTTTCATAGAACACATGTAGCTATGGCCACTATAATGTCAAATTATAATAATAGTAAAAAGTCCAAACCCAGAAATGTGTGAACTATGTGCGCGAGTCCGACTCGCACTTAGCCAACTTTTTTCAAGTCTTTCTATATTTATGTACGAATGTCATGAATGCAATAAATTATTTTAATTAATATTATGTAAGTACCTGTCAGTGTCGGTTTTAATGTAGCAAAGCTGCTTTCTTCATTGACAGGTTCAGGAGCAAGTAACACTATATCTGAACTACCAACTTCATCAGGCTTACCTGAAAAATAAGAGAATAATAATATTATTTATTATAAAAATATATGAAAAATGATGATGTTAAAGAATTTTTAATTCTTAGTGGGACAAAAATATATAAAGCTATGTTTATTACATTTTTCCGCCACACAGAACAACCACCTTAAATGTAGCCAATGTATAAATCAACATAGGGTATATTGTTAAATTGTCAACAAATCATTACTAATTTGTATTTGTTAAAAAACATGGTGAAACTGATTTCCCATAATTTTGGCTATGTTATTTGGCCAATGTAGGAACAATTCCAAGCAAACTTCAACTGATTCTAAATTATGTAATTCTTACCAGGAAGATGAAGTGATGGCACAGCTAGAAAATTCAACCGGTTATTACGGTTCCTGTCCCTGTCTGTAAAATGGATATCACAGATAACCTTCTTCCTATACAGTTCATAATCAGCTTGACTATCTAACTTCCCACCAGCTATATGAACCCAAGCCTTGAAACGGTCAGGATTCCTCTCTGGATGTGGAAATTGATGGTAAGAGTTCTCTGAAACAAAAAGAAAATCGTTTTTTCTGAATAATGATGCGGAACAAAATTTGCATCTTAGCCAATGATACTAATATTATAAAATAGCGGCCAAGTACGAGAAACACTTGAAACAACAAAAACGAAACAAATATAAAAAATGGGGGATGGTGATGGGTGGGTGTACGTGTTTTTTGAAAACAAGTTTCTTCTATGCCATCTCCTTTAATTTTTAGCTTTATTTTATTGTTTGTTTTTGTACCGGCTATAAAAGTTCATACTCTGTGGAAATTCCAAGTCTACAATACTTATTATGGTTCAAAATATACAGCCCTGTGATAGGCGGATGGACAGCGGAGCCTTAGTAATAGGGTCCCATTGGCACCCTTTGTGTATCGAAATGGAACCCTTAAAATTATGCATCATTGACTAACGCAGGTTTCTTACTTTATAGCCTGGAAATACATTTTCAAGGGATAGCATGCAAAGAAAAATCTATTTACAATAATTCACAGATTTCTAATGTGTAGCAAGCTACATTTAAGTAATTATTTTACTGGACTCATTATAATAATAATTTGAGACACATTTTGTTTGATCCAAGGGTCAAGCGTGGCCAGACATCTATAAGTAAGTATTTCTAAAGAACTATGAAGCTCCATTGTTCGGACCTTTGAACACTAACTTTTAAAGTGCAAAAATAAACACGGACCTACTACCTGCAGTACCGGGTACTATGAAAATGTATGGAGGCGGCACGATGATAGAGATTTAATGATGATTATACTTACTGTTTGAACATCCCAATGCACAACGTTTAGGCATGATGCAAACAAATCACAAGCGTCTATATCGCAAAGAAACAGCACAAACGAAGCGTCCGGGTCGCAAAAAAACGATTGCACTGAAATGGCGGAGGAACTAAAAGCTCAACTCACACAATAACTTCGGAAAATTCTCACACTTCACTACGGAGGAGAGGACTCAACTCAACGCGGGTCGGCAGATTAATTTCACGAAGAAAAGCACAAACATAGGACGAAAACTACAAACAAGCGCAAACGCAAGGAGCAGTCGCCATATTTTGTGACCTGACAATTTGACAATCAATAACAAATCAATTCGTTGTGTTGCAATTGTAAATTATTACGTAGCTTTTGTAATCTACACAAATATTTGAAAATAATTATAATACGTGTTAAATAAAATCATTTAGTAATGAAAATAATATATAATTAATTAATTATTTCATTTATTTTTAGTCACAAATTATTTTTATCGATGGTGTCGCCATCTGTGGTAACATAAAGTAACTAATTGTTTTGGATGGGGCTACAAGATGTCGCATTTTGAAAAAAAAACCCCCGAATCTGTCACTGTATGGAATCGTCCTACCCCTGATATTGATTGAATTGTGGGTGGAATGTGGATAATGATAATTTTTTTTTAAATTCTTTATTCATGACTATGGATACATGTCCTTCAGGGATAATGACAATGATGACCAGTGTTACCATATGTGAAGCGCTTGAAGTAGCCAACATTTTTAGACCGAGTAGCCTAAAGTCGCCTTATTTTTTTTTCTGTAGTGTCGCCTAATTTCGCCGAATTAAGTCACCACGCCACAATTTTAGCACGAAATTAAAGATAATTTCATAATGTAGTTGATAATTTGAATGGTAAAAATGTCTTAAATTTCAAATTCAAATATACATGCCCATCCTTCTCCATATACCGGTACCTTCCTGGATCCAGCGTCGCTTCGTCTGGCGACTGGTCTGTGGCTTGGGGTCACGGTATGCACTCCACACATATGCCCTTGTGGCACGGACGTGGACCGACAGGGGTGCCCACGGACTTTGTTGTCAAAAAAGTGCAAGCCGCTTTTTAAGACATGCACTTAATGACATAATCCGCCGGTCTCTTGCCAGCATCAATGTGCCCGCTCTTCTTGAGCCGACTGGCATTGTCAGAGATGATGGCAAAAGACCTGATAGTGTATCTTTGGTTGCGTGGAGTTTGGGTCAGATACTTGTGTGGGACGCTACCTGTGCAGACACACTGGCATCGTCCCACCTCCAACAGACTACTTCTAAAGCGGGTGCAGTGGCAGAAAATGCCGAAAATCTGAAACTTATTAAATAAGGAGGCCTTAGCAGAGAGTACAACTTTGTGCCCTTTGGCGTCGAGACCGTCGGTCTGTGGGGTCCCAGTGCTCATAAGTTATTTGCGGAAATCGCGAAACGTCTAGTTGATGTAACTGGTGACCGAAAAGCTGGCGGCTTTCTCACACAACGCATCAGCATTGCAATTCTGCGAGGAAATGCCGCCAGTATCCCCGCTACAGTGCCGCGAGGGCCTTTTTTAGGTTTAACTTAGTTTTAATTTAATTTAGTTTATGTTAATAATCATCTTGTAATTTGGCTATGTAAATAAAAGTATAATAATATTATATTTCAGATTTAAACATCCATATAATGTTAGTAGTAGTATTACTTAGCCTAATGTTAGTATTAAATTAAATTAATAATAATAAACAACCAAGTGAACCATTGAACGGTTAATCCAATGGTACACCAGATTTTTTGGATAAGTGTGTCTGAACACTTACCCACCTTCTTAAGAGGGGAGAGTCCCACCGGTCTGAAAACACATTCAGGATGCTATTGGTGGAAGAACGCAAGCGCGCCGTCATGGAAGCGTATCGCTTCTACATAATCGCGGCGAACCCATCGACGCTCGCTTCCGCGAACATCCCTGACACGTTACAATGGCAGCCCCAGAGACACCCTGAATGCATTATTGTACTGAACGTGCAGGTCGCTGTATGCCCGCTGGGTATACTTGATCCTGAGGCTGCACGTGTAAAACGACTGGCAGAAGGCCTTAAAAAGCGTTATCTGTGGGCCAGCATGTTGCGACGGATAGCCTGCGACCTGCGCTCCCTGTCTATGTCTACATTGTCTTTTAAGTCATCAGTGACCTGGTGACCCAAATAATTAAACTTCGAAACCCGATCTAAAGGAGACCCAGTGAGTGAGAGTTCAGATAGCTGTTTGTATGTTAAAGTACCCGATTTAAAAACCAACCATTCACTCTTTACGGTATTGTTTTTGAGCCCATGAGCCACTGCATAACTTTCACAAATTTTAAGAAGCCTTCTCGTAGCACTGATAGTTGAGCTCAGCAGCATCATATCATCAGTGTAGCTGATGTTGTTTATACACACACTGTACACGTGACAACCAATTTTAGTGCTACAGAGTTCACGCATCAGTTTGTTTATGTATAGGTTAAAGAGACGGGGGGAGCTCAGACCCCCCCTGCCTCACCCAACAATCCAGCCCATACATATCAGAATGTCAGCCTGTCCACTTAATTCTGTTCTTTTGACTACTCTACCAATATCTAAACAGTGATATCACATCAGCCGGGACAGTAGAGTCGTGAGTGAGCTTATGCCAGAGCAGGTCATAATTGACCAGGTCGAAAGCTTTCGATAACTCCAAGAAACATGCTATTATAGGAGTATTTCTGTCTGTATAATATTGGACAGTCTGCTTAAGGCATAAAATTGCACTATCCGTTGACAAGTTCGGTCTAAAACCAAAATACAAAGGCACCACTTTAATGTGCCTACTTGTTATATATATTCACATTTTCCCAGTTTGATATCACAAGACTAAAATCTAACAACGATACAATCGAATTAGAAGAAAACCCTCTCAACGTACGCAGAAGATTTGTAGCATATATAATATTTCTGTGTATTTGAATGCAACGGTACAACTTTTGACCTACATCAAAATCCGCCGAAATCCATGAATGTTTTGTGTAACTGACGTCTGCTCACATCATTCAACACTTTACAAGTCAGTCAACTTTATTTAGTTCGATGTAAAATATTCTTTGACATTTCTCTATTTTCGCTCTCTGAATATTCCGATATATGCATTTTTAGTACCCAGACATTTTTATGCTTCCTCAGGTAATCTGGATGGAACCTAAAATCACAATTTTTTTTTTTTTCGAGATATCCTAATGGACGACCAGTCGTCGATGGCAAAAATAGGTCGCCCCGTCACCCTTCCAAGTAGCCTAAATGGCGACAAGTCACCTAATCTGGCACTACCGATGATGACCACAGTGAGTACGACTGAAGGACATGTATCCATGGTCATTAATAAAGATTAAAAAAAAAACCACAGTGAGTGTCACGGATTATTAGTCAACGCATTGAGATAGGTAAAACATGGAGGCGCCGCGTTATTCTATAGATACATTTGCTTATACAATTATGAGAGAAATACGATACAGAATGTGAAATATCGTTTTGTCTCATTCTTTCTAATAAAATAATCATATTTGATAAAAGAGACAACAATATTTAAGTTGTTGCTCATTGTCATTATGGTAACATTTTGTCGTGGCGTAGACTGTTGTAGGTAGGTGACATATCAGCCAAAACTTGGCGCATAAAAATGCGCCTAGTTTCGTGGTAGCTTTGCTGTCAAATGGTTGTTTACTTTTTGTGTTATTGAGATTTGCGAGAAAATTACGAGGAGTTTACCTTTAAAACTGCATGTGAAAAGAGCAATTCAACATGCCTGTGTGTTGTTTTGTGAAGTGTAGTGCAAGAAAGAATGAAAATCAACGTCGATTATCTTTACACAGGTTAGTAGCCGGTTTTCATGCAATAGTACATACAATAATACACATTCCATGAAAAAAATGTTACATCGATGTATGGGAGAACATGTTTTTCAACTACAATGTTAAGTTTGTTTTTGGGATAAATTCATACCAACTTCCCAACTACGGAACCCTTCATTGTGCGTGGTCCGACACGCACTTGGCCGGTTTTTTGTCTTGGACATGGCTTTTGTTTACCATTACTATGCTCAAACATTCACACAAAATTTTAACATATAAACGGATAACTTATACTTAACTTGTAATTTTTTCGAATTTATATGAAGCTTGTGTGAAAAATCCGCTTACCTTTGGAACCACAAGTTTTTTCGTGATCTCCTTAAAGGAGGTTTTAGAACTAATGATTTATGATTTACTAGCTGTTGCCCACGGCTTCGCCCGCGTGGCTTTTTCTAAAAATAGCCTTAGTTACTCCTTATTTCATCAGCTATCTGCCAGTGAAAGTCCCGTCAAAATCGGTCTAACCGTTACAGAGATTAGCCGGAACAAACAGACAGACAGACAGGCAAAAGTTAAAAAAATGTTATTTTGATATATGTACCGTGTATACATCCATATGCATTTAGTTAAAAGCGGTTATTTTAATATTATAAACAGACACTCCTATTGTATTTATCTGTATAGATGATTGACATACCACCTATAACGGTTTCGACTGTGGCAGTGAAAGCTCGTTTAGGTGATCGCCTTTCTGACGAAGACAGATCATCGACAAATTCCTTAATATTTGTCAAAGATTCACACGAGCTGTTTCACAGAGGCGGCAGAAATCTCACCGTATCCTTGATACATTCAGAAAGCAGTACGAAAATTGGCTTTAGGCTAATGTCGATTGTTTGCGATTGAAGTTGCGTGCCAACCATTTTGGTCATCTAAGATCACATCATCTTTGAACAATGACAAAAAGACCTCGAGAAGCATTCGAAGATGAGGGAAGCAAACAGAAGAAGAGAAGGTCTGACGATCATAAACGCGAAGTTATTATTATTTTAATTTTTTTGATGCATGCAAATAAAAATGTTTTAGAAATTATTGGTATTTTGATTTGGTGCAATGAGTCGATAAAGAATAATAAAAAATCTTTTCTTTTTATTCAGCTTTGAAACCGTCATTTTCTATTGGGATTATAGACTATTGACTTGTCTGGCTGACGACTCGCTGGCGACTTCAATACAATTTTGCCGCAACTGAGTTCCCAAAAGGTACATATCCACCGCTGAAAAGGTATATTTTGGGTTAAAAAGGTACATCAGCAATGCTTTTACTAAAATCACTCACTACTGCTTCTCTCGCTCTCTCGCCATGAATTCGAGACAAGGAGAGACTGCCTGCTCGCCAGCAGAAGTTCTATTTTTTGGATTCTAAGTGTGAGAAAACTTACCTATCTAATATTATAAAAATCCCCGCAGTTTTATGATAGGTACTCATTGAATTGTTTCTCGTGGTTAATATAATGGAGAAATCACACGATAAAAAAATCGAAATCGTGATTGTGGTTCAAGTTATATCCATAATCTGAACATTAAAAAACATACTATACATAATATGCTCATAATTGTCAGTTAAAACTAAAATAATACATTAATTATGTCACTAACCTTTAGTTAGCACCTTTAGTTGAGTTTTTTTTTTTGGGTGGGAAATCATCAAATAACTTCTCCCGCTCTGGGCGGAGCGGGAGGGTGTGTCAGACTCTTTTTGACTAAAACCCACCCGTATTCCTTCCTGTTGCCTGTGTTGCGGGGGCCTCGGTGGCCCATAAGTACCTTCCCGCGACCCCGGCAGGCATCGGCCCTAGTGGACCCCCACCTTTGTGCTGACGACATCTCTTTGAGGCGCGCGTGGAATACAACGCGCCGTCGACCCGGGCCTGGTCCTTACCGGACGGTGAGCTACCCATTGCTCACCGTCCGCAAGCCCGCGCCTACGGTGGCCGGAAATCCACCCGGGATTCCCGACGCCCAGGGCGTCTCCTCCGGCGCCTAGGGGCGAGAGGGCGCGAAACATGCCTTTCCTTCAACCGTCGCGCCTCCTCCTTCGCGAGCATTACTGCTTCGCAGAAGGAGGTGATGGCTGCCCATGCCCTCTCGCTCCGTACCATGGCCTGAACCAGGGCCGGACGCGAGAGGTCTCTGCCACCGATCGCTTCCACGAGGATACGACGGTGCTCTGCCGAAACTGGGCAAACCTCCGCCGTATGCTCCACCGTGTCCTCCGGGCGATCCACACAGTGGTGACACCCGGGCGTTTCCTCCCGCCGTATCCGACACAGGAAGCTCCCGAAGCTGCCGTGTCCGGTGAGGACCTGCGTCAGGCGGAAGGTGAGGACTTATCGCCGCAACTATGGCGTGCCCAGCACTGGGTTGCGACAACCGTACTCTCCATAACGCCATGAGATCCCGCCGGGGCTCCGTCCGCTGTGCCGCGATTTCTCGCGGCAGCGGACTTACGCCCCGGCGTTTCGCCTCCTCGCGCCACTCCCATACGTGCGCGAGGACTTTTGCCTCCAGATCCCATGGCGGCAATCCGGCAAGGAGGCTCGCTGCCTCACAGGAGACCGTGCGGTATGACCATGACCCTTTGGGCCACGCTCAACCGGCGGGCTGGCCGCAGCGCCAGAGAGCGCGCCTACCCCACCCCCCTGAGAGTGTCGTAAGAGTCGACTAAGGGAAAACCCGTAGGATGGGCAGCAGCGTTCTTTCCACGAACCCTGTACCACCACACTGCGATCGCCAACTCGCAAAGTTAATTGTGGCGATTACGGCAAAACCTCCTAACTTGGGGAGGCCTATGTCTTGCAGTGGACGTCTCAGTAGTAGTTAGTAGAAGTAGTAATAGAATCAAAGCCCACAACAAAACAATGCAACACACACACAAAATATCTAGTAATATTCTCAAGGAAGTATTTTACAAATTACCAAGCACCACAGCAGCGAGCGAATAAAGGCACCGGTCAGCCGCCCGGGGCAGCCACGACCAAATCGAACACAGGATTCGATTAATGGAAATGGGCTTATTCAATTTATTTATTGTACACTTATGTATACAAGAAAGAAAATCACTTTCCCTTATCGCAGAGAGCAATATCTCGCGCGCTTAAAAATACAAAACAAAATGTACTTAGCAAAACTATCCTCTTTGCAAACAAGCGCCCGACAAGCGACAGAACACACACTACTCTCTGACTACTCTACTCACAGTAGAGTAGTCAGAGAGTAGTGTGTGTTCTGTATCGTATATGTGGTACTTAGTACCGAAGATCTATCTCGTTTTCTCGTTTCAAATATTGGATATTAAGTTGAAAAGGTACGTCAAATGGACCCCATTACACATTACACATGGGAGGCTTAAAAGGTACGTCAAATGTGTAAAATGTACGCTAACGGCAACGCTGCTTCAATACCTCACCTCCACACACTTTGATTTTGTGTGGGGAAGACACAGAATATCTGACAGACAAAATATTAAATAAACAATAGTCTTTTAGGCAATATTGCTAGTTCCGATTTTGTGAATTTCTAATGTGTGTACATTAGAAATTCACAAAATCGGAACTAGCAGTATTGCCTAAAAGACTATTGTTTATTTAATATTTTGTCTATTAATTTGAGAAGAATTAGAAAAAAAAGAGAAGACGCCAACTAGACTCTATGGTTTGTGGCTACCCATGGCGATTTAGTTGTCAAAAAAGATAATTATTTTCGAAATATTCTGAAAATGTTGACTATTACCCTATAATTACTTGTTAAGTTTCAATATTTTTCAATTTTATGTTAATTTAAAGTTTAATTCTTTGTAAAATGGAGTCGGATTCTGCGCTCCACGCTAATGTACCTGATGGCGCGGAAGTGTCGCCTGAAGAGAACCAAGCTGGAGAAGCTGTCGATGCTTCTGATAGTAATGTAACAAGTAACGAAGAAGGCGCTGCCGCTGAAGAGTCAGGTAATATTTAATTTTATGTAGCATTGTTTAGTTTTATACATTCCAAATTAGTTCTTGTTAGAAGTGACACCGTTATTTTGATTTGCATTTTGATTTTTGTGGTGCCATTTCATAACTTTATGATAGTGCTTCTTATTAATAGCATTAGTAAAGATTCACTATTTAATTTCGGTCATCAAATACATATAACATACTATTGTAGCAACAAATGGAGGCCCTACCAGCAGCAGTGATGGCATTGATGCTGCACCACAGCTAGCAGAAGGTGAAGAACAACAAGCTGAACAAGGTGACTGCCTTCATAATTAGGCTATTGTTTTATAATTTCTAGTTTCAGATAGTACTAAATGATTGATTGAGCAAAGATATGCTTGCTATGACATATTGGAAAAGTGGATGTAAGGTCCTAAACCATAGAGTATGTTTAAATGTTTTCGTCTGGTGGAAATTTAGATATATTGGCAACAACATAAAAATTTTAATGATTGAAAAGTGGAAATTCTGGGAATAGAATTAAAACTCGAATGTGTTAACAAACCATGTTCTTAATATTCCTCCTGCATGGTCTCCATTAAGGGTAGATCCAGGATTATTTTTGGGAGGTCAGGTAAGAAGTGACCCCATCTAGTCATCCCAGTATTGTACTATGCTATTTTTGGTATTCTTTTTCAATGACATAAAAGAGAGACAAAAAAAAATTTAAATTTTGGCACCCCGCCTCGGATAGGATAGATTTACTAATTGATAACATCACTTTGCACCTTAGTAGTTACCCCACTGCTGTTGAATATATCCAGTAGGTACTTCTTCAGTGTTCATCATGTATTAAGGCTTGATGAACATCCTCTAATCCATCCAAAGGTTGTCTTTAAAAGATCACTTTTAGCGATAAGACCGCCCATTGTGTCACCCTATGTAAAATTTCTACATTTAGAGCTGTAATTTTTATGGTGTACATAATAAAGAGTATTCTATCTATCTATCTATCTAATGCCAGTCCATTCAGACAATTTTTTTTCATACTGCTGCGAAGATATATCTTCAACCGGCGTAAGGTGGAGAAAGATCACTCGGCAGTGCTGGTTGTCACATGAAATGTGCACAAACAAAACTAATGTTATTAAGTCTCCTTGTAAGCACTCAACAGTTTTAATGATCATATTATTTGTTGTCTTTTCAAGTGCATTTTTTTTATGCACAATTGGTGGTCCATATGACATTTGTTGGGTAGCTTAATCATATTAATCTCCCAGTTTTTATTTTACTTAAATCATTTGGGGGACCTCATGCCCATGCACTTCCCCTGGATCCACCCTTGGTCTTCATGATAGTTTAGTGCTGGCATTTTCTTGGTTTTGCATTGCTGTAGATTAAGTTTGGCTCTTTATAAAATGCAGTAACATAATAGGTTCAAATGTTAACTTTGCAGAGATGGGGATGAATATCTTATGCTATAAAGATTCCTTCTAAGGGCTGGTTAAAGGTGCATCATGATCAGCATTCTCTAAACATCACTTCATACTTTTATTGTGTACTCTGAAGACTTAGCTCTGAATATTTCATTGAAGGGAACCTTTATCCATACTTCTAGCAAACCCTGAAGCTGAAGCTGATGCTGAAGCAGAAGCAGAAGAAGAAATGGACATTGATGACACTACAACTGGAACGGCTGCAGATGAGTCTGCCTACATCGGGGACAACTGCTTGTCTACACCTGTAAGCAATTGATATAGTTATCACAAGACTTATGGCTAAAACTTATTATTATTAAAGCCTATAAAACTTTCATTGTTGGCACATTTCTGCAGTTTATGTATAAATAATTATTTATCTTTGTATATTCCATGCCTAATTAAACACCTGGTTTATATAGGACACTGAAAGCCAGCTGGATCCAATGATGAAAGAACAAAGCTTGGATGAGGCTGAAGGCCTCGCAGAAGCAGCTGAGGAGTCTCCAGACCAGTCCATCAGCTCAGCAATGCCTACTGATAGTGGAGTTGGTGAGGGGGATGGTGCACCAATTGTGCAAGATGGTATTAACTTGTACATTTTTTCTTCTGAAAATGCATTGTATAAAAAGTGCCTTAAACAGACTAAAAATATTGAAATTGCAGATGAATCTAGTACAATGGACGAAGATATGGGTGGTGGCGAGGGTGTCGCAAGTAGCGACGATGTCAACGACATCAGCAGTGCGGCGCAGGACGTCCTCAGCACTGGCATTAGGTATGTTTACGCCATAAATATTCTTATTTGCTTCATATTTAAATTAATTAGTAATGTATGCATTTTCTTTCCAGTTCAAGCACAGCCGAGAGTGGCGCTGATATTTCCAGCAGTGGTCAAACAGAGACACCTCTTATTTCCTCCACTGCTAATGGACCTGCAGTGCTACACTCATTCTCTCTCGCACCTCAACAGCATCAACCGAATGAGTTAGTATTAAATTTATGAAAAACTAACAAAATTAGTTGCATGCACCCTGTATTTATTTAGCAACGACGTATTAATTTGAATGAGCCTGTAGCTGGTAGAGAGGGGAATGGTAAGCCCGGGCGTCGTCGATAACTATCGTGCGAAAGTTCCATGCTTTAGCTTAGTGAATAGAGTTCACATTCGCCACTAATAAAAACGAGAGCGCGGCCGCTGCTCAAAGTTTTCGCCTACGTCTAAATGCAGCCTAAATCCTCGGAGATTATGATATGGATGCTCATTATAATTTCAGAATCAGAATCAGAATTTTATTTGCTATGAATGCAGGTACAGATATAAGATGTTGTACTTAAATTAATGAGATCGCCTACAGTCTACCTTACGGCGTGCAAATTATTACATAAATTAAAACATTAAGACGCTGACAACACCTCAACCGCGGTCACTGTCAGATTGCATAGAAAAGAAAGAGAAGCGCGATGACACAACGCTTGTAATTTATTGCAAAATATGAAGCAATTATCTATTTACTCAAAATTGAGTTGAGTAATCGAAAATAAAAAACAACCAAGTTCTGCATTCAAATAAGACGTGATTGTTATTAATTAAATACGTAACGTATGTTGATATTTAATACAGATATCTTGGATTAGAAATCAAGTTAAGAGGTTAGTTTAACGTTAGTTTGTATCGAGATTTTTTTTTCAAAAGGTGTTTTGGTAACAACCAGTTCTGTGAAATATGTTCAAAATTTACATATATTATTTCCGCTATCACAAACTATATAGATTTGGCAATTTTTTCTTAAGAGAAGCCTATTTTGGTCAATTGGGTCTTGTCAGCGCCTTAAAACAAACAAAACAATGTTAACAAAACAAAATAGAAATGAAAGTGAAGTCAATTAATAATATTATAGTCAATTACAAAGTCTTACATGGTCAAATGGTCAATGGTTTCGTGTTTTAGGTTCAGCGACGCAGACACGTCCGAAATGGATGGTGCAGCCGACACGATGCCCACAGTAAGTGAATCAATGCCGTTGCTCACCATGACTGCGAATGGTTCTGCACTACTCTCACCTACTTTGCTACCAGGTAATATATTTTTGTGGCCATACGAATGCCCTGTTATATCACAAACAAAAAATATAAACACGACTGCTCTGCCAAAAAAGTAAAAAAAACAAGTTATATTAGTTAATCTCGTATATACAAAGCGAAAGGTCACTCATTTATTTGCTGACTGCTTTGAATAAATTTTATAGTTTCGGCATGTGCTCATAAAGGCCTTCAATTTGATACCGATATTTAAATAATCGAAGATTTTTTCCATTTAAAATGGAGCCGTACTGCCGCCATATTGATTTTTTCATAATAATATTTATAGCCTATGTCACTCGGGATGATATAACGATATCCGATACATTTAAATCTGTTCAGGCATTTAAAAGTTATGGTGGCACAAAGAAACTCACATGCATACATACGTGAACCCTAAACACATTATACTCCTTTTTGGGCAGTCGTGTAAAAATGGATGTTATTTGAAAGTATTGTTTATTTGGTTGTCCCAGGAGATGATAGCAGCGCGGGCGTTTCATCATCGGTGGCCGTGGAGGGTAGCTCGGGCGCGAGCGAGGGCGAAGGCGCCGTGAGCAGCTCGGTGGCGCCCAGCTCGGCCGCGCCCAGTTCGGCCGCACCCAGCTCAGCCGCGCCCAGCACGGCCGCGCCCAGCTCAGCCGCGCCCAGCTCGGCCGCGCCCAGCTCGGCCGCGCCCAGCTCGGCGGCGCCCAGCACGGCCGCGCCGCCGCTTCCGCCCAGCGACGCCGCGCACGCGCTGGCCACGCTCGCCAGCGCAGCGCTACACCACCAACACGAGCAGGTTCCGACACAACGTTATTTTCAGACTTTGTGGTACTCTACCTAAGCATTGTGACATTTTTAACCCCTCAAGTACGAAATATATGAAAGTGCTAGCCGTTCTTTGCTTCACCGCGAAATGCGTCAGGTGGCTATTTAGCGGAAAAAGGACCTATAATAAATCAAACAACATCATTCATTGGTTGTTCAATATATGGTTTAAATATTTGATCCTTGTACTTATTTCAAAGCATAATTAATTAAGATATGCATCAGTGTGATCTTGTTTCTTTCAAACTTCTCAGTGATCATGGCCTGAAGTACTCTTGGGAGTTCTGCTTCTACATAAACACTAAGGTTGATTTGTTTTGATCTTGATTGCCTAAGAATGTAGTTTTTAATTCTCGTAAAGACTGTCTGATACACTTTTATAGGCTGAGTCGGAGGAGCCGAAGCAACATGACGAAGATGCGTGGTTCACTGTTGGGATCGTGAAGGGCAACTCTTTTACGGTAATTATTTGATAGGTATAATACAAACTCGGCCGTAAGTATGGAGAATCGAATTAGAAAGAGACTCACGTAGGCAAACAAAGCCGCACTTTCTTCTAAAATTCGATGTACTATATTTACGGCCGCATACTGAATATACTTTTATTTTTATTCATGTGTTTTATTAATCGTATTTTATTTAAAATCTAGGTCCAGAACTACATTTCTGATCCCAATGTGGACTTGTCTAATTTGTCTCTGGATAATCTGCCGGACTTAACTGGTTTGTCCACGACGGCGCTCGAACACGGCACGGCTTACAAATTCAGAATCGCCGCGATTAATTCGTGCGGGCGCGGCGAGTATAGTGAAGTGAGTAAAATAGAATCGCTTTAAGCTCTTTCCTGTGGTGGGATGATATACATTTATATATATATCGCTATATTCATTATCGCTATATTCATCACAATACTATTTCTTTTTTCATAGGAATCAGCATTTAAGACCTGTTTACCTGGATTTCCGGGTGCACCGTCAGCCATCAAAATATCAAAGTCAGTGGAGGGTGCACATTTGTCTTGGGAACCCCCACAAGTGGCTGCTGAAGGAATATTTGAATATTCAGTGTACCTCGCCGTGCGGTCTACTACACCATCAAAGGTAATTAATTATTTTTGTGCCATAAAATGTTGCAGTTTTTAGTCTACTTTCTATCATGGTTTGATAGGAGGTAAGAACATTGTAAGAAAAAGAAATATTGCCGAGGTTGTTAAAGAATCCTACCACGGGTTGGGCTTTGTCATAGTATAAAGAGGGGAAGTAGGTTATTTCCGGCCCAATCCGCGATATAAATGCCTACTGTCTCAGGGTTGTCACATTTAGCTAAACTTTAATTCAGTGCCTATAAATTGGCTAGGGTCGGGAAGTTGTATTTTTTAATTGTATAGTCTGGGTACAGGGTTTGTGAGGTTGGTTTTACCTAAACGATGATGAAAAAAAAAAACCATCGTAAAACAACATAAAAAATCTAACGCCTGCCTCTTAGACTATAATCAAATTTTTGTTCTGTTGTCATGATTCGAACTTTGCTCTATTTATCTGATTCACAATTAGTCAATTACTTATTTTTAATTACGATTTTATAACTGTAAGTAGGTACTTAGTTGCTATACCTACAATACTGAGAAATCGGCATGACTAAGCGTAAACAAAGCAATAGCGGCAAATCAATTGACAGATCAAAAGTACCTAATACATTCTAGTGAGAAAGTAGGCCTCCCTACTTCCTCTGTCTGATAGAAAACTAATACAACAAAAAATAAGTAATTAGGTATCTCACCATCAAGTAAAAATTATATAGAATAAGTGACTTGCTTACCTTGCCTGTTCAATGGGTAATCTGAACAGAGACAATTCTGGGATCGATGAATTATTAAGACACCCAAACACACAGCAATACGTTCTCTTGCGATTATCACACATTTTTCATTCATTTAGCGGTGCCAAAAAGCCGTGACGCGCGAACCTCGTGCGGTGTTAGCGCCGACTGGCGCACTGAGAAACGGGTCGAGATTTTGTTTAAGTATGCGTGCGGCGACGCATAGATACTTTGGCGCACACATACAAGCCGCGCGCGGTGCGTTTGTTTGAAGATAACTTACTTTTCTCTTTATACTATGGCTTTGTCCTACGTAATTGCCGCGATTTTCGCACCACACATGCCATCAAAATATTTTTTTAATGCACTTGTACGTAGTAAATTTAAATCCAAATCCTGCGTATGGAATCCACACGAACGTACCTACGCGTTTTTATTGGAAAATGTACAAAAAGTGTTCCTTAGGTTTTTATATAAGCGAAAACACGGTTATTATCCGTACCTCTATTGCCTACATATTGGGATGCTTCTGACATAACTCATTAGAGGTAAGGCGAGCGCGTTATCAGCTCGCCATAGACTGCAAGACGCTTCGTGAGACTATTGACGCGCCTAACCTGCATGCTGTGCTGGCTGGCATCTTTGTCCCAGACAATTACTGCCGCGGCAGAAAGCACACGCTGCTTGCTGTGCCGCCATGTCGCACCGTTGCGCGTGCTAAGTCCCCAGCCCTCGTCCTCTGGCCGCACTTAATGATCTCTTGGATTCTAATCCAACAAACGACCTGATCTGCGGATGAATGGAAGAAGGTTTTATTGGCATGTCAGAAGTATTGCGAGAGGGATTCATGAAAGTATTGTTAATTTTTATGGTTTTATGTTGTTCCCTGATTTTTATTATTTTTTCTGTATGTCTCTGCCTTTAATTATTGTAATTGTTTTGTAACCGTGGTAATTAAAGAACTTACCTTTGCCACGCGTGCAAAACAAACGAGCCTTAATTCAACTCTCGATATTATCGTCGTTTCTTACTACCTACATATGAATCAGCAAAGTTTTTGTTTTTAGGAGCCAACAAAATCACAGTTAGCGTTTGTGCGCGTGTACTGCGGCAAGGCGAACACATGCGTGGTCCCGCAGGCGTCACTTAGCGCCGCGCACGTGGACTCGTCCACCAAGCCAGCCATCATATTCCGCATCGCCGCACGAAACGAGAAAGGGTACGGCCCGGCTACTCAAGTCAGGTGGTTGCAAGGTATGTCTTAAAATGTCTCCTTTAGAAATTATTATACTTTTTGTTATAAGGTCCTACTTTATTAGTCCCGGTCTCTTTGGATGAATATCAATCATAAACAAGATATAAATTGAAAGGAAGTGGAGAAATTGAAAGAGAAAAACTTCCTAAGGTTTCCTGCCTTACAAGAACTTTCTTTTGATACATTGGCTTAGGTCTGTAAGAGACGATACGCGATTTCACGACATTCTTCTTGCACGTGAAAAACTACAGTACTGTATGAATCACATACAAGCACGAAATATGTCCCAAACCCTTAGCACTGCACGCTTTTTCCAGCCTCACAATTACATTCGTGAAGGAACTAACTCCCTCATGCATATAAAGACTTTGACTGTGAGAAAGAGGTTGACTGAGAAAAAAAAAATGCGTTACTTTTCGTAAAATTAAAGGCGCTTTATAAATATAGGAAAAAGGGTTTATTAAAATTAAAAACAAAACAATGGCATTTCGAGCGTCTAATAAAAAAGCGGTAAAATGTCTGTCCCTGTCACATTTTCAGTGTCTAGTTCAAAGGCCAAATTGTAAACAAATTTTGTAACTAAAAACAATCTTAGTCTTTTTCTGTCAATATTCTTATAATCTAAAATACAAAACAGTAATAAAATTCTATAATTCTCATATAATATGGAAAAACACGGGTAAAGTTGTTTACTTGTAAAAAAAAAATCCCTTTGCAGGAATATTATTGATCGCGATGGCCGTGTTTTATCCCACTTATACGTGTTTATTTTCATAAAAATCGTCAGAACTATCACCCTGTTCTTTTGTGTTCTGTATTACTTCATCTTCCAAGTCACTTTCAAGCTCTGCCTCGCTATCTGTTTTGTGGTCATTACCTCTGGTTCTGCGTCACTCAAGTTGAATAATGAGTCAAATAAAACCTATAGATCTCTGGTGGCCCCGAGAATACACGGAGTCGTGACATCCTCGTGACGGTCAAAATAATAAAAATATTCACAGAAATGTGTGGGATGGGGACTATACTACCCCATGAGTGGTGTTAAGGGTTAAATTAACAGTCGTGGAGGCGCAAAAAGGATGTTATGTTAACGCTTAACGCAAAAATAACGTCGTTTGTTAGAGGCCTTAAACGCATTATACATTACATTTTTATGAACAACTGGTGAAATGTGCGTTTACTATAGGTTCACCTCTGCCCAACCCTTCGGGGAAACAAGGCGAGATGTTGTTTTATGAAATTTTTATGCTGGTCTATGTACTACACATACAAATTAAATTGATACTATTGATCAAAGTATTCAATATTTTTTGTATCAAGATGAAAATCTAAGCAGATGTAGGAATCACTAATCGTTTATTTTTTCTACAAATCTATTTATTGATTTGTTTTTTCAACAATATTATTATGAACTAGAAACCCACCTAGGTACTAACTTCGTTAATAGAAACTGATTGATGTAATACGGATTAACATTTCCAAATTCCATAAATTTATTAAACTTTGGCTAGCGAAAACGTCCTTACGCACATATGCATAGACTAGGTGACAGCGGTGCCCTGGGCGTCGGGAATCCCGGGCGGATTTCCGGCCACCGTAGGCGCGGGCTTGCGGACGGTGAGCAATGGGTAGCTCACCGTCCGGTAAGGACCAGGCCCGGGTCGACGGCGCGTTGTATTCCACGCGCGCCTCAAAGAGATGTCGTCAGCACACAGGTAGGGGTCCACTAGGGCCGATGTCTGCCGGGGTCGCGGGAAGGTACTTATGGGGGTCACCGAGGCCCCCGCAATACAGGCAACAGGAAGGAATACGGGTGGGTTTTAGTCAGTAAGAGTCTGACACACCCTCCCGCTCCGCCCAGAGCGGGAGAACTTATTTGATGATTTCCCACACTATAAAAAAAAAAAAAAAAGGGTGACAGCGGTGAAGCGTCCTCGTCGTCAATGAGCTGCCACCGCGGCCGCATACTTGCTTCACCTAGGACCCCAGGTTAATCGATTGCAGTTGAATTTCCTTTCGAGCCGTTTACGCTTGTCATTAGTAAGTTAGTTGAGAATAGGTAATCTGTGATAGTAATATCACTGGTTAGCGTGTACCATGTCGACTGTCGTACTCTAACGAAGCGTACTGTCACTTATCGGAATGCATTGATAAGTGCAAGTGATCACATTGCGGCAGTACTTTAGAAATTGTAAGGTAGGTCCTTCTATTCGGTGAAGTTTTCAGTGCTTTCAGAGTGCGCGTTTAAACGTTTGCACAACCATGTGTACACTACAGGTACTGTCGCAAAAAATCGAACGACTAACAGAGGTGGAGAGGGCGGGTCCAAGAACGCGCCGCCCGCGCATTCGACCGTGGACGATTAGCTGCCCGGGCCGGAGTCAACGGTCGCCGTCGGTAAGCTACGTAGATAGCCGTTTTAAATGTTCACTTTTTCGGAGTTATTTTAATTTCATTATTCAATTCAATCACGTGTCGATACTGCGTAATGTGCGCCGCGAATGTGGATTTTACTATTATGTTTTCATTCATTTGTATTATTTTTATTTTTGGTGGACCAGGACTAATAAAGTAGGACCATGTATTTTTATTTGTATAATTTATTTATTATTTTTCTTCAAGTAGAACAGCTCTAATGCGACCGTTGTAAGAAAAATGTATTTTCCAGTATATAGAGCTTAGGAGTAGAACCTAAAAAAGTCATAAAAGGGAGAGACACTCTTCTCAGATCAAGGATACGGAACTACGTACTTATACAGAGGACCTTTTTTTCGCGCTTGCCTAGTTTTTTTGTTATACTTATTTCTTTTTCTTTTCTACATAGGATGGAGGGTTTTGGTACAACCCCCTGCATCCCTATTCCGTAATATGTTTGCAATGTAAATTAATAGCTACTGTTTTGGCAGTACAAAACGTACACTTATAGTTTGCCCGATACTGCTGTACCGCGCCTTAGGTATGTGGATGTGTGCGGCGAGACCGGGCAGTGCAGGCCGCTCATTCGTCAACGCTCACGCGCGGCGTCCCGCCCCCCGCCTCGCCGCGCATTCTTAAGGCGCGGTAAAGCGGTATCGGTAAAACTTAACCAGAAAAGCTATGGTTATCCGCATTCGACAGTCAGGCACAACGGCTTATTATACAGTGTGGATTTTTGAGACGAGGCAGTAAGGATAGGTTCCCTTACCGTTGCAGCTACAGGAAAACGGTTTTAGGAGGTTGTCCTTAACTTATTGCAATGCATTCACAGATTTTGAAAAAAAAAATACAGTCACTAAGAAAATTGACATTTTTCACGTAAACATTTTTGATGCCAATCGATCCTGTTACTAAAAAATTCAAAAATTGAAACAAACTTTTCCAGCCCGCGTCGCTGAGCCTGTAGCTTAAATTCGTCCCAAATTAATCTGAATCCGATCCAGCCTGTCCCTTGCTGCTCTCCCCCAGCGACGCCCTCAGCCAAGGTCCGTCCCCACAGGGGCTGCCCTTAGCATGTAGTCGCTTATTTTTAAGCATTATGGGCCTAGCTACAGGAAAGTCCGGTTAAGCAGTTGATAGTAAGTTGACCTGCGAGATGACATTAAAAAAAATAAAAAGTTTCTATTATGTTTGTGTTTTTGAATTAGCACGAACGTTGCGCCATAGAGTAGCCTCCCGACGTTGCGCCACAGAATAACCTTCCACAGGGGCAAAGCTTCTAAATTTTGTACTACCGCGGTTTGTAGTACTGCACCTATCAATGCGCCTTTGTATGAAGTTTTCTCTTTGTCGGGCAACCTGGAGTAGTAGATCGTCATCTGACTCAAAGTATTTTTTGTTGGAATTTCATTGATTTGTTAACATATAATTTTGTAATCATGGTGATACAAAAAAGGCAAGTACTTCAATCTGCCTATCCTTTTCCCAACTATATTGGGTTCGGCTTCCAGTCCAACCGGATGTAGCTGAATACCAGTATACATGGAGCAAATGCTTATCTGACCTCCATATGCCAGTTACTTCCATGGTTGAAACTGCTCTATATTAGAACGCATCATCGCGCGTTCGTATTATCGAAGATAGACGATGATTCCCGAAACGTAAACTTTTCTTGGAATGTCGTACAGTCAAGTCTTTTATATCTTCGTCAGTTTTCAAATTCAGCCCTTTATTTTATTTATTTCACGGCACATATTAATTTTTGGAGCTACGGCACCGAACAAACTATTACATAGAAAACTATATTTAATTATGTACTTGATAACAAAGACCAAAATAGCATACACCTTTGACCAATGTCGAATTGACATCAATCTGAAAGCTTTTTAATGGCCTGGCCATTTTATGAAATGCTAGATTTTGCCCGCGGTTTCGCCCGTGTAAAAGTCGGAAAATAGCCAACGGGAACGCACTACCGGGACAAAAAGTATAAAAAAAATCCTGTCCTAACCCTAGATCTATCCAGGCGTCAAATTTCATCCAAATCCGTTTAACCTTTAAGGTGACGAACATATATTCGATGTGACTGTACAATGTGTTGATAACTCGTTCCTGTCTTTTTGAACTGTCAAAATGAAAATTATTGCTATCTTAGAGCCCCGTATTCACCAGAAAGAACTAACAACATTGTTTAAGCAACAAGTTCGTGTATTGCCGGCAATATGGAATGTTGCAGTGGTGCTGACCACATGATAAAGTTTTGTATTCATTGTAAACTAAATTTGCGCCACATTATTTCCACCAAAATTTGATGCCTAACTGTTTCTCAACGTTTGTTCTATGAATGGGCTTTAGTGTAAGCGAGGTCTTATATTTTCTTCCGTGTGAATGCATGACGGCTATCACACCGTGTCATTATTTAAAAATGAATGAATGTCTTAAAATTATATGTCTTTTTTTGCAGATATAAAATCTACGGGAGTGAAGAGGACGGGCGAAGGCAGGTTACCGGGTGCTTCACCTTCCAAACAACCTAAGCAAATGTTGCACTAAGTGTTGAGTTTGAGACAGTTTTTAGGCGTTTTATATAGACCAATACATTAGTTTGTACATGACTACAGATTATTCAGCAAGTTTTGTTTAAATCAAGGTTAGTACCTAACTAACTGTTATTTTAGTATAAGTCACCAATGAGAGTGAAATCTCATTATGTCGGTTTTATAAACACGGAGATGTTTCACGTATCAATCTTTATACACATTTGACTTTGCCACTTTCCTCTAGCTAGTATTAATAATGTTGATTGTAAACTATAATTTTATGGACTCGTTACCGTTGGTCACGTCAGGCGGTAATAGACTGATTGATGTATTAGACGCAATGAGATGGATTGCTAAATATGGAAATGTTATACACATATCTGTGGAATATAAATATGGAAATATTGACTTTATTTTTTTTATCGACCTGGATTTATGTATGCCTAAAAGATATGGAAAAGATAAAATTGGGTTCTTGAGCCGATTTCACCACACGTTAGCTTTAATTTATAAGTTTCTAGGATGAATTATAGTTGTCAATTTGTGATATCTATACCACTCGTTCAAAAGTAGTGAAATTGGCTGTTAAGGATAAATAATATACATGAATTCCATTTGGCTTTTAATACTTAATTACATATTATTGAGTACACTATACATTTGTTTCATTGCTATAAAATGCTATCTATTCAAAACTCCGGTAGGCATTCCAAAAGAAAATAAAAATACAAATTATTATTATTATTATTATTTCATACCTTTCGTTTTATAGAAAATTTCCTATATTCAAGATATTTTGCGTTTTATCATGATATTAAAGCAGTATCACTAGATTTATTATTTGGACAAGTTATAATTTTTTTATTGTGATATAGGTTCGCCTGACACTTGTAGACAGTGTAGAACCTTGGTTACTGAAAAGAAAAATATTTCATTTTATTAAATTGATACGTCCAACAAATATTATTTGATACAATTCAATAACAAAGTCTTACCAATGAAGTAGTTCCGAAGAGTTTGTACCATCCTATGACGATATTAGAGAGGTTAAGGTCATCGAGCATGATCTGCGCCACCCCCATGAACACCTTTTTACCCTCTATGCGTCCATAATCACCCCACACTGTCACCTGTGTAAGCAAACAATTTTAGAGAGACATTTAAAAGTAATGTAATCCAGCAACAATTAGTAGTCTAAAAGACCGAGCTGTTGTCGGTAGCGACTAGAAACCACGGCAGCGTCGCAATGCAGTGCTTTAAGACGCTGACAACACCTAAACCGCAGTCACTGTCAGATTGCATAGAAAAGAAAGAGAAGCACGGTGACACAACGCTTGTAATTTATTTCAAAATATGAAGCAATTATCTATTTACTTAAAATTGAGTTGAGTAATCAAAAATAAAAAAACAACCAAGTTATTAATTAAATATGTAACGTATGTTGATATTTAATACAGATATTTTGGATTAGAACTCAAGGTAAGAGGTTAGTTTAAAGTTAGTTTGTATCGAGTTTTTTTTTCAAAACGTGTTTTGGTAACAACCAAGTTTTGTGAAATATGCTCAAAATTAACATATATTGTTTCCGCTACCACAAACTATACGGATTTGCCAATTTTTTTTCTTAAGAGAAGCCAATTTTGGTCAATTGGGTCTTGTCAGCGCCTTAAAGACACGTTGTATATGCGATGGACATGTACATCCGACGTTAGTGTCAGAGGAAAGCCGTCTGTGGATTTTCGTCTTGGTAGTGCCATTAAATATCGCGGTATTCGTCACCCGACTACACACCGGGTAGCATGCGACCAGTATGTGCCGTTCAGCATGAGACTAGTATGCGCCGCTTGTGTTTTTATTCGAGCACTATACTTGGCGTATTTGTGAAAATATGCGCGTTATTTAGTTAATACAAAAATAACTTTATATAATTAAGAATAGAGTATATTTTGCGATACCCATGTATCGCAAATCTTTTGTCAAATACGCCAAATCAAGTGCCAGCATATGAAAAAAAATATTGACAAGCTCACCTGTAATACGCAACCTTTGAAGTTTTCTCTAAAGGTAAGCGTTTGTTGGTAAAGTGGGTCGAGTGTTCGGCGCGCCGTGCTCGTCTTAGCTTTAGCGATGCAGCGCTTGCCGCTCACTAGGTACACTTTAATGTACGGCGCGGGCAGGGTTCGTCTACCTGGCTGCGATACCAGACCTCGGGCACGGATTACCTCCACCTGAAACAGCGTCACGTCGCCTCAGTACTCCAAGAAAAACTTGAATTTCAGATGGACGAAACCTAGGTATCTGGAATCTATTATGTATTATCTGATCAGACTTTTCGGATGATGTGAAGACTGGGTAAACTTTCACCGTTGGTCCGGTAAGGCAAGAAGCAGTTCCGTCGTTAGCGTCGCGTGTGTGCAGTGGCTACGCTCCGTAACCGTTCCACAAACCTTACAGATCGAGTTTCCAGTAGGTTGTACAAAAGTAAATTATAACGCTATTCTTTTAAAGTTATTTGATTTGCGTCTTAAAGATGCATGTCGTATTTTTATATAATATATTTTTTTTATGTACTTCAACAGAATCAAGCATTAACCTCAAGGAATCCTTTCTGGTAACACATAGACAGTTGTACGTCGCCCTGCGTGGGCGCCCCGAGCAACTGTCTCCCGACCAGTTGTCCTGGACCTAAGCCATCGATGAAGTCTGACAGGCCGCCGCCGTCCGAGCCAGAGCCTCTCATACCAGGAGACCATCTAAAAATAGGTATCATGTTATAGTTATATCAGCTAAACGGATTTCATTATTATGAACTGGTGATGTCCATTATCTTCAAAGTGGTTTTGTACACCACACCACTGCAACTGGATACAAATCCCTCGATTTTGGCAATAAGATAATTTAAATATAAGCAATACCTACTTTATATACGTATTACTTAAAAGTGTAATGAATAAAAACATTTTACAAAAATGATTAAGTATTGAAATAAATGCAAGTGTTATTGAAAATATTTTTGAACAAGGTGTAGGTAGGTATCACATAAAAGGTAAAATGTAATGTAATAATAAAAATATTGACCAGACCTTTTTAGCCACTACCAAAGGAACAGTTATAAAAAACAAAATAAAATACAACATTTACAACATTGATACAATAGTGAAGAAGAGGGCGGTAGTCGTTCGGATGCATCGATTGGTAAAGTTAAGGCAGAGCACGTGGATTTCAGGTACTAGGTTCTATTATAAAGTATCAAGACATCTAACTAGTAGATGTAATTGTGTAAAGGTGCAAGAAACGCTAGAGAATGGTCTGCATCTATTAAGTACATAAGTAGTAAATTTAATAGTGGATTAAAGATTAAATCTATGAAGGCAATGTTCAAGAAAATAATAGTAATGAGGTTTGGTACACAATTCATTTCTATTCTAACTTCGTATCAGTCTATCTACAATTTTATTTCATGTCTTTAAAAGTGTGATGTTTCATGTGTCTAATTACCCATAACCAACACCACAACCAACCTGTTCTCGTCTTTTATCTTCTCATTTCATTGTCATTAACGAAACTGATGCCTATGTAAAGGCTATATCCTCCAAACCCACGTTTAAACGGTAGGTTTTAGTCACCCTATACGCATAACTTAGTATGGAAAATGACTAGTGATTATTCCGGTGAGACATGCATGATTGTTGATGTAGGTATGTGTGTACATCGATCAGACAAAAATGTGTGTAACAGACCAAAATAATAAGTGCATACATCATAGGCTTTCAGGCAACATTTATCATTCAATCACAATCGTGCATCATGAATGCAGGAACGCTTCCTCCTCGACCGGCGACATCGTCTTGCATCAGCATGTCACTGAAAATGTTAACAAACGTCGGACACGGAGGTGGAGACACCGGAGGTAAATGTATCTGTCTCATGTTACCTACTTAACGAGAGGGTGCGATGCCTATGCAAGAGAAGACACGTGCGTGCTGAATAGAAAAGATGAGTGAAACACACCAATTTAACTGGAATCATGCTTTGACAAGACGAAAGGCACACAGAGAGGGGCAAAGTATGTAGAAGACGAGCAACATCGAGGCGCACATATAAAAATGGAACTCTGCAGGCAGCTGGCGAACTGCGGCTTAAAACGGAGCGGCCGAGCGCGACTTACGAGGATCCCTCCGAGCTAGATATGGACACGAGGCTGGTGGCGCACACCTCGTGCGAGCGCTTGAAGGCGGTGGTGGTGGTGCCGGAGCGCTTGCGCCGCGCGCCGCCGCCGCCCTCAGTGCGAGACACGCGCGCTGTCGCACAGTCCGCCGAGAACACCGGCGCAACATACATTTATTACCCGTCGAAAAGCACATTACACTACTTAGTTTGGATGTCATACCTTTGCGAAACATTGCGTTCATTATGAAACCGAGCTTTAACAATTTTAAACTAGTTTTTCATTATTGTTAATGGATACCAATTATTTCACATAGGTAGGTATATTATTTGATATTTTGTGAGTTACCGTAGTGTTTTCCATTTTAAAGTAGCTGATTTCATCGAGCTAAGTGCGGTTATTTACACAGGTATTTATCATTCAAGTAGGTATCTATATTAAATTTTCTGGATGGCCAATCAATGTAACTTAGACATTTATAATATGCATGGGTAGAAAATAAGTACAGATCTATTTCAGGAGTGGGTTACAACTAAAAACTTGCGTCATAACTCATAATACAATATAACAGGGTGTCGTATCACATGACACGATGAAAACACTCGGTGGTTAAATTGGTAGTTCTCCGGATACGAAAATTCTACTAAGACAAGTACATCATCTATGGAACTGTATAAGTATAGCTTTCACACGGGAACACATATTTGTGACAATTACTTTCCTTTTTATTTAAAAACATTTACCAAATAAAGCTCTACATTAGCTGACTTACATAAGCGACATTGCACATTTATTTGTTTCATGACTGTAACATGCTGTGTTTTATAATTAACCACAATTATTAAATATGCTAATGCAGATGGCTTCTCTGTCGTTTCTCGGAAGCCTTCGTAACACGGACCAGTAATACGCGAGTGAGCTACCGCCCCGGGCGAGTGCACTATTATTTCAATGCCGTCTGTGCCGAGCACCGCGAACCTGTCTTCGTCGTTCTCGCTGGAGGCTGACGAGGCCCGTGACACGCCACCCATGCCACCTCGCATTTCGGGACCCACTTCTTCGCTCCGTTGCACCGTAAACGAATTTTTTCCACGTTTACCAAAACCTAACCTCCGTTTCCGTCCTGCGATTATCGTACCAACACTTGAATTGTTTACTAAATTAAAATAAATATAAACCTTTGTTAACATTCAAAGGCCCAAAATGCATATATGAGATAAGTCAGTTATTATGAATAGTGATATGATGTAATTCACCTGTTGCTGACAATTGCGAAGTGGAATTGCTCTTCTTGCCCATACCAGGACCGAAGTAGTCCCGAGGTTCCGCCTTCAGTAGCACATCGTCGCTGGTAGGTTCCAGTTCGCCCGCCCCACCAAGAGCAGTGTCGCTGAGGCTGCCGTCTTTGGTAAAAGTTACACCTTATTTTTTAATGTTAGTTATAGGTATCAAACCACCTTTATAATATCTTCTGAATTACCTGCTTTTTCATCTGGGGGCACATCTGCGTTGCTCAAACTTCGAGTGAATTGTCCGCGGCGCGACTCTCGCCTCTCTAAGGGCTGCTGGTGTTGGCTGCTGCCATTGCCGCGTCCGTTCTCTCGTCCACCGTAGTCATTACTGCGCTTTGAATTCCGGCGGTGCGGAGGTTTTTCATGTTTTTTCATCGATTGTTTTTTATAAAGGTTTATATCACGTCGTTGATCATTCGGTTGAGGTGCCCGATGCGTTGTTTGAGGCGTAGCGTAGGCAGTCGATTCGTCCAGGGAGGCGAAGTCCATCGCCGCGTCATGAATGTTTTGATGAGTGTCATCAAGTGGCAGGTGTGAGGCGACGGGAGTGAGCGCACGACGGGGCGAGCCGAGGTTCGGGGGAGAAAGAGCAACAGACAAAGAATTAGCCATAATACTAAATTCTCGATCTAGATGATATGTCGCTGTTAAAGAATATGACCTGGTGCGAGCTTTCTTAATAATGGAAGGCAAAGGTTTTTTCAAAGAGAAATCAATACTGGATTGCGGGGAAAGGGAGTTGGGTGAACGATATTCTTGGAAGGTGGGAACTTCGTTTATACTAACGGTATTACCGTACTTCTTTTTATCTTCAACTGTGGACTCGGTAGGCATTTTTAAAGTATTTTTTGAAGTTATACTCATTCTCTTAAACATGTTTTTAATTTGATCAGGTGTTGATAAATCTTGGGGTGAACTTGAACGTGTGCTTTTCAGTATCACTAATGAATCAGAATTTCGTCTTCGCTCGATTTTTGGTTTGTCTTTTTTATCTACTCTGGCCACTACTGTGTCAGCTTTGGGACTTGTGACTACTTCTTTAAAATTAATTTTATTTATATCCAACGACTTCGTTTGGTTAGGACTGTTTTGATCATAATTGGTTTTCAAATCGAGCGATAGTAATTTTTTTCTACTAATTTGAGATATAATGGGATTAAACTCGGTAAAGTTTATCGATTGACGTGAATCTGATGCTTCGAACGAGTGAATTTTATTTGATTTGGTGTTCTCTAGATCTAAACTGTTCGGCTTCTCGATACTAACATGTATTGTAGTGTCAGCTTTACTGCCGTCGCTGTCATAACCGTGATATTGAGAATGTATCTTTTCTTTTTGTAGTAAATCTACAGTACTACTAATTATTGCAGCATTTTGATTAGCGTCTTTACCTATGTTAGCAGTCGGAATTTCAGGAAGTGATCTTACGCGCGGATTAGGTAAACTTTCTACGTTAGGGAGTTTTCTTCGTCTAATTCCTTTACTTACATGAGGTTGATAATTATCTGTCGCTAGACTAAAAGGCTTTTCTGTGTACCAGTTACCAAATTCAGGTTGAACTTGCACTTTTTTTCTGCTAGGATGCATAAATATTTTACTTTTTGTCGGCACGGGGCCATAATATACGTTGGCCGGTAAAGCTCTTTGCTCTCTATTAATAGATATAGTTGTGACAAGCGATGGTCTTGTCGTACGGGATAGTGCCATGTGAAAGATGTAATCTTTTTCGTTTTCAGTAATTTTATACGTATTGGTGTATACAGGATATTCGGGGCAACTGTGACTGCGTTCGTAAGCGTGCCGGTGGGAGCGTTCGCGAGTGCAGGAGCCGGCGGAGCGGCTGCGAGCGAGGATGTGCCGCAGGCGGCGCGTGGGGCGCGCGCGGTGCCCCGGCGCCGGCAGCGGGAGCGTGGCGGCGCGGGAGCGCAGGCGCCGGCGCACCGCGCGCTCCGCACCCGCCGGGATACAGATGGACGGCAGTAGCCGGTGAGAGGGACGATCAGTACGGCGATATCGGTACGGGTGAGGGACAGGGGTAGCACTATCGCAAGAAGAAGATGTACTGTGAGGAGGGAGGATTCGCTTCCGGCTGTAAAGTTATGTTATTAATAACTTTTTACTATAACTTCTTGAAATTTTATGTATTAGGACTAAACAAAAAAAAAAAACGGATTTATATTTGTAGGTATGCTGTGTTGAGTTGCTCGTGGATGTATGTGCGTTGTATGGTACCTGAGCATCCTGGTGGGTCGCGGGCGCTCGGACTGCGTGCTGAAGGCGCTGGACGTAACGGAGGCCACGGACTCGAGGTCCGAGTCCTGCGCGGCCGTGTCGGGCGACAGGCGGCGCCGCGGGGCCCAGCCCCCCGCGCCCGCGCCCCCTCCCCCTCGCGCCGCCAGTTCGGAGTCGGACAGTCCTGCGTAATGTCTTTCCCACCCTACATTATAATTGCTCTCACTGATATACAAGTTTAATTATACCATTACGCTTAGCTGTTTCTCTATTGTGTGCGTTCGTGAAAGAGTACATATTTCTGTTGTTGAATATATAATTATACGTCAGTAATTAAACTGATGGTTAATTAGTTAATTAATATTGTAAGCGAATTACAATTCTCACAGCCACATATTTAAATCACACAGCTGGCTGCCGTGGTCTCTGTTATTTTAAGGGGTAGTGTAGGTTTTAGGTGTTACCTACAAGAACTAGGACAAGGTGACACAGTGTGAAGTGTTAGCGGGCCATACACGCGACGGTATGCCTGACAGTTACACCTGCACTGGTGTGACTGACCATGTGTGTGGCTAAGGACACATGCATGCTTATTAGTATTTTGGACGTAAGATTTGATAGGCGACCTTATCTGTCAGGTACACCGGTAGATGCACGGGCACATATATAGAGTGGTGGCAGGTTATTGGGGCAAGGCAGCGTGTATTGACCTTGTGGCGTGCTGCGGTACGTGAGTGTGGCGCCAATGTGGTGCGGGGCGATCCACTTACGTTCCTCGAGGTCCGCCGACACTTGCGCGCGCACTGCTCTCTGCCCACCCTGCTGGAACACGACATACTTTTAGTTGTCTTATTGATCTTATTTTTGTTCTTGGCTTGCGCTTACGAGTGTATGATACAGATATTCTATTTCACGAAGTCCGTTCGGCTTTGATTGTAGTAGTGACGTATCCCGACAAGCGCGCTTGTATGTGTAAAAGTAGGTAACGTTAGCAAAAAAATCTGATATATATTCAAGTCGAGATTTAATAATCTAAATAAAATTTTGGTTTTAAAAGTATATACATTTTGTAAATAAATTAGATTAGGTTGCAATAAATACAAAAATATTAAGAATATGTAGGCATTTAATTAAGCATTGGTGTTACAGAATGGAAACGAAACAAGTAGGACTATTCAGTATTTTCAATCACTATCAGATAAATTTTCGATTTCCGATTCCGTTTTGCTGTCGTCAGAATCATCTTGTACATTGATTATAAATTCAAAATCGAGATCAAAATATTTCAAGTAGTCTTTTTCAATTTTTTCAACATGAGCACAAGTTTTTTTGCCACGTTTCACTGCTAACTTGGCCCAAACTTTCATTGATCAGTCTTTCCGTATTCGTCATGTTTTGCTCGATATTTTTAGATGCGACATAATTTTTAACGATCCCCCAAATATTTTCAATCGCATTTAATTCTGGGTGATAAGGGGGAAGGCGTAAGACATCAAAACCCTTGCTTTTTATAAAATCGCCAATCTTGTAGATTACGTGTTGGGCTTTGTACTTCTTTATTGTATCGTACAATTCCAATTTAAGAAGAGATTCATCAAATGCTATACCCTTATCCCTGAGCCATTGCTGCATATCGGCTTTCTATGTAGATTGCGTCGGTAGTCGTTCAGCCCGTGTGTTGTGATAAGATGCATTGTCTAAGACAATGACAGAGCGCGGAAGTAAATTGGGTAGCAACTTTTCATTTAGCCATTTTACATAGTTATCATAGCTCATATTTGAATGATAATCACCAGCTGTTGAGTTGGCCTTATAAACCAAGGAAGCATTTTCAATAAAACCATCCTTGGTTCCCGCGTGCACTAAAATAAAGCGAGTGCCTGTGCAATTTTTTTTAAAAAACGGAGTTCTTTCCTTTTTTTTTGCCCAGGTGTTGTTTCGCACGTGTGTCGAAAGTACGTAGCTCTCATCGGTGTAGACAATGGGCCGACTTTGAGAGCGGTACTCTGTTATTTTTTTTAAATATTTTAAACGCCACATTTGTATATCATGACGCTCCGTCAAGACTTTACGGTTGTTCTCTGTTTTGCGCCACTTGTAACCTAATTTCAACAGTAACTTGCGAACAGTTTCTAAACAACCTTCGAATCCGATTTTTTCATTCAATGCTGTTCTTAACTTAGCTACTGTTGGAATTTCTTTATGGACAATATGGAAATCTTGTACAGTACTGCGAACCACATCGGCTGTAAAATTATCTATATCCACTTTATTATCTCGCTTTCTCCTTTTCTTCATAGGTGAAGTGAATTTTGATGAAGTGGATGGCAATTCCTTCTCTTCTTTTAATATTCTTTGAACTGTTTTTTGGCTCACACCCGTAGCTTCAGCTGTACGGCGTGTAATGTCTCGTAAATGAGACAAATCACAGTTGAGTTCCATTAATGATTTTGTAAATTCATATTCTTCTCGCAGAAAATGATAAACACTAGCTATCATGTTTCGACCCTAAAACAAAATGTAATCAAAATAATTAAGTAATATAAACATTTTATAACACAAAAAAACATTCATTTTATAAATACTTCTATTGCTATATTAAGTATCTTTGTATAACATTTTAATTGAAAACGTATAAATAAATATTACCTCACTATGGACAACTCTTCTTCGTTTTGTTGCCATGCTGACCTTACTCCGTGAAACAATTTGGCGCGAACTAAAAACCACTACTGATCCGGACCGTGTCCCGATCGACACTGAGCGCTCTCGAGGTTACGCACACAAAAACAATGTGCATGTGCACGCTTGGCAACATTCATAGCCAAACGGACTTCGTGACATAGAACATCTGTAACTGTGATCTAAGAAGAGGCCAAAAATAAAACAATGATTTAAGCGACTTGCCTGCGTAAACAAATCAGTCGATCTATTCTGTAAAAATCTAGCCGTAAAAAATTAGTTGAAGTAAGCTTGAAGTGAAACTCACCCCACCTGATGCTAGCTCACTCAACTCACTTCACCTAAGTTTTTACAGAATAGCACCGCAGTTCTACGTAGGTACGGGTTACCATACTCCACCTAATTTATAAACTGCGGCTGTTCATGTTTGAGGACTAAGGCACGTTTAGCTAACCAGTAGCAAAGCCATTTATAAATTAATATGGTACCTGGTGATGAGGTATTTGTGGCAGTTGTCGTTTCTTGGGACTCGTTGTGGGCGTGGCCGTGGCTGACCGAGACTGAAAGCGGGGCGCGTACGCGTGCGTCGGCAGGCGCGACCCGTCACCCCGGTCCTCGTTCACTGCAATATCACATTTCATTGCTTTTTCATCGACGCATACCTCCTAAAAATTCTCACAATACATGCCATTGAAACTTTGATTTTTATTCATATTGATAATAGTAATACATTCATAACAAAATATTCTTTGAAACATACAAAACAAGTACAAACTTACGAAGGTTGCCTTTGAAAGATAAATCATTCATTAGGTTATTAGATTTAAAATGACATGCAATTATTAGACATGATATGGATTACATTAAAATTCATTAATTAATGCGCTGTATTCTTAGATTTGCTTCCATACTATTTTATAACTTGAAATTGCAAAATCAGAATACAACGCACAACAAATACCCATAATGGATAGCGTGCTCATATCAGGTAGATAAGGACGAGGTCAGCGGAAGATGCATGAAATAAAATCAAAGTGGAGAGAGCTAGGAGGTGAAACAGTAAGTGGCAGTAAAGTGGTGATGAGCGGACGCGGCGAAAGAACGTGCGTGTCTCGACGACAGTGTTCCGTGCGGGGTCGAGGCCCGCTGTCATTGCGACATCCACGGACCAATCGGAAAAGTTTGGAGCGCCGACTGGGTCGGATGTCGGCGTCCGTGGTAGTGATTGGTGGGTAGAGTCGGAGGGCGCCGCGGCACCTGTGTAGCGCCAGGCGTCGCGGTCGCTGGGCGGCGACAGCGAGCGGCGCGGCGACTTGCTGCGCGCGCGCGCCGGCCGCGCCGCGCCCGCCGCCGACTGCGAGCGCGCCACGCCGCAGGCGCCGCTCTGCGCAAACACCAGCCCTTACAGTTTAGCTACTGACAACTAACTTAACAAAATATACAATTATTACTAATTACCTATAGTCAAGATATATTATTTATTCTGATGAGTAAGCCCGCTATTTGTGTTTATATAAATATAAAATATAATATAGGCAACTATGCTTTACTTACAGACTATTTTCAATCAGAAAATGAATGCTACTACGGCTACGCAGTGTTCTATGACTATAGAAAAAACGTGAAATGTACGGTGGTTTATTTATTAGAATACCTGTTCTTAAGACATTGCAACATGTCCTGTAACTGTGATGCTAGAAATTGTACTTACGTCAGTCGTTACACGTAATGTAAAATTAATGGGCAAGCATGCGCCACTGGTTGCTAACACAATTATTGGTCCATGCGATCATTGGTCCTCAGAGGAATACTGACTAAAGTTCCTCAGGGAAATTGTATCTGGAAGACATGCAAATAAGCATTTATTTGTTACTAAGTGGGATTCGAACCCATAGAACAGAAGGGGTCTAAGAAACCTCATCATGCGCTCAAGTAACTTCAGTATGATAAGTAGGTAGGTGGTACGTGTTATAGTCCGGACAACTCACGCGTTCTCGGTTCATGCCGGCCCTCACCCTGCCCGCCGGAGACATGTCGCGGCGGCTGGAGCGCGCGCCATCCATATCCATTCGCTGTAAAGAAAAAGTTAGCGCCAAACTGATTCGCGCTGCCCCTGACCAAGAGTACCCACCTACTCATGTAGGATTGTAGTTAATTGTAGGTAGGTATACCCAGCTACTCTTTTTTTGTGGGTATTGCAAAAGTCCACTATACATTGTATTTTTTACTATAATACATATTCAAGTAAGTAGTCTGAACGCTTTCTTTGTTTGCTTCATCAACCTCACAGTCGATTTTTTTTAACTAAACAGATCGAGGGTATGTCGAAAACATATTGAAGAAAAAGCGAAAAAGAGGAAATAAGCAAAATTTAAGGTTTTAAATTCTGTGTATAAAAAAACACCTTCCATGTCAAATACATAATTGATTTAACATATTGCAATCACCAGAATTATCAAAATAGTAAAATAAAACCAAAACTCGTGAATGAACACGAAATGGATTGAACAAATATTGTAGGCCGTAGGGACTTAGCTATGGTCACGCCATCTGCAATTAGCTTTGATTGTTCTTCCCCATTCAGGTGGCTGTTCGATGTGCGTAACTACTGAGCTTCCTCATATGTGAAAAAATGATTCTACCTATGGCAATATTTAAGGCATGATTGCAGCAATCAAAGTTCCCAGTCTTAATTTAGCCGCCACAAATACTTCTTAATATGAGCCGTTACTGTGTTAGCTGGAGTGACGTCACCCCAGCTTCCTCATGCAGTAGGCAGGTACATACAGGCAAACCAATGAAGTTAGAGTTTTAGACTATACGAGGGTAGCACTGAAAGTTCTTAGAAAATCAAAAACTGAACAAACTAGCAAGTTTCTAGTTTTATTATATCTTTTCAAAATAGCGTCCATTTACATCAATACATCGCTGCATCCGATGGAACCACTGAGAAAAACACTTAACCCACTCGTCCTTAGGGGTCTCTTCGACGGCATTTTGAAACGCAGCCACAGTTTCCTCGGCGTCCATAAAACGTTTTCCTCGAAGTTTTTCTTTTATTTTCAGAAATAAATAAAAATCGCAAGGTGCGAGGTCTGGGCTATAGGGCGGGTGACCCAGTAATTCCACGTCTGACGTCACCAAGTAGTCGATTGTCTGCTTGGCGGTGTGTGACGAGGCGTTGTCATGGTGAAGGAGGCGAGGCGAGGTCGTTTCTCCCGAATATTTTCCAAGACAAGTGGCAAACAATTGTTAGCGTACCACTCTGCAGTAACTGTTTTTCGATCCTCTAAAACAATTGTTGCGTAATGACCTGTCCTTCCGAAGAACGAGACCACCGTCTTATTTCCCTCTTCACTTTAGTTGGCAACTCCTCGGAAGGAAACACCCAGACAGCAAACTGTCTCTTAGTTTCAGGATCATAACAATAAATCCAGCTTTCGTCACCCGTAAGTAGGTATGTCGAATACGGCATTTGAGTCACCTCCGTTAAATCTGAACCATTTCACGACACTGGGAACTTTGCTGCAATTATGCCTTAAATATTGCCATAGGTAGAATTATTCTATCACTTATGAGGAAACTGTAGTTACGCACATAGCTGCTCGAACTTTGGTAGAAGGCTAGTACCTACTTATTATTTTGGTATAAAAACACTCTTATTGAAAATCGAAGCAACCCTTGCTTCGATTTTCATAAAGACTGGCTTTGTCGAGCTTCGTCTGTAAAACTGGATGTGCCTTAGTAAAGATGAAATTTTGCTAAATACGGAATACTTACATCATGCGCTGGCGGCGGACTGGAGCTGGATGCGAGGCTAGACAGCGAGTGATGGCGGCGCAGGTCACACTCGCTGGGCGTGTCCGAGTCGGACAAGCGTGATGTGGATGTCGACGGCGGCGACAGGTGCTCGCCGTCTGCCTCGTCCTCACGATACCTCTGGTGAGTTAACATTCGGTTGGTTATTATTAGTTAAGCTCCAACAGCCCAACTGACCTTGTAATCACCACAGTGGCAAATAGATTATAAGCCAAATTGTGGCCAGCATGTCTCTCTACTTATTTATTACTAGGGACTCGAGAATTCTCGACTAGGCATTTCAGGGAATTCTCGACTTTTCAAGAAGTTTAAAAAACTAAAATTTCGATTAAATTTCAAAATTCACCCGTCAAACGATCGCCTACTAGAAGCCGTTTGCAAGTAAGCGCTCAACGGTTTTCACGATTATATATTTATTGTCGTTTCTAGTGTATTTTTCTTATGAACAATCGCTGGTTCATATGACATTTTTGTCAAGATAAATGCGAATTAAAATTACGCTTATTAATAACCATCGATATTAATTGTTGATTAAGTATCTTACTGACTATTATTATTTCAATTACATTCACATTTTTGTAACGAAACAAACTAAATCCTAATTTTTTCAACGTCTTTTTATTCGTAGACCGTGTGCTTTCAATATCGACGCTTGAAAGGCAAAATTTACTAAGCGACATAGGGCAAATTTGAATTCTTGTAATCATCCTACAGGCGTAAATCTTACTGTTTTGGAAATCTTATTTATCTAATCATCAGAATCAGAATTTATATGATTTTTTCTGAAAAATTGACTTTAATAATGTAAAGTCAAATTTGCCCTATGTCGCTTAGTAAATTTTGCCTTTCAAGCGTCGATATATATTTATCTTAGTTTCCTTCACGAGGAAAGTAAAACGTTCAATCACAGTCTTTTACAGTCACGAGCATTTAACATATATTACTATGGACACCTCGGCAATAATATCTGATTTCCTGATTTAATGGATAGGCAGATGCCTAGCGATTTCTTAACTATGTTGGGGTCGGCTTCCAGTCCAGTCGGTTGCAGCTGAATACCAGTATTTTACACGAAGCGACTGGTTTTCAGACTTTCGGGCTTCTGACGACCCGTAACGACTGTCAAAGATCAACGAATGACAGCCGGGAACAAAGGCTTATCGTTCTTTCCGAGGCACGAAGGGGCCTTGATATGTAAAGATGGTCACCCATCCACGTACCAACCGCGGCAAGCCTGATCGATCGACTTGTGCGGCTGTTATTACTCACCTGCTTGCTTTGTCTGGTTTGTTATTATTCCTCAATTAATATGTATATGTCGGAAATATTATATGATCGTTTGTGGAAGGCATATAGGTACAAGTGGCAGTATAAATATGTCATATCGCAGAAACGCCAAAACTATCTGGCGACACAAGCGATGCCAAAATTATAGGATGCTGCATCGGCTTCAAAAATATGTATCAATGCAAAATGTGTATCAATATTATCGGACATGTTCGCGGCGATTCCTCATCAAACAGTTTAAATTATAAAGGGTTTTTTTTATATTAACTTAAAGAGTCATTTAATGGATAGTTACTAATAGATAGATACCAGTTAGCATCAAAATTGTGCTCAAAAAGTGATTTTACGTAAACATCGAAAGTGGGCTATTATATAGCCCTAATTTTTGAGTGTGTCCAGGTATAGACCGAGACCTAGCCCTGGACCTAACTTTCAGATATCTAGTCTTTCAAAAAAGCCTATTTAATTAAGTTTATCTGTTGTAAAATTTTTAGTTCGTATTTGTAAATATGGTTTTGCCAACTGGCATTCAAAAGCACGTTATGTGCTCAAAAATCTAGATGTATCATTTTAAATACTAGATCTCTTTAGATCAATAGACCAACTTGAACTTTTTTTTTGTAACTTGCGAATCGGTTCAGAAGTTTTACAGTAATTTAATATGTAAGACAGTTTTTAATAAAAAATTACATTTTTTCCCATTTACACTGAAATATAAACAAACAATTTCAGCGGAAATAGATATATTACGAGTATAGTAGCCTCAGTAGATAGGTAATTTTATAAGGAATCTTGTGATATATGACATGCCTTGTATACCTGTATATTTACCTAACGGTGCTTAGACGTGAGATGCAATGTAAACATGGTAGGTATATAATAAATCAAATAAAACTTTCAAACAGAAAGCGAATGCGAGGTTCTCGGTAAGGTAAAGGTGGTTAGTAATTAACGCTATGAATTCGTGGTCATCAGCAATGTATTTTATAGCTTCTAATACTTAACTAGTAAGGTTTCTTGACGTAGAAATAATAATAATAACATAGAAAATTATAAGTCTTCATAAGTGTTCAGATCGCGCTCGCGACCCCTCGCGAGCGCGTCCTAAACACTTATGAAGACTTATAATTTTGATGACTTCAAGACATAGCCGTCAGCTGATTAACGAATATACCAGGCCGGAACCTATCGGTGCAGGACGTCAGCGCCGCCCTACTTGAGAGACCTACCCTCACACCGGGATAAACCTGGATAGGCGTACAACCTTCTTGAACAATTCGCGTCCAGTGATCACGCCCGTCACACATTGCGGATATATATTTGCCGTCATATATTAATGGATGTATCATGAAATCAGATAGTATTTCAGATCTGTCCATCATCATCTGCCTGCCTTTTTCCAACTATGTTGGGGTCGACTTCCAGTCTAACCGGATGCAGCTGAATACCAGTATTTTACATGGAGCGACTGCCTATCTGACCTCCACAACCCATTTACTGGGCAACACGATACCCCTTGGTAAGACTGGTTGTCAGACTTTCGGGCTTCTGACGACCCGTAACGACTGCCAAAGATCTACAAATGACAGCCGGGACGTTGACGGCTTAACTTGCTTTCCGAGGCACGAAGGGGTCTTGGTATGTAAAGATGGTCACCCATCTACGGACCAACCGCGGCAAACGTAGCTTATCGATCGTCCCGTGCGGCTGTTATTACTTAGCCACAAGCCCCTTAATTTCAGAACTGTCCATTGTAATATATTTTATGCCCGTGACTCTGCCTAGATACCAGAAGTTCCAATAGATAAGAAGTTTTAATCAGTTTTCTAATTAAACACAAATTAAATAAGGGTACCTTGTTGACTACGGAACCCTAAAATTTATTAAACAATTATTCTTTATCTCGCCCGGACAATCAAACGCACGTTCGCGCCTCGCAGTCATGCGAGCAAGCGAAACAGCCGCAGGAAAAAGGCTCCAAGGTGCCGATAGTTTAGGTTATTTCTTTTTACGGTGAAAATAATGGTAATTTTTTTTTTTACTTAATTCAATAGTTCAATTATTAAGCATTTTCATGATCTTATTTGATGTATGTGTTTTTTAAATACTATTCTTCGGTTTGGAGGTAGTTTTGTAAATTCTTTTGTCGAGTACAATTTATGGAATCCTGTTTTCGTCAAACATAGCACTTAACATTAATTAATCCTCAACTTTACCATATATTTATTTCAAAATTAATGCTGCAGTGTTTTCGAAATACCGGAGGATCATGCCAAGAAATTTGACTCTTAATTGGTCAAGGACAGCTAATGAGACACAATTGATTTTCTATTGTTTGACTCCGAATCGGTGTCGCGCGGGGCTTAACAGGTTAAGAGAATACGAACACAAAGAAAATACTTACGCTGAAGCTTCCCATCTCCTCATGCGGCTTCAAAGTGTACCAAGTAGGTTCGTGGTTCATCACTATGTTGTCTAAATCGAGAAGGACTTCTCCGAGGAAATCGTTTGGGCCGTAACGATTTAAGTCCCACACGGTTACCTTAAAAATAATTTATGTTCTATTTAAAACATTCCATGTGTTACCGTCACAATATGTTCTAGGTTTTTACGCTAGTGTTCTAGTTTCATAAGTGGAATTTAAATTTGATTCGAGTATATTTAAGTTGGAAATGAACTAGATAATTAATTGATCCATAATAATTTGAGCCAAAATAAAATGCGTCACAAACAAGAAACTGATAAGGATATCTGTCAAACTTCGGTTACTAGCCACATATTTACCTCTAAAGTTCTCCTCTTTATATCTGTGATACGAATCCCACAATAGATAAAATTTTGATTCCATCGTGGTTCTAAAGTGTTAGCCAGGGTTTTCGTTCGTCGTTTACTCTTCTCGCTTTTGTCGGGTAGTAGGAATATTTTCGCATACGGACACCGAGGGGAGCCATCAGACCGGGGAGTGAGACCGCTCGCCGATACAACTGTGACGCAAAGCTGAGTAGCGCTCACGTCGAAGTATATTTTGAGCTGTATAATGAAAAACAAATTATCAAGTCAAGTCAACAAGTTACAAGTTCTGTCGATTGGTTACACGATACTGAAGCAAGGCTTAATTGTCTTGTTTCCCAACAACAACGTATTTGCAAAAGCCACTCACTGCGGATGGGCAATTTGACCTAGTTAAGTTTTTGTTACAAAAACCTCAATAAAAACTAGTAAGCTGGGATTGGAATTGCGCCAGATTAATAACATAGGCTCGGCCCTGGAACTTCGCCCGATTACAGTGACTGTTTCGCAGTCTTTATCATTTGGGACTTTGGCTACATCAGTGTGGGAGCAGTATAATGGTACCCATTTTGATAAAAACGGATGTATCCAGAAGTATGATGTCCTTATCCTTCTCTTATGATGTTTTATCAGCACACATGCATGCACCAACCAGCGTATTCCGATAAGTACCTAAACATAATACCTACGATTAAAATCACATTAGGTAGGCTAAAAGTTACAAGACGTCACAAACCTGGATACGTCCAGCAACATTTGCGTTCTGGTGGTTGTACCGCGCGGGGCGGCGCCGTGAGTGCACGTCGGGAGAGCCCGGTGACGTGACGAGGACGCTCGGCTTCTCGCAACCACCCATCACCTCCGTGTATACTTCTGCGAACGTAGAACAAATTTAATTCTTTACAGGAAAATGTTCTGGCAAAGCCTACAGCTTACAGCTGGTTTTGTTTTAAAAGGGTCTCAATTTCAACATTTTTAACTGACAATACATCATCCAAAGGGTTAATTACTTAGTAATAATGAAATTGTTTAGAGGCCCGTAAAGTCGTGACACGAATTCACACCCTAAACGATAATACTTACTGCTGGAACCTTCTGCTAGAAATAAATTATGTAAATCATTACATGCATTTAGTGCTAAAGATATTTAAAATATCATTCTGTATCTGTCATTTTCAAACGATTGACAGAAACAGAACGATATTTAAATACGATTAGCGCTAAACGCATTAAGTGATTTTTGGTGCAAGCGTGCCTTAGTAACTATTATAACGAGTAACTTAATTATGATTTGTAGTCTTAATGTTGATATTGGAAGTTGCGTAGGTCCTATATGCTCAGAGGGTACCTTTGTGAGTTCTCCACGGTAGAGCAGGGTTGCGTGTGGCAGTGAGTGGTCGCGACACCACCAGCTCCACGTGCAGGTCATGTTTACTGTCAGCGACCACCGCTGCCACCTCGTCCGCACTCCGACCCTGGAGTGGCACGCCGTTCCATTGCAGGACTTCGTCACCTGAATATTGAGTGTAGTTGTACATTCATATAGAAAATTCAAAGGCGATTCGTTATGTAAACAGTTTTAAATGTTTTGTACGGATTTTTGTAGTTTATGCACCGTAACTTCTACGCATCCAGCCACATAAGTAACAAAAATCTCAACTTACCTATCCTCAGTTGTCCTTCTAGGTCAGCAATGGAACCTTTTTTGACTTTTTCCACCACTGCGATTCTCGTGCCATCCGATAGGAGCTTGCCCCCCACCACCTTCAACCCGAGGATAGCCGCTGAAGAGTGCGAGCTACCTTCTACGACGGTCTTCCGGAGCACCATGTGACCGATCATGCGCGAGCCATCCGCCGACACCTGCCAGCTCAGCGGGAACTGTCCAGAACACTATTACATTAATTCTTTCATCATCAGCTTCACTAAAGTATTCAACACTAAAGAGCTCTATTAATTATGTTTTCACTATTTTATGAAAACTCGTACATTACAAGACAGTAACAGCTAGTCCACGAAGCTTTAACACCGTGTAATTTACAAGGAAGTGCACACTCAACATAGATAGGATGTAATGCATGCTCGCCAATGCAATCATGCTACAGCCAACAATATCCATCGAAATTAATATCGTCTTAAACACGCTTTCTACTTTTTTCATATAAAGTAAATATTTAAAGTGGTCAATCAAGTACTCGTATTCTACATAAAAACTTTTGAGTAAAGTATGTAAAAGTTACAAGGCCTAATTGTTGTACAGATGGAAAAACGTAGATTTTATATTAATTGCTAGTCGAGTTTGCTGAACGCAATCAAGACGTTTTTTTCATACAGAATAACTAAAACAACTGAATTATTTCCTAGATGTAATGCAAAATCCAACCGCAAACCGAACTAATAGATAAATGAGTACTAGTTTGAAGCAACTAACCGACACAATTTGAAGCGGTCTGTACCTTAGGGCAATCGCCTCTGTTCGAATCTTCACTGGAGGTGAAGGTGCTAGAGGTATCGATGCCCGAGTCTTTGGTGGCGGAGTCCTGGCTGGTCTGGCGCTCGGGCTCCCAGCGCAGCGCGGCCCAGTCGTGCGGAGCGCCCGACGCATCGCGCCCCCCGCGCGGGAATGTCGCGGCACCTTCGTGCCCGTCAAAGCGAACGGTCTTTTTTCTCCTCTCAGTGAACCGTCTATTGTCTGAGGAGTCTTCCCACAAATAGGCACTCTTATAAACAGCTCGATCTGGGCGCGGGCCCTCTTCTGGTGCGTACGGGCGCAAGTACGCTCCTTCGCCATCGTCGCGGGCCCGCCACCGGCAATCGGTCACAGAATCGAAACTGCGTCCGCCTGACGGCTCGGTCCTCGTCACGTCGAATGGACCGCAAGCCTCTGCCTCGTAATCGGCCGGCGAATGATTAATCAAATTGTAATAATTGTTGGCAGCCACGTTGGCGCTACGCAGATGCGGGTGCCGAACTGGAGCACATGCCTCTAGTTGTCCTAAGAATGATATCGAATGAATAACAACGTTTGCCTATACAAGGCATCTTGTCATCGCCTGCGTCCGTTCTTGTTATGAACCCACGCGCATGTACGCGCCCGGAACCGAAATTAATTTATCAATAGTACAATGTTTGTCTTCCAACACATTTAAGGATTCCTATTCTATTATTCCTCAGTAACGGCATTTGTAAGAAGGCTTACTGAACATTTCATATGATTATTTAATAAACTAAAACTGCGTGTTTCTTCGGTTCAAAATAAAGTAATCGAAAGCGGTGATCATCACGCACAAGCGGAAAGAATGTGTCAAACTTATCCGAGTAAGACAGTAAAACAGCAACAATAAAATAAAGTACACGACCACAAACAATTCTAACGGATTTATATTAAAAAATATGAACAAGTACACTTCTTTTCGCCCAAGCATGCGTTTGTTTGAACCATAAATTTAGTGCAGAAGCCACCTACTAACTTAAAATTTTACAGTGTTTATGATAGGTAAAGGTAAAATATCGCAATTTCTGGTTCAAACAACAGAAAACTGTAAAATGAGAAGAGCATTTACTGATTAATCCCTGGCATTTAAAACAATATGCTGTTACATACTTTTTCAACTTAAAAAATTGATAAAAATGAGTGAATGCTCTTGTTAGGATAGGTTTGAAGACACCAGGTCTTCGAAGAGATAGGACGTTATTAACAGCCATCACAATTGGTCCACCAGAGAAAGAAGTGTTATACGCAACAGTAATACTCATCATCACATCTAAACTTCAGCAATATAATTACAACGCATAATTGGATAAGTTCCCGACAAAACTCGCCCTCTCACCGATAAGAATTTATTCATTTTCTCGTTTAACATCGTCTGACGCTGGCTTCTGGAACTCTCGGAACTGCTCTTATCATTATTTGTACCTGCGAACAGGGGATGGCGTGGTGAGGGCCACTCGTCGCCAGATCGCAGGCGCCAGGCGGTATGTCTCGCGGGGCCGGGCTGCCCGACTGGTACCGGGCGCGTACATAGGGCATAGTGCTAACAAGCGAAACGTACGCGGCGGCAAACGTACATATACAGTAATAGTAATACTCCAAACCTAGCACCACACTGATTGACTCCTGTGTGCGAGGTTTGAAGCCTTAAGACTTGAAGTTCTCTGAAAATAAGACTGATTGAGCAAACAAGTGTTTATGTCTTGAATGTAATAATATTCGGGCTCTAAAATGTAACAATGGAACACGATTATAATTGACTAAGTACATGATTCAACGTGATGGAATACATATATGGATACAGATAAGTTTAGGTGCTCAACACTATCAGTTTCAGTGAGATATACAATACTTAGATAACTAACAGTCACAATTACCTGAGGCTACTTAAATTAATGAACACCTCGCACGGAACACCTTAACTTTATCATTGCGTAATGCCAGAGATGAACATGACAAACGTTATGTATACGGTTAAAGTAAATGTACCTACTTAATGTGTTTGTGGTGTTGTGTTGTGTGTAGGGTTCATAAACAAAATTAGCTTGGATGGAAAGGATCTTGTAGTGTTACAAGTGAAAGGATTGGGTGACGGGTGTTAGGCCAGCGTGCATACTTACCGCGATCACGATACTCGTCGTTCTCATCGGAAACGCACTCTGGAACTTCATCATCTGAAGAGGAAGACCGAGGCGGGAGGAGGGGGTGTAACGCTGGCGTGAGCGGCAACAACTGGGTTGTGGGAGGTACCCCCGATTCGACCACCCCGTATGCAGCCTTTTGTCTCGGGTGTACGAGGTGCGGATGAGTTCTAGCCAATCCTTCAAGTTCCCCGTAACATCTCTGCTCTTGTTGACTGTATTGGCGACGAAGAGCGCTGCCTGATCTCTGGAGTGGGAGATTTTCTTTCTCCGCGGCACTATGTGCCCTCTCTAGTTTGGGTCGTTTATCGAATGACCCGTCAGGCTGTGGCGGTAGACCTCGTAGATCGTTTTCCATGCGCCATAGCATAGAATCCTGTCCAGCACTTTTGTGGATCCATTGTCCGGTTTTAGATAACAATTCTTGTTTCTTGCGGCATAGTATACATACCCATATAACCTGTAACAACGGACATTAATCAAACATTTATTGTGATGAGTAAAATGTATTAAGTTCTTACTCCTTGAGTTTAAAACACCAGTGGTCAAGAGATCACGTTTTCAGGGATTGTATTTGTAGCCATGAAACTAAAATAGCACTGAGTCTATTAATTTGAATTTGATTGCCAACTGACCTATACAAAGTAAGAAAAAGGCTAGAGCGAGGATCTTATTGGTAGTTGTTCATTTAAATATTGTTGACCTTGTTAGAACGAAGAGTGACTTTGCCCCCACATCGGGCGCAGCATCTAACCCTGCAGTAGTGGCACGAGTGGCCGACGCCGTCCGCGAACTTAGTCTTGAGGCAGATGTGGCAGGTGGCCGCGAGCTCTACTCCAGCCGCGCGGTGCATCTCATTCCGAGTCCGGATCGTCTGCTCCAGCACCGTGACTTCATCTTGCTTCCGTCTGTGGTAAAGTTCAATATAATGTGACTTGTTCAAATTCATATAAATAAGAATAGAAACTATCCAAGTTGCGACTTCATTGACATACGGTGAAGGAATACGCCGTGATTCGTGAGGAAACCTGGACATTCAACAAACATAAGTGAAATCGCCAATGCCCCTTGAACAAGCGTGGTAATAAATGCTCTGTATGTGAAGAGGCCTTTGGCCTGCAGTGGTACAACAATATGCTGGTACCTACTATAAAGCTACATACCAGCTCGTCGTGCATCTGCTTTGCGTTCGCTTTTAATTTCTACAGCACACTCATAAATATGGTAAACACAACGTAATAATGAAATTGCGAGTATTTAAACCTCTATGTCCTATTTAAAATTGTTGTATACACATTTCAAATGTTTTTATGGAAATTTTATGGAGCGGGTGCAGTTTTAAATTAAAAGATCTCTACACTAATTTATTTGGGATAAAAAATAATTTAATTGGGATAATGGCAGGAGCATGACGATTCATGCTCCTGCCATTATCCCAATTAATTTAGGGGTTGGGCAGCATGTCTTCTTCCATATAATGGTATCTATTTAGCCGCCATCTCAATACCCTTCTTTCTAGCCTCCCATATCCTCTTTCACACAATCCATCCATCGTTTTCGTTGGTAGGTACCTACACGAAATTTTATATTACTATTATTTCCCTATTGGGTTTTAAAATTGATTAGAATCAAAAAATATACAAAGGACTTTTGAATAGAATCTAAAGACTGTATGAAAAAGGGGGTTTTTCAGTTTCAAGTTGCAAGAAATAGAGTGTAGAGTGCCTTCCTACTTACTGTGAAGGTCTGCGGTACAGTAATGCTTGGTTTTCACCTTTTCACAACAACAATATAGCTTGGAAAATAACATTATCCGCTTGTTTAATCAAAATATATTTTACGTTTGATAACAATCGTATATTCTCCTGTTAAATTATCTAAATTACATTTAAATTAGTGTCGTAATAGGTCTAATTCGAAAATTCTATTATGTCACTACATAAAAACTATATGTTATCAAAAATTTAAGCTATGTAGGTCAAAAAGTAGGTCAGATAAATAAATTGCAATACTACGCTCAGTACGCTGTCTATGTACCTACTAGGGCGAATTTCAGACTATCAGAATTTTCAGCATCTCAATTTAATTTATTAAACACAATAGCACATTGTAAGTATTAACAGTTTGCGCACATAGGTATCTTTGAAACGTTAACTCGATAAAACAGATTGATACCCCGTTGTGCAATAACGCCTCACTCGATATTGATTAAATTTATTAAATATACATTTCCGGAAAGAAAATGTCTCACAGTTAGTAAACAGGTATCGTTGGTGAGAAAAAATTACGTAATTGAATTATTGTATTATAATTTATATTTATGCGTCATTATATCCACTGCATGTTTAATGCGACACCTCCACACGCGCGATAACAAGCCACATTCCTGCCATCGGTAAGCAGGAGCACGAAGGAAATTATATAAAGCAATGGAGACACAAAATAAAATAAAGAAAGTGAAGCACCAAGTAAAACTGTTTATCTACGGCAATACTGAACCGAACTTACGAACACGGCCTCGCACGGGATACGTTTGTGTTCGAAAGCAGGAACTGAACAAGATCAGACACAATAGCGGCGACGAATATGCAATAGTTATTATAAATACGACCCGATTAGAGCAATGGTAAAGGATAGGATCACGGCACTTTCACGAATAACAGTGGTGCAGTACGTCGAATGTGCCTAGGCGACACGGGAGGGGCGCGGGTGGCGGGGGGCGCGGGCACACCTCATGATCTCGTGCTCGCGCTGCTCTTCCTGGCGCTGCCGCATCATGACGCCCTCGATGATGGCGCGCTCCTCGGGCGTGAGGTGCGACAGGTCCGGCATATCGGCCATGGCGGGCGGCGACCGCGTGCGGGGCGCGGGCCCGCCGCGTGCTGCGGTGCTGTGCCCGCGGCGCGAGCTCGGCGCCACTCCACTCGGAGGTTTATTTAATAATGCCGGGCGGGCCAATGGCGCGCCGCCGTGCTCTGACGTCAGCGCGGCTATTGATCGTGGCGGCAAGGCGCGCCAGTCGCACACCCCGCCCGTGCGCCCTCGCCCCGCGACTCCACGTACATGCGTGCGCATATCAACTATGCAACGATCTATGTACACATCTGTACTCACCAGCTGCTTACATCTAATTATTAACTTTGAGATTCAAATGTTTCACGGTGTTATCGATGTTTCACAACTCCAGATAATAGATAAAACAGGTCGGGTAGGTACCTCACTGGACGTGTCAGTTACGTTTATAATGTGCTTTTCTGAAATTCACCATGTTATGCCGAACAGTACCGAGATTCATTTGCTAAATTGTTACATCATACGACTTTTGCAGTTGAATTCAGGTGAAAATCCAGTAATCTTATAACTACGTTAAATTCGTGGCCAACGAGGGGTTAGCGGTGACTGACTATACTATATAACAGTTAAAAATGCTGTTATTACAATAGGTAAGTAGAATATACCTTTTAAATTAAAGTTACATCTGCAAAATGATTCAATGAAGCCGCCTCAGCAAGAATAACTTTAGAAGTGACCAACAAAAGGAATGTAATATGCTATGCTCTTCATTCGAAGTAGTTCATCTCTGATCTAACAGATGCCACTATCGGCCACGCTCCGAGTTTTCATACCTTTCCACACGTAAGTTTTCTTTTTGGTAAAAGTAGTAATATAAACTTAAAAACTAATTATGCCGTATCGTTAAGTCGCGTTCTTAATAGGTAATAAACACTTGAACACTTACGTAGCTGTAGTCACGTTACAGGATCAACGTGGCAGGCACGTAGTAGATGATAGCTGTTTTCATTGTAGGCCGTAGCAGGCGCGTAGTCGATGATAGCTACGTCGTAGGCAGCGATGTTGGCACCACCGTAGCAGGCGCGTAGTTGATAGTAGCGACGTCGTAGGCAGCGATATGAGCACCACCGTAGCAGGCGCGTAGTCGATAGTAGCGACGTCGTAGGCAGCGATATGAGCACCACCGTAGCAGGCGCGTAATCGATAGTAGCTACGTCGTAGGCAGCGATATGAGCACCACCGTAGCAGGCGCGTAGTCGATAGTAACTACGGTCATAGGCAGTGATGTGAGCTCCACCGTAGCATGCGCGTAGTTGATAGTAGCTACGTCGTAGGCAGCGATGTGGGCACCACCGTAGCAGCCGCGTAGTCGAAAGTAGATACGCCGTAGGCAGTATGTGGGCTCCACCGTAGAATGCGCGTAGTTGATACTAGCTACGTCGTAGGCAGCGATGTGGGCACCACCGTAGCAGCCGCGTAGTCGATAGTAGATACGTCGTAGGCAGCGATGTGGGCTCCACCGTAGCAGAGACGTAGTCGATGGTAGCTAAGTCGTAGGCAGTGATGTAGGCTCTACCGAAGCAGGCGCGTAATCGATAGTAGCTACGTCGTAGGTAGCGATGTGGGCTCCACCGAAGCAGGCACGTAGTCTATAGTAGGTACGTCGTAGGCAGCGATGTGGGCTCCACCGTAGCAGGCACGAAGTCGATGGTAGCAAGTCGTAGGCAGTGATATGGGCTCCACCGAAGCAGGCGCGTAGTCGATAGTAGCTACGTCGTAGGCAGCGATGTGGGCTCCACCGTAGCAGCAGGCACGTAATCGATGGTAGCTAAGTCGTAGGCAGCGATGTGGGCTCCACCGTAGCAGGCACGTAGTCGATGGTAGCAAGTCGTAGGCAGTGATATGGGCTCCACCAAAGCAGGCGCGTAGTCGATAGTAGCTACGTCGTAGGCAGCGATGTGGGCTCCACCGTAGCAGCAGGCACGTAATCGATGGTAGCTAAGTCGTAGGCAGCGATGTGGGCACCACCGTAGCAGCCGCGTAGTCGATAGTAGATACGCCGTAGGCAGTATGTGGGCTCCACCGTAGAATGCGCGTAGTTGATACTAGCTACGTCGTAGGCAGCGATGTGGGCACCACCGTAGCAGCCGCGTAGTCGATAGTAGATACGTCGTAGGCAGCGATGTGGACTCCACCGTAGCAGACACGTAGTCGATGGTAGCTAAGTCGTAGGCAGTGATGTGGGCTCCACCGAAGCAGGCGCGTAGTCGATAGTAGCTACGTCGTAGGCAGCGATGTGGGCTCCACCGAAGCAGGCACGTAGTCGATAGTAGCTACGTCGTAGGCAGCGATGTGGGCTCCACCATAGCAGGCACGTAGTCGATGGTAGCAAGTCGTAGGCAGTGATGTGGGCTCCACCGAAGCAGGCGCGTAGTCGATAGTAGCTACGTCGTAGGCAGCGATGTGGGCTCCACCGTAGCAGCAGGCACGTAATCGATGGTAGCTAAGTCGTAGGCAGCGATGTGGGCTCCACCGAAGCAGGCGCGTAGTCGATAGTAGCTACGTTGTAGGCAAAGCGGTGGGCACCACCGTAGCAGGCACATATTCGATAGTAGCTACGTCGTAGGCAGCGATGTGGGCTCCACCGTAGCAGGCACGTAATCGATGGTAGCTAAGTCGTAGGCAGCGATGTGGGCACCACCGTAGCAGCCGCGTAGTCGATAGTAGATACGCCGTAGGCAGTATGTGGGCTCCACCGTAGAATGCGCGTAGTTGATACTAGCTACGTCGTAGGCAGCGATGTGGGCACCACCGTAGCAGCCGCGTAGTCGATAGTAGATACGTCGTAGGCAGCGATGTGGGCTCCACCGTAGCAGACACGTAGTCGATGGTAGCTAAGTCGTAGGCAGTGATGTGGGCTCCACCGAAGCAGGCGCGTAGTCGATAGTAGCTACGTCGTAGGCAGCGATGTGGGCACCACCGTAGCAGCCGCGTAGTCGATAGTAGATACGTCGTAGGCAGCGATGTGGGCTCCACCGTAGCAGCCGCGTAGTCGATAGTAGATACGTCGTAGGCAGCGATGTGGGCTCCACCGTAGCAGACACGTAGTCGATGGTAGCTAAGTCGTAGGCAGTGATGTGGGCTCCACCGAAGCAGGCGCGTAGTCGATAGTAGCTACGTCGTAGGCAGCGATGTGGGCTCCACCGAAGCAGGCACGTAGTCGATAGTAGCTACGTCGTAGGCAGCGATGTGGGCTCCACCGTAGCAGGCACGTAGTCGATGGTAGCAAGTCGTAGGCAGTGATGTGGGCTCCACCGAAGCAGGCGCGTAGTCGATAGTAGCTACGTCGTAGGCAGCGATGTGGGCTCCACCGAAGCAGGCACGTAGTCGATAGTAGCTACGTCGTAGGTTCCACCGTAGCAGGCACGTAATCGATGGTAGCTAAGTCGTAGGCAGCGATGTGGGCTCCACCGAAGCAGGCACGTAGTCGATAGTAGCTACGTCGTAGGCAGCGATGTGGGCTCCACCGTAGCAGGCACGTAGTCGATGGTAGCAAGTCGTAGGCAGTGATGTGGGCTCCACCGAAGCAGGCGCGTAGTCGATAGTAGCTACGTCGTAGGCAGCGATGTGGGCTCCACCGAAGCAGGCACGTAGTCGATAGTAGCTACGTCGTAGGCAGCGATGTAGGCTCCACCGTAGCAGGCACGTAATCGATGGTAGCTAAGTCGTAGGCAGCGATGTGGGCTCCACCGAAGCAGGCGCGTAGTCGATAGTAGCTACGTCGTAGGCAGTGCGGTGGGCACCACCGTAGCAGGCACATAGTCGATGGTAGGTAGCTACGTCGTAGGCAGAGATCTGGGGGCAACCACGGCCAATTATTTTTATATTGTTTCACTGTGAGAATGAGGTGAAGCTATGCAGGGGGTATAGCTCCATCTCTTCCCACCGTGAGGCAATATTAAAATAATACTGCTATAAGAGGCGGTGGTTGCCCCTCTGGGCTTCACTGTAGCAGGCGCGTAGTCGATGATCGCTACGTCGTAGCGCAGCGCTCATTCACTTCAAACCACACAGTAGTTGTCACATAAGCCTAGGAAAGAAGATATGGTTATATAATATAGCTCAAAAAATAAGGCATAATAGCAGCCATTGACTGCAAAATGTTCAAATCACAGGTCAAAATACTTTATGAGTTATAAACCAATTAATATGTGTAAGCTGGAATGACGTAGCCCCCCCAGCTTAAACATGTTTTAATAATGAAACTATCAAACGTAGAGTTTCGATTTAAAGGTAAAAATTTAAGGCATAATAGCAGGCATAGGCAACAAAATTTTTAAATCTCTAGGTATCGTAGTTTCCACGTAATAAACAAAAAACTGTTTCCACGCCAAAAATTCAAATTATTACCTCAGAGTAGATATGGAGCGCCGTTGCTGTTCCGTGCGCTAAATAATTGCAACCAAATTTGCACTTAACAAAGATTTATTTATATAAAGTTTTTAATATGTGTGTGTTTTATTAGGCGCGTTCTTTTCATCAGCGGCGCGCAGATATCGCGTTCTATTCTTATACAAGTTTTGGTTCCTGGGCACCACCTCTTGTATAGATCGGCTGGAAGTGCATGGTTGATGCGGGCGTGCTAGGTTGGAGTGTTTACTCTTAAAGCCGTAATCATACTCTCAGTATCGAGAACATTCTTTTGGGACTTTAGCGTCACAATTTTGTCACAATCGGCTGCGCGGGCGCGAAATTTCACGCAAACGGAGCCGGATCGGCTGCTGGAATGGATGTCGACATGTCAACGATAGTCTGACTGTTCTTTCGAAATGGTTCGCAGCTAATAATCTCTTACTTTTTTTTTTTGAGTGGGAAGTTATCGAATAACTTCTCCCGCTCTGGGCGAAACGGGAGGCTGACCCACCCGTGTTCCTTCTGTTGCCTGTGTTGCCAGGGGCCTCGGTATCCCTTTTGGACTTTCCCGCGACCCCAGCAGGCATCGGCCCTATTGGACCCCTACACTTGTGCTGATGACATCTCTTTGAGGCGTGCGTGGAACACAACGCGCCGTCGACCCGGGCATGGCCCTGGTAGCTATTCTCTGTGAAAACACTACTGTTTTCCGCAGTAATCAGTTTTTAAACTTCCTTAGATCCTTTCACATCGATTCACCAACATATACCCCGTATTATACCCCTCAAGCTAATACAGTTGAACACTTTAACCAAAGTATTGTTACTTGTTTAAGTAACTAAAGAAATTGGTCTAAAATGTTACCTAAAGTTAAGCTTTATCTTAATTCTTGTATCAATTTAGCTACTGGTTATACAACGAATTTTCTAATTTTCGTTCGTGAAATTTTCATTGATCTAATCATAATGTGGTGTGATTCAAATAAAACACGCTGTACGTGGCATGTGAAATACACCACATTATGGCCAAGCACCATCGTGTGACTCGCAACTTCGCAGCGGCTCCCATCTCTGCCTGCCCATGCCGAGCACCTCCATATTCCAGATAATCTTTTAAATAAAAATAAAAAACTTCTATTTTGGCTAACAGTTATCATTTTATTAGAAATTACACCGTTCAATTTATTATTTTGTGAATTACGAAAACTGTGTATTATTAGGTTATAGGGGCGTCTTGAACGCACCTAAGTGGCTTGATTGCAATCATCCTAATTAGGTAGGTTTTAATCTCCCACCTAGCACCGTTACCGTTATCTGGTAGGTATATTTTATTATTTTGTCTATTTCTTTTAAATTATATGTTTACATGTCACGTACAGCGTGTTTCATTTGAATCACACCACAGTATGTTCAGAAAGATTAGCGAAAATTAAAAAAAATGGTCTAGGTGTAAATATTTTTTTATTAAATCTTTTCAAAGGACTCTCCACTAGCCTCTATACAAAGTTTCATGCGTCTGAACCAGTTTTCAAACTACTTTGTCCAGTCCGCCGCAGACACCTCGTTTACAGCCTGCTCGAACGCTTAAAGCGCATCTTCCGGCGACGAAAATTGTATCCCTTTGAGCAGATTTTTTATTTTCGGGAATAAAAAGAAGTCACATGGTGCTAGGTCACGGCTGTAAGAAGGATGACCCAGGAGTCTGACCAGCGTGCTGTCCAGGAAGTCCAACGTTTTGAGCGCGGTGTGCGAAGGCGCGTTGTCATGGCGGAGCAGTAGCCCGCGGAGCTCTGTGTTAGGTCGCTTGTTGCTCACAACAGAGAAAACTTCTGCCAAGCATTTGGTAGTATACCATTTAGCGTTGATGCTTCTTTGGTTCCGTAAAGGAATTGACACAAAGTGGCTAGTCAAATTGAAAAAGCTCGCGATCAAAATCTTCCACCCGCTTCTCGTAGATCGCTTCACTTTGGTAGGCGTTGATTCGTTTTGAAACACCGAAACCGTCGACTGGCGATTCGTTTCTGGATCGCATTGATAAGGCAAGACTCATCACCTGTAATGATGACGTAAACACGCTGAGACGAGCCTGCTTCAAATTTATTTATCATATCACAGCACCATTCCACACGGGCCTGCTTCTGAGCATCGGTGAGGTTGTGCGGCACCCAGCGTGAAAATATCCTTCTCACGCGAAGACGCACGTGTAGAATTTCGTGAAGGCTTCCCGATCCAACCTGCAGTATGTGCTGAATCTCTTGATACGTAACTCGCCTATTGTCATGGATGTCATTTTTCACTGCTAGCACGTTTTTTTCCGTAACAGCCGTCAAAGGGCGATCACTTCTTTCTTTATCCCCCAAAGTTACGACTAACTTTAAACCGCGCTTGAATTCGTTATTACGATTCGTCCGGTTTCAGGCGACACTTGCGCAGATCCATCTTTTAATGAGACACGATAATTTAAATTAGCTCGCAAACAATGTGGAGGGAAATTTTGAAATTGGAACATTTTTACTTACAAATAATCATATTTTCAAAATAGATTATAACTGGCCAGTCTCTCATACATAAAAACTTTTTTTTCGCAATAGGACTTTCTGAGTAGCCTGGTATGTATGTATTGTAGAATTATTAATTCTACAATATTTGTTTTTTTTTTGCTGTTGATCCTTTTTATAATCATGTCATGTTCAACCTTATTCGCTAGTTTGGACTTTTCATCATTTTTCTTCTTCTTTTGGAATGTTCGAATTATTATTTTAAAAAAAATCTTTAGGCTTCTCAAAAAAATTGTTTTGGGCATTCCTCTGCCGCGCACCGTCATAGTCGGTCATATAACTTTGGTCAAAAACACCAAAAGTTTTATTGGTAAATAGTGCTCCGTCTTACATAATAAGTAAATGTGGTGATTCAAGGTGTAATGTAGATGTGATGTGCAGTTATGTGTCTATACTGTTGATTTAAGACATTTTATCTCAAGGAACTGGTATGCAATTTTTGTTATTTCTTATTCCATTCACTTTTTATCTTCAGAAACGTGGCTTGGTGACTTTTTTTTTTTTTTTTTCTTTGGCTTCGCACGTTTTGTGCATTTAGCCAATGTCACGTTTAGTTACATATAAAAGGTAGGGAAACTTTATTATTATAAATATTTTAACGGGATTTAGGATAGGACGGATAAATAGGATCAGTATAATTATAAGTAACAAGAATACCATATGAATAAATGAAAACAAAAAAAAATTACAACTTGATATTATTTAGAATAATGAATGAGACTATACATTTATATACAAGAGAGCTATTTGTACAAAGTAAAGAAAGTATTGAGGTAGGAAAAGGAGTACGGAGGGATAAGAGGTTACTAAGAAAGGAAGAACGGTCATTTAAAGGACAGGAGAAAAAAATATGATCTAAGTCGCCTACATCTGTGCCACATAAGCAAATGGGATCGTCGCTAATAGAAAGTTTGGCAAGATGGGCTAGAGAACAAACATGACCCAGTCTCATCCGCATTAGAATGGAGGTCTCCATCTTGCCAAACTTGGCCCTGCCAAACCATGGTTTTTCTGGAACATCCGGTTGGATGAGTGAAAAATAATGTCCCTTCGATTTGCTTCCGATATCCCAAGCTACCTTCCAGGTTTCCCGAAGAAAAGTCTTTGGTAACGACGCGAGGTCATAACTAAAATTCCGCATCACAGGCAAGTTTATCAGCCACTTCATTGCCATGGATTCCAGCATGAGCCGGAATCCACACAAATTGTAGTGAATTACCTACCCTCAGAGATGGTCCTGAACACAAATTCTCTTATTAAATAAATGATAGGTAACTGCGATTTGTGTTCGAAAGCAGATTTATTGATGGCAAGAAGAGCACTTTGCGAATCAGTAAAAATAATAGATTTTTTGAGCTTCAAAATACGGATATATTCTATGGCTTTAAAAATGCCAAAACATTCCCCGGTAAAAACAGAAGTCTCCGGAGGTAGTATTATTTTTTGTACAACATCGTATTGAGAATGGTAAGTACCTATCCCAACACAACCCATCGGAGAAGGCTTGGCAGCATCCGTATAAATATGGTGGTACTCTAAGTGTTCTGACAGAAAATGATTAAAACTTAAATTACAATCTGATTTACTAACACAGTTATATTTTATAGAGGGACTGAAATGTAAACTTTCATAACTACTGCTAAATAGGGGAAGTTTATTGGAACGGTAAATAGGAGAAGAAAGTGAAAGGATTTTTTTATAACTTACAACTAAACATGGAGCACGTTTATGGGACCAGTAATCTGAAGATTCAATCTGCAACACTAAAGCGTCCAGTTTAGGAATGAGAGGATGAGTTGAGAATTGAAGAATCCGGAACAAATATTTGTCAGATAGGAATTGTCTTCTAAGACTTAAAGGAGCATCCCCGCATTCCACTTGAAGTGCATTAATGGGACTAGACTTCATTGCACCTGAAATAATGCGTAATGCTTTAGACTGGATGCGATCCAATTTTTTAAAAGCCATAACACTACCAGGTTCTAGAACGAACAAGTACCAAGACAATGCTTGTGCAGTCCTTAATTTTCCCTATCATCGATTATGGTGATGTGTGCTACTATGACCTGAATGCATACCTCCTCGACAAGCTAGACCGTCTTCTCAATAACTGCATTCGATTCGTTTTCAATCTGCGTAAATATGATCATGTCTCTGCGCAACGATCGCTTCTAAAGTGGTTGCCCATACGCCAGCGCAGAGAGCAAAGGGCGCTGACCACCTTGTTTTCATTTCTTGACTCTCCCTCTTCCCCTAGTTATCTCGCCCCCCACTTTCAGTACATTTGCGCGAACCATAGTAAAAATCTACGTTCATCACATAATCGTCTTCTTCAATGTCCCACTCACCGCACTGACTTTATTCACTCTTCCTTCTTCGTTCAGTCTATCTCCCTGTGGAATGCGCTCCCCCAGGAAATCAGGATGGCAACCAACCGATTATCCTTTAAAGTTAAAGTTCGCGAGCACATTCGTAAGAAGCTGGCAGTATCATCACAACGATAATGTTTTCCCATTGTTTGTCTTACTGTTTACTATATTCGTGTATTTATTTAGTCTTATATTTATGTATAATTAGGTATATCTATTATATATATTATAATGTTTTAATAGGTATATGTATGTATATACTTATATTTTAATAAATATTTATTTCACAGTTTTCGTTATTGCACCTACCGCTGTCTGTCTCTGCATCACCCAAAGGTTGACTGGTAGAAAATGCCTATGGCATTAAGTCCGCCTCTGTACATTTGTGTGCGTAAAGTATTAAATAAATAAATAAATCCAGAGTGCTTCTGATGATTGCGGTGTAAATGAGTTTCAAAGAAAAGGGATGTGCACCCACCACACACCAGAGAGGCACCTAAGCATGTTTAAGTGATTTTCGCATTTGTTAACAATATATTCACAATGAGGGACACTACTTAATTTTCAGTCAAGTATTATACCTAGATATCTGAATTTATCTTTAACTGGAATAGGTATTTCCTTATAAAAGAGATTTACTAAGGGAATATTTCTCTTCCGGGTGAATAAAACAGCCGCGCTTTTAGACGTGCATAAATCCAAACCGTTCAGATGTAACCATGACTCCAAAATAGATAAAGCAGAATTGATAGCAGAGCTAGCTCGCTCAACATATTGACTTGAAGAATATAATAATAAATCATCGGCGTATTGAAGAACTCTAACGTGACTAGTTAAGGATAGATCTAAATCAAAAGTGTAAATATTGTATAGAAGGGGACTGAGCACAGAACCCTGTGGGAGACCCCTCCATACAAGATGTGATATCTCATTGTCTCCTATTAACATGTTAACAGAGCGTTCAGTCAAGATATTAATAATGAAATTCGACAAATTCAATAGAACTTGTAAGGCTTTTAATTTATTTTGTAATACTCATAAAACAACATTATCATATGCTGCATTAATATCAAGGAAAACTGCAACGGTGGATTGGTTATTAGAGAAGGATAACCGAATACGAGGGTCATTCAATAAATACTTAGCCTACAAAAAGTAAACGAAAATTTTGGAAAAGTGTCAATTTATTTTTCAACAGTCTCCTTTTAGTTCGATACACTTAGCCCAGCGATGCTCCAACTTTTTTAACCCGTCCGAAAAATAGTTTTTGTCAAACTCTGCAAAATAGGCCTCCGTGGCGGCGATGACCTCCTCATTCGATCCATATCCATTCCCGGCGAGTGATTTTTTCAGATTAGGAAACAGAAAGAAGTCACAAGGGGCCAAATCTGGAGAATACGGTGGATGGGGCAACAATTCGTTGCGTAATTCGACCAATTTGGCCATGGCAACGGCAGACGTGTAAACCGGTGCGTTGTCGTGGTGAAACAGCACTTTTTTCTTCGCCAGATGGGGTCGTTTTTTCTTTAATTCGGCGTCGAATCGGCCCAATAAATCGGCATAGTAAAGCCCTGTAATTGTTTTACCCTTCTCGAGGTAATCGATGTAGATCACACCTTGTGAATCCCAGAAAACGGTGGCCATAACTTTTCCGGCCGATTTTACAGTTTTCGCCTTCTTTGGAGCACGTTCCCCGGTCTGGATCCATTGTTTTGATTGCTCCTTGGTCTCTGGTGTGTACCAGTGGATCCAGGTTTCATCGACGGTCACAAAACGACGCAAAAACTCCGCTGGATTCCGCTTAAACAGCGCCAAACACGTCTCCGTTGTGGTCTCACGGTTGCGCTTGTTTTCTGGTGTGAGTAAACGCGGCACCCATCGCGCCGACAGCTTTCTCATGCCGAGTTCCTCGTGAAGAATATGATGCACTGTTCCTTCTGAAATGCCTACAGTCTCAGCTAGCTCCCGAACCTTCAATCGGCGATCTGCCAATACGAAATCATGGATTTTTTTAATGTTTTCCTCCGTAGCAGCTGTTTTTGGTGCACCTGGACGTGGTTCATCAAAAACCGACGTACGGCCACGTGCAAACTCGTTGAACCAATTCTTGACGGTGGCCATCGATGGAGAAGAGTCACCGTACACAGCATCCAAGCGCTCTTTGATTTCGATGCGCGTTTTCCCTTTCAAAAATAGGAATCGAATCACCGAACGATATTGCTCTTTTTCCATTTTTGTAAAACCGATCGACACGTTCGCTTCCATAAGTTGTCAAATTAAAACAAATGAAGGGATTGGAATGAAAATTTGAAAAAAGAATTAAAAAAGAATGTGCTACACTGTGGTAAAACTCTTTTGAAACTACAGCGCCCTCTGGCGATGAGGTTAGGTACTTATTGAATGCACCTCGTATCAGATGTTAAAATACTTAAGCAGTCAATTGTACTTTTACCTTTTCTAAAGCCATATTGTGATTCTGCCAAAGACCCTTACTTTCAACATACCATTCTAGGCGATTTTTTATTAAGTATTCCGCTATTTTCATCAGAATTGAAGACAAAACTATGGGACGATAGGAAGAAGCATCAGAAGGAGTTTTATTTGGTTTAAGGAATGGCAACACCATTTGACGTTTCCATTCAACAGGGATGTTCCCTTTTTAAAGAATAGAATTAATAAGTTCTAAATAATAGCTGAGGACGTCGTCATTTAAATTAGAAAAAAAGGAATACGGGATGCCATCCATGCCTGGTGCAGAATCATTAGTCTTATGAATAACAACCTTTAATTCAGTGAGAGTGAATGGAAGATCTAGCGTCGAATGAGTGTCTTGATTATTGGATACGCGAGACAGGCTATTATTATTACAAATAGCCTCAGGAACCCAAGGCGGAGCTAATTTATCCAAAAATTCACTGGCTAAAGAAACAGGGATAGGAGAAGAGTTGTTATAAATGGACCTAAATCTACGAATGTTGCGCCAGACAATCGTAGGTTGAGTATTCGGTGAAATTGATAAGCAAAAGTTACGCCAAGAATCAATTTTTTTCTTTTTAAAAAGTTTGTATGTTTCATTAATTAACTTAGTAACTATATCAAAATTAATATCAGACATATCAAGGTTATAATTGTATTCAGCCTCTTTACATTTCTTAATCAATTCAGTGCACTCAGAGTCCCACCACGGAGGCGAGGGAATTGTACTAATGTTGTTATTTTTTACAGGAAAAACGTCATCTGCTGCTGCAATTAATATGAGTGCTAAAGCTTCAGCACAACTATTTTCATTGCCATCAGAAATTACAGGCAAGGAGCAAAGCTTACTGTCAACAATGTTCCTAAATTTGTCCCAGTCAGTACCTACTATTTCTATTAGGTAGTTTATATTTTACGTTTGATTTCCTTAATGGTGCATTTGGTTTGGAAAGAGGATAAGAAATAACTATTGGAAAATGGTCACTACCATAAGTAGAGGTCAAAATATGCCAAGTTAATGAAGAGGCTAAGTTTGGAGAACAGATAGAAAGGTCAATTGCGCTTTGGTTCTGATTGGGATCTGAACGACGTGTGGCAGCTCCTGAATTTAAAATACATAAGTTATGTAAGTCTATTATATCTAGTAACTCATTGCCATAACAGGTAGAAGTTGCACAACCCCATGATTGGTGATGGCAATTAAAATCCCCCAGTATTAATAATGGCTTTGGAAGAAAAGAAACAAGATTATTCATCTCTTGAAGAACAGAAAAAGAGGGATGAGGAATGTAAATAGAAACAAGACAAGTATGATGCACTTTAATAGCTACAATAGAAATTTCCTCACTATGAGGAGGTAATGTAATGGTGGACAATGAGATAGAATTCTTGATAAGTATAGCTACTCCACCATACCCATCAGATCTATCCTCTCTAATGGTTAAACAACCATTAATTTTAAAACTATGATTAGATTTGAGCCAAGTCTCTGCTAAAGCAAAGGCAAATGGCTCATATTTATTTATAAGATATATAATATCACTCTTTTTGTTTACTAGACTGCGGCAGTTCCACTGGATTATTTTGGATGTGTTGTCCATTATGAATGGATTGAGATACATTGAAAGATGGGGCAACGTTGGACGGTGAAATGTTGAACTGAGACAGAAGATTGTGTAATGCAGAAAGAAAATCGTTTATGGAAAAACTTGCTTCAATTTGTCCATTATTGTGATTAGAAAAAGCACAACCATTTGATGGTTGGGGAATGTTGAAATCTTTAATAATGGCATTGTGAGCCTCTTTATTATATCCTTGTACAGGTTTGGGTGGTGAGCGTGGTTTAAGGAAGACAGTTTTTTATAGCTACTTGAAACAGGTACTCTATTAGTTGAAGGGAAAGATGGAGTATCTGCAAAGTTTTTGGAAGGAGAAAATAAAAGTGTATCGGCATACGATTTAGTAACTGGGGGATACATTTTTGCCGCTTCAGCATAACATACTGAACTTTGTGCCATGTATGTTTTAATTAGTTTTTGCCTAGACATTTCTGGGCAAGCTTTATTAGTAGCATAGTGAAAACCGGAGCAAAGGCAGCAAGATGCACTTTCTTGTTCTCTTTCACAACTGTCCCCCGTATGTCCTTGGCCACATTTACAACAACGTGGTTTGGACCTGCACTGAATTTTTGTGTGACCAAAACGACAGCAACTGAAACACTGTACACTAGGGAAAATATATAAATCTACAGGTAATGCATTATAACACATTAAAATTCTTTTAGGCAGAATCTGCCCATCAAAAGTAATAACTATAGATTGGGATGGTTTCCAAATGGTTGTACCATCAACAACAGTTTTAAAATTGAGACGTCTGACTTTTAAAAAAGGACCGCAACCAATTGGTACCGTTGTTATTATCAATAACTTCCTCCGGAGACCATTCCGCAGGAACACCACACACTAAACCCATTCTAGTGACATTAAAAGTAGGTATAAAAGCTTTATAATTATATGTTTCAAAAGAATTTGCGTCCAGGAAATTGGAAAAAGAAATAGATATTTTATACGCCCGATTTTTTTGACGCTACCGTTTATAATAATTTGGAAAGCGTTGTGTTTTAGGAACTTGCCAAATGTAATAAAGGTGCAATGACGTTCCATCCTCTGGTGATACTAATATTTTTTGTACGTGAACAACGTATGGCGCGCTGTCAGTTTTATCATAAGTTTTTCGACCAATCTGAGTGGGAATAACTGAAGTCGGAGCAGAAATATCCGGAATATCTTTACATATAATAATTATTTCAGAGCTTTTAGGCTCCGATGGAGTTAGAGAGGGAGGAGTAGAGTCCAAGCAACCACAACCCAAAGACTCGGAACCTAGGTTTTTTCGGGTACGACGGCGTTTATTGCAATTTTTGCACACATGCACGCGGCTTCTTTTTAGATGGCGAGCCGACGACGACCCATCGGTATCCATGCCCGATTCGTTGGACATTATAGTAACAAAATTGCCTGCCGGGGGAACAAAGTCCCTCGGGTCAGGCGGGTCTTTCATTTTCCCGCGCTATAAAATATTAGTAAAAAAAACTTACCCTACTGAAGAAAATATACAAAACTAAAATTAAAATATAAGTGAAAGAAGATAAAACACTAAAACTACTACTACTGATCCTATAATACAAGTTAATTAATAATTTTCAATTTAAGTAAAAAAGGACACGTCCACAAAGTTATGTTTCCCGCGCTTTTTTTCGGCTTGGTGACTTATTCGCTTTTGTTTTGTTATAGAAAGAAATCCTATCAAGCCAGGCTTTTTTTCTGGTTTTATTATTCCCCTATTCAACCTACCAAGTATCTTTTGGTATGAATTTATTAAACTTCTGCTAAGTTCAGAAGACGTAGTTCCAGCAGCTATTCGCCGGAATTTCGGTAACCCGAGGTGATCCGGCGAAGTCTACGCCACATGGCATCAGGATTGCTACCAGCTAACTACTTTAATTATTTCTAACATCCTTTGTAAACTTAATTTTTAAACCTGCTTTTTGACATGCACGTCACATTAGATTGCCTGTTTCTGTTTAAGTCAGGTCCACGAACAGTTTAGCTTAGCGCCACATTTTTTTTGCATTAACATTATAATATAAGCAAATCCAATCATTCAAGCAAATTCCAGGAAAGCGCTTGTGACCTGTAGGGATATTCATAATACATTCAGTTTCAGTTCGTGCGCTCAAGTTTTAAATCTGGTAAATTAAACCATTTATTTTATTTTCTTACTAAAATGTCAGGCATGAGCAATCCTTTTTACGGTGTATGTTTTTTTTGATTTTTTAATTATTTAATTATTTACTGTTACTTACATTCGCGATGTGTTTTGAAGAAGCGATAGTGGATTGAGTCGAGTAAAGACTGTGCGAAGTTATTCAGCGTTGTTATTAACTTGGGTCGATCTTGAGTGATCGAGTGCAAAAAGTGTGCCTGGCTGACGGACTGTAGAATTTATCCCCACACAAACTATGTAGGAACCTACCTAAACGATGTGTGTGTACATAAAACATTTGACTAAAAAGACGTATGGATTATTTAATAAGTACCTATCTATTATTTTATTTTAGGTAGGTAAATAATATACGTACTTACGCGTTGCCAATAACAAAAGAATATTCATAAAATCATTCTTTATTTATCTATTTATTTATTTATATATACTTTATTGTACACCACAAAAATACATGACAAAAAATGCATCAAACATTACAAAATATACAATGGGCGGCCTTATCGCTTTATGCGATCTCTTCCAGGCAACCATGGGATGGACAGTGATTTGCCTGGACATAAAGTGGGGCTGTCGTTGGTGTAAAAAATAAATAAATACAATATACTAAAATTGATACACAGATACATATATGTATATCCTAAATAATATATACATAAATACATACATATTAAATGTATAAGCAACGAAAACAAATGAAGACTATAGATAATTACAGTTACGAAAACAAGCTCACAGCGACAAGTAATGTTCCTTTACAAGTCTTTTAAATGCGAGTAACGATTGCGCGCGTTTTATTTGAACTGGCAAAGCATTCCACAAACGAGTGGCCTGGACAGTAAAGGATTTGTCGACGAACGTTGTGGAATGCATAGGCATTTTAAGCTTCAAGTTATTTGATGACCTTAAAAATTTCGTCATCAATACTATAATACGAGGTGCATTCAATAAGTACCTAGCCTCATCGCCAGAGGGCGCTGTAGTTTCAAAAGAGTTTTACCACAGTGTAGCACATTCTTTTTTAATTCTTTTTTCAAATTTTCATTCCAATCCCTTCATTTGTTTTAATTTGACAACTTATGGAAGCGAACGTGTCGATCGGTTTTACAAAAATGGAAAAAGAGCAATATCGTTCGGTGATTCGATTCCTATTTTTGGAAGGGAAAACGCGCATCGAAATCAAAGAGCGCTTGGATGCTGTGTACGGTGACTCTTCTCCATCGATGGCCACCGTCAAGAATTGGTTCAACGAGTTTGCACGTGGCCGTACGTCGGTTTTTGATGAACCACGTCCAGGTGCACCGAAAACAGCTGCTACGGAGGAAAACATTAAAAAAATCCATGATTTCGTATTGGCAGATCGCCGATTGAAGGTTCGGGAGCTAGCTGAGACTGTAGGCATTTCAGAAGGAACAGTGCATCATATTCTTCACGAGGAACTCGGAATGAGAAAGCTGTTGGCGCGATGGGTGCCGCGTTTACTCACACCAGAAAACAAGCGCAACCGTGAGACCACATCGGAGACGTGTTTGGCGCTGTTTAAGCGGAATCCAGCGGAGTTTTTGCGTCGTTTTGTGACCGTCGATGAAACCTGGATCCACTGGTACACACCAGAGACCAAGGAGCAATCAAAACAATGGATCCAGACCGGGGAACGTGCTCCAAAGAAGTCGAAAACTGTAAAATCGGCCGGAAAGGTTATGGCCACCGTTTTCTGGGATTCACAAGGTGTGATCTACATCGATTACCTCGGGTAGAAGAAGGATAAAAAGGAAGAAGGGTAAAACAATTACAGGGCTTTACTATGCCGATTTATTGGGCCGAATCGACGCCGAATTAAAGAAAAAACGACCCCATCTGGCGAAGAAAAAAGTGCTGTTTCACCACGACAACGCACCGGTTCACACGTCTGCCGTTGCCATGGCCAAATTGGTCGAATTACGCTACGAATTGTTGCCCCATCCACCGTATTCTCCAGATTTGGCCCCTTGTGACTTCTTTCTGTTTCCTAATCTGAAAAAATCACTCGCCGGGAATAGATATGGATCGAATGAGGAGGTTATCGCCGCCACGGAGGTCTATTTTGCAGAGTTTGACAAAAACTATTTTTCGGACGGGTTAAAAAAGTTGGAGCATCGCTGGGCTAAGTGTATCGAACTAAAAGGAGACTTTGTTGAAAAATAAATTGCCACTTTTCCAAAATTTTCGTTTACTTTTTGTAGGCTAAGCATTTATTGAATAACCCTCGTAAAATGCAACAGTTCAACTGACACTCGCGCAGCGCGCGCTCCGGCCGGCGGCTAGGCTCACTTCATCCAGCCTAAGTGAAGTGGTGTTGCTATGGCAACGAGAATCGAGTGAAACGATAGGACCACATCACTCGCGCATCGCGCTTACCGACTCGCTTCGCCTAGTCGATCACTTCGGCACGGGTGGTTACTATGGTTACGAGAATCGGGTGAAGTGATAAGATCACGCCGCCCTTGCGCGTGAGGCACTGTTATTAATATCAAATTGAGTTTTTTTTTTTAAATACGCGACAAAGAAAAACTACCTTTATATCAAAATCCAAGACGGCGACTGCAATTTTTTTTCATTATGGGCGTCGTTTTCATGGTTTTCGGGGGAATTAAAACCGATAGTGGGGTCAAAATTAAAAACCTAGATGGCGGCTGCGAAAACGTTCAAATTTTTCATCATGGGTGTCGTTTTCATGGTTTTGGAGGGTGCTAAAGCCAACAGTGAAGTCAAACGATGGCGGCGGCGAACGTTACCAAAGTATTTGGAATAAAAAAAACAAAATTGAGTTTCTGATTGAACTTCTGTTTTGCTATTTTATTTAAAAAAAAAAACCCTAAATAATAAAGTTTAAGACGCTGACAACACCTAAACCGTCACTGTCATATTGCATAGAATAGAAAGAGAAGCGCGATGACACAACACTTGTAATTTATTGCAAAATATGAAGCAATTAGGTATCTATTTACTCAAAATTGAGTTGAGTAATCGAAAATAAAAACAACCAAGATCTGCATTCAAATAAGACGTTCTTGTTATTAATTAAATGCGTAAAGTATGTTGATATTTAATAAAGATATTATGGATTCTAATCCTCAAGGTAAGAAGTTAGTTTAACGTTAGTTTGTATCGAGTTTTTTTTCAAAACGTGTTTTGGTAACAACCAAGTTCTGGGAAATATGATCAAAATTAACATATATTTTTTCCGCTACCACAAACTATACAGATTTGGCAATTTTTTTTCTTAAGAGAAGCATATTTTGGTCATATGGGTTTTGTCAGCGCCTTAACACCCCCGAAAACCATGAAAACGACACCCATGATGGAAAAATCTGAACATTTCCGCAGCCGCCATCTTGCTTTTTAGATTTGACCTCAGTATCGGCTGTAACCGTCCCCGAATACTATGAAAACGACACCCATGATGAACAAATGTTTGTAGCTGCCATTTTGGATTTTGATATTAAGGTAGTAAAACAAAATTTTTGTTTGTACGGCATTTGAAAATAAAAAGCGGCAAATTAAAAAAAAAACTTGATATTAATAACAGTGCCTCACGCGCAACCGCGACGTGATCTTATCACTTCACCCGATTCCAGTAACCATAGTAACCACCTGCGCCGAAGTGAATCGGCTAGGTGAAGTAAGTCGGTAAGCGCGACGTCGAGCATAGTATAAAGAGAGGAAGTCGGCTATCTCCGGCCCAATCCGCGATATAATTGCCTACTGTCTCAGGGTTGTCACTTAGCAAAAAATTAATTCAGTGCCTATAAATTGGCAAGGGTCGGGAAGATGTATTTTTTACTTGTATTGTCTGGGTACAGGGTTTGTGAGGTCGGTTTTACCTAAACGATGATGAAAAAAAAAACATCGTAAAATAACATAAAAAACTAACGCCTACCTCTTAGACTATAATCAAATTTTTGGTCTGTTATGATTCGAACTTTGCTCTATTTATCTGATTCACAATTAGTCAATTACTTATTTTTAATTACGATTTTATAACTGTAAGTAGGTACTTAGTTACTATACCTACAATACTGAGAAATCGGCAAATCAAGTGAGATCAAAAGTACCTAATACATTCTAGTGGGAAAGTAGGCCTACCTACTTTCTCAGTCTGATAGAAAACTAATACAACAAAAAATAAGTAAGTAGGTATCTCACCATCAAATAAAAATTATATGCTAGAATAAGTGACTTGCTTACCTTTCCTGTTCAATAGGTAATCTGAACAGAGACAATTCTGGAATCGATGAATTATTAAGACACCCAAACACACAGCGATACGTTCTCCTGCGATTATCACACATTTTTCATTCATTTAGCGGTGCCGAAAAGCCGTGACGCGCAAACCTCGTGCTGTGTTATCCCCATAGAACACATATACCCTGATGGGTTAGCCCCGACTTGCGGACTCAGAAACGGGTCGAGATTTTTTTAAGTGTGCGTGCGGCGACGCATAGATACTTTGGCGCACACATACAAGCCGCGCGCGGTGCCTTTGTATGAAGATAACGTACTTCCTCTTTATACTATGGTGCGAGAGTCGTGATCTTATCACTTCCCTCGATTCTCGTTGCCATAGCAACACCACTTCACTTGGACCGGATAAAGTGAGCCTAGCCGCCCGCCGGTCGGTGCGCGCGCTGCGGGACTGTCAGTTGAACTGTTGAATTTTGCTATAGTATTGATGACGGTGATTTTATGAATATTATATATAAATTTACCTACCTAAAGTAAAATATTAGAAAGGTATCGTTTATATAGGTTTCCACATAGTTTGTGAGGGGATAAATTCTATGGTCCGTCAGCCAGGCACACTTTTAGCACTCGATCACTTGACACACTCGGTTGTCTCTTCTTATTGAATATATTTGGGTTAATAATAACGCTGAATAACGTCGCACAGTCTTTACTCGACTCAATCCACTATCGCTTCTTCAAAACACATCGCAGTTGGGTCATGGGATTGCATTTATTTAATCAGTTAACTGATTATGATCAATAGAATTAGCATAAAAATATTATTAAAATCTCGATTATAATTGTAAATGTAATCCTTGGTCCATCCCTAGTATCAGGTGGGATGACACTGACAGTTCGCTCCACGCTCACTTCGTTAAGTTTTCGTGGTGAGAAGGTTACAGAATAGCACTGCAGGTGGGATGACATTGACAGTTCACTCCACGTTCACTTCACTTAAGTTTTCACGGTGAGAAGGTTACAGAATAGCACTGCTGCATATCGATTCTGTAAAAATCTCACCGTGAAAACTTGCGTGGAGTGAGCTGTCAGTGTCATCCCACTGATGCTAGGGATTGACCAAGCATTACATTTTTATAATCGAGATTTTAATAATATTTTTATGCTCATTCTATTGATCATTTTATATTATTTCAAAACTAGAATTTAAGAGTTTAAAGCCGATAGTGAAGTCAAATCTAAAAAGCAAGATGGCGGCTGCGAAAATATTCTGATTGTTCATCATGGGTATCGTTTTCATGGTTATCGGGGGTGTTAAATCCTTTAACCCTAAGCAACTAGCGTAAAAGATAATCATACGTCTGTCAGACGTACCTTAGTTAATTAAGATTTTTAGTAAGCCTACGGAAGTATTGTCATGCCATATAGGTTGAAATAATTGTTTGTATTCTATTTAAGGAAATAAAACGATAAAATAGCAATAATAAAGTTTAATTGACAAATTACAAACAAAAATCGTAAACTTCTTTACAAATTAACAAAAACTTAACTTGTCTTCTATAGGAACGTTTAAAATCACTTTCAGTCTTTATATTTTCTTATTTTATACTTCTACACTTAAATTAACGTAAACAATACCTACTACAATAATCAGTCTTTTACATTCGGTTATTAAATGCACTTATGGCACACAACTCTGCTGTGTTCTCCACATACGGGTTTTTCGCACTTCACGCATGATCATTTTGACATCCTACGGAGTTTAGATGGACAGTACGAACAATATCTCTTTTTTTTTACAGGCGACCCTTCTTGCTGAACCTGGCCACTGTTTGCATTAGGATTAGGCAACAATTCTTCTATATTTTGCCGCACAGTTCTTTTCAGAGTTGGCATCTGTAGCCTTTTTTCCATCCAAGGCGAAGTGAGATCTGTACTAAGTTTCTTCATAAAGTTCTTACGGCTTAGAGGCTTTTCGTTCTTTGATAGGATATTAGAACAATAAATCACATAGGAATTTACAAAGGCTATGTTGAAAATGCCATAAAGTACAGCCATTGGCCATCTGTTCGTTTTTCTAGAGCATAACATTGACGAACACCTCCCTTTGTCTGGTTATAAAACATTATCATTTCTGGTTTTCCTGTCGTATGATTGATTGTACCTTCTTCATCACAAGATGATAAGAGGTAAACCATTTTTGATGGCTTTGGTTTATATGACACAAGAGTCAAAGGACCGTCGTAACAATACATGGAGGTGCCAACCGCTCGAGATCGAGTGTTTTTCATTTGATCTGGGCTCTCTCTTTTATTCGAACGTATAGTGCCAACCATTGTGAGTTTATATGGTTCCTGTAGCAAAAAATGTGTGTCTTCTAAAAGGTTATCTTCGCATTCGCTTTCAGATTCTGATGACGATTCCTCTTCATTTTGATAAAAAAAGTTCTCAATTTGAGAACTATCCAACACCCTTCAGTTTGCCATTAAAATATCCTAATAATAATTAATACCTGAACATAATAATAAATAAGTGTAAATAACAATAAACAACAGGTTCAAATGATTGCAAAAGTTGCATTAAAGATAATCATACGTCTCGCGGACGTACGGTATAGGTATATCTTTTATTTGAACGTACTTACCGTGGTGCCACTGCTGCTTAGCGTGAGCTCCGGCCGCCAACTGAGTTGACTCGCGCAGCTAACGCGCTGCGATTAATAATAAAAAAACTACGACGAAATTTAATTTCACGATACGTCTCGCGGACGTAGATTATCTTTCTAGGGTTAATGAAGTCAAAATTAAAAAGCAAGATGGCGGCTGCGAAAATGTTAAGATTTTTCATCATAGGTGGCGTTTTCATGGTTTTCGGGGGTGTTAAAGCCGATAGTGACGTCAAATAAAAAAGCAAGATGGCGGCTGCGAAAATATTCAGATTTTTCATCATGGGTATCGTTTTCATTGTTATCGGGGGTGTTAAATCCGATAGTGAGAAAAAATTAAAAAGGAAGATGGCGGCTGCGAAAATTACCAAACCTTTTGGAATAAAAAAACAAAATTGAGTTTCTGACTGAATTTCTGTTTTGCTATTTTATTTAAAAACCCCTAAATAGTAACGTTTCAACACTTAAATACTAGTTTTGATATAATATAAAATGATCAATAGAATTAGCACAAAAATATTATTAAAATCTCGATTATGATTATAAATGTAATGCTTGGAGTGAGCTGTCAGTGTCATCCCACTGATGCTAGGGAGTGATCCCTAGCATCGGTGGGATGACACTGACAGCTCACTCCACGCGAGTTCACGGTGAGACTTTTACAGAATCGACATACTGATACTAGGGATGGACCAAGGATTACATTTACAATCATAATCGAGATTTTAATAATATTTTTATGCTAATTCTATTGATCAATAATCAGTTAACTGAATAAATAAACGCAATCCCGTGACCCAACCGCGATGTGTTTTGAAGAAGCGGTAGTGGATTGAGTCGAGTAAAGACTGTGCGACGTTATTCAGCGTTGTTATTAACCCAAATCTATTCAATAAGAAGAGATAACCGAGTGTGTCAAGTGATCGAGTGCAAAAAGTGTGCCTGGCTGACGGACCATAGAATTTATCCCCTCACAAACTATGTGGAAACCTAACTAAACGATGTGTGTGTCTGTGTACATAAGCCATTTGAATAAAAAACGTGCGGCTTATTTAATAAGTACCTTTCTAATATTTTATTTTAGGTAGGTAAATTTATACCGACCTACGCGTTGCCAATATAAATAATCAAATAATATTCATAAAATCACCGTCATAATAATCAATACTATAACAAAATTCAACAGTTCAACTGACACTCGCGCAGCGCGCGCACCGGCCGGCGGGCGGCTAGGCTCACTTCATTCAGCCCAAGTGAAGTGATGTTGCTATGACAACGAGAATCGAGTGAAGTGATAAGATCACGAGACTCGCGCTTACCGACTCACTTCACCTAGAAGATTCACATCGGCGCGGGTACCATGGTTACGAGAATCGGGTGAAGTAATAAGATCACGCCGCGCTTGCGCGTGAGGCGCTGTTATTAATATAAAAATGAGTTTTTTTTTTAATCTGCCGTTTTTTATTTTTAAATGCGCGACAGACAAAAATTTGGTTTTACCACCATTATATCAAAATCAAAATGGCGGCTACAAACATTTTTCATCAAGGGTGTCGTTTTCATGGTTTTTGGGGGCGTTACAGCCGATACTGAGGTCAAATCTAAAAAGCAAGATGGCGGCTGCGGAAATGTTCAGATTTTTCCATCATGGGTGTCGTTTTCATGGTTTTCGGGGGTGTTAAAGCCGATTGTGACGTCAAATCTAAAAAGCAAGATGGCGGCTGCGAAAATTACCAAACCTTTTGGAATAAAAAAAAACAAAATTGAGTTTCTGTTGTTGTGTTTGAATTTCTGTTTTGCTATCTTATTTAAAAAAAAGACATAAATAGTAACGTTTCAACACTTAAATACTAGTTTTGAAATAATAAAAAATGATCAATAGAATTAGCATCAAAATATTATTCAATCGACATGCTGGTGTTGTCGCTAGTACTCGGTAATTCGTTATTGCGTATCACGCCAATAAATGGTTTCACGCAGTCGCAATAGATAGTTATAGTGGAAGCCAATACCATATTTATGGTATTACGCCAATAAATAGTTATTGGAACTATCTAAGGTATATACCACCCATCTCTACTAACGTCTATTAATGCTTTTAGGGAGCATACAGATTACAGTGGAGGTCTGCCCAGCTTGGGCAGAGCACCGCCTGTCGGTATATTATAATGTACTCTGTGGCACCGCCCCACAGTGGGTCGAAACGATGGTTTTAGTGACTTAGGGATCAACTTTGTTTTTTTAATTTTTTCTTTATGCGGATCGATAGAGCTCATTAACCTCAATAATAATTGTACTGATAATTTTTTTCCTAAACTTGCTCCTTTGGGTGGAAAAATGCATTTTGATATATTTTTGTATGGAGCGGACCAAATTAAATTAAATTTCTGCCAAGTGGCGTGTGATCCCGCTTCGAAACTATATTTTTCTTAGGGGTTGTCCAGTCTACTATCATTTGATGATTTGAACATTTGCATAAAGTTGCAACACTGCTAAATAAATGGATCGAAAAAATGAAAAAAATACTTTGAATAAAAAGCTTCATTTTTTATTTTCGGATGTTCTTTTAAGTTATAATTGATATTGAATAGTAAGTAAAAGCACTTAATAATTCACATAATTACTTAAAGACTAATGACAATACATTTAACCGCTCAGGCCCGTGGCTCAATAACGTCATCTCTCAATCTCAAAAAAAACATTTTTATTCGATAACTACTTTCAAATCGCGCGCCGCGAGGGCTCCTATTCGGAGCCATTGGGGCTTTACCGGTTAAAGGTCCCTGATTTGCTTGAATTTACTAAGTACGTATTATTTAAAAATGTGGATCTATTCATTTCTATTTGTTTATTTAATGAACTTGTAAAATCTTTTAAATTAGATTTAATACTGAATAGTAAGTAAAGATACATGCAAATACAAATTTACTAAAGGTAAAAACTTAAAACTAACTATATAAACAACAAATTTACTATTTCCTTTCAGTCATGACATACAAACTAATAAAAAAAATCAAGAAACTTACAATCTATCAATAATTTTATTCACTATCTTGTAAATTATCTACATCAATAAAATCTAAATCGGATTCTGAAGGAAAACTCAGCAGAAGCTCTTTGACTTTTGGAGAGAGAACCATTCTATTTTGTTTCGCCAATCGAGGCCGTAGACTTGTGATCTTTGGATCAGACGACAAAAGAAGATTGTGTAAAACATCCACATTTGTCGCCGTTTTACTTACCTTTCTAGAATGACTCTCTCTATATTTCCTAAAATCTTTATTACGAGCTTCCGCTGCCTCTTCCGACAGTTTCCCTATAGGTATGACACTAAAGTTCTTTAATATGTCACTCTCATGTACCAACAATTTATGTACACTGGAAGGCATATAATACCAGGGATACAAGGTAACATACAATTCTGCCGTATCTTTACAAAATTCGGAAAATTTAGAAAGGTCCACGCGCTCTCCAGATGCAACGGTTTGAAGAATCACGTGAAACCTTTCTATCAAATCTTCACGAATCCCAGTTATGCGGGCTGTTGTTGCTGCATCCCTGAAAAATCTTCTGGCAGTATTGCCATCATTGGTTGTGCCTACTCCTTTTTTGACTATGTCGATGAGTAAACCGCATTCCCTCTTAAATGCTTGCTGTATAGCACTCTGTCTAAGGGACACTTTTTGTTTGTCGTCGCCTCTGCAACTCCATTTTTTGAAGTCCAAACGATAAGCTGCAAAAAAAAAGAAATGTCACTTAAAAATAATCTCACAGGAAACTACAAACATGAAAAAATATGAAGTAATAAAATTATATTTACCGATACGAAGTAAGCACTTCATGCATCTTATCCAGGCATGTAAGGATGACATACTATACTGGTACATTTCCTCGTTTTTTTCTCTTTGAGAAAATGCCTCTAAATTGTTCATCTCTGACGGTTTTGCCTTGCAAATATCACAGACAGCTGCAGATGTATCCGACAAATATGATGTTATTTTGCCGTCTATCATCGTCAGCTACAATTGATGCTTAACTTCTACTTGGTGGATTCTTGTTGGCAGACGTCTTTCTATTTCTTCTGTTATGTTACCCTTTATAGTTGCCACTGTTGTCTGTATTTCTTTGGTAAATTTAAACATTATCGGACGACAATAGAAAGTCGATGATGGTCGGTCGTTTCCCCAAACAATTGTTCCATCAGATTGTTGAAGCCTTATAGGAACTAGACTGGCCATCAATCTATATTGATGGCCAGTCTAGTCATCAAACTCTTTCTCAGTCTTTTGTTTGTAATTGCTTTGACCAGAGGCTCCATCAAAGCCCCATTTGCTTATAAGTAGTAACTCTGTTGCCGAGTCCAAATCCAAAGCAATTACATCTAAAAGCCTAGAAACCGTCAAGTTGAGTAATGCTTGCAGTTTAATAGCAGCTCCTTCTTCAGTTATGCTTATGTCTTCTTTCCCTGGATAACATTTTGACTTTGCTTGTTTAATTTTATAATAAGAAGGGTATAATTGCCACTTACTTAATTTAAGTGAAACTAATAAAGCCAGTGCCTTATCGGGTGAATATGTACTACTGTTTGCTTTATTTGCACTTAAACACTGCTTAACTTTTTCTAGATCTTCGGGGTGATTTAGCAAATGGTTCATTATTTTTCCTATATCCTCATTTCCAGTGTTTCTTAAACTAGCAATTGTAGTAGCTTTCAGTTCATCCGGAGATAACGAAAGCGAAAGGTTTATTTGATCAACGCGTCTTCGTTTTTGCCTGGAGCCCAATTCTTCGAAAGGTTTAGGTGTAAATGTAGATGTTGAAGCTTCTGTAGCAGACGGTGGTAGATTTTCAACTACTTCAATATCACAAACCTCGAGCTTTTCCTGTTCAGTGTTCACAGTTTCAGGTATTACTCCTTCGGGCCAGTTTATCGCACTTTCTAACCAATCACCATTTCTTCTTAAAAACGGTGCTAACGTGCGACTACTTCGTTCCCATCTTGCACTTAAATTTGAACAAAAGCGCGTACAGAAATTTTAGAGCTTAGCACTGTTCTCTTGCGTCAGGTTTATTTTATTTTGTAGGTATTGGAAGAGTTTTTTACATCTGACAGCGACTTAAGCTGCTCTCTTAAAATCATAAATAAATCTAAATTGTTAACTAAATTTTCCATTATAACGAAAAGGGACGATCACAATCACAATAGATGTTAATAGTAGTACGAATAAAGGAACACTAGTAAATATATAATAAATATGGTAATTTTATACTTCCAGTGACAATCAAATGTTTACTAATATTTCTACTACCCACATTAACATTAAAGTAATGACTAAAAGTGAAAAACATTGTTTTTTATAAAGTAAAAAGTTAAGCTAATTACAGTCAATAGAAATTTATAGATAAATTATATCCACATTTTTAAGTAATACGTAATTAGTAAATTTAAGCTAATAACGAACCTTAATATATTGTCGTTAGTTGTTAATTAATTAAGTGAATTATTAAGTGCTTTTACTTACTATTCCACATCCATTTTAACTTAAAAGAACTTGAGAAAATAAAAATGATTCAATGTATTTTTTCATTTTTTTCGATTCATTTATTTGGCAGTTTTGCAACCTTATGCAAATGTTCATAGCATCAAATGATAGTAGACTGGGCAAGCTTTAAGAAAAATATAGTTTCAAAGCGGGATCACTCGCCACTTAGCAGGAATTTAATTTAATTTGATCCGCTCCATACAAAAATATCACAAAATGCATTTTTCCACCTAAAAGAGCAAGTTTAGGAAAAAAAGCATCAGAACAATTATTATTGAGGTTAATGAGTTCTATCCATCCGCATAAATAAAAAAGTAAAAAAACAAAGTTGATCCCTAAGTCACTAAAATCATCGTTTCGACCCACTGTGCGCCCGCGCCGTATCCTCGTGAAAGCGATTGGCGGCGGAGATTATAACTTCTGAACACAATTATTGCCGACAGCAGAAAAAGCAATGAATAAAAAGAAAAGTAAGACTTTTTTTATTCAAGCGAAACATTATGGGGATCTACCACTTCAGCAACTAAAAAGTAAAAGGTAATTGGTCTTTTGCAGACAAACGGATAAATAGGTACATAAATAACATAGCTAGTTTGCTTAGTTTGGTACCTACTAAAACAATTGTGTATTCTTTTTACAGATAATCATCAACAGCAGGAGGTGCCGTCATTTTGGTTGAACCAACTAAAAACAACAAGAAGAAAAATTAAAATTTTGCAATCAAAGTAGACAGATCACAAAAGAAAAACAAAACCCTTCAATCCAGAATAGCCAGTGCTGAAAAAATGTCTAAAGATCTTTTATTTAAAAAACTGACAAATAAAATGACAATAGCAGTAAGCATTTTCACAAAGATGCAGTACACCCAGACAAGCAAGAGGGCTTCTGGTCGCAGATTCTCTCTGGAAGAAAAAGTACTCTCATTTTCTTTATATAAGAAGAGTCCAAGAAGCTACCCTCTTTTGGCAAAATATTTTACATTGCCGTCCACCAAATCATTAAAAAGACTTTTGACCAAAATAGAAGTGGAGCCGGGGCTGAACAAATGCATCTTTATAAAAATTAAAAATCCCGTCAAGGAGTTATGTCCAAAAGATCGAGCTTTATTTTCGATGAAGTTCTATTTCCCCCAAATCCACTATATATCCGCTGCAAAAGGCCAGCTTAGGGGTTCACATTTCGTCGGGTTTGGTTCCCTCCCCGTGCTCGTCCTCGGGGACTTCAATGCCAAGAATTTGGCTTGGGGTTCCCGGTTAACAGACACACGGGGCAGGATGGTGGAGAACTGTGCTCTGGAGACAGGCCTGGTCGTCCTAAACTCGGGTTCTGTCCCCACGTGTTTGCGGATGCGGGGTGAATCAGTGGTGGACATCTCGTTCGCCAGCCCCGCTCTATCACCGCGTGTAGTTGACTGGCGCTTCATGGAGGGGGTGGAGACCTATTCCGATCACCGATATATCCGGTTTGACGTCTCCGCCCAGACTTCGAACGCGCCGGTCCGACGGGCCCCGAGTGGTCCGTGGTGGGCGCTGAAGCAGCTGGACCGGGAGCGGCGGTACGCAGGCTTAATGCCAAAAATACCGCCCCAGGACCCGACGGCTTACCTGGGAAGGCCTGGGTCCTGGCCTTGGAGGCTCTCGGGCCTCGACTTAGGGGGCTCCTAAGCGCATGCTTGGAGAGGGGCCAATTCCCGCTTCGTTGGAAGACGGGGAAACTGGTCCTCATAAAGAAGGCAGGGTGCCCTGCGGACTCTTCGTCCGCTTATCGGCCCATCGTGCTGCTCGACGAGGTGGGCAAGCTCTTTGAAAGAGTCATTGCAGACCGCCTCGTCGGCCAGCTGGCGCGGGTGGGGCTGGATTTGGCGGAGAGCCAGTTTGGTTTCCGCAGGGGGCGCTCTACGGTGGACGCCATCATGCGCGTGCGAGCCCTGATGACGGGGAATGCTGTTGCCCGGGGTGGGGTCGTCTTGGCGGTGTCTCTAGACATGACCAATGCCTTTAATACCCTGCCCTGGAGTTGCATCAGGGAGGCACTCCGGTAACACCGGATACCGACCTACCTCTGTCGTGTGGTCGAGGCTTATCTGACGGACAGGGCCGTCATCTACCCCGGTCACCAGGGAGTGTGGAACCGGCAAGAGATGTCGTGCGGTGTCCCACAGGGATCAGTCCTGGGGCCGCATCTGTGGGACATCGGATACGACTGGGTGCTGCGCGCCGACCTCCCTAGCGACGTCAGCGTAGAGTGCGCGTCTGGCCCTGGTTCAGGCCATGGTACGGAGCGAGAGGGCATGGGCAGCCGTCACCTCCTTCTGCGAAGCAGTAATCAGCTCGCAAAGGAGGAGGCGGGACGGTTGAGGGAAAAGAAAATTTCGCGCCCTCTCGCCCCTAGCCGCCGCAGGAGACGCCCGCCCTGGTCGGGAATCCCGGGCGGATGAATGAAAATTTGGTAAAATTTACAAAACTGATGGACAATCTTTTTGATTCCTTAAAATGTAACACATTTCATGTGCCTGATGGCAAGCTATATAAAGGATGTGTACGACGATCTAGTCCACACCATGATTTGTGGAAGAATGCCATAAAAGTTTTAAAAACTAACATTTATTAAAAAATCAAGGACAAAAATAACAAAATCCGTCTGATTGAAACGAAAGCTATACCATCTATAAAGAACTTCATACGCACAATTGAAGGAATGCAGCAATAATTGATATTACTGTCCCAAACATGATGCTATGCTAACACGTAATTTCAACCAGGACCCACTAGAAAATTTCTTTGGGAAAATCAGATGGGGCGAGAAATACGGCACCGACACGGTTGCATTTGAAGGAGCCTTTAAGTCCCTCTTAATTAATAATTTTAACACTCCCCATTCCCTGCATGCAAACTGCGAAAAAGGTGACGATAACTGCTTGCAGAATCTCTGTTTTTTTATAAGAGAAAATATGGCGTCAACTTCTGATATTCCCAGTCCCATTGATGAAGAGACACCACAATTTTCTAAAAGTATAGAAGACGAAATTGTGGTGTCTTTCATCAATTTAAATACTAATGTTAATGATGCTGGTCAGGGCAATTATGTGTGTAGATGGGTCCTGGGGAAATGTATTAAAAATGTTTCCAAAAGTTGCAAAAATTGTAAAAAAGATATGTACGGCGATCATCTAGACATTAAATCAAATGAATATATATGGGCCAAGGAATATAAAAAAGAAAAAAATCTTTAATTTACCCATCAAAACAAATGGACGAAATGTTTTGTGCAAATTCAAAATTTAGTGACAGACATACTAAAAAAAGATGAGACATACTAAAAAAGATGTAAGTACATACCAAAAAAAAAAAATTAAAACTAAAAATAAAAATGTTCACTGACATATTTGTTGATTTTCCATTCAATTGTGAAGCTCATAAAAATGTATTAAAAAATTATTTTGAAAACACCATTATTCATGTGCTTACGAGTATATATAGTTGGTGCCGTTCAATAAACCGGATTTTGTCTGGCAAAATCACGTACCATGGTGAGGATGAAACTAAAGCAGCAGCGCACACTTATAAAAATAAACACAAGACAAATATTTATGTAATTTTGTTAAAGAAAAGTTGTTTTTTTTAATGTATCCATTGTGTAGTTTTTAAAATAGATAATTCCTTGCTAATTTGCTTGTTTTTAATTTGATGAAGTTTTACTATGATTATATTAATAATGAAAAAAAAAATATAAGTAAAACTTGATCAACTTGATAACAAGTAAATTAGTCATCATCTGCCTAGCCTTTTCCCAACTACATTAGGGTCGGCTTCCAGTCTAACCAGATGCAGCTGAATACCAGTATTTTACATGGAGCGACTGCCTATCTGACCTCCACAAACCAATTACTGGGTAACACGATACCCCTTGGTAAGACTGGTTGTCAGACTTTCGGGCTTCTGACGACCCGTAACGACTGTCAAAGATCCACGAGTGACAGCCGGGACCAACAGCTTAACGTGCTTTCCGAGGCACGGAGGGGTCTTGGTATGTAAAGATGGTCACTCATCCACGGACCAACCGCGGCAAGCGTAGCTTAACCTGATCGATTGACCCGTGCGGCTGTTTTTATTTAGCCACAAACCCCTCAAGTAAATAAAAACAAGTAAATTAGTAAGGAAGTTAAAATATAGACACTTGCATAGGTAGTACATATATACTTATATATACGTATATATATGCTAAGTTTGTGGATGGCGATAATAGATGGCGCTATTCATCTAATCGATTGACATTAGCGGTCATCAATAAAGTCTGCGAGGAGGGAGGCTTTCTATACCCATTGAGATAGGAAAAACATGGAGGCGCCGCGTTATTCTATAGATACATTTGCTTATAGAAATATGAGTGAAATACGATACAAAATGTGAAATATCGTTTTGTCTCATTCTTTCTAATAAAATAATCGTATTTGAAAAAAGAGACAACAGTATTTAAGTAGTTGCTCATTATGGTAACATTTTGTCGTGACGTACTGACAGTTGTAGGTAGGTGGCATATCAGAGTTGTAGGTATGCACCTTTTTTTGTAGGTATTTCCAGTCCATATATTTGTATGTCAATGTCTATACCCGATATATTACTTTCCTAAAATACTATTGCTTTTGACGTAATTTTGACAGTAGGTGTTGCTATTTTATGGAGTTTTTGTCATTTTTCGTCAGGCTAGGCCAGGCCACGCGTCAGGCTATGCCAGGTCACACGTCGCGCTAGGCCATGCCACGCGTCAGGCTAGGCCAGGCCACGCGTCAGGCAATGCCAGGCCACGCGTCAGGCTAGACAAGGCCACGCCTGAGGCTAGACCAGGCCACGCGTCAGGCTAGGCCAGGCCACGCGTCAGGCTATACAAGGCCACGCCTCAGGCTAGACCAGGCCACGCCTCAAGCTAGGCCAGGCCACGCGTCAGGCTAGGCCAAGCCACGCGTCAGGCAATGCCAGGCCACGCGTCAGGCAATGCCAGGCCACGCGTCAGGCTAGGCCAAGCCACGCCTCAGGCTAGGCCAGGCCACGCGTCAGTCTAGGCCAGGCCACGCGTCAGGCTAGACAAGGCCACGCCTCAGGCTAGACCAGACCACGCCTCAGGCTAGACCAGACCACGCGTCAGGCTAGGCCAGGCCACGCGTCAGTCTAGGCCAGGCCACGCGTCAGGCTATGCCAGGCCACGCGTCAGGCTATGCCAGGCCACGCGTCGGCCTAGGCCAGACCACGCGTCAGGCTATGCCGGGCCACGCCTCAGGCTAGGCCAGGCCACGCGTCAGGCTATGCCAGGCCACGCGTCAGGCTAGGCCAGGCCACGCGTCAGGCTATCCGGGACTCGCCTCAGGCTAGGCCAGGCTACGCGTCAGGCTAGGCCAGGCCACGCGTAAGGCTAGGCCAGGCCACGCGTCAGGCTAGACAAGGCCACGCCTCAGGCTAGACCAAGCCACGCCTCAGGCTAGGCCAGGCCACGCGTCAGGCTAGACCAGGCCACGCGTCAGGCTAGGCCAGGCCACGCGTCAGGCTATGCCAGGCCACGCGTCAGGCTAGGCCTGGCCAGGCTGTTATTTAATTTCATAAATTTAAACTCATGAAAAGTGTGTGGCGCTGTGTAGCGCCACACACTGATTGAAAAAATCGCATTTGAATATTTTCCCTCCCCGATGTCCGAATGTAAAGGAACTAATATTTGCTCTGTAATCATCTAATGGCGCCGATTCCCTTGTTCACAAACTAAACTAAATTTAAGTTCAGTGCATCTTTTTCTTTCTATTTCATTACGAAGAGGACAGAAGATAAATTTTAGTTTAGTCCTGTCAAATTAATCAGCGCCTGTCACTACTCCATACAAGTTTAGACGTGATTAAAAACTTGCCTACTAAAATTACGTCAAGCGCTGATTAATTTGACAGAACTAAACTAAAACTGATCTTCTGTCCTTTTCTTAATGAAATAAAAAGAAAAGGATGCACTGAACTTAAATTTAGTTTAGTTTGTGAACAAGGGAATCGGCGCCATTGTGTATTATATAAGTCAGCCTGTGGCATATTCATTAAAATGTACAGATGTTCTATGTCACGAAGTCCGTTTGGCTATGAATGTTGTCAATGCACATTGTTTTTGTGTGCGTAACCTCGAGAGCGCTCAGTGTCGATCGTGACCAAGGAACATATTTACTCTAAGGAGACACGGTCCGGATCAGTAGTGGTTTTTAGTTCGCGCCAAATTGTTTCACGGAGTAAGGTCAGCATGGCAACAAAACGAAGAAGAGTTGTCCATAGTGAGGTAATATTTATTTATACGTTTTCAATTAAAATGTTATACAAAGATACTTAATATAGCAATAGAAGTATTTATAAAATGAATGTTTTTTTGTGTTATAAAATGTTTATATTACTTAATTATTTTGATTACATTTTGTTTTAGGGTCGAAACATGATAGCTAGTGTTTATCATTTTCTGCGAGAAGAATATGAATTTACAAAATCATTAATGGAACTCAACTGTGATTTGTCTCATTTACGAGACATTACACGCCGTACAGCTGAAGCTACGGGTGTGAGCCAAAAAACTGTTCAAAGAATATTAAAAGAAGAGAAGGAATTGCCATCCACTTCATCAAAATTCACTTCACCTATGAAGAAAAGGAGAAAGCGAGATAATAAAGTGGATATAGATAATTTTACAGCCGATGTGGTTCGCAGTACTGTACAAGATTTCCATATTGTCCATAAAGAAATTCCAACATTAGCTAAGTTAAGAACAGCATTGAATGAAAAAATCGGATTCGAAGGTTGTTTAGAAACTGTTCGCAAGTTACTGTTGAAATTAGGTTACAAGTGGCGCAAAACAGAGAACAACCGTAAAGTCTTGACGGAGCGTCACACAGTGGAACGAATGTATGGGAGCGGTTGGACGTAGACATGTCCGAAAAATAAGAGTAAAATTATGACAAACTAATGATGCCATCTTATTCGATTACTTAATGCCTTCATAAATTGTGGTGATGAATTTCTTCATAACTCCCATATTTCGGGAGTAATTTGAGAAAATGTGAAATTTTACTATGAAAATGAGTGTATCGAGCTCTCTCCCTCCTGATTCCGGGCTTGTTTCAAGTAGCGGTCTCTAATATCGTAATGCTATTACTAAGAGCTATATTTAATACTAAGGCACTTTCTGGGATAAAAGGAAATGAAAATTTAAAAAAAAAACGTTTTTTCCCATTTGTATTTACTTTAAACCGCAGACAGACTTATTAAGAGGTCTATAAATATATTATATATATACAGAAATATATATTAACAAAAATATTCACAAGAACTGATGAGAGTATGACTTTTAAGTAAGTTGATAATAAATTACCTAGTTTCATTAAAAGTACAATAAATAATTAAGATGTAAGCTCTAATTTACTAAGTTACACATTTTAAAACAATAACATCATTTAATTATCTTCGTCATCATCATCATCATCAATTAATTCAAATTCAGAATCGATGTCCGCTAAATCATTTATGTTAACAAATTCGATATCACTTTTCTCAGAATCCGTAAGCTCATAAAATTCCTTAAAAGAAGATTTTTTTACAAACTTATTTCCTTTTGGACGGATACTTGTAACAAGTGGATCAGAAGACAGTAAAAGATTGTGCATAATATCTTCATTGCATGAGATACTGCTATGCTTTCGAGAATGCCCCTCTCTATATTTTCTAAAATCTTTATTTCTAGCCTCAGATGCCTCTTCGGATAGAAAACCAATGGGCACAATTGACATGTTCTGAACTATGTCTGGCCCATGCATTAAAATTTTATGAAGTGAAGAAGGCATATAATACCATGGGTATAACTCCACGTAAAGCTTAGCAGTATCAAAGCAGAACTCTCGGAATTTAGTTACGTTGATCTTCTCTCCTGATGAAATACACTGCAAGATCACACAGATTTTTCTTAAAAGCATAGCATCTATTCCGGTCAGTTCAGCAGATTTAGTGTAGTTTTCAAAAAATCTTGCCGAGTTGCCATTGTTGGTGGATCCACTGCCTTGTTTCACAACATCGAGAAGTAAGCCCGTTTCTCTTCTTACAGCCTCTTGAACTCTTTTCTTCCTGTCATCAACTTGCCTTTTTGCTATATCACCCCTTACTTGCCATGATTTTATGTCTAATTTGTAGGAAATGTGTAATAAGCATTCCATTGAGCGAATCCAAGCGTGAAGGGTGCTTAAGCTATATTTATACATGTCCTCGTTTGCGTGTTTATCTTTGATTAACTCTAAATTATTCATTTCTTTAGGACAAGCCTTGCATATGTCACACACTGAAGCTGCTGTATTGGATATAATGGAATGAATTTTACCATCAATCATTGTCAACAGCAGTTGGTGTTTGACACTAATTCCATCAGTGATGGTGGATGGAGTTAAGGCTTCAATCTCTGCTTCGATTTCAGCCATCTCTCTCTGCACATTTTCTTTGGTTTCCTTTATAAACTTAAACAATATTGGCCGGCAAAATGAAGTGGAAGATGGTCGCTCGTTTTCCCAAATTGTTACACCTTTTGAGACGAGCCGCAGTGGTACAAGACTAATCATAAAATTACTAGCAAGATCGATTTGCTCATCTTCACTCGTCCTTTGATGATAAATGCTTTGGCTAGATGATCCGTCAAAACCCCATTTGCTGGTCAATACGAGCTGTTGATTGGGATCAACAGGGGTTTCTAACGACCTAATAAGTCTTCTTGAGGTTAAATCCATCAAGGCTTGTAATTTGATTTTTGCAGAGCTCTCTGTAACTGTGAGATCTTCTTTGGCCGGATAGCACTTAATTTTTTCTTTAACCAACATGTAGTAACTCGGGTATTGAAGAGCTCCTTCTTGAGTGTTGAAATCCCGAAGAGTGTTATAGCGCCATTTCGATAAGTTCATCGATACATAAAGAGCCAATGCCTTCAAAGGGGATATTTCCCGTACCTGAATTGATTTACCTTCAATGAAGGCTTTGATTTTTGAGGCCTCTTCTGGATTCTCCGTCAAGTATTTCATAACATAAGCTGTATCGCTTTGTCCTGCCTTTTGAAGCGCCCTTTCGGCCGAAAACATAATTTCAGCGCTGCTACTGCTGCATGAAAGACTATCTTCAGTGCGTCTTCTTTTTTGCCGGTTACTAAGGTCCTCAAAAGATTTACGAGGACTAGGATGTGTACAAGTTGAAGCATCAGATTTAGCAGGAGAAATTATGGGCTCGATGACGTCACTTATATTTTCTGTAGAAGGTTCCATATTTTCATTCTGTAATTCCGGCCATTGAATTGCAGCCTGTAGCCAAATCTCATGTTTCTTCCGAAACTTATCTGTGCTTCTTCCAGACTGTGTCCATTTTGCATAAATGCGGTAGCAAAATCGACGACACCAGTCTTTTAAACTTGTTTCAGCACTTTCACATAACTGAACACAACTGTTATCTTTTAAAACACTGAACAAATAGTTAAAGTCGCGTAAATCTTTATGTGCGCGTGCGCATAAAGCAACGTGAATATCAAGATTTGTATTAAAATTTGGAAAATACATTGCGAGATTAGCTTGGATACAACGAGGTGTAAATCAACACTGATTTTAAAGTTACTAATAGTGACCTATTTATATAAAATCCAGGTATCCCAGGTATCCTTTGTTAAATATTGCAAGGTAATTAGTTATTGTGATAATTAGTAAATGATGCATGCTAAATTAGTGTATTAAGAGCCATTTAGTAATTAAATAATAGCAATGTTCTTATCAGTAATCATTAGTGCATCAGTTTTATATGTAAACCTTAAGTCCCTAATTATATATCCTAATTAGCTTATATCTTCTCTAATTGGCTGCTCAGAAATGTTATTGTAATAAGGTAAACCTTTAGAAAAACGGTTTTAATCAACAAAATAAACAAAAAATAAAAAAATTGTGTTATAAAATAAACATCACTCTTTATCCCAGAAAGTGCACATTTGGCGCACTATGTGTCTTAGTATTAAATATAGCTCTTAGTATTAGCATTATGATATTAGAGACCGCTACTTGAAACAAGCCCGGAATCAGGAGGGAGAGAGCTCGATACACTCATTTTCATAGTAAAATTTCACATTTTCTCAAATTACTCCCGAAATATGGGAGTTATGAAGAAATTCATCACCACAAGTTATGAAGGCATTAAGTAATCGAATAAGATGGCATCATTAGTTTGGCATAATTTTACTCTTTTTTTTCGGACATGTCTACGTCCAACCGCTCCCATACATTCGTTCCACTGTGCGTCATGATATACAAATGTGGCGTTTAAAATATAAAAAAAAAATAACAGAGTACCGCTCTCAAAGTCGGCCCATTGTCTACACCGATGATAGCTACGTCCTTTCGACACACGTGCGAAACAACACCTGGGCAAAAAAAAAGGAAAGAACTCCGTTTTAAAAAAAAATTAGCACAGGCACTCGCTTTATTTTAGTGCACGCGGGAACCAAGGATGGTTTTATTGAAAATGCTTCCTTGGTTTATAAGGCCAACTCAACAGCTGATGATTATCATTCAAATATGAGCTATGATAACTATGTAAAATGGCTAAATGAAAAGTTGCTACCCAATTTACTTCCGCGCTCTGTCATTGTCTTAGACAATGCATCTTATCACAACACACGGGCTGAACGACTACCGACGCAATCTACAAAGAAAGCCGATATGCAGCAATGGCCTGAGCCATTATCCCTGAGGATAGGGTATAGCATTTGATGAATCTCTTCTTAAATTGGAATTTTACGATACAATAAAGAAGTACAAAGCCCAACACGTAATCTACAAGATTGACGATTTTATAAAAAGCAAGGGTTTTGATGTCTTACGCCTTCCCCCTTATCACCCAGAATTAAATGCGATTGAAAATATTTGGGGGATCGTTAAAAATTATGTCGCATCTAAAAATATCGAGCAAAACATGACGAATACGGAAAGACTGATCAATGAAAGTTTGGGCCAAGTTAGCAGTGAAACGTGGCAGAAAACTTGTGCTCATGTTGAATGTAAAGCGAGAATTTATGAAATAAAGGTTTTGCGGAATAGGTTGTTTGTCAAATAAATACTATGAAACGTTGGTTATAAACATAAAATTTGTTAACGGGTGTTTTGGTGAAACATTAGTGAACCGATAAAATGGCAGAGGGTGGCTTGCACACTCAATGATGGGCCCCTGAAAACGGTCGCTAACACATAGACGTAGCGACAAGAGGGAAACACTTCCTGAGGTGCTTGAGGAGTGGAGAGGTATTCCAACGGCATTAGAACAATGTCAGAGCCCGGAAGATGGTCAAGATCCCTACATTTCCTGAGGTGCTTGAGGAGTGGAGAGGTATTCCACGGCTATCAGGACAATCCCGGAAGTACGGTCAAGATCCCTACCTGCATCTTACTGGAATACTTCCTTCCTCCGAGCACGTTTGCTCTTGCGAATCTCCAATCAAGCCGGCCAATAAAGGCAAGAATGAGGTGGGAGCTCTTATCCTCGTCAGTGTTCACACCAGCAGGCCAATAAAGGCAAGCCAGATATGATTAACAAGACTTTTCCCAGGAGATAGGGTCTGTGGGGTCGCTACTGCCCAACAGCTCGCCACATGCTGCCCTGCGGGTTTCTTTATCTGTCTGGCTCCTTACCCTATACCTGTTCCAGCAAAGTAAACTTTACCAGCACAGACCTAGAGTTTGGAGCGCGTAAGCCCTAACATGGGTTCCGTAGTTGAGATGAATAAAAGGACAGTTTTTTCTTCCTTGTGCTGCTATTATGCCGTTTCTGACTATAGTCAAAAACCCTAACAAACGTTACGGGTAGCCCATAAATTCCGGGTCGCTCAGCGAGCTATGGAACGGGCTATGCTTGGAATCTCTCTGAGGGATAGAATCTATAACGAAGTGATCTGGCAGAGAACCAAAGTTGTCGACATAGCTCACAGAATAAGCTAGCTGAAGTGGCAATGGGACGGCCATATTAGCCGTAGAACCGATGAACGCTAGGGTTGACGTATTCATGAGTGGAGACCGAGAATCGGCAATCGTAAGGTAGGAAGCCCTCAGGCAAGCTGGAGCGACCATCTTCGCAGGGTGGCTAGTAGCAGCTCAATGAAAATAAAGCACAAAGTGGTTCCACATCCACCCTTGACTGGCTTCTGTCTCACACCCTAACACTCAACACTAACAAATCTAAATACATTACCTTTTCTATTAGCTCAACATCTCAGCCAAAAAACCGTATAAAACTCACAGCTCACACTTGTCTCTCTCATACTACACAAATTTGTAACTGCTCTCAAATTGTCTGTAAATAATATTAGATAATTGGGTATAATTTTAGACAATACTCTAAACTTTAAAGCTCATGTGGAAGCATTGACGAGCAGAGTGCGTAAGTAGATATATATTTTTAAAACACTTAGACATGTAGCTAACCAATTTATTATCCGCAATGTCTACTACGCACTTTGTCAGTCGCTTATTTCTTACTGCATTTCTTGTTGGGGTGGGACTTCTAAAACCACAATAGGTACTTCCACTGGAAATTGCACACAGAGCGATACTAAAGATTGCAACCTTTCGACCAATTTTATTTTCCACCACCCAGTTATACTTTCAAATTCAAGTAGCAGCGAAAGGGTTATATTCTCCTTCTTAGAGTAAAAAATGTTGAGGGTGTTATTTCCCTTTAAAAAACCGTTTTTAGGGTTCCGTAGTCAAAAAGGAAGCCTTATAGTTTCGCCATGTCGGTCGTTCTGTCTGTCTGTCTGTTTTTTTTTTTGTCGATTCCTTGGTGTGGGTATCGTTGGATAGGCCGTTCAAAAACATTGCGGGTCTGTGAAAGCCATTTTTTTCTATTCAGATTATTTTGCGTAATATTAAGCTTAAGTCAAGTGTCCAGTGACAAGTGTCCCGCCAGCTAAATGCTTTTATTTTTGGATATGTGAAAAAATTCATGGCAGTAGTATATACAAAGAAATTAAAAGGAAAGTAAGCACACAGCTAAGTAGGTTTCACAAGTTAACGAGTAATAGTCGACCAACTTACATTTTGTAGTTGGAGAATTGACCGTGACGTATGTGATAACATAAACGACAACGATGTATGGGATAACATGTTTTACAACCTACAATGTTAAGTTTGTTTTTGGGATAAATTCATCCCAACTACGGAAGCCTTCATTGTGCGTGGTCCAACACGCACTTGGCCGGTTTTTTTTCTGGCCCGCTCTTTTATTTTTGGTTACCTATAAAATGTTCGAAACCTGAACGATGTCCTTTGGAAATCCCAGGGTTTATGTGAACGCCGAACTTAGGCTTAGTCGGCTTCAAGTGCATAATTGAGGCAGCATGAAAAATCGGTCTGCGTAAAAAAAAAAAACAAGCGCTCTCCGAGCCGGTCTATGTGAACGAACTATTAAAATAAGTATTAAACCCGATGTACCCGACCCGATCTACTAATACCAGTAACACCTACTCGTGTAAGTTTATAAAATGTGCTCCGCGCATCTGCAACTGGATAGGAGACTCGTGTAAGTTTATGAAATATGCTCCGCGAGTCTGCAACTGGATAGGAGACTCGTGTAAGTTTATAAAATGTGCTCCGCGCGTCTGCAACTGGATAGGAGACTCGTGTAAGTATGTAAAATGTGCTCCGCGCGTCTGCAACTGGATAGGAGACTCGTGTAAGTATATAAAATGTGCTCCGCGCATCTGCAACTGGATAGGAGACTCGTGTAAGTTTATAAAATGTGCTCCGCGCATCTGCAACTGGATAGGAGACTCGTGTAAGTTTATAAAATGTGCTCCGCGCGTCTGCAACTGGATAGGAGACTCGTGTAAGTATATAAAATGAGCTCCGCGCGTCTGCATCTGGATAGGAGATTCGTGTAAGTATGTAAAATGTGCTCCGCGCATCTACAACTGGATATGAGAACAATTTGCTGAGATGACCTTCAAAAGTGGTTTTGTCGGAAAACTAAGCGGAGATTTCCATTAGCGCAGTTGCGGATACGCGGAACACAGTTGATGCACAAACATGGTGTGGTTATCCAGCTTTACGGCCATGTACAGCTCGATTTAAACTTGATGACGGCTCTGAAGTGCGCTACTCGCTGCGCAGTACCACACCTCTCAGTCCTCTCACGCCCGTTGACACATGAATTTGTTACTGCGCTGTGACTCGCCTCATGTTCCGAGCTGCCATAAAGTTTGAAGCGGGCTGTACCTACTGCAAATAAAATACTCAATCAAAATAAATTCACGTTATTTATCTGCTATAGGAAAAAAACAATCGTCTCAAAAAAAAAAGTTGTTATCCAGCTTTACGGCCATGTACACACGGCTACACATCAAGCTATACATTTCAAATTTACGCTGACCTCGTAGTGTACGGAAATTCTATACAATGCGAGATTAGTTTATACTGGAAATGTATAGCTTGATGCGTAGCCGTGTGTACAGCTCGATTCAAACTTGATGACGGCTCTGAAGTGCGCTACTCGCTGCGCAGTACCGCACCCCTCACCCCCACTGACACGTGAATTTGTTACTGCGCAGCGACTCGCCTCATGTTCCGAGCCGCCATAAAGTTTCAAACGGGCTGTACCTACAGACTGCAACTAAATACTCAATCAAAATAAATTCACGTTATTTATCTGCTATAGTAAAAAAAACAATAGTCTCAAAAAAAAATAAAACCAAAATCAATTTAACATAAAAAATTAATCACATTCGTCGGAGGGCGGGGGTTCACATTCTCCAGGTAGATGATTAGCACAAGGATTGTGGAATAAACTTTTAATACCTTTTCTACCCCATGGAAACCTCTTAGTACGTCTTCGCATGTATTCATAGTCACGACAATCACCTTTATGGAATGGTGCGTGTCCAAACGAGTGAATAGATTGAAGGATTATAAGCGGGATACAAACAAAGAATAGCAAATTTCTGTATTTCCTCCAGGCACCCTTGCCAGGAAATCTTGGGCAGCACGGATTTGGTGGAATACGTCCGGGGCGACAGTCTGCCGGAGGACAGATGGGCCGGCACGGCTGGCACGGACATGGGCTACTGACGCACCGCGGTGGTGCCCGCGGAGGGCAACTACAGCAACCGTAATATCTGACCGTATTGGGAATACTCATATTTACTCACGGATTTTTTTAATCTTTATATTAAATTTGCTGTTTTGTTTTGAATTACTTACATTTTACTTTACGTAAAATTTTGTTATAAAACTGATGAAACCCGAAAATTAATTTTGTTCCAGATCTGTAACACTAATCTGTGACATAATGTAATTTGTTGATATTTGACATAAATGTACTTTTTACCTTCAGAATAGTTTTACCGGTTCTTAGCAGGCAGAATTAAATCATCAGAAGAAAAAGTTTTAGGCGCGTAAACAGAAAATATCGTAAAACCGCATACCAGAAAACTAGCTTGAGTGGCGTGTAAGTTCATAATTTCAGGCTAAAGAAGTCTACTGCTAGACATAAGCCTCACCCAAAGATTGCCGCGACCTGTCCAGCGCTGTTCGCAAGCAAGATGTTTTGGACCCAACATCGTACGTCTCGTTTTGCTTAGTTTGCTCGTTGCTTGTAGCAATATAACCAAAATAACTACCTACTCATGTCAGCATCAAATAAACAAACACGGGGTTCGTAGCTAAATAGCCGAATCCACACCAGACGATCCAACGCGCTCCGATCGCGGGTGGAAGAGCGCGCTCCATGGGAGCGTTTGATGTGGACTTGCCTCGCGCGATCCAAACTGCGTGGCAGGAGCGCGCGCTCCTTGCCGCGAGCGATCCGTCACAGGCGCTAGGCGTAGTGGTGGTTAATAAAGCATATAGCATAATAAAGCATCTTGCTTATCATACATAACATAAAGCAAATGCTATCGTGGGTCGCACTTGTTGCTATTTGCTATTTGCTTTACATCGCACATCGTCGCACATCGCAAGCGCATGTAGTAATAAGCAACCAGGGGGGTAACCATCACCTCTTATAGCAGTATTATTATAATGTTACTTCACAGTGGGAAAGTGATGGAGCTATACAGGACTTATAGCTCCATCTCTTTCTCACGCTAAAGTAATATTGAAATAATATTGCTATAAGAGGTGATGGTTACCCCCCTGGCATAGCAAAGCGGCGGGTGCCGGCCGCCGCCGGGTGGCTAGTCGTCGCATGCTAGCGTTTGCTTTCGGTCGTGTGTGTAATCTTTTTAGGTACCGCGTGCGTTATCGCGATCTCAGGCGGCTCACGTACATAACGTAATATTATAAACAATGTTGTTTTGCTTCGTGCGTTTTTAGTGTAAATAAACAGTGATAGGATACGCAATATTGATTATGTAAATAAAAACTAATTGTATAAGTAAGGTCGATTGACTGAGTGAGGTATCGTGTTGTTGTTTTGTGTGTAGGTATTTAACGGACGAAAATGTTCAGAAAAAACAGTGAACTTTTAAATACGCATATAATTGTTTTAAATACTGACATACCTACTTTATTTCTTAATAACACTTAATCAATTATAGACAGTCCTAAGCCTGGAAAAGGAAAGTTCATTGTTTTTTTTACTGTTCCGTAATAAATTCATAAACGCGATGTAATATTCCGCTCTGACAACACCGCGCTGGTTTTATTCGCGCCCGCCCGTTTGGTCGTAACAAGTAGTACAAATAAAAAAGCATGCTTCAAATAAAGCATATAAAATAGTATGCTTAAAATAAAGTGCATATAGCATTAAGCAAGTGATTGCCATAAAGCAACTTTGAACACCACTAGCTAGGCGCCTCAGTCTCTCGGCGCGCTCGGTGTAGACGTTTTAGTGTGTGGAGCGCGCGATCACACATTATGGAAAATTTTGAAAGTCGTCGTCTAATATCCCTTTACAAGGAACATAAATGCGTAAATATTTAAGAAGAATGTAGGTTGTTCCTGCCACGGCAATTCGACGTCGTTGCTGCACGTGTGAGTCCATAGCGACCGAAAGTTTAACTGTGCTATACTTGGCGGATCAGTGTGGATCAGTGTGGATCGGTTGGAGCGTGTCGGTGCGACGCGGCGGGATCGCAAGAAAAATTAAGTTCGTCAGACGACACGATCCATGATCCATGCCTCATGCTCCCGGATCGCGGATCGCAGGAATTGGCGATCCATTTTGGATCGTCTGGTGTGGATCCGGCTAATAAGCTCGTAGCCGCACGGGTCGATAGAAGGCTAAGCTACGCTTACCGCGGTCAGTTCGTGAATAGGTGACCATACATTACATATCGAGATCCTTCGTGCCTCGAAAAGCATGTTAAGCCGTTATAGTCCCGGCTGTCATTCGTAGATCTTCGATAAGCGTTAAGGGTAGTCAGAAGCCCAAAATCTGAAAACCAGTCTTACAAAGGGGTATTGTGTTTCCTAGTAACTAAGTTGTGAAGGTCAGATAGGCAGTCGCTTCATGTAAAATACAGCTACATTCGGTTAGACTTGAAACCGACCCCACAGGAACAGGCTAGGCAGATTGATTGTTGCTTCTCGTTTCTCGCCAGTACCGTGCTTCAATTAATCTTTATTGCAATCCTTAATGTACACAAATACAGATAAATGATTATAAATAGAAACAATTATGGACCCTGTCGGGCACAGCAAAATTTTAAATAAGTAGGATCTCTCCTACTTATTTTAAATGTTGCTGTGCCCGACGGGGATCATAATCTTCCTGTCTTTTTTTTTTTTTTTTGAGGGTGGGAAATCATCAAATAATTTCTCCCGCTCTGGGCGGAGCGGGAGGGTGTGTCAGACTCTTACTGACTAAAACCCACCCGTATTCCTTCCTGTTGCCTGTGTTGCGGGGGCCTCGGTGACCCATAAGTACCTTCCCGCGACCCCGGCAGGAATCTTCCTGTCTTAAGACGCTGACAACACCTAAACTGCGGTCACTGTCAGATTGCATAGAAAAGAAAGAGAAGCGCGACGACAAAACGCTTGTAATTTATTGCAAAATATGAAGTAATTATCTATTTACTCAGAATTGAGTTGAGTAATCGAAAATAAAAAACAACCAAGTTCTGCATTAGAATAAGACGTACTTGTTATTAATTAAATACGTAATTTATGTTGATATTTAATACAGATATTTTGGATTAGAACTCAAGGTAAGAGGTTAGTTTAACGTTAGTTTGTATCGAGATTTTTTTTTCAAAACGTGTTTTGGTGACAACGAAGTTCTGGGAAATATGTTCAAAATTAACATATATTTTTTCCGCTACCACAAACTATACAGATTTGGCAATTTTCTTTCTTAAGAGAAGCCTATTTTGGTCAATTGGGTCTTGTCAGCGCCTTAAGAGCGCTTTATTGGTTGCCTTATTACTAAATATTATAATATAATTATTTCTTATCTATCTGTTTTTTTTTACAACAGTATTAATTATTATGTACCATTTATTGAATATAATAATGTGTGGGTCAATCTACTTATTTATCAGTGTACATATACGATTTTATGTTATTATTACTTATTTCATTATTCGCTTAAATATTTTGTATTGCAATTAGTGTGTTTAGTTTAGTTATAATAAGTAGGTATGTATATTTAAATTAATACTTCATAATATGTTCATCATATTTTAACTCATTTATTTTTATTGTTTTACTTATCTGGTAAACAGTTAGGTACGAGGGTCATTCAATAAATACTTAGCCTACAAAAAGTAAACGAAAATTTTGGAAAAGTGGCAATTTATTTTTCAACAAAGTCTCCTTTTGTTTCGATACACTTAGCCCAGCGATGCTCCAACTTTTTTAACCCGTCCGAAAAATAGTTTTTGTCAAACTCTGCAAAATAGGCCTCCGTGGCGGCGATGACCTCCTCATTCGATCCATATCTATTCCCGGCGAGTGATTTTTTCAGATTAGGAAACAGAAAGAAGTCACAAGGGGCCAAATCTAGAGAATACGGTGGATGGGGCAACAATTCGTAGCGTAATTCGACCAATTTGGCCATGGCAACGGCAGACGTGTGAACCGGTGCGTTGTCGTGGTGAAACAGCACTTTTTTCTTCGCCAGATGGGGTCGTTTTTTCTTTAATTCGGCGTCGAATCGGCCCAATAAATCGGCATAGTAAAGCCCTGTAATTGTTTTACCCTTCTCGAGGTAATCGATGTAGATCACACTCTTGTGAATCCCAGAAAACGGTGGCCATAACTTTTCCGGCCGATTTTACAGTTTTCGCCTTCTTTGGAGCACGTTCCCCGGTCTGGATCCATTGTTTTGATTGCTCCTTGGTCTCTGGTATGTACCAGTGGATCCAAGTTTCATCGACGGTCACAAAACGACGCAAAAACTCCGCTGGATTCCGCTTAAACAGCGCCAAACACGTCTCCGATGTGGTCTCACGGTTGCGCTTGTTTTCTGGTGTGAGTAAACGCGGCACCCATCGCGCCGACAGCTTTCTCATGCCGAGTTCCTCGTGAAGAATATGATGCACTGTTCCTTCTGAAATGCCTACAGTCTCAGCTAGCTCCCGAACCTTCAATCGGCGATCTGCCAATACGAAATCATGGATTTTTTTAATGTTTTCCTCCGTAGCAGCTGTTTTCGGTGCACCTGGACGTGGTTCATCAAAAACCGACGTACGGCCACGTGCAAACTCGTTGAACCAATTCTTGACGGTAGCCATCGATGGAGAAGAGTCACCGTACACAGCATCCAAGCGCTCTTTGATTTCGATGCGCGTTTTCCCTTCCAAAAATAGGAATCGAATCACCGAACGATATTGCTCTTTTTCCATTTTTGTAAAACCGATCGACACGTTCGCTTCCATAAGTTGTCAAATTAAAACAAATGAAGGGATTGGAATGAAAATTTGAAAAAAGAATTATTAAAGAATGTGCTACACTGTGGTAAAACTCTTTTGAAACTACAGCGCCCTCTGGCGATGAGGCTAGGTACTTATTGAATGCACCTCGTACCTAACTGTTTACCAGACAAGTCTCTACATCTATTTATTAATGAATTTATCCGTTAGATATTCGTCTGTTGTGTAATAACTTTTATTAATTATGAATTGTTTTAATTTATTTAAAAATTTATTGGTTTTGTTTTCTTGTTTTATGTTTTCCGGTAATTTATTATATATTTTTATTGACATCGCATATGGACTAGAACAGTGCAGTTTAAGTCGCTCCCGCCTTAAACTGCACTGTTCTAGTCCATATGCGATAGCGCAAATTTAGCGAGGAGGCAAATTTAATCTCTTTTTAGGGCTCAACCAATACCTACTTCGTTTGTATGTCTTCCTTTATTTTGTAGAATTCTGCAGGTATGTGCGGACTAGTTTACATAATTCCAATAAATAAGTACCTACGAATTAAGGTGAGAATTCAAAGTTTCTGGAAGTATGTTTAATTATTCATATCAGTTTTTTTGTAAAGTGAATAGGGAACATCTGTGCTATTTCCCCATAAGATGATGCCATATTTAGCTAAACCCAGCATGGGCTTACGCGTAGTATGTCACTATTGCGGTTTGTAGGTTGGTAGTTTTTTAGATTTCGCCTAAGTACCTAAGGCATACGAAAATTTTGTAATTTTTGAAATCCTTCTGTATGTGTGTCTTCCAGTTTATATGTATAAGTATGTCTATTGGCATACCTAGGAGAGTGAATCGTTAACTGTAAAGTTTATATTTATTTGGCTTTTTGACGAGGATGAAAAGTTATTAATTTTGGTAAAGTTAATTTCGAGCTCATCCAATATATTGTTTTATTGAAAACTATTTGGGCCCCGCGGTTTTACACGCATAAGTCTCGATCCCTTGGGAATATCGGGATAAAAAGTATCCATGCCCTAATCCAGGTCATGGTCTACCCATCCAAATCCGTTCAGCCGTTTTAGCGTGAAAACGTAACAAACAAACAAAATCACTTCCGCATTTATAATATTAGTTAGTTAGAATTAGGATAGTGATAAGTTTTCATTTAAATTAGCATTTGATTGGCATGAGGTGAGGATCTAAATATCATCTACAAACAGTACAGATGGCCCATCTATAGTTTTGGCGAAGTCGTTTATGCATATGAGGAAAAGGATGCCGCTTCAGTTGACGGGTTTGTGGAAATAATGGGCAAAATTGTACAAATAAGAAAGGTCGTGTGGCGGCATCTACAGCGCCACATACGAACTACGCATCACACTGACGTCACGCAAAATCCTGCATCGCGCAAGCAGAGTTTACCGCGCAACTAGCATATATACAACATCCCGACATCAACCGTCGGGCAGTTGCCCACCAGACACGACACCCATCTGGTCGGAGGATCCTCCCTTTTCTATGGAGGATGAGTGAACTTTACACCCTGTTCCTCATGCCTCTATACTGGTGACCCCGAATATGAACGTCAGCGCAGCCTTCGTGCAACTACATCAGCGTGACGTCATCATTATCACTTCCTCAAGCTCTCGAGCGGCGAGTCACACAGCCAGCCAGCACCCACGGCTACAACGGGTATCCTGACCACCAGCATGCAGCGACCGCGCTTACCTGGTCATCACCCTAAGCCTCATCAGCAACCTTGGCACAGCACACTGCACTTTCGGCCGGTCAACAAGCAGAGCTCTTCAACGCTCTCCTGGTCGACGCCAGCAGTCAGCCTTCAACCCGGCGCTGTACCACATCCGACTCACTGGAGAATAACGCAGCGCCACCCCGACTCACTGGGGCATCACCGCGGACAGTTCCGACCCACCGCGAACTATGCGACAACCGGTTCCGACCCACTGGAACCCCACCTGGCACTGGCAAGCATCGCAAGATACACGACTCAGCCCACTATCAACCTCCGGTCTCCGGAGGGGAGTGATGTGGCGGCATCTACAGCGCCACATACGAACTACGCATCACACTGACGTCACGCAAAATCCTGCATCGCGCAAGCAGAGTTTACCGCGCAAGTATCATATATACAACATCCCGACACCAACCGTCGGGCAGTTGCCCACCAGACACGACACCCGTCTGGTCAGAGGATCCTCCCTTTTCTATGGAGGATGAGTGAACTTTACACCCTGTTCCTCATGCCTCTATAGTCGATTTCAAATAACAGCGATATTAGTTTTTTTTTATTTAGGGTTTATTACAGAAATACAGACATTAATTTGATCCTACTGATTGATGTCTAATAAAGAATGTTATTTTTAAGCATTTGTGTCTATAAAACAGCTATTAAAAAAATTACGTCCAAGTTATCACGGAGATATCGATGTTGATACAAACATGAAAAAAATTGGCAGTCGTGGATTGCTGACAGAAGCGAAATCCTTAAACTTTGGAAATACATTTATTTAAATGCGTAGGTACACAAGACGCTGCGCGTCGCGTCGCTAGTCTCACGCGTCACTTTAGCATGTAGCGGTTAGCATGTCGGTGATGCAAACCCAAAAATCGCTCAACGCACATATAGAAGTTTACACTTCAAAAAACCACCCGAATGCGTAACGTCCACCTTTTTTCTGAAATCGGTTAAGTATCTGTATAATATGCCAGCCAGCCCTTTGAACACATAAAGAGTCGATCAATTGCTTGGCGATGTCCCGAGAAGGTGCCGAGCTCTGCACTGGGGCCCCATGAACTTAGTGCTTCAACCCCTAATGTTATTTTTCTTGTTTATTTATTGCGAAATGGACCAGGCTCTTGACATCGATCTCGCCAGATGAACCTTTTCAATTAAGCCCAAACGGCTCGAAGATTTAAATATTAATAAGTTCTTATATTTGTGTACTATGAAGCTGCGGCAGCTGTTCCAGCACAGCTCGCCGTGCTCAGAAGATGCAATGGGGCAAGGATTTCGACCGGTGTTTGTTTGGGTCAAAACTTTAGATCACTCTATGCCTGGCTGACTAATTGACAGACCTTGGGCAATTCGGTCGGTTGGCTGTGGTTGATTAACTGTCATTCAAAGACAAGTGCCGCAAACTTGAACGTCAAAGTCAAACGACACATTCTCCGATAACATTAATTTTATAAATTGAAATACAGAAAAAATGTGTTGAAATTTTGGATTCTTGAAATAAACTAGTAAATCTTTTCGTATTGTAATGCCATTTTAATCTGATGTAAACTGGATTATATTTGGTACTCCGTGTAACCGTTAAAAGAATTTCGGAACACGGATTTTTAGTGATTTGACGATTTACTTTACCCAATTCAGGAATGTATTTGTATGATAAGATATAATAATAACGTAGGATTGGTCAACAGTTATCTTTTGAAAGCATTTGTAGTGTAATGCGAAAACTATGTTGCTTTCTTGATATTGTCAGTTTTCATAGTTATCGATGTGGGATTTAGTGTGTACTTTAAGTGAGTTTTAGCTTATTTATTTTTCTACTTGATGTTACTTTCTTATTTCGGGGCTACCTACCACTGTGGTCGTAATAATCGTAATAATATAAATAACCTTGAATACTCTTTGCCTTGAATGTGGTATCCCCTCCAATTGGCGTGATTCATTCGGCGATGGTGAGGCGTTCAGCGTTGTTAGGCCAGCTTTCCGGCGAGTCGGCGCCGCGCCGGCAAATGATGTCATAAACATTCTGGTAGTGTTTGTGTGTGGTCGCCGTCAATACCCACAGCTCTTAAGTGCTTAACATATTATTTTATTGTTCCAGTTTTATTGCTTTCGGTGTTAGAAGCTAACAATACCAGTGAAAACATGGATTCAAAAACCCTATCTTCTGCTATTGCCCAATTCTCAGCCAAATTCTGTGTTGTAAGTATTCATTTCATTGTCTATTGATTTTACTTCTACCTCCCGCAATACTATTCAAAATTTAAAATATCACAATAAAGCAATACAGTATGTTTATAATTATGTTTAATGTAAGTATGATACAAAATGCTAGAATGGATATCCTTAGAATTATAAATACTTACTGAAAATAATATTAGTCATATGTTTGGGAATTACCCATTACAGTCTAATGGTTTTCTGTTTATAGTTTCAAACATCCAGCCAGCCACATATAAATTGATTGATTTGAAGTGAAATGTTTATATTTTATTGTTTTTTCCTATTATGAGTTGCAAATCCAATTGCACACCCTATTATTTTATGAGAACTTTTAGTTCTTTCCACTTTCTATTCTTCTCTGCTAACATGATATTGTACTAAAGCAAGATTTTGTTACCATAAATAAGGAGAGCACTTTTATGTCATTATTGTTTCTGTATCCCAATGCAATCACAGACTTGAGACTACATACATCTACATTATTATACAATAGAAGGCTATTTATACAATCATTACACTTAATCAATTTTCCACTAAGTGCTTCTTGTTTTTTTTTAATGATAATGAAACATTCTGATAAACTTTTGATGAGTCCTTGATAGCATTTCATCATTTATATGGGAATAACTTTATTATTGTTTCCCTCACTAATATACTATGTTGGATTACGGCCCACTCCCTCTCACAGAGAGGAGGCCTGAGTCCCAGCAGTGTGAACATTATAGGCTGATTATGCACTAATATACAAAAATTTTGAAACAACTTATTTGGTGTTTCTACGTTTTATTACTTTTTTTACTCTTGGTAATTAAAAATAATAATCAGCCTGTGGTGTCCCACTGCAATATTAGGAAATATTTAATAAATACAATATTTATTCAATATCCCATAATTTACTAAAAACAAATTATACTTTTTAAACTATATAATAGATTTATTTATAAATCCTAAGCAAAATTACAACTTGAGTAATTAGTAAAGTCACTTAGTTGTATGGGGTACAACTAATTGAATTTATTAATTACTAAAGCCTAAAACTCTCATACCCATTATTTGTTTAACTTGCCAAATGTATTAATTCCCTAGGAACTAGAGAAAGGCAAGAGTGTGGTTTCATCACCCCTGTCAGCTGAGTTTGTACTAGCTCTGTTGACTTTGGGCACCACTGACCCGGCACATTCTGAGCTACTAACAGCACTTGGGTTCCCTGATGACAAATCTGTAAGTATTAACTAAATTTGCTACTTAAATAAATTTACAAAAATGATACTTAAAATAAAGTTTCAGAAAATCTGCAGGTTAATGTTTCCTTATTCACTATAAGACCAACTAACAACAACACCTATCAACATAACATTAGCAGCAAATTCTCCTAAATAAACTAAAAACCCCGCTTATAGGAATATCTTACATATTTCGTACTGGTGTCCCTAATCATTTGACCATGCGTGACTGTATTTGGAACTGATAAAGGTGACCAATAATTACCTACTAATTATTTAGTCATCCTCGTCACTATTCACTACTTATTATAAAACAAACTCCACCCGCCGCGTCTGTCCGTCTGAAACGCGATAAACTCAAAAACTACCCAACAAATTTTTATATGGGTTTCACCAATGGACGGAGTAATTCATAAGGAAGATTTAGGTGTATAATTCATTAAGGTTTTGTGTAAATTGGCTGAAATATGACGATGATAGATGAAGATGTCGGAAAATGTCATGCCGACTGAGCGTGTTACTGGCGTGCGCGCTGCGGAAACCAATAGAGTTATAAGAAAACGCCGGTAAAAATCCCAGTAGACTGGGTAGTACGTTCCCGTGGGATATTTTCCGACATCCATGCGGGCGAAGCCGTGGGCAAAAGCTAGTAATATATACGAGGGCGGCACTGAAAATTTCGGAATTTCACGTCCACGTTGAAATTCAGCAAACCAGCTATAAATTGTGGTCTTGGCTTCATCACCAAATGCAGAAATCATCCGGTCAACACACTGTTTTTGTGTTAAACCAAATCATCGCTCTTGAATTTTCTCGAGTCAATTCCATTTTCTCAACGACTAAACAAGTTTGACAAAACCTTGTGACAAGACCGAGAATCTTTTTTTAAATAAATAAATGGTATTCGATTTTTAAAACCAAGGAGTTTTCAATTAAAAAGATTTTAATATAACAGGAACAGTGGAAATATTCCATTCCCGATACTTTTAGTGCAGCCCTCGTATATACATTAATCACACTAGGTAACCTGTCAAAAACATATTTGTCATGAACACTCCAGTAGCTACTTTAATTGTGAGAGTTCCTCTTGCACAATGTTTAATGATGATTAATGTTCTATTTCAGATTCGATCATCATTCGCTGAAGTATCGTCCAAGTTGAGGGCGGTGAAGGGAGTTACACTAAACGTAGCAAATAGAGTGTATGTGCAGGAGGGCCCCTATGACCTTCAGCCTAAGTTGAAAGAAGATGCAGTTAAGGTGTTTAATGCTGCCATACAAAAGCTGGACTTTAGTACTGGGGCAGCTGCTGTCGATGTCATCAACCAATGGGTAGGTGCCTAGCGGTGTGCTGCTGAATGCTTAGTATTTGAAAAATGATAATAATTTAATTGGGTTGTATTTTCAGGTTGAAAACGAGACCAATCACAAGATTAAAGATCTACTCAGCTCAGACAGTGTTGATTGTGCCACTCGTCTTGTTCTTATTAATGCTCTCTACTTCAAAGTAAGACTTTTATTTTCATTCCGTTTCTTACAGAATTAATAACATTATATAGATTCTTACTTATTTGTATCTAACTTTTTTTTTATAGGGTACATGGAAGAAGCAGTTTGATCCCGCAAACACAATGGACCAACCATTCCACATTACTACCAACTCCTCAGTGAATGTGCCTATGATGTACAAAGAGGATGAATATTTGTATGGCGATAGCGGCGACCTTGAGGCTCAGGTATAATTATAGCCTAGACTAAAAATGCGCCAATATGTCCAATGTTATTCACACTAGTTGTTTTAAAAAAAAAGATAGCGTTAACACTCACATTCCAGAATAATATTTATGTCTATCAATTCCGCGAATTTTGCCGAGAATTTTCTGTTTCAAACATTGTTAACAAAACTGACAGACAGCAACATTATCACGTTTGCACTAAGATAATAATATGATAGTATAAAATACAGTATTCCCAAATTAATAATGCGCGTGCAGATCTTCGCTAATTGTCGTAATTCCGGAAACACCCGAATCATTGAATCATAATTCTACTAAATTATGCATGAAGAAAATGCACTTAACCACTCTATCTATACACATATCGTCTTCCGACGCTCGGGGAATACGACCGTTGCCGAACAGTGACGAAGATTTCTATGCGCATTATCACTTTGGGAGACCTGTAATGGCCTATCGAATTGTTTAAGTGGGATTGAATTGAAATGCATAAAAATAACATTCCGTTTTTTAAGGAATTTTATTGATCGGTCCTCGAGCCGTCTAAAAGTTCACAATGAATAACCTTGAACTAAATTGTATTTTAATACAAAGAGCTTTAATGAATGATTTTTATATTTCAGCTGTTAGAAATGCCTTACCAAGGCGGAGAAACGTCGATGCTCGTCGTGTTACCAAATGAAATCGAGGGCCTCGATAGTGTTTTGTCCAAACTGGCGACTGGCTTTGATCTCATGTCGGAGGTGAATAAGATGTACAAAACTAAAGTGCAAGTTTCTATTCCCAAGTTCAAGATTGAAACAGAAATAGATCTGGCTGAAGTGCTCCCCAAGGTTTGTTTTTTACTTTACAATAAAATCGCGTTAAACTGTGCATCACACAATACTTGGAATTATTGAATACCCACATTTTTTGCGATTACAACTTATCTGGGATTAATGAAGGTCATATTTCATTGTCAACGGTCGAGCCACACTATTACAATGAATAGGCATTTTAAAATGGACATGACGCAGACGTTTTTTTTTTTGGGTGGGAATTCATCAAATAACTTCTCCCGCTCTGGGAGCGGGGCGGGAGGGTTTGTCAGACTCTTACTGACTAAAACCCACCCGTATTCCTTCCTGTTGCCTGTGTTGCCAGGGGCCTCGGTGACCCATTAGTACCTTCCCGCGACCCCGGCAGGCATCGGCCCTAGTGGACCCCTACATTTATGCTGACGACATCTCTTTGAGGCGCGCGTGGAATACGACGCGCCGACGCAGACGTCTTGAATAACTTCAAACTATGGAGTCTATAATGCTTAATTGTTTGTTCTAGCTCGGAATACGAGCGATCTTCAACAAAGAAAATTCGGGTCTGACAAAAATTTTGAACGTAGAGGAACCTTTGTTTGTATCGAAGGCAGTACAGAAAGCCTTCATTGAAGTGAACGAGGAGGGCGCGGAGGCCGCCGCGGCTACTGGTAAGCCTGATATTTTTTTATAGTCTTACATGTACTGTAGGTAGATACCTCCTACATTATTTCTTTATCTTTAGTTTTGGTTACTAACATCGAATTTATGTTGAAATTAATTAAAATTGGTCAGTGATATGATTATATTTGATAACAGACTTTCCACAATTGATAAGTGACTGGGCAGGGCACAAGATAAATTAACTTATTGTATTTGAGGTTGCAATTATTATGAGGTATAATGATATATGTCTTACACTGCTAAACCACATAGTATTGTATTTTGACAATATAATCTTATGACTGACTCAGAAAATATGTATAGAATAATAACACTGCACATTTTTCTAAGGGTTGCAAAGAAGTTAAATGACCATCATAAGTAGGTATCTAACTGATATCTACTTCTGGTGTATTCAGTTTTTTTTTCTATCCAAGTGATAAATTACTGTAATATCTTCATACTCCAAATACGAGTAGAGTGTAGTGCCTTTATAAGGTTCATGCTTATCAAGCTATTTTGGCATTAGTGATAATTTTTCCCTTGATGTGGATCAAGAGAAGAATTAAACAAGTGTTAAATTACTTGAATATAAGGAAAGTGAACATGGCTTACTCGACCCCTGACCTGCTCAATAGCGTAATTTATATTGACTGCTAATACATTTCAAATTTATGTTACCATAACTTTCCTTTCTATGATTCTGCTTCTTACTAACTCTCAATGCACGTAGTTCTAAAGTAGCGGCTTTATAATACGGGATCGGCAGTGCTCTACTATCTGCCTAACATCTACTTGTACTTTGTGATGGGGCGTTGAGTTACTTCGTTAAGCTTTGTGGTGTCCTGTTGAATGCGTTGTTGGGCTGTTGTGTTGTGTAGTCGTGGATCGTTTGACTGTGTCGTGTGGTGTGTGGATGTGCAGCGATGGCGACGCGTCGCACGCGCTCGGTGCCGACGCTGTTCGAGGCGAACCGGCCGGCGTTGTGGTTGCTGTGCGCGGCGCGCCACGTGGCGCTGCTGGCCAGCTACCGGCCCAGCGCGGGCGCGCCGGCTCGCTCGCGCGACGAACTATAGTGGTGTGTGTGGCGCAGGCATGGTGATAATGCTGCGCTGCGCGCGCCCGCCGTCGCCGCGGTTCCGCGCCGACCACCCGTTCCTCTTCCTGCTGCTCGGCACCGACCGCGCCCCACTCTTCATCGGAGCATATCGCGGCAGCAACTAGCGCGTACGAGTATCAACACTAGAAATTGGATCTAGGCTTTTCGTGGAACAAAACACTCAAAATTAAATCAATTCCAATGGTATCTATAACTGATTTTCCAATATCACTGATACCCATATCTTTAGTATCAGTTCTAAATCTTTGAATTTGCGATTAGAAGTCGGTAACCTATCTTGGAAACATTTACACAAAATTTGACAATGTGGTATCCGTTATAGACAGCGTTTCAGTTTGATTACACATTGACACAGAAATATACACGCTGTTAATATACAAATATACACGCTGTTAATATTAACATTATGCGCCTTTATTTTTTTTTTTTACTTATTATAACATATTAGTTTTTCGTTTCAAACCTGAAGCTTTCAAAAATGTGGAAGCAACAGAAAATTACCCGTATTAATTAACTGGCTTGTTTCGAAATAAAAATTATACTCTCAAATAGCAAAACCTACTGTTTGATAATTAACACCGTGTATAACAATAATGTTGACGTATCTCAAAAGTATTTTAAATTTGTTGTACGATATTACTAAGTAAGAGTTTATTAAAGTTTAATAATTTTATATATTTTTTAAATTCACCTGAAACCAATACACGCAAAAATACATTTTTGTGGTCACATTATCGTATAAGGTTCCATTGACAACCAGCGGACAACACAACCTGCGGCGCAGAAAATATAAATAAAAAAACCGAGCAAAGAGTACATGCTAGAGCATGTAACTAAAGTCGAAATATTAATTCACCGGAGTAATATGACATGTGCTAGCTAATAGTGATCGTTTAGTTTAATCGTAATATATAAGTGTAAAATAAATGTGTGATAATAAGTGTAAAAGTCTATAATACAATAAATACAATAACTATAACCATTTTATAACACAGTGACAGCTAGTACATCGTCAGATTACTCCAGTGAATTAATAATTCGCTTTAAACTGTGCCCGCCACCCCATCCGAGAGAAAGTCTGAAAACATAAACACAATAGTACGCGTCAAACTTAATGGAGGCTCTGAAGTGCGCTACTCGCTGCGCAGTACCGCAGACCTCACCCCCGCTGACACGTGAATTTGTTACTGCGCAGCGACTCGCCTCATGTTCCGATTTGCCATAAAGTTTGAATCGGGTTCTACCAACCTATTCACTGGACCTTTGTTTAACCTTCCACAAACATCTTCCCTTCACCACCGTACAACACTTGTCTATTGTTACCAGTCAATTAAATAATCAATACTATCACAACACAATAAATACCATAGTAAAAAATATTTTGTGTCACAAAACACGAGCTCTGCTTTATGTGGAACTGCATTCAGAGTAATTGCATAAATTAATTAATTAATTGTTTAGACTTACAATCAATGGAAAGAGTAATGGAACGTTAAGCACTTCTCATCGCCTTTTCTTCTCGCGATTGTTGAAACGTTTACTATTTATTTCGGCAGTGCTCATCATGTATAATTCGAGGGTAGATCGCTTTGTGACTGACCGGCCGTTCACCGTCGCAACCCTCGTAAAGAGGCTAGCTCACTTCATGGCCATATACCAAAATTAAAAAATCATCTAGCAATAATAGTACATTGTATACAAGGTATGAAAGCGGCCTATTTAAGCACGAGAAATAGTTGTGCCTAAATAGGTCTTACCCCGAGGTAAACCATAAACCACTTTTCATTTCGAATATGAGGAAAGTAAATAAAAATCTGATTAGCTAAACAAACAATATTATTTAAAAAGAAAAAAATAATATTGGTGAGATAATATTTATTTAAAATTAATATTAAAATTAGAGCAATTATATTAAACGTAAGGGAAAGGTTTTTTCCTGGTACCTACCTATATAAATGTTCGATATTTTTTTGCGAAACTTAAGTTTCTTGTTTCTGTAAACGTTGGAGAAAGCAATATTTCGTCATTTTCTTCAGCTGGAATAGAAATTTGGTTACTTTGCTCCGGATAGTCTTTGGAAATACTAGGTTGCGGAGTGAATTCCGAGGAATGTAGATTTATCGTTTCTGTTACTTTACTTAAATTATATGTACTTAAATGGTCATGTTACAAAATTGTTGATCATATTTTTAATTACAATTTTACGCCGCGATTTAACAGAGTGGCTGTATAAAAAGTTGGGACATGGCTTGCATAGTTTTTAAATTTTATTCACAGCAGGGACAATCGTTTCCCAGACGTTTCAGGGACGAAAACTACTGTTTTCATCCCTCTGATCAGGTAACTTCAAGCGTGCTTTCCAAGTATTAGAAATGAAAAATAATAGAAGCAATAAAATACTGATAACCTGACTATATAAGCCTAATTATGTGGTATTCTTATTGAACTGTTTGTATAGTATTAGAGGCCCGCCCCAGCTTCGCTCGGGTAATAAAATCCTATGACAGGGAATTTAAAGTATTTTTAATGGTAATTTATCCCTAGTAGTCAGGACTGAAAAATGTCTTAGGTACGACTACACACTTTCCCCTTGTTGTTTACTCCCTAACACCAGATTAGGGTAAAACTTAAAAATAATCAGTGATCAACGTTCATTGACCAGCATAATATAGCAAATTGCGCCCAAATTGAAATGTTCTCAATCTATACTAATATTATAAAGAGGTAAAATCTGTTTGTATGTTTATATGTACGGGGGTAATCTCTGGAACTTCCAGTCGGATTTGAAAAAAATATTTTGCATTAGATGGCCCAATTCTTGGGGAAGGTTATAGGCTATTTAATATCACGCTACGACCCTTAGGAGCCGAGCAAAAAGACAAAAAGTCAGAAATAACGTTAAGCGAAAACGAAGTAATAGCGCAGGCGGGCGATGCGATGCGACGCAGTGGGTCGTGGGAACAAGAAATTTCACGCGGACGAAGTCGCGGGCAGAAGCTCGTCTGTCATATTATTAAAGTGAACTGACGTGTCTGGGTGCGACAGTTTGGGGATGATTTTTTTAATAATCCTTAACAACAAAACATGATCCATTGAATGATTAAAATGTATAGACCTCGTATTTTCTTTATCACCAAAAGGTTGAATATCTCATGCAAATCATAAAACGACACGATGAAATTTGGCACTCATATGAAGCGGCCAAGTGCGTGTCGGACCACGCACAATGAAGGGTTCCGTCGTTAGGTTGAATTTATTCCAAAAACAAACTTAACATTTTAGTTGAAAAACATGTTCTCCCATACATCGATATACATCACGGTCAATTCTCCAACTGCAAATGTATGTTGGTCGACTATTACTCGTTAACTTGTAAATCCTACTTAGGTGTGATAGTTTTCTTTTTAATTTCGTTATAGATACTACTGTCATGACTTTTTCACATATTCAAAAACACTGCTTTGACTCTAACAAAAACTAGTACTTTAAAGCTTAATATTACGCAAACAGATTCCTGAATCGAAAAATGGCTTTAACAGACCCGCAACATTTTTGAACGGCCTATCCAACGATACCCCCCACTATGGGATAGACGAGAAAAAAAAAATAATCCCCACTTTACGTGCAAGGAAGGTACTTGTACGTAAAGTGGGGATGATATTTTTTTACTACAATACACTTTGTCGGCGTGACTAAATATGTATACTCATGCCAAATTACGGCTTTCTAGTACTAAGAGTCTCTGAGATAAGCCGGGGCAAACAGACGGATATGGCTAAACTTTAAATATTCCTTGTTTACTACGGAACCCTAAAAAACGGTTTATAAACAAATAAGTTATGCCCGAACATATAGGTACCTCTTTTTTTTTTGGTTGGGAAATTAGCAAATAACTTCTCCCGCTCTAGGCGGAGCGGGAGAGTGTCAAGCTCTTACTGACTAAAACCCACCCGTATTCCTTCCGTTGCCTGTGTTGCCAACAAAAACTTATAGATTACAGGAAAACCTATAAGAATGCTATGGTTTTAAAATAACATGGCAAATCTTTCAATATTGTGCGTACAAACTTAATTTGAAGTTGGAATGTATAGGAGAATATGTTTTTCAACTACAATGTTAAGTTTGTACTTCATTGAGCGTGGTCTGACACGCTAATGGCCGTTTTTTTTTAATAAGTCGTATTAAAAAAAAACCGGCCCTTTAGTTGCTGCTCGTACAAAAACGCGATTTTGAGTTTTCTTCCAGCTGCAGTTTAAGTATAAGGCTTTCTGACATAGCTTACGTTTTATAAACGATTTGAACTTATTGTGTGTTTTTATATTATTTTTAGGTAACACGTAGGTATAACGTTTTATAAATGATTTGATTTTATTGTGTTTTTATATATTTTTTTTAGGTAACACGTAGGTATAAAAAATAATAATAAATAGAACTAGTTATTTCAACTGCATGGTGAATTGCATGTGTTAGACAGGTACTACAACACTACTTACTAGTACTACTTACTGCAAGATAAGTCAATTAGTTATTCTAGTGATTACGTTTTTGATGTGTAACATCTTTCCTCTCGCTTTCTGCGAGAGTGATTTTGTAAAAGGGACGGAAGTGTGTAACAACACACTTCTGTCCCTTTTACAAAATCACTGACAGGAAGTGAGGGTTCAAAACTCGCTAAAATGATCGAAATCGACCTTTCGAGGAAAACGATTGAAATCAACCATTTCCGAGCTAATCCTTCTATAACAGTAGGTACTAAATTAAGCCTCCAACCTTAAGCTTGGTAACAAATCCACTAAAATAGCATGGATAAAATTTAAATTCGCCTACAACGTAATCTACCAATCACAGCGCTTTCTTTTGCACCAAGTGACCTTACGAATGGTATGGCGGACCAATAGCGACTTGTGTTGTGCAGCAAGAAGTGCGATTCAATATTATTGAATTTAAAACTCATCAGTAACTCGATTTCCTAAAAAATCGTTTTAGCTGGTTTTGAAATTAGACCCCTCGTGACAACTTGAGCATGGAATAAGTAAGCAGTTATTAATAGCATGGAATTAGTGTACTCATGGAATGAGTAAGTACTATATAGATTGTAGTTAGCGACCACTTAATGAATAATTATTCGAATAAATATTTCAGTATTCAGCTTTTTTAAAATGTTGTAATTAATTTCGGTCGCTGTTCAGTTGTTTATAACCAGAGGTGAGATGTCTAATGTTACACATCTTATGCGACTACTGTAAGGTTCGCTCGTTTTTTTTTCTTGTCACGTCAAGTTATCCCCGTTTTACTGAACAACGATTAGACGATGTATTCAGGTTTACCTCCAGGTTCACTTACGTTAAACAAGATCTACAGTAGGCTCTAGGTAATTACAACTTTGTGCTTTAGTTTATTGTTAAGGGTATTTTGATGTCGTACAGTTTTGTGCTTGACTGCTTGTTGGTGGGTTTAGCCGCTGAATCATTTTGTTGTCTATAGAAATGGACTTTGTGCTCCTTATAAAAGCTCGTGATGTATCTTGTTATTGTGTTTCAGCAATGGGCATCTCTTTATGTTGTGCGATGTTGAACGAGCCTCCCGTCCCCCGCTTCGTCGCAGACCGGCCCTTCCTGGTGTCGATTGTAGTTGAGAGGGTCCCTCATTTCATGGCAGCGTACTGCGGCAGCGAGCAATGATAAGCACTATGGCATTGGGCTTTGAAATAAGGAATACCTATTTTGAAAATGTATCTCTACGTAAATAGAATTAAAACTATTCTGAAATTACCTTTGGTTTTGATTCGGGTAAAAATTTAGTATCGTTTGGCAGGAGGAAGGGGCGGGAGTGAGGTTGGATACCCCCCTCTCCCCTGGCACCTCTCTCATGAAAAGGTAACGCACCGTTATTGAAAAAAACAAATTACTGTAAGCTAACCTCAAAACACTTTGAAGTTGCTTAAAAGGCGTAGTCAGAGCCCCGCTTTGCGGAGCTCAATGATTTAAACGAAAAACCATGAAGGGGCCTCTGTCCGAGTCGGGATGCCCTAAGTCCCGAGCTCACTTCGCTCGCTCTTGCATCCTAAGTTCTCCTAGTAACAGTAGTAACTAACATACACAGCCTTTTGTAAACAAATACGATCAGTGGGAGTACAAACACAGATAACAACTTTACGTAATTCGACGAGAAACGGAATGATCGAAAACGAATGACAGTGACACAGGACGCATATGGCATACCTGTTTTTTATTTCGATCGATTTTGCCCGACATTTTACACTAAGGACTGATTACAGATACTGGATACTGACTACAGATACTGGGACTGATTTGGTGGTCAATCGCCCATTTTTACGTTTCGTTTTCGCTTATCTGATTTGAGGTTAGAATATTTTTGTATTAATTTCTCAAAAACTATGCATTACTTTTATTAAGAGTGGTAGCGTTATAATCGGGGTCCCAACCCCTACCGACTTTAGGCCCCCTTTACCCCCAAACTCCTGACAAACGATACTAGATCCAACCCTTGATTCGCATTCTTATCTTTGATTCTTATTTATACTCGATGGGTAGGTTTTCGAAAATATCAATATATCCCTTTATTTGATGTAAGTCCTAAGTCCTCTAAACAAAAGCTACGTGACGTGACACTCCAGAGATCTAAGAAAATTGTTGGGTAAAGTTATGCTTTCATTTTAAATACTTACTCGTTAACTGGATTGCAACTTGTGGTTCGCTCTGTGCTTCTGCCTTTGTTCAGCTTTTAACGTAAGTTGTTTGTTGTTCATTTACAACGCTTAATGTGGTCTATGAATCTGTGTTTTTTTCGAAAATATCATGACATACCTGATTATCTACTTACTGTATTCCAGCGTTTGGAGTTTGTGCGCTTTCTGCCATGGTGAACATGACGCCGGTGCCAAGATTCGTGGCTGACCGGCCCTTCCTGGCAGCCGTCCTTGTTGGAAGAAATCCTCACTTCGTCGCTGCATACTGTGGAAGCGAAAAATAAAAATGGCACGGTTACTTGCTTATTTCAAGTTAAAATAAAATAAATTATTTATAAAAGCCTTATTTATATTCACATAATAATACAAGGTGTAATTTAAATAATTAAAAACCTGATAGGGGTTACTCATAATTATGATGAACCATGTTTTGTTATTATTAGTCATTATGTTTTGTCATCGGACCAACATTGAAATCGCGAAAAAAAATCGTAGTTTCTTATATTTCTCCGACTTATGTAGACAGCACTTTACTTTGTGTAAATAATTTAATCACCACTGCTCTCAAAACGGTGATAGAAAACGTGAGGAAACTGGCATGTTTTAGAACTAGTGTCCGACCAAAAATGGATTTTCAGCCGAAAACGAAAAAGAAGATTCGACTTTAGTCTCATTTTCGGCCGAAAACGAAAATGATTTATACATTAAAAATATTAATATTTGTGCTGTACGCTGAAATCTTGTTTGTTTTTTTACACCTAGGGAGAGAAAGAGCAAATATAGGCTTTAAAAACTGTACTGTTAGAAAAAACAACTTTATTTATTATCATTCAAGATATCTTTAGATGCATGTCGGAAATAAAAACAAGAGTCAGGATAAAATAAAAGTAATTACTTACCCATTCATATATACGCGTGAAGAAAAAATACAACATAACCTCGCTTTACAACACGCGTCGTGAAGCCACGAGCGCACCCGTTTCACCCCGAAGTTAACCGAACGTCACCTGATATTGCTGAGCTTTGCGAAGTAAGCCGAATGACGCGCGACAATTCACGTACTTCATTTTCGGCTTGGCCGAAGCTTCGGCTGGTTTATGGCCGAATCATGATTTTTGGCTGAAAACGGCCGAAAACGAAGCTTCGTTCGGTCTGAACCAAAAATTGTAGACAGGTAGCATCTACCAACCCGCACTGGGCCCGCGTGGTAGATTACAGCCCACTCCCTCTCGAAGAGATGAAGCCATTGTCCCAGCCGTGGGAACGTTATAGGCTGGTTATGATGCGAACATAAATGTATGGAGCAGCTGATTTTTTAAAGCTTTAATTAAAGTGTTTTTAACAGCACGTAGGTAGGTAATGAGGGGTCCTTATAAATATTTACTGTTACTCAATAAAATTCAGATTTTTTTATTTTTTATTAAGAAGTAATAAAGATTTTTTAGGGTTCCGTAGTCAACAAGGGTTCCTCCCTTATAGTTTCGCCATGTCCGTCTGTCTGTCTGCCTGTCCCCGGCCTAGCTCAGAAACTTAGTACTAGGAAGCTGTAATTTTGCATGGGTATTATATTAATCAAGCCAACAAAGTGGTAAAGTAAAATAAACATATTTTTAAGGATAGCTCCCTTGTACGTAAAGTGGGGATGATATTTTTTTCTCGTCTATCCCATGATGTGGGGTATCGTTGGATAGGCCGAAAAATATTGCAGGTCTGTTAATACCATTTTTCGATTCAGGGTTCCGTTTGCGTAATATTAAGCTTTAAAATGATAATTTTTGTTAAGAGTTAAGTGTCGTGTGTTTGAAACAAAATCATGGCAGTAGCGACGTGTAAAGGAAAACTATCACAGCTAAGTATAGGCTTTACAAGTTAACGAGTAAAAATCGACCAACTTACATTTGCAGTTAGAGTACCTATTGACCGTGACGTATACCTATCGATGTATGAGAGAACATATTTTTCAACTACAATGTTAAGTTTTTTTTGGGATAAATTCATCCCAAGTACGGAACGCTTCGTTGTGCGTGGTCCGACACGCACTTGGCCGAGTTTTTTTAAATTTATTTTTTAAGTACTGGCAAATGTATTATTTTCGACACAGATTGGGTTCGAATAAAATACTTTTACCTACTCTTGGGGAAAGGTCATAGATATAGGAACCTACGTACCTACATACCTACATTTTTATATCCTACTGCAGATATGGTGACAGCACTACCTGTAAGAGTAGGTAGTTATTTTGTGGAAGGTCCTTGAAACCAAATAAAAATTAACGAGCCATAATCCTTAAAACACCTACACTCTACAGCTATTTGAATGTCGTGACCGTAATCATACTTGGCCCCACTGACCTAATTACGACTCTACACAAATTTACTCAGTGCGGTAAGGTCACTACGAGTATTTGCTATAGGTAGGTACATGTTGTAATTTGCAAGTGTTTAATTTGACTGTTCCTAACTTACAGAAGTCGAGATTACAATATATCTGGGAATTCAACCCCATGTTAATAAATACAAATACAAAATACAAAAAGTTTTATTGGCAAAAAGAAAAGGTGGCGACAGACAGTGATCTTCTATTTATCTATCTAAATAAAAGAAAAGTCCTAACTGACTCATCTACGCCCAGCCCAAACTCTAGGACCAAGAAAGCTGAAATGTTGCACAGAGGTTCCATTTATAATGTAGAATTGTAGACAAGGAATAAGGAAGGATTTTTCGAAATTCAACCCCTAAAAAGAAGATTATCGTTTTTGTAGATAAAACCATGAAAATTGGTATTTAGCCTTTTGGTTGGTAATTAATAATTATACTACCTACCAGCGTTTTTAAAAAATCATCCCATAAGAGGGTACAATAGGGGATGAAAGTTTATATGGGAATCCCGTATTTGCTCAGCCCGACTTTCGCCATCCTCATACACCCAAAACCAAACCTAATTCAAAATTAATCAGCGCCTGTCACTACTCCATACAAGTTTAGACGTGATTAAAAACATGTCTACTAAAATTACGTCAATTTACGTCAAGCGCTGATTAATTTGACAGGACTAAACTAAAATTTATCTTCTGTCCTTTTCTTAATGAAATAGAAAGAAAAAGATGCACTGAACTTAAATTCAGTTTAGTTTGTGAACAAGGAAATGCGCACCAATATTTAGCTATGTAATAAATCTCGTAATTTACATTAATTTGAAACACTTGCAGCGCTTGGCGTGGTGAGATTAATGGCAAATGTGAGCCTCCAGTTCTTCGGGGACCATCCGCTATTATTCGTGATTTTACGAAAGAAATACCCAGTATTTCTGGCTTCCTATAGAGGTGAAGCTGAAGAAGATGAGGTTGATGACGAGTGGTAGTAGGTAGGTACGTAATACGTATTCTAACTACTTTATCTAAGTACATGTCTTTAGGTGGTTATTAATTATGCTGCCTGAATAAAGGCAACATGACGCCTGTATGAAAGGGCTGTAAACAGCCTTATTTGCCAGTTATGTAAAGTTTTAAGTCCGTGTAATAATAGCCTATTGCCATTAACCGGGCAAAAATCCAGACTCCAGGCTGCTACTAATAATTTTCTAATAGAAAAACCCAAGCGATAACTCTGTCCGAACTGCGGCTCGAACCTGAACTGCGCTGGCGCTGGAGACCACTAAACAAAAGGGACAGTTCATATCAAAATTGGACAATGTTTAGGTACTTATCCATTATCCAACCTTCTCAGCCTTGGTCAATCATGGTAAGTTGTTCTTGTTGATAACACAACATCAGGACATCAGTAGTCGAGTGGGTCGAAATGAGGAAGTTTAAGGCGCTAGGAGGTACCTGTGAGCTAGAATACAAAATGTACAAAATAATAAGTTCCTATGAATAGGTAAGGGGTAGGGGTTCACGAAATAGTACGTAGTACTACAGTCAGAAGTCCCGTAAAATATGTGCGTAACTACAACTTCCTCATGGGTTTTTTGATCGTAGTTTCAACACTTTTATCGTTCAGTTCTTTCCTTCCTTTTGCTGCTATTATGCCTTTATTTTTCTGACCATAGTCCAAAACCATAACCTCACTGGTTTGCCTGAACTGCATGAGGAAGCTGGGGTGACGTCTCTCCAGCTAACACACAGTACCTAAGCCGCTCCAATTACCGAAGTTTTCGTGGTTGCTAAATTGAGACTTGGAATTTTATTGCTATTATGTCTTAAATATTGGCATAGAATTATACTATCACCCATGAGGAAGCTGTAGTTACGCACATCCGTAAAATTAGGTTTCTAGCTATTCAGCATTTCCTTGAGAAATTCTTTGTAAAGTCTATTATGTTGTCGGTTTATCTTCACGCTCTTAATCAATAAATGTTTGATTAATTACGTGTACGTACATACAAGGCGCACTTTACACTTGAACAATAATTTAATCTACAAAGTAGAACGTCGCACCAGTCAGCACAACTGTAGGTAATTAGGTACATGTAGACGTAGTTTAGGTACAAACAAATGCCTAAGTATTTTTCTAGTCTATTAAAACACATAATTAAATGAATCATAACTCGGCTAATACCTCTTTCCTTGTAATTTGATGCATTTATAAAGTCAGGTAATATAGTTGCCACTTGCCACGTACCTAATATGTGAGAATCGAGTAGAACCTTTTTAACCAAGAAAATTCGTGAAATGCGCCACTCGGTCGCACATAGCCCGCGCTTTTTACGTACCCACATAAAGTCGAATTATTAATTCATTGGAGTAATCTGACATGTGATGTCTGAAATATGACATGGTCATATTTATTGTAATGGTGATCGTTTAGTTTAATCGATTTATATAAGTGTATAAGTAGGATTTATTATGTAACTGTATATATTATAAGTTTAAAAGTATAGAATACAATAAATATCACCATTTTATTACACAAAGTGACAGTTAGCACATGTCAGATTACTCCAGTGAATTAATAATTCGACTTTAGAAACTTTTTTTTTTGGTTGTGTTATCATCAAATAACTTTTCGCGCTCTCGTCCAGAGCGAGAGAAGTTATTTGCGGGAGGGTGTGTCAGACTCTTACTGACTAAAACCCACCCGTATTCCTTCCGTTGCCTGTATTGCCAGGGGCCTCGGTAACCCTTTAGGACCTTCCCGCGACCCAGGAACTTGTCTACTTGATTGACTCAGTATAACTAGCGCCAGAAGTTGCAATAAAAATTGATAAATAGGTACATTTCCGAACTTGACAGTTAGTAGGTTATCAAAAAATGGCTAGCAGCCAGCTTTTATATTCGTTTAACACTATCCATATTCGAACAGAACCAGCTTCTTACATAAAGAGCGCCGTTAAAGTAGGACACTCAGTACATACTTTGAGTTGTTGCCAAAATTGGAAGATTCCAGACTCCCTAATGCTCATATTTTATCCATTCTATTATGTGGCGATATCGCGTAAGTAAAGAGAGAGATGTCATCTGACCTCTATGGTCTGAACTCTGCAAAGGACGATGTAGATGGTAATTGTATTTTCCATCAGTTAGGTGATCGGGTATTACATACCGATACCTGTAAAAGAATTATAAATAAGTTTATTTGTCCCAGGAATATGTGCACTTGGTAAATAATTCATGAGCATATTTGTACCTCAGTTGTTAGTGTTTGCCTATACACACATCAAAATTGTCTAAGAATCAAGGTAAAAATAGGTATATTTTATTGCCCTATGGAAATTAAACAAAAATGTCCATTTAAATTGATGAAATAAAATGTCATCGCGATTTTTCACCTTAGTTAATCCTAACATTAAAGTGCGAATGAAAATAAAAGATCTTTAAAGATTTTTATTGTGTAAAATAAACAATTAGAAGTTTGTATTTCTGCCGTTATCGCGTATAACACAATCGCAGCGATTCATACTAAATATGAGTTCTTCCAACCCATCCAATCACGTTGCGGAATGGCCGCCCACGTCCGTTGTAACTGGCGAAAAATATTTTCTGGTGTGTGTACCGCATCCCATAGCAGAGGTCTTCTTTGAAGCATATCCTATGCGTGCGCAAGTCAAGGTTTTGGGATTGAAGTCTGGCGATTGAGCAGGCCATGGTAGGGCGTTGATATTAACTGCGGCAAGTATAATCTTTGCAACGACTCTGGCAGTGTGTGGAAGTGCATTATCATGCATAAATGCGAACATCATCGCGGTCATTTGTGTTTTTTTAATTTGTATGTAAGCGTTTGGTGGCGATCACCAAACGCTTACATACAAATTACTTCTCGACGAAATCGTCCTCCATGTCGCTCTGTCATGCTGCCAGTGATGTAACGTGTCTAAAGTCGACTTATAACACTCTGCGTAGTGCCCAGAGCGATTGCCATAGCACGTTGCCGAGAACCAGCTTCCAAGATCCCACCTACTCGGCTTCACTCGCACGTCTTCACTCCATAATAATTTTCTCTTGTATTGATTTCACTCAGAAGTATGACAGAAATGTTACTGATTTGGCCTCAAATCCTTTGCAGGATTATATAGGAAAACGACTTGACGGAACATTTTCATCTCTTGACCGAAATTCAAAAACTATTCCCTTTTCAATGACGAAATTTACCATAGGAGTTACAAAAAATAAGTATAATAAAAAGCCAGATTTCTTGTAACTAGCAAAAACGTGCATGATCCCTAGACACTTTTGATGTGTATATATAGTCCATAAGTCCACCATTTTTTTCTAACAGTTATCATGATGTATTGATACGAACTACATAAGGAAACAGTTTAATGGAAATAAACCATTTGTATCCGCGCTACTGTAATAATTTACCGTTCGTCACACTGATTCTTATTTATGTTTGAATAAAGCGGTGTTATCGAATAATGGCGGATTAATTACTCCCATTAATTCGGCGTTAAGTGCTTACTTAGTTCAGTGTTATGCGGAACTAACTGTATTTACTACAGATATGGCAGAGTGCTCGCAGTATAATCATAACTCTCGGTTCGTGCAGTACTAACGAGCTATCTCGTGAGCTTCATCATCTAGTCGTGATTTTAATGTGATAATCATGTGCTGACCCTCTATCTCGTTGTCTCGCTAATAATATAGGTACTAAAATTATTATTCGTAGATAGATACAATTATTGCGTTATTGTAAGATACAATTATTTTCAGTAAAAAGCAGACAAGTCCAAATAAGAAGCATGAAAACATATATGGTTTTGGCATCTCACTGAAACAAAATCTAACGTAATTGAGAAATTTTTCAAATGTTTGAAGTAAAATATGATTCAAGAATGTGCATTTATTATATTCTGCTTACAAATTAATTTACTACCCGTAAAACCCAACGAGATACCAATTTATAATCTTCGGCATGTTGACCATATCAAACCTCGCTCTCTCCTAACGAGTATTGAAAGGCTTAGTAAACAGTATTGTTTTATTAACAATAAATGGCTAGAATGCGCAGCAATAAACAATCTTTATGATACAATGTACAGTATCACCAAAAAAGTTATTGGAGAAAAGTTTTTACCTCATTTTGATTCGAGACCTCATAACAGAATACAGGAGCTGAACTCCAACATAAACTTACATTTGTCCGAGTCACAGCCGGTGTACAGGCGGCTTTACATGGCGAGTCCTACCGGAATGATGAACATACGGGCGTTGTCGGATTTGCACAGCTCAGTGCCTGCTAAGCCTTACACAATGCATCGTCCGGGACTTCTAAATCCAATGCCGAGACCTGACGTGAAGCACAATACGAATACCGCGTGGAATACACCCGTACACCCGCATACTACTAGCGGATTAAGTTCGCCGGCGCAATCTACACTGGTTAATAGTTCCAGTTTTGTTTCTCACAACCGACTGAAGCCGCCAGCGACGATGACGAAGGTTGTTTCTGGAGTTCCACAACAAATGATTGAGCATAAAATCTTGTCTTCCATAAATAAATTTACCCAAAGGCTAGATGACTTTGAACGACAATTGTATAAGGTAAGTTTTTCTACATCTCTTCTTAAAAACCGTGTATTCATTAGTGTCATTAATGTCTAAACACGTAAACAGCATTTATAGGTATATCTCAAACTTTATATCATTGGTGTAATGTTTGAAACAACTATCCATCACTTTATTGATAAGGGCCAAAATATATTTGTCCATTCTTTGATCATCAATCAGGAAAGTGACGTAGTTACGCATAAAAAACCGATTATTTTCCATGAAGATATTTTCTATATCTCTGTGGAACGCGCACCCCCAGGAAGTCAGGATGGCAACCAACCGATTATCCTATAAAGTTAAAGTTCGCGACCACATTCGTAAGAAGCTGGCATCACAACGTAATTTTTCCCATTGTTTGACCTGTTTTAGTACCTATATTCGTGTATTTATGTGTATTTATTTGGTCATAAATTAATGTATAATTAGGTATATATATAATATTTAAAGTTTTGAATAGGTATATGTATGTATATCCTTATATTTAAATAGATATATATTTATTCCACAATTCGTTATTGCACCTACCACTGTTTGCCTCTGCATCGCCCAAAGGTTGACTGGTGGAAAATGCCTATGGCATTAAGTCCGCCTCTGTGCATTTGTGTGCTTAAAATATTAAATAACAATAAAGGCCCCGTGGATAATAAAAGTGCATTTTGACCAGAATAGGTAACTCTTGTTGAGGACTAGGTATACAGATGGCTTAAGTGTCTTAACTTACCTGCACGAGATGCCAACTGCCCAGACAGACAACGGCAGTACTCTGAGCCTGAGTCCCAAAAGAAGACAAAATCTGTATCTATATAGTTAATATAGCTTGTTGACCGGACGTGGTATCAGGAAGCACCGTCATCGGCACAGGATGGTTATACGGAATGGACTGCGACACCGATAACCCTGTTTGTTTCTTGCTTACGTAGGAGACAATTCGTAAAGAATTTCGTAGTGCCTGCTCAGCCTTAACCAATGTATCGTCCGGGACTGCTAAATCCACTGCAGAGACCTGACGTGAAGCACGATATGAAGACTGTGTGGAATACACCCGTACACCCGCAAACTACTAACGGATTAAGTTCGCCGGCGCAATCTACATAGGTTAATAGTTCGAGTTTTGTTTCTCACAACCGATTGAAGCCGCCAGTGACGATGACGAAGGCTGTTTCTGACGTTCCACAACAAATGATTGAGCATAAAAACTTGTCTTCCATTAACAAATTTACCCAAAGCCTAGATGATTTTGAACGACAATTTTATAAGGTAAGTTTTTCTACATAGCTTCGTAGTAAAAACCTTATTATTCTTTAATATCTAGATACATCTCAGACTTTTTCATTGGTATAATGTTGGAAATTACTATACATCACTTCATTGATATGGTCCTTAAAATATACTTCGATTCATTGATCATCAATGGAAAGTGGCGCATAAAAAACCGATTATCCTACTAATATTATAAATGCGAAAGTTTGTAAGGATGGATAGATGGATGGATGTTTGTTACTCTTTCACGCAAAAAGTACTGAACGGATTTGGATGAAATTTGGCACACAGATAGTTTATAACGAGAAATAACACATAGGATACTTTTTATCCCGATATACCCACGGGATCAGAACTTATGCGGGTGAAACCGCGGGGCGCATCTAGTTTTCCATAAAGGCCACGTGGATAAAAGTGCATTGTGACAAGAGTGACTCTTGTTGGGGACTATTCAGCTTGCTTAATTAAGTGGCTAACATATCTACCTGCACGAGAGGCTAACTGCCCACACAGACAAGGGCTGTGCTCTGAGCTTGACTCCCGAAAGACGACAAAATCTCTGTCTGTCTATATAATATAGCTGGCTGACCGTAGGTGGGATCAGGATCAAGAAGCACCGTCGTCGGCACCGGATGCAGGTCTGTTATACAGATATGGAATGCGACATCGATAAGCCTGTATTGTTTCTTGCTCACATCAGAGGAGATAATCCGTAAAGTTCTTTTTATCATCAATCTACTTTTTAAAACAACTTCATTTATCTTTAGATATTGACACTAAACACATGGATTAATTATTGAACTTAAACTGAATTTCACTAACGGACTATATTTTTAACAGTAGGTGGGTATGGGACCATGTCACGAATCCTGGCCCGTTGTAGCAAGAAGCGCCTATATACAGAAATCATATTATGTATATAACAACACAATTACGTTAAATATTAAGTGAGGTGCTGTGACCAAAGTGGACTTATAGTTGTGAAACATACAATATATATGCTGTCTGTTATTGAAACTAGTTGCAAGGCAATAGATTAATTCCGACCGCACTGTATGGTTATCAGTACCGGTATGGTTATAACATTGAAATTAAGTGTAGGTACTGTAATATCAATTGGAATTGAAATAATGTTAAACCATCCATAAACTTTGATCACTGACCTCAGTTAAAATGTACTTTTATGTAGGTCATGCAGTCATGCTTCTACCCATAGGTACTTATCATTATAATCAAACCATGAATCATCGTTAGAAATCAATGACACCTATCAATTTTATATATTTTATGCCAAGTAATCTCTTAGTATCACATTCAGCAGTAGAGGTAACTGATTTCTTTGTTTAGGTAACTTTTTAGACTATAATTTCTAAGGCCGTTAAAAAAGTTGACGGCATTGTTGCAGATAACGTTCACGAAGCTAACAGCTATCAGTCCTGTAGAGCGACAAGAAAATGGAATAAGCTTCGTCCAATCTGGCTTCTTTTTACTTTTGACGCTGATGGCTCTCTGGAAAGAAGTTGACTCTGATACCAGGACTGAAATCGACCAATGCATTGGATTTAATGTTTCGGACATGGTATTTATTTTATCTAACTACCAACTTACATTAAATTATGAGGTCACCTTCGGTTATCGACATACATTTCACTAGAATCACTAGGCTTTGGTTTTAGAGTAAAACCACCGAATTATCTGTAAGTACCCAACAACTCAAAGGGAACGTCTAGTCGCCACCGGGACTGGGGGGGGAGCTCTCTTGAGGCGCTACCATTGAGTTGTGCGCTAAATTTAATAGTAATCTAGTGTTTGTAGCAAAATGTGCCTAATCAAGCTAAGGTTGTCTGTCTGGTACCGAACCACATAAATGGCTTGATCGATATGTTTGCTCACCGTAGTGATTATGGCAATTAGTTACCCAACACATACAAATAGATCACACATAATTAGCCTATAATGTTCCTACTGCTGGGACACAGGCCTCCTCTCTGTAGTAGTCTGAGTAGGCCACACAAATAGATCACAGTGGCGGTTAATTAGAAAAGTAGGTAGGTTCACTCAACGTGATCATTTCAGTTAACGATGAACTGGACATGGGCCTGCTTTAAAAACGCCACAACGACCAGCGGTACCCCATCCAGGATATGTTTTGTTGTGAAATAGGTTCACAACAAAATATATCGGCTACAACCTGCCTATATGTTACTTTTCAGCCAGAAACTAAACTTTTTCATAACAACCTACATACAACATAGTTTGTATCACAACTGAGGATAGCATTAATAATTTTGCTTACCAGGATAGCATTGGTCTTGTGAGACATTTCATATCAACGTTGCCGAATTCATCGGACAAGCTGAAATTGCGGCAGTCTTCGCGGCTGTTGCTTTGGCCAGGGAGAGAAGTAAGCCCACGGTTTCAAACAGGCGCGGCCGCAGCGCTGATGCTCCAAGTAGAGAGGTTCAACGGCACAGAAACATCGGACACAATCGCTACCATACTCAACCAAAAGGTAACGTGTTTCTAGACTTCATTACGGATTTTCAGAGTAAATACACAAATAATAACACACCCCGTGTTCTACGTACGCCTGGCTTAAGTAGATACCTTAGTACCTGTCTCACATTTTGTTAAAGAGCAGTTTGGTCTAATTATAATGAATGTACTTGTTTAGGTGGAATTTGACTCCGGTGGTGCGATACACGACACATTCGACGAGGATGACGTGTCGGGGGGCGTCTCCGCGGTATTTGTGAGCACGCTGTACGTGCGCGGGCGCTGGCGGGCCGCCCCCACCGTGCTCAACGGCACGAGGCCCTTTCGCGACGCCACTGACGCCCCCAACCGTACAGTACGCATGATCAGGATCAACGATGTCATGAACTATGCAGACCTAAGTGAGTGGGATGCTCAGGTTAGTCACCAAACTACGCCTCTGGTTAAAAAGTATTTTATTTAAAATCAATTTTTGTATACAGAAAGTTGAAATGAAAATGAAAGATGTTGTTGCCTCCAGCACAAAGTGATTAATATTGAAAGTAAGTAGATTGAACACAACGAGTTACTTAGTTATCATGAGGAATGTAAGTGCAAATCAGCACAATGTAAATGAGTACCATCACCACAAGGTTAAGTCTGTTCAGTATATGAGCGAATTGTATCCAGTCCAAGGTCGGAGACGGTTTGTCAGCAGTAATATCTGAGTTATGGCCAGTCAGCTCCTTAGTGTCAATAGCGTCGCTTGGGTCAAATTCGGTAAATACCACGTACTGGCCGGGCCCATTGGCCACCAATCGGTTCACTGTCACAATAAAACCAGGTGCTGGCATCTTTCGCCGTCTCAAAAACATTAAAAATATGGTTTCTATGATCCCAACCAATGTCACTATCATCGAGTCACGAAGGAAAAGTAATATTATCGGCGTGTCCGCACTGTGTTTTGGAATATCGTAACCAATTTCGGTAAGAAACATGAAATGTCCATACAAACTGAAACAGATCAACATTAGTCGCGTGTTATCCTTAGCATCCATTGCTAGAGATATCAGAGTGAGCAACACTATGACGACGGAGGGCACCACGACGATGGCTGCTGGTCCTGCTGCTATTCTTTTCATTACAAATGTATATTTCAACATTGGATACGTGGTGTTAGGACAACAGCTGTACTTCCCTGCCAAACGTTCGTTTACCACGTACAACAATTTCCAGCCTGGGCCATCTTGGAAGTCGTCCTTCACAACGGGTTGCTTTTGATAAAATGTAAAATTAACTTGTTCCCCGGTATTCATCCACGATCCGAAATACAAAGTACAGTTTTGTACATCGTAAGGCCAGCTCCGCAATGATGTGCGACAAATTCCGGAATGCGCTATGTGAGGTACACACGTCACCGTGCCGTTGCTCCCTAACAAGCAAGTCGTGTAGATCTGATCCGACTGGTACATGGCAGCATCCGCGTTGAACAGCGCCATCCTTGGCGTCCAGATTTCGTGGGTTTCCATTTGTGTTTCTTGTATATTACCATAATCTTCTGGTCTCCAAGTTAAAAGTTCGTCCTTCCATGTCAGGGCTACCCAGCTGTGAAGTGTGAACGTTTCTTCTAAAGTATCGAAGCTTATATATTTTATCGCAAAGCGTACTTTCACGGTTACGGTTTGTTTGTGATCCTTCACTGGTCGGAAATCATAATTGTACGCACAGAGTAAATCCTTGTGGAGCTTCGCCTCATCATGAGTAGGCTCTTTGCGATCCGGAGGACATTCGTCGTCGCCGGAGGACGTGACGAGGTTCCCAGTGAGCACCAACAGCGCACAGAGTGCGAATAGAGTACCGCGCGCCATCATGATTGAAGCGACAATGTGAGCCCTCATCAACAGAGACTAACACATTTTCGCTGGAAATCTAATACTATGAGCCGCCCCCTGCGATAAATGTTGATACCCGCCATTTGCAGATGACAGCTGTGACTTGGTACCATTATTATGTTCTATTTTATCTACCTACGATTAGGTATATGTATTGTACCTATCAAATTCTCTTAACAGACAGTGCGCGCCACGGATCTTTGTGTCTGTGAAGGTAGCAGCGGGTACTCTTTTTGCGTTTATTTTTTCGGAAGTAGAAAGTAATCCCTAATGTCTCGGAGTAAACGGTGTCAGGCATTAAACGACGCTTCGAATGCACAACCAGTCCGTATTAAATGTGCAACTAAGGCCCAGAGGGTTTTTAGCAAGCATATGCAGGACGAAAAGTTGATAGCTGAGTAGATGAGGCATGATGAGAGAACATCGATTTTTTTTAAGTTTCAGTTACGAGCCCCGTGGTCAGGCTCCACTTTCAGATTTCCAAAATGCACATAAAATTACGTGATCTTCAGAGCCCATGATTTCCTTATGATCGGGTGCGGCCTGACGCATAATGGCCCTAAATCTGACGACTTTGAAAACTCTGATTTGGACAATTTTAAAAGAATATTCTGGGTGAATAAAATTTACTCTGTGCAATAGTGTAATATGTCCTTTTAAAAATCCGTCAGGCCGCACCCGATCATACGAAAATCAAAGGCTCTGAAGATCACGTAATTTAAAAAATATTTCCGTGTTCTCTCATCATGCTGCACCTACTCAGCTATCAACTTTTTGCCCAGGATATGCTTGTTCAATAACCCTCTGGGCTCCAGTGAAGAAATCCTGTACGGAAATAATGCATGAACATTTCTGATGTACAATTGCATTAAACACATACCTATTTATATTATACCCAAACAGAATATAACAAAATTTTGTGGACAGGGACTATGCACGGAACTATAGTTAGGGATAGGCACGAGCCAATAAGCATAATCTATTCATATGTGTAGCCCACGTAGCTGCGCTACGCGACTACACCACCGAGCTACGCTACTACGCAAACAAGCTACGCGCTACGCACACAAGCTAGCCGCCTGCGCTAACAAGCTACGCGAGCATGTTTGGCGCTACGAGACTACGCAAGCAAACTAGGTTTGCGTAGTCGCGTAGCGCGTAGCTGTTGGAGTCTTTTTAGTCCATCTCGGCAGTGAATGCGTTAGCGGGTGTAAAGTACCCACTACCTGGCGTAAATATAGGTATAATTCTGAAGGCTACGGTAGCGGTAATGCCACATAACCGTAGAACAGAGCGACAAGACTTATTTTTAAAGTGAATCTTTTTTTCCATCGCCTCAAATATTTTCGTCCATCTATCGCATGGCGCATTCTTTCACTTTACGCCGCGGCGTAAAGTGAAAGGCGCTCGGCAAAGCAGCCAAGGCCAATATGGCGAAGCACATGGGCCATGGCTCGCATCAGCTAACCGTTTAGCATTTATATTTTCACTTATTCGTGCAAGTGCTCCTCGGTATTTGTGTATTTTGATCAGTGTATTAATTTATAGTTGGATATCGTGTCTACTATTGATTTCACATTATCACTCCCATTTTCCAATTATTAAGTTAAGATTAAGGCCAAGTGTGTGTCGGACCACGCACAATGAAGGGTTCCGTAGTTGGGAAGTTGGTATGAATTTATACCAAGAACAAACATAACATTGTAGTTGAAAAACATGTTCTTCCATACATCGATTTAAGCCACAATCAATTCTCCAACTGCAAATTTAAGGTGGTCGACTATTACTCGTTAACTTGTAAAGCCCACTTAGCTGTGATATATTTTCCTTTTAATTTCATCATATGTACTACTGCCATGATTTTTTATCCATCTCCATAAAAACAAGAAACAAGACAACAAGTTTCACTTGCATCGTGGTTTCATAAAACCACACAATGTTTTTTTTGTTTGACAAGTGAGTTTCGCAAATCTGCAGAAGCAAAGTGCCGCTGCCGTCGTAGTTGTAGATATGTCGTCTCGTTCGGAATGAAAACCGCAGCGGCGCTGTCGCCTGCATTTATTGTTAACCGCGACGCCGCGCCGCCGCCGCTAGCGTGTGCGGTCTGCCATCATCTTCGGGATTACCTTCGGGTTCAACTAGGTTTCAGGCTGGCTAAAGTAGACTCATCTTTCATGGGGTACTGTTTAAAATGTTACAATAAAATACCTCCCCACATACTTCAACTGAATGAAACAAAATTCAAATAATCAATAAGTTGGGGGAAAAAAATGATAAAAATGCTTGGCTCAATGCTGGTCCTGCTCCACAAGGGCGCAAAAACTAATTGATTAGCATTTGAAAATAGTGTTGGAGCTGCTGAAGATTTCAAAAACTATCTTTGCATTGTATAAATTCAATCACTTAGCATTGTATAGTTGCACAGCACATTGTTATGTGAGTAATATGTGCTATATAGCTGCCATTTACTGGATACGTCTTTCATTCACTTGAATGTGCCCTGGCGGCTGGGAGTATGTCGTGCTCACTCTAATGTCTCGCTGATGGTGGCGCGTGTGTTGGATCATTTAGCTCCCTTCAAAATGTATGAGCTGAATGGTGCTAATCCATGCGTCATGTTCGTGAACGGGCGCCGTCAGTAGAGACTGGTCATCCTTAGCTGCCACGGCTTATTTTAATTTTTGAATTGTTTTTTTTTTGTTAATCTTTTTATTAAGGACGCTTTTACGTTTTGCATCGTTCTCACATGTATAATTTCAAAATGAATGATGTAAACAATATTTTGTAACCATAATACGTTGATTTAAAACAGTGTCCGTGGAGTTTCTTGCCCGTTCTTCTCCATAGGTACCTACTACGCTTTGGAATGGGCAACTAGCTTCATCTTTCTTAGTGACTGACCGACTCCTTGACAATTCAAAAGTGCCTGTAATTGGTTTATTTGAAATAAATGCTTTGAGTTTGATTGTACCTTTTAGAGTCATCGAGCTTTAGTGTACCTATTATAAGCAGCTAGACAATTGGATTCACGTAACTGACGTACCTACGTGGCTTCCCCGTGCATATGCTATGCTGCAGTGGAGCAGCGACCTAATAGCATATCTATACTAATAAAATAAAGCTAGAGTTTGTTTTTAGGGTTCCGTACGTCCGAATGTAAAAAAGGAACCCTTATAGGATCCCTCGTCTGTCACTGCCAATTTGCTCAGACTGTAACGGACCAATTACGTTGAAATTTGGTACACATATGATTTTCTTTGACCCAAACACGTGTAACGAAAATAAATGAATTTTGAATATGGGGTCGCTTTTGGGAGGCAAATAAGAAAATTATTAAAAAAAGTTTTTCAAACTATATACTATATGTTATTTTTATAATTTGAAATATTTATATTATCTAAATATACCTTTATGACTAAGATTTATAATTTATGGATGAATTAATAATTCTCAACACAACACATTCACATAATTCCCCAAGGAACCCCTCTATTCTTCATACCATTACCATGTTTCTTTGATTGAAACTATTAGAAATATTATCCGCCCAGAAAAGTTAATTGCGAAAATAAGTGAAAACTAACCATTTCGCCTTAACTCCGAAAACACTGAACCTAAAATTTTGAAAAAAAATGTAGACAATAATATCTTGTTCTATAATTTTAGATGACAGGAAACCTATAAGAAGTCTATGATCTTAAAATAACATGGTACTTAAATCTCTCAATATTGTGCGTACAAACTTACATTTGCATTTGGAGTGTATGTTCAACTACAATGTTAAGTTTGTTCTTGGGATAACTTCATCCCAACTACGGAACCCTTCATTGTGCGTGGTCCCAAACCCACTTGCCCGGTTTATTTTTGTTTGAAAGCGCTTATCTCTGGAACTACGAGTCAGATTTGATTATTTTTTTTTGCATTTGAGAGCCCAATTCTTGAGGAACATAACGCTACGACCCTTAGGAGCCGAGCAAAAGAACGCTAAGCATATATAAGAAGGTATTCAGAGAAATGTGGCTGTTATTTTAGTATATCGTGTATCTTACAACTTCCACGCGAACAGAAGAAGCTACTGTAAGATATCGGGCGATAGTGTTGATGTTCAGATAATGGCGCCGATTCCCTTGTTCACAAACAAAACTAAACTTAAGTTCAGTGCATCTTTTTCTTTCTATTTCATTAAGAAAAGGACAGAAGATAAATTTTAGTTTAGTCCTGTCAAATTAATCAGCGCCTGTCACTACTCCATACAAGTTTAGACGTGATTAAAAACTTGCCTACTAAAATTACGTCAATTTACGTCAAGCGCTGATTAATTTGACAGGACTAAACTAAAATTTATCCTCTATCCTTTTCTTAACGAAATAGAAAGAAAAAGATGCACTGAACTTAAATTTAGTTTAGTTTGTGAACAAGGGAATCGGCACCATTGTGTACCTATTTAGTATCAATAGTTAGGAATACATTTTTTTGCAAATCGGTTTTGTTTTACTCTGTAACGATTTAAGACGGAAAAGGTATACCGAACCCCCGGCGCAGAGTGCTCTCTCTTGGCACCTGTTAGCACTGTCCGCCACTCGGTATCGGTACCTACGTGTGCATTAACCCTTTGACCGCCACGTCAAAATTGCAAAAACGTGCCCTCGGCACCAAGCTACGAACTATTCCTTAAAATCTATCATGTAGTCGTGACCGTGGCGTGCTGGGCACATTTTGGTTTGTTATCTATACATGACTGTGGCGGTCAAAAGGTTAAGATAATAACGAACTGTTATTTAAAATTCATGTTTATTACAGGCTTTAGAAATTTCTTATGCAACCCCGGGCCTCACTCTCCTGATGTTGATACCTCGCGGTAACTCGCTGAAAAGTCTGGTACAACAAGTAAGCAACACCAGTATCGGAGATATAACAGCGAAGATGAAAACCATGAGGGTGGCCGCCACTGTACCGATCTACACTCTGCGCATGACCTTGCTGTTACCTAATAAATTGCAAGCCGTATGTCTATCTCATTCTTTTTCATATATATTATTTTTTACTGTCGTTCTTTGTTTCACTGGAAACAAAAAATAGCATAACCAAGTTGTAACCTTCGTACCTTCACCATCATTTGTTTAGACCTACGTATACGTGAAGTAAGTGATAGGTGTTAATTACTTGTTTCAAATGTTTATTTTCTGGATGCGGGCATCTATATCTGTCGACTTTCGTTGGTGACCGTACCTAGCTTTTGTCCAGCAGTACTACTACTGCTAAGTACTGCGATAGGTTGAGTTGGATGGGTGTTATATTCCAATTAGACAACAATCCAAGCCTTATGTTACAGAAGCGAACTCTAGGCTACATGACTCCAAAGCTTTTTGCTGATATGGTACACCTACAGAATTATTCCGATCTGTCACCCCGCTTTGTCCCCTTAGGGTGACAGATAGGAAAAAAAAGTTTGATCTGTCCCCCTGTTAGCAATGAGGGGACAGTTCGAACTTTATTCACTCCTTAACGGTTTCATCTGTCCCCCTATCACTGACAGGGGGACAGATCGCTCCGCTCGCTCACTAGACCCCGCCATCCCCTTCGAACCTAACCTATCCGAGTCGGGGTGCCCCAAGTCCCGAGCTCGCTTCGCTCGCTCTTGCATCCTAAATTCTGTGGGGGACAAACAGGAATAAAAAGTTTCATTTGTCCCCCTGTCAGTGATAGGGGAACAGATGAAACCGTTAAGGAGTGAATAAAGTTCGAACTGTCCCCTCATTGCCAACAGGGGGACAGATCAAACTTTTTTCCTATCTGTCACCCTAAGGGGACAAAGCGGGGTGACAGATCGGAATAATCTCACCTACAGGCTACACAATATACCTATCTTCCTTCTCAGCTTCGTATCCTTACATCGCCTGACCGTGTCTAGGGACGTCCTTCGTCGTTTTATCTAGGTACTGATATTCGTCTTACTTATCGATTCCTTGTTGTCAGTTGGGTATACCGAGATTAGTTGACGTCAGCAACGTGACTCAAGCTAGCAGTTCCCTGAGGCTCTCCCATGCTGTGCAGCGGATCATGTTCTGGGCAGAGGCTGGACGCAACGCATACAAAGATGACGGTGGGTACATAACTTGTTGCAAATTTAAAATCGCATATGTGACATTTTGTCGAAAATGTGTTTTTCATGTATTTGAAAAGCGATTTTGAATACCCATACTTAGCAAAAACTTCCGTGTGAATATCTTATTATTATTTCGATAAAACACATTCATTCATTCATTTTTCATTAAAAACAAAACTCAAATGTCAGCCTACAGTTAATTATTATTGTTAATCAAAATGTCCTATGTGTCTGATGTGGACTACGAACTACACATGAGAGTTTTTAGTAAAAGTTTTATTAAAAAAAAAAAATATTAAAATATCTAATGAAAAGTCTAATGAAAAGTCTAATCTAATGAAAATATCTAAAGAAAATAATTAAATACTTCCTAGCACAAAATAGGCGCAAAATTGCTTGCTTGACGTTAGAACGTCAAGCAAGCAATTTTGCGCCTATTTTGTGCTAGGAAGTATTTAATTATTTTCTCGAAAGTTACTTCATAGTAGTTCTTCGTAGTCCATTTATTTGTCAAGAGTATTGTTGCAGAGTTGTTACATAGTTTTATACTCATAGAATTTAAATTTGCAACGACGATAAGTACATTTATTTATATTCACTCTTCCTGCTCATACTTGCTACAGCCGTGCTAATATGATAACATTAAAATAAATGAGCTTATTTCTATGAAATTTCGAGATAAGACGATAGTTACTCGTATGTAGAAAAAGATGCTTGCACAGGTGTGCACCTGTGAGACAGAGACCGCGCTCTACAAAACCGAACTTTTTCAAACTTATAACATAACATCACGCCTTGTTTCCCCGAAGGGTTGGGCAGATTTTACTTGTAGTACCCCACATTTCGCCAGTTATGTTTAAGTCCCATGTAATAGGGGGCGAGCCTATTGCCATCAACCGGGCACAAATCCAGACTCCGGGCTGCTACTGAGAAATTCCAGGTGAAAAACCCAAAAACAGTTTGCCTGACCCGGGAATCGAACCCAGGACCTCATGCTCAGCAGTAGCGCTTACGCCCACTAGACCAACGAGGCAGTTTTTTCAAACTCATGTGCTGTCTTAACGGATGAGTGTTTAGGTTATGTGGTATTCTAATGTAACATCATCATGCCTGTTTTTTCCGGAGGGTTATGCAGTGTATAGTATTACCTACTCCCACATTTCACCAGTCTCAATTACCTAATAGGGGGCGAGCTTGGACGGACAGACTGCGTCGGCTTTAGTAATATTAGGGTCCCGTTTTACCATTTGGTTAGGTAAAAACTAGTTCTGTAATGTTGTATGAATGTTACTTTAGCTTTCTGCACCACGAATGTCGTTACCACCACCTACAGGCTTAGCATGAAGCTTTCTAAGTATTTCTACTTTACTGTTGAATAGAAATCGCATGTCTACATTTCTCGGTAGAAAACTGTCAACTGTCTTAACTGTCTACACGAAATCGTCATCTTTGTCTAATCTTCCGTCGACAAAACGCTTCTCTACGGTTCTCGTGCTGCTAAAGTGATGTATCTAAATTGTTAATCTGAATTCGTTGGCACTTGTTCCTCAATAACGTGACATTGTTATCCTTTTCTATTATATTATGGTAGGTATCGAACTTTGTTGTTATTTTATTTAGGTAACTAAAAACTTGCAGAATATAATCTCAAATGGTGGTGGTCAACGTATTCATACTCATACATAAACAGTTTTAGATAAGCCACCAATCAATTAACTATTATCTCGAACGATATCGCATTGCGAGTGTATGTGTTTATTCTGATAATAATATTGATTACGTATGTTTTCAGGTATCGAGTGGGACCAAGCTCCAGAATTAGAAGCCGTTGTGGATAGACCCTACATATTCTTCGTTCGTTGGCGCAACGTAACCCTTATAAATGGAAATTTTGTACTGTAATTTACAAAAGGATTAATATAAAACTAAAACTCGATTTTTAAACATAACATACGGCTTTTTTTTCTAGCACCTACTTCTAAATAAAAATCATAGGAGCGTTTTGGATACAATGCCATTGCTGTTAGTAGTTTTTCTTGATTTGATATGGGTCACTGATTTTATGCTGTCCTGTGGGGTTGCCCTGTGGCTCGCAGAGCAGTCGTCCGTGCGTTTGCACCGCGATCCCGCTGCGATGGAATATAGCGCTCAGTTCCGGCGTGCTCGGCCAGTAGGGGGCGCGCGCGAACGCCGCGGCGGTGTCGCCGTAGCAATCACGGATTATTAACACTTCACTCCCACGACGACCGAATACCGTCCATTGATCTGCACTCTGGTCTAGTAACGTGTATTTACCTGCTTACAGATATAATTATTAAATAATAGATATAGGTAGTTTAATTGCGTAATTAGGTGGGGTTAATAATCCTTAAGCATTCTTAGCTATCTAGTAAAATTAGGGGTTTACTTAAAATAAAAATAGTAACATATTAAGTAAACCCCTGATTTTATAGTAATTAGAATTTTATCGGTACTTCCAAAATTCCGTTTACTACGGATGAGTCAAGCTGGTATCAGCCTAACAGGAAGTTTATATTTGGATAAGACTCGCCTAGGTACTTATCTATGCACATTACCTACGTCCTGCTTAAAGTATTCAATACAGTTATAGGTGGGAGGTAAGTACCTCCTACTTATAACTGTATATAAGCACATACTTAGGTACATAGTTGCTTTACCGTGTTCCTTCTCCGTGATAATAATATTTTCCATGAGTCCTGATTCTGTACCGTTGCCCATTAAAAAGTGTTTACCCAGTGGAGTCTCCACTTGCAATAGACAAAGATTCCACTCCACGCGACCACCAAAATGACCATATTTCGTGATGTATTGTTCTCGTTCCTAAATACACAACAGATTTTATTTAGTACAAAACGAGTGCACATCACCTGATTCACCTGTGAACGCAGGTAACAGTAACTTCATCTAGTAGATAATATTCAAACAACAAGTAGGTAGGTACCTACCTACTACAATTTATTAGACTGGATGATAAAGGAATAGGTGAGTCTATGTTTTATTACATATCCTCAAATGTGTAGATTATCATAAAAATGAAGGTTTCAACGGAAAAGAAAAAAAATCACCATATTTTAGGCAAGTGGTGATTCTGATTAGGGTTACATTAATATTTGCAATACCTACCAACTTCTAGAAGTGTTATTCAGTTTGGATTAGCAGTAGGTATAGTACACATTATTTAGTAAGTACCTACCAATTCCATAGTAGCTCTGATATGAAATTTAAAACAGTCTAGACCCTTCGGTTGCGTGTAGACGGTCATCCAGCTTCCGACCACGTCTAGAACGTTTAAACGTTGCCCCTTTTTATATAAAGGGCAAATGTCATACATCGATATATTACGTGTTTGCACGAGATTACCACCACTTGCCACAAACAAAATTGTTAAATTAATTATAAATTTAATATTCATTATTCAAATATAACTCGTTTACTCGCGGAGTCTGCTTTACGAGAATTAAAGATTGTGATATGAATCTCAACGAGACAAACTTGTTTTAAGAATATCTTATTAAATTAAATCAATATTGAAATTTTCTTTACCACACACCGTTGAAATTTGATTAAAGATTACCAAACAAATGAATAAAAATATTGATTCGTTCACTTCAGTATCTACTCCGTGTGGCCTCTTTAATTTACACTAACTGCCAGTAGTTAAACATAATAAGACAACGCCTTTCTCTGTAGTATGTGACTGCCTGCCATATCTAACTCATCATGTTACAAAATCACTGGCAACGTTTTATGTAGGTAGTTTGCTATTTCTGTTATCCGTCAATCTCGATGTCTCTACTGTAGTGATTATCCATTGATTGTAATTAGTAACAAGGTCATATTAATGTGTAATATTATATTTTATTTACATAATCAGTACGGAATATAAATATTAAGACAAAAATGGGCACGGTATACAGTATCATCGATGCGCTTACAGCCAATAATCTACAAGCAAATGCCATCTAAGCAGGAAGCCCTGGACGAAACTTTAAAGAGTATTTATTCGATTAGGTATTAATATGCAGTTTACATTATACATAATAATCTACAATCGTTTTCTACAATACATTCATTTTTAACTATTCATAATTTCATACCAACGATGTATATTTGATAACTATTGATTAATTCTTATAATTTGTGATGCAAGAATTGGATATAGACACAGATGAAAATCTACATGAACATACATAGGTATTTTATATGGCCTTTTTAAAATATAGATTACTTTCTAAATTAAAAATAGTACCTAACCATCACCAAATTTAAAAAATAATACGGCAAGAGTTGAATGACATTACCGATAATTTATAAAATTATAATCATCATTCATCAATAAAAACAATGTTACGTTGTATAATATATTTTAAAGCGAAAATTATAAATTGTCGTAATAAACGTATAAAAATATTTAATATAATGAACAATAACTTTAATTAGGCTTACATATCTGTACCTATGTTCATTGCTGGTGATTATACAAGTACGTTCCTCTTTTCTCTTACAAATAATGTTAGACTAGTTGTAAATACTTCATGTGTATTTTGGAATACTGCTTCCTGGAAACAAGAAAAAAAAATACAAATTAAAATTATTACGAGTTTTCAAAGAATATAGTATGGTTTTGTGAGCGATAAAGTAAGCTTACAACTAAAATGAGGTATCGGTTATTAAAATAATAGATTAAACGGTTCTTATGTAGATTTTTATTTAATTGAAAGTTTATAAGTGTAGTTACATTTTAACATTCTTATTTCTTGACATTGTCGTTATAAATACTCGTTGACTAGTACCATAACTTTATAATAATACACATTAGACATAACAAGTAGTCCATCTTTCTGCTCGCAGATGTGCTGCTGCGTGAGCCAGTGGAACATTAATGAAATCTAATCATTTTCAAACGGTTACAACAACAACTACAATAATTACAGTATCACACACATTTGAAACTAATGCAATATAGGTTATATTTAGACAAAAAGTTAACAGTGTAATATTAATGTGGCTTAAGTATTCATTATTTTTTTGTAAATCATCAAGCTGCCGTAACTGGCCGTGATTTACAAGGTGGATCTTAAGTAACTTCTTCATTGTCTATCATTATCATATTTTAACAAACGATCGATTTAATTCATATTATCCTTGCCTATATTAGCATAAATTTTATAACAAGCAAGAAATGATTAAGTTATGTTATTGTATAAATAAGTAGGTAATAGGTACATGAATCTGGGTGGAAAAAAGAGGCTGTATACAATGAGTACAATCAAATGTCTACAAATGATACATTAAGTTAGCACAGTACCTAATAATAACTGGATTTCACATTATAAAGTTTGGTATGCGGAGGAAACTTAAATAGATTCTCTTATTCCAGTTCACACGTAAGCGTAAATAAAATCCTTTCAGACATTGATCAGAAATTAACGCTACCAAGCAACAGTTTTATGTTAACACTTTCGAAGGAAGATTAAGGAAACGTTTCAAATACACCTAGTCTTAAGACTCGAATTGAATTGTCGTAATTTCTACTACCTTACAAATTACCTCATAAGTTTCATTTTGGTCGACCACTAGATATTTATGCTAAAAATAAGTTAGCTTATGAAAAATAATTAAAACCCCCAACATAGACGTTGTAAGGCTAATTAAAGCAATAAAAATACATTTCAAATACATAGGTAAAAGGTACTTTAAATTAATCAAGCCAAGTAGGTACAATATTAGTACATACTCCTAAAATATACAAATCGGTTATAATCACGAAAAGTAATGACCATTATGAATAGGTACCCACATAATTATATGTTGTAGTTAAAACAGGATTAGTATTAGTACTTACATCAAATTACACTATAGTAATAATAATGTAGACTGTCCCAAATTTAACCATGCTAAAAGCCAAGAAAATCTCGCTCATCTAGCTAATGGTACCAGCATCTGTTCAGCCCTAATTTAATATGGAGGGATATTGGCGCCGATTCCCTTGTTCACAAACTAAACTAAATTTAAGTTCAGTGCATCTTTTTCTTTCTATTTCATTACGAAGAGGACAGAAGATAAATTTTAGTTTAGTCCTGTCAAATAAATCAGCGCCTGTCACTACTCCATACAAGTTTAGACGTGATTTAAAAACTTGCCTACTAAAATTACGTCAATTTACGTCAAGCGCTGATTAATTTGACAGAACTAAACTAAAACTGATCTTCTGTCCTTTTCTTAATGAACTAAAAAGAAAAGGATGCACTGAACTTAAATTTAGTTTAGTTTGTGAACAAGGGAATCGGCGCCAATTTCAATTTCAGGCGTGTATAAATGTCATGAACAGAAACGGCAGGGAATTTAGGAAACACTGCAATGGCCACATTTTATAAAACAGTTCCATTGGTTGTATTCAGGTAAGCTGGGTCAGACGGTGGATTTTGTTGTGCACCTAAATAATAAACATATTAGGTTTTTTATATGCATAGCAGAATAATAACAGGAAGACAAAATACAGCTGTTATGGTGCACAATGGAATTATTACAGCTGATATCAGACGCTTCTTATGGGCTTAATTTTGTTTGGGTCGTGTGAACTGGAATGAAACAAAAAGTGAATCGTCTGATAACTGCTTAAGGTGATAATTATTTCAGGAGTGTACACACCTTTTCGGGTCGGCATTAATCGGCACAGCCGGGCGGTAAAATCGAATATGTTTTGTTCTGGAAAAGGCTGCTTCGCTTAGCCGCATGTACCTAAACGGGCGGTAAAAAAAAAAACAACTGTAACATGCAAATTCAGAGAATGTAGATGCCAAACGGAGTTTGCCGATCGGCACGAGCCGAATAAAAACCGAATATATGTAGCAGGTAGTTGCTACTGGTTGGCTTTGTTGTTCAACAAATACTGCCGAATCGAATGTGCCGACCCGAACAAGTGTGTATCACGCCTCACAATACCAAATTAATCTTGTGCCACCGTGGGAGTGATCCTTTTGATAGGTAGGTAGGTACCGGATGAGGATGATGATAAAAATAATATAACTAATAGCAACATACTGTATGTTCCTATTAAAAATGTTAAAACATGGCTTTTATACATGTTTACGCTTGGTACAATTTACGAGTTACCAAATCAACAATTATGTTTACTAGTTCAGTGGACATAGCGAGCTCGCGACTAAAATCAACTACCGTATTAATATTAGTGTCTCCTATATCAATAAGTCCTACTTATCGGTCGACAACATTGTTTTAATGAATGAGATCACTATAGGTTCCAACTGCAGGCCGTGTTTGTATTATATATTTTTGACACAATTTGACATCGTCCATCCCAACAATAGAAGGTTGTTTGTTTAGTGAGAAATCGTTGATCAATGAAATATTTTTTACTACACTTATATAGGAATGCAAGATTCTATAAAATTATTACATCTTTGAATCACCTCTATTTCGAATCTTTAGACCTCAGTGTAAGTAGGTATATTTTTGATTAACTTGCCAACTTACATCCTACGCAAATTGTATGCACGAAATTAACTATGTATACATTTACCAAATCCCACTTTTATTTCACATATTGATACACTGTATTTTAATCACTCATTTATTAAAGTAAGAAAGCACGTTATATCTTACTGGCTTGTCTGGGTGTGAATATACCTAAACGAAAAACTAGACTTTTGATTTCTGTCTGAGCAATCCCCAAGGACCTGATTATTTATGTGATATTGAGCATTATTTTATATTTTATAATTACTATAGCGATGACCCAAAGTAAACAGCTATTCAGTAGCAAGAGTCATCATCAAGTACCCGACAATACAAGTATTTATTTTCAGTTAAAACACAAAATGTCAAAAGCTTCACGTTTATGGTTCCCACGCCACGCGATTTAATTTAAAGTGTAAATTTATTAATTTAAAAAATATATTATGATTTGAGGAGTTTAATACAGGTGAGTTTTTGAAGGACTGCATGGTAGATATGCCAACTGTTAGGCATAATGCTACGGCTACATTGTCGCGATAACGTGAACTACACTTCGCGCGCTCTTTGTTGTACAGCGAGACGTCGGGCGGAGTGCGAGAGATAGCGCACGAAGCGAATTTCGAGTTATCGCGACAATGTAGCCGTAGTATAAGAGACTTATCTCTTGCAACCGGTCGTGGTCAATGGTTGGGAGCGTGAAACGACGCAAAACTCGCAAAGGAAAATGTGCGAGTGCTACTGCCAGGGGTAGGTAGTTGGAAGAACACCGAGTGTCTATTAGTCGACGAGTGTGACTGACCCCTCCGCACTCCTCAGAGCGAAGAACATCTATGACAATTTGATGTTTGATGTCCATCTAGTGTTCAAGTTTCACATGGAAACTTTATTTTGAGACCTTACTCGTTTTTTATGACCTTTTTAAAAACATATATTGATTTCATTAAGAGGTAAAAATTGTCACTATTTGTCTGAAGCATATTTATGTAAGTTCAACTGTTTGAATTGGAGTAAAGTTACCAATAGGTAGATCTTTTTAAAGAGCATATTTGTTATTATTAGGACTAATGAATTGATCTCATTTATTAATTCATTCGGGGTTCTAGTTCCCGACTATTGAAAAATCACACTCTAAAAAGTATGAAACAAGAAAATATTCTCATCTGAAATTGTTATGGACAAACTATTCAATATTTTATTTTATTTTTAACTAAAAAAAAAAAGTGTAAGTTGTTTATTTAATAGATTAAATAAACAACTTACACTTTTTTTGAGTTCATGATTTTACGTCCTCTAGAGAGCACCATATTCAATTTAATGTGACGTCACACATAACCCATTACCTGTGTACGATCAAGACGCCATATTGTCAAATTATGATGTCGTTTTTAGAAGTTATGAGGGAACAGATGAACATACATACCGGTCAAAATCATAACCATTTTAATTATTGTATTACATAAGCTGAATAAGTATATTTTAACAATAAGGTGTCTTACAATCATTATAAAGTTCACTGATATAAGTTAGCATTCCTCCCACGCTCAAAAACATTCTTCATTCTAAGACGGTATACCCAAGGCTGTATGTGGTTGATGTATTAATACAAGTGATTTGATGATATTTACTGTTTTATGAAAAGCTAACTAATTTACTGAATACATGAAATTCAATTACTTAGTCACATCTTGGATGATGTAACTCATATAGACTAGTACTGGGGAAAAATATTTTAAATAACAAATTTTCCCCTTAAGGTCCATCCTATCTTATGAGATAGGAGGACAGGGTAACTCCTACAGGGTACTCCTTGAGTATAAAGTACCCAACAATACTAAATACGTATTTATGTTCAGTTAAAACACAAAATGCTACACTTTCATGGATCCCACGCCATGCGATTTAATTGCTTTTAAATTTTACTTTGAAAACTTTAGAGTTAGCTTTCTACATACATACATAAACTCATGCTTTTTCCCATGGGAGTAGGCAGAAACTACATAACGCCACCTGCTATGATCCTTACATACAGCTTTGTACAAACACCTGTATTTCTACTAGATGCAATGACAAATGACAAATGTCATTATGCCTGTGCCCTGTAGTGAATGGTGATTGATTAAAAGTGACAATAGCCAATTAAAACTTGTTGGCATAATTATTCCAATAGCTTCTTATAAATTAAGCACCAGCTAAGTAATGCCATCATCAAACTGAGTTAAAGTAACACTACTAGTGTTACTTTCACCTCTTATTAATCTATCTTAAAAGTGCTTCATTTTATAAGTACTGTAATTAACAATTTCTTCAAAGCAAATGTGTACCATCAATCAAAGTCCTAAGCTTTTATTATTCTACCACAAGCCTAAAATAACTGCACCAAATAACAAACATGTGAGGTAAATATAAAGGAACAGGGCTAATATTGGGTACTATTTGATACTGATTTTTTGCCACTAATGAACTCTGAGTTAAAGTTAACATCTCATCCATGTCATATTTCATTGAAAACTGTCAACTTCATTCAATACTACACAATCTCCAATTACTTAAAAATATTAGTCCAATAACTAGCTTTACTCTTAGATATATTAGTTTTAAGACCAAATGGAACTATTTTTTATAATAATTCAGTATGATCGCTAAAATCATTATTAGTTTTATAATGCAAAAGTAGTGGAAAAAGACCAGTACCAACACCACATGTGTCCATTATGCAAGATACATAATTATACTCACTTTAACAGTTATGTCAAACGGAAACAATATTTATGAAAATATTCTATACAATATTGGAAATACTGTGCTTCACTAGCATTACAGTGGCAACATCCCACCTTTCTTCAAAATTTGTTCAAAGTATTTTATAGTTTTTAACCTGTTAAGCCCCGTGCAACACCTATTCGGTGTCAAACAATAGAAAATCAATTGTGTCTCATTAGGTGTCCTTGACCAATTATTCAAACAAACTTCATAGTTCCTCATTACTATGGGCCTGGTCAGACTGAATCTAGTTTAGTAAACACATAATGCACATGATTAAAGCCTTGTACTTAATGATTGTCACAGGACAAAGGATGTTTTCCAAACACTTTCTTTTTGTTGGTTAATTTCATGTTTCCGACATGCATCTACTATATTGGCATTTAAATCTCATATCAATCAAGGTCCAATTATTATTGGTGTACACACGGCTACATATCAAGCTATACATTACCAGTTTATGCTGATCTCACATTGTATAGGAATTCCGTACAATGAGAGGTCACCTTATACTGGAAATGTATTGCTTGATATATAGCCGTGTGTAATAAATAACTTAAATTTCTTATAATGTTGCTTAATGTGAATGTTATCCTTTAAACCCACTTTATCTTTAAGAAGAACCATTAAAACACTAACCTGTATATAAATAGAGAAACAAGTATATCAATATGTTTATTGGTAATTAGTTATATACCTATCAAGTTTTATAGCAAACTAGTTGGACATAAAACTTTATTTGATATATAATGAATAAGGTATTGTGTTTATTTATATAACATGAAGTAGAGTTTATGAATATTAATTTTTATTCTTATTATATAACTATGTAATGATCAAATTAATATATAACTTACTCATATTAAATGATTAAATATTTGCTAGGTTGCTGCATAGAGAGTATAACTATTTCCCGACAACCATTGTTTTTTTTAAACAATTGATATGAAAGTAATACAGAATAATAAGTCACTATATGTCTATTTTGCTAGTGACCTGTAGTATAAATGAAAACTATTGAAGATGCTTATAGGTACTTAAATATGGGGTTGACATTTTGATGTAGTACTGTTTTTGCTAGCTTAATTTGAAATTCCATAATTGACCCCACCTGTGTTCAAACCGGTGTTTTCTGAGGCTCCAGTCGGAACAGGTGCAGGCATAGCGATGGGAGGCGCCTGCTCTCCCTTGGGACGGCCTTCACCAGCAGGCTGCGCGGTCACGGCCTGTACGCCATCTGAGTCATCCCTCTCCAGCGTGTGGTAATCTCCGGACTCCTCAGGAGGACGCGGCTTGCACTTGCCGCAGCAGCAGTTGCAACAACAGCATAGGCAACAGCAGAAATAGCAACCGGTCAAAATGCCGCATACGATAAACAGGGCCTTGCACCAAGTGCTTGTCACTACGAAATAGGCGTTGACGTTTTCTTCTCCGAATTGCTCAGCGATATACAGCCCGAGAGATCCATAATTATCATATATATTACGTTTCGTAGCATCACTTAGAATCGTATGTGCACGGTTCACTTCTTTAAATTTATCGGCAGCTTCAGGATTGTTAGGATTTTTATCGGGATGATATTTTAACGCTAATTTCCGATAGCTTTTCTTGACGTCGTCTTGTGTAGCAGTTTTTGGGACTTGTAGTATTAGATACAGGCTGTCCCCCGCAGTCGATAGTTTCCTTTTATCCATTTTAATCGTCCAATTTAGTAAACAACGTGAACTAGAAATTAAAATGCAAAACTAAGACAATCCCTGAAGAATTTACGAATTACGATAACACGAACATCTCACTCTCACGTCAGTGTTGCCAGTTGTGATTTTAAATAAATTAAAAATATTTTGTGTCCTAGATAGCGTAGGCCACAGAACACTATTTATTACTCCGTGATAACTCCTAGCGGAGGCGTAGGCCCAGGGACTCGAGGTCTCGTACCTGCAAATCTATGATTTTTAATATTTTTAGTGTGTGCAGTCAATTGTAGATAGTTATGAGTGGTTTAGGATAAAAAGTTCCGAATACCATCCGAATTCCAATCTAAAAACTAGTCCACACACAAACTTATGTCTACTCAGCACAACGATAGTGATCTCGTTTCACTCGTTTGGGCAACAAACAAAACGCTGATGACGCCCACACGTTTTTTATTTTTTTATTTTCCCAATTTGAGCCAACTTTGGTGTGCGCAAACATGAAACATGCCGCGCAGATGTAAGTTAGACCGGCCTTATTAAACACAGAATGATGGTAATCTCTAGTATTCTCCCATAAAAGAAAAATCGCTTTTGAATCTGTGGGCAACAGACTAAGTACTCCGAAGGCATTTTATCAATCATTTTACATCATTGTATGATCATTGTGACGTTTTTTTTTAATTTCATCACTATTATTTTGTCGCTCGTAGTGTCATGAAACCGCATCTTTTTGGTATCGTTTGTCGAGCTCGGAATAGTTTGAATACTAGCCTTTTAAGCACTTGACCGTCTGAAAAAAAGGGTTCTGTATTTAACCCACGATCGCACGAGTATTAGAATTGGAAATTGTAATGAATAAAATGCATTTAGTATTTTATTGACTGTAATGGCAGAATTTAAATGCCTGCCTGCTACACGGTTCCCAACCGCGTTCCCGACAGAGGTGACTTTGGTTGGTTGGCAATCGACAGAGCTGTGTCAACTACATGGTAGCCAACGTGCCATTCTGTAAATATTGTACCTGTTACTGACTCTTTGGTATGCTACAACTGCGGTGACATATAAAAGAATAATACATGTGGGTCACTAGTGTGTGTCAAGAAGTGAAACATTTTTTTTCTAATCTCAGTAGGAACAAATTCCTACTGTATAATTCTTAACATGGTAGCAGAGCGTGGTAACTAATGTAAAAAAAAAATACAAAGAATATACAACTCTTCTAACGAGAGGTAAAAAAAGGGAAAAAACCAAAAACGAACGAATGAAAAAAAAAAATTAAAAGATGTCGAACAGAATAGAAAGTTTAAATAAAGAAAATTACGACACACGGGCAATACAGGCGAAAGCCGTTCTGGTTAAAGGAAAACTATGGAAATATGTAGAGAAACAAATAGACTTGAAGAATGCAAGTGAGCCGGATATTGAAGGAAACTTGCTGGCCATAAACGAGTTAATTCTCATAATGGTGCCGATTCCCTTGTTCACAAACTAAACTAAATTTAAGTTCAGTGCATCTTTTTCTTTCTATTTCATTAAGAAAAGGACAGAAGATAAATTTTAGTTTAGTCCTGTCAAATTAACCAGCGCTTGACGTAAATTAATGTAATTTTAGTAGGCAAGTTTTTAATCACGTCTATACTTGTACGGAATAGTGACAGGCTGACAGGGAAAAATTAAATAAGTTTGATGCTAAAGCAATACCTGGAGTCGTCATTGGATACTCTGAAATATCTCAGGCTTTCCGGAATTGGGTACCATCAAAGCAAAAAGTGATTGTAACCAAAAATGTAAACATAATGCAGAAATTATACTACGACATAAAGGAAGGAGAGAATCTTAGTAAAAATAACAAGAAAATTTGACAATAATTATCAACAAAACGATGTGTTATTGCAGATATCGTATTTACCCTACTGGACCATCTAGTCGGATTTAGTTTTTTTAGAGTGGTGTCCGATTCGCCAGTGTTTTTGACAATGGCGCCGATTCCCTTGTTCACAAACTAAACTAAATTTAAGTTCCGTCCATCTTTTTCTTTCTATTTCATTAAGAAAGGGACAGAAGATAAATTTTAGTTTAGTCCTGTCAAATTACTCAGCGCTTGACGTAAATTGACGTAATTTTAGTAGGCAAGTTTTTAATCACGTCTAAACTTGTATGGAATAGTGGCAGGTGCTGATTAATTTGACAGGACTAAACTAAACTTTATCTTCTGTCCTTTTCTTAATTAAATAGAAAGAATAAGATGCACTGAACTTAAATTTAGTTTAGTTTGTGAACAAGGGAATCGGCACCAATAGCTCCCAAAGTTTGATGCTGTTTCCGGAAAAGTTATACAAATATTGCAACGTTGCGAAAAAATCTGTATATCCACACAACTGCTAACGGCATCATTTATTACCTAATTTAAATTATGGGTGGCCCAATGTAGGTACTCCGCATTAGGCTGGCTATCCTCAATATGCTTTTGTACACCATTATACACACCACTCATCACACTGGCTCCATCATAGCCTTGCCCCACACATTTTTTTAAATCCATATTTTTGACGATAAATAATAATTGTAGTCACTTGGTTGACTAAATCTGCTGCGCCATGTTTGATGTCTGCATAAAAGCCTAGAAACACTTCTTTTACTTCTATATCAATTGGCTGTCCATTTTCCGATCTGGTTATTACTGCATACCTCACAATAATGCCTAGCTGATCTACCTTCGATATATCCTGTGTCGTATCCATTATGATGGCGAAAAACGATGACGCCCTAATTTGTTCTAGTAGATGGGTTTTGAGTTTGGTCCATAAGCTCTCAATTATTTCATTCTGAATTGTTGCACTCAGATATCTTGTAGATCCTAAAAACATAAAAACACACAATTTCAAAAAAAGTCCTGATATTAAACAGTTAATAATTATAAACAAAATAAAATGATAAAAAACTTAGAAATAATAATTATTACCTTTGGGCATATCCAAAACTTACCGCAAAATGTTATAATATCGGACGACAAGCTCTATAAAGGACACTATAATTTTTTTGATAAAAAAAAATCAAAAATCAAAATATTTTTATTTCACATAAACCTACATGGGCACTTATGAAACGTCAGAAGCTAGGTGCACGGCTCCAATGGGTCGTTTCCTATGGAGAAGAGCCGGCAAGAAACTCCACGGTTACTCTTTTAAAAATATTTGGCTTTTACAATGTTTTCAAATTACAGTGTTAATAGGTATGGGAACTGTCGAGACGTACCAGGTACATAACAAAAAAAAAAGAAAAAGGTCTACAAAATATCTAGTCTATTAAGCCTACAACGTTCTCACATTCACAAGGTTCACACAAATCTGTGTAAAATATTAATAAAATAATAAAAATAAAAACCCATTTAAACCAAATGAAGTTTGCCATTACAAGTCTGAAATCAAAATTTTAGGTATATATAATGTCAAACAGTGAAAATAATATGTATTAGTATATTTATATAGTATTAGTATATATTTTTTTCCAAAATTCATACACTCGAACAACTGTGTTGTTTAATTCTTTCTGATAAATACTTCCAATCCCGAATTCCCGTACACCAAACATTATTCCTTTGTGTAGCAAATAACCAATAGGGTTGACAATAGGCAGCATCTAATATTTTGGAATAACACAACCAAAAACGATTAACTGGTCCATATATAAAACTTGAAACCTAGTATGATTTTGAAAAACACGTATTGTTCTGGTTGATGTCTGTTGGAAAAGGTAGGTAACCATCACCTCCTATAGCAGTATTATTATAATATTACTTCCAGTGGGAAAGTGATGGAGCTAAACAGGACTTATAGCTCCATCTCTTTCTCACGCAAAAGTAATATTGAAATAATATAATAAGAGGTGATGGTTACCCCCAGGCCCCATATCAAGAATTAGACGTTTTACGTTATCACTTAATATTTTGTTTGTGAAGTTTCCCAAGTCATAAGAAGATTTATCGTAGGTACACATTTTCGAAAAATGCCCTTATGTGTGCCATGCAAACATCATCCACGTTCACATGATCGGCGGCGGAGGTATCCCCAACTGCAATGATTGTTGAATCTTCTTCAGTAGATTTTTAACAAACACTGCAGTTACCACATTATTTGAGTCACTAACAATAGAAATCTTTTGTTCAGAAGTACTTGCAGAAGGCTGACTCAAAACATGATTTTGGCTAATTTTTGTTTACTATCTTCTCTTTCTTGGCGTTGTTTGCGTTTAAATGCACCACTAGGTTTCTTCTTTTTGTCCATAATTTTAGTATTTTAATTTATTTATACAATACTTTATTAGATTGTGCTCGAGTAGGTACTCACTGTTCACTGACGACGTTAAAAGTAAAATGAAAAAGAAACGTCTTGTAGCGTATCAATACGCTACAACACGTCGTTGGGGAATCCCCGGCAAACATTTTATCGCCGCTAGTGTTACCACATTTAATGGTAGAGACCAAGAACGATCGCAGCGCGCGCGGGCCTGAATGAATGCACCTACTGCAGGTGACCTGCATTATTTCACGATCTTTCGCGTTATTCAATGAGTAGCCAAAATCTATAGATTTGACATGATTTATTGACGTAACGGAGATCAATATGAGTGGTACTAAAATCAAATAAAATTGAACCACTATATTGAACAGTACTAAAAAGTTTATTGACAGTTGCTTACTTACTCCTGATACAGCATAAATTTTTTAACCGTTCTCGAAAAAAAAAATCGAATTCACAATAAAACGCATATCGATGAATAATAAAACGCACATATCGCTATCCGTCAAATTGACAGCACTGCCAACCCACAGAAAGAATTTAGGGGAATTCCCTAGCTATAACTTTTGAATTCTGAACTGAGTATTCAACTCTTAACTGAGTTGTCATGATTAAAGTCGGGTTGGAACCTGTCATATTTATTTTGAAAATGGGAGAAATTTCCAAAAGTATAGTTCGATCGAGATTTCTGGTAAGGATTCGAGGGCCCCCTGAGCTTAAGGGCCCCGGGGCACTGCCCCGCCTAGCCCCTGGGTAGCTACGCCACTGAGCCCAAAACATATAATGAAGCAATGTCATCAGAAAATAGAGAAAAATAGGAAGAAGCTATGCAAATTGAGATGAATTCACTTCAGAAAAATAATACCTGGGAACATGCCGTTTTACCAAAAGGTAGAAAAGCTTTACCAAGCAAATGGATATACAAAATAAAGAAAAACCCTGATGGAACCATAGAACGTTACAAGGCGAGACCAGTCATCAAAGGTTTCTCTCAACGCGAAGGTATTGGCTATGATAAAACCTTCAGTCCAGTTGCATGACTTACAACATCAGAGCAATACTGGGGATTGCAGCTAACGAAAATCTGAATTTGCAACAATTCGATGTCACAACTGCATTCCTAAACGGTACAGTGAAAGAAGAAATTTATATGGCACCGCCAAAATGCACTTGATGTACCTAAAGGACAAGTATGTTGACTTTTGAGAAGCCTCTACGGTTTAAAACGGGCAACTCGATGCTGGAATGAATGCATACATCAATTTCTGATAGACGCCAAAGAACAATGAGCGGTTTTGTCCCAAGTGTTGTAACATTTTCTTACCTATATCATTTGAAAGATCTCAATTAGTGCTATGTTTTTTTGTATGGGCGTAACTCTGCATCTTGTGCATGGAAGCTGTTATAGTGGTATTATTTATTCAAAAAAATATTGAATAAAACTTACTCAGTTAATATTTTAATGACAAAAGGGCTGCAACGATTTTAAAATCAAGTGGAAAAAACCACACGGGCGACCGTACGCCTAGTCTAACCCAACACCCCCTCTCCCATCTCGCGCCACACGCTGCCATATTGTAAGAGCAGGAGCAGATAACGATATTTTATGAGACAACGCTATACGTTAGAAAGAGATGGTTGCCGGTGAATCTAAATCACAGAATACTTATACTCAGAGAGAAGAATAACGACTACATACAAATTTTAGGAGGAAATTTTTCCTTACCGGCCGGCGCCATCTATATTCCGCCCACGAAAACTAGAAGCTAGAGCGGGAATTTCAAACTACAGTGCATTTTAAAGATATTCATATTTTGTATGGCATTTTATGCACAAGTACAGTGCGTTTTTCGATAGTTCCTACATGATTGCCAATTTTTGCTTAGCAATAATTAACATCTAAACAGAATCACCATCGAGAAACACAGTGTACCTACTTTTGCATAAAATGCTAAAATAAATCTATAAAGAGCAGTCTAATAAAACAAAGATTAGTACTTTACTTTTTATTTAGCATGTTATTAATTATATTCAGGCAACATACGAGTATATTATGAACGTATGACTCATTTTACATGACTTCAGTGTCCTCCGCGTGGTATTTGAGTTCTGAATTTAGTGACTGACCGACTGGTAGTAACGCACGCACCTTATTATAACTAAGAAGCAGTAAGTATTGATTGACTATTTACAATTGTTATTAATTCAATTTAATTGAATAAATACATGAGTTATATATTCACTTCCAGAAATATTGTTCAAAAGGTGTACACAAATCACAAGTATGTGTATGTAATGATAATAATGAATCATAAAGTTCGTCCGCAAACCTAAAACACAAATTAAACATAATATTCTAACTTAATAAGATGTAATTGAGATTATGCAGAAAATTTGAAAATAGAGAAAGTTTAAAGTATTGCAAACATCTTCGACCAAAATAACAAGTATGGATGGGCCTATTGCATACAATTTGAACATGAAAACCTAGGAAAGCTCAAACACAAGTTTACAGACATGTTTTAATTATTATATCATATTTAATATGTGTTATTTCAGTTTAATTAAATAAATAAAGAAATGGTTAGGAAGAGAGATACTTCTTATTTTGGTTGAGTGAGGCAGACAGACATGACATTTATGTTTCATACTATGTCTATTAATGATACCTAGACTATCTTCATCACTGATTGATGTGCCATGCAAAATATCGTCCATTAATAAAACAAGGTGTTAAAATAATAAAAAGAACAATGAACATAAACTACACATATATAATTACGTGTCCTGATCAACAGATTCATCAAAACGTCCGAAATTTACGCCGAAGTCGCGGGCAAAGTTCTAGTTACGCATAAATTTATTTATGCATAATTATGTTCATTTTTCTTTTTAGTGCAGATTTAGACGCCTCTTCAGAATACAACCTTTTTTTTAATGTGCAGTATCTCTTAATGCTAATATGGAAGACACTATTTATTATATAATTTATATTTAATTCTTTGTGCTCCATGCAATTTTGGAGGAAGTCATAATTTATGGAGTCCTTTAACAATTGTGTTATTTTCATTTTGATATTTTCTTTATACGCCTCTTTTTCTAAAAATATATTAATTATGCTTGCACTTTTTTCTACACAATCTATTAAATTCTTTGAGGCGTATGTAAGAGACTTTTTGACAGATTCATAATTTTTAAACTCTATAAAATTATGCACTCCCTCAGTCGTTTCGGAGACTAGAATTGTTTTACAATTATTACAATTGTTTTTATTATTGTTAATAATGAAGCCACAGACATACGCACATGCTTGTAGTTCGCTACTTCCTTCCTCCAAGTTTTGTTCCAGGGAGGAAGTAATAGTTTCTTCAATTTCTTTTTCTATTGAGTATATATGCTCAGATGGCTCCCTGTCAGTGGGCATGTCTGTGGCTGGTGTCAGGAATATTTTAAAATTTTTTATTATGGCACTGTTACTATCCAGTTCACAGTTGCCTGAGCTATGCCATATTGCTTATCATGGCTGTTTTTAATCCAGCAACGAATTGTCCAACTGTCGGGTTGCTATTAGACCCACAGTTGAAGCGTATACACCCAAATAAATTTTCAAGTGGGTCCTGCTGGAGTCTTCTTGTGGACAGACTTTTAATTGTTTTATGTCGTGCACTGAGGATCATTTCAATCATTTCAATTCCATTGAGGGTCCAAATCCACCCATCTTTTGATGGGGGATTGCCCCTGCATCCCCAAAATTCAAGGGTTTTAAAAAAATATTTCATTTTAGTGAACATTTGCAGATGTTCTGAGCAATTTTTTAGGTTAGTGGAAAATTTTTTTCCTCTTCTAAGGTCTGGTGTCGACGCGTTTACACCATCAAACAGTTCGTCCATATTTGATATTAAATTAGCCGTAGGCAAGGCTTCAGTTGGCATGTCTCCTGAAAATTTACAATGTACAAATTAAATCAATATGAGTAAGCATAATTTACGAACTATCTATACAATTATTTTTATGATTTATTTCTTATGAATTTTGAAGTTTAAAGTCAATCAGACCATAAAAGTATTATAGTAGGTAGTTAACTAAATTTAAAAAAGTTTGTGAAATATCTTATTTCGAAATCATTAATAGTCTTTGGGTACATTTCTTTATGCAACCTTAGATAAGAACCATACAGTTAATTTACTATTAAGTAATTTTAAATGATAAAACCATGGGGCTAGTTACTTGATAAGGATATACAGGATTAAGTCATAATTAAAAGTACAATATAATTACTGGATGGTTTTACCCTTTAAAAAAGCGATGACCCCACATTACCATATTGTTGAAATGAATGTGTAAGAAAGAGTGTTGTCGTTAAATGTTCATAAGTATCATGCATAATTATGATATCTGAGTGAATAATGAATGAGTTTGACTTATACTTTAAAAGGTTTTTTACCTCCAGCTATTTTTGTATATATTCCTGCAGCAACTGAGTGGCTTAAAACTTGTGCCACAAGTTTTACCCTCATTTTTTGCTTTGAATTAGGCTCAAGGTGCACTTTACTCAAGCATAGTGCAAATACAAAATTGGGATTATTGTTGTCTAAATCATAAAACTGCAGGATGTGGCTCCATTTAGCAATTCCTGTAAAGTAATTATTAAAAGTATTGTAATTATTAAGTATACATTTTCTTTCTTTTATAAAAAAAAAGTTAGGCTGTGTTTGTTATTAAACAATACATACATACATACATACATAAACTGACGCCTTCCCATTGGAGTTGGCAGAAACTATAGAACACCACCTGCTACGCTCCTTACATACTCCTTTTGCTTCGTTTACGTTCATACAAATCTGGCCATATATGCGCATCGGTAGTAAATACTAAGCACCTGACCTTTATGAAGAACATCACCAATTAGTATAATGACTATATGTCTTCCTACACAGTACCCTCCCGGCGTTTCCACATTGCCTTGCAAATACCTTTTGTTAGTCGCCTTTCATTCATCCTCTCAACATGACCATCTAAGCATACTCTTTTCAATTTTTGTCACTACATCTTCTTTTAAAGTACACCGTCTGTAATTAAACAATTATTTTTCTAAAACTAAACAACAAATGACTTACCAATTCCTTGATTGTTGTCTGATGTTATATTGGTCCTAAACTTTACATCATATTTCATGAAGAGATTTCTGAAGCACTTCAGTAGGTGTGGTGTGTCAAATAGTGTGACAATTTTGTGATTGTTCACTTCTATGTAGGGATTCTCTACAGAAGCTCCTAATAGACATAGAGCTCTCTTATTAACTCCATCCAAGTCACAAACTGAAGTGCAAATATTTAGTCCAGCATCAAAGCAACAATTTAAAACCTGAAAGTATTGAGAGATTAGTGACAAAAAACAATTTTTTTTCTTTTGTTATCATGGTTCAGCAAATAGTTAAATAAGCATAAGCATCATTTAAAATTAGGAAGAAATGCATACCTCCTTAATCAAAACGGATAGTCTGTCAGCTTTCACAAAACCACTTGATAAATAGTAAGCCACTGGCTGCTTAATTTGCTTCCGAACTCCCACTACCATAAATACAAGGGCATATGAAGCTGCCTGTGGAGATCTACCTTGTGCAGCATGGTCTTGGAAACCATCAATGAAATCCGCCTTAGGGTTGTACCATAAATTTTTTCTTATTGACATTTCATCCCACAACAATATGTACTCTCGTTCGGATGGCCCACCAAAGTGTTTTGTAGTGTTTTTCAACACTGTAAATATTGCATTCTGTGTACCCACATTCATCTTAAATTTACTTAAGAGGGATTTTAATGTGCTGGGTGCTGGTAAACAAATCATTCTCCTCAATAGATTGTAGCTTGTTGGTGACCTTTTGTAGAGCCTCAATGCTATTATTTTAGCCTCCATGTTCCACCTGCGCCCAGGTTTCTTCCTGTTATAATTCTGCAGTTCTCCTTGCAGTAACAGTGCAAATGTTGAACTCATTTTTTTATGGAGGATTTGTTTGACTGTTTTATTGTTAGAAATAACATTTAAAAATGCTTAATTTTTTAAATGTTTCACAGTTTTTTGTAATCTATACACCTTGTTCATACTATTTTTCAGTTTCCTTATCAGCATTTTGCTTTTCTGATCACCTTCTTGTTTTGAAGATCCGCACACAGACATGTTTGAATTTGATGGAGTGATAATGTTTGCATTATGTTCTCTTAAAGGATTCATTCTGGATGGACCGCCAACAGTTTCAAATATGACAGGTTGATCTGTCAGATTAGAAATTGTTGTTTCCTGAAAATAAAAGGTTGATTTAAATCCTGAAATTAATTTATAATAGTCATTAGGTAAGCCACCTGCGTGAAAATTGATATGATTAAATTAAGCTTGATGATATATAATAGCATCTCATGTGTGATATAGGTACTATGTCTACATGGATTGCAGCTTTATTTTTTTTTTTAGATAAATGCTAGCCTATGTCCTTCCTGAAGTACGCTAAATACCAAATTTCTAAAATAAAAACTGATTCAGTCAAGTTCAGAAAAGTTTCAAAACGAAATATGGACTTAAATGGATTAGGATAAACTGGTCATAACATTTCCTTAACAACAACATCATCATTGTTATTTATTATCGGTCATCTAGGCGCACTTCAGGTTACCATCCCTTCCTGGTGGCTATCCCACCAACTCGCACTAAGCGTTTCCAAACTTCTTTTATAATGCGCACAGCAAAGGAATGGAACTCTCTGCCTGCGTCTGTGTTTCCGAACGCATATAACCCTAATCTCTTCAAAGTGAGAGTGAACAGGCTTCTTCTGGGTAAGCTCGCTCCATCGTCGACTTTGTTTCTGTCGCCTCTGGCATAGACTAAGGTCAAGAGCAAACCCATCACAAATAAAAAAAAAAAAAAAAAATCATTCTGCTGCAATATAATAGAACACTATAAAATAAAACAGATACTTGTCTATCTCACACAGTTTGAATAGTGCTTTCTTGGGCAAACCATCTAGTGTAGAGCAATAAAGCAATTATGTGAATTAATCATATTTTTTAAGTGTTATACATAACATAATGTCTGTATTGCTCGGCAATGTAATGTAGGTATTTGAAATACACTTTTCTAGTGTTATTTGTACCAACCTTATTGCACAGAACACCAGGTACAGCAGTTCTGAACAACTTCTTCTCAATAAAGCATGTGCTTATAAAATGTTTGCTGCAAAGCATCTTATGTTTAGAATGAAGTCCATCCTGAAATTTTGGTGAAGACCAGGCTTCGTTTGGGAAGCAATACTTTGCCCACAACTCACAACTGGAAATTTAAAGAATACCAAAATTACATACCATAATAATCATATTCCTACTTAAGCTATATCTAAATAAAAATCTAAACTTTCTGTATTCGCATTGATTGAAAGAGATGTAATATTAAATACGGGAATGGTGTAGGCTAAAGTTTTCATAGTAAGTAGGTACCTAATGATTTTTGGCAATGAAAGTTGGGACTTTAGCAAAGGGTATCAAATACATACCCAAGGTATGTTGACGTTACGTTAGTTTGTGTTAGTTAGAAGCTAGATTAACAATATTTCTTGTATTCTACGTCGTCTAAAATGAATAGCATGTATATAAGTATAGTACATAAGTAGGTACATACCGCAGAGCATTTCTTGAGCCAGGTTTTGGAAACCGATGCAAAGTGATGGTGAGATCTTTAGAAGGTGAAGATCCACACATGCAACAGATTCTAGTGTTTTCTTTCTGCGAACTCATCTCGAAAACAAAAACACAAATTCAAACAAGAGTCACTGTCTCAACACCGAGTCTATATCTCACAAATACACACTTAATTTCACCAAAACACAGCTACGGAGGAGCAAGCTCGACTCAACGTTATCTATGTATGTAGAATTAAACGGAACTAGTTTATTTATTACAAATAAACTTATGTACAAGGTAACACGGTGCGCAAGCGGCGGCAGACATTTTTCTTGGACGTCAACGTCAAAATCAATATGACGTGCGGACGTCGGTGTTGCCACACTTTATACCCCATACCAATTTTCTTTTATTATGTAATAATCAATTAAATATATTATATTTCTTCATAAATTGTATTTATATGGAATCAGAATAATAGCAAAAGTGTTTTTAAGGGCAATTTACTTTAAAAATTAATTAATAAGCTCATTATTATAGAGAATACGAAATTGCATTTTTTTGTGGCAACATTATATATTCATCTCTTTTGCTCTGATGTCGTTGTCTCTTTTTTATTAAAAGCCCACCTACATACTGTTCGTAGAACAAAGTTGACAGACCCTAATTATTGATCTAAATGCAATAATTATTCTAGCGCTTTCAGCACATTCAGTTTTTGGTAGCTGTGCTGTACAGTTTGGCAAGAAAGACCTGGAAACGGAACTAAAATATTTAATCATTGGCAACACTCGCTGTGTGTCGTCATGTAAGGTACATATTCTGTCATTTCTTGTATTCGGTGACTGTTTCTCGTATTTATTTTTATTTATTTGCGTTATTGTGGTGATACTGGTGACCCATTGTGTTCATAATGAACAGATCTGTTATTCGCAGCTCCGCAAGAGCGATAATTTATAAAGTGTACGTGAGATGTTTGGCGGAACTCGATGCCGGACAAATTTTATCCGATTTCTACGATGTGTATAAAAGAACCGCTGAAATGACAGGTAAAATTATATTTTATACATGTAATCAGATGTAATGTGTGTATTTCAAGGAGCAATATCTAGTATAAACCTTTTATACAATTATTGAAATGTACATAAACGAATTTGAGGTTATGTTTACAAAACACATTAGGAATGCAGCGCGTTCGTATTATTTTGATACTTTTACTACTAACACTGCGATCTAAACCCCATTGAATTGATATGGGGTCTAGTAAAACATAAAATTGCGTCACATAATGTAGGATCAATTGACATCAAGGTATTTTGATATAATTATTTAATTTTTAATTCATTATAATAAGTAATTGAAAATGTTCAATAGTTTTTATTTTATTGTTCTAGGCAGTGGCTGAACAAGCGTTTCAGAGCGTTTCAGTTGACGACTGGAAACATTCATGTCAACATGTCATGAAAATAGAAAAAAGTTATTTTCGAAGGGGACAAACTCTGTATAGTGACATTGAAAAAAATATCATAAACCTACAAGATGAAAGTAGCAGTAATGACACATCTGAAGATAGCCAGCAGAGTTTTGGTGAAAGCTCACACCAAGACATGGATGAAGACTTATCGGGCGTGGAATATTTAGAGGAAAACATTTTTGATTCTGATTAAAATTTTTGATTCAGACTATTTTTTTTAGTTTTTGTTTAGAACACCAACTATGGAACATTTTGCCTGTGGTTAGAGAAGAACTTGGATTTGTGGGACACAGTCACACAGTAGTAAAGCTTCCAACTTGTCACTGTAATCTAAACCCTATTGAATTGATCTGGGGTCTTGTAAAACATAAAATGGTCTCACATAATGTGGGATTAGTTTCAAGGTATTTTGAAATACCTAATAATTTTATTTTTAATTCGTTAAAATAACTGCAAATGTTATCGTTCTAGGCAGTGGCTGAACAAGCGTTTCAGAGCTTTTCTTTTTTTCATAAAAACCGCCAATATTCACATTAATTGTCAAAAAAAAACTAAGTATCAAAACCGTTTTCATCGTACTATATAGGGTTACTACAACATGCACGATAGTGGCGCCACCATTATTTTCACGAAATTTTGGCCAAGCTGTACTTCCGTGTTTTAATTGTTACTCCTCTGTTTATTTACTGACGACTTACGCATTATTAAAGGACTTCCGGTGTTTCTACATTTGCAACTATCAACTTCGGCTTGTTTTGTGGACTTGATTTACTGACGACTTACGCATTATTAACCTGTTAAGCCCCGCGCGACACCGATTCAGAGTCAAACAATAGAAAATCAATTGTGTTTCATTAACTGTCCTTGACCAATTAAAGCAAATTAAATAAAATAACGACTTTAAGATCACATCACTAGAGTTTGGTTGGTATACCTCATTAGATGCTTTTGATTGTTGCCTTTGTACTGTTCGCAGCTGAGATCCCACAGGCAGGGTAGGCAATTTCTTTTCCTTCCGCTATTTTGCATTATTTAATACATAGGTATATATTAAATAATGCAAAATATATAAATATAGCGCGCTGGAGGATACTGCGGCGGGATGCGCCAACGTGCAGCGGGACGCGACAGCATGCGGCGTAAGGTATCGGCAGGGTGCAATGGTAAGCGGCGGGATGCGAAAGCATGCCACGTTATTCGCTGGAGTCCACTAGCATACGATCGCGTGGGAGAGCCAGTACAAGCGGGGATGGACTCCGCATATACCCCGTGGCATACCACGGGATGCTGCCGGGATGTTACAGCATCCAGTAGTGTGCCGGTGGCCACTGGCGGCATCGCAAATTTTAATCATCAGTGTGCTTTGGCGGGTGGCAAAGTCTCCTCGATGTCATCCCCCGCCGTGCGCCGGTGTGCGCTAGCCTTTAGACTAATAAAAAAATAAGCAGTCACGAGGACTACCGACAGAAGAGAAAACTTAAAACTTTGGAATAATATAAATATTTAAGCGTATAACATGTACACAGGCCGTAGTGCGTCGCCAGCCAGTCTGGCGCAACATGAAACGTTACGTGGTTAGCATGTCGGTGACGCGAACCCATACGTTTTGCCCATACCAAAAATCGCCCAACGCAGGTAAAGAGGTTTTCAAATAAAAAATCAAATCAAATCTGTTTATTGTGGGCATAGGTTTCACTTTAATAATTATATGAAAAATCCCTTACTTGGAATCTATTAAACCCCTCAGGGTATTCTGTAGTGTTTTATTTTTGCCCAGGCAACTCGGTTTGACCGCCAACAACTTGTCAATGTCATGAATGAATTTCGATCAGTGGTTTCTGATTTCCACTGTTTTTGTGATTTCTCATTTCAATCATTCAAATACCTGCCTAGCCAAGTCGTTGAAGAAAAGTATACTTACCGGGGTCCCCGGGTAAAATCAATAGGCCAACTGGTCAAATCAATCCAATACCATCATGCCCATGGATCCAATAAGTTAAATCTCGAGCAGAATATTTTGAACCTTAAATATTTCCTAAAACAGTTAACGCCTGTCTAGTTATTTTTGGGATATGAATGTGTGAGGATTGAAGCAATTATGAATATGCGTGGTTTATTTAAATTGTACCAAGACGTTTTACGTAGAAGACCATACTTAGTACAAGCAGTACAGACTGGAGCTCTGATGGGCTCGGGTGATTTAATTAGTCAAACCTTCATCGAGCGCAAACACTTCACAAATCTAGATGTTATGAGGACGTTAAAGTTTTCTTCTATAGGCTTTTTTGTTGGGGTAAGTAACCTATTCAAGGACAGTTTAAAAAACTTTATTTGTAGTCACGCTCGTGCATTGTTGAAATACGGTGCTTTTGTGAATCAAATATTGGTTCATGCAAACAAGAAATATTTGTTGATATTGTACTATTCGTTTTAGCGTCTAGAGCAGCATTACAGCTCTATCCAACATCAACAATTGTCCCTAGTCCCTTAAATATTTTGCATTGATAGCCCAATTCTTGAGGAAGGTTAAAGGCTATTTAACATCACGCTATGACCCTTATGAGCCCAAAAAAAAGTCTGAAAGTGCTAAGCGAAAACGAAGTAAAAGCACGGGTGGGCGATGCGATGTGACGCCGTGTTTTGGGGGCAGAGGTAGTTTTATAAAAATGCGGCTGTTATTTTAGTATATTGTGTATCTTACAACTTCCATATGACTAAAGTCGTGGGCAGAAGCTAGTCTATACAAATAAATAAAATTGAAATGTCTGATTGTAATGTCAAAATTACAGCTTTTTTACAAAATATATATTAAAGTATAAACAGGACCTAACCCTTACTAGAATTTTTAAAATTTTTGTCTATTTGTATTTAGTTAGTGTCTATTTGTCCCGGTTAATCTCCAAAACAGCTGGACTCATTTTGACGGGACTTTCACTGGCACCTAGCTGGTGTTACAAGGAGTAATTTAGGCTACTTTTATTTTAACAAAAGCCGTATCGGTTTTCAAGCAATTGCATTGCAATAAACACATTTATGGCACAAATAGTTTGACAGTCACTCGCATGTACATGTACTGATATTCAGCTACATCTGCTTAGACTGGAAGCCGACCTCAACATAGTTGGGAAAAGGCTAGGCAGATACTGCACAGCAGAATGCACATTAACAGCAGAGTAACATTGCAGTCAGGATGCAGTTTATCTCTTAAACCTCTATGAACACTTGTCCAGTGGGTTCAGCTGTATGTGAATAATGCTAGTTTCTAACAGTACAACACATTATACCATTTGCTTTATCATTTTAGGGGCCTGCATTGCGTGTTTGGTATGGAGCATTGTACAAGTACGTAGGTTCCAGTGGCACAACTGTAGCCTTGAAGAAAGTGTTTATTGATCAGATTGTATTTGCACCACTATTTTTGTTTGCTATACTTAGTGCAGTGGCATTTATGCAAGGTAAGGACTCTGACAATATTATCAGTGATTTAGAAGCGAATTACTTAGATGTTTTAAAATCAAACTATTTACTTTGGCCATGGGTACAGATATTAAATTTTACCTATGTTCCCCTCCAATATCAAGTTTTATTAGTTCAAGTTGTTGCTCTGTTCTGGAATACATATTTGTCCTGGAAAACAAACAAGCAAAGAGTGATTCAACAATAGTTTGCATTAAAATTAAAACCATTTTGCAATAAGGTACTTTTAATTATGTAATTTTTTAAGTTCAATTTCTTGTAAATCCTATTATTGTCGTAAAAGCAATCTCAAATAATGTTTTATAAGCTTATTTTCTTCTTTGTCTAATGAAGAATATGGTAGAAATACAATACAAAATACATAATGTGGTGTTTTATTCAACATTTCACCCTGACCTGAGATAATGATGTCAGACGGTGTGGCATGAGATCATGACACACCATCTGATATCACTACCATCTAACACCAACATGAAACATTACATTGTATTTATTGGTTCACATAAAATGTACGAAAGTGATGAAGAAGGATTTTTGCAATAATAAACCTGCAGGGCAACATGTTGTGAGCTATTAGGCAGTAGCGACCCCACAGACCCTAACGGCCGGGACAAGTGTTGTTCCTCATCTCTGGAATCTATTGGCCGACTTGAGTGGAGATTCGCAAGAGTAACTTGCTTGGAGGAAGGAAGTATTCCAGTAAGATGCTGGTAGGGTTCTTGACCGTTCTTCTGGGCTCTGGGATTATCCTGATAGCTGTGGAATACCTCTCCACTGTTGCTACGTCACTATGTGCAGACAGACGGATATGGCGAAACTATAAGGGTTCCTTGTTTACTACGGAACCCTAAAAACGGCTGGAGGGATTTGGATGAATGCACACAACAAACATAAATTAATCCCGGTAGTACCTACACACGGCTACATATCAAGCTATACATTTCCGAGATACCTATGTAGCCGTGTGTACATTTCCGTTGGATAATTTCCGCGGGCAAAAGCTAGTAGGTACCTCTCAGGGTTGTTGCGAACATCAGCATCAGCATCCGCAGAACTTCAGCATCATTTTCACCATCAGCATCAGCATCCGCATTGATCGATGCTGATTATTAATGCTGAAGTTCGAGTCGTGACATGACCTCAAAGGGGGCGGGGCTTGTAGCACGAATTGTGTTCGCTTGCGAGTTTTGACGAATCCAGAGATCGACCGTTTCCGACGTTTGGCTCCCAAACTGGAGCGGGCAGGCGCTGCATTGAAGCGGCTCCTGCCCAATCTAGGGGGTCCAAACGCCTCCTGCCGGAGGCTCTACGCGGGGGTCGTGCAGTCCATGGCCCTCTACGGGGCTCCTGTATGGGCGCGCTCTCTGGCGCTGCGGCCAGCCCGCCGGTTGAACGCGGCCCAAAGGGTCATGGCCATCCGGATGGTCCGGGCACATGGAGAGTACGGTTATCGCAACCCAGTGCTGGGCACGCCACGATTGCGGCGATAAGTCCCCTCTTTGAGGAATGGCTAGAGAGGCGCCACGGCGTCCTCACCTTCCGCCTGACGCAGGTCCTCACTGGACACGGCAGCTTCGGGACGTTCCTGTTTTGGATAAGGCGGGAGGAAACGCCCGGGTGTCACCACTGTGTGGATCGCCCGGAGGACACGGTGGAGGTCTGCCCGGCTTATGCAGAGCACCGCCGTATCCTCGTGGAGGCGATCGGCGGCAGAGATCTCTCGCGTCCAGCCCTGGTTCAGGCCATGGTATGGAGCGAGAGGGCATGGGCAGCCGTCACCTCCTTCTGCGAAGCAGTAATGCTCGCAAAGGAGGAGGCGGGACGGTTGAGGGTAAGGCAAGTTTCGCGCCCTCTCGCCCCTAGCCGCCGCAGGAGACGCCCTGGGCGTCGGGATTCCGGGCGGATTTCCGGCCACCGTAGGCGCGGGCTTGCGGACGGTGAGCAATGGGTAGCTCACCGTCCGGTAAGGACCAAGCCCAGGTCGACGGCGCGTTGTATTCCACGCGCGCCTCAAAGAGATGTCGTCAGCACATGTGTAGGGGTCCACTAGGGCCGATGCCTGCCGGGGTCGCGGGAAGGTACTAAAGGGTCACCGAGGCCCCTGGCAACACAGGCAACAGGAAGGAATACGGGTGGGTTTTAGTCATTAAGAGTCTGACACACCCTCCCGCTCCACCCAGAGCGGGAGAAGTTATTTGATGATTTCCCATCCAAAAAAAAAAAAAGGTCGACCGCGGTGATTGCGATTGTAAACAAACGCAAACTTGTCTCATTACGTTATAATACGTCATTGCGCGTGAAAGTTATTGTTCTTTTTGTAAATTGTTAAATAATGCCGCCACCGTTGAGAAGTGGAATATGGTCGTATTTTAAATTAGTGAATCAAGGAAAACTGTGCAACACCAAGTGTGCAATACCAAGGAAAACTGCAACTTTTAGGTATAAATTCATAATGGTCACTGTTTTTTAAGAAATAATTAAAATCAGCATAAGCATCCGCTGATGTGAAAAAAATATGCATCAGCAACAACCCTGGTACCTACTATATAATAATATAATTAGCTTGCTACATATTAGTAATCTGTGAATATAATATAATAAATATTTTTTTGTTTGAACTTGCTAATCTCTGGAACTGCCAGTCTGACAGCCCAATTCTTGAAGAAGGTTTTTATCCTCACGCTATGACCCTTACGAGCTGAGTAAAAAGAAAGAACGCTAAGCGGAAACGAAGTATAAGCGCGTGTGCGTTACCCCAGCAAAATAATGTCGAAAATAGTCATTTAAATCTTATAGATAATTAGTTGCCCAGTTTCTGTAATCGTTGCGCTCATTTTTGAATTTGTTGCACTTATAGTTTTTTAGTTATTTCACAAAATCATTTCCTGCTGGGGTAACGTTTATAACGTTACCGCAGCCAGACATTTTTTTAATAGGAATTTTGAAAAAAATATTAGCTATATAATTAGTTGTCCAGCCGAGGTAAATGATGCACCTTATTTTGTATTTGTTCTTTCTTCGGCTGCGAAGTTATTCGAGATCCTGCTGGAGTAACGTTTGTGGTTTTGCTGGATCTCTGAAACGGATAAGCGGATTCTTATCACCTTTTGTACATAACTTCTTAGGAATTAGTTGTGCAATGAAAAAACCAAAATAATGCACCGTTTAAAGGTTATTTAATTAATTATAAAAACACATCAATAGGTCCTAGCTCTATAGACTTACTTTAATATTTTTTTTTTTTTTTTTTTTCTTTGGCTTCGCACGGTTTGTGCATTTAGCCAATGTCACTGGAGGGACAGGCGTATAAAATAGCCGTGTATCCTTGCGGGTCGAGGACGTCAGAAAAATTATTATCTGGAATGCATAATAATTCAATTTGCCTTTTTTTTTTGAGCAAACTTTCAAAGAGGAATTGGTGACGGTCAGGTGGCGTTTGTAGCCTAACTCCAGCAAATAATGCAAAAGCGGTACCTGTGCTTCTCCTGGCGAAAGTCTTGAAGAATCCTTCTGGGCAGGTGGCCACCTTGCTTGCCCGTACACTGGTCACTTGATGTTAAAAATTAAGTGGCAACATTCATTAGTTCCTGTTTTTGACACAGAAAAGTGTGTGGCGCTAGACGTATTGAGATAGAATCATTATCAGAAAAAATCGCACTGGAATATTTTCCCTCCCCGAAGTCCGAATGTAAAGGAACATATTATTTGCTCTGTAATCATCTAATGTATATATAAATCAGCCTGTGGCATATTCATTAAAATGTAACAGAAGTGTACTCCGTGTCAAAATGAACTGTGTAATCTGTGGTCTATCTGTGACATCTGTCAACAATAAAAAGCCCCGCCATGTAGCCGTCATCTGCCGTGTTTGATTCCAACCAATAAATCTATCCTAGTCAGGGTGATCCCCACGAACTTTCAATACTTGAAAGTCTATATTTTGGATTTAATCGGACGCGGGTTATTATTTTTAATTTTGAAAACGTAGCACAGTATATCCCCAAGGATTACGGGATAACGTAATAAAGTTTTGCGGTTTTGCGGGCGCGATGAACTGAGATTGAAAAAACGTGGTTTGCGGTGAGACGAAATGCTTCCGTTCGACGCCGCTGCACTATGACGTCTGACAGCCATCATTAGCTGTCACTAGCCGCAGGATTCTCTAAATCCCGCGACACACAATATCCGCGGCTGCAATATAAGCCTAAGACAGACTACAGACACCTTATAAACCGTCTACAATCAAAAAAATGTAAGGGGCAATAACTTGCCACACCATACTCCCCGCCTTGAAAGGATTCGAGCTTTCAAAGATGATAATCTATACGCTGAAAAGCTGGTGCGGTTGGGAGGATGAGATGATGTTTATATATCTGGCAGTCTGAAAGCATCAAGAGAATCCCAAGCAGCAGTTCAAAACACCATTACTAGGAAACGGCGTTCGAAATTAATTATCAGATTCCAAAGAATGAAATTGCAGTTTGATTAAATTAAGACAAAGTTGAATTACTAAGCTAAATTATAACTATGTAATGGCGTACCATTGAGAAAATATACTATTGTAAATTATAAACTAAATTAAACTACGAAATAATATAGTTCTATTGGGTTGGCAAAGGATATAACTTGGTGACAGGACGTTTATATGTACCTGACGCGGTTTTTACTGAAGCTACTCGAATTACACCATCCGATCCCGGAAAAACTTCCACTATGATGCCCAATGGCCAAGTCAATGGTGGTACGTTATCTTGACCCAAGAGAACGACAGTACCGATCTCTATAGGGCGATCGGGAGTGCACCATTTCTGGCGAACTTGCAACGTGTGCAAGTACTCAACTCGCCATTTGTTCCAGTAGGATAACACAAGCCTTTTGCGGTTTGTTAAATTTATGTTTTCTTCTGTCAATTCAGAAGAAGGCAAATGCTTAAGTGGACTGGACATTAGAAAATGCGCAGGCGTGAGCACGCCCGGATGCGGGTCTGATGAGAGAACACTAAGCGGTCGAGAATTTAAAAGGCACTCGATTTGTACCAGTACGGTAGAGAGTTCCTCGTAAGTGAGAAGCTGCTTTCCTATGACTCTATACAAGTGAGTTTTAACACTCTTAATGTTCGACTCCCAAATACCTCCGAAGTGCGGAGCTCGCGGCGGTATTCTTGTCCACTCAATGCGAGATTTTAGAAGCTCATTTTTAATATCTGTTTGAACAGACGAGTTCAATAAGAATAAATATCATCAAGTTGCGCCTTAGCGCCAACAAAATTGGTACCATTGTCTGAGTACATGACAGACACTGGACCACGGCGAGAAATAAATCTTTTAAATGCGGATAAGAAAGCCTCGGATGTGAGGTCCGATACGAGTTCGATATGTATGGCTTTAGTTACCATACATATGAACAAACATATATAAAGTTTTTGCGAACGTTGATCTCTACGGCGAATAGGTGTGTAAGCAAGCGGCCCGGCGAAATCTACTCCAGTGTGCACAAAGGCTTTAGTATCACGGACACGGTATCCAGGAAGTTCAGCCATTTTGGGTGTTAGATGCGTAGGATTTAGACGGAAACAAGTGTTGCATTTCCGACAGCGGGAACGTATGACTGTTCGTCCATCTAATATCCAAAACCGCTGCCTTATAATAGACATCAATAATCCGGGGCCCGTGTGGCAGTACGTATTGTGATAGTGATCAATAATAAGATCAACTACGCGGTCACGTTTAGGTAAAAGCGCGGGATGCTTGGCTTCATATGGTAAGTCAGATTTAGACAATCTGCCCCCAATACGTAAGATTCCGTAGCTATCAATAAAGACAGACAAACAGCGCAACTTCTTAGATGGAAGTTCGCCTGCTTTAATTAAATTTAAATCGTTAGAAAAATGCGTATTTTGAACTATTCGAATAATGAAATTTTCGGCGGTTTGTATATTTTTAACAGAGCTATGACTAAGTAGTCTGTTCTTAAATTTAAGAATGTACATAAATACACGTAACAATTTATTCCATGAACAAACACGGCCAGCTATTGTATCTAAAATACGCGGTTCAGTATTTGATGTTTCTACAAGAAAAACCTTTGATTTAAACTCTGGCAATGTTTCACATTCAGTAGGAGAGAATTTTAAAGGCCACTCGCTAATGGGTCGATGGAGCCAAGTAGGACCGTTCCACCATAACGAGTGTTCAATTAAATCAGATGGCAGCATGCCGCGGGAGAGACAATCGCTAGGATTCTCCTTTCCGGACACGTGATTAAAACTAGCGGCAGGTAGGTTTTCCTGTATTTTAGCAATGCGATTACTGACAAAAATAGACCATCTATGGGGAGATGAGTGGATCCACGAAAGAGCTATGGTGGAGTCCGAGAAAGTGTAGACACCTGCAATAGGTACACGAGCGGAAAGTTTATCTTTGACCACGCGAACAAGCTTAGACAGAAGTAAAGCGGCGACAAGTTCTAATCGAGCTAGCGTTGTTATTTTAGCGGGGGAAACTTTGGACTTTGCACATAATAAAGCCGAACGCTGATATTGCCTTTAGAGTCAGTTATGTGTAAATAAATACAACAACCATAACCACTAAAGCTGGCGTCGCAAAAGGCTACGATATTCACTACAGCTTCTCTAAAGACGCCAAGTTTCGCGCCCTCTCGCCCCTAGCCGCCGCAGGAGACGCCCTGGGCGTCGGGATTCCGGGCGGATTTCCGGCCACCGTAGGCGCGGGCTTGCGGACGGTGAGAAATGGGTAGCTCACCGTCCGGTAAGGACCAGGCCCAGGTCGACGGCGCGTTGTATTCCACGCGCGCCTCAAAGAGATGTCGTCAGCACATGTGTAGGGGTCCACTAGGGCCGATGCCTGCCGGGGTCGCGGGAAGGTACTTATGGGTCACCGAGGCCCCCGCAACACAGGCAACAGGAAGGAATACGGGTGGGTTTTAGTCAGTAAGAGTCTGACACACCCTCCCGCTCCGCCCAGAGCGGGAGAAGTTATTTGATGATTTCCCACCCTCAAAAAAAAAAAAAAAAAGGGTATCCACATTAACGAATGCAAAATTTTCGTATTCGTCATCATCAAATGTTTCCGCTTGTTCAATTACTAATAAACTTTGTGCTTCTACTGACAAAGTTTTATGTTTTCTGCGAAGTTTGTGACGTTTCGCTGAGATGAGTGGATCAGAGCTGGTCAATAAATTATTTAAAATGTCTTCATTTGTAGTTTTTCTACTGCATTTCCTGGAATGGTGTTGGCGGTACCTACGAAAGTCTTTATTTCTAGCTTCAGCAGCTTCTTCAGATAGTTGTCCAATTGGTATTAGACCAAAACTTTCAATAATGGCTGCACCATGCATAAGAACTTTATGAACACTTGAAGGCATATAATACCAGCTATATAATTCCAAATACAGTTGCATGGTCACTTGAGCATATTTGTGAAATTTCGCTGTGTCAATGTGGTAACCTGATGAAATTGCCTCTAAAATGATTGCAAATCGCTTTATTAATTCTTCACTAACACCAGTTATCTCAGCAGTCATGTTTGGATTTGCAAAAAATCTTCTAGCAGTATTTCCGTCATTCGTGGAGCCGTGCCCTTGTTTAACAACATCAATCAGAAGTCCCATTCTATTTTTAAAAGCGTCTTGTATGTCTTTTTCTTTGTATGTCTTTTTTTTATATTAACAAACTGCACGAAGTACTAAGTACCTATACAAATGTCTTAACTTGGTTTTAAAATCTATGGTACACTTCACCAAACTAAATTCACTAAAACGTATCTAAAATCCAATTATAGTGAGTCAACACACTACACTACGTATTTCGTATGCGTAAAATTAAATTAGGTAAGGGTGGTTGGTCGTCCTCGTCTAACCAAAACAATGATTCGCGAAATACTAAATGCTAGATAAATAGCATTCGTGATTTGCCGCGCATATTGTAAACAACGCAAGTGAAAGCATTGTCGCCATTCCGTGCGCCCGCGCCCAGCCCCTGTCATTTTATCGCCGATCGCGTAGCTTCGCAACGTCGCAAATCACACCGCAGCACCCAAGACGGCCCGAGCCCATCCGATCCGAATCACCGAAGTCCGCGTTCATTCAAGTAATGATTTAAAAGTATTGATTTTGTCGTTGTCATTGCATGATAAAATGATTTTAAAATATCGATGATTTTAACATGTGACATGATATCGGACTCATCTCTCAGTGTGAATTAAAAAAAAAACATATTAAGTGGGATGGCCCGCGGCGGTGACTAGGTGTGTTAAATATTTCAAATTTAAAAAAGACTATATAATTTGGCGAGATACGAACTCAGTAAGCTGTACCGAAATTCAATATCTCGGTTTTATATACTAATATTTGATTAAAAATGAGTTCAAGCGAATCTGAAATTTTGACCAAACTACTATTTTTTACTTTTATAATCAAAATGAAAGTAGAATGTGAGTCGGGCACGGGTGAGTCACCAATTGGGTATTTTACTATATGAGAAAAAATCTGTAAATATAATATTGAGATAGTTTAGGTAATAAAAAAAAACTTTTTATTTCAGGCATATTTGGCCCATACATATTGTTAGTAAAACAAATAAGCAGTCGGAAAATTTTAGTTAATTTTTCATAAAATAATAAAATAAAACTTAATTTAAAGTTTTCAGTTTTTCTAACCTGTTTTTATCACCATGAAATAGGGCTACTATTTCATGGTGATAAAAACAGGCCATGTTATTACGTCATACGGCTGTGTAAACTAAAAAGTGCCTACTGATCGACGTATATTAGCTTTGTAATTTTATTAATTTCGTAACCAACGTAATTTAAATTTAATTAAAAGCACACCAACGTTATGTACAATAATAAATAATTTTAAATTATATACAATTATCATACAAGATATCAGCGCATTTGGATACACAGCCAACTGACGTCATGACCACAGAGCAATATGGCGTCCACTGCGTCCAGCGTTTTCGTCAAACAACACGCGAAATTTGAAAATGTAAAATGCATTTTTATGGTACTTACGATTGAATAAAAATTTAGTTTTTTTAGTGTCATATTAGCACTATAGAATTATATTGAGACACTTTTCAAAAATGGGGGTAATACCCTATTCCTACTATAGCCACTCTCGCTGCGCTCGAGCGTCTAAATACGTCGTATGGGTATTAATTCCTTTCGACCCTTGTATAGCAACCTACTATTCCCACTTTCTCATCATGTGAAAATTACTTGGGAATTTTTCAATGCCTATTTCTTTGCAACCAAAGGCTACACAACGAACCATTATATTGATAAAAGTCAGAAAAACAAAATATTGTATAATTTCTTTGGAGTTTAACAGTTCGTTTGTAACAAACACTTAGCGCCATCTACGCAGAACTAAGATAAGATAACATAAGATATATTTATATATTTTGTAAAACATGAGTACAGTATACAGGTCTTATAATCAATATGAGGTAGCTACATGTTTTGCCATTTATGGCGTACAAAATTGACTAATTTTGTCTATGACTATGGTTTTTATTGTTGCTTAATGCGACTGCACTAGGCAACAATAAAAACCATAACAAAACAATAAAAAACAAAGAAAGAAATTACAATGTATAAATTAAAATTATGTCGAAATTTAATTCAAAATTACATAGTCAAGATTTGTATTCAATTAAAAATTAAAATGTCAAAATTAAAACTAATTTTGAGAATTCTATATAAGGAAAATATCGTATAGGAATTCATCTAGGCTGTAATAGAACTTCTCTAGTAATGACGCCTGAAGGGACTATTTATATTTGTTTGGAGGCATACATTTAATAATATCAAGTATCTTATTATAAATATTTGGTGCAATACCAAAGAAACTCTTTTGAAAGTGTTCTTCCCATTACTCAAGAAGCTAAGGACAGTCTGATAAGAACATTTTTCTGTAGCTACAACTAGGGCTTTCAATACCGGTATTCCGGGATCCCGTAATACCGTGATCACGGATTTTATTTTGGCCTTTTACAATACCGGTATTGACACCCCAATACCGTGATTACGGTATTACAAACATTAGATCTGAAAATTATGTGATCTTATTTTTACACTTGTTTTCTACTCTCACTACTTACTCTAGCTACTTAGCTAGTTAAGCTATTAACTAACTTACTAAGTTACTTGCATTTCTACAAATATATGATACCTATGTTGATTCTTGATTTATTTTGTTACTTGTTTAGTTTTAGATTTATTGATTGTTTTTTTATAACTTAATTATTAAGAATGTTACTAAAATGATTACCAAATGATTGCTACTAGCTAGTTAAGGTATACTTTACTTACTTACATTTCTATAAATAATGATACATATTGATTTTTACATGAGACATGGTGACATTTAGGTAATAATAATAAATTTATATTTTTTTGATATTGTACAAACAAAGTCTATGTGAAATGCCTTCCTGCAAAAAGAGTAGATTAAGTTTAAGTTTTCATTAGGTTCCTAATTCCTAGTCCTACCTAAATAATCAACCAATACCAAATTATTATATAAGAATTAAGAAAGCTATGTATGTATAACGTATTTATTTTATTATTTTCAATAAATAAGAACAATATAGACATTTGAAAATATAAAATGGCGTATTTTATTGATTTTATTAATGTCCTAATTGAACATTCGTTCAATACCGGACTACCGGTATTGATACCGGTATTGAAATAATTCGGTATTTGAAAGCCCTAGCTACAACGGTAGCTTCCCGGGCTGCCTAGTCTCCAATTCCACCCTGTATTACTCCGATCGGACAAGAAATCAAGACCAAGGCCATTGGAATCTTGTACTAAATCTTATTATGTACTTTTATTAGGATATAGCCAAGTTCTATTGGAGCGGATACACCAGTCTCCATACATTTCGTGGCATCACTGTGTGTCCGCTGTCAGTAAGGTGAGTATTGACATATAAATATATGGACTGGAAATACCTACAAAAAAAAAAGTGCATACCTACAACTCGATATTGGCGCATAAAATGGTTGCCGTTGCTAGGGTTGTGTCAATCAAGGAACATGGGTGTTACTATAACTAGTATCGATACTTTACACTGTGAATCCAATACACTGTAACTACGAATAACCAATTTTGAACAAAATTACGATCCATTTTTTTTCAGTTTTTCGAAGATTACTCCAAAATTTTCTTTGCAAAGTATTTAGTGTTTGGTATCAAGTTAAAGGTAATTTTGAGTTGAGTTATCAAGCCCAGTATGTTTTATATTTGTGTAAAATATAGATAAGTAATTATCGTGGATAACTTGTGTTGCCGTAATAGTCGTCAGAAGCGAAGGAAGAAATTGTTAAGAGCCATTTCACAAAATTATTACGCTCGAGTTTAGGTAAAAGACGGCATTATTGTGTATGTGTGCGCAGCTATCCACACATACACAATGCAAGCAGTGTAGCGCGAGCGTCGAGATGGACTAAACAGTCTTGAGCCGTTATAATCGTAATGCACCATGGTTAGAGATTTATGAAAAAAGTTATTTTATTTATTCAGTCTACTAAAGCTTTCTAAACTACTAAAAAATCACAAATATATGTTATGTAAAGTATGTAATAAAAATTAACGTTTACAAAAAGTGTGCATTTAGCCAACAGTAGTAAATATTCTATACAATAATAGTGCCTAATAATAAACTAAAACTAAACTATTTTTAATTACAGGTACAAATGATGATGGTTTGGAATTAGAATGTTAGGTAGCGACCCACCCGATCTAGGTTTATTCAAACCTGTGTTTCAGGCCATCACAGTAGTATATACAACATAGTAGCCCTCTCAATTTCATGGCGTTTTGACGCCTGTTCTTTTAAATTGTTCAAAAAAAGTTGTTTTCCTTGTTCATAATCTGCAGCGTCCATATCCGGTCTAGCACATTTCTTTCCGTAATGAGCATCTACAGGATTGTAATTGATTTTTTTGCGAGCTCTACCTCTACGCGCCATTACTTCTCGACTATTTTTGGCGAATCTCCTGGCTTCCAACGACTTTAAAGATTTTTCAGGACTAGCGTGATAGATTGATTTCTAAAAAGTATATTGTGGCTTGCCGGTATTTAAACGATACCACTGCTGCATAGCATCTTGTAGTGTAGGAGTCTTTTAACGAACATTTTTGACACAATGGTATACACAACCCTTACGCCCCATTGCAAAAATAATAAACAAAAATATGTAATTATTCTACAAACTACTAAACTAATACTTTACTTGATAATAAATTACCTTATGCAAAAAAAATACGAAGGGAATCAAAATGTTGTAGTCGTAGTATAATAATTCGTTCACAATACGTGCGCTCGAAAATCGAGACGCGGGAAAATATGGCACAGGTCCTACCTCGATGGGCGCTCACGCCGTACTAAACGGTGCCCTTTTTTTTTTTTTAAATGGCATCTCGTAGTTGACCTTGAGAGGTCGTGACTACTTAACCGGACTTTCCTGTGGCTGCCTTAAGCGGACTCAAAGCCTCCAGCCAGGGGCGAATTTCTTATAATACTAAGCGACTGCACGCTAAGGGCACCCCCTGTGGGGTACGGACCACGGCTTAGGGCGTCGCTGGGGGGAGGACAGCAAGGTGGGACAGGCTGGATCTGGTTAATATTATTATTATTTATCGGGGAATTTAAAACTACAGGCTCAGCTGCGGCGCGGGCTGGCACTTCGTCGAGCAAGGGTCGGGGGGGACAATTACGTCGGGGTTTACGCGAGGGACCTCGGCGGCGAGGTCGGAACGTAGGTCGGTGTGATTTGTACACTGTACTCGTTGCCCTACTGCTTTCCTGGAGGAGGGTAATGGGGTCATCGGGGTCGGTGAGGGTATGCCTTGGACGGCGAATAGAGCTAATGGTGGAGGGCCTATAACTGGCGGCCTGCACAACCAGAGGGTTGCGGTGGGTGGTGGCGGAGTCGAAGAAGCGCTTCGTGATGCGCTTCATGAACTGCTTGATGATGGGGATTTTGAGATCGAGATGGAGGATCTCGTTTCGGGCTCCCATTGCTTTTCGGAGGAAACGGTTTTGGAGGGACTGCATCCTGTGGATGTGGTGGGGTCTAGCATGTGCGAAGACTGCACAGGCATAAGTCATGATGGGACGGATGCACGCTGTATAAATACGCAATTTGCCCTTAAGGGACAATTTGCTGCGCGCATTTAGGACGGAGTGTAGTCTACCGAGAGCGAAAGCGGCACGCGAACGCACCTGCTTGATGTGCTCTGAGAACGAGAGATTGGTCAAGGGTCACGCCTAGGTACTTGGCTCGCTTCTCCCAAGGGATAGGCTTGCCGAACATGGTGAGCGGTCGGGGGGGATGAGGTTTCTACGCTGTTTGGTGAAAAGAACAGCCTGACTTTTGTCGGGGTTGACCTCGATTCTCCACTTTCTAAACCAAGCGCCAAGCCAAGTTGACTTCGGTCTGGAGAGTGCGAGATATGTGGTCGTGGACTAACCCGGTGTAGTAGATGGCCGTGTCGTCTACGAACAGAGCCAACTGTGCCTTTCTACTTTTCGGGATGTCGCTGGTGAAAAGAGTAAAAATGAGAGGGGATAGTACAGAGCCCTGAGGGACGCCTGCACGGATAGGGTGAGGGGAGGATAGCGCTCCTTCGATGCGATAGCGGAAGGTGCGGTTTGACAAGAAGTCTCGTAAGATGAGCACGAGACGATCGGGCACACCGAGTTTGTAGAGCTTACGAGTATATAATAAGCCGTTGTGCCAGACCTTGTCGAACGCTTTCGCTATGTCGAAGAATACAGCACCGGTCGTAAGACCTCGTTGAAAGCCGTAGCTTATGTGTTCAACGATGCGGTGGACCTGTTGGACGCAAGAATGTTAGGATCTAAAACCGAACTGCTGGTCGGGGATGAGGCCCTTTGTTTCCGCAAAATCTCTGAGGCGCTTTAAGATAAGCCTCTCATGGATTTTGCCGAAGACATTGAGCAGACTGATGGGCCGGTAGCTGGTGGGCTCCGTTTTCGGCTTACCGGGCTTCGGTATGCCGATGACGGTGGCCTTCTTCCACTCTTGTGGGAAGATGTTATTGATCAGGGCTCCATTGAAGATGGTGGCCATGAGCATTATGAGGTGAGCGGGGAACAGTTGGAGCACCCTATTGGTGATTCCGTCTGAACCGGGGGCTTTGCGAGGTTTTAGACCCTTGATGATATCATGCACTTCATCTGGAGTGACGGGAGGCAGAGGATAGTCAGGGTCTTCAACGGGCGGGAGGGATGCTCTACGTTCGACTTCCGCGTCGACCTGGGACAGGTGAGCTTGGTCTACTGGTTGAGAGCTAGGTGAGCATTGAGCCTCAAGACTATCGGCTAGGCATTCCGCCTTGTCGACGTCATCGAAAGCGATGGTCTTGTCGGGGCGCACCAGGGGGGGCATTGAGACGACTTCATCGGATTTGAGTTTCCTCTGAAGGTCCCAGAACGCTCGGTGAGTGGGCTCTAACTCGCTCAGCATCTTGTCCCAGCCGGCGTCACGCAGCTCCGATAGGCGTGTCTTTACAGATCTCTGTAAATAGCGCATATGGGCTTTGTTCGCGTGGTTGGGAAAGTTACTGTACGCACGGACAGCCGCGTTCTTCTCATTCAACAGTTCGCGCACATCGTCCGGGAGCTTCCAGCGATGGTCGTCCATCGCCGGAACCTCCCTTGAACAGTCGTTCAGGACTGATTGTACGTGTACTGTGAATGAGTCGATCGCGGCTGTCGTGTCAGCGATAGAGTCGAAGTGGTCAGGAATGGAGTCTAGTCGGGGACCTAACGTGGTGGATTTCAGGCAGTCGCTTATTTTCCACCAGTCTGTAACTAACTTGGTGAGAGGGGGTCTATCAGGGTCGTGGAGACCTAGGCGTGGGGCCAGCTTTACAACAACTGGACGGTGGTCAGAGGAGAGTTCGTCAAGCGCCTCTATAGAATCCAACCGTAGGTTGATACTCTTTAGAAGCGCTATGTCAAGTACGTCGGGGGTATGGCTAGGGTCGTGGGGAAAGTGAGTGGGAGTCACCGGGGTGATGATGTCGAAGTTGAGGATGGGACATAGGTCAAACAGGTGTTTGCCTCTGGTGGACGTCCTGGTGCTGTTCCAGGCATGATGTTTGGCGTTGAGATCGCCCGCTATGATAACGGAGTCACTCAGGCCAAGTAAAATGGAAAGGTCGTCAGTGAGGGGGGGAAGGGTTAACTCCGATGTGCAAACGGGGGGAACATAGGCCGATACTATGGTGATCGGTTGATGGCCAGTCATGCCTAACTTACACATGGACACTTCTAAACGAGAGAGAGGGGGCGGGTCCATTGGGATGCAGTGCAGGGACGTTCTATAATAAATTAAGGTGCCGCCCTTGTGGCATCTAGTCCTGTCATTGCGAACTATACGATAGTTGGCAATTGACGGGTTTCGACGGCTGGGCTTTAAGAAGGTTTCCTGTAAGAGGAGAATATCAATTTGGTGGTCGCGGAGGAATGCAGCGATTTCATCGCGTTGATTAATCATGCCATTGGCATTAAAGAAACCTAACTTTAAGGATCGGGGTTTGGTACGTGCTTTGGGTTGTATATCCATTACTGGGGGGTTTTCGCGAAGTTTTCAAGGGCTTGCGTAATTTCGGGATACGCGTGGAAGATACGCTGGATGTGGGCGAGATCGCAGGAGTTTCGGGCGGCAACGAGCTCGTTGGCCATTTTACGCGCGCGGGGCGTGAAGAATAACGCGAAGGGATGGACGGACCGACCACCGGAGTGGTTGGAGCGGCGACGGGCCGTGGCGCAGCGGTTGCGGCAGCGGCCATGGGAGCGGGCGCGGGTCTCGCGGGTTGTACTGGTACGGGCGCGGAGACGCGGATGCGGGGGTCCATCAGCGGTCTGATGGGAGGCGGAGTGGGTCTCGGCTGAACCATAGCAGGGAAGGCCTGCTGGTGGTTCATGTAGTTCCAAGGGCTAGGCCTTTGCGAGCTTAGCCTCTGGGGGAGTTGTGAAGAAGAACCCATATGATGGGCACTCTCTCTGCTGGCGGGCGTCTGCACGCTTCACCAGCTTTAAGGAAGAGGTCTTGGGGGCCATACGACAGCCTCGGTAGTTGGCTGGGTGCCCGGCCTCACCGCACAGCACGCAGCTGGGCGGCTCGGTGCATAATAACCTGTCTTTGGGGTGGGGACAGTCGGACGTGCCATGCTCACCCAGGCACTTGACGCACCTGGGTGTCGCATGGCAGTTCTTCTGCGCATGCCCGTAGAGTTGGCAACGATGACATTGCCCGACGACGCCGCTCTTCCTGGGCTTCTCGATTACGAGGCCCGTGAGACGGCAGATATTGGAGACTTTGAATATAGGGTGATGCCCTTCTGACGGGGGGCATACGACAAGGACCATGTCGTACGTTGAACCCCCCCTGGCGCGGTGCATGCGGTGCACTTCGTCCACGGGGACGCCCTGGGACTCAAGGTCGGCCTTGATGTCGGCCGTGGGGATTTCCTTCGGGATCCTATGGATCACCACTCTGGTCTGGCGTTCCTCGGGGAGCGAGTAGGTGTGGTATGACACACCTCTCGCCCGGAGGACCCTGGTTAATTCCCGATAATCGCGGGATGTCGGGACAGATATTTTAATACCCTAGTAGTTGTGGCTTTCGAAAAGCCGATTTTCAGGTCGACGCACCATTTGGACACGTCCAACCATTTGGATTTATCCTGCAAGATTACAGGAGGAGGAGGGGGGATCTTTTTTGGGGCCGGAGTGGCCGGAGTGTCCTTAGTGGACGAAGCGGTCGGGGTGGGGATAGTGGCGGAGGGCGCCACAGATATTGAGGGAGTGGGGGCGGAGAGAACCTCCGTGGCGGCTATTTTGTCCGCCTGCGAGGATTTCGCCTTTCTCTGCTTCCTCTTCTTCCCCTTTCCGGTGACGGCCACGAAGCCGTCGTCCTCGGAAGAGGGAGCAGAGTGGGCAGAAGAAGAGTTGACTGACTCGACGTCGGAGTAAGAAAACGGGGTTGGGCACCTCTTGTCTTGCGACAAGGGCTCCTCAGTGTCCATAGACACTGAGGGGCTAGGAGGGATCACAGTCGCGGCCGTGGGGGTCAGGGCAACGCTGAAGTCAGCGATGGAGTCGGTGGAAAGCGGCTGGCTAAAAGCTGCAAACCTAGCGCCATATCTGGCGAGGAAGTCTGGGTCCTTGAGGAGGACCTCTTTGAAGAACGCCGCTATAAGGGCGTCCTCCATGACGGGGGAGAGGGGGATTACGGGGGCGAAATTTTGGAATCTAATTCCTCCTAATAAAGACCTAACGGCCCTAAACCTAACTCCCCGGGTGGATAGGCCCGGGGATGAGTCGCCCTCCCTGTCGGGTGCAGACAGGGAGGTGTGTACCTAATTGTGAGCCCTAAGCTTGTAACCCTTTGCCAGTCTTAATGTGCAAAGGGGCCCTGAACCAGTCTAGCGCGAAGGGTGTAGACACACCCTAAAGACACTAGGTGAGTAGCTGTAAAGGAATTCAGTGCACCAGAGCCGACTAGGAGATCCCCCAAGGCCGGTTAACTCTGGGACCCTTCCAATTAACTGCCTAGCCCTGAAGGGGTTCGGCGGGTGTATTGGGACAACAACACGCCACTCGGTTTCGTTGGCACCGTGAGGTATCCACCGAGGACCACGAAACAGTGGTTTTAGCCCAGAGGGGGCCTATGAAGCTACTCTGACAATTACTCTGTTCGAGAAACACCTGCCTTGAAAAAGGCACTTTTTGAGATCAATACGGCCGATTAATAAAATTAATCGACCGTGGATCGGAAGTAGTCGGCGACTACTGGGAGTTACGGCAGCGTAACGAAATCCGGAATTCGACGGGCGCAGTGAACGAGTGCAGCGAGCGGGAGCGGCAGCACGTCCGTTCACGGCGGGTGGCGAGCACGGAATCAAAAAACGGTGCCCGCTTAGCATCGGAATTTATTCGAATTTAGAGTGATTTTAATAACGATATTATGTCTAAATAAATGAAGGGATTTTAATAAAACTTTTGAATTCGATTCGTTAAAGAACATAGTTTATTTTGCCAATTAAAATAAAATGTAATTACGCTTTAATCAAACTAAAAATCACGATTTATTAGTGATATAAAACGTAAAAATTGGCCTACGACTTTATTTTTTTACTAATTAATGTTATTAATAATCGATATTCTAGTACTGTATGTGTCGACTAAATTATATTTCTGATGCTTTATGTACTTTTTTCAGTCAAATTTATAATTACTAATGATAGATATAGGAGTCTGAAATTGACTCTGCGATTATTTTTCAGTAAACTAGTTGTGGGAGATTAATTACCACAAAGAAAACAAATGAGTTTTTGTAAATATGTTACATGAAGTGTCAAAATGAAGGATTGGTCTATTTTTTACATGTATTCACCAATGTCAGAGTATTACCTAAGATGGTAAATTAGGCGACTGAAATCTTAAAAAACTTATATAAGTCAAATTAACAAAATCAATCTGGCAGCATCATAACTATTGCTTTATTTAGTATATGAAATTAAAAAATTAACATTTTCAACTGTTAGAATCAGTTTTACAGTTTCATTTAGGAACTTGAAGATCAATAGAAAATCTTAACATAAGGTACCTTCTATCCAAATTAACTTTTACTAAGTCAATCTTACAGTTCTTTAAAGATAGTGTAATAGTTCAGACCTAAGCTTAGTGTTAAGAGAAACAAAATGGAAAAAACTAAACATTATATTAAAATAAACCTTCACAATGTCAGTTTCACCGGAATATTAGTAGTTTGGTTCATCATGGTGTTCGCCAAGGTCCGGCTCAGATGATACAACAAGATTTTTATAAAATACTGACCTTGTTTGAGGCATAGACTTGCACAGCAGTAACAATTCTCTTTTTTAATTTCACTTATGCCCCTGGCTTCACCTTCTCTTGATCGCTTTTAACAGTTGCAATTTCACCGGATAGTTTTTGCGCGTCCTTTCTTGTCAAACTTGTCCAGACTAATGTGTTACGTCTTTTTGAGTTATAACCAGCAGTTTTGATAGCAGTTGGTAACTTTTCTACCTGTCTAGACAAGAAATCACGACGCCTTTGTCTGTCCATACTCCAAAACTGTTCATATATGTATTTCTTCTCTTTTCAGTTCATCTATGTGTTCAGTACATGACTTCTTATAGCTGTTATTGCAAGGTGGTTTTATAGGGTGCTTCTTTTTCTGATTTTCTAGAATATCTTTCGGGTCTCTCAATCTCTTTGCCTTTTTTGGCTGTAAAATTTCTATATTTTCTTGGTTTTCTATATCATTTGACTTGCCGTTACTCGTTATATTACGCTTCGTTGAATGCACACAATTATCTTCAGTCATTGGTACAATTTCGTCCCAGTCGATATCACTAGTTACACGTGGCTGCCTGATGTTGGTGGTGAGGCTGTTGGTGGTTGGTGGGACAAGCATGTCCGTATTTTCGCGATATGGTTGATGCTGTATAATGGCGTTTGTAGTGATTTTGACAAAATCATGTCTTGCTTGCAATTTAGGATTACTGTCTTAGTTATTGGGAACCGATTCTGAGGCTTGTTATTGCATATATGCATATTCCTGCGAAATTGAAGATGTAACTATAGCTAATAATTCTGTGTAGTTCCCTTCACCTATTTCTTCACACAAGCTTGGATAGTACCTACTCAGATTTATTTAATGGGATTAAAGGACTGATAACACGACAGTCTATATTTGAGTCCATACGGTCATCACAAGGTACACAGAGACTTGGAGTGTCCATGTTTGTATCTTTTTCTTTTTGGACATCACTGTTTAGTTCTGACGCCATTGTAGCAGAACTAGAGTTATTGTAATATTTCAGATTGTTTTGGGATAACTTTATCAACAATTTATTACGATAACCACTCATTATTAGAACTTATTAACACATTAATACACTAAGTACTCCGGAAAGAAACGAAAACTGTCAATCACGGTGTGGCAAATAAGCAATTTTTCAACAAACCGACGCAGAAATTAACTAATTTTCCCGCCGCCGTCGCTTTCTGCAAGATCGACCAATAATCATTGAGATCGATCGCCCGGCCTCAGTCTGATTGGCGCGCCCGCGTCGCGCTAGCCCTTTAACTTTGTTTTGACAAGACACTGTATCTTACAACGCGCGGAGATTATTTTGACAATACACTGCATCTTCAATTGCCGTGTTTTTCTATTTTAGGCCTGTAGTTATAAGTAAATACAGTGTAATTTGCATTGTAATATCTCAGAACTTTTCATACAAACTAAAAAAAACTATGAATGTTATAACATGAAACAGGCTCAAAGAAATCGAATGAACGTTGTTAATTCAAAACACTGTATCTATAGATACAGTGTTTTGGATTCACAGGGTGAGTGTTTTTCGAAAATTTTGCTTGTTGCGTAATGGAATTCCACCCATAAAAATAAAAATATAAAAGAAAAACAATGTGTTCATCGAACGATACAATATCTATTATCATAAAAATAACCAATTTTAATAACAAAAGTCTTTCATTTACCTAGAAATTTGTGTTTGAAAGAGGTATGGTAACTGAGAAATTCCATTACGTCACAAAATTTGAATAAGTTTTGAATAAAACCCAACAGCATTTCGAATGTACCATTTATTAAATTATCATTTAACATAAGCAGTCTTTTAAATCACATAATTATTATTACTTATTTAAACAAAACATATAACTTTTTTAAAGAAACTGCTCCTCTACGCTACTTTATGATACGTTTAATTGTACAACTTCAGTCTTTACTTTGGCACTTTACTATATAATATGACACGTAAATGAATTCTACGAACAGTATAATTATATTGCTTCTTATTTAACATAGCTTTAAGTATTATTTATAGCAAAAAAATAAAATAACTTAAATAAAAATTATCACAGCCAATAGGACAAGTGACGTTAATGGAAAAAGACGTCACGTTAGGGAACTATAAGGCATGGTTTACATAAACTCATTACATGAGTCACCAATCAAGTCATCAATCATTTAAAATTACTTACGAGCATTGGTTAAACAGCACCTTGTAAATCTGAATTCCAGATTTACAAGTATTGGTTGACCAAGCTCCTAAATCTTAGTTCCACTAAATTGTTCAACATACTAAACAGACGAAACATAAAAATAAAAATTGAGGATTCTAATTTAGAGTTAGGTACATTTTACTATATCCCTCCTAATCACTTAGGCACACATCACAAATGTAGTCAAATGATGTAGTTCCACTACAAGATATGCAAACCCATTTTTTGCATACCATGCACTTTGCCATGTTCTGCAGAAAGAATGGTTGACGAGTTTTACAAATATGACAAGGAAACGTTCTCGCTGATGACGTATAATTAATTTTGTTCTTGGTTCGGTTCTCTTTTTCGGCTTTTGGCAGTAACATATTTACTGATCTTATATTAACCTTGTCATCAAGAGATACCGCACAAGGATTCAGGATTTTTACTCTCTTATCATAATCAAACGTATTGCTAATTATAGCGCCCTTGGCGGTCGGTGAAACTTCAGCGTTATTTGTGGTTATCTTTGGCGAAACAACTATCGGAACGTCTTTTGGGATATTTAGAGAGGAACATTCACCAAATACAGATGGTAAATCTTCTATAATGATTGAAAAAGGATCTGTTTCTAGAATTTTCACGTCAAAAGAATTAGTGAGATCAATACTTTCCATTTCCTCGATAGCTATGGGCAAGGGCCAGTTTGTAGGAGATTCGCAAACTGTTTTTGGGCTGCGGACTATTAATGGATCCTGATCTGGATAAGTAACCAGTGCGACAGATGCCGCGGATGGATTTATCATAATATTACTTGCAGGCAAAATCCTTGATTTTTCAGTAAATGGCTCTAAGTGATCCACTAGAAAATGTGTTTTCCGGAAGATAACAAGAACATAAACCACGCCTTTCACCACAGAAACAACTCAACTGTCGGTATTGCATTTGATTAGCTTGACTAGAAATAACTTGATGCACTTGCATTGTTCCAGCTGCACGTAAGCCATCAGGGATCAGATTCTTAAAATTTTTAATATCATCGCACGCCACGTAAAAGCACTTCACAGACTTCATTGTATTTTGCAAAATTTGACACGCTTCAGTCCCATTAGTAATATCCTGGCCATATAGTACTCTTTTGTCAAGTTGTCTTTTTACGGATCCACCGATGCCATCAGCCATACTTTTTCCATGGCCAGCTTCAGAAAACGACCAAGTGGAATACTGTAATTGTAATTTTTGCGTAAACAAGCTCAGCAAATAAAAATTTTTCTTCTGTCTGTATTGAGTACTGAGGACCATCCGAAAAAAAGTGGATTATTTTGGTGTTCGGAAATTCCTCCTTGGCTAGTTTTACGACAGGCATAAGGTGTGCCCAAATGGCATTAGGTTCGTGGCAGTTTTCGTCTGACACTGTAACAAATGACTGCAAACGTTCTTTTCCAATAATAACGCCACAATGCAGAGTGATAGAATTTTTAGATGCACCAAAGTGCATTGATTGAATCTCCTCGCTGTATTTGCAGTCGTAGTTCTCAGAGAAGTCGCACAAAATACCAATTTCTTCGTCTTTCATATTGATGACACAATCTCGATATTGGCGTTGCTGTTCTTTCCAGTTAAAATAGTGCGTTTTAAACACAGTAAGTTCTTTTTCGAATTCTGAGATTAAGTCTCGAACAGTGCTTTTCATTTGCTGCTTTGTAGTTTTTTTTGTAAGCATTTCCTGGCCCGATTTTTCATACTTATGAACCACTCTACCCCATTTAAACCAAGTTACCTCACCTTGCAATTTGTCTTTGACATACTGAATGCTAGGAATTTTGCATAGCTGGCACTTGTTGTACATGCAGTTGAAGGATTTAGTGTCACACGCAATGTTGCTCAATAGCTCGGTAGTGGTCTTGTAAGGTATAACTCCTTTGAGTTTCAGAGCGTCAAACATAAATTCCATGTTACTGTGTTTTATACACATGCATGTATTCCTGGTCATCGGACTTGGTGTACGTAATAAGGCTTGTATCTGAAGAAGGTAGTGAAGCTGTATTTTCCACCTTCATCCTTGTAAATCTGATAGAGATTTTGCAAAGTATCGATTAGATATCTAATTTGCGCTTTCTTTTTGTTCTTAGTCCTCGTTTCCTGTTTACCCGCTGTACTTCTACTAATGTCGTCTCGATTATAAAACTTTTCAAAACCCTCCACGTGGTTCTTATTTAGGAGATTCTTTTTAAAGCAGGGTTTTCTTATTTGGCTTTTAAGACCCAGAAATTTGCGGTTGGGTTTTGTATACATCCTGTCACCTATTATTAATGTTACATTTTTAATAATTCTTTTCTCACTGTTCTTCTTGCAATCCTTGTAAACTTCCCGCATTGTTAGTTCCATTACCTCTTGTGGGGCTTTGAGGTTATCATTTTCTGTTTGTAGTAAAAGCATTTTCTTTTCGTGTTGCTTTTTCGCTCGATAAAGCTTCTTCCTTAAATTGTTTAGTGCTGTTTTATATATTTTAATCTTGCTTAAGGCTGTCTTATAATTATTACTTAACCTTCTATGTTTAATTTTAAATGAATGAGACACTGGTTTAGAATTCGCAATTTGTGTTGAAGTACTGGCTGCTTCAGTTGATTTTTGTGGTGTTCCAGTCGCTTGTTTTATCCTCTTTTCTTTTTGATTCCTTTTTTGCTCTCTCCATCTTTTTCTTCTAGCTTCTTTTTGCTCTTCGGTAATCTCATTAATATTTTTCATATGTTTTTTCAGTCTTTTAAGTTCCTTTTTTTTATGATGTTCATGCTTTTCTGGGTCTTGTTTTATCCTTTCTCTGTATCGTTTAGATCGCTCCGCAGCCGTTAACGCCATGCCGAGTTCTAGAAAAAAGATTATTAGCTTTAACAAGATCAATTTTGAGGTCATAAACTACAGCAGATTTTAAAAATCGACGTAGACTTCCATAAAGATCCACAATACTAAGCTATGTATTTTTAAAATATTTACATAAAATTTTTTGATACTATATTACATTTGGTCATGAAATTAAATGTTGAAATTAAAATATGTGTTTTTTTCATTAATATAATATTATCTATTTGGTCGTTAATCGTATAAAATCGAACTCTTACAGTTTTTTTGGCCAGCGTTTCGCGTTTTTGTTTAAATTATGAAACTCAAATAATCTGAATATGCTGTTGATAAATATATACTACTATAGCTGTTTCTATCAAGTTCATGATTCATAAAAAGAGTCCATTTCAAAAACATTGAGTAAAAAAAAACTGCTTTCTATATTTTTAACAGAAACTAAACGAATGTAAAATTACTCAAATTTAGTAACTTGCAAATAATAACTACAACTTATGTTACATTATTGCAGATTATAGACATTTTATGTTCTGAGTTTAGCGAAAAAATATGAAAACACTATGTAAACCATGCCTAAGAATTCCACTACGCTACATTTGGCGTTCCACTACTACAACACGTCGCGTAGTGGACGTGACGTACAATGTCGGTATTAACACAAACTCAAAAATGCAGTATTTGCAATGTAATTTTAGTAAATATTACTTGCAATTCAGAACCTATGTGTTGTTTTTGTGATTTGATTAGGCAAGAAAAAGTATAGGTTAAAGAACAATACTTACCGTAAGAAAATACGTTCGTAGAGGAAAACTCAAACAGCACAACGTGACACGCGACCGCTTTTTCACATGATAGCGACACAAATGCTGTCAAAACACAAAGTAAAGTGACCGTTTACGGACTAAAATGTTGCCATCATTCAAACACAAAACATAGTTTAGTAATTGTTTTGTTACAAAATCAATAAACTGACGTAGCGTATGCGGAAATTTCCATCAATGCAGTTTTGAGAGACGAGACAAAAATATTATTTTATATTATTTTGAACAACAATTCATTGTAAACTAGAATATTATTGAATCGGATGCCTAAAATCCTTTCCAAATAACACACAATTCTTGAACAAAAATAGATTAATAATGAATAATTTTTGATCAGAACATTGCAAATGGAGCATGGGACACTAAAAAAATTCCTTCTTTTTTTATATAAATTAACAATGGCACCGATTCCCTTGTTCACAAACTAAATTAAATTTAAGTTCAGTGCATCTTTTTCTTTCTATTTCATTAAGAAAAGGACAGAAGATAAATTTTAGTTCAGTCCTGTCAAATTAATCAGCGCTTGACGTAAATTGACGTAATTTTAATAGGCAAGTTTTTAATCACGTTTAAACTTGTATCGAGTAGTGACAGGCGCTGATTAATTTGACAGGACTAAACTAAAATTTATCTTCTGTCCTTTTCTTAATGAAATAGAAGGAAAAAGATGCACTGAACTTAAATTTAGTTTAGTTTGTGAACAAGGGAATCGGCACCATGATTTAAGTAAAATATACCAATTTAAGTTATTGTGGATACGTAAATAGTTAATGTTTGGGTATTTAATTTGTTTTAAAATGTATAAAACTGAATTTTCAATAAATAGCCTGTGAAACACAGAGTGAAAGTCATGGGACAAGTCACTTCAGAGGTAGCATTATTTTTGAAAAACACTCAGGGTACTACTAGTCTTACTAGATATCACGTTTTTTTTTTTTGTTTCGAGGGTGGGAAATCATCAAATAACTTCTCCCGCTCTGGGCGGAGCGGGAGGGTGTGTCAGACTCTTACTGACTAAAACCCACCCGTATTCCTTCCTGTTGCCTGTGTTGCAGGGGCCTCGGTGACCCATAAGTACCTTCCCGCGACCCCGGCAGGCATCGGCCTTAGTGGACCCCTACTTTTGTGCTGACGACATCTCTTTGAGGCGCGCGTGGAATACGACGCGCCGTCGACCTGGGCCTGGTCCTTACCGGACGGTGAGCTACCCATTGCTCACCGTCCGCAAGCCCGCGCCTACGGTGGCTGGAAATCCGCCCGAGATTCCCGACGCCCAGGGCGTCTCCTGCGGCGGCTAGGGGCGAGAGGGCGCGAAACGTGCCTTTCCCTCAACCGTCCCGCCTCCTCCTTCGCGAGCATTACTGCTTCGCAGAAGGAGGTGACGGCTGCCCATGCCCTCTCGCTGCATACCATGGCCTGAACCAGGGCCGGACGCGAGAGGTCTCTGCCGCCGATCGCCTCCACGAGGACACGGCGGTGCTCTGCCCAAGCCGGGCAGACCTCCACCGTATGCTCCACCGTGTCCTCCGGGCGATCCACACAGTGGTGTCACCCGGACGTTTCCTCCCGCCTTATCCGACACAGGAACCTCCCAAAGCTGCCGTGTCCGGTGAGGACCTGCGTCAGGAGGAAGGTGAGGACGCCGTGGCGCCTCTCCAGCCACTCCTCAAAGAGGGGACTTATCGCCGCAATCGTGGCGTGCCCAGCACTGGGTTGCGACAACCGTACTTTCCATGACAGATATCACGTTTGGATCATAATTACATACTTATAGTCCGCTGTAACAGAAAAACATGAGTGGGTTAACTTACGTTCTGTTACCTAAGGATAAAATTTATGTCGTGTTGTTTTCTGCACAGAAATAAAAAACGCATTGTAATTGCATCACGTTTACGTATTTAAGTGAAAAGCAGGAAGAGATAGATCCTTTGGAAGGCCATAACCCAGTAGCTTCTGTTAGGTATGCGGCGCGGCTTTCATTATCTTCTCCCTGGTGGGAGAAGATAATGTTTATATTATGTGTTAGTGAGTAGTGGATTAAAAATTAAATAAGAGTTATTTTTATACCTTTGTTTATTGGTGTGGTAATGATTATAGTATAACGTTTGATTAGAAAAGTAGGCTTACACTAGTACATTATGATACAAGTGTGTAATGATCAATATAAAGTAATGATCAATGCATGGAAGTGTGATGCACCGTGTCCACAATTCGATGGGATAACTGCAATAGATGCATTACAGTAGATGTACCAGAAACACCAGATTTTTAATGTTGCTTGTTTCACACAAAACATATGACTCTTGATATTGTATTTTAGCGGGCACCTGAAAAAATTTGGTACCTACTAATATTATGTTAATCACATTTATTTATTTCAGGCCAAAAGGCCGGGCTATTATTAATCAATCATTCTACTACACACTTACCGAAAATACTGTGAGAACAGAGTTATTATGAAATCTCATTACACCAAGTGTTCTATTGAAACAGTTTTCTTCAAAGTGAAGTGAACACAGGTAGGCACCATTCTTTATTTCGGGGATTAATATTTTCTTCACCAATAGCCTCTAGCCACTTTTTCTTTAACCCTTTATTTTTAGGAAAGCATAAAAAAGGCAAGTATTTTTATCAATAATCCATTTTGGTTAGAGCTGCGGAACTGAACAAATAACAAAATGCTGACGTCTTGTTTTAGGATCACTTATAACTCTGTGGGACGGTCTCTCAGACCGTAAAACCACGGGCCGGACTTAACAAGGTTTAGACCGGACCGATTAAGACACGCAGAATAATTTCTGTTAACATCGCAGATTATAACCGATATCGTTTCAGCGGAGGAACTAGTTTCGGAAAGTATTACGGTACGGCGTCGCCTCGCATCGGTACAGCACTATTCCACTATGACATATTATTGTCAACAAACGAATGAAATAATAAATACTAAAAAGGTCTGGTATAGGGAAATGAACCAAAATATCAATACTTTAGCAATAAATGTATGATCCCGTAACATTTTTTTCATGGAATGTGTATTATTGTACGTGCTAATGCGTGAAAACCGGCTACTAACCTGTGTAAAGATAATCAACGTTGATTTTCATTCCTTCTTGCACTACACTTCACAAAACAACACACAGGCATGTTGAATTGCCGTCTTCCAACATTCACATGCAGTTTTAAAGATAAACTCCCCGTAATTTTCTCGCAAATCTCGATAATACAAAAAGTAAACAACCACTTGACAGCAAAGCTACCGCGAAACTTGGCGCATAAAATGGCTGATATGCCACCTACCTACAACAGTCACTACTTCACGACAAAATGTTACCATAATGAGCAACAACTTAAATATTGTTGTCTCTTTTATCAAATACGATTATTACCCGACTGCCTCAGGAGGGTAATGTTTTTCGAGAGTATCTATGTATGCATGCATGTATGTATGTATGTATGTACCTATGTATGTATGTATGTATGTATGTATGTATGTATGTATGTATGTCTATTTGTTTGGCACGCTCTGTAGCCTAAACGGCTTGATGGATTTTAACGTATGAGGTGTCCTAGATTAGTCTTAATTGTGGGAGTGACATAGTATATAGTATATAGTGATATAGACATATAATATTTATAAATTGCATCTGCAAATACAAAAAAAGGATAGTTTTTAAAAAAAAAATAATTTTACAATATTGGTATCAAATAAAAGCTAGTAATGAGTAATTTTCAAATATATATAAGTATTAATAAAACTAAAAAGCTTGAAATAAAATAAATTATTTAAAAAACAAAAAACCCGACTGCGAAAACACATAACTGAAAAGGGGAAAACAAGCATTACAATCTACCTATATAATGTTGGTCTTGCAGGCGGGGATAGTCGAATAACTCGAAATATGGTGTAACTTTTGATTGTCGCCGCCTGCGATACCAAAATTATATAGATTATAATGCTTGTTTTTGCCTTTTCAGTTATGTGTTTTCGCAGTCGGGTTTTTTGTTTTTTAAATAATTTATTTTTTATTAGAAAAAAAGAAAAAAAACGATATTTCACATTCTGTATCGTATTTCACTCATATTTGTGTAAGCAAATGCATGATCTATAGAATAACGCGGCGCCTCCATGTTTTTCCCATCTCAATGGAGTAAGGATGTCACCGTCAGTGTCAAACAAGTGTCACTCTAATCTAACCTTAAATATTCTACTTCATTTCAATTAATTAGTTTTACTTGATGATAAAATTGTCTTTGAGAATTAAATGTCATTCAGTCGATGTAGTTCTGTGGTATTGGAAGGAATTATCGGTATTCACGCACTTGCAATCGCTTTTCGTCCCATTTGGCGCACAGTTACATTTACTGCTTCTGTTTTGCGTGACACTCACAAGGCAGGTAATCCTAGAGAAACGTAGGTACTATTTATTAAATTTTTTCCCCTTAACAGCCGGTAAGATTATAAATTATTTTATTAAAATTTTGCCGGTCGGTACCACCTAATCGTGGCTTACGTCACGGTAAGATTTTTTCACATGATGTGCCGAATTTTAATTTATTTATTAGTTGATTTAAAAGTCATGGACTCGATTTCATTTAGTATAGGTATACTTAAGTAGATTAATTGTATAAATATTTGACAAAGATATTAATTCTTGCTTTAAATAGTAAAAAAATATTTGCACACTTTGTTGGATGACTAATATATACTTAATACAAGCCTCAAGGCATTTACAGTTGATACTTCAATTAGATAAATATCGTCCCGCCCCTGCTTTGCACGACTGCGATGGCGACATGTCTAAAAGTTAATATTTCTGTTAAAAATTAAATGATTTAAACTATACCCTTCGGGAATAAAATCATACTCTAAATTATGGTGAAAACCGAATCAAAATCCATTCTGTAGTTTCGAAGATCTAACCCGTCACACAGATACGAAAACCGACTTTTGTACTATTTATGGATAAGTACTTACTTATACTAAAAATTAGATAAAAAATTAAATCTCAACTTACAGTTTGTATCAACAATATATATTTTTTTTAATTTCATCAGATTGATTTGGTGTATGACATGAACACGTAAAGTCACTTATTTTTATCTGATATTTTTGAACATTCCTCTCTGTCACCCTCATCCATACAGTCATGTGATATGCTATTTTTATTATTTCAGAAAACGACCATGGAAGGATTATCATTAGTTTCATCCAATAAGATATTTGGGGGTCATCAGAAGGTTTACTCACATGAGTCTTCTGAACTAAAATGTAAGATGAACTTCTCAGTATACCTGCCACCCCAGGCGGAGTGTGGTGATGTCAAGTTGCCTGTCATATTCTACCTCTCTGGACTGACTTGCAGTGAGCAGAACTTCATCACAAAATCCGGGTTCCAAAGGTATTTTAATGTGGAAATTAAGGCAATAAAGTCATAAATTTATAATAACCTTCTTTTAACCATAGTCAAAAAACCTTGTGTTGAATTTTGGTTATTATCAAGGTCTCAAGTTATTAAGAGCACTTGGTTTCCACCTAGGGTAGTCTTCACCTTTCTTGGCCCTCATTCACCTAATACAGGGTAAGAAGAACATACCCACAATTAAGGCTGTCACAGATAAGAGTAGGCTGCTCCACAACACAATGCATTTCAAAAAACCACTACCACCTACCACCATCGGGTGATCACTGAAAATCAGCGCTGTGCTGTGGGTCCCCCATAGCACAGCATCATGCTGAGTGGAAGCCTTCTTGTCACAGTCATGATGTGCAGCTGCCGACTATTTATGTTTTGTGATTATAAATGTTGATCTATTTTGTTTTATTTTTCGGTTTACATATTCTAGATTTGTAGGTGGTGGTAGAGGTGTAGGTGTTTCTGTGACAATTAAACTTATTTTTCTTTCTTTCTAAAAATCCTCCTAGTATCACTAGTTTGGATGCAAAATGTCTCGCATGATTGTGTATCATTTGATAATGATACAAGGCGGTGCCACTCAACAGAGACCTGATATGCCTCAATGATACAAGGGTGGACTTTGGTAAAATTTGTAAGAACCATCGCACACAACAAGGTGGGCCCCACCATGCTTTTTTGTATTTAAATGAGAAGTGGCTCGTTTTGGCTGTTATGTGCGCATAGCTTTAGATTCCCTAGGTACATTTATTAATACCTACTTTTTAATACACCTTATGCAAGCCCATTATAAAGATATAAAAATGTGTTTAAGTGGCTTTTTGAACTTGTGCAGATTATAAAACTATATGTTAATTACAACCATAACGTGATAATTATTGTCCTTATCAAAAATATTAAGAAGCTTATCATTATATTATTTGTTTTTTCTTAATAATAATAGTTGTAGGTATAAAATATTTGATCACAAGACCATAATTGTATCAGGAAATGCTTGATATATCATCATCTGCCTAGCCTTTTCCCAACTATGTTGGGGTCGGCTTCCAGTCTTACCGGATACAGCTGAATACCAGTATTTTACATGGAGCGACTGCCTATCTGGCCTCCACAACCCAGTTACTGGGTAACACGTTACCTCTTGGTAAGACAGGTTGTCAGACTTTCGAGCTTCTGACGACCCGTAACGACTGTCAAAGATTTACAAATGACAGCCGGGACCAACGGCTTAACGTGCTTTCCGAGGCACGGAGGGGTCTTGGTATGTAAAGATGGTCACCCATCTACGGACCAACCGCGGCAAGCGTAGCTTAACTTGATCGATCGACCCGTGCGGCTGTTATTACTTAGCCACTAGCCCTCTCTCTCTCTCAAATGCTTGATATAAATATATAATAATATTTTATAGGTATGCAGCAGAACATGGAATCATTGTTGTGGGCCCAGACACATATCCCAGGGGCGTGAAGATCCCTGGTGATGATGATTCCTGGGACTTTGGAGTAGCTGCTGGATTTTACCTCGATGCCACTAAAGAACCATGGTCAAAGAATTACAGAATGGGCAGTTACCTTAACAAGGAACTGTATGAATTAGTACTGCAAGCATTTAGCAATGTGGTTGATGCTGAGAGGATTGGCGTTATGGGACACAGGTAAATTTAGAATATATACTTATTATTTAAGTCAATTTAATTGTATTTCAATCATGCATAGTTTTTTTAGGCAAACTGCATTTAAAACTTGAATAATCTGCTATGGTATTATTCAAGTTTTAATTTGGTTGGGCTACCCCAAAATCCAGACACAACTTGTAACAATATTGGTACTATTAACAGTTGTTAACTTTGTTGTACATGCTGGGGTCTTCTATCGATAGGGGAGTCTACAGGGTTTTTCGGTAACACGGTTTTTCAACACGGAAACTTGATAGCTTAGTTGATGGGGCGTGATGAGCGATTGTCAAAATTATAATTGAAAAGCTACGAGCAGGGTCCCCGCTTTCAGAGGCTTTCAGTAAATCTGAAGACAATATTCAGCATGTATAAAAGTTATTCTCAGTGATAGGTAGTGTTCTATATAAATATCTGATGGATTGATGGAGCCTTTTGGCAAATCTGACGAGATTTAATTCATTCAGAAAAGTATCCCAAAGTGGTCATAATTTTGCAGTTATCCCTAAATTAACGAACACAATATTTTTGGTCACTGTTTGAATTTGAAGCCGACGGATGTTTGCAAAGATTTGTGGGTATCCAATTTTTTTTAAATACAAGATACTTAAGTAATGATTAAAAGTTATGTAGCAAAATTGGAACATCGTCGTCATAAACAGAGTTCATTATTTAAAAAAAATATCTTCATTTTATGATCTATCCAACAAGCTATTAATGTTCTAAATAATATTCAGAGATTGAAGAATATACAGAATTCTTCGATAAAGCTGGCAAAGGTGAAAATAATATGTATCTATTATACCTATAGCATTAGTATGCTAAAAAATTTGGACAGGACAACGTCTGTAGGGTCATCTAGTGATGACCCTACAGACGTTGTCCTGTCCAAATTTCAATAATTCCTACAAAATTCCCATAGAAAATGAAAAAGTTGAAATAATTCCCGAATTTTCCGACTAACCCCGCCAACTTTAAAAAAAAAAACATTCGCATAGGAACCTGAGTCAGACTACGTACATTTTAAAACAAAACAAATATATAGATGTATACATCCGTGTATCTGTTATAGTATATTGTACATAAATACTTTTTATTTGCACCAAAGACAACTCCATTTTATGTCCAGAAAATCACCATTCCAAGGTTGCCACCGAATTCGGTCATAAAGCGATCGCTATCTATGTCGAGACTACAGCCCCTGAAAGAGGTCGAAGTAAGCGATAAGGCCGCCCATTCTATATTTAGTAGTGTATATGTCACGGTAAGATTGTGAGAACCGTTAGTTTATAATCTATCAAGCGAGATTATGAACTATAGAAAAATTGTGAACTGTTACAATACATATAACCGTATAACGTTAAATTTCTGTAGTTTTTAATCTATCAATGTCAAATCGTCAAATTGTGAAAGAACCTGCACTTATAGACATTTCATAATCTGTCAAATTTTATCACCCTTAAAATTGTGCATCGTCCCTGATTGGTAGGTCTTGGCGGTAGCCGAATTGGTCGCAGTAGCTAAGCTAGGGCACCTCGACCAATTTGGTTAAGTTAGAACCGTGACCAACCGCGCGCGAGCTCAGCGAGCGCTTCTTCCAAGTTGGTCGCAGTTACTTGGCTATTTAGTTTTAGCGCAAGGTGCGTTTGTCTCATTTAAGTTTGATAACAGTACACAATTTGTCGGTATGGATGGATAGATTATGAACTATCGAAAAATAATGCGTTAAATTGTTAATGGTTGCAGAGCGGTCGTGCTGCAGTGAGATTGCGGACAGACATATTGATGTTATAATTATAAGTAACTAATAAAAATCCCATTGGTCCCGGAAAAAAATACCCATTTAAAAAAAAACATTCAAAACTAATTTCTCACTCTTCCGTCCACGTAAATCTGCCTGTCACACGGCTATAGCTTAGAATATAGAAAGAACCAGAAGCCGCGAACAAGCCTAATACTGAAGCGTCAAAAACTACTCCTAAATAGAGTAGTTTGACGCGCAGCCGATCAGTTACTCTGTGAACGTCGTATCGCGTAACGTGTTTTACCGGTGTGCAATTTTATTTAATTATGCCGTCTTGTGTCGTTCATACCTGTAAAAATGCAGCGGGGCTAAAAAATAAACAGGATGGGATCACATTTCACGTGTAAATAGCGCATAAAAATATCGTCTTATTTAATTACTGAATAAATTGTTCAGCTTGTAATTGTCATAGAGAATGATGCATCCATCTTGTTAGTGTTAAAATTCAAATTCAAATTCATTTATTTTGTGAACACAGGGTACATACAGAAGATGTCATAATAAATAGGATCCGAGCTGTGTCCCGCCAAAAGGCATACAAAATATGAAGGGTTTTTAAGCCAAATACATTTTAGAAATTATGTCAATTATAAATCATGTCAAAATTATAGATAAAAAATCAAATTAGATAAAGTAAAGAACCAGACTTACAAATAAATAATAATGTCAATCATTCATAATAATAAAAAAATACAAATTAACATAATCGTATTCACATTAACATAAAAACAGATTATATTTATTTAGAGATTGGTTAATTAAATTTATCATTCAGAAAGTCGTCTAACGTGTAATAACATTTTTTATGTAGCAGCTGGTGTAAGGCAGTTCTAAACTTTTGTACTGGCATACATTTAATTACATCTGGTAATTTGTTATAGACTTGGGGAGCAATACCCAAGAAACTTTTTTTCAATAATGCGGTTTTACATTTCACATTGCATATTGTGTTGAGGTATTGAGTACGTATGGGTATTTTCTTTACTGCAGTCAGTTTTTAAATAAATGGGGATTCCTTTTTACAAATAATGCAGTTTCAAAAATGTAAAGAGCTGGGAAGGGTAAAATATTATATTTTATAAAATAAGGAATGCAACTGTCAATCTTTTTTAACCCAAACATCGCCCGTATACATCTCTTTTGCATCTTAAACACAAGTTCTCGATTTGTTGACTGTCCCCAAAAAATAACACCATACCGTAAAACTGAGGACACCAAACCATGATAAGCCGTTAAGAGTGTCTCTATGTTTACTTTTTTTGATAGTTGAAAGAAGGTAAGCTGACTTGCTTAATCGCTTGCATACTTCTTCTAGATGTGGTTTCCAAGTTAACTTGCTATCTATTGTAACACCCAAGAATTTTACAATGCTGGCTTCTTCTATACTAGAATTATTGTAGCTGACATTAACTGGCACATTTTCAAGCCGTTGGTGGAAGTGCATAATTTTTGTTTTATTTAGATTAATTACTAGATTATTCTCATTTAGCCAATTAATTATTTTAGAGAGAGTATTATTAATGTCAAGTTGATAATTGTCTGGATTATTGCATTTTATTATAACCGTGCTGTCATCAGCAAAAAGTACCATTTCGTGTCCTGTAATTTTCGGTAGGTCTTTAATATATATTAGGAATAGTAGGGGACCTAAAACACTACCTTGAGGCACACCATAATTAATTTGCCTTGCTTTAGAGGTATATGTTGTTTCTAGCTTAGTAACTGGACAGATTCTGGTGAGTTCTGTGCATTGCAACCTGTTGCTTAGGTAAGATTCTATGAGTTTTAGAATATTCCCTCTAATGCCATAACAACATAATTTTTCTAGTAAAATTTTATGATCCACAAAATCAAATGCTTTCGTCATATCTGTATATATAGCACATACCCGATTTCTTTTATCAACAGATGTCAAGACGCTTGATAATAGATCAAATAGCGCCATATTGATATTGATATTTTTCCTAAATCCTTTTTGTTCCTTGCAAAATAGTCGAAATTTTTCAAAATAGGCATATATGGAATTATAAATTACTTTCTCAATAATTTTTGAAAATACAGACATTTTGGCTATTGGTCTATAATTTCTTAATTCAGTTCTGTCATCTTTTTTGAAAAGAGGCTTAATTATTACTTTTTTTAGACTAGTTGGAAATATGCCATCAGAAATACAAATATTTATTATGTGCGAAAGTAGCGGCGCTATTATGTCCTTAACTTCTTTAATCACCTTGGTCGATATGTTATCGTATCCAACGGTATTTGTATTTTTAAGACTGCTAATAATTTTGATTATATCATCACATGAGACTGGTAACATGAACAAGGATTGCGATAAAACATTTTCTTTAAGATGATACTTATTAGTCTGTGTATTATTATTACTATTTGTTTGAATATTTTTTTCGATAACTTCAATAAAATATTGGTTAAATTCATTGGCAATGTCAATGGGGTGTGAAATAGTCAAATTATTATTTTTAATACACATAATTGGTTCTTGTGGTAGACAATTTTTCGATTTATTTATTACTTGCCAAGCTGCCTTCGATTTATTTTGAGAAGTACTAATGTGATGATTATTTTGTTACCAGTATAAGAGTTTTGATTTTCCCTTCTTTTTATTACCTACTGAGGGCTTAGACTTTATTCGTTGTAGTGTTAAATAAATAACAAATTAAAAAAAAAAACCCGACTTGAAAAAGAAAGTTTATCAATGCAACCCATATGTATATATGATTTTGTTAAAATTGCATAACATTCATAATAGGTACTATGTTAGACTATTAGGATTTCTAGAGGGGGCGGGTGTATGAAATTATGTATCTATTAAAAGACCAATTGTGATTTTATTATTTAAATTATCTTACCAATACTCCCAACGTTTACCCCAAAACGAGTTCATAATGTCCGAGCTAGCAACATTACGCGGGTGGGAAGTGAGGCGGGCGCGGGACGCTTGTCTTAATTTTGGACACAGCGTGCGGCTAGCAATGACAATTGAACGCGGATTCTGGTTCTTTCTATATTCTAAGGGCTATAGCTTTTTAACCGAAATAGGCATGCAGTTAAACATTTTGACGGGAAACGTGTTACGATAGCCACTATCATGGCAATAATACAAAGAAAGTTGACTTTAGTACGATTAACACTGGGCCGGTTTTAGGATTCCGTTAAAATGGTTAGAAAGGAACCCTTATGTTGCGATTTCGTCTGTCTGTCTCAGCTGCTTATTTAAAAAACTACACGTGCTATAGATTTGAAGTTTGTAATATTTATAAATAGGTAATGCTTGCCCAACCTATATTTCATGGTAAAATAAGGATTGAAAATATGTTTTCCTTTTCTGACCGGAATAGGGTGTTGATATTTAAAAGTAGGATTACTAAGTCAACAGACAGCGTAACATTATTATGGATAGGCTTCATTTGAACCTTGTAGAATATATTTTTATTTCTATTTATGTGGCATTATTTTTCACTTATGATGAAAAATTTATAGATTGGTAGCAAAAGTTAAAAAAAATGCCTTCTAGCACAGTTTTATAGAAATCAGCAAAAACTTTTTGGAATCTATGTGGTCCAAAAACAAAAATTGACCATGACTATAGAAAAATAATTTTCCTTTAAGATACGAAATCCTCAGTGCGAAGTTGCATTAAGCCGGTTTAATTTTTTAGTTTATATTCTCGTCATCTTCAGAGCAACTAATGTTATCCTCTTGTGAACTCTATTCATTTTCGACACTATCATCTGTCATCTAGGAATTCCCAAACTATTTTGGGCAAGCGACCCCTTTTCCAAAATTAACTGATAGGTACCTTAGACCCAAGAAGATCGAACTCAAACTGAAAGCACTTATTTCAAATAAACCAAGTACAGGCACTTGTCAAGGGGTCGGTCTGTCAGAAAGATGAAGCTATTTGCCCATTCTTTTAAATTAAAATATTGTTACAAAAATATTGGTTACATCATTCATGTTGAAATTATACACGTGAGAACAATGTAGAAAGACGTGCACGTTAAAAGTGTCCGTAATAAAAAGATAAAATCAAAAACAATTGAAAAATTAAAGTAAGCCGTGGAGGCTAAGAAATTACCTGCCCCTACTGACGGCGCCCGTTCACGAACATGACGCATAGTCGATGGTATAACATAGGTGCGTACCGAGTTGTTCCCGTACAGAGTTGTTCCAGGTGCCGATTTATATTGTGATATATAGTTTTTAGCAAAGATTTAAATCGATTGAAATGTTTGGTTTTTAGAAATAAAGTGTAAATAAAAATCTGTTTTAATTCGTAGTTTATTGACAAGTAGTTTTTCAGATGATGTGATGTCAAACACATTAAAAGAGATAAAATTAATAGAGTATCACAAAAAGGTTCTGATGGTTAACCTTACTACGAGCCCCGATGCAAAATCGTTCGTAGTATGGAAAGTAGTGCAAAGCGTAAAATATAGAAAGTAAATATTGGTAAAATAATTAAGAACGTTTAATAAAAGTAACCCACAATTTGAGGAACATTTTAAAAACATAACTGAAATTCTTTCATGACTTTACATAACTTGGAAAATTTAAAAAAATATTCTCTAACGCAAAAGTATTCGTCTACCTTTGTCACTCACGCAAAATAGTTCGTCTACCACTTAGTTGTGTCGCCTTTGCTCTCAATGACAGCTTTAATGCGAAGAGGCATGGTTGCAACCAACGCTGCACACTCCTCAGACGTAGTTGACTCCCAGACAGCCAAGAGCTTAGCTTTTAAGTCGCTCTTCGATCTTGATGGATTTTTACGGAGAACTTTTTTCATTTTCCACCATAGGGTTTCGATCGGCGACAAGTCCGGGCTGTTAGATGGCCATTCGATTGTAGGGATGCTTTTCGCCAGTAGCCACGTCTTTCTTGTCCTTGCAGTATGGCAGGAAGCACCATCCTGTTGAAAAATGAAGGAATCTTGATGCTTAAGTGACGGAATAGAGGGCAGTAAATTCTCTTCCAAAAGGTTTTGATACCTTGCGGCATTGATAGAACCATCCACAAACTGCATACCACCAACACCTTGTGCAGAAAGTCCAACTTAAATGATCACGAGCAAACTTCAACCTCTTTTTCTTTTGTACAGCAGTCAACAGTGGTTTCTCCTTAGCGGTATAAAATCCGTAACCCATTCTTTTTAGGACTCTTGCAAGTATCAACTGAGACGTCTTTGTGAATCATGTCCTTCCATTGCACCGTGAGTTCTCCAGTTCGAGCACGACGATTATTTTTGATAATTTTCTTCAGGATTCTGTTTTCTACTGCACTTGTGATGCGTGGTCGACCAGTTTTCTTCAAACAAGAAGTCGTTCTATTCTTCTTATAGTGCTGAATGATAGATTGGACTGTAGACCTGGGAAGTATCAAGTCTTTAGATATTTGGTAACTTGATTTGCCAGCATCGATCGACCCCACAAACTATTCGCTTTCGAAGCTCTTCACACACGGGTTTGCCACGACCCATTGTTATTTGAAAACTAATGAAAAAAAACTGAAATTTTCAGAATTTATACTGTCTCACTTGACAAATGACACAGAATTACTTTTACAAATTTAAATTATGCAACATAATTGTACAAAGAAGGAATAATCTTATTTAACTCACCGATAGACGAACTCTATTGCATCGATTAACAATTAGACAAACTATTTTGCTTATAACTTCTTCGAATTTAAAACAGGATATGTATAAATTTAAAAAGCTAAAATAGTTTATTGGTTCATAATTAAAAAATGGCATAAGTAACGCGACATGTGATAGTAGAACAGCTTAATATTTTATACAGATATACAAAAATAATGAAGTTAGAAAATATCTCACAGAGAAAATTTCACACTAGACGAACTATTTTGCATCGGGGCTCGTAAGTTCCGCTCCGCCCAGTGCGGGAGAAATTATTTGATGATTTCACATCCAAAAAAAAAGAAGTTTTTTAGAATAAATTTTGAATAACTATCAAAATTCTGTTACTAAGCGCCAACTAACTTGCTCATTTCACTATAATTGAACCCGACCAATTTTACCGTCCTGTCGGGTTAGGTACATCTGAATGGCTTCCCTCGAGGCGATTGACCCCCGAGGCGACTTACGAGCTAACGGCCGCGACTTACGAGTTGTACAGCGTAGGTTCGAACCCGGACAGGCGCTTTACTTTGTGTAAATTATTTCATCACCACTGCTCTCAAAAACGGTGAAGGAAAACATCGTGAGGAAACCGGCATGTCCTAGAACCAAAAATTCGAAGACATGTGACATCTACCAACCCGCACTGGGCCCGCGTGGTGGATTACGGCCCACTCCCTCTCGCAGAGAGGAGGCCTGTGTCCCAGCAGTGGGAACATTATAGGCTGATTATGTATGTATGTTATGTAACTATGAAAATTTTGGGTGACAACGTATGAAGGTAAAAAATAGCATCATCCAGTTAAGACGAGAGCTATTGTCTCGCTTGTGTATTCAACACCCTCTTCATCGTCGTCTCAGAAAACTAGCGTAAGTCTTTGTAATTGGGATTTGTCAGTTTTGTACACACGGCTACATATCAAGCTAAACATTTCCAGTTTATGCTGATCTCGCATTGTATAGGGTTTCCGTACAAAGAAAGCTTATACCTACTACAAAAACATATTTGAAAAGCTGACATTCGTTCATCACGCCCATCTACACAGCTATCAATCAAGTTTTCGTGCTGAATATGCTGTGTGCGTTACCCCAGCAAAATAATGTCGAAAATAGTCATTTAAATCTTACAGATAATTAGTTGCCCAGCTTCTGTAATTGTTGCGCACATTTTTTAATTTGTTGCACTTATAGTTTTTTTTGTTATTTCACAAAAACATTTCCTGCTGGGGTTATAACGTTACCGCAGCCAGATATTTTTTTTATGGGAATATTGATACAAATATTAGCTATATAATTAGTTGTCTAGACGAGGTAAATGTTGCACCTTATTTTGTATTTGTCCTATCTTCAGCTGCGAAGTTATTAGAGATCCTGCTGGAGTAACGTTTGTAGTTTTGCTGGATCTCTGAAACGGTTTAGCGGATTCTATCTTTTCTACATAACTTCTTAGGAATTAGTTGCAATTAGTTGTGCAATTCATTCATTTCAGCAGAAAGACGTCCACTGCTGGACATAGGCCTCCCCCAAAAGGGCGGTGCCATAATCGCCACGCTTGGCAGGCGGGTTGGCGATCGCAGTATGGTGTTAACCCTTTTACCGCCACGTCAAAAATGCAAAAACGTGCCCTCGGCGCCAAGCTACGAATTATTCCTTAAGAATCTGTCATGTAGCGTCCGTGGCGTGCTGAGCACATTTTGGTTTGTCATCTATACATGACTGTGGCGGTCAAAAGGTTAATATGCATAAACAACGCTGCTGCCCATTCTCTAGTAAGTCCCTTAGTCGCCTTTTACGACACCCACGGGAAGAAATGGGATGGTACTATTCTTTACGTCCGGCACCGCACGGACGAGTTGTGCAATAAAAAAACCAAAATAATGCACCGTTTAAAGGTTATTTAATGAAATATAAAAACACTTCAATAGGTCCTAACACTCTAATTAAGAGCTCTAAAGACTTACTTTAAACATTATTTTGTAGCTTGTAACTGCCTTCAAATGTATGTGAAGTTTCATTAGTATCCTGTAAGTAACTAACAAATTATGATGATATTCAGTTCTCCACGTTCACGGTCACAATGCGCGCGGAGTTATTTGGCCACCGATAAACCTGTATGTGGATATATAAACTGAATTTTATATTAATAATTAGTTGCTTAATTCAGTTTTATACCTGTAAAATTTCAGCGTAGTGCATACAATAATTAACGAGATAATAAAATAAAAGTGCAAGACCGTGGTAACCCAACCAAGTTTAGGTGGTTACAAAAAAGCGACTGCGTAGTACATTATGCTATCTTCTAAAATGTTTAGTATAATACACCTTACAAGTTCGGTACAGACGTATACACTGTTAAATACATAACAACATTATAATATCTGTAGGTACTATGAAAACATTATTATTATAATCTTTCGGCTACTATTCGATAGGTATCTATTATTATGTGCACAATTGCACATACTTACCAAGAATCGACGATAATCCGTCCAGGTGGGACTTCATTGTTTGCATAGCGCACTAAACTTGACCATTAGTCACATAATTCGTCTTGTAGAGTGCGTGTGCGCTTCCGCAATTCCGCTTTCTATTTTCCAAATATTTAACGGGTGCGTGAGAGTTAATCAATAAGTGTGTACCTAATTACTTTTATAATTAATGTAGACTGCTCCCCTTGAGGACCATCATTAACACGGGTTGTAGTAATTCGGGGTAACACGGGTTGTATTAGTAAATACATATTTAATACCCATTGTGTATTCGTCATATTATACAATATGTCTTTTGTTAGAGGTCCTAAATAAATATTACTTTTTCAGCATGGGGGGTCATGGAGCTCTAGTATCCACCCTTAGAAACCCTGGTTTGTACAAATCAGTAAGTGCATTTGCACCTATCTGCAACCCTATGGAATGCCCATGGGGTGTAAAGGCCTTTAATGGGTATTTGGGAGAAGACAAATCCAAGTGGGTTGAGTGGGATGCGACAAAGTTAGTCAAGAAATATGATGGACCTCCACTCACTTTACTTCTTGACCAGGTAAGATTAGTTAACAAATTAATGGAATCAAAATCTTTTAATAAGTACATACCTACTTCCATCGAGTTAATAGTGTAACTGACATAAAATGACAAAATAGATCGCATTGGGTTTCATTTTGAAAGTTCATTGCGTTCTCAACGTTGTTGAGCAGACGAGTTTTTTAAACCTATGAAACAATGGATGAGCAATATTAGATTTCAAAACTCTCGGATTGTTATTGTAAGTGTGTATATACCGTTATGTAATGAATTTTGCTAAAAGAAAAAAATATTTTGTATGCAAAAATAACTTGAATATTGCGTTTGGGTTGTAACTGGTTCAAAGCTGAGCCTATTTTTTAGTGATTACTTCTTCACTTTGGGACAATCACCAACTGATACTTACTAAAATGAAATGTAATATATTTTGTTTCTTTTTTCCAGGGGTCTAGTGACAAATTTTACTTGGAGAAGCAATTACTTCCTGAAAACTTGGTGGAAGCGTGCCGGTCAGTCGGTGTGCCAGTCATCCTTAATTTACGCGAAGGTTATGACCACTCGTACTTCCACATCTCCACTTACATCGGCGAACACTTCGACTTCCACGCCAAAATACTGAAGGCTTAATTAAGAAAACCATATTATTGACACAGTCAATATTGTGAAATGCATTTTTAATAATATCTGTTTTTATTTTTACACAAGTTGTTTTTATTTTTTACACAAGTTGTTTTTATTTTTACACTGTTATAAATAATAATAATACGTTTCTTTCTATACACTCACATTTTGTGCTTACAGATATTAATGCTAATTTCTATTACCATCAATCAATAAAAACAAAATTTTATTTTTTTAAATTTTAAAATATAATTTGTCAGGTTACATTTTTTAAATTTTCTTAACAAAAATTGTTATCTATGTATTTGCCAGTTTGTTAAGTTGCTACCTTCCCGTGTCGTTTTTCCTAAGAGTATGGTAATACTGCAGGAATTTATCTCTGTTCCCCCATATGCTGGTGGTACCCCAGTGACACCAAGCCCTGCAAATGAAATTAGACATTGAGGATACAGATACGTAACGTAGGATAGGTGGCTTATTACAACTACACTTTAAGGTATTATTGTAACTTTGTCCAATAGGTAGATACGGGCGTTAGTTAGCCACTATCTCGGGACTTCAACGTAACGGCATATGCGAAAATAATAATTTATGTGAATTAATACGAGTTAGCAGCACCCACCATATGAAACGCGACGGGTATTTCATGACCGACCCGATACAGGCAAAGCACGGTATACGACGTGTAGGTCCAGAGGTGCGACGGTGCTCGCAGACCGCGCCTCGCCGTTCGCAAACGTCAAAATGAGTACCGTAATCACCGTGTTTCATACGCGGTTCGACGGTGCAAACGTCTGTCATGCAGGTATCAGTGACAGCTGCCAGGGTCGTGGGAAAGCCCGAAAGGGATACCGAGGCCCCTGGCAACACAGGCAACGGAAGGAACACGGGTGGGTTGTAGTCGGACTGACACACCCTCCCGCTCCGCCCAGAGCGAGAAAAGTTATTTGATAATATCCCAATAAAAAAAAAAGGTATCAGTGACAGAGATGACGCTCTCACGGTCCAGCCAACCCCACATGCGCGGGCTTGCGGACGGTGAGCAATGGGTGGCTCACCGTCCGGTAAGGACCAAGCCCTGGTCGACGGCGCGTTGTGTTCCACGCGCGCCTCAAAGAGATGTCGTCAGCACAAGTATAGGGGTCCACTAGGGCCGATGCCTGCCGGGGTCGCGGGAAGGTACAAAAGGGTTACCGAGGCCCCTGGCAACACAGGCAACGGAAGGGACACGGGTGGGTTTTAGTCAGTAATAGTCTGACACACCCTCCCGCTCAGCCCAGAGCGGGAGCAGTTATTTGATAATTTCCCACCCAAAACAAAAAAAAACCAACGCCACATCAGTGGTAACAATTTGACAGTGATGTCGTAACAGTAAGGGCGGTTTTCGTAGTGTAAGTGTTACCACTGATGTGCTGTTAACTGTACTATATGTATTGGTGGGTATTTTCCTAAAACTCGATATGCCATATTAACAGCAGCGTACTGTGCAGATGTACAGTGTACATACTCTTTCCTGAAGTAAGACTTGATTCAATAAATATTACCAATTTCATTAAAATTTATAGAATAGAATACAACATTTCGTTTTCAAATAAATAGGCGCAATGATTTATGCGAATCAACTTGACGAGAAAGGGCCTGATCAGTAACATAATTAAATGCATTGCCGCCTAGTGCCGCTATTTTAAATTCGTGCTGTAATTTAACCTACCTTCTACAACTTGTTTGTATTACCACCTTCACACCTTACGTCCATTTAAAATTCTTGTACACACACTGTCTTAAACAATATTTCAGTGTTATTATCTAATACATCGTTTTGCAATTATATATAGAGGACATGTTAGTTTTATACTCACATTCCAAATAAAGCACCACCAAGATGCGCTGCGTGGTCAAAGAATTTCCATCCGAAAACTACGCCAGCTAAGTCAACGCTCATTATGACCTTTATAGCCTGCAACATAAACATCAAAATATTTATATAGGTATCGTAATGAAAATTAAGCTATCCATACCATCAAAGTAAAGTATGTGTTGTGTGTTTACCGTGCCAGCAGCGAACGTGTACATAGGCAAAAAGATTATGCTTAGTCTGGTGTCAGGATATTGAACGCACACGTAGGCCAAAACGGACATTATTGCACCCGACTGAAAGAAAAAAAAGAGGAGCATTCATTTTATTATTGGATAATTACAAGAAATATCTTATACTTGAAATTAAGTTTTATCGGTCATCCATCTGTCGCACGGTGGGCTGAAAATCAGCTTTCAAAGACATACGAATTTGAATTTTTAAGTGTCATTTTTTTCTTGGATATGGCTTTTATTTACTATGGTCAAATATTCACATAAGGTTAATTTAGCATATAAACGGATGACTTTTATTTTTTTACGAACAATTTGTATGAATCTCGTATGAAAAATCTGCATACCTAAGATATAATTATAAAAGATATTATAATCTTTTTACGAAAAATTTAACTTTGTGTGAATATTTGAACATAGTAATTGTAAACATAAGCCATATCCAAGAAAAAAAAACGACACTTAATTTTTTTATTCCCTATGTCTATGAAAGTTAATTTTCAGCCAACCGTGTCGCGGCAATGAGATGCGCAGGAGCGCTTGTTATGGCGATGCTTGACCGTATCCGTCTAATTAAAAAACGACTTCTAGCTTTCGTCCACGCCCAAATCCTCTAGCCAGTTATTGTATTTTGAACTTTATTCTGACAAACATAAAGTTCTGAGTACTAAATTGACAACTTAGGTCCGTATTACAGAAGGTTCCTCAAGTCTAGTTTGAGCGTCAATCAGTCGATCACTGTTTAAGTATAGAATCAGTACTCGAGCATCGGTCATATTCCAGAGCGGTAATCAATCTCTATTCAGCTGAATCGAGACTCATATCGAACCTCAAGCAGAGATGTGTATTGTCTATGTATCAGCCAGTTTTCGTTTACGATTTATTTTATTTACCAACTTTGTTTTAATCTTCACTGATTAGAAATATTATAATATATCATAAGCGCCCAATTATTTAGGAAATCTGCGTTATTAGTTCGGTCCCGAATACTCGTAGTACAATACCTCATTTATTTAAATAAAGTACAGTAATTTTTTAAAAGCATAATTATTGTAAGGCTAAAAATACTAGTATCTATGGCCATAAATAGGTACGCTATAATTTAATAAAAATGTCAGTATGTCAAACAATTTATGCAAATGAAAACATCGTAGATATTTTGATTAGTTTTGTTATTTGTTTTGCTGATTATTATTTATTCTTATAACTTTTTAAATGGCAGGACGAAAGAAAAATAAAACACAAGAATTTGCAATTCTGGGGCTAGGGGATGCCCACGGTTATGTGGTTTTCTTAAATCGTGGTCTATCATAGGTAGAATTAAATATTTTACCACGTCTTATGAAAACCTGTACATATTTATGAAGTTTTCACAATTATATGGGTCCTGTGTATGTCTTAAATATCTAAGAGGAACGCTAAAGTTCAACCTTCTATTTGCATCATCATTGAATAAATTATTGTAATGATCTACTTCTTCAAATATATCCATTTTGATATTAAAACTTGACAACTTACGCTTGAAACCAAAATTGGCATGACAATTCTATGCTCAAGCGCTGTCTCGACCACACTTGGGCGATTACAGATCAAATCACTGCTTGGGTTCGCTTTACGAACTGAGTAACGTTCTAAAATAAAGCGATACTCAGCTGAACTATGATCAATGAATCTGTGCTTGAGGAACGTTCTAAAATTAAAACTTGACTTAAAACTAGTTTTAAACAGAGATCAATGCTTGAGTTTCCTTCTGTAATACGGGCCTTAGACTCGGATTTAACGTCTGGTTTTGTAAATTTGTACTCAGAACTTTAACTTTGTCAGAATAAAGTTCGAAATTCAAAAATGGCTAGGTGGTTTAACCCGAGTCTAAAGATAAGCCTTTTGTAATAAGGCTGTATAATGTCTAGCCGTGCACGGGTCCTTCGGCTTACTTAATAAGCCTCTAGGATCTAGTTTTGCGGAATTAAAACGAAATATTTTAGCATAAAATTTTACTGTTATAGATTTCTGGAAAGTAACGCCTTATTCCATAACATGTCGTGTTTTTTTCTTTGGTAATGGCTTCTCGTAGGTCAACCTAGGAGGTTGTAGAAAATATGGCCTCCAGCCAGGGGCAAAAAAAGTCTAAAACTAAGCCACTACACGCTAAGTGTACCCCCGTAGGGCACGGATCTCGGTTTAGGGCGTCGCTGGGGGAGGACAGTAAGGCACTGGCTGGATCGGACCGTGATTAATTAGAGACGAATTTAAAGCTATAGGCTCAGCGGCGCGGGCTGGCTCGAGCAAGGGTCGGGACGGAGATGGACGGGGGGCATCGCGGCGGGCCTCGGCGGCGAGGACGGAGATCGGCGCCGGTCTGTTTTTGTGCTTGCGAACGGTGCAAAAAAATTCTCCTGGAGAAGGGTTATAACGTCTAGCGTATAGAGTGTGCCTCGGTCAGCAAATCTTGCTAATGCGGGAATGTGTATTAGGCGGCCGGCGCAATCAGGGGATGGGGGTGCGGTCAAAGAATCGCTTTGAGAGGCGCTTCATGAAATGCTGGGCGTTCTGAGATCTAGATGAAGATTCTCATTGCGAACATAGAAGGGGGCTCCCGTGACCTTTCTTAGGAATCGGCTCTGGAGGGTCTGCATCCTATGGACATGGCGTGGCTTAGCGTGTGCGAAGACGACACAAGCATAGGTCATGATGGGACTGATGACCGTGGTATAGATGCGCAATTTGATGCGTGCGGTCAATATTGAGAGCGAAGGCGGCGCGCGATTAAGCCGCCTTTGTTTGCTCGCTTAAGGAAAGGTTGTGGTTAAGGATACACACTGGTATTTTCCTCGCTTTTCCCAAGGGATGGGCTTGCCATATTTGCGGAGGTTCGAAGAGTGCGAGCGATAGAGTCCTGATAGCGACCAGTATAGTAAATGGCCCTGTCGTCGGCGAATAAAGCCAACTGAGCCTTTTAACTCTTGGGAATGTTACAGGTGAACAGCGTAAAGATGAGGGGACATAGCACGGGGGTGAGGGGAGGAAAATGAACCCTCAGCTTATATAAGTAGCCGTTGTGCCGGACTTTGTCGAATGTTTTCGTTATGTCAAAGAATAACACGCCCGTCTACGCGTGACGCTGGAAGTGCTCTACGATGCGGTGGACTTGTTGGATGTAAGAGTGTTCGGTACTAAAACTAAACTGCTTGTTGGAGAAGTTGTATGCTTCGGCATTTCTTTCTTGTGTACTGCGATTACAGAAACCCGTATCTGATTAGTAGATGCTTTGTAAATCGGATCAAATAATCATTACACCAATGATTAATTTCGCATTGAAAAATTATAGGGAAGAACATACCGTCAAAGATGATCTAGACAATTTTATCTCGATAACACAAGGTGTGTTTCAGAATTAACAAAGAACACAACAATTGCTATTTTCAAGGCAAGAATTCGATTAAACTGAGATTAAGTTTAATTTCTTTAGCTGTTCACATCAATTGGTACGTTGGTTCCGGATGAACCAACATATATTATATTGGTGATGCTGATTGTAGTAGTGGGTTGTTTCTGCATATTGAACTATACTTATTTATATTGAAAGTATACTTACTGCACCAAGACTAAGACCAGGCTGGTTTAGTAGAACCTTGTACAGAAAGCTGGCAAAACTGCTAATTACACCAGCACTCAAGTACATGGCTACAAATTGTTCCTTTCCTAATGAAGCTACTGCAGCTGTTTGGAGAAAAAAAATATGTCTTACATTTTCGTGTAAACCATTTTCTTAAGTTGTGCATAAAAAGTTTTTTTTTTGTGTGGTCTGACTTCCAAGTATGTAAAAACGTAGATAATATGCAATTTAGAAAGTCAGTAAAAATGTATAACTTAGTTTTATTTTAGTGTTAGGTTAATATTACACCAATGGCGCGGGAAGGTACTTATGGGTCACCGAGGCCCCCGCAACACAGGCAACAGGAAGGAATACGGGTGGGTTTTAGTCAGTAAGAGTCTGACACACCCTCCCGCTCCGCCCAGAGCGGGAGATGTTATTTGATGATTTCCCACCCTCAAAAAAAAAAAAAAAAAATATTACACCAATAACTGAAGGTTACCACCACCCACTATCCTGATCCATAACCAAACTGGACTGTATTGGCACATGCAAAGCTTATAATGAACCCATTAACTCAACTCAGAGCAACAATTTGTGTGACTGACTGAATCATATGCATATACTGGGTGGAGACCTTTAGAATTAAAACTCTATGAATCCTTAAAATAATTATGTCATAATTAATAATAAGTAATTTATTTGATTTTCTGGAATGCATCAGACAGAAACATTGATATGAAATAGGTATATAAATAGTTTACAAAAGTTTAAACTGCTTTTAAAAGCAAACATTTAAGATACATGCATATATAAAAGCAATCAACTCCCTTCAGTAGGTGTATTAGGTTTTGTATTTTCCTTTTTTGCCAACAACTTGCGAAATTAAAGTAATTTGTGACTTCGTAGTTTTTTTTTGAAGTTTTGTTTTTTTTTTTTTTGTAAGAAGTTTTTAATTTTTCATTAAGAGAAGTCGTAAGCAAAAAACGAAAATACAAATACACCTACTGAAGGGAGTTCATTGTTTTTATTTATGCATGTATCTTAAATGTTTGCTTTTAAAAATACACGAAAATACAATTTGTGTAGGGTAGCCCCTACACAAATTCGAATGCAAAAACAAAAAACTGCCATTTTAATAACAGTGACCGAAAATTTATAACATCATCCACATATGACTAATTGGGAAAAATACGTATTATTGAAGCTAACTCAAAAACTATCCAAGCTAAGTTAATAAAATTTATATGGGACCACTGCGCAAGCTTCCTCTACCAAATGAAAAAATAATAATTCTAAAATCGGTCCACAATTGTCGAAAATATGGATAAACATACAAAAAAAAAAAGAGGTTGGTTAAAAAGTAGGTAACTGACCTGGCATGAAGCTGTACAGAACATACATATTTGCAGCCAAGTGCATCGCTGAGTAATGGCTGAATGTTGACAACAACATTGGAAGGCATCTTGAACCTGATTATGAAATCAAATTAAATTAATTATTAACTTTTACTATTCACCAAAAATCATGCATGATCCTCTTGCTTTAATTCAATTAAAATAAAACATACTTCCTGATGGATTTGAACAGAAGTATTTGATCATATAGGGCTGCAAAGCCCTTACCCGCCAGGCACCAAATACCAATACGTTAGCAGCCAATATTGGATAAAACACTTTCTCACTATCTCTTAGTGACCTCCACCATTTGGTTAGTGGTCCTGGCTCTGCTTTTTGCTAAAACATCATTCAATATCTAATTAGTGCATAAACATTTAATTGATTATGGTTAAAGGCATGTTTGGCATCAAACTATTATTTTTAACACCATTTCAAAGTTTGATACATACAAGATGAGCCTTGAATTTTCTTTGCTGAGCATTCAGCCAGGTGCTTGGTTTGTTGAGAAATGTTGAGGCATGTGAACGTAGATTCTCATATTCCCATATCACACAGCCAGTTAGACTTATTGCAGATACCTGGAAGTGATAACAAGTATTTCTAGATGATTTAGTCATTCTTATTGAAAAGTTTTAGAATTTATTATTTTCAAATGTGGCAGAGCATTTAAACTGACTGATGGGCAATTCTCACCAATATTAAATATACTGTATTCTATATTGGCGAGAATTGCTTATCAGTCAGTTTAAATGCTTGTACTGTCGTCATGTTTACTAGGCTCTCATCAATATCAATAATATTTTTACAGATATATATTTTTAAAATAATGCTTCTTTGCTTATGATAAGTATCATTCTCACCCCAACTGTAAAAAAGAAGGGTTTCCACAGCGCCCTAGCATATAGTGGTCCGGATTCTATTTGTATTTGTGATAATGGATCGGGCTCGAGGACCGTCCGCCGACCGCCTCGCCGACTGTTGTGAATAGAGTTGCGGACCGCCAACCGCACATTGCCGGGGCAACCACGGCCTCGCTGGAGGAGCAACGGTCTACTACAATGTGCAAAAACATAATTAAACTTCAATCTATCACCAATTTAACCTGTAATTATAAAGTTTTCGTACCAACTATTCGTCATCTCGGCCGCACACCAAACATTTCTAAAGAACATTATATTGTTTTTTTTGCTAAACTTATTCTGTTACATTATTAGAAAACCAACGTAGTTATTTTGTATGTTATGCAAATGTATTACAAAACATTTAGGAAAAAATTCAAATTGAATAGCTTTTTGACAACAGACTGACAATGACAAGAGTCAGGATGTATTGACGAAATGACAAGATATATTTAAAATGACAATGACACTGCACTGACAGTAGTGACAGTGACATAATAATAGGGTTGAGGTTGCACTAGCGGGAGCACTACTCTTTATGTTCTCGACTTTTAAGTTCGATCTCATTTCTGATTTCATCATCCTCCTGCAGTCTGCCCTTATCCCTGTCTATTTGGAATCAGCATAGCATGTCTTAATTCACTTGGAGATAAAACATATTCTTATGATATTCGCTTTGATCGTTTTAGCTTTGTTTCGTTGCACGACGCTACTGTATGCTACGCTTAGCACTCCTTCGTATTTGCCGAAGAAAGTGTCCTGGAAGTGTATATAACATAGAACACTTATACTACAGAGAGGTATATAATGACATTTGGACATAAAGATAGATAGATAGAATACTCTTTATTATGTACACCATAAAAATTACAGATACAAACGTTGAAATTTTACAAGGGGTGACACAATGGGCGGTCTTATCGCTAAAAGCGATCTTTTACAGACAACCTTTACTATAATAAATAACCTATAATAAATAATCTAGCTATCGAGTCTCACCAAGGACAACTGAATCATTCTCTGCAGGAAGACATTCACTCTGTTGTCGTGTTGTGTCTGTACAGTGAAAAGTAATTTCAATTTCAGAAGTCACTAAGTCAGTGTCTTTGGATCTGTATTTTAGTTTTTTAGGCCTATCACTGAAAGACCAAGTCCGTAACTCAGAGATCCGACGTAGGACTAAGGGAAGGTAGAAGGAGCGGTGGCAGACCAACGGCCAGGTGGGCGGACGACCTACAGAAGATCGCGGGGAAGACCTGGATGAGACTCGCACAGACCAGGGAATGCCAGGGATGCAAGGCACAAAAGGGAGGAGGGCTATACTCAGCAGTGGGTTGAACAAGGCTGCCGATGATGATGATGATGTATTTTTTGAGGTTTGAAGTTAGGAATTTTTTATTGTTGTTTGTTAAAATAGAAAATCCTTCATGTTTACTATTTGGCGTCATTTATGATCTCTCAGTAAATGACTGGTTAGTTCAGTAAGACGGCTGCGCCTCCTAGACGAAATCCCTAGCTACACCAATGTACATTAGGTATACTTATTTACACGAAACGTGCATAGAGGATAGGATCTAAAAGCAACCAAAGCAAGCTCGAAATTTTTAGCATTCTGCCTCGGAAAGGATAGGATTTCTTTTGATCATTCATACTTATATAGAAGTTAGGTACTTTGTCGGCTTATGCAATTAAAAGTTTGACACAAACTCAAAAATTTTAGTGCCCAAAGGGAGCACTGTTGGGGTGCAAAGCGGGAATACAGAAACTTGAAACTTGGCACATATACTTATCCATATGAGAAAACAATAGAGATAGTAGGTATATTTTCTTGACTATAAATTTTCAAGGTGTGCTCGAGTTCAAAGGGAAAATTACGAAATTCGCGTGGAGGCAGAGGTAGAGTTTTTTAAAAGTACAAAAGTGAGCACTAAGCATAGGGAGCACCATAGGGGTTTTAGAAAATTACCTCTTAAGGTGGTTAATTGGGAAAGGCAAGTTTCGCGCCGTCTCGCCCCTAGCCGCCGCAGGAGACGCCCTGGGCGTCGGGAATCCCGGGCGGATTTCCGGCCACCGTAGGCGCGGGCTTGCGGACGGTGAGCAATGGGTAGCTCACCGTCCGGTAAGAACCAGGCCCGGGTCGACGGCGCGTTGTATTCCACGCGCGCCTCAAACAGATGTCGTCAGCACATACAGTAGGGGTCCACTAGGGCCGATGCCTGCCGGGGTCGCGGGAAGGTACTTATGGGTCACCGAGGCCCCCGCAACACAGGCAAGAGGAAGGAATACGGGTGGGTTTTAGTCAGTAAGAGTCTGACACACCCTCCCGCTCCGCCCAGAGCGGGAGAAGTAATTTGATGATTTCCCACCCTCAAAAAAAAAAAAAAAAAAATAGGGACGCAATTCAAAAAAACGAATGATAACAAAATCGGGGGATACAGTTTGGTGTTGTAGCTACATATCTATCATCTCCATCTAAAATTCAATTACACCACTGGATAGCTAAAGGATCAAAAAAATTAGTACGCTAAGTAAGGACTGTGACATGTCGCGCGCGGCGGAGGGGAAGCGCCGCCATTTTGAGGTAATATTGCTGCGTATCGAGAATTTCATTTAGTACCTATTATAACTTTTGACTCGGAGAAGCTACGACGTTCGTTCCAGTTTCAATCGTTGATCGTATATGGTATATGGTTAGAAATGTATGGTAGAGATCGTATATGGTTGGAAAGGGCATCTCAAGAGCAATCGAACGGTACCATTATTACCCGTTACGAAACGTATTCACGTACAACACACGGCCGTGTCCATGACACAGCCACACCCCATTTGTTAGGTAGATTGTGTTTCTTGCTGGTTTATTTTGGATAGTTTCGAGTTTAGTTAGTGTTTTAAATGTTGACAATTATAGAGATACCCAGACAAAAATTGCTCCTGTTTTTTGAAATATGTATTAGGCTTATTTGGTCGCTGTGTTGCAAGGTTTGCTTCCAATAAATAATGAAGTTATTATACATAACATTATGATTGGTATTTGCAAGTCTAAAAAGTAGAAACTTTGGTCCTTCGAAGAGTTTGACTAGTCTAGATGGTATTCAAATGAAACCCAAATAGTATAAAGGCATCCCAAATAATATAAAGGAGGCATCCCAAATTCCAATTTGCAAAACCTGACTCATGAATGAAAAGTATTTTAAAAAAATAATGAGATGACCAATTTCCAAAAGAAACTTTACGCTAACGGATAAATTAAACATAAAATAATACTTACTTCAACATTATAACAATGAGTATCATAAGTGTAAAGATACTTTAGAGCTGTTTTGGAATGTGTATTGACATCGGCAGCTGCTAAAACTACACTGAACACTCTTACGCAGAGCCAAGTTAATGATACCATGTAGTAAATCCCTGTCATTGCGTCAGTGGACATGCCTTGGCTAGAAATAAAGATGAAAATATTATTTGCAAGGAAAAACTTAAAATAAAAGCGTAAGTAAATAACGATTAAAAAGAAAAAGAAATCATAGAAACGTAGACAGCCCCTATACAATGTGTAACTGAATTAATGCATATTATGAAAGTAGTTTGTTCAGAATCGTTTACTAAATCGATTTCTGTCATTTTAAAATAGCAAAATTTTCCGCCTCAAAGAGATGTCGTCAGCACATATGTAGGGGTCCACTAGGGCCGATGCCTCCCGGGGTCGTGGGAAGGTACTAAAGGGTCACCGAGGCCGGGTCCGAGGCCGAGGCACTGGTAACACAGGCAACAGGAAGGAATACGGGTGGGTTTTAGTCAGTAAGAGTCTGACACACCCTCCCGCTCCGGCCAGAGCGGGAGAAGTTATTTGACGATTACACAAACAAAAAAAAAAAAAGGTTGTTAATTAGGGGATTATAATATGTATAGTAGTGCGTAATTTTCGAAATTAGGTAACTACGTGGATGTTTGTACTTACGACTTCTGTCTAAGTAAAAGTTAGTTATAGGTATGTATTATCGTTTTTTGAAAACTCATTACCTAAGGCTCCTGAGAAGTTGCAAATGAGAAATCCCGTCGGGTATACAGCTTGTGTATCAATAATTCTACACGGTTTATCGTAACCGCGTAGCAGTGGAAAGTGTTATCACACTTGCACTCCGGAATTGGCCCTTACTGCTAGGACCATCGAGCTATATGTCTATGGCTAGGACATAAGGTACTGTCAATGTCAAATTGGTTCCACTGACGTACTGTCATAGACATATAAATCTATCTCAAATAATCTCAATCATATCTCAATGCGCAAGGTTGATTGACAATAGTTGACATCTTGAATAATGAATGTCATGATGTGGTCATGAATATGAATGGGTACATTCCGAATTGCGCTGTAATCGATTTAAGCGTGCTCTATTTGCGTAACACAGTTTGAATAAAAATTCGAGTTTTGAATGATATTGCTGATCCATTGCTTCATAGGTCTGAAAAAATCGTCTGCTCAACAACGTAAATAACGTAATGGACATGGGTGAACTGTCGAAAAACCCATAGCTATCAATTGTCCTTTTTTGTGTGTTATGCAAATGCCCCGTGGTTCCGAATTAGCGTGAGCGTGATAACGATGTCCCGTGAATCGTCATAGATGACGTCATGACATACGCCATCAAGAATGACAACATGGCACTGGCATTTTCGAAATTATGCTTCTTGCTACAGTCGTCACCTAACCAAAGAAGAAGTAGAAATTTGTGGTGTATACACAAAGAAATACTGCAATCCAACCATGAGTAATACATAGGAACTGCAAAAAATCCTTAAGGAAACTCTTCAAGTTATGTCCTATGAAGATACAGAGAAGTTATTACTAGTGCTAAAGTAAAATAGTTTGTATTATTGTTATTTTTTAATTACTTAGTTAAGTTATGATACTATAATTTTAGACACCTTTTTGCATTTATGTACCAATAAAATTAATATGTTAAGTGATTTTTTATTCAATTAATGTTACCTCCAATCGCCTGAAACACAGGATTACCTAGTTCAGGCACAAATCATGGGTGAACTTGACATAGATTTAAGAAAAACTGTTATTTAACTTTATCCTTAAATTTTTGAATATATTTTTATTTATTTATTTAATAGATACAGCATACCTGCATAGCTATTCACAAAGGTACGATTCTCTGCTGAATCGACAATGTCACTTGTTCGATATCCTGATTTCTAAACCGAAGGATTGACAAAACGATATTTACAGATCCGATTTGAAACCGTGATTTTTTTTAAAACCGATTGTATGTGTGTCTAAGGGGAACGCTAGAAAATGGTAGTAAATAGATAATTGTGGTAGAAAATTTAAAGTACTTATATGAGTTTTATTGGGTATTTCATTAAGTGCAACTATAGAACATTACATTGAGTAACTATTAACCAAAAAACAAACTTGCTTTGTTAACTGGGTAGTTTATAGTGTCTGTGAAAAAGAAGTTTTTCACAGAAACATGGGTGTGGGTAATCTATCAGTATGTAACTTAGAATATTTCTTGTTAATTGCTCATTTTCATGATTTATAACATAGGTACTTGAAAATGCATATTTGCAGAAAAGAGTGTCAGTGGAGCAGCGGCATATGCTCATTGCATTCATGCCATGCATGGGCATGCGACCCTTGCCCGCCGAACGGATAACGGGCACCCAAAAAAAATCTGCTAGACTGCACGTACAAATAGAATCACGTACTTCATCTACCCAAATAATTTAAATCAAAGTCTAGAACGAATTTAAGTGTTACGTACGAATATAACCATTTAAAACTTTATAAATACATAGACTTTCAAATTCTAATCTTTTTTGCCTATCACATGTGTTTACAAGGTCTTAATGATAATAATTAAGTATAAAGATCACATGACCCCTTCGGGCACAGCAATTTAATCAAATATGAGTAGTAGTATGATTTAAAATAAATCAAGTAAATATGATTAAAATATTGTTATCATTAACAAATCGAATAAAATTACAATTAATAATATTATATTTAAAATTATATGTCCTTACAAATTATACTTATCTTGGATGTATGCAGTGGTCAAAACAATAATATTTCTTTATATTCCTACTATATGTATACTTCAGATAGTACCTAAATGAGTTTTTTTTTCAAACAATATTTATTGTTCGATGTCACTTCCGACAACAAATACCTGTCGGAAGAATTCATGTCTTCATACCGTATTTGAACTGTCAAAATTGTACGGTTTAGGCTTCTTCGATAACATTGACGTTCGATACCGGCACGAAACCGTATCGTACCTTTGTGAATAGCCATGCCGAAATGATTTACTGCTATAATTATTACTGATTATAAACTGACAAATTATACAATGTATTTGCCACCTAGGTTTAGGATACTATTGTTAATCTTTTAACATACAATATACACAGTGGCACTGGTAACCGTAGTGTACCTTTAAAGACTCTGGAAAGGCAGTGTGATAGGGAGTTGAGGGACGGCGCTCTAAAAACCATACCGCTTTTCGGCCTTTCCAGAGTCTTTAGTAGAAAGGAGGTCAGACTGATTGGTCGATGGGATTTGGCGTTTGTGTAGTCCCCCTTACCTGGCTTAGGAATGAATATGACTTTCACTTCCCTCCATCCTTTGGTAACGTATCTAAAGGCCAGGCCCGCTCTCATTAATGGCACCAGTCTTATTGCGACAGAGGTTCCACCCCATTGTAGTAGGGTGGGGAACACTCCATCGTTCCCAGCTGCCTTAAAAGGATGGAAGCTCCGGATGGCCCATTGGAGTTTCTCCAACGTGATCACCCTGCGTGCGTAATGCCAATCGTTGTCTGATGGCGTTTGAATTACATCTTGCCAGTCGATTACCTGCGTGTAGATACATCCAGGGAAGTGAGTCTCAGTAAGGGCGCGTCTCGTTTCTTCTGGCGAGGTAGTGAGTGTGTTATCAGGTTTGCGGAGGGTAGTGGGCCCAGGAGATTTCTATTGCGCCAGTACTTTCCTCACCACTGACGTTGATACAACTTGGTTAGTCTATTTTAGTTATTTTCATAGCGTTATGTCCTACGGTATTCTGTTGTGGTGCAAAGTCGCTGACATTCAAAATATATTTGTTCTTCAAAAATGAGCTGTTCGAGCAATTTACCAACTAGATGCCAGAGTTTCTCTGAGATATTTTTTAAAGATAATGGTATTGTCACGGTGGCATCACAATTCATCTTTGCCAACGTCTTATATATCAGTCAAAATATACACTTATACACTAAAAACAGTAAAATTCACAATATTAACACCAGAAATAAGGACAAATTACGAGCTCCATTTCACTGGCTTCAAAAAGGTTCATAACTCGTTTGTGCCCAACGAGTTGTGAAATTAAAAAAAAAAACATTGTAATGACTACTCATTACAATGTTTTTTTATGAGTTATATTGCGATATATGGTTAGCTAGCGACCTCAACAATTGATTATAATTATTCTTGCCTGAGCAACCGGCAGCAAGTTCGTCATGCTCACTTAGATGTCACTGCTTGCGGTAGCGTTGCGAGTCGGGTTGCCTCCTTCCCTCAACTATGTCGAGGAGGGTAATGTCTGATCTTTGCGGTATGCTCATAAACGGGTGCTGCTTGTGGTGACTGGTCGTCTTGCTGTCCATGGTTTTGTTGTTGTTATTAGTAATTAACTGTTTATTTATTTTACTTCGATGGTCCTAGTTTATCATTTGTGACTTCGAGTAAACGTGCTTGCCCTTTATGCTGGAGGCTTTTATTTAGGTATTAAGTTCTGTTTACGTTTTTATTTCTGCTTGAGTATAGTTTCGATGTTTTTTTAGTTGGTATATTGGCGTGTGCATACTATTATTTATAAACAAGTTTTTCTAACTGAACAGACAGCTGTGCTGCTGGAGAGTTTCTTGCGCCACTTCTTCTTTGCAGCTAAAGCGCTAGGAAGTAGTGAAGCGAGGGCGGGGTTGGTTCTAGTATTGTTTGGCAGAAGTTGGGGGGTAAAAGGATTATAACGCTACCACTCTTACTTAAAGGTAATGCATATTTTTCGAGAAATTAATAAAAAATGTTTCTTACCTCAAATCCGTTAAGAAGCGAAAACAAAACGTTAAAATGGGCGATTGCCAACCAAATCTGTCCGTCCCAGTATCTGTAGTCAGTATCCAGTGTCAGAATCCAGTATCAGTATTTGTAGTCAGTCTATGGTATAAAATGTCGGACAAAATCGATAACACGGAACGTAAAGATAAAAACAGTTAGGCCATTTGCGTCTTGTGTCACTGTCATTCGTTTTCGATCATTCCGTTTCTCCTCGAGTGGCGTGAATTTGTTCTCTGTGTTTGTACTCCCACTGATCGTATGTGTGTATAAAAGGCAATGTTACTACTGTTACTAGGAGAACTTAGGATGCAAGAGCGAGCGAAGCGAGCTCGGGGCTTGGGGCACCCCGACTCGGACAGGTTAGCTTCGAAGGAGATTTTCCCTTCGAGGTTATTCTTTTTTAAACTAATAACAATACTACGCCTTTTATGCGACTTGTAAGTGTTTTGAGGTTAGGTCAAAATAATTTGTTTTTCTGAAGAATGGTGCGTTACCTTTTCATGGAAGTGGTGCCAGGGGGCAGGGGCACGACCTCCCAACCTCCCACCCCACTCCCACCCCCTTCTCCTGCCAAACGATACTAGATTTTTACCCTTCGTGCTATTTTTCTTCGGGGTAAATCTTTGCCGGGACCATATAAATACGCTAATATAAGCACTTCGTCATTCTCTTCATCAATGGACAGATAGTCGTTCTTAAAGTCAAAGTCTGAGTTATCAAAGTCGATAGAGTCAACCAACAAAAAAGAAGTGCCAATGCGTTGAACTGCCTTGCACAAGAAAGATGGATATTTTTTTGAAAATGGTTTCATAAAAATATCCATCTTTCTTGTGCAAGGTTTGGGGTTACTATAAAAGTTTTAACGTTGAGCGAGCAGTGTGAGCGACTGAGCGCGTTCACAGTGCTCGCTCGAGCGTTCCGGATTGTTGACAGCTCCCAGCTGTCATAATCGTGATAACTAAATCGGAACGCAAATTATTTGATGTGATGTGAGCGCCGTGAGCGAATAAGGCATAGTTCGGAATGGACCTTATTTATGACTTTATGAGCAAATAAAAAAAGGGTAATTAAATTTTGTTCGGTACCTACGTACTTCGTGCGATTCATTCATATCACACACCAACTAATTCCGATTTGTCATCGCCAATGACAGACACGTAGCGGTAACATTTATAATAATTTTCATTTTTTACCGTTTTATCAGTGCAAGATAAAAGCCGGTACCTACTACCAAGTGCTAAAGTAAAGGTTTCCATTTAAAATGTCGCGTTTAGACCTGGTGATATTTGGCGCCACTGGATTTACAGGCAAGCAGGCTGTGATTCACATGGTAAAGTTCGCTAAGAAGTATGAACTTGGATCTTGGGGAGTCGCTGGTCGCTCCGAGACGAAACTTGGTGCCTTAATGACGGAAGTCTCTAAAAAAACAGGAGAAAATCTCTCCAGCGTCAAGGTCATAGTAGCAGACATAGATGACGAGAAGGCGCTTAAAAATATGTGCGCTCAAACAAAAATGATTGTGAACTGCTGTGGCCCTTATCGTATGTACGGAGAGCCTGTAGTTAAAGCGGCGGTGGAGAACAACACTAACTACGTGGATGTCAGTGGTGAACCACAGTTCATGGAGTTAATGCAGCTCCGGTATGATGAGCAAGCGCGCGATGCGGGAGTTTTCGTCGTTAGCGCGTGTGGTTGGGACAGCATCCCGTGCGACATGGGCGTCATTTTCTTGAAACAACACTTTGCAGGCACACTCAACTCTGTGGAGTCCTACCTTAAGACGTATATACCACCGGAGATTGCAGCAGAGTCGCGTGAGCGTGGCCTCATCAACTATGGCACTTGGGAGTCACTTATCTATAGCCTTGCTCACCATAATGAGCTTCCAGCTCTGAGGAAGAAGCTGTACCCAGAGCCTATGCCACATTTGAAGCCTAAGCTGGAACGACAAAAACTACAAAAGAAAGATAACAAATGGTATCTTCCGTTTCTTGGGGCTGATGAATCAGTGGTCTATCGCACTCAGCGCTACTTATACCACAAGGATCAGCAGCGTCCAGTCCAGTTCAGAGCATATTTCAAATCTGGAAGTCTGGCACAATCAATCTTCTCCATCTTTGGTGCAGTGTTACTTTTCATCATGACGAAAATCGCATTTACAAGAAATATTTTGCTCAAGTATCCGAAGGCTTGTTCTTTGGGCATGGTGACAAGGGAGGGTCCAACCGACAATGTGATGAATAATACCCACTTCACATTTGAACTTGTTGGAAAGGGATGGGAGAGTGGAGCTGATGTGGAGAACACAAAGCCAAACAAGATTGTTGTTGCTATGGTGACTGGAATGAACCCAGGATACGGTGCCACAGTGGTTGCACTTCTAATGTCAGCACTCACCATCCTTAAGGAGAGAGAGAACTTGCCTAGGGCTGGTGGGGTTTTAACTCCAGGTGCTGTTTTCAAAGACACCAAAATTATCCAAAAACTCATTGAAAACAACCTGAATTATGAAATAATTGGAAAAGAAAGCAAATAATTTTGTAATTTTAATATATTATTTTTATTGGGGGCATTAAAAGTGAAATAAGTTTAGTAAAGAGTTTTGTTTTCTTGTGATGCTGTGTAACATCATAAAATTAAATACAAGTATAAATGTAGGTAAATACTTAATACAAGTCATGATATCAAACCTGACAGGTGATTGGCATTGGTAATGGTAGGTACCTACAGTGCATTCAATAAGCTAAACTATGATTACCTACATCCTTATTTAAATAATGTATGGTTCATGAGTTCTCATCTCACTCATGAGTTCATGACTCATGATATTCTTGATTTATTAACTTTAAAACTATTAATATTTTATATTATGCATTAAGTTGTTCAAATATATTGGTGCCGATTCCCTTGTTCACAAACTAAACTAAATTTAAGTTCAGTGCATCTTTTTCTTTCTATTTCATTAAGAAAAGGACAGAAGATAAATTTTAGTTTAGTCCTGTCAAATTAATCAGTGCTTGACGTAAATTGACGTAATTTTAGTAGGCAAGTTTTTAAATCACGTCTAAACTTGTATGGAGTAGTGACAGGCGCTGATTAATTTGACATGACTAAACTGTGTGGACTGCCAAACTGTTGCTGTTTTTAAAAGAAGAGTGACAGAACACTATCTTTACACTTTGCCATTGTTGCATATTATGTAATTATTATTTTATACTATTAAATAAGTATATAAGTATTTAGTGATATTTATTTTAGAAGTATATGTTTATGTAAGTATATTCTCTTATTGTATAATTAAATTAGTGAATAGTTTTATTTTGTTTTTATGTATTTTGTTTTCTCTTTTACCTTACACACGTTGTCTACATCTCTATGTCTACTGTCCTATTGCAGGTAGGTATGCTGTAAGAGATTTCATTAGAAATAAGCATCACCTTTGTACGTATTTTTCTGTTCCTTTCTCCTTGTCTGTTTATATGTGTGTACATAAACTGTTAAATAAATAAATAAATATAGGGGCTATTCCAAGAAGAATAGGATTGATCTTTTACTATAAACTGACTAGTCAGCTATTTAATATACCTACCCGGCCACCCGGGTCGCTTTTTTAGCGTGGCAATAGCGGTCATTGACACCTATAATTTCTAGCATTATTTAGTTCAAAAACTGAAATAAAGTCTGTTGACGTCCTAACTCAATACTTTTATATCGTGATCTTCAACATGTTCCAATAACGAAAAACGGATACGGAGAAATATTAAAGCAGAATGGGCAATTGCCATGCTAAAGCGACTCGGGTTTAGTCGCGCTAATAATAAAAATATTCAATGAACGAACAAATCCGATCAAGGTCATTCTTATTATTTCTTATTCTTTTCACGTACCTAGTATTAGTTACCTACCTGCTTGTGGAGTTTGGGTGAGCGTTTCAATGTGAACCAATAATTCCAATAAAATTGTTGGGTGTTTCACTCGTTGCGAAGGAACGTATATTTTTCTCGAGTTCACGCTACGTTGGTCACGAGTAGTCTCAACTTGAGAGGCGCTGACTACCTGGCCAAGTGGCAAGTTGGCAACGAACTGTAATGGTTGTGGCAACAGACAGTTTTATAACCCCCCCCCATGGTTTCAGTAAATTAAAAACTAATGTACTTGATTTAAACTTGTCTCAAGTTGTTTCTAGTGATGGGATTTAACAGGATAATTCTGTTAACAGGTAACTTGTTCCTAGGCTCTGAAATTACCTGTTACTTTTAACAGGGAAATTTCCTACTTAAGGTAACGGATTAGATAGAATAATTCATACATACTTCGTAATATTTCAGACAGATAAGTAATTAGTTAACTAACTTTTAATGCAGAAGGAAAAGAAGTAAATTAAAAAACATTATGAAAGCCTTCGAACATATTTGTCATTATTACTATTATCGAAAACAATACACACACGCGTGCCATCAGAATAAAGTTCCTATGTCAAAGAGGCATACCTACATTGCTAATTCTTTGTCGCATACTTACATTCATTTAACGTCACGTACACAAAATAACTGATAAATGAACTGTGAACGAACAAACGTCAGGGCATGGTAAACGGTGAAATGATAACAGAACTGTGAATTCAGTTCCTAGGTTATCTGTGAAGCTGCAGTTACTAGGTATTTGATAACCGATGATTAATTCCTAGCACATCTCTAGCTGTTTCCCATCTCATTCACTCGCAGACGCTGTTCCTGTTCAGTCCAGAGCAATGGAATATGAATCTTATTGGCTGCAGAGAAGAACTCTATCACCCCAAATTTGACATAAGTTCAGAAGTTGTTTTCATTTTTATTTTACAAGATAAAATCTTAGTTTTGCTATGATGGCGCATGTTTATTTTTTAACCAACTTCGTTGTGCATAAATGTTGCTCACTGAGCTCGTACAATTTGATCTTTATTAATTTTAAATAATGTAGTTTTTGAGTTAGCTTCGATTATCTTGATGATGTTATTGTAATACTTCCTGTCACCGTTGTTTACATAGCAAATAGTAAACGAATTGGTGTGGAGTAGGTAGGTACTCGTACCATAACTAAAAAGTGAAAAAAAAAACGTGATTTACAAAAAAAAAAAAAACAATGCACAATTGCACAATGCAATGTTCCGTAGTTGGAAAGAATTTATCCCAAGAACAAACTTAACATTGTTGTTGAAAAACATGTAGGGTTCCAACTGCAAATGTAAAATTGTACGCACAATATTGAAAGATTTACCATGTTATTTTAAAACCATATACTTCTTATTGGTACATGAACTACACGCCACATTGCCATTGTAAAGTAGCACTAAGTTTTTGGAAATAAACTATTATTATTATTTACGTCTCTTGACATTTCTCGATACCCTGGACCTTTGGAAGACGTACGAGGGGCCGAAGCCAACTCTCAGAGGCCCGTTGGACGGTTTTTAATGAAATGAGGCATCAACCGACGATTATCCCTGTTCACACTGTGCAAGTGCGCCCAATGACAACCCCCGGTTGGTGTAGGAATATTGCGAAATATGGAAACAAAGATTGGATTTTATAGGCTTGGGTGGCTAAAGTGAACTGGTTATCTAGAACTATGGAAAGACTATGCCTGACCAATGTATTATATAAAATACACAGATAAAATGGCAGGGGGTGACTTGCACACTCAATAATGGGGCCCGAAAACGGTCGCTAGCACATGTCGTAGTGACAAGAGGGCAACAGGTCCAGCAGGCTTAGCATGACACTCTATTTCTTCGAAGAATAGACACGGCTCTTTCCATACAAACTGACATTTCGTTTCTCCTTTTTTGACATCCCACCGTAGAAATCTTTCTACATAAAAAAGGACCTAGACAAAGATCGTTAGAAACGAAAGACAAGATGACAGATTGTAGAAGGATTTCTACGGTGAGATGTCAAAAACTGAGAAACGAAATGTCACTTTGTATAGAAAGAGCCGTGTCTATTCTTCGAAGAAATAGAGAGTGTCATGCTAAGCCTGCTGAAGTGCTTGTGAGGAGTGGAGAGGTATTCCACGGCTATCAGGACAATCCCGGAAGTACGGTCAAGATCCCTACCAGCATCTTATTGGAATACTTCCTTCCTCCGAGCACGTTTGCTCTTGCGAATCTCCACTTAAGCCGGCCAATAAAAGCAAGAATGAGGTGGGAGCTCTGTTCCTCGTCAGTGTTCACTCCAGCAAATAAAGGCAAGCCAGAGATGAGGACCAAGACATCTCCCGGGAGATAGGGTCCGTGGGGTCGCTACTGCCTAACAGCTCGCCACATGCTGCCCTGCGGGTTTCTGTATCTCTTTTGGTTTGGCTCCTTACCCTACCTCAGTAGTTTCGGAGATGGGATGTGTGATCAAATTTCATATATTTCCTTAAATAACTTTAAAACTGTTTATTTTAAAATTATTAAAATATATATTGCAGACTCTCACAGTAAGCCCTTTCATTTAATGTCACACGGTACAGTACGTAAAACTTTTATTTTTTCATTTGTACCCCAAAAGTGACCCCTTATTCCAAATTCATTTATTTACGTTACACATCCGTGTTAGGGTCATAGAAACTCATATGTATACCAAATTTCAAGATATAGCAGAGATAGATAGAGAGTGACAGACGGACAGACAGACACACGAGTGATCCTATAAGGGTTACCGAACACACACACTCACACTCTGGCACACCCTCCCGCTTCCCCCAGAGCGGGAGAAGTTATTTAATAATTTCCCACCCAAATAAAAAGAGGACACCGACTTCTAAGTTATTGTTCTTCTAGTAATTTGTCACTCGTTAACAAGGAATTCCCGAAACTAAAGGTCTTTTGCACTCTGAAGTGCACAAAAGTGTTTATTTTTGAATTGTGGTACCTACCTCACACAAATTCGTGTATCTGTAACTACTTTATATTGCTACTCAGCAACAGTTTTTCACAGGTACCGTACTGAAACCCAGTCACAACAGGTACCGAACAGTACCTACCTATAGGTAGGTACTGTTCGTCATTGAGGAGTTCCGTGACAGTAGGGTTTCTTCGCAGTTCATGATCAGATGACTACTGTTAGGTAACTGCTTAACCTTCATCTTCCGTACGAATACCCATTCATAATAATGTGTACCTACTACCGACGAGTAGTAAGTACATATTATTGGATTGGAGGAGTTCCATGTGTAATAATGAAAGGCCTTGTCAGTACGAATATTTCTGTATTTATATTCTTGCACACATACAAACTTGGTATATATGTATTTGTATGTTTGCTTATAAGTATTTAACAAACTATTTAATTTGGTACTCAGTATATACAGGGTGGAATTTTGTAATGCCACCTGGAGGGAAGTACTCTTAATACTGCAGATAGAAAATTTTACTCAAAGGAAACATTCCTTTATTTTTGAATAGAAAGCAAACTGGATTCAAAGATTTTCGAAAATTCTCTTCTCCCACACCCGGAAATCGAACCGGCTAAAATCTGAAAAAATTATACCCTGTACTTTTATTGCATCGATCGTTAGGGTCAATTATAAGGATGAAATCTCTCTAACAAACATGATAAATTAAATGAAAGGAAAACCAGGAAATCTGAAGTTACAAATTCAATGAGTCAAGTTAAAGCTCTTTAACATCCATCTTTTGTAATGCAGACTCCTTTGCGACATACTCGTAGCTGCGTGTATGAGGTAATTTAAATATGTAATGTTAGATTACAATTTGAAAATTAGATTGTCATAGTTGTTATTCAAATTTGATTGTTTTTACAACTCATTTCACATTTTGTCTCACGGTGAAAATGGCTTATCAAGAACAGTTTGATTTAATGGAAGCTTATTTTTTAAATAACAAAAACGTGAATCTAGCTCTGCGGTGGTATGGAGAGAGATATCAAGACCGACAGGCACCAACTCGGTTCGTATTGAAAAGAATGGTAGAAAATTTAAAGAACACCGGTGGTTTCAAGAAGAGACGGCAAACTATTCAGCAAAACTATTTCGATTTTGAACTAGATGTTTTAACATACTTTGAATCATTTCCAAAGGCTTCAAGTAGAGATGCTGCCGATGAATTAGGAACAACCCACACTCGCGTACTTAAAGTGCTGAAAAAGTATAAGTATAAATGCTATCGTGAAGGTCGGTTGGTGCAAAAATTGCATATTGGGGATCGTGACAGACGATTACAATTTTGTGAAAACATGCTTGGAGAAATTGACCGAAACCCTAATTTTTTGAGTAACATTGTATGGTCTGACGAAACCAACATCAGCAATAATGGCATGTACAATCGCCGCAATAACCATTATTGGTCTCGAGTGAATCCTGTTCGTGTTCATGAAACTAACAATCAAGTAAGATTTTCTTTCAACGTTTGGTGCGGAATTATGAGAAATAATGTAGTGTTAGTCCACGTGTACGAAGGTCATTTAAACATGTCAAGTATATTGAAATACTGGATCTCTTAAGAAGCGAGTTAAATGGTTTCCCCGAGGAAGAGCGAAACCAAATAATTCTACAGCAAGATGGTGCTCCAGCACATAACAGCAGAATCACTACTGCCTACATTAATAACCATTTTAATACCTGGATTGGTACAAACGGCACAATCAGATGGCCTGCGAGTTCGCCAGATCTCACCCCATTAGATTTTTTTTTTGTGGGGATATGTAAAAAATGAAATTTACATGAAATCTTATGCGCATGACAACGAGTTGAGAGTTGAAGTTCAGAATACGATTTATAATATTCACCACAACACTTTATTAAAGGTTACTAGAAATGAATTCGTTAAAAGAATAAATTTGTGTATCCAAGAGAATGGAGCCCATTTCGAGCAACTAATTAGTTATTTTACCATTTTTTGTAAATAATTAAATTAATTTAAGATTTCCTGGTTTTACTTTCATTTAATTTATGTTTGTTAGAGAGATTTCATCCTTATAATTGACCCTAACGATCGATGCAATAAAAGTACAGGGTATATTTTTTTCAGATTTTAGCCGGTTCGATTCCCGGGTGTGGGAGAAGAGAATTTTCGAAAATCTTTGAATGCAGTTTGTTTTCTATTAAAAAATAAAGGAATGTTTCCTTTGAGTAAAACTTTCTATCTGCAGTATTTCCCTCCAGGTGGCATTACAAAATTCCACCCTGTATATATAGTATCAGTATAGACTTTAGACTTCTTGAAGACAACCTAATAGATTCCGAGGCTCGAAGAGAACTAACTACGCGACACTCCAATTATATCATGTTTTCCATTCCGTTCAGTTAAAAAACCAATCAAATTAGATAGGTACTTTTAAACTTCATGAATACCCTGATATAAAAATCATTTGAAGCAACATACCTACTTTTAATTTTGTATTTACGAGTAGAATTTTAAATTACCACAAATATTGGTGTGGTAATAAGCGGATGGAATTATATAAAACGGTCTATTACAGTATTATACCAACATCGGCCGTATAATTATGTATAAAACATTGTGCACACAACACAAGTTACTAATTTCAAACCGCTTTTTTAACCTTGATTTGTCTAAGAGATTTTTTTCGAAATCATTATTAATTTGTATTAAGACGCTGACAACACGTAAACCGCGGTCACTGTCAGATTGCATATGAAAGAAAGAGAAGCGCGATGACACCAGTTGCCAAAAAGGAAAAAAAAAAAAAACGCTTGTAATTTATTGCAAAAAATGAAGCAATTACCTATCTATTTACTCAAAACTGAGTTGAGTAATCGAAAATAAAAAACCACCAAGTTCTGCATTCAAATAAGACGTTCTTGTTATTAATTAAATACGTAACGTAAGTTAATATTTAATACAGATATGTATTTTGGATTAGAACTCAAGGCAAGAGGTTAGTTTAACGTTAGTTTGTATCGAAATCTTTTTTTCAAAACGTGTTTTGGTAACAACCAAGTTCTGGCAAATATCCTCAAAATTAACATAGGTATATTTTTTCCGCTACCACAAACTAGGTATACAGATTTGGCAATTTTTTTTCTTAAGCGAAGCCAATTTTGGTCAATTGGGTCTTGTCAGCGCCTTAACGAGACACGTTTAAAACACAAAATACTATCTTACTTACTTACGTACTTACTTACAATATACTTAAATGTGATTTTACTTTTTATGCCGTACAAATACAAAGTCAAGTCAAATCGCGCCTCTGGCAACACAGGCAACGGAAGGAACACGGGTGTGTTTTAATCAATAAGAGAAGAGAACTCACCCTCCCGCTCCGGCCAGCGGGAGAAGTTATTTGATAATTTCCCACCCAAAAAAAAAAAGTCATTTCGCGCGCGCGAGCGAGAGTGCTGCGCAAGATGATAGGTATAGGTAGGTAGGATGGAATAGAAACACCGTCTTGCTCTCTCCTTGCGTGCGTTCGATGGAGCGATCTGCGATTTCATCAATTCAATTGAATGTTATTGTACTGACTGACTGACGCGCGCACGCACGTTTCGCACGGCCGTAATCAAACTCAACATACACAGTTTGCAACTATATAAAGAGTCGAAAATGGAAGGTAAGTGTTTTATTATGTAGGAAATATTAGAAATGTTTATACGTACTGAAAATAATTCAAGGGCAAGAAGCTCTGGAGGCATTTCAACGAATGGAACGTGTAGTGCACTTTGCGACTGAGTTGAGCAACATGGGTAGTCCACGATAGGTAAGAGTCCAAGGTCACCCCCAGGTTTTTAACTGTATTTGCGTATTCAATCTGAACTCCATTCAGACAGAGTGGAGACAGCGACGCAATATCGAGCCTATTCCGCATATACCTTCCGCCGATAATTATGGCCTGGGATTTCTTAGGGATGATTTGCAGTCCAAAGGACCGCGACCACTCGCTAATCAAATCCAGGTCATTGTTCATGGCAGACACGGCTGCTTCCGCATCTTGCCTAAAGAAGTGATTGTAAAGCTGCAGATCGTCGGCAGGTTATTTATTTCTTAGTTTTTTCTTGCAACTAAGTACCTACTTACTACTTATGTGTGGAGCAGTGGTGGCCTAGTGGTAACGGCTGCGACTTACGAGTTGTGGGTCGTAGGTTTTAACCAAGACAGGAACTTGGTGTAAATTATTTCAACACCACTTCTCTCAAAACGACGGCGAAGGAATCGTGACATTGTGAGGAAACCGGCATGTCCTAGAGCCAAAAAAAAATCGAAGTAATGTGACATCTACCAACTCGTACTACCATCACCTCATATAGCAGTATTATTTCAATATTACTTCAGCGTGAGAAAGAGATGGAGCTATAAATCCTGTATAGCTCCATCACTTTCCCACTGTGAAGTAATATTATAATAAAACGAGGTGATGCTTTTTTTTTTTGGATGGAAAATCATCAAATAACTTCTCCCGCTCTGGGCGGAGCGGGAGGGTGTGTCAGACTCTGTGTTGCCAGGGGCCTCGGTGACCCATTAGTTCCTTCCCGCGACCCCGGCAGGCATCGGCCCTAGTGGACCCCTACCTTTGTGCTGAGACGACATCTCTTTGAGGCGCGCGTGGAATACTACGCGCCGTCGACCCGGGCCTGGTCCTTACCGGACGGTGAGCTACCCATTGCTCACCGTCTGCAAGCCCGCGCCTACGGTGGCCGGAAATCCGCCCGTTATTCCCGACGCCCAGGGCGTCTCCTGCGGCGGCTAGGGGCGAGAGGGCGCGAAACATGCCTTTCCCATGGTTACCCCCCTGGGCCCGCGTGGTAGATTATAAGCCCACTGCCTCTCACCGAGAGGAGGCCTGTTGCCCAGCAATGGGAACATTATAGGCTGATTATGAAGTAGGTACTTACTTAGGTACCTTCTTATATATTTTTTTATTTACGAAATAAGTAGTAGTGATTATACAATATGTAACAAAAACCATGTTGTTCCTTCTACCTACGTTTTAAGAATCGGTTTACTAAGCGATAAAGCAAGTCATTTATAAAAAACTGTTCAATAAAATATATAAAAATAAATATTTAATTATTAATATTTGTAATGTTTAATTGATTTGTTACCTCTGCAATTCTGAATGAAGCGATGACGCGAAACTAGAAGTAGATAGAACGGTCCCGCCACACTCTTTGATCGGTGCCGCCCGCGCCGCCGGTACAAACCGCCGCGCGCCGCCGCATATCTACCTATTTTTCTACACAAGTTCGTGACCTTGTCAGCTGTTGTTTATCATTATCACTTTAACGAATTAATTTTTGAAAATCTCGGTTTACACTCTTTTTAAGCACAATTGATAATTGTTAAAACTACATTTAACACTTCACTACGTTAAAAAAAATCAAATTCGCCGCGTCTGTCACATAAAACCTGATGTGCCTATTTACAATTTAATGCATTAATTTATTATATCTACTTGACGGCCACGGAGTTGCTGTTCGATATGACCACCTTGTACCTCTACACTTCTTGGCTCATAGTCGGAGGAAAGTAGTGATTGGACGCGACAATAGTGAAATGGGTGCTGGCCATCTTCTTTGAGTACTTTCCTAACGCGCATAAGGTTTACTCCGAGTTCGTGTCCCACTGAGCGTGTAATTCGCGTTGGATCGTGCTCAAACAAGTCCAAGACTTCTGTCTCGAGTCCTCGGTCTGCCTGCGTCTGCTCGTTGTTGGTCTCGCTCGTGCACACTGCCGGTATTGTACGTACGTATGTGCAAACGTTGGAATACCATCGCCGACGGTAATGGTCACGGAACAGAAAAAACAGTGGAAGTGCAAAGTAGGCGTGGCACGCGTGCCACAAATAAGCGCTGTTACGCTTACTTGATCCCAGTCGTGTTCTAACATCGCGTCGAGTCGCTAGTCTCACGATAAATTTATTTTTCCGTAGCTTTGCCGTATTGTTCCATTTTGGAGTGCAAAAATGATAGTAGCAGAAAAAATCTTAAAAATGGAGGTGTTTTGTAATTGAGGTCGGTAGGTACGATTTTATTTGTTTTCTAATAAAATCTAAGTTAAGGCGCTGACAAGACCCAATTGACAAAAATAGGCTTCTCTTAAGAAAAAAAATTGCCAATTCTGTATAGTTTGTGGTAGCGGAAAAAATATATGTTAATTTTGAACATATTTCCCAGAACGTGGTTGTTACCAAAACACGTTTTGAAAACAAAATCTCGATACAAACTAACGTTAAACTAACCTCTTACTTTGAGTTCTAATCCAAAATATCTGTATCAAATATGAACATACGTTACGTATTTAATTAATAACAAGAACGTCTTATTTGAATGCAGAACTTGGTGGTTTTTTTATTTTCGATTACTCAACTCAATTTTGAGTAAATAGATAATTACTTCATATTTTGCAATAAATTACAAGCGTTGTGTCATCGCGCTTCTCTTTCTTTTCTATGCAATCAGACAGGGACCGCGGTTTAGGTGTTGTCAGCGTCTTAATTTCAATTCACTAATAATTTAATATAACGCCTAATCAACCTTATGGTCATTAAAATAAAGTATATCTTGGTTTGAATGTATTCACTATTTCGTTCTCGAGTTCTTCGCTACTCAATTAGTGATGTAGTCTGGTCGGATGTTGATTTTATCGATTGATATCGATAAAAGAAAATAAGTAATTTAATATTTATTATAAACATTACATTACAAATATGAGGTCGAATAACATTCATACACGAAATTTATTTTAAGAGGTGTATGTAAATGGATTGATGCAACGGGCAGAGTTAATTGGATGCCATCCAAATTAAGCACTATATGCTCAAATAAAGTATATAGATACACGAAACCTACAGTGCTTCCATCTATGAAAATCATTAAGTTTTTTTAATGAAGTAAGTTACCATATTTTATTTTTATCACTTAAAAATAATGATTGAAAATACTTAATACGATACGATACTAATCAACGCACCTACATGTTGTATACTATATATTACTATATACTCTGACGTTAAATCACAGCCAAAAAAGAAGACTCGAGTTGTGGACACTCATAAAGTTGAACAAAATTTTATAAAGAAAGGCGATGACGTGATTCCTGTGCAATTTCATTCCGCAGACAGCTCAGTTCAGTTCGAATTAAAAAGTAAAAATAACGTGTTTTTTTATTTTAACCCAAGTATCAGTAAAACACATTAATATTTATAAAGCAAGTAATTTATATTAGTACTTAAATATTTTATTTTTGAATAATACGTACTACGTTATTTGTCCTACAGTTTTACTGCACTTACAACGAGTCTTATTTTTTTCGAATTAAACAAGAAATCGATATCGATAAAGTAATTCAAAATTCAATATGTCCTGCACTGGTCGAGTAGCAGTAGATAACGACCTATGACGCGAATGTCAACCTTATTTAACACCTTAAAGTTTATAATTGCGACCACTGAGAAAACCGTCATCTATAGTCGGGTAGCGGAATTTACTCGGCAATCGAATCTGTTTGATTATAGATTACAAAACGTTGTAAAGACTTTTTGCACTAAAGCAAAATAAATCCTATTTGTAGAGACTGAAGGTTTATTCCCAGATGAAGGATCTGTGACTTATGCTAGTTTTGACTAAAATTAAAACGACAAATCAAACGAATTGTTTATTTGTAGTGCATTGTATGATTATCAGTTTATTTGTGTGAGTTTGGCGACAACGGTTCCTGTAGTGAGTTTGATGCATTGCACTTCCACTGTTTTTTCTGTTCCGTGGTAATGGTAGACTCGCAAAACGTTCTTGGTAGAGTCTGCGTGCTTCTGCATAATTGCAGTTACATATCCGAAGACACATCAACATATTAAAATATTCTACGTTAGAATAAGATATGGTCAACGTTTACGTAAACAAAACACAATTCACTCACTACGTAGGTCAACAATAACATCCATTCGAAAGCAAGCTGCGCGGGAGACTGACTAAGGTCCGTATTACAGAAGTTCCTCAAGTCTAGTTTGAGCGTCAATCAGTCGATCACTGTTTAAGTATAGAATCAGTACTCAAGCATCGGTCATATTCCAGAACGGTAATCAATCTTTATTCAGCTGAATCGAGACTCAGATCGAACCTCAAGCAGAGATATTGTCTATGTATCAGCCTGTTTTCGTTTACGATTTATTTTATTTACCAACTTTGTTTTAATCTTCATTGGATTAGAAATATTAAAATATACCTTAAGCGCCCAATTATTTAGGAAATCAGCTTTATTAGTTCGGTCTAGTTCGGTCCTGGAATAGTACAATTCCTCATTTATTTAAATAAAGTATAGTAATTTTATAAGCATAATTATTGTAAGGCTTAAAAGACTTGTATCTATGGCCATAAATAGGTACGCTATTTAATAAAAATGTCAGTATGTCCAACAATTTATGCAAATGAAAACATCGTAGATATTTTGATTAGTTTTGTTATTTGTTTTGCTGATTATTATTTATTCTTATAACTTTTTAAATGGCAGGACGAAAGAAAAATAAAACACACAATAATTTGCAATTCTGGGGCTAGGGGATGCCCACGGTTATGTGGTTTTCTTAAATCGTGGTCTATCATAGGTAGAATTAAATATTTTACCACGTCTTATGAAAACCTGTACCTCTTTAAGAAGTTTTCACAATTATATGGGTCCTGTGTATCTCTTAAATATCTAAGAGGAACGCTAAAGTTCAACCTTCTATTTGCATCATCATTGAATAAATTATTGTAATGATCTACTTCTTCAAATATATCCATTTTGATATTAAAACTCGACAACTTACGCTTGAAACAAAAATTGGCATGACAATTCTATGCTCAAGCGCGTTCTCGACCACACTTGGGCGATTACAGATCAAATCACTGCTTGGGTTCGCCTTACGAACTGAGTAACGTTCTAAAATAAAGCGATACTCAGCTGAACTATGATCAATGAATCTATGCTTGAGGAACGTTCTAAAATTAAAACTTGACTTAAAACTAGTTTTAAACAGAGATCAATGCTTGAGTTTCCTTCTGTAATACGGGCCTAAGTGATTCGCAGGGAGACGGGTGGGGGGGCGGCGGGGTAGGTAGGCACGTGGTACCGACCCGCCGACATGCGCGGCGGGTGTTTTTGGCGGCACCTTTTGTCGCATTCAAAGAAAGCCGCCGGCAGCTAGTAGGCTATTTAGCGAAATAAAGATGTACTTGTAAAATCAGGTACTCTGAACATTTTTTGTAATGTGTCGATTTTAATAGTTATTTGATTTTGACCTCTCGACTAGCCAATGCTTAATTTTTTAAAATTATAATTTCATCAATGTTCTGCTTATAGGTAAATGTATACGCTCCTAAAAGGAACAACAGGGTTTTTGTTACATATTGTATAAGTTCAGTAAGTATGTAGGTATTTTCATTTCAGGCAACAAACGGAAGAGGATACCTTGTGTGGTTATGGAAAGTGACTATGAAGAAACCCAATGTACCTAAAAAGACGCGGGACGGGATGAGCGCATCGAGTCGCCGAATGATCGAGCGGCGGGCAAGCAACAATGGAAAACGTTGTGTGAGCCAAACTATTGGCATTTACCCTGCATTATCATTTAGCTATGCTTTATATGGTATGCTATAAAAGTGATTTGAGCCGAAATGTAACAAATTCCGCGCGAAATAATACATTATTTTAAATATTTCACTTCAAAAAATAAAATACATAAAATACAAATCATACAGTATTTTATTGTATTATACATAGCGACTCTGTACTATACGGTTTATTTATACATGGGATAAGTAGGTACCTACCTACCTATTTATTTTCGTAGTCCATAATCAGTTGACCACGGATAGTACCTAACTAGTAATTTTCTTTGATCGCTGTACAATAACCAAATCACACACAATACGTTTACCTACTGTGCTTTATTGAGGAGCTAATTATCAGATCATCATATGGAATGGGACCATCTCCGGAGAACTCTTTTAAACAAAAAATAATCCTTTATTATTATTTTATTTTATTTTAGTACAGACGTCAGTATACGAATGATTCTCGCTCTTCTGCGGAAAAATATAAAAAAAAACAATTGTTCAACGCCATCTATCGAATACCGTGGTTAACTCGAAGCTCGCTCTGCATACAATAAACTTTATCAAACTAACACCCTAAAAAGTTGTTATGATGTAAACTAATAAATAATTATCTCACAATGTATTCTTTAAGACACACATCGATTATTATTATCTAATATTATCACCAATTTTCATTTGAATTTCTTTGAGCGCCACTAATCAACCACCACTGGAAAGCGATTTTTATAACATTATAGTCATTATCGTTACTTTATGAGATATCACAGACAGTTACCTATAAGACGAGTTATTAATTAACTATATAATTATTATGGTTCTCACATATTCGTTAGTACCATTTGGCGTCAATAGATGTCGTAAGGTATACCTATGTACATTACGTAATTATTCTTGAACACTTTAAATTAATATACCTAGATTATAGATTGAGGCGATTGCGATGAAACAAAAACTAAATACGAGTATAACTCCGAGCTATACATAATATTTGAGTATAAAAGTTAACCAAATTGGTTATGTACTTTTTACGTGATGCTGTATGCTTATACGAGTACCTATGTACAACTTAATCTGTCACATACAAACAGAAAAACAGACAAAAATGGTAGAAATGGCATTTGTTGGTTATTCTTTAACACCCCAACATTTTTTTTTAATATTTTCAATGTACGGGCTTGCAGGCAGGGGCTCGTGGCTAAGTAATAACAGCCGCACAGGTCGATCGATCAGGTTAAGCTACGCTTACCGCGGTTGGTCCGTGGATGGGTGACCATCTTTACATACCAAGACCCCTCCGTGCCTCGGAAAGCATGTGAAGCCGTTGGTCCCGGCTGTCATTTGTAGATTTTTGACAGTCGTTACGGGTCGTCAGAAACTCGAAAGTCTGACAACCAGTCTTACCAAGGGGTATCGTGTTACCCAGTGACTGGGTTGTGCAGGTCAGATAGGCATTCGCTCCATGTAAAATACTGGAATACTGTAATATTCAGCTGTATCCGGTAAGACTGGAAGCCAACCCCAACATAGTTGGGAAAAGGCTAGGCTGATGATTTTCAATGTACAGAAACGCCTCGTCTACAGATTTATTATATGTATAGATATAGATTTGGAAGGCTTCGTAAGCTCAAACCAAATAGACGAGGAGCAATTTTTTTATTAAAAGCTCTATTTCTGTCGTCCCTCCCACCACTTAGCATTCATAACTGAAAACACTCATTCTGTTATCTAAAAGCTGTTCTGATAACAACGATCTATGTATTTAATGTTCCGAAAATTCGAGACATTAAAAGTTTAATTTGAATAATCACGCCCATGCCCAGGGGCATGCACGATGTTCTACGTAGAAGATGAAACTGTTTATTTAGGTATAGCTCTGGAGAACAATATTTTATTTTAACAGTATGGTTGGCAACCCTACCCGAAGAGGTTGCTCATTGGACGTTGTAGTGAACGGTCGTGTCGAGAGTGCTCTCCTTCTAATTTTCAAATATATTTTTTTACTGTGCGACTACTGCAGCGTGCGCGACGCATGTCATGTAGGACATCGAAATCGAGCAGTGTTTATTTTGTTGTGTCTTTGTGTCGCTTAATAAAGTTCGATAGAGCTGTGCAGAGGTGGGGTGGACTAGGACTATGACTATGTGTGCTCCTAATCTCAGGCGAGTGAACCAGTGCGTACGTATACGTGTGACTAATTGCCTGCCAAAGGATCCTGAGCTTCCGTGCAAGCTAATTTGGTGAGATCTTTCCATATCTTTCAGGGATCTACTTTAGAGGTCCGCTGTATAAGACGGCAGAGGTACATACAGTGGAGAGGTCAAGTTGCAATGTTTACGAAATGCGAGAAAATGTCAATTTATTTATTTATTGTACTATCGGCAAAACTTAAGCATGCTCACTTTTTTTTTTTTTTTGAGGGTGGGAAATCATCAAATAACTTCTCCCGATCTGGGCGGAGCGGGAGGGTGTGTCACACTCTTACTGACTAAAACCCACCCGTATTCCTTCATGTTGCCTGTGTTGCGGGGGCCTCAGTGACCCATAAGTACCTTCCCGCGACCCCGGCAGGAAGCATGCTCACTTAAGAAAATATTTCTGTGGAAGCGCAACTAGTGACAGGCCACACCCCTTCCTGGTTTCACCCAATTAGAAACAATATGCATTTGTGTGGGTATAGAGCGTGTTACAAAAAATGACAATAATAATGCTTGTATATCGGACTGTGATCGAAGGCCTCTTTCTGACCCTAGCTCGTATCCTGGATTGTGTGTGTATTATGTATACTGTGTGGGCTGTGACTAACTTTGTTGTTAACCATGACTACCCGAAACCTGATTCAAGAAGAAAGAAATCAAATTATTGTCTTGCAAAGACAAGGGTTGATGGATAGATAGATGGATGGATGGATGGATCACCGAACCGCCACCAAATAACAACAGTACTACACTTACACTTAGATAATTAATTTATCTTTATGACCGTTGCAAGAGTTGCGACAGCAATAAACAAAACGCTCTGATAACTTTCTATGGACCGGAGTATTGGTTCGCGTAGACAGTTGTCAATTTCTAAACAAAATAAAAAATGGGAATATGTCAATATTTGTATGGCGGCATCACATAGGACATCGTGAATATTGGGGAGGCAGTAAAAGTGTTAGTAAATAACTAAATATATAGACCCAACAGAGCATAGCCATGTGTCGGTGAGAGTAAAATATTAAAATGTATAGATTATAGTAAAAATAAATGTATTTAACGCACCAAAGGTTATAATATAAAGGAGTGAGGGAGCACACGCGATGACCGCTAGTCATGTACTAATTGCTCAATTAATATTTATTAATGAAGTTACGTAAAAATGCTTAGTCGTCGGTAGTGTATGATTTCACCGTACATGCTCCCGGGCCAAAAAGTTACACATCTTCTAATCTAAAGCGACATGCTTTAGACATAGGTGACGTAGATATGTTTCGTGTAGTGTTAGTGTCCTCACTAGTTGTAATCACTTCACTGGGCTGACGGTCAGCCGTGCTCTGCTTTCGCGAAAACACAACACTATTTGACACACTTTGTGATAGTTCCACTGATGAAATTGCTCGGCACCTTCTCCATAAGAATCTAATAAAACGGCTACACCCAGCATGCCGTAACAGATTATATACTGGTGAATGTCATGTGTAGACAGAGAGTACTCTGGTAGGTTAGTGTTGGCAGACTTCAGTTGTTCTATTCGGTCTCCCAGATCCTGTAATATGCTGTTCAATGGAACTTCATACGCGGTGTAGTGAGATAATGATATATTAACTATATGATTTAATTCTGCTATCTGAGGGGTCGGAATTTCAGAGTTTAATTTAATTGAATTTGCTGATGAGAATACAAAGTAAAATCTTTACTTTTTATTACGCAATTCGAACCTAGGTCAATAATTCCGACTCCAGTCATCTGTTTAAAAGAAACATGATCTAGACATACAGGATGTCCAGTAAATAGCACGACATACTGCAGGGGGTGCTAGCTTGGGTCACTACCTATCAATACAACACAATATATGTTCAGCAAAATCTTACGGATTTACAGTTTTACAAAATTTTCCGAAATATCGAAAAATGTCTACCTTGAAACAGATTTTTAAGTACGAGTATCTCGTAATGAAAAAATCCTTTTCTAGTACTTTTTTTTACATCAAATTATCCAAAATGACAATGAATTGAGAGCAAGGGTTAACATTGCAGCAAGAAAAATATCGGAAATAAGCCTGAGAAGACTCAAAAGCTCATTTTTAAGAAGATGCCGAGCGTGTATTTGAGCATTTATTGTAATTTATTTAAATAAATGTTTATTAAAGTTAACTCCTCTGTTTTTTTACTATCACCTTATCCTTCAAGATGTCATTTACAGACCGGCCGGCCGGTCGACTGTAGATTAATTATTATGTAATTCGAATCGTAGTACGACCTTACAACGATTCGAATTCAAAGTCACATTACTTGCATTTAAAATAAAATGCTCTTATTAACTAAAATAGCTTATTTTTCGTATTTTTTAAAATGAAAATGTACTAGTATTGTATCTTTCCAAAATCACCATTAAACAAGCTATTTTTTAAGTTTGTTGTACAAAACTGCCACATACATTTTTTTTCACCACTAGGTTAAACTTAAGTGATAAGAAAATAGTTCTGTGCAAATTTAAACAAAAAATAGTATTTCTTGAAAACATTCTTGTCTTTGATAGAAAAAAGACTTATCAATGAGTAAAGTAACTATTCACGAATAATTTTATGTAAAAAAAAGTACTAGAAAAGGATTTTTTCATTACGAGATGCTTAAAAATCTGTTTCAAGGCAGAGATTTTTCGGTATTTCGGAAAATTTTGTAAAACTGTAAATCCGTAAGATTTTGCTGAACATATATTGTGTTGTATTGATAGGTAGTGACCCTAGCTATCACCCCCTGCAGTATGTCGTGCTATTTACTGGACACCCTGTATAATCCTCACTGAGTAGGTATTGCAACAAAAATACATGTACCTCGACGGATCATTTAGTTTGAGCCAGCTGTCTTGGCAAGGGGATTTATTAATTACAACGCATAGTGGTTTTAATTCCACGTCCCTTGTTACTTTTAACATCTACAAACCCTGTATAATCCACTCCAGTGTGATAGAATGGTGGGGCGGGGTTGCTTCTGGCTACGGGTAACTCTCCCATCAATTAATGCTGTATTTTGGGCTCATGTTTTCTACAGGTAACGCAATTTCTCACTTCTTACCTTACAGCTTTATTTCCAGCGATAATCCAGATCCAGAATCTCTGCCTAAGATTAAATAAAGTTAATTGCGGTCCACCATGAAAGGTGAGCTGATGAGCTTTTTGAATTACTAGAGTGGTAAGCAGACTTTAAGAGGCAATATAGCAGGGTGTTTGATTTCCATATTCATGTTTGCTTTGCTCAACCGGCCTTTAACTCGTAATATCCCCTCGTTATCAATAAAAGAAATTGAAACAAAGAAAAAAAAATAGCTTTAATATATTACTTCTGCTACTTAGTTTACTATGTTTCCGTAATGACAATATTTCCGCTGCAAATTCAGTTCGTTGTATGTATATTATAATGAGTAATTTTGATTTTATCAATTCATTTAAGGTAAGAAATTCGGGTAAGCTACTATGCTTGCTTGAAATGGCTGCATTTTTGCTAAATCTTTCATCAAAATTACGGTTTTGATTGCTCGTAAAAGCCATGCTACTATTTTAGTTACTTTGTTGAGTGAGCAGAACTTAAGTAACATTTGCAATATGATGCTGTCCTTGCTATCATTTTGGACAGCAGTTGCTTTGCTTGTTGCTGGTTTTCCTTTGATTTCTTGATCAGTGGTAAAAATGATTTGCTTCGCTTCAAGTTTTTCATCAAACGATTTCAAGAACTGCGGTCCTTGCCACCACAGCGTTTGATTCTTCAATTGTGAGGCTGAGATGCCTCTACTGGCTCCATCTGCTGGATTATCCTCAGACTTGACGTAGCGCCAGCAGCTAGGTTTCATTATTGTTGTTATGATTTTTGTCCTATTTGCAACAAAGGGTTTCCATCGGCTGGATTCTCCTTGCAGCCACCCTGGACTACCATGCAATCCGTCCATCCGTAAATCCTAACTCACTATAACAACTAATAACTTTCTTCATTAACTTCGCTAACAAATACGCACTTAATTCTAATCTCGGTAAAGATATGCTTTTAGAAACGGGTACTAATCGAGCCTTAGCAACAACTAGTACTACCGATGTTTTATTTTCTTTCCGTAGTCGTGCGTAAATTACCGCCTGCGTAGGCCTTAGTCGATGCGTCATAATAACCATGCAGTTCTATGACGTCATTAGGTTGATACCCTGTCCAGGGCGGTATTTTGCATTGATTTAAGTGTTCCATGTCTGCTTTAATCGCTGCCCATTCTTTTTTGATGTTTCCAGGAACTTCCTCATTCCAATGCATATTTTGGAATATCAGGTTTAGCTTTGTTGTGAGTGGTGACAACTATCCCAACGGGTCGAATACTTTTGATATTTCCGATAAAAGTAGCCGTTTAGTTACGTTTGCATTTGGTTTAGCTATATTGTATTTGAAAGTAAACATTGTCATCACAAGAATTCCAACGAAGATCTAATGTTTTTGATGTACTTTCTGATTTAAAGTTGAAAATTATTTCGCCATTACTGCTGCTGATTTTTTCTATATTTTGAAGGAGTTCTGAATGATTTGCGGACCATTTTCTTAGCGTAAAACCTCCTGTTTTCAATAAATCTGTTGAGATCATCGATAAGCTGCTTTCCTTTTTCGATGGAGTGTGACCCATGGACCAGGTCATCTATATAAAATGACTCTTCTAGTATCTTGGCCGCTTCCGGAAAGTTTATTCGTTCATCCGAGGCTAGAGTCATCATTGCTAGAAATGGTGCTGATTTAGTTTCATAGGTGACAGTGGTAAGGTTGTACGTTTGTAAAGGTTGGTCTGATGCATACCTCCAAACGATTTGCTGATATTGCTGATCTTCTTCACTCACCAATATCTGCCTGTACATCTTCTCGATATCCGATGTATACGCAAAACGATATTGCCGCCACTTCAAAATCAGTTCTTGTAGATGCTGTTGTAAATTTGGGCCTTTATACATCAGGTCATTCACACTATATCCGCTTGACGTCCTTGCTGACGTATTGAACACTACCCGCAGCTTCGTAGTTGGTGATTCTGCTCGTTGTACGGAATGGTGCGGTAAGTAACATGATAGCGCTACTTTGTCATTTTTGCTGTTACTAGGTACCATATATTTATTACTAGGTTCCACAAGGTTCCTTGGGCCGTTATTATTTAACATATTTGTTAATGACATAGGTTATTGTTTTCGCAACACAAAGTTTCTATTGTATGCAGATGATCTAAAGATCTACAAATCCATCCAAACCCTTAACGATTGCATTCTATTACAGCAAGACTTGGACAGACTAACAGATTACTGTCATAGGAACAAACTAAAGCTAAGTATACCTAAATGCAATTACCTTACTTTCACCAAAAACAAGCACATTATTAACTTCGCGTACACCCTTTGTCACGTGCCTCTCACTAAATTAAACTCATTTCGAGATCTCGGCGTCATTCTCGATTCCAAACTATGCCTAGATCTTCATGTTAACAAAATTGTAAGTAAAGCTTACCAATTGTATGGCTTTATCCTGCGATCTACTCTTGACTTCAAGAGAACCTTGTCATATCTATGTTTGTATAAATCCCTAGTTCGCTCACAATTGGAGTATGCAGTGTCAGTATGGAACCCCTTCTACAAAAAATATGCTGAAATGGTTGAAAATGTTCAGTAGGTACAAATTTGTACGTGCCATGCATTGATGCCATCAATCCTACCTAACTTACCTACTCTCAGTTACTCAGCAAGTACAAGCTCCTGCCCCTTAGCTTTCGAAGAAAATACCTAGAAGCCATTATTTTATATAAAATTGTTAGAAATAAATTGAATTGTATAAATCTAAATAACTTGATTTGTTATGCTGTACCTAGAACCTTTCACAGGCAACAGGTACGCGCAGGTACTCTTTTTGCAGTGAACTCTTGCCGAACCAACTCTGGCCAGCGCTCACCAGTCCGCCGTATGGTTGACTCATATAATAGCACTATTGAAAATATTGACATCTTCAATTGTCCAATGTGTAGATTCAAAAGCCTCACCTACTCCTCTTTATTAAATAAAACCAATGTGTGTACCCTTTCTGAAACTCATCAGACTTCTTAATTTTATATTATGTAATCTTTATCTATATTTAAAACATTATTCATACTAATTATACCATCTATTTACTGCTCGTACTGCTACTAAAACTCCTAGCGATTACACTCTTTTTTTATATTTATGTCTACCTGTGGACAGCGTTGTGGGTTATATTATTACTAAAATTGTTTATGTTAAATTAGTTGTAAGTTCTTATAATGTAACTGTTTGCTGTTCCTTTCAATTAAAAAAAAAAATATATATGTCCTAAGGCAGTGTACTTACTAATGAATGCTTTGTATTGTTCTGCTAAAATGGGTTGTTTGCTAAATTTACGTTCCATATTTTGGAACTGTGCTATGGCCATCTCTTTTGATGAACCTAGTTTTTCATTTATATCAGCTTTTAGTGGCAAGTTTACTTCATACCGCCCGTCTTCACGACGTTTTGCTGTAGTCGAATAGAAGTCGACACATTCTTGATCTTCCAATTATAAGTTAGTATTTTCGCTTATATCCTCTATCTCCCAAAACTGCTGAATATCGTGAATATTATTCATGACGACGTTGCATTGAAGTGATGATATTTGGCTACCGCCGTATATTATCCACCCAAGCTGTGTTTCTTGTAACACAGGTTGCGATAAGCTATCTCCTTTGATCAATCCTCCTAATAATATCAAGCCATTCACTTGTGCGCTTAGTAATAAGTCCACTGGACGGCTATGGTTAAAATATGGATCAACTAATTTAAGTTTTTCTATGTAGGACCACTTCGATGTATCAAAGGATGTATACGGGATGTCTTTTAGTAGGTTGCTCATGATAAGTACGTCGGTGGTCGAATAGTCGTTATGTGTAGAGAAACAGCTTAGCTGGACCACACCGTTACAATTGTTTTCGACTTCCCCTACTCCGAATATCAATCCGTTGAATTTTGATCTTCGCAATTCTAACTTCTTCGCTGCACTTTCTCTTATCAGAGAAACTTGTGATCCAGGGTCAATTAGAGCCCTTAAGATATGATAGGATCCATCAATCGCTTCAACCTCAATCAAGGCTGTAGCTAACAAAACTTCATTCGTTCCTGGATCATTTTGTGACATATGTGCAGTTATTGCGACATTGTCTTGCGGATTTGGGTCAGCTGATGTTGTTGCAACGCTATTCGATTTCGATATATTTTTTGAGCAGGCGTCATATAAAACAGAGTGTTGATTTCCGTCACATATGCATTGCATCGCCTAGCGGAAATGCATTGCTTGTCATTATGGTCAAATAAACAATTTTGGCATAATTTCAGTTTTGCGGCTGTTTTCAATTTTGCTTCAATAGGCAAATGTAAAAAAAAATCTCAAAAACATGGCATGTTGTTGACCGCAAAATTGGCATTTGCTGATGGTTGACACGTGTAAGGCTTTTGAATGCGGCTTGCTAAATTTACTGGCAAAGTAGTGTCTTCGTGCTTTTTGATTTTCAGGAAGATCGTTATTTGTTTGGTTGTTTGATTTCGGTGATGCTTGATCTAGCTTTCTGCGGGATGTTTCTAGACTCGTAAAACTTTCTAAGTAGTCCATAAAATCCTGCAAAACCGGTAGCTCTCTCGAATTTTTAAGGAAGTCTATGTAATCTCCGTAGGTTTAGCTATCAAGTTTCTGTGACAATAAATGCACGAGAAGCGGATTCCAAGTGCTGATATCAATCTCTAAGTTCCGAATGGCATGCAAGCTTTCTAGCGCTACGTCATGCAGTTTTTTAATATGACCTACTGTTTAATGTTGGATACTAGATAAACCTAGAATAGTATTTATTATTGATGTAAAATTGAGTTTTTTATTGTTATACCGATGATTTAGGATTTCCCAACAGGTATTATAGTTACTGGAACTTATGGGAAGATACTGAATGAGTCTTTCTGCTTCTTCCTTGACCTTTCCTTTTTAAAAATTGCATTTTTTGCGCTAGCGACAAGGTAGGGTTGCTGTGAATATCTTCAGTAAAGAGGTCCTTGAATGAAGTCCATTGCTGATAATTTCCCAACAATACAGGTATATCAATTTTCGGTGTGGAATGCTCTCTATGTGATACACTCCAAAGTTTTAGGATGATAATTTTCTTCAAATGAATATATGATCGCTCATGCTGTGTTTAAACTGCTTCGTAATCATCGTCCTCTCTACCTATTTCGCTATCAATCTCCCAATGAGAGAGTCAATTTGTGACCAGCGGGCTTGTAGAGTTCTTAATGCATCCTCCATTTCCCATTTTTCAGACATGGAGTCTAGGTCGATAAAACCCGCGGATGTCTTGAATGCTTCGAAATTCGCTGCTTGTTTACGAATCATGTCGTTTAATTTGCTAGTGGAGCCTCTTGACTCCATGGTACGTAAAATGCTGACTTTTCTTGGCTGCTCATAACCCGATGGCCCTGCTTCTTCTTCGGCTTCTTTTTGCTCCTCTTGAATCGCTTGAGTACTCCTAACGGTTCTCAAGGGCGTTAGCTTGCTGGACATCTGCAGGCGTTGTTCGCTGATTAGAGTTTTGGCGGCTGTATAATGCTTGCTAACCTTTTCATGCTCAGAGATCTTGGACTCCATATTCATATATAGCTAAGTGATTATTTTGATAATCTGACCAATACTTCTCTAACATCTCTAATCGCCTTTTGAATTAGTCATCAGATTTCCTATCGGCGCTATCCTTTTCTATATTTATCGGTATTTTCCGGATTAACTCGCTAAGTTCAAGTTGCTAATAGTAAAGATCCTCCATTTTGCTGAAAGCTAGTTTTTGAAGTAAAAAAGGAAAGATCTAACTTGAAAAATACTGGCGTTCACTGCCTCTGGTTTGCTGTTGTCGCACTCCGAATGCTGATGCTCTGCTACAACTGGACACTGTCGTCCTGCTGCTGTAGATACCGAGCGCTGCTGTTGTAAATACCAATTTGCTGCTTGCTATTCCGGATGCTGATTGAAGCGCTGATGTTCCGTTGCACGGGATGCTCAGGAAAGTTGCTCGTGTTCACTAGTATTGCAACACGTAACTCGACCCAAAGAAAAACGAATACTAAAACTAGCGAGGTCGCACCCGATAGCTCGAAGGACCATGCAGAAGGTTGGAAAATAGCCAATGATACTGCTGTTTCAAGGTAAAAATAAATGTATTTAACGGACCAAAGGTTATAATATAAAGGAGCGAGGGAGCACACGCGATGACCGCTAGTCATGTACTAATTGCTCAATTAATATTTATTAATGAAGTTACGTAAAAATGCTTAGTAGTCGGTTGTGTATGGTTTCACCGTACACATTCCTTATTCCAAATTATTATAAGTTGATGCTAATTTAAAATAGCAATAACAATAATACATTTTCTAAACCAAACAGAAGTGAGTACGAAATTAGTTCTTGTCAACAATAATATTTTATTTATTTATTAACACCAATAAGTACAACATCTTGCAGTTTCCCAAGACGATGTTATACACACATATTAAACTATTTATATCTATAAAATACACTTCATAAAAATAACAATAAACATACAACAAAATAATTAAATAAAATTTTTAATCTCAAATATTTGCGCCTTTTTCAATGCACCTTTGTGCTCCGGATACAAATTTCGGCAGGCCATCGAAAACATCTTCCGTCCGCATGTTATTAATAATACATGAGGTCAAAGGGGCAAACTTTAATAAACTTGTCCCCATGCCCATGGCACCTCTAAAAAGGCGGGGCGGTGGCCCGCCTCCACATACCTGTCCGGGACACGCAGCCACAGCGCCTCCAGCACATCTGGGTGGTGCACCAGCCCGCGCAGCACCCTCGCCACGTACTTAACTAACGCGACGTCCCTCCTAATAGCCAGCCTAGTAACCGACCATGCCCAACACAAACAGACTCGGACACATCAACGGATAGAATGGGTAAACCCCATATTGTTTTAAATATAAGTACCGCGTGAATTTATTTTGTATTTTTTCAACCATTAGACTATATTTGGTTTCATGCGGATTCTATATGATGGCACTTGTCTCGAGATGACTACGAACTAAAGCATTATAAAGTATTTTTACCACTGCTATACTTTTAAAATCTGTACATTGTCTAAGTATAAAACCCAAACTTCTAAAGGATTTGCTACACAAATCTATAATATGATTGCGAAACGTCAACTCGGCTACCATATGAACCCCAAGGTCATCACTGGTGGCAGGTGGCATCACTGTGCCGTCCATCTTATACTGATTCTGCAGCGGGCCGCGCGCGCGACTGTCACGCAACATTTGGTCACATTGAAGACCAGTTTGTTTTCCTGGCTCCACTGCACCACTTTATCGAGATCCCGCTGAAGTCTCTCACAGGCGCTCGCTACCGAGATAAATACTTTATGATCATCTGCAAATAGCAAACACCTCGCAGTATTCACGACCCCAGGGAGATCATTAACCATAATTATGAATTCCAATGGACCCAAATTACTGCCTTGGCTTACCCGAGAAAACGTATAAAATGGTTTAGATTTGTGCCGATTTGGTTTATATTCAACGTACTGCCGGCGCTCACTAAGGTAACCCGCAAAGAATTTTAGTAAATGTGGTGGAAATCCTAACGCAGCAAATTTTGTTAGTAAAATGTCAGTATCTACCATATCAAAAGCCTTCCGAAAGTCAAAGTACGCGACGTCTACCTGCCCTCCTGCGTCCACTACTGGCGCCAAATACGACACAAACTATAGCAAGTTACTTACCGTACCCCGGCCGACTCGAAAGCCATGTTGAGCATCATGCAGCAGTGGGCTCACTTGCGTATAAATATGTTTGTGTAACACTGATTCAAAAACCTTAGCGAACGCTGACAGTACGGACACCGGTCGATAACCACCGACATCCGACCCTGAACCTCCCTTTGGTACCGGTATAACTCGCGTCATTTTCCAATTATCTGGATAGTGTCCTTCTTGTAAACACATATTGTAAATGTGTTTCCAAAAGACTGAGCTACAGTCCCTGACAATGAAAGGCGGTATTCCATCCGGACCCACCAACTGTTTGGGCTTGAGCTGCTGGAGTGCTGCGCGCAACTCCTTCTGAGTCACGCGGTCGATGTGCGCGCGCGCTGCGCTCGCTCCACCGGCCGCGCACCTCACTGCGGCTGGGTCTAACGTCGGCCGTGTCCCACTGTACACCGAGTGGAAATAGGAAGCAAAATACTCAGCAGCTTCCTCCTCCCTCAACACTACGCCATCCTTTGTGATTTGGTGCTTAATACGTCTGGATTGCTTTGCTCGAATAAAGCTCTAGAATGATTTGGGATCATCCTTAAAATTAAGTTGTAATTTATTTTGGTAAGCTGTATACGCTGAAGTGATTTTACGTTTAACTATTGACCGGTACCGAGTAAACACTTCGTAATCACTCGGAGATGACGTTACTTTAAATAATTTGTGATGTCTCCATTTTCGCTTAATATCCCATAATAAATCTGACGTGTACCACTCTGGGTAAACTCTAGACTTTCTACTTTTACCTACTAACCCTTTTTTCCTAGGAGCACACAGATCAATAGTGTTATTCACAAGTTTATAAAAATAAGCTAAAGCAGAACTTGAATTTCGAATGTCACATAACGAATCCCAATTGATTAATTGCAAGTTATAATATAAATAAGATAAATTAGCTTTTTTAAAATTCCAACTTTGATAACAATCACTGTCACTACCAGTATTTAAAGTACAGTCAATTGGTGAGGTCGGCTGCGGCGGCGGCGGCGGCGCCTCCTTGCGCTGATCACTGGTGCTCATGCTAACAATCAGCGGTTGGTGCTGCACGTCTATATCAACTAATGGTTCGTCAGACAAAAGTACCTTTATGTTATCCGGTAATAATGTTGTCAACACTAAATACAACGCATGATTATTATTTTTGTATTTCATTTACCTGCCGAAATCCGCAAAAGGCCTTGACATATTCAAAATAACTATTGGTCTTCAACGTCGCTGAAGGCAAATTAACCTGTTAAGCCCCGCGCGACAACGATTCGGAGTCAAACAATAGAAAATCAATTGTGTCTCAGTAGCTGTCCTTTACCAATTAAGGTCTCCTATCACTAAAACTTTTTCATATTTTACACATATGTCCTCTAATATATGAAACAAGTGCATACATTCCTCAGCATTACTTTTTAGCGGAATGTAAACAACACAACACAGAAGCAAAATTCATAAAGAACTCACGCTGGCCGTACCCATTAAAAATCATTCCACAACATGTATGCATAGCACGCGCCTGTGTGTGTCACACTTCTATAAGTACATCATTATAATACGAATACGACTGAAATACGCTTCGTCCATCCTATTGGTCAAAACGCATGCATCGGCCGATCGAGTCGAGCCGTGCTATGCGATTATCGCCTTAGAGGTGAGCATGCGGAAGTTTGGCCGATAGTACAAAACGGTAAAGTTACTTTAATGTCCTAAAAATAACTACAAAACATAACTTACAATGGACGACCTTAAATATCGTTATTGCAATTTGCTATTTCCACGACACAGATTGAGGTACAAGTGAGCTATCTTACCAAAACAATGATAAATAGCTACCAAACTGCCTGCCCAGAGACCACCCTGCGCAGCATACTGGGCAAACAACCATGGTGGGGCGCTGATCTAGAGCGTAAGCGCGGCAAGTTAAGGGCAGCTCTGAACAGAGCCATGAACACATGTGCGGATGAGAACAGAAATCTCCTGGGCCTACTACCCTCCGCAAACCTGATAACACACTCACTTCCTCGCCAGAAGAAAGGAGACGCGTCCTTATCGAGACTCACTTCCCTGGATGTGTCTTCACGCAGGTAATCGACAGGCAAGATGTGATTCAAACGCCATCAGACAACGATTGGCATTACGCACGCAGGGTGATCACGTTGGAGAAACTCCAATGGGCCATCCGGAGCTTCCATCCTTTTAAAGCAGCTGGTCCCGATGGAGTGTTTCCCGCCTTACTACAATGGGGTGGAACCTCTGTCGCAATAAGACTGGTGCCACTAATGAGAGCGTGTCTGGCCTTTAGATACGTTCCCAAAGGATGGAGGGAAGTGAAAGTCATATTCATCCCTAAGCCAGGTAAGGGGGACTACACAAACGCCAAATCCCATCGACCAATCAGCCTGACCTCCTTTCTACTAAAGACTCTGGAAAGGCAGTGTGATAGGGAGTTGAGGGACGGCGCTCTAAAAACCATACCGCTGCACGGTAACCAACATGCATACAGCTCGGGTAAGTCGACCGAATCCGCTCTTCGTCTAGTGGTTAGCCAGATAGAGGAAGCGATTCATCAGAAAGGCACCTGCCTGGGCACTTTCATAGACATCGAAAGAGCCTTCGACAAAACCAACTTCTCCAGCATCAGCAGCGCCCTCTCCAGACATGGAGTAGAACAGGTACTAACGGACTGGATTACAAACATGTTAAGCAAACGTGTGGTTTGCCTTGAGGATGAGCGACAGCTGGCCATGATAGCCAGAGGCTGCCCCCAGGGAGGGTGAGGGGGTGGTGCTGTCCCCCCTTCTATGGAATCTGGTGATAAACGACCTTATCACCAAACTCAACGCGAGCCACTATTACACAATAGGTTATGCAGACGACCTTGCAATCCTTGTTTCAGGGAAAGTAACGGGAACATTCTGCAACCTCACTCAGCAGGCACTACGTATCGTAGAAAGATGGTGTAGGGATTTCGACGTATTTAGTTGTTTACCCATAAAGGAGCATTAGGCCCTTTCCGCATACCAATACTGTTCGATACAGAACTTTAGTTAGCCAACGAAGTCAAGTACCTCGGGGTCATCCTAGACAGTAAGTTAAACTGGAGTAGTCACTTAGACAACAAACTAAACAGGGCTTGCATCACCTTTTGGCAGTGCAAGAAAATGATAGATAAGAAGAGGGGCCTATCCCCCAAAATTATACTATGGCTGTACACGGCGGTAATCCGCCCCATGATCACCTACAGGGCCGTGGTCTGGTGGCCCCGCACCAAGCTAGTCACAGCCTCCAATAAACTACAACGCATGGAAAGACTTGCCTGCATGGCGACCACTGGCTGCATGTGGACAACTCCGAATGCAGCAGTCGAAGCCATGCTGGGACTGCCGCCGCTCCACCTGTTCATACAGCAGGAAGCGACGATGGCGACAGTACGCCTAAATGCACTGAATCTCTGGGGCAAGAGAGACACATTACAAGAGTTCCCCATCACGAAAGCAATAAATGACCAGGTACCCAAACAATTTATATTTGATAAAAAATACAAAATCCAACTCCACGAGGATCGCCGATGCGAGGGGTTGCGCCCCGCAGAGCTGCGCATCTTCACAGATACATCCAAAACAGGTAGTGGCACAGGTGCTGGAATCTTCTCGGAGGACTTCAACATACGCATAGCCACACCATTGGGGGTCCATAACACAGTGTTCCAGGCCGAGTGCTTAGGTATTTCTCTGCCCGCCTCAGCCATCATGGCCAGGGAAGTTAAGGACCACTCGATCCGCATACTCTCAGACAGTACAGTCACACAGTTGACTCTGGGCTAATATACGAGTGCCACCAGCGCCTCAACCAGGTGGGTAGCCTCAACAACATAACCATTCAATGGACTAAAGGACACAGCGGTTCGCTAGGCAACGATGCAGCCGATGAAGTTGCCAGAAGGGGGTCGAGCTTGGCACCAGTGGGACCTGAACCCATCGTGCCACTCTCCTTCGGGTACCTACGCACTCTGGTAAGGAAATGCACCAGATATAAACATCTCAAACTATGGTCGGATCAAGGTGAGTGCAGGCAGGTCAAGAAAGCACTCCCTACAATTGATGGTCGCCACGAAACGGGTTCTCCGACTAACTAAACTACAGCTGCGCACTGTCACAGCAGCTATAACAGGCCACGGGTCATTTAACAAACACCTCTTTGTAATAGGAGTCACAGCCAGTCCGCTGTGCAGGGCCTGCATGAAGACGACGAGACAACAGCACATGTGCTACTAAACTGCCCGGTGGTCGCCACATACAGGGTAAAGTACTTCGGTAACCCAGGTACCCTCCGTGAGATGGTCAGTAACAACAAGGCGTTGCTGGCCTTCCTCGAGGAGCTTAATCGATTGGATCGAATAATCGATTTCCCACCCGTACGCAAAATACGCGCATTGACGTGGAGTTGCGAACACCAGCCCGTATTACCTATTCCCTATTGCTATTTCTACATCTTTCTTGTGGAAATTGTCCCATACACATAGGTACACAGCTCGTATAAAAGAATGTTGTCCGACCATAGGCAGGTAACCTATAGAATTTTTGACTGGTTGGTTGTGATGTAACAATAATGTGCTATTTTTAACTTGTACCACAAGTGATCGATAGAACGGAAGTGGAGGTGCATTTCTGTAAATTTTGTAGCTGCCGCTGCACCGCTGTTATGGTACGTGTTTAAGTTCTTACCGGTCATTACAGTACTACCACCCGACACCATTTTCTAATTCAGTCTTAAAGTCCTAGCATTGCCAGTAGTACAACCGAACTTTACACAAGTAAAGCGCCTATAATTTTTGAAATGCAGTCTTTTCACAGACTAACTAAAGTGGGTTCTCTGAAAAAAAAAAATTTAAGCCCTCTCATGATTTCTATGTAGAACGACATCTTACTATAACGCCATCTACTGATAATGAAAAACCAGTTTGCCTAATAAAATCATTATTCAGGATTCAAATCATCAAATTTTATCTGAAGATTTGAGGATCAATCAGGTAATTGGCCACTAGTCTTGGTCATAAAGTAGACGCCAATAGCGGAGAACAATTTATTTAAGATTATAGCGCATCGCACATTTAGCGACTTTTTCATAATGTCTAATGAGATCAATGGGATATGAAATGACACGCTACGGACGTTAACTCAAGACACCAATTGCCAAAAATAAAATCTTTGACAAAAGCATTAAATAAATGAAAACGTGAATTATTAAAACTCAAACAGGGAGTCGGAATCCGATCCTTATACGCAAATTTAAATGGTTACATCGGCTTTATTAAGCCGGTTCCCCAGCTGAATACAGTTAGAAACGTTAAGGGTTATTTTGCTATGGAATAAACATTTTTATTGTGTTCGCGTCTGGATAGGGGGGTTGGAGAGGGGTGGCTAGTGCTTAACGCGCATGCTCCATTCAGTCGGCGACCCGGTGCGACCCTCGTCAACTTCAGTCCACACCTGAGGAGCTCAAGGCGAACCCTCGTGCTTCTTCACTACAAACGATTTTAGGACTATAAAATCCTACCTTTTCAAAAGTAAGTGATAAAGTTTTTCCTATATTGAAACATGTTTGATTACGTAACTGAATCGCAAGTGAAACGCCTAATTAGATTTTCATTGAGGCGAGACATGGTGTTTAGTACTTATCGACACGTGTTATACGATCGCTGTGACACGAGCTGACACTTTAAAAATATACAACGATGATGGAAACTGAGGACGCATGTGACGCAATTTTGAACCATGTTTTACTACGAGCTCCTTTCAGAAGAAGAACTAGGTATAGTTTTTCGGTGTTTATTTTGCGTTAGTTACTATGTCGCAGTGATCGTTGGTTAGTGAGATTTTAATAAATCAAATGGCGTCGAATCGATACCGTGAAAATATGTGACCAACCATTTTGTACGCTCGCTCTCATTTATTATGTGTGATGAATGGGACTATACTCTTTAATAAAGTCTAGGATAAAAACTGGCTATGTTCCTATTTGAATCGTATAAGAACACCTACTGTTCTAAACTTCTAATAGGTACTTAATCAGTTCTATAATATAAGGATTTTAAGTTGTGATCAGTGTAGGGTCTAGATTACAAATACCTTGTGAATTGATGTACCTTTAATTTGTTTTACAGAAATGATGAAGCCAAAATTAACGAGCCATCGTCATCTATACCAAATACTATTTAAACATCAAACATTGTGACGCACAACCACAACATAAGTTTCGAATTACTTTATTTCTAAATATTTAAAAAAATATAAGTAGTTTATCGATTGATTTTAAAGTCGTAACTAATTAATACTTATAATTAAATCTTTAGCTATTACACATTCACAGTTATTTTTCTATAAAGGAATGGAAATTCGACTGTTTAAAGTTAAGAGGGGATTGTTTTCAACAAGTGTTAAGGAATTAATATAGATATAGAGCGAAGCTTATTGTTAACTATGGTAATATTTGCGTTTGGTTAGGTGCTACAGAAATGTTATTTTATAACAAAATTGGTTAGTAGAATTAGATAACTGGAAAGGCAAAATAATGGAACCGTTTTCTGATGATTTGCTATGGCTTGTGGTTAGTGGGTTTATGGTGGCGTTCGTATTGGCTTTCGGCATTGGTGCCAACGATGTGGCCAACTCGTTCGGCACCAGTGTCGGCTCCAAGGTGCTGACGCTCACGCAGGCTTGCATTCTTGCGACTATCTTCGAGATCGCTGGCGCAGTGCTTATAGGTGAGTAAAATTAATATTATGTTACAGTAATTACTAAAACAAAAGAACCTTTGGTTAAAAATCGTGAAAACAAACAGACGTTATTTGCTGTCCCTACAACCTGAGGGAGGTTTTCTACTAAAGAGGTAGTTAGTGATTCATATTATCGAATAACTCATTAAGACGCTGACAACACCTAAACCGCGGTCACTGTCAGATTGCATAGAAAAGAAAGAGAAGCGCGATGACACAACGCTTGTAATTTATTGCAAAATATGAAGCAATTATCTATTTACTCAAAATTGAGTTGAGTAATCGAAAATAAAAACAACCAAGTTCTGCATTCAAATAAGACGTTGTTGTTATTCATTAAATACGTAACGTATGTTGATATATAATACAGATATTTTGGATTAGAACTCAAGGTAAGAGGTTAGTTTAACGTTAGTTTGTATCGATATTTTTTTTTTAAAACGTGTTTTGGTAACAACCAAGTTCTAGGAAATATGTTAAAAATTAACATATATTTTTTCCGCTATCACAAACTATACAGATTTGGCAATTTTTTTTCTTAAGAGAAGCCTATTTTGGTCAATTGGGTCTTGTCAGCGCCTTAACTACTATGAGTCGCGAGGTGAACTTAAACCCCATTATTATAAGAAACCTAATTTCACTATAATGCGAAGCGATAGATCACCGTCAGTAAACAAACAATGCCTTGGTTGACACTAGATAACTAGACATCTGTGTAATTTTAGTACGTTTATCTCCGTTGCTCGCTTTAGTTCTTAACATTCTGTAACTTATTACCGCTCATCTCCACAGGATATAAGGTATCGGACACAATGCGTAAAGGCATTTTGGACGTGTCTTTATATGCTGACGGTGGCGAGAAGTTGTTGGCTGCTGGTTGTCTGTCGGCGCTGATATCGGGTGCCATCTGGCTGATCGTGGCCACGGCACTGCGGCTGCCTGTCTCCGGAACCCACTCAATGGTGGGGGCTACTGTGGGCTTCACGCTCACAGCAAAAGGTCCCATTGGTGTGCGCTGGTCTACTCTCGGAGCTATTGGTAAGTCAATCTTTACCGTTCGACTCGTGGAGTAGCCTTGTGACAAGGACGGATCAGGGGGTCTACTCTCAAAGCACGAACTCCGTTGAAATTCCTACTCCGGCGTTACCTACTCCGTATCAGTTTCGGACATAAGATTAGTTCGATCCAAACTAAGAATGAATAACAACAATAACGGACGACGGATTTGACGGGTGTCCCTAATCCCGATGTGTTACGGGCTCCTCCGAAAATAATTGATCCGTCAAAACAAGTGACAAATGCTATTTTTCGGAAGAGCACATCTTCCGAAAAATAGCATTTGTCACTTGTTTTGACGGATCAATTATTTTCGGAGGAGCCCGTATTTTCGTTGACGGACTTTTATATTATTACTTTTATAGATTTTTTTATTTTAGACTTTTATAATATTTTTTATTTTAGACTTTTATATTATTTTTTATTTTAGACTTTTGAAGTATTTTCGTTACTTAGAGAGTAGTATGTATTATTTGACAATCCAGTCCTGGGGGGACTGGATTGTCAAATAATACGTAACGTTAATCTTACACAATGTTAACACGTTAGCTTTTTTGTTTTATAGTTAGTTTATTTAGGACCTAATTCTAATCTTATGCATTTAGTTATAAGAAGAAGGTACCCCTTGTAGCACAAAGAGTTATTTGATGGTTAGACACTCTAATATCAAAAGTAAAAATGTGTTTTTACCTAACTTAAATAGCTGATTATTTGTATGAAAGCTTGTGCAGACTGAGACCAAATTAGTGAGAGACTAATGAAAATATACGTTGGGGTCGTTTGATATCTCTGGGTTTATGGCCCATTCGCTTGATTATTCAGTACCTATTCGTACTTAGGCCTATTGTTTAATGTTTTCAGTTCAAGGTTAAAGCTTATCAAATGATTTGCGAGGGATGTTATATGTACCGGAATACAGTCAATTTCTAAGTGACAACATGGGATAAAGTACTTTTGATTCCAGCATACCTACGTTAGTTTTCAGGAATTTAGGTAGTTTGTTTACTAATCTAGATAGCGTTATTAAGTCAGCCCACTGAAAGTTGATAAGTACCTATGTTCGGGCCGGATTAGCCTCATAACAGGTGTAGCAAATGCTACAGGCCCCGCGGTTTGGGGGGCCTAGCACTAGGACGTACAAAAAAACAAGTCTTGGCACCCTATACCAACAGTAGGTCCAATTAAATATTATGCAACAATGGTCAAAAGAAATCGAAACTATCCGAGGCGGGATGCAAAAAAAAAATCGCTCTTGCATCCTAGTTTCACTTAATTCTTCAGCTTTTCCGTATAAGCTGCCAAAGCAACTGTATAAATGTTCAATAGAAAACCTATCCTATCCGAGGTGCAAAAAGTTTTCCAGATAGCTTCGCTTTTCTTGTATCCAGGGTTCTCTTAGAATAATAATATATATCAAGGCGGCACTAGCTATGTGAAAAATCTATCATGTAGGTTTTGACAATAGTAGGTATAGTATAGTGGGCTATAGTTAGCAGTGCAAGTGCTAACTATTATAAATAACACGTGAACTATGTGTCTCCCCCTTAACGTAAAGAATGAAAGAGACAGGCGATATTGGGCGATTTCTTAATTTTATAGTTTCAGTTATATTGAAACTACTTATTAGCTAATAGGCTAGATTGTAATGTGAATGAAGTATCACCAACTGTGACCCTTTATAAATGAAAAAAATAATAATATTGCTAGCATTGTTTGAAGAAAGAAATTTGTTCAAGTAAGTGTTTACAAAAATTGATTTGACTAGTGTTATATCGAAATAAAAACAATTTTGTTAAAGTAGGTACTGTTTAACTTTATCTGCTAAACTTTAAAATCTAAAATAAACCATGATCCCCTAGGTAGAATTTGTTCCAGGCCCCGCGCTGGCTTAATCCGGCACTGTACATTCTTCTAGTATTCTGAGAAAGTTATCAATTTGAGCATTATGTTCAATGTGGATAAATAGGTAGATACTTGGGTTTCATTATAATGGCTTGTAAGAAGGAATGTTTGTGCTGCCTAACCTTGTATACTATTGTGTCGTATTATAAAGGGTATTTACGGCGAAAGAAGCGGCTGGACCTTGAATTCCCGGGTTCAATTAAAAAGAACGACATGGAGGAACTATTTAGGTACCTACATTTACGTACCTGACGTAAAAAAAGTACAATACGTACTTATTTAATAATAAGATTGATTATTTCCTCTTTTCATCTATCTCGAGGTAATAATATAATAATAAACTAGTAGTAAGTAACTATTTTATACAACGATAATTTTATTTCCCGTAACATGAGTACGATTATAATACAAAGTTATGCATGCAAAGGTGTTAAATATGAGTCATAAAATAAAAAGCTAAGACTATAAGCGGTAGACTAAAATAGTCTGATGGTGTCTGAGTAGGTAGTCCGCACAGCAGTAGCATTTATTCGTAGAACTTTGTTGACTCTCACAGACACATCTTATGTGTATCGTCCTTTGTCCCCAGTGGCTTCGTGGTTCATATCCCCAGCACTCAGCGGTACGGCATCAGCCCTCCTGTACTGGTTTGTGCGTCGGTTCATCCTGAGGGCGCCGCAACCCATCAAATCTGGCCTCAAGGCGTTGCCATTCTTCTACGGAGCTACCGTGTCCGTAAATGTGCTGAGCGTGGTGCATGATGGTCCTAAGTGTAAGCAAGCTAACAAAAAAATAAGATTGAATCAACCTCAAAGATTAAGCGAAGTACCTATAATTCAGTTATTTCTAGAATTGGTAACCCTTGCGTAGCCAGTTGCTACGCTACTAATTCTAGAAAGCAACAAGTTTGATAGAAAATGCTCCATTGTAGAGCAGCTCTTTAGATACTGTTCTCTGGAGAGTCAAATGTACTTACCCCTATTTAAATGTTCGGCCAAAAAATGTGAATGTGCCATCGCAACATTTTCTGGTTGGGCAGAACGCATGAAATCAGTAATATTTAGAATTATAAATGACCGTCCATTATTTCCAGTACTGGCAATGGACAACATCCCGTTGTGGCTGGCTCTAGTGTCCTCGATGGCGACTGGCGCGCTGGTTGCGGTGTGCGTACGCGCATTTCTTGTGCCCTACTACAAACGACGGCTCGTCGCGCCTCCTGTCAACTTCTCACTTGGTTTATCTAATGGTAGGGATTTTATATTTGAGATAAATAAGAGTCTAATTCTGATTAGTGTAATTTAATTGTTATCAAATATTTCAACATTCAGCCTTTTAATATAATATTACAGAAACAACTCCAGCAAATACTCCAACACACTCCAATAAAAGCAGCGTCCCGCAACGTCCAACGTCCCTCCTGTCTGAAGATGGCAAAGTGCTCGAGGCTATTGCGGAGAGTGCGGAGATGGTCACCCTGAGCGACGCAGACAAGACCTCCGTCGGGGTGATGAATGCCAGAAACCGAGCACTCCTAGCCACCATGGACGACTGCAGCATATTGTCCAGGAGTCTCAGCCCGCCAAACAAGTCACGGTTACAACTCATAGATGCGGATCCTCAGATTAACACCTTGAAATACATCGACGAGACGTTAAGTTGTTGTAAAAGTTTGGACTCTGCGCAAATGGCCGGTATGGGCGAGAGCTACGACTCCAGGAATGGTTTTCTGGGCGACTCTTGCGACACGATAGCGCGCGGGGAGTTCGACAGGTTAGCGGCCGCGAGGGCCACGCACTGCGTGGAATTTGATACACCACCACCACGACTTGACAAGGTGAGCTTGTCTAGTAATTGCATCACGTGTTGTCTATCTACATTGCCCCCCAAAATTGTATAGTCTATATATATAGTCTGATATATATTTGCTTATGTTGCTATTCTCCAGGGTCCAGACGGTGGCAGCGCGTGGAGCATCGAGCGCTGCACGGCGGCGGAGCTGGCGAGCCGCGCGGCCGGCATGACGCCCAACTCCAGCGCCGCGCCGCTGCTGCGCGCCGTGTCCCCGCCTCCCGCGCCCGCGCCCGCGGCACCGCCCGACGAGCTGCGGCTCTTCTCCTTCCTGCAGGTCCTAACCGCAACGTTTGGTGCGTTTGCGCATGGTGGCAATGACGTCAGGTAAAGAGCCGCTTGAAGATAATTATGTTCCTACTATGTCGTTGATGATACTCCTACACCATTGTAATGGAATGTACATTATGTCGGATCATAGAACTATTAGGTATACGTCAGAATAACAATGCATTATGTATCGCGGTTTAGCACAGATAACCTACAGCTGGTGTAATTGTTAGTTACCCACATACTTACTGTAATGATATTTTGGATGAGTTTACTTGCAAACAAAAAACTATACCATGGTTCTTTTGGTCGGCAGTAACGCGATCGGTCCCCTGGTGGCTCTCTGGCTGTTATACTCTGAAGGTGGCGCCCACTCCCGCGCGGAGACTCCTCTAGCCATCCTAGTGTTCGGCGGCGTGGGCATCGCAATGGGATTGTGGCTATGGGGCCGCCGCGTCATCCGCACCGTCGGGGAAGACCTCACCAGCATCACACCTGACACGTTAGTCGAGCTTCTACTAATTTCATGTAAAGAATAAGTACCCACGATTTTGATGGCATGCCTTTTTTAACAAAGAATGGCTTTGCAAACACAAAATTAGCGGTGAAGTAGTTCAGTTCTTGAGCTCTTCATTGGCATGTTTCTGTGCCTAAAAGCTCCTTGTAAATACATTACCTAGCTAATTGTATAGAAAACTGAAAATAAAGTCATGTTTTTGGCACACAGGGGCTTTACGATCGAGCTCGGGGCTGCGCTGACGGTCCTGGTGGCTAGCAAGGCCGGCCTGCCGGTCTCCACCACTCACTGTAAGGTCGGCTCTGTAGTCTGTATCGGCTACTTTTCCGACAAGCCAGTCGACTGGAGTTTGTTTCGGTATGTTTATACAAATTTTAAAGTTTCTTGCTTGCTAATAGAAACTACATTATGTGCTGGTTATAAAGTCTAATTATGAATTCACTGGTGTAATCTAAGATGTGCTAGCTGTCACTTTGTGTTATTGTAACGGTGATCGTTTAGTTTAATCGATTTATATAAAAATGTGTAATAATATGTGTAAAAGTCTAAAATACAATAAGTACAATAATATTTTCCATAATATTTAACTAATTGACACTTTCCTCCAGTGAATTAATAATTCAACTGTTTGCGTCTTGTTTTACGAAGCAAAAATTACTGAATTTCACAAGTGTTTCGATTTTTGCATTTATTAACAAAAATATTAATATATATATGTATACAAATATTAAAAAAGTACCTTTGTTTATAATGATTGTTAGGTAGGTACTCGTATTGTTTACACAGATTGTAATAGGGATCTTCCCTTTTCTGTTATAAATTTGTGAAATTGTGACTAATGACATGTTTTGTCGAACAGGAACATAATATTCGCGTGGGTGGTGACCGTTCCCGTCGTTGCGGCCATCGCAGCTCTCGCCATGTTGGCTCTAGAAGCGTTTGTCGTATAGATTACTTTACTTATGCATTGACGTGTAATGTAATAACTACCTAGAAACTAACAAAAAATCACAAATGTCTAGTTTTCCTCCTAAATGTATCTAAGTATTGTGCTGAGATAAACTTGATATGTGGCCACGTCGGCATCAATAAATCATTTTGCGGAATTGAAATTAAATTGAGTGGAGTGTAGCTCAAAGTTTTTTTTAAATCGTATTTACTGTAATCTCAGCTCAAGTGAAGCATCAGCTAATATTAGCCAACAAGCAATAGACGACTTTTTAAGTTTGCGAATTTTTGGTATTATATATATACGCAATCATTTTAACAAGAATTGTGACCTATTTGAATTATTTTATTCGTTTAGGTATTGTTAATCTTAATGGAGCGGGCGTGGCTTCATACTTGTGCTGTGGCGTAGGGACGAACAGTAACTAAGGAAAAAGTAAATAAAATCTGTTTCTAAATTAAATAATAGTCCGAGTATTTGTCTTAAATAGAGTTCACGAGGTAATATTGTTTTATTCTTATTGTTAAACTTACTACAGCGTAATAGTTGATAGACTAATAAATAACTACTGTTTAGTCCTAGGACTTCTTGGATTTTCATCTCTGCACATTTCCAGATAAAGTTATCAAGCCCTGTTTTAGGGTTCCGTAGTAAACAAGGAACCCTTATAGTTTCGCCATGTCCGTCTGTCTGTCTGTCTGTCTGTCTGACCCCGCTGTAGATCAGAGACGCTTAGTACTAGTAAGCTGTAATTTGGCATAGGTATACATATTAATTACGCCGACAAAACGCTGAAATAAAATCTTGGAAAATATTTTTTTTTTTAGGGTACCTCCCATGCACGTAATTTGGGGATTATATTTTTTTTTGTCCTCTACCCCATAGGCTATCGTTAGATAGGCCGTTCAAAAATATTGCGGGTTTGTGAACACTACTTTTCGATTCAAGGATCGGCTTACGTAATATTAAGCATTAAAGTGCTAATTTTTGTTCGAGTCAAGTGTCCCCCACCCCTGGCAGCTAAATGGTTGTTTATGGAGATGTGAAAAAAATCATGGCAGTAGTATGTACATATAATGAAATTAAAAGGAAAACTATCACAGCTAAGTGGGCTTTACAAGTTAACGAGTAATAGTCGACCAACTTAAATTTGCAGTTGGAGAATTGACCGTGGCATATATCGATGTATGGGAGAACGGGTATGGGTTTTTCGACTACAATGTTAAGTTGTTTTTGGGATAAATTCATCCCAACTTCCCAACTACGGAACCCTTCATTGTGCGTGGTCCGACACGCACTTGGCCGGTTTTTATCTAGTATGTGTACTTACTACCTATATATATGGACTGTGATTAAAGTCTACATATTGATACTTACTTATTTACAAGTTCAAATGAATCTGATTGTCTGTCATCTAATTATTTATTTATGAACATTTTTTTTCTCGTAGGGATTAACCGTAAAGTCGGATGGAATTGTTTTATGATTCCCGTTGTAAGATACTTGCTAAAGAGGATTGAAAGAATAGTCAAAATGTAATTTTGTTTAAACATTTTAAATCCAAAGTATTTTTGTGAAACGTGTAGACCATACTGTACTAATACTTAAGTTACGAGCCAAAGTAAAAATATTATGTTACTTGTCCGTGTGACGTTTTGCGAATATTTGATCAAGATGCATAAGCTCCGTAATGAAAGCTTTTTACTTCTGTAGGTACCTGATTGTATGTTAATACTCTACACATGCGCTCTCGGAGTTGGCGCAGATGCTAGTCATATTTACTTGCATGCAAGCTATGATTGTACCAGTTGCACTGGCCTATTATATGAACGGTGTGTATTTTCAGGTAAATTGAGAACTGACTATTAGGTGTAAATGGGGCTTAGAAGGCTACGAACTGTAATCTTGAATTGATATTACCTACTACACTGTAAGTTCTAATAGTCAACCTGTCTGCATGTTGAGTTGTTTAAATCTGTCGCATACCTGTTAAAGTTGACGCGCATGCCTACCTATGTTATACCCAACATAAGTAGATATTTGCAGATTGCATTTGGAATAATGCCATGGATGTCAGGGGCGTAGCTAGTAGTAAAGGGGCCCTGTATCAAAATATGTCAGCGGCCCTTTTTATTTGACTGTAGCGAATCTCAAAATGAAGGTATATTTTTTTATAAATAAAATAGCATCCTGTGTAACCTTACTACTAAGAGCGAGCTATTCTGAAACGGGATTGGTGAATATTTCACTAGAATTTTACTAAGAGAATGTAAGAGCGAGCGAAGCGAGTTCGAAAATTGGAGCTTTAGATTTTTCCTGTGATTTTTACTAAATGAATGTAATAGCTTTAGAGTTGGACCGTGCTTTAGCTTAGTAAGCCATAAACAAATTACGTAAATTTTCATATTTTCACTAGGCATTAATTAATTACGGGCTCATCTATAAGAATTTGAGAATTTGGATAATATTGTACGAATTTTTGCTAACACACCGGGGGGCCTTTGTAGCTTGGGGGCCCCGTATCATTAATACGGCTGATACGGCGGTAGATACGCCCCTGATGGATGTTCACTTGTTCTTGGTGAATAAGCATATATTAGGTAGATAATATAGAGTTTGTGTCAAATAGGAGCAGGGTTACCTTCATGAGAAATGTCAATTGCGTTGTGCTGTTGTTTGCACGACCACTTTACTAGTTTCCTGTTTGGTCCTTTTGCATGAATTTACAATGTATATACCAGTTCAAGTGTACGATTCAAAAACCACCTACGCCTTCATTCTGTTTCAGTTTGTTACATAACAGCGTGTCAACCTGCCTATCAATAAGAAAGTGTTACATCGGTATTGCATAGCGTTTTTTTTTAACAACTTAATGTCGCATTTGAATTACGAATTATTTAACAATAGGCGATATTATTGTTAAATAAATATAGTTGAAAATAACGTGTTTTATTTTATTTCTTTATTGTTTTCGTCGCCGTAAGGGACAATGAGACGAAGAAAACATTAATCCATCCAAGAGTTTACTATAAAATTATATATATATACAGGGTGTGGCGTAAGTAGTGGTCCACCGTTCAGGATTCGATGAACCAGATAATTAACTATAACAATTAAAAATTTTAACCATTTTTACCCAAGGGTTACGAAAATATTTCCTTTCTGTCTTTTATTTACGAAATTTCTACCTTTTATTACAAATTTGTTTGTAGTTTCAACAAAAACCATTATTTTTTCATTTTAATTTCGGCTAATTACTGCTGAATACTAGAGCTATCATGATAAATAATGATTTTTTATGTAAATTTAGCTCTTTTGAAGAAAAAGTTGATTCTTCTCTAATTTTAACCCTAATTTTTACATACCATCGAAGTTCAAGGGCGATTTTTGTAAAAAAAACGTACTACACTGTCAGTGCCCATTTATTTAATAATATGCCTACTAAATACCGATTTCAAAATGGTATCACTATAACAGATCCTATTATTTATCAAAAAGATATTCAATTTTAATTGAAGAAAAGAAGATTTTCATTAAACTACTTTTTTAAACTTTACTGCGTTAATACTTACGATATTTGCAAAAAAAAATACACTACAGTGTCAGTGCCCATTTGTATAAAAAAAACTACTATTGCAGAGTTATCTAGACCTAACTTGTTACTTTAGGTATTTGAACAAAGAATTAAAAAAAAACAAATCACTTTATTTATCATTTATTATTAATCTTTGTTATGATTACAATCATTAAAATTAAACAAAATGTTCAAAATGGCCACCATTCGCAGCTATACACGCTCTGCAACGTCGAATAAACGACCGTTTAATTCGTCGGGCAAACCCGCTTTCGCTGATTTCTCTAGCTGCTGTCTGGATTCTATTCCTCAATTGGTCAATGCTAGTGATTTCTTTGCTATAGACTTTTTCTTTTAGGCAACCCCAATAAAAAAAATCTAGGGGATTTAGATCTGGCGAGCGTGGTGGCCACAATATTGGACCTAAGCGCCCTATCCACCTATTTGGATACGCTGTATCAAGGTGCTCTCGTACTCTAACAGCGTAGTGAGCGGGACAGCCATCGTTCTGCAGCCACATGTCTTCTTGGACTTCAGGAACGACACCTTCCAGAAGCAAGGGCAAGTCAATTTGCAAAAAACTTAAATATTTATTTATTTATTATTTATTAAAACTTTATGCACAAGTATAAAAAAAAATAATACCGTACAAAGGCGGACTTAATGCCTGAGGCATTTTCTACCAGTCAACCTTAGGGTGATGCAGAGAAGACACATGGCAGGTGCAACTTAAGGGATAGATAACACGAAAATAACTTTACAATACAAGAATACATACGTAGATACATACATATAAACAGAATAAACTTTGTCAGGAGAAATAACGATCGGTAGTGGGGAAATATCGATCAGTAGAGGAGAAAACGAATCCAGCAAAATATCAGCGCTGGGATGTTTCTGCCAACTTCTTACGTATATGTTCACGTGCCTTCAGTTTAAAAGACAACCGACAGGTCACCGTTCTGATGTTCAGAGGAAGCGCATTCCAAAGAAAGACAGCCTGGACAAAGAAAGAAGAGCGAATGAAACCAGAGCGGTGAGAAGGACATCGAAGAAGACGATTGTTGGTGGAACGAAGATTTTTACTATGGGCAGAGCACAAGTATTGAATATGGGAAGTCAGGTAAGAAGGAGAAGTGGGTTTGTTGAGAATAGAGAACAACATAGACAGAGCCCTCACCTCTCTGCGCTGACGAATGGGTAACCATTTTAGAAGCACACGGTGTGCGGATACATGGTCATACTTACGAAGATTGAAAACGAATCGAATGCAATTATTGAGAAGTCGGTCAAATATCTTTCTGCATTTAATGTTTCTGGCAGCTCGTGTGGACCGATTATTTGTCCGTTGATGATTCCGGTCCAAAGGTTTATTTTAAATTGATACTGTGATCTGTCTTGCCTTATGAGATGCGGGTTTTCTAGCTGCCAGTTATGCAGATTATGTAGATTTAAATATCCATCTTTTTTGCAGGATGACTCCTCGCTCCATAGTATTTTATTAAAAAACTGCGGGTCTTCTCTTATTCTGCGTAGCATTACTCTACAAAATGTAACTCTCAATTGATAATCTCTTGGTAGCAATGACTGTACCCTTTGATAGTGGTATGGGTACAGGTCATGTCTTTTGAGTATTCGATGTACAGATCTAGTTGATATGCCAGTTCTGCGACTTAAGACACGGACCGATGTTGAAGGATCTTCTGTAACTAAATTCATTACCTCTTCATCGTTGTGTCGTCGCGGTCGTCCTTCACCTGCACCGCCTACGCCTGTGCCAGGTATCCTTCCCTCGGTGTATGCGTTATGCACTCTTCCAAAAACTCGGTGGTCTGGATGTCTTCGATCGGGATATCTCTCCCGATAAAGTCGAGCTGCTTCTCTACCGACACCTCTGCATTCGCCATAAATAAAATGCATGTCATCATATTCGCGCGGTGTGTACCGAGACATTTTTTAATTGTCACTGCACTGCGCGTTTGTCCAAATCGTTGAGCAAGCCAAAGTCACCAGTACACGTAGCCAATATCGCAGAGATCACCAAAACAACAAGTCCAATCAGTAGGCAAATTAAACAGAGTCCGGGGGCAGGCAGGGGTAAAAAAATGCGGAGGTAAACACAGGCAGAATAAAAACGAAACGCATACGACGCACGACACGAGTGACGAGATCATACTAAATCATTTCGAGATTTCTGAAGATTTCAACGTTAGTAATGAAAGAGATAGCAGTACCCTACCATATCTCTTCCTTATCACCCCTATTATGCGTTACTCGATTGCGAGAGCTTCAACCGGTTTTTGTTAACAAAACAAACATGTCTCAGGTAAAAAAAGGGTCAGGGTTTTTTTTACCTGACATGTTTGTGCTTTAACACAAATCACATTTGAATCGTATAAAGTTACATTGTATCCGTTTTTTGAGTTTTTGTACGTTTTGTATTAACGCTACAAAGTTTAAAAAAGTCGTTTCATGAAAATTTTCTTTTCTTCAATTAAAATTGAATATCTTTTTGTTAAATTATTGGATCTTTTATAGTGATATCATTTTGAAATCGGTATTTAGTAGGCATATTATTAAATGCATGGGCACTGACAATGTAGTACGTTTTTTTTTTACAAAAATCGCTCTTGAATTTGAAGGTGTTTTAAAAATTAGGGTTAAAATTAGAGAAGAACCAACTTTTTCTTCAAAAGAGCTGAATTTACATAAAAAAACATAATTTATCATGATAGCTCTAGTATTCAGCAGTAATTAACAGAAATCAAAATGAAAAAATAATGGTTTTTGTTGAAACTACAAACAAATTCGTAAAAAAAGATAGAAATTTCGTAAATAAAAGACAAAAAGGAAATATTTTCGTAACCCTTGGGTAAAAATGGTTAAAATTTTTAATTGTTATAGTTAATTATCTGGTTCATCGAATCCTGAACGGTGGACCACTACTTACGCCACACCCTGTATATATATATATATATATATATTAGGTACTATTGCCTCGAGTGCCCTCTTACTTCTTAGTGGCACATGTCATAAACTGTTAATTTAATACGTAATAAAAATATTAATGTAATTTGACTTTGTGAAACGTTGCGTTTTTGTATGAATATCCATAGGTAAAATCCCTACGAACGAAATCTACAATGAAAAGAACATGGATTTTTACCATAGATTTTTCGTCGACTGAGGGCGCGTACACATAGAACGTCCGTTTTACAGGTCCGTTTAAACGTATATGTTATTAGCGTATGTAGTTGTATAAGCCAGTTCACACGCATGACAGTATTCCGGATCCATCCTCGTAGAAAGTAGGCGATACACTGAACTGCTGTGTGAATATTACCTCCAGTAGCAACGGATCATTTAAAAAGGATCCTGTAAAACCTATGTGTACGCGCCCTAAGTTCGGATAAGCGATGAGTTCGTATCACGCAAAAATAACGCGAAATAAGACACATTACATTTTTTAGTCTTAGCAACATAGAACTATGTTGCTAACACTAAAAAATGTAATGTCTTATTTTTGGCAACGCCATTTTATTTTGCCCCACTCTTACGACCGCGTCTGACGCTTCACTTATTAACATGTAGGTATGCTATGTGCAGTCAAACAAAAAAGTTATATTTCGCACGTTTTAATACTGACCCGAACTTTTTCTTGGTTTATGTTCCGCGAAATTTTGGTGTTTATTTGTTTAAATAATGTTTTAAACTAAATACTAATTTTAGCAAGTACTCTGACGATAGAATTTATTAAAATTGACATAATTTAGCTGTAAGCTTAGAACCGGTCTTACCCTCATTTGGAAAAACTTGGATAAAAACGTTCGATCTTATTCTGTGAAAAAAAATGGAACCGGCTCTCAAACTTGTTAAGTTCTTTCGGATGAAAAGCTTTTGTATTTCTTGGAAATAAATAGGTAGTAGGTATTTGAGTATCTATACAAAGTTGGTATAAGGAAGATTGATGAATATTCAATTAAAGTAGTGTAGTACCTACTCGTATGTACTACAATTTATATATTTATTTATTTATCACATGAAATGTTTCCTTTGCCATTACAGATAATAAATCTAATGCGACAAAGTAACTTAAAATATACTTAACTATAACTATGGCCCTAACGCATACTATGGGATATAACGTGGCCCGTGTGAACTCACCCAGTGTACAGGTGAATATGTCTATGGCATCCGCCACTGTGTTGAGTGCGCAGCGCACGAGTCAGCGGTGCGCGCCCCAGCAGGCTAGTGCGCGCACTCGACACCAGTGATGCCAGCATGGACGGATTTAAAGTTGTGGCGGCCCTGGGGCAACCAAGAAGTGGAGGCCCCGAAAAATTTGTGAAACAGATAAAAAAAAACAATTCAAAGAAGGTACCTTACGAAGTTATGATTGTGGACTCTTTTTTTTTTGAAGGACACAAACGAAGTATTTTAGTCATATAAAAATCAATGAAAAATCTAATTGTGGAGGCCCCTCTCTTAGTGGAGGCCCGGGGCCAGTGCCCCTGTTGCCCTGCCCTAAATCCGGCCCTGGATGCCAGACGCCGAAGGCGTGTCCTCGTACAGATATGGTCTGAAATCTCGTATTTTGTCAACACAACCTCGTACATACCATTTATTTAATAAATTGCTGTAAATCTATTGATTTTCTTGTCATATATCTCATAACCAAGCACTCTACAAAGCAGTTTCGTCAAAAAGTACTACAGAGCAGTTTGTACAAGTTATTCAAACACACCTTACACCCCGCTCTGGACAATCTAGTGTCCATGGTCGCAGGTGGCAGGTCGTACAACCGGAATTTTGCTTTGGATACTGTATGTAGTATCCGAACTGTACCTACTATAGTGAACGTGGAGTAGAGTGGAATTAACATAGATATATTTTAACATCTTAAAGAAACAATACAAGTAAAATGAATGAAATGAAACCTTTCGTACGTACGTTTCGTACACACCATTCATTAATTTCGTATAGTCAGAGGCGCGTTCCAAAATATGACTTGTATCAATGAATCTCGTACAAAATCGTACGAGGAGGGATGTAAGCTCGTACCTCGTACCAAGACCACTAAATCTCGTACATGTACGAGATACCTCGTATGGATGGCAACGCTGTCGACACCACCAGAAGCTGCGGCTTGCGCCTCCGCGCCACGTGGTTATCCGGTAAATTCTTCGATCAATATTATTGATCGAAGGGTAAATTAAACCCTATTTCTAATTAAAAATTAGACTTGGTTAATTTTTATATGCATGTTTCATGACATCTCATATTATTCCCTAAGATCGCAGGTATCTATTTTTAATTGTTATTCTTGATCTGAAAACGTATTTTCAGATTCTTTATTACCTATAACACACAATAATCTCAGATATTCGGAAAATTACCAAATTATTAAAGGTTTATCCATTTTATTTTTAAACTTGACAAAAATAAACTTGCGTTTGAACAGCAGATATTACATTTTATACCTACATAAGTACCTAACTAAAAGATCGATCAAGATCTGCAAAAAACAAAATTAAATTAAAGAAGATTTTGTATTAGAAAATATAATCTTCTTTCATTTTTTTTTTATTCAGAGTGCCTATAATAGTAATAATGAAGAAAATGTTGCAATGATAACTATCTGTAAATTAAATTTAGATACATAAGTACTCATCTAATATTTTTTCAGCAATAAAGATATCCTTCCAATTTTTACTTGTAAGACCAAGTTTAACAAATATATGTTGAGAAGGGTAAGATCGGACACCCAATAAAAAAAAAATAAGTCTTCATCAGAATTTAGCCTTGACCCATGATAAATCTGCGTAGTAAACAGCCGCCGACCACTCAAGTCCTGGGCAACCACCACCTCATAAAGCAGTATTTTTATAATATTACTTCACAGTGAGAAAGTGATGGAGCTGTAGCTCCATCTCTTTCTCACGCTGAAGTAATATTCATACATTACAGCTGCTCCACAACTATCCATAACATGATGTCACCGCGCGTAAAATGTGTCAACATAAAAAACTTACGGGGAATTCCCCGAACTGTAAACTGATAAACCGTTACCCATCTAAATGCAACCGATCTCCTTTGCGCAAATTTTTACGAAGCGAGAGAGAAAATGCCTTGTATCGAATCTCGGAAATTCGGAAACTTAAATATATTTTAAGAACTGACGAAACCTTTTAGGCAGTAACATCAGCTCACCATTCTGTTTCGGGTACATTCACTCTTCTTTGTGTCCTTAAAAATGAACATAATTATGTCCATTTTTGAGGGCACATGCAACATGGACCCACGGTCGTGTCAGGAGCCGACATGTCGGCTCCTGACACGACCGTGATATTGGTGCCGATTCCCTTGTTCACAAACTAAACTAAATTTAAGTTCAGTGCATCTTTTTCTTTCTATTTCATTAAGAAAAGGACAGAAGATAAATTTTAGTTTAGTCCTGTCAAATTAATCAGCGCCTGTCACTACTCCATACTAGTTTAGACGTGATTAAAAACTTGCCTACTAAAATTACGTCAATTTACGTCAAGCGCTGATTAATTTGACAGGACTAAACTAAAATTGATCTTCTGTCCTTTTCTTAATGTAATAGAAAGAAAAAGATGCACTGAACTTAAATTTAGATTAGTTTGTGAACAAGGGAATCGGCGCCATTGTAAATTGTAGATTACAATTTTACATAATTATTTCTGTTTAATAAACATTTTGACTTCACAGGTGTCAGTTTGAATATTTGTAGGGAAAACTACTTTAATGAACACATAATTGTAATTACAAGTACCTATACGTATTACCCCCTACTAATATTATAAATGCGAAAGTGAGTATTTTTGTTACGCTTTCATGCTACAACGGCTGCACGGATTTGTATGAAATTTGGCGTATGGGTAGACCATGACCTAGATTAGGATATAGAATACTATTTTACCCAATGACGTATTATATATAGACACGTCATGAACCAACATCGCGGCGCTTAAAAACGGCGAAAATACTAGATAGCTACTTATACGCGTGAAGAAAGGGAAACGACACGTTTTTGTCTTTAACTTTTGGAGTATAATTTGTACAGCGACTGAAAACACACGACGGCATGTTTTTTTATGTTTTGCACAGGTTTACACACACAATATAAATTAAAAACAAACGTAGTGTCGCGCGACAGGTTGGTGCGTAACTAAGCGCGATGTGGCCAATTGGCTTGATTTCATGTTGTCATTTTAGAGTGCGGACAACGTATCTATAGTGTTAAATATCATTGATTTTACCCCGTTATTCCCACGGAATCGAAAGTAACGCGTGTGAAACCGCGGGGCGAAGCTAACTGTAGTATAATTCTGACAGGTGGTCTCACGATCTGTCAAAACTGTATAGTTTTGTGCCCCAACCATTTTTTTGCATATAATATTCTAAATTAAAATATTTGCATAAAATGGTTCTAACAACGAGAGTGAAATAAGTGAGAAATCAACCTTTGCTGCACCTACATGTTATGAAAATTGTAACTTAAAACTATATATTTGTAAATACAATATTCCCATTAAAATCGACAGGCGTTTTCTACACCAGACGTTTTGACAACAGCATACACAATTGTGATGATTGTAAGCTATTTACTTTTTAGTTTCGTACACATTTGTAAGGTTTATTTAACAACAGATGTAATAAAACTTAACAAATATGTCACTTTTTTACAAAATTGAAGGATTGTGACGTTTATTAAACAGGGCCCTGTATTAACCATGAACCATCTAGGCTTGTTAAGACTTCCCGTTATCTACAGGATGGATTAGTTAGTTCAAGGAAGTTCTCGATGAAACGAGTCGGTCATGCTCATGAGCGAACTGGCTCGTAAGTTCTAGGTTCCGTAGAAAGTACCTAAGTATAGGTAAAGGCGAGAAAGTTGTGTGTGTTGCCAAATAGTTTCGGCAAGAGCTCAGAGGCATATTGATGCTAAGCTTTAAGACAAGGATTCAAAAAAATATTGTAGTTTATTTTATTGTTTAATTAACATCATATAAAATTGATTCAATTCATACAAGCCAGTAGCTATTTTTAAAACATAAGTACTATGTAGCGAATTTGAATTTGTTGAAGATCAATAGTCTAGACTGAATAATATGCCGCTACTAGGGTTGCCAACTTTTTATATGAAATATATTATTTTCGAATCCATTGCCTGTAAAAATATAGTAGATGTCGAAAATATGTAGTATGTTTCAAAAATATTTAATTTAGTAAAACCTTAAACCTTTTTTAAAATCTTTTCCCTTTATTAACATATTTTTATGTTTTTAGGGTTCCGTACCTCAAAAGGAAAAATGGAACCCTCATCGTCGTGTGTCTGTCTGTCTGTCGGTCCGTCCGTCTGTCACAACTGATTTGCTCCGAATGTGCTGGACACAGAACACTATTACTCCTTCGACCGAATTAGTTGAAATTTGGTACACATATGAATTTCTATGACCCAAACACGGACGTGTAACGTAAATTAATTAATTTTGAATATGAGAGTCACTTTTCGGGGGCAAATTAGATAATTACAAAAATAGTTTTGCAAACTGTACCTTGTGATCAAGTGAAAGCACTTGTTATGAGGGTCTCAATTTTTTTTTATAACTTTGAAATAAACAGTTTTAAAGTTATTTAAGAAAGTAGATGAAAGTTGACCATTTTGAAAAACAGTACTGGAAATATAGTTCTTTACTTATAGATTACAGGAAAAACTAATAGAACCTATAAGAAGTCTATGGTGTTAAAATAACATGGTAAATCTCTCAATATTGTGCGTACAAACTTACATTTGCAGTTGGAATGTAGGTACCAGAGAACATGTTTTTCAACTACAATGTTAACATTTGTCCTCGGATAAATTATCTTGGCATAAAAATATGGTATATGGTATGTTATCTATCACATATTCATTGTATGTACGGCACCCTCACCATGTGAGTTCAACTCGCACTTATCCGGTTTTTATAATGTCTCATAGCTATTATTACACTCTAAATTAAGGTTACAAAATATCATTAATTCAGGTTTTATGATATTTAATACTCTATTGTGCTCATCTCGCCATTCTGTATTCATCATTGAAAATATGCGCCCAGTAGAATAGAAGCTGAAGTTGCTGGTATAGAAACAAGAAATGATAATATTTTTAGGGTTCCGTACCTCAAGGGGAAAAAACGGAACCCATATAGGATCACTCGTGTATGTCTCATGGTAGGGTTGGCAACCCTAGCTGCAACTAACACTATAATATATAGATGACAATGATGACATCATTATCATTTTGGTAGGGAATACTAAAACATCGTTCGGTAAAGTCCGGATGAACTCGGATCGATTCGTATCAGACGCTTTTTTATTATTTAGTTGTCGGGCTTTGTTGATCGACCATTTGTAGCTTGCGCGTTGCGTCTGACAGACTGGTGCGAGCGGTCGCTTCGTGAATCGTATCATTCCTATCTTGTTTGTCCGGTTTGCATCTGTGTCGTTAACATTTTTAAATAATTCCAAAACCAGTTTTCGTCTCCATTCGGATCAATGCAAAGGTAAGATGAGTTTCTTCGTAGTTTTAACACATAACCCCTCTAACCTTGATATCCGTGACAATGAACGAACGGGTTATAAGTACGATGTTTGTTTTTTTAGGAGACTTCTCAATGTGCAGACAACTTTCAATGTTTTAATTAACACTTAAAAAAACTGCAGGTTCTTAGAAGTCACGCTTGATGTTTTGCATGAGCGCGTTTATTTTTTGATTTTATGAGTTGCAACAATTTTGTGAAATAGGTTTGGTTTTCTAAATCCGTCTGTCTGTAGATTTTTTTTTTTATTAAGTAGTCATGTTGGTTTGACTCGTTGTCATTTTGTTATCAAAATTAGATAAATACATTTGAATATTATATTGAGTTACTAAGCAGTTGAGTTGATCACAGCAAGCGAAGGCTGAAATTGGTGCCTATTTAATGCAATGACGAAAGAAACATTGTCAAACAACGATTGAATAAAAGCGTATCGAATTGCTCAATTCAACTTCAAAATAAGAATTTAAAATATAAGAAACATCCCTATTCGTTTTTACATGAAATGAGAAACAATGTTTGTCTTTGTACCCTTCCTATTTTGATCTATTTGTACTAACGCAAACCTATACATATTTACCCGAGTCCCACATATATGTATCTTATCTACCTACACGATTAGATCTCACATTTTGATTGAACTTTTATTTACTCTAATACGAGTAGGTACCATCATATCATTCATATTCCATGACTTATCCTGTTCTTATCCCAATTTATTTGGAAACTAGTCGTCGTCTCGGTACCCTTATTAGGGTTCCGTAGTAAACAAGGAACCCTTATAGTTTCGTCATGTCCGTCTGTTTGTCTGTCCCCACTGTAGCTCAGAGACGCTTAGTACTAGAAAGCTGTAATTAAAGCTAAAATAAAACCCTGAAAAAAAATTTTTTTTAGCGTACCTATCTTGCACGTAATGTGGGGATGATATTTTTTTTCGTCTACACCATGGTATGGTGTGGGGTATCGTTAGATAGGCCGTTCAAAAATATTGCGGGTCTGTGTCGACCAACTTAAATTTGCAGTTGGAGAATTGACCGTGGCATATATCGATGTATGGTTGAACATGTTTTTTAACTACAATGTTAAGTTTGTTTTTGGGATTAATTCATCCATACTTCCCAACTACGGAACCCTTCATTGTGCGTGGTCCGACACGCACTTGGCCGGTTTTTACATATCGTCTTTACACAGTCGATCCATCGTTTTTTTGGTCTTCCCCTACTCTTATAGGCATCCAGATTCATATTCAAAACTTTCCTCACGACGTTTCGCACATTCCTCCGCATCACATGCTCATAACATGATAAATCAGATTTCCACACTTTCAGTCAATCACCATACCATTAATTAAATATTACTATCGTATCCCGGTATCCAGGAGGACGTCCGGTCCTAACGCCTACAACCTAGATACTTGCGTTACGTTTACGAATAAAAACAAAAAAGGCTACATTAAAATGACCAACTCAACCATCAACTTAACTCCCCTTTAGATTTCGTTTCCTCGTGTTAAGATCAAATTCAACATAAAATGCTCAATTTTCCTCCTTCGGGACTGGGTTCTAGGAAAAACCGGATGAGTGCAAATCCCACACAAGGAAAACGAACGCAACATACTAGATGCGTAAGTGCACTAAACTTAACTCTTTTAATAACATTAACAGTCGCGCTCTAGGTACATAAAAGGAACCTACATATTTATATTGAAATTAAACTTAAAAGTTGAGATTTTCGTCGTTTTGTTTCGCACCATCTTTGGATCACTATAATATAATAGGTAGGTAGATATAGGTAACATTAATAATATTGTTTCCGCGAATGAAATTGATGATTAGGTACTTTCTTTTAATTCCGGAGATCAAACTCGTCTTATCGGTGTTTCTTCAGACGATTTTTTTTGTGTTGTAAAGCTTTTTCCGCCCTGTGTGGTATATGTGTTGCCCACTGAGCTCATGTGCATAAATTGTTCAAGACATAAAGTATCGGATATTTGATATATGAAACTATGCACTCGCACTGCACTGCTTGCATTGTGAGAACCACGCGGTAGTAACGTGATATTGCTAGGTTGCATCTTGCAGTTGTTGTTGAGTAAATAGCACAATGACATGTAGGTAATTATTATTGTGTCAATAATATATCGATCACATTGCGGCTCTTTTATCATTTTTATTTTATTAGGTATAGTTTTGTGAGGCAAAAGCCCACATCTGTTCGACACAGTCATTATCTGTTTCGGTACCAATGTAGGTAGGTATCTAGGATTCGGGGACCCCACTCATCATATGGCTCATGTAGCCAGCAGAGTAATGTAATATAATTGATATGAATAAATACCTACTAATAAAAAAACGAGCGAGCCTTGCCGTAGTGGCATATGATGTGTAACATCTGACACCTTGGTAATAACCAACTGAGCAGCGACAGAAATGATCCTCAGAATTAAAAAAACTAATTAATACTGAAATATTTATTCGAATAATTATGTTAGTGGTTGTCCACTGGTCGAAATTCGACCCCTCTATTAACAATCATTATAGTACATACTAATTCCATGCTATTATAAAGTACTTACTTATTATGGAATAAGTAAGTACTTTATAACTACTGTATGTATATTAATGTGTACTTCTGTGTATGTGTAGTAATGCCTATGCTCAAGCTGTCACTTCCTGTCTACACACTTCCGTCCCTATTAACGAAATCACTCCCACAGAAAGCGAGAGGAAAGATGTTACACATCAAAAACTAGGAGCAATAACGTCCAGTCAGTGTCCAAATACATCTATTAATACAGTCTGCCCGACGCGTCGACTGTGTGTGTGTGTCCACTGCCCAGACTTGTTCAATTTAATTTGTCAATTGGACGCAGTTAAACGGAAAGGATCCAACCCACACTATGGGCGAAAATGAGTTATGTATACGAGTACCAAAACACTCTATGTAGTTAAAACTTTAATATCACAAAAACAATCCAAGTAAAATTCCAGTCATTATGATCATACGTTACCAACCCACATGTATGGCAGGTCTTATTTTTTGTTTATTGACATCGCTTCAAACCACTTAGATTGTTATTGAAAAAATCATATTTACGATAATATTCCAAATCACATATTACTAAAACGATCCAAACTATTTTGAATTATGAACCGGAAACAAGGCGCTTGAATCCTATTTTTTTTAATAATACCTTATAATTTAACATACACTAAAGAGTGGATACAGAAGAATATAATATTACTAGCTGATTGTTTTGTAGATAAAGCAATTATTTGAGTTAAAGAAATAATAATATTGATTAATAATTAATTTTGAAGGTATTTTTGTGGGAATGGGATACTTATACGAAACTTTGCAACATTGATTTCCTTCATTTCATTCCAGTTCGTACACGTTTGATTGTGATTTGAGATTGTGGTCTCGGTTTTTTTAAATAATAAATTTATCCTGTTGCAAATTGAAAAGATACTAAAACCAAAAGAAACAATTTCTTTTGGTTTTAGCATCTTTTCAATTTATAATCCTTTTCATATTTATGCAACACGATCGAAAAAGAAAAATCATGAAAACAACAGAAAGTGAACAGTTTCAGGAGCTAAATATAGAAAAAAGAGTTATAGGAAAATCTTTAGAAATTTTGGTGGAAGATTTAACTTCATTATGGCCAAATGGTAAAGAGATTCCGCAGGCTAAATTGGATGACCTAATCAATGTTTGGTTTAATACCAAAAGATTGCTTACCTTTTTATACATCGCTTATAGGAAATTAAAATATTATGGATGATGTTGATGGTTACGGGGATGGGATTGATTTTACCATTGAAGGTGAGAATGATGATTAAGTTTAAGCGAAAAATATAGGCTTTACATAATTTTTAAGACATATTTTATTTTATATTTTATAATGTTTATTCTTTTTTATGTGTCTTTTATGCCTTTTAATAAAAAAATAAATTTTAGCTAAGCTATTTATTTATGGTAGTAGTGATTGAAACTTAAAGATATATTAGACTATATGAAGTTTTAATTTCTAAAACATACAAATCTGTTATAATTTTCCTTGTAATTTTTAGTAGTTTTGTTCTATTTTAAAGCTTGGATCCTTATCCTTATGGCTAAATATGTATATTATCCTGGGTTTTTGAAATGGTATTTTAACGAAACCGAATCGATCTCGTCTTCTACTAACTCTTAGGCAGTTTCAATTACGATACCATCAACTAAATTAATTGCGTTTTGTTACAGACCGGCCATGGACAACGACGGACTCCCTCTGTATCCTTCCGAGTTTGAAAACCAAGTTCAGGTAATTAATAATAGCTTTATATAAACTACCATTTAGCTGGCAAGGGGGGGGGGGGGGGTCCTTGCCAGCTAAATGGTTGTTTATGGATATGTCAGAAAAATCACGGCTATAGCATAATTATGTAAAAGTTTTAGAAGGAAAACTATCACAGCTAAATAGGCTTTACAAGTTAACAAGTAATAGTCGACCAACTTACATTTGCAGTTAAAATGTATGGTAGAACATGTTTTTCAACTACAATGTTAAGTTTGTTCTTGGGATAAATTCATCCCAACTACGGAACCCTTCGTTATGCGTGGTCCGACATGCACTTGACCGTTTTTTTTCGATGGGAAATCCCATCGGGCACACTGCTTATTTTATTACAATTTTAGATCTTCTTCAAAATTATTCGATAAACTGCTTTTCAGAAGTTTTTGTTGGAATAGTTAAAAGCTGGTTTTATAACTCTCTGTATCAATAAAAAAAGGAATTGTTTTCAACAATTTCTTGAATAAACTGGTGTATTAATCAACTTTTGTTGCTGTCTGTACCTCGAAGAGGACATCATCGTCATTTGAATATTAGAACTTTTAATCTCGTAACGAGTTAACTGTTTTAGAATAACAAGTTTATACACTTTATCCCTCTCACCGAGAGGAGGCCTGGGGACATTATAGGCTGATTATGCTTATGCTATGCACTTTATCAGTCTACCTAAAGGTACCATGACGCAGTAGCTACACTAACAATAATGACGTTATGTCTTCAGAATAGAATAACTCCCTGGCATCCCTGAGTAGGTATGTTTGACACCTTAATTTGTATTAAGTGTTTTTCCAATAAAGAATGTTCAGTAACAGCCCGCCATCTTTTCCTTGGAACTTATATGTATATGACATAATTAACAAAGGTGAAATGTCGCAGGAGGTACCTACTTATGCAGGCTTCCTACCATGGGATGTTCATCATCATTCTCCTGCCCTTATCCCAATTTATTTGGGGTCGGCGCAACATGTCGCTTTCTTCCATACTTCTTTATTAGTTGTCATCTCGGTAGTCACTCCCTTTCTAGCCATATCATCTTTCACACAGTCCATTCATCGTTTCTTAGGTCTTCCCCTACTCTTATAGCCATCTACATTCATACTCAAGACTTTCCTCGACATTTTTCCTTTACACGACATTTTCCTCATTCCTCCGCATCACATGCCCATACCATGACAACCGATTTCCGCGCAACTGTTCAGTCACCGGTGCCACTTTCAGACTTCCTTTTATGTACTCATTTCTTATTCTATCCATTCGTGTCACACCACACATCGCTCTTAACATTCTCATCTCAGCTGCATGCAATTGCCTTTCATTCATCCCTTTTGTGGACCAACATTCTGATCCATACAAGACATCAGGTCTTACATAGTTTTATATATCTTCCCCTTAAGTTTAAGGGGAATGCGGGAGTCGCAGATTGTTCCCGTGACCTGCTGCCATTTCATCCATCCAGTGTTAACTCCATGCTTAACCGTCCGATCTACTTTGCCATCGCTTTGCACGAGTGATCCGAGATACCGAAAGTCAGAACAGACTAAGAGAAGCGCGCCATCAAGCGCATTAGCTCCAGAACTGGAGAGATCGCCGAAATCGCAGAACATATATTCAGTTTTGGTTCTACTGATGTTTAAGCCAACATTCTCCAGCTCCTGTTGCCATTTCTCCAATCTGCTCTGGATCTCAGGTCCATCTTCACCGACAAGAACAATGTCATCGGCAAACAGCATGCACCAGGGTGCCTCTTCCTGTATGTCCGACGTCAGGGCGTCCATAATCAATAGGAATAAGTAAGGACTTAACGCCGACCCTTGGTGTAAGCCTACAGCCACACTGAACCCGTCGGTATTGCCAGCCGCCAACCGGACGTAGGTACAAGATTGGCTGTACATAGCACGAATTAACTCCACATACTTCCCGGGCAAACCTTTCTCTTTCAAAGCCCACCACAACACATCCCGAGCTATCATACGCTTTCTCCATATCAATGAACACCATGTGCAAATTCTTGTGTGCACGTCTGTACTTCTCGCACAATTGGCGGAGTGCAAAAGTGGCGTCCACTGTTCCTCGACCTGGCATAAACCCAAACTGGTTCGGGGTAATCTCACTTCCTCTCGCAGTATTTTCTCTATTACTTTCTCCCATAGCTTCATACTGTGTGACATGAGCTTTATCCCTCTATAGTTGTTGGAGTCCTGAACATCACCTTTATTCTTGAAGATGGGCACAGCAGTGGCGTGCAGTGGTTCTCCACAGAGGGTATATACCACGCATACTGAAACCCAAAAAAAAAAAAAACTAATTCGCGCAACATCACAGCGTCGCTCTACATATGATGACCCTCAAAGTAGTCATTATAGATTTATAATATTTGAAAAAAAAAAACACTGAAAATAATCCTGTAAAAACCAAGAGGGTGGGTGATAATTACAGAACACATCACTTGCAAGATATCCGAAGTCATGAATTATCATACCTTTAGACACAACTTGAATCTTATCATTAAACGACAATTGCGAAAACTTACTGCTTTTAACTTCTAACAAACACACTTTATCGGCGCAAACTTCACAACAGAACATCATTCTTATGTAAATAAAGAAATAATAACACAACAAATAATATCTACACTACTTTACGTTTCCAAACGAATTACTTATAACTTAATTAGATAAAAAAAGCAAAATATTCAAGATCGGATATAAATTGCGTGTCACATGAAACAACATGGCTTCTAATTTATCGATAAAAAAACACTACCAATTGATAAATGATTTATTTTCTGTAAGTAGGTTTGTACAAACACTTTTATTAAAATTGTATCATTGTCATACCGTGTTCTTCCACAAAAGGGACTACCATATTTTGCCGGATAATACAGTCCAGGGTTGCCGAAACTTATTTTCCTAACTCCCCAAAAACCAAGCAAAATTTCCCAAATATGAGGAGAAAAGTAAAAAAAATATGAAGTTTTTAATTATTTTTATAGGGCTTTTGCTATTCCTTACAATTTATATTTTTTTTGGAAGGTATAAATTCGACAATACCACACTGTTTTTTTAATTGTCTCTAGTAGTAATTAAGGAAACTATCGTGTCTGTGTGTAGTCTGTTTCTCAAATTCCCCGCAATTCGGGGAATTGTCCAAAAAATTAGGAATCCTGGTCTTCAATACTTTTCATAAATTAAATCTTGACTTTACACACAACCAATGACTGCACGCGGTGGCCAGCTCCAGCTACAGGACTTACGCCCATAATTTATTTAAACCAGTTCACTATTGTGTGCCGTTCCTACACACGAAAATATACACCAGTGTGCGTAAATTTATCAATGTGATATAGGCTAGCCGAGTCCTTGCCTAATAAATAGTGCGTACCGTACTGATCTCCGTCGAACTGTGAGTTACGTCACACGGCGGGCGCGACAAGTTGCTATAAGTTTTATAACAGGAGTTTAAAGTTTTTTTAATATTTTGTATTATTGTATTACATAGTTAAAATAAATGCATTTGGCGTTGTTGGTAGGGTAGGCTAAGCCTAATTGCCTCTATGGACGGCAGCGGGAGGGTGTGTCAGACTCTTACTGACTAAAACCCACCCGTATTCCTTCCTGTTGCCTGTGTTGCCAGGGGCCTCGGTGACCCTTTAGTACCTTCCTGCGACCTCGGCAGGCATCGGCCCTAGCGGACCCCTACATTTGTGCTGACGACATCTCTTTGAGGCGCGCGTGGAATACAAAGCGCCGTCGACCCGGGCCTGGTCCTTACCGGACGGTGAGCTACCCATTGCTCACCGTCCGCAAGCCCGCGCCTACGGTGGCCGGAAATCCGCCCGGGATACCCGACGCCCAGGGCGTCTCCTGCGGCGGCTAGGGGCGAGAGGGCGCGAAATTTGACTTTCCCTCAACCGACCCGCCTCCTCCTTCGCGAGCATTACTGCTTTGCAGAAGGAGGTGACGGCTGCCCATGCCCTCTCCCTCCGTACCATGGCCTGAACCAGGGCCGGATGCGAGAGATCTCTGCCGCCGATCGCCTCCACGAGGACACGGCGGTGCTCTGCCCAAGCCGGGCAGACCTCCACCGTATGCTCCACCGTGTCCTCCGGGCGATCCACACAGTGGTGACACCCGGGCACGGCACAACCCTGTGGGCACTAGCGAACTATTGCACCATTCTTGTGGGATCCCTCCTTGATGCAACAACTTGTTGAAGAATAGAGACAGCCACATACATCCATCTTCTTTTAAACACTTTCATACTTCTGGTATATCATCTGGGCCCATGGCCTTTCTATTTTTCATACTTCGAACTGCCTTCCTTACTTCATCCATGCTAATTTCACTAAACCCAAATTTACCTGTACCTCTTTGAGCACACCATTCCATTTATTCTCTTCATTCATTAACTTTTCAAAATAAACCTTCCATCGTTCTTGTATTTCGTCATCTTTGGACAGAACCTTACCGGCGTCGTCTTTCATACATTTAATGTGAATATATATCTCTCATTCTCCTTTCTCTTGCTTTTGTAATCCGATAGAGCTCCTTCTGGCCTCTAGGGCTCTCCAGTGAGTCATACAACTTTTCCTGCACATTCGCCATCGAAACTGCTACCGCCTTTTTATTCTGTTCTTTATAAACCTTTTTCTTATGATCTTTCAAACTGTCATTCCCGTTTTCCCTGCCATTCTTTAAACGCAATTTTCTTTTCTTTAAGCATCTTTTGCATCTCTTTCCAACATTCATTCACAGATTTTCTTTCCAATCCTTAATTTCAATCATTTTATCTATCACTTTGACTCTTAAAAATACTGGCACATTCCTCTTCTATCATACGCCATCTGGTTTTGGGTGGGGCCGTTCCTTATTCCTACTGTACGAGACACTGACTTTTACCTCCATTATTAGGAGTCTATGTTATGGGACTAAATCTTCACCTGGGAGCTTTACAGTCTTTAACTCTATTAAGGCTGTTCCGTCTTACCAGCAAGTAGTCAATTTGAGTCGCGTGGCGACCACTATTGTAGGTTATAAGATGCTCATTTTGTTTTTCGAACCACGTATTTATTATTGCCAGGTCGAAGGCCGAAGCAGCTTGCAGAAGTGTCTCGCCATCAGTGTTACGGTCTCCGTATCCCCAACCACCATGCACTCTCTAATACCCATCCTTCTGTTTTCCTACATGCCCGCTAAAATCACCCTCCACAGACACTTCTTCACTATCTTGCACATCCATCATGACCCGATCGAAGTCCTTCCAAAACTTCTCTTTACAGTATCCTCAAACTCAGACTGGGGTGCATAGACACTAACTATATTAACCACCCGACTCTCCACAATCACGTTAACAGCTATCACTCTATCACTTACTCTTTTAACATCCACCACACATTCCTTCAAGTGATTAACCAAAACTATACCACACCAATTCGCTTGCCATCGCTTCCACAGTAATAGAACTTATATCCTTCTCCTATCTCTCTAGCCTTCGCACCCTTCCACTTCGTCTCTTGCAGACACGCTATGTTCGGTCGTCGCCTTTTTAAAAGTCTGCTAGTACCCTTCCTCTTCCAGTCATCGTACATACATTCCAGCTCGCACACCTCAATCTAACTTCTCTCACTATCCGAGCTTGCGTCTTACGCCGTACCCGCCCGTTCTGGTACGACAACCCTTGTCCATTTCCCTCAGGAAATGCTGCTGCTGCCCCTGCGCGTCGCCTGTGGGGTACGCCCTAGCCCTATCACGCATCATATTATTTCCACTCATGTTGCTTAGGGTTTTGGCAAAGTTTTACAGTCGGCCGCCTACCGGACACCAACCCCTTTTGCTGGTGGTTTAAGCACCACCACGCGGGTGACCCAAGGTGCTATAATGGTATGCACTAGGTCTGTACAATCGTATTGAATAATTGTTTTCAAAAGAGCTTCCATATTTATGTACGTAATAAATGGGATGTCATGTCATAACATAACATCCGCGACTTTCTTATATAAAGTACACTAGATATCATAACATCTAGTGTACTTATAAGAAAGCCGCTTTTCGTGTCTGAGTTTGTGCTTATTTCTTCTAAACTGCACAACATATTTTGATGTGGTTTTCACTATCATTTAGAGAATTTCCTCCAAAAGGTTTATGTGTACCTATAATATATTAATATTTAGCTTAGTTAGAGCACAGCAATCTTGATGATTTGACCACTTGAGCAGATCGCACCTGCGAGAAGCAGGGGCGGGTCGCTAGTTTATTCTAAGAGGATATATGTACCTATTTCATGGCATTCTGATTCTTTTCTTACAGATAAAGCAGTTTAACCCAAAAGTTCAGGCACCGGCGGCGGTGCAACAGATGCCGGAGCCAATGCCAGCAGCACCAGCGGTATTTACAAATAATATTTTCCAGTAGTACAGTTTGATTACGTATATTATACATACATACATATACAATTGTACATAAGTCAGACAATGGTGCCGATTCCCTTGTTCACAAACTTAACTAAATTTAAGTTCAGTGCATCTCTTTCTTTTTATTTCATTAAGAATCTTCTGTCCTCTTCTTAATGAAATAAAAAGAAAGAGATGCACTGAACTTAAATTTAGGTTAGTTTGTAAACAAGAGAATCGGCACCAATGACATGAGAAGGACGACGACGAAAAAATATAAATGACTAGCGAGGGTAACGAATTTAGAACGATGTTTTTTCGTCAATGCATGCCCGCCAAATGTTGGGCATTCCTCATTTATTTATATTAGTGTATGGGGCGTTCGACGCTACAATAAGCACCTTCAAATAATCAAACAAGTCTTCTAAGGAATCTGAGGGTTAATAGTTCATGAATCAGAGCCAACAATAATTCTGATTTAGTGTTCGGGGCTAACAGTACAATTGTTTTAAAAGCAGCTGCTGGGTCCCGAGAACACGGTGACGACTTGTCAGTTCTGCCACGCGTCAGTTAAGACTGCAGTCAAGTACACAACCACGTCGCGCACGCATATCGCCGCCGCACTCTGGGGCATGCTGTGGTATGTAAACTACGTTTCATAATTTATTTTCCGATTGTTGTTTCAGAATAGTATCTTGTTAAAGTCTACACATAAAGTTTAGTTGCCGTTGCAACTAACATTTTTATGATTTTTGAATAGTACACTTTTCCAGTATAAGCTGATCTCGCATTGTATATGATTTACTGAGAATGAGAGGTCAGCGTATACTGGAAATGATATGTAGCCGTGTGTAATCATTCTGAAAACAACTTTATTAAAACGAGAGTAAAGTTGATTTGTTTATTTTTACAGTTGTTTGTGCTGTGTTCCGTATGGCGCTGAATCGGCTAAAAACTCCGATCACTACTGCCCCAACTGCCAGAGATACCTGGGCACTTATGTGAAGTAAATACCAACAATGTTACAGTACACGTATTCATTACTTTTTTTTATAAAATTATCTATGTTTAAATTCTAGGCTCACACAGAAAACTTCTCGAATACGCTCAGTTAGACCCAAAACAAACCAATGGAAAACACACCACGGTTTTCACGTGATATTTATTTTGTTCATCCACATCGTTGCAAGATGGTTTTTTGGGTCAGTGACCGTTCATGGTGATAAAGCCTTACATGGAACTTGTTATTAAATGTATATCTCCTTAGATTACAGAATATGAATGTTATAAACTTTTATGATATTTTATTATCTTTGGTGTACCAATGAAGCGCAAAAGTATGTGATAATGATTATATGTTTAAAAAACTCGAATGGCTCTCTCTGAACAGGCAAACGACTGATTTTTATATAGTGTGAGACTTGCATTATACATTATGTATGTTATAAGACGTGTGAATAGTTCATTCTACTAACTTTTGTAATGTATTACTAGCAGCTCCAAGAGGAAAACAAGACGAATTCCATCTTTCTGCGATATTTATCCAATACGAACCGATTTTACGACGTTTATGTCGTTTTGTTATTATAATCATGATATTATATACAAACAATGTCTTAACTAAGTATATCAAAATAAAATAACTTCTTATGTTGTAAGTTTCTACAAGCATAACGAAATTGATTGATTTTGTGCCATATTTTTTAGTAGTCGGTACCTACTACATATTATTATTATCAATTCATCATACCGAATGGTTACGGTACCATTCAATAAAAAAAAAATAATTCATGTTTTGTTTCTATATGATTGTCATAATTTAACACTGATGGATTTACGTTAAAATCTATACATATTTAATTACTTGTATTTTTGTATACGAAGAGGTACATACAACATGTCAATGTAAAAGATGAGATTTGCAAATTTTCTGGTTCAACAAAAAAAAAATACTATTCTACGTACCCTACATGATGACATGTTTGTAATGCATCTTATTTTTGTACTTATTTTAAATAAAGCATTTACTGTGAATACCCATGTTTGATTGTGTTATTTTATGAGAGAATCTGTGACTTAATAAAACTAAAAATTGTTCAAGATAATATGAACTATATTTTTGTATATTACACTTAATTACAAGAAATAAACTTACGAAAAAAAAAGAACAAAAAATACACTCGTTCAGTCGTATGCGCGGAAGTGTTCACGCAACGTACTGGTTGGTAAGCGCACGCAGTAACCTTGCACGGCGTATGGCGGCGGCTTCGCGCTGTATGTCCTCGCTGTTGTTCGCGTTGAGCTCGAGCGCGCCCGCCGCGCGCACGGCGCGAGCGCGCCGCCCGCCCTCCCCGCGCCGCGCGTGCAGCGCCACGCCCACCTCCAGCAGTGTGCCGTCCCAGATGCATCCGTAGTAACCGTCCATAGCGTCAGCCGCGGTGCCTGTCTGTGGAACAGGAAAGCGCAGTTGTAGCAGAAGCTGACTTATATCATGTACTGGATTATTTATAGGGATCACATTTTTTTTAAGAAAGGAAGTTTCCACTTATTTGGTACTTACGGTACTGTGCCAAATAAACGGTTAGCAAGGAACACACTTTAACAAATTAAAAACTACCATCAAATTAAAATACGAATGATCCTATCGTTTGTGCCTCACGGCTGCGTCAAATAGATTAATTTCAGAAATAATGTCTGACGCTGATTTTCAATGAATCTTAAGTTATTACAAGACTCGTTAATGCTGTAAACAGTACGTTTATAAAGACCAAAAATGGTTTAAAATGGATTTGTTTGTCGATACGAGCCAGTCAAATAGTTTTACAGCATGATGCGTACCTTTTCCGCGAGGCACTTGAATGCGGTCGTGTAGTCAGGTTCGTCGGGCAGCTGGCAGAGTGCAGCCGCTTGTGTGGGCGCATTGAGTGCCTGGCAGCATCGCGCCGCGCGCCGTGCTATGCTCGGCTCGTCGGGAGCGCGCTTGGCGAAGTGCCACGAGCCTGCCGCTGCACCGCAGAGGTACCGACGTAGTGCCGCACCCCAACGACCCTCTGCCATCTCCACATCGCCGTAACAACGGAGCCTGGTGAGGCAAACGTTATACGAGTGTCATTAGCTAATAACTAATAACTTGTCGACTAATGGAACAAAATTAACACCTTTTGTTCCGAGACTCCCAGAAGTCTTGCGTCGCTTTGTACCTACATTAAAATAATAAGGTATGAAAGCGACTTGTAATTTTTTTGACAGCATATTAAAACGTATACGTATGTACATGGTAATTTTAAGAGATTGGTTAAGTAAAGCAATGTACGAGGTGCATTCAATAAGTACCTAGCCTCATCGCCAGAGGGCGCTGTAGTTTCAAAAGAGTTTTACCACAGTGTAGCACATTCTTTTTTAATTCTTTTTTCAAATTTTCATTCCAATCCCTTCATTTGTTTTAATTTGACAACTTATGGAAGCGAACGTGTCGATCGGTTTTACAAAAATGGAAAAAGAGCAATATCGTTCGGTGATTCGATTCCTATTTTTGGAAGGGAAAACGCGCATCGAAATCAAAGAGCGCTTGGATGCTGTGTACGGTGACTCTTCTCCATCGATGGCCACCGTCAAGAATTGGTTCAACGAGTTTGCACGTGGCCGTACGTCGGTTTTTGATAAACCACGTCCAGGTGCACCGAAAATAGCTGCTACGGAGGAAAACATTAAAAAAATCCATGATTTCGTATTGGCAGATCGCCGATTGAAGGTTCGGGAGCTAGCTGAGACTGTAGGCATTTCAGAAGGAACAGTGCATCATATTCTTCACGAGGAACTCGGCATGAGAAAGCTGTCGGCGCGATGGGTGCCGCGTTTACTCACACCAGAAAACAAGCGCAACCGTGAGACCACATCGGAGACGTGTTTGGCGCTGTTTAAGCGGAATCCAGCGGAGTTTTTGCGTCGTTTTGTGACCGTCGATGAAACCTGGATCCACTGGTACACACCAGAGACCAAGGAGCAATCAAAACAATGGATCCAGACCGGGGAACGTGCTCCAAAGAAGGCGAAAACTGTAAAATCGGCCGGAAAAGTTATGGCCACCGTTTTCTGGGATTCACAAGGTGTGATCTACATCGATTACCTCGAGAAGGGTAAAACAATTACAGGGCTTTACTATGCCGATTTATTGGGCCGATTCGACGCCGAATTAAAGAAAAAACGACCCCATCTGGCGAAGAAAAAAGTGCTGTTTCACCACGACAACGCACCGGTTCACACGTCTGCCGTTGCCATGGCCAAATTGGTCGAATTACGCTACGAATTGTTGCCCCATCCACCGTATTCTCCAGATTTGGCCCCTTGTGACTTCTTTCTGTTTCCTAATCTGAAAAAATCACTCGCCGGGAATAGATATGGATCGAATGAGGAGGTCATCGCCGCCACGGAGGCCTATTTTGCAGAGTTTGACAAAAACTATTTTTCGGACGGGTTAAAAAAGTTGGAGCATCGCTGGGCTAAGTGTATCGAACTAAAAGGAGACTTTGTTGAAAAATAAATTGCCACTTTTCCAAAATTTTCGTTTACTTTTTGTAGGCTAAGTATTTATTGAATGACCCTCGTACGATATCACACAACAGATAAAAGAGGTCAGAAAGGAAATAGTTTCGATTTGTATTAGAACACGTGTCGCTGCATGAGGCCAATACGAACGCGCAGTACGCACACAAATAAACCACACGCACTTAGATCGCGAGTTTGCTATTGGTTGTCACACTAACGCGTACTCTGCGTTTGACATACACTCCTACATGCGCCAAAACAATTATTATTTCTAATACATGTTACCGCGACCAAAAGGTCGATTATTTATATATCGATAAAATTACTTTAATTTTGTTACGTTCAGTTTTGCAATTTTTCGCTTTAATTTCGGGAGGGGGAACGGGGTACGAATAGTATGGACTTCCTAAATACATACCTATAAATAATAATTTTAAATTAAGGGGGACCATCCGATAACGCACTTTTCTTTCATTTTTTGCTAATTGTATCTTTGACGTAAAACGTCATAATTATGTTATTAGAGAATATTTTAAACTAATTATTCTTGTATTTTTAAATTGAGTTTAAATATTATTGTTCAATATACAAAATGTTTTTTTTGTTTAAACTCAATTTCAATGCTGATTTTATTATTGTCCCTGAAATTATACGTATTTATTAACCGATAAAGCCCCAATGGCTCCGAATAGGAGCCCTTGCGGCGCGCGATTTGAAAGTAGTTATCGAATAAAAATGTTTTTTTTGAGATTGAGAGATGACGTTATTGAGCCACGGGCCTGAGCGGTTAAGTAACAAAGTTCGAAGCATGCTATCTATTTTAAAAATCGACTTTTTCTAAATAAAGTGCAATCTTACATTAATATATTTTCCTATAATAGCTTTAGTTAGGTCTGTAATATGGATCGAAGTAGAATATAATCGAACCTGATGATTACTAACGTTGCTAAATAATTCAGTTTCGACGAAGTTGCGCAAAATCTTCGTTGTCAACTTTTATGTTTGTTAATTTTCCGAAGATTGTCGGTGAAAATCTTGATAACTGCTTCGGACGTTTTACAGATTATGTTGCTACTATAAATTTATGGTCCGAATTTATTTAATTTGACAACAGTGCTCCAACACAAATTTCACAATTCATTTTCTTAATTAAAATGTGCGCTTCGTAACCCGCGATGTTTTTTTACTAAAATCAGAAACATTTTGGAATCGACCTTGTTTACAACTTGGTATGGCACTATCGATACTCATGGATTTCGCTGAATTCAAGCTTTAGTTCGGCGCCCGTGAACGCAATAGGTACATTGCACGATCGGTCACGTACTACAAGATAGTAAAGCAATGTATAATTTTGTATCTGTTTGCGATTGTATCGTTTTTGTCTACAAACTACATAATAATATTGTAATAATTACAAATATCACTTGTATTTTAAGGCTTTTGGACCTACCGATGAAAGAAGTCCCTTCTCAGGCTACACTACCCACCTGACTTTTCTTACCGACACGTTATAATAGCGCAAGACGGCATAATTACTTTTTTTGTCGCGGAGCTCCGCACGTTGTCTTAGTAAGAGCGCGATTGTTGACCGGTGAAGCACACAACGGTTGACTTTATTATGAGCGTTTGCTCATAAGTGCGGCGCGCCTGCCTCGCCCACAAGGCCCTTCTAACCTCTTTTATATGTTGTGTGTTCGGTATCATGTTGGCTCTTTGGTCCAGCAGTAAGCCAGATAAGTATGAAAAACTGGTTACAAAAATTGTGACATTTGGACGAGATAAAAAAAAAAAACTTACCAAGAGGTATTATAAGGATACAGTTTCAAACTCCTTTCGAGAAGATCCGTAAGAGATTCTAGCACGAACTTAGCGTTATAATTATTCACATTCGATATGTTATTCGGCCAGAGATTAGTGTAGTCCACAACAAATTCTAAAGAGTTGTCATCTATTAGAACATTGTGTATTCTGGCGAGGAGTGAGACCATCACGCTGACGGCGAGGGGTTCTCTTAGGGTGGATAGGAACCCGTTGAAAGCGTTCCGAGCTTCGGAGACGCCGGGCGCTTCGCGGGAATGGGTAGGGTTGCCACCTGCCGACCTCTTTACCGGGGCGGGGCCAGTGCAGTACACAGCTACGGCTTAAAGGAAAGAAAGATAGGCCTAGTTTAAATACAAATTTGCCGTCACAAATAAAGATCGCGCGTTATACTCGTATAACTCATAATGTTAATTGACATAAAGTTCAAATTACAATTATTAAAAAGCGCTCGTGAAAGTTTACGACTATAAAGACCAATATAATAAGATTAGCCAGACATGAAAAGGTCAAACATTAGAGCGAACCCGAAGTTTTGATTGAAACTGTTCTTCTATTTACTTACCGAAATCCCACAATGGTCTGGGAAACTTCCTAGAGGCTTTACCTCGCTGCAACTCAAAACAGGCGGCACAAAGAGCTGCGGCGACTTCACCCGGCCCTGTCGTGACGCCCACTCCTTCCCATTCACACGCATTTATCAAACATATCCAACATGCTTCGATTACCTGCAGATAAACAGAAGTAATTGATGAAATATCCGAAAAAAAAACATACAAATAAAAAATAAAAAAAAAATAAAAAAAACAAAAAATACATATAAATAAAACGTTATTGGAAAGAAATAGTTGATCTCTCTCACCTGTGGTCTAGGAACGACGACGTCTCCGGAGGTGACGGTAGCGATACAAGCTTTGCATTTGTTTGCCAACACAGTCAAATTGATTCTGTGGTGTGGCCATTCGCTTAACACTACATTAATTTGTAGCAGAAGAACCTCCCAGGACAGTTGACGGCACAACCGGTATAGTATGGGATCGTTGCCAGAGCCCAATTGGCTGCGAGCCTCGCCTTCTAGAACTGAGAGCAATGATAGAGCCGCGCGGGAGCACCCAGCCTCCGCTCTCGCTCGCGCCGCCCCAGAGACAACGTAACCAAAGTCTTGTAAGAATCCTCTCGGCAAAGATGTCAAGGCATTACACAACTCTCCCGCTGGCTTCCACGATGGGCTTATCTTCCACAGAGGTGACGCTGGAGCCATCATCGCCAACTTCACCAAACACATTCGAACTTCGTCAGCCGTCGAAGCCTCAATAAGGCGCTTCTTGAGCCTACCCATCTCTAACTCTGGCACAGACTTAAACTCAAAGTCTGGTGTTTCCCAGTCATCTGTGAGTAATTCTCGAGGTATATCCATGTTTTCATCGTCGATGTTGACGGGATCATTGAGAATCGTGTTCAATTGTTCATCGGAAACTAACTTCTTCCTTATGATCTCTGCTGATTCACCAATGTGCTTTTTCAAATACTCGTCAATTCTATCAATTGGGAGTCTACACTGTGATGTCGCTAGGTGAAGGTAAAATGTTCTTAAATTTTCCCAGTCGGCTTCAGATAAATCAGACATTAAAACCGGGGCGAGTGCCCAGAACAAAAGATCAAAGAACTTTATGCCAACTGTTTTGAATTTGTTCAGGAAGTCTTGATGAGTAGAGGGCAACCCTCCTTCTAAGGCGTATCTGACGGCATTCAACGCCGACACTCTGTTTAGTAGATCACGTGCTACGGTGAAGGCGCCACTTGAGGCAGACCCTTGAATATCAAGCTCAGCAACTTGTCTGTGAATCATTGGGATCTCCCGCGTCAAGTTATCAGCTTGTAGAACTGCGATGATTCCCGTGTAATGATTTGCTATGGAATCTTGAAGTTTTTGTAACAATGAGGGCTCCTCATTTAACACTTCATAGCCCAAATTCAATGCCCTTATGTATCCTAAGATATCATCTCTTGCCATGCTTGCATAGTGAAACTCTCCCCAGGGCATCACTCTATGTTGACCATATCCATAGATTGATGTTTCTCTCTCTAGCAGATTTGAATTTTCTCTACATCCAAGAATGTGCTTCTTGGCCAAAATATGTTGACCATAGAAGAAATAATTATAACATAAGTCAAAATGTATTTGCATTGTAAATTCATGCTGACTGATCAGGACGCCACCAGCATTCCAGTTATGGTACATATCACATGAGTCTTCAGTAAGATGTACAAAAGTTTCACTCACAGGGACTTTCATCTTTTTCGATTCTTTACGGCCAGTACTTGATGTTGGTTCATAATACGATAATATCTCATCTAAGAACAAAATACTTTGCAAGCGAGAGGCTTCGCACATTCGCAAGATTTTCTCGAAGTTTTGATTTACGGGAGTGTAGGCACTGTCCAGTTGCATGCCAGGTCTGTCATAACAAAGTGTGGAGCTATTAGCCTCTAATAAAAAGGTAAAATAGATTATACTGAAATTCAAATAGCTATTCAATATAGTTTTAAATAAGAATCTTGCTGATAATGGCAAAACACAAAACTATTCAAGTTTATATTGTCATACTTTTTTATATAATTTGATTCAAATTATGGTAAATTAATTAAATAATTGAAAATTCGTAATAATAAAACAACAGGTACTTACATGTGGATGTAAGACATTTTGTTTGACTTCGCATAGAGTGCTGCCTTCACTGGGAACCTTACTATCCATCTATGGTACAAAACCAAAGCAAACTGCACCTGTGGCTGCTGCAGCAACTCTGCTGGTATTTCCTGTGAAAGAGATAGACTTTTGCTATGGATTCCATTCAGTCCTAGAAGCAATATATATTTTAAAACTTAAAAAAACAGTCTTAACAACTAGAGGACTGGTTGTTTTAGGGCAGGAGAAACCCATTTCCAGAAGTGAACTGATATAAACCGGGTTTATTAGTCAGTAAGTAGACATTTTTTAATAACATATTGTTCTAGATAATAACACTAAATACATAGTATTTGATTCAATTTCTTACCTGCGGAGGCACGGCAAATGCTGCATCAGTTGACATGTACACCAGATCCTGCATTAACTGTTGCTGAATCTGAGGAGGCAGTTTGCTCTCAAATATATCTGAAAATTTTATGGGAAAACTTAGTGGAGCAGATAACAAAAGTTAGCATAAGAATAAAGATGACAGATTTCTCTCTTTCTAACTTCACATCACACTAAAGAATTCTGATAAAACATAAATCCTGAAAATAAAAATCTGGAGAGGTCAATAACATAATTTAGGGCTCATTCAGTCAGGTCAGTTGTTTCCTAATATTTATAGTTATAGTTAATATTAATATTAAGAACTTTAAAATGTAATTAATAAATTCCATTAAATATTAGAGCATACCTAAATTCCAATGTAAAGTTGAAGCAACTTTCAAAGCAAGGATCTTCAGAGCCAATTGTTTACGTGTGAACAGTGCCGGTGCGGGAGTGGTGGCCAATGGTGGGGTTGGTGGAGCATCCACATCCACCACGCGTTCACTAGTGGGCTTGGAGGTACTATTCTTGGTGTCAACTGATAGAAACTCCTCTATCAACTCACATGCTGTAGGTTCTGTGAACATGGCACAGTAACACAACATTTAGTACTTTTCAAATTGATTGAATTTGAATTGAACAATTGAATTAGCAAAATAATTAATACATTGCTGCCTACAGTTTATTATATTAGTAGTACCTGTTAGGTGAGACTGGCTACAGTCACCTGGGCAAAACAGAGAAATGTAGCCCAAGAAATAGTTTCTGGCAAGTAGTGTTTTGGAAATCAAGTCATGCTTAATAAAAAATATGGATTTTTTACAACATTTGAAACTTGTGATAGTCATAGGTGCCGCCATGAGTTTCAGTAGTCAACATAATTATCAACACTGCATTTTTGTTCGTTGTTGTTGATTTCTAGTGAACAAAATTTCTTACCTGGATTAGGCTTGCTGAGATGCTTCTTCAGTAAACTTGGGTCTAGAAGAAATTCAAACCATAAGATTGTGTCTGGAGAGATAGGCACAGTGCCCGGTCGTAGCAGGTCTACGTCCATTCTGAGTTATTTATTATAACAATTAGCTTATTTTAGTAATACACACAATGTCATGATCATTCAGAGGCAATGACATTTCTACAGATGGTTTCAGATATATTGTAATTTGTTTTTATTTATGAAACTTTGCAGATGAGACGAGATGAGCCGCATCACAAAATTGATTGACAGTGACAGCGGCAAATGTCAGAATTTCGTTATTGCCATTATGAAAAAATGGAATAGACAGGCTCTTACCTTTTTTTCAATTGTGGCTACTGATCTATTTAGGCATTGAATAAAATTTGTTAGACTATGCATTTCAATTCTTATACCATTTGAGGTAAAATAATGTAAGGGACAATCATGTATTTGGGACAATCTGAATGAGATAAATCAATGTAAGGAAATTTTGCGCCAATCTAAGCATTAAGGTACGGATAGACATGCACATTACTAACACGAAAGCATGCCATGATCAATCATACACACATGCCACACACACACATGTTACACACATGCTAATAATGAGCATGCTTATTTCGAGTATGCTCAAAAATCCACAGTCGTTTGATTTCCGAGCATGCTACCTGAGGCGCGGGTGAAAAGGGGCGTGTTCCGAGCGTGTCTGAACGATTGAACCGGTTTGCTTGTGAGCATGCTAGTATCGATTTGATTCAGTCCGCGAAAGAAGTGTGTGACGCGTCTTCAAAAAAAAAAAAACATTTGTTGCGTTGGGGAGAAGAAAAAAGTGACTTATATCTTTGTAAGTTTAGGGAACCACTGTTGATTTGTATTATCTTGCAAAGCTTCCATTTTGGCCGAGATCCAATGCCTGTGTGTCCAATTCGCGGGAAGATACCAAAGGGTTACCGAGGCCCCTGGCAACGCAGGCAACGGAAGGAACACGGGTGGGTTTTAGTCAGTAAGAGTCTGACACATCCTCCCGCTCCGCCCAGAGCGGGAGAAGTTATTTGTTAAATTCCGATAAAAAAAATTGTGTGCCCAACTGATTTAGGAGTATATTATATATTTGAGCACGCCTATTTAGGAGTATACTTTAAAACTAGCATGCTATTTCTAGCAAATGTGAACAGCTATAGAGCATGCTTACAAACATTTTTTTATAAGCATGTGTGTACCAGTACCTTAATACTCACTTAGACCTAAAATAAACCATTTCGACCGGAAACGGGCGCCGCATTTATTGCTTCCGCGTTCCGCTAGAGTCGTGTTCATAGCTATCATGTTATTTTGTACTTACTAATAATTAAAAAAAATATAGTGATTTAATATTTTTATGTCCCCTGCGGTTGTAATTAATATAATTTGAATATTTTTTTTTTAGTACAGAATGATAATATATTCAGGATTCATTCTGAAAAGGAGGTGGGGTCTGGATGGCGGGTACTGCTAGTCATTTTAAATTTTATACTTCAGTGGGCAAGTACCTACGTATTTACGATACATTATTACAGCAATTATAGGAAACAGAATTGAGAAAAATTCACAAGATTACACAAGATAGTACAAGATTTTTTAATTATCCATTAGATCGTTTAGCGTATGCTTTCTTTTATGTTTCCAGAAACACTATAAAGACACACACGCAGTTGATATTTTAATCTAAGTCGCACATGTAGAAGTTTCATTTCAACACGTAGGTATCCAGGAAAGTAATTAGGTGCTTTTACTAAGAGCGTGGCCTGTTTGATTTATATGCGTTATCTATTCGATAACCAATATCGGCGCTTCATTGATAAATATCATTGCGTTGGCAGACAACTTATTTTCTACGGAGATGGTGATTGATCATTATAAATAGAGGATCGAATAAAAATAATAACTGCGTTATAAATACGTTACAATTAGTGTTTATCAATTCATCTCTACCCTTGATTAGTAGTTTGTGCGGTAATCCAACATTTCTATAGTGTGCGTGAAGGATTTATCAGTGGTGACACTTGAACGTTATCACTCGCGGCGCATTTTCTAAACAACAAGTAAGTTTAATGTTATTTTTATTATCCTTGTTATTTTTTCAAATATCTATCGATCTAATTAAATGAACATATTAACGATTTCGTATACTGTAGTAGTAAATATAATATAATTGATAACTTCCCTTAGGTAGGTACCTAGGTAGGTACTATTTTTCACTTTGTTTTTTTCAGCATTATAAAGTACCCGACTTATAGATTTTCCAAGCGCTGATTTGTATATTCTATTTCTTTATACCTAAGAACTTGTTTTATGAATTTGTACCTACTCAGTAGATAAATCTAGATTAATATCTATTGTGAAACCCGCATCTTTTTATTAGAATAAGATAACAGGCAGGCTTAAACACAACATGAGGTCTGAAAATTTGTTGTCAAACTAACTGCGTCGTTATTATTATCGAGGCAGTTCAGGGAATTACTGAAGCTACAATAGAAGTCCCCAGGGGGCCAGCCAATAATATTAAACTTAACTAACTTTTAAATATTTTTTTTTATAATAACTTAATTTTAATTAACTTAAAAAATATTATTAAACAATATTAATACTGCTATAAGAGGTGATCCTCTTATAGAATTATTAATATAATATTACTTCACAGTGGGAAAGTGATGGAGCTGTACAGGCCTTATAGCTCCATCTCTTTCTCACGCTGAAGTAATATTGAAATAATACTGCTATAAGAGGTGATGGTTGCCCCCCTGGTCTTTTGGTAGTATGAACCCATAACTAAAGACTTTGGTTTCAGAAGTTTCAGTTCCCGTAGTTTTTTACTTTGGTCTAAAGTAAAAAACTACGGGAACTGAAGCTTCTGCCCCCTTGAGTGTAGTTGCTTTTTGAGGGTTCTTAGGTAGGTACTTCCATAATAATCATCATCTCATCGGTATTAATTTCCTGACATTGTGATCCTGCAGTGGAGTCCAACGTGTATCATCAGATAGAGGATGCCGCGGGTATCGAGATGGAGCTGTTGCACGTCGGCTCCGAGCCAGTCGGCATGCGGTGCCCTTTCTGCTACGAAGATGTCATGACAAAAGCCCAATATAAAAACTCGAGATTCACGCACATCATCGCTTTAATTCTTGGCATATTCTTTTGGTGAGTATTTCGGTAAGCACTTTTTTTGTGACCTTCTTCTCATCTTTAATGAGATTGTCATTAGTATGACTATAGCAGTGCTCGGTATAAAGGGTTCAACGCCGAGCAATACAAATTGTCCTCGACATCGGATTGAGGTACTGGCGTGGCGTTACACTCGTGCGTTAATTTAATTACCACCGTCCTCCTTATTAGACCTTCGCTACCAATTTCAGTTAATATTCTTGCACTAATTATTTCGTGCATGATGTTCGATTTCAATATCACACATGCACAACTTGAGAAGTTAGAATCATCGAGTTAAAATTTACCTTTGCATAAAAGACGTATTCTACGTACCTATGTGGAGCGTATCGAAGCTTTCAATCAAGTTTTCCTCGTACATAATAATATAGATAAATTATATACAAATGCAATCTACTAAATCTCGGCTACTTCTCAGATAGGCTTATTCAATGGATGAAGTTGAATACTAATATTTTACATGGAGCGACTACCTATCTGACCTCCACAAGTTCCACAACCCAGTTACTGTGTAACACCCACCACCCTCCCTCCTTAGTAAGACTGGTTGACAGACTTTTTGAGCTTCTGACTACCCGTAACGATTGTCAAAGAACTACGAACGATAGCTGGGACCAACTAATTTCACAAGCGTAATCTTATTTAAAAATGATGAGCTTATACCTTTAATATTATTGCGCTTATACCTTTATTAAAAATAAGCCTAATGTCATTATCAGCGCTCTTTTTTTTTTTTTTTTTTTTGGGTGGGAAATCATCAAATAACTTCTCCCGGAGGGTGTGTCAGACTCTTACTGACTAAAACCCACCCGTATTCCTTCCTGTTGCTTGTGTTGCGGGGGCCTCGGTGACCCATAAGTACCTTCCCGCGACCCCGGCAGGCATCGGCCCTAGTGGACCCCTACACTTGTGCTGACGACTTCTCTTTGAGGCGCGCGTGGAATACGACGCGCCGTCGCGCTAGTCAGATCAGCGCTAGTGTTGATATTCATAACGTGTAGCGGGTAACGGGAAGAGTTCCTCAAGGTAGTATTCTTGCTCTCCTTCGATTCCAAAATATATCACAAAGTTGAGTTATTGAGTATTTGGTCTGTAGAGAATTATAGTAATTACCTGACCAACTAATGACCTTAATATTAAGGATAACGATGACTGATAAAAAAAGGGTTTTGAGAAATTATAAATTATTGGATTGATCGTAGAGGAAACTGAAAAACATGGCATTTACTATGAGATAGGACCCAATTTGTGGTGTTTCCATGTGAATCACTTAGCGGCGGGATGTTTTCCTTGAATTCCTTCTAGTCTAAAAGTACTTTTCCCTATAGTAAATTCTGCGTTTGTTATTTTCTTTTTTATATGTGATTTTTTTTATGGTGTACATAGTAAAGAGAATTTTATTCTCTTCTATTCTCTCTGAATATTTTTGATTAAAAGAGTCCTGAACTGTTTATAGGTGGTTGTGTTGCTGCATAATTCCGTACGTCACGAAGAGGTGGAAAAACGTCGAACATTACTGCCCCAACTGCCGCCGGTATTTGGGCATGTATAGTAGACGATCTGCTATATTGTAAGGTACTTCTACCCTTATGGTTATTAACAGTTTCATTAGTTGTATGTTCTTAATACATATATTTTTATAAATAACGTCTGTCGTTTGTCGTTGGCAGATGATGATGTCTGTATTCCCGGTAGAGTAGGCAGATGGTGTAAAGTACATCTGCATTTATCCAGTTATGTTACCGGCCGAATGTACTCTTAGGATGTATTATTTATACGAAGTACATTTCAGGTGTAGAATGGGATACATATAATTTGATTTTTAAATTATTTGTAATCTGTATTTATTATCTATGTTGTATTGCACCTACTTAGTCGATAGGTACGAGGAACGTGTTTTTTTACATGAGATTACGGTTTAGCAGAATGTACGTAGCTATTTGACCAGGGAGAGCCGATTTGTTGATTTTTTCAGGACTACTACACTGAAATGTCGAATACTTAGATTATTAAATGGATCTATGATCAGCTGAAAAAGAAATGTGCTTATTCCGTAAATATAAATAAAAAATAATTGTTCTTAAATATTTATTTATTTATTTAATTATAAGTAGGTAGAAATCGTATAAAAGACCCTTGAAAAAATATATCACAGTCACATAATTCAATATATATATATACAACATTTTAATATATGACATTGTCAGCGAAACTTTTTATAATAACTTATATTTTCATACAAAAATATAGGTACCTATTAGTTAACTATTATCTAACACATAAAATAAATTATAAATTCGACAGGTATTTGGGCAAACATGATAAAATACATAATAATTATATTATTTATTTTATAATAAGCAACTTAAAATTATGCGTCGTAAAGTTGTATTCAGATTTTTTAGGAATTTTAGATGACGCTTCATCATATTAGATACATTTTTAATTGATATGTACTTAGATACCGACCTAGGCTCAATTCATATTGCCGCGAAACGGAATGGAAGCGATTTTTTTTGTACAAAGCATAATGAACTTTATGTCAATAGTGTAACGTACATAACAGGTCGAGCGTTTTTTGGAGACTTCTCGCGCGTTCTCGGTAATTCCCGCAATTACAAGTTCGTATCTAGTTTGTACGTTACACAATTGATATAAAGTTAATTTTGCTATGTACAATATCGTTACAAAAATTCGCTTCCATTCCGTTTCGTGGCAATGTAAATTGAACCATAGTATGCATCTGAGCTTTGCGGGGTGATGAAATGCCATCCCAACACTGAAATATCGATTTTGGGAACACGTGCAATTTATTTAAGAACTAGAGATGCTTGAAATTAAAATTGTTTGAGATGCTAGATAATAAAAATATTTAATGACAAGTTAAATGACAATATTGAATATAATTTTTAGACCATTGGGATTTGTTTTTTTTAAAGCCCTGTAGATCATATTATTGCTGTTTATTAAATATAAATAGGTAAGGTAGTTAGTACACATCTTCGAGTGCAAAAAAATTGACATCAAACCATCTGGCAGAATGGGTTATTTACCAACCATAGTAGGTACCTATATATATGCATTTGAGCTTTGCGATGCGATGAAATGTCATCCCAACCGAAAAGTCGATTTTGGGAACACGTGCAATTTATTTAAAAAGTAGAGATGCTTGAAATTGAAATTGTTTTAGATGCTAGATAATAAAAATATTTTATGACAAGTTAAATGACAATGAACATAATTTTTTAGATCATTGGGATTTGTTTTTTTTAAAGCGCTGCAGATTATATTATTGCTTTTTATAAAACTATAAATAGGTAAGGTACTTAGTATACGTTTTCGAGTGCAAGAAACTTGATATCAAACCATCTGGCAGAATGGGTTACTTACCTGTATGAGAATTGAGATACATCACAAGAGAATTTTTATTGTGACATGTAAAACACCAACTTCTTATTTATAGGTTGCTTTGTAGCATAATAAAGCCTTTCAAAATATAGAAGATTTGATGAAATACGAGAAAGACGAAGACGATTATGATCACGATGGCGTATAGGAACCGACGAACGCCTTGCATTGCGGACAGTAGTGGTTGGCAGTCTTGCAAGACCTCATGCAGTACGGCACGAAGCACCCGCAGCAGCATCTGTGAACAACACAATACAAGTGATAATCAACCATATTTCAACTTATGATTAAGTTTAATTTTGGTGTTACGAGATGAGGTTACGACCGCGGCTGATAATTCTGCCTCTACCTTTTTGTTAGTTTTCCAATAGCGTCATTGGAGCTACAAAGCGTACGCATGCTATCAATGAATCATCGTTAGGATTGCTTATTGTAATTTTTTGTCGCCAAATAATAGAACACGAGTTGATCTCCATATAGGTACAGGATACATGCGCATTATAATTATTGGAATTTGCCTATAAAGTTGTTTTTGCTTTATGAGAAACGTCGTAGGGGGTTTTTTTTTCGGGAATTACAGGCGTGATGTACTACGTTACTTGCTGTTCCTACTAAACAATCTTACTTTCACAACCCCTAATTCCTCATTATTATTAGCATGACCATGACAGTGCGATGTTGACGTCTGAGGTGCCAACGAGGAACTTGGGTCTTTCTTATCAGTAGGTATGCAACCTCAGCTGCGGATTCTTTAGCCTTGTAAACAGGTGATTGTAGTCGTTATCAGAATATTAATAACATTTATTAAATATGGAGGCCTGGGCAGAGAGTACAACTTTGTGCCTTTTGGCGTCGAGACCCTCGGTCCGTGGGGTCCCAGTGCGCATAATTTATTTGCGAAAATCGCGAAACGTCTAGTTGATGTAACTGGTGACCGAAAAGCTGGCGGCTTTCTCGCCCAACGCATCAGCATTGCAATTCAGCGAGGAAATGCCGCCAGCATCCTCGGTACAATGCCCCGAGGGCCTTTTTTAGGGTTAACTTAGTTTTAATTTAATTTAGTTAATGTTAATAATCATCTTGTAATTTGGTTATGTAAATAAATATAATAACATTAATGTAGCAGTAGTTAAAATAATTTGCTGTTTGTCGTCGGTGATGCGATATATTATTCTATTACTTGGTAATTTTAGTGTAACAATGCTGTAGCACCTAAAATACATAAAACAACGTTTCTAATGCATTAATAACCATTAGTCATACAAGTACGAAAACTAGTTAAGAAACGTGTACCAAAAACTAGTTCTTTGCGTCATTATTTGCGGTAAATACAGCAGTTGTTTTGAATTTAAAATCCAATATGATGCCAGTCAAAACTCTGATGGAACTGGAAAGAGTCGGTTCTTTATCAGTTGACCTCAAACACACGAATAATATAACGGACACATGAATACAGTAGTTGTTCTTGTGAGTAGGGAACAAATTAGCGTAAAATAATATAATATTCTTGCTTACCCAGCTAAAACGCACAGCGCTGCTGAAATGATGTGTGTGCGGTTGTTGGGGACGTATTCAACAGTGGTTACGATAGATTTGTTGCAAGTTGGACAGTTCGTGCCTGAGGGTCCGGGGCCCATCTTTCCTGGGCGAGCACCCGGCGGGGGTGGTGGCGTCGTGATGACGGTGGTACGCGGTCCTGGGGCCGGTGGAACCACCAAACCAGGTGGTGGAGGAGGGTTGTCACCAAAGTACGATGGTGGCGGTGCAGGGTTAGGCCTTGTTTGTTCGTACGGCGGCGGGAGACCCATTTTGTTTTCCACTGAAACAATAAATAATTGTTAAGTTCTGTTGTCATATTCTATTTTGCGAAATGGTCCTTGCGGTATTTGTGACGAGCAGACGAATCCTCAGTACGTAAAACAAATATTACTGGGAGACAAATGTGATGCAAGTCATGTAAATGGTGTGCTATTCGGGTCAAGTCAAATTTTCTTATGCGGACCTTGTCCATTTTTTAGGTGGACAAGTTATTAGTAATCGTGTTCGCACGCATCGTATTGGTATAAGCCAAATCCAAAATAGGAGTTCGTGCTAAAAGGATAACATGAACGATACCTATATTTCTGTTGATAAGCTGCAATGCATTTTCGTCGCCTAATCCACTCACTGAATGAGTCATAGGATTTATTATAGAATTCATGAATACGAGACGGTTCAAACTCTAATCGATTTAAAGGTCGTGATTTTAAAGATTGTGGTTTTGGAGGCGTTCTTTCGTGACGTGCTTAACCACTTCGACATCTTTTACACAAAACCGTAAGAACACTGAACCGTTTTCGAGGTATCAATTACTTAGGGTTTGAAATGAGTGATTGAAAAAAGAGGTTGGTTGGTTCGTGTCGGTTAATTGTAGTGTCGACTTTCGCTTAGTCAGCTTTTTTTTGATGATTGACAATTGACTAATTCTAATAAGTATAACGAAAGACAAAAAAAAATAAAGGAACATATTCTGTGATTTACAATTAACATTAATTAATCCAATTGATGGAACTTTATCGACCTTCTAGGAGGCTGATGTAGGAAGCAGAAACAACAATGACTGAATAATGCGTGATGATTAACATGTAACACGAGGTTATGTGTTGATAAAGTTTTTTTGTACTGTCTGTGCAAAAGATGTTGTTCATTTTAGCTCCGTCAGCAGGGGACGGTTATGATGAAATTACAACTGGCGATATTCAGGGCGTGACTACACAGCTACAGCTACAAGGCTTCACAAACGGAAAGTGATAACCGGGGCTGGTTAGAATTATAAGCAATAATGTGTGATTAAATAGAGCTCATTATTAATACATTAGCAGCGTACTGATCATGAATATATAGGTACCCATTGTTCAAGTTTTTGGTGTTTCTTTTTTTTTTGGTTTACATAAAGCAGACTTGGTTTTAAAACAGACTTGGTTATAAAATAGAAATTATAATTTAGAAGGCCGAAAACATTAAATGGTGGCTATAGTGCATTAACATTGTTATCTATAGACGATAAGAGTGTGTTTACATTGACAACGCTGGGATGAGGGGAATGTTTTAAAGTATTTTCTAATTTCGTCTAGTTCATTCAATGTAGAACAATATTACCTACTTACTAGGAAAAAGTTTACGCATATTTTTGTAGCTATGGGCATTACGAGGATCAGTTTTATTGAATATTTTCCTTTTTGTTTTTTGTATGTTTAAGTTTGTGTTCGGGTTTTTACGGTACTGTATATCTCTAAAACCAGTTTACTTACTTGTGGCGTCCATAGTGTGATGAAATTTAACCTTCGGCCGTTTTCTTAATCCCTTATTAGAATTTATGCACAACACTTACAACCTGTTACAGTATTTGTATCGAAAACAACGTTCTTAATGTAACAATCTGTTTTATTTAACACAATAATCGAAAAAAGTAACTTGTTGGAATATCGTCTACGTTGTGATCTTGCGCGGTTTACGCTGTGAGTGAATGCACTCGAAGAGTGCGCGGGCGCGTTACGTCACGACTGAGCGACAGAGACCTCGCACGATCTCTGACCACCGAGAGAGACAGAAGATGTGTTGTCACGTAACTTGCTGTTTACGTCGTATAAACTTACAATTTGCCGCCTAATTACAATAGCTATTAATGCGCAATACCATTGTAACAAAGCCTATGTTTATCCGTATGTCACATCACAGGAGGGACCGCACCACTTGGCAACTGCACGGGATTTCTGGGGGCATTGTCTAGCGACACTAGCGAGGGCCAGCATTGTTGATGCGGAATGGATCGTTAAACTTACCTATATGGTATGTGCATGCATTCAACAATTGACAACAACACTGGACCACCCACAAGGAAACATCGAGTCGATATGTTTTATCTTAGCAATCGTCTTTTTAATACAATGAGAGAAATAATATAAACAGTATCCGTCTTAAGTGCGTTTGGCATCTCATGAAGTTACTGGGGCCGTTATTAAGATGTTTTTTTACTCAGGCGCTCGTCTCGCTTAATGATTTCTTTGTAGGCGATGAGTTGAAGACGTGCACTCGAGTGGAGAAGACTTGCATAACCACTTTTAAAGTCAGCTCAGTGTGTCCAGGTCGGTATTTTACGTAGACATATTAAAGGAAAGAAAGACCTTAGTCACATTTACGTATGTATCTCATTGTAATGTTCGTGGGGCTCGTGGATAAATAATAACAGCCGCACGGGTCGATTGTCGCGGTGGGTCCGTGGATGGGTGATTATCCATTACGTATCGAGACCTCTCCGTACCTCGGAAAGCACGATAAGCCGTTGATCCCGGCTGTCATAAGTCTGACAACCAGCCTTAACAAGGGGTATCGTGTTACCCAGTAACTAGGTTGTGGAGCTCCGATAGGTAGGCAGTTGCTCCATGTAAAATACTGGTATTCAGCTGCATCCGGATAGATTGGAAACCGACCCCAACATAGTTGGCAAAAGTCTAGGCACATTGATTTTTATCTAATCGTAATGTTTGGCTCCTTCTGTGTTGACTTCTGCAGACGAATACACCTCTTTCTTGGATATTTATCGCTAACGAAAAATGTATGTCAGTTTTTGACAAAATTCGGAAATAAAATTATCAGGAATTTATAATTTGTAGATACTCTGGTGCCGATTCCCTTGTTCACAAACTAAACCAAATGTTAAGTTCAGTGCATCTTTTTCTTTCTATTTCATTAAGAAAAGGACAGAAGATAAATTTTAGTTTAGTCCTGTCAAATTAATCAGCGCTTGACGTAAATCGACGTAATTTTAGTAGGCAAGTTTAAACGTACGAGGGTCATTCAATAAATACTTAGCCTACAAAAAGTAAACGAAAATTTTGGAAAAGTGGCAATTTATTTTTCAACAAAGTCTCCTTTTAGTTCGATACACTTAGCCCAGCGATGCACCAACTGTTTTAACCCGTCCGAAAAATAGTTTTTGTCAAACTCTGCAAAATAGGCCTCCGTGGCGGCGATGACCTCCTCATTCGATCCATATCTATTCCCGGCGAGTGATTTTTTCAGATTAGGAAACAGAAAGAAGTCACAAGGGGCCAAATCTGGTGAATACGGTGGATGGGGCAACAATTCGTAGCGTAATTCGACCAATTTGGCGATGGCAACGGCAGACGTGTGAACCGGTGCGTTGTCGTGGTGAAACAGCACTTTTTTCTTCGCCAGATGGGGTCGTTTTTTCTTTAATTCGGCGTCGAATCGGCCCAATAAATCGGCATAGTAAAGCCCTGTAATTGTTTTACCCTTCTCGAGGTAATCGATGTAGATCACACCTTGTGAATCCCAGAAAACGGTGGCCATAACTTTTCCAGCCGATTTTACAGTTTTCGCCTTCTTTGGAGCACGTTCCCCGGTCTGGATCTATTGTTTTGATTGCTCCTTGGTCTCTGGTGTGTACCAGTGGATCCAGGTTTCATCGACGGCCACAAAACGACGCAAAAACTCCGCTGGATTCCGCTTAAACAGCGCCAAACACGTCTCCGATGTGGTCTCACGGCTGCGCTTGTTTTCTGGTGTGAGTAAACGCGGCACCCATCGCGCCGACAGCTTTCTCATGCCGAGTTCCTCGTGAAGAATATGATGCACTGTTCCTTCTGAAATGCCTACAGTCTCAGCTAGCTCCCGAACCTTCAATCGGCGATCTGCCAATACGAAATCATGGATTTTTTAAATGTTTTCCTCCGTAGATAGATAGATAGATAGATAGATAGATAGATAAAACATTTATTCAGTGCACACAAAAGACACAGCACAACACACAATAGCACAATACATGGATAACAAATTACAGGAATATATATAAAAACAAGGTGCCAATATACAGAAAAAAAAGAAAAACATGCTTAAAGAAATAAAGTAACATTACGACATACTTCAATTAATTATCGAACAAGGTGCGGTGTGTGTCTCAAGGTTGCACCAAATGGGAGTCCAGCTCAGCATGTGTCAGGCAAATATACCTGACGCTGATATTCTGCTGGATCCCTGCAGTGACATACGGACGTCGAACAGACGAGATACATTGGTGTTGTGACAGTGTTATCCGTAGCAGCTGTTTTCGGTGCACCTGGACGTGGTTCATCAAAAACCGACGTACGGCCACGTGCAAACTCGTTGAACCAATTCTTGACGGTGGCCATCGATGGAGAAGAGTCACCGTACACAGCATCCAAGCGCTCTTTGATTTCGATGCGCGTTTTCCCTTCCAAAAATAGGAATCGAATCACCGAACGATATTGCTCTTTTTCCATTTTTGTAAAACCGATCGACACGTTCGCTTCCATAAGTTGTCAAATTAAAACAAATAAAGGGATTGGAATGAAAATTTGAAAAAAGAATTAAAAAAGAATGTGCTACACTGTGGTAAAACTCTTTTGAAACTACAGCGCCCTCTGGCGATGAGGCTAGGTACTTATTCAGTTGTTTCAGACTTAATATTATTAATATTATTTTACATGGATTCTTGTGTACGTTGTGAATGTGAGAACGTTGTAGGCTTAATAGACTAGATCTTTTTTTCTTTAGACCGTTTCCTTTTCTCTTTTTTTTTTGTTAAGTACTTTTCGACAGGCCTACACTGTTCTCCCATACTTAATTTGTGTAATTTGAAAACATTGTAAAAGCCAATTATTTTTAAAAGAGTAACCGTGGAGTTTCTTGCCGGCTCTTCTCCATAGGAAACAACCAATTGGAACCGTGCACCTAGCTTCTGACGTTTCATAAGTGCCCATGTAGGTTTATGTGAAATAAAAATATTTTGATTTTGATTTTGATTTTGATTGAATGCACCTCGTATAACAGTTCGTAAAACGCATAAACTTGTATGGAGTAGTAACAGGCGCTGATTAATTTGACAGGACTAAACTAAAATTTATCTTCTGTCCTCTTCTTATTGAAATAGAAAGAAAAAGATGCACTGAACTTAAATTTAGTTTAGTTTGTGAACAAGGGAATCGGCACCATTGTCATGATTTCTAATGTTTTATAGGTTTACAGGTAATCTGTTTGAAAAATATATTAATGTGATCATGTTAAATGCAGAAAGCATCTGGCAGAGTGGCCACAACACGTTAACCCACGACAATGAACATGCATTGCAATGACCCTACTTGTTGATTATAGTCAAACGGCACTGTTGCTTAGGGTCTAGGGACGTGCACGTACCACTGTTATTAAGGAATGCCTTCTTGGGAAAGGCCTACTCTAATCAGCGTACTTTACCTAGTAGACTATCATTAGATATTCATGGTGCGTGTCTGACGTTTCCGAACTATGTATAGATAATAATACTGACCTATTATTATTGAGGACTGTATTATTGCTTTGTTGAATTTTTCTGATTTGGTAAACTTCTGTTCTCGTTCTTTTGCCTTTTTGCGAAAGCTCTTTTTTATTTATTATTTATTGGAAAGAACAAGGTTCTTAATAAGTGATAATTATTTTAAAACTTAGAATAGTATTTATTACACAAGTCTGTTCCATTTTCTTGTCCCGAGATTAGACGAGATGGTGTCCCGACGGCGTGACGGGACTGAGACGAGTCTGCAGGATATAATCACGTTGTTCAAGGACGACGTGCCGACGTTTGTGGCGAAGGAGCAAGCTTCCTCCCGTCACCTTCGACCACGTCGATGTAACGAGCCTTCTGAAGGTCGTTATTTTTTTGAAGGCCCGCCTCGCAGATGTGTTGACGAAATTAGATGCATCCCAAAACACAGTCGCTGATTTGTGCAAAGAAGTTATAGAGTTGCGCAACAGTGTGGCGGTTATTAGGTCACTTGTGGATGCGTCAAACGTAAACACATGTCGTGGAGCCGGCCTCGATATATCGTCGTCGAATTCCGCGTCAACATTTTCGTCGCCAGCGCATCCGTCGATTGCTGAGCTTGCAGAACGCAACACCGGCGCGCCCCGCAGCCGCGTGCTCGTCACCGAGGCTCCTCCTTGCAGCGCCGCTCGCGCCCCTCGCCCCATCCCGCTGTCAGTGTCTGCAGCCCATGCGAAACCCCTACAAAGGGATTTCGCTAGCGTTACCGCGAGTACCCCTGGCGCTCCTAGTATCAACCCCATGCCAGAAAAAGCGCCGAATAACGCTGATAATGATCAAGGTTTCGTGACGGTGCAAAGGAGGAAGCGCCTATCGCGAACGAACAAGAACCGCTGCGGCAAAGCTCTTACGGAGCCTGAAGAGAGCCTGCTTGCCGCAAAGCCGAACACACCGGTGTACATCTCTCGCATGCACTACACCACTAAGGCGGAGGTCATCGTGGAGTACGTGCGCCAAAAGACGAGTTACACGCCGAGGGTGCAGTTACTGGAATCGCACCGGAACGTCAACTTCAAGGCGTTCGTCGTACGTGTACCGAACTGTTATCTGCCCCTCGTCATGGAAGAAGACTTTTAGCCACAGGACGTGGTGTTCCGTCGCTTCCGCGGACAAGTTCCACAGGACAGCTCAAAGTCAAGCTAGTGCAAAGTGAAGTGCTTCTAACATAGTCTTAAGCCTTTTTATTAACACAATTTTTTTTAATATTATTTAGGTTATTTTTATATATTACATATCTCGGGACCATGTAGTCCCGGACCTTTGGAAGGCGTACGAGGGGCCGAAGCCAACTCACAGAGGTCCCTTAGACTATTTCAAATGGAATAAGGCACCAACCGACGATAATCCCTGTTTGCACTATGCAACGAAAACCCCCGGTTGGTGCAGGACTATTGCTGAACATAAAAACAAAACATATTGGGCTGTGGGTTTGGGAGGCTATAGTTGATTTGTAACCTAAAACTATGGAAGCACTATGTCCCCTGCCTGATCTATGTTATGTAATACACGGTTAAAATGGCAGGTGGTGACTTGCACACTCGATAATGGGCCCTATTACTATAAATTGTCTCATGCAGCTGTCCCGTTTGCAATTTCTTGTAAGAACAGCAAACATACCTGCGCCTGCTGGTCCCAACGCAGTGTTTCTTTCATGCATCTGGGATTGGAACTGGGTGTGGCGTATATTTAATTACTGGGCTGGGTGTCGTTGCAGAACATGTGCATCTGTGTATTATTCATACACCCAACTCGACAAGACTACTACTCGTAGTAATGATCTGTTCTTGGAAAAAATTACATTCGTATTTACGAGCTATCTGCAGTTTGTATGTAATATCGTGTTACTCGTAGATATTTTGAAACGTAGGCTACCTACACAAACATTCGTTTCAAAAGAAGTTACGTTGAAAATGGAATAGAATACTCTTTATTATGCACACCATAAAAATTACAGATACAAATGTTGATATTTTACAATGGGTGACACAATGGGCGGTCTTATCGCTAAAAGAGATCTTTTACAGACAACCTTTGGATGGATGAAAGGGGGAAGGAGAGACAATACTGCAGTCAGTAGTGTACCAGTTACATAGACAATAAATACATACATACATAAAGCAATTACGAGGGTGACACTGAAAGTTCTTAGAGAATCAAAACTGAACAAACTAGCAAGTTATTAGTTTTATTATATCTTTTCAAAATAGTGTCCATTTACGTCAATACATCGCTGCAGCCGATGGAACCACTGAGAAAAGCACTTTACCCACTTGTACTTATCCTTAGGGGTCTCTTCGACGGCATTTTTAAACGCAGCCACTGCTTCCTCGGCATCCATAAAACGTTTTCCTCGAAGATTTTCTTTTATTTTTGGAAATAAATAAAAATCGCAAGGTGCGAGGTCGGGGCTATAGGGCGGGTGACCCAGTAATTCCACGTCTGACGTCGCCAAGTAGTCGATTGTTTGCTTGGCGGTGTGCGACGAGGCGTTGTCGTGGTGAAGGAAGATCCTTCTGCGAGGTCGTTTCTCCTGAACTTTTTCCGAGACAAGTGGCAAAAAATTATTAGTGTACCACTCTGCAGTAACTGTTTTTCAATCCTCTAAAACAATTGTTGCGTAATGACCTGTCCTTCCGAAGAACGAGGCCACCATCTTTTTTTCCCACGCTTCGACCTCTCTTCACTTTAGTTGGCAACTCCTCGGAAGGAAACACCCAGACAGCAGACTGTCTCTTAGTTTCAGGATCATAACAATACATCCAGCTTTCGTCAACCGTAACTATGTCGAACACAGCATTTGAGTCACCTCCGTTAAATCTGAACCATTTCACGACACCAATCAACACGACGGAGTTTTTGGGTCTCTGTCAAATGATGAGGTATCCACCGGGCACAAAGCTTCCTGACCGCTAAATGTTCATGGAGGATTTTGTGCACTTGACTCATACCGATGCCTAAGCTTGTCCAAATCTGCTGATAAGTCACTCTTTTGTCAGTCTCTATCATACGCCGCACAACACTGATGTTATCTTCAGTCGTGGCCGCAGAAGGCCGTCCCTCACGCAGATCATCGGTGAGATTAGTGCGACCACGTTTAAACACATTCAACCAGTTGTAAACAGTGGCACGAGATGGGGCATCAAAATTTTCTCGCGTTAAATTCATGCTCCCTCTCACAGAGAGGAGGCCTGTCTCCTAGCTGCGGGCATTATAGGCTGATTATGTATGTAAATTCATGCTGACGTGACGCAGATAATTTTCAATTTGCCGCCAAATCGAAAACAAAATAATGACAAATGAATAAAATACATACACGGTAATATTGGCAAAGAGTTCCATTTTCAAATTTGAACTGATTTTTTTAATATACCGCTTACAAATGGCCAGTTCTAAAAACTTTCAGTGTCGCCCTCGTACTTTCTACATAAATATATATTGTACATATACATATATATATAATGTGAAACAAGAGCAAGAACTTTATTTTTTTATCGACTCTGACCAGCCATTCTATAACCGTACTACTTGAACTGTAAAAGACTTGTCATCGTGTCTTAATCATCGGGACGGCCATTGGCTATTAGCATGGTCTTGAGCAGGGAGAACAAAGGGGATGTTAAATATGGCAGTCTTCTTGACGTAATCGCTAAGGCTCTTTTCTAACGCACCGGCTGTGGCTCCCGGATAGCTCCGAATCCTGATGGTGAAGTGTATGGGTATTTGGGTAGGTATAAAACTTTCGTACATCCGCGCGGCTCTCCGCACCGTAGCCGTAGCGTGTGAAAAACAGTCGTGTGGTGTGGAATTTTATTTATTTTTGTTTGTAGTAGTTTTAATAATCACATAAATTTTAAAATATTTTTGTTCGTTTATATTATAACTTAGGCAAAGGGAAAAATATTGATTTAAAGTTTAAAAAAAACATTGAACTGATTTGAATTTTATGCTTGACAATCATTGCGATATACAAAACAAGAATATTAATGTTGACCATGTACGAAGTTAAAAATTAAAATGCATAATTTTGTCGTAGATATTATGTTGGTTTTTTTTTCTAATCATCAAATAACTTCTCCCACTCTGGGCGGAGCGGGAGGGTGTGTCAGACTCTTACTGACTAAAACCCACTCGTATTCCTTCCTGTTGCCTGTGTTACCAGGGGCCTCGGTGGCCCTTTAGTACCTTCCCGCGACTCCGGCAGGAGATATTATGGGATAAATAATGATTTTACCAGTCTCATCAATCATTCTGCCTGCCTATTCCCAACTATATTGACCAGTGGAACATACATATTTTTTTGGGATTTCTTCAAATTCAACAATTCAATTTTCATATTTCATTCTTTTCCCAAATTCGTTCACAACCTCAACAATAAAGTTTTAGTATGGTAACATTATTTTGCTTCGAACTGTCAAGTTGCTGAATACGATTAAAAGTTTGGATTTGGACCCATGCTTGGGCAGAGATACCTATTGATTCTGCGTGCACTGTAGGATATAAATGGAAAATGTTAAAACAGGTTGGGAAATATCCATTAAAACGGTAAAAGTTGACTTAAAATAGAGTAACGCCATCTATGGGTACTTCATTTCAACAGTTGCTACCAATGCTTAGTAGGTCGCTGTTGGGCGGGCGGAACGTTGTGTGTGTCGCGAGAGGACGCTGCTGCGGCGGGCGGAACCTAAGGGTGCGCGCGCACCATTACATAACGGTAGCAGAGGCTTTGCGGGCGCGCGCAGCGGCGGGTGCGGGGCGCGGGGCGATCGATGCGCGCCCGGGGGGAGTCAGTCGAGCGGCGAGCGAGCGACATGGCGGCGCGCCCACCCCGCGCGGCGGCCCCGCGGCCCGGGCCGCGCGAGTAGGTCGCCATGCGCGATGCGGTATGAGGCAGCGCCGCGCCCGGCGGGCCGGCCCCCGCTAGCGGCGCCGCCCCCGCCATGCGAGCGCCGCCGCTGCTGCTGCTGCTGCTGATGGCGGCCGCGGGCTTGGCCGTGAGTCCGCTCGCGCGCCTCAACCCCTGGCTGAGCGCGTGCGACCTGGAGGAGGAGGGCACCAGCAGCGTGCGCGAGTGCGGGGGCGCGGCGTGCGGCGGCGGCGGCGGCGCGCCCGACGCGCTTTCTTTGCGCGACGTGCCGCACCTGTGCGCGCTGGGTATCGGTGCACGCGCGCGGCGCCTCGCCGAGCTGCGGCTGCGCGCGTGCTGCGAGCGCTCGCCCGCCTCTGCGCTGGACCGCGGCGCGCGCGCCGACGTGCTCGCCGGCGGGGAGCGTTGCGAGCGCGCGCTGCACGACCTCCTCGGTCTCGACGCTATGGTTGCGCGCGTGCACTGCGATTTTGTCGACATCCTCAGAAGATACGATTGCGACCAGCCCTACTCCGTGCACACGTGTCACGAGTGCCAGGTGAGTGTCACCACCAGACGACACCGTGCGCTCATCAGCCTGTCTGTTCCCATGTGTAGAAACGTTTACAGTGGTCGCTGCAATAATGGAATCTATCACGGTCATCTTTAGAACTTACTGATCCATATAGACTGAAGTGTTTATGGTCCAAATGAGTAACAAACGCTCGTTTCCTTTCGGATGTCGCTGTGTGGGTTAACCCTCTAATAATGCGGAAATTATCATGATTTTCACGTAATTAAATTTCAGTTGCTCATAAAAGATCATGGTAGTGATAAATCACTAGTATGTTGCGTGAAATCGCACCCCCGGTTAGACGATTATATACGCCTATCGATCCAATTGGGCAAGACACGTTTCTTAACCTAAGTATAATGCGGGCAGAGCTGGAGGTCGCGTGGAGGCTGGCTGGTGTCAGTGTGGGTGATGGATCCGCCGCCCGACCATTTGTCAGCGCGTAGTGCGGCTGACAGGCGGCCGCAGCCACGCCATTACTGTGTGTCTGCCGATGAAAACTACGAGACAACTAGCGATTGGATAATGTATATGAACATTATTACATTTATAAACATATTTTATATTGTTGTAGATACAGGAAATAGTTTGAAATCTAATGGCAATATATATACCTAGATAAAATTATAAACAAATACTAAAATGCAGATACATCCATCTGTCATCCATCACATTCATCACACACAAAATCATCTAAAAAATCGTCTCATATCTGGATAGATATGAGAGATCTTAGAATTCTTTCTATATTCTAAGTATCCAATATTCATTCATCCTACCATAAAGTTGTATTAGGGCAATTCATTCTATCATCCTACAGCTATTATGTAGGAGGTTTTTCATAAATACGTAGGATGTCAAGATCCATACACTCTCAGATATAATATATTGTGTGTTAATGCAGGGTTAATGCGGGCGCCAGATACACGCCCCTGCCACTAGTGTAGTGCTTGAGGAGGAGGCTCCAACTAGGGTGGAACTGGTTAATCCCTCACCGAGATAACGCAGATCGGTGCTCCCGATACTGTCGCACAAGACCGACCAATTATATTCAGGGAAACGTGAATGATTGCTGTCATAAATGATTCGATTCACCGGTAATGGCCGGCAGTTACTCAGAAAAAAATCTTCTATGAGAAATTATTGCACCGTCGTGTGTCAACGTTTTCTTTTTAATTGTATCGAATGTAACAAAGAAGTTTAGACACCTACCTACTTATTAAAATTACTATTATTTAGCATCACAGTCGGTCAACCTTTGCACCATAATGACCATACTGGGTAACGTCATGCGATGAATCATAGATAGTAAACACATGATGAAGCAGCCATTCAGCAGCAATATGACGTAGAATCGATACATAGCTACAACGAACAGACGGCCCGGTCAATGACGGAAATCTTACAGATTTATTTGTAGATGTGGCTGTTGTTCTCTTCTATATTTTTATTAATATTTGTATATGACAAAAAGACATGCGACAAAGTTTTGTAAATAAATAGATATTACCTTCCTGTTTTCTATGGGGTACCACAACGTTTAAGAATGTCTTCATTTGAACTTTCAATACTATTTATGGTAAACACAGATCATGAATCAACGTTTCCTGCATCTCTAAGGCTGCTCACTGTTCAGGTCATGTCGAAGGCAAGCCATTCATACGTTACGTTAGCCAATACAAATTAAAATAAACAGAATACTGCTAAAATATACTGGCTAATTTTTTTTATAAAAAATGCTTTTGTGTAAGTATACTAATTATAATTGACAGATGAGGATTGTAAACCTACTCTAGCAATTGTTTTGTTGGTATATAAATACATATTATTATGGCTAAACGAGTCTGGTATAACCACAAAGTTTGTTATCTGACGGGACATCAAAATAATAAACGCCTAACAAACATAATAGAACACCAAGCCTGTATTTTATTAGATAATGATGTGTTATTGCAATGTATGTAGGTCCCCGATGGGGGCGAGCCTATAGCCATCTACCGGGTACAAAAGTAGACTCCGGACTGCTATTAGAAAAAAAAAAACAAAAGATTCTTTGCCCGCTCTCAGGATCACACCCAGGACCCAACGCTCAGCAGTCGCACTTAAGTTACGAGGCCATCGATGCAGAAAACTGAACCTCTAACAAGCTTTCAAGATATTAAAGATTTTCATAGTATCTCTATGTATAAAAAAGATATACAAGAATCATACATATATATAAATATACAAGATACATACATATGTCTATCCAAGTAGCCACTTCATAAAAAACTTTACCAAAAAATCTTTTCCATTTCGCATAGTTTTGGTTTGGTCGACATTTATTTCACTTTCTTAAATACAGCATCGTATTTAGTTTTCCTTAAGTTACCCTAAGTTATTTTTCCTGTTTTGGAATTTTGTTGTCTACGTAAATCAACTAAATCCATAATTATAACAATCTAGGTATAAGGTATAGGTAGGTAGTTGGTTCCGTTACTGCACGAAATTACTGAAAGTCATGAATCTAAGAAAAAAACGAGCGAGCCTTACTTAAAGTCGCATATGATGTGTAACATCTGACATCTCACCTTGGTAATAAGGAACTGTGAAGCGACAGAAATTAACCCAAAATTTAAAAAGCTAAATACTGAAATAGGTATTTATTCGAATAATTATTCATTAGCAGTGGCTGGTCGAAATTCGACCTCTGCTTACAATCTATATAGTACTTACTAATTCCATGAGTACACTAATCCCATGCTATTAAAAAGTACTTACTTATTCCATGCTCAAGCTGTCACTTCCTGGTATACACTTCCGTCCCTTTTCTCGAAATCACTCCCACAGAAAGCGAGAGGAAAGATGTTACATAAAAAGCTTGAGTACGTACCTAAGGAGATTTTAAACTTAAAATTTGTAGTGAATGTTACCAGTAATATACAGCGATTTAATAACAGATCACACTGATATGACTTGTCATCCCAATATAAGTAGGTATAATAAAATGTGTGTATTTCTCATGGGAGTGTTATCTCCTTAGGAAACCTATTCAAAGGTTTGCCTTATAATAAACTTTGTCATAGGTACTAGTATTTCCTCAAGTATGATATACTCCGTTCCGCTAAGTGTAGTGCCGATTGTGCCGATACTTCACCAATACCCTCAGGACCATCTATTGTGGGTCAGTATTAGGCGGATGTTCCGAAGTATAGCTTTATGGGTTGCTATGTATAAAAAAGCTACCTCCTTTTAGCTACCTCGTTTTAAATACACATTGTATTCTGACAACAAATGATTATGTTGATACTAGTGCAGTTTCCGTTACTTTTTGCAATGCCATTGGGCGTTTTTATCATTTCTTATGTGACGATAATTATCGTGGACGTCCACGGGATCACTATAACACAGAAAAGTAAAATGATATGGAAATATATGAAGATGTGCACATGCACGTTATAACGTGACGGTATCGTAGCACACACCAAACCTTCCGAGATCCTGCATAAATGGCACCAAACAAACAACCACAGTTTGTAATTTTTTTATACAAATTTTTCGTGGATGTTGGCAAATTCCATTTTCAAACAAACTTCGTGAGCGAAAGAGGCTGATGTAAAAATAACACACCTCTTTTAAGAGTTTAAACCTAAAATAAAGCTGGCTGAAACCTTTCGAAAATGTTAAGGATGCCTTACAATTAAAAAAAAATACATTTTTATGTTTTTAATTTTAACAAGTGGTAGTATATCTCTATGGTGGTATAGTTTTCAGCCAGCTGGTTTTCAACTAGGTTTTATAATGATTGGATGAACGTAAGGATTGGGCTCAATATTAAATAAATCGAAAATTTCAGTACATATTTTCCAGTGCTTAATAATAGGCTGATAATTATTGGTATTTAAGACGCTGACAACACCTAAACCGCGGTCACTGTCAGATTGCATAGAAAAGAAAGAGAAGCGCGATGACACAACGCTTGTAATTTATTGCAAAATATGAAGCAATTATCTATTTACTCAAAATTGAGTTGAGTAATCGAAAATAAAAAACAACCAAGTTCTGCATTCAAATAAGTCATTCTTGTTATTAATTAAATACGTAACGTATGTTGATATTTAATACAGATATTTTGGATTAGAACTCAAGGTAAGAGGCTAGTTTATCGTTAGTTTGTATCGAGATTTTGTTTTCAAAACGTGTTTTGGTAATAACCAAGTTCTGAGAAATATGTTCAATATTAACATATATTTTTTCAGCTACCACAAACTATACAGATTTGGCATTTTTTTTTTCTTAAGTGAAGCCTATTTTGGTCAATTGGGTCTTGTCAGCGCCTTAATGGAACTGTTTGATATTTTCATGTCTATGGTTGGTGAATCAAGCAATAAAGGATGTACATATCTAGGTCACAGATCTAGGTAATATTAAAAAAGTTTGGGTTGTCAATTTAAATTAAATACGCAGTACGTTTTCGCGTTCCTAAGAAAGCGGTGAACAATAATGCAATAACGGCTGTTCTAATAAGTTCTTTGACTCCCTATTGTCAAATACTGGTGAAATTGACTGATTTTCAAGACTGCCTTTAAAATATGATGGAACCGGTTTCCTTGGGAACCGTAGCTTGGAGTCGCTTAGGTAAGTACTTAAGCACTGTCCACTGTTATTACTTTATTTTCTTTTATGTTACGTTTAATAAGAGATGGTTGTCAAAGGATTACCTGAACGTGGCGTGTCGGTAGCCATTTCGTCTTAACGGCGATGTCACCTGCAGTTGAAACATCTGAAAGCTTTCAGCCGTTTGCCACTCCGTTAACTCCACCTATTTTTATTTTATTTGTAAAGTAATAAAATCCACCGGGAAGTAAGTGCCTGGATTTGTTTCCCTTACCGGAGGGATATTTAAATATTGAATGTTAGCGGATATTTAAATCTAGAATGTTTTATTTTCAATATTATTGCTAAGGGACTAGGCGTTTGTTTCTTGACGTCGATATGTGAGTAAAGACGACTGAAGCCACGAACTGAACGTCATGATCTCTGAAAACATAACATAACTTTTTAGGGTTCCTTAGTCAAAAAGGAACCCTTATAATTTCGCCATGTCCGTCTGTCTGTATCTCAGAGACTCTTAGTACTAGAAAGCTGTAATCTGGCATGGGTTGATCACGCCGACAAAGTGGTAAAGTAAAATCTTGACAAAAAATGAACCTAAAAGTCTACCTCCCTCGCACGTAAAGTGGGGCTATTTTTTTTTCTCCCATATCTGGTCTATCCCATGATGTGGGATATCGTTCGATAGGCCGCTCAAAAATATTGAGGGTCTTTGAAAACTATTTTTCGATTCAGGGGTCCGTTTGCGTAATATTAAACTTAATTAATCTTAATCCCGTTGAACGCCAGAATTCGGATTCCTAAGTTCTTATGCACCAATGGTGTATCACGCAACATTTAAGAAGTTAAGTCAAGTCCCCCCTGCCAGCAAAATGGTTGTTTTTGGATATCTGAAAAAATCATGGCAGTAGTATATATAACGAAGTTAAAAGGAAAACTATCACAGCTAAGTAAGCTTTACAAGTTAACGAGTAATAATCGACTAACTTACATTAGCAATTGGAGAAATAACCGTGATGTATATCGATTTATGGGAGATCATATTTTTCAACTACAATGTTAAGTTTGTTTCTCGGATAAATCCCAACTACAGAACTCTTCATTGTGTGTGTCCGACACGCACTGGGCCGGTTTTTTGTTAATAGATCCTTTAAGAATATACCATTTCTTTTCAGTGCAATGAAGAATTGGTTGAAACAGCTGGATAGAAACTACAATTTCTCTGAATTTCTAACATTTCTCATTAAGTCCATACCATACTAAATGCCATCCTCACGCTTCTGCCATTCTGATTGAGTCAAAAATTTCTAAATTATTGTTTTCATATCTATAACATAGCACAGACCTCTTATTATACAGAGAAGGGTTGGCGATTTCAGACTCATATTAACTGACCCTACTGTACCTAAGTCCTGGTTTCCTTACGATGTTTTTTTCACCGATGTCGGTGTCAGTGATGTCTAGTTATAAAGTTATAGTCGTGGTGGCCCAGTGGTCAAGGGCTCTTATGCACGACGTTGTTACCTACCAATGTGATTTTTTCAATTCATCTATAACACTAAGTAGGTTTATTCATTTCAGATATTACACCTACCTTGAAATTATTGTCTTTCGTCGTAGGTACCGACTAAATAAAGTGCCTGTTTCATTTTATATAAATGTATTTCTATTTAATGATTACCCACGTGAAACTACTCGTATGTATGTATTTACACGACATCTATCAAACCTAGACATCTCGCAGCGACAGAATCGTATCGTTGATTGATAGGAATTTTGTTTATCTTCGCTACCGACTCGTACCACTCATGGTTATTGTACCTACTTGTACACAGTACATATTGTTTGGTAGAAATTATTCTGTTCTTTCACCATCCTCTTAAATCTTTCAAATCTCTTCGTGTTATTAAAAGTGTACTCCTTTATTAATTCTATATACTCGTACGAAGATGAAATATTATTTAAAGCAATTAACATAATCGATATATTTTTTGAATATTTAATTTCTTTTCCTAGCGTACTCCTGCAACAGATCGCACGACAAAGTTATTGGCTCGACTGCTTCAAAAATCCACTATGTAGGTAGCGCACCTTTGTACCCAAATATAAAGGCGTAATAATCGTGACATTGTTATAACACTCGGTACCATCGTTGACAAAGTTTCAGAACAAAATTCTCTCCGTAATCATAATTCATGTTTGTTTGTTCGTCTGGTGTGAGAGTGCAGGTGTTTTCCGTGAATTAATTTAATATGTCAGGTAGCAATCCCGGGCCCTCCCTGCCTAATCACGAACACAACGTATCCATTCTTGTGCCATTGTTTTGACACTAATGACTTAGCGTGAGTGTTAAGTTTCTTACTATTTGTTCTCGTATTTTACTTGTTATTTTCCGTTGGGTATTTAATTAGGACGTTCGTTACGAGGAATTTAGATTCGCAAATAGTTAATCTTTTTTTGTAAAATAAACTTGTTATATAAATTGTTCAATCATTACTAATCATTAATTAAAAATTATCTCTATGTAATCGATGTTGTATCTAAGATTCAAATTTAAAAATCTGCACTCGATGTTATTTGTGGTACAGGCATCAGTTAAGATTTTCAGCCATCGGTTCGTTTAATATTTCATTGCCTGTGCCTGTGGGTAGGCAATGTGCCTCTCAAACGAAACAAATAGACAACTATCTTTTGCAGATTCGCCCGCGTGGATGTTGGAAAATATCCCATGGGAACGTACTACCGGGATTAGAAGTACTCTATGTGTTAATGTTGGTTATAAACGATCTGTGTACCAAATTTCGTCTAATTTCGTTTAGCCGTTGATGCGCCAATCCGGAACATACGAAGTGCTAACTGAGCCCAAAGCAGAGGTGGCCAGTGGAAACGATCGCGATTTATGCGTTGTAGGACGTAGGTTCGAACCCAGTCAGCACAAAGGTAGGTCGGTCCACTAGGGCCGATGCCTGCCGGGGTAGCGGGAAGGTACTTATGGGTCACCGAGGCCCCCGCAACACAGGCAACAGGAAGGAATACGGGTGGGTTTCAGTCAGTAAGAGTCTGACACACCCTCCCGCTCCGCCCAGAGCGGGATGATTGATGATTATTTGATGATTTCCCACCCTAAAAAAAAAAAAAAGTTTCGAACCCAGCCAGGCACTTTACTTTGTGTAAATAATTTCATCACAACTGCTCTCAAAACGGTGACGGAAAACATCGTGAGGAAACTGGCATGTCCTAGAAGCAAAACATCGAATACATGTGACATCTACCAACCCGCACTGGGCCCGCGTGTTGGATTACGGCCCACTCCCTCTCACAGAGAGGAGGCCTGTGTCCCAGCAGTGGGAACATTATAGCCTGATTATGATAAACTGAGCCCAAGATAGTGTAAATCTACAAGAATTCTGTTCAAGTCTATAAAAGTGTACGGAATCGTGTGTTGGTGATTTATAAGAACTTAAGTTTGGGACTATTTTGGGTCTCGTCGTAATTCAAAACTGTAACACAATGTCATTTCAGTTGGCATATTGTAAAGCTGTTTCGGAACTTATTTAAAATGAGTTCTACCTACTGGTCCTCTTAGATACCTATATCAAATACCTACATTATGTCGTTCTCATACAAAAACCCAAACGTCTTTCCTCCTATTATCTCGTTTCTCACAAGTCCCAAACGTGTTATCGTTTGTTTATATTAAATACAATCATATTACGTTATTATTTGTATTCATTAAAATTCATTCATTCGCCAATATTGCATGTTTTTCCGTAATGGTACATGGATGGTGACAGTGGTAGGTATTAACTGACGACCGCAAGACTGTGGTTGGTGCAACTGTAATGGTCTAGGTACTAACTGTACCTAGATCTGTGGACCTGTGGTACGTACCTTGAAGTCGTATCTGACGGACTTAGAAGGTAGTCTGGGGGACTGCTCTCTAAGTCCGTCAACGAAGATACGGGCCCGTCCGAAAGTAGTTGATCCGTCAAAACAAATGACAAATTCAATTTTTCGAACGGGCACAAACGCATTGCGAGTAGGGACAACCATGTGGGGACGAACAACTGTCGAATCTTGTTGTCATTCATTCTCAGTTCTGGCTCCGAAGTAATCTTATGTCCGTAGGTGATACGGAGTAGGAAGTGCCCGTAACTTCAGCCGAATTTACGGATTCAGTGCTTTAGGAGCAATTGAGGTCACTATTAGTATTACTGAAAGTTCAGCATGCCTACGTATACATCATATCTAATATCATTCTTAGTGTGGAGAAAAGCTCAAACACCTCTTTAAGAAGTAATAAAAAGAGTTCATGTCAAACTATGTTCAAAGGAAAAATGTATATGGTGTTCCGGTGCCCGAGTTGCGCTGCAAAGAAATTTAACTTAAAATTATTAGCTAACGTATGGTATGACGAAATATAGGTAACATCCATGGCTTAAAAACGACTGAAATCGATTCTATTACTGATTCCAAACAAACTTCTTTTAGGTTGGTATGAACGTAAACGAAGCAAAATGTGTTTGTAAGGATGGTAGAAGGTGGAATTCTGTAGATTCTGCCTACCCCTATGGGAAGAACGCGTGAGTTGTGTTCTTTTAGATTCACACCGTACCACTATTCAGAGTAGGATTACTACCTAACTCAAAAATAATTTTAGTGACGAATCCCGTGCATACAATATCACAATCATTTAATAGAAGGATATGCTAGCTGTCCTGCGACGACGTCCGTGTCGGTGTGTGCCTGCCCGGAACCGGCAGTTGTTACGTTCTGTATAGTGGGCGGATACCTTTTGTCGACCGTCTTTAGTCTCACATTGCTCAATAGAGAGCCTTTTATATTTTCTCAGTTTAAATTGAAAATTAACGAGTTTTAAAGTACATATTATTTGAAGTAGACTAGAAATATAATTTAGCCAATAATAAAAATGACTAAGACATTTCGTGAAGTTGCAGGTGTTAGGTAATCTTATTTGACGCGTGATTTCTATGTAGAAAGTTATTACGGGGTGCAGCTAGTCGCGTTACTTATTGAAATGATTATAAGTTAAAATATTTATTTAAAGAATTAAAAATACATCTGATCGACTTCCCTTTGCAATGATTTATATAAATGTTATTCAGAATTTCGAGTGAAACTCCTTCCCACTCCGTCTATAATTGATGCTTGCTTACCGACTAGATACTTATGCTGCAGACGTACATTCGCAAGGTTAGATAAGTCGTCTCGAGTGCCGAAATCACCTAAAAGCAAAGTACGGTCGCGGGGGCCGGCTCCGAATGAAGTTTCATTCAAAAACATGCCTCGGATTGAGGTTAAGTGGCGGTGCGCATGCGTGCGGGCCGCGCATGCGTCCTGCGCCGCTGTCTCGCAATGATTTCACCTACCTTCCGTAGCATTTTGAATTTTACATATGTTCACTCTTGTCACAGATATCGCCAATTTATTTTTAATGTAGTTCCAGCTTTGTGTCCATGTTACGCTATGGATACCATCAGCAGCTCGCAAATGAAACCTTGCCACGGACTCACGACCGTGGATAACCTGCGTCGACTCGGCTCTATGTTATGTTTGAATATTGTCAAGAGTTTCATGTCATTGTGGACTTGAGCTACCGTTTTAATGAGGTTAGGCAGATAATTATCATATTTAAACATAGTAATTCATTTGTTAATTTAAATTTTATAAAATAAGTTATTTTAAAGTACATGTACATAAAATGACATGCTTTAAACTCCGCAATGCGAAAGTGAAGTCAAGACGGACGGAGACACATTCCTACGAAGCCCTTAATAAGTTACGACTATCAATACCGCGGGTTTAATATATACGCGAAAAAAATAGGTCCCAAAACATTAGTCGTCGACATCTAACCAAAGATTCGAGTGGTACTGTATCCGAGACAAAGGGAACAAAAGGCAGGGGAATTACGGTTTCAAGCCTTTAGGAGCGAAGTTCTGTGGAGCCTTCATTAAAATCTGCGCTTATGTAATTAGATATACTTACGGCTCTCAGTTTCCACACATGAATTAGCCGCGAGAGAGGTTTCCTCATAGAATCAGGTCACGATATTGATACTTATTCGAGGTGTTAATGATGGTACGGACTGAGAAAGCTTCCACAACCGCACCCAGCGTAGTTATGATAAAATATGAGGATGACAAATGATATTTATTTCTTTAAATTGTTTTTTTGGAACTAATTTACAGAAATAAATTAGTTAAAAAAAAAAAAACAATTTACAGAAATAAATATCATTTGTCCCACCAAAAATAACCATCAAAAATAACGTCACGTCAAAAATAACTTATGTGTTTCCAAGCATTCTTATCTTGGATATAATCCTCTTTTTTTAATTACAAGGCATTTAAAAAAAAAAGATAAATGGTTGATCTATTTTATTAATCTTTGTTATCTTTGTCTAGTATTAAGTTGATTTCTATCACTTATTTTATTAAAAGGAAGTAGATTTTTTGTTACATAAATATTTTCACGCCCACCTCCGCTGCGAAACCATAGCAGCGAAACCGCAGTAGTTCAATTCAACTAGCAATGCTACCGGCATCATAAATGAATTGGCAAGGTGCTGTCATAATGTAAATCTTTTCAAACGACTTCCAAAAAGGAGGTTATATGTTCGTCTGTATGTTTTACTTTTATGTATGTTCGCCGATTTCTCCGTCAATTGTTGACCGATTTTAAAAATTCTTGTTTGTTTGAAAGGGTATGCTCTCGAGGTGGTCCCATTGTCTCTAAGTCGGAATTTGATGAAGGGATCCTATGGAAATCGAGGGAAATCCTCAAATTTTAAAGGCATATTTTAAAGTAATTCGTGAATTTGCTCTCTGAAAGCACCATTTGGTGAAGTGGAACTGATAACGAAGAGCATAGATGGCCATCGGAACTACTTAATAATAAGTATTTCACGAGTTGCGATTCGATTAGGTACTTTCATAAGGTTGCTGAGCAAGTTTATGCCCGAAAGAGAGAGTTCCAACTTTCCTGGTTCTGTCCTGGAGAGCTCCTCAACAATTAACGTCCTTGCATCGGGAAAAGCAATATTTTGTAAAAGGTGATGAGCAGTTGACATTAGCGTATTGTAACATAGATAAATTACAAACTGACTTACTACGGGCCGATTTTTAAATCCTCAGTTAAACAGACAGATAGGGTTTATTCGATAGTTAGCAAAAACATCATATGTTCAATCGTCAAATAAACTTTATTCGTCGAATAATTCACTTATCTGAAGAATAAATCTATTTGACTCTTTGCTGGCCAGATAATCGCTTATTCCATAGATAAACGTAGTTGACGTTACTAAGTTTGAGGTTAGTTTTCATGCTTAATTAAAATGGATATTTTTGATAGCATTGACGACATGGCAATTGAGGAAGAAACCATAATAAATTAATATTTCTGGATTCATATATTCATTTATTATGGTTTCTTCCTTCCTGCATTGAAAGAAAAGAAAGAATTGTAAGACCGAGAGTCGAACACTTCAACGTGTGGAATTCAACAGAATTCCATCGTCGATTCAGATATACCAAAGAATCAGTGTAATATTTGCTGTTCTTGGTAAAATATAAAAATCGAAAGCAAGACACAAAGGTGAATTATTATAAGCAGCAGCATACACATATTTATATTGACTTGGACAACATAAAATGCTATCTCGAAGAACTATCTACCTCTCGACTAAATACACAAGTAATTGAACCTCAGCATTATTAAAATTCGCTAAAGGGAACGTTGAGCGAATTTTAATAATGCTGAGGTTCAATTACTTTTTTGGTTTCCATTATTTCAATGACATTAGAAATCACAAATAAAAACACTACGAGCCAAACAAAGAACCTCGTAACGGTCGTAACGTAATAAAACCCCATGACGCTGACCCTATTTTTTTGACATTGACAGCAATCAAAGAAATAGTCCGTCCCGTTCTAACATTCGTTTATTCTGCATATTTGTTTCACAACCCTGAATTTAGCGTTTTAACAGATGAGATAATCGGGCAGATAGATTATTCTTAAGTTAAATATTAATTGAAAAATTGACAACAACTTATCAGACGAATAAAGAGTCTAAAAACTTTAATCTTTGCGTAGCTATTTGTACTTTTATCCGAGGATTGAAAAATCGGCCCTAAAGAGTGAAAATTAATAAACTTTTTTACAAAAAAAAAAAACAACCGACTTCCAAAAAAAACACTGCAAAGTGAAAAGTAAATTTATTATTATATTTTTAAAATAAAACCCGGTGTCTTTGGATCAGAACTTCAGTTTTTTGCCTCCGACTTCCGAAATTAAAGTTATTTTTCACTTTGTAGTGTTTTTGGAAGAGGGTGGTTTTTTTTGTAAAAAGTTTTTAATTTTTCACTTTTTTTAAAATAGTTCCTTAAGAGATTGCGGTGATGTAGATTATAAATGGCTCTGACAGCTCTCTTCTGCAAAATAAGATGGTGTCAATGTCAGCAATCCGACCCCACAGTAAAATGCCATACGGCATAATGCTAAAATAGACCAAATTCGCGGTTTCTACATCTGTTAACTGTGTGTTATCTTTCTAACAGCATAAGCGGCCGAGCTTAGCCGCCCCGCAAGAGATGTTATATGTGGTCCCCGTTGTAGTTTCTCGTCTACCATGATTCCTACGAAAACCATTTGATTAATAAATTCCAGTTATCCTCTATTCAATATGATATCACAGTTTATTTAACTCATATGCATTCGATTTTGTTTTCATTTCAATCTTGGACCTGAAAAATAGCACGTCGTCAAACTTTTGTGACCGTCGCGTCAGTATATTATAAAGATCAATGATGTGTCATCTGCAAATAACGCCAACTTCGGTTGATTTTTAAGTAATTGGGGTAAATGAATAATGTAAACATTATTAAAACTAGAGGAGTTCGGTGTTTCTTATACGAGATATATAATAAAGAACCACAAATATTTGAGTGTACCTGTCAAGTCGGTGCACCCTGTGACTGGTCTGGTCAGCTAACGCTAGTGATTCTTGATAGTACCTAGCAGCTAGACTGGGTAATAATATTTTTACCATGGAGTGATCCATTGTTGTGTTTTTCGTACAGATACGAGAGAAGCAGAGTTGTCAAATATTTATTTTGGCAGTAATTTATTACTCCTTAAAACTGTCTTACTTGAGTATCGTCACTCGCGGAGACGGCTCTTCAATGGGATATACCTAATAGTGGTTCTTGTAACTGTGGGAGACATATATATACTTTAACCGTTAAGCCCCGCGCAACACCGATTCGGTGCCAAACAATAGAAAATCAATTGTGTCTCATTAGCTGCCCTTGACCAATTTATTAGGTTAAAATGCATTCATTTATTAGGTTTTGTTTATTTAATCAGTTCGATACGATGAACAATAAAATATCCTTTAATGTGTTTTATCCTTATTTTATAAAACCAATAGCCTGTTTCACCACATTCTTCATAATAAGATTTATATTGTAGATAGTGCCTGTCTGGTAGATATATGAATTTATATCTGGTAGAAGTTTCGCGAAGCACACATCCCATTATTATGTCGAGTTCCTATGACAGTTTCAGCACGTGAAATAAGGAATGTCATTGTCGCTGCACGACACTTGTCTCTACATCTCGACTCTACATCTTGTCGACTGATTCTGTCACTGGCTTCAGAACTACCATTAAATATGTAAATCCTGCTCTACATTAAAGTCTTCAGGCAGTGCCATTATGGGATAAACCTATACAAATAATGTTTAGTGAAACTTGACATTCGAAACTTAACTGTGTTTAAATGGCGGAATAACTGTGTTTTTAGTGGTTAAAAAACTTAATTGAGTTTTTTGATCTTATGCTTCCTATTTTTGTGGACGGATTTGGAAACAATTTCCTTGTTACGACAAGAAATATATCTATATAGACTTTTATATTTATTATTTATCACAGAAGAATAATAAAAAGAAAATAATTCCATCGGATTCAAAGTGTAAATGAAAGTACGAACTTTATGCCACAGTGCGAATTTAAGAGTTAACTACGGGTCACATTTATTCGATTGTAGGCGTAACTAAGAACACTCGATCGGTATGATTGGCGTTCAGTAAAAAGGACTATAGTGGGATAAATTTTCCTGTTAGTAGAACGGTGATGAAGTCGGGTCGGCGCAGCCCGTCTCCGGCGCTCCGGCGCCCTGACCTACTTGTATTACGACCCACATTTACACACACATTTGGGAATTTTAATATGACTTGTCACCATTGAGGGAGCCTCGTATTATAGAAGTAATATAAAATAACATGCTGATACTGGATGTATGGCGTTTTAGTGGTGCTGACCGAAGAGAAATAGGATTATATACATACGTATACCCACGTCTTTTTCCCATAGGGGTATACAGAAACTATAGAATGTCACGTGATATAATCCTTACATACTAATCCTTTTTCTTCGTCCATTTTTAAGAAGATATTTGTTACGTTCCAAATATTCACCCCGTTAAATAAGATTTTGTTGTGATTTTTGTAAGTCAATACACATATGGCAGTTTTAAGATACCAATAGGGTATTTATTGGCTAGGACTATAGTCTTACCAGGTAATTCTTACCAAAGTTACCTTTTGCCACAGCTAGTTTCCATATTAAGTAACAAGGCTTAGAAATAGTTATCTTTACACTAAGTTTCTTAGTAGAAACGCACATGGTAAAGTAGCTCTTCTTAAATGTGAAGTGAAGAGTCACTCTGGGCTTATTTGCATACGCGAGCTTACGGCAACTTCTCCGCAAATTAGTGCTCTTGTAATACTCGCCTGTAAAATATTAACTCTATACGTTTACCCTTGACAACTTAGACACACAAGTATGTACGCTACGTTACTTAAACAAATAGCTCTGTGTTGTGGGAAGTTTGGGAGGCTATAAGTCCATATTAAACGCATTGTGTGGGGTGGTTACTGCTGCCAGGTCTGATTCTGATCTTTATAGCAGGGAAGTGATGTCATAATTATAATAACGTCCTGAGAATTTGGGACGCGTGTAAGAACATAAAATAATTACGCAACATTAATCATATCCAAGCGTTCCTTTATGGGGTACAATAGAAGAGACAGCCATATTTTCACGTGGATAATCACCAGCATGTGTCCATTGACAACATCATACCGTAAAATTCAAAAGAATTATTGTCAAAGTCTCGTCCTATATAAGCCGCAGTAAAGTAAATAATCCGTCAGATTGTCGCTGTATTGTGATGCAAGCCACTCAGTGCTGACGGGCCTCCCGAACTGCGTCAACGCGTTTACATAGTCATGTTTTATTAATGCGATGCATAAATTACTTTGTGCAACGCTCGTTTAGTGAGGAAATTACCGAGCCTCACTCTTAGTGGAATACTTTGGAAGGCTTCCATATTGACACGAGACCGCGGCGCTTTGATTGTTAATTTTAACTAGTAAGGCTTCGCAGGGCTGCAACACATGACGGGTTGATGTTTTCAAGACAATTGTAATAAAGTTGTTTTTGATAAAGTTTCAATAACTTGCAAGGGATCAAAGAAACACAAAGTTTTCAAACCACAGTCCACCCAACAGTCAAAGTTTGTGTTTGTTAAGTAATTTTTTCTCAGTATTTATTTATTTACCATAATCCTATACAATGCGAGATCAGCTTATACTGGAAATGTATAGCCATGTGTACCTACATTGTTTATGTATGTCATTTAAGCATTTTTATCATGAGCATTAATTATTCTCAACTTGACGTAACAGTTGGTTACAGAACTTAAGAGTTTTCTGAAGGCATTACATACTTAGATTGCGGTTGCGCTCCTTTCCAACACTTAGGATCATAATATAGTGTACTAAAACGTACTTGCTTATATCTTACCAAACAACAGTCGTGACGTTCCATTCAATGTTTGTTTTATACAAAGGCAGCATTAGTTGCATGTCACGTGAATGCCTCAGCCTCTGTGTTCGAGTAAACAGAAAATGGCTTACGATAACTCAAGGCATGCAGTTTCAGCGAAATATTGTGTTAAATTAATATATAATACCTGTATAATAAATAGAATAAATAAATATAATATATAATTACTCGACAAGCCGGCAACGGGTGCAAAAACCTGCGTTCTACATGCCTGGGTTAAAGTCGCAGTACAAAATCTGTGATTTCAACTTCACCTACTTAACAAAATTCTAAAATTTATCCATTCATTCACTGACAGGCAACGCATAGCCTAAACCGCTGCGTCTGGACATCATGAAATTTTGCGTTTCTCTCTTGTATAAGGAACGTAAGAACTCAGGATTTTTTTTAAATTTTGTTCTCTGAAAGAGTTAAATATGGGCTGAAAGTTTTTATAGAAGTTATTCATTTTTGCTGATGGCAAAAACCCATTGGCACACGGCTGGTTTTGTTATATTTATCAACAGTTTCGTAATAGGTAAACAACGAGGGCTGAGTAACTGACCTACGTCAGATCAGTCGTTGACCAAATCATTTTCACGACCGACAGGGCAATAGATAGATTCCTACGGTAGCCTGTTAGGTAAACATTATAATGCACAATATTGATAATGACAAAAAATAACAACACTACACGTGGGCAGACACCATCCGCCGTCCATTAATTTAATGAAGTGCACTTAAAACGTATTACCTAAAAATACCACAAAGTGTTTCCATACTTTAATATTAACGATCACTATGTATCATTTGGTTTAAACTATGTAGGATGGCCGGTAAATAGTCTTGAATATTGCTCATATAGTACTGAAATTATGGATCAGTACATACAAATTGTATGTATCGTCATCATTTTATTTTGTTAATAAGTATAGTATCTGGATAAACAGGGTGTTTTGCAATATTATAATATCCTGCTTGTTTGCGTGTGGCTGTTATTTTATTTTTTATTGTAATTTAATTATAAATCAAATGTTGGGTTAGGTCAAAAGTTCTTTATCTTCGATCCATCTGAGTACTGGAAAATATTACAGTAAAGAATAACAACATAATCAAGGACATGGACGGTGGACCATTCACATTTTTTGTCAATAATCCCGTGGAGCCCTAAAAACTTTATGTTGAAAACAACGACTAACAGAGCTGTATGTAACACGAGCTAACTTGCCGAAAGTTTCTCGTTATAATTAGAGGGTGGCGGCAGGTCGCGAAAATTAATACCCTCTCTTTTTGTGGCAGCTGCGAGTTGCGGCCGAGGCAGCCCGGTCGGGCTCATCTTAAAACGTATATCTAACTTCTGTACTTCGCACCATTGTTGTGTTTCATTACCGTCCAAATTGCAACAAATTATATATCTACTATGTTGCAATGTGTTCCTATAATATGTTAGAAAAAGTTGGCAGCCAAGGTTGGTCGTAGCGGATCTACGAACAATGTAGTACCATATTTCTCGTAGCACTTCGTAGTCTAATGAATCACTTCGTTTTGTAAAATAATGTTCTGGCTTGCAACTGTATATTTGAGGGAGTTTAGTATGGGGAACAACTGCACCAAAATCCCCCGTTTACGGTGCAACTTTTCCCCATACTTAGACAATATATGTTTGTGAACAGATTTTTTACATATTTTTGAACAAAATTGTATGCTACGCAAAGTATTGGCAGTTATTAGTTCACATAAAGAACAGTAGGATAGCCTTCTAGTCAAAAAGATCATAACATACACTTAATCGCATGCTATAAATATTGACTAAACGCTATTAAATTAAACACCCGCGACAGTTTACAATATTTGCTAAAATCGAGTTAACGACGCCGATGTTCCCTCTCGGATGCTCAATTAATAAAATATAATTGCTTTACATTTTTCGTGGCAAGCGATATGTGAAAATTGGTAGTGCTGGTAAAAACGAAGCAATTATGTAACAACGTCAGCGAATTAGTGTTTGCATTGGCGTGAAGCCAAGTGCACGCGGATGCAGCCCGACTGCGGCTCGCCGCGGAACTGTAGCGACCGGCGGCTCACCCATGTTTGATTAAATAAACAGTTTATACTATTTATGTATTGTTGCACCCTGTTGGCTCGAACGCGCCGTCAGGTGGAAAGGGTTGCTGTCCGTCTGTGACTTTTATCATCAATGTCAGACACACGAGTAGAGAGAGACCCAAAGAGTAGTGTTCATAGCTTTTTTTCTAATTTTGTCTGTTGTTTCTGGCAAACAAATCAATTGTCTATGTTAAAAATGTTCGTAATTGGACATGTGCAGCAGCACTCTGCTTTTGTTTGTGCTACTAATAACACAGTTATTATCCGAAGATTAGTATCTGGTGACAGTTCACCAATTCATTAGCTCACACACACAGTACATCCCAGTCATGTTCTTTTACAACATCTATATCGGTAGACAAAGCTGTTTATGCATATATCTACGGCCAAATTACTTACAATACGTATTTTTTTCGGGTAACTTTCAACTCGTGCGGGATGATAAACAACTGCCTTGTTTTATTCTTACCTGATTATCATGAAGAATATTAGATTAGAAAATTGTATGGGATGTAAATAATGGTTGTTTCCTTCACCATACCCATTTCTTTAATGTATAATACTACGTATAATTATGTATGTATAGATGTGAAACTCCCTCTCCAAACACGTTTGTATCGCGGTACCACCTTAAAGTTCGGGGTGTACGATACTTACAACCAGTCACGATTGTGCAAGGTACCGTTCAGACTGGTACGTTCGGAAAGCGTTCAAAATGGTCCAGTTCCTCTTCTTTAAGTAGTAGGTAATATTTATAGGGCCCAGTGCCAGGAAAAAACGAATCCCATAAAGGATCACTTCGTCGTCCGTGCGTCCGTCCGTCTGTCTGTTTGTCTGTCTGTCTGTCTGTCTGTCTGTCTGTCTGTCTGTCTGTGAAGACCCTTTTTTCTCAGGAACAGTGGAGGTATTAAGTTGAAGTTAATATCAAATGCGTCTACGGTCTCTTAGAGCCCTAAAAAAAATCAAGCTTCTAAATAAACCCAATAAAAAATACGGCCATTTAAGCAACATATTTTGATATTTGCAAACAAACCGTTGACCTAAAATCATGAAATTTGGTCAGCACAAGTAAAGGAAAATATCCGAAAATGGTTAATTTGTGTATAATCACGTAAAAAAGTATTTTTGTGAATACAAGCTTACATTTGCAGTTGGAGAATTGGCCGTGACGTATATTGATGTATGGGAGATTTTTTTTCAACTACAAAATTAATTTTGTTCTTGGGATAAACTCATCCCAACTTCGCAACCCTGCACTGAGCGTGGCCCGACACGCACTTGGTCGGTTTTTACAAGCTTTTATTTAACTTTCAATGTTTATGTGTTTCAATGTTATGTTCGGGTCAAATTTTGCAACTGAATTTTAAGGCACTTATCCTCAACCGATTGAGATGAAGGGTTTGCTGAGAAGAATCAACTACCTTACAAGTGAAGGTGGACGGACAGATATTTAAACAAACTCTAATGCTAAACAGTACAAAATAAAATATAAGCAAAAAAAAATCGTTTTAAAAACAAGTTTTTAATGAACTAAAAAGTACCAAATATAACTTAAGAAAACAAGAACTTTAATATTTTCTTAAAAGTTTGAGGCGCGAACATCCTTCTTACACTTAAAGATAAAGCCTCAAGTTTTTAAGAAAATATTAGAGTTCTTGTTTTCGTAAGTTTTATTTAGTACTTTTTAGTTAATTAAAAACTAGTTAAAAAAAAAAAAAAACTTTTTTTTTGTATTCCTATCAGTGTTTACGAATTTGTTTAAACCGATGTCACTTGCTTTAAATGCAATTTGTAAAATAAATGTGTCCTTATTTACTTTGCCGGACTTTGATCAAAATTAATTGGAGCTTTCATACGTGGACAAAGTAAAAGGAGTATCTTTAAAAGACAGTTTAAGCTCGTAACTCTAGCTTCTTTAGATTCCGCCCACCCCGAAAGAAAAAAGACGTGATTATTATGGTTACGTGATCACACATAGATAGGTATTTAGATAAGTTTTTCATGTTAGCTGAAAATGTTCAAATCTTTCAGAATCAGGAGTAACTGAATCGTAAACCGCTACAATCTTCTGGTTTCGTTGCAAGCATTTATGTCAAAAGATGGTTCGTGCACTTTAAAACCACAAGCAGCGGTGTCGCTCAGAATTTTATTACTTAGAAGTTATATAAGTGGCTCTCGATTGAACATCAGTCAGTGAATAAATCGAGTTGTCAACTAGAGCGGTAACCTATGGCGCGTGGTTGAACGGCGTACAGTCTTCCACCCGCGCCCGCCGCGCGCCTCTAATTGGTAGCTTAATGTACCAAACCATGTGTAATGTCAACATAATTAGAATAGCCTACTTTTGATATACACTGATTATGAGTGGCCGTACCCACCCGTCTCTCTTTTCTTCGATATTTTTGGGTTGAACAGTTTCATTGATTTCTCGAATCTTTAGAATATAGATCTACTATATTGCAAGCTTTACTAAAGCGTTTTTGTTTTCATGGAACGTCGTAGTTCGTCTACAACTGAATGAGTTAAACAAAATGCAATTACCTACGTGAAAATACTATGAAAAGTTTAAAAGTAAAAAACCAGATAACTATTATCTGTCTCGCTATTTTAAAAGAAACGTACGTAGGTGTTTATCAACACATCGTTTGCTCATCAAGGGATCAACTTAGAAAATTATCTAAAGGGCAAACTATTATGAAGACATTATTATAATAGAACTGCTTCACTTATAATTATTCTAAATACGGCTTCCGCTGACAATTCTGTGTAGACGTAATTATGGAAAATTCCCACATCGATAGTCGTAGGCGAGATACATAGCTGTAACAGAAGCTATCAGTTACTCAATATTACATTACCGCACAAGTACTGGCTTTTAACCCACTCGTTCCTAGTTACTTACCAAGTTTATATTCCTGCCCACAAATGACCCTGCTGAACTTGAATGGTGTGACCGAATTGACCGTTGACATTTGACGCCATGTTGATATTGTCAAAACTGTCTCACGTAGTAGGTGGTTTGTGACGTTATTGGTTAGCAGGTGTGGAATATTTGTCATCCCGAAATAGAAGTTCGCGTCATATATTCAGAGAAAAAATGCAAAAAAAAACACAAATATAATATTTTACTGGCTTAAAAATGATATTACAGGCCACTGTAATTAACGTAACTTATTGCTTTATATTTTAACGAGCGCCTTGAAAAGTTGAGTTTAGATAGTGTGTAGCATACATACACACACACACGGTGGCTGTGTGAGCGCTCGGCGGGCGCGTGGCTCACCCGCTCTCCTGCACGCGCCACTTCTTCACGGTAAAAGAAACACTTGAAATTCGTCTACGCCGCTCGCCGCTCGCTTCGCCTACTTTACTTTAGGCCCCGTTCAATTTAGAGTCGACTCGAGTTAGCTAGTCACGTTTCGATTTTTCTTACATACTTTCCTACACCCACTCGTGCCCACATTTTAACAGGAAATGTACGGACATCATATTCAATACGGTCATTGTTTCATCCGTCGAGCGCTCTACAGCCGACTCTATTAATTAAGGCAGACTGATGCCGCATCGTATCGAACAGAGGCGACTTTGATTTGTTTTGTACGAGTACTTTCGATGTAAACAGTAGCGAACCAATCGGCACGATAGCGATAAGAGGCATAGAACAATCTCTAAAAACCTTTTATGTTCAGGATTCTGTTCATTCCAACGATAATTCAACGTGGCTGCTGGAAATAACAGCGATTTACTGCGGAATAAATTACCGTAACACAACACAATCCAATTTTAGTATTAAAGATCAGCTAATATATTAACAGCCTACGTTTATTGAACTTTGCTTGTATCGAATAGTCCAGTATTAAGCATGCAATCGCACATTATGTGTGCGTTTCCCCCGTTTCGCACTTTACCGGTAACATTAAATAGGCCATCGTTCTGTTTGAGTTGAAATCATAAAAGTTGTTCTCGTCTATTAATCCGTGGAGCGGGTGTGGGCGCGGGGTGGCGGGGCGGCGGGGGACGGGTGGCGCCGATCAAACAGGCCGGGGAATCAATATGGCCGCCGCCCAGCTGATCCGTGACCTCCGCATCCCGCGCCCCCCGTGCCCCACACCCGCACACCCTCGCCGCCCGCAAACTTGACGCTTCTTTTTGCAAGTTTTCTCATGACGATCTCGATGTTGCTCACTGACTATGCTTATGCCGCACTTGTACCCTCTTATTCTTTTCCGCCTAAATGTGGAAAATAATTACTATCAAATTCTAATGTTTCATATCATTACTGCCTATTATGGCTATAATTTTTTGGTTACACAGACTATGTGACTAAATCTTTCCCAGAACTGTAAATTAGTTTAGTTAAAGATATGAACTACATTTTAGAAAACTATTTTGAATTACTACTCAAATAAGTAGATAAGATTAAAAATATTTTTCTTGAAGGCTTGGGTTTCATTTTATGGTACCGTGGGAAGACATGCATAAAAATATAAACACTACTTCCCAAGCATTTTCCATTACCCACACTGAAATGATAATAAAAAAATCATAATTAACTTTCATGAATAACATTAATCAACCGAAAATAAATGTGTGCGTCGTCGTAGCAGTTGGCTACGAGCGCTACGAAAGCTACGAAAAAGGGTTACGATTAGGCTACGGGGTGATCTCCTCAAAAATATTTAAATGGAGAATGGGTACTGCAGGTAAAGGGAGGGAGGCAGGGGAGTTACGTGTTTGTGTCTAGTGAGGCCGTTCTTGCAGTTCAGCAGCGGATGATACGCTGCCCGGTGCAATTGAATGAAGGTCATACACTGAATGAACGCTGATGTGTTGAGTTCCGAGACATGGCATAACGTATACTGAATTCTGAGGTCTGCCGATTCCAGTTATCCAGACAGATTCACGCCTATCCCTTATAAGGGGGTAAGCAGGATGGTCCATGTATATCTTTTTGTAATTTTTAATACAAAATAATATGGACTATCCCGCTATTTAGTATTTTTGTTTTATTAGACTCATTTTACACACTTAGTTGGTTAATTCATATCTACGCACTTTATCAGGTTTGGCTTGATTAAGTTAGGCAGATTCTCAAGCGATGTTTCTACTAAAACATCTTGGAAGTGACGTCCCGTTTAAAATTATTTGTCCTGATAACTGGAAGTCGTCGGTCGAACAGTGGCGCATGGGGCTCGTCTCGTACCTGCATACTCTATTTTGTTACGAGTCCATCCCTGATTTTACGAGTGGCCATTATGAATGAGCGTTGAAGCGTAAGACGATTAACAAGGTTAGTTTGTTAAGTGCGGTTAATTAAAAGTTATGACCGAAACGGACAGCAGCTGCATCGCTCCGTAACCATCCTCTGGGTTATAAAAGTTGATACTGGTATACGCCTGTAATAACGGTATGATGATAAAATATTTACTCTGAAATAAGGGTTAACAATCACTGTTGTGGGCTTAAAACTAGACTACAAGCAGTGAATTGTTAGTGGCATGCTCATGAACAAATTACAGCTCATTAGATTTTCAAGCCATGTTGGAGCTGTAGAGTTCTGTTTCAGTGATTAGGTGACATTATTGTTTCCCTATTAGCTTTGCAATATCGAATTGATCAACTACGAAAATGTATCTATGGTCGTTTGATTTTCATGATTGTTTGACGCAACGTTAGCATACGATGAAATCGGCCTTGGGAGAAAATATGTCACCTGGAGCAAAATATCGTCAAAGAGTCACTTGTAGCTCGTAAAAATACTATCCAGACACCATTAAATATAAAACTGGGCATCATGGAACTGTTCGATAAACCTCTAGATGTAAACGGAAAGTGCGTTTCCTACATTTGTCAAAAATGACCTTACTATGGAAAAGCTTAAAGTTAAAAATTAGACAAATTACGGAAGATACCCAAATTAAAAATTCTATGAACGAGCGTGAATAAAGGGCTTGGATAGCTTTCGTCTCTGTGATGCAAAACTTTCTCGGAAATAGAAAATCTGAAAAATATATTGAACTTGTAGAAGACCTCCTTTTACAATAAAAATTTTGTGTGCAATATGAACATCAAACTCCAATTTCTTCATAGTCACTACTCCATAGTTTCTGGACAGGTTTCCTGAAAATCTAGGAGATATGAGTGAGGAGCAGGGTGAGCATCAAGATTTACGTCATGGAAGAACGCTATCAGGGTTTTTAGGATAAAAATATGATGTCTGATTATTGCTTAGCCCTAGGTTAGGAGCCTAGTTTAGGAGTCAGATGTTTCGACTTTAAACTGTGTCAATATTGTACAACCTAATTATAACCTTGTACTATTTGGTTTTTGTGTACAAATACACTATTATTGAACTATTATTATTATTGTTGCTGGTCCCTGATACGTTATTTTCCAAAGTCTACACATACGAAAAGACCGTTAAAACGAAGTATTTTTAAATTAAATGTTTAATGAATATTTTAATAAAATTTTGTGTTGTTAAAAATACACACGTAGTGTATTTTTCTGTTTTGAACGTAGATATTTGAAACTCAAAAACTAGAGCTGATCAAAAAATTATAATTATTATTTATTTGAACTTATATATGCAGTCAGCAACAGCAAAAAAAATCCCAGCTACAGATTCACTGTAAACTAGTGTTATATTTCCTTTCGAGTTCAACGTTTTACCATTCAACTTCAAACTAAGCTCCTTCTTTCACTCTTATCACTGCGTGTAACTTTTAAAATTGATGTTTTCTTCCATTCAGTTGACGACTTTAGTTTTAAAATGTGTTTTCAAGCAGAGTAGAAATGGTTTTACGATTGCTGGCACACTTAGATAATAAGTCTTCTCTGTACGGTAGCATGTTTTCTATTTTTTTTTTCTGCTAAACGGTTCTCATGTTCCTATTCAAGATTTAGTATGCATCATTAAACACAAAGAGACAGCAGTGAAGAGGATTTTCTTTTTAAATATTTATCGTTACCGAGTGTTGGAGGGATCAAAAAAGAAGATCTCTCACGGTCGTGCGGGACGTCTCAATGGATTGAATTACGCGGGATTGTAGGTAATCGATATGATACCTATTTATTAGGATGATTGTGTGTGTGTGCGGCTTCGTCGGGACAAGCCCTGGGGACTGCCCGCGTGCCCAGCTACACGTGTCCCGCGACCTCCGCTGCCTGCTCCTGTGTTTTGTACTCCAATGAATAAACAGGTGTTTTTTCTTACAATTACTGTATTATTTATACAAGGTACTCATCTAGATTTTTTGTAAAAAGCTTCGAATATACGAAAGTCCATTAATATATGCCGTGCTTAAACTATCTTAAGTCGTCGTTTTAACAGGTCTGTTGTCATGTTTCCGCATACGATTGTAAAGTAAAAGAAAGTAAAGTGATAACAGGAGACAATATTAAGTAATTAATTGACAAAACGATCAGAAGACTGTTTTGGGGTGTCACTTGTTCGAAATAATTAAAGTTCACGTCAGAGTATCAAATCGGTGTCCGTATCCGCAGCATCGCAATTAATCCTAATAATATCTATTATTCCAATCAAAAACTTTGCTCGCGCCTTGTGTAAGAGGCAAATTCGTAGAGCCGTGATTTGCGGTCAGACACCGCTGCGCGCCGTCGACCCTAGTTAACTTGAAATTCTCTCGAACCGAAGGAGCGAACGGTTTAAATGCAAATAAGATTACAATTAGATATTTAGATCCTCTCACAACCCACTTATTTTGAAACAAGGTTTTTAATACCAGCCTTGTTTAATTAATTATTTCATAGACGATACTGACAAACAAGGCTGTGTTAAAAAGGTAGCTTATTTAAAGACGCCTTTATTCAAATAGTTGTTGTTAAATCTATAGATAACGGTAAAGGATCTCATTAGTATTCATATTCACTCTTCATAGTAGAATCCTAAGTATTCTTTCATAGCAAGAACGAGTTATGGTACGTAATTGTAAGTCTACGTATCTCTGTATAGTGTAGGAGTGCGGTAATACGCCTCGTAAAGTATGTGTCGGTTGCGTTGGCGGGGCCCTCGTGTCGTAATAACGGTGGAGTTCTCTCGAGGCACAATGCCTGGGCCGGATTACTCGTCAAACGGCTCGAGATGTCGAAATTCATAAAACTCACCTTTTTTGATACGCGCTCGAGAGGCTCGTCGCGATGCCGCTCTCAACATCCTCCGCCGAACTGATACCCACCCCTGTGTTATGTTTATTGCTATTGTTATTTTACTATAGCAACATGTGTTGCGATGACCTTGTAGCTTATGTTCAATGGGAAGTTTCAGATTGCTGTCTTTCAGTGCTATATTTGTGTGCATTCCTTGTTCTTCTACTGGTAACTAAATGGAAGAGCTTTTGTGATAGTTGCACATTGAAGTACTGTTGGGATTGCTTGAGATTTTGCTTTAAATCCTAGCACGAAATCCGCTTTCCTCACTAGTTGTGTTAGTGTTATTTTACACGTTTTTAAAACAAACGAAAAAGTAATCCAGTAAAAGGAATATTTGTCTTCAAATACTCCTTTTACTGGATTACTTTTTACTTACAGTGACAAACTGAAGATTAATCTTGACAATAAAGTGATGGTCACATTTATTATTGTTGTGCTGTAACTTTCAGCTGCATTTAATTTTGCGTAAGATGCTGGGCAATACTTCTACGAACATTCCCAGCAGTATCGAACAACTGACTTACATCAGTCAGTGCAAGATACCGACCGATACACTCAAGTTCAAAGCTAGTACAAATTCCCCGAATTATCTGTGATTTCTCCGATACATTATGTATACTGTACGTGCATTCAGTAAATTCCTGCATATGAGAGGGCAATCCCTAAAGCAGCAACACCGGTCACAACCCGCTTGACCCAAAAACCCGGTGGAGTGGCGCGGAGCGAACGATCGCGCCGATAGCGCGCGACTCGCCGCGTCGAAGCTTTAGCACTAACACATGACAACCGCATTGGCTCGTCGACCCACTCGACAACACACCTACGTGTCTACTTTATTAATTAACAAGATACACTTACAAAGGCTTCAGCTGCATGTACCGTACGTTGTACGACGAGGCCGGAATGCCCATTACTTTGTATCGATTTTATCATCATCCGAAACACTGCTTCGAGGCGTAAGCATATGATGCTGAAGATCCGTATTTTTGATGGCGCAATGTACCTAAGTCTGTCTTTTTTTTTTTTTTTTGGATGGGAATTCATCAAATAACTTCTCTCGGTCTGGGTGGAGCGGGAGGGTGTGTCAGACTCTTACTGATTAAAACCCACCCGTATTTCTTCCGTTGTTGCCTGTGTTGCGGGGGCCTCAGTGACCCATTAGTACCTTCCCGCGACCCCGGCAGGACCTAAGTCTGTCTAACAACGTTACAACAAGCTTGACTTTGTTAACCGCCATAATTATTTATGTATCGGTCGAATACGTGGGCCTTAAATGCAACATCGAGCCTGTTTGTTTGTATTTACGTCTACATTCAAAGAGCCCAAATCTTGTCTCATCATATGCACCTGGTATGCACCTCTATGTACTTTAGTTATTCTTGCTTCCTTGTTGACCACTTGAGTGGCTGACTACAAACTAACCATTTTTACGAGTATGTAAAGGACCCTTATCAGTTTTTAAGTTAAAGAGACCTATTATTACAGGACTGCATGTAGTCATTATATTTATACGTGAAGCGAAAACTTTGTATCCCTTTTTACGAAAATTACGCGGACGGGTAGAGTATGAAATTCGGCACAGTTAAAGTTTATATGGAGGAGGAGTGCCGAAAGCTAATATATTTATATAATATGCATTAGAAATAAATTCAATTAATAAGAAAAAACATTACACACACTACCATGCGTTCGACACACACACTCATGACCACAGAACACTATTACTCCTAGCGGAGCTCATGAAACTAACAGGGCTTCATGACTTGAATATATAGATTACAGAAGTGACAGCTTGAGCATGGAATAAGTAAGTACTTTTTAATAGCATGGAATTAGTGTACTCATAGAATTAGTAAGTACCATATACTCGTATATTGTAAGTAGGGTCGAATTTCGACCAGTTGGCGACCACTAGTAGTACTAACACGGTGAGACCGGGACAACATGAACGGTATGCTGACCTACGGGGCAAATCATCACATGGCCCGCGGTGGTACATGGGCGCCCCATAAACCAAAAGTCCTGCCTAACAATGTCCAACTCCTGAGCTACACTATGAATATTTGTCAATTTTACAGGGCGGGAACGTTAACTACAGCACGTTCTCTCAAGGCGGCGCGAATTTCTTAGAACATTGAAAGTTTAGTGTGATGTGACCACCGGTGGTACACGCCGCGATATCAGCGAGTACTCCGTGCTCCACCGGTGGGACACCCTGGCTTGAACGTGTTAATTCCGTGTACTCTTGACATGACAAGCGTTGGCTCGCCTACCCACTTGACCAACACATCTACTCTGTCTGCACTTTAGTAATTAACAGAATACAATTACAAAGGAATGTCAACCGTATTTCAGTTTAATCGCCGGCTGAAGTGGGCTTTCAGCTTTGTGCTTATTACTTGATTAATTAATAGAGCTACTTTGTCATTGATATACCTTATCAAGGCATCATACGTCGTATGAGATAACCTACAAAGACGTGATGTGGTGTGAAAAGTTTAAAGTTTTAATATTATGCTCTTTGCCATTCTGTCTTGCAAGGTCTTCAAACAAGTGTTCAAATATTTGAAGCTTATAGATAATTTTATATTAATAACCAATGATGCTAGAGAAAATATTATAGTACAGTCTATCGCACATCAGTGGACACATAGACTGCGTAAATCGCCGTTACTGCGACGACATAAAGTAGCTGTTAATGTCAAATTGTTACCACTGACGTGCGGTTGACTGTAAAGCTGCATTTGCATGGTGCAAGTTCATTACCTGTGGCATACCATAAAATGAAAGGGAAACTAACTGGCACTGTCTAAACAACACATACAATATTGTTGCACGATACGGGCAAGTTAGTTGCCATTCAAAACTGGCATTCAACTCTACAAATACAAACGTACGAAACAACTTAAAAAATCTGGAGAAGACGTTCTATCAAATTTGAATGAAATATGTAGTTGGTAGCGCAAATACGGGCAGTACTTGAATCAATGTACAAGAACGTGCAACTCTGTATTAGGACGACGCAAAACTTGCATGCAATAATCGCCTTGCAATAAAATTGCCTTGGTGTAAGTCGCATGCAATTTTATTAAACGACAAAACTTCTATTCAATTATTGTATGCCACTTTATGGAAATCGCACGCGTGCAAACACTCGCATGCAATTCTTGAATGGAAATAAAGTTGAACGTGCTTTATGGCATGCGATTATTTATTGCTCTTGAAGGAGTAAAGTAAAAACTGAATGTTTTTATTTATTTCGGTAGCAGAAGTTACTGTTAAGGCAATATTTTATTAAAGTTAGCTATAATGTAAGACAATTTGCATAAAATATTAAATTCAGAGGTTTATATAGAATACAGAGTTGATAATAGAATTATGCATAGTAGAATAAAAGCTTTTTGAAATAGGTCAAAGTAATGGCTTTTCTATTAGAAGTCGTAAAAGTGACTGACAAGGGAATTCATCCACGTGGATATTGAAACCGCGACTATTCATCGTTTTTACGGGTTTCTGTGTGTTACCAGTAATCTGATAAAACAAATTTAAAGATCTTGCAGATACCTACTACATTTTTGGTTCAACGTTCAGTTTGGGATTATATTTTTTAGGGAACCTTATGGTTATCACTCCGTCTGGAGAGAACAGTCAGGACACAGGAACAGTTGGGTTATGTCGGACTCCTACCGAATAGAACCCCACTGAGTTACTCCTGGTTCCTACCATTAGTCGGTAGCGCGGGATCCTGAGCCAGAGTCCATAACTACTGCTACTTTCATGGTTACTTTACCGTATCACAACATAAAAATGCAAATCTTTTAATTACTTGTTACCGACACGAGCGGTGCTAATGTTTATTCGGACCAAGCACGTAGTTATTTTTATAGGCACTAAATATTTTTCAGTCAAGTTTTATCAAGATAGGTATTGGTTTATTATCCATTAGGATCCAGTGCTTAAGTTACAATGCTTTTTATGGTTCTGTAGTCAATTAGGAATCCTTATAGTTGCCTCGTGGTCTGGGGTATCGTTGGATAGGCCGTTCAAAAATATTGCGGGTCTGTTAAAACCATTTTTAGATCCAGAGATCCGTTTGGGTAATATTAAGCTTTAAATTACTAATTTTTGACAGAGTCGAGTATCGGACCCCTGCCAGCTAAATGGTTGCATTTGGATATGTGATAAAAATCATGACAGTATAATTATATCACGAAGATAAAAGGAAAACTATCACAGCTAAGTAGGCTTTACAAGTTAACGAGTAATAGTCGGCCAACTTACATTTGCAGTTGGAGAATTGACCTTGACGTACATCGATGTATGGGAAACATGTTTTTCAACTACAATGTTAAGTTTGGTTTTGGAATAAATTCATCCAATCTAAGGAACCTTCATTGAGCGTGGTCCACACACTAGGCCGGTTTTTTAACCTATCTTTGTGTAGTTACAAGTTCACCCATAGGTACATGTTAACCGAAGTCCTCGCTTCATATTAAAAACGCCGGTTGTTTTAGTTTAAATCAGTGTCTCATTGATAACTTATTGTATGTAATTGTTTGCTTCGGGTACCTATCATGTAATTATCTACAGGTATGTGTTGCTGTCTTCAACTTGTCTCTCTAATAACATAGTGATTAACAAGTCTTTTCTTTAAGGAATTTCGTTCTGGGACCATAATTATATTGCAGCTTAAACCTTATTGTAGTACAGATTTATAGTACTTTAACAGAGTTGACAAGGCTTTAATAAAATTCTCTGCATACTCATAACATAATTTTGATATCGTGGCAGTTATAAGCGCGGAATCCGACCGCTAACGCTTCCAAGTTCGAAAAAGATGGATTCGATCCCCAGATCGAGAAAAAAGTATAATTGAGTTTTACTGTAAGAAAAATTCTCGATTACGGTCCGGAATTGGAACTGTGCCCAATAAATAACGATAGGCGTGCCTTCTATCACATTGAGACCTAATACCGTCATTGGAAAACTGGGTTATATGCGATAGTAGTTACCCTTCTAACTATTCCGCCGGGAATTGTAGGGATGAAATGAAAGATCACTTCAATGAAAAATCAAGGTTTGATGTTCGCATTAAAGTTTTATCTCCGTTTGTGCTTTATGAAAAAAGATGGGGAAGATTAACTCGTGCCGGCGTCGGTTTAAATTCAGGATTTTTTTTTCTTTTTTTTCTTTGGTTAAAAGTTATGGTAGCTTTAAAATCATTATGAAACTTTATGCCTTACGTGTTGCAATCAACGTCTTATGGCATTGAACTGATTGGCAAAACGTCATGAAAATCACAGGAAAAATGAGTAAAGTTGCTACTGCGCTTGACTTATGTCCATGATTCATGTTTATTAGTTAAAAAAATAATGAATATGGTGTACTTATATTATTATAATGCAGTTTTCAATAAGTAAAGAAAATTCTGAAAACCATGAGAAGTGAAAAGTCAAATAATGCGATCTCTTTTCGTATTTTTTGAAGACCAGATTGAATGGGTTGAATTCTATATTAGCGGGCGATTGTTATCTGCGAGTTTTCAATAAACATGTCAAGAAGACATATGGTGTGTACGGGCGCGCCCGGCTCGCTCGGCTCTCTCGGCCGACAGCCTGCGATGTCCTCGCAGCCTCCGCCTGAGGGTGCGCGGGGGCGCGGGGCCGATGACCTGCCCTTCATTCCTCACCTCACTTCCCCAGCAACTCCTAAAATACATGAATGTCAACCTTAAAACCACGGTCTTAAAGATAATTTTCGTAAATTACGTGGACATAAGTGAAGATTTATCGAAAAAAATGTCATGCGCCATTCGCAATAGTATTTCGAGTGAGTTTGGTGTAAATTATTTCGTCATAACCGAGTCTATTTGGATATAAGCTTTCACTATATTAATGTTTTATTGTGCTGATTCCAATAGTAGAATAAAATTAGATTTTTTAAATGAATGGGGAGAATATTTTTACTTTTGTTGTATTGTTACATTTGAAATGTTGTCTGTTTTAAATCAATAGATTTCAAATAGACCAATTGAAATAGTTGTCTGTTTTCTTGAATTAAAGATGGAAAGTAGGTAGGCTGAAGTTACACAATAGATCTTCATGACGAGATACTGCATGCTCAAGGTCCATGCAGTCTCACCAGGACAATATTTCTTACGAAATAATGAGATTAAGTCTTCTAACCGACATCAACATTTTAAAAACTCCATCCTAAATAAAAGTAGATAAGTATTAAGACACGCAGGTTTCCAATCGAATCAGATATACCAAAAAGTCCGCATTTCACAGGAAGTCACTGCCATCTGACCTTCGTAAACTACCGGCGTCCCACGGTTCGGTTGTCAATTTTCAGGCTGTCAGTTATCCGCATGAGAGCCGGATCGATGCGGCTTAACATGTGGGCCATCGAGGTGCCACCGATTACATGCGTAAACAACGGCCGCCAATTCAAGACTTAACCGCAGCAACATTGCTTGACCGCGACAATCGATCGATCTGCGTCGTAGTCCGTAGCCATAAGCTCCACTACAGTCAAGTGCTGAATTAATTACGCACTTTAAAATATCTGTAATTGACTATCGTTTTCTGGTAAAGAAATAACGTTAATTAATAATTAATGCTCGTAAAAGCCATCATGTGAGTTGGCAGCGAGCTAAACTGTGTAGCAGCTAGGAAGCGATCGTGTATGGGAATGGTATCATTTCGCGTTGCAATTTGCTAACTTCGCAATACTTTGGCTGTTGGAGTTGCCTGCAGGGTTGCAGTTTTGCAGTATAGCTGGAGCATAATGACTGGTACCCCGCAGTGCATCCAATTTGTTAATTGTATTGGTTTCATGTGATAGGTAACCTATCTGGTAACTCAAATCATTGATGTAACTCAGAAATTCCATTTGCGAATTGTAAGAATTTCGATTTTAAGTTTGAACCTCGTTTGACAGCCGCATATGCACTTGCTTGTTTTGTTCTCTGATCGGCAGTGGTTAAAGCGATCGATAGAGATGGTTATATATGTCGGTGGCCACGTGCACCGGTCGTGCAGGCCCGCGCCCTCCCCCCCCCCCCCCCGCCGCAACGTGACAGGCACGCCACGTGAATTACGCTTTCACGATTAATCTAACCGCTACGGGCTTCTGTCATGCCTAGCTTTGGCGGTCGTCCGTCACCGCTAGCATACCTACCCACTTTTCCCGCAACATCTTAAGGAAATTTTACCATGTTTTCCTCAATCAAATAATTCACAATTGGCTGTTTATAACGATATTGTAAGACATCCGACTTAATTACTTGGTTACCCAGAAAGGGGTCATGCGGTGCGAGTTACGGATCAACTTTAAAAATGAGTTGTGAACTACACTCGAATGGAATTTTATACTACGGTGTTAATTCAAAATATCACGGTACACACAGGACAGGACCAGGGTCAGGACTTCTAAGAACGCGGTAGACCTCTGGGCAACTGCATCAGATGTCAATAAAAACCATATTCACAACGATATCAAATACCGTGTTTGGCACCCATCGTAATCTCTCACTAAATCTTTCGGATGTTAAACGCGATTTTGGCATGCAGAGTACTTCCAATATTATGAATACAGACAGTATACGTCTATACAGCAAGCAAACGTAAATAATTCCTGCAAACGCAAAATTATAATAGCTTCCAGAAGGTTTGCAGGCAGAACCAAAATAGTGTTAAACACATTAGACGTATCGGTGTTACGTCATGTGCCTGCCGTGTCGAGCTGTCAAAGTGGCATCGTGATATCCATTTGTGCTGTTGTGTCTAGGAGGCCGGAGCAAGTTGCCCACTCGACGTGGGAAATGTGGTGCATATTTGATGGCTGGCAACCGTCGGCGCGCGCATCAACAATTTACGTCGTCGCTTACCTAACCGAGCCCGAGGCGATGCTTAACTACTCGACGCCCGAGTTGTCGATCGATGTTGCCGTTTAAATCAGAATTAAGCTTCTCTGATGAAGTGTTCTGCATTGTTTGAGTACAGCTGCTCCTCATGGACACTTGCCTGTAATATTCAAGGCGTGTGATTAATGACGCCGCCCACTGTCGAAAGCTTGTCTGGTAAACGTTTAATTTTGATCATTGTTAATTTCACGAGAAGGTTACACCGATTAAATAGAAGGAATCGATCACAAGTCGTTGATTGAGATGTTCGCGGTGGAAAGTTAACTTATGGGGTTATGATTTGCCCCCACCGTCCTCCACCTTGAGGCGCCCGACCGACACCAACGGCCTGCATTCATAATAGGATTTCTGAACATGTAGGGAATTGTTTACAGAATAACTGAAATCTATGACCGTCACACTTGTAATCCTTTAAGAAGCCACAATATAAATACAGAAGCAGTTTACGCGTTCAAAGATAATAGATAAACCGATCACACTCACACGCGTCTATTAGGCAATTTCAATCAGATTTTACGAATCATTCAGAGTTGAAAGCATTGTATTTATTTTTGAATTTAATATAATTAATAATGCATATGTCCGACAAGTGCCGCGCTTCTCACATCTAAATTGTTATTATAAGTTTATTGCCATTGTACTCTGAATCACAAAACAGTAACACAAAAATTAATGATAAAGTATGACGCAAATAAACCACGAAAAACAAATCTCTATTCTTAAACTAAATTGCTAAAATTACTTGCAATAATCGCCACACCACACAATTCATGTAGAAATAAATGATGCCAACATTATGGTTGTCGAGAAACAATTTTATGTCATGTATTATTAAATTGCGTAGCTTCGAGTGAGGAGAAATTTTAATAAATCTCACGAGAGAATTTCGTCAGTGTACTGAGTGCGACACTGAGTTTAGCTGATAGTGATGTGCCAACAATTTTAGGCTGATTAACTAATTATTCCGCTTTTGGCAAACGTTCATTATTTGGTGCACTGCATTGTCATAGCTGAGTAGTATATATACGGCTGATTCTGTATAGAATAATGTTGGTTGTAATGTAATGAATTTAGATTATTCTTGACTTTAGCTGTGTATGTAGTTTAATAAGTGGTAAACATCGGTCCAGAGCAGTGGTGGCCCAGTGGTAACGGCCGCGACAAACGAGTTGTAAGTCGTAGGTTCGAACCCAGACAGGCGCTTTACTTTCTTTAAATTATTTCATCACGACTGCTCTCAAAACGAAAATATCGTGAGGAAACCGGCATGTCCTAGAACCAAAAATTCGAAGACATGTGACATCTACCAACCCGCACTGGGCCTGCGTGGTGGTTTACGGCCCACTCACTCTCACAGAGAGGATGCCTGTGTCCCAGCATGCAGCAGTGGGAACTTTATAGGCTGATTATGTAAACATCGGTCCCATGTGGTAGGTGAAAAATCTTTAAATCTTGTGAATCAAAATTGGTTATTATTATTTATTATTATTACACAAACATTGGTGTAAAGTGGTTTAGCTTTTGATATCTAATAACATCGCTATAGTACTGACTTCAGACTTGACTTAATATTGAAACTACTTTGCAATAGACCACTAAAGCAAAGGTTATTTAAAGTTTTAATGAGAATTGTTTAAAAAGATTTATTTATTAGATTATATTTTAAAGTTGTACGACTACTGGGTAAGAAAAGAGAGTAGGCTATATTGGAACTAGGCGTACAATACGCCCCAAAGTAGTTGGGTCCACAGTAAAGTCTAATAGCCTAATTTTGACCTCGTTCTGAGCGAGTTCGGTATGTATTATTTTCCTTTTAATGTCTACACTTATGCTTAAAAGACATAATTAATATTCAGTGCGGAGTGAACCCATCTCTTCCAGTAACTGCGAAGGTATTCCACAAAGACAGTTGCCGTACTTTTGTTTATAATTAATTCAGTCAAGTTTCAGCTTAGAGACGCCTCGTCTCGTCTCGAGGACCCAAAGTACGGGTTGACTTATTTATTCACTTTCAACGTATATTTCACTTAACTTTTACTTACGCACACTTGTTTAAAACAGTGTAAAGGTATGTCAGCCTCGTTGGTGGAGTGGTCGCATGCGCGTAGCTGTAGGCTTCGTTTTTCAGACAGGTCTAAATGTTGTTATATCTGGATTTTTTTAGTAGCAGTCCGGAAATTTGATTGTGACTAGTTAATGACATAACTCCTATTTTATGGGACTTTTACGTAAATGCGTACGCACCTCTGCTTACCACTTTGCGAAATACGTGATGTTATGTTATAACATAATATCACGTATTTCGCAAAGTGGTAAACAATTTATGCAAGACTTTGATTTCTTTTACAATATATTGTAAAAGAAATCAAAGTCTTGCATAAATTGTTTTTAAGAGATGTCAGCACAAGTGTAGGGGTCTACTAGGGCCGCCACTATATGCTTGCCGGAGTCGCGGGAAAGTCCGAAAGGGTTACCAAGGCCCCTGGCAACACAGGCAACGGAAGGAACATGGGTGGGTTTTAGTCAGTAAGAGTCTGACACACCCTCCCGCTCCGCCCAGAGCGGGAGAAGTTATTTGATAATTTCCCACCCAAAAAAGGCCTGTCGCGGTCAGTTCGTTATTTGTTGAGATAACGGTAGAATACGGTTTGTAGTCCCAGTATCCCCAATAACTATCTTTATATTTATTGGAATAGAGCATAATATTTGACTTGTTTATCTAAAGGGACCTTACACGATGTCAATATACAAATGCTACATTTACTTATATAAGTATTAAATCTTTTAAAATTAGTCATTATCTACTAAAACAGACATAAGTTAAAATAACAACGAAGCCTGATAGTTTATAGAGTCACATCATATCATTTTATATTGGTTTCTGCATATCTCTCACAACGTAATTAAAATAACGTCAGTTTGCTGAAAATGAAAACACTTCGTGAATTCGATTTATACGGCCATTGCATCTATCTTGTAGAAAGTAACCGTTTCGATAGTAGAGTTAACAAATTGTTACAAATGGCGGCGTGGGCCGGGGTTCGTTCGACGGGCGGAACCGGCGCACAATAACATCTGCCGGCGGCGGCGCTATTCACCCAAGAGGCTGCGGATGCGGCCCGGCGCGACCCGTCGTGAGCCCGCCACGCCGCAGTCCTCCCCGTAGCCGCGTAGCCGACCGTAGCGCTACGGCTTCAGGCGTAGCGACATTTTTCCTCTCTCAATTCCAATATTGTAGCAGAGTATTTTAAAAATAATGACTTCCTCGCATGGAGTATTTCAACTTTATTTCAAGTTTTGAGCTTAGCTAAACAAAGATTTTAATAACAATACACATTCAAGTATTTAAACAAATAATGACGGGACTTTGTTTGCATTTCAGTTATATGTTGTCTAGACGTATTAAATAACAATTTATGTGATGTCGGTTGAGCAAAATCAATGCAGCATTACGATACAATTTATAATATGTAAAGGGAATTAAGATCTTTAACGCGACCATTAACAAAATTGATCTCAATAAGTAACTAATACTGTTAATTTGATACTCCGAAAAACCGGCACGTTTTAATGTCAAACTCAGGATCGAGTTCATTAATTTTAGGAAAGAAAAAGTTTTTGTTTTTCCTCAAATAATAGAACGAGGCCTTTTCTTAAACCCAAAGCTATTTGTTTTCTATTGAACTTACTGTGAAGAAAATATTCGTGAGACACAAATTCTTTCTGGGTTTCGATTTTAGGCAAGGATTCGGATTTCGTTTTCGTTTTCCAAATATGTATAACGCTAACAGTTTTACTTTATTTTAGAATACAATTTAATCTCACTACAGATTACATAAGACTAAATTAAAAAGACAAATAACAAGTATTCCGACACGTTGGATGTCCTCCAAGAACAAGTAGTAGTGTTTGGCGCGGCCAGAGATAAAGGTGGGATACAAATACATGTTTTGTTTTAAACGGCTTATCTTAGTTCCGAGTGGTTCCGACTACTTCCGACTACCTCCGAGGCGGCGCGGCGCAGGTAACGGAAACAAAATGTCTGATCAACCGAGGCCGGGATAACGCGATAAGAGGATTACTCCACGCCAGGAGGCTACTGTTTGTTTGCTGTCTGTTTATTTTGTTAATTTTGCTCTTTATTTTGAAATGTTTGCTATTAATTTACGTCTATTTGACTCATTTGAGCGCTTTCCCAGGTTTGCGATTGCCTTCGTTTCTTGTTCTTATAATTCGGTTTTTGGGCCACATATCGTCAAGTCGTTGGCAATTGTATGTTGGTGTTTGAATCATTGCTATGAAGCAGAAAACAGTAATGTGTAGGTAGGATAAAAAAAGGGTAATAACTTATGTAACAATAGAGATTGTCAGACGCTAAGATCTTCTATATAAACTGCATCAGGTGGCCTTCACTGCCGCTTTGCCCCCAACATGGGTAATAATTAAATGGCCGTAATAAAATAAAATAAAGTATTAACTAATTAAGCGGTTTTAGTTCATACGAAGTCAAAGTCAAGGTCAAATTATTTATTTCAAAATGCACTTTTGAACGTCAAAATTTACAAAAAAATGTAGAGATTCTAGTCGCCCCTTCCAAAAGAGCATGGAGAAGAATGGGCAAGAAACTCCACCGTTACTCTTTTAAAATGTTTTACAATATTTTCTATACATTAATTATATAATTATATGTGAAGACGATGAACCTCGAACCAAATTACGGTACCACAATAGGTAAAAAGAATAAAAAATGAAGCAATGACACATATATTAATTATGTGATAGATACATGGGTGCTCACATATTTACAAACATAGTATACTTATTCCTATTTTTTTTAAAACGAATTTAGTGTGTGAGTTAAATCACAGAATGTAAAATGAATGTAATAAAAATAATACATAATTATACAATTAAAATAGCAGCTAGTTTAATTTTGTCTAGACTCTAAATTGTCCTTTTGCAACCGATTTTATTCAAACTTTCTGTCAAGTTCAGTAAAAAATAAATAGTACAGTCAATTCGATATGTAAATCCGGTACTGTTTTGCAGGGATTGAATATCTACTTTGTTTTTTTTTTAATCAATAAAGTTTATCTTGTTTATCTGTAAAATTCAAATACTGTTCTTCGGCAAATAACTTTATTACACACACACACACACAGTCCTGACATCAGTGACAACCAACTTGCTTCGTAGCTCCTAAAGTAAAAATTTACCAGTTTTTTTTTTTGGGATTGAAATCATCAAATAACTTCTCCCGCTCCACCCAGAGGAAAATTCTTTCCGTTGCCTGTGTTGCCAGGGGCCGTGGTAACGGTAACCCTTTAGTACCTTCCCGCGACCCCAGCAGGCATCGGCCCTAGTGGACCCCTACACTTGTGCTGACGACATCTCTTTGAGGCGCGCGTGGAATACAACGCACCGTCGACCCGGGCCTGGTCCTTAACGGACGGTGAGCTACCCATTGCTCACCGCAAGCCCGCGCCTACGTTGGCCGGAAATCCGCCCGGGATTCCCGACGCCCAGGGTGTGTCCTGCGGCGGCTAGGGATGAGAGGGCGCGAAATTTGCCTTTCCCTCAACCGTCCCGCCTCCTCCTTCGCGAGCATTACTGCTTCGCAGAAGGAGGTGGCGGCTGCCCATGCCCTCTTGCTTCGTACCATGGCCTGAACCAGGGCCGGACGCGAGAGATCTCTGCCACCGATTGCCTCCAAGAGGACACTGTGGTGCTCTGCCCAATCCGGGCAGACCTCCACCGTATGCTCCACCGTGTCTTCTGGGCGATCCACACAGTGGTGACACCCGGGCGTTTCCTCCCGCCTTATCCGACACAGAAACCTCCCGAAGCTGCCGTGTCCGGTGAGGACCTGCGACAGGCGGAAGGTGAGGACGCCGTGGCGCCTCTCTAGCCACTCCTCAAAGAGGGGACTTATCGCCGCAATTGTGGCATGCCCAGCACTGGGTTGCGACAACCGTACTCTCCATGTCGCCATGACCTATGAACGATATTTTGTCACAACTATCGAACGTCAAAATTCTAAGAACTCTAAGAGATTTCTACGAATTTAAAATAACGGTAAAATACAAAATACCAAAACATATTCTGAAAATACGAGTATACTCGTACATCAACATGTTTTATGGTAGTTTGAACAATAATTAAAGTTTTGGTTAAACAAAATTCCGTAATAATCGATATGTTTTAGTATAATTCACAATTTATTTTCAATGCATCTAGACAATGCGCAATTTTTATTTGTAATTAAAATATTAATTTGAAACAAGCTAACACATCTTTAGATGCAATTCCATTATTTGATCAATTAAGAATGTGGTTATCTTCCACAAATATTGGATACAATAAGAACTGTATTGCGTGCCCTAATTACTGCAGCTAGGATGCTCACATTATTCAGATTTGTAAAGTGAACTCATTAAAGCAGATGCTGTCTAGACGTTGGCGTTGATAAGTTCTGGTGAAAAAAGTGTTCGGTTATTTAAGTCATGAAAACTGAGGTACATTATTATTATACATAAAAGACAGTTGTCATTTAGCAGGACCTTAAAGTTTATTATAAGTACAATATCCGTAGCTAAGTTCTGAGCAAAAAGATTACTATTCACATGCTAAGAATAAACAATATAAAACACGGCCAATTTACTAATTCTATCTCAAAAACGTCCCTTGAAAACGTTGCCATATTAAAACACGATTAAGAATTGATACATTTCTACAGCGGGGCGGGTACTTCGCTGTTTGGCGTCACCGTTAATGGTAGCCCACATTTTGAGCGAAGCATGATTTGAGAACCGTGAGTCGACACTTGTCCGGCCGCCCCATCCATCAGCCATGTCTGCTATAATAATTTCCTACTAATACATTACACATCTTTAGGTATAAATATTTTTACTTTGCTGGCATGGTATATTCAATTTAAGTTAAGCTCGAGTGTAGTAGTGTTGCAGTGTTATGCAACCAGTAGTGGTCCAGTGGTAACGGCCTTGATTTACGAGTTGTAGGTCGTGGGCTCAAACCCTGGAAGACGCTTTACTTTGTGTAAATAGTTTTATCACCACTGGACTCAAAACGCTGAACGAAAACATCGTGAGGAAACCGGCATGTCCTAGAACCAAAAAATCAAAGACCATGTGATATCTACCAACCCGCACTGGGCCCACGTGGTAGATTACAGCCCACTCTCTCCTGAGGAGAGCAGGCCTGAGTCCCAGCAGTGGGAACATTGTAGGGTGATTATGTAGAGTTATGACAAGGTTATGTTATGCAGAGGTAAGCTATAAAGAACATTAGTGTAGATTAGTTTGTCCACATAATAAGAATAAAGTTTCGATTAGCTATACTCGTATAGAACTTGTACATAGAACTCGGTTTTCACTAGGCGTGGGTCGTTACGTGACTTTCGCGAAACGTACCGTAACTAGTGACTTCGAAGGCGTCACCTGTTTTAAAAACGTGTGATTTTAGTAACTAGTTATTTTCAAATTCTGTTTATCTATTCAGTGACTCAACATGGTGATTCTACCGAAGTATTTCAGTTATTAACGAAACGAAAATATTAAACGATTACCTACGTAATACTCTCACAAGCTTTAACTTTTTGGGACGAATAAGTTTTTGTAGCTATGCAGTTCCCGGGTCGACGGCGCGTCGTATTCCACGCGCGCCTCAAAGAGATGTCGTCAGCACAATGTAGGAGTCCACTAGGGCCGATGCCTGCCGGGGTCGCGGGAAGGTACTAATGGGTCACCGAGGCCCCTGGCAACACAGGCAACAGGAAGGAATACGGGTGGGTTTTAGTCAGTAAGAGTCTGACACACCCTCCCGCTCCGCCCAGAGCGGGAGAAGTTATTTAATGATTTCCCATCCAAAAAAAAAAAGCTATGCAGTTACTTTATATCATAAGCAACACAAATGAACTTCCCTTCATGCTTTATTCAGACTTAGGACTGACTGTTCGGATTGAATATTGTCACCACTCCGGATTTTGGGAACTCTCGGTTCGCTCGCTTTGCCAGCCAGTAGGCACAGGGCAGTCACTTATTACGCGCGATAGAAATAACATGCGCTCGCAACGTAACTTTTTTCGTTTCTCTCTTTTCATTTGGTTAAAAATTAGTGGATTGAAATGTAACTCACTTACAAAATCACGTGGTTACGAAAATCACTAGTTCATCATTTGACTCGAAACTAGTTTTTGGGCGACATGCCCCTTAGCCAGTTATTGTAAGCAGTGACGTGAAATAACGCCCATACCTAGTATTCGCAAAAATATAATAAGTACTTGTTCTACGAGTAGTAACCGTGTTGGTACCGTATGAATTATCAGCGATATAAAAAATTGCAGGGCTTAATCATAATTATAGTTCGTTACATCTGCGATTCTCATTCGTATTTTAAACTATATTTTACCCGCGGCTTCGACCGCAAGTTTATCGGAAATTATCCCACGAGACCGTAACAGACAGTATTGTTCCGTAGTAAACATGGAACCCTTATAGTTTCGCCATGTCCGTCTGTATGTCTGTCTATCTGTCTTTTTGTCCCCGCTGTAGTTCAGAGACGCTTAGTACTAGAAAGCTGTAATTTGGCATGAGTATACATATTAATCATGCCGACAAAGTGCGATAAAATCTTGAAAACGTTTTTTTTTAGGGTAGCAACCCTTTGACGTAATGTGGGGATGATATTTTTTTTTCTCGTCTATCCCATGGCGTGGGGTATCATTGGATAGGCCGTTCAAAAATATTGCGGGTCTGTGAACAGCACTTTTCGATTCAAGGATCCGCTTGCATAATATTAACCATTAAAGTGCTAATTTTTGTTTAAACAAATTATGGCAATTTATAATTACGTAGGTACCTAATACGTTCATAACTTGCGGTTGAGCTCTACGTTCCTCATACCGTATCGTATTTCGGAAGAAAATATTTTGCTCAAGACATACGTACTGTTACAGTTTCAAAACTAAGATTCCCCATAGGTATTGTAAATATCCGAAATTCGGTCCCCGATTTTATAAGATTTTCAACGGTTTATGTATTTAATTTAAAACATTTTTTCTTTTATATTGTTTTTACTGCAGAAGCTCAAAGTGCACGCTATTAGTTTAACGACACTGATTATTCCCGGTAAAGCGTAAAAACTGTAAAGTTTTTGCATAACTTAGTGTTAGGTTAAGTTCTGCATAATTTCTTTTGTAGAATTGTGCAATTTTCATACATACAACTTTTTATAGAGAACGTTCTGAGAATAGTGTTCGTGCCTAGATTTAATGTGTTTCAGAATATGTTTTCCTAATTAATTACTGAGTACTGATGTAGTTAAAAGTTAGTGGATACGCCGGGACCCCGATGCTCCAGAATGACATATAGTGACCTCATTGGTGATGTTCTTCAAAAAGGTCAGGTGCGTAGTACTCGCAACCGGCGTGCGTGTATGAACGTAAACGAAGAAGAAGTATGTAAGGAGCGTAGCAGGTGGCGTTCTATAGTTTCTGCCTACCCCCATGGGAAGAAGGCGTGAGTTTATGTTTCATTATGATGTAGTTAAATATATGGGAAGGGGCTTGTGGATAAGAAGGGGCTCGTGGCTTAGTAATAACAGCCGCACGGGTCGATCGATCAGGTTAAGTCTGACAACCAGTCTTACCAAGGGGTATCGCATTACCTAGTAATTGGGTTGTGGAGGTCAGATAGGCAATCGCTCTATTTAAAATACTAGTATTCAGCTGCATCCGGTTAGACTGGAAGCTGATCCCAACATAGTTTGGAAAAGGCAGGCAGAAGATATAGTAAAATATATATATAATATAATATATATATAAATATATATATATATATATATATATATATATATCGTCGGTGATATTCTGAAACCGCGGAACTAACAGTGTTTAAAACCGCGTATTTACAAAAGTAGCAAAATCGACATTTCGGATTTTCTAATTCATTCATATATATTTTACATAAGTAATGCCTACAATATTAAGAGGAATTTATGAATTTAAAAGTTTAAACAATAGAAAGTCAAGTGGTTTAGTAAATATTACGTTTTTCCTCGTTCCTGTAAAATTCACTGCACCTACCTTACGCGGTTTTAAACACTGTTAGTTCCGCGGTTTCAGAATATCACCGACGATATCTTCTGCCTAGTTAGAAGCAATAAATTAATATGGTCTGAACTGTCTTGTATAGCTATATCAATCGCCAGTAGACGTCGCTAAAGGCCATAATTATTGTATTTATTATCAGTATTCCCACAAAAATGAATGGGCAGCTAGTGCCAAGTACACGTCAGTTAATGGTAATAGAACCACATCGCTGTAAGTGTTGGGTTAGTGTTCACAGGATAACTACAGGGACACTAAAGGTGAGTTGATAAAGATACTTTCTTTTTTTTTTTGTTTTTATAAAAAAAATAGTAATCCTAATCATAACTTATATTATAAACTAGCTGCGCGCCGCGGTTTCACCCGTATAAGCTTTGATCCCGGGGGAATATTGGGATAAAAGTATACAATGTCCACAGATCATGGTCTACCCATGTGCCAAATTTCATCCAAATCTGTTCAGCCGTATTAGCGTTTATAATATTAATTAGGATAGGATAGTAAGGCTGATTAAGTGAGTTTGTTTGTTTGTTTCGCTTTCACGCTAAAACAGCTGAACGGATTTTGATGAAATTTGGCACATGGGTGGACCATGACCTGGGTTAGGATATAGGATACTTTTTATCTCAGTAGTACCTTCCCGTGGGATAATTTACGACCTCCACACGGGCGGAGCCGCGGGCAAAAGCTAGCAATTAAATGTTACAATAAAAAAAAAACCCGGCCTTTAAATCTATCTTAGCCCAGCACCGATTACTATAGGAAACTATTAGTTTAAAGCCCTATTTCAAATGACCGAACACTGTGACCGCCTAAATTGAGATAAAGCCTTTCAGTCGACGCTATCCTAATATACTAGTTATGTGTAGGAGGTATACAGTCAATACACTGTCTATTAGTACGTAATGTATTTATCATAGTGAGTGAGTCACCCGACGCTATTGGCCGACAGTGTACAATATAGATGCGGCTGTTAATCGGCTTGCGAGGTCACTGGGCCGATAACCGCACTGACTTGTACGACATACGTATGGCTATTAAGGCCTATTCAGATATAAGTGATCATTGTCACGCTTTGTAGCGATACCGAATCGGTACGCGATACCGAATCGGCACGCGATATCGCTATCGTGCTCGGTAGCGCTACCTTCTGGTTGTTAGTTGGTTTTGCGCCGCCCTTTAGTAAAGAGTAACTATACTAATATAACTATGAGTACACAGTAACTATGAGTTCACTACCATAACACACGAACTCATCCATGCAAACACTTGTGGGGAGGGGGGGAGTGATGCGTTTGTCGCGCGATATCGCATATCGAGTGCGATGGCGATATCGCGCACCGAATCGGTATCACTACCGAGCGTGACAGTGATATCGCTTATATCTGAACATGCCTCTAATCGCTAAAACTTTCATAATAAAATAATATTCTTATACTTTCGTATTGGCGTAAAATATATGCGAAGAGCTAATTCCATAGTAAAAATATTAGCCAGTCAGTTAGGTGGTACCGGGGATGACAGTTAAGAACGCGCCGGATGTATAGTCAAGTCTTTTATACTTTCGTTAGTATTCAAATTCTTTCCTTTATCAAGTCAAGACACCCTTCAGAGCCGTCAGACCTTTTCAAGCTACGGCACTGAGTAGACTATTGCATAGAAAACCATATTTAATTACTTGATAAAAAAAACATCAAAACATCATACACCTTTGACCAATGTTGTGTTGACATCAACCTAAAACCGTTATAAGGGTCTGGCTATTTTCTGAAATAAAAATCATTATTTATTTATTTTATGGTCACACTCAGTGTCGCATTTTTGATTCGGTCTGATACGTAAAGAAGATGGTTAAATGTCATTCTGTGGTTTTGAAGTTACGACGCAATATATAAATGCTGAACCGGAAACAGATTCTATCGTGCATTAGCTTTAAAAGGGACGAGCGTATTTTGGTTGTGACTGTTCGTAAATTTATGTATGGCTCACTTTTCCTAGACTACGCCTCTACGAATACTGGTGCTCTGATCAGTCAGCTCCGCTGCTCAACCTTGCTGAAAAAAGTGATAAGCTAATAATTTCAATATAACATAATGTATTTTTAAGAGGAGTGGTGGCCCAGTGGTAACAGCCACGACTTACGAGAAATGGGCCGTAGGTTCGAACCCTGCTGTCAGGGTTCGAATCTACGGCCTATTTCTAAATTAATAATAGAACCAAATATTCGAAGACATGTGACATCTACCAACCCGCACTGGGCCCGCGTGGTAGATTTCAGCCCGCTTCCTCTCGGAGAGAGTAGGTCTGCGTCCCAGCAACATGATAGGCTGATTATGAATATATTTTTGTAGGATAGCTTGTAGCGACATCGTTTAAGTCGACCTTTCCGTCACTATTTGTAACAGACAGGTCGACTTAAACGGTTCCATTAATCCACAGCAACCTTTGCGGTTTAGGAGGAAAATAGTATAGAAAATATCAGTATCTATATCATATAATATATAATAGTAGAATGAGGACTCTTTGGTTGACTTTCAACGTAAGTATTAGTGGACTGACCAAATTAATGAAGCTTTATGTTGACTTACCCCAATCTGCAATTAACAGTATAGTAACATCCTGCAATGTTGCTTACTTTCACTCCATTGATTTGGTAGCCTATAAGTTTTTGGTAACTCCAAGTCAAATATTTCAGCGAATCAGTAAATTGATTTTTTGATAAAAATATTAAAGTTCAGTTAAATTTAATTTACTCGACAAGATCCAGGAGAGGCCTATAATTAATTGATCGCGATAATGTGTGTTTCTTTAATTTATAACGTACCGACATTATCGTGGACGACCACGGCATCACCATAACACAGGGAAGTAAAATATATGTAAATAAATTAAGTCACTTTTAAATCTCTGTTCTCGATAAGGTTATAACGTGCACATCTACGTTATAAAGTGACGGTACCACCAAACTTCGCTGTTACTCTTCCAAAATCCTGCAAAAGTGGCACCACTTTTGCAGGATTTTGGAAGAGTCCACGATGTGTATTTTTTTTAAATTAATTTATCGTGGACGTTATTAACATCAACGGTAAAACCATAGGTGTCAACGTCTACGATAACGAGACGTGTACAATTATAAAAAGTGCACTAGCGTAAGCTTTAACATCAGTGATTAAAAATCGGGAAATGATCAAATAAAAAAATATTATATCACGTAGCACGTCGTAGCATTCCGTAGCTCCAACTCTTGTCACTTATACAGCGTATGGCACAAAGATTTATTCATATCATAATATGTATCTATGTTTAAATATAAATAACAGATACCTGGTAATAGTCTTTCTTTTTTGTTTACGATGTGCTTGAATAAATTGTCAAATCTTGTCGCATCTCGAAGTATTTCGTAGCACCAACTCTAACTTACAGGTACAGTGCAGTGGCGCCAAGAATTAACATATAATAATATGTATCTAAGCTTAACAATGAATGCCTGGTAATCAATGAATGGTGATAATCTTCATTTCAAAATTAAGTTGTGCTTGAAAAAGTTAACAATTTTCGTAGCACCTCGTAGCATTTCGTAGCAGCTACTGTATAATTTCGTAGCACCTCGTAACATTACGTAGCAGCTATTGTATAACCGCAACAACAGAAAAATGTTCTCCTTTTTTCTTACTTTTACGAAAAGCTTTCCAAACGTAACCGTGTCGTGAATTTCGTACAAACAAACAAAACTAAAACCGATTCACAGGAAGTGAATACACAACTATCAATTTATTGACACAAGAAAGTCACCGTTAGTTTTGTCTTGGCTTATTTAAACGTAATAGTATAAACAGAAAGCACACATGGATGCGGTTATCGAGCGACACATCGCGCCCACTCTATGATTGATTGGGTATAGGGTTGGAGGCACTTCCCCCCCGCCTGCCCCCCTCAGCCCCGCGGCGCTGGATCGAGGCACCGACGCCCGCTGAGACGACGTTGCTTGACATGATGTTCATTTGTTCTGATTTGTTAGACACCCGGGCACACCGCGCGCCGCTATAGCCAACATTACGTGATTGGAAAATATTATTATGATGTACCTCCCGGGATACGCAGCGGATAGTGCGTGGTTCTATTGTTGTAGGTATGTGTTATTGAGTTTTTTTTTGAAGAAACCGTTTTAAAAAGGTTTAAGTTAAAACCTTTATTAACCTTCTTATAGCATATTGCTAAAGCCAAGCCTGACCGAAACAAACTGGTTATAAACACGCAACCACTTTATCTATATTGGAAATAGTTGCGTAATAGGTTCTTATTTTATAGAAAGCTACTGCTTCCTAATTTAGGTAATAGTTAACTACTTTGGATAACTCGGCTCTATTAGACTCAAACACAAAGAAAGACAAAAAATAGTTTTATTTTTGCCTTAGGTAAAGTTCCAAAATGGCTACATCATAGTTAATTTTTGCTGCGCACGTCAAAAAACTTTGGCAAATGTTTATAGGCTAAATGCAGTGTCAACGAGCTATCAAATGAACGAATGATCGTAAAAGGGCATTGTATTGGATATTAAGCGATCGGGGTGTGTTAATTGGGGCATCCCCGACTAACGTGCAACATCAATTATGCGATACAACGAGGACATTACACCTTTATGCCGGGCGTTAACGGTTACACAATATTTGTATTACATTATACGTAATGTCATTAGTGTTTTGTGTTCTAATTACGTCGATTAGGAGAGGTTAATTAAGTTTTAAATGCGGCTAATACCTAATTAGTTTATAGCATATTTAGTTGTTATTGAAATTGAACTCTTGGCCGGAAAGTTGTTAAGTTCAGCCTTCTAGCAAAATGTTTTTCTCGTACATAATAATAAAAATAATTATTTTGGAAGTTCTGGCATATAAAACACTGAAACTTTAAAAAGAAAATTAAAACAAGAAACCGAAGAGCAATTCACCAATTTCTTTCTCTGGAATGACATTGCAAATACATATGATGACTGATATGTTTTCACAGAATTAGATTGAAGCAACACTAGTTGCTACCGATTCCTATTGTCTGTATCTACAACATCATCTTTTTAGCTAGTCGTCCTATTGTCACGCGCGCCTGAAAGCTCACTTGATTTACGATGACTGTTTGTTCGTCGTACTAGGGAGGTTTTCGCAATAACACTGCAGTCTACCTTTCATACATGCGCCGTGAATACCGCTTAGGCTTGATAACTAATTAATCACTAGCTTAGTGAGCGTGATTTCCTGCGGGAATGAAAAATGCTGTCACGATAAAACTGAGAAGGGTTTTACGGCGCCACTGGCTGTCACCGCGAGCGTTTGCACGATTCTAACTATAACTTTAGAACTAGTGATTGTAATCTAGATTGGAAGGAAGGTGATCGTTTGTTCCATTATTTAGTAGTTAATTCGTTATAAAACCAGATCACAACTTTGGATACAAGTTTTAATAGATATGTAGAATACTAACCTCGTGACAAAACAGGATTTTTGGCGATGTTTTGAAACTGAAAGAAAAAACGACATTTGGACCTCCTACGATTTATCAGAAACACTGTAGTGAAGTTGGGTAGAGAAACAATTTGTAACAACAAGATAGGTCTTTGATATCGTAGAAACTTCTCTAATATGATTAAAATGGTTGCTATATAGTGAGTGACATCGCCTAGTTTAGTCAGATTCAGGGCTGATACCCGCGGGTCCATTGCGCGTATCTCTACATCTATTGGATCATCGATTACCGCTCCGTCTTCCGACTCGTAATCGCTATACGAATCTCAGTGCCCGCAGATCTATGTCGCGGAGCACTTTAAACTATTTGTTATTTTACATCAAATCTAGTTTCTACCCGAAGAGTTTCGTCGTGAAGTTTGGATCTATTACCTGACTTTTTTAAAGTTAAGAATATCATCAATTCTGAACGGTAACAACAAGCTTTGTTGAACCTGTGTTTCAGGAGACTTATCGACGTTGGGCGTGCAGTACAATGGTGCCACTGTGGGTGGAAGAAGGGGCGGAAGAGGGCAGCGAGGAGGGGGGCAGGTCGCGGCGCGCGCCCGCCGAGCACGCGGCGCGGTGGCACGCGCGGCACCTAGAGCGCGTGGGGCACCTGGACAGGCGGCGCGGCGGCGCAGGCGGCGTGGTGGGTCGCTGGGTGCGCGCCGCCGCTGCCGGGCCCGGCCGGCCCATCGTCCGCCTCAAGCCTTGCCTTTCCGTCTGTCAGCTCGTGGAGCAACACTGCCCCTACTTCCTGCCGGCGGACCGCGCGCCCGCATACCCCACACAGTACGCCGGCGAGCCTACGTTCCTATGTCTCGGTGAGTTTCCATTATTTCCCGACTGCAGCTCAAACTTCACAACCCAAACAGTCGAATACGTCAGCTTAATGTCAATCCAATTTGCTTTTAACTATTTCCAGGGTACTGCTTGCTTGTGATTCATAGTCATATATGACTATGAATCACAAAAGTAAAAATCTAAAAGGCACACTTAATATACCTTTATTACTTTAAAAAATACCATTACAACATAAAAATTCAAATGATTTAAATGGGAAAAAATAATCAAAAAACATGACTACGTTAATATGTCAAATTCAAATTTAAAAACAAGATAAACTATGAGTAAAAGTTTGTAGGCCAGCTAGAATTAATAGATTTTAATTAGCAGAGGAAACGCTGCAGCCTAGTTTTGTGATGAGAAGGTGGTCCCGGCTGCTCCATCAGCCTAGTAGTTAACGGGCCGATTCCACTGGTAGAAATCTAAAAGTGAGCAAGTTACTGCATTTTTAGGAGTTATTCTGCTCATCACGCCGAAGATTTCAATAATATCAATAGAAGTTTACTACCTTTCAAAAAAATCTATAAAGTCGTAAAACCCGTAAAGTGTATACCAAGTTTTATCCACATCGGTTGTAAAATACGACCTGTAGAGGAGTACCAACAAACTGACAGAGGAAAGTAAATTTTGCCAGACTTGGAGCGGAGACGCTTCGCTCGCTCGGTAAATAATTGAAATCCGCTTACGACATATATGAATGTGATAATATTTTCGTATTCGGTGACGTAACAGTTATTAACATAAAATAATGGTAGCCACAGGATATTTTTATGAAATTCACGAGCATTCTGCACGCTTAAATACGTTGAATGATCAACGGATTTCAAGATTAGGCGCAAATAGCCTTCCGCTATGGCTTGGCCGCAGTTTAAAACGATAGAGCACAAAACAAACACCAGCTCTGTCGAGTTGCATGCTACTTTATTTTTCTTTGTGCACGTAGAAGTCTTTGTCTCTGACCAATTGTTGATTTGCACTTTTCGGTTTAACTTTCCCTCCACTTTAAATCCTGGTATCAGTTCAGGAATTTAATTTCATTTATTGGTCTACTTGTGAACTAAATACGATTATACAGAGTGTAGTAAGACCCATCACGAAACCGTCATTTTGTACATTAAACTGCAATTGTAACTTTATACAAAAATTATTTCTGGGAACTTTTATTTATTGGTATGAAAATTCGCTGTTTACGGTAGTGCGCAGTGTTATGCACGCAAAACGTGCTTATGCGTGCATGCAACGGTACAGGGTCATTGGACTATTTAACGTTAATTTATTTAATTTAAAACTCATATTCGCAAAAAAAATTAAAAATGTTGGAACTTTGACCCTTAATATCCCCGAACCAAAAGGTTCCCCAGGTATGGTCCAGTATAACAAAAACCGGCCAAGTGCGTGTCGGACCACGCACAATGAAGGGTTCCATAGTTGGAATGAATTTATCCCAAGAACAAACTTAACATTGTAGTTGAAAAACTTGTTGGATCATACATTCCAACGGCAAATTGCAAAGTTTGTACGCACTATTTATTGTGCGTACAAAATTTGTTTGTACAAATAACATGATAAATCTATCTACGTTTACGTAGAGATATTTATCATGTTATTTTAAGACCATAGACTTCTTATAGGTTTTATTTTTTTTTTAAATAACTTTATGGTTTTATTTTTAAATTATAAAAAAAATAATATCTGAAATCCATACAATAAGCTCTTTCATTTGATATGTTATACGGTACAGTCTGCAAAAATGTTTTTGTAATTTTCTCATTTGCTCCCATAGTGTGACCTCCACGTCCGTGTTTGGGGCACAAAAATTCATCTGTGTACGAAATTTCGACTTAATCGGCCCAGTAGATTCGGAGAAAATTGGCTGTGACAGACGCATAGACAGACAGACACATGAGTGATCCTATAAGGGTTCTGATTTTTCTTTTGAGGCACGGAACCTTAAAAATAACCACAATGACCGGAAGAACAAGTGACACCATTTATAAACGGTGATAATCAAATTGTTGACATTTATTGTAATATGTATAGCATGATACGGTTCGTTTAATATACTGTGACGATTGATTTCAGACCCGCGCATCCCGGAGACGGGTGCGCAGGCGAACAAGTCCAACTACGGTCGGGACGAGTGCTGCTACTGGTATTGCGAGGGGAGGTTGTGCTACCGGTGCGAGCTGCGGCTGAGCGAGACGGTGCGGCCGGACCCCGAGCGCTGCCCGCCTGTGGAGGAGCGCGGCGCCGGTTGCTCCGTGCCTTACGCGGCGACCGGCGCCAGCGCCCCCCGCCCACCGCCCCCGCGCGCCCTTCTCGCGCTGCTGCTGCTCGGCCTGGCCGCGCTCGCACGGACCCACTGGACCGCCCCCACACGTTTAGTGAAAGTGCGCGATTCGAGGTTATAGTTTTACGTTCACGTGCGTCGCACCCGCGCGTTCCACGATCGCGGCCAGCGATCAGAACCTCTCTTAGTGCAGAACTTATAATAATAAATAGCGTGCGGTTACGAGACCGACGGGGGACGCGAGCTGCGGCGACGGAGCGCGCGCCGCCGCACCGCCGCCGCCCGCTACATACACTCAAAGTTAATATTTGTGTCCGCTCGTTGGTTACACCCGAAACATGAAAACACCAAATGTTCACTCATTAATTAATTTACGCATTTACCTCGTAAGCGCTGTTTGCCGATGTTCCGGCCAATATGTTAATATTTTTGGCACAATTTGTAAACAAAGATACATGTTTTGCGTTGAGCGAAGATGTTGCGTATATTTTACATAATGTTTTACAGTTACATTGTTCATATGGCACAGAGTTTGGAATGCTGATCTAGTTTGTGTACCTTCATGAATAAAAGCAATATTTTACACGAAATTGTTAAGAAGCATAACTCCATAAAGTTCGCTCATGAAGTTTCAAACAATGTATGTACGAAGCGTACTTTGTGTTAGGTATCGTGTGATGATAATTTTATACTACATTATTATGTAGACCAGACACCTGATGCAATAAATACTTATATATTACATACGCGCCATAATCGCAAGCTTTGACAGGTTGAGATTCTCAGCATCTTCAATCACCGTGGGATAAAGAGTAGGCGTCACGTCTGAGATCTCTTATCGTACCTTAGTTTGTACCTCCGACGCACAAAGTTAACGCGACAAGTTTCGGGAACACGATCCGGACGAGAGAACTCTACTCTTTTGAACATGTGACAATAGGTAGGTATCTCGTACTGGAGGATGGTTTCTTAGAGAGTTATTTTTGTAATGTTGCACTAGTGCAGCGAGCGCGGGGTCGAGGTCCCGGCGGCAGCGCGCGGGTCTGGCACAGCACAGCCTAGCTCACACCGCCGAGTGACTCCACGGAGCGCCTGCAGCCGCCGCTGCCGCCGCGACGACGGCGACGCCTGCCCGTTCGCACGTCAACGCCTAATTAATAGTGATTACATGATTATGTATAAATGAAATAATATAGGATTAATATAAGTAGTTGTTGTTTTGTAAGAAGTAAAATATTATGAATAATGCATATAATGAAAGTTATATGCAATATATTCCGTCTTATGATCTAACATTTTGGTAATACAGAATGGTTGATAATGATTTTTATATGAATTGATTTTTAATATATATTATTGTATATGTATATCGTGTCGACTATTGATAATGGTAAAATGACCTTCATCGTATTGTTGTTTCAACATTTATAGGTAACAACATTTGTTAGTTTTGTTTTATTTTTGAAGAATATTAGAAGAGTATCGTTAAACATTATGTGATGAAACACATAATTTAATGGTTATTAAGACTTTATTGAATGAACATTTGTTGAGAATATTGCCCTCAGAAGGCATGTAGTTGTTGTATTCAAATAAATGATAATAATATTAAGTAAGTTATTTTTTACGTTTTTATCGTGTGTACATATGTCAAAACGGTTTGTTGTTTCCACTCCCATACTTAATCGTCGTCACCGAAGGTGCTAAAGGTCTATTAACGCTTCTTAAGACTTGGTTTGTGTCAACTTCAATATGAGCTGATCTGTTTGTCTGTCTGTGTGATGCACGCGGGCAGCCTCGCGGTACTTCCCGCAGTCTCGCTGTACGGATGCCCCCACACTCATATCACTCGACGTTTACAAAACTTCGTCTACAAGCCTATCAACTATTATAGTATTTTCAAGTGAAAATATCCCTTCAGTAAAGAGTTCACTATATCGACTAGGAATATAAGAAAGTGTGAGCAAGTCGTGCCAATAGATCAGTGAGTCGTTATTGTTTCAGTCGAGTACGTTGTTCGCTCCTGCTCCTCAGTGCCTTCACTCTGAAGTGAACGCGTCCTGCGCCTCATAGCTGTGCTGTCTCTGAACCCGCATGAAGTCCGCGTCGGACATTCGCACTACATAACAGAATGCGCGCATGCGCGCATACCTACCCGATTGTTTTAGCTAAATGCGTCGGTTTGTCACTCGTTGTATTGCCTTCATCTCGTTAATGCTGTGACAGGGAAGGGTAGTGTAGTCTCTCCATCGCATCGTCATTACATTTGGTAACCGCAGTTGAAAGTAAAATGTTGAAAATCATAGTGTTAGTCTCTTCAAGAGAGTTTATAGTAGGTATTAGAGTTCGAGAGATGTTAACAATAAAAAGTTTGAGATCCATTGTTTGCAATTCATCGAATACAGATATTGTAATATTTAAATTGAAGTTCATGTCGAAAATAATATTGTTTGATGAATTCACAAATATAAATAACTTTTAATTTCATATTAAATCTAAGAATCTAACTAGAATATCTTAATAGTGGAAGTTTCTGGTAAATTCATTTCAGAGAGTCAGGTCTTTATGCACTTAAATTTATTAAAATAAACAGCAACATTTTGCAAGTTGATCGTTGCCCTACTGCGTAGGCGCTCTTTCACGGTATCTACGTGTATCTATCTATATATAAATTAAATTATCAAAATGTCTAAAATTTAGTAATAGAAAATGAATTACTAGAACATAATTAATTGGATCAATTTCGAGCACTCGTTAAAACTTACACATTGACCGTGCATTTCTTCTTGTGAGTGTTGCCACTCTACACTATCGATGTCTTCACTCGTTCACTTTATTAGAGTAGATAGTGAAAGACCAAAAGAGAGGAGTTCGGTTCGGATGACTTTGGTTTGTCATCTGTTCAATAACGACAATCACCCCACCCCAGCCCTGCAAGAAATGTTGACAATTTACTACAAATATGATACGACACATGTTTTGTCTCAAACATACGTACTGTATCCAATAAACAACACACGAGCGCAACGAATAATATGAGTTTATAGCATTTTCTATCTGTTCCCGAAATCGTTTTGATGCAGACATCGAATGAGCAATAATTCAAAGAAGATCTTCATACTAAAGCCCGTGACGTTAGACGAGCGGTGACGATCGGTGCACACGCGGCGCACGGTCACCGACTACACACACACGCACTCTCGCACGCGAACACACAACGTGCCATTCTCTCTAGGTTTAGTGTAACGGGTGTATTCTTAATATTTCGTTAAACGTTTGGTGATAGTGTATACATTATGTTTTGAAATTATATACGTATGTTTTGATGTACATAAATAAAGTGTAAATGTTTAACGCACAAATAATATGACGACAAGCTGATGTAAAGCGGTGTACGAAAACGTATGTATTTAGCTGTAAAATGTAACTGGAAAGTAAAGATTAGGAAATAATGAACGTAGGAACTCCCATGCTCCGTCTGCTACCGAGGTCTCGTTCGTTTGTCCGCCATATCGTGGTTCTCTTGCTGACGTTCCGTTGTACTCCACTCTGTGCTCGTTTATCAGTTCCAGACTTCCACTGCTCGCTGCCGCCCTTCGCGGTGAGGCAGCGAACCTTACCTCAAGTCCATTTCAATGTAAATTATTCGATAATCAGGAATTAACTAGTTGTACTGTTCAATATGTTAAGTCCCTCACCTAGGTTGCGCGGCAACTCATTTGACTGTCACACACACGCACAAAACAAACAGAAATATAGGCTTTCGGGGTCGTCCATCGATGATTAAGCATTTTAAATGTGTATTTACGTACATTATTATTCTCAAAAGTACATATAGTGTAATATGTAAGCAAAACACCAAATTGTAGCCTTTACATTTTCAGCAGTTATCCACGACATAGTACGTAATAAACAAATCAATGTACGGAACGTTATATATTTTTTCAATCGCTGTGATATGTACTTAATTTCATATAACAATGTTATATTCAGTCAGTACTGATAAGTACTAATACATATGTATTGATGGTCGTTCGAAGAAATGTTTCCGTAATGGTGATGTTGAAATATTTTTTACAACTTATGATTATTATTTTCGATGACTGCCAGTAACTGTCACTATGCTTAGGGGTATTAAAAGTAAGATGTGGCTCAGCTGTGGTATTAAAATAAATGAGTAAATATGGGCCTTTTATGTAAAGCGTGTTTTTAACTTCATGACGTAACACAGTGGAGTTTCTGCTATGGATGATCTAAACTACATTATAAATAGCATTGGAGCCGGAGCGAAGTGGTACTCAAGCCTACTCAAGAGTTAGGAGTCATCACCATGGCTTTTCGTATTTATATTTATTGTAATACCACATCCGAATCTTAAGAAACAACGAATATGATTCACGTTTGAAGATTTTGTAATGCATATTATCGAGTTCATTTGTATTAGTGCAGTAAAATAATGCCGAGAAATATGTGGATTTTTGAGTTTCTGTTATTAAGCATCGGACATAAAAATACGGAAAATTATGAAATAGTGGACGTTTTTATTTGTGTTGTCGCTCTGATATTGTGCGAAACTGCGAATCCTCAGAAGATGTATTGTGATTGAAATCGGGTAACGTTACGGTTACCGACTACAAGTAACACGATACGATATGGCCTTCAATTGTTTAGGCAGGAGTTAAGTAAATTAAGACACATTTGAAAATGTATCAAGTCTTATGAAGTTATAGTGTATCAATACTACATAATACATTTAAATAGATTTAACAATTTGTACGTTATTTTAAACTGAAGGTTCATAGGTAAGCGATTCATGTTTGCAACCCCGAAAGTTTCTCTTAAGAGTACATTGTCTGAATTAAAATCGTTGGGTAATGTTATTTTTATTATTTCGACAAATCCAGTTTGGTTATAACACAAATATGTAGATAAATCTAAGTCATTTTTTGAATTATACCGTTAAATAATATATAAAATATATAATGCAAGCAGAATATAAGGTACACGGGTAGGCAGGTAACATGACTTAATGACATGCAGGAAGTCAATTAGTTTTGTGGATTTTAGCATCCGAGGCTTAGGAATGGCAAGCAGCTAGTAGATGTACTTAGTTATAATGGTGGAAGGAATTTTGAGGTTTTTTACTAAACTTGTACTTTATAAAAGTGCAATGTCGGTTACATTAATATGAGTGAGTTTCCAGATCCCAAACGTTTCGTATTAATAAAATAGTATTTGTTTTCTGATTTCTATATTCATATAATTTGTCTATTTTGTTTTCAAACAAAAGTTCTAGCAAATAACAACTTGTTTTTTGCCCGCGAGAGGTAGTTCCCATTGTATAATACTGTTTTCTAACTTTGTGTACTTGTCCAAGTAAGTTCGCCGCAATACTTTGACAAGGTTGACTTTAAGTTAACTCACAAATTTAGGAATGGCTTAAAGAAAAATCAATCCCTTTTTTTTTGGGTGGGAAATCATCAAATAACTTCTCCCGCTCTGGGTGGAGCGGGATGGTGTGTCAGACTCTTGTTGACTAAAACCCACCCGTTTTCCTTCCATTGCCTGTGTAGCCAGGGATCCTCGATAACCCTTTAGTATCTTCCCGCGACCCCGGCAGACATCGACCCTAGTGTAACCCTACACTTGTGCTGACGACATCTCTTTGAGGCGCGCGTGGAATACAACGCGCCGGCGACCCGGGCCTGGTCCTTATCGGACGTGAGCTACCCATTGCTCACCGTCCGCAAACCCGCGCCTACGTTAGCCGGAAATCCGCCCGGGATTCCCGAAAACGAAAACTCAGCCCCTAGGCATTGTAAAATAAGAATGTCATTCAAACAAAACAGAAAGTATTTGAACAAGAATGATTGAATTATTGTCTATTTTTTCATAAATATTTTAGGTAAACACGTAAGACCCGTCGTAAGTCTGAAAACTCTTCGAAACAAATTAAATAAGTATTTGTCACTTAAAATTTATTATTTTTTATTAGCAAAATAAACAATGTCAAAAGTAACTGTCGACTCGTGTACTAGCACCAAATTGTTAAGAGAGACGTCACAAGTCTGTATTTAATACACGTTCAGGAACATAGACGAATCTGGTGCTGTTGGAAGTTACGAAGGTTAAAGGTGTTAGTTTAGGAAAATGCCTGCGATCTATCTACTTATTTGTTTCATTCAAGGGTCTGTTCATTAATTAGTATAAATATAATGAATGTCATTAGTGTTATTTCCATTAAAAGTAAATGTTTTGTGTTAATTTGATAGCGTTATGTTGGCTCTAGGTGAGACTTGTAGCCGTTCATTTGACTGTACCGTTTAGTTACACTTTAAGTACATTTTGTACTGTTTACACTGAACGTGTGGTTGCGTGTTCGTATTTAGTTTAACGTATTCTCTACAGAATCGCATTGGTCTCATTTATTCCTAATAAGTTCTAGATCATATAAATATATGTATGATTATGAGGACTTTAAAAGCACATGATATACTGAAATTGAATGTTTATGTTAAATATCGTTTTGATAAACTATGTAGTTAGGATTGCACTGTTGATGAAAAGTACATTAAAATAATTGTCGATCTGTCACCAGGACTGCTTAAACATAATTTTAATCTCTATAAATAATATCATTAAATTGCCTAATTCATAGTGAGAAAGGTAGTGTAGAATAAAATCTTAACTCATAATGATAACAAGGGTAAGCACGTCGAGGGCGAGCGCGGCGCGCAGCGCGGGCGCGGGCGCGTCGCGGCGCCTTGTCTCACACGCGGGCTCAGATATATTGATATGATCTAGGATGTGTTTGTAGGTGTTTCTCGAGTAGTGATCGTGTAATAAGTCTTATGTTACGCCTTCTAAATGATTATAAACTGTTAGTGTGCGACAAGGGCTCGCGGGTGGCGGCGGCCGCGACTCCCGGCCGCTACGCACGCCTACGCCGTAGGCGCGGCGTAGCAGCCGCGTAGTCCATCGTGGGCCGCGCCACCGTCGCATGTAGACATCCTTCGACACTCGAAGTAAGATTAATCACGTTCGAATAATCGTAGACAGATTTTGAAATTTAATATTATTTGCATTTTCCTAAGAGTTTAGAACGATTGAGACAGTAGGTCGCACGACCGTGTTATGATGAATTGTGAAGATGTTTATTAAAAAAATGCGTTTATGAAAATGGAATAAAAACGAAAAATATTGTCATATTTAATAAAACTGTAATTAATAACTTAAGAAGAATTATTGGGAAAACAGAAAAACGTTAAATAAACCGATTAAAAATACAAACGCGAGTGTTATTTATCCCTGGGGTATTAAGGTTTAAAATAAAAAGCAGAAATATGTCACTTTAAACATTTGAATATAAAAATCGTCGGTTCGTCAATGTTAAACACGAGCTTACATCATCTATTTATCTTAAGTATCAAAACTTTGCGTTAAATTATCGTTCTCGCAGTATAAAGGCGCATTCGTCATCACAGCAGCGCATTTGCTATACACAGTATACCGAACGCGTCCAGGTACACAGCACAAATTACAGCCAGAGCCACGGTCCGCGCGGCGTGTGACAGCGGCGTCAGCAGGCCGCGAGCGCTCGCACCGCTGTCTGTGCCCGCTGTTGTCGCCAGAATCCGATCCAGCTGCATACACACAACATTGTATGCCTAACACGAACTATAACATTTTATGGAAGCATCCGCTTTTTCATTAGACACATAACAAAACGATTACACAAAATGTAAAATGTGCGAATATCTGATACTGACAAATCCATTTTGCTCTGTGTAATGTAAAAAAAAAAATGTTTTAATGAGATGATCAGCAAATAGACAGCAAATGGTACTGCATTGTTATGTTTCATGACTGCTCGTTTATTATTGCATTTTAAACTATACGTCAATGATATGCATATGCAAGACAAAAGAAGGAACGGAGTTGATAGTACAAAATCAAAATGAAATCAAAGTAAACCTACAGATGCGGATGAGTGAAGTCGCGGCGGAGGTGGTGAAAGCCTCCTATTAAACGACGCGGTTCGGGGCCGCGAGTGAACTTCATGTTACAGTCCAGCACCAGAAGACTGAACGCTCACCACTGAAACATCAACTTGCCTTTAGCAACATTACTTTAGTTCCCCGACACCGGTACCACCAATATGTGCAACTACTACTAACTACGACACCATACTATTTACATGGTTTTTTTTTGTTGATGCTTTCGTCTCTCAGTCTACATAGTTACGTACACTGTTCGTGAAAACTGAACACTGTATTTTTGAATTAAAGATGCCATTTACCATTTATTAGCGTTATTATGGACACAATAGTCGCATATCATTTGAAAACCATATAACAATATTAAGTGCTTATTTTGACTTGTAATTTTCCTATTTAACGAAAGTTACTCAAAAATTGTGTATGATTTCATGAATAGTATATTTTTATATATGCAATAACTTTCCTAAATAAAAATTCGTCTAACGACGAATCACATCTTAAACTCTACTATATACATACCTACATGCATTACCTACTACTTCTAATCAAAGTATTTTGAAAGGCTCCGTTCTAAAAGTTTCCAATCTATTCCTAAATTTATTTAATATTACCACTTATTTTAACATTCAGTTGTCCACCGTATTATTTTTATCAAATAAATCTACTTTGATGTTAGAATATTAACTCGCTGTGTCACAGTGAGTCAGATTCATGCTTCACGCTTGTGTTAGTCACAAAACTAATCTATTAAAATATATGGACAAGAACATTTATGTCATCAATAATAATTACAATCAGTGTTCAACTTACAATGCGTTCGAATATAATCGAACATGAAACATTAATAGAATTAGATATACAAATATTATATACGAAAACCTGCAATTAAATTAAAATTAGAAAATTACTGAGGGAAAAAAAAAAAAAAAAAAGAAATAAAGAAAAAAAAATGTAAAATACCATGCAAACATAAATTATTAAACCATTATGTCAATAAATGAATTGCAATATAAACGAAAAAGAATAATCAAAAAAATAAAAGTCATATGAACACTATACACAATAAACACCATAAAAAATTATTACATGTCAGTTTCAAGAACAATAAGACTATTACAACTCATCTAATGAGTAGAGACATCTTTCCAACAGGAAAGCCTTGAGCCTTGCCTTAAATGAGCCTGTATACAGTATGCTTTTTAACTCCAGCGGTAATTTATTAAATATTTGAACTGCTTGATACTGCGGACTATGCTTAACTATTCCAAAAGTCGGTACGATTTTATTTCCAAAGTCTTTTCTACGTGATTTTTCCATTACCAGCCTGTTCTCGTCTGTTTCGTAGTCGTATACATATTTTTTCAAAGTGTTTAACAATACTACTACATAAAGGCTAGTTACTGTGAGAATACCAAGTTCTTTAAAATATGGCCGACAGGTGTCTCGTTGAGAAATGCGGACAATGGTTCGGATCGCTCTTTTTTGGAGAATGAATGCCCTATGCCAGTTATAATGGTAGCTGTTTCCCAAAAACTGTATGCTATACCTCAGTTTGGACTCGATCAGCGCATAGTAAACCATTTTTAAATGTTTTTATGCTAACTTCATTTCTAAGAGTTCTTAAGGCATAGCAAGCAAATGATATAGATGAATCCAGTGCTGCTAATTCTTTCTTCCAATTCAACAATTCGTCAATATAAATTCATAAAAACTTGACCTCCTTGACAAGCTCAATTTTAATTTTGCCTAGTTCAATGTCCATACTGTCTTTGTTACGGGCATTAGTTTTAAATAACATAATTTTGGTTTTAGTCGTGTTTATTATAAGCATATTCGCATTGAACCAATAATGAAAGGCCTCTAGAGCTGCGTTCACCTTAACAGTAACGTCTTAGATATCGTTATCAGCAACTATAGCATTTGTGTTATCCGCTAAGACTACCAGTTGTATGTCCGGTAAAAGTTTATGTGCGAAATTGATTAGGTCATTAGTGAACAATATGTATAATAGAGGGCCCAAAATTGACCCTTTTTTTTTTTTTTTGAGGGTGGGAAATCATCAAATAACTTCTCCCGCTCTGGGCGGAGCGGAAGGGTGTGTCAGACTCTTACTGACTAAAACCCACCCGTATTCCTTCTTGTTGCTTGTGTTGCGGGGGCCTCGGTGACCCATAAGTACCTTCCCGCGACCCCGGCAGGCATCGGCCCTAGTGGGGGTCCGCTACTATGTGCTATGTGCTGACGACATCTCTTTGAGGCGCGCGTGGAATACAACGCGCCGTCGACCCGGGCCTGGTCCTTACCGGACGGTGAGCTACCCATTGCTCACCGTTCGCAAGCCCGCGCCTACGGTGGCCGGAAATCCGCCCGGGATTCCCGACGCCCTGGGCGTCTCCTGCGGCGGCTAGAGGCGAGAGGGCGCGAAACTTGCCTTTCCCTCAACCGTCCCGCCTCCTCCTTCGCGAGCATGGTGACGGCTGCCCATGCCCTCTCGCTCCGTACCATGGCCTGAACCAGGGCCGGACGCGAGAGGTCTCTGCCACCGATCGCCTCCACGAGGACACGGCGGTGCTCTGCCCAAGCCGGGCAGACCTCCACCGTATGCTCCACCGTGTCCTCCCGCCTTATCCGACACAGGAACCTCCCGAAGCTGCCGTGTCCGGTGAGGACCTGCGTCAGGCGGAAGGTGAGGACGCCGTGGCGCCTCTCCAGCCAGTCCTCAAAGAGGGGACTTATCGCCGCAATCGTGGCATGCCCAGCACTGGGTTGCGACAACCGTACTTTCCATGACGCCATGAGATCCCGCCGGAGCTCCGTCCGCTGTGCCGCGATTTATCGCGGCAGCGGACTTACGCCCCGGCGTTTCGCCTCCTCGCGCCACTCCCATACGTGCGCGAGGACTTTTGCCTCCAGATCCCATGGCGGCAATCCGGCAAGGAGGCTCGCTGCCTCACAGGAGACCGTGCGGTATCCTCGGACCATCCGGATGGCCATGACCCTTTGGGCCATGCTCAACCGGCGGGCTGGCCGCAGCGCCAGAGAGCGCGCCCATACAGGAGCCCCGTAGAGGGCCATGAACCGCATGACCCCCGCGTAGAGCCTCCGGCAGGAGGCGTTTGGACCCCCTAGATTGGGCAGGAGCCGCTTCAATGCAGCGCCCGCCCGCTCCAGTTTGGGAGCCAAACGTCGGAAATGCTCCACGAAGTTCCACCGGCTGTCGAGGACGAGTCCCAGGTACTTCATCGTCGACTCGACGCCGATAGAAACCCCTCCTACCGTTATTTGGGACCCCAACGGTGGCGCGTTCCGAGGACCATGAAAACACATGGCCTCGGACTTGTGCAGGGCCACCTCGAGTCCCAATTGCCGGATCCTTTCGACGATTGTCGCAACCCCGCGTGCCGCTAATTCGGCCGCGGCCTGGTGCGACCTCCCCTGCGCCAGGACCAACGTGTCGTCAGCGTAGCACACTGACCCTTGAGGCACACTGGCAGTAATGCTTAACATAGATGACCTATAGTTGCTTTTATATCCGTTTGGTTTTATAGAATCAAGTTCGACAAAGAGTTTTCTATTTTTAAGGTAAGAAGTGAAGAGTTGTAAGGCTCTACCACTTACGCCATAGTGGTCCATTTTTGTGATGAGAAGTTTATGGTTAATAGTGTCAAAAGCCGCACTTAAATCCAAGTAAATACCAGCTACCCTCATTTTACAATTTATTTTAGTAACCACACCATTTAGTAACATATAAATAGCATCTCCCGTACCAACATTCTTCTGATATCCAAATTGTCTTAAATAAATAACTTTATTCAAATTAAGATGTCTACTTAAGCGGTCTTTTAAAATTTTTTCGAATTTTTTTGCCAAAGTGGGCAGTAAAGAAATAGGCCTATAGTTTGTCGGATCAGTTTTTGTGCCCTTTTTATGAATTGGGGTAATCTTAGCAATTTTTAGTTGTTCCGGGAAAATGCCTTCTCCAATGCACTTATTATATAAATTCGAGAGCGGCTCAGATAAAAATGCTAAATTGTCTTTTATTACTGATATCGGAATTTCATCATAGCCACAAGATTTCTTATTTTGCATACTATTCACTATTTTTGAAATTTCATTCGGAGTAGTAAGCGAGATATCCATATCGTTTGCCAATATTTCCGAGCTTTGTTGAAGAAAAAAGACAGCATCCTGACTATCATTACCAGGCATTATGTACTTATGAGCGAATTGCTTTACTAGAATGTCAGCTACTTCCTCTGGGTTATCTATTATTTGGTTATTTGTTTTAAGTCGAACTTCCACCCGTATTGCTTTAACCCTATTTGTACTCTTATTTATAACTTTCCAAATTTCTCTACTTGAATTTTTTGATTGATTAATTTTTTCACTGACTGTAAGTTTTATAGCATTGGAAATTACCCTTCTAAAAATTCTAAAATAATTATTTTTTAGTTAAGAACACTAGCGTCAAGTTTATTTCCACAAGAGCATAATATACGTTTCATTTTACTCGATGTTTTCACACCTCTTGTGACCCACTTTAATTGAAAATTACGTCTTAATTTAACTATTTGTTCACGTTTTCCAAAACTGTACTGAAATATCTTGCCAAAAGTCTTCAAAAATGTGTTGATTCCCATAGCACTCCAGTTATGTTCAAGTATTCGTTGTCCAAAATTTACACCATTCTTATAATTAAAAACTCTCTTATTTGTAGTAATATGATTGTTATTGTCAAAGTTATCAATAACATTTTCCAAAGCGAAATCACCCAGTAGAGCCCCGTGTCCATCTGCCAAGCCATTGTGGTCAACTACACATTATTGCGCATAAAAGTATGAGTATTAATGAGATATCTAAAGTTATAGCATGTCAACAGCCTCATGAACTCAATTCGTCTTTTGCTCTCTGTGAGCATGTCAATATTAAAATCTCCACAAATTACACACTTCCGATTAAATAAATTCTCCAGCAGTTTTTCCAAGGTTTTCATAAAATTATCAAGGATTACGATAACAACAACAAAGATAGAGACCGGAATTAATATCCTTTATACAGCAAATTTCAAAGCTCTCTACTCTATACATTTTATTTATTACATCTACAACTTCAACTTTTCTGTCCGTGTATGCTAAGATTAAGGTTCCCCCCCCTTTTATTTTTATTTCTAGTATTATAAGATACAAGATTGTAATTTTCTGTATTTAATAAATTTACATTTTTATCGTTCAAGAAATGTTCACTTAAGCATACATAGTCTACCCTTCTTTCAAGCGTTTTTAAATAAATGGATAATTCATTTTTCTTATTGCTAATTCCACACACATTCTTATGACATATACACAATTTAGATGGAAGATGTGATAAGACTGAATGTTCATTTTTACTTTTACTTTTACGTGATGCCATAGCAGTATCTATTATCACTCACGAAAAAATTCTGACTGTTGTGTCTGTTGTGTGTTGTGTTGTGTCAGTTTGTGACGCGGAATTTACAGATTTAGTTTGTGTGAGGATACTGCTATCAATCGATGAGTCATTAGAATCGGTTTGGGTAGAAGCATTTGTAAAATATTTTACTCTACTTTGTTTTTCATATTCTGCCATTTTTGTCATATAATTTTGGTAATTAATTTTGTAATTTTTATGCAAAAATTCTCTATGAATTAGTCGACATGCTTGCAATTTATTTACATTTTTCGGTTGTCTGACATAATGATTGATATCCAAAGAAATCAACATTGAATTTTTACAGTTATTACATACAAGTTTTACTGAGTTGTTTAACGAAATCGTGTTTACGTAGTCATTATTAAAAATCTTACCGACTAGTACATTTGTGGACTTTAATTGGCACAGGGTGTAGTGTAAGAACGTCTGAACTAACATCGGATTTCTATCATTAGAACCTGCCAGTATCAGTACAAAATCAGATTTGGTGAAATAAACGCACGTAGATACACAAGACTTCAGTACTTCATCAACAGTAGCATACGGTTTTATAATTGAAGTAACGGTAAAGGAGTCTCCTAAGTAATACTGAAGTATATTTCTTACACCATATCCTGTTTGGTCAGCAAAAATCATGACTCTATTCTTCGCTTTGCTGTTGTTCGCAATGTCTTCTTGTAACTTCTTAATCACTATTTGAAGAAACTCGCTGCTGGGTTTTGTGTTTAGACGGCTCATTAAAGGCCCCATCCTTCGAGAAGTTAGCATTGTATCCAGTTCCTTCAGGGCTCGTAGTTAATGTGAGAAAATTATCGCTATGAGTATTTTTGCTCAGTGGGGTAGTACAGGCGTTGGTTGATATTATTAAATCCTTACCGGACCCTTTATCAAGTAATGTAGATTCTTCTGTTAATATTGAAGGGTCAGATTTTTGGGATTTCATGGGAATTATTGATTGGTATTATGACAGGACAATCTTTTTTTGATCTTGTTGGTGTAGATATACTGTTACTTTGTAAGTCTTTTTGTAAGCCATTTCGGAAACGTCTCGGAGTCGTGCACTTTCTGTCTGATAAGGTTACTTTTTTATATGCATCAATAGTTGTTTGGCAGTTCCCTAAATCCGTCTTCAATCTAAAATTTTCGCTATTTAAGTTCTCAATCTCTAAGTGTGCACTATCTACTGAAGGTGGTTCAAAATCTTTATCTTACACTGATACTGATCTTCGTCGAACTGACGAAAACAGACGCTGCAATGCTTTATTAAATGTTCAACACGATTACGTTTATTTTATGCTTGGACACTCCCGGATGTCGATGTTTTTATGTTAAAACTTTGCTATATTACTTTTTATTTTCGTGAGAAATCTTAATCCGTATTCAAAATAATTGTACTTATTATAAAGTTAGTTCCTAAACCACAGTAAAGGATTACCTAGATTCCGAAATGCTGATGATAAGAGTATACATTCATAGGTAGACAAATGGTGTAGGCAGCTGCATAATCAGCCTATAATGTTCCCATTGCTGGCACACAGGCCTCCTCTCTGTGAGAGGGAGTGGGCCGTGACCCACCACACGGGACCAGGGCGGGTTGGTAGATGTCTCATGTCTTCGAATTGTTTGGTTCTAGGACATGCCGGTTTCCCCATTATGTGTTCCTTCACAGTTTTGAGAGCATTGTTGATGAAAAAATGTACACAAAGTAAAGCGCCGGCCCGGGTTAGAACCTGCAACCTACAACTCGTAAATCGCGCGGCCGTTACCACTAGGCCAGCACTGTTTATAAGCAGCTCAGGACCGTCTAATGGCTAACCTTGGTATGTAGCCTGGCTGTCTAAAGATGTATCTACCTAGGAACGTAGATGAGGTATAAATAAAGTAAGTATGAGTAAGCGAAGCGTTATTATAATATACAAAGCTGTATAAGCTGGCGTGACTGCCTCCACCACATGCAAGCACTAACTACCTTGCTAAACATGCAAGTGAAATGAAATGAAAGTAACGAACAGGCAGCGTGGAACTAGCTCGCCGGTACCAAGGTACCAAAATCACCGCTTATGTTCTACATATAATCTCAATGGTATTCTTATATTGTATGTGACTAATTGAGTCTTTGTTCTTTATGTAATTTCTCTATGTACAATATTCAGGAACACCGAGGCTATTTCCTGAACCAGAAGAATGAAGTGCATGCTGTGGTCTCCTATAAGTGAAGGAGTACACCTACTTAATACCTGAAGTTGCCCTTTATTTATGTGTCATGTATTGTGTACATCTTTTGTTGGAGATCCTAAATCAATAAAAAAAAAATAAAAAAGCACACATACAAACATGGACACGTGAACACGCCCCAGCCACCGATATTTTTATGATATTACAACTCGGTGACTGATTGTTGTTTCTGACTTTATAGTATGTAGCTCAAAGTTAAAATGCATGACAACGGACTATTTTAATGCTTATTACCTGAAACCGTGGAAAGCTGATGGCTATTTCATCCCTTATTACCCTGATCGATTCGGCAAATACATTTCCATTATAAAAAAATGTATAAAATCTCTTAAAACTGGTTTACTGATTTGGTGCTAGTGCAAATAATTATTAACTGTGCTTGCATTACAAAGTGAGACTAAATTATTATTTTCACCGAAAACATTGCAAAATTCGACTGCGTTGTAAAACCTGTGGCAAACTATATGAAAAGATTGATAGTTTTGTTTTGTGAGTTTGCCACAGTTTTTTTTATAACAGCAGGTAGGTTCGGATGCGCCCAGAAGCCGCGAAGTCGTCGAGGTCGAGGACCGGCCACCGTCAGCCACTGCACTTATTCAAAAGCCAACACCTCTCAGTATTAGTTATATTGAGGTAATTTAAGCAATATGCTCATTTTTATTAGTAGGAGACTAAGCCGACTGGATTAATTCAACAGTACCAGGGTTAGTTGCTTTTCATGAAACAAATTAGCTGTTAATAAAGCTGAAAATTAGTTAGTTACTGCGTAGTAAATCGATTAGTAAATGAAAAATATAATTTATGTTATTGAGTTAGTACATGAAAACCGTAACCAAAACTAACTTAGAAGGTTAAGAAAATACAAACAATTAAAGGAGAAGGGAAGGACTCCATAGTTTCCTGGGCCCAGGTGTTAACTCAACCAAACTAGCCTTATTAGTAAGAGGATATAATAACAAGGCCTCACTGAAAATTTGGTGAAATTTGGCTATCCAGGAATCAAGTTATATGAAGTATAGTAAAAGTGAGGTTACATTAATAACATTGTAGTTTTTTGGTGTTATTGTCGAAATATTTTTGAATGGCTTCGCTTGTGTAATGGTTTTATGCATGGAGTTCAAGAAGAGAGTCTACAAGTGTGACGTCTCGAAGATCTGACACGTTTGGCACACCTTGGACAGTCGCTACAGTTGAAGACAACTTTCTACATCCAGTACCCTGAACTTAGAAGCAGTAGGTACCCTTTAAAAAAGGGTGAAGAGGAAGTAAAATAAAACACCAATATATGTATAAAATATTCATTATTCATCTTCAATAATTATGAGAAAGTCATCTAAGTTTTGTGCAGGAGGTACGATATTTTTTTGGTATCTTGCCCAACATATATTATACACATTACATGGGCACAGCAGCCTACATTCCTTCTACCTTTAATACAATTACAATAAAAGCCTAACATTGAATGAATCACGAGCAGACTCATTGAATGGCCAACTTGGGTTGGTGCTTTAATCGGACGTCTTCCAAGAACCACATCTTGGGCCAAGTTCCAACATGCTAGGCATACATAGTTCTCACTGGCGACCTGAAATAAGTTAACTATTTAAATCATGTTCAACCATAAACAAGCTTACATTACATCCAAATCGCAAATCCAAATCAACCAAATCGCTACGTCCCGGCCAAGACCGAAATGGTCCCAATAACTGTCAATACCTCAAAGCACCTAAGTCTGGGACCGTATTGGTCCCATCGGGACTTGATCGTTGCCTACACCTTTTTTATGAGTAAATCGGACAAACAGCACATTCCGTTTGGCAGGAGTTGGGGGGTAAAAGGGGTTAAAGTTGGTAGGGGTAATTTTAATTTGAAGGAATAATGACGTCATATTTTTGTTGTTGCTGCAGAGGTAACTTGAAGATAATAAGGCAAATAAGTATTCAGTAAACGAATTATCATTATTTAACAAAACGATAGAAAACATCACTGGGTTGTGAATTGTGGGTATGCACTCGTGCGGTGCTTTGAAAAAGTGGATTAGCATAATATGTAATAACCTAATAACTAATAAAGTATTAAAAGGTTTGTTGTCATTGGTACGGATAAATTCATAGGTGAAGGTATGAAATAATCCTAATTGTGGGGTATGTAGAAAAAGTGTCAGAGCAATAAACCTAATAAATTGCTGTACTAGTACATTTCGTGATTCGGAACACGGTTGATGTTGTGAACAAAGATAGTTATGCTCGCTGGGTAAAGTTTTATTCATATTAGTCTGGTTTCGAGTATGTATTATAAGTTTTGTTTTGACTGTAATGCTGTATGGGTGATTATTATGTTTTGTGTTAAGTTTAGTATTCGTGTGATGTAAGTGTTAGAGTGTTTATCTGTGAAGTGTATAGTACAAGTGTTTATAATAAATAGTGTTGTTCGGTACAACACAAAATAAGACATAACAAATATAGACTGTGAGTACAGGTTCCAGTCATTTAGACTTTAATTTATGAAGATCTTCCTCGCTGTCAATTTGAATTGGTCGAGATGACTCTTTTTCTTTTCAGTAAATTTTGCCGTATGAATTCCAGAAGCTGTGATAATTGTTCTCGTTTTTTAAATTCTTTACAACGTTGCGAAGTTATTTGATGACAAATTACTAGCCATATGTCAGCTAGTACACCACTATACCAACAAAAAAAATAAATAAAAGAAAAGACCGAAAAATATTCTCAAGCAGAGATAAAAACGTAAACAGAACATAAAACCTAAATAAAAGCATCCAAGTATAAAGGGCGTGCCCGCTTAAATATATCTACAGCTGTAACAGTCACAAATGATGAACTAGGACCATGGAAGTAAAATAAATAAACAGTTAATTACTAATAACAAAACGAAACAAAGGTCAGCAAGATTTCTTAAAAATTCTTAACACCGTCCACTACGATTGGAGGCGGTGCTATGATTTTTTTTATGGTTGCCTTCTCTTTGTTGTTGAGTTGTCGCTGCAGAGCGCTAGTTGTTGCTTGTCTTAGTGGTGGTGGAGGAGTGAGAAGGGTGTTTAACTTCCTTTTCTTCCTGTTTTTCGCCCTAATCCACCCAGTCTCTTTGGCCAGTTCATCCTCATCCGTGCAGTACTCAACGTCACTTTTAGTAGGCTCAGCAGGAGTTATGGTCTCACTGACCTGTTTATCTGAGGGTTCTTCTTGTTCCTTTGCCTTTATTTAATTGAAGATCTTGTACCTGTTCCTGCAAGCTTTATATGTGGCCGTTCAGTTGACGCACCATTTGTTGCAGGTTTTCTCTGTCCGTTTTCTCCTGGATTTAACAGTTTCTCCAAATCAGATTTTATTTTAATAGACTGTTTTGCAGCCATTATTTAATTTTAGGGCGAGCGTGATACCTAAACAATTATAATAAACACTTCATGACGATTTCCGCACTTGTAACTGGGTCATCGCGGTGGCCCGATAGATCGACGTACACTGCGACGACGGTCCTTCCTGTTGCCTGTGTTGCCAGGGGCCTCGGTGACCCATACGTACCTTTCCGTGACCCAGGCAGGCATCGGCCCTAGTGCCGACTAGCCGTTTGGGAGCCAAACGTCGGAAATGCTCCACGAAGTTCCACCGGCTGTCGAGGACGAGTCCCAGGTCAAACAAATAGTTTTCTGACAGCTGCGCGCACAGATTAATTTAGGCCGGCGGCGCGTACGTCGTTCTCGTCGGTACGAAATGTTGCCATTTTAAATATTTGTATTTATGTAATTCTTTTTTTTTAAATATTTGTATTTATGTTATTCAAATTACAATCTCACTGTATGCTGCACCGGTCGTCGTCTTAACGTCAACGCCGGCTATCGCTGAAAACCAGCGCTGGGGCTCTGTCTCGCATAGGGTCGCAGCATTATGCTGAGCGTTGGCCGTTTTGCGTGGACGTGACGCATATTCTCCCCCAAATTGTTTCTTTTTTGTATTTGTGTTCCTTCCTTGCGTCATGTTTACCGCAAATAAATGTATTTTCTTTCTTTCTTTTTTCTTTCAGGTACTTCATCGTCGACTCGACGCCGATGGAAACCCCTCCTACCGTTATTTGGGACCCCAACGGTGGCGCATTCCGAGGACCATGAAAACACATGGCCTCGGACTTGAGCAGGGCCACCTCGAGTCCCAATTGCAGGATCCTTTCGACGATTGTCGCAACCCCGCGTGCCGCTACTTCGGCCGCCACCTAGTATTAAAATTATGTCTATCACTATTTACATTTTATTAAAAAGATGTAGATTTTTTCTTACATCCTACTAATATTATAAAAGCGAAAGTTTGTGAGTATGTATGTATGGATGTTTGTTACTCTTTCACGCAAAAACGGCTGAACGGATTAGGATGAAATTTGGCACACAGATATTTTATAACCTGGATTAACACCTAGCACTTTTCGAACGTCAAAATTACATAAGACATTCCCCCAAAAACGCCCGCCCTTCACCACTTTCTAGTGCTTTAGCTGGGAAGAAGTGGCGAAACAAACTCCCCAGCAGCACAATTGTCTGTTTAGTTATATAAACATGATTCTATACAAATCGTATGCAAAGTAATTAACATTACAAAACACAAAACATTAAATTAAATTACTTGCCATATGTTAGCTAGCACACGCCAATATACCAACAAAACAATGAAAATTGTACTCAAGCAGATGCGGTAGTGTGTGTGTAAAAGGGCAGTTACAGAGCGGTGTCACACGGGCCGCGTTTCAACATGCGTGTCCCACACATGCCGATTTCCGAAAATTAGAAAAAAAAAGACCTACTGTAGGGTTGCTGGTAGGTGCGATTTGAGAAGAAGTCTCGTAAGATGAGCACGAGACGATCGGGCACACCGAGTTTGTAGAGCTTATTTAATAAGCCGTTGTGTCAGACCTTGTCGAACGCTTTCGCTATATCGAAGAATACAGCACCGGACGTAAGACCACGTTGGAAACCAACGCTTATGTCTTCTACGATGCGGTTGACCTGTTGGACGCAAGAGTGTTGGGTTTTAAAACTGAACTGCTGGTCGGGGATGAGGCCCTTATAAATAAGCCTCTCATATTGGTGATTCATCTCATGATGGTGGCCTTTTCCACTCTAGTGGAAAGATGTTATTGCTCAGGGCACCATTGAAGATGGTGGCCATGAGCATTATCAGATGAGCGATGAACAGTTGGAGCACCCTATTGGTGATTCCGTCTGAGCCGGGGGCTTTACGAGGTTTCAGACCCTTGATGATATCGTGCACTTCGTCTGGAGTGAAGGGAGGCAGAGGATAATCAGGGTCTTGGGACAGGTGAGCTTGGTCTACTGGTTGAGAGCTGGTTGTGCATTGAGCCTCAAGACTATCAGCTAGGCATTTCGCCTTGTAAACGTCATAGAAAGCGATGGTCTTGTCGGGGCGCACCAGGGAGGGGGGCATAGAGACGACTTCTTCGGATTTGAGTTTCCTCTGAAGTTCCCAGAAGGCTAAGTGCACTCACTTAGCCTTAGGCTCTAACTCGCTCAGCATCTTATCCCAGCCGGCGTTACGCAGCTCCGATAGGCGTGTCTTTACAGATCTCTGTAAATAGCGCATATGGGCTTTGTTCGCGTGGCAGGAAAAGTTACTGTACGCACGGACAGCTGCGTTCTTCTCATTCATCAGTTCACGCACATCGTCCGGAAGCTTCCAGTGATGGTCGTCCACCGTCGGAATCTCCCTTGAACAGTCGTTCAGGACTGATTGTACGTTTACCGTGAATGAGTCGAACGCGGCTATCGTGTCCGCGATAGAGTTGAAATGGTCAGGAATGGAGTCTAGTCGGTGGCCTAACGTAGACCATGATAACAGGAGCTGCCCAGGGTGAATCGCATTCTTATATTATATCATTGCTTAGCATTTCATCTAATTTTTGTCTCAATTGTTGTTGTCTGTGTGGTGATAATCTGTATGACTTTTGAGCTATGGGTAGATGATCTGTGTCTATTTTATGCAGGATAAATGGTGTTGGTTTTGTATTTTTATCAAATGTATCTATCACTTTAAGTAGTTAGCGATTGGTTAAAATTTGACTTTTCAACTTCAGACAACAGCATTCCTTCATAGGAGCGTAATAAAATATCAAAAGAATAAAATGCCATTTGATTTATTGTAACATAATCAATGCGTGGATTTTTTGAGATGCTTCGTCCGCTGGTTCGCGAGGACGGACAGGACGTGGCAGAGTGTCCATCTTCTGTATTGACCATTTTGATTGTTCAACGGTGATGGTGTTTGTGGAAGTGAAGAAATCATGTGCAGTTCTTTAGCCCACTGCATGAAGCTTGATAGGGATTTCGGTGTTGACTGGCCTGGATTAAATGATAGGCATTCAGTTATAAGATTATATAATAGGATTTTTTGAGATGCTTCATCCGCTGGTTCGCGAGGACGGACAGGACGTGGCGGAGTGTCCATCTTCTGTATTGACCATTTTGATTGTTCAACGGTGATGGTGTTTGTGGAAGTGAAGAAATCATGTGCAGTTCTTTAGCCCACTGCATGAAGCTTGATAGGGATTCCGGTGTTGACTGGCCTGGATTAAATGATAGGCATTCAGCTGCTTTCAAGGGAATCTTCTCTGTTTTCAACTGTAGAAAGGCGTGTAACTCACAAGGTTCATCTACGAAGTGCCAAACTCCTTGTGGCAAATTGATCACTATTCCCGCTGTTTCTAAGAAGTCAATGCCGAGTAGCGTACAATTATCAGTGGCGTCGGGTATCACTGTGAACGTTATAGATAGAGAACGTCCACCAAATGTGATGTTCATGGGTATAGTCAATAGTTTTCGGTTTTGAACCGTCCTATCGGCTAGGATTGTGTCAGCCGTTTTCTCGTTGAACGTCGCTCCACTTCTGTTGAACAACTTGTACAGCTGCATACAAGTATGCAGCTGTGTCTAAGTAAGCATAACCTTTTTTATTTTTCCAGATGTTTTCTATCGTAGGTGTGTTCCACTTTTTTGTACACTGAGATATTTTTTATAAACTTATTCACCTTATTGTAGTCTCTTTCACCATCATATTTTTTGGTACAACTTGCAAAACTTTTTCTAGACATGGTACTTTGAGTTGAAGTAATCGTCTCCATTAACGCAGTGAACTGTTCTTGCGTCATAGTGATTGACATTTTCCAAAATTATGTTGGTAACCTTAGTAAGTATGTAGGTACTCCATACAATTTGAAGGTAGGCCGTGCAAAATTTGAGGGTCCAAATATGTGGATATCCGTAGATTATTTACGTTGGGCGCCAATGTAGGGTTGCTGGTTGTGAAATTAAAGCCCCGTTGAACTAGATGATGATTTATGAACTCTAAGTGGAGGGATGAAAGGGACTGCGTGGCTATCGCCCTTCAGACCTCCCCTAGCTGAAAAGTTTCCTGAAGACCGCTAGGCTATCGAAGCAGGAACTAGTCGTAATAAGGATCGGAGCTGCCTGCGTGGCTACCGGGCTCAGAACCTCCAGCTAGTGAATCACACTTGTTCGAAGACACCTCTGCTTATAAAGGCGGATAGTTGACATGTGTGCACAATATCAACACCTAGTCGTCTGTAGTTGTGGTGCAGATAACAGCCGGGTGGCGCTGTCGCAGATTGTTGCACACAAAGGTTGTAGATGGCGTCACTTGTCTACCTAGAAATCGTTTGTAGTTGCTGTCTTCAAGTTTATGAAGCCACTCATCGTAGTGCTTAGGGTAAATTATACTAGATGGTGCTGTATGTTTGTTACACTACTTATTTTATTATTGATTCGTGTCGAAAATCATTAGCATACTTACGTCCTTGAATTTGACGAGGATGCAAAACGACACCTTGTATAACTGATTAAGCTCGGCAATTGTGGTTTGCAATAATTCATCAGTACCATTAGCGAAGGCCATTCCATTGGGGGAAGCCTATGTCTAGTAGTGGACGTCATTCGGCTGAAATGATGATGATGATGATGACCATTAGCGAATACTGTACATAAAACGATTTCAAGTACCATTCTTAGCTGTAGATGCAAAGCCCAAGTGTCGTCTCCTCTTGGAACTAACTCCCCGACTAGTAACCCAAAGTATCTTAGGAAAGTCAGCATCTCTGATGCGATGAAACGAATATTTCCTTGAATTAAGTGTTCCATGTTCAAAGTACAAGGTTGATTACTACTATTGGGTCCATATGCAAAAGCATTAATTCGTTCATTGAGAACATACAATGAAAAAACATTAAAATGTCTAATGTACTAAAGAAGAACAAAGTTCATCACGTACTTGGCAACCCCTTCTAATATGGCATGCATGCAATCAACTCCGACCTGATTAAACAAATCGAAACCTTTGACGTCAAGCCATACATATTTTTCTTTAATTCCAGTTTCTGCTGCATTGTATACAAGTAGATCAGATTAATAATTTGTTGAAGTACGAAGCAATGTCACATTTGACCAACATTGAGTTTTCATGTCCTCTTTTCTGATTTTACACATTCTGCATGGGAAATTGACTGTAAAACTTTCTACAAAACCTGTCATCGATTGGATGCCTAAATTGTCTCCAGTAATTAGCCCAAGCTCGAAATAAATGGTACCATTGTAGCCAGGTATGTCAAAATGTATACCGGCATCGAAAAATTACATTATTTATTACTAAATAATGCTCTGTCCGAGGAATGAAACAAGAGAGATTGAAATATGTTGTTTAGTAAAGAAGAACGACAAGGGGGAAGGCAATCCTCGCGCACGTATGGGAGTGGCGCGAGGAGGCGAAACGCCGGGGCGTAAGTCCGCTGCTGCGAGAAATCGCGTCACAGCGGACGGAGCTCCGGCGGGATCTCATGGCGTCATGGAAAGTACGGTTGTCGCAACCCAGTGCTGGGCACGCCACGATTGCGGCGATAAGTCCCCTCTTTGAGGAGTGGCTGGAGGTGCGCCACGGCGTCCTCACCTTCCGCCTGACGCAGGTCCTCACCGGACACGGCAGCTTCGGGAGGTTCCTGTGTCGGATAAGGCGGGAGGAAACGTCCGGGTGTCACCACTGTGTGGATCGCCCGGAGGACACGGTGGAGCATACGGTGGAGGTCTGCCCGGCTTGGGCAGAGCACCGCCGTGTCCTCGTGGAGGTGATCGGCGGCAGAGACCTCGCGCGTCCGGCCCTGGTTCAGGCCATGGTACGGAGCGAGAGGGCATGGGCAGCCGTCACCTCCTTCTGCGAAGCAGTAATGCTCGCGAAGGACGAGGCGGGACGGTTGAGGGATAGGCAAGTTTCGCGCCCTCTCGCCCCTAGCCGCCGCAGGAGACGCCCAGGGCGTCGGGAATCCCGGGCGGATTTCCGGCCACCGTAGGCGCGGGCTTGCGGACGGTGAGCAATGGGTAGCTCACCGTCCGGTAAGGACCAGGCCCGGGTCGACGGCGCGTTGTATTCCACGCGCGCCTCAAAGAGATGTCGTCAGCACATATAGTAGGGGTCCACTAGGGCCGATGCCTGCCGGGGCCGCGGGAAGGTACTTATGGGTCACCGAGGCCCCCGCAACACAGGCAACAGGAAGGAATACGGGTGGGTTTTAGTCAGTAAGAGTCTGACACACCCTCCCGCTCCGCCCAGAGCGGGAGAAGTTATTTGATGATTTCCCACGCTCAAAAAAAAAAAAAGGGGGAAGGCAAGGAATGGACACATAGACAGCCCCTAATTTATGTTGGCCTGAACGACTACCCAACCCATTTCCAGTCACATAATCGTCGAAAAAAATGAAAAATGGAATAACTGTTTTAGATGCAGGGTGACTTATTCTGCTCCTCCAAAAGGAACAGCAGCATTTGGCTGATGATTAATGAGACTAGTTATATAGTTCAAGGTATCCAATAGAACATTATCCAAAGAAAAATAATTTTTCAAGACGCGTCGAAAAGGTATAAAATGCTGCTTGCAGGCAACAGGTACCTTGCGCATAAGACCGGCCCGTTTTACACTGTCGAATCTCTGACCAATAATGACTTCTTCTGGTTCATGTAAGTGTCAATTGTATGAAAGTATTGCAACCGTTTGTTTTCAGTACTTATTAAATTTGTTCTAAGGTGAAGTTATCAGTGGCACGATTTTGTTTGTCAGGGTATTAAAACTGGTAGGTGGAATCGCATTTTCTGCGGACAATAATTTAAAGCATTGCACAACTGCCGGAACCTAAAAAATTAACAAAAACTCTTCAAATCCACCCACTGCTATCTGCACAACATTTCTAGGGAAACCTTGATTAGATTAGTTTTGCTATAAAAATTGACAAAGATTTTTCAACCCTAGTTTCAGAAGTAGCAGACACTAATGTGGAAGCTTCATTAAAAACTCCAGCTTCAACTGAATTTTCAAAAGAATCTTCAGTTGCAGCTGCAGAGACAGGAGCATCCACTGGTTGAGTCGGCATCGACTCTATGGATGAATAAGTAGGATTCTGCTGTAACAGTTGAATTAGCACCACAGAAGCTTCTGCAGTATTGATCGACCGACCGCTAGAGTTATGCTTCCGGACGAAATGACGCCTGAAGGAGTTGAACAATTAAACTTCTTATTCAAAAACCGCAAAAATGGTGCTTGGTGAATTGAGAATTAATTGTATTGAGAATTAAAAAAATATTAAGATGTTTAAGATTAATTACGTCATTATTTTGCAATCGCAGAGTAGCGACTCTGCAGCGGTTGATCCTCTATCAAAATGTGACGTGAGTTTATAAAGTACTCGTTGGATAAAAAACCATGTTGCATACGGGTCGAACGAATATTCAGCATTCAAAGCCCAACTAGCTTTTAAACAGGTATCAACTGCCCCTATCATATTCGTTCTTTCGTATACAGCGTTGTTATTCGCGACAACAAAAATGTGGTTATTTCTGTTATAGAAGGGCCAACAATCATGCAAAATGGCTGTGATGAAAAACCTTTATCCGTAAGTTTATGTTTTCCCCTCTGTATAGTTTCTTGAATTTCAGTGTTACTCCTTATACGAGTATGAGCTATGAACGCGTCACATGACTCCACTTTTGTTGGCTTCCAGCTAGCTTTGAATTTATTTTTTTTATTAGTTTGACTCACAGTTGACCGAAGAAGAAGCGGTACAGCCATAAACGCCACGATATTTGTGACTCTTTCATCTGGGGCTAAAATAGAGAAAATAAAATGTTTTACAAAGTAAACATTTATTGCTTGAAATACATGGTGACACCACACCAAGAGCCCATCTGGGATCTTGGTGTGGTGTATGTGTGTCATACATGTATGTCACCATATATGTCCACTGTTGGACAGAGCCTCCTCCAAAAGTGGAGGGTTTTACCATACTTCGCAGGCGGATTGGTCAGTTATTGGTGATCGCAGTAAAGGTTTTACATAATAGCGGACTCCAACAGCATCAGGATTGAGAACTTGGAGCCCCGTGTTTACATAATGTTGTATTTTAATGAAATTTGTGTCTGAAGTTCCATGAGAATTGGTTGAAAAATCCACAGCAAACAAATAATATTATTAAACAAGTCAAGCTAAAAAGAACCCTTTCATAATTTAAAAATACAATATTTTGTTTGTTTATTTATTTATTTTTTATTTTTATTTATGTGAGTAGTATTTCATTTTAGTTAATTTTGGTGTGTATTTGCTGTTACTAACATAATTCTTAGGTATACTAACAAAAATATGGATCACTTGTGTCTGAATTGAATTGTGTCTTGTGTCTGAAGTGTTATTTACTTACAATCAGCGAGCTCAGCAATATCCTTGAAAAATTGATCTTTGAAGACCAAAGATCGTTGCTTTAGCAACTCAAGAAGATTGGTCTTCAACAGTGGAAAATTCAAAAACTAGTTTTCGGTGTGGTCTGGATGGACTGCTTTAAAATAAAAATCCAACTGCAATGAAAAAGTACAACACTAAAATAATTTATACAAAAATATTGATCTCTCTTTATTACTGTTACAGATAGCCTTATGACAGACGGAGAGACATATACAGGATGCTTCATGACTATAAAGTTGAAATTATGGGTAAGATCATATATTTTGAAGTTAGTGCCGACTCGCCAAGCCAAACAACGGAATTGTTGTTCTAAGGAAGATTATTTATCTCATAGTTACCTGCATAACACAGATAGGTACAGCGCCAACTTTATCATATATGAACATACCCATAGAATTATTTTCAACTTTTTGGTGGTGCAGTCAGTTTCATTTATTTTTTTCAAAAATAACTTATTTGACTAAATTCAGTGATAAGGGCCTTCATTTAGATACGATAAATGACATTTACTGGTCACGATCCACGAACCTTTTTGTCTCAATTCGAGATACCTAACCTACCTAATTGTTATTGTAACACAAAAAAAATAAAAAGAAGGAAAGAAACACGACAACACCACCAAGTCATTAGTGCACGGCTGGAATCGAACACAAGACCACCACATTTATATGGCACCACCCTAAATCTTTCTTTACCCAGTTAAGAAAAACAGACCCGTGCAAATCAGTCTTCAAATGGCTGAGATATAGTTGTCTGTTGAGGAGTTATGGTCTCCAGGTCTGAAGATCATCAATAGATTTTCACCAAATTAAAATGAGAGAAAGAATTTGGAACCTCCTTTTTTGGAAGTCGGTTAAAAAAAGATGAAAATTTTCATAAATTTCTTATTTCAAAATTATTTTTAAGATATACCTAGGTCGGTAAGTACTCTATAGGTTTTGATTTATTTGCGAGTATCAAAATATGTCACATAAATGTTTTTTTTATTGCGTTGACTTAGAACTTTGTTGTTTTAGAGCTCCAAGAGGGATTGGATATTAATTCAACTTGATACCTCCACGCGTTCCAGAGAAAAAAGGATCTTGACAGATATACAGACAGACAGACAGACAGACATACAGACAGATAGACAGACAGACGGACGGACAACGAAGTGATCCTATAAGTATTCCGTTTTTACAAGCTTTTATTTAACTTGCAATGTTTGTATTTTAAGTCTACTTTTCAGGAGGATTGTTTCGTAGCACAGAACAGTTTTCCGCGCCATTAGATTGGTTTTGTTTAGGCATAATAATAGTAGGAACCGAATAATGCATATTTTTGTGAGTAATACTACTTTTTAGATGCTACGGAATTTTGCTTCTGTGATGTTTCTTTATAAAGCAAAATTTGAGGAAACTGGAAGTGAGTTCAATAAAAAACAAGTTAAAGTATTCAACGAAAGTAAAGTAAAGTATTACTCGACAAAAGAGAAGCATAATAAGAATATTTTACTGTATCACCAAAATATAAATCGTTTCTCTGGCAAAATCCTAGACGTGGAATTGTTAATAGAATCCCCATTTATTTAAAAAACTGACTGAAATCCCCATTTATTTAAAAAACTGACTGCAGTAAAGAAAATACCCATACGTACTCAATACCTCAACACCCTAAGCAATGTGAAATGTAAAACCGCATTATTGAAAAAAAGTTTCTTGGGTATTGCTCCCCAAGTCTATAACAAATTTCCAGATGTAATTAAATGTATGCCCCTACAAAAGTTTAGAACTGCCTTACACCAGCTGCTACATAAAAAATGTTATTACACGTTAGACGACTTTCTGAATGATAAATTTAATTAACCAATCTCTAAATAAATATAATCTGTTTTTATGTTAATGTGAATACAATTATGTTAATTTGTAAATTTTTATTATTATGAATGATTGACATTATTATTTATTTGTAAGTCTGGTTCTTTACTTTATCTAACTTGATGTTTTATCTATAATTTTGACATGATTTATAATTGCAATAATTTCTAAAATGTATTTGGCTTAAAAACCCTTCATATTTTGTATGCCTTTTGGCGGGACACAGCTCGGATCCTATTTATTATGACATCTTCTGTATGTACCCTGTGTTCACAAAATAAATTAATTTGAATTTGAATTTGAATATAAATATCATATGGATATCTTATGTTTTTGTGAAACCTGGTTAAGGCCGGATAGGATGTTGTTTAATGTAAATAATTTTTCAGTTGCCAGTGCGTACAACAGGTCCTCAATAGGGGGTGGTACCTTGACATTATGTAAAAGTATTTTCAGACATAAGGAAAGGAAGGATATCACTGCTTGCTCTGTTGATCGCTTATGTGAGGTAGCATGTGCAGAGGTTGAAGGTCATACTTTCTTATGTGTTTATAGACCACCAGCATCAAACTTGTCATCATTTTTAATAATTATGGAAGAAATACTAAGCAAACTTTTTAAAGATAATAAATTAGTTTTTGTTTGTGGTGACCTAAATATTTATCTATTAGTTAATTCAATGGATAAAAGTAAGCTTATATCATTGTTTAAATCATTCAATTTGAAGTGTATATTTAAAGAAGCCACTAGAATAACAGCAACCTCAGCTTCATGCATAGACAATGTATTTACTAATGGTAAAATAAAAGACTCTTCCTTAATTAGTGGCGTCAGGTCTGACCATACTGGTCAACTTGTATCATTTGACCTAGATAAAAAGTTACACATAGATAAAACTATTCAATTAAGACCTCTCACTAAAAATAAATTGAAAATGTTTAATAATAATGTTCTTAGCAATCTTTCAACAGCTAGTTTTGATTCACAAGACCCCAATATAAACTACGGTACATTATTTTCTACAGTTTGCCAAGAATGCAATAAAGCATGTCCTGTGAAAAAAGTTGCTATCAATACTAAACCAAAATTTAATGAATGGGCCACTACTGGCATTAGAAAAAGCAGAGATATTTTATATAATTTGTACTACGAGAAATCATTGACTTCTAATGAAGCCCTTCATAACTATGTCAGAAATTATTCTAAGATATTCAAAAGAGTCTGCGCTCAAGCTAAATCTAAATTAATAAGTAACAAAATTAGTATTTCTAACAATAAAATAAAAGCTGTGTGGCAGGTAATTATCAAGGAAACTGGAAACACAAAACAGCCAGATCAGAATGAATTGTCTTTAAAAATTAATAATGAAACCATTACAGATAAGTTAAAAGTTGCTGTGAGACTAGAAAATTTCTTTACCAACATCCTAATAGAGGTTACGAAAGCCCTCCCCTCATCACCTATATTAGCTGAATCTCTTCTCAAAAAGCACTTATCTAAGGACATTCCAAGTTTTGTATTCAAGCCCATTTCTATTGTCACAATTAAGAAGGCATTCAAAAGTCTTAACATAAAGAAAACTGAAGACTTATGGGGGATTTCCGTTAGGGTTCTTGGAGATATCATTGACACAATAGCCCCTGTCCTAACAGGCATATTTAATCAATGTTTAGACAGCGGTACGTTTCCTGATTTAATGAAACATAGTAAAGTAGTACCAATTTTCAAATCGGGTAGTAAGAGTGATCCCTCTAATTATAGACCTATATTTGTGCTACCAGCATTGAGTAAAATATATGAAAAAATCATGCTAGACCAGATGCTGTCACATTTCAATTCTAATGGGATTTTACATAGTCGCCAGTTTGGCTTCACGAAAGGTAGGTCGACGACTGACGCAGGAGTTAAACTCATCAGTCACATTTTGGAATCCTGGGAGAAATCCCAGGATGCCATTGGCATTTTCTGTGACCTCTCAAAAGCGTTTGACTGCGTTGACCACAATACACTGACCTGTAAACTACACCACTACGGAATTTGTGGACAAGCTGCTGATCTTGTTCTGTCCTATCTATCAAACGGCAGCAAAAAGTAAACGTTAACGGGGCGACTTCCTCGGGGTCTCTAGTAAAGATGGGCGTGCCACAAGGTTCAATTCTTGGCCCTTTCCTATTTCTAGTTTATATTAATGATCTCCCTTACATGATGGCAAACTTATCCGATATAATCCTATTCGCTGACGATACTTCTCTTATTTTTAAAATAGATAGAAAAGATCCAGATGTCTTACACGTCAATGATAGTCTGGCTGTTCTTTCGAAATGGATCGCAGCTAATAATCTCTTACTTAATGCGACCAAAACAAAATGTCTTAAGTTCTCACTACCAAATGTATCCCAAGTGGCTCTAAATTTAAAACTTGATGGCAAGAGACTAGATGCTATTACGGAAACTGTATTTCTAGGAATTACTCTAGATTCGAAGTTGCAATGGGGAGCCCACATTAGAGCTCTTTCAGGTAGATTAAGTTCAGCTGCATATGCAGTAAGAAAAATTAGACTGTTGACTGATATAGCCGCAGCTACGTTAGTATATTTTGCTTATTTCCACAGTATTATGTCTTATGGCGTTCTACTGTGAGGATCGGCAGCTGATGTAGATTCAATTTTTATTTTACAAAAGAGGGCAATCCGCGCAGTCTATAGAATGGGTCCTCGTGAGTCCCTTAGAAACAAATTCAAAGAAATTAAAATTAATGTACTAACTCTGCCTTCTCTTTCTAACTTAGAAAGTATTTTGTATGTTCGCAAAAACTTATGTCTTTTCAAAACAAGAAGTGATTTCCATAATATAAATACACGTAGTAAACATGAAATTGTGATACCCAAATTTAGATTAACAAAAACAAGCAAATCATTTGTTATCAACAGTATCCGCTTTTATAACAAGTTGCCAAAGTCAGTTAGAGAACTTAGGGATGGAAAGTTCAAAACCCACATCAAACGTGTCCTTACCAAAAACGCATATTATAAGAACTACATTACTACATTGAAGACAAGGAAGTTTGGCAATAATTCCTTCTGCACATGTGGCTTCCCTGGTACCTCATAAACGGCATAACTATGTAAATGTCTATTAACTGCTCCCAAATTACGATGTTTATTATTATTATTTTTTATACAAATTTTCTTTTTGACATATTATTTTCACTGTTTGACATTATATACCTAAAATTTTGATTTCAGACTTGTAATGGCAAACTTCATTTGGTTTAAATGGATTTATTATTTTATTAATATTTTACACAGATTTGTGTGTACCTTGTGAATGTGAGAACGTTGTAGGCTTAATCGACTAGATATTTTGTAGACCTTTTTTTTTTTTGTTAAGAACCTGGTACGTCTCGACAGGCACAACATTTAGTTTTCCCTGTGTGTGTACAGGCCGCTCTACAGTACCTGTGCGGACACAGGGGCCACCGTGTCGCCCGGTGTTCTACACCAGCGGTCGCGGAGGCCACGCCCTTGCGATGCCGAAACCCGGCAAGCACGGCTCGCTGGGCCACAATGCCGGGTCCCCGGAAGACCGTCCGGCATTGGACCGGGCGACGTCGCTGCCGAACATCGGCGACGCGTCGTCCGCCGCGCTGCCAGCCGGACCACCACTACCAGCAAGCAGAGGAGGAGGAAAAGGAAGAAGAGGGGGTCCAAGTGCCTCGGCAACTGCCGGGCCACCGACATCATCGGCGCCTGCGCGCGTTGCGCCAACGCCGTCGTCGAGCCGACAGCACGAGGTGCCTATCCGCCCCGCCGCGTTCCGCCCGGTACCTATACAGACCCCGGGGCCTGCCGCGCACCACTCAGGCCGCGCGCCGCAAGCGCGCGCCTTAGCACCATCCACGTGGGCGCCCGCGGTAGTTTACGCTGCATCCGCTGCACTCACGCCGCATGCGTACCCCGCGCCTCCCACGCGTGGGGTACGCGTGGGAGGCGCGGGGTACGCATGTGCCATCCGCATGTCCACGTGCACCATCCGCCCGTTCTATGTTCTATGTTCTATGTTAGAGGGTTTGGTTTCCGCACTTAGTCCTTCAAGTGGACCATTGTGCGTGGGCCATGGCGGCCGTTTTTTGGTGGTTATTCCAACCAGCCCACCTCCCTCCAGAAGTTGATAACATCTCCTGGTCTGTTTAGAACCTCTGTGTAGGATCTAGGTGCCCCGAGGGTTTCTGTTCTAATGTGGGTGACGGCTGTGCATTCGAAGAGCACATGCGCAACGGTCTCCTCTGCCTCCATGCAAGCCCTGCACAGAGGGCTGTCCGTTATGCCTATTGTGTGGAAGTGTTTGTTTAGCGAGCAGTGGCCCGTGATGGTCCCCGTCAACAGGCGCCGGTCCTGTTCAGGCGTAACAGGCGCCTGGTTAACTTGCTATCCAAGGATGGCATAGCCTCCCTGGACTGTCTGCACCCCTGTACCGAGGACCACCAGCTCTCCGCTTGTGTGTGGGTGAGCTCCTGTAGCCACCTGCGTAGTTGGTTGAAGGGGATGGGCACGATTGGCTCTGGTCCGCAGACTGACGTGCCGGATGCTTTCCTGGCTAGTTCGTCAGCTGCGTCATTGCCCAGGGATCCACTGTGTCCTTTTATCCATTGCAGTGTCACTGTGTTGCGGTTCAATACCGTTATACGTTCTAGCGCATTGTGACATTCTTGTGTTAATCTCGAGGTATTATGTTTCTTCCCTAGGGATTGGAGAACTGAGGCGCTGTCGGAGAGTATACGTACATGAGTGTCAGTAACTCTCCTGGCTTCTATGGCATACGCCGCTTGTATAATGCCCACACATTCCGCCTGGTAGACGGTGTTGAACATTCCCAGCGGACAGGATATATTTATGTTAAGGTCGTGTGAGAAAACGCCAGCTCCGGTTCCGGAGTTGGTCTTTGATCCATCGGTGTATACTCTTACCTCATGCGGGCCTGAATAGTCGCACCGTTCTTCTGTGAGTATTATGTTGTAGTGCTTTTGGAAACAGTGTAGTTTTGGGGCTCTGTCGCAGGGTGATGCCATCATCGGTCTTCGTTTGATCGCATCCTCCCTTATGCGTATGTGCTTGACTCTAGAGTCTTTGCTCAGGGTCCCTGTTATGTTAAGCCTAAAGGCGGCCAGGGCCGCCTCCTCTCACACGATGAGGTGCAGAGGCGGCAATCCAAGCATCGCCTGTAGGGCGGCGGTGGGCGTAGTTCTCATACAGCCTGTGATTGCTACACAAGCAAACCTTTGCAGTTTTTCGAGATCTTTTTGGGCTGTGCTCAGGTCTGTCCTGGGCCACCAGACTAGTGAGCCGTATGTGATAGTTGGCCGGATGACCGTGGTGAATAGCCAGTGGGTAATCTTGGGGTTAATTCCCCAGTTCCTGCCGAGCAGTCTTTTGCACTGCCACAGTGATATGCTGGCTTTTGTAATGATGTAGTTGGTGTGTTTTGCCCAATTCAACTGTTTGTCCAAGAAATTGCCCAGGTATTTGGTTTCAGTTGATAGGCTTAGGGTGGTTCCAAAGAATCGTGGTAGCTGTAGTAGCGGCAATTTCCTCTTCTTTGTGAAAAGAACCAATTCGGTTTTTGTAGGGTTTACTGATAGTTGGTGCTTATTGCACCAAACCTCTACTATTTTTAAGGCTTGGCGCATAAGGTTGCACAGGGTATTCTCGTGGGTGCCGTTTATTATTATGGTTAAGTCATCCGCGTAGCCTACGGTGAAGTAACCTTTATCGTTGAGTGTTTTGATAAGACTGTCGACAACCAGGTTCCATAAGAGTGGCGAGAGGACGCCACCTTGTGGGCAGCCCTTCGCCACTATGGCCCTGGTGGTGTCGTTCACTGTGACTTGTACCGCTCTCAGTTTAAGCATATTTGAGATCCAGCCACTTATTGTCTGGTCTATGCTGTGCCTGTCAAGGGCCGTGTTGATACTTTTGAACATCGTTTTGTCAAAGGCGCCTTCGATGTCAATGAAGGCGGCCAGTGCTGAGCATTTGTGATCCACTGCGCATTCGATTTTGGAAACCACGCTGTGCAGCGCGGATTCTGTTGATCTGCCTGTGGTATACGCATGCTGTTGTTTATGGAGGGGTTTGGCTCGAAGTGGTCCGTCTCGAATGTGTCTATCGCAAAGTCTCTCGAGGGTCTTCAGTAGAAAGGATGTGAGGCTTATAGGCCTGTAAGCTTTGGGTTGTGTATAGTCGGTTTTGCCAGGTTTCGGTATGAAAATGACTTTCACCTCGCGCCACGCGAGGGGTATGTACCTGAGTGCCATGCAGGCTTGATAAATCTCCGTCAGCAATGGCACCAGATGATTTACCCCCCACTGCAGCAGGGCTGGGAAAATGCCATCCAGCCCTGCGGACTTGTACGGCTGAAAGGTGTCAATAGCCCACCTTAACCGGTCTTCTGTTATTATGTTGCGGGCTGTGGACCAGTCCTGATCCGTTGGGGTCCATTCTGGTTCAGCCTCCCACCTCCCATCCTCCAGGAGTCTACAGTCTGGGAAGTGGGTTTCGAGAAGGACCTTACTGGTGTCCTGGTCGGTTAGTGTGTATGAATTATCAGGCTTTTTCAGCGCGCCAAGAGTTCGGTCCTGGTCTGCTGCCAGGATCTTCCTTACCCTAGCGGCTTCGTTATTTGTCTCTATGGATTCACAGAATTTCCGCCAAGCAGATCTCCTGGCGGCTCTAATCTGTTTTTTGTATGCATATTGGGTTTCTTTGTATAGTTCCCAGTCGTCCGGGAGTCTGGTGTTTTTGGCTCTGTTGAATTGTTTCCGCAATGCATCTCTGAGTTTACTAAGTTCTGCGTTCCACCAGGGGTTCCTCTCGCCCTTGGTTTTTGGCGCTCTTAGTTTGCAGCATGCATGGTATGCTTCGGTTATATATTCTGATAACTTTGTCACGGTGTATTCCAGTTGCGTTTGGTCTCTTATAGTTACCTGTGATAGGTGTCTATCTAATAGAGAGGCTAGTAGACGTTTAAACCCGGGTACATCGGTGCGCCGCGGGTTCCGTCTTGGTGTTGGTTTCTTTGTATTGGTAGTTATTGTGAAGCGTATCCTCCTATGGTCCGAGCAAGATGGCTCGTCCGATACGTGCCAGTTCATAATAAAGTTAGTCGCGTTTTCTGTAGTAAGTGTTAAGTCTATGATCGTTTGTCCTCGGACTGTGACCCAAGTGGGTTCAGAGCCGCGGTTAATGATGTTAAGATTAGTAGAAAATAAATAGGTGGATAATACCTCTCCTCTGGAATTCGGTGCGTCGCTGCCCCATAGAGGGTGGTGAGCGTTCGAGTCGGTGCAGATTATCAGCTCCAGTTTGGCGCGCTCACAGTGCTGCACTAGGTCGGCCATCTCCTTTGGAGGACAGTTTGCGTCCTCGCCTGGCATGTACACCGAGGCCAGTACAACATCTGGAGCGCTACCATCGCTGTGGAGCTTGACAGCTGTTAAGTCTCTGGAACAGAATTGAGTAAGTGGTGTGATAGGAATTCCTTTGGGTATGTAGACGCAGGTTCTTGGCTTGTCTGCGCTGTGTGTGTTCAGGATCAGCTTACCTCCGATGTTACCGAGGCCACATATTTTATTATTCCTGATCCAAGGCTCTTGGATCAGTGCGATGGTTCGGGGTGTTACCTCCAGCGCCCTGCGTAAACTAGCCGTGGCAGTCTGGCTATGCTGGAGGTTTGTCTGTATGATGTTGAGGGGGGGCGATGGCGACGGTGGGGTGGAGTTAGTCGGAGATGGATCCATCGGACAATCCCTCCGCTCCCTCCGCCCTATGCTGGTCGTCGTGTTGACCGCCCGGTGACGAGGCTAACAGTTGCTCGTTCCAGCCGGGCGATGTTGGCGGTATGGCTTCGTCTTCGTCGGCCATTGCCGCTCGGGCCATGACCTCCTCCAATCTGTCCATGTCCGTGTCCAGTGTGTCTGTTGACGTCGGTATCGTCACAGTCAGGTCCGTCGTTGTTTCGGTCAGTGTGGCAGGGGGTTGGGTCGCGGTGTCAGGGGGTTGGGTCGTGGGCCAGAAGCGTACGTATATCGACCCAAGCAGGTACGATATCCGACGCTCCCGGGCTAGGACCTTCTCAACTTCCTCCGGTGGTACACCTAGGGTCAAATATGTCCCATAGTTGTCGCCACCGACGGTAGTTGCCCTTTGCAGCGACCACTTGCCTATGTCGTACCAAGTATTCTGACGAATCAGAATACTTTGGAGCCGGGCAATGTCCCCCTTGTAGCGTGGGACGAAGAGTGAGGCTCGGGCACGGGTCGGCACGTCGGTCTGTTTCATTACCGTTAGGGTAAGGTCGGTGTCTGGGAGTTGTATACGGGGCACGTTCTGAGTCAGCCAGGTCAGAGCATGGTCGTCCTCACACCACAACTGCACGGTGCCTTCCGCTACCCGAGGGTAGCCGCGGAAGGCAGGGAGCTGCGATGTGGAGTCCGTGTCCAGCATAAGGCTCTCAAGTTTGGTCTTGATGTGTATGGCCTCTTCCTTGGTCAGGTCTCTAGAGGGGGTAGGGAAGCAGATTGCTACGGCCAGCCGCGCAGGAATGTCCTTTGTGGCTCGCGCGTAGGTCCTCTGCACTCCCTGGGCGGAGTGGACCCTCACGCGTTTGGCGTCCCCCTGAAGCGTGCTCGGTGAGGCCGAGTCGTCGGGGCGCTCCCTCTTCACCGGCCCTGTACCGCTTGGTCCAGGCTGCGGATCGGAGGTACCCGTCTGGGTGCTTCTCGCCGGTAGCGGTTGGCGTGAGGATCCAGCGCGCTTACCCCTCTTCCTTTGGGGTCGAGGTCGGTCGTGGGTCAAGTCGGTGTCCTGGGGTCGGCTGGCGGCCCCGGCAGGCTCAGTCGCGTGCGGAGGTTTTTCGCGCTGGGTTTCCCCTTCGCGTACTTGCCTTCGCCCGCATAGTTCCGCGTCCGGCCGCTTTTCGCGCTGGGTTTCCCCTTCGCGTACTTGCGGCTGGTCACGTGATTCCGCGTCCGGCCATTTTCCGCGCTGGGTTGCCCCTTCGCGTACACGTGGCTGGTCGCGTACTACCTCTTCGGCGTCCGATCGCTCTTCGCGCTGGCTAGAGCCTTCGCAAGTGTTGCGCTTTCGGTCGCCTACTTTCTTCCCTCGAGCCATGATTTTTCCGCGCTTGTACAGCATGCGTACTCCATCGGCCGGGAAAGTGTTAGAGCTGCCAGGTCCGTCTTCCTTCCCCGTCACTCTCTGTCTGTGTTGTAGTTGGTCCTTGTCCGGGTTGGTGATGCTGTTACGCACAAGGCTCTGTTGCCAGAGACTTGTGGTAGGCATACACGTCGTAGTGGGTGTTGGCGCGTGAGATGCAGCCGGAGTTGAGATTGTTGGCGCACTAGTCGCAGCCGTGGTAGGGTGGGATGGCGCGTAAGTCGCAGCCTGTGTTGTGGGCGCTGAGTCAGCAGCCGGCCGCGCTGAAGAGCGCGGCACCAAAGAGCAGTCGGATGCCCCCCCCAGAATACGATGGGGGCTGACCGCCGAAGCGGTGTGGGATTCCCCGGCTCGGCCGGGACCCACCTGGGTAGATTTTTCCTCGTTCTGCATATTTTTTGGCTATGGGGGGTGGGCTTTTGAGGAATCGAGGTTACCCCTCCTCGTGGATCGACGGGATATAGGGATAGGAAGGAAGGCATGGTTAGGTGAGGTGGTGTGGTTTTGGGGGTCACCCTACGCCTGGGATTTGACCTAGGGATTTGGGGACCGACGGGATCTATGTATGCGGAGGGATGGTTTGTTTGGTGATAGGAGCATAGGACAAGGTAACATAGGTTTCCCTGAGCCTGGGATTTGGCCTTCGGGAGCTTCTCTTGTCCGGGATCTCTTTCGAGATGCTCCGGGTGCGGGGTCGACATTAACAGTCGGTCCCGCAGCCGGAGTTGGGCTATCCGCAACCTGCCCACCCGCTCGGTTGCAAGAGAAGAAGTGCGTGGCTGTCTGGGTCTCCCCACCACAGATGTACATGTACATTTGCGTTGAGGCGATCCAGCTTGCCCCGAGACCATCCGCCCGTACTGCAGCACCACCACCGCGATTCGCGTCGCCCCCCACGCCCTCTAGCGTGGCGCAGCAGAAGCCACTTACTAAAGCTGTGCCAGCTCAGCGCAGCGCCGCAGCCGGCTCCCGCCGCTTGCTGGCGGGACGGGCGATGGCTGAGCGTGAGCGGCCAGCGAGTGCCGGCCCATACTCTAACATCTGCGACGACAAGGGTGCCATCCTCACCGGCGCCCCCCCGAAATCCGGCTTGCGACTCGCCCGCAGTGCTGTCGACATGCTCATCACGTATGGTATCGAGCATGTCGCTGGCATCCTTGGACTCGGCCACATCCGGTCGCGAGGACGTGTCCCAACCCCGCGATCCGGACAGCGGCCCCCAGTGGGAGGAGCCGCCGCCGACGCCGCGACCAGAAGGCTGACGTCACCAACACCGTCGCTGGGGTTCGACTTCGAATTCCAGCTCAAGGCCAGACCCCAGCGACGAAGGAGGAGCTCCGGTGAAGCCGCGTCGGAGGAGGCGAAACGCCACTGCCTCGACCCGCCGCGGCCACAGCGCGATAGCGCGCCTTGGGGTCGGGGTGTGCAAGCGTAGCCTAACTTCTCCGATGCGGTACGCCGCACGCCGACACCACCAACGCCGGCAACATCAGCCGCAGGGGTAAGTACTACGTGCCCCTCCCTGCCCCCTTGGATGCAACCACCCTCCCTGCTACCGCTTCTGGCGCCACGACGACAACGCAGCCCAAGCAGAATCAGGGAAAGAAAGATAGGAAACTGCGATACCCCCCGGTGGTAGTTGAGAAGCTGCCGAACTGGGCCACACAATTCCGGGCCATCAGTGCGAAGCTGGACCGGCCCCCTAATGCTCGTCCCTACGGGAGTGGAGTTAGATTCACCCCCGATACAGAGGACGAGTACAGGCTGGTCCAGCTCTACCTGACTGGCCTGGAAAAGGACAGCGGCGTGTCCTGGTTCGCCTACTCGTTGCCGGCGGACAAAAGTCTAAAGATTGCCATACGGGGGTTACCGGCGGATACGCCCCCCCCAGGAGATTGAGGAGGAACTCCGGGCGTTGGGGTACCAGCCGGAGTATGTGCGCCACATAAAGGGCGCACAAGGACGACCTGGTTGCGTATTCCACGCAATTCTTAAAAAGACACCCGACGTCCGGGCTATCTATGACACCACCGTGTTTATGTACATGCGTGGTGTCAAGATAGAGGCTTGGCGTGGCAAACGTGGGCCCGCCCAGTGCCACCAGTGCCAGCGTTTAATATAGCATATAGCTCGCACCAGTGTCACCGCCCGCTCGCTTGTGTGCTCGTATGTGGAGGCGAGCACGCGGCCAGAAACTGCCCACGCCCGCGGGAGGAGCCGGCCACATGTGTAAACTGTGGTGGCCCGCACCCCGCGTGCAATATTAAGTGCCCCGCATTCCAGGAGGAGATTAGGAATAAGCGAGCGGGGACCGCCGCTATTACGGCCAGACGCCGGCCACAAATGGCCATAGAGAGAGCGCAAGAGTGGCCAATTGAGGCTCAAGGCATGACGCTAATGGCGGCGGCCAACGAGCCTACAAATAGAGACCAAGCCCCCTCCTCAGGGCGGAGGAAAAATAGACGCGGGGGTAAAGGAAGAGGAAAGAAGCGTCAACCCGCTGCGACCCAGGAAAAAATCCCGAGGGCTGACCCTGCCTCAAATTAGGCGCAGGCTGTGGAAAAACAACATTCCGCTGGCGTCGGCATAGCGCCGCGGGAAGTTGGGGAAACACAGAAGTTCAACAAAAAGCCGAGTGCCGCTAGCGCTACCGACAGTAGCGCCGGCACGCTTCGCAAACGGGAGAATCAATTAAGAAAAGGTTCCTCAAAGACACGAATGGCGGCGCTACCAGCGCACACGCCACTACTAAAAAGAACAAAGAAGGAATTCACAGCCTGTGCTATTAAACTGTTGATGGACTGAACTGAATAACTGAACCGTCTCGCGGAAAAGGTGAAGGCCGAGTTACAGGCACACACCGCCGCGGGCTGGGAGGAACGGATCGACGCCACAACAGACAGTTGGCCGTCAGTTCATAAGTTATGCCGCCAGCTTACGAACACCCCAGCCTCGATGCGTCCGCTGATAAATAGCGACGGGGCGCTCAAATATGTAGCGGAGGACCAGGCGGAGGTCTTCGCCGAGTACCTGGAGCGTCAGTTCCGCCCCAACCCAACCGACGACACCGAGCATGTCACAGCGGTCGAGAAACACCTGGGAAACTATTTCGCCACGTCGATAGCTCCCGATGAGGACCCGATTTTCTTCTCGCCTGGCGCAGTTAGACGCGCCATCCTTAGAACGAAGCCTAGGAAGGCTTCGTTCTAACGATGGCCCCGGTGCCGACGGTATCACCAATGGAGCGCTGCGCCACTTGCCGCACCATATGGTTGCGGCGCTAGCGCGCCTGTACACGGCGATACTGCGCACGGGGGCCTTTCCCACTTCGTGGAAGGAAGGGCGCGTCATAATGCTGCCCAAGGCGGGGAAAAACATTCTGAAGCCGGAGAGCTATCAGCCGATCACTCTGCTGCCGACAGTCTCCAAGGTGTTCGAAGCACTCCTGCTGCGACATCTCCAACCACATATTGCGCCGTGACCTGAACAGTTCGGGTTCCGGGCGGAGCATAGTACGACGCTCCAGCTGTCGAGGGTACTGCACCACCTCGCAGCCGCAATGAATAAGAAGGAATACTCGGTGGCAGTATTCCTCGACATGGAGAAGGCCTTCGACCGTGCGCGGCACGACACCGACGGCCTGATATTCAAGATGACCACGTCAGATGCGCCCCGTCGCGTCGCATCGCATGTATACATCCTTCGACACTCGAAATAAGATTAATCAGGCTCGAATAATTGTTGACAGATTTTGAAATTTAATATTATTTGCATTTTCCTAAGAGATTAGAACGATTGAGACGTAGTAGGTCCCACGGCCGTGTTATGATGAAATTGTGAAGATGTTTATTAAAAAAATGCGTTACTAAAAATGGAATAAAAACGAAAAATATTGTCATATAAAACTGTAATGTAAATAACTTAAGACGAATTATTGGGAAAACAGAAACACGTTAAATAAACCGTTTAAAAATACAAACGCTAGTCTTATGTACCCCTTGGGTGTTAAGGTTTAAAATAAAAAGCAGAAATATGTCACTTTAAATATTTTATTATAAAAATCGTCGGTTACGTCAATGTCACACACTAGCTTACATTATCAAAACTATGACTTTTCAGTACATTATGGTTCTCGCAGTATAAAAAAGGCACACTCGTCATCACAGCAACGCATTTTCTATACACCGAACGCGCCCAGGCACATTGTACAAATCACGGCCAGTGCCGCGGTTCGCGTTGCGCGGGCAGGGGCTGGGGGACAGGGGCCAGGGGGCCGGGTGCCAGGGGGCCGGAGGGTGACAGGCGCGCGAGTGCAGCGCCTGCGTCACCAGCGCCACTTAAGCCGCCAGCGCCGCCAGTGACGGCGGCGTCAGCACACCGCGAGGGCTCGCACCGCTGCCTGTGCCCACTGTTGTCACCGGTATCCGATCCATCTGCATACACACAAAATGTTATGCCTAACACGAACTATAACATTTTATGGAAGCATTCGCTTTTTCAATCACTTGACGATGAAGGGATAAATCTATTCTATTTATTCATTCAGGTTGCAAATTTTTGTTATTCCTTGCAAACCAGTTCTTACTGGCCCACTGAACCTTGGGTAACTTAAAGAATAAACTGATGATCCCTACTGTGGACTATCTGGGACCAGTCACAAGTACACACATTAGATCATGCTCTCGTGCTATCGTGCACTGTGAGGTATATCAATCTTACATAAAGTGACAACTTAATAAATATGTGCATTAGGACATTGGACACCTATCAAAACGATTACACAAAATATAAAAGTTGCGAATATACTGACAAAATACTTTATTCTAAATTCTTATTTTAACATTGTCTCACGATATTAGGCTCTTACAAATACATTAAATCTCAATTTTATAGGCTGACAGCTTGACGTGTTACCGTAATTAATAACAAAACATCCTATTTCTTTGGAATTGTGAAACCTTTTATGACGATCGAGGTATCCTACACCAGCGTTTGGTTCTAAGGACTCGGAGAACGCCTTGCATTGGGTGTGACATTTAACAAGAGACGTTAGACTACTCTACCAACAGACTATAGACAACCACAACCAAGACATGACACTTACGGCAGTCACACCGCTTATGGATGGCTGAACCGAACTAATACTCGCAACTCGTTAGGGCCAATTTGAGCTATAATGCTACTTTGTAATTGTTTACGAACACAAACAAACCAAATGCTAGTGATGGTTACCTTATCCCTATGGACTGACTAACTGCAGGATATTTTACATTGCCCTTGATGTATGCAGACTCTTAGGGAAACTTGGCGATACCTACCCCCTGTAGGTATCGCCAAGTTTCCTAAACTTGATTGATAGTTCGTTTTAAGGAACGCTAGGGATTGTGTCTCGTTAAACCACATCCGGCTTTCGGGCCTCTCACAAATTATCATTAGCGAGACACGATATTTGGATGCCGAGATAGAAACGCTCCGATGCTTGACTTCGCATGGTTGCCGATTACATTGAAAGCAGGATGCTTTGCTTTTGATGCTAATGGGGGAGATTAAGAGAGTGAGAAGTGACGATTTGGAATAACCACTTCGGTGTATAGCAGGAACAATTGTAAAGAATTCTACTACCGACTGACGATGCGGTACGCTTGTGCAAGTTTTGTATTGTCTTTGTAACGGGTGATTAGGCCGTTACAAGGGTTTCATTACATTAGTACGCGCCCAGTGATTACTGGAACGTGTCTCGCTCAATGACAGTTGAACTTCGCAGTACTCTGCCTTAGGATTGAGTAAGACATGACTAGAGCTTAGGGAGCGTGGCTTGTTAGAATCGTAGCAGTGTCCTTAGTGGTCCTATGCGTTCAGGTCTAACAATACACGCACGACGCTGTCAGCTGTTGTAAAGCAGGCCCACGTCACTTGGGGTGGGTCTGTAATTATTGTAAAGAAATCCATTAACGTAACTTAGAGTAATATACTCGTACAACGCAAGCGTTACGTGTCACATACTTACCCTTTTATATTACTGACATGTCCTCTAACTTTCATAATCAAAAGAAAAGTAGATAAATTAGATTCCTTTCCATAACCTGTGAATTCCCAACCTTATTTTATATTGACATTGTTTACTTGTAATCCCTCCTTGTCCTAACTATCCAAGACGAATGCAACAAGACGATTTAAGACTACGGAAAGATACAGACGTTAGTGTCTAGGCGAGTTAAGTTAGGAGGCTTGGTGAATACCAAGGGCCATGTCTGAATGGGCTGTCGCTAGATAGCGAGTATGAGTTATTGTTGGAATAAAGCCCCGATTAGACTAATTTAGTACCTAATATAGTGTGTGTGTGAGTTTGTTGCAACGACTGGGAGAGTCTTCCATTATAATATTTATCCTAGTCTGAGAGTATAATTAAAGTTCTTGTAACTTCTTCTCCCCGGCTCAAACACTAGGAAGTGATGAAGGGTGGGCGCTTTGGGGCTGTCTATAGATCTTTAAGAGAGTTGATTCACAGCTCTATTAATTAATAATTCTTGAGTTTCAATGCTCAACTCTTATTATCTAGTAATTCTTGAATGTTGTATTCTTTATCACAAACCAATAATTCGGTTAGACTGATATGAACACGTGTCTTGCAGATATGCTTGTTGTGCAAAGGGTGAACTTCCAGGGGTTCGGGAAACCACATCTATCTCATATCCAGTCCAAGGACTGATAGGGACCATGTCTCCTTAAGAGCATGATGCCGACGCAATGCCGCTAGAACTAGCCGCCCCGTTGTTAGACAAGGACGGTCCACACGATTGCCGCAGGGAAAGCCGCTTCGTCACGCTTATCAGTTAGAAAGAACTGCTAGGGACCATGTCTCCAAAAGAGCATGATGCCGATGTAATGCCGCTGAAAAGCCGCTTGCGTCACTTTATGGAAATGTTGCTCTGAGTACTCCAAGTACAGATGTAAAGTATCGTGTGAGTAATGCCTGACTAAATACCTCTTACGCTAGCGTAAGAGTTACTCACAAATCTATATAATAATTAATATACTTAGCATTATTCTATTATTTATTGTCTTTGTAAACCACATCCAACTTCATAAATATGAATTCCTAAATCTTATGTACTATTTCTTTCAATCCTTTCCTTGTTCTATTAATGGGACAAGGCGTTGGACTTCTTCATATTTCGAATTCATTTAATCTCTGTCGGTGGGAGAGTGACCAGTCTGGAGACGAGCTGTACAGAGTCGTACGGCGGCGGAGTACGACTTTTCCTCAATATGACGAACCGACCCAAACATTCATATTAACAGAATTAGGAAAAACGAAAATTTTATCGGCCTAGGGTCACTTAGGAATAGTCACAGTATCTCAAAAGGAACTTGCGTAGATGGATTGTTAGATTCTTTATGATGTTATTAAATCACAAATCAGTTTCGTGATTTGATGATGACTAAGTTATAAAGTCCATAACACAGTTTTGATGGCAGACATAAAGTACAATCAATCAATCTTCTTAAAACTTCGGCGTGGTGTACACGCCTAATTTCCATACCTTTGAATATGAAAGTGCCGCCGTCCGCAGAATTGAAGATGTTGTCCAACTTAAGGTCACCGTAGAGGGTGGGGTACTCGGCTGAAGGTTGCTGCGTTGTTGGTTGGGGCACAGAGGGCGCGGCAAGCACCGGGCCACCGGTGACTGTCTGCGACTTGTTACCGTATATAGCCTGGGGATGAAAGGAAATGTTATTTATGTGTTTTGATTTGAGAGTAGACTTTCTTTCTTCGTTCTTTTAGCCTTTTTGGAAATGGAGATAAGTGCTATGCTGGAGATGGCAGGTCAGCTGGACTATCACACTTCGAAACTTGTCGAAATCGATTTAGTAGTAGGGGTAGTGAAATAGTGGCCTGTCTTTTGGTAATTATTAGTACAAACAAGTGCGTGTTGGATCACGCACAAGGAGGCGTTCCGTGGTTGGGTTGAATTTATTCCGCAAACAAACTTAACATTTTAGTTGAAATACTTATTCTCCCATATGCCCCATACGTCACGGACGATTCTCCAACTGCAAATGTAAGTTGGTCGACTTACATTGTATTTTACTTGTAATGCCGACTTAGCTGTGATAGTATTCCTTTTAATTTCGTTATGTATACTCGTACTACTGCCATGCTTTTTTTCACATATATCCAAAAACAACACATGGAACAATTGATTCTAACTTCTAAAAAAATTGGCACTTTAGAACTTAATATTACGCAAATGGAATCGAAAAATATTTTCACAGACCCACAATATTTTGAACAGCCTATCTAGCGGTACCCCACACCTTGAAATAGACGAGAAAAAAACATATCATCCCCAGTTTACGTGCAAGAGAACCCAAAAAAAATATTGACATTTTATTTTACCACATAGCGTGATTAATATGTAAACCCATGCGAAATTTCAGCTTTCTAGTACTAAGAGTCTCTGAGCTAAGCCGCGGACAGACAAACGAACATCACAAAACTTTAAGGGTTCCTTGTTGACTACGGAACCCTAAAAATAACACAAAATGTGAAAAAATCGATTTTTTTTTGTGATATGACTAACTCCTTAAATTGATCAGTATTTACCTGAATTCCTTGGATGTCATCCTGGTTGAGCTGGAAGTCAGGGTCGTATCCTCCGTAGTAGAGTTCCATGAGTGCTGAGGGCACATCACTGTGCATCAACCCTAGTGAGTGACCGAACTCGTGCGCCGCGACCTGCGGATGTGACATTATGTTGAAGGAGAAGTTTTGATTTATCGAATTGGATAGAAAATATTTTTCATACGGAAATCTTGAATATTCTGCTTCATTTTATATAAGATTACTAGGAGTAACTTTAATAAAGTCAATAAATAGTAAGTAGTTAGGCTGATCAAAATAAATTTGCATCTGGAACTATATGTTACTGGAACTACTGTTATAAAGCCTCGGAATAAGTTACATAATTCCACGTCTAAAATGTTGATTCACAAATCTCCATAAATCAATGCATCTAACAGGTAACAGCTGGCTTTTAGCCAGCTGTTGTCCGATAGTTACCTGGAAGAGATTTATTCCTTCACTCGAGTTGATGGACCACATCTTGGTGTCATGGGCACATCACTGTGCATCAACCCTAGTGAGTGACCGAACTCGTGCGCCGCGACCTGCGGATGTGACATTATGTTGAAGGAGAAGTTTTGATTTATCGAATTGGATAGAAAATATTTTTCATACGGAAATCTTGAATATTCTGCTTCATTTTATATAAGATTACTAGGAGTAACTTTAATAAAGTCAATAAATAGTAAGTAGTTAGGCTGATCAAAATAAATTTGCATCTGGAACTATATGTTACTGGAACTACTGTTATAAAGCCTCGGAATAAGTTACATAATTCCACGTCTAAAATGTTGATTCACAAATCTCCATAAATCAATGCATCTAACAGGTAACAGCTGGCTTTTAGCCAGCTGTTGTCCGATAGTTACCTGGAAGAGATTTATTCCTTCACTCGAGTTGATGGACCACATCTTGGTGTCATCGAAGTGAGCGGCGCCTCCGTACACCTGCACAAACGAGCCATTGAGAAAACTGGAAAATTACCGATTAATTAATAATTATCATATTATTATAAAACCAGCCAGCTTAGCCAGCCGCACGTACAATTCTCGGTAGGTAATTATAGTTATTGATTATGCAATAACTCATTTTAATTTTGTAGGATGGATACAAACGGCGTTCGTGAGAGATAATAAGCATGATCTTTAAGTTATACCAGCTCACTTCCTATCATTGCTTGTGTGTGTTTTTGTTCGTGTGTTTACAATCAGTCCACCTAAACATGGTGTACCTTTGCCAACAATACTGCAATATAAATATCTTATAGGTAATCCTTTAAAGAAAAAATAGGCCATATAATTTTATTATGTCTTGTTATAAAAACACCAATACATGCACAGCAACAGTTTTGCATGATTTTTTGTATCAACTGTGTCTGCCTAAAAACTGGATAAAGGATATCCAACGTTTACTTTTTATATTAAGGCTCGGTCACGTGAGGCTAAGTCAGTCAGTAGACCACAAAGTTATTAACAGGTTTTATTAACTATACAAACATCTTCTTTCACCGTAATGTATGCAAAAAATACTAAAAAGTGTGTTCCGTATATTCAGTTTTTAGCGGCAGGTCCGGAACATAATTAATGGAATAACAATAATGGTTAGAGTACGTTTTGTAAACAGAACAAATTTAATCATTTGTTTCGGATAATAAAACGTTTTATTATTTCATTACAAAGGAACTTTCACTATTTAGGCGCCGATCAGTTGCATCCGTTATGTTTATTTATAACAACATAATAGAACATTATATTTTGTTGTAAGTTCTAGTGTCAGCTCATCTGTTAATACGGAAATAATTTCTGGTTCCTAATCCAATCAATGTTTTAATACAAATAACGCATTAAATCCCTTACTTAATAATTTAGGCTATATTTTGATAGGTAAACTAGCAACAAAATTTATTTTTTCTGTTTGTCGTTTGTTAAGTTATTCAAAAAACTATCAAACAATAATGTAACTAAATTGAAATATAACAGCTAGATTCGTCAGACATTTCGTCAGCATGTTAGCATCGTTACAACGGAACGAATAAAAAACTATGCTGGACAACCTATTATAATTCCAATTGTTAATTGCGACACGGCCTGAATAGTAAAATATTATTTGCCTAAATGATATTGAATGTGGACACAAATAATGTTACCCATGTTGAAAAGGAATTGACTGCGTCATTACATTTAAAACATCTATAACAGATGTATTCATAATATCGGAGAGCAAGAAAAGTAAAATTATATATTTGTAGTGGATGATAAATATCATCATCATTCCCCAGCCTTTGACTCAATTAATTTGGGGTCAGCGCAACATGTCCCTTTCTTCCATACTTCTCTGTTAGTTTTCATCTCGATAGTAACCCGCCTTCTAACCATATCATCTTTCACACAGTCCATCCATATTTTCTTTGGTCTTCACCTACTCTTATAACCATCGGTATTCATACTCAAAACCTTCCTTCCTCACGATATTTTTCCTCATTCCTTGGCATCACATGCCCGTACCAAAAAAACTGATTTCCTCACAACTTTTCAGTCACCAGTGCCACTTTCAGATTTCCTCTCATGTAGGTACTCATTTCTGCTGAAACTGACTTTCTTTCACCCCTTTTGTTGCCCAACATTCTGATCCATACAAGACAGCAGGTCTAACCATTGTTTTATATATCTTCCCCATAAGTTTAAGGGAAATGCAGGAGTCGCAGATTGTTTCCGTGACCTGCTACTATTTCATTCATCCAGTGTTCATTCTGTGCTTATCCATCCAATCTACTTCGCCATGGCTTTACACGAGTGAACCCAGGTACCGACAGTCAGAGCAGACTGGAAGAAGCGCGCCATCAAGTGCTATGGCTCCAGAACTGAGAGACCGCCGAAATCGTAGAACATATATTAAGTTTTGGTTCTGCTGATTTTCAAGCCAACATTTTTCAGCTTCTGTTGCCATTTCTCCAATCTGCTTTGGATCTCAGGTCCATCTTCACCGACAAGAATAATGTCATCGGGAAACAGCATGCCTCAGGGTGCTCATGTATGTGCGATGTCAGAGCGTCCATAATCGATAGGAAGAGGTAAGAACTTAAAACCGACCCTTGGTGCTAGTCTATAGCCACATTGAACCCCGTATTGCCAGCAGCCGACCGGAAGTAGGTACAAGATTGACTGTACATAGCACGAATTAACTCCACATACTTCCCGGGCAAAACTTTCTCTTTCAAAGCCCACCACAACTCATCCCGAGGTACCTGGGGCTTTCACCAGATCAATTAACGCCATGTCAACACAACGCCATGGTCTTGTGTGCATGTTTGTACTTCTCGCATAATTGGCTGAGTGCAAAGTGGCGGCCATTGTTCCTCGACGTGGAATAAACCCAAACTGGTTTGCGGTAATCTCACTGTCCTCTCGCAGTTTTTTCGCTGTTATTTTCTCCCATACCTTCAATTCGCATGCCTTTTTCTTCCATTCCGTATAAACCTTTTTCTTATCATTTTCAAACTATCCTTCCCGTTTTATACACCCTGCCATTCTTTAAAAGCATTTTTTTTTCTTTAAGCATCTTTTGCACGTCTTCATTCCACCACCATATATCCTTTTCTGTCTTACCTTCCCTTTGGATTCTCCAAACATATCTTTTGCTACTCTCCTTATACAATCCGCCATCTTTTTCCAACATTCATTCACAGATTTTCTTTTCATATCCTTCATTTTAAACTCAAACTTAAACTCAAAGCATTTATGTCAATTAAACCATTTACAGGCACTTTTGAATTGTCAAGGAGTCGGTCAGTTAGAAATATGAAGCTAGTTGCCCATTCCAAAGCGTAGTAGGTACCTATGGAGAAGAACGGGCAAGAAACTTCATGGACACTCTTTTAAATTATATAGTTACAATAAGATTAGTATAAATAATGTTGAATTTATAACTAAATGTGAGGACGATGTAAAAAAAAACAACGCGTCCATGGTAGCAAAAAAAAAAAAACAATTTAAAAATAAAATAATTACAAATAAGCCAAGGAAGCGGAAGTGGTGACCAGTCCCAACTGACGGCACCCGTTCACGAGCATGACGCATGGATCAGCACCTTTCAGCTCAACCATTTTGAAGGGAGCTAAATGATCCAACACACGCGCCACTATCAGCGAGACATCTGAGTGAGCATGACATACTCTCAGCCACCACACTGGGCCCATTCAAGTCAATAACATGTTAACCGGTAAATTGTAGCTCTATTATACATAGTACTCACACCTGTGCAATGCAATTATATAATACAAAGTAGATTGAATTTATACAATGCAAAGATAGTCTTACAATGTTCAGTTGCTCCAACAGTATTTTCAAATGTTAATTATTCAATTGGTTGTAGTTGTGGAGCAGGACCAGCATTGAGCCAAGCATTTTTATCAGCGATGTAATCCCCCAACTTGTAGAATAGGCCTGCCTGCATAGTGTGCGTTTTATACAAGATTTGAATTTCATCTCATTCAGTTGAATTATGTGGGGTGGAATTTTATTGTAACATTTTAAACAATACCCCATGAAAGATGAGTCTACTTTAGCTAGTTTGAAACCTGGTTGAGCTAATAGGTCCCTATTTCTAGTACTATAATTATGTCCTTAACCTCTTTTACTAAAAAGATGTAATTTTTTTCTTACGTACATGATGTTTTCATAGATATATTGACAAGGTACCGTCATGATGTTAATGTCCTTAAACCGGTCCCTTAGAGAATCGCGCCTACGGAGATTGTATATGGCTCTGATAGCTCTATTCTGCAGAATAAAAATTGACTCGATGTCTGCAGCCCATCCCCAAAGTAAAATACCGTAAGACATGATACTATGAAAGTAACTAAAATAGACTAGCCCCGCGGTATCTACATCAGTAAATTGACGGATTTTTCTGACAGCATATACCGCCGAACTTAGCCGTCCTGCAAGAGATGTTAAATGAGGACCCCATTGTAGCATTGAGTCGAGCGTAATCCCCAGGAAAACAGTTTTATCAACAAATTCTCTTGATTCAATACTATCTCATAATCACTACTTTTAACATTTGGTAAAGAAAATCTAATGCACTTAGTTTTTTTCCCATTTAATACTAAATTATTGGCAGTGAACCAATTCTGAACCTGCAACTGGGCGTTATTTACGTCGTCAACATTAGTAGCACGTCTATCTACCTTAAAAATTAAAGAAGCATCATCAGCAAATAATATCATTTGTGGTTGATTATATAATAAATGGAGTAGATCGTTAATAAACACTAAAAAAAGGAAAGGACCCAACATCGAGCCTTGTGGAACACCCATTTTTACTTTTAAACCGAGTGAATTGATACCATTAATTTGTACTTGCTTTCCAAGTCCGTAATGCTCAAGTTTCAAGAGTAAGGTTTCGTGGTCGACGCAATCAAATGCCTTGGAGAGGTCACAAAAGATTCCTATAGCATCTTGTGCTTCTTCCCACGTGTTAAAAATGTGTCTTAATAAGGTTACACCGGCGTTGGTCGTACACCGTTCTTTAGTAAATCCATACTGTTGATCGTGAAGGATTTTATTCGTGTTAAAATGATTGAGCATTTGATTAAGCATTACCTTTTCAAACACCTTGCTGAAAACCGGCAACACGGATACGGGTCTATAATTATTGGTGTCTTTACTGTCCCCGGATTTGAAGAGTGGTATTACCAACATTCCCCAAAGATTTTCAGACAATTTGATCTTGATTTGCTTAAAAGAAATGATTACTACTATGGGATTAATATGCTTAAAGTTAAATTCAATCGTGCAAGCTGAAACGTTTTCTCTCACTAAATCAAAAGCGAGCGAGGGCAAGGAATTTAAGGTTTCAGTAGTTTTAAGCGGGATACTGGTTAAAATCTTTACAAATTCTTGAGCAACTTCCTTACTATCGCAAATAAGACCACATGACGTCTCCAGTGTGTAATCAGAATCATGCTTTTTGTTCCTATTCGTTTCATTATTGATAATTTTCCAAACTGTCTTAATTTTATTGTCTGCTGATTTAACCTTGTTGCTAATGTACAAGGTTTTAGCTGCCTTACAAGTGTTCTTAAAATTCTAGAATAAGTAGCAACATACCTATTAAAAGTTACAGTGTTTATATAAGGCTTAAGGCCATACAGCTATCTCTCGCGCCCGGCCCTTGTTCAGGTTATGGTACGGAGCGAGAGGGCATGGGCAGCCGTCACGCAGTAATGCTCGTGAAAGAGGAGGCGGGACGGTTGAGAGAAAGGCAAGTTTCGCGCCCTCTCGCCCCTAGTCGCCCCAGGAGACGGCCTGGGCGTCGGGTATCTCAGGCGGATTTCCAGCCAACGCGGGCTTGCGGACGGTGAGCAGGCCCAGGTCGACGGCGCGTCGTATTCCACGCGCGCCTCAAAGAGATGTCGTCAGCACAATGTAGGGGTCCACTAGGGCCGATGCCTGCCGGGGTCGCAGGAAAGTACTAATGGGTCACCGAGGCCCCCGCAACACAGGCTACGGAAGGAATACGGGTGGGTTTTAGTCAGTAAGAGTCTGACACACCCTCCCGCTCCACCCAGAAGGGGAGAAGTTATTTGATGATTCCCCACCCAAAATAAAAATAAATAAATAAAAAAGGCCAAACAGCTCGAAAAGTCTTTCCCTACTTTTCCTGAGTCCGTTAGTTGCTCACTCACTAAATAAAAACCTAGGGCATAGTAGTAGTAGTGGATAGTTTTAGTGTTCTTAAAATAATGTTTGAACTCGGTCTGGAGTATTATCATTGTTCATTGTAAGGTCCTGATCGCTTAACTTACAAATTAAAATGCTATTAAATTTATTTAAATTAACAGATGTTATTGGTCTGAATTTGTGACTGTCCTTCATGTCTCCTAATTAATAACAAAATATTTTATTCTAAATTCTTATTATAACATTGTCTCACGATATTAGGCTCTTACAAATGCATTAAATCTCAATTTTATGGTCTGACAGCTCGACATGTTACCGTAATGAATAACAAAAATCCTATTTCTTTGGAATTGTGAAACAATATTGACCTTTTAGAAATACATTTCATTTATATTTTATGGGAAACAAACGGACAGGTCGAAAGCAATAATTCAACAAATTCTAAAGATACGACTAAAGTATTCTATTTCTAATCGCAGAGCACAATACTAGTACTAACATCTGCTTACGATGAATTGAACTCGGGCAAAACCCGAACAGGCCCTTAAAACAATTGAGAAATGGTACAAAAAAGGCAATAAACCTATTCTGCGTATTCTTTTGGTATGGGGAAAAACCCCACGCTCGCGTCGTTTTGGAGATGGAAAGAATAACGAAAAGGGTAGGGCTGAGGGGAGTCAGTGTTGAGCCACGGGAGTACACGGACGTGCTAGCCTAGGCAAATTAAGTTAGAAGAGTTCGTTTAAGACTACGACAAAGAGCGGTCAAATTAGGCTAAAGCTTGGCTAGGAGAGTTAGAACTAGGTCGATAATAATGAAACAATGGCGCCGATTCCCTTGTTCACAAACTGAACTAAATTAAGGTTCAGTGCATCTTTTTCTTTCTATTTCATTACGAAGAGGACAGAAGATAAATTTTAGTTTAGTCCTGTCAAATTAATCACGCTGTCATTACTCCATAGAAGTTTAGACGTGATTAAAAACTTGCCTACTAAAATTACGTCAATTTACGTCAAGCGCTGATTAATTTGACATATCTTTTTGTAACGCCTCCTTTTCCTAACTATCCAAGACGAGACAAGGCAATTTAAGACTACGGAAAGATACAGACGTTGGAGTCTAGGCGAGTTAAGTTAGGAGGCTTGGTGAGGGGTGCATGTTGAGAAGCCTCCTCGTGGCGCACCCTGGGCAACGTAGGCTCCAACTGCCCACCAGGTTTTGGTGGACACTTGGTGCTGGCGGCGAATTCTCAACAAACGGGGAAGGGTCACGGTTCCAATCACCGATCATCCACGATGGTCGGTGAAGGGAACAGGGCTAGAGTTGGTCGTACGCCTACTCCCCCTCTGCTTACAGAGGGGAGTTGAGTTGGCGTACACTGGGGAGTCCCAATCCCAAGGTCTAGCGTGCCGAGGGGATGAATGGCCGGAGGGTTATCCGGTCGCTAGCGCGAACAGGGACCTCACCCTTAAAAGGAAAACAATGGAAAAATGCAGGCTAATGGAAATATTCCCCAGGCGGGCAACCTCCATAAGGAGGCACAATCCCGCCCTTCCACGGAAGGCAGCCCCACCGTATCTGGGGGGGCACCCATAGCCTCGTAGGCCGGCAGACCACCGGTCTTCGTCAACAACCTCTTGCGTCGCAAGAAAAGGAGCTCCGGGTTAGCCTGGAGCGACTGTGCGACGCAACAAAGCCGCTTGCCGTCGTTGATGGCAACAACAGCCGAGGAGGCTCATGTCCTGAAAAGGACCGACTGTTGGTGTCAGATTCTGACACCGCATCCGAGATGAGTTTGGTGAGCGTGGCGAGCGTGAGCTCAAAGCGCTCGCAAACTAAAGAAGAGGTGGGTGGCCGATTTTGGCAAAAAACCACGCGAAAGAAGAAGCGCGCGGGGTCAGGCTCTTCTAGTGAGGAGAGCCTGCCGGTTGCTAAAGTCCCAACACTCACTAGTGGGCGAGGTCGTGCAGTGGCGAGTGGAGCCCCCGCTCGCTTACCGGAGCGCGGCGTGCGGGGTCGGTTCAGGTCGGTTTCCCGACCCGATACGCCGGCCCCGGTGGAGGCCGAGGGCGTGGGGAGTGACCCCGGGCCCACGACCGTGGACCCTAGCGAGGGCATCTTGCTGGGGTCTAACAAGGCGGAGGCGAATGCCGCTAAGCGGGCGCAGCGCAAGGCGGTGGCGGCTGATGAAATCAGCGAGTTGGCCCGTCAGGCGCGAGAGCGGCGCTCAGCCCGGATGACTGCTGGGGAGAGCCCATCGGCGGTGGCTCTCAGTCGCCAAGCTCTGGACGGCGTGGATGTCGTCCTGAAGGTTGCCACCAAATCGGGCAACCTGAAGGGCACATTCACCCGTGCTCTGAAGGAGGCGGCTGATGACATCAGGGAGGCAGTTGAGGTCCTCCTCAGTCGCACGAGCACGGCAAAGTTGTGGGAGGAGAATAGCCGTCTCCGGTCCGAGCTGGAGGACCTCAAACGGGAGTTTGCTGCTCAGAGGAAAGACTGGCAGCGGCAAGCACCTCCCGCAGCCACCGGCCCCACTCCTGCCGCGCCTTCGTCGGCCCCTGCACCTGTTCCACCACCTGCCTGGTCGGACCACGACATGGAGAGGGTGGCCAGAATTTGCATGGTGCAGTGTGGGGGCATGGTGGATGCGCGACTGGATGCCCGCTTGGAGGCCATAGAGTCGCGACTCCCCCCGGCTGAAATCATCCGACCGCCGCTTGCGGCAGATAAGCGGAGGAAGGAGGCGGAGGCGAGAGCGGCGGCGGTGGCTGAGCCGAACCAGCCCGGGAAGGGGGCCAAAAAGCCCGCGAAGGGGACCCAGAAGCCCGCGGAGGCAAAGTTCGTGCCCACTTCCCGAATGGCTGCTCCCCCGGCAACCACGCCCGGAACCACCACAGAGGCCTGGACGACGGTCGTCAAGAAGAGGAAAAAAAAGAAGAAGACGGCGCCGCCGCCAGCACCCGCTAAAGCACCGGCACCAGCACCGAGGAGGACCCAAAAGCCGCCTAGGACGAGAGCCCCACGCTCCGCGGCTGTGGTGGTAACACTGCAGCCCGCAGCCATCGCGAGGGGCCTCTCCTATCAGGCGGTAATGGTTGATGTGAGGAGCAAGATCGCGTTCCCCGACCTTGGCACACCAGCTGGCTTTATTTATAAGCAAGCCATTACGGGAGCGCGGCTGTTCGAGGTGTCGGGTGCCTCCAGCGCTGAGAAGGCGGACACATTGGCCGCCAAACTGAGAGGGGTCCTCAACCCGGAGGACGTCCGGGTGTCCAGGCCTATGAAGACTGCTGAGCTGCGTGTCGACGGACTGGATGACTCGGCGACCCCAGCTGACGTCGTGGCGGCCGTTGCCAAGGCCGGTGGATGTCCACCGGAAGACGTGCGGACGGGTGAGATCCGCGCCGACGCCTCCGGGCCTGGCACGATTTGGGTGCGGTGCCCGGTGGCGGCGGCAAACAAGGTCGCCAACGGTGGGCGTCTGTTGGTGGGATGGGTTGCAGCAAGAGTCAAGCTGCTGCAACCCAGGGCATTGCGGTGTTACCGGTGCCTGGACATGGGGCATGTCCGGGCACGGTGCACCGCTGAAATAGACCGCAGCGAGCAGTGCTATCGCTGCGGTCAGCCCGGCCACAAGGCGGCCCAGTGCTCCGCGGCACCAAACTGCAGCCTCTGTACAGCTGCAGGGAGGCCCGCGGGGCACAGGGCTGGCGGCAAGGCCTGTCGTGCGCCAGCACAAAAAAAGAAGAGGGGAGCCATGGCTGCCGGGGGCTCTTTACCCCCCCCTCAGCCTGGCTGCCCTACGGCCGACTCCCGGCCTGTGAATGGTGCGGAGGGGATGGACTGCGTCTAATGGCGTAGCACCATTTCCTCCAGAGCAATATCAACCACGCTGCCAGAGCTCAGGATCTCTTGCTCCAGAGCATGGCAGAGTGGTCGATCGACGTGGCTGTGGTCGCCGAGCCGTACTTTGTCCCCCCCAGGGATAACTGGGTGGGAGACCTGGACGGTTTGGTGGCCATCATTGGCGGGGCTCTCGTCAACCCGTCCCGAGGACACGGCTGGGTGGCCGCCCTCGCGGACGGCATTGGCACGGTTGGGGCGTATTTCTCGCCCAACAAGAGTCTCGCCGACTTCGAGAACTTCCTTGTCGAGTTGGGTGCCGTCGTGGGCCGACTCCACCCTTACCCGGTGCTGTTGCTCGGGGATCTCAACGCCAAGTCTGCGGCGTGGGGATCTCCGGTGACCGATGCTAGGGGTGAGGCGCTAGAGGAGTGGGCGGTCACGACTGGCCTGGTCGTCCTGAATCAGGGCTCGGTCCACACGTGCGTGCGGCAGCGGGGCGGATCTGTAGTGGACGTCTCGTTCGCTAGCCCTGCTGTCGCGAGCCGTGTCCGTGACTGGCGTGTCGCCGTGGAGGTGGAGACGTTGTCGGATCACCGATACATCCGATTCGACGTCTCCACCCAGACCACCGGCGGTCGTAGTTCATCGGCCCCGCGAAGGGACGGTCCGCGCTGGATGCGTAAGCGCATCGACAGGGAGGTTCTCGAGGAGGCCGCTATTGTTCAGGCCTGGATCCGGGAGTCGGCAACAAACGGACCCATCGACGTCGAAGAGGAGGCGCTGTGGTTCCGCGGGGCGATGACACAAATCTGCGACGCGTCCATGCCCCGCGTCCACTCACATCCAGCAAAGCGCCAGGTGTACTGGTGGTCTACCGAGATCGCACAATTACGTGTCGAGTGCGTAGCGGTTAGACGCCGGTACACCCGATACCGGAGGAGACGTCGTCGGGTCCCTGACGAAGAAGCCGCGCTGTATGAGGTGTACCGCGCGGCGAAGCAGGCCTTGTGGCTGGCCATCGGCGAAGCGAGGACGCGAGCCAGGGAGGAGATGTTGGAGACTCTAGACGGAGATCCGTGGGGGCGCCCTTATCGTGTGGTTCGAGGGAAACTTCGAGCCGCGGCGCCTCCACTCACGGAGAGTCTCCAACCTGAGCTGCTGGAGGAGGTCGTCGCAGCCCTCTTCCCGGCAAGAGCGGAGCATACTCCGCCGCCGATGGCTTTGCCCACAGCCGCAGAGTCTGCAGAAGAAGAGAACGCCATCAGCGTCCCAGAGGTGACACAAACAGAGATGGGGGCAGCCGTGACGCGGCTCCGAGCCAAGAACGTGGCTCCGGGGCCCGACGGGATCCACGGCCAAGCGCTTGCCCTCGCTCTGAAGGAGCTAGAGCCCCACTTGAGAGGACTCTACACAGCGTGCCTTGAGCAGGGCCAGTTTCCTACTTTGTGGAAATCTGGTCGTCTGGTCCTGCTCAGGAAGGCGGGGCGCCCTGCGGACTCACCGTCCGGGTACAGGCCCATAGTGTTGCTAGACGAGGTGGGTAAGATGTTTGAGCGGATAATCGCTGCCCGCCTCGTCGGCCACTTGTGCGGAGAGGGGCCTGACCTGGCCGAGAGCCAGTTCGGCTTTCGGCACGGGCGCTCCACCATCCACGCGATTTCACGGGTGAGAGTCCTGGCGGAGGAAGCGGTGTCCCGGGGCGGGGTGATGTTGGCGGTGTCCTTGGACATCTCCAACGCCTTCAACACCCTGCCCTGGAGCTGTATTCGGGAGGCACTGCGTTACCATCGGGTGCCTTCCTACCTCTGCCGCATCGTCGGGGCTTATTTGGCGGAGAGGTGTGTCACCTACACGGGACGTGATGGCGGAAACCAGCGCCGCATGTCGTGCGGTGTTCCACAGGGCTCGGTCGAAGGACCGCTCCTGTGGAACATCGGGTATGACTGGGTGCTGCGGGGCGAGCTCCAGCCGGGCGTGGACCTGACGTGTTATGCGGACGACACACTGGTCACGGCCCGGGGGAGCTCGTACCGGGAGGCAGCGTTGCTAGCGACGGCTGCGGTCTCACAGGTGGTGAGTCGCATACGTCGCCTAGGGCTGGAGGTTGCCCTCAACAAGTCGGAGGCCTTGATCTTTCATGGCCCCCGGCGGGCGCCGCCGCCGGGATCACACATCGTGGTCGGGGGGGCTCAAATCGCTGTCGAGTCCACCATGAAGTACCTAGGATTGGTGCTCGACAGCCGGTGGGATTTTGGCCCCCATTTCCGGCGGCTGGCGCCCAAGTTGTTGGGCGCGGCTGGGGCGTTGTCAACGCTGCTTCCCAATCTGGGGGGCCCGAGCGCCGCCTGTAGGCGGCTCTACGTGGGGATCGTGCGATCGATGGCCCTTTACGGGGCCCCGATCTGGGCGGCTGACCTGACGGCCGGAAGCATCGCAGTCCTGCGGAAGCCGCAGAGAGCGATGGCCGTCAGAGTCATCAGGGGATATCGCACGATCTCCTTCGAGGCGGCTTGCGTACTGGCCGGATCCCCGCCCTGGGACCTCGAGGCGAAAGTACTCGCGTCGCTGTACCAGTGGCGCGAGGAAGCGAGGGCGCGGGGCGAGTGGCTTATGCAGCGACATATGGAGCTGCGTCGGTCACAGCTCCGCGCAGTCCTGGTGGCGGAATGGCGGGACAGGCTTACACGCCCTACCGCCGGCCTCGCCACCATCGAGGCGGTCCGGCCAGTGCTCGAGCCCTGGCTCGGGAGGAGGCACGGCTCCCTGTCGTTTCGGGTGACGCAGGTGCTCTCGGGGCATGGTTGCTTCGGGAAGTACCTGTGTCGCATAAACAGGGAGCCGGACGCCCGGTGTCACCACTGCATCGACTGTCGGGAGGATACGGCGCGGCATACGCTGGCAGAGTGTGCCGCTTGGGAGGAGCCACGCCGTGCCCTCATCTCAGGAGTGGGCAGTGACCTGTCGCTGCCGGCCGTGGTCGAGGCGATGGTCGGCAGCGAGGAGTCCTGGGACGCGGTGGTATCCTTCTGCGAAACAGTCGTGTCGCAGAAGGAGGCTGCGGAACGGGAGCGGGAGATCTCTTCCACTCACCCGGCCCGCAGCAGGCGCACCGGGCGTCGGCAGAGGGCAGACAACGCCCTCTTCCGGCCCCCCTAAATGGGTCCAGGGACGGCGGACTTGGGGACGTCCGCCGCCCCCCATCACACTGGACCCAAGGTGGCGGCGCGTAGTGTTCCACGCGCGCCCCTTTCAGACGTTGTGGGGGGGGTTTAAACACCTCACCCCCCCCAGACTTGAGGTGGCCCGCAGAGGCGGGCCGGCACTAGCTGGGGATCGTGGAAGTCGCATTAGATCCCATGATCCCCGGTGCAAGTGTGGGACGGGAACACCGGGGTGGTTTTTAGTCAGTAAGAGTCTGACAGACCCCTCTGCCTACCCCAGGGCGGAGGACATCCATGAGGATTTTCCACCCCGGCAACAAAAAAATAAAAAAAAAAAAAAAGGAGGCTTGGTGAATACCAAGGGCCATGTCCGAGTGGGTTGTCGCTAGGTAGCGAGTACGAGTTATAGTTGGGTTAAAGCCCCGATTAGACTAATTTAGTACTTAATGTAGTGTATGAGTTTGTTTCAACGACTGGGTGAGTCTTTCATTATAATATTTATCCTAGGCTGGTAGTGTAATTAAAGTTCTTGTAACTAAAAAGACAGAGATGTGTTGCTGGGGAGTTTGTTGCGTCATTTCTTCTCCCCAGCCCAAACACTAGGAAGTGATGCAGGGCTGGGTTGGCTTTGGGGCTGTCTAAAGACCTTTAAGAGTGTTGATCCACAGCTCTATCAATTAATAATTCTTGAGTATCGATTCTCCACTCTTATTATCTAGTAATTCTTGAATGTTGTATTCTTTATCTCAGACCAATAATTCGGTTAGACTGACATGAACGCGTGTCTTGCAGATATGCTTGTTGTGCAAAGGTCGAACTTCCAGGGGTTTGGGTGACCACATCTACCGACCCTTCCTCCAAAAGGAGGAACCGACCTAAACCGTCATAATAACAGAATTAGGAAAAACGAAAATTTTATCAGCCTAGGGTAATTTAGGAACAGTCACACCGGAAACGGCAGCATCCTGTGTCAGATAAGGCGGGAGGAAACGCCCGGGTGTCACCACTGTGTGGATCGCCCGGAGGACATGCTGGAGCATACGGTGGAGGTCTGTCCGGCTTGGGCAGAGCACCGCCGTGTCCTCGTGGAGGCGATCGGTGGCAGAGATCTCTCGCGTCCGGCCCTGGTTCAGGCCATGGTACGGAGCGAGAGGGCATGGGCAGCCGTCACCTCCTTCTGCGAAGCAGTAATGCTCGCGAAGGAGGAGGCGGGACGGTTGAGGGAAAGGCAAATTTCGCGCCCTCTCGCCCCTAGCCGCCGCAGGAGACGCCCTGGGCGTCAGGAATCCCGGGCGGATTTCCGGCCACCGTAGGCGCGGGCTTGCGGACGGTGAGCAATGGGTAGCTCACCGTCCGGTAAGGACCAGGCCCGGGTCGACGGCGCGTTGTATTCCACGCGCGCTTCAAAGTGATGTCGTCAGCACAAATGTAGGGGTCCACTAGGGCCGATGCCTGCCGGGGTCGTGGGAAGGTACTTATGGGTCACCGAGGCCCCCGCGACACAGGCAACAGGAAGGAATACGGGTGGGTTTTAGTCACTACGAGTCTGACACACCCTCCCGCTCCGCCCAGAGCGGGAGAAATTATTTGATGATTTCCCACCCTAAAAAAAAAGGGGCAATTTAGGAACGGTTACAAATTGTATCTGCACTTTTTATTGTTACGTTGGACTCAAAAGTTACGGTTTGACCACTGTGATCAGACGGTAAATAATGAACGATGGCTTTCTCTAAATAGTAGCAGCCACAAAAAACGTTATCAATACATGTAGCAGTAGTCGTAGCTATTCGGGTTGGTTCCACAAACACATTTGACAAATTAAATCGACGGTTAAAAGGTAATAGGGCATAAGCGACATTTTAATCGAAAATGAGTTATGAATGCCATCCTACTTAATCTCTTTTTTTAAGTAGGATGGCATTCATAACTCATTTTCGACCAAAATGTCGCTTATGCCCAATTACCTTTTAACCGTCGAAATGATTTAAACAAATTTAATAATCTACTGGTATTTGAATTATTTTGTAAAATATTAATGATAAAGTCACCACAGATAATTACTGATTTATTTCCATTTACTAGTTTAGCCAAAACATCTTCCATAACAGACTCAAATATCGAGTAGTTTTGATAACCTCGGGTCTGGAAACGCACATTATAACATGCTTATCTAGCTCAACACAAAAAGTTCAACTATGTCTGTACGAGTTTTTGATTTGATACAACTTTTGACTAAGATTAGTGAACCAACCCGCAGCATCGATATTCGGTTAAAACAATTGACCACACTATAATTCTCATAGTTAATTATCATTTCATAATCTTTTAACAATGTCAAACATTGTTTTTTCTAAAAATAATTTGATTTCCAATTGTTTGGAAGATGTTTGTTGTTGCACATTCCTCTTCTATCATACGCCATCTGGTTTTTGGCGTTCTTTGTTCCTTCTGGACGAGACATTAACTTTTACCCCCATTATTACGAGTCTGAGAGAGGACGCCACCGTTGTCCCGGTAGCAGCTGTTTTAAATCGATCCGTAAACAACGTCTAACAGATTGGCACTATTTTTGAACAGCCTATCCAATGATACCCTGGACCATGGAATAGACGAGAAAAAAAATACCACCCCCACATTACGTGCAAGAGAAACCTCCCTTAAAAAAATCTTTTTCAAGATGTTATTTTACCACTTTGTCGGCGTGATTAATATGTGTACTTATGCCAAATTACAGTTTTCTAGTAGAAAGCGTCTCTGAGCTACAGTGGGGACAGACAGAGACCGATGGACATGGCGAAACTATCAGCGTTCCTTGTTTACTACGGAACCCTAAAAAAGCCGCTGGTCATCTCTGGAGGCGGCCATCACCTTCTATTATGATGGGTTCTTGCTACAAAACTTAAAGCGTTAAAATAACTATAATAATAAAATGTAACAAAACATAAATAAAATTAAGAATAGGAAAGTTACATAATATTATTAATAGGGCCTTTTTTAAGCTTAACTTAGTTTTAATTTAATTTAGTTAATGTTAATAATCATCTTGTAATTTGGTTATTTAAATAAATATTATTGATTGTTTAAATGTATAATACCCATAGAAAAAATATGTGAGATTGTTTTTTTAAAAAAGGTAATAGTTATGAATTAGGAAAGTTATAATGTTATGAATTATGATTGCATGCAGATTTTATATCATTTTTGAAAGAAAATAAATAATCATAATAATTTATGAATAGAAAAGTAACTTATTATAATTTTATTGATTGTTTAAATGCATTAATAATTATAGTAAAATTGAATTGGGAATGTTATAATGTTATGAATGATAATTGCATGCACATTTTTATTGTATATTATTTTTGAAATTCAAACAGCAAGAAAATAAAAAAAACTATTTAATTTATTTATTTATTAAGAGTCTACGTTGTGAGACTAAGTCTTCACCTGGGAATACTTTACAGTTTTTGAATATTTTAAGGCTGTTCCGTCTTACCAGCAAATAGTCAATTTGTGTCGCGTGGCGAGCACTTTTGTAAGTTATGAGATGCTTATTTCGTTTTTCGAACTACGTATTGCAGCTTGCAGCAGTGTCTCGCCATCAGGTTCGTATCCCCAACCGCCATGCACTCTATCATACCCATCCCTCTGTCTTCCTATATGTCCGTTAAAATCACTCCCCACATACGCTTCTTCACTAACTTGCACATATACATATTATCACCAGATCGAAGTCCTTCCAAAACTTCCTTATTACAGTATCTTCACACCCTGACTGGGGTGCATACACACTAACTACATTTACCACCAATCTCTTCACAATCATTTTAACAGCTACCACTCTATCACTCGTTCTGGTGCGACAACCCTTGTTCATTTCCCTCAGAAGCCAGGTGCTGTTTCTGCGCGTCGCCTGTGGGCCATCAGCCCTATCCTGCATCATATCGTTTCCACTCATGTTGCAAAGTTTAAGGGTTTTGGCTAAGTTTAACAGTAAGCCGTCTACCCGGACACCAACCCACCATTTTTTTTTTTTTTTGGTTGAAAAATTATCAAATAACTTCTCCCACTCTGGGCGGAGCGGGAGGGTGTGTCAGACTCTTACTGACTAAAACCCACCCGTGTTCCTTCCGTTGCCTGTTTTGGGGGTCTCGGTATCCCTTTCAGACTTTCCTACGACCTCGGCAGGCATCGGCCCTAGTGGACCCCTACACTTGTGCTGACGTCATCTCTTTGAGGCGCGCGTGGAACACGACGCGTCGTTGACCCGGGCCCGGTCTTTATCGGACGGCGAGCTACCCATTGCTCACCGTCCGCTAGCCGGCGCCTACGATAGCAAATCTACCCGGGATTCCCGACGCCTAGGGCATCTCCTGCGGCGGCTAGGGGCGAGAGGGTACAACATTTGCCTTTGCCTCAACCATCCCGCCTCCTCCATCGCGAGTATTATTGCTTCGCAGAAGGAGGTGACGGCTGCCCATGCCCTCTTGCTCCGTACCATGGCCTGGACCAGGGCCAGACGCGAGAGATCTTCGCCACCGATCCCTTCCACGAGGACACGGCGATGTTCTGCCCAAGCCGGGCAGACCTCCATCGTGTCCGCCGGACGATCCACACAGTGACATCCGGGCGTTTTATCCCACTTTATCCGACACAGGAACCTCCCGAAGCTGCCGTCAGGCGGAAGGTGAGGACGCCATGGGACCTCTCTAGCCACTGCTCAAAGAGGAGACTTATCGCTGCAATTGTGGTGTGCCCAGCACTGGGTTGCGACAATCGCACTCTCCATGTCGCCATGAGATCCCGCCGGAGCGCCACTCCCATACGTGTGCAAGGACTTTGGTCTCCAGATCCCATGGCGGGCAGTCCGGTAAGGAGGCTCAACGTCTCACCAGAGACCGTGCGGTATCCCCAGACCACGGGAGGGTTGACCAACTCTTCGCCAAACGCCACCGCGCGGGTTACCCAAGGTGCTACAATGGCATGCACTAGGTCTCTAGTTCCCTTAGTCGCCTCCTACGACAGCCACGGGATGAGATGGGGTGGCCATATTCTTAATCCGGGACCACAAGTGATAGTGTAGTTTCAATGTAGTGGAAGATTTATGTATATAGCACGAATATAATTATGTCATGGAATACTTACGGGGAAGAAAGCGTGGGCAAGAACGTCACTTTCATTGAAAGGATAGCCGTCTCCATGCGATCCAATCTCAAACCTAGAGGGAAAAGAAATATATTAAAATATTATTAAATTATGACTATGACTCTACAGCATTTGGAAAATTAAATAACATAACATACTGCGTAGGTAATACGACAAACCATGAAATCGCAGTGACAATCAATAGTAATAAAATATCCTATCCAATCAATGAACTTCGCGAATCAACAGTAACTTGCATTACATTACTACAAGTAGTTACGCGTCTGTTCATTGACAACCTTTCACTTTACGCAACAATGATTATCTGTGGATTGTGATCAAAAACCTGTTATGAGTGATTCAAATAAAAGGGGTATTTGAATCACACTTTTTTTTGGATGAGTATATCAAATAACTTTGTGGCGTAGCCACAATATATTATTATAATAAAGTTAAATTAACTAAATAAATCATATATACTTATAAATAATATTGAAGTGTCTGGATCGTTTAATTGTGTTCCCTGAAGATAACCTCACATCACGAAGAGAAGCCACGCACAACACATCTCCTACATCTCCCGCTCTGGGCGGAACGGGAGGGCGTGTCAGACTCTTACTGACTAAAACCCACCCGTGTTCCTTCCATTGCCTGTGTGTTGCCAGTGGCCACGGTACGGTTCGGACTTTCCTGCGACCCCAGCAGGACCCCTAAAGTTGTGCTGACATCTCTTTGAGGCGCGCGTGGAACACAACGTGGTTTTGACCCAGGCCTGGTCTTTATCGGACGGCGAGCTACCCATTACTCGACGTCCGCAAGCCTGCGCCTACGGTGGCCGGGAATCGGCCTGGGATTCCCGACGCCCAGGGCGTCTCGTGCGGCGGCTAGGGGCGTGTGGGCACGAAATTTGCCTCTTCCTCACCAGGTCCGCCTTCTAGGAGGTGACGGCTTCCCATGCCTTCTAGCTCCGTACCAAGGCCTGGACCAGGGCCGGACGCGAGAGATTACCGCTGCCGATCGCTTCCACGAGGACACGGTGGTGCCCCGCCCAAGCCGGGCAGAGCTCCACTATATGCTCCACCGTGTCCTCCGGGCGATCCACACAATGGTGACACCCGGGCGCGAATAACCCTACGTATAATACTGGCGGGCACTGGCACGATTTCAATATCTGTGCACAGATCTAAACAATGCACGGTGGCCGCGCTATACCACGAAACACTCATTTTATTCTAACTTTATTTAGCACGAACAGTTTTCTAATGCTTGGATAAACTTTACGCGAAAGTGAACAGTAAGTCGCAGAACAAAAATGATAGATTTACTAAGACTAGACTGGACCAGAGTTACTTTACTAGTTACTCAACGTTATTTATAGTTTCAATACCAGCTGTTGAAATTTTTACCAGTTTAACCATAGAAATTATATTCACAGGTGAAACGTACTTACGAAACCAAATCTTGGACTGGATGTTATACAATGTAGTGATGCAACTTTCAATTCAATCTTTCTGTATAAGTAACCGGAAATGAATGGTGAAAATAACCGTTGTATGATGACCTCCAAGTGTTATTGAGAATTAATACCCAATCCAAATCTTAATTCTAGGGTTACATATCCGAGAACATGATGAACTTGCCTGATTTCAATGTCGACTTGTCCTGATGGTTTCTGAGTGAAGTTAAGGTCTGTGTAGTTAGACCACACTGAGAAGGCTTTGGCAAGTTCAGTGTCAACCTCGGTACGGTTCAGCTTAGATGGGTACTGAGAGATGCAGTAGGTGAGGTTCTTGACAGGCCATTTTGAACCTAAACAAACAATTCGCGTCAATATCAACAGTCAGTTCACAGAAATTTTGTGTTTGTTGAGGTTGATCATGGTCATGTACAAATAATTATTTCATTTGAACGAAAATGGCAATAAATAATATTTAAATGAAGGGAACTCACCCTGCAGCGCGTATCTCTTGGCTCGGCTCTCTCTAAAGCCTACTTGGTTTCGTACGCCGCACCTCGGCGATGACATTACTTGTGTCGTTTCCTCTTCTAGTTTACCTGTAAACGAATATAACCAAATTATATTTTAAGATTTTGCTTCTCCGATTTGCGGTTTTTTATCACCATGACTAACATCATCTTTCTTCTTTTGGAACTGTTGAATTTCAATTATTATCTCATTTGCATCGTAAAACACTGCGAAGTGTCAAAGGACAAACAGTATTTTTGTAACGAACGATGACAAGAAAGTAATTACAGAATCACATCGACCAAAACCGCACACGGAAAACGATGGATAATGAAGAACTATGGTCGCCGCGAACGCTGATCAGCTGTGAGTTAGAATTCAACGGCGACGCGATCGATTAACATCCATAGTTACGGGGAATAACAATGAACTTGTTAAGATACGCCATAAGGAAACCTACTTTGCATTTAATATCTGTATTGCAGGAATAAGAATTAATGAACGCGTGCCATTATAAATACAAACAGAAATTTACGTAGATGATGCTCTTATGTTTCATGCAGGTTACAATTCCTGATAAAAATTGTATCCAGGCGTAAGTGGTCGTCATCATTCAATCTTTAAAGGCATCATAACATATATGTTTGTGAAAGGTTCGTCTGAACTCGTGCAGTGACCGATAATGAATTATGTATTTGTGGGATATTTCATCAGTTAAAATGAGACACAAGCGCCTTTGTTTAACGTTGTGCGTTGTCTAGGATTGAGTATGGTGTCCGATGGTGATGGTGTACGGAGGGACAGTGATCGTTGAGACGTGGCCGCGACACATACTGACTTAGGAACTGCTCAGTATTTCCTTTTAAGTTTAGAGTAGTAATTAGTACCGTAGTGTTAGAAATTGAGTCTGTAACAATAAAAAGCTAAAAGGAGCTATTTCTTTCGTTTAGCCGTATCCCAGTTCTGCGCCCACGACTGTAAATCTGACACTATTTATGCCACTAAGAGTATGTCTTATAACGATCCTATGTATATAACGATCCTCTTCCTTCTGGCGGCGGTTCGGATCGGACGTGTTTTTAGTAGTGTGATTGTTTCTTTAATTTAAATTGAATTTAAATATTTCTTTAAACCGAGCGACTCCACACCTAAATTCGGGCCTTCCTTATCTATCTTGCGGGAGCGTTCATTGAGTGCAGCGGCCATATTAGATTGTGTCGGCATTCTCTCTCTCACAATCTGCACTGTCGACGAACGCGCCATTGAAGAGATTGCTAAAGGCTCGATCATCCCTCACTTTAAATTTGAAAAGTTTCACAGCCAACTGGTGAGATTTGAACCCGGGACGCGGTGAGCATCGCATCGAGTCAATGCGCCAATGTGCCGAGTCAACGTGTGCGTCACCGCGCGAAATTAGTCTCCAGCCTACGAATAACTGATCTACGTCAAGCACGCTGCTACGGTTTCACATTGAGTGCTACGCTGCTACAGTGCTACGACGGCCGAAGCTTATCTGCTACGTGATACCTCACATAGGGGTGTGGACGGCATAGGTAACGCCGCTTACGCATTAAATAATAGAATATTTTTGTAATCGTACGGATTTGTATTGCATCTTTGTTACACGAAATTCTAATTTAAAAGATGACCTCGCTGGTGAATAGATCTTCCTCAGAGACGGAGATTGACCAAGTGGAAACAGATGGACATCGAACGCCACCTAATTTTGTGACCCAGAGGTCTTTTTTTTTTTTAGGTGGGAAATCGTCAAATAACTTCTCCCGCTCTGGGCGGAGCGGGAGGGTGTGTCAGACTCTTACTGACTAAAACCAACCCGTATTCCTTCCGTTGCCTGTGTTGCCAGGGGCGTCGGTAACTCTTTGGTACCTTTCCGCGACCCCGGCAGGCATCGGCCCTAGTGGACCCCTACGCTTGTGCTGACGACATATATTTGAGGCGCGCGTGGAATACAACGCGCCGTTGATCCGGGCCTGGTCCTTACCGGGCGGTGAGCTTCCCATTGCTCACCGTCCGCAAGCCCGCGCCTACGGTGGCCGGAATGCGCGGGCGGCTAGGGGCGAGAGGGCGCGAACCAAATTAATCCTGCCGGGGTCGCGAGAAAGTCCAAAAGGGTTACCGAGGCCCCTGGCAACACAGGCAACGGAAGGAATACGGATGGGTTTTAGTCAGTAAGAGTACCATACACCCTCCCGCTCCACCCAGAATGGGAGAAGTTATTTGAGAATTTCCCACCCAATAAAGAAAAAAAAGACCACAATTGATTGTCTCCTAATCAAAGTATATACTGGAGGACGGTGGTACTCGTACCTTCGGACAACATTTACTGAACTGAAATTAGCTCAGGAATAATAAATAAGTTTCAACAATAGTCACAAAATAAATATTTTAATCACACAATTTCACCTACAACAGACCTACCTGTCATGCAATTAGCATCAAGTTATCTGAACAGTTATATTATTTCAATGAACTGGGACTTTTTATCAGGCTTTGGAAAAAGACAGCCATATTTAAAGGAAAAACAATTATTACTTTTACTATTAAAAAACCATACGTTCTCTGGACATATAATTATCCTCTCCCAACATTTATTATAAATAATGAATGTGCCAGTTGGCAGTAAATTGCGGAATAATGACACGCTTTCGTCCGATAAGCCGATGTAGATAGGCTTACCTGTAGCGTTGAGTCCAGCAAAGCTCTGGAAGTCGGCGATAGCTCGGCGCCACGGGCCCTCGTCCATGATGTGCCCACTCGACGGATTCCTCACAGAGGGACTCAGATATCCGTATTGCGCTAAGTACATCTGAAAGTACACATCTCCTTCAGTCTGCCGTACCCAAGTTTGGAGTAGGCCTCTGTTCTCATAAGAAAGATAAAAGCTACTTGTTTGATTGTGCTCAATAGTGTGTATAAGTTTCCATTTGTGCCAGTCTAATGTGAATTAGGTTATAAGTGCTGTTCTAAACTTCAGTCGAATGAAAACAGAGATTAGTACATACAGACAATAGAGCTAACAGCTCATTGATTCAAAAAAGGTTACATTTTAAATGACTTCGGCGTTGAAATGGATTTCCCTACAACTCAGTTTAGGAACATAATTAACGAATAGGATACAATGTTGCTCTCAACGTGAAGAAAGACATGTAGTGACGTGGTCTAAGCCACTAATAAGCTTGCAGAGCTCTCGTTTATCTCGAGCAAAACTTACTGACATTATATTATCTTACCTTACTGCAAGGTTATCCAGCCTTATTTGTTGTCAACGCGCTTGATAACGTGAACCACGTCGTTAGAGCAAATACATGGACAAGAATATAACTTTTATATCGGACATGTAACTTAGTTCTTTCCATTCATTTCGCAACGAGATAATCTCATTAAGGATATTATATCTACGTAAGCAGAGGTAAGCATTGGGTTCTTCGTGTTTAGGTTCGTAGGCTTTTGTGGACAAGATATTAATTTAGACTTGTTGTAATGGCAAACTTGTCATTTGGTTTAAATAGGTTTTTATTTTTATTATTTTATTAATATTTTACATAGATTCTTGTATACCTTGTGAATGTGAGAACGTTGTAGGCTTAATATACTTGACATTTTGTAGACCTTTTTCTTTTTTTTGTTAAGAACCTGGTACTTCATGACAGGCCTACACTGTCCTCCCATACCTATTAACACTGTAATTTGAAAACATTGTAAAAGCCAATTATTTTTAAAAGAGTAACCGTGGAGTTTCTTTCTGGCTCTTCTCCATAGGAAACGACCAATTGGAACCGTGCACCTAGCTTCTGACGTTTCATAAGTGCCCATGTAGGTTTATGTGAAATAAAAATATTTTGACTTGATTTGATTTAATTTGTGGGTAGTTCAATATGTAAAGAAAGGTTTTGTATATCGTTAGTGGGCAGCATTCGCTTGTCACAGATGGTATACGGAGACATGGCGACCTTATGCAGTGGCGGTGCGCGTGCGCTGCATCTCAATGCATTTTTGGAAGGCCAAATATTGATATGAAATGTAATAAACATTCGCATGTTTCTTCGGCTGTCGTGCTGCGCACGGTGGAGAATTTAGTGAAATCATCTTGTAGTGTTAATATGAATTTAAGGTTTGCCGGATCGGATTCTGGAAGAGGTCCTACTATATGAAGCGATATGCGCTCACACGGCTTAGTTGAGGAACTTGTAATTTGCATGGTGCGTGATTTATTTTGCGTAAATCTTTGTTTTCTTGGCACGATTTACAACTTTTAACATACGGCTCTATGTCATTGCGCATACCTTTCCAATAATATAACTGTTTCAATCTATCATACATACGACTGACACCAAGGTGACCAGCTATGGGTAAGTCATGATTGTCGTAGAGAATTTTCTTAACTTCAGACGGTGATGGGTAAGTAACGTTATTATGATAGATATCTATTTGTATGCCAGTATTATGAAATAGGTAGTTTTTAATATTATAGATTTTAATATAACTGTGTTTTCAAAAGGGTCACGGAAGTCGGACATACTAATTTCTTTAATTTGATCAGTTATTACAAGTTCATTACGAATATTTTTGAGGGTTTTAAATATTTCGTCATATGACGTCTGGTCGAAGTGATGTACTTTTACGTACAGGAAGTAGTAATCTTTATTTCCTGATTGGACTTCATAGAAGGTATGTAATTGTTTTTCTTGTTTGCGGATTTGGTCTTGTTTTTCTAAATTATTTAATATTTCTTCAATATACGGATTTGATTCATCCAAATCAATCGATGTGGGCACTAAGACAACCTTAGAAGTAGCTTTTAGCAAACTGTCATTATGTTCGATAATGTGTGTATTGAATGACTTATTTTTATCCGCTATTTGTTTCAGGAAGTTGGAATAGTCGACAGTGGATAACGGACGGAACTGAGGTGCGCGTCTTGAACTATAGTGTTCTCTGATGGGACTCTTATAGAGATAGGATTTTGAGATTCTGTATTAATAAGGTCTGGGGTAGGAATGTCAAAGAGCTGGTCGGGATTAAGTTCATCCTACTGAAGGGAAGTAGGTGATGTAATGAAGTCGAAGAGATCTCTGTCTGAATTACTGTCAAAATTTTCTGGTGTAATATTAGCTTCGGAATTTAGAAGATTAGGTGTTGTTATTTCGTCAGCAGTAGGTTGAACGAGATTACCAGGGAATCTAGACAAAGCGTCTGCGTTGGCATTTATTTTACCCTTTTTATACTGAATATCATATTCAAATTCTTCAAGTTTCAACCTCCACTGAATGAGTTTAGATCCGGGATCTTTGCAATTGAATAACCATTGAAGTAGCTTGTGATCTGTTACAATGGTAAATCGGCGACCATATAAATATGGTCGGAAGGTTTTAGTTCCAAATTCGCTAGACATTCGTTTTCCGTAACACTGTAATTACATTTGGCTTTATTTAAGGTGCGGGACGCATAAACAATTGGAAGATCACGCCCGATGGGACCTTGAGACAGGATAGCTGGTAGATGTAATTAGATGCATCGCAGGTTAACAAAAAGGTTTGAATAAAAAATAAACTAGCCGAAGCACCAATATTAGCATATACTGTATGCTAATATTGGTGCTTCGGCTAGTTTATTTTTTAGGGTTTCGAAATTATGTTGTTGTTCGTTCGTCCAATCAAACGGGAGCCTAGAACTAGCCAAATCCCTTACCTTGCTCCTTTTTCAGGAGCAAGGTAAGGGATTTGGCTAGTTTCGAACAGTTAGGAATAAAACGCCTGTAGTATGACACGAGGCCCAAGTAAGATTTAATGTCTCTTGCAGATATTGGAACGGGACGGAACGTGTTACAACTTTCACTTAGACAAAACGGTGTAAAACCAAATCCAGATAGGATTTTGTTTTACACCGTTTTGGGTGATAATGTGACCTAGGTAAGTAACTTCTTTTCGGAGAAATTCGCATTTTTCTGTTTGAAGTTTTAAATTGAATTCTCGAAATCTGTCGAAAATGGCCTTGAGATTTAGGATTGCTGAATTTAAATCGAATGCATACTGGACTATATCTTCTAAATAAACGAAACAACGAGAGCCTTGTAGCCCAAATGCGTCTTCTGGTAATATCATTAATTGATGGAAAGCTGATGAAAGGTCGAGGGTAGTGAAATATTGGATTTTACCCAATTGCTCAAGAATTTCGGTAATTTGAGGGATAAGATAAATTTCACATATTGTGACATCGTTTAACTTTCTATAGTCAATTACGATGCGCCATTTCTTTTGGCCAGAAGAGTCTGCTTTTTTAGGAACAATCCATATAGGAGAAGACCATGAGGAATTTGAGGGTTTGATGATGTCTTGGTCCAACATTTTACTAATTTGGGTGTCCACTTCCTTTTTATGGCACTCTGGAAAACGGTAAGATTTTGTATGTATCGGAGTGTTACTGGTGGTTTTGATTTCATGTTGAATGGTTGGCGTAAAAGACAGAGCCTCTTCAGGTAGGTGGCATATATCAGAACAATCTGAACATAAATTAAAGAGCGCTTGAGCTTCTTCGTCATTCAGGTGGGAGGTTCTCAGGGAATAGGATAAGCGACAATTGGGTCTAGTTTAAGGTTAAGGTTGCGTTTAATGTTAACAGGTTTTTAGAGGTGTTAACAACGGATATATTGACTATATTATTGTCTTTAACTTTTGCTGTACAATTAGCAACTAGAAGAGTACTAGAAAGATGTTGATTTAATTCTGGATTATTGACGGTACATTCTATATTATTACAGTATCTGTGCATGGTGGTATGACGTAGCACGAGTCAAGGAAATGGATTTTAATTTCATTGAGAGTTATTTTAAGAACATCATGACTGTAGTCAATGTTGCAACTGTTAGCCGTCAGGAAATCATTACCTATAATGCCATCATAAGGTAGGTTAATTTCTTTGATCATGTGAAATTTATGGCTAATTGACTTAGAATCAGAAACATGACGTCCCCTTCGGCACGGTTGCTGGACGTTTATTCGTTTAAATCTTCCACTTCGACATTTTCACCTTCGTCATCGTGGGTAGATTCACCAGAGTCATCGCAATCATCGATGAAATTGACTTGAGGAGATTTATTTATTTATTTATTTATTATTATTATTACCACTTACATTTGTTTTTACAGGTAGGAACCCAATACAACAATGTAGTCCCAACTTATTTTAATTTAAAATAGACTCTGAGTAACGACAAGTTACACAGAGGACAATAAGTTAAGTGTCACCTCTGGAATTCCGCCAAAGAGCACGTAAAGATATGCAATCGTAGAGAGACGCTGTTGAGTATCTTTATCGCCCGCCCCACCGGTGCAAACTTTAATAAGTTTGTACGGGCCACCGGGACTTTAAACAGCCTCTCTCTCGGCTCTTGCCGCAGCCTACTGTTTGGAACGAGCAACCCCAAAGATTCTAGTATTTGCGGATTATTCAGTAGACCACGAAACACCATAAAAACATATTTAACCAGTGCGAAATTGCGCCTTACCTCCAACTTATAGTAACCAACCATCCCTATTACAAAGAGGGTTGGATACATGAGTGGATAGAATGGGTAGACGCCAAATTGCTTCATATAAAGGAACCGGGTAAATTTGTTTTGCATTTTTTCAACCATAAGACAATACTTTGTTTCAAACGGATTCCAGATGATAGCACTCGTTTCCAGGTTACTTCTAACTAAAGCATTATAAAGCGACTTCACAGCTGCTGTGTTAGTAAACTCACGGGTTTCACGCATCACAAATCCCAGATTCTTGAAGGCTTTCTTACACACCTGAACGATATGTATGCGAAACGACAAATCTTCGGAGAAAGTGACCCCTAGATCTCGCACCGACATTACCCGCGGTATCACATGCCCATCCATGCTATATTCGTGATGTCGGGGAACTACGGCCCGCGTAAAAGACATCACGTTACACTTTGTCACATTAAAGAAAAGTTTATTCTTAATACTCCACCCTACTACACGATCAATGTCCCGCTGCAGCAGTTCGCAGTGCGACTGATTGGTAATCCACATGAACAACTTCAGATCGTCGGCAAATAGCAAGCAACCAGCATCTTTCACAATTTCAGGAAGATCATTTACCATTATAATAAATTACAATGGTCCTAAATTAGTACCCTGGCTTACCCCTGTAAGAGTGCAATAAGTGTCCGAGGTGAAGCCAGCGTATTCCACAATTTGTTTCCGATTACCTAAGTAGCTGGAAAAGAACTTTAGAAGGGCTGGATTGAAACCAGCCTTTGCAAATTTACTTAGCAGAATGTCGTTATCTACGCTATCAAATGCCTTCCTGAAATCGAAGTAAGCGACGTCCAGTTGGGCACCTGCCTCTGAGTCTAGCACAAGGGCAGCCACATTCATAAAACACATAAAGTTAGAATTTGTGCTGCGGCCTGCTCGGAAACCATGTTGCGCATCGTTAAGCTGAGTTACTACTTGCGATTGGATACAAGAGCATAACGCAGACTCGAAGACCTTTGCAAATGCTGACAGTACTGCAACAGGTCTATATCCGCTGACCTCCGAGGTCGGAGCACCCTTTGGGACCGGAGTAACCCTAGTCAGCTTTCAGCCGTCCGGATACGAGCATTCTCGTAGGAAGCTATTAAATAAATGCAAGAGAGGTCTGGCCAGCACAGTTCTACAGTCCTTAACTATGTAGGGTGGCACCCCGTCCGGCCCAACCGAACGCTTGGGCTTGAGGCGCGCGAGCGCCGCACTCACCTCACTAAGAGACAGCTGCCCCACGTGAATGCGCGCGCCACGCTCGGGCGCCGCCTGCCCCGCGGCAGTTGCATCCAACCGCGGTGCCACCTCACCATAAACCGAATGAAAGTAGTCTGCGAACACCTGGGCACACTCATGCTCAGGTAATGGCTCACCATTTTTAACTATTTTAGTTTTACTACGTTTCGAACGTTTGCTACCAATAAAACCCCAGAAAGACCTCGGTTCATTTACAAACTATTGCTCAATACGATTTTGATAGTTACGATAAGCGGTATTAATTTTATCTTTGACTACAGAACGATAGTAAGAAAAGTTTCTATAGTCGTTGTTCGAACCAGATCTCTTGAAAGTTCTGTGCCAGAAAGCCTTTTGTTTAATATAATATTATATCAGCTGTGTACCATTCTGGGTAGCGATATCGAGAACAGTACCCTTTCGAACTTTTTCTTGGAGTGCTACTGGTGTGGCAAGTTATTGCCCCTTACATTTTTTTGATTGTGGACGGTTTATAAGGTCTCTGTAGTCTGTCTTAGGCTTATATTGCAGCCGCGGATATTGTGTGTCGCGGGATTTAGAGAATCCTGCGGCTAGTGACAGCTAATGATGGCTGTCAGACGTCATAGTGCACCGGCGCCGAACGGAAGCATTTCGTCTCACCGCAAACCACGTTTTTCCAATCTCAGTTCATCGCGCCCGCAAAACCGCAAAACTTTATTACGTTATCCCGTAATCCTTGGGGATATACTGTGCTACGTTTTCAAAATTAAAAATAATAACCCGCGTCCGATTAAATCCAAAATATAGACTTTCAAGTGACCAGTGTACGGGCAAGCAAGGTGGCCACCTGCCCAGAAGGATTCTTCAAGACTTTCGCCAGGAGAAGCACAGGTACCGCTTTTGCATTATTTGCTGGAGTTAGGCTACAAACGCCACCTGACCGTCACCAATTCCTCTTTGAAAGTTTGCTCAAAAAAAAAAGGCAAATTGAATTATTATGCATTCCAGATAATAATTTTTCTGTCGTCCTCGACCCGCAAGGATACACGGTTATAATGGCAACTCAAAAACAAGAAACTAAATTAGCTCAGCTTATTGCTAAATAAGAAGTAGTTTTTGAGCGAGTTAATCGCTTGTATAATTCTTCCAAAAGTATATCTAATTATGATTCACGCTCGAACGAGTTATTCCTAGCGCAGTCTGAATCTATTGGTGAATCTTACAGCAAGTTTGAAACAATAATTGACCAGATCAATGAGTTGCAGTTTGAAATTGATGAAACCCCACCCGACTATGGGAGTCTAAGTTCTATTGAAGACTTATATTCAACTATTAAATACAAACGTAATCTCATTCTTTCAAGTGGCAAAACATTAACATCAGATCAGAAGAGAGGTAGAAGCATAAAGTTACCACCAATCGAGTTACCATCGTTCGACGGTAGAACTGAAAATTGGCCCATGTTTTATGAAATGTTCCGTACTAATGTTCATTTAAATACTGATCTGACCGTTTGAACTTACCCATAATTAAATTACGCAATTCGTCTTAACAAGGTGTTGGTATGACCTCACGACCTGTACACGGCTTTATTTATCTCAATATAGAATGTCGGATTAATCCTCACAATAAGTATTATATACACGCATTAGTTGTTGATTGCATTACAGATAGACTTCCCGCTAGTTTTATCAGATTAAATGACGATATGTCATATTTAAATAATTTACCGCTTGCTGACTCAACCTGGAATGTACCTGGTGGAATCGATGTTGTGCTTGGAGCACAGCTGTTCCCTTTTATTTATTTAGGTGATAGGGTTGACTCAGGCACCCGCGCACCCCCGGCTATACTGACTAGTTTCGGATATGTACTGATGGGTGATATTGATTGCCATAGTAGTGACGTAACACACATGACATCTTCGTTTACCGCGCTTGCTAGCATTGACGTCGAGTCAAGTTTGCAGAAGTTTTTTGAGCTAGAGGAAATTCCATCTCAGCGTTTTATTAGTCCGGACGAATTAGAGTGTGAAAATAATTTTAATTCTTCAGTTTTATTTAAAGACGGTAGATATTTTGTCGATTTACCTTTCGCGCGCAATCCCTCCGAATTAGGCAATTCACGCGGTGTCGCTCATCGGCGGCTACTTGCGCTCGAGCGTAAATTCACGTGCGTGCCAACCCTACGCGAGGATTACAATAAAACTATCACCGATTATATAACTCAAGGGTATTTATCGAAGGAACCCGACTCTGAATTAACAGAAGAGGGTTACTACATACCGCATCACGCCGTTATTAGACCGGACAAAGACAGCATTCGAGTGGTTTTGGACGCTAGTGCCAAGCTAGTGCGGGGTTGTCACTCAATGAAATTCTGCATGTCGAACCTAATTTACAGGCCGACTTGTTTTTATTATTACTCGATTTTCGTACCCTCCCTGTCGCAATGACAGCGGATATAAAACAAATGTTCCTACGGATCGGTGTAAATGAGCACCACCGCAAATATTTTATATCGATTCAACAAAAATGAACCTATACGTACTTTTCACTTTAACCGCGTTCCCTTTGGATTAAAGCCTAGTCCTTATTTAGCGATGCGCACAATACGCAATTTAGCGTGTGAGCATGGCGACCGCTATCCTGAGGCTTCTAAATTAGTAGAAACTCAGTTTTTATGGACGATTATGTCTATTCTGTTCCTGATGAACAGATTGCTATACAATTATCCCGCGATTTAATTGAGTTATTTAAGTTAGGATCCTTTGACCTGGTCAAATGGGCTACTAACTCACCCGCTTTGTTGGAGATTCTCCCAGAGTCTCACCGCTTACCAGTTAATTTTTCTGGCATGGATAATGATAAACATAATTTCAAAATCCTTGGATTAACCTGGGAACCCGCTGATGATTATTTTTCTTTGACAACAGTCGCTGTAGATGATAAATGCACTAAGCGTGCGATTCTATCGCTAGTTGCCCGCTTGTTCGACGTACTTGGCCTCGTAGCACCCGTCGTGTTGTACGCGAAAATCCTAATTAAGGAACTTTGGTTAGCTAAAATAGGTTGGGATGAGGTTCCTCCGGTCTCCATCACCAATCGGTTTTCCGTTTTTTTTCGCGATTTCCCCTCACTCTCTTCTCTAAAGGTTCCTCGCCACATTGGCGTCTTTAGAGAAGCTGTAGTGAATATCGTAGCCTTTTGCGACGCCAGCTTTAGTGGTTATGGTTGTTGTATTTATTTACACATAACTGACTCTAAAGGCAATATCAGCGTTCGGCTTTTATGTGCAAAGTCCAAAGTTTCCCCCGCTAAAATAACAACGCTAGCTCGATTAGAACTTGTCGCCGCTTTACTTCTGTCTAAGCTTGTTCGCGTGGTCAAAGATAAACTTTCCGCTCGTGTACCTATTGCAGCATAGCAAGCATTTCGTCTCACCGCAAACCACGTTTTTTCAATCTCAGTTCATCGCGCCCGCAAAACCGCAAAATTTTGAAAACGTAGCACAGTGTATCCCCAAGGATTACGGGATAACGTAATAAAGTTTTGCGGTTTTGCGGGCGCGATGAACTGAGATTGAAAAAACGTGGTTTGCGGTGAGACGAAATGCTTCCGTTCGGCGCCGGTGCACTATGACGTCTGACAGCAATCATTAGCTGTCACTAGCCGCAGGATTCTCTAAATCCCGCGACACACAATATCCGCGGCTGCAATATAAGCCTAAGACAGACTACAGACACCTTATAAACCGTCCACAATCAAAAAAATGTAAGGGGCAATAACTTGCCACACCATACTCCCCGCCTTGAAAGGTCCCGAGCTTTTAAAGATGATAATCTATACGCTGAAAAGCTGGTGCGGTTGGGAGGATGAGATGATGTTTATATATCTGGCAGTCTGAAAGCATCAAGAGAATCCCAAGCAGCAGTTCAAAACACCATTACTAGGAAACGGCGTTCGAAATTAATTATCAGATTCCAAAGAATGAAATTGCAGTTTGATTAAATTAAGACAAAGTTGAATTACTAAGCTAAATTATAACTATGTAATGGCGTACCATTGAGAAAATATACTATTGTAAATTATAAACTAAATTAAACTACGAAATAATATAGTTCTATTGGGTTGGCAAAGGATATAACTTGGTGACAGGACGTTTATATGTACCTGACGCGGTTTTTACTGAAGCTACTCGAATTACACCATCCGATCCCGGAAAAACTTCCACTATGATGCCCAATGGCCAAGTCAATGGTGGTACGTTATCTTGACCCAAGAGAACGACAGTACCGATCTCTATAGGGCGATCGGGAGTGCACCATTTCTGGCGAACTTGCAACGTGTGCAAGTACTCAACTCGCCATTTGTTCCAGTAGGATAACACAAGCTGATCCAAAAGCCTTTTGCGGTTTGTTAAATTTATGTTTTCTTCTGTCAATTCAGAAGAAGGCAAATGCTTAAGTGGACTGGACATTAGAAAATGCGCAGGCGTGAGCACGTCCGGTTGCGGGTCTGATGAGAGAACACTAAGCGGTCGAGAATTTAAAAGGCACTCGATTTGTACCAGTACGGTAGAGAGTTCCTCGTAAGTGAGAAGCTGCTTTCCTATGACTCTATACAAGTGAGTTTTAACACTCTTAATGTTCGACTCCCAAATACCTCCGAAGTGCGGAGCTCGCGGCGGTATTCTTGTCCACTCAATGCGAGATTTTAGACGCTCATTTTTAATATCTGTTTGAACAGACGAGTTCAATAAGAAAGAATAAATATCATCAAGTTGCGCCTTAGCGCCAACAAAATTGGTACCATTGTCTGAGTACATGACAGACACTGGACCGCGGCGAGAAATAAATCTTTTAAATGCGGATAAGAAAGCCTCGGATGTGAGGTCCGATACGAGTTCGATATGTATGGCTTTAGTTACCATACATATGAACAAACATATATAAAGTTTTTGCGAACGTTGACCTCTACGGCGAATAGGTGTGTAAGCAAGCGGCCCGGCGAAATCTACTCCAGTGTGCACAAAGGCTTTAGTATCACGGACACGGTATCCAGGAAGTTCAGCCATTTTGGGTGTTAGATGCGTAGGATTTAGACGGAAACAAGTGTTGCATTTCCGACAGCGGGAACGTATGACTGTTCGTCCATCTAATATCCAAAACCGCTGCCTTATAATAGACATCAATAATCCGGGGCCCATGTGGCAGTACGTATTGTGATAGTGATCAATAATTAGATCAACTACGCGGTCACGTTTACGTAAAAGCGCGGGATGCTTGGCTTCATATGGTAAGTCAGATTTAGACAATCTGCCCCCAATACGTAAGATTCCGTAGCTATCAATAAAGACAGACAAACAGCGCAACTTCTTAGATGGAAGTTCGCCTGCTTTAATTAAATTTAAATCGTTAGAAAAATGCGTATTTTGAACTATTCGAATAATGAAATTTTCGGCGGTTTGTATATTTTTAACAGAGCTATGACTAAGTAGTCTGTTCGTAAATTTAAGAATGTACATAAATACACGTAACAATTTATTCCATGAACAAACACGGTCAGCTATTGTATCTAAAATACGCGGTTCAGTATTTGATGTTTCTACAAGAAAAACCTTTGATTTAAACTCTGGCAATGTTTCACATTCAGTAGGAGAGAATTTTAAAGGCCACTCGCAAATGGGTCGATGGAGCCAAGTAGGACCGTTCCACCATAACGAGTGTTCAATTAAATCAGATGGCAGCATGCCGCGGGAGAGACAATCGCTACGATTCTCCTTTCCGGACACGTGATTAAAACTAGCGGCAGGTAGGTTTTCCTGTATTTTAGCAATGCGATTACTGACAAAAATAGACCATCTATGGGGAGATGAGTGGATCCACGAAAGAGCTAGCTACCATCTAAAATCTCGTAAAATATATCATAAAATATACTGTATGCTTCCTCGGCATTGCTCGCTTCATACAGGGCGCCCCAGTCTACCGCCGCAAGTGACGCATACAAAACAATAAAATCTGCCTTGCTAAAGTTCCACCGCGGTAGGTAGATGGATACCTGCGGCATAGGGCCGCCACAGCTGATAGTCGCTCGCGCACGGCTTATGTTAACTCGCAGTGGCGGATGCTGTTGGTCAATGCAAGACAAACACTCATCGCGCTCCTCAGTAACGACGATATCGTCTTCAGGCAAAGTAGAAAGGACTACATCAAGCGTGCGATTGTTGCAATTGACAATAGTATTACACTGTACATAGTATTATTTAGGATTGGGTTGGGACCAAGAAGATTTACTTTGATCCTGTTGAGGTTGAGAACTCGGGTAACGTTTCTGTCGCTTTTGACAGTTATTTATATCATGACCAATCTCTTTGCAATATTTGCATGTAAGGTTTGGGTCGTATTTATTATTACTATCCGACGTAATTGGTTGCTAAGATGATTTCTGCGAGTTTTTATTGTTCTGAGCAGAGGTTTTAGGGTTGGACCTATTTTGACTAGCCTGTTTTTAACGTTGTGAGCTACAATTTCGCCTATAAAGAGTTTCTAAAATCCTTTCTTCGGAAGTGGCTAAGTTAACAGCCTCATTGAAAGTTTTAGGTGCCCTGCACCTTACTATGTTTGATACGCAAGGGTTTAAGCCCATAAGGAAGTGGTGGAGTGTTAGGTCCTCCATGGCCTCTGTGCGACCTGGTATTTCCTTGGCTTTATAATTAGAGAGTGATATCTCTGTTAATAATTGAGAAAGGTAAGTCTCCATGCAAAGGGCGAATTGTCCTACATTTTTAGACGAAGTTTGTTTGCTTTCCTGGAGGTCATTAAGTAAATGTGTATAGTGTTTTCTTTCTGAAAATTGAGTTTTAAGGAACTCTTTTAACTGTTCCCAAAATGGAACTCTGATCGAACATGCAATTTCGGCTTTGTCTGTAAGTTGACATAATATGTATTTAAATATAATTGGCTTTTGTGCCTCGGATGCTAGCTCGTAAGTATTATTGTAATTATTAATAAACGCATTTAGTTTGTCGCGACTGCCGTCATATGGTTTTACGAATTTTAATAAAGTATTAAGCTCCATTTCTACTGTTTGCCTGGTAATTCTTGGTGATAAGATTGGAGATTTTAGGTCCGAAGACTCAGATGGATTTTCAATTTGCAATTTACCTTCTTCGTTGTTTGGTACTTTAGGAGACATAACATGCAAATTCTAGACGTCAAGTAACAAAATATTAATTTTAAACTAGCAGAGATAAGGTTACAGTTAGCAATTGTTCGTTGACTTACAGGAATACGTAGGCAGCGATAAGAGCTAGAGCTGAGAACGTCTGCATAGCGGCACTCACACGCAGCTAACACAACCGACGCTCTTAGATTCACGGAACACTTGTGGGTCATAGGACGACACTTATGACGTTTCAGGATCTGCAGGATCCCTGGAGGACTCACAGGATGCTCGGAAAACTCATATGATGCTCGGAGAACTCGCAGGATACTCGGAGGACTCGCAGGATGCTCTGAGGACTCGCAGGATGCCAGAAGTATGTGAAGCTATTAGTCGGTTGAAGGACGCGACTGGCGCTCACAAGATACTCGCAGGACGATTAAAGGATGTCCACAGGGCACTCACAGGATACATGTAGGCTGCACTTATTATTATGCACTCAGGATGTACACGACTCGCAGAATCGTAACGCTATTTATGAAAACTTCACTAGTTTTATTACCATTATTTTTTTTTTATAGGATTGCAGGGTACGCAGAGTCTATTTACTGATTTAACGCAAATGTAGTTTACGCGTTTCCGTATCCCACCGCTGCCACCAAATGTTATAGGGTCCCTTCAAAGAAACTTAAAAAAAAAGAAATTGTTTAAAAAGATAATTATTATTTATTTAATTAATTAATATAATTTAAGAAAAAGGGACCCTTATGCAACCGATCACCGTAAAGGTTTTTAATAGACTAACTTTAGCACCAATGCTGACTACGACTATTGTACTGAGATGGCTGAAAGCCATGATGACTAAGCATTTTAGGGTTCAATGTGTGCTTATAACAGAACGTTCCTCTTTTAATGCAAAGATAGTTATCGACTTACCATCGCATTGTCTACATGACCGAAGGTCGGCGCGGCGCTACTACTAGTCAGGAACATCAGCGCCACCGTCGCCGTCCATAGTATCTTCAGACTACACCCCAAACTGACGAACTCCATGTTTTCCGGTGATACCCTTAATCTTCTATTACATATGCGCATTTGATGTTTTCTTAGCGTATATAGTTTTGTAAAAATTATGTAAAGGACGGAATAATTGTCATTACTCTTATGTCGTTTTCTTAATCTATTTGGTTTGTAAGTATAGTAAAGTATAGTCGTCGATATCTTCGAGCACCACGATGATAAGTTATCTGGAACAAGGAATTAGTAACAATTATTACCGCGACTTTTGAACAACCTAACTGTTTACGTCAGCGTTTTGGGAATGAAATTGCATTCACGATCATTTATATTATACAACTCATAACTTTGTCCCAATATCGTAAGAAAACCGATAATGTACCAATTATATACCTTATTAATAAAATATTTTATTTTATTTTATTTCTTAAGAAAACTTACAGCTAGGATACAGATAGTTGACAGTTAGTGACAGAAGGCCAATTAAAAGTTTTCACTGACAATATTAGGGTAGCACAAGAAACAGTAGACAGGCAAGAGAAAGTAAGAATAAGTAAGTACTCGGAGAGAATCAAGAGAAGAGTGAACAGGTTTTAGTGATCTTCAAAGAAGTGTTTACACAGTACTTTTTTTAGTTTAGGAACACTGTTGGCGAATAAATCAAGATCATCAACACTCTGGGCAATATAGGCATTTATATTTTATTTATTGCAGTAATCTTTAGGTTAAGGGATTTTGTAGAGGTCGATTCTGCGTCATACCATATCGACATCGTTAATCGATGTGAGTTAGTCTGTACACTTGTACATGTAAGATCTGTCTGAATTATCAAGACGAGCTTTTCGAAGATTTAATTTGGGTTTACTTATAAGTTGTTAAAAGAAACGTACAACAGCGTTTTAACTCAAAAGTTTTCTTGCGCAGGCTTATTTTTCTACCAAACAAAGATTTAAACATTTTCTTTTTTTCCAACGCATGTAGTAAATTTGAATTAACTATATCCATTGTTTCAAATCAAAATTATCAAAATTATCTGTTGTTGTCGCCTATGATAGAAATGATAGCACCATACCAATCAAAACTGACCAGACAAGAAACCAGATTGCACTTGCACTGCAGTCATTCACAGACTCGCCCCTTAATGACATGGGACTTAATCAACTGTCCAAATATGAATGTAGCCCTTCGAGAAATACAGGCGCGATGTTATGTTGTTGTCTTCCTAGCTACGATGACTATAATCGCGTAAAACGGTGGAGGTTCGATGTAACTAATAAAATTATACCCAATGCGCACGTAGCTTACGTAAAAATTGAGGGACTTCCCCCGTGCGAGGTCTTTACTATTGGCTATTATTACCCCCTTTTTCCTTCGCTTTTTTATAAAGTTTTAAACTTTAGTGTAACTTTATGTGGTCTTAGTTAAACAATAATTACCTAAGTCTTTAAGCTTGTTTTTTAGTTTTTCATAACAAATGATCATCATTCTGGTGACAGGCAATAATAATAACTTTAATTATGACGTGCAGTATCAATGTATCAAGCGATCTGTCCTTTGTACTTCTAATCACGCCTATAGTACAGACAAACGGAAATTTTATCAACTAACCTGTTAGACTGGTCCAGTGCGAAGTTCACGCAATCCTCACCACTCGAAACGTTATTGTCTTCGTTTCACTAGTGCGATCACGTCTTGTACCTCTTTTAGAAACGAAATTTGACAAATATCGATAAAAATAGAGTCTATTCATCTACGAATGTTCCGCTTTGTTCACTTTTTCTTTGCAATCGCACGAAATTTCAAAGAAAATATGTTCGATTGTGTGACGGGAACCGCTGCGATCGTTGCGCTACCGCGTGAAATGACCTACCGCAGACCGAGAGTTTGGCAGAATGTGCACCGCGCCACCGCGCACTCTTTATAACGGACGCGCCCCCACCGCTCACGCCCACCCCTACGCACTGCAACTTTACAGGAAAACTTTATGCGCTTTCGTTGAACACTTTAACTTGTTTTTTATTGCACTCACTTCCAGTTCCCTCCAATTTTACCTAATATGCATGCTTTATAAATATACATCACAGGAATAGGCAACGTTCCATAGCATCTAAAACGTAGTATTACTCACAAAAATATGAATTATTCGGAATAATGCATATTTTTGTGAGTACTTTGCATAATATTATGTAGGAATTAAATTAAAGCCAATATAATGGCGCGGAAAACTGTTCTGTGCTACGAAACGTAATAACAATCCTCCTGAAAAGTAGACTTAAAAAACAAACATTGCAAGTTAAATAAAAGCATGTAAAAACGGAATACTTATAGGATCACTTCGTTGTCCGTCTGTCTGTCTGTCTGTCTGTATGTCTGTCTGTATATCTGACAAGATCCTTTTTTCTCTGGAACGCGTGGATGTATCAAGTTGAATTAATATCCAATCCCTCTTGGAGCTCTAAAAAAAACAAAGCTCTAAGTCAACGCAATAAAAAAATATTTATGGGACATATTTTGATACTCGCAAATAAACCAAAACCTATAGAGTACTTCCCGACCTAGAATCATGAAGTTTAGCAAGAAGCAAGGTCTCACAGCACAACTATAGGGAAAAGTCCGAAAATCTTTCATTTATGATTTATCACATTGAAAAATGCGATCTCAAACTTATACGTGAAGTTTGAAAATTGACCGTGACGTATATCGATGTATGGGAGAACATGTTTTTCAACAACAATGTTACGTTTGTATTTGGGATAAATTCATCCCAACCACGAAGCCCTGCATTGTGCGAGGTCTGACACGCACTTGGCCGGTGACCCCCTCTTGAAGCGTATCTCCGAGGCCTGGTTGCATCCATTAAGGTAGGACGTATAAGCATCCAGTTCTAAACTCGCGCGCTTAAGTTTTAATTCTAACCCGTAAAATCTTCTTGATAATTTTCATGATAAGTTAACTGGAAGTAGGTACCCCCAGGGGTTTTGATTTATTTGCGAGTATCAAAATAATTATGTCACATAAATGGCCGTATTTCTTATTGTATTAACTTAATTAAAAGCTTGATTATTTAATTTTTAGAGCTCCAAGGGACCTACATATTTCTCTCGTGTCCGGCCCTGGTTCAGGCTGGGTACGGGGCGAGAGGGCATGGGCAGCCATCACCTCCTTCTGCGAAGCAGTAATGCTCGCGAAGGTGGAGGCAGGACGGTTGAGGGAAAGGCAAATTTCGCGCCCTCTCGCCCCTAGCCGCCGCAGGAGACGCCCTGGGCATCGGGAATCCCGGGCGGATTTCCGGCCACCGTAGGCGCGGGCTTGCGGACGGTGAGCTACCTATTGCTCACCGTCCGCCTCCCGCCGTCCGCCCGGGTCGTCGGCGCGTTTTATTCCACGCGCGCCTCAAAGAGATGTCGTCAGCACAAGTGTAGGGGTCCACTACGGCCGATGCCTGCCGGGGTTGCGGGAAGGTACAAAAGGGTTACCGAGGCTCCTGGCAACACAGGCAACGGAAGGAATACGGGTGGGTTTTAGTCGGTAAGAGTCTGACATACCCTCCCGCTCCGCCCAGAGTAATTTGATGATTTCCCAACCAAAAAATTAAAAAAAGACCTACGTATTTGATATTAATTTCAAGTTGATACCTCCACACCTTATTGATAAAAAAGGTCTTGATAGACTGACAGACAGACAGACCGACAACGAAGTGATCCTAAAAGGGTTCCATTTTTTTTCCTTTTGAAATACGGAACCCTATAAATGGCCTATATAGTTTTTTACAATAAGATCACGTTTTCTTCTCTAAAATTAAGATAAAGCTGTAAAAGGCAATGTAGATAAGATAGCCGTGGTGTAGGAATACCCAGAACCACCGGAAACGATCCAAAATTATGGATATTTTATACCATTATTACTAATTAACACCATAATAGTATTTCTTTTCTCTAAAAAGGAATACCGGTTTTTACGATATCCGAAACCCAGCACAATACACGGGGTTATCATCATCTGCCTGGCCTTTTCCAAACTATGTTGAGGTCAGCTTCCAGTCTTACCGAATACAGCTGAATACCAGAATTTTACATGGTGCGACTGCCTATCTGACTTCCACAACCCAGTTACTGGGTAACGCGATACCCCTTGGTATACTGGTTGTCAGACTTTCGAGCTTCTGACGACCCGTAACGACTGTCAAAGATCTACAAATGACAGCCGGGACCAACGGCTTAACGTGCTTTCCGAGGCACGGAGGGGTCTTGGTATATAAAAATGGTCACCCACCCACGGACCATCCGCGGCAAGTGTAGCTTAACTTGATCGATCGACCCGTGCGGCTGTTATTACTTAGCCACAAGGCCCAACACGGGGTTATGGGTTTTCAAAAAAAAAAACATATGATTTAATATATTCTAAAATATTGCGAAAAATATATAATTATATAATTTAATTTATAATACGCGCTTTATTATACACTGCCATACTATTTAGGCACGACATCCAAATCGAATAGATTGTTCTCACACACCCTACGATGACTGATGCATCATGTTTCTGTTGTTCGAGCGTTATATAAATATCAAAGGAAATAGACACAGACACACCTTCCTGCCCAAATTGTACGAGTCATCTAAGAGTTTCCAGAGTAGATAAAGTAAATGCAATATATTATTATTTTATTGTGTGTTCCTGTCTCTGCTTGAAATGTTCAGGGGAAAAGTAGACCTTACCTTACCTTATCACGGAGTATTCTCAGGTATAACTTTCAGTATAAAGTTATACCTTTAGGTATAAAGGTATAACTTAAAAGTAACTTCGCGAAAGTATGACTAACAAGAGTCAGCTTCGATATATACAATTTTTATATAGGTAGCAGATCAAGCCACTGCTCCGGTAAATCCACTTTCCATTGTTACGCAGCTTCGTACTGAGATAGAAGATAACCGAGGATCTATGATTAAATAACTATTTTTAATTCAGAATATTAATATACCTACAGGAATGAATCAAGGAAGTACATTTGATTATTCACATCCTTTTAATTTTGATGACGTCAAAATATTGTTAAATCTGAGCATGGATTACTGTGGTTTATATTTTATTATAGTATCATTTAGAATATAGCGATCTCGTGATCGTAAGGACCGAGCACACTATTCACGAAATTGTTACAAATTTAGAAAATGCACTCTTTAGTCATTCATTCTCAATATCTTCTTGTAATAGAGTACTTAACCGGAAGAGGATTTTTTACGATGTTCGCTGTGGCTTAAGTCAACAAGAGAGTTGCCAGAGACTTCAATTGGCATTTGGTGATGAAGCCCCATGACGCAGCTCTGTGTATTCGTGGTTCGGATAATTTAGACGTCGACATGATCATCTCCATGACGATGTACGTGAAGGTCGACCGGCGACGTCGTTTACAGAATCCCATATTGATACCGTACGACAACTGATTGAAACTGACATAAAAAAATATTTATCAGCAAATTGGTACTTTAAGCATTGAAATGAGCCAAGTGCTAAACATTTTGCATATGCATCTCAAGCTTCGGAAGCTTTGCACTCGATGGATACCGCATGATTTAACGGAAGACGAGAAACGACTGCGTGTCGTGTGGTCTCGTAAAATGATAAAATAGTTCAATGGACGAAGGTCATTGACTGTCTATAATATCGTGACAGGTGACGAAATCTGGGTGAACTGCTTTGAACCGGAAAGAAAAAGCTAGTCGGCAGAATGGGTCTTTCCTTTTGAAACTTGCCGACGAAAGTTAAGAAAAGTCGAAGCATTGGTAAGAAAATGGTTGCTCCTTTTTTCGGCAAATCAGGACATTACACAACAGTGTCGCTTCAAGACCAAAGAACAGCGACCGCAGATTCCTACTAGGAATACTCACAATTAATTGTTTATGGGATTATACGGGATTATATTTGCATTTAACGAGAACCAAAGTGACGCCAATTAAACTGTCCTATAAAATTGAACAACTTGCACACACGCTTCAACAAAAAACAGTTGTGTCATGACATAGCCTGCAGAGTCAGCAAGCTGAAGTGGCAGTGGGCTGGCCAAGTTTGTCGAAGGACCGATGGCCCGTGGAGCAGACAAGTCCTGAAGTGGAGACCGCGTATTGGCAAGCGTAGTGTGGGACGGCTCCCAGCTAGATGGACCGACAACCTTAAAAAAGGTGACTGGGACAGACTGGATGCGGAAGGCGGAGGACAAGATGTTGTGGCGCAGCCTGGGAGAGACCTATGTCCAGCAGTGGACTGTTATAGGCTGAGTTGATTTATTTGATTGATAATATTGAAACACAACTGCTTGTACAAAAACATACATAATACCCATGTCTAGTTCGTCAATACGAGCTTGATCATAAAAAAAAATCATGTGATTCAGACCAATTGAAACAAATGAATCTTAATAATAATTACTGTCGGCCCAATTAGTGAACATTTGCGATTTCGTCGCAACGGGAACGGGAAATTCCATACAATTAGTGAATACAGGAAAAAACGTACGTACATATACGTTTTATCTTGTATCCACCAGCTCTTTGTTATGACGTATAAGGACATCCTTATACGTCATTACAAGGAGCTAAATCTAACTACCCTAACCCAATTACGCAATTCGGCTACGTGGGAGAAAACTTTGCTAATTTCCCAACTTAAGATTTACTATGATATTTAAAAAAGTTTATTTCTCAATAAGAAATTACATGGTTACACTTACTTGAGAACTTTTGAGAACTTACAATATCCTTACATATTTTAAAACAAAGTCCTCCGCCGCGTCTCTCTGTCTGTCTGAACGCGATAAACTCAAAAACTACCGAACGGATCTTCTAACGGTTTTCACCAATGGACGGAGTGATTTATGAGGAAGGTTTAAGTGTATAATTCATTAAGGAAATATGACGACTATTGTTGAAGATGTCGGAAAAAATCATGGCGACTCGGAGTTTTACTGGCGTGCGCCGCGTAAACCGTAAGAGATAATTACATAAAGTTAATGTGCTATAACGACGTGAGGGGAGGTGTGTGTGTGTGTGTGTGTAAGGACACCCTAAACAGTTTAATAAAAAGTCTACGATAGCATATGTCTATCTTCTAAGGATGACCCACAGACTACTTTAAATCTTTCAGAATTTGATAAAAAATAATATTGTTATTTCCGAAGCTATTTTGACCGGTATATTATTAATCTTCTATAAAGATAAATAAAACTGGAGTGTCTGTTTGTAATATTAAAATAACAGTTTTTTACTAAATGCATATGGATGTATACACGGTACATCTATACAAAAAAAATAAATTGAAGTGTCAGTTTGTAATGCCAAAATAACAACTTTTTATTAGATGCATAAAATCAAAATCAAAAGTCATTTATTCAAACTAGGCTGAAAATCAGCACTTTTCGAACGTCAAAGTTACATAAGACAGTCCCCCAAAAATGCCCGCCCACCCGTCATCACTTCCTAGTGCTTTAGCTGGGAATAAGAAGTGGTGAACACACTCCCCAGCAGCACGTCTGTCTGTTTAGTTATATAAACTTGATTCTATACAAATCTTATGCAAAGTAATTAACATTACGAAACACAAAATATTGGATTAAATTACACACTTGCCATACGTTAGATAGCACGCGCCAGTATACCAACAAAACAATGAACAAACTGTACTCAAGCAGATAAAAATTACAACATAAAAAAAACGTAAATAGAACTTAATACCTAAATAAAAGCCTCCAGGCATAAAGGGCGTGCCCGTTTACATAAGGCAATTGCTGTAGCTCGAAGTGAGAAATGATAAACTAGCCCCATAGAAGTAAAATAAGTAAACAATTACTAATAACAATTAAAACCATGATCAGCAAGACGACATATGAAAGTATATACGGTACTTATAACAAAAAAACAATGTTTTAAATGTTTGTCTGTAGGTCTGTCTGTCTGTTTGTTCCGGCTAATCTCCGAAACGACTATACCGATTTTGACGGGACTTTCACTGGCAAATAGCTGATGTTATAAGGAGTTACGTAGGTTACTTTTAGAAAAAACCACGCAGGCCAAGCCGTGGGCAACAGCTAGTTATTCAATAAAATACGTTGTTTAAATAGGGAATTTCATTTAAATTAATACTTTAAAAGATATCATAGATTCAAAATTACGCGTAAGAAAATAATTATTGTTAACGGCGGCGTGGGAGTCAATGACCTTTTCCTCTGCTAGTACTACGATAGAAAACGGTTGAACGGATTTGGATGAAACTTGTTACACAGATAGTCAATAACATGGATTAACACATTGGATAAATTAATCCCAGTAGTATGTTTCCGTGGGATAATTTCCGACATCCACGCGGGCGAAGCTGCGGACAAAAGCTAGTAGTATTATAAAAGTTATTTACCTACTAAATAACATTTAATTTCGTACGCAAATAACATTTCAAAGTCAAATTCAAAGTCAATTATTTATTTCAAATATGCACATAAAGGGCACATAAGAACGTAAAATGTACAAAAAAATAGAATTGATTCTAGTCGCCCTTCCAATAGGATTACCTATTGGAAAGCGCGACTAGAATCAATTCGTATAGAGAAAAATGGGCAAGAAACTCCACCGTTACGCTTTTAAAAATGTATTACAACATTTTGTATAGGTAACATTAATCATTTACTTAATTAATGATTGCATCTAGAATAAAATTACTATACCACCAGTGGGAAAAAGAATTTAAAATGAAGTAATTACAGATAAATTAATTATGTGATAGATACATGGTGCTCATATATTTACAAACATTGTAAAAGTATACGTTTTCCTAAAAACAATAATGTAAAATCAATGTCATAAACTAATAAATTATACAAATATGCAACCAGTTTGATTTTGTCTAGACTCTAGATTGTCCTATGGAGCTGAACCAGCATGTTTTCAAGCATTCTTATCTTGGATATAATCCTCTAATTTGTAATATGCTTTTTACAAAGTGTAATAATAATTTAATATGAGTTAAAATTTTTCTTTAATTTCAATATATCACAAGGTCTTTTGTTGTAACATTTAACACAGTACCCCATAAAACACGTGTATACTTTAGATAATCTGAAAAATGGTTGATCTATTTTATTTTTATTACTAGTATTAAAATTATGTCTGTCACTAGTCTTATTTTATTAAAAAGATGTAGATTATTCTTACATACACAATATTTTCATAAATTAATTGGCAAGGTACCATCATCCCCCTCTTTGAGGAGTGGCTGGAGAGGCGCCACGGCGTCCTCACCTTCCGCCTGACGCAGGTCCTCACCGGACACGGCAGCTTCGGGAGGTTTCTGTGTCGGATAAGGCGGGAGGAAACGTCCGGGTGTCACCACTGTGTGGATCGCCCGGAGGACACGGTGGAGCATACGGTGGAGGTCTGCCCGGCTTGGGCAGAGCACCGCCGTGTCCTCGTGGAGGCGATCGGCGGCAGAGACCTCTCGCGTCCGGCCCTGGTTCAGGCCATGGTACGGAGCGAGAGGGCATGGGCAGCCGTCACCTCCTTCTGCGAAGCAGTAATGCTCGCGAAGGAGGAGGCGGGACGGTTGAGGGAAAGGCAAGTTTCGCGCCCTCTCGCCCCTAGCCGCCGCAGGAGACGCCCAGGGCGTCGGGAATCCCGGGCGGATTTCCGGCCACCGTAGGCGCGGGCTTGCGGACGGTGAGCAATGGGTAGCTCACCGTCCGGTAAGGACCAGGCCCGGGTCGACGGCGCGTTGTATTCCACGCGCGCCTCAAAGAGATGTCGTCAGCACATAGTAGGGGTCCACTAGGGCCGATGCCTGCCGGGGTCGCGGGAAGGTACTTATGGGTCACCGAGGCCCCCGCAACACAGGCAACAAGAAGGAATACGGGTGGGTTTTAGTCAGTAAGAGTCTGACACACCCTCCCGCTCCGCCCAGAGCGGGAGAAGTTATTTGATGATTTCCCACCCTCAAAAAAAAAAAAAAAAAAGGTACCATCATCCAGTACTTATGGGTCACCGAGGCCCCTGCAACACAGGAAACAGGAAGGAATACGGGTGGGTTTTAGACAGTAAGAGTCTGACACACCGACCCGCTCCGCCCAGAGCGGGAGAAGTTATTTGATGATTTCCCACCCAAAAAAAAAATGAAAGGTACAGTCATAATATTAATATTTTTAAATGGTTCCTTAAGATGTTCACGGCGACGTAGATTATATATGGCTCTGACAGCTCTCTTTTGCAAAATAAAAATGAATTCAATGTCAGCAGCCCGACCCCACAGTAAAATGCCATACGACGATTTCTAAATTTGTTAACTGTCTTATCTTTGTAACAGCATAAACGGCCGAGCTTGTCGACCCGCAAGAGATGTAATATATGTGGTCCCCATTGTAGTTTCTCGTCTAGAGTGATTTGTAGGTTTTTTCCTACAAATCACTCTACACGAGAAACGTTTGATTAATAAATTCCAGTTTTACTCCATTCAATATTGTTAATATATTGCAATAATTCTAGGAATGACAATGAAATAATTAAATTATTATTATTACTAAATGAATCATTAATCTGTATTAATATAACTTTAAGAAGCACATTCAATTAATATAATATCTCAAAATATGTTTATCTAATTCTGTATAATTAAATGTTAATCTTGATTTTTATAAACCATGATTGTATACATTTTGCATATCTTACGCTAGAATCACTTAAAACATGTACATTTAATAACATCATTGTAACAGCGTTTTCTGCAAAAATAAATAAATGATTTGATTTGATGTTTAGATTCTGTGATGGTACTATTATTTGTAATATACAAATAATAGTACCATCACAGAATGTAAACAGGCTGGTGGGTAAGGCTGATGGTGGACTCCGTATCTGTGCTAATTACAAAATATCGTTAACTCCAGTACTATCGGTGGACAAATATCCCTTACCACATATAAACGACTTGCTGGTTAAATTAAATGGTTATAAGATATTTACAAAAATAGATTTAACACAAGCATGTAATCAAATTGAATTGGATGACCCTGTTAATTAAAAGGTTAATAATACTGACAAGGGCCTTTTTAAGCAGGTATAAAAGATTAGCATTCGGTTTATCGTCAAGCCCTGGTATATTCCAACGAATTATGGCGAATCTTCTTAACAATAATATTTTTTTAACAATTAACAGAAAATTAAATAATATTATTACAAATCTCAGGACCATGGGGTCTCGGACCTTTGGAAGGCGTACAAGGGGCTGAAGCCAACCCGCAGAGGCCTTTTAGACAATTTTAAATGGAACAAGGAACCAACCGACGATTATCCCTGTTTGCACTATGCAAGTGCAAACAGGGATTGTGGACCCAAGGACAACCCCCGGTTGGTGCAGGACTATTGCAGAACATGGAAACAAAACATATTGGGCTATGGGTTTGGGTGGCTATAGTGGATTGGTGACCTAAAACTATGGAAGGACTAGTGATGTCCCCTGCCTGATTAATGTTATGTAATAAATGGATAAAATGGCAGGGGATGACTTGCACTCTCAAGAATGGGCCCCCAAAAACTGTCGCTAGCACTTAGTGACGTAGCGACAAGGGGGCCACGCTTCCTGTGCTTGAGGAGTGGAGAGGTATTCTACGGCTATCAGAACAATCCCAGAACCCGTAAGATGATGAAGATCTACTAGCACTTACTGGAATACTTCCTTCCTCCGACAACGTTTGCTCTTGCGAATCTCCACTGAAGCCGGCCAATAAAGGCAAGAATGAGGTAGGAGCTCTATTCCTCGTCAGTGTTCACTCCAGCTGGTCAATAAAGACAAGCCAGAGATGAGGAACAAGACATCTCCCAGGAGGTAGGGTCCATGGGTTCGCTACTGCCCAACAGCTCGCCATATGCTGCCCTGCGGGTTTCTGTATCTCTCTTGGTCTCTCTTGCTCCTTACCTTAAACCTGTTCCGGCAAAGTAAACTCTACCGGAATATACTTAGAGTTCAGAGCGCGCAAGCCCCACCACGACGTCAACGTAGAGATACGGCGGTCGGGTTATTATTATTAATACTCGCCCTAGAGTGATATGCTTAATGGGGCAGGCGTTCTCAGGGACTGATATCAGCCCTCAGGACTATATGTCCTGTGTCGCATCGACTTCCTGAAGCAGAAAGTGTATAAGCGGCGAGTAGAACGATACACTCAGAATCGCACCTTCCAAAGCGATGAAAGGTGGGACTATAGATAGGGGTTGGGAGCGACCGGTCCAAGGTGTGACCGACATGCCCCTTCCGGATGATGACGCCGAGACTTCCTCCGAGTACTCAGAATGCTTTGGAGTCTGGTTCGCTACCCCAATTCCTAACAACAGGAGTTACCCACCTTCTCCATAAGCAGGTAGCAACGCGGAACCCAAAAATTATAGGCCGACCACGTGTTTACCGACGATAAAAACGACGATAAAGTTCTTATTTCCATTTTGAAAGCTAAAATTAACAAACATAATAGGTTGGGGAAAAAGTTTCTTCGCATTTTTTAAGAAAATTCAAAACATTTTTTAATATAGTTTATTTACATTTAACTAAAGTATATAGGTACCATTTTATTTGATAACTTTTTGCCATCTTGTAGGTGGGGACATGATCCCATTGCTATAGAAATTTTGGGACTTCTGATCAAAATACCGCGACAAGTGGTTTTGGCAGTCCTCTCGTGATGTTAACATGACACTGCCTAAAGAATTCTGAAGAGACCGAAACAGGTGGAAATCTGAAGGTGCAGGGTCAGGACTATACGACTATAGGCTATACTCTTAATATTTGCTGAGTGGCTAAAGATGTGTGAGGTCTAGCGTTATCATGATGAAAAACCACACCCCTTCTGTTGATTAATTCCGGCCGCTTTCTCTCAACTTCTTGCTTTAATCTCATCAGTTGTTCACAGTAGAGTTCAGAATCGATGGTCCTGCCTGGTGGTAATAGCTCATAATGAATAATGCCCTTCCAATCCCACCACACACACAGCATCACCTTGTTGCGAGTTAACCCGGGTTTCGCCACAATCTGTGAAGCCTGACCGGCCTTTGACCACGACCTTTTTCACACTTTCTTGTCGTACGTGATCCACTTTTAATCACCAGTCATCAGCTTCTTCAAAAATGGTTCGGTTTCATTACGTCGTAATAAAGAATCACAAATGAGTACACGGTTCATTAGGTTTCTTTCAGTGAGCTCGTGAGGTACCCAAATATCGAGCTTTTTTGTGTACCCAGTTTTTTTCAAATGCGCCAAAACTGTTTTGTGGTAAATTCCCAGTTCTTCAGCTACGTCGTAACTACTGATATCATGCTCCACTTTTTCAAAAATGGCATCCATTTCATCCGTAATAGGGCGACCAGAGCGACGTGCATCTTTGACATCAAAATTTCCGGATTGAAAACGCTTAAACCAAATTTGTGCTACTCTCACAGACACTGCACTAGGTCCATCAACATCGCAAATTTTTTTCGCGGCTTGCGTTGCGTTTTTACCTTTTTTGTAGTAAAATTTTAAAATGTATCGAATTTCTTCATTAGATTCACTCATCTTGACGGTACGAAAAACAAATAAAAATCACACATTACCCTAATTTGAATTTGGAATTATGTTCTTTATAATTAAACTTTCAATGATACCAAAACCAGCCAGATACAAATAGTATCTAGTACCAAAACCAGCCAGATACAAATAGTACCCAAAGAGATTTTATTACAAGTTCATACATACTATAATGCGAAAAGACTTTTTCCCCAACCAATTTAAACACCAACTCCATCACGTCTGCTTCTCCAAATGGATGTAGGAACGGGTCCCACGGTACTAAGGAGGTACTCCTCATTGATATGACCACTAGCCAATAGGTTTACGGATGTAATGAGACAGGAAGAGAGATCAACTGGTTTGCTTGAGCCACTAATATTTTTAATTGCATCCCATAGCTGCTTTTTATTACATTTTGCATTTTCATTCTCTTTTTTGCCATAGTTTCGTTTCGCATTTTTATCAGTAGAGTTACAAAAATTTCGATAACGTTTGTAGGTTAGCATCTCATTTTCAGGATCTCGTTTTTTTTTTTTGTAGGTTATCTCTGTTTCTCAGGCAACGAAGCAACCCTTTGGTGGTCCAAGGTTTGCTGACCCGTAGTCTTTTGGGATTTTTTATCAGGCTAGAGTTATTATTTACTGCAGTGGAAAGGTACGTCACAAGAAGGTCTGTTGCGGTGTTAGCATCACTAGTTTAACGCCCGGGTGTCACCTCTGTGTGGATCGCCCGGAGGACACGGTGGAGCACACGGTGGAGGTCTGCCTGGCTTGGGCAGAGCACCGCCGTGTTCTCGTGGAGGCGATCGGCGGCAGAGATCTCTCGCGTCCGGCCCTGGTACAGACCATGGTATGGAGCGAGAAGGCATGGGCAGCCGTCACCTCCTTCTGCGAAGCAGTAATGCTCGCAAAGGAAAGGCAAATTTCGCGCCCTCTCGCCCCTAACCGCCGCAGGAGACGCCCTGTGCGTCGGGAATCCCGGGCGGATTTCCGGCCACCGTAGGCGCGGGCTTAAGGACGGTGAGCAATGGGTAGCTCACCGTCCGGTAAGGACTAGGCCCGGGTCGACGGCGCGTTGTATTCCACGCGCGGCTCAAAGAGATGTCGTCAGCACAAGTGTAGGGGTCCACTAGGGCTGATGCCTGCCGGGGTCGCGGGAAGGTACTAAAGGGTCACCGAGGCCCCTGGCAACACAGGCAACGGAAGGAATACAGGTGGGTTTTAGTCAGTAAGAGTCTGACACACCCTCCCGCTCCGTGTTGTGTGGGCTGTTTTATTACAGTAATCTGGGCGAGCATCCATATTTAGACTAATGGCAACAGCTTCATGATCTGTAATTGAAGCCTCGAATACGAAACAGTTAGCATCTGATGTTAATTCAAGCATTATGTGGTGCAGACACGGACATCCATGCGTAAGTGCAGTATGACCCGGGAGCAAACAGTGTCTTGCCTTAAACGTTTTAACGTCTAAGTATTCCTGCTAACGCTTATCCGGACTGTTAGGTGCTATATCGATATTTATATCGCCGCAGAGAACAATATTTTTAAACCTACTTAATTTTTCGAGTAGAAGGTCTATTGATCGAATGAAGTTATTAGTATGGGTATGACTTGGTAGATTCCGATACCACAAGTTTCTGTGTTTATTTTCAGTTGAAGACAGTTCGCGGAACACAGAGACCGTACCATCGATTTTGAAATCCATCCTTGTAATTGAAACAGTTGTTTACGCACGTGAATCCCGATTTTAGCGACGCCGTGGTCCACCGAGTCTGTTCTCCGTAGTAGCTAGAACCTAGCTTGTGCCTGAACTGAGACGATTACATTTCCGTGGTAAGCCCCAAGAGTTTTGTTAAGTGTGGGTTGTTGTTTCATCTGTTGAAGGGTGGGGGTTGGACGTGGCGTCGCGACGCGACAGCAGCGTCGAGTATTGTAGGAGAGGGATCATTGCGCCGCCGAGCACCATAGCACTGAATGTCTGCTTGTGAACCAACCTACAACAAAATTATATAGTGTACATGTACTTTTTTATGACACCAATGTATAGATGATATAGACAAAGAAAACTTAAATAAAAGTAGCACAGACAAATATTAAAACGCTTAATATTAAACTAAATACCATCTCGATTTGCCTCCCATGCGGCTAAACGGTATTCCTCTTGAACGAGTGGAACAATTTAAATATCTTGGTCACGTGGTCACCACTGACCTTAGAGAAATGACATTGAAAGGAGAATGCTGACATTGAAAGGGAACGGAGGGCTCTTTCTGTGCGTGCGAATATGATAGCCCACAGGTTCGCACGTTGTACTGCAGACGTAAAGGTGACGCTATTTAGAGCATTCTGTACCACCTTCTACACATGCAGCTTGTGGGATACATATTCGCGGGCGTCGTATGGAAACCTTCGTGTCCAATTTAATAATGCGTTCAGAAAAGTGATGAGGTTGCCATGGCGTTGCAGTGCATCAGGAATGTTTGCAGCGGCGCGTGTAGATTGCTTTTACACAATAATGCGCAAGCGCGCAGCATCCATGGTGGCTCGAGTCATGGCCAGCCCTAACAGGGTTCTGAAAATGATTGCTGACAGAGTGAACTGTCCATATGTTATTCACTGCTGTCAGTTACATGTGCCGTCGTATCGTGTTGTTTACTAACAGTTAGTTTTAAGAGCAATGTTATTAACCCTATATGAGTCTTCGCTCGAAATAAAGATTGTGAATTTGAATTTAAACTAACCAAAGGAGGTATAGCAATGATGAATAACGTATACGAAAAAGGTAGGACCAAGATCTTGAACACCGCCTTGAATTACTTGGTATCCATTGGCATTGTAGTACTAAAAATGAGCAGAAAACATTAGCAGCATACACCTAGGAGTGAGTACCATTAGCGATTAAAAAGACAAGAAGTGCATTTTATTGACAGCTATCGAAAATGGAATTTTTAAAATTGGCAAATGGTACAAGTGATACTCGTATGAAATGTTTCTCAAGGAGACAGCGATGACTAAAAAATCCCATTCATCATCGGCAGCTTAGAATGGAGAATTTTCTAATTATTTTTATTTTATTTACAAAATTGTACAAACATCAAACCAGACATCAGAACTTCAGCCGCCTTATGGACCATGACGGTATCACAGAAAGCGGCCATTTCCCTCCAGTTCTCCAACTCCACCAGCATGACCCAACTAATGCTGGCAGAGACAAATCTCACCCGATCCTGGCGACCAGGACCTGTCTTTCAGAAGCCCACGCAGGGCACTCCTCGAGCGTGTGTTGTGCAGAATCAAAGTCACCTCCGCAATGGTGGCAATTTGCCGTGGCCTCTCGCCCAATCTTGTTCAGGTACTCACCAAAATAACCGTGCCCGGTCAGCACCTGAGTGAGCCTATAAGAGAGCGCTTCCCTCTTTTCAGCTAGGCTTCGAAGTGCGGTAGGACGGCTTCGACAATGTGCTTACGCGAATATTGCGGCTGTTGCAGCCGCTCACACCACCGCTCGAGCGCGTGTCGTCGTTCTTGCCGCCTCATCCGTACAACAGTGATACCCGGAACGCCATTGCTACTTTGGCGGGTGACACGGATTTGTCCCTCGCGTCCATATCCACCAAGATGTCCAGCAGCGGAAAGCGTGACAGGAGAGTTGCCGCTTTAAACGATACAGTTCGGTATCCTCGTGCGATACGAATAGCCAGTATCCGCTGCAGGCTGTTGATTTTAGTCCTGCAGCGTCGGATGCCTGTGAGCCTATTTGACCAAACGGGTGCCCCATAAAGGACCATCGATCGCACGACACGCGGATATAGGCGGCGAACTTCTTCTCGAGGTCCACCGAGATCGGGCATCAGTCTGTGCTAAGCACCCATTGCCTTCCCGACACGGGAAACCAGGCGCTTGAAGTGCTCTTCGAAGCCCCACCAACCGTCCAGGGTTAGGCCGTGATACTTAATGTATCGACCTACCTGGACTTGCGTATTTCCAACTCTGACCAGCGAGCTGGGTGGCTCTCTGTTCCTCGGCAATTTATGGAACCATAGCACTTCAGTTTTATCTCTAAACCCAGCCTGCGGATCGACGCCAAGACTTTTGCCACTCCGAGCTTGGCAAGCTGGATGGTCTCTTTGAAGATGTCCCCACCGGCCAACACCAGGGTGTCATCCGCATAGAAAACGACATTAACGCCAACGGGGAAGTTGAAACGAGATTCCACAAGAAAGGACCTAAAACTGACCCCTGTGGAACACCACACGTAATCTCCCTGCGATAATATAATAATAATTTATTTGCATCAAGTTTTTCATTTTACATTAAATACATGGTAGTACATACAGTTTAAAGTAAATTATATAATAATGTGGCGACACCAGCACCCTTGCTAAGTTGCCAAGACAACTTGTGTTAAAGATGCTGGGCCCGACCCTATATTGAGTGTTACTTATTTGCATTCAGGTACATACATGCCATTTTGTAATTATACGACTGGTTCATTATATGGCACAGGTAAACTTACAAATAAACTATTTAGGAAAGGGAATAAAACAAAACGACAAATTTTATGAGTGGAGTAGTGTAGTGTAGTGTATGTAGAGGTGTGTGAGGGTGCGTGAGTGTGTGTATGTGTATGTGTGTGTGTATGTATGTGTTTTTCTATATTTGTGATAATGCACGCACGCTAGTGCGATGAGCAAATGAGGATAGAATGGGGTTTAACGGGAGCCATATTGAGTTAACAATAAGCTTTCTGTGTTGTTGTAATTTAGTGTTTGTAGCCAATTATTTAGTTTTTTTTATAAATTACATTATAGGGAGTGAGGAAAAGTTCAGTATTTTGTTAAGACTATTGTAGAGATGAGGACCTTGGAAACAGGGAAATCTTCTTGTAAAAGAGTATTTACAGTGGAAGGGTTGACATACCTTGTCTTTGCGTCTTGTGGTGATTATTTCATTGGAGGTTCTTTGATGCTGATATAGTAGTATATGCAATACAAATAATTGTCTGACTGTAAGGACTTTACAATTCCTATACAAAGGATGGACCGAAAGGTACTAATTTTAATATATTTACTAACATATTACCTATTACTAAATAAATTATAAGCCAACTGGATTCTGACCACTGTGGTCAGCTGATTACTTTTAGTAAGCAAAATAGAAAAGTGGCTAAGAGAGATATCACTAGTTTCATAATGCCAAAAACTGCCGGACGCTTGGAAAGCTTTAAAAACAAACTTAATGAACTGTACAATTCCTTTTTTCCATGTATTGTAAAGAATTTAACTCAAAATTTATACCCAAGCAGAGCTCAGTTAATGGTTCTGGAACCTTCAGTGAATGGGCAACTAAAGTGATATTTAATAGTAGAATCAAACTTTTGAACTTTATGAGGAAAGAAATTATAATAAAAGTAAAGAATTTTATCAATATGTTAAGAACTATTCCAAATTATTTAAACAAGTTTGTAGCGAAGCTACGAGTCGATATTTAAGTTCAAAAATTTAAAATAGTCAAAATAAAATAAAAATGACTTGGAAAATTATAAACAATGAGACTGGAAGAGATAGGAAGCGTAATTGTGAATACAGCTTTAATATTAACAATACAGTTATTAAAACGGATTTAGAAGTTGCCACAGTTTTTGAAAATTTCAACCACTAAATCTTTAAAACCCACTGTTGCCGAGTCCATATTGAAAGAAAATGTTTATATTTGTAATCATGAATTTAATTTCGACTATTTTAGTGCCCGAGCACTAAAGTTTTAATAATATCCCGAGATATTATTAAAACTTTAAATACACTCAATGTTAAAAAAAACAGCTGATCTATGGGGAAATTCTGTGGAGGTTGCAAAATGCATAATTGACATTTTAGCGCCTGAGTTGGCAATTATTTTTAATAAATGTATTGACTGCGGTGTAATTCCTGACTTAATGAAGAGTAGTAAAATAATACCTTTGTTTTAATCGGGCAGCACATCAGACACCACAAACTTTAGACCAATTTCTGTGCTTCCCACCTTTATATTTGAAAAATTGATGCTAGATCAACTGCAAAGACATTTTAATAAACATAAATGATTAAACTTCGGTTTCACAAAGGGTCGATCGACTACTGACGCTGAACTGTGGAACTTCTTACACATATTTCTGAGGCTTGGGAGAAGTCACACGATGCCCTAGGTATTTTTTGTGACTTATCCAAGGCTTTCGATTGTGTTTCTCATGATACATTGGTTAGGAAATTGCATCACTATGGTGTTAGAAACACTGCCTTGGATCTTCTTATTTCTTATTTGGATAATAGGCTCCAAAGAGTGGACGTTAACGGTAAGCGATCCGGGTTCTATTGTCACTATGGGAGTTACGTAGGGCTCAATTCTAGGCCCCTTTTTTATTTCTCGAATATATTAATGACCTACCTTGTCTTATAAAGAACAGTAATGAAATCGTGTTATTTGCAGATGACACATCACTTTTATTTAAGCTTAAACGACAACGATGTAAATAATGCTCTCTCTAAAATAGTACATTGGTTTAGTGCTATTAAATTACTTTTAAACGAGAAACAGACCAAATGTATTGTAGATGTAGATTACTGACACCTAACGTTAAGTGTCAAAAAATAGTTCAAAAAGTAAATATTAATGTCATTGTATAATGACATTAATACTTACTTTTTGAACTATTTTTTTTTAAATTATTGTGAATGTGAAGACTATGTGGATTATTGTTTTCATTTTTTCTTTCAGTTAGTTTTAATATTGGTCTGGCAGTTTGATTCATTTAAGCGGCCTACTCAAATGTCCTTTCTTTGGTATTGTTCGTCGAATCGTTGAGCTCCTTAAGTTCTGAGTTGAGCTGCACGATTACTGACAAATGCGTGCACTGACTGGATAGGTCCATTCAATCTGTGCGGTTCTTTCCTCAAAAGACCATTTCAGACACCAATCTACATGGTCATCACATGATCTGACCAAGATTATGTCTGGACTTTAAAAGAGACTGTGACCTCTGAGTTTGTTTCGGCCTTTCTTCTCAGAGTAGTCAGATAGGAAACGCCGAGCTCATCTAGTTTTTTTTTTCTAAATATGATTGACGTGTAAGTGTTTGTACAAACCTACTTAAAGAAAATAAAATCATTTCAACATCATTTCATTTCAGCACTGCTCTCTGAGCTCGTTCTAGCTTCAAAAGTACCGTTTTGGGTGCACCACCCCAAGCGCATATACAGTATATTAAGAGAGACTGACAAAGAGCAAAATATGTACACCTAATAGTTTGAGGTTCTGCGATGTGGCGAAGACTACTAAAGGCAAAAATTAGCTTTCTGATTATTTTTGTCAGCAGCTCTATATGAGGTGCAAAGCTCAGGCCATCATCAAGAGTTACACCGAGATATTTGATGGTTCGACAACGTTCCAATTTTGGACATGTACATGTCGCAGTACCAGATAGTAAACATGAGTGCGCTACCAAAGCGTATGAATTTGGAGGTTGAGTGGAATTTCGTAAGCTGTATGTAAGAATTTTAGTTTTGTCGGTATTGATTGTGAGAATGCGTCTTTTGAGCCATTGTAGAACACTATTTAGTCCTTTTTGTGCGGAAACAAAGATGTCATCCCAAGTGTCGCCAGAGAAGGTAAGGACAGTGTCATCAGCAAACGTCACGATTCTTCCACTTTCCAAACTGAGATTACATAGTTGGTTAATGTAAATTAGAAAAAGGGTTGGGCCAATCACACTGCCTTGGGGAACGCCGAAAGTCACTGGTTCCTCTCTACTAAGGTAATTTTGTATTTTTACACACTGAGTTCGGTTTTGAAGGTAGTCTAAAAATGTTCTAAAGATGTTAAGTGATTAGTCACGTACCCCGAGTTCCTCCAGCTTTGTTAATAAGTCAGAAATTGAAACCGTATCGAATGCCTTTTTTAGGTCCAAAAAAATTGACAATATACAATACAATCATAAAAATACATTCATTTTCTTGTCAATATTTTTTGTAACATGGTCGAATAGGTCAATTACAGCACTGTTAGTAGATTTATTGCGTCTTAAGCCAAATTGGTTGGAAGAAAAAGCTTTTTATCTTCCATAAAAGTCACAAGTCTTTTATTGGTTAGGCGAAATGGAAGGCAACACTGCAATAGGACGATTATTATTTACAAGCTTTTTGCTCCCACTTTTGTGAATTGGATGTATGATGGCCTTCTTGAAGGATTTTTTGACAATCATTGGACAGGAAAAGTTATCAGCTAGTTCCTTGCCGATATTGGCAAAAAACTTGTTTACTTTGTCCACCGAGATCTGAGGTGAAGTAAAAGAAGCCAATAAATCCGTGTTGGGTATGTCTGGTTTATCTGTATTAGTTACTTTCTTTATCACCGTCCAAGTTTTTTATTATCTTTTGAAGCCTCACTCAAGTCATTCCTGTCAAAATTCCTTTTTAGTTTTTTTTTAAGATTTTTGTGTAGTAGTTCCTATATCTTTTATATTGTTTGGAGATAGCTTCAGTTTTCTGTCATCGCGCATACAGCGGAGCATACCAACGGTCATCCACGGTTTGAGTAAGCGTATTTTTTATTTGGAATCTTGATTATAGAAGTGTGAGTATTTATGAATTTAGCTAGAGTGGTAACTAAACTTTTTGTCGCTTCATTAGCATCGGTATGTTCATAAACTGCTTGGAAATTAGTAGTCTTCATCTCATTATCAAGAGTTTCGTCATTAGTCTTCAAATGAACCGATGACCGTGGATTGACATATCGTTTCAGATTAAGGCACAGCATTACAGGGTTATGGCCGGTGACTGAAGCGTGTAATACTATGGTGAGTGCAGTCAAGTTAGATTTCAGCATGATGTTGTGACTGTCTGTCATGTCTTCTAATTAATAACAAAATATTCTATTCTAAATTCTTATTTTAACATTGTCTCACGATAGTAGGCTCTTACAAATACATTAAATCTCTATTTTTTGGGCTGACAGCTCGACGTGTTACCGAAATTAATAACAAAACATCCTATTTCTTAGGAATTGTGAAACCTTTAGAAATGCATTCCATTTATATTTTATGGGAAACAAACTTGAGACAATTAACAACGGACGGGTCGAAAGCAATAATTTAACCAATTCTAAAGATACGACTAAAGTATTCGATTTCTTATCGCAGAGCACAATATTAGTGCACATCTGTTTAGGATGAATTGGGCTCGGGCAAAACCCAAACAGGCCCTTAAAACAATTGAGAAATGGTACAAAAAAGGCAATAAACCTATTCTGAGTATTCGGTTGGCATGGGAAAAAAGACGACGCTCCGGTCGTTTTGGAGATGGAACAGAGGTCGAAAAGAGTAGGGCTGAGGGGAGTCGGTGATGAGCCGCGACAGGGTTTGGACGTGATATCTAGCGAGTTAAGTTAGGGGGTTCGTTAAATACCACGACTAAGGGCGGTCAAATTAGGCTTGGTTACGAGAGTTACAACTAGGTCGATAATAATGACACAATGTCACTTTGGAGAGATCACGATAGTGAAAGTGTTATCAGTTTAATACCTTAACTTGTAATAATGAGTGTAGATTTAGACTATGTTATATTAGTCAAGTATAATGTAAGTTGTGTATAAGGCGCGCGAATCTCAGTGAGTGTATCTGTGAACGATTGGGTGAGTGTTTACCATTCTATTCCTCCTTATTCCTTTCTATGACGATCGAAGTATCCTACACCAGCGTTTGGTTCTAGGGACTCGGAGAACGCCTTCCATTGGGTGTGACATTTAACAAGAGACGGTAAACTACTCTACCAACAGACTATAGACAACCACAACCAAGACATGACACTTCGCCATGGGATCTGGAGGCAAAAGCCCTCGCGCACGTATGGGAGTGGCGCGAGGAGGCGAAACGCCGGGGCGTAAGTCCGCTGCCGCGAGAAATCGCGGCACAGCGGACGGAGCTCCGGCGGGATCTCATGGCGTCATGGAAAGTACGGTTGTCGCAACCCAGTGCTGGGCACGCCACGATTGCGGCGATAAGTCCCCTCTTTGAGGAGGGGCTGGAGAGGCGCCACGGCGTCCTCGCCTTCCGCCTGACGCAGGTCCTCACCGGACACGGCAGCTTCGGGAGGTTCCTGTGTCGGATAAGGCGGGAGGAAACGTCCGGGTGTCACCACTGTGTGGATCGCCCGGAGGACACGGTGGAGCATACGGTGGAGGTCTGCCCGGCTTGGGCAGAGCACCGCCGTGTCCTCGTGGAGGCGATCGGCGGCAGAGACCTCTCGCGTCCGACCCTGGTTCAGGCCATGGTACGGAGCGAGAGGGCATGGGCAGCCGTCACCTCCTTCTGCGAAGCAGTAATGCTCGCGAAGGAGGAGGCGGGACGGTTGAGGAAGAGGCACGTTTCACGCCCTCTCGCCCCTAGCCGCCGCAGGAGACGCCCTGGGCGTCGGGAATCTCGGGCGGATTTCCAGCCACCGTAGGCGCGGGCTTGCGGACGGTGAGCAATGGGTAGCTCACCGTCCGGTAAGGACCAGGCCCGGGTCGACGGCGCGTCGTATTCCACGCGCGCCTCAAAGAGATGTCGTCAGCACAAAGTAGGGGTCCACTAGGGCCGATGCCTGCCGGGGTCGCGGGAAGGTACTTATGGGTCACCGAGGCCCCCGCAACATAGGCAACAGGAAGGAATACGGGTGGGTTTTAGTCAGTAAGAGTCTGACACACCCTCCCGCTCCGCCCAGAGCGGGAGAAGTTATTTGATGATTTCCCACCCTCAAAAAAAAAAAAAAAGACATGACACTTACGGCAGTCACGCCGCTTATGGATGGCTGAACCGAATTAATACTCGCAACTCGTTAGGGCCAATTTGAGCTATAATGGTACTTTGTAATTGTTTACGAACACAAACAAACCAAATTCTAGTGATGGTTACCTTATCCCTATGGACTGACTAACTGCAGGATATTTTACATTGTTCTTGATGTATGCAGACTCTCAGGGAGATGGGTTAGGCCTCAAAAAGTTTCCTAAACTGGATTGATAGTTCGTTCTAAGGAACCCTAGGGATTGTGTCTCGTTAAACCACATCTGGCTATCGGCCTCTCACAAATTATCATTAGCGAGACACGATATTTGGATGCCGAGATAGAAACGCTCCGATGCTTGACTTAATCGCATGGTTGCCGATTACATTGAAAGCATCCTCTAATGGGGGAGATTAAGAGAGTTAGAAGTGACGATTTGGAATAACCACTTCGGCGTATAGCAGGAGCAATTGTAAAGAGTTCTACTACCGACTGACGATGCGGTACGCTTGTGCACGTTTTGTTTTGTCTTTGTAACGGGTGATTAGGCCGTTATAAGGGGTTCATTACATTAGTACGCGGCCAGTGATTACTGGAACGTGTCTCGCTCAATGACAGTTGAACTTCGCAGTACTCTGCCTTAGGATTGAGTAAGACATGACTAGAGCTTAGGGAGCGTGGCTTGTTAGAATCGTAACAGTGTCCTTAGTGGTCCTATGCGTTCAGGTCTAACAATACACGCACGATGCTGTCGGCTGCTGTAAAGCAGTCTCACGTCACTTGGGGTGGGTCTGTAATTATTGTACAGAAATCCATTAACGTAACTTAGAGTAATATACTCATACAACGCAAGCGTTACGTGTCACATACCTACCCTTTTATATTACTGACATGTCCTCTAACTTTCATAATCAAAAGAAAAGTAGATAAATCCTTTCCATAACCTGTGAATTCCCAACCTTATTTTATATTGACATTGTTTACTTGTAATCCCTCCTTGTCCTAACTATCCAAGACGAATGCAACAAGATGATTTAAGACTACGGAAAGATACAGACGTTGGAGTCTAGGCGAGTTAAGTTAGGAGGCTTGGTGAACACCAACTGACCGCCAGGTGGCGCAGCACCACCCCACCCTGTGACACCACCTGTTCTGACAGCGAACGGACGCGTAGGATCGCATCCATAGTAGAACGCTGCTGCCGGAAGCCATACTGGCAATCCGCGAGGTCGTGACCAACACGTGATAGATGCCCGACGAGCCTTTCGGCAACTATTCTTTCGAATAGTTTGGAAACCTCGTCGAGCAGGCAAATGGGACGGTATGCAAAGGGAGACTCTGAGTCCCAGCTATCCGTTCTCAACAAGACCCATCCGGCCTTCTTCCAGCCGCCCGCACGGAGGCAGCTGTTGAATAACTGCCCTAGGTGGTCCCCCAGAGCAGCCAAAGCCAGAATCCAAGCCCGACCAGGTAAAACATCCGGGCCTGGCGCGGTGTTACGAGCCCCCAAACGTCTCACGGCTCTGTCTAGCTCGCTTTCCCCCTAACTCGTCAGACCAGTCTGAAGATGACAAGAGTGGCGTAGGACTGTCCCTAACCACTGGACAGAGCGTGTTTACGACTCTATCCAGTAGACCTGGGTCCATGGTTTCTGTGATAAGAGTGGGTCCCCCATGGCCGTAATTTGGCCATGACCAACTTATAAGGTCTTCCCCATGGATCCCTGTTCAGCCCCACGAGAAGCTCCCGCCAGGTTCTTGACCTGGCATCTGCGATAGCATGTTGGAGATCCATTTTCGCCTCCCGGTACACTCAACCGGTATAGAACCCTTCATTGTATGGACCCCGCACAATGAAGGGTTCCGTAGTTGGGATTACTTGGGACGAATTTATTCCAAAAACAAACTTAACATTGTAGTTGAAAAACCTGGTCTCCCATACATCGATATATGCCAGGGTCATTTAAGTTGTTCGACTATAACTCGTTAACTTGAGCCGTGATAGTTTTCCTTTTAATTTCATTATATGTACTACCTACTGCCATGAATTTTTACACATCTTCATAAACAGCCATTTAGCTGGCAGGGAACACTCTACTCTAATACAAATTAGCACTTTAATGCTTAATATTACGTAAGTGGATCCTTGAATCAAAAAGTGGTGTTCACAGACCTGCAATATTTTTGAACGGCCCATCCAACGATACCCCAAACCATAGGGATGACGAGAAAAAAAAATATCATCCCCACATTACGTGCAAGGAATATGATAAAAAAAAAATATCATGAGCTTATTTTAGCACTTTGTCGGCGTGATTAATATATATACTTATGCCAAATTACAGCTTTCTAGTACTAAGCGTCTCTGAGCTACAGTGGAGTCAGGTAGACAGACAGACAGACGGACATGGCGAAACTATAAGGGTTCCTTGTTTACTACGGAACCCTAAAAAGGATATGGCGATGGTCCGAAAGTGTCACAACTTCCTCCGCCACTCTCCACTCCGACACCATGTGGGCAACCGAAGGAGTTGCCAGAAGACAAAATGCCAGAAGACATAATGCTGTGGAAGTAGCTAAAATAGACCAAACGCGCGGTTTCTACATCTGTCAACTGTCTTATCTTTCTAACACATAAGCGGCCGAGCTTAGCCGCCACGCAAGAGATGTTATATGTGGTCTCCATTGTAGTTTCTCGTCTAAAGTGATTCCTAGGAAAATCGTTTGATTAATAAATTCCAGTTTTTCTCCATTCAATATGAAATCACATTCGCTACTTCTAACATTAGGTAATTTAAATCGAATACATTTGGTTTTTTTTTTTTTCCATTTAGTACCTAATTATTTACCGTAAACCAATCTTGGACCTGAAGAATATAGTTATTCAAGTCGTCATGATTTTTGTGATCGTTGGTCTATTTTAAAGATCAATGATGTTTCATCTGCAAATAACACCATCTTCGGTTGATTTTGAAGTAATTGGGGTAAATCATTAATGTAAACTAAAAAGAGAAAATGAACCCTATATCGAACCTTGAGGAACGCCCATTGCCATTTCAGACTCCAAAGAGTTTACGCCGTTTACTTGAACTTTAACCTTTCTATCTTTTAGGTACTCGTATGATCTTAGTAAATCAAGAGCTGTATTTCTAAGTCCATAGTGCTCTAGTTTCAGCAGAAGTATCTCATGGTTTACGCAATCTAACGCCCTATAGAGGTCGCAAAAGATACCAATAACATCCTAGGCGTCAAAAATGTTCTTTATTAGGGTGACACCGGCGTCAGTAGTACAACTTCCTTTTGGTGAAACCGTACTGTTGTTCATAAAAGAGGGATTTTTTTTATTAAAGTGACGTAACACCTGATTGAGCATCAACTTTTCAAACACCTTACTGAGAACTGGCAGAACTGACCCAGGCCTATAATTGTTGGGTTCTTTACTATCACCGGATTTGAACAAAGGAACTACTTTACTGTGTTTCAAGAGATCTGGAAAGACTCCTTGGTCAACACTGGTGTTAAATGTGAAAGCTAAATAGGGCACAATGGTTTCGATGATAGATCCACAGACTATTACAGACATTACCCAGAGATCTTCTGTTGATTTAATTTTAAGATCTTTAAAAACTTTTATAACAGCCTGGGGGTTTGGATGCTGAAACCTAAACTCCTAAAGGGCATGCCTTTACATTTTTTTTAAGTAAGACGGCAGAAAGCGCGGGTGGGAAATTTAAAGTTTCAGTAGTTTTAAGGGGAATATTAGCAAAAAAGTTTTCAAATTCTTGAGCTATTTCTACATCTGAAGTGATGGGCCCGTGCAGTCTCTAAATTAAATTCAGTATAACGCCGTTTTTTTCTACCTGTTTTATTATTTATTATTTGGCAGGTAGTTTTTATTTTATCATCAGAAGATTTTATTTTATTGCTAATCTAAAGAGCTTTAGCCATTTTGCACACACTTTTAAAAGTTTTAGAATATTTTGCAACATACTCATGAAAGCTTTTATTTTTGATATGTTGCTTTAGGCCATAAAGTTCAAAAAGCTTTACCCTGCTTTTACGAATACTTGGAGACGCCCAATCACTAAATAAGAACTTTGTGTAAATACCTTTAGTCTTTAGTGGAAAAGTGTCGTTTTTAGTAGTAAAAAGAACGCGGCGTATAACTCATTTGGGTCACATATATTATTAAAACTCTGAACACATAGTTTACTGGCCAAAGAATAATTTAATACCCATTGCTCACCGTCCGCAAGCCCGCGCCTACGGTGGCCGGAAATCCGCCCGGGATTCCCGACGCCCAGGGCGTCTCCTGCGGCGGCTAGGGGCGAGAGGGCGCGAAATTTGCCTTTCCCTCAACCGTCCCGCCTCCTCCTTTGCGAGCATTACTGCTTCACAGAAAGAGGTGACGACTGCCCATGCCCTGTCGCTCCGTACTCGTCGACCAGTAGAACTAGAGCTGCCGAGTTTGGGCTCGTTTTGGTAGTTATGATGAGACCTCACCTTCGGACTTGATGGACTGACCTGAAGGTGTACTTTGGTGACTGCTACTGGAACTCGTCGACGAATGGAACTAGGTGTGCCGAGTTTGGGCTCGTTTATATAGTAATGATGAGACCTTACCTCCGAACTTGATGAAATGACCTGAAGGTGTACTTCGGTGACTGCTACTGGAACTCGTCTACCAGTAGAACTAGGGGTGCCGAGTTTGGGCTCGTTTTGATAGTAATGATGAGCCCTTACCTCCGGACTTGATTGACTGACCTGAAGGTGTACTTCGGTGTCAGCTACTGGAACTCGTCGACCAGTAGAACTAGGGGTGCCGAGTTTGGGCTTCTTTTGATAATAATGATGAGACCTTACCTCCGGACTTGATGGACTGACCTGATGGTGTACTTCGGTGACTGCTACTGGAACTCGTCGACTAGTAGATCTAGGTGATCCGAGTTTGGGCTTGTTTTGATAGTTATCATGAGACCTTACCTCCGGACTTGATTTTTTTTGGTTTTTAGACATGCCGGTTTCCTCACGATGTTTTCCTTCACCGCGCGATAGGCGCTTCAAAGCGCCTATCTGCGCTTTACTTTGTGTAAATTATTTCATCACCACTTCAAAACGGTGAAGGAAAACATCGTGAGGAAACCGGCATGTCTAAAAACCAAAAAAAATCGAAGACATGTGACATCTATCAACCCGCACTGGGCCCGCGCACTATGGGACCAACCGGTATTTTCCATCTCAAAAATCGATAACTCTGTTGTTTTGTGATTTATCTCCTTGATTTTTTTTTCACGTATTTGTGAATATCTAGGCAATAAAAGAAATCAAACATCATCATTCTAAAAAAAATATTTTTTCCGAAAAAAAATGACAAAGATAAAGTTATACGAAATTTCATACAAAAAATCATACAGTTATATTAAAATAGCAATAAAAGTTACACTTATGCTTAAAATAAGTTTAAAACTAAATTATTATTATTAAACAAACAGTTACATGATAAAAAAAAATTATTACTTAAACTTATCCTACTCATCACTTTCTATTTCCAACAATTCTTTAGCTTCGTCAAATAATTCTTTGGATATTAGAAAACTTGGTTTATTTAAGCTAGATATATAAGGATCAGATGTATATAACAAAATATGCAGAACGTCTTCGTTTGTTGCTGATCTGGAACACTTCCTAGCGTGATGTAACCTATATTTCTTATAATCTTTATTTCGAGCTTCCTGGGCATCTTCGGATAATTGTCCTATAGGCAAAACTGCATAATGCTCTATTATTTTAGCACCATGTATAAGTACTTTATGGACCGAAGATGGCATGTAGTACCAGTTATATTTGCTTACATATAATTGCGCGGTTACCAATGTATACTGACCAAATTTTTCTGCGTTTATAGGAAATCCCGATGACATAGTTTGAAGAATTACATATAGTCTCTTGATTAATTCTTCATCAATTCCGGTTATCTCTGCAGAACATTGGTAATTTTGGAAAAATCTCCTTGCCGTATTACCGTCATTGCTATTACCGGAACCTTGACGTGGTTTATCAATATGCAAGCCAAGCACTTCTCGGAAACGTTTTTGGACAAATTTTTCTTGTCTTCTTCAAGTTGCTTGTTTTCTGGAGTTGTTGCAGACCACTTCTCAAAACCTAAATTGTAAGAAATATGGAGGATCATTTCCATAAATCTTATCCATGCGTGTAGCGTCGACAATCCGTATTTAAACGCATTTTCATTTTCAACTCTCGTTGTAACTTTTAAAAGATCATTCATTTGTCTGGGAGTTGCTCCACAAACAGTGCAGGTAGCACTGGATGATGTGTTTGTCAACACTTGAGCAACTTTCCCATCAATCATTGTCATAAACAGTTGATGTTTAACTTCGATGACTTTGTCTTCTATTGACACAAGAGTTGGAATCAATTGATTAATTTTGGCTTCAATTTCACTGACAACCGCTGTAGTTTTTTCAGGAGTTTCTTTTGCAAATTCTAATGAAATTGGTCTGCAATATCTAACAGATGAGCAAGTAGGGTTTTTCCATATGACAGTAGAAGTTTCTTCGTCTACTAGTCGCAGTGGTACAAGGGACCCCTAGCGGCGTCAGCGTAGTGTGCTACGCTGACGACACGTTGGTCCTGGCGCAGGGGAGGTCGCACCAGGCGGCGGCCGAATTAGCGGCACGCGGGGTTGCGACAATCGTCGAAAGGATCCGGCAATTGGGACTCGAGGTGGCCCTGCACAAGTCCGAGGCCATGTGTTTTCATGGTCCTCGGAACGCGCCACCGTTGGGGTCCCAAATAACGGTAGGAGGGGTTTCTATCGGCGTCGAGTCGACGATGAAGTACCTGGGACTCGTCCTCGACAGCGGGTGGAACTTCGTGGAGCATTTCCGACGTTTGGCTCCCAAACTGGAGCGGGCGGGCGCTGCATTGAAGCGGCTCCTGCCCAATCTAGGGGGTCCAAACGCCTCCTGCCGGAGGCTCTACGCGGGGGTCGTGCGGTCCATGGCCCTCTACGGGGCACCTGTATGGGCGCGCTCTCTGGCGCTGCGGCCAGCCCGCCGGTTGAGCGCGGCCCAAAGGGTCATGGCCATCCGGATGGTCCGAGGATACCGCACGGTCTCCTGTGAGGCAGCGAGCCTCCTTGCCGGATTGCCGCCATGGGATCTGGAGGCAAAAGTCCTCGCGCACGTATGGGAGTGGCGCGAGGAGGCGAAACGCCGGGGCGTAAGTCCGCCGCCGCGAGAAATCGCGGCACAGCGGACGGAGCTCCGGCGGGATCTCATGGCGTCATGGAAAGTACGGTTGTCGCAACCCAGTGCTGGGCACGCCACGATTGCGGCGATAAGTCCCCTCTTTGAGGAGTGGCTGGAGAGGCGCCACGGCGTCCTCACCTTCCGCCTGACGCAGGTCCTCACCGGACACGGCAGCTTCGGCAGGTTCCTGTGTCGGATAAGGCGGGAGGAAACGTCCGGGTGTCACCACTGTGCGGATCGCCCAGAGGACACGGTGGAGCATACGGTGGAGGTCTGCCCGGCTTGGGCAGAGCACCGCCGTGTCCTCGTGGAGGCGATCGGCGGCAGAGACCTCTCGCGTCCGGCCCTGGTTCAGGCCATGGTACGGAGCGAGAGGGCATGGGCAGCCGTCACCTCCTTCTGCGAAGCAGTAATGCTTGCGAAGGAGGAGGCGGGACGGTTGAGGGAAAGGCACGTTTCGCGCCCTCTCGCCCCTAGCCGCCGCAGGAGACGCCCAGGGCGTCGGGAATCCCGGGCGGATTTCCGGCCACTGTTGGCGCGGGCTTGCGGACGGTGAGCAATGGGTAGCTCACCGTCCGGTAAGGACCAGGCCCGGGTCGATGGCGCGTCGTATTCCACGCGCGCCTCAAAGAGATGTCGTCAGCACAAAGTAGGGGTCCACTAGGGCCGATGCCTGCCGGGGTCGCGGGAAGGTACTTATGGGTCACCGAGGCCCCCGCAACACAGGCAACAGGAAGGAATACGGGTGGGTTTTAGTCAGTAAGAGTCTGACACACCCTCCCGCTCCGCCCAGAGCGGGAGAAGTTATTTGATGATTTCCCACCCTCAAAAAAAAAAAAAAAAAGTGGTACAAGGGACACTATAAACAAATTAGCGTCCGATATTTGTTCGTTTTCTTCCGGGAGAGTTTGTTTATACTCACTTTGCCCGGAGGATCCATCACATCCCCATTTAGTGAAAAGCTTGAGACGATTGTAAGTCGATCCTGACTTTATCCTTATAATACGGCAGACTGTATGGTCTAAGAGATCTTGCAGGTTGATTTTTGCGCTTATATTTGTCACCGTAATGCTGGATGCAGGCGGATAGCAAGCCTTTTTTGCTTCACTTAGTGTTTGATACGAAGGCAATACAGAACTTAAATTCTTATCAACGAGCCTTTTTCTTAGGTACGCATATTGTGCTTTGGTTAAATCAGTTTCAATGCATATACTCAATGCTTCCTCTTTTGTAAAGGAAAGTGCGTTATCTGGATTGAGTATGTTTTGTAGAATAACTTTTTTCTCTTCTTTTTCCTTATTTCTGATAATAGTCACAATCGACGCTTCGTCATTTTCCCCCATGGATCTTAAACCTTGCACATAAGCGTTACGGACATGTCCCATTCCATACTCCTGGACCAGCTCCATATTTTTTCGTTTCTTTGTGTTTTCCGAGCACTCGTCATATTGTTTTGTTGGTCTTCCACGTTCACCAGAAGTATTCAAACCAGAATTTACAGTGGTTGAGGTACTGCAAGAATTCAATGATACTTTAAACTCACCATTTAACCAATTTGAGTATAGGCTCTCGAACCGGTCCGGCTTTCTTTGAGCTTTGGTCCATTTCTGGTTGCAACTCGATGTTAGATTTTTTTGAATACTCTCTATTACAGTATTAACGTCAGTTTCCGATAGTTGAAAATTTTCCAATAAATATTTTTTGAGGTCTGAAGTACTTTTCCCTTTTATTATTTGATCACAAAGATCGCGTCGAACACAAACGAATTCACTCATTGTTAGATAATAATGTTTTTTATGCGTTAATTGTTATTGAAAAGAAGTATCTGAACACTTTGATGAATCGTATGCTGAACATACACGGGTATTTAAAGGACTAATATTTTAGTGCCTTGTGCAAAAACCATGGGACAATTGATTATAACAGTTCTCATCGAAATAGTGTAATCAGTACTGATTGTAATTATTTACCACAACAGATAAATAGAACTTCCGCAGCAATATAGTTTATCATACTTGTGGTTAAGGTTACCACCCCAAACAAAATTGCCATGGGAAGATTCTTTCAAATATAATAGCAGTTTTTTAATTTGCAAATGTATGTTTTTATCATAGAAATAGAAAAAAACAATATAGACATCAAAGGATAATAACTAAATATAATATTTCATAATAAAAAAGAAGAACCGTAATTTTCGAGGATTTTTCCCCGATTGACATTATTGCTTCAAAATCACCTCTGGCGCAAAAAACGCGCAAGTTTTTTTTAAATCCTCATATTACTGAGTAGATAAGGTCTCTAATAGAGTAATTAACTTGACACCGGCTGCTTTCGGCAACAACGAAAACTCCAATTGAAATTAACAAAAACTAAATTTTCTTTACTTCACTAAAAAAATATTAAAAAATTAAATAAAAATATTTTTTTTACAAAAACTGAACGTGGTTGCAAAGTGTATATTCTAAGCTATCTAATGATGTATAACACTAATATGTTTCCTTGGAAAACTTCCGAATAATTATGTGTTGAACTCCCTTAACGGTAATTTAATTGGCATGAAAATATTTATGCCCAATGTTTGAGGTTCATTTTATAAACGTAAAACTTTATATTTTTTTATATTTTGTAATTTATTCGTAAGTTCCATCTTTTGAGAGTATAAAACCATAAAACAATCTATGGATTTACGACTTTCGACAAAACCATTTTTGAGATGGAAAATACTGTTTGGTCCCATAGTGCCGCGTGGTGGATTACGGCCCACTCCCTCTCACTAAGAGGAGGCCTGTGTCCCAGCAGTGGGAACATTATAGGCTGATTATGTAAGTTATTTTAAATATTCAACAAGAACTTTCTTACAGGCAAATGAAGTCATATTTCGTAGGTTGACGTAGTGTGACAAAATGTGGTTTTGTAAAATGGGACTGAGTATCATCATCTCTTCGCCTTTCTGTATAGTGGGAGGGAAAATTGTGTTGACCCAGTGTTACACTTAATATGAATAACTGCCACACTGTTAGTACAGGCAATTCACTGTATAGTAATTCAGTTCGGAATCTATACCTCTTAAATGTCATAACTTTCAGTATAGCAGTGAGAGCGTTCTAAGCTAATCATTGTTAACTTAGATGAGCCTCCCCATGTGGAGATACAATATGTTAGATTGACAAAGTGCATAATAAAGTGTTAGTAGTAATTTTCTGTCACAAAAGTGGCGGATTTTTAAAAAACAAATCATCTTTCTGACTCTAGCAGTTGAGGTCATAATGTGTTCATTCCAATTTAGATTTGATCCACAATTAGCCCTAGATATTTAATTGATTGTGTTTTAGAAAAAGAGTATCATGAGCAGGTGCTGGATTGGCAGCAAGTGTGTTTCTTAATATGAAAGGTATTTAATGGTGGTTGTGTCATAGTTTGGATGTTATAGGCAATGTATTTTGTTTTTTGTGTATTTAAAGTTGATTGATTGCGGTCGAGCTATGTAGATACTAGGATAAAACCTTCATTGGCTAACTTATATAACTTCCAGGATTTTCCTTTAAATAGTAGAACTGTGTCGCCCGCGAAAGTAATTATTTGACCTTGATTCAATTGCAAATTACACAAATCATTAATGTATAGTAGGAACAATGTAGGACGCAGGATATTTCCTTGAGGTACACCGTAAAAACATTTTTCAGATTGACACACGTAATCACTCACTTTTACGCTCTGTTCCCTGTCAGTTAGGTAGTCTTTTAGAAGTTTGAGGGTAATCCCGCGAACACCAATTAATTCTAACTTCCTGAGAAGAAAGGGAATGGAAACGGTATCGAAGGCCTTGGCTAGGTCGAGAAAGATGGCAATAGTTTTTTCTCCCTTGTCTAGGACATCTACTATGAAAGAAGTAAGCTTATGCGTAGCATTCGCAGTTAACTTTTGTGCTCTAAAACCGTATTGATTTTCCGAGAGAATATTGTATTTTTAAATAATTCCTTAGCCGAGATTCGACGATTCGTTCCATAATTTTGGACAGTGACGGTAGCAGGGAAATTGGCCTATAATTAGCGACATTGTCTTTGTCCCCACCTTTAAGTATAAGTACAATTATTGATTTTTTAAGTACTGACGGAAATACACCTTTGTTAATACATAGATTACAGATTTTAGCAATTAGTGGCGCAAGAGCTTCTGAACTCATTTTCAGCAATGCCGTAGGTATTCCATCCTAACCAGTAGACTTAGAATTCTTAAGCCCTTCAATAACACGTTTTACCTCAGTTTCGTCAATTGGCAAGAGAACAAAGGAGTTTGATGTAGGTTTTGTTTGACTTGTCATTCTTGCTAAGTGCTGTTCATTTAACTGGGTTCGCGATTTGATATTATTAGCCAATTGGCATCCCACGTCTTTTTTTTTTTTGAGGGTGGGAAATCATCAAATAACTTCTCCCGCTCTGGGCGGAGCGGGAGGGTGTGTCAGACTCTTACTGACTAAAACCCACCCGTATTCCTTCCTGTTGCCTGTGTTGCGGGGGTCTCGGTGACCCATAAGTACCTTCCCGCGACCCCGGCAGGCATCGGCCCTAGTAGACCCCTACCTATGCACTGACGACATCTCTTTGAGACGCGCGTGGAATAAAACGCGCCGTCGACCCGGGCCTGGTCCTTACCGGACGGTGAGCTACCCATTGCTCACCGTCCGCAAGCCCGCGCCTACGGTGGCCGGAAATCCGCCCGGGATTCCCGACGCCCTGGGCGTCTCCTGCGGCGGCTAGGGGCGAGAGGGCGTGAAACTTGCCTTTCCCTCAACCGTCCCGCCTCCTCCTTCGCGAGCATTACTGCTTCGCAGAAGGAGGTGACGGCTGCCCATGCCCTCTCGCTCCGTACCATGGCCTGAAGCAGGGCCGGACGCGAGAGGTCTCTGCCGCCGATCGTCTCCACGAGGACACGGCGGTGCTCTGCCCAAGCCGGGCAGACCTCCACCGTATGCTCCACCGTGTCCTCCGGGCGATCCACACATTGGTGACACCCGGACGTTTCCTCCCGCCTTATCCGACACAGGAACCTCCCGAAACTGCCGTGTCAGGTGAGGACTTGCGTCAGGCGGAAGGTGAGGACGCCGTGGCGCCTCTCTAGCCACTCCTCAAAGAGGGGACTTATCGCCGCAATCGTGGCGTGCCCAGCACTGTGTTGCGACAACCGTACTTTCCATGACGCCATGAGATCCCGCCGGAGCTCCGTCCGCTGTGCCGCGATTTCTCGCGGCAGCGGACTTACGCCCCGGCGTTTCGCCTCCTCGCGCCACTCCCATACGTGCGCGAGGACTTTGGCCTCCAGATCCCATGGCGGCAATCCGGCAAGGAGGCTCGCTGCCTCACAGGAGACCGTCCGGTATCCCCGGACCATCTGGATGGCCATGACCCTTTGGGCCGCGCTCAACTGGCGGGCTGGCCGCAGCGCCAGAGAGCGCGCCCATACAGAAGCCCCGTAGAGGGCCATGGACCGCACGACCCCCGCGTAGAGCCTCTGGCGGGAGGCGTTTGGACCCCCTAGATTGGGCAGGAGCCGCTTCAGTGCAGCGCCCGCCCGCTCCAGTTTGGGAGCCAAACGTCGGAAATGCTCCACGAAGTTCCACCGGCTGTCGAGGACGAGTCCCAGGTACTTCATCGTCGACTCGACGCCGATGGAAACCCCTCCTACCGTTCCCACGTCTGGACGTCCACGTTCCACGTCACGTGCGTATCCCACGCCTGGAAAGTATTCATTGACATAGGTACTTTAATGAGTCATGAATGAATCATTTTTGTTTTTATGTCTAAAAGGTCAGTATTTTTGTTAGAACTAGCATTTAGATAACATACATCTTTATTTATTTATTTATTGTTTACACATTTCATTTAAAAGTACATGATATTATACATTTATAAGTGCAACAATCAGTAACAGGCTAGACATGCACTATATATTATGATTTAACATTACATTACATTATTACATTATTTTACATTTATATTACTACAATTAATTTAGAATTATAGATGATTAAAAATAGTGTAAAAACAAAGCATACATCAAATCAAGAATCAAATAAAACAAATTTAAAAAAAGAAAAAGTATTTTATAAAGATTGGTAATAGAGTGGCAGATAAATAAGTAAAATTAAACTAAGATTAACTAATTGCTTTACATTAGATAATAAATCAGTAGATAATTAAAAAAATAAATTAAATAATGTTAAATAATTATAAATTAATATGTAAATTAATAAATTGCCAATTAAAATTATGATCTTCTATAATGGACCATTGTATTTTAGGGTTATTTTTGTTGAGATCTATTTCCGATTTTAGATAGTTATTCTTAAGTATCCCATTGCACGTGTTTCGATACCTAGTATGCGTAATTTTGAGGATAGTATTTTCAGGGTCTTTTTGCAGCCTTAGATGAAGCCGATCACGATTTTATTTAGTCAGTACTGATAAGTACTAATACATATGTATTGATGGTCGTTCGATTAAATGTTTCCGCAATGGTGATGTTAAAATATTTTATACAAATTATGATTATTATTTTCGATGACTGTCAGTAACTGTCACTGTGCTTAGGGCATTAAAAGTAAGATGTGGCTCAGCTGTGGTATTAAAACAAATGAGTAAATATGGGCCTTTTATGTAAAGCGTGTTTTTAACTTCATGACTTAACACAGCGGAGTTTCTGGTTTGGATGATCTAAACTACCTACATTTTATATCAATTCCACATCGAAATCTTAAGAAACAACGAATATGATTCACGTTTGAAGATTTAACATTTTGTAATGCATATTATCGAGTAATATATACTACATAAATATTTTTAAGTACCCGTCGTTCTGAAAAACCTTGAAACAGATAAAATACACTTCTCATCAGAAAAATCGAAACACTTCCGTTTTTATGGTTTCTGTCCTAATTTAACACAAAAGAGTTTTCGTTCCATGAAAAAAAATCACATGATTGTATAGTTTGGCCATTACAGTGATAAGCGAAAATTCTAAATTCATACTTACAATTTCATTTGTTTATCCTATAAATGAAATGATTCACTGTTGTGAGACAAATGTGTGTTTAGAGTTGGAGTACATTTCAGCTATGAAAACTAAAAAATTGCGCTTATCTTAAAACTTTTTGCTCTGTGTTCTGTATACTGTGTGTGTACTGTGACTTTGGGACGTCTGAAAAAGTTTTTTTTCTAAAACATATGGATACTTCGCCCGCAGAAGCCGCCCAAGTGGTGGCATTGCTAGATTCTGGACTTAGTCTGCGTGTTGTGGAAAGATTGCATCTAAGCTTGTCATCTGTTCATAGAGTCTACAAACGCTATGGAGAGACTGGTTTGTTCACGCGCCGTTCTGGTTCTGGCAGGAATCGGGTCACTTCTGAGCGAGATGATCGATTTATTGTAACAAATTCTTTACGAAATCGACGCCTTAATGCTTTTCAACTGCAGCAGCAGCTTCATGTTGTACGTAGGGTGGCTGTAAGTGACTCTACAATTAGAAGAAGGTTGAAGGAACGTGGACTGGTACCGCACAGGCCAGAAAATGGGCTGAAATTAACTGCAGACCATCGAAGAGCGTGCCTTAACTTTGCACGTGAGCACCTAAATTGGTCATACCTCCAGTGGAACAAAGACCTCTTTTCTGATAAGTGTAAAATTATGCTGTATGATAACCACGGAAGGAACAAGGTCTACAGAAGAGATGGAGAATGCTTTGCACAATGCTGCATTGAAGAAAAGGTCAGCTATGGTGGCGGTTCGTGGATGGTTTGGGGAGGAATCAGCGCCGACAGTAAGACAGAGCTTGTCTGGGCCACGTTTGCCTGCACTAAACAGTCATCGGTACATCGAACAGTGTCTTGAGTCTCACGTGATGCCCTATGCACATTTTATTGGGAACGGTTTCATATTCATGCACGACAAAACTAGGGCTCACACCGCGAGCGTCGTACGAGATTATGTTACCGAAGTCGATATCTCCATTATGGAATGGCCTGCAAGAAGTCCGGACATGAATCTGTTTGAACATCTATGGGATGAATTAAAGAGATGAATTCGTGCAATAGATCCTGTCCCAGAAACACTTAACCAGCTGCAAAATACAATCCAAGAGGCATGGCATGGAATGCCACAACATTTGATCGTGACTCTCATCCGATCGATGAAAAACCGTATGGAAGCAGTAATAAGAGCTCGGGGAGGGAATACAAGTTATTAAATAAATGTTTCATCGCTTTTTTATTAATTTACGTGTGTTGTTTAATCAATTTCCTTCAAACTCCATACAGGGTAAAAATTACTTGTTAAACAAAATACGAAACCTATGAAAATTTAATTTGAATTAAAACATTAACATTAGAATTTGAAGACCTCATATTATTCACTATTAAACGACATTTAGCATATATTCTTAAATGTACATATTTTTCTGATAATCCTTACAAAACATAAGGTGTTTCGATTTTTCTGATGAGACGTGTATTTGTCATTTAAAATGTATTTTTTGTAATTAGCAAATTAAAAACAATGTCAAAAGTAACTGTCGACTCGTGTACTAGCACCAAATTGTTAATAGAGACGTCACAAGTCTGTATTTAATACACGATCAGGAACATAGACGAATCTGGTGCTGTTGGAAGTTACGAAGGTTAAAATGCCTGCGATCTATCTACTTATTTGTTCCATTGAAGGGTCTGTTCATAAATTAGTATAAATATAATGAATGTCATTAGTGTTATTTCCATTAAAAGTAAATGTTTTGTGTTAATTTGATAGCGTTACGTTGACTTTAGGTGAGACTTGTAGCCGTTCATCTGACTGTACCGTTTAGTTACATATAAGTTTCATATCATATAAATATATGTATGATTATGAGGACTTTAAAAGCACATGATATACCGAAATTGAATGTTTATGTTACATATCGTTTTGATAAACTATGTGGTTAGGATTGCACTGTTGATGAAAAGTACATTAAAATAATTGTCGATCTGTCAGCAGGACTGCTTAAATATAATTTTAATCTCTATAAATAATATCATTAAATTGCCTAATTCATAGTGAGAAAGGTAGTGTAGAATAAAATCTTAACTCATAATGATAACAAGGGTAAGCACGTCGAGGGCGAGCGCGGCGCGCAGCGCGGGCGCGGGCGCGTCGCGGCGCCTTGTCTCACACGCGGGCTCAGATATATTGATATGATCTAGGATGTGTTTGTAGGTGTTTCTCGAGTAGTGATCGTGTAATAAGTCTTATGTTACGCCTTCTAAATGATCATAAACTGTTAGTGTGCGACAAGGGCTCGCGGGTGGCGGCGGCCGCGACTCCCGGCCGCTACACCCGCCTACGCCGTAGGCGCGGCGTAGCAGCCGCGTAGTCCGTCGTGGGCCGCGCCACAGTCGCATGTAGACATCCTTCGACACTCGAAGTAAGATTAATCACGTTCGAATAATCGTAGACGGACTTTGAAATTTAATATTATTTACATTTTCAAGAGTTTAGAACGATTTAGACAGTAGGTCGCACGACCGTGTTATGATGAATTGTGAAGATGTTTATTAAAAAAATGCGTTTATGAAAATGGAATAAAAACGAAAAATATTGTCGTATTTAATAAAATTGTAATTAGTAACTCAAGATGAATTATTGAGAAAAGAGAAAAACGTTAAATAAACCGATTAAAAAACCTACCGCGCGTCTTATTTATCCCTGGGGTGTTAAGGTTTAAAATAAAAAGCATAAATATGGTCACTTTAAATATTTTAATATAAAAATCGTCGCTTACGTCAATATCACACACGAGCTTACATCATCTATTTATCTTAAGTATAAAAACTATGACTTCGCATTAAATAATCGTTCTCGCAGTATAAAAAGGCGCACTCGTCATCACAGCAGCGCATTCGCTATACACAATATACCGAACGCGTCCAGGCACACAGCACACATCACAGTCAGTGCCGCGGTCCGCGCGGCGCGGGCTTGGGCCGGGGGCCAGAGGGCCAGGAGCCAGTAAGCAGCCTCCTGCTTACTACGCTAGGTGTGCGGGTGCAGCGCCTGCGTCACCAGCGCCACTAGCGTCGCCAGCACCGCTAGCGACAGCGGCGTCAGCAGGCCGTGAGCGCTCGCACCGCTGTGCCCGCTGTTGTCGCCAGAATCCGATCCATCTGCATACACAAAATTTTATGCCTAACACGAACTATATATATTTTATGGAAACGTCCACTTTTCCCAATCACTTGACTATGAAGGGATGAATCTATTCTATTTTATTCATTAATGTAGCAAATTTGTTAATCCTAGCAAACCACTTCTTACTGGCTAACTGAATGAAAATAAACCATCCTTGGGTAACTTAAAGAACAAACTGATTCATCCCTACTTAGGACTATGTGGGACAAGTCACAAGTGGACATCTCCACATTAGATCATGCTGTCGTGCTATTGTGCACTGTGAGGTTTACCAATCTTACATAAAGTGACAACTTAATAAATATGTGCATTAGGACATTGGACACATAACAAAACGATTACACAAAATGTAAAATGTGCGAATATCTGATACTGACAACTCCATTTTACTCTCTGTATAAAAAATGTCTTAATAAGATGATCAGGAAATAGACAGCAAATGGTACTGTATTGTTGTGTTTCACGACTGCTCGCTTATCATTTTATTTTAAACTATACGTCTATGATATGCAAGTTTGACGATGCGCGTTCGGTGGTTTGAAAAACTATAACCCTTATAATAAAACAAAAGAAGAAACGGAGTTGACAGTACAAAATCAATATGAAATCAAAATAAACCTACAGATGCGGATGAGTGAAGTCGCGGCGGAGGTGGTGAAAGCCTCCTATTAAACGATGCGGCTCGGGGCCGCGAGTGAACTTCATGTTACAGTCTAGCGCCTGAAGACTGAACGCTCACCACTGAAACATCAACTTGCCTTTAGCAACATTACTTTAATTCCCCGACACCGGTACCACTAATATGTGCAACTACTACTAACTACGACACCGTGCTATTTACATGGTTGTTTTTTGTTGATGCTTTCGTCTCTCAGTCTACTTAGTTTCTTACGTACACTGTTCGTGAAATCTGAACACTGTATAGATGCCATTTATCATGTATAATTAATAGCGCTCGTATTATGGAAACAATGGTCGCATATCATTTGAAAACCATATAACAATAGTAAGCGCTTTTGACTTGTAGTTTTCCTATTTAACGAAAGTCACTCAAAAAGTGTGTATAATTTCATGAATAGTATTATTTTTATATATGCAATAACTTTCATATATAAAAAATCGTCTAACGACGAATCACACCTTAAACTCGACTATAGACATGCATTAGGTACCTACTACTTCTATTCAAAGTATTATGAAAGGTTCTGTTCGAAAAGTTTTCAATCTAGGAACCATTTAGTTAATATTACCACTTATTTTAACATTCAGTTGTCCACCGTATTATTTTTTATCAAATAAATCTACTTTGATGTTAGAATATTAACTCACTGTGTCACAGTGAGTCAGATTCATGCTTTACGCTTGTGTTAGTCACAAAACTAATCTATTAAAATATATGGACAAGAACATTTATGTCAACAATAATAATTACAAACAGTGTCCATTCTTCATGCATCTATTATAATTTTTCGTATCTATATGACGTATATCAGCACTACTTAGGGAACCATTGAGTTTTTTTTTTTAATGTCACATATTTTACCTATGTATTCATCATTAACAACAGATAAATAATCTTCTGTTGTGCACAGTCTTCACCGACAAAGCAGTCGGAAAAACCGCAATTTATTTCACAGCAGTTAGCCATTTGTTATATATTGTGTATTATTCTTAAATCCGTGATTCACAGTGCTAATAACCCAAATCAAACGTGCTTTAATCTGCTGAAGGTGGTTCAAAATCTTTATCTTACACTGATACTGATCTTCGTCGAACTGACGAAAACAGACGCTGCAATGCTTTATTAAATGTTCAACACGATTACGTTTATTTTATGCTTGGACACTCCTGGAAATCGATGTTTTTATGTTAAACTTAGTTATACTAATTATTATTTTCGTGAGAAATCTTAATCCGTATTCAAAATAATTGTACTTATTATAAAGTTAGTTCCTAGACCACAGTAAAAGATTTCCTAGATACCGAAATGCTGATGACAAAAGTATCCATTCTTAGGTAGACAAATGGTGTAGCCAGCTGCATAATCAGCCTATAATGTTCCCATTGCACACAGGCACAGGCCCCTCTCTGTGAGAGGGAGTAATACACCACGCGGGCCCAGTGCGGGTTGGTAGATGTCTCATGTCTTCGAATTGTTTGGTTCTAGGACATGCCGGTTTCCCCATGATGTTTTCCTTTACCGTTTTGAGAGAAGTGGTGATGAAATAATGTACACAAAGTAAGGCGCCTGTCCGGGTTCGAACCTATGACCTACAACTCGGAAAGTCGCGCGACCGTTACCGCTAGGCCACCACTGCTGATAGGCAGCTTAGGACCGTCTAATGATAAAATGGCTAACCTTGGTATGCAGCCAGGCTGTCTAAAGATTTATCTACCTAGGAACGTAGATGAGGTATAAATAAAGTAAGTATGAGTAAGCAAAGCGTTATTATAATATACAAAGCTGTATAAGCTGGCGTGACTACCTCTACCGCATGCAAGCACTAACTACCATGCTAAACATGCAAGTGAAATGAAAGTAACGTACAGGCAGCGTGTGACAAGCTCGCCGGTACTAAAATCACCGCTTATGTTCTATAATCTCACTGGTATTCTTATATTGTATGTAACTAATTGAGTCTTTGTTCTTTATGTAATTTCTCTATGTACAATATTCAGGAACACTCCACCGAGGCTATTTCCTGAACCAGAAGAATGATCTGGGAGCGGATGATTTTACACCTAGAAACAAAACACACACAAACATGGACACGTGAACACGCCCCAGCCACCGATATTTTTATGATATTACAACTCGGTGACTGATTGTTGTTGGTGACGTTATAACTAAATAATTAACAACAGACACGTTTAAAATTTTGGTGCAAACACTGAACAAAAATAGTGCAAATTTAATCAACACAAGTTTGGTATGCCATATTTGCCGGATCGACGAGCATTATTTTGTTAAACATGATTAATTGACTTTTAAATAGCTCGAAGTTAAATTGCATAACATAATATATATAATAAGCATTAAAATAGTCCCTTATTTTAATGCTTATTACCTGAAACCGTGGAAAGCTGATGGCTATTTCATCCCTTATTACCCTGATCGATTCGGCAAATACATTTCCATTTTAAAAAGTGTAAAAAATCTTTTATAAACTGGTTTACTGATTCGGTGCTAGTGCTAATAATTATTAACTGTGCTTGCATTGCAAAGTGAGACTAAATTATTTTTTTCACCGAAAACATTGCACAATTCGACTGCGTTGTAAAACCTGCGGCAAACTATATGCAAAGATTGATAGTTTAGTTTTGTTTTTGTGAGTTTGCCACAGTTTTTGATAACAGCAGGTAGGTTCGGATGCGCCCAGAAGCCGCGAAGTCGTCGAGGTCGAGGACCGGCCACCGTCAGCCACTGCACTTATTCAACAAGCCAACACCTCTCAGTATTAGTTATATTGAGGTCATTTAAGCAATATGCTCATTTTTATTAGTAGGAGACTAAGCCGACTGGATTAATTCACACAGTACCAGGGTTAGTAGCTTTTCATAAAACAAATTAGCTGTTAATAAAGCTGAAAATTAGTTAGTTACTACGTAGTAAATCGATTAGTAAATGAAAAATCTAATTTATGTTATTGAGTTAGTACATGAAAACCGTAACCAAAACTAACGTAGAAGGTTATCGGAAAATACAAACAATTAAATTGTAACAAAATCAATAAAGAAGTAGGTATTGATTAACAACTCAGTTGGTTCTATAACAACATACAATAATTATGACAGCAGGTTTACGAGAAGATTTACAAAACTACTAATAGACAAACATTCACATAGACACAAGAGCAAACATGGAGCAGTGAAGTCGACGAGTGGGTCGTCCCTAGTTTCATTTATTAATGGGTTGGTAAGGTCTCTTCATTACAGTCAAGGGATTTTTATTTTAACTAAGGTGAATATGTTATTCCTTTCTAGGGGGCTGTTACAGATTGATATACAGCTATAGTAACTTGATTCAAAACAGAGCGATGTTGAAAGAGTGACATCCATGCGCCATCATTGCGTGTATTTTTTAATTATCTAAGGTAGTAAGTAAGTAGTAGGTATCTGTTTTGGAATGTAGTTCATCACATTTAACGGATAAGTCGATAAAAGGTCTAAAAGCTGAAATACTTGATGCATCAAAACGCACCGCACGGTGCATTCAATGGCTTTATTGGACTCGCGTTGAAGTCTTTTGTTGTGCGACCACGACTCAAGAAAATAAGAATTTTATGTAAATGATTTCACCCGGTCTTAAAGTCTTTCAGCTACCATTAAAGACAAACAGAACCAGTTAAGGTTATTTTGAAAGATTTTAGTGATTCGCACGGAATGTTTTTTTTCTGGGGCAAACTTTTGAAAATTATCATCGTCGTTTGTCACACTACGTTTCAGTCATGTCAACTTGTCAGAGCGTCATTGGTAACGTTATGACGTCACAGTCGCGCGGTCTGGGTATCCGCCTACCTGCGTCGAACAGTATGTCTCCGACGTCATCGTCGCCTTCGGTGTTGTCGGACAGGCGCGCGTTACCTCCCACGGTGCCGCGCGGCGCACTACTGCAGCCGAGCCACCAGAAGGCTGTCGACCGCGGGAACGCTGGGTTGTCTGAGTCCACCTGAACATTCGTAACATGTATATTATGAGCACATTGACAATTGCAACTGTTGTGTGTTGTTCAAATGTATGGGTAGTAACGTGCTCTTATGTGCTAATGGCAAATTAAACATACTCGTACTGCCATTACCAATACACGTTTAAATGTGGCAATCCGTTTTACTAGCATAAATGTTTCATCGCCATGTCGTAAAAAATAGGGTATCTATCGGAGCACAGCCGGTTTCGAGCAGCACCTCCTGATAGATTGGAAATAGGTTTGATGGGAATTTAAAGCACTGAGGAAGGTACTTACACTGAAGGTTCTATCATTAAACCGCCAGTACGATCCTCCCTTGAAGAAGTACGTGTACCCGTTAGTGTACTGTAGTGCAGCGTCAATGCCGTCAGGGATGCCGTCCCAGTTGGAGAGAGGCTTAGGGTAGGTGGCCTTGACCGGCGGCCTCTGCGATGGGTCGAAGCGCCAGAACTTCGAGCCTTTGTAGAAGTAGATCTTGCCATTGCCTGACCAGACCAGAGCAGCGTCCAGGTTGTCTGGGATACCGGTGAAACCTGGACCAAACAGTTATGTGTTAGCTGATATGTGTATTTTAGAGATGTTTATTTTGAAACTGCAAGGGCAATTGTCGAAAAGAAAATTGCCATTAAATACTACCGCACTTAAAATGAATGCAGGTCCTTTATCGAACGATCTCGTATAACTTCATAACATCATCTCAAGATTTTAAATCCCATAATTTTCCACTAATTATAAAACAAAAGCCTACCTTCACTGATGTCTTTAGGATAATCTCCGTCGACCTTCTGTCCGTTGTACCTCCAGTACTTGGATCCCTTGAAGAAGTACGTCTTGCCGTTCTTATAGGTGAAAGCCGCGTCAATGTTGCCGGGCAAACCGGGCCATGCACGGGAGATCAGGCGCGGATAGCCGGACGCAACCCCGTCCTCTGTGAGTCGCCAGTAGTGCTCGCCTGGAAACGAAGAAGGATTCGGTAAGATAACCTTTTGTCAAAACTTTCTGCTTTTTATATTTTCATGCCACTACTGCTAGAAAATTAAAAGAAACGCCAAATCCACAATGGTGGTGGTAGTTGAGATGCTATTTTAAAATTCGAGGCTTGATCGTCATTAAACAGGCAAGCAAGAGTTCACTCAGACAATTGACGGTCCTGTCTATCAAAAGTTATCTATCTCAAAAGGAACTTGTGTAGGTAGATTGTTAGATTCTTTACGATTTTATCGAAAAGTTATGATGTTGACTAAGCTATAAAAGTCCCCAAAACATATCTTCCTTGCCAAATATAAAGTACGATCAATCAATCTTCTTAAAACTTCGTACACCAGGCCATATTTCCATACCTTTGAATATGAAAGTGCCGCCGTCCGCAGAATTGAAGATGGTGTCGAACTTAGGGTCGCCACAGAGGGCGAGGTCCTCTGCTGAAGGTTGCTGCGTAGTTGCGCGGGGTACAGAGGGCGCGGCAGGTACCGGCCCACCGATGTCGGTCTGCAACTTGTGACCGTATAGAGCCTAGGGATGAAAAGAAACGTGATTTGATATCAGAGAATACTATCTTCCTTCGTTGTTCTAGCCTTTGCAAGTGGATATAAGTACTATGTTGAAGATGGCAGGTCAGTTGGACCATCACACTTCGAAACCTGTCAAGATCGATGCGGGGTAGTGAAATAGCGGCCTGTCTTTAAGTAATTATTACTAGAAAAACCAGCATCAGTATTTACCTGAATTCCTTGGACGTCATCCTGGTCGAGCTGGAAGGCAGGGTCGTATCCCCTGTAGAAGGGAGCCATGAGTGCTGAGCGCACATCACTGTGGGACAACCCTAGTGAATGACCGAACTCGTGCGCCGCGACCTGTGGATGTGACATTATGTTGAATGGAGAAGTTTTGTACTTGTCGAATTCGGATAGAAAATACGTTTTATATGGAAATATTAAATATTCTGCTTCATTATATTTATAAAGTCAATAAATAGTTAGAAGTCACGCTGATCAAAATTTATTTTGATTTTAACAATATAATTATCTATTAATTAATTGTTAAAATCATATATGTTAAAAACATATATTAATTAAAATATCTGTAACTATATAGTTACAACTCGGAATAAGTACCAAAATTTTATGTCAAAAATCTTTAAAAAAAAGTCACAAGTCTCCGTAAATCAAGGCAGCTTTAAGTCAGCTGTTGTCCGATAGTTACCTGAAAAAGATTGGTTCCTCTCCTCGAGTTGATGGACCACATCTCGGCGTCATCGAAGTGAGCGTCGCCTCCGTATACCTGCACAAATGAGGCATTGAGGAAAAATGGAAAATCAACATCATTACCGATGAATCAATAATTGTCATTATATTGTTATAAAACCTTAGCCAGCCGCACGTACAATTCTTGGTAGGTAATTATAGTTATTTATTCTGCAATAAATCATTTTAATTTTGTTGGATAGATACAAACAGCGTTTGTTATAATAAGTATAATTTTTAAGTTATTCCAGCTCACTTCCTATCATTGCTTTTAAAATTGACGATTGCCATTTGTTTTTTGTTCGTGTGTTTACAATCAGTCCACCAACAAAAACAACAACTCAACTTGGTCAACTTGGTGTACCTTTGCCAACAGCATTGCTTATAGAAGATGCTAATATACCTTTTTTGCCGTCTTCCTTCATAATGCTATGATAAATATCTTATAGGTAAACCTTTAAAGAAAAACTAGGCCATATAATTGTGACTTGTTCTAAAAACACCAATACTTGCACAGCAACAGTTTTGCATGATTTCTTTTGTCAACTGTGTCTGCCTAAAAAATGGATAAAAGATATCCAACGTTTACTTTTCTTATTTTATTTTCGGTCACGTGAGGCTAAGTCAGTCAGTAGACCACAAACTAAGGTATTAACAGGTTTTTCTAACTATACAAACATCGTCTTTCACCGTAATGTATGCAACAAATACTAAAAAGAAAAGTCTGTGTTCCGTATATTCAGTGTTTAGCGAGAGGTCCGCAACATAATGAATGGAATAAAAATAATGGTTAGAGTACATTGTAGTAAACAGAACAAATATAATAATTTGTTTCGCACAATAAAACGTTTTATTATCCCATTATCAGTACAAAGGAACTTTCACTATTTAGGCGACAATCTGTCACATCCGTTATTTTTATTTGTAACAACATAATGGAACATTTTATTTTGTTGTAAGTTCATGTGTTAGTTCATCTGATAATACGAGAAATAATTGCTGGTTCCTAATCCAATCAATTTTTTACAATAAATAACGCATTAAAACCATTACTAAAAAGTTTGGGCTACATTTTAATAGGCAAACTAACAAGCACCGTGTAAAAGTTTCTCATTGTCTTTTGTCAAGATATTCAAAAAACTATCGGACAATAATGTACCTTAATTGAAAAAAACAGCTAGATTCGTCAGACATTTCGTCAGGTACTCTACGATTAGCATCATCACTTACAACGAAACGAATAAAAAACTATGCTGGACAGCCTATTATAATAATTCCAATTGTTCACTGCGACACGGCCTGAATAGTAAAATATTATTTGCCTAAATTCTATTTAATGTGGACACAAATAGCTTTACCCATGTTGAAAAGGAATTGACTGCGTCAATAAATTTAAAAAAATGCAACAGATGTATTAATAATATCCGAGAGCAAGAAAAGTTAAATTATATATATTTTTAGTGGATGACATATCGCACGAATAATTATATCGTAGAATACGTACGGGGAAGTAAGCGTGGGCTAGAGTGCCACCAGGACCATCGAAAGGATCGCCGTCTCCATGCTCTCCCTTCTCAAACCTAGAGAGAAAAGGAATAATGTTATTAAAGTATGACTCTACAGCATTTGGAAAACTAATTAACATAACACTGCGTAGGTAATACGATACCTAAACCATGAAATCGTAGTGACAATCAATAAAATAAAATGTCCTATCCAATCAATGAACTTCGCGAATCAAAATTAACTTGCATTACTACAAGTAGTTTCGCGTCCATTCAATGACAACCGTTCACGTTACGCAACAAAGATTACCTGCGGATTGTGACCAAAAACCTATTATGAGTGATTCAAATAACCCTACGTACAATACGGGCGGCCGCTGGCACGATTTCAACATGGCCTGTGCACAGATGTAAACGATGCACGGTGGCCGTGCTATACCACGAAACACTCATTTTATTCTAACTTCGTTTCGCACGAACAGTATTCTAATGTTTGAATAAAGTTTCGATTAAGCACGTTACAACGCGAAATTGAACAGAAAGTCTCGGAACCAAAATGATGAATTTCCCAAGAGAATGGACCAGAATTACTTTAGCAACACTATTTGTAGTATCAATGCCACCTGTTGAAATTTTTATCATGTTTAACCAAAATAATATTCATAGGTGAAATAGACATACGAAACCAAAGTTTGAACTGGCTGTTATTCTTATGTAGTTATGCATCTTTCTGTATAAGAAACCTCAAAATAATGGTGAAAATTGCCGTTGTATGATGACCTCCAAGCGTTATTGAGAATTGACAGGCAATCTACATCATAAATCTAGGGTATATCCGAGCATATGATGAACTTGCCTGATTTCAATGTGGACTGGTCCGGACCGCTTCTGAGTGAAGGTAAGGTCTGTGTAGTCCGACCACACTGAGAAGGCTTTGGCAAGTTCAGTGTCAACTGCGGCACGGTTCAGCTTAGATGGGTACTTAGAGATCCAGTAGGTGAGGTTCTTGACACGCCATCTTGAACCTAGACAAACAATTTGCGTAAATTCACGGGAAATTTATATTAATTGAAGTTTATCATAATCATGTACAAATAATTATTTCATTAAAACAACAATGACAATAAATAATATTTAAATAAAGTGAACTCACCCTGCAGCGCGTATCTCTTGGCTCGACTCTCTCCGAAGCCTACTTTGTCTCGCACGCCGCACCTTGGCAATAACATTACTTGTGTAGTTTCCTCGTCTAATTCACCTGTAAACGAACGTAAACAAATTATATTTTAAAATTTTGCTTCTGTGATTTGCGGTTTTTAATCACCATGACTAACATCATCTCCGTTCATACTGCTAAGGCAATTTAGGATCGTGAGTTAGAACAGTTGAATTTCAATTATTATCTCATTTGCATCGTAAAACACTGCGGAGTGTCAAAGGACAAGCATAGACTTTTGTAACGAACGATGACAAGGAAGTAATTACAGAATCACATCGACCAAAACCGCACACGGAAAACGATGAATAATGAGGAACCATGGTAACCGCGACCGCTGATCAGCTGTGAGTTGGAATTCTACGGCGAGGCGATCGATTTACATTCATAGTTACGGGGAATAACTATGTACTTGTTAAAATACGCCATAAGGAAAACTACTTCACATTTAATATCTGTATTGCAGGAAGAGGAATAATTGAACGCGTGCGTGATTTGCGTGTCATTAATATAAACAGACATTTACGTAGATGAAGCTCTTATATTTCAGATAGGTTACAATTCCTGATAAAAAATAATATATCTAGTCGTAATTGGACGTCATCCATCATTAAATCTTTAAAGGCATCATAACGTAGTATTTGTGACAAGTTCGTCCGAACTCGTGCAGTGACCGATAATGAATTATGTATTTATATATTGTGCCGTCTGTGCGTTATTTGCTTACATAACAACTCTGCCTTCAGTCATAGTCAAGACCAATAAACTACTTCTCGTGTCAAGGCACGTACGTGTACGAAGACGAGCTGAGCTCTGCCCACATAATTCTAGCGTGTTTAAATAGTCGGTTGTGGAGATCGCAGACTTATAAATTGCTTCGTGGATGTGTGTGATTGTAATAACTGTGATGAGAACCAAGGCTGCTCGACCAACTGTACAAAACTAACGACCGGCTGATTCAAGGGTTACCGTTAAAATGTTATTATTTGCAAATCTTATATGCAAAGCAAGTATAGTGAAACATGCTATCGTCATCATAGATGATCACAAAAGCTTTTGATCCATTCTGATAGATAAAGTCAAAAAATGGCAGTTGAGGAGTTAGCTGGCTTGTGGCCTACTGACAACCCTGATGAAATGGCAGGTTAACAGACAGATAGTTTCAGTTAGAATTACCGTTTTGCAAGGTCAAGGTAGTCCGGAAGTAGGCTAACATCATATTAATTATCAAAAAACGCTTGGTCACTTACACTCAACAAGGCATGCTTCTCTGTTACCGCACTTTATTACATAAGCAGCTATAATAAACGATGCAGTTTTACATAGGGAGTTGATTAATGATCTTCTTAATCCAATTAACATAATTGATTTAAACCACTACATAACGATGGACAGAATTTAAATTTATGAGAAAGAATTATAATTAATGTGGCAGTCATACATTATCTTTTTATGATCTTGGTATGTGTTGACATATGGCAATGTTTTGTATTGTTTGTTTGTTTGTAATATTATGATAAATCGAGTTACATTTTTCCATCAGATCGATATAAACTTACTGATACAATGCTAATTCAATCAAAGTAACAGATCGTAATCATGGTTTACGCAAACGATTTTACATTAAAATTTCAACAAAGTAATGATTGCAGCTTTCATAAACCACAATTGATTGTCTCTTAATCAAAGTGTAATGGTTCGTGACTATTAGAGGACGGCGGCACCTTCGGACAACATTTACTGAGCTAAATCATTCCTTAGATATTATTAGCTCAGGACTATTTAACTATTTCACCTACAAGAGAGGTCTGTTGTAGGTGAAATAGGGAAATGCTAGAGAAATGCTAATATTTACATTACGGGTACCTGTAATGTAAATATTAGCATCAATTGGTCTGAATAGTTATTTTATTTCAATGAATTCGGACTTTTTATTAGACATTGTAAAAAGACAACCATATTTAAAGGAAAAATAATTATTACTTTTACTATTAAAAAAACCATACGTTCTCTGGACATATAATTATCCTTTCCCAACATTTATTATAAATGACGAATGTGCCAGTTGGCAGTAAATTGCGGAATAATGACAGGCTTTCGACCGATAAGCCGATGTATTTGTAGATAGGCTTACCTGTAGCGTTGAGTCCGGCAAAGCTCTGGAACTCGGCGATGGCTCGGCGCCACGAGCCCTCGTCCATGATGTGCCCACTCGACGGATTCCTCACAGAGGGACTCAGATATCCGTATTGCGCTAAGTACATCTGAAAGTACACATCTCCTTCAGTCTGCCGTACCCAAGTTTGGAGTAGGCCTCTGTTCTCATACGAAAGTTGTCTAGCTACTTGTTTGATTGTGCTCAATAGTGTGTATAAGCTTCCATTTGTGCTAGTCTAATGTGAATTAGGTTCTAAGTGCAGTTCTAAACTTCATTCGAATGAAAACAGAGATCATTAGCATAAAGCAAAAGAGCTAACAGCTCTATGATTCACAAAAAGTTACATTTTAAATTACTTAGGCGTTGAAATGGATATCCCTACAACTCGTTTTAGGAACATATTTAACGAATATGATACAATGTTGCTCTCAACGTGAAGAAAGACATGTGGTGACGTGGTCTAAGCTACTAATTAGCTTGCAGAGCTCTCGTTTATCTCGTGCAAGTACTTACTGACGTTATATTATCTCACCTCACCGCAAGGTTACCCAGCCATTGTTTATTGTCAACGCGCTTGATAACGCGAACCACGTCGTTAGAGCTAATGCATGGATAAGAATATAATTTCTCACCCGACATGTAACTTAGTTCATTCCATTCATTTCGCAACATATATAGATAATCTCATTAAGAATTAATATCCTTAAGGAGATTACATCAAAAAGCTTACATCTGCTTACGTAGATATAATTATCTACGTAAGCAGATGTAAGCTTTGGGTTCTTCGTGTTTAGGTTCAATGCTTTAAGTTCAGTATGTAAAGAAAGGTTTCGTATATCGTTAGAGGGCTACATTCGCTTGTCGCGGATGGTATACGGAGATATGGCGACCTTGGGCAGTGGCGGTGCGCGTGCGCTGCATCTCAATGCGCGCGCATATCTCGCACACCAGCTTGAGCGCCTGCAGGCTCTTTGTTCCCCCTCACGCCGGGGAATACTTACAACAATGTCACTGTTATTCCCGCAGTCAATACCCCCAAAAGCCCGTGTTTACTATTGTCTGTCCAATGCGTTCCATGCCACGAGAATACTAAACATATTTTCAAAGATTTCTTCTATTTGTTAAGCAAATCAAACGTACGTTTTACAGATATCATCAAGAATGAGTGATTGACCTCAGTAGGTATGAAATATACCTAGAAGTACTTTTTTTTTTTGGGTGGGTAATCATCAAATAACTTTTCCCGCTCTGGGCGGAGCGGGAGGGTGTGTCAGACTCTTACTGACTAAAACCCACTCGTATTCCTTCCGTTGTCTGTGTTGCGGGGGCCTCGGTGACCCATAAGCCTTCCCGCGACCCCAGCAGGACCCAGAAGTACTTGTGTTTCATATTTTATTGCTCAGTATTTCCATTGTTTGTATCTGCTATTTCTAGGAGTTAAATGATATGATAGCTCTCTTACCTATATGAGCCCATTACATAAAGTTTTTATTGTAACTTTAGTATTCAACCCAATGCCTGCATTATTTTGAATGCAAATAAATCAATGTTTATAAATGACGATGACTAACCACGAGAGAATCGGTCAGTTTTTGGGTGGGTTGGGCCGGGCCGTTGACACTGTGGCACAAAGTTGCACGCCATTGTTTGTTACACAAACCAAAACGAACCAAAACGCACGACTTGTACGACTTGTACGTCTCACCTCGTACCAATGTAAATATTGTAGCATGCTATTTGGTCTACATATCGTATTGGTAACAAACAATGTTCCTGAGCAAACTATTGTTCCTTACATGTAACAATTCTTTGGAAACACGCGGTGGTTCACGATACACAACGAGCAGTGTCGGGCAACTGCAAAAAGTAGCGTCTCGCCGGTAAAGCATATTTATCTTAGGCTTACGAGTATAAGTGAAAGGAATAAGAGCGACCTGTATTACAGTGGAAGGATTATTTATTGATGGAGGCGTTTAAATAATGGATTCGTATGAGCAGATCGGGGTCAGTGTGTCCCCATGAGTAACGGGTACTGTCGGAGCCTGCGCCCGCGCTGATCTCACGGCGCAGCCTGCGGCACGGTGCTCCACAGACCTACTTAACTCATGCAAATTTCTACTAGCCTCGGGGGACGTCCAACGGCTCGTATCACGCATCATTTCTGTGTAACAATGCTAATTGGAAAAAATAACTCCGTCCCGATGTCTGACGTCTTAAACAACTAATACACTCCAACGAGCACAATGTAGGTGATGGTAATATCTGTCAAACTCATCTCAAGTTGGACTGGTTTTAAAGGCAATCATATTATGAAAGAACTTTAACGATTTAAACCGTTACTGGTGATTTCCGAGTATTTTGAATTCCCAATGTCTCATCGTAAATGATATTGGTACCTAGATTTTGAGCTTTTACTTCAAGATTAAACCAACATGAACATGCTCTAACATACACAGGCAAACTGTAAATCGCAAACTTAAACAACTGAACGTGATCATACTACATGTAGATATTAAGAATATGTTATGCCAGTTATTTTCAATCGAAGTAGGTAACGGGTCGTCTGCGATTAACGGCATTTTCAATAGAAAGGATAAGTAGGTAACTACGTGTCGAGCTGTGAATCAAAATGTCCAAAACCACGAGGTGGCACTGAGTCATCACATTACTAATGTTTTTGCGTTTACTACGAGCTTCGAATGACCCGACTATTTAAATTAATGAAGTTTGCAGAGCTCGTTGCTACAACAGACTATTTTGTATTGTGGCCTATAAGTAATTTAAAAAACGACGCCTGTAAATGAAAGACGTAAATACTAAAAGTCTGTTTCATTTATCTTCATGATTATTTTTAGTTAACTCAAAACATGTTTACTGACATCTATTTAAATACTAGTTCACTTTACTTAGCAGAGCCGGTCAGATTTTCAGTATAATATAACATCATAATATCACGCCTCGTTTCTCCGAAGGGTTAGGCAGACCGCAGAGGTACAACTATACTACACCCACATTTCGCCAGTTATATTTACTTAACTCCCATGTAATGAGGGGTGAGGGGCTATTGCCATCAACAGGGCACAAATCCAGACTCCAGCTGCTACTGAGAATTCCAGATGGAAAAACCCAATATCAGTTTGCCCGACCCGGGAACCGAACCCAGGACCTCATGCTCAGCAGTAGTGCTTGCGACCAACGAGGTATATATTGGTGTACAAAAAGTGAGTTTAAACTTACTAATATCCTGCGCTAATTGTCGTGTAAACAAAAGGTCTTCTTGAAAAGAAACACTTGTGTCATTGACCTATTTATTTTTATAATATGATTCATAATTTCCTCTGTTTGTTAAAATATATAGGGAGGTAGTTACTCATTACTAAAGCCTAATCTTACTCATTCTTTGTTAGTTATAGCCACTTCCGGTTCCTGACCTACCTTTTGTTTATTTAATATTTCATGGTATTAGTATTGGCCCTACATTTTGTCATATGAGCTTATTTTATCAGAGATAGCAGTAGAAGATGTCCTTCCAATTTCATGGTCTTTAAGGCGGCGGCTTTTGGTATGGCTTATACGAGTATTAGTCACTCTCCAAAAGGATTTATCAAATGTTTTGCTTTGCTAAACAAATACACTTTATAACACTTACTCACAAGACAAACAGATATATACGGTACTTATGTGTCAGGTAGTCGGATCATTCACTAACCCATATCGCCCACATAAACAAAAATGACTCATTTCTCTAAATTCATTGTTAAACGATAGCGAAACTTTTATACGTATTAAAATCGTATGCAAACACACGACAAAGACTGTCAATAAAGCAAATACAATAATTACATTAGCATACAATGTTACGTAACATAATGGAGTATGATAATCGATATTAGTATTCAGAGGCACAACAAAAAAGGCGCAATATGCATACATGTGCAGGAGAACGCCATGGGCCGGTTATCTACAGCCAAGCGATTACAATGGAAGCTATGCGGGCATTTAATGACACCTATGTATGATTAGGTACTTTACTCATTGTACCCGCTGACATTGGTTCGGATTCACGTGGAACCGTCATTAAATTGCCCCTGCGGTATTATGGCAAAATTGTGAGCCGTCCATACAGTGCCATAATTTATGTAACGATAAATCACCTTTAATTTGCACGAGAATTGCTCCGTATCATGTTAAAACAGGTACGTTTGATGTTGATGTGACGTGTTCTTAGAAAACAACGATGATGTTATTCAATCTAAGCAAATACTTGAAAATAGATTAACTATAATTGTAATACCTTTATAATACTAAATTAACAAAACCGTTCTCTTGAGCTAATGAAATTGGCCGATGATTGGGCAATGTAATTTTAATAATCTTTTTTTTTTCTATTTTGGCGTTAATAAATCTATTTTTCTGAAACTTAATCATTTAAATCGAATTTTTAAATTACCCGTTAAAAAATTAAATGTTAATATGACATATTTGCACACCATACGTTATGTAGAATGTAATTGGGCCAAGATAGTCTTAAGTTCTTGATTTGTACCCTATATTCTACCAAATAAATTCATTTGAATTTGATGGCCATGTTATGTAGTAAAACCAAATTTGTTTTGTGGGAATATACCCAAAGGAGACGTACTTATATACCGGAAAAAAAGTATCCTACGTCCTAACCCAGATTTACCAATTTGCAAAATTTCTTCCAAATCTATTCAGCCGTTTTAGTTTGAAAGCGTAACAAACAAATAAACTCACTTTCGAATTTAAAATAATATTACTATAGTTAGGATAATTTAATAAGAAAATATTTTCAATCAACTCAGCCTATAACAGTCCACTGCTGGACATAGGCCTCTCCCAGGCTGCGCCACAACACCCTGTCCTCCGCTTTCCGCATCCAGTCTGTCCCAGCCACCTTTTTAAGGTCGTCGGTAAAAAAACCAAAAACCTATAAAGGCGAAGTACGAATAATATTGATTACACGGTTCTCACAGGTGTGAACGAAAGTTATGCTATCAACTCTGACCCTACCAAATAAAGCCTGTGATGGCCTGTCCCTTATTAAGTTTGAAGCATGTAGTGCACATGTTCTAACAAACGAAACAGGTTGCTCATCACAGGCAATCACAATGGCCAGCTAAACATAATCAGTAGTCCGAAGTGCTTAATAGGAGTTGTTGTAAATATGCCTCGGCTGTCACGCGAGCTTGTTCCAGGAAATGCATCTGCTCTCAACGATCACTCAGATATGCCTTCCCAGGAACATCTGACACGTGTAGGTATTCGTCAACACTTCCCTGTATGCGTAATGTTAAGCATGTGCCGAATATGCCTTTTGGTGATAGCGGTTTTGCTTTGACAGAGATTGAAGACACACGTGCTAACTGTACCGATATTGACTCTATAATTAGCTTTATTTAATTAATAACGAATTCAACCTGTTAAAAAGCTTAGTGTTATCGAGAAAAGAAATCGACTATTGGTTTTGTTGTGTCACTCACGTTTTTTTTTTCAGTCAATGTTTTTGTATGATTTATTTTAATTTATCAAAAGCAAACTCTAGATAAGATAGTGTGCATTAATCCTGAGAAGTCTAAGCAGACAATAAATACAGTGCATTTATCTAGTCACAATGCTAACGACCCACGCCCGCGCCGCCTGCGCCACTTACATATTGTAGCACCTCTGAACATACCATCTGTTATTACAATAACGCGTTGAAAACCTTAACCACGCTCTTATATAGGATGTATTCAAATCAAGATGCAACGAAAACGCTTTACGGTAGCAAAAAAAGTAAATTATTATTTTGGAATCCCTAATGTGTATAATGAATGATGAACAATTAAGGGTAAATTAGACCAGCTTAAAATAATTGTAGAGAAAGCATTTAACAATTGTTGAAATTATAGGGTTGATACTGAGATGGCGACTAATAGAGAAGTATGGAGGAAGAAAACAAGCTGCGCTGAGCCTAAATAAATTGAAAGAATTGTGATGATTATGAAATTACAGAGAGTTATAAGGCTGACAACACCTAAAGCGCGGTCACTGTCGGATTGCATAGAAAAGAAAGAGAAGCGCGATGACACAACGCTGGTAATTTATTGCAAAATATGAAGCAATTATCTATTTACAAAAAGTCTATTGATTGGATAAAAAAATTAAAACACTATTATGCTAATATAGAATAATCTGACAAAAAATCATAATAATTGCATGTATAATAGTATGGTTTTTATAACATATATTTTTCTGATTTTGTTTACTGCAGTGGATCATATACCTACTCTTAGGCATTATAAAACTTATGAAATTTGCATTTAGGTTCTATAGCCCCTTAATTAAAGTTAATTCCACGACCGTCTATAATTTACTGATTGTAACAGTGCAGCATCTTGTTATCTCATCATACCAGCATATACATAATTAAATCAAAAGTATGTATATGTATCACGCAATTGCATACATTTGTACAAATGTGTTCTTGTTTTATAAACCACGTGGGGACATACAGGATGACATGTTTTCACCACTGCGCCACCAACTACTCGTGGACTATATTAATGTTATTAAGGTGTTTGCACAACATAATTAGTTCACCTGTTCCAGTTATTTATTCCCTTTTAGTGTCTTGACATAATTATGCATATTGAAATGTGACCCATGTGATAAACATATCAATATTTGTGGACGGTGTTAGGAATCATCCTTAATAAATAATATATAAAACTCAATCGCAAACGCAAAGAAGCAAAATAATGACAGATATTAATTATGTAATTACGCCTATGCTAGTTAATTCTTTCACAATGTTGACAATAACACTGAGTACACGTTGTAAGCGCAGCGCGGAAAATGGTTTTTCTGATGTTAATAAAATTACCATTCAATTCAAATCCGACACATTTGTTTACATTTTTCTACGCATAACAATATTATGTAAACTTTTTCTGTTTACTTGAATAATAAAACGGCGGTGAGCTTTGTACACGTGGCGGCTCCATAATTAATACATTTATATTATTCTGCGAACGTGAGTCGTTTCAGGAATGTCGATATATATACGACATAGGTAAACAAACACATGATACGCCTTCCATACATTTCTCATTTAAAAATACACACGTTGAGGATAAATGGCTCCCATAAAAACATAAGATGAATAATTAATTTGGACCGAAGCCTATTATATAAGTTAAAACAACATGTTTGTTTGTCCATCCTGTCATCGGTTTATGTTAAGAAATCACATTGAAATGCAACGTAATTGCTTTTTGATTTATTAAACAACAACAACATTGTAAGTATCTTCGCTATGCCTAGTTTAAAACTATTTAAAAACTATGTAATGTTCAGTCCAGTTATCCTAAACATAGTTATTTAGGATAACTTTCTGGGTAGACTGAAAACGGTGCGGATTCCCTTGTTCACCAACTAAACTAAATTTAAGTTCAGTGCATCTTTTTTTTTCTATTTCATTAAGAAAAGGACACAAGCTAAATTTTAGTTTAGTCCTGTCAAATTAATCGGCCCTTGACGTAAATTGACGTAATTTTAGTAGGCAAGTTTTTAATCACGTCTAAACTTGTATGGAGTAGTGACAGGCGCTGATTAATTTGACAGGACTAAACTAAAATTTATCTTCAGTCCTTTTCTTAATGAAACAGAAAGAAAAATATGCACTGAACTTAAATTTAGTTTAGTTTGTGAACAAGGGAATCGGCACCAATGATGAACAAGCGAAATAATTCAATTCGAACTAAATAATAAGTAAAAAATAAGCCAGCCAGTTATTATAGGTATTGAAATTCGGTATAACTTACATGTGGTTATTAAAACTGGAACTTGTGTTCCTACCTACTGAAATATTGACCATTGATAAACTGCGGTTTAGCGATAAGCGCATCAAAGCTGCGCCCGCAGACCGCTGACCGCACTTATTCATGCGCACGCGCAAAAGAAGGATAATTACCTCGCAATTAGTTTCAATTACGTCGCGATTGACGAAAGATTAAAATAGAATTTATCGCGTGTGAAACCCCACTTTTCCGTAGTAGAATGTAGAAAATGTTTTTTGCGGTAAAGTTGTTCCACCCTTTGTGTGTGTATTGTCACGTTTGTCACGTGGACCACAGCACATTGTCTTACTTTTCAAATATAATAGACTGTGATCTGATGATTGCTTGCCAATCATCGGCAACCCTGCACGTGTAACGAGTCATATCTTTTAAATACATCGGGTCAACCGACGAATGCACAGGGGCTTTTCTATCGATGCATGTGGAGGCAGCGCCAATACCTACTGCATTCCAATTAATTCTGAGAACAGATAGATTACATCGCTTCAAGTTAAGTGTATTATTGTGGACTGTCAGTCTCTGTAGGTACTGTAGAGGTTCTATGAGAATGCATCATCCTAGCCGCTAGTTGACACTGGCAACTTAATAAAAATAAATATTTAAATCGGAAGATAGATTTGAAATGATGGATTGTCACAGAGACAGTCTTTAATGAACTCACTGTAGTACGTCCCGCACACTACAGTACCTACCTACACAGTTTGCTAAAACAATATAGGTACAGAATGTAAGGCACCAGTTTTATAACTCAACAAACTAACATTTCTTAGCCATGTTTATTAAAATCTAGCGATGTTTTTTTTGTAGTTATTCAGAGCCAATGAAGCAATTATCCTTTTTTAGCGGTATAAGTTGCTGAAAAACTCACTTCATCGATAAATAAGCGACACGTGTCGATAGTAATTATTACTAATGAATAGACATAGAGAGCCACCTGTTAGATGAGCACTCAATTATAATGCTTTGAAAATAACATCATAATTTTCCAAAATTTTATACTCATCGAACAAAAAGTTACCCAAGAATAACTATGAACTCCAAATCCCTATTTCTCTACTGTTAATAAGATGTTGGTTATATGGTAGGTAGGTAACGTAAATGTATTATAGCATGGTATCAGAGTAAGATCAAATATATGGTAGCAATCAGCTGGTAGTGACGACGCGGTGAACAATAAGCCGTAGCGATCAGAGGACGGTGGCCGTGGCGCGCGTGCCGAAGGTCGCCGCACGCTTCCTGCGTGCGTGACACGCATGCGCGCCGACCTGCCTCCACCACCAGTCACCACTCACCACTAACTCACCACTCATCACTAACTCATCTCCACAAATGCATACATGTATGCAGGAAGCACATTACAATCCCGTTACCAAAAAAGCAGTCCGTTCAGATTACGGTAATACAGAGGTGACCCGGTCGCTTTTTGTCTCCGCGGGACACAAGCTATTGTCCAAGGATTACACGTCTCATTTATGTCATCGGCACGCTTTACCGTGTTAAACAAACATCTCTTAACTTTAACTTTTTAGATAATAATGTATCTGTCTTTTTTCCGCTCAAAATCATAAAAATACTACCTATCTCTTAAGAGATCTGGCGACATCTCACAGTTCGTCATTGTATTTTTTGTCATCAGGTTCTGCGAAATCCTAAAAAAATATTTATATCCCAAGATCGTGAATCGTGACCAGGGTTAAAAGACTTACGGTCGGTGGCATTGTACGTTAAAAATGTTTTGTTTTTGATCACGATCTCAAGAGCTTGTCACACGTCGGCAGGCTCTTGTATGATCTTGAGATACTGAGATACGCATTTCCCGAAATGCATAACAAGGAGGCGGTCGACACCTTGTTGGCGGTTAGATATGCGGCATTTAAACTAGCACAACATACTCTAAATAGATTACTGCAGAGATGATAATTTATAACAAAACGGCATAATCTTTTTAATAAATATTGAAACGTCAATAAAACCTAAGTAAACCGGTGAAACAAATGTTTCACCGGTTCATTGTTCTATACATTCAAAGGAAATTTTCCGAGAGTTGTCCCCTCGTCGTGAGGGACACGCGTCGAATTTTTATATCTCATTAATCGAGTCGAGTCGTAGGAATGATGAAAACAAAGAACATCACAGGTTCTTGGCACTTTCTGCCTCGGCTATTGTTCTGTGGAGGAGCCTTAGACAGGAGAATGACCCTCTTTATATGGATACGTTTATCATAACAGTACCTGTTTCAAATGACAGGAAATGCCTGGCCCATGACAATGTGCCGACCATAACATCTTAGGTTTATCACGTGAGTAAAGTACGACGACCTACAAATTATGGGTGAAAATACCTGCATTACATACTGCCTTACAAAAATACCTTATCGTGACTGAATTCAATGCTTAACGCATTACATTCGTCTGTCCGGAGCCGTATCCTAGTAACGATTTCTGAATTTCAATACTTATTTCGTGTTCCGCTCGTTACAGCCCGAACATTTGTTGGTTTCATGTTGTTTCTACGCAATTTATCTGATATTCTATTGTAGGTACGGAATGAAATATAGGATAATTTTATACGGAACTATTATGACGAATGACATTTTTATTAGCGCAATTGAGAATGTAAACAAGTCTGGCGTGACAACGAGATGGCGATGCTGTATAATATTTTATGGTTTTTCCATGTCAGCGAGTGTCGTATACTGTCAATTAAGAGTGAGCTTCCGAGGCATGATTAACAGATAGGTCTGTTAATCATGCCTCGGACCGGTCTTCGTGGAAACGCATTAATGTTTTTCTAACATAGTTTGTAAGTATTTTGTTCCTAACACTTTAAGTCTTGTTACTTAAATTAAATGAATTATTATTATTATTAATGAAACCATAATTAAGGACGTAAACATAACTGGCGAAATGTAGGTGTACTATTAGGTACACCTCTGCCCACCCCTTCGGGGAAACAAGGCGAGATGTTATGTTATTAATGAAACCCCAGATTGCTCATGACCTGCAGGCTTAGCATGACACTCTCTATTTCTTCGAAGAATAGACACGGCTCTTTCCATACAAAGTGACATTTCGTTTCTCCTTTTTTGACATCCCACCGTAGAGATCTTTCTACATAAAACAGGACCTAGACAAAGATCGTTAGAAACGAAAGACAAGATGACAGATTGTAGAAGGATTTCTACGGTGAGATGTCAAAAACTGAGAAACGAAATGTCACTTTGTATAGAAAGAGCCCTGTCTATTCTTCGAAGAAATAGAGAGTGTCATGCTAAGCCTGCAGGTCGATAGGTTATATAGGATAGCCTAGATAAGTGTAGCTTCTAGACTTTAAAACCATAAAAATGAATTATTATTTATAGACTTATTTTATCGTATCCCGTTTTTCAGTTGCGAAAAGTGTATCCAAGTAAAACGTAACGCCACCATGATGTGGCTCTACGTTCGTTCAGCCACATTGTCGACATTATTATGAATCCCGTATCAATAAAACTCAGTGCTTTATGCTTTACAAGAGCAACCGATTCACTGTTATTGTCACGGAAACGGAGGTTTCTATTTAATTTTCAAATTTAAGTTTTCATAGAGGAAAGTCAGTTTTGTCTCCGGAATGGTTTATGAAAAAAATATCTTTATGATCAGATAAAACAAAACGACAATCAAGTTAAGATTACAATTAGTAGAAGATTGGATGATTGAATACAATCCCAGAAATTAACAAACGTCGCAGCGCAGGCCAACCAAGCCTAAGGTGTTATGTTTTCATCTTTTAATTAGTTGGCATATTTTTACCGGTTAGACTTCCTCGCATTAATAACTAGAACATAGATCTCGTCAGCACAAAAGTAGGGGTCCACTAGGGCCGATGCCTGCCGGGGTCGCGGGAAGGTACATTCCATTGCCAGACATAACATTTCGATTTCAACAAGCAAAGAAAAGCTGCGAATTTACCAAAATACCTATAACTGTGTAAATAAACTAAGGCACTGAAAAGCGGTCGCCTTTTGTCGCAGAATTTAAAATATGAATACAATTATCCTAAGTTCGCCATACGAGTGGAAGCGGGTTAGTAGGACGCATATTAGCCTTGACATAACCACGGCTATTTTACACGATTTTTCAGACCTTATCGTTGAATTGATTAGATTGTAATTTGGCGATTCGCAATTTTATTTGTCAGCGAAATTACATGACTGTTTTTATCGCAAGGTATCTCCGTGATGTGGAACGGACCCCCCGTTATATAGCCCGACGACCTTTAAAAGGCGGTTGAGTCAGAATGCATACGGAAGGCGGAGAACAAGGTGTTGTGAGACAACTTAGAAAACGCGAGTTGATAGATCGTCAGATTTACAGACCTATGTAGTAAAGTTTTGCGAGGAGCTCGTGGGTAAGTAATAACAGCCGCACGGGTCGATCCATCATGTTAAGCTACGCTTGCCCGGTTTGGTCCGTGGATGGGTGACCATCTTTACATACCGAGACTCCTCCGTGCCTCGGAAAGCACGTTAAGCCGTTGGTCCCGGCTATCATTCGTGGATAGCCTCTTTGACAGTTGTTACGGGTCGTCAGAAGTCCGAAGTCTGACAACCAGTCTTACCAAGGGGTATCGTATTACCCAGTTACTGGGTTATGGAGGTCAGAAAGGCAGTCGCTCCATGTAAAATACTGGTATTCAGCTATATCCGGTAGGACTGGAAGCCAACCCCAACATAGTTGGGAAAAGGTGGCAGAATGAAGTGAAGTTTTGTCCAAGAATGTTAAGGAAATGCATCTTTATGCTCTACGAGTTTGGCGAGCCTCCATAACAAAACGTGATTGGCTTTAAAATTGTTAAATCTTTTGTTATAACTTTCCTCTGTTGGCCTCAATCCTCAATAGTTATGTCATTCCTACTTATTCCCATGTATGAGCGTAAGTGCATAGAATGTTCATAATGAAGCTGCATAATAATAGGGCTAAGATCATCGTTTGTTTCATTTTATTATAAGGACCTAAATGAATTACTTTATATTTTGTTTTGTATTGGAATTGTGGTTTCCGCGATTACACAATTTATCTATCTACTAGAGTAGTAAGAAAAAGTACCTTTTCCTCTTTTCCACAATATTATTATACGCGGTGGGTGGCGGTGGCAGTCGTAGCCCGCGAAATTGAATTATCTTAAGTTTTTTACAATTTGCAGGTCAGTGGTGCCGATTCCCTTGTTCACAAACTAAACTAAATTTAAGTTCAGTGCATCTTTTTCTTTCTATTTCATTAAGAAAAGGACAGAAGATAAATTTTAGTTTAGTCCTGTCAAATTAATCAGCGCTTGATGTAAATTGACGTAATGTTAGTAGGCAAGTTTTTAATCACGTCTAAACTTGTATGGAGTAGTTACAGGCGCTGATTAATTTGACAGGACTAAACTAAAATTTATCTTCTGTCCTCTTCTTAATGAAATACAAAGAAAAAGATGCGCTCAACTTAAATTTAGTTTAGTTTGTGAACAAGGGAATCGGCACCAATGTCAGGTTTTATGTCGATCAAAACAAATTCAAATAAATAATGATATAATAATTAATATAATAATTCAAACATATTCGCGACCATAACAAATGTTTAATTACGGATTTATAATCATTAGAATCATTAATACATCCCTTTTAGTTAGATTAGTTCCAAAAGAACTTGTCCATAAGTTTGTTCTGTGAATGTGAGTGTTACTATATCCTTCTGCCCAACCCTTTGGGAAATACAGGCGTGATGTTAGGATAACATTACAAGCGTTTAAAATATTTTGTATTAATATTGTCTTTGTTTATAAATGATTTCCTTTATAACAACAAGCCTGAACAACCAATAATGATTAAATACAAATATTATAATAACACCCATTTATATTCCAACGAGTAATTTATTTAATATCGATATTGAATTCAAGACAGCTTATTAGAAATTATTAGCAATATATGACTGTAACAGGAATGTCTACTTATGCGGCATTTAGTTGTGAGTCGGATAAGGCTGCGGTTATAAGAAGACAGGTAGCGAGTAGCGGAGCGGACGTTGTCATAGAACTGTCTGGGAGCCACCCATCACCTCTTATAGCAGTATTATTTCAATATTACTTCAGCATGAGAAAGAGATGGAGCTATAAGTCCTGTACAGCTCCATCACTTTCCCACTGTGGAGTAATATTATAATAATACTGCTATAAGAGGTGATGGTTGGGCTCCTGAACCTTAGCCGATATTATATTAACATACATAGTTTCTATTTTTACAAAAACATCACAATCATGTCATTATCTAAATGTGTAAGTGGTTTTAAGAATTTAGAATTAAGTTTAGATTTTTTCCATCTTACCATACTCTGCTGTTGGCATGAGATGAACGAGAGTAATCAAAACGCCGTGGCAGAGGATCAAACAATCAGATTTTTATGTTAAATTTTCTTGGAAGCTTGACCGTCCTCCTTTCGTTTCAGATTTATTTTCTTATTGATTTTAGTTAATTGTGCACGCCACGCTTTCCGCTGCCACAAAACCGTAGCATTAGTATGTAGAGTGGTGCGGGTATCGCGTGGCCGTGCGGCCGGTCGCTGTGCTCTATGACCTAGAACTTGACGGCTAGCGAGCTCAACAACTCGTTGTGACTCAGGCGCCCGCGCCGTATTCCGAGAAACGATGAGATTTTATTATTTACGTGTATCCTTTAGACTCCCGTAGAAGTAATAATTCTTGCTGCATTGTGACTCAGTTTGCGATTAGAAGTTCATGTGCACAGTGCACATGAACTTACCCTTTTGTGAGTAAACTTCTAACTAAGTATTTGACATAGTAATGGCATGCATGCCTAATTTAATGGTATTGCGAGTCCCAGACGCTTGACTTGATTTCTAGGTTTACCGGAAGTTTTTGGAAACATGACGTTTGTTTAATTCCTATGAAAACCCGGACTCTCCCTGGGACCCCCGGGTCTCTCTTCCTGGGACTTTTGTTTAAAACCCAATTTTTATGATAGTATAAAATATAAGTTTTTATGTAGGCACCATACAAACGATTTTCAATTTATAAAACTTCTTTATCTTTTATGCTACTAATTATTTGAAGCTAACATAGAAACAATATTTTTATGTTTCTTCATCGCGAAGTTCCACATGAACCTCCACGAAATAATCCTTTTTTATTATCATGACAGAACAGAGCTTATTTATTGATCCACTAAGAATGACTAACAAAAGCCTGTATAATGCAGTTGTCGCTCTCATTTATAATTATAACTATACACAATATATGAGCACTGGTGGCACATGGTCTTATCAACCAAAATGACTTTATCTTAAAATACGTCATAAAAAGACATCTTGATAACTGTTTTAGGTTTAAAATAGCAATTAAGGCAAACAAACTCAACAAACATCTCATGTTTGTAAAACCTACTATTTACAAGAATCAACATTTAAACAAAAATATATAAAGCAGGTAGTATACCGGACTCGAAAAAAGGATGTTGATTCCATGATTAATTTATAGCCATTGATTCATACACAACATTAGCGTATTCTTCAAATACTACATAAATGACGTAATGCCCATTGAAAAAGTATAATGACCAATATCTTGCTACACCCATGTCTTATGTGCTGCGCGTGAGTCACGATCCGTGTTAATCAAACAAAATGAGAAGACAAACAAAGTGTTCTAGAGTCGAAGCGAAAGGCGAGCCACTTATCTCGGCTGGACTACCTCGATTTATGAATGAACACGTTACTACAAACACCTACGAGTGTGTTACTCTACCTAGTATCATTGTATGGGACTCATATTAAATTTAATTCAGAAGCGCCGGTGAACATTGTTCTGAGAAAAAGTTGACTCAGCGACCGCTATGCGCACCTACATATCATTTCCGATTTCGACGATAATAATTATCGATTATTTACAGGATGTAGAGGAAATCCGTAATACAATAAATACCTTAGTAATAACATTAACAAGTACTTTGTCAAGTCTATTCGTTGCTATCTACGTTATCTACAATGATTAAGCGAGATATTAATTTGTATGATGCAGTTACAAAGAAAAATCCATTTCAACGCCAATATTTCTAAATTCTTGCGCTAAAAGAAGCAAAAAAAATACAGTTCGATTTGCGAACGTTTTTCTTCAAATGCAAAAAATAGTAGTTGACTTACCATTGCACTGTCTGCTTTACCGAAGGTCGGCGCGGCACTACTCCTGGTCAGGAACACCAGCGCCACCGTCGCCGTCCACAGTATCCTCAGACTACTCCTCAAACTGACGAACGCCATGTTTCCTGGTGATATCCTTAACCTTCTACTAGATATGCTCATTTGATATTTCCTTATATTATAGTTTTGTAAAAATTATCTAAAGGACGGAATAATTGTCATTACTCTTATGTCGTTTTCTTAATCTATTTGGTTTGTAAGTATAGTAAAGTATAGTCGTCGATATCTTTGAGCACCACGATGATAAGTTATCTGGAACAAAGAATTAGTAACAATTATTATCGCGACATGTGAACAACCTAACTGTTTACGTCAGAGTCTTATTGAGACTGAAATTGCATTCACGACAATTTATACATATGTACAACTCATAACTTTTTCCCAATATCGTAAGAAAACCGGTAATATAACATTTTTATACATTATTCATAAAATATAGGCATTTATATTTTATTTATTGCAGTAATCTTTAGGTTAGAGGATTTTGTAGAGGTCGAATCTGCGTCATATCCGCGACATCGTTAATTGCTGTGACTCAGAGGCCATCATCTGTACACTTATGTAAGATCTTTCTGGATTATCAAGACGAGCTAAATACATAATAATTTTTGTGTTGTAAATATAGATATATCTACCTACATTGAAATTATTACTCATACAATTAGGTTAAAAAAAACTACAGCTTTTTTTTGATAGTTGCTTCGAAATGCTCAACTTATTCGAAGGCCGAAACCTTCGAATTTACTTTTAAGTTTTTAAAACCACCACATTTTAACTTAAAGTTTTCTTTCGCAGTCTTATTTTTCCTAACAAAGATAAATATTTTTCCTTTTTTTTTCTACGCATCTATGAAGTAAAGTTATTTGCTTCAAATTAACTATTCGCTTCGCTTCAAATCAAAATGATCACTATTATCTATTGTTGTCGGCTATGATGGGAATGATAGCGCCATACCAATCAAAACTGATTGCACTTGCACTATAATCATTCATAGACTTCATAGAAATAGGTTGGTAAGTCATACACCGCTAGATGACCTACATATTTTCGACGTGAGTTGCAAAGGGCTTGTCAACAAACACGTAGCATTATCTTCGTAAATGATAAATTGTTTATAGCCAACGTTATACAGTAGGTATATTGCGGCTACACAATGTGGGGAACTGATTAGATATTCAGCTGTATGTATTGCATGTCCGTATACTCCAGAGATTTGTGATTCACCGCGCATTTAATCATTTGCTATAACAAAGATGAAGAATAAGATTAAGTGCAGATGGTTTTTCTTAATTACTAGATATTAACCAGAAAGACTATTCTTTCTAAAGTTGCTTACGACAGCACAGCATCAGCCTATGACGTTCCCACAGCTGGGCAGCAGGCCTCCTCTCTGTGAGACGGGGGTGAGCCGTAATCTACTAGCCGTAAGCCCAGTGCGGGTTGAAAGATGACACAATGTCTTCGAATTCTGGTTCTAGGTTGCATGCTTAATCATTTATAATCACAGGCTTCTAAACGTCTCCGGTACTTTACAAGCGCCCTCTACCGAGTTGAAACTAAGTGCATCTGCTACACCTTAGACTACCAACTAATACAACAACTTTTATTAATTTTCCACGCCTCTTTTATAAAGTAATCTCCTAGTAATTTGTGTCCTGCCACGAGAGAAGAGAAAGATGCTTAACATGGACCTCTACATAGACAGCAACACAAATTACACAATACAAGGACTTCAAGAACCGACATAATAAACTACTCAAAACTTTTTGTATGTTAAGTTTATGTGGATTATTTTCAAATAAAACTAATTAAACTAGAAACTTTTAGTAACTACTTGATTGGCAGGTAACTCTGTTTACAGGATCCACAAAAAAGTACTTTACATACTAAATCACTAAAGTCTGTTTTTTAATCTCGGAGACTAATCTGACAGGTGCAAATGTCAAACTCCATATTGAAAAACCAAACAATAATCATTTGGAATGTCAAATTAGTCTCTGGGATTAAAAAACGAACTTTAGCTACAAAATTTCCGGTGTTTATTTATTAGCAAAAAGGAATGAGACAAAATTGCTACCTTCTAATAAAAACCTTTTAATTTCTTCTAATAGTGTCAGATAAATACTGGTATTCAACTGCATCCGGTGAGACTGGAAGCCGACCCCAACATAGTTGGCAAAAGGGTAGGCAGATGATGAAGGGTAGGGGTAGGTAAGATGATGATGTTGATTGAATAACAGAAAACTGCTTTTTAACAACAATCGTGCCAATCGTGTTGATTCAAAAATCAGTCTCATAGACGTGATATATTCGTCAGGTCAATCTCTGCGACCGAAACCGAAAGCGCGGATCTATGAAAGGTGTCGCCAGCAATGTTCCGCTCGCCGGAGCGTGACGGCGCGGAGGTGACGCTGCGCCCGCGCCGGTTTCACCGACATTGGATTCGAATCTCTTACCTAACATCATTTACTCCGACATTTTTTTCTATAGCATCTAAACGATTGCATTCAAATATTGGTGCCGATTCCCTTGATCACAAACTAAACTAAATTTAAGTTCAGTGCATCTTTTTCTTTCTATTTCATTAAGAAAAGGACAGAAGATAAATATTAGTTTAGTCCTGTCAAATTAATCGGCGCTTGATGTAAATTGACGTAATTTTAGTAGGCAAGTTTTGTATGGAGTAGTGACAGGCGCTGATTAATTTGACAGGACTAAACTAAAATTTATCTTCTGTCCTCTTCTTAATCAAATAAAAAGAAAAAGATGCACTGAACTTAAATTTAGTTTAGTTTGTGAACAAGGGAATCGGCACCATTATCAGTTATCTTAGTGAAACTGATTATATTTAAATAGCGATTAATCGATCCGACCCCGAAAATAAAATTGCAATCGATAACCGGACTGTGTAAACATAATGTCAAGCCAAATCATGTAATTGATAGATTAAATCAAGCGTTCGCAAGTACTTGCCAAACTTAAACGGTTGCTAGTGATGCTTACTAAGCACTATGCTTAGAAGCATAGATAAGACTAATAAAGAAAAGTGTAATTAATAACTAAAACAATAGGGACAGTAAGTTGAGAGCACTACGAACTTTGTTTGCAAATAAGTTGTTTTATACTATTCAGTGCAGCGCACTAAGTCGATACAATATTATGTAAAAGACGAACTGTTTTCCTTACTTTAACCACAGTTTACTGATTGTTGTTTATTATTTTGTATAAATGTTTATATTTTTTCATAAAGTTTAATGGGGTTATGTTTGGAATGACGTATACGTTATGCATGACAAACAAGAAATTCCAGGGAATCATTAGGATAAAGAGCTTTTACGTTTGTTTGACTTAACATTCGTAGTAATGGAAATTATATTGAGTGGTATTTCCAACTTATTTCGTTTTATTAAAATTATGATTCATAGGAAGGCACTAATAACTTAGCAAGTTAGGTATTTTTATTTTATATTTGATACTCAATCTGCCCTGCCTTTTCCCAACTATGTTGGGGTCCAATCTAACCGGATGCAGCTGAATACCAGTATTTTACATGGAGCGACTACCTATCTGACCTCCACAACCCAGTTACTTGATAACATGATACCCTTTGGTAAGACTGGTTGTCAGACTTTCGGTTTTCTGTCGGTCCCTAACGACTGTCAAAGATCCACGAATGACAGCCGGGACCAACGGCTTAACGTGCTTTCCGAGGCACGGAGGAGTCTCGGTATGTAAAGATAGACACCCATCCACGAACCAACTCCGACAAGCGTAGCGTAACCTGATGGATCGACCCATGCGGCTGTTATTACTTATATTTGATACTAAGAATCAAAATGTTTTTTTTTATTATTTGGCGTGTATAGGTAAGCGTAACGGCTGACGGGAGAAATGTACGTAAAAATATATTGCACCGACCCCTAGCAACATGGGCAGGCACGTGAAGAAGGGTCTAATTGATTAGGTGTGAAGTTTTTCCAAAGAGATCTCAATCCTCTGCCTAACCTTTCATGGAATACAGGCATGATGATATGTTATATCGTTATGTAGATCTCAATCTTTACTCTCATTGTCACAACAGTAACAAACAGATCATTTTATGTGCCACCATAAAATACACGCGGAATTTCGCGAGCCTTTCCGAGAGCCTTTAAAGTTCGCGATTGACATCATCGGTTCCTTGTACATGCGCTGTGATGACGGCGGGTGCGATTCTGAGATGCATCTCAATGAGAGCGCATGCGCCGCGTGGTCCCGCCTGACGTGCGCCCGCGCCGCTTCGCATTGACACGGCATTGGAATACTTCCTGCTTCCGGATCCTCGCGGGCAATACTAATAACTTATCATTATCGCGATATCATGCCACTAGCTAGTGTGTGTTTTATTTGCAATATTGTTGTAATGGAAAAGTCATGGAGATTTTTCCATTACAACAATATAATTATTTTTAACCAACGAGTGAATATGACTAGACGTCTTGTATAAGTGCGGTTTCTGAGCATGAGCTTCTGGATATCATGCCTAGGTTGGGCTAAGTGTATTGGATTTGGCTTTCACGCCCTACCGCCGGCCTCGCCACCATCGAGGCGGTCCGGCCGGTACTCGAGCCCTGGCTTGGGAGGAGGCACGGCTCCCTGTCGTTTCGGGTGACGCAGGTGCTCTCGGGGCATGGTTGCTACGGGAAGTACCTGTGTCGCATAAACAGGGAGCCGGACGCCCGGTGTCACCACTGCGTCGACTGCCGGGAGGACACGGCGCGGCATACGCTGGCAGAGTGTGCCGCTTGGGAGGAGCCACGCCGTGCCCTCATCTCAGAAGTAGGCAGTGACCTGTCGCTGCCGGCCGTGGTCGAGTCGATGGCCGGCAGCGAGGAGTCCTGGGACGCGGTAGTATCCTTCTGCGAAACAGTCGTGTCGCAGAAGGAGGCTGCGGAAAGGGAGCGGGAGATCTCGTCCGCTCACCCGGCCCGCAGCAGGCGCACCGGGCGTCGGCAGAGGGCAGATAATGCCCTCTTCCGGCCCCCCTAAATGGGTCCAGGGACGGCGGACTCGGGGACGTCCGCCGCCCCCTATCACACTGGACCCGAGGTGGCGGCGCGTAGTGTTCCACGCGCGCACCTTTGAGACGTCGCGGGGGGGTCTAACACCTCACCCCCCCGCAGACTTGAGGTGGCCCGCAGAGGCGGGCCGGCACTAGCCGGGGATCGTGGAAGTCGCATTAGATCCCATGATCCCCGGTGCAAGTGTGGGAAGGGAACACCGGGGTGGTTTTTAGTCAGTAAGAGTCTGACAGACCCCTCCGCCCACCCCAGGGCGGAGGACATCCATGAGGATTTTCCACCCCGGCAACAAAAAAAAAAAAAAAAAGTGTATTGAATTTAAGTCTATTGCTATCAAGGCTCGCCCACTTGATGACTTAAACAACTGTCCACATATCAATGTTATTAAATCCGCCTACCCCTTCGGAGATTATAGGTGCGTTGTTATGTTATTATCTTCCTAGCCACAATGTATATAATTCCCTATTAATGATCCTCTGAGTACCTCGCGTCTCCCATTTTCCTTGTCATCCATTCGTGTTACAAAAAACAGTAACGAATGGTGGAAATTGCCGCGGCATGAGTCAAACAATGTTTTGGTTGAATAAACGTCAGGGTCACAAGTGACTCCACATTACCCTTACGGACGTCAATTATTACGAACAGAGAATATTGTGAACATTACTAATGTATGGCTTAGGTCATATTTATACGTGAATGTTAAACCAATCTGTGGTTTCCTATGTAAATGCATTGCAAATAGGTAATATACCTATTTTTCTAAAATCATGTAAAAATAAATGAAATCATTTCGATGATCACTGGTACATTTGTACGCATCGGTTTACATTATTGTTTACGTTTTACTAATCACAAAACAAATAAGTGGGTGACTACGAATAGGTGGTGTGACTTGCGGGACGTATCGACATAACATTAATGCTTTGTTTCACAAACTGAAGTTTTTATGACAAAGTACCAGTTTTCCAAACAGTTGCTCCTCATTATTTTGCTTAATTAATTACGATTGCAATCAGTATAAAAATATATCTTAATAACCGATAAACGATTATAAATTAATTAGTTGTTGGTAATATTTTAATTTCTGTAATAATATGAAAATTAAGAAAATCGCTTTTCTTATTCTTCATAATTATTTCAAAACAGTAAAACTGTAACGCGTTACCAACGAAAGCAGTCCGAGGTTAAACTTTTTACTAATAGACGGGGAAAGGTTGTTTCTGTAATTTAACATTGAATTTAAGTAGCGACCACATGCATAATTAATGTGCCCGTGCTTTCCAACATTTCGTGTCAAGTTCGGCGGCCCGACAACGTAGTGACTACCCTGTGACTCACCACGGTACAGAACCAACTAACCGAACATGTTTGTTTACTATACAACTTATAGCACTCTTGCTATCTACTTTTATTAATAATGATCATAATTGAGGACCTGTTATGTCGATTTATTTGGTCAGTTACCTACATTATATTTTTTCTCACATATTATAGGTAGCACTGGTTTTAAGTAATAGCAAACTTCGAACGACTGCGAAAGTTTCAACTTGACACTATAAGTTACACGATTATGTAATATAGAAACACAGAAATTAATTAATCAAATGTGAAGTTTATGAACACAAGCACCAATTTTCAACTGTCTACAAAAATGTCATAAGATACATAAAAGCAAATTACCTGGCAACAGGTAGAGACCAAACTTTTAACAAACTAGAATCAGGTAAGACTGATAAAAAGTAATTTAACTTTGATAGAAGTGACATATCGGAAACTTGTAAATCAAATAAAGCGAAAGCCCTTCACAAAAACGTTTTCTGATTGCACAGTATTATCAATAATTCAATTTATAAAGTTATCAATACATTCTTCACACAACAAGTAAAATAAACTAAAGGAATGCTCAAAGAATGAGTTCATACAGATCTTAGTGTTATCAGATAGATAATGTTTACGTCCTTATCCACGAAAATTATCTGATAAGGCGAGCGGCACGCACGCTTCACCTCTTTCTTTCAAACACAAGAACGAATTTTTAATGTTTTGTTAGATGTTTTATAGCGTCTATATAAACATATTTTAAAAAGAAAGTGACTTTTTACATCAGTCAGAGGTAATCTTAGCACTCTTATCAAACGATAACAATATGATTAAAATAATTTTATTGAGAGCGTAGACAACGCTGCGTTCGGAAAACTGAGTTCAGTTTTCATCAAATGATTTTCTTACGCATGCACAAACATCGCGCCAGTTGTTCAATAACTTTGATTGATGGTGAAACAAAGTTATCAGCACACGAGGTTAGAGGCAGAGGTCAACGTAGTTGTAAATAAAAGGTGATCCTAGTATTGGGGTAGACGATAGTTCACTACGCCCGAACTACCGTACCGTGGCATTACGACAATGTCAGCTGGTGACCGTGACACCAAACCGGCAATACTCCAAATCACCAGATTTCAAATATTGCACAGATTTCATAGACTTCGTGAATTAACTCTACAGAAAGGTGAACGGATCACGTGAAGCAGTTAGTTCCACTAAGTTATCTGTATGGGCTAGTATAATCACTCTATGTTATTAGATATCAAATTGATGAATGGCTATAGCGTTTACTTTAATGGAACTCTAGGAGGTCATACTTAATCAAGACTTAATCAATAATCATGTTATCTAAGTCTTGCAAGCTTGTTTTTAATAATAAATGATCATCATCCTGGTGACAAGCAATAAATATAACTTTAATTATGACGTGCGGTAATCAATGTATCAAGCGATCTGTCCTTTGTCCGTCTAATCACACGTGTAGTACAAACGAACACGGAAATTTTATCAACTAACCTGTTATACTGGTCCAGTGCGAAGTTCACGCAATCCTCACTACTTGAAACATTAATGTCTTCGTTTCACTAGTGCGATCACGTCTCGTACTTTATTACTACCGAAATTTGTAAAATATCGATAAAAAATATAGTCTATTCATGTATAAACAACAACCACAAGGCACTCTCGAGTCACCGAATGTCCCGCTTTGTTCACTTATTTCTTTGCAATTGCACGAAATTTCAAAGAAAATGTGTTCGTTTGTGGCGGGAACGGCTGCGATCGTTGCGCCACCGCGTGACACGACCTACCGCAGACCGCGAGTTTGGCAGAGTGTGCGCCGCGCCGCCGCGCTCTCCTTATAACGCACGTGCCCCCACCGCCCCCGCCCGCCGCGAAGCCTCCGCCCGCCCCTACGCACTGCAACTTTACAACAAAACTTTATGCGCTTTCGTTGAACAGTTTAACTTGTTTTTTATTGCACTTCCAGTTTCCTCAAAATTTACCTGATATGCATGCATTATTAAGATGCATCACATGAATTCGCAAAGTTCGATAGCATCTAAAAAGTAGAATTACTCACTAAATATGCATCATTCCTACATAATATTATGCCTTACCAAAACTTATCGAATTGCGCGGAAAACTGTTACAGAACAGTTTTCCGCGCAATTCGATAAGTTTTGGCTACGAAACGTAATACCAATCCTCCTGAAAAGTTTCGCATCATCATAAGTGCTCGCCACAGACACGGGCATACAGCCTCAGCTTACAAAGCACAAAACAGTTTTTACAATGAATATAATAATAATAAATAGTCAAATAAATCTTACATTTTATTTGACTATTTATTTACCTCGATGGTTTTACTAATTGAATACATACATTTTCCTGTTGAAAACTGTAATAAAAACGATCGAATTATAATTGAATTATCACCTAATCGAGAACAATGGATAGAGAAAATGTTAGACATAGTTATAATTACAATTCGCTACATGCGACGCAGGTTAAAAGGAAAATAACCACTAAGTAGGTACATAAACCGAGCTCAATTACATAAGATAGAATCGTGCATCAATTTTGCCACGTTCCTTCGTAATCATTTATAGGAAATATCAGTATTTTCCATCAACAGAATATTTCGGAAAACTTCAATAAGGGTCATCTTTATGTCGCTCGCGACTTCGTCCACGTGAAATTTCTTGTTCCCCCGTCCCATCCCGTCGCATCGCATCGCCCGCTCGCGCCCTTTCTTCTTTTTCGCTTGGCATTCTTTCTGACTTTCTTTCTCTTTGCTCGGCTCCTAGCGCAATGTTAAATAGCCTATATAAAACCTTCCTCAAGAATTGGGCTATCAAACTGCAATCCAGTGATTAGAGTGTACAAACAATCAAAAAAAAAAAAAAAAACATCAGCTATATTATTAGTATAGATTAGACATTATAAGGTAATTATAGGGGTTGTTCGTATCCATCATCATTAGAAGATTATGTGGATGAATACACCAGTCAATATAAAAATCAGGTTCCAAAGCTTCCAAGGAACGATCTGCATAGTATAAAGTTCTTTGGGGAAGTCCAATGTTCAGTCAACGATATAACATCATGGTTGTTTAAAACCCGATGAAAATTTCCCGTGGAAAATTATTTCCTATGAATATGTCAAATGACCTGTCAAATAAAGTAGCAACTGCAATTATTAATGTATTAGACCTCAACAATTACATTAATTATTATAATAAATGAGAACATAAGTGGAACCGCCGGTTCTTAGTAACAAAATACCTTTATTTGATGAATTCTCGCGACTTCAAAAGGTGAAATACCCATAGTAAATCACTTGGTGTACATTTTGTGCGCCTACAAGTGGTATGAGTAATATACTTCAAGTGGCTACCGATACTAAAGTAAAATTTATTAATTTATCGTGTTTGTTATTGTGTACATACATACACCTGATAAAATTTACACAATAAATCACAGTACCTGAATGTCACAGGAAGTTTGAATAGATTAGTAACATAGCGAAAGGAAAGGAGCGGAATTTTACAGTGTCTTCGCGCGTTCAGCGTAGGCGTAGACGCATCGTAGACACCGCGTAGATGCTCGAAGAAGCTGCATAGAGGATGCGAAGATCCGTTAGAAATAGTAAAGATGCTTACCCATTGTTAAGCGAACACTAATTGAATGGTAAATAAAACAATACAGTAAGTTATAGACTGAGGTGATATCGCGCTAGATATCACCTCAGTCTATAACTACTTAACCCATGCGTGTTAGAACTAAAGCTTACACGAATTTCTGCTTTAAATGTATTTAATCTTGAGCTTTAATGGATGTAAGAAACTATCACCAATAATTCAGTTATTAAAATATTAATAACTTGACTTATGTTAGTTATGGGTTAAGGGTCTATAGGAAAACTGGTATAATTCGGTAAAAAATGTGTCTGGGATTTTCTGATAGGAAATTGTTTGTTTATTGTGTACTCGTGGTTGGCACAGTGCCAACGCCGCTGGCAATAACTGATAATCGGAACCTGATACTCATACATTTGCAAACTACAGGTACCTACGCACTACATACGTACTTAACCCTTTACGAGCCACGCGTTACTCGTAACAATTACGTTAAAACGTGTCGCTCTACTTATAATAAGACCTAGACTCTACGTAATATTGTGAAGCTATTGCACCATAAGTAGATGAATATTCAACATTCTTCACAACTCGTGCAGTTCGACTGTACCAAGACGTACTGCAACCCTGTATCGTTGCAAGATCTCCTTAATACGGAACCTTGGCGGTTTACTACGACATGTACCTTGAAGCTAACATTGTACGTAGCTTTAAGGTTTAAAAGAGAATCTCTGACATGGAAAGATTTTCATTCTATTGTAAGGGATCATCCAACTACAGTTTTTTTTCCCGCAAACTTTTCACACAAAAGAAAGTCACGTCTATTTAGGCCTTTTCATGTAGATATTAAGGGGAAAGGCCATTAATTTTTACCGAGTTGCAAACACAGGAAACTTAAATAGGATCACCCCATACTAACCACTAAGCACGTCTCAATGGTAAAAGCGATAGCTTTCGACAACGAATACTGATTCACGCGCATAAAACAAATTAATGTTCACATAAATTCATTGCTCAACCACATTCCAGGTATTATCAGCTATTGTATACCCCTTTTCCCGGTAATCAGTCACCTATCGATACAGGTAACGAGGTATCGGGTAGGTACGTGGTGTTAGCTCACCGGGCATGACAATACCGACCTTGGGAAGACTTGCGATGACAAAGCCATTGTGTGTGGTGACTAAAGCTTGAGGGTGGTGGCTGGTGGAAGCTTCCCTTAGCCCCGGTGAGTCGGTGAGGTGAAGGTCGTACATACCGTATTGTAATGGCATCGTGGTCATAACAGGCAATGCCGCCTTTGATGCCGTGCCAACTTTCTTTGTCACACTGTAATGGTATTGTTTATTGTGTCACCTAGCTTTGCGAAGGTTTAGAACTTTAGACTATTTACATGTTTTGCTCACAATGTATCGGTAATGTAAAGTTATGAGATGTTAGTTCTTATCTAGAAGCTTTTGTAGGGAAATAAGTAAGACAATATTTGCATACGATTTATTTCAGAATTTTCTCAATTTTCATGGCTAGATAGCTAGTGTTTTAACTTCCTTGAAATTAATTTTACATGGCTAATGTTTATGGTAATATTACATAACATAACATAACATAACATCACGCCTTGTTTCCCCGAAGGGTTGGGCAGAGGTTTACCTGTAGTACACCCACATTTCACCAGTTATGTTTAAGTCCCCATGTAATAGGGGGCGAGCCTATTGCCATCAACCGGGCACAAATCCAGACTCCGGGCTGCTACTGAAAATTCCAGATAGAAAAACCCAATAACATTTTGCATGTTTTAACTTCCTTGAAATTCATTTCACATGACTTTTATGGTAATAATACAAATTTATTTTATTAACTCGTGAAAATGTATAATTATAAGTGTATGTACACTATGTAGTATAATCACAGTAGGTCAATATTTCAAAGAGTGAAACGTACGTAATCCTTTTCCTTATGTGCCTAAACCTTTTTGTACCTTGTGTGTGTACTTTTGCCACCAAAATTCTGGAAAATAATTCTAAAATGCGTAATGCTTTTAGATATTCGTGACATTCAACGAAATATTCTAATTTCCATGAAAAACGTAGTTTCTGAAGGCGAGCACAATAAAGCAGCAACGAGTTTGTTCTGGGAAGCCAGCGCCGAATCCACCACGCTACGAACCTACGATCAAGCCCGATTACGATGGAGGCCGGTGATTCAATCCACCCCGGCTCACTCATACACTTATAGTTTAAGAAATGTATTTCTAAAAAAAAGAATACAATTATTTACTTAGAATGAGAATCACTGGTTGCATACAAATAAACGTTCCTTGGAAAGAGTATCTGAATGGTATGTTTGAAGTTAGAAGTAGGTACAATATTGCTAGTCATTAACTTATCATTATGTTAGTAAAATAAACTATGCTAAAAGAAATCGAGTTTAGAAGGTATTTTTATAAATATTTTTACTTGGTGTATATAATCTGCTAAAAATATCGAGACTATGAGTCTACACAGTTTCTATCATAGTTGCTATTGAATTTGACTTATCCGGTATTTTACGACCCCATGTTTGAGGTTTTCCTAATAACAATTTTGATTCCTTTCCTTAACGTCCATTGTATTTATGATCCATTGTAATCCATTGTATTTAGGTTATATGGCCATTTCTTTGTGCGGTTGGAAAATAGAGCTTCCAAGTGACTAATTCAGAAGATTTTCAATAGCTTTGATTTGACCATTCTCACGTACTCACATTTTGAACATAAATAAAGACAATGCTCTTTGGCTTACCAGGAAACTTACGGATAGTAAACACATTTTTTAAGTTTTCTCGGATGTAGCGTGGGGTTTTTTAAAATGCAAATAAAAGTGTCATTCAGAACTTACTTGCAAGGTTACGATAGAGCCTGCCGGGGTCGCGGGAAGGTACTTATGGGTCACCGAGGCCCCCGCAACACAGGCAACAGGAAGGAATACGGGTGGGTTTTAGTCAGTAAGAGTCTGACACACCCTCCCGCTCCGCCCAGAGCGGGAGAGGTTATTTGATGATTTCCCACCCAAAAAAAAAAAAAAAAAATACGATAGAGTGCACTATTAAGTAGTGGGTAAGCATAATACAATAATACATGTGTACTTTGTTGTCGGATACGGACAATATACTTATTCACCTTGGCTAGGAGTGTAACTCAACAGTGCAGGCTGCCAAGACGTTGATTTGTCACAACATCCCGCCAGGATTATTCCCTCTACAAGGCTGTAATAAAACCTTCTACTTCTAATGAATCAAAGTAGGTACCTACTATGGTACACTTATAATCAGTATAACTGTCTCTTTTATCTCGAGTCTTTAGTTCCCAGATCACCATTAAAGTAATAGACATAAATATACTCATTAAATTTTATGGCTTTGCCTGGTATTAGGATTACAAAATGCTGTGGAAGAACTCATCAATGTCGTAGACTAGTTGACGTTTCCGGATTATTTTCATATATGATTTTTTTTTCTACAGCCAAGTTACAAAAGTACGTAAAACCTGCGTCATACGATCGATAATTGCTTAATATCGTAATTATGATTTCAATAAAAGGCGCTAATTGCTCAGTTCCTGCGTTGCTCAATCGCATGTTCTATCAAAGATAAGCTCTAACAACCGGGCCCTCTCTCCGATTGAATTGAATGGTTGACGCTGACAGTGATTGATTCCAACGACAAAGTAACCATGTAACCTTCTTCTAATACGTTTTATTGCTTCTGATGATATCAGTCTTTAGACAAACAAAAAGCCCTATCTAGTTGAATGCCTCACAGAATTTTGGTATTGCAGGCGGGACAAACAAAAGCTACACCACATTTCAGGTTATTAGTTTGTCCCGCCTGCAATACCAAAATTCTATAGATTATAATGCTTGTTTTTCTCTTTTATATATATACAGGTTGGAATTTTGTAATGCCACCTGGAGGGAAAGTACTCTTAATACTGCAGATAGAAAATTTAACTCAAAGGAAACATTCCTTTATTTTTGAATAGAAAGCAAACTGCATTCAAAGATTTTCGAAAATTATCTTCTCCCACACCCGGGAATCGAACCGGCTAAAATCTGAAAAAATTATACCCTGTACTTTTATTGCATCGATCGTTAGGGTCAATTATAAGGATGAAATCTCTCTAACAAACATGATAAATTAAATGAAAGGAAAACCAGGAAATCTGAAGTTACAAATTCAATGAGTCAAGTTAAAGCTCTTTAACTAACATCCATCTTTTGTAATGCAGACTCCTTTGTGACATACTCGTAGCTGCGTGTATGAGGTAATTTAAATATGGAATGTTAGATTAAAATTTGAAAATTAGATTGTCATAGTTGTTATTCACATTTGATTGTTTTTACAATTCATTTCACATTTTGTCTCACGGTGATAATGGCTTATCAAGAACAGTTTGATTTAATGGAAGCTTATTTTTTAAATAACAAAAACGTGAATCTAGCTCTGCGGTGGTATGGAGAGAGATATCAAGACCGACAGGCACCAACTCGGTTCGTATTGAAAAGAATGGTAGACAATTTAAAGAATACGGGTGGTTTCAAGAAGAGACGGCAAACTATTCAGCAAAACTATTTCGATTTTGAACTAGATGTTTTAACATACTTTGAATCATTTCCAAAGGCTTCAAGTAGAGATTCTGCCGATGAATTAGGAGCAACCCACACTCGCGTACTTAAAGTGCTGAAAAAGTATAAGTATAAATGCTATCGTGAAGGTCGGTTGGTGCAAAAATTGCATATTGGGGATCGTGACAGACGATTACAATTTTGTGAAAACATGCTTGGAGAAATTGACCGAAACCCTAATTTTTTGAGTAACATTGTATGGTCTGACGAAACCAACTTCAGCAATAATGGCATGTACAATCGCCGCAATAACCATTATTGGTCTCGAGTGAATCCTGTTCGTGTTCATGAAACTAACAATCAAGTAAGATTTTCTTTCAACGTTTGGTGCGGAATTATGAGAAATAATGTAGTGTTAGTCCACGTGTACGAAGGTCATTTAAACACTGTCAAGTATATTGAAATACTGGATCTCTTAAGAAACGAGTTAAATGGTTTCCCCGAGGAAGAGCGAAACCAAATAATTCTACAGCAAGATGGTGCTCCAGCACATAACAGCAGAATCACTACTGCCTACATTAATAACCATTTTAATACCTGGATTGGTACAAACGGCACAATCAGATGGCCTGCGAGATCGCCAGATCTCACCCCATTACATTTTTTTTTGTGGGGATATGTAAAAAATCAAATTTACATGAAATCTTATGCGAATGACAACGAGTTGAGAGTTGAAGTTCAGAATACGATTTATAATATTCACCACAACACTTTATTAAAGGTTACTAGAAATGAATTCATTAAAAGAATACATTTGTGTATCCAAGAGAATGGAGCCCATTTCGAGCAACTAATTAGTTAGTTTACCATTTTTTGTAAATAATTAAATTAATTTAAGATTTCCTGGTTTTCCTTTCATTTAATTTATGTTTGTTAGAGAGATTTCATCCTTATAATTGACCCTAACGATCGATGCAATAAAGTACAGGGTATATTTTTTTCAGATTTTAGCCGGTTCGATTCCCGAGTGTGGGAGAAGAGAATTTTCGAAAATCTTTGAATGCAGTTTGCTTTCTATTCAAAAATAAAGGAATGTTTCCTTTGAGTAAAACTTTCTATCTGCAGTATTAAGAGTACTTTCCGTCCAGGTGGCATTACAAAATTCCACCCTGTATATAAGTGTTTTTGCAGTCGGGTTTTTTATTTTTTAAATAATTTGCTTTATTTCAAGCTTTTTAGTTTTATTAATATAAATATATTTGGAATTGACTCATTACCAGTTTTTATTTGACACCAATATTGTTGTAATTTATTAAAAAAAAAACGGTTCCCTCACTTTTTTGTATTTGCAGAAGTAATATATGAATATTATATAACCTATGTCATTCCTACAATTAAGACAAATCTAACGACACCTCATATGTTAAAATCCATCAAGCCGTTTAGGCTGCAGAGCGTGCCAAAGAAATAGACATACATACATACATACATACATACATACATACATACATACATACATACATACATACTCTCGAAAAACATTACCCTCCTTCTGGGCAGTCGGGTAAAAAGAAAGAAATAATGAAAGAAAAACATTTTATTTGGGACACGCACAAGAAATACAAAAAGGAAAAAAAAAAGAAGCGATGACTACACAATCTACGATATTGTGGATTTTAGCAATTTCACTTGCTTACTCCAATTGAGTAACTTTTGTTACTGCTGCTCCTGTAGCAGCTGAGCATTAGGCGAAGCGACTGCTATTCGATCTGTATTGTCTTGAACTAAAAAGTTAAAAGAAAAATTTCGGGGCTCGAGGGTTACCCGACTACCCCAGGAGGAGGGTAATGTTTTTGGAGAGTATTTACGAGTGTTATTTGCAATGCAACTTAAAGTGCGTTGCAAAAAAAGGAGACCTAGAGTTAAGGACTACCTACATCGTTCTAACGTCATCTATCAATCAATCTCCGCCGTAGCAATGACATAATACATATGCATGCATATCTCGCAAACAAACAAACAAACAATAATAAATGTAGCCTCAGCAGCGTTCTCATTTGTCTTCTTTAACGGCTGCCCTGGACTTAACAGCGTGGGACACATTCTGAACGTGTGTGGCGTTCGGTGGACGGCTAGTCAGCTCGGCTGTAATGCCATATATCGTGACCACTGGCTATCGGTACTATCGGCGAAGAATTTCCACAGCTTCAAAGAAAGGTAGAAAAGTTTAGCAAATCTGAAAATGTCATTAATTTTCTTTGTTCTAGGACTTTAGTAAAAAGATCTTTTTCGATTCAATAACACACTGATTCTTTCAACGGAACCCTTATAGGATCGCTTCGGTGTCCGTCTCTCTGTGTGTCTGTCTATCTGTCTGTCAATCTTTCCAGAACCTTTTTCTCAGAATCTTATGGAGGTATCAAATAGCAGTTAATACTCGTATCAAAGAAGTAGGTGTACGGTCCCTTGGAGCTCTAACAATATCAAATTTCTGGTAGAAAATGCTTATGGCATTAAGTGCACCTCTGTACATTTGTGTGCTAAAAGTGTTAAATTAATTAATTAATTCTAAATTTAAAGTCAACGCAATAAAAATACGGCCATTTACGCATATATTTTGAAACTCGCAAATAAATCAAAACCCATAGGGTACTTCCCGTTGACCTATAATCATTAAATTTGGCAAGAAGCAAGGTATCACACGGGAGCAGTGGTGGCCCAGTGGTAACGGCCGCGACTTACGAGTTGTAGGTCGTGAGTTCGAACCAGGACAGGCGCTTTGCTTTGTGTAAATAATTTCATCACCACTGCTCTCAAAACGGTGAAGGAAAACATCGTGAGAAAACCGGCATGTCCTAGAACCAAAAATTCGATGACATGTGACATCTATCAACCCGCACTGGACCCGCGTGGTGGATTACGGCCCACTCCCTCTCGAAGAGAGGAGGCCTGTGTCCCAGCAGTGGGAACATTATAGGCTGATTATGAAGGTATCACAGCAAAAGTAAAGCAAAATGCCCAAAAATGTTTACTTTGTAGTTTTATCAAATAATATTTTTTTGCGATCACAATCTTAAACTTGCAGTTGGAAAATTGACCGTGACGTATATCGATTTAAGGGATTTTCCGAAATCCACGCAGGCGAAGCCGCGGATAGAAGCTAGTGATTCAAATCTAACAGGAAGGAGTAGATTTATTACTCGCGATTATTTCGGAAGACAACATTTGGTTGAAAACAAATGGTAAAAAATACTTTCTTCATGAAATTGTTCGGCCTATTGACCTTTTAAACAAGTTCATATTTAACTGTATCAAACCTTAAGTATGCAGCAATGTTTGGTTTGCACTGGAAGCAGTTTGGCAAGAGATCCATCGGTATTGCCAAGTTCGACCAGCAGTCGGAACTGATGCGATTCACCCGCACTCGTGACATTTGCTAACGACCTTCGTCTGCCAAGTCGATGAACTTCCATTTTAATCGCTTTAATTGTAACCGTAAATATTTGACTAAGAATGATAAATCAATTTTGAAGAAAATACTGCATTGTTTGAGGTATAGGTACCTAATGTAGTGAGTAAGAATAGGTACCTTCAGACCATGCAATTATTATTCACCGTCTAAGTGACTTCTAAAAGGAAGTTACTAAAGCCCTTTTGATGGTGTGTCATCCATGAGAAGGTATAAAAACAAATTAATAATGTTTATTTATCGAAAGTAATACATAGACGCAGGTTGAGCACAGTGGTAGATATACTAAAATGATACATAATTGTTTGTACAAAAGTTAAAAGGCTACAAAAACACAATATAAGTAAGCAAAAATAAACTCTAAGCAGACTCCTAAACTAGGAGGCCTGGATCTTAAGAGACACAAAGAGGTAGAGTTTGAGGTTTAATTAAACTACTAATACATCTTTTTGAGAAAGTTCTAGCCTTCCGAAGGTCTTAGTAGGCAAAAGTTTAAGTACGTACCTAATAGATATGGAGTTCGAATCGATAGTGTTAGTCAACGGTCGAGTAAAAACGACTTTGATAAAAACATATTCACCAAATTCTTGCACGAATTAAAGGTTTTTCAACTCGGAGCTTCGCCTTCATTACACCGCGCTGCACCGACTTAAAAGTTCACACAAATTACATTATCCTAAAACGTGATGTTACACGCCCTTTAAATAACGTAACCATTAGCAAAATAAATATTTGCGAACTTTTTCTTTAACTTACAAACATTCCTTTCATTTTTCAAATGTGAGTGTAACTCAGGATAATGTCTTGTAGTGAATTTGCGAAGCGGCCATAAACGAACGATAGTAGTAAATGCCACGACGATACGAATTCAAATCGACGTGTGCCGAGAATGCGTGAAACAAAACGATGCTTTATAACTTGAAAAATATTTTAAATTGTTATCACAAAGCCCGTAAATCCCACATACCAATAAAATAAATCGCGTAAGTAAAATATTAACTCATAAAATAGACAAAATACCAGTTAAGCTTAATACATATTTATTTTCTAAATTCCTCGAAATCGCTGCATGCCATCGTAACTTACACCGCGTTGTCGCGAATCGACAGATCAATTTACATTGTTCGTTTCATCTAAGTAGCAGTAAGCACGTGTCATGAATTATGATGTATAGTTTTCCGTAAGAGAATAAGAGCAAGTGATAACTAAATAACATTAATCAAAGGTTTTCCATTAGGATTATTAAGTTATCACAAGCTGTTTACACATTGATTACATGCACCACAATTTTCTGCAATCACGTATACGACGTATACGTACGTATACATGGTTTCGTATACTGTTAATACTGGGTAACCGAAATATGAATGACCTGGAAACCTTCATACAATAAGGTTTGTGTGCGTGTTTTCAATGCTGTGTTTTGCTGAAACAAAGAAGACAGAAAATATTACGCTGAAGACTGAAACTGTAAATTTAGTAACAGTTTAGTTACATAAAGAGCAGAATGGTGTTGTTCGAGGCAGTCGTGAATCACACGGAGCTGTTACTGAACTTTATACGAACAAGGACCTAACTAAGCACCTTATTGAAATGTACTGAGAGTACCTATCCAAAGTACGTATTGTAGAATTATCTATTTATTTATTAATATTAATAATTAATTCTACAATATTTTTTGGCGACATTCCTCCTTGCTTTCATAAAGCATTTAACTTTGTTTTAGAGGTGTTACTGGATATTTTGGTCTTGCTTTTGAATATTAGTTTGAAATTGTTTGTGACAGGTTCTTGTAACGTCAATTTTTTTCCCGTTGGAGTTTCTTGCCATGGAGTGAGACGGATATTTTTTTCGACCTTTTATGTCAAAATCTAGATTGGGTAAATAGTTTATATATCATTGCAATGAATATCGGTTCCTAAATAAGTATTCGCTGATTTTCCTTTACTTACTCGTCCAGTACGACCTCGGGTCAGTGGGTCGTCTTAGGGGCGGAGTTAGTTAAAAGTATCAATACAACCGGGAACTGGAAAGTTCACCAATTCAGACAATTTTTTTGGCTGCGTTCTGCCGCCAAAAGCAGAATTGGCGACGTTCGTCGTGCCTGAATCGCGGCATCGTCCTCGATAACCGCTAACAAGCGTCTACGCGTGGTTCGACGGAAGACTGCGTGAGGCGGTGTCCGGATCATTTCCAGAAAAACAAATTTAACTTAATTCCACAAAAATGTAATTATCATCCTAGTAGTGGTGAACGCGTTAAATTTACTCGAAGTTTTTTTTATAATGAATCAATGTCATTTTTCAAAAAATATATCTAAATAAAAAAAATAACAATAAAGAGGTTAAGAACCGGAAGTAAGAAAAAATATTGCTCTTTTTACCTATCGTTAAAAAAATCTTGTTTTGTTTTTTGCGGTTTTTTTATCATAATCTAAATTATACGTTTTCAAAGTGGCAACCTATGATTTTTTTTATTTAAATACGCCACAGTATATATTTTTCTAGGCACACTTGACTTACTCAAGCAATGATCTGCTTTTCCTAATGTTTTGTTGACTTACCGTATACCTTATACGGTAAGTCAACAAAACATTAGGAAAAGCAAAACATACAGATATTTCTGAAAATTAGATATTATATTCTGGAAAAAATCCGGCCAAGTGCAAGTCGGACCATGCACAATGAAGGGTTCTGTAGTTGGGATGGATTTATCCCAAAATCAAACATAGCATTGTAGTAGAAAAACACACGTCACGTCGTTGACGTCTCAGTCAATTCTCCAACTGCAAATGTCAGTAAAAGCAAAAAAAAAAATTGTGAGAAATCTACAAATGAACGATTTTCAGAATTTTTCCTTTACGTGTGTTGAGATACCTTGCTTCTCGTCAAACTTCATGATTCTATGTCAACGGGAAGTACCCTATAGGTTTTGATTTATTTGCGAGTATCAAAATATGTCACATAAATGGCCGTATTTTGTATTGCGTTGACTTAGAAGCTTGATTTTTTATAGATCGTAGAGCTACGTATTTGATATTAATTTCAACTTGATACTTCCACGCCATACTGAGAAAAAGGGTCTTGACAGAATGCCAGACAGACAGACAGACAGACGGACAACGAAGTGATTCTATAAGGGTTCCGGTTTTTTTCCTTTTGAGGTACGCAACCCTAAAAACGAGTGAGTTTTTTAACATTGAGATAAAGCTGTAAAAGCCAATGAATAAAGGTATAGCTGTGGGTGGGGTAATACCAGAACCATGGGAAATGACCCAAAATTATATTTTACATATAATATTAGATAATTATTTTATATTTTACACAATGCGAACAGGTATTCTGACTAATTAATATCATAATAGTATTTCTTTTTACCTATCACATCTGCTCCACTAAACAAGAATACCGGTTTAAAAGAAATGACTCATCTGCTCAAAGTGCGTCCGCTACCCGAACCTAGCACAATACACAGCTGGGTTTTCCAAAAAAAAACATATATGAATTAATATATTCTAAGATATTAAAAGTCCCCGTCATCATATTTCCGACAAGGTGTTGATACGCGCTTCGTTATAAACTGTCATACTATTTAGGGCACGCTTCAGTGAGTCACGTCGTCTTTCTAAGTGTCTGCTCTTAAAGTGAGCATCCAAATTGAACAGATTGTTCTCACACACCCCACAATGATTGATGCATCATCGTTCTGTTGTTCGGGCGTTATAAAGATATCAAAGGAAGTCGACACAGACACACCTTTCTGCCTAAATTGTACAAGTCATCTAAGAGTTTCCAGAGTATATAAAGTAAATGCATGCATATAAGTCCTGTCTCCTAAGTTCCTGTTCAGGGGAAAGGTAGACCGTACCTAATTCACAGAGCATTCTCAGGTATAACTTTATACTGTACCTTTATACCAGTCTTGCCAATTTTAAGGTCTCCTTCGGTAAAGTATGACTAACATGAGTCAGCTTCAATATTTACTATTTTAATATATGTACCTATAATTCAAAAGTGGCAGATCAAGTCACTGCTCCGGTAAATCCACATTCCATTATTACGCAACTTCGTTCTGACATAGTAGACAACCGAGGATCTATGATTAAATAACTATTTTTAATTCAGAATATTAATTATACCTACAGGAATGAATCGGGGAAGTACATTTGAATATCTTCTTGTAATACTCGTAGATTAGTTAACCGGAAGAGGAGTGTCAATGTTCAATGACACATGACATAGAAAGATAAGGATAGGTACTTACTTATTCAAAAATGCTAATTTTAATAAACCTGCACTTAGGTACAGTTTCATTACTAGATACTCATTTATAACCATTACGAGAGCCATAGTTTACTGGAGCTCTGTGGCCGAAGTCGGGTAGATGGCAAGAAGCTCTCTCTGCTCTAGTCAGAAGTACCTACCTCTCATAAATTAGCTATAAGGATGTTGTTGGGGCTGCCTTGATACTGTAGTGCATCTGGCAGATTCATAGAAGATCGGATTGATGGCTTTCATTCCATCATTAAAAAGAGAGTGGATTCCTTTTTGCATCGTATCCGAGCAGACTCCAACTGCATTCTGAAAATATTAGCGGACGGGTTAGACGGTCCATTTCTTTGACGATCGCACTCCACGTGTCAAATTGATTTCGGGTGGTTTTCTAACATAGTTCTGTTATGCACACACACTTAACACAAATATCTGTCTGTAATGTAAATGTCTGTCTGTAATGGATTTATGATCTGAAATAAAGTTATTTATATATGTATAAAGAAAATATATACGATGTTTAATCACCACTACCATCATTTCAGGTGAACCACGGATTGCCACGACATACGACAGTGTCATCTCGTGCTGACAGCATCCAGCGGAGACGATGTAGGTACCTACCTATACTTCGACAAATATTTATACCTTAACCTACCATCTCTATAAATAACGTATTTATAAATGGAACTATTACTATATTTTTCCCTTTTAACTTTTCCAGAACTAGAAGAATTTTCCTATTTCTATTACTGACCTATATTCCCTTATATTTTAAAACAACTATAAGGTACGGTTCCTTCCTATTAAGGATACTCACTTAGAACTATTAACTTAGTTTATGGGATTTGTGGTTTACATTTAACGAGAACCAAAGTGACGCCAATTAAACTGCCCTATAAATTGAAATTCAAGTGCTTATACCGCTGTCTCGTGCGTCAATACGAGCTTGACCACCTAAAAACATCAAGTGATTCAGAACAATTGAAGCAAATGAATCACTCTCGGCCCAATTAGTGACCATTTTCATTTGCGTCTTTTACAGAAGTATGTCCATGCAATGAGTGGATACAGGATAAACACGTATATCCTCCTTCGTCCTTACAAACCTCCTTATACATCATTACAAAGCGCTAAATCGAATTACCCTAACTCAATTACGCAACGGGTTACGTCGGAGAAAACTTTGCTAATTTCCCCACTTAACCTCTAATTCGATATTATGCTTAAAGAAATTTATTGCTCAATTTGTTAGACACTGGGTAAATTTACACATGTCGACCCAGTGCCTAAAACCAGCAAAGTATGGAAAATAAAAAGTACACATTCTAACATAATTTTTTTTTTCTTTTTTTGTTTAGTAACAAAAAAAAAACTTAAAATACTAAATAAATAAATAGGAAATTACAATGATTTCACTTACATGAACTTTTTTGAACTTACAATATCTATCTATCTATCTATCTATCTATACATACATATACAGATAAATATAATTGAAGTGTCTGTTTGTAATGTCAAAATAACAGCTCTTTACTAAATGCATATGAAAGTATATACGGTACTTATTACAAAAAAAAACAATATTTAAAATTGTCTGTCTGTCTGTCTGTTTGTTCCGACTAATCTCCAAAACGGCTCAACTGATTTTGACAGGACTTTCACTAGCATATAACTGATGTTGTAGGAGTAATTTAGTACTTTTATTTTAGAAAAAGCCACGCGGGCGAGGCCGCGGGCAGCAGCTAGTAGTCAATCAAAAGTCATTTATTCAAACTAGGCTGAGAATCAGCACTTTTCGAACGTCAAAATTACATAAGACAGTCCCTCAAAACGCCCACCCTTCACCACTTCCTAGTGCTTTAGCTGGGAAGAAGAAGTGGTCAACAAACTCCCCAGCAGCACAGCTGTCTGTTCAGTTAGAGGGAAAAAAAAATGGATTCTATACAACAGTATGCAAAACAATTTACATTACGTGCAACATAAAACATTAAATTATTAGCCATATGTCAGCTAGCACACCACTATACCAACAAAAAAAAAAGAAAAGGAAAACAACGAAAACTATTAATTCTCAAGCAGAGATAAAAACGTAAACAGAACTTAATGCCCAAATAAAAGCCTCCAAGCATAAAAGGCGTGCCCGCTTACATATAGCTATAGCTGTAACAGTCACAAATGATGAACTAGGACCATCAAAGTAAAATAAATAAACAATTAATTACTAATAACAAAACAAAACAATGGTCAGCAAGACGACCAGTCACCACAAGCAGCACCCGTTCACGAGCATAAATCAAAAATCAGTATTAAAAAATCATTGGCATACAAACTAAGTAGGTACTTTTTTTAACAAATTATTTACTGAATAACATATAATTTCATATGCAAATAACATTTATGAACTAAAAAGAAAATTATCAACCCGCAAAAGAAATAATTAGCGAGGTCGCAAATATTCATAATATATAAGGAATGAGAATTGGATAAGAAAAGTGAAAACTTTAACATGTGCCAAATATAACAAGGGAAGACCCTGAATTTTGACCACCAAACTCGGTTGTAGTTACCTATGTTTAAAAATAAAATGGAAAATATCATTTCCTTTAGACTTTAATGAGTCTGACGCATAATTTCGTATCCATAAGTTGATTATTTATTATGAGATGTGCATGTCCCCGGTAGAACAAAGCTTTGAACCTTCACAGGTTGGCAAGGGCATGCTCAGTACTTAGTACTTGTGCATTATTATAATTAATTACACTTCCTTAGCTTATGGCTACAGCACTGTACCGGTAACTACTCGAGTGTTTAGCCAAATGTATACATCATTCTTTGTCTACAATCATTTGTTTTTTACTAGCTTGTGCCCGCGACTTCGTTCGCGTAGAAGTCGTAAGACACCACAATATACACAATATACTAAATAACAGCCACATTTATTTAATAAAACTTCATGAACAAGTAAAAAAAAACACTGTACAAAGGTGGACTTAATGCCTGAGACATTTTCTACCAGTCAAACTTAGGGTGATGCAGAGACAAAACATGGCAGGTGCAACATAAGGGATAACTCGAAAACTAATATAGAGATACATACATACATATAAATGAAATAAAAAGTGTCGGAGAAATAACGATTGGTAAGGGAGAAAACGAATCAACGCTGCGATGATTCTGTCAACTTTTTACGAATATATTCCCGTGCCTTCACTTCCCTGTATACTTATATGTTTGTAGTTTTAGTCTCAGCAGCCATAATATGAAGAGAGTCAAGACTGGTGACGCGGACCAAGTGACGTTCTTTTGTCCGTGTGATAAGCAGCTCGTCCTAAGATTGTCACCCGCAGCCTTCAGTTACTTGCGAAGTTTTTAGTTTTTTGTGAATTAATTAACGCCTGCGTTCCTGCATATACTACCTTATGGCACAACACTGATACACTGACTGATGCATTCTTACAGAACCTGACGAACAGCTATCCTTAAAATAATATAACAGTAGATTGTAAACTCAAGGGATTTCTCATTAACAGTCACCTAACCATAGATATTTATTTTTATTATATCCAAAGACGACAGAAAAGACCTAAAGTTCGTGTTTTTCTGTGTACGTTTTACGAACTCATCAACATTCACCTGCCCCTATCCCAATTTATTTGGGGTCGGTGCAACATGTCTTGTTCTCCCATACTTCTCTATTAGTTGTCATCTCTGTAGTCACCCCCTTTCTAACCATATCATCTTTCACACAGTCCATCCATCGTTTCTTTGGTCTTCCCCTACTCTTACAGCCTTTCCTCATGACATTTTTCCTCATTCCTTCGCCCATACCATAACGACTGATTTCTACACAACTTTTCAGTTACCGGTGCCATTTTCAGACTTCCTCTTTTGTACTCATTTCTTATTCTATACATTCTACGAACTATCATATAATAATATAACAAAATGTAAAAAAGAAGCACAATAAATATCAATTGTTGGGAATCGGACTTAGGTTTGCAAAGCAGTCGTCGAAACTTTAAGCTATTTGCTTTGTTGAAAGTTAACTAAAATAACCGCTCTTATTGACCATTGCCATGCATTGACTGTATAGCTCGTTAAAGGTATAGCGGGATGATAATCACTTAAAAGGTTAAATCGGTTACTTTCTGCTATATTCGACTGTTATCAAACACTATTATCTTGTGTTCTCTCTCATCTCAGTCTCATTTCCTAAGAAATATTGCTTAGCTCGTTAAAGGTATAGCGGGATGATAATCACTTAAAAGAGAAATCTGTTACTTTCTGCAATATTCGACTGTTAACAAACACTGGTATATTGTGTTCTCTCTCATCTCAGTCTCGTTTCCTACGAAATATATCGGAAGTTTTTGTTGCGATTTCTGACTTTTCTAGTACTCAAACCTCAGTGTGTCCAATATAGTGTATCCGTATAAGAAACAGGATCAATTGGCATAAAAAAAAGTTTTTGTGAATTGGCCATTTTTGTGCTGACTGTATATTTTTTTTTTCAAAATCTGTGACTGCAAATTAAAAGTTAAAGACAGTCTCCGAAGACCGTTTTCTTGTAGCGACAATGGTTAAGGTACCTGCCCTTATTTGCCATATCTTAAAAATCCACCCTGTATATGTCATGATTGACTGCTTAGCTCCATAAAGGTATTGCGTGATAATAATAATTTAAAAGTTTAAATTTGTACCTAACTATCTGCAATATTCTAACCTTATGGCTCGTCTTTTTACAATTTGCGGTAAACTGTAGAATAATACGAACAAATTTCAATATTGCTCATCCCCTTAGCAAATAGCGTTTTAATAGTAACCACTGACTGATCAGACTTATAGGGAATATCTTATATATCGATGGGAATATAAATTTAAACAAAATTTATCCGGTAGCATTTGCGCGATGCTGGAACAAACATTCAGACTAACAGACAAACAAACAAAAAAACAGACCTCTACTACTTTACTTTTTTTCAAAAATATTCAATTTTGACTTCGCTACGATTTAATTATATGTATAGACGTATAGATTCTTGCATAGTAATTAATAAAAGACTGCAGTGTCATAACTTGGGTATAACTCGTCTAGTTTTTTGTACCACTTATACCGGATAAACATATTATTAGATAAAGAGTAAGAGGTAAGGACAAAAGTCATTCACTAACGCAAGCAGTGAGTCACCGGTTAACATATTAATAACGGTGAAATGGACCGGTTCTCTGCCGGAGATCTTCGATAATGGGGCTCACATATTCTGGGAACATCTTTGCTAAAACATGAGGATTAGCCGCGAGTAATAGCACTTTAAAATACAAAGAAGTTGCAGGATTATTTAGTACAAATAACATTGGAACCTGCCAGGTATGCAAGTTATCACATTAAGTAAACAAATTGTGTAAATATATGTTATTGAGCATATGAATACTAGTGGTATTCGCTATTGCTGGACGGCGGCCAGTTCTAAGGTGTACTAGGCACACATCCAGCGCTTCCTAGTACACTGACAGCATTACCTTCATATGTTTACGGAATACCTAGTGCCTTACAGTAGGGATGTATCACATTAGCACTCACCGCGCCGGCCGCACACTTGTCCTGCGAAACAACCAGAGGCAATGACCTAACACGCAGAAGGCTACCGACATGCAGTGTCAAAGTACAATGCAAGAGGAAAATAGGTTCCGCTTAACATCATTGTAATTAAACTACGCAAAATACGGCCCGCCATATGCTCAATGATAAAATGTCCGGTATTTGGTACAAAAGTGTGTGGAATATAAACATGGCAATTACAAATCGCTTAAGATTCATGTGTTGTAGTTCGCGGACTTTGTACGAATCGATGGAGATGAACACGAAGGAGGAAGCGATAGACCATAACCGCTGCGACACGCGTAGGACATAAAATTGCTAACGAACGATAACTAGTCGATTAGTGTCGAGGCAGACGATATCATTGTGATATGTCGTCCATTGCTCTGTCTGCTCATTTGTGCATGCAGTAGGTACATTGACCATAGCAAGCGGGTGCATGTCGGGTCATCTTAGTAGTATCGGCCGGTACCGAATTGCCGGCAGGGCAAGGACATTGGAACTTTGCTTGTGCGAGGTGTGTTTGCCTGCTCCGCATCTCGGACATGGCGCGCTAATTCCGCGCGCTCACACAGAATCACTAATCATCAGCGAGCAGCGAGCCCCATCAGTATTCCGGCAGCACCCGCGCCCGCTCCGTACGCTAGCAAATCGCTAAAAATACAAGATGGACAAGGGCACTTCATGGCCGATATGACCTTACCTGAATCACATAAAACAGCTATGTATATTACATATTTACTTCCTGAAGTTTCCAATACAAACTCAACTTTATGTAACATCAAAACGTCAAACCAAATGTACGCTTCGAAGAGGTAGGCCCTAGAAGAGCCAGCAAAACTTCAGGTTCGTCTTAATAATGCGAGTAGTAATATGTGATCGTATAAAATAAAAAGAGTTGTAATAACGAGTATAGATGTTTTATTTAACCCTATTTTATACATACACACTTACATAATTTCATGTTGTTGATACATTACATAAAAGTATTGTCATATATAATCTGGCTGCTCTACCACTAATAATTTTGGCAAATCCAAACATTTCTGTTAGATTTTAATATATCACACAATAACCTGGGTCATTATTAAGCTTAACACGAACAATAGCCGGTCCATTCAAATCAGCTGACAAATAAAAAAGTAAATGCGTCGATGCATCATATTGCTCCATAAGAAAGGTGATAAAGCCGAAATAAATAACTATCGTCCCATCAGCTCGATATCGAATTTATATAATATAAGATATTTTCAAAGGTGATACTGAACAGAATTCGCTCAATACTGGACGAAAATCTGCCGAAAGATCAGGCTAGATACCGAAGCGATTATTCAACAATGGAATGATCCATTGATGAATAATCGCTTCGGTATCTTCTTTTATGACATAGATATGAATCTATGTCATAAAAGAAGTCACAATAAACCATTTGATACTCAAACATACACACATATGTGAAGCCCTAAGCTCACAAGGAGTCCATCCTAAATATCTCAGGATAATAAAAAACTTACACAAGCAGCAAAACCACAGTCCGAAATCAAAGGTCTAGTAGAAAATAAGACATGGAGAACGTTAAGGAAACCCCTTGTCGCCAAAGCGTCGGCAGTATTAGAACAAATATTCAGGAATATGGATTGGGAATTGGGATACAATTGGAATCAATGTAAACTGTGAAAAGCTAAACCACCTAAGATTCCAGATGACCTGATTCTGCTTAGTGAAAAGATAAATATAAAGAAGGAGAACGCAAAATTGTGGGTTTAACAATGAACGTAGACAAAACCAAATTTATGACAAATCATGTAATTTAAACACTATTTTACTAAAATCTAAACAAATATAATATGTTGACCAATACGTATATTTTGTTTAAATAATTTCACCAAAACACCACATGCAAATGGAAAAGACCCCAGAATAAGCAATACCTGGAAAAGATGTTGGTCCCTCAAAGCAGTCATAAAGAATCCACACATACCAATGAAGGGCAAGACTAAAATATTCAACTCATGCATACTGCCATGCATAATGTTTAACCAACGGATCACAAACCTGGGCCTGACAAACATGGAGCAGCATTTAGTCTGTCAAAATATATCTGTATTCTAAACATCAAGTTACGGGACAAAATGAAAGTATCAAATTATATAAGACGTACGATCAAAGTTACAGATATCATTGACAGCGAAAAAACTTAAATGGAACTGGATAGGCCACATGATAAGAAAGAAGAGAAATAAATGGTCTCTTTAGACCACACTGTGTCGTCTTTATGTTACAATGTGGTACCGTCGAGATGGAAAAAGAAGGAAAAAGTCAAAGAATGAGAATGAATGGGAGGATAACATCAAAAAAACTGCAGGATCAACTTGGAGAAGAAAAGTCACAGAGAGGAAATGATGGCAAACTGTAGGAGAGGCTGTTGCCAAAGGGCAAGCTGATACTAATGTTACTGATGTCGAAGATAAATAATAATTTATCAACATTAATTAATGAAACCAAATAATGTATTATATCAATATTTTATTTTAATTTAAATAATGTCATTTACAAATGCATGGAATGTGAATAAAATAAGTAATAACTAAATTGCATAAAACTTGTAATAATGTAAGTGATAAATAAATGATACTTGATTTTATTTCTGTAAGTAGGTTTGCACAAACACTTTTACACGTCAATCATATTTTTAAAAAACTCGATGAGGTCGTCGTTTCCTATCTGACTACTCTGAGAAGAAATGCCGAAGACAAACTCAGAGGTCACAGTCTCTTTTAAAGTCCAGACATAATCTTGGTCAGATCATGTGAAGACCATGCAGATTCGTGTCTGAAATGATCTTTTGAGGAAAGAATCACACATATTGAGTGGACCTATCCAGTCAGTGCACGCATTTGTAATCATGCAGCTCAACTCAACTTAAGGTGCTCAACGATTCGACGAACAATACCAAATAAAGGACATTTGGGTAGGCCGCATAAATTATTCAAACTGCCAGACCAAGATTAAAACTAACTAAGATAGAAAAATTAAAAAAAAACAACAATGACCCACACAGTCTTCACATTCACAATAATTAAAATAATATAATACTTTAAAAAGTAAATGCGAGAGCGGTGGTGGCCCAGTGGTAACGGCCGCGACTTACGAATTGTAGGTCGCGGGTTCGAACCCAGACAGGCGCTTTACTTTGTGTAAATTATTTCATCCCCACTGCTCTCAAAACGGTGAAGGAAAAACATCGTGGGGAAACCGGCATGTCCTAGAACCAAAAATTCGAAGACTTGTGACATCTACCAACCCGCACTGGGCCCGCGTGGTGGATTACGGCCCACTCCCTCTCACAGAGAGGAGGCCTGTGTCCCAGCAGTGGGAACATTATAGGCTGATTATGTACAAAGTAAATACTCATGTCATTGTATATATAAAAATTCTTTAATGTCAATGTGTATACAAAATTCCAGAAATAATCTTGGTCGGATCATTTGAGGGAAAGTCGAATTATTAATTCACTGGAGTAATCGGACATGTGGAGTTTCTTGCCGGCTCTTCTCCATAGGAAACAACCAATTGGAACCGTGCACCTAGCTTCTGACGTTTCATAAGTGCCCATGTAGGTTTATGTGAAATAAAAATATTTTTGATTTTGATTTTTTTGATTTTGATGTGCTAGCTGTCACTTTGTGTAATAAAATGATCATATTTATTGTAATGGTGATCGTTTAGTTTAATCGATTTATATAAGTGTCAAGTAAACGTATAATATACGTGTAAAAGTCTAGAATACAATAAAACAATAAAAAAATGTGGAATAGTTCTTATCATATTTAAAAAAATCTTTACCTATTTTTATCTTTACCTACCTATTCCTTTCATGATACTGTTCAAAAAGATTGATTCTACTATTCAATATCCCTTTAGTTGTCCATTCACTTAAGGTTGCAGAACCATTAACTGAGATCTACTTGGGTAAAATGTAGAGTTAAATTCTGTAAAATACGTGGAAAAAAAGGAATTGTACAGTTCATTAGGATCATAACTTACTATTAAGTTTGTTTTTAAAGCTCTCCAAGCGACCCTCAGTTTTTGGCACTACGGTGATATCTCTCTTAGCCACTTTTTATCTTGCTTACTAAATGTAATCAATTTTCCACAGTGGTCAGTAGCCAATTGACTTATATTTTTTTTATTAATTGGTAATATGTCAGTAAATATACTATCCAAACATGTAGCTGAGGTGGCGGCTATTCTAGTAGGCTCTAAAAGTAAATGATTAAGACTGATGACTGAATGATTATGACTGAAATAAATTTTAATTTTTTATGGACATCGATGAGTCCTCTAAGAAATTGACATTAAAATCATACAATTATATTTTTTCCTAATTTACCAAGTTTTTGTAACTCAATCAATTCGTGATACTCTCAAAGCAATCATAAATCGACGATGGAGGCCGGTACACGCTCAATACAACAAGCCGCTCCAAATCCACACAAGCTATTTCTATAGTCCGCTCAACAGAGAGGCGCACAATATCCTTCGTTCTTTGAATTTAAGTTGTTTAGTTAACAGTATCAATGAACCACCGTGTATAGCATTTTCTCTGCTGAATAAACTACCAACCTGGTGATTACTGAAATTAAACAGTAACTGATGGCTTTTTAACCAATGTTCTGTAATACATAAAATATCAATGTTGTTACAGTTCATGAATAATTAAATTGCAAGGTCTTTTCTCAACATACCTTCAGTATTTTGGTGCTTCAGGTTAACTGTGTTAGAAATTATTCTGACACTTTGATGATTTGGACTAGTATTTAAATTATCTCCATTAATCGTGCAAACGGTTTTCTCTGTTGTCTCAATTTCTAATTTAAATTAATGTCAGTTTGTGTAGCCAAGTTATTGGCTGAATCTTTGAAAATGTTAGATAATTGCTCAATAAAAGCAACAGTTCTATTAGTCAAGTTCTTGGCTGATACTTATGGCTTGATGGCTTTATAAACAAAAAGTATAGCGATTAGGCTATTTGTCTTTTTAAACAAACAGTAAATACAATTTATATTTTGTCACATACAAATACTTAGTGTTAATTACATGGAAATTATTATTGCTTAATGTCATAATATTTAACATTATTTTCTTTCTGTGGCAAACTGTTACTATAAGGAAATGTAAACATAACTATCTGTCTAAGTCTAGCTCAAATACAAGTAAGTAAATCACAATTTTATTTATTTTATAAATGATGGAAATGTAATTGCATGAACAGTATCAGAAATAAAGGCTATTTGAATTTGAACTTAATGCTGGCTACAACATTTATTTTTTATGCCATGTCATTGAATAAACCAGGCTTTATAAAGCTATTTACAGTACAGGAAGACATCTTATTTTGTAGTACAATAACTTCATCATTTTAAAATTAAGTGAAAAAGCTACATTTATTATACTACAGAAAATCGTCTATTGTATCTATTTCAATCAATTGGACTTTCATTCAACTGAGGCTGAAAAATCTCAATAATTGATGCTGATTTCTGAAGACTCAATAATTATTGCGTTTTTGCCAACTTCACACCTTCAAGGACTCTGAACGAGACACAATAGAAGTTGTATTTTTATGACGCCTATGGGCCTTAATTGTCCTTCAAAGTGTTAAATCAATAAAATCTATAAAACTAATTAATATTACAAACAACATCATTGGCTTACTTATGTTCAATTGAATAACAAACCTTACCTACACAAAGCAATTCGTTACAGGCATAACTAATAGTTCTATTAGTTATGCCTGTAACGAATTGCTTTGATGATTTAGATGTTCATCTAGGTAAGTAGCCACATTACTATCGAGTCATTCAAAGTAATGTATGATGGGATGAGAGTGTTAAATAAATCCTAGGAACAAAACCTGTGTGTATCATTTTGATTTCGTGATCCATATTCTGATGGCTGTTTTTGTTGACGCTCCCAGACTAGCAATCGTTGAGTGTTTTCGCACTAGGTTTACTCTCCGAGAGCGTCAACGAAGATACGGGCCCGCCCGAAAGCAGTGGATTAGTTAAAACAAGTGTCAAATATTTTTTTTGGTCAGGCAAAAACATCGGGATTGGACACAACTGTCAAATCGTGTTGAAATTCATTTTCAGTTCGGGCTCCGAAGTAATGTCATGTCCGTAAGTGATACGGATTAGGAAACGCACGTATCTCCGGGCGAAACTACCGACCTCGTGCTTCCCTAGTAGACCCCCTGGCTGGCAGACATAATACGCCACATAGGCATTGCGTAGCGTTGTGCAGGCGCTATGTTAGCGCCGCGATACGAGACACTACTATAGTCTTGTCGCATATAGCAATTAAACACTAAATAAGATAAAGAAAAAGCTATCTGAAAACCCAATGTCGAATTTCGGTCAAATTAAGGTGATTTATTGTGAGCGTATAAAAGATAATGTAGGTGAGAAGACAATATATCGTTATACTGTGTCGCATAAAACAACAATAATTCAGCTAAACTATAACCATTTAATAATAACTATTTTGGCAACATTTAACCACAAACAATACTTACTCAAAAATCTCATACCTATCAGCACAATACTCAAGGACAAGTTATGCTTCTAAATCCAGGTACATCAATAATCCCTCGTTGGAAGACTTGTACGTCTTGATTATCGCGCATGCGCTCTGCGAGGGCCTTCTCGTGCGCTAGCGGGTGCCATGCGCCGAGAGTGCACGCGGCGTCGTCGTGGGCCGCGTGGTAGTGGCACCGGCGTGTCGCGCGCGCAGACGGCACGTACTCGAGCATGCGCACGCGCGCGCATCGGTGCAGCGCGAACCATAAACCTGAAAAGGTAGCTATCTACTTAGCGCGAGAGACCGACAAATAGAATCGAAAGACTATGATGAAATAATGTTGGCGTGCGGTGGATGATTGAACGGAAAGACTAAGAGGCGTAAGTATTTTATAGTTGAAAAAAAAAGCTGTAAAACTGACGCTTTATCCTAATTTTAAGTAGGCGTCGTTTCTTTTTTTTTCGTGTTGAAGCTTCGGAAAAGAGCTTTTATGTGTCATATTAACGAATCATTGATGTTGGTCGCGATATATATTATATATGTACGTAGATATAACCTATCGGTTAAGTGAAAATAATGTATTTGAAAATTATTATCTTACGGGAAATCCTTTCTTACAAAATCAAATTGTTTATTAGGAATCCATATTTTTAGTGACACACCTATAAAGCCTGATGACGGAGGGTTTCTCCGTAGACGGTAAGGAGACGTGTCCTGTAGCACCGACCATAGTGCCCATAGCACTTGTGGGTTCAGCAAATGGACATCTGCTTTGTGATTCTGTTCAAGTAACCTGAAACAATGAAAATACTCACATAATCAGCTGTTCCCACTGCTGAGACACAGGCCTCCTCTCTGTGAGAGGAAGTGGGCCGTAATCCACCAAGCAGGCCTAGCGCGGGTTGGGGATGTCACATGACTTCGAATTTTTGGTTCTAGGACATGCCGGTTTCCTCACGATGTTTTCCTTCACCGTTTTGAGAGCAGTGGTGATGAAATAATTTCCACAAAGTAAAGCGCCTGTCTGGGTTCAAACTCATGACCTAAACTCGTAAGTCACGGCCGTTACCACTAGGCGACCACTGCTCTCCTGAAGCACTCTCATGAAAATACACGATTAAAGAGATATATAGATAGATATAAATAAACCAACTTTCGGTTTCTCTTAAAATAAAAATGGTTTTTTTCAGCTTCGAGAACTTAGTATGTAGTAACTATCTAACAAAGTAATACGAAAAATAAAATCGATCTTCGAATAAATGTTTTATCGGTCAGAAAAGATAAGTTTTTATAAAATTTTGATATACCAGCGATGGTAGCTAATTCGGATACCGGCACTGCCAATTGTATAGCCAAATCGGCTCCTGCCGCCGGCAGTAGAGACATTCCGAAAAGTTAACTTACTTCTTATAAACGGGGAAGAGGGGATAATCGGGAGAGTGGTACCAGTCTTCTAATGTTGATGAGTAGTTCGCCGGATCCCATATAAGAATGGACACATTTTGAAACAACGGATCCTCCAAAAACTTAAATTCAGGCCTGGCTATCACCTGAAATCGAAATAAAATTCTATCATCATCTGCCTGCCTTTTCCCAACTATGTTGGGGTCGGCTTCCAGTATAACCGGATGCAGCTGAATACCAGTATTTTACATGGAGCGACTGCCTATCTGACCTCCACAACCCAGTTACTGGGTAACACGATACCCCTTGGTAAGACTGGTTGTCAGACTTTCGGCCTTCTGACGACCCGTAACAACTCTCAAAAATCTACAAATGACAGCCCGGACCAACAGCTTAACGTGCTTTCCAAGGCACGGAGGGGTCTTGGTATGTAAAGATGGTCACCCGTCCACGGATCAACCGCGGCAAGCGTAGCTTAATAAAATTCTGTAAACCCCGAATTTTTTTAATTTATAAAAGGACAAACCTTTTTGGTTATATTTCTGAACATTTGCATTTGTTACTGGCTTTTTGCTAAAATCACTGTGAAAAGCATTACATTTTTTTTATTAGTTTTATTTTTTTTTATTTACAGTCGCTCCGTGTAAAATACTGGTATTTAGCTGTATCTGGTAAGACTGGAAGCCGACCCCAACATAGTTGAGAAAAGGCTAGGCAGATGATAATGATTAGTTTTATTTACTGGAAATGGCGTCTTTTTTTATTTTTCTAAATCAGCCTGCCCTTTATTTTTATTGTAGTGCAACCTCTATAGAAATATTAAAAAATCTACAACTACTGGCATTTCGCTGTGAAAAAGATTATGTGATGACATTAGGTTTTATTTTATTTTACTTTTTTCTTGTTAAATGGCGGCCAGTGCAATTGGCCTAGTATCTATACACCTACTTATTAATAATTGAGGGGTATAAAATCAAAATCCGCTATAATGCTTATGGACCAAATTTGAGTTAGTAGCACCGTTGGAAACCTCGTAAAAATTGCTTTAAAATGCTTGGCTAGTTCCGTACCAGAACCCGCTAAAACATACAGAAATCTGCCCACCAAAAATAGATTCAAAATCAAAAGCCCCTATAACAGTGCATACCAGTAACAAAATCCTCCATAATTGAATCGACCAATAACAGCACCGCATTTACGTCACGTGATCAACAAAACAGTATGGCGATTGTTGAGTGCCGGCGAAAACTTGTGTGTGGTTTTTTTAACGAATTTAATTTGTATCCTGTGATATTTTTTAAAAATACGTTTTGGTGGGTTTTGATACTATACCCCTCAATTCTGGTGCAACAACCTTTCTATGTAGTTAGATTCGAGAACTATACACACAAAATATTGTGTGATTTTTGCAAATCATGCGGAATTTACAATAATATTTTGTATATTAACGGTGCAGTTGCCAACCTACCTGTGAATTGAGCACTCTGAAAGTAGTCTTGGAGCCGACACTTTCCGTATAATTTTCTGTGGGCGCGTTGTTGAATCTCAATACCATGTCGTGAGAATCTGCCGACACAAATAAGTTTGCTTGTAAGCTTGCTCATCAAGACTATTATCTCATCTACTAAGTTCTGTACCTACTTATAAAATGTATCATCAAAGTACAATTATTTCATCTGTTAAAATACACTCTCGGACTCCTAAATCGAGCCACCGTGCATTTTTATGTTTAAAGGCCTAAAACATCAAAATAATGATAGGCTAGAGAAAAACTTGTTATGCAGGTTTGAAGCTGATATACTGCACATCATTTCGCTATCACCATTGTTTCAAATTTGAATTCACGAATTCGAAAAAGAGAAGAAATTTTGGAGTTTGGTCGGTCTTAGAAAAGCAACAAGCTTTAATTAGAGCACCTATAAGAGTATCGAAATTGTTTTCCTTATCCATTCTTACGTTCAAATTATGGATACTACACCGGAAGTAGCCGTGCAAGCTGTGGAACTTCTAAAGTCTGGGCATAATCAGCGATACCGAAGTGCACAACTTCATGTACCTAAGTCGTTTTACCGTTCAAAGAATTTACCTTCGTGTGCCGTCCAGAACGACCACAAAACTGGGTCACTACAGCACGACAAGATCTGTTTATATTTACCACCAGCCTGCAAAATCATCACCTGACCTCAGACAGATCCAAGAACAACTTCGAGACTTTCATGGACTGGCTATTTGTGCTCGAACTATTAGAAGGAGACCTGAAGAACGTGACCTGAAATATCATACGCCATCCAATGGTCCCAAACTGATACGAGCTAACATAATGGCGCGCCTACAGTTTGCACGCGAACATTTGCAGTGGACTCAACGTCAACGTAGTCAAGTTCTTTTTACGGAAGAAACCAAGATTATGCTGTATGGCAATGATGGACATAGGAAACTCTACCGAAGACACACTCTCCTTGTGGAGAGTGTTTTCAGAAATGTTGCATTGAAGAGAAGGTGAGTCATGGCAAGGGATCATGGTTACTAGATAAACATTTTCTATAAGTAAACCATTGTTTTCTTCAAAAATTCCACGCTAATTTTGTCCCTTAAAAACGCGAAAAGACGACTTATTGCAATAAAACTGTTTTTTTTTTTTAGTATTCCGATTTTAATTTTATATAAACGGAAATGATAGTGAGTAACTGGCTTCAAAACCACATTATTAACAGCTCAGCACTAAACTGGGGTGGGCGGAAGATCAAGCAAGATCATGGGATCTTGTGCGACTTCGGCGATCCCCGGCTGGTGCCGGCCCGCCTTTGCCACCTCAGGCCCGCGGGGGGAGTGAGGTGTAAGACTCCCACTGCGACGTCCAATAGGGGCGCGCGTGAAACACTACGCGCCGCCACCTCGGGTCCTGCTGTGTGGGGGACGACGGATGTCCCCGAGTCCGTCGCCACTGGACCCATTTAACCGAATTCACAATTTTTCGACAGTTTACGAGGGCTGCACTAAAAGTATCGGGAATAATAATAATGTTTATTCACGTAAAAATGTACATTAGTTATCAAGTAGAGTGCTTAATCTAAACTTATAGTACACAAAAGTATTAGCATTTGGGGCCGAACTAGGCATAGCCTGTATTTCAGCCCTCAACGCCGATCCCCCTGAGTTACAAATTAATTATCATTATTATGTCCGTGCAATGATCACATGTATGTAATGTATTAGAAATATAAAAATAAAAATTAGAAATTTAAATTTAAGTTAACAATATTTAAACTATAATATTTAAGTAGGTGTGTATGCAGTCCTCTCTTTGTCTGTGATTACTAAGTTTAATTTTAATAATTCAACTATTGTCTTTTAATTTATTTTTAGCTAGGTATCTCAAGCAATTTTTTTGTCTCCTCATATGTGAGTTTCTGTAGGTACTCACTTACTGTAGTTTTGCAAGACTTTTTTGTCATCGGGTAGTGTTAAGATTTTTTTTTTATGTTATTGTAGATGTAGGGGCAAATAAATGGAGCAAACCTATTGCTAAATTTTGTTTTAGTTGCGATGGGCTTTGGGCAAACCACATATTTTGTGCGCCTATTTAAAGTGAGTGGGTTGTAAAAGATCTTCTTATGTTGCATTAATATAATATTGAGAAGGAAAAGTTGCCTCACTGTACGGACTCCACAGAATTCGTAAAGCTGCGTAGTATGAGACAATCTGGGTTTGAAGGTGCAAACCTTTAGGATGGCACGCTGGGCAACCTCAATTGGTTTTAATGTAGTTTTAGGGGATCCTCCCCATGATGTAATACAGTAAGTAATGAGGGATTGACAAAGGGCTGTGTATATCCGCTTCAGCACGGAGGGTTCGGTGACGTGTCGGAGGGTCTGAAATATATAAATTAGTTTCCTGATCCTACCACAGAGGGCCTTTGAATGGAATATTTCCACTGTTCCTGTCATATTAAAATCTTTTTAATTGAAAACTCCTTGGTTTTAAAAATAGAATACCATTTATTTATTTAAAAAAAGATTCTCGGTCTTGCCCCAAGGTTTTGTCAAACTTGTTTACTCGTTGAGAAAATGGAATTGACTCGGGAAAATTCAAGAGCGATGATTTATTATGACTTTCGAAGTGGTTTAACACAAAAACAGTGTGTTGACCGGATGATTTTCATCACCTGAAGAAGCTGTGGACGCCTACAAAACGGCCACTTTGGAGACCCCAACTTCCGAATGGAATGGTTGCTTCAATGATTGGTTCCATCGTATGGAAAAATGTTTCAAATTTTGCGGAGAATACTTCGAAAAGCAATAAATACATTTTTAAATAGTAATGTTGTGTCACTTCCTTAATTCTCGAAATTTTCAGTGCCGCCCTCGTATAATCTAACGTGTATAATACCGATCGATTATAAGGGTAGAAGTCAAAATAATCAACCGCAACTCATGTGAATTCCAGTTAGTAACGTTACTCACATATACTAAAATGTAACTCACGGAAAAATTAGGAAGCATTCAGATTGAAACAAAATACTTTACAAAGAATAACTTTTATTAAAGAATACTTATATATGCATGTTGAGTATATAAATGAGTCTAATAACTAAACGTTTATTGCTTCTGAACATTATAATTAGTATTATTTATCTGTTATAATATTTATTTTAATGTACTTTTAATCAGCTTGAGGTTCATTTTTTATAGTATGCTAATTAATAACACCTATTTTTATATAATATAATCGGGTATAATCAGTAAAAATCAGTAAAAATCAGTAAAAATCAGTAACAATCAGTAACAATCAGTAACAATCAGTAACAGAATATAATCAGATACATAATCACATAATTATATTTTTATAAAAATCAGCTTCTTTGCGCTGTTTCACCCGATTTAAAATGTTTTTTCAAAATAATAACCTATCAACTATTCAACAATAATAGATTATCTGAGATCTCGAAAATATAAGCTACCAAATATTGTATTGCCTAATATGAATGAATAATCTTAAAAACTAAACAAAAATCTTACTTTCTTCAAAACTTTCAGTCTTTTAATATCTTTAGAATATCTTTATCATTATTATAATAATTTTTCTTTGGTCGCTTGTTTTTGTTATTCTTCTTAGGTAATGATACGTTTTCTGGAAAATACACTCTTTCATTGCTTAATATAACTATATTCTTCTTTTTCGTTTCTGTTGAGGATATATTTTCGTTGTGAATCATCGACGTAGAGGGAGTTACTTTAATTTCTTTCATATCGACCTGATTCATTTTAAGATTATCTACTTTGTTTGGACTTGTTGAAATTTCAACTTCTTCACAAATAGCCAAAGGATCATTAGTTAGGAGTGCCGTCTTACTAATATCCATATTCTCCAAATTTATTGCATCCATAATTTCGTTTATGAATACCCTTTCTTCTTGCAAATCATCTAACAATGACGTTTCGTTGTTGACTTCACGTAAAGCAGGTGACCACTTCTTATCTGTAAAATTTACAGCACAATTTAACAGATCAACAGATCGTACATCAGCATGTATAGCGTCGTCTTCATAATATTGAAATTCCTGTAAATCTGTTTTTTCTTTTTGATGCTTTTCACTTTCCTCACCGTGTATTTCTTTCAATATTTCTTCTTTTTCTTTCTCTTGATTTTCTTCTTCATCTTCTCTGACATTTTCACGTGTTTTTCTTCGTTTCAGAAATTTGTTTATGATTACTTTGTCTGCTCTATCACAATTTTCTTTTCCCTTTTGAAGACTTTTATTTATTTTCCTTTTTTGCACATTTTCTTGACGCTCTAAGTATCTTCCACTTCTTTTATTTTCTTCTTCATAGTCTTTTCCTTCTTTGTTTTCAGTTTGAAGAACTTTGGTTTTTTTACCTATCCCTTTTCCCTTAGAAATAGAGGCTACTTTTTTGCTTTTATTTTGAGGAGAAGTTTGCTTTAAATCAATATTCACTTGTGGTACAATCCCTTCGAGACTTAAGAAGCTGGACAAATCAAAGTAAGCTTTATTTTCTGCTGTATTTTTAACATCTGAAAGTTTCGTTACTGTATTTGAAAAAGAAATGTTCTTGTAGCTGTCATTAGTTAAAAATTGTTCGTCCTCAAAAGTATAGCTGTCATTAGATTCGGCGTATGTAATATGAGAGTCAGTTGAAGTTGTAGAGTCTGTGTCATGAAATAGTTTTGATTTTTTGGTTGCCCTATTGCCTATTTTTCGTTTTTTAATGTTCCTTGAAGCATTCTCGTTTTGAACAGTATCTTTTTTTAAGGAGTGAGTTTTCGGATTGTAACATCCACAAGTTCCTCTTGGCAAGGATGATTCACAGAAACAGCTGACATCGCGGTACCGTAGGGTTGATGAAGGGACATGGTAAGTAACTTGGTGTAATCTATTAGTACCTGGTACCAGTTCTAAATCATCAGGTATCTCATTTTGAGCATGACGAATAACAGATTCGGGAATAGAAAATATTTTAACTGATGATTCTTCATTTAAAATAGATATAGCATCATCGGCACAGGTCACATCATTGCCACAGGCAACATTTTGGTCGAGCAGTCTTTTTACAGCACCACCTACTCCATCGGCAGCGCCCTTCCCGTGAGCAGCCTCAAAAAATGACCAAGTACCGAAAACCAATTTATATTTTTTGCATAACTCTGTCATTTGGTAAAAATTTTTTTTTTGTTTGTACTGAGTACTTGGACCATCTGAAAAAAAGTGTATGATATCTATGTCCGGATTTAATTTTATTAATAACTCAATTACTGGTTCTATGTGCGCTCTGATGGCTCCAGGGTCACGGACGTTACAATCAGATAAGGATGCAAAAGGGATTTTTTTGTTATGTAAATATGCCATTCCTGTGTGAATTGTAATTTGGCCCTTTGATGCTCCAAAATGTAGAGCCTGTATTTCTTCATTAAGCTTGCAACAGTAATTTTCTGAAAAATCTATTATTAAAGCTACTTCGTTTGGTTTCAAATTGTCGATTATTTCTCGATATTTTTTGTGTTGGTGAGAGATATTAAAATAATGCTGTCGAAAAACGTGGAGCTCAGTCAAAAACGTATCTTTGAGTTTTGAAAATGTGTCCTTTATAATATCTTTAACATATTTCTTAGTTGTAGTTGTTTTTCTGTCTAATCCCTTCTCAAACGTAAATTCTTTTCTAACCCACTGTATCCACGTGCATTCAGTATCGTTTGTAATTTGAGTCAAATTCATTTCAGGTATGGTATTTTTACACTTTTCGCAGTTAAAATACATACAATCATATGATTCAATGCTGCACACACACATTGCAAGTATTTCTTCCAAATCAGAAGTGCCTATAACACCGATTTTCTTTAAATGAGCAACTTTGAAGGCTAAATTGCTGTGCTTTATACATGCAACGGTGTTTCTGTCACTCAGTTTCGGCCGTACCACATTTCTTGGTTTATTTCGTCGGAAAGTTGAAAATGAAGCTTTTCCTTCCTCGCGTACATATTTTGTGTAAAGTTTTTTTAAAGAACTGAGCAAATATCTTTTTTGTAATTTATCATTACCTCTACCAACGCATTCTTTTTTTCCCGCTGACATTTTTGAGTTATCATCTCTGTTAAAAAAGCACGAATCTTTTCTTCTTCTTTGTAAGTCCTATTTTTTTTCTTATATTTTCTTAATCTGCCCTTTAGTCCGAGTGTTTTTGAAATTTCAGTTTTCAAATTATATTTTTCTACTGTTTCGGATGAAACAATGTCTTTCAGTATCCGTTTTGATTTGTTGTCATGTTTGTCATATGCAGTTTGTAATGAAGTGTTGATTACATTTAGTTGTAGTATCTGCTTTTTCACTTTATTTTTTTCAGGAGTGGATACAAATGGAATGTTTTCATTTATAAAGGACATCGTTTTAGTCAAAGGGGTATTCGGAGATTCTATCAAGGAATAAAGAGGTACAATCTCATTTTCCGCTATGGTCATTCCTGATGAAGATGTTGATGCGCCAATATTTAAGACTTCAGGTGCGCTGTTGGTTTTTCTCTGTGATGAGTTTATTAAAGAAACCCTGTCAGTGGAAATATTTTCCACAGTTTCAGTTTTATTTTGTCCTGAGTTTGCTATTGATTCACGCAGCTTTCTAATTGTATTTTTATTTCGGTATAGTTGTTTTTGTAAAGCTTGTCTTTGCAGTGACATATTTTCTATAAACTTCTTTTGATCTGCTACTAGTTTCTTTAGTTTTGCACATAGTCTTGCATTATATTCACAACATTTGTTTTTCTTTGCTTTTGTTACACCAACATCATTTTGCTTCTTTTTTGCATTTCGCCATTCTCGTCGCTTATTTTCTTTTTCTCTTTCACTCATTTCTGCGATTGGTTTTCTAACAGTTTTCATGTATTCTCTATGCTTTTTCTTCTTTTCTTCATATTTCTCTTTATCCTTTTTTAGTTTTTCCCTGTATTTTTTTTGCCTTTCGGCATTTGACATTGGCGCCATCTGAAAATATATCTTGTTTGTTAGGTATTATTTTAGGGAAGTAAATATTTTCCTTTACAGGGTAGATTCAAAGATTCAAAATTTTCATTAAAATGTGTAGGTAATGTAAGTTATTCTTTTAACATTTATCGACGTCAAAGCTAAGTATCAAGGATCTTACAAGCTTGGTTAAAAGAAGATAGCATAATGAAAGACAACATCGCAGAAAAGGTGGAGCAACCATTTAATTCATACTCTTTTCCAATCCGAAAAAGTTGCAGGTCTTTAGGTAGAAATCATCATCATCATTTTAATGTTCCCACTGCTGAGACACAGGCCTCCTCTCTAGGAGAGGGAAGGGGCCGTAATCCAACACGCGGGCCCAGTGCGGGTTGGTGAATGTCACATGTCTTCGAATTTTTGGTTCTAGAACATGTCGGTTTCCTCACGATGTTTTCCTTCACTGTTTTGAGACCAGTGGTGATGAAATACATTACTCAAAGTAATGCGCCTAACTGGGTTTGCACCTGCGACCTACAACTCGTAAGTCGAAACCGTTACCACTCGGCCACCACGGCGATGGGTAGAAATACTTCCAATAAATGAAACATGATTCGAAAACAAAATATATAATAATTATATATTTTGTTATTATAATTTCAACTTTGTTTAGAAAAATACGCGCGTTGTTTAGAAAAATATTCTTGACATAGAACAATTATATAGGGTAACTGGTAATTAGTGTACGATACATAATCACGTGATTGTGCTCATGGTAACCAACAACTTTTACTATGGAAACAAACCTAAATCTCGAAAAAAAAATCAACTGTTCAGTACATTTATGTTTGTCTAATGTACTGCACAGCATAATAAAAATTGTTTGATATCATGAGCACAATCACGTGTTTAAGTATCGTACACTAATTGCCAGTCACCTTATATGGATATAAAAATAATAAATATAAATAATAATATACTATTTACCTACCTCGTGTTAAATATCAGTGAATAATTTGTGTTATTCACAAGTCCTGTGAGTAACATTGTGCAATATGAAGTAGCCCTTAGTTGTGTTACGTTATCTACAGGAACAAAAAAAGGAATAACCTCTAAAATGGATACTCATGAATAACTTAAAACATCTTACCTTGATCATAAACCAGTGTGCCGTACAATCACTATAGTATGCTCTAACTGTTAACGAATTTAGATTTCCTAAATTCACATCCAAACTCGAAGAAACTTCTCGTTTTTCACAGGATTTTTTTTTATTTTTTTTTGTGTGCGTACACTTTTTCGTCCAAAACTCAAAGACGCGACAAGATGGCGTCTTGAAAGTCACGTGATATTTAGAAAAGTGTTGCTAGAGGATAATAAAAGTGCGAACTGGTAGTTTTTATTACTGGGTACAACTAAAACGCCGTTATCTACCTGGAGTTATTCACAGGATCAATATTTGTACTTTTATTTTAAGTAAGAATTTTATAATGGAATAAATGATAAATTACAATTTTATGTAAAGAAAACATTTGTTGCGATATTGATTTACATTTTTATCAAAAAAACGAAGCTTAAAACCGTATAATTTAGATCATTTTATATTTTTTTAATTGGCAGAACGCGCGAGGACACTTTCTATTTGTATGGACCAGAAATTCTTGACTTATGTTAAAAAAAATTTTTTCGGTTTAATTACATTGGAACCATTACAGAAATGATTAAATTATATAGAATATTAATGGACTTTAAATAAAAAATTGTTAATAGAAGCTTTTGATCTCTCTTGATCTTCAAAAAGGCCAATAAAGGTAGAGGACATGTGATTTTTTAACCCATGTACGATTATTTTGACTTCTACCCATAAACTAACGGTTCTCACAATCTTACGGTGACATAATACATCCAGTTTTAAGGTTAGGTACAGAAATGAAAACGTCGGTTATTTTTGGGCCTACACAGTACCATTTATATTAACTATTACGTCAATTTATTATGTATTTACCTATTTTAGTGTCCTAACGTCAGGCTAGTTGCCAAACATTAGGTCACCAAAATTAGTAGGGCTTTAGTTAACAGAACTAAATGAAAAATGATTTTATTTCTGTAAGTAGGTTTTTACAAACACTTATAAACATCAAACATATTTTTTTAAACTAGATGAGGTCAGCGGTTCCTATCTGACTACTCTGAGAAGAAAGGCCGAAACAAACTCAGAGGTCACAGTCTCTTTTAAAGTCCAGACATAATCTTGGTCAGACCATGTGAAGACCATGTCGATCGGTGTCTGAAATGGTCTTACTACTTAGCCACCGATATAGGCATGCACTTCCCGCTGAGTAATTCACATAATATATATCTAGGTTATACCGTACAACCCAGTTATTGACTAAAACTTACATATACGATACCTAGTTGTATCATACGGCATTTAGTTCTTTCCTTCCGGGTAGTCATACTAATCATTAATTGGCAGTGCATTAAACAATTACACAGATTAAACAGTTTGACAACAAAATTTTTGACCGCCAATCGCGACTATAGATCATTGTCATAATAGTTATAATTCGTACAAGGCCTTGGCTCTTGTAACTCATACAATAACGATTGCAACGACTCGTTACGTTTATAAAATAACGCTATCAGACCTTGTGGAGTGTTTCCGCTCCATTTCAACAATTTTGAAACATTCATAGACAACAAATTCCTAGAGAAATCTTTTTTCTTTGTGTTCATTAAGTTTCAGCACCCGCTATTGTAGCTATAATAGTAGTAACGCCTACTTGTACAACGGTAATGCTACTTGAGCCTCACTCAAGTAACCAAGCAGGTAGATACAGTCAACAGCACATCATTTTTGACATCTCACCATAGAAATCCTTCTACAATCTGTCATTTTGTCTTTCGTCTCTAACGATCTTTGTCTAGGTCCTTTTTTTATGTAGAAGGATTTCTACGGTTGGATCTCAAAAAAGGAGAAACGAAATGTCACTTTGTATAGAAAGAGTCGTGTCTTTTCTTCGAAGAAATAGAGAGCGTCATGCTAAGCCTGCTAGTTATACGAAACTGACAATTTTCTCCAAATGATTTTAAACCTTAAAATGTTGATGGTTCAGTTCAAAATCGAATGAGAAAATTTGACAGTTTGTGTTAACTTGATGTGCTGGCGACTGTACTTCATGTTTTAAAAATAATTACATGTGTCATTATATATTTTATCATCCCGGGTTCACACTCGCGAATTTGACGAAGTCAGAACACATTCTCTCTAGCGAGATCAACAGTGCCTAATTACTAATAAGGAACTATTAGTAATTATCAAGAAAAACTAGTCAAACATTTTGTTTAAGTCATCTGTGATCTAGTACAGTAACCCCGCGTTCTATTTAAAAGTAATCGTCGCCTTCTTAATTAAGTATGTCACTTTTCGCATAACCAGAAGGCGCCCTCTGTCGACGCGACCACGCGTTCATGTTCACCAAACCAAACGTGACATAAGAACACGACGATCGCGTAATCACGCGACGATCGCTTTTAAATGGAACGAGGCCTAAGGATGTACAGGAGTAGTACCTATGTATAGTTACGTAACCCGACCTGGCAGCAAATATAACGCTGGGCTTAAAAATAATATAATTCAGTCATCCACAGAAATACAACATGCATGCAATCTTCTGCACTCCGGCCGCCCGGCGACGCGATGCGATGGGCCGTACATATTTATATGTATATAAGAAAGCGGAACAATAGAAGTAAACAACGAGATTGATAATAAAAGCCCGATAATTACACCTATTCTTCAACTGTAATTAAGTAAACGGTTACTTTTTCTGCCATTCAATGAGTTATTGGCGGATGTTTGTAGCTACAAGTAGGTTTATAGGTATCTACTTACTTGTTTACGTTAGTAACAAACTATCAAACTGATTAGTACCAAGACTTAGAACCAAATCATGAATGTGTATTTATGGAAATCAGTAAAGCTAGCCACGTGTTCACACTTCGAAAGCAAAAGAAAATGCCGAGACGATACCATTTAATGGAAAATAAAACTGTTCAATAATGTATGTCGCAATAGTCGCAGCCCTTTTGTTTACCAAAGCTACATAATGCTTACATTACATGTTACATAGTTTTTTATATGTAACATCTTTTCTCTCGCTTTCTGGGGGAGTGATTTCGTGAAAAGGCACGGAAGTGTGGAGACAGGAAATGACAGCTTGAGCATGGAATAAATAAATAAAATAAAATTCATTTATTTCAGGTCCTTGACCCATATTAAATACAAAAGCTCACAATTATGTATGTCAATGATACAAATGTCACTTGTGCAATTAAATAAGTAATAAAAAGTCGAGTGACTCATAAATAAGTAAAGTTAATAATATGACGTAACAATATGAGTAGCAGAAAAGTGCCAAATCAAATCAATGAATGTCAAAAGCACCTAGCAAAATAAAAATAAAAAATAATTAAATAGAAAAATGAATTAAATTAAACAAATGAAGTCATGTCGCAAGGAAAAAAATAAAAACTAAAATTATAATATCCATACTACTTCAAAGTACTTTATAATAGCATGGAATTAGCGTGCTCATGGAATAAGTAAGTACTATATAGATTGAAAATAGAAGTAGTAAGTACTATATATAATTAGTAAGCACTATATAGATTGTAAGTAGGGTCGAATTCCGATCAGTGGACGACCGCTAGTCATGAATACATATTTCAGTAGATAGCTTTTTTCAATTCCGAGGTTAATTTCTATCGCTGCTCAGTTGCTTAATACCAAGGTGCGATGTCAGATGTTGCACATCATATGGCGACTACTGTAAGGCTCACTCGTTTTATTTGCTTCTTTTTTATTTGTTTTGTTTTGTTATTTATCAAATGAGAGGAAGCAAAAGAATTCCGCTATTTATGTAACACTGATTGGACAATAACCATTCTAATCCTCAGAGGAAAATCAAAGAAAAGCCATATTTATTTATCTGCTGGATATACATATATATATATTTTATATTTTCTCCATTTTCTCAAAATATGATAAGTTAATGGTGCCGATTCCCTTGTTCACAGACTAAACTAAATTAAAGTTCAGTGCATCTTTTTCTTTCTATTTCATTAAGAAAAGGACAGAAGATAAATTTTAGTTTAGTCCTGTCAAATTAATCAGCGCTTGACGTAAATTGGCGTAATTTTAGTAGGCAAGTTTTTAATCACGTCTAAACTTGTATGGAGTAATGACAGGCGCTGATTAATTTGACAGGACTAAACTAAAATTTATCTTCTGTCCTTTTCTTAGTTTAGTTTGTGAACAAGGGAATCGGCACCATTATCTACATAATATTTACAAATAAATATCTCGGTTTGTCTATGTAAGGATAACCTCACATTCCCTTGGACCGTTACTTCGAACATTATAATATCAGCAATATAATGGCTGAGAGGAGCGCGGGAAGCTCCTTATTGCCGGCGTATTGTATGCTGGAAGCGCACAATGGTACAACATGAATTATGCACGCCCTTTACGTGTGGGTTGATGACACCACGCCAACAATACCACACGTATCCTGGACAGCTTTTCTTTCATTGCTGCATAAAATACCTATAGTTAGAACAACCTTGCTTACGGACTTACGGTATATTTACGTATACACTTTTATTTACCGCCATTTATCTAGAAACAACTTTTTTCATAATTCACAATGAGTGGAAAACTTTGCCAAAATAGCGCGGTTTCGGCGTTTGAAGTCCGGCCATTTATATAAATCACAAACCTCTCCCACTTTGTTTGGAACTTACCTCACTGCCCACCATGAAAAAACACCGGCCAAATCCGTGTCGGACCACGCCCAATGGAAATACTGGTTCCGTAGTTGGGATGAATTTATCCCAAAAACAAATTTAATATTGTAGTTGAAAAACATGTTCCCTCATACATTCCAACTGCAAATGTAAGTTTGTCCGCACAATATTGGGAGATTTACCATGTTATTTTACCATAGATTTCTTATAGGTTTTCCTGTAATCTGCAAGTAAGGAACTATTTTTTGTATTGTTTTCAAAGTTTTAGGCAGTTCTCAGCAGTTTCGGATATAATAGTTTATATTCAAATACTTTTTTAAATAACTTTAAACAGTGTTTATTTCAAAATTATATATATGAAATCCTTACAACAAGCCCTTTCATTTGATATGTCACACCATACAATTTGCAATACTTTATTTTTTAATTTTCTAATATTTCCCCCAAATGTGACCCCCATATTCAAAATTCAGTTATTTACGTTACACTTCCTTGTATGGATCACATAAATTACTACCGATGTGTACTTACCAAGTTTCAACTTAATCGGTCCAGTAGATTCGGAGTAAATTCACTGTGACAGATGGACAGACAGACAGACAGACAGACACACGAGTAATCCTATAAGGGTTCCGTTTTTTCCTTTTGTGGTACAAAACCCAAAAAATTACAAAGAAAAATTAGATGACCGATTACTGAGTATCAACATAAACAAGTCATTACTGTAGTTACGATTTGTACCTTGATAGCAAATACAACGAAATCTCTGGCTTAGCCACCAGTGCCTTTCCGTCAGACATGATAATCATGGACCTCCAATGTTATGAGCTAGATAAAATAACACAACTTTCATAATACACTTCTTGTGGTATTTAGGAACGATAGGTATTCTATCGATAATGAAAATTCCAGGATCAACAAAATATGTAGCAACATCTATGTACTGCGACTATTCCAACACAAGAAAAATAATTCTAAACGACTCAAGTCTGAACTAGAGTCGAGCCCGACAAACGAGAGGTGTGGCAGTGGCACCATACATTTCCATATCATTCGCCACTCCCTTTCTTTAGCCTGCCGCAGATGAGCCGATATGAAGACAAATTTCATGTTAAGCTCGGTCAAAAGCTGCGTCAAAATGCTTTCCTCAGAAACAAGCTGTTTAATTTTATATTACTTACTTACACTTGCGATACTTAAAGTTTCTTTGAAATGCGATGCATATTTCTCGCTTTCTTGTGATTTTACATCTCTCAACATCATTAAAGGCTGGTATTTTCTGTGTAAGTAATGTTTTGTTTTGTTTAGCAGAAAGTCAATAAACATTCATGTTTGGCTCTGTTGGCGGAGTTGTTGCATGTATGTATTTCAAGTTCGACTTAGATTGCAACCAGCTGAGTCTGGCGAGAATATCTACAGCAAACACAATATCGTGTTGTCTGGTCACAATATTGTACATTTTTTTACGCTTTCTATTTCTACTCTGATAAAGAATAGAAATCGCTTGTCTACCAAAAATCTTTTGTCTACACGGAAAAGTCATTTTTGTCTACTCTTCCGTCGCCAAAACGCTTTTCTACGGTTCTCGTGCTAAGCCTGCTGTACAGTAAAAGGTTGCTCAGGTAAAGAAGCGGAAGCCTATATATATATATAGAGTGTTGTGACTCTATCTGGGAAAATCCTATATCCTGAACTGAATTGTGTTCAACTGGATTGATTGATTGATACTTAAGTTTACGTCCTGCCGTGTAGGTACCTACCTAGGTAACGGAAAACTGTACGCAAATCTTTAATAAACAATAAGTAAAGATGTCCTTACACGTGTCACCCCACTCGGAAGCATGTGTCATTGACTGTTCCATGTCTGGGCTATAAAATTATCGCAGATTTTCGAGAAAGGACAAAAACATGTGGTTTCTTAGTGACTAACGCAAATGTAATAAAATAATAATGTTATTCGTTGCAATTGTGAATCATCAAATTTTCTACCTTTGACATTTAGCATGCGTATTCAGGTGAATTTGAACACAAAAAATGCAATTTTGTGAATGAATGTGCATGACACCTAAGCATCAAAACCTTACATCAAATTCACATAGGTAATGTTGCGGTTACGAGGCTATTTAAGAAAATGGCCTCGTAAATAAAATAGATTTACTAGCTGCGCCCCGCGGTTTCACTCGCATTAACCTCGATCCCGTGGGAATATAGGAATAAAAATAATGTTATGTCCTAATCCAGGCCATGGTCTACCCATGTGCCATTTCATTAAAATCTGTTCAGTCGTTTTAGCGTAAAAGCATAACAAACAAACTCGCTTCCGCATTTATAATATTAGTTAGAATGGAAATAGACAAACAATACAACTTTTATACGACTATTAGCATAGCTGATAAGAGTTGAATGTTCCGGTGCGGACGCGTTGGTATTACAGAAGAGAGGCGCAGGCGCCGGCGCCACTGGGCAAACCTATCGTAATCGAATCAGCATATCAAACCATGCGTTTCTGTGTAAAACATAGATAGTGACATGAATAAATCAAAGCGTGATAACAGGTTGTACAACGAGCCAAGCAGTAGCCATTTGCGTGACAATAGCCAATAGTCGGACTTACTCGTATAATGATCTGCAGTAAAATGACACTTCTTACTGTTATTTCGTTAAAAAATGTTCTTAGTTAATAACTAAGGGCATTTTTTGTAGTGTAATTTTACTGTAGCTAATTAAAAGTCCTAGTGTATGCTTACACTACCTCTGTACCGTGTATGCTTACCGCTTAGGGATGCTCAATAGAACCACGATACCCAAATTGCAATGATTTTTTTTGGCATCTTCTCTAACTAGATCACACACACAAAACATTGATGAGTTTAAAACCAAATTCATTAATAAATCAGTGAAGATCTCAAAGCAAACTGAAATTGTATGAGTGTATTTGAACCCATATAGGCATCTAGGTACTAGTCTACATATATGTATGTCACGCACAGCACAACTTCTCTCAGGTACCTAAGTGTTTGGCTTTGAGCACACAATAGTCCACCCCTATCTCCACGAGCCACGAGTGTAGACTTGTAGGGCATAAAATTAAAAACGTGAAGCCGGCCAAGTCCGTGTCGGACCGCGCACAATGAAGGGCTCCCTTACATCGACATACGTCACGGTCAATTCTCCAACCACAAATGTATGTTATCCGACTATTACTCGTTAACTTGTAAAGCTAAGTAGCTGTGATACTTTTCCTTTTAATTTCGTTATTTATACTACTGCCGTGACCTTTTTTACTTATCCAAAAACAACCATTTAGCTGGTGGGGGAGGGACACTTGACTCTAACAAAAATTTGCACTTTAAAGCTTAATATTATGCAAACGGATCCCTAAATCGAAAAATAGTTTTCACAGACCCGAAATATTTTTAACCTATCCAACGATACCCCACATTATGGGATAGACGAGAAAAAAATATATCATCCCCACTTTACGTGCAAGGGAGGATTTATTTTACCACTATGTCGGCTCGTGATTAATATGTGTACCCAAATTACGACTTTCTAGTACTAAGAGTCTCTGAGCCTGCTATACAGTAAAAGGTTACTCAGTTGCCTATCGAGTGTAGTGGCTCTACCTGGAAAAATCCTATGTCCTGAATTGAACTGTGTTCAACTGGATTGATTGATTCTAGTACTAAGAGTGTCTGAGCTAAGCCGCGGACAGAAAGACAGAAAGACATGGCGAAACTATAAGGGTTCCTTGTTGAATATGGCACTCTAAAAAGGTGTATCCTGCTTCTGTTCACAAATCTGTATCTAATGAGTGGTAGTAAAGATAGGCACATGAAGACATTGGTGATAAAACTTATCGACTTGAAAAATGGAGATTCTTTTTGGCACCCTAGTGTTAGAATGTGAGTATGCTTGAATATACCCAACTACCTACATAGGAAGCGTAGGTAGCGTAACTACCTAAGCGATTTTCTCAAAAACCGGTCTACCGGTTTTTGAGAAAATAACACAACTCATAACTACCCATGTTGCTCAAGTCAGTCGCAAAGTGCACTACACGTTCCATTCGTTGAAATGCCTCCAGAGCTTCTTGCCCTTGAATACCAAAATCTCCCTTGCTCAAACTCTCATACAGCCCATCATAGACTACGCTGATACCTGTTATTTGGATGCCACCGAGGAGCTTTTAAATAAACTTGAGCGTTTGCAAAATATCTGCATTCGTTTTGTTTTTAACCTTAAAAAGTATGATCATGTTTCTAACTTTCGCAAGATTCTCAAGTGGCTCCCCATTCGTCTTCGCAGGAACTCTCGGATATTGTGTCTGCTATTTAACATCCTTCATAATCCTAGTACGCCATCCTATCTGCGGGAACGTTTTTCCTTCGCCCGTCCTTCTGATGCACCTTACAGGTCGCATCTTAGAAATCTCCTTAAATCCCCTCCCCACTCTACCGACTTCTACTCCTACTCCTTCACTGTGCACGCGGTTCGGCTGTGGAATTCACTTCCACCTGACATTAGGGACTGCCAAACTGTTGCTGTTTTTAAAAGAAGAGTGAAAGAACACTATCTTTCCACTTTGCCATAGTTGCATATTATGTATTTATTATTTTATACTATAATTATAAGTATATAAGTATTTTAGTGATATTTATTTTAGAAGTATGTATTTATGTAAGTATATTCTCATAGTGTATAATTAAATTAGTGAATAGTTTTATTTTGTTTTTATGTTTTTTGTTTTCTCTTTTACCTTACACACGTTGTCTACATCTCTATGTCTACTGTCCTATTGCAGGTATGCTGGAAGAGATTTCATTAGAAATAAGCATCACCTTTGTACGTATTTTTCTGTTCCTTTCTTTTTTGTCTGTTTATATGTGTGTACATAAACTGTTAAATAAATAAAATAAATAAATAAACATCACGCCTGTTTTACCCGAAGGGTAATACAGAGGTGCACCTACAGTACCCACATTTAATAATGCCTATAGACTGATGTCTTACTTGTTAAATTAGATCAAACTATTATTAGGTAAGTACCTATGTTCTGTAACACCTAATCAAAATATGCAAAATAATGTTTAATTAAATTAAGGGCAATGGAGAGGGCTATGCTTGGGGTTTCCCTACGTGATCGAATCAGAAATGAAGAGATCCGTAGGCGAACCAAGGTCACCGACATAGCCCGAAGAATTGCCAAACTTAAGTGGCAGTGGGCAGGGCACATTGCTCGCAGAATAGATGGCCGATGGGGCCGAAAGGTTCTGGAATGGCGACTGCGTACCGGAAGACGTAGCGTTGGAAGGCCTCCTACAAGGTGGACCGATGACCTTGTGAAGGCCGCAGGAATCCGCTGGATGCGGGAAGCACAAAACCGGTCGAAGTGGCGGTGCTTGGGGGAGGCCTATGTCCAGCAGTGGACGTCTTTCGGCTGAAATGATGATGATGATGAAATATAATACAAAGTGGGAACCTGAGTGTAGTGATTTAATTTTAATTTTATGTGTATTACTCGAGGGGTTTGGCGCTGATAGCCGAAATACAGGCTCGGCCACTAGGCCGAGCCTTTATTTCGGCCTATATTTAGTCGTACTAACGACTACAGATGAGCACACCACTTTAACTGTCCTAAATTAGCCTGTTAAAATATTTTGTAATTTATGTCTAAGTTTTCTTTAATTAAAGATAATTATTATTATTTTATTATAATCTGTTTCACTGAGTAATCAGTGAAGCCCCATGGACAATAATTCGTGTAATTCGCATACAATTTGGGCCGTTCGTTGAAGAGGCCGGACTACGCATGTCAATGCGTTTCACAAAGCGAAGATCCGAAGCGATAAGTGGCACAATACACGGTCGATCACCTACCCATACTGACCATACTGATAAAGTAGTATATACTCAATACATAAGATAATGCTACATAATATCCTGACTAATATTTTAAATGCGAAAGTGAGATTGTTTGTTTATTTGTTTGTTTCGCTTTCACGCTAAAACGGCTGAACGGATTCGGATGAAATATGGCACATGGCATGGCCTGACCATGACCCGGATTCGGACATAGGATACTTTTTATTCAGATGTTCCCACGAAATCGAGACTTATGCGGGTGAAAGCAGCTAGTTTAAAATAAAAGGGAAATAGCGCTCTGCTTCTGAAGTCCTATTTCTTACAAATTGAACAAAGCTTACCACTACCAGCACCAACCCATCTGTGTACCTATCCAAACTTTTTCAAACCCATATTTGAATCACTCAACCTCAAAAAATGTGTAAAATAATTATATATAACGTTAATGGGCTCATTACCGGCTTCTGACATAGCTAACAAGAAAAACAAATAATAAAGCTTTGTAACTTAAAGCACATTTGGGGCGATAACTGTAAATGGACTAGCGACTAAGTAGGCATACCTACGTACGGTTAAGAACAGTCATATCACGGCCGACTCATCTGCATTGTGAATCATGCGCAGTGTACGCATCGCCATCGCTTTGAGAATAGAAACACTTATAGAAAAGTATCAACATCGTAGGCGAATAGCAAGCTACTCATTAATTTTTGCCAGAACGGTTACTTTAAATTAAATGATCCACAGGATCCACCAGTTTCAACGAACATGATATTTTTTGCTAAAGAAATAGCCGCAGAGTTAGAGGCATTTTATACCGGATGCGGAGTGGATTCTTCTCTTGGCTGCGCTGTGCTGCTGTGACAGACGTGACAGTTGATCAACTGACTAATGTTTTAGTAGCGCGAATAAGAGCGACCTTATTTCTACATAGATAAGTAGGATTTGGAACAAGTACCTACGTGGCTTACCTATAAATTTTCCTAATTCTGAGCCAAGCAAAGCTCCAGCGCTTGTGACAACCGCACAAGTGTTATAGTAACGTCCCTCCTGCAGCGGTGCTCTCGGTATCTTATACCCGAGCCTCCCAAACGGGTCATCATCAGCCGTCACAGTCCGTAACTTCACACGTTTCAGAGCACACATCACCTCGTCTCTAGAACTCGTCTTACGATTACTGTTATTATATTTAACGTCATATGTATTGTGAGCGTCTAACCCCGATGTAAACACTTTGCTCGCCCCCATAAGGACTCTATGAAACTCTTTTAACAACAGCTCCTTGAATTCCGCGCTTCGTTTTTCACAGTCCATTGATAGTAAGTCGTTGCAAACATATTTATCGCTGTCGAACTCCAATAACGGTTTGTGTATGTTGGGGAACCTGGGGCTGCCGCTACTTTTTCTCACTATGTTATTGGACGAAAGGACATATGAGCCAGCAGTCTTGTTAAACGTTTGACTTGATCCGCCACTGCTCCAGTAACCACCGACTGCCGACCTTCGGTTTTTTTGAAGGAAATCGATTCTTAAAGTAGAGTTAGATGGTAATTTAAAATGAAGTTTTTCCGCTGCGTACTTATCCTGGTAATTAACACCAGAAACCATGGTTTTAGGTGGGTTTTCTGACGTCCTGCTCGAATTTCTCTGCTTTTCGTCGTACATCCAGTACTGATACCAAATTAAATACAAGTAGCCGCACATACCGAAGCAGAGGATGTTAATAAATATCCAAACCGACATCGCTGCAGCTCTCATGTTTGTTGTATGTTAAACTACACACTGAATTAAATTCCGATAGCACGATTATACTTTTCAACATAAGACGATGATTTAAGAAAACAGTTAAACTGTTATCTAACCTTGAATATAAAAATCACAACCGTAAAATAGAAGAGAACTGTTTCGGCTGAATCTGTATTCGTTGGGCGGAGTGCGATCAGCTGATAAGGTGCGCACTGCGCATGCGTATGATCGGCTGCGAACGCCACAGCGCCCTTTGTCTTATTATTGTAGCAAGAAATGAATCCATAATAAATAAGAGAAACGTGTTGCAAAATGCAAAATAGTAAACTACGCCAACACAACTCGACTTTATAAAAAAGTCGGAACGTTATACCTACCTACGTGATTATTACCTTTATCAAATGCCGATCCCCGGCTTATGAGTTATGAATAATATATAGTTTTTTTTTCAGCAGCGTCGGTTGCACTTTAGCCTTTGACAATCATATACTTAAGTTGGTTACGATGTCGTTGCTGTTAATGTATTGTAAATTGAAATAATCTCACTTCTTAGTCATTTTCGCCCAATTTCCATCTTTCCCTTTCTGTCTCGAGTGCTTTATAAACAATTCTCTTACTTTATTTACCTCTTACTTTGTTTCAGGTACGGGCACAGTACCATTTCAGCCCTCCTTAAAGTGACTGACTATATAAGGCCGGAAACGGAAGACACTAAAGTTACAGTCCTAGTGTTAATTGAGTTCTTCAATGCTTTTAATACCGTCAGTCGCTAAGTCCTTTTATCCATCCTTTCCTATCTTATGGTCTCTCTAGAGGTATTGGAATGATTTTCCTCTTATCTTCGGGGGCGTGAGCGGTCTGTTCATGCTGGAGACTCTTCGCCGAGTTGGTGTGATCTTGCAGCTGGCGTCCCTCAAGGCGGTATATTATCTTGTCTTTTGTTCTCCATTTTTATTTATCTCATTACCACCGTGCTTCGAACTGCGTATCAGATTTATGCCGACGATTTGCAGCTTTACTGCCAGGCAACTGTTGGTAACATTTTTGATGCGATTAAGCGGGATTTAGGTGTGGTCAAAAACTGGTCTGATCGATTTGAGATGGCGGTTAATCCTACCAAGTGTCAGGCTATCATAATAAGGAGCATCCACAGCATAAGGAAGGTCCTGATGTTCAGAGGGATCTAAACATCAGTCAAACATCGTGGTCCCAGGGGGGGGGGAGGTCATGACCCCCAAAATAATTAAAGCTGTTGAGACCCTTAGAACTGTATTTTGGGCATTTATACAAAAACTTTAAGAAAATAGACGTAAACACCCACCTATCACTTCGTCGGAACAACGGGCACTCAACAAAAATATTAAAACACTGGTACGACGCGACCTCCGACTCTCCAATACGCACTCTATAAAGAAACCGATTGTGCAAAATCGGGGGTCGAGAGTGTCCGTCCAGTCACTTGGTAGAAGTCACCTGACGAAGTTGACCAAATCCAGTCAGGATATCGTCGTTTCGAAACCGAAGATCCTTTCGGAAGTTGAAGACTTCTACGGCCAAATATACGTATCGCATGCATCTCAACCTGATCCCAAAAATGTGGATTCCAGAGCCGCCTTAACCATTTCCATTTCACGGAAGATCTACCAAAAGTCAGCCAAGATGAAATCGAGGCGGCTCTTATACAGCTTAAAAATGGAAAAGGCCCTGGTGAGGTCAGGATAACGACCAAACTTCGAAAGCTCTTCAACTCTGTCCTGTTCCCTGGGAGAACTCCAGAAGTGAGGCGAAGGAGAGTAGTCGTTTTCTTCTTTATAAAGGGTGATAAGACCTTTTTAAATATTTACAGACCATTTAGCTCCCGACCCACGTGTCAAGTTGTTTTTAAGAATCGTTATGAATCGTCTAGCGCGAAGGCTCGACGGGTTTCAGCCACCGGAGCAGGCCGAGTTTTGAAGAGGACATAGCACCATACACCACATCCACACAATGCGACAAATTATACAGAAGTCCGAAGAGTATAATCGGCCCCTATGTCTTGTGTTTATGGACTATGGGAGAAGGCTTTTGACTCTATCTAAACCTAGTCTCTGCAGCGATGCCAAGTCGACTGGCTGATGGAATATGAGATAAGTTTAAACAACAAAAGAATATAACAGTGTACATGTAACAGTGTCCAACATAAGAATAACAGACAACAAGGTATTAAAAGATGAATGTTGTGGAAATATTTCTATTAAAGTACCAGACACACAAGGTAAATTCAACAAAATATTGTTAAGAAATGTTATTTTTGTACCTGAATTATCAACAAACCTATTATCAGTAAGCCAAAAGATAAAAAGTGGTTGCAAGGTAGAATTTAATGCCAATGGATGCCAAATTTCAAATCAGTGTGGAGAAAAGGTAGCAAAAGCCAACCTAATAAATGACATGTACAAATTAGATGCCACTATTCATGATGAAGCACTTGCCATGTCAGCGTTGACTAAAAATTACATTTACCTATGGCATCAACGAATGGGTCATTTGAATTTCACTGATTTAAATAAATTACCAATTTGCACTACTGGTGTACAGTTACTTCCTGAGAAAGAAAACTTTACCTGCATCAGCTGCATTGAAGGAAAGCAGACTAGGCAGTCTTTTCCAAACGAAGGCTCCCGTGCAACTGAATTGCTAGAAGTCATTCATTCTGATATAGTGGGTCCAATGCAGACAACGACTCATGGAGGTGCCAGGTATTTCTTCACTTTTATAGACGATTTTTCACGTAAGTATTTGTGTATCCAATAAAAAATAAATCTGAAGCTCCGGAAAGGTTTATAGAACATAAAAACAGAGTAGAAAATGAATTAAGTAAGAAAATAAAGAAGTTGAGGACAGACAATGGAAGGGAATATGTAAATCACAGTTTTGATAATTACTTAAAAAAATACGGTTTATTGCATCAAACAACACACACACACACACTAAAAATATAGGACACTCATTGAAAGATCCAAATGTATGCTCTTTAATGCGCAGTTACAGAACTCATACTGGGGCGAAGCAGTGGTCACGGCAGCACACATCATTAAACGTTCGCCAACTAAAGCACTTTCAGAAATTAACCCTGAGGAAATGTGTACTGGTAGCAAACCGGATCTAAGTCATTTAAGAGTATTTGGGTGCCGAGCTATTGTACACATACCGAAACAGCGCCGCCTAAAGCTAGATCCAAAATCACGTGAATTCATTTTTGTTGGGTACAGTGATGGTGTGAAAGGCTACCGCTTTATAGACCCGAAGACGAAGCAACCAGTAATTAGTAAAGATATAATCTTCTTTGAAGCCACTGTAAACAAAAAAGCTTTGATGAATCAGCTTCTGACGGATGATGAAATATGAGATGAACGCAAACTACTTCCTGTCATCCTACTTTATGTATAGGCGCTCTCTTGTACTGGGCTAAGACGCGTGTGCATTTGTCATATTTTGTATCCAGTTAAAATAAAAGTTTATTTTAATTCAAAAGCCTTGCTTTACTTTCATCACTGGCAATACACCCAAAGTGAAATCCCAACAATGACAGTCTAAACTCAGGATACGGAACATTACGCCTGCGTCGCGGGGTGAGATAAAGGAACGTAATATCTCCGAAATTATTGTCTAACACATTGGAGGATGTGTATAAGACGCTTAACTCGTGGGAAGACCATGAACATCAACAGAACTGGGTGGTCGACATAGCTCACAGAATAAGCAAGCTGAGAGTGGAGACCGTGAATCGGCAAACATAAGGTAGGACGTCCTCAGGCTAGGTGGAGCGACGATCTTCGCAGGGTGGCTGGTACCAGCTGGATGAAAGTTGCCGAGAGTCGAGCTGAATGGCGTGCAATTGGAAAGGCCTTTGTCCAGCAGTGGACTGCTATGGGCTGATGTTGATGATGATAATGGTCAAAAGAAAAGGTGTCTAGTGGTCTATTCAAAGTCGGGTGCTAAAATTTTCGTATTCTACATTTTCTACATCTACATCTTCAGCTTTTATTCATAAGTCGGTAAAGCAAGTAATTCCTAGTTCTTGAGGAATTATCAAAAGAAAATCTAACCTATCCGAGTGCGTTAAATTTTCGAGCTCGATTCGCTCGCTCTTGCATTCTACATTCTCATAGTTGTTTACAATTTCCTGCACAAGTCGACAAAGTGACTACTATTTCTGTTTAAAAATATAAAAAAGCCTAACCTATCCGAGGCTGTTGTTAAAATTTTCAAACTAGCTTCGTGCGCTCTTTTCACCCTACATAATCCACTGCTGGCTGGAGATGGATATGAACATTGACGCCATGAACATCTTGTCTTTAATCTCCGATGGGTTAGGCAGAGGTGTACCTACATAGGTACACCCACATTTCTCTAGTTATGTTTTAAGTCCCATGTCATAGGGCATACAGCTACTGCCATCGACCATACACAAATCTAGACTCCAAGCTGCTTTTGAGAAATTGTTGAGGGAAAATCCCAATAAGACTGCCTGACCTGGGAATCGAACCCAGGACCTCATGTTCAGCAGTAGCGCTTGTGACTAGACCAACGAAGAGATTTACCTCCTTAAAAATATTCCTCGGCACCCATGGTGACCGACCCCCCCAAAATCTTGGGCTGCGACCGCGCCTGACATCTGGACGGCAACCAGTCGGTTGTCTTTTATAGTGAAGGCACGTGAACATTAAACGTAAGAAGTTGGCAGAAACATCCCAGCGCCGATTTGCTGGATTCGTTTTCTCCTCTACTGATCGATATTTCTCCTCTACCGATCGCTACTTCTCCTGACAAAGTTTATTCTATTTATATGTGTGAATGTATATATCTGTGTATTTATTCTTGCATTGTATACTTATTTTCGTGTTATCTAACCCTTCCTTATGTTTCACCTGCAGTTTCTTCTCTGCATCACCCTAAGATTGACTGGTAGAAAATGCCTCAGGTATTAAGTCCACCTTTCTACTTGAGCATAAAGTTTTAATAAATAGTCACCATAGCCGAAATCGGTATGGCATGTATTATTATTGTAAATTAAGTTAGTTAATTAAACAAATGCATATGAATCAGGAGTTTATTTTCAAAATAGTATTTCATATAAATCAGATCCGGTAAAAGCAGTTTTTCACAACCTGAAGGATTGATTGTATTTCATATTTAAGTAGTTAATGTAGTAAAATTAATAGTACGTGAATTTAAATAGTGTTATCTCTACAGTGCTTTAGTATTGATGACTACATAAATACTCACAAGGTAAAAACTTTAAAACTAGACTTACTTAGTAATTGGTTCACTTGTGTACCTTGTACAAGATATGGCATAGTTAAATACGAGAACAAATCATTAAAAAAATGTAATACAACCTACATATCTGTGCCTGTGCTCCAAATGCAAGAAATACACGTCGCGATGGTTTACAACTATGACTCAAGCAAGAACAGTTCTGAACTGCTCAAAATATATGTTTCTCCAGAACCTGTTAATCTCCATAAGTCCTTTACGTACTAAACTGAAGAATGGTTATTTCCACCCTTTAAGGAAGCGAAATAAGATAAATAGATACGTTTATAACATTCTACAGTAGGTCACACATAAAATATTGTACAATGGCGCCGATTCCCTTGTTCACAAACAAAACTAAACTTAAGTTCAGTGCATCTTTTTCTTTCTATTTCATAAGAAAAGGACAGAAGATAAATTTTAGTTTAGTCCTGTCAAATTAATGAGCGCCTGTCACTACTCCATACAAGTTTAGACGTGATTAAAAACTTGCCTACTAAAATTACGTCAATTTACGTCAAGCGCTGATTAATTTGACAGGACTAAACTAAAATTTATCTTCTGTCCTTTTCTTAACGAAATAGAAAGAAAAAGATGCACTGAACGTAAATTTAGTTTAGTTTGTGAACAAGGGAATCGGCACCATTGTCACTCATTTGCCGTACACAGTACACCCTAATAAAAACCTTTATTAGTAATTTACTTATTGCAATAGATATAAAATATTTAATACATCGTTATTCATAATGATTAGATTATTTATTGATATATTACAATTTTATTAAAACACTTATTATTCAGTTATAGATTCTTACGTATGGGGTAAAAAATACAGAAATTGACAATGTTGTATGATCTCTGTACATAAGTACAATAGGATAAGTTTTATACATATATTCATTAACTATAGGATGTTTGTATTTTGTACGAATGCAATATAAATCCTACTTTAAATACGAAGGTCTAGTTACAATCAGTCTACTCATACTACGAACTAGCTTCTGCCCACGACTACGTTCGCGTGGAAGTCGTAAGACACCACAATTTACTAAAATAACAGCCACATTTTTATAAAAACTTCTCAGTCGCGAAAGCAAGCGACGTACAGTTGTCCGTGTGAGAACCAGCTCGTCTTGAGGTCGACACCCGCAGCCTTCAATAGAAATTTCTCATTGCTTGCGAAGTTTTTAGAGAACTAATGAACGCCTGCGTTCCTGCTTACACTATCTAAAAGCACAACATTGATATACTGACTGTTGCATTCTTTCAGATTATTCCTGACGAACAGCTATCACTAAAATAATCTAACACACAGGATTTCTCTTTAACATCACATAGATATTTACCTTTATTATAACCATAGATGACAGAAGAGGCCTAAACTTAATGTTTATCTATGTACCTTGTACAAACTATCACATAATAGTGTAACAAAAAGTAAAAAAAAGAAGCACAAAATTGCCCTGTTTCTTGCTGACCGTATTTTTTTTTCCAATGCAGATCTAAATTTTTCAAACTTAAGTCAGTCTCCTATGACTATTTTCTTGTAGCGACAATGGTTAAGGTACCTGGCCTTATTGCCCTATCTCAAAAATCCACCCTGTATATGTCATGATTGGTTACTTAGCTCCATAAAGGTATAGTGATAAACATTTAAAAGGTTAAATCTGTAACTATCTGCAATATTCTGAACTTTGGCTCAACTTTTTACAATTTGCAGTAAACTATAGAAGAATACGAACATAATGCAATATTGCTCAACCCCCAATCCCCATAGCAAATAGCGTGACCTACAGACTGTTCAGACTTTTAGGAAAACTAAAGAAAAATATCTTTCTTTAGTTTTCCTAAAAGTCTATTTTAACTATATTTTAACAAAGTCTATCCGGTAGTATTTGCGTGATGCTGGAACATACATTCAGACAAGTAGACAAACAATCAAAAAATTATAGTTTCGGTATTAGACTCGTCCCCAGACCTCTTAGCAATCACTTTTTTTCATAAATATTCAACATACAGTTTTGACGTTGCTACGATTTTATATGTATAGATAGATATTTAGTTAACAATATTCAGACTAGATAATATTTTTAGTAAGGATACCCATTATCAATTTTATCCAAAAAATTCTTTTTGCCAACAGATCCATAAAAAATACAATATTACTGGCAGAGTTTAAAAGCACATCTCAACTTTTTGTACTTTAGGATATAAACCATTTTTGCCTATACTTCTATGTTCAATGTTTATTAAAAAATGTCAGATATCTTATCTGCAGAATAAAATTCTCGTCAAAAATTCAAAATTAGTCCTTGGGCAAAAAGATATCTGGCGTTGGAAAGTCAGCCCTAAGTGACTCGTAGTATGCGCGACTATACCAATCAGCCAGTTATATTTCCACATTTAAATGGTCACTTGATCGTCGCAGAGCATAGAGGCCGTACCATCAACTTTCGAATCCATCCGTGTAATTCAGATCGTTTTTTATGCATTAACGTGAATCCCGATTTTAGCAACGCCGTGCTCCGCCGAAGCTGTTCTCCTTAGCAACTAGAATCTAGCTTATGCCTGAACTGAGTGGATTTCATGTCCGTGGTAAGCCCCAAGAGTTTTGTTCAGTGTGGGTTGTTGTTCCATCTGTTGTACGGCGGGGGATCCGGCGTGGCGTGGCGACGCGACATCAGCGTCGAGTAGTGCAAGAGAGGGACCATCGCGCCGCCGAGCACCATAGCACCGAACGTCGGCTTGTGAACCAACCTACAACAAAATTATGTAGCGTAAGAATATACTATTTGAAATGACACCAATGTATACACAATATGGACAAAGAAAACTTAAATTAAATTAGCACAGGCAGGCAAATATTAAAATGCATAGTACTTACCACGGTATAGCAATGATGAATAACGTATACGAAAAAGACAAGACCAAGTTCACCCAAAACCTTGAACACCGCCTTAAATTACTTGATATCCATTGGCATTGTAATACTGAAAATGAACAGAAAACAATAGTATCATACACTTAAAGTTGAGTTTCAATTAGCGATTAAAAAGACAATAAGCTCATTTTATTGACAGCAATCGAAAATGGGATTTATGGGATTGTCTAAAGGCGAACTTCAGGTAGCTAGCCAGACATTAAAACGCGAAGACTAAAATATCCCATTTAGCGTCTGCAGCTTAGAACAATGAATTTTCTAATGATATTTAATAATACACCTTATTTTTGGCGCCGTAAAGTGCAAAATGGTACAAGCATCAAACGGCGAAATCTACGCCCGCGCGGTTAAAAGGTCTAAACTTACAAAGTGTCACCCAATCAGGATGTAAAGTCATTGCAGATGCAAAAACTTGTACAAATCCCAGAAGTCGATATTTCCATGTGTGCAGATTTGCATCTCTTCTCTCTAAGTCATGCAGTTGTTTCAAGCTGTATGAACCTTTGCGAAGTAGACAGATGGGATCAGCAGTAGGGAACCTTGTGGGACTATAAGCTTGTAAGTTGCCACCTTCTACTACACCTACTGCTGTATACTGAAAGGGAAATTCATAAATGTAGGTACAATGTTATGAACATATCATTGATTCACTTTATAATATGTCTTATTAAAAGAACAATTTACACTAGCATTCATTGAGCAGCATTTGAGAAAAGTGAGTGCAGATTTATAATGTGTCCGCATTCTGAATATTTGAGACATTGTTGGTGCCTTCATGCTGGGTGCTGTAGCTTAACAAAGGCTGGAGCAACAGCACCCTAAACAACTCATATTTTAATTACTTAAATTAAACTTACAATATCATCCTCACGCCCTGCATACGAGAAGTGTATCCGAAGGTCGCCTATCTCATGTTCCAAAGCACTCTCTCCATGGTAGTAGAAACCTGAATGGAGTTTGATGTCACTACGCTCCGGTCTGGAGTCGGACCAAATCTCATAATAGTCTACTACTTTGCGCTTCACGTCAATACCTGGAAATAAGTCATATAGGATGTTGAGGAACTTATTATCATATCAATAAGTCCTGTATTACTCTTTTCCTACACATAGCTGTTATAATATACAGAAAGAACCAAAACTGAAACACAAACTGCACAAGTTTGCCCTGCTTTACTCATAATATCAAACCATACAGCATAAGAAAGTTTATTCCACAATTTATTATATAGCCAAGTTAAAATTAACTAAAACGGCCCAATATCATACCTAAGTAAAGCCATCCAATCTTCACATTTTCAGAAATATGTGTCTCACTGAACATGGGCATTGAGGGAGGGTTGTGATGGCCTGGTCGGATGTAGAACAGGGAGGATTCCACCACATAGTCCCGCCAGTCTTTGTGGTACCAGTACGTCTTGCGAGACTCCTCAGCCGGTTCACTAAGAAAATTCTCTTGTTCTCTAAAAAAATTGTTACATTTTTATACTTTTTCACTATGAATGAGTCTAGTTAGTTGGTTATGAGCTGATTTGATTTTTACATGGACACAAAAATTTTTTTTAGACAATAACACTGAAACACTGTCGCAGACGAAACTACACTAAAAATGGTTGCAGTTTACATCTGTTGCTGGGTCACATTCCCACTTACGTAGTCTCTTCAATCCATTGATACATTTGTACTCTCTTCCTCAACTTAACTGCTTGTACTTGTATATTATAGTCTGGCTCAGATATTGGTTCTAGTATTTGCAGGGGGCCCACAATATGCACGACTCGGCCCTCATAGCGCGCCGCTTCATCGCTAGTATGAACGTCAATACTCTCAGCTGCTGACACAAGTTCCTCTAGCATCAGATTACTTTGAATTGTTTGGCTCTGAAAATTACAAAAACATATATACTTAAAAACTAGTCCTAGGCTTCTGTTCTGACCATAAAAGTTGCTTACCTCTGCCCATAACAGAAAATATGTAACACCAGAAAACAAAATGAGACTCAGAATAGTAGTGAGCCATGTTTGCTTGAAGTGGTTTCTAACTGCTGTCCAGTCCATCTGAAACGGACAGAGGGTCGTCTTACAGGCGAAAGTATACTTATACTTGTGGAGCTTAAATAATAACGTAAATACGAACCAGGGAATATTAACAAAACCTAACCTTCTGCCACAGAGTGTTTATTATTCATCAATTTTAAAACATTAATACACTTATCTAGTTCGCGGAAATTGTTCTTACGCAGAGTAGATACTGAGTACCTATTTCAAAATTGAGAGCGGAGTTAAACCGTAAAGTAATGATTTACATCTCTGGGTTTATCGACTCGGCAACTGACAATATTCAACTGTCAGTCTGTCACTAGGACTGTTGATGAAATATCGATATTAATTACAATATTTTTTTTTACTATATATCAATAGTTCGATATTGAAATATAGATATCGAAGGACGTTTTTTTTTTATTTGGCATTTAATCTCGTAATTTTTTTAAAACTTCAACATCATCGTAAACTTACTGTTCTTTTTTACACTAGGTATTGTTTTTCCTCTTTCACTATTTTATTTATTTGCTTATTATCTTAAAACGATTTGTAATTTTGTATAGAATTTGATGCCTGTGGTATAAATATTACTATAATCTTTGATACCTAATAGCTATTTTACTGACTGTTGTTCTTACTTGTCACTGTCAGCGTTAACAGCTTAGCATCACTATCGCTACTTAGTCTATGATTAACAACGAGCGAAGTTAAAACGAGAGGTTATAAAAATTATCATCTTATTTATTGTCTTATAAATAAAGGTGGCAGTGGTAGCCCGCGTTTACAAAGGACTATAACCTAACATTTTCATACATTTATAATTTAATTTTTTTTTAATACACTGGATTATAAGCTATGTATATCATTTTTGAGCTGACTTACAACTGTTTTTTTTTAATAAAGCCGATATATCGAAACACCGCTATTTTTAAAAATATCACAGCCCTACTGTCAACTGTCAAGATTGACAGAGTACATTCCGAACTATGCCACGCTCACAGCGCTCACATCAATAAATTGCGTTCCGATTTAGATTTATAATAAAAATTACATAGATGCTACAATATTAAAAATATAATGCGCATGAGTTTAAAACTCGTTTCAGGTATGCTGTTACGTCTTGTCTGATGTGAGCATGACAGAAATTTCGCCCGTTAGGCTCGTCGGCTATATTCACTTGAATAATCATGGTTGGATTAAAATATAAGAAATATTGTTACACCTCTTCTTCTTCTTCTTTGTTTATGTGGCGATTATAGGCCGAAGCTAAATTTCGAAAATGCCACGTTAGTTTAAAGATACGTTACGACTAAAAACAAAACAGCACAACTGTCATTTTAGACAGCGCTCACGGTGATATTAATTTAGGGCATGGTCGGCGTAGGCTATGACGATTTGCGGGACACTAATATCCCGCTCACGCTAATTCGGAACGGTGTAAGCACGCTCAAATCGATTACAACGCAATTCGGAATACAGCCGCTGCCTTGGATTTTGCGATATCTATAGATCACAGATTATAGATCGAAAAACACCGAAACCTAAAAATCTCAGTACAATTACCTACCACCTTCGTTTCAGAGTTACATTTTTTTATGAATGGCCTCTCGTAGTTGACCTTGAGAGGTCGTGACTACTAAAACCGGACCATCCTGTGGCTGCCAGCGAACTCAAAGCGCCAGGGGCGAATTTCTTAGATTCTAAACGACTGCACGCTAAGGGCACTCTCTGTAGAGTACGGACCTCGGTGACGTGGTGAGCGCTCTGTTCCCTTCGCGAGGGGAACACTCCTCCCCACCTATGGCTCCGCCTACTGCGGTGCCTGATGCGGACCACACCGCCGACGACGACGACGATGCTCCGGAGGTGACCGAGGGAGAAATGAGAGCGGCGGTACGCAGGCTTAATGCCAAAAATACCGCCCCAGGACCCGACGGCCTACCTGGGAAGGCCTGGGTCCTGGCCTTGGAGGCTCTCGGGCCTCGACTTAGGGGGCTCCTAAGCGCATGCATGGAGAGGGGCCAGTTCCCGCTTCGCTGGAAGACGGGGAAACTGGTCCTCATAAAGAAGGCAGGGCGCCCTGCGGACTCTCCGTCCGCTTATCGGCCCATCGTGCTGCTCGACGAGGTGGGCAAGCTCTTTGAAAGAGTCATTGCAGACCGCCTCGTCGGCCAGCTGGTGCGGGTGGGGCCGGATTTGGCGGAGAGCCAGTTTGGTTTCCGCAGAGGGCGCTCTACGGTGGACGCCATCATGCGTGTGCGAGCCCTGACGACGGGGAATGCTGTTGCCCAGGGTGGGGTCGTCTTGGCGGTGTCTCTAGACATCGCCAATGCCTTCAATACCCTGCCCTGGAGTTGCATCAGGGAGGCACTCCGGTATCACCGGATGCCGACCTACCTCTGTCGTGTGGTCGAGGCCTATTTGACGGACAGGGCCGTCATCTACCCCGGTCACCAGGGAGTATGGAACCGGCAAGAGATGTCGTGCGGTGTCCCACAGGGATCGGTCCTGGGGCCGCATCTGTGGGACATCGGATACGACTGGGTGCTGCGCGCCGACCTCCCTAGCGGCGTCAGCGTAGTGTGCTACGCTGACGACACGTTGGTCCTGGCGCAGGGGAGGTCGCACCAGGCGGCGGCCGAATTAGCGGCACGCGGGGTTGCGACAATCGTCGAAAGGATCCGGCAATTGGGACTCGAGGTGGCCCTGCACAAGTCCGAGGCCATGTGTTTTCATGGTCCTCGGAACGCGCCACCGTTGGGGTCCCAAATAACGGTAGGAGGGGTTTCTATCGGCGTCGAGTCGACGATGAAGTACTTGGGACTCGTCCTCGACAGCCGGTGGAACTTCGTGGAGCATTTCCGACGTTTGGCTCCCAAACTGGAGCGGGCGGGCGCTGCATTGAAGCGGCTCCTGCCCAATCTAGGAGGTCCAAACGCCTCCTGCCGGAGGCTCTACGCGGGGGTCGTGCGGTCCATGGCCCTCTACGGGGCACCTGTATGGGCGCGCTCTCTGGCGCTGCGGCCAGCTCGCCGGTTGAGCGCGGCCCAAAGGGTCATGGCCATCCGGATGGTCCGAGGATACCGCACGGTTTCCTGTGAGGCAGCGAGCCTCCTTGCCGGATTGCCGCCATGGGATCTGGAGGCAAAAGTCCTCGCGCACGTATGGGAGTGGCGCGAGGAGGCGAAACGCCGGGGCGTAAGCCCGCTGCCGCGAGAAATCGCGGCACAGCGGACGGAGCTCCGGCGGGATCTCATGGCGTCATGGAAAGTACGGTTGTTGCAACCCAGTGCTGGGCACGCCACGATTGCGGCGATAAGTCCCCTCTTTGAGGAGTGGCTGGAGAGGCGCCACGGCGTCCTCACCTTCCGCGTGACGCAGGTCCTCACCGGACACGGCAGCTTCGGGAGGTTCCTGTGTCGGATAAGGCGGGAGGAAACGTCCGGGTGTCACCACTGTGTGGATCGCCTGGAGGACACGGTGGAGCATACGGTGGAGGTCTGCCCGGCTTGGGCAGAGCACCGCCGTGTCCTCGTGGAGGCGATCGGCGGCAGAGACCTCTCGCGTCCGGCCCTGGTTCAGGCCATGGTACGGAGCGAGAGGGCATGGGCAGCCGTCACCTCCTTCTGCGAAGCAGTAATGCTCGCAAAGGAGGAGGCGGGACGGTTGAGGGAAAGGCAAGTTTCGCGCCCTCTCGCCCCTAGACGCCGCAGGAGACGCCCAGGGCGTCGGGAATCCCGGGCGGATTTCCGGCCACCGTAGGCGCGGGCTTGCGGACGGTGAGCAATGGGTAGCTCACCGTCCGGTAAGGACCAGGCCCGGGTCGACGGCGCGTCGTATTCCACGCGCGCCTCAAAGAGATGTCGTCAGCACAAAAGTAGGGGTCCACTAGGGCCGATGCCTGCCGGGGTCGCGGGAAGGTACTTATGGGTCACCGAGGCCCCCGCAACACAGGCAACAGGAAGGAATACGGGTGGGTTTTAGTCAGTAAGAGTCTGACACACCCTCCCGCTCCGCCCAGAGCGGGAGAAGTTATTTGATGATTTCCCACCCTAAAAAAAAAAAAAAAAAAAAAAAAAAGGGGGTCGCTGGGGGGAGGACAGCAAGGGACAGGCTGGATCATGATTGGATAATTATTATTATCTGGGGAATTTAAAGCTACAGGCTCAGTTACGGCGCGGGCTGGCACTTCGTCGAGCAAGGGTCGGGGGGGCGATTACGTCGGAGTCTTTGCGAGAGACCTCGGCGACGAGGTCGGAATGTCGGTTTGTGTTTTTTGTGCACTGTACTCGTGGCCATACTGTTTTCCTGGAGGAGGGTAATGGGGTCATCTGGGTCGCCTGTAACTGGCGGCCTTCACAACCAGAGAGTTGCGATGAATGACTGCAGAGTCAAAGAAACGCTTGGAGTGCGTTTCATATATTGCTGGGTAGTGGGAATTTTGAGGTCGAGATGAAGGATCTCGTTTCGAACTGTTATACCTTGCTAATGATAGTGGAATGGCTGACCGCCATCCAGACTTGCCTAGTCAGCATTTTATTACTTAGAAGCAATTCTCATTCGGTTTGCTTGGGCTGTTCAGCTAGAAACTCGGTACGGGTCGGAGGTTCTAAAATCTTACTACTTCCATTGTTAACAAATTCTAGTTCCAAGTTCTCTAACCCAATAAACTCTGTTTCCAGTTATCAATAATTAGTTTTTTTAAAACAAGATTCCGAAACCTCCTATAATAAAACGAACCACGATCCCGTTGCCCTGCGGAGGAAACGGTTTTTTTAACGCACTGCATCCTATGGATGTGGTGGGGCTTAGCTTGTGCGAAGACTGCACGGGCATATGTCATGATTGAACGGATGCACGCTGTGTAAATACGCAATTTGCACTTAAAGGACAATTTGCTGCGTGCATTTAAAACTTAATGGAGTCTACTGAGAGCGAAAGCGGCACGCGAACGCACCTGCTTTATGTGCTCTGAGAAGGAGAGGTGGTGGCCGAGAGTCACGCCTAGGTATTTGGCTCGTTTTTCCCAAGGGATATGTTATCCGAACATGGTGAGCGAATGGGGGGAACAGGGTTTTGTCGCGGTTTTGAAAAAAGAACCGCCTGATTCTTGTCGGGATTGACTTCGTTTCTCCACTTTCTAGACCATGCGCTAAGTTTGTTGACTTCGGTTTGGAAAGTGCGAGATACCTGGTCATGCCTTAAGCCGGTGTAGTAAATGGCCATGTCGTATGCGAACAGAGCTAACTGCGCCTTCGGCCTTTTTACTTTTATGGATATCGCTAGTGAAGAGTGTGAAAATGAGAGGGGGTAGCACGGAGCCTTGAGGGACGCCTGCGCGGATAGGATGGGGAGAGGATAGCGCTCCTTCGATGCGATTGCGAAAGGTGCGGTTTGACAAAAAGTCTCGTAAGATGAGCACGAGACGTTCGGGCACACCGAGTTTGTAGAGCTTATATAATAAACCGTTGTGCCAGACCTTGTCAAACGCTTTCGCTATAGATAGATAGATAGAATACTCTTCATTATGTACACCATAAAAATTACAGCTATAAATGTAGAAATTTTACATAGGGTGACACAATGGGCGGTCTTATCGCTAAAAGCTATATCGAAGAATACAACACCGGTCGTAAGACCACGTTCGAAGCCAACGCTTATGTGTTCTACGATGCGTTGGGCCTGTTGGACGCAAGAATCTCAAACCGAACTGCTGGTCGGGGACGAGGCCTATCGTTTCGTCAAAATCTCTGAGGTGCTTCTAAATAAGCCTCTCATAGACTTTGCCGAGAACATTGAGCAGACTGATGAGGTGGTAGCTCGTGGGCTCCGTTTTCGGCTTACCGGGCTTGGGTATGCCGATGACGGTGGCCTTTTTCCACTCTTGTGGAAAGATGTTATTGCTCAGGGCACCGTTGAAGATGGTGGCCATGATGGTGGCCATTGATGATGGTGTCAAGTGAGCGGCGAACAGTTGGAGCATCCTATTGGTGATTCCGTCTGAGCCGGGGCCTTTACGGGGTTTTAGACCCTTGATGATATCGTGTACATCGTCTTCTGGAGTGACGGGAGGCAGAGGATAATCAGGGTCTTTAACGGGCGGGAGGGAGGCTCAATTCTCAAACGGATTCATCCAATATATAGATATTGAAATATATAGATGCGATATCCAATATTCCAAATCTATACATAGATACGATTTGATACAGTGTAAATGCAATATTACCCATTGTTCAAAAATACAACTTTTGCTTATCTGAACACAGGGTATAATTTTTACGCAAGCTAAATTTTTACGTTCCTGAAGATGTATAGTCTTAGTCGATTTTATTTCTAAATTGAAACTAAATCGCAGGCAACCTGTCTACCGTATAAACCATATATGGGCAACAACCGGCCCGAGTGCCGAATCCGGCCCGCTGTAAGATATTATCCGGCCCGCGAGACATTTTGAAAAAACCCAATTTAAAAAATATTACATTAGGCACTTTGTCGCGACACAAAGACACCGCTTGTAGCGCTACACGTGGTGTCTTTGTGTCGCGTCGCGTCGCGCGACAAGTCGCGCCAGTATGTAGGAGCGTTTATACTCACGGGAGTGACAGTGAGGCGCCAAACATCAAATCCTTTGATGTTTGCCGCCTCACTCTTTGGAATCGCCGCCACTCGGCTTGCTCGATCAAATTCTTTGAGGTTTGCCGCCTCACGGGCGACACATCAAAAGATTCATTGCTTCTCAATTATTCTAAACTAGTTTATTCCAGATTATTCCTTCATTTTGCCTACATAAGTGGGTGGATGGCCCGAACGTTAGTTCCCGCCCGTTGAAGACCCTGACTATCCTCTGCCTCCTGTCACTCCAGATGAAGTGCATGATATTATCAAGGGTCTAAAACCTCGCAAAGCCCCTGGCTCAGACGGAATCACCAATAGGGTGCTCCAACTGTTTCCCGCTCACCTCATAATGCTCATGGCCACCATCTTCAATGGAGCCCTGAGCAATAACATCTTCCCACAAGAGTGGAAGAAGGCCACCGTCATCGGCATACCGAAGCCCGGTAAGCCGAAAACGGAGCCCACCAGCTACCGGCCCATCAGTCTGCTCAATGTCTTGGGCAAAATCTATGAGAGGCTTATCTTAAAGCACCTCAGAGATTTTGCGGAAACAAAGGGCCTCATCCCCGACCAGCAGTTCGGTTTTAGATCCCAACATTCTTGCGTCCAACAGGTCCACCGCATCGTTGAACACATAAGCTACTGCTTTCAACGTGGTCTTACGACCGGTGCTGTATTCTTCGACATAGCGAAAGCGTTCGACAAGGTCTGGCACAACGGCTTATTATATAAGCTCTACAAACTCGGTGTGCCCGATCGTCTCGTGCTCATCTTACGAGACTTCTTGTCAAACCGCACCTTCCGCTATCGCATCGAAGGAGTGCTATCCTCCCCTCACCCTATCCGTGCAGGCGTCCCTCAGAGCTCTGTACTATCCCCTCTCATTTTTACTCTCTTCACCAGCGACATCCCGAAAAGTAGAAAGGCGCAGTTGGCTCTGTTCGCAGATGACACGGCCATCTACTACACCGGGTTAGTCCACGACCACATATCTCGCACTCTCCAGACCGAAGTCAACAAGCTTGGCGCTTGGTTTAGAAAGTGGAGAATCGAGGTCAACCCCGACAAAAGTCAGGCTGTTCTTTTCACCAAACAGCGTAGAAACCTCATCCCCCCCCGACCGCTCACCATGTTCGGCAAGCCTATCCCTTGGGAGAAGCGAGCCAAATACCTAGGCGTGACCCTTGACCACCATCTCTCGTTCTCAGAGCACATCAAGCAGGTGCGTTCGCGTGCCGCTTTCGCTCTCGGTAGACTACACTCCGTCCTAAATGCGCGCAGCAAATTGTCCCTTAAGGGCAAATTGCGTATTTACACAGCGTGCATCCGTCCCATCATGACGTATGCCTGTGCAGTCTTCGCACATGCTAGGCCCCACCACATCCACAGGATGCAGTCCCTCCAAAACCGTTTCCTCCGAAAGGCAACGGGAGCCCCCTGGTTCGTCCGAAACGAGATCCTCCATCTCGATCTCAAAATCCCCACCATCAAGCAGTTCATGAAGCGCATCACGAAGCGCTTCTTCGACTCCGCCACCACCCACCGCAACCCTCTGGTTGTGCAGGCCGCCAGTTATAGGCCCTCCACCATTAGCTCTATTCGCCGTCCAAGGCATACCCTCACCGACCCCGTTGACCCCATTACCCTCCTCCAGGAAAGCAGTAGGGCAACGAGTACAGTGCACAAATTACACCGACCTACGTTCCGACCTCGCCGCAGAGGTCCCTCGCGTAAACCTCGACGTAATTGTCCCCCCCGACCCTTGCTCGACGAAGTGCCAGCCCGCGCCGCAGCTGAGCCTGTAGCTTTAAATTCCCCGATTAATAATAATAATATTAACCAGATCCCGCCTGTCCCATCTTGCTGTCCTCCCCCCAGCGACGCCTTAAGCCGAGGTCCGTACCCCACAGGGGGTGCCCTTAGCGTGCAGTCGCTTAGTACCTACTATAAGAAATTCGCCCCTGGCTGGAGGCTTTGAGTCCGCTTAAGGCAGCCACAAGAAAGTCTGGTTAAGTAGTCACGACCTCTCAAGGTCAACTACGAGATGCCATTCATAAAAAAAAAAAAAACCGAACGTTAGTTCAGTTCTATTTGAGCTACCGAGGTGATAACTTGGACAAGCGATATCCTAGCGAACTGCTCGAGCCGTCAACATGCTTTGTGACTTTGTGTGCATCTTGAGTGGTTACTAACTATAGTTTGTTATTAAGTTTATTGAACGAAAAGTAAACAAAAATGTTTTCTGGTGGAAAGAAACGAAAAGTAGATACAGAGGGTCGCCAGTTTCAAGAAAAATGGACTGAAGAATTCTTTTTTATTTTGCACAATAAGCCTATTTGTTTGCTGTGTAATGAATCCATTTCAGTAATGAAAGAATTCAATATAAAGAGGCGTTATTCAACTAAGCATGCTACGCTACACTCACTGACAAGACAATTAAGAACAGACAAAATCCAGAAGCTTACCGCAAATTTGGAAAAACAGCAACAAATGTTTCATAAACAAAGAACACAACTTGATAATGTTGTGAAAGCTAGTTTTATAGTTAGCTCAAAATTGGCAAAGGCATTAAAACCATTTGCCGAAGGAGAATTTATCAAGGAGTGTGTATGTTATAAGTTTGCAGTATTTTGTGTCCCGAAAAGAAAAATGAATTTGAAAAAATTAGTTTGTCAAGACGAACTGTTGTTCGACGTATAGAAATTATGGCTAATGATATAAAAACAACATTGACTGACCGTATGGCTGGTTTTGAATCATTTTCCATAGCATTAGACGAGAGCACCGATTTGTCTGACACAGCTCAACTGGCTATATTTATTCGAGGTGTTGATAAGGAGTTCACTGTTACTGAGGAATTGCTTGCTTTACAGCCGCTTAAGGGAACCACTACAGGAGAGGATATTTTTATTGAAGTTCAAAAGGTATTCACAAGTTTTGGCTTGCCATGGTCAAAATTAATTGGAGTATGCACTGATGGTGCACCTTCTATGGTCGGCTTACGTAAAGGTTTCATCGGAATTTCGAATGAAAAAGCAACAGAATTAAATGTGCAAAAAGATGATTTGATAGTCCTTCATTGCATTATCCACCAACAGAACTTGTGTTCTAAGTCCATTCGACTACAGAATGTTATGAATGTGGTAGTAAAAACCATCAACTTTATTCGATCCCGAGGTCTTAACCGTCGTCAGTTCAAGGCGTTTTTGGATGAAATATCAGCTGAATATAACGACGTAACATATTATTGTGAAGTCAGATGGCTGAGCAAAGGAAAAATGTTGAAACGGTTTTACGAGCTTATAAATGAGATAGCTGACTTTATGAAAATAAAAGATAAACCACTATCTGAATTAAGTGACCCAAAATGGATATGTGAGCATTAGCATTTTAGCATTAGCATCTTAGCATTTCTGGTCGATCTTACAGGCTATTTGAATGATTTAAATTTGAAACTTCAAAAACAAGGACAGTTAGTAAATGATTTGTACAGCCATTTGAAAGCGTTTCAGATCAAACTACGCTTGTGGGAGTCACAGATGCTGTCTGGTAATAGTTACCATTTCAACAAGCTCTCTGCGTATGAAATATTGCTTATGCTCAATATGCTGAAGAACACAAGTTACTGTCGGAACAATTTTCGAACAGATTTAGCGACTTCAAAAACATGGAAGACTGTTTCAGTTTATTTGCTACTCCTACAAAATGTAATGTACGAAATGCTCCAATACACTTACAAATGGAGTTGATCGAGATTCAAGAAAACTCACTCCTAAAATCCAAATTTGAAGACGTAGAGTTGTGCGATTTCTACAAAAAATACCTAGAAGAAGACAATTTTCCGCAGCTTAGAAAATTCGCAAGAAGATTGATTTGTGCGTTTGGCAGTACTTATAAATGCGAACAGTTCTTTTCATTGATGAAAGTTAATAAATCAACACATCGTACAAGACTGACTGACGATAATTTGGAAAATTCTTTAGGTACGTCTTTGTATCAGTCGAATTAATCCAAATATCGATGGATTAGTTTCCTAAATTCAAGCTCAAGTGTCTCATTGATTTCGGTGTATTTAACTTTCGTAGTTTGTAACAATTGCAAATTTAACGATTTAATTATAATGTACCATTTTTTTTAAATTTCATTTTGTTATTTTAATTAATTGTACTATAATAACATTGTCGTATTATTTCATGTCTAACATCTATCGCAAAAAATATGATCACTACTTAAAAATGCACTAAGTACCGTAAAACGGGGTGAATAGACACAGTTTTGAACTTTGAATTAATTTTTATATGTTTTGAATAGTCAAGAAAACATTATATTATGCTTACACTATGTCTCTTAGCTTTTTTAACAGTTTTCAGTCATATAAATTGATATTTATGCTTTAATTACAGCACAAAATGCAAAAATATATGTCGTTTCTATTGCACCCGCACATGGGTTCAATAGACACGAAATATGAGGTGAATAGAAAAAAATGCTAGGGTTGGCAAATTCCAAAGCTTAAGTTTCCAAAGACACCTATCTAAGTTGGTAACGTAAGTACCTATGTAAAGAAGGTATTTAAGTATTAAACGTTAGGTACCTAACCAAATGAAACATTTAAGTAAAAAATGAGATTTTTTTAATCATTTATTCTTATCAGATACGAGATCAATCAGTTGCATCGTTTATTAATTACACAAAAAACAAGTTATAATTCTAAGAAACAGTCTCATTATTAGGTAGGTACGTAGTTAACATTTAAAGTAATAAACTTTTTGAAAATCAACATTTAAGACTAGGTAATAACCAGTGATAGGAATAGGTCTTCGCGATAACCGATTTACTTTTACGGACAGTTTTAGATAGGTAGTGGCTAAGCGTCTGCCTATATCTGTGCTATTGTTAAAAAGTGTAACTGAGTTATAATAACTCAACTATCTAAAACTGTCCGTAAAAGTTAGTCGGTTATCAGTCAGATAAATTGATATAATTTATTAGATAAAAAGTTATATTATTCATCATCGCTGTCCATTAAATCTTTCAGAATATCATTATCGCTTTTGTAATACGATGTTCGCCGAGTTTGTAAACCGCTTGGACCAGGACGACTTATGTTATCAATTTTATCTTTTAAAATTTTAAGACGCGAATTTTTACTTATTTTTTTGCACTTATTCAAAGAAACTTTTTTCATCTTAGTAATATCTGATACCTTTTCATTCGATATAATTTTCAGTTTTCTTTTATTTTTTTCGGTTGCATTATTTTGTTTATAAGTCATTTCTACTCCGGTATCATTCTGCATCTCGTTTAGTTGTATGTCATTTATAGCAATCATTTGTTCTTCGGTATCATTCTGCATCTCGTTTAGTTGTATGTCATTTAGAGTAATCATTTCTTCTTCGGTATTATACTGCATCTCGTTTAGTTGTACGTCATTTATAGTAATCATTTCTTCTTCGGTATCATTCTGCATCTCGTTTATTTGTATGTCATTTAAAGCAATCCTTTCAATTCCGGTATTATTCTGCAACTCGTTTGTTTGTATGTTATTTATAACAATTTCATTTCCACATACTAACATGTCTTCAAATACAATAGGCATTCTTTCTATGGAATTGTTTGCTATAAAATCAAAGTCATTTATTGTGTTAAGTAATATTTTTTCAGTGTCTTGATCGTTTTTCTGTATATTTTCCTTTTCAGCAATATTCTGATCTTGTGTTTTAGTTTTTTTCCCTATACCTTTTCCCTTATATTTATTCTTTTCTTTGCCATCGTAAGTATTCGTTGTAGTATTTTCTTTGTTGTTTTGTGTTATTTTGGATGACAGTAGTCTTCTCTTTTTTGTTATCTGTTGGCTTTCCTCTTCTTCTGTTTCTATGTAGTCTTCACTCTCAGTACCAACGCTTCGTCTAGGTATTATTTCCAATTTCTTTTTCCTTTTTGGTTCGGTTATGTTCATGGTTCCATATCTCATCTCCTTTAGAAGATCTAGAACGGATTTTTCTATTATAGATTTATTTTCATTGTTTTGCACTTCAGGTAGTCTGCTTAAAACCTCTTCTTCATTAATCGGATATATTCCTGTTTTCTTGAATCCTGCCATTATATTAGTCTTACTGTTGTCACTAAGCTCTTTCATTAACTTACATAAAAGTTTTGGGAAACATCCCTTTGGAATCGTCGCTTGGTTTTTTCCGTCGGTTTTTTTCCATTTTAATACTACGTTTCGCCATGCTATCTTCATAGGTCTGAAGAAAGCCACATCGAGAGGCTGCGTCAGATGTGTGCTATTCGCCGGTAAAAAAACGAACGATATATTTTGCTCGTGGCACAGTTTTATTGTCTCCATAGATAAATGCGATGATAGGTTATCGCCTATTAGGACTTTTTCTCCAACTTTATCTTTGAAATGAGGTATAATGATCGTCTTAATCCAATCTTCAAATATAGTTGCATCAAACCAACCGGATTGCGTGCGATTATATCTTGCTCCTGGTGGTCCGTTTCGAGTCCATGTATCATACAAATTCAGAGCCTTGTACACCACATACGGTGGCAGTAAAACGCCGTCGGCTGTAGCGGCTATCATCAATGAAGTTGAAGACTTTGAACTATTCATTACCCTCTCTGGATACTTCGATCCTCGTTTAGTTATGATTTTTTTGCGTCCTGGGTCGTCGGTCAAATTCGTTTCATCGTAGTTTATTATATTGCTCGGATTTATGCCTGTCAATGACTCTCCTAACTCCTTGAAATACTCTTTGATCGTATTTGGTGAAACTTCTGCCCTTTTTTTCTTAATGTTTTGACTGTATCTTTGGGAAATTTGGTTTTTATGACGTTTTAGAAAACCCGCGACGAAATCGGGTCCCGGTAAATTATTTTTAAATTTTAGCACTGTCCGGCCTACTTGGTCAAGATAAGCCTTAACAATATACCTCAAATCCAATGCATCTAAAGGGCATCCCCATTCCGCACATATATTAATATACTTTATCATCCACTCTTCAGTTTCGTTTGTTAAAATAGTTTGCCCTCCTTGTTTTTTCATAGTTTTGACACTGTGTCTATAAAGTACAGATTTATCGATATCATATTTCTCAGCTATCTCCTTTAAAGAGAACTTGCCATTCGCATATGCGGCAACAGCTTCATTTATAATGTTTTCATCGTACTTTCTATACGTTTTCCCCCTAGGATCAGGTTTGTATATACGCGGCATAATGAATTGTAAGTACCTATAACAAAAAAAAAAATATGTAGGCGATGAATATATTTAATATCCCACCCACCCACCTAACCACCCACCGACCCACCTAATTAGTAACACTGTAGGTACGTAAAATTGGAATATAATCATGATTTTGAAGTTTGAAATTTAATAATACCTACTATCTCGAACATTGACCTAGGTACATAATAATATGACAGGGACCTAGACCTAAATCTTTAAACAATGCTTTTAGATCATCAATATCGTCTTCAAATCATAAAACTCCAAACAATTCTAAAATTTTCTAACAAAAACAAAATTATTTCAATAGGTAGCAGCCCTAACACACATCTTTCTAATCACCCCTTACTCGTTTCTATTGAACCCTTTCACATGTCTATTGAACCCATAATACGTATCTATTCACCCCATACTACGTATCTATTCGCCCCTTCCCCGTGTCTATTAACCCCAATCAAAAATAAAAATGACTTGGTTTACAATTTTACAAATATTTCCAAATTTACCATCACAATTGCACTTACCTTTTATTAATCTAGGTCACAAGAAACCAACGAATATATTATCAAGTTGTGATAGCACAAAACACTTTCTTTCACATTGAAAACAGTAAAATAAATAGGACCTCGTTCAACCTACGTTCAAGGAGCTAACTTCAAGATCTTTTTTTATTATGTTGGCCAAACCTTACTTCAATTCAGTGTTGCTATTTCAAAAAAAAAAATACTACAGTTTAAAAAAAAAATACATTTCAGAACTTTTTTCTTCCAAAATGTTTGGCTATTTTCTGTAGAAAAACATTTTTGGTTTTGTGTCTATTCACCCCTGCGTTTTTATTGACCCCGTTTTACGGTACTTACCTACTTTTAAACGCGGCCCGCGAACGTATTTGCACGCTAAAGTTTGGCCCTCAACATGTCAAAGGTTGCCCATACCAGCAGGGCTAACATGACAGGCGCGAGAACGCTCTCTTTCTCGATTTGTCGAAATTTGTCTACGATTCTGACGTCATCCGAATGCCTAACATGACCGCTAAGCGTGAGTAAACTCGAGAAAGGCACTTTGACAGTTCTTTATCTCGCGACGAGAAACCGATGTAGCAAATTATTAAAAAACAAATCATTTTTATTTTAGCAACATCGGCTCATTCGATAAATTTTACGCATGGAATTAGTATGTACTATAATGATTTTACATCCACCTCTATTAATTTATGTTGTAATTTTTTGTGTAACCGACCTTTTTTATTAAAATTCAATATTTTTCTATGGCATGCCGAAATTAAAATACAAAATGACGGAAACGAAAATGAGTGAGCCATTTTTGTTAGGGGAAAAACCTGTGGGTTCGCGTCACCAATATGTTAACCGCGTCAACGACATATGAACAGCATCCCTTGAATATGCAATCTGCGTCACCAACATGCTAACTGAGTCACCGACATGCTCAATGCGTCATCAATATGCTCAATGCGTCACCAACACGCTAACCGAGTCACCGACATGCTAACCGAATCACCGACATGCTCAATGCGTCATCAATATGCTCAATGCGTCACCAACACGCTAACCGAGTCACCGACATGCTAACAGCGTGCCCTACCTGCTAGCAGCGTGCCCGACGTGCTGGCAGAGTCAACGACATGCTAACAGCGTCACCGAAATGCTAGCAGATTTACGAAATGCTAATCGACTTACGCCGTGATAACCGCGTCACCGACATTCTGAAAGCACTTGTTGACATGCAATTTGCGTCACCAACATGCACACCGCGTCACCGACATCCTAACCACGTCACCGACATGCAGACTGCGGCACCAACATGCTACCCAAGTCACCGACATGCTAATGTAACGTGTGCATCAGACTGGCGTCGCGGAGCGGCCTGTGTACGTACATGTATACGCATATATGTACTTATATATGTTATTCCAAAGTTTTAAGTTTTCATTTCTGTCACCAGTCCCCATGAATGCCATATTTTTTTGTATTATAATTTTGTCTACTCTTCTCGTCGTCAAAATCGAGGACGACTAAATGACAGCAGAATCGAAGATTATCTCGTGTTGAATTGTCAAAATACGAGATAATTTAGGTGCCATGTTAGGGTTTGTCGAGAAAATATCGATTTTAACAGAACGAGTCGAGTATTTTGTATGGCAGCGCTGTCAGAAAACGAGAAAATTGACAGAAATAGACAAAAATCACTCACGCGAGAGTGAGTAATTGTCGCGTGTGTCATGTTAGCCCTGCTGGTATAAACTCATGATAATTGATAATTTATATTGAAAGATAACAGAATTTACATCAGAATTTGCCGTTACTGTTAGGTAAAGAGTTTTAATAGCCGTTTTTATATACTTCTAAATATTATATTATTATTATTGTTTTAAGACTGTTGATTTAAATATCCATAACTTAAAGCCAATTTATTAATATAAACATGATTTTACTTATTATTAGTTCTGCAAACAGTAAACCTCACGAGCACAAACTTTTTTGCAACAGTTAGGTAATGGCGCCGATTCCCTTGTTCACAAACTGAACTAAATTTAAGATCAGCGCATCTTTTTCTTTCTATTTCAATAAGAAAAGGACAGAAGATACATTTTAGTTTAGTCCTGTCAGATTAATCAGCGCCTGTCACTACTCTTTACAAGTTTAGACGTGATTAAAAACTTGCCTACTAAAATTACGTCAATTTACGTCAACCACTGATTAATTTGACAGGACTAAACTAAAATGTATCTTCTGTCCTTTTCTTATTGAAATAGAAAGAAAAAGATGCACTGAACTTAAATTTAGTTTAGTTTGTGAACAAGGGAATCGGCACCAATATACTACTAAAGTTAATCTAAAAGTGAGCAATTTACTGCATTTGGAGGAGCTATTAGATAGATAGATAGATAGAATACTCTTTATTACGTACACCATAAAAATTACAGCTATAAATGTAGAAATTTTACATAGGGTGACACAATGGGCGGTCTTATCGCTAAAAGCAATCTTTTAAAGACAACCTTTGGATGGATTAGGGGGGATAGGAGAGACAATACTGCAGGTAGTCTATGGTGTACCATTCACATATATACAACAAATACATACATACATACATAAAATATATTAAAATTATCTATATAATATATTCAATAATAATTAATCATAAAACTAGCGCTAAGAATCAAAACAGGTGTAAAGAACAGAGAAAAATAAAAAAAATATGTTTAAGGAGAGAGATAGGTAGTGTTTTTTTACCATAATTTTAAAAATGGACTGAGATTGAGCACGCCTTATCGACACGGGCAAGGCATTCCACAACCGTACTGCTTGAACCGTAAAAGATTTATCATAGAAACTGGTGGAATGCATCGGCATCTTCAATCTCAAGTTTTCCGATGACCTCAGTTATCTATTATGCGTGTCATTTAGGAACTTGAAACGTCCCTTAAGATAAGAGGGGGTTTTAGGATTGAACAGAATACTGTAGAGCTGAAACAAGATATGAGAATTCCGGCGAAGACGTATGGGAAGCCACTTGATCTTTGTACGAAATTCGGAGACGTGATCATATTTTCGCAAGCCAAATATAAATCTTATGCAAAAGTTTTGAAGTCGCTCAAGTTTATCTAGCTGTGCCTCAGTGAGATCGATATAACTAACATCAGCGTAGTCAAAGATGGGAAGTAGAAGAGATTGTGCAAGCGCAGTTTTAGTGGCAGTTGGAAGAAAGTTCCGCAATCGTCTCAGGGACTTGGCAGATGCGAAAATTTTGCGACTTACGTCCTGCAGCTGGGGACCCCAAGAAAGATGTTTGTCGATCCAAATCCCAAGGTTTTTGACTTTGTCGCTTACCGGAATAGCAATTCCGTTAAATTTTATCTGGGGAAGCTGCGACCAGTTTATCTTGGAGATCATCCTTGAGCTGCCAACAACAATGACTTGAGTCTTCGACGGGTTAACCTGCAATCCGTGTGCCTGCAAGCTATTCTGCTCATCGCGCCGAAGATCCTCATGAGATTAATTTAAAGTTACTACCTTTTAAACAAAAAAGAACCGTCGAAATCTGGTAACGCGGCGATATCCAGTAGCCCCCTTTTTGCCCCTTTTTGGTGGAAGTATCCCTCCAATCAAAAATCCCCGACGACAAAAAAACTATAAAGTCGTCAAGCCTGTATACCAATTTTCGTCCAGAACGGTTGTAAAATATGATCTGTAGAGGAGTACCAACAATCTGACACAGGAAAGTAAATTTTGCCAGACTTGAAACAGAGACGCTTCGCTCGCTCGGTCAATTAAAACCGATACTGACGTAAATAGATCGATAACGTAACCTCCGATCAACGAGAAGCGAGTAGAACTAGTTATAACTAAAAACGAGTTGGTGAGTAACGAACAGTGAGTGCGTGGCGACGACGAATGATTACTCGCTGGTATGCGTATATAATATATTGTACAAAGCGTGAGCCTCTCAGCGAGTGCCCGCCAAGCTCTTTGATAGCTCGTGCCGCTGCGACAATCGGGTGCGGATCTATTCTTCTGACTCGGGGATATTCTTCTGACTTTCAAATTTATCTGCATAAGTCAACAATACAACTCCTATTTCCGTAACAAAGTTCCATAGAAACCTAACCGAGAATCCCGTTACGTGGTGCAAAAATTTCGGGCTCGCCTCGCTCGCTCTTGCATCCTGTATTCTTGCTTTTCGTGATAAGTAAGTGAATTAGAAGCATAAACTGAGAAGACTGGGGGCATCATTTTGTTTTGCCGGCCCTGGCAAGCCCAACAGGCTAGGTCTACCACTGATTAGAGTCTGTCCTAACTGGACTTCGACTATGTGACTCTCCTATAATTCAAAGGCTGGATCCACCCTTGGATCAATTATTAATATATGTATTACTTTTACTTCCACGGGACCTACAATCTTTCTTCGTCGTAAATCTTTTTTAGTCGCTTTCTTGTCAGTGGTGCATAAGGCAGCAGTAAATTATAATATTATCTTTTATTTATCGCAGTGAACGATATCGCCTACATCTACAGTTTCATACTGTGGTGTAAATACTATTTGCTATTGTTTAAGTTTACCATATAATTTATTAAAAGAATGTAGGTAAATATTCTCTGTCACAGCTATCATACCATCTGCAATTTTTAAGCAATAAAACCATATATCTTTAAGGTTTTCCTATACAACAATTTTACCGGATGGATCGTCTAAGGTCTCCTTTATGAAGTTAATTGGTGTTGCAGTACCATCCAATGAGCTGTCAATGGTGGCAAGTGGCAATGTCATATTGACAACAAGAAACCGTGCGTGTTTGTTATTATTTACATTTACTTTTTAGTTATTCTACCTAAAAATAATTAGACAAAAGATTATCACACTATAATATGCCGTTTATCAAAAGATTGAGATATTTAAGTGGTGGTAGTTTACATTTCTCTTATTTTTCTCAAGTTTCGTCGAGAAAATACCTTCACAACTTACCGATTTTGGATTTCTACAAGAAAACTACAGGTGGTTTAAATATAATAAATAACATATAAACGATTACGGATATTAAGCTATAAACAGCAGTGAGTGTGACTCTTCTAAATATTACTTATTGGAATAAACCAATAACACAGGTTTTTAATTACAGTAGTTTGTTACATTTTTTTTTTATTAATTTGATCGCACTACTTTTGGTAGTAATTTCACAGGCCACAGTTTTCATTTTAACAACTCCAATAGACATTCCTATAGTTAATAAAATTATTTTTGTTCATGATATAGGTGCATCAATATCAGACGACTACCTGACAGTATTGAAAAAGAAACACCCACACATCGATGAGGTAACTCATGACCGCTTGCAGTGCACCCTGCAGATACTACAGAAGTTTGGTATCACACCTGAAGAGGCTTGTCATAACCTGCATGTGTTCAGTATGAACCCAATCACTATGGACAACTATGGGGAAATTCTTAGAGAGTGTGGTTTTATTAGTGTTTCTGCTAAACATATTATAAAGTGAGTAGTTCAAAATAAGTAATGCATGGCAACAGATTTGAAGTAGTTGACTCAAAACAGTTATCTCATTTTGCACTGACTTTCAGATACCACACACTCGTAAAATCAAGAACAATAGCGCGGTTGAAAAAAGAAGGCTTACTTCCTTCAGGCTTTGAAATGGAACAAACAATATTAGACAAGTTCCAAGAATGGCCTGCCAGTAATAAAACTTTACAAAACTTCTCTGATACTGATACATCTATATGTAAGTAAAATTTTGTTAGTCTACTTTTAAAATAAATGCTGGGAACCCCTAAAAAAATGTTATCAAATCAAAAGCATGTATGGTAAACCACTATGAAAAAATTGCTCTTAACTCCTAAGTTATTAAACATAGACATTAAATCTCATATTCTTTACAAAAATACTTAATTACCATTTATTTATTTATCAATCAAGACTCCAACAAAATATTTACGAAATTTATTGCAAAGACTAATGTCAACTTTTGTTAATAAGTAGCAATATAAAAATGTATGATTTCAGTAACAATCCGCATGAATGTATTAGAAAGATTTCTTCACTGGAAGCTCTCGGTGACTCCCGAAGAATTTCAAAAGTACTGTAAAAACTACCTACCACTAAAACACAAGCCAATGTCGGACATTCAAGAAGCAATCAACATAGCACACAATGATATCAAGTTTGACAAAGCAGGCATCAGAAGAAATGGGTTTGTCATATCTGCAGATCCTCTACATACTAAACTTATATTAGAAAATGTTGGTACTCTGGCTGGGATGGACATTAGAGATGCTTTGAAAAAAGAACCTGCTATACTGAAGAATAATTATAATTCTGTTATACAAGTTAGAGATGTTTTAGAGGTAATATTGTAGATCAAGCCACATAAATCACTACATATTATAATACAACAAGTCACTTGCCGCGTCTGCCTGTCTGAACATGATAAACTCAAACACTATCGAACAGATTTTCATATGGTTTTCTTTCACCAAAGGCAGTGCCTGATTTAGACTTCTGACAGCCCTAAAATATGAATATCCCCCCCCCCCCCCCCCCCCCCCGCCTATATTGCTGAAATATTATTTTGGAATTATTTTGAAATTAATGTAAAAGCATTAAAAAAAGTCAAGAATGTAGAACTATTTATAAATGAATAAAAATGCGAAAAAAAAGTGAAAATCAACGTTAATTCTCAGCGCCCCCTCGGTCCTTGCGCCCTAGATCAGGCCCTAACCAAAGGATAGGATGATTGATGACGAAGGTTTATGTGCATAATACATTAATATTAAACTTACATATAATAAAGAAATCACGAGATATTAATGTCAAGTCGTAAAAACCGAATGAAGCAGAGGCGGGTCGCTAGTTAAAATATAATACAACAACTTCACTACTTTGAATAAAAATTATATTAACAACTTAAGTGTTCTGCTATACAAAATCAAATTAAATTTATTGGCGAAACCTTACAGACTTTGTTACTGTGAAGTTTTGTAAGTTAATTGAATGTATGAATCAGTTCATAAACTTTTATCTTTACTTTGATTTTTTTCCTAAATGCCACTGTAATTTTGTTTCAGGAGTACAGAATATCATTAGAAGCTCAAAGGCGGTGTCTAAAGGTATACTGTATGAGACCAGAGACAGTCCGCGAGCGACTAGAGGAGCTCAGGAGCTCAAAAGAGTACCAAGTACTGTCCACGAACCCTAGGGTGAGAAATGTTTGATTCTGGCGTGTTATTGGCAATTGAAACTTCTGTGTATCAGAGTAAAGTTGACAAAATTATTGGTAAGACAGCAAATATTTGCAATAGAAACTGTACTCCGAAATAAGTTTGCTTATCCCAAAGCAAATTAATACTCAATAAAAGAGGATTATTAATATGTTGTCTTTTAATTTCCAGATTCTCCTCCTCGTAATACACAAGAAGAAAATGCTGAGCCGTCTCACCAAGATGGAGTCTGCAAAAAAGCAATGCTACAGCCTGAATCACTTAGTGTCGTCCACAAAGGTGTTCAACAAGTGAGTGATGCATTTTATATTGAACATAATACTTTCGAAGCAAGACAAATTGATTTTATTGCTAGTATTTTCGACAACTCAATTGCCCAACGACAATGATAACCTTGACGATTGATTGATGGATGAATAATAAATCGCCGGTTAGCACAGTTTCGAGCTGCCGACTTCCCTGACAATATTCCTCCTACTTAGAATTGACATAATTTGCAGAGGCATAATTTCCTATGATCGCGGAAGGCACAGCTTCACCTGATCGATTCGTCGATAAATTTTTAGTTACAGAACGGCTTTATTCAACAACTTTATATCTCTTTAGCCCATTTGCACCAAAAATCACTAAAACCGTGCTTAACGAATTTAAAGCATCGTGCAAGCGGGCCGTACAGTTAAGCAAACAAAAATTGTATTAAAAATCCGGCCAAGTGCGTGTCGGACCAAGCACAATGAAGGGTTCCGTAGTTGGGAGTTAGTTGAAAAACATGTTCTCCCATACATCGATATAAATCCCGGTCAATGGTGCCGATTCCATTGTTCACAAACTAAACTAAATTTAAGTTCAGTGCATCTTTTTCTTTCTCTTTCAATAAGAAGAGGACAGAAGATATATTTAAGTTCAGTCCTGTCAAATTAATCAGCGCCTGTCACTACTCCATACAAGTTTAGACGTGATTTAAAACTTGACTACTAAAATTACGTCAATTTATGTCAAGCGCTGATTAATTTGACAGGAGTAAACTAAAATTTATCATCTGTCCTTTTCATAATGAAATAGAAAGAAAAAGATGCACTGAACTTAAATTGAATTTAGTTTGTGAACAAGGGAATCGGCACCAATTTTCCAATTACAAATGAAAGCTAACTTAATGTAAGCTAGCTTTATCAGCGTGATTATTATGTATACCCGTGCCAAATTACAGCTTTCTAGTACTAAGAGGGTCTGAGCTAAACCGCGGACAGACAGACTGACGGACATGGCGAAACTATGAGGGTTCCTTGTTGACCACGAAACCCTAAAAAGGGTCTTGACAGACAGACACACGGACAACGAAGTGATCCTATTCCATTTTTCCATTTGAGAACGAAACCATACAAATGAAACTTTCAATGTTATACAATAAAGCATAACTTATTATTCTTCTTTCCGTAGTTACATCAACAGTTTCGGCGACAAAGTCTGCGGCAGAGACATAGCAATACTAATATCTTCGTCTCTCAACAAGTTGCCGGCTCACAGCGATGGCGGCCAAGCAGCGCTCGTCAGCAGTGTGTTGACTCAACTGAGACGCCACAAGTACTGGCTTCACGTCGCCATGAATGTTATTGATGAAAACGTACAGTTCCTCAAGAAGAAATTTGATGATCGAATCATTTTTAATAATTGTTTGATACTCCTGTATCCTGTGTAAGGATTATTTTTAATCTTAATTTATATAGATATACGAGACAATTTTGATCAATATTCTTCGCCAATTTATTAAATAACGCCCATTTACTTAAACCAAGTGGATAATTGAATTCCATTTAAACCAAACTCCAAACTCTATTCCTATATCAATTTTATTAGACATTTTGACCCGTAAATATAATTTCGTGGGCATTTGATTAATTACATGCTCGTTTTATTTCCAGTTCCGAAGTAAAATACTACATAGACAGCCTGCTGAGCATGCGCGGAGGACAAGAAACAAGAAAAAACAAACAATTGAAAGAGGATCTAAACTACAACGTACATTTCAACAGCCTCACTAATGACCAGATTCTGAGCTTAGTGTTGTATACCATTGAGAAGAAGTACCATTTCAGTGGTGACGGTATTTGGGCACGCCAGGACGGTGTTAGGGTTACGCAAACAAACTGACGGTATTATGACTCGCGGACGCTGTTGAGAGGTCACGCGATGAGAAAGTAAAAACACCAAGCTGTGTCAAATGCAAATTGTTCGTATTGTTCAATATGCTATCTTTATTTATTGGAAGGCTCCAGTGATTTGATGTTTTGCAAGCCTAATCGGCCAGATGGGGCTCTGAATAGGTACTTATCAGTTAATTTTACATATATTTTGTCAAAATCTTTTCTTTGGTTTAAGCTGTAACCTCGAATAGAACGCCGTTTCGAAAACTGCACTCGGACGAGAGGTATGTGAATGCTCCACTTTTAATTAAGCTGAACAAAGTATCAAGATTATCTTGCTACTTTACAGTATTTGTTTCATGTTAATAAAATCTTTTTGCCAGCCTAATCCGCCAGATGGGGCTCTGAATTAGGTACTTATCATTTAATGTTACATATATTTTGTCAAAATCTTTGGTTTAGGCTGTAACCTTGAATAGAGTGCCGTTTCGAAAACTGCACTCGGTCGAGAGGTATGTGAATGCTCCACTTTTAACTAAGCTGAACAAAGTATCAAGATTATCTTACTACTTCACAGTATTCGTTTCATGTTAATAAAATCTTTTCAAATTGCAAGTTGTACTTATAAATGTGTGTTTTGCCTTGCGTGTACATATGTATATATGTAAAAATAGGATAATGGTAACAATTAAATAAAAGACTCACTTTAAGCACATTTGTGTTATAATTTCTCGTCTTCCTTATTATTAAATATTACAAAATATCTAGCTTATTGCTCTCTTAACTTAACATAACTTAATATAAATGCTCTATTAAACAATACACATGCAGAGGACACAAGTCAAAATATTTATCCATTTATAGGTATACCCACCTTGCTATATAATTTTCAAGAACTGTAAAATCTTAGCAGATATTTATATACTTACTGTAAAAACTTTGGATCTTTTATTAGAAGAAATAAATATAGATATTTTTTTATTTTTGTCCTAATAATACAAAATAACTATATTAATTTATATTAGACCACATTATCGATCTTCGGCGAATATTCAAGTTGTCGCAAATAAGTAGTTGCAATAATTTGTAAAAAATAATATTGTCTACATTTTTTATTAATGAATAACGATTAACCGATTTAAGCAGAATAACTTGCAATAACGTATCCCAAATATTAAAATTATAATCACCTAACCTACAAACATAAAATGACAAAGATAGTTAATCACTACCTGATGGCATAAGAAGAAGGGCTAATTGCTACAGAATATTCCTACGATAGAATATTAATTAAAGCATTCACCATGGAAAAAACCACTTGTATATCATGTAAAACTCAACGTTACCGATAACTGGCGTCATAATAATAATAATGTTCAACGCCCAATGAAGCCAGAACTGCAGGTTTAGCACGAGAACCGTAGAGAAGCGTTTTGTCGACGGAAGAGTAAACACAAATGAAGTTTCCGTGTAGACAGTTTTCTACCGAGAAATGTAGACAAGCGATTTCTATTCTAGTAGAGTAGAAATAGAAAGCATCATACTAAGCCTGCAGCACGCGACGGTGAGTTCTAAACCATCGGCTTCGTAGATTCTGGCTCTTATTATAAAGTAACTGGAGCCGAGTCGCTGTCTCGTGTATTTAGGTCCGATGCAACTAATCGTTGCAATGTCTAATGAAATGCCTAATGCAATGTCCTCGTCGTGTCATGGACCCGCCGACCCCAGTTCGTACCAGGAAAGCTCTCAATATGTATCTACAGATCAGTAGTTATATAAGCTAATATGGTTTCGCCTGTCTTGTGTTGAAGTAAACGTATTTATTAGACGTAGCATTCACGAAACGAGAAATTTTTGGGTTTGGGAGTAAAAACCGACTGAATCACTAGGTCTGTATATCAATTCTGGAGTCTTACATTTGAAGTACTCAGCACTCAATATAATGCGGTAATGAAAACAATCAGGTTTATTTTACCATTGTACCCTGTGGAGTAAAACGCTCACTCACGACGACGAAAAGAAACAAGAATATTTTGTTATTAAAATATATAAAAATAATAAACTAATCTAAACTACGAAAAACTCGATCTCTAAATAGCTCCTATTGGATGCTGCGCCTTGTCTGGGCGACTTATCTACTTATTACATAATTTTTGGCACGAACTGTTCACGTTTTCAAAACTTATTTACAAACTACCTCCTGTAGTACCTACCTATTACTATATTTTCTAAAATAAAAATTATACGATTAAACCGAAAATATAATAATATAAAAAGATGCATCTATCAACGATAACAAGCACTGTTAAGATAAGGCACAAGGAATGCACGAGAAGCGAAGTCTACGAGTATTTTACTCAATTAATAGTTTCAACTACCCGGCAAAATGCTAATAAAACGGAGCTTTCAGAAGTGTATTGTGACGTCACGAAAGTTGCATTGATTCAGCTTCCAGTCAAGCACTGGCACACTGCAAAGATGCATTCTAAGAGTTCTCAATCTCAATAGCACTTCAACGGGCAGTACCTACTATTTGAAATTATAACTCTCACCAATTTTTAGGGCCACTCTGAAGTTAGCGCTTCTTGGCGTCCCGCACGCCTGTAAACGCCCGCGCACACCGAACACCCGCCTCTGATTGGTCACTGAGCAATATACGTCACACTCTCAGAGCGGCTATAAACTTTGGTAAGAGTTGTACTAACTACTTAATCATAGTTGGCTTATAAATTACAAAAAACCTATACAAACAAATTAAACTTTAAAGAGGCACATTTGTTTATGTCTAATTAAATTTAAATAAGTAAATATTTACATTATTGCAAAAACTTTAAAACGCTTTATAATTTTATAACTACAAAAATATAAAAAGTTACCTACCTACTTCAATGTCTACTTAATCGCATACCAATTATGGAATTAATATTTTAATACCTAGACAGTACCTATATAGTATACATAATATTCTAATTATTATCCACTTTATATGAACTCATTACTGTCATAAATATAGCTAATCAGTGAATTAATTCATATAAAAGGTAGATAGCATCAAGCATGCGCTAGTTTTAAACAATGAGAACAAAACAACGGTAGAGGAGATATCTGATCATTTCCTACATTCCTACCCATCTGCTACATTCCTAGCTAATACTCCCTTTCGAAATTACTCTGGCTTAGAACACTAAGTCTAGGATAATTTCGAAAAGGAGTATTTCAATTCAAAAAAGGAGGCAGCGTGGTGTACGCCTGCCCGGTGCTGGGCTCCATCTTGACGACGACGGGCTGCGTCAGGTCCGCGTGGCGCTCCATGTCGTAGTGCTTGTCGTGCGCCGCGAGCGCACACTTGTCGTAGTCGTCGGGTGGCGCGGCGTACCGCGGCGGCTCGTCCTGCAGCGCGCACGCCGCGTACTTGTCCTCGTGCTCGTGCGAGCGGTACTCCAGCTTGTCATCGTGCGCGTGCGCCTCCATCTGCGGCGAGTGCGCCGCCATCATCGGGTAGTCGCGCACGCCCAACGGAGGTGGACTGCCCTCCCCATACTCGTAAGAATGCCGCGGTGCGAACATCTGCCCGTCGTGGCCATTGAGGACGGTCGTGTAAGAATATGCAGCTGGCTGTGCGTTGAAGCCCGGGTATCCACCGCTGCTAGATGACAGTAAATGATGCGAGGAAAGTTCGTAGGAATGCTGGTACGACCAGGAGTCTGACGGGGCGGGAAGGCCGTTCTGCGGGAAGGCTGGCAAGTTGCCACCGATGCCGGAGAAGCCACCACCTAATGTTGTTGAACTCGGTGAACTGGAACCGATGTACCCTGTTTTGCGTGGCGGTTCTCGTTTACGCCATTTCGCTCTTCGGTTTTGGAACCAAACCTATTTAAAAAAAGAATATGAATGAATACACTGTATTTAACGAAGTAAGGCTTTGACGTAGCTCCAACAACTTGTAAATACATGAAGTAGTTTGTTTACCAACCTGTACTCGTGATTCAGACAAGTTAAGTTTAAGAGCCAGTTCTTCTCTTGCGAACACGTCGGGGTACGGCGCGCGCTCGAACGCTCGCTCTAGTTCCTCCAGTTGATACGCCGTGAAAGTAGTTCTGAGGAAGAAAAGAAAATATGTGTTTAAAAACTTAACAAGGAAATAAATACCCAAAAAGTAAAATCAACCAAAAATAGCAGCCTTTTTTGAGAACTCATACTTTTCACAGGGAAGATACCGTATCATATGGTAGGTAGATGTAGTCGAAGCTCATAGGTAGTTTTCGTCGGGGTCGCGGGAAGGTACTAAAAGGTCACTGAGGCCCCCGCAACACAGGCAACGGAAGGAATACGGGTGGGTTTTAGTCAGTAAGAGTCTGACACACCCTCCCGCTCCGCCCAGAGCGGGAGAAGTTATTTGATGATTAGCCACCCAAAAAAAAAAAAAAATAAATGGGTAGTTTTCAAACAATAAACTACCTACCCCCAAATGTAAACTAACTTGTTATACTCTCAATAATTCATTCACAAACAAAATTCTTATCTATCATTCCCGAGCACATCTACCATCTGACGCGTGCAATATGGCTGCGGGCCGCACGCGCAGAAATTGATTGAGCGTGAAACGAAATTCACCCCCGTTGCGCGCGAGCACCTCTAATTGCCTGCCAATTGACTTTAAACTTATAGTGGCATCGTGTTATTAATTGTTACACCACATTTTTATTTGATATTTTATTACGACACATCATTGTGCCAATCATCGCGGATAAGGTAACGCTTTTTTTTGTAGATAGTTACTAAATTTAATTTGTGTATTCATAAAATGAGTGCCAAAATAATGCCTTCTGCGATGTGAGGTGTTTGTCACTTACCTATAAACCAATAGTTTCGTACCTACAAACTATTTAATTCGCGTTGTAAATCTTTAGAGATGAACTAAATAATTGTTCCCGTACGCTATCTACGAAGCGATCATTGAGCTGGTGTTGCAACTACATTCATTAAGCGCTGTACCCTCCATTCAAGAGATGTTGCGATAAGGCAATTGACTCCCCGCGGTCATACGGGTAATTAATCTGAACGAAACACGTCGCCTTTGTAGTTTTATAGCAGTTATTGCAAGACGCCTGTATCAAGTGTTGTTACTTAGAAAAGGGTGCCGCCAGAGGTTTTGTCTCGATCATAAGGGTGTCCAGCCGTTATGAATTATTATTTTCACGCGTTTTTGTCTTATCTGTGAAATCTTAAAGTATTTTTGAAGTAATAAATAGAAATAATAATCTTTTTTTTATCCCGTATGTATGTACCTACCCTTTCCAAAATTGTATGGGGTTCTTCAGAGAAAAAGTAACATCAATCGATATTTATAACTAAAATACCTACAATTTGATTATAATCATCTGAGATTTATAGTCCATTTATAATATTCTATTGCCATTATTTTTCACAATCACCACGCTTGGCACACAAATTGTTGATAGTATTACGAGTATACACACCTGTATCGAGCCACCCTGCATACTTTTGTTTAAAGCTCTCTCTAAGCATCTTTTTAAATAATGGTAGAACAAAGAAAAAATGTGGTTCTAAACTGTGGCCAGTCCCCACTGTCATTTCCGTTTGTCATTGTTCCAAATTTGAAATCAGAATTTAAAAAATCAGTTTAATTGAAATAAGTCGTCTTTTCGCGTTTCTCAGAGGCAACATTAGCGTGGATTTTTTTTAAAGAAAACAATGATTTTCATAAAGAAAACGTTTATTTAGTAACTTGTGTTACCTCCAAGAGCGATCAAGACGGCCGTCACGCGGCTCGGCATGGAATTACTTAATGCCACTATGACGTGCTGTGGAATGTTCTCCCATGCTTCCAAGATGAAAGTTTTCAGCTCCTACAAAGTTTCTGGGGCTGGATGGCTACTTTGAACAAGCCTCATCAGCTCATCCTATTATTACTCTATTGAATTCTTATCAAGGCTTTCACTGTGATACTGACGTCATTCAGGTATTCTCGACATTTCTTGCAGTGTGCGCAAAAATGAAATCCTGGCTCACAAACTCAGCATATGGCATCACAAGAGCTTCTAGGCATTGAAGAATGTATATTTCATTATTTAGAAGTGGCAATAGTGGTCCAGTCACAACGTCAAGGCCAGTTTTTCCATCGGTAGAAATGCCGCCCCATTGCAGACTGCACATGACCCGCCGCCACAAGTCAACTAATCTTCAGTGCAACATTGCTGAAAACGTTCCTATATAGCATAATCTTGGTTTCATCCGTAAAGAGAACCTGACTCCATTGACGTTAAGTCCACTGCAAATGTTTGCGTGCAAATTGTAGGCGCACCATACTGTGAGCTCGTGTGTTTTTGGGATCATTGGTTGGCTTATGACAGTTTTTTTCTCAAGTAATACTAACAGCGGCTGTTGACCTCCCAAAAAAACATCAAATCTTTTTATATTATATTTTATCGTTTTTAGATATTGATCGCAGAAAGCGATAAGGCCGCCCATTGTATATTTTGTAGTGTTTGATTTATTTTTTGTTAGGTATGTATTTTTGTGGTGTACAATTACAAGTGTATATAAATAAATAAATAAATACTCATCGCGTCTGCGAAGTTTAGCTAGCCAATTAAAAATAACACTACAAACAATCGTATGTTGATAATACGACCTCATCTAGTTTTAAAAGATTTGATAGAAGTGTAAAAGAGTTTGTTCAAACCTACTTACAGAAATAAAATCATTTATCATTTACGTATATGTCATACGATGGTCATAACTCCTAGTTATGACACTCCTTTTAACATCAGCATAGCTGCATAGAGAGGAGTCAGCAAGTCTTTGCCGCAAAACATATGACAGTTCTTTAAAACTTAATTCAAATCCAAAACTCTGTCTGTCTGTCCGTCTGTATGTTACCTTTTCACGCCTAAACCACTGAACGGATTTCGATGAAATTTGTAGGCAAGATAGCGTCCTGGGGAAAGACAAAAGCTATTTCTTATTAGAAAAATAATCGTAAAGGGGGTGATATAGGGGATGAAAGTTTGTATGGTAAACCCAGCATTTTTTAAGTTAGGGATACGAAAATTCAAATTCGTGCTTTTGGTATGAAATAAAGAATTACGTATTTCAGCGTTTTTCAAAAATCTTCCTCTAAGGGGGTAAAATAGGATGATTTTGAAATTCACATTTATTTTTGGATTTTTTTTGTACCTCTTTTTAAGAGATTTAAGGGATTGAAAATATAGTCATAGTATATATCCTAACCAATATTATAAATGCGAAAGTGAGTTTGTTTGTTTATTTGTTTGTTACGCTTTCACGCTAAAACGGCTGAAGGGATTTGGACATAATAGACATCCTTGGATTTGGATGAAATTTGACACATGGGTAGACAGACCACGACCTGGATTAGAACATAGGATACTTTTAAACCCGATACTCCCACGAAATCGAGACTTATGCGGGTGAAACCGCGGGGCGCAGCTAGTGTATAATAAGTATACCATTTTTACAAAATATGAACAAACTAGTTCATAAAAGTAAACATCTAATAAACCACCATCTAGCCATATGGTTTTTATCACGTATTAAAAATCATCGTATTAGTTATGCAAATAATTAATAGAACAGGGGTGGTTCGCGACGATACGATATAGTTAATGCGGGGAGGGTGCGCCTGCGCCGGTCACCTGTGACAGCGGCGCGTGCCGATGGTTGTGGAACCAATAATACCACTTCGAACCAAAAGATTTGAAGAGTATCTAGTTTGTATTGTCTATATAAAAGTGATACACATTCGGAATGACAATTACTTTCCTTTTGACAAAAATCAAAACTAGATAAAGTCGGTGTATCTCTTGCGACTACTCTGTAAAGACTCAGAGGTCACAGTATCTTTTAATGTCCAGATCTTGGTCAGATCATAATTATGCGGACCGTATAGATTGGAGTCTGATATGGACTTTTTAAGAAACCTTTGAGGAAGATTGGACCTGTTCAGTCAGTACACGCATCTGTCAATAATCATGTAACCAAACTTAGAACTTAATAATCGCTGGCAGAATAATCGACATCGGCTCAGTTGCCAAAAAATAATGAATAAGTTTAAAATATATTCTTTGGTAACAAATAAAACGTAAGGATAAGGATTAAAAACGTAAGGATAAGGATTAAATAGTGTCAAAATTAAAGGTATTGTCATTCCTAGTGTATAACTTAATTGGGGTTTAGGACGCGGATTCGATTCTCGCATGAAACAAATATTTGTATTGAATAGTTGTTGTGAGTGTGGTTCTGGGTGTTTGATTACGCTTATAAAACAACCTGGGTGCAGGAGATATCGTTGTACGGGGCATTTTTATCTATTAATAAAAGTAAAGAAATCACGAGGTTAACATAGTACCTAATTTGATAACGCAGCCATTAGCTACTAAATTTCAATACTTAACTAGTTACCAGAAAACATATTTCGTTCCTATGGTACTTACATCAGACTTCCAGTTCCGTCATCCTCATCCACCTGCCACTATCCCGATTTATTTGATGTCGGCGCGGCATGTTTTCCTCTTCCATACATCTCTATTAGCCGTCATCTCAGTATCAGCCCCTTTCTGGCCATATCTTTCATACAATCCATCAATCGGTTATTTGGCCTTCCCATCACAAAGCCAATAACATTTATAAAACATTTCTAAAAACTTTCCTTACGATATGTTCCGCATTCCTCCGTATCACAATGGGCATGTAATACGTCGTCGTCGACGTGTGGTCGTCGGAAAATCGGTTGTCATGGTATGGACCATGACAACCGATTTTTCGACAGTCAGTCACCGGCGCGGCGCCACTTTCCGATTTCATCCCTACTTATTTCTACAATTTATATTTTATCCATTCGCGTAACACCATACATATCATCGGTATCTATCAGACATCCAAAATGTGCAAACATATATTTTTCATATCATTATACACATCAGAAACGTCGTAATTAAAAGCTACGGAATTCTTCGTAGAGTTTTGCTACGAAATCTCTACGAAGATTATTCGTAGCCGTCTTGCTACGCGCAAGACTGCTACAAGACAATCTTCGTAGCAAATAGAAAATTCGTAGCCGCGTAGGCAAGTTCTGTAAGATTATTTGTTAAGATTTTTTTTTATTAAGATTTTATTAGTGCTTTTATTAATGGGTAAATGTTTAATTTATTATTATGCTTTACATTAAACTGGAGGAGAATGTAATAAAAATCAGAATACACACTAACCTAGTTTTTTTCTTCTTGATTCCGTTGTTGTCGCTTTTCTTCTTTTCGCTCTTCTTCGAGGTGGTAGGTGGCGGCGGCGGGTGCGGGTGCGGCGCGGCGTTGGGCTCTGGCGCCTGCAGCAGCAGCGGCTCGTCCTTGCGCTTGTGCTCGGTGGCGGCGGGCGCGAAGCCCGGCAGCTCGTCACGGTACAGCTCGCCGATGTCGCCCACCACCACCGCCACGTGCCGCTCCTTGCCGAACTCGCCGAACATGTGTTCGTCGAAGGGCCCCTGCTCCATGTGCGGCCCCGGCTCGAAAGCGCACTCGTAGCGCGGCGCGGCCCCGGGTCCTTCGCACACGTACATGTAGCCGTCGGCGGCGGGCGGCGGCGGGCCCGCTACCTCGGCGCGCACCTCGCTCGGCTCCGTCGCGCCGCTGCTCAGCTCGACCGAACCGAAGCCGACACACAGATTTATCTATCTACTCCGATATTAAACAATTTGACTTCATTTAACCAAACCCCCGGGATCGACGAACGCTCGCGCCGTTCGTATCCTCGTGTCCGTCCCGGTTAAATGGCTTTAATCAACTTTAACGAACTAACCAAATTTGCTCTACGGTTGGTCAATTTATATTACCATAATACGTCGCTCGACGTAGGTTTTAAACCAATGAGTAGCGCGTCCGAGACCGGCGAGAGCGCGGGTGCAAGTGCTATTCTCGCTCATAGTGTGGGGCCGGAGGGGACAGATTAGACTACGTGAAGCGGGCGCTTAGGACAGTGGCGCGAGTATGCCGAAAAGCCAATCGCAGCGCAGTGCAGCCACTCCCCCGGCGCGGCGCGGCGCGGCACTGCGTGCCCCCCTCGCGCTGCGGCTGCGGGCGCGCGTGGCCGCATCGCCGTCGTCGGTGCACTACGAGTATGCGGGCTTCCCACAAACTCTCCCGATATTTGTTTGTATCGGTGCTATTGTAGGGCGCAAACGCCCACATCATTATTTTGAAAGTCCATAGTACTTTATTGTAAATCCGTATCAACACCACTCATATGTCTCTTACATGATTTATAGCCGTGGGAAAAGAATCACATCCATTGCTAATAATAATCCCATAATCATTTTCACTATCCTAGTATACCTGTAGAAACCGCTATTATGGAAATTGTTTTCCATCAAGTTGAAATTAAGATTTGACAAGTACCATATTTATATTAACAACGTGTGTGCTGTTGTGTACACTTCCCCAACTCAACAATTAAACATTTGCTAAACCAAAATCATGCACCAGAGCACACGTTACTGTATCACCCGTAGGACAAGCCTCGCGCGGATGCACGCGACGTCAAGACAGCGACGCGGCGCACTAATGCCGATCGACGACAGCATCGCTTAATTATTAATTAACAGTTATTGCTGGCTATTATTAATAAAACATTCGCCCTGACTATTGGCACTTAGATTAACGTCGAGGGAGTAATGGCGCATTTCAACAATTTCGGTTGTTATTTAATTGAAGTCAATTTAGATGATCAGAGTCTATTTAGGTTGGTGCTGGCGCTCGCCAGCGGGATCTCTGCTTCATTGGGCTTATTGGTGACTTTCAGACAACACGAATTGCACTCGCTGATGCACTTCTCGTCGCATTTGCAGTTTGGGTGCTTCGAAACAAATGGGTCACGGTCAAACACAATCTTTAGTGAGTCGCGTGTGTTCTTATTATTATGTTGTAGTGCATTGGTCTGTTAAAAGGATTTTACTAGAGATGGATTGTGTTTTGTGCCACAGAACTGTGATGATTGTGTAGTGCGGAAACCAAAGTGGGAAGTGCTATAACGATAGTAGTTGCGTGCTCTGTTCGAGGATTCTGTGTTGTCCGCATCGGAACATTTCGTACCGCCTGAAATTAGCGCTACTTACGTAGGCGCCTGTATAGCTAGCGTAAAAACTTTAGAAAATTTCTTTAGTATAGAAGTCGTAAGCTTAGGCCGTAGGTCATTGCAGGTAAGTTGTACATAGTAGAACTTATAAATAATATTGAAGCTACGTATCAAAGTTCGTAAAGTGCATTTTATATTAGTTTCGAAACTTTTAATAACACTTTTAATTAAACGTTTAATTACAAGTCTGGTTTTAGACAAGTGCTGTTTATTGGCAGAATTCAGTTATCATTTCTTTAGCTACTCAGTGTATAAAAATTGAGAGACGCTTACTTCGTGAGATGCACCCTAGAATAACATGACATTACATTCAAATATACCTATAGAATCTACATAATCGATGAAACCCAAACTTCTACCTATAGAGGTAGAAATTGCTAAAGGTAGGTATCAATTCGTATCGCAAAAGGCTCAGTAATTTGTTGTAAAAATCAACAGGGGAGGAGGGGAATTCCGTAGGCTGTACAAAATCATAAGGACGATTTTAGGCGCTTCACCTTTTGTTCATTTTGCCTTTAATTCGATATCTTTCTCTCGAAGTGGAAAGTTTGAACACAAAACGAAAAAAAAGGAAAAAAACCGGTCAAGTGCGTGTCGGACTACGCACAGTGAAGGTTTCCGTAGTTGGGATGAATATTTACGCATGCACAATATTGTTTTTATTACCGTTTATCTAATATTTTTCGAAAAAACTATGAAAAACAAAGTTATTTCAGCGGTTGTAACCGATAATATATCCACAAACTTTATACTCGAATAGCAAAATCACTAAGAAACATTACGCTTATGAGCCGGTCGTCCCTCTGCCTACTCCGCAAAGGAAAGCCTAAAATTATAGTAGTAAGCAGTAAATTTATGTAATTTTCATAATACAATATTTATTTGTTAATTTTTGTAATAACATTATAAAGTTATAATGCGCCTGGTTTTAACTCATTTTCGATGGAATTCTAACGAAAATTTTACTTATCCAAGTACTTTTTATAAAATCCATGTATTTATAAGTTGGTGGACTATACTCATTCACTTGTAGAGCCTACTGATTTCTCAACTCATACTTCAAGTAACAACACTTGAAGTATTATATTCTGGTATTTAAAATTCTGGTATTTCGTCGGTTGAATAATGTCGACGATTATTTCTTACATTTTAACACAGAGTGTGTTAAAATGTAAGAAATAATCGTATTACTACTATTGTAATTCATGTAGCAATCGGATAAACATAAATACGTTAGGGACAAACAAAACAAAAACTGTAGGTTGAAGGAGTCTATTTCCCGTTTTGAATACCTAACTAAGATAGGATTTTGTTGCATCTGCTGAAAACGTTAGTTTGTAAAAAGTTTTAAAATCTTATCAGTAAAATGGGGTTGCCTGGAAGAGATCGCAGTAAGCGATAAGGCCGCCCATTGTTTATTTTGTAGTGTATATATTTTTTATTTTTGTTATGTTTAATTTGGTGTACAATAAAGTATATATAAATAAATAAATAAACACTTCCATACTTATTAGCGCCCTATTCTCATTAGTAACCTATTCTAGGTTGCATACTATTACTTCATGGAGAGTTTTCAAAACCCTTCGAAAGGACCACGCAGAAATTATGAAGAATAGAATACAATAGTTCTTTATTTTCACAGAAAGTAGGTACAAGTTACAGGTGTTAAGTTTAAAATTATCCTTATACTAACTACCATAACTAAGGCATGCAAACAGTTTAAGCTATAATAACAAAAACTCACTCAATATACAAGGTGTCGTTTTGCATCCTCGTCAAATTCAAGGAGTCAAACTATGCTTATGATTCTCGACACGAATCAATAATAAAATAAGTAGGTCTTTTTGGTTTTATTTTCTAATTTTTGGAAATCGGCATCTCTGGGACACGCATGTTAAAACGCGGCCCTTGCTTTTTAAATATTAAGCTAAATATTTAGCTTTTTAAATACAGCGGCCCACAGGATTCGTCAGGTCTTAGCCCGTCTAATACATTTTTTACGCAATAAATGCTCTATTTTGATCTGTGCTATAACCCCAAATTATCAAGCAAAACGTATGCATTGTAGGACGTTATTGCCGTTTTAACGTTTTTTCTATTTCTGACTTTTAAATGCCTAAACGAACTTATTCGTTTGGATACGGTGTCAATATGTGCTTTACAGTTTATGTCTTGATCTAAAGTTACACCTAGAAAAATTTCTAGGTGGTTTTTTTTTTTACATAAAATTGATGAAGTAACGCAAACTACATAGTTTGCGTTACGTTGTTTGTATATTAATTATAACATTGTATTTAGCGTTATTAGATATATTTACTTGTATATAAACTGTTTTTTTTTAAGATTTATTGATAAATGATTCATATTTAGATATTCATTAACTCTTTCAATAGTGTTATTCATATCAGTCTCATGGTTGTCAGTCGTATTATTTTTCTTATCAGTTGTTACAATAATAGAAATATCATTAGCAAATAAAATAACACACATATATAATTTATGTACAAAAGGAATACAATTGGGTCTAACACACATCCTTGTGGGACGTCGTATCTGTTGTAATGAAGGATCATGAGGAAGAGGAGGAGAATGGATCATGTCGTTATTTCTATCCACTTTTGTAATGGTAACCCGCCTGTCGTCTGTTATTTAGGTATGTCGATATCCATTGAAGCACTATGCCTCTAATTCCAATTGCCTCCAGTTTCTGTAGTAACAGGTCATGAGACACTATGTCAAAGGCTTTAGATAAATCAAAGAACGAACCTTTAGTAAAAACGGTTTTGATTAATATTCGTCAATAATTTTTTTATAAGAGTGAAGATAGCCAGTGTTTTGGATTTGTTTTTTTGGAAGCCGAACTGTTCTTTCTTAATTATATTAAAATTACAAAATTTGATCAATCACTTTTACATGCACTTTTCAAATATCTTCTACAAAATTGGTATTAATGTTATTGGGCGATAATTATTAACATCAGATTTTTCTTTTTTAAAAAGTGGTTTAACAATTCATACTTTTAATGCTTCAGGAAAAGTACCAAGTGTGAAAGATAAATTAATCAAATGTGCTATAATTGCACTTATCTCAACAGTGCACGCTTTTATAATTTTCGTATTAATTTCATCGTATCCTTCAGAAGTTGATTATTTTTATCTCCTCTGAGAAACATTGAATGAGCTGCTAATTTTTTCTTATGTCTTGGTTTTATATCCGTACTAATGTAGTGGTTATTGAAAGCGGTTGCTATTCCTAGTGGATCCGTGACTACTGTGTTATCAATTTTAATATTTTCTATATTGGTTTGAAGTTATTGTTCATGATTTCGTCCCTGATTACTTTCTGCTTTGCATTTGTTTTCATTTTCGTGACTAAACTTAATATCTGCTTTCTTTCTTGCTGTGTAGATACACTTCTGTAAAATGTTTGAATATTGCATATATTTACTTTTATATCCTATATTTTCATTTCTATAATATTGTCCTTTTCTATATTATAGTCCTTTGTTTATACAGTTTTGTTTATTTTGATTACTTTGTACCTTTACTTTTATTTTTGGGACGCATACCTAAATTATATATAAAAACTTTTTTACAAACAACCTACTTCCAAAAAACAAAGAAGTGAAAAATAACTTTAATTTTGGAAGTCTGTGTATTTGGTTCAGTATTTACGTTTTTGCCACCGACTTCCGAAATTAAAATTATTTTTCACTTTTTTGTGTTTCTTTTTAAAATCAGTTGTTTTTTTTTTTGTGAAAAGTTTTTATTTTTCACGTTTTACCTATACCTGGTATCTATACCTACACCAATTCGTATACCACTACTTGCTATGTAAACAACAGTGACAGTAAGTTTTATAACATCATCAACATACACCTAGTGCATTAAATACGTATAATTGAAGCTAGCAAAGTTATTAAAACTTATATGGGACCGCGCAAGCTTCCTCTACTAAATAAAAGGAAAAGTAGGGAAAGATTATTTGAACTGAATGACCTTAAGCCGTATATAAACACGGAAACTTTTATTAAGTATGTTGCAACTTATTCTAAAACTTTTAAAAATATCTGCAAAGGGGCTAAAGCTTCATACATTAGCAGTGAGGTTAAATTAGCAGACAATAAAATATTGGAAAATTATTAACAATGAAACGAACAGGAACAAAAGACATAATACTGATTACACACTGGAAACTTCCCGCGTTCTCGTTAGCGATAACATCGATTTTGCTCAGGAATTTGCAACTTTCTTTGCAAATTTTCCCATTAAAACTACAGAAACTTTAAATTCGTTGCCTTTACTTTATATTGATCTGTTAAGAGATAATGTTTCAGCCTGTCCTGTGGAATTTAAATTGAAACATATAAACCCAGTGGTCGTTGTAAAAGCTTTTAAGCAACTTAAGATCAAAATTACCGAAGATCTGTGGGGCATGTCTACTCTAAAGTTTGTCAATCCATTATTGAGACAATTGCACCCTATCTAGCTTTAATATTTAATTTGTGTGTAGATCAAAGGGTATTCCCAGATTTAATGAAGTACAGTAAAATTATTCCACTTTTCGAATCCGGGGACAGTAAAGAGGAATTCCGCCAGTTAACAGACGTGAATACCGTGCGACTAGTCTATTTTAGTTACTTTCATAGCATCATGTCTTACGGTATTTTGCTGTGAGGAAGGGCTACAGATATTGATTCTATCTTTATTCCGCAAAAGAGGACTGTCAGAGCCATCTACAGCCTCCGCGAACGTGAATCTCTAAAGCAACTGTTTAAATTACATCATGACGGTACCTTCGTTTTTTTGGGTTGGGAAATTATCAATTGACATAACCCGCTCTGGACGGAGCGGGAGGGTGTGTCAGACTCTTACTGACTAAAACCCACCCGTGTTCTTTCCTGCCTGTGTTGCCAGGGCCCTCGGTAACCCTTTCAGACTTTCCCGCGACCCCGGCAGGCATCGGCCCTAGCAGACCCCTACACTTGTGTGATGTTCAGGGCGTCTCCTGCGGCGGCTAGGGGCGTGAGGGCACGAAATTTGCCTCTGCCACTGGGTTGCGACAATCGCACTCTCCATGTCGCCATAAGATCCCGCCGCAGCTCTGTCCCCTGTGCCGTGATTTCTCGCGGCAGCAGAGTTTCGCCTCCTCGCGCCACTACCATACGTGCGCGAGGAATTTTGCCTCCAGACCCCATGACGGCAATCCAACAAGGAGGCTCGCCGCCTCACCGGAGACCTTTTACCAGAGAAATTTCATGGTCTTCCCTTTATTTTAGATGCCATGTTATTTAGAAGACATAAATGGTCTGATTGAGCCTTTCGATCGGTACAGTAAAATTACACATTTTGTTTTTCACATTTAGCGGGTTCAATTCCTAGTTCAGACAGGCGATTATTTAAAATTCTTTGAATGCAGTTCGTATTATTTTTAAAATAAAAATTAAGTGTTCATTCAGTATTTTTTTCTATCTACAGTATAAAGGTACTTTCCCTTCATGTGGCAAAGTCATGGACCACCCTATATATTTATATATATATAAACGGATTGAGAACCTCCTCCATTTTTGAAGTCGGTTAAAAATCATTTATTACAGTGCATCTTATGAAAATTCCAATAAGCCCAAACACGGCTAAGAAACATTTTTTATTACGGAGTTCCGGTACCTTCATCAGATCAGTTTGACGGTACCATTTTGATTAGAACCATTTATTTAAATTTGATTCGTTATAGTCGCTTAACTTTCTTAATCGAGATATCATATGGCCACCCGTGAAATACTTACATAATCAGCTTATAATGTTCCCACTGCTGGGGCCTCCTCTGTGAGAGGGAGTGGGCCGTAATCCACCACGCGGGCCCAGTGCGAATTTTTGGTTCTAGGACATTCCGGTTTGCTCACGATGTTTTCCTTCACCGTTTTGAGAGCAGTGGTGATGAAATAATTTACACAAAGTAAAGCGCCTGTCTGGGTTCGGACCTACGATCAACAACTCGTAAGTCGCGGCCGTTACCAGATTTACTTATTTATTTATTTACCGTTACCCGTTATCGTTACCGTTACTGGGCCACCCCTGCTCTCAAAATGAAATACTTATTAATTTATTATTGAAGAGTTCCAGTCCATCTGTGGTCTTCTTCATTAGTTCCACTTCACTAAATGATACTTTCTGAATGCAAATGATTGACTTATTAATGAAAAAACAAAAGCGTAAAATATAATATTTGAGGAGTTCTCTCAATTTCGCATGGATCCCATCATTAGAACTGGATTTGATGGAAAATGGGACCAATCTGGAAGTTTATCCTTAAAAAAAGATTTCTCCAAATCGTTTTATAAACGACGTGCGACGGAGCTCTGAGGTAACAACAACAGATTAAAAAAATAAAAAAAAACAACTGACTTGAGAACCTCCTCCTTTTTATGAAGTCGGTTAAAAAGGCATAATAATTCTTGAAAAGAACTGAATGCTACATCTATATCATTTTCTGCGTAAGTTTCCGACCAGGATACAATTGAGAGGTCAGGTTATGCAGAGTACCTTCTGACGTACTTACCTAGTGAGTCAACAAAATATTCCTTATATCCCAAATATACCATATATCAAATCTTTACAAAATTCTTGCACCATACATCTTTTGGAAACCAGGGTGTATGTATCATCAGCATTCAACTGAGCAGTGCTTGACGTCTTTCGGCTGAATGAAGATAATGTATCGTTAATGTAGAAATAATAATTCATCCCGTAAGGAAAAAATTGTTTAATTTTACTTCAGTCTTATAAAATTATTTTAGGCTTAGTGTATGTCAAAGAATACTTGTTTCCCCTCTATCAAACGTTTTAGGTCAATCAACCTAAAGATCCACAAATTACACCTATAGCGTAGTCTCACTACATGAGTGCCGTTTACAAGGTATGGGAAGTGGGGGCACAACTTCACTAAGTAAAAGTATACAGGAAAAGAAATAATCTTGCAATTTTAATTATTTTATAAGGTAATTAAACGAACAGTGTTCTAGTTTAAAACAGTTTTAATATCCAAAATAACATAATAGGCAATTTTAGCCATAAAATTAAAAAAATACAAAAAAACGCTTTTGCCCCCGCAATAGGGACAACCGACCCAACCAATTTTATTGAGGGAAAACCGTTAGTTCGGAAGTCAATTGCAAAAATCACAAACATCCAAATAGACTCTAAATCGTCATCATCACGCGCAGGCGTCGTGAACCCAACGAAAACACTTTGTACATTTAATCCAACCGTCAGTAGACTTGGACTTAGAATGTATCTCTTGGCAATAAATGCATTCACTATCTTCATCTTCACTATCTTGTTTGGGTTTTTGCTAGATTTTTTCAGTGCAAGTCATGAAAGTTTTTTTTTCCGTTTTAATTCTTTATTTGTAGTAGTTTCTGGCGTCTTCTTCCCTTTCAATCCCTTTGTTTTTTCTTGAATCTGCTTTCTGGAATACGCGGTTTTACCCTAATACTCAATATTGGAAATAGACAGTCACTGTCCTCGGTATTTTTAGTTTATGTTCTCAGCAAACAATGTCAACATAACGCAAACATATGCTCTCCACTTTAGTAGACCACTCAAACATTATATTGGTAAATCCGTAGACTTATTAAATCTATGAAACAATTACGTAATTATAAGATTCTTACCACACAAAAAAGCAAATTACTTTTTCTTCACATTGACACTGATCGATTCAGCACTGACACACCACGACAAACAGAGGGCATTTAAAACGTATGGCAAGGATGAAAAAAAATATATCATTCGTAAAAAAATCATAACAATAAGTTAGAAAACGGTACTGCCCCCACTTCCCCTAGACCCACATTTCACCAGTTATGTTAAGACTCATGTGAAAGGGGCTAGTCTTGTTAGTTTTGTTCCAGTTTGTCTTTACCATCATCCAGCCACTCCAAGCTAATTTCTAATAGAAGATCTATTTTCTAATGGAAAACTCTAATGGAAATTAGCCCAACTCAGGGATCGCACCGCGTTATGTTGAGGAGTCTACCATTATACCACTAACTTACGTTACGCTTGTGACCAAAGAGGTCTAACAAGTTAACGAAGAATTTTTACATTTTTATACTTGTTCATCGGTGTAATGTAGTTACGTAAAGTTTTAAGTGATCATAGAGTTTTTATTACATCTGAAATGTTACTGTATTTCAATTTCCATTCAAATATTTTGCTTGTATCGATTTCGTTGACATCACAGTATGTAGGTATTACTGCACCTCACATAAAACTTTTCCACGACAATCTACATAATGACGAAATAATTCTCATATGTATGTACCTATATGTATATAGATAACCCACGAATCCTTCATTTAATATCGAGTCCACACAGTTTATGTACTCAATTACTATGTAAATATTCTAGTTAAATAGGAGCATGCTAGGAAAAGGCCGGGATGATGTACAAGTGAGTCATGTGACGGTCGGCGCGTAGGCGCTTCACATAAAATCTCTCTGGCGACGAAGCACGCTGCACGACGCAGAATCTGCCGCCCGCTCAATTGGACTCAATTGCTTTAATTGATTTCAATTGAAATGACCTCGCGCACCGGCTCTCAGCTCCCGCTCCTAGTCTGACACTTTTACATCTATCTTTTTTGGAACTGTCATAAAAGTTCTAAGATAAATTTCATTGCTCCCAATAAAACGAGCCATTCGTTTGTCACTGCAATATCCTGTACATTTTGTGTTTGGTGTCTATGTATTGAAGTGGGTATTAACAAACTTCAGTACCCAAACACCTATCACTTTATCTTTTAACGGTTATTTTCCGTACCTACGGTTGTTTCACAATAAAAGTCTTGAAATACATAGTTCGAATATTTTTGCAAAATTTTACAGTACTAGTTCCACCATAATTGGATCGAACAACACTAAATAAACTTGTCGATGATTTCGAAGAAATATCAAACTTCCTTGGATACTCGTTCTTTACTAGACATACTCTCAGTTCTTTTCTAAAGACTTTCCTAAACAGATCCCATTCATCGGGGTTTTAATAGATTCGTAATATAAATTTTGGATAAACAATTGAATTCCAAATAATTAAAGCGTCGCATTCTAATTGTTGTTCTTTGTATTATGAAAAACAACAAAGTTAGTAAACCCAATAAATTTGACTCTGTGTGATACTTCCGTTTTTTTTAGCCTATAAGTAACAATCCTATAATAAAAAATCTTTTAGACCAGTGACCAGGTAGGTGGGTACTTACGTTTCGAAAAATGTGTTCTAACCCCCAAAAGAGCAGATGTCCATGTAAAATGCAGTAAAAATATTTTATAAACCCATAATTTAAATTCAAAATAATGACAGTAGGTACATACGATGACGGTATGGCATTAAAAAGACATCACACATTTTGGCACGTGTTCTATCCGGTGCACAATTGGTCTTAATTAGGAAATAGCGGCGCGGGCGCAGACGCCACTGTGCCGACCATCTTCAACCCGACGCGTGACGTCAGCTATACTCGTAAATAATTACCTACATACATCAAAAAGTTTTTATTAATTTCAATAAAATATACAACTACTCACTAGGTTAGTTTATGTTCAATACAACTATCGCCTTTCACGTCCAACATTATTTAAAAATTTGTAAGTATAAAAGTCGAAATTATATACTTCAACGCAAATAGAGCTGTTGTGCCTTCTTTTTCATCGGCTTTTTAGGTTTGTTTTTACCGCTGCCCCAAAAGTACGATTTGAATTCCCTGTTTCCCGTACTAGTGCTAGGAGTTTCCCCATTACTATTTGAGTCCATTTCGTCTAAGTGGACATTTTTACCACCTCCGTATACAACACTCCGCCTAAGCCCCTGATCAATTACTTCTTCTTCATCATCATCACTAACATGTATCGTCCTCGTTTCTTCCTCAAATCTTAACTTCTTTCGAACAAGGCCAGCTTCTGGCTTTTTATCAATTATTACGCCAGTGGGTGCTATTACACTCAAAGTCTCGGGTGTAATGAGGCTGTGGTCATATTCATGACATTGAACTTCTTCCTCTTCTGTATGAAGTGGGTACTTAGCTTGGATTTCAGCATTTTTTACCGCATAAGATGATGACATTTGCATGGAAACTGATCTAGCACGTCTGAAAAAATTTAAAATACTTAATTCGTCCAAACGTTCTTTACATGTCATTTCTAAATCTAGAATGGATCTTCTGTCCACCGATCTTCGTTTTCCTTCATATTGAGCCACTATATCTTCGCTGTCTGAATCAACTTGAGTCATTCGCTCGTTTATTATGGTTTTATCTATTATTTGCATTTCTAAACTTGATCCTGTTTGTACTGCGGCATCAGCCGCCGCAAAAGGAGATCCCATTTTACCTAATTCTACTTCAGCAAACGAAAAGAATCGTCGGTCTCCAGGGTCCATCACATAATATTCTTCTTCAATGATTTGATCTCCCAATTTTTTTTTACGATTGCATTTGAAGAATCGGCATAATCTACTTATAAAGGAGCCGACAGACTTTTTCTGTACTCGCATATCCGTGCACTCCATATAATCTTGCATGGCAGCGCTGCGAAAAATGTCTTTTGTATCTTCAGTATCATGTGGAGAACGCATAATAGGGTCCAAGTACAAACTGAAAACAAATCCAAATCTGAAGCTGATCAATACAGATCATTCAATCTGCAAATCCGCCTTGAGACGATAAATATTCGACCCTATAAATTGGCACACATATTAATAATAGATGCCTTACCACTAGCCACTACCTACACAGTTGAAAAATAGAGCGTAATTAAGACACAATTGTAAGCTCTGTGTTATACAGAAACTTAGCCGTCATGGTAAGTCTGAACAAAATAAGTTAGTACTTCCGAAGAAGCGAGCTAGGTTGTCATTAGATGCCGTTGCACATCACGTCTGTGAAGTTACACCAGTTCATTAAAAAAGGTCCTATAACTGCAAAAAATTGCTTTTCTGGAACTGAATATTGATTGTGTTGAATACAACTTTACATGTCTAAAAGATTTTTGCGTTTGTCTGTCTCCGACTTATTCCAAGTTTAAAATCCATACTCGACAACTTTGAAAAGTTACTGTTATTAAATATTCAAAACAACTCACACATTCTCAGCAGCGTCGGTGTATATAAAGAAAGCATCGGAAACTTTGGGTACACATCGCTTGAGCCAGTAGTGCACGGTGTACAGTATGGTAAGTAGCACTGCCAGGAACGTTACGGCTGCGAGACACACGTTGTGCTGGAGCCCTGCCGAGCCCCCGCATGTCAGGCGATCTTCATCGTATATATCTGTATAAAAAACAATATCGTGATAAATGTTGCCTTTCAGTAAATTGCCCTTTGCTGGAATCAGGCCCAACGAATGTTATTTGGACACATATTTTGCCTACATGGGCAGGGAAGAAACACAAGTAAGTACCCACCAGCAGGGGACGAAATAACAAGGAAATAATAGTCTAAAAGATAGGCCTTTAGCACAGGTTAAGTACCGTATGATCCACAGTTTGGCACGCCGTCACAGGCGCTGAGCGAGTCGATGCAGACGCGTGCGCCGGACACCTGACACTCGAGGTGCGCGGTCGCGCAGTGCGAGTCGCTCGTCAGCAGCGTACGCGCTGGTGTCATCACCACCGTCATACGCTCCAACTGTAAACATAAATTTTTTCTAGTTCTTACGTTGCAGTTTCTCTCTCCTCTCGGAGATAAAGTCCAATTCAACAGGCAATTACCTAACTGTAACTGCATGCCATGCACAGCGAGCATTCTGAGTGAGAACATGAGTTCGAACCTCTCCTGTTCCACTATTGCCGTGAACCTACTCCTAGCACGATCTTAATTTAGTTAGAGGGGTTAGCTCGTTCGTTTAAATTCCAGTAAAGCTGTAAAGTGCAATTAACATGTCTTTTAAAAAAATACGAATAGTCTGGAATGTTCTAATTCCAATGTCCTGTCACGATTTTCAGATCAAACTGAATTCTATGCGGGTAACTTATTGTCCGACTGTGGTCATAGTTCCAGCCGTTGTCTAAAAATATTTTCACTAACAATCACATAACAATAGAAGTTAAATAAGAATGTGAACTAACAGTAAAGTTGGTGATAGCGAGCACTAGTCTGGAAGAGTTGAACAGGTAGACGTGTCTGGCAGCCGCCTCGTCGAAGTCACAGATGTTGAACAGCGCCGGCCCCACGTACTGACGTAGGTAACGAAGCGCCACGCGGTCGTGGACCTAAGCATATTCTCAACATAATCATGTATCCATAAAACTATTAAGTACACAACTTGCAATTACATTTTTCGTGACTGCAACAAAACAACTTTGTTTCATCCTTCTACCTCGATATAATACTTACGATCTCCTCATTCATAAATATCTGTGGTGTTATAATTTATTCCCCTAATTTCGTTCCATTAAATTGGCAGGTAGTTTATTTTGTATTTTTATGAATTTATAACTTTCTTAAGTTGTAAAACTTTTTGAACTCAAAAAATCAATTTAAAAGTAACAAACCTCATCATCTTGCAATTCAATAAAACGCTGAAACTCCTGCGCATCTGATATCTTATCTGTGTGCACGGTGGAAGAGGGGATCTCGATCTTAACTGGCATGTGGTGCGGCTTGACGTGCTCGATGGAGATCGCGTGCATGTATCGTTTCTTACGTCCCATCACATTGCTGCTTATAAAACGTAAGCATGTTAGCGTGTGTAGGTATATAAATCACTATTTACATTGATTACATTATCCTGGTACATACTCCTATTAACATATTCTTATTTAATAGGAGTAAGAGAAATTAAGTGCATATTTTTCTCTCATCGATTCCTATCTCTATTTGCTAGCACATCTCCAGCCATGTCAACTTTTCCATAATGCACACATTTTTTCTAAAATCTGTCTCTATTTAAGTTCCTAACTTATTGTACTGTTCTTCTCAATCATGGTAAGTTAAAGATACACGAAGTTACCTAATGATTGTTACGCTGCAGTTTGATAAAGAAAACTAAAAAATTATTTCTACCTTGGTGGCAATAATGTTACGTTAAGTCCTTGGTTTTCTACATCCACACTCGACGTGACGGATTGGTTCAGCATAACAGCCATTAAAGACGCCGCCTGCACCATATTCTCCCACGACTCGTGGTCTACTAGAGTCATAGGTTTCACGCTAGAAGATACAACATTGTCATTCTAGTTCACGCAGATGTATTTTATGCGTTTATAGCGAGGACCTACAATGTTGACACAATTTATTGATGTGTAACATCTTTCCTCTCGCTTTCTGTGGGAGTGTTTTCGTAAAAAGGGACGGAAGTGTGTAGGCAGGAAGTGACAGCTTGAGCATGGAATAAATAAGTACATTTTAATAGCATGGAATTAGTAAGTACTTTATAATAGCATGGAATTAGTAAGTACTTTATAATAACATGGAATTAGTGTACTCATGGAATTAGTAAGTAATATATAGATTGTAAGTAGAGGGGAGTAGAGGGGGGTGGGGGGGAAGTATGTAAGGAGCGTAGCAGGTGGCGTTATTTGGTTGGCGATACTTTCTGCCATGGGAAGAAGGCGTGAGTTTATGTATGTGTATATGTATGTACATAAGTGTAGAGGGGGTCGAATTTCGACCAGTTGGCGACCACAAGTAATGATTAATTATTCGAATAAATATTTCAGTATTTAGCTTTTTTAAATGCTGAGGTTAATTTCTGTCGCTGCTTAGTTGCTTATTACAAGGTGAGATGTCAGATGTTACACATCATATGCGACTACTGTAAGGCTCGCTCGTTTTTTTTATTTATAAAATAAAGAACACCTACAGCATATACATACATTCAACATTGGTTCACTATAGTATTTAGGAAAGGTATTATTACTGGTAATGTAAACCCAAATTATAGGTGTACATAACATTGAAAGAGAAAAGATACAATCTAATAATATGACCACAAAATAAAATGTGCGTGTAAGATGTGCATGAACTGTATTTTTACAAGAGTCATCTGGTAGTTACTCGTACCTAAAGCTACTAGTTTCAGTAATTTATGAAACCTACCGTCGAAATAATATAGGTACTTATACACAATTCTCTGATTTCATTGCAAATTGCGAGGCATACCTACAGTTCCGCTTCGACTAAAGGAAATAAGCTAATCGTACGAGTAGGCGATTTCTTGCACAGTAACTAGGTAGGTATGTATGTATATTTGGTCCTATAAATTGTCTAGAAAAGTCCGTGATTTTCCATCCATTTTGTCCGTCCCACGTGGGTGATATTGAGCGTTCAGACTTCTGTTTGGGTAGATAGATACGAGGGTCATTCAATAAATACTTAGCCTACAAAAAGTAAACGAAAATTTTGGAAAAGTGGCAATTAATTTTTCAACAAAGTCTCCTTTTAGTTCGATACACTTAGCCCAGCGATGCTCCAACTTTTTTAACCCGTCCGAAAAATAGTTTTTGTCAAACTCTGCAAAATAGGCCTCCGTGGCGGCGATGACCTCCTCATTCGATCCATATCTATTCCCGGCGAGTGATTTTTTCAGATTAGGAAACAGAAAGAAGTCACAAGGGGCCAAATCTGGAGAATACGGTGGATGGGGCAACAATTCGTAGCGTAATTCGACCAATTTGGCCATGGCAACGGCAGACGTGTGAACCGGTGCGTTGTCGTGGTGAAACAGCACTTTTTTCTTCGCCAGATGGGGTCGTTTTTTCTTTAATTCGGCGTCGAATCGGCCCAATAAATCGGCATAGTAAAGCCCTGTAATTGTTTTACCCTTCTCGAGGTAATCGATGTAGATCACACCTTGTGAATCCCAGAAAACGGTGGCCATAACTTTTCCGGCCGATTTTACAGTTTTCGCCTTCTTTGGAGCACGTTCCTCGGTCTGGATCCATTGTTTTGATTGCTCCTTGGTCTCTGGTGTGTACCAGTGGATCCAGGTTTCATCGACGGTCACAAAACGACGCAAAAACTCCGCTGGATTCCGCTTAAACAGCGCCAAACACGTCTCCGATGTGGTCTCACGGTTGCGCTTGTTTTCTGGTGTGAGTAAACGCGGCACCCATCGCGCCGACAGCTTTCTCATGCCGAGTTCTTCGTGAAGAATATGATGCACTGTTCCTTCTGAAATGCCTACAGTCTCAGCTAGCTCCCGAACCTTCAATCGGCGATCTGCCAATACGAAATCATGGATTTTTTTAATGTTTTCCTCCGTAGCAGCTGTTTTCGGTGCACCTGGACGTGGTTCATCAAAAACCGACGTACGGCCACGTGCAAACTCGTTGAACCAATTCTTGACGGTGGCCATCGATGGAGAAGAGTTACCGTACACAAAAAAAATAAATAAACGACATAATAATAATAAAAATATGATATGAAATGGAATGCAATTATTTTATTATCTGAAAGTAGGTTTGTACAAACATTTTTACACGTCAATTATATTTAGAGGCAAAAGCCCTCGCGCACGTATGGGAGTGGCGCGAGGAGGCGAAACGCCGGGGCGTAACTCCACTGCCGCGAAAAATCGCGGCACAGCGGACGGAGCTCCGACGGGATCTCATGGCGGCATGGAGAGTACGGTTGTCGCAACCCAGTGCGCCACAATTGCGGCAATAAGACCCCTCTTTGAGGAATGGCTAGAGAGGCGCCACGGCGTCCTCACAGAGGAAACGCCTAGGTGTCACCACTGCATGGATCGCCCGGAGGACACGGTGGTGCATACGGTGGAGGTCTGCCCGGCTTGGGCAGAGCACCGCCGTGTCCTCGTGGAGGTGATTGGCGGCAGAGATCTCTCGCGTCCGGCCCTGGTTCAGGCCATGTTACGGAGCGAGAGGGCATGGGCAGCCGTCAACTCCTTCTGCGAAGCAGTAATGCTCGCGAAGGAAGAGGCGGGACGATTGAGGGAAAGGCCAATTTCGCGCCCTCTCGCCCCTAGCCGCCGCAGGAATACGGGTGGGTTTTAGTCAGTAAGAGTGATGATTTCCCACCCAAAAAAAGAAAAGCCTTGTTGTCGTCCAAGTAATCTTTAACTTTATAGAAACCTTTTGACAGAGTTTCTGTTTAATAAATGATTTAAATTTATTGAGGCTCAGTTCTTTAACATGGCTGACGTATACTTTGGCACTTAAATGAATTACAAATTTTTCGGAGCCTAGTCTTGGGCACAATAAGTAAGTCTTTGTTTCTAGTATTTATGCTATGAATGTCGCTGTGTTTAGAATATAGATTAATATTCTTTTTTACACAAATCAGGTTCTCGTATACATATTGAGATGCGACTGTCATTATGTTTATATCCTTAAATGTATCCCTCAGTGAATTCCTACAACTTAGGTTATAAATTGCTCGAATGGTTCGTTTCTAACTAAAATATACTAATCGAGAGCATCCAAGCGCTCTTTGATTTCGATGCGCGTTTTCCCTTCCAAAAATAGGAATCGAATCACCGAACGATATTGCTCTTTTTCCATTTTTGTAAAACCGATCGACACGTTCGCTTCCATAAGTTGTCAAATTAAAACAAATGAAGGGATTGGAATGAAAATTTGAAAAAAGAATTAAAAAAGAATGTGCTACACTGTGGTAAAACTCTTTTGAAACTACAGCGCCCTCTGGCGATGAGGCTAGGTACTTATTGAATGCACCTCGTACCTTAAGCATAAACATTTTTTTTTTTCGGCGGCAGAGACCTCTCGCGTCCGGCCCTGGTTCAGGCCATGGTACGGAGCGAGAGGGCATGGGCAGCCGTCACCTCCTTCTGCGAAGCAGTAATGCTCGCGAAGGAGGAGGCGGGACGGTTGAGGGAAAGGCAAGTTTCGCGCCCTCTCGCCCCTAGCCGCCGCAGGAGACGCCCAGGGCGTCGGGAATCCCGGGCGGATTTCCGGCCACCGTAGGCGCGGGCTTGCGGACGGTGAGCAATGGGTAGCTCACCGTCCGGTAAGGACCAGGCCCGGGTCGACGGCGCGTCGTATTCCACGCGCTCCTCAAAGAGAAGTCGTCAGCACAAAGTAGGGGTCTACTAGGGCCGATGCCTGCCGGGGTCGCGGGAAGGTACTTATGGGCCCCCGCAACACAGACAACAGGAAGGAATACGGGTGGGTTTTAGTCAGTAAGAGTCTGACACACCCTCCCGCTCCGCCCAGAGCGGGAGAAGTTATTTGATGATTTCCCACCCTCAAAAAAAAAAAAAAAAAAGCATAAACATTTTCGATCAAAAAAAAATACACGTTTTACCATCACACCTGGGTGGCTGAATTCGGAATAGAGACTTGCCAAAGTTGTAGGTATCACAATTACGTCTCATATTATCTAAACGCAGGCTCGTTTTTTTGCAGCAAAGTTCATTCAGAAACATATTAGCATTTAGATGTTCAAGTAAAAAACACTTCCTCTACATATATCTAAAGATTGTGCGCTTGAATCATTATGGCGAAATTTAGGCACTATGAGACTAAGCAGATGATACAAAAAAAACATACGTTTCAGGTGTAGTAGCAGTAGTGGTAGTGCCAAACACTTCTGAGGCCAACAACGTGTCTGGTTCAGTAATTATTATACTGTTCTCCGCATTATTTTGGTGTTTGACTGAAATTAAGGAGATTTCATTCTTATTATCTTGTAAAATGAAGATCTATTTTATTTTTATTTTGTTAAATTAAGTTAATGAAAACTACAACATGTCTATTTTGTAAGTATGACTTACATATTTACTTAGATCTAGATCTACTTTAGATTAGATCTATGTTTGAGCTTAAAGCGGTTGATACATGCGCAAAAGTATCTATTAACATATAAGTATGTATATTAACGAGAGCAGTGGTGGCCCAGTGGTAACGGCCGCGACTTACAAGTTGTAGGTCGTAGGTTCGAGCCCGGACAGGCGCTTTACTTTGTGTAAATAATTTCATCGCCACTGCTCTCAAAAAACGGTGAAGGAAAACATCGTGAGGAAACCGGCATGTCCTAGAACCAAAAATTCGAAGACGTGTGACATCTACCAACCCGCACTGGGCCCGCGTGGTGGATTACGGCCCGCTCCCTCTCGCAGAGAGGAGGCCTGTGTCTCAGCAGTGAGAATATTATAGGCTGATTATGTTGTGTATGTATATTAACATATTGCCTAAACGTTGGAAGGCATTCTAGCGTCAATTAAAAAAGGTTATTTCGCAAAAAGCATATTATAGTGTCTCTGAATTTCTATCCGAAAAAGTTTTTGTTGATTGAATAATTTGATCTTTTCCTGACACTAATATTAAATGTATATGAACATAATTTCTAATTTATAAAGTTTCTAAATTATAAACTTTGTAAGTGCCTGTTCTAGGTAATTTACGATCTTTCTTATTGTTCATTCTTTTCAATGTTATGGAAATATTTGTACGCCGATACTTACGACTAAACATGATTGGACACAAACGATGTAATATCTTGCATGCTCTTGTATGTATACAATGTTTAAACAAATAAAGAAATCTTATCCTACTTATCTTATATATACTAATTGTGTTTTTAATGTATTCTATATACTAAATGATGTGAAAATATCGAATAATTAAGGCTATAGTTTTAAACTATAGTATTATCGATTATGCAAATACTTGCGTACGCAAAATACGCGCTTGGAATTGCAATGGACTTGCAGACACGCACGTTATACTATACTATGTTAATACTTGGTACTCAATAAGTACGATTTAATATAACTCGGTCGACATCTAACGCTGGGGGCAGTAGCGGTCCACTCCTTCCAACTTCGATGATCTCAGAATCATTGTTATTCATAGTCTGGCTCGAATTGGACGATTTATTGGCGTCTTGTGACAAACCCTCCGCACTAGACGTGTCTTCTTCTTCTAGATAATTTGTTCTGGAAATATTGTATGCAAGATTTTATGAAATAAACTTTTTTTTATTTAATGTTTGGTTTTTCATTTAAACAATACCCAAATTCAGGCATAAACCCAACGCAAGTGGGTAATGCTACTGACCAGTTCAAAGTTTCTAAGGGGCAGCCAATAAGACAGTTAAAATACTCGTCCTAACATATTCACACATACATATTCCTTTATCGACTCTAGTCTAGTCTTTCAACTTACGACATCCCTTGAAAAACAGAGATTCCCTGAATATTTTCACCACAGCGAGGCTATTCTTGTTATGGGTAGGTACCTACTACTCGCGGCAACACGAGTGAAGAAGATACCTGTAGCTGGCAGACGGTTGTCTCCAAGTGATGGAGTCGGTTCTGTACTTGGTAGAGCTGAGCCGGGTCGGGAGCGCGGGGCGTCGCGTGTACCATGAAGCATTTGGCACTAAGAAAACTGCAGAATACGAAACATTCATGTTTTTATATTCATCCCTCATATCTTACTCGATAGAGAAGGTAGACCGAGTTGGCATCTATCTGTAAGTAAGGTCTGTTTGGCACGGATGCGGTCAGAATTTGTGGGGATTCGTCGAGACTAGACTTCTAGAGAAGGTGGTGTGTAGTTGTAGTAGGTATACCTAATAGGTTGGTAACCTACCTATTTTTCTTCACGCTTTCCATTGTGTGATTGGAAGAAACGATTTGCAGTTCCTAATTAATCATTCTGAGAAAGGAAATATATAAGGGAAAAACCATAAAATTCACCGAAGAAAAATATTAGGCAGTTATCAGAGGTGGGACCCTGGTGAACCTACACCTACTCATGAAATAATCTATGTAAACACCAAGTAGGTACCAACCAAATGAGTAAGTGCTAACTGGTGCCAGCAGATATTACAAGCATGACTGTATCAATTAAAAAGTCAATCATATTATGAGTGAACCTACCTAATGTATACGTGTGAATGAACGGACATATATAATAATCTGTGGGCTACGCGATGAAGTAACGTCATGACTGATTTCTATAAAATCCAACATGTGATTCATTTATTTTGAAAATGTTCACGATCAAAGGGCGTCTACTGAGTGTGGGGTCCTGGGCTCGATTCCCGGAAAGTAGTTCTTCTATAAGAAAATTTTATGTAGCAGCCTGAACTCTTTCGAGTCGGGTTGGGTGTATAAATGTTATGTAATGATCAAATCAACCTTTATGGTAAAAGCATTGACCTCTTCCTATAATCTAAGAAGGTACATAATCTCTACTCTCTACCCGCCCGCCCTTATCCTAATTTATTTGGGATCTATCACAAGAAAAATAAGTATATATGATACTAGAGAATGTCCCGCCAATATATTATACTGACCACTTTCATTATGTCCTATCTTAGCAAGCCCTTTCAACAGATTTGCAACATCTTTGTCAATTTTAATATTCGTTTTTGGATCTTCGTCTTTAGTTTTACTAAGGTTTTTTAAGATGGCGTCCACTATTTCAAAGGGATTTGAAGCTTGTTCTGTTTCTTTCTTGCTGTTTAATAATACGTCGCTTGGTTGTGTGACTAACGAGGGTACTTCATGCGGAGCCTGTGACCTGGATATGTGATATGGGGAGCTTAAAGGTATTTCTGTTAAATTAGATAGAATCGATATGTAGGCGGTAGGTAGTTATTAAAATAATTACGTCATATAGAATAAAGCTTCCTTTTCAGTCATTAATTTCTTGTTTTTATTAAAGTTGAGTCTGCTGTTAACATTGTATTTATATTTCCCACGTTGTTTACTCCTAGGAGATAGGCGCAGTAGCGGATATGATAATCTGAAACATTTAAGAGATTTTATCTATGAACGGTTTCTATTATACCAAGTTACGCTACAACACCCGTTTCACCGCCTTTCGGCATCTAGTCTGTCCGTGGACTTTTAAAGATCGTCGGATTTTAGCAATTATTAAACAAGAAATCTATAGTACCCATACTCTTTTGAAAAGTCCACTAATGAATAAAGAAGGTATCTTTAGTCAAATGTGAGCAACAAAATGGTCATAACTAGCTCCCAGCCAGGAAGGGGCACAGCCAAGTCAACCCTGTTCGAGATCAACCAAATCCAGCTGGATTTGGTTGGATAATAGGGTGGATAATAGGACTTCCTATGAATAATAAAACCATATTATAGTCCAACATCACCTGGCGTCTGGTGTGAATAGGTCAGCATTCAGGTCGACCTCGTACCGCGGAGCGCCTGTCTCGTCTCCATCGCTAGTGCGCCGCCCACTCACCTCGTCTGATATCGCGAACTGCACCAGAGGCAGAATCTTCGTCTTGTAGCTCACATCAGGCCTAATAAACATTTCAGACTGATCAACGTCCTACCGATCGACCGTCCATCCTAGGACTGCAGTCTCAACATAGATAGCGATCGCTTTAGGACCGAATTCAGTCTTAAACCGACCGCTATCTATGTCGAGACTGCAGCTCCTGGGCCGACTCGATTGCTCTCGATACGACAATAAGAAGAACGTCCTACTGACACTACTACAACTGTATAACTATGTGCAACCAAGAGTAATTTTACAAAAGGCAGCCCGTGTGAATTCACTGCACATTCACATTTTTGCTTGTGACTGTACCTAAGGCAGGCGCACCATAGGCAGACAGTCACGCTACCAATCTGCCGACCAGGGCCTCAAGTCTGCTATTACAATAGTTTCAGAATGGTCTATTCCGATCCTCATTAATGACGCCATTATATTAGTAGATTACCAAACTTGTCAAAATTAATGATATACCATTCTGACACTATTGTAATAGCAGACATGAGGCCCAGTTAAACTTAATATGTATTTTGTACAATCACGTACAACCACGGCTGAAGCTATTCTCAATTTTACCTATTTGACGATACGGGAGTAGAAGATGTAAGTATACGCCGTAATGGAATATTGCTGTTTTCTCCAAGCAAGTCATTTTGGTGATGCTAGCTGCTTATACATTTTGGATAAGGTAAATGCAGCTATTAACGACCCATCAGAAATCCGCAGGTATTAGCGATCCATTCATTTATTTTTTTACGTTTCTGGAATGATTTAAGCCATAGAAATTAGAGAAACCACGCGCCGTTTTTAAAAAATATGACCTAACGTAAGTGGTCGCGGCAGTCCGGGAAATAGACAAAACATGTAATTTTCTCTGACGACAGTGCGGGCGCAGGCCTTCACATACTAGCCCTTGTTCCTTCAGGTAAGAACTTAGGTAATTTTATAGAAATATGAATAAGTATATATGGTAGGTAACTACACTTATTCTGTATTGTTAAATATAATTCATTAATATGTAAATTCTTCATTCACATCGCATTTCATTGGCTTACAGTCATTATTGAAGTTAAAATAAAAAACCAGCCAAGTGCGTGTCGGACCACGCACAATTGGCTTGGGAGGACACACTTGACTCTAACAAATATTATCACTTTAAAGCTTAATATTACGCAAACGGATCCTTGAATCGAAAATTGGTGTTCACAAACCCGCATTTTTTTTAACGGCCTATCCAACGATACTCCACACCATGGGTAGACGAGAAAAAAAATATCATCCCCATATTACATGCAAGAGAGCTACCCTAAAAATTTTTTTCTTGTAGATTTTATTGTAGTAGTAGTTGTATACCTATGCCAAATAACAGCTTTCTTGTACTAAGCGTCTCTCAGCTTCAGTGGGGACACACAGATAGACGGACGGACATGGGAAACTTAAGGGTTCCTTGTGAGACAGCGGTTCGCCAGGCAGCCGATGAACTTGCCAGAAGGTGAGCATGGCACCAGTGGGACCTGAACCCATCGCAAACTATGGTCGGCCCAAGGTGAGTGCAGGCAGGCCAAGGAAGCACTCCCTACAATTTGGACGTCTCACGAAACAGGTTCTCCGACTAACTAAACAACAGCTGCGCGCTGTTACAGCAGCTATGACTGGACACGGGTCATTTAACAAACACTTCTTTGTCATAGGAGTCACAGACAGTCCGCTGTGCAGGGCCTGGATGGAGGACGACGAGACAGCAGCACATATATGTGCTACTAAACTGCCCGGTGGTCGCCACATAGGTACAGGGCAAACTACTTCGGTTACGCAAGTACCCTGCGTGAGATAATCGGTTGCCCACACCCGTACGCAAAATACGCGTATTGACGAGGAGTTGCGGACACCAGCCCGTATTACCTAAGGGTTCCTTGTTTACTACGGAACCCTAAAACCGGCCAAGTGCTCGTCGGACCGCGCACAATGAAGGGTTCCGTAATTGGGATGAATTTATCTCAAAAACAAACTTAATATTGTAGTTGAAAAACGTGTTCTCCCATACATCGATATACGTCACGGGCATTTCTCTAACTGCAAATGTAAGTTTGTCGACTATTACTCATTAACTTGTAAAGCTTACCTACTTAGCTGTGATAGTAATCCTTTTAATTTCGTTATATATACTACTGCCATGATTTTTTTTACACATACTCGTATCTAAACACAACCATTTAGCTAGCAGGGGGACACCCTGCCGGGGTCGCGGGATGGTACTTATGGGTCACCGAGGCCCCCGCAACACAGGCAACAGGAAGGAATACGGGTGGGTTTTAGTCAGTAAGAGTCTGACACACCCTCCCGCTCCGTCTAGAGCGGGAGAAGTTATTTGATGAATTCCCATGCGAAAAAAAAAAAAAAAAAAAAAGGGGGACACACTTGACTCTAACAAAAATGAGTACTTTAAAACTTAATACAACGCAAGAATCAAAAAATAATTTTCACAGACCCGCAATATTTTTGAACGGCCTATCCAACGATACACCATGTGACAGACGGAAAAAAAAATAACACAAAAAAAACAAAAGTTTTTCTAGATTTTATTACCACGTTGTCAGCGTGATTAACGTGTATACCCATGCCAATTTACAGCTTTCTAGTACTAAGCGTCTCTAAGCTAACCCGGGGACAGACAGACGGAGATGGCGAAACTATAAGGGTTCTTTGTTGACTACGGAACCCTAAAATGGTGGTAATAGCTTGAGCTTCAATGAATTAGTAGTAGCTGTTATTAACGATCCATGTGTCGGTAATGGCCGGCACGTAATGTTTGTAGAAATTTATTAACCTTTGTAGAAATCTATTAGCGACCTCTATCCTTCTTTTTCATCTTTTACGGTGGTTCATTTGCCACGTCCTATCAAATTATTCAAAAAATATCGGTGAGACAAAACAATAATAAATTACTTTTAAATGTATTACAATTAACGCATTCCTAAATATTTTGTTATATCAATCGATGACAGTGTCAGTAGGGGTTAGGAAAGTCAATTTAACGAGAATTACAACATTTTTATCAGCCAGTAATAGGTACATTTTCATATTTGTTCAACCATCAGGTATTACCGACCAATACGGACAACACACCTAGCGAAGAGCGCTTGTCATTGCCAAACAAATATCAACCAAGTACTTATTGAAATAAAGTTGAAAATATATAATAGATAAACTTCCATTAGTCCGGGAGCGCATCCAAGCGGCCAGAGGTGCTCGAGCGCAGGTTTATTTATTTATTTATTTAATACTTTACGCTCACAAATGTACAGAGGCGGACTTAATGCCATAGGCATTTTCTACCAGTCAACCTTTGGGTGATGCAGAGACAGACAGTGGTAGGTGCAATAACGAAAACTGTGGAATAAATATTTATTAAAATATAAGTAGGTATATACATACATATACCTATTAAAAACATTAAATATCATACATAATTATACCTAATTATACATAAATATAAGACCAAATAAATACACGAATATACTAAACAGATAAGACAAACAATGGGAAAACATTACCGTTGTGATAATACTGCCAGCTTCTTACGAATGTGCTCGCGACTTTAAAGGATAATCGGTTGGTTGCCATCCTGATTTCCTGGGGGAGCGCATTCCACAGAGAGATAGACTGAACGAAGAAGGAAGAGTGAATAAAGTCAGTGCGGTGAGTGGGACATTGAAGAAGACGATTGTGTGATGAACGTAGATTTTTACTACAGTTCGCGCAAATTTCAGTCAAGAAATGAAAACAAGGTGGTCAGCGCCCTTTGCTCTCTGCGCTGGCGTATGGGCAACCACTTTAGAAGCGATCGATGCGCAGAGACATGATCATATTTACGCAGATTGAAAACGAATCGAATGCGGTTATTGAGAAGATGGTCTAGCTTGTCGAGGAGGTCTGCATTCAGGTCATAGTAGCACACATCACCATAATCGATGATAGGGGAAATTGCTGCACAAGCATTGTCTTGGTACTTGATGGTAATAAATTTTTCAGTCGGTATAAAGCCCGCAGAGTTCCAGTAACCTTCTGGCTCACCCTAGCGGCTTGAGTACGCCAGTTCAGGGTATAGTCGATGTGCAAGCCTAGGTCTTTCACGTCAGTACTAAACGGAACAATCGAACCATTCAAGAGAACACGTGGCAAGGTTGAACCATCCACACTACCAATACTACAATGACTCCCAATGATAATCGCCTGACACTTATTAGGGTTTACAGCAACACCAAATCTATGAGATCAGGTTTTAATGGCTGTCAAGTCCCTATTTAAATTGTCGATAGTGTCAGGTATTTCATCAACCCTCCCTTGACAGTACAACTGCAAGTCATCTGCATACAGATGATACGCACACTGAAGCTCGGAAGTTATAAGATTGATAAAAATAGAAAACAGAAGAGGAGAAAGAATACCGCCTTAAGGAACGCCAGCTTCCAAATCACGCCAGCATGATGAAGAATCACCAACATGAACGGACTGCCCCTGCTGTTCCTGAAGGTAAGAGGAGAACCATTCCAGCGCTTCGGGAGAGACCATAACATAGGAAAGAATAGCTAACAGGATGCCGTGACTAACGGTGTTGAAGGCATTCGAGAAATCAACCAAAACTAGAGCAGTGACTTTGGTAGTTACGAGTATGTTTTACATTATTTTAAGAAACGCAATGTTTATATTTGTTTGGCAGTGAAAACCGCGCCGTGTTGCGCTTCGCTAGGTTTGCGCTGGCCGTACAGTTTGCCCATTTAGGCCCTTCTCTATCACACCTCTATACGATCTCTTCTCTTTACCCAAGTAGTAAATTGGCACAAGGGTAGACCATGATCTGGAAAACGACATAGGATATTATTAATATAATATTAACAATATTATTCGCGGGTGGAGCCGCAGGCAAAAGGTAGGTTACAATTAACCTAGCTTTTACCTGCGGCTTCGCCCGCGTGAAATTTAGTCATGGGTAGACCATGACCTGGATTAGGGCATAGGATACTTTTTATTCCGATATTCCCACTTATGCGGGTGAAACTGTAGGGCGAAGCTAGTAGCTTCTTAAATATCGTTAATAGCTTAACGATTTTACAATAGCAACCGACTTATTCAGTTCATTAATTATTTTTTCTAAGATGATCTTCTTATTAAAAGAATTTAAGGTAAATACAAAGTTTATATACAATAGGTACTTACTTACATATACCTACTTATAAATAAAAAGTAAGTGTGAAAGCAACCAATACCCTTAACAATTGCCATCAATTTCGAAATTGTCTTAATAGGGTCGGTAATTATCCATAATAGCTGCGTTTACCTTAATGCCAAGCGATTTTCTTGAGTAGAGAAGTCTTATTGATATCCTCCCCCTGAGACGGGATATGTCGAAATTAGTAACAGCATGACTGACTCATTCAGTTCGCCGCAGGTCATTAGTAATAGTGCCAAACATTTGAACTACAAGAGCTAATGGCGCCGATTCCCTTGTTCACAAACTAAACTAAATTTAAGTTCAGTGCATCCTTTTCTTTTTATTTCATTAAGAAAAGGACAGAAGATCAATTTTAGTTTAGTCCTGTCAAATTAATCAGCGCTTGACGTAAATTGACGTAATTTTAGTAGGTTAGTTTTTAATCACGTCTAAAGTTGTATGGAGTAGTGACAGGCGCTGATTAAATTGACAGGACTAAACTAAAATTTATCTTCTGTCCTCTTCGTAATGAAATAGAAAGAAAAAGATGCACTGAACTTAAATTTAGTTTAGTTTGTGAACAAGGGAATCGGCGCCATTGACAATTTCCGTAGTTCAAGCATTAGTTTAAGTGTCTACCAAACTAGTGCAAACCAGTCAGTGCTAAATAAAGGCGCTATCAAATTGTTATGATAATAATTACTTAGGTTTAACGTCAATCATAGTATCAAAAGATTCCTCGTCATTAAATAAAATGTCGCTGGTATGTTCGCCGGGTACCAGGATAGCAGACACGTTGACTAGCGGCACCTCCACTACGAAGTCATCTACCCGATTGGTCGACTTCTCTAACGCGTCCTCCAAATTCTTCGTCGTAGAAGGCGTCGTCCTCCTTCGAGTAGTTCTATAAGAAGGAGAATTAACATTATAATGCCTAGACTTTGCCTTGAATAGCTGGTAGGTACTAAATACGATAATATCAAATGAGCTGGACAAACAAGGACAAACTTTCAAAACCCTATCTAATTGGTGGCAGTTATTATAGTTCAATCTCGGATTTGATGCCACCAGCTACATCAGACTGCTTGAAGTGAGCGTGTTTGAACTTTTTAGTTGCAGTCGGGATTTTTTCAATTATTATTTTTATTTTAATTATTTTTTTGGATAATCATTATTATAAGGTATCTATCTCCTAAGTACCTCCTCGTAGTAGTGGTGGTGGTCGTTGACTGTGTTGTTTTCAAAGTATACCGGTTCTCATTTGTGGTTAGTTCCGACTTCATCACATTATTCGGCAAGGCGCCCCAGTACCCGCCGAAGGTCTCTCCTATTTCGTACACTAGCAGCTGGTTTTTACTGTCACGACAGGAGTCTATCAAGCTCTTGTCAGACATAAGTTGAATCACCAATATTATGTTACTGCCTGATTCTGTCCTGTTAATAATGTAAATATTATTATTTTTCAAATGCCTGCCTCGTTGCGTCTAGTGGTCCCCAGCGGTTTTTCCGGGTTGATAGCAATGGGCCCACCAACTCCCTTTGACTCGCATGGGTTTCCAATATAACTCGCAAAATATGGTATACCACAAGCCTCATGTCGGAACATGAGGCGAAGCGCTGCGCAGTAACGAGTTCATGTGTCAGTGGGGGTGAGGGGTGGGTTAGGTACTGCGCAGCGAGTAGCGGACTTCAATAAAGTATGACACGTACTATACAGCTCTGCCTAACCCTGCAAGAAAAAATCGACGCATCATTATTCACCTACTGAGAATATACTTAGTTTGCAATGTATACAAACCTAATACTAACGAAGCAACTATAAGGCAGTTCCAATCGCGAAAAGTGCAATATTTGTGAGTAAGCATCGGTGACCTGTCTACCGAGGAACACTGAAGGCATGACACGCCGTCGGCAATATTCTGACATATCCTTCTGATAGACAAACTTGCGGACAGCTATTGCTAAATCCGCTTCTTGCTGTACAAACAATAATAGCACAAATAACAGTCTCAAACAATACATGTTTGTCATTATTTGATATCTACTATTTCGCCATATTTGGGGGTGGCATAGCCCTATAGATAGATGCTTTAGTACCAAATTCAAAAAGAACGAATCACTAACGAAGCAGCGCGGTAGGTAGGTATGTATCTAATACCTACCTTACACACTTGCCGTGGGAATGAATATCAATTATATTTTACCAACCTACCTACCTAAAACTTTTTTAATTCCTCAAATTGTATTTCTATAGGTGAATAACTCGTGTGTAAGGAAACAATGTAAGTCTGGTTACATCTCATATGAACATGAATATGGTTTATGAAGTTGCGGGTCTCTTTTATATGAGTAGATACCTACACATAGTCTCCCTTGCGCTTTTAAACTGCTTTGATGTGAAGCGGTGCGGGTCACGCGACCCCTATCATTGTCCCGGCCGACACACGGCGGCGTCACGCCACTTCATTTTTTATAACAAAATAATATTAGAGAGGGCAATCTGACAGTCTATAAGTTGGTCCATGATGTAGAATCAACATCGTAGATATACTTACTTACAATACCATATTATATTTGTGTAGACAAAGCCACGGAGATTGTAAGTAGATAAATAGTCGTGCATTTTTTAAAGCGAATACTAGGTAGTCGGTGTCTTTTTGGTAAAGCTCGTCCAGTGAAGTTCTGCCACCATCATTATCTGCCTAGCCCAGCGATGCAGCGATGTTGGCATTAAAATGTCTGTTAAATACGCTAAATTATATGTAGCCTGATGTACACACGACTTACAAACAACAGCTTATACGTAGGAGGCAATAAACATTAATTTTGTAAGTTATGCTTAAGGTCCCGATCACACGTACTACAACCACACCACACCACACCACACCACACCACACCACAACAACAACACGTTGACGGGCACTAATTTGTATAAAATTAGTTTATTCACAAGGATTTTACTTTGAAATTTTACTGTAAAAATCCACCGTGTGGGCGATACCGACCACATCCAGGCCACGTCTCAGCCACATCACAACTACTAGCGACAACACAACCACAACGCAATCTGCAAAAAATTACAGCGCCACTATTCACACGTAACCACTGCTTGCACACATTTTGTCGCTGCGATGTGGTTGCAGTACGGGTGAACGGGCCCTAAAAGATGGGTAGGTAATGAAAATATGACAAAAATCGGTTCATATCTATCGAGAATATCAGCATAACCTTTAAAAAATAGTAGATGCATTAAAATGTTCATGATGTAACATTGCAACTGATTCTCAAAATATCAAATATCAATATCAGCTATGCTGACGTGACCAGTTGACCTCCGCTAAGAGTATTAGGTCCGTATTACAGAACGTCACTCAATTCTCAAGCATTACTTAAAACTAGTTTTAACCAATCAAATGGCTTGAATCTAGTTTTAAGTAGTGCTTGAGTATTGAGTGACGTTCTATAATACGGGCCTTATTGGTGGTTAATAAAGCATATAGCATAATAAAGCATCTTGCTTATCATACATAACATAAAGCAAATGCTATCGTGACTCGCACTTGTTGCTATTTGCTATTTGCTTTACATCGCACATCGTCGCACATCGCAAGCGCATGTAGTAATAAGCAACTAGGCATAGCAAAGCGGCGGGTGCCGGCCGCCGGGTGGCTAGTCGTCGCATGCTAGCGTTTGCTTTCGGTCGTGTGTGTAATCTTTTTAGGTACCGCGTGCGTTATCGCGATCTCAGGCGGTTCACGTACGTAACGTAATATTATAAACAATGTTGTTTTGCTTCGTGCGTTTTTAGTGTAAATAAACAGTGATAGGATAATTACGTAGCGCTACTAAAGGAAGATCGCCGACGTTGCAGTTACACCAATAGTGGTCGACAACAACTAATCGCCGATGCAGCACTGACGTCAATCGATAATGCAACCTAATTTTAATGACTACTTTTGTATGAATACGCATTCCATATTCCTACTTCGACGTGGAATGAATATTCGTAGGTTAACTAATTGTAATTTACTTTTTTGACTATTAAAAGTTATTAAAATCATTTCGGTTTTTTTTCGATCCTTCGGCTGTCGTAAACGTAATTGGCGCAGTCGGTAGGATATCCGCGGGAGACGTCGCGACTCACATCTCGCATTGATAACCGCGTCGCGTGTCACCCGGGTGGCTATCAAGTACCGTTCCGGATATCCTGAACATACGGACCTGCTGCAGACCGAGAGGAGAATCTGGAAATCGATTCACGGAGAGAGACCAGAAATGAAGTATCTGTAAGTGCATTAGAATTATTCTCGTGTTGCTCCCTTCCAAATCTTAGCCTTCAAGATTTACCATCCCAGAGCCTCGAGTGCGCGGGAACCTGAATCGCGTCAGGCCCGTCGACGAACTGTAGATACTAGAAGAGATATAGTTCTAGATAATTTAGAGTTAGATAACTTATTTAGTTTAGATATGGCTCAGCACGACCCAGACACTATTTTCAAGGCCCTTCGCCTTGTCCCGGAATTTGATGGTAACCCTAACGTGCTTACGCGGTTTATTAAAATCTGTTACTCTTTAGCAACGCAATACTTAAGTGTTGCGCCCGGGAGCGAATTCTCTAACTTGTGCCTATTAAACGGAATTCTTAATAAAATTTCTGGAACTGCTGCATGTACCATAAACTCTAATGGGATACCAGAGAGTTGGTTGGGCATTCGAACTGCCTTGATTAATAATTTCTCAGACCAACGTGATGAAACCGCATTGTACAATGACCTTTCTGTCACTATGCAGGGTAACAGGACCCCTCAGGAGTTTTATGATCATTGCCAAACGTTGTTCAGTACAATGATGACATACGTGACTTTACATGAGACTTTACCGACTACTATAGAGGCCAAGCGCGAACTGTATAAAAAGGTGACTATGCAGGCATTTATTCGTGGTTTAAAGGAACCCTTAGGATCTCGTATACGTTGCATGCGGCCGGCTACCATTGAAAAAGCTCTTGAATATGTTCAGGAGGAATTAAACATCATGTATTTGCAGCAACGCAGTGAACCCCAAAAGGGCCAGTCAACCCTAAGGGTCACCCCAGCAATACCGCCAACAGCAATTGCGCCCCCGCGGTCACATAACTTCCAGGTACCTAATTGGCCGGCTCCCGTAGGTCAACGCCCTATGGGCCCCCCTCCTCAACCTTTCAGATTTGCCAGACCGATGCAATATCAGCAGCATGGACCCACTAACACGCAAAGAATGTTAAGTGCACCGCCACCTAATTATAATCCCCGTAGTAATGTTTTCCGGATACCGTCCCAAAACCGTCCACTATCAGGCCCTCAACCTATGAGTGGAGTTCAACGTTTCACCCCCAGACCTTTACCCCCAACCAATGGGATAGCAGGTCACGATTGGAATAGGTCAGGAAACCCGCCGCCAACAAATTATTTTAGAACCCGCGAAATGAATGTTAATGAATGTGCTACCTACGACGACTCATATTACGATTATTATCAAGAACCGGCGTACAATTATTATGCTGACTATAATTATTCGGATAGTGACTTTGCCCCCGGTTTCACCGGTGACTCGACTTATTTTATGACTGCGGATAATCAATTGCTTGACGATCCTCAGCCACAGAGAAAGGCTAACCATGCTGATCAGGATTTTCCGGAGAATTCAACCTCACCAAAACCAGGATAGAATTAAACCTACAGGCGCAAAGACGGCTACCATACATACAAATCGCGAGTCCCCCTTTGAAATTTTTGATAGACACAGGTGCCAATCAATCTTTTATAAGTCCCGAAGCCGTTCAAAAGTACTTTGCCGATTACACACTCAACTTTGATCCGTTTGAGGTAACCAACATACACGCGACAAGCAGGAACGACTATTCTATTACATTGCCGTGTTTTGCGGAATTCAATGACACTGATAATATGAAGTTATTCATTTATAGGTTTCACGAATACTTTGACGGACTAATAGGTTTAGATTTATTGACTAGCTGGGAGGCCCGCATAGATTTAAGAGAATGTCAATTATTGACTCGAACCGCGTCAAATCCTATTAAGATGTACAACTCATCCAACGTTAACTTGTATGAGGATATAATTCCAGCAGGGACTTCTAAAGTTATCCGCATCCCTGTCGATATCACGGAAGGAGACGTTTTTATTAATGAACAAATACTTTGTAATTGCATAGTTCTCGAATGCATTACCACCACCGCTAATAGCCGCGGCTACTTAGAAATCGAGAACCCGACACCTAATGACGTAATATTCTCACTGGATCGCCCGGCGCACGCGGAAATATTTAATACTGAGTGCACGCGTACTCGACAAACGCCAACTCGCGCACAAAATGTAACTTCACGATTACGAACGGATCACTTAAACCCAGAAGAAAAGGCTAACCTCATAGCACTTTGTTCACGTTACGCGGACGTATTTTATATTGAGGGTGAGGGACTAACTTTTACAAATAAAGTCAAACACCGGATTAGGACCACAGACGAAGTGCCAGTGCACGCTAAAAGTTATCGGTACCCATTCGTACATCGACAGGAGGTTAGGGAGCAGATAGGGAAGATGCTAGAACAGGGTATCATACGACCATCTGAATCTGCTTGGAGCTCCCCTATTTGGGTAGTGCCAAAGAAGATAGACGCCTCCGGAAAGCAAAAGTGGCGTCTCGTGGTTGATTTTCGTAAGGTAAATGAAAAAACACTGGATGACAAGTACCCTATCCCTAATATCAGCGACGTCCTTGACAAATTAGGGAAGTGCCACTACTTCACGACCCTTGACTTTGGCAAGTGGCTTCTACCAAGTTGAGATGGACCCTAACGACGTTGAGAAAACCGCATTCAACGTAGAACATGGGCATTCGAATTTCTTCGTATGCCAATGGGATTAAAAAATTCTCCGTCAACATTTCAACGTGTGATGGATAATGTCCTCCGAGGGCTTCAGAACGAGATATGCCTGGTGTATCTTGATGACATCATCGTATTCAGCACATCCTTCAGGAACATGTGACCAATCTCGAAAGAGTTTTTCAGAGACTTCGGGAGTCCAACTTCAAGATCCAAATGGACAAATCTGAAGATTGAAACAGCGTATCTTGGGCATATCATTAGTAGAGATGGTATAAAGCCAAATCCCGATAAGATATCCGCCATAAACAAATACCCCATACCGAAAACCCCGAAAGAGATCAAGCAATTTCTAGGCCTTCTCGGTTATTACAGAAAATTTATCCCCGACTTTGCCCGCACCACAAAGCCACTTACCCAATGTCTGAAAAAAGGTAGAAAGATCACTCTCGATACTGACTATACGAACTGTTTTGAAAAATGTAAGACTCTTCTAACCAATGATCCCATCTTGCAATACCCGGACTTTAATAGAGAATTCAACTTAACAACAGACGCTTCTAACTTAGCCATCGGAGCTATACTATCCCAAGGACCCATAGGGTCAGACAAACCGGTCTGTTACGCCTCTCGGACACTTAACGAAAGCGAAACAAACTATAGCACCATCGAAAAAGAGCTCCTCGCTATAGTCTGGGCTACGAAATATTTCAGACCATACCTCTTCGGAAGAAGATTCAAAATTTTCACTGACCATAAACCACTTCAGTGGATGATGAATTTGAAAGAGCCGAACTCACGACTTACAAGATGGCGACTAAGGCCCGTATTACAGAAGGAAACTCAAGCATTGATCTCTGTTTAAAACTAGTTTTAAGTCAAGTTTTAATTTTAGAACGTTCCTCAAGCATAGATTCATTGATCATAGTTCAGCTGAGTATCGCTTTATTTTAGAACGTTACTCAGTTCGTAAAGCGAACCCAAGCAGTGATTTGATCTGTAATCGCCCAAGTGTGGTCGAGACCGCGCTTGAGCATAGAATTGTCATGCCAATTTTTGTTTCAAGCGTAAGTTGTCGAGTTTTAATATCAAAATGGATATATTTGAAGAAGTAGATCATTACAATAATTTATTCAATGATGATGCAAATAGAAGGTTGAACTATAACGTTCCTCTTAGATATTTAAGGGATACACAGGACCCATATATAATTGTGAAAACTTCATATAGAGGTACAGGTTTTCATAAGACGTGGTAAAATATTTAATTCTACCTATGATAGACCACGATTTAAGAAAACCACATAACCGTGGGCATCCCCTAGCCCCAGAATTGCAAATTCTTGTGTTTTATTTTTCTTTCGTCCTGCCATTTAAAAAGTTATAAGAATAAATAATAATCAGCAAAACAAATAACAAAACTAATCAAAATATCTACGATGTTTTCATTTGCATAAATTGTTTGACATACTGACATTTTTATTAAATAGCGTACCTATTTATGGCCATAGATACGAGTCTTTTAAGCCTTACAATAATTATGGTTATAAGATTACTAAACTTTATTTAAATAAATGAGGAATTGTACTACGAGTATTCGGGACCGAACTAGACCGAACTAATAACGCTGATTTCCTAAATAATTGGGCGCTTATGGTATATTTTAATATTTCTAATCAAGTGAAGATTAAAACAAAGTTGGTAAATAAAATAAATCGTAAACGAAAACAGGCTGATACATAGACAATACACATCTCTGCTTGAGGTTCGATTTGAGTCTCGATTCAGCTGAATAGAGATTGATTACCGTTCTGGAATATGACCGATGCTCGAGTACTGATTCTATACTTAAACAGTGATCGACTGATTGACGCTCAAACTAGACTTGAGGAACCTTCTGTAATACGGACCTTAGACTCAGCGAGTATGACTTTTCCGTAATTTACAAGAAGGGGAAAACGAACACTAATGCCGACGCCCTCTCCCGCATAGAAATAAATACTAAGGAAGCTATGTCTCTAATAGAGGAAATTGACGAACTCAACTCCCTAATGGGCAACCCATCCGAAACAATACTCGCCCAAGCAGACTCTTCCACTGAAACAGCTCACACAAGTAATGAAAATCCAATTCTTGAAATCCCTATAACAGACAAACCTCTTAATACATTCAACCGACAGATACATCTTACCCTTGTTAACGACGTAAAGAAACGACCCTCAGTGACAAAACCATTTGACACACACACACGTATCAGCATCCAGCTATCACAATCCAACCTAGAGGAAGACGTTATAGGAGCTATAAAGGAGTACGCTAACCCCAAGGTAAAAACAGCTATTCTAATTGATCCTCCATTAGCTATGTATTCTGTTATTCTGATCCTTCAAAACAAGTTTAAAAGCTCATCATTAAATCTCGTTCTCGCTAAATCCGAGTTAGAAAACGTCAAAGAATATCTGCGTCAACAGGAGATAATTCGCCATTACCATGATGGTAAAACTAACCATCGCGGAATCAACGAGTGTCAGTTAGCCTTGTCTCGCAAATATTATTGGCCAAAAATGAAGGACCAAATTACCAAATTTATAAGTGAATGTACCATCTGTGGACAAGCCAAATACGACAGAAACCCAGTCAGACCTCAATTTAACGTTGTGCCCCCAGCCACCAAGCCATTTGAAATAGTCCATATGGATTTGTTTACTGTACAAAGTGAGAAGTACGTCACTTTTATCGACGTCTTTACCAAATACGGTCAAGCTTACCATCTGCGCGATGGAACAGCTGTTAGCATATTACAAGCCCTCCTGCAATACTGTACTCACCATGGCGTCCCCATGACTATTATCACAGACAACGGAACTGAGTTCACCAACCAACTTTTCATGGAATTTACACGGCTTCACAAGATCAACCATCATAGAATATTAGCTTATTCACCCAATGACAATGGGAATATTGAACGATTTCATTTAACACTATTAGAACACCTTAGACTCCTTAAACTACAGCACAAAGACGAACCCACAGTCAACCTTATGCCCTATGCTATCATAGCCTACAACAGTTCCATACACAGTTTCACAAGATGCAGACCTTTTGACTTACTTACTGGACATTTTGACCCCAGAGACTGCAAGGACATTGACATAACACAACAGCTGTTACAACAGTATGTTCTAGTTCATAGAGACCGCATGAAACAGGTGTATGACATTATCAATTCCTCATCACTTGCAAACCGAACATCATTAATCGAGAATAGAAATAAAAGCCGCGAACCCGCAATCGAATACGCACCCCAACAGCAAGTATTTGTAACAAACCCTCTCGCTAATCGTCAAAAGACCGCACCACGGTATACACAAGATATAGTTTTAGCTGACCTGCCGATTCACATTTATACATCAAAGAAACGTGGCCCCATAGCAAAGTCAAGACTTAAGCGTATTCCTAAAGCAGCAAATTTGTTACAGGATTCTGCTAATAACAATTCTCCCAATGATGCGACCTCAGGAGATAAAACTCGAGAGCCTCGATGAGGGACCAGGACTGCTACCCTACAAACTCGGGCCTATGAGACTCACGACTCACCACCATACATTCCTACAATATGTACGTCTAGATGATATCGAAAACAACGTCCACTCAATACAGACTCAACTACTAAGCTATCAAAGTCGAATGACCAATGACACCTACTTACTATATGATATCCAAATAAACCACCTTACTGACAAGCTTGGCAATGTCCTCAGACAATTACAATCTCTGGAGCCCAATAGAGTTAAAAGAGGTCTTGTAGATGGGCTAGGTTCCATCATAAAAAGCCTAACTGGAAACCTAGACCACAATGATGCTTTAAATTATAATACGGCCATTAAAACATTAGAGACAAATCAGAATAGAATAGCAACTGAATTTAATAACCACATTAGCATAAGTAAAGAGTGGATGTCCAAACACACTGTCGTACTAGCACAGATAGTCGATAATCAGAACAGAATTAACAATACATTAGAATCAATACTAAAGAGCGATGCACTAAGAGAAAATAGTTTAATAAAATACGCAAAGTTTGCCCAACTTCTAGAAGTAATGGGTGAGAACGTAGAGGATTTAACTCAGGAATTACTTAGGATAGAAAATAGTTTAGCTTTTATTCATGCGTCCACCATGCATCATTCTATGGTAGACATAGAGATACTGGCATCAATGGTCAGTAAACTGAAGGTTATATATTCTGAAGAACAAGTTTTAGATTTAGAACTTAGGGAATACTACAATATTATAAAACCAGGATCGTACTTCGTTGATAAACAGATAGTTTTCGTTTTTAAATTTCCAATCTTTTCTAAGAATAGTTACGACCTATATAGGTTGTCTGCAGTACCTAACAAACACGCACAGGCTCTTATTCCATCCTTCCCATTCCTAGCAACCAACGAGTTGACATTCATGTACATGGAGGCTGAATGCCCGAAGTCAAAGAGCTGGTACCTTTGCGAGAAAGAAATCACCCACCAGATCCGTTCCAAATCTGACTGCATCCAGGAGTTGATCATCAATCAAGTTCTGCTAGACACCTGCCAGTTCACTACAGTTACCCTGATGAGAGAAGCTATGGAGAAACTCGATGACCAACACTACGTCCTGTCGTTCCCTCAACAAACGAAAGTGCAACTCATCTGCCACCAGAAGGACTACACACTGCTCCAAGGAAGTTATCTTGCTACAATTCCCGTTGGATGTCGACTGAAATCTGAAGAGTTTACCATAGCCAATGTCTATGACGAAATAAAAGGCCAACCACTCAAATTGATGAAGATACCCTATGATTCTTGGAAACAAGTTACCACAGCTACTCATATTAATTTGAACTCCGTGGATCTTAAAGGACTCCACGGCATCCAGGACAAAATCATGATCCAGAACCCCGTGCAAATGGACAACGTGCAAACAGATACCTTCTATCACACCACAATCCCGTTTTACGGTGTACTACTAAGTGCAGCCATACTTACCAGCATCCTAATGGCCAGGCGCCACTTATGCAAATGTAGTAATGCTATGAAAACGGATCAAAAGAACCAGCAGCCTCCGACCGTAATTCTGGAAAAGAATGCAGATCCCGACAACATTCCGGCAACATTTTCACTCAACGTGCTAAAATAGTCGCCGTTCTAAGGGTGGAGGAATTACGTAGCGCTACTAAAGGAAGATCGCCGACGTTGCAGTTACACCAATAGTGGTTGACAACAACTAATCGCCGATGCAGCACTGACGTCAATCGATAATGCAACCTAATTTTAATGACTACTTTTGTAAGAATACGCATTCCATATTCCTACTTCGACGTGGAATGAATATTCGTAGGTTAACTAATTGTAATTTACTTTTTTGACTATTAAAAGTTATTAAAATCATTTCGGTTTTTTTTCGATCCTTCGGCTGTCGTAAACGTAATTGGATACGCAATATTGATTATGTAAATAAAAACTAATTGTGTAAGTAAGGACGATTGACTGAGTGAGGTATCGTGTTGTTGTTTTGTGTGTAGGTATTTAACGGACGAAAACGTTCAGAAGGAACAGTGAACTTTTAAATACGCCTATAATTGTTTTAAATACTGACATACCTACTTTATTTCAATAACACTTAATCAATTATAGACAGTCCTAAGCCTGGAAAAGGAAAGTTCATTGTTTTTTTTAATGTTCCGTAATAAATTCATAAACGCGATGTAATATTCCGCTCTGACAACACCGCGCTTGTTTTATTCGCGCCCGCCCGTTTGGTCGTAACAAGTAGTACATATAAAAAAGCATGCTTCAAATAAAGCATATAAAATAGTATGCTTAAAATAAAGAGCATATAGCATTAAGCAAGTGATTGCCATAAAGCAACTTTGAACACCACTAAAGAGTATTATTGTTCTGTGGACTTTTGTACTTAATGCCTCCCTAGAGTAAATATGTTTCTTGACTTGATGTGTAGACCAGTGTTGCCAGAATGTTACTTTTGTAACGTTTTGCGTTACTTTTTTAACCCCTTACGTTACATTTACGTTACACGGCTGAAAGCGTTACTTTTACGTTACTTTGCAGAGTAATTTTGATTGCTTAGAGTTGAATAAAAAAACAAGTTCAAATGGAACGCAAGCAAGTGTCGTGCCGTGCGTGCGTGTGTAATGTTGGCAATTCGGCATTGCAACTAAACTAAAATGAAAGTAATGTCTCTCTCTATCTCTCTCTACCGCACTGCTAGAATGAGCAAACAGAAAGAGCGAGTTGTATGAATGCAAGTTTGTGTACATTCCTGCCATAATGTTAAGGCTGTACGAGATGGGCAAATCGTATCACTAAAAAGAAAAGATTGAAATGTATCTTTCGATCACTGGGATATGTATCACTCTTTTGTATCTTTATATCCATATGTATCAGTAGCTCACGCTCGCGCGCAGATTCACAGCACATTTGCTCACTCACTCAGCGTGGTCCGCCAAACCAACTTACTATCTCCGTCTTGCGAAAGCGCGACAGAACATTCTAAATAGCGACGTGCGAAAGAGACGTCTGGACTTTCCGATATCTTCCTTGAATTGGTCTTGGAGTGGCCGGCCGTCCCAGCCGAGGTACATTTTGACAAACTTGGACATTTTTGGAACTAACATTTTGAATGGGACTTAAGATCGGTTTTTAATTATCTTTTGTAGTTTTGGTGACGAACAGCGCCACCAATAATTGCATAGTTAAGTTGGTCGAACAGTCAAATCAAAATAATAATTTTGTTTATGAGTCAACTCGCGAGTTCGAGTTCGCGACACAGATAGATCAAGACACTGTGAGAGAATGAGTTGTAGAGAACTAGAGATACAGTGATACATTCGGATGTGAACGGATACAAAGAGTGATTGATGGAAACGGAATGATTCATATCTTTTGTATCTATCACTCATGAGTTACCCATCTCTACGTGTACTATAGGCACTTCACTTTCATTCATTGTTGTTCCGCGATGTTCGTGCGTACAAGTTTTATTTAATTGTTTTATTTGAGTGGATGATATACTTAGGCCAAAGAAAAACTGAAAGGATCAAAGAAAAGAAATAACTTTATCGTTCATAAGGTAAGTACATTCAACAATGGGATGTCGTATCGTATTTGTCGCGCGAAACGCTTGTCAATTTAATACTTTTAAATTGACAAGTGTAGCTTATTGCGTTCACTAGTTTAATACCATGCACTACTAGGAACCTATGTCTACTAGGAGCCTAGTATGACTATACTAGGCTCCTAGACGTAAAATAATTTAATACTTTGTGACTACAAAGTATTAGATTATTTTACGTCTTTTACTCTCAAAAGTGATTTGTATCATAATTTTGTCTGTAAGGTAAAAACGGCAGGAATTTGGTGGCCGGCAATCGATCTTTTAAAAAACAAACTAAGCAGTTGACTGGCAGAGCTGCCAACTCCTAAACATATTTCATACTAAACCTACGTTCAGAAACAGTAAAAAATAGGCTAAAATTTTCGTGTGATCACGTAAGTAACAATAATTTAATGTTTTTACTGAAGTATTTTTCTTCTTTTCCAGGGTTACACCCGCACATTAAAAAATGCTAAAATAGTGATTGAAGTGTGTTAAAAGTTCTAAATACAATTAAAATTGTTTAAATGGTATTAAAATACAAAAAAATTAAAAAGCGTTACTTTTTTTGTGAAAACGTTACTTTTCGAACAGTCTTGGGTAACTTCTGACGACAGGGCACTGGCAACACTGGTTGATGTAGACTTGAATGCAGCGTTGCCGTCAGCGTACATTTTACACATTTGACGTACCTTTTAAGCCTCCCATGTGTAATGTGTAATGGGGTCCATTTGACGTACCTTTTCAACTTAACATCCAATATTTGAAACCGCCGCCAAAACGAGAAAACGAGATAGATCTTCGGTCCTAAGTACCACAGACACAGCAAGATACGATACAGAACACACACTACTCTACTCATAGGGCGCATGTTTTGCTAAGTACATTTTGTTTTGTATTTTTAAGCGCGCGAGATATTGGTCTCTGCGTTAAGGGGAAGTGATTTTCTTTCTTTAAACCTAGGTGTACAATAAATAAATTGAATAAGCCCATTTCCATTAATCGAATCCTGTGTTCGATTTGGTCGTGGCGGCCCCGTGGCTGACCGGTGCCTTTATTCGCTCGCTGCTGTGGTGCTTGTTAATGAGACTATTACTAGATATTTTGTGTGTGTGTGTGTGTGTGTGTGTGTGTGTTGCATTGTGTTTTGCTGTGGGTTTTGATTCGATTACTACTTCTACTAACTACTACTAAGACGTCCACTGCAGGACATAGGCCTCCCCAAGTTAGGGGGTTTTGCCGTAATCGCCAAGCTTGGCATTCCGAGTTGCGTGGCGATCGCAGTGTGGTGGTACAGTACGCGGAAAGAACGCTGCTGCCCATCCTACGGTTTTTTCCCTTAGTCGACTCTTACGACACTCTCAGGGGTGAGGGGTGGTGCCACACCACAGGTCATTCAAACAATGATTATTCTTACTAACAAGTTTATATTATAATTAAGACGCTGACAACACCTAAACCGCGGTCACTGTCAAATTCCATAGAAAAGAAAGAGAAGCGCGATGACACAACGCTTTTAATTTATTGCAAAATATGAAGTAATTATCTATTTACTCAAAATTGAGTTAAGTAATCGAAAATAAAAAACAACCAAGTTCTGCATTCAAATAAGACGTTCTTGTTATTAGTTAAAATACGTAACGTATGTTGATATTTGATAGAGATATTTTGGATTAGAACTCAAAGTAAGAGGTTAGTTTAACGTTAGTTTGTATCGAGATTTTGTTTTCAAAACGTGTTTTTACATAAAATGTATATTTATTTACGTATATTTATTAAGAAGTAGTCCGTTGGAGGTGGGACGGTGCCAGTGTGTCTACACAGGTAGCGTCCCACACAAGCATCCGTCCCAAACTCCACGGGACCAAAGACACACCATCAGGTCTTTTGCCATCATCTCTGACAATGCCAGTCGGCTCAAGAAGAGCAGGCACATTGATGCTGGCAAGAGACCGGCGGATTAAGTCATTAAGTGTCGCATGTCTTGAAAAGCGGCCTGCACTTTTTTGACAACAAAGTCCGTGGTGACCCAGTCGGTCTACGTCCGTGCCACAAGGGCATGTGTGTGGAGTGCATACCGTGACCCCAAGCCGCAGACCAGTCGCCAGACGAAGCGAGGTCGGATCCAGGAAGGTACCGGTATATGGAGAAGGATGGGCATGTAGCCAATGACCGGCCTCTCTGGTTCCGACCGCCAAAAGTCTTGCGCGATCCGAACCTGAACTGCGGCTCAGAATCGATTTGTATGTTAAATCGCAATAAATATCGTCCCAGCTCCTCTGAGATTTTAGGTTGTCTGGAAATTCTTTACCCGGGCAAGCAATTTGAAAAGTATTCTTGGCATCCTCCAAGCCCGCAGTCTCATAGTTTGTGGGCAAAGCCCTTAGGACATTACCTATGAGACGTGACGTGCTATGGGTGGACGACAAAAAGGCTGGGGAAGCAACACTCGAAATTTTGCGGATTCCTAAACCGCCAAACCGAATAGGGAGGGATGCTTGTAACCAAGATGGTTCATTGAGCTGAATATTTAAAATCGTTTCTAAACTAGTTTTGACTAAATCGTCTATTGGTGAAAGCAAATTTGGATGTTTCCAAAAAGGGCTACAGCGAAGCACATAAGTAAATTTAGGGACAAAAAGGCAAAACTTTAGAATTATAAGAGCATAATGAGGACTGATTTCGAGTAAACAATTTGCGTGACTTTGGAATTTAGAAATAGTGTTAGTAATATAATCAGGAAAAGATTCTTCAAAGATGGGAGAACCCAGGAGGCAAAGTGACTTTCTGTCTACTATTTTGATATTGGGTGCCAGAAAATTTAATTTGGATTTTAAATTATCCAAACCGTAAGAAGTTTTTTGAATAAAGAGTTCACATTTGCTAAAATTTAATTCTAAACCAATAATTTCGAAAAAATTGCTGGCCCGAGGGGATCGCCCTGCTGATAGCCGACCTCCGAAGAAAGTTCATGGGAACGGTAAATTAATTTTGAAGGTTCTGCGTAGCAGGTAAGCAGGTATTGATAGAGTTCCGGAATTTTGTTCTTAACTTCTGTCAGCATGGCATCCCTGTTTACTGAATTGAAAGCATTTTTGACGTCAATTTTGACTACAATTTCGCAATCATCATACGAAAGGTAGGTTCTTGAGGCATGGACAGCTGCCTCACACCCACCTTTCGTGCCAAATCCTAATTGTATAGGTTCGAAAACAGACTGTAATTTAGATTTGATATGTCTCACCGCAATTTTGGATGCTAAACGTCTTAAAGTTGACCCCACAGCAATGGGTCTCACCCCTCCGTCCTTTTTAGTTAGGGCGATCAAATTAGCGTGTTTTGGTAACAACCAAGTTCTGGGAAATATGGTCAAAATTAACATATATTTTTTCCGCTACCACAAACTATACAGATTTGGCAATTTTTTTTCTTAAGCGAAGCCTATTTTGGTCAATTGGGTCTTGTCAGCGCCTTAATACATATCTAACGTCCTAGATCTCCTGGGCTAACTAAAGGTTGGTGAAGGCATTTGTTGCAACAAACATGCATGACTTTATTGTAGAATTAGTAAAATAATTAATTTATTATTTTAGTTTTAACTGACAATAATGAGCATATTATGTATAGTATGTTTTTTAATGTTCAGATTATGGATATAACTTGAACCACAATCACGATTTCAATTTTTTTATCGTGTGATTTCTCCATTTTAACCACGAGAAACAATTCAATGAGTACCTATCATAAAACTGCGGAGATTTTTAGACGTATAATACCAGCTGACCCGCCAAACGTTGTCCTGTCAAAATTACAATTTATTTTTTCCCCTATTTTTTTTTCTTATTAGGTAACGGTCGATCGAGCCGTTTCGGAGGAGTGCGATCACAAACACCGTGACACGAGATTTTTATAATATTAGATAGGTAAGTTTTCTCACATTTAGAATCCAAAAAATAGAACTTCTGCTGGCAAGCAGGCAGTCTCTCCTTGTCTCGAATTCACTGCGAGAGAGCGAGAGAAGCAGTAGTGAGTGATTTTAGTAAAAGCATTGCTGATGTACCTTTTTAACCCAAAATGTACCTTTTCAGCGCTGGATATGTACCTTTTAGGAACTCAGTTGCGGCAACACTGCTTGAATGTCAGTACTGTCACTGTCACACATCAAATTACCGAAGAATCGAACGAAAATTACTGATTGAAGTAGGGTTTATTTATTTGAAACCTTTTAGCATAATTTAATGATATAATTAATGATATAATTTTATTAAAAGGAATATGGCTATCGCAGAATATATAGCTTCTCTTGCGCAAAATCCTTATTTTGGCGCTGGTTTTGGTTTGTTTGGAATCGGTGCTGGTGCAGCAATATTACGAAGAGGTGTGCAAACGTCTATAATACTATTTCGGAGGCATTGTATGATCACTCTTGAAGTCCCATGTAGAGACAAGTCCTACCAATGGTTGCTGCAGTGGATAACGCATAAAGGTGCCAGACATACTCAGCACTTGAGTGTAGAAACTTCTTTCCTCCAAAAAGACACTGGCCAAATAAAAACCAAATATGACTTCATTCCCAGTGTTGGTCAACATTTTTTTAGGTAAGCCTCCCAAGTTTCAAAACAGTATTTTTAATTTTCAGTATGACAATATTAATCTGGCATATTTCAGGTATGGAGGCACATGGATCAAAGTAGACCGCACAAGAGAACAACATACTTTAGATCTTCATATGGGTGTTCCATGGGAGACTGTAACATTAACAGCATTTGGAAGAAACAAGGAGTTATATTTTAACATTTTAGAAGAGGGTAATATATTTTATTTGAATTTAGTACTATTACATAATTTTAATTTGTTTAGATAACTGTCATAGCCTAGTTATGAGTAAACATGATATAATTTTGGATTACAGCTAGAACAATGGCTCTAAAGAAGCATGAAGGGATGACTGTTATGTACACAGCCATGGGGTCAGAATGGCGCCCATTCGGTCATCCAAGACGACGGCGTCCCCTTCCCAGTGTGGTGCTCCGTACCGGCTTGGCAGACAAAATCCTTGATGACTGCTTGGACTTCATCAACAGTCCCCACTGGTATACTGACAGAGGAATCCCATATCGGAGAGGTAAATGATCAAAATTTACAGAATGCTCAAAATATCTTGTTTGCTCTCACCTAAAACTTGCTGACCAATGTCAGAATTCATTCTGTGGCAGTACAACTGCTTTATTCTGCAAAATTCTGTAAATGCTTACAAAAGTATATATGTTTGTTCCGGCTAATCTCTGAAACTGCTGGTCCGATTTTAACGGGACTTTCACTGGCAGGTTGTTTTACAAAAAGCCTAGCAGCAGCTAGTTTCTAATAATTTTGTCTTGTTGATTTTCAGGTTATTTGCTCTATGGTCCACCAGGATGTGGAAAATCATCATTTATAATGGCATTGGCAGGTGAATTGGAATACAACATATGTGTACTGAATTTATCGGAAAGAGGACTCACTGATGACAGGCTAAATCACCTTCTTAGGTATTGTTTTAGCTTGATTTTTTTATACAACTACTAAACAGGGCAACAGCATGTACATGATTTGATCCTTACCAGTAGTAAGCTAGTAAGTAGCTGGGTACATTAATCCTAGGAAAAAATTGTTTAAAAAAATGTGTTTCCTATCCCCACTTGTCACTATTTACTGTAGGTTACAGGTTTTTGCTTTGAAGTCTCCATCTCTAAAATCCACCCTGTATATTACTTAAATGTGTTAGAACAATTTATGCATTTTTTTTTCAGTGTTGCACCACAGCAGTCAATAATATTATTAGAAGACGTAGATGCTGCCTTTAGTTCACGAGAAGACACAGCTGCACAAAAGTCGGCATATGAAGGTCTTAATCGGGTAACCTTTAGTGGACTCCTCAATTGCCTTGACGGTGTTGCTTCTACAGAAGCGAGAATAGTTTTTATGACTACAAATTATCTAGAAAGGTAAGATCTCCACATGATACATCTATGCACCATACTGTTATAAAAACTGTGGTAATAGTAGTAGATCGACTCAATTGTCCACCCTCCTATTCGATCCTTTGTGCATGATGGGTCCTGGCTAGCATAGCCAATCTAGCTCTACCCTGAAACTTCCTGGGGGCTCCACAGGCCTTGTGGAACGCCCTCACTGTTCTAAGGATATTTTTGCCTCGCATTTCAGGATGACGGTCAACTGATTCCTCGGCGCTTAATATAAGTGGACAGACCCTCGTAATAGTTATTTTAGACTGCCTTAGTCAGTAGTTTTGTTGATCTCTGGCGAATCTATCTAAGAAACTGTGAGACTGGTAAGGGGAGGAGTTGTGGTGGTCACCATTATCTCATGCCCAATCAGATAGAAATAGGAGAAAATGAGGTGCTTATACACTATGACCAGAATTAGAAGAACTAGAATGTCAATTTGTGGATTTGAAAAATTACAGTATTTTGGATTTTTTTATCATGATCGTAATACCACAAAAATGCTGTTTAAAAAGAAGATAACGCACAAAAAATTTAAACCAGCATGGCAGCACTGTAAAACTGCTGGAATGAGGTATCGGAGGAAGCAGCCAAGGCTTTCTGCTTAGTTGTCTGCTTACTTTACAAACAGGTTTTTCTATTTTCGCAATGGTAACCCTACTTCCGCTAATCGGGTAACACCCAACCTGCCATAAGTAATGCAGGGCATTACGGGGCGGTTGCTAACCACAATTGCGTTAGAACTTAGAGGTCAGGGTAAAATGTGTGCTTTGCATTATTTTTCCAGATTAGATCCAGCTTTGATTAGACCAGGCAGAGTAGATATGAAAGAGTTCGTAGGATATTGTGATCAAGAACAAATAGAACTTATGTTTCTAAGATTTTATAAAGGAGACAAAGCACCAGAACATTCAAAAACATTTGCAAGACAGTATGTAAATTTTATAGCTATTTAAAATATGGCATTACATGTGTGTATGTTTATAATATTTATCATTTATTTTGTGTTGCTTAGGGTCCTGGAGCAGAAGAAAGCGGTGAGCCCAGCGCAAATTCAAGGATATTTTATGTTCCACAAACATTCGCCACCTGAAGACGTTTTGTTAGACGTTCAAACCATATGGACTCTGTAAAAGTTATATTTAAAAAAAAAAAAAATATAGGTACCTAATAGGTTTTAGCAACAAACATGTATTTCTTTTATTTTTAAGAATATAATAATAGTATACAGTCTGTAACCGTGAATTTTCATTGAACTGTTGCTCAGTCACTATTAAAATGAACCTACCTACTTAAAACTTTTAGTTTGTTCTTAATGTTTTAAGTGTAGTTTTACAAACTATATGTAAGGAAGGATCATCATCAAGGATATAACATAAAATACTTACTTAAATCAAACAAGTAGCTTAGCTTAAATGGCCAATTTTCAGCCAGACAATATTATAAACAACCTAGAACGGCAGTTCTAAACTTGGAACCCCCATGGACTCAAGAGGAATGCTAGTAATTTCTAGACGAAACAGAGGTGTGGGTTATTCCAGCAAAATAATGTCGAAATAGTAGATTATTACCAAGGGGATAAAGCAGTGTCTTCTGTCGCGATTGACGATTTAAATCGCGAGCGTAACTAAGGACTCGAGGTTTACTCCCGAGCGTAGCGAGGGTGTTAAAAACTTAAATCACGGGCGAAGCGAGGGATTTAAGAAGAGTCCTGAGTGTAGCGAGGGATTTAAGTTCACCCAAGACTAAGACAGCTTTATCACCGAGGAAAATACTCTACTTTTCGTACCATTTGCGAAAAATTAACACAATAATAATATGAGATAAGCATTTATTAAAAATAATGACAAGTAAAAGTTAACATTCGAAACATTGGTCCAATTATTGATAGAGTGAGTTACATTTTTGTTTGGTACATTTATTGTTGATGAGTTGATTTGAGTATTTCTCTGTTCTTGCGTCTGAGGAACTTGCGTTTCATTGTAGATAGTATACGTCGGAGATAGTGGTGGTGGTGCATCGTGAGTTACGGACGAAGATAAGATGCCGGAAGTTGATGGTTGTGGCTCTGATGGATTAAGTTTTATATTTTTGTTAATTTGACTGCTTAATATGGTTTTATTCGCCATTGAGCTTTCGATATAACCCTCAGCTACTCCATCAGAGCTCCAACCACCGTGTCTTTTTATTGACGTAATATCCGCCCCTGAATCCGCCAAAAAAGTCGCCGAAGTTCTTCTAAAGCAGTGACCGGTGTAGAGTTCAACATTAAGTTTTAAATATTTAGCAATTTCCTTTGGCATCTTTTTATTGACGTAATATCCGCCCCTGAATCCGCCAAAAAAGTCGCCGAAGTTCTTCTAAAGCAGTGACCGGTGTAGAGTTCAACATTAAGTTTTAAATATTTAGCAATTTCCTTTGGCATATTGCTAATTTTATTTTTGCCGATGGCTTGTCGAGTACATTTTCCATTCCGATAGTTTATAAAAAATCTATTGTTTTCCATGTTGGTGGGACGTAATGCTTGGTATTTATGAATGATTTTAGTACCTATATTGTCCTTGTACCTACAATGAATGACCGATTTTTCTTTGTCTTAGTTTCCTTTACATTAATTAGCAGCAACTCATTGGAATGATTTTCAACGTCATCTACCTTTAAGTTTACAAGTTCACATCCGCGGCAAGCACCATTGAGTCCAAAAATTAAGACCACCTATAACAAAGATAAAAAACAGGTAAATATATAGAATAATTACCATTACTAAGATACGAAATATTCATAGTTAAATCATGTAAGGTCACCCGGGGCGAAAGCAACTATGAGGCTAAAGCAACTAAATCAATTTTCTCTCAATCTAATCATTTTTGTAGATAGCTCTATCTATTGGAGTAAAGCGGAATCATAGTTTTTTCAAATAAAGTACAGATGGCATCACTAGTTCACCTACTGTAGTACTGACAGATCATTTTCTGTCAGCCGCCATTTTGGAGTCGCATTCACCCCATAAAAAAAGAAAAGTAAATTTGCTTGAAACTGAACTCTATCTCGGCGACGCTATATAGCTTTTACAGATAATTCTGTGTGCATCTACATGTACTCTTGACATCAACATTTAGAAACAGATTACAACTGAGTTATAACGAATAGTCACATTTACCCCAAAGTGGGGTGAATGTAACTTTTACTGGTCTTATTCAACAATAATGCAAATTAATGAAAAACCAAAGTTTATTTGTAACTTAATTTATGTCGAAACTGTTCATCGAAAGCTATGCAATGAAGTACGTTTATTAGAATATCCCTATTATTTAAGTAGCTCATGGTGGAGGGAATCAAAGTTTCAGAATTTTTTTTTTAGTTGCTTTCGCCCCGGGTGACCTTATACTTACTTTTGTGGCCAGAAAAATTTGAGTCGTAAAAATTTTAGACTTCTTTGCGCAATGCCCTTCTGATTTTCTTTTTAAAAAAGCCAGTAATTTCGTGAATCTATTTATTTCAATGTTGTGTTTGATGTTTATTGTAGCTTTCAGTTTTGAGTATATGCACCAAAGTGTATTCGGATTCTTTGTCTTGGATAAATAATCAAAATAGACAAGAAGTACTGATTCTGAAATTGATAGGCCGTTTGCACTTCTCCACGATGAAAATTCTTCATAAGTTTTTAAATAATTTTCCTTGGATTTTGTTGGAAGCAAATTATTTATATTTGCGGCAGCTTTTGCACTGATGGAATCTGACAATTCACTGTCACTGTCGCTTTGATTTAACATCGTAACGTATTTTTAGAACATTAACTTATTTATAAAAATAAATTAAAATAAACTTAACGTTTATGTATTTGAAGAAAACAAAAACGCGGCAAATTCCTAGACTAATATTTTTTGGCGGAAAATCAAAAGCATCAAGCTCATACGGCCTCGTCGGTTTTCGTAATTTTATTTAATAGGTAATCTTAACTGCATAATAAATGCGTATTCCTTTTTCAAAAAGATGTATAATGCTTTATATACAAACTCAATGGTGTAAACACAGATGTAGTTCAGTATAAATTTCGGTAAGTATTCCAAAATTAAATCACATTCTCCCCCTAGAGGATGAATGAAATTCAGTACAATTTTCTTTCCCTGTTTTTAACAGATTAAAAATTACTATTGTTATGTTCGCTTTTTGTGGCATAGAATGTCACTTTTTTAAGCAAGTGGCACGAAAACTTAGTTATATTATTTTAGATCTGTGACTTTTAATTAATTTAAGTTAACTTTAGAATACAACTAGACATTGGCGCCGATTCCCTTGTTCACAAACTAATCTAAATTTAAGTTCAGTTCATCTTTTTCTTTCTATTACATTAAGAAAAGGACAGAAGATAAATTTTAGTTTAGTCCTGTCAAATTAATCAGCGCTTGACGTAAATTGACGTAATTTTAGTAGGCAAGTTTTTAATCACGTCTAAACTTGTATGGAGTAGTGACAGGCGCTGATTAATTTGACAGGACTAAACTAAAATTTATCTTCTGTCCTTTTCTTAATGAAATAGAAAGAAAAAGATGCACTGAACTTAAATTTAGTTTAGTTTGTGAACAAGGGAATCGGCACCATTGGCTAAATGCACAAACCGTGCAAAGCCAAAAAAAAAAAAAAAGAATACAACTATCTGTAAATAGGTACCTAGAAAAATGTGATTAGTATTTGAAATTAGACTACGAAACAGTAGGACGTACTGTAAGCATTTTACTACATTGTGATATTATTTAATATTACCATTGCTCTGTGGTTTTTAAGCGATATCATCATTTGCCTAGCCTTTTCCGAACTATGTTGGGGTCGGCTTCCAGTCTTACCGGTTACAGCTGAATACCAGTATTTTACATATAGCGACTGCCTATCTGACTTCCACAACCCAGTTACAGTTAAAGTTCATTTGAAATGATTATTTTACCTGTAAATAAATATTACCTATTTATGAAACATGTAGTTTTTTTTAACACTTGTGCACACGTCTGTACTAAACTTGTAACACTATCCTACATATTTTAAAAGATAGCATAATGTACTACGCGGTCGCTTTTTTGTAACCACCTAAACTTGTCGGACTATCACGGTCTTGCACTTCCTAATGACTTTTATTTTATTATCTCGTTAATTATTGTATGTACTACGCTGAAATTTTACAGGTATAAAACTGAACTAAGCAACTAATTATTGATATAAAATTTAGTTTATATATCCATACAGGTTTATCGGTGGCCAAATAACTCCGCGCGCATTTTGACCGTGAACGTGGAGAACTGAATATCATCATAATTTGTTAATTACTTACAGGATACTAATGAAACTTTACATACATTTGAAGGCAGTTACACGCTACAAAATAACGTTTAAATTAAGTCTTTAGAGCTGTTATTTAGAGTGTTAGGACTTATTGAAGTGTTTTTATACTTAACTAAATAACCTTTAAACGGTGCATTATTTTGCTTTTTTTATTGCACAACTAATTACAACCTATTCCTAAGAAGTTATGTAAAAAATATGATAAGAATCCGCTAAACTGTTTCAGAGATCCAGCAAAACCACAAACGTTACTCCAGCTGGATCTCGAATAACTTCGCAGACAAAGAAAGAACAAATACAAAATAAGGTGCAACATTTACCTCGTCTAGACAACTAATTATATACCTACCTAACTAATATTTGTTTGAATATTCCCCTTTAAAAAAAAATGTCTGGCTGCGGTAACGTTATAAACGTTACCACAGCAGGAAATGTTTTTGTGAAATAACTAAAAAACTATAAGTGGAACAAATTTAAAAATATGCGCAACAATTACAGAAGCTAGGCAACTAAATATCTGTAAGATTTAAATGACTATTTTCGACATTATTTTGCTGGGGTAACGCACACGAAACAGACAAATACATTTCATATTTAACCGCTCAGGCCCGTGGCTCAATAACGTCATCTCTCAATCTCAAAAAAAACATTTTTATTCGATAACTACTTTCAAATCGCGCGCCGCGAGGGCTCCTATTCGGAGCCATTGGGGCTTTATCGGTTAAAGAAGTCAGCTGAAAAATGTTAAACTCTAGTAAATTCTCGCCTTCATTTACAAACGTTGCTTAGAGTTAAGAAATGATTGACGTCTGCTAAGGGTCAAGCAGACATGATGAACGAGCAGTTTTCGTTAATTCGTTGATAATAAACTTATAAGAAAGTGAGTTAAAAAATAGTGTGCAAGTTATAACTCCGTGCGGCATGCGTTCGCGTATGTTCCTCGAAGCCACGCGGGCCGTCGCGAGCATGCTCGAGCGTCGACGCTCGTCGCCGAAGCACATTTAGAGACAATGCTTCTAACAATTTTCAGGTTTGTACTAAAAATATCTTAGTAAACCAATTGATTATAATAACTAGGTGAAGTGTGATAATGGCGCCGATTCCCTTGTTCACAAACTGAACTAAATTTAAGTTCAGTGCATCTTTTTCTTTCTATTTCATTAAGAAGAGGACAGAAGATAAATTTTAGTTTAGTCCTGTCAAATTAATGTCTGTCACTACTCCATACAAGTTTAGGCGTGATTAAAAACTTGCCTACTAAAATTACGTCAATCTACGTCAAGCGCTGATTAATTTGACAGGACTAAACTAAAATTGGACCCTGTTAAGCAGAAAAGATCCAACCAACATTTTTTGTAAAATCGAGTTATCTACGTATCCATAATGTACCTACTCATCAAGTTCTAGATATGCACAAAAGATCCAGGCAGTTTGATCACATTAACCTAACAAAAGTTATACTATGTCAGAGATACCATCTCCACCAATTTTGAAAAATGCAAAAAAGATTCATGTTGCATGGATCTATTTAAAACTTTTAAAAGTCTAAATAATTGTTGTATATTTTTCATACCAAGCAGTTTGGATCTTTTTGCATAATAGATACCTCACTTTATTTAAAAAACTTAAGGATATGATCAAAGGCATGATTAAGGATATGATCATATAATCATCAAGGGCACTGTAACATCTGGGCAGAAGGTGAAGCTGGAAGACGGTCCCAAGAAGCAGGTTCTTGTCTGATTAAGCATCTGTCTGAAAGATTGAAAGAAGGAGTGACCAATCTTATTTTGTGGAGCGATTCCTGCGGCGGCCAAAATAGAAACATTAAGCTCACCCTTATGATTAAAGCTTTTTTAAATGATCACCTAACATTACAAAAAAATTGTAAGTATTAGATATTTAGAGTCATGGACACAGCTTCTTGCCTAACGACACAGGCTTCGGGAAATAGAATGTGCTCTGAAATACCAACAAAGAGTTTACCTACCTGAACATTATATAAACACAATGAGAACCTGAAAAAAAAATAAACCTGTTCAAGTGCACAGAATGGAAGCCAAAGATTTTCTTGGATGAGCAAGTCTTGAGAATACAATCACTAATATAAAAAATCTATTACTGGTAAAAAAATATCCTTGTTTATGCGAAAAAGTTTAGAGGATGGTTATGAAGAGGTGGGATCTGAAAAAAACGTCAACGTGGAAGACAACGCTTAATTTCCAGAGATATGATGAATATGCTTTGCAAATGATAAACCGATGCGAGCTGCGAAATTGAGCGATATCAAAAGCCTTATGCATTTAATTCCACGAGATGCTCACCTTCTACAAAAATCTCACGGGCGACAATAATGTAGAAGACGATATTGATGGATTTGGTGCAGAACCTTATTTTAAGGTAGAGGTTGAAGCTGAGGAAAGCGATATTGCTTAAATAAATTGGAAAACCACCCAGTAATTATTTTTTCTCATTAAACTGTTCTACAGTTTTTAGAAAGAAAAAGTAATTAGTACAGTTTTTAATTTCATTCTTCTCCTAAAATGAACCAACCATTAAACCATTATTTATATTGTAATATTGTATTTTGCAAAAAAGATCCACGCATAGTTTTTCAGGAATTACAGATATTCTTCATATGAAAATGTACAATATACTACTTGCAAAATAATGTATATGTTATGGGCTATTACACTACTTTTTTTTTTTTGACGGTGGGAAATCATCAAATAACTTCTCCCGCTCTGGGCGGAGCGGGAGGGTGTGTCAGACTCTTACTGACTAAAACCCACCCGTATTCCTTCCTGTTGCCTGTGTTGCGGGGGCCTCGGTGACCCATAAGTACCTTCCCGCGACCCCGGCAGGCATCGGCCCTAGTGGACCCCTACTATATGTGCTGACGACATCTCTTTGAGGCGCGCGTGGAATACAACGCGCCGTCGACCCGGGCCTGGTCCTTACCGGACGGTGAGCTACCCATTGCTCACCGTCCGCTATTACACTACTAACTTTCAAATAGGTAGTATCATACAATTTTTTTTATTCTCTGCCTAACGTTAAACTGCGTTTACTCAAAAGTAATGAAACCTTGGTTGGATCTTTTCTGCATAACAGGGTCCAATTGATCTTCTGTCCTTTTTTCAAGGAATCGGCACCAATGATTCCGAAGTTATAACTATAAATTAGTGAGGATTGTGGGGTGAACGTCTCCACACAATCCTCACCTCAGAGCAAGCAAACGGCTGGGAGTATCGACATGGTTTCAATTCAAAAAAGGTGACAAAAAATTGTCATAACGCCAAGTCTCCAAAATAGTGAAGGGATTCCAGAGATATTAAGGAGTCTTGGTAAGGATTACGTGTTGAGACATTCTGCCCACAATCCTCACCTGATTACCGCGGAATGCTTACGTTTTTTTATAATTTGATGTTGGTGTTTGAGTAACGTTATTCCAGCAGCAAAATTCGAAATGAATGATCAGAGACAGAAATATTGAGCATGGGCAGAGAGCTGATATTAGTACAAAAATGTGCGCTGAAAATATAATTGGTGCGTCTTCAGGTTTTCGAGATATTGCGTTTCCTGCTGGTGTAACATTTTGCAGAATCATGTATCTCGTAAACCATTGTATGTGCGCCTGTAGAATAAACATACACAAGTAGCTCTTAATTTGTGCGTATTTGTGACAGAATTAGATTTAAGAATATATTTATAATTTTCAAGTAATAGCGCTTTTTTTAAAACCCGAAAAAATGTCGCAGCGCCTAAATGAGAAAACGTATAAACTCGCTGAAAACTGTATTCGATCCTTATTGACGCTTATAATAACCATAAAAAGTTTAAAAAGTGTACATGCATGCGTTATTGAAAATATTGCTAAAAGTCAAAACGACGGTGTCATAACTTTGACGGCAAAATACAAGAAACCGGCTCAACCCAGGATGTGTAGGTGTAAACCATTGTATTATTGCAACCTTTCCTGCTGGAGTAACGTAGACGCGACTATGTCCTTTAGTAAAAACACAGTACTTTTTTATAGTAAAAACCGGCCAAGTGCGTGTCGGACCACGCACAATTAAGGGTTCCGTAGTTGGGAAGTTGGGATGAATGTATCCCAAAAACAAACTTAACATTGTAGTTGAAAAACATGTTCTCCGATACATCGATATATGCCGAGGTCAAATTAATCAGCGCTTGACGTAAATTGACGTAATTTTAGTAGGCAAGTTTTTAATCACGTCTAAACTTGTATGGAGTATTGACAGGCGCTGATTAATTTGACAGGACTAAACTAAAATTTATCTTCTGTCCTTTTCTTAATGAAATAGAAAGAAAAAGATGCACTGAACTTAAATTTAGTTTAGTTTGTGAACAAGGGAATCGGCACCACTATCATGTCTTACGGTATTTTACTTTGGGGACGGGCTGCAGACATCGAGTCAATTTTTATTCTGCAGAAAAGAGCTATCAGAGCCATTTATAATTAAAAATTTACATAATTTTAGTAAAAGAGGTGAAAGACATAATTATAGTACTAGAAATAGGGCTAGCCAGGAATAGCCAGGTTTCAGACTGGCTAAAGTAGACTCATCTTTCATGGGGTACTGTTTAAAATGTTATTCCACCCCACATACTTCAACTGAATGAAATTAAATTTAAATCTTGTATCAAACGCACACTATGCAGGCAGGCATATTATAAGTTGGGTGATTACATCGCTGATAAAAATTCTTGGCTCAATGCTGGTCCTGCTCCACAACCACAACCAATTGAATAATTAACGTTTGAAAATACTGTTGGAGCAGCTGAACATTGTAAGACTATCTTTGCATTGTATAAATTCAATCTACTTTGTATTGTATAATTGCATTGCACAGGTGTGAGTACCTACTATGTGTAATAGACACGGATATCGAAATAGAGCTACCATTTACCGGTTATGTAATTGACTTGAATGGGCCCTGGCGGCTGAGAGTATGTCATGCTCACTCAGATGTCTCGCTGATGGTGGCGCGTGTGTTGGATCATTTAGCTCCCTTCAAAATGGTTGAGCTGAATGGTGCTGATCCATGCGTCATGCTCGGGAACGGGCGCCGTTAGTTGGGACTGGTCACCTCTTAGCGTCCTCGGCTTATTTGTAATTATTTTATTTAGAAATTGTTTTTGTTTCTTTTTCTACTATGGACGCGTTTTTTATTTTACATCGTCCTCACATTTAGTTATGAATTCAACATTATTTTTGTACTAATCTTTATGTATCAATTTAATTTAAAATAGTGTCCATGGAGTTTCTTGCCCGTTCTTCTCCATAGGTACTATCGGCCAATCTTCCGCATGCTCACCTCTAAGGCGATAATCGTATAGCACGGCTCACGACTCGATCGCCCGATGCAAGCGTTTTGGCCAATGGGATGCATGAAGCGTATTTTAGCCGTATTTGTATTAATGTAATTATGTATAGTGTGTGTGACAGTCACACTAGGCGCGTGCTATGCTCACTTGTTTGTAAGACATTTTTTTAATGGGCACGGCCAGCGAGAGCGCTTTATGAATTGTTATTGTTGACAAGAAGTAATTTCGTACTAATATCTTCCGTTTGGTTTAGAAAATGTATTATTGGTATTGCTATACGCGTACCCTAAAAAAACTTTATTTAGCATTTTTGTTTACCACTTTGCCAAATTACAGCTTTCTAGTAAGAGTCTGTGAGCTAAGCCGGGGACAGACAGACAGACAGACGGTCATGGCGAAACTATAAGTTCCTTGTTGACTACGGAACCCTAAAACGAAGCAAGTTACGTAGTTTTGTTAGAAATTGTCATTTGCTATCTCTTTCTTTTATTGCTGTTTTGATTAAAATAGCAAAATTACTTACAGTAGTATTTGAACCATTACTTGGCGCAGTTTATACAATGTTATCAGATTTTTTTATTATTGCTGTCGCAACTTTTGCAACTGCAATAAAAATAAGTTCATTATCTAAGCACCATTGTTATTCAGTGGGAACGTCAGAACATCTGGTTAAACAATAGATCGGCTTTATAGAACGGCCATAAAATACGGTCGCAAAAAATTACGAAATATTTCTTCAACACACTTGCTTGTAAAGTGACTCAGAAATTCAGCTTATCATATAGAAGTATTTTTACTTTATATTTCTTTTTTCAATATACGCAGTTTTTGTCCAAAAACAATGAATATTTTTGAGAAAAAAAAATTCGTTACATCAGATAAATCAATCATCAAAATTATCATCATTTCATAAAATTATATATTTTTCACTACATATTAACCTTAATTTGCTTATTCAAAACATTATTTTGTTTATTATATTTTTTATATAGGCTGTTTAGCGGTTTTTCCAGCGCCTTTATTTACACCTGCGGCGCGCGGGATAAACAAAACAAGCGCGGTATTTTCCAGAAATACTTGTTAACGTTTTCATTGTGTGGTTAATTATTATCAAAAATGTTGACTTCAATTAGGAAAGAAGAGCGAAGAGCAACGCGTAGATTTAACCCCCCGGAAATACTAATCTAGGCACGAAACGCTAGTGACAGCCTGTTGCCTGCAAAATCTAGAGAGAAATACCTAGCGGCGTACGAAACTAATAACAATACCAGTCTCTTTTTTTCCTCTCAAGTTGAAAACCGTCGTATGAAACGCGCACACACTCGACTCCCTTATCGCGCTCGCTCGCCCTCGGCTCGCGCGAATAATACCGGCTCGTGCAGTGAGTAACCAACATACCACACATATTTATATTTTTTGTTACACGCCCTATACTCACACAACTCTAATTGGACGAAACCAGGAAGGGGTGTGGTTTGTCACTAGCTGCGCTTGCCGCAGAAATATTTTCTAAAGTGAGCATGCTTAAGTTTTGCCAATAGTACCTACTACGCTTTGGAATGGGCAACTAGCTTCATATTTCTAACTGACCGACTCCTTGACAATCCAAAACCAATTCACAGACCCGCATTTTTTTAGGACGGCCTATCCAACGATACTCCACACCATGGAATAGACGAGAATATAATCTACTACCCACTTTACGTGCAAGGGAAGTAGGGAGGTACCTAAAAAAATTTTTGGTAAAACTAGTATCGATTGGCAGGAAGAGGTAGGTGGGATTGAGTGGATGCCCCCTCTCCCCTAGCACCACTCCCATGAGGTAACACACCGTTCTTGAGAAAAATAAGTTAATGGCGCCGATTCCCTTGTTCACAAACTAAACTAAATTTAAGTTAGTGCATCTTTTTCTTTCTATTTCATTAAGAAGAGGACAGAATATAAATTTTAGTTTAGTCCTGTCAAATTGATCAGCGCCTGTCACTACTCCATATAAGTTTACACGTTTAAACTAAAATGGATCTTCTGTCCTTTTCTTAATGAAATAGAAAGAAAAGGATGCACCGAACTTAAGTTTAGTTTAGTTTGTGAACAAGGGAATCGGCACCATTGTAAGCTAACTTCAAAACACTTTAAAGTTGCTTAAAAGGCGTAGTCAGAGCCTATAATTTTGTGCTCGACTAAAATGTAGGTATGTAGAAGTTTAAATGGAAGTTGTACATAGTAAACCGTCGAAATTATCATGGTTAGAGACGAAAATATTTTTTTTTTTTGACACCAAATTCAAATTAAAACCGTAGCGTTCCGCGTTCTGCCGGGGTCGCGGGATGGTACTTATGGGTCACCGAGTCCCCTGGCAACACAGGCAACAGGAAGGATTACGGGTGGGTTTTGTCAGTAAGAGTCTGACACACCCTCCCGCTCCGGCCAGAGCGGGAGAAGTTATTTGATGATTTCCCACCCTCAAAAAAAAAAAAAAAAAAAGCGTTCCGCGTTAATCAGGTGAGGAGTGAGGATTGTGGCGAGAAAGTCTCACCACGTAATCCTCACCTTTATACCTCTGGAATCAGACTATTTTCGAGCAAGCGGCTAGTAAAGCCGTTTGGTTGCACTGAGGTGACAGAGGATTGAGTGGAGACGTTCACCCCACAATCCTCATTAACTTGTAGCTATAACTTTGGAATCAAAATGCAATAATTTTTTAACCTTAGACAATTTCTTGACTATTTTTTTTGCGTTCTCAAAACTGATTTTCATGAAGTTTTTAAAGGTGAGGATTGTGTGGTGAAGGACACTAATAACCAGGCATTGGTTGTTAGGCAGTATTTTCATTAAGGCTGAGGCTACAGTAGGCAGCGATTTGCGATGCGAATGAAAGAGCTAAACGAGATAATTATGGTATGGCTACATTATAAGCGAAAATCCGGTGTATATTCGGCGATGACGTGGCTACAGTACACATGCTACACAACTAATTAGCATGAGCGATTCAATTTTTAAATAATTTCTAATTTCGCTGTTGATGTAGCCCAGAGATCCCCAAACTATTTTGGACAAGTGACCCCTTTTCCAAAATGAACTGTTACCTCAGACCCCCATGGCCAAATTATCTACTTTTAAGATCAACCCCCTTATTCATAATGGTCCGCTAACTTAAAACAGCTGCTACAGAGTGTTATTTTTCATTCTGACTTAGGTCAATAGAAGAAGACAGAGTGAGAATTAGCAATGCTTTAAGTTAGACTATTATGAATAAGGGGGCCTACCTATCTTTAGTTTTTTTCCAAATGTTAGTTAGACTCCAAATGGACTCTATAGAGTAAAAAAACAATAATTATAATATGTTGTATTTTTTTATGAATTTATATTATATAAACTAGTCAAAACAAAATAGCGGTTTTTATCATCGAAAATAAAAACTGACAAAAAATGTATTTTTATGGGCAGATGTGTTGAGGGTAAAGTGTTATTAATTGTCTAAACCCTTCAAATCATGAAAATACTTTAATTTCCTTAACACATAAAAATTTAATTAGTTAATTTTAAATTTTGAAAAAGTAAATTTTAATTTGTCTCACCCAATTTTGATTTTTATTACATAAATTCATTTAAATAAAATAAATAAACGAATATGGTTGGTTACACAGGGGTATCTTTAGTATGGAGTGGGTCCTCCTCGGTTACGAACGCCCTCTCTGAGCCTGTTTGGGACACTTTCAATTAAATGGGTGGGGTATTTGCTCCCAGCACATTTTTAAAGCGTTTACGAGCTCCTGTTGCACTGTGCAATTCACTATAATTTTCTTTTAGGCTTCTTTTCAACTGGTCCCATAAATGTTCTCGTGTGTTCGCCACCTGAAGACGTTTTGTTAGACGTTCAAACCATTATGGACTCTATAAAGTTGTTTTTTTTTTAATAGTTTATAAATAGCTTTTAGCAAAAAAAAAAAAAGAACAAATTGTTTTCTTTTATTTTTAAGAATATAATAACAATATACAGTCTGTAACCGTGAATTTTCATTGAACTGTTGCTCAGTCACTATTACAATGAACCTACCTACTTAAAAAAAAAATGTATGAAAAACGACAATGCAAACATTAAGGACAAACTAAGTATATATGTAAGGATATAACATAATAACATAAAATACTTAAAGTACCTAACCTAACACAAGTAACAATAGTTTATTTTAAATGGCCAATTTTCTGCCAGACAATATTATAAACAACCTAGAACGGTAGTTCTAAACTTGGAATCCCCCAAGGATGTGCGTTACCCCAGCAAAATAATGTCGAAAATAGTCATTTAAATCTTACAGATAATTAGTTACCTAACTTCTGTATTTGTTGCGCACATTTTTAAATTTGTAGCACTTATAGTTTTTTAGTTATTTCACAAAAACATTTCCTGTTGGGGTAACGTATATAACGTTACCGCAGCCAGACATTTTTTTTTTTATGGGAATATTGAAACAAATATTAGCTATATAATTAGTTGTCTAGACGAGGTAAATGTTGCACCTTATTTTGTATTTGTTCTTTCTTCGGCTGCGAAGTTATTCGAGATCCTGCTGGAGTAACGTTTTTGGTTTTGCTGGATCTCTGAAACGGATTAGCGGATTCTTATCATCTTTTTTACATAACTTCTTAGGAATTAGTTGTGCAATAAAAAAATGCACCGTTTAAAGGTTAGGTATTTAATTAAATATAAAAACACTTAAACGTGGAGAACTGAATATCATCATAATTTGTTAGTTACTTACAGGATACTAATGAAACTTCACATACATTTGAAGGCAGTTACAAGCTACAAAATAATGTTTAAAGTAAGTCTTTCGAGCTCTTATTTAGAGTGTTAGGACCTATTGAAGTGTTTTTATATTGAATTAGATAACCTTTAAACGGTGCATTATTATGGTTTTTTTATTGCACAACTAAATACAACTAATTCCTAAAAAGTTATGTACAAAAGATGATAAGAATCCGCTTAACCGTTTCAGAGTTCCTGCAAAACCACAAACGTTACTCCAGCAGGATCTTGAATGACTTTGCAGCCGAAGGAAGAACAAATACAAGATAAGGTGCAACATTTACCTCGTCTAGACAACTAATTATATACCTAACTAATATTTGTTTGAATATTCCCATAAAAAAAAAATGTCTGGCTGCGGTAACGTTATATACGTTACCCCAACAGGAAATGTTTTTGTGAAATAACTAAAAAACTATAAGTGCTACAAATTTAAAAATGTGCGCAACAAATACAGAAGCTAGGTAACCAATTATCTGTAAGATTTAAATGACTATTTTCGACATTATTTTGCTGGGGTAACGCACATCCTTGGGGGATTCCAAGTTTAGAACTACCGTTCTAGGTTGTTGTTATATAGCTAACATGTTTCAAAATACCCATTTAAAAAAAAAATGTCTGGCTGTTGTAACATTATAAACGTTACCCCAGCAGGAAATGTTTTTGTGAAATAACTAAAAAACTGTAAGTGCAACAAATTAAAAAATGTGCGCAACAATTACAGAAGCTGGGTAATTAATTATCTAAAAGATTTAAATTACTATTTTCGACATTATTTTGCTGGGGTAACGCACACCCCCCAAGGACTCAAGATAAATGCTAGTAATTTCTAGCCAAAAATGACAAATAAATTCATATTTAATAAAGAATCTGAAAAATATTAATTTATACTCTGGTTTCTCGCCGGTATTTACAAACGTTGCTTAGAGTTATGATTGACGTCTGTTCAGACATGATGAACGAGCAGTTTTCGTTAATTAGTTGATAATAAACTTAAAAGTGAGTTAAAAATAGTGTACAAGATAAAACTCCGTGCGGCATGCGTTCGCGTATGTTCCACGATGCTCGAGAGTCGACGCTTGCGATCTCGTCGCCGAAGTACATGTTGACAAAGCTTCTAACAAATATTTTCAGGTTTGTACTATACTAAAAATATCTTAGTAAATACCAATTGCTTATAATAACTAGGTGGAGTGTGATAGTGTTAACAAGAATTGGAGGAATGCTTCTTCCTCTGGCACTTAAACCCCAAATAAACAAAATCTTAATACCACATCACCCGCGTCGGGGTCCTCTCATCGTAGTGGGGAATCAAAACATAAACCATACATATACCATGAATAATACGTACAAAACAATCGATCAATCAATTCTAAAAATCAATCATCATTCGTTTTCAAAATGTATGTAACACAGCAAATATTAAATACAATCAAGTATTGAGTCGCACTTGGTGCGGTCTATTGCTAGACCGCATCAAGTGCGGTGACTCAATACAGTAAGCATCCACTTGTTTCACTGCCGGCCGTTAGCTGTGGTAAACTTGGTCTGAAGCCATTATTTATCTGAAGCTATTAATCACAAAAAATTACATAACAACAAAGCAATTGCTCTTAGTTAAAAAAAGCTTCAAGGTCTCAACAAGGCTTACGACAGTTGATTGATTTAAGCAAGCAAAAGAAATTATTCGTTAAGTCGTATGTCTCTTGACCAAACTTTCGAGCATTTTGTAACACTTTGTTGCTAACATCTCCACGATATGTTTGAAGTATTTCCCATTGCCAATTAGCAGATATTTTTGTCATATCTATGATCTCCTGATTTCTATCTCTAACTTGGAAACTAAAACTATTCTTAAAACATGATAATGACAGACAAAGTATTACCGGTGAGTCTTTTTGATAGTCTTGCTTGAATACAACTTTAAATTTGATAAGACAAATAAAATTGTTTGATAATGTTACATTAGGATCTAATAAAAATATATTGTGCAACTGCAAAAGATCCTTCACATACTTAATGGGTGATTCTGTTTTTGTGTTTGGGAAATCAGTTGTATCGAGTATTACATACTCTGTTTTAATATTTGATGTCATCGGACCAGGCATTGGTTGGTAGGCAGTATTTGCATTAAGAGTTGGCATTTGTAGAATGTGTAATGGTGGACTGGTAACTAGCATCTGTGGTGCAATATTCGGAACGAAAACCTTTAATGGTTGTTGCCAAAGTTGACTTACGAACATGTTACTGTTAGTAACAGTCGTTGTTTGTTCTTTCATTCTATCTAAAGTTCTTTCCGACATTAACTCAGATGCTGGCTTCACTTTAATTCTTGGGGCAGTTGTTTCTGTTTTATTAATCTCTTCAGAAGTAACGCTATTTTTTTTAGTAGCGTCTTGGACCTGTTCTTTGCTTGGAATTGTTGCCAAGGAAGTAGTAGAAGTAATGATAGGCAAACAGAAGTTAATATCATCGTTAGTAGTATGGCATATACTTTGTTGGGCAACTGTTTTATTAGACCTTGATTCATTGCCTAGTCCCAATTTCTTTGGCAATTGTTTGGGATTTGCTACAGGGTTGGCATTCAACAGTTTCTTTGAATCAGAAGGACTTGCTTTACTATCTAGATATGACAACATGGCTGGCATTGCGTCCAATTTAGCCTGGTTGTTATTTTGTTCTAGCTGACTTGTTTCAATGTTTGGTAGCATACTTGTTCCAATCTTTGCTGCTGTAGAATCATTGCTCAAATTGTTAGGGGCAGAAATTTTAATAGAATTATTGACTGGTACCGCATTAGATGGCTTCGGTTGAGATGCTTCAGATACGTTAACCCATCCAGGGTCATCATCTAAGTTTAGGTCGCCGCGTAGTTTTGTTAAAATTCGTATGTAATTTGTGTCTTTAGGACGCAACGACTGTGCTTTCGCCATCCACATAATTTCAAGATTTTTATGCTCCATATACCGAAGTAAACCCGTACAATTGAAACCCTGTTTATTAATAGTTTTTCTTCCAATGCTTAATACTTTATGTTTTAGTTGAGATTCATTGCTTATGTGAACATTGTCTTTTTTTTTGTTTTGGTTAATATTCATATATAGCATATTATCAACTTCTGCCGACTCATTTTTCTTGTGGTATGAGTTAACACACATGGATATAATTCCTTGTATTATTTTATAATCGCCGAGTTTTGCCTCTATTCGTTGCTTCACCTTTCCACTATTCTCCAATTTACCTTGGTCAGATTCACTATCAGATGAATCATCAATGTTTATGCATTGATCATTGTTTAATGGACTGTCAATACTATTTCGAACTGTACTTTTAGAGTCCTCTTCATCAAATAACAATTTGTTAGTATTGCTTTCTATAAGAACCGTTTCATTGGAACTTCTCGATATAAGACGTGTTTTTCTTTGTGTAGGTTTAAATCCAATTCCTTCCTCACTGTCTGTACACTCTCGAGTAAAACATTTGTCTTCATTCTGAAGGAAATTACCCTTGTAATTGTTAGTACTAGCAACATCTTCTTTTGAATAAATGGTACAACAATAAGAGTTACCAGGTGCAATAATTTTGTTTCTACTGTAAACTACCATGTTACTCAATCCTGTTATATTAGGTTTGTCATCAAGTTTGATCAAATTTACTGTACATTGTCTGTTGAATATATTTTTATATCTTTCCCTGAGGAGTTCATGAGCACGGTTATGAACCGCAAGAGATCTTCTATTCGACCAAACACTATTGCACAGCTTACATGATATCAATTTCTTGTAATCTGCCTCCCATGGCATTGGACTTTTACCTCTCCGTCTTGAGGATTTCTTTTTTTTCGGTTTTGATGTTTGGAATGATTGTTCCGATTCGTATTCACTAGATGAAGACGATTGTAGTATCAGTCTTTTTCTCTTTGACTTTTTCTTTTTAGAGTTATATGGCTCATTGGTTATTTGGTCAGTTGGTTGGAGTGGTTCTATGGTTTCTGGAACTGGTTGGCTTGAACTGACAGTGTCTTGTTGTGGCTGGATACAGAATATTTCCTGAGGAAAAATAAATACATATTGATTTGTTTTATATTGCTAGTTGTATCGACCGATTTATAATGGAACTCTTAACTAACGGATAACAGTAAAAGTAACCTACAATATTGCCTAAAGAGATGGCGAACGTAAAAACTCCAAGCAGAGACGGTAAATTCCCAGGTGCTGAATTATATTGTAGGCAACTCTTACTTACACTTATGTAAAAAAGAGAGGTGGATAATCACCATCCCCTTTTCACAATGGAAAAATTATGACAAAAAAGCCGATTGCAGAATCCTAGGAGAACAGCAAAAAAATACAGGCTTAAACTAGTTATTTTAATCAACAATTTTCTGACAGATAAAAATGGGAATATAGTTATAGAATACCCAATGGCGAATCCTGGAGTGTGTCTAGGTCGCCAACGGATAATATGTTTTTCTAACTCATTCATCAATTTAAATAAATAAATAGGTACTTCGTATGATGTTGCCACGTATGTGTTTGCCACACATACGCGAACGATACGCATAATAAGACTATGTGCTGTTATTATAATTATATGATGACGGACCGTGCAGTTTCTTGCCGGCTCTTCTCCATAGGAAACGTACACCTTCTGACATTTCATAACAGCCCAAGTAGGTTTATGTGAAATAAATTTGATTTTGATGCACCAGTTCGTTCGTTGTGAATAAATATTGTTCCCACGATTCCAAGTTTCATTTTGTCGCGCCGTCCCATTCGTGCGCGGCCGCGCTTTATATGTCAGTGACACCCATGGAATTAAGACGCTATAAATGATACAATGAGTGTCGTACGACAAAAAAGGGAACAGGCGGACACAGTTTTGAGGCAGCGAAAATAGTCAAAATATAGTAAGAAGCAGTTTAGAGTTGGAGGCCCCGTACGTAGTATGCAAAATATGAATGCAGGGTGCTAAAATTTTCGAGCTCGCTTCGCTCGCTACATTCTCAAACTTTGACAAATTTATGTACGAATTTTCAAAAAAAACCTTACACAAGCCCACGTGCAAAAATTTTCGAGCTCGCTCCGCTCGCTTTTGCATTCTTTTTCTGACTCTCAAACTTTTCTGCACAAGTCGACAAAGAAAATCATATTTCCGTAACAATGTTCAATAGATACCCAACCGAGAACTCAGAGACAAGGTGCAAAAAATTTCGAGCTCTCCTCGCTCGCTCTCGCATCCTACATTATCCCTTTTCGTAAATAGCCTATTGAGGAGATGAAAATGCACCACCCTGAAAATAACAATCTTGCCGGTTGCGAGGCCCATGGTGTAGGTAGATTATAATTACGCACGTTATATTCGTTTTTAGAGTTCCATAGTCAACAAGGAAGTTCGCCAAATTCGTCTGCCTGTCTGTTCGCGGCTTGGCTCAGATACTCTGTTCTAGAAAGCTTTATGGGTGTACATATTAATCACGCCGACAAAGCGGTAAACTCAAACCTTGAAAATATTTTTTTTTTGTAGGGTACCTCCCTACCTAGCACGTAAAGTGGGTAGTAGATTATATTTTTTCTAGTCTATCCCATGGTGTGGGGTATTGTTGGATAGGTAGTTCTAAAATATTGCGGGTCTATTTTTCCAATTCAATTCAGGGACCTGTTTGCGTAATAATAGGTTGGGGAAAAAGTTTCTTCGCATTTTTTAAGAAAATTCAAAACATTTTTAATATAGTTTATTTACATTTAACTAAAGTATTTAGGTACCATTTTGTTCGATAACTTTTTGCCATCTTGTAGGTAGGGACATGATCCCATTGCTATAGAAATTTTGGGACTTCAGATCAAAATACCGCGACAAGTAGTTTTGTCAGTCCTCTCGTGATGTTAACCTGACACTGCCTAAAGAATTCTGAAGAGACCGAAACAGGTGGAAATCTGAAGGTGCAAGGTCAGGACTATACGGCGGATGCATTAACACCTCCCAGCCAAACTCTCTTAATTTTTGCTGAGTGGCTAAAGATGTGTGAGGTCTAGCGTTATCATGATGAAAAACCACACCCCTTCTGTTGATTAATTCCGGCCGCTTTCTCTGAACTTAATTGCTTTAATCTCATCAGTTGTTCGCAGTAGAGTTCAGAATCGATGGTCCTGCCTGGTGGTAACAGCTCATAATGAACAATGCCCTTCCAATCCCACCACACACACAGCATCACCTTGTTGCGAGTTAACCCGGGTTTCGCCAGTCTGTGAAGCCTGACCGGCCTTTGACCACGACTTTTTTCGCACGTTCTTGTCGTACGTGATCCACTTTTCATCACCAGTTATCAGCTTCTTCAAAAATGGTTCAGTTTCATTACGTCGTAATAAAGAATCACAAATGAGTACACGGTTCATTAGGTTTCTTTCAGTGAGCTCGTGAGGTACCCAAATATCGAGCTTTTTTGTGTACCCAGTTTTTTTCAATTGCGCCAAAACAGCTACGTCGTAACTACTGATGAAATGGCATCCATTTTATCCGTAATAGGGCGACCAGAGCGACGTGCATCTTTGTCATCAAAATTTCCGGATTGAAAACGCTTAAACCAAATTTGTGCTACTCTCACAGACACTGCACTAGGTCCATAAACATCGCAAATTTTTTTCGCGGCTTGCGTTGCATTTTTACCTTTTTTGTAGTAAAATTTTAAAATGTATCGAATTTCTTCATTAGATTCACTCATCTTGACGGTACGAAAAACAAATGAAAATCACACATTTTCCTAATTTGAATTTGGAATTATGTTCTTTAAAATTTAAACTTTCAATGATACCAAAACCAGCCAGATACAAATAGATTTTATTACAAGTTCATACATACTATAATGCGAAAAGACTTTTTTTCCCCAACCTAATATAAAGTTTTAAAGTGATAATTTTTGTTAGTCTAGTGTCGCCCCCCTGCCAGCTAAACGGTTGCTTTTGGGTATGTGAAATGAAAATGCACGGTAGCAGTATATGTAACGAAGTTAAAAACTATCACATATCAACTTTAAAGTTAGCGAGTAATATAGTCGATCTACTTACATTTGCAGTTGGAATGTAAAGGAGAACACGTTTTTCAACTACAATGTTAAGTTTGTTCTTGGGATAAATTGATCCCAACTACAGAACCCTTCATTGTGCGTGGTCGGACACATACTTGGCCGATTTTTTGTGTTGTCATTTTTATTTTTCTGCAATGTTACTAGAAATACCTACATAAACTGAGGAGACTGGGGAGCCTCATTGCGTTTTGCCACCCCGGGCCCCCGACAGGCTTAGTTCGCCACTGATTGGAGCCTGTACCAACTGGACCCCACTATGTGACCCCCCTCGCAGTGGCGTAGCGTGTATTTCTGCCGCTAAATTTTCCGCACCTCCCCCCCCCCCCCTTTTCGCAACTAAGGATTATTACAATGTAAGATTATTTTAGGACTGTAAACTTGAAGTTTGTTTTAAAAAATAAACTTCAATAAACCCAATGGGCCGGAATCATTAAAATTGTCTTCATACGATAAAAACCCTACTTTCGTCGCCAAAAATGTGCCTTCTTATTCGTCTTGGAGGTTTGATTTTAGTTTCCGTTATATATAGTATATTTTATATTAAAGCATAGTTAACTTCACATGATATGGAAAACTAATGTATACCTAGTATACCTTCCTATTTTTTTACGTCAAATCGTCGTTGAACAACTTTCATTTGTCCCAGTGGTGTCTTGAAATTCTTCGTAAATATCTCATTATGATAAGAAATTAAACATCAACATTTGAAGGTGAAACATCATCATTTGGAGAAATTTGACAGTTGGTGGTAACATGATGTGCTGGCGACTGTACAGGACCTATGTAATCCTCTGATGACAATACCGTTAGGATGACCTGACGCCGCCGCCGCCCCCTATATTAGCGCCACCCGGGGCCATGGCCCCCTCTGCCCCCCCACGCTACATCACTGCCTCCTCGATGGCTGGATCTTGCCTCGATAGAATACCTACTGTTACAGAACAGGTATCGAGTAGATAAATAAAATGCTCTTCATTGGTAAGCCCATCATTTGAGAAGGGCGGACCTATTAGGCTATTTTTATTTTGAAATTTTCGTAAAGGCTCCTACATACTGGCGCGACTTGTCGCGCGACGCGACGCGACACAAAGACACCGCGTGTAGCGCTACACGCGGTGTCTTTGTGTCGCGACGCGTCGCGCGACAAGTCGCGCCAGTATGTAGGAGCCTTAATAGTTTGAAATTAGGTTTTTAGGAAAAGAAATTATGGTGTTTCCTGATAAAATTCAAACTCAGGAAAAAGTGACATTCTCGTTTCTATAGAATATTTGTATGAATTATTGAAAATTGGACAGGACAATGCCTGTTGGGTCAGCTAGTTATTAATAAAGTCAGTCAGTAAGAAAAAAAAGAGTGACACTATAGAAAGTTACAGAACAGATTTGTGAATTCAAACTTTGCAATTATTTTTGTTTATAAATAACAATAACTTTTTAAAGGTACTGAGAGGGTCAATTTTTTTTGTGGGTCTTAAAAACCCGTTCCCAAACTATTAGAATCGTGAATTTTTCACCCTGTATTATTATGTAAAATAACATTAAATCATTCTTGATAAGTTTGTGGTAACCTCATGTTGAATGAGAAATTATAGGGCATGGGAACCATTTGTGAACACAGGGAACATGCCTAAAAACATTATAACCTACTTAATTGAAAGTTTATGAGAACTTACATCCTTTTTTATCGCCTTGATTCTCAAATTAGTTTGCTTCTCACAGAATGTGGTCTTAACTGTGTGGAACTTGTTTAAAACCTCTTTACACTTCATACATATTAGTTGTGGCAGACCATCAAACGGCTCAACCTGAAATTAGATGTTTAAAATTATTTGGAATACCTACTTATTGTTCTCAAGCCACAAATAACTAGACATCAATGTATTAAGAAAAAATTTTGCACTCAACATAGAAAATCACACAAAAAAAGTCCTGTCAAAGATACCTTTGAAAAGTAGGAAACCTAGATTACAGAAATATATAAAAATAAGAGACATTAAAGTGTGATTAGACAGTCCTTACTTCTATATCAAAGCAGTATTTAATTTGCTGCTGCACACTGGGTACTATCTGGTACTGTCCTAAATCTTCAAGACATAACCGGCATGTGACAAAAAGCTTCGGGTCAACTTGTATTTCATCCATGGTTACTTTGATCCTGTAAATAAAATCAATATGTAGATTAACCACAGTGACATAGTAAGTATCTAAGCTTAATGGGTATAAAACATACATATTTTAAACCATAAGTTCAGAAAACCAGACGACCCTACACTAATCAACAGGTTTACAGAAAATTACAATAGGCAGTATATAAATAAACAGGGCAGGATAGACAAGCAATTTCAAAATACAATAAGTACCTACATACTCACTTAATATTAGACATATATTTTATTTTATTTAGTTGGTGAAATGATAAATAAATAAATCTTTATTTCTCTAAAAATGCATTTACATTATTTAGACCTAAGAAAAATGGCTTACGCTAGTGTTCCAGAGTGAAAACCCTGGGAGCCAACCATCACCTCTTATAGCAGTATATAATATTACTTCACAGTGGGAAAGTGATGGAGCTGTACAGGACTTATAGCTATGGTTGCCCCCCTGACTTCTAAACTAGAATTATGTACCTGTATCTTAGGAGCCAAAGTGGTGGGCCATTGTGGTGATAACACCACAACATAAATTACAAAGAAGAGAGGTGACTGGGAGCCTATTACAGCGAGGAATAAACAATTACTCAAAGAGCCATCATAACCGAGGTTCTATCAAAAGTTGAAGTTCTATGGGATATAAGTAATAAAATTTCCCGCCGAAATATTTTGTGTCACGCATGCATGATCAACGTAGATCCACACTCAGAGGAATAACAGCTGTTATTTTTCTGAGACCCCCAAGTAAACTCAGTAGGTACTTAAACTCACAGTCTCACACCTATAATTCCCAGTTACTCAGATCAATAACATGCGAAATATCTGTTAAACTAATAAAACCAGATGTGTGGTGTTTTACGCCAAAACTTTTATGTACTTACAAAACGAATACGATGAACAAAAGAAATTCTGTCTTCTATTCTAGATACGGATCACATTGTTAAAGAAATGATTAAATGTCGCTAAATTAATAGTTTATCAATTTAACTGAACATCGCACTGCATAACAAAAAGAAAAAATATATACAATAAGGTTATGTTGTACAATGATCACGAAACGATCGCAATTTAATTCGCACTTTACGTTTACAACACAAACACAATGTCGTTCTAGGACTCCTTGGCCCACCAATCACCAATCCTCATTTAATTTCAAACAGGAAACAGTCAAGTCCGTCTACGTCATCTGTTGTCGAATAGCGAAACTATATCAATAGCACCACTCTGCCATCTTGTGGAGTATAGCTACTATGACCTTCTGACATATCGAACAGAGGTCTGTACGCACATAGTTTCAGTCACTTCGGATAGATGGAGCTATTCAGAAGATATACAAGTAATCATCACCTACCTAGCCTTTTCCAACCATGTTGGGGGTCGGCTTCCAGTCTAACCAGATGCAGCTGAATACCAATATTTTACATGGAGCGACTGCCTACCATAACCCAGTTATTAGCTAATTCGATGCCCCTTGGTAAAACTAGTTGTCAGATTTTCAGGCTTCTGACTACCCGTAATGAATGTCAAACAAATGACAGTCGGGACCAACGGCTGAACGTGCTATCCAAGGCACGAAGGGGTCTCGATATGTAATGGATGGTCACCCATCGACGCACCGACCTCGGCATGCGTAGCTTAACCTTCGATCGAACCGTGCGGCTGTTATTATTTAGCCAAGAACCCTTCTCCTTTAAAGATACAAGTATTACGTTTAAGGTGGATGGGTAGCGGTAGCCCGCGAGCGTTTAAGGAGGGAATCAATCAAGCTGTCGAAAGCCTGTATAATTTACTTGTCTTATTAACTAAGAACTGTACTTGAGCCACGGTGACCCCGATGGGCATTTATACAAAAACATTAAGAAAATAGGCAGTCACGGGGACAGCTGAAAACTTAAAATTAATTAAATAACAGTAGTTATTTTTCTATTTTTTTTTTAAACTCAAAACTCAAATATTTATTACAAATAAACCAATTACAGGTACTTTTGAATTGTCAAGGGGTCGGTCGGTCAGTCAGAAAGATGAAGCTAGTTGCCCATTCCAAAGCGTAGTAGGTACCTATGGAGAAGAACGGGCAAGAAACTCCACGGACACTCTTTTAAATCAACGTAATAGGGTTACAAAATATTGTTTACATCATTCATTTTGAAATTATACATGTGAGAACGATGCAAAACGTAAAAGCGTCCGTAATAAAAAGATTAACAAAAAAAAACCAATTCAAAAATTAAAATAAGCCGTGGCAGCTAAGAGATGACCAGTCGCTACTAACGGCGCCCGTTCACAAACATGACGCATGGATTAGCAACATTCAGCTCAACCATTTTGAAGGGAGCTAAGTGATCCAACACACGCGCATACATCAGCGAGACATTAGAGTGAGCACGACATACTCCCAGCCGCTAGAGTACATTCAAGTCAATAAAAGACGTATCCATGGCAGCTTTATAATACTCACTTAACAATGTGCTGTGCAACTATACAATGCTAAGTTCCGTATTACAGAACGTCACTCAATTCTCAAGCATTACTTAAAACTAGTTTTAACCAATCAAATGGCTTGAATCTAGTTTTAAGTAGTGCTTGAGTATTGAGTGACGTTCTATAATACGGGCCTAAGTGACTGAATTTATACAATGCAAAGATAGTTTTTGAAATCTTCAGCAGCTCCAACACTATTTTCAAATGCTAATCAATTAGTTTTACCGCCCTTGTGGAGCAGGACCAGCATTGAGCCAAGCATTTTTAACAATATGCTTAATTTTCAAATTAAGTGAATTTGTAGTATTAAAAATAACAAATCATAATTTGTGAACTGAAAATCGGTCAACGTGCCTAAAGAAGTTTTCACTTCAAAAAACCTATTATAAATATAGAGAATCTAGGATGCAAGACCGAGCGAAGCAAACTCGAGAATTTTGGGCACCCCGCGGTATTCTAAGGTTAAGGCCAGATTCCAAAACCTAAACTGCTGTAAAACGTTCTCTTTCTGTATGTCAATGCATGTCAATGGTGAGATCCGACTTCATCATAACGGATAAAGCATATAATAGATTGGGGAAAATGTTTCTTCGCATTTTTAAGAAAATTCAAAACATTTTTTTATAGTTTATTTACATTTAACTAAAGTATGTAGATACCATTTTGTTCGATAACTTTTTGCCATCTTGTAGGTAGGGACATGATCCCATTGCTATAGAAATTTTGGGACTTCAGATCAAAATACCGCGACAAGTGGTTTTGGCAGTCCTCTCGTGATGTTAACCTGACACTGCCTAAAGAATTCTGAAGAGACCGAAACAGGTGGAAATCTGAAGGTGCAAGGTCAGGACTATACGGCGGATGCATTAACACCTCCCAGCCAAACTCTCTTAATTTTTGCTGAGTGGCTAAAGATGTGTGAGGTCTAGCGTTATCATGATGAAAAACCACACCCCTTCTGTTGATTAATTCCGGCCGCTTTCTCTCAACTTCTTGCTTTAATCTCATCAGTTGTTCGCAGTAGAGTTCAGTTCAGTTCGGTTTCATTACGTCGTAATAAAGAATCACAAATGAGTACACGGTTCATTAGGTTTCTTTCAGTGAGCTCGTGAGGTACCCAAATATCGAGCTTTTTTGTGTACCCAGTTTTTATCAAATGCGCCAAAACTGTTTTGTGGTCAATTCCTAGATCTTCAGCTACGTCGTAACTACTGAGACGCCGATCTTGCTCCACTTTTTCAAAAATTGCATCCATTTTATCCGTAATAGGGCAACCAGAGCGACGTGCATCTTTGACATCAAAATTTCCGGATTGAAAACGCTTAAACCAAATTTGTGCTACTCTCACAGACACTGCACTAGGTCCATAAACATCGCAAACTTTTTTCGCGTATTGCGTTGCATTTTTATCTTTTTTGTAGTAAAATTTTAAAATGTATCGAATTTCTTCATTAGGTTCACTCATCTTGCTTGACAGTAAGAAAAACAAATGAAAATCACACATTTTCCTAATTTGAATTTGGAATTATGTTCTTTAAAATTTAAACTTTCAATGATACCAAAACCAGCCAGATACAAATAGTATACCCAAAGAGATTTTATTACAAGTTCATACATACTATAATGCGACAAGACTTTTCCCCCAACCAATATATTCGGGGATGTCTTGGTGATCAACAGGTTCAACCCCTGCAGTGATCACAGACTTATCCGAGGCTTTCTGAACTTTAACTTTCAATCTCGAGCGAACTCGTTTGATGAAGTCTACGCTCCGTCAAATCATGCTGCAAACTATGTTAGGATCTGAAGCGTTCCAGTCAGACATGGAAAACCGATTCGCTACCGTAGAAACCACAAATGATGTCGACCAGGCGCTCAACCAAATGGCGGAAATCCTGAGGAAGGAAGGCACGTGTTTTTGTAAAATGCGGCGCATGGGCAAGAAGTCCAATCGATATAGCTCACAGAATAAGCAAGCTGAAGTGCCAATGGGCCGGCCATATTAGTCGTAGACCCGACGACCGTTAGGGTAGACGTGTTTTTGAGTGGAGACCGGGAATCGGCAAACATAAGGTAGGCCGCCCTCAGGCTAGGTGGAGTGTTACCAGCTGGGTGACAGTTGCCGAAAATCGAGCTGAATAGCGTGCAATTGGAGAGGCCTATGTCCAGCAGTGGACTGCTATGGGCTGATGTTGATGGTGATGATAATGGTCAAAAGAAAACAAAACCTATCCAAAGTGGGGTGCTAACATTTTTAGGCTCGCTTCGCTCGCTCTTGTATTCTACATTTTAATGGTTCTTCAGCTTTTGTTCATAAGTCTCTAAAGCAACTAATTCCTAGTTCTACAAAATGATCAAAAGAAAATATTACCTATCCGAGAGTGTGTAAAACTTTCGAGCTCGCTTCGCTTGCTCTTGCATTCTAAATTCTCATAGTTGTTTGGAATTTCCTGCATTAGTCGACAATGTAACTACTATTTCTGTTGAAAATATAAAAAAGCATAACCTACGAGTATCCGAGGCCGGTAGTAAACATTTTCCAACTAGCTTCGCGCGCTCTTCTCACCCTACATAATCTACTGCTGGCTGGAGATATACATGAACATTAACACCGCAACCAAAAACATTAACGCCGCGCTCATGAACGCCATGCCTTTAATCCCCGTAGGGCTAGGCAGAGGTGTACCTACATATGGTACACCCACATTTCCCCGGTTATGTTTTAAGTCCCATATCATAGGGGGTGACCCTACTGCCATCAACCGGGCGCAAATCCAGACTCCAAGCTGCTTTTGAGTAATTATTGATGGAAAAACCCAATAAGACTGCCTGACCTGGGGATCGAACCCAAGACATCATATTCAGCAGTAGCGCTTGCGAGTTTGCAACCACTAGACCAACGAGGAGATGTTCATCCTTAAACTCCCCCTCCCAATCTTGGGCTTCGACCGCACCTGCTACAGATGCGGGTGTTGCTCAGCTGAATCACATATTTAACGCACTAGAGAGCTCGCAAAACACTATCGGAGTTTTCTGTGATCTCTCTATAGACTTTGACTGCGTGCACCATGACACGCTTTTGCATAAATTACGTTATTACGATGTCCAAAATGAAGCTCTCAACACACACATACCATTACTTTTTACATTGGAACCTATTATGTATATAGGAATCTAAATGGAGCGAAATTTGCCTTTCCCTCAACCATTCCGCCTCCTCCTTCGCGGGCATTAGATTGAGCACGCCTGGGAGGCTAGTCAGAAGCCACAGGCCACCACCATCCACCCCCAGGGCACTAAAACAGGCCCTGATAGAAGAATGGGAGAATATTCCCCAACATCGGCTCCGAAACCTCGTGTTCAGTATGCCAAATCGACTCGAAGCTGTAAGCAGAGCCCGAGGAGGCAATACCAGTTATTAAAAAATAAATAACATTATTTATATAACTGGTATTGCCTCCTCGGGCTCTGCTTACAGCTTCGAGTCGATTTGGCATACTGAACACGAGGTTTCGGAGCCGATGTTGTTAGTATGTTTTACATGTGTAAAACATACTTGTAAATGTTAATTGAGTTTTATGACACTAAACTAAAAATTGCCATTTTTATTGTTTTATCTTGTTTTAGATTTAAAAATGTTACTAATATATAATTTTCTATAGTTTCAAAGAAAGCTGATAAAAATTGCTATAAAACGTTTTTTATTTTAAATTTCTAGCTTTTACAGTTTAGAAAAAAAAATATTAATAGTGTAGTACTTAGTTTTGCAGGCCAGGGTAGTACGCCTTCGAATAAAGGTTAGATTTTACTTTAGATTTAAACGCATTAAAAGGCAAGTGTAGCAAAGAAGATGGTAGCTTGTTATAAAAGGTTATAACAAGCCCAATAATTGAGTTAAGAACTACGTGCCCCAATTCACCGGCTTCATACCACAGTATGAATAACAGTACAGTTCATATTGTAAATATCACTGTTTTTAGTGTATAAATGTATATTTTGTCTAAAATAAGCTGTTGCCGAAGATGAATTGTGATGATACCGTGATTATACCAATATCTTTAAAAAATCATCTTAGAGAAACTCTAGCTGGTAAATTTCTCGAACAGCTCGTTTTTGAAGAACAAATATGTTTTGAATATCAGCAGATTTGCCCCACAGTAGAATGCCTTATGACATAACGCTATGGAAATAATTAAAACAGACTAACCAACCTGTAGCAACGTGAGCGTCAGTCTTATTTTCCCAACGGTAGAGGTGGCGGAACTGAGCCTTCCCGCTAGGCTTGATATATGCGGGCCACATTGGAGTTTGATATCTACTGTAATACCCGGAAAAACTGCTGAGGCTACAGTTTCAAGCACATCTTTATCTACAATTATGGTTTGTCCTAGATTTCTAACATTCGGTAAGGCGAAATTTCGTTTTCTTGGCATCGAGTACTAGGTCATTTGTCGTAAACCAATCTGTAACCATTGAGAATGCACCGTTTATGTCGTCAAAATCACACCAAGAATGAGAATGGACCCAGTATTGAGCCTTAGGTACACCTAACTGAACTAGTAGCCCCGAAGATTTCGCACCATTTAGATTCCTATATGCATAATAGGTTCCAATGTAAATAGTAATGGTATGTGTGTGTTGAGAGCTTCATTTTGGACATCGTAATAACGTAGTTTATGCAAAAGCGTGTCATGGTGCACGCAGTCAAAGTCTATAGAGAGATCACAGAAAACTCCGACAGTGTTTTGCGAGCTCTCTAGTGCGTTAAATATGTGATTCAGCTGAGCAACACCAGCATCTGTAGCAGGTGCGGTCGCAGCCCAAGATTGGGAGGGGGAGTTTAACCGCTCAGGCCCGTGGCTCAATAACGTCATCTCTCAATCTCAAAAAAAACATTTTTATTCGATAACTACTTTCAAATCGCGCGCCGCGAGGGCTCCTATTCGGAGCCATTGGGGCTTTATCGGTTAAGGATGAACATCTCCTCGTTGGTCTAGTGGTCGCAAACTCGCAAGCGCTACTGCTGAATATGATGTCTTGGGTTCGATCCCCAGGTCAGGCAGTCTTATTGGGTTTTTTCATCAATATTTACTCAAAAGCAGCTTGGAGTCTGGATTTGCGCCCGGTTGATGGCAGTAGGCTCACCCCCTATGACATGGGACTTAAAACATAACCGGGGAAATGTGGGTGTACCATATGTAGGTACACCTCTGCCTAGACCTACGGGGATTAAAGGCATGGCGTTCATGAGCGCGGCGTTAATGTTTTTGGTTGCGGTGTTAATGTTCATGTACATCTCCAGCCAGCAGTAGATTATGTAGGGTGAGAAGAGCGCGCGAAGCTAGCTTGAAAATGTTTACTACCGGCCTCGGATACTCGTAGGTTATGCTTTTTTATATTTTCAACAGAAATAGTAGTTACATTGTCGACTAATGCAGGAAATTCCAAACAACTATGAGAATTTAGAATGCAAGAGCAAGCGAAGCGAGCTCGAAAGTTTTACACACTCTCGGATAGGTAATATTTTCTTTTGATCATTTTGTAGAACTAGGAATTCGTTGTTTTAGTGACTTATGAACAAAAGCTGAAGAACCATTAAAATGTAGAATACAAGAGCGAGCGAAGCGAGCCTAAAAATGTTAGCACCCCACTTTTGATAGGTTTTGTTTACTTTTGACCATTATCATCACCATCAACATCAGCCCATAGCAGTCCACTGCTGGACATAGGCCTCTCCAATTGCACGCTATTCAGCTCGATTTTCGGCAACTGTCACCCAGCTGGTAACACTCCACCTAGCCTGAGGGCGTCCTACCTTATGTTTGCCGATTCCCGGTCTCCACTCAAAAACACGTCTACCCTAACGGTCGTCCTGCCTCCCTAATCTTTTGAAGCACCATGCTTGCCTGAGCAAATGGAGTCTCCACTCCCCACTCGAATAGTGCGATCGTCTTTCCTTTGGTTCGCACTAGCATCGGTGCATCGGTAGCATCGGTGAGTGGCTACGTCCACTTGAGGCAGTGCAGCGTACTTGCTGCCTTTCATGCTGGTCTTAGTGGTGCTTCCGTTGATCAGAGCAGCAAGGCCTGGTGAGATGTGTATACGGGCCCTAGCTCGGCTTGTGCCTATGCAGAAGCTTATGCCCAACCTTTCTCCTTCCCTGTTCATGAATAGGGGGACGGGTCGCAGCCTGACGCCGGGGACTCCGCCTGCTCCGCATGCCAGGAATTGCGTGATGGGCATGGTATTAGGGACTGTTTGTAGGCTGGCTTCTGCTGCTGCTGCCACTGGTGCTGCTGCTGGTGTTGGGTGTTGGATTGTGCTTGTGGTTTGTGATGTGGTGAGTGGTGTTCGTATTGTGTTTTGTGTTGTTGTTGTTATTTGTATTGTGGTGAGTGGTGTTCGTGTTGTGTTTTGTGTTGTTGTTGTTGTTGTTGTTTGTATTGTGGTGAGTGGTGTTAGTGTTGTGCTTTGTGTTGTTGTTGTTGTTATTTGTGTGGTCGTTGTTGTGAATGTCGATGTGGTCGTGACTTGGACAGACGATGGTTGGTTTTGTCTTCGCAGGGATGCATCTGTTTTGTTGGCCTCTGCTGCAACAGTAGCGACTTTGCTCGCGAATGCCAAGAATGGTTTTCTGGTAGCCGGTCTCCCCATGTTGGATTGAAGTGTGGACTGGCTTAGCTGGGTATCGATCTTAACTTCCAGCTCCATTCTGTCGTGACTAAACCTTGGGCATTCGAAGAGCAGGTGCCAGACTGTTTCTTCGCAGCTGGGGTCACAGACGCACGAGGGACTGTCTTTGAGATGGAAGCGGTGGAGATACGCTGAGAATCCTCCATGCCCTGTTAGGACTTGTACATGAACCGGTGAGAGAACTACGTCTCTGAGTATCCTTTTCGCCGCTAGGACGTCTGGGAAGAATACTTTTGTGACCGCTCCTGTACTTGAGGACTCGTATCGCGCTTGCCACTTCCTTATAGTCTCCTCCCGTATCTTCCTCCTGACGAACGATACGGGGTCCTTGTTGTAGTCCGCTGTTCTGGTTATTTGGGCTGCTTCCTTTGCCAGCTCGTCCGCCCTTTCATTCCCGGTGGTTCCCACGTGGGCACTGAGCCAAAAGAGCTTCACTTGTCTGCCCTCCTCTCGGATCTTGCGGACGCATCTCTTGATTTGGAGTGCCAAGTGGTGAGTGACAGACGGACTCTTCAGCAGGTCAAGTGACGATCTGGAGTCACTCAAGATGCTTATGGAGGTCGCCCTGGATTCTCTTGCCATCCTGACAGCTCTAAAGAGAGCGTACATTTCCAATTGGAAGACTGTGTTGTGAGGCTCCAGGCCAAAGGTGCTGAAGCTGGACTCCTTTCCGTTTTCCCACCAAGTTAGGGCAGCTCCGACTTTCCCCTCTATCTTGCTGCCATCGGTGTATATTTGGGGACCGCTTACATGGTGGGTTTCCAGAGTTTCGGGAGTCAAGTCTTCGAGGCGTGCATACTCAGTTGTTGTGAGTAGCGCTGGGTGGGGGTTTTGGGAGTGGTGCATGTTGCACTCCAGCTCACGACCCGGCGGTATGAACTCATGGGAATGACCCTTTTTGACCTTGAAAAGGGTTGCGGCCTCGATTACCCGGAGATCTAGAGGTAGTTGCCCTGACAGGATTAGTGCCGATGTTAGAGACACCGTGCGGTACGATTTGCAGATCTTTTGCGCGAAACCCCTCTGCAGTGAGTCAAACTGATTCCTTGTCATCAGTTTCTCGGCTGCGGGGGCCCACGCACTCGCTGCATACATCACGATTGGCTCTATCACCGACACGTATATTGTCCTAATTATCTCTCTGTTAAGACCCCAAGTCACCTTTGCCGCGCATGCCTGCCGCTTGTAGATGTCTGCAGCCTTTTTACAGGTCGCAGACACGTGCGCGTTAAAGGTGAGTTTGGAGTCTATTGTGAGACCTAACAGCTTGATCTCTTTGACCAAGTTCAGCCGCGTGCCCGACATCTGGAGTACCGGAACGTCGTACTTAAGCTTCCTCGTTAACACCATCGCATTGGTTTTGTGCGCGGCGAAACGTAGCTTGTTTTGGACGCTCCATTCCGATACTATGTCTAGCGTGTCGTTGGCTGATTGCTGAAGGGGACCGGCTGTAAAGTCCGAGAAAACTAGGACAACGTCATCTGCAAAGGCTTGACAGTATACCCCCATACTAGCCATCTTGTGAAGGAGTGAGTCTAGGATAAGGTTCCAGAATGTCGGTCCGGCAATTGATCCCTGGACGCATCCTTTCGTGGTACCTTTCTCACTAGTCGCTCTGGCGTAGTTGACCCTGATGTTCCGGTCTTCCAGGTATGAGGTGACGAGTGCGTAGAGGTTTTTGGGGCAGTTCTTGACCACCATCTGTCTTTTGAGTGCTGGCCACCACGCGTTATCGAAGGCCCCCTCTATGTCCAATGATATCAGAAGCACGATCTTCTTGGCTTTGATTTCGGCACGTAGGTGTCCCATTAGAGCATAGAGGGCGTCCTCGGTGCCGCGCTGCGGCATGAATCCATATTGGTTTGTGTTCAATGTCTTGAGGAAGTGCCACTGGAGTCTGCCTACTAGGAGCTTCTCGACGATTTTTCCTAGGACCGAGAGCAGACCTATTGGCCCATACGACTTTGGGTTGCTGTAGTCGTCTTTTCCTGGCTTGCGGAGAATGCACACGTGCGCGACCTTCCACTGCTTCGGAAAGTGTGATAGCGACAGGCACCTGTTGGCTATCGCTAAGAACACTTCCCTATTGCAGTTTATTGCCGCTGTGCAGATGTCTGCCGTTAATCCATCGGGACCGGGGGCTTTTTTCGGATTTTGGTTCTGGAGAACCATTTCCAGCTCCGCGGACGTAAAGGGTGGATCATCGGCAGACAGACCTTGGGGGTGTTTCTCCTCCGCTAGCCTCCTCAGGGCAGTGTGGAATGGAATGAAAATCCGTTGAGTCGTCGGGGTAGAAGGTTTTTGCCAGAAGATTAGCAGAGTGCTCTGGGCTGAGTGTCTCGCCTGCGGTATTTCTCAGCAGGGTGTCGTCCTGTCTTCTGCCTGTCTTCCTTAGTACCCTGTAGATTCCGTCCCACATACTCTCTCGGTCCTGCTTCGAACAGAACTCCTTCCAGTTGGATGTGGCTGCCTCCATTGCTGCTGTTGTGTATGAATGTTTGGCCAGTACGTATTCTTGAATGGTGAAGTGTCTCCGGTTTGCGGCTGCATTTTGGATCCTTCTCTTCTTCGCCATCGCGTCTTTTTTGAGACGATCTAGAGAAGGGGTCCACCATGGGGGCTTGGCATCGTGTTTAGGCAATCCCAGTTTTGGGATCGCTTTCTCGCATGAGCGGTGGATGTTGGTTGTGTACTCTGTGACGAGTGACTCCAGATCCCCGGGGTTCAAGACGCACGAGACTCTGGCTGGTGTAATGTCGTTATCTGCCAGGCTGGTCATGAAATGCGTGCTGAAGTCGGACCACTTTGCCTTCTTGGTGTTGTAGATGCGCGTTGAAATTGGCCTTATGGGTTCTAGGGCTTTTTCTAAACGCATCGAGAAGGTTATTGCGTTGTGGTCTGAAGTTGTGAGACTTCTTTCTACACGCCAATCCTCAACCTTGCCCAGCAGCGACAGACTGATTGCCGTCACGTCGACGATGCTCGTGCACCAACGTCTCCTCTGTAGGTCTCGAACGTCGGAGTTTGTCCCGCATTTAGGATGTGGAGGTCCCGCTCATGGAGGAACGAGTTGTAAGCCGCCCCGCGGTGGTTTTCGGAAACACTTCCCCACCACTGGCTCCAGGCATTGACATCTCCTCCCACCAGGATGTTGTTTGTGTGTAGTTTTTGCATAGTGTAGTGTGTTTGTGAAAGGTAGTGTTCGATGTCTTGGTCACCCTCAAAATAGACTGATGATAGCACCCCAAAGCTGAGCTGACCCGCCTTCAGCAAAACGGCGGCAACGTTCTCGGTCACAAGCTGGGGGTCGTGGATGACCTCCAGGTTGCTCCCGAAAACAACGATCGCCGCTTTTACTGGTTTCTGTCGGTTGAGGCTGCACTGGATGACTTGCGTGCCGGGGATTTGTTTCATCACACCTGTTCTTCCTACATAGGGCTCTTGAACAAGTGCTACTGAAACTCCCTTTGCCTGAGCCGCCATGTGGAGTTCTTCTGTGGCCAGCTTGGAGCGCTGAAGATTGACCTGGATGAACGGCAATCTTGCTGTCGATCTTGTTGCGTTTTGAGTGGTGACTGTTTGGGTGGTTTGTGTGACTTGGTCGCCTTTAGCAATAGGAAACGCGCGACCTTGCTATACCGTTCCATTTTTGGCGTTCCTGGCAGTCTTCGCTGAACGCTGTGTGTGCCAGGTCGCTGCCGGTCCTTTGTGCAGCCTTGCAGTTACTGCACGTGGGTTCCCTGCCGTCTGCCAAAGTTAGGCAGTCCCTCGCGTTGTGCGCACCGCTACAGTAGCTGCACGATTCTTTTCCGGCCTTGCATATAGACTTGTTATGTCCGTACGCAAGGCACTTCGTGCATTGGACGAGCGGGGACTGGTCCTCGATTGTGCATCGCTTGATGCCCACGTGCACTTTCTGCTCCTGCGTGAAACGCTTCCAGAGCTCCGGGGAGAGCTCCAGGACAGGATGGCACTCATGGGGGTTTCTCGCGCGCTTCCTGTAGCGCACCTTTATGATCTGCCCATCGGCGGCGACGTCTTGCAGAAGGTGTTTATTCTGAGCCTTAAGGAGATCGATGATCTCCCCGTCGCCGTAGCTGGACAGAACTCCCTTGATGCAGACGAGGGGGTTTTGGGGTTTCGGCTCCTGGACCTTGAGCCCTGCATTCGACTTTACTTGGTCCTTTATCTTATTAAGGTCTGACTTGCTCGCGCACCTTAGGACCACTTTTTGGTTTCGAGCTTTCCGGACATGGTCGACTCGGGCTCCGCTGGTTTTGAGGTCCAGAGCTGTCCTGATCCTGTCAAGAGTCTGAGTACTGTGACGCAGGGCTTATGTCTTATAAATACCCAGAAGTCTCCTGACCGCAATAACTGACGGGCTCAACGGAACCATGCCGCCCGCATAACTAATATTGGTGACCATTTTTTCATCTATTGAGCATCCAACCATGGCTGCGCTGAGCCTACCAATCCGCTGGTTCCCATACAAGTTAAACACACGCGGAGAAGTCCACTCGCCTTGCCAAACACCGGATTTCAGATTGTATCCCTGACTCGCCTGGCCGCGTGGATGTCAGATAATAATAATATTAATAACCCCACCGCCGTATCTCTACGTTGAGGTCATGGTGGGGCTTGCGCGCTCTGAACTCTAGATCTGTGCCAGTAGAGTTTACTTTGCCGGAACAGGTCTAGGGTAAGGAGTCAAACCAAGAGAGATACAGAAATCCGCAGGGCAGCATGTGGCGAGTTGTTGGGCTGTAGCGAACCCACGGACCATATCTCCTGGGAGAATTATTGTCCCTCATGTCTGGCTTGCCTTTATTGGCAGGCTGGAGTGAACACTGAAGAGGAACAGAGGTCCCACCTCATTCTTGACTTTATTGGCCCGGCGTGTTCGGAGGAAGGAAGTGTTCCAGTAAGTGCTCGTAGGGATCTTGACCATCTTCCGAGCTCTGGGATTGTTCTGAAAACCGTGGAACACTACACTCCTCAAGCACCTCAGGAAGTGTTGCCCTCTTTTCGCTACGTCACTATGTGCTAGTGGCCATTTTCGGGGGCCCATTATTGCCATTTTATCGGTGTATTTTATATAAAACATTGGTCAGGCAGGGGCCATAGCCTTTCCATAGTCTTAGGAAACCGATCCACTATAGCCTCCCAAACCCATTATGTTTTGGTCCCATGTTCTGCAATAGTTTAGGATAGCGCGCAAGCCCCACCACGTCGTCAACGTAAAGATACAGCGGTGGGGTTATTATAATTATTATTTACGTCTCTTGACATTTTTCGGTACCTTGGGGTCCCGGACCTTTGGAAGGCGTACGAGGGGCAAAAGCCAACTCGCAAAGGCCCGTTAGATGTTTTTTTATATCCTAAATGATGATCCTGTTCACACTATGCAAGTGCGCCCAAGGACAACCCCCGGTTGGTGTAGGACTATTGCGGAATATGGAAACAAAGATATTGGATTATAGGCTTGGGTAGCTAAAGAGAACTGGATAAATAGAACTATGGTAAGATTATGGCCCCTGCCTGTCCAATGTTTTATATAAATTACACAGATAAAATGGCAGGGGGTGACTTGCACACTCAATAATGGGCCCCCAAAAATGTTCGCTAGCACATAGTGTCGTAGTGATAAGGGGGCAACAGGTCCTGGGGTGCTTGTGAGGCGTGGAGAGGTATTCCACGGCTATCAGGACCATCCCGGAAGTACGGTCAAGATCCCTACCAGCATCTTACTGGTTATTAGTATTATTTCGTTTATTTTTTTACCTATAAAATATATTATTTAATATTTCTATAAAAAGATATAAGAAACATTTGATAATATATAAAATTGTGGTCCGCTGGTGTCTGGAGCAGGGTCCAAGCTACCGGTGGTTAGAGCTCCAGAGACAGGAACCTCCTCACAATGCGAGTCGTATCGTATCGTATCGTCGTATCGTATAGTCGTATCGTATTCGGCCATCAGGCCATTGGCCGTAACGACAATCGGCACAATGACAGCCGATTTCACCTTCCACATGTCAACAACCTCGTGTGCTAAGTCGAGATATTTTATTTGTTTCTCTTTCTCAGCTTTCGCGAGGTTTTCGTCATGTGGAATAGTAACATCGACTATCATTGCGCGGCGCGCTAATCAGGGCGCCTGTCAGTAATGATAGAACGATCCCAGTACAACGTGACATGGTAATTTTCATCATTATTATTATTATTATTATAGTCCTGCACCAACCGGGGATTGTCCCTGGGTGGATTTGCATAGTGCATACAGGGATAATCGCCGGTTGGTGCCACAACATTTAAAATTGTCTAAGGGGGCTTTGCGAGTTGGCTTCCGCCCCTCGTACGCCTTCTAAAGGTCCAGGATATGTCAAATACATCTAAAATAATAATAATAATATCTTTTATTTCAGGCAAATAAGGCCAATAAAAACACAATACATATAGGTATTTAAGTATAAAAACAATAACTATAAACTAATACATATTTTCTACAACAAACTTAAAAACTACTGCACTGCGAGGTGTCGCGTAGCCGACCGCAGAAACGCTGATACAGCCTTTCGGCCAAAACTCTTCCTTGAGGAAGGTCACCAAATGATGAGTTGGAACACGCACTACGAACGACTTAAAATTTGTGTTATGGCGAACCTCTAACTTCTCCACGCTCAAGGTCCAGTTGTTATTCACCCGTATGTACTCTACGAAGTCCTCAGTCTTCACAGAGTGGTGCAAACGGGACACGTACAGCTGCGTAGTCGGTACTGCAGGACGTAGCAGCATGTTAGTACCTGCCGGCGCTGTCCCACACTGGTTCCGATAAGTAGGCTTTCTCTTCTTTCTCTCCACTTTGATGAAGCCATCCTCATCACATATGATCTTCGGTGAACCCTGCTGTTTGTTGTCCATCAAAGCGCCTTTAGTCGCACTCGATGCTGAGCGACTCTGCTTTCCCCCTTTAGGTTTTTCTGCTTGTCGTTTTTTTTATAATATCCCACGGAAGCGGTAAAGACCCATCTATGTTCCAAATTTAATCCAAAACCGTTCAGGCGTTTTTGCGCCAATTCGGAACATACATCAAAACAAGCTAACAAACGGAGACAACTTCTAAATATATTTTCGGCATCAGGCGCGTTCCCTCACATCGTAGCAATAACTTTTTTCAAAAATATTCAATATACAGTTTTGACTTCGTTACTACATTTTTTATTATATGTACGTAGGGTAGGACACTCAGAAAGTTTTGCGAAAATTTAAGAAAATGTTCTATATGTATATTTTTTTATATAACATTTTCAAAGTACTCTCCACTAGCCTCTATACAAAGTTTCATGCGTCTGAACCAGTTTTCGAAACACTTTTTCCAGTCCGCCGCAGACACCTCGTTTACAGCCAGCTCGAACGCTGACAGCGCATCTTCCAGCGACGAAAATTGTATCCCCTTGGAGCTGATTTTTTATTTTCCGGAATAAAAAGTCACACGGTGCTAGGTCAGGGCTGTAAGGAGGGTGACCCAGGAGTTTGACCAGCGTGCTGTCCATGAAGTCCCTCGTTTTGAGCGCGGTGTGCGAAGGCGCGCTATCATGGTGGAGCAGTAGCCCGCGGAGCACCTGTGTTTGGTTGCTTGTTGCTAACAACAGAGAAAACTTCTGCCAAGCATTTGGTAGTATACCATTCAGCGTTGATGTTTCTTTGGTTCCATAAAGGAACCCAAGTAGCCAGTCAAATTGAAAAAGCCAAACCGTTGACTGGCGCTTCGTTTTTGGATCATATTGATAAATCCAAGACTCATCACCTGTAATGATGTCGTAAATACGCCGAGACGAGCCTGCTTCAAATTTGTTTATCATATCACGGCACCATTCCACCCGGGCCTTCTTCTGAGCACCGGTGAGGTTGTGCAGCACCCAGCGTGAAACTATCCACCTCACGCGAAGATGCAGGTGTAGAACTCGTGGCTTCTCGATCCAACCTGCAGTATGTGCTGAATCTCTTGATACGTAACTCGCCTACTATCATGGATTAAATTTTTCACTGCTAGCACTTTTGCTTCCGTAACAGCCGTCATAGGGCGTCTCCTTCTTTCTTCATCCCCCAAAGTTAGTCGACCGCGTTTGAATTCGGTATACCAACGAAACACGGTTGCCTTAGAAGGGCCTTCATCCATGAATGCCATTTGAAGTCTATCATACGATTCATGCGGTTTCAGGCGATACTTGAAACCGTAAAAAATCATAGCGCGAAAATGTTCCCGGCGCAGATCCATTTTTTAACGAGACACGATAATTTAAATTAGCTCGCAAACAATTTACAACAAAATAATCATATTTTCAAAGTAGATTATAACTGGTCAGTCTCTCATACATAAAAACTTTTTTTCGCAATACTTCCTGGTATAAAAGATATATTATAGATAGATTATGTGCGTTGACCCATTTGACAGCATTCTTTTGATTACTGTACCAATATTTGAGGAGAGATACCAGCTCCCTCAGCACAGTAGTCTCTTCAAGCAGTATATGCCAAATAATATCATATGACACCAGGTCGAAGGGCCCTGAAAGACCAATAAAAACACGCATATATTGGTGTTAAACCCTCAAACCTTACTGGTTTTTTTTTCAAACACATAATTACCATTTCCGTTGACAGGTTGGGTTTGAAGACAAACTGTAAGTCATGTGTCTGAAGGTGTACCCCGTGGTTATGGCCAATGATATCGGCCGGTAATTACACTTTGGTGAACTTGGGCATTTCGTTGCCGAAAATCCTCTTAATTTCTCCACAACTGATTATAAAGAAATTTAAAACAAAAATTGAGGTCAGCGCCATCCAGCGGAGGAATAGACCCTGAGAAGCCGTACGTTTCACCTTTTATTTTATGTGTGATTCACACAAAACGAAACTCATCTACACAACTGATTAAAACATCATGCGAAAGCTAACTAAATGTATGATGATATTTTATCGGTATACTATCGTAATGCTCAAATGGGTTAAAAACTCAAAGTTCACTCGTGAGATGGCAGCACTGTTGAGTGTTCCTTAACTACCCTGAACTTCGCGGGAAAGTTCGAAAGGGGTTACCGAAGCCCCTGGCAACACAGGCAACGGAAGGAACATGGGTGGGTTTTAGTCAGTAAGAGTCTGACAAACCCTCCCGCTACGCCCAGAGCGGGAGAAGTTATTTGATAATTTTTCACCCAAAAAAAACCGCCAATACTGTCAAATATTGTTTAGTTTTAATTACAAATTAAAATAAAACGACAAAAATGTATGCGACTTGGAGAGTGGCCCATTAAAGATGAGTTAAGAAAAAGAAAAGCGTCTACCATTGATAACGAAGCAGATTTTGTAGAAAATTAGTGGCTTTCCAATCTTTTGTTTGTGGAGCCTTCTCCTTTAGATTTATTCTATTACCATCATTGTAAAATAAATGGAAAATAGATCATATATTTGCAAACAACAGGTACGCAAAGGGTCGAATTAATTAATTGATCGCGAGCCTATCAGTAAGAATAAAAAAATAGTAACTTATATTTTAAGAATACTCTATGTACTAAAAACTATAAAAACACGGTCTAATAAAAAATAAAATTATTATTATTCAAGCCGTCATCGCATGCCAAAAACGCCCTCTGTTGTTGAGTAAAGGGTAACTTAATTCTACAACAGAGGGCGCTTATTTTAACTAATAAATGACTCTTTCTTGGGTGTACTTGAACATTCTAGCATTTAATTAATTATCAATCAATTTACTGTTGTTAAATATAAAATGGGTAGGTACTTGCAAAAAAGAAAAAAGGTACTTACGAATATTTTTTTCTCAAACATACAGTCGCTTCACTCGCTCGTCACTATTTACAATCACTTTTTCTTGTTTCTCGATCAGGCAGAGTAGCATGTTTCAAAAAAATACTTTGATAGAAATGTATTCACACACACCCACTATCCTCGACCTACAGAACAATCTGTAATCAGACCTTGCTACTTCTCCAATAATAATAAAAAGATACCGGAAACTAGTAGCGCCTCTGCAATAATCGTATTACAAGGCGTATCATTGTTCCAGAATATTCTATATTAGTCACAGATTATGCCATCTTGCGGGTAATAGCCCAAACTCTAACAAGGATCACTTACGGTGACGTACGACAGCTTAAGCTGACTTCCAGTAATAAAAGGTGATCTGTGGCTGGCTTAAATGCAGGTAAGTATATTAATGATCTTACAAAATAATACTAATGAAAACAAGGTTGTCTTACCTATCTGGTACAGAATGTTACTCATTAGAAGACTAAGAATTATAAATTTAAAACAGTAAGTTATCACATCACATGAAAGTAGGGATTTTATTTAGTAGAGGATATAGGGGCTTTAATCGGCTTTCTTTGCCGATTTTACCTAATAAATATTTCCTTTTTAAAACAGTTAGTTATCACATAACATGAAACTAGGGATTTTATTTAGTAGATGATCTAAGGGCTTTAATCGGCTTTCTTTGCCGACTGAACCTAATAAACATTTATTTTGCGCACTAGTGCGCAAAAGAAATCAATGTCCTAGAGCACCCTGACCTGGAGGTCAGTATGACATAGCTCTTCCATGTGAAAACCAGCCATAATACTGATTTTTAACGCTTTTTTATACGAGAATTGGCCGGTATAATAAGTGTGTTGAGGATAGTTTACTATCGCTCTAGGAGTAGGATTGGTAACAAGATACCAAGAATAACAACTTAAAAAAAAAAAACAAAAATCATTAAATCTACATAGTTGCAGTTTCCAAAAAATCAAGTTTATAAAAAAGAAACGTTCAGTATGTTGGTGTGGTAAGATAAAAGAAAAACAATTAAAATTTCTTATGCTTTATAATTACTTACAACTATTCTGTCTAGAAGATTAATAGTTATTGTAATTAATTAATTAGCGATTTTAGTCCTACAACAAAATTCATGATTACATTCAGGATTAAAACAAGCACATTTGTCAATAAAATTATTATTTAAACTAGATATGCGCATAACAGTGCGATTTAAAGTGATGTAATGTGACATTACATTTCGTACCGAGGAATGTTGCATTACACCATGACTCCAAACATGACGCGAAATGGCGCGCCAGACGATCAGACAAGATGGCTTGTAAATTATATACATCATTACATGAGATAGCGCGTTTACTATATTACGATGTGTTGTGACAATCGCCAAATGCAATGCGCCCTCGCTGCGCCGGAACGTACATTTGCTTTTGTTATCATATTCATAGTCGATTTTCCTTCTTAATTAACCCTAATCTACGGAATAATTCAATCAAAAGGGCCGGACATGAATGATACGGATATAAATAATAGTTCACTTATTTCGCTGCTAACTGACCGGCGCATGCTCCTCACTTACACACACAGCGAAAATTACGGAGATAATACGAACACCGCTCCTCGCGTCATGTTTGAGTGTAGTCATGTATAATGCTACAGTACGCGGTCAAGTTATATTGACGCGCAATGCAACAACGGCATTACTTACACAAGTCTAATTTAAACACTTTTCAAATTGATATTCTTGAAATATCATAGTCAAACATATTTCACAAAATGCATTTCATTAACTGAAATTAACTTATAACAATTTATCCTAATGGGTATCTGTTTAAATCACAAAATACTCTGGGGATACTTCAATTAACGAAAATATTAAGTAGTTAACCATTTATATTGCATGTACATGCAACATGTTATCACAGCACTCGCAAAAATTGCAGTTGTCAAAAGACGAAATATTTACAACATGGAGTCATTTACATCATAATAGCCCCAGAGGAAAAGTTATGAGACTCGAAAGAGCAGTCAATTTGATAACATACACCATTAATAATAAAAGTAAACTTTTTACTTAGTTTACCTATTCATTACTAGACACTAATTTATCTGCGATGACGTCGCTTCTTCTTATTGACACGCACATTTCCGTTTTGGGGTTGATTAGACGTTCCGCTGGACGATGGCGGCGCTACCGGCGGAGGGGCCACGGGCGGCGGGGCCACGGGCGGCGGACCCACGGGCGGTGGGGCGACCTGAGCCACTGGGGGCGGCACGGGCGGCTGCTGTACTATCGCGAGCCCAGTCATAAGGTGGCGTTGTTGCATGTTATTATTTTGTGTGGCGCCATTCTGCCTTTGTGGAACGTTGACGGCCCTGGGAGCTGGCACTGGGGGTTGCGCGACGTTAAGGGCAGTCCTAAGACGCTGCCGCATGCGTCTGCGCGCACTACGTGATAGTTGCATGCCTTCTGTATTGTTGTCGTCTTGAATAATATTATCTATTGCAGGTGGAGATTCCTCTTCAGATGAGGTGCTGGTGCGTTCGTTCGCGCCGGTGTTGTGCCTGTTTTCAATTCTAGCTCGCATTTCTGCTTCAGAACGCACTAGAGCGTTTGCTTCGCGTCCAAGCGTAGCAAATGCTCGGGAGAGCCTGGCTACATCGTTTTGTAAATCTTGTAGGAAAGGCTCCAAGTCATGAGCGTGTGTGTGCGAGTTTTCGCGATTGTTACCGCGGTTTGCAACACGTAGTACAGCGCGGGGCTGAGTTTGGGTCGCCAGCTGTTCAGTTGGCGTACGACGAACAGATAGTTTCCCGCTTATTGATACTGGTGCAATTAATGCCCTCGCGTCTATACCGCTCACTACCAGACAATGTCCACGTTTCTTTAGAGAGCCTTCACACGATCTAACAGACCATACCTGAAAATAATTCAAAGTTAGTACCTCATTACATCAAAACTGCGTTTTGTACTGTTCTTCATAATAATCATAATTTTTGGCTTACACAATCAGAAAAAATTGCTTCTCGATCATTGCCAGAAATGGTGACTGTGTACGAAAATTCGTGTGCTACCCAAGGGGATGCAGCCATGGATAGCCATGCACATACATTATCATCTGAAAAAAATAATGTTTTAATTAGTATTCCAGAGAAACATTATATTGGCAGTACATTAATTAAATAAATATTCCTTGCTTACTGGTTATTTCAATTATCAAAAAGAATATTCCCATGTCTGATACTCGTACTGCAGTAACAATTCTTCCAGGCACTGTAGAAAACTGCCACGCTTGTACATATTCGCCATTTTCAGATTTGCCCTAAAATAAAGTATATATCAATATTAGTTGTGATAAAATAACAGTGGGATAGGCTGTCGCCTCTTAGTGTCACTTTTTAATTATATTCCAAATTACCTGCCATGTTTAATTTGAGTAGTGTGTTAAATTTATATGGAATGTGCTGACAGACATAAGTATTTTATTTCAATATGAAAGTAATTTTTATTATAGATTTTACAATAAATGACTAAAACAACTTGGGTTACCTCAATAAGTTCAGGAGAGTGGAAATAGCGTAGGTGATTGAGCAAGCGAGCTGCAGGGAGCCTGACTCCATTTCCATTCTTGCATGAGAGACAACGAAAGAGACCTTTGCAAGCTTGTGGAGGTCTCTGTGTAGATTGCTGTAAACGTGAAGTAAAATTAAGTGAGAATACTTAAAAAATACTAACACTAAACTCTAAAGCAGTTATCAAATGTGCAAGTAAGACCATGACTGCCATGAATGTTGGTGTAGTGAAATGGATTTATTTTTTCATGCATTTTTATTACTTACACTAGACTGCTCACTTGCATCATCACCTACACTTTCATTTTCAGGTACTTCAGTAGTATTCTCTTTAGCTGGTGCATTATTCTCGGTGCAAGAATCTGTAGTGACTTTCCCACCAAGCTTCTGAAATTGCAAATAATATAACAGAATACACACACAACACAATACTGAATTATTTGGACACAAATATTTGCGATTTAATTGTATTGAACAATCATTGAAGTTTACAAGTGGGCTTTTGATGTTTCTCTATGAAAGTATACACAAAGCGAGAGGTCACTCATTTACTTGTTGACTAAACAGATAGATAAAATAACCATAGCAGTCAGGGGACTGTTCTGTAGAACACTTTTTAATCTAAGAGGTCCCCCGGCTACAATGATAATTGCTATGCCACTCAGGATGATGTAAGGATTTTAACAATACCCCATACATCCAAATCTGTTCTGGAACCCTAGAACTGTACCCTGGGGTAAAAATAAAAAATAAATTTGCGATTACTTTTTTATTACTCAACCAATGTTTTCGCGCTACTACGTATTTGAGTGGGGTAGGGGTTAGCGTCGAATGGCCACAAGTCCTGTGAATGTGTGGTCATGGTACGCAATGCTTGGGAAACTCCAGTACCCTTGGTTTAGTGTCTTCAAATAAGTATTGGAAATATACTTGGGGAAAGCGGTCATCACATACACAAACACTTTCTGATTCTAAACCTGGGAGATATTCGTTATGTCTAAGGTCAAAAGACCATAAATCACAAACTAAATGTGGTAAATGTATATGTTTAGACCACCAAAGAAAAGAATGGCAAAATTGTTAACTAAACTTACTTTTATAAAGATTTGTTACATAAAAGTAAGGCTGATGTTGTGCCATAAAAGTCTATATAAGTTGATAATAATTTTCATAGTAATGACGTTTTATTTCTTACTTTCTATTAGGGGTACTCTAGTACCCCTGGGTACTGTTACTTATGTTTTTTATGGGGTTCTAGAGTTAAAAGTAAACACATCAACCCTAAACACATTACACTCCTTTTTGGGCACTTGTGTAAAAAGGAATACTTACAAAAGCTCTTAGTTTTCTAACATTTGCAATGAGTTCTTCCATAGCATAATTTCGAGTTCCGAAAAACAATGCTCTGCAAACAGGGCACACATCCAGGCGCATTTTGCATCGTCCACATACATGGTGGCCCTCATTACATTGAAATATTTGACCTGATGGGATCTCATAGCAGACAGGGCATTGAAGTAGGTCATCTAAGTCTGGCAGTGCATCAGGCTGGAAAAATGAAAACAGAATCTGTACTGACAATGTTGATGTGAAATCTTGTTTTTTTTTTATTCTGCTTTTTATTTAGACAGGATGTGTTATCATTATTGCTTTGCATCCTGAATAGTTCCAAGATATTTTGGTTGTATTTTTTAAATATTTTTATTAGGTAAGTACAAGCACACAATTTTTTCATACATACAACAGTATTGATAGAAGTTTGAGGGTGATAAAACTATTAATTTTGTAATGTAGGTATTTAAATTTGTCTGTCTTATTTGTTTTCTATTAGTTTCTATTGTACATGTGTAAGTCACCCAATGTGTGGTAATTTTGTCAAGGTGACTTGTGCAAGGCCTTGTTATATTAGTAATACAAAAAAGTAAAATATTATGTATCTGTTAGTAGGCTTTTGATGTTCAACTATAAACCCAAACTTGGGAGAGGATAAGCTTGCCATAGGTTGGTGCATTACTTAATGAACTTACATAAAATACTCATTGGTAAGAACTGATTGGAATTAATGTAATAAAATTAAACAAATTAGACACCAGGTTACTTCTACAGTTGTTACAAATATTTTTTCTCCTACCTACATTGGTAGGAGAAAAAAATATTTCTTGACTATTTTCATGAAAGTACATATCTTGCCAGAGAGTCTTAAACTTTACTGGAAAAGTAAAATGTAAAGTAAGTAATAACTCTTAAAAATAATAATTTAAGTAAATCATAATGATAATATTCATGTGCCACACTGTTTCAGAATTACAAGTGAGGAAAAGGGTATCAAAGAAATAAATATTCCATTGCTTTCCATCAATTATTGAATTAGGATTTGTAGTAAAGATAACAAAGAAAGTAGTAAAATAGCTACGCAATTCGTAAAATCACACGTGTAATTTAATGGTGACGTTTTTTTTTGTAATACTGTGATTTTGAAAAAAAAAATGTGTTAAAAACGATGCAATCTAAATATAATGGTAGATCATTTCATGTTTCTAGTCTTCCCTTTGCTACCCTTTAGAACACATAATAATTTAGTAGAATTGCAAAACTTAAAATGGTGGAACAATTTTTATGTGTACAACAACCGTGCACTAAACAATTAATAAATCAACAAATATGTCAAAAATATAAAAGCTAGTCATCAAAAAACTGAGTATAAGAGTAAATGATTATGTAGTCAACAATTGTAAAAAAGACCGAAAATCCCTTTTGTAAAATATATCGACCAACGGACAAGGTTGAACAATGGAAGATTTATTGTTCCTATTACATTGTAGCAATTCTTGTATACATACCTTAACCTCCACCTGTTCCGACATAGCTAATTTAATTTCTCAGCAATGGAGAAAATAAATCTTATGGTAGCTTAAAACTAGCGAAGTGAACAGTGAAACTTCGGATAAATTTCAAACCCTAAAACACAGCTGTCGTTTCACAAATGGCGTCCATTTAAAATTACATGTATAGTGTTGTCATGTTATGAAATAGAAAATACCAGTGGATATTGCAACATCACAAAATTACGTTCTAGGGTTTTCAAAACCGAAAGCTTGTCATTGGTGGCAGCTTGGTGGAATCGTGACAGGTGGCAGCACACTGTACAGTGGTCCGTCTACAAACCCCCATCGTTTTGTTTATGTTTAGTTTTGTATCGATCACAACTTTAACGAAAAATAGATAAATACGTATGCGATTTGAAGTGTAGTACTATTATAAGGCGAGCTAAGGACGGGAAGCGTCTACCACTGGTAAAAAAGCAGCTTTAGCGGAAAAATAAATAGATTATGAAAGTTTTATCATTTATAGGTTATTTTGTGTTGGTTGACTTTAACCTTTTGAAGCCTGCAGGCTTAGCAAGACTTTTATGAGGGAAATTCGTGTACAGATGAGGTTCCCGTGGTGTTTGAGAACTAAGTCTGTTTTCTTTCCCTGCAGGCACTGTGATGTGGTATTATGTAAATTATAGTGAAGTGTGTGTGTTACAGAGAGAACAGGGTGTAAAGTTCACTCATCCTCCATAGAAAAGGGAGGTGTCGTGTCTGGTGGGCAACTGCCCGACGGTTGATTTTTTTTTTTTTTGTGTATGGCATCTCGTAGTTGACCTTGAGAGGTCGTGACTACTTAACCGGACTTTCCTGTGGCTGCCTTAAGCGAACTCAAAGCCTCCAGCCAGGGGCACCGACGGTTGATGTCGGGATGTTGTATTTATGCTAGATGCAGGATTTTGCGTGACGTCAGTGTGATGCGTAGTTTTTGCTTAAAATGGCTTAAAATAGTCAATGCTCGGATGTAGAATAACATAGGAAATAATCTGGTAGGCAAATAGGCAACTTGTATTTGTTTTGCAAAAAAAAAATTGAAGCCGATATATAAAAACCGGCCAAGTGCGAGTCGGACGAGTCCATTCTTTATAAAAATGGCAAAATCATGTGTGTTGTATGAGAGCCCCTTAAATATTTATTTTATTTTGTTTTTTAGTTCATTTGTTGTTATAGCGGCAACGGAAATATATCATCTGTAAAAATTTCAACTGTTTAACTATCACGGTTCATGAGATACAGCCTGGTGACAGACGGCCAGACAGACGGACAGCGGAGTCTTAGTAATATGGTCCCGTTTTATCCTTTGGGTACGGAACCCTAAAAATGCTTTGGAAAATCCGGAAAACCCAGAATGGTCTAATCTTTAGGACATTCCGAATTATGACATAATCGCTCACAACGCTTACATCAAAAAAGTGCGTTTCGATTTATATAATTATCATGATTATGACAGCTAAGAGCAGTCAACAATTCGGAACGCTCGTGAACGCGCTCACAGCTATAACTTCATGCTCACAGCTCACAGTGTTTGCCGTAGACAGAGTATTCTATCTGTCTACGGTGTTCGCTCAACGTCAAAACGTATAACCCCAAACCTTGCACAAGTAAGACCGATTGCGATTGGATATATTTTCGAAAATGGAAGTTAAGTGCTTATATTTTCAAATTATCATATAAATACGCAAATACCTATAAGCACTTCGTTATCCTCTGCAAAGATCACGGAAAAGATTAAGCCCGAAGAAAAATACCACAAATTACATAGATGCAACAATAATTAAATATAATGCGCATGAGCATTCAAGTGAATATAGCCGAAGAGCCCAAAGGGCGACAAAGGACGATGGGCACTGGCGTCCCCAAAATTGAAACTTAGTCAACAGACTTGAGACATATCATTTAAAATCTTTCTTTCCTGTGGCTATGGCGACGACCGTTAAAAGTATGGAAAAGGGCAGAAGATACATTGTAGTTTAGTCCTGTCAAATTAATCAGCGCCTGTCACTACTCCATACAAGTTTAGACTTGATTAAAAACTTGCCTACTAAAATTACGTGAATTTACGTCAAGCGCTGATTAATTTGACAGGACTAAACTAAAATTTATCTTCTGTCCTTTTTTTAATGAAATAGAAAAAAAAAGATGCACTGAACTTAAATTTAGTTTAGTTTGTAAACAAGGGAATCGGCACCATTGTTTAACTACAACACCATATGTCTCACTTTAAAAGGTCTTGGTGGCTTACTGATCATCTTTACGATGGCGACGATCGTCAAAAGTATTTAAGTGTCTTCCGGGAAAACAATAAATGTGGTCATATTCATATTAGACAATAATTAAAAATTGGATGATCGAATACGTTATTTTAATTTATTTCATAGTATGTACCTATACTTCAATATTTAACATGACATAACATAACATCTCTGCCTACACTTGCGGCGAATACAGGCGGTATCAGGTCCACTTCGAAAAATTCCAGATTACTCTGTTGAAATTGACATTGCGAATATTCCTGGTGTCTTGTAAAAGTTTTAAATAGGTTCAAAAAATACATAGTCGCCCAGAAACTGTTATTTTTTTAACCCTTCAAATCTTACCTGACACACTGGTATATAGCTGTTCCTTGCTCGTTAACCTGATAGATAGCTTTTCAACTGACCCTGGCATTTTCTTTGGACGACATAATGACTTCAATCCAGCAGAGCAACTAAATACGAGTAGCATTACAATTGACGATCCATGACTCTTAAACATATAATATAACATTTGCGGATGCTCTCGTTAGGCAGTTGGATCAAAAACTCTATTGATAGGAGGTTCCTCTCTCTAAAGCCCTGCCTACTGCATGTCGATTCTGTAAAAATCTCACTGTGAAAACTCGTGTGGAGTGACCAAGCATTACATTTATAATCATAATCGAGATTTTAATAATATTTTTAATTTTTATACTAATTCTATTGATCATTTTATATTATTTCAAAACTAGTATTTAAGTGTTGAAACGTTACTATTAAGGGGTTTTTTAAATAAAATAGCAAAACAGAAATTCAGTCAGAAACTCAATTTGGTTTTTTTATTCCAATAGGTTTGGTAATTTTCACAGCCGCCATCTTGCTTTTTAATTTTGACCACACTATCGGCTTTTACACCCCCGAAAACCACGAAAACGACACCCATGATGAAAAATCTGAACATTTTCGCAGCCGCCACATTCTATTTTAATTTTGACCTCACTATCGGATTCAACACCCCCGAAAACCATGAAAACGACACCCATGATGAAAAATGATTGTAGCCGCCATTTTGGATTTTGATATAAAGGTGGTAAAACCAATTTTTTGTTTGTCGCGCATTTAAAAATAAAAAATGGCATAAAAAAAAAAAACTCAACTTGATATTAATAATAGCGCCTCACGCGCATGCGCGGCGTGATCTTATCACTTCACCCGATTCTCGTTACGATAGTAACCACCTGCGCCAAAGTGAATCGGTAAGCGCGACGCGTGAGTGTCGTGATCTTATCACTTCACTCGATTCTCGTTGCCATAGCAACATCACTTCACTTGGGCTGGATGAAATGAGACTAGCGGTCAGCCGGCCGCGGTGCGAGCGCTGCGCGAGTGTCAGTTGAACTGTTGAATTTTGTTATAGTATTGATGACGGTGATTTTATGAATATTATTTTATTATTGGCAACGCGAAGCTCGGTTTAAATTTACCTACCTATAATATTAGAAAGGTACATATTAAATAATCCGCATGTTTTTTATTTAAATGGCTTATGTACACAAACTCAAACATCGTTTAGTTAGGTTTCCACATAGTTTGTGAGGGGCTAAATTCTATGGTCCGTCACCCAGGCACACTTTCTCACTCGATCACTTGGCACACTCGGTTATCTATTCTTATTGAATAGATTTGGGTTAATAACAACGCTGAATAACGTCGCAAAGTCTTTAAACGACTCAATCCACTATCGCTTCTTCAACAAACACATCGCGGTTGGGTCATGGGATTGCGTTTATTTAATCAGTTAACTGATTATGATCATTATAATTAGCATAAAAATATTATTAAAATCTCGGTGGGATGACACTGACAGTTCACTCCACGTACACTTCACTTAAGTTTTCACGGTGTGAAGGTCAGAGTATAGCACTGCTGGTAGCTTGAACCTTGTTCCCAACATAGCGGGGCTATAAAGTTTTTATATATTATAAAAATATGTTTTGTTTTTTTTTTTTAATTACTAAATTTAAGTTCAGTGCATCTTTTTCTTTCTCTTTCAATAAGAAGAGGACAGAAGATAAATTTAAGTTCAGGCCTGTCAAATTAATCAGCGCCTGTCACTACTCCATACAAGTGTAGACGTGATTAAAAACTTGCCTACTAAAATTACGTCAATTTATGTCAAGCGCTGATTAATTTGACAGGAGTAAACTAAAATTTATCTTCTGTCCTTTTCATAATGAAATAGAAAGAAAAAGATGCACTGAACTTAAATTTTATTTAGTTTGTGAACAAGGGAATCGGCACCAATGTCCGGCGCGTTGCAATGCTTTTTTAATATTTTTTTTGTTTGAAACCTCCGGCGCACACACAACTACTAACTAACTAATGTGGGTGTACTATAGGTTCATCTCTGGCTATCTCTTGGGATAAACCGGTGTGCTGTGTGTGTGTTGTAAGTATGACGTTACTGGTGGAATGTGAATGTTCGTTTTGAATAGCAGAATAAATTAGTTGTTTTTTGTCCTATAAAATAGAGCCTTACCTCAGTCTACCCCTCAGTGGAATACAGACGTTATGTTATGATTAAAGCTTAATGTCAATAATAAATATAAGTTGAGATTTTTCGGATATATTGTGGAGGAAGCAAGAAAACCTATAATCATAGCTCAGAAGTGTACCTTTGCCTACCCCTCGGGGCAATACTGGTATGATGCTATGTATTTCACGTCTATGCGGGGAATCATTAAATATTTATCTTGCGAAAAGTCTGGGTGTCTTTTTGGTTTGGGGTTATGTTGTAAGTTTTGACGATACGCGAGTTCAGCTCTCCGCTGTAAATCTAAATAGGAACGCAAATTATTGATGTGAGCGCTGATTGCGTTTATGGCTTAATTCGGAATGTACCCCAAGTGTCTCCGTCTAGTGGTGGTTAATAAAGCATATAGCATAATAAAGCATCTTGCTTATCATACATAACATAAAGCAAATGCTATCGTGACTCGCACTTGTTGCTATTTGCTATTTGCTTTACATCGCACATCGTCGCACATCGCAAGCGCATGTAGTAATAAGCAACCAGGCATAGCAAAGCGGCGGGTGCCGGCCGCCGGGTGGCTAGTCGTCGCATGCTAGCGTTTGCTTTCGGTCGCGTGTGTAATCTTTTTAGGTACTGCGTGCGTTATCGCGATCTCAGGCGGCTCACGTACGTAACGTAATATTATAAACAATGTTGTTTTGCTTCGTGCGTTTTTAGTGTAAATAAACAGTGATAGGATACGCAATATTGATTATGTAAATAAAAACTAATTGTGTAAGTAAGGACGATTGACTGAGTGAGGTATCGTGTTGTTGTTTTGTGTGTATGTATTTAACGGATGAAAACGTTCAGAAGGAACAGTGAACTTTTAAATACGCCTATAATTGTTTTAAATACTGACATACCTACTTTATTTCTTAATAACACTTAATCATATATAGACAGTCCTAAGCCTGGAAAAGGAAAGTTCATTGTTTTTTTTACTGATCCGTAATAAATTCATTAACGCGATGTAATATTCCGCTCTGACAAAACCGCACTGGTTTTGTTCGCGCCCGCCCGTTTGGTCGTAACAAGTAGTACATATAAAAAAGCATGCTTCAAATAAAGCATATAAAACAGTTTGCTTAAAATAAAGAGCATATAGCATTAAGCAAGTGATTGCCATAAAGCAACTTTGAACACCACTATCTCCATCCGACAAATGTCATGGACTCGTCATGAATAAAATGTGTCACTGTCGTGACTGTCATGTCATTATGTCAGTTATAATTTGTGTGTCACTCCACTGTTAAAAACGTAGTTTTAGAATAAATAGAAGATTTCCAAATTATAATAAACAGATTACCCGAGTAATCTGAGCACCGGACCATAGTAATGCGAAAACTATGGCACCTTCTAATTTTCTGGTTTTTTTAATGATTTTCAGTTTTTGCAGATGTAAGTTATATCAGTTTTTGTCGAGTTTCTATTGTTGTTAAAGTTAGTAATTTGTAGTGATGGCCGTTGATTAGATATCACTCGTTTAAAATAGGCATCAAATACTATTGATACTTATATTTGTCGATATTGTAAAGAAGCTAAAAAAATGTTTAAACATCTCGATTTTCCTTCCTGTGTTCTGTGCAATAAGCTGTGCGTCATGTGCTGTTATTCTTATGTTTGAAATTGTTCAGTTATATTTTGTTATTTTCTAGTTGCAAACTTACAAAGGCTTCATGAGAATATATACTCATCAATCGAGGGAGGAGCAGCATGTTTCAGACGTCTAAATGGAACTCATCAAACAGGGTGTTCATGTATGTGGCTGCAATGTTCATGACCATATTTTCTATTATAAAATCGTAAAAGGAAGGCCCAGTAGAATACCATACCATACCCATAGACCTAAAGTATTTAACATAAAAAAAAACTCATTATAAAAGTCTCTAAAACACTTGTAACACTACATAGTTTTGAAAGTTGTGTTTATGTTTAGTTATGTTTTGGAAGTTGGGGTGTTTGGTTTATTTTTTATATGTTTTTTGCATCTAGTTTAATGAGATCTCAGTGCTATGTTCTCCAGTATTCATCCATAAATTGCAAACTAATACATTATCCAGGATATTCAATAAGAAAAACTTTTTTAGCTGGTGATAATGGTGCAGTGGGTGTGGTCCATATGATAAAAGAAATCAATGATGCACATTGGCTGATTCAAAACGCTACAGCTGGGCCTTACATGGTTGTTTTGAGCACTTCTCTGTTTTCTGATGTTATCAAACTTCTTATGGAGCAACCTGCCATTATTGCTGGAATTTTATTACATGACAATATCACGGGAAGGTAATTTTTTTTGCTAGGTACCATTTCTGCTATTATTATGCCAACTGCAAAGTAAAGGCTCTTTCTGATACAAAGAGGCACATGCATTGATCACAAGTACATTATTTTTAATATTGTTTACTGTTTTACAGTGCAGGGTCATTCAGTCAAGAGTCAAGATGTCCCAATGAGTATTCATCAGCTTCTGGAAGTACTTGCTCAGCCACTGCAGCTGGTGGTATTACATGGAATGAAAAAGGAACAGGACTTCTACGAAAAGATATCCCATTTCCCATATTTTACATGCCACGGTCAAGATCATCAGAGATTGAGAAAATTGATCAATGCTATACAAAGTATGTCAATTATTTTACTAGACTATCCTCATGTCTTTTTTAGGACTCAAATAAAATTCTGATGTTAATTGTGTCCTATTCTAAATTGTTTCATGAGCCATTGACATTTTCAGGTATAATCTTATAGACAAATCCAATCAGAAGGGGAGACCACTTTGCTCAGTACAATTGCATTCCTTTATGTTTGCTGCGGTTGACACTGAAGTATGTTTAAGAAGGTTGGTAGACTAGCATTTGCATATTTTATATCAATGACTAGCTGCTGCGGCGGCTTCGCTCGTGTAGCTTATATCTAACCTAAGTGTAGTAATATTATATCTAACCTAAGTTACTCCTTAAGATATCAGCTATCTGCCAGTGAAAGTCCCGTAAAAATCGGTCCAGCCGTTTCGGAGATTAGCCGGACAAACAGACCGACAGAAAGACAAAGCTATAAATATATAGATAGATAGATAGATAGAATACTCTTTATTATGTACACCATAAAAATTACAGCCATAAATGTAGAAATTTTACATAGGGTGACACAATGGGTGGTCTTATCGTTAAAAGCGATCTTTTAAAGACAACCTTTGGATGGATATATATTTTTTATATATCTTATATATTTTTTATATTTACTTACTTTATATATTTTTTTGTTATAAGTACCATATTATATACTTTCAAATGCATTTAGTGAAAAGCTGTTATTTTGAAATTACAAACAAATACTTCATTTTTATATATTTGTATGTATATGTATAGATGAAAAGGTGTGTCGTCATTGCAACCTTTCATCATATTTTCGTTGGTCCAATAAAAAATGCTTTTTGAATCACTATTATTTGTTGGACAGTGAATATTTAGCTCACAAAATGTGGACATATCCTGAATGAAATGATATGTTACACTTTGGTCTTATTTAAATAATAATATATTAATAATATATTTTGTGTCATTTTATTGGTTTTTCTTATATTTACAGATCAGCTTCATCAGCGCTGTTGACACCTACAAAAGTGTGTGATCCTCTGGGTGATCACAATGTCTACTATTCTCTCTTCCCTAGGACAATGGTTTGTATTACTTTACATGTATTCATGTTAGATATTCACCTTGTAAAAACTTGTAGACTGGTGTGTTGAATAAACTTTAAAAGTCTGAATTAATTGCAATTAACAATTGGGACCATTGGCTGCCCGCCAGGGCCGAAAAGTTCTCAAATTACTACCACTTAATGAAAAGCGCAATGTAGGGCCCCCCTCCGTAAGGTGGACTAGCCAAACTGGTGAAGGTCCCGGGCATTTACTAGATGTTAGCAGTGCAGGATAAAACATAATTATTATTGTTTTATTATGTTACAGGACAATAAGATTTCTCAAGCAGTAACATTAGTGACAGCAAGAATTGACACAGCTTCTTTATTTGATGGTGAGTCAGAACGAAGGCTTTTTAAAATGTTTGCAGGATTACGAAAAATATTGCATGTGTTAGTATTAACATTCTATCTTCTCAGGAGTATCTCCTGGTGCGGCGAGTTCCGTTGTCGGCATGGTGACACTACTTGCAGCGGCCACGACCCTGTCTCAAATGATTTCCGTTAAAGATGCGCCATCGTATGGTAAGGAATTATGTTCAGCCAACGTTTGTGGCAGCCGAGGTCATAAAACACGGGAGCGAGATAATACGAGGCTCAACGACTTTGAGTCTTGGCGTTTACGCTAAGATGCTATACTGTATTGTGTTACAAAACATGATATTATTTCAGAGCAAAATGTGCTATGGACATTATTCAACGGCGAAGCGTTTGACTACATCGGTTCTCAACGTGTCGCGTACGACATACGTAAGGGTGAGTGGCCGGCCGGCGCGCCACTGGCGGTGGGGGATATTCGCCTGCATGTGGAAGTGGGTCAGATAGGCGGCTCCCTGTCGAGATTTGACAGCACTTGGCCCATCCACGCCTTCGTGCCGTACGTTGTTGATATACCTGAGGTAAGGGATTTTTTTTTAGCTCTAGGGGAAGGCCTCGCTCTTAGTAGAATTCCAAATGTACTGAATAGAATAGAAAAGAAGGGTATTATGTACACCATAATTAATTACAGATATAAATGTTGAAATTTTACATAGTGTGGTACTGAAGGACTCAGCAAGATATTGAAGTTCATGTTTACTTGCAGATAGCAGAATTCCTCAACATATTTTCGAGTAACCTGCAGAAAAATATGACGTTATCGTCAGAGTACTCCACTAATTTCCCGCCATCATCACTGCATTCATTCCGAAGAATTCTTAAAAATGAAACTGAAAGTGGAGCATTACCCGAAGTGCTTTTGACTGACTTTAAGGCTACATTCACTAATATGTTTTACCATTCTGCCTTGGATGATTATGAGAACATTGACTTTAGTTATCATAATATAACGGTCGACAGCAATGGCACATGTGAGTCTGATATTAAGTAAAGATTTTTCGAAAAAGACATTTAAAAAAATTCCCCTACTTTTGGGCTTGGCAAAAAAATAATCAATGCTTCGAAATTTCCTGACGCCTAATTTATTTCCAGTTATATCGACCGACGCCCTCTTGGCAAACGGAACGATGAAAGAGACCGACTCGCAAGTAAAAATCGCCAGGCTCGCAACAGTTCTAGCACGAACACTGTACCAAAGAGTTACAGGCAAGGCCTTTAGTGGCGATATTTCTTCGTCGGCGCATTTGGTAAGTGTGCATTATTTTTCACAAGAGGAATTTAAAATTAAGTGGCATCTTTTGGGCCCGCTCGTTCCATCGCAGACCTCATCCATCGCTTTCCCTCAGGCAAGATCCAGGTAAAGAGCTGGCCAATTTCGCAATAAAAAAAAGGAAATGATAAAAAAATTTTGGATGATAAAAACGTAAAATTTTACATGCATTTGAGGGCACGTAATAATAAAAATATGTAGGTAGTGCTTGACAAAATTATACCAGCTGAAAACGATATTTTCGTAATACACGAAAAGATTGAAAAAAGTTATACAGACCTGTGCTCACAAAAAAATAAAGTTGGCGTGCACTGACAAGCCTGACTGATTGGTGACTGTTTCATTGTAGGTAGACGAGATGCTCTACTGTTTCCTGCAGAGTCAGGCGTGTCGCTTGATCCAGGCGGCGGAATATGCCTCGAGCGGGACTGAAGACCAGCCGCCTGAGCGTCCCGCGCCGCTGTACGTGAGCGTCGCCGCCTGGTCGTCCACCGCGCCTGTGTTCGCGGGACATCTGCTCGCTCTGCTCACTGGCACACCCCTGCCTGTCAACCGCACTGAGTGCTATGACATGAATGTACCGGTAAGTACTGGTGTTTCTATATGTAGGGACTTTACCATTCTTTACCACCTGTATTCTGTGAGGGTGTGTCTGTATGTGTCTCATACCATAGAATGTGTCTTGTTTCAGGGTTTCTCACAATACTATCTTAGAGGTTGGAATCACAGTGGAGTTTGCATACAGACGACAATGAACATTAGCGCTGCACTCAGCCCTGCATTCACTATCCCAGGTTAATCCATTATTGCTCATTGTATTGAGATTTGAGTTACAAGTAGTTGGTCGCTAATGCTTAAAAATATATACCTAACCCTTCTTTACAGTCAGGAAAAATATGCCTTTGAAGATCCCACACAGCAAAAGAACTGATTTATTTATTCTGTCTTTCGACTTTTCATTGAGGTTAATTCAATAAATCGTATTTTGTTGAATCACACTGCCGCAAATTGTTCAGGATCTTTCCAACAATAATATTGTTTTGACGATCAAAATCGCTTGATATAAGTAAATAAAATAATGTGATGTCCCTGTGTACTCCAGACTACGACCTAAAGTCGGGCGAATACTCGACTTGGACGGAGTCAGTGTGGCAGGCGATGTCGGCGCGCCTGTTCGTGGCGGCGAGCGGCGCGGGCGCGCGCGCGGCGGCCGGCGCCGGCGCCGCGCTGTCGGCGCTGGCCGCGCTGCTCACGTACTGGCTGCAGAGGCACGCCGCAAGGATATTCACTGACGCGCCCGCGCGCTCTATAGCCAACGAAGATGCCGCTTCTGGGTAAATACTTTAAAAAAGACATTAAACAAATATTGTGTCCTGATAGCCCAGTGGCCTCGCCTCGCCTCTCATGCACGAGGTTGTGGGCTCAAATCCTGGCAAGGCAAAAACATCGCAAGGATACCTGGACTTATAGTAAAATAGATCTGAAAATCGCCAAACGGTCCTGAGCAAGCGTGGTGATCAATGCTCTTGCCTTCTCTGTATGGGAAGAGGTGTTTGCTCTGCAGCGGGACAATACTACGCTGGTATTATTATAAAGAAATAGTTGCGCTCTATGTTGTTGAACAAACCAATCTGCGATCTCTTCGCGAAGTAAGTTAATTATGTGATGTTTTTGTTCCAGCATACTGAGGACTGTCAACTGTTGAGAATAACACTGAACAAAGTATTAGGAAATACTATTTTTTGTGAGGGTTTCATGTGAAGCAGAGGGAGAGCTTCGGAGGTAGTTTAATAAGCAAACATTCCACGCCTGTATAGTGAATTGAACACTACCAAATATTGGTTAAAGTCAAAGCCCTCTTCACCATGATTATTAGAATAAGTAAACTAGAGTTAATTAGCATAGGCCTTCTTACGTTTTGCTTTATGTACGTTCCCCGTTTATACTCTAAAATAGAATTGGAAATAATCAACAATAACACACATAGTGTAATAACTTTATCAGGTAAACCCAGTAAATATAAATGTATTATGGCGGCCACACCCGCGACGGTCTACCGGAGAGGTCTACCTGCGCCAGTGTCCTGCGCAGATAGACCGGAGCCTGTATAAGGGCCGACTGACACCGGAACGGCAGTGGCCGGCAGCGGCCGGAAGCGGCCGGTAGCGACGCGGCGCGGGCAGTACCGCTGACAACAAGCGCGGCCGCTCCACCTTTTCGTGCTTTTCAAGCAATACTTGTCTTTAGTTAAGTAGATAAAGTTTAAAATTATTTCACACTGAAATTGCTCGCCGCACTGCTGCCGGCCGCTGCTTTCCCGGTGTGCATCGGCCCTTAGAATATACTTGACCTAGTTTGTTGAAGCTGCGTAGATGACCGGGGCAAAAGCGAAAATTATTTCTTAGTGACAATGTACTTTGAAAAGCGAAAGAGAACTGTCTGCAGTTCTCTTTGCTTCTCTCGTTCTCTTCTCTGGCTTACCGTACTGTCTATACACGGTACGAGGTGACGACATGCGCACACACATCTGCACAGGACCTATCCGATGCAGCGATGGACCGTAGAGCATATACTTTACATTAATGTCAGAAAACATTTAGATTTAATTTACTCATTCCTATTTATATTGACAGATCCTAACTCAAGTTTTTAAATGAATATAGAAATAAAAGTTGTTTCTAATACTCGTCATTATTTATTTATATATATGCCCCTATTTCCCGACTCCTAGTATTCATCGGCATTATGGCGCAAGTAAGACCTACTTCTGGATCTGATTCGAGTGAAGCGTACCTCGTAGGAGACGGTTAAATACACGGAACAGAAAAAACAGTGGAAGTGCAAAGTAGGCGTGGCACGCGTGCCACAAATAAGCGCTGTTGCGCTTACTTGATCCCAGTCGTGTTCTAACATCGCGTCGAGTCGCTAGTCTCACGATAAATTTATTTTTCCGTAACTATGCCGTATTGTTCCATTTTGGAGTGCAAAAATGATAGTAGGAGAAAAAATCTTAAAAATGGAGGTGTTTCGTACCATCTGTAGGTACGATTTTATTTGTTTTCTAATAAAATCTAAGTTAATTTCAATTCACTAATAATTTAATAGAACGTCTAGTTAAAATCAACCTTATGTTCATTAAAATAAAGTTTATCTTGGTTTGAATGTATTCACTATTTCGTTCTCGAAAGTTTTTCGCTACTCAATTAGTGATGTAGTCTGGTCGGATGTTGATTTTATCGATTGATATCGATAAAAGAAAATAAGTAATTTAATATTTATTATAAACATTACAATACAAATATAAGGTCGAATAACATGTAATTGGATTTATGCAACGGGCAGATTTAATTGGATGCCATCCAAATTTAGCACTATATGCTCAAATAAAGTATATAGATACACGAAACCTGCAGCGCTTCCATCTATGAAAATCATTGAGTTTTTTAATGAAGTAAGTTACCATATTTTATTTTTATCACTTAAAAATAATGATTGAAAATACTTAATACGATACGATACTAATCAACGCACCTACATGCTGTATACTATATATTACTATATACTCTGACGTTAAGTCACAGCCATAGATATCCGGAGATATGCCTTCATTGCGGAATAGTAAGGAGTCCTAGTGCCACCGCTTATCTCCCACCAAAATAATTACAACATTAACAAATAGTGTACTTACGACACACACTTAAAATTTGAACACGCACACTAAGAAGAAAGCAGCTACACTAAATCAATTTCTAATAGCACACATACATAGAATGGGCGGGGCATTCACTTGTAAACATTTGCTATTTGCGAACATTCAATGCACACGCATGTAAATAGGGAGTCGAAAGCGATGATCGATCATTTTTATCGATATTTAATTATAGCACATTCTTGTATTATAATAACTTTGTTTAATTTTCTTTAAATATTTTTAGGGTTCCGTAGCCAAATGGCAAAAAACGGAACCCTTATAGATTCGTCATGTCTGTCTATCTGTCCGTCCGCATGTCACAGCCACTTTTTTAAATAAGTAGTTTTTTAAATAGGTATCTAATCTAAAATATAGTTTATTTTTACTGAAATAAAATGGAAATATTTTTTTAAATATTGTATTACCGGTTAAAGGGAAAGCTCTCTGTTAAATACGGATATCTATGGTTTAATATCATGCTGTATATTTATATTACTTAATCTTAAAAAAAAATATTTTAATCAAAAATGCCTACCTACATTCAGGTTTGGTTTAATCTTTAGGCGTAATATTAATTTAAGTTTTTACACTTCACGTGTAACTGTATTAAAATAAAAATGTCTTAATTTGGTTCAAAAACATTAAATTAATAACTAATTTAACTCTTTTACTATACATGTAATACGAGAATATCCATTGAGTTCTGTAAAAATATATTCAACTGTAATAATACGAATATCGATAAAAACAGCCGCACGCACTCGATTGCACCTCTCTAAATTCAAAACGCTCGTTGCGTTCGGGAAGATTCGGGTTAGTTCGGGCTAGTTCGTGTCGCTCCGGACGAAAGTTAATAAAACATTTAAAAATTGATTTATAATATAAAACAGTGACTTAATTGTTTACTTACCGGTGGTAGGACACGCCATTTGTCTTCAGGTTGCTGGTATTTGACCTATTTTTACATATAATTACTGCACAACTCGGCATTTTGGTTTTTTACGCATCAATAGTACACTGTACGCAGTTGCAAAGCGACTGAATGAAGCGTACAGCCGCCGTTCGAACATAAGACCAATTTGATAATATCGAGGCGCCGCGTGCCACGCCCCCAAGGCATATCCCTCGATATCCGTGGTCACAGCCAAAAAAGAAGACTCGAGTCGTGGACACTCACAAAGTTGAACAAAATTTTATAAAGAAAGGCGATGACGTGATTCCTGTGCAATTTCATTCCGCAGACAGTTCAGTTCAGTTCGAATTAAAACGTAAAAATAACGTGTTTTTTATTTTAACCCAAGTATCAGTAAAACACATTAATATATATAAAGCAAGTAATTTATATTAGTACTTAAATATTTTATTTTTGAATAATACGTACTACGTTTTTTGTCCTACAGTTTTATTGAACTCCCAACGAGTCTTATTTTTTTCGAATAAAACAAGAAATCGATATCGATAAAGTAATTCAAAATTCAATATCGTCGTTCATATTGCAATTTGTTCTATGTCAAAAATTTCAATTTTTTTTTTGTTTCTAAGGTTTGCTTTAATTTTAATTTTGAACGCGACCGAAAAAGGTTCAATGTCATCTACCAATAGGAAAGCGGCGTTTGAAACTTGCAATATGTCACGTGATCGACTCGGCAGTAAATCATACACAGCAAATTGTTCTATGTCAAAGTTTGAGCGGCAACGGATTTTTGCTCTGAGAAAAAACAAGTGAAAATTATTAATCAAGTTATAAATTGTGCTTTGTTTCTAAGGTAAGTTTATAATTATCATAATTTACGTATCATTGTGTGCTGGTTTTAGTTGGTTTTCGTTAATATCCTGGTTTTAATTACACTTATGATAAATCTTAACCTAATTTTTAACAAAAAGCGCCGTGAGTCCGCTTTTTGACTGCTTTTTTTTGCTGTTAAGCGCTTACGACCTATAGTGACGTGAATCTATTAACAGATAACGTTTATTTATTAAAAATATTTGTTTATTTTGACCTTTTTTGTAAATAATGCCAATAAAACAATAAGACCTATGTTGCAATACGTAGTTACAAACGCGACATAGAACCTTTTGAATTTTGCTTTGGTTTTGTATGCATGGCTTGGTGGTTGATTGTTACAGATGAATAACAAGAGGAAGTCGGTTAGTACAGTTAGCTACAAGTTCCTCTCAACATTCTCGCCAGCAGCGACTGAACGCAGTGACTGGCCAATTGTTACAGATGAATAACACAAGAGGAAGGCAGTTAATACAGTTGGCTACTAGTTTGTCTCAACATCCTCGCCAACAGCGATTAAACGAAGCTACTGGCCAGTTGTATGAAGATGAAACTCTGCAGCAGTGTGACACGTCTAGTGAAGAGGTCTTGTTCGAAGAAGGGTCGTCTTCTGACTCGGACTACGTGCCAGAAGAAAGTAGTGTTGGCTTTCTTTCTAATGTATTAGAAGAAAGTACGTGCTCCAACGAAGAGGTCCTTGATGAGGAGACAGGAGTGCTTACTCGTAAGGATACTCACAAAAGGAAACGCAGTTGTAAGGGTCAAGCAGATCAAACAAAATGGAAGAGATTAAGAAACTCTAAGGCCAGGTTACAAGGTAAACAGTATGAAGGTTTTGAGAAGGATAGGAATGGAAAATACAAACAAACACTGTTAAGACCAGCTAAAGGCTTACAGGAAAGATGTGGTGGGCATACCGAAGTGAAACATGGGGGACCGAAACAAAGGTTTGAATGTGAAATATTAACCGAAGAAGACCGAAAACTTATTTTTGATTCTTATTAGGCACTGAGTTCTTGAGAAGCTCGTAAAGTATACGTCCGAAGTTTAGTAAGTGTATATGCACCACAGCATCGACGTTCTTCAAGCGTAGATTCTAGGAAAGACAAAGCATTTAAATATTTCCTATCTTTGAAAGACAATGCTAAGAGAGTTCATGTTTGTCAGCAAATGTTTATGAAAACTTTGTGCATTACCAAAGACAACTGAGGGATTGGGTTGTTCCTAATAAAGATGCGACAGAAAGTTCAATTATCTCTCAAAATGGTAATGAGTGTAATGCAAGGACTCAAAATAATGCATCCAATTCAATTCGAGAATTTTTAGACAGTCTGCCGAAAGTAGAGTCTCATTATTGCAGATCGTCTTCCTCAAAATTATATTTAGAATCAATATGGAATAGTGTTCATGGTGATCTGTATGCTGAATATAAAAAAAATTTGTTCAAATAACAATAAGATAATTGTGTTGCGACGTTCGAGAGGAAGTACCGCGAGCTTAATTTGTCTATTTTTAAACCCAGGAAAGACCAGTGCAACAAGTGCTTAGCCTACAAGAATGGTAATATTAATGAAGATGAGTACAGGAGTCACTTGAAGAAAAAAGAAACAGCAAGACAAAGTAAGGAGAATGACAAAAACAATACTGAAGATGATGTATTAGTATACACTATGGATGTCCAAGCGGTACTTCTATGCCCAAGAATCTAATAAAATAATGGGCAGCCGTCACCGCCTTCTGCGAAGCAGTAATGCTCGCGAAGGAGGAGGCGGGACGGTTGAGGGAAAGGCACGTTTCGCGCCCTCTCGCCCCTAGCCGCCGCAGGAGACGCCCTGGGCGTCGGGAATCTCGGGCGGATTTCCAGCCACCGTAGGCGCGGGCTTGCGGACGGTGAGCAATGGCAAAAGAGCAATGGGTAGCTCACCGTCCGGTAAGGACCAGGCCCGGGTCGACGGCGCGTCGTATTCCACGCGCGCCTCAAAGAGATGTCGTCAGCACAAAAGTAGGGGTCCACTAGGGCCGATGCCTGCCGGGGTCGCGGGAAGGTACTTATGGGTCACCGAGGCCTCTGGCAACACAGGCAACAGGAAGGAATACGGGTGGGTTTTAGTCAGTAAGAGTCTGACACACCCTCCCGCTCCGCCCAGAGCGGGAGAAGTTATTTGATGATGTCCCAACCTCAAAAAAAAAAAAGGCATCAGCTGTTTACTATAAAACAAAACTTAAAGTTCACAACTACACACACTATAATTTAAAAACAAAAGAAGTGATTTGCTGTCTATGGCACGAGGGAAGTGGTGGCTTAGACAGTGATGTCTTTACGTCTATTATGATGAAACACCTAAAGGCAGAACTAGAAAAGGTACCAAATACCAAAAAAAATATTCTGTGGAGTGACGGGTGTGGTTACCAAAACCGATCCTTGAAATTTGTCTAATGCTCTAATTGAATTGTCAGTCGAAAAGAACATAATCATCGAACAAAAATACCTCGAAGTTGGGCACACCCAGATGGAGGTCGACTCGATACATAGCAGCATCAAAAGAAAGTTGCCACCTCATCGAGATATTTTCATACCTGGAGACTACATCAATATAATAAAGAGCGCAAGAACCAAGCCTGAACCGTATAAAGTAGTTTGTCTAAGCTACAGTGATTTCAGCAGGTGTGAAGGTGGTAGATACTCCAGCATTCGACCAGGAAACAAAAAGGGCGATCCACTTGTAGTCGACATTGTAAGCCTGCAATACAGTCCAGATGGCATCATACGGTATAAGTTGGACTTTAATGACGACTTCAAAGAATTACCGCGACGCTCAAACAAAAACTACACACGAACTGATAATACTGCCCTTTATCAATCATTTCTCCTTATTGACACCACAAAATGTATACATTTACAAGAATTAAAACCACTGATTCCAGATTATCACCCTTTTTATGACTCCTTGGAACATAATTGTTCAGATCCTGATGCCTGTCCTCATAAACGAAATAATTAGTATGCAATGGTCCCATTGCATACTAATTATTACATTCGTTATAACACCATCATCATCATCACCTTCATTTTACCCTGCCATTTAAGTATAATTTGTGAATTTTAAAATAAGTTCAATTTAATTTTGTTATAAGGTAACAACATTTAAGTTTGTCAAGAAATTTACGTCAATTTTGTTGTTTATTTTTCTTAACTATATATATTTTTGATTGATCGTATTTTAATTATAAAAACTTGAATAAATACATTAGTATTTATTACAGATAATATCTGTGTATTATTTCATACAAATACTATGAATAAGTTATATGTCACAAATTTTACGTCAATTATAGGTACAATAGGTTCTATGTCAAATGTCTAACAAAACATAATTATTTAAGGAAATTTCAAAATGCACATTTTATAGAACACAATAGTTAGGAAACATTAGTTAAAAACATTTGGGTTTCATACAAGATTTTTTTCCAATACGCTGTTTTTTTACTCTTCTGTAAACTTGTCATTTTTGACATCTAACTAATTGCAATATGAACGACGATATGTTCTGCACTGGTCCAGTAGCAGTAGATAACGACCTATGACGCGAATGTCAACCCTATGTCTAACACGTTAAAGTTTATAATTGCGACCACTGAGAAAACCGCCATCTATAGTCGGGTAGCGGAATTTACTCGGCAATGGAATCTAGTTGATTATAGATTACAAAACGTTGTAAAGACTTTTTGCACTAAAGCAAAATAAATCCTATTTGAGGAGACTGAAGGTTTATTCCCAGATGAAGGATCTGTGACTTATGCTAGTTTTGACTAAAATTAAAACGACAAATCAAACGAATTGTTTATTTGTAGTGCATTGTATGATTATCAGTTTATTTGTGTGAGTTTGGCGACAACGGTTCCTATAGTGAGTTTGTTGCATTGCACTTCCACTGTTTTTTCTGTTCCGTGGTTAAATATATATCGATTACTTTGTTAAATTAAAAATATATTCGATTATTTTAGTGTGCGTTACCCCAGCAAAATGATGGCGAAAATAGTCATTTAAATCTTACAGATAATTAGTTGCCCAGCTTCTGTAATTGTTGCGCACATTTTTAAATTTGTTGCACTTATAGTTTTTTAGTTATTTCACAAAAAAAAATCCTGCTGGGGTAACGTTTATAACGTTACTGCAGCTAGACATTTTTTTTTAATGGGAATTTTGAAACAAATATTAGCTATATAATTAGTTGTCTAGACGAGGTAAATGTTGCACCTTATTTTGTATTTGTTCTTTCTTCGGCTGCGAAGTTATTCGAGATCCTGCTGGAGTAACGTTTGTGGTTTTGCTGGATGTCTGAAACGGTTTAGCGGATTCTTATCATATTTTTTACATAACTTCTTAGGAATTAGTTGTAATTAGTTGTGCAATAAAAAAACCAAAATAATGCACCGTTTAAAGGTTATTAAATTAAATATAAAAACACTTCAATAGGTCCTAACACTCTAAATAAGAGCTCTAAAGACTTACTTTAAACGTTATTTTGTAGCTTGTAACTGCCTTCAAATGTTTCTGAAGTTTCATTAGTATCCTGTAAGTAACTAACAAATTATGATGATATTCAGTTCTCCACGTTCACGGTCAAAATGCGCGCGGAGTTATATGGCCACCGATAAACCTGTATGTGGATATATAAACTGAATTTTATATCAATAATTAGTTGTTTAGTTCAGTTTTATACCTGTAAAATTTCAGCGTAGTACATACAATAATTAACGAGATAATAAAATAAAAGTCATTAGGAAGTGCAAGACCGTGATAACCCGACCAAGTTTAGGTGGTTACAAAAAAGCGACTGCGTAGTACATTATGCTATCTTTTAAAATATGTAGGAAAGTGTTACAAGTTTAGTACAGATGTGTACACAAGTGTTAAAAAAACTACGTTTCTTAAATCATTTTTATTCACAGGTAAAATAATAATTTCAAATGAACTTTTAAAATATTAATTAAACTTTAAAACAATCACAGATAGCAATTTTGCTTTTATGGCATTTTCCATTATTTAAATTTAAATACTAAGTAAGTATGTACCTACTTAAAATTCAATATTTAGTAGTATTTGCCTTTAAAAAAAATGATCAATTTTAGATAAGTAGGTACCTATTAAAATCTACTAATAACAATAATATTGCAACTATTTCTGTGTAGATACATTATGCAAGCTTACCTTGTTCGTGAATTCATTAAGCCACACACAATAATTATGGTCCTCAAGAGGTCCACATTAATTATAAAAGTAATTAGGTACACACTTATTGATTAACTCTCACGCACCCGTTAAATATTTGGAAAAATAGAAAGCGGAATTGCGGAAGCGCACACGCACTCCACAAGACGAAATATTGTGTGACTAATGGTCAAGTTTACTGCGCTTTGCAAACAATTAAGTACCCCTTCCGCGTCCCAACTGGACGTGTTATCGTCGATTCTTGGTAAGTTTGTGCAATTGTGCACATAATAATAGATACTTATCTAATAAGTAGCCGAAAGATAACAATAATAATGTTTTCATAGTACCTACAGATATTCTAATATTGTTATGTATTTAACAGTGTACGCGTCTGTACCGAACTTATAAGCTGTATTTTCTAAACATTTTAGAAGATAGCCTAATGTACTACGCGGTCGCTTTTTTGTAACCACCTAAACTTGGTCGGGCTACCACGGTCTTGCGCTTCCTACTGACTTTTATTTTATTATCTCGTTAATTATTGTATGTACTACGTTGAAATTTTACAGATATAAAACTGAACTAAGCAACTAATTATTGATATAAAATTGAGTTTATATATCCACATACAGGTTTATCGGTGGCCAAATAACTCCGCGCGCATTGTGACCGTGAACGTGGAGAACTGAATATCATCATAATTTGTTAGTTACTTACAGGAAACTAATGAAACTTCACATACATTTGAAGGCAGTTACAAGCTACAAAATAATGTTTAAAGTAAGTCTTTAAAGCTCTTATTTAGAGTGTTAGGACCTATTGAAGTGTTTTATATTTAATTAAATAACCTTTAAACGGTGCATTATTTTGGTTTTTATAATGCACAACTAATTACAACTAATTCCTAAGAAGTTATGTAAAAAAGATATAAGAATCCGCTAAACCGTTTCAGAGATCCAGCAAAACAACAAACGTTACTCTAGCAGGATCTCGAATATCTTCGCAGCCGAAGAAAGAACAAATACAATATATGGTGCAACATTTACCTCATCTAGACAACTAATTAAATAGCTAATATTTGTTTCAATATTCCTATTGTCTGGTTGCGGTAACGTTATAAACGTTACCCCAGCAGGAAATGTTTTTGTGAAATAACAAAAAACTATAAGTGCAACAAATTAAAAAATGTGCGCAACAATTACAGAAGCTGGGCAACTAATTATCTATAAGATTTAAATGACTATTTTCGACATTATTTTGCTGGGGTCACCCACACATTATTTTATGCATTACTAGCTTGTGTCCGCGGTTTCGCCGTGGAGGTCGTAAATTATTCCTCTGGAACTGCTATATACTCCGGGTTAAAAAGTATCCCATATCCTAGCCAGTAACCCAGTCATAGTCTATCTGTCATCAAAAGGGCATGAAAAGGTAACAGACGGTTGCTTTCGCATTTATGATATTATTATGGATGACATGGAACTAAAGAAAAGTAATTACTTCCATGCATTTAGTAAACTTACGTTTCGTTTCTCGTTTCACATGACTGGTGTCAATGTCAAAGTGGCAGCTAGCTGTCATGTTGCTATCACCATCACCATGACTTCGTCTTTGATTAGAACGGCGAAATGCATTACTAATGTTTTAAAGTTCCCGGCCGCAAGAGCGTCGTCTATTGCAAATAATTTTATAAATTGTCCTGTTTATCGAAATTATTCGCACAAGCAGAACCCTAAGATGGCAGATAGGACATTACCTCAAGTATTTAAGTACGTAGATGATAATGCGGCAACTTTCAAGCAACTTTTAAAGGAAGCGGTTGCTATTCCATCGGTGTCGTGTGACATCAAGTATCGCAATGACTGCGTCCGAATGGTGGAGTGGATGCAGGAGAAGTTAAAGGAAGTTGGCGCGACCACGGAGCTCAGGGATGTAGGTTATCAGACTATTGATGGACAGGAAGTCAAATTGCCCCCCGTTTTAGTAGGCGTTTTGGGAAATGTAAGTATTACTCTTTTGTGCTTACTTTTCATAATTTCCTATAGTCAGAGTGAATCAGAGGCTCACCTTACGGGCAGGTTTTCCAGTCAGTCCTACAATTTCTTCTAGGCATTTGTAAAATCAGCTCACATTGGCGTACTTCCGAGTCAGGCTTTTTTGATTTAACACTAGTTTATAACGAATTTATGAGAACCTGGATAAAATTAAATTCTACCACAATTGAATAAAAATAATGGTTTTATCTCAACACTCATTTATTTAAAATACATGAAAATAGGTGCTTTTTGTACATAATCATTACATAAGTCTACAAAACTGCTTACCATTTACCCATGTAGATACTACATTCTTCCTTTTTAAAAACATACCCTGTTCATAATATCTTTGTACTGCTGGTTACTTAGTACATGTACAAGATGGGGTAAAAACAGTGTCCAATCTCTGCAAAACCTCATAGAAAAATGTAAAGGATTGGCCTGAACCAGACATAACTGGACTAAATAATAATTCAATAGTGGCTATTGACACTCATAAAGGCTCCTGCCATATAACTTAAAAGCATTGTAATACAGTACCTAACTAGGTTTTTATATTTAATCATAATTATCACATTTTTTATGTGTTTTTTTTGCACTGTTTTCAACTAATTTCTTTAACAACATCCTATTGTGTTTTGTACTCAAAGGAACAATAATCTGTTCACGATCATGTGTTCTATTTCTATTACTATTATATGCCCATAATTATGTTGTATGAGTGTTCATGAGTATACACAGAAGTTCAATTTCTATTCTTATAAAAGCATCAGAATCAAGATTTTTTAAACAATAATTAATTTTCAATTATTCAACAAAAATGTTACCTAACCAGTTATATTGTTGAAGCTTCTTTATTCCAGTTACAGATTATTTAATTTACATAATGTATACATAAACTGTTCATTCACCTTTCTTAATTAATAAATAGGTATGTCTTATTTAAATAGGGCAGGGCTCATGGATAAATAATAACAGCAGCACGGGTTGATCGAAGGTTAAGCTACACTTCCCATGGTCAGTTTGTGTATGGGTGATCATCCATTACATATTGAGACCCGTTTATGACCTCCGGTCAACCTCGGTATATGAGGGGGTAGTAACCAAAATTGCCTATCTTCAATTAGACTTTTCATGAAATTGATTAGACCTAGCTATAAAATAAAAATAATTGAGTAACTACATGATATTTTCAAACTTTTTTGGGAACAGAAACACAAAATATAAAGTACTAGATGCGCCCCGCGGTTTATCGGGATAAAAAGTATCCTATGTGTTATTCCTTGTTATAAACTATATGTGTGCCAAATTTTATCCAAATCCGTTCAGTACTTTTTGCGTGAAAGAGTAACAAACATCGATCCATCCATCTATCCATCCATCCTTACAAACTTTCGCATTTATAATATTAGTGGGATTTCGCGATAAAAAAAACATCAAGAAGTTATCTCTAATTTTCGCGTATTTTCTATTTGTCTATACTAATATTATAAAGAGGATAGTTTTGTTTGTTTGTTTGTTTGTTTGTTTGTTTGTACACTGTACAGAATAAGCTCCGAAACTAGTGGACAGATTTAAACCGTTTTTTCTCCAATAGAAAGCTAAATTATCAGGAAGTAAGTTTCAAAAAAATTAGGGCTCCCTACGAAAATTACAATAACGTAACCCGAGGTCACAAATTTGCCTACAAAACACACTATTTAGTGTGCGCTGCAAAAACTATTAATGATACATAAAAATAATGTAGTACATGTTTATAGTACTCATCATTACCCACAAAAAGGTCCGCGGGGTTTAACAATACTTTGACAAAAACGGTTATTGTGACTTAACTATAATAATAGATAATAATAGTTAAGTCACAATAACCGTTTTTGTTCAAATTAGTCAATCAAAACACGGGTAAAATTTATAGATGATGCGCGATGATCTCTGGAAGTGCTAGTCGGATTTGAAATATTATTTTTGCATTTTATAGCCCAATTCTTAAGAAAGGTTAAACGCTATTTAACATCACGCTACGACCCTTGGGAGACGAGCAAAAAGAAAAAAAAATCAGAAAGAACGCTGAGTGAAAACGAATTTTATATTGCGGGCGGGCTGGGGGGATGCGACGCGGTGGGACGGTTGCCGAAATTTCATGTAGACGAAATCGCGCGCTGACGCTAGTACTTAATATGCTAATGACTAATAGAATAAAATTTTGATGATTATAATTATTTGTATAAATACGAGTACAAGGCGAAAAAATTTGGACAGACATTTTTAGTGATGTATCTGCCGTAGTGTAGACGGCCCAAGATACGACCCCATTTATGAGTATTGCTCTGTCTGATCAGGTTCTATCGTGGGGATTCTAGTGAAACGCCAGAGTTCGTATAAACACTATATTGGGAATGAGCCCCCAAGAAAACCGTTGGCCCGGACCAGTGCGCATTAACTAGTCGGTCAACCCTTGCCAGTCTGACTTCCGTCCTGGTCATAGCACAACCACAGCGCTTCTGAACATTACTGATGATATAAGGTGATGGAAAACGTTAATTTAACGGTCCTAGCAATGCTAGATTTCAGTCATGCTTTTAATACTATTGATTTCGATGTTTTGCTTGTCATTTTATGTTCTCTTAATATATCTCCATCGGTAATTGACTGGTTTCGTAGTTACCTGTTCGGTCGCCGCCAACGTATTGCATCGGAGAGACCTTGTCATCCTGGAATAACACTTCTGCCGGTGTACCACAGGGTGGCTAGTTTACTCTTGAGCTTCTCTTGGAAATCATTCAGAGGCTATCTTAACGATTAATCGTGATCTGGCCCGTATATGCGACTGGAGCAGGAGGACTTATGGTCAACCCCATAAACACGCAGGTTCTTGTGGTGGGCAGGTATAGGACAGTCTCAAGGAATGACTGGACGACTCTAGCCCAAGCCCAGCTACAGGAAGTTAGCTGCAAGGTAGCCGCTTCCGCTGCATCTTTGAGGAGACACGTCTACCGACTGCCACCAAGATTGCGCTTGCACAATCACTTCTTTTACCCATCCTTGATTATGCTGATGCCAGCTTTCTTGACCTCACTCAAGAACAACTCGATAAACTTGAGCGGCTTCAATTTTTTTGTATACTATTACTATATATACGGTTTACGCAAATATGACCATGTTTCCGAAATTCGTGTGAAGCTCAAGTGGTTACCAATTCGCCTTCGCCGTGTAATGTTCATATTTTTTCCCTTTTGTATAATGTGCTCTTTCCCTTCCACCCCTCTCTATCTCATGAAACGTTTCCAGTTGCTTTGCGACTCCCACACGAAATTTTTGCCAATGCACTCCAGAACTTTCTTTGACAACACTGGGTAACACTGTTACTAATTGACTGCGCGATCCTGCACAGCAAAATCCACGATATACCATTGCATTTTTTACTTGGTTAATACTGTTTTCCAAGAAGACGTCGTGAGGTCTAACTTACAAGGTCCTAAATAAAATTTGTTTACATCGAATTTTTAACTTTGTCACGTCAACGTTGAGTTTCTAGTTCCTAAACATGAATGTGTGAAATCTAAGATTCTAAATTCAAGCTGTGTATAGTATATGCAAAATAAACAGGTTATTTTGCACAAGAATTTCATTGAAAATAAATCGAACGGGCAATGATCATAATTATTTCGTTTAAATATTGTATTAGACAAACCATTTTGAGGAATAGGATCACTGCGGTCCAACAAATATTCTAAGATTATTGATATTTTTGTACCTTTATGACGTCATAATTCTATAAAGTCTTGGTTTCTTTACCTCAAAGTAAAATAGCGAAAGGTAAGTGATGCGATTATATTCGCTTTCATATCGTCAAATAATAAAGTTTATTGAGTTTATTTTCATCATGTTTTATGATTATCATGAGTATGTAGTATACTTTTATGGAAGCGCTTATGTTTTTTTAAGCTCAAAGGGATAAATCGAAACTCTTATAGGATCACTTCGTTGTCCATCTGTCGGACCCTTTCTCTCAGAAATTTGTGGAGGTACCAAGTTGAAATTGATATCAAACATTTAGATCTACGGTCCCTTGGAACTGTAAAAAATCGAGCTTCTAAGCCGTTACTTAGAAGCTTTATTTAAATTGCTATTCATGTCGCATATTTTGACACTCGCAAATAAATTAAAAACCCTATGGGTTTATACCAATATAAACTCTATTCTTTCGATTCATGAATTAAAAAATTGTTACGTTGTAAATTTGAGTACCTACCAAGGGTTGGTATTACACAGCTGCATTACTAATAAGTAAAGTAGCATTTACCTGAAAACATTAGTAGTACCTTATGAGGTTTCTGAGTAATTTATTTCATTGTAGTGTGCAAGTAACTTTGGTCTGCACTTGATGGAAGGACTCATTCCTTCAACTATATTTCGTCACTGGACTCTTTAGTAAACACTTTCTAACATTAAATCAATTTTCTAAACCCTGATAACAGGTTTTCACAATTAATTAGAACAATAAATATAATGTTTACATTCCAACTGTCATCCTGTCGAACGTCAGATTCTGTCGTTTAGAAACGACATCTGATGGTCGCCGGTTCACAGTTGTAGTTAAATCGATAATTGAACTTATTGATTGCCAACCATCGAAATAAATCGTATGGAACAATCCTTAATAATTTTCAGCTTTCAGTAAAACTTAATAATAAAATAAATAACCGAAAGCGGAAATGAAATAGTTTTTACAATATAGACTTTTCTTCTAGAAACTTCGATGTCAAATAAATCCATTTTTAATCTGTGATTTATCTTTGACATAATGTAGCCAGGTTGTACGTTGTTAATTACCCCAATTAATATTTCGGAATAATTACCCCGATCAAGACAAGTTTTAGAATTGGGATTTATAAATAAATTGTTTGTTGGTCTAGATCATGAAGATTCTTATTGTTTCAGAGTTTAAACGTCACGTTGGAATGTTGTTAGTGATTTTCAAGAATTTATTATCTTGGTGTAGTATTTATCTTATAATCATTTTACCCGAAATATGGGAGATTTTAGAAATAGTCTGTCTATTTCCGGTTTGTAATCCGTGACAGGATTATTAAAGAGTGGTGGCGTCTATTTGCCCTTGAACACGCTTGAGTGATACTGGAAAACTAATTCCATGTTTTAAAAGGTAAGGATTTGGTGGTAATAGTGCCTAGAAGTGGTCTGTGAGTCCTTCCCTGGTTGTTAAAAGGATATTCTAGTGATCCATGGATATTTATTACAGGATTCCAAATTGCGCATACGCAGACTATTTTCCAGCCAGTCGAGGATCTTACAGTCAAGTGCTTTTTCCCTAAGCCAACCGTGAGTACTTCACCTGCTGACTATTTGCCTTAGATATTTCATGGGATATTCCTCAATGTTAACAATGGATTAGATTCTTGTTCAGGGATACGCAACAAGTTCTTGTTGCGGAGTTGATGGATGCCACATGGGTAATCTTCATTCCTATTGTCCCACCGCTCAGGATCAGGCAAACAGAAGTCGTAACTCCTTATGTTGTATTTGAAACAAGGCCAAGTTAACCGGCTAATGTATTAGCCTTTTAGATTTCCAAGCTCAGTCACCTCCCGGAAGGTTAATTTGCCTCCCTTATATTATTAGGTCCCCGTATTGTCAATTCCAGGAGAGGCACCTCGAGAGATTCGTCTCGCCGCCAGTATCTAGAGGAGAGTCTGGGACCTGGACGCGAGACCCGTTCCTCGAGGCAACTCGAAGCCTCTTGTGGAGACGACTGTGCGGCTGGCAGACCCCGTCTAGCGAAAGCGCAGGCGGGACGGTTTTTTCTTTTATACCTTATTACTTTTCTATTATAATAAGGTTTCAGTAGGAACCTATTGTTTACCGCAGTCCGGTTTTCTGTAGTGGAAACCGGTCTGACAACTAAATTGAAATAGAGGATCTTGGGTTCGACAATCCTCGTTCATCCAGACGAATATTGGACACCTTCGTCGGCTCCAGGATCCGGGACTCTTCAAAGTCCCTGGCGCCCATTTAATAAATATTAACATACATAATAACTGGAAGGTTAAACAATAATATTCAAATTAATAATATTAAATTAGAACTTTTAAAAGGAACAGTACTGGGTTTATCTCCAACTCCCCACGACCGAAGCTTTATCCGCTGAATTATAAGCTGGCTGGCAAAAGTAGGCTTTCACAGTAGTCGCCTACCTCATTTTTAAGACGGTAGCCCCGTATCGGCTACCGTGTGTTATGTTGTGAAGAATTAATTTTATAATTATACTGTATTGAAGATAGTTTCTTGTTTGTTTTCAATTCAATACCCAACCACCTGGCCTCTGGGCTTATGTTAGTTTACCGCTAGGGGGAACAAAAATAAAAATATAACAGTGGCGACCAACGTGTGTATTAGTTGGAGATAGAGGTTACGTCTTTGCTGTACCTTACAAACCAGAGTACTGTTTCTAGAGCCTTCCAGTTATTCTAATTTAAAAAAAAAAAAAAACCGTCGCGCGGAATCCTTTGTTCACGTGTTCATGTTTATGTTTGTACTGTTTTATACACTATAATTTACTTTTTACACTTCTTGCTGCTTTATACACTTTACAATTTTATTTTACCTGTGTCCCTTAACATAACACCAGGACTATTGTCCTTGGATACAAAAACCTAGTATTATAAAAATAAAATAAACTTAAACTATAAGACTGCTATTTATGTAACTGCGTTAACTATAGATAATATTTGCATATTGCTCGATATTGTAAATTGTGACAGCCAGTTTATGCTTCAGTTAAGTTTAAATTATCATTAATTTTACAAAATGGAGCGACCCATTAAATTCAATTTACTTCACAAAGATGAACTCATATATGAAGTACTGGTCCGAGACGCGAAACCCGCTTCAACAGTAGGGGAACTACGAGTACAAATTAGGGATCTCAGTAAGTTGATAAGTACCGACGATATCGTGGAGACAAATATAGATCCGGAAACCGAATTACAAGCAATTAGGGCCAAACTGTCAGAAATTGGTGAAATACTAGACAGGTACCCGTCCAATTTCAAAAAATTTAACCGCGCTAAGGCTTTAGGTTTCCACCTGTATCATCGTTTCAGTAGGATTACTCCCACAACTGAACTTAGTACCGATTATGCAGCCGTTGACAAACAGCTAAGCGGTTATTTGTCTAAAATTGATTCGGTTAACGTGAGTTTCCATCAATCATTTACCATCGCCGAGGAGACAACGAACGTACAGTCAAATTTGCAGACGAAGGACGTCATCATTTCCTACAACAAAGAGACGGTTAAATCCCTAGGACATAAATTTGACGGTACGGGTTGCGTGAAAGCGTTTATTGAGCGTCTTGAGGAGCTTTGCGAGGCCAGAGGTATTAGCGAAGCCTCCTTACATCAATCTGCTCTAGATCTTTTCTCGGACGGAGCTGTATTGTGGTACCGAGGAATTAAAGCGTCGGTTATTGATTGGGCGGAACTGAAGCAGCAGTTACTCACAGCTTTCGCTCCGCCTGATTACGATATGCGTCTCATTTCTGAAATAACAAATAGAACGCAAGGGTCGACTGAGCTGTCTTGTATATTTATAGCAGTCATGGAGAATCTTTACAATAGGCTATCTTATAGGGTTCCAGAACGCGATCGTTTGGCACGGATCAAGTTCAACATGAGACCGGAATACACGTTGGGATTGTCAATAATGGTTATCAACACGCTGGACGAGTTAAAAGAGAAGTGTAGACAACTGGAGCTAGGCTTTCATAGCAGGGCTCAATTCCATGAGCCGCCCAAACCAACGTCTTCTTTTGTTGCAGCAGACTTGGCATACAAAGCCCCGAAAGGTTCACAAAGGATTGAAGTCGTGCAAAATGATTCTAATTCGTTGTTCTGTGTTCGTTGTAGGGTTAAGGGGCACTCGTTATCACAATGCAAATCCAAAGCAATTGTGTGTTACCGTTGCGGCAAGAAGGGCGTACGTGCACCATCGTGCCCTACGTGCAGTAAAAAGCAGAAGGATGCTCAGTCCTGTCCAACCTGCACTTCAAAAAACTAAATTTACGGAGCTACAGCCAAAATTTTGATAAGTCCGATTGGGACAATTATTTAAAATTTTTAAAATTATTTTTTCATTCACTAAGGGTAGAAACAGTACGCTATAAGACCACGGGCGATAGTCGTCCACATTTAACAGTTTCTATAAATGATGTGCAATATTACGGTTTACTCGACTCGGGTTCTAGCATTTCAGTGTTGGGTTCCGATGTTGGCCAACAATTCATAAGGGCTGGTGCGACTCTACACGCCGATAGACAGTTGGGCAGCATCATAACTGCCAATGATTCGCGGGCATCCGTGGAGGGTTATTTATTCTTACCAGTGACTCTCATGAGAGTGACTAAGGTTATTAAATTCTATATTATTCCAGACATTACCACGCCGTTGATTTTTGGCGTTGATTTTTGGAAAGCCTTTAATTTGGCACCTAAAATTTTTAATAAATTACCATTTAAATATATACAAAACAATAGAGGTCATACATGTGTCTCGGAGGTTAGGCACCTACAGCCGTTTGACGAATTAACAGCGGAACAAAAGAATGAAGCGGAGTTATTAATTAAAGATTTCAAAAAGGTTTCCTTTGAGGCTAAAGGATTGGGTCGTACCCATCTGCTGCGTCATAAAATAGACACAGGAGATGTTCCTCCTATTAAACAGCGTTATTATCCTTTATCACCTGAACGCCTCAAGGAACTAAACCGACAGCTGGATGAGATGTTGGAGATGGGAGTGGTGGAACCTAGCAATAGTGCGTGGAATAACCCGGTTCTACTGGCTCCTAAACCTAATGGGGAATGGCGATTTTGCCTGGACAGCCGAAAGCTGAATGCGGTCAGCAAGCAGGATGCGTATCCACTACCCTACGTCTCTCACATCTTAGACCAGTTGCGGGACGCGCGATACCTTTCATCGATTGATTTGAAATCTGCTTTTTGGCAAATCGAATTGGACTCCGTTTCATCCAAAGAAAAAACCGCGTTCACGGTTCCCGGTCGAGGTTTGTTCCAGTTTAAAGTTATGTGCTTTGGGTTGACGGGAGCCCCCGCCACCCAACAGCGTTTAATGGACAGACTTTTCGGCCCGGAGTTTGATAATAAGGTGTTCGTATATTTAGATGACATCATTATTTGCTCATCAACCTTCGAGGAGCACATTTCGCTTCTTCAACGAGTTTTAGACAAACTAAAGCAGGCTAATTTGGCAATTAATTTACCAAAGTCCTGTTTCTTTCGACGAGAACTAAAATATCTTGGTTACAAAGTGGATGAGCATGGCTTACACACTGATCCGTCGAAAGTTCAGTCAATTGTCGACTTTCCAACACCTACAACTCGTAAGGAAGTGAAAATGTTTCTTGGAACGGCCTCATACTATCGACGTTTTATTAAAAACTTTAGCTCGATAGCAGCCCCTTTAAACGCACTAACAAGTACAAGCAAAAAAGCGCCGCCTTTTGAGTGGACGGCTGAAACAGAAACCGCGTTCTCAACCTTGAAAGAGGCATTGGTGTCTGCTCCAGTATTGGCTTGTCCAGATTTCTCACAACCTTTTGAGATTCATTGTGACGCATCCAGTTTTGGGATAGCGGGCACTCTGACTCAGGTTATGAATGGGGAGGAGCACCCAATAGCCTACTGCAGTCGTTCGCTTAATCCGGCGGAACGCAATTATTCAGCAACGGAGCGTGAGGCTCTCGCTGTAGTCTTCGCCGTGGAACACTATCGTCCTTATGTAGAAGGCGGTCCTGCATTTAAAGTGATAACCGACCACTCGAGTTTAAAATGGTTCTTTAATTTAAACAATCCCTCTGGTCGATTAGCTCGTTGGGGTTGTCGGTTATCACCTTATAACTTCACTATTGAACACCGCAAGGGCAGGGACAATGTGGTTCCAGATGCCTTATCTCGTGGCGTTCCGGTGCTGGAAATTAAAGTGCCTGACACGGACACTTGGTTTAAAGGGTTATGGGATAAATGTGTCAGTACCCCCAGATCGTGTCCTAACTTTATTATTAAGGAGGATAAACTATACCGTTATTCAAAAAATAAATTCGGGGTGGCTAGTGACTATGATTGGAAGCAGGTAGTACCGGAGGGCAATCGTCAAGAATTATTGAAGAGTCACCATAGTGGCGAATTATCACCACATTTTGGAGTGTATAAAACCTATAAAGGACTTGCACTCCGATACTACTGGCCTAACATGTATAAGGATGTGATTAACTACGTTGGTAAATGCGATACGTGTGCCGCATATAAACACTCACAATTACCTCCTCCCGGTCTCTTAGGTGATGCGAAAGAGTGTTCCAAACCATTTGAAACCTTAAGCATTGACTTAGTAGGTCCGTTGCCACGGTCTAGAGCGGGATACACATATCTCTTAGTTGTCGTGTGTTGCTTTACGAAGTACTGTTTACTGTTTCCTTTACGTAGAGCTGTTGGTAAGGCTATAGCACAGAAACTAGAAGACGGCGTTTTCCTCGTACACGGTATACCCCGTACGGTGATAGCAGACAACGGGACGCAATTCACGGGTAATGAGTTTCGTTCACTCTTGGAGAGGTACAAAATACCTCAAATCCACTTCACACCTCGTTATTGCCCAAGCGTGAACACCGTGGAACGCTATAACCGTACCATAATGACCGCGGTATCAATTCTCGTGGAGGATGATCATCGATCCTGGGATGTGAACATCTCAAGGATCCAATTCGCTATGAACACCTCCACAAATGTAGTCACTCGTTTTACACCGTTCTTCCTAGTACATGGCAGAGAGGCAGTTAGTTGTGGTGATGTCTTCGGCGATGTTACCGTTGGACAGCCCACTCTAGCCTGCGCTTCCCGCAGTTCATATGCAAATCAGCTAGGGGCATTGGATGGTATCTTCGATAAAGTAAAGGACGCGCTCATCAAATCTCATGAACGTAGTGCTCGTTATTATAATAGTAGTAGGAGGCACGCGGAGTTTGAGGTAGGCGACACTGTGTGGAAGAAAACATATCCCCAGAGTGACGCCTCCAAATTCTTTATGGCCAAATTAGCACCTAAATACGAGAGATGTATAATTAGGAAAAAACTTTCACCCTTAGTGTATGAATTGGAAGGCTGTAGTTCCGGTAAAAACCTTGGCACATGGCATATCAAGGATTTCAAATCACCATGTAGCAAGGATTAATTTTTTTTGTATATTTTCTTCGAATTTAAAATATAATTTAAATTCGTTGGTCGCAGTGACCATTGAGGGCTGTATATGCCTTGAGGTTGCTGGTTTTTAATTTAGCATTGGTAGCTGTATATGCACGGTGCTAGAAAACCGTAGGTTCACATTTGTGAGCTATATGGAGTAGAGAAGGAGATTGTTTAAAAGTTGTTTGTAGTCTGTGGTTGTTGCAGGTTTGACACCCCTGTAGAGTGTATAAAACCTCCGGACTGCTGGTAAGGCAGCAAAATGATAGTCCTGAGATTGGAGGCCATAATGGCGGGCGTGTAGGCTGCATTGATGGAAAACGTTTAAGTTGGTATTTTTTTTCAGGGGCGAATAACCGTCTCGTTCATTTTATGGAAGACGGTTAGCCAATTTTCATTATTTTGTAGCATCTAATTTCTTTTGGTATTATTTGTGTACCAGCTCAGCATTATTATAGGCTGTCAGCTCATTGTAAAAGGTGGTGTACGATGGAGTAGGGTGGTCTCTCCTATATAAATATAGTAGGTCAGACTTATATTTTTACTCTTTTTGGAGCTTGTCTTTTACATGTTTGTAAATGGATTAGACTCGCTCCAGGAGAAATAGTATATATTACACAGGTCACATGGATAACTATAAATAAGCCATAAAACACGGGCGGAATTGTAGACTCGTTAACCAAAGCCATCTACAATGTCGCCTAATAGAGCGGGTTGTTACTCTATACTTGAAGTGTGACCAGAATTCTTTTAGGTCGTAGGTTTATGTAGTTTAAAACGAAAACCCAAATTAGTATATTTAATAAAGGTTACATGGATAATTAAAAATAAGCCATAAAACGCGGGCGGAATTGTAGACCCGACAACCAAAGCCTACTACAATGACGCCTAATAGAGCGGTCTGTTACTCTATATTTGAAGTGTAACTAGAATTCTGTATTGTTTATGTATATACCTTATCTACCTATATAGTATTGTTTAAGTTTACATAAGGTATGACAAATAGAAATCGTACACCAGCTTCCACGTACTTTTTATTTCTTTTCTTTTTCTGTTCCTGTTTTCAGGCATGAACATTGTAGATTGTTGTAGACGTGTTTGACTCTTGGAGTCTGCTTTGACGCTGGAGGGCCAGCGTCGAGATTTGCCCTAGGGGTCAAATCTCTGGTGGTTGGGGAGGTACTGTTACGTTGTAAATTTGAGTACCTACCAAGGGTTGGTATTACACAGCTGCATTACTAATAAGTAAAGTAGCATTTACCTGAAAACATTAGTAGTACCTTATGAGGTTTCTGAGTAATTTATTTCATTGTAGTGTGCAAGTAACTTTGGTCTGCACTTGATGGAAGGACTCATTCCTTCAACTATATTTCGTCACTGGACTCTTTAGTAAACACTTTCTAACATTAAATCAATTTTCTAAACCCTGATAACAGGTTTTCACAATTAATTAGAACAATAAATATAATGTTTACATTCCAACTGTCATCCTGTCGAACGTCAGATTCTGTCGTTTAGAAACGACATCTGATGGTCGCCGGTTCACAGTTGTAGTTAAATCGATAATTGAACTTATTGATTGCCAACCATCGAAATAAATCGTATGGAACAATCCTTAATAATTTTCAGCTTTCAGTAAAACTTAATAATAAAATAAATAACCGAAAGCGGAAATGAAATAGTTTTTACAATATAGACTTTTCTTCTAGAAACTTCGATGTCAAATAAATCCATTTTTAATCTGTGATTTATCTTTGACATAATGTAGCCAGGTTGTACGTTGTTAATTACCCCAATTAATATTTCGGAATAATTACCCCGATCAAGACAAGTTTTAGAATTGGGATTTATAAATAAATTGTTTGTTGGTCTAGATCATGAAGATTCTTATTGTTTCAGAGTTTAAACGTCACGTTGGAATGTTGTTAGTGATTTTCAAGAATTTATTATCTTGGTGTAGTATTTATCTTATAATCATTTTACCCGAAATATGGGAGATTTTAGAAATAGTCTGTCTATTTCCGGTTTGTAATCCGTGACAGGATTATTAAAGAGTGGTGGCGTCTATTTGCCCTTGAACACGCTTGAGTGATACTGGAAAACTAATTCCATGTTTTAAAAGGTAAGGATTTGGTGGTAATAGTGCCTAGAAGTGGTCTGTGAGTCCTTCCCTGGTTGTTAAAAGGATATTCTAGTGATCCATGGATATTTATTACAGGATTCCAAATTGCGCATACGCAGACTATTTTCCAGCCAGTCGAGGATCTTACAGTCAAGTGCTTTTTCCCTAAGCCAACCGTGAGTACTTCACCTGCTGACTATTTGCCTTAGATATTTCATGGGATATTCCTCAATGTTAACAATGGATTAGATTCTTGTTCAGGGATACGCAACAAGTTCTTGTTGCGGAGTTGATGGATGCCACATGGGTAATCTTCATTCCTATTGTCCCACCGCTCAGGATCAGGCAAACAGAAGTCGTAACTCCTTATGTTGTATTTGAAACAAGGCCAAGTTAACCGGCTAATGTATTAGCCTTTTAGATTTCCAAGCTCAGTCACCTCCCGGAAGGTTAATTTGCCTCCCTTATATTATTAGGTCCCCGTATTGTCAATTCCAGGAGAGGCACCTCGAGAGATTCGTCTCGCCGCCAGTATCTAGAGGAGAGTCTGGGACCTGGACGCGAGACCCGTTCCTCGAGGCAACTCGAAGCCTCTTGTGGAGACGACTGTGCGGCTGGCAGACCCCGTCTAGCGAAAGCGCAGGCGGGACGGTTTTTTCTTTTATACCTTATTACTTTTCTATTATAATAAGGTTTCAGTAGGAACCTATTGTTTACCGCAGTCCGGTTTTCTGTAGTGGAAACCGGTCTGACAACTAAATTGAAATAGAGGATCTTGGGTTCGACAATCCTCGTTCATCCAGACGAATATTGGACACCTTCGTCGGCTCCAGGATCCGGGACTCTTCAAAGTCCCTGGCGCCCATTTAATAAATATTAACATACATAATAACTGGAAGGTTAAACAATAATATTCAAATTAATAATATTAAATTAGAACTTTTAAAAGGAACAGTACTGGGTTTATCTCCAACTCCCCACGACCGAAGCTTTATCCGCTGAATTATAAGCTGGCTGGCAAAAGTAGGCTTTCACAGTAGTCGCCTACCTCATTTTTAAGACGGTAGCCCCGTATCGGCTACCGTGTGTTATGTTGTGAAGAATTAATTTTATAATTATACTGTATTGAAGATAGTTTCTTGTTTGTTTTCAATTCAATACCCAACCACCTGGCCTCTGGGCTTATGTTAGTTTACCGCTAGGGGGAACAAAAATAAAAATATAACAAAATAATGTGGCAAGAAGCAAGGTTTCACAGTACAAATAGTTACTGGAAAATATCCGAAAATCGTTAATTTGTAGTTATGTTACATAATACTGTATGGGAGAATATTTTCTTTACTACGTAGTTAAGTTTCGCTTTCAATTCGGAATCGAATATTTTTAGGCCGTATCTTGAAATAACATTTCAATTATTTCAAGATAATAACCGCCGACTGTAAGATAATAATGATTTAATTGTAAACGCCGGGCAGTTTCTGGCTTATTACGCCCTCTTAACGTCCTTCGTGCCTTGGAAAGCTCGTCCCGGCTATCATTTGTAGATCTTTGATTGTCGTTACGGGTAGTCAGAAGCCCAAAAGTCTGGCGACCAGTATCAATTGTACCAAGGGGTATCGTGTTAGGATGCTTGCATAAAGAAGCGGTTGTTCAGGTAAAGACAAGTCAGTACCGATCGGTGCGGGTGAAATAATCCCGTGTTAAATTATGCGCTCGCACTTAAGAAACAGCTGAAACATTTCTTTTCGAAGACTAACTTGCAGCGATATGTACCGGGACTCGGGCCCGAAAACCCGCTTTATGCAAGCACCCTTACCCTTACTAGGTTGTGGACGTCAGATAGGCAGACGCTCCATGTCAAATATAGTTAATCAGTTGCATTCGGTTAGACTGGAAGCCGACCCCAACATAGTTGGGAAAAGGATAGGCAGATAGACTTTTTATTTCATTTAAACAGAGATTTTTTTTTTATTTTAGGACTCCTTAAAGCAAACTATTTGCATATATGGACATTTAGATGTTCAACCAGCATTGAAATCGGATGGTTGGTTAACAGAGCCATTTGAGCTTGTGGAACGTGATGGGAAGCTGTTTGGCCGAGGTTCTACTGATGATAAGGGCCCCGTACTTGGCTGGGTGCATGCTATTAATGCGTACAAAGCCGTTGGTGAAGAGGTAAACATATTGTAACTTATCATTTTATTTAATCCTTAATTATTCTGTTGTTCTGTTGATACAGTGTACAATACTGCATTCTTTGTCTTATTATACAATTTTATCTCCTACAATAGATAGATATACGTAACTGAAGGTGTATCTGCATTGATAATTTTCTTTATACCTACCTATATGCTTCAAAGAATTATAAATTCTAAATATCATTGTTTTCAGCTGCCCGTGAATTTGAAGTTTGTGCTTGAATGTATGGAAGAGTCTGGTTCAGAAGGCTTAGATGCTCTACTCTTAGAGAAATTAAAACCAGAGGGTTTCTTTAAAGATGTAGATTATGTGTGCATATCAGATAACTACTGGCTTGGCACCACTAAGCCCTGCATCACATATGGTCTGCGTGGTATCAGCTACTATTTCTTGGAGATCGAATGCGCTCAAATGGATTTACATAGTGGTGTCTACGGTGGAACTGTCCATGAAGGTATTATTTGCTATATTTATAAAAAAAAACTTTTTTTTTTAATAAAAACACTACCCAGAATCGAAACCACGCTGAAAACTAACCGCTTAGCCACTGCGCTCATCGAGCTGTCAACATGATAAATCTAATAAAACAAAACATAAAAATACAATAGAAAACGAATACAAATATAAATTTTATGATGCATAACTGTGATGAGAATATTGCTGCAGCTACATCATGAACAATGGCATATTATCTGACTATTACATCAGTTTGCATATATAAATCTAGATAAATACTAAGTATTCATGTTTGTTACAATATTTTTGTTCACTGACTGTGACTTCACATTAGCTATCCATTAGCGTCTTTATAAATGTTATTCTACCTACAGTAATGTTACATAAAACTGATAAACATTTAATTATCCTTTCACAATACTTTTATCTTGTTGATAAATGCATACCTTTTCTCATTACGAATGCTAGTTACTATGGAACTCGATACTGTCAAGGCTACACTTATCTTAATGATATATTTCATGATCAGTTAAGAAACAGGAGTTGATTGGCCACTGAATTTTGAATACACATAATTATGGATTCTAATCTACATTAAAAATGACGGCCCCTCTGATATTATAAATTGCCTACGATTTTTGTATGGTTTTTAATTTCCAATTGTAAAATGATCAATTTAGCGATACAAAGAAATAGTGCCGACGCCGTCAATTGAGAATGATTGTCTAATTTACAGCGATGACTGATTTAATTTATCTGATGAATGAGCTTGTGGACAAGAATGGCAAGATTCATATCGACGGTATCTACGACTCTGTCGCGCCGATGACGGAGACTGAGAAGAAACTGTATACAAACATTGATTTTGATACCGATGGCTACAGGTACGATGTTTTCACTTCTCTTCCTTTTTACACGACTGCGTCAGAAGAATGGTGATTTTCTTTTTCAGGTTTAGGACTAGAGTACTGGAGCTATTATACCCTATTCAGTGCAACAAAAGACTAAAATACGGAACAAACTTAGCGGTACGCACTAAATAGGTAGTGGTGATAATATATTTGAAGGCAGAATGTATTCTTCCATTAAGTCCTTGATTTCCCTGAATAAGTTATGGATGGTAAATCTAGATCAATTCCTAGAAACGCTTAACTTAACAACTTAAACTCGGAATTTCTCGCTCTACCTACTGTGTAGTATCTACTCTGCGCATTAAGAAACAAGGAAGAAATGTATTATAATTTATAAGCTAATCTCCAGTACAATTACCAAAACAATTTGAAATCAGTAGAGACAAATATTTATGCCAGCTGTAAATGCAAATTGATACGGTATCTGAATGCTGTTTGCGGTGATGAGTCAATATTGAATTATCACATTGTTTACGATATTGCGGTCTTTGAACCCTTGACTTTTGATTTGTTTTACACCAAGTGTCCTAACTTAACTACATATTAATGATTATGTATTTATTACACTGTGGTAACTTGAAACCAATGCTAATTCAGCAACCTTATTCCGTATTATGTAATCGTTGAAATAGTTTCCTAGTATTATAAGTATCAATTGTACCTATGTTTTTATCAGTAACAAACTGGGGGCACGGCCGTGCCCCCGCCAAAACGAACCAAAAACAAAAAGCAGGAGCATTACCTATTTTTTCTCGAAGCGTTTCGTCGTATTTTCAAACCCTCATAGCTTCGGCATGGATAATGCAAGCGCCCTCACATTCTCAGGATAATATGTAGTTAGCAGACTTATAAAACACACTTAGTTTAATTTGTCTAGCTTTTATACTTACTTTAGATTTTATTAATACCTAAACTACGTCGATTGCGTTACTAACTGACTCACTTACTCACTCAACAAAACCTCTAGGGCACTTCCCGAAGTCCTAGAAAGCTGAAATTTCGTATGCAGACACACAACAATAAAAAAATATCTGTAACTTTCACCCACCCACCCCCGTAATGGGGGGTGCAGGTCATGGTGGTAGGTACTGACGGATACCTTAGGCACATGAATACGTGATCTATCAGGGCACTAGAGTTATCAGACCCTCCAGAATGCTTTCTAAACCTGTCATCAAATGATCGTTTGATGGTCTATTACTAATGAAAAATAATTATTGTTTGTAGAAAATCCATAGGTGCTCCTAAATTGGCTCACAATGGCGACAAGGAACAAATATTAATGCATCGCTGGAGATACCCAAGCCTTTCACTACACGGCATTGAAGGTATAACCGTATAAATTTAATAATGGTCTTATATGCGTAATATTTAAATATTTCATGTAGTAAATATGTCATCTAAATACCTTTTTTAGGAGCTGCTTTCCAACCCGGAGCGAAGACTGTAATTCCAGGAAAAGTTATTGGCAAGTTCTCTATAAGAATTGTACCAAACCAGGAACCCGAAGAAGTAGAGAAGCTAGTCTTTGATTTCGTCAACAAGAAGGTTAGAATTTAAATCAGAACTCCTTTTTATAAATATCTTAGTCACTCAATATATTTATGGTAGGTACGGGATTTCCCCGAATATCTCTGTGAGCGATAACAAGACTGTCATCGTTTTACACAATACTTTGAATAATTGTGATATTTAAATAATACCTAATGAGAAAAGTAATGGACAGGTTTTGCAAGAGATGACTCAGGGATTTTACCACAGTATAGAGCAGCATCTTATTTCATGTATTGCATATACATGAAATAAGATGCAGATGCGAGTATGAAATTATTTCCTTAAACTACATGGAGGTCGTAGTTAAATTTTCAAGAGATCTTTGTGGTAAACTAAAGTTGCAGCGGACAAGCCTTGGGATCAGTGATCGGTACTTTCACCATCATACCATTATCTTGCCCTTCTCCCAATTCGTTGGTCTTCGAAATTTCATATCAAGTAAAATACCGCAACACATACACATAAGTACATTCAGTACCATTTTTATTAGTCTGTATTTCGCCAGAAAAATATGGCCAGGATGATGATATTCTATCCTGTGCAGCATATAATTAATAACATTAAATTTGCATAGTGCATAGTGATGCAATGGCGGCTATATCACAAAAAAATAGCCAATAAATAGTCACTAATTTAATAAAATACTCTTAAATGATTGTATTTTTGTTTACAGTGGGCGGCTCGAGGCTCTCCCAACAAAATGCGCATCACGGCACAGAGCGGACGGGCGTGGACGGAGAACCCCGACCACCCTCACTACCAAGCAGCTGCGCGCGCTACCAGGATGATCTACCTTGTAAGACTTTTTGAGTGGACTATACTTAGTTGCTGCAAAGCCTATGTAGGGTTTCGGTGTCTCTCACATCGTCCGAGGTCGTCCCAAGCATGTTTGATTGGGTTGAGGTCCGGGCTGCGTGCTAGCCACTCCATACAGTTAATATTCATCTCTTGAAGGTAGTCATTCACAATTTCGCCAGTATGAGGCCGGGCATTGTCATGCATAAAGATAGCATCCTCTCCCAAATTGACCATAAATGGACAACGTATTCGTTTAGGACTTCTTCCACGTATCTTTCGATAGTTAAGTGCCGTGTTCTATTCCGTTTTTTTATTTTGTTATTTTTGATAGCATAACTTTACAGAGAACTTTACTAAGAAGTTTTATTACTTTCATTTGAGGAACATTTAATTGTCTATTAAACACAATTTATTTCATTAAGCTGGCATTCTTAGTTTCCGAGACTTTCAGGTATCTTTATGTGACCCTAATTCATTGCTCTCTAGTGTACGTGTTATTACGGACGATTTTTACGTTTTGCAGTGTTCTCACATGTATAATTTCAAAATAAATGATGTTAACAATATTTTGTAACCATATGTTGATTTAAAAGAGTGTCCGTGGAGTTTCTTGCCCATTCTCCTCTATAGGTACTCACTGCGCTTTGGAGTGGGCAACTAGTTTCATCTTTCTGACTGACCGACCCCTTGACAATTCAAAAGTGCCTGTAATTGGTTTATTTGAAATAAATGCTTTGAGTTGGTGATATTTGATTTTTTGTTAAGTATTATTGATTATTGAATTATTCGGTTAAATGTTTTGTATTGCAATTAGAGTATAACATATCACGTTGTAATCGTGGTTTGGGGCAATGTTTTAAAAAGGAGTTCAGTTCTGTTTAACTAGTGACCGACCGAAGCTTCGTATTCGGCCGTTTTCGGCCAAAAAATCATGTTTCGGCCATATTTTCGTTTTCGGGTATAAATCAGACGAAGCTTCGACCAAGTCTATGTTATAACTAAAATGAAATTGTTTGCTTTAGACGGAACCCGACATGTCGCGGGAAGGCGGCTCCATCCCGGTGACGATCACGCTGCAGGAGGCCAGCGGCCGCAACGTGCTGCTGCTGCCCATGGGCGCCGGCGACGACATGGCGCACTCGCAGAACGAGAAGCTCAACGTGCGCAACTACATCGAGGGCGTGAGTATACACTTATTATATGACTAGCGGTGAGTGCAGTGGTGGCCCAGTGGTAACGTCCGCGACTTTACGAGTTGTAGGTCCTAGGTTCGAACCCGGACAGGCGCTGATCATTGTGTAAATTATTTCATCACCACTGCTCTCAAAACGGTGAAGGCCTGAACCGGATGTCCTACAACCAAATAGTGACGTCTACCAACCCGCACTGGGCCCGCGTGGTAGATTACGGGCCACTCCCTCTCACAGAGAGGAGGCCTGAGTCCCAGCAGTGGGAACATTATAGGCTGATTATGTGTATGACTAGCGACCCACCCCTGCATCGCACGGTTTTTACAATTTGACAAAAATATCGAGAGTTCTTTATTATACTCGGTTATTTTGAATTCACTGTTAACCTGTCAGGGCGTGAAAGTGCTCATAATTATGAGTAACTTCCACTATGGGACCAACTCTGAAATATCGAAAAAGAATCTGCTGTTTTATACAAAAATTCAATATGTACCTGATGAAAATGTATGAAACAGATGTATTTTTTTTGCTATTTCGTAGTTGGTCCCATAGTGTAAGTTGTTTATAATCAGTGATCGGAGTAGGTAGATTGAATTGGGGTCAATGAACTGGCACGTTTAGATTCGTATGGATATGCCTCCAGGATTTTGAAATTATTAAGATTTTTTTAAGGAAGTATAAAAATATATTTTTATACTTCCTTTGTAAGATTTTTTTAAGGAAGTATAAAAATATATTTTTACACTTCCATTAAATTTTTACAATTTTGTAACTGTGACTATTCTTGAATAAATAAAAATATATTTTTATACTTCCTTAAAAAAATCTTACAAAAGAAATAACTACTAAATTAGTCATATTATGTAAGTTTCAAGATTCACTTTATTACTTGATAAATAAGAAAAAAAACCATTTTAAATGTTTATCTATCGCATTCTATAAATTTCTAATGTAGTAGTTTAAAAATCCTTACTTTCACAATTCAATCCCGTAAGTACCAAAATGAAATCTCGGAAAAAAAGGCTTATCTATGTTATGATTTCTATGACTATTCATGATGCGAGTACCTACGTAAAATCAATCTACCTACTCCGATCATTGTTTATAATCATGAATGCTTTCACCTTCTGAAAGGTGAACAGTGAATTTAAAATCAATGTGTATTTAATTTCCTTCCGGAATAAATGCTCTAAATGAAGGTCAAATCTGCATCACATCATGCCCATAAAGATATAAAATTGTTTAAAAAATACAGTGATATCCATAATATACATAGTCTGGTCATAAGTTTTGTCACATATAGAAAGTAAAAGAAATGACACAATGAGTTACGCACTACAACCATTTATATATCAAATGAAAGGGTATAAAATACAGATTTAAACCACTTTAAAATTATTCGAAATGTCCTCTCCTCTTGCTTCGATACAAGCCTTCAATCTGCAAGGCCAGTCATCAATCGAAGCTCGCACGACGTTCATGTCAATATCGGCGACTGCTTTAATCAGGGATGCTTTTAGTGACTCCAAGTTGCGATGTCAAAGGGGTCATGGCCATCCGGATAGTCCGGGGATACCGCACGGTCTCCTGTGAGGCAGCGAGCCTCCTTGCCGGATTGCCGCCATGGAATCTGGAGGCAAAAGTCCTCGCGCACGTATGGGAGTGGCGCGAGGAGGCAAAACGCCGGGGCGTAACTCCGCTGCCGCGAGAAATCGTGGCACAGCGGACGGAGCTCCGGCAGGATCTCATGGCGACATGGAGAGTACGGTTATCGAAACCCAGTGCTGAGCACGCCACGATTGCGGCGATAACTCCCCTCTTTGTGGAGTGGCTAGAGAGGCGCCACGGCGTACTCATCTTCCGCCTGACGCAGGTCCTCACCGGACACGGCGGCTTTGGGAGGTTCCTGTGTCGGATAAGGCAGGAGGAAACGCCCGGGTGTCACCACTGTGTGGATCGCCCGGAGGACACGGTGGAGCATACGGCTTAGGCAGAGCACCGCCGTGTCCTCGTGGAGGCGATCGGCGGCAGAGATCTCTCGCGTCCGGCCCTGGTTCAGGCCATGGTACGGAGCGAGAGGGCATGGGCAGCCGTCACCTCCTTCTGCGAAGCAGTAATGCTCGCGAAGGAGGAGGCGGGATGGTTGAGGGAAAGGCAAACTTCGCGCCCTTCCCGCCCCCAGCCGCCGCAGGAGACGCCCTGGGCGTCGGGAATCCCGGGCGGATTTCCGGCCACCGTAGGCGCGGGCTTGCGGACGGTGAGCATGGGTAGCTCACCGTCCGGTAAGGACCAGGCCCGGGTCGACGGCGCGTCGTATTCCACGTGCGCCTCAAAGAGATGTCGACAGCACAAATGTAGGCGTCCACTAGGGCCGATGCCTGCCGGCGTCGCGGGAAGGTACTAAAGGGTCACCGAGGCCCCTGGCAACACAGGCAACAGGAAGGAATACGGGTGGGTTTTAGTCGACAAGAGTCTGACACACCCTCCCGCTCCGCCCAGAGCGGGAGAAGTTATTTGAAGATTGCCCAACCAAAAAAAAAAAGTTGCGATGGAGTTTACCGCAGACCTTCTCCTCTAAGTGCTGCCATATTTTGTAATCCAAGGGATTCAAGTCTGGACTGGATGAGGGCCAATCCTCATGCCTGATAAAGTCGATTCCACGGGTTGTAGGCCAGGTTTGGGTACTTTTCGCCTTATGAGCCGGCGCAGAATACTGCTGGAATACCCACTGCCTGTTTTCGAACATTGTTTGTGAAAGCGGTTCCACAATGTTTGTTAGGACTGTGTTTTGATATACGAGGGCACTGGTTTTCACTCCTTTTTCACAAAACAAAAAAACATCTCTGTTGGACCCAAATAACCCCAAGCCAAACCCATGAATGCCGAAGGGTGATGACCACGCTGAACACGTGGCACAAGTCTGCTCGCTTCTTCACTAGAGTGTGCATACACTTTATCATTTTGTTTGTTGAAACTCTCCTCAACATAAAAATTTTTTTCGTTCGATAAAAGTATTTCGCGGTATTTTTTCCCACGTACAGCCATAAAAAAAACCCGACTTCTTTCGAGTTTGATTTTCTTCAGCCGTGCGTTAAGATCTGCTGTTTTTTTTCTATAAGCACGCAGTCCTAGGTCTTCATTTAACACCCTATTAACAGTAGTTCTTCTTAGTCCCATCTGCAGAGCTAACATTTTTTGCTTGCGGACAGGTTTTCGTTATATTCGCGCCTTCACTGCTTTGATGACCGCTGGAGTCCGAACAGTACGAGGTCGACCGCTCCTTTGACTATCTTCTAATCTTGAATCCTCCCTGAATCGTTTGATAGTACGATAAATAAATCTCAGTGGAATTTTCAAATTTTTCCGCAGTTTGAAAATCTCAGTTGGCGCGTGACCGCAACGATGCAATGCAATTACTGCGCCTCTGTCATCTTTGCGCGTCCACTCCGTTTTAGAAAATGAACAAAATTCCAGAAACCCTTTGTTTTTATTTTCTTTAAATATTCAAATTTCGAATGCCCATAATATTTACCTCAGCTTGCATTCTAAATTCGAAATTTTACCTATGTGACAGAACTTATGGCCCGACTACGTATATACCTACTAGGAACAAAGACATATTTGTTGTACTTACAACAAGGCTCAGGAAAATAGGTGGCTTCAGATGTCAATGCTGATGATGCTTTTGTAATAAAATTCCAAGCCACGTTCAAGATCTCAGCCTTAATAAATTTAAATCATTTATTCAAAGTAGGTTGTGGCAGAAATCCTTTTATACCGTTAAAGATTATATTGAGGACAAAAAGGCTTGGGATTGAGCTGCTCCAATTTTTACATACTGCATTTTGTTCTTTTTTTAACTTTTATTTTTTTAGATACACTTTGACATTTAATGACTATTCTACATGAATATTTACTATGTGAAGTTTAATATATTATTATTTAATTATTATGAGTGTGAAGACTATGTGGGTCATAATTTTTTTCTCTGTCTGAGTTAGCTTTACTTTACAGGCAGTTTGAGTACCTACTTTATGCGGCCTACCCAAATGTCCTTTCTTTGGTATTGTTCGAAGAGTCCTTGAGCTCCTTAAGTTCTGAGTTGAGCTACATGATTTCTGACAAATGCGTGAACTGACTGGACAGGTCCATTCAAATCTGTTTGGTTCTTTCCTCAAAACTCGCGTGCACACGAGTAGGGGCTTTTTCAGACCCGAAGCTTTATTAGTATTTAAGGTTACAGCTTTACCTTTTATCGGAAATGCATGACTTTTTCGAAATTCACCCGGAGTGGTAATCATAAGTAGGTCATGGCACATTTACGTTTTTCGGTCGGCCCATACCTATTCGCCTATTCGATTGCAGTCCGTTTGCGGTGACCGAATGGTGTAAATTGTAAGTGGATCACCTGGTTTCGGTCACCGTCTAGTGTATATTGTTTTTCGGTTGGGGATATTTAGTCACAACCTGACTAGTGTTTCGTGGAAACTTATTCCGGTCAAAACGAATTCGGCAACACGGCGTGTAAGGAACACATTCTGTAAACAAATTCTGGTAAACTAAAGGAGAGCTTTTGCGATGGTTTTGCAGATCCTTTTGTGTTGTTGTGCTTGTACAGCGATGTCATCGAGGTTTAAAATATAATACCGCATTACATTGTCAGGGCAGGCAAGCTGATTGTGTTTGAATAATGGCCATCGCAATAAATCTTGTACTACATAATCAGCCTGTAATGTTTCCACTGCTGGGACACAGGCCTCCTCTCTGTGAGAGGGAGTGGGCCGTAATCCACCACGCGGGCCAAGTACGGGTTGGTAGATGTCACACGTCTTCGAATTTTTGGTTCTAGGATATGCCGGTTTCTTCACGATGTTTTCCTTCACCGTTTTGAGAGCAGTGGTGATGAAATAATTTACACAAAGTAAAGCGCCTGTCTTGGTTGGAACCTACGACCTACAACTCGTAAGTCGCGGCCGTTACCACTGGGCCACCACTGCTCTCCCGCTCAATCTTATACTAGGTACTGACCAAACATGTATTAAATTGCTATCAAACACAGGTAGGCAAAAGAGGAGTGGTTATTGTTCCAAGGCGGGAGGGTCACGCGTTACAACTTGTCCTTGTGTCTACAATACTATGCAACATCGAATATTCAAAACAAAACGGAAAATCTGTATATGTAACATCACGTAATTGTTAAGTAATTTAATTACGGACATAAATCATAATTCGCGTCGTGTAACGTTATTCTCATGTCACCAGTATTTAGCACTTTTGCAGGGATGTTGAAATGTGTGAAATTATAACATAACGTCACGTCTAACTACCGGCATGGGTAGTCGGAGATGTATAGCACACCCACATTTTGCCAGATAAGTAAAGTAAGACTTGATAAGCCCCAAGTAATGGGGCTAAGGCTATTACCGTTAACCGGACTCGAAGCTGTTACACAATTACAGTTAGCCCGACCTGGGGATCGGATCCAGGACCAGTAAATCAACGAGGCAGTCTACCTATTTAATAAATGTCTTAATTTCATTCAAACAGACAACGCACGGCCGAAACTGTTGGGTCTAGAAGTATGAAATTTTGCACAAGAGTTTTTTACACAATGAAACCCTTTTAAGGCCTCCCTTAAAAGGGTTAAATAGGAGATGAAAGTTTATGGGGAAGTTTCTCATTTTTATCGATGGAAAACCCATCGGGCACACGGCTTGTATCTCTATAAATCACAAATATCGTGTCATAATTTTATGTCACCACTATTTAGCATCTTTTCAGCTTTCTGGGCAGCGTTCGGAAAGGTCCGCAATATCTTCTCGTCCCACATACCACAGTTTCTCAAGACGAAAGTCTTTGACCAGTTCGTGTTGCCAGTGATGACTTATGGCACTAAAACGTGTTCCCTCACAATGGGCCTTATTAGAAGCCTAAAAGTCACCCAATGGAGTAGCCCTCTCCATTGGGTGACTTATAGGCTTCTTGGCTTGGAGTTTCCCTACGTGATCGAATCAGAAATGAAGAGATCCGCAGGCGAACTGAGGTCGTAGCCCGAAGAATTGCTGCCTGCCTGAAACTTAAATGGCAGTAGGCAGGGCAAATTGCTCGCAGAACAGATGACGTAGCATTGGAAGGTCCAACGTGGACCGATGACCTTGTGAAAGTCGCAGGCACCCGCTGGATGCGGGAAGCACAACCGGTCGAAGTGGCGGTGCTTGGGGTTGCCTATGTCCAGCAGTGGGCGTCTTTCGCCTGTAATGATGAATGATGATGACTATTTAGCATCTTTGCGGGGATTTTGAACAATTCCGACAATATTGTGATATCATTAAAACAACAAAAACATGACGTGTGGTATCGTAAAATTCTGACGCGTTCGTGTGTTTGTAAACAAAATTCATCCGCGTAAAAACCCGATTGTTTTCCCGTCGGAAAGAGTAGGCTCGACTTCGTGACTCTTATCACGTACATACAAAATCCCAAAAAAAAAAAAATAGATTTCCTCTTCTTTATATTCAAATATTATATTCAATCACAACATTTTAAATTTTCATCCAAATCATTGTATGATATACTTAGAGAGGCTTGTGGCTAAGTAATAACATCCGCACGGGTCATTCAATCAGGTTAAGCTACTCTTGCCGCGGTTGGTCCGTAGATGGGTGACCATCATTACATACCAAGACCCCTCCGTGCCTCGGAAAGCATGTTAAGCCGTTGGTCTCGGCTGTCATTCGTGATCTTTGACAGTCGTTACGGGTCGTCAGAAGCCCGAAAGTCTGACAACCAGTCTTACCAAGGGATATCGTATTACCCAGTAACTGGGTTGTGGAGGTCAGATAGGCAGTCGCTCCATGTAAAATACTGGTATTCATCCGGTTAGACTGGACGCCGACCTCAATGTAGTTGGGAAAAGGCCAGGCAGATGATGATGATATACTATACTGTTGAAGTACATAAATGTTTATATTAACTTAGTATCGTCGTTTTGCTATTCCATTTGTCATTAGAAACTAGCTAAAAAGATCAATATTGAAAAAAATATTGATCTTCGAATAGTCATCTACGCACAAAAATGGGCCAGAATAATTGTTGGCTCCTCATATACGCGTAGTTATTTAGTATCACAATAATTATAAAATATTATGGGCACTAGCCTTTCAAGGTTTTCGCTTGGTTAACCTGTAAACATGTACGGGGGCCTCAAATACAACAATTGGAGGTTTTTTTTCCTGAAAAAAACTAGTACCTACCTACTGTACCTGTGTGCAAGCGGAATTTCCTCAAATATTGCCTTAATCTTTACCGAGGATAATTTTAATAGTTGTTAGTACTACCCGGACGCGACTGTACTTACAAAAAGATTGAATTTTTCTGTTCTTTTTCATTGATGTTGAATTAGTAATGATACTAAAAAATAAAATAAATGATAGAGATTAGTTTTAACGCGTTTTCGGACAAAACGTCGTGTGAGATCCGTGACTCATCAATCTCCAAAGGGGACTTTTTCAAGGTTCCGTAGTAAACAAGGAACCCTTATAGTTTCGGCATGTCCGTCTGTCTGTCTGTCTGTCCCCACTGTAGCTCAGAGACGCTTAGTGCTAGATTGCCTCCCTTGCACGTAATGTGGGGATGATATTTTTTGTCTCGCCTAGCCCATGGTGTGGGGTATCGTTGTATAGGCCGTTCAAAAATCAGATCATCAAAAATTTTTGATAGAGTCATGTGTTCCCCCCCCCCCCCCCCCCCCCCGCCAGATAAATGGTTGTTTATGGAGATATGAAAAAAGTCATGGCAATAATAGTACATATAATGAAATTAAAAGAAAGACTATCACAGCTAAGTAGGCTTTACAAGTTAACGAGTAATAGTCGACCAACTTAAATTTGCAGTTGGAGAATTGACCGTGGCATGTATCGATGTATGCGAGAACATGTTTTACAACTACAATGTTAATTTTGTTTTTGGGATAAATTCATACCAACTTCCCAACTACGTTTCCTTTTGTGCGTGGTCCGCACTTGGCCGGTTTTTTATATTCCAAAAAAGGCGTCTGGAGTGTGATGCAATGGGCTTTAGGGATTAAATTGTGATAATCCAATTTGGAATACCTAGTATTAGCATTTCGGCGAATGTGCTCTGGAATTTCCAATGCTACACAAAGCGAAATGCATAAACATTATTTTAGGTGAATTTATCGAATTACCAAGTATGTAAGTCGATATACTGACTGACAGGATATTCAGTATTTTTTAAACTGTTCCCGCTAATTTTTTTTTGTTATTGTTACAGATAAAACTGTTCGCGGCTTACTTCCACGAGGTTAGCAAACTTCCAAAGTCAAGCAAGTAAAACATTTAACATAAGTATATTTTGTGACTCTTAGGAGGCAAGAGCGTTTTGTACGACAAGCAGTATATTCAAGAGGGATTTTCTACATTCCTACCGTTAAGTACACACATTGCATAATTATAATTATGTATGTTTTATCTCGCATAATATATCTCGGTGCCTTATCCGTACACTTGGTCTGGTGTACTGAATTATTTTAGTTTTTTTACTTATCATAATGTATTCTTAATTTTTATATTACGGATACTATGTTCCGTTTTGTATTATGTAATTTTATTTGTTTTGCTTTATTTGCCTGTATCATGTAAAAGATTTTTTGCATAATAAACTTTTTCCTATATCGAATTGTATCAGATTTTTATTAAATTCCAATTCCGCGTCGTCCACCCACAACAGTATTTTTTCCGACTCCAGGCTTTGGTACCAGTCCTTTGTATTGATCTCTATGATTGAACTTTGGGCTGGACCGAACAGTTTCGGAGATCGACGATACACTTTTCAAGTAAACTAGCAGCACGATTTCTCATTGGCTTGGTATGCTAGGATCATGTGCATGATCCGTATTAAGAGTCTTAATTATTGTCAAGTTTTACGTTCATAATAGAATAAACTAATGAATAAATAATGAAGTAAATGAAAGAAAGAGAAGAAATAAAGAGAGAAAGGCTAAATATGGGCCTCCTGATGACCACTTCAACACAGGATCAATGGGAATCTGTTGTATTAGCCATAATCACCACGTGTGACTGACGAATTGGTAATCGCAGTTTGTTTTTGTTATTATTTTAAGACGCTGGACTGGACTGGACAGGGTATCAATGTAAACGGCGAGTACATCTCACACCTTCGTTTTGCCGATGACATCGTCATAATGGCAGAGACGCTGGAACAGTTAGACCAGATGCTGCATAGCCTAAATGGAGCCTCTCGGCGGGTTGGCCTCGGCATGAATTTGGACAAGACGAAAGTCATGTACAATTCGCACGTCTTGCCGAGTCCAATCCACATCGAAGGGTCGCTTCTCGAAGTTGTGAAGGAGTACGTCTACCTAGGACAAGTTATCCAGCTCGGTAGACACAACTTTGAGAAAGAAGCCAACAGGAGGATCCGATTGGGTTTTCCAACGCTGCCCGCGTTTGGAAAACTTCGTCAAGTCTTCTCGTCGCCAATCCCGCAGTGTTTGAAGACTAAGGTCTTCAACCAGTGCGTCCTGCCCGTTATTACATACGGTGCCGAAACGTAGACACTGATAGTCGGGCTGGTCCACAAATTAAAGGTCGCTCAGCGCGCCATGGAGCGGGCTATGCTCGGAGTTTCTTTGAAGGATAAGATCAGAAATGAAGTTATCCGGAAGAGAACCGGAGTTACCGACATAGCCTGCAGAGTCAGCAAGCTGAAGTGGCAGTGGGCTGGCCATGTGTGTCGAAGGACCGATGGCCGGTGGAGCAGACGAGCCCTGGAGTGGAGACCGCGTATCGGCAAGCGTAGTGTGGGACGCCCCCCAGCTAGATGGACCGATGACCTTAAAAAGGTGGCTGGGACAGACTGGATGCGGAAGGCGGAGGACAGGGTGTTGTGGCGCAGTCTGGGAGAGGCCTATGTCCAGCAGTGGACTGCTATGGGCTGAGTTGATTGATTGATTGATTGATTGATTATTTAAAGAGGGGGATGAGGCGGCCTTCAATCCTTTTGAAGCAGTCTGATCGCAGTTTTATTTTCCAAATATCGGAACTTAAATAAAAAAAGCGGGACTGGGACGATAACATCGGGACGTAGAATAAAATCAAAAATACGGTTATAATCCTTTAATTCATAACTAGACTTCATGAGATCAAAAAGATTCGCCCGCTCGCCTTCTGCACTGTAGTATTTTGTAAGTGCTACAACGTCAAGAAGATAAGCATCCCTGCACTGAGTTCAGACAGAGCAGTAAAATGCTCAAGCAGTGCAATGCAGGATTGATAAATTGATAATTAACGAAATCACTTGTGTAATAGACTCAAAGTAGCGTGCAAAAGATGATTCCCTGTGCTGTTTGTTCGAGCATGATCGAGCATTTTGCTGCTTTGTGTGCGCTGACGCTTACAACAAACTGCAATCATGAAACTGTCTACCAATGTTCATTCATAGAGTGGTTCACGGAATGACCGCGAGGTTATATAAATTATGGTCTGATAGATAAGGTATAAGTGAAATATTGGAACATGTACGCCTCTTCACATAAGGGTACATAGTAGTACTTGAGGTAGCCGAATTCAAGGCATACATTAAACAGGTATATACCTACATTATTAGAAATTACCTACGTCATTATTACAAAATGACGACATACGATTATTGATTAAGTAAATATTTATTATTTAATATCTTATGAATGTGCCTTAAATGTGAGTGATGAGTTGGATAAAAAGCTCATAATATAATTATGTTAACGCCATTAAATCTTTCATATTTAGCGCGCAAGTTTAATAATTTATCTTTATAAAATTCAAGTTTGTAAAATAAATCAAAATCGCGATATTGATGACAGTGGTGACAGTGGTGGTCGAGGTTAAAAAATATAAACATTGAGGCTTTCGAACATCTACACTCCACTATAGGGGCAGTGAATAATACATTTATTAATTATCCATTGTTCAAGTTAATTATGTAGTGGTAATTAAGTTTTTTGATAACCAAAGCCGAAGTATCGCGCCAAAGGTGCGTGTTTACATTTTTACTTGTCACAAATATCACACATACAAATCTAGATTCAATTTAAAATATGATAAAATTAAATATTACCTATTCAGTGCGAAAGTGATTCTGCCAAACGATTTTATTTTATTTTGTTTGACTCGAGCAATTCATATGACGAATATCAGAAATTGATACTTGGAAATTTAAATAAAATGGCTTTATGTTTTTCGGACATTGTATGTAGGTACTTAATCCGAATCAACAGACAGGACCTTATCTACCTCATGTATTGAATTTCGCGCCGAATTGTTTCTACGCATATTCTGAATTTAAATTCCGAATGCGCTCGCTGTTCAAAATTACATATTTTAATTTATTGGAATAACAATTTATTGTGGACTGACACTTTCTGATAGTTTGGTACAGAATGCCCAGTATACATTTTTAGGGTTCCGTAGTCAACAAGGAACCCTTATAGTTTCGCCATGTCCGTCTGTCGGTCTGTCCGCGGCTTAGCTCAGAGACTCTTAGTACTAGAAAGGTGTAATTTGGCATGGGTATACATATTAATCACGCCGACAAAGTGGTAATATTTTTAGGGTTCTGACTGTTCCTAAATTACCCTAGGCTGATAAAATTTTCGTTTTTCCTAATTCTGTTAATATTTGTATTTAAGTCGGTTTCCCCGTTAGGGAAGAGAATCGTAGAACCCCTATTTTCCACACGGTTCTGTAGGGCTCGTCCCAGAATGGTCACCCTCCCACCGATTGTAATAAATTCCCATGAACTATTTCGCCTTGTTCCGACTTAGAAAGCTAGAGCAAGGAGGGGATACAAGAAAACAACGTCATTGTAAAATAAGTTTGGGAATTCATAGGTAAGAACATTAAGGAAAGGAAATCTAGTTTATTTACTTTTCTTTTTATTATGAAAGTTAGAAGACATGGGTGGAATACAAAAGGGTAATTGACACGTAGCGCTTGGAGAATACATTATTTTGAGTTACTTTACTGAATTTCCTTAAAATAATCTAGAAACCCACCCGAATGAGGTGGGGCTGCTTTATATCATTTGTCACGTCGTACGTATACCATCAGTCCTAGCGTGCATAGACCTAGCGAGGACCTGCTGCGATTCCAGAAGGACACGTTCCCCACACTTAAGCATGTCTTACTCAATCCTCAGGCAGAGGACTGCGAAGTGCCTCTGCCATTGAGCGAGACAAGTTTCCAGATTACTGGACCCGTAAATAACCTCTTATAACGGCCTACTCACCCTTTACTAAGACAATACAAAACTAAAACAAGCGTCCGCAACGTCAGTCGGTTGCAGAATTCCTTACGATTGCCTTGCTATTCGCCGAAGTGGTTATTTCAAATCGTCACTTCACACTTCCTTAATCTACCCCATTTAGAGGGTGCTTGCAGTGTAATAGGCAGCTGTCCTATATTGTCTTAGCCTAGCAACGAGGCGATTCTATCTGGGCATCCAAAATTACGTGTCACGCACTTTTTTTTTTTTGTAACAGTAAGAGGGCTATGGGGATCGCCCGGAGGACACGGTGGAACATACGGTAGAGGTCTGCCCGGCTTGGGCAGAGCACCACCGTGTCCTCGTGGAGGCGATCGGCGGTGGAGATCTCTCGTGTCCGGCCCTGGTTCAGGCGATGGTACGGAGCGAGAGGGCATGGGCAGTCGTCACCTCTTTCTGCGAAGCAGTAATGCTCGCGAAGGAGGAGGCGGGACGGTTGAGGGAAAGGCAAATTTTGCGCCCTCTTGCCCCTAGCCGCCGCCGGAGACGAATGGACGTCCGAACGGCGTCGGGAATCCTAGGCGGATTTCCGGCCACCGTAGGCGCGGGCTTGCTGACGGTGAGCAATGGGTAGCTCACCGTCCGATAAGGACCAGGCCCGGGTCGACGACCCGTTGTGTTCCACGCGCGCCTCAAAGAGATGTCGTCAGCACAAGTGTAGGGGTCCACTAGGGCCGATGCCGGGGTCGCGGGAAAGTCCAAAAGGGTTACCGAGGCCCCTGGCAACACAGGCAACGGAAGGAACACGGGTAGGTTTTAGTCAGTAAGAGTCTGACACACCCTCATGCTCCGCCCAGAGCGGGAGAAGTTATTTGATAATTTCCCACCCAAAAAAAAAGACCATCATTAAAACTAAGAAACAAAAAAAAACAATGACCCACATAGTTCTCACATTCCTAATAATTCAAATAATATAATACTTTACAAAGTAAATCTTCATGTCATTGTTTATATAAAATGTTATATAGAATAAGAAAATATAAATAGCTAGCATAATAAAAAGAGTAAAAACAACATTCACTGTAAATGTATAGGAGCAGCTCAATCCCAAGCCTTTTTGTCCTCAATATAATCTTTAACAGTATAAAAAGCTTTCAGCACAGATTCTGTTTTATAAAACATTTGAATTTATTAAGGCTTAGTTGTTATTGTGACTAGGAAGATTATTATAAAAACGTATACACTGGCATCTAAACGAGCTGGATATTTTTTTAAGCCTGGTTGTAGGAACAGCGTGTTGGTTCCAAAATTATGTCTATCACATTTTATAAAAAAATAAAAAAAATATTTTCATAAATGCATTGGCAAGGTACCGTCATAATATTAATCTTTTTAAATTGTTCCCTAAGAGATTCGCGGCGACAGATTATAAATGGCTCTGACAACTCTCTTTTGCAAAATAAAGATGGATTCAATGTCAGCAGCCCGACCCTACAGTAATATGCGATGCGCCATAATGCTGTGGAAGTAGCTAAATTAGACCAAACGCGCGGTTTCTACATCTATTCACTGTCTTATCTTTTTAACAGCATAAGCGGCCGAGCTTAGCCGCACCGCAAGAGATGTTATATGTAGTCCCAGTGAACGAAAAAAAACCAAGGAAGCATTACTTCAAGGGAACTAAGCGCGCATCTTGACACAAAATCCCAAACAAATTCACACATTGAAAACCCGTCGCTGATTCGCGAAAATACACAAACAAAATTATTAATACTCTGGATGCACAGTTAAAAATGAACCTTATTTCGTGATTGTTTGGGTTTAAATTAACATGTAAAGTATAGGCCGCTAACGACATTTCTACGACGCTTTCTACCCACCATTCGTCGCCCGGGATGTTTTATGTAATAAGGTGCAACGCAAATAATTAATCGTGATATTGATGGTATTCAAATATAGAATTAAGGTAAAACTTAATTATGTTCTATGAACTGGTTATGAGGTCTGTAAATAGAGCAGTGTTTAGGAAGTAATAATAAATTTTAGCATACACCTACCGTGTATGCTAAAATTTATTATAAGGTAAATAAAAAAATGTGTGGTCTATTTTTTATTTATTTACAGTTTAGGTATCTATACATTAACATTTTATCACTGCTTATTATTTGCTCAGTGTTACATACATACATAAACTCACGCCTTCTTTCTATGGGAGTAGACAGGAACTACAGACATTGTTATTGCTCAGTGTTATCATGAACATAATTAACGTGAATCCCAATGTTATTACATTAAATATAATAAATAGCGATGTGTTTACACGTGAAAACTAAATCCAGCATTATTTTTATGCAAATGTGATTTATTTATACACCACTTCACTGCACAAGACGGCATTTTTAAATAATTAACACGCAAAAACCGGTAAAAAATAGTCGATCACCGCTGTTGCCTACTGCGGACGAACTAAAAGCGTCAGCGGCGCAATCGGTAAGCCCCGCCTACCGCGGCGCAATCTGCTTTGGGTCATTTTTTAAAGCTAGGAATGTTTTTTTCCGTTCACTGTGTAGTCCCCATTATACGAGTAGTTTCTCGTCTAGAGTGATTCCTAGGAAAACCGTTTGATTAATAAATTTCAGTTTTATTCCATTCAATATGATATATGCTACTTCTAACATTATGTAATTTAAATCTAATGCATTTGGTTTTTTTTGTCTTTTAGTACTAAATTATATACCGTAAACCAATCTTGGACCTGTAGAATAGAGTTATTCACGTCGTCAAGATTTTGTAACCGTCGGTCTATTTTAAATATCAATGATGTGTCATCTGCAAATTACACCATCTTCGGTTGATTTTGAAGTAATTGGGGTAAATCATTAATGTAAACTAAAAAGAGGAATGGACCTAATATCGAACCTTGAGGAACGCCCATTGCCATTTCAGACCCCAATGAGTTTGCGCCGTTTAGTTGAACTTTAACCTTTCAGGTATGATATTAGTAAATCAAGAGCTGTATTCCTAATCCCATAGTGCTTTAGTTGCAGCAGAAGTGTCTCATGGTTTACGCATTCGAACGTCTTAGGGGTACAATGCGCTTTGCTGAAACTGTACTGTTGTTCATGAAAGATAGAATTTTTATTAAAGTGACGTAACATTTGATTGAGCATCAACTTTTCAAACACCTTACTGAGAACTGGCAGAATTGACACAGGCCTATAATTGTTAGGTTCTTTACTAACACCGGATATGAACAAAGGAACTACTTTACTACGAACTACTTGAGAGCAGTGGTGGCCCAGTGGTAATGGCCGCGACTTACGAGTTGTAGGTTCGAACCCGGAGTCCCGGACAGGCGTTTTACTTTGTGTAAATTATTTCATCAACACTGCTCTCAAAACGGTCAAGGAAAACATCGTGAGGAAACCGGCATGTCCTAGAACAAAAAATTCGAAGATATGTGACATCTACCAACCTGCACTGGGCCCGCGTGGTGGATTACGGCCCACTCCCTCTCACATAAAGGAGGCCTGTGTCGCAGCAGTGGGAACATTATAGGCTGATTATGTATGTTATTTAACTACTTTACTGTGTTTCATGAGATCTGGAAAGACTCCTTGGTCAATACCGGTGTTAAATATGAAAGCTAGCGGCTATCAATCCAGTTTGGTGTACTTGGTGAAGCTTAACCCCCGGTTAATCTCTCAATCCCGGGAAGTGTGCAATGCAATGCAATCTGCAGACAGTCAGTCCATAGGAAGTATTACCTACTTCCTATGGACTGACTGTCTGCAGATTTCCTTTTCCTTCACTAAAGTTTAGTTGATTTGTGTTCGTAAACAATTACAAGGTAGCATTATAGCTTAAATTGGCCCTAACGAGTTGCAAACAACAATTTGGTTAAGCCTTCCATAAAAGGTGCATGACTGCCTTAAGTGTCATGTCTTGATTGTGGTTGTCTATAGTGTCACACGGTCACACCCAATGGAAGGCCTTCTCCGAGTCCCTAGAACCAGACGAGGTATAGGATACCTCGATCATGTCATACAAAGGAATAAGGAGGGATATATATAAATAGTCACCACACCCAACACCCAATCGACAATCACCCAATCGCTTAAAACTGACTCACTGAGATTCTCGCGCCTTACACACTACTTGCATTAATACTAGATTAATATAACAGTCTAAAACTACACTTATTATTTAACCTACCTGTTAAATAACACTCTCGCTATCACGATCTCTCCATGAACACATAGTGTCATTGCTATCGACTAAGTTCAACTATCCTAGCCTAGCCTAAATCGACCGCTCCCTCTCGTCGTCTCAAGCCAACCACCCTGACTTCATAACATCAGTCCCTTCAATCCCTAAAAAAAGACTTTAACATAATAGGTTTATGGATGTTTTTGTACAATTTCTCAATTGTTTTAATCCATTTGAAATACCTGAGCCCAACGTATGGTAACCAGATGTTATCACTGGTATTGTGAGCTGCAATTAGAAATCGGATATTTTACTCGTATGCTTCGAGCGACTGTTGTTGTAGTTCGAGAACTACAACAACAGTCGCTCGAAGCATGTGGCGGTTTTAAAATAAATATTATATTTGTTATTAAATAGGACTACGTGACAGACAGAGTATTCGCTCCTACTCGTAAAGCGGGGATTTTTTTTCTCGTCTATCCCGTTATGTGGTGACATTGGAAAGTTCGTTCAAAAATATTGCGAGTATGTGAAAACCATCTTTCGATTCAGGGATCCGTTTGCGAAATATTAAGTTTCAATTAAGAGTCAAGTGTCCATCCCCCCTATCAGCTAAATGGTTGTTTTTGGATATATGAAAAAAAAAACACTTATTTATATAAATATTTTATTTTATTTTTATATCGTACAGAAAGTTATTGAGATAATACATATATCGATCTCTTATTATGCCAAGAAAATAACTTGAATAATGTATGCGATTAGTAAATTATATTAAATTCAATTCACTGAAATTTGATAACAATTAATTCAAAAATTACATTATACAACAATTTACAACTTATAATCTAGGAACTCAAATACACTACATAAGCATTAATCAATGAGTAGATTTGTTAAAACAAACTTACATTTTAAAAACCGAAGAGTTCTTATTTTACTCGGAATTTTATTATACAATTTGATGCACATGATATAGCTGTTGTTGGATGTGAGTGTGAGATTCGTCTTGGGTTGCTATAACTTTTTAGTACTATGAGATCGAGGGGCATAGTAGCTTGTCGCTTGAAATAATCGTATGCTTGAAAACAAATATACATAATTCCAAGATATAGATGCACGATGTAGTAAGTATCTTGTATTTTCTTAAGAAAGGGCGACAAGACTCTATTTGTTTCAGCCCAAATATAGCCTTTTTTGCATCACGAATGCTTGATCAATTTCTACACGGCGACCCCAAAGAACAATACCATATCGCAAAATGGAGGATATATAGCCGTGATATGCAGTAATGGCGACGTTGCGAGATATCTCGCAGCTAATACGCCTCAGAGGGTAATCAAAACTTTTAATTCTACTGCAAACGTCATTTACATGTTTTTTCCAGGAGCATAATTTATCTAAAGATATCCCAAGAAATTTAACTGAGTCAATTATCTGTCAGGGCGACCCCTTTATATGCTACATTTAGGTTCAATAGTGTTGTTTGTATGTATAATAATAATAATTAATCATTTATTTATAAGAGGGACACATTTACAATAAATACCTTAACAATTAAAATAGAGCACAGTTGCTAATTTGCCTGAACTAGGTTGGACCTGTGCTTCAGGATAGAAAGTGCATAAATACATAATGTTATAAATTAACAATGAATATAGAGTTACAACTAAAATAAAACTTAAGTAAATAAAAGTAAAATAGCATGTTATGTTAGCAGTTCTATTTGCAGACAACAAGTAGATCTTCTGTCTGGGCATAATTGACGGTTAGTAAATACTTAAGTAAAATGTTCTTACAGCTATAGTAATTTAATTTATAGATACTTAGTTTTTTATTTAATCTATTGTACAGAAATGGGCCTAAGAATATAAAAGTCTTTGTACAAAGACATGTTTTGAGGTTGCATTGGATATGCATACTATACCATTCCGTCTCTTGTTAGTATTGTCGGCATTGTAGATAAGCATGGTGTGCTGTTTTAATACTAAGTACATTATGAAATGCTGGCGAACTGTCAGTACGTTGCAGGATTTATATAGCAGATCTGTGGGAAAGAAGAAGGCATGGAAGTTTGCTACCTTCAAAATAGCTCTCTGAGCTCTTTCAAGAGGAAGCACATTAGTTTTTGGTGCGCCACCCCAAGACTTGATACAGTATTGAATTATAGATTGACATAGGGCCAAATAAACTGGTGTGATCAATTTTGAATCTCCTAATGTTCGCAATTTCTTAAAAACATATATTAGTTTGCGCAGTCTTTTAACCAGGCTTTCAATATGTTTTTTAAAAGAAAGTGTGTCGTCCATTATTATCCCCAGGTATTTTATGTTGCTCGTTTTGAGGATAAAAGGACAACACATGTTGCCTGTACGGTTTCCACATTGATGGGCATATAGATAAGGGTTAGTAAGGTTAAGTTGAGGGTTGTGTATGGAGAAGGTAATATATTTTGTCTTGTCGGCATTTAATGTTAGTAAATTGCATTGAAGCCAATTAGTCACAGTATTTAAACCTAGTTGAGCGATTTCAAACAGTTCGCTACTGGATTTAGCGGTAAATATTAACGCCGTCTCGTCGGCATATGATATAATTTTGCCGTCTTTAATATTTAAATTACACAAAACATTATTATAAATCAGGAAAAGGGTGAGGCCTAGAATGCTACCCCGGGGAACACCAAAACTAGTATTTTTCTGTTAATCACTTGTAATATTATCTATTCTAACACATTGGTACCGGCCATTTAAATAGTCAGTAAAAAGTTTCAGCGGCGTTCCCCTTATTCTTATGGTCTCTAATTTGTTCAGAAGAACAGAAACAGCCACCGTGTCGAAGGCCTTGGCTAAATGAAATTGCATACATTTTATTTTACTAATATTGACAAAATTATTAGCTTCAACTCTTCAAGAGACTCTATAGACGTTTGGAGGGCGGTAGGTGTTTTTATCGTTGCCTTTTAATATAATAGTAGTATCGTCCGCAAACAGTACATTTATGATTCAAAATATTTGAAAGTCGTTTATGTAGAGCAAGAACAACAGTGGACTTAAAATAATGCCTTGTGGCACGCTATGAGTATTTAACAAAAATGAAGACTGAAATAACTCTCTTGTTTTGGATTGATCATTATAACTTGATATTTCTACCGCCTGTACTCGATCAGATAGATATACGAAATATGTATATGACTCCAGCCAGTCGTACATTTTCCTCTAACTCCGTATCTGAAAACTTTTGTAATAAGTGGTCATGACTGACATAATCAAACGCCTTACTAGCACAAACAGGAATGTTAACTGAAAGAGGATTGTTGTCCGTTATTGAGTTTAATAATTGAAAGCCTGCTAAACATGTAGGTACTTCTATTTTTGCCTAAACCATTTTGTTCATCATTTATAATTTGGTGTTTTTCAATGAAGTTAGATAATTTGTTATGAAATACTTTTTCAAATAATTTGGAAAATATAGGTATTAGTGTAACGGGCCTGTAATTGCCCATTTGAGTTTTATGCCCTTTTTAGGGTTCCTTAGTAAACAAGGAACCCTTATAGTTTCACCATGTCCGTCTGTCTGTCTGCCTATCCCCGCTGTAACTCAGAGAGGCTTAGTACTAGAAAGCTGTAATTTGGCATAGGTACGAGTATACATATTAATTACGCTGACAATGTGCTAAAATATAATAAATAATTTTTATTTACATAATTTCCTCGCTGAATTTCAATAATAATAATAATAATAAGCTGGCAACACCAAGTCAACAGAACGTCTCGTTTTCCAAATTTTAATATACAGGGTGGAATTTTGTAATGCCACCTGGAGGGTAAGTACTCTTAATACTGCAGATAGAAAATTTTACTCAAAGGAAACATTCCTTTGTTTTTGTATAGAAAGCAAACTGCATTCAAAGATTTTCGAAAATTCTCTTCTCCCACACCCGGGAATCGAACCGGCTAAAATCTGAAAACATTATACCCTGTACTTTTATTGCATCGATCGTTAGGGTCAATTATAAGGTTGAAATTTCTCTAACAAACATGATAAATTAAATGAAAGGAAAACCAAGAAATCTGAAGTTACAAATTCAATGAGTCAAGTTAAAGCTCTTTAACTAACATCCATCTTTTGTAATGCAGACTCCTTTGCGACATACTCGTAGCTGCGTGTATGAGGTAATTTAAATATGGAATGTTAGATTAAAATTTGAAAATTAGATTGTCATAGTTGTTATTCACATTTGATTGTTTTTACAACTCATTTCACATTTTGTCTCACGGTGAAAATGGCTTATCAAGAACAGTTTGATTTAATGGAAGCTTATTTTTTAAATAACAAAAACGTGAATCTAGCTCTGCGGTGGTATGGAGAGAGATATCAAGACCGACAGGCACCAACTCGGTTCGTATTGAAAAGAATGGTAGAAAATTTAAAGAATACGGGTGGTTTCAAGAAGAGACGGCAAACTATTCAGCAAAACTATTTCGATTTTGAACTAGATGTTTTAACATACTTTGAATCATTTCCAAAGGCTTCAAGTAGAGATGCTGCCGATGAATTAGGAACAACCCACACTCGCGTACTTAAAGTGCTGAAAAAGTATAAGTATAAATGCTATCGTGAAGGTCGGTTGGTGCAAAAATTGCATATTGGGGATCGTGACAGACAATTACAATTTTGTGAAAACATGCTTGGAGAAATTGACCGAAACCCTAATTTTTTGAGTAACATTGTATGGTCTGACGAAACCAACTTCAGCAATAATGGCATGTACAATCGCCGCAATAACCATTATTGGTCTCGAGTGAATCCTGTTCGTGTTCATGAAACTAACAATCAAGTAAGATTTTCTTTCAACGTTTGGTGCGGAATTATGAGAAATAATGTAGTGTTAGTCCACGTGTACGAAGGTCATTTAAACACTGTCAAGTATATTGAAATACTGGATCTCTTAAGAAACGAGTTAAATGGTTTCCCCGAGGAAGAGCGAAACCAAATAATTCTACAGCAAGATGGTGCTCCAGCACATAACAGCAGAATCACTACTGCCTACATTAATAACCATTTTAATACCTGGATTGGTACAAACGGCACAATCAGATGGCCTGCGAGATCGCCAGATCTCACCCCATTAGATTTTTTTTGTGGGGATATGTAAAAAATCAAATTTACATGAAATCTTATGCGAATGACAACGAGTTGACAGAAGGTTACTAGAAATGAATTCGTTAAAAGAATAAATTTGTGTATCCAAGAGAATGGAGCCCATTTCGAGCAACTAATTAGTTAGTTTACCATTTTTTGTAAATAATTAAATTAATTTAAGATTTCCTGGTTTTCCTTTCATTTAATTTATGTTTGTTAGAGAGATTTCATCCTTATAATTGACCCTAACGATCGATGCAATAAAAGTACAGGGTATATTTTTTTCAGATTTTAGCCGGTTCGATTCCCGGGTGTGGGAGAAGAGAATTTTCGAAAATCTTTGAATGCAGTTTGCTTTCTATTCAAAAATAAAGGAATGTTTCCTTTGAGCAAAACTTTCTATCTGCAGTATTAAGAGTACTTTCACTGCAGGTGGCATTACAAAATTCCACCCTGTATATATTAATTTAGTCGCATTTTACAATAGTTTTTCAATTTATATAAAACCAAGAACGGGAAATCCGCAAAAATATATAAAAAGAGACCAATACACAACAAAATTTAATAAAATTCAGATAAAACTGCCGAATCGAGGTGACATGACAAATGTCACCTCCGATAAAACAACAATAGACTGTACAGAAAATATGGAAAATTGGAAGAATGTTGACAAGATCAGCTGCTGCACGTAGTGTGCCTAAATCTAGTCGCTTATTTAGCTTCGAACATGTAACACCTCGTGATGTAGTTAATATTTTTAACACACTTAAGTCTAAAAACACTGGTGATATCTGGGGTATCTCCATTAAACTATTAAGCAATATAATAGAAATCGTAGCCCCCTATCTAGCTGTTACTTTTAATAAATGTGTTGATTTGGGCTCTTTTCCTGACCTCATGAAGAGTAGTAAAGTCATGCCCAAAAAAGGCTGATGAACCAAAATGCGCTACTTGCTTGCATTTTAAAAAGCCAGACAATCATAACACAGGCGCTGCTGACTGCCCCGCGAAAATAATGGCTGAAAAAAGGTACATCAATTCTGTAGATTATGGAGGCGCCTAAGAGCGCCGTTAATTGGTTATTTTTCTGACCTTTTTTATTTTACATTTTTATTTTTAACAACCTATGATAAATAGTTTGATTAATGATTTAGATAATTTCTCTGTATCCGAGTCCAAAGTTTGTGAAACTGAAAACTGCAAACAATGCTGCCGATTCCCTTGTTCACAAACTAAACTAAATTTAAGTTCAATGCATCTTTTTCTTTCTATTTCAATAAGAAAAGGACAGAAGATACATTTTAGTTTAGTCCTGTCAAATTAATCAGCGGTTGACGTAAATTGACGTAATTTTAGTAGGCAAGTTTTTAATCGCGTCTAAACTTGTATAGAGTAGTGACAGGCGCTGATTAATCTGACAGGACTAAACTAAAATGTATCTTCTGTCCTTTTCTTATTGAAATAGAAAGAAAAAGATGCACTGAACTTAAATTTAGTTCAGTTTGTGAACAAGGGAATCGGCGCCATTATCTATCCGGCTACAAAACTCCGCTAACCATATTAACACAAAATATTCGCAGTGTTTTAAAGAATTTTTGATAGCTTTAGTACATTTCAGCAACGGCTAAACATAAATTGTGACGTTATTGTTTTAACCGAATGCTGGCTTGCTAAACAATATGACATACCACTAATCCCGGGATATAATATGTATAGAAGTACTATAAATTACAATCAAAATGATGGGGTGATAGTTTATGCAAGAGATTATCTCAATGTCTCTGTCCAGGAACCTGACATGCTTGACTGTAACAGATTGCTAGTTAAAATTGGATCAGAATTTGTGATATTAGCATTGTATCGACCTCCTTCTTTTAGAAATACTAGCACTTTTACTGACTCTCTGAATGAGACCTTGCAAACCCTGTCATCCATCAAAAACATGATTTTAATTGGAGATATTAATATCAATATTCTACCAGGAAGTGCTGATGCGCCTGCTCAGGACTACCTCAATCTATGCGCCTTTCATGGCCTGCTCCCAGCACACAGCTTTCCTACACATCACAGTGGCTCCTGTTTGGATCATATTATGCTAAAATCGAACTCCCCTTCACTTGCACTTGTTGTTAACTCAACAATAACCGATCACAATGCTGCCCTACTAACCCTAAATTGTAAATTACCTAAACAAGACACTCGCTTAATTTCAAAACTGAATATAAATAAACTTGAAGAAGATTTACGCGTCATCAATTTTGATCCAGTCTATAATTCCGCTGACCCGCAGTTTTGCATGTTGTATGTAATTGAAAACTTACGAAATGCAATTCAGAAAAACACAGTCGTATCGCAGTTGAGCAAAAAAATCACAACCTAAAACCATGGATCACGTCAGGCCTTATTCGCTGTATGAAACATAGGGATAAACTGCATATGAAAGCTAAATCTAATCCAGTTAATGCAGTATTGCAACTTTCGTACAAAAGATATCGAAATTTCTGTAATGATCTCCTTAAAAAAATTAAAAGCAACTACGACAAAGTGGCACTGGAAAAGGCTGGAACAAATAGTAAAAAGATCTGGAAATATATTAAAGACGCAACGTATAACACAAAACAATGGTGCCGATTCCCATGTTCACAAACTAAACCAAATTTAAGTTCAGTTCATCTTTTTCTTTCTATTTCATTAAGAAAAGGACAGAAGATAAATTTTAGTTTAGTCCTGTCAAATTAATCAGCGCTTGACGTAAATTGACGTAATTTTAGTAGGCAAGTTTTTAATCACGTCTAAACTTGTATGGAGTAGTGACAGGCGCTGATTAATTTGACAGGACTAAACTAAAATTTATCTTCTGTCCTTTTCTTAATGAAATAGAAAGAAAAAGATGCAATGAACTTAAATTTAGTTTAGTTTGTGAACAAGGGAATCGGCACCAATATCAGTCATCTTCAGGTTTATTACAAGCACACTCGTCACCGCTGGAATCTGCTAACATAGCAAATAATTTCTTTATTAATGTTGGAAAGTGTCTCGCAGAAAAAAATCTGGGTCAATCTCAAAACCCAAAGAGCACTCCTTTAACATACACCACTGCTTTAAAATCCTTTACGCTGCTAGATACTGACGAAACTGAGGTAGAAAGTATAATTATGACCTTGAAAGAAGACTGTGCAGTTGGCTGGGATAACATATCGAATAAAAATATCAAAAAATTCAAGGACATTTTGGTACGACCACTGACTTACATTTTCCGCATTTGTTTATCTTCAGGTCATTTTCCTGAGTGTCTCAAAAAATCTCTAATTGTCCCTGTCTATAAATCAGGCAGCAAAGAGCAAGTGACAGATTATAGACCTATTTCTTTACTGCCTTCTATGTCAAAAATATTGGAAAAAATTATAAACAAAAGGTTGTTGAAATATTTGGAAGATAAATCAATTCTGTCTGAACGGCAGTTTGGATTTAGGCCTAAAGTTTCAACTGCCGATGCGGTACACCACCTGACTGACTATCTAGCGAAAGAACTTGACAAGGGGAACCACACAGTAGGAATTTTCCTGGACCTCGCCAAAGCTTTTGACACAGTTTCCATTCCAATTCTGTTGCGCAAGCTTGAGATCATTGGTGTAAGAGGCACCCAGCTTAAAATGTTCAAAAGTTATTTAGAAGATCGTTCCCAGTGCGTAAAGATTGGCAATGTTCTCAGCGCTGTTCAAAAAAACACATTTTTCGGTATTCCTCAAGGAAGTATTTTAGGACCCACTCTGTTTTTGATCTACATAAATGACCTTTGCAATCTAAAGCTAGAGCATGGCACTATCATAACGTACGCTGACGACACTGCTCTACTTTTTTCAGCTGACTCAGAAAATGAAGTCTACAATCTTGCGCAACACGGATTCAATATTGTAAATAAATGGCTTCAAAATAAGTCACTAACTCTAAATGCAGAGAAGACACAATACATTCAGTTTTCGATGCGCAAGCAAATATCGAAGAACCCTTCAGCGTTGCATGCTCACTGTTGCCTATTCTCTGCAAATAGCCAGTGTAAGTGTCCCAATATTAAAAAGACAGATAAAATAAAATACCTGGGTATAATAATAGATGATACCCTATCCTTTAAACAATACATGGAAGCTCTAAATAATAGAATTCGTAAGCTGATATACGTATTCAAAAAGCTACGATTTATTGCAAATCCAAAAATAATTAGGCAAGTGTACTTTGCTCTTTGTCAGTCAATTTTGACTTATTGCATTACTTCATGGGGTGGGGCAAGTAAAACTTTGTTATTGCCCATTGAAAGAGCTCAAAGAGCTATTCTCAAGGTGGCTACTTGCCGACCTTTCCTATTCCCCACTAACCTACTGTATAAATCTTGTGAAGTACTAACAGTTCGACAGTTATTTATAATGAGCACGGTACTAAAACAACACGCAGCACTTCCATACAGCACTGAATTTACTAAAAAGAGACGGAAAGATATGGTTTGCCCTCAAAAAAGTACAAAACATGCTTTCACAGCCAAATTTTATATGTACCTCGGTCCACTACTCTATAACAGGCTAAATGAAAAAGGAAACATCTACTCCGTAAATCATAGGAACTGCAAGAAAATCCTTAAGGAAACTCTTCAAACTATGTCCTATGACGATACAGAGAAGTTATTACTAGTGCTAAAGTAAAATATTGTTTGTTATTTCTTTTTTTATTTAGTTAGGTTAAGATACTATAATTTTTAGACACCATTTTACATTTATGTACCAATAATATTAATATGATATGTGATTATTTATTCAATTAATGTTACCTCCAATCGCCTGAAACACAGGATTTCCTAGTTCAGGCACAAATCATGTGTGAACTTGACTTAGATTTAAGAAAAACTGTTATTTAACGCTGTACCTTATATTTTTGAATATATTTTTATTTTTTTTTAATTTTATTTTATACCTTTATTTAAATCAGGTAATAAAAATGACGTTGGCAATTTCAGACCTATTTCTATCTTACCTGCATTTAGCAAAATATTTGAAAAGTTAATACTCAAGCAATTGCTAAGACATTTTAATTTAAACAGCCTCCTTCATAATGAACAATATGGCTTTACAAAAGGTCGTTCGACTACAGATGCGGGTGTTGCACTGCTGAAACACATATTTGACGCATGGGAGAACTCGCAAAATGCTATTGGAGTTTTCTGTGATCTCTCCAAAGCCTTTGATTGCGTGGACCATGACACGCTTTTGCGTAAACTGTGTCATTATGGTGTCCAAAATGAAGCTCTCAAAGTAATAAATTCTTATTTACATAATAGGTTCCAATGTGTAGATGTGAATGGTGTAAAATCTTCCGGGTTACCAGTTCAGTTAGGTGTACCTCAAGGCTCAATACTGGGTCCATTCTTATTCTTAGTGTATATTAATGACTTACCATTTTATTTAAAGGGTATCTGTGACGTTGTATTGTTTGCAGATGACACCTCACTTCTTTTTAAAGTAAACAGGAATAGACAAGATTTTGATGACGTAAACAGTGCACTCTCAATGGTCACGGATTGGTTTACGACAAATAACCTAGTTCTCAATGCCAAGAAAACGAAATGTATAAAGTTTGCCTTGCCAAATGTTAGGAATCTAGGTCCCAACATCGTCTTAGATAATGGGGTGCTTGAAACTGTAGACTCGGCAGTTTTTCTTGGTATAACAGTAGATGCCAAACTTCAGTGGGGCCCTCATATATCAAGCCTAGCGGGCAGGCTCAGTTCGGCCGCCTACGCCGTCAGAAAAGTAAGACAATACACTTACGTTGATACAGCTCGATTAGTTTATTTTAGTTATTTTCATAGCGTTATGTCCTACGGTATTCTGCTGTGGGGCAAAGCCGCTGGCATTCAAAATATATTCGTTCTTCAAAAACGAGCTGTTCGAGCTATTTACCAGCTTGGTGCCAGAGTTTCTCTGAGAGATTTTTTTAAAGATGTTGGTATTCTCACGATGGCATCACAATTCATCTTCGCCAACATCTTATATATTAGGCAAAATATACACTTATACACTAAAAATAGTGATATTCACAATATTAACACCAGAAATAAGGACAAATTACGAGCTCCATTTCACCGGCTTCATAAGGTACATAACTCATTTGTTGGGCTTGGTATAACTTTTTATAACATGCTGCCCTCTTCTTTGCTAGATTTGCCTTTTAATGCGTTTAAAACTAAAGTAAAATCCACCCTTTGTTCAAAGGCATACTATTGTATCAATGACTACTTAAACGATAAGAATAGTTGGTCGCTGTGATTAACTCAAGACAATGTTTATGTTCTTTCTCCAGAATTAGCTTTCCTACTGACAGGTTATATGAGTTCATATAATTGATTATTTTTTTATTTGACTGTATAAGTCAATGTAATTTAATTTAGTTAAATTTTAATTTATTAGTGACATAATCTACTCATTACAATGTGTGTTTTATGAGTTGTATTGCAATAAGTGGTTAGCTAGCGTCCTCGACTATTGATTATACTATTCTTGCCTGAGCAACCGGCAGCAAGCTCGTCATGCTCCCTTAGATGTCACTGCCTGCGGTAGCTTCGGGGGTCGGGTTGCCTCCTTCCCTCCAATATGGCGAGGGGGGTGATGGCTGATCTTTGCGTTATGCTCGTGAACGGGTGCTGCTTGTGGTGACTGGTCGTCTTGCTGATCATGGTTTTAATTGTTATTAGTAATTGTTTACTTATTTTACTTCGATGGGGTTACTAGTTTATCATTTCTCACTTCGAGCTACAGCAATTGCCTTATGTAAGCGGGCACGCCCTTTATGCCTGGAGGCTTTTATTTAGGTATTAAGTTCTATTTACGTTTTTTTTTATGTTGAAATTTTTATCTGCTTGAGTACAGTTTGTTCATTGTTTTGTTGGTATACTGGCGCGTGCTAGCTAACGTATGGCAAGTGTGTAATTTAATCCAATGTTTTGTGTTTCGTAATGTTAATTACTTTGCATACGATTTGTATAGAATCAAGTTTATATAACTAAACAGACAGACGTGCTGCTGGGGAGTTTGTTCCACCACTTCTTCTTCCCAGCTAAAGCACTAGGAAGTGGTGACGGGCGGGCATTTTTGGGGGACTGTCTTATGTAACTTTGACGTTCGAAAAGTGCTGATTTTCAGCCTAGTTTGAATAAATGACTTTTGATTTGATTTGATTTGATTTGCACGCCCACCACCTCCGGACTCTTCGCTCAGCTCCGACTCGCCGCCACCGGTACCCAGCCCACAGACGACACCGGCCGCGGCAGTTGCGTCGAGCTCGAGCGACGAGTATTTCTCTCCGCCCACGACGCCACCACCTGTTCGTCGACGGGGAGGACACCGGCCGCCGGACGGCTTAGGATCTCGAGGCCCACCGGCCTCTGATAGGGTCCCAGCTCCCGGCGGAAGTGTGCAGCGCATGCGATGGACACAATCCATCAATGAGAACGTCATGCGCTCATACTATGGGGCTACAGAGGGGGGCAACAATCTGACCGCGTACCGTGTTCGGATGCTCTCTCTTTTTCAGGTGCTTGAGCCAACTGTCAACGTTTCGGCACAACGATTGTCGGATCAGGTGCGGGTCATCCAGCGTAATCATATGTTAGATGACACTGTACTTGATAGCCTGCGAAGTGAAATGCAGAGTAGCCATGTCATCGTCCCCCCGTCGCAGACTGTTGTAATTTTACCTCAGTTCAACCCAAATCAAGCTGACGAGGGGATTGATGACAGGGCTACAAAAGTAAGTACCCAGTGCAATGAGGAATTGAGGAGTGCTTTTGAAATGAAATGAAATGAAATGAAATTGTTTATTCTGTAAATAGGATATGACAATCACTTTTACACGTCATATTAAAAAATAAGCTAGATGGAGTCGACATTTCCTATCTGACTACCCCTGAGAAGAAATGGCGAAACAAACTCAAGGGTCAAAGTCTCTTTTAAAGTCCAGACATAATCTTGGTCAGATCATGTGAGGACCATGTAGATCTATGTCTGAAATGGTCTTTTGAGGAAAGAACCACACAAATTTTGAGGATGCGATTCGAGAATATCGGTTTATGTCGCCCGAACTTAGACCACGCTTACCTCGTTTGCCCATGCATAAGAAAAATAGGGCGCTGGTGGCAGTTCTGGTTTCGCAGTTGTCAAACTATTTTGATGACTGCGAAGACCTCACTGATACTCATTCGATTCTGTACTGCGCGGCTGTAGCGGCATGTCGTGTAGCTCACGTTAAATTTGCTAATGATTCTAGAGCTACACGACCGAAACCAACCATACCAGTTTGGCAGTGCAGAATTGAGCGTTGTATTGGTGAGGCCAGAGTGCTTATCGGCAAACTAATCTGCTTTAGGGAGGGCAATACTCGCTCTAGAGTGATGCGCTTTGTGAGGCGGTCGTTCTCAGGGACTGATATCAGCCCTCAGGACTATATTTCCCGTGTCACAGAACGCATCGACTTCCTGAAGCAGAAAGTATATGCATGGGCGAACCGTATTCGTAGGTATAAGCGGCGAGTAGAACGATACACTCAGAATCGCACCTTCCAGAGCGATGAAAGGTGGGTTTATAGGGGTTGGGAGCGACCGGACCAAGGTGTGACGGACACGCGCCTGCCGGATGATGATGCAATGTTTTCTTTCTGGCGCAGTATCTGGTCGGTGCCTGTCAGTCACACCGAAGGTGATTGGGCTCGAGAAGTCGAGCGAGCCTGCGATCCAATACCAGAAATGGGGGCTATTACTATCTGCCCCCAAGACGTAATGCGTGCAGTCCGTCCGTTACCTAACTGGAAGTCCCCAGGGCCGGACGGGCTGCACAATTTCTGGCTCAAATGGTTTCTAAGGTCGCACGTTCGCTTGGCGGCTCAGTACTAGACTGCTTTGGAGTCTGGTTTGCTACCCCAATTTCTAACGACAGGAGTTACCTACCTGCTCCATAAATCAGGTAGCACCGCGGAACCCAAAAATTATAGGCCGATCACGTGTTTACCGACGGTCTATAAAGTTCTTACATCTATTTTGAGAGCTAAAATTAACGAACATATTGACACCAACTCCATCATGTCTGCCTCTCAGAATGGATGTAAGAACGGGTCCCGCGGTACTAAGGAGCTACTCCTCATTGATATGGCCATTAGCCAACAGGTTCGTCGTTCCAGAAAGGATCTGTTGACATGTTGGATAGATTATAAGAAGGCCTATGACTCGGTGCCACATACATGGCTCATGAGCGTGCTGGAGTTATATAAAGTAGATGCCACTCTGCGCACCTTCCTGATGTCATGTATGGGGCAATGGAGGACGGTCCTTCGCTATCCAGGATGTCGAAATATCCAGAGGAATAGCGAACCGATAAGGATCGAGCGAGGCATATTTCGGGGCGATAGTATGAGTCCGCTTTGGTTCTGCTTAGCCTTGAATCCTCTAAGCTCGCTGCTGGAGGATTCAGGTCTAGGCTATCGGTTACGGGTGGGTTTTAGTCAGACACACCCTCCCGCTCCACCCAGAGCGGGAGAAGTTATTTGATGATTTCCTAACCTCAAAAAAAAAAAAAGGCTATCGGTTGAGGAGAGGTGGTCAGGTTATATCTCACCTCCTCTACATGGATGACATAAAACTCTTTGCTTCTAATAATTTGCAACTGATGGAGGTACTGAAAATACCTGAAACTTTCAGTAGCGCCATCAAGATGGAATTTGGAGTGGATAAATGTGCGGTCATGCATGTAAAGCGAGGGAAGATTGTGCAATCCGTGGGAACCCAACTCTCGGATTCCATAAACCTCAGAGCCCTCTCCGCATTCGAAACCTACAAGTATTTGAGTATGTAGGAAGCGTTGGGCATCAATGTTACTGACATGAAGCAATCGTTGAAGGAGCGCTTTTTTGGCCGCCTGAAGAAAGTATTTAATAGTCTTCTATCAGGCGGAAACAAGGTGCGCGCCTTCAACGGTTGGATCATGCCCGTTTTGATGTACTCTTTCAGCATACTCAAATGGACTCAGACTTAACTCGACGCTCTGGATATGAGGGTCCGTACGCTGCTGACTGCATATCGAATGCATCACCCACGGTCGTCGGTAATGAGACTGTATATCCCGCGAAAGTGTGGAGGTCGAGGCTTTTTAAACGCTAAGACCCTCCACAATCGCGAGGTATGCAGTCTCAGGGAATATTTCCTAGAAGCCGACGTGGGGATGCATCGAGATGTGGTCGCGGTGGACCAGGGCCTCACCCCGCTCTCCTTGGCTAAAGAGAACTGGCGCAAGTTTGTAGTGCTTGACACTAACGATCGCAGGGAGGTATGGCAGAGTAAGGAACTTCACGGACGCTTTTTCGGGGCCCTACATGAACCCGAAGTAGATTTCCAAGCGTCCGTAGCCTGGCTACGTTTCGGTGACGTCTTTGGGGAAACCGAAGGTTTTGTCTGTGCAATTAAGGACGAAGTTATCATGACGAAAAATTACCGGAGATTTATTGTGAAGGACGGCACGGTTGACGTGTGTCGGGCATGCCACCGTCCGGGAGAATCAATCCGACACATTATCTCCGGGTGTTCTCGTCTAGCTAACGAAGAGTATTTGCATAGACACAACCTTGTAGCCAGGATTATCCATCAGCAACTTGCTCTGAAATACAGCCTTGTAGAATCTGAAGTGCCGTACTACAGGTATGTGCCCGACCCAGTTCTCGACAATGGAAATATCACATTGTACTGGGATCGATCCGTCATCACTGACAGGACTATGGTTGCGAATGAGCCTGATATAGTGGTGGTGGATCGAACAGAGCGGCGCGCAATGATTGTTGACATAACAGTCCCTCATTACGGGAATCACGTGAAAGCCGAGAAAGATAAACAGATCAAGTATCTTGACTTGGCTCGCGAGGTTGTCGACATGTGGGATGTGGATTCAGCAATCATTGTGCCGATAGTCGTATCAGCCAATGGCTTAATTGCCAAGAGCCTCGACCAACACCTAAAGAGGCTCACGTTGGGCGGTTGGATTAAGGGCTTGATTCAGAAAGCGGTACTTCTGGACACGGCTCGCATTGTCAGGAGGTTCCTCTCTCTGGAGCCCTGACCGGACATCTTGGACCCTGTTCCCGATACCGGTGGGCTACCATTTTTTATATTTTTAAATGTTTTTATATATTTTTTATATCCTAATATTTAAAAATAAAATTATAATGTGTAAATAGTGAAATAAAAAATAATAATAATAAATTTATTTCAGACTTCAGTCCATAGTTTTGTTAGTATTTTAGTGTTAGTAACAATAGTGCTTAAATAAATAGGTTAGTATTGTTAGTTTTTTACATTTTATTTATTTTCAGGTTTAATACTGTTCCCAGTTCCCACCCAGTGTCTCTGAAAGGGGCAGTCTGGTCTGGCAGTAGTCATTTTCAAAATGCTGTTGTCACTACCATGCAGGTGCGATGTGGCACTGGCAGGGTCGCCATGCGATGTGGCACTGGCAGGGTCGCCATGCGATGTGGCACTGGCAGGGTCGCCATGCGATGTGGGGATGAGGAGGGGTTAAGTAAACTACATGACGTGTGTTACTTTGAGAGTCAATCGTGAACAGAGACTCAACTGTGTTCCTCAACTGTCTGTGTTCTCTCCTTTATTAGATGGTATAATATACATAGGTAGTACGTGACTACGTGCTAATACTAAGCTTATGGAAAACACTATATCTACCTTAACTTAACCCTGAAACTACGTGACACGCTGATGTAGACACATACGTGACTACCACCACATCACCCCACTTAAAGAAAAAAAAAAAAAAACTAAATTACGGTTTTTTTTTCCCTTTTTCCTTTTTTATACATTTTAAACTTACATTCTAACTCTTACAATACAATTTTGTTCTATTCTTATGAATTACATCTATCTTATTATCATTCTTTTTTATAATTACATTTGATGACTCGTCCTTTATAACTTCAAATTCACCACACACATTTTAAAATCTTTCGTATGTAAAGATTTACTACTATTTCCCTTCAAATATTGTGCCATTTTTGTAATAAATTCAACGTTATTACGATTTTTAAAATAATAACTTCTTGTATGCCTTTCTCAATACAAAAATCTACTATGTCTTTCAACAACTCGTCTCGCGATGATGCCGATAAAGATTCATAGTTTACATAAATACTCGAGTTTTCTGGCACATACATTATAACGATTTTTTAAAATAATAACTTCTTTTATGCCTTTCTCAATACAAAAATCTACTATGTCTTTCAACAACTCGTCTCGCGATGATGCCGATAAAGATTCATAGTTTACATAAATACTCGATTGTTCTGGCACATACATTATAACGATTTTTTAAAATAATAACTTCTTTTATGCCTTTCTCAATACAAAAATCTACTATGTCTTTCAACAACTCGTCTCGCGATGATGCCGATAAAGATTCATAGTTTACATAGATACTCGATTTTTCTGGCACATACATTATAACGATTTTTAAAAATAATAACTTCTTTTATGCCTTTCTCAATACAAAAATCTACTATGTCTTTCAACAACTCGTCTCGCGATGATGCCGATAAAGATTCATAGTTTACATAAATACTCGATTTTTCTGGCACATACATTATAACGATTTTTTAAAATAATAACTTCTTTTATGCCTTTCTCAATACAAAAATCTACTATGTCTTTCAACAACTCGTCTCGCGATGATGCCGATAAAGATTCATAGTTTACATAAATAGTCGAGTGTACGTGACTACCACCACACAGGCGCTGTAGTGAGCAATGCTGATGCTTTGCGCGAGAAAGACGCCAGCTTTTCGGTCACCAGTTACATCAACTAGACGTTTCGCGATTTCCGCAAATAACTTATGCTCACTGGGACCCCACGAACCGAGGGTCTCGACGCCAAAGGGCACAAAGTGGTACTCTCTGCCAAGGCCTCCATATTTAATAACTTTCAGATTTTCGGCATTTTCTGCCGCTGCATCCGCTTTAGAAGTAGGTCCGTTGGAGGTGGGACGGTGCTAGTGTGTCTACACAGGTAGCGTCCCACACGAGCATCCGTCCCAAACTCCACGGAACCAAAGACACACCATCAGATCTTTTGCCATCATCTCTGACAATGCTAGTCGGCTCAAGAAGAGCAGGCACATTTATGCTGGCAAGAGACCGGCGGATCATTAGGTGTCACATGTCTTGAAAAGCGGCCTGCACTTTTTGACAACAAAGTCCGTGGAGTCCAGTCGGTCCACGTCCGTGCCACAAGGGCATGTGTGTGGAGTGCATTCCGTGACCCCAAGCCGCGGATTCCTAAGCCGCCAAATCAAATAGGGAGGGATGCTTGTAAATAAACTTGTTTGACATATACATCTCCACCTTTTGCTTCTCCCAAGAGGGGAGCATTATCTAGAATCAAATTAATTGAAGGCAAAATTGGCGCACGTCTTCTTTTTACTAACGACTCGTTGTCGCCTGATACTCCTGATACACTTTCGGCTTTGCAATAAATCCCATTATTCAAAATTTAAAATCTAAATTTAACGTTTGGTGTTTGGATGACGGAACCCTGGGAGGCGATGTGGACACTGTGTTATCTGACATATCAGATATTAAAACACATTTCGAAAATATTGGTTTAGAAATAAATATTAGCAAATGTGAAATCTTTTTTCAAAAAAATTCTTATGGTTTGTATAATTTAAAATTCAAATTATATTTTCTCTCACCCAATATAAAAATAGTAGACTGATTGTCACTTGGCCTCCTGGGTTCTCCCATCTTTGAAGAATCTTTTCCTGATTATATTATTAACACTATTTCTAAATTCCAAAGTCACACAAATTGTTTACTCGAAATCAGTCCTCGTTATGCTCTTGTAATTCTAAAGTTTTGCCATTTTGTCCCTAAATTTACTTATGTGCTTCGCTGTAGCCCTTTTTTGAAAACATCGAAATTTGCTTTCACCAATAGACGGTTTAATCAAAATTAGTTTAGAATTGATTTTAAATATTCAGCTCAATGAACCATCTTGGTTCCGTGCTAAAATTACATCTTGAAAACAATTTTTTTTCAGGGTACCTCCCTTGCACGTAATGTGGGGAAGATGTTTATTTTTTCTCGTCGACCCCATGGTGTGGGGTATCGTTGGATACATAATCAGCCTATAATGTTCCCACTGCTGGGACACAGGCCTCCGCTCAGTGGGAGGATCGTTGAGTAGGCTGATCAAAAATAAAGGGTTTGTCAATACCACTTTTCAATTCATGGATCCGCTTGCGTAATATTACGCATTAAAGTGGAAATGGAATTTTTTCTTAGAGTCAAGTGCCCCCACTTGACTCTAAGAAAAATTTCCATTCCCCGCCAGCTGAATGGCTGTTTATGGAGATGTGAAAAAATTCATGCCAGTAGTACATATAATGAAATAAAAAGGAATACTATCACAGCTACGTAGGCTTTACAAGTTACTCGTTAACGTTAGTTGACCAACTTAAATTTGCAGTTAGAGAATTGACCGTGGCATATATCGATGTATATTATACAACTACAATATTAAGTTTGTTTTTGGGATAAATTCATCCCAACTTCCGGGAAACTACGGCACCCTTCATTGTGCGTGGTCCGAGACGCACTTGCCGGTTTTTTAGGGTTCCGTAGTAAACAAGGTACCCTTATAGTTTCGCCATGTCCGTCTGTCTGTCTGTCTGTCCCCACTGTAGCTCAGAGAGGCTTAGTACTAGTAAGCTGTAATTTGGCATGGGTATACATATTAATAACGCCGACAAAGTGTTAAAACAAAATCTTGAAAATATATTTTTTTAGCGTAAATCCCTTACACGTAATGTGGGGATGATGGATAGGCCGTTCAAAAATATTGCAGGTCTGTGAACACCACTTTTCGATTCAAGGATCAGCTTGCGTAATATTAAGCATTAAAGTGCTAATTTTTGTTAGAGCCAAGTGTCCCCCCCCCCCCCCTGCCAGCTAAATGGAGATGTGATTGTTTATGGAGATGAGAAAAAATTCCTGCCAAATTATAGCTTTCTAGTACTAAGAGTCTCTGAGCTAAGCCGCGGACAGACAGACAGACATGGTGAAACTATAAGGGTTCCTTGTTGACTACGGAACCCTAAAAATGATTACAGAAACCTAACGATGATTTTAAAAGACCTATTCAGTAATATCCCACTTGACATTGTTGGTAAGAAAAATTGGTAGTACCTAAAACAAAAACAATCTACATATAATTACGAGCAAAACAGAACTCGATCGGTACTAAGGGTATGATCGGGCTGAAAACACCGTCATAATTTGACGACATGGCTGGCGCATTGGTTTAGCGATTGGTTACCGCTACGTGTCGTGGGTTCGATTCCTGCACGAAACAAATGTTAATAATAATATAATTAATCGACAGATTGTTCTGGGCCTGGCTGGTAGTGTATGTGAGTTGGAAGGGTGTACAGAAACATTTACCGGTTAGCAAATTACGGCGGCGATATGGCTACGCCACTGCTACGCTGCTGCTACGTATCTGCTACGCTAGTGCTACGATGCGGCTACGCTATTGGTACGCTTCTACTACGCTGCTGCTACGCTGCTGCTACGTATCTGCTACGCTAGTGCTACGATGCGGCTACGCTATTGGTACGCTTCTACTACGCTGCTGCTACGCTACTGCTACGTATCTGCTACGCTAGTGCTACGATGCGGCTACGCTATTGGTACGCTTCTACTACGCTGCTGCTACGTATCTGCTACGCTAGTGCTACGATGCGGCTACGCTATTGGTACGCTTCTACTACGCTGCTGCTACGCTGCTGCTACGTATCTGCTACGCTAGTGCTTTGATGCGGCTACGCTATTGGTACGCTTCTACTACGCTGCTGCTACGCTACTGCTACGTATCTGCTACGCTAGTGCTACGATGCGGCTACGCTATTGGTACGCTTCTACTACGCTGCTGCTACGCTGCTGCTACGTATCTGCTACGCTAGTGCTACGATGCGGCTACGCTATTGGTACGCTTCTACTACGCTGCTGCTACGTATCTGCTACGCTAGTGCTACGATGCGGCTACGCTATTGGTACGCTTCTACTACGCTGCTGCTACGCTACTGCTACGTATCTGCTACGCTAGTGCTACGATGCGGCTACGCTAGTGCTACGATGCGGCTACGCTAGTGCTACGATGCGGCTACGCTATTGGTACGCTTCTACTACGCTGCTGCTACGCTGCTGCTACGTATCTGCTACGCTAGTGCTACGATGCGGCTACGCTATTGGTACGCTTCTACTACGCTGCTGCTACGCTACTGCTACGGCACAGCTACAGTTTGGCTAAACCAGTAGAGCGATGAGAGCTGGGCCGGTCATCCAGCGTAGGTACTTCCTAGTGTTACTAAGCTTATTATAATTATTATAGTGGGCAGGCAATTGACTGCTTACTTCATTATGTGTCCACAGTATTTTGAGATCCGTTCGCCGTACGGTCAGCAAGGCCCCAGGACGGGGAACACTGGGTGTAACTGTATCAAGTTGATATTATTTGGGTAGCCATAATAGGTAGATGTAGTTAGATAGGATAGATTACTCTAAACCGTACATACACTCGCTCGTTTTTGCAAGAAATTACAATGGATAAATTTGTCATGGCAATTGTGGATTATAATAAAGCATTCGATTCTTTGAAATGATTCTTTGACATTTGGGAAGCCCTGAAGAATCAAGGAACAGAAAAGAAATATATAAGGCTAAACAAAAATGTGTATTCTAACAGCAAAGCACGAATAAAACTAGTAACGGAAGCGGAATCTTTCCCAATACACACAGGATTGAGGCAGGGAGACCCACTCTCGCCAAAACTTTTTTTTATCAGTGCTAGAGGAAGGAGGAAGGAGGGTGTCATGCATCAGGAAGATGGAATGGGACAACATGAGAATTAACTAATATACGAATACCTTCGATCGACCCGTGTGGCTGTTATTATTTAGCCACGAGCCCCTCGTGATTGTATTGCTTTGTTTATAAAAAAGCATTCTAAAGGTTATTTTTTGTTTAAAACCTATTCAATTGGCGGTTGGCGTAATGGCTGAGCGATCGACTGCTACGCAGCGTGTCGCGGGTTCGATCCCCGCACGGAACAAGTATTTGTATGATCTGCAAGTAATTGTTCTGGGTCTGGGTGTTTGTGTTTGTGAGTTTCTATGTTTGTAAACGCACCCACAATACAGGAAGAAATACCTAGTGTGGGGCAACGTTTTTTAAAAAAAAAAAAAAAAAATTAGTGATTAACAGACAGATATTTGAGTCCACGGCGCTCTTACGAACGACCCCAAAAACTTGTTTAATTCGGTATATACCAAAATAATTTCCATTTAACATTGGATATCTTTTACTAAATCCTTATTGGCAGTCGAAAGTAATTACACTAAATAACATAGGATTACACTTATTTCGTCCAAATTAGATAAAGCCGAGAGCATTCCATTGTTTTCCGAATTCGGAATCTAAATAATTATTTTGTACAGTGGGCAAAAGTAGTAATACCAAAAGCATTGCAATTGCGTTGTCATCCCAGATGAGAGACAAAACCGAAATGTCTCTTGCTTAAAACTCCAAAATAATATAATGCATTTAACTAATTTAAATATTTGAGGGGCTTGTGGCTAAGAAATAACAGCCGCACGGGTCGATTGATCAGATTGAGCTACGCTTGCCGCGGTTGGTCCGTGGATGGGTGACCATCTTTACATACCAAGACCCCTCCGTGCCTCGGAAAGCACGTTAAGCCGTTGGTCCCGGCTGTCATTTGTAGATCTTTGACAGTCGTTACGGGTCATCAGAAGCTCGAAAGTCTGATAACCAGTCTTACCAAGGGGTATCGTGCTACCCAGTAACTGGCTTGTGGAGGTTAAATAGGCAGTCGCTCCATGTAAAAGACTGGTATTCAGCTGTATCCGGTAAGACTGGAAGCCGAACCCAACATAGTTGGGAAAAGGCTAGGCAGATGATGAACTAATTTAAATATTTGATTGACTCTGATTCTTCACCGACGAAAAAAAGGAGGACGATCAAAACAGATCCCAAATAAACATTTCAGTAGATGAGGAGGATAAAGAATATTTAAATTCCTGTATATACCTCGGCCAACTTATTGCCTTCGACAACCAAATGGACTCAGAGATAGAGACACGTGTAGCAATGCATGGAAGAGACACTTGGTCTCTAAAAAAAGTGCTAAAAGGTAAACAATATAATATTGCATTGAAAAGGAAAAATACAACACATGCATATTACCAATATTAACTTACGGGTGCCAGACCTGGACAAACACACAAACACAAAACCAAAAACTGATAACATGTCAAGGAATGGCTCTTTGACATGTAATCAGTTTTTTGTTTTGTGAGAGGAGTATTCTGGGTTACACAAAAAGTGACCGGAAAAGAGCCGTATACGAGTATGTAAGACACATAACGAAAATGGAAGATGTTGTAATCAAAACCAAAAAACTGAAATGCAGCTGGGTAGGCCACATTATGAGAGAGAATAGTAATAAATGGACAAAAGATATAACAGAATAGATGGATTCCCTGGATTCCAAACAAAGAGAAAAAGAGGAAGACGAAGAAAACGTTGGTCTGATGACATCAAAAATATTGCGGGTCTATTATGGCACAGAACAACTCAAACAAGAGTAGACTGGAAAGAGCTGGAGGAGGCCTTCGTGTCGCAAAGACACGCCGACGCCCAATATCTGATATATACAAACTCAACTACTTAGATGGTTAAATAATGAATTATATAGTACAAAAATATTTGTATTGAAAAAAAAATATATCTGTATTCTAAGACTATTGAAAAATTATGTTGGCAATAAAGGCTTGCGCGCTCCGCTCTCTGGGTCTGTGCCGGTAGAGTTTACTTTGCCGGAACAGGTTAGGGTACGGAGCCAGACCATGAGAGATCAGATACAGAAACCCACAGGGCAGCATGTGGCAAGCTGTTGGTCAGTAGCGACCCCACGGACCCTATCTCCCGGGAGAAGTCTTGTTCCTCATATCTGGCTTGCCTTTGTTGACTGGCTGGAGTGAGCACGGATGACAGAGCTCCCACCTCATTCTTGCCTTTATTGGCCGGCTTGAGTGGAGATTCGCAAGAGCAAACGTGCTCGGAGGAAGGATGTATTCCAGTAAGTGCTGTCAAGATCCCTATCTTGACCATCTTCTGGGCTCTGGGATTGTTCTGATAGCCGTGGAATACCTCTCCACTCAAGCACCTCAGGAAGTGTTGCCCTCTTGCTGCTACGTCACTATGGGCAAGCGACCGTTTACGGGGGCTCATTATTGAGTGCGCATGTGACCCCCTGCCATTTTATCCGTGTATTATATAATATTGATCAGGCAGGGGACCAATCCCCTTTAGCCACCCAAACCCATAGCCCAATATGTTTTGTTTCCATATCCTGCAATAGTCCTACAGCAACCGGGGGTTGTCCTTGGGTGCACTTGCATAGTGCGAACAGGGATAATCGTCGGTCGGTGCCTCATTTCATTAAAACTTGCAAGTTAGCTTTGGCCCCTCGTACGCCTTCCAAAGGTTCGGGACCCCAGAGTCCCGAGATATGTCAAAGACGAAATAATAATAACAAACAATTGATAAAGAGCACTATCTTTCCACTGTGCCATAGTTGCATATTATGTATTTATTATTTTATACTATTAATTATATATATGTATTTCAGTGATATTTATTTTAGAAGTATGTATTTATGTAAGTATATTCTCTTATTGTATATTTAAATTAGTGAATGGTTCTTTTTTTTTTGTTGTTTTTATGTATTTTGTTGTCTCTTCTACTGTTACACACGGTGTCTACATCTCTTTGTCTACTGTCCTATCGCAGGTATGCTGGTAGAGATTGCTTTAGAAATAAGCATCACCTTTGTACGTATTTCGTCTTCTGGTCTGTTTATATGTGTGTACATAAACTGTTAAATAATATAGGTTTTAGTGTTTCCAGTTCACATGATTCCTGTTACCACTTTGCAATAAGTAGGTGTTTTTCATATTTTCAGTTTACGCCTTGAAGAGCTATCTCCAACATACACTTACGAGTGCTACCTATTCTAAACTATTCTAAAAAGTACGTGTATCTTCATAAAGCAGTTAGAAAAAGAGAGTGAAGATAAAGCCACAGATATTCTAATAGAAAGTCCCGACAATTCGATATTTCGTCGATCATTCTATTGTTGTCCGATCAGTTCATCTGAAGGCGGGATGACCATTCAAAAGTGGGTATCGCACTAAACTCGAGTGGGTCAATGGCACGGTCTCTCGAGCTTTACCTATACCGAGTACTAACCTACATTATATAGTATTTACATGTTGAATAAAAAGAGGTTGACCGTGACTGAGCTACGATCGTCACGAGCGACTCTTGAAGGCTCGAAAAAAACACCAAAATTTTCAGATGTTCCAAATTATCTGTAGCGGAGCTATTTCTGAAAGAGGTATTTAGGATGATACTATGCTAAAGAAACGTAGCGAGTAGATATTTTCATAAAATGACCTGCAGTGTAGGTACCTTATCATATCAAGCGACCCTCACACAAATAATTGCTACTTACTTTAATGGCCTTAAATTGGCAGCTTGTTAACAAAATTGTGTTGGTAGGTACATCTTGTTTTGTAATCGTATTAGTTTTAGTTACGACAGTCAAGGGCCCGGCCGATAAACGCTGCCACTGCTGCGGCCATTGTTGACACACACACGAAGTCTTACAGTTATGTGACCAATACAGTTAACGGTTACGCGAAACGATTAATTTATCAGAGATTATATCTCATTTAGCACGCTTTTGATCCGATGTGTGGGCGATTTAATAAAAAGTATTCTTTTAATTTTGCCTCCCGTTGACATCGGCTGGTGAGCTAACGCATACCAGTTTACAATACTAACATAAAAGAGGATAGCGACCGGCCCTCATTCACTCAGTCTGTCTCCGAGTCTCGCTACAGTGCAACGTTACGCTCCGCATGTTATTTTAAATACCAACGTACCGTGCATAAACATTTTATTAAACCGGTATATTATTGTGATACGCTTTCGTTATTAAATATTTAGAATCACTTAAAACAATTATTTAAAAAACCTTCGTGCACAATAAGGACATAACTTGGTGAGTTATTTGTATTGTTTCATTTGTAGTTGGTACCTGTTGTTTGTATTGAATGACAGCAGTAATTTAAAAAATCTCAGTACCTATTTATGTTTTATTGGGAATGGTTGAAGATTTAACTTATCTGTACATATGTGGCATTCCTACTACGGATACTATAATGTTCTACTGTTTCCCTATAATTACATGACAATATTGTTGTCCAGTAATCAAACAGACAGGTTCTCACAAATCTTGTGTAACTGTGCAGCGTGTGCATCAACACACGACACAGGTCCGTCACCGCCTGGCAGATTATCATGCACGCTTTCTAATTTACTGTGACGAATTTACGCAACAGTAAGCGCATAAACATCCATGTCGCTTTAATTCGTTGCACATTACTAGATACTTACTTGTTTAAGGCTGCTTAATCAAAATTACGTTTTCAGGAACTTTATAAGTACTTTAATATTTAGCGGCTTATAAGTACTTTAATATTTAGCGGCTTATAAGTACTTTAATATTTAGTGGGTTTCTCTTTTGGAATTAACTTGTGTCTTTATTATTTTCGCTCTGTTTTGACTTACCTGTACTTTCTGGTATCTGAACATTTTACTTAACTGAAGCTTCTGACGTTTTAGTAGATACAAATAACATTTTCACGAAATTAGACATAAAAACCGGCCAAGTGCGTGTTGGACCACGCACAATAAAGGGTTCTGTAGTTGGGATTACTTGGGACGAATTTATTCCAAAAACAAACATACCATTGCAGTTGAAAAACTAGTTCTCCCATACATCGATATATGCCACGGTCAATTCTCCAACTGCAAATTTAAGTTGGTCGACTATTACTCGTTAACTTGTAAGGCCTACTTAGCCGTGATAGTTTTCCTTTTAATTTCATTATAATGTACTACTGCCATTAATTTTTTCACATTTCCATAAACAACCATTTAGCTGGCAGGGGGGGACACTCTACTCTAACAAAAATTAGCACTTAATTGCTTAATATTACACAAGTAGATCCTTGAATCGAAAAGTAGTGTTTGCAGACCTGCAATATTTTGAACGGCCTATCCAACGATACCCCACACCATGGGGTAGACGAGAAAAAAAAATATCATCCCCACATTACGTGCACGGGAGGTATGCTAAAAAAATTTTTTGTCAAGATTTTATTTTAGCACTTTGTCGGCGTGATTAATATGTATACCTATGCCAAATTACAGCTTTCTAGTACTAAGCGTCTCTGAGCTACAGCGGGGACAGACAGACAGACAGACGAACATGGCGAAACTATAAGGGTTCCTTGTTTACTACGGAACCCTAAAAATGATCAGACTAAAGTTTTCAAAAATCTAAACTTTTCCTAAGGTTCCTTACTACATCTCTAAAAAATACTCAGCTACTCACAATTTGGTGCGCAAACAAAAACAAATAAATAAATAGGACATACACAAGCAAGTAAGCTTTTTGAGCACAAGACAAGCTATGACAAGGTCTTGCCTACTTAGGCCCGTATTATAGAACGTCACTCAATACTCAAGCACTACTTAAAACTAGATTCAAGCCATTTGATTGGTTAAAACTAGTTTTAAGTAATGCTTGAGAATTGAGTGACGTTCTGTAATACGGACCTTAGAATACAAATCATTCTTCGAAAAAGTACATGTAGGAACTAACACAAACTCCCTGAACGATAACTCTTTTGTTGACTGTACCTTTGTCTTATCGGTAACCCTTAAAAGATACTATCTTTATGATTATGATACCGATGCGATGGTGCGACTGGTTTATTAATGTATTTCAGAGAATTTAGATAATAATTAATATTATCAGGTATCAGTATAGTACCTAACCTAGTTAGATTAGGTCCTCACCTGATAGCCAATTGTGGTTACGCTTAGGAATAAACATGACTGTTATGCATTTATGTATTACCTACTTTAGGAATCATGCTGATCATATGCATTAACAATTATTTTCTTACAGGTAAGAATCACTCTTTCCAATGTTTTCTTGAAAAAAATTGAAATACTATTTAATGTAAATAATACGTAACACTACGTATTATGCACATATTTATAGTATATAGTTGGTTATTATTTCGTACATAAATAAATAAATAGTTCTAGTAAATCATTAATTAATAATCATTCATCTGCCTGCCTTTTCCCAACTATGTTGGGGTCGGCTTCCAGTCTAACCGGATGCAGCTGAATACCAGTATTTTACATGGAGCGACTGCCTATCTGAGCTCCACAACCCAGTTACTGGGCAACACGATACCCCTTGGTAAGACTGGTTGTCAGACTTTCGGGCTTCTGACGACCCGTAACGACTGTCAAAGATCTACAAATGACAGCTTGGACCAACGGCTTAACGTGCTTTCCGAGGCACGAAGGGTCTTGGTATGTAAAGATGGTCACCCTTCCACGGACCAACCGCGGCAAGCGTAGCTTAACCTGATCGATCGGCCCGTGCGGCTGTTATTATTAGCCACAAGCCCCACATACTGATCATTATAAGTTCTAATTGCCATTATTGCAAGAACTTATAATGTTTTGGGAGTCCCTCTAATTGCATATGCAATGAGCTCACATGTGTTATTTTATGCATAGCTTCTATTGTTAATGCATATGGCTACCGTGTGTGGACAATCTTAATATACTTATATTATCATGTTGGAAGAAAAGAAGCTACAAGGCTTTCTTAGCATACGTCGTTTGTTTTTGTAATTGTTTCGTTATCTCCCATATCTACAAGGGCCAATTTCTTCCGCCTTAACATCACCAGGTACATAAAATATCAGCCGTGCAGAATCGGTTTCCCTTTTATGTTCAGGCAAAGGTATATAAAAGAAAATGAAACCCAACAAGCCAACAAAGGTTCGAACATTAACATCAGTTAAAGAGCGGCCGTGAAACTGAATAGAAAGTTCTTGTCATATCTACACAATGGAGTAAACTACTAATGATCATCATCATAGAATGGCAAATATGGAAACTTGATTTCTCTATTTCTTTAAAAGATTTCTTTTTCTTTCAACACTTGTGTGGAAGTGAGATATAGAGTCAAAACTTCAAAAGCTCATAACAAAATCTTAAAGCTGATAAACCGCGATACAGTGATAAGCGGGGCCGTATTTAATCTATTGGACAGGGCCTCCAATAGATTAAAGACGGCCACTTTAGGATATGGAGAATGCAGGATCCACGAGTGAGTTCGAAATTTATAGCACACCGCCTCGGATAGGTTAGGATTTCTTTTGATCGTTCATATCAGAAATAGTAGTTACTTTGTCGACTTATGCAGAAAAGTTTGGGAAGTAAGAAAACGCAAGATATACCTATGAGCGAGCGAAGCGACCTCGAAAATTTTAACACCCCGTCTGAGATTTACTTAGCTTTTCTTTTGACAGCCTTTTGACAACGCTGGCAGGAACCAGGGGGCCCCATGGATCGCGCAGCCCTGGGCACTTGCCCAGCGTGCCCAATGGCAAAGACGGCCCTGGTGATAAGGCGTAATTAACGTTATCTACTGCTATCTGATAGTTTTAATAGTTTTTTTAGAGAATTATAAAAAAAAATGGATGTTTGCAGCAGGTTATTAAAGTTAAGCAAGCTTAAAATTACTGCACTTCCTTAAAGAATTCTTCAAATTATTCAGCAAAATCACCTAAAATCTTCAAAATATTTTTCAATAGCAAATTCAATGTATATACAGTTATTATCGACGGCCAATTGTTATTCCTACAGCGTGCCGGTTCTGTTCGAGGATCTTATGCAAACGTTACGCGTGCAATGTGGTGTGTGTGGTGGCCTTAATGTTTCCGAAAAATGGACCAAACGAGCCGAGGTCACCAGAACACTCGTAATATTATTCGAAAAAGGCACAGGCAAACAATTTTGGTGGACGAAGTCTGCATTATTGGTATAATGGTGCTGAAATTACAAGGAGCTACATGTTTCAATGTAAATAACGAATAATATAATATATGTAGAATCACGCTTTAATTGAAAGCAAAAGGAGCTTAGACCAAAACCTTAAGTTTCGACCTTGTAGGCAAATAAATATTATAGATGACTGGAAAGCTGGCCCACTTGCAATTACCGAAACTAAGATAGGTTTTAGATCGGTACAGAAAGGTGAGAAGAGAAGATTCGAAGACAAATAACGGAAACAGGGCGGAACAAAGATGGAGAAAAAGAACTTCGATTAAAGAGTCTTTTAAAAATCTTCTTAATGACGGTTACTAGAAAATGTTTGTATCTCGACAACAATATGTATCATTGTTAGTATGTTTAGTTTCCGAGTTTGCTGAAAATTCGGATGATTTGTTCTTATTGTGCCAGAAGTTCTACTGTTTTATTTTCCGTTGATAGTAAATAGAAAAGGATTCATAATATTTCACCACACTGCTTTGTATCTACTTTTTGCCAAGCTTATATTTAAGTGTGTCAACTGAATTCAATAAAATAGTATTCTTATTCTAAGCAAATTTTTTTTCATATCGTAGTTTCGTAGCGGAGTTTTGTTTGCTTAACTGGTTACATCATTTTTGTTACAAACTCATAATGACGCCCAATAAATACATATGACAATTCCCACCGTTTCACTAGGTATCCACAGATTTCCACTAATGTTTTCTTGAAGTTTTCCGTACAGTTTTCTACACTTCAATACCTTTTATAGTAAGTTTCTTAAACACAAATGATGTGCGAATGCGCGATAAATCAAGTCACTGCATTAAAATTAAATCTCAAAAGCAGAGTGTTTCCATAAAACATGCAATAAAAAGCCTGAGGTTCGCTGTTCGCTTAATAAAACCGTTAGTACATTCAGCGATACGCGATGTGCATACGGCTTAGCCCGTGAGGGTCGACCACGCACATAAAATGTGATATAAGCCCAGCATATACAGCTTTAATCGAACTCGTTCCAATAAATAAACGATGGCGGGATTTATTCCTTTTCGCTTGAATAATATGAATAATTTGGAACAATATTTTGAGATAATTTACCTAATCGCAGCTCTGTTGCGGATAAATATCTGCATTACAGATATTTATGAGACAATGATGGAGACTGGGTGTTATTGAAATTTGGGAGAAACCACAATAACGTCTTGCGGGAAAACCGAGGCCAATTGGAACAATGAAAATCCGTGAAATTGTTACTGCGTGTGGTGAGCAGATGCTAGCTCATCAAATCGTTGCCTTGGGTTGTGTTCGTTCTATGTAACAAGATTCTAGGTACAACGTTGTTAGTATATGATACCTAGAGATTTTGTAAAGTTTTCCCTTAGAGAAAATAGTACATGAAAATATATTTTCAAGAGTCGTGCAAGCCAAGCCGTTTCTGCATAAAAACAAACACACAAACGCCTGCTCGTGTCGCGCCTGCGTCAGACGGCCGACAGACTCCAACCGCCGTCCTAACATGGGTTTACCAAGAACAGAGGAACAGGCACATAGATCCTTCGCACCGGCAAGTTCATCATGGATTCGCTGGAAGTGAGAGAAAGTGAGGCCACGGTCCTAACCGATCTTTCGATGGTCTTCGACGGAGATCTGACGAAGAAGCTTCAAACAGCTGACGTCTCGAACAACATCATCAAACTAATAGAGAATTACCTGAGCGGTCGCAAAGCCTACGGACGCTTCAGAACCACCAACGGCGATGAAAAACCGACACCACACGGGGTCCCCCAGGGCTCTATCCTGGGTCCAGTCATTTTTAATCTGTACGTACACGACGTTTGGGACCAACGGGACCGTATCCGCGGATTTAAGCTCTCCCAATACGCCGATGACCTGTGCATCCTTAACAAGTCTCCAGACCCGAACTGCTCGATACGCCGCGCGGGCTGGGCCGCCAACACCGTCATCGATTATTACCGTCGCTGGGAGCTAAAATGTAACGTAGACAAAACGAAGTGTGCTATGTTCACTCACAAGAGAAACTACCGCAGAACCATTCGCATCAAAGACGAGGTAATCGAATATAAAAATTGCATAAATTATCTGGGCGTACACTTAGACAAGACCATGACCATGGGCAAACAGACGGATTACGTCGTGCAGAAGGCGCGACGAGCCCGCGGCGCGCTAGCCCTATCATAGGCTGGCACGCCGAGACGGATATGACTGTGAAACTTGTTGTTGTTCAGGCCTGCCTGCTTTCTATATTGGATTACGGAGTGGTACAACTACTCTCACGTTACTGTACGAGCAACTTACTAATAATTGAACGCCAATATCGAATGGCTCTCAAGACCAGCGGACAATTTCTAAGACGCCTAGAAACCTCACTACTTTGGGATATGCTCGATTGGGATCCATGACACCTCCGTGCACAAGACTTAAACGAGGACATGCTGCGCCGACTCCGCCAAATGCATATCGAGGATCTAGAGACCCCTGGTGACGTGTACTTTGGATACAGACAGCACAACCCCCTCCTAACTAATACTAGACTAGCTGAAATCGACTATGTACCAAAAAAGACAGGAGTCGGCTGTTCAGCAAGCGAACGACCGCTCCACGTCCCCATAAATTGTAATGAGTTGTAAATAAGATAGGGGCAGTATAGAACAAAATTGTAAATTTATATAATTTAATTCTGTACATACTAACAAGCACACACTACACGTCACTTATATATGTAGATCTCTTTCAGACAAACATAGGTAGACTGTAAGTAGCTGACACACCCACAGGCCGAATACACCACCGACCTATGTAAAATATGGACGAGGGAAATAAACATATTTCTATTCTATTCTATTATATTCTATTTAGTAAAATTAATGAATGATAAATGCTATTTACTATTAACTGAATCTTTCTTAATCTTTCTGAATCTATCTTAATTATAGCCTTATAATTAAGATAGTTGGTGGCGACATACCTACCGCTTTATTGTTATACATTGCCTAATTCGAATAAACTATTATGAAATAGGTTCCTTCCTCGACCACAAGCTCTATATAAATGTACCTACCTACAAAAACATTAAATAATTCCGTCATAAAAGTATATGGACTTTTCACTTTACCCAAACCTTAGAATATAAATTATTTGTTCTTTTACTGAACTGAAACCAATATCGACTTTCTAAATGATGGAGCACAATATGGTTTTTCAAAAATAGTTTGTCGTCACAAAAAAAAAATAAATGGACAAACAATAAACTTACTGACATCCTAACTTATTATGAAACCTAGTTTCTACTTTTTGATACGTGATTTCATACAAAAAAAAAACCATACCTACTCATTGTTGATATAAAATTGTGTTCTAATCAATCACAGTTTTTGAGGTAGATTTTTTTGAATTTTATCAATACCGTAGTGACACGGTTTTCTGTCCGGTTGTGTAACAAATGTGTAGAGGATGACGTGTTGCCTGACTTTCGCTGCAGCATTGATTTCAAAGGGAAAACCGAGCATTGAGCGGTACCGGAGTGGCGGTGGCGCCACTGTATGACCTACTCGCGAGTCGCGGGAGGCTGGAATTCCCTATGACGTCACTCTACTGAGTTCTCGAACTCTTGCATATACTATATGAATTACTGATAATATAATTTCACCGCGAAGTTTTGTTACTTCCGTCGGTTAAACTCAAATGCAGGTCCATTTGAGTTTAACCGACGATTCGAGCTTAACTTTATAATCGACAGTTCAGAATTGCAATTTATTTAATCACGATTGAGGGCATTAGTTCAAACCAGACAGTGTTATAGTTGGTTAATAAATGCGGCGATTAAAATCTCTACTGTGTGATTAACATCCACATTGTAAAATTGTAAACGAATATTGAATGAAATCTGATGTGCACTACTCTTAAATGCGAGGTCAAATGAAATTAAATGATAATTGCTGACTCATCATTTCTCAGAAAGAGTACTCTTTACGTCCCACTTTCGTTTATATAAGACGGTGTTATTTCATGAAAATACATGTCATATCCTTGTGTATGAGTCACTTTAAATATGATAGAGGTTAAATCTTAAATGTTTTCTGTAATTATTAAGTGAATTACTTATGTCATTGGCCGGTTTTGTGCACTAGGTAACACATTGAATGTGCACGTTATGTATAAAACGTTATAACACGTTTGTTCGACGCATGTATACGTACGTAGTACTGCAATATGTAGACGCGTGTCGGTTATCAGGTCAAGCTTTAACAAGCGTTACATACAATACGGCTGGGGTTTTCCCATTCGTATAGTCAACGCATTCCTGTAGGGACAGATGACAAGTAACAAACCCCGAACAAGACTGAATGTGGTGAATTCGAGGCCATTAATCAATCACACGCCATTGCCGGACATGATTGAGCAGCTAACAGATATGACCCTCATTTTTGAACCTAGATTATTTAATTATGTATAGAGATCTGACACACTATAATGAACTAGCTTTCACAAGTTCTATATACCTACAGGTAGGTAATTGGTCTACCTATAAATCAAGTTTATTGGCAGCATAATTAAAGCAGGCATGATGCAGTCGAATTCCAGTTTTGTATGTCTTTGAAGAATTTAATTTGCATAAAAAAAACCATAACTTCTAAGAACAGCAAAAGTAAATTAAAAAAAATATAGGTAGCTACCATCTTAGAATAATCTAAGAAACAATATACTCAGATATTTATTTGCTTCCAAATGTTCTTATTCTGCTATATGGTGCAGCCATAAAACAAATTATGATGGCTACTAATAGAACTACAGGTAATGAGTAATGAGACCCGAATATCTCGAATGAGCGAAATTTAAAAGTTGATGGCATGCTGTGTGTTTCGTGGGTAGCTGACCGCACTACCCCACTTCTGCTCCGAGGAGAAAGCGCGAAATGCCCACAGATAAAATAAATTCTGTCTGGCTTACCTTAGCGTTTTTTATCATAGTCATGGCAGAAGCATTGAACCGTAGGCTCGTTACGTCGTGTTCGACAATACCAACCCACTGAGACTAACCGAATGAAATGTAATGAGGCCGAATCTGGCTGTGTTTTTTAATATTGGTAGGTAACAACTTACCGTATTTAAGTTCAGCTAACGTACCAACGCAATTTTTGTTACTACGCTTGCCTATGTTGTAATTTGGATGTGCGTAATCTGCGACTAGAGATGGGTGCCCAGGAAATTTGTGCATTTATCATAGAAAACATGGCAAATTTGCCCAAAATACAAACCAATGTCTATCAGCGATGAATGTATTATGAAAATGTATACATGCAAAGCGACTGACCAGTGAGCAATCATCTAAAGATGAATTGCTCTGTAATTTTCTAACATACCTCAAATGATATTTACTGAAAAAACCCTTTTGTTCCGCCTACATTTAAGTATTTCCAACTAAACTCATCCCCACTTGTCAGAACAGTGTAAACAATGGCAATCTTGGCGCAAGAGTTTCAAATATGACCCAATTATAACATCAATAATCAGGTACGTGTACCTATAAACATTTTTCCTTTGCAAGATATTTTTTGCTGATAACACAGCCTATTACACCTGAATTTTAACATGTTAGTAATTATGAGTCATTATTATTGATAGGTAGGTATAATCACATAATGACACATGTGCACATAGTATATAACTGCACGAACTCGAACAGAACTAGTCAATACATATTAGGATGTTAAACGCGCAGGAGTTTAGGTATCTCTCGCTTTGATATTTTTCTACACTTTAACGTAGCTTGAGGAAACTGTTTCTGAAATACGTTGTCTTATTGTTTCAGTGCCATCATGTTGAAAGTAGTGGCGGTGGGCCTCCTGGTCATTGCGACCGTCAACAGCCAGTGTTTCTACAAAGATGACTCCTCAAAGAAGTTGGACCCAGAAGCTCGCACCTCATTGTACCGAGGACAGCTGGAGTTCACTCTCAACTTGTTCAGTGCCATCAACAAGGCAGTCCCTGACGACAACATCTTCTTCTCTCCCTTCTCTGTGTACCACGCGTTGGTGCTAGCTTACTTCTCCGCTGGTGGACAAACTGAACACTCATTGAAGGAATCCTTGAGGATTGCTGAGAGTATGGTAGGTAACACGTTGTTTTTTATTTCTGTTGATATTATTTTTCCTTGATCAAAAAAAAAGACCTAACTGAATTGTACTGGTTTATTTAATTCAGGAAAAATTTTTGCCAAATAATAATACTAATGACGTATGTCATTAGTATTATTATTTGGCAAAAATACAATGGGTTTGTTGTGAAATTTGTGGTTTGTTGTTGTGAATCATAAAAACTATTAAACAAATAGATATGTTATTAAACTATAAAACAGAATCTAAACAGCATCGTATGATAAATTCTAGGACAAGATCAATCTGATGACGGCATACAAGGTGGACCAGCGATCGCGGGCGACTAACAACAACAGTGACAGCTATGAGTTCACGAGCGCCAACAAACTGTTCACGGACAACGGGCTGCAGGTGCGCCAGTGCATGCTGGACCTGTTCGGCGATGAGCTGGAGACGCTGGTAACTATCGCCACTGTCCTATAAGTTACCATAACAACAGTGCCAGCTATGACTTCACGAGCGCCAACAAGCTGTTCACGGACAACGGGCTGCAGGTGCGCCAGTGCATGCTGGACCTGTTCGGCGACGAGCTGGAGACGCTGGTAACTATCGCCACTGTCCTATAAGTTACCATAAAAACAGTGCCAACTATGAATTCACAAGCGCCAACAAGCTGTTCACGGACAACGGGCTGCAGGTGTGCCAGTGCATGCTGGACCTGTTCGGCGTCGAGTTGGAGACGCTGGTAACTATCGCCACTGTCCTATAAGTTACCATAACAACAGTGCCAGCTATGACTTCACGAGCGCCAACAAACAGTTCACGGAAAACGGGCTGCAGGTGTGCCAGTGCATGCTGGACCTATTCGGCGATGAGCTGGAGACGCTGGTAACTATCGCCACTGTCATATAAGTTACCATGACAACAGTGCCGGCTAGGACTTCACGAGCGCCAACAAGCTGTTCACGGACAACGGGCTGCAGGTGCGCCAGTGCATGCTGGACCTGTTCGGCGACGAGCTGGAGACGCTGGTTACTATCGCCACTGTGCTATAAGTTACCATAACAACAGTGCCACGGAAAAAAAGGATGTCTTAAATTAAGACAATATCCTTTTGGTCAAGACAAATATTGATTCATATATGGGGAAAACAATATATTCTTGAATGAAGTAAAATTTTGTCTTAGTTTTATTGTCTTCTTCAAAGACATTATACTTAAATGAAGAATTATTAAGTTTAATTTTAAGTATATGAATGATGTTTTCTTCAATTAAGATTATTATAGTCTTCAAAAATATTTGCTTAAGTCAAGAATAAAAACCAAGTATTTATTATTCTTAATTTGAGTAAACAGGTTTTCTTGGACTGAGTACATTTACTTACGTTAAGAAAATATTTACTTGGATTGAATCAATTTTTCTGAGAATATTGATATTCTTCGCTGAAGAGATCCTTTTTTTCCGTGCAGCTATGACTTCACGAGTGCCAACAAACTGTTCACGGACAACGGGCTGCAGTAATATAGCCTTAGTTGTCATTGTGTAGAAAAATGTAAAGCCGACGGGAAACGTTGGTTCAAATATTGTACCTTGTCCTTGTAACAGTTTTTCCTTTAAACATATGTGTCAAGTTAACGCTATAGTTTAACTACTGCGTAGACGCAACTATTTCTGCACGGAAACAACGACAAGGATAATGGAGTAAACTCGTTCGTAAACAAAAATAAGGCTAAAATTAAAATAGCATATTATTTGCAGAACTTCCGTGAGAATCCCGAAGCTGCTCGCGTATACATCAATGACTGGGTCAGCCGCGTCACCAAGAACAACATTAAGGACCTGTTACCCGAAGACGGAATCTCCCAGAATACTAAACTGGTGCTTGCCAACGCGGCCTACTTCAAGGGCGTGTGGGCCTCCAAGTTCCCCAAGGAGAGGACGAAGAAGGAAGCCTTCTTTGTGTCCGAGACTCGTCAGACGCTCGTACCGTTCATGAAGCAGAAGGGAACTTTCCACTATAGTGAGTGATCATTTTACTAAACATCATCATATAAAGTCAAGTTTTGAAAAAAGTTCAACTTTTCAATCATGTTCGTACAAGTAACAAAATTCACAAAAGTTTGTATCCTGTTCTACGGTATCTGTTTCAAAGTCGTACTTTAGTCAACTGAATTAGCACTTGGAAAAAAATATTATTCATAGGTACCTACGAACTTTTCTCAATTGTTTCGTAATCATAGATATATCCCTTAATGAATGTACAAAAAACGTTAAAATTACAATTCGTTTAATTATTTTTTTGTCTTTTCCAGTGGTAAGCGACGAGCTCGGAGCCCAGATCCTGGAACTGCCGTACAAGGGCAACGACATCAGCATGTATATTTTGCTGCCCCCTTACTCCATGAAGGAAGGTTAGTATTTTTTCCATATTTTGTATTTTCTAGAAGAAATTACGTGTTTTTATTCGCCCTGATTCCTTGGTATAAAAATCCCAGACACGTAGCAAGTTTGGAGATCATAATAAACATTTGAATACCAACTGCCAAATTGTTGGTCATGTGCGACCAATAAAATAAATTTAAGTAAAAATTGCATTAAAAAAGATTACAAAAATAGCTCCGGTGATTCGCTGTTTCAATTTATAATTATTTTGTGATCTCTCAATCTTTGAATTGCTCTTGACGGTTTTCATGAGACGAAAATATGCTCTTTTGAATAAAAAAAAATCTTTTTCGGTTATTGAATACTATCAATATTCGTAAATATGCCACAAAAGGAAATACAATCATATTGAGAACTTCCTTGAAATACGATTAAAATCTTTGTTTTGAAGTCAAAAAACACTTCCGATCCTATCGCCTCTCGTTTGTGTTTGATACAGATCTGAGCGCTTAATCTGATATGAATGATGGCACTTACTGTTAACTGTGCTTTCTAGTTCACTCGGTTGATAACGGTACGCTCCAGTTTAGGTTTTATGGATTATTTCTTGCTTTATTTGACCTGTTGCTCCCGAGGTTTCATCAATCATACTTTACTTGCTACCACAGCTACTATTATTCGTGTGACTCCTGGGTATAACTAGTCGATATGATTTAGTGTTTATGAACTGCTGAACTGTAGTCCTAGGTTCGTAATATACGAATATGTAGCTAATTTAATATTTTTTAAGGGACAGAAATATCTCAAACTTATTTACTACATTAATTATTTTAATGGATAATATTCAAATGTGCAACGAGATCATAACATTGAGGTAAAAAGAGATATTTAATTAAACTGCCAATAATTATTATTATACCTGCGTAGAATATATGTCTTATTAAATAAGCGGTGCTTTGCCAACAGGTGTAACCAACATTATCGCGAACCTAACTCCTGAGCGCCTGGCTGCCGTGGTGGAAGAAGGATACATGGGTCGTGAGGTCATCGTCGAAATTCCCAAGTTCACTGTTGAAAGGAGCCTTCCCATGAGAGACGTAAGTGCAAGGCGCATAGGCTTAAAAAATAAGATTGCAGCCATCATTACTCTGTTCCTTATTGGGATGATGAAAGTCTGAAAATGAAAATCTTCAGTTGTCTAATGATTATGCAATCGTGGAAGATGAGAGTATCATAAATTCATAACGCTTTCGCTTTTTGTGTTAATACAGTGGTAATGGTTATGTATTAGGGTTCCGCAGCCAAATGGCAAAAACAGAACCCTTATAATTTCGACATGTCCGTCTGTGCGTCCGTTCGGATCCCACACAGTCATTTTGCCCGGAGACTATTTGCACTATTTCGAAGAAAATTGGAAAGAAGGTGTATTATGTGCACTGCTAAACACTGGTGTTGTAAAATAGAGAAAAGGATAATTATTGGTGGCACCACCAATAATTATGTGGTGGGTGGGTCCCCAGGCACGTAACCGAGGGATGAAAACAAATCAATCACATAAGCGTGTGGGGTATTTATGGATCCCATAATTTACTTGTGTTCCGGGAATTTGGAAGCTAATAACTTACTCGTATTTTGTTTCAGGTGTTGGAAAGATTAGGAGTGGGTGACTTGTTCAACGAGACCGCAGACTTCACCACGCTGTCAGAACAGCGCGGCATTCTCTTCGACGACGCCGTTCACAAGGCGAAGATTCAAAACGACGAGGACGGTAATAAACCACAAATCAATTATTTATTTATTTATTTATTTATTTAAACTTCTCGCACACAATTAAGTACAAAGGCGGACTTAATGCCTTAGGCATTCTCTACCAGTCAACCAAGGGTGGTGAAGAGATAAGATGGCAGGTGCTCTGAGAGGAAATAAAAATAACGAAAAATATTAAAGATAACATAATAGATTATAAATAGAATAAGTACAGAAATACATAAATAGGTTACAAGCATAAAATACAAATACATACATATTTACTACAAATCGGCAAGTCACTGTCGAAATATTGATCATAACACAACTCATCATTATGCTAAAGTCCGCTCTCATAAAATTTTGAATCACACGGCACTTAACGAATTAGGAACTTTCATTATTCTGCAAAAAGAAGGCTATGAGTTTCCTCATAGCACACCTTCGTTGTACACATGTAAGTACAGATTTTTAGTGTTTCATTTTCGCGTTTTAGGTATGTACGTTTTACCTACATGAAATTAAGCAAAAAAATATAACTGGGAAAATCAATAGTCGATATTTTTTCTCCGTATTTGGCACCATGTTATTTTACTATTTTCGACTATCACATGCATTTGCCTCCTTATTAAAGTGAGTGTTCGTTTACAGGCACAGTAGCAGCAGCAGCAACAGCGATCTTCGGCTTCCGATCGTCCCGTCCGGCGGAGCCAAGCCGTTTCATTGCTAACTTCCCGTTCGTGTACCTCATCTACGAACGCCCCACCAACTCGATCCTCTTCATGGGCGTCTACAGAGACCCCAAGAAGTAAGATTCGATGATGTCTTTGTGTAGTTTTTATAGCTATTTTTATACACATGTATGAAATTTTATATACTACGTATTAGTATTAATAATGATCTGTTTGACATAGAAAAGTAGTTCAAGATTCATGAAAATAATTAAGTATATGTCGACTTATGTTAATAGGGACTCTGACACATCCGGCACATAACATTAAGTTCTTGAAAAACATAAGAACTTTGTTTCCCAAACTGTTCACCAAAATATTTGTTCAATGGTATAATAATTTCAATTTTAGTTAGATTATCTTTTACAAATTAAATAATATTTTGATATAAGTAATATGTGTTTATACATCAAATGAAACTCATTTTTAGTTATTAAGTTCACCTCATTTTAACTCACTCACACTCAGGACATAAATTCAGGAATAAATTCATAATAAAAATTACGTTTTTTGGACACTTGTTATGATAAGTATAAACTATTTCTGCCAAATTTTGTCGCGGTGGTTGTAGATCATTATTTTGTATAATTATGTAAAATGTGCTGCGATAATGATAATGTACTTTTGTGATATTAAAATCAGGGCATAAACCCAAAGGCGGTCGCCAGTGCACAGTTTTAGCTACTTGATAAGTTAAAAGTAATTTAGAGTAGTTATGTATTTATTTATTTTTGTTCTAAGACATTTTAATGCAAGATCTTGATTAACGTCGTTGAAATTGTTTCATTTAAACAAGGTAAGTTTGTAATGGCGCCGTAAGTATGTGTTTAAAAAAAAATAAGATAACACTGAATATTAAGTGATTAAGAACATTAAACTGAGCTGTGTCGACGTGGCATTATCCAACAATTCGTATTTTATTTGAACCCTTATTTAGTATTTTTTCACGCATATTTTGTCATCATGAATATTTGCCAACAAATCGTCTACTAGAAGCCGTTTCATCGTAAGCGATCAACGGTTGTTCTGCTAAGGATTGGAAGGAAGGAGAAGTGGGAGAAATGAAGAAAGGGAAAGGAGGAAAGTAAAATGTTGATGATACGTTAGGAAATGAAAATCATGTATGTCAGTACAGTAGACCGCACGCCAGTGGTAACACTTACCTTGAGGTGGCATAGCGCAGTACAGAGTTTCACTAGAATAAGAGGTCAGCTTTGGATTTACTGGTTTTAATTCATGTAGGTAACTGAATATTCAGTAAAGTAATTATAATCGTATAATGAGTGTAACTTTATAAGCTTAACCTTAGTTGTCTCACGATTACTTCCTGTCTCTCATTATCAAAACAGCAGCTTCCATAAAATGAGTAAAATGACAATAAAAATGCCATACACATTTCGCAAGGATGACCATCTTGCACAAACTACTTTGATTAAATGGCTCGTTCGATTAATGACTCAACATTATGCAAATTAAAATATACATGGACTGCGAATGAATGATACGTTCTAAATATTTTCTGTAAAAAAAAAAATGTTCAGCGTCTAGACAACAAAGTGTCTTAAGACAATAATTTTGAAGAAAAAAACTCAGGTCCATTGTCAGCCTGTTCGTGTACGGAATACAAAGCAACTGAATTAGAATACCACATTAGGTTTATTTTTGATAATGGCGTCAACTACAGCAGCGAGTGTCGTATAATTCTTCAAAAAGCTCATAAAAATCAAAGTGATGTAGAATTAAATGGCGATACATTTTTCTCTCATATTAATAAAATAAATGCATGTGAATAGGTTTGCAAAAATTAAACGTATTTATGATGCGATCACTGACGGTGTCGTATTTGACGAAGAATATATTATTGAGATCTCAAACCATGAGTGTGCTACCAACCTGTGTGTGTGTAAAATTACTTATAAGACTGACAAGAACTATTAGATGAGTGACAAAATTATAATTAATCGATGCTCAAAGTTTCTAGTAATGAAGTGAGGTCGCCTATGAATGCGTTTGCAGGTGGTCCATCGATGGTCCATAGTGCTAGACAGTAACAACTCGATGGACACAAGAAGAGCAATAATTTTTTGAGGAAATTATCTATTACTGTACTTCTCTAATAACACGCGTCAAATATAATGTAGGAACCTAAGTGCTTAATTGCTGATACAATCAGTTCTGACACAGACAAAGATGGGTCACTATTACAATTAGCTGTAAACTTAATTAAACGAAATTTTGTATTTGTTAATTTGATTTGATTGGAAGAAATACAACGATACTATAATACCTAATACGTTTGCCACTAATTGTATATTTTGATAGTACTACGTCGTTTAATCGAACCTCTATGCACTAAAACTCATTGTGAATGGGTTTCAGCGTTAAATTAGCAATTTCATTACATTGGTGCCGATTCCCTTGTTCACAAACTAAACTAAATTTAAGTTCAGTGCATCCTTTTCTTTCTATTTCATTAAGAAAAGGACAGATGATCAATTTTAGTTTAGTCCTGTCAAATTAATCAGCGCTTGACGTAAATTGACGTAATTTTAGTAGGCAAGTTTTTAATCACGTCTAAACTTGTATGAAGTAGTGACAGGCGCTGATTAATTTGACAGGACTTAACTTAAATTTATCTGCTGTCCTCTTCTTAATGAAATAGAAAGAAAAAGATGCACTGAACTTAAATTTAGTTTAGTTTGTGAACAAGGGAATCGGCGCCATTGTCAAGTAAGTTTAGTGTTCGTGAGTCTCCTGTAACTACAATAAATTAACGTTGTTATGGAGTCTACATCGACGCGATGTTATCGCGCACTGTCCACTTACCTCTGCTCTATGTAACTTCCGTGTAAGATCTATAGTAGAAAGTTAGAGCGGTTAATGAAAGCTTCATTTTGGTTGTTGATTTTTTACAAATCAGTTGTAGTGGTTTTCTAATCGCTGTGAAAAGGTTAGCCCTTTTGATTGGAGATGACGCGTGAGTTCAACTCAAATGTACTTAGATATGTCTGACACGATCTTTATGATAGATACGTATCTGGTAACAGGCGGATTAAAAAGCGAATTAGAGATCGTCAGCCCTGACGTCGAGTGCACATGAGGTAAAAATGTGTATGAATAGATGGTACTCTACAAATAATTGAAAGTTATTCAATAAACATAATCCTTCTTATACTATTTTTAATTAAGTCCCAACTTTTGAAATTCTAACACAGATCAGATTCTTTTAGGCAAAAGGTCAAAACGATTGTTTACCCTCTTCGATCAGTTCACCCGGAATAAGTAGGTACCTACACTGTTATGAACCACACAATAATGCTAAACCAGCAAAAGGCTGGCCAGCCTCAACGTCTGATTGAGACTTCTAAGAAATTCCAATTCTGTTCGGTGCCTAATAGCGGGATGAGCGACAGATGTACTCGTAGTTAGTGATTACGGACGATACGGCCGCCGCCCAAACAACACACCGCGGTCGCTGCCACGCGCGCCGGTTCATTAGAAAATATTGACGATTACTCATCTATTACTAGAAACTGTTCATGTGACTAGACATGAGTATCCTCACCATTCAGTTGAAAATGCAGAATGCTCAGTTTTCACTCATAATGTACGATTTCCTGTAAGCGCGCCAACTAATGACGTCTGGTTACATTGCGTACTTTGTTTGTTGTTTTCACTCTGCATATCATTTACCATTATAAAGATTCGCTCATTTTTTACAGCTTTCAATATTACATTTTGAAAATAATGATGGTTCTTTTGCTATAATTGCGGTTAAGCTAGCAGTTCTATACAAGTAGGTAATAGTGCTAACCGGATAAGTGCGGGCATGAAGTATTTAGATTTAACCGTGAATCATTTTATTTTATTAATTGGTTAGCAATTGTCAAATTCTGCAACTTTTCTCCCACGATCTGTAATTATTGCAAGTAATTCCGAAAAACTACCTATTCGTTTTTACGGCAAAAATAAGATTGTTTTAAGAAAATTCTTGGAGCTCAGGACGCCATTAGATGGCCTTTATATCAGTTTGATCGATATGGTTATGTGTGGATAAGCCAGTAAACCTCCATTGTAATGCATATAGACCGCTAAATGATCATGTTATTTGGTAAAAATGACGGTTTTTCAAGGGTAATCCTTATATGTTTGCATTTAGAGGTTATGTGAACTTAAGTATAAATGTTATATCAAAGTGATAACTGGAAAACCGTCTCTAATTTATGATGATTGACGGCCCATCACCTGGAGAAAGTTGAAGTGCTTCACAATATTCACAAGTCTGTTTACATTAAGTATGCTACAGCGTTTGTATATTTTCCTTACATGCGATAACATATCACACGGGCACGATTTATGTTGGACTTTATATGAGCTTGTTTTTTTTATTAGTCGTCTGAGCGCGCGTCAACAGATACTTATGTTTATATGAAGGAAGGTCGTCCGCTACACTTCCGTTTTGCTGTCCGCTTTCTTGAGCTCATAACTTAGTTATTTTGAATTCGTACGATCGCTCTGTTTACTTTATAAGGATTGTTGTCTGCCCTTATGTATCGCTTTTCCCTGTTGCTATTGATACGAATCCAGTTTTTGTTCCATTTTTATTGTGCGTATGTTCTGTACTTATATGAATAAGGGAGGTGTTTATCTATACCATTTATCTAAAATTGTTTCTTCGCCTTTTTATAATTTAATGCATTAATGACCTTATAAAGAGGTTGTTTCTTGTTTAACATCGTTTATACCAAGCGATGGTTGGACTGAAATTAATTGGGCGCAATGTTCTTTGTGCCGATCGGCGGTCGGCGGGGCGGACCGACGGACGATTAATAAAGAGCACATAAGTAAACAATGAGTGGAAAGCAGGTACGTAAATCCATCGGAAGTATTTGTGGCGTCGATAGCATCGGTCCGTCTACAATAGAACTAATTACCGCCTTAGGTCGGTGCGTATGCGCCGGAACCGCAGGAAACAATGCCCGTCGACTACCCGCCAACTAGGTATAGGTATATATATATATGTCTTTTGTTAACTCATCTTAGCGTTATCACAATGGCTTCGGTGAAGTCTCAAACTCGGTAAACTGAAATTAACACTAAATCTCGTTCATTGTTCGTTATTTAATTAATGTTTTGTTATTTAACGAATAGGTACCATATCTAGTTAGATAATAATCAAAAACAGTTATAGAACTTCTGTAACACCATCATCCTAAAGACCCATCCAAGTACCAACCTAGGTAGCTTTAAGATTATTCTGTATCGACTACTTAAACGAATGTAATCAACTGTGGCTCAACGTAAAGTAGATAATTGATAAGCATGTACCTACTTTTTTATTTCGTTAAGCTGCGCAAGTACCGCGGGTCCCCGGTACCATCCTCTCATTTGAAATAACGATAACGACTACGAGGACGTACTGTCTAAACTACGGTTTATCCAAAGTCTATGTACGGATATTTAATGTAATGCCTACATTTTTAAACCCAGAAATAAAACTGAAAGTGTTAATTCGAAGTATAAATCACTGCATTTTTATTTTGTTTTTGGGTTTTGTGGTATTACCGGAAAACCCCTTTATGAGGAGATATAATTTGAGCTTAAAAATAGCTTTCGTATTTTTTCCTGGTTAGTGCTGAAAATACGTGTTACTACGTATTTTTTTTTTAAAGTGGTTGATCTTGAGCGCAGTTACTTACTTCTATATCTAAGAGAAAAGCCCGGAAACAAAGCTGTTTCTTCCACGTAGGTAAAGATTTGTGAGTGGTCTTGACGATTTATTTTCATCCGCCGCAGCACTGGGGATGGACAATGTACATATATACTCACCTAATGAAGTCTTTATTAATTAAAATAACTCCACGCCTGTGTTCCCCAAATGGGAATACATTGGTGCATGTGTAAAGTACACCTACTTTTCGCCAGTTCTATCCCATGTATGAGTATGTATGTACTTCATAGAAGGCGTTAGCCTCTTTCCATTAACCAGACACAAATCCAGACTTCGGAAAACTAAAAAGAAATGCCTAATTAATGAACTAACTATAGTCGAATTATTAATTCACTGGAGTAATTTGAAATGTGCCAGCTGTCACTTTGTGTAATAAAATGGTCATATTTATTGTAACGGTGTTCGTTTAGTTTAATCGATTCTTCTAAGTGTAAAATAAATGTATAAGAATACATTTAACCTTTTGATCGCCACAGTCATGTATAGATGACAAACCAAAATGTGCCCAGCACGCCACGGTCACGATTACATGACAGATTTATAAGGAGCCGAGGGCACGTTTTTGCATTTTTGACGTGGCGGTCAAAGGGTTAATAGTCTAGAATACAATAAATATAACCAATTTATTATACAAAGCGACAGTTAGCACATGTCATATTACTCCAGTTAATTAATAATTCGACTTTAACCCTTGTAGGTCGCCTTCCTAGGGATCGAACCCACGACTATACGCCTGGTATCAGTGACCAATGTAGCAGTCAGGCTGTTCAAGCCTATATCAGGCTGTTCAAGCCTATAGGCTGTCACTTTCTTCCTACATTAGGTAAGCGTATATTTTCCAAATAGGCCGGTCTTATTTAAAGCATTCGCCAATCTGAAGATAGGCTCATAATTTAAATATTCTGAGTGTTTCCATGAAAATTACTCACTCTTTAGTTCAGACTTAAAATAAGTTTCAATGGCGCCGATTCCCTTGTTCACAAACTAAACTAAATTTAAGTTCAGTGCATCTTTGTCTTACTATTTCATTAAGAAAAGGACAGAAGATACATTTTAGTTTAGTCCTGTCAAATTAATCAGCGCTTGACGTAAATTGACGTAATTTTAGTAGGCAAGTTTTTATTCACGTCTAAACTTGTATAGAGTAGTGACAGGCGCTGATTAATTTGACAGGACTAAACTAAAATTTATCTTCTGTCCTTTTTTTAATGAAATAGAAAGAAAAAGATGCACTGAACTTAAGTTTAGTTTAGTTTGTGAACAAGGGAATCGGCACCAATATCTGGATTTCAATCGTAAAAGTAAATATACAATGAATGCAAGCTCATCGGTAACACAAGTTGCATTATAGGTAGTTGACTCTTCAGTTTGTGTGAAGAAGCCAACAATATCCATTTGATATCGATAGCGGGTAGCAGCTGGATGACAGTCAAGTTAAATGGCATGTGATTGGCCTTTGTCCAGAAGTAGACGGTTATAGACTGTTGATGTTCTTATTTCTCCTGCCCTCCTTCCCTATTTATTTTAAGACGGTGCAGCATGCTGCCCGTTGATGTTGATAAAGGAAAAAAAAACAAAATGTAATATTATATAAAAAAAAACATTTTATTAGCAAACTAACATAGGAAAGTAAAAATATAAGAAATTCATTATAAAACTGTAAATGTTGTAAAAAATTATGGTAGCTACATTACATTACACGTACCTTACGGTGTGATACTGTTTTAACGTGTTCAGATCTAATCTGACTTTATGTCTGACACTAGGCTTCCACGTGTCATGCTCTCGCGCACCTTGCTTTAAAATGTTACTTATCTAAGAGTATTCTGTTGTCAAGTTTAATAAAATATTTCATTGGGTTTTAGTCATTTCAGTTATTTTTCTACGTTAAGTTTTTTGGGTTTTAGCAATTACAATATCGATTTTTTTACTTAAAAGAAGTTAATTGTTCGAATTACTATGTAAAATACGAAAGCTTGACTTGTCTTTCACATTTTCAGTTAAATGGTCGACGGAAAAAACCCAATACAGTCCATTAACATGCAAAATTTAATGTTGCCATTTTGTCAATATTCGTAGGCCTTTATAGTCTTGATGTGTAAATACAGGGCGGCAGGGGGCAATTCTACCTGTCATACTGAACAACTTTACAATTCGTAAAAAAAGACAGATTATTTCGATGCATATGTTTATATGCATCGAAATAGTCTACTGTTGTATAGGAATTTGTTCTTTAAAACAGGTTCTGATAAAAAAACGTGTCTCGTTCGTCAGAGGAGGAGCAGACGGCGCAGTAGCAGGGCACGTGTCGCCCGTGTTCGGAAGACCTCAGTGATTGAATCAGTGCAGTGAGCTGCCGCCGGGCACCACACTCACACTGTCTAATAGATATACAGATAAGCAAAAAATCACAGCTCCGGTTAATCAAAATACAATTATGTTTTTGTTTTCATATTTTCTTCAACTTAAAATATAATCCTAAAAATAAATAATGAAGTATTGTACAGGACGGCTCAGCTTAAGGGCGACGTAGATAAACCTTTCCAATGTTTATAATATTTATGAAACAGGACAAAACTTACGACTATTAAGAATTTCAGTTTGAGTGAGTGGAATTAAAATAAAATTTATGTTAAAGTAGAGTAGTTAAGATGAATTAAGATAATGTTAATTGAAATTAAATAAGAGCCGACAGCGACGCCCTCATGAATCGAGAGACGACCTTCAATAAATTAAATAAACAGTATTTACAAAGTATTGAACATTACAAGTCATCGTCGATAGCGAGTCATCCACGTCTCCCTTACAACAACTCCGATACTATATAAAATAAAATTATTCATGCAATAATTACTCATAGAACCTTATAAATAAGACATAATTATTAATAAAATCTAATAATCAACTCAGGAACAAATGCAATAAAAATCGATCAATATAATCCTTTTCAATAATAAACCTTTTCAAAATAATGTACTCAAAACCAACATAATTTAATATATTACATGAATATATTAACAACCATTTATGCACTCACATAATTTATGAAGGTAGCCATAGTATCTTAAAGTAATCTGGTAAATCTCTCAATGTTTCTTATTTAGGTACATATTAAAACTATAAATTCGCTAGTAATTCAAATACCATCTAATGAGATACAAGTGGTAGAGTATAAAATTTACTTCCGAAGTCAACTTTTCTATATTTTATAATTCATTCACGATACATATTTACAAGATAATGAGTATTGTTAAAGAGTTTCCTCTGGCTTTACAACTATACTTTAAACATATTTACGACAATCTCCATAGAAGGCTTCATAGTACGCATAGCATGCACATACTGACTGAAGAGACAGTGTAGGTACAAAATTCAGTCTGAAAATCATTTTAGGAGATGTGCCGCGTGAACTTTATGCGATGCAATATAATTTGTTTTGTATAACAGTATGATTATTTAGTAGTTCTTAATCGACAAAAGCAATTTTGTAAAACTTTTATCTTTAATCATATCAACTAGTTAAATATAAAGCGTTCATACAAAATTATTGTAAAAATAAACCGAAATACTTAAAGGGTTGAGACTCAGAACTACTCGTATAAAAACTTAAATAACTTCCACGCAAACACTTAGTTTATATTTGCAGTGTCTCAGTCACACAGGAGCGTCAGGGGGCAGTGTTCGTTTACAAATAGCTAAATACTGAACAATCCTTGCTCATCAGTATTGCTACTGGCAAGATGCATATTTATATCGGCAACTTAGCAATTATAGGTAAGTAGAGAAGCTTACAGTGGCAGTTTCAAAACAGAATATGAGAGATTTCGCCAAAATTATAATGAGTCCAACGTTAAAGCGGATACGAAGAAATACTACATAAAATTACTTTAGAGACTGTAATATAAGATACAAATTAATTCAACATTGGTATCTCTATCTATACAAATCTTTAACAAACTGTCGAGTTCTATTAATTTTTTGATTTACAATAGTGTTTTATTAATGTCTTCCTATTTAATAATAGGATTTTAGAAATTGCCAGTTTATTTCAAAGGTCTATTCTTGTGCCCGGGTAAATAATTAAATATGTTGCCATCATCGGAGCTAGTAAAGCTGTTTCTAAAATTAACAAATCGGTATAGACGTAGGTAGATATTTATGTATTCGATATAGCTTGTGGACGGAAGGGCCACGTGACTTGACGTGATGCGACTTTAGGCAATTTTACGAAATTAAAAAACTTTAGTTAGGTGATAGAGTCAGACGTACCTATGCTAGGTAAAACCTTATGGTGTTATTTTATATTCACAAGTTAGTCGGTCGATAGGCAGTTTTAAGCATAGCTAAATTAAATTCAATAGGCTTCTAATGGAATAGTTTAGTAAAAAAAAAATGACTAGGTCGAGCCGGTATGACATTGTATGTGATACCGCGCGCCTGACGTGCGGAGGCCGAAATATTTATAACTTGACCTTAATTCCGGTGGTTTAATTTCAATCACAGTACATAATTGAACTATTGTAATAGTCACTGCATGCTAACCTATTAACGTATTTATTGTACTGCGCTGATACATTGATCAGTGACCACGTGATGGCCTAACAATACTGCGACTAGTAAGTAATGTACATATATTTTGAGTTTACTTTTTGCCAGTTGTAGTAGCATTCAGTGTTGTTTACTATTGTATCGCCTGGTTCACTGTTTAATTTCTCTCATACATGTGTCTGCATAAGTATGTAGCCGTGACCATGTAACTATTCCTTTCTAGAAAAAAAAAAACATTCATTTGTACTAAATAGGCAACAAATTGAACTAACTGCCACTTTGGAGAAAACTGTTTCTTAAAAAATATGTTGATTATATTATTATCATGTTGCAGAATTAGCTAATTTACACTTATTTAACTAATTTTCGTTATGATACTGAGTATTCATCGTCAGTACATGATAATCATTATTTAGCACATTGGCATATTGTGGTACTGCACTTAGCGAATTTGCCCTAATGACGTGTTTTTTTTTTATTCTTGTGCTCTGGTAGTCGAATGAAAGCGCTTTCACAAAACTTTCTGGCTATTCACTACATGTCGCATGATTGCTATGAAAGCCTCTCAAATGAAAATAAAAAGAAAAAACATTCTTTCACATCCTCACGAAAATAACGATAACATTCAGTTCTATAGAAGAAATAAACTGAACACAAACGACCTGACTGCGTAGAAAGGTATCTGAAAATGTCAGTGAAACAGATTTGAGTGATGTCTATACTCGTATTAGGTAATTACTTTCACTAAGTGGAAGGTAAGCATGCACAGTACTTTCATGCACTTTCATACTCAAGATTACTGTTTCATGGCTAATAACTGGTAGATAATAATGGGAAGACATAAAATGATTACTTACATAGGTGTTCGACGGTAAACAATGTCTAAGAGACTATCTAGATACGTATATATAAATAATGACAGGGCGAGGCCCTGTGTTATAAACACACAGACGGAACAAAGAAAGGCCAGTTTGTTAGACGAGAAAGGGAGCACATTTTAAAGACCGCGATTGAAACTGCACTTGTATTTATAATTTATAGCAATCTGAGGGCAATCAGGCCTCTCCCGGTATGAGGCGAAAGATGTAATATTGGGAATGAGAAACCATTCACTGCGTCGCGTCGTCCGATATGGACACTCAAATAATGGTCCCTCCGTCCCGAACAAGCTATTACGTTCCAATTTCCGAGGAGCACATTATAATAATAGCGCAAGTATTCAACTTTTTCTACAAAGCTTTATCTTAAACATCATAGAGTAACTCTAAGTAAAAAAAAATGTCGAAAAATGATAGTGCAGCCATACTCGAAAAAATAAAAATCACTGTTCAAACCGAGAGGAGCACAGTGAAGAGATGCGATAGTTGAGCGGTGAAAGATGCTGGGTTCTGAATACTCGTTCTTTTAGTGTTTTTTATTTTTATTTTTAGAAAGTTCAGTCGGTCGCACAGCGGGAGAAATTACTACGGCGCCGCGGCGACCAGTAACACCAGCGGTGCTCATCATTGTTCGCTATTTATCTGATGTTACTTTGAGACACACTGTCGATAATCCACCGTTTAAACAAACACTATAACGAACTATAGTTGGTACCAGCGTCGCGTCGGGGTGCCATTACTTATATCAAGGAACTAGCGTCAGATATCTACCTACTTGTACCAAAATGCATAACGTTGTTTACAAGTATGACTTCTAACGTAAACTAGTATTTATGACTAATAAATATGCAATGTAAGTTGATTTTATATAATCTTGTAAAACACTTAAAAGTATCTGTTCTTAGCTAAATCTAAAATGTATACGGTAACGGGCGGAATTACATACAAATTAACAAATAAGATTAACGGCCGAGAACCTTCACATCTCTCTTTCGTAACTGTCTTATTTCTCTATAAATTATTACTTTATTAGCACCTTACCAAATTCATCTGTGATATTTTCAGCCTTTAAGTATCGATTATAAGAAAATACATTTGTTATTATATCACCATGATAAAGTTCAATTGACTATCAATGGGGGTGTGAGCGGTGCGGGCGCGGCGCGCGTTACCTCTGCTTGTTGGGCTTGACGGCGCCGTTGGCAGCGGCGGTCTTCTGCGCAATGTGCGTCTGGTAGTGCTTGGCGAGGTGCGCCTTCTGCCTGAAGCTCTTGCCGCACAGAGAACACGTGAACGGCTTCTCACCCGTGTGCGTCCGCACATGCACGTTCACTGAGTATTTGTCTTTGAATCCTTTCGAACAAATGGAGCAGTAGTGGAGAGATCTCTCTTTCCTCACTCCATTCGACGTAGAGGTAGCCGCCTGAATGGCCGTTCCCGTCTGCGCTTGCGGCGTCGGTGCCGGGTTCTTACTCTGCGGTTTCTTGTATCTTCTATTCCCCGGCTTCGTGCTCGTCACGGTTGGCGATGCTGTCACTATTTGCAAGTGTTGGTTCAGCTGGACCTCCCCGGCGGGGATCATGGTCACTAGTTCACCGTTAACGTGATGTATGTTATAGACACTTCGCGTCGGGTCAATAGGTTCTACCGTACAGAACGGTTGCATCGATTCTCCGAGTTCCGTTGCTATCCTCTTCAACTTTTCGTAGTCTTCCGGGTAGTTGGTATCTAATCGTGACAATAAAATGTCGTCTACACTTTGCGTCGATGATGGATTTTCCCCATTTGAAACAACAGAGTTGCTGGGGTCTTCTAATAATATCGAAATATTTAAACGATTAGGTGGCGAAATCGCCATCAAGAGTTCATCTTTACCGTCTTGGTACATTGATGGTACATCCGGTTTGTTGTTATTTGTCGCGATCACTCGTTTTAGTTCACTACTAACATCGACTTTTGCAGGATTTTTTTGTATAGTACTATATCTAATAAAGGCTTTTCCCTGTAATGCGCTTCTGAGCAAAGATTCATTCGATTCTGTATTTTGATCCGTTATTTTCCAATCGTTGTTATTGTTATTAAATTCTACTTGACTTTCTAATAAGGCTGGTGTTACGAGAATAGATGAACTATGAGAGTCATCTTTTTTGTCACTACTCTGAAACTCACCTTCTTCGTAACTGTAGGGTTCCACTTTCACTAAATCACTAGTACTCAAATCAGCGTGTTGGCTTTCTGAGTCGCCATCCTCATATGTGAAACCCTCTACTTTTGGTAAATCTTGGTTGAAGTCATTGGGGAATCCGTTCATATTTAATATGGATTCGAGATCTAACGAGTTGTGTGGTTCTATGTCAGTTGGACTAGACATAGATACGTCTTCTTCTTTAGCCCAGTATCGATTCGAACTGGTTTCCGTCATGTCATGATTTAATACAGTTAGTGTGTATATTTGTCCGTCCGTGTTGTTTATTAACTTATTTGAAATTGCCGTGTCTGTGCAGGGATGCGTGCCATTAATATCGCTTTCCTGGTTCCAGTAAAACTTGTTGAGATCCTCTAACATGGTAGTATCTAAGCGATCACGTTCACGGTCCACGTTCCAAATGGAATCGAAACTCTGTAGCGTCGTGGAAGTTGTGGCAGTGGCCATGCCACTGCTGGCGCCGATTTGAGCGCCACTCACGCTCAACAAGCTATTATTGTTCTGTTCTTTGGGCTCCTCTGAGAGCAATGGGTTCGACCTCGAGTCGGGTGATTCCATGAACACATTTACAGAACGCATCTGTTGTTTGTACTGGGCATCAGTAACCTCGTTGGACGTCACGAAATCAAAGAAATCCGACTTTGACAGTTCTGGGGCAGTGGCCGTCATGACTACCGTTTCATTTACCACCGAGGACGACAACTCGGTTCGTTCTCCTGTCAGTTTTGCTACATCAAGCTCGCAATATTTGTGTTCAGTTTATCTTTGTACTACAATAAATATATCTAAATTTAAATAAGTGAATAACCCGGTATGACTTGTACTTTATTGGCAGCCGCTAGAGCGTCGGTAACTGAGAGTGCTGGAGTGTGGGGCGCGGGCTGGGGTGCTACTCGGCCGTGCCCAACGTGATCGAGTTAATCGGCGGACCAATCCAGTGTGTGAACTTGATCCGTACGTTCCTTTTTCCCATTATTCACCCCAACCCTATCCTTGTTGGACGAGAACTTAATTAGCCAGGCTTTTGGCAAAGTAAGTGCAATTGACCATATTATCCATGATGTTATGAAGGTGTCCGAAGTCAAGGAGCGAAGTCAAAGTCTGGAAAAAGGAAAAAATTGGTTAATGACAATACTCAGTTAACAAAGACAACAGTATTACAGCTATACATACTAGTAGAGTTCTGGGAATGCTGTTTTAACGAAACTATTCCGCGTCGGCATCGCATATCATAAAACAGAATATATCCGTATCTGAATGTTTAATTAATAAGCTCGCTGCGAGTCTTTAGATCCTGTACAAAACCAGGGCGAGCAAGTCACGCGTCGTGCCTATCAGGCATCACGTAGCCGGCGCGCTGGGCCAGCGCCGCCTGTGCGGTGCTTTCCAAGCCAAGCCGGCTTTCAGCGCGAACACCAAATAATAAAACTGAACATTAAATTTTATTAAAATGAAAGCACAATTGAGATCATCACACGGTGTGTAATTCTAGTGGTTGTCTAAATATTTTTACTTTCTACATTATAATACTCATTTCCATATCCTTCGTTGTTAGTATCGTATTTTAAAGTGTTTAAAACGTATAATTCTTATGTTCTGTTATATGTAACGCTGGAGGTTTCCGTACGTGTTCGATATACATGTCGTAAAATGAGAAAGGTCTGTCAAACGACACGATGAATTGGAGCAAGCGCGAGGGACCGAAACACTCGATATTAAGTTTCATCTGACAGCTGATACAATGGTAACTCGTTGATATTTGACGAATTATTATTTACTTGCTGTATAGTTTACAGACACCAATATACTACAATACTATGTGTACGTATTGCTCGTATAATTAATATATGATTTACGTATACGATATGAAAACAAGAAAACTGTGTAAACTGTGTATATTTACGAAAAGTCTTTGTTTGATATTATCGAATTTGTAGTAGTTACTTAATTCATACATACATTCATATATCGATGGAACAATGACAGTTTAATGTATTCATTACCTACATACATCATACACTCTGTTATAAACATAAATAAAATACCGTGACGTCTTCGAATGTGCTTAATAACTGCTGTTAACTTCAAAACGGAATGTAATACTTGTGAGCAATAAAAAATTCTGGAACGAATCTTTAATTAAGAACAATGACGTTATTTTTGTTTGAATGTTTGTATTTGTTCGGGCCTAATGAAGTATGGAATTATAAATTATATTGAATGTAACTAGGTATACATGCTTTACATCTTGCACAGAAACATACAGAACTTTATTGGATATAACATTTAGTAAGGCTACATCTATTTAGTTTGCAGTTTCTAATGATTTCCTATTTTGTTGATTCAACTTGCAGACTATCAGCACCGGACAATGAAGTAAGCTTAGCTTAGTGATGATCATAAATTAATCTATTTACTCTCTTGCAAGTGGCTCGTAAAATTCTAAATTCAATCAGTACTTTACGTCATTGCCTCACAAGCATATTTTAACTGTACTAAATTGTGTACAGCCTGTCATTATTTTAAACGAAACACTAAGTTAACATGCGAAATTGTTGTGCAAGTAACACTGTTAAAAATAGTGCTTTTGACATTACTTAAACCTATTTCACAATAGTGGAACGTTCCGAGCGGTGGATTAACTTTAAATTGCTTATAGGAAACATTGCCGATGGTTCTTGAGACATAAGTATCTATCATAAAGGTAAAAATATTGGGTTAAATTGCGGGTACCTACGTCTACGTTTAGCTCTGTAGTGGGTAATCCCAGGCTCTGGTAGGTAAAGGTGCAGGTAACCATTAAAAGTTGGCTGCGCTAAGGTCGCCGCCGCGGTTTTTCTGAGAATCTGGTCTCGTAATATCATCGTACGCTATTAACTTAGCCGATAAGCGTCGATTATTGCCATTGGTTCGGGTTTGTATTCGCAGCACACAGCAACAAATAGTTTAGCGAGTCATTGTAGGCATAATGTGTTTGCATGTTTAAAAAATTCGGTCATCTTTTAGCGTAGTAACCTACACGGGTTTTCTGTTTTAAATTATTTCAGGTTCTCTCTGTTTATATTAAGAGAAGGTACCATCTGATTAAACGCCAGCTGCATGAAGTTAGTTATTGGATACTTTATTTGACGTAGATTGTTTTAGGAGCCTACCTGTGTCAAAGTTGTAATTTGACTCCAAAGGTCACACAGGTTGACGTAAATCTAACCTAATTGATACAAAACAATAGTAACCAAATTTGTTGTACAACTAATTGAGTAATTAGTTAAAACAAGTATTATCGACAACCAAGGATGTGAATTTGATGACTTTGTATTGAGCAGTGGCAGCGCGGCGCGGTGCATGTGGGTTAACGAGCGCGGTTGCGCCACGCACGCTGCGCCCGCGCCGACACCGACCACCGATACCAACAAACATTAACTGGTATACAAACGTTATATCTCTTATATTGTTATTCTCAATTACATATTATTTTTTTATTACAAGTTATTTTTACAGGAAAAAACTAATGTAGAAAAAGGCTCAATATATTTTTTTATTTGTTCTCGTAAGCGGTACCAGCAGTCAGGAATGTGACCAGTAGTGAGAAGACCTGGCGACATGTACACAAGTGACTAATAACATTTCTATTACCTATTGATGCGACTAATAAGGTAGAGCTGCGGAGAAACCTTACCTCTCGTATACATATATCTAGAAATCTTAAATTGCAATGTTCGTTAGCGCGAATACCCATTACATTTTATACCCATTTGTATTATTTCTACCTTCATACCATCTCAGGCAAGTAATTAATGCTTCTAAAAGATTTATGAACCGATATCTATTAATAGCGTTCTTAAATTAATTGAAGAATATATTATTATAGACGCAGGACATGTTGGTGTAATAAGCTTTGTATTGTATACAATAGCTCTGCCAATTCTTGAATCAGAATATTTTATGTTTATTATGAACGAAAATAATGCATGTCGTTTTATAAAATAGTCCACTTCATATCGATATCGTAGATCTAGTTCGATATCTTTAATTAACACGAATAAGCGGCCTCGATATCGCAACTACAATGGCCGACTTTATCTCCGCAAGCTATCGAACGATGTCTACAAATTGCGTCGTATTTACAACAAAAATACGCGGACAATTAACTGTGAAGTTCCGATGTGACGATAATGACTAGTCGGGGAGCCGGGGCTGATCCAGCGCATGATCCAAGTGTTACGCGGAGCGACGAGCGCGGCCCGTGACTCTGCGACCGACACAGATCGGACCGCGATAGCTGCGACCACATTGTGACGGTTTTAATTGGACGTTTTACATAGAATTGATTCGAAATAAACCTGAACATGCCGCTGGTCATTCTCTGCAATTCAAGGCGAACGTTCGACGTGCAGCACGATGTTATGATTGTGTGACTGCGAACGTTGTTATTTTTACAATTAAATTATTTGAACACAAAGAAATACTCAATGAATGAGTTAGCCAGGCATTATTTTGAAGGTAACACTTTGAATCCTAAAGCACTTCAAATGTTATTATAGAGTAATAAGTAACTAAACATTTGACTTGAGTTTAATTATCTTCATTTCATTGTGACATCGGTAATACATAAAACTTTTAAATTACTTTATGACATTAATTAAATAATTACTAATCATCAGCTGACATTTAACAATGTTAAAATTTTTAATAGCTTTTAACTTGTACCTTAATGACAAACGAATCCACAATGATAGGAATGATTTGTATAATTGTCGCTCTGTTTCATATCAATTGGTATTAGCTAGGCAGCCGTAAATGGGAGCTGGTTGCAGCTCGGCCGCATACCAGAGCGCGTCGCCGGCGGCGCGACCTCTGACATTTGAGCAGAAGATGACCGCTTGCTGCGTACGAGCAGCCTTTGATCTCATACTGTGCAATTTTATGCCAGATTATTATAATAAGTCAGATACCAGTAAAAGTGAAATTAACGTTGCGTACTGATCTGTTGGCGGGCGTTACTATAAACTCGAATGACACGCGGTTAATTAAGGTTCATGCAATTAAAGGGCTCACCACGAGCGTGTTTCTTTCTAAGCTCTGAAGTTTCTCCATCTCCACCTGAGTTCATATTTGTAAGCGCTCCTTTATCAACGGCATACGTTTATAACTTTCCACATTGATTGAAAACGCGTTTGATGTTTCACACACGAATTAACTCTAATTTAAATAGGCAAGTTAGGTTTGATGAAATATTTTTGCAATTCAATTACACCGGTGATAATTATGCTCGAAATCTAGTTAAACAATTGATTTGGTATTTAATCAACGTGGCTAACTAACTATGTACGAGTTAGTAGTATAAGGCCAATATAGGTCGATTGCAGTTTACACACTGATTTATGGCAACTGGGAGACCGGTGGCTACGCAAGGATGCACAATCTAGTCGTGACATTAATGGCGGAGATTACTTGCTTACGCGCAACTAGAGTGCGTCGAATTTTGACGTAAAATATGGTTAGTATTTATATCGGATGGTGGTGCTCGAGTTCCCACGCGGCCCGAACACTGCGCCCGCGCCGACACCGACTTGTGTGATTGGACACATGCTAATTTTGCTAAGATAGATTTTAACGATTGAGAATACTTAATGCACTGTGATGTCACAGTAACTCGTACATATCGCTTATTGACTGCACAGTCGGTACAGTGCCCTTTTACTGCAAACGTCTACAATTTACGATACCTATTCCTAAATTCAGATGCCTGTGGTAGCAATACCGTTTGTGTTGTCTATTTGAATAAAACCAAAATTTATTACAATTTAGATTACAAAAAAAATAATCTAGCTTTCTATTAGATATCTTATTTATGTGTTACCAAATAAGAGATGTTTTATTGATGTCTATAACCGCTAGGTATAATGAATTAGACTGTTAGATTCGGCATTTCTGTGAGCGGGTGTGCCGACCTGTCGTTCAGGTTTAGCGCGATTAGGAACCAAAATTATACTAGAGATGCAATTGATTTCGTGGATTCGATTCACGAACTTAATTAGCTCATCAATTCTGGGATCGTTAAATAAATACCCAGTAATGCCTATAACAAATTAGTACTGTGTAATCAGATTAACGATTAGTATTCTAAACATGGTCACATAACATTTATTATGTTAAAAAGTTAATAAAATTAAAAGTTAATTTTACTCAAACAAAATAACACTAACGTGAACTTTCCGGCGATGAACAATAACTCTGTGTAAAACACATTAATTACTAAAGATAAAATGTTAATTAATAAAAGATCGTTAAGTGGAGTTAGTTTCCTTAATTGAATAACAATATATCTCTAAGCAACGATATTTTGAATAATCACAATAATCACAAATACTAGCTATCTACATGTTGTTGGAGCTAAAAACTATTTACCTATAAGAATGAAAGTTGATATCATGCAAACAAACGTTCTTGGTATTCATCTGCATACTGCATAGGACAATACTGTGTGGGATAAGCGTCAATCACGAGGTCGTGTTGAAATAAGCCATGATTGGCCTACATCACAGGTGCACTCACAAAAAAGAGAAACTGCAGTATTGCGGCGAACGAAAGAAAATCTTATTATCGACATAAGGGGCGACATTCGAGACGGCCGTCTGCTCCAGTTACAGAAAACGCTCCCTCCGATTTGGATCCGGTTCGATCTGGTTTCGTGCGAACCTACCTTCACTATCTTATGGTGTTTTAAAACCTATTATTTGCGTGAGTAGATCCGCAGACATTATCAGAACAAAAATCGATATTGTTAAGTAAATAAAACGAAACCGCTTCCGCTCAATTTAAGCTTCCTCTTCGTTTCATACTACTCTGGAATGCAAACGGTTTTTGTCTCAGTTTAAACTCTCACAGTAAAAATGACAGGTATGCGTTTAACACATATCGTTACGTATTTTGCGCCACTAATATTAAGGCCACACGAAGTCAAACATGTCTCATTAAATTAAAAAAGTTACTTCACCGAATATTATGCAGTTAAAATAATTACACAAGGAAATAATGACATAGAGACATTCAATACAACAAATTAACTTCACTAAAATACTATCTCAAGATGACTTTTATAAATATTCTTATTATACATAATCAGCCTATAATGTTCCCACTGCTGGGACACAGGCCTCCTGTCTGTGAGAGGGAGTGGGCCGTAATCCACCACGCGGGCCCAGTGCGGGTTGGTAGATGTCACATGTCTTCGAATATTTGGTTCTACGACATGCCGGTTTCCTCACGATGTTTTCCTTCACCGTTTTGAGAACAGTGGTGATGTAATAATTTACACAAAGTAAAGCGCCTGTCTGGGTTCGAACATACGACACACAACTCGTAAGTCGCTGCCGTTACCACTGGGCCACCACAGTTCAATTATTCTTATTATACGTTAGGTAAAAATTGTAACTCGCCTCTCGCCTGATAAATCAATTTAGAACAAAAAACTGTCTGGAATGAAACGGTCGGGTTGAAAAGATTCTGAACCGACGACATTTGATGTCCAGACAAAAAAGTCACTTAGTGTTTGACAGACGCAGCTTGTCTTGTATAGTGAAAATAAATGAAGATATTGACTAATTGGTAGTTAACATGCACGTTCGATTATGTGCGAAGCGTGCTAATATAATACAGAGGCAAATTGGCGTTAAGCTTTTGACAGGCGGGTCAATAAGTGGCTGGAAAACGAAAGTAGCACCTGGTGCGGTTTTATTTTGTTATTTTTATCGGATAGTCTTACAAATATTAAATTACCCGGTCAGGCTTGGATGTCACGGATCACTTTGATACTTTTTTGCACGTCTGACCATTACATTTTGCTTAATTTGAACAGTACCTACATAAATAGGTATGATGTGCCACCAGTAAAGGTAGGGTTAGATTTTTACGCGCAATGCAGTTAGTTTAAGAAAGTGTGAAGTACTACCGAACCGGATATCAACCGGATTTCTAATTTTGTTAGATTTCTTAGCAATTGATTCTGAGGAGTAAACATGTCCCTAATAATCAGGTGTTACGTCAGACTAAGCAATGGAACCGCAATCGCCTGTGGTTATGTATGAGAAGATGTATGGATTAGCGCTAATGAGCTGACGTCACGGAATAAAGAACAGTAATACGGTGGACCAGCACAGTGATACCTACAAGAACCAATAAATAAATGCAGCAGTACCAACAATTCTGCTTTAACGATTGCCGAAAAAACGACTGCATAAAGAAGATATAGGTATTAACTCTACAAATAAAAAAAAGAAAACCATGTTTATGTCTCAATATCATGCAATTAGTAATTCCGGATTTTGTTACTATAAAATAACCGAGAGCAAAAGTCAATGTAATTATTCGTTCACGATTGATCTCCGTATAAGTAAACGAGTTGTTGCAACTTGTTACTTGCTATTCGGGAAGTAAAATTATAGCGTGCATAAACGCTAATGTTTATACGAACTCCATACACATATAATTTTAATGTGTAATGACCAGATATCAACAATATAATATACAACGTAACTGAAACACTACCTACGTACATGTGTCCTTTTTGCAATAATGAAAACTTTTGCGTAAGGGATTTCTCGGACATATATTTTTTTCTGTATATACTTAATTGAAATTCAGGAAATCTACATTTGCTAAAACTGTGAAATATATTTTCTACAAAGGCTTTTATAGGATTCAATTTTAATGTGTAAAATAATAAACTTAAGTAAAACCAAGTTTAATTTACGCAATTTCAAAAGCTCAAACTTTATGCCACAATATAAATTATGATATGCATTAATAAAACATGCAGTTTCTTTTCGTTCGCGATTAGCATGTTGCCGAATCGAATGCAGTCACTGCATGAATTTCATTTAATAATATAATTAATACGGATTGGAGCCCACGCTGATCACTTTAGCCGCAATATTTTAATACGCTATTCATATCTATTTGATTTTATATAAATCATCTCACTTTTTCGCTGACATGTGAATTGTAAACATATTAATAACACTCTTGTATTTACATAATATTAAGTAATTAAGTTTTAGAATAATTATTTAATCGTTGCCTATTCTAAAGTTGAAACAGTGTTTATTCATAAAAAAAAAACTTGTTTATGCTTGCAAACTATGTATCTATCTTTTTATTATAATATTTCAGTTAGATATGTTACACCGATGCGCTAGGAAACTTTTCCCATCATACATAGTATAGACAATTATAAGCCGACAACAGTCGTGTACTAAGTTGTATCTCGGTTCGCAATTACTAACGGGTAGTAATATCTCACATCGCGCCTTGCAATATGTCTGGCACGAATCTTAATAAAGCTCATCTGTTTAACTGCAATCACACGAGGCTAGATCGTTATGTGCACCGAAAACATCTATACATGATTGAAATTGTATCTCTCCTATGTAATCCAATCAGTAGGTAATCAATCACTTTAAACGATTTTTATATGTACGCCAACCAATAATTTAGCAGATACAACATCATTAAAATAATGGCGGAAGACAAGCTTTATCATCTAGCTAGACTAAAAAAACTGTGATGACGTAAATCAAAAGATAGCTGTTGTAGCGGGGCGTTGTCCAGCCAGTTTTAGTAACAATGCAAACTTTGTCATGGTCATAAATAAAATTTATGATTAATATTGCATTCGATAATGTTTTATAGTTTATTTATTTAACTTATAGACATCTTGAATCGAGTTCAACTACGTTTACTATATCGACAGACACTGCTTTTCTAAAACCTGACAGGGATGTTTCAATTTCGATCACTGGGAATTTACGCAAACCCCATGTTTGGATATCTTAGCACGACTGGTCATAAACAACTTCCAAGTTACCAAGTATGTCTACAGAAGCAGTAGTCGTGTCCCATAAGTAGGTAAGTGTGCATATAACAGCGCACAGATCGCTTTCCACGGTGTAAATGACTTCAGGTTAATAATTTTCAAATCGTGATCTCACATCAATTTATTTCACCATTAATAGTTTGTCCTTATTTATAGGTATTATCACGTCTATCGCTCGGAGCCGGAGCAGTTTCGTAAGCTGCAGTTTAACATCATTTGCATATTCCGCGGCGGTGTCGATGTGGCCCCGTGTTGTACATCGAGCCAACCACTAATAATTACTATTCACAGGCTTCACGTATTTATACTGAACCAATTTTTGGGCCACGTTCTAGTGAAAGCGTCTCGGGAATTTCCTTGCAATAGTTTTTCTAAAACATTAAGCGAAATATGCTAGTGCACAAGTTTAGGAAAACTATTGCAAGAAAATGTTTGAATAAAATAATTATTGAAGTAAGAAGCTTTGTTGCATATAATATATAATGTCATTAATATTTAAGTACCTAGCTCTACCATTAAAATTTAATTAATATTACGGGTGGCATCTATATTGGGACATTAGAAATGGTATTTAATGACAGGAAAAGACGATTAAATTTATATCAAACATGCTTCCGTCGAAGAGTAGTTCAACATTTGAATAAGACATTAATACCATTTGTTTAATAGCTGTTGTTATATCGATTACAAATTAGCGCAAGCAGTGTTCGTGCTATTTGCCAGCTGCGCGTAGGCAGAGGCACGGCTGGCGGATGTCGCTGTCGGGATGATCCAGATACACGACGAATCCTTTCACCGAGCGCAGCCTTGAGTGCGCCGTGTTCCAGGACTGACCATTACCGACGCACCGTTGTTAATGTCCTATCGATTAACATAGATCGGTACTAAAAGATTTAGTGCGCTGACTATCAACGTTTATAGACTACACTATTGTGTTCAACTTCTCGCATTTACGATATGTACAGCTAGTGAATTAGGTTAGCAAATGTTAGGCCGGTCCCAGGCCATCCGAGCCGATGACGAAAAATACCGGACATGTCCGCCAATTAAAGCTCGAGCGTCGAAGACGGTGCGCCTGCGCACTATGCCGCACCACGACCGACCATGTGACGCGCTCTTTTGCAATTTAAATAAATAAACAAGAGATCGTTATTCTCCTTGTTAATGGCTTTTTTAATTGGTTTCAACAATTATTTTTTTCATTGTTTGTCCTGTTTATTTTGTTAGGTCCGATGGCAGAGGCATCATTGACATTTTAGTTATTCATGCCAAGTGAGAGTAAGAATTCACAATGGATGCACCAAATCATAATACTAATTTAAGTATTTCTAATCGAATTTTGTACACTATAATTTGCGGTTATTGTTGCGCTTTAATGTCTCTCACGAAGAAAGTAGGAGTTGTCTAAACGTAATACTTCACGTTTATTGTTTCACTTGGAATATTTTAAATCTTTTTCCTGTTCCCAAAGTATAATCATTTCTACATTTATGGTTATATCAACATTCAAGTGCATGGGATTTATTAAAAAGCCTTAGTGCTACGGCTTTTTAATGAAACCCATCAAAATCTTAACGTATCATTTCCTTGAATTTATAGTTTAATTAGGTCATGTTCTTCTACATTAATACGCAGTTTTATAGTTTCCTGGTTCATCTTCTACATAAACTTGTGTAAATAATGGTATGTCAATTGCTATTCGCGCGTGACACTCTACAATGGAACTTCCGTAATGAATATAGCCATATTACAATTCGTAAGAAAAGGCATGCGTGGTGAGACAGTGTGGCTGTGAGGCACTGTGGCTGCCAAACCTGAATGTACTTTTTAATTGAAGGGTTCATACTTTGTGGCGGTTTATCAAGGTAATTGCGGCAGGTTTTAAGTGAAAACATATTTTATTTAATATTCTTTCTTAAAGTGCTCTACATATTGACATTTAAAGGCTGTGAACCGCAATGTTGAATAATTTATTACAAAATGCAGTATTACTGCTTATTTTATGAGATAAGAATTTTGCCAGTTACGTATCGAACACACGCCCTACGTATCGGAAATTCTAGACCTTTTATTGTCTACTAACATAAAATCTATTAAAAGTCGTTTTCCACACAAAGTTTAGCTTCAACCCAATTTTTTAAAAGATTTGGAGTGGGAACTTTGTAATTAATGAACGACTAACGAATGCTTCTTGCACGATAAACGAATTCTTGTTTTAACTTTATGACGTAGTTACTTTGTGTATCAGTAGTATTTGAGGGTCTTTTGAAAGAACCTTGACGTCCGCAGGTTCCTCCTGTCTCTTAGCGAAATATTTGGAATCTGTTTATACTTCCTGTTTACCTAGAAGCTTTAAAATTGCAGCAAACTACTCCTTTCAAATAAAATGTATTCATGGCTGGATTTGAGTTGAACGATCTTTGAGGGTTTCCTTTTGTACCTTTTGGGAAACAGAGATTGTATGTTTCAGCACCTGCAGCCGTAATGACGATACTTTTAGTTCGCAATGCTGTTTCTCTCTGGACATGATAGGTATCATGTTACACACTAAGTAGTTCTTATTCATATTTAAAAGTAATTCGCTAACGAACCAGCATTATTCAAAAACTTTCCCAAAACATATTAGCAAATAGTTACATAACAGTTAAGAATGTGACCTACAGTGCCATGTAAATAATGAGAGAATACTAATGATCGAACAATTTTTCATAATATGCACTAACACTTAGAAGAGAAAACACCTAGTATCTTGTAGTGCAGGGATTTTTATGAGAATAAAAATTGTTTATATTTCATCTACTAGATAAATACCAGTGGCACGTCTAAAGCATATTTTTTTTTTAGTTTAAATTACACATAAATGCAAAAATCTTCGCCATCCACTTGTACTGCGCCTGCGCCGCCGCCGCGGCCGGTGCGGTGCTCCGCGCTCCGTCGCCGCGCGTCGTACGCGCAGCTCTTGTACCACGCAGCGAAAATATTTGTAAGCCCAAACGACACACAACACGGTTAACGACTAGATTTATTATAACACAACACAGATTTATTATAGCACCTTCACTTTTGCTCGAATATGACAACATTGACTGCTTAAGATTTATTGTAATTTGCTTGACAAAATAAACTAGATCCACAAAGTTACAGAAATATTGAAATTTTGGAAAGAAACTATACTTAAGATAGCTTTTATATGGATCAGTAAATGTATAAATAGTGTTTAAATTATCAGCGAAGGCCCAGATGGAATTCACTGCTCTACATAGTAATTGGTTTGGATTTTTTTTGGACGTAATTACTTAATAGTGTTACAGATACTACTGAAATAAATCCATAAAATAACCTACCTGTGCATGCAAAATTGTTACTGAAGGCACGTCTTAAACTTATTTAAGGGTAGCGTATAACTGTACAACACAAAACGTTATACAATTTTGATTTGTAGATATAAAGTTCAACATTGTCATAATTATTATATGTACTATTTCGATATATTTTATTTGTTGGACAAATAGAAATTAATAGGAAGTATTGTTCACTATTATAACTTGTTGCCCATTGAAGCAATTTCAATTGTGCACACTTGAAATTTTATGATTTATTAGCTATTCTAAGTTGTGCCATAGAAAGTTCAGTCCTCTGAAATACGAATACAAAGGGCCTTTAAGATGTTTAAAACAAATCACAGTTGCATTTCGTTTGAAAATGCTTAGGAATTAAATTATATTTACTAGGATATCATAAAGTCACTGAGAGCATTATGTACATAATGTAAAACTATAAACTCAATAACTTTCCAACTTTAATCTCTGTTCGAAAACAGGGCTATTAAATAGTAAACGTTTCTAACGTTGCACTCTGTTGAAATCTAAAACTTTTGAATTACAAATGTGCGTGAGTATTTACGACGTGTACGAGACATAATTCAGTGGAAAGCGGGAAGTTTATTCGCATTATTTATGCGACAGGATTGACACCTGCAACCCGGTGGCGTCGGTGGCGTACGTACGAGAACCCGCGACGGCCTGCGATCCGCGCCGATCCTCGTCTGTTACACTGATGCACATTTGTGATAAATTAGACACGCCACACTCGAGAACCAATCTCGACGATTTGCAATCAGTTTTGCGAAATGCTCGTTTCCTCGTAAATTGTTGGAGGTACTCCGCGAAATATTGCCGCGTATGTTGTGAACTGGACATGCGTTTGTTAGCCTTGGTGATTTCGGATTGCTCAAAGTATTAGGTTGCTTTATTCTCTTGACAGGGTGGAGATTAAAATGCCTCAGAAAACTTAAAACAAGAGTGTGCAGAGAATGCAGGATACAAATTAGAAGTTAACTATAATATTATTCACTTCGTCATCATCATTTTAGTGGCGCTTGCAAACGTCTTTAGTTGTGCTGCTGAACAACGAGGGCTCATATGACATAAAAAACTGGCCAGGTGCTTGTCGAACCACGCACAATGAAGGGTTCCGTAGTTGGGATGAACTTATCCTCAAAAACAAACTTAATATTGTAGTTGAAAAATATGTTCCCCCATACATCGATATAAGTCAATTTTGCAACTGCAAATCTAAGTACGTAACCGAAAAAATAAATAACTACAAATTAACAATTTAGGGACTCTTTCCTTTACTTGTGCTGTATGAGACCTTGCTTCTTAGCAAATTTCATAATTCTAGGTAAACGGGAAGTACCCTATAGGTTTTGATTTATTTGCGAGTATCAAAATATGTCGCAAAAATGGTATTTTTTTTATTATTTTGACTTAGAAGCTTATGAGCTGCAAGGGACATTAGACATACGTATTTGATATTAATTTCAACTTGACACCACCACTCGTTCCTTAGAAAAATGGCCTTAACAGACTGACAGACAGACGGACAACGAAGTGATCCTATAAGGGTTCCCTTTTTTTCCTATTAAGGTACTGAACCCTAAAAAAACACTGCCATAACTATCGAATCACAATCAAACAGACAGATTAATTAATGCAAATTGATTTCTTTAAGACGTTGTAATTCAGTGTTGTAGACGAGAACCAGTATTGGTTTAAGGATATTATTAATAAGTGGTCAGATAAGATTCTAATCATTTAATAACTTTGACCAGACAAGAAGGTTCGATTCCAAATTAAATTGACCATAGATACAAACCTAGGTCGTTTCTTGTTCGATTTGACTGATTATTCCATTGAATGAGAATTTATTTAACTAAAGCACATTTTTTAGGGTTCCGTAGCTCAAAAGGAAAAAACGGTACCATTATAGGATCATTCGGGTGTCTGTCCGTGTGTCACAGCCAATTTGCTCCGAATCTACTGGACCGATTAAGTTGAAACTTGGTACACATATGAATTTCTGTGACTGAAACACGGACGTGTAACGTAAATAAATGAATTTTGAATATGAGGCTCACTTTTGGGGGCCAAATCAGAAAATTAAAAAAAAATATTGCTAACTGTACCTGTGTGTCATATCAATTGCAAGGGCTATAAGGGGCTGCTAATGCTAGGCTAATAAGGGGCTCAAATATTTTTATAATTTTAAAATAAATAGTTTAAAAGTAATTTCGTAAAATAGATGAAAATTTACCATTCCCTTAAAAAAATGCAGAAAATTGTTCATCATGATTACAGGAAAACTATAAGAAGTCTATGGTGTCAAAACAACACGGTATATCTCCCAATATTGTGCGTACAAACTTACATTTACAGTTAGAATGTATGGGAGAACATGTTTTTCAACTAAAATGTTATGTTTGTTCTTGGGATAAAAATCATAGTAGATGACATATTCATTATACGGCAACCTCACCACGCGAGTTCAACTCGCACTTGTCAAGTTTGTTTTATTCACGAATCGTTTATTTAGGACAGAACACAAACGCTTCACATAATTTGTTTGTTCCGATCAACACGTGCACGTACGCTAGTGATCTAGTTTTATTTTCCACAAATGTTTATTTAAGGAATTGCTATACATTAAAATGTATTTAGAAGAAAAAACTGTTTAGTCCTCACTAATATGAACTTATGAATTTCATATCAATAGAATTTAAAGCAACAACTTAAAATTAAATCATTATTTGAAACGTTACTTTGTCGGGTCTATGTTGCGGGTATGAAACTAAAACGATTAAAACGCCAGATAGTGGTTCGCAAATTAGTCGGTAAGCAATTTCACTTATGATTAATTTGCTACAATAATGACAAAGATTGAGCGTCGCTGTTTGGACGCTCTCTATTCAAATACCAACATACTTTTTGTTCATGTGAATGCAGCTTAGGATTTCTTGTTTTTTATTCAGTGGCCATGCTACACTCGATTAACTGCTTTTGTGATATTATAAAAATAATAAAGTTAAGTACACAGAAAATATGCCTTTGACTTTCTTATTAACCGCATTTTTCTTCATTCTTCATACCCACAAATAACATGATTATTTGTTTCACACACCATTGGACACGGCTTTTCATATAATCAATTATTAACATAACACACAACACGGTTGGCGTAATGGCTGAGCGATCGACTGTTACGCAGCGTGTCACGGGTTCGATCCCCGCATGGAACAAATATTTGTATGATCTGCAAGTAATTGTTCCGGGTCTGGGTGTTTGTATTTGTGAGTTTCTATGTTTGTAAACGCACCCACGATACAGGAAGAAATTCCTAGTGAGGCGCAACGTTTTAAAAAAAAAAAACAAGAAAAGTGATTTCGTGGCACATGTGTGTGATAATAAGGGCCCATTATCCTATAAATTATAAAGTATTCTGATTAAGCGCATCAGAATCGGTGTTTGAGACAGTCAAATTGTTCTTTAATTGTCAACAGGCTACGATTTTAACTTTTCTAGTCTACAAACACTACAGCTACGTCTCTCGATGGATTTTGACATTTTGGTCTTGACGGAGTGCTGGTTATTGTGTTCGAGTAACCACCACATCCGAACCCCAAATTTATTATACATCACTGGCTGTACAAAATAAAGTTTTGGATGTATATAATAAAGTTACAAAAAACATAGACCACAACAACATGTATCTACACAACTATTTTCACGTTCTGAGACTCCTTTTCAGTTCTGCAGTAATCTTAATACATTATTTGCTGACATAGGTAAAAAACTTGCAGATAATATCATCAACGACCACACTTCACCTACTTCACCTTGCTCCCACACTACCTTTCTTCATCTTCATTTGTATTGGATCACACGGATATTGATGAGGACACACGGATATCGATGATAAATCTGTAATTGTGTCCCTTAGATCTACTGCAGACACTGGATGGGATGGTATCTCTCCTGCGGTACTTAAGAGATATGTACTGTAACATTCTAGCGCCAGTTTTAAACCATATATTTAACCTCTGTTTTAAGACTGCTATCTTTCCGTTAGCTTTAACAAAGCCTCTCTTTAAATGCGGTGATGGAAACTCATTTAATAACTGTCGCCCTATATTAGTACTACCTGCCCTTTCGAAGGTTCATGAGTGCCTACTCAATAAGGGATTTGTACGTTTTTACGAAAATAATAATTTGTTTGCTTCCCAGCAATCCGGGTTACGGAAGAACAAGTCAACCTGTTATGCAGTTCATGAAGTAACGAATTCCATAGTAGAGAAAATCAACAGTCGCAAAAAGGTGCGTACAGTATTTTTTTATCTTACTAAGTCCTTCGACATCGTTTCCATTTCTACCCTTTTACTTAAACTAGAGAGAGCAGGTGTCAGAGAAATGCAGCTTGATCTTTTTAAAAGTTTCTGACTATTAGATTGCAAATGGTTAAAAATTGGTGGCCTTTTCAGCGACGTGATCTCGATTTGTTACGGTGTGCCGTAGCGCAGTATACTCGGTCCTACTCTGTTTCGCATCTTTTTAAATGACCTCTGGAATCTGAACATCACAAATGCAATAAAAATGTTGTTTGCTGATGACACAGCTCGACTCAACTCGTGATCAGAACTTCAGATTATTGCACAAAATGGTTTTAATCCTGCCTGTAACTGGCTTAGATTCCAAGAATCGGATTCGACACATTCAAGACAAAATTGATGATGTTCTCTATCTCACCGACCTCACAACCTGATATTTCCATAATTTTAAAGGATCACTCCTGTACATATTTACACACATGTCAATATTCACTCACTGACACAGTTGATAATATGTAGTAGCTAGGTATAACTCTAGATCGAAACTTAGATTATAAAACACATTAACTTGGCAGGGTCAGAAAACTAATATATGTTTTTTAACTCTTCGACACGTCGCTAAGCTGTATACTACGTCTTATGTCAATCTATTATTACTTATTGTATGAGCTACTGGGCGGCGCCACTAAAACTGCCCTTAAACCTTTGGAAGTGTCCCATAGACCTATACTGAAAATTGCAACATTACGACTTATTCTGTTTCCAAACAGAGAACTTTACAAAAATTGTGGTGTCCTAAACCTAAGGCAACATTTCATTCTGCAAACCACTCAAACAAACACATTACTATTACCAAACGACGCAAAGATATGATTTTTCACATTATATTAGATTTGATTAGATATTTTTGTTAATGACATAATATTTTCAGTTCATTTCTTAATAAATAAAACTATTAAGTTATTTCTTTGTGTATGAAATTCATATATCAATAATAGTATGAATAAATACAAAAAGAAACGAGTCATAGCTCATGCTGCATGTACATGTGTGTGTGTATGGCATTCGAATTATTGAGTTATTGTTACCAGACCAAATAAAACCAAGCAAGAAATTATTTATTCTTGGTTTTGTATAACTACTAAAACTCGAAATTTCCTATTTTTATCAATAATCGGACATAAATAAAATGGAAAGAGCTTGAATAGTTATTTGCCAAAGGTTTTCCCTTTTTGGTTCACCCAAACGCACAGTGGAACGAATGTATGGGAGCGGTTGGACGTAGACATGTCCGAAAAATAAGAGTAAAATTATGACAAACTAATGATGCCATCTTATTCGATTACTTAATGCCTTCATAAATTGTGGTGATGAATTTCTTCATAACTCCCATATTTCGGGAGTAATTTGAGAAAATGTGAAATTTTACTATGAAAATGAGTGTATCGAGCTCTCTCCCTCCTGATTCCGGGCTTGTTTCAAGTAGCGGTCTCTAATATCGTAATGCTATTACTAAGAGCTATATTTAATACTAAGACACATAGTGCGCCAAATGTGCACTTTCTGGGATAAAAGGAAATGAAAATTTAAAAAAAAAAACGTTTTTTCCCCATTTGTATTTACTTTAAACCGCAGACAGACTTATTAAGAGGTCTATAAATATATTATATATATACAGAAATATATATTAACAAAAATATTCACAAGAACTGATGAGAGTATGACTTTTAAGTAAGTTGATAATAAATTACCTAGTTTCATTAAAAGTACAATAAATAATTAAGATGTAAGCTCTAATTTACTAAGTTACACATTTTAAAACAATAACATCATTTAATTATCTTCGTCATCATCATCATCATCAATTAATTCAAATTCAGAATCGATGTCCGCTAAATCATTTATGTTAACAAATTCGATATCACTTTTCTCAGAATCCGTAAGCTCATAAAATTCCTTAAAAGAAGATTTTTTTACAAACTTATTTCCTTTTGGACGGATACTTGTAACAAGTGGATCAGAAGACAGTAAAAGATTGTGCATAATATCTTCATTGCATGAGATACTGCTATGCTTTCGAGAATGCCCCTCTCTATATTTTCTAAAATCTTTATTTCTAGCCTCAGATGCCTCTTCGGATAGAAAACCAATGGGCACAATTGACATGTTCTGAACTATGTCTGGCCCATGCATTAAAATTTTATGAAGTGAAGAAGGCATATAATACCATGGGTATAACTCCACGTAAAGCTTAGCAGTATCAAAGCAGAACTCTCGGAATTTAGTTACGTTGATCTTCTCTCCTGATGAAATACACTGCAAGATCACACAGATTTTTCTTAAAAGCATAGCATCTATTCCGGTCAGTTCAGCAGATTTAGTGTAGTTTTCAAAAAATCTCCTTGCCGAGTTGCCATTGTTGGTGGATCCACTGCCTTGTTTCACAACATCGAGAAGTAAGCCCGTTTCTCTTCTTACAGCCTCTTGAACTCTTTTCTTCCTGTCATCAACTTGCCTTTTTGCTATATCACCCCTTACTTGCCATGATTTTATGTCTAATTTGTAGGAAATGTGTAATAAGCATTCCATTGAGCGAATCCAAGCGTGAAGGGTGCTTAAGCTATATTTATACATGTCCTCGTTTGCGTGTTTATCTTTGATTAACTCTAAATTATTCATTTCTTTAGGACAAGCCTTGCATATGTCACACACTGAAGCTGCTGTATTGGATATAATGGAATGAATTTTACCATCAATCATTGTCAACAGCAGTTGGTGTTTGACACTAATTCCATCAGTGATGGTGGATGGAGTTAAGGCTTCAATCTCTGCTTCGATTTCAGCCATCTCTCTCTGCACATTTTCTTTGGTTTCCTTTATAAACTTAAACAATATTGGCCGGCAAAATGAAGTGGAAGATGGTCGCTCGTTTTCCCAAATTGTTACACCTTTTGAGACGAGCCGCAGTGGTACAAGACTAATCATAAAATTACTAGCAAGATCGATTTGCTCATCTTCACTCGTCCTTTGATGATAAATGCTTTGGCTAGATGATCCGTCAAAACCCCATTTGCTGGTCAATACGAGCTGTTGATTGGGATCAACAGGGGTTTCTAACGACCTAATAAGTCTTCTTGAGGTTAAATCCATCAAGGCTTGTAATTTGATTTTTGCAGAGCTCTCTGTAACTGTGAGATCTTCTTTGGCCGGATAGCACTTAATTTTTTCTTTAACCAACATGTAGTAACTCGGGTATTGAAGAGCTCCTTCTTGAGTGTTGAAATCCCGAAGAGTGTTATAGCGCCATTTCGATAAGTTCATCGATACATAAAGAGCCAATGCCTTCAAAGGGGATATTTCCCGTACCTGAATTGATTTACCTTCAATGAAGGCTTTGATTTTTGAGGCCTCTTCTGGATTCTCCGTCAAGTATTTCATAACATAAGCTGTATCGCTTTGTCCTGCCTTTTGAAGCGCCCTTTCGGCCGAAAACATAATTTCAGCGCTGCTACTGCTGCATGAAAGACTATCTTTAGTGCGTCTTCTTTTTTGCCGGTTACTAAGGTCCTCAAAAGATTTACGAGGACTAGGATGTGTACAAGTTGAAGCATCAGATTTAGCAGGAGAAATTATGGGCTCGATGACGTCACTTATATTTTCTGTAGAAGGTTCCATATTTTCATTCTGTAATTCCGGCCATTGAATTGCAGCCTGTAGCCAAATCTCATGTTTCTTCCGAAACTTATCTGTGCTTCTTCCAGACTGTGTCCATTTTGCATAAATGCGGTAGCAAAATCGACGACACCAGTCTTTTAAACTTGTTTCAGCACTTTCACATAACTGAACACAACTGTTATCTTTTAAAACACTGAACAAATAGTTAAAGTCGCGTAAATCTTTATGTGCGCGTGCGCATAAAGCAACGTGAATATCAAGATTTGTATTAAAATTTGGAAAATACATTGCGAGATTAGCTTGGATACAACGAGGTGTAAATCAACACTGATTTTAAAGTTACTAATAGTGACCTATTTATATAAAATCCAGGTATCCCAGGTATCCTTTGTTAAATATTGCAAGGTAATTAGTTATTGTGGAAATTTAGTAAATGATGCATGCTAAATTAGTGTATTAAGAGCCATTTAGTAATTAAATAATAGCAATGTTCTTATCAGTAATCATTAGTGCATCAGTTTTATATGTAAACCTTAAGTCCCTAATTATATATCCTAATTAGCTTATATCTTCTCTAATTGGCTGCTCAGAAATGTTATTGTAATAAGGTAAACCTTTAGAAAAACGGTTTTAATCAACAAAATAAACAAAAAATAAAAAAATTGTGTTATAAAATAAACATCACTCTTTATCCCAGAAAGTGCACATTTGGCGCACTATGTGTCTTAGTATTAAATATAGCTCTTAGTATTAGCATTATGATATTAGAGACCGCTACTTGAAACAAGCCCGGAATCAGGAGGGAGAGAGCTCGATACACTCATTTTCATAGTAAAATTTCACATTTTCTCAAATTACTCCCGAAATATGGGAGTTATGAAGAAATTCATCACCACAAGTTATGAAGGCATTAAGTAATCGAATAAGATGGCATCATTAGTTTGGCATAATTTTACTCTTTTTTTTCGGACATGTCTACGTCCAACCGCTCCCATACATTCGTTCCACTGTGAAACGGGGTTATACCCAGTTTATGTGCTACAAAGAAACGTGATCTAATAAAAACTCTACATAAAAAATAAATAACTGGAAATATGACAAGTTGAAATCAAATAATGAGACATAGCAAACTTAAGGTCCTGTTAACCAGGATGCAGGTGGGAAGCGGTAATTAACAAGACCACTGAACTAATTTTAATTAAACTTTCTCCGAATTCTCATGTTTAGTATGCCATACTGACATACTGAGTGAATGAGAAGTAAAAAGTGATTTTAAGGTGAATTTCATCAATGAAACTGAACGCGATCAGCACATCTAAACCGCTTTCAAGAGCTGTCAGTGTCAACATTGTTGTGGATTATTTGACACTGACAGCTTTTGAACGCCGTTATCGCGTAGTGATAACTGGACACCATACACGAGAGGCAATTTTCACAAGACAACGATTTACTAGATCTGCAGTCTGCACAATGTATTATTGGACGGACACTGTTGCTTTTACGCGCTCGTTCCAGCTAAGTACTCGTAGTAGCATTGTGGTCCTACAGATTCGTTTGTATTAATAATTCGTACACACGGCTACACATCAAGCTATACATTTCCAGTATAAGCTGATCTCGTATTGTATAGGACTTCCGTACAATGCGAGGTCAGGATGCTTTATTAGAAAAAAAAAATACTTCTTTGAAGTTTTATAATGTCTTTTGCACTTGTACTTGAAGTAAAAAAACTATGAAGTAGTTTTAGTGTGTCATCTTAGTTTAAAACAATGCAGGTGATGGTTATTGAATTTCAAAATTAGGACACAGCACCAGCACAACTTTCTAATGTCATACATTTATGTATATTAGCGTAATATCGATATATTCAATTTATAGTGTTCTGTACAGTCGTGATCCTTCTGCTAAAGTGCTCGATATAAACAAATTGGTTCAATGAGATGTGATTTGTCTTAAAACGTGCAGCGAGCAACTGACCTCGACTCGCGAGATGCGAGAAATTGAAAACACGCCCCACTTAACCTGGATACTAAATCCATTAAGCGATTAGACCAAGCGCATCAATAATATCTGTTTTCATTAAATACGCACTAGCTGTCAAAAGGTGCTTATTTACGGCCGCCGCGTAATTTATTACTTTGACTGACACGCCTTTAGAAACATAAGCAAAAACATTTCTTTTGTTCAGACCTAGTCTGTTGTGCTTTAAAGAGTACACATATTTATGTGCTTCCTCCGTTTCCTCAATATGTTTGAATTTAATGCGTTTTGTTAATTACTAACTGCAAGCTCTTTCTCTTCTAACGACGATAAACTTTATGGTAGTGAGGTTATATTCCATAATTATTAAGTAAAATACTATAAATTATACATGCTTTCACATGTGAGATGGATCGCGTCGCCAACATTGAAGTAAACTTTATCTAAGGTCACTTGTTAAGTTCTAGTGCCCATCTCATGCAATATTGATGTTTTTTGCTTATTTGAAATGGTAATTTGCGGCGATGGAGAAGATAAAATAGACCCTTTACATTAACTGTATATATAGTGTCGTTAGAAAACTTAACATCACAAATACGCAGAAACCATAAATATTGCATGAGATATTGGAAGTAATAACGAAATCTGGACTTCACCTACACACCACATTTTGATTTACACCGGTGCATTGTGTGATCGTAATAGACGTTATTTTTCACCATGACCACAAAACTTATTAATATTTTAATTGGATTCCGACTCTAATTTCATCTAAAGAATATTTAATTAAAAAGAAATCGGTCGCTAGTCGAATAACAATGTTTAGAGATGACCCACAAATGTTGCCATGGGTTTTTTCTAGATATAAAAGTAAAACAAAAAAATGATGTTCATCCAATAAGTATCTCTTCGGTAATTAAGGAAGCGTGATTAGAATAGATCGGTCACAGTTTTGCCGAGCGTGACTCTTTTGGCGTATACGTTTTGACGCTTATACATATATCGTTATGATAATATTTCAAAACTTACTAGATATAATTGTGTATGTGCATGGCATATGGGGAAAAAAGCACCGACTGAAGTAAAAAGTACAGGTACTACAAGTACACCTCAAAGTTTTTTTTCGAATTTGAACAGCGTTCTAGTCTTTTTTTTTTTTTTTTTGAGGGTTGGAAATCATCAAATAACTTCTCCCGCTCTGGGCGGAGCGGGAGGGTGTGTCAGACTCTTACTGACTAAAACCCACCCGTATTCCTTCCTGTTGCCTGTGTTGCGGGGGCCTCGGTGACCCATAAGTACCTTCCCGCGACCCCGGCAGGCATCGGCCCTAGTGGACCCCTACTTTGTGCTGACGACATCTCTTTGAGGCGCGCGTGGAATACGACGCGCCGTCGACCCGGGCCTGGTCCTTACCGGACGGTGAGCTACCCATTGCTCACCGTCCGCAAGCCCGCGCCTACGGTGGCCGGAAATCCGCCCGGGATTCCCGACGCCCTGGGCGTCTCCTGCGGCGGCTAGGGGCGAGAGGGCGCGAAACTTGCCTTTCCCTCAACCGTCCCGCCTCCTCCTTCGCGAGCATTACTGCTTCGCAGAAGGAGGTGACGGCTGCCCATGCCCTCTTGCTCCGTACCATGGCCTGAACCAGGGCCGGACGCGAGAGGTCTCTGCCGCCGATCGCCTCCACGAGGACACGGCGGTGCTCTGCCCAAGCCGGGCAGACCTCCACCGTATGCTCCACCGTGTCCTCCGGGCGATCCACACAGTGGTGACACCCGGACGTTTCCTCCCGCCTTATCCGACACAGGAACCTCCCGAAGCTGCCGTGTCCGGTGAGGACCTGCGTCAGGCGTTCTAGTCTGAGAGAGGTTTCTAGTTTAAAACAATTTAATCGAGTCCAGACAGATATTAAACTTTCTGAAAACCAGTAAGTTTTTATTTACTACGAGCATCCATAAAATATGAGTAAATATTATCAATTTGAACTACAAACCACCGCTAACCCAGAATTGATCCCTTTGATCTTTAAATTCAATAATGTCAACTATTACTTAAGGGACAATTAAGCTAAGTCTCTCTATCACTTCAAACTTTGCTGCTATGCTTGTACATAGAATATTCATTCACTAACTGTGTAATAATTGCGGACATTAAGGAATAAGATTTTGTGACGTTACAGTTCAGCATGATAGCTACGTAATTTGAAGCAACAAGCATCGCGTGCACATCTCTTATCATTCGGTGCGTGGAAATAAAAATGAACCATTCAGAAGCCGATCAATTAACTGAAGTCACTTATTTTATATACTCTTCATTTACGTTCAGTTCAATATTAATTAATATGTATTTATTAACGTTTATTTAATTTTCTTGCCGAAGCAAAAAGGGCAAGAATATCCGAGTTCTGTATTTTGTTATTCAATGTACAAACTTTCGTATTTTTGTAGCTTTTGTTCTATGGTACGTAAATATGCTCATTGTCTATGGTATGTTAAAATAGTATTCAAAGTACCTAAATATGGCTACGTCATAAAATTTACATGTTTCCTTTGAAGGGCACTATTTCAGTTCTCTTTACGTGAATTTCAGTAACGTGTAGAATTAGGTAAAGCATCGAAACGTTTAGTCAAAACATTTGTTATATAAACACCTGCATAGCATTAATCATACATTAAACGCGTTTCCATTAAAAAAAAGAATATGCAGGTTTTCTTTTAAAGTTCGTAATCTTCTTTTGGTCTAGTAAAATATTTCGCAAATGAAATGAGATTCATTTATCAAACCGTGCAAAGGTTAATATATTAATAGAGCGTTCAAGACTTTAATTGATAAACATAATTATTATGAGCCGCTCCACGTGGCACGTGGTCCGCTATCTGTTATCGCGTATCGTAGCGCACCACGGCACCACGAGAGCCGTCAAACTGGAACCTTAATAATAAGTAAAAAATTTGAACAGGATTCTAGTATAATCCATGACACGATTAAATGCGGAAAAATATCAATGACAAAAGTAGACATATATGACTTAGTATACATGTGTACAAAAGTTGTATTTATTTAAAGCAAGGTGTCATGTTGTCGGTGGACGCCGGCGCTTGCCGAATATACTTATGATGAACATAGCATATGCAAATATTATACTAAAATATATATTTGAATAGGCCTTCACTTAACAATATTATGGTTAGGCAATTAAATACATTATGTAAATTTTTGTAGTCTCTTTAGGTGAGAAAAAAATGTGCATAATATATTTGAAATTTGATGAATGTTCAAATATGTACCTATAAGACTATTTCTGTTTGCTTAGCCTTGTTCAAATGAATTAAACACATTAAGTAATGAAAAAGCTACCAAGAATTTGCTGTACGCATAATTTTCCAATAAAGGTGCACAGCGCGTTGATGTCTTTTATATTGTTAGCTATTGTAAAGCAACAAACGGCTTAACTAGTGGTACAATATTGACAATATTATAATGTTGTACATTGTGGAATTACTTGTTGATAACACTCTGCTTTATGCAGCAAGGCGGCTCTAGTTTAACTGTATTAAGTTACTAAACATGTATTGTGCTCGAGCACTCTTTCGTACCGCATAAATCTATCGGTGCTCTAGATAGATAAAATTAAAATGATACCTGGAAACACGCTCAAGCTGAAGGTAGTTCCGTGTCTGTTGACGTCCGGCAAACCTTCGACATTTCCGAACAAACACAGTTGAATCACCCGCTCGGGAGCAGCGCGGGTCGCGGAGGCTGTGGGCGCGCGGGGGGAACGCCCGCCTGGGGGCGGGGGTAGAGGGGGGCGCGGGCGCAGCGTGCAAACATACGCCCGCGAGGTCGCTGTCTTTTTACTCGCATTACCTCCTGACATTCGAACTTAATGGAGTTGCCTTATTGAAATATAAGCAGAACGACTACCGACGTAATGGAATTAAATTAGGTTATCGTAACAAGAAAACGATCTTCGAGTGGCCATCTTTAAGCTTTCGGTGGCCCAATAGGAATTCGAAACATTCAGCAACGGCTTTGCGCTTCAGAAAGCTAGTTGTCTCGCTCGCGACGCGCCTGCGGCTTGCATGCCAGAAAAGAATAGATATAGGAACACGGTCCTATCGACGAATAGTCATTGTTCTTGGCCGTAATGGAACAAAATAAAGACAGAACAGCGGTTTTCGTGACTGTGAGACGAAACTATCGAAATTAACGAGAGCGAGTGAGAAATAAAATAAGGTTTTTAGGGTCGATGGCCGAGCGAAGGAACTTAAAATTTGATTTTCTTAAGAAATATGCTTCATTTAGGACACGTCTATCATAATTTTAAATGTAGTGTCTAACAACTGTGTTTATTGATGTTAACAAATTAGTATCGATGTTTAAAGACATTAATCAGCGAAGCCGCATTACAGCAATGCGTAGGTTAATCATTTTTCTAATGGGAATCTTGTCAGTGAAAAACGATTACGTGTGGTATAAATAGAATTATTAACAACGAATTAATTAAGTCTAATGTTATGAAAAGGTCATTATCTAATTAGTGTTTAATCATGATTGTTTCTAGCAACAGTTACGGCGTTGCGTTTGCGGCGATGACGCAACGGTCAACATGAATCATTGTCCAGTGCATCCCGTGCGTCCCGCGGGCACGCGGAGTGGCTAGCGGGGTCGGGCCCTCCCCCCCCCCCCCTTCCCCACAACGCCCCGCGCGCTCCCCGCCCCCCGCACTCGGACCGTTACGCCGGCGTCCTTGGCTGAGTTCTTTCTTGCGCGGGCGCAGCAGGTCGGTGTGAACTCGTTCCGCGCTGCCTCCACTGTGCACGTGTGCCCACTGTGTTAGTAACCTAGCCTTGTATGTGTGTGTATGTATGTATGTATGTGTGAGTGCATTAGATTACTCCTAACGGATATTACGGAATTTGTTAGATAAATACCTCAAATATGAACTAGCTATATTAACACAGTCTTTATATAGAACAAATTAGTTTTAGTAGTTATTTTTATAAAAACACGGAGCTATTAACTGTAACTTGCAGCGCCGAGAGTCGGCGACGCCTGCTTGTCTATTATGAATCTTATTAGAAATAGCTAGCCTACTTGATATTTTCCTATTACAGATCAGTTTATCGCGTTTTATACTTTATCTCTTAATAATTATAAGGTATTGTTTTCCCATAGCAACTTGGGAGGGTGTCTATGGGGAAATTGTAAAGAGCTGATTTAATTGATCGATGATTGGGGCAGCGAGATATGACTGTTCCGTAGCCATATATTGAGCAGCATGTGCTTGAACCAGCCACCGTCACGATACGATACGAAACACCACGTCCACGATACGAAAAACACACAGAAATAGATATTTTAAATTAAACTTGCCTACCTTACAAAATGAAAGCCATTGAATGGAATCGAATGTTATTAAACTTGTAATTAACAGAGAAATCTATATATTAATGTCTGAATGAAACTTAATGAGCGCGATCCGCGCCCCTCGTCCTAGCTATAGTGAGATTACGATCTGTTCATCACGTAAATACGACTACGACCTTCATCAGCCTAGGGTTTATCGCTTTTCCCAACAATTTTAGGGTTAGCTTTTGCCCTAACCTAACAGATGCTTCTCGATATTACAATGACGCTGTAATATTGTACGTAGCGAGATCTTTTTATTTCCCTCCTGTTGAGGTTTTATTTTGTTTCTACCAAGAATATATAGGTTAGGTTCCTCGTCGCAGTTAATTTTGCTATCAATGTTTTTTTTATCAAAGCGTTCAACGTACGGCCTACGGCTACACCGTGCCTGCTACGCACAGCTTGCGCTGCTATGTCGCTGTTGCTACGCACGGCCTACGCGGCTACGTCGCTGCTGAAACGCACGACCTACGTGGAATCGACGCTGCTGCTACGCACTGCACTGCCTACGCCACTACACCGCGACTTCTCCGCATTGTCTGCGCGACCACTGCGAGACTTCAATAAAGTGTCGACACGGAGTCTTCGTAATCTTTAGGCAGAGTCTTCGCGACTGCGTTGATGCGAACGCAGCAGCAATAGACTTTGAAGAGCTTGTGACAATAATGAATAAAGAAAGCAAACTCATCCGTGCCCGAACGGGCCGAGTCAAACGCAGTTTAAGCTTAACCTCGCAGATCAATAGTTTTTTATTTAGCCACGAACCCCTGATACACGTCACTAATGACATTTATCAATAAATAGCAATGCCTTACGCAACATCCTTTGTTACTCACAATCCTATTTGATACAGACTCATACACGACACAATTATACAGATGACCTACATTGCGCAGCCTTAAAAAAACAACACGACAGAGATTCCACGAAAAGTAACAATAGTCTCGTTCATAACGGATTTTGATATTGGAGAAGATAGTTTAATTTAGGTTTTTTTTACATTCTACTTGATGCGTTCTTATGGGCTTTTCCTACACTTATTATGGGGAGCTACGAAGGTTGTTTTTATTTTTTTATGCCTATACTTATGAGGTACTATGGCAGTAATGGAATAATTTGGAATAAGGAGTTTACCATCTTCGAATTACCCATATTTTTTATTGATGTAAGTTCAAATAAGCAATCTCTTATATTATAATTGGATTTACTGTAACATCTATTGTTTATGCGAAGTACACAATATAGTTCAGTGACGGTTGTTGACCTAATACCTACTTATTGGTAAATCAACGGGTGTTCACATTTTAATTAGTCTTCAAACAAATCAAAACAAATAGAGTCTTCTTTAACATTAACCTAACCAATGTAGAATGCCGAAATATTATTAAGATAATGCAAGCAACTTGCAAAAAACTGTTTTTAGAACATTTAAAGCTGTACAAATTTCGAAATACGAACCAGTAAAGGTCGGTGGAAATAGAGGCGTTACACCGGCGCGGCGCCGACCAACACTAAAACAGTTAAAGCCGTCTTTAATTACTTTTTGTTCTTATTACTGATTTTATTTTCGTACTCGAAAGCTTTTAAGATGGCGCTAATATCGTGCACTTATCGAACGTTGAGCAACGAGCAAGGACGATCACGCGGCTGATCGTGCGGCTGTCGCAACCACCAGCGCCCGCGCCGCGCCGTACGAGCGCAGCCATCAACGAACATGCACTACTAGTTTACTAGCCGCTGGTATCAACGCGCGACTACACTCAGCCAGCATACGACACCTGTTTCGCTGCTAAAGTACTCGACAGTACAGTACTGTCAGATTGTCACATATTTTATGTAATTTACTTACTATGTTTTAATAATCTATGTGTTGAGACGTCAGTTACAAAAGTTTATTTAGATTGTACCAAGTGTTGTGTGGCCGGCCGGGCTTGAGTGTGCCAACGACGCTGACGTGTCTTCTGTTAACAACTTGACATACGAACAAGCGCATGCGGCCACAAGGAAGTTGCCCACTTGCAAAGCCTTCATCAACTTTATAATCACACAAATATGCATGTATCACTGCTATAAGATATTAAACCATTATTATGGGCCATAAAACATTTTACAGCAATATTAAGTCCAGCTCAGTCTACTGCATCAAATAGTCATAAATAAAAACAAATTAAGGAAGTCAGAACGAAGATATTGGATAAGTCGTTAAATGGACATTAGGTATCTGATTCTTATACGCTAATGTAGTATTAATAACAGTAAATTATTGCAGTCCTAAGTTAGAACACGCTGCCCTTTAATAAATATGCGAGTTCGGAGTTACAGCGACATAAATCTTGTATATGCGTCGACATGGTACAAGTGAGTGCCTTCAGGCAACGTGCTGAATAGTGGAGCATTCGGAGACAGAGCAGGCACCGTGCACCGCACGCCGCCCGCCAACGCGGCTTGTTTCTCCTATAAACATTAACTTAGATACCGATACCGCGCATTTTTGTAACAACTCAATCATTCCTACTAATCATGCGAGAGTTTGTTTTCTTTGAAATAACATCTACGTATGCCCATGTTCACGTCGCGTTATTGTAATGTGAACTTTATAAGTATACGAACAAATTAGGAAATAATAAAACGTAACGCGTGCTACTATAACCTCATGCGCCTTACCTACGTATCGCGCCATGAATCAGATTAAAGTACTTACACACGCTTATTAGACGCACACAGACGCACGGCGCTGACGTGTACACAGTGTCAGAGTTGTGCACGTGCACGGTGCGCGCGTGTGCGTGCACACACACGCTGCCTCGGGAGGTTCAACGTACCAGTCGCCACTACGAGAGTTCCTTGTTCCACTTTACCACTGACACTATATTATTATTGTTCCAATGGAGTTTCCGATTCAGACGAGGCTTTTTTAGAGTCCTTATTTTTCATTCTCATAGTTGCTAAGAGAAATGAATTTCTGACGGTATTTAATGTTTTCTTATCCTGACTAGTTTCAGTTACAGTGTTTGCATTTGTTCTTGTAATTATTTTGCAATAAAAGTTACATTTCAAGTAAATTAGTTGTATGCTTATAATCGTTTCAGATCCAGACACCGGGATCATAGACGATTAAGTCAGCGATAAAAATCGTTGAATCTGTATCACCTAACTACTACTACAGTAATTTAAATAAAAGCATTCCATATTAATTGGTCCTGCATACCGCGCTCCAATCAGTCGAGAATTTCGATTTCAAAGTTTTAATAACAATTCGACCAAGTAAATGTACTACAATTTTGATTTCCCTATATCCGATGGCCTTGGATTTTTATCAAGTCAAATTAAAATATTCAAGTGCTCATTAAAAATAAGCTTTCAAATCATTTAGGCCACTAATACCCTTACCAAATTACGCAAAGACAGAAATTGCGTAAGCGATTTTGAAAACATATAATTGTGTAAGCAATTACTGTTATGTTTAAAAGCTTAGTAGTGTAATAAGTTCCAAAGTCGTAAAGCGATTCATAGTACAAAACGATCATTATATCTTGTTATTAAAATAAATGTCAGTTAACAAGCCACAAAGGATAAATGTACATTGAAGATAAATGCTTAGCTATTTATGAAGTTCCATTAAAAGCTGTGCCATAGAAAAGACATCAACGCGTGATATACTTCGTGTAGTTTATGTACAGCGTATGAGACACATATTTATGGCGTATCTAATGCAAAATGTTACTTAATAAATAGTGTTTAAGCATTTAACGTACTAACACATTAGTCTATTTCATTATGTCAAATATTTTGTAAAAGAGTTGCTTGACAATACTATCAACCAGTAGTTCTGCGAACAGACCTCGCGACGACCAACTTTTTTGCTACAATTAATATACTACTATTAGCGTTTGGGTTAAAAAATATTTTATACTAACAACGCTCTTCTATGATTTGACGGCGACTGACCTACTTTTTTTTCTATCAAAAACCATGACAACGTTCAATAAGTCAAATTCATATTTAAAAACCAGAGAAATTACAAGTAAAAATTTTTGAAAAAATAACTAATAGGCTTGAATTAGCAGAGGTAACGCTGCAGCCTAGTTTTGAGATGAAGGTAAGAAGGTGGCCCCAGGTGCTCTATAAATCCCTACCTAGTAATTAAGGGGCCGATTCCACTGGTAGAAATCTAAAAGTGAGCAATTTACTGCATTTTTACGAGCTATTCTGCTCATCAAGCCAAAGATCCTCATCAGATCTTTACCAAATTTCTATGACACCAATTTAAAGTTACTACCATTCAAATAAAAAGAACCATCGAAATCGGATCTTATAAGGCGGAGATATCCAGTAGCCCCCTTAATGCCCTTTATTAGAGGAATTACATCAAAAATCTCCGACAAAAAAAAAATCCTTAAAATCCGTGTACCAAGTTTCGTCCAGATCGATTGTAAAATACGTCCTGTAGAGGAGTACCAACAAACTGACAGGAAACCAAATTTTGCCAGAACTGAAGCAGAGACGCTTCGCTCGCTCGGTCAATTGATAAGTAGAATAATTCTGCTGACTCCGTCCCTTTTATTGATTTGATAGTACTTAGTAGGTACATTTTGTCGTCAATTGGTTCCATCAATATGATTCATCAAGAAAGTGAAAATTGTAATGATAAAAAACTCTATGAATTTATTTTTTCTTGGAAGCAAAAAGGCAAATACTCGTAACTGTCTTGATGTTAGTTCAAATTACGGTCGTATCTGTGCCATGATGTATGTATCTGTTTTTTTCTACGAATATATATCAGTGTGTTCCAACAATTAAAGAATTCGATTCCAGATTTCTCGGTTATTATGAGATTATAACTGTCCAATATTCGCGAACTACATCATCATCTGCCTAGCCTTTTCCCAACTATGTTGGGGTCAGCTTCCCGTCTAACCGGATGCAGCTGTAAACCAGTATTCTACGTAGACTGCCGACTGCCTATCGGACCTCTACAATCCAGTTACTGGGTAACACGATACTCTTTGGTAAGACTGATTTCGACTGTCAAAGATCGACAAATGACAGCCGGGACCAACGGCTTATCGTGCTTTCTGAGGCACGGAGGGGTCTCGGTATGTAATGGTTGGTCACCCATCCACGGACCCACCGCGACAATCGACCCATGCAGCCATTATTATTTTGCCACGAGCTCCTCGAACTACATTATACGTATAAATAGTGCCGAACAGTGCGCAATACCACTTCATAAAATATATAAACTGGTTTTGCAACATGCCAACTTGTGTTTTTGTAACATTCAGACAAAGTTTTATTTCTTTTTTATTAACGTTATTAATAGTTGTGCTAAACGCATGCTAAAATGTTTCATCATATCATAATCAGCCTATAATGTTCCCACTGCTGGGACACAGGCCTCCTCTCTTCGAGAGGGAGTGGGCCTTAATCCACCACGCGGGCCCAGTGTGGGTTAATAGATGTCACATGTCTTCGAATTTTTTTGGTTTTAGGACATGCCGGTATCCTCACGATGTTTTCCTTTACCGTTTTGAGAGCAGTGGTGATGAAATTATTTACACAAAGTAAAGCGCCTGTCTGGGTTCGAACCCACGACCTACAACTCGTAAGTCGCGGCTGTTACCACTGGGCCACCACTGCTTCCAAAAAGTTTTTTCCAGACTAATAATAATGTGCTCTTACGAATAATGTGTACATACTTTTATTATGTTTATTTAAATATTGGCTGATAAATGAATTATCATCGGTTGCTGTGCAAGCTTGTTCTTATCGTAACGGTAAACTTTTTGTACAAGTAGGCCAAATAAATAGAGCACTATCATTTTAAAACAATACATTTAAATAAAGCACATAAATGCCACACAGACGACAGATAAACACAGCCTTCTCAAACTATTGTATCATCGTAAAAAGTTTTTTTTTTAACTCACTAAATGTTTTATTTTGTATTTTATATGTTGTTTATAGATTTATAATATTATATTTAGATTTGTAAGTAGACGGATAAATATTTTTACATGGAAAGTAATTGATGACCTGCACCGTGGTATTAATTCGTACAATCAATAAAGTTGACACATTCACAAAACAGAAAATTTGTACTTTTATGAGCTTTTACATATATCCAAGCTTTATCTCTATCAAGCAAGCAGCGAAAGTCATCTTTTACGATTGTCAGAATAAAATGTATAAAATGATGCCATTTCTTTTCACAATATACTAGGCATAATTTTAATAGGGAGTTTGCTAATTCCTTGCTTTGAGAAAGTCTCAAGACTGTAAAAGTTTTGTTGCAAGTAGATTTAAAAGTTCTAATTTATTGAAATATGCAAAGCAGTCCAAATATATTCTCTTTCGTCAAAAACGATTGACGCCAATTGTTATTGCGTCACCTTCAAATAAAATAACTTAAAGTAAGGAGTATCTTAGTGTCTAAAGCGGTTGCAGATTCACGGTAAAGGTTTTTTGTTACGGACTATATAATGGGTTAATGAGTCTTTGGGCATCGTTTATGAGGAAAAAAACTTGTAGAAAAGTCTGACAAAGCATTAGTTGAGTGGTTGTCTAACACTTGCACAGACAAAAAAGGCACTGTAATGAATGTACTATAACTTTTTTAACCAAATTTAGCAGTAATAGAGCAATTAGATCCAAACCCTGCTAAAAGCCTTCTATCCAAATTGGGAGGTAGATTAAATGACTGGATATATTTCGTTAAATATGAACTGTGCGTGCATGTGTACCAGCCGGCATGAATGAATACGTCAATATTAGTTATTCAGAAAAAACCTAACAATCTTTACACTAGTTCTCATTATTATTTTGACGATAACGCAATAATTGTAGATGTTTCCGTTTAAAAATTTAAAATACCGTTTTGAGTTGAGTGATGTTTTATCCTAATCCGGCCAATTTGTATGGTAATAATATTCCATCCTTACTAATATTATAAATGCGAAAGTGCGTTTGTTTGTTTGTTTGTTACACTTTCACGCTAAAACGGTTGGACGGATTTGGATGAAATCTGGCTCATGGGTAGACCATGATCTAGGTTATTTTTTTATCCCGGTAATACGTTCTCGTGGGATAATGTCCGATCTCCACCCGGGCAAAGCCGCGGGCAAATACTAGATAATGGTAGTATAAAATATGGTCAGATAAACTTGCTATTTCCATATTAAGCAAAAGGATGTGAAGCTTCATCATCATTATGACCAAGATGAAATTTTAATAAAAAAGTGATTGGCCGCAGTCTGAGTCTTATTACTATTTCAATAAGATTAAAATATTGTATAGTACGATTGCAAACTATAGCGAAAGCTACCAGCACTAATGAAAGCAAACGTGTTTTAGTCTTAGGTATGTAAAATTCTTTTAGTGCCAGCTTTGGAAAATTTGACTTATCTAGGATTGACGTCACTGACCACCGTCAATTTACTTTTATACTCATTAGGTAGCAACTCAATATTGATGAAGATTCGCGGAACATGATTAAATGTAAATAGGCGAATTGAGTCCATTTTAACTAATTAACACTAAAAGCAGTCATTTTTTTTTACGTAAAGTGCCCAAAATGACCGGATTATTAAATAATTACATATTAAAAAACTCGTTAGATATGATGTTTTTACGTTAATAAGAAGTTAGTTGTTTAATTATTTTGTAAGATCAAGGATACGAGCAGATTCATCTTAAAGTTTTTTTTCTCCAAATGAATTACGTATTATGCATAAATATATTGACGCAAACACGATGTCTGTGCCACGCAAAGGTTACCGCAGGTTGTCTGTCTGCTCACACGCGCTGAAGAGGGATACGACTTAGCGGACCGCCCAATGCCCTGCCCTTGACTCTTGCCCTACGTTAACGGCATAAAATCATGGTCAGAACAGCGTCTTTAGCATCCTCGGACGCGTCTGCAGTTACAGTCACGACCTTGCTTTAAACTAAGATTATTTTTGGGCACTGCCCATAACACCATGATAATAAACACGTATAAACAAAAGATTTAAATTTAAAAAATCAAAATAAATCGATGAAAAAACAAACGGCAGTGTGATAAAATCTGAATAAACAGGTTCAGAAATGAAGTGATGTGGAAATTAGTAACCATAAATCGACCCAATTTATGTAATTTTTTGTTGTAATAAAATCCGCGAAGCCTTAATACATCGCACTCAAGCCATACTTGAACAAAAGCATTGTCAACCAAGTGGCTGGACAGGTATACCAGTTGAAAGTATTAACATATCGCAAAAGTATGAGGTCGCATTCAGACACCAGGAACCATACCTCGATATACTTAATGTGTTTTAATTTAAAAAATAAGAATATTGAATCCTTATTAATTCCTCATGTTCAAGCCGCTGAGTGATGACGGACAATGTTGTCCCGACTGAGTGCAAGTTAAGCATAGCTTGATAGTTATTGTCCATCCTTCATACGATTTTATTCATTAATTCAGTTCGTTGCAGATTCAATGAGCAGCAGCAACGTCGGAGGTGCATACAGACAAGATGACTTGCGATTGACTTTCACCTTCGTTGTACAGTCATGTAACATTCACGTCAGTTCTCGGTCCTAGTGGAACCTTGACAAATTGATAATAACAAAATGTCACTTAGTCAAAAATAGTGTAAAACCATAAAATTTTATGATGCTCACCTTTTGGTTTGATGCGACACCTGACGAGTTTATATCTGTAATAAAAGAATTGAATGTTAATTTGCATCCGAACATCGATAATAAAATGTGTGAATCCAACTTATTAATAATAAATTCCAAGACTAAAACCTTAGATGAATCAAATATTTTCATACGATAATAATTATGAATGAATTCTCAAGCATTACGAACGATTATTTGACACACGTATTTCTATTTTTTTTTCCAAAATTGAGTCCATGCAACCGTTTTTATCACAGCAAAGTAAAAAGGAATAACAATGAAATTGCTTCAAACTTAATAAAAATGTTAAAATTGGTCTTTAGCGAAGTCTTCGCGAAGGTTTTAAGGATTATAAAGCGGTGATTTGCTGCAGAATTCAGAGGAAATTGGTTTTTATTAGCAAACATTTCGGCGTTACAAGTTTGAAGGAGAGTTAACATTGCCAGCTTTCTACACGACGTTATTATTGGCCATAACTGTGGTCAATGCCTTGTTTCATATTTAAAGAACAGTCGTGGGGGGTAGGAAATTCAGATGATCGGTCGTAATAAACATATAAACTAAGGCCTGATTGCTGTTGTCCCTATATTAAACTGTGTATTCAATTAAATAACATTAAAGAGTACAATTAGCTCGGAACAATTAACGCCCACAACATAATGTCAATTCGTATGCGTGTGGTGTGATATATAATTATATTAATTGTGTATTTGGAGAATGAAGGAAATTATTCATAAGTAGTCAACCATTTCGGTAGTTTATATACAAGCTTAATGTGCATACGCGCATAAACTAGTGCATTAAACGTTAAAAGGTTGTTTGTTTAGTTGGAAACTGGTGCAAAATAAAAGTGGTGCAAGCAAGAACCAGTCCTGCGACAGGAAGCGGCCTCGAGCCGCGCCCCCCTCTGGCCCCCGCTCGTCCGCGCGCCCCCCGCTCGCCCCTCACCTGCTGCGCGACCACCTGATCCAGACAAAGCGTGTCCTTCGTGTAGTGACGCATGCAAGTGCATTGCACTAATAATACCGAGCAAGTCCTTTCCATGTCCGGTAGGCAACAAGCTCTGAACTCGACCAATAAGTGTCATAGCATATGATACGCGAGATCTTGCATAAAGCCGTATCGATGGTTCAATCACTTGCATAATCCGTGTTCAATCGCTTTACATGTTCTAATTTATATTTCAATATCTTAGTTCAGCATTTCCTTATTTTCTATCGAGATGAAAATAGTTTAATAACAGGGAAATGTTAGTAATGTACTTAATTCTATACCATATTTGTATGAATCAATCAATGGAACTGAAACAATCATTAGCGGAGTCAATGCTTTGAATAAATAAATAAAAATCAAGCAATAGGTATATACAAGCAATGATTCTGGTAAGTTCTAATCCCCTCCGATCCTTGCTCGACGAAGTGTCAGCCTTCGCCGTAGCTGAGCTTGTAGCTTTAAATTCACCAGTTAATAATATTTATCCTGATATGATCCAGCCTGTCCCGACTTGCTGTCCTCCCCCCAAAGACGCCCTAAGCTGAGGTTCCTACCCCACAGCCTGCAGTCGCTTCGTAATTTGCCCCTGGAGGCTTTGAGTTAGCAGCTTAAGGCAGCCACAGGATTGACCTGTTAAGAAGTCACGACCTCTCAAGGTCAACTACGAGAAGCCCTACAAAAAAAAAGTTCTAATCGCGAAGCATATTTTAATTTGAAATGTTACGTTATGTTGCAAACATGTTTTGTAATGTATAATCTGGTGTACAATAAAGTATAAATAAATAAATAATTAATATACCGCGATGTCGAACATTTACTAAATCAAACATTTGCATACGTACCCGTGCATATTACATTACCGGACTCCTAAATCAAGACACCATGCATTTGTTTAGAGGCCTAAAACATCAAAATAATGATGAGTCAGAGAAAAAGTTTGTATGCAGTTTTGAAACTGACTTACTGGCCATCATTTCGGTATCACCTTTGTTCCAAATTTGAATTCACGAATTTGAAGGAGACAAGACAATCGGAGTTTGGTCGCTTCTAAAGAAGCACACAAGCTTTGATTAAGCATCTATAAGTCAATAGTTATTTCGTTATTTGTTTTGTTCTGCATAAAAACAGTATTGCAATATTGTTTTTCCATTTTTTTAAAATTCGATATGACGTTTTAAATATGGATACTGCACCTGAAGTAGCCGCGCAAGCTGTGCCACTTCTTCACTCTGGGCTTAGTCAGCGAAACGTAAGTGCACAACATCATATAAGTCGTTCTGCCGTTCAAGAATTTACCGATACCTGCAGACTGGCGGCTTTGTGCACCGTCCAGGACTACCACAAAATTGGATCATTATAGCACGACAAGATCGGTTCATGTTTACCAACAGCCTACGTAATCGTCACCTGACCTCAGTACATGTTCAAGAACAGCTTCAAGACTTTCATGGCCCGTCTGTTTGCACTCAAAATGTTAGGACACTTGAAGAACGTGGCCCGGAACCACATAGGCCAGCTACTGGTCCCAAACCGACACGATCTCACATAATGGTCCACCTACAGTTTGCACGCGAACATTTGCATTGGACTCAACGTCAATGGAGCTAAGTTCTTTTAACGGATGAAACCAAGATTATGCAGTATAGCAATTATGGACGTAGGAAATGCTACCGAAGACAGAAAGATCCTTTTTAGCAATGTTGCATTGAAGAAAAAGTGAGTTATGGCGGTGGGTCTTGGACAGTGTGTGACGAAATTTCTACCGAAAGAAACACTTGCCGTGAGGTTGTGCCACAGTTGCCACCATTAAAAAGCGACCAATACATTCGTCAATGCCTAAAGGCTCATATGATGCCACATGCTGTGACTGTGTCAGTGATTGTGACTGACTTCAAAACCACTTTTTTTCCTACCTTTATTTAAAAACCTTCAAACAAAAATATGCAGGGTGGCTCGATTCAGATGTCTGGGGTGAATAAACACATGCTTTTCACCCCCTTTTTTTTTTGGATGGAAAATCATCAAATAACTTCTCCCGCTCTGGGTGGAGCGGGAGGGTGTGTCAGACTCTTACTGACTAAAACCCACCCGTATTCCTTCCTGTTACCTGTGACCCATTAGTACCTTCCCGCGACCCCAGCAGGCATCGGCCCTAGTGGACCCCTTCATTGTGCTGACGACATCTCTTTGAGGCGCGCGTGGAATACGACGCGCCGTCGACCCGGGCGTGGTCCTTACCGGACGGTGAGCTACCCATTGATCACCGTCCGCAAGCCCGCGCCTACGGTGGCCGGAAATCCGCCCGGGATTCCCGACGCCCAGGGCGTCTCCTGCGGCGGCTAGGGGCGAGAGGGCGCGAAACTTGCCTTTCCCTCAACCGTCCCGCCTCCTCCTTCGCGAGCATTACTGCTTCGCAGAAGGTGGCCTTTCACCCCTCAGGGTAGAATGGACATAAAATTTAATAACGATATTTTGCTAACTTACAAAATTAGAGACCGGCGACACATGTCGGTGCGGTCGAGAGCGGTGGTGGCCCAGCGGTAACGGCCGCGACTTACGAATTGTAGGTCGTGGGTTCGAACCCAGATAAGCTGCTTTACTTTGTGTAAATTATTTCATCACCACTGCTCTCAAAACGGTGAAGGAAAACATCGTGAGGAAACCGGCATGTCCTAGAACCAAAAATTCGAAGACATGTGACATCTACCAACCCGCACTGGGCCCGCGTGGTGGATTACGGCCCACTCCCTCTCACAGAGAGGAGGCCTGTGTCCCAGCAGTGGGAACATTATAGGCTGATTATGTATATGTGTATGTATGACACATGTGCGTGGGAGGAGCTTGCTTCATGAATACGAGTCGTGTGAAGATGCTCTACTACGACGTTGACAGTCTGTCGACGCCAATATGTCATGAAAACATGATTCATGAATGGAATACAGGATTCAATGCATGTGGTAACAAGCAGACACTTTCTTCGAGAAGATAGTCATCATAATACATGCAATAGTTAAGTGCTAATACATGAATAGCTATGCTGAGAATTGAAAGGCTTGGGATTGAGCTGCTCCAATAAATTTACAGTAAATGTGACTATGTAAATAATAAAAAAATTAACTTGATTGTTCAATAGAGGAGTACAAATTCAAATAGCACTGGCCTCCACACTAGGATCCCCTGTGTCGCGGAGACTAGACTCCTTCGTCATACAACTTTATGACATAGTAGGTAGGCACATACGTACCATAGGTCGGTAAGATTTGTGAGGCGACAATAATCGAATGTTAATAATATATAAGAATAATATTCCCAAACAATAAATTCATCTAAACTTCTGTGATAAACTTAAACGTGCTATGTACGTGTATGGTGTGGGTGTGTGATTAATGACTGAGTTAAGGTGGGTTTGGACCAAACTAAGACAGAACCAGACCACGGGTAAGAGCGTTCCTTTCCTGTCATCCCTAACATTTCTCGGCTTGAATAAACTCACGAAGGAATACTCCCGCTCTTTTTAGACAAAGAATCCGGCAAAGTGGGGACAGAATAAGTATTCGCTCGTTTAGTCCAAATCGACTTTTATGTGTTTGTGTAAATGAATGTGTATGTTGTGCTCATGAGTTAAGGAACTTCTCCGTGCTCTCATAGTCCATTCCTGCCAGAATTTTTAAATGGTGATTTTGCATTTATTTCTAGTCATCGGTAGTCTATCCATTTCATTATTGAGATTACTGTAAATAAATGGTGCCATATAACGAAAGCATCTGTTGCCAAAAATAAGCCTACAATTAGGTTTATGCCATCTGGGCTTAATTGCATTTTTAAGAGAGCGCACTATGGTGTCGGTTATCGCGCTATGGGCATTTTTGTGGTACCTCAATGCCACTGCCATTATGAACAATTGGCGCACGCGTAGAATACCAGTCTCTTGATACAGTATGTCAGTCGAGAAGCGCATTGGTTTCTTGTAAGTTACCTGAAGAAGAGCCCGTTATGCACGCTCCACTTTCATTAGATGCGTCTTGTATGCTATGTGGGTCATAGTTTTTTATTTTTTTCTCAGTTAGTTTTAATGATGGTCTGGCAGTTTGAGTACTTTATGCGGCCTAACCAAATGTCGTTTCTTTGTTATTGTTCGTTGATTCGTTGAGCTCCTAAGTTTTGAATTGAGCTGCACGATAACCGACAAATGCGTGCACTGACTGACAAGTCCACTCAATCTGTGTGGTTCTTTCATTTCGATTAAAGTATTATAATGCTTTTCAAAGTAAATATTCATGTATTTTTTATATAATATTTAGCAATGTCAATATGTATATAAACATTTATATAATGATGATTTTGCATAATAATTAAAATGTCAAGTTTTACGGCTCTATCACAAGGCTGAGCGAGCTGCTTAGTACCAGGCTTTTTTGTCTTGGGTGATCCAAGTACCTAGTAACATCGTTGCATCAACGTGGAACTTAAGGAATCCGAACCCTCTATAGGTGCGCGTAGTTATATGTACAGATTCTAAGCAGCTGGCCTTTTCTGACAAAGAAATCGGTTACTAACTATATAAATCGTGACCGAAAATAGAATTGTTATTGTGTAGAGAGTAAAAGAGCAATGTTGTTGATGCTCACGCGGCGCTCGGCGGCGGCGGCGGTCGTCGCTAGTCGGCGCTGAGGGTCTACTGTCTAAGAAGATACGGGCTCGTCCGAAAGATTCCTTAATTGATTCGTCAAAACAAGTACCACATTCAATGTTTAGGACATACAAATACATATCGGGTGTACGGACAACTGTCAAATCGTGTTGTCATTCATTCTTAGTTTGGGCCTCAAACTAAGCATATGTCCGTAAGTGACACGGTCTAGGAAATACCCGTAACTTCGGCGAAACTATGGACCTCGTGCCTAGGGAGTAGACCCCCTGGTCGGATGCGTAGCACAAAACCGCTCTGCGTAACAGGCGAGTCTCATCGGAGCGCCCAAAGAAACGATCTCATAGAAAGTAGAGCAACTCATTTATTTATTCAGTGCAGTAGCGGGTGCGAGCAAGAACCCGACGCGAAACTGGCTCATTAAAATAAAAATCCAATTTTTGAGTGCAACTCGCGCGAAGTAAAATAAAAGTTGCCGACGAAATTTGCTCGAGTTATTCCAAAAAAGGCGCGCGAAACGCCTCCGCAACGAGATCACACGATACAAGTGCGAGGTGAAACCGACCGCGACAGCCTCCAACACACGCGGCCGCAGCCTCACGCGTTTACTTTCATACGTCGATGCCTAGAACGCTCTGTGATTCACTAATACATCTCCAGTAAATAGCCACATCACTGACAACACCCTTTGTCGAGCCACAATATGAATTTCTTTTCCGCATTAATATGAGTGTTTTCACTGTAAGAAGCGAGCCATTGTGTGAACATTACGCAGCCCGGCATTGCATTAAGCGTACGATATAATGCAGCTCTATAATCATAGTCACGAGTCACGATATCCGCACCCGCATTCGCTATGTAAATAACACCATACACGATATTCCGCCGTTCGACAAAATATAAATCGTTTCTCATTTTCATCGATCGCTGGGAGCGAGTTCCACATTAATTAATAAAAATGCATTTATATCGATTGCAAAAACATTACGCAGGTTTGTGTGGGCAAGTGCTCTCGATCTGCATTCCGCGACGGAGGCGGTCGAGCTGGCTGGCTTGACACGCTGTCATTATTTAATGTTATTTTCACGTACGATTTTCTTCATTTATGTTTGGCTATAATCGCGTCGGCCTGACTGATATTTACAGAACAGTTCACGTCAATTATACGCATGGAATTAACAAAAATCAAAAGAAACTACGATTGTGAAAGCGCAGTTGAATCCTTCTAGCCTTTGATATATGAATAAAATGTATGATTTACTGACTTGCAAGTCGCAACCACTTTATACTGCAATGGTCAATAAAAATTATTTCAGACAGCGATCTCATTTGTGTCAATTATGTTTTGGAAAATGTTTTTATTGACAGCAATAATGATAAAAGCAATCTATATGTAATTTGTGTTCACCATATACGAGCAACATATTAAAGGTATGAAGGATATTTATTCGTTAGATGCAAGTATACTTACTGTTTTATTATAGCACACGTGTAATTATAATAATGAATCGATCGAACGGCTCAATTGGTTCCGGAGCTAACTTGTAATTAATGCAGAACTTTGAACTCTTCGTAGTTACATATAACTTTCACAAGCAAATGTGTATTAACCAAGGGTATCTAATATGTAAATACTTTATGTGAAAATTCCCAGTGTGGTAATAAATAAGCTTAGTACACATTAAATCGCCTCTGGTTTCAATGTAAGTTCATCTTTCCCTTCTGACTGCTGATGCTATATATGATAGCTGATGATTTAAGCTTATTTGCCTGTTTAGTGCAAGTAAAATCCTATTTATAGAGACATCTTTAATCATAATTTAAAGTGCTGTTTTAATGGTATGACGCCACCAAGCCAATGTTTCAGAGGATTATAGTGAGATGGGGAGCAAGCGATGCCCTGCGCCGCCTGCGCGAGCTGTGTAAACTGAATTCCCAACTTACAAAGGAATTAAATGCCAAATGGTATTTAAAAGCATAAAAAACTCAGATGTAACCACATAATAATATTTAAATGGTCATTAGTACTCGAGAAAATAATATGTACAAAGTACTACGACTTCTGTGCCAGACTGCTAAATTCCCGAACAGTGTAAAAATATTGTTTTATTTAGATTAGGTTTATTTGCATTTTCATTGATTTTAACATAACACAGTAGGTATTTCATATTCGGATTAAGCTTTAGGTATTCTTCTGTGTGAGAACAAAAGTTTTGAGTTGAAGGCGAATGACGCGAGCGTGCGCGCGCGCCGACCGAGCTGCCAGATCAAGTTGTCACGTCAATCAAGAGGAGAAACGGACCTGCACTCGACTTACTTTTTAATTTACTTACACACTTTGGAACATATCATTCAATTTTACATTGCCATCTATAAGTATTGAAGTTCACTTAAGCTTATCTCTTCATTTTAAACCAGATATTTCTTCTTCGGTAGGGCTTTCGCTTGTAAGCCATTACCTCGAGTTTTGAGTCTTTAGTTATGGCTTTATCGTGTAAAATGTAATTAAGTATGCAGATCAATTATTTAATCTGGATTACCATTACGGTAGACTGCAGAATACAAAGGGGATAGTTTGGAAGATTAGTAGTGCAAAAACCATTGCGGAGATATAACAATACAATCAATACCTATCTACCTACTCTAGTTATTTTAATGTTTTTTACACTAAGCTGCAGACAAAATAAGTGTAAGTTATCAAATTGTCCTCCTTGTCCCGATTCTTTGATCATAATAGCAATTGTAATAGTCATTATTTTAATTAAACAAAAGCTTAATGGAAGTTCATACAGATAGTTTACCGAACAGTGATTGAATAAATATTTGTCGCTGGTTCATAGTGTGAGGTCGCAGTGTGAAGTGTCTCGGCGTCCGAGTGAGCAATCGTGCGCCGATGTTTACAAAAGCCGCTACTGTGCGACGCGTACGCATACTCACACCTGTTAATGCACAATTTTATACCCATTTAATGTTTTTAGAAAGCGTATGTATTAATCAAGTTAGTAAAGTGTTAAATATGACCAGTTTGAATGTGTGATGGCTGTGTTTCAAACAGTTATGTTATGTTGTATGGACATTGCAAACAGACAACGCTTCCTTGTCCTGCTTATTATTAAGCTGGAAATTAAGTAAGCAAATAACAGCGTGGAGTATAACCCCTCTTACCGATAGAATACTAAATACACTTCATAAACAATGTTGCCCGCTTCAATATGCTTAATGTAAATTAATGAGTAATAAAATAGTAGGTATTATATACTTACTTCACCTATAAATCTGTGTCTCAACGCAGCTGACTCGCGGATTTTACAGAAAATGGAGACTTGCTCGGCTGTTTACATAACCTAAGACTTAAACAAAATGAAATACAATAAAATACATTAGATCATGCAATTACTGTATTATATAAGATAACCTATAAAATATAACTGAATATGCATAACTAACGTAAATCGTCGATGTATAAATTGCAAATCAAAGCACGCCGCTGCTACATTTTTCACGTATGTAGGCAGACTAGACTTAGCCTCACCATGACGTCCCGCTATTCACAACTCATAGCACAATTGTTTCACTAATGAAGTAATGAATCATACTTCAAAATACGTAGTTTCTTTAAAAATGAAAGAAGTGTATGTCCGAAAACGCCACGGAGATGTGTTGAGCGCCACGAGCGATACCTTTGAAAGAGAAACGGTCCGCTTGTTAATATTGTAGATAATATGTGTGTTATGTTGCACACATTGCGTAACAAGGCCGTCTGCAACAATGTGTAGAAATTTATATTAGTTAATTAAGTTGGAATACATTAGCGGCTTATCGTTGGCTAATGATCATCTAATTATAACTTATATTATTGACCATATTGGTTAACGTTTATTTTTCGCCGCCAGTTTAGATCCCTTAACTAACCACTTTCATATTTACCTTTCTATATTTTAGACAGTAGTACCACAAAAGCTCTAGTATCCATGTAACAAACTTACGAGTGAAAACAAAGGAGAATCATTATTATCAATAAAACAGGTGGTTTCTACGATCAGATTAATTGACAGTGCATTCCTATTGTTTTATCTGCAGACATAGTAAATTCATATTTTCTATTGATTTCTATCACAGTACAATACTCTCAAATATAATCTTAAATACAAAATTTTACGGATATAGTACCTATGAACTTGACTAAAGATTCCACATTAGAATAAGCAATTGAGCATCGACTAAAGCAATTCATTTTCTGTGACAGGCTCGGTCTTAGCTTCCATTTTGTTAGAACACGAAATTGTTTCGTTCAAACAATTCTGAAGCTAACTCACTTCTACTTGAAAGTGTAAAATAGGTACCAAATTTGTTTCTAGCTTCCAACTTATCATCATCCCGGTCCACTTGCTATGTGAAAACTTCCCATGAAACCAGGGAAAAACATTATATGTATTTTTAATATCTATAACTCAAGATGCTAAATACAATGTTCCCAAATTCAACAAATTAATAATAAATCTTTAAAATGAAATAATGCATCACGCCAAAGAGTATTTATAATTGGAAGTCAGTCGAGTAGATAGAATCCTTATAACAGGTCTACCTACATCAAAATTAAATGCCCGAGTCGACGTCATAATTTAAATTAAATCCAAATGAGTACGTTTTCGTATGTAAAGTTACTAGGTGTGTCTTTTAGATTTATTTATGGACTTATTAAAACCTACCTAGTAGTAAAATATTTTATTAAAGCATTTTAAACTGCGGAAGAGCAAACGTACATAAATCAGATGTGCTGCGTGCAAGATTGAATCTGCGAGATTCTGTGACTGTCTTAAATCTTGTTGATTGGCTTGACAGTACCTACATAAAAAATAAGGTTCTGGGGTTCAACATATAAACAAACTTCCTGATCGATTGTATCAAGTCCTTAAATGTAAACGAATGGTAATAATGTTATTGCTTTTACGTTAGTTACACGTTCTTACAAGGGCGGCTGTGATGACCGCTCACATAACGAAGATCTGTTCCCTCACTCCACTTTATTATTGTGAGACACCTCCCAAGACACACTAATGCCTGTAATATACGTGTTCACTGCGAACGCTATATAAATGCCTTCTATGAATACCTACATTTTTATATGTCATGATATATCATGACATTGCGGACACATCCGCCATCGCCCGCGATCAGGATCGGGCGAGTCACGAAGCGCTCGGTATCATATAAATGTATTGCACTTAACATTGTGTTGCGTCCGGCTCGTTGCATAATATTTACCGGTAGCTAGGTTCTACCTGTCGCAGCGCGGGAGTTACATCGGCTACCTACAGCCGTAATATTAAACAATAATTACTACAGCTAAAAGGTCGAGACCGCAAGCAGAGCGCTCACTCTGTTATGGACGCAATAAACGCTCCAAGCTAAAGTTTAGGGCTCTATTAACTACGATGCCGATTAACTTCTACATAATAACGTTGCATTATGTCATATTATTCTTCTAATATATTAAGCCTACCGTAATATCAAGAAAATTTCGATATAACATCGTATTTTACACATTAGTATTTCACATATTCGCTCTTCTCACTGAAATTCAGTTTTATTGCACTATAAGATTCTGCATGTTCATCAATTACATTGCAGTTATCATATATTTTCTATATAGGTATACCCTACAAACGTTTTATAACGTGTATGGAGAATTCGATATCCACAAAGTCGTTACAACTGGTATTTGGCCATAGACACATTGAATCCGGCAGTGTAACGGTACTTCAGCGAGTCACTGCTAGTATTTTCATACTATACTTATACAAAACTTTTTGTATCACGAATCACGAGCATGTACAGTTGCCAGCTCATCATGTTACCACAACCTATCAAATTTCTCCAAATGATTTTAAACCTTAAAATGTTGTTTGTTGAGTTCAAAATCGAATGAGAAAACTTTACAGTTTGTGGTAACTAGATGTGCTGGCGACTGTACGCTCAAGGTGTATACCTAGGTACCGTCGCCGTGGGCGGCTGATCGCTGCCCCGCTTCTGCATAATATCTAGGTGGATCGTAATGGCAAATTCCAGTATAAGTGAGAGTGCCTGATTTAAGATAAGATTGCAGACTTTAGATGTAGAATTTATGTCGCATGTTGTAGTGAAATACTTGTTGTAGTTGTAGGGACACTCTGTGTAGTGTTTATTCTAATGAATGGACAGATTATTATAAACCAAAAGTTGATACCAAACAACTTTTGCAAAATATTTTAAGAAGTAATCTAGCCTACATCGCAACAAGCAATAACCGGACAAGTCAATAAGCGCCGATATAATAGTAGATTGTAGGAAAAATCCATTAATCAACCTGACATTCTAACCATGGATTTATTGGCATATCGAGATCGTAATAAAACATAAATAGAAATTCAAGTACTTACCTAATAATTATTTTCTTTTGAAAAGTCATCACTTATTATTTTTTTCCAACACACACACACACGGTTACATATCAAGCTATACATTTCCAGTATAAGCTGACGTCATTGTACGGAAATCCTATAAATGCGTGATCAGCATAAACTGAAAATGTATAGCTAGATATGTAGCCGTGTTTACATATAGATATAACAGACAGGTAAAGAATTGGTATTGATAATGAATTCAAAGTTTATGAATGTTTGATGGCAGATAATTCAAAACAATTTATAATGACAAACATGTCTATTAGGTACTGCAGATGCACCAACTCAATGCCACGGAGTGCCATAAAATTCTGTGACATGTTAAAATTTATCAATAGATAATTATTTATTTATTGCAAATGCCAGTTTATTCATCATCCTAAAACTAGTTATGACATTAATTTGATTTCAATAACGTTTATTATCATCAATATAATTAGTATTTAACCTCTGACTCTCGCAGCTTAAGCCCGCCATGTGATTTCACTTTCTGTGAGATGACAAGTCGTTTATGTATTAGAATTTGTAACATTTACCTTAATCGCTAGCAAAACCATGGTTATTAACAAGATTATTAAATATGAATTGGCAATTAACCAATTAATAAAAATATCATCAGAAAAATACATTTGCATAAGAAAGTTCAATATAGCAGAACTGATGCATATTACACGCGTCTTAATGTCAACGTCATCATTGCAACTGCATAATGCGCTGTTACTATGCATAAAAACGCCAATTAACATCCGACATTATCATTTAAATTGTGATATCTTGCACCAGTAACTAAACATAGCGATAAACAAGTTATATGCTTTTTGCCAATTATATTATATATTTTGCAAATGCATGTGGGCTTACGAAGCCCGTAAGGGATAAGTTTCTCGTAATATATTCTGCTGTATAGTTACTTGGAGATAACGTACAACTTGCAATATATACCCATAAACTATTTTTTCCAAGCAGGATCTATGTAGCTTTTAACTGTAGCGAAAATGTTATCAGTGTTATCACTATTTCTTTACTTCAATTTTAGCTTGTTCGACAGTAGGTACATTTCAAGTTACAATACAATAAAGCGCGCTTTTGAAAAATATTTTTCAGAACTTTCATAATATGTAAGCTACATATCGTATTTATCTATTCAAAAGCTCTCCGAAGTTAGTGTGTCTGATCCTGATCAAGTAATTCTTAATGGAGGAGCATCTCTAATGGAACATGCATCTTGATCGTTTCAATATATTCGCAAATGGTGAATCGCTACCAATTAAGTGCCTATCTCCTTGTACGAAGTATCGAGCATCGTTGGTGGGTTGTTGAGGCTTGTTCAAGCCCTTAATAGGTAAACAGTAACACCATTTTTGGATTTTTTTGTTGGTCTGTTCGTAAACTTATGGGACATCAATTAGAATATGTATCATGACACACTAATGCAGCCTGTACTCTTGTAAATACTTTGAACAAATATATCTGATGAGACTTTAATGTATTAGTTACGTGTTTATCGCAAAAAGCCGAGACTTTTAATTAGATGTTCAAGTTATAACATTGGACTTAAAATATGAGAAGTATCATGTATTAAAGGATCTTTGATAAAGAATAAAATGTTCGTAGCATTTAATTACGTGTGTCGATGGCTGTCTATATCCACAATCCCGCGGAGCGCTTGTGCCTCACGCCTCAACCGGATGTTCCTCACCAAATGCACAATCAAACTAACACAAACTCTCACGAATTTTTCTCCCAACGCTTTCACGTCTTCCACTAATTATTATCCACTTTATCGGGCATCTTCAATTTGATTTACGTCTAGCTCTTACACAGCTCAATTGGTACACTTTTTCTTTTCGGCGAGATAATTTAAGTCTACATCAGTTGCGAGCGGTGCCAATACCGGCGCGACTCGCGATCACTCGCGGTAGGAAACGCTAATTACTTACCGCCAGAGCGGCATTACATTATTACATCTATAACCTAATCAGGATTTTGGGCTTAATTGTCTTTGTTAAATGCTGCCATTATCAGTGATCGTTATAGTTAGTTACATCTAGGGTTTACTAGTTAGAAAGTTATGTTTAATTACAAATTCGAAGTTTATGACGTAGTTCACACGATTAAGTTTTTAATTGCTTTCCGTACATTTATTGTATTGCTGAATTGTCGTTAAAGTCTATAGTGGAGCTTATTTTCTGAGAAACCTCGTCACAGGCTTCATTGTTTATGGGAACGTTAAAGTTTTATTAATATCAGATCACGTTTATATTAATTAAATTGTGGATATAAAACATGACAATACTTAAAGAAACCACTATAACGTCATAATTATTATGTTCATAAACTTATAATTAAATTATTGTTTTGTTCTTGTTCATAAAAGTCGATTTAGTAACATTGCACAAAAATTAGTCTCTGCACAATAAAATTGTTGACCCTTCACGCGAATAATAATAGACAATAATTAAAAAGGTCAATAGGTTGTTTCATGTACTACTGTACTATGTTTATCGTTGATCTGTTAAAGATGAAGAATGCTTATAACAAAAAGCTTTCAAGTCCATCCATAGTGATGACTATCTTATAATGGAGTGTTTACAATCAATGAGACTAATTAAAAATCAATGGCATTAGAGATGTATCGAAGAGTCTGTATAACATGATAAGAGTATTGTGCTATGTAAACAGAATTTAATTAACTGCGATTAGTTCCACGGGCATCGAACAACTTAACGCACTTACCTACATTTTATATTTTTCCGATTATTTAATGAGTCAACGATGTAGTAGAAAAAGAAGGTTATAAAAAAAACTTTTTGAGAAGAAAATAGAAAATACACGTGTACCTATAGGCAGTATAACATTAGGGATCCGCTACCACGTAGCTATAATGTGAAATTATTGCTCGCGTTGATATCTTTACCCTACGGAACCATACCTTTTGTTGTTAATTTGAAATATTGGTCAGAAAATGGACTTATAACTTTTATTTTTTTTTAATTAGAATTCAAAAAGGTTTTGTGATTAAGACCGTAACTCTACATTTAAATTACTTGCAAATGTGTAGGTTTTAAATCATAGTTAACCTATTTGAGTAATAACCAGAAAGCTCTTTATAACTAACTTTCCCAAAATATAAATTGGTATCTTTACAATAAAACATCATTTTAGCAATATGTCTAGCAATTATCTCTGTCACAACACAAATTTCAAACAAATAATGAGACGTTCGAGTTCAATTGGTCAATCAATAACCATGACAGGCGCAACGTGTGCGCAGTGCGCAGGCGCCGAACAGTGAACACTGCCTCACCGCACAAAGCGGCGACGAACAAACATTATAAGTAAATTCGACTTTCTTTGTTAATGAACTACTGAAATAACAATTTAAAATGTTGCAAAACTCAATTTTCAATAATAAAAACTTTATTGAAGTAATGTTTAACTGTAATTATAATAATTCAAACGTGAACGCTAATGTAAGGTTTTCATCACGACTTTCCTTCGTTGTCTCTTTCGGCGTCATCGTCCGCGCTGCGTGTGATGCAAGCGAACATTAACCATAACACGAAGTCAACAGTGCGCGCACGCACGCCACACACACACGCCACGTGAGTGCCACGCCACACCGTCTAGTGACTCATTACAGGCCACTGCCAGTGGCGTGAGAATCGCATCAGACAAATCGTGATTTGTCTAGATAATAGCAGAAGCGCAGTTTTTATTTGACATAAGTGTGAGCCGTCATGTTCATTAGTCCATTTCAGACTTTCTTTTTCAGCTAAAATAGGATCAAGTGAGATTTATTAAGTTTCATTTCTTATTTCATCTCGTTGCTCTGGATTCTAACTGCTTCAAAACTATCGTCTGCGGTTAGTAAAAATACCCAAGCAAAGAACTTGGTACCTGTCGAGAGAGATTTTCTTTCATTTCTCTAAGAAAAATTAAAACAGGTTTCATTGTGAACAGCGACAATGACATAGATGAAAGGGATCAAGATACGGTTGGATTTCGATTCAATTCTATAATTATGTACCATAGCTATAATACCGGCTAATCAATAAACAAAACCATAAAGCAGTAGCTAAAGTTTCAGCACTCTCGCGGTCAAATAAAATCGTCGAAGTTAAACAAAATAGCAAGTATTTTACGTAAAGCAGCCTGGAGTCGTGGTGTGTTACAAAACGCGGGCTATGGCGTGACGGTATGTCGCCGACTCGCCGTGCTCCGCCGCCACGCGAGCAGCCATCATGCGCAGCCGCCTAATGATACTCGTATCACTGAGACCCCCGGAACATATCAACCATACAAATCACTAGATAGGTTTTGTTTCTCCCCTGATGAACAGAATAGAAATATAGATTTTCTTGAACGAGTCAAGAACAAAATGTTTATTTTGGAAAACAACGTAGGTAGCTATTTAAGAATGGTGTAAATGAAAAATATTATGTAACTATGCAGGCATTTTACTTTACTTTAACAACCTAGATGAAAATATTCATAAGTATGAACAATATATAAAATATTGCTTACTTGTTGTTTTGACAGAAGTATGAAGTAAAACCTACTACGCCTTGAGCACTTGTAAAAAAATATATCAATCAAACATGTTATTACAGAATTGTTTTGGGTAATAAGATTTCAGCAAATACCCAGATACTTTCGATTCGTCTCAAAAGCTTGTCACGCCCCACTAGTTTCATATAAAATAGACAAGGTGATCAAACATATCATTCTATAATGTGAAAAGTATCTACAGTTCGCATTCACAGCTATTTATTTGAAGAAAGTACTAAAAGAGATGCTTGACCAACATTTGTGGTTTTTATACCGTTTACGTATTATTATTGCCAGACTTCAAACGTTAAAGTACTTACCTAATATTTTTTCGTATCTACAAGACTGTTTATTTTTCACTATCAGCCATGCAACTTGAGACTAAATTGGTGAGTTTAACATTTAAAAAAATGTTTTTATAATGTCCAATTAATCAGAGCTTTCATAAACCTAAGTGTTTCATTTATATTGTATCTAAACATTAAAAGATAGGCAGCCATGGGGACAGAAGTGGAAAGCTTCCACTTCAATAAAATAATGATTATCTAAAACACAATTTAAACAATGCACAGTGTATACACAAATTAAACTTTTGGTCAATTTAATTTCACTTACTGCTACTACAGAATGATGTCAGCACGGACATGTCGGTAACACGTACCCATAAGTTTTTCCTCTACAAAAAATCGCTCAACGCGCCTAAAGAAGATATCACTTCAAAAAAACAAAATCAAAATCGGTCCATGCATTCGGGAGCTACGATGCCACAGACAGACACTGACAGATACGTCAAATTTATAACACCCCGACGTTTTTGCGTCGGGGTTTAAAAATAGGCAGTCATGAGGACTGCCAACAGAAGTGAAAAATTAAAACTTTGGAATAACTTGTATATATATATGCGTATTCATGTCCACAGGCCGCTGCGAGTCACCAGCCTGGCGCAACACATAACATTGGCAGGTACCGGTTAGCATGTCGGTGATGCGGACCCATAAGTTTTACCCCTACCAAAAATCGTTCAACGCGCCTAAAGAAATGTTCACTTCAAAATTATCTTATTCGATCACAAGTAACACAAGCAAGCGAATAATATAATTGTACAGAGCACAGCGTGATCATTTCGGCGTGATAATAGAGCAAAGCTTGGCGTGGGTAGCAGTGGTGGCGCGAACCGGATCTAAGCGCGCGATAAATCATGTTGCGCTCGAGTCTCGCACTTCGCCCCGCGACCACTTCGCACGCCCCTCGCACTGTCTACGTACACAACACTTTGAACTTTATGTCGTCGATAGCCCTTAAATAACAAATGTTTACCACATTCATGTTAATTATGGGAGAACAGAAAAAGTTTATCCACATCACATGTCTTCGGAATTAGAACCTTAAATACTTCATGTTGAAGCACAGGTTTAACCTAGTTCAGGCAAATAAGCAACTGTGCTCTATTAGAAGTGTTACGTTATTTATTGTGAATGTGCCTTGTTTATTGTAAATGTGACCCCTTTATAATATACAAACGATTAATATTATTATTTAACAATTTTAGGCTACCTCTACTGCGACGTAGACTAAATTTATTGTTATTATTTTATTTTTTACTTTTGTTGGGTTAGTTAGCTTTATGTCTGATGATAATATATTATCTTCAGTGCGCCATAAAGCTAACCCATCCATACCTATCACTTTATGCCTAAAAAGTCCAGATCGAATTTTCATTATTGCGAGTCACTGAATATGAAAACTAATTCAAATGACTCCTTTGAACCTGATGCACACGACCCACCCCGCGTCAAAATGCCCGGAATTCATACAGCTCATGAGGGCAAGTTATTCAGTTAGTTATATAGTGATAGAGGCATTTTTTTTTTTGGTGCAATGAAAAATATATTAAAACGTTATAATAACAGAAGCGTGAAGAGAAAATAAGTAAAACCATTTTCATTTCAAAAACATGTAAGAATCCGATAATCGGGCCTACTCTCTGTTAACCAGACAAACGTGTTTAGCTGCTATGCTCTACAATTGCTTTACTCTTGTAATTGATCAATTAGGTACATTCGCTAAGATGGAAGAATACAAGAATACAACAAAATAAGTATTGGCAGTTTATATATCGTTAGATTAGAAAAGTAGGTCTGGTAAATTAGCTATACATAATGTACGTATACATTATGTATAACTTACAAGTCCAACTTAATATTTGCTCATCATAGCTATTTATTTATTTGATCTAACACCGTTTGAGAAAGCACCAAATCACTTCATGTTGGTACCATGTTGTATATTTACACGGTTTTGTGTGTACGCATTGTAGGTTAGGTTATAGGTGCGATGAAGAGTGCTTAAGTGCCCCCGTAGCCCCCAGTGCAAGTGTGCGAGAGAACACGGGGTGGTTTTAGTCAGTAGAAAAACCCCCCCGAAGTCTGACAGACCCCTCCGTCCGCTGCAGGGCGGAGGATTTCCGGGGGAAAAAAAAAGGTTAGTTTATAGGAAAAAACTATATATACTTAACTCAAAGGTGGCCCTACTACTAAAGAACACTAGTAAACATATTCAAACCAATTGCTAATTCATTCTGTAAAAGTGTATTAAATGAAATACAAATTCCATGCATACATAATAATATGTATGTTCAAAGTAACATACAAAATTATAATCTGTGAAATTCTTCCTATTAAAATAATGTTCGGCTTAACCGAGATGTTTCAGTTAACTGTAAATATTTAGGCACCAGACAATAGAAAAGTATCATAATCGGTGGCTTTAGGTGCTTAATTTTTCCTATAGGCGATGTTTCGAAATTAAATATCAATATTATGGGAGGTTTATTGCCGGTCCGGTAGCTCGTCCCACGCGAATAAAAATCGAAAGAATAGATTCGAAACACGTCCGTGATCATAAAAATACTTTCAAGTGAACACGAAAGTGCTATCAGTGCTTGAATGGCCCTCAGTGATTGTTTTGGAATTTTGAACAGAATCTGTATGCATGTGTATATGTATGCACATCCTCACACATGCATTCAGATTCTGTTCTTACAATTGTACACAAATAATAAAAGTGTACGTTGAGATTGAGAACAAATGTCTGCACCGTGCGATAAGTGTGTGCTCGGCGGTGGTGAGCCGCGTGGTCGGGACTCGGCGCGGCGTGCGCAGCGCCCGCCTGAACCGCGCAGCCGTGCGGCCACTGCACTCGCTTCGATTTCACTTTTATTAGCAATCCACTTAATTGGATACCACAGTTGCGGTTTTATTCATTTTGCAGATTCATCTGGGACGCGTTTTTAGTATTGTAATAATGACAAAGCCAGATAAGGTTTCAGTTCTCACTGGGAGGGAACAAATGAAGGTACACGTAATGATTAACAATAATCTTTATCATCTGAGACTTCTGAATTGTCATTACATGGATTAGATAAAGAAACGTGTTTAACTTCAACACAAACACAAGGATCATTCAAGGAAAGTGTTTTCTAATTAAAATTGTTTCAGGACTCAGAGCATGTTTATGCCTTGCCTGTCGAGTCCATAACTCAGACCGCACCTAAGTTGCACCACAGCACTCGATTCTGTGTCTTGTCCCTGTGTAACCCCAGCTACCTTCCATAGTATTAAAAACATTTATAGTTCAGGTAAACAATATGCAACTAACTACTTAAAGGTCCGCAAGACAAAAAATGTAGGTATATTTAGGTAAACTTCCTTGAAATGCTCCGGTTTTATCGTTAAAACACGAAGGTCAGTCGAACCGCTGGAAAAGTACAATGCGAATTAAAATTTAATTTATACCTAAAACTACGCTTGTAATCCCACGCTCGACAGCTCGCATTAAATGACATTAATGGAGTTTTTTTTCAGAAGTGCGCTGGTGGGACAAAAAGCCGTGTATTGTAGACCTAGCAGGACTAGGTCCACAATACGCGGCTGTGTTTCACCAGCAATGGCTGACACCGACTGCCTATGTGCAGTATCCACAGACCCGCTACATGTGACGCAGGTCGCTCAGTAACCACAACAAACAATAGCACCGAACATTGTGTACGTGACTACAACTGCATTCAATTACGTACTTACATGAAGTTCCTTAACTCGTTTATTTTTGCGCAAATTTCGTACATATTTGGGCAAAATTATTATACAGGAAATAACCCACAAGGACGTCTGAGATGCTGCTTGCATGATTTTATACTTCCTAATGTCTAATTCAAAGCACGTACAGAGCTAGGCCCCTGAAAATAAATGTTGGAATGGCCAGAATAAAAATAGATCTGAGCTCATGAATTGATGTCTAGAAAATTGAGTTTAGTGGGCACAATTAATTAGGACACAGTGCCGTAATATACAATAGTACAGTTTGCATTACCTGCTGATATGTATTGTAATATTGTGATACTGTTAGTTCGGTTCTACACTTGAATGTAGGTAGTAATTTAGCCGTTTAATTTCCGCGTCCAAGTGTCACTGAAGGACGTTTGAAATGTCATTATCTCAATCGACGCGTGCTTTTGTACTCTTATTATTATTTCTTACTGAGATCGATTTATACTAGCACAACAGATGAATCATTGTGCTTTTTATTGTATTAATGATAATGTTAATTATGTAAAAAACCCATACATAGAAAGAGATCTTTTTACAATTGACATTAAGTAAAAGAAATTGTTTTACTAATTCTAACATCAAGCTTTTTGTTTAGAAATTTTATGTAAATAACATTATGCTAGTTCAATGCATAAGTCGGAAATTGTAGCGGGAATGGCTACGAGCTACGGCTCTACGAAGCTACGACCCGCAACAGCTACGGGCGCAGGCAGCCTGGGAACCGCGAAAGAGGATTAAGCCTCATACATTTATGGTCGGAGTCCATAATTGTTCGTCTTAAACACGACTTACTAATTAATGATAAAAGTAAGATAAACCGGAACTGTTTGTATGTACAATCATGACTTTCACTTGCACTCTATCATAGAATATTCCAACAACAAACCAGTTTTTGATTTTGTGACTAGTTAGAATTTTTTACGCTGCATATTAATTTGCTTATCGTACGACGATAAACTAATGGAATTCTATTCAGATTTCATTATAATAACGAACAGGTTTCAAATAAATTATGGGTTAGAAATTGAAATTGCCAAATTAATTGCTCATATTATCAGCATAATTTTCGAATGACTTCGTGACAAACAAAATTAAATTCTGTAGTATGCTGCGTCGTTTCATATTTCGCTTGTATTCGTATTTCCGGAGAGTCTGCACAACTTTTTCTCGTCTGCTATAAATATTTTTCCAATCCATAGTTACTTTAACGCTGGGTGACAGGGGAAACCCCCTTCTTACTGCTATAATAGAATGTTAAATATGTCAAGACAGACAACTCGTCGGTACTGAACAACGATGCTCGAGTAACATAAAGTATGCAAGTACGAGTAACAAGTAACTTGCGGTCAGGTTATAATGATTTGTGCCAACACGACTTCACATTGAGGAAAAACTTAGTACATATCGGTAAGACTAGCGTACAGGATGTAAAACAAAAAGCTGCCTACACGTGTATGTCCTCATTATACCTCTAATAGGAGGACCCACTTCCTAGCGGCCAAACAAACAAACAAAGTAAGTTTGTGCAAAATGCTAAACGGCCCGTCCTCGTTCTCCTCTTACAAATACACGGCAGCCTGATTGTCGACATACTTACAGAGAATAATGGCCTCTCCTTACTCATATTGATTAAATCACATTGATATAATGGATTCACATATGCGATAAGTGCATTTTTACCTTCACATTAAAATATTTATCAGAAAATTTTCCACGCATTTAAAAAACGTATTTAAAGTAAAATTACTAGGTATAAAATGTAGACGTACCGAATACATGTTAATTTGTTGCGGAATCCGAGAGCAATAACCGACGGCACTGCTAGCGGTATTCGGCGGTTTCTTCGACTCTAATATTCGACAAAAACCACCGTCTACTGTGTATGTGTGCCTGTGTGCACTACTACGAAACACTTCATGTATATGTATGTTTGATTTCAGTGTATTTCTACATATTAAGCTTAATGTGGAGATTAGTCACGCTACAACCTTTAAAAGACGAGTCCGCGTATCTCGTGTCGTAGATTATTAGATTTCGAAAACAATGACGTTATCACTATACACGAATATGTTCTATGTATTTGTCATTTGATATATAATTAGCTATAGAAAGTTTAGCTGACAAAGGTTTAATTATAAATATTATGGTATTATATTATAGGTAGTAAATAGAAAAACACTCGAAAGTGGAATCGAAACTTATCAAATGAATAAAGGCTCGTGCAGACCGGCGCGATATCGCGGGCGCAACCGGCAGCGCGACACTTTCCATAAAGTTTTCATAAAAATTCGAAAATGTGTCTGCGGGAGTCTTAAGAAGTTTTATTACACAGGGTTATCAAAACTAGGTTAAATTATTATGCATGCACAAGTATATGACAAATATGTCAACATGTGGCATTGTTCAGTAACATAAAGATTCTTGATTGGAAAGGTAAAGTTTCATATTACTTTATATTATGTTAAGCAAAGCCTGACAGACGAACAGACCGCACAGCTCCACATCATTTTTGTTTTTGACTATACCTACACCGGAATGAACGTGCGTAACGATATTTTCTTCAGCAGCAGTCATTAATTTTGGCTATGAAGATCATCTCTTTATTCTATCAAAATGATAATTAAGATGCAAGTGGAAAAATATAATTTAAAGATATCTGGAGAATAAATTCAAAACCGGTGATCACCTACTGACTCGGTAGAGTAGATTGGTAACCGAAAATATTCATTAGGCAAATTTCTTTACAAATTCAACATTTACAAAAATAATCATTCAAAGTGAACTCCTTTTTATGTTTTACCCGTTTATGAAATGCTATTATGTACCGGAAATCATTGTTTATTTATCGATCTACCCCAGATATATAAATGCATAAATCTATTTTTTTATGTCCTCCTTAAATTCCAACATTGACCATTGCTGTGCTTAATAACAAAAACACCATGAATTCTTAAAGTATTAAAGTACTTTAAGAATTCACGGTGTTTTTGTTTGTACCATTTGAGTAACAAGTGTATTTAACGTACGATCATGTCGTAACTTTATCAAACCAAATTGATTGATTGAATTACCTAACCACCCATCAAGAAATACGACTACAGATGGTAGAGGTAACTAAAGTATTCATTTATCTTCTAAGACTAGGTGTGTCACAATTTTTTATACGGTTTAGAATCTAATAAATTGATACCTACATAACTAACTTATCAATTTATTAGATCTATTTTGTTGTTATTCTAGTTCTGCTTAAATTATTTCTTCAGTAAATTCATACGGAGGGCGAGTGGACAAGTCACTGATACCTATACAAATCTCTAGAAACATGAAACAACACGGTACTCTGTATCTTTGAACAGTAATAGGTAGACACGTGAAATTTTCAGTGTACATATGTATTATTATAGCCGCTATAACAACAAGTAATAAAAATAAAATAATATTAATTAAATTTTTAACATTATTTAATTTTATAAGATACGTGTTAAAGAAATATTGTATATTTACTGTGGTATGGAACCTTTCGTGTGCGAGTCCGACTCACACTTGGCTGCTTTTATTTTGTAACGTATGAAAATACATAAAATCGCATAGCCTTTAATGAGAAGGAGAGTTCATTTCGAAAACAAAGACATAGCAAAAGGTAACATAGGTCAAACATCAAACAACAATCAACATCGGCAAAACATCATATATATCATTCCTTTTCCCGGTGAAACCAAAAGTAAATTTAAATTCTAAACATAAGAGATAAAGCTTGAAAACTTCTAGTTAGTATAGTAAGTTGTTACCTAAACATTCCTTACTTGCGAACAGTGTTTTTGTGTCAATCACGCTTTTATTGGCATGCAACATTTTCCTCATTGCGTGCCGAAAGTTATCAATCAGCTAGAGCCTAATGAATTAATCGTCTGTTTTTGTTTCAGGGGTAAAGGTTACACTCTGTACGGCAAGGACAAACACTTTCTGCGCAGGAGTGCACGTCTCGGTCGGCCGAGCACCAACCTTCCGCGTCGCGCCGCGCCTTCGCTCCACACGCGAGGGGTCAAGGCTCCAACACTGCCCATTTTGCTCTAATTTACTCGACTAAATAGTTTTTTTTAAGTCATTTGCATTTTAATTAGTTCTTTGCAACATTTAAATTTGTTTTATGTGGTTGTTAAGGTTGAATATTTTTATGTGCACCTGTTAGGTAGTTAAACTGAATCAATCACTAAGGTAAGGAACGTGGTGTAGCGTGCGCTAGGGTTTTTTAATGGGCATTTTAAAAATCTTAACTCATTGAGATACTGACAACCAACTGGTACCTTTATGGCAGTAACGATTCATGAATCATTCAAAATTAAAAACACATTATTGCTTCTAAAGTAAATAAATAAAGCGTGGGCAGTACAACTTTGAAACAATTATCGAACTCTTATCAATCCCAACAATGAATATTTACAATAAAAGTTCGTGTATTATTATTATTAATTACATAATAAAGAATTAACTGAGAGAGATTTGTAAGCCGTCATTATCGCACTTTCTCCAAAAATCATAACAGACCGGACAAGCGGAGTCGATTCACTGTATAGTATTTTACACCTTCGAATTGGCGAGAGTTATAGATTGTTATTATTATGTTAGCTACGTACAGCGTCGAGTTACGTGGTCACCGTCCCACGGTTTTGATTTGTGATTGGCACTTATGGAAATCCAATTGGTACTCTTATTTTTTTGGTTTAAATAATCATAACTTTGGTCGTAAGAGCTCCGAAGAGTGCTAGTGAGGAGATCTACTCTGTATGTCTTTTTGGAATACCTACATGCAATGCTCCAGTACAAGGTGAAAGAACATCAAATATTCTAACGGTACTTCTAAACATACACATGAATAAGTGATATGATCAATAAGTAAAGAGACTGACTTCGCTCCAAAGACGTAACATTTCCAAAGTATCGATAACTAAGCGAAACTCCCTTCAGACGTGTAGTCGATTCCCGACGAACGATATTAAACATTAAGTTAGGCCGCTTATTCCACAGAAAGGTTACCGTTTTCACATTACGTCGTACACAACCTTAAGAATGCTATTGTTTAACCAACTAACAAACAGTACTCCGTGTAACTATTTTCATTCGCAAGGCTCTCTAATTATTAATAACAATGTGCACAAGTACAACATAAGGAATAGAGAATTTCTTCACTAAGTATATTACACATTATTGGACAACGTCTACGGACAAAACTTAATCGTTTTATGGTACTTAATTATGTTTGAAATCGCAATATATATACTAATATATAAATATACATCGTATCTTTGTAATTATCAAACAAACTATTAAGTATTCACTTTCCAATGGTTTTCTCGTTTCTCTATGGAGGCGGATGCAGAAATCTAAAGTCTTATTCATACGACTCTCGTGGATAAGATATTCTATTGTTCTTATCTTAAACCGACACAGCACTATATGTTATTGCACGTTTGTTTGCGTGGCTGATACGAAACTACCTTCGATATATACATATCGATATTATATGACTGCATGTATGCAGTTTCAACATATGTAACACTAAACTGAAAACTGAAACAAATACTTTAAATATATCTACTAAGATTTAGTTACCAAGTCAGGTATTTTTGTTCTAGACATTCAGTTGTCTCAAAACGCAGCCTCCAAGTCGATTTATTTCTGAAAATCTCAGTTGAGAAAAAATGGGTTTTTATTATTTTATACAGTGGCAAATAAAAAACCATTTCCAGAAAGCCAGCTTTTTGACTCGCCATAGCTTTACATGCGAGGTCTCTAACCGATACCATTGCTAATGAGATGCATATAGGCATCATTAGCAATGTTATCGGTTCAGAAGAAACGATGCGTGATTTTTATAATCGGAAGCGTGTCAAAGAAAATTCTAGAACTATCCTCAACGAAATGTCCTCTCACGCTTACACTTTCATTAAAGTTCGTGATAACTTGTAATGTATCTACTTTCGATGATACGTTGGCAAAGAACTTTATAAATGTCTATGCATACAAATAAATTGGTTTAATTTACAAAATGATTTTATTTGATTTCTAAAATAATGTACTGTTTTGCTTGAAAAAGAGCAGTTTTTTTTCTCGTTCACTGATATATTTTAATAGGTTCCAAAGTCACTGGATTTCTGCAATCATCTAACCGTAATGAAGTCATTTAAAAATGTTCTTAACCTACGTATACCCGCGGCTTTATCCTTAGTGTTTCCAGAGAACATTTGTTTAAAGATATGGCTGGCAATAATCAAAGATCCTATAAAGAAAGTTCAGGTAGTTCATATACTATAATAGGCCTAGCACAAACGGACTAATACGGGGTAGTCCATGCGCGTGCTAACAAATTAATAAAGATCTTCCTGTTCCGTTAAGTTTTCTTTCTTTGTTTAAATTATTAAGCCTTTATTGCTGAAACTGAGCATACAATGTATATACATTGTATGCTCAGTAATAACTAACTAATAAACTAATACATCTGGTTTCCCGGTTTAGTGATCAGCGTGTCTTTGACACATTGGCCTCTTCCAGCTGTTTCCATTCTTCTCTATTTAATTACTTAACCTTAAAATTCTGGAAAAAGATGTTCATCACGTGCTATCTTGTGTTAGTTTAGGCACAAATATAATTTTGACAGTGACCCACTAGATGAAATCAGAGTGGATGCCGAGACAAAAAGCTATAGAGAAGCAATAATTGTTAATTTTTAAACGATAAATTTATTTACCCATGAAAAGTTATTAAAATTGCGTGCCGTCGTAAAAAAATCAGGCATTTCAATTAATCATTTAAATAAGATCGACTAGACACACCGATTTCCAACGCTCGGAATTGGAACACAATTAAAAGGACAAATCGTGATGCATTATAAAGTATAGTTAAGAATATCTGTGGTGGCTGAGCCGTCGTGTGGAGCATTTGATTGCGTAACGCGATCATGCGCCGACGAGCCACGACGACCGGCGCTCATGCTCAGCATCCACGGAGCTATTTCTATTCACTAATCCTAACAATACACATTAAGCCAAATATAAATAAGTAATGAAGGTGCATTCAAGTTTTTGAATTGGTGCAGACAATGTCCTCTAATGTACCACTTTGCTGTGCTGTGTGAATCCCAGCAAGCTTTGAGAAAAGATAACGTTAAATAGTAGAGTAAGTGCAATCTTGGCAATATCAGTTTTAGATTGTGGTAGACTTTTCGGTGCCTCGTATGCTATCCTTCTTACTCCACAGCGACAATTCATAAACATTGTGAAAATCATTATGTCTACTACTACTAAATTACTTACAACTATTTTCACTTCTAATGAATAACAATATACATAAAGATCCTTTATCTTAACCTTAATCTAACACCACATAGATTATGGCCGTCTCCGGATCATTGGTATGTACAAAATGTCTGTATGTGAATAAATTCTCTCGATTACAAATCAGACTTACTTCCCTAATACTTACCGGGGCAAAAGCGAATTGATTCTACTAAAAGACTAGTAAGTAACAGCGTGTTAGGTTTAAAGGCCCCGAAGGTGCATAAGTCAGGCTGATAGCCCAGCCCAATGGCCTCAGGCGCAATAGCGACTAGATTTTCTATCTTTACGATATTGATGGGAACGATGGCTTTTGCACTCACTATGATAATTTTCTCTTAGCCTAGCGACACATCTGAAAATTATCGATATAAATTAGGAGTGCTTACGCCAAGAATGCTTTTAATTACCTAAGTACACAGTACTCATTAGGCTGAAATTAAGTCGCCTGATTTTCATTGTTAGCTAAGTTCGCCGAATTTACATCACGTAATTTTCGGCACCTACTTACGCGTATAGAAAATGAGTGGAGATTTTTTAACTTGTATCCAAGATATTATACTTTTGCTTTCTTTTTCTACGTAATTAGGTGCCATTTATCCTTGATGTAGGATTCTTTCTTATTCAGCCTGCTGCAAGCCAGCGATGGCATTAAAAGCAGTGATGTCACGAATTCAATAAGCCATTCGAGGTAGTGTTGCGAACAATACACGCTCCCCTTGCCGGCTCCGAGCTAACAAGCTCCATCACCTTCATGCCATCTCATTGTACTATCGCCACGGGCTAATTCGTACTGTGACGTCGTATCCTTTGTCCAATTCAATCCTACTCTCAAGGTAACCGCGGCCCGCTATAAAATACTTACTTATAAGAATAAAATACTTATCGTGGAGATATCGTTAAATGCTTTAATAACTGCAGATCGGCTAACAATTAGGAATACGGAAACTTTATCAAGATTATGGGAACAACGGAATTCTTTTGAAAAAAAATGCCGCAATAATAATAATAAAATTAATATATATAATGGGCAATCAATAAATGGCACAAGTGTCGAGTACTTTGAAAATGTAAGCAGGTACTGTACTGTTGAAATCAACGTAAAGTTTGGTAAAGGAGTTTCACAAAAAAATGCTGTTCAATATTTTAGTAAGTCGCCAGCACATCAAGTTACCACAAACTGGTGCCGATTCCCTTGTTCACAAACTTAACTAAATTTAATTTCAGTGCATCTTTTTCTTTCTATTTCATTAGGAAAAGGACAGATGATAAATTTTAGTTTAGCCCAGTCAAATTAATCAGCGCCTGTTACTACTCCATACAAATTTAGACGTGATTAAAAACTTGCCTCCTAAAATTACGTCAATTTACGTCAAGCGGTGATAACGAGCGTCAAGTATAGGTATGTATAACGCCGCGTGCTACGTATCCATATGTACTTTTTACTTTCTGTGGCTAATTACTACACATTTCAACAGAGAGCTGAAAAAATTGGTATCTAAATGCCATCTTCCACCCTTTAATTCATCATTGCGCATGACAGAAATGCCGCGTTACATTTCCATGTATAATTGACAGTTATTTTAATAATTTTCCCTATTCTAATAACTATCAGGCAGGCTTTATTTGACTTCTCTCACGAAATCTATGCATGTGTCCGTTACCTACATTCCGTGTGGTCAATCGTGAGAAAAATATAGAGAAAATTTAACGTATGGATAGTTACTGTATGTCATATTGTATGTATGTAGTGCGCAATGTTCGCACGAGTTCAATAGGTGCTACTGCGCGTTGAAGTCTTTTGAACAGAACATGACACGGCGCTCGACACAATACGGTCCTGTCAATACTTTGAGATGATAGGTGCCTAAATATTAACAAAATATCGATATATAGTATGTTCTGGTAAGAACAAATGTAGTTTGTGGTATAATATGAGTTAATAACTATGTTTACTAACTATTTATGTACATATAGCTTCCAACTAAAGGCGAATACGTCGGTGCCGTTGGAACGTGGCTACTGTTTCTTTTATTTTTCCTTCCAAAACAATCTAGAGTTTTCATGTAATTATGCTGAACTCAAAGACCAAAACTGCATTCACATATTATATTCTTGTTATGGTAAGCTCCAGACGTAATAATCAATGCAACTTATAAGGTAAACTATACAACAATTGCCTCACCGCCCACATTTATACTCTCCGACTGTTTCATTAAATAATTACATACTTTTTACTTCATCCGCGTTCATAAATGTCAATATTATTATCAGCCAAATGATAATTTCTTCATCCGTGGAAAGATTAATTTAGAAATAGTTATCGCAACCACTATACTGGATTAAAACTTAAATACTACAATGATTAAATACTTAAATATTGTCTCTGTAAATTAAGATAAACAAGTATTCCTATTAAGAATTGGATTAACGTCTAAGGTATATATAAAGTATATATAAAAAACAAATAAACTAAATGCAAAACTCACCTTAGCCTATGATGAAGCGATCCAATAAATATTCTGAAATCGGATTAACACTCCAGTGAAATAAGCACGAGTCGTAGCACTTAGTCTGTAGGTAAGGTAACGCGACAAGGGTCGTGTTTATGAACAGGCGTTCGCGTGGGGGAGCACAGGGGTGGCGTCCCGAGACAGTCCAGGGTGGCGGTGTCGGGCTGCGGAGAGCTTCGGGGTGCCGGCGGCGCGCGGGTGGCGGTCCAGCGTCCGGCCGCACTACGCGCCTCGCAACGGTAAACTGGCTGGCAGCGCCGATACAGCCTCTCCCTCGCTTGTATGAGTGCCTCCAACCTCCCTCCCGAACAAATAGTACCGTACGCCGCGCTTGTGTCTCGCTAACATTTATTATACTTTTATTAGTGTTCGCGTGCGCTTGCATGTGTGCGCCACGCCGACACTCTGCGACGTGCCGCGGCTTGCGCCTGTGTGGGTGTTGGAGTAGGTAAAGTTACTACCTATGCGTGCTTTGATCTTACGATTCGGTATGCACGGCCGCGCGAGCGCACGTAGCACCGCGGCTATACTTTACTTCTATAATATCTAGTCAATAATTTTAGTTTGGGTTTGTGCAACACCACACGTCGTGTGGAGCCAACTATCTAGGCTAGTAACCGGTATACACAACCATAAGTATCTTCACTTAAGAAATAAATATTTTTACGTAATCATAATGAACTCATAACCCATCAATAAGATCGCAATATCTTTAATTACACGTTCGCATCCAAACCTCATCTGACAGTATAATATTTAAAACCATGGACTGCTAAACTCGTTGGTATTACTGACTCTTGAACTCTGAGTGGGATCCTGAGTTTGATCGCCGGATCAGTCAAAATATTTTTAGGAGGAGTCTGGATTCGTACCTGATAGGTTACCTCATTCCCATGTAAATGATAATGGGACTATTACAAGATGGGCAAATACTACACTAAATAATATATACCTACCTACTATTCCCGTGCTTTCCTCTTTCCCCATATAGGTATGATGTGCTAACCCTGCAGCATATTTGATATATTCTCGTCATTGTCTTTTGTTAAACCAGCAGTGCAGGGTTAGATTATTTAATATAGGCTCTTTTGTTTTCTTATAATTGTGTATTCACTGATGATATATCTTTTTAGGGTTATTTAGTCAACAAGGAACCCTTATAGTTTCGCCATATCCGTCTGTCTGTCTGTCTGTCTGCGGCTTAGGTCAGAGACTCTTTGTACTAGAAAGCTGTAATTTGGTATGGGTATAAAACATTAATCACGCCGACAAAATAGTCAAATAAAATCTTGGAAAAAAATATTTTGTAGAGTACCTCCCTTGCACGTAAAGTGGAGATGATATTCTTTTTCTCGTTTATCCTATGATGGTGTAGGGTATCGTTGGATTTGGAAAGGCCTTCAAAAATATTGAGGGTCAGTGAAAACCATTTTTTGATTCAGGGATCAGTTTGCGTAATATTAAGTTTGTTAGACTCATGTGGGGGGGGGGGGGGCACAGTGCCAGCTAAATGGTTGTTTTATGATATATGAAAAAAATCACGGCAGTAGTACATATATATACCTAACGAAGTTAAAAGGAAAACTATCAAGCTAAGTAGGCTTTACAAGTTAACGAGTAATAGTCGACCAACTTAAATTTGCAGAGTTGGAATGTATGGTAGAACATGTCAACAACAATGTTAAGTTTGTAGTTGGGATAAATTCATCATAACTACGGAACCCTTCATTGTGCGTGCTCCGACGCGCACTTAGCCGGTTTTTTTATAGTGGAAAAATCCTTTGGGAGACTCCTACCGAGCAACTTCACGGTTCCTCCTGCCACTATATATAAGCAGAGAGCACGGGATTTGGATACTCGCACATGCTCTGTATGTAACTACTAACCCCCGATATATCTAGTGTCTAGGTACCTTTACAACATTTGAAATATTACGCAGACACCTGTAATAAAAAACACAACTAGGTCTAGGTATCTGCTTATTTCGCGGCACGAATAAACGCCAAGTACCAACGTGATATTTAAAATCACTCGACCTAATCTAGCGTTTAAATGGCCGCCTACTATTATGTTTTATCTTTTGTGAATATGGTGTTGTACTTATTATACCTGCATGAGCATTGCCAAAAATAAACTTTTGCAGCAGAGCTGTATATCCTAGATTGGTAAGATAACGCCGAGTTGATTCAGATAAGGTGTCATCGAGAATAAACGTGAGCGTAAGAGGCGGAGCAAACGTTACATGCTTCAATTTAGGTCGAGCTTTACCCGGTAAGGTACTTAAACTACCTACATTTTTTCGCAGAAAGGTAAAAAAATCATAACGTTAGAATTCATTTGGCGTCTAAACAGAAGGTATGTCAAAGCAATTATAGAATAGATCCTTTAGAACTCCTCGCCCTTAGGAGCTCGAAGTCAGTACAGCCAGTCTCTTCTGTAAAAATGTCACCGTTAAAAGTTAGCTGAAGTCAGGTGTCATTCGACTTGAACCTAGGGATTGCCACTATTAGAGAGAATAGACCAGCTGGTCTAAAAAACACCGTCGTAGTCGTAACTCGCACGGTATTCATTGGGTAGATCTAAGTACAAACTAAGCACAAGCAGCAAAGACTGACACTGAAGTGTTAATGTTGTTGCTTTATACAACTTCATACTTTCTACGTGACTCTGTTTTTCTTAAGTCATAAAAACACCGTAGTAAACATAAGAAAATTTCTAAATTAAAATAACAAACTCTGAACAGAACATGTCTAAAAACAGTGTATTTACTAAAGTTTTGTGGCTGACTGTAACAATCGCAAAACCAAGCAAATTACATTACAGATTACGCTTACATTTGCAGTTGGAATGTAGGAGAGAACATGTTTTCAACTACAATGTTAAGTTTGTTTTTGGGATAAATTCATCATAACTACGGAGCCCTTCATTGTGCGAGGTCCGACACGCACTTGGCCGTTTTTTTTTAATGTATGTGAAACGCCGCGCTCGCTCTTTATTACTTCAAAGCGCAAGCATGTATTGAGCCCAGCATCACTTTCAAATTACCTACAGCAAGTCAAAAGGGGTTTGCATGTTGGTGGAAGGCGCATTTCCAATCTGCGATACGCTGACGACACCGTTCTCCTTGCTACAACATTTGACGACATGAAGGGGATACTACATACTCGTAGATTGTAGGTGAAAAGTGGCAAATTAGGGCTTGCAATAAATAGATAGAAAACCAAGCTTATGAAAATAGCTAGCTTAGCTAGCTTAATAGTTAGCTTATGAGATCGTGCGGGAAAGCTATCGGGCGCCTATAACATCCAAGGCATCGATACTGTGGACAGTCTCATTTATCTGGGATATAATATTAATAATGAAAGAATTAGAAGTAGATTTGAATTCTACTTCTAATTCCTCAACGCTCTAAAGTTGACTGTTGCCGTCGTCGGTCGCCGTCCTACACAAGACTTAAGGCCTAGCGCGCAGTGCCGTGTGTTTTTGTAACGCATAATCTGTGTAGCATAGAATGTCTTAGAAGTGCGCGCATTGTGGTGAGAAAACGCATGCGGTTTATTCACAGTAAGCCGCCCGCTGCAAATTTACGGTGGCGTCAAAGGATGCATCCAATACCGCTTTGGTATTTTTTTTTGTGCAACAATAAATACGTGCAGATAGTTTATCTTGTATGGTAGTCCATTACGACGACGCGTGACATCGTGCGGGCACCACTTTAGTTGAGTGAAGCTCGAATGGAAAATGTGCCTTTTTTCACCGCCAGTGCGCGGACTGCGTTTATTTTACACACTGGGGCGGTGAAAAATGGCACGTTGTTCCTATATCTATTCTGCATCATATATTTATTTTTGTAAAAAAAAAAAGTACCTAAACGGTCTTAAGGACTATTAATATCTTCTTTATCGTAAGATATAAAGATTTACGGGCATATCCAAAAAAACAAATTCGGATATTAGTGTTTGGTCAATGCCTCTGCGCGTTTTTTTTTTTTCACTGCAGTGCGCGGTACTTCATATATCTCTATGCGATACATAGGTACTCGTGCGGACTCACCGCAAATTTGTAGCGGGAGGCACACTGTGAATAAACGGCATACGTTTTTTTGATTGCAAAACTGCGTGCTTCTATGACATTCTATACTTCACAAATCTTGCGGTAAAAAAACGTGCAGCTGTAGGTACGAGCTAGGCCTAAGTCCAGCCGTAAACATCATCAAGTGGGGGGTTACCATACACATGTGCACAGTGCACATCACTACTTACCCTGCAAATGATTAGGAAGGCGCCTCCCTGTGGTTCTTCCAGTAGTCAGCAGACCTTTCAGAATTATCTACTGTCTAATAGCAAATCAGAGCCGTGGTAGCCCAGTGGTAACGGCCCCGACTTAAGAGTTGTAGGTCGTGGGTTTGAACCCAGACAGGCGCTTTACTTTGTATGGTTGGAGAGTAGCCTTAGGGTCGCTATGGCCCTGCCGGGGTCGCGTGGAAGTTCGAAAGGGTAAGGAATACGGGTGGGTTTTAGTCAGTAAGAGTCTGACACACCCTGCCGCTCCGCCCAGAGCGGGAGAAGTTATTTTATAATTTCCCACCAAAAAAACAAAAAAGGTGTCGCTATGGAGCGAGGATTTTTTTTCGGAAATGTACCAATTTTATTGCAGTATAGCGTTGATCTTGTTCATAGAAACCATTTAGGGTCTGAGAAGCATGGCCCTTTGACGCACAGTATCCGAATTATGAGCCTTCGAGTTTTTATTTTTTTATTTAACATGATTAATATTTCCAATATGGTAGCCCGGATGAAATCTTTTCTGGGTAGACTATGACCTTGGTTAGGACATAGGATACTTCTTATCCCGGTAGCACGTTCCCGTGGGATATGTTCCAACATCCACGTGGGCGATGCCGTTGGAAAAACTGCTGGTATTACTATAACATAACATGACCGTCGGCCAATTATATTATTACGGCCATAATGTTTATTCTAACAGCCAAGCTCTTGCACCTAATATCTATCGCGATTTAATATAAGACACTTGTCTGTTTTGTAGTGTTATGTTACGCCTTCTGCAGTGTGGGTTTTGATTCATAATTCCAACTTAAATGCGGTTTCACCGTATATTACTATTATTGACCGTTTCTGCCTGGTCAGGATATTTACGCCTTGGAGTTCTTGGACCTGGATCACAGTTCTGGCTGATAGAAGACACTGAACAGAATAATAAAAAGAAACCGGTAGATGTCGCTATGATCTACTGAATAGAATTTTGCTTCTACAGAACAAATTTATATTTCATATTAATAACAGAAAACAATCAATCTGACCCAATTGGTCAATTCAATATATCCTAATGATATTTTTTCTATAAAGAAATAATAATATTTGTATATGGCAACTGCATTGTAATAATTACTTATGTATAATCTGTATACACTTTTTTATTAATCTGGCATCCCTGCCGGGTGTGTGAGCGACGTACGAATTGTGTATCTGTAATTTACTTAATTTTAAGTGTAAACAATGAGTTTATTAAATTGTTTAGCCGTGCGATATTGAAAATTTCCCTAATCTCATTGCCAATGTCGTAATTTAGGTGTTTTATACGCTTTTTATATTGATGTGAGGTTCTCGTGCTTTGTCTTCGTGTGTGACAATATACTCAAAATGGCGCATCAACTGGCACCGTCTGTAAATTGTTCATTAGACGACATTGACCTCAGCGCTCTAAAGGTAAACTTTTAAAGTAAACTATTATTATTATTTATACATCCTGAATATCCAGAAAGCAGCGAATCCCTAAACTTCCAGAAAAAAAGTAATCAAAGGGCAATGATCTCACAGGGCGTGAATCATAAGTGAAGGTTTATATGAAATGGCATAACAATCTTTTGCTATTTCATTGAATTTATGTGTCATTTCAGGATCCTGCTGGTATTTTCGAACTCATAGAAGTGGTCGGAAATGGCACCTATGGACAAGTATACAAGGTATGTACTTGATTAGAAACCGGAGAGCAATAATAAACTATACACGTACATTTAACTACACCTATCAGTAATTAAATTGATTGCTTTTATTGGATCTCTCCTCACGGTCTACTTACAAGCTTTAATACATGACATGGTGCTAGTAAAAATTTACTTAATAGGCTCCAATGAAAGCATTACAATTAAAGAGCACTGTCTATTAATGTCAATGAACTTCATTAGTTCCCATCAGTGGACTTGCAATAGGCAACACTACATTTTAAAGTGTAGGATAATTTTGTCTTTTCTCTACTTTATTAGATTATGTATTTTTCAACTCTAGTCAAAAAATCTTAATAACTAAGTTTAAAATGATGAATCTTTATGAGTAGAAAATTATATGCTCTGTTGATTTGTACACATCTGGGGTCAGCAGTTCCTCCGGTGTATTCTTGTTTTCCAAAAAAATTACAATTGTTCATATTTACATATTGTATGCTGCTTAAGTTAATGACATGACTTAAAAAAAATATTATAAAAGAATGAAATGTATACTTTATTATTGAGAAGATCATTTTCACCCTACTGCACTAGAAATAGAGCTTAATTGGTCAAGGACAGCTAATGAGACACAATTGATTTTCTATAGTTTGACTCTGAATCGGTGTTACATGGGGCTTAACAGGTTGAACACAATATTTGAAAAAGCGGGGTAGATAGACAGCGTAATAGTTACTATGTTCATAAAATTTTATTCTCTTAAAAATAAACAGTACTGCGAAACATGACTGGATAGTTATTTGGCCTATGGAATATCGCAGTGGTCACCTTTTTGGATAGAGATGATCACAGAATAATATTTTTAGCAGATGAGACAATGCTGCATGCAACCCCATAATGTAGATCATTTATTGCCAACAGTCAATTTTTACACAAATCTAACCAGATGAAAAAAAAATACATGAGTAAATTAGTGGTTTGTGCATTAAAAACAAAAACACAGGCTTGTATTTAAATATGTGCTTAAAAATGAATGGTGTTATTGGTTTTCTGAGTATTGTCAATGTTATTTAGTAGTTTGTATGTAAAAAATGAAAAGCAAATTATGTCAAATAAAAAGCCTAAGCACATCATATCAGATCATCAATAGGCTTCAAGGACATCATATTTTGATTTAAAATCTAACATGATGCTCATACACTTTATGAGAATACCGATACAAAACTGTGTGAATATTAAAATAAAGGAGATTAAAAAACAAATGTAAGACAAAAATTTTACACATAGTTATATTATACTAATAGTCCATTATATAATAAATGATCAAATTTTAGGGACGTCACACAAAAACAGGACAACTTGCCGCCATTAAAGTTATGGATGTCACACAAGATGAGGAGGAAGAGATAAAACTAGAGATAAATGTGCTCAAAAAGTACTCTAATCACCGCAACATTGCCACATACTATGGAGCTTTTATCAAAAAGAGCCCTCCAGGAAAGGATGACCAGCTGTGGTTGGTCATGGAGTACTGTGGAGCTGGTATGTGTCCCTTGTAGTTTTATGACTTGTAATTTTGTAATATGATTAATACCACCTAGTTGTCAACATTTCTGATTATTTAGAACAGGTAAATTAACAGAAATGTTTTTCCTATTTTCACATATTACCTATTGATACCTACTGTTGCATATTTTATTATTTCTTGAGCTGACTCATCTACATAGCTGTGCACTGCCGCTACCCTGACTTGTAAGTTTTTATTTTAACATTGTTTCTAGGATCTGTGACGGATTTAGTGAAGTCCACTAAGGGGCAATCATTAAAAGAAGAATGGATTTCCTACATTTGTAGAGAAATTCTCAGAGGTCTTAGTTATTTACACTCTAACAAAGTCATTCACCGTGACATAAAGGGACAAAATGTCTTGCTTACAGACAATGCTGAAGTTAAACTGGGTATGTATTCAAACAAACATGTCCAGATAACATTCCGATGTTTACATTGATATTTGCATTGTGTATTTATTACACAGAGTAAGTTGTACATTCTGCTTCCAGGGAACTAAAGAATATTAAAATTTGTTGATAATATGTGACACAAATTGTAACATGACAAATAATTTATGCAACCATTTATGTTATCAGTGGATTTCGGAGTGTCGGCGCAACTGGATAGGACTATAGGTAGAAGAAACACATTCATCGGTACTCCATACTGGATGGCGCCCGAAGTGATTGCGTGCGACGAGAACCCCGATGCAACATACGATAATCGTTCTGACCTTTGGTCGCTCGGTATAACTGCTCTCGAGATGGCAGAGAGTCAACCGCCTCTTTGTGATCTTCACCCGATGAGGGCTCTTTTCCTCATTCCAAGGTATAATTTCATTGACATTTTACAGCAATGCCTTTTGTTTCCAGTGCAAAAACGAATAAAAAACTTCGTAATTCCAGAAACCCGCCGCCTCGTCTCAAGTCAAAGAAATGGGCTAAAAAATTTCATAGTTTCATTGAAACTGTGCTTGTAAAAGACTACCATCAACGGCCGTACACTGAACAACTTTTGAAACATGCATTTATAAGGTAAACCATTATTAACATTTCACTTTATAAAATCCGGATGTTATACTAAACAGAAGTCATACATACTTTTGTTTTATTATTTTGTAGAGACCAACCCACAGAGAGACAAGTGAGGATACAACTCAAGGACCATATAGACAGGTGTAAGAAGCGGAAGCAGGACAACTCGGTGCGGGAGGACTACAAGTACTCCGGATCGGAAGGCGAGGAAGAAGAGAACGCAGTCGCTGGCGAGCCGTCGTCCATCGTACACAACGCGGCCGCCCACCAGGGCGGTGACACTCTGCGTCGGAACTTCCAACAAATCCAGGAAGGACCAAGGTTCGTCATCACCCATACAAAATTGGTTTGCCTATTAACTTCTGTCGCTTAACATTTGTGTAATTAACCAGACCCGCCGAAGCACCTCAACCCCAGCCGCCCCCGAAACGTAACAGCAAGCGTGAGGAACGTGAGGAAATTCCAGGTGACATAACTATCTAACTATTCTTATGGGACATTTTGCTAACTATGTGATATTCGTTAACACTGTGCTGTTTGTTGGTACTGCAGAGCCAGGCCCACCGGCAAGGCCTTCTATTCCACAAAGACTGATCGTTGTACCAGACCCACAGGCACAACAGCCTAATAGATATAGGTAAATATTGTCTCATGTAATACATTGTTTGGTAACTGATGCTATGTTTAGTTGTCTGATAAAATATTTTATCCAAAAAAAATGTGCTTTGGTAAGAGGTTAATGAAAGTGGTTATTGCAGGCCTCTACCACCAACACCAAAGTCGTCCGGCTCGTCAAACAGTTCGGGCTCCAACAACGGCACGCCGCCGGCCAGCGGCCCGCAGCCCCCGCAGCGCGGCCCACATCAATTGTTCAAACCCATGGTACGTGTGTTTGTGCCACCGCTATTATTATACTCCGGAAAATATGCGTGGATACTAATCACATCTGCAGCTACTCCCGATTTTATTTCAGTATTTGACAATAGTAAAGCACCTAGTATAAATATTATAATGATTTTCTTTGGCATATAAAAAACTACACAAAGTCTACAAAAGCTAGTTTTCGTTAGCCTCAGTTTGTATCTAGCTTAAAAAAAGAAGACTTGTCTAGAAATGCTTATGATGGTAGTCACTCGTATCGCGCTATATTTTACTGAGTATAGTAACGACTTGTGTATTCTGCTAAATTATTATTGTATGTATTTACTTTGTTACTTTAATTTTATTAGCTTTTTGTTTTTATTTTCATGTCACGCTGTTAACTTTCTTTGCACATCCGATTTAAACTGCAACTGCAGATTCCACCGAGACGGCCCGAGGTAGGTTATTTGAGTTGCGTTTATTATTGATATGATTGTATTGTTACGATACGATATTTTTATTTTTTAAAGTTGTTTTATACAAAATGTGCAAATCGGCAGGACTTGGACAAGTTGGCCGCACAACTTAACGAACTCGGCGTCGTGTCTGGTAACGAGCCTCCTAACAGGCCACCTCGAGCTCCCACTAATGGTCAAGGTATTTACTTTAGTTTTCAAATTTCGTAGTTATTACTAAAACTTTCGTATAACATTATTCCTGTTTATGGTTTGTCTGTGATTATGTGGAATCTGCTCGACAAGTTTCGAACAAACCAGCTTATAACGCGGCTAGGTCGCGAGTGGAACTAGTCAGGCTTATTCATAAAGAATCGTTAATCAACGTCTTAAACATCTTAACTAATCAACGAATTAAACCTTAAATACTAATTATTTCTTATTCATAAACGATATTTAAGCATTGCTTAACTAACCACTACTTATTTTTTTGTACACTGGCAACTAGGTGGGTTTTCGGTAGAATACCGTAAAATTGGTCTGTGATGCTCCTGCCGAACACCAAATTAAAAAAAAAAACAAAACTGTCAGTTAGTCTTTGTCAGATAAAGTTTAGCTCGTGGTAATTTTTGTAATTGTTTTTGAGGATAAAAAATATTAATTATTAAGCAATATAAATGGATGTGGCTTGCCTTTGTCCAGTACAAAACGAAAGACAGCAAACTCTCTTTGTGTGCGGCTATGTTCAGATAACGTATTAGTAGGAATTCTGTACACCTTCTGGCTAGTGCACAACCAACTCCTTTACATAGTCTGGTCATAAGTTTTGTCACCTATGGAAAGTTAAATAAATGGCAATGAGTTAAGCACTACAACCATTTATATATCAAATGGAAGGGTATAAAATACAGATTTAAACCACATTAAAACTATTCAAAATGTCCTCCTCTTGCTTCGATACAAGCCTTCAATCTGCAAGGCCAGTCATAATCGAAGCACACACGACGTTCATGTTAATATCGGCGACTGCTTTAATCAGGTTTGTTTTAGTGACTCCAAGTTCCGATGGGTTTAGCGCAGACCTCCTCTGAGTGCTGCCATATTTTGTAATCCAAGGGATTCAAGTCTGGACTAGATGAAGGCCAATCCTCATGCCTGATAAAGTCGATTCCACGGGTCGTGAGCCAGTTTTGGGTACTTTTCGCCTTATGAGCCGGCGCAGAATCCTGCTGGAATACCCAGTGCCTGTTTTCGAACATTGTTTGTGAAAGAGGTTCCACAATGTTAGTTTGGACTGTGTTTTGATATACGAGGGCTGGTTTTCACTCAAAAACACCTACGTTAGACCCAAATAGGACACCCCAAGCCAAACCATGAATGCCGAAGGGTGATGACCACGCTGAACACGTGACACACGTCTGCTCGCTTTTACACTAGAGTGTGCATACACTTTATCATTTTGTTTGTTGAAACTCTCCTCAACATTAAATTTTTTTTCGTCTGAAAAAAGTATTTCGCGGTATTTTTTGCCCACGTACCACCCGGCTTCTTTCGAGTCTGATTTTCTTCAGCCGTGCTTTAAGATGAGGTCTGCTGTTTTTTTTTTCTATAAGCACACAGTTCTAAGTCTTCATTTAACACCCTTTTAACAGTAGTTCTGCTTAGTCCCATCCACAGACCCAACATTTTTTGTTTCCGGACAGGATTTCGTTGGATTCGCGCCTTCACTGCTTTGATGACCGCTGGAGTCCGAACAGTACGAGGTCGACCGCTCTTTTGTTTATCTTCTAATCTTGAATCTTCCCTGAATCGTTTGATAGTACGATAAATAAATCTCAGTGGAATTTTCAAATTTTTCAGCAGTTTGAAAATCTCAGTTGGCGAGTGACCGCAACAATGCAATGCTATTACTGCGACTCTGTCTTCTTTGCGCGTCCACTCCATTTTAGAAAATGAACAAAATTCCAGTAACCCTTTGTTTTTATTTTCTTTAAATATTCAAATTTCGAATGTCCATAATATTTTCCTCGGCTTGCATTCTAAATTCGAAATTTTACCTTTGTGACAGAACTTATGGCCCGACTACGTACATAGGCTAGGCTTGGTAGGTTGACTGATGCCGTGCAACTCACCGCTATCGTCTTGAATCTGTTTTAGATAAAATTTAACTCAGTCAATCTGTAGGACTGCCTACCTAATTCTATCGCCATCCCTGCTTAGAAAATGGCGGGGAGGGGCGGCAAATTTAGGATTTGCCCCGGGCGGCAGAAATACACGCTACGCCACTAGCGCTGACAAGAGGCAAATGACCAAAATAAGCTTGTCTTAAGAAAAAATGGCTAAATCTGTATAGTTTGTGGTAGAGGAACAAATATATGTTAATTTTGAACATATTTCTCAGAACTTTGTTTAAAAAAAAAAATCTCTATACAAACTAACATTAAACTACCTTGAGTTCCAATCCAAAATATTTAAATATCAACGTACGTTACGTATTTAATTAATAACAAGAACGTCTTATTTGAATGCAGAACTTGGTTCTTTTTTTATTTTCGATTACATACTCAACTCAATTTTGAGTAAATAGATACGGTAATTGCTTCATATTTTGCAATAAATTACAAGCGTTGTGTCATCGCGTTTCTCTTTCTTTTGTATGGAGTCTGACAGAAACCGCGGTTTAGGTGTTGTCAGCGTCTTAAACAGTTAATTAACTCTAAACGCATTTATGAATGCAAAATATTTTGAATAAGCCTGTAAATAAACATATATCACCACAAACATAACCTTTTTATGCAGGACCACCAGTGGAAAGAAGCCAACCAGAACCGGCGTTTGAAGACTCCGATACCGATTCTGACGCCGAAGAGAGTGGTGGACGAGTGCGCAATGATGGCACCTTACTAGCTAGCGACCCGCCTAAACCTCTGTAAGTAGCTAACTAAAGAAACCGCTGTATTTTTAACACATTCGAATGAACATTATCGAGCATGTTATTCATTTTATAAAAGTACAACTAACCATGATTCCTTTTATTTTCATTTTGTTTGCATATATTTTTTGGACCATATTTTTGTTCGCCCTCCCCATCCCGTTCGGTTGTGTTTGCCTGTCAGTCCCGAGTTCTGTTACAGGCCGGGCCTGAGCGCCGTGGCCGAGGACGGCGCGGGCGGCGGCGCGCCCACGCGGCCGCTGCCGCCCACGCCCGACGACGACGACGCGCACGCCGACCGCACGCTCGTCATGAAGCGGGTAAGTGTGTCCGCACCACACGGTGTTCCGCGCGATGCTAACACGATCATGATCATACTCGTCTACTACATTACATAGTGTTTGATATAGCAACATGAAGCTCGATCCATGGCCTCTACACACTACATACACACGAGCGAAACTTAGTCAGTGCTTAAGATATCTAATGTGCATACATAGCCTATTGATTACTATTACTCTAGCTAAATCTGTTAACATATTAATGACCACATCGTTTTTACGGATAATATGTACGCCAGGTGAATTGAAATGGATAATATAATAGACTTTTTTTCGAAATATAAGAGTATAAAGAATACTAAACTTATTTTTCCAAAATGGACTATTATAATTAAGCGCCTATTTCATTACAACTGGGAGTATTTGTGTGACATTTGTGCTATGTTGTGTGTGGCTTGATCAAAAATAGCAACTGACAGAATGGGGCCCCATGTGAAAGAAACGGACTGTGTTTTTATTTGGATTTTATTTTATGAATGGTTTTCACGCCAAAGTAAGATCAGTGAGCATAAAATACTGCTAATTCGTTTTTATTTGTATGTTTCTTGGTTCTTATCATTTATATGTACTTTTTGTATCGGACATGTTTGACAAACATCAGAGAGAGAATACCGAAAACGATAAAAGGCAGTCTGATGTCGATGAAGCAGTATTACTGAAGGATTGGGATTTTGCCCGATTTTTCCCATCGAAGAATTCTGAAAAAGAAGAAAAGCATGATAAACCCAAAGATTCCGAGCAGAAACGAGCTCAACTGCAACGACAATCACGGTTAGAAATGGAAGACGCTTGGTCTAAATATAAAGCTATAGCCACGCCTCCTGCTCGACACAAGCAGCTATTCCAAAAACCCACCGAAAAATCGACGCAGGACAAATTAGCGGATATTTTGAAGCACAAAAAGGAATCTGATTCAGACGTCAACTCTCCAAACCGCTTTTTCCGTGGCTTCCGTAGAGAAAACTCTGACCTCTTCCCACTGCCCAGTACACGTCACTCCGCTATATACTTTCCGAAACATGAAAGCCCAGCAGGAGTAAATAAACAATTACGATCCAGTGGAATATTTAACAATTCACGCAAACAAGTTATTAAATCGTCGGCTGGAGAACCTATTTTAACAGATTTCATAAAAACTAACGATAGTTTAAAAATGTCAGCACAAAGTGATGCCAGAAAAAGTGAAAAGAAAAGAACCCCCGATCGAAAAATAGCAGCCAGTAACCCTATCGATGCACTCAAAAATGTTGCTGCACTTATCAGACAAGATAATGAAAGCAACGGGCCAAGTCGGCAAAGCAGCGTAAATAGTGATTCTCCATCAACAAGCATTTGCTTCACGAGTAGCACATCTTTTGAAAAGGCTGGGACGCCAGACTTAACCGCCAATACCAACGAGAAATCAAATTCGGATACTTTAAATGAAGGCAATGTGGTGAAACCACGCAGAGAAAAGACTGAATCTGATATAGTTTTCCGGAGAAATTCTCAATATAACCGGCATTCAGAGCTTATGGCAAGTTGTGGGCAGGAAGCGGTACTCGCTCAGGATCAGGTAAATTGCTCCCTGCTCAGGATAGTTTGATTAATTTTATACTTACATTTGGTATGAGGGTTTGGTTTTCTAACATGGTTTTCACTAACATCTACTTAATAATATAGTATGAACGCTTTTATAAAGGAAATGTATGTTTTGTATTTAGTTCGTAGTGGTTTTGGTCCATATAACAATTACTTAAATGTATGGGAATGGTATACGGCTCTTTGTTTGTCATACTAAAATATCTACTTCGTCTATTTATCACTTAAGGAGAATATTGGTTTAAGATATTGCTCACACGTCTTACATTTTGGCGTGATAATTCTCTTCTAGTTATTAGAATTGTTTAGTATTAGTTGAAATCAGTTTGGGAAGACAAAAGGTGCAATTAGGTACTGAGTAAGAACTTTTAACAAAGTAGACAAATTAAGATCATAGTTTTAACAATTTCCTAACAGCTTCATCACCTAACAATGCAACTCACTATTAATTTAACTAACCCGTTCTTTTTATTCATTGTCTAAACGCGATACCGTCTTCCTGCCAAGAAATCAACACATGCAAAATATATGCGATACCTACTTACGCCATCAACACTTGAAAATTAACCATTTAGGAATGCTGCCTAACGACATGTCACAGGAGCTGGCAAGAAACAATCATCATTTTGTGAATGTGTTTTACTACTGCATGTTTGGCTGCCGTTGTATGTCGAGCTCTGTTATTGTCCAAATTATTAATATTGCTATACTATATACAAAAGTTTGTCTAAGTTTGAGATAAGTTAATAGTAACATAGGTTTATGATTTTGTGTAAAATATTTGTAAAACTTGTGTTATTTTCGATACGATTACAACTATACATTATTAATTAGAGTACTCCGCGGATTTTGTTGGTATTTAATAAAATATATTAGGAGAGAAATACATTTTAAAATTATACTTTATCAAATGCCACAGATCTACGTGTAATGAAGTTGATTTGAATGTTTTAACAGAAGTACTTACCTTTAATTAAAAACTTGAACGTGGATGTGTTCCAGAATATAGTAAAATGTTATATTGGCTGTAGGGTCGGTCGAGTGGTGCCAACGAAGGCAGTGGATCTCGCACCAGCTCGGTACTCCCCGACCTGCTGAGCCAGGCGGGACAGCCGACCACTCCGCCGCGCCACGACAAGTCCACCAGTGAAGAGGTATGTTCAAGTGCATTTATAGAAATAAACATTCGCCTCTCGTACGCATTTAACGACCTGGGACTTATTTCAATTTGATTCGTGCGATTCAAGTTACTTAATATTATTATATACTGGGTGGATTTTTGAGACGGGGCAGTAAGGGTACATTAACTGTTGTAGTTACAGTAAAACGGTTTTTGGAGACTGTCCTTATTTTTATAAGAGAAATTTTGACCCCATTCACAGATTTTGAAAAAAATATGTACAGTCAGCAAGAAAATGGGCCATTTTCACAAAAACATTTTGATGCCAATCGATCCTGTTTCTTATAAGGATCAAAAAACTTTATCTGACCAACTGAGGTTTGAGTACTAGAAAAGTCAGAAAGAGCAAAAATCTTTTCCCATACATTTCGTAGGAAATGAGACTCCGACTAACTTGTTTATGATGGATAGATTGCCACTCATTTCCTTTCACTTCATTTCAAAAGTTTTTTGCGATTTCTGCCTTTTCTAGAACTCAAACCTCACTTGGTCCAATAGTTTTTTGATCCCTTTAGAAAACAGGATCGATTAGCATGAAAAAAAAGTTTTTGTGAAAATGGCCTATTTTTTTGCTAATTGTACATTTTTTTTTCAAAATCTGTGAATGGGGATCGAAATTTCTAAAAATAAAGACCTCCTAAGACCATTTTCCAGTAGCTACAACGTTTAAGGTACCTGCCCTTATTGCCCCATCTCAAAAATTCCATCCTGTATACTTAAGAAGCATAACTTCTACTCGAGTTGCAAGAGTAGCCCCGGTTTGCTTTATGTTACACTGGTGGTTATTGTCATTATACAAAATAGATTTTACTGACCGCATAGATAGTACTATGTGAATTGAAATTAATTATGATTTTGTGATTGCGTGGCATTTCACCGTACACGTGCTTAAAGGGTTAATATACAATGGGATCTCTAGTAACATGCCATGATGTATTAATAATTAAATATTACTGAGGTGCTTCCAACGCTAGCTGCTTCGTATACATAAGTATATCTATCCGAAATGTATTCCCCATACTTTAATTTGCAATTTATCCGTAACCATTATTGCAAAGTCAGTTAAACCAACAAACATTGTTTTTGTTTTTAAATAAAAGTAACAATAAGTACTTGCTCAGTCATCTAATATAATCTCCGAAGTATAACATTAATATTAACATTGGCTGTACGTTGGAAGCTCCTGCTCCGGATCATGACTGTGTGGTGTCTCAAGCTTTTGGTTTATCGTATTAATGTGATAATGGTTGTCAATCATGCAAACATCCTGGAGCCACTGCGCGACCGGTTTGCAGACACCTGTTAACACTGCGTAAGTACGAAACGAATTGATGCAAGAGGAAATGCTTAAGGTTCTCATAGATTGTTGTTTGTTGAAAGTTAGATCTGTATCTCACTTCTTCCTTGTATTTATGCATTTTCTAGTTACGCTTTCATTATTATCGAAAATGTTTTGTTGATCATCGAATGCAGATCGATACATTTGTTAAAGCTTTCTATAGTAGTCCAATTTACTTAAGGGCTGCTTAATAACAGGTGTAACTATAGCAGAGGTCTTTCGGGTAATTAATTAAATGCTATACAGCTCGTCATGTGAGGCTATCGTTAAACTATAAACAGTGAATAATTAAGTTTTTAGGGTTCCGTACCTCAAAAGGAAAAACGGAACCCTTATCTGTCTGTCCGCCTGTCACAGCCAATTTGCTCCGAATCTACTGGACCGATTAAGTTTAAATTTGGAACATATAAGAATTTCTGTGACCCAAACACGGACGTGTAACGTAAATAAATGAATTTGGAATATGGGGGCAAATTAGAAAATAAAAAAAAGGTTTGCGAGCTATACCGTGTTACATATCAAATGATCTTTCATTTTTGATACATCATATGAAAAAAATCCTTACAACAAGGTCTTCCTTGTTGTAAGGATTTCAGATATATTATTATATCATTTTAAAATAAATACTTTTAAAGTTTATTCAGAAAATGGATGAAAATTAACCATTCCCCTTATCTCCGAAACTACTCAGCCTAAAATTTTGAAAAAAAAAATGTAGAATATTGTTCTTTACTTACAATTTATGGTCTTAAAACAACAAGGTGTAAATCTCTCAATATTGTGCGTACAAACTTACATTTGCAGTTGGAATTTTGAGGGAACATGGTTTTCAACTACAATGTTAGGTTTGTTCTTGAGATAAATTCATCCCAACTACGGAACCCTTCGTTGTGCGTGGTCCGACACGCACTGGGCCGGTTCTTGAATATAACTTCACGCACGCTGTGACGCAAAATAAGTAAAGCTAACTACAAAACGGAAAGGTTTTGTATAAGTGAACGATTATGTGAACAATATGAAAACAAAATCTAAACATAATTGTATAATACAAGCTATTATTATTAGCCGTAGTAGAAATATCGGAGTTTATGTACTTAATTACAATAGTAAAATAAATGGGCATTATCAAAGCGGTTTTTATCAAGTCTATTCAATGAATGCATACATATCTACAGCATACACAGCGAGTTCATGCCTGCTGCAATTTCACGTCCATTATCACATATTATGTTATGGTCATGAATGTAGATAATAGCCATCAAGCTAACAACTTTCAACTGTATTTGAAATGATAACTAATCACTGGGAGATGGACTTATGACTAACCATCAGTTATTAATTTACACGGTTGATGCTGCGGCAGAATGTGCTGCAAACATTTGATTGAGATCAATCTTTACTGCAAAAAATATAAAGTAATATTTTCTGTTTGCTCTGTTCCAGTATAGGCAAGCCATTGCCGGAGGCACGCCTCTTTCCCATCATCATCACCATCCGCCCCCGTCCTCAGTCCAATCCACACCGTCCAAATCTTTCGTAGTGGTTGCCGCTTCACCACATCCCTTACAACATTCCCCTTCGAACTCGTCTGTGGGGTCCCAACAACAGTTCCTTCCTTTGCAACAGAAGCAGCGTTCGTTCCTCACGTTCGGGTTCGGCGCGGGCTCGACCGGCAGCGGCGGCACCGGGGGCTCCGGTGGCAATGCCTCGCGACGTGAGAGCCACGTCAACGTCAACGTCACTCCGACGGGACATGACTTGTCCTCCGATACGCCCGAAATACGTAAATATAAGAAGAGATTTAATTCGGAAATCCTTTGTGCAGCACTATGGGGTAAGGAAATAATATCACTTCTCACAACATGCTCGAGTAGTCATGCACTTCCTTGTGATCATGTACGTTAATATAATCTTAATCTTGCAGGAGTTAATTTACTTATTGGCACCGAGAATGGTCTAATGTTATTGGACCGTTCAGGTCAAGGAAAAGTATATCAGTTGATCTCACGACGCCGATTCCAACAAATGGAAGTGTTAGAAGGACAAAATATTCTTGTAACTGTTTCTGGAAAGAAGAATCGTGTGCGCGTATACTACCTTAGCTGGCTCAAGTCCAAAATCTTGCGCACTGACGGACTTAGTGACGTAAGTTGATTTTAAACAACTGGGCATAAACTATTAGTAAATTTTAATGTAAATAGTAATACCCATCAAAAACGAAACAATAAAAATATTACGTACCTATGTTAGACTAGAAATGCACATTCCAGATCCACAAGATGTCAATTCTTATTTTATAGGAAACAAAACAACTGGAAAAACAATTTATTTAGATACTAATGAATAAAACCACTAACCAGATGAATAACTACTAAGCATGTAGCATGCTTCGTAAAAGCCGGATAAACTGCTATGTTAAAATTTAATCATAATACTACTTAAATTACAGCAAGCAGAAAGGAGGAATGGCTGGATTAACGTCGGTGAACTGCAGGGCGCAGTTCATTTCCGCATTGTCAAATACGAGAGGATCAAGTTTCTCGTAATCGCCCTGAAAGACTCCATCGAGATCTACGCGTGGGCGCCCAAACCATATCACAAATTCATGGCCTTTAAAAACTTTGGGGAACTGCAACATAGGTATGTATTTTTTTTTTCGGGACAATTTATTAACATCAGAATTTTCTTTGTATTAACGTCAGAACTTTCTTTCCAAAATATTTTTTTTTATTGAAAACAAGTGTGAAGATGTTTATTTCACTTTCAGACCTCTTTTAGTTGATTTGACTATTGAAGACAGCACAAGACTGAAAGTAATTTACGGATCAGCGGATGGCTTCCATGCTGTTGATTTAGACACTGCCACGGTCTACGATATTTATATTCCAAAACATGTAAGTACCTTAAACCCACACTAGCACCAAGAAATCGCCAGGGGATAGATTTGAAAACGAGTTTATTACAGACAGACAAGACAAAACAACTTCCCTCTTTATTTATTAGTACCGTCAAACGCTGCAACATTGCCTCGCACACCCAACTTTGCCTATTATATGAATTTACCAATATCTTTTTAAATATTGGTTGTAGCAACTTCAAATTGTTGGTAGTTATTTAAATCATTACCTGGCAATACGAAAAACCCGCCGCCGTGTTTCTTTTCTTTGAAACCACATGACAGTGAGTTGTCAAACGCAATGAGTGATAGCCGAACACAACATTGCCTAGCATTGTTTCTAGAATTCATTCATTGCCTAGAATTGCAAAACAGCCACTTTTTGCTTATACCACAAGCAAAAAGTGGCTGTTTTGCAATTCTTATCCCTAAGTCCTACTGATAACGGTTAACTTCCAGTGCAAGAATGATGTACTTAAGTCGTTCAGACGGTCAAAATTGAAGCAGGCAATGTTACAGTTTTGTGGCCCAACTTTGCCTAGTGTTTAAGACTGTTATATTTCGAAAATGATACAGAATAATCATAGTTCTAAGTACACTGCCAATGACCATTAATATAAGCTTTATCCCCAACAAGGGTGAAAATTGATTGTATTTTTTCGAAATATATCAATGTTACTATAAAACTACGGCAAAGTTGCAGCGTTTTACCGGTATTGATATTTCTCCCCATCTCCGCTTCCGCCCCCGTTAACCTCCGCGTCCACGGAGGCCAATCTCTTCATCTCCGCATCCGCCTCTGCTTCCGCTAAAATTACCTCCGTTATAACTAGTCCGTACCTACGAATTTGGTATTACATTCTGACACATGAGGGCGATTTGTAATTTCATCTAGCTACGAGGACTCTTAGACACCGACTGAACTCTCGACTCTCGACTACAACTTGTGAAAATCAATGAATATTAATTAAGAGATTGCTCAAAGTAACTCGGTTCGATATTTCTTTCCGCGTATTTCATTTATCTGGCCTGTTTTATTGAAAAAATAAAATAAAAATCATGTCAATATGTCGCTTCGTTTCAAAATGAAAGTAGACACAAACAAACAAATAAAAAGGCCACAGACACACTTTAGCATTTTAATCGTTATAAGTATTCCTAGATAGGTAATTTTCGTAAATAATAGACCGCGGGCAATCAGGTTTTAACAAGTTTTTTTGTTAAATAACCCGATTTGTGCATTCCTGTATCAATCGGCTGGGTTCATAGAATACTTGTTCTTACTTGTTGAGTACGATTGAGTGTCGAATGAGATAAACGAGTTTATGCATGTTTGTCTTATTCCTGTCGGTGCGTGCTGCTTATGCAATCCTATAAAAACAACGTAATATTTATTTTATTTTAATTTGCGGTTTCGCACGTAATAGATAAGCAGTACTTAAATTCAACACTTACTTACGTATTTCTCAAAACAAAACAAAACAATGTCGGAAGTAAGTAAAAGAAGAGACGGCAATACTGTGCGGAATATATTACATTCGGATTCATTGGAAATCCCACAAACCCATCGTCGCCTTTGTGCCTTCTATGTCTAAACACATTTTGGAATGAAGCAATGAAGACTGCAAGATCATTTGAATAAAATGCATCCAGTTAAGAAAGACAAGAATGTTTCATATTTTCAAGACCTAGAGAAGAAGCATAATACTCAGCCAAGTGTAGCAAAACTCTTTTCGGTGGCTGCTAAGCAAGATGACGACGGACTGTGAGCATATCTCTGTTAATTGCTCAAAAAGGCAAACCACACAACATCGGAGAAGAGTTCATTTTGCCAGCGATAAAGGAAGTAATAACTACTGTGCCTCATAAACCGGCCGCAGATATTATCCGAAAAATTCCTTTGAGTAATAATTCTGTGCAGACGAATTGATGAAACGGCTGAAAACATTGAAGAATCATTGTGCAATCATCTGAGGACTAGTCAATTCTCAATTCAGATCGATGAGTCCACTTTATCAACTCAATAACTACAATTCATCAAGCATTGTTGCTGTCTTACGTGAGTTTTATTGATATGAGATGAGAAAATATGTGAAGAACTATTTCTTGCTAGAAATTTAGAGACCGATACAAAAGGCGACACCATGATCAATACAATGGAAAAGTTTTGTGATGAATAAGAGATTACCTTGAAAAATATTATATCAGTTGCTACGGATGGCGCTCCGGCTATGACAGGGTGCCATAAAGGCTTCATAGCGTACTTAAAAAATAAAATTCTAGATGTCCTTGCTGTATATTGCGTTATTCATAGACAACATTTGGTTGCTAGAAATTTAAGTGAACGACTATTTCAATCACTGCAATATGTCATCAAAGCAGTCAATAAAATCCGTAACAGCTCTTTGAATAATATATTATTTCATCAGCTTTGTGTTACTAATGACGAAGATTTCAACCGTTTGTTGTTTCATACTGAAGTTCGTTGGCTATCAAGAGGCAAATGTCTGACTCGATTTTACAACCTGTTTGACTCTGTGATAGAGTTCTTGGAAACTAAAGATACAGAATTGCGCAACAAGCTCATTACATCAAAGAATGATATAGCTTACATGACTGACCTGTATAAAATGTTCAACGACATGAATCTCCAACTGCAAGGCAATGAACGAAATTTAGTTAAAACAAAAAATGTCGTTGCTGCTTTCGCAGCCAAACTGCTTCTACACAAAAAGAATATGGGCAGACGTCAGTTTCACAATTTTCCGATTTTATCAGTATCCTGCAGTAACGACTTGTTTACCTACTGCCAACATTTGGAAAACCTCCACATTGACTTCACCGAACGATACCAGGACATTTTGAACTTGGAAATACCAGAGTGGGTGTTGGATCCGTTTTCAAATGTCAACACAGCCTCAACGAATTGACAACGAACGAGGAAATAAAAATCGAGTTTAAAAATTGCTACCAAGAATTTTGGCTACAAAAACCGGTCCCGCAATTGTACCCTGGATTGTATTCAATCGTTCAACGATTTTTGATAGCATTCCCATCGTCATATTTGTGTGAACGTGGATTTAGTGCTGTGGCAACGCTGCTTACTAAAAAGAGAAATCGTTTGCATGTTACCGAACGACTTGCGGCTGTTCTTGAGTAAATTGTAACCTGATATCAACAAACTTATTAAACAGCATCAGATTCATCCTTCACATTCGTTTTTATATCAGAATCGATTATGTTTGTTTTATTTTGAATAAAAGATACTCTGTAAGAATACAATAAAGTCGCGTTTCAATAATCATTCTCATTGGCAGGTGTGCATTGCACCCTTGCGAAGCAGGATCGGGTCGCCAGTAAATAATATAACTTGGTCTCATACTACCATGTTTCTTTCTTATACCTATGTCTATCTTTTAATGTTTACAGACACAAGGAGCGATTGTCCCACACTGCATCGTGCCCCTCCCAAACTCCAATGGAGTTCAGTTGTTGTTATGCTACGATAATGAAGGAGTTTATGTGAACACGTACGGACGAGTAAGCAAGAATATTGTCCTCCAGGTTTGTATTTTCACCACATTCGTATACTTGCGACAGGTATTTTAATAAAATTTTAAATGATGTATATTGGTCTTCTTTCAGTGGGGTGAAATGCCAACATCGGTAGCCTACATAGGCACTGGACAGATAATGGGTTGGGGCAATAAAGCGATCGAAATTCGTTCAGTAGAAACTGGTCACCTCGATGGCGTATTTATGCACAAGAAAGCACAACGACTCAAGTTCTTATGTGAGCGCAATGATAAAGTGTTCTTCTCTTCCGCCAAAGGTGGTTCCTCTTGTCAGATATACTTCATGACGCTCAATAAACCCGGCATGGCCAACTGGTAGTGCAGGGGCGCGGCTGGCGTCGAGCGCGCCGCTCATCTGTGATCGTAACCGCACGGCGTCCCCTTACTGAGTGCATGCCCGTACTGTACAAGATAATGCCAGTAGATTAGTCAATATTACAAAATCATGTGCTTTGGCCACTCGAAATTCAAAGACTTGTGATAGTGACAGAAATTAGTATATGTGCTCAAAAGACAATCCACAAAATAATATTACATTCAAGTATTCGAGGACCTTCTAGTAAATGTGGCATTTTGTACTGATGAAGATAATTTTCATTACAAGCTATTAAGGAATATATATTAATAAGCAATAACCTTTAGGATAAATGTTTTGATATTGACAATTATGCGTAAGTAAGTTAATGTGCTTAGGTTTTATATTATGTTGCAATTGATAATTTCTAAAAGAAAATGTAATTGAAATCAACTATTAATTCATATATGCCATATTGTTTATAATGTTAAGATAGTTGGGTGATGATTATTATTAATTGGTTACATAATAATTTTATGATATTAACAAAGAAAAATGCCATGTCTGACAGGTTATAAGTAATTATAACAAACATTCAACCAAACACAATTAGAGGTAATGTAAAATTATTCAAATTACATTTGTAAGGTTTCATTCACTTCACAAATTGGCATTGAGTCAAGTCACTTTGTATTATAATTATCACACCAAACTACGTTTTTTATTAATGGATAAATCCTAAAAATTGGGTAATATTTATTATTTATTTGTTATGTACTATATTATTTACATGTATAAAGATATAACTGTGCATATTGAAAATATATATTTGACGACTTTTATTTGAATTACCTTAGCCCAATAAATATTAAACACATTTGAGGTCCTTTTATTGCAAACGTTTTATAGAAAGCTTATGCATTTTTATTCATCATTTTCATTACACAGCTTACTAAGTACTCTCTTAAACTATGTTAATAGGAGCAGAGGCTGACTTTCCCTAAGGGCTTGGCCAAGGGCGACCAACCTGCACCTGCTGCTGGCCATATTTTGGCTTAGTAATGCCCGCCTTCCACTGCGAAAGGGTAATGAGTGGGATTTCACACTCATTACCCTGCTCCTATTAACATAGTTTCATCATACAAGCTATTTAGCTTAGCGGAAAGGAGTAAATGGTTCTCACCATCCATTAAGAAAGAGTCAGTGAAAAATGGGTTATGCCTTCTATTGCCAGCAAGTTTCGAGGAAGTGAGAGGAGTCGGATGAGCGAGTTGTTGGCCTTCCATTGTCAACAGCCATGAGCGAGGAGGCGCAGAAAAAATATCTCAGTGCCAGACGGGCAGCGTGTACGTTACTCCAGCAGGAAAGTGGCTCCTAGAGTGATATGCAGTGATAGGAATAGGTAGTGCCTATTAGCCTAAACTTCGAAGAACAGAGACAAGAAACGGAGACTTCCTTAGGACTAAATTATTTCCGGCACATCTGTCTCGAAATGTCGAGACAACACTTAAATACATTTAAAAAAATGTGTTATTTGGAATAAGTAATTCGTCTATATTTATCTAAAGTTTGTCTATAAATGTGATAGTTTGTATGGATGTCCATTACTCAATGCCACTGAAAATGCTGATTTTGGTAGTGATATAGATTAAGGTGTGGAATAGCACATATGCTACTTCCTATTAAAAAAAAAGTATAGTTCCCATGGGATACAAAAACAATAGTACACGCGGGAAAAGCCGTGGGCATTAATTAGTTAAAAAAAAAAAAACGTAAGGGTCCTTTCACACCACCGATATTGTCTGGCGATTTTTGGAGATTTCTATGCAAAAAAAAACGATAGAAAAAATGCTCAAAAATCGCCGGTCGATATCGCTCTAGGTTCATTAAATAATTAATGGGCTCTAAAGGAAAAATAAAACACAGAATATTGTTGTAACAAATATATGTATATTTATATTATTTTAAAATATGACGTAATTGGAAACCATGAAACAAAATGTACAGAAGGAAAGATTTAAGAAACAAATTTATGTTTATCTATTTTTAAATATCTATGTCATATTTATTTTACTGACGTTGAGGGATGCAATTTTTACTCAAATCAAAGTACAAATTAACCTTTGAAGTTTACAAATTAATATTTGAAGCATTTAGGACAATCAGTTTTAATACTGAACTACTAACTGTTCGGTTTTGATAAAGAACTTGATGCATCAAAAATTGCGTGTGCGTACGCGCAGCGGAATGTTGTTGAATTTAAAGATTTTAATTATGCAGATATTTAGTGTATGACGTCGTATAATTGTGTATGGTAAAAAAAAATTTGTGCACGCAACCATTGTGGAGAAATTCACCAAAAACTGATTCCGCTGGGCGAACGTTGTCCTGGCGGAACTTTTTTTAATCCATAGACTTTAGAAGAAAAGAGATGTGTCCAAAAATTAGTGTGTATTTGTGTGTAATTGTGTATGTATGAATAAAACTAGTGCATGCATAAACTTAGGAGAAATTCAAGTTTCCGCTACGCGAACGTTTGGCCATTAGCTAGTTTTCATATAAAGCGCTTACATAGAGAGCTGTAGATTTTTACATACGTTGTTTTGAATTTGTTTATATTTGTTTAAAATACAGATTTAGAAAAAATCGTAGGGCTTAAAAGATAAAAATATAAACGTAAAATACGCTTATTAGGTCTTAGTTCTTAAAGTATGCACTTTGGGGTCTAGATTTTCACGTTTTGTATAAACGGCCGCTTTTTTGTAGCCATCTGAACTTGGTCGGGTTATGTAGGTTTTCGATGCTTCGTCAGTATTATAATTGTTTTTCTTTAATTACTGAATTTAATGACATGAAATTTTGCATAAGAATAGTTGAATGAATACACTAATTATTGACATACATATTACCATGCAATTCCTTCAGAACGTCGTGATATTTGACTGCTTTGTAAACAGTGATCTGTTCATGGTAAGCTTGTCCTATAACTCTTTAGTTACTAACGGAACATCATTGATACTTGGCAACATGTTGCAGACACTTACAAGGTTTGTATAAACGTGAAAATCTAGACCCCAAAGTGCATACTTTAAGAACTAAGACCTAATAAGCGTATTTTACTTTTATATTTTTATCTTTTAAGCCCTACGATTTTTCTAAATCTGTTTTTTAAACAAATATAAACAAATTCAAAACAACGTATGTAAAAATCTACAGCTCTCTATGTAAGCGCTTTATATGAAAACTAGCTAATGGCCAAACGTTCGCGTAGCGGAAACTTGAATTTCTCCGAAGTTTATGCATGCACTAGTTTTATTCATACATACACAAATACACACTAATTTTTGGACACATCATCTTTTCTTCTAAAGTCTATGGATTAAAAAAAGTTCCGCCAGGACAACGTTCGCCCAGCGGAATCAGTTTTTGGTGAATTTCTCCACAATGGTTGCGTGCACAAATTTTTTTTTACCATACACAATTATACGACGTCATACACTAAATATCTGCATAATTAAAATCTTTAAATTCAACAACATTCCGCTGCGCGTACGCACACAAAAATTGCTAAGAATTTGAAAATCTTTATTTGTGTTACAAATACCATAAAAAATAAAGAACGATTTTAATTTAATCATCGTGATTCGATTCGTCAAGTTCAGGTATCAGAACCGAAATTTTCTTTGTCAGATGAGTCATCTAAGTTAAAATACACAATCATAATTTTTTCTATATTTTCAACTGTCAGGCGATTTCTTTTTATGTTAAGAATCCATTTATAAGTTGAAAATGACCTTTCAACATCAACTGAGGTTAAAGGCGCGTACATATAGTATGATCGCTCATCCTTTCCTGCTGTTATCGCTTCACATATGTCTCTAATTTTATCTAAACCGGGATTTCTGTCCATGACATTTACGAGTTTATTTTTTATAAGCTCAGATGAACACCAGCTAAGCACAGTTCTCACGTGATCAAATATTTCAAAGGATTCCGTTAGAGTTAAATTCGATTTTTGAAATTTCTTTAATCCAATTTGTATATCTTTAAAATATTCCTCAATGTAGTCCAAGTCCGATTTCAAGTTTTCCTTTTGAAGAACATTTTTGGCACACCTAATAGATAGCGCGTCGGAACTTCTTAAAAGATTTACAATTGTTTTAATTTGATCATAATATTTTGCATAATATGACACTGCCTCCAACCAAGTACCCCATCTTGTAATAACGGGTTCTGGAGGAAGCGGCATGTGGGGAAAGGTGTTTTTTAACAAGCGCACTCTATTAGGTGATTTTAAAAATATTTTTTTTACGTTTGAAATTAATTCATCTACATCTGAGTATTCGTATCGTATTTTTTCTGCCACGAGATTCAGTGCATGTGCTAAGCAAGTGACGTGTATCATGGTGGGCAAATAATTTTTCAGCACACGTCCCGCTTTTAGCATATATGCTACACTATCAGTGCATAATACAGCAACGTCTCCTACTTTGGATTCATACAAATCGCACCACATATTTTCAAAGCAGTCTATTACAAATTGGGCAATTGTGCTCCCATTAACAATTTCTAGTACTTTGCAAGCAACTAAAAATGGTTTTTGTGTGATCGCATTTAAAGGTTTTACAAGTAAATGTACCATGTATCTGCCTAAAAAATCAGTTGTCTCGTCTAAAGATGGGTATCTTTAGACGAGACAACTGATTTTTTGATTTGCAATTTGTTCATAAATCGAGTCAATTTTAGTTTTAAAAATCTTATCTAAATAAACTTTTCTCAGCTCAGGAAGCTTTTGTCGATTTGTACAATTGCAGCAAATATATTTATGGAAAAATTTTTTGAAAGCGGGATTGTTTACTTGAATCCAAGGTATATTACATAATATGTGATATACCTTGGATTCAAGTATCAAAGTTTCAAATCTGTGTGGTCTTTCCTCAAAAGACCATTTCGGACACCAACCTACATGGTCCTCAAATGATCTGTTCAAGATTATGTCCGAATATACACATTGACATTGATGAATTTTATTTATGCAATGACATGAATATTTACTCTGTGTAGTATTATATTGTTTTAATTATTGTAAATGTGAAGACTATGTGGATCATTGTTTCATTTTGTTTTATTCTCAGTTAGTTTTTAATATGGTCTGGCAGTTTTGAGTATTTTTTGCGGCCTAGCCAAATGTCCTTTCTTTGGTATTGTTCGTTGAATCGTTGAGCTCCTTTAGTTATGAGTTGAGCTGCACAACGACTGACAAATGCGTGCACTGACTGGACAGGTCCACTCAATCTGTGTGGTTCTTTCATCAAAAGACCATTTCAGACACCAATCGACATGGTCTTCACATGATCTGACCAAGATTATGTCTGGACTTTAAAAGAGACTGTGACCTCTGAGTTTGTTTCGGCCTTTCTTCTCAGAGTAGTCAGACAGGAAATCCTCAACTAGTTTAAAAAAAATATGTTTTGACGTGTAAAAGTGTTTGTAAAAACCTACTTACAGAAATAAAATCATTTATCATTTATGAGAAATTGTACTAGGTCCAAATAAAATTCTTCATTTGGTTTTTTACTTGTCCCTTTGTGTTTCGGACCTTTAACGTGCCACACACACTCTTGACACTACTAAGTTTAGCTGTTATACTGCTCTCGCACTTAGAACAGTAAATCAAATTACTGGCCGGGTCGTAACATAATTCAGGATGAAGTCCAATCCAACTTTGTACTGTTGCTTTCTTAGGCTTGTTCGCCATCTCCAATCTTACTGGTCTCCAAAAAGATGTACGATGGCAAGTACCTAAAATAAAATAAAATTTTAAGTTTTCCATGCCTCAAAAGGAATAACGAACCTTTATAGATACAGGGAGGTGGAAAAGAAAGCGGGAGAGGTGCGCGCATTCCAGCTAGGTGCATCGATTGTATCGATTTAAAGATTTTATTCTTTCATTTTACGCTCTAATAAAGAAAAACGGTTAGATAATATGAACACGCGTAACATCATTGTTATTGAAATTTTTTTTTCGCATTTTAGTCAATGCGCAAAAGACATATTCCTTTTTGCTTCAAATATTAAAAGAACCGGCCAGAAAAATAATATATTTTGATAGAATTCGTCCACCTTAGCAATTCTTTATGACACCAAAGATATAACATTACTATGCTTGGTAGTATTGAAGTTCACTTTTATATTTGAACCAAAAGTTAAATGCGTATGTTTTTTTTCTTTAACTACGTTTCATACACAATAATTATCTTAAAAACTCCACTAAAAAATATCAAGTTCATACAATTGCATATCAATCTAGACTGTCAAATTGCTAGTTTAAGATAAAATAATATATACATTAATGTTCTTCTTTATATCTAACTTACTGTTTGTTTCCCTACAAGAAATAAAATAAATAACTTTAGCCAAAACATTAAAAAGTAATAAATGTTGACTTACCGTATTATTTGATGTAGACAGACAGGAACAATGTTATTGCAGCAAATCGTAATCCATAAATTCAAGCCAAAGTAGTCGTATTAAGAAGATCCAATGAACCAAAAAACGAGCGAGGGTGAAAAACAATATTCACAAAAACAATACAGGAAGATGCGCACTTAACAAACCGAAGTACAGGATTGAAGTGAAGGTAACCTGCGCGCACGCGGGGCGGTAAGGAGTAGGGGGGGAGGGGGTATGTAGACCCTCCCCGCGCCGCACAGGTATGCGACCATGGCGGTTACCTTTTGTAATTTCTAAGAATAGATAACGAAACGCGCTGCCGTAAAATGTGATAATGTGATACCATTATTATGCAATTATTTTAATATCATGCACATTTTTAAATATACTTTAGAAATATATTTCATTAAGATGAAAGAAAAAAAGGTATTTGTATTTTCATTTGTAAATAAATATTTGCACATCATGTAGGTATAACGGTAGAATGTAAAGGGACCTCATTAATATTAAGATCATACCACTTTGTATACCCACATTCTGGCAAATAAATGAATTATTTATTTATTTTAAATACCGATAAAATCAAAATCAAAGCATTTATTTCAAATAGACCATTTACGGGCACTTTTGAATAGTCAAATGTCGGTCAGTCCAAGAAAAGTGAAGCTAAATTGCACGTTCCAAAGAGTAGGTCTCTATGGAGAAGAACGTGCAAGAAACTCCATGGACACTCTTTTAAATCATAGTATGTGTTACATATAATGCCTTTTTTACACTTGAACTTTAGAAATCTCATTAAACGTAGCCGAGAGTGAGCTAGAAAGAAGATATTTACTTCGAAACGTGTACGGCTTCTTATTCAAACATTGTGATTCATTGTGTATTACGATCAACAAGTCATTTACAAAATGTTCTCCAAAAAAAAATTCAGAAAATTTTATGGTTGTAACGACTGTGTATGTTATTTATTATGATATATCTAGTCGCAAACTTTAGGTAAATATAGACGAATTACTTATTCCAAATAACATTTTTTTAAAATGTATTTATGTGTTGTCTCGAAATTTCGGGACAGATGTCTCGGAAAAAAAGTTAGTCCTAAGGAAGTCTCCGTTTCGTGTCTCTGTTCTTCGAAGTTTAGGCAAATAGGCACTACCTATTCCTATCACTGGTGATATGAGTGGTACGTATAATTAGTGCGTGATCTGCTGTAAATGAGCACAACATAAAAAAATTGTGTGCATTGTCGACGGAAAAAACTATTCCTGCTGGAGTAACGTTGTTCCAACAGGAAAATTCTAAACGAATGATCGGAGAGAGAAATATTGCAGACTTATATTTGTGCAAAAATGTGCGTCGAAAATATAATTTGTGCGTCTTCAGGTTTTCGAGATATTGCGTTTCCGTGTGCGTTACCCCAGCAAAATGATGTCGAAAATAGTCATTTAAATCTTACAGATCATTAGTTGCCCAGCTTCTGTAATTGTTGCGCACATTTTTAAATTTGTTGCACTTATAGTTTTTTAGTTATTTCACAAAAACATTTCCTGCTGGGGTAACTTTTATAACGTTACTGCAGCCAGACATTAAAAAAAAAATGGGAATATTGAAACAAATATTAGCTGTATAATTAGTTGTCTAGATGAGGTAAATGCACCTTATTTTGTATTTTTGTTCTTTCTTTGGCTGTGAAGTTATTCGAGATCCTGCTGGAGTAACGTTTGTTGTTTTGCTGGATCCCTGAAACGGTTTAGCGGATTCTTATCATAGTTTTTACATAACTTCTTAGGAATTAGTTGTGCAATAAAAAAACCAAAATAATGCACCGTTTAAAGGTTATTTAATTAAATGTAAAAACACTGCAATAGGTCCTAACACTCTAAATAAGAGCTCTAAAGAATTACTTTAAACGTTATTTTATAGCTTGTAACTGCCTTCAAATGTATGTGAAGTTTCATTAGTATCCTGTAAGTAACTAACAAATTATGATGATATTCAGTTCTCCACGTTCACGGTCAAAATGCGCGCGGAGTTATATGGTCACCGATAAACCTGTATGTGGATGTATAAACTGAATTTTATATCAATAATTAGTTGCTTAGTTCAGTTTTATACCTGTAAAATTTAAGCGTAGTACATACAATAATTAACGAGATAATAAAATAAAAGTCAATAGGAAGCGCAAGACCGTGATAACCCGACCAAGTTTAGGTGGTTACAAAAAAGCAACCGAGTAGTACATTATGCTATCTTTTAAAATATGTAGGATAGTGTTACAAGTTTAGTACAGATGTGTACACAAGTGTTAAAAAAACTACGTTTCTTAAATATTTTTAATTCACAGGTAAAATAATCATTTCAAATGAACTTTTAAAATATTAATTAAACTTTAAAACAATCACATATAACAATTTTGCTTTTATGGCATTTTCCATTATTTAAATTTAAATACTAAGTAAGTATGTACTTAAAATTCAATATTTATATGCCTTTAAAAAGAATGATCAATTTTAGATATGTAGGTACCTATCACAATGTACTAATAATAATAATATTGCAACTATTTCTGTGTAGATATATTATGCAAGCTTACGTTGTTCGTGAATTCATTCAGCCACAATAATTATGGTCCTCAAGAGGAGCAGTCCACATAAATTATAAAAGTAATTAGGTACAAACTTATTGATTAACTCTCACGCACCCGTTAAATATTTGAAAAATAGAAAGTGGAATTGCGGAAGCGCACACGCACTCTACAAGACGAATTATGTGACTAATGGTCAAGTTTACTGCGCTATGCAAACAATTAAGTACCCCTTTCGCGTCCCAACTGGACGTGTTTTGAAGTTTGTGCAATTGTGCACATAATAATAGATACCTAATAAGTAGCCGAAAGATAATAATAATAATGTTTTCATAGTACCTACAGGTATTATAATATTGTTATATATTTAACAGTGTATGCGTCTGTACCGAACTTGTAAGCTGTATTATACTAAACATTTTAGAAGATAGCATAATGTACTATGCGGTCGCTTTTTTGTAACCACCTAAACTTGGTCGGGTTATCACGGTCTTGCGCTTCCTAATGACTTTTATTTTATTATCTCGTTAATTATTGTATGTACTAGTGATGCAACGGAACTGGCATAACGGAAGCAGAAACGGAAACAGATGTCAAAAGTAAATCTTAACGGAAGCGGAAACGGAAACGGAAGCGTTAACACTATGAAAAAAAAAGCACAATTGTACATTTAAAACTTTTTTTATTAAATTTGTATTTTAGTAGTCAAAATTAAACAGCGGCAAGTTATATTTAATAAAGAGTAACTTGGCCGCTTTTTCACCTTTCAGCCTATTTCGATGTTCTTCATATATTAAACCAGCTGATAAGTATTGGCGAACTATTGGCAAAATATAGGGGTATTTGTGCGCATTTCCATTCCACCACATAAGGGTCCCCGCTTCCGTTCAGAGTTCTGTTATAAAGTTTGCGGAACCAGAAGCAGAAACGGAAGTGAAAAAAAATGCGGAACTTCTGCAGTTGCGGAAGCGGAAGCAGAGTTCTGTTGCAACACTAGTATGTACTACGCTGAAATTTTACAGGTATAAAACTGAACTAAGCAACTAATTATTGATATAAAATTGAGTTTATATATCCACATACAGGTTTATCGGTGGCCAAATAACTCTGCGCGCGTTGTGACCGTGACCGTGGAGAACTGAATATCATCATAATTTGTTAGTTACTTACAGGAAACTAATGAAACTTCACATACTACATTTGAAGGCAGTTACAAGCTACAAAATAATGTTTAAAGTAACTCTTTAGAGCTCTTATTTAGAGTGTTAGGACCTATTGAAGTGTTTTTATATTTAATTAAATAGCCTTTTATTTTTCTAGTGAAAAATTAGTGAAAAATATTCAATTTGACAAAGTTTAAGCAAAAATAAGTACCGAAACACAAGTGACCAATAATTTCAAAATAATATGTGCTTAAAGTCGATTTCAAAATGGTATTAATAATTATTGTAACATATGTAAATAGTGAATTATTGCCATTCGTGTTTAAAAGGAGTGAAATTTGATTAAACAAGAAAGTTTGCAATATTGAAATATTTATTTACATAAATGTACCTGATCATTTGGGTATAAATAAAAACATCGATATTATTTAAAAAAAACATATCTTTGGTACTACTTGTTTTTTTTTTATTTGTATTTTTTTTCTGAAGGCCACTAGTTCTACCATGAACCATTTCAAGGTTATCCATTAATTACCGGACACCTTGTATAAGGAGGGCTATTGAAAGGAATATGAATCAAATAGCGTTAAAAGATACATAAATTATGAATGGATTGATTCCGGAAATATTACATATGGAGCCAAGGACTATTTTAAAAACACCTAGATTTGTCAATATAAATAAACAAAATTGGGGGCGAATATTGGCATAACGGAATTACTAATAATTGAACTTTGCTGTTGGAAAATTGGACAGATATTTCAGAAAATATATATTTAAATTAAATAAAAAATCGTTATTTTAAGTACTTAAGTTTTTTACTTATGTAGATTTAAGGTAATTAACCATTTCTTTTGCATGTTATAATTTTTCAATGAAAATTAATCCTAATGAACCAAAATTTAAAAATTTATTGGTTTTGACAATTGTCGTCATGTACCCATAATTAGATTTTGTTAAAGAAGTATGACTGAACCGTCATTCGAATATGATAAGATTTAAATCAATCTTTTGTCAATCAGACTTCCCTAGACAAACCTAGAGATGAGAAAAAATTACAAATTCAGTGTTACTCTAGACTTCTTTTGATTCGGATTTTTTTATTAGATTGGGTAAACAGATCCAAACATGCTAGTGTTTTAACCATTGTGTCAATGTTAACTTTAATAAACAATGACATTTGCAAGTTTGAATTGTTTTATGAAAATTAACTCAATATATCCTACTTGTTTTCTTATCATTGTCTTATTAAAAATAGATTCATTATACAAATTCAAATCAGACTTATGTAGCGAAGACATGTAGGTACAGGATGATTTGAAAGAAACAACTGTTTTTTTTTTTTTGCGTTTCCGTGGTTGGTCTGATGGTGAATGTCGTTCAGTACCTACATTTCATCTCTCAGAGTATAATCAGACAACAAAATCGCCCTGCATGTAGGAACATAATTTTTATCTAAATTATATTAAACATTTTCAAAAACAAATAATATTCACTATTTTTATCACTTTTCAATAACGTACTTTAAAAACAAGAAACATACTTCTCAAAACATTTATTTATATTATCCTAGATAGACATTTCACACTATCTTTACTGTAGGTACTTGCAAGATCTTCAGGGATCGGAGTTGTTTGCACTTGGCAGTAACTACTCGTAATGATTTTGAACTACGGTCGTCTGGTGTGCAACCAAGCCTGTGTCATTCACGTCTGTCTGAATTGTCTTCCATTATTGATAATTCAGCTTGCAAGCTGATATGTTCGAATATTGTTCCTTTTTAAAAAACAGTCCATTCCATTCTAATCTCCATTCTTTTTTATCGGGCTTGGATTGATCATCTTTCAAAACTGTGCCACCACAAGTTACCATTTTCCTCCCACAAAGAATGTAGAATTGTTTTCCCTCTCTATCGTCTGTACTATGTTGTACGGCATTGTATGGTTGGTGCAAAATTACTGAAAATAAGAATACAATATTATTAAAAGCATCACACATAAAAAATATATTAGTGCGTTTTCTGAAGTTTATGACCATCCTAAAGTGTACAGATATATTTGATGGCTATTGTACCTGACTACCTACCCTACACCGATAATGACGTAAATAACGGTCATTTTATAAACTAATTGCGGAAAAAATATCTTAATGACGTATGAATAACGAGCACAACCGCCATGTGTGTCTCTCACAACTGAACTGACAAAATCGGTTCCTGCGTGTGCACAGCGCGCGGGACATCGCTATAAACATGCATAGCGTTGTCTCACCATAATCATTTTAATAACCCAAGCGCAGAAATAGTTATGCAGATAATGCGTTCAGAAAGCCTTTTAATAACTCTTGGCAAACTTATTCAAGTTGTACAAAAATTCAGAAATGGGTTTTATTGTTTTGCTCAAGGATCCCCAAAATTGCGTTCTATTTCAGTCTACATCAAGCCCATATAGAACTACTTTATAGACAATGGCAATACAGTGGTTCATCAAGTCTTCTCTTTGGCCGCTGGCTTAATAATTGTTCACGTGTGAGTATTTATACTGCTGGCGGCATTAATTAGGCTTTTTAAAGGTTCACCGGGCACAAGATCGACACCATTTTATAAAACCAAAAAATATTATTATTCAGACTTATTTATAAAAGCAATAGACCTATATAATAATGATATAACTTAATTTAATACTGCCCAACCAATATTAATATATTAATTAATTATGCAACATACATTCTTTACTAGGAATAGGGTACCTACCTATTCCTAGTAAAGAATGTACACAATTGTTTTGGTTATTTCACACTTATAAAACATTTTATACCAAAACCACAAAATATCGAAGGCGCGTGAAAATTTTCAATGAAACTTATTTATGCATTTACAGTAAACTACATTGCGAAGTAATGTTTGAAGGCATGAAATAACAAAATACCTAGTCAAAAACTTATCCAGTTTATAAATTTTGTTTTGATGCAAACAAATATGGTTTCACTAACTCAGTTTTGGCCGTCTTAGTCCAATATATTGCGAGAAAAAGTAGTTAAATAACATTTGTACCGTGGTATTAGATGTTTTTGCAATGATGTAGGGTTTATTTAAGTTCTAACTGTGAACACATAAATAGCTCCAATCATTCTTTTACTACATTCTAATGCTAGTCTAATGCTTTTGTAATGCAATTAACATCTTCATTATCAATCATATTGCTAGTATAATGCTTATATATTGCGATTGGCAACTTCATTGACCGTAATACGAGGGCGGCACTGAAAATTTCCAATCATTGAAGCAACAATTCCATTCGGAAGTTGGGGTCTCCAAAATGGCCGTTTTGTAGGCGTCCACAGCTTCTTCAGGTGATGAAAATCTCTGTCCACGCAATTTATTCTTTATTTTAGGGAAAGTATAGAAATCATTAAATAATATGACATTCAACAATAACAATTGTCATGTCATTGACACTAACAAGTATGTTAGTAAATATTTATATGTGACAAAATACAAATTGTATTTACCAATATGTTTAAAAAGACAAATAGCCTTAGCGCTATACCTTTTGTTTATTGATTTATCAGCCAAGAAATTGGCTAGTAAAACTGTTGCTTCTATTGAGCAATTATCTGACATTTTCATTGATTCAGCCAATAACTTGGCTACACAAGCTGACATTAATTTAAATTAGAAATTGAGACAACAGAGAAAACCTCTTGCATAATTAATGGAGATAATTTAAATTTAAATATTAGAATAAATCATCAAAATGTCAGAATAAGTTCTAACACAGTAAACCTGGTGCACCAAAATATTCAAAGTATGTTGAGAAAAGACCTTGAAATTGAATTATTCATGAACTGTAACAATATTGATATTTTGTGTATTACAGAACATTGGTTAAAAAGCCATCAGTTCATGTTTAATTTCAGTAATCACCAGGTTGGTAGTTCTTTCAGCAGAGAAAATGCAATACATGGTGGCTCATTGATACTGTTAACTAAACAACTTAAATTCAAAGATCGTAAGGATATAGTGAGCCTCTCTGTTGAGCGGACTATTGAAATAGCTTGTGTGGAGTTGGAGCGGCTTGTTGTATTGAGCGTGTACCGGCCTCCGTCATCGATTTATGATTGCTTTGAGAGTATCATGGATGATGTGCTACAAAAACTTGGTAAATTAGGAAAAAATATAATTGTATGTGGTGATTTTAATGTCAATTTATTAGAGGACTCATCGATGTGCCTAAAAATTAAAAATTTATTTCAGTCATATAATCTTGATCATTTATTTTTAGAGCCTACTAGAATAACCGCCACCTCAGCTACATGTTTAGATAATATATTTACTAACATATTACCTATTACTAGGCAAATTATAAGCCAACTGGATTCTGACCACTGTGGTCAGCTGATTACATTTAGTATGCAAGATAGAAAAGTGGCTAAGAGAGATATCACTGTAGTGCCAAAAACTGCCGGTCGCTTGGAAAGCTTTAAAAACAAACTTAAAAGTCAGTTAGCCTACTTGCCTTATAGTCATGATCCTAATGAACTATACAATTCCTTTTTTTCCATGTATTGTAAAGAATTTAACTCAACATTTATACCCAAGCAGATTTCAGTTAATGGTTCTGCAACCTTCAGTGAATGGGCAACTAAAGGGATATTTAATAGTAGAATCAAACTTTTTGAACTTTATGAGGAAAGAAATTATAATAAAAGTAAAGAATTTTATCAATATGTTAAGAACTATTCCAAATTATTTAAACAAGTTTGTAGCGAAGCTAAGAGTCGATATTTAAGTTTAAAAATTAAAAGGAGTCAAAATAAAATAAAAACGACTTGGGACATTATAAACAATGAGACTGGAAGGGATAGGAAGCGTAATTGTGAATACAGCCTTAATATTAACAATACAGTTATTAACACGGATTTAGAGGTTGCCACAGTTTTTGAAAATTTCTTTGCAGATATCCCAGTCTCAACCACTAAATCTTTAAATTCATCACCCACTGTTGCTGAGTCCATATTGAATGAAAATGTTGATATTTGTAACCATGAATTTAATTTCGACTATGTTAGTGCTCGGGATATTATTAAAACTTTCAATACACTCAATGTTAAAAAAACAGCTGATCTATGGGGAAATTCTGTGGAGGTTGCAAAATGCATAATTAACACTGTAGCGCCTGAATTGGCAATTATTTTTAATAAATGTATTGACTGTGGTGTAATTCCTGAATTAATGAAGAGTAGTAAAATAATACCTTTGTTTAAATCGGGCAGCACATCAGACCCCACAAACTTTAGACCGATTTCTGTGCTTCCCACCTTTAGTAAAATATTTGAAAAATTGATGCTAGATCAATTGCAAAGACATTTTAATAAACATAAATTATTAAACAGTAAACAATTCGGTTTCACAAAGGGTCGATCGACTACCGACGCTGGTGTGGAACTTCTTGCACATATTTTTGAGGCTTGGGAGAAGTCACATGATGCCCTAGGTATTTTTTGTGACTTATCTAAGGCTTTCGATTGTGTTTCTCATGATACATTGGTCAGGAAATTGCATCACTATGGTGTTAGAAACACTGCCTTGGATCTTCTTATTTCTTATTTGGATAATAGGCTCCAAAGAGTGGACGTTAACGGTAAGCGATCGCCGGGTTCTATTGTCACTATGGGAGTTCCGCAGGGCTCAATTCTTGGCCCTTTTTTATTTCTCGTATATATTAATGACCTACCTTGCCTTATAAAGAACAGTCATGAAATAGTGTTATTTGCAGATGACACATCACTTTTATTTAAGCTTAAACGACAACAGACAGTTACTGACGATGTAAATAATGCTCTCTCTAAAATAGTACATTGGTTTAGTGTTAATAATTTACTTTTAAACGAGAAAAAGACCAAATGTATTACATTTCTGACACCTAACGTTAAGCAGGTAAAAACCAATGTACTAGTAAATGGGGCGGAGTTGGATCTTGTGGACACCACTGTGTTCTTAGGTATTACTTTGGACTCAAAGCTACAGTGGGGCCCACATATAACCAAATTGTCGAAGCGGCTAAGCTCTGCAGCCTACGCGGTGTATAAAATCCGTCATTTGACTGATGTAGAAACAGCTCGATTAGTATATTTTAGTTATTTCCATAGTGTAATGTCGTACGGCATTTTGCTGTGGGGAAATGCAGCCGACATTCAGGCTATATTTGTGCTGCAGAAACGAGCCATTCGAGCAATTTATAACCTAAGTTGTAGGCATTCACTGAGGGATACATTTAAGGATATAAACATAATGACAGTCGCATCTCAATATGTATATGAGAACCTGATTTATGTCAAAAAGAATATTAACCTATATTCTAGGCACAGCGACATTCATAGCATAAATACTAGAAACAAAGACTTACTTATTGTGCCCAAGACTAGGCTCCAAAAAATTAGTAATTCATTTAAGTGCCAAAGTATACGTTTTTACAACAAACTCCCAAGCCATGTCAAAGAACTGAGTCTCAATAAATTTAAATCATTTATTAAACAGAAACTCTGTCAAAAAGGTTTCTATAAAGTTAAAGATTACTTGGACGACAAAAAGGCTTGGGATTAATTAAGCTACTCCAATGTACCCCCAGGCAACAAACTAATTTTATTTTTATACTAAGTGTGACATTGATGATTTTGTTAGACTTATACACTATGACATTAATATTTACTTTTTGAAGTATTATATTATTTTTTTAAATTATTGTGAATGTGAAGACTATGTGGATTATTGTTTTTATTATTTCTCTCATTTAGTTTTCATCTTAGTCTGGCAGTTTGAGTCATTTATGCGGCCTACTCAAATGTCCTTTCTTTGGTATTGTTCGTCGAATCGTTGAGCTCCTTAAGTTCTGAGTTGAGCTGCACGATTACTGACAAATGCGTGCACTGACTGGATAGGTCCACTCAATCAGTGTGGTTTTTTCCTCAAAAGACCATTTCAGACTCCAATCTACATGGCCTTCACATGATCTGACCAAGATTATGTCTGGACTTTAAAAGAGACTGTGACCTCTGAGTTTGTTTCGGCCTTTCTTCTCAGAGTAGTCAGATAGGAAACGCCGAGCTCATCTAGTTTTTTTCTAAGTATGATTGACGTGTAAAAGTGTTTGTATAAACCTACTTACAGAAAATAAAATCATTTCATTTCATTTCATTTCATTTCATTTCATAGGGCTTAGGTCGGGGCTGTACGGCGGATGGTCTAATAATTCTATGTTTTCTTGCTCTAAAAACTCTTTTGTTCTGTGCGCGGTGTGAGAACTCGCATTGTCGTGATGGAGGATGATGCGGCGGTTGCAGTTCTCTTTACGGAGTTCAGAAACGACCTGTGGCAAACAAATGCTAGCATACCATTCTGCATTAACCGTTCTTTGTCCCTCAAGAGGAATAGTCGTAACATGGCCGGTTTTGGAGACAAACGTGGCCACCATTTTTTTTGCAACACTCCGTGAACGAACAATTTTTGTTGGCTTTAACTCATTTTCGAACACCCAAACTGGTGACTGGTTTTTTGTTTCGGGTTCGTACGCGTATATCCAGGATTCGTCACCTGATACGATGTTGTATACAGCATTTGAGGATCCTGCGTGGAATCTTTCGAGAGTTCTGACGCACCAAGTAACGCGAGCCGCTTTTTGCTCTTCACAGAGCGAATGCGGTATCCATCGGGAAAACAACTTTTTTACACCTAATTGTTCATGCAAGATTATTTGTATTTGACTCATGCCAATGTCTAAAGTTGCCTGAATTTCGCAGTATGTCACATGTCGATCTTCCTCAATCAGCTTACGCACAGCATCGTTTTCTTGGGTGACTGCAGTTTTTGGACGACCTTGACGGGGATCATCACTGAGCTTGACACGTCCACGTTGAATTCAGCAAACCAGCGATAAATTGTGGTTTTGGATGGGGCTTCATCACCAAATGCAGAAATCACCCGGTCAACACACTGTTTTTGTGTTAAACCACTTCGAAAGTCATAATAAATCATCGCTCTTGAATTTTCTCGAGTCAATTCCATTTTCTCAACGACTAAACAAGTTTGACAAAACCTTGTGACAAGACCGAGAATCTTTTTTTAAATAAATAAATAAATGGTATTCGATTTTTAAAACCAATAAATTTTCAATTAAAAAGATTTTAATATGACAAGAACAGTGGAAAATTCCATTCCCGATACTTTTAGTGCAGCCCTCGTAATGCTTCTTTAATGCGATTGATACCTTCTGTGAACACAATAATGCTAAAATAATGCGCCTGTAATGCAATTATATAACTAATGGCGCCGATTCCCTTGTTCACAAACTGAACTAAATTTAAGTTCAGTGCATCTTTTTCTTTCTATTTCAATAAGAAAAGGACAGAAGATACATTTTAGTTTAGTCCTGTCAGATTAATCAGCGCCTGTCACTACTCTATACAAGTTTAGACGTGATTAAAAACTCGCCTACTAAAATTACGTCAATTTACGTCAACCGTTGATTAATTTGACAGGACTAAACTAAAATGTATCTTCTGTCCTTTTCCTAATGAAATAGAAAGAAATAGATGCACTGAACTTAAATTTACTTTAGTTTGTGAACAAGGGAATCGACGCCATTGTGAACCTATTTAGGATCTCAAGCCGTATAATTTGTGCCCAAATAAGCATTACAGCAGCCGTGTAAACGTTTGTAATGCTACTATAGAACTAACTCAAAATGCGAAAACGATACAGAAATGTTGTAAGTCGGCCGTTATACCTACTGCTTTGATGTGTTACTAGGGGGGTTATTGAAAGCAGGTAATTTTCTATCTAAAGGTAGGGTCGAATTGTTACAATGTTCTATAGTTTGTTTCTAAGATTTTTTAGTTGCCAATTGTTTTTGAACATGCAGAATCCTTTTTTTTTTTTTTTTTTTTTTTTTAAAAAACGTTGCCCACACTAGGAATTTCTTCCTGTATCGTGGGTGCGTTTACAAACATAGAAATTCACAAACACAAACACCCAGACCCGGAACAATTACTTGCAGATCATACAAATATTTGTTCCGTGCGGGAATCGAACCCGCGACACGCTGCGCAGCAGTCGATCGCTCAGCCATTACGCCAACCGTGTCGTACCTTTAAGGGAAGGTAAGTAATTGCTCCCAGGCACTTTGTGAGTTCTCCTGGATCTCAAGATGGAGACATTACGCCAAACTCAGTGCAACAGACGCGTCTCGCGCCCCGGGGAACTCTTTAATATACTTATACAGGTTGAAATTGAAAACTTGTGACAAACTGAAATGGGACATTGTATACATCATTATTAACAACTTTTACTAAGGGACCAAAGCTGTAATCCCAAAAAAAAAATCTGCTTTTCCTACATTTTGATGAGGTTTTGCGAACATAAATGTAGGGGACAGCAGTTTTTTTTTTTTGGGATTGTAGGTTTGGTCCCTTAGTAAAAGATGTTCATAATGATGAGTACAATCTTCCATTTCCATTTGTCGCATGATTTCAATGTCAGCCTGTATAAACCTATTAAAAACTTTAAATTTAATATAGGTATATACTTACCTAATTATAAATAAAGGGTTGGATCTAGTATCGTTTAGCAGGAGTTGGGGGTAAAAGGGGCTAAAGTTGGTAGGGGGTGGATCCCCGATTATAACGCTACGACTCTTATTAGAAGGTAACGCATATTTTTCGAGAAATTAATAAAAATGTTTCTAACCTCAAATCAGATAAGAAGCGAAAACGAAACGTTAAAATGGGCGATTGAGAACCAAATATGTGCCATTATCTGTAGTCAGTTTCCAGTATCAGTATCCAGTACCAGTATTTGTAATCAGTCCGTGGTATAAAATGTCGGGCAAAATCGATAACACGGAACGTAAACAAAAAACCAGATATGCCATTTGCGTCATGAGTTGCGTGGAATTCACAGAACATATATACTCTAGGGAGGTGGAATTGTTCTCTGCGTTTGTACTCCCACTGATCGTATGTGTGTACAAAAGGCAATGTTTCTACTGTTACTAGGAGAACTTAGGATGCAAGAGCGAGCTCGGGACTAGGGTCACCCCGACTCGGACAGGTTAGCTTCCAAGGGGATGGCGGGGTCTAGTGAGCGAGCGAACTTAGACCCCGCCATTCCCTTCGGGGTTTTTTTTTTACTACGCCTTTTAAGAGACTAAGTGTTTTGAGGTTAGATTACAATAATTTGTTTTTCTCAAGAACGGTGCGTTACCTTTTCATGGGAGTGATGCCAGGGGTCAGGGGGCACCCCCCTAACCTCCCCCGCGAAGCGGTGCTCATACTACGGCTTTTTAAGCGATAAGTGTTTTGAGGTTAGGTTACAATCATTTGTTTTTCTCTAGAACGGTGCGTTACCTTTTCAAGGGAGTGGTGCCAGGGGGCAGGGGGCACCACCCCCAACCTCCCCCCCCAGTCCCACCCCCCTTCTCCTGCCAAACGATACAAGATTTTTACCTAAATAAATGTAGGACAAAATAAATACACGAATATACTAAACAGTTAGGGCAAACAATGAGAAAACATTACTGTTGTGATGATACTGCCATCTTTTTCCGAATGTGCTCGCGAACTTTTAACTTTATAGGATAATTATCGGCTGGTTGCCATCCCTGATTTCCTGGGGGAGCGCATTCCACAGATAGATAGACTGAACGAAGGAGTGAATAAAGTCAGTGCGGTGAGTAGGACATTGAAGAAGACGATTGTGTGATAAACATAGACTTAGAAAGTGGGCGAGATAACTAGGGAAAGAGGTTGAGTCAAGAAATGAAAACAAGGTGGTACTTTGCTCTCTCCGCTGACGTATGGGCAACCACTGTACTATAATTAGTATTGTTTGAAGAAAGAAGTTGGGTGAAGTACTTGGGTTGCGGAAGATCCCATGATCCCCGGTGCAAGTATGGAACACAGGGTGGTTTTTAGTCAGTAAGAGTCTGACAGAACGGACGGAGGACATTCATGTGGATTTTGCAGCCTGGAACAAAAATATATATAACTTGAGTGTTTAAGGAGGAAAAATAATGGCTTTGTTTAAAAACGTTGATTTATGACGACCGTTGATAACTATGGTGATGTGACATTATGTTATGAATGTCACCAGTTTTATTTCTGCTGTTTTAGCATTGGATGATCAACTGATCATTTATGATAATTCAATTTTCAATATTTTTAAATAAAACTTTATAACTGTCAGGTATACATCGGACACATAGGACATTTTGATTTACAATAAATTAAATGTAGGCTGACACTTAAGATTTTTTTAAATAATAATATATTCAAATGGAAGTTTTCTAGGTATGGGTATTCAAAATTGCTTTTCAAATAGCTGCAAAACTCATTATCAACATAGATGTCAACTATGAGATTTTAAATTTGCTGCAACGAAATACAGTTTTTGTCTAAAACAAACTAGGCAATTTTTTCTGACTTATCCATTACATCAGCCTGTATACTCTACCTAATATTGTTAATGAATTTCCCATTAGACCTCTTTACACTACAGCAACTGTTATCAAGACAAACATGTTTTCTCAAAAGAACAGACATGTAGAAGGAATAAAACGAAAATAACACTGATTTAAATTCACCAATTTATTAAATTTAAAACACTAGGAAGGAATCAAGTTTGAACTGGATAGACCTTCAGTTTCTTTTGATGACAAGGGCACTAGCATCAGTCCAGGTACAGGCGGCTGCATTTCTAGATCCCGTAAATTATTAACTTTAACTTTGAGATCACTACGGAGTTTGTTTATGTCAATATTTAACTGTTTTTGATCAGCTTCTAATAGTGACTTTGTAGCATCAATATTGTGTTTTACTAAAACAGATCCTACAGTCACCCAACATTTGGTTTGAGACGACTTAGAAAGATCCCGCAGCGCCTCACGGTTATGGTTCCTTCTTTTATCCAACAGTATAATTTCACTCTTATCTGATAAGATTTCATTCGCTAATTTTTCGACTGACACTAAGTACTTCAAAACTTTCTCTTGATCCTGCATTGCTTTGTTAATCTTCGAGACACAATATGTGTTCTCCAAATTAGAACTTTAAGTGGAAGCAAGGTTTTTAAATAGAACTCAAATGAAACAACCAGACATTAACAAAATTTAAGGTACACTTGCATTCAGATTTTAGAGATTTGTTTTGTGGCTGTACAATATTTAGTAGGGCTCTATTTCAGTTTGAGCACAAATCAGCAAAGCCAGAAGTCTAGTTTACTACAATGCCAGCTGCGCACCGGGCACCAGCTACCACAATTTTATTTTACTGTTAAGTTATGTCAAATTGTCATTAAACAATCGAATGAAATGTCAATGCTTTTTTTTTTTTTTTTTTTTTGGCTTCGCACGGTTTGTGCATTTAGCCAATGTCACGTTTAGTTTTATTTAAAGGTAGGGAAACAACATTATTATAAATATTTTAACGGGTTTTAGGATAGGACGGAAAAATAGGATCAGTATAATTATAAGTAACAAGGATACCATATGGATAAATGAAAACAAAAAAATTACAACTTGATATTATTTAGAATAATGAATGAGACTATACATTTATGTATACAAGAGAGCTATTTGTACAAAGTAAGGAAAGTATTGAGGTAGGAAAAGGAGTACGGAGGGATAAGAGGTTACTAAGAAAGGAAGAACGGTCATTTAAAGGACAGGAGAAAAAAATATGATCTAAGTCGCCTACATCTGTGCCACATAAGCAAATGGGATCGTCGCTGATAGAAAGTTTGGCAAGATGGGCTGGAGAACAAACATGACCCAGTCTCATCCGTATTAAAATGGAGGTCTCCATCTTGCCAAACTTGGCCTTGCCAAACCATGGTTTTTCTGGTATATCAGGTTGGATAAGTGAGAAATAATGTCACTTCGATTTGCTTCCGATATCCCAAGCTACCTTCCAGGTTTCCCGAAGAAAAGTCTTTGGTAACGACGCGAGATCATAACTAAAATTTATATATGGAACTAAGTCCCCACACTGCACCGCATCACCGGCAAGTTTATCAGCTACTTCATTGCCATGGATTCCAGCATGGGCCGGAATCCACACAAATTGTAGTGAATTACCCTCAGAGATGGTCCTGAACGCAAATTCTCTTATTAAATAAATGATAGGTAACTGCGATTTGTGTTCGAAAGCAGATTTATTAATGGCTAGAAGAGCACTTTGAGAATCAGTAAAAATTATAGATTTTTTGAGCTTCAAAATACGGATATATTCTATGGCTTTAAAAATGCCATAACATTCCCTGGTAAAAACAGAAGTCTCCGGAGGTAGTTTTATTTTTTGTACGATGTTGTATTGGGAATGGTAAGTACCTATCCCAACACAACCATCGGAGAAGGCTTGGCAGCATCCGTAAAAATATGGTGGTACTCTAAGTGTTCTGACAGAAAATGATTCAAACTTAAATGACAATCGGGATCTGATTTACTTACACAGTTATATTTTATAGAGGGACTGAAATGTAAACTCTCATAACTACTGCTAAATAGGCTTGTCAATTTTATTCTCGAATACACTATTTTTCAAATCAACAGATTCATAATTCTACCACGTTATGCATTTGCTCCAAACTACAAATGCACAAACGTGTGGATGCACCGCAAGCACGTGCTGCAAGCTTCCTCGATCGGATCGGTAGAAAGAGGTTGCAAGCCAAGCCGAGGTTTGGCAAGTGTGTGGAGCCGGCATAATGTTTATCGTTGGTGAATGAATATGCAAATATATAATTTCATAAATCATAAAATCTTTATTTGGGCGTTTTTAAAAAAAAATGTACATTTGCGAATTTGGACACCCCAAGACTATAGCTATTTTTTATAATTTTTGTATGCACCGCACTCAAACTGAATATTTATATAGTTTCATATTGAATAATTATAAAATTGACGATAATATGCAACCCAAATATCACTGATAATAAACTAACAACAAAAAAGGTGTAAAATATTCATGTTCCACCTGCATATTTGGAACTTTCAAGTCTCAGGTGAGACTAGATAGATGATATATGGAGTCACTGGCGCCGATTCCCTTGTTCACAAACTAAATTAAATTTAATTTCAGTGCATCTTTTTCTTTCTATTTCATTAAGAAAAGGACAGAAGATAAATTTTAGTTCAGTTCTGTCAAATTAATCATCGCTTGACGTAAATTGACGTAATTTTACTAGGCAAGTTTTTAATCACGTCTGAACTTGTATGGAGTAGTGACAGGCGCTGATTAATTTGACAGGACTAAACTAAAATTTATCTTCTGTCCTTTTCTTAATGAAATAGAAGGAAAAAGATGCACTGAACTTAAATTTAGTTTAGTTTGTGAACAAGGGAATCGGCACCACTGTTTTAGGGTCTGTAGACGTAAGTTAAAAACTCAATTCAATAATTAGAGCCCTTTATTTCGAATATGGGCTTAAAATAGCTCAATCAATCAACTCAGCCTATAACAGTCCACTGCTGGATATAGGCCCCAGGCTGCGCCACAACACCCTGACCTCCGCCTTCCGCATCCAGTCTGTCCCAGCCACCTTTTTAAGGTCGTCGGTCCACCTAGCTGGGGGGCGTCCCACACTAAGCTTGCCGATACGCGGTCTCCACTCCAGGACTCGTCTGCTCCACCGGCCATCGGTCGGACCTTGAATTTGTGGACCAGCTCAACTGTCAGTGTCTACGTTTCGGCACCGTATGTCATAACGGGCAGGACGCACTGGTTGAAGACCTTAGTCTTCAAACACTGCGGGATTGGCGACGAGAAGACTTGACGAAGTTTTCCAAACGCTGCCCAACCCAATCGGATCCTCCTGTCGGCTTCTTTCTCAAAGTTGTGTCTACCAAGCTGGATAACTTGTCCTAGGTAGACGTACTCCTTCACAACTTCGAGAAGCGACCCTTCGATGTGTATTGGATTAGGCAAGACGTGCGAATTGTACATGACTTTCGTCTTGTCCAAATTCATGCCGAGGCCAACCCGCCGGGAGGCCCCATTGAACTGTTCCAGCGTCTCTGCCATTATGACGATGTCATCGGCAAAACGAAGGTGTGAGATGTGCTCGCCGTTTACATTGATACCCTGTCCAGTCCAGTCCAGCGTCTTAAACACGTCCTCCAACGAATCGGTGAAAAGTTTCGGGGATATCACATCCCCTTGTCTCACCCCCCTGAGCAGTTGGATAGGGCTGATTTTTTCATCCTGGTTTTGGACAGTCATCGTTGTAGGGTCATACAATCATCTCAACACTTGGATGTAACTCCAGTCAATTCGACAATATTTCGACGGAGTCGTAGCTTTCTCGTAGTCCACAAATGCCATACACAGCGGCTGGTTGTACTCTTCGGCCTTCTGTACAATCTACCGAACAGTATGGATGTGGTCCACGGTACTGAAGCCTTTTCGAAAACCAGCTTGTTCTGGTGGCAAGAACTCGTCAAGTCTCCTGGCGAGACGGTTCGTGACGACCCTCGAGAAGAGCTATTATAAACGTGGCTCAGAAGTGAGATGGGTCTATAGTTCTTCAGCAAGGTTTTGTCGCCTTTTTTGAAGAAAAGAACAACCGCACCTCTGGTCCACGCCTCCGGCGTTGTGCCTTCTTGGATGACGGAGCTGAAGAGACTCGCTAGCTCTTTCAGGACTGGAGCCCCACCCGCTTTAAGGAGCTCTGTCGTTATTCCGTCATCACCAGGTGCCTTGTTGTTCTTTAGCTGCTTGAGAGCCGCCCTAATCCCGCACTGGTCGACATCCGGGATGTCTTCCGTGTAGTGGCGCGTTAATTCGGCTCGATGGTCATCTTCACTATGCCCCGCTGGTTTTGCCGTCCGCGTTGAGTACAAGTGCCCGTAGAATTCCTGGAATTCCTCGTGTATCTCGGACTTCGAAGTCACTATCCTACCATCCGCAGTTTTCAGTTTCGTCAGATGGGACTCCCTAATTGCTGAGCAAACACTTTCGACCCTCGGTTGTGCTCAATCATGACCATAATGTCACGAGTGTTAGAGCACCGAAGGTCGCGTCGTGTCAGCCTTCTAATTTTTAGGTTCAAGGCCCCTTATCTGACGAAAACGTAGGTTGGAGAGTAGGCCTCATCATGCGGATTCTCTCGGCTCGAACATTGATTGATGATGACATATGCCTGTGCAGTCTTCGCACAAGCTAAGCCCAACCACATCCATAGGATGCAGTGCCATCAAAACCGTTTCCTCCGCAAGGCAACGGGATCCCCTGGCTCGTTCGAAACGAGATCCTCAATCTCGACCTCAAAATTCCCACTATCCAGCAATATATGACTACCAAGCGTTTCTTTGACTCTGTAGTCATTCATCGCAACCTTCTGGTTGTGAAGGCCGCCAACTCTACTATTAGCTCAGTTCGCCGTCCAAGGCATGCTCTCACCGACCTTGATGACCCCATTACCCTCCTCCAGGAAAGCAGTAGGGCCACGAGTACAGTGCACAAAAAACACAAACCGACATTCCGATCTCACCGCTGAGGTCCCTCGTGATGACCCCGACGTAATTGTCCCCCCCGACCCTTGCTCGACGAAGTGCCAGCCCGCGCCGTAGCTGAGCCTGTAGCTTTAAATTCCCCAGATAATAATAATTATCCAGTCATGATCCAGCCTGTCCCACCTTGCTGTCCTCCTCCCAGCGACGCCCTAAACCGAAGCTCATATCCCACAGGGGGTGCTCTTAGCGTGCAGTCGCTTAGTGATTGAAGAAATTCGCCCCTGACTGGAGCCTTTGAGTTCGCTTAAGGCAGCTACAGGATTGTCCAGTTAAGTAGTCACGACCTCTCAAGGTAAACCACGAGATGCGATTCATTAAAAAAAAAGAATCATTGAAGGATATTCGCCATTGACTACCGCACGCTCCGCTAGGAGTACAAATAGTGTTCTGTGACCGCACGTTCGGTTGCCTAGCAAGAACAGTCGAGCGATCGGTCAATTGCTTCTAACCCTTTGATGTGACCGCCACGCTGCGAGTAGACGTATGTGTTAGTTGACGTATGCCGGACGTCAACGAATGATTGTTGGCGTTTGCTCAACCGTCCGGACCAACGAAGGCCAGCGAAACCCATTCGTTGCAGGGATACCAACTTAGGGCTACATCTAGCCCTTTTCTTTTTGTTCAGTCCCGAATATAATGATTTAGCTCCTAACCTGAAATGTAGCCCAAAACTAGCCTCTGTCAAAACCATAGACGTACAGTTTTTTTTGGTTGGGAAATTATCAAATAACTTCTTCCGCTCTGGGCGGCTGGGTGTGTCAGACTCTTACTTTATAAAACCCACCCGTATTCCATCCGTTGCCTGTTTTGCCAGGGGCCTCGGTAACCCTTTTGAACTTCCACGCGACCCCGGCAGGCATCGGCCCTAGTGGACCCCTACACTTGTGCTGACATCTCTTTGAGGCACGCGTGGAAAACAACACCCCGTTGACCCGGGCCTGGTCCTTATTGGATGGCGAACTATCCATTGCTCACCGTCCGCAAGCCCGCGCCTACGGTGGCCGGAAATCCGCCCGGGATTCCCGACGCCCAGGGCGTCTCCTGCAGCGGCTAGGGGCGAGAGGGCGCGAAATTTGCCTTTCCCTCAATCGTCCCACCGCCTCCTTCGCGTGCATTACTGGTTCGCAGAAGGAGGTGACGGCTGCCCATGCCCTCTCGCTCCGTACCGTGGCATGAACCAGGGCCGGACGCAAGAGATCTCTGCCCCTGATCGCCTTCACGAGGACATGGCGGTGCTCTGTGCAAGCCGGGCAGACCTCCACCGTTTCCTCCGGGCGATCCACACAGTGGTGACACCTGGGCGTTTGCTCCCGCCTTATCCGACACAGGAACCTCCCGGTGCTGCCGTGTCTGGTGTGGACCTGTGTCAGGTGGAAGGTGAGGACGTCATGGCGCCTCTCTAGCCATTCCTCAAAGAGGGGACTTATCGCCGCAATTGTGGCGTGCCCGTTAGGAGGCATACGCTGAGAACCAATTTTGGTTTTGCTCTGTACTAAAAATGAAACAGTTTTAAAAAAAAACCAAATCACAAAGGATCTTTTAAAAAAATTGGATCCAAAGGAAAAATATAAATTTATAAAAAAAGCTGCACGCAATTAGGCCGGAATTCGACACAGACTCGATGAGGATTGCGACTTCTAAGCTGCTTAAAATAAGCAAAGATTTTTTTAAGCAGTCTTGTAATTTTATGATTAAACAATATATCCACAATTATCTTTTAAATATTCTAAGCAGTAGGGAACTTTGCAATCAATTCTATTAAAGATCCACAATTTGTTTATTATTATTTAGCAGTTTAGCCCTAATTTTAACATTTTTGGGCTAATCTAGCTCTTTTTCTACTCGATTTAGCCCGAAAACGTGAAACCCTGTTGGCAGCACTGATTCATTGGCGTTCGATTGGTCGGTGTGTATATATTAATCTATGGGTGTGTACTATTTGTGTACACAGCCTAAGAGACTCAATATTATCTCTCCCTAGAGTAAATATGTTCCTTGCTCAGTACAGGTATAGTATAAAGTACTCCGTGTAAGAGACGCTCACGTAAAATAGGTGAGAGGCCCTTCTGGCCCCACCGACGCCCGGTAAAGCAGTCGAGGACCCCCGCGGGACCACTGCATAAAAGCCCGTATCAAAAAAAATAAATAAAAAAAGACGCTCACGTCTGTGGTCGCACGGCGCATTCCATTGGGCTAGAAAATCACTGAATATCCGGTAGGGATGTCGGAAGTATAAAAACATATCGATATATATTGTGTCGATATCGATTTATTTTATTATTCCAAAGAAATATCGATAATTTGGCAAACATTTTTAAGAATATTGGTGTTTTTACCGCCTTCTAAAAAGAAATTAATTTTCAATTCAACAAGTACGTCTACGCAGTACAAAGTTGACTCAACTGTGAAAGACAACACATACATGATACATACATGATAACAATAGCTTAAAAGTGTTTGTGTTACTTCTAATGTAGACTCGCCCCTTAGTACATTGGACCTAAATATAACTGGTGAAATATAAGTTTACTATAGGGTCTATAGGTACACCTCTGCCTAACCCTTCAAGGAATAGAGGCGCGAAGTTATGATGATAAGTTCTAATGTATACACAAATTACGTGTACGTTAATAGAAGAAAGACATTGGACAGAAGCTGCTTACTGAACTATTCGTAAAACTAGTTACTAAAGTACAAATGTTGTTATAAGTGGTATACCACAAAATTTTCCTCGTGGAGGCGATCGGCGGCAGAGACCTCTCGCGTCCGGCCCTGGTTCAGGCCATGGTACGGAGCGAGAGGGCATGGGCAGCCGTCACCTCCTTCTGCGAAGCAGTAATGCTCGCGAAGGAGGAGGCGGGACGGTTGAGGGAAAGGCACGTTTCGCGCCCTCTCGCCCCTAGCCGCCGCAGGAGACGCCCAGGGCGTCGGGAATCCCGGGCGGATTTCCGGCCACCGTAAGCGCGGGCTTGCGGACGGTGAGCAATGGGTAGCTCACCGTCCGGTAAGGACCAGGCCCGGGTCGACGGCGCGTCGTATTCCACGCGCGCCTCAAAGAGATGTCATCAGCACAAAGTAGGGGTCCACTAGGGCCGATGCCTGCCGGGGTCGCGGGAAGGTACTTATGGGTCACCGAGGCCCCCGCAACACAGGCAACAGGAAGGAATACGGGTGGGTTTTAGTCAGTAAGAGTCTGACACACCCTCCCGCTCCACCCAGAGCGGGAGAAGTTATTTGATGATTTCCCACCCTCAAAAAAAAAAAAAAAAACCACAAATTTAGAGCGTAAGTTAATTTGAAAAAATATACAGATTAGTGAAGGGTACTGTGAAGAATGAGGTGGAACCTATGGCAATATAAAAAATAAATTAACGGGCATACAAAAGATAAGCTTTAACTCTTTTCTTATCCTTGACAACGCTGATATCAGTTATTTCGATCTCACTGACACATTTGGAACTTCAAAACTTATGCATACGATTTTTTTTGGCCTGCGTAAATATGATCACATTTCTGAATTTCGTAAAAAGTTCAATTGCCTTCCTATACGTCTTCGCCAAAATTCTCATATCGTTAAAATTCTCATAGATGACTTTTGATTAATTTACAAAAACAAGAGGCTCAGTCAAATTTTGATACTGCTATGTTATTATACCGGCCGAGCGCTGAAAGTAGGAAAAGTTGGTACGGTAGTTTATTTATAATAAATTAAAAAGACGAGAACACCTTATAGAGTTTTCTGATTGATTTAATTGAGATTATCTAAGTAGCGATTGCTCAGTAATGAATGGCATGCTTTCGTGCTACTAATGATAATGGTGCCGATTCCCTTGTTCACAAACTAAACTAAATCTAAGTTCAGTGCATCTTTTTCTTTCTATTTCATTAAGAAAAGGACAGAAGATAAATTTTAGTTTAGTCCTGTCAAATTAATCAGCGCCTGTCACTACTCCATACAAGTTTAGACGTGATTAAAAACTTGACTACTAAAGTTACGTCAAGCGACGATTAATTTGACAGGACTAAACTAAAATTTATCTTCTGTCCTTTTCTTAATGAAATAGAAAGAAAAAGATGCACTGAACTTAAATTTAGTTTAGTTTGTGAACAAGGGAATCGGCACCAATGTCTGTCCAGTGTCCGAAAGTCCGTACCTTTTTTCACTCGACGATCACGGAGAAAAGTCGTTTTGAAGATAGACGCTGATTAACATCGATATTTTTTCCACAAGCCTAATATCCGGAAAGTACCGGACTACTGCATTATACGGCATGCATATTGAACCGCCATTTTGATTTCGTTTCTAGTACAAATTAATGGCCGCCGGCACTGACGCCACTGCGCTGCGTGAAGTGATCGCACGTCGCATTTCGAATTCGTGTTAATTTAACATCAGATTCAGCCGCGGCATAATACAAGTTGTGATTCGTTTTAGCCTGGTTATCGGGCACTCTTTAGCTGTTTTAATTTCTTAACTTCATTTGGCGACTGCATCCATAAAGATGGATGGGCCGCCAAATCGGGGCTTTCGTGGTGGTGGTGGTCGTGGAGGACCACCAGGTCTTAATCCAAGAGGAGGAAGAGGTGGTTTCGACATGCGCGGGCGGTAAGTTATCATCAATTTTACTGATATAGTAATAAGTTTATTGTTAAATTTAAGGTTATGTGACCCGTTAGGTCTAAAAATAACCACATCATTTTGCACTGATGTTACATGTAAATTATTCACGCGTTTCAGAGGTGGACCTGGCATGAGGGGCAGAGGGGGCCCGCCACGAGGCGGCCCTCCGTTTCGTGGTGGACCGCGAGGTTTTCGTGGCGGCCCTATGAGAGGTGGCGGTGGCGACAGAGGAGGTCGCAGTTTTCCACCAGGTCCTCAAGGTCCGGGACCACACCCTGTGCCCACAATTGAATCACGTGGTGCACCACCACAACGTAAGTTTTACCTGATAATATTCCTAAAAACATGTTTTTAATTATGAGGTTATGTTAGCTACAATGTTACAGCTGAACTTATCACAATCTTCCAATAATCTTTCTAGTTTGGGGGTACATAGATGGATTTAAATTAAGACAATGTAGTAATAAAACATTTTAGTAAAACTTTGAGTTTAAAGTTGCAGGAGATTGGTCCTGCAACTTTAAATACTCAAACAAAATTTTGTGATTGCACATATGAGTCATATAAAAGCAAAGGCAGCAACATCCATTTCTATTGAAAAGGCAGTATACGTTTTTTTCTGTTTACGTTGCATAGGTACAGCAATTTTTAGTTATGATAAGTTACAAGCATAGATAACTAATGATATTATCATCAGATATTGTAAAACGGTTTCCATAATAGTCTACATTATCCAAAATAAGGTAATGAATTTAGGATGATGCTGTTTTTGCATCCAATGTGTGGATATTGCTGCTTTTGCGCCATTTGTAATTGGATGTTGCTGGTTTTGCACCAGTCATATATGTTCACCGTTGTAAAGCGTTTAGAAATGGCGTTCATATAGCGTCACCTGATTGGTCAAAGAAGGAAATTGCTGTCTTTGCCGCAACTATGAAGGTATGATGCTGTTTTTGCTACCAACCTCAATTTAGAATGTTTATTTTGTATAGGATCATGCTGGTTTTGTAAGGATTTTAGTATCCGGTCAAGTAAAGTTGACGGAATACTACCACACTGCATTAAAAGTTGCCAAAATAAAAAAATGGGATGTTGCTGATTTTGCTTTTATACGACTCATATGACAGTGCCCAAAGACTTTATATTATGATTTGAATACAAATTGTATGAAACTAAGACTTATGTTCTTTCTTACTTTGTGAGCAGGTGGAGGGTTCAACAATCGGGGTGGCCCTGGTGCCATGAGAGGCCGAGGAGGCCGAGGACGAGGAGATTTTGGACAGCGAGGTGATAGGGGTGGTGGCCGTGGGGGTATGCCGATGAGAGGTAAAAAGTCATGATAATACAAATCTATTTCTATACCATTATAAAAGGGTTTGCTAGCCATTTGTTTTCTTCTAAAACAGGAAGAAGGACAGGCAGAGCATGCAAAGGCTTTGGCTTTGTAAATAGATAGTCAGAATATTCTTTGGCTCCACTGTAGTTTATAACCTGCTTGTGCAAAGCTTCACAATTTTATAGCGCATAGATGTCTTCACGTAAAAAACTTCTGTAAAATTTCACACACGCACTTAGTGCGCAGTTCAAAAACGAAGCATTGTTTTGAAGAAAAAACATAGTTTTAGAAAATTCAGGTTTATTTGTACTCTTATAAGATCGTGGGTAATGGAAAGTAGGGTACATTCCGAATTAAGCCATAATTGCTTACAGCGCTCACGTCAATAATTTGCGTTCACGAGCTATTATGGCTTAATTCGGAATGTACCCTGAGTCGCTTGTGCGTGCTACATCATGGATCGAGGCAATTAGAACTTAGGATGCAAGAGCGTGCTTGGTACTTAGGGCACCCTGACTTGGACAGATTAGGTTCGGCTTGGTTGACCTTGACTTTCAAGGCATTTCGCATTGACCTTAAAGATGTCATTGACCTCATTATTGCTTGGAAACAACTTTAGACCCGCCACGTGATCTTCTCCACTCTTAATACTTCCAATATCCCACCAATTCCGAAAGAAACTTCTGGCGTTTTTTTTTTTTCGGCGCGTATGGTTTTGCGCTCTTTTGGGTATTCATTTTTTCCAAAAAAATACGACGGTTTATAAATGTAGTTCCTACTCTTTATTATGAACACCATTAAAACCGATATTAAATTTAGACATTTTACATAGGGTGACACCAAACAAGCGGTGTTATTGGTAAAGCAATCTTTTAAAGACAATCTTTGGATAGATTTAAGGGATATACCTAGAGACAATACTGCAGGTAATCTGTAGTGAACCATTTAAATATTCAATATAAATGCCTACATACAAAAGACATACTAGAGTATGTGTCATATTTAAGAGAAATTTTAAAATATGAAGAAAAATAAATGATGAACTTATATTTGTAGGACGTGGCGGTCGCGGAGGCCACGGAATGCCGCCGGGGGGACCTCCCGGTGGGCCGGGCGGCTCGCACTCGGGCATTGGCCCCACCGGCCCGCGGCCCGCACCGCCGCACGTGTCAGCTTCGATACCGCCACTGCAGTCACAACCTCAACAAGCCTTCAAAAGGGGTGGTGGCCCAATGCATGGAGGACCTGGAGGTCCATCAAAGAGACCAAGGTTTGAGCATTCAGAAAATAAATCTTATAATCCTGATTCATCCTCACATTATTTTTTGGGTGTGTTATGGTGAGTTTAACATTTATATTTACCTCTGCTCAGATTCGACGGTCCTCGTGGAGGCGGGCGGCCGGCGCCGCAGGGCGGCTACCAGCAGGCGGCTCCGCAGCACAACATGCCACAACAAAACAACGGCTATGGACCATCGTACGTATTTAAAACTTCATGTCGGACTTTTATCTAAAACTGTCTCTGTAGTTATACATGATGATCCAGAAAACGATAGGAATGTGCCGTCTGAAACACAAATGACGATTTTCTTAATCTGATATAATTAATACATTGTTTATTATTCATAAATTGCCCTATTTCATTTTGCTGAGCTTCAACACAATCTTTACAGACACACTGGATATCAACCTTATGAGCCGCCTGCTGCTGATCCTTATGCCCAGCCATCATACAACACGCCTAGGTAAGAAAAATTACAACCAACTTCAAAAAAGGTGCAGGTTCTTAATGGTATGATTAAAATACATTGTCATTTTCAAACAATGGTGTGAATAATAAAATTAATATTACACCTTTTATAACTATGATGAAAAATCTTATCAGATAGGAATTGCCGTCTGAAACACAAATGCAGATAATGTAGATTCTGAGAAATTACTACAGTCCAGGATAATTTGTCAGATAGATAAAGATTTCTCAAGTGTGTTTTTCTTTTATTTTACCAGCTCTTATCAGGGTAACAGTTACTCAACGCCAGCTCCAGTTCAACCCACCTCAGGGTACAATTCTGGTAGCTATGGCTCAGGTTACGGTTACTCAACAGGTGGCCAAGGCACCTATGAAAATGAAGGATATAGGTAAGTTATCATCATTTTCCTGCCCTTGCCAATGTTACCTGCGGCCAGCGCAACAAGTTTTCTCTTTCCATTCTGTGTCAAGCTGTCATTCACTCTTTCACATCATTCCTCACACAATCCATCCTTCTTTTCTTAGAAGGATTTCTTTTCTTTGAAATTGTAAATGGTTTGTTGCATTTCACAATTTTTCGACAGTTTATAATCTAACGAAAATAATATAGATTATAAACCAACGAAGTTCATAATTTATACAATGAATTATACATGATGATCCAGAAAACGATAGGAATGTGCCGTCTGAAACACAAATGACGATTTTCTTAATCTGATATAATAATACATTGTTCATGAGTTGCCCTTCACAATTTTTCAATAGTTCAAAATCTCGCTAGATAGATTATAAACTAACGATGTTCATAATCATATGGTGACATATGTGTCGATTAGAATCAAATATGGTTATCTCCATCGGGTATATTTTGTGAGTATTGCCAAATTTTAACATATGAATCCTTGCATAGACAAATAAATATTTTAGTATTGTCAAAAAATCGTTATAATTGGCAACACTGTTCTATAAAACTAAAACTATGCCCCTAGAACAAAATACTAGATTAATTCAAGTTTAAAGTCTGGATCTGGCTGTTTCTGATACCAATGTATGGATTTGACTATTATTGATACTAAGACAGTTGGATCTAGCCACTTTTGATTTTTAACACTTAGGAATTGACTGATTCTGAAACATCCTATCCTACTAATATTATAAATGCGAAAGTTTGTAAGGATGGATGGATGGATGGATGTTTGTTATTCTTTCACGCAAAAAGTACTGAACGGATTTGGATGAAATTTGGCACACAGATAGTTTATAACCAGGAATAACACATAGGATACTTTTTATCCCAATATACCCACGGGGTCAAAACTTATGCGGGTGAAACCGCGGGGCGCATCTAGTACAACATAAAGCTAGGACAGAGATCATCAACTGTGGAATACAACTTTGGTAAGAAGAAAATTAAATCAGTGATGATAATAATAAACAAGATAACTGAGTGGTTGTTTCTTTGACTAAAATGTTACATTATCCATTTTTAAAGTAGTAAATCAACTAAAATTCGCCTCGAAATAAGTACAGACTCAACACTTTACCAACACTGAAAAGATGGTAATTTTAAACTTCTGTCAGTTGAAACAAACTCGGGGTCCTGATTGGCCGACAGGATTTGACGTCTCGCTCCTGATTCTCTGAAAGGATTTGACTAAATTTGTTAATAAACTTCGAAGGATTTGATTGATTTAGATAATGATGTGTATTTTAAAACCGGTTTTTGCCTTAGTTTCAAGTGGATTTGACTACTTTTGTAAATGACAACCGATAAAAGACTTTAAGTTGTTTAAAATAACGTTCATAACTTATTTTATTTATTTTTTGGAGATGACCAAATTTGATTCCAATCGACACAATATACAACTAGTCTTTACAGCTTGTTTTAGATGTAAACGATAAATGAAAACACACAATAATGTAGAATAGATGTTTTTGACCTTGGTTTAAACGCTGGGTTAGAGGTAAATCATATTGTTTTTCAACTGAGTTCCATATAGGAGGAGGTTCTATGTTCATTTGTTTTTTTTTTTTAATGTGTTTTCATCGATATTTTCGCCAATTGTGGATCGATTTTCTATTCATTTCATTTGGCAGAGGAAGCTTGCGCAGTGGTCCCATATAAATTTTATTAACTACATAATCATGTATTCGAATATGTGTGGGCTATGTATCACAACTAAAAAGTGAAAAATAAAATCTTTTTAAGAGAAATTAGATTTTTTTGTATTAGGGCTTCGTGCGCGAAAACAGCATATTTTGTAAATTTCTTATTTAATTTTAAGAAGGCTTTAAATATTATTGTCTGTGTGACCGATTGTTTTGAAATTTGGTACATTATATGAATTTCTGTGACCCAAACACGAACATATAACGTAAATCAATGAATTTTGAATGTGGAGTTCACTTTTGAGGAACAATTTGAATATTAAAAATTAAAAGATTTGCAAACTACTGTTACTGTTAATTAGTTTTAAAGTTATTAGGGAAAATAAATTAAAATTGACCATTCGGGAATTATCTCCGGTGAGCTTAAAATTTTGAAAAAATACAAATAGTTTGTTTGTAGATTAAGGAAAACATATAAGAAGTCCGGACCATAAGTCTTAAATTAACATGATAAATCACTCAATGTTGTGCGTACAATCTTACATTTTCGATTGGAATGTATGGCGAACATGTTTTTCAAATACAATGTTCAGTTTGTTCTTGGGATAAATTCACCCCAACTACGGAACCCTTTATTGTGCGTGGACGTTCGACACGAACTTAGCCGGTTTTTAAATGTTCAAAAAAAGTAGTTTCTAGTAAAAAGTTGATCAAACGTCAGCCTCACGTCATTTTTTGGAAAACTTGCTGCGAATATTAGTGATTTTCCATGAACTATAAGTTTATTTGTAAAATTTCTTTCAGCCACATGTAAATAAAACAACAAACTCGACTTTTCAAATCACAAATAATTTTGTTTAAATTCTTTTGGTCTTTCTCATAAACACTGAACGAAATTGATCAAAATCACTCGATTTCGTGCACTGCCCCTTAATATAATTAATTCCCATTTAACCTCAGCGGCAGCGGCGCTGGCGGAGCGGGAGACGCCGGCTACGGCGGCGCCGAGCCCGCGTACGGAGGTCCGGCGCCCGCCTACGACTCGTACTCGCAGCCTTCCTACAACTCCTACCAGCAACCGCAGCCGCAGTATAACAATAACTATGGTAAGTTTCGGAAATATTGAATCTGCGTAGATGCCTACTTCTGCTACATTCTAGTCAAATTTTCAATGTGATATACCAAATGAATGTTTCTAACCCTGCGTCCTAGATGAGCGGAAAGTATAAGCCACGCAGCGTAACAATTGCATACAATCGTAAGGATAAAGAATAAAAATAATATCTACTTGATTCACGTCGCATCTTGAAACAGCTTTTCGGTCACTTAGGACGGGGGTTGGACAACTTGCGTCACTAGTATGAATTCATTCCTATTGAAAATAATCCAAGGAAGTAACACAATCTCTCTATAAGCACGAAATTTACAAAAGTGACACTAATGCTACTTAGTTTGCCTGAAGTAAAGCGTACATTAGGTCATACTTCATATTTAATGTTGGCAGTAAATAAGTAATTTATGAAAGAACCTAGGTTAAGACATAACAAGTAATGAATGCAAGGGCTACAACCACCATAAAGAAGTATTCATAAACCAGCAAATGAAAGCATAACTTTAAATACAATATGAATCTAGGATAATCGAAAAATATTCCAAGGATGTTGTGTATTACAATAAAATTGCAAAAAAGTAGTATGCAGTTTTGTCAAGGACAAGATTGTTATATAAACCAATAGAAATGTGGTTTTTTGTACATGTAAAGTGGTAGTAGATGACCATTTTGTAATAATAATATGATGTCATCAAAATCTGGTTCAAAAGTTAGAAAATTTTAATAAACTTGGATGAAAATCAAAAGAAACTGCGAATGCAAGCCATTTCCTTTGATTTGCTACATAACATTTTCTTTAAAGATTTGTTAAATTTTTATGTTTTTATAGAGTTTCCTTTAAACCACTGAAACACTGAAATTTTGCTACATCACTGTCAATAAAATATAAAATCCTATAGAGTTATGTAGTTAAACTAAGGAAAAGCTATTTTTCACATTTTTTTTTGTAAAATCAGTTTTTAATGACGTCAAAACAAAAATGGTCGATCATATGTAGTATGTTTTAAATTCAATATTTTTACATAAAAATCTGCTCCCATAAGGGGTAAGCAACTGAGCTAAACATATTAACAAAACACGCAAATGAATACAAAATATAGTAATGAAAATAAACCTATCATTTCATTTACACAAGTAGTAATAATAATAATCTTACAATAGAAATCGTTTTTTTTTTTATTACTATTTTTCTAATATTTTTTGTTGAGGTGAATCTGATATATTATGCTACTTATTAATTAAATATGAACCAGTATTAAAAACAACTTGTAAGATATTTATTTAAACAGTGTAATGCTATTGAGGACCTTCAATGGATTACAGTTACATATTGTTAAGTTTAGTGTATTTATTTGTGGATAAGTTTTGACGTCTATTATGATTGTTTGCATTACAGGCAGCTGGTGATCTGTTTGACTATACAGAATATCATTAACGTCTTTATGGTACACATTCAAAATAAAGTATCTGGATCAAATTATTGAAGCTAATGGATGTACTACTATACAATGCAGTTTGCGATGTATACGTCACATTTTAGTTAGGTGAGAGTTTGGACAGAGTGATAAATATTATGTAAATGACTGAATGAGACCATTGAGAAGAGACAATAATAAATATATCGGGGTGTTTTTTTTTTAATAGTGATACATCTTATTAGAAAAGAGTAAGTTCCAATTTCACAAAAAAAATACCTCACAAAAGTATCTATTATTATTAGGACTGTCACTATCTTACCAAGCAAAATTCATATACAATATTTCACTGTTGTAGCAACTTCTACTTTGGCTCATTTTTTTGTAACAATGGTATAATAGTACCATAATGTTTTAGTTTTAAGGACTCAATTCACAATAAAAATATGAACTAACATATAAATGTGTATGCTTTATTCCAAAATGGGCGAGCTCATAGCACCCGTTTTAAGATTATTTTAGTACCTGATCAGATAATTTATTGTAATTACACAACCTACCAACCTAATACACATTTGAGCCATCCTTAGCCATAGTTTAGAAAAGTAAGAATACATCCACAAAGTATATGACAGTACTTAATAAGATAAGGTGCTATTTATGAAATGGTTACCTAATAGTTTTATGCTAAACATGCTTTCAATAGCCATTGAGTCATAAAAGGACGATGACAATATGCATGAGACAATATTACATCCATTGATAATAACTGACTATACACGACATTCTGTACATAGACAGTTAAACATGAGAACTTGTAAAAGTCTGATTAAACTAGTCTAGACCAAACTAAAGTCTGGTTAAACTCGTATCTGGTTAAACCGGCCAGCCAAACCTTTATGTTGGATGGGATAGACATCTTGTCCAATGTTTTAATGCAGCTGTTTCTAAAGTGGTCAATTGGACAAGATTTAGAGATAAATTGTCCACATTAGCCCTGGACCGACAAGTCATAGGGAGAGGCCTTTTCCCAACAGTGGGATGCAGGCGGACTGAGTTCAAACGAACTATAAACTGTAGAAATGGTAGGCTAGGTAATAGGTAATACGGGCTATTGTCCGCAACTCCATGTTAATGCGCGTATTTTGCGTACAAGCAATGGTAGGCTAATAAATTAATAACAGATACAAAGTTATTGAAAACTGATGTCCTTTAAATGCCAATACCTACTGCTTTTCATTTTGCTGGTAAATAGTCTAATGGGCATAAAGAATTATGGTTCACCTTCCTGAATCCAGATTCAGAACAAAGAATACAAATTAAGTGTTTTACGAAAGCATGTCTCAATTTACTTCAATTATTCGTAAAATGAAAATAACTAGACATTCACAATTATGACCAGAGAATACACTGGATGCGTAAGTGATTTATTCATTTTAAAATGTTATGGAGCCTCTAGTCCGTACATTCAATATTACCCTGTGCACATAATGATGGGCATGTAGAATCCACTTTAATTTTGTAAATGTTGAAACATCCATTCAGAATTGTTATACGCCCAAAAACAATCCCAGACAGTAAAAAAATGTTGTTAGACTACCTTCTTTTTTTCATTTAATTTTAATTAAGGTGTAAAATATATTTTGAATTACAGAAAAATAAATTGTATGGCAAATCATAAGGGGAATGCTTCAAATGTTTTAATTTGTAAGTAACAAATGCGTCAAGAATAAAAATGGTGGGCTCATGTGACAGATAATAATATGGGCTATATTTTTAATGAACTTGATAATAAACTAGGTAAATATTCTCTAGAACAAGGTATTTGGTCTGCAGCACGAGAGAAACTTACACATGCCTCTTCTTATTTTTGTCTACCTGCTTTGAAGATTCACTTTTAGAATACCAAATAAAGACAAACAGGTAACATATTTTTCTTAAACCATGATTTTGCACAATTTATTATAGTAATAAGGTTATACATAAGTAAGTATATTAGCTTTTACCTTCATGAGAGGCAAATTATTCCATACTATAAGCTTAACCCTTTATAAGGCACAGAAAACTGCTAAGGGTATGGAAATAAAAAATTGATAAATATGATAACTAGGACCTCTTTATTAAGAATAGGAGTTTTTTTTTTAATGTTTTTTTTAAACATGGTGTCCATTATTTGGCCAGAGCCTTACTAGGGCTTATGGAATTCGGCAAAGCATGGAACCACACACAAGGTTATTGCTAACAAACTGTCAAATCACAGAGTACAAAAACTGAATTTGACTGACGTTTCATTCAGCCGCAAAAATTTAAAAAGTATGGTGTCCAAAATATGGACAGAGCCTTATAAAGGGTTAATAACTTTAAAAAGTTATGATTGCCAAGAACATGATAAATGAATGTCACTTTTGAGTTCCCTGACAGAGGAGCCATTTAGGCAGAGGATGTACAGATTTTCCTCCGTGATATTATAGGAGCGAGCCTATTAGGTACAGGTATCTTAAGAATTAAGACAAAGGAAGTGGTTTAGCAGTTCTTTAACAACAAGCCCATGCATCGTTATTTCATAAGACAAGACGAAAAGGTTGAGTGAAACCCGAAATTGAGCCGACTTAGACTTGGATCTAAAGTCAACTTTTGTGTTAAGAAGTTTACATTAGTAAGAATAAAGTTCAAAATACAAAAACTGTCTCGAAGTTTTTAGCTGGGACTAAAGTTAGATCTCTACTTGTAATGAGATGTCTAACAGGTAAAACTAACTTAGGTCAATTTACTTTGTAATAGCACTTCAGGCCATGATCAAACAGAAATAATAATTAGTTATGTATTTTACTCAAGAGTAAAGGTTATCCTTATTATGAAGATAATAATTTCATGACTAGATTGTAGAAAGACAAAAGGAGAGTAAAAGATAGTGTGCTTTAGGCAATTATTACTATGCTGACTGACACTCAAGTTGACACCCTGAGATGGTCATGCTCATGCTGGATTTTGTTCGAAAAATGATTAGGCATACCATTCTTTGCAGAAACTTGCATGTTGCATATAAATGAAAATAATATTAGAAGAATTCTCTTGGGTGCAACATGGTGTGCATGCATACTAAGAACAAAACACAAATACCTACTTTTAGTAAAATTATACTTACCATTTTTTCTATAAAAATATATACTTGATCCACAGTTATGTTGAGATGCAGTATGATGTAGATTAATTTCATTTGTATACAGTACTATTTATTAATTTTATTTTAATCCCTGTACTCACTTTTCAGGAATGGGATGAAATTGATCAACCCACTTAATCAACTGATATTGTTAATATTGAAAGGCTGCAGTCGATAGACTGTAGACGATGAGAAGTCTTCCTGATCAGGTAAGTCACAATTGTATTCAGCATATTTATTAATTTAAAAATAATATCTACTTATGCCATATAGGTGGTTTTTTTTAAAAGGGATAAGTGAGGACAGGTAACTTAATCATTGTAGCTACGGGAAAACATTCTTAGGAAACTGTTGTAACTGTTTGAATAATTTTGTTCACCTCATGAAAAATGGTACAGTTAAGACACTGACAACACCTAAACCGCGGTCACTGTCAGATTGCATAGAAAAGAAAGAGAAGCGCGATGACACAACGCTTGTAATTTATTGCAAAATCTGAAGCAATTATCAATTTAGTCAAAATTGAGTTGAGTAATCGAAAATAAAAAAACAACCAAGTTCTGCATTCAAATAACACGTTCTTGTTATTATTTAAATACGTAACGTATGTTAATATTTAATACAGATATTTTGGATTAGAACTCAAGGTAAGAGGTTAGTTTAACGTTGGTTTGTATCGAGGATTTTTTTCAAAACGTGTTTTGATAACAAACAAGTTCTGGGAAATATGTTCAAAATTAACATATATTTTTTCGATATCACAAACTATACAGATTTGGAAAAAAAATTCTTAAGAAAAGCCTATTTTGGTCAATTGGGTCTTGTCAGCTAGAAAAACGTCAAATCTCCAGATTTATTTTTATGACTCCAATTAACTAAAGGAGTACTAGAAAAGTCACAAACAGCGAAAACTATTCCCGTAGATATCGTAGACATCAGTAATCTTATTTACGATCTAAGTAACATATGAAAAGGAAATAATATTAAAGGATATTGTGGGGGGGTGTTGCTTGTAGGGGAAAATACTTACGATGTATCTGGCAAAGCAAGTAGGGTATACATTGGAATGTCCGCTTTAATTTCATTCCAAATAGTGGCATCATGCCAAAATGTTACGTCATGATTCGACATTGATAGGTTTGATGCGCATCAGGTGACGTCACAAGCCATGACACCACACCATAAAAATTTACTTGTTATTAATGTACCATTGTTGTTCCCAGGTTTGGCAGTTCCAGGGAAAAGATGGCATGGATGATGGATGTGTTACATAAAGTGTATCAATTTTGAAATAATAAACGCTTCAAAGTTTCCTTTGTTAATTTCATTAATAAATTAATTGCCACTTCTTTCAATTATTGATCACCTCTATGAACAGTCTCATTGACCGCGTCAAGATGAAAATGAAATTTAGTACTTTTCGCTATTGGCTGACTGATTAACCTATTGACCGCCACGGACGCCAAATCAAAACGTGCTCACGACGCTACCGACGGCATGGCACGTCGAAAATACCACTTTTTTTACAGTTCAAAATATGTTTGTAGTGTTTCTTTTTTCCTATTATTAGTTCGTAGACATATTATGTTATTACACAAAGATATATAACAGTTAGCGTGTCCTTTACCGCACAACTGAAAACTTCATGAAAATCAATTTCGAGAACGCCAAAAAACAGTCACCAAAGTAAAAAAAAATGTTTCATAATGATTCCGAAGTTTTAGCTAAGTATGTTAGTGAGATTGTGGGGTAAATGTCTCCACACAATCCTTACCTCAGTGCAAGCAAACGGCTGGGATTATCGACTCCGTTTCAATTATGTCAGGATTATCGAGTATTTTTTTTCGGCCTAGCCAAATGTCCTTTCTTTGGTATTGTTCGTTGAATCGTTGAGCTCCTTTGGTTATGAGTTGAGCTGCACAACGACTGACAAATGCGTGCACTGACTGGACAGGTCCACTCAATCTGTGTGGTTCTTTCATCAAAAGACCATTTCAGACACCAATCGACATGGTCTTCACATGATCTGACCAAGATTATGTCTGGACTTTAAAAGAGACTGTGACCTCTGAGTTTGTTTCGGCCTTTCTTCTCAGAGTAGTCAGATAGGAAACGCCGGCCTCATCTAGTTTAAAAAATATGTTTTGACGTGTAAAAGTGTTTGTAAAAACCTACTTACAGAAATAAAATCATTTATCATTTAATTCCAAAAAAAATGTAACGCTATGCCAAATCTCGAAAATAATCGTTAAGGGATTCCAGAGATATAAAGGAGTCTTAGTGAGGATTACGTGGTGAGCCTTTCTCGCCACAAACTTCATCTGATTAACGCGGAACGCTTACGTTTTTAAATTTGAATTTGGTGTCAAAAATAGTCAAGAAATAGTCTTCTCCAACCATGATAATTTCGACCTGATTACTATGTAGAAGTATGTTAAACTTCTACATACATTGTAGAGTCAAGTACCGTCAACTGCCCTGATTTTGCCTCGCGTCCTGTGTTTGCCTAAAATGAATAAATAGTAATATCTTTTTCAACTTTTTATTTTGGTAATCGAAACATTAGTCAGTTTTTAGAATTATTATTTGGCAACACTAAATTGGTGATGTTATGTTGGTAACATGCATAATTTTTGACAGCTGTGGGTCAAAGCAGAGTGCAACGAGACCGTTAATGTTAGTTTCGGAAAAACTTTTCAAGTAAGTCATTAAAATATGTATATTTCTAACTTGTTATTAACTTATTCTATAAAACGTTGATAGCTTTATCGTTTGTCATTGTTATTGTTGAAAAAAACGCGGTATTTAGCGATAAATGTTGGAATAGGCAAAGACAGGCAATTTTTTTCAACGAGTGATCATGACTGCCTAGGCTAGGGTTGACACCTTTGTTTTTACCAACATCAAAAAAGGAAGATTTATTTCTCTGTGTATGTTACGCGATAACTCAGTTTTTCATAATAATTTTAAGTTGTTTGAAGGTGTACTGTTTTTAATTAATTGGGTTGGATCTAGTATCGTTTGGCAAGAGTTGGGGGGTAAAAGGGTCTAAAGTTGGTAGGGTTTGGGTCCCTGATTATAACGCTACCACTCTTATTACAAGGTAATGCATATTTTTTGAGAAATTAATAAAAAAAATTCTAACCTCAAATCCGATAAGAAGCGAAAACGAAACGATTAAAATGGGCGATTGACAACCAAATCTGCCCCAGTATCTGTAGTCAGTATCCAGTATCAGTATTTGTAGTCAGTCCGTGGTATAAAATGTCGGGCAAAATCGATAACACGGAACGTAAACAAGAAAACAGGTATGCCATTTGCGTCATGTGTCACTGTCATTTGTTTTCGATCGTTCCGTTTCTCCTCGAATTGCGTGATTTTTTTCTGTGTTTGTACTTCCACTGATTGTATGTGTGTACAAAAGGCAATGTTACTACTGTTACTAGGAAAACTTAGGATGCAAGAGCGAGCGAAGCGAGCTCGGGACTTGGGGCACCCCGACTCGGACAGGTTAGGTTCGAAGGGGATGGCGGGGGCTGGTGAGCGAGCGGAGCGAGCGAACTTAGACCCCGCCATCCCCTTCGAGGTTATTTTTTTTTAAACCCTAGAGGCCCGCGAAGCGGGCCTCATACTACACCTTTTAATCGACTTTAAGTGTTTTGAGGTTAGGTTACAATAATTTGTTTTTCTCAAGAACGGTGCGTTACCTTTTCAAGGGAGTGGTGTCAGGGGGCAGGGGGCACCCCCCCCCAATCTCACCCGCGAAGCTGGGCTCATACTGCGGCTTTTTAAGTGACTAAGAGTTTTGAGGTTAGGTTACAATAATTTGTTTTTCTCAAGAACGGTGCGTTACCTTTTCATGGGAGTGGTGCCAGAGGGCAAGGGGCACCACCCCCCAACCTCCCCCCCCACTCCCACCCCCCTTCTCCTGCCAAACGAAACTAGATTTTTACCAAAAAAAAATACTAGATATCTAGGTACTTATTGTGGTGTTCTTTTTATTTGACGATGAAAATGGACAAGTCACGGAGAAGATATAAAGACTATGATGAGAGCATATTAAACATCGCCGTAGGTCTCGTTCAAAACAAAAATATTTCGTCATACGATGCCGAAAAACAATTCGGTACCGTCAAACGCTGCAACATTGCCTCGCATATCCAACTTTGCCTATTATATGAATTTACCAATATCTTTTTAAATATTGGTTGTAACAACTTCAAATGTTTGTAGTTATTTATATCATTACCTGGCAATACGAAAAACCCGCCGCCATGTTTCTTTTCTTTGAAACCACATGAGTTCACATGACAGTGAGTTGTCAAACGCAATGAGTGATAGCCGAACACAACATTGCCTAGCATTGTTTCTAGTGGTATAAGCAAAAAGTGGCTGTTTGCAATTCTTATCCCTAAGTCCTACTAATAAGGGTTAACTTCCAGTGTAAGAATGATGTACTTAAGTCGTTTAGACGTTCAAAATTGAAGCAGGCAATGTTACAGTTTTGTGGCCCAACTTTGCCTAGTGATTATGACTGTTATATTTTGAAAATGATACAGAATAATCATAGTTCTAAGTACACTGCTAATGACCATTAATATAAGCTTTATCCCCAACCTGACAAGGGTGAAAATTGATTGTGTTTTTTCGAAATATATCAATGTTACTATAAAACTACGGCAAAGTTGCAGCAATTTACCGGTAATTAAAAAAATATTCATATATTTAACACTTAATTTTACTATTCTAGTAATATAATAATCACGTTTTTATAATATTGCTTAGCATGCAATAATATCATTAGTTAAGTTACTAACGATCAGTCGAGTCAGATCCCCTCGGTTGTTGGTGACACTGTTACCTAGTTTAAGTTAAAACAAAGCTAACAATGGTGCCGATTCCCTTGTTCACCAACTAAACTAAATTTAAGTTCACTGCATCTTTTTCTTTCTATTTCACTAAGAAAAGGACAGAAGATAAATTTTAGTTTAGTCCTGTCAAATTAATCGTCGCTTGACGTAAATTGACGTAACTTTAGTAGTCAAGTTTTTAATCACGTCTAAACTTGTATGGAGTAGTGACAGGCGCTGATTAATTTGACAGGACTATACTAAAATTTATCTTCTGTCCTTTTCTTAATGAAATAAAAAGAAAAAGATGCACTGAACTTAAATTTAGTTTAGTTTGTGAACAAGGGAATCGGCACCAATATTGATTATTAAGCTGCTACTTTATACTTAAAATGTTACTTCACTGTAGCAGCTGCCAACCTATTAATTTTGCTACCCATTTTAATTATTTTTAAAACCCTAAATCAGATTAGTTTGTCGCCGCGTTAAATACATGCCATCTTAAATTTGCAGTTGGAGAATTGACCGTCAAGTATATCGATTATACTTCGATATACTTCACGGTCAATTCTCCAGGAGAACATGTTTTTCAACTACAATGTTAAGTTTGTTTTTGGGATAAATTCTTCCCAATTACGGAACCCTTCATTGTGCGTGGTCCGCAACGCACTTGGCCGATATATATTATAAAATCTGTTCTTATCTAACGTTGTAACTTCTGGGTAATAATTACTTAGTCGGGAAAAAAAGGTGAAACGGGTAAAATAATACAATTCAATGGTACTTAGCACTTTTTATTCGTAAACCATGCACAAGTAAAATGTATTGATGTTTTATCGATATATATGTAGGTACTTTTACCGTGAGTATTATTTTGTAGGTATGAAAGAATGAATTTGTAGCTTGTTGTAGAGAACACAGATTTTCGTTATTGACGTGGCGGTTAAAAGGTTTAGAGTTATTTTGAAATGTAAAAAGTGGTATTTTCGACGTGCAATGCCGTCGGTGGCGCACGGTGGGCTGGAAATCGGCTTTCATAGACTTTGGGATTTCAATTTGCAAGTGCCGGATTTTTTGCCGGATATTGCTTCTATTAGTTATTACTATAATCAAAAATGACACCCGAGTTAATTCTGTACAAAAACGAAGGAATTATATTTTTTTTTACGAAAAATTTGTATGAAGCTAGTATGAAAAAGTTAATTATCTCGTAAACAGCAAGGAAACCCAAAAGGATATTACATCCTTATGGGTGGTTATATTACTAATTATTTATGATCTTTTGACATTATGTCATATAGCGGTTATAGCTGATTTTTTTTTTAAATGTTATATTTTTATTTATTTTTACATATGAAACGGTTCCTTTTAGTGATTAAATTAAGAACATTGTTAATTATGAAGAATGTTATTGACCCAAATACATATTAATAATATATAAAACAAAAAATATTTAAAAAAATAGAAAAAATTAAATCAAATATTAAACATTTTCCTTATCTCTGTCGTTGTCGGACTCCTGAGTCAGAATCCAGATTGGATATATCTTAAAACTCGACTTCCTGAAACACTCACTCACTCACTTTCCTGAAACTGAATTAAGTCGAGAGTTTCAGCAAAAAAAGCTCTTGGGAAAGGATCCGAAGAAACAATAAGCATATTTAAGATTGATTGATGAAGATTCTTGATTAGAATCTTGCCTTTTTTTTTTTGAGGGTGGGAAATCATCAAATAACTTCTCCCGCTCTGGGCGGAGCGGGAGGGTGTGTCAGACTCTTACTGACTAAAACCCACCCGTATTCGTTCCTGTTGCCTGTGTTGATGGGGCCTCGGTGACCCATAAGTACCTTCCCGCGACCCCAGCAGGTAGAATCTTGCCTGCTTCTTTTCCGCGAATGATGTTCCCGGAACCTCCTAAAATCTTTGTTTCGAAACTCTTGAGTCTTCTTCTGAGAGAGTCCCAATCGTCACAATATCATTTTTCTCGATTATGTCAGCCCCGTGTATTAATAATTTATGTACGGTTGACGACATGTAGTACCAGTCTAACAATTCCACGTACCTACTTTTCTGCTGTTTTGCGGACAAAATCTTTAAATTTTATTACGTCTAACTTCTCGCCAGATGTTATCGCTTGCAAAATCACAACAAATCCTTTAATAAGATCTTCGTCCAACCCGGTAATAGCTGCAGTTTTATTGGGAAACTCGAAAAACTTTCATGCGGTATTCCCGTCATTGGTAGTTCCCGAGCCTTGTTTCACAATATCAATCAACAGATTGAGCTGATCTTTGAATTTATTTTGAATATTTTTTTTCTGTTCTGCAACATTTCTTTGTCCTCATTACTTCTCGCTGCCCACCGTTTAAAGTCGAGTCTGTACGCAATATGTAACAGACATTCCATACAATTTATACGTGCGTGTAGGGATGACAAGCCATATGTCAGCACACACAGTCTTTGATGTTACAACATCTAAGCGGTTAATTTCCGTAGGTTTTGCTAAGCACAGGGAGCACGATGCATTTGATCTGGCCTCAGAAAGGTACGTGCAGACTTTGGCGTTGATCATTGTCATCATTAATTGATGAGTCACCATGTTATTATTAGTGCACTCTGTGGGGATAAGGGCCTGAATTTCATCATCCATTTGTCTTTTGAGGCCAATGACAACTGCTTCGGAAAGGAGAGCCTTTACAAAAGTAAACTGAACTGGACGACAATACAAAGTTGAGCATGGTTTTGGGTTCGTCCATACAGTATTATCTCCATCCGTCAGTTTTAGTGGCACCAAGGTCATGAAAATGCTTGCATCATCTTGCTCACCCTCCAATGACAACGTAATTTAAAAAAAACAAGCGAGCCTTACAGTAGTCGCGATGATCAAACATCTAACGTCTCACCTTTGTAAAAAGCAACTAAGCAGCGACAGAAATTAACCTCAGAATTTATAACAGCTTAATATTTAAATATTTATTTGGACATTTTTTTATTAATTACTAGTGGTCGCCTACTGGTCGAAATTTGACCCCTTCTCTAAAAGGTGCTATAAAAATATCTGCCACGGCTTTAATGGGAGGTAGTATTGTGTTTAAAGATAACAATAGTGAAGAACTTTCGTACCCCAGAATAGTTAATTCCATTTGAGAAAATAAAGTAGTTTAATAAACATTGAACCACGTTATGCAGACGTGGTTCACAAATTACGCACGATGTGTCGCTTCGTCAATGAAAACAACTGCTATCTCTTTCTATCTCTTCTGTGAATGAAAACTGAAATCAGCTGACTAGTTCGTCACTATCTAACCTACTAGGTACGCAATAATACGCATGCAAAAAAGTGTTTTAAAAGTGCAATTACTTACCAACTACGGCATTCTTCCAAAAATATTGATTAACTTCCCATCACACTAAACAAGCTTAGATTAATATCAAATAACAATAAATTACAGTAACTTGGCGTGTTTACAAGTTAATCATCTTATTTACAATAATTGCATCGTATTTACAGTTATTTACACACTCCCTACCTACTTATTTACAAAACTGTTGCACAAGTCCGCCTTCGCGTTGCAAACAAATGTAGGCACGCTTACGTACACACGGCTACACATCAAGTTAGACACCCTATATACCCATAACTACGCTACGAGCAATACAGAGAATTGTCGGAAAGGGACTGAGTATCGTGACTTCGGCCAATCACATTAGTTGCTGCGTTGCGCCTACACACACAGATGCACTTTTTTGCCAATATTTTTCACTATTTTCGAACCTGCCACCCTTTTTTTTTTTTTTGCGGGTGGGAAATCATCAAATAACTTCTCCTGCTCTGGGCGGAGCGGGAGGGTGTGTCAGACTCTTACTGACTAAAACCCACCCGTATTCCTTCCTGTTGCCTGTGTTGCGGGGGCCTTGGTGACCCATAAGTACCTTCCCGCGACCCCAGCAGGCATCGGCCCTAGTGGACCCCTACTATATGTGCTGACGACATCTCTTTGAGGCGCGCGTGGAATACGACGCGCCGTCGACCCGGGCCTGGTCCTTACCGGACGGTGAGCTACCCATTACTCACCGTCCGCAAGCCCGCGCCTACGGTGGCCGGAAATCCGCCCGGGATTCCCGACGCCCTGGGCCTCTCCTGCGGCGGCTAGGGGCGAGAGGGCGCGAAACTTGCCTTTCCCTCAACCGTCCCGCCTCCTCCTTCGTGAGCATTACTGCTTCGCAGAAGGAGGTGACGGCTGCCCATGCCCTCTCGCTCCGTACCATGGCCTGAACCAGGGCCGGACTCGAGAGGTCTCTGCCGCCGATCGCCTCCACGAGGACACGGCGGTGCTCTGTCCAAGCCGGGCAGACCTCCACCGTATGCTCCACCGTGTCCTCCGGGCGATCCACACAGTGGTGACACCCGGACGTTTCCTCCCGCCTTATCCGACACAGGAACCTCCCGAAGCTGCCGTGTCCGGTGAGGACCTGCGTCAGGCGGAAGGTGAGGACGCCGTGGCGCCTCTCCAGGCACTCCTCAAAGAGGGGACTTATCGCCGCAATCGTGGCGTGCCCAGCACTGGGTTGCGACAACCGTACTTTCCATGACGCCATGAGATCCCGCCGGAGCTCCGTCCGCTGTTCCGCGATTTCTCGCGGTAGCGGACTAACGCCCCGGCGTTTCGCCTCCTCGCGCCACTCCCATACGTGCGCGAGGACTTTTGCCTCCAGATCCCATGGCGGCAATCCGGCAAGGAGGCTCGCTGCCTCACAGGAGACCGTGCGGTATCCCCGGACCATCCGGATGGCCATGACCCTTTGGGCCGCGCTCAACCGGCGGGCTGGCCGCAACCTGCCACCCAGTTCCCAAATATCTTCCGGTATTCGCGCTTATTTAAGTATCGCGGCCGCCCGCTGGCGCTGTTGTTCCCATGGAACAGTGTTTATTAATTTTTATATAATTAATTAATTATTCCGTTTTTTGTTTTGTGGGTTTATTATTTATTTGTTTTGTGGGTTTTTTATAAATATAATTAGTTATTCGGTTCTTTGCTGTGCTAGTGCTTGGTGCACCAATATTAATGGCACCACAATTAACTCCACAACAGCGGCAGCTGATAGTGGTGTTGCGAGAGGGTGGTTATACCATCAAAGAAATTGAAAGGAGGACGGGGATAACGGTGAGTGATAATACTGATTATTTTAATATATTACGAGGTGCATTCAATAAGTACGTAGCCTCATCGCCAGAGGGCGCTGTAGTTTCAAAAGAGTTTTACCACAGTGTAGCACATTCTTTTTTAATTCTTTTTTCAAATTTTCATTCCAATCCCTTCATTTGTTTTAATTTGACAACTTATGGAAGCGAACGTGTCGATCGGTTTTACAAAAATGGAAAAAGAGCAATATCGTTCGGTGATTCGATTCCTATTTTTGGAAGGGAAAACGCGCATCGAAATCAAAGAGCGCTTGGATGCTGTGTACGGTGACTCTTCTCCATCGATGGCCACCGTCAAGAATTGGTTCAACGAGTTTGCACGTGGCCATACGTCGGTTTTTGATGAACCACGTCCAGGTGCACCGAAAACAGCTGCTACGGAGGAAAACATTAAAAAAATCCATGATTTCGTATTGGCAGATCGCCGATTGAAGGTTCGGGAGCTAGCTGAGACTGTAGGCATTTCAGAAGGAACAGTGCATCATATTCTTCACGAGGAACTCGGCATGAGAAAGCTGTCGGCGCGATGGGTGCCGCGTTTACTCACACCAGAAAACAAGCGCAACCGTGAGACCACATCGGAGACGTGTTTGGCGCTGTTTAAGCGGAATCCAGCGGAGTTTTTGCGTCGTTTTGTGACCGTCGATGAAACCTGGATCCACTGGTACACACCAGAGACCAAGGAGCAATCAAAACAATGGATCCAGACCGGGGAACGTGCTCCAAAGAAGGCAAAACTGTAAAATCGGCCGGAAAAGTTATGGCCACCGTTTTCTGGGATTCACAAGGTGTGATCTACATCGATTACCTCGAGAAGGGTAAAACAATTACAGGGCTTTACTATGCCGATTTATTGGGCCGATTCGACGCCGAATTAAAGAAAAAACGACCCCATCTGGCGAAGAAAAAAGTGCTGTTTCACCACGACAACGCACCGGTTCACACGTCTGCCGTTGCCATGGCCAAATTGGTCGGCAAAATATGGAGGCCTGCCTGCGTCTACCGGAGGCGGGTCAAAGCAGCCGTGTTCACTAAATCTGTACACGGCATCCAGAATGGTATGATGACTCACTCGCACACCAAACCTCTGCTGGTATAAGTTTACCGCATGCGCAGTTATGGAGTAACACTCGCGGTAGCACAATACCATTTCAAGATATTCTTGATTGGAATACCGTCGTCTGGGAGGCATTTTTAAAGGAAGCGCGAGCGATTTTCCCGTCGCTAACCGCTAAAACTTACTTTCGAGCGGGCGGGAGGCGACTGGCGAGCGGGCGGGAGGCGACTGGCGAGCGGGCGGACGACTGGCGCGTGCGACGAACGGGGTAGTGCGGGTGAGGATGGGGGCGCGCGGGGTAGTGCGGGTGAGGGTGGGGGCGCGCGGGGCTGCGCTTTTATGACCGACGATTAGCCGGCGCTCAGCGGCATTGTTTGATAAGAATGGCAACAGTGTATGAACGGCGCCGGCGTTTTGCGAAACGATTGAATTGTATTCAGTGCGGTTTGGCAACAGCTTATCGTGATGGTTTTATGCGAATAAATCAATTCAAATTTATACGTACAATTTTTTGTATGAAAAAAAATATGACAAATTATCAATAATTTATCTTTACTATTGTAATCTATAAACACAATACTGTCTCCCATTGCAGCCGTGGCAGATATTTTTATAGCACCTTATATACAAATTCCATGCTATTATAAAGTACTTACTAATTCCATGCTATTAAAAAGCACTTACTTATTCCACGCTCAAGCTGCCACTTCCTGTCTACACACTTCCGTCCCTTTTCACGAAATCACTCCCACAGAAAGCAAGAGTAAAGATGTTACACATCAGAAAGTAAAAATTTTAAAAACCTCTAATTTAGAACTACATTCAATTCGCGGTTGTTTTACTTTTGCTTGTTTTCTCAGTTTTGTTTTCAATATACATACATAACATCACGCCTTGTTTCCCGGGTTGGGCAGGGGTGTACCTGTCGTACACCCACGTTTCGCCAGTTATGTTAAGTCCCATGTAATAGGGGGCGAGCCTATTGCCATCAACCGGGCACAAATCCAGACTCCGGGCTGCTACTGAGATATTCCAGATAGAAAACCCAGTAACACTGCCCGACCCGGGAATCGAACTCAGGAGCCCATGCTCAGCACGCAGCGCTTGCAACCACTAGACCAGGGATTCCCAAACTATTTTGGGCAAGAGACCCCTTTTGCAAAATGAACTAATACCATCTTGTACGAACTTGTGCACGCTTATCGACTTTTTGAGTTTTTAAAAGTACAACAATGTTACTTCCTATGAAAACATTAGTCATTCTTATAACAAGTTGGTACACGTAACACAACTTATACAGTATATCTTGAAAGTTTCAAATAAGAACTTAGGTTAATTAACAGGGGTCGATATATTAGACCTCGTCGACCCCCAATATCAGTTTTTGTTTATGTCGACCCCTGAGAAACCGATTTCGACCCCTAGGGGTCGATATCGACCACTTTGGGAATCCCTGCACTAGACCAACGAGGCAGATCGGTCGCTAACACCAGAAGAATATACACGTATCGTCACAATGTTAGAAGGCAGAAGTCAGCGAAGTACAGCAAGAACAATAGGCGTGTCACTTTCTGCAGAGTGCAGCGAGTCGTCCAACAGTTCCGAGAAACTAGGCAGAACATAAGAAGACCAACCAAGGAACCGGCAGACCGAGATGTACTACGGCTCGAGAAGATCGATTTATTGTTACGACCATGCTCCGAAATCGACACCTCACGGTAGTTGAAGTAACAACCACCCGTAGAGACGACGTAAGCGAGCGGACTGCAAGGCGGACCTACACATAGACCGCAAATGGTCCAAATCTTGAAAGAGCACATCGGGTAGCACGATTACGTTACGCCCGCGAACACGCATTATGGGAAGCTGGAATGGGCAAGAGTAATGTTTTCTGACGAATCCAAATGTATGCTGTATGCACATGATGGGCGGCGAAGAGTCTACCGAGGGCCAATAAATAGGGGTAATTTTGACAATTAAACTTATAAATGTTTCTAACATTTGGTATTGTTTTATTGACTGGTAAATTATCTACAACACACAGTTTCATACATGCCGCTAGCTCTATTATTTTAAGGGAAATTTTAGTTTTACTGACCCGTATTCTTTGCCAAATCATAGAAAAGAGCCGGGAATTTAACAGCCCTGTGTTGTTGTGTTTCATTGGTTGTACTCGTATACACCAAAGCCTTTGATTGTGTGCAGTGGTACAAGCTGTGGGACTGGGAGGTTCTTCATGACATGGGTACGCCTCAGCATCTTATTGACCTAGTCCAGTGCCTCTACATGAACAACCGCTCTTTCATCAAAATAGACACCGACTGTTCAAATGTGTCTTCATCGTGAAAGGCGTTAGGCAGGGATGCAGAGAGGATGCATCTTCCTTCTGCTTTTCAATGTGTATGGAGAGTATGTCGTTGGTTCAAAGGTAAAAGTCATTTAAGTGTTTTTAAATAATTAGGAAATAGTGGTGCCGATTCCCTTATTCACAAACTAAACTAAATTTAAGTTCAGTGCATATTTTTCTTTGTATGTCATTAAGAAAAGGACAGAAGATAGATTTTAGTTTAGTCCTGTCAATTTAATCACCGCCTGTCACTACTCGACACAAGTTTAGACGTGATTAAAAACTTGCCTACTAAAATTACGTCAAGCGTTGATTAATTTGACAGGACTACGAAACGAAACTACGCTACGAAATCCATATTTCCTCTTTTGTAAATATGTTGTTACATAGTGACAAAAGAGCAATTTGGATTTCGTAAAGGAAAATCGACTAGCGACGCACTTTAACATTTTTTAAAGTCAGTTATGACAGGACTTGACAACAAACAACAAGTAACTGCAATATATAGGTATGGATATGTCGAAAGCATTTGATCATGTAGATCATAATATCCTCATAAATAAATTAGAAAAGTAAGGAGAGGAGTAAGATTTAATGCATTTCCTCTCAGGAAATGCACCCCAATATATTTTACACCTCATGGGTATATTACAACGATATATAACCAAATAATTATAAGAACTGACCATGCACCTGTAACAAGCAATAAAATTGAATTTGAGTCGCAAATTAGGGCTTGCAATAAATAGACAGAATACCGAGCTTACGGTCATAAATCGTGCGGGAAAGCTATCGGGCACCTATAACATCCAAGGCATCGATACTGGTGCCGATTCCCTTGTTCACAAACTAAACTAAATTTAAGTTCAGTGCATCTTTTTCTTTCTATTTCATTAAGAAAAGGACAGAAGAGAAAATTTAGTTTAGTCCTGTCAAATTAATCAGCGCCTGTCACTACCCTATACAAGTTTAGACGTGATTAAAAACTTGCCTACTAAAATTACGTCAATTTACGTCAAGCGCTGATTAATTTGACAGGACTAAACTAAAATGTATCTTCTGTCCTTTTCTTAATGAAATAGAAAGAAAAAGATGCACTGAACTTAAATTTAGTTTAGTTTGTGAACAAGGGAATCGGCGCCACTGTGGACAGTTTAATTTACCTGGGTTCTAATATTAATAATGAAGGCAGCTGCGTCCCGGAACTAAAACTACGGATAGCCATGGCCAAAGACAGTTTGGATATGCACTTGAAAAATTGCGTTAGAATACACACGTACTATCGGCCAAAGTTCCGTATGCTCACGGCTTGATCGCCCGATGCGTTTTGACCAATGGGATGCACGAAGCGTATTTTAGTTATGTTCGTATTAACGTAATTATGTATTAGTGTGACACTCACATTAGGCGCGTGCTAGGCTCACTTGTTTGTAAGATAATTTTTAATGGGCACGGCCAGCAAGATCTCTGTATGATAGAAAATGTATTATTGGTATTTAATTAGTCTCAATAATATTTCCACAAAAATATAATAATTTGGTATAAGGATTGTCAAACAACAAATTATGTCTAGTCTATCCACTTTAATATTTACCTCTCTCCGATACATGGCTATGCTCTGTCGGGTCTATATATTTAGTTATTTATTAACACTTTCACTACCTCCCCAATGCGATGCCGCCAGACAAATCACAGCGAACGCGCTAGGCGCGCTGACCGGCACTGCATAAAGGTATAAAAAAATTATATTGACTTTTTTGTGTTTTAACAGCGTGATAGGACTTACTTGTTACTTGTGCAGTGCTAATGGAAAGTAAATAACTACATTTAAATGTGTTTAAACTTAGGAACAATAATATAATAAAATCGGCCAAGTGCGAGTCGCACCACACACAATGAAGGGTTCTACAATATATTATGTAACAAAAACACCACTGTTGTTCCTTCTACCCACGTTTTAAGAATCGGTTTACTAAGTGATAAAGCAAGTCTTTTATAAAAAAACTGTTCAACAAAAACAATTAAAATAAATATTTAATTATTAATATTTGTAATGTTTAATTGATTTGTTACCTCTGCAATTCTGCATGAAGCGATGACGCGAAACCAGAAGTACATAGAACGTTACCGCCACTCTCCACATTTCTACCTACATATTTTTCTACACAAGTTCATGAAACTACATTTAACACTTCACTACCTACGTTAAAAAAATCGCCTCGTCTGTCACATAAAACCCGATGTAAGTACCTTTTTACATTTAAATGCATTTATTTATTATGATATCTACTTGACGGCCACAGAGTTGCTATTCGATATGACCAACTTGGACCTCTACACTTCTTGGCTCATAGTCGGAGGGAAGTAATGATTGAATGCGACGATAGTGAAATGGGTGCTGGCCATCTTCTTTGAGTACTCGCATAAGGCGCATCTTATGGTTTACTCCGAGTTCGTGTCCCACTGAGCGTGTACTTCGTGTTGGATCTTGTTAAAACAAGTCCAAGACTTCTGTCTCGAGTTCTCGGTCTACCTGCGTTAGCTCGATATTTGTCTCGCCCGTGCACATTTCCGGTATTGTACGTACGTATGTGCAAACGTTGGAATGCCATCGCCGACGGTAATGGTAGACTCGCAAAACGTTCTTGATAGAGTCTGCGTGCTTCTGCATAATTGCAGTCACATTTTCGAAGACACATCAACATATTTAAATATGGGACATGGTCAACTTTTTGGTAAACAAAACACAAGTCACTCACTAGGGGAAGGTGGGGTAAAATGGGATACTTAAGTAAAAAAAAATCATGTATTCGAAATCAACAATATTTTTAATAAACTTTTTAATTAGAAACAATAGTTATATGCTTATTCATTGTTTTAATTTGTACTATTAGGCTTAATCAACTAATTTTCTTAATTATTAGGAACTAATCACCAAGTGTTAAATTTCCCATTTTGCCCCATGGTCGGGGCAAAACAGGAAACGCTAAGGGGCAAAATGAAGATACAATTTAGTCAGGCAAACATTGTGCACAAATGTGTGCCTCGTCATCATCATCGTCTACTCCGGCGCAGGAATTGTGTGCCCAACCCGCACAAGAGCTACACGCAACCCAACCCTCATCTGACTGCGAATACAAGTAACCACAATATATGCAAGCACAGTCATCTTCGTCTTCTTCCGATGAACTAGTAAATGTGGCTTCCCTTTGCTTTTGTTTCTTAGCCTTTTTTTATTATTGGGTTTGGATGTTTTTCTTCTTTGGTGCAGTCTTCTTCTTATTTTCCTTACTTTCCTTTGCATTTTTTTCCTTAGTCAAGTCATTTTTGTACGGGGAATCCGTAAGTATAGCCGTTTTCCCACGTTTTCTCTTTTGTCTTTCCTTTGTTCTTAATTCTTTGGGAATTGCCATAATATTTTTACATAAGTGGCCAACATTTTGGCATGGCATAGTTTTTACAGAAGTGGGTACATTTTGGCATGGCATCATTTTTACATAAGTGGCCAACATTTTGGCATGGCATAGTTTTTACAGAAGTGGGTACATTTTGGCGTGGCATCATTTTTACATAAGTGGCCAACTCTTCTTCTTGCTCTTTTGTAAACACTGGTTTGAAGTGCCCTAAACCTTTTTTCCCGTAGTCATTTTCCGAATCTGTATCTGCATTCTGAGACTGAGGATTTGATATTGAGTAGTACAGCCGACACTGCTCTTCTCATGTCTACCTCGTCCCATTTTTGTCGATTCGTTTTTCTTTTGTAGGTACGAACCATAATGACTGTAAATAAAGAAAAAGGACTTTTAATATAATAATTATAAATCCAGTAAACGAATTAGATACCGACCTACTCGTACTTACTAAGAGAAATAAAAATGTCCTCTATCGCCAGCGTAAATATTAAAATATTAATTAAATTGCCTCTGTGAGAGGGGCAAAATGGGATACCATCCCATAATGCCCCGTTCATTTTGCCCCAAACATTACTTTTTCAAATTGGTCGGCCATTTGTAACCTCAATAGAAGTGATCAAAAACAAATTATAATTTGAATAGGTTAATACCACTCCCTCTGACTCATGGTATAAAAGTTAATGCAGGTCATGTACTTACCTCACTACACAAGAGTATATTATATGAAAATAAATAACAATACGCTCAAAAACTGTTTTTGTTAGCCACGACACTAAAACACGCACCGACACGTTCCGCTTGCTCTGACTCACGTGCGGCGACTGATTAACGAACGAATGGCGCCGCTGTCGACTTGTATACGCGTGTGTACCACGCACACAAGCTAACTTCCCGTTGTGCCCCGAGCCTCATTTTGCCCCACCCTCCCCTACGTAGGTCAACAATAACATCCGTTCGAAAGTAAGCTGCGCGGGAGACTAAGGAAGTGATTGGCAGGGTGGTGGCCGGTGGGTGGCAGGGTAAAAGGGTAGAGGTACCGACTCGGGCCACGTGCGCCGCGGCAGTTTTTGGCGGCATCTTTTGTCGCATCAAAGAAAGCCGCCGCGCTCGTAGGCTATTTAGCGAAATAAAGATGTACAAAAGTACATCTTAAAAAATGTTTGGAGTATCTCATTTAAAAAAAATATTTTTGAATGTGTCGATTTTAATGGTTATTTGATTTTGACCCGAGACTAGCCAATGCTTAATTTTTTTTAATTATAATTACATAACGTTCTGCTTGTAGGTAAATGTATACGTTCCTAAAATGAACAACAGGGTTTTTGTTACATATTGTATAGTTGGGATAAATTTATCTAGAAAACAAACTTAACATTGTAGTTGAAAAACATGTTCCCCCATACATCTATTTACGTCACGGTCAATTCTCCAACCGCAAATGTAAGTTGGTCGACTATTACTCGTAAACTTGTAAAGCTTACTTAGCTGTGATATTTTCTTATTATTTTCGTTATGTATGCCATTTTTTTTCATATCCAAAAACAACCATATGTGTGGCAGGAGGAAGGGGACATTTGACTAGCAAAAACTAGCATTTAGCACAAAGCTTAATGTTACGCGATATGGTACGGATCCCTGAATCGAAAAATTGTTTTCACAACCAGAAATATTTTTAAACGGGCTATCCAACGATACCCCCCACTATGCGATAGACGAGAAAAAAAATTATCTTTCCCACTTTACGTGCAAGGGACGTGCCCTAAAAATACTTTTGATGTGATGTCTTCTATATCGATAAACGCCGGCTGCACGCACGAAAAAGCATGACTCATTGTCACGTTCCGCCTGAGCCGAGCGTGCAAGCGAAAGCGCGGAACTAGCGATCGAGAGGCACGATCGGCCTAAGCGTTTGGCTTGTGACGCATCTCTCTAGTTATCACTCAAAATTATTTTTCCTCTCAACTTGAAAACCGTCGTATAAAACGCGTGTGTATTGATCATTACACACTCAGCTCTCTTACCGCGTTCGCCTTCGGCTCGCGCGAATAATACCGGCTCCAGTGTAGTGAGTGACCAACATAGCACACTTGTATCATAATGTACTATTGTCTCTTGTTATTTTTTGTTACACGCCCTATAGGTACTCACACAAATGCATATTGTCTCTAATTGGACGAAACCAGGAAGGGGTGTGGACTGTCACTAGCTGCGCTTGCCGCAGAAATATTTTCATAAGTGGTTTTGACGATAGTACATTAACTTGTACTTTCGCTCTCATGTTTAGGACTAAGTTAAGTGAAACTTTTTCTATCGCCTCAAATTTTTTCGTCCATCTATCGCATGTCACATTACAGCCGGCCGCGGAGTAGGGGTAAAGCGAAAGGCGCTCGGCAGAGCAGCCAAGGCCAATATGGCGGAGCCGCATGGCTCGCATCAGCTAAACGTGTATCATTTATATTCTCACTCATTCGTGCAAGTGCTCCGCGGTATTTGTGTGTTTTGATCAGTGTATTAATTTAAAGTTGGAGATCTTGTCTATTATTGATTTCACATTGGTGCCGATTCCCTTGTTCACAAACTAAACTAAATTTAAGTTCAGTGCATCTTTTTCTTTCTATTTCATTAAGAAAAGGACAGACGAAAAATTTTAGTTTAGTCCTGTCAAATTAATCAGCGCCTTTCACTGCTCCATACAAGTTTAGACATGATTAAAAACTTGCCTACTAAAATTACGTCGATTTACGTCAAGCGCTGATTAATTTGACAGGACTAAACTAAAATCTATCTTCTGTCCTTTTCTTAATGAAATAGAAAGAAAAAGATGGAACTTAAATTTAGTTCAGTTTGTGAACAAGGGAAACGGCACCATTATCATTCCTATTTTACAATTATTAAGTTAAGACTACTAAAAACGATTAATTTCCTAAATCGAATAATTTTCCGAAAATGTTCAGTTAAATGCCTACGATCCGAAAAAGTTTCACTTGCATCGTGGTTTCATAAAACCACACATTTGTGTAAAAAAAGGAAACATACAAGCATGTCGATTCTGCAAAAAATCTCACCATGAAAACTCGCGTAGAGTGAGCTGTCAGTGTCATCCCACTGATGCTAGGGAGTGACCAAGCATTACATAATCATAATAGAGATTTTAATAATATTTTTATGCTAATTCTATTGATCATTTTATATTATTTCAAAACTAGTATTTAAGTGATGAAACGTTACTATTTAGGGTTTTTTTTTTTAATAAAATAGCACAACAGAAATTCAGTTAGACAACAGCAAGTTAGCAACAGTCACTTGAATGGGTAAAGAAAACACCAAAATGATTTCTTAAATTATATTAAAGATACATCTACACCTGCGACTCAGGCAGTGTGGTGATGATGTCAGAATCACCAGGGTCGGTGATGGCGAGTGTGCACACCCTGTAGTACTTTCCGCATGCTGTGCCCAACTCGATGTTGTTTCCACTGTAGTGGTGGACGCCAGTCTTGGCCAGAAGTGCGTAATACTCGATTTCCGATTTCCTATAACAAAAGTATAACATTGTTACAACATGAAATACACCACAATATGTACTGCACAGTCACGAGCATGCATATATTACTATGAACAACTCGGCAATATCTGGTTGCTTGATTTATCCATTAATAAAATAACGGGAAATTTAAGAGGCCTAGAGGAGCTAAACGCAAGTTTTATAACGCCTAAAAGTATATGATCCACTGCAGTAAACAAAATCAGAAAAATATATGATATTCTTCAGGATATATCCTAGGTAGATAGTGTGTTGAAAACATAATATAACTAATTTGATACGATAGAAAAAAATCACGAAATTACCTCTAAAAAAATCTTTTAACGCGTAAAAATCATACTAATATACATGCAATCATTCTGATTTTTTGTCAGATTATTCTACAAGCAACATATTAGCATAATAGTGTTTTAATTTTTTGATTTAATCGATGGATTTATTGTAAATCGTATATTCTTATTTCCGAGCATAATACGTACGCATGTGTGCGTAAACGCCTGTGTACCGACAGTGCCGGCCGAGGCCTGATGCTATACAGACGTGTCGCTCTTTTCGCCGCATTATTTCCGCCCCGATTGTTTAATGTTTTTGTAAAGTTTTGTTTGTGAATTCATTGTTTCATATTTTCTTTGCGTAAATATTTTTATTTCGTGTAGATATAAAATACTTTAAGTTAAAATAGCGTAATAAAGTACTAGTTTGTTATAAAGTTGTATCATTTGTAAAAGAAAAATCAACAAAAAAAGAAAAAGAAATGGAATGTCATGGGAAAGAAAGTGAAACCCGTTGCGAGGACTAAAAATAAAAAAAACGTTCATATAAATCAAATGCCGAACTTATGAACGAAATTAAAAGGTAAGATAGAGCATTATATTATTACTAAATATTTATTTTTATAATCATAAAACTATGAATTTTGGAAACGTCTAAGTAAGTGCAATCAGTTCATATGGTCTGTATTTTCAGTTCCTCTTTCAAATGATATAGTAGCGAATTTAAAATAAATGTGGATTTACAGTGTGGATTTAAAGTCTAGAATGCCTGGGTTCAAATCTCAGGGATGGTGTTTTTTATTTGATTTGAATTATTTACTATATTTTGCACTGACTCTAATTTTATATGAAACTGACATTAATTTAATTCATTAATAACATATAAATACTTTATTAATGAATTAAATTCAGGCAAAACATGTTGGTCCGGTAAAATAAATGTTTCCATCTACATGTGCATATTACACATGTTTGAACAAATAAATTTATCTTTATCTTATTTAAACTACTACGATGTACATATATTTATTAAATACATTTCTATAATTAAGTATATAAATTAAAAAAAACCTTTAAAATCGAATTATTTTTACAGGAGAAAAACGGTCGAATATATCAACACGGAAGCTATTCCAATACGTAAGTACCTCCACCTTATACAGGGTGGCCCAAAAGTCGTGGATAAAACGCAACTAGGGGTTAGATGGGGTCATCAGCAGCAAAAAGTTGTTCTACGGGAGGTCCTTAAGGTCAACCCCTGCAGAGTTATAATTTATTTTGTGTTTTTTTATGAGAAAATTGACTTTTTTTAACTAATTCTTATTTTCTTATATATTCGAAAAAATCTACACCTGTATCTTTTTTATAATTTTCACTAGATTGGTACTGATGAGTCTTTGCGTTAGACATGCTATTTATGGTTGTTTATTGGGTGTGTTGAAGATAATATTAAGTTTGACGATTTTTTTTTTCTCAAATCATAACTTTTTATTTACTTCGGACCCCACTGTGAAAAAAAAATACTCTACCGAAAAGTGATCCTGTATTACAAGTTTTGGCGCATATAATAGGGATTCTGAAAAGGTATTACACATGGCTATGCGTGGCTTTGATATCTTTCAAGGACGATTATTCGTAGCAAGGCCAAAGTTAACCCAACCATAAAACTCGGTTAGGCTTATTTAAAAATAAACTGGAACTAATAGAATTAATGACAAAGACTCTCTGCCTCTCTTTTACACTAACCATTTAATCCTTTGTCAATAAAGGCCGGTTCGCCCGTCAGTTCTGGTAGCGATATCTTTTCTAGGAAACAAAAGGCAGGGCCAGCCGGGGGATGCGCGTGAGCATGTTTCTCTAGAATGTTTAGTGTTCTTTAGTGACTCGGTTCCTGCCTGTGAGTACGCACGTGTTCTTTTTCTCGGTTTTACGACGACTTGTGATCAGTTTCTTTCCTTTGACCTACGCTTTGTTTTTCGGACTTGTGACAGATTGCCTACCTGTGACCAGTGCTGTGTGAATCGGACTAGATTCGAAATCGGACGGATCGGCTACAAAAGTGGACAGATGGCTGCTGCGAGGAGAGAATACACCCAACGCTAGTATGCAGAAATGCATTACCTGTATGGCTATTGCGGCGGTAATGCCCGGGCTGCTATCAGGGAATATCGCCAACGCTACCCTAACCGTGATCGTTTTCCGGACTACAGGGTCTTTATGCGCGTACATAATTCGTACATGGAGGGAGTCTTACCCGGTCAGCATGCTCCGAGAGCAGGCAGACCAGTGGTGCAATTTGAAAATGAAGACGAAGTGCTGAGAGAACGATTGGATGCTAGTATAAGTCAACGCCAAATATCCCGTAATCTCGGGATTCCAAGATCGACGGTGCAACGTGTCATTAATAGAAGCAAATATCACGCCTACCATGTGCAAAGGGTGCAAGCTTTGCTGCCCGGTGACTGAACCTAGAGTGCGGTTTTGCAGAGAGATGCTAAGATACCACAGAGTGGATCCGCAGTTCTTCAACAAGGTTTTATGGAAGTATGAGTCAACTTTTAGAGGAATGGGAGTATTCAATATGCAGAATCTACATTTTTACTCCAGCGTAAACCCCCATATCATAAGAAATGATCGATTCCAGCATCTGTTTGGTATTAACATGTGGGCTGGTATAATTGGCCAGCAGTTGGTGCTGCATGAAATGCCAGCAAGACTGAATGGTGCTCAGTATTTAAATTTTTTGCAAAATAATTTAAACCATATTCTTAACGAAGCTGAAGTTCCAGTAGAAAGAATAGCAGAAATATGGCTGCAACATGATGGCGCCCCACCTCACTACGCTCGAGCAGTTAGAGATCATTTGAACGAGCGCTTCCCCAACCGGTGGATTTGTCGAGGCGGACATATTGCGTGGCCACCCCGGTCGCCCGATTTAAATCCATTAGATTTTTTTATTTGGGGCTATTTTAAAGAAATAGTTTACCAAGGAGAGAACAATAGCGAACAAGAACTACGACAAAAGCTCGAATTTGCTAGGGTACAAGTTACTAACAATATAGGTGCATTCCGTGGGTTACGTAGGAATTTTATTAGACGGTGCAGATTATGTATTATGGTCAGAGGCAGGAATTTTGAGAATTTATTGTAAAATGTTTTGCTTTAAAACAATTATTTCACAATCGTTGTTTTGTTTTTTCGTCCTAGAAAGATATTAGAGCCACTCATGGCCATGTGTAATACCTTTTCAGAATCCCTATTAAATGCGCCAAAACTTGTAATACAGGGTCACTTTTCGGTAGAGTATTTTTTTTTTCACAGTGGGGTCCGAAGTAAATAAAAGTTATGATTTGAGAAAAAAAAATCGTTAAACTTAATATTATCTTCAACACACCCAATAAACAACCATAAATAGCATGTCTAACGCAAGGACTCATCAGTACCAATCTAGTGAAAATTATAAAAAAGATACAGGATGTAGATTTTTTCGAATTTTAATAAGAATTAGTTAAAAAAAGTCAATTTTCTCATAAAAACACAAAATAAATTATAACTCTGCAGGGGTTGACCTTAAGGACCTCCCGTAGAACAACTTTTTGCAGCTGATGACCCCATCCAACCCCTAGTTGCGTTTGATCCTCGACTTTTGGGCCACCCTGTATAAGCTATAATAACAATAAATAGAAGCTCAAAATACCAAATGTTTTTGTTTTTTTTTTTTCAGAAAACGACCTCGGCTTATTTGATAATAGGCATGACGAAATAACTGGTTCATCTGAAAATTGCGATGTTATTTGTCACAAGTAAGAATTTAAATTAATGAATTAATTTTTCCGCAAACACATTTTACTCAGATTGATTACTTAGAATTCTTGTAGGTTTAATATTTCAATGTTTTATACGAATAAAAACGTATTTTATCTATCAAGAAATTATATTTGTATTCATTTCTTTTTCAGATGGAAAACTATAGGTACTCCTGAAAAGAACATCCAAATTGGACATAGGATTATTAACGTTTCCCACGTTTTGGAAAAGTTATATGAGATCTCAAATCACGGACCATTAGATAGAAACCTAACAAAAAGCTTGAAATTAAATTTCACATAACGTTAACCTGAAAAAGAGCGTAAAACTTGGTATTTTTTTTGTAATAAAAATGTTTTTAGTTTAATTGAATCAGTTTTATTTAAAAATAACTGTTCCCGCGATCCAGGATGAAAAGTAGCCTATGTCCTTCTCCAGATCATGGTCTGCCCATGTCCCAAATTTGATCTAAGTCTGTTTAGCTGTTTCAGCGTGAAAGCATAAGAAACAAAACTCACTTTCGCATTTATAATATTAGTTAGGAACGCATCCTTAATTTTTCAAGTATCACATAAAACAAATAAAAATAATTTCATTGTCCTATTTATTTTTTGTTAGATCTATACTATCGCGCTATACGCGCAAACTGTAAGAACTTGCGCGTCGTTGCTGCGCCATCTATTAGAATACACGGGCGTAACCTCGCTATGCCGTTAGTTATATCGGCGTCGTCGTTAGATGGCGTTCACGTCGATTGTGTAAATGTGTGCGTGCGTTTTTCAAGGACACTTAGGTCTTGTAGTCCTCTTAAGTGATAATTTGTGGAAGGCAAATACAAGTGGCAACACAAATTTAATGTGTCATCGAAGGAACACCAAAACTATCCAGCGCAACAAGCGACGCCAAAATATAGGATGCTGCATAGGCTTCAAAAATATGTGTCAATGCAATTGCGTCTTATTTAGCTGCCTACTCAGCTAGATTTAGAAGAATGTGATGTCAGGTTTTGGTCGAAAACATCTGACGTCACTTTGGCAGCAAATCTGACAGAATAATATTTAGATTCCGTAAAAATCGCAATCAGTGCTGTTCATATTGCAAAAATATGTACTCAACTAGCACTAGACACAATAGAACTTTTTATTGTTCTCAAACCTAATCAGCTTGCGTGACAGCTGGAAGCATAATTAACTGACATGAAATGGTTGAAAATAGAAATGGCATTTAAGCGTTTTTTTTTTCATTGTGACAACGGTCCTTGTCGACTGTTCTGCCAGTATCAATCACACTGGTGCAGATTCCCTTGTTCACAAACTAAACTAAATTTAAGTTCAGTGCATCCTTTTCTTTCTATTTCATTAAGAAAAGGACAGATGATCAATTTTAGTTTAGTCCTGTCAAATTAATCAGCGCTTGACGTAAATTGACGTAATTTTAGTAGGCAAGTTTTTAATCACGTCTAAACTTGTATGGAGTATTGACAGGCGCTGATTAATTTGACAGGACTAAACTAAAATTTATCTTCTGTCCTCTTCTTAATCAAATAGAAAGAAAAAGATGCACTCCACTTAAATTTAGTTTAGTTTGTGAACAAGGGAATCGGCGCCATAGTCACACAATCAGTATCTGTGAGTATGGAATAGTTTTAGGAACCTTCTCTTGTATGTAGTCTACTAGACAAGAAGCGAAATTGGATGCTTGTAGCTCGCCTTCACATTCATGCCACCAATAACAGGTTACTTCGTGAGTTGCTAAGTTGTAAACTGTAAAATTATGACAACAAAGCTTTGTCTTATGATGAATTATGACAACAAAGCTTTGTCTTTGACTGCGCTAGCTTGAACATACAGGGCGTCCCACGGATATGCCACATGGAGGGAAAGTACCTTGAATATTGTAGATGGAACATTTTACTGAAAGAAGACATTATTTGAATTTAAAAAACAATTTAAACTGCATTCATAGATATTTAAATAATTACACGGTTGAACCGGAAATCGAACCCATTACACGAGAAAAATAATCGCCCTGTACCTTTATCATACCGATCGAAAGGGTTCATCATAAGGATTATTTTTTGCTAAATAACATAGTGTCACAAATAAAAGGAAGACCATGAATTTTAACATACATAATCAGCCTATAATGTTCCCACTGCTGGGACACAGGCCTCCTCTGTGTGAGAGGGAGTGGGCCGTAATCCACCACGCGGGCCCAGTGCGGGTTGGTAGATGTCACATGTCTTCGAATTTTTGGTTCTAGGACATGCCGGTTTGCTCACGATGTTTTCCTTCACCGTTTTAAGAGCAGTGGTGATGAAATAATTTACACAAAGTAAAGCGCCTGTCCGGGTTCGAACTTACGACTTAAAACTCGTAAGTCGCAGCCGTTACCACTGGGCCACCACTGCTCATGAATTTTAACATTTGATGTGAAATTTTGTTCACAAAAATGAAAAGCTCGACACTGCCGTAAGGACATACAATTGACATTATCTTAAGTACCTATTACTAATATATGTACTTGAGAAGTATGCATCTTTCATTTTGTGTCGATTTTTTGATCTTGTTGTGGTGGATATTTAGAATAATACGTCTAAGTTCTGCTTGTGAGCTACAAGCAGAACCACCACAACAAGATCAAAAAATCGACAGGAAGCGAAATAATTAAAAGAGTGCGACTTTGTATTCAACAGGAAAGGACTCATTTTGAGCATTTGATAAATTTATTAATTTTGTATTAAAAATGTTGAAGTTCATGGTCTTCCTTTTATTTGTGACACTATGTTATTTAGCAAAAAATAATCCTTATGATGAACCCTTTCGATCGGTATGATAAAGGTACAGGGCGATTATTTTTCTCGTGTAACGGGTTCGATTTCCGGTTCAACCATGTAATTATTTAAATATCTATGAATGCAGTTTAAATTGTTTTATAAATTCAAATAATGTCGTCTTTCAGTAAAATGTTCCATCTACAATATTCAAGGTACTTTCCCTCCATGTGGCATATCCGTGGGACGCCCTGTATATTTAAACATACTGTTAGATTTTCCAAATTTCCAAACATTTTTTTTTTTGTTTTTGTTAGATGCTGCCAAAGTGATAGAATAGAACACTCTTTATTATGTACACCATAAAAATTACAGATATAAATGTAGAAAGTTTACATAGGGTGACACAATGGGCGGTCTTATTGCTAAAAGCAACCTTTTAAAGACAACCTTTGGATGGATTAGAAAGGAAAGGAGAGATATTTTCGATCAAACTAGGTATCACATTCTTTTGAATTTAACAGTAGACTGACATTTATGATGTAAGACAAGTTCGTTAATATTGCATTGACACATATTTTTGAAACCGATGTAGTATCATATATTTTGTCGTTGCTTGTCTTGCCAATAGTTTTGGTGTTCCTTCTATAGAAATACTATACAATGCAAGATCAGCTTATACTGTAAATGTGTAGCTTGATATGTAGCCGTGTGTACCTAACCATTAAATAAATGCTTAAACATACTGATTTATTATTAAAATAAATGCATCTTGCTCACCTGTCAAAGTTCAGCAAATGAGTTATGACTACTCCATAGGTTTCCCATGTGGATCAGAAACAGTCATGGCATTTTGTGTTTCAATTTCAAATTAAAAAGGCTACACATTATTAACCTGTTGGTATGATTATGGCGAGTATCAGTACAAATTCTCAATTTTCTATTCTCTTTTTCTAACTTGATAGTACAATTGACTTACTCAAGGTAATCAAGTTTCATAATTTCAACATGACTGCTTCATGAAACACTATGAGGGAATCCATACTTCTTAGTCCAATGACTCCATATGCTTCCCTTTGACAGACACAATATTGGGAAACTCTACTTCTCAGTAGTCTCACCTTAGAGGAGGAGCATTCTTGGCGATGATGACCAGCTTAGCTTTGCCCTGGCGGAGAGTCTTCAGTGTCTGCTTGTAGCCAAGACAGTACTTGCCCGATTTCATAACCAGGGCCAAGCGGGAGTTTATAGACTCGATGGTCTTTTTCTGAAAAAGAAAAAAAAGAGCGCATTGAAGAACTGGACATGTCTAGTTACTGGATGACGCCTCTTTTGTGGTTTAGACGAGTTGATTTCTAAGCCATTGATTTGCATTCATCTAAAATCATCGGCAGCTGGCACCTGGAACGGCCTAGCCTTAAGATGTTTGTAGAAAAACAATTTTTATTACAGATAACCTGCAAAATGCTCAAATAATGTTTGATACGTTCTCAACCTTACAAATTATGAAATTAGCAAGCCTATCTTGTATCAAATTGATCTTGGACATAAGTTTATTTAGGATTATTAAATAAAAAAGATATGAAATAACCCCGTTCAAGTCCAACTATGTTTCAAGCACGTGTAGGATACTAACCTGTTTCTTGGCCGCAACCATTGTTTGTTGTTGTAATCACGAATTACTGAAATAGAAAAGGAAAAATAAGCTTTTCTTTGTAAACGAGAACACTTTAGTTCGATTCCAATAAATAAAAATGTAATTTCCAACAGAATAAATTAAAACGCACCTCTCGTAAAAACGCGTTGCAAAGAAAAGAACGAACGAATTAATGAATCAATGAATGAAGTAAAGTTCAGGGAATGAATGAAGTAAATTAACTATTAACCGAACGAAGCAAAGATTTAGGAACAGGAAGTTTTCAAATTAGTCGATAGTCGATACCATGGAATGAGTATGTACTATGATACGCCACACATGAGTCGAGTAAGAGAGTCCATTTTATTACACAAAGTGACAGCTAGCACATGTCAGTTTACTCCAGTGAATTAGTAATTCGATTTTTTGTTTGTAGTTCTAGTTAGTACTGATAAGGTTATACGATGCACAGTGGAACGAATGTATGGGAGCGGTTGGACGTAGACATGTCCGAAAAATAAGAGTAAAATTATGCCAAACTAATGATGCCATCTTATTCGATTACTTAATGCCTTCATAAATTGTGGTGATGAATTTCTTCATAACTCCCATATTTCGGGAGTAATTTGAGAAAATGTGAAATTTTACTATGAAAATGAGTGTATCGAGCTCTCTCCCTCCTGATTCCGGGCTTGTTTCAAGTAGCGGTCTCTAATATCGTAATGCTATTACTAAGAGCTATATTTAATACTAAGACACATAGTGCGCCAAATGTGCACTTTCTGGGATAAAAGGAAATGAAAATTTAAAAAAAAAAACGTTTTTTCCCCATTTGTATTTACTTTAAACCGCAGACAGACTTATTAAGAGGTCTATAAATATATTATATATATACAGAAATATATATTAACAAAAATATTCACAAGAACTGATGAGAGTATGACTTTTAAGTAAGTTGATAATAAATTACCTAGTTTCATTAAAAGTACAATAAATAATTAAGATGTAAGCTCTAATTTACTAAGTTACACATTTTAAAACAATAACATCATTTAATTATCTTCGTCATCATCATCATCATCAATTAATTCAAATTCAGAATCGATGTCCGCTAAATCATTTATGTTAACAAATTCGATATCACTTTTCTCAGAATCCGTAAGCTCATAAAATTCCTTAAAAGAAGATTTTTTTACAAACTTATTTCCTTTTGGACGGATACTTGTAACAAGTGGATCAGAAGACAGTAAAAGATTGTGCATAATATCTTCATTGCATGAGATACTGCTATGCTTTCGAGAATGCCCCTCTCTATATTTTCTAAAATCTTTATTTCTAGCCTCAGATGCCTCTTCGGATAGAAAACCAATGGGCACAATTGACATGTTCTGAACTATGTCTGGCCCATGCATTAAAATTTTATGAAGTGAAGAAGGCATATAATACCATGGGTATAACTCCACGTAAAGCTTAGCAGTATCAAAGCAGAACTCTCGGAATTTAGTTACGTTGATCTTCTCTCCTGATGAAATACACTGCAAGATCACACAGATTTTTCTTAAAAGCATAGCATCTATTCCGGTCAGTTCAGCAGATTTAGTGTAGTTTTCAAAAAATCTCCTTGCCGAGTTGCCATTGTTGGTGGATCCACTGCCTTGTTTCACAACATCGAGAAGTAAGCCCGTTTCTCTTCTTACAGCCTCTTGAACTCTTTTCTTCCTGTCATCAACTTGCCTTTTTGCTATATCACCCCTTACTTGCCATGATTTTATGTCTAATTTGTAGGAAATGTGTAATAAGCATTCCATTGAGCGAATCCAAGCGTGAAGGGTGCTTAAGCTATATTTATACATGTCCTCGTTTGCGTGTTTATCTTTGATTAACTCTAAATTATTCATTTCTTTAGGACAAGCCTTGCATATGTCACACACTGAAGCTGCTGTATTGGATATAATGGAATGAATTTTACCATCAATCATTGTCAACAGCAGTTGGTGTTTGACACTAATTCCATCAGTGATGGTGGATGGAGTTAAGGCTTCAATCTCTGCTTCGATTTCAGCCATCTCTCTCTGCACATTTTCTTTGGTTTCCTTTATAAACTTAAACAATATTGGCCGGCAAAATGAAGTGGAAGATGGTCGCTCGTTTTCCCAAATTGTTACACCTTTTGAGACGAGCCGCAGTGGTACAAGACTAATCATAAAATTACTAGCAAGATCGATTTGCTCATCTTCACTCGTCCTTTGATGATAAATGCTTTGGCTAGATGATCCGTCAAAACCCCATTTGCTGGTCAATACGAGCTGTTGATTGGGATCAACAGGGGTTTCTAACGACCTAATAAGTCTTCTTGAGGTTAAATCCATCAAGGCTTGTAATTTGATTTTTGCAGAGCTCTCTGTAACTGTGAGATCTTCTTTGGCCGGATAGCACTTAATTTTTTCTTTAACCAACATGTAGTAACTCGGGTATTGAAGAGCTCCTTCTTGAGTGTTGAAATCCCGAAGAGTGTTATAGCGCCATTTCGATAAGTTCATCGATACATAAAGAGCCAATGCCTTCAAAGGGGATATTTCCCGTACCTGAATTGATTTACCTTCAATGAAGGCTTTGATTTTTGAGGCCTCTTCTGGATTCTCCGTCAAGTATTTCATAACATAAGCTGTATCGCTTTGTCCTGCCTTTTGAAGCGCCCTTTCGGCCGAAAACATAATTTCAGCGCTGCTACTGCTGCATGAAAGACTATCTTCAGTGCGTCTTCTTTTTTGCCGGTTACTAAGGTCCTCAAAAGATTTACGAGGACTAGGATGTGTACAAGTTGAAGCATCAGATTTAGCAGGAGAAATTATGGGCTCGATGACGTCACTTATATTTTCTGTAGAAGGTTCCATATTTTCATTCTGTAATTCCGGCCATTGAATTGCAGCCTGTAGCCAAATCTCATGTTTCTTCCGAAACTTATCTGTGCTTCTTCCAGACTGTGTCCATTTTGCATAAATGCGGTAGCAAAATCGACGACACCAGTCTTTTAAACTTGTTTCAGCACTTTCACATAACTGAACACAACTGTTATCTTTTAAAACACTGAACAAATAGTTAAAGTCGCGTAAATCTTTATGTGCGCGTGCGCATAAAGCAACGTGAATATCAAGATTTGTATTAAAATTTGGAAAATACATTGCGAGATTAGCTTGGATACAACGAGGTGTAAATCAACACTGATTTTAAAGTTACTAATAGTGACCTATTTATATAAAATCCAGGTATCCCAGGTATCCTTTGTTAAATATTGCAAGGTAATTAGTTATTGTGATAATTAGTAAATGATGCATGCTAAATTAGTGTATTAAGAGCCATTTAGTAATTAAATAATAGCAATGTTCTTATCAGTAATCATTAGTGCATCAGTTTTATATGTAAACCTTAAGTCCCTAATTATATATCCTAATTAGCTTATATCTTCTCTAATTGGCTGCTCAGAAATGTTATTGTAATAAGGTAAACCTTTAGAAAAACGGTTTTAATCAACAAAATAAACAAAAAATAAAAAAATTGTGTTATAAAATAAACATCACTCTTTATCCCAGAAAGTGCACATTTGGCGCACTATGTGTCTTAGTATTAAATATAGCTCTTAGTATTAGCATTATGATATTAGAGACCGCTACTTGAAACAAGCCCGGAATCAGGAGGGAGAGAGCTCGATACACTCATTTTCATAGTAAAATTTCACATTTTCTCAAATTACTCCCGAAATATGGGAGTTATGAAGAAATTCATCACCACAAGTTATGAAGGCATTAAGTAATCGAATAAGATGGCATCATTAGTTTGGCATAATTTTACTCTTTTTTTTCGGACATGTCTACGTCCAACCGCTCCCATACATTCGTTCCACTGTGCGATGCGGACTAGTCCCAGACTAAGCCAGCGCAGAGCCTGTAGCAAATTCAACTTAGGGGTCACCTTGCTAGATTTTAGTTTGTTTCTAGGTTCACAAGTCTGGAGATAAAATACAAATAAAACAGTAATATTATTAAATCGTTTTTCTCGATATAACACTAGCAGAATTGACATTGACAAATAAGAGATGGCGCTATGTGTTTGCAAATGTAAATCAGTATTTCCTTCGCAAAACGAAATTATTGTTTTAACGAAATATGGGTTATTTGATTTAAAACGTTAGTGCAAATCGTTCTTAGATCAAAATGAGAATATTAAGTTTTTGCATTTGCAGTTATTGCATATTTGCATCCTAAACAATGATATCGAAGATATCGAAAAACATTCAGAGAATTTGTTGCTGGTAAATTTGCCAGATACAAAATCAAAGGAAGACCGGTCATTCATAGTCCGCGGAGAATACGCAAGAATTTTCGAAAAGTACCAAGCTCTCCAATAAAAACTAAATAGGTCTACTATTAATTGTAATTTTAATAAATGGAAATTCTAGTACTATTGCTTTTTATTGTCTCGTAGATGGTGTGAAAAGTAGAGTGTTCTCCTCGGGGATAAAGGTGACTTCGTCTTGGGCGGGCTTGAATCCTTCGCTGCACTCAGGATTCTTGTCTTAGTTAAGGCAAGAAGAAGAGCATCGCTCGGGAGATAGATCTAAACTCGCTAGTTCCGCTCGAGAGTTGACACTAGAATCCTTCATTACCCTCGGATTTCCGGCCACCGTAGGCGCGGGCTTGCAGACGGTGTGCAATGGGTAGCTCACCGTCCGATAAGGACCAGGCCCGGGTCGACGGCGCGTTGTGTTCCACGTGCGCCCCAAAGAGATGATAGGACAAGTGTAGGGGTCCGCTAGGGCCGATGCGTGCCAGGGTCGCGGGAAGGTACGAAAGGGTTACCGAGGCCCTTGGAAACACAGGCAACGGAAGAAACACGGGTGGGTAACTCTCCCGCTCTGCCCAGAGCGGGAGAAGTTATTTGATAATTTCCCATCCAAAAAAAAACCCTCGAGATTCAATACGCCGCACAGTGGGTCGAAACGATGATTTTAGTGACTTAGGGATCAACTTTGTTTTTTTAATTTTTTCTTTATGCGGATCGATAGAGCTCATTAACCTCAATAATAATTGTTCTGATATTTTTTTTCCTAAACTTGCTCCTTTGGGTGGAAAAATGCATTTTGATATTTTTTTTGTATGGAGCGGACCAAATTAAATTAAATTTCTGCCAAGTGGCGTGTGATCCCGCTTTGAAACTATATTTTTCTTAGGGGTTGTCCAGTCTACTATCATTTGATGATTTGAACATTTGCATAAAGTTGCAACACTGCTAAATAAATGGATCGAAAAAAATAAAAAAAATACTTTGAATAAAAAGCTTCATTTTTTATTTTCGGATGTTCTTTTAAGTTATAATTGATATGGAATAGTAAGTAAAAGCACTTAATAATTCACATAATTACTTAAAGACTAACGACAATACTTTTAAAGGTCCCTGATTTGCTTGAATTTACTAAGTACGTATTATTTAAAAATGTGGATCTATTCATTTCTATTTGTTTCTTTAATGAACTTATAAAGTCTTTTAAATTAGATTTAATACTGAATAGTAAGTAAAGATACATGCAAATACAAATTTACTAAAGGTAAAAACTTCAAACTAACTATATACAACAACAAATTTACTATTTCCTTTCAGTCATGACATACAAACTAATAAAAAAAATCAAGAAACTTACAATCTATCAATAATGTTATTCACTATCTTGTAAATTATCTACATCAATAAAATCTAAATCGGATTCTGAAGGAAAACTCAGCAGAAGCTCTTTGACTTTTGGAGAGAGAACCATTCTATTTTGTTTCGCCAATTGAGGCCGTAAAGTTGTGATCTTTGGATCAGACGACAAAAAAAGATTGTGTAAAACATCCACATTTGTCGCCGTTCTACTTACCTTTCTAGAATGACTCTCTCTATATTTCCTAAAATCTTTATTACGAGCTTCCGCTGCCACTTCCGACAGTTTCCCTATAGGTATGACACCAAAGTTCTTTATTATGTCACTCCCATGTTCCCATAATTTATGTACACTGGAAGGCATATAACACCAGGGATACAAGGTGGTAACATACAATTCTGCCGTATCTTTACAAAATTCGGAAAATTTAGAAAGGTCCATGCGCTCTCCAGATGCAACGGTTGGAAGAATCACGTGAAACGTTTCTATCAAATCTTCACGAATCCCAGTTATGCGGGCTGTTGTTGCTGCATCCATGAAAAATCTTCTGGCAGTATTGCCATCATTGGTTGTGCCTACTCCTTGTTTGACTATGTCGATGAGTAAACCGCATTCCCTCTTAAATGCTTGCTGTATAGCACTCTTTCTAAGGGACAGTTTTTCTTTGTCGTCGCCTCTGCAACTCCATTTTTTGAAGTCCGATAAGCTGCAAAAAAAAAAAGAAATATCACTTAAAAATAATCCCACAGGAAACTACAAACATGAAAAAATATGAAGTAATAAAATTATATTTACCGATATGAAGTAAGCACTCCATGCATCTTATCCAGGCATGTAAGGATGACATACCATACTGGTACATTTCCTCGTTTTTTTCTCCTTGAGAAAATGCCTCTAAATTGTTCATCTCTGACGGTTTTGCCTTGCAAATATCACAGACAGCTGCAGATGTATCCGACAAATATGATGTTATTTTGCCGTCTATCATCGTCAGGTACAATTGATGCTTAACTTCTACTTGGTGGATTCTTGTTGGCAGACGTCTTTCTATTTCTTCTGTTATGTTACCCTTTATAGTTGCCACTGTTGTCTGGGTTTCTTTGGTAAATTTAAACATTATCGGACGACAATAGAAAGTCGATGATGGTCGGTCGTTTTCCCAAACAATTGTTCCATCAGATTGTTGAAGCCTTATAGGAACTAGATTGGCCATCAATATAGTAGAGTCATCAAACTCTTTCTCAGTCTTTTGTTTGTAATTGCTTTGACCTGAGGCTCCATCAAAGCACCATTTGCTTATAAGTAGTAACTCTGTTGCCGAGTCCAAATCCAAAGCAATTACATCTAAAAGCCTAGAAACCGTCAAGTTGAGTAATGCTTGCAGTTTAATAGCAGCTCCTTCTTCAGTTATGGTTATGTCTTCTTTCCCTGGATAACATTTTGACTTTGCTTGCTTAATTTTATAATAAGAAGGGTATACATCAGACCCATTTTCACTGGCTGCTTCTCTTAGGCTTATATATTGCCACTTACTTATTTTAAGTGAAACTAATAAAGCATAATAATAAATTATCGGGTGAATATGTACTACTGTTGGCTTTATTTGCACTTAAACACTGCTTAACTTTTTCTAGATCCTTGGGGTGATTTAGCAAATGGTTCATTATTTTTCCTACATCCTCATTTCCAGTGTTTCATAAACTAGCAATTGTAGTAGCTTTCAGTTCACCCGGAGATAACGAAAGCGATTGGTTTATTTGATCAACGCGTCTTCGTTTTTGCCTGGAGCCCAATTCTTCGAAAGGTTTTCGAGGTGTAAATGTAGATGTTGAAGCTTCTGTAGCAGATGGTGGTAGATTTTCAACATCTTCAATATCAGAAATCTCGAGCTTTTCCTGTTCAGTGTTCACAGTTTCAGGTATTACTCCTTCGGGCCAGTTTATCGCACTTTCTAACCAATCACCATTTCTTCTCAAAAACGGTGCTAACGTGCGACTACTTCGTTCCCATCTTGCACTTAAATTTGAACAAAAGCGCGTACAGAATTTTTGGAGCTTAGCACTGTTCTCTTGCATCACGTTTATTTTATTTTGTAGGTATTGGAAGAGTTTTTTACTATCTGACAGCGACTTAAGCTGCTCTCTTAAAATCATAAATAAATCTAAATTGTTAACTAAATTTTCCATTATAACCAAAAGGGACGATCACAATCACAATAGATGTTAATAGTAGTACGAATAAACGAACACTAGTAAATATATAATAAATATGGTAATTTTATACTTCCAGTGACAATCAAATGTTTACTAATATTTCTACTACCCTCGTTAACATTAAAGTAATGACTAAAAGTGAAAAACATTGTTTTTTATAAAGTAAAAAGTCAAGCTAATTACAGTCAATAGAAATTTATAGATAAATGATATCCACATTTTTTAGTAATACGTAATTAGTAAATTTAAGCTAATAACGAACCTTAATATATTGTCGTTAGTTGTTAATTAATTATGTGAATTATTAAGTGCTTTTACTTACTATTCCACATCAATTTTAACTTAAAAGAACTTGAGAAAATAAAAATTATTCAATGTATTTTTTAATTTTTTTTCGATTCATTTATTTGGCAGTGTTGCAACTTTATGCAAATGTTCATAGCATCAAATGATAGTAGACTGGGCAAGCTTTAAGAAAAATATAGTTTCAAAGCGGGATCACTCGCCACTTAGCAGGAATTTAATTTAATTTGATCCGCTCCATACAAAAATATCACAAAATGCATTTTTCCACCTAAAGGAGCAAGTTTAGGAAAAAAAGCATCAGAACAATTATTATTGAGGTTAATGAGTTCTATCGATCCGCATAAAGAAAAAAGTAAAAAAACAAAGTTGATCCCTAAGTCACTAAAATCATCGTTTCGACCCACTGTGCGCCGCAACACTGCCTTAGTGCATAATCTACTATTATGATTTTGTCGCGTGCTTGTGGGCCAAAAGTCTCGCAGACGCGGCGCCACAACTGTTGTGTGTGGGACCAGCATTAAGCTAGAGTTGACGTGACAAGAGGAACGTCATCCAGTAGTAAACGTCACTTCTCTTGAGTAAATATAATATGTTCTGTGCGTCACTTACTGAACGTCACCAGCACCGACCACGGCGACCACATCAAAGTGGCATTAAACTTCTGTCAGAAGAGTTGTGCTACTTAAATTAAATTTATCAAAAAGGGGGGTCTTGCGTGAAAGTTAAGTAATTTTTTTAGAACATGTCCGAAAAAAGTGCAAAAAAAGTTAAAAATTCAGGACCCTCCGCTATAGGAAAATTCTATCTATTAGCATACAATGGTATCCAAACTTTGGGGTAAGTTCAAAGTTTAAATAATTCCTACTTATAAACAAAATATCATGCATTGTAATAATTTATTGTTACCTATTATCCAAAGGTAAGCTAGTCATAATCTCCACACCGTAGGAGAAAAAATATCTGTTACGGTTACCTATGTAGTACTATGTATATTATTCAATTTATCAATAATAATTGAGTTTTGTATTGATTAGTTTGTGAATAAAAATAATTTCCTCTGAAAGAATTAGTTACAATAATAATCCTAACTAATATTATAAATGCGAAAGAGAGTTTGAGAGTTGTCGAGTTGTGTTTGTTTGTTTAATTGTTTCTTACCATTTCGCGCTAAAACGGCTGAACAGATTTGGATTATATGGCACATATGGCACTTATGGCACACCATGACCTGGATTAGGACATAGGATACTTTTTATACCAATATTCCCACGGATGCGGGTGTAACCGTGGGGCACAGCTAGTAACCTATAAGTAGTAAAAGTATTGTCAGACTGCTGGAACTTTATCAAATGGCACATTTTGTATGTTTGTTGTTATTATTTAATTATATTATGTTGGCAGGTGAAAGTTATACAATTTTGGTATTTACATAATAATAATAATAATAGAATAACATTATTTTCCACCACTCCTGAGTCCATATTTTGTTCCAGAGTCCAGGAGAACAAGTACCTAGTAAAATATAGCTGACATAACCAATATTTGTTTCAGATGGTCATACATGCTGTTGCTTACACTTTCACATTTCCTAAATCGTGGAAGTTTGGACACCTTCTGGCCATTAATTAAAACAACTGTGGTTATATTCCAAAATGCTGCAGTACTTGAGGTACAGTTATAGTATTAACAACATCTAACTAGTAAGCATAGTGTGGGATGCCCTCAGCTAGGTGGACAGACAACCTTAAAAAGGTGGTCGGACCAGACTAGATGCAGAAGGTGGAGGACCGGGTGTTGTGGGGCAGCTTGGAAGAGGTCTATGTCCAGCAGTGGACTGAGATAAGCTGTGTTGATTGAACTAGTATTTGCTGCAGTAAACTACTATCTATTAATAATACAGCAAACACAACCACTTCAATTTGGCAAGCAAAAATACAGTATATGGCATGCTGTTGAAGATAAGCTTCCAATTATTCATGTCGAAAAGAAACAGTGGTCATATTTTAACAAGAGACAGATCCCCTTTCAGTAGGTAACATGCACCTTATTAATATAATTTACAACTGGAAGGGCAAAAAAGTGTAAAGAAAAACAAAACATTCTATGTGTCTATATCTAACCATGTGACCATGTCTAATACAGATTTTTTCTCAAAAACTGTGTGATATTGACAACACGGCTTAAAAAGTGAGGTATATTATTCTACACACTATACTGTTTAGGTACTGTGTTTGTATTTACTGTCTTGTCATTGTATTTAAAATATTTTAAATACAATGACAAGACAACATTAGAATAATTTAGCATAATAAGTGTATGGTTTGTACTAAGTATTGAAGTGTACATAGAGAAGAGTACATAAGGAAAGCATTTATTTATAAAGGCATATTGTAGCAATTAGGCCCTTTGTGAGAAAGGTACGGTGGCGGCGCATAAACCGCGCCATAGAAAAAACGTGTCTGTCAACAAGCTTCCATAGTGATCCATACAACACTGACGACCGAGCCTACACACGGCGCATAAACCGTAGTTTTCACACCAAGAAAAACGTGTGTGTACAAAAGGGACAAAGATATATATATAGACAAAGAGAAAAGGAAATCGAAGGCTTTTGCTCTGTTCTGGGACAATTTTGATTTATTTAATTTAAAATAGGTACGCCAACAGCATGTACATTCTACATTAAATAATAAAAGTGGTATCGGTTCTTATACAGGGTGTTTGGTAGAAGGACCGACATTTTTTTGAGGGATAACCTTCGTAAATTCTAAACATTTAAAAATATTGAATAACATGAAAAACAAAATTAAAAACCAAACTGTTTGACTTAAATACCAAAAAACTGACCTAAACAAACATCAATAACACAGGTCAACAGTGGTTTTGGTGCCAAGAAGCTGTAATATTTTTTTAATTTAGGGCCATATACTGATTACATTTATAGCAAAAATATTTATTTCCTACGTGTAGTTTTCTAGATTTTTAATTGAATAGAAAAATATATATTTACACCAAAATCAAACATTTATTAAATTATTATGTACATAAAAACTTTCTTTTACGCGATTTTCGCGAATGAGGTGTAGCAGGACAATCACGTTGCATCCCCCAGCAGTAATCAGCCATCATATGCTGATCCCATCGGCCTTGGTACCTCTCCTCCATAGTTTTTAGGTCCTGGTGAAAGCGTTCCCCTTGTTCTTCGCTATACGAACCTAGATTATCTGGAAACTGATCAAGGTGACTGTGGAGATAATGCACTTTGATTGACATGTTACACCCTAAGTTTTTGAAATTCTCCAGCATGTTATTTACAATTTCGGAGTGGTTACTTGACTTGTGATTTCCCAGAAAGTTTTTAGTAACTTCAACAAACGAATTCCACGCAAGTTGTTCCAAACTGGTCATTGAACTTGAGAAATTAGTATCTTTTATCAATATTCTTATCTGTGGGCCATCAAAAACACCCGCTTTTATCTTTTCTATGCTTAGACTAGGCATTTTTCTCGTTATATAAAGAAAACATTGCCCATTTTTATCTAACGCTTTTACAAATTGTTTCATTAAACCTAGTTTAATGTGCAAAGGAGGCAATATAATTTTATCTCTTGTAACCAAAGGTGGATTTATTACATTCTGCTTTCCCACTTCCAACGTCTCACGTACAGGCCAATCTTTTTTTGTCCAGTGTTGATGCTTAGCACGACTATCCCACAGACAATAAAAACATGGGTATTTCGTGTATCCACTTTGTTGCCCTAATAAGAAGTTAACCATCTTTAGATCTACACAAATGCTCCATTTGTGTTCGTTATATTTGATTTTTTCGAGAACAAATGCAATATTTTGATATTCTTCCTTTAATTTGAATGAGCAACGGGAACAGAACCGTATTGGTTGCCATTGTGTAAAAGAACACACTTTAGGCTTCGTTTAGAGCTGTCCATGAAGAGACGCCATTCATTTGGTTGGTATTCTGAAAGACCCATTTTGAGAAGAAGGCCTTGCACATCTGAACAAAAAACAAGATCATTTTCCGAATTAAAAAATTACAGCAAATCTTGCTCTCTTGTACGATAGAAAGTCACTTTTGTACTAGATGCCAACAAGTTTTTTTCTTTTAATCTAGAAGCCAACACCTCTGCAGATTCTTTAGGTAGTTCAAGGTCCCTTATTAAATCGTTTAGTTCTTCTTGGGAAAAAGGTTTTGGCTCTGTAGATGCTATTTCTTCAATATCACTATCGCTAGACACTTTACTACAGGTTTCTTCAAATGATGGTTCACGGTTAGAACAAAATGTTGGAACAGGTACTTCTTCTGAATGTGGTAAAGGTCTTCTAAGCGATTTTAAGTCTGGATAAGTCATTTTTTTAACATTAATACCACGCAAATTGACACAGCAGAAGTAACAGTCATCGAAGTGATTTTTTTGTTCTCTCCATTGCATAGGCACCCCAAACCTCATACGGCTTCTTCTACCTCTTACCCACTGTCTCAAGTGTTCATAGCACGTTTTGCAAACATTTTGAGGTATCCACGGCTTTTTTTCGTCTACAATTTGCGACTTGAAGTACGAAAAATATGCACTTTTTATAAAATCTGTTATAGGTTTCTTGAACTTTTTGATTATATATTCCCCACAAATGTAACAAAACACATTCGGATCATTTAGACAACTTCTTCGCGATGAAGACATGATATCAAAATCGATTTATTTATAGAAAGGTACTAATAAGACTTAAAACCGTGTTCCCGAAAGTACTAATTAGAGCAAATTTAAAAATCAGAGGGTAGACACAAAACTACACGTGGGAAAAAAAGATAAAAAATATTTTTAGTGTTTCCAATGCACATTTAACACAAAACTGCTAATAAGATCTCGGCACCAAAAAAAAATCTTTCATTTGTTGACCTGTGTAATCTTTTGACCGCCACACAGTGGAACGAATGTATGGGAGCGGTTGGACGTAGACATGTCCGAAAAAAAAGAGTAAAATTATGCCAAACTAATGATGCCATCTTATTCGATTACTTAATGCCTTCATAACTTGTGGTGATGAATTTCTTCATAACTCCCATATTTCGGGAGTAATTTGAGAAAATGTGAAATTTTACTATGAAAATGAGTGTATCGAGCTCTCTCCCTCCTGATTCCGGGCTTGTTTCAAGTAGCGGTCTCTAATATCATAATGCTAATACTAAGAGCTATATTTAATACTAAGACACATAGTGCGCCAAATGTGCACTTTCTGGGATAAAGAGTGATGTTTATTTTATAACACAATTTTTTTATTTTTTGTTTATTTTGTTGATTAAAACCGTTTTTCTAAAGGTTTACCTTATTACAATAACATTTCTGAGCAGCCAATTAGAGAAGATATAAGCTAATTAGGATATATAATTAGGGACTTAAGGTTTACATATAAAACTGATGCACTAATGATTACTGATAAGAACATTGCTATTATTTAATTACTAAATCGCTCTTAATACACTAATTTAGCATGCATCATTTACTAATTATCACAATAACTAATTACCTTGCAATATTTAACAAAGGATACCTGGGATACCTGGATTTTATATAAATAGGTCACTATTAGTAACTTTAAAATCAGTGTTGATTTACACCTCGTTGTATCCAAGCTAATCTCGCAATGTATTTTCCAAATTTTAATACAAATCTTGATATTCACGTTGCTTTATGCGCACGCGCACATAAAGATTTACGCGACTTTAACTATTTGTTCAGTGTTTTAAAAGATAACAGTTGTGTTCAGTTATGTGAAAGTGCTGAAACAAGTTTAAAAGACTGGTGTCGTCGATTTTGCTACCGCATTTATGCAAAATGGACACAGTCTGGAAGAAGCACAGATAAGTTTCGGAAGAAACATGAGATTTGGCTACAGGCTGCAATTCAATGGCCGGAATTACAGAATGAAAATATGGAACCTTCTACAGAAAATATAAGTGACGTCATCGAGCCCATAATTTCTCCTGCTAAATCTGATGCTTCAACTTGTACACATCCTAGTCCTCGTAAATCTTTTGAGGACCTTAGTAACCGGCAAAAAAGAAGACGCACTGAAGATAGTCTTTCATGCAGCAGTAGCAGCGCTGAAATTATGTTTTCGGCCGAAAGGGCGCTTCAAAAGGCAGGACAAAGCGATACAGCTTATGTTATGAAATACTTGACGGAGAATCCAGAAGAGGCCTCAAAAATCAAAGCCTTCATTGAAGGTAAATCAATTCAGGTACGGGAAATATCCCCTTTGAAGGCATTGGCTCTTTATGTATCGATGAACTTATCGAAATGGCGCTATAACACTCTTCGGGATTTCAACACTCAAGAAGGAGCTCTTCAATACCCGAGTTACTACATGTTGGTTAAAGAAAAAATTAAGTGCTATCCGGCCAAAGAAGATCTCACAGTTACAGAGAGCTCTGCAAAAATCAAATTACAAGCCTTGATGGATTTAACCTCAAGAAGACTTATTAGGTCGTTAGAAACCCCTGTTGATCCCAATCAACAGCTCGTATTGACCAGCAAATGGGGTTTTGACGGATCATCTAGCCAAAGCATTTATCATCAAAGGACGAGTGAAGATGAGCAAATCGATCTTGCTAGTAATTTTATGATTAGTCTTGTACCACTGCGGCTCGTCTCAAAAGGTGTAACAATTTGGGAAAACGAGCGACCATCTTCCACTTCATTTTGCCGGCCAATATTGTTTAAGTTTATAAAGGAAACCAAAGAAAATGTGCAGAGAGAGATGGCTGAAATCGAAGCAGAGATTGAAGCCTTAACTCCATCCACCATCACTGATGGAATTAGTGTCAAACACCAACTGCTGTTGACAATGATTGATGGTAAAATTCATTCCATTATATCCAATACAGCAGCTTCAGTGTGTGACATATGCAAGGCTTGTCCTAAAGAAATGAATAATTTAGAGTTAATCAAAGATAAACACGCAAACGAGGACATGTATAAATATAGCTTAAGCACCCTTCACGCTTGGATTCGCTCAATGGAATGCTTATTACACATTTCCTACAAATTAGACATAAAATCATGGCAAGTAAGGGGTGATATAGCAAAAAGGCAAGTTGATGACAGGAAGAAAAGAGTTCAAGAGGCTGTAAGAAGAGAAACGGGCTTACTTCTCGATGTTGTGAAACAAGGCAGTGGATCCACCAACAATGGCAACTCGGCAAGGAGATTTTTTGAAAACTACACTAAATCTGCTGAACTGACCGGAATAGATGCTATGCTTTTAAGAAAAATCTGTGTGATCTTGCAGTGTATTTCATCAGGAGAGAAGATCAACGTAACTAAATTCCGAGAGTTCTGCTTTGATACTGCTAAGCTTTACGTGGAGTTATACCCATGGTATTATATGCCTTCTTCACTTCATAAAATTTTAATGCATGGGCCAGACATAGTTCAGAACATGTCAATTGTGCCCATTGGTTTTCTATCCGAAGAGGCATCTGAGGCTAGAAATAAAGATTTTAGAAAATATAGAGAGGGGCATTCTCGAAAGCATAGCAGTATCTCATGCAATGAAGATATTATGCACAATCTTTTACTGTCTTCTGATCCACTTGTTACAAGTATCCGTCCAAAAGGAAATAAGTTTGTAAAAAAATCTTCTTTTAAGGAATTTTATGAGCTTACGGATTCTGAGAAAAGTGATATCGAATTTGTTAACATAAATGATTTAGCGGACATCGATTCTGAATTTGAATTAATTGATGATGATGATGATGACGAAGATAATTAAATGATGTTATTGTTTTAAAATGTGTAACTTAGTAAATTAGAGCTTACATCTTAATTATTTATTGTACTTTTAATGAAACTAGGTAATTTATTATCAACTTACTTAAAAGTCATACTCTCATCAGTTCTTGTGAATATTTTTGTTAATATATATTTCTGTATATATATAATATATTTATAGACCTCTTAATAAGTCTGTCTGCGGTTTAAAGTAAATACAAATGGGGAAAAAACGTTTTTTTTTTTAAATTTTCATTTCCTTTTATCCCAGAAAGTGCACATTTGGCGCACTATGTGTCTTAGTATTAAATATAGCTCTTAGTAATAGCATTACGATATTAGAGACCGCTACTTGAAACAAGCCCGGAATCAGGAGGGAGAGAGCTCGATACACTCATTTTCATAGTAAAATTTCACATTTTCTCAAATTACTCCCGAAATATGGGAGTTATGAAGAAATTCATCACCACAATTTATGAAGGCATTAAGTAATCGAATAAGATGGCATCATTAGTTTGGCATAATTTTACTCTTATTTTTCGGACATGTCTACGTCCAACCGCTCCCATACATTCGTTCCACTGTGCGCCACGGATGTGGACATCAAATCAAAACGTGCTCACGACGCCACCGACGGTCTGGCACGTGACATTTTTGTAGTGATTCTTTTTTCCTATTATTAATTCTTATACATATTTATTATATTATTACACAAAGATAACAGTTAGCCACTCTGTAATGGGAAAAGATCACAATCACAATGTAAGAACATCATGCAAAATGTATCATTTGGCGTGCAAATCCACGCCACGGACGTGAAGAGACGTCTGCTAGTGATGGGTAAGGAAAGCAACTATGATAAAAGCTTTATGAAATATTTTATGAAACAAAATTAAAATACTGCACTACTATGTGACGAAAATTATTTCTTGTCTACTATATTTTACGTCAGATTAAATACAAAGCAAAATAATAATATAACATAAAACTACCTATGAAGTGACAAACTCATGAGTAAATAAGTGCAAATCTATAATTTTGGGGCAATTTTCGCACATCCCTGTCAGGGGAATTCTTTAATTAAAGTACTTTTTACGCGACAGACGAGATGAGACGTCGCGCTATGACGTCGACCGCGCTGCCGGACGTTGATAGTGTTGGCAATATTTTAATAAGTACATACGTTTTCACTAGGGCCGATGCCTGCCGGGGTCGCGGGAAGGTACAAAGGGGTTACCGAGGCCCCTGGCAACACAGGCAACGGAAGGCATACGGGTGGGTTTTAGTCAGTAAGAGTCTGACACCCTCCCGCTCTGCCCAGAGCGGGAAAAGTTTGGTAAAGATGTGAATTTCTCGAACGTGTAACGTAAATGAATGAATTATGAATATGGAGGTCACTTTTGGGGGAAAAAATTGCAAATTGTAACGTGTGACATATCAATTGAAAGGACTTTTTATGAGGATTTTAAATACATACAATAATTTTATAATGTTAAAATAATTCGTTTCAAAGTTATAAAAAAAAAAAAATATTGACCATTCTCCCCCCTTGTCTCCGAAACTGCTTTTTTTTTTGGATGGAAAATCATCAAATAACTTCTCCCGCTCTGGGCCGAGCGGGAGGGTGTGTCTGACTCTTACTGACTAACCCACCCGTATTCCTTCCTGTTCCTCCGAAACTGCTGAGTCTAAAATTTTGAAAAAAATACAGAGAATAGTTCTAAGTATACTTGTAGATTACAGGAAAACCTCTAAGAAGTCTATGGTCTTAAAATAACATGGTAAATCACTCAATATTGTGCATACAAACTTACATTTGCAGTTGGAATGTATGGGAGAACATGTTTTTAACTACAATGGTAAGTTTGTTTTTGTTATAAATTCATCCCAGCTACGGAACCCTTCATTGTGCGTGGTTCGACATGCAGTTGGCCTGTTTTCATTATTTAGTTGATAAAGTTCAGTCTCTAAAAAGTCCAGTGTGATACATGAATGTGTAGATACATAATTAAATATTGAATTCACATATACCTATGCGCTTCGCTTCAGTCGCCACTAGCCTCGCCCGCCATTGTTTTAATGATAGTTTAACTGAAAAGGTGTGAAAAGAGCAAGTACCTAGTACCTACTTACAAAACGATTATGATGAATAACAAGTTTTTATCAAAAAGTACGATACCTACGTATACTTGAAACTTTTATTGAAAAACTTATTTTGGTTGGAGTATGGCACAAAAACATGACCTCGCATCTCTTTATAATATGCGGTGTATTTTTTGCGTTTACTTTACACATCAGCAGCTATAGGCATGGATAAGATGACTACTTATTAATTTTATTAAGTCAGTAAATGTTTAGAATAGAATAAAATAGAATATTTATTTGCGTTAAACATGGTATACAAGGATGTTAAATATACAAATTGAGGCACAAGCATGTTTAGCTAGGATAAAACATAGCATGCAAAATTTTAAAGACAAGATAAGGCAACAATAATCGGTTTTTTTTTAAAACATCAACATTTTTTATCTATTAATTCTTTTAAACTGTAAAAACTACACTCGAGTAACCACTTATGAAATTTTATTTTAAATAATTTTGTATTTAAAGCTTTGAAATGCCTTAGTATTTTATTATAAATCCGCACACACATTTCCAAGCAGTTACTATTGTATTTAGACAGTCTAGGCAAATCATTTAACACTAGTTTACCTATATGGATCTCGTCGGTTCCGAGGCTTGACATCATTTGCAGTCTTAAATAGTTGCTTATTTTTCATAACAAACACACATATTTCGTAAATGTAAAGTGACGGTAAGTTTCAAGTTCCGGTTATGTACACATGCATACCGCAAAAACTACAGGTAGGTAAATGGCTACAGTTGCAAGTTTGCGACCCATACTAAACCCTATAAGTACTTCCCCGAAATCTCGTTTTAGGGCAAGATGCACAATATGTAAGTACATCGAACTTTGACTTTAGTCGTATAGTAAGCGTTCCATACAAATATGAACCTTATTATAATGCTAGTAATGTTCAGATTTGTATAAGCAAATATGAGCCAGCGTTTCATTCGAATATGAACATTTATTTAATGCTACATGAATAAGGTTCACCAAAGTCAACGTGCGGACCGTGAATCTCACCTTTAGCTACAGCTATAGTCCCAAATGGCTTACCTTAATTTTAACCTTTCGACCGCCACAGTCATGACAAACCAAAATGTGCCCAGCACGCCACGGTCACGACTACCATGACAGATTTATAAGGAATAAAGGCTCCTACATACTGGCGCAACTTGTCGCGCGACGAATCGCGACACAAAGGCACCGCTTGTAGCGCTACACGCGGTGTCTTCGTGTCGCGTCGCGTCGCGCGACAAGGCGCGCCAGTATGTAGGAGCCTTAATACGTAGCTCGGCGCCGAGGGCACGTTTTTGCATTTTTGACGTGGCGGTCAAAGGGTTAAACCACATGTGAAATGGTTCATGTAGTGGCAGCCCTAGCTAAATTTTAGGTGCGAGATCTCGAAAGTGGCGCTCCTCTAAATACAAAAACTTAGTGTTCAGATGCTTAGCCGTGATTATAAATTGAATTAGACCTACCAAATATAATATCTACAGGTGTGTCTGCGGGGCAAGCACAGTGATGTCTGCCGCGCTTGTCCGCTTGACTTAGCGGTTGTTTTGCTTATTCCCGTTAAAGAAATGTTGTACTCACTTCCCGCTCGCAATACTCTGTTGCGCTCGACAACGCCTGCGCTTGCCCTGCTGAGGTGACAAATTGTACAGATGAGAAATGATTTTCAAACAGTTAATCATTTTGTTTGAAAATCTATAGGATTGTTTTCTTTGAACAATAGGTACTACTACCGTTTGTGGCACCCTTCTTGGTTGGCATGTGCGACCACAGCAGCGTTTCGGTTGATTTCGGCCCCCATCCCCCATTACGGCGCGGCGCGAAGCGCACCGCTCGCACCGCCCTATGTTGGCCGCCACTATGTTCTTGTGACGGAAAAGGTCGTAGAATGTAATTATCTACCAGTAATTTATGGTTATGATTTTATCAATTACATGATAAATTCATTTTCAATAACCTAATAAATCATATTTGTTCCTAAAATAGTAGATCTGTCACCTAAATTGAATCACCAAATAATATTGCATAGGTATGTAATAAATTAGTTGTAGTCTATGCTTACCTAAGCATATAGGTACCTACGTAAACAATTTCAAATATGTCTACCCAATTTACCGACATGTTTTAACGTCGCCTACAAGTGTCTAATGTTAAATGAATTGAAATCTTTATTTCCAGGTATTAAAATCCACATATAAATTCACACACGACTTTAAATAAATATATACATAGATAACGAAATAAATAAATATACAATAATATCCAATTCGCTGCCAATGGAGCAGTGAATTACGTAATTGGCGTGTGGTAGGACTGCCACCTTATATGTAGGGGAGCTGTGGTTCCATTCTCGTACCGCAGCCACCAAACAATTGGCCGATCGATGAATGGCGGTACGTGCGGCAGCGGACCGGCTCCTCGGCAGCGCCTGCCAGCAGGGCGCTCGTTAAGTGACGACGAATTTACGTTGGTTACCTACCGGTAACCGGTAACCAACGTACATTTCATACAATTACACTAGATATAAGTCGGCACCTATATCTTGTGTAACCTGCATTACCGATAACCTAACTTTATGGCTGTTTTGCTGTGTTTTGCACCCACATTTCGCCAGTATCTGTGCCAGTTATAAGTTCCATTGTTGTGGTTGTGGGTGATACGATTTCCATCCCCGGAATCGAACCCAGGACACCACGCTCAGCTGTCGCGCTTGCGACCAACAATGGTATCTATGATGCCTTGCGTTACGTTTTCATAAAACACCGACTATGCATTTTAGTGCTAGAAAAGATTATATAGGGAACCAAATTGAAGTGGTTGTCTTCTCAAAACATTGCTTGGTACAGAAACAATTAGAATTATCAGTAACGATCAATCGATAGTAGGTAGGTACCTACTTACCCAATATCCCGAGTCGAATAGATGTTGACAACTACTGATATTATTTTCGGATCCCAAATGACAACTTAATAAAACTCCGATTCCTTTGTTTCTAAGTTACTTGTGTTTTAAGAAGTCTTTTTTTTTTCAGGTGTTGCACTCCTTAATAGGCCTGGTACCGTCGGGAGTAGCCGTAGTGTTACCACAAGTATATTCGCGTGTTTTCTTAGTATGTGGTTGTCTACTAGCCACTGAAGCAGCACCTGTCAGCCCCGGCCTGCCTCTGTGTATACTCGCCTGGTCCATTACGGAAATTATAAGATACGCCTACTACACACTCAATTTGATTAATAGTGTGCCACAGTCACTGTTGTTCCTCAGGTAACATCATTGTTCTGCAAATAATGCCATTTAAACGCCTGTAGTAACTGCAATCAAGCATTATTTAAAACTGGTTTCAAAACCAATCAAATGGCGTTAAAAACTAGTTTAAAGTAATGCTTGAGTGAGTTTCTGTAATACGGGCCTAAATATGTTGTTTGATTTCAACAAACAAATAACTAAAGAAACATTTCTTTGTTTGCAGATATTCCACGTTCTTAATACTTTACCCAATTGGAATAATAGGAGAGCTCCTGTGCATGTACCACTCTTTGGAGGAGATCGAGCAGAAACAACTTCTTACAATTTCTATGCCTAACGCGTGGAACGCGGCCTTTAATTACTATTACTTTGTAGTCTTTTACATGTTCTTATACATTCCCATTTTCCCCTTCTTATTTGGTCACATGTTGGCTCAGAGGAGAAAAATGCTCAGTAAAGACGCAAAGAAATCAAAATAATGAATTGTTACAATTGTAATCTTACTTAACACATTGATGAGTTTTTAAGCACATGTAGGTTTTTATTTTCATTTACATAACAAGCGCCCTTTTGGGTCATACATTCTGACTTACTAAAGTAAACGCAAACGCGGCGGGCGCGGGTGAAAACCGCTCCGTGAGTTCTTAGCCTTAGTATACAGAATCGCATTCGCGTATTTCTTAGTGAACCGCGCAGTACCTACCTATCTGATCTGATGATGATTTTAGCACTCATATGATGCCGATCGGTGTCAATAGGTGTATAAGTTTTCAAACAAAGAATTCTTAAAAACCGATTCGTGCAGCACTTGCGGGTGTAAGGTCAAGTGCGCATCCATTTTAATTATTTGCATAAATATATCACTTTTTGATTGTATATGGTCACAATAATTTATTCGTGGTTGCCCAATGAGCGGTAAAAGGATACTCAAATTGTTGTATTAAGGCTCGTGCAGAGTGGCGCGACTTGTCGCGCGTCGCGACACCAGTAGAACAATTTCTATGAAAACGTCATTGAAATTTTTCTACCAATGTCGCGTCGCACGACAAGTCGGGCCGGTTTGCAGGAGCCTTTACATTGCTTTAATGTAGGCATAAGAATGACATGAGAATAGCGGTTAGTTTTAACTTGTTTAAAACGTTGGGCTGGGACATAGATTGTTATTTAATTTATTTTTGGGTTATGGGCAATGACTTAGTAATAAAACTATTATTATTACATACTATCGTTTTATTATTTTCGTTACTGATTACTATTTAGGTATGATACCTACGCTTCAAGTTTACAGGGACAGCAACATTTTGGATTATTCCACCATTTTGATTTTGATTCCCCACTAGGGGCTGTCAATTTTTGAGTAAGGTGTTAAAAATAAACATTCAATTATATATAAAGTAAATAAAATATATACATTTTAATTACTTTATATATAACTGGCTGCTTTTTCTAAAATAAAAGTAAGTTCGCAAATTACTCCCTATTACATCAGCTATCTGCCAGTGAAAGTCCCGTCAAAATCGGTCCAGACGTTACAGAGATTAGCCGGAACAAACAGACACAAAAATTGCAAAAAAATGTTATTTTGGTATATGTACCGTGTATACATTTAGTAAAAAGCGGTTATTTAAATATTACAAACAGACACTCCAATTTTATTTATCTGTATATATAATATTAAGTTCTATATTTCACCTCACAATGACAAGCTTATTCTAGGTTTCACAATATTATTTGTTTTTTTTTTAGCAATGTGAGGAGCTGGTGTCTGAGTTAGGTGTAAAATAACAACAATATCAATTAGTGGGACATAGTTGACGCCAAAATTGTGAACATTCCACTTTGTCCCACTGGTGAGACAGATTGGTGGGCCAAAGTGGAATACCTAATACTATTCCATGATTCAGAAAAATACTGCTATCTACCAGTCTGTACCTGAGCTAGCGACAATCCTGGTTCCGGCTTTGATGGCATTGAATTTATGTTTAAGTTTATAGCCGAACAGGTATTCAGATATCGGTGTTTGCTCCATCAATTTCATTTCCTTGTTATGGCTAGGTAGGATTAAGGGGGCGACCCTTTCTTTAAGGTGGAGTCCATGTGATGCAATTATCATGATAAATGCCACACAATAATATAGCCGAGTCACTTAATGTTATGATTTGATCTGCACTCTAATCCAGTGCTATTACGTCCATTGGGACGTACCGCTTTTATTTACTACCGTTACTTCCTCATTCAATTTTGGTAGATTTAATAGCCTACAGATTATGGGTGTTTCATATTTCTTTGAAATGTTTTGCTTCGTCTCCACATTTAGGCCATGTATCATTCGGTATTGCCACCTTGTAGCCAGACTGCCATGCAGTTCCATAGGTGTAGTAGCTAACTTTACCCCTTCATCTCTGAATAGATCCTCAATACTTGAATGTAAGGCTTCGGGTTGGGGTATGCAGGCGCGGCGCAGCCCAGGTTTTTTTGGGTGCCGAGAAATATTTTTAAGGAGGTACATCTCGTTGCTCTAGTGGTCCCAAGCGCTTCTGCTAAGCATGAGGTCCTGGGTTCGATTTCCAGCTCAGGCAGTGTTATTGGGTTTTTACATCAAGAATTTTTCAAAAGCAGCTTGGAGTCTGGATTTGTGTCGGGTTGATGGCAGTAGACTCACCCCCTATGACATGGGACTTAAAACATAACTGGGGAAATGTGGGTGTACCATAGATACACCTATTGCCTAAACCTTCGGCGATTAAAGGCATGATATTCATGGGCGCGGCGTTAATGTAAGCATCATGTAAGCGCGCGAAGCTAGCTCAAAATATAATAACAAAACTTGCTTATATTTTCATAGCGAAGCGACCCTGAAAATTTTAGCGCCCCACTTTGAATAGGTTCTGGTTTCTTTTGACCATTATTATCATCATCATCAACATCAGCCCAAAGCAGTCCACTACTGGACATAGGCCTCTCCAATTGCACGCCATTCAGCTCGATTCTCGGGAACTCTCATGCAGCTGCTACTAACCACCTTGCAAAGATCGTCGCTCTACCTAGCCTGAGGGTGTCCACTTAAGAACACGTCTACCACAACGGTCATCGGTTCTGCGGCTAATATGGCCGGCCCATTGCCACTTCAGCTTGCTTATCTTGTGAGCTATGTCCACTGGCTTTGCAACTTTGGTTCTCTGCTGGATCACCTCGTTCCGGATTGGGTCCGGGCTATACCGTTCCATAGCTCGCTGGCTGAGCCACCTTGAATTAATGGACCAGCCGTACCGTGACTGTCCGCGTTTTGGCTCCGTAAGTAATAACAGGCGCACTGGTTGAGGACCTTCGTCTTTAGGCTCTGTGGTAAACGCGGCGAGAAGACACGACGAAGCTTCCCAAACATTACCTAGCCCAGCTGAAGTCTGCTGTTAACTAGCCACGACCTTCCCTGTTACACATCCTCCAATGCGTTAGAGAACAATTCGGGGAAATTACGTCCACTTGTTTCACCCCTCGACGCAGGGGATATGTTCAGTTCCCTGATCCTGAGTTTGGACGGTCATTGTTGGGTTTTCATAAAGACATCAGCACATTGGATGTGTCGCCAGTCGACATGGCATCGTTGCTGGGACTCCAAAACAGACCAGGTCTAGAGTTAAAGGCCTTCTCATAGTCTACAAACGCAAGACATAGTGGCTGATTATACTCTTCGGACTTCTGTATAATTTGTCGCACAGTGTAGATGTATTTATGATAATAGTATCACTTCCTTCAGTGACTGGGCCACCATTGGTATACATAAAAGTAGAAAACGACTATATGAGTTGTATGATGAACGGATTAGTATAAACACTGCTGAATTTAATTTATATGTTAAGAATTATTCTAAATTATTTAAAAAAGTTTGTTGTATGGCCAAGTCACGTTACTTGAGCTCAAAAATTAAAAATAGTGGTAATGTGATTAAGATGACATGGAATATCATTAATAGTGAAACGGGAAGGTCTTCCACCCGAAGTAGTGACTACAGCCTTGCTATTGATGACAATATAATTAAATCAGATTCTGAAGTCGCCATGGCATTTGAAAATTTCTTTACAGAGATTCCCATATCAACTACAAAATCTCTAAACTCATCACCAACTGCCGCAGAGTCTTTACTTATAGAAAACGTTCCAGTTTGTGATTCAGAATTTAGTTTCCAATATGCCACCTGTAAAGATGTAATTAAAACCTTTCACACGTTAAATGTTAAAAAGACCGCAGATCTATGGGGTAATCTCTCTCTCTTCGTACCTTCGCTTCACCTTCTGGACCGTTCGTAACGTCACACCCACCATTCTTGCAGTATGACGCATACTGATGCCTAGTTCCAGAAAAGTCATGATCCTAGCACATTCTTCAGGTGAAAGAGACATGATAAATAAGTTTATGTGCTGTGGTCTAACTTAGCTTTTGTAACAAGACTCATCGATCAAGAAAAAAATTGAAAACAAAAAATGAATGGTAAAATTGTAATTCGAAAAGGATAATTTTTTATTTTAAAGATTTTTTCAGTCATTTCTTAAAAGAAGGTCTATTTTTCGAATCCTTTTTGTTTCGAAAATATATCTTGTGTACTTAAAAAGTTATTGCAATTTTAAGTGTGATTCTTAGTTTTACAGGCTAGTGTAGTATAAGAAACTTGCTGTACAAGCATGCCGATCCGCATAACCGCAGTGATGACAGCACTTGGGGGTGTTACAAAGTATACGAACCCTCAGGAAAATTTTAAAGTGGTAGAAAAAAAAATGCTTTTCTATTTCTGTTATAAGGTGAGATTGGTTATTTTATTGTTTATTTAATTTTTTTATGAATATAATACAAAAGTGACACATGCATTTTATTACTTTAATATAATCTGTGCAGAACGGGTGTATTTGAAATGGTTTCTGTTGTAGAGTGTAGTAGTGCCCGACTAACTGCAATTAAGGCGACAATCGGAGGACGTAAAATCTTCGTCTTTTCCGTATACATGCCTGTGACCTCTATCGATACTATGCCTATTTTCTCGAATGTGTTAGGTGAAATTAGTGCCATTGAAGAGAGTAGAGACGTCGAAACAGTATTTTTGTTGGGTGATTTTAATACCCATCCCAAGGAACTGTTTTATGATGAGCTTGAGAGGTATCGTTTAGATAGGTCGTGGGTATGTACAGATGTGAAGAGACTAAGCGCCGATTCGGGTAGTTACACATTTGTGGACCATAATCACGGCAGCAGTAGGTGGCTAGATCAGTGTGTGGTCTCCCTGTCAGCTTGCAGAAAACCACTGCAAATGTAGGTATATTAGAGGACTTATTTGTAATAATATACCTAATATATAATAATAATATAATAAAACTTTATTGCATAAATGGTGCTGTAGTAGAATACAATAAACAGTTATACATAAACTAATACTCACTAGAACACTACACTAAATGGTTCAGGTACTGTCCTCTTAGATAGGCTACATAATAGCCTGTAATAAGGAGAAACAGTGCCGTATCCCTCTGGGGTGGACAATAAATTAGTGTTATATTTTATTAATTACAAAACAGAAAGGTATTAACTACATCGATTATGAAATGTGGATGAAGTGTTGTGTGGTGAAAGTTTATGTAACAGATGTGAGTGTGTGTGTAGTGTATGTCTGTATGTTTGAATTTGTATCTGATCATCTTCCTATATAAATCGAATGTGAGCTAGATGCGATTAGGCCAACGCTATATAATTCCGATATGCCTAGAGGAATGCAGTTCTCTGGGGGGCAATCGCAAAACAGTGAATATCATGACTTATGTCAGGAAGGTTTGATTTTCCTTTCGAGTTCACTGACTAGCTACGGAACATGTAACCTAAGTACCCATAAATTAATAATAGACTCATTGTATGACCGAATTGTGCAGATCTTAAAAAAGGCGGCTATCCTAACCAAGGGTAGAAATAATGCGAAATGTCGGAAAAGGTTCTGTGTGGCTGGACCAAACATGCAAGGGAAGCTCATTGGAATGCCAGGTGGGTGGTATTAGTGTTAATAATATCAGATACGCGGAAGACACGGTGTTGCTGAGTCCCACTGCAGGAGCCCTCGTAGAAATTCTGTAAGTTTGTGAAGCATATACCGAGTCACATGGACTTATTTACAATGTAAAGAAAAGTCAGTACATGGTCTTTAAGGCCGCTGGTAAGTGTCCTGAATCTGTTGCACCCATTACTTTGAATGGTGTAAACTTAGATAGGGTGTTGCAGTTTAAGTACCTCGGACATTACCCTACCGACGACCTTAAAGATGATGTCGACATAGAGAGGAAGTGCAGGGCTGTCAGTCCGTAATAACATGCTGGCGCGTAGATTCGCCCGCTGTGCGGACCAAGTCAAGATCACGCTATTTAAAGCGTATTGTAAGGGTTTGTACACGGGTGGTCTATGGGTTAGTTATACCAAAAAATCCCTGGACACTCTGCGCGTCCAGTACAATAACATTTTCAGGTTTATGTTGGGACTTCCTCGTTTCTGCAATACTTCCGAGATGTGCAGGCTCATACTGACGGTTTTCATGGCGTCATTCGGAAAAAAGTCGTGTCACTTATGAGGAGGGTGCGTGAGAGCCACAACAGCATCCTGAAAACTATAGCTGAAGATGTGCGTGCACCTGTGTTGAGGCATTTCGTTCGTCTGGTGATCTTTTAGGGAGATATATCCCTTTTGGTTATCTTGACATGGCGGGGTGTCTCAGCACAGGGGCATTTGTGTACAGAATTAGATGTACATGATGATTGATCAGTGTTCTCCTTGTTAAGTACTAACAATATGTAGTTTCTAAGTTTTTTAACTAACCTTTGCATCTAGTTGTCCCAAAATAAATAAATTTGAATTTAAGCTAGCATTCTTAGTTTCATAGACTTTCAAGTATCTCTAGGTGACCCTAATTCATTGCTCTCGAGTGTATCACAATAAGTAGGGCTTTACAAGTTAACGAATAATAGTCAACCAACTTAAATATGCGGTTGCCGGTTGGAGCATTGACCGTGGCGTATATCGATGTATGAGAGAACATATTTTTCAACTATAATGTTATGTAAGTTTGTTTTTGGTATAAATTTAGCCCAACTAAGGAATCCATCCCCGGCCGCGTTCGTGCGCGGTGTGCGGGTGCGTGGTCCGACACGCACTTGACCGGATTTTATCCGTTATGATGAAGTCTATTTCACCATTCATCATTATACAGAAAGGGAACTTACTTTGTCGAGTTATGTGTGAAGAAAAGCTTAAACGCGTTTTACAGCAGGTTAGGTTTTGGAATCTATTGGCCTTCGTACTCATCTACGAAGATGTCTTAAAGTTAGGTTCCAGACTGCTTAAATCTGTCGCGGGAAGGTACGAAAGGGTTAGGCCCCTGGCAACACAGGCAACGGAAGGAACACGGGTGGGTTTTAGTCAGTAAGAGTCTGACAAACCCTCCCGCTCCGCTCAGAGCGGAAGAAGATATTTGATAATGTCCCATCCAAAAAAAAATACTGCTTAATTCTAAATCCACGGCTAATCTCTCGTGATAGCTCTAGGGATGCAGCAGGGATGTGTATTTAACACTGAACGTATAGGCCATAGGCTAACCTCTCGTGAAAACTCGTGTGATCGATGTCGTTTTTTTGTAAGTATACGGCACAATTAATGTTGTCATGGTTCAGCTCTCGTGAAAACTCAGAGACTGCGTGGGGTGCAGCAGAGACGTGTTTTTAGCACAGAACTTATATATCATCAAATCAAATCAATCAAATCAAATGATTTATTTTTGCTTGAATATGGGTACACATACAGATGAAAACAACAAAAATATAGCTCAGGATCGACTGACCTCTCGTGAAAGCTCGTGTGATGTCGTTCTTTTATAAGTATACGGCACAGTTATATATTGGCAATCCACCGGATTTAAACCCTAAACACCCGAAATACCCATAAGCACCCAGAAAATTGGGTGTTTACTTGATTTGATGAAATTACATTAGTGATATTAAAAAAAAATGTTTTAACAATGATTTTCATGAATATTTTGAAACATTATCATAAGATTGATAATGTTTCAAAAGATTTATGAAAATCATTGTTAAAACATTTTTTTTCATTATCATTGTAGGCAATATTAATAGGATCAGGGAGTGTAAAATAAAATGGTATGGTGGAGGAAGACGGATAAATGTATAACTATTCTGGAACCTGTTACTGAAAGCATATATACCTAATTTGGAAGGAGAAAACTTCCGTATCCACCAAATATACATTACATTTAAAGATATAAAAGTAATAGCTAAAATACGTTTCTCATTGCCTGATATTTCAATGTTGAAAGAAGAAGGCAAACAGCAAATTCTGACATCAGTCGCTGAAAGACGCAAATTATCCATTAGTTAGACTAATTCATTTGGTAGCGTATATGCTGAACCCTGGAGCTCAGGGTGTTGAACTTACTCAAGAGGAAGAGCTTCAGGCTATAGAGTTCATCCACGATTTTGGTCAGCAACGAAGTTTCAGAAATGTAATGCACGAATTGGCGTGTTATAAAGCTAAATAAAACTTTTGGGCGAGACAATTTATATGGAGATTAGTGCTTATATATAGCTTTGAGTCCAATGTGTGGCGAAAAGGAATTTGTAGGTCAACTGCGCTAAGCAAAGTAGCGTTACCTGTCCTGTCGACTCCGTGCGTTCTTTCAGTATTCAAGGATATATTCATAATAACGAAAGAAATCGACTCTCAACGGAAAGAGTTGCAAAAATTTCATATACTTGCTATAACTGGAATTTTAAACATAAACTTAATGAAGAGAACATTCAATTAGACGAAGATAATGAAGATGAAAACATAATAGAGAGACCAACTTTCAGACTTGTATGGTAACCATACAAGTCTGAAAGTTGGTCTCTCTATTATGTTTTCATCTTCATTACGTACGTTAAAATGTCTGTCCGCTACAAAATTCAGATATGGCAAAAAACCTTTGTATGGGAAAAGTTTAATCAAAAGCAACAAACTATGTAAATATTGTTCTCAAACCAAATTAAATTATAACGCATATTCGATCGAAGTTTGAATTTCATATTTTTTTGTTAATTTTCGGCCAGCCTATCCATCGTAAAAAAGTAAGTTGGATTCTCATTTCCTACAAAATGTATGGGAATAGTTTTATGCAATTTCTGACTTTTCTAGTACTCAAACCTCAGTTAGTCCTATAGAGCTTTTTGATCCTTATAAGAAACGTTATCAATTGGCACCAAATAAAGTTTTTGTGATAACTGCCCATTTTCTTGCTGACTGTTTTTCAAAATCTGTGAATACAGATCTAAATGTCTCAAAAAGTTAAGGACAGTCTCCTAAGACCGTTTTCCTGTAGCTACAACGGTTAAGGTACTGCCCCGTCTCAAAAATCCACCCTGTATATGTATAAATATCTATTGCCGTTCGTTTGTCTCGCTAAACTCGAGAACGGCTGGGCCGATTTAGCTGATTTTGGTTTTGAAATGTTTGTCGTAGTCCAGGGAAGGTTTAAAAGGTGAGAAATTGGAGGCAGAGGAAACCGCTGCGCATGTCCTCTTCGAATGCACAGGCGTCACCCATATTAGAACAGAAACCCCCGGGGCACCCAGATCCTATACAGAGATTCTAAATAGACCAGGAGATGTGATCAACTTCTGGAGGGAGGTGGGCTGGTTGGAATAACCACCAAACGGCCGCCATGGCCCCCCCACAATGGTCCACCTTGAAGGACTAAGGCCCGTATTATAGAACGTCACTCAATACTCAAGCACTACTTAAAACTAGATTCAAGCCATTTGATTGGTTAAAACTAGTTTTAAGTAATGCTTGAGAATTGAGTGACGTTCTGTAATACGGACCTTAGTGTGGAAACCAAATCCTCTAACATAGAACATAGAAAGGCGAGAAATAATTGGGTAGGTAGGGTAGGTTGGGTAGGTGGGGTAGGTGGGGTAGGCGGGGTAGGTAGGGTAGGTGAGGTAGGCAGGGTAGGTAGGGTAGATACTTAGTGCTACCCGTGCGAAGCCGGGCCGGGTAAAGCTAGTCTATATAATTATAAGGATACAAATGAATTGACGTTTGTTAGTCTCACAAAAACTCGAGAACTGAGAATTTGTAGAAGTCCAAGGAAGGTAAGGTGAGAAAATATAAATAAATTGCAATGAAAGTAGTAACTATGAACTTATCAAAAAGTATTGGGGTTGCATGAATTCACGATAGTATTTCAATCATTATCCACGATAGGATTTGGATAATGGATAGGTAGGGTAAGGTAGGTAGGTACGTAGGTAGGGTAGGGTAGGTTATAATAGATACTTAGTGCTACCCGTGCGAAGCTGGACCGGGTAAAGCTAATTATTTATACAAAAATGATAAACACCCGAAATTTACACCCACCTGGGTATAAACCCGGGTGGGTGGATTGCCCATCTATGGTACAGTTAATGTTCTCATAGTTAACCTCTCGCGAAAACTCTAGAGACTGATATGCGTATTATTACGGCACCCAAGGTAATTTTAGGAAAATGATTTCAACTACAAACAAATTGGTAGGTACCATAGATATAAGAAAGAAGATACATACCTACCTATATCGAAAAACTTTTCCGGAATTTCGATGACGACTCCGCTTTCGCTTCTTCACTCGATTTTCCAGTTCTCGCAGAAGTTTGTTCAGCTCCTCCATGTTCTTCTCTTGTGTTCTCTCATAATATTGAAAATGTTCTGAACTTTTTAACGGAAACGCAACGGAAACGTGAACAGCACAAAAAAGTACAATAATTGACAGATGTCAAGCGGGGGCGCCAGTGACCGGACCACAGATAGCATTTCTTTTTGAAGTGAAAACTTCTTTAGGCACGTTAGGCACTTTTGGGATGGGGTAAAAGCACTGAACTCGCGTGACCGTCACGCTCAGATACATAATATACAGATGTTTACAGTCCCACTATCTTATCCGTTCAGCTGACAGCGTCGCTAGTGGAGACTTTAGGTATTGCCATTTAAGAAATTAACCAAGAAAAAAGGGAATTAAAAGTCTAGGCGCAGTCTAGAGTCTTTCAATATCATAAGAATTTAATATAATATAATACGAGTATGTAATAAGAAAAAAACTAATAAATATCAATCATGCTAGTCTAACTAACATAGTGAAGATTCATTATGGCATAATTATGATTATAATAATAAATTATAATATATTACACACGAGCTGCCGATGCCGCTGTCCAGGAATTCCGGTCAAAATTGATGTTCTCGAGCCATCTGCTGATTCCCACAATAATTCACCTTCTGAATCACTCAAACCTCTTTCTCTGTTACACAATAAAATTTATGTATCTTTCTTCTTATAACACCAAAGTCAAAATCATCAATTTCTAGTTTGCCTGTTTTTCTTTCCCTTTTCTTGCCAGGGGTAGATATTTTAGAATTAGTTTCTTCAGCCTGTTTATCTTTATTGATTAGTTTGTATACAAATCGTTCGAAAACACCTGTAACAAAACGGAAAAATACACATTTTATGGGTTTTTCATAAAAAAATAACAACTATAACATAAAATACCGCAATCGCTTTTAGAAAATTATGATGACTTATAAGACTACGACGACATTGTTAGCATGCTTTAGCATCATTCATTTAGCATTTAGCAAATTAAATGTAGTAGCGAAATTCTGTGAAATGCTAAATGGTTTTCGTACTTTTTTATACTATCATACATCAGACTCGTCAGAGCGTTGGCGCACGCAGCGGTAGCGTGCGCTCTCCGTCGCACCCACGGGAAGTCGGGAATACTAAATATATCGGTTTCACGTGACAGTGACCTTGTTCGCGAGTGAAATTTATGAGCAGGTGCTGCGAACTTGCGAATAATGGGTTAAGCAATTGTTATCTTATTATCTTTGATTTGTGCGTACTTAAGGTTGTATATTGAATGAATGCTTGTGCTTGGTTAATGTATTTAAATTATGGATGGTGCGAAGAATGATGTTTAGAAATTATTACCTTATTGTCTTTGATTTGCTCGTACTTAAAGTCGTGTATTGATTGGATGAATGCGTGATTGTTTAATAATATATTTGCGTGGAACGCGCGTGGCGCGCGTCGTTTTGTGTTCGTTCAGTACGTTTTGGCAAGTGATAGTGAGAGTTTGGTTTACGTATTCGTTATACAGTAATTACATTCTTTCGTTTTGTGCATAGTGTACTTAAATAGATAATAGTGTGAACTCAATACCTACCTGTAAATAATAGGAGGTAGTAAACAGTAGTGAGAATTGGCATGTATAAAAGTGTAAATAATAATTTTAAGTTTAGTATATAAATATTTTAGGGTAAATAAACTGTTGAACGGACTTGAACGTGACAATGTCTCACCGAACTAATCCTATATGGGATTATTTTTCTAATATTGTTAGTGAAAATAAAATTGCTAACTGTAATCAGTGTAAAAACCTTTCTTACCGAACATCAATCACCAATTTAAAAACCCATCTAAAACTTAAACACATTGGCCATTACAATAACTTTTTAGTCGAATGTGAACCGACTCGGTCCCGTTCGGTACAGGTGCGTCAGGTGAAGAATTATGTGATCAATCTTAACACATTACATAAGCAAGTGTACTAGCACAAATAAAACGTTATCGGCGAGTAAACTAAACGCACGCTAGGAGACGTCCTAAGGCGAACGCGCTTTTTTATTCGGATATTAGCAAAATTCACATACTTCATTATTATTAATTATCGTCATATTAGCAAGTAGCATAGCAATAGCAATTAGCATACTAAGGCCCACGAATTAACATGTTAATGAAATTTATTCGAAATCGCATTAATTGCCATTACTATCAAGCGTTATATTGTAGACTCTGTCAAGCGCCGCTTGGACGCACTGGCGTCCCGATTAGTCAAACGAGTGACTAACGTATTTCCGACAAATATACACACCACACAATACCACACCCATACTCCACAGAATATATACATATTTAGGTGGCAATTTTATTTAGACATGTTAAGCTTATTTTAGATTTTTAAGTAGTAAACAACACAATTTTTTTAAGGTTGAGATTTTCCACCTTAAAAAAAATGTGTTGTTTAAATAATGGGTGATTGAATTTTTCCATAACTGGCAACACTGACCTGTCACAGCTGCAACGCGTTCATTCAGCTTTACGAATGGTATTATTGGAGCTTGGAGCGTTTCTCTTCTTTCATAAAAGATAAAACTCTTAAAATAACTAGCCATGCATCACTTTTGAGAGGTTTCGGCATTTTAACAAAAAAACACGGGAGCACTCGCACTAGGCAGAAACTGACAGCTATTAGGTACTATACTCTATGCTAAAAGCGGAATGACATTATCAAAATGGCGGCTAACGCGACTGAAGTTCCAATTTTGCCCTAAGTTGGTGGCAGTATACAAGTTTGTGAAGCTAAGAAGTTTTCACTTCTGACGTCCAGTTCTACAACTGACGTTTGTTTTTTTGTGATGAAGGCTTTTTAAATTATAATGTGACAGCGAGTTGTGCTCGAGCGTGTAAACTACCTGCAAAGTACACAATAAGGACGAGATTTAATTGAATTACGACACATAATTAAACAATTATGCGATTACAATTTGCGTACCTACTTATATAGGTAAGTAGGTACGCAAATTGTCAATTGTCAATCAATAAGTACCTATGTATTTTCCAATGTATCTAAGTAACTACTACCCTGTTGTTGGCGTAATACTTATAGTAGTATTCCATCAACACAAACAAGTAATGATTATAATAATTACTGGATTGTTATTGTTGATAACACTGGATCGAACAGATTATAATAGCGTAAACCCCATCAATTATGATCAATATCTGAAATGTATAATCGGCATTAATTTTTAATAAAGACTGATACATACCTAAGTAGCTATTTGATAATCTCTTTATCTTCTTACCTGGCTTGGGTCTATTAAAATATTCAGACTATTAACGAAATCACAGTCGATAAGTCGTTTTCGGAGCATCATGGATAAAAAATATACAGCCCTGCTGCTTGCTGTTTTGGTAGCTGCGGCTGATGCCAACTCTATCAACTTAAAAAGTCAGCCTACGTCGAAGCTGTTGGAAGCAAGGTAAGTTATTTTTTGCATAGATTTTGAGATTCAGGGGCATGTGGGTTTAATCTAGTTAGGCCGTGGACATTATTAGTAACAGGACGCGATACTCTATCGATATCTCTCGATTCTCTCGCTGTTACCCATCTTTTCAAAACTAAGCCAGGCCAGCTAGGCCAGCTAGGCCAGCTAGGTAATAACCTATATTAATTGAATCCAGTCCATGATAGTCAGGGATTCGAGGACTTGACGATAAAATAACAAAGAAAAACATATCAAGAGCGGGCGGACCACGCTATGTAGGGCTTCGTAATCATTAGGTAGGTAAGTGCGGCTAGGTAAATACCTAGGTGTTTTCAAGGCTCGTGCAGACTGGCACGACAGGCAGCGCGACGCACAGCGCCCCTCTTTCCATGAAGTTTTTATAGAAATTGTAGCTGTCACTTTGTGTATTGTATTATATTATATTATCTTATTCCGTATTGTATTCTAGAGCTTTACAGAGCTTATTAATATACATTTATATAAATCGATTAAATTAAACGATCACCATTACAATAAATAAGACCATTTTATTATACAAAATGACAGCTACCAATGTCAAATTACTCCAGTGAATTAATAATTCGATTTTAGTGTCGCGTCGCGCCTGTCTGTAGGAGCCTTTACTCGGGTTAATAGTAAATTATGATACAAGTATGGATTGTGTAATAAATGATCAATGTTTACGCGTTTCATACGACGTTTTTCAACACACTTGCGAGGGAAAAACAGATATGTATTGTTATTAACTTTTAATTATTGAAACAATTAGTGAAAGTACTATTCTCAAAATGATACCGAACAGTTATTGTTGGCATTTTTACAGTTTGTGTTATGGTATTGGTATTATTGATAATTTTGTTAAATATTTTCATTTTCTTGACTAAATGTCGGCGATGATGTATTTTCATAGGAGTTGGATGAATGTTGTAAATATAAGGGCTCATTAGTGGGAGCAGGAGGCATTAAATAACCAGTGTCACGAGAAGTAGATTGTCGCGGCTCAGGGCAAGACTTTTTCGTCTGTGGCTCCACATTAATGCACAGAACTAATGTTTGCCTTGTTATGAATAGAATCTTCGACATAAGATTCAGCGCTTGACGCTTTAAGGTTTATATATCGGCTCCCGAATCAGCCAGCAGCGTGGCCGAAGTTGTTCTAAAACTGTGCCCAGCCCAGCTAAATATTTTGCAATTTCTCTTGGCATTGCTCCAAATTTGTTGATACCAATGGGTTTTTGGTTTTTCTTTTTTGGTTGGGAAATTATCAAATAACTTCTCCCGCTCTGGGCGGAGCGGGAGGATGTGTCAGACTCTTACTGACTAAAACCCACCCGTATTCCTTCCGTTGCCTGAGTTGCCAGGAGCTTCGGTAACCGTTTTGGACTTTCTCTTTTCGCATGTTCTCATACAAATTGTTTCTTTTTTGTATTTGTGTTCCTTCTTTGCGTCATGTTTACCGCAAATAAACGTATGTTCTTTCTTTCTTTCTTTTCTTTATTTTGGACTATGTGAGCATTTGAGCTGTACCTTTTTGAAAGTTTTGGAAAAGCTGTCATTTTTTGCATTTGGTGAACGGGGATGGAGAGCATGATATTTTTTTACTATTTCATAAAACGGGCCATAGATTGTAAATGATCCTGTAATCTTGTTTTTAGTATTAATAATTTTTACGAGAAGCATTTCACCGTGGGTTTCTACATCCTCTGTTGTAATATCATTATGCTCTTAACGTCTACCTAGACGCACCAGTAATACCGAAGATTAAGACGCTGACAACACCTAAACCGCGGTCACTGTCAGATTGCAAAGAAAAGAAAGAGAAGCGCGACGACAAAACGCTTGTAATTTATTGCAAAATATGAAGTAATTATCTATTTACTCAGAATTGAGTTGAGTAATCGAAATAAAAAACAACCAAGTTCTGCATAAGAATAAGACGTACTTGTTATTAATTAAATACGTAATGTATGTTGATATTTAATACAGATATTTTGGATTAGAACTCAAGGTAAGAGGTTAGTTTAACGTTAGTTTGTATCGAGATTTTTTTTACAAAACGTGTTTTGGTGACAACCAGGTTCTGGGAAATATGTTCAAAATTAACATATATTTTTTCCGCTACCACAAACTATACAGATTTGGCAATTTTCTTTCATAAGAGAAGCCTATTTTGGCCAATTGAGTCTTGTCAGCGCCTTAACGCAAAGAGATTGAATAGTTAGTTGTAAGAACTTATGTTACAATAACGTAACTATAGAGATGATACATTTAGTTTTTTAAAGTTCAACTGACTTTTGTTGCCTGGAACTGACTATCCGGAGCTTCTTTTAAAAACTTCTCAACGTCGTCGGTTGGTGACAATAGGTACTTTAGATCTCCAACCATTAAATGATTATCCGTCCGAGCGTTTCTTTAGAAATGCCGTCTTTAGGAATGCCGAAATGCAGTAGGTTTTGGTATCAATATAATTTTTGGTGTTAACAGTGGTTTTTAACTTGGAATAGATACACCAAAACGAGCTGGGCTTATATTTATTTACCAGTTCATTGAAATAAGCCAAAAATACGTTCTCCGAAAAGAACGAGGAATTTCTGCTGTTTTTCGAAGTATTTCTCTCTAAGTTTTGGTGGCAACAGGCTCACTGGCAGGTCACTCGCGTTTCGTGCCTCGATTAGCATTTCCGGCGGGGTCAAACCTACGTAAACCCTAAAATAGTTTATTTATTAACAAAAATATTCATTTATTGTATTTTTTGCGGAGATTGAAAAACAATAAAAACCACAAGTGTGAGCTGAATTATGAATTAGATGCGTTGCCATAAGAATCACTTTACAAGCAAGTGTGTTGAAAAGGTTTTTTATTGACAATCTCATAAGTATTGTTATTTGTTAATAATCTTACAGGTTAAATTCCATATTTCGTTTGCGTAATATGATTTATGCGTATCTATTGTTCATATCTACATTACAGTACAGCACCGACTCCTAGATAAAGCGCGCCGTCTATCTACTAATCTATCTTGGTGCTTATTAACTACACCAAAAAACGTATTACACAAGTTCGACCCTGGGTTGGTTTCTAATCAAACAAAAACAGTTCCGTCCTGGCATGAATGTGGAAGTTTGCTAGATAGACCTACTTTGAGCTTTTTAGGGTTCTCTAGTCAAGACAGACGGACATCGGAGGACACGGTGGAGCATACGGTGGAGGTCTGCCCGGCTTGGGCAAAGCACCGCCGTGTCCTCGTGGAGGCGATCGGCGGCAGAGATCTCTCGCGTCCGGCCCTGGTTCAGGCCATGGTACGGAGCGAGAGGGCATGGGCAGCCGTCACCTCCTTCTACGAAGCAGTAATGCTCGCGAAGGAGGAGGCGGGATGGTTGAGGGAAAGGCAAGTTTCGCGCCCTCTCGCCCCTAGCCGCCGCAGGAGACACCCTGGGCGTCGGGAATCCCGGGCGGATTTCCGGCCACCGTAGGCGCGGGCTTGCGGACGGTGAGCAATGGGTAGCTCACCGTCCGGTAAGGACCAGGCCCGGGTCGACGGCGAGTTGTATTCCACGCAAGCCTCAAATACATGTCGTCAGCACATATGTAGGGGTCCACTAGGGCCGATGCCTGCCGGGGTCGCGGAAAGGTACTAAAGGGTCACCGAGGCCCCTGGCAACACAGGCAACAGGAAGGAATACGGGTGGCTTTTAGTCAGTAAGAGTCTGACACACCCTCCCGCTCCACCCAGAGCGGGAGAAGTTATTTGATGATTTCCCATCCAAAAAAAAAAGACAGACGGACATGGTGAAACTATAAGGGTTTTTCCCTTATAGTTTCTCCATGTCCGTCTGTCTGTCTGGCCGTGGCTTCGCTCAGAGACTTGGTACTAGAAAGCTGTAATTTAGTATGGGTAATACATATTGATCACGCCAACAAAGTAGTAAAATAAAATATTATTTTTGAGGGTACCGCTTCTACACGTAAAATGGGAATGAATTTATTTTTTCTCGCCTTTCGTTGGAAAGTTCGTTCAAAAATATTACGAGTGGGGGAAAAACCATTTTTTGATTCAGGGATCCGTTTGTAAATATTAAGCACAAAGCACAAAACGAAAGAGAAGATTAATATTAAAATTGTTAACAAATATCTATAACAGCCCTCCTCCTAATGTTTATGTTGTTCTGCCCGACAGGGCCCACAATGCTCCAAAACTAATGTATGTCTTTATGTACCTACCACCTAAGTTCACATTGTGGAATGCAATAAACGTATTGAGTATTGAGTAAGCTTTAAATTGCTGATTTTTGTTAGAGTCAAAGTGTCCTCCCAGGGGGGAGCCCTCCCAGCTAAATGGTTATTTTTGGATATGTGGAAAAATTCACGGCCTAAATAACGAAGTCCAAAGGAAAACTATCACAGCTAAGTAGGCTTTAGAAGTTAACGAGTAATAGTCGACCAACTTACATTTGCAGTTGGAATGTATGGGAGAACATGTTTTTCAACTACAGTGGTGAGTTTGTTCTTGGGATAAATTTATCCTAACTATGGAACCTTTAATTGTGCGTGGTCTGACACTGACACTTGGCCGGCTTCTTTTTATTTAATTTACTCTTACAGCCGTAATTGGGGTGATCTCGGTCAATCTGCTACGGTGAACGAATATGTGGACAGTACCATTGACATGCTCGTGCCCTTCATCCAGAAGCATGGCCTGGATCCAATGGACCTGCCGGACGTTATCGAAGGTTTTGCAGTGGTAAGTAGTTTTTGTTTCTGAAGACAGAACTGGTTGTTGTTGTTGTACGTACAGATTACTAAGTTGTGGCCCGAATTAAGAAAAGGGCTATGGTAAGGAGCGGACTGCGATAGCCGTGATATCTTGGTTGAAGAATCGAACAAGCATTTTTTTGCCTATAGGTATAAGATCAGCCTGATTTACCAAAGGCTTTCAACTAGTACCTATTCGTCCATATCTTGTGACTTCGTGAGTCATGGCCCTCTCCTTCCATATTAACATAATACCTATATTATTATAGTTTATCTTTAGTATTAAGATTATAAGTATTTATTGAAAATAATTTAACTTGATCAATGTTTTTCTTTTGGTGTTGTTTTAGAAGCCCTTGCTGATAACGTACAGCGCGTGGTTGAAGATCCATGATGGTTACATGACTGGCCTAGTGAACGTGTCCCGCTCCGGTGACCAGCAGGTTAACTATTTCGCCAAAATGTTGCGCGTGCGTGTGCAGTTGCAGTTTACTGACCTTCAGGTTAGTTCTGGGTTTTTTTTTTTCGCTTAGTAGTGAAGTAAGTGTTTAAGTAGCAAAACTTATGTTTAATCATTCGTGTTTTACTCGTTGCAGTTCATATACAAGTACTTGGTGAAAGTGATGAACATAGGACCCACGGGTGGTATCACTGCCACTCTCAGCCGCTTCGTCGTCATCGTAGACATACTTCTTGACTTCAACAATGATGAAGTTCAGCTTCAACAATTCAGGCTCACCGACCTCGGGTTTGTTCTTTGAAAATATTGTATCGTTATTATAATATACCTACCTGTATAGTGTGCCCAACCCGCGTAGTGAATAACAGTCCGTCTCACAGAGAGGTGGCCATGTCCATGCAGTGGGAAAATTACCTAGCTTATGCTACTGACTGTACGATATTTTTTAACGTATTGGTTTTCCTCAGCCGTCTCCGCGTGCGTTTCACCGGCAACATTCTCACTGACTGGCTGGTGAACCCCGTACTGAACGTGTTCCTCAGAATCTTCGACACCATCATCATAAAGGTTGTGGAAATCAACATCCGGAGAGCTGTTCAAGATGAAATCGATAATATTAACTCTGGTGTTAAAGATGTAATCAAAGCCATTGAAGCATATAATTAGTTAGTAACGAATTTCTTTTACCGATATGAAACTGAAACCACCTGCCAACTACTTAAGATAACGATGCTGATATAATTAATATTAAAGAATATTATATGACAATATATGTATTTCAATAAATCATGTACCTACATACATAATCTGTTCCTACATAGTATTGAATCAAGAGAAATTAGAATTCGTCGATAAAACTGTTTTCCTGGGGATTAAGCTCGACTCAAGGCTTCAATGGGGGCCAACTCGGATCGGAGACGTCTATTCTCTTCACCGTCTCCTCCGTGCTCGTCCGAGTGAGGAGGACCTCAGCTGCCTCCCTGATGTCGTCAGCCGCCTCCTTCAGAGCGCGCGTGAATGTGCCCTTCAGGTTGCCCGATTTGGTGGCAACCTTCAGCACGACAAGCCGTCCAAAACTTGGCGACTAAGCGCCAACGGAAGGTTCCTCCCGGCAGCCATCCGGGCTGAGCGACGCTCCCGCGCCAGACGGGCCAACTCGCTGACTTCGTCAGCCGCCACAGCCTTACACTGCGCCCGCATTGCGGCATTCGCCTCCGCCTTGTTTGACCCCAGCAGAGAGCCCTCACTGATGTCCGCGATCGTGGGCCCGGAGTCGCTCTCCACGGTCTCCACGTGCTCCCCTGGGCGGGATACCGGCACGAACTGACCCCGCCCATCGCGCTCCGGCAAACGAACGGGGGCTTCACTCGCCAGCGTGCGACCTCGCCCTCTCCCACCCGTTGGCACCTTAGAGGCCGGCAGGCTCTCCTCACTAGAAGAGAGGGTGAGTTCCGCGCGCTTCTCCTCCTCCCTACACGAGCGAGTTAAGTGTGGTAACCCTACTACAATTAGCTTTGTCAGCAGTATAGCTTCCGCCAAACCTTGAGAGTAAGTAATTGTAATGTAGAACATGGTCGTCACGTAGCGATTGTCATAACTTAGCTATAAGTACCTTGTACCTTTAGGATTAAGACATTATTATCTTCACTGTCATTCTGTCAGTAAAATAAAGTTATTTTTATAAAACTCTCCGACTGTCGTTTACTTAATTGGCGCAGCCGGTAGGATCTCTGTAGTCACTCAGTATAGTATAAAATTCTACAAAGCTGCTGTGACGTCTGTTCCAACAGTTTAACAGGGATCGCCGAACAAATAAATTTATTGAGCAACTTCATCGAGAGGCTGACGCTGAGTGTGGTGATAATAGTCCAAGGAGGAGATGGGAGTAACTTCGGGACTGTGAGTAGAACTTTTTCACTATCCTTTCTGTTTTCCTTTACGTGTACCTCTTTGATTAGATATATGTGTTTGTGTTATTAGGGGTCAGACAATACCTGGGTAACATACATATTTTATTGCGATAAAACTTTTGTGATAGAATAAATACGTAGATATAGTTAGTTTAGTACATTTTTATTACGATACAAGTCTCGTGATAAAGCAATTAGGTAGGCATAATTGTTTAGTACCTACAGTCTATTACGATACAATTTTCGTATTAAACTGTGTCACTAAGTAGGTATTTTCCTGGTGTGTAGCGTTTCGGGTTTCAATAACAATGGATCAGATCGTACCAATTCCGTCAGCAATGACCAGCATTATTCCGGAATTTAGTGGCGATGCTAGACAGCTCCCACTATTCATAAAAAAATGCGAATATATATTAACTAAGTTTCGAGGAGGAGATGCTCAGAACGAATACTTATATCACGTCGTAACAAGTAAGCTTTCGGATAAAGCCGCGAACCTAGTAGGAGAGCGGGATCAAATAAATAATTGGGACGAACTAAAAGATTTGTTAGTGCAACATTTTGGGGATCCTAGGACCGAAGAATGTTTAGTGTTGGAATTGGAATCCTTAAAAATGAACCAAAATGAAAGTTATTTAGATTTTTGCCATAGGATACAAAACATACGTAGTATTCTTATTGCAAAAACCAATGAAACGATAAGCAATGTCGACGTACGTCAAGCCAAACAGCATATCTATACTAATTCGTCGCTGAATGTTTTCTTATATAATTTACCAGCGTATTTAGTTAGGCTAGTACGATTGAGAGATGTAACGACTTTGGAGGATGCCCTAAGGGTTGTTCTAGAAGAGCAAAACTTCCAAACAGTTTATGATCTGAAAAATAGCAGAAATAAGCCGTCAAGGAAATTTACGGAAAACCATAATAACAACTTCCAAAGACTACATAACTCACAAACAAGAGAGGCAAATCCGAATGCATCTAGTAGTTCACAAAATGCCGTAAACCAGTCAGGTTCACAAAACGCATCGTTTCAATTAAGGAATTCGCATTTTGCACAAAATCGAATTCCGTTACAGACTAGGTCAACTGCAAGGACGCCGAGTCAGCATGATCGGCGATGGACGTCGGCACATAATGCACCGTTTGCAAATACAGGTGCAAACACCGATGTTACTATGCGGACTGCGAGTTCTAGACGTGTTAATTACACAAACAATGATTCATACGATAATAATCAGTTTGCGTTTGAAAGGGAACTACAACCAAGTACTTCAGACGAGCCTGTATGTGCGGAAAATTTTCATCTAAGGGCCTCGAACAGAGAGAACATATAGTTTTAAAGTGTACTAGTTTTCGTTCTTTGCCATATATTATAATTCCTGAGTTAGGTAATGCAGTTTTTATGTTAGACTCTGGCAGCACTAGATCTTTTATCGGATCGAGTATAGTGAAGCAATACTTTAGAAATAATATATATAATGAGCGTTTTAATGTTGTTAGCACACATGGTATTAGCGAACATACACACGTTATTTGTACACAATTGCCTAAAATTTTTAAATGTTCGGAGGATCATAAGTTTTATCTTTACGATGTGGATAGTAACTACGATGGTTTGATAGGAAGTAATCTAATGAAACAATTAGGCGCGAAGATTGACTACGAAACGTCAATGTTGTGCACAAAAACAACGAACATACCTTTTGTCTATTCGTCAACATTTACGTATGTTCTGCCAGCACGTTGTGAAGTAAAAGTTAACCTTCCAGTTGATTTAACTTATGGCGCGGCCATTTTGGATTATAAAGAATTAACCGATGGAATAAGGATGCCTTGTGCTTTAGTAAACTGCGTTAATGGGTTTGCATATACGGTTATTCAAAATTGTAAAAACAAAGAAATGATCCTTAAGGTCACTAGTCCATTTAAGGTAGAACAATGTAATGATAGCGAATTAGTAGTAAATAACCTAAGCGAAAGGGATGGACTGGATGAATTGTTATTAAAAAATCTTAACGAATTACGACTAAACCACATGAATGAGGAAGAAAGGAACATGGTATGGAATATTTGTGAGGAATATAAGGATATTTTTTATTGTGAGGATATACCGTTGTCTTTTACGAATGATGTCAAGCATAAGATTAGAACTACGAACGAAGATCCAATTAATGTCAAAGCATATAGGTTACCGCCAGCCCAAACAGAGGAAATTAGGCGTCAAGTTGATAAGATGTTAAGTGACGATGTAATCCGAGAATCAAACTCTCCTTGGAATGCACCTGTTCATTTAGTTCCAAAAAAGTTAGACGCGTCGGGCCAACAGAAATGGAGAATGGTAGTGGATTATAGACGATTAAACGATATAACCATAGACGATAAATACCCTTTGCCAAATATCAATGACCTTTTTGATAAGTTGGGAAAGAGTATGTATTTTTCAACTTTGGACCTCGCCTCTGGTTATCATCAATTACAAATTCAAGAAGAGGATAGGCAGAAAACTGCATTTACAACACCATTTGGGCTGTATGAATTTAACAGAATGCCGTTTGGTTTAAAAACAGCGCCTGCTACTTTCCAACGAGCAATGGACAGTGTACTTAGAGGGTTGCAAGGGTTACATTGCCTTGTATATTTAGATGACGTAATCATATTTTCGACAAGCCTACAGGAACACGTCGTTAAGCTCAAAGCAATTTTTGAACGATTTAGAAAAACAAATCTAAAAGTTCAACTAGATAAGTCCGAGTTTCTAAGAAAAGAAGTTATATACCTAGGACATACAATTACAAAAGATGGCCTTAAGCCTAATAATGATAAGATAGAAGCTATCCTAAAATATCCAATACCTAAAACAGTCACGGTGATAAAAAGTTTCTTGGGTCTGATAGGATATTATAGAAAATTTATCAAGGATTTCTCTAAAATAACGGGACCTCTTACAGCATGTCTAAAGAAAGGAAAAAGTATAGTAATAGATGACGTATATAGAAAAAGTTTCGAAACATGTAAAGAATTACTAACAAATGCACCTTTACTGCAATTTCCCGACTTCAACAAGCCTTTTATTCTTACAACTGACGCATCGAATTTCGCTGTTGGCGCTGTTTTGTCTCAAGGCAACATAGGCTCAGATAAACTAATTGCGTTTGCTAGCAGGAAACTAAGTGATACAGAGTCTAGATATAGCACAATCGAGAAAGAGTTATTGGCCATAATATGGGCGGTCAAATACTTCAGACCCTATTTATATGGTAGAAAGTTTATTATTTATACCGACCATAGACCATTAGCCTGGCTGAATTCGTTAAAGGAACCAAATAGCAAGTTAACTAGGTGGAGATTACGGTTAGAGGACTACAATTTTGATATCCATTATAAAAAGGGTCAACAAAATACAAATGCGGATGCCTTATCACGCATCAAAATTAATGTCACAAATGATTGTGAGTCGATGATTGTAAATGTCGATGAAAACGAAAGAAACTTGCAGGAGCATTTAGACGAGGTGACTAACGAGATTATAAAACTTGGTAAAAAGGAACCAGAGAAAAAAGCTAAAGAGTTGCCTCGTTTTGAAAAAGCAATCGTCATGGGAAATGTCGACAGGAACATAGTCCCAGTTAAGCTTAAAAATAGACGTACGAGAGTAGCATTAAAAAACGTAAAACGTCCTTCACAGATGGTGGTCGATACTTCTCGCCCTAGTGGATCAAGGGACAACTTTGAACATCCAGAAAATCGATCAGAATCCCGGGATAGTTCCGATCAGGATTGGGACGGCTCTGATGAAGAATAACCACTGGGACATCATAAAAACAATAGATTTAAATTCTCTAGCCCTACAATTAGAGAATAATATACAAGAATATAATAAGTTAAAAATTATTTGTAATAGTAATAGCGAGATATATAGGGAACTTATAGGATTAACCGTACAGATAGATTCTCTGTTAGAATTAACTAAGGACAGGTTACAGCAGATTTTACCGTCAAGAAGAACAAAAAGAGGTATTTTGAATCCATTGGGTTCTCTTGTTAAAGTAATAACAGGTAATTTAGATAACGAGGACGCTAGGAAGTATGATTTAGAGATAAGTAATCTAGGAAAAAGGGAACATTCCGTTGAACGAAGGGTATCATTAATGCAAAGGGCTTTTGATAAATTGCTTAATGTTCCAGACGATATCAATTTCAATACTAGACATCTAAATCTAAAAATTAAACAATTTCAGTCTCTTGTTCAAAATCAAACTAAGTACTCCAATTTGATTTCAATCATGAATAGTATGCACCAAATATTAAATAATTTTCGTACTATTTATACTATCATCTATGAACTAGAAACAGCCATTGCCTTTAGCAAAATACATATATTACATCAATCTATAATTAACTCTACGGAACTATTTAATATTTTGAAGGTAATCAAAACGCACCATACCTTAGTTTATCCGTTAGATATTCATAACCTAGTTAAGTTAGAGGGAAGTATAAAAATTAAGGGGTTTATAGTAAAATAGTGGGTAGTAAAATAGTTTTTATTTTGGAAGTTCCACTAGTAGACAGTAACACATATATCTATTATAAAGTTATCCCTGTTCCAATTTTTAACCCTACCACAAAAAAACCCTATGTCATTATTCCGAAATATCCTTACCTACTGGTGAAAAAGTCGAAATACAGGCCCGTAGTCGACAGCTGCGAAGAAATAGATGACCTCACATACCTTTGCTCCGAGGACAACGTTCTTCAGTACACAGAGGAAACATGCGTCGAGCAACTTATGTTACTAAAACATAATTTCACGGATTGTCAGCAACACCAGGTAAAAATAGAAGAAACCAAGATACAACCCATATCCGAAAGTCACTGGTTGGTATATGCAGAAAAAAGTATCCAGACAACGGAACATTGTGACGATGAAACCAGGAAATACACCTTGCAAGGTACATACATCTTAGTACCAAGTCAGCACTGCACATTGCAGATCGCTGACATCTCCATTACAACGCCAACGAATAGTAGCACAGTCTCCTTCAGCCTGCCAACAGCACAGATGCCCGAACTTCGACGTGACGTCAGCCCACCGGCGAAGCAAATGGATCTTAGAGGGGTGGACTTAGGTGACATCAAGGACCTAGTGAACCGAGCAAAGTACAGTGAAAGTGTTAGTGATTTCGAGTCATATTATGTACGTGTAACAAGTGACAATATCAGTGTATGGACCCTAAGTATTTACGTCATAATCCTAGTTTCTGTTATAGGTTTCATTATATATAGATGGGACTTATGTAAAATTTGTAAAAGAAATTCCCTAAAGACCACACAGTTGCCTTTAGATAATTTCTCTCTTGGGGAGGGAGGAGTTAAGTGTGGTAACCCTACTACAATTAGCTTTGTCAGCAGTATAGCTTCCGCCAAACCTTGAGAGTAAGTAATTGTAATGTAGAACATGGTCGTCACGTAGCGATTGTCATAACTTAGCTATAAGTACCTTGTACCTTTAGGATTAAGACATTATTATCTTCACTGTCATTCTGTCAGTAAAATAAAGTTATTTTTATAAAACTCTCCGACTGTCGTTTACTTAAACGACGACGACGACGACGTAATAAGTAAACGACAGTCGGAGAGTTTTATAAAAATAACTTTATTTTACTGACAGAATGACAGTGAAGATAATAATGTCTTAATCCTAAAGGTACAAGGTACTTATAGCTAAGTTATGACAATCGCTACGTGACGACCATGTTCTACATTACAATTACTTACTCTCAAGGTTTGGCGGAAGCTATACTGCTGACAAAGCTAATTGTAGTAGGGTTACCACACTTAACTCCACACTTAACTAGCGCTTCTTCCTATACTGGGAAGGACCCCCAGCCACCTCCTTTTCAGTTTGCGAACGCTTTGAGCCTACGCTCGCCACGCTTATCCTATCAAATGTAGTTGTAGATTCTGACACCGCACCCACACGCATCTGCTCGACCAACACGATCGGCAATTTATTTTTAATTTTGTTTTGTTCCATCTTAGTCCCGCGAGTATGGGGGATTTAAACAGTACACCTAGGTTCACCCCCTTTCCCTAGGCAAGTGTCCATTTTTAAACCAACCAGAGGGTCTACTGGTACCCTGGCTGGGGGTGCGCTCGCGACTGATGCGTCACCTGCAACTACTCCTCAGCCATTCATATCCTCGCCGCGCACCAAAACTTGATATTAGAGGATTTTTTTATAAAGGTTATCATCCTCGCGATTCGGGCGATCAAGCCAAGATCCTCGTCCCGTCCCAAGTCACAAAACATGACCGTGATCTCTTTACGGATTACGATTTCGACAGTTGCAGTCAAGAGAATCAGTTCTCCCGCTGCTAGCTCGCTGGCAGGGTGAGTACACAACGAGCGCCGCCCTTGCTTCTCCCTATGTCCTCTGTTTTGATCAGAGAGACACGTGGAAAAACGTCGGCCCATATTGGGCCCCTCCTCCGCGGACCATCCCTTCCGCCTTCGTAGTGCGGGTTGGTAGATGTCACACGTCTTCGAATTTTTGGCTCTAGGACATGCCGGTTTCCTCACAATGTTTTCTAACTAAATATAGCTAAATAACTAATATAGTTAACTAAATATAGGTCTGCTGAGGGCTGATGGCAATTTGATGCATAACACGGTGCGTTATGCATCAGATGGCCATCAGCCGAGTTTGCTGAGTTCTAATGACTACTGATTGATACATACAGACTACATTATTGATACACTTCCGTACTCCCCATGTCACCATGAGATCCCGCCGAAGCTCCGTCCGCTGTGCCGCGATTTCTCGCGGCAGCGGAGTTACGCCCTGGCGTTTCGTTTCCTCGTGCCACTCGCATACGTGCGCGAGGATTTTTGCCTCCAGATCCCTTGGCGATAATTCGGCAAGGAAGCTCACTGCCTCACAGGAGACCGTGCGGTATCCCCGGACCATCCGGATGGCCATGACCCTTTGGGCCGCGCTCAACCGGCGGGCTGGCCACAGCGCCAGGGAACGCGCCCATACAGGAGCCCCGTAGAGGGCCACACGACCCCCGCGTAGAGCAGGAGGAGATTGGACCCCCTAGATTGGGCAGGAGCCGCTTCAATGCAGCCCCTGCCCGCTCCAGTTTGGGAGCCAAACGTCGGAAATGCTCCACGAATTTCCACCGGCTGTCGAAGACGTGTCCCAAGTACAGAGACCATGACCTGGATTAGGAATAGGATACTTTTTATACAGATATTGCCACGGGATCGAGACTTAATCGGGTGCAACCGTGGGGCACAGCTTGTAATCGATAAACCGAAAATACTGTATCTAGAACTAGATCTCGATGTTACGAAGTTCACTAGTTATGGAAATGTCAATAAACTAGAGACGCCTACATATTCGTGGACCTAGTTTTGGGATAAGTATTTAGTGAGACGCGTACTTCTAAGACTCAGTACGCATTTTACTAGTTACTTAGTACATCTCACCTCTAGACTGTTGACACAATTCGTTCAGGAATATTGCAGAGTAGATCCGTAGCATGGTACTCTATCTATACACGTATAGAGAAGGCTTAGACCAGCCTTTCCCAAAGTGGGCGATAACGCCCACTTGTGGGCAGGCCTAAAGGGGATGGTAAGAGATAGTAATGGCAATTAATGCGATTTCGGATAAATTTCATTAACATGTTAATTCGTGAGTCTTAGCATGATAATTGCTATTGCTATGCTATTTGCTAATATGACGATAATTGATAATATGACGATAATTGATAATAATGAAGTATGTGAATTTTGCTAAATTATGCGAATTAAAAAGCGCGTTCGCCTTAGGACGTCTCCTAGCGTGCGTTTAGTTTACTCGCCGATAACGTTTTATTTGTGCTAGTACACTTGCTTATGTAATGTGTTAAGATTGATCACATAATTATCAGCATTCTGCACCTGACGCACCTGTACCGAACGGGACCGAGTCGGTTCACATTCGACCAAAAAGTTATTGTAATGGCCAAAGTGTTTAAGTTTTAGAAGGGTTTTTAAATTGGTGATTGATGTTCGGTAAGAAAGGTTTTAGAGCACTGATTACAGTTAGCAATTTTATTTTCACTAACAATATTAGAAAAATAATCCCATATAGTCTTAGTTCGGTGAGACATTGGCGTCGATTCCCTTGTTCACAAACTAAACTAAATTTAAGTTCAGTGCATCTTTTTCTTTCTATTTCATTACGAAGAGGACAGAAGATAAATTTTAGTTTAGTCCTGTCAAATTAATCAACGCCTGTCACTACTCCATACAAGTTTAGACGTGATTAAAAACTTGCCTACTAAAATTACGTCAATTTACGTCAAGCGCTGATTAATTTGACAGGACTAAACAAAAATTGATCTTCTGTCCTTTTCTTAATGAAATAAAAAGAAAAGGATGCACTGAACTTAAATTTAGTTTAGTTTGTGAACAAGGGAATCGGCGCCATTGTCACGTTCAAGTCCGTTCAACAGTTTATTTACACTAAAATATTTATATACTAAACTTAAAATTATTATTTACACTTTTATACATGCCACTTCTCACTACACACTACTTCTTACTACCTCCTATTATTCACAGGTAGGTATTGAGTTCACGCATCTATAAGTACAATATTATGCACAAAACGAAAGAATGTAAGTACTGTATAACGAATACGTAAACCAAAATCTCACTACCTATCACTTGCCAAAACGTACTGAACGAACACAAAACGACGCGCGCCACGCGCGTATCACGCAAATATTTTATTAAACAATCACGCATTCATTCAACCAATACACGACTCTAAGTACGAGCAAATCAAAGACAATAAGGTAATAATTTCTAAACATCATTCTTCGCACCATCCATAATTTAAATACATTAAACAAGCACAAGCATTCATTCAATATTCAACCTTAAGTACGCACAAATCAAAGATAATAAGATAACAATTGCTTAACCCATTATTCGTAAGTTCGCAGCGAACAAGGTCACTGTCACGTGTAACCGATATATTTAGTATTCCCGACTTCCCGTGGGTGCGACGGAGAGCGCACGCTACCGCTGCGTGCGCCGACGCTATGACGAGTCTGACGTATGATAGTCATTAAATTAAAAAATTACGAAAATTGAAATTAATTTTCGTAATTTTTTAATTTCACAATATTTCGCAACTACATTTAATTTGCTAAATGCTAAATGAGCTTTCGCAAGCTAACAATGAATGCTAATGCTAATTAATCCATCACTAGTAAGAGACCCAGAAAAAAAATGGGGGCGTTGTGTAGAGGTTTGGGGGGCGATTTGTAATTTCATCTAGGAGGACTCTTAGATACCGACTGAGCTCTCGACTCTCGACTACAACTTGTGAACATCAACTAATATTAATTAAGAGATTCGATGAAATATCGAACCGAGTTAGATTTAGCAATTTGCTAAATCTAACTCGGTTCGATATTTCTCTCCGCGTAGTTCATATATCTGTCCTATTTTATTGAATAAATAAAATAAAAATTAGGCAGACAAAGCCAAAGAAGGCACCCGGTGCGGACGGAATCACGAACGTTGCACTTCGCCACCTGCCACCTAGATCGGTGGCGGCACTAGCTCACCTCTACAACGGCATACTCCGCACCGGCGCTTTCCCCTCCTGCTGGAAGCTGGGGAAAGTCATCATGTTGCCCAAACCCGGGAAGAACATTTTGAAGCCGGAGAGTTACCGGCCGATAACGCTCCTGCCTACCACCTCCAAGGTGTTTGAAAAGCTTCTGTTGCGCCAGTTGACACCGCACCTGACGCCACGCCCAGAACAGTTTGGATTTCGGGTCGAACACAGCACGACGCTCCAGCTGTCGAGGGTACTGCACCTCTTCACGGCAGCCGTGAACAAGAGGGAATACGCCGCAGCAGTATTCCTCGACATGGAAAAGGCATTCGACCGGGTCTGGCACGTCGGCCTAGTCTACAAGCTCACACACACCACAGCGCCCTGTCGCTTAATTCAGGTGGTCTCCTCCTTCCTACAGGACAGATACATCAAGGTCTCGGTGGAGAACGAACTCTCCAGCGCACGCCCCGTTACCGCGGGGGTGCCCCAGGGAAGCTGTGTCTCGCCTGCGTTGTACTCTGTGTACACCGACGACATACCTGCCACGCACACCGCAAAACTCACGCTGTACGCAGATGACGCCGTGTACATCACCACCTCACTGTCGGCTGTCCACGCGGCCATCAAGATGCAGTGCACAAAGCGTTCTAAGTTAATATAGGCGCCACGCGCGCGGCTCACACACACATTACTCCACACTCGCTGAAAATCCCAAAAAAATACCACACGAGCGACGTACACACAGTTCAAGTCACTCGATACACACTATAACGCCCCGCACCCTGCTACGCTACCGCCTAGACCTGGTTACGTTGTTAGGGGGTGGGAAAAGCCTCCACTGTAGGTGAGCGCCAACAAAAACCGACGCCCTCGCTGCTAGATCGGCTCTTGCTGGGCCTTCCCTAGGGAACTAGGGATCTCACCCGGCAGGGGCCTGGTCGCATGGGCGTCGTGAAGAACTTCGGGCGCTCCTACAGTCACACTCCAGAAACACACTTCAGAACCGCTGAGGGGAGGTAAACCCCTCAGGGACTAGGTGTGCGATTGAGCACTCCCACCTCCTCCTAAAGGAGAAGGTAGGGAAACCCAACGACGGGTCCCCAATTTATGGGGACCGAGAAACATACTTCGGGCAAGGGGCCAAAAATCCCCAATACCGATTCCTCGCGCACCCCGGGGGCGCAGAGACGGCCACGAGAGTCACCGGTGTCGCAACCCAGTGCTGGGCACGCCACGATTGCGGCGATAAGTCCCCTCTTTGAGGAGTGGCTAGAGAGGCGCTACGGCGTCCTTACCTTCCGCCTGACGCAGGTTCTCACCGGACACGGCAGCTTCGGGAGGTTCCTATGTCGGATAAGGCGGGAGGAAACGCCCGGGTGACACCACTGTGTGGATCGCCCGGAGGACACGGTGGAGCATACGGTAGAGGTCGGCCCGGCTTGGGCAGAACACCGCCGTGTTCTCATGGAGGCGATCGGCGGCAGAGATCTCTCGTGTCTGGCCCTGGTTCAGGCCATGGTACGGAGCGAGAGGGCCTGGGCAGCCGTCACCTCCTTCTGCGAAGCAGTAATGCTCGCGAAGAAGGAGGCGGGACGGTTGAGGGAAAAGCAAATTTCGCGCCCTCTCGCCCCTAGCCGCCGCAGGAGACGCCCTGGGCGTCGGGAATCCTGGGCGGATTTCCGGCCACCGTAGGCGCGGGCTTGCGGACGGTGAGCAATGGGTAGCTCACCGTCCAGTAAGGACCAAGCCCGGGTCGACGGCGCGTTGTATTCCACGCGCGCCTCAAAGAGATGTCGTCAGCACAAATGTAGGGGTCCACTAGGGCCGATGCCAGCCGGGGTCGCGGGAAGGTAATAAAGGGTCACCGAGGCCCCTGGCAACACAGGCAACAGGAAGGAATACGGGTGGGTTTTAGTCAGTAAGAGTCTGACGAGCGGGAGAAGTTAATTGCAAAAAAAAAAGGTCATGGACTCTACCGATGTGCAAAATTTTATCACTATTCGTTCAGCCTTTTTAACGTGAAAGCGTAACAAACAAACAAACAAACTAACTTTCGCGTATATAATATTATGAAGGATAATAATGTCTTTTAGACTACACGTTGGTATTCGTATCTTTTCTACATTTTAAAATACAGCCTAATTTATAAATATGATATAAAAACATTCACGTACTGGTTAAGAGCCATTTCACGTTTTCGCGCGAATATCGCAGATTTCAGTCGCCTAATTTACCATCTTAGGTAATACTCTGACATTGGTGGATACATGTAAAAAATAGACTAATCCTTCTTTTTGACACTTCATGTAACACATTTACAAAAACTTATTTGTTTACTTTGTGGTGATTAATCTCCCACAACCAGTTTACTGAAATATCATCGCCGAGTCAATTTCAAACTCCTATATCTATCATTAATATTTATAAATTTAACTGAAAAAAATACATAAAGCATCAGAAATATAATTTGATCGACACATACAGTACTAGAATATCGATTCTTAATAACATTAATTAGTAAAAAAATAAAGTCTTATGCCAATTTTTAGGTTTTGTATCGCTAATAAATCGTGATTTTTTGGTTTAAATAAAGCGTAATTACATTTTTTTTTATTGGCGAAATAAACTATGGTTTTTAACAAACCGAATTCTAAAGTTTTATTAAAATCCCTTCATTTAATTAGACATAATATCGTTATTAAAATCACTCTAAATTAGAATAAATTCCGATGCTAAGCGGGCAACCGTTTAGTACGGCGTGAGTGCCGGTCGAGGTAGGACCTGCGCCAAATTTTCCCGCGTCTCGATTTTCGAGCGCACGTATTGTGAACGAATTATTATACTACGACTACAACATTTTGATTCACTTCGTATTTATTTTGCATAAGGTAAGAGTTTAATTTATTATCAAGTTAAGTATTAGTTTAGTAGTTTGAGAATAATTACATATTTTTGTTTTATTAGTTTTAGCAATGGAGCGAAAGGGTTGTGTATACCATTGTGTCAAAAAAAGGAAAAATAAAAATTCTGCAGCCTTAAAGAAAGCAACAGAAGCGAGATATATATAATTTGCGATTCGATTGCGATATTATGTACACAGTAATCGATCAAATAAGTACATATCGACATGAACTATAAAACCGTAATTACAATTTTAAGGATTTGTATACACTGACACTTCGACATATAAAAATATTGATGTTTTTGATAATCATTTATTGATAAAAAAAAATATTTATTCGTAGATATTGAAACTTGACAGCTATTTTGTTTTCATTTCAGAATGAGAAATCGCATGAATCGAGTAGAGGAGGATAGTACCTTTAGAAGACACGCCACCACCGTACCGGGTACAAGTGGAACGTCAGATTCGATAACAGAAATTGTATGTTTGTAACTTGCTACTTCAAAAAGATACAGCTATACCTCTAAACGAACGTAAACTTTTAAATATCGACCGACTGAAAAGGTTTTACCAAAGTTTTACCAAGATTGTGTATTGCTAGAATTTTTTTTTTTTTAGGGTGGGAAGTCATCAAATAACTTCTCCCGCTCTGGGTGGAGCGGGAGGGTGTGTCAGACTCTTACTGACTAAAACCCACCCGTATTCCGGGGGCCTCGGTGACCCATAAGTACCTTCCCGCGACCCCGGCAGGCATCGGCCCTAGTGGACCCCTACTTTGTGCTGACGACATCTGTTTGAGGCGCGCGTGGAATACGACGCGCCGTCGACCCGGGCCTGGTCCTTACCGGACGGTGAGCTACCCATTGCTCACCGTCCGCAAGCCCGCGCCTACGGTGGCCGGAAATCCGCCCGGGATTCCCGACGCCCTGGGCGTCTCCTGCGGCGGCTAGGGGCGAGAGGGCGCGAAATTTGCCTTCCTCTCAACCGTCCCGCCTCCTCCTTCGCGAGCATTACTGCTTCGCAGAAGGAGGTGACGGCTGCCCATGCCCTCTCGCTCCGTACCATGGCCTGAACCAGGGCCGGACGCGAGAGGTCTCTGCCGCCGAAATCATAGACCCTAGAAAGGCAAAATCAATGCTTTTACGAATTCATATAATGTAAATGATATGTGATTTTTCCCAGTTCATTTTTATTACATACTTTACATAACATATATTTGTGTTTTTTTTATTAGTCTAGAAAGCTTTAGTAGACTGAATAAATAAAACAACTTTTTTCATAAATCTCTAACCATGGTGCATTACGATTATAAAGGCTCAAGACTGTTTAGTCCATCTCAACACTCGCGCTACACTGCTTGCATTGTGTATGTGTGGATAGCTGCGCACACATACACAATACTGCCGTCTTTTACCTAAACTCGAGCGCAATAATTTTGTGAAATGGCTCTTAAAAACACATCGTTCTCAACATTATAAAAAAATATTGTTTTGGTAAGAACTTACCAAACAATTAATGATGCACGCTGCTTACCAAAGTAACAGTGATTCTATTAATATAGACATTAGGTCTATAAACGCAAAACAAATAAATCGTAAACACCGCGTACCGAGCCGAACGTCTCCAAATGACAACGGAACTGACCGAGTTTGTGAGTCGCAACTAGATGCGAGTATGGTATTACGTGTCAAACGACAAACGCTTAAATACTCGAGGTAATGTGGTGATCACGGAATAGGTTTTTACGCGTCCAGCCAAAAACCTATTCCAGTATATACGTCTCACCTCTACAACAGTCACTGTCATATCTCAGATTGTCAATGTCAATGTGCACATGTTTTCATTCATTCATTGGTATTCATTTTCATTGAATTCTTTTGATTTAGCAATTTTTTCAAGCAAAACCTTTACCTGTAATATATTTAACCCATAAATCCTCTCTTTATATTGTGTGGTTAACATTGTGTTATAATGGGAAAGGTTAAAAAGTTTAAACCCTCCCAAGTTGGGAAGAATTTAGCTTTAGCAGATCAAATTGAATCGGTAAACTCGGTGAAAAATAAAAACAGAAACAAAGAAAGGAACAGGCAAGATGATGACGAAGAGGTAAGACTAAGTTGATAAACACTAATAAACAGAACATCTATGATATTTAAATCGTTTAACGTTGATCACGAATTTCACGATCCCAAAGTATTCATACCTAATTATATGCTTTGCTTGACTAAAGTTTGTGTTAGTAATACATAACGTAAATGGTGTGTTTTTTATTCATCAGTTCGTAAATGCAGACTTGTCCAAAAAAATCTTACAAGCCGCAAGAAGGCAACAAGCTGAATTAGGAGATGCTGAAGAAGGCCCATCGCCTGCAAAACATGTGACACTTCCTGCGACATTCAAAGGTGAGCTAGTTACCTGAAAATAAGGACTCTTTGTAAAAACAACTTATAGATAGTGGCATAAAATTGCTGTGCAGTCCATCCAAGAAGACAGGAATTAGAAAACCATTAAAATAATTTTATTTCTTGTTTGAAATAGTAACAGCAGGACAGAACAGACATCCTGCTTTAAAAAAATACTTCTACAAAATTGTTTTCTGTAGGGCAATGCCAATAAAAAAATGAATTAAACAATAATTTCTCTCACAGACGCAGACTCTGATGATGATACTGGATCAGATAGAGATGACTTGGAGCCAGACACTTATTATGATAATGTAGAAATAAATGAAGAAGATGAACAAGCACTTAGAATGTTCATGTCAGCTAAACCAGAGAGGACTCGTACCCTAGCAGATATTATAAAAGAAAAGATCACCGATAAGCATACTGAGCTACAGACTCAGTTTTCTGATGTTGAAACGTTAAAGTTACAAAACATTGATCCAAGGTAAGACTTTGTTCTTCCTTAAGAAAATATGTAGATATTAAAAGAAACTCAACTTCTTTACTATTTTTACTTAGCTATGGTGTTTTTTTATTAAGGGAAGGCTGTTCTTAATAACTGTTTGGCATTACACTTTCCAGAATAAAAACAATGTATGAAGGTGTCAGAGATGTATTGCAAAAGTACAGATCAGGAAAACTGCCAAAGGCATTCAAAATGGTTCCACACTTACAGAACTGGGAACAAATATTGTACATCACAGAGCCAACCACCTGGTCAGCTGCAGCTATGTACCAAGTAAGTTTATGAAATGGTTGTTATTTTATAAGAAATGTATATTGATGAAATTGTTTTACTGAGATACTTTGATAACTAAAGATTGTTTATGACAGTGTATTTCTATCAGCAGTCAAGAGAATCCCGTGACTTGTTTAAGTTGGATCTGCAGTGGTACCCCACAAAATTAATAGATTTTTCCATATCAACTTTCCTGTTCATATGGAACACAATCTAACTAAGAGAGATGTTTTAATGATTCTAATGATTATAATTCTGTAAATACATATTTGTTATGGTTGCAAATCATATTTCGATCATAATACAATCTGACACTACTAATTGCAAAAAACGCAACAAAACTTGAATTTCGTGGGCTACCACTGCGGTTCCACCTTAGGATGAATTTGTAATATCTTTCTATGTTCAAAACTCACATGGTGCACTTACATTTTTTAAATGTTTTTTCTAGGCAACCAGAATTTTCGCATCGAACTTGAAAGAAAAGATGGCGCAGCGATTTTATAATTTAGTACTGCTTCCTCGTGTGCGAGATGACCTCGCTGAGTATAAAAGATTGAACTTTCATTTATACCAAGCATTACGTAAATCACTCTTCAAGCCTGGCGCTTTCATGAAGGGTATACTATTGCCCTTACTGGAGGTGATTTAAAATTTGTATTTTGTTCTTTAATAATGAACAACTTGAGTTTGGTAAACTAATTATTTGCCGTATTTTCTAGGCAGGAGATTGCACACTACGTGAAGCCATCATAGTAGGTTCAGTGTTGGCACGTAACTCAGTACCGGTGTTGCATTCCAGTGCAGCAATGTTAAAGATAGCAGAAATGGATTACACTGGTGCAAGCTCCATATTTTTAAGAATACTCTTTGACAAAAAGTATGCATTGCCATACAGAGTTGTAGATTCAGTTGTTTTCCACTTTATAAGGTGAGGATACATAATTTATTGTTATATCACTCAAAATGAACACAGTTTCTCTCTTCTGAAATAGAACATTTTACCACCTTTAGTCTCCAAATCACATTGCAGTTTGCACTAATATTTGGGTTTGACCACAGTGCAGTTTTAATTTTATTTTTTCAATAGTAGGCTAGTTATAATAATATGCCATATGTACATGTGTAAATGATTCCAGTAAAATTTTGGTCTTTTCAGATTTCAAAGTGAACATCGCAATTTGCCAGTTCTGTGGCATCAGTCACTGTTAACATTTGTTCAACGTTATAAAGCTGACATATCTACAGAACAGAGAGATGCCCTTTTGGAATTACTCAGGAAACAGTTCCATCCTACCGTCACCCCAGAGGTATCATACAATTTATTAAATATACTTAGCACAATGTAATAATTACTACATTTCCATGTCTACTTTAGTCTTGCAATTGTTAAAATTTTGAGTGTTTTATTGTATATTTACAGATCCGAAGGGAATTACAGGCTGCTAAATGCCGCGATATTGAAGTTAATGAATCAGTAACAAGTGCAATGGTGGTAGAATAAATGTTAATTTTAACAAAATAAAATACAAATTATAATCAATGTTTTATTTTCTTTACAAAATATTATTTTAGTTACAAGTTTAGACAGTTTAGACTGTTTCAGAACAATAATATCATAACTTTAAATTGATAATATTTTGAATTTTTATAGGCCTATCAATTTGACTGGTCACCAAATGTATAGGTGGTATAACCGATGATCCACATTCACATTTTCGTCCTGATATATAGTCAAATGAGCCAATTCTATTGTTGCATTTCTGACAGTGCAGTTTACCCTTAGTCCATTCCTCATTTTCGACTTTTTCTCTAATCCATTCAGGCACTTTGTCCTCACTGACGTATATGAATCTCTTTATATCATAACTTTCACATTTTTTAGGATCACATGTAAGAGAACTGTGCAGGATGCATGTATCATCAAATAATATGTGGCGGCATTTGTGGCACTTTATTGCTCGTGAACTCATATTTCATCTCTTCTTAAATTGTTTCTTGTAAGGTGGTACAACGAGGTTTATAAAATAAATAACTAAATACAGTTAAAGGATAATTAGAAAATGAATTCAATAAGAAACATTGATTTGATTTGAGTCACATGGCTTTCAGTTTCAGTCGAGACAGATGTCCGAGCTAAGCTTTGACATCTGTCAACTGATTGACATTGACATTTGACACTCATGACATGAGTTGTGCTCATGCCTCACCCATGGAATTAGTATGTACTTTAGAGGCCACACACATATCCATATCGTTCAATGCACAGTTCAATCGCTCACACTAAACGGTGATGCATGGAGAGTCTTCCCAACGGTTAAAGTAAGTTCCATTCCAGCGAGTCGCCGTCTATTAGAATCACTGCGTGTGTAGTCACTAGCACATTAGAATCATGACGTGGCGTCGCGAACATTGTTTAAGGGCGTTTGAGAATGCACCCTTGTTAAGTGGCAGCACTGAACTAAGATTCAAGGAGCGTTTTCCATAGGCGATCAATCTGTCTAAAACAGATATGAATCTAAAACTAAATCTAAAAAAGACGCAATGTTTATTATTTAAATCAACCGTGAAGAACAACGATACTGTCAAAGTACATTTATTAGGGAATAAAGTAGATATTGTAGACAATGTAAAATTTTTGGGGGTACAAATAGATACAGTTTTAAATTGGAAGAAGGAATTGGAAGTGGTCACTAACACTATGAGTAGTGCTTGCTATGCTCTCAGGAGTCTTAGAGATGAATTAACCATTGCTCACCTCAGAATGGTATATTTTGCACTCATAGAGTCTAGACTTAGATATAGCATAAAGTTCTGGGGCAACAGCTACCAATACAATATTAATGCAGCTTTCGTTATGCAGAAAAGAGCCTTGAGAACTATGCTTCGCATTGAACAAACAGAGTCTTGTAGAGATCATTTTAAGAAACTGCACATTCTCACAGTACCATGCCTCTATATTCTGGTTCTGCTTAGTCATTTTATTAAAAATTTCCATGAGTTTGAGACAGAAGAACAGAGACATATCAGAATAAAAACGCGAAGAAAGGATCTACCCTAATTTCATACAGCCTAAGCTTAATGTCGTTAAACATGCCTCAAGAGTGCAATCAGTAAATATGTACAGTAAATTGCCTGTACAATTTAAGAACGCTATGAATCCAAATGAATTCAAGAGAAAATTGAAGTCATTGTTATTGAAGAAATGTTATTACTTACAGCATAAAAGAGTTTTTAAACAAAGTATTCGATAAAACAAATTAGATACTTGATACGATGTTTTTATAATGACAGGTTTTTATATAAATATTATTTTTCGCTAAAAGTAAAGAGGATATATTAATGCCTATTCGTCTCCGACTTGATGGAGTGACCTGATGGTGTACTTCGGTGACTACTACTGGAACTCGTCGACCAGTAGAGTCGCGTCCTTAACCGGATTCAATCTGTAGTTGAAAAGTCCATGTGACTTTTGAAAATCTATTTTCATATCAATGAAAATAAAGTCTGTACCTAAGATAAATGATTTTATTTCTCTATGTGGGTTTGTACAAACTCTTATACATTTTTCTTGTGAGAATTGTAGCTTTAAACCTACGAGTATCTCCCGGGCGGTTAACATCGGCGACGGGTGACGTCTTGCAGTCAGTTGTATGTATCGGTCCTGTCGAGCAGTTGTACTCCTTCCACGTCCTGGGTGCTGCTCAGCAGGATCCCCTGTATTAACGTAACGCTGCCAAAGACGACAAATCACGCTCCTATTGACACCAATATGCCGAGATACCTAGGTCTGATTTCTTCCTGCTTGTAGCATTCCTACAGCTCTCTGCATTTTATCAGCAGTCAAATGGCGTCGCTCCATGACATAAAAAATACTCGCCACCCAATTAAAAAAAAAAAACTGTATATCTTAAAATGATAAAAGTGAGATACTTAAATACCAAATTTAACAAGCAACGAAAACGACATGAAATCGTGAAAAAATAATTAGTTGAAATCTAATTATTTTTTCCTTTTAATGAAAGCGAAACATAATCGAAAAGTTTATATTTTTTTAATCAGCCAGTATGTTTCCGAGATAAAAAAGATTGTATTTGGTATACAATCTTTTTTATCTCGGTTCTTTTTTATTCTAGTTTGTTAAGAAAAAAATAAAGTATCAATTAATAAAAGATGCAGTTTCTGTAATTGATGCGTGTTGCTTAGACTTTATTGATGTGTGTAGTTACACCCTAACGCTATACGAGCGTATATCTATTATTTTCTGCAAGAATTATTTGTATAATATTAACATTGAATAAATTAGCCAAATAATAAATCGGTGACTTTGTTGATAATTTAAACAAAAATATCGATATAACTACTAGGTGGTAGCTTTTTAACATTTATGCACCTTAAGGGAACAGCAGAAGCTGGCAGCGACGCGACGAAGCGGCGGAGCCGGCCGCGGCAGGTTCACGTGTCGCCGGCGGCGTCCGCGTTCGGCTTCCCGGCACCACCACGCGCCTAGTCTCCTCCTGACCACTGACCAGTTTAGTTTCTACATTCAGCAAGGAAACTCGTGCGGCGCCGCGAGCGGCCTGGTGTCGCCGCGAGCGGCCTTGCGTCGCCGCGGGCAGTCGCGGACAGTACCGCTGACAAGACGCGCGTGGCCGCACGACCTTTTCAAGCGATACAGGTCTTTTAATTATGTAGATATAGTTTAAAATTATTTCACACTGAAAGTGTAAAATAATTTTATGCGTGAATCGGCCCTTACAGTTTTACTTATGTTGCCATCCTTGAAAACGTCATTATTAAGAGTTGCAAACCGCGTGGCCCAAGACTCCTATTCGGTGTCAGTGGGGACTGAAGGGACGAAGGAGTGCGACTCCTATTCGGAGACAACGGGGACTTACCGGAAGACCGATGTTTTTAGATCTCACATAAGAGATGACCCCGCCTGTTCCTATGTGATTACTCTGAGAAAAAATATTATTTCGCCAGTTAATTAAGTTGATCTTGGAGGTTTATACCTACTGCATTTAGACTTAATTCTTCAATCTTTCAATCGGCAATAATCTTATGTGCATAGGTGACGATTGGTGCAAAGAAGAGACACCTGCCCCTCAAAAACCTACTTACTTGCGAAAAGATTTTTTCTATCGGGAGAATCTGATAGATTAGTATGTAGGACCTACTTTCACTTGGAAGGCTTCACTCAGCTGATGAAATAAAACAATATGTCGCATGTGCGTGATATTTTATTCCACTGAACTTATTCCACGAGAATTTTGCGCTGTTCAATGAATGCAAACTTTTGATTAACTATGTGACTAATGTGCTCTGTTTATAATGATCTAAGTACGTACATGTATGTATTTAACATGTACTGTTTACGCATATTATTATAACAATAATGAACAAACGTTCAATAATTTGTATAAAAAGTATACCTAAAGCAAAAATTTGTGGCTTATAAATTAACTGTCATAATATCGTTCCAGTCAGTGCTTAGAATAACATAGATGTAAATAAAATATTGATCGTTGTCACTATCATTATTGGGTGCACAAAATAAATAATTGCTATAGGAGTGAAGATCCTTAAAACAATGCGTTTGATGCTAAATATATCTATATACACTGAACATTGAGTAGTTATTAGTATAAAATTGAGTCTGTACTAGCTGGGCAAGCTAAGGTCCTGGTTATATGGGTATATATAAAAGGCTGCATGTACGATTTTTTTTAAACATGTAGGTACATGGGTAGTATTGCTTAGTTCAACCTATTTAGTTTGATTGCAGCAATAGTCGTGCTACCGGGCGTAAATAAAAACATTCGGATTCAAAAGCATCTTAATAATAACGTGGTATCAAAAACTCAATCAGAAAAATATACATACCTACTTTTTTATTGCCTAAATCCACATGTCACTTTATTATTTTCAGCTTAACTTAAGAATTATTTAGATTTTTTAATTATTGAAATTGGTAGGTACCTAGACTCCGACTGTTGCAACTAAGTCATATATTCTTATACATGCCCAGATGGTTAATAAACTTATCGACTCGATACAAAATTTTACTCAAAGGTGTAAATTATATAGTAATCTCACTTCCAGTTATTCGCAACTATTTCCTTAACGCTCCACTGCTCAACCATCAAGAAAAGGAAATAAATTCAAAATAAATAATTGTAAAGTTCCATGTTACCTATGTGGTAGGTATTTCACAGAACGAGTCTCTTATGTCCGCACACAATCGTTTATTTCTAACGGCAGACTCACATAAATGGGTAATACCCTATTACCTATAATTTATCGGTAGATGTTACCCAACAGTTCACACATTTTTCAATACAGCAAATAACTCAACAAGTATTGTAAGTACATTAGCTTAATATTATACTTAGTTGTCACGATTCGGTAGACACGCAACATGCTTAGAATAATGTTTTGTCAATAACAGAACTTGTTCATAACATAATGTACACTTTTCATATATTTAGTGAGATATTTAGTAACAATAAGATATCTGAAAGGATAGGAGATATTATATACGTGTTCCTATTTGTATTCACCCATACATTCTGTAATGCTTTTTGATAATGTATCAATTAATTTAAACGGGCTTAGATAAAAATATATGAAATTTTACGAGTATGAAGGCAAGGAGACTTTATTGTCGATATTTTCGAGTACCTTTTTAATAAGGTACTTATTTAATCATTATAGTTTTCATAATTTGAGGTTTAACTTTGCTCGAGTATCTACTATAATTTAATGCTAAAGAGAATGATGAGCATTAAAAATATGAGTAGGTAGGTACCGTTTATGTATGGTCAACTCAACATTATACTTACGTTAAGTTATATAAGTAATTATATAATGAATGGAAAGGACATCCTACAGAACACATTTAATCCTATGTGAAACAAGTGTGTAGATCACCTGTAATATGAAAATAAACTAATCAAGTAGGTAGGTAGGTACATATGTGCCTATAAGAGCTTAGTGGGGCTGGATACTTGAAATGGAAAATGGATGACTAGTTAAAGCATACAGAATGTATGACGCAATACGTTCAGCATTTCAAAATAATTATACGTGCGCTCATTTTCAGCTTAACAATATAAAATTTCGATCACAGACAAAATTACATAATACAATTCACGCGTTAACTTTGCGCTTATGTTCTTGAAATATAAAATACTTAACTTATCGTTACAATATTCTAATATAATTGTGAGATTATTCAAAGCTGAAACAACCAGTTTTCTGTGACTAAAATATTTCAAGGCAACAATTTTTAAATGATCAAGCGAACATCTTTTCGCAAGGTGGCGTCTTAAACTACACTTAGATCTATTGAATTCAGAAGGACATTCTCAGCTAAAACCGCGGCACCTACATGCTATTTTTATACAACAATTCATTATATTACGTATAGTCACAGAATAAATAATAGGATATAAGTACTAGTACAGCACGGCTCCAAATTGCTTTACTTAATATTTAAAAGTTTATTTGCGACAAGTTAATGCCTTTCTCAGTAGACAAAGCACAGTTCGATGTTACTTTTGTTAATGATGTCTGGTATTACAGGCGTGAGTGTTACGGACGTGGTTATTAGTAGTAAATTAGTGGCTGAAAGATATTTAAGTGTCGCAAAATTCAGTCCTGTGTACTTAGGTTCACAAATTTCTAATTAATGCATTAAATTTTGAATGTGAAGCGCCAGCGCACGACCTGGAGATGGGCGACACAACTCACATCATTTTAGCAGTAGTAGGCCTTTAAGATGGTTTTGAGTAGTCAAGTTGAATTAGCAGCAATTCATCGTAAATGTGATAGAATTACCTATGTCGGAGGAAATGACCAGTGTGCAATAGGAATAGACAATAAAAAGGTAACACAAGTGCCCCGTTCAAAGTGTCGGAGCACCTGTGCCTGCAAACATATTAAGCGTTCGAAACTCTACATGAATCAACATTAATATAGACAGTAGATACCTACGTTAACTTTATCGATGGTAAGTAATAATATTATTTAACTATTAAGTATCTAGGATCTTAAGTTAACATTAACATGACTTATAAACAAAATTACACCCTGTGCTTAAGCGCTATTAGTCAAATTTCTAAATAATTCTAGCGTGTTTGAAATGTACACTTGTGACGGTTCTAGCAAGGTTTAGAAATATTGAAGGGGCCTCTAGCCCTAGTTTATAACCAAAATAATGACAATAGCAAACAATGGAGATACGCGACAGTTTGTAGAGTGTACACGTTTGAACTCTGTTGTATTTTATTTTTGAAATTAGTGATTAGGGAGATATGTTAAGGGCAATGGAAGAGCATATAAATAAAATTCGTTGTGAATAGTATTTCATAACGAACCTACTCTTAAGTGACCAAGTTAAACAGGTATGTGTATTTGCGTAGCAGACTTGTAAGCACCTTACCATTTCCACATGTTTACTGAAAGTTATTTCGATTTGCTTATATTGGAATGGCTTTAATTGCTCTTATTTAAATTGGTCAAGGACAGCTAATGAGACACACTTGATTTTCTATTGTTTGACTCCGAATCGGTGTCGCGCGGGGCTGAACAGGTTAAAGGGACTTGTTGTACTCATAATAATAGGTATTAATCTAATTTCACTCAGTTTTATTTAATTTATAGTGCTTATGATAATAAAGTCGGTATTGTATTGTTACAACTATGCATAAGGAGTCTGAAATTTAATAAATAACGAACGTAAATATGTCATATCAACTGTTTTTATTTGTAAATACATTTTAAACTTGGTTTATATTATTTTCATTTATTTATTTATTTATTTATATGAAATTTCTGTTTATATACCTATTTTAAAGCGTAAACATAAAGTAGGGTATATTTTGCATGATCACAGGAACTATTTAATTAACGGAAGAACGAGGCCTGCCACATGCTTGCTCATGTATAGAATCAAATATCAGCGGATTACTTTGATGACATACCTATAGGATCTTTGAGTTTCACTAATAATCTAATTATAATGTTTGTTATTTTTTTTAATATACACAATGGTTCATATATATTGATAGCTATTTAATTAAATGACATTCAGGCAAATTGTAATTCTATAACTACTAAAGCAAATAACAATGCTTAAATGTAGATCTAGAATACTCGGCATATAATGATAATAATTTGAAGCAAAGCTATTAATTTTCATAAACTAGATAGATTGAAGAATAAGTAACATCTGGGAATTGACCAATTTACAAATCTAAGTCTACCATATCTAAATATTTACATTAAATACAACCTACTGCGCGCAGAAAATCAACGGTAGAATTAATGTGCGATGTTACATGTTCTTTTCATAACCTTATGGTCTATCGTTATCATTTTTATATCAACCACTGAACTTTATATTCTTAAATGTTAAGGTTAGTTCTCGTGAAATTAAAGCTGTAATATTTAAGGTAAAATTAAACCATATGTTATTTGGTAATTTATGAATGCGTGCATTTTTCATGGTGACTTAAAACGCATTTTTTGCTGGACTGTTACTGTCTAAAGTTAAACAGTAAAAAAAAATTAGTGTGAAGCATTCCTTTGTTAACATAGATAATGATGTGTATGAATTTGAATAAAATAACTACTTTTTTGAAAATGTAATCATGTAAAGTCATCAATTTGGCAGTTTTCATTTCACAACTATGTTTCTACCGCATAAACTCGCTATTTAACTTCGTATTGCCATGCGATACAGATGATGGTAATTTCCTAAAAGTCATCGAAGACCTGATACAAATAGCGCTGTGAACAAGTAGAATGTATCCAACGTTGTAGCTTAGTTTGAAGATTGATGATGTGTTATAATTTACGGAACAGTGATCGTCTTACATAAATAAACCTGAAGAAGCTTGCTCGTTTAATTATTATTTATTTATTATATTAATTAAAACAGATATTCGATTTTGTTGAAACTCGTGATAATTTATAAAAAAGTTAAAAGAGATGTACATACCTAGCGCAGATTCAAACGGAACGATAATGCGTGCATAATAATTCTATAGGTATAATCTGTTCTAAAACTTTTTGATGAAAGTGTAAACACACCTGTTCAGGTTAAATTCTTACGCAATCACACACTAAAGGGAAGTAGTAACACATTCATCTGTATTTAGAAGGTTGTTATATCTCATCACTTTTTCCAACAATTGTCTGAATTGAAAAATCGTCAACGAAAATAGAGGTTATAAAATAACTTCAATGAAATGAAAAAAAAATTAAGGAATTTTTAATTTGAATTACGTGTTTAATTAAATAATAGAATTATAGTCACTCAATTTAAAAGTGGCACTAGTAATTGGCACCCACAAATACGTGTTCTATCCAATTTGTTTATATTTTCATCTAATTGTTTTGGAACAGAGTATATACTTTAATGTGGTATTTTTTGGTACTAGATTGAAAGCCGCAGTCTACAAAAGGCAGAGAGCATATCAGGAGGGTTTATTGAGAATGTGCCTGCTATAAAACATGGTGTAAGTTATAATAACGAATTATTATGTTAATTTTAATTGACCGATATTTAAAAAGCAAACACCTTAGTTAATTATAAATATGACTAGCAGAAATAATTTCAATGTTAGATAAAAAACTCTCATTTGAAAAAAAATATAACATTTGATCTGATACATTGTAATATGAAATGGTGAAAGAATGATATGACGCAGTACGATATGATGATTACGGAAACGATGGTATACTTGAGAGTTCTAAGTCCGGCTTCAAACAATCGGTAGCTCTATCTGGTTACTGTACACCTAACATTGGGTGTTATGAGCCACTTACGTAACAATCGGTAGCTCTATCTGGTTACTGTACACCTAACATTGGGTGTTATGAGCCACTTACGTAACAATCGGTAGCTCTATCTGGTTACTGTACACCTAACATTGGGTGTTATGAGCCACTTACGTAACAATCGGTAGCTCTATCTGGTTACTGTACACCTAACATTGGGTGTTATGAGCCACTTACGTAACAATCGGTAGCTCTATCTGGTTACTGTACACCTAACATTGGGTGTTATGAGCCACTTACGTAACAATCGGTAGCTCTATCTGGTTACTGTACACCTAACATTGGGTGTTATGAGCCACTTACGTAACAATCGGTAGCTCTATCTGGTTACTGTACACCTAACATTGGGTGTTATGAGCCACTTACGTAACAATCGGTAGCTCTATCTGGTTACTGTACACCTAACATTGGGTGTTATGAGCCACTTACGTAACAATCGGTAGCTCTATCTGGTTACTGTACACCTAACATTGGGTGTTATGAGCCACTTACGTAACAATCGGTAGCTCTATCTGGTTACTGTACACCTAACATTGGGTGTTATGAGCCACTTACGTAACAAAAGGTAGCTCTATCTGGTTACTGTACACCTAACATTGGGTGTTATGAGCCACTTACGTAATAATTACGATGTACATCTTAAACGTACGGTGGGCTTTATTATTGCTTATAATGATATATTGGCGAAACCTCTTACTCCGTAACTAGGATACACATTACAACATAAACTTAATAATTTGAGCCACAATTATAGTAATTAAAGTAAAGTCAGAAGGGAGACGAGGATTTTAATATTAAGTATGAGTATTGAAATGGTTTTGAATGTTCGTAATCACTCGTCGTCTGATTGCGAAGTACTTGACGCCTGTGAGTCATAAATACTTTAGTAAACACATACAAGAAATCGAAATAGTTTAATAAAATATTTATGTAGTTATGCATCATTGAAGACAACGTGGCAACTAATGTGTGTATACGTGTGTCGAGTGAAACCTCAGAAACGCACTTCCACAAGGAGCAGTTCATAATGTCGTTCATAGTAGTGTTACACATACCTAGCTACTACGTAAAGGCAAGGAGCAAGGACGGGTAGAAAGCGTTTATCGTTTAGGTACTCGCTTCTGGAAATACAGTTCACGGTATTTACGTAGTCTCTCAGTCTTATAAGCCTCATTCTGAATTAGCTGAAGTCTAGAATAGAATAATTACGTAGATACATTAATAAGACAATTTGGATAATATATTTGGATTCATTAACTTAAACACATTAACCGGAAGGGTTCATGAAAAATACGGTCAGATAGTGCAATTGTACACATACCCATACGTAATACGAGTACATCATGTAAAAATTTACTTCTCTTAAAAGCCTGTAAATTACATACATAAAATTAAAGCACCCAATATATCCACCACTTATTGCATTTCTAACCACTCGTGTAGTCGTACACTGCCATTATAATGTGAAACGGCTTCGTGTCTTTTCGTCGAATCAACCGGATCCGGCCCGCTGAACAATCTTAAAGTTTTACTAAAGCGAACATTATTGAAATTTTATTACAAATGGACTCGGCACGGGCGGGAGAAGCCGCCCGCTCGCGAGATCGCGAGGACGTGTTTATTTAGGCGTTAACGGAAGTACAAAATTGGTCCATGCGTCGGGTGAGGGCCGCGTCAGAGGAAGCCCCGGACGTCGGCGGGCCGGCAGCGCGCGATGCGCCGGCAGAAGTGGAAGCGCGCGCGCGGCGGCGGCGCCTCCCCGGCCGACGAGCCCGCCAGAGAGCCGCACGACGCCGACTCGGCGAGCGAGCGCGACGACGGCCGGGAGCGAGGGGCGCTCGTCTCGCGCGCCTCACACTATCTGTAGAACGAGTGCGAGTGCGGCGGCGGCGGCAGCGTGGGTGGCAGCGGCGCATGCGGCTCCGACGCCGAGCGCTGCACGCCCGGCGTGCGTTCGCCGCGCCCGCACCGCCCACCGCGCTCGCGCTCCCCGTTCCAGTTCCACTCCCACTAGAGACATAAACAACGCATTATTGACTAGTCATTATATTACTCAGCAATTGGTTGCAGGCGGTGAACGTTACCTCATTCGTCTGAGGCACTGAGAGAGAGGCTTTGGGTAGCACTGTCGAAGGGGTGTGCACTAGCTGCGCATTGTGGTGCGTCGTGCCCTCACGTTGCTGCAACAGCTGCAGGATACGTCGCACGTCTGCGGTGAGGCCGGACTCCAGCACGGCTACACGACGACTTAACTCTTCTAGTCTTGTAAGTACGGTAGCTACCGATGCTGCCGTCGCAGCGGCTCCTACGTTCTGGTACTGTGGCGACATGCTATCCTGTAACACGAATAGTCTTAGTAGGTACGAGAGCCGTTATTTGATTTTAAAAGTTCCGTGTGTTTAACTGTTACCTGTGCGGTTGCAGCATTTTGTGCTTTGTCGTGAGACAGAGCGAGCGCGGCGGGGCGGCCATTGCAGGCGGTCTGGTGCAGGTTGACGGCGGAGTGCGGCGCGGAGCGGCAGGACGGGGTGCGCGCAGGCGCGGGTGCGGCGGGGGCGAGGATGTCGTCGCACGACACATGCTGGTGCGCGGGCGCCGGCGGTGACGGTGACGCGTTCGTGTAATACGAGCTAGGGTTGGTGCTGAGGCTGGACACGGGCAACGTGGCGCTGTGCGCGGGCGTGCTCACGGCCGGCTCGCCCACCGCCGCGCACGTCAGCGGGGACGTGTCGTTGAGCGGGCCCGCAGACGACTGACGCCGCACGCCCGTGCGACTTCTATACGTTTGAGGCGTGGATTGCGCTGGAAATTAGGCACGTGTATAGTAATTTATAGTGACTGTTACCACCTTGGGATGCATACGTCAGTCATCGAATTATACTTAAATTAGTTAAGTAGTGGTATGAGAATGAATAATTTAGCACATAGCCTACAAATTATTGATATTCCTCATTAAAATTATGGTTTGATGGTAAAATACCGATGATATTTTGATGCATATTGTTAAACTTGGTGTTACTGTGTAATAAAAATTGTTCCAAATATTTAATATAATATAACCAATTCAGTTATAATTTCTGGTGAAAGTTCCGGTTGACAGTTGCGAGCTCATATTGTACAGATGAGTATTTTACATGAAAACCATTCAACCAGAACCTTGATGTGACTAATTTCATTTTTATAAACCATTTTTTATGTTGATTCATGCACTACAAAGTAGTATAATATATATGCATACTTACAGTACTTGTTGTGCAGTGGCTGATGTGTTTTATGATGGTAGAGGTCTGGGAAGCTCCGTTTAAGTTGCGCTAGCATGCCTGCACACAAGGGCCGCGCTCAGAGCGGGGCGGGCGGTACCGGGGGTGCGGGGTGTGTGGGGGGCCGCCAGAGTCGAGAGCTACGCGTCATCACGAAGCTCTCTCCTATCAATGCCACTGGCCACCACCGGCGGCCACTGACGGCCACTGACGCTCACTAGCAGCCACTGGCGGCCGCCGTGACCTCGTCAACAGTGCCGATACTAATTGATAGCCACACCGCATCCCCTCCCACGTCACCAGTAAATAGGAATATAAATAAATAAGGAAACAAGCGTAACACATGCTGCCCTAAATTAAATAAACTTTATTTAGTCGCTATAATTTTAAATGTCTTATACGTATTTTTTTAAATATTCATGTCCAAATTGATTGATTACAATGATATTTGTACATTTTTCTAGAAATTTTGCAAAAAGTTAAAAAACTGAATAAAATAAACTCTGCCCGTATACTTGATACCGATACGAAATAACTTATCAAAACTTTTTGCAAAATATAAAAAAAATAATGATAGAAATTATTAAAATATCCCAAGACAAAAATTTACTCCCTTAACGAATCAAACAGAAAAATAAATTGAAATTGTAACGGATCACAAGGTATTACAGTAAAGAAGAGACTTAAACATGGCAAAGGGAAATGCATATTGGTCATCACATACTATATGTGTAGGTCATCTACTCTATGAATAGAGAGGAAGGTTTACCACAACATGCCACCCGGGGCTTCTGTGACTTTGTATTGACGGGCGTTTGTGGTAGGTCGTAATATTAAAGAAACAAAGGGTTCATTCCTTGTGTGAGTGCGTGTGCTTACCGGTGATGGAGTTGAGTGTGGTGGAGCGCTGCTTGCTGAAGTTGAAGTTGAGCGGAGTGACATCCTGCCCCGCCTTGTCCGCGGAGAACTCAAGTATGCCGCGGCTGGCCGGCGACTCCGTGTCGTCGTCGCTGCACTGAGAGTCCTGTAACAGTGGTGGAGTACTTCAAATATATATCATTCATTCATATTCATTTGTTCATTCGATATCGAATGCGTTAACTCATGCATGCATTCCATTGAGAACATCTTACATGTTTCCACGAATCATAAAAATCTTCGTGAGCAGCTATCTTGAACAACACTAAGCCCGCTTGCATCACAAATCACTAAATGCGTTTACCACTAATCGAATTTATTATCTTTCTTATTCTATCAATCGTTTGAAGATGTCAGAGACAGAAGGATGTTTTGAATAATATGTTTAGCGCTAAACGTATTTAGTCATTTGCATTGCAAGCGGGCCTAAATGACGAATTAAATGCGTATTATTAGAAGTCGTACTTTGTTAAAAAAGCTGATAAAAATCATCGTTAGTAAAAAGGCAAGAACGCAATAATTAATTAATAAACAGTAACAATAACAGAAACATCTCGATTTGATACTGCCTGCAAAATGATTGACTCACCACTTTCTCCGCGAAGGTTTCAGTGTGCGGCCGACGCGTGGTGCGCGCGTACGCTTCCCGCAGCAGTCGCGCATCGCACGGGTTCTCATAGCGCATGCGGCGCTTTGGTTCAATACCACCTAATTCGTCCTGCAACATACGACAAAAAAAACCATCATATTTCTGTCTTTTCTCAGGAGCTTTCTCCGTGCAATGTAAAGGCTACTCCGTCGTAGCCGTGCTACGGTCGTAGCCTCGTAGCATACAATAGGAACATATTTTATTTCTATTATTAAAGATATTATTATATAAATATATATTTTAATAAAGGGCAGAAACGTCTATAGAGTGTATGTGTGCTCTATGACGTTTCTGTCTTTTAGACAGAGCTTTTCCGTGCTACGTAGTGTCTACGGCGCGGCGTCGTTGTAGACGTGCTACGGTTGTAGCCTCGTAGCCATTCTCGTAGCGCATAATCTTGCTACAATTTGCTACGAAACTGATTTGAGTTTGAGTATCATCGTAAAACAAGTTGTTTACAGGTTTTTCTCATTATTTTAGTATTAATGTAGCTACAAATATTTTAGAGTTTGTATGGCCTTATTTTATTATCTCAATTTATTACGTAATACTGACATCTCTCATGGTGTAGGTGATCTCGAGGTTGTTGACGAAGGAGGAGCGGAACTCGGGATAGAAGTCGAGCACGTCTAGCAGGTCGTCTCGATGTACACGGTGCAGGTCGCAGTAAGTCAGCGCTCGCACGCGGCAGTTGCTGCGGCCCACGGTGCCGTAGATGCACGGGTTCTCGCCGAATACGTCGTCTTTACCTGCAAAATACAAGACGTACATTATGTAGACGTATATTGTGTGAGAGATTTTCATAAAATAAACCAGTATACCGTCTACTTATTTTGATGTCCATTAGAGAAGTATTTGAATCAACTTAAAAATTAAACAAATGGGCGGCATCGACCGTACTAAACGGTTAAAAAGGTTCGTGAATCTGTGTAGTCTAGTCCTTCATCAACAAAACAAACTTTCCATATATTTATATCACTGCTTATTGGCCAGGGAAGGCGGGTTGGACAGAAAATTTGATTGTTTGCTTCAAAGGATTAATAAAGATAACTTAGTAAACTCACCTAATATAGCCATAACAATGTCGTCTTTCAGGATTTCTATGGAACCTCTGGAAATAAAGTAGAGGGAGGTGAGGACATCACCGCGATGCACCAGGGTCTCGCCAGGGGGCGCGTGCGTCGTCTTGAACCTCAGCGAGAGGGCTCTATAAACAAAACAAAAGAAGTCAGTACAGTAAAAAAAAAAACATTTACGACAATTTTTATGATTTATCTAATAATAGACAATGAATCGGTAATCCTAAAAAAGTTTTGAAGACACTATTTTTTCATCATAATTACATTAGTTAAAAAACTGCAGTTACCTTAAGCATCCTGGACTAGCACCATCAAAAGCTGAGCAGTTCGCGAGCAAGTTTCTGTTGAGATGGAGACAGATGTCTGCTTGGAGGCACTCCGGGAATCCCTTGAGTAAGCTGGACGTGTCAATACCGTTCGTGTAGCTCCAGGCGTGTTGGAAATACTCCTCAAGTCTTTGTCTTAAAGGGTTCGTTATCTACAAGTATATAGTCAACAAAGAGTTAATATTTATGTTATGATGACACAACGGGACATCAGAGCGAGATAGCGCTATTTACCTGACTAGCGCTCAAAAGAGAGCAAACATCACTAAGTTACATATCGTTAGTGTCACAACTAAAACATGGACTTTATGTATATTACATGTAAGTTGGAAATAGTGTTCAAATAGTGGTCAGTCTCGTACCTGATGAAAGCGAATAAATTCCCGCACTCTTAATATCTGTGTATGATAACGAGCTGTTCCTGAATATAGTCTTTGTATAATAGCTGATACATTACCGAAGATACTGGCATACATGAGAGCTGCAAGAAGAAAGTTTTAATGTGATTTTGTCATGTTCTTTCGTCGAGTGCACTGATGACCACTTTTCAGACCCGGTGGAGCAACAGTTTTAAATTTTCCCATTAAAGGAATAAAACCTCTTTACATTTAGAGAAAGAACGAGTATTGACTATGTTTTTGTCTATGTTTCGGAAAACTCAGCCGCTTCCCTTCGCCCAATACCTGCTTAAATAAACTGGAAAGGCTGTTCTTTCTAGATTTCCTGTCCTCAAGCCCCTAGGCTTCACGAACCTGATTAGTGGCAACGTGAACACCGGGTCAGAGAGAGGTGTAAGTTACTAAGTCAAAAGTACTTACAGCCAACCAGCATAACAAATATCGTGAACCCTTTCTCCATGTCAGTGTTCGGCGCAACGTTCCCAAACCCAACGCTTGTTAACGAAGTGCACGTAAAGTATAAAGCGGTTATATATCTAGATCTGAAAAGCAAAATTTCATATTAGTTTGACATTTTGATTGTTTATTATACCGTAATTTTTTGTACAATACCTCAGGGATGGACCAGTGGAGTTGTCATAAGAAGCTTGGACGTCATTCGCGAGAGCGTCCAGCCATCCTATTGGCGCGTGCAGCTGAGGGCGTTCCCAACTGCCTATAGCGTACCTGGGTAACAAGACGAGCATTGTAGGACAAATGAACAGGTGCAAGTAAGCTAAAGAACGATTGAAATGAAACTAGAACCATGGCTTGTCTCACTTGACCTGTGTAAGTATGGGATTATGTTTTTATGTTCTTAAGTAGGTACCTACCTAATTCTATGAATTTTTTATAACTTTTCAATTACAACGAGGCCAATTTGCATAATTAAAATTATTGATCGGTTGTCAATTGCACAAAAATTACGTTATAATATTCAGAAAAATTAGGGTATCTTATAGCCTCGTTGTTCTGAATTGACCTCATGGCACAAGTATTCCTAAATACTCACCATAAGCAGGCCAACCAATGAGCAATAAGGACAAAAGTGGCCATAAGTAGAAGCAGTACGGCGGTGCCATATTCGGAGTATCTGTCAATTTTGCGTGCGACGCGCACCAGCCGCAGTAGACGCGCCGTCTTCAGCAGACCGATGAGAGTCGTGGTCTGCAAGCACCACAACCACACCTCAGAACGATCCGTGAGCCGCTGTGCAACGCAACTTAGCCGCAAACCCAACACAAGCGTTATATGAAACGTTCGCTTAAAACTAAATAGCATCAACGAGGCCTCGCAGCGAAAACCACGCTAACTAAGCAAAAACTGGCCTATGAATGCTGCTGAGCTCAAACTTAGATATATGTATGTAGTTTGCAGAATTAAAAGCGATTATTTTAAAACTATAAAATTAGCTGGCTTCGTACATAATGCGGTGCATAATACTGTTTGATTACTGATATCACTTCACTGCCCATTACTAGTCCCTCTACGCATATCTGACCACGGTGTCTACACCATGCTGTTGAATTGTGAATGTTTAATGGTCGTGTGAGTTTAAGTTTTAAGCGAATACAATAATTAGAAATATATACAAAGATTAGTAATTTTCATACAACTCGGTGCATTTAAAAAAAACTCTTGGCAGAAATGTTTTGCAAATATCTGAATTTAGAGATTTTGTGGACTTACCTAAAGTTATCAACTTTTTCGACGGATGTATGATTATATACCACAATAAAGATAGGTATTTTTTCAAGTTTTACCTAGAGGATTTCGTATTAATTTAATTAATTTATGATTTAGGAGAGCTCTTAATATTGTATTATAACAGAAATATACTTAATTAATAGAAACATTTTAAAATTAGCAAAATAATGTGTTTAATTTATTTAGAAAAAGTAATATTTATTCAAAAGCTTTAGATTGGCGGCTATAATAAAGGACACACAAAAAGATTTGAGTTAAGTTTATGTTAATATGTAATTCTAAGTACTGTAAATAGTTGTAACATTCACACGTGTGGTCGTTTTGTGCTGTATTTATCATGGGAAGCTTTGCTTGTGAAGCTGATGCTGTTTGTCGATGGATTTCTCTCGATGAGTGACTCAAAGTATTTTGAAACGTACCCCCCATATTTCATGGGTTCTCAGTTCGAACCGTGCACGGCGGGTAGTTTCAGTTTTGATTTAGTTTTATTAAGTTCGGATTTGGAAAAGAGGAAAAACATAAATAAATAAAATCGTTTTAAAACAATTTATTTAAATTTAAAATAATACTAGGTAATCCTTATGTATGTAAGAAAATAAATAACAATGTATATGATAATTTAAACCAATTAGAAAATTTTAACAAACACAAATTACGATGAGTAAATAAATGTAAGTGGGTATACAGATCAGTGGCGGATACAGTATTGTACATCAATATATTGATATATTGCTTGATGTAAGGTGGGTGCTTCAAGTAGTTATGTAAGTTCGGGACGGACACTATAACTTGGTGCTTCTTGTCGTGAATAAAGGCGATCTGTTGATCGGTACATAAAGTCTGGGAAGTGTGAGCGTAATTGCTACCAAGCTCTGTGCATATCGTGACTCTTGTACGTACTTTTACTAAGAAAAGCCAATGAAAAATGTTCCACCGATATTGTTTCGCTATCAAATCATATCCGCATGACAATTATTTAATATTTCTTTTTCAACATCTAACTAAATCACCTACTTGATGACTTCTAAAATAATTTTCGCTCTTGATGCCATTTTAGTGAATCTAGTTAGTGGTACTAATCAGTACGTACATATATTATGAGGTTCTCAACTATATCAGTAAGTATTTATGCAAGTAGTATATCATTACAAATCTAAGTATATAATGTTACTTGTATGTGCTAAGAAAGCAAAAATATTATGCTCAAATACAAAAAAAAAGATGATACATTTTCTGATTACCAAGACGCATCTATGTTGGTATCATGTAACAATATTCAATCTCAGCTCTTTAAAATTGAGACTCACGTATATTTCTTATGATTTATTAAATAAACGCTACGCAGAGCGACGTTCTGCTCGGATCTAGCCATGTGGTACATGTCGTTAGTCGCTACCCTGCGGCAAGCTCGTGATACAACTAGTGAGCTTGGAACATGTCGGGAACGGTGTACGACTTGGAATGATTGACATTTTGCTCATGGGAAGCGTCCATATCTTCCATTAACGCATTCACTTAGTGGATTCAAAATGGCTAGTGGAAATTAATGAATAAAAATATGTCAACTAAAAATATAATAAAATTGAGTGGCAGCAACATAAAAATAGTTCACAAAGATGGTATACCTCATCACTTTCCAGCCCCTGCTGTAACAAGAAATGGTATTACAAATTCAATACGCACCCACCTTCGGGCATTCTCCACAACTTGACTATTTAACAAATGATAAAATAAATCACGACTGGTTACTAATAGTCAACAAAATCAACAGGTAATAAGTAGTTGTCTTAAATCAAAATAAAATCACAAATCAACTTTGCTTACGAACAAAACATACTGGATGATATGATTTTAGTCGGTTTTACACAATTTGATTTTTTTTTTTAATAATTTACTATGAATAGCTAATTGATTCTGAATTGATTCAAATATAAAGTGGGATCTTTAAATGATCAGCTGTGGTAACCTAGTCGATAGTGACGGTTGCATTGACTGCATTCCACTACTACGTGACTCGCTATAATAACCAGAACTTCATTTGTCCGAAAGAATCGTTCATCCCGAACGAAACAATCTATTAGCAGTTCAAACACTGTACAAGTACTTATTGTGTCGTCTTGAAATGTTTATCGGGCAACCCTAACTTGACCTAGTTCGCTTTCATATTCTTATGACCTATTTTACCCTTCACAATGCGGAATGTATCGTGCTTCGCCACCGTAATCTTGTTGTACTGTATGGCCTCCACTTGTGACCACTGTGTTATTTTTATATACTAGTTTAACTGCATTGATATTTTGTGAACTCTCATTGTATTAAGTTCGGGATTCCGAGAGCTGTGACACCGTTTCGGACAACTGATCGTCTGGATATCCACCGTGAAATGCAAACTTACTTAGTTCACGCTCCAAAAACGATTTGAATCGATTCTCGCTGTTGGGCGAGGGAGCCGTTAGTGCGACTATCGATACGAGTTTGCGAATCACGGTAAGGCCGTTGGTGTTTTTGTCTTCTATTCAGCCATTCCTTTTTGTTGTCTAATTCTAAAATTAAGTTTGTGTAGGTATCGTATGTGAGATGAAACCAAATGTGGTGTATGTAGGTGGTAAAGCAGCTCACTTCGTCGGTGTCGGTGCCAAAGAGCAGCAGATCGAACGGGATGGCGGCGACGAGGTCGATGAGGAACCAGCCGCGCAGGTAGTGCATGGCGATCTTGGCGGGGTCCGACTCCACTTCATCGGCCACGTTCACGTACGTGGTGCGGAAGTTTATTAGGATGTCAATTATGAATGTGACGTCCACTGGGAATAAAACATGATGCGTTCAATTTTACTGTTCTAGTTTACACTGAATATGCATTCAATGTAGTCACAAATTACTGTTGAAACATAAAATAAAATGAAACAGTGTGAATATTTTACATATGAATCAGAAAAAGATTTATAGTTGGTTGACGGAATTGTATCGAATTGAAGCAGAGCCCGAGGTTTTCTTGGCTACACTCCATATATTCAAGAGGAGAGCCAAAGTATGTTGCTGTGTCACTGTTTAATTTATTTAATTGAAACCATTAGTTTAAGAGATAAATATTACCGATCATATCGATGACTACTATAGGGTCTTCGCCGAAGCTACGGGAACGTTTGTCAAAGTCGGGCTCGTTCAGTTGAAAGGCGGCCACGTAAGGAGTAAATATTGCCGTGTAGATCACCAGTATAAGGATCAACCAATCCCAAGCGGCCTGTAAAACAAGTTTGTGCAAATTTAATAGACTACAATACTTTACGATTTAAATATTTTACAACAAAACTATTTGGAATTGTAGCGTGTTGCGTGTCGACTGTGTCGAGTAGAGCGAGGTCAATGCGACGAATATAATTTATACTTTTCTTATGTGCAAACTACAATATGAACAATTCAAACACTACATTGTAGTTGTTAAATAATTACAGGGTAGATTAGATTTGCGGAGGAAATAATAATCGTTGTTTTAACATATGGATGTCATTCGTACACATGAATATGCTGATGTGTTTGTGTTTGACAATTCTTACCTTGTAAGGAGAATGGTGGAGGATAGTGCAGGGGTGAGAAGGCTGTGTGGTTCCCTTGTGGCCGCCCGTCGCGCCCAGAGACAGTACCTGCGAACAATGACGTCACCACTGTTTATGTGAGCCTACAAGTAAGGTAGCTGTAGACTGGCGTCCGTGGGTATGTTACGGCTGACACGCGCATTCAGGACAATAGACGGAAATATTCGTAAGTCGTATGTTAGGTTAGCTATAAAACTTCACGTGATAAATATTTTATGTTGAATTGAACATGGGAATATTGATAGTTAGCCCCACTGAATATTTGCTCGAAATTGAACTTAAGGTTTAGACGATGGGATCATAGTGGATTTTGTCGAAACTATACATTGTTGAAACAAAGAGTTACATGTGCTTATACGAGTACATACAAACGACGAATTACCAGGTAAGTTTATTTTAGGACACAATTTGCTTATTAGTCGTGATTTATAAAACGACACATATATAACAATACAATCGTATGGAACGTTTTTGTTTAGGCAAGCACATTTTTTCCTTTTTCTTTATTTACACGAAATTACCTAAATAATGATTATGGATATACATAGTTTAAAACTACTAGATCAGGTATTCATACGTGCTATAATTATGTTTAAGATAAAGTAGGATGCATTATTAGGTACGACAGCAAAGGCATTCCCGATGAAATGAGGAAACAAAATCCATTCTCAAAAGCTAAGATTTATAACTATGAAAAATCAATGGATGAAGTATTCGTGTATGTACGAGTATGTATGCAGAGTTGCAGACTATTTGCAGACTATTTGTGGTTTCAGGTCGATTTCACTCTGCGTTAGTAATGTTTAACAAAAGCCTTTTTTTGAACACATCTATTGAAAATAGTGTTGAAAAGTTCAGTTCTTGGAAGTTTAACGTTCCTATTTAAAAATGTTGTAGAACTACTTTAATATTTTAAATGAATGAAAAATAATGATGAACAATATCGTGTATCGGGCCGGTCCATAGTCCATCGTGGACTGTAGAGGTCGCAGAGGTGTGAATAATGTGAATAGGTAGTTCATTCGGTGCTTCAAGTTGTATGCGCGATTTCTTAGTTAGTATTAATTACGCAATTTCCCCTATTGTTGCTGCCCGTCTGTCACGGAAAATATCATTTAAGTAAATACCAAATTATTTTGACAAGCCGAGACCAGAGTCAATTAAACCTTCTGATTTTCTTATTTTTCTGATTTTCTGAGAAAACAAGATTGACTTTCAAAGCTCCTTTTATCCTACATAGTAAAGATGGTGAATCGAAAAATGGCCGCCGGCCATTTTAGATCGTTTAAACTTAAATGTAATAAACACTCATCGCAACACATTATCTGGCAAAGAGATAAATGGATTACCTCCTTGCCGATGGCGGGCAACCCGTTGAGGCCATTACAGGGTGGTTCGAGGCGAACGACACTCTTGCGTGAGCCGCGAAAACCGGTGTCACGCACGCGTACCGACGAGCGCCACGTGGAGGGCGGCGGGTCATCGCGGGAGCCGCGCGCGGAGGCGGCGCGGCGCGAGGTGGTGAGAGCGGCGCCTGCGCCGGCGCACGGCGGCGACACGATCAGCGGCACGTCCGGCGCACGCTCCTCCATGCCGCTGCCGCGCCAACGTCCTCACCGGAACCCGCCGTGCTCCGACGCCTCCAGGTGCTCACATTCCAGCACGGCTCGCTCGAACGCCGACGCCGACTCCAGCAGTGCGATTGCCGTGTTTTGCATAGATGATCGATCTATCCCCACGTACACTTCTCAAACCTCGTTCTCTTCTAATCCAGTAATCGTATTTATGTAATAGTAAACAATCTCAGTTACTGCATGGTAGTGTTAATGATATTTTTACGATGGTATGGTTTTGTATAATTTTGATAACAGCGACATGGTATAAAAATGGACCAAAGGAAACGCAACTATATCGTATTATTTGGAAGCACCAGCTTAAGTTTCCACAAATGTCGGCTAAGACAGTAGTTCAAGTGTATAGAGCACGTCTAATAGGCATACAGCTACGAGCGCCTGAAAGCGGAGAACGAGGCCGGGCTCATTCAAGACACTGTGTCAATGGGAGGCGGTTCTTTTCATCTTTTTGTGCACATGTTCAATGTGCGCAAGACGTTCTCTCCGTTGTTGGAGCTCGAGAATAATGACGGACACGAGGAAACTGACATTGAACGACAATACAATACGAATATCGAATGAAACGTCTTGTTTAACCAACCCGTGCTGCCATTGTGATCTCAGCATTATAGAAACTAATACTTTAGCGAATTTGTGTATACATCAGTATGTTGTTATCTTTTACTTTAAATAAGGCTTAAGTCTGTGTGGATAGTATGGAGTTATGATGACTGATTACAAGTAACGAGTAATTTTGAAAAAAGCTGCGTAGCTAGGCATTGGCAAAGCTGGGTGAGTATGTATTTATCAATGTTTTAGGATGTATCAAATAATGGAAGTACAATGCGGTATTTCAGTAATTGGTGAAGAAAATTTACCCTATTAGTAAATAATTTTAGACGAATGAAAAAGTAAGGTAGATAAATTTAATATGGTTTCTAAAATAAATCATTATCCTTTTTACTGTTTAAGTGCATCTTTTGAATATTGTTATGTGATACATAGCTAAGATCTAACATTTAACACCACAATAATCTTTAAATTTTATAAAAATATCCCAGATTTTGTTGATTTAATAAGAAAAAAAATCAAAAGAGCTTAGTAGCTTGCCAACACTCAGTGTTAGAGACGTGTAGTATTGAGTGCCATATTACGTAAACTAGCTTTACGAGGCCCAAGAGACGAGCAGCGAACTTGAAGCATACATAATATGTACAGTTCTCAGAGAAACACGACAGTACACACATATATAATTCATAAATTATGAAGGCTCTTTGTTTATTACAAAACACCTCATCCCCTTCGTGGAAACAACAAGCTCTGCGCCTCAGATTCCCGTTGATAATGCTAATTCAGAGAACTTTTACTACAATAAATTCCTGGTGGGGTAACACTTTTTTTTTTTTTAGATGGGTAGTCATCAAATAACTTCTCCAGCTCTGGGCGGAGCGGGAGGGTGTGTCAGTCTCTTAATGACTAAAACCCATCCGTATTCCTTCCGTTGCCTGTGTTGCCAGGGGCCTCGTTAACCCTTTTGTACCTTCCCGCGACCCCGGCAGGCATCGGCCCTAGTGGACCCCTACACTTGTGCTGACGACATCTCTTTGAGGCGCGCGTGGAATACAATGTGCCGTCGATCCGGGCCTGGTCCTTACCGGACGGTGAGCTACCCATTGCTCACCGTCCGCAAGCCCGCGTGGGGTACCACTAGGAATATATTCTCGTAAAAGGTCTCTTACGTCTTAAACGTCTCTTACGGTCTTGCAGATATACCTATTTAGTAAAATAGGTATATCTGCAAGACTATTCTTCCAAATAGGTACCAGTAGGAATTTATTCTCAAAAACGCAAAGCAACTATATTTCTTTGTTATTAACACCGTTTTATTTTAACAGTGTAGAAGAATATAAAAGTTAATTTAAAATTTTGGGTAATGTATGTTGTGTTACCGTGTTCTGGAGTTATTTAAGTTTTTTTTTTATATTCTGCCTTCATATGTTAAATAATTAATTAATTATTATAAGTTTCCAGTGTTTTGAAATTAATGAATAGAAACGAAACGACCTTTGCCGCTGTCACTGTCACTCATGATTCAAAACGATAATGTAGCAATGGTGAAATATGTCACATACAACAAACGACTTTAAGTATATAACGTTATGTAATAGTGTCCAGTAGCAAAACGAACTGATGGGGCTACAAATGAATTAAAGCTGTGCATTACGCCAACAATGCGAGTTTTGATGGATATTGTATGTAGCGCTTCTCAAGCTTGAACTGAACCCCTGGGAATCCTTCCAGAATGTGAAGTTGTGGGAGGGGCAGCATGCTCTGCATAGTTGTTACAATAGAATCGCCGCCATACTATGAATAGGTACAATATAGCGTCTGTAACTCTCGTTACAATGAAGCTTTTAAAGCGAGAAGCGCGGCTTTATTATCGAAATACAATGGAAACGACTAAATTATATACAAAATAACTAGATAATGGCTAGATATAAACTACTCAGTTAGAACCAACAAACCCTACAAGAAATTATGAAAGAAGAATGGTTCGATGATCTTTCATAAAATGTTGTAACATTCGTTCAATCTAAAAGCATCAATATGTGATAATGTATGTGAACTAACTTCTTTTACTAAGAAGAGAAAAAGTAGATAAATAACTTAGACAAAGGAAACCATACCATGGTAGTCATAACTCCAAGCATGGATCGCGTTTTTCCCCACAAGTATAACAAAACAAAGCAAGAACCAACCGAAAGAATATATAATGCTAAGCCCGCAACGAAACGAACGAAGAAAAACACTTCGACAATTTTGACGCACTGATGTTCACTGAGCAAACTAAGCACCGGACGGCACCACACTCGATCTTATGGACAACTCAATAAGCCTAAGCAATATTTGATCACTTTTAGCTATGTGTGTAAAATTTTACTTAAAGACTCCTATGGCAGCGCAACAAAATTCGCAAAAGTCGACTGCAAAACGATAATAATAATTTTTACTTTTTAATGCAGTCGATCGATTAAGCTCTCGACTCGTTTACAGCACGAATGGCCCGTTTTGTGAGGTATGCGTTAGTTTTGGTGTGTACCGTGTTGCAATTATACGTTTTAGCTATGATTCGCGGCGGTCGTTCGCTAAAGGCGAGTCGCCTAGGAACGATAATAAGATAACAATTCGATGGCAGTGTGAGAAGCGGCAGAGTCCGCAGCGTGGTCGCTGGACGTAAACTCGATGGGGCACTGTAGCGGCGCACGCAAGAGGTCGCTGTGCGCGCGTCGTCCCGGCGCGGCCCGAGCGGCGGCGGACGCGGTCGGAGACGACCGAGCACAGGCGTGACCTCGCACAACCTCCCCTTCTACCATCGAATATTTCAGCTGAACGCACGGTGTCGCCGTGCGGCGCCGTGTCGCTGACGAACACGCTGCGGCCCGCGATCACGTGACACGTCGATATTAGGCCCCAGAGCTGACACACTACTAACAAATAATTTAATTTACTTTATGATCCTCTAGGCGTACGTTTTGTAACGTATTTATTGATTCCTAGCAATGTTTTCATTTATTATTATAATGTGTTTGGACAATCATTGTTTTGCATTGTATTTAGTCTATGTTGATTTGTCACTAGCAAAAGATTATGATTGATTTTGTAAAATGTTTGTTCGTGTAGTGTAACATTAATGATTTGGACCGCTTTCTAAATTGTTCCGAAGGGAAAAGTCTATTTTCAAACAGAGAAGTAGCGAGCTTTGGCCTCGCTGACTTGACTGAACGGCTTGTTGACGATTTTGTTGTATCAAGTGCTGATTTCCTTTGCTGTAAATCATTATCATCTTCTTGACCTTATTCCAACTTTTTTGAGTTTGGCGCAGCATGTCTGTTTCTTCCATAAATCTATAGTAGCAATGATATTAGTAGTCACCCCGTTTCTACCCATGTCATCTCTACGTACTCTCCTAATCATAGGCGGGAAGATTCACTCATCAAACTTTTCTCAAGACATGTTCTTCATTAGTTCGAATTACATGCCCACAACCGATTTTCTAAATACAATATGTCAAACCAGCATTGGTGTCCAAAATTATCGTAAAAAGTACGAAGTCTTTTCATTGAAAAAATCTACAACTTCGACTGTCTCTTTTCTCTAGTGGTCCCAAGTGGGACTGCTGAGCGTGGGGTTCACGGTTCAATCACCGGACGAAACCGGAACGGGTTTTTTTTTCTTGATTTCTATGTAAATTGAGATTACTTTCTTATTAATTTAAATAAAAAATATGTTCCTGAGTCTATTAAAGTTTTTAAAACAAGGAAAAACTCGGCTTAAAAACAACAAAATAAAATCTCTAATCTAAATCTGTATTCAACAGAAACAGTTTCTTTAAAACTGTAAAGACGGTTTTGTAGCTGTATAGCCTTAATTAACTTATCTAAAGAATCCTGACAGACACACACCACACACATAAATATATTATCAAGATTGATTGATTGGTTTGGAAATAAAAAAGATCATAGTAACTGTAATCACTCACTATTTTCAAAATAAGGTTAAGGAGAATATTCAAATAATTATGCGGTATCTACATTTTTGTATTCTGGAAATAAAAAGACTTGAAAGCATTGTAAACGCTAAATCAATCATTTCAAGAGATATTTTGACAATTTCGGCTAAATAATAATAAATTTATCCTAATCCTAATGTGCACCGAAAGGATTTCTCTGTGCTTAGCGTCGGACACGCGTAGTACTCGCTTAGCACCCACGTAGCACATGCGTAGCACCCGCTTAGCACCGCGTAGCATCTCGTAGAGGTGTCTTTGAGACAGCGTAGAAGCAAAGTGAGCACCACGTCGCGGGTCGTTTCGATACTAACAAGGGTTTTCAACAAAGCAACACTATTATTGCTAAAATAGATTAGGATGAATTCAGGCTTCTGAAATTTTCACGAGATTGCGCTATAAGCCATTTCTGTAGGCATGAGTTATTATGTAAGATATAGAATGTGGTTATTTTTTAAAGATCCGTAACATAACAACTGGAAATACGAAAATGAGGTGTGCTATAAAATATTAAAGCAGCTATGAATGGAATAGGTGTTCATTTAAAACTTATTTATACCACTCATTACAAGAGAGCTCCAACCGTTACTAAATATAGATGGCACAGAAAAAAACACCATTTGACGAAGGGGAGACGTCAAACACGATTATAACAATCAAATCAATGCCAGCAGATTTGACAGCAGATTGGCTTTCATCGATCGGGGGTCAAAGTCACTTTCTTCGTTAGTTAGTGAAAGTGTTGCAATAATCTATGTAAGTAGATGTTGTAACTACGTGACGGGGAAGATGGGCGTTAGATTGGCGAGGGCTGTGTGCCGGCCTCCACGCCGATTAGCACGCGATAGTTCAAGGGCTTGATACACAAAAGATAGCCACAGCACGTATAGATAACTCCTTCACGTTACGCAACTAACCTTTCAGATTCACTGGCGTGGGAACACGCTGAAGTGGCTTTGATGCTGCTTCTATTGGCTTATGAAAATAGAAAGCTCGTTTTGTTCAATGCAGGATGGCATGTGAGTGTTTGTTTGGCAAATCAACTGTAGTAAAAATAAATAAATAACAGTAATTCACAAAAGTTAGTTATTTAAAGAATTAAAGGATAAATAGTAGTGTTTTATTACACAAACGAATGTTTTTTGCCAGCTAATATAATTAGTACAGCTGTCAACAAAGAAGGAATCTATATATTTTTTAAATCTTAAACAAAATGCGTCACAAACTGAAACCGTAAGATCTCTAAAGTTGCATTTGAGAAGTACAGTCATAGATTGTCTGCGAGTCTGTAAGGAGTTTAGAGAACTACTTCTGCTTTTTCTAACTTTCTATCATGATAGTTAACAGAACTAATTCTGTTAACTATCATGATAGAAACAATGGTATACTATATCAATCAATAAATCAATAGTCTTGATTTCTAAATATAGGTTACGACAGTGTGCAAGATGTTACAAGATGATGATGTCGTTGTTGTTATTATGTAGAGACATACTATTGTCTTTGTCTCGCTTATTGGTTAAGTTCTCTGACGTAGCCAATAAGCGAGACGAATAGTTACAAAAGCTTTCGAAGGTATTTTGAAAAGAAACTAGATATTTTATGGTATTTAGGCGATCTAACGAATTCATTATGATGCTTCTCAGTGACTGAATGTCATCAAGCTCTAATGAAATATGTAGGAACGAGTATAATTAAGTACAGCGTACGTCGTCTTGACGCAGCATGAATACGTCTCGGTGGAATTGAATTTATGCATGAATTCCTGCGTGCACACACGTCTCTATTTCCATCACGAGGCTGGCAATACACAGGTGTAACTATCCACGGATAACGTTTAAAGACGGATTATATTATTATCATCACTGCTCTCATGACGGTGAAGGAAAACATAGTGAGGAATTTTTCCGGCATATCTTAGAACCTATAATTTGAAGACATGGGATAGCAACTCATCACGGCTGGGACAATAAGCCTGCAACATGCAAAATATTAAGATTTTAAGACAAAATATTAAGATTCAGAATAAGAAGAGAGCATTCAAATGAGATTGATTAAGTATACTACTCAATCAATCTCATTTGAATGCTCTCTTCTAAGATTTTTTTTGTCTCTTTGGATGCTGATGCTGAAAAATAAATCTTAATATTTTGTGTAAGAAACGTGGAAGGAGTTAACCTACTTAAGGGCCGAGTAACTAAAATTAGACAGCAAATAAAAGGAAGTTTTAATAAAGGCCAAAAAGACGAAAATGCAATCACTCATGCTCTGAAAGCTGAAAGTTGATTCAATTCATTGGTTATGGTAATCGGAGTTCAAGATCTGAAAAAACATTTCATATTCGCAAGGCAAGCAAATTACTAAGGAAAGAAGAATAATCAATACCTTACATCTAAGTTTGTCAAGGTGGACCGACAGCGAAGGTCGCGGAAATTTACTGGCTACGGGAAATAGAGAAACAGTTGTTGTGACGATGCTTGGGGAGACCTATATCCAGCAGCAATGTCTTTTGGCTGAGAAAATGACGAAGTTTGTGAAAAAAGGTGATATTTCAAATGTCTCAATAACTTATATTTTTTGTGGTAAACTGGACACGGTGAGTAGGTAAGTAATTACTTATTATGCAATGAACTTGGAGGTCCATTTTGTCAGGCTGATTGGTAGGGGTAGGCATTTCGGCAGGCTTTAAATGTAATTATAATGGAGATTCACCCTGGACTTAGAAAGTACCCTTAAGTAGGGTTGGTTTGCGAAGGTTATTCTTTAAATTATATTTCATATACGTCCTTAAGCTGATGACCAAGCTGAGCGCTAAGACCATAGAAGCCCATATTTATAGTAAAACATTTTCTGTCAGTGATGTAAGCTTCTTAAAGCAACTTCGCGTAGAAAAAAACACTCTCATGTAGAAAACCGTGAACTACTTAGCAAACTACTAATCAGGAAGCTTTTCTGATAATCGACCTATGCTTTCCTTAGTTCTAAGTAGAGCCATTTTCAAATTATATCAGTTATCGATTTCGCAATCGATGATGATGAGTAGGTATTTACCAAGAAAATGTTCGCCAGCGCAATTATTTTATTTCATAATAAATGAGGTCATTAGAAGGTTGTTGGCGTATCTGTTTGAAAGGGCTATTTTGAAGTTGGAATTGTTAACTTGAAACATTCTTAAGAAACGTTTTTATTTAAGCTAAGACGGAAAATAAGCAAGGGTTTCTTTATAAAACAAAATGTATAGGTATTTAAAAGTTTCAGATAGGCATCAAAAGCCTTCACATTTAAGTGTTCGGACTAGAAGTTTTATAAGCCTCTAGCTATAAGGTATCTTAAAATACATAAAATATTTTCATTCAAAATTTATCTTCTCAAATTATGATCAAATTATACTACAATGGCGGAAAATGTTACCTAAATAAAGCATTCAATAATATTTTGATTATTTGACTATTTAATAATCCGCTGTTTATATTGTCTCCCATCACAACTAATCACGAACAGAGTGCTGAAATGTGTATAGATTGCCCAGTATATCCTGACAGGCGCTGAAATATCGAACTAGATTACGATAAAATGATCTCAATTTGAAATGTTACTGACATCTGCTTTGCGCGCCAATATATGTTGGGCACACTGTACAGCCAACTGTTTGTGTATTATGGATAAACTATTTTGACGGGCGCACGATATCTTAACAACGTGACTCGAGGGCGCAATCAGGTCGTAAATAGATGGATCGATACATTCTATAACTTATTTTGCTTTGCTATCTCCATAGGCACTGGTTTTTATAAATTGCATTTATTAAAATGCACAATCACAACGGGACGGATTTACTTTGATGTTTATTAAAGTTATGTAACTGACGAAGAGATAGAAAATGCAACAAATTAATCTGAATGTACAAACTTATATGAAAAGTTGGAAACTATCCCTGAGCGATGAGTAGCTTTACGAGTATTACACAATCTATCGAAATTGACATGCAGTTGGAGGCTACGAATTATCATTCATAACGACTCCTTTGAGGTGTAAAAGTTTTGCTAACCAAAAAGGTAGATTGCGTTCATTTATAATTAAAATAAAAGAAAGTTTGATCACATTTTCATCTGAATCTAAAAATATAATTTAGCTTAGTGTTAGCTATTCAAATAATATGTATGCTTACGTTCTAGTCTCCAAAAAAGGTCACAAGAAGTTGGTCCAAGAATATCTTCATTGATCAAAATAATTTATTTGTTATCAATGACAATAATTCGTGATATATCGTGAAACTGAACTGGTTCTACCCTTTCTTTCTTTACAGTTCAGTTCAGTTTTAAGAGGAGATTAAAGGGCGTAAAATCACAAAGGAGATGTTTGACTTTGGGCTACCACTATGTACATTGTACATATAGATAAATAGGAAAAAAATTGGGGATTTTCATAAAAATACAAATAAATTAATTCTAAGAAGAGTATAGGCGTACGAAAATGATTATTTGGGAAGATTTTTAATATGATAACCCTATTTTTAGGGCAGCCATGACAGTTGTGTTCTTCATGACGTTTGACGACTTTGACAGTTTTAACTCTAGATGTTATGGAAAATGAATAAAATAAAATCATAAGTCCCATCAAGTTGTTTTACTATACTTACCTCTCATGACTGTGTTATCATCCTATTAATGTCGTTAATACTAGGAGCTAAATAACATAAAACTTTATTGAAAATTTGTTACTGCCTAGTTGGTTTGTTCCCAGCTGTACTGTGTAATAGGAATAATAGACTAACAATAACTTGCAGTTGTCAGGTACTGCACCGCTTACTGCTCTCTTATGAATTATGCAATTTTATGGATAGGCACGAAAGCAGCAGCAGGACAGTTTGATAGACAAAATAAACGTTAACGCCCTCGTTTCTTGTTCCTTTTGACACCAATATCTAGCTGCTCGAATAGGTAATATAAGATTTGCTGCCGCATTCAAGTAGAATATCCTGTAGTCCTATTTTATTAATGTGACTAACGAAACCCAATTAGTTTTGGAAGTCATGTGTTGTTTTTGTAAATACACATCAATCAAATGTCATTGTCAAAATGACATTTCGTATATTCCTGATCCACCATATTTATGCCGTGTTGCTCTCCTTGCCCGAGTTAATTTAAATTTACTTTAAAACGAAGTAAAATTATAGAAAATTAACATTAGAAGATATTACTATAGTGTATAGCGATATTTACTTATAGTGTACATAGAGCTAGCCCAGCCTCCATACATTTCTGGAACATCTCCTTTATAAAACTTTATAAGATGAAAAGCAAGTGTTGTTAGGTTAGTTTGTTAGTTTTACTAACATAGTTTTTAAGTCGTTGTTACTAACACTGTATGGATTGTGTGTACTTTTATGTGTGATACGCAATCGATTAAATATATATAGCAGCTTCGTTAGCCAAATAAATACTTAGTTATGGGAAAGTAGGGTAAAATCGGGACGCTAAGGCAAGTATTTAATAATACACAAGTTTGAAAGAATATGAATAAACTTTAATAGGCTGTATTTCGATTGTTTTATAAATCATATATTTTGCACTCGAAACCACTTTTTTCTCAGTCATGTTTTACGGTTTTCCCCGTGCCTTGTCCAAAACCGGGTCAAAATCAAAATCAAAATCAAAAGTCATTTATTCAAACTAGGCTGAAAATCAGCACTTTTCGAACGTCAAAGTTACATAAGACAGTCCCCCAAAAATGCCCGCCCGTCACCACTTCCTAGTGCTTTAGCTGGGAAGAAGAAGTGGTGGAACAAACTCCCCAGCAGCACGTCTGTCTGTTTAGTTATATAAACTTGATTCTATACAAATCGTATGCAAAGTAATTAACATTACGATACACAAAACATTGGATTAAATTACACACTTGCCATACGTTAGCTAGCACGCGCCAGTATACCAACAAAACAATGAACAAACTGTACTCAAGCAGATAAAAATTTCAACATAAAAAAAACGTAAATAGAACTTAATTTCTAAATAAAAGCCTCCAGGCATAAAGGGCGTGCCCGCTTACATAAGGCAATTGCTGTAGCTCGAAGTGAGAAATGATAAACTAGTAACCCCATCGAAGTAAAATAAGTAAACAAAGTAAAATAAGTAAACAGTAAAATAAGTAAACAAATTTAATTAAATTTGCCCCTAAACACCGGTAACAATGGAGTTCATCAAGTTCTTCAGATTCTTAATCAGTACGGCTTTCATGGGCTCAATTCTTACCTTGAAGACATTGCGCTCATACATGGCAAAATAATAATAAATGTACTAGGTTAGGAAAGCACGTTAAGCCGTTGGTCCCGGCTGTCATTTGTAGATCTTTGACAGTCGTTACGGGTCGTCAGAAGCTCGAAAGTCTGACACGGGGTAACAAGATACCCCTTGGTAAGACTTTACCAAGGGGTATCGTGTTACCCAGTAACTGGGTTGTGGAGGTCAGATAAGCAGTCGTTCCATGTAAGATACTGGTATTTAGCTGTATCCGATAAGACTGGAAGCCGACCCCAACATAGTTGGGAATAGGCTAGGCAGATGATGATGATGATGTACTAGGTTAGGAAAGTTCGAAACTTACATCAAACTTGTCCTTATCAAAAAAGCATATTATAAGATTATAGACTACGTTGAAGACAAGGAAGTTAGGCGATATTTCCTTCTGCACATGTGACGTTTCATAAGTGCCCATGTAGGCTTCAGGCTCTTCTGGGCATGTTACCTGATGACAGCGATGCGGACGAGTACTTCGACGCTGAAGTGTCCTTTTGTTTTTGTATTTATTTGTATATTTAGTTAGTCATTTAATTTAGTAAATAGTTGCGTTATACTCGTATATTGAATATAATCAATTTAAGGTATATGAAACAAATTAAGTTTATGTGAAATAAAATATTTTGATTTGATTTAATTCGAGGTCATCTGCTTAGCCTTTTCCCAATTACGTTGGGGTCGGCTTCCAGTCTAACCGGATGCAGCTGAATACCAGTATTTTACATGGAACAACTGCCTATATGACCTCCACAACCCAATTACTAGATAATACGATACGCCTTGGTAAGACTGGTTGTCAGACTTTCGGGGTTCTGACGACCCGTAACGACTGTCGAAGATCCACGAATGACAGCCGGGACCAACGGCGGATTTAATTAGAGGTAGTACCCGATATTATCCCGTACGGTTTTGCCCCAAAAGAGAGAGGCATAGACAAAAATAAGCTAAAAACATGGCGCATGCAAAATCTTAAGATTATAACATCAATTGACTATAAAATCATTTATCTTATTTATTTTCACCGTGGGTGCACCAACGCCATTGAATGTTTGTTGACAAACTAATCAGAATGGACAGTTACTGTGGGAAAACGCGCGCCTTAATTTTAAACATGTAAGAGACTAAACTGCCTCGTCCCGGTTTTACCCCTCTTATATCGGGATTTCGTAAAAAAAAATATATTTTAGGCCAAACATTTGTCCATATGTTATAAACCTGCCAAACTGCGTGACAGTTTGTCGGTTGTAATTAATTAATACACTCGCTATTATTTAGCTGAATACAGCTTTATTACGGAACCAAAAATAAAACCTCAATGGCGTTATACCACCCAACACTTTCAGGTAGTCAGTGTTGCCCTCTCGCTAAATTTAATATACCACACTCTTCCCCACTTTACTGGAAATAATTAAAACTAAACTTTAACATTTGTTTATCTAAAAAAAAATAACATAGATATTATGTACTTAATTAAATGACATCTTATAAAAATCTTATTCTAAACTTTGGCTATACTCCAGAAGTTGATTGACATGTCGTTTTCATTGTAGACCATCCACTTCTACCATGTAGGTAACGCCTGGCACCTACTAAAATCTCATTAATTTTCCTAATGACCAATTCTTTTTATTTTTTCGTGAGTCTTTTACCATCACCTTTTCTCCCACTGAAAATGTATGAATGATGTCTTTACTATGTATCGTTAATTTCACTTGTTCAACGGTAGACAAGTAATTTATCATTTACTGGGTCTTAGTAATGAGAAACGACGTCTCAATTCTCTTCCTAGCATCAATTTTGCTTTTGCTTTTTATAGCCTGTGGTTTTGTGTACAGTACAGATGTAATGTATACAAAACCACAGGCTATGAGTTTAAAAAAGGATTATGCATGTAATTTGTTTCTATTTTATTATAGATATAATAAAATAGATTTAAATACCTCAAATTTTTTCTGCTTTTATATTACTCATATCAAATGCCTCTGGCCATTTTGCGTAGCCATCCACTATTTCTATAAACATTTTTTAATATAATGGACCCAAGTGCTCTGCATATAATCTATCAAACTGTGGGGGGTTGAGGCCACAATGCTAACTTAGCTTTTTCTGTATTTTTATGATTTTGCAAACAATGAAAGCAACTTTTTGTTATTTTACAATAACGTGATGACATTAACAATATAATTTTCTTTTTGAGTTCCATTTTGAACAGTTTTCCAATTTAATGTTTTGAAATCTGATTTAATTATATAGTTAATAGTATTACATTATTTTTCTACATAGAAAACTTTTATCAATCATCTCAGTATTATTTTAACGGTCTTTACAACTGAAGGCTAAAAAAAATCTATAAATAAACTGCTGGATTATTTTTGAATTTTATGTGTTGAACTATGAAATTCAGCACATAAAATTAAACCCATTCCCATTAATTAAATCCAAGTGATTTAAACCCATTAAAAAAAATACCAATATTGTAATCACCCTGCCGCCATTTTAGGTATGCCATATTTTGGTCCTGATATGTTTACTAATGCCTCATTTTTTGCCCACTCAAACTTATCCTTCTTTAAGCAATTATATAATGGCTTTACTATTATTGCCATGTTTTGTAAAAATCGTTTATAATATGTAACTTTTCCTAGGAATGATCTAAGCATGTTTGGACGAGGCAATGACATTAAAGATTCTATTTTACTTTTACTCCCGTTTTGTTTACTTCAAATCCAAAAATATTCAGTTTATCATCGAAAAATTTACATTTGTTCACTTTTACCTGTTTCAATTTCTCATATGTCTCTTATGTTTTTCCTTATGCATATACATTATCTATGTAAACAATTACGTCGAATCCACTCAATTTTTGGGTAATTAATGTTTGAAATGAGCCTGGTCCGGTGGGATCCTGTCGTTTTGTCGAAAAGATTTTGCCAAAATTTCACTACCCAAACAAATTTTAGCATACTTTTTTACCAATGCAATGTTTGGAATGATTTTAGTATGAACATTTTCATTTGGTCAAATTTTTACATGGCAGAATATTGTCAATGTCATTTAGGCATTTGGTCTTTAATGAAATGATTTATTTACAGCAAACAATCTTTAGACAATAAACGTTAGAGAAGTTATGTGCTTGAATTTGTCTGAAACAAGTCAAATTTATGTTTACTCATGGAACTAGTTAGAGTAGGTTAATTATTTCAAAAAAATGGTTAGGATAGGTTAAAACTGAGACCTCCTACGCATGAGCCGAGCGAGCGAAGCGAGCAGTGCTGCGGCAGCGGCCGGCGAATGTCAGAAACAAATAGATTATGTAGAAAAAGATATGGAAAAAAAAGAGATTATTTTTAGGAAGCTATCGAGAACCGAACTACTTAGACAAGGTAGAAATTTTATTTTGCGTAAAATGAGTTATTCCAACTGAAATATTTGACTACATAAAAATTGGCAAAAGTACTAGTTCGTAAACAAGTTATTGTTTAAACGTTCACTTGCCAAACATTAGGTTTGCGTTACAATTATTTGTGAAGAGATTTTTTGCTAAGTAATAATTTGGCAAATTAAATTATGCCGAATATTGTTTGGGAAGTGATAATTTGGCAATTTCTTTTCGATGAAACAAGGGAGACCCTGGTCCGGTACTAACACCAAAAATATAAGTATTTGTAGATATCCTCTTTAGTTACTATTGTGACAAGTTCCTGAGATCCTTTGTCTAATGGAGCTTGTAAATATGCCTCAATAATTATTGCCCTGCATTTTCATCGAAATTTTATGTTCTAATAGTAGGTAAAGGGTAATGATCAGTCTGCCAATACTTATTTATTGTGATTCGAAAATCTTGTTTTAAAACAGGTACCACTGGAGTACTCCACTAGTTCAATTCGTTTATTTGCGACGAATCTTTCAATTTATTGTTTAACTTTGTCCTTTAATGCAAATCGAACAGTTCTTACTTATGAATATTGGCTTTACATCTGGGTCAATAGACAAATGGATTGGTTCTCCCTTAAAATCCCTATATCTGGTTCAAATAAAAATTCTATATTCCCTTTTATAGGAGGCCATAATTGCAATAAAGAGAGCCAATCTTTACATATTATCTTCACAAATCCATCCTTTACCACAAATTTTTGATTGTTACTTGTACACACTCATAAGGCTGATTGATATTTAAGTTTTCAATAACCCCTAATGGTGTTACGTTGTATCACATTACGTTGTTTAATTTCTAAATCTGGAAAATATTGTTGTTAATCAGCTAGGGTAATAGTACTTACATCTGCTTAAGTATCAACCTCGAAGTCCACCAGCTTTCCATTTACACTACCCTGCAATATCGCCGACGGAATTTTGGTTTTATCACTTAAATTAAAACTATCAAATATTTCCGTTTCCTCTTCTATGCTTTTATTTTCTTCGACATATTTGACATCTACAATCTATAGTTTCGACCAAATTGACATTTTAACGCAAACCTTTTGATTCTGTGAACAGCAAGGGTTGATATTCAGTAAATTAGTTTTACTAATCTTTTACTAAGGGTAGTCTTTTATAGCAGTTGTAAATTTTTAGTAGGTTTTGAGATATGGATGCCTGATCAGTCACGACTGAGGGATCACCTTTAACCGATTATAACTTTTGGTTGGCTACTTCTACAAACTAAAGGCTGAATTTACAATTGTTTGAGAACTTTTATTAAAGGTTGACGCACTCAAAAGCTCAAAATTCAAATGTGGTCCCTCAATGGGAACGCACATCTATTTTATCATACTTTATTTCGTTCAATAATATGAAACATTCTAATTGTTGTTTATATGCGCTCCAGTTTTCACCGGTAAATATGTCTGAACTGGAGATCGCGTTCATGATGTTGCCACGTGAATAGTCTTTTGTTTTTATTCTGTCTATGTATTCTCGTAAATATTTCCTAATCTCTGAAGAAATTTAGAAATATTTACGAGTAGAATTCGTTTCCATAAATATAATTTTCTGTGCTAGTTTATTTGCAATCTCAATAAGAGAAAACTAAAGCAGAATTAATAAATTCTGCTTTAGTTTTCTCTTATATCCAAGCGTTTTCCCTTGTTTTATTTGCTGTTCGATTGAATAATCCATAAAATTTACAAAATCCACACTTTTCACTGATTTGATGTTGCAATAATTGTGGTTACAAAATATGATGGTTCGTTTCACGCTCAAAATCAAAATCAAAATATTTTATTACACATAAACCTACATGGGCACTTATGAAACGTCAGAGTGCACGGTTCCAATTGGTCGTTTCCTATGAAGAAGAGCCGGAAAGAAAGTCCACGGTAACTCTCTTAAAAATAATTGGATTTTACAATATTTTCATATTAGTGTTAATAGGTATGGGAAGACAGTGTAGACCTGTCAACAAGTAACACGTAATTAAAAAAAAAAAAACTACAACTGTACTGCCTATTAAGCCTACGTTCGTTCGAACGTTCTCACATTCACAAAATGTAAAAGAATCTATATAAAATATTATTGCAATAATAAAAGTAATAACGTATATGAACCAAATGAGAATTCCCATTACAACAGTAACAAATCTCAATTAATATCCTGTCCACAAAAGCCACTAATAAATATTTGAAATTAAAATTGTATATTATATCTTGATTTCGTAGGTGTTAATTAATACACTCGTTATTATTTAGATGAACACAGGTTTATTACAGAACTAGAAACCCACCACTCAACACTTCTGGGGAGTCAGTGTTGCCCTCTCGCTAAATATAATATAAAACAACCCCCGTACCCGGTTTTGGACTAGCCTCCTACTATTAGCCAAGTAACAATTTGACCAACTGGGCTGATGTATTCTTTTCAGACAAAGAAATACTTTTTTCCGTTCCGTAAACAGAAAAAAGGTATACATATGATACAGTTAATTTACAGGAGATAACAAATTTAACATATACATCAAAGAAATCAAGTTTGTATTTATGTATATTTTATTTAGGATATGTATATATCTGTGTATCTATTCGATTATACTCGTATTGTATAGGTACTTATTTTTTCCACCAAGGACACCCCCACTTTAAATCGCTGTCCATTCCATGGTTGCCTGGAAGAGATCGCAGGAAGCGATAAGGTCGCCCATTGTATATTTTGTCGTGTTTGATTTATTTTTTGTTATGTATTTTTGTGGTGTACAATAAAGTATATATAAATAAATAAGTATTTAAGGTTAAGGTTGGCTGCATATCAATCTCTTAGATATTTAGTGAACAGATATCTAATAGACCTTTAAGTGGCATCTCTAGTTCGTATATCTCATAGCGAAACTTTCCCGGCAAACATAAGTTTTGAAGTTTTATCGATTTGTCTGTCTGGAATTACTCAATTTCTCGAGTATGGTTGGTGCTTTATGTACCTACTGTGTTGTGTGGTTATAAAGTTGCAGATGGAATGTGCAATAAATAGGGCAAGTGTCCCACTCTAGTGAAACAAGATGAGTTACTTGACTCTGCTGTCTTGAATAATATTCAATAACAATACCTTAGGGCTGCAGCGGCTTGGCGGGCAACTGGTTAAGACCAGTTGCCCGCCAAGCCGCTGCTGGTGTTAGAAACTATTAGAGAGTGCCTAAGGGCACACTCTAATAGTTTCTAACACCAGCTATTAACTATTAGAGAGTGCCTAAGAACAGTTTACACACGTACCAATGTGTTAGAGGTGTGTCATATCATATTGCTCTGCTTGAAGACTTTCGTCTTATGACGGTACACATAAACGAGTAGTTAATTTAAGGATTAACACCTTTTAAGCCACTTGAGTAGAAGTTTTTTATTACCATGACCCAGTTGCAATCTGGCCCTTATTAGCAAATACGCTGATGAATGAAAATAAGTTAGTAAGGAGCGAAAACATCTTCAGACCGGTAACCTGTACAAAAAAAAAACAATGTTTTAAAAAATAGGAACGTTGCTCCCTTTCTCTATCTTTACAGTGCATGCAGTGGTTAGAGAAACGAAAGGCTTATATTTGTTCCTTGTGTCATTTTCTCAACAACTACTGGAGCTACAGGTTGATATTGTACTTTAGTTAGCATATTTTACTTTTAACTAATATTATAAATGCGAAAGTGACTTTGTTTGTTTGATACGCTTTCACACTAAAACGGCTAAATGGATTTTGATAAAATTTGGCACATGGGTAGACCATGACCTGGATTAGGACATAAAATAGTTTTAATCCCGATATTCACACGGGTTTGAGACCTATACGAGTGAAACCGCGGGGCATCGCTAGGTTTTTTATAAATGGGCGGGTACCCTATGGGCGAAATTGTAAACTCCGTACGTTAAGCAAAAAACAAATCGTTCGCTAGTGGTTTATTTAATTTGTTACTTATTCCTATGTGGATGTAAGACTTAGTTGATTGATTGAACGGCTGATTGATGATTATTTCAATCAGTCGCTCAATCAATCGCCCAATCGCGTCAGAAACGTGTAATTTCCACGTATAACGTAAGGTTAAACTAAGGAGGCATGATTGGAAATACGACTTAGAAAGGGGTGAAACTATAAACCACACACGGCCGCAGAAGAGAGTGAAAGCGAGTGATATACAACCCACGTTGATGAATGCCTAAGAATTGTGTAGTAAGTATCAAATCGTTGATTGAGTCGTGATCGATAACACGGTATTTGGAACTGACTGCGTTATAATAGTATAGTCTAAATCCCATCTGATAGTGGCAGAGTACTCAGTCTTCATGTGTCAGGGTACGGGATTACGAGCTTAAGAAAGGTACAGTACCTTCCATCTTTCTTAAGCTAGTTAGTATAACAATATATTGCTTGAACCGAAACGTAAGACGACCGAGGTGATCATTGTAACACATGTAACAGCACTATCATATTTGATACTAGAAAGATTAAAGCCTATAAGAACTAGATAACACATTAACGGGTCTGTCTACTATTTATAATCATCCAATTTGCCAGATAATCTGCACTTTAACGGTTTGCCGCGCATTATATTTTTATATCGGAAACGGTAACAAACACATAATATTTGTGTTACAAGCTGTCGCCGTTGGAGTCTTAAACTTGATGGTCGCTCCTCAGGGACCGGCGGCAAAATGTCATATTCCAAAGCAGTGTCGTACTTATAGACGTAATGGGGATATTAAATTCTTCCTCAACTTTCGTTATAGTTTGTGGTTTGTTGTTCTGAAGAGGAATATGCTGGTCAAGAAAAGATTCGCATAACTTCTGAAAGTGGTTTAAATTAAAATAACAGGCAAAGTGCTTAATACTGCCTTCAGTATTGAGCACTTTGCCTGTTATTTTAAAACATGTACATTTATGTAAATGTAATGTTCTAAAATAACAGGCAGGATTTTTATTGGATTCTTACTTTGTTTAGGGCAGAAATGTAAGTATGTTGCATTTCTTCCCTTATTTCCAGTGGTTTCTTTATCTTCTATCTATATATATATATATAATTTAAATATAAATTAAAGTCACTTTTCGTGTCTGTCTGCGTGTCCACGTTGTTTTTTAAATTACGAAATGGATCTTGATGCAGTTTCAACATCATTTAGATAATTTATTGCAGAAGGTTAAGGTATGCGTATACATTATCAATATTAAACTTACATATAATAAAGAATTTTGATGTCTTATCGAGCAGTGGTGGCCCAGTGGTAACGGTCGTGACTTACGAGTTGTACGTCGTAGGTTCGAACCCAGACAGGCGCTTGACTTTGTATAAATTATTTCATCACCACTGCTCTCAAAACCGTGAAGGATAACTTTTTGAGGAAACCGGTTTGTCCTAGAACCAAAAATCCAAAAGGCATGTGACATCTACCAATCCGCGCTGGGCCCGCGTGTGGATTACGGCCCACTCTCTCACTGAGAGGAGGCCTGTGTCCCAACACTGGGATCATTATAGGCTGATTATGATGATGTTTTATCTAAACGTAAAAACCGTGCGAAGCAGGGGCGGGTCACTAGTTTATCATAATCAAAACTATCCAGCTAACCTCACGATGTCATTAGCAAGGGGCAGCTGCTCCTTCCGCCTGACGCAGGTCCTTACCGGACACGGTAGCTTCGGGAGGTTCCTGTGTCGGATAAGGCGGGAGGAAACGTCCGGGTGTCACCACTGTGTGGATCGCCCGGAGGACACGGTGGAGCATACGGTGGAGGTCTGCCCGGTTTGGGCAGAGCACCACCGTGTTCTCATGGAGGCGATCGGCGGCAGAGATCTCTCGCGTCCGGCCATGGTTCAGGCCTTGCGGAGCGAGAGGGCATGGGCAGCCGTCACCTCCTTCTGCGAAGCAGTAATGCTCGCGAAGAAGGAGGCGGGACGGTTGAGGGAAAGGCAAATTTCGCGCCCACTAAGGAATACGAGTGGGTTTTAGTCAGTAAGTCTGACACACCCTTCCGCTCCGCCCAGAGCGGAAGAAGTTATTTGATGATTTCCCACCCAAAAAAACGGGGCAGCTGCTCTACTCTCGGGTAATGGGCAAGTAGATCTTATTTTTATCACTGTACCAGTAATGTACAACACATTAAAAAGAAGGAGAGCAATAAAAGAAGAAGCTAACGTACTAAGTAAATGGAATACCGGGTAGTAACTGCATCAGCGGCGTTTAAAGTCCCGCGCGACGGCTGTAATGTGATTTGGTTTTAAAGTACACAGCTGAATGTGAGGGTGTTTTTACAATGGGAATTGAACATTTTTCAGGTCATCATCCTCTAAAATATTGGTCGTATGTTGACACGTAGAATTATAATAAATTGGTGATAATGATGACAGATTTTTGTGCAAAACATAACATAACTTCACGCCTTGTTTCCCCGAAGGGTTGGGCAGAGGTGTACTCCCATAGTACACCCACATTTCACCAGTTATGTTTAAGTCCCATATAATAAGGGGTGAGCCTATAGCCATCAATCGGGCACAAATCCACAGAGTTTTTAAACATTCTTAAAAAATATATATTTATAAGTAATAAAAAATTGTACGAAATAAAAATAAAAAGAATTCTGAAAATAAATGATTACATATATTTTGGCAAGCCCTGCATGCAGGGTTGCAGATTTCACAAGAAAACATCAACGCAGCTACGAGCGTAGGCGCACGGCTACGTGCGTAGCGGGATCTACGCGGGTTATTTGCGCGTAGTTTCAAAATTAGGTTTTTTTATTCATTGCTATCAACTGAGAATATATTTTTTTCTATGAATTTAATTTAAATACTCCCGAGTTAATTAATACTGATACAAAAAGCAACGCCAATTATAAACACGCACATATTTTTGGTAGCGTGGTAAACATTTTAATAATTGTTGAGATTAATGTAGCAGTTAGTTGACTCCTTGGTTTATCATTCAGAGCACTCGGAGCGATAGACACAACTTTCAATACTATAATAACTATTGTAAAAGGTAAGGAAAAGAATGAGGACTGGATATTTTAATTTGCGGAGAATATTTACGAATGATATATATTAGACTCTAATAAACTCATCTGTAAGAGGTGAAAAAAATACTCTATTTGATATTAATGTTTGCCACGTTTTGATACTTAATATTTATTGACATGTTTGACAATCACAATATGCAATTGGCGCTGTTTGTTTTACACTTAGTTATAGATTAAATTCAACCACTACAGTTAAATATTGCTTTTGATAAAAATCTTCTATTACATCATGCAATTTGAAATCCCGTAACAACCCGTCGCCGTCCATGCGTCTATATATTTTAGGCTATGTATTGCATACGTAGTACGTATAAGTTCGGAAGTTGAAAAGCGCGGCTGTAGAACACAAGAGGGTCTAAGAGTGAAGCTAACGAAGTACTCACCACCTTCTCCTCAATGATCTCATTGTTGTTGTTGTTGCTCCCATATTTTAAGGCACCGTTTTCCATGACCACAACTGATCGTCGTGTGTTTAACAATATAATTTAACACTATTTGTCCTCATTTACTTACACATACATTTTTTACAATATTTACATATGTTCAGTGATATTATATTACACATCGTCCTTATGTTTCTAACATTGCTTATGTTTATTAGGTAAGTTTATTATGTTACTGATATATCGTTTTGTTTGTCAGTAATTATTATTATACATTTCATTGGACCTGCAATTAAAATACGCGTAAATTGAAATGATCTTTGGATTTTTTATGTTTATTTGTAATTCGTTTTTCTATCAGCATTTTAGTCTATCAAGAATGTGTGTAATATTAATTTAATTTTCATAAATGTTGTTACCTTAAACTTAATTATATTAAATTGGTATTAATCACACACACGTTGCATTTTAAAGTATTTTAAATATTATTAGTAAGAATTACTATTTAACTTACTAAACGTTAACTACACAAATCTGTCATAAAACAAAGTAGACAAACAATAGAACCATTATTTATTGTAGGTCGTAGCCTACATTCAGTTACTTTGCCGGTTACACATGAAATATTTCTATTGTTTTTTATTTAGACTTCTACGCCAACTCTTCTTTTAATAATACGCCATGCTGAATTAATTAAAGACGTTACATAATTTTACTGATATTAATATGAAATCCGTTGCTATGTTACTTTTCTTTGTAAACACATTTCTTTGTTCGTCAAATCACTTCGACCAAAATATCAGACAGCGATTTATATAGTATCTTAAAGATATTTTGCAATATTCCAGTTCAAGTTTTATAATTTGATTAGTCTTTCTAACTCCACTGATGAACATTCACTTTTACGAAAAGCTTTCGTATCGATAGGTACTTAAAATAATTACCTAACGATTTTATTTTTTAAATTGAAAGGCACGATTGTTTTAGGACACATGATAGATGTTTAGCAGTTTGTTAACATCGTGTCGGGTGTCGGTGTGCAGGTGACGCGCGGTGTCGGGCGCGGGCGGGCGACTCGCGGGCCGCGTCATACTGCGGTGCGCGGCGAGCGGCCGGCCCCTCAGCGCCCCAGCGCCCCAGCGCCGCATACCCGCACTCTGCGCTTGCCGCTCACCATTGCCGACCACCATACCACCAATACGCACCATCCTTTATATTGACAGACGACCTTGCTCCACATTATATTTTCTCCACTAAAAGGATTTATTAGGTCAATGATGGACGGATGTTGAACATTTGTGTTAAATGGAAAACAATGACTGGCTTGATTGACCCTGCGTGAAATAGCACACCAAGTATTTTTTCCCTTCTTCTTTATTGATATTTTCTTTTCATTGAGAAGTTTTGTTGACGATTACATTCTTATACCGCAACAAAAAAGTTAGCACGTACTTACGTATAGATTGTAACTTGCAAGGGTGTTATTTAATTTTATGAGTAAAGAATTTGTAGGCGTTAAACCTATTTCTACGTATGCTTTTAGCCTAACATAAAAATAAACCAGATAGAGTAAACATGGAAAGACAAACTTATTTGAAGAACATTTGTGTGTGGTTACACATAAATGTTCTTGTGTGCAAGTGGTTATACAAATAAAAAAATGCATATTTATTTACCAGTCAACAATACGCAAACATTCCCCGCCCATGTAATTTGAGAGTGAAATCATTAAGTCAATATTTAATTACAAATATTTCTTAATCAACATCGATACCCAGTCGAAGCAGGAACATAACTCTAACTTATAGCGACGGCAATTTTAAGCACTACAGGCACAATATTGTCGCGAAGCTTTCGGCATTTCATCGTTGAAGTTAACAATGCTTTTATACTGAAAATCACAATTAAGCACCTTATTTTTACTTGGTACCTACCTATGAAGTTTTCCTTTTCAAATATTTATATTCACAATTTATTTTAGATTTGTGACAAATCGCAATAAATAAATAAACAACGCGAGTAGTTTTTCTCTATTTGTTCAAAGAATGTAGTTGTGATTATTTTTGTTGTCACATATTTGGATAACCAACCATAGCTCCTTTTCAAACATAAGAATTTTAAATGGAATCTTGATTCTCAAGACGTTATGTTATAAAAACAAAGCGAGTTTTCACGGATCAATGAGTTCAGTAGTACAAACATTACACTCAGACTCACTCTCATGCTGTTTTCTCTGTAGACATTGTGAATTTAACTTCAGAAAATATATGTAGCCTATAGTACATTTTGGAAGATGTATCTGTTAGACAAGTAAAAAGATATATTTTTTTAAGCCGGGACCGGCAAACGTTAATATTTTCGTAAGAGAAAATAATGAATAATATAATTGAAAAAGCGGGTAAGATTCCTTCCAAAAAGGATATTTCAGGAATTTAATTAATGTTTTTGTTACTTAACAAAGCAGGCGTATGTGTGTTTTCTTGAGAATTTCGGGTGATGAGATTTTATCTTTCAAAATAATATAGATAACAACAGACTGTTTAATCCGATTAAAACTGTGATTACCTACCTACTACAATATTTGTCGGTGAGCGCCTATTGTTCGGTACACTCAGATAGGAATCCAGTATTTAGTTGACGACGACAGCGACTGATATGATATTTATAATTATTGTACAAACATCTACACAATGAATTATTTGACTTTATCATTTGATTAATGTTGGCAATTAATAAAAAACCGGCCAAGTGCGTGTCGGACCACGCACAATGAGGGGTTCCGTAGTTGGGATTACTTGGGATGAATTTATTCCAAAATAAACTTAACATTGTAGATGAAAAACATGTTCTCCCATACATCGATATACGTCACAATTACTCATTAACGTGTAAATCCTACTTAGCTGTGATAGTTTTCCTTTTAATTTTATTATATGCACTACTGCTATGATTTTTTTCACATCTCCATAAACAACCATTTAGCTGGCAGGAAGGGCGGGGGGGGGGGGGGGGGGCACTTTACTGTAACTGTTTAATATTACGCAAGCGGTTCCTTGAATCAAAAGTGGTGTTCACAGACCCGCAATATTTTTGAATGGCCTATCCAACGATACCCCATACGATGGAGTAGACGATAAAAAAAATATCATTCCCCACATTACGTGCCGGGGAGGATCTCTAAAAAACATTTTTTTTCAAGATTTTCGTTTAGCACTTTGTCGGCGTGATTAATATGTATACCTATGCAACTCTGAGCTACAGCGGGGACAGACAGACGGACATGGCGAAACTATAAGGGTTTATTGTTTACTACGGAACCCTAAAAAGGAAATTGCAATCTGAACTTTGCCAATCACAATTTTATTTTCCGTAGTTTCAGGTAAACAAGCCAGTAACTCATACTTGTGCAATTATCTTTCGTTACCCACTTCCAAAAGTAAATAGTTCTGATGTGGATTGCACTGTCTGATAACAAATTAATCTCATTTATAGATACTAAAGGTAAGCACATATTGGATTAGTCTACAGTCTTCGGTGTTTGTTTTCAGCGTGGTTTCAGTTACAGATGTTGTGATATCGTCATAGATAATGCCATTGCATAAGAGTTACTACATTCTACTGACTTCTAATTCCAAACGAACAATACCTACTGCAAAATATGCTTAATTTAATAGGCAAAAGTTAAAGTTAGTAGGTAAATTAGTTAAGACACGCAATGGACAGGTGCAGGCTGCGTCAAAAATATTATACAACTAAGAAAATTAATCTTTGTCTCCATTTGATAAAAAAAATTGTAAACCTTTTTTGTGTGGCTGTCTGGTTGGTTGCAAGTTGCATGCAATGCGTGCCGTCTGATACTTATGACCTCTAGTGCCGTCCTAGGCCTTGCGAGTCTCAACATGCATCACTGTCTAGCCCCGTCCGACGATGCCGTTTGCCATATCAACCTTAGGTTGTTTTGCTAAGTCAGCCTGTGAATCAGCAAACATAAAGCGATTGGGAGGACTATCATCAAATAATTATGACACTAGCATATGTATGTACATCATCCCTATACAAAAGAGTCTAACAGTCTTTTTTAAAGATAGCAAAACGATAATTGTTTTTGCTATCTTTAAAAAGGACTATTGTAACTTAGATAAATTTTATAAAATTATATATAATCAGAAAAACTCATAGCTATCATTTTATTTAAATGAGATTGGTTCGAACCTAAGAGTTTAAAATTATTTAGCAACAATTGCGTTACGTAATACAAGACGCAAAGTCTGTGAGTCTAAATGCTTCCACAAACGTTTCCCGCCCCCATTAGCTTCCGAATCCTGTAAACAGTATTTACTTATGTTATTTACTTTCCGTACCCTTATGTGTTCAGCAAAATGAAGGGCAATTAAACGTTTAATTAAAATGCACAAACCATTTGGTTTTATCTTTATACTCATTATGTCGCCCTGCGCGTTATTGTGCGCGCTTCCCGAATGCGTATCGCTTTCCTGTAAGGGTGTTATTTATTTCGCGAGTTTCGTTAAAAGTACGCTGACAGTCAGTTGATCGACGGTCGCTGTAACCGTAATAACAAACAACGCAAAAATGAAATGAAATTTTTACGGCCCACGGGACGAAAAACATTTTTAAATGTTGACGTTTTGAGAGCATGGGAGCAGGCTTACGAGATGGGACAGACGACCTTGGGAGCAAGCTTACGAGTTAGGACATACAAGTCATTTTGAGAGTATGGGAGCAGGCTTACGAGGTGGTACAGACAAGCAGGCTTACGAGGTGGTACAGACGAGCAGGCTTACGAGGTGGGACAGACGAGCATGGGAGCAGGTTTACGAGGTAGGACTAACAATTCGTTTTGAGAGCATAGGCGGAGGCTTACGAGGTGAGACAGATGAGCATGGGAGCAGGCTTACGAGGTAGGACTGACTGCGTTGTATTCCACGCACGCCTCAAAGAGAGGTCGTCAGCACAAGTGTAGGGGTCCACTAGGGCCGATGCCTGCCGGGGTCGCGGGAAAGTTCGATAGGGTTACCGAGGCTCCTGGCAACACAGGCAACGGAAGAAACACGGGTGGGTTTTAGTCAGTAAGAGTATGACACACCCTCCCGCTCCGCCCAGAGCGGGAGAAGTTATTTGATGATTTCCCACCCAAAAAAAAAAGGCTTAAGAGGTGGGACAGACAATTCGTTTTGCGAGCATCTAAGCAGGCGTACGAGGTGGGACAGGCAATTCGTTTTAGAAATTGAGGACTATGATGATTTATATGTAACGTGTGATTATGTATCGTCACGCTCACTTCATCCGCTAAGTGAGCAGAAGCCCTAGTGATACAAGCAAGAGTCGCGTTAATACCGTTTCTTGCCACGTTCAGCTAACGTAATACGTGTAAAGCTATATAATATCAGAGTAGAGGAGTTACGTAACTAACTATAATAAACTAACATTATAAGTAGCTAGCGCGATGGTTCTGTTTAACCCTTTTTAGAATGAAGACAGATTAAATTGTAATCGATTTTAAACTGTCTCGGCATAGTTTGTGTAGCAATCATCACTGATGACGAACTATGAAGGTTTTTTTTAAATTTGATTTAGCTTTGAATGTACAGCTTTAACAATCTTTAACCACAAAATTCCTACGATCTTGTATTACAACACAAAGAAGTGTAGTACCTACAGTTTTTAAGAGAGTATTTTTGTAGGTGCTGAGGAGTTGGAGTACATAATTCTTCTTTTGTCTTCCGCTCGACGAGGAGCTAAGAAGAGTCGCTATATTCTGCTGTATGTTGTACAGTCAACAAAAGAGATAGTAACTAGTCAAGAAATTAACATCTTTGTGCTACTTAGATTTAATTCATACTAATTATGGACTTACCAGTTTTTACGTACATTCTGCAGACGAACAATGTCAAAAAATGATTTGTATGTATTGTAGGTATGTCATGTTGCTGTGCCGGGACTTCGCTCGCGTACTGTAAGTATGTAAAGAAACCTGTCTAAATGTCCGGCTGTCTTTGCTGACGGCAAAGACAGCTAGGTGGGATTAGACATTACAGTATTAGGTGATAATCTATTCTACCCTGACATTATCAAATCTTTGGTTTTACGGGATAAGGCGAAAAGGGCAAATAGGGGGGCTCGGGCTTAGTGAGTCTGTTCACTATGTTATGTCTCTGAAACCACATTACAGTAATGGTTTCACATCAATCCATTCAGCCATTCGGATATTTTTCCCATCCCTTTGCTTTTTTAGGGTAAATGTAGTTCCATTTGTATTTTATTGTTGTAGGTATTTAAGTCAGTATTTTTATTAAATCGCTGTATCATAATAATAAATATTACTTTAATCTGAATAGAAATTGTTACTAACTCTTTAAAGTGTTGATATATTGCTAAACAAGTAAAACACTCGAGTCATTGCATCGAAATTATGTTATATATACGTTTGCCTGATCATCAGGCAAACGTATATACAACATAGTTCTTAATAACCATAATCCGTATCCATAATTCCTGTATCATTATAATCAAAATCGTGCATGTTATGTGCATGTAATTTGCTGATTGAATGAAATCATTGTTAGAAACAAAAAACCGGCTAAGTGCGAGTTGGAGTCGCGTACGCGTACAAAAAGTTTCGTACCAGTGGAACCCCCGAACAAAATTGTTGAAAAAATGTTTTATTTTCGAAGTTTCTTGTATGAATCTTTGTCATCTTAAACCTTATCACACGGGTGGAGCTGCCGGCTTAGTTAGTATTATAGGAAGTGTGAAAAAATGACACTATAAAAATAAACGAAAAAAGATTACATATAACATGTAAATTCCATTAGACTTCAAAATCTATTGTGTACATAATAGGTTGGGGAAAAAGTTTCTTCGCTTTTAAAAAAAAAAATCAAAACATTTTTTAATATAGTTTATTTACATTTAACTAAAGTATGTAGGTACCATTTTGTTCGATAACTTTTTGCCATCTTGTAGGTAGGGACATGATCCCATTGCTATAGAAATTTTGGGACTTCTGATCAAAATATCGCGACAAGTGGTTTTGGCAGTCCTCTCGTGATGTTAACCTGACACTGCCTAAAGAATTCTGAAGAGACCGAAACAGGTGGAAATCTGAAGGTGCCAGGTCAGGATTATACGGCGGATGCATTCCAAAGCCTCCAGCCAAACCCCCAGCCAAACTCTCTTAATTTTTGCTGAGTGGCTAAAGATGTGTGAGGTCCAGCGTTATCATGATGAAAAACCACACCCCTTCTGTTGATTAATTCCAGCCGCTTTCTCTCAACTTCTTGCTTTAACCTCATCAGTTGTTCGCAGTAGAGTTCAGAATCGATGGTCCTGCCTGGTGGTAACAGCTCATAATGAATAATGCCCTTCCAATCCCACCACACACACAGCATCACCTTGTTGCGAGCTAACCCGGGTTTCGCCACAGTCTGTGAAGCCTGACCGGCCTTTGACCACGACCTTTTTCGCACGTTCTTCTCGTACGTGATCCACTTTTCATCACCAGTTATCAGCTTCTTCAAAAATGGTTCGGTTTCATTACGTCGTAATAAAGAATCACAAATGAGTACACGGTTCATTATGTTTCTTTCAGTGAGCTCGTGAGGTACCCAAATATCGAGCTTTTTTGTGTACCCAGTTTTTATCAAATGCGCCAAAACTGTTTTGTGGTCAATTCCTAGTTCTTCAGCTACGTCGTAACTACTGACATGCCGATCTTGCTCCACTTTTTCAAAAATGGCATCCATTTTATCCGTAACAGGGCGACCAGAGCGACGTGCATCTTTGACATTCAAATTTCCGGATTGAAAACCCTTAAACCGAATTTGTTCTACTCTCACAGACACTGCACTAGGTCCATAAACATTGCAATTTTCTTCGCGGCTTGCGTTGCATTTTTACCTATTTGTAGTAAAATTTTAAAATGTATCGAATTTCTTCATTAGACAGACAGATTTTCAGAGATTTTCTTCTTTCGGATTTCTCATCTTGACGGTACGAAAAACAAATGAAAATCACACATTTTCCTAATTTGAATTTGGAATTATGTTCTTTAAAATTTAAACTTTCAATGATACCAAAATCAGCCAGATACAAATAGATTTTATTAAAAGAGATTTTATTACAAGTTCATACATACTATAATGCGAAAAGACTTTTTCCCCAACCTAATATATATCATTATGTATTATGCTATGGACTGTAATATTATATGCTGGGTCCCACTTATAGGATACATCAGGACAGACGGGCAGAGACGGGCTTTGGCAGGCCTCAGAAACGCTGGCGTGACGCTTTCCTGACGGACTCGTTCCCAACTGATTGGCCAGAGAAGGCAAAATATGAAGAAAATTGTAAAAGTATGGGAGACCTTTGACCAGTAGTGGGACCAAAAGGCTAAAACAATAAACTTTTTTTACAAAAAAAGGAAATAGGTATTATAACATCATCAAGATACACAAAGTGGATTAAATACGTACGAGTATTATCGAAGCTAACTCAAAAACTACCCCAGAAAAAAAAAATTAAATTAGTAAGAGTCCTTTAAAAAATGGAAAAAAAATTCAAAATCGATAAACAATTGATGAAAATATCGATGAACATAAATTAAAAAAAAGCATATAAACGAACATACTTAAAGAAAAAAAAAACAGGCTAAGGGCGTGTCGGACCACGCACAATAAAGGGTTCCGTAAACTCACAGACAACGTCACACACAGAAACTCACAGAGAACGTGTATGCTCTACGTGCGCAATATTTCCTAGGAATGGAACTGACAGCTCGTGTCACTTTGGTAGAACCTACTTGATATCCAATGAAGACAGGAGTCGAACCACAGTTAAACCAACGTGACGTCATGTAGCGTAACTTTTTTTTTTTCATAATTAACGTCTGATGTGGGAACCAGTCTTTTAATTTTGGGCAATTATGGCAATAATATTGCCCGATGCGAAAATGGTAATTTTCATTCAAGTATTATACCTTTTTTATTTAGTACCTCAATATGTTATGTGTGCCCAGGTGTCACCACTGTGCGGATCGCCCGGAGGACACGGTGGAGCATACGGTGGAGGTCTGCCCGGCTTGGGCAGAGCACCGCTGTGTCCTTATGGGGGCGATCGGTGGCAGAGATCTCTCGCGTCCGGCCCTGGTTCAGGCCATGGTACGGAGCGAGAGGGCATGGGCAGCCGTTACCTCCTTCTGCGAAGCAGTAATGCTCACGAAAGAGGAGGCGGGATGGTTGAGGGAAAGGCAAATTTCGCGCCCTCTCGCTTCTAGCCGCCGCAGGAGACGCCCTGGGCGTCGGGAATCCCGGGCGGATTTCCGGCCACCGTAGGCGCGGGCTTGCGGACGGTGAGCAATGGGTAGCTCATCGTCCGGTAAGGACCAGGCCCGGGTCGACGGCGCGTTGTATTCCACGCGCGCCTCAATGACATATCGTCAGCACAAGTGTCGACTAGAAGAAAGGTTTTAATTTGCAGCCTTATAAGAAACGCAGTGAGCTTCAAGTAATGTTATTACTCTCAATTTTACAATTTTCTAGCTATAAAGCTCTGTAAAGAATATCCTTCATCTCACATAAAATTTTGTTTTTTTGAAGTAAGAAGAATACATAAGATTACCTTTGCTTTAACGACCCCCGCAAACATCTGCAAAAATGATCAATTATCATAATTAACTAAATTGCTAAGTCACGATGCATTGTAGTTTGAAAAATATCTATCATCGCCGCGCCTTTGGATTTTAGATTAGGCGGCTAATGCTACGGCTACATTGTCGCGATAACCCAAACTACACTTCGTGCGCTCTCTCTCGCATACCGCTCGACGACTCGCTGTACAACAGAGCGGTGCGGTCGTCGCGGAGTGTGAGAAAGAGCGCGCGAAGTGTAGTTTGCTTTATCGCGACACTGTAGCCGTAGCATAATAAAGATTATAGTCGTATTAGATATATATGTATATATAATTATCACTAAAGTAGAGCGTAGAGGCCGCGGTTCAGTCGCTCGATACCGTCAGTCTGAAAGAAGCGCGCATGCCGTGCGCAGGAGCACGCTCCACGCATCACTCTTTACTATAGTATGCTCACAGTTAGATGATACTATTAATTAAATAAGTTTGTGTTATAGTAAATTAATTTAGTGATCGTTAAGATGGGTGCAGAGAAAGATGCGAAAGACGCGAAAAATGCGGTACCTCCGAAGAATGTGCCGCCTAAACAAAAGAGTGTGCCAAACACGTTTATGAGGACGTTGTTTTGCTGGATGTTGCCTATATTCTATTCTGGTAATAAAAGAGACCTGGAAGAGGAGGACCTGCCACCTCCTAAAACTATGTATCAATCGAAAGCGGTCGGAGATGCATTGGAAAGGTGAGTTCAAAATAATATCTTAATATTTAAGGGCTCTTGGTTGTGGCTGAAGTGTTCACAGACTCAATATTTTTTATGATATATGTATGTAGTTTATTTGTTACTTTAGTTTAGTAGTTTGTAAATTGTCAGGGTTATAAGACAAACAGTTTATGATAATAACGCGTGGGATTTGATACTCTGTTTAATAAACTTTTTCTAGCCAAAATTGCACTTCTTGATAATTTGTGAGGCATTTATAACACATTGATAGAAAATCCTTGAAGTATTACCGGAAAACGTTTTTGCATAACGTTGTAAGTATATGAAGTCAGTCAATACCTCGTGCAAGAATAAGCTCATCATTGTATGTTATTTCTCAAAAAGCATATGCTGAAAGAAATATGATTTTTTCATAATAATGTAGGCCAAACAGTATTAGGTCAAAATAATCTAGGCATGTATGAATATTGTTTTATAAAAAAAAACGTTTTTTTTTTAATTCTTTCAATATTTGCGTATCATCACGTAGCTGAAGCAAGCACATGTTTACCCAAGCTTAGATCTTTGTACTAAAGTTTCAGCGTATGATATTGAACAGACTGTGCTCGTATCCGATTTGCTTGCACTTAGCGTGTGTAATATGAAATTCTAATACAAAGTTGTAAAGAACAGTATCGTTTAAAAGTGAAGAACGTTACGCTTCGCCGCGTACATGTCCGCTCGACGATCGACTCATGTTATGTACATAATGTCTTTATCATGTGTACGAGATTCAACTTCACTATTTTAAAGTTTCGTGCCCAGAAACCAAAAGGCCAACAAAAGAACAGAGTGACAATTCCCGTATTTTTAAGAGCGTTCGCATTTAAAATTTTAGTCTCAATCTGTCAAAAATACCTCTATTTTTCCAAACAAGTTTCTGAGATAAGATTGCGACTAGATTTTAATTACGGGATTTGGCCCTCTGGTTTCTTCTCCTTCTAGAGTAGGGGTAACTGACTAACAGTATTAAAATATGTACCCAGCCCGCTAGAAGTATCCAGGATTATGGAAATATTACATCACGACACGCAGGCGGTGTACCGACGTACCTACCTTTCTTTTTTTTTGTGTGGGAAAATATCAAATAACTTCTCCCGCTCTGGGCGGAGCGGGAGGGTACTGACTAAAACCCACCCGTATTCCTTCCGTTGCCTGTGTGGCCAGGGGCCTCGGTAATCCTCGATAAGGGACCGCTACACTTGTGCTGACATCTTTTTGAGGCGCGCGTGGAATACAACGCGCCATCGACCCGGGCCTGGTCCTTATCGGACGATGAGCTACCCATTGCTCACCGTCCGCAAGACGACGCGAGAGATCTCTGCCGCCGATCGCCTCCACGAGGACACTGCGGTGCTCTGCCCAAGCCGGGCCGACCTCCACCGTATGCTCCACCGTGTCCTCCGGGCGATCCACGCAGTGGTAACACCCGGGCGTTTCCTCGACGTACCTACCTAATACTTATTTATCGTTAGCAAATTGGATGGGGCTTTTTTATGTTAGATGCTTCGAGCAGAGCGTTCGATATGGCTCTAACTTAAGCTATCTAACCCATATTTTGGGTTTACCTTCTTTTACGAAACGAACTTTCTATGTAATTTATTGTCTTATCGAATATCAATATTTACATATAGATAAATAAACAAGCCCACGAGGGTCTCATTTACGTCTTGCTGGAAACAACTTCACAAAACAGTGAAATACCCCTTTGCCGCAAAATCGTGACACATAGCCTGATCTGTTTTCAGTAAGTTAACCTCAATTTCACCTTAACGGACCGCGGTCAAAGAAAGTTGTCCTATAATACTGGGCCAGGTAACGTGTCCCCATAACCTTAGATTATATTTTATTATTAAAGGTGAAACTATTGATTTTCTCCAGTTATTAAATTAATGCGCATACTTACATCTCTAGCGTTGTACATAATTTCGTGGTATGCGAATTTATTTTTAATTAGGATTCCATTACAATACCAAGGGCTAAAATATGTGTCGTGCTGGTAATGTTTTGCTTAATCATTGCTTTTGATGTATGTATGAGCAAACGTAAAATACGTATCGGTGAGGTTTATTTCATCCGTTCTTTTAGTTTAGTAGGCATAGTTGAGGTTAATAATTTGTATAATATCAGCTTAATATTATCCCACCTGTAGAGCAAATGCTTTGATTGATCACTTCGTTTGTTTATTGCGTGTTGGCATTACAGAGCAGGTTCAGGTAGGTTAGGGTGTCTAAAGTTGACTTAGAAAGCACCTACTAGACAATTAACACTGTATTGGTACATAATGTACTTACCTACCCACATATCGCTTTTTACCCTGCAACCTGCAAAATCATGATTGCGTAATTAAGTTTAAGTTATGTCATATCTGTTTTGTGAAAAGTCAAGTAACTCATATCGTTTACCTAAAACGTAAAACCATCTACTTTCATATCTCTTTAATATTAGTAGGTAGGTGTACGGGATGTGAAGCATGTTTAGTTATAGAAGCCGGTTCGAACGAACAAAGCCGGGTCCATGATATACGACTCAGTGCAGCCCAAAGGCTTCCTCTTGGAATAAGGAGAAAGTCTATTACGTCGTACATTAGGTACGGCTTAAGAACGGCATTTACCTTCGAACTGATGAAAATAGCATTTTTAAATATAAAGCGCTTCTGAAAAGCTTCAGGACAATATTGTTGTAAGAAATCACACCGCCTTTTCTTACTAAGAAAAATTAGAAAAAAATAAAGTCTCAGGGTTTAAATGTTGATAGCAATACAATGGTGCCGATTCGCTTGTTCTCAAACTAAACTAAATTTAAGTTCAGTGCATCTTTTTCTTTCTATTTCGTTAAGAAAAGGACAGAAGATAAATTTTCGTTTAGTCCTGTCAAATTAATCAGCGCTTGACGTAAATTGACGTAATTTTAGTAGGCATGTTTTTAATCACGTCTAAACTTGTTTGGAGTAGTGACAGGCGCTGATTTATTTGACAAGGGGTTTAAGAACATAGAATAATTTAATTAAAATTAAAATTATTCTGTTTGTTTTTTTTTTTACTGTACTTACGCATGTTTAGTAAGTAAGTTTTTACACCAGCCAAAGCTTATTTCGTGATTGTTGTTGAGTGGTTTTATTTTCTCACGACTACCTCGGAAATGTTGAAAATGTTTAAAAGATTGGATATTTATATGTAATCACATAGCTTTGGTTGAATTATCTGAGATTGTACGCACTAAAGTCACAGCTACATGGTTCGGTACCACATGCATGCATTAATTTTTATAATATTTCATACCATATGACTTGTGACCATACAGGAAAATGTGTCCCCATTATTTTGGTTTCCTGTCTCATGGCAAATTATTGTTTACCCAGCTTCCCCCATTTGTTGGCTTGCACGTCCAATATAGCGTTTTATCCATGTTGTCTCTGGTGAAATACAAAAGTTTAATAAAACTATTGTTTCAGCAACATTTCCAGACAGATTAACTTTTCTATAAACTGTGCAAATAAATAAAATCTCTGTTTATTTAACCGGATTAATAGTAAATACCACTAGTGTGCATGTTAAGTGTATCAGAATCGTTCAGAAGCCATATACTTAAATAATTATGTTACAAATTGTTCGTGATCGCATTACCTACGTTAGTTTACAAAAGATTGCCTGTAAAGGTTTTATAGTAGGTACTTTGTGGTTTCCGGTAAAGACTGAGCTAGGTATTACTAGGTATTGTTATTATATTATATTAATCCGTAATCCGATAAAATTAAATATAGAAAACATAAAAAAATACAAAATGATATGAGCATGTTCCGCAATGGACATTCACGAGGTGACATTGGTAAAATGTGCAATGTGAATTTACGGTTTCACTGGCCCAAAATTCGTCGGAAGCAGCTATTAAAACATTCGTGGAAACTAGATACCTACCCTGAATTATAAGTTTTAATTTAATGATGTTTTTGAGTATTATAAGCTGTTGTCATTCCTAATTTTCAAATCATGGTGATATTCAATTAATGTTCACTGTGTCGCATCATGGTGATAGGTTAATCTGACAAACCGATTATAGTGCGCAAACAGGCAATTCCAGAAAGATGCGAATGATTCCATTGATCTCCTTATATGTAACCAAATAAGAATTGAAATGGTCCGTGAGCTAATTGTTTTATTTTTTTATGACATCATATTGTTATCAGGCACCGATAAATAACACGTTTCAATGATCGATCGTAAATGAACCTGTCTTAATCACTAAGCTTGAAATCTGATTGGTGATTGTAGTTTGTATTGTCATTGTGGGTCATTACTTGTTGATGGAAATCGTAAGGAATAGATAAATTCAAATACTGAGATGAAGAGAGATTGCGAGGGTACATTCAGTGATAGACAGGATAGCGACACTTCTTTAAGAGAAATGCATCTGTGTTCTGCACTTACATTGCGTATATTTTGTAGTTTTTTGATTTATTTGTTGATTTGTTTGATTTATTTTTTGTTATGTATTTTTGTGGTGTACAATAAATTAAATATATATATGTAAATAATAAATAAATTAAAGGACAGAACTGCGGAGCCCTACCTTTTTGATTACGACAAAGTATATTTATGGATAGTGATCATGGTGTCTTTTGGGATTTTCTTCCGGCTGCTAAATTCTTGAAATACTACAGACGTACGTTGTAAATTTCGACTAATTCTTGTGACATGTCTGCTGAAGACTTTTCACTAAACGTTAGTGAGTCTTCGTACAATAAAATACTTCATTGAGTACCTCCATGATTGAGGCGCTGTCAAGACCCAATTGACCAAAATAGGCTTCTCTTAAGAAAAAAAATTGCCAAATCTGTGTAGTTTGTGGTAGCGGAAAAATATATATTAATTTTGAACATATTTCCCAGAACTTGGTTGTTACCAAAACACGGTTTGAAAAAAAAAAAAGATGCAAACTAACGTTAAACTAACCTCTTACCTTAAGTTCTTATCCAAAATATCTGCATTAAATATCAACATACGTTACGTATTTAATTAATAACAAGAACGTCTTATTTGAATGCAGAACTTGGTTGTTTTTTATTTTCGATTACTCAACTCGATTTTGAGTAAATAGATAATTGCTTCATATTTTGCAATAAATTACAAGCGTTGCGTCATCGCGCCTCTCTTTCTTTTCTATGCAATCTGACAGTAACCGCGGTTTAGGTGTTGTCAGCGTCTTAAGGATGGACGTTTATAGATATTCCGATTATGATGAAGACAAACAGTAGTTATTTTTTTATTCCATGTAAATTCAAGTGCATTGTATATAACCACAGTCTTGGAAATAAAATCGAAACGTCTGAATGATTAAGAAGGTTTATCAGCCCTTAATTCAAGCAAAAAATGTATATTCTTGACTTTTGATTGGTGAATAACATTGGCGTAGCGTGTTGCTGGCAAATCGATGATATTGTATGACTCATGCGTGTTGTTTCTTGTGAGACTTGTTCCGAACATTCTTCGTCTGTAATGTGATGTCCCAATTAAGAATTTGACTTGACATTCAGTCACTATGCCTGAGTTACGAGTTAATGTGCTGGGCTGTGAAAATTATAATATAGCTATAGTTACCTTCTGATAATAGATCGGTACTTATGATTTTATTTCGGAAGTACTCGACTATTTATATTCAGACACATGGCTTTCTAGATCTGACAGGACGCCTGTATTCCCCGGAGGGCACAGGTTTATAAATACACCCAAATTTTTCAGTTATATAGTCCCATGTGATTGGTTGCGAGTAGATTGTCATCGTTAATTACTTCCTACTACCAAAAAATATTATTAGGAACATTTACATAAATATTTTGAGCTCAGAAAACCTTCCTCTGTATGCCCAGACCCAAATTGATTCGATAGCCCCATAGATTTACTTTATCTCACTATAAAACACAATTTTAAACAGTATAATTGCATATCATTCGATTAAATATAACAAAGAAATAGGTATCGATAAGATAAGAAAAATAATAAAAATGCGATATTCACTAGATACCTATTATGAACTCATGTGTACTCATTCCGTACGATTAAATTAGGACACTGGTGTACGTTGCTTAACCTTGTTTGACAAGTAGGGAGTAAAATGAGCTTTTCATTTAGTGAAAATAATCATGAATGACACTAACTATGACGCTGTGTCGAGAAAGTAATCGAGATATATAAGAAAAATGTAAATTATTTACTAAGGGGATAAAGCAGTGTCTTATGTTGCGTGCGCTATATTGAATCCCGAACGCAATGAAATATTCTAGGGCTCCCGAGCGTAGAAGAGAGGGAACTCTGAATCTCCTCCTGACGGAAGCGAGGGAGTTAAGTCTAGAATCCTGAGTGCAGTTCTACCTTTCGCATTTACTGTGAGGTAATAAAAACAATTCGTTTTTGAAGTAGTAGCTTATGAAACTGTTAAATAACCAAGGTATACCTAGTTATGTGCAGTACACTATTTTATCTAAACTCATGCAATTTCATCAAAAAGACAATAAATAATACCGTAAATATTTCGCCAAATCCAACATTCTATCGCGGGGGTACGCGCCACAGCGACCAATCCGCTGTTGCGATGACATGCTGTATAAAATAAAATAAAATAAATAAAAAAGCTTTTATTGATTTCTATAATTACAACATATCGTCGGTGATATTCTGAAACCGCGGAACTAACAGTGTTTAAAACCGCGTAAGGTAGGTGCAGTGAATTTTACAGGAACGAGGAAAAACGTAATATTTACTAAACCACTTGACTTTCTATTGTTTAAACTTTTATATTGATAAATTCTTCTTAATATTGTAGGCATTAGTTATGTAAAATATATATTAATGAATTAGAAAATCCGAAATCTCGATTTTGCTAATTTTGTAAACACGCGGTTTTAAACACTGTTAGTTCCGCGGTTTCAGAATATCACCGACGATATACATTATTATTAATTCCACGCATGCTATTACCGCCATAGATAATGTAGAAACAGCGGTTGGCGAGAATAATATGCACATTAATCAATCATTTTGGACTTGACCATTTACAGAAAAGATTTTTTTTTAATAAATGTTCAAGTCTAGTTAATGGTTAATATTTGTCTATCATTATTGTTACTTATGATTCCACTATATTATATTTATTAAATTGCGTGATTTGATTATTTTGTTGGCAACTAAAACCTATGAAGTGAGAACTCTTTGGTCGAGCTGTACCATAATACATTATTTATTATGGTTAAAGTTCCAAATCTAAATCACATTATTAACCAGCGGGTAATAATGAAATTCAGTACAAGTAAGGTCAGTCTTGCCATAGGTTAGGTTTGCATGACAAATAATTTGACAGTAACGAGCAGGTGGTGTAAAATAGTAGGTAGTTTATGAAACTGTTGCATAATACCTACTTATACACTACTTTATCTACTCTCAGACATTGGGATTGAACCTACTAAATAAAAGATCAAAGTTAAAAGAGTAAGAAATTGTTTATTGCATAATAATTATTCCCCAGCACATCCCCGCGCATGCGCTAAAGCGGCCGTTGCTACAGACAAGTAAAAGTTGGAATCAAAATTTTTTTGTAATGCTATAAAAATGGCGCGCCCAGCATGTGTTCCATTAGAAAAAAAATATTAATGGAAACTCCTTGGTGATATTTTAACTTCTTGGATTTGCCCTATATAGTATTAGTAAAAAAAAATGTTTTTAGAGAAAAAGTGTTATATAATATGATTCTATTTTTAAATTTCGGTATTGTGTTTATAAACTATGGCAATATAAACTCGTTTTGAAGTTTATAATTCGAATTTTACGATATGAGAGTCGATGAAATGGTTTTATAATATAGATTTTCTCTATAGTAGGTAAGAAGACGATAAAATGTAGAATGATAAACAATATGCATACTCACTTTAGCATTGTTCTGACTAAATAAGAACAATTTATCCTTTTTAATTAATAAAAACGTTTAATTTCGCTCATGTCGTCCGTCGTAAAACCGGCAGGTAGTAAAAAGAAGATGATGCCATAAAAATCACAACAATTTGCTAAACATTAAGAGCCATTTCACGTTTTCGCGCGAATATTGCAGATTTCAGTCGCCTAATTTACCATCTTAGGTAATACTCTGACATTGGTGGATACATGTAAAAAATAGACTAATCCTTCTTTTTGACACTTCATGTAACACATTTACAAAAAACTTATTTGTTTACTTTGTGGTGATTAATCTCCCACAACCAGTTTACTGAAATATCATCGCAGAGTCAATTTCAAACTCCTATATCTATCATTAATATTTATAAATTTAACTGAAAAAAATACATAAAGCATCAGAAATATAATTTGATCGACACATACAGTACTAGAATATCGATTCTTAATAACATTAATTAGTAAAAAAATAAAGTCTTATGCCAATTTTTAGGTTTTGTATCGCTAATAAATCGTGATTTTTTGGTTTAAATAAAGCGTAATTACATTTTTTTTTATTGGCGAAATAAACTATGGTTTTTAACAAACCGAACTCTAAAGTTTTATTAAAATCCCTTCATTTAATTAGACATAATATCGTTATTAAAATCACTCTAAATTAGAATAAATTCCGATGCTAAGCGGGCAACCGTTTAGTACGGCGTGAGTGCCGGTCGAGGTAGGACCTGCGCCAAATTTTCCCGCGTCTCGATTTTCGAGCGCACGTATTGTGAACGAATTATTATACTACGACTACAACATTTTGATTCACTTCGTATTTATTTTGCATAAGGTAAGAGTTTAATTTATTATCAAGTTAAGTATTAGTTTAGTAGTTTGAGAATAATTACATATTTTTGTTTTATTAGTTTTAGCAATGGAGCGAAAGGGTTGTGTATACCATTGTGTCAAAAAAAGGAAAAATAAAAATTCTGCAGCCTTAAAGAAAGCAACAGAAGCGAGATATATATAATTTGCGATTCGATTGCGATATTATGTACACAGTAATCGATCAAATAAGTACATATCGACATGAACTATAAAACCGTAATTACAATTTTAAGGATTTGTATACACTGACACTTCGACATATAAAAATATTGATGTTTTTGATAATCATTTATTGATAAAAAAAAAATTTATTCGTAGATATTGAAACTTGACAGCTATTTTGTTTTCATTTCAGAATGAGAAATCGCATGAATCGAGTAGAGGAGGATAGTACCTTTAGAAGACACGCCACCACCGTACCGGGTACAAGTGGAACGTCAGATTCGATAACAGAAATTGTATGTTTGTAACTTGCTACTTCAAAAAGATACAGCTATACCTCTAAACGAACGTAAACTTTTAAATATCGACCGACTGAAAAGGTTTTACCAAAGTTTTACCAAGATTGTGTATTGCTAGAATTTTTTTTTTTAGGGTGGGAAGTCATCAAATAACTTCTCCCGCTCTGGGTGGAGCGGGAGGGTGTGTCAGACTCTTAATGACTAAAACCCACCCGTATTCCTTCCTGTTGCCTGTGTTGCGGGGGCCTCGGTGACCCATAAGTACCTTCCCGCGACCCCGGCAGGCATCGGCCCTAGTGGACCCCTACTTTGTGCTGACGACATCTGTTTGAGGCGCGCGTGGAATACGACGCGCCGTCGACCCGGGCCTGGTCCTTACCGGACGGTGAGCTACCCATTGCTCACCGTCCGCAAGCCCGCGCCTACGGTGGCCGGAAATCCGCCCGGGATTCCCGACGCCCTGGGCGTCTCCTGCGGCGGCTAGGGGCGAGAGGGCGCGAAACTTGCCTTCCCCTCAACCGTCCCGCCTCCTCCTTCGCGAGCATTACTGCTTCGCAGAAGGAGGTGACGGCTGCCCATGCCCTCTCGCTCCGTCCTACGCGACCCTAGAAAGGCAAAATCAATGCTTTTACGAATTCATATAATGTAAATGATATGTGATTTTTCCCAGTTCATTTTTATTACATACTTTACATAACATATATTTGTGTTTTTTTTATTAGTCTAGAAAGCTTTAGTAGACTGAATAAATAAAACAACTTTTTTCATAAATCTCTAACCATGGTGCATTACGATTATAAAGGCTCAAGACTGTTTAGTCCATCTCAACACTCGCGCTACACTGCTTGCATTGTGTATGTGTGGATAGCTGCGCACACATACACAATACTGCCGTCTTTTACCTAAACTCGAGCGCAATAATTTTGTGAAATGGCTCTTAACAGCAATTTGTGAAAGTGGCGAGAGGTCGATATTTAATCAATGATCTTTATGGTAAAGTTTAAGCGTTCGTTGAACGCATTTTTGCAGCACGCTGTTTTCAAACCTATATTTATTAGTCGTGAAGTATTTGGGATTACTGTAATTGAGGGTATTACATATACAGTAGTACAAAATAACTTTTTTTTTTTGCAGAAATTGGTTGAGAGAAGAACGAGAAGCAAAACTGGCTGGACGAGCGCCGAAGTTTGTGAAAGCTCTTTTCAGAACATTCTTCTGGTCTTACTTGCCAGGAGGTATTATGCAATTCATTTCAATAGCTCTTAGGTAAGCATATAATGAAACATGATTATGATTAGCGAAATCGCTTATAATTTTATTCGGTAGGGGGAAAAAAAAATAACTTTCTATAGTCACAATTTATTTAGTTATTATTTTGCTATTATTCTCCAATTGAGTTTTTAAAAACAAAAGAGCATTAGATGTATTATTAACGCCATTTTCCTTCTAGAACGTTGTCACCATTACTGTTCAGTCGCCTGCTTCTGTACTGGTCAGCCGACTCGAACATGTCCCGAGAGACGGCCATGTACTACGCCATCAGTATGATACTGTTGAACTGGGTGTCAGCGTTCATGACCCATCACGGAACTCTATTCTGCCAGCAGTTCGGTATGAAGATGAGGTGCGCTGTCGGCTCTTTGATGTTTAGAAAGGTATATGATAGTTTTATAAATTAGCATTCCAATAGTAAGAAATAAAATGGCTAAACGGTTAAATTATAACAAAGTTCAGAATAAAAGCTATTTCAATTTTGGTCAGTCTACAAGAGCATCTTTATCCCATTGATATCGTCGCAACTATGGAATAGAAGCCTCTTAATAGCCCTCTTTTTTAGGTCGCACAAATCTTGACGAAGGAAACAGTTTTGTCGTACCTAATTATAATAGCACGGGTGTCCTCACCCTTGTCTGTGGCCAAAGTGGTGATATTCTCGTACGAGTATGTATACTCTATTCTGATAGTTTCGGTTCCAGAATTTACTCCATAAAACCTTTGCAGTCACACTTTGGCTTCCACGTTGTATAATGGGATTATTTTTAGATAATGCGCATGAGCAACGGCTCGCTAGGCGAGACGACGGCCGGTAAGGTTGTGAACTTGCTGTCGAACGACCTGCAGCGGTTCGACCTGGCCCTGATGTTTCTGCACTACGTATGGATCATCCCGCTGCAGATCGCTGCCGTGATATATCTCGGCTACTTGCAGGCGGGGACGGCCGCCTTAATCGGGTTCACTGCCTTGATCATCATTGCACTTCCCTTCCAGGGTAATTGTGATTTATTTTTTAATATATACAATTTATTTTCACATATAAGTTTTATCACAAATTGCTAATTTGAACATAAAAATTCAATTGGAAGCATCTACATAATTATTAAACAAGCTCATTACGAAGCATAAACATTATATAGGTATTGTTATTATGCCAGTAAAATTAGGATAAATTAAGAGAGAAATAAAAATTACTTGTCATAATCTTTCTCATAAACGTAATTTATTCTATAAGCAAATCAGATTATGTTATCTTTTTGTAGTATCGAAGTACCTACGTCATAATTTTTCACCGCCAAGCAGCAATTTTGCTTCCCAATTTGAAATGGGCACATGAAATATTGCACCTTGTCTCAAGGGTTAGCAACCGGTTGAGGGAAAGGCACGTTTCGCGCCCTCTCGCCCCTAGCCGCCGCAGGAGACGCCCTGGGCGTCGGGAATCTCGGGCGGATTTCCAGCCACCGTAGGCGCGGGCTTGCGGACGGTGAGCAATGGGTAGGTAGCTCACCGTCCGGTAAGGACCAGGCCCGGGTCGACGGCGCGTCGTATTCCACACGCGCCTCAAAGAGATGTCGTCAGCACAAAAGTAGGGGTCCACTAGGGCCGATGCCTGCCGGGGTCGCGGGAAGGTACTTATGGGTCACCGAGGCCCCCGCAACACAGGCAACAGGGAGGAATACGGGTGGGTTTTAGTCAGTAAGAGTCTGACACACCCTCCCGCTCCGCCCAGAGCGGGAGAAGTTATTTGATGATTTCCCACCCTCAAAAAAAAAAAAAAAAGGGTTAGCAACGGGTTTCGGCAAATCTCTAGAGGTTTCAAATGCAGAAACCACAAAGCAAACAATAAAATGAAGCTAAATTTTCACAAAAATAAAAGTTTTAAAGCACAGTTATTTTTCAGGTGGTTTGGGTCAGTACCTAGGTAAAGTTCGACTTCGCACGGCTGAAAAAACAGATAATAGAATTAAAATAATGAGCGAAGTTATTAATGGAATACAGGTGAGTAACTTTAGACGTTGTTTGTGAATTAGTACATTTTGTGATAATTAATATACCTACATAATTTATTAATCATTATGTTAACCAGAAAAACCTTGAATATACAATAGAATTTCCTGACGTTATGTACCTAACGCAAGTTTGCATGTACCATTGGATGAAATCATTCACGTTTACAGCTTATTCTTGAATTTTTCACGAGACATATGTGGTGACTACGCGACTCGCACTGACAGGCTACAAACTCAAGTATGAAAGAAGCTACGAACCAGAAAAATATTATAATTTTCGTTGTTCCTTCAGCAGGGGTGAAGCTTCATATATTGGGGAAAATGTGATAAAGTATTTGTTATGTTTTAGGTAATAAAAATGTACGCATGGGAGATTCCGTTTCAAAACTTAGTGGGTCAGAAGCGTGCGGAAGAGCTGAAAGAAGTAAAGACAGCCACACTCCTGAGGACAGTGTTCCTTGGGTTTCTGATGTTCACGGAGAGAGCTGCACTGTTCTTCACTGTTCTGACATACGTCTTGTTAGGAAACGTTATGTCTGCTAATGTGGTAAGTGTCCCTATCTAAATACATATTCTAGACGTAACTTCTACGAGACGTTACGTTCTTAGACGTTATTCCTACGTTTAGATTTTTCAATGATCCTAAATTATTATTTTTTGACATTTTGTTCTGTTCAAGCAGCGTCTCAAAATACATTATCATAGACATTACGTAGTTCGTACTTACACACTAATCTTTGTAACAAACAATTAATTAGTGTAAATCTTCAGTATTTCGGAAAGCTTGTGCAAGTCACAATGTTTAGGTACTTATAAATATTTTATTTGTATAGACTGACTGACTATACGACGAGCAACATTGCGAATTGTCTTTCGGCCTTCCACTTCGTATTTCATAATTTCAAAATTCTTACTTCAACCTGTGACTTCAACCGCCTCTAGTTTGAGTCTTCTCTTATATTCAAGAGCTTCATTAGACTAGCGAGTGATACTGTATAATTGCTTGTTCAAGTAATATCATTTATTTACATAACCAAATTACAAGATGATTATTAACATTAACTAAATTAAATTAAAACTAAGTTAGGCTTAAAAAAGGCCCTCGGGGCATTGTACCGAGGATGCTGGCGGCATTTCCTCGCTGAATTGCAATGCTGATGCGTTGCGCGAGAAAGTTGTTCAAGTGATGCCAACATCGGCTTTGTCCATGCTCTTTGTGCACAGAAGCCACAACATTAACCTCATGCAGAGGCATAACAATAAAATCACAAATCCTGTTGAACATAAAACGTTATCTGTGGTACATTCGCAATTCAAGATTGGCTGCGTTTTATTGTTTCCGTATTGACGTGGCTTGCCGGTTTTTGGCACCGAGGCTTTTTCGATTTTGAACATGCCTTTTACCCGAAAAGGATAATCTCAGATCAGAAATGTTGTCTCATTACTTCATTTTATTGTTCTTCTGACCAGCTATTACAAAATAAATGTGTTAATAAAAATAAACCGGAAACTCGGCTTCAGACTACCAATCATATGATTATAATTTGGATAGTGACATTAGGAGTTAAGTTTTCTTTACCAATAACTACTACTGTATGGATTCTCTATGATCGGAAATAAACATTTAAATGATTTAAATAATCATGTTAGAAATTGGAACATAAAGCTGGGGAGTTATCAGAGCATGACACCGGTGCGCACTGCATCCGATGCTATTTTTTCCGATTTTAATTGTCATCAAAGATTTCTTTCTTGGAACTGTGTACAACTGTACAACCGCTGTAAGGTCTAGTTTTGCAGTAAACACTGTATTTGCATGTCGTCTTTATCCCTGCAGTAGATTATGTTAGGCTGCATTTCTTCATCTGCCTAGCCTTTTCCCAACTATGTTGGGGTTGGCTTCCAGTCTCACCGGCAGAATTTATTTGCATTATATTTCATATTCATGGTAAATGGCGATTCAAAGTACTGCCTAGGAAAAACCCTAGAGTTTATATCATACCTCTAGCGACTCGCCTCTGCTTCATACGGGTGCAATGGTGACTTGTCAAAACATCGAGAATTGTGCGCTATTTTTAAGTTAAATATCAATGTTTTAAGGCTCCTACATACTGGTGCGACTTGTCGCGCGACGCGTCGCGACACAAAGGCACCGCTTGTAGCGCTACACGCGGTGTCCTTGTGTCGCGTCGCGTCGCGCGACAAGTCGCGCCAGTATGTAGGAGCCTTTACACACAAAACTTCCAAATGATGGTGGAAATCGCATCAAAATCTATTGTGTAGTTTAGAAGATCTATGGGGTCACAGACACAAAAAGTGACTTTGTTTAGTAATATAGATACACAGTGTTTCTGATCATCGTTGTCAACTCGTTAAGGCGAAGCAATATGATCCATTTTATCGACAAATCCACCATAATAAGGCATTTTTCCCCTAAAATATTAAATTAATTATTTTCACACTTTTTACGTTTCAAGTATTTTTTAAGGTTTTAATGGGAGGTTTTGATAAACCTTTTAATGCCTACTTTTGTAGCTGTCGAACGAAACCACTTTTATGCTTGTAGAAGTCCTATATCGGTAGATATTTGAAAATAAATGAACCCATCCGTACAATGGCTGCCATTTCGAAACAAAAAAGACAAAATGCCTAAATGGTGGATTTGTCGATAAAATTGATCATATTGCTTCGCTTTAAAGGGTCGGACATCGGTGACCAACACACTGTAGATGTTTGTATGTATTTGATGCCCTACATTACATGGTTTTCTTCCAGTTCTACCCGCTGCAACAGTTCATGAGTGCGGCTCAAGTGAACATAACATTAATCCTGCCGATGGTGCTATCTTTCACTGCAGAACTTGTGGTGTCTCTAGGAAGAGTTCAAGAGTTTCTGTCGCTACGTATGTATTGTACCTGAAAACCAATTACTCTTTCTTAATAGACAAACAGTATTTTGGCAATTTTATTTTTATATCAAGACATATTTGGTGTATAATTGTGTTCCTACTTCTCGGACAACAACCATACAGCCCTGGGATTATGAAAATTTTAACAAAACGCTTATCACAATCTATGAAGAATGAGGAATATGGAACTATAATAATAAAATATTGGAAAATATAACCCTTTTCTTAGCAGTCCGCTAGAAGGAATTATCGACCCTTGGGCGCGGTAACGCAACTTGAGCTACTACTCCACATAAGTTAAAGCATACCCAGGAAACGAACAAATAAATGATTAATACTTAATGCACGCAGCATTATTTATATAACTTATTAGCTCAGTGTATTTTGTAACTCAATATTTACAAAATACTGACTAGTGACAATAGGTACATGACTAGTTTCATTTAGATATTAAATCAATATTTAATATCTTAATGAAACTAGTCATTATCTTATATATTGCCTAATGTTTAAATTTTATCAGAAATCATTATCTCTTTAGGTTACATGTGCCTATCTCAGTATTAATAACATGCGACACTATTAACATAAATGGAACAAGAATGACATTTAATTCTAAAAGAATGGAGAATCTAGAATGGTCATAAAAATGTTAAGTCATTATGAGGGATCACACTTAACCATTTCATGTTTTTTGTATGAGATTTGACCCACATTATGAATTTCAGACGTTATGCGTCACTATAAGCCCTGCATTCCACTGTGGCGGTATTCTACGCATGTTGGGAAAATGTGAATGAGTAACCTTGTCGCCTGAAATACCTCTTAAATATATAGCTTAAACATTTTTCTGGTGACGTACGCCATATGGTTTGTTATTCATTGAAATAATCTGAATCTTGAACGATTGACCATTTCACATTTAAAGACTTGTAGTTTCACAAAAAGTACTTGATGATCATTAAGTTCTTGTTATTTTCCGTTATGTCAGTTATCGTCGAATCTTATTTATGACAATCACTTATATGAAATGTACCACTAAGTATACAGGCAAGAACTAAACAGTCTGTCAAAATTCAAGTCAAGTTAAAAAAATTGTCAAGTCCAGCGAGTTTTACGTTACGCTACAGTGGCTCATCATCCTCACTCTCACGTAGAGTTGCCAAAACGATATGTTTTAATTTACAGGAGACAGGCCAGACTTGGCGGGGCACTCGGAGGAAGTGTCACCTAACTTGTTCCGCAACTTGCCGTTTAAGAGCGACTTGGGGACGAGCCCTTCCATCAGACCGCTCTCCTATCATCGGAAATCAGATGGATTGCCTCCCGGTAAGAAAAAAATAATTAAAATAATATGGCTAAGTTATACTGACGAAGGAAATCTGTATCATTATGTTATTAGTCTAACCAATCACTTTGATCATTATATATTCATCAACAACACCAAATTGTATACGGTTACAAATATCAAATTATACAACGGTTTTGTTAAATTCGGTGGCAATAAAAAAAAAAATTACGATGCCCATCACGCCTGTGAAATTTCGTCAAATAGTAAAGATTGGTAGTACTTATCAATCAATTAATCAGTTTTCCGTATCATTCACGTGCACATATTTATCAACAAACATCGATATTTAGACAATGTTGTATCACGTCTTCACCTGTTGTTTCATGAAAACTTTCCAAAGGTCAATAAAACCGTCCAAAGTTCGAGGCATATGTGGAGTTTTAGGCAATAGTTTCAACGGGTTGATAGTCTTGTGAAACATCTATCTAAGTTCAATTACCTCACTCGTACAGAGGGAACACAGTAAAGTTGTTTAAATATGTTATTCACCTCAGCTAGAGATCACTTTACGTTTTTTAGTTCAGGAAAACCAAAGACAGATTTTTATTCCCGTAGATGCTCCAGCATGAATCTCACTTTAAAGTAAAGATCTGAAAGACTTGATATTGCGACAAAGAATAAACATAACTTCAGGTCGTCATATTTTGAATTTAGTTCCAGACCCGGCTTTAGATGCACAACTCAAAACGCCGGCGAATCCCAAGTTCTTGCGAAGCATGTCGCATCAGGATGACTCGGCCTTGGTGTTGCATGACGTGTCGGCCAGTTGGACAGGGGACCCTAACGTTATGGCGCTCAAGAACATCTCCATGCGGCTGCGGAAAGGGAAACTATGCGCTATAATCGGAGCGGTCGGATCTGGGAAGGTAGATTTCATTGGTTTAGTTATAGCAAAATTATAATATAAACACGAAATATTGTTAATACGAGTATGTATAGTCAGTAAACATTTTTTGTCATAACATTTGTTATTATGGCCATTAATATGGCCTCAAAGTAAAAAAAAAAGTAATAATCAATGGTTATCTTTACTAATGTAAAGATAACAATTAATTGTTACTTTCCGTTATTAAGTCTATAAAGGCGATAAGTACTTTACTTCTAATGTTTCTTACTATAATATTTGGAAACAACTTGTTCATATGATTTGTTTTTCATTCTCAGTCCTCGATTTTGCAACTACTACTAAAAGAATTGCCTTCAGCGACTGGCACTGTTTCAATATACGGCAAGATATCGTACGCCTGCCAAGAGGCGTGGCTGTTCCCCAGTACCGTCCGAGAGAATATACTTTTCGGTTTGCCTTATGAACCCGGAAAATATAAGAAGGTACGTAAATAAATTTGGATTTGCATATAATACGTATTTTTCTCATATTTGTTCACTTTATTTGGGCCATCGTTAGGTTTATAGATAGGTGAATTGTGTCATTGATACGCTCATGGTTTCACCGATAAAAATAATTAATCATAGCAATAAAGGTTACAGATTAAAAGTATATCGTTTTGTCTGTATTTGTGGCAGCTTTCCAAAATAAAACAATATGAGGTGCCATATTGCCGCTTAACGCCCCGAAAAGCAATAGCGTGCGGATTTCTTTAAAATTGTAGTAGGTACCCTTTTAATTGCTTTATTGGTGCGATGCAATTTTTTTCAAAACACGTAATTAAATACAATTCATTCGGTTTTACATTTACCCTGCACGAAATAAAATGTGATTTTTATGTTTTTAAAACAAGTGACCCTTTACTGTTGAGGAGCACTGAACCGTCTCCTCGCATATTTAATGACATTTCGCTCGTGTGCTCACGTACTTGTGTGTTGTGTAGGTGTGCAGGGTGTGTGCACTCGAGAAGGACTTCAAGCAGTTCCCGTTCGGCGACCAGACGCTGGCGGGGGAGAGGGGGGTGTCCCTCTCAGGAGGCCAGCGAGCCAGAATCAATTTGGCACGCGCTGTTTACAGAGAAGTAAATTGAAAATAAATTTCTATTTTGTTGCTAAAATATTGAACTCATTACAGCTGGGAAGTGAACAATTTTTTTATGAGGTCATTAACTTGTCTGAAAAGTTTATTTTAAATTTCTAAATTTCTTCTAGTAATACATACTCCTTCACATATTTTCAAGTTATTACTTAAATATCTGTTCAGTACACTTTAGCTAAGTTAAAATGTAGGTATTTCAAGAAAGATTCACTTAAAATACACACTAGACCTTGAATATCCGCAAAATAATAGAAATACGGATACTATCCATTCAAACTGAAGCATAGGTACTTTCCATGCAAATCGTCATAAAAATATTCAGCTTGAATAAACAACCATACATAGTCCATATTTTGATAAGTGTAAGAGTAGCTCTGCTCATTTTCATCTGTTCTATTTTTGGACTTCAGCGTGTAGTAGTAGATTATATATATACATTCAATTTCAAATTCCTACGTAGAGAATTCAAAGAAACGTTTTTCTTTTTGTTCTCTCACAGTCTGCAGAGCATTTGTCTGTCGGCACTGAGGGTGTGAGTGCCAAAACTTAACTAAGGAATAAATGTAACGAACTTTACGAACTAAAAGAGAAAGGAAATGAATTTGTTTCAGAAAAAAAATCATATATATCGTACCATATAAGCTTCGCTCTGGTTTCCAGTTATTTAATTTTCCTTCTTTCTGATTTTATGAAGTTTAATTCGAAGGTTCCCAAACAACTTTTAACACAGATCATTTTAAAAATGTATGGTGTACCTACCTCTGCGCGGAATTTGTTTCCTCAATCGCTTTTAATGATTCGCACTGGAAAATGAGAAGGAAACACCCTGTTTTTAGGGTTCCGTAGTCAACAAACAGCCCTTATAGTTTCGCCATGTCCATCTGTCTGTCTGTCCCCGGCTTAGCTCAGAGACTCTTCCGTACTAGAAAGCTGTAATTTAGCATGGGAATACATATTAATCACGCCGACAAAGTGGTGAAATAAAAACAAGTGCTATTTTTTGTTAGAGTCAAGTCCCCCCCCCCTCAGCTAAATGGCCGTTTTTGGATATGTGAAACAATTCATGGCAGTAGTATATATAACGAAATTAAAAGGAAAACTATCACAGCTAAGTAGGCTTTACAAGTTAACGAGTAATAGTAGAACATGTTTTTCAACTACAATGTTAAGTTTATTTTTGGGATAAATTCATCTCAACTACTTCATTGTGCGTGGTCCGACACTCACTTGGCCGGTTTTTTCGTTTTTACGTCGGTTTAAGGTCGGAGCTAAATGTAGGGCAGCTTTACTATTGCATGTACGTCATGGCATATTCATATACTTCAAACAGCGTACTTCTTCGTTATGGGAGGGGATTTCTTGCGTAACAGGATACAATTCCAACGTAGAGAAAATTTACTTAACTGGAACTGCGACCGGCTTTGAAGTCAAAACAAAATTGAAATCAACATCCAGTTGGCTATAAACGCTACATACTTGTTAGGACAAACCTCTTGACAACGAAACAAGGGGATCGTTGTCCTATGATATAGATAAAGACCTTTTTTATGTTTTTCACTAGCCTTTTCTTTTCAAGACGTCTTACTAAAATACATCTGTCTAATAATGTTTTCTTTCTAGGCCGACATCTACCTTCTGGACGACCCACTGTCCGCCGTGGACGCTAACGTGGGCCGTCAGCTGTTCGAGGGCTGCATCAACGGGTACTTGCGCGGGCGCACCCGCATCCTTGTCACTCATCAAATTCACTTCCTCAAAGCCGCCGACTACATCGTTGTTTTAAATGAGGTATTTTTATTTATTTATTTTTGTTGTTTTCATTACTTTTTGTTTCGTTGTTTTAATTATTTCTAATCAGCCTACCAAATTATTTGATAATTTCCCACCAAAACGAACAGTGTTGTTTTTCTTGTGATCATTTCTGTAGTTTGGGTTACCTGATATATTTATTGCACAATTACTTTATTTTATTCACTAAAGTGAGTCTTAATGGCAATTGTCTTAATTATGTGTCAAACTTGAATATCTTCTCTGACCAAAATGTGCTATGAAATTATACTAGTAGGTAAATGACATATTTTGTTAAAGGGTCGCATTGAAAACATGGGCACATTCGATGAGCTGGTTTCATCGGGCAAAGATTTCTCCATGATGCTGTCCCAGCTACAGGAAGGCAAAGATAAGGACTCTGACAGTCTTGGATCACGAGTAAGTTATCTGAACGAATTTAAGTAAAGCTTAGGTGATGATTAACAAAGATTGAGCTAAATGGTGCACAATTAGAGATACCTATGTCCAGCAGTGAACTGCTATAGGCTGATGATGATAATTCCAGCTACTCAGTTCGTGTGAAAGTTCTTCAGATTTTATGAATTAAAACTTCGAGCTTATTATTAAATTATTATAATAATAAAATTAATATAATATTAAATTGTGCCTTTGTTCGTGCTTCTAACAAACATTGTCGCATTTAAATAAATAATAATAAATAATAAATTGTTTTTATTCGGAACAACATAGGAACCATTATTGCAACAATCCTGCATTTGCATTTGCGAAACTATTTGAATTATGCATTCCAATCGGTTCGGTTGATATAAGTATATCGATCGCTGTACTGGACGGCCGTGATATCGACCTCCACTCAGCTGCTAAAGCTAAATTCCACTGTCGGGCCCAGAATATGGTAATTTATGTAATTGTAGTCTCTGTTGTTCGCCCAGTACCTAATAGTACACTTAAGTTCTCAAAGAATTTCTTTTAATGCTTTTTTAATTTAAAACTCAATTTATTCTCAGCACACAGGATTGTTGCAATATTTAATAGGCATTATCTTGCATTTATATCAAAGGTAACAACCTAATCACGAGCTACCCCATGATCATAACTTTCAATTAGTGTCATAGAAATAAATCTTTCTTCATACGTCATACTCAGAAGTGTTTACGAAGCAAATGTTCCTAAATAGTGCAAGTACCTTTTAGTACCATATATACTGTGTGTGCCTTCATATTTCATGAGCATCTCAGTCCCGCACTTCGTAAAAATACAAAAGGTCCGAAGGAATCCCTTCATAGTGGCAACTAGCTTATTCTAATATGCAAAGGGTATCACATATACCTGTATAAAAAACCGTCCAAGTGCGTGTCGGACCACGCAAAATGAACGGCCTATCTAACGATACCCACACCATGGGATAGTCGAGAAAAATGAATATCATCCCCACATTACGTGCAAGGCAGGTACCATAGAAAACAATTGTTTTCAAGATTTTGGTTTACCACTTTGTCAGCGTGATTCATATGTATAGCCATGCCATGTTTACAACGGAACCCTAAAAATGAGCTTGGGTCATTCGTTTACTGGAGCCTTTTTTTTTTTTTTTGATGTGAGATTTTCAAATAACTTCTCCCGCTCTGGGCGGAGCGCGAGGGTGTGTCAGACGCTTACTGACTAAAATCCACCCGTATTCCTTCCGTTGCCTGTGTTGCCAGGGGCCTCGGAAACCCTTTCGAACTTCCACGCGACCCCAGGCAGGCATCGGCCCTAGTGGACCCCTACACTTGTGCTGACATCTCTTTGAGGCGCGCGTGGAATACAACGCGCCGTCGCCCCGGGCCTGCTCCTTACCGGACGGTGAGCTACCCACTGCTCACCGTCCGCAAGCCTGCGCCTACGGTGGCCGGAAATCCGCCCGGAATTTCCGAGTTGATGCATCCTTAGCGGCCATAAATTATGAAAAGATTTATTTATGAAAATAGCAGTACAAATTTTCACATTTTCATGGCGATGGCGGTTCAGAGAGCTTTCCTAGCTTTTATTGAGGTATTGGATTTACCTTAGCCTACTGAAAATAGTGGGTATACAAGTATGCCAAGTTGATTTTTCTGTGTGTACCGGGTACATAAAATCTGTCAGTAAAAATATGAACAAGTGAATTTAAAAGCATCTTATTGTTCAATGTTGGTATGTTCCAACCTCCTCAAGTCGTCAGTTTATTTTTTCCTCTTTGTTGTTGTCAGCTTCATGAGATGAGGTTGGGAGATCGCCCGGGGCCCGAGACTCGGAAAAGAAACAACACAAGATGATGAACGAACGTAAAATTCATAAAAACCGTTCATCCTTGCTAAAGCCGATATTGCTCGTTCCTACTTTACTTGTTTCGAAGTTTCAAAATGGTAGAATGTACTGGTGTTTAAATCTTTTACAAAAATACGCAAGACAAATATGAAGAGGTGTTTTTAATTAGGTATCAAAGAAAAATAATCATACTTTTTTCACGAGGCTCTGCAATTTGAACGAATAAGTAGTATGACATAGTAGTAGATGCGAAGATATTATAAAGGTATTTCAAATAACTTCTATGTTATTTTCTACCAGAGCACTGAAGAAAAAGACAGGCCTGCCTTAAAAACTATGGTAAGCGTGACCGAAGGCGAAGATTTACAAGAATTCGAAGCTCAAAAGATGGAGGAAGAAGAGAGACAGTCCGGCAACCTGCGCTGGGAGGTCATCTCGGCTTACTTCAAATCGGGAGGAAACATCTGCTTCATTATCTTTGCGCTCTCGATTGTTGTTTTTTCCACCGTGAGTGCGGGTTCTGTAGACTACTGGGTCAGTTATTGGTAAGTCGGTTTTGTTAGTTATTAATTGATATTTTGTATTTTTCCAACATTTTTGGAAAAATACATTACCATGAACTTTTTATTATGAAAAATTCTTTTGCAGTTTTATAAGTTTCTTTTTTTTTAATGAAAAAGATTCTTGTACCATAACGGTACAATAATCTTTTGGGGCGTGGCCAAAATCAGAACTAACGCCGCCATCTTGTTTTTTTTTTAATACAAATTTCACCACATTTTTACCAAATAATGTTTACCAACAGCGCCTCCGGTCAATGTTATTCCAGCACTATAAGAACTATGCAGCACTGTACGCCGTTTTTTTTTGGATGGGAAATTATCAAATAATTATTTGATAAACTTTAATTATAATTTACCCTCAACCGAGCACTGTACGCCTATGCATGACATTTGACCGATTAGAATTCTTGCAGTCTTTTTAATTTTTCAGCATCTCAATGTCGTCAGTATTATTCATTATTTTGGACAAAATACGCGAGCAGGCGTAGGTACATTCCAAACAGAAATATAATAAACTTTTAATTGTTTTGTTAAAGGACAAATCAAATGGCAGTATACGAGGAGTCCCTGGGCGGCGAAGACATAGGTACGTACTAATTGATATACCAACGTGATAACTAGTTAGATTAAATAACTCATAGCAATGAGAATGAAGTTAATATCACAATTAAAACAATTCGAATATTTGTGTTGATCATTCGTATGATGTATGAAATCATAAATTAGAATAGCATTAAAAAACGTTTAACGTTTTAAGCATTAATGCATTCCGTATGAAGGCGTCATAAGCAATAATGTCAATGTATCATTCTAATTAAATATAACTCTATTATCTATTACAGTATGTGATTGATGCAATATTAATTAAAAGTTGCTTATTTGTCAGCTTACAAAGGCGTTACAAATGACGTATACCTAAACCCAAGTTTTCCATAATCACATGAATACAATATAACACTAGTCCCAAGTGGTGGCTTCTAATTAAAGTGGCTAGCTAACAGGGACCACTAATTAATAACAAGCACCGTTAGGTAACTTGATTCGCGCTATAAATCCTTGAGCTCAAGAGTCAAGCTGGTGGATCGAATGTTAAACTGTTTCAAACATCTTAATAGATGGGTAGGAAGTTCACATTAGTTAGTTAGTATAAGTAACTACTTTTTAAAATAAGAAAACCTTTTAAATTCTTTTATTCCAAAGAACCAATCAATGGTTTTAATGAAATAAATGATATTAAAACATAGTTTTAACGCCAGCATTATACAGAAAAGAATAGGAAATATTTATTTTGCATAAAATATGGAACATAAAAGGTAAAAATATTACCATAAATGTAAATAGTTTCACATATTTTGCTCACTTAGCTTACTTTAGCATGCAAAAATACCTTAACCTGTTAAGCCCCATGCGACACCGATTCGGAGTCAAACAATAGATAACCAATTGTGTCTCATTAGCTGTCCTTGACCAATTAAAATAAAATTAAAAACATAAAAACTATTATTATTACTGAAATTATTGAGCTTCTACATTTTGTGACAGCCAGTCAGATAGGATCTCTTGAAAGGATTTTTTTAATTCCAATGGCTTTAATAAGCGGCTCAGTGTTTTTTAAGAAATACTCCTACTTCTAATATGCACATACTAGTTAGAATTAGTAGGTAATCCCTAATACTTAAATTGGGTAACCTTCTTTAATACCCGATAAATGTAGGTACTTCCTTTAAGATCACTTTCGTTTCAAATAATGTTGTTAACATTTTTTTAACTTTCACTGTCCCAAGGTGCCTAACTGGTAATCCTATCACCATACACGTTCAATAATAATATTGCATTGTGATGATTTATAAGATCATTTAGTAATTCTACGATAGCGATCATTCGTCTATCACCCTCAGATAACCATAAGATATTTATAAGGTCATTTAGTAATTCTACGATAGCGATCATTCGTCTATCACCCTCAGATAACCATAAGATATTTATAAGGTCATTTAGTAATTCTACGATAGCGATCATTCGTCTGTCACCCTCAGGTAACCATTACGTATCATTTTCAAAAATGCATTACATGTCATGCACGAACGTTTAAGGCTACGTCTTCATGTAATGTGAAAGTGTTAAGTGTTTGCCCCGATCAGATAAACCTGGTTAAACCATTCAGACTATTCAGAGGTGTTCTTTTGTAAGTCTTTTACTGACGGTGTAAAGTATTTTGTGGTAACTGTCGATCAATGGTAAAATAGTTGTTTAATAGCATGATACCAACTATGGTAAAATTTGCGAGATTCCACAAGTGTGCTTCACATTGGTCTTATTAAAGCTTCAACGTGTAAATAGAACCTAATTATACTTTGTTCTAACGATGTAGCAAAAGTCTGGTAATTTCATATTATAATTTAGCAATTTAATATTTTGAAGACGTTTTATTAATTAGGCACAAGGGTACAATACAGGCCGACGAGACGTACCAAGCAATGTCGGTCTTGTCTGTTCTAAAATAGTATTGTGCTGTTTCAAACTTAGGGAAAAAATAAGAATTTTTTATGATAAGTTTACGAGTAGGTACGTATGTACTTGTATAGTCGCCAGCCCAAGTTAGTCCTCGCGCACGTATGGGAGTGGCGCGAGGAGGCAAAACGCCGGGGCGGGATCTTATGGCGACATGGAGAGCACGGTTGTCGCAACCCAGTGCTGGGCACGCCACGATTGCGGCGATAAGTCCCCTCTTTGAGGAGTGGCTAGAGAGGCGCCACGGTATCCTCCTCTTCCACCGGACGCAGGTACTCACCGGATACGGCAGCTTCGGGAGGTTCCTGTGTCGGATAAGGCGGGAGGAAACGCCCGGGTGTCACCACTGTGTGAATCGCCCGGAAGACACGGTGGAGCATACGGTGGAGGTCTGCCCGGCTTGGGCAGAGCACCGCCGTGTCCTCGTGGAGGCGATCGGCGGCAGAGATCTCTCGCGTTCAGCCCTGGTTCAGGCCGAGCGAGAGGGCATGGGCAGCCGTCACCTCTTTCTGCGCAGCAGTAATGCTCGTGAAGGAGGAGGCGGGACGGTTGAGCGAAAGGTAAATTTCGCGCCCTCTCGCCCCTAGCCGCCGCAGGAGATGCCCTGGGCGTCGGGAATCCCGGGCAGATTTCCAGCCACCGTAGGCGCGGGCTTGCGGACGGTGAGCAACCGTCCGGTAAGGACCAGGCCCGGGTCGACGGCGCGTTGTATTCAACGCGCGCCTCAAAGAGATGTCGTCAGCACAAATGTAGAGGTCCACTAGGGCCAGTGCCTGCCCGGCCGCGGGAAGGTACTAAAGGGTCACCGAGGCCCCTGGCAACACAGGCAACGGAAGGAATACGGGTGGGTTTTAGTAAGAGTCTGACACACCCTCCCACTCCGCCCAGAGCGGGAGAAGTTATTTGATGATTTCCCACCCAAAAAAAAAGCCCATCAAGTTACTACAAACTGTGAAATTTCTCCAAATGATTTTAAATCTTAAAATGTTCTTGGCTATGTTCAAAATCGAATAAGAAATTTTGACAGTTTGTAGACTTAATGTGCGGCGTGATTAATATGTACATATACATGTGCCAAATTACAGCTTTCTAGTACTATGTGTCTCTGAGCTACAGTGGGGACAGACATACAATGGCGAAACTATAAGGCTTCCTTGTTTACTACGGAACCCTAAAAATTATGTGCTGTTCGTTGGTAAGCGCATCACTTTTGAACAGATGGGCCGATTTGGCAAATTTTTGTATTAAAATGTTCGTAATAGTACGAGTAAGGTTCTAACGGAAAGTAAAATTTTAAGAGATGCCGGGAAAATTAGATATTTTGGGAAAACTGAGAGTGCATTTTCTATGGCAATTTGTAGGAATTATTGAAATTTGGACAGGACAATGTCTGCCGGGACAGCTAGAAAATAAATAATGATACTCTGAAGATGGAAGCTACGTGGACTATACGCAGTATCATGTAATTACATCATAAGCTTCTTACCCAGCAAGCCGCGTGGCATAGCTTCAAATGCAAATAGCCTCAAGGAATGCAATGCCAAATCTCTACTGAAACCACGTAAAGGCTATAAAGAGAGTCTCACATATGTAGCTGGCACTGGATTGCTACGCAAAACTATTTCATGAAATATGCTAACCAAGGTAGAGGTTTTGTTTTCATATAGGTATTATTATAGTGTGTGTATTAGTGTTGCTGTAATTGTATTACTAATATAGTTGTAAGTATATTGTATTGTCACTAACACTGTATGAGTCACATGGTTACTCGCAATATGTAATTTATTATTATTGTAGCAATATATGTATTGTATAATTCTTGACTAGGTCTTGTGGTAAGCACTTTAGCGGGTACTGGGTTCGCTCCCTGGGTCGGGCAAAGCGTTATTGTGATTTACAATTAGGAAATTCTCAGTAGTCCCACTTAACAGATAAATATAGAAAGATATCACCCGTAATAAACCAGTTATGTTATAAGTCCCACTTATAACATAACTGGTTTATTACGGGTGATATCTTTACCTTCAAGGACTGCAGGCGCCATGTTATGCACAGGAATTTCAGCTATATTAATCATAAGCTAAGCTATATTAATCAGCTTTTTCTCATAAAATGAGATTTGTTAATCCGAAAACCGAGCACTTAAGAAAGATTTACCTACAGTTATTACCTACATATCTACTGTAGCGAATTTCGAAAGCAGGAAGCGACTGTTTCGGCAATCTAATTAAAAGTTTCAGCATAAAAAGTGGATTGTAATCAATTGTGTGGTTTTTGGGCCTCCTTTTCTGTTATCTAATTCAAAAGGAGTGTACTCCTTTTATTAAATGTGAACTAGATCTTTACAGTATAAAGAAAACATTTAGTTCTATATTGAATACCAACACGGTTCAATAGTGTATCATTCATAGCTGACGGGGTCGAATTAATAACTCTCATAAAGAACCGTCCTTATAAAGAACAGTCATGAAATAGTGTTATTTGCAGATGACACAACACTTTTATTTAAGCTTAAACGACAACAGACAGTTACTGACGATGTAAATAATGCTCTCTCTAAACTAGTACATTGGTTTAGTGTTAATAATTTATTTTTAAACGAGAAAAAGACCAAATGTATTAGATTTCTGACACCTAACGTTAAGCAGGTAAAAACCAATGTACTAGTAAATGGGGCGGAGTTGGATCATGTGGACACCACTGTGTTCTTAGGTATTACTTTGGACTCAAAGCTGCAGTGGGGCCCACATATAACCAAATTGTCGAAGCGGCTAAGCTCTGCAGCCTACGCGGTGTATAAAATCCGTCAATTGACTGATGTAGAAACAGCTCGATTAGTATATTTTAGTTATTTCCATAGTGTAATGTCGTACTTCATTTTGCTGTGGGGAAATGCAGCCGACATTCAGGCTATATTTGTGCTGCAGAAACGAGCTATTCGAGCAATTTATAACCTAAGTTGTAGGCATTCACTGAGGGATACATTTAAGGATATAAACATAATGACAGTCGCATCTCAATATGTATATGAGAACCTGATTTATGTCAAAAAGAATATTAACCTATATTCTAGACACAGCGACATTCATAGCATAAATACTAGAAACAAAGACTTACTTATTGTGCCCAAGACTAGGCTCCAGAAAATTAGTAATTCATTTAAGTGCCAAAGTATACGTTTTTACAACACACTCCCAAGCCATGTCAAAGAACTGAACCTCAATAAATTTAAATCATTTATTAAACAGAAACTCTGTCAAAAAGGTTTCTATAAAGTTAAAGATTACTTGGACGACAAAAAGGCTTGGGATTAATTAAGCTACTCCAATGTACCCCCAGGCAACAAACTAATTTTATACTAAATCTATTTTTATACTAAGTGTGACATTGATGATTTTGATAGACTTATACACTATGACATTAATATTTACTTTTTGAAGTATTATATTCTTTTTTAAATTATTGTGAATGTGAAGACTATGTGGATTATTGATTTTATTATTTCTCTCAGTTAGTTTTCATCTTAGTCTGGCAGTTTGAGTCATTTATGCGGCCTACTCAAATGTCCTTTCTTTGGTATTGTTCGTCGAATCGTTGAGTTCCTTAAGTTCTGAGTTGAGCTGCACGATTACTGACAAATGCGTGCACTGACTGGATAGGTCCACTCAATCTGTGTGGTTTTTTCCTCAAAAGACCATTTCAGACACCAATCTACATGGTCTTCACATGATCTGACCAAGATTATGTCTGGACTTTAAAAGAGACTGTGACCTCTGAGTTTGTTTCGGCCTTTCTTCTCAGAGTAGTCAGATAGGAAACGCCGAGCTCATCTAGTTTTTTTTTCTAAATATGATTGACGTGTAAAAGTGTTTGTATAAACCTACTTACAGAAAATAAAATCATTTCATTTTCATTTCATCATTGCATTTCATTTCTTAGCTGTGCTGTTGCTGACTGTGCCTAGACACATAGTTTTAGTTCGCCAAAAGAAGAACGGCTTTTAACTCTATATTCTTGTTCATTTAGAACCTGGCTTGGACACGCAAGTGGGTCTATTCACGGTGGGCCAGTACCTGATGATTCACGGAGGGCTGGTGATGATCTGCGTTCTGATGGTGATCCTGCGAGTGTTCCCCTTCGCCTACCTCTGTGTTGCCGCCTCCAGCAAACTGCACAACACCATGTTCTCCACCATGCTGAGGGGAGTCATGCGCTTTTTTGACACCAGTTCTTCAGGTATGTTTATGTATATTTTGAAAGTAAAGAAAATGAGGGTGTCTCGTAATGTCAGCGAGGGGTCAATGTTTTATTCAGTGTTCGAAAGTCTTGTAAAGTTTTGAAGGCCAGGAAGATTTATTAATTCTAACTACGGAAGAACTCTAGGGTCTCAAAACGTTATTAAGTAACAAGATAAATTATTTTACCTTTAAATCTGAGTCGACAATTTTGCCTCCGATACCATTCCGAACAAATTATAAACTCCGTAACAAATGTGTCAAAAACTTTTAGTTTTTACTTGATGAAATATTTTCCCACAGGCCGCATATTGAACAGGTTTACTAAAGACATGGGTTCTCTCGACGAGATCCTGCCGCGAACTCTGCTGGACGTGCTCCAGATCTACGGCACCTTAGCTGCTATTCTAGTCCTCAACGCTATTGCTCTGTACTGGACGCTGATACCTTCAGCCGTGCTGCTTATACTGTTCTTCTTTTTCGTCAAGATTTACATGAAGGCGGCTCAGGGAATCAAGCGATTGGAAGGCACAAGTACGTGTTGATCAAAGATTGTTAAACTTTCCTTAAAAAGTGTAGGAACACGTAACACCTATTAAAATGTCATAAAATAAAATGACGCGATCTTTCATCGTCCGGACTCCGGACGGCACGTAAAAATTTTGGCGGTACGAACCTTTTTTCTTTGACAAATTCTTCGAAATCTTCTCAATAGCTAATGCTATTAATAAGTATATTATAGTAATCTACATTAAGAGCAAATATTTTTCATGTTTTTCATGTCCCTAAAGTATGATTGTCGTCAATCATACTTTAAAATACGCGTGCTGATATCATCTGGATATTCTTAATTCCAAGTTTTATAACAATTTAATTTCTTTCAGACAAGAGCCCCATGTTCGGTACAGTGACGTCATCGCTCAGTGGCATATCTACCATTAGGTCAGCCAATGCCCAGAAGAGACTCATTGATCAGTTTGATTCTAACCAGGTAATCTACATTTACGTTTAATGCAAATCTCAAGATTCACTCACTTATTTGATTAACATGAGGATGAACACTGAACAGGCCTGATATTGTACCAGCTTGAATAGTGTCCTACAATTCAAATACTTATAACAAAGAACCTCAGTTCAGATTCACATGACTTCAATGTTATTGGCAGCTATCCAAGATAAAACCGCGACATAGGTACACAACTCATCCATCTTCTAAAAGCCCGATAAAGTCGCTAAATCCTAAATTCGCTGGTAACCAATCACCATTCCTAGAACTAACAAAAGCCAATAAAGTCACAAGGTGAAAATTTTATCGAAGAGGCTTTCAGAAACCTAGTTTTCTGGGAATCTATTCAGGTTAACACCGTAGGTAGGAGCTATCTATAATAATATTATAAAGAGGTATAATTTGTTTGTAAGTTTGTATGTAGGGCGTAGTCTCTGGAACTACCAGTCGGATTTGTAAAGCTCTTTTTTGCATTTGATAGCCCAATTCTTCCCTGGTTCAGGCCATGGTACGGAGCGAGAGGGCATGGGCAGCCGTCACCTCCTTCTGCGAAGCAGTAATGCTCGCGAAGAAGGAGGCGGGACCGTTGAGGGAAAGGCAAATTTCGCGCCCTCTCGCCTCTAGCCGCCGCAGGAGACGCCCTGGGCGTCGGTATTCCCGGGCGGATTTTCGGCCACCGTAGGCGCGGGCTTGCGGACGGTGAGCAATGGGTAGCTCACCGTCCGGTAAGGACCAGGCCCGGGGCGACGGCGCGTTGTATTCAACGCGCGCCTCAAAGAGATGTCAGCACAAGTGTAGGGGTCCAAGTTTGAAAGGGTTACCGAGGCCCCTAGCAACACAGGCAACGGAAGAAATACGGGTGGGTTTTAGTCAGTAAGAGTCTGACACACCCTCCCGCTCCGCCCAGAGCGGGAGAAGTTATTTAATAATTTCCCAACCAAAAAAAAAAGCCCAATTCTTGAGGAAGGTTATATGCTATTAAACGTCATGCTATGGCCCTTAGGAGCCGAGCAAAAATAAAAAATATCAGAAAGCACGCTAAGCGAAAACGATGTACCTAATAGCGGGGGCGGGCGATGCTTTACGACGCAGAGGGTCGGGGGAACAAGAAATTTCACGCGGCCGAAGTCGCGGGTAGAAGCTAGTTTTTCTTAATCTTGATACGGAAAACTTTAATCTTAGAACATTAAATTTAAAAAAAAAATTGTTCTAGGACTTGCACACAATTGCATGGAACAGTTACTTGAATGGCGGCACCACGTTTGGCTTCTACTTGGACACCATGTGTTTGCTGTACCTCACTACTGTGATATTCGTCTTCCTCTTCCTCGACTTCGGTATGTATTCACAAGCTCACATATTTTATTAAAGACTTATATTTCAGTTAGCTTCTGAATAAATAGGTTCTTAGAAAACAGAGCCCCGAGTGAGTTTACGATAAAGTTCGAAAAGCTCTCCTACTACTTAGCTTATTAGTGGATACCAAATGACTATAAATTACGTGTAAGTAATTCGCACCTCTTTACGTTAACTCCCTGTTAGAGCCAGTGATACGGTATACGTAAAGGGCTTTTGGGGTTACTAATGTAATTTTCGATATTTGGAATGAATGATTCTTAGCAGTAGGTACAATCAGCCACAAAAAGATGTACACACGGACAATGAACCATTTTATTATCCTCAACCATTGTTCCATAACATCGTATGCGCCGTACAGGTACAAAACATAGTAAGTATACAATTTATTTTACCAAAACAAAGTAAACAGTTTGTCCCAAACACAAAACACACTATCAAAACAAGGTAATCTACGTTGGTCTCACAAATATGTGTACAGTAATCATTCAAGAACGTAGGTAAACAAATCTTAATCTCTTTGACGTTCAAAAGTGCCCTTTATATGCCTATTTGAAATAAATAATTTGACTTTGACTTATTTCAAGTTGTTTCAATTCAAAAGTTCAACTTCGAGAGGAGGTGCTAGAAATAAGTATTTAGTTGAAAATACGATGTCATTAACAATTGTCATTTACCCTAACGCGTCAGACTGACATTTATTATTGTCATGACAACGATCACATCTTAATTGGTCAAGGACAGCTAATGAGACACAATTGATTTTCTATTGTTTGACAATAAAATTCTTGTTCTTCTATTAAAGAAGTGTCATTCTATATAAGTCGTATGACGTTGTCAGTCTGGTTTACCTTGTTCTGGAATTATCACTATCACATTGTTTTGGTGATAGCGTGTGTAGATGTTTTGGGGCAAAATTTAAACACATGGCTTCAAACACTGGACTATCCATAGACAGAAAACTTACTTAATTGGTCAAGGATAGCTAATGTCGTTCGTCAGTTCGTTCGTTCGTCCGTTTTATGTCAGTCAATCATTCATGAAACTATTTTATGAGTAGGTACAGTCAGCCCCAAAAAGGTGTAGGATAAGGAACCATTCTATTGATAACAACTTTTGTTCCGTAACATTATATCCACCATATAGGTACAAAACATAGTATACAATTTATTTTACCAAACCAAAGTAAAATTTTGTCCCAAAACATCTACACACGCTATGACCAGAACAATGTGATAGTGATAATTCCAGAACAAGGTAAACAAGACTGACAACGTCATACGACTTATATCGAATGACAATTCTTTATTAGAAGAACAAGATTTTTATTTTTGTCCTTTTGATTTCATGTTAACGTCACTGACGTGTCATTTATATTTAGATTTTGATTTACCATAGGTAAATCATGAATCTTCAAAACGAATGTTGCCTAGGCTTTTTAAGGTTGTCACTGATCGGGTATTCGTGTATAATTAACAATCCATGATTTGATTTTTGAGCAATGCGTTACAATGCTGCACAAATTGTCAATTCAGGTGTAATGCTCTGTTTTCTGGACTCACTGCTGCAAAGTTACAAATTGTAACATTACAGGTACGCACTGTAATGCTCGTCAGGCTCGCCTGCATGCATGCATTCACTGATGAAAAACTCGAATATAAACTGTTACATTACACGCAAATGCTCCCGGTGAGTGACTACCTTAAAGAACAATATAGTCATGATAGTAATGCAGGCCAACAAACTCTCAGATATTACCCAAAGTCCAGCCACCAAGCACAATCACTCACACACACAAACACATGATACGACTCACTCATAAATACACACAAAATACAACACTGTGTGTGTTGTATTTTTATTTTTTCACACGCACACAAACCATTTAAGAGCAAGCATGCAATAAATTCCTTTAACTTTACGATCTTTTAATTGAATTGCATAAATTGTTATTGTTCCAAAAACGGGTGAACACACGACTCCTGTAACACAGGTACGACCTAGCGCAGGAGTCGGGACTTCAAATTAATGTGACACCTTATTTAATGCCAATAAAACATTTTTTAAATTTATTTTTATTATGGTTTGTAGGATTTGTTGTGTCGGTAAAATTACAGCAGAGTCGTGTCCGTTTTGCCTCTAGCCTCTGTGATTCCAAGGCACTTGTACATACACTTGTACAGTGTTGTCCTTTGACATTGCAGACGGCGGTGATAACTGACCACCAGGCCGGCCTCCTGCTTGCTACCCAATAACATATTAAAACAATTGTTAACGGATGTGTTGTTGCTAGGCGACGCAATCCCCGTGGGCAGCGTGGGGCTGGCGGTGACGCAGAGCAACACGCTAACCGTCATGCTGCAGCACGGCGCGCGCATGCTGGTGGAGTTCCTGGCGCAGCTCACCAGCGTCGAGCGCATTCTGCAGTACACGCGCATCGACACCGAGCTAGATTTGTTCGAAGGAAGTGAGTGCTTTCTTACCTACCATCTTGTGTCTTCTAGTCCCGACCCAGTTTTGCCTAAGCCAAGCGGGCTTAGGCAAAACTGGGTAGACGTCCGTTTATTTTCACCGGCAACTTGTATGTGTTGGACATCGGTCCGGCATCAGATGAGTGTATCTGCTTATACTAGCATTGTAATCTAAGAACCACCGCAAGTTCTGTGAAAAAATGGGCAAAAAACAGCAAGTGTACAAGCGGGCTTAGGCATAACCAACAGTTTATACAAATCTTTGATTTCTTTTTTTCAGAGATCGCCATGCCGCCTTCTTGGCCTTCACAAGGCAGAATTGTGTTCCAAAACGTTTCGCTACGATACGCTCCGAACGAAGAGCCAGTACTTAAGAACTTGAACATTATAGTCGAAAGTGGACATAAGGTATGTAAACCTACTATTATATTCATTTCTATTAGTCAAATATGTAAAACCTAAATAAGTTCTTAAATAGTAGTAATATCCAATACTTGTTGTTTCGTTCAGGTAGGGATCGTGGGGCGGACGGGCGCCGGCAAATCTTCCTTGATATCAGCTTTATTCAGATTCGCCTACCTCGACGGATCAATATCGATTGACGGACTCGATACTTCCATGGTTTCGAGACAGGTAAGAATTTCATGGTTACGTAGTAATACTACTATGCTATACTACTAGTTCATGTAAGCGGTCATTATTTTCTAACTTATGGTTAATTGCAGGGGCTGCGATCGAAAATTTCAATTATTCCTCAAGAGCCGATCCTCTTCTCTGCAACAATTAGATACAATTTGGATCCGTTTAACATATACAGCGACGAGGACCTCTGGAGGGCCCTCGAGCAGGTAAGACTCTGCATTAAAACTTGGCCGTGTTTTGTTATTGATTTATTACTGTTTTTATAACATCCGCATATTACAGGTTGACTTGAAATCGGCTATCACTTCGTTGGACTTTCATGTAACGGAGGGCGGCGCTAATTTCTCAGTGGGGCAGCGACAGTTGATGTGCTTGGCGCGCGCCGTACTAAGATCCAATCAGATATTAATTATGGACGAAGCAACGGCTAACGTAGATCCTCAGTGAGTATTTGAAGAATTACATGTATACTTAACAACAGTGTGGCAGTGTTTGACGTTCGGGGTTTTGTTGCAGGACGGACAACTTCATCCAGGAGACGATACGACGTCAGTTCGTGTCGTGCACCGTGCTGACGATAGCCCACAGACTCAACACTATCATGGACTCGGACCGGGTGCTGGTGATGAGCAGCGGCGAGGTGGCGGAGTACGAGCACCCCTACGTGCTGCTGTGCGACCCCGCCAGCCACTTCTCCGCCATGGTGCGCGAGACTGGCGACAAGAACAGTGCTAACCTCTTCCGGATAGCCAAGGACGCTTACTTCCAAAGCAATCTGAAAGAAAACGCGAGATAAACCAAATACACCCACAATGTAAAGCAATAATTAGGTACTATTAGAATAAATTGTATATATTCGTTAATAGGTACGATAGAAGCGAGCATTACAAGGAGTGGTATTGTTACAATATTTAAGATTAACTCAGTAAAACAAATTACGAAATGTTGTTTTTTTATGATTTTGAATTGTACCTCGTTATTCTTTTAAATAAACCAGCACATACTGCTTCTGCGGCTGGGATTTCGGCACCGATACAGTTTATACGCTAACACGAATGCGATTAATAATAAACCTAGAAGAAGTCCATGAGCTTTGTGGTCATCGTAGAACACTTCCCAACCGGTATCAATACAGTTGTCGCAACAACCCGGACCCATCTTACATGTTTAGTATCATGCATCATAACTCTTGCCCATTTTGCCTGCTTTGTTATTTTATTGTAATTCTTTCATGTTGTGATATTTTAAGGGACTGCATATTAATTTTCAGGTGACATTAGAAAAATATGCAGTGCATACGAACTTCAAATTGACAGACATATTTTTTCTGCTAGGAACCCAACTCTCTGTGTCACAGAGCTTTGTATATATAACACAGAGGATGCATAATTTTTTTCACGTTTCGTGACACGTTTACGCATGTTTTTTAGCGTTTAGTAAATTCATTGGTAGAGTTACAGAAAGAACGTAATTGAATTGATCAGGTAACCAGCGAAAACTTGTATAACTACGAATATATCATACATATGCTTTTTTCTGTGGGTGATTCGCACGAAGTAAATTTATTAGTGGGCGAATCGACAACTCCAGAAATACGTATTAGACAATTGGCATATTTTGAATTTTATGCAATAAAGTTATGAAAACAGTACCTACACTAGAAACTACATTTAACAATTATTTTTGTACAAGTTTATATTTTATTCAGCAAATGTTTAAGAGTAATTATGAAAGAAAATATTTTGTGCGCCAATTACCTAATATATTTCAGAAGTACATAGAAAATAATATTATTGAAACGTGTCGATTCGTCGTTTCGGGCGAGTAAATAATTTCTTGCGAATCGATACATAAGCCACATACACCACTTTCAACGTAAGCACTACTTCTATTAAACATGTATGCATTCATTGGTGAACTCTGAACAGTACCATATTGAACGAACCACACATCAAGCAAGATGGATTGAGCATCAGCGTATCGTATCTTCTGTGTATATAACTACACAGAAGATATATGTATATGAGTATATAAGTACCTAGATGTTAACATATCAACGTGTTTTGCATTTAGTCTGTTTCTTCTTTATGTCTTAAAAACATAAATGGCTGGTTAGCTGCTGCTATTATAACAACTAGGTAGGCTTAGAAAAGAACATTGGCAGAAAACGAAAACTGAATTTTTGCCTGCATACTTCCTAACTCTTTGTTTCACTCTACGTTATTATATAAAGGTAATTTAGTACTCACATTAGTATCTTAATTCTACGTTTCCGAAATACTACAAGCCGAATAGTATCATTGTATTCTAACGGAAATATAATAACATAAAAGTGTACCAGTCATTTGCTATATCAGTTTCGCTAGTGCAAATCAGGCTTAGGTGTGTATTTCTTGTATTTTTTGTAGTGTTGTTTTTATTTGTAGCGCTTTTTCTATACATAAATACTCTCCGCAATATTCAACGCAATGCAACGCGCAAATACGTGGCTAGAACAAAGGAGAAAGGGCGTGGTGTAGCTATGCTCATTCCGTCACAGAAAATAAATATAAAGCTTATTAGAGATCTACAAAATTAAGGAATCACGACTAGTTAGAATATTCTAAATACAATATTAGATAAATAAGGTCCTTGCAAAACATCGTGAGGAAACCGGCATGTCCTAGACCCAAAAATTCGAAGACATGTGACATATACCAACCCGCACTGGGCCCGCGTGGTGGATTACGGTCCACTCCCTCTCACAGAGAGGAGGCCTGTGTCCCAGCAGTGGGAACTTTATAGGTTGATTATGAAGGTCCTTGCTAGGAAGAAAATTAAAAAATAATAATTACGTGTTTGCCTTCAGCAAGGGGTTCAAAATAATAGTAGGTAGAATAATACCGAAACAATCAGTCGCAATGAGCTGAAACTTTACAAAATAGAAATATTTTAAAAGATATACGAAGATATTCGTAGCTTCCTATTGAAAACTCGTGTTCGATCCTAATTACACTTGAGAGTTAGAAGGTTAAAAGATATTCGTGTCTGGTTGGCCATTTATGTCGTGTCTATTGGACTAAATGGCGTAGGTATAGGTATTTTATTAATGTTATACTCAAGAAATTCACGTACGCTTCAATAGTGTTAACGACGGCCTCTAGCACAAGACCCTGACTGTGCACGCGCTCCATGGCATCGATGCAGGGCCACCGATAGGAACATTATGAGCATGATCAGCGCAATTGCCGGGATCAGTACACGGGGGTTGCTGAATGTGGAGTTCTTACAACAAGGACCCGGCCCTTCGCAGCATCCCATTTTCATAACATTACTATACGTTAGCCCAAATATGAGACATTTTATTTCATGTTTTGTGTTTCATGAAGCCAATTTATATACTTTATTTACAAATATTTATGCTGGTTTTAGTTGTGTCATTTTGATTGATGTTGATTTACTTTTATGACATTTTGTTAAAGTTGTACAGAATATAAATAAAGCATGTTTCGCTCATTCCACTCATTCCTTGATAGAATTTATTATATACAACCTCTTGCCACCATTAGCAGCTAGAACTTTGGGACACGCTTAGACCACGGATTCCGAAAGTAGTTTACCAGGGGTCGAAATAAACTGATTTTTGGACAACGAGGTCTAAAAATCGACCCCTATTAATTAACATAAGTTCTTATGAACTTTCAGGATACCGTATAAGTTGTGTTTCGTGTACCAACTTGTTATAAGAATGACTAATATTTTAGGAGGAAGTATCATATCATAGTACTTAAAAAAACTCAAGAAGTCGATAAGCGTGCACAAGTTCGTACACACTGCTACATATCAAGCTGTACATTTCTAGTATAAGCTGACCTCTCATTGTACGGAAATCCTTCACAATGCAAGATAAGCTTATACTGGAATGTATATGTGTACGTACAATATGTATACGTACGATATTTATACGTGTGTACAACATAAAAAAAAATGGCTATGGGGGACTGAGGTATCAGTTCAAAAGACAAAGACAAAGATTTAATTGCAGATAAATATGAAAAAGGGGTCTCCTTCCCAAAATAGTTTGGGAATCTCTGGCTTAGACCATTTTACCTCTATAATATGGTCTAGGTAAGCCCATGGGACAACCATTCAACCAAATCAAAGATCTACCTAGCTTTTCAATTTACTGATGTAGATACCGCACGGCTAGTATATTTTAGTTACTTTCATAGTGTTATGTCGTACGGTATTTTACTATGGGGACGAGCTGCACACATCGAGTCTATTTTTATTCTGCAGAAAAGAGCCATCAGATCCATATATGGCCTCCACAGGTGCGACTCTCTAAAGAAATTAACATCATGACGGTACCTTGTCGATATATCTATGAAAACATCATGTACGTAAGGAAAAATCTACATCTTTTTAGTAAAAGAGGTGAAAGACACAATTATATCACTAGAAATAGGGACCAATTAGTTCAACCAGGTTTCAGGCTGGCTAAAGTAGATTCATCTTTCATGGGGTACTGTTTAAAATGTTACAATAAAATACCTCCCCACATACTTCAACTGAATGAAACAAAATTTAAATCTAGTAAAAAACGCACACTATGCAGCCAAGCATATTATAAATTGGGGGATTACATTGCTGATAAAAATGCTTGGCTCAACGCTGGTCCTGCTTCACAAGGGCGCAAAAACTAATTGATCAGGTATTAAAAATAGTGTTGGAGAAGCTGAAGATTTTAAAAACTCTCTTTGCATTGTATAAATTCAATCTCTTAGTATTGTATAGCTGCACATCACATTGTTATGTGAGTACTATGCACTATAAAGCTGCCATTTGCTGGATACGTCTTTCATTGACTTGAATGTGCCCTGGCGGCTGGGAGTATGTCGTGCTCACTCTAATGTCTCGCTGATGGTGGCGCGTGTGTTGGATCATTTAGCTCCCTTCAAAATGGTTGAGCTAAATGGTGCTGATCCACGCGTGATGTTCGTGAACGGGCGCCGTCAGTAGAGACTGGTCATCTCTTGGCTGCCACGGCTTATTTTAAACTTAATTTTTGAATTGTTTTTTTTGTTGTAATTTTTTTATTACGGACGCTTTTTACGTTTTGCATCGTTCTCACATGTATAATTTCAAAATGAATGATGTAAATAATATTTTGTAACCATAATACGTTGATTTAAAAGAGTGTCCGTGGAGTTTCTTGCCCGTTCTTCTCCATAGGTACCTACTACGCTTTGGAATGGGCAACTAGCTTCATCTTTCTGACTGACTGACCGAACCCTTGACAATTCAAAAGTGCCTGTAATTGGTTTATTTGAAATAAATGCTTTGAGTTTGAGTTTGAGTTTTCCTTCAGAATTGATTAACGTTGAAAATACCGTTGTGCAAATGGTAAAATTATAAAGATAATTAGTAATAGTTATTTGTGACTGTTACGGCTGTAGATATATGTAAGCGGGCACGCCCTTTATACTTGGAGGCTTTTATTTAGGTTTTAAGTTCTGTTTACGTTTTTATCTCTGCTTGAGAATAGTTTTCGGTCTTTTTCTTTTCTTTTTTCTTTGTTGGTATAGTGGTGTGCTAGCTGACATTATGGCTAATAATTTATTTTTTTGTGTTTCACGTGGTGTAAATTGTTTTGCATACTGTTGTATAGAATCCATTTTTTTTCTCTAACTGAACAGACAGCTGTGCTGCTGGGGAGTTTGTTGACCACTTCTTCTTCCCAGCTAAAGTACTAGGAAGTGGCGAAGGGTGGGCGTTTTGGGGGACTGGCATATGTAATTTTGACGTCCGAAAAGTGCTGATCCTCAGCCTAGTTTGAATAAATGACTTTTGATTTTGACTTTGATACGGTAAGAAAAAAAATCTTAGATGTAGATAGGTAAAGTCGAATAATTAATTTACTGGAGTAATCTGACATGTGCTACGTGTCACTTTGTGTAATAAAATGGTGATATTTATTGTAATGGTGATCGTTTAGGTTAATCGATTTATATAAGTGTAAAATGAATGTAATAAATGTAAAATGAAAAAATGTCTAGAATACAATAAATATGACCATTTGATTACACTAAGTGACAGCTAGCATATACCAGACTCCAGTGAATTAATAATTAATAATATTAATAATTTGACTTTAGGAGAGTTTTCGTTATTATGTCACAGTTCATATAAGTACGTAACGCAAGGTATAGGTTCAATAGGTATAATGTTTTCTATTGTGTAAAACATTATACCTATTAAACGGTTACGAAGTTTTCGCTACTGCGTAACTGAAGCAGGGAAAAGTTAGATTGTATTTACAAAACAGTTTCAGGCGAGAACGGTTTGCGCTTGGAGTTTCTTACCTGCTAACGTAGTACGGACTGCCATTCATTATTTACAGAAATGTGTAAGCCCAGCAGGCCTCGTCGCTCACCTTCTCACGTGATTAGTAAAAAAAAATGCGTGTTATTTATTTCTGGTTTGACCCATACTAAGTTAGGCCCCGTACACACGGAGATGATCAGTACCATATTAATTTACTGTATAATTTTGGGATCACTGGCAGTTTCATACTGCGTTTGTTTTTAACCGTATAAACCATGTATGAACAGTGGAATGTTGACGTGTGATTACAACTATTTACCGATCATGACGGTCGTAACCGTTGGCGTGACGGCCACTGTTATCTTCTAGGAATCCCTAGCCTTACGAACTCGAATGCAGTGTCGAACTCAGTGTTGCAAGGAATATTTTGGAATAAAATTAATGCCATTGAAATTATAAATAATATATTACACTTAAATAATAATTAATTAAGCTTCCTTATTATCACTATCATATTTCGTTTTAGCGACTTCAAACAAAATCTTAGACATGTTATCCCCTGTTTCTTTGACCATGGAGGTGAACTTGCTGTTGGGGTTGCTCAGTAAGGTGTGAGGGTGGTCGAACTCGGCGGCCACTCCCTGGTCCATGACCAATACTCGGTCCGAGTCCATGATTGTGTTCAGACGATGCGCGATGGTGAGCACCGTGCATGACGCAAACTGACGACGGATTGTCTTCTGGATCAAAGCGTCCGTTCTGTAATGGAGAAATGCATTGTTAATTTGCGTAGTGGTGGTATCCACAGTTTATTACTAGTTACGAGCCAAAATCAGCTAGGTATGAATAAAATATGACTTAATAACTTAATTTTCTTCAGGTTTTGTAAACTATAGCTAGTTATTAAGGGGACTAAAGGACCTAAACGCAATTTTTATAAGTTTTATAATGCCTTAAAGTATATGATCCACTGCAGTAAACAAAATCAGAAAAATATATGGTATTCTTAAGGATATATGCTAGGTAGATAGTGTGTTGAAAACATAATATAACTAATTTGATACGATAGAAAAAAATCACGAAGATACCTCTAAAAAAATCTTTTAACGATTTAAAACCATAAATGCTAACCAAAAAAAACATAACTAATATAAATGCAATCATTCTGATTTTTTGTCAGGTTATTCTACAAGTTGCTTGTAGAATAATCTGACAAAAAATCAGAATGAATATTAGCATAATAGTGTTTTTTTTTTAAATATAATCTATAGCTTTTTTGTAAATCGATAATTGCTTCATATTTTGCAATAAATCACGAGCGATGTGTCATCGCGCTTCTCTTTCTTTTTTATGCAGTCCGACAGTGACCGCGCTTTAGGTGTTGCGGCCTCATAAGTAGAGATCGGATATTCGGATGCATATTCACCTAAAGTTGAGATGTTGGCTAATATGGAATGCGCTTTTGTATCGCAAAATCCCGCGGCTCTGGGAATACAAATTTAGGTTTCTGATTATAGAATCGAATGTATATTAACTTACTTTCAAATGTTAGTTTATATGGAATGCACTTTTGTATCGATCGTAAAAATCCCGCCCGCCATTCCCGAATCGACAAATTTTATGTTTTTTTCTGACTACGTATGTAATTGGATGGTACCTACTTAACATTATGATGTAAAGTAGGTAGAAACATTAATTTTAAATAAACATGCAATCCAATAATCCCGGGTTTTTTTTTTAATAAATATTTTTTAGAAGTCGCTTCCATACTATACACCGGACTAGTTATGCATTCCCGTTGTTCGTGGCCTCTGTTAAAAAAAAAGATTTTTAAGAAGCCGCTTCCATACTTTCATAGCTAAAAATTAACTTTAGGTAAATATGCATCCGAATATCCGATCTCTGCTCATAAGTAATGAATGAACAATAATTTTCTTTTCTCAATCTCGTACCTATAAAACAGTTTAGATACATAATAGATATTAAATCAGGATTTTCCTTTATAAACTCACTGAGGATCGACGTTGGCGGTCGCTTCATCCATGATGAGAATTGAATTTGATCGCAGAATGGCGCGCGCCAGGCATAGCAGCTGACGTTGTCCCATCGAAAAGTTGCTGCCGCCTTCAGACACTTTATAATCTAGTGCCGGAATCCCCTCTTTGAGCTCCACCTTGAATTATAAATTCATCCAGTAATTAGTTTACTTCGCAGGTGCCGAGTTTCTGTTCAAGATATAATTAAATTAATCTGACCTGCTCCAACGCCCTCCAAATATCATCGTCACTATAGTCGTTGAACGGATCCAAATTATACCGTAGTGAAGCAGAGAACAGAACTGGCTCTTGTGGAATTATTGATATTTTCGATCTCAAAAGCTGGGAACATAAAAAGTAATCGCTGTATTAATGTTCCAAGTTAAAAAAAAAACTGCCACAAAATTGCTCATTTCAAATATTTTAAAATTCCATTAATAGAATTAATATTACTTTGTACTTGATGGACCTTTTGTAAATTAATGGAGCGTCTCAATAGTGTTTAAAGAAGCCATGATATTTAAACATAATTCTTTGAATTCTTAGTAACAAAATGTTGCACCTTTTTGGCTATTCCTTGCGTATCAAGGCCGTCAATTTTGATGCTGCCCGTTATATCGCTAAGCCGGAACAGAGCCGCTATTAGTGATGATTTACCAGCTCCAGTTCTGCCTACCACTCCAACCTATAAAATTATTTAGTCAGCGTGAATTACCAAGGTACACTTTATTTAAACGAAATGGCACAGAAGATAGTGTTAATTAATACCTTCCATCCGCTTTTAATTTCAAAGTTCAAATCTTTCAGCACTGGTGGGTCTTCGGGTGCATACTTGAGGTATACGTTTGAGAACACCAAACTACCAGTAGTAGGCCAGTCTTTTGGTGGTTGTGTTGCTGGAAAAGGTATGTTTCAAATGAAGCAGAGTTGGCGAAATCAATAGAAATGTTAACGAGCCCCTGAAAATGCAAATTGTATCTTAAAAATAATGACTAGAATAATGTTCTTACACCCCTCCTCCATATATTCCTCTGTGGGCAGCTTGGTGTATTCCAAGATCCTCTCAACTGCCGTCATTTGTCCGAGGAAGTCGGCGGTGAACCTCGCCGCCATCTGCAACATCATCGTCAGGACCATGGACTGACTGACGGCCAGACCCACGCTACCAACCGGGATCACATCACCTGGAGAAAGAGCACATCATATGAAGAACTTTAAGCTAGGATATTGCACGAATCGTGAGGAGGTTTATCTCTCTACAACCCTAACCACCGTTACTTGCATCCTGTTCACTGTCACTGTCATCCAGAAATGATATGAAATAAAAATGAAATATATCTATTTGCCGTTGGTCCCGGCTGTCATTTGTAGGTCTTTGACAGTCGTTACGGGTCGTCAAAAGCCCGAAAGTCTGACAACCAGTCTTACCAAGGGGTATCGTGTTGCCCAGTAACTGGGTTGTGGAGGTCAGATAGGCAGTCGCTCCATGTAAAATACTGGTATTCAGCTGCATCCGGTATTATGTATTTGTGAAATATATATCTATCACTACACTACATTTTGCTTCACTTAGCAAATTGCATAGGTTCCTAATCTTAGCGATATTATTGTTCGATGTTAACGTCTTCCTTCTCTTTTGTTAGAGCGAAGTTAAAAAAAAGCTAGCTGAGACAGCTGTCTCAGGGTTCCACATACTCATTTTGTCATTATTATTAAAACAAGTTTTTGATGGTTTGTTGTTTGTTTAGCTTTTGTTTTTAACTTCGCTCTAACTAAAGACAAAATATCTCATTTTTTCGATTAACCTATACGGAGACTTATAGGTTAACCGAAATATTAATCAAAGTCAAAAAGTACATACCGAAGTCACCCAGAACAAAGATTGCCATCACAACTCCGAGGTAAGCCAAGCAGAGAGCGTCCAAATACAATCCAAATGCGGTAGAACCTCCGAGGAACGTGTAGAAAGCACTGGTGTGAAGATTCTGCAACATTTCAAGAAGCAATCGTAAGTAGGAGCAAATGTATGAAAAGTTTTTAAAGAAGTCAAATGTAAACCTTGAATACTGCTTACCTGTGCCTCATCAAATGTTTTGAGAAGTCTGTCCTGGGAGTCCGAACTTCTAATGGTGGAAAGTCCGGAAATAGTTGAGTTGATCATTCCGAATACTGGACTTTTTGCTGTGGGAAAGATTTCAGATTATAAAAGGAGTTTCAGAAGAAGGTTTTTACTGGTAAAGTGACCATAGTCCGTGAATTCTATACTCACTAGTTCCTTCCAGTCGTTTAACAGCCTGAGCAGCATTCAGATACCATCTCAGTAGAAGAACGAAGACTACCATCAACACGAAAGTGGGTATCAACGTCCATGGTAAAGCTATGGCGTTCAACACTAGAACACTAGTCAGCGATAGGTACATTTGTACGGTTTCCAAAATACTTCGCGGAAGAAGCTCATCCATTGCTCCCATATCCTTGGAGAATCTGTTAAGGACACGACCTGTGGATGAAATATAGCGTTTGATTGTAGCACAAGCCGAAACATTGCTTCGCGGGAAAGTTCGAAAGGGTTACCGAGGCCTCTGGTACACAGGCAACGAAAGGAACACGGGTGGGTTTTAGTCTGTAAGAGACACATCTCCTCCGCCCAGAGCGGAAAAAGTTATGTGATAATTTCCCACCCAAAAAAAAAAAACAAAAAATGTCAAAACATTGCTACTAACCCATTCCAGCGAAGTAGGATCAACAAAGTTGTCGTTCTCAAGCAAGTTACCCATATTATGGCTGATTGTACCACTTTACCGCACAAAAACGTCATTGAAGACGACAGTGGGTATTACGCTGGCTACTTTGGCTATTGCCATTGCAATCGCTTTACATAAAAGTTAAGGCCTAATAACCGTAACCCTGACATATGGCCAGCTGTAATTAATGCTAATTACAAAGAATCAGGGAAATGATTTATAGTTACTAAGTAGGTCTTATTACCACTGACTGTATAGAAGCGGTTTTTGAGGAGACCCGTTCAACTGCAGCCGATAATAGTGGCAAACAGAAAGGCGCTTCATAATAATTAAGATCAAGACTCCTATGGGGGGTCCGGGGTCGCGGGAATGTACTAATGGGCCACGGAGGCCCCTGGCAACACAGGCAACAGGAAGGAATACGGGTGGGTTTTAGTCAGTAAGAGTCTGACACACCCTCCCGCTCCGCCCAGAGCGGGAGAAGTTATTTGATGATTTCCCACCATAAAAAAAAAAAAAAAAAGTCTCCTATGGTGAAAGAGGTTCACTATAGGTATACAACTATAGATTTTTACTTACCTGAAGGATTGGTATCGAAAAATCTCATTACGGCCACTATCAATTTCTCGTAAATGATATTATGAAGATTTTCTGAAGCTCGCATAGTCATCACTACGAAGGCAAAAATTCTAACGTGTGTCAAAATAATTATCGTCAATATCACTCCGCCGTAGATATAAAGGTACTGGGCTGTTGTTAGTAAACCGATTTGAGCGTTCATATCCGTATCTGGAAAATACACATAAATTATATAAGAAGGTTTCGTATTATATAACGGCTAATTTATCCACCACTCTCGCTAGAAGTAAAACAAGGGGATGGGGGGGGGGGGTCTTGAAGGTCGTCATTTCTTCTAATTTTATTATATAACGGCTAATTTATCCACCACTCTCGCTAGAAGTAAAACAAGGGGATGGGGGGGGGGTCTTGAAGGTCGTCATTTCTTCTAATTTTATCTAAGAAGATAGGCGAAAAACAGTTTTTATGCAAGCAGGAACTGTCACATCAGCAATACTGTGATATTTCTGTAACGTACCTGCAATCTGTCCATCAGGTAATCCTTGTTCATGAGCGTCCACTTGGTTGGTCCTGGGATCAAAGTTTTCAATAAGTAATTAATAATTCATGAAAAGTGCTGCTGACATTCTAAATCCTAAAATAGAGCCGTAGTAAATAGAGCCAGGTGGCATGCGCTGTTAACTTTTATTAGATAGTGTTTAGGTGTTTATGTCTCTTACCAAAAACTCAACCAAAAGTCTGTGGTGGTGGCAGCAGCCTGCGCGATGAGCAGCACCATGAAGGCCATGAACACGATACACCAGGAGTCGACCGAGCTCAGGTACTTCTGCAGTACCTCCCACTTTAAGCTGCCCGTCGCTCTCTCTTCTGCCTCCAACACTTGAGCCTTCTCCTCCCCGTCGTTGTCATAGCTTCTCACTGAGATCTTTGATAATCCGCGCATCACTGATGGTCTTTTCTTTTAAGAAACACAACAAATAATATTGAAGGGTGGGTTATCAATAGTATTTCAACATTACCTGAAGCACAAGTTCAACCTAGTTTAGGCAAATAAGCAACTGTGCTCTATTTCAATGTTTAAGGTATTAATTGTACATGTGACTCTTTTATAAATAAACGATTATGATTATTATATGCTTACATATCTCGTGACCATGGGATTCCGGGCCTTTGGGAGGTGTACGATGAGCCGAAGCCAAGTCGCAGAGGCCCCTTAGACAATTGTAATGGAAGGAGATACCAACCGACGATTATACCTGTTTGCTCTATGTAAGTGCACCTAAGGACAACCCCCGGTTGATGCAGGACTATTGCAAAACATGGGTACGAAATACGAGTATATATAGGCTATGTTAGGGGGCTATAGTGGATTGGTTACCTAGGACTATCCAAAGGCTATGGCATGGTATTTTATCGGTGTAGATAAAATGGCAGGGGTGACTTGCACACTCCATAATGGGCCCCCGAAATCGGTCGCTAGCACATAGTGACGTAGCGACAAGGAGGCAACACTTCCTGAGGTTCTTGAGGAGTGGAGAGGTATTCCACGGCTATCAGAACAATCCCAGAGCCCGGAAGATGGTCAAGATCTCTAACAACACTTACTGGAATACTTCCTTCCTCCGAGCACGTTTGCTCTTGCGAATCTCCACTCAAGCCGGTCAATAAAGGCAAGACTGAGATGGGAGCTCTGTTCACTCAGTCACACGTCAGTGTTCACTCCAGCCGGCCAAAAAGGCAGACTTCTCCCGGGAGATAGGGTCCGTGGGGTCACTATTGCCCAGCAGATCGTCACACGCTGCCCTGCAGGTTTGTGGTAGTATCTACATCGCCACATGCGAACTACGTAATACACTGACGTCACGCAAAATCCTGCATCGCGCAAGCAGAGTTTACCGCAGAGTTTACATACAACAATACAACGTCTCGACATCAACCGTCTGGCAGTTGCCCACCAGACACGACACCCGTCTGGTCGGAGGATCCTCCCTTTTATATGGAGGATGAGTGAACTTTACACCCTGTTCCTCATGCCTCCATAGGTTTCTGGATCTCTCTTGGTCTGGCCCCTTACCCTAGACCTGTTCCGGCAAAGTAAACTCTACGGGCGCAGACCTAGATTTTGGATCGCGGAAGCCCCACCACGATGTTAACTTAGAGATACGGCAGTTAATTATTATTACGTATTGAATTACTTGTGGTTTGAAAAATAAATTTCGGCGTGAAAGAATACATTGTGATGGTATAAAAGACCACGTATGTCTACGTTCACATTTTTATTTGGTTGTGCTTTAGAAGCATGTTCAACGATGTAGAAAAGATAATGTTGAAAGCTGTTTTCTGGCAAACGTTCCAGTCGCCTGTTGAAAATGAAAATACTAGACTTTGAGTGTGTACTTACTTTTTTTTCGCTATCTTCACCATCGCTAGCTTGGTCGGATAGAAGAAGTGAGAACTCGGTTCCAGACTTGACCAGCTCATCATACGTGCCCATATTTTCGATGGAGCCCTGTTAAAATATCATAATCTATAAAAATAAAAATCAATTGCCGGATACTATATGAAAGATCTAATTCGAGAACGGCTCCGCCGATTTAGCAGATGTTTTTGTTATGTTCGGAATTGTATATCAATAAAATTGTATGATTTTTTTATGAAAGACATTTTTTGGAAAATACGACGGAAATGTCGGAAATTTGGATGGAGATAGAGACATGAAATTCACCCGGGCGACACCGGGCATGAACAGCTAGTTTGATATAAACCTGTAATTTTTCACAGCTATTCAAGGTCAAGAGCCTGTAATGACAACTAGAATGAACGAACTCCTTAGATTATTGCCATTATTATCCATCATTCCTGTTAGGCGGATTAGTGATCGCGGTTGATTCTTAATACGCAGATAAAAGTTAATACGCCTTTTCATTACTTTTGCAAATAAAATTGTTGTGTTTACATAGATATCGTCTCAGTAATAAAATGCAAGAAATCACTTTTACAATATTAGGATAAATAATTTAGTTAGGCCCTTTTGTCAGAAAAAAGATTTCAGATTATACTAGAATTCAAAGACGATGAAAGTATTATTTACATGGTCCATTAATCAATTTCGGCGTTGAAAACCTGCTGTGCTAGAGTGACTCGTTCGTTGATAATAGTTTTTATTTAAAAGATAAGCTAATATTACATTCTTTGCTTATCTTTCCTAATATAACTTTTGCTAGGGCATTCATTCATTGAGGAAATCTTTGTAAGAAGCTCGTCCGGTATTCTACCACCATGCCTACTTCTATATAAGCAGCATTCCTGCGTTCTGGGTAGAAGGGTATGCGTGCCGCTCTAAGGTAAGAATAGGCACATGACACATACAAAGATACAAAGTTGGAATATGCAGTTTCGATGCCTCTGGTACTGCAGCGAGATGTCAATAGGCGGTGGCGATGACCATATAATATATATCAAGCAACAACATAAAAAAGGTAATCAATTTTATTTCCACTTACCTCATTCAGAACTACAATAAAATCAGCAGCTTTGAGGTAGTGGATTTGGTGGGTGACCAGCACACATGTCCGTCCACCGAGGTAGCCTTTTATGCAGCCGTCAAACAGCTGTCTGCCAACGTTTGCATCTACTGCCGACAGCGGATCATCGAGCAAGTAGACGTCAGCCTGGAATTGTATCAACGATTTAATTTGTCATACTACATAATCATTCATTTGTAAAAGGTGTAACGATATTTTTTGTGTTTTTTTGACCACCTAAATTTTAGCTTTAGCTATGGCTACTGCCAATCATTATTGTAACATCTTTGTATCTTCTTATTCTAATTTCAATGCTATGAATCGGGATAAGAAATATCCTAGTTATTGCTAGCTACTATAGTGTATTCACGGAGACGAGTTAGTAGAGCGCTATCTCACTCACAAATTTTCTAACTGCGATTGGTCAGTGATAAACGCTAAGGCGGTGTACACAGTACGAGTACTTTTTAGTCTACTCATACTTCCCGTACTGTGCAGACGTGCTCTTACTTGTGACTGTATGCTCAACTTGTGAACCGGCTGGTGTATTGGATTTTATGATTGATTGCTTTCTTGACGACTTGGCGGCTTGTAAAAAGGACTTTTCATTGTGAACTGAAATAGTGCGATAATGGCGGATATCGAACAACCTGTTGAGAAAAGAAAACGGCGGGCTTTTTTGTCTACCGAGAAGACTATGATTTTAAATATGTACCACGCAATGAGAAATGCAGACTCTTCGGCCTCCAAGGGTGACATTCTGAAAGCTGTTGCATCTTCTTTAGGTGTTCACTGGGCTTCTGTTCATAGAATTGTAAAACAAAAGAATGATAGTGGTGAGCTAAAATCTCCGAAGAAATTGAAGCAACGTTTGTCAATTGTTGATACGATTGATAACTTTACAAAATGTGCCATCAGAAATATAGTCCACAATTTCTTCGCGCAGAATGAAATACCTACTCTAGATAAGATTTTAAAGAAAATCCGTGATGATGGCACTTTGGGCATTTTAAAGAGAACGACTCTACATAAAATATTGAAAAAAAAATAGTTTTAAATTCTGTAAGAGAAGCAGAAATAGCTTATTGCTGGATCGCGATGACATATTCTTTTGGAGAAGAAATTATCTGCGAGCTATCAAAAATGCACGAAATAATCATCAAAAAATCTACTATTTAGATGAAACTTGGGTGAATGAAGGTCACACTACCTCAAAAGCTTGGGTCGATACCACAGTGAAAAGCAGGCGAGACGCTTTTATTAATGGACTAACGACTGGCTTGAAAACACCTTCAGGTGTGTATTTTTTTTTTATTTAATGGTCAATGGAAATTTTTAAGCGGCGCTGGTGTGCTAATGACCCGTTTATTGTTCTTTTGTCATAAATGAGCATTATCATAATAAAATACTTTTTCCCAATTTTTGTATAGTAAACTGGCCCAGGTGCGCTACATCCATTGTTATTATTATCATTAAGTTATTGTTATATTCTCATTGTTGAAACACGTGTTTTATACCATGTTTTATATTCTCGTTACAGGAAAAGGCAAAAGACTAATTATTACTCACATCGGGAGTGAGGATGGATTTGTCGAAGGTGGTCTAAATATGTTTGAGTTGAAGAAACAAGGTGATTATCACAAGGAGATGAATTTGAAAATTTGTTTAGAGAAGTTTTAAATAAGCTAGATGATAATTCTGTGATAGTCATGGATAACGCTTCCTATCACTCTAGGAAAATAGAGCGAATCCCAACGGCCAAATGTAAAAAACAGGATATATTTAATTGGTTACGCGAAAAAAATATTAGCTGTAAAGCTGAAATGTTGAAACGTGAATTATTAAACATCGTTAAAAATCATAGACAGCGATACGACGACGCTTGCATTATAGGCGAAATGGCAAAATCACAAAAAAAAAACTGTATTGAGACTGCCGCCGTATCATTGCGAATTAAATCCAATTGAGCTAGTGTGGGCTCAAGTTAAAGGAAATGTAGCTTCACACATGAAAACACACAAAATGGCAGAATTAAAAATTGTATTAAACGAATCAATTCAAAATATTGACGCAGAGAAATGGAAAAAATGTATAAAGCATGTCATAGAAATAGTTGAGCCCAAAATGGATGCCATGGACAGAAATGTGGAAGCAATGACTGAAAGATTCATAATAAATGTAGGAAACGACGACAGTAGTGACAGTACGGAGAGTGATGATGATGATGATGATATGTTATAAACTTGTATAGGTAGATATTATAATATAATAAATAAAATTTAATCATTAACTCTCGATTTTACTTATTTCCTTCATATCCATCAGATATATAAAAAAGTAGGTACCCATAAAAAAAATCTATCAAATAAATGTCTCTCAATTTATACGACAGACAAAGCCGCAGGAATAAATTAAGCGAACTTTTAAGAAGCGCAGTGTGAACGCACATTTACATTTCTAAGGTATTGTTAACGCCCACTGACCCTAAAAAAGTTTTTTTTTGTCTTTGTCATTTGTATGATAATGTGCGATAGAGAAGGCGCTATACTAACTCGTCTCCGTGAATACACTATAGTACAACATTTCCTTCCTTGAATTGTTTTCTAATTAGGATAATCGACTAATTACACGAGTCATAACATAAGATACAACAATGAGATTTTTATCTATATTCAATGTATTTAATAAATAATTCATATGTTGAAACAATATGATGTAATTCGTCATCTTTTTAAAAATATTGTACTCGTACATTCCACAATACGATTAGCAAAGTAACGCAGAGACTGTTCGTTTAATATCTTATAAAAGCATCAATACTTCATAATAGGTAACATAAATATGGGTAGGTACGTCTTATTATTGTCGACACGTGATTGTACAATCCAGTTATTTATAAATCTATAGATTTAACTTATCAGTTAATACCCTGAAGATCAAACTTATGACTGCGATATCAAAATAAATAATAATAGCAAATGTCTCCTAGCAAACATGTAATAATTTGAAAACACCTAGATTTCAAGCAGATTAAGAAAAAAATAAACACATTTATGCATACACCCGTTAAAACAATCGTTAGGCGAGTAAATTACCTCACGATAAATGGCTCTAGCCAAATTAATCCTGGCTCTTTGACCTCCTGATAGAGAAACTCCTCGCTCTCCAACCAAAGATAAGTCACCATACGGGAACTGTTTGAAATCTGGCAATAACGAAGACACTTTGCAAACCTGCAAGCAAATAATTAAAAAATAAAACAAATGATAAAACCACATTTAACCAACCATGCCAGCTCGGATTGGTGAGAATTAAATATCAGCGGGAAAATTGACTCGTCATAAAATTTTAACGTGTCTCGCACAATGTCTGTTTCTGGTTTTTACATTATATTTTACTCATATTTTTATTTTCGGTGAAGCGCAAAACTTTCCGAAACATTATTCTTCCTTTACAATAAAAGTACCCAATCCATCAAACACTTTGTCAACATGTGGTTACTGGTCAAAATATTTAAGTAAGTACCTCTTTGTATTTCGTAACATCATAGGGCAGTCCAAATAGAATGTTGTCCCGCACAGTCCCCGGGAATAGCCATGACTCTTGACAAGCGTAAGATAATTTTCCAGATATGCTTAGATTACCATTGGTCACCGGTAATTCTCTTAAAAGCAGTTGTAGTAGAGACGTCTGTAACGATAACATATAATTAATTAAACACCGCGCAAAAGAACGAAGACAAGAAAAAAGCAAATTAAGGTTTGATCATTACCTTTCCAGAACCTACAGGACCAATGACAGCGCACAATTTGCCCTTGCGAACACGTAACGATACATTTTTAAGTGTCATTTCCTTAGTATTCTCCTTACTGGTCCAAGATGCGCTAACTTTATTAAGTTGTATAGGATAGTCAGCCATATTTGGTTCTTCAGTGGTTTCCTTCGGAACCACAACGTCGATAGGAGAGTACTTCTGAGGTAGCACGATGTGCGATTCGTCCAATCCTCCTTTCTTTGAGTTGAACAAATTTGTATTAACACCATTTTTATTCATTCTTGGCGTAACCTGCATGTCTCTTCGTTCATCTGTTTACAAAAGGTTTATTATTATTTATTTTAAAAAATCGGAGTTTCGCTTTGTCGTGACCACGGCCGTGTGCTTTACGTAAATACGTGTAACGATTTCTTTGATCTTTTACGAGTAGCTATCGAGTGGAGTAATAATATTTTGGACGTAGATGACAGATATGTAGCTGCAACACCAAACTGTTATCATCACCCGAATTTGTTATCATCAGTTTTCTGAATTGCCTTCTATGGAAGCAAATTTAAGACGCTGACAACACCTAAACCGCGGTCACTGTCAGATTGCATAGAAAAGAATAAGAAGCGCGGAGACACAACGCTTGTAATTTATTGCAAAATATGAAGCAATTATCTATTTACTGTTATGCAATGTGGTCGCTGGCGTTCGTAAAGTCACACGTCGCTAGAAATGTAGTTCTATCTTTTATCGAAGACGACGCGTCGCGAATGCCAATGACTTTATAGTGGACTCTACTTTAACACAATATTTACCCATTATAAGGAAGCCCTGTATACGCTCGAGAGATACCAACATCTCGGAGAAACTTGCAATTGCCATTGGTAAGATCATCGTAACGTTCATTTGAATGATACTGAAGTACTGCTGAATAGGGTAAATCTGAAAATAAGAACGTTATATGAAAGAGATAAATAGACAAAATTTAAAACTACAACAACAATATGTTAGTAATTACTGTTGTGGCGGTAATCATGTTGCCAGTGAGTGCGAGGGTTAATACTGTGAAGAACATGATACTGCGGTCAGTGAACAACATAAACCCAAGGAACATGCTCCGAATGAAGATGGATTTCCTGAGGGCTGTCATTTCGAAGGCGCGCGCTGCTTTCACGACCAGTTGGAAGGGTTTCTCCCAAGCGTACATTTTGATGACCTGAAATGTAAATAATTTGGTGAGAACTCGGGCCTAGTGTTACGTACTTCCGTGTGAGTATGATTCAGTGTTGTGTGCTGAATACGCACAAATATTTTCAAATAAAACTTTGTTCATATTTATGCAGTAGCTAAGTAAAACCTAATATCTTTCTTATGTACCTGTATACCGTTAATAATTTCACTCATCAACTTAATTCTTTTATCTGTCCTCTTAGCTGTAGAGCGTCTAACAACAGCAGTGAGTTTTGTCAAGCCAGCTAAAAGACAAAAGAATATTGGTTAATATATTGCTGAGAGACTTCAGCAGGATTAAAAAAATCATTCGATAAGTTACACTAAGTACCTTGGAGAGGTAGAATTAATATGACGACTCCAAAGAGGCCAACAAAAGGCGCCCATCCGGCGGCTTCGTACAGGAAGTAAAGCACGACGGCGGCTTGAATAGGGACCACCCACAAGTAGTGCAGGAACATGAGCGCGTAGTCGAACCTCGTGATGTCGTTTGACAGCAAGTTCACTAGCTTACCTCCTGCCACATCACCCACTGACACTTGACTCATGCGGAGTAACTAAAAGAAAAAGAAAAGCCATTCATATGGGCTACATAATGTGGCTCCACAACGAACATAAACGTAGGTAAACTTTTAACCGTAGTCTAGGCAACGTTAACCTAAAACCCACTAAATATGCATTTGAGTAGGTACCTACGAGTAGATACATGTCTCCGAGAGAGTTCATTCTGATTGTTACTATTCTCGCTGTTAATAAACCAAAAAAATATGTAATTTAATCTGATACTTACCTTTCTATACAAAAGCGAGGAGCAGGCGATCTTAATTTTCATACTGAACCGCATTACATACAATGAGCTGTGATGCTGGCACATCATGGACACGAAGTTGAGCCCCAGCATAGCGAAAGCATAGAACCCAGCCTCCTGTTGAGTCATTGAACTTTCTACTGACCAGTAGGAGAGGAGCTGGGAAAACAGCAAGGGTTGAGCTGTCCTGTGAACATATCATTGAATTTTTAACTTGTGATGAAAGGCGATTCAGTGTGGTGTGTTTGTGAATGTTTGAGGTTATGTCAGAAAAACAATAAGACAAATACAATATTATTTGAAAGCACTTTACGAAATCCATTTGTTGTTTTGCTACAGGATACAACCAAGGATGCTTATCTATCTACGCTTTGCGCGTATAAGCCCAAAGAGATCTAGAGACTAAATAGATCAAACTACTTCAGTTCCATTTACTGATTTAAATAATAAGTAGTTTGATCTCTTTAGTAATAAAAAGATGCAGCGTTAAGGTAAAAATAGAAGCTCATTTATAACTAGGTAACTTTTATATGTTCTGTATGATTTGTTGTTGAATATTTCATAATACGTTCTGCGAACCAATGACACTTTAAAGCTGGCTTCCCACGCTGCGTGATGATGCGGACTGACGCGGACCAGCCCGCACCGACGCACCATGGGAAGAGTATGTTCCGTGGTAGCGCAGATACGTTCGATCCGCGGCGAGTTGGTAAATTCAAACGTGTGGTGCGAGCTCTCTTTACGAGTTCTCTTTCACTTGGCATATGGGAATGAAAATGGCTTCGCATCTCAAAACACACAGACCGACACACACTGTTGGAAGAGCCTAGGTGTGCGGTGCTTGGATGTCTGTGCGGGCTGGTGCGCGTTCGTCCGCAATATCACGCACCGTGGGAAGCCACCTTAAGACGCTGACAACACCTAAACCGCGGTCACTGTCAGATTGCATAGAAATGAAAGAGAAGAGAGATGACACAACGCTTGTAATTGATTGCAAAATATGAAGCAATTATCTAGTTGAGTAATCGCAAATAAAAAACAACCAAGTTCTGCATTCAAATAAGAAGTTCTTGTTATTAAATAAATACGTAATGTATGTTGATATTTAATACAAATATTTTGGATTAGAACTCAAGGTAAGAGGTTAGTTTAACGTTAGTTTATATCGAGATTTTTTATTCAAAACGTGTTTTGGTAACAACCAAGTTCTGGGAAATATGTTCAAAATTAATATATATTTTTTCCGCTACCGCAAACTATACAGATTGGGCAAATTTTTTTTTCTTAAGGGATGCCTATTTTGGTCACCAATTGACCAAAATAGGCTTGGCGGCAGTCTTGTCAGCGCCTTAACAAGAATGTGCTTAAAACGCACTTAAAGTAGGTACTTTTAAATAAGTACCTTATTTATAAACTAGTTACAGTTACAAGGTTTAATTGAAATAACTTTCATTGTGGGACCAACCCTAAAATTGAGAAAAAAAGTCAGCGACTCCATAGATTTATGTTCACCTAATACAGTGGGTCTTTTTTGCATGCTCAAAACTAATAAATTAATATGAAGGATAATTGGGCATACCTGGCTGCGGATATAATAACTACAAATATTGCTGCAGGCATATAGGAGAGCCAGTAGGCTTTCCGTATTGCCTTCCATAGCGATGGCTCCCGGTTATTTCCTGTTGCTTCCTCTAACTCCTCAAGCCAGAATCTAGAAAGTTTAACAAGAAAAATTATACATCGAACCATACCATACATATTGAATCACTATTATCCTTGATAAATAAACCAAAGTCGGTACAAGAGTTCCTTTAAAAATCTTTTACAAACAAAACGATGAGAATTGTGTTATCTCGAATGTGTTAGCTGGCTAAAGTAAACACAAACATACCTATTAAATTTATTAAACGTTCTACAAATACTTATCTGCAAAGTTATTTCTCGTTAATATGGCTAAGGTACGAAGCTTTTAATCTACTCGTATTTATGAAGTCTCTTAAAGGCGAAAAGAGATAGATAAAATATCTTTCTCCTCGCTCTTATTTTCACGTAAGAAAATTTCGTTACTCACTATAATTTGCTTGCTGAGACGAAGTGGGACAAAAAATATATGGGAATATGATGATAGTTAAGTTTTGTTATGAGTAAAGTAGCACCTACCTACATAATCGTAAAGTCAAACAAAATAATTATTTAAATCATCAGTACATAAAACGAGTACAAGTTTAACAACAGCCCTATTGAATGACAACTTAGATGAAAACAATGAAAAAGTATTTATTGGGACTCGCACAGAAAATAAAAATAATAATAAAAGAAACAAAGTCCTGTATGAGGCCAAAAGGCTCGTACTTATGTTATGAAATTATGACATTTGAGGCCAATTCTAACTTAAGGCTCCTTCAAACAGGCGCGACACGCGACGCGACAAAAGGGCACCGCGTGTAGCAATACAAGCGGTGCCTTTGTGTCGCGTCGCGTGTCGCGCTTGTTTGTAAGAGTCTTTAAAGTCGAATTAATAATTCACTGGAGTAATCTAACATGTGCTCAACTCAAGCGTCATTATGCTTCGTCCAACTCTAAAAGGTATATAATATAATTGATATAAAACCCTCTTTGTCTTGTGTTAACCATAACATGTTAAGAGGGGTGTGCTAAGGAAGTCAGTGAACTATGTTGATCAAAATATGATTCGCAACCATAACAAATATTGTATTTAGAGAATTAGAATCAAAATAATCATCAATACAACTCTCTAAAGTCGAATTATTAATTCACTGGAGTAATCTGACATGTGCTAGCTGTCACTTGTGCAATAAATTGGTCATATTTATTGTAATGGTGATCGTTTAGTTTAATCGATAAGTGTAAAATAAATGTATAAGTAATAATAAGTGTAAAAGTCAAGAATACAATAAATATGACCAATTTATTGAACAAAGTGACAGGTAGCACATGTTAGATTACTCCAGTGAATTAATAATTCGACTTTAGAGAGTTGTATTGATGATTCTTTTGGTTCTAATTCTGTAAATACAATATTTGTTATGGTTGCGAATCATATTTTGATCAACTTATGTACAACCTAACACTGACCTGCAAAAAAAACGAAAGAAAATTTTAATTTCGCGGGCTTCCTTAGCATAACCCTCTTAACATGTTATGGTTAACCCAAGACCATATTATACACCTTTTAAAGTTGGACGAAGCATAATGACGCTTGAGTTTAAATTGAGTAGAATTGAAAAAAATCATCGCGTAAAAAAATGTTACTGGGCTATGTTCGATTTTTACACGAGAATATTATTTTCGCGCACTGGGTTTTCAACTGGGTGCGTACCTTGGCTTAGTAATCAGTCGATACTACAATTTAATCGTAACTCAAAAGTCCACAATTTATGTACGCAATGGTGCCGATTCCCTTGTTCACAAACTAAATTAAATTTAAGTTTAGTGCATCTTTTTCTTTCTATTTCATTAAGAAAAGGACAGAAAAAAAAAATAGTTTAGTCCCGTCAAATTAATCAGCGCAAACATGTTTTTCTTTATTATTACTTTTTATCGATAAAACAATGGACTCACAAATACCTCGGGAGATAATTCTAATATTATCACTTCCTAACAAAGATAAAATAGCAACATTGTTAGTTTTTAATTATTAGTCACTGATGCCTAAAAATATACAACATCTAATTCAGTTTTGAAATGTAGTAAGGACGTAAAGTATTTGCATACTTTATTCTCTAAATGTTCGTATACTACATGAGGACAAAAATATTATGTAATCTCTCCACTTATGCCATTTTGAACATCAGCACAGAAGCATAAGAACCTACCTCGTCTGTCTTTCTAAATTTAATACTGATATCCTGTTTCAGTAGAATTTTCTAGTCATCATAAATAAATCTGGTGTTGAAATGTTTATGCACTTTGTTTTAATGGACCTTTCTACTGCAGAAAGTACGTGAAAATAAACAGAGAGCATCGTAGGTAAGCACAAACATATTACACGTGGTGTAGGCTCTCTATCCAAATATTTGTGCGCGACGTATCAATTGAAAAACAAAAAACACGACATGTGCACTGAACGGTATCGATCCGTTCAGAGAGGTTCGGGATATTGTTTGCTAACATTTTCGATAGCTCACATCATATTGTATAAACGTTATCTAAATTGGGACGATTAAAATTTTATTTTTATTTGCAGCAGTTCGTAGATATTTTTTCAGTAGGACATACCAATTCTTATTGAATAGTTTACTAAGTTGTTATTTAAATTCTTACCTTTCCAAATATTCTCCTTGTTTTTCTGAATTGTATCGTTTACTAGGAATGATTAGATCATCTTCCTCCACGTCTCTTCTATTTCCATTAATGAGAACAGGGCATATCCACCAAATAAAAATACGCGATAGAATGTTCGGTTTTTTTCTTTTTCCACGGTTTCCTTCGCCCGCAGTGTTTTGTTCATTATTTTTATATTCTTTGTTCATTTTTGTTTTTTAATAAATAATATTTCACACACGTTACTACTGATACACATTTGTTTTAATTTCGTTATTAAAATATTCTGAACATGACGCTGGCTTAATGTGAGCAATTATTGCAAACTAAATATTAAATATACCCGTCTTTCGACTAGGTGTCTAATCGTGAGCTATATAAGTGATAACAATCGTAAAGATACATGTACCCAACAGCAGTTATCACTATTTTAATACCAAAATTCTGAATGATTATAGCTTTGCTATCGATTATTTATCGCAGTGATTAGCCTAAATAAGAATATTGTAACTGCGCAAACTGGCTATGTGGAAATTGTTTAAATCAATATGAACGTCCTGTCTTAATGGCCGCGTTCCCTTTTGTTTCTTTGTGATCGATGCAGGTCTGCAGGCAGGTCAGCTGAGACCCATCATCAGACACCAGCAGACATAATCAAAGGTAAAGAAAGTATTGTGTACTTAAATATTGTCGCAACTGTAACAGTAGAGGTGGTATCTCTAACATTGTCGTATATTTATCTTTTTTGATGACATGGATTTCAAGTAGGTAAGTACGGAATCAAGCATTTAACACAAACTATAATAGCATCGTAAGGAAACCGGCATGTCCTAGAACCAAAAAATCGAAGACATGTGACATCTACCAACCCGCACTGGGCCCGCGTGGTGGATTACGGCCCATTAACTCTCACAGAGAGAAGGGCTGTGTCCCAGCAGTGGGAACATTATAGGCTGCTTTTGCTATAATAGTATTCACCATTTAGACATTCGTATGGAGTTTATATTTTCTGCGTGTTCGTTAAGTATATGCGGTGAAATTGTTTTCAAGGATGTCACTTCGTTTTCCCAATACTATCAGAAACTCAATTTGAGACTGGACAAATTTTATCTAGGATTAGGTCATTGCTAAAACTGATGCTCTAAAATGAAACTCTATGCAAAACATCCTCTATTTTATTTTATACTAGCTGCGCCCGGCGGTTTCACCCGCATAAATCTCGATCCCGTGGGCATATCTGGATAAAAAGTATCGAGTCATGTCCTAATCCAGGTCATGGTTTACCCATTTGCCAAATTTCATACAAATCCGTTCAGCCGTTTTAGCGTAACAACGCTTTCACGCAAACAAACAAGCTCACTTTCGTATTTATAATATGGAAGTTAGGATTCGTCGATAAAAAACCATGGTTTTATTAAACAGAGCGACTGTTTGCTGATGGTCTTCCGTGAGATATGCGTACCGCGTGTAAACTTAGTTTAGAATTACCAAGTAACCAATCAGTTGCAGTGTATTTTCAATGAGTTACTGCAGTGAACCTAGTTTCAATAACAACCGTGATAAGGCAGATATCTATGACGATCGATGACAAAGTAAATATTGCACTAGGACTAAATATCAGTGCACTGCCGCCGCGCCGTCCACGACCGGTGAGACATAATGATAAGGTAGATCCACCCACACGTCGAAGTTACGGCGCGGCGCTTCAAACGTATTGCTCTACCTATGTAGTGACATTTATGATTCTTTAGGAGTAAGGGCATTTCGAGTAGTTTTCCAGGGCGCTGATGTCAAAAATGAGGAAATCAAAATCCCAGATGACAGCTGCGAAATTATATAAATTTTGCACCGTATCTTGTTTCTTTTCCGTTGGTCCCGGCTGTCATTTGTAGATCTTTGACAGTCGTTACGGGTCGTCAGAAGCTCGAAAGTCTGACAACCAGTCTTACCAAGGGGTATCGTGTTACCCAGTAACTGGGTTGTGGAGGTCAGATAGGCAGTCGCTCCATGTAAAATACTGGTATTCAGCTGTATCCGGTAAGACTGGAAGCCGACCCCAACATAGTTGGAAAAAGGCAGGCAGATGATGATGATCTTGTTTCCATGTAAACCAATATTAGAATTTTAACAGAACCCTGTGGTGTCAGCGTCATAGGGAAACTACAAACTATGTTGCTTCGTGCTGTGGCTGACAAGTCTTACGCACACAATGATTTTGGATTGTATTAGTTAGTTTAATATTAATTAATTCTCTCTCCCTCTTTCTCTGTTGTTGGCATACCTGTCTATGTTCAAGTTCACTACTAAGTACTTTTCTGTTACAATGTTTAACAGCTTAGAATAGCGCACTGTTAGATATAACTTTTAATTTGTTGTGGAAAATGTCGTAGTTTATACATTTATAATTCTTGTGTATTTAAAACTTAGTATTGTATTGTATTTTAATGTATAACTGTTTATTGTATATAAAAAGACAAGTAAAAGGATAACAAGCACAGTTACCTAGCGTTTATGTCGTGACACAAAAACAGAATGTCTTATCGGAAAGTAAAACCAGGTAGAAACCAGTAACTGACTACGATTCACTGAGCTGATTCGTTAGTCCAAGCTACGACATTATTCCAAAGTTCATATTGGTCATCATGACACAGAAATATGTAGTAAGTACCTATCTATCTACTTAGGTAACCGACATGAAACCCAATAAATTTTCTAAAAGTGAAATTATTAAGTTAATCAATTTTCTCCTATATGTTGGTCAGCTTCTAGTCTGACCGGGTGCAGCTGGATACCAGTATTTTACTGGGTAACACGATACCTGTTGGTAAGACCGGTTGTCAGACTTTTGGGCTTCTGACTACCCGTTACGACTTTCAAATACCTACGAATGACAGCCGGGACCAACGACTTCGTGCTTTCCGAGTCACGGAAGAGTCTCGATATGTAATGGATGGTCACCCATCCACGAACCGACCGCGTAAAAGTACCGTCGATCGACTCCTGCGGCTGTTATCATTTAGCCATGTGGGGCTTGTGACTAATAAAATTTATTAAGTACCTATTAATAAATGTGGAAAATTAATAAAAAAATAAGGCTTTACTGATAACGCTAGTGGGTTATTGGAATGCATGTCAATGGTATTATGTATTCAGCAAGACAGTTCATAAATACCTGATACCTATAGTTTCTCGATTTAATGTACATGAATCGTTTGTGTATTTCTTGTGTACGCCGTTTATGTAGGTACCAATAGTTATCCATTTGGAATGTAAATAGAGAGCACTGGTGGCCACGAGTTGTAAGTCGTAGGTTCGGACCAAGACAGGCGGTTTACTTTGTGTAAATTATTTCATCACCACTGCTCTCAAAACGGTGACGGAAAACATTGTGAAGAAACCGGCATGTCATCGATGTAAAAATTCGAAGACATCTACATGACATCTACCAATCCACACTGGGCCCGCGTGGTGGATTAAGGCCCACTCCGTCTCACCAAGAGGAGGCCTGTGTCCGAGCAGTGGGAACATTATAACCTGATTAAAAATGTAAATAGTTGTTGTTAACTGCTCGACTACCTAGACGTTGTAAGCCTGCTCATTTGTTGGCTACGGTCTCGTGGATGATTTAGAAAATAAAAACGTAGCAATGCAGCTGCTCCCTTTGAAACGGTTAATTGCGGTAAAGTATTTTTTTATTAATATAATCGATGAGCTATCGATGAAGAGCAGCCGCAGAGAGTGGACGAACGCGAAATCTATGTTGGAAGGCAGACAGTTGTACAGCGCAGTAACATGACATTTCGATAGTCATTCTAATTTTCACCAACCATGAAAACGGTAGGCAACGTCCCTGTATACTTTCAGCACCTGGTACTTTTAATAGTTAAAAAGTGGAAATCTTTAAGCCTACGATACGTAAGTGAATAAATGCAATAACATCATTACAATGCGGATTTTTTTGTAAACATTAATTTTATATCGATGAATTATCTTTAGGTATGCACACGTGACGCAGAACTAAGTACACAGTCACATTTAGTTATAAATACAACATTATTTAATATATATGTAACAATATAATTTAAAAGAGTGTCCATGGAGTTTCTTGCCCGTTCTCCTCCATAGGTACCTACTACGCTTTGGAATGGTCAACTAGTTTCATATTTCTAACTGACCGACGACTCCTTGACAGTTCAAAGGTAACGTAAAAGGTAAGGTAAAGGTAAGTGGTTTAAAATTGAAATAAATGCTTTGAGTTTTTTGAGTTTGAATAATTAACAATATTATTATAGTCTTCATAATGAAATCAGCACCTTAATTGTGTGAAGGAAATTCCTAATCCATTGCTTCATAAGTTTGAAAAAGTCGTCTACTCTACAACGTAAATAACGCAACCAACGTGTCTGAACTGTCAAAATGAAAGGTATTGCGACCGATTGTACTTTTATGTGTGTTACGCAATTACCCCACTGATTGCCCAAATCATAAGTACTGAGTATTATCCATCCCATACATCTTTGTTAGCCTTTCTCAGTATTAACCGTCTTTTAGTATTCATCGTCTTTTTATTAGATCGGAACGTGTATTGTCATTTCGTATTTTTACAAAATGCCAAATTGTTCCGTCCTTATTTAAAAAAACAGGACAATTACAATAAACCTTAAGACAAGTAGTAGTGTAGAGCAGTGGTGGCCCAGTGTTAACGGCCGCGACTTACAAGTTGTAGGTCGTAGGTTCGAACCCGGACAGGCGCTTTACTTTGTGTAAATTATTTCATCACTACTGCTCTCAAAACGGTGAAGGAAAACATCGTGAGGAAACCGGAATGTCCTAGAACCAAAAAATTCGAAGACATGTGACATCTACCAACCCGCACTGGGCACGCGTGGTGGATTACGGCCCACTCCCTCTCACAGAGAGGAGGCCTGTGTCCCAGCATGGGGAACATTATAGGCTGATTATGTTAAGACAAGTCGCGTGTCCTACCACCGGTAAGTACAAAAATGATTGAATTAATTATAATATTTAAGTATATTACAATTAATTATCTAGCAGTTGAAAATTCGTCAGCCTTATGACAGACGCATGTCAAAACGATGCATTAGTGATGCGCAGCGCTGAGATATGGATATCGATAATTGTTAGTTGCTCTAACGGAATTATTTCATTATTACTAAAAGCATAATAATAAAAAAAATAGAATTATTATTTTTGTTATATTTGCATAATAGGCTAAATGAAAATATTTTACAGTTTTTTTTTTTATTTGACTAATCCTTGTTACATTGTTTGAAAAGTGTTTATATAAGAAATTATATTTGAGAAACTGTTTTAAAAGATTTTTTTTTAGTTTTCCGAATGATCAAGAAATTAGAAATAAATGGATAGATCCAACAGGCAGGGAAAATAAATGGTTTCCCTCAAACCAAAGTGTTATTTGTTCTTCCCACTTTCAAGAGGATGGTTTAAAGCCGTCCGCGAAAAGACACATGCTTTTTGAGTGGGCTGTACCTATACTCAAATTAAGATACATATTTGACACCGTAAGATAACTATTATTAATACGGCCACGTGCAAAAGCATTAGGCAAACCAATTGTCTCCATTCGGTCTATTCCCCTTAAGACGCTGACAACACCTAAACCGCGGTCACTCTCAGATTGCATAGAAAAGAAAGAGACGCGCGATGACACAACGCTTATAATTTATTGCAAAATATGAAGCAATTCTCTGTTTACTCAAAATTGAGTTGAGTAATCGAAAATAAAAAACAACCAAGTTCTGCATTCAAATAAGACGTTCTTGTTATTAATTAAATACGTAACGTATGTTGATATTTAATGCAGATATTTTGGATTAGAACTCAAAGTAAGAGGTTAGTTTAACGTTAGTTTGTATCGAGATTTTTTTTCAAAACGTGTTTTGATAACAACCAAGTTCTGGGAAATATGTTCAAAATTAACATATATTTTTTCCGCTACCAGAAACTATACAGATTTGGCAATTTTTTTTCTTAAGAGAAGCCTATTTTGGTCAATTGGGTCTTGTCAGCGCCTTAACTAAACTATACGATGGATTTTGTTTTATTGTTTTACAATTGCATCTGCGGCATGTTTACTTGATAATACAAACAATAGATAGGAATTCCAAGAATATTTTATGATAGAACAAGTATTTTCGAACAGTTTTTATTTTATTTGAACTTAGTTTAAATTAATTAATTTATTTTATTTAACAGTTTATGTACACACATATAAACAGACAAGAAGAAAGGAACAGAAAAATACCTACAAAGGTGATGCTTTTTTCTAAAGAAATCTCTTCCAGCATACCTGCGATAGGACAGTAGACAAAGAGATGTAGACACCGTGTGTAAGAGTAGGAGAGAAAACAAAATACATAAAAACAAAGAACAAACTTCACTAATTTAAATATACAATAAGAGAATATGCTTACATACATACATACTTCTACAATAAATATCACAAAAATACTTATATAATTATAATGAATAGTATAAAATAATAAATATATAATATGCAACTATGGTAAAGTGGAAAGATAATATACTTTCACTCTTCTTTTAAAAACAGCAACAATCACACATTTAATCGATATTCTGTATTTTTAGCTTTAATTTTGTATCTATCATTATTATTCTTATTTATAGATCCTGCATCAAAACAAGAATCCATACCTGACAGAATCGAATCTTTCACAATTCCTGTAGTACATCCACAGACGATATTGTTTTAAACCTGGCAGATAAACCACGAAAAGAAAATTTAAACAAATGATCAAGAAAAAAGTTAATGTTATAAATTGCACATCAAACGTCTACAAATGACAAAAAGGCGATACGTAAAAGTTATGAAGGAAATTTTAAATGATGAATGAAGCAGACAAAATGTGTGATGGAAAAATATATTGATATTCACCTACATATTCTGGTTAATAAAGTAAAACCTAAATTATCAAAGCAACAAAAAAGCAAAGTATTTACATTACACAGGTCAATAATTTCTTCTTATGTTCAATCAGTACCTATTTATATCGTTATTTTATGTTCGATATTCGAATAATTTTAAGTAAGAGAGAAACTGAAGAAACTGATTTACCTAAATGTCAAACAAATATATTATATTTTTACTTGATTTGGTTTTATTGCTGTTTATAAAATATAATATACCACATCGAAAAACAGAAAAAGAACATGTTCTTAAATTCCTATTTAAATACTTAAATCGAGCAGCCAGAGATGACTGATTTGAGATTTCAAGTACAAATCAAGTACAGTTCCGACCTCCCTAGCGGCGTCAGCGTAGTGTGCTACGCTGACGACACGTTGGTCCTGGCGCAGGGGAGGTCGCACCAGGCGGAGGCCGAATTAGCGGCACGCGGTTGCGACAATCGTCGAAAGGATCCGGCAATTGGGACTCGAGGTGGCCCTGCACAAGTCCGCGGGCATGTGTTTTCATGGTCCTCGGAACGCGCCACCGTTGGAGTCCCAAATAACGGTAGGAGGGGTTTCCATCGGCGTCGAGTCGAAGATGAAGTACCTGGGACTCGTCCTCGACAGCCGGTGGAACTTCGTGGAGCATTTCCGACGTTTGGCTCCCAAACTAGAGTGGGCAGGCGCTGCATTGAAGCGGCTCCTGCCCAATCTATGGCCCTCTACGGGGCTCCTGTATGGGCGCGCTCTCTGGCGCTGCGGCCAGCCCACCGGTTGAGCGCGGCTCGGTCCGGGGATACCGCACGGTCTCCTGTGAGGCAGCGAGCCTCCTTGCCGGATTGCCGCCATGGGATCTGGAGGCAAAAGTCCTCGCGCACGTATGGGAGTGGCGCGAGGAGGCAAAACGCCGGGAACTCCGCTGCCGCGAGAAATCGCGTCGCAGCGGACGGAGCTCCGGCAGGATCTCATGGCGACATGGAGAGTACGGTTGTCGCAACCCAGTGCTGGGCACGCCACCATTACGGCGATAAGTCCCCTCTTTCTCAGTGGCTAGAGAAGCGCCACGGCGTCCTCACCTTCCGCCTGACGCAGGTCCTCACCGGACACGGCAGCTTCGGGAGGTTCCTGTGTCGGATAAGGCGGGAGAAAACGCCCAGGTGTCACCACTGTGTGGATCGCCCGAAGGACATGGTGGAGCATACTGTGGAGGTCTGCCCGGCTTGGGCAGAGCACCGCCGTTTCCTCGTGGAGGCGATCGGCGGCAGAGATCTCTCGCGTCCGGCCCTGGTTCAGGCCATGGTACGGAGCGAGAAGGCATGGGCAGCCGTCACCTCCTTCTGCGAAGCAGTAAAGCTCGCGAAGGAGGAGGTGGGACGGTTGAGGGAAAGGCAAATTTCGCGCCCTCTCGCCCTTAGCCGCCGCAGGAGACGCCCTGGGCCATGATTTCCAGCCACCGTAGGCGCGGGCTTGCGGGGTAGCTCACCGTCCGATAAGGACCAGGCACGGGTCGACGGCGCGTTGTATTCCACGCGCGCCTCAAAGAGATGTCGTCAGCACAAATGTACAGGAAGGAATACGGGTGGGTTTTAGTCAGTAAGAGTCTGACACAGCCTCCCGCTCCGTCCAGAGCGGGAGAAGTTATTTGATGATTTCCTATCCAAAAAAAAAAAAGTACATGTGGTTGCGGTAATCTTGAAATGGCGTTAGTAACAAAAAAAAAAAACTTAAATGTCTTTATTCTGTTTTTTTTAATGATAATGGTAATATTTTAAATATTTACGGACGATCAGACGCCTTTGCGTCCTTTGTCCCAAATTAGAATTCCCTGTCTTCTTCCTTTCACAAATTCTTGCCAATATACAAAAATCGGTAGTCTTTGGTTAGCCTCTCTCAAAGTATCTATTCTAGACAATACAAAATACGCCCAACAAATACTTCTCTTTTTTGCAGTCGGTTTTCATCGATATTTTTTTCGATCATATATTTGTACCAACCCCTCTTCCCCAGTTGAGGCTAGAGTTGCATGTTGCGTTCAGTGACTGTATCTATACTTTCTAGTGCCCGCTCCTTTTGAGCAAGTGTGCAGTAAGAAAGCACAAATGTGTTATGCATATTTTCTTGTGAGCATGCGGAAAAAGCATTATTTGTGGCGTATCTATTTATTTTCTTTTTGTGTGAATTTCTGGAGTGGGCAAAATGTGGTGACACTTGAACTTGAACTAATATAGAGTGAAGGCATATATCCGTATATCTATGAGTTTAGTCTTGGGGTAAATTAATCCCAACTACAGAACCCTTTATTGTGAGAGGTCGGACACGCACTTGATACAAAGCATTAAATTCCATGAAAGATGAATGGCAGTTCTGATGTCACTAAATTTCAGAAGCGTTCATGAATGAAAGTATGTACATTATATTTATGAATCAGTTACAAGGCTCTACTTTGTATGCGTTTACTTTTTTTATTAAGCAGCACAAAGAAAAAAATATTTTAATAACTCTGACTATCAAAACGCAATTATTTGCAATATCTAAAGGTAGGTCCTGGGACGGTAGCTATGGAGTTACCATACTCACCAGAATATCACTTTGGCCTCATAATTGTGGAAATTTTACGCTTGATAATTGGGAAGCAGAGATCGTAGAGTAGTTTAAACAAATCATAAAACGAATCAAAGCTTTCATTTGCGTTATCCGTTTCGTAAACTTCAGAGAAACTAAGACTTTTTTTTTTTTTTTTGGGTGGGAAATCATCAAATAACTTCTCACGCTCTGGGCGGAGCGGGAGGGTGTGTCAGACTCTTACTGACTACAACCCACCCGTATTCCTTCCTGTTGCCTGTGTTGCGGGGGCCTCGGTGACCCATAAGTACCTTCCCGCGACCCCGGCAGGCATCGGCCCTAGTGGACCCCTACTTTGTGCTGACGACATCTCTTTGAGGCGCGCGTGGAATACGACGCGCCGTCGACCCGGGCCTGGTCCTTACCGGACGGTGAGCTACCCATTGCTCACCGTCCGCAAGCCCGCGCCTACGGTGGCCGGAAATCCGCTCGGGATTCCCGACGCCCTGGGCGTCTCCTGCGGCGGCTAGGGGCGAGAGGGCGCGAAACGTGCCTTTCCCTCAGCCGTCCCGCCTCCTCCTTCGCGAGCATTACTGCTTCGCAGAAGGAGGTGACGGCTGCCCATGCCCTCTCGCTCCGTACCATGGCCTGAACCAGGGCCGGACGCGAGAGGTCTCTGCCGCCGATCGCCTCCACGAGGACACGGCGGTGCTCTGCCCAAGCCGGGCAGACCTCCACCGTATGCTCCACCGTGTCCTCCGGGCGATCCACACAGTGGTGACACCCGGACGTTTCCTCCCGCCTTATCCGACACAGGAACCTCCCGAAGCTGCCGTGTCCGGTGAGGACCTGCGTCAGGCGGAAGGTGAGGACGCCGTGGCGCCTCTCCAGCCACTCCTCAAAGAGGGGACTTATCGCCGCAATCGTGGCGTGCCCAGCACTGGGTTGCGACAACCGTACTTTCCATGACGCCATGAGATCCCGCCGGAGCTCCGTACGCTGTGCCGCGATTTCTCGCGGCAGCGGACTTACGCCCCGGCGTTTCGCCTCCTCGCGCCACTCCCATACGTGCGCGAGGAGTTTTGCCTCCAGATCCCATGGCGGCAATCCGGCAAGGAGGCTCGCTGCCTCACAGGAGACCGTGCGGTATCCTCGGACCATCCGGATGGCCATGACCCTTTGGGCCGCGCTCAACCGGCGGGCTGGCCGCAGCGCCAGAGAGCGCGCCCATACAGGAGCCCCGTAGAGGGCCATGGACCGCACGAGCCCCGCGTAGAGCCTCCGGCAGGAGGCGTTTGGACCCCCTAGATTGGGCAGGAGCCGCTTCAATGCAGCGCCCGCCCGCTCCAGTTTGGGAGCCAAACGTCGGAAATGCTCCACGAAGTTCCACCGGCTGTCGAGGACGAGTCCCAGGTACTTCATCGTCGACTCGACGCCGATAGAAACCCCTCCTACCGTTATTTGGGACCCCAACGGTGGCGCGTTCCGAGGACCATGAAAACACATGGCCTCGGACTTGTGCAGGGCCACCTCGAGTCCCAATTGCCGGATCCTTTCGACGATTGTCGCAACCCCGCGTGCCGCTAATTCGGCCGCCGCCTGGTGCGACCTCCCCTGCGCCAGGACCAACGTGTCGTCAGCGTAGCACACTACGCTGACGCCGCTAGGGAGGTCGGCGCGCAGCACCCAGTCGTATCCGATGTCCCACAGATGCGGCCCCAGGACCGATCCCTGTGGGACACCGCACGACATCTCTTGCCGGTTCCACACTCCCTGGTGACCGGGGTAAATGACGGCCCTGTCCGTCAGATAGGCCTCGACCACACGACAGAGGTAGGTCAGCATCCGGTGATACCGGAGTGCCTCCCTGATGCAACTCCAGGGCAGGGTATTGAAGGCATTGGCGATGTCTAGAGACACCGCCAAGACGACCCCACCCTGGGCAACAGCATTCCCCGTCGTCAGGGCTCGCACACGCATGATGGCGTCCACCGTAGAGCGCCCTCTGCGGAAACCAAACTGGCTCTCCGCCAAATCCGGCCCCACCCGCACCAGGTGGCCGACGAGGCGGTCTGCAATGACTCTTTCAAAGAGCTTGCCCACCTCGTCGAGCAGCACGATGGGCCGATAAGCGGACGGAGAGTCCGCAGGGCGCCCTGCCTTCTTTATGAGGACTAGTTTCCCCGTCTTCCAGCGAAGCGGGAACTGGCCCCTCTCCATGCATGCGCTTAGGAGCCCCCTAAGTCGAGGCCCGAGAGCCTCCAAGGCCAGGACCCAGGCCTTCCCAGGTAAGCCGTCGGGTCCTGGGGCGGTATTTTTGGCATTAAGCCTGCGAACCGCCGCTCTCATTTCTCCCTCGGTCACCTCCGGAGCATCGTCGTCGTCGTCGTCGGCGGTGTGGTCCGCATCAGGCACCGCAGTAGGCGGAGCCATAGGTGGGGAGGAGTGTTCCCCTCGCGAAGGGAACAGAGCGCTCACCACGTCCTCCACAAGCTGGGGCCGGAGACTCTGCGTTAGCGGGGGAGCCCATGGGCGGAGTTTATCCCGCACCACCTTGTACGGGCGTCCCCACGGGTCCCTGTCCAGAATCCCCAGTGACTCCTCGCGGGCCAAACCCCTGGCCCGCAGGATCTCCGCTTGGAGGGCGGTCTTCGCCGCTCTGTACCCCTCGTACAGCTCCGCCTGAATGGCTTCCGTATCCGGAGGTTTGATACGGAGCCTGCGGTGCCTGGTGTACCGGCGTCGCGCAGCCACGCACGCAGTGCGCAGAGCCGTCAGCTCCTGCGACCACCAGTACACCTGGCGCGAGGCACGTCCAGGCTGGACCCGGGGCATTGCCACGTCACATATGTCGGACATGGCCTCCCGGAACCACTCCGCCTCGTCGTTGATGTCAGCAGGCCTGTCCGGTGGTGACACCCAGGCCTGCACGATCGAGGCTTCCAGGAGGAGCTCCCGGTCCAGCTGCTTCAGCGCCCACCGCGGACCACTCGGGGCCCGTCGGACCGGCGCGTCCGAGGTCTGGGCGGAGACGTCGAACCGGATATACCGGTGATCGGAATAGGTCTCCACCCCCTCCATGACGCGCCAGTCAACTACACGCGGCGACAGAGCGGGGCTGGCGAACGAGATATCCACCACTGATTCACCCCGCATCCGCACACACGTGGGGACAGAACCCCGGTTTAGGACGACCAGGCCTGTCTCCAGAGCCCAGTCCTCCACCATCCTGCCCCGTGTGTCCGTTAACCGGGAACCCCAAGCCAAATTCTTGGCATTGAAGTCCCCGAGGACGACCACGGGGAGGGAACCAAACCCGACGACGACGTCTCTCAACTCCGCAAGGGAGTTGTGGAACTCGGCAAGAGTTCGGTTCGGAGAGAAGTAGACCCCTAACACGACAATCTCCCCGAACCGTGCTGCTACGCAGCCCCGTCCCCTCCTGACGGCCTCGAGGGACGGGGTACCGGCGGCGGCCGACGAAATTAGGGTCACTGAGCCGCTCAGGTCCTCCACCCAGTCATCCTTGGGCGGGACAAAGTACGGCTCAGCGACCACGGCGATGTTAATCGACCACTGCGCCATGCTCTGGAGCAACAAATCCTGAGTCCCAATTGCCGGATCCTTTCGACGATTGTCGCAACCCCGCGTGCCGCTAATTCGGCCGCCGCCTGGTGCGACCTCCCCTGCGCCAGGACCAACGTGTCGTCAGCGTAGCACACTACGCTGACGCCGCTAGGGAGGTCGGCGCGCAGCACCCAGTCGTATCCGATGTCCCACAGATGCGGCCCCAGGACCGATCCCTGTGGGACACCGCACGACATCTCTTGCCGGTTCCACACTCCCTGGTGACCGGGGTAGATGACGGCCCTGTCCGTCAAATAGGCCTCGACCACACGACAGAGGTAGGTCGGCATCCGGTGATACCGGAGTGCCTCCCTGATGCAACTCCAGGGCAGGGTATTGAAGGCATTGGCGATGTCTAGAGACACCGCTAAGACGACCCCACCCTGGGCAACAGCATTCCCCGTCGTCAGGGCTCGCACACGCATGATGGCGTCCACCGTAGAGCGCCCTCTGCGGAAACCAAACTGGCTCTCCGCCAAATCCGGCCCCACCCGCACCAGCTGGCCGACGAGGCGGTCTGCAATGACTCTTTCAAAGAGCTTGCCCACCTCGTCGAGCAGCACGATGGGCCGATAAGCGGACGGAGAGTCCGCAGGGCGCCCTGCCTTCTTTATGAGGACCAGTTTCCCCGTCTTCCAGCGAAGCGGGAACTGGCCCCTCTCCATGCATGCGCTTAGGAGCCCCCTAAGTCGAGGCCCGAGAGCCTCCAAGGCCAGGACCCAGGCCTTCCCAGGTAAGCCGTCGGGTCCTGGGGCGGTATTTTTGGCATTAAGCCTGCGTACCGCCGCTCTCATTTCTCCCTCGGTCACCTCCGGAGCATCGTCGTCGTCGTCGGCGGTGTGGTCCGCATCAGGCACCGCAGTAGGCGGAGCCATAGGTGGGGAGGAGTGTTCCCCTCGCGAAGGGAACAGAGCGCTCACCACGTCCTCCACAAGCTGGGGCCGGAGACTCTGCGTTAGCGGGGGAGCCCATGGGCGGAGTTTATCCCGCACCACCTTGTACGGGCGTCCCCACGGGTCCCTGTCCAGAATCCCCAGTGACTCCTCGCGGGCCAAACCCCTGGCCCGCAGGATCTCCGCTTGGAGGGCGGTCTTCGCCGCTCTGTACCCCTCGTACAGCTCCGCCTGAATGGCTTCCGTATCCGGAGGTTTGATACGGAGCCTGCGGTGCCTGGTGTACCGGCGTCGCGCAGCCACGCACGCAGTGCGCAGAGCCGTCAGCTCCTGCGACCACCAGTACACCTGGCGCGAGGCACGTCCAGGCTGGACCCGGGGCATTGCCACGTCACATATGTCGGACATGGCCTCCCGGAACCACTCCGCCTCGTCGTTGATGTCAGCAGGCCTGTCCGGTGGTGACACCCAGGCCTGCACGATCGAGGCTTCCAGGAGGAGCTCCCGGTCCAGCTGCTTCAGCGCCCACCGCGGACCACTCGGGGCCCGTCGGACCGGCGCGTCCGAGGTCTGGGCGGAGACGTCGAACCGGATATACCGGTGATCGGAATAGGTCTCCACCCCCTCCATGACGCGCCAGTCAACTACACGCGGCGACAGAGCGGGGCTGGCGAACGAGATATCCACCACTGATTCACCCCGCATCCGCACACACGTGGGGACAGAACCCCGGTTTAGGACGACCAGGCCTGTCTCCAGAGCCCAGTCCTCCACCATCCTGCCCCGTGTGTCCGTTAACCGGGAACCCCAAGCCAAATTCTTGGCATTGAAGTCCCCGAGGACGACCACGGGGAGGGAACCAAACCCGACGACGACGTCTCTCAACTCCGCAAGGGAGTTGTGGAACTCGGCAAGAGTTCGGTTCGGAGAGAAGTAGACCCCTACCACGACAATCTCCCCGAACCGTGCTGCTACGCAGCCCCGTCCCCTCCTGACGGCCTCGAGGGACGGGGTACCGGCGGCGGCCGACGAAATTAGGGTCACTGAGCCGCTCAGGTCCTCCACCCAGTCATCCTTGGGCGGGACAAAGTACGGCTCAGCGACCACGGCGATGTTAATCGACCACTGCGCCATGCTCTGGAGCAACAAATCCTGAGCGGCGGCGCAGTGGTTGATGTTCGCCTGGAGGAGGCGTAATGGGGCCATTAATGGCACTCCATGTCAGCCCCCTCCTGGGCCTCCTTCCCAGCCCCCTGAGAGGGGCCTGCCGCAGCGGCCACGGTGGCGACGGTGACGACGGCGGTGTTGGAGGCGGCAGCGGCGGTGGCAGTGGTGGCGGCTGCGGCGGTGACGGCGTTGGCGGAGGGCTTGCCTCTGGCCCTGGCTTTGGTGGGTGGGGCGCAGGCCTTGCCCCCCATCCGGTGCTCGGCCGGCTTGCCAGCCGCCGCACATACGGCACAGTGCGGCGTGGCATTGCACGAGCCAGCCTTGTGCCCGGGCAGACCGCAGCGGTAGCAAAGACCGCTGCGGTCCACCTCCGAGGTGCAATTCGCTTGCACGTGGTTGCCCACCTGGCAGCGAAAGCACCTCAGAGGTCTGGGTTCCAGCAGTTTCACCTGCGCGGAAACCCAGCCCACCAATAGCCGTTGGCCCTCCCCGGTAACTTTTCTGGCCGCCGACACGGGGCAGCTCACCATAACGGTTTGCAGCCCCGTGGAGTCAGGACGGATGATGCCTGCCTTCACCTGCTCGGCAGAGCACCCCCCGGTCCTAACCACTGCGGCGACCACCTTCTCTTCGGTCGCGGAGTCGTCCAGGCCCGTGATGCGCATGCTAGCGCATTTGGTGGGCCTGGACACTCGGACCTCGTCCGCATTTAGTGACGCCCTAAGCCTTTCGGCTAGGGCGTCAGCGGCCGGGCCACTGGCCCTACCGGGGACCTCCACCATTCGGGCCCCAGTCGCCGTCACCTTCATTTTGAGGCCTTTTGCTGCGCCGAGTTCCTCCAGGCGCACCGCCTCACCCACCTTCGCCATTACCGTCCTATAGGACACGCCCTTCTTCTCCGCATCCGGCTGTAGTGTGATCACTACAGCTGCGGAATTCGGGGCGCGGAGCCTAGCCGCGGCGGTTCGCTCCTTGCGCCGCTGCCGCCTCTCCCTCTTTTTGGACGCCCTTTTCGCCTTAGCCGCCTTCCTCTTCTCTCCGGCTACTTGCCATTCGGCATCAGCCGGAAGAGATTTAGGAGGCGGGGGCGGCCGTCTCGCTACCGGAGCCCTCGCCGCTGGGGCTGGAGCTCTCGCCGCTGGGGTTGGAGCATTCGCCACCTGCGCTTTCGCCGCGCCCTTTGGCTGCCCTGACGAGCCCCGTTTGGCCGTGGCACCTGCGACGGCTGCAAACGAGGCCGGTTTCCGCTGGCCAGAGGGCGGCTGGCTTGCCGCCAACGGGGGGCGCAGGACGATGGCCTCCAGGGCGGAGAACCGACTCTGCAGGGTAGCCATTTCCTGCCTCACCAAGGCCAGAATCCGGTCCTCTACAGGCACGGGCCGTCCCTGTCCTTGCTGCTGCCCCCCTTGAGGCTCCACCCGGGGGCCGGCTCCTTGAAGCCCAGCCAGGTCCGCCCGGAGCTTCTCGTTCTCCTTTCGGAGAAGCTCCATGGCGGCTGTCAAGCGGGCGACCTCCGCCCGCATCTCAGACATACCATCTGGCGGAGACGTGACGTGAAGGGCCTCCGCTGCCGCCACAATAGAGGCCGTGGCCGCGGCTATGGCCTGATCCTTAGAGGACCTGAGCCTCTTAACCGATACCGCCTTGATCGCAGCGGCCACTACCTCCGCAAACCCGGCTGCACGTTCCAACCCGGAACCGCCAGCGGCTTCCGCCCCGCCTCCAGAAACCTCAGAGAGGGGCCCCTCCTTGGCGAGCCTCTCGGGTCGCCGGGCCAACTGGGTCGGGCCAGCCAGCCCGGCCGGGCTGGTCAGCTCGACCGGGCCAGCCCGGCCCGGCTTGCCTGCTTCCTTGGTAGTGGGACCTCTGTCCACCCCTTTACTACCTCGGACTCCACCCCGCCGGCTGGAGTGGATCTTCCTCCTCCGCCCGACTCCATCGTCGGAGGTAGACCCCGAGTTGGGCCGCTTGGAGGTTCGCCTGAACTCTCGGCTCCTCTCCAACACCCCTTTTCTTTGCGAGCTCCCCGAGCTCTCTCCGCCTGATGCAAGGTCGGACTCCGACCCCGCATCGCTCTCCTCCCCTTGACTTCCACTTTTTTGTTTTTGTTGTAATTTTTCCATACTGTTCCCACGAGTATGGGGGATCTAAAAAGTACACCTAGGTTCACCCCCTATCCCTAGGCAAGTGTACATTTGCTTACAGTGTAACCCAACCAGGGGGTCCACTGGTACCCTGGCTGGGGGTGCGCTAACGACTGATGCGCCACCTACAACTCGGAAGTTGCAGATGACACTACTCCTCAGCCATTCATATCCTCGCCGCGCACCAAAACTTGATATTAGAGGAATTTTATAGAGGTTATCTTCCTCGCGATCCGGGCGATCAAGCCAAGATCCTCGTCCCGTTCCAAGCCACAAAACATGACTGTGGTCTCTTTACGGATTACGATTTCGACGGTTGCAGACAGAAGAATCATTCTCCCGCTGCTTGCTCGCTGGCAGGGTAAGTGCACAGCAAGCACCGCCACTCTTCGCCCACTCGACCTGCCCTCTGTAAGCAGAGAGGGGAGTGGACGACCGACGATCGAGCATGAAGCTCCCCGCCACGCAGAAATTCGCCACGGTCAATACCCTCTCCGAAACATGGAGAGACTATTGGCCGTGCCCAGGATGCACCGACCCGACGACTGCTCTTTCCCCCGAACATATTCGCAGGGAACCAGCAGCAATCAGGCACACGAGGAGGTTTTCTGCACGCACCCCAGAGAAACTAAGACTGGCAATACATTTCCAAAAAAGATTAATGTTTTCCTTGCAGTAATCGCGTCTATTCACATAGTAATATTTTAAAATACATGTTCGGTGTACAGGAAACTTCATAATTTGTGCTGTGTGGTCAGATACACCTAGCTCCAATATCTCACTCTTGCAGCCTCGTATATTGTGTAGAAAATTGTCTAGACAAGTACCGCTACTAGGACGCGTAGGTTCTTTTATTTCTATATTGAGATTAAACTCCTTTAAAAGATGTTTAAATAGAGTAGAATTTTTAGTTTTCTGAAGAATGTCAATATTAAAATCTCCGCAAATGATTATTTTTTGATTATTTTTATAGCAAAAGTTCCGTAGTAAGTTGGTTAAATTATTAAAGAAAAGATACAACTTACTTTGGTTCGGAACTCTATATATACACAATATTATTATTTTGTGGTCCGAACCCTTCAACTGTTTTAATGCTCCAACTCGAATAAACTGTCACCTGTCAACACAGTCGGTAGAATTGACCGCGAGCGTTCACTAAAACTACGACAACTCAGAAAATACGCATCGTAGCTCTACAAACCCCTAGTCATTGAAGTTGTTAAATGAAATAAGCTACCAGGTAATATAGGGTTTAGTGCAGTTTCACCTTGCAATCTATTGCTAATTCGAAGTTGAAAGTAGCGTGAGCGACTTTTTCGTACAAATATCGTCATATTTATAAAACAAAAGCAATAAGTCCAAAAGATAATACGTAACTTTCTTAAAACCACACTTCTTTACAATACTCTAAGAAAGAACAGAGATCTCTATGCGTTTTTTTAAATGACAAGCTTATCAAAAAATAACCTTATTGCAAAAAAAAAAAGGTATGCTTACACAATTATTCCGGGAACTCTGTAAGCCCCTTAGCTTCGGTTCTTATCTTATCACTATGCTTGATACGTCAACATAACACAAATAAATCTTTAGCTGATAAGAATGTTTAATTTACGATCACTGAGAAACAATTGAAACACTAGAAAACACGTCAAAATAGCCGTTATGAATGACCGTCTCATACTTTTAACCACACAATTCACACATTGTTGTATTTATTTTAAATGTAACTTTGCATTCTACACTAGTATGATATTCACTAATGGAAAAACACAAAACAACTATGTTGCATAGCAAAAACATTAACCAAATCGACAACATAACATCGCGGTCGACTAATGCCAAAATGTGGGCGGGACCATAGATTATTATAGAATTTACTAAAATACGTTCCGGAGCGAAACGTTGCTAGATGTTTAACATGTGATGTTATTTGCGTTGCCTTGTTAATGCTCTACAATAAAAATACGCGCAAGGGGAACGCAGAATCGCGTAAACAGGCAGAATCCCGCCATTTTGTCGACTCGGAATGACGAAACTCAAAGAGACTTTGAACAGGCGTGCGGAAGTTTGACAGGTCACTCAATGAGTTTTCTGTACAGACCGCGCAGCATTCAAATACGTTCGGAATGTTAACACTTTTTACTAATTCAATTTCAGAGAAACTAATGTGGTTGTTCACTAGTATACAAGAGCCACCGTTTCGCTTAAGTCTTGTGAAGGATGTAGCCAAAGTAAAGTTAGGAACTTTCAAACAGTCAACGTCACTCTGCTTCATATTATGTTCCGTAAAACAGAGAATATCAACACACTTTCCACTGGTTGCAAAATTATCCAAACGTTCTGTTATTATATGAGCCTTTGCTATTAGACCATTTATATTTTGATGCAATATGCATAAGCTGTCATAGACGAAAAAAATGTTGATTAGAGACATCAGTAGCACATGAACAGAAAGAATTCGGTGAATCACAAATTAAATCATCTTTAAATGATGAGGTTTCGCTCAAAGATTTCACGGTATTTGCATTACAGTTCGTATAAACGTAGCTTTTCATGTCATAGAAAATATTTGTGATTCCGTGGTTACTGACTCGACCACTATGTCTTTGAAACATGATATAGTCCCATGATAGGTTTAAATTTGAGTCAAATAATGTGGCGTATTTATGATTTTGTATGTCTTGGTAGAGAAGGTTATTAAATATTTCAATTCTAAAATTATACATTGTTGAGTAATAATCATATTTATATGTCGGTAAGCACAGTATTACATTAGTATGTTTTACAGCTAATAAAGTTTCGCGAATATTTATTATTATGTCAAAGTAATTATTAGTTTGTCGGAAGTCATCTTCCCCAATAAATATTATACAACTATCCATTTTCGTGTAATTAGTTAGCTTAGTTTGAATGTTACATAATAATTGTTTTATTCCACGATTTGGTAAACGGTAGTGACATATTTGGTGACACGGAAAAGTTAGTGTGCTATTGTTTTTTTTTATCAATTAGGTAGTTAGAATATGTTTATTTTTATATTCCATAAATCAAATTGTCTCACGTAACGTAAATGGTGGTTAATCGGTCAATCTTTCAATGAAACTAATATTATTTGTAGATTTATATTTATTAGTTATTAACCATTTATAAATTCAATAGTAGACAATGATCCAGTACAGCAGAAAAAATAACGTTAGTCTAAACACACAGATAAAGGAAGATTTAAAGGAATCTTTTTGAATGCACCGGACACACTTTTGACATCAATGAGTCGCATGTGCATTTAGATTCTACTAAATTTTTCTCTATATGCTCTACCAACATCTTGACGTGACAAATAGGGACTTTATCACAAACACAGGTCTCACATGTTTTTTGAGTGTCGGGATCTGTGGCAGTATCGCTAATAAAATAATTCTTGTCATTATCTAATGGCAGGCCTGGGAAGTAAATAGAATTCGCAAGTTTAACGGCATTTGATCTTTCGGAGTTAACTGGTGGTAAAGTGTTTTCATTCCAGTCGATTGGATAAACGTCACTATTAGAATACGTTTCTAAACTCACACTTTCGGCAACTGTATTTGCGGTATGGTGAATTAAATTGACATTCTCGAGAGAATATTTCAAAACCATATCGTCTTCATTATTTTGAGCAGATGTTGACGTTTCATATGTAAGTACATCGTCAGGGACTGAATGACAATTTACGATGTTACTATTTTTGTTTTGAGTGCCGTGCATTATGTAAGGAAAATTTTGATTATTGTTATTGTTAACCAGAAACCCTTTCCAAAGACTATCAATTTTATCATTATTAGCCTGAACTATAGATTTCATGCAGAAGCAAGAACCAAGGTCACCGTCGCAACTACAGTCCACCGTATATCCAATATAAGGTGCACGAGGAGTTTGACTTTTAACTACATGGCTGTGTGCGTCTAGTTTGCTTTCATAATTTTCACTTATTTCTATTTTAGGCTTCATACTGTTGGTCTTATTGTCGATGGCTGTTGGTTCTTGGTCTATAGCAATTTTGGGAAATTCATAAATGTCACATGTGTTAATAGCTTGTTCTGCGTAAAGATTTACAAAGACTTCTTTAGTTCCAAACATGTCAGGAAATTTCCGAATGTCCACTTTATCCGTATTGTAACAACAGTCACAAGTATTATACATGACTCCATTAGATTTGCTATCTGTAGTAATATAGTCCGTTTCTGTAGTTCGCGCATTTTTATTACTTTGCGGCCGCATGATGTCACATGATTTGGCTTCCATTCCCAAATTAGGAGGTACTTGAGATGATATATTTTCTTTAAGAATCATAGAGTTGTTTGAATTCTGTTTTGAGAATTTTGTGACCACAGATAAGTTTTGAACTTCAACATCATTATACTTTACTTGTGAAATATTTGTGTCTTTTTCGGGCAATTCTGTAGGAGGTAATATATGGTCTCCTATATGTATAATTTTTGTACGCGTCTCAGTACTATTTTTGCATGTGCAAATATCTTTCAAGCGTTGAAAATCATTTTCAATTAAGTTACTTACTTCCTCTAAGACTTCCGGTAATATGATATCTTTTCTATCGTTTAAAACACATAAACATTGGACACGTTTTATTTTTATTTTCAAATATTCCTGTAAAAGCCCATACGCTCTATTCCAACTGCCTTTATTTGGTAACCCTCCCGGGCAACCACATTTCATTTTATTAGCGCAATCTGAAATTACTTGTTTAACTCTTTGTAAAATAGTCGAAAATATTTTTTCTTCTTCTTCTGGAGGTATACATTTAGATTTACATGAAAACGATCTAAATTCTTCAAATTTTTCTTTAATGTGTTCCTCTAATAAATGAAAGGCATTTACCTCTAAATCTCTAGAATCATCCACATTAACATCTTTGCAACAAAGACACGATTCTAATGTGTTATCGGTATGTTTAATATTTTGTGAATCAATGACTTCATCTTTATGTATATTTTCGTGTAACTTATTATCAAAAAAGTTATTCATAAAGCTTGAAAATTCTTCAAATTTAGCTTTACATTCACATTTTGTACAATCGTTAAATTTAGAGTCATCGTTTTTTTCCCTTGTCAAAACATTTGGTTTCGTTAACGAATTTGATTGTTCAATGTTAGATAAGTTTGGAAGTTTCGTTCGACGTTCAACATGTTTGTCTTTGGGAATCATTAAGCCATCGACATTATGGTCAACGGTTTTTAATTTTCTTTTTGTTTGTTTATTGGAACCTAAATCATCTAAAGTGACACCCAAAAATTTTATAAAATATTCACTACTACTTGAAAATAATTCTGTGTTTTGAGGAACGTTCCTCATGTCAGATTTTTGTTTCATTTCTTTTTGGATATTTATACAATTGCAAATTTTTGGCTTGCTATTAAATTCATTGAATTCTGGAACATCTTTCGATCGCACCACTTGGCACTGATTTGATTGAATTTGTACATCATAGAATTCTTCAGTCTGAGACCTTTTATGATCTTTTTGCATTTCTTGATATATTTTACAGTCACAAATATTTGTATTTATACAGTGAAATGGAATATTCTTGTTACCATCATCGTATTTTTCCTGATTATTCACCGTGTTGGATTCAATGTTAGTTATACATTTACAATTATTTTCATGACTCTTATCTAAATAAACGGTGCCCATATATTCTGATTCAGTGGTGGCAGGCTGTTTTAAAAATGATCTATGATGTTTATCGGTCCTCATTGAAGCGCTTTCATAAATATCACTTACATTTACTTTCTTTTTATTACTTGCCGTTGAGATCGATACATTAATGTTTGAATCATTTTGGGTAAGAATACGCATTGCCTCTTTAATTGTACTTTTAGAACATTTACATAGACTGCTTTTAATACTTTGTATACATTTCTCTCGGGGAACCAAGTCATACTTCCACGAAGCTAATGTCTGTAAAAGTCTATCAATAGAAGTATTGGATGGCATTTTACGAAAGCATTTGCAGTTGCTATTACAAGGTTCAGATGTTATGCTGCCGTTTTCTTGCAGTTCAGGAGATGGAAGATTAATGTTGATAGGTTTTGTTTGTTTTATACTAGAAATCTGTGGCATTATGTCTTTTAGTGACTTTTGCTTCCATAAGGATCTTCCACTATTGTTTAACTGGGCATTCTGCAAACTTTTACAATTTTTTTGTGGTCCACACAAACATAGGTTTACTGCATACGATTGATCATGAACTTGATTGTTCCTTTGTTTGGATGATTTTTCGTAAATTGAACCTTTTTTAAATAAATTTTTACTATCCTTTCTCCTAGTAACTCCAAATTTATTTTGATTTGAAGTTTTCGGGGATTCATCTCTCCTTGTAGCTCCTATTTTGTTTTCATTTGAAATCCTCGGAGATTCATCTCTCCTAGTAGCTCCTATTTTGTTTTGATTTGAAGTCTTCGGGGGAGATTCATCTCTTCTAGCAGCTTCTAACTTGTTTTGATTAGAAGTGTTCGGGGATTCATCTCTTCTAGCAGTTTCAATTTTTTTTTTATTCGAAATTTTCGGGAATTCATATCTCCTAGTAGCTCCTATGTTGTTTTGATTTGAAGTCTTCGGGGATTCATCTCTCCTAATAGCTCCTAATTTATTTTCATTTGAAGTGCTCGGAGATTCATCTATCCCGCTAGCTCCTAATTTGTTTTGATTCGAAGTCTTCGGGGATTCATCTCTCCCTCCTAACTTGTTTTGATTTGAAGTCTTCGTGGGTTCATCTCTACTAACATCTCGTGAAATGTTTATTTCTTGTTTTATACATTCTCCGTAGTATTTGGAAGGATCTTCATTTTCTATGACCTTAAATTACAAAACATTATATTATTATTGGGACTTGAATCAACTAGCTAAAGCAGCTTGAATCAACCAGCTAATTGAAATTAGACTTTTCAATGTAATATTTCAGATGCCTATAATATAGCCACTTACCGAAGCGTCTTTAACGAATTTAAAAATGTTTTCTTCCATTAGTTTCAGATCTTCTTTTTTGATAGAGTCCTGTAATAAAAAAATGACAAAACAAATCAATACAGTGAACATGCTATAACTGCTTCATCTATCACTGTTCGTCTATTCCCATTTTATCATAATCTGTATTTTAATTATCAATGAAGTACCTCATAATGGAGATTTATGTGATTAAGTTTAAATAAGCGGAGTCTATAAAAAAGAAAAACAAGATAAACTAAAAATATCTGTTATAAAGCCAGTACCATTTAAAAAAGGAGACAAAACTAACATGAGCAACTATAGGCCCATAGCATTGATACCTATTTTTGGAAAATTTGTTGAAAATGTGTTGTTTAATTGTCTCTTACTTTGTTTGAAACACGCAACATTCTAACGTCCAAGTCAATATGATTTCAGAACAACAAATACATAAATGTGACAATATATAACTTTTTACATAAGGTAATGACTAACTTGGATAAAGGGCTGCCGGCTGTCGCGCTATACATGGACATGTCGAAGGCTTTCGACCGTGTCGACCAAAAGATCCCCTTAAGACGCTGACAATACCTAAACCGCGGTCACTGTCAGATTGCATAGAAAAGTAAAGAGAAGCGCAATGACACAACGCTTGTAATTTATTGCAAAATATGAAGCAATTATCTATTTACTCAAAATTGTTTTTTATTTTCGATGAGTTGAGTAATCGAAAATAAAAAAACAACCAAGTACTGCATTCAAATTAGACGTTCTTGTTATTAATTAAATACGTAACGTATGTTGTTATTTAATGCAGATTTTGGATAAGAACTCAAGGTAAGAGAGAGTTTAACGTTAGTTTGTATCGATATTTTTTTTCAAAACGTGTTTTAGTAACAACCAAGTTCTGGGAAATATGTTCAAAATTAACATATATTTTTTCCGCTACCACAAACTATACAGATTTGGCAATTTTTTTTCTTAAGAGAAGTTTATTGTAGTCAATTGGGTCTTGTCAGTGCCTTAAGAAAGATGTGGATGTAGATATGGTGTTAGAGGTAATGTGTACAAACTCATAAAATCATATCTTAACAACAGAAAACAATTTACAGAAGTAAGGAGGTTAAATGCCACTACTAAAACAGAAAAAATATATGCTTCTGAATCTAGAACTGCCAAATTCGGCGTTCCTCTTGAGGAACGCCGAATTTGGTAGTTGGCCCCCTTGGGGGTATCGTGGGTCCTTTATTCTTCCTTGTTTATGTAAATGATATGCCTTCGGTAACAAATTATGGTATTACACTATTTGCTGATGATAAAAAAACCATTACCTAGGTAGCGACATTGAAGAAACTGAAGTAACAAAATTTTTATGGTTACATATTGACAACAAACTTAATTGGAAATTACATATTGACCATGTATGCAAAAAGCTGGGACAGTTTTCAGTAACATATTACCACGGTTACGTTATATATTCTGGGGCAAGAGTACACACAAGTAGCGTCCTTTCACTGCTCAAAAATGTTGCATCAGGGCTCTAAGTAACTTATATGAAACTGACTCCTGCAGGCTTAGCATGACACTCTCTATTTCTTCGAAGAATAGACACGGCTCTTTCCATACAACGTGACATTTCGTTTCTCCTTTTTTGACATCCCACCGTAGAAATCCTTCTACATAAAAAGGACCTAGACAAAGATCGTTAGAAACGAAAGACAAGCTGACAGTTTGTAAACAAGTGCTCCTACTCTATAAAAGACTTCCAATCAGAGAAATCACTGCTCTCATATAGTCCTCCTAAGTTATGTGTACTGTAGAGGTTCTATGATAATGCATTATCCTAGCCGCTAGTTGACACTGACAACTTAAGACGCTGACAACACCTAAACCGCGGTCACTGTCAGATTGCATAGAAAAGAAAGAGAAGCGCGATGACACGACGCTTGGAATTTATTTCAAAATATAAAGCAATTTTCTATTTACTCAAAATTGAGTTGAGTAATCGAAAATAAAAAACAACCAAGTTCTGCATTCAAATAAGACGTTCTTGTTATTAATTAAATACGTAACGTATGTTGGTATTTAATACAGATATTTTGGATTAGAACTCAAGGTAAGAGATTAGTTTAACGTTAGTTTGTATAGAGATTTTTTTTCCAAACGTGTTTTGGTAACAACCAATTTCTGGGAAATATGTTCAAAATTAACATATATTTTTCCGCTACCACAAACTATATAGATTTGGCAATTTTTTTTCTTAAGAGAGATTAGATTTGAAATGATGAATTGTCACAGAGACTGTCTTGGATGAACTCACAAAGGAATGTGTATTGAATTTTAAAAGATAAATATATTAACAGTTATCAAAAAGGAATATTATTTATTAATGCAGTACGTCCCGCACACTACAATTAGTGGAGGCTGGGTCGAATCCCAGTAAAAATAAAACACCTACCAGCAAAAATCACGAGTACGCTCCCATCGTCCGCGAGAGGAATCCTTGGAGATACATTTTATTGAAATACAGAGAAGTATAATTTTACATTATAATTTAAACGTGCAAAACAGGGTTTCGAAAAAATGTACCGTGTGAGTACTTGTTTTTCTGGTCATTTTGATGAATCGATTGAAGAGTTCTTGGAGCAGTTCCAAGCTACGAGTATATCTATATTTAAAGGATGTTATAAACCGGAGGAGAAATTATTGTTATTACCGGCATTTTTAAAAGGCAGTGCCTGGTATTACTATAAAACAATTAAAAAACTCCTGTACAACCTTTGAGGAGGTGATAAGGTGGTTTGTATCTGTAATTTTTATGGTGTACATAATAAAGAGTATTCTATCTATCTATCTATCTAAAAGAAGAGTTTGAGGCCTGCGATAATGCAGAGCTGTTCTATAATGCAAAGTAAGAACAAAAAACCCTAAATGAATATTTATATAGTCTATCAGAACTGGCCAGTAAAGCCAACATTAAGAAGGATTCAACATTCAGAATACAATTTTTAGATATAGAGATTCCCCAGTAATCACCAGTGTTTTTTTATCACGAAGTGTGACAAAAACATTAACGATGTAGTTAATATTTTACAAGTTTTAACCAGGTATTACATGTTTGAAACTAAATAAGCGACTACATTTAGGCACACTATTATGCAAAAGGTTTCCAGCTCTATACGGGGATGAATTTAAAGATTTTCACAGCTGTGAAGTTTACAAAAACAGATTTTTTTAACTTATATTTGAAATAGCTAGTACGTGAGGTCGTTGACCCTAAATTTTTAATAACCATATTTTTTCATTTAAACCTTTTTTTGGGTGGGAAATTATCAAATAACTTCTCCCGTTCTGGGCGGAGCGGGAGGGTGTGTCAGACTTTTTTTTTTTTTGAGGATGGGAAATCAGCAAATAACTTCTCCCGCTCTGGGCGGAGCGGGAGGGTGTGTCAGACTCTTACTGACTAAAACCCACCCGTATTCCTTCCTGTTGCCTATGTTGCCAGGGGACTCGGTGACCCATAAGTACCTTCCCGCGACCCCGGCAGGCATCGGCCCTAGTGGACCCCTACATTTGTGCTGACATCTCTTTGAGGCGCGCGTGGAATACGACGCGCTGTCGACCCGGGCCTGGTCCTTGCCGAACGGTGAGCTACCCATTGCTCACCGTCCGCAAGCCCACGCCTACGGTGGCCGGAAATCCGCCTGGGATTCCCGACGCCCAGGGCGTCTCCTGCGGCGGCTAGGGGCGAGAGCGCGCGAAACATGCCTTTCCCTCAACCGTCCCGCCTCCTCCTTCGCGAGCATTACTGCTTCGCAGAAGGAGGTGACGGCTGCCCATGCCCTCTCGCTCCGTACCATGGCCTGAACCAGGGCCGGACGCGAGAGATCTCTGCCACCGATCGCCTCCACGAGGACACGGCGGTGCTCTGCCCAGGCCGGGCAGACCTCCACCGTGTGCTCCACCGTGTCCTCCGGGCGATCCACGCAGTGGTGACACCCGGACGTTTCCTCCCGCCTTATCCGACACAGGAACCTCCCGAAACTGCTGTGTCCGGTGAGGACCTGCGTCAGGCGGAAGGTGAGGACGCCGTGGCGCCTCTCTAGCCACTCCTCAAAGAGGGGACTTATCGCCGCAATCGTTGCGTGCCCAGCACTGGGTTGCGATAACCGTACTTTCCATGACGCCATGAGATCCCGCCGGAGCTCCGTCCGCTGTGCCGCGATTTCTCGCGGCAACGGACTTACGCCCCGGCGTTTCGCCTCCTCGTGCCACTCCCATACGTGCGCGAGGACTTTTACCTCCAGATCCCATGGCGGCAATCCGGCAAGGAGGCTCGCTGCCTCACAGGAGACCGTGCGGTATCCCCGGAGTGTATCAGACTCTTACTGACTAAAACCCACCCATGTTCCTTCCGTTGTCTGTGTGTTGCCAGATGCCACAGTATCCCTTTATAGACTTTCCCGCAACCCCGGCAGGCATCGGCCTTAGTGGTGGAACCCTACACTTGTGCTGACATCTCTTTGAGGCGCACGTAGAACACAACGCGCTGTCGACCCGGGCCTGGTCCTTATCGGACGGTGAGCTACCCATTGCTCACCGTCCCTACGGCCTGCGCCTGCGGTGGCCGGGAATCGGCCTGGGATTCCCGACGCCCAGGCCATCTCCTGCCGCACCTAGGGGCGTGAGGGCCGAAATTTTCCTCTCCCTCGCCCGTTCCGCCTCCTCCTTCGCAAGCATTATTGCTTCGCAAAAGGAGGTGACGGCTTCCCATGCCCACTCGTTCCGTACCATGGCCTGGACCAGGGCTGGAGAGATCGCCACCACCGATCGCCTCCACGAGGACACGGCGGTGCCCCACCCAAGCCGGGCAGACCTCCACCGTATGCTCCACCGTGTCTTCCAGGCGATCCACACAATGGTAGCACCCGGGCGTTTCCTCTCGTCTTATCCAGAACAGGAAGCTTCTGAAGCAGCCGTGTCCGCTGAGGACCTGCGTCAGGTGGATGGTGAGGACGCCGTGGCGTCTCTCTAGCCACTCTTCAAAGAGGGGACTTATCACCAAAATTGTTGCGTGCCCAGCACTGGGTTGCGACAATCGCACTCTCCATGTCGCCATGAGATTCCGCCGGAGCTCTGCCGTGGTCCGCTGTGGCGTGATTTCTCGCGGCAGTGGAGTTACGCCCTGGCGTTTCGCCTCCTCGCCCCACTCTTATATGTGCGCGAGGACTTTTGCTCCCAGATCCCATGGCCCACACCGGTGCCCCGTAAAGGGCCATGGACCTCTGGCAGTGGCTCCACCGGCTGTCGAGGACGACTCCCAGGTACTTCATCGTCGACTCGACGCCGATGTGAACCCCTCCTACTGTTATTTACCCCTATAACCCCGGTTTAAGACGACCAGGCCTGTCTTCAGAGCCCAGTCCTCCACCATCCTGCCCCGTGTGTCCATATACTGGGAACCTCAAGCCACATTCTTGGCATTGAAGTCCCCGAGGACGAGCACGGGGAGGGAACCGAAGCTGACGACGACGACTCTCAACTCCGCAAGGAAGTTGTGGAACTCGGCAAGAGTTCGGTTTGGGGAGAAGTATACCCCTACTACGACAATTTCCCCGCAACCGTCCTCTCTTGACAGCCTCTAGGGACGGAGTACCGATGAAATTAGAGTCACTGAACCACTCAGGTCTTCTACCCAGTCATCTCTGGGCGGGACAAAGTACGGCTCAGCAACCACTGCAATATAAATCGACCACTGCGCCATGCTCTAGAGTGAGTCTAGAGCAACAGATCCTGAGCGGAGGCGCAGTGGTTGATGTTCGCCTGGAGGAGGCGTAATGGGGCCATTATTGGCATTCTATATCAGCCCCCTCCCAACCCCTTTGTGAGGGCCCTACCGCGGCGGCTTCAGCGGTGACGACGACGGTGGAGGCAGTAGCGGCGGCGGCAGTGGCAGCAGCTGCGGTGGTGACGGTGTTGGTAAAGAGCTTGCCCCTGCCCCTAGCTTTGGTGATTGGGGCGCAGGCCTTGCTCCTAATCCGGAGATTGGCTGGCTTGCCAGCCGACGCATATACGACGCAGTGCAGCGTGGCCTTGCACGAGCTGACTTTGTGACCGGGCAGACCACAGCGATAGTAGAGACCGCTGCGGTCCACCTCCGAGATGCATTTAGCTCCCACGTGGCAGCCCACCTGGCAGCGGAAATACCTCAGAAGTCTGGGTTCCAGCAGTTTGACCTGCGCAGAAACCCGTGGTCTTTTGGCCCTCCCCGGCTATTTTCCTGACCGCTGACCCGGGGCAGCTTACCGTAAAGGCTCGCGTTCCCGTGAAGGGGCTGCCACCTGTCCCTCCATCACGGAGTCGTCCAAGCCTAGGATGCATATGCCAGTGCACTTGGTGGGCCTGGACACTCGGGCCTCATCTTTATTTAGGACTGCCCTAAGCCTTTCGGCCAGAGCATCAGCGGCCGGGCCGCTGGCCGCAGCAGGGACCTCCAGCATCCGGGCCCCAGTCACTGTGAGCGTTACCCTGATACTATCAGCAGCGCCAAGCTTCTTGAGGTCCAACGCCTCCACCACCTTGGTGAGCCCTTAGTCTGCCCCGACGAGCCTGGTTTGGCCGTGGCAGTTGCGGCGGCGGAATACGAGTCGGCCTTCCGCTGGCCCGAGACCAGCTGGTTCGCCGCTAACGAGGGGCGCAGAACGATGGCCTCTAGGGTAGATAAACGATTCCGCAAGGAACCCATTTCCTGCCGCACCAGGGTCATAACCCGGTCCTCAGCAGGCACGGGTCGTCCCTGCCCATGCTGCTCCTCCCTGCGGCACCACTCAGGGGCTGACTCCTCGGAATCCAGCCAGGTCCGCTCGGATCTCCTCGTTTTCCTTTTGGATAAGCTTCATGATGGCTGTCAAGCGGGCGTCCTCCGCCCGCATCTCGGACATTCCATCCCGGAGGTCCGAGGTGAAAGGCCTTCGCTGCCACCACAATAGAGGCCGTGGCCGCGGATATGGTCTGGTCTTTAGAGGACTGGATCCTCTCCACGGCCACACCCATGATCGCGGCTACCACGACCTCCGCAAACCTGGCCGCACGCTCCAAATTGGAGCCGGCAGCGGTGTCCGGCTCACAGTTTGCAACTTCTGAGAGGTGGTGCCCCTCCATGGTGAGCCTCTCGGCTTGCTGAGCCGGCTCGGCTGGGCTGGCTTGGCTCGGCTCGGCCTCCTTGGTGGTGAGCCCTCTGCCCACCTCTTTTACTAGGGCGCCACCCCGCCGGCTGGAGTGGATCTTCTTCCTCTGTCTCTGGCCCGAGACCCACTCGGAGGACGACCCCGAGTTGGGGCGCTTTAGAGTTCGGATGAACTCTCTGTTCCTCCCGACCACCAATTCGCAGTCCGAGCTCCGACCATAGCCCATTGCGGTGGATGCAGCGTCAGACTCCGACCCCGCATCACTACCCTCCCCTTGACTTTGTTTTGTTTTGTTCGTTTTATTATTCTTTTCCATGCTTCCCACGAGTATGGGAGATGTTATCAGTAAACCTAGGGTCACCCCTTGTCCCTAGGCAAGTGTACATTTGTAACCCACTCAGGGGTCCACCGCCACCTACAACTACAAAGTTGCAGATGACACTCCTCAGCCATTCATACTCTCGCCGCTCTTATAGAGGTTATCTTCGCGATCCAGGCGACCAAGCCAAGACTCTCGTCCCGTTCCAAGTCTCAAAACATGACTGTGATCCCTTTACGGATTCGAAATCGTAATCCGTCAGGAGAATCGGTTCTCCCGCTGCTAGCTGGCTGGCAGGGTGAGTGCACAGCGAGCGCTGCCACTCTGTGCCCACTCGACCTGCCGTCTGTGAGCAGAGAGGGGAGTGGGCGACCGACGATCCAGCAATAAGCTCCTCTCTCGCAGAAATTCGCCACAGTCAATACCCTCTCCAACATGGAGAGACTATTGGCCGTGCCCAGGGTGCACAGGCCCGACGACTGCTCTTTCCCTCGAACGTATTTGCAAGGAACGAGCACCAGTCAGGCACACGAGGAGCTTTTCGGCACGCACCCCTTAAATTTAAACCTAACTCTAACTCAAAGCATTTATTTAAATTAAACCAGTTATAGGCACTTTTGTATTGTCAAGGGGTCGGTCAGTCAGAAAGGTTTACGCCCATTATGTTTAAATATCGATACCTACCTATCACGTCTACGGAGTTTCGCTAGCTAATTTATTTGGACGTTGAATAAATTTACAAATAATTCATACTATTAGGAGTTCCTATAACGTTTTTTACAAACTTGTTGTTATCTAGTGCAATGGTGCCAATGGTTTATGGAAATAAATTGGCAGTTAACGTCCTTATTGCAAAAAACTTATAAAAATGTTGAGTGACAAAATGTCGTTCTGCAACCGGAGTGGGTCACCCGACTGAGAGAAGACTTCATACAAACGCACAATGATAGACGTGCACTACACAAAACGTGGCAGGAAAACATATAAGCTTAGTTTTTCCTGCCACAGAACAGATGCTGTGGCGCGACGTTCGTGCTAATTTGGAAACACGACAAGATTACCGAAGCGCATACCTTTTCTGGTTTAACTGGATATTGTTTTTATTAGTAAGTGGGCGCAAAAGTGTGTTTAGATATGATGACTCAAAAGCGAGTCCAGGACCCTTTTCAACTTTTCTGTTGAAATTAATTCTTTAATTCATTTTACCTTCTTTAGATCTTCAATCTGAAGTTTTAGTTGCGTAACGTCCTGAATGGTTTGCCTCCAGAAGGTCGGTGGTGTCGTCTCACCACTTTGCCGGTGGATTGCCAGCGTATTTGTCGTTGTTGCCGGATTAAACGGTGAGTTCGGAGGCATCAGGCACGGAAACAGCGCAGCTAGATAAATATCACCAACATGATTTAAAAAATTATCTAAGGTAGTTCGTGCCTATGTGGAAAAAAAGCATACAAAATAATCAAGTCGCAAGAAAACGCATTGTCTTGGCCATTTGATATTTTGATATGTTTGTGCTCGCAACTGGAAAAAAGTTTAGTATGCATCAGCTCAGCATACATAAAATATGCATTTTACATAAACATCAAGTACATTCGGATTTTGGAGAGGAGATTCTGGTGCTAAACCTGACGAAAAAAGCATCATTTAGGCTACCTAATCTATCAATTTTTTTTTATTTTTTTAGTTAACTCAAGAATTTTCACTTACTTGGTTTTGATTTGGTGCAGGTGTAACCATCAGCAGGTAAAGGTTCACATTTACAAGGCGGTGGTCCTGATGTTAAGATGTCCTTGGCCCGCTGCTCCAATTGCGAGCTTCGTTCACGGAACAGGTCCTCGGCAAGCTGGTTGGCCAACTTCATGGCGCGTCTCTCTATTGCTCTCTGCTGCCATCCCTCCTTCAGGTCGTCTTCTGGAGTTGGTGTCATCTTTGCCACGTCAGCACATGTTTCTCCAACCCACTATTGTAAATAGATATTAAACTTTAAACAGAAAAAGCAAGACAGTTAAACAGTTACATAAAAAAAGCAGTTTTTTACTTAAGTAGTATTTGTAAACAAGAGTATGCAGTCAATCAATCTGCCTAGCCTTTTCCCAACTATGTCGGGGTCGGCTTCCAGTCGAACCGAATGCAGCTGCATGAATACTAGTATTTTACAGGAAGCGACTGCTTATCTGACTTCCACAACACAGTTACTGCGGAATACGATACCCCTTAGTAAGACTGGTTGTCAGACTTTCGGGCTTAAGACGACCCCTAACGACTGTCAAAGATGCACAAATGACAGCCGGGACCCACAGTTTAACGTACTTTCCGAGGTACGGATGTGTCTCGGTATATCCACAACGACCCAAGCGACTGATTACTTAATATGTAGTAATTTTAAATATTTTACCCTGGCATGGTAGTTTTCAATAGATGTAGCAATAGCAATATCTAGTTCACTCTTTAATAATTTTGAAAAGAAATTTCTTAAATTGGTCTTGGTAACACTAGGTCGATCCCAGTTGTGTTGGTCTTCGAGACACTTCAGCAGCTGGCATGGCATCTGCAAGCCGGCGCCGCACAGTTCCGTCTGCAGCCCTCCGAACAGGTCCGACAACAAGTTGGACAGTATCCTGCCCCGCAACGACGTGCACGAACACGACTCCTAAGAAATAAAAATCCGCTATATATATGTTTCTCTCTATATAGGTTCCATAGAATTGGTATATGAGATGAGTACATTAGTGATATGAGATAAATAAGGTGATTGATCGACCGACTTTATTTTTCGCTCATGTGCCACTCTAAGTACGGGAACTTAGTGCAACACAGGCGAACGCTCTACGACCCTTGTAGAGTTTTAAGTATGCGTACTTGCTCGTCACCAGCCACTTAAAATGATACTGGTACACCTTTGATAAAAAAATATCGCCTCCTTCGCCAGAGAAGTATAGAATTCGGCCACATCACCACGGCGCGTTGCTATTGAACAAACCCCAATTATTCCGTGCCGGGGTATGTGGCCGAGCCCTTACTACTTACTGTTTTACCCACTGTTCATATCTCAGGGATGCTACACACTTGTTCGGGTTGGCATGATTCGGCACTACAGTAGTATAAAATAGGGGGACCTGCTACAAGATCCAGGTCCGCAGGAGGGCAGTGGTGGCCCAGTGGTACGGCCGGCTTACGAGTTGTAGGTCGTAGGTTCGAACCCGGACAGACGCTTTACTGTGTGTAAGTTATTTCATCACCACTGCTTTAAAAAACGGTGAAGGAAAACATCGTGAGGAAACCGGCATGTCCTAGAACCAAAAATTCGAAGACATGTGACATCTACCAACCCGCACTGGACTCGCGTGGTGGATTACGGCCCACTCCCTCTCACAGAGAGGAGGTCTGTGTCCCAGCAGTAGGAACATTATAGGCTGATTATGTATTAAAATAGATAAAGTGGAGACTATTATTAATTAGGTAAAGGAAGAGACTTAGATAGATAGAAATTATATTTTAAAATGTCTTTCCGTGTCTGCGAGTGAGTGAGTCGATAAGTGAGTTTTGTCAAATATACCTCTACTAGTAAATTACACCTTAACTTAAACTATTAAATCTTTAGCACTCTGTTAAACTGGTTCTACAAGTAGGGTCCTAAAAATAAATAAAATCAATTATCAAAAGCATGTTTAGTTTGAGAGTTAGCACAAACCAAATCTTTACTTCTTCTATCTGAAGATTCTGGTTTAAAATAAAGTTCAGTGTGTTGGAATAAAACTACATTCAAAACGAATAATTACTGTTAGCACCTTACCTGCCATATAAAGCTGGTGTGTAGGAAATCTAAATGGACGAAAAGTGGCAACCTTTAAAACTGCTCTTTGGGCGCGTTCTAGGTGCAGTAAAATTGATTTAGCGGCACCACTCCAGGGGGGTTACCATCACCTCTTATAGCAGTATTATTATAATATTACTTCACAGTGGGAAAGTGATGGAGCTATACAGGACTTATAGCTCCATCTCTTTCTCACGCTAAGTAATATTGAAATAATACTGCTATAAGAGGTGATGGTTACCCCCCAGGGCATTATGCAGTAGGTAATAATAGATTGACAGAAAGCCAAATAAACCTGTCCAATTAATTTATCCGGCAATGTTACGTAAATTAAAAAAGAAATATATTAGTTTACGCATTCTGGTGCATAATAAATCAATGTGTTTGCGGAAATTCAGGTTTGAATCGTGACATATTTGATATGGTCGGTTTTAGCTAAAGTGGGACAAGTGCATGCAATGTCAGCATAAAGTAAATAACAATTGTTATGCGCTTGAATGTTTGGATTAGTAAGCGATGGATTAGTGTTTCTCATTGTAAATAATACTGTATGTTTGTGATTGGTTTTATCTGTATTTAATGTTAAGAGATGTTTGTGATGCCAATTAGACACAGCATTAAAACCATTCTGTGCTACCTCATAGACTTCGGCCTTTGAATAAGCTGCCAACAATAGAGCTGTGTCATCCGCATATGACATAGTTATACCCTTTTGGAGTGTCAAATTGCACAGGTCATTTATATAGATTACAAACAAAGTAGGTCCCAAAATACTGCCTTGTGGGATTCCGTAACAGATATTTTATGTTCAGAACTCATGCACTGACCTATTTTTACACACTGATGGTGGTCGCTAAGGCAAAAGATAATAGTTGCAATTATACTCCCCGTATTCCCAGCATTTCTAACTTGTACAAAAGCACAGTAGATGAAATTGTGTCAAAAGCCTTGGCAAGGTCTAAAAATATCCCTATGGTGTGCATGTCGTTATCCAGGTTTGTGCTTATAAAATTTGTCAGATGGTGAACAGCTTGGCTTGAAGATCTTTTAGGTCTAAAACCAAATTTATGATCAGAGAGTGATTTATTACTTTCAAGATATTTTACTAATCTACTGTTTATATTATTTTCCAAAATCTTTGAGGGGCCTGTTAAAACTGAAATTGGCCTGTGCCTTACACAATTTTTTTCTCCAGCTTTAAACACACGGGTGACAACAGGTTTTTTAAGCAATTTAGGAAATATTCCTTCTGACCGCTGACTGAATAAGTGAAGACTCCATGATAATATTATATGCATTACTTATAAATATGTAAAGCAAATGAATTTCTTATTATTTAATCGCGTTCCGCGTAAATATTAATACTCTTTGCTTAATAACACTAAAGAGTTTTTTTATGACAGCACGGATACAGACAGTACGGATGTCAACTAGAAAAAGGTAGAGATGTCAAGATGACATGAAAAAGTACAATATTAATTTTTAGTTGTTAAAGATTTTAGTAATTAAAATTTATTAAAAGAAGAGTCGACATAGGTGTACTGAAATACTTTAAATGTCGTTTCTTTCATTTCAGAAGCAAAACATTTGGGTTTTATTATTACGCCTAATATTATAAGAAATATCTTATAAATATACCTAGTAATTGATAATTTATACAAAATTTGGGCACATCATGATGATTACAATTTAATTGAGATAAGAAGATATAAACGAGATAAGGTATACGATACATAAGAGAAAAGAACAATAACGTATCTCGTATTATGCCATCTATATGCTTGGTAAAGTGGTAAATCAAAGTGCACTTCTATCTGCTTACCACGCTTACATTGTTTCGAGACTAAAATATGGTATAATGTTTTGGGGGAATGCCACTGATAGAGAAACTGCCTTCAAAGCCCATAATAAATGTATCCGGGCAATATGAGCATTAAAACCTACAGATACTTGTAAACGACATTTTGTAAATTAAAAAAATATTGACATCCCCATCACTGTATTTCAAAGAACTAGCATTAGACATTAGAAATAACATAAAAAAATATGAAACCTTAAAATGTACAAGGCTTGCCAGTATACTTCGTGCAATACGCCATAGAACAGCTATGTTTGACAGCAGCAATGTTTGAGAGTGCATTTTGTATGGGCCCTAGAATATATAATAAATTACCTAATTGCCTAAAAGGAAGCAAAGAATTGTACATCATTTAAAAACTTATCTGATCAATAAAGCCTATTATAAAATTAATGATTATTTAAATGATATTTGTATTTTTTTTTTTTAAGTTAAGTTATAATAATAAAATTATTTAATTAATGAATTTCGTAAATAATCTAATATTCATATTTGTAATAGTTAAATGAATGAATAACGTAAGATATATTTTTATTAGGTAGACATATTAGGTAGATATTTACACACCTGTTTAGGTAGGATATGGTTCTGGTAGGAACTTTTGTTGTATGTACGAGGGCGACACTGAAAGTTTTTAGAATTTTTAGAATTTTTGAAAACGGAACTCTGCCAATATTATTGTGTATGTATTTTATTCATTTGTCATTTTTTTACGATTTGGCGGCAAATTGAAAATTATCTGTGTCACGTCAGCATGAATTTAACGCGAGAAATTATCGTACAATTATTTTTTATGACTTTCGATGTCATATAAGTCAACAAGAAAGTTATGATAGACTTCGATTGGCCTTTCACGATGAAGCCCCATCTCGTTCCACTGTTTACAACTGGTTTAATAAGTTTAAACGTGGTCGCACTAATCTCACCGATGATCTGCGTGAGGTACGGCCTTCTACGGCGTCGACTGAGGATAACATCAGTGTTGTGCGACGTATGATAGAGACTGACAAAAGAGTGACTTATCAGCAGATTCGGACAAGCTTAAGCATCGGTATGAGTGAAGTGCACAAAATCCTCCATGAACATTCCTCATAATTTGACAGAGGCCCAAAAACTCCGTCGTGTTCGACATACTTACGGGTGACGAAAGCTGGATTTATTGTTATGATCCTGAAACTAAGAGACAGTCTGCTGTTTGGGTGTTTCCTTCCGAGGAGTTGCCAACTAAAGTGAAGAGAGGTCGAAGCGTGGGAAAAAATATGGTGGCCTTGTTCTTCGGAAGGACAGGTCATTACGCAACAATTGTTTTAGAGGATCGAAAAACAGTTACTGCAGAGTGGTACACTAACAATTGTTTGTCACTTGTCTTGGTAAAAGTTCGGGAGAAACGACCGTGCAGTAGGATCCTCCTTCACCACGACAATGCCTCGTCGCACACCGCAAAGAAAACAATCGCCTACCTACTTGGCGACGTCAGACGTGGAATTACTGGATCACCCGCCCTATATAGCCCCGACCTCGCACCTTGCGATTTGTATTTATTTCCGAAAATAAAAGAAAAACTTCGAGAAAAACGTTTTATGGACGCCGAGGAAGCAGTGGCTGCGTTTCAAAATGCCGTCGAAGAGACCCCTAAGTACGGGTGGGTAAAGTGCTTTTCTCAGTGGTTCCATCGGATGCAGCGATGTATTGATGTAAATGGACACTATTTTGAAAAGAATATACATATATATATACAATACATATATAATAACAAAACTTAATTTTCTAAGAACTTTCAGTGTCACCCTCGTATCACCTCATGTTTAAGCAAATAAATGATTTGATTTGATTAAAGCCTATAAAAATACAAATGAAAAATATTTTTTAAAACAGTAAAAAAGCACTTCGGATTGAACCCGCTATCACAGATAATATAATACTACGGCTACTAAAGTAGGTAGGTACCTACATACTTACCAATCGAACATCTCGAAAAAAGAAATAATTTATTATTAGTCTCTAACGACTTGCTTATAACCTTTTGGACATAGAACCTTTTCCATTAAACTATTCGTACATCGGTTGCGTTACTAACTTTGCTATTGGCCATATCGTACGTTACATTGAAAGATACGAAAACAACACTTTTATCAATTTGACCACTAATATTAATCACAAAATTTTATATTACCAGGAAATTATCCTCGGGCGCGCACGAACAAACAGCTGCCAAAGACGGCGTACGCTTAACTTGCACCTTCTCATCCACGGGGATCTTGCACCGGCACTCTAAAACCTTTTCCTGTAGTGCAAGCAGCATTTCCTTCTTCTTCATCAACTCATCCAACTGTCCCTGCATCTTTTTGTCGCATATCATCTTGCATCCTTCTAAGTCTTCTACCAATCCCGCTTTCTCTTCACGTAGCTTATCATGCTGCGAAAATGAACGGAATGTGGATGGTGGTCATTTGTGGAAAATTTGGTAGTTAGTTTTGGTTCCCTATTTTATATTTTGTATTGCCTTTCCAAAATAAATATGTATTATAGAAATTAGAGACTGCGACTTCATTCGTGTAGAAGTCTGAAAACCACATAGTGCCACTATGAGATTTTCCTACTGACTTTCGCTGTGCATTATCATGTGTTCTCAATCAGATTCTAAAGTAATATAACAGAATATGGTTGACAAAAAATACTCATAGGACAACTTTTTGTTTCACTCTGGTACTCCTGAATCTAAAGGTTAATGTCGGTAGCACACCTCCGCCGCGAAATCATAGCAGCGAAACCGCAGTAGTTCATTTGTCTCGAATCGGATGCGAGTAGCGGAACATGACGCGAGCCACTGGACTTTGGACAGTACCATCATGAGACGACATGGTACAAAGTCAAGTCGATTTTGCATGATAAGGAAACAGAATGAAGGATTCGTTGCCAAAAAAACAAGTATTCTTTCTTCTGCCGTCTTTTTGTCTTGCACTCTTCAGTATAGAGTGCAAGACAATTATAATTAGGATAATATGTTCCAGGTTCAGGCAGTTCCGTTTAAGTTTCAGAAGATAAACAGAAATATTTAATATCAAAATAAGTATTGTCCAATCATAATAATTGTTCACAAATTGTAAACTCATGCTTTGATGACAATTTTGTTAATCTAATCTAAATAGTGTGACAAGGTCAATTTACTAATTGGTAACAATATTTTTATGGATGACTAATTTTAATGATCAGTTTACGGCATTGTGCGGGCAAAAAATCTTCGTCTTTATTTCTAAAAACCGTAAAAGGGTTCCTATGGGATCACATCAAGATAACGTTCTACGGTCAACTGTTCGCCACATTGGTGATACTCATCAATCATAGTAGGGGTAACTTCCTCTGCCTCTGTAAAAAGCATCACGTGTATCAAAACATCGACCTGCCATCACCAAGCACCTTAGATTAAGCTGTACTTCCAACTTTTTATTCCAACATAATTAGCAAGAGAGTCGAAACTTTCACGAAAACTTGTCCATATTACGTTTATTATAATTTATTACGCGGTTTCTATTCAGGTCTCTACGTAGCAACAAGCTTCGTAATATTATATGTGCCCTACATACCTACGTGCCTACATGATACAACCATAGTTTGATTGTTTGACGTGAATTAGGCGTGAATACTTAGCCTTGAGACTTGTTGGTGGTTTTGGTAAGGCTAAGGTTTTGAAATCTCGAGAAACTTCAGTTTCATTTACACGAGAAGAGATTCATGCCCGTTGAGAAGCAACAATGTCCATACGACTTTTGTGGGGGGGGGGGGGGGGGGGGGGGCTCTCCGCATCGCATACTTTATATCTCCTTTCGATAATCTTCTATACCAGGCGTAAAACTTTCCTTGTTTAAATGAACTTTTATCCTAATGGAACTTCTCACCAGAAAGGTATGAACTTCATACTTCATGTATCTAAAATATTGGAAAACTTGATAAAAATACAATTTATCCAAATGCTTTGAATCGCTCAATATGTATTGGTATCTTATCATACCTGCGTCGTTTTGTAGACGCAGTTTTATTCACGACGTACCTTTTCAATAACAAAAAGCCTATTTATTTGTTTGTTAGTTATTGCAACAGTAATATGATGAGGTCCCTCAGGTAAATAAACCGAACAAAAAATATTTCTAAGTGCTATCAAACATTGTTCAATCATTGTTCTCCTGTATTGACGCACTTCAATGGTGATTAAGTTTCAGAAGGATAGCTAACAGTAACAAAATGGCTGCACACTTGTATCTACAATGGAATGTATATATACATAGGCACAGTAGGTATATAGGTAAGTACACGTGAATCCTTAGTGAAAAACGCCGACAAGTTTTTACTGCTGTTCAATATTTATCAGGCAAAACTGGAAAACTTCTCAGTAATTCTTGTTTGTGACATTTTGGCAGATATATACACCGCGTATGTAACTAGGTACTTATGCATAATTCAGGTCCATATTGCAAGAGTGAAAAACTACAATTTTCGAGAAGACAAGTTGGTGCAACAGTCGTATGTACGACGTTTAGAGGTAAGCCCAAACAATCGGTTAAGTTTGTGACAGATACAGCCAGTGACATTTAAAACTATAAGTATTAGGGTCAGGGTCTTCCGATCTTCAGCTCAGTGCCCGTTAGGGACTTATAAAGCATACTTCGTAAGTCGTGTAGGGGAAAGGTGTACGAGATGATCCGTTGAGGTGAGATGATCCTTTTTTATTGCAACGAACCTATTAGCGGCATCTAGTTGTTTTCATTGGTAAGACGTAGGCCCTAATATTCCCACGCCACAGTCAGTCGTAATGGCGTCGTGAGTGACAACCGATTTTTTTTTTGTGGAAAAAAACAAAAATTACGTGACATTGATCTATGTAAAGCTGACTTTAAGTTTATGTCAAATGTGATCTAGGTAGTCTATTGTAAATGTTGTTGTATTGGTACCTCTGTATATTGGTCTATTTTGTTTTTTTAATGGCGTAGTAACAGTTGAAAAGATATTGGTTATTTTATCGAACATTGAACAAAAATGTTTATGTTGGGGCGAGATAATTAAGGTAGGTACTAGTGTACAAGATGATCCGCACGGATTATCTTGTGCACCATCTTTAACCATTTGTATGTTAAAAGATTATGTTTTAGTTAAAGTATTTTGTCTAAAAAATATGACTTAGGTAAATAAATAGCTTGCATTATGGACAAAATAGTAGTAGACTTTATTCGTTTATTTTATCGATTTCAATCAATAACAAAAAGTACTTTATCTTGTATTAGACTATGTCTCGTAATTGTAAAAGAAAACCTAATCGTGGTGAGCGGTCGGAAGACTCCATGATCAAAACGCTGGATTCTGTAAAAAATGGCGTGCTTTATAGAACAGCAAGTAAACAGTTTCGTGCCTGTTATGTCACTAAAACGGCGGGCTAAAGGCAAAAATACAGTGGCTGTTGGTGCAATAAAATATTTAGGTAGAAAACCAGATATAGCTCTTCGAGCTCCTGAATCCACTTCAACAGCTCGAGCACGGGCCTTTAACAAACCAGTGGTAGACGAGTTTTATACCGTGTTAAGATCCATTCAAGAGACGAAAAATCATCCATGCCATCGAATCTAAAACGTTGACGAGACGAGCGTTTCTACGGTACCCATCAAAAACACAAAGGTTGCAAGAACTGGACTGGACTGGACTGGTTCATCTTTCGAAGGGTTCGAATGAAGATAGAATTAATGGATGGTGCACCGCCGGGGTCAATAATAACCCCGATGGGACCCCGGGGGGTTAATAGGCATGTAATTCATCTGGATGGATGAATCTGGAAGTTTTTACCAAATGGTGTGATATTTTTTTACGCAACACGAAGCCTTCTGCAGAGGTCCCAGTGCTATTGATTTTAGATGGCCACCTGTCACACACAATTTTTTTTTATTTAATTCTACCAAAACCTAGGACATTCCCAAAATAGGGGCAACATGATCCCCAGGATCATCTTGCCCCTACCGTAGGGATTATCTTGGACACCAGGGTGTACAAGATGATTCTTTGGTAATGTTTTTAAAAATGTGAATTATAATATTATTAGATCAAAAAAATTAACATTAAGAGTATGACAACAGGTAAACAGATAAATTTACTATGAATAAACGCTTTTAGGTATTTTAGGTCTCTGTATTAAATTGAATATCGTAACTACAAGCATTCTCCCTTACGTGAATCATCTCCTACACCTTTCCCCTACTACCTAATACCTTTATGTGTTAAATGGGGTGACTAATAACAATCATAGCACTATCGAGTTGCAGGGATCATAAAACGCTATGCGTCTGTAGCGTAAATGGCGCCGTGGAAACAGTCCGACTACTTTAGGACCAAACTAACGTCAGATAGCGATCGCGCTTCCACAAAATTACAGGCGCTATCGATGAAACCAAACCGACCTGGAGTTGCAATAAGTATGAAAATTAAAGTATAGTAACTCATAATATTCAGGAATATTTACTTTGTAAAGTATTATGTACCTAACTTTAATTATTGTCAACGTGAGTACTATGTGGTCATTTCTTTTTCTTTTATTTTATCTTTTTCAGATTATTTTAGTGATGGTCTAGACGGCAGTTTCGAGTACTTTATGCGCCCTATCCAAATGTCCTTTCTTTGGTATTGTTCGTCGAGTCGTTGAGCTCCTTAAGGTCTGAGTTGAGCTGATTACTGACAAATGCTTGCACTGACTGGACAGATCCACTCAAATCTGTGTGGTTCTTTCCTCAAATGGCCATTTCAGACAGAAATATGCATGGTCCTCACATGATCTGACTAAGATTATGTCTGGACTTTAAAAAAGACTGAAGACCTCTGAGTTTGTTTCGGTATTTCTTCTCAGAGTAGTCAAATAGAAAACACCGAATTCATATAGTTTTAAACATAATTATGTAATTAATTTGGACATAAAAATGGTTGTTTAGACCTACTTACAGAAATAAAATGATTTATCATTCCACTGACGATGAGTAACTTCTTAAGTAGGTACATTGCTACAGCAAAACAAAAAACAAAATACGCTAATCACAAAGCTAGGCAGCCTGATTTTTGGGGTACCTCGCCGTCCGATAAGGACCAGGCCCGGGTCGACACCGCGTTGTGTTCCACGCGCGCCTCAAAGAGATGTCAGCACAAGTTTAGAGGTCCACTAGGGCCGATACCTGCCGGGGTCGTGGAAAAGTACGAAAGGGATACCGTGGCCCCTGGCAACACAGGCAACGGAAGGAATACGAGTGGGTTTTAGTCAGTAAGAGTCTGACACACCCTCCCGCTCCGCCCAGAGCTGGAGATGTTATTTGATAATTTCCCATCCAAAAAAATAAAAATAAAGGCAGCCTGATTTTCAATCGCACTGCGTTGTTGTCAGCATTTGGGTAGGCGCTATTTGTATAATATTTTATTTAATGGAACCCAGGAAATTCCTTTAGGTAGTCTTTTCATTCAAGTAGATCATAATAATGACGTTTTATACCTAGTTGGTATTGAACTTAATCATTACGTAGCGGTATATAACTCACAAGATTCACGATAGGTACATACATGTTTCTTGCCCAGTAGAAAGCAATAGAGAGTGAAGAGATCTTCTACGAAAGTACGCTCATCTATTTTAGTCTTATTTTGGTGCATCCACACCAAAGTTACTTTTTAACCATTGATAACATTAAGTAACTTTCTATTATAACTGTTAGTAAATTTACATTTTTTAATTATTTTTGTTCATTGTTGTCCACTAACAATTGCAAACGTTGCTCAACAATATTCTGGAGTTATTAGATAAATAACTTCGGTGTGGATGCACCTTTAAATAGGAAGTAGCTTTTGCCCGCTACTTCGTCTGCGTGAAATTATCGCTCGCCCGCGCTATTACTTCGTTTTCACGTTTAAGGGTTCCTTCCAATTTTTGAGGAAGGTTTATAGACTATTTAACATCACGTTATCGAATTCAAAAATATATTTTCATGTCCGACTGGTATTTCTAGAGATTAGAGCGTTCAAACAAAAAATAACAAACTCTTCAGCTTTGTTATTAGTAATAGCTACTGCTCGCGACTTTGTTCGCGTGAAATTTCTTGTTCCCCGACCCACCACGTCGCATCGCACCGCCTACCCTTGCCATTACTTAGTTTTCAAAACGAACTCGGAGTTCGTTTTGTTTTTATTCTCTTTTTGTTCTCTTTTTGCTCGGCTCCTAAGGGTCCTAGCTTGATGTTAAATACCCTATAAGCCTTCCTCAAGAATTGGGCCATCAAATGCAAAAATATTTTTCATGTCCGACTAGTAGTTCCAGAGATTAGCGCATTCAAACAAACAAACAAAATAAATTCTTCAGCTTTATTATTAGTATAGATATATTAATATAGACAAATATAGATAAGTATAGACAAGTAAAGATAAGTATAGACAAGTATAGATAAGTATAGACAAGTATAGATAAGTATAGACAAGTATATGTAGATAAGTATTGATAAGTAAGTATAAGCAAAACTCTACCACTGCATGTCGTAAGAGGACTCGCTAAATTATCCTTATACTAACTACCTTTTAATGCATGCCTTAGTTAAGGTAGTATAAGGATCATTTTAAACTTAACGTTACAGACGTTAAGTTTAACCTACTTTCTGTGCAAATAAAAAACTATTCTATTCTAAGCTATATACAGGGTGGAATTTTGTAATGCCACCTGGAGGGAAAGTACTTTTAATACTGCAGATAAAAAGTTTTACTCAAAGGAAACATTCCTTTATTTTTGAATAGAAAGCAAACTGCATTCAAAGATTTTCGAAAATTCTCTTCTCCCACACCCGGGAATCGAACCGGCTAAAATCTGAAAAAAATATACCCTGTACTTTTATTGCATCGATCGTTAGGGTCAATTATAAGGATGAAATCTCTATAACAAACATGATAAATTAAATGAAAGGAAAACCAGGAAATCTGAAGTTACAAATTCAATGAGTCAAGTTAAAGCTCTTTAACTAACATCCATCTTTTGTAATGCAGACTCCTTTGCGACATACTCGTAGCTGCGTGTATGAGGTAATTTAAATATGGAATGTTAGATTAAAATTTGAAAATTAGATTGTCATAGTTGTTATTCACATTTGATTGTTTTTACAACTCATTTCACATTTTGTCTCACGGTGAAAATGGCTTATCAAGAACAGTTTGATTTAATGGAAGCTTATTTTTTAAATAACAAAAACGTGAATCTAGCTCTGCGGTGGTATGGAGAGAGATATCAAGACCGACAGGCACCAACTCGGTTCGTATTGAAAAGAATGGTAGAAAATTTAGAGAATACGGGTGGTTTCAAGAAGAGACGGCAAACTATTCAGCAAAACTATTTCGATTTTGAACTAGATGTTTTAACATACTTTGAATCATTTCCAAAGGTAAAGTAGAGATGCTGCCGATGAATTAGGAACAACCCACAATCGCGTACTTAAAGTGCTGAAAAAGTATAAGTATAAATGCTATCGTGAAGGTCGGTTGGTGCAAAAATTGCATATTGGGGATCGTGACAGACGATTACAATTTTGTGAAAACATGCTTGGAGAAATTGACCGAAACCCTAATTTTTTGAGTAACATTGTATGGTCTGACGAAACCAACTTCAGCAATAATGGCATGTACAATCACCGCAATAACCATTATTGGTCATTTAAACACTGTCAAGTATATTGAAATACTGGATCTCTTAAGAAACGAGTTAAATGGTTTCCCCGAGGAAGAGCGAAACCAAATAATTCTACAGCAAGATGGTGCTCCGGCACATAACAGCAGAATCACTACTGCCTACATTAATAACCATTTTAATACCTGGATTGGTACAAACGGCACAATCAGATGGCCTGCGAGATCGCCAGATCTCACCCCATTAGATTTTTTTTTGTGGGGATATGTAAAAAATCAAATTTACATGAAATCTTATGCGAATGACAACACGTTGAGAGTTGAAGTTCAGAATACGATTTATAATATTCACCACAACACTTTATTAAAGGTTACTAGAAATGAATTCGTTAAAAGAATAAATTTGTGTATCCAGGAGAATGGAGCCCATTTCGAGCAACTAATTAGTTAGTTTACCATTTTTTGTAAATAACAAATTAAATTAATTTAAGATTTCCTGGTTTTCCTTTCATTTAATTTATGTTTGTTAGAGATATTTCATCCTCATAATTGACCCTAACGATCGATGCAATAAAAGTACAGGGTATATTTTTTTCAGATTTTAGCCGGTTCGATTCCCGGGTGTGGGAGAAGAGAATTTTCGAAAATCTTTGAATGCAGTTTGCTTTCTATTCAAAAATAAAGGAATGTTTCCTTTGAGTAAAACTTTCTATCTGCAGTATTAAGAGTACTTTCCCTCCAGGTGGCATTACAAAATTCCACCCTGTATATTAAGTGACATTATTTGCATTGAGTTATTTCATGCCACCGAATAAAACCAACATAACATAACACCACGCCTGTATTCCCGAAGAGTTAGGCAGAGGTGTACCTACAGTACACACACATATCGCCAGATAGTCCCATGTAATAGGGGGTGGGCCTATTGTCATCAACCGGGCACAAATCCAGACTCCGGGCTGCTACTTATAAATTCCAGATGGAATAACCCAATAACAGTCAATCAAATCAAACAACAATAACAGTAATTTACAGTCCTAACCTTAGTATCGATTACTTTGACGCTTTTGATTCCCTTTTAAATGATTTCTGTCCTTTTTATGACCATGTAGTCTTAATGGGCGATTTCAATACTTGCCTTCTTAGAAACGACAGTCGTACTCAAAAACTTCAGTCTCTCTTATCTTCTTTTAACCTTAGTATTCTGCCTCTTTCTGCTACTCATCATTTCCCTAATTGCACCCCTTCTCTGCTGGACCTGATGATTGTCTTTAACTCTAATAATGTATCTGTCCACGGACAGCTCACTGCTCGTTTTTCTTACCATGACCTCATCTTTATGTCCTACAGGATTCGCCCTCCCAAGCGTAACTGGACGGACATCTTGGAGAGCTCTTGTATCAACGATCATACTTTTAACAGTACGATACTCAACTTATACGATCGTCATGCCCCTATCCGTCGAGTCAAAGTCAAATATGTTCCGGCTCCTTGGCTTACTCCTGCCATTAAAGATGCGATGGCAGCTAGGGACAGAGCCAAAAGACGGTTAAAACGCTGTCCTTCCGAGCGCAACCTGTATGCGTATAAGGTACTGCGTAATCGCTGCAGACGTATGTGTAGAGATGCAAAGAGACGCTACTTCCACAATTCTCTTGACAACCGTAACTCCTCTGAAGTCTGGAAGTTTCTAAAAACTGTCGGCATTGGCAAGTCTTCCGTCGTTTCCAGTAATGACTCTGACGTGTGTGCTCTTAACAAACATTTCTTACTACCCCCTGTTACTTTAGATCTGCATGTCAAATCAGCTACGTTAAATAAACTTTCCTGTTTGCCAGTGCCGCAGTGTTCTTCTTTCAAATTAAGTTTAGTGAGTGAAATTGAGGTCAAAAAGTCTATTTGTGCTATCTCCTCTACTGCAGTTGGTAATGATAATATTTGCTCAAGAATGATTTCTCCTATCCTCCCCGCGTTACTTCCCGTCTTAACCCACATTTTTAATTTCTCCTTGTTTTCTTGTACTGTTCCTGAGGCCTGGAAACAAGCTCATATCATCCCTTTACCCAAAATTCTTAAGCCGGTCTCACCCACTGATTATTACTATCTACAAATGACCTACTTAGTCCTCTTCAATCTGGCTTTCGACCTGGTCATAGCACAGTAACGGCTCTTTTGAAGGTTACGGATGACATCTGCTGGGCGATGGACCACAAATCTCTTACTTTACTTGTGCTTCTCGACTTTAGCAGTGCATTTAATGCTGTTGATTTCGATATCCTTTTAGGGATTCTTAATTCTTTAAATTTCTCCTCATCCTCTATTGGTTGGTTCGATTCCTATCTTAAAGGCCACGGTCGCAGCGGGTTCGTCTCAACGAGTCGTCTTCTGATTGGTGCTCTCTTACCGCAGGTGTGCCTCAGGGTGGCGTTCTCTCTCCTCTGCTTTTTTCTATTTTCATTAACTCTCTCACCAGAGTCATCTCTTCCTACTTCCATCTCTATGCCGACGATCTGCAGCTTTACAATAATTTCTTAAGGGAAGATGCGGTAGCCGCCGTGTCTGCCTTGAACAAGGACCTGGATTCGATTAGCGAGTGGTCGCGGTCCTTTGGACTGCAACACAACCCTATGAAATCCCAAGCCATTTTATTGGTGGCAGGTATATGCGGAACAGGCTCGATGTTGCGTCGCTGTCTCCACTCTGTTTGAATGGAGTTCAGATTGAATACGCAAATACGGTTAAAAACCTGGGGGTGATCATGGATTCCTACTTATCGTGGACTGCTTATGTTGCTCAAGTCAGTCGTAAAGTGTACTACACATTCCATTCGTTGAAATGTCTCCAGAGCTTCTTGCCCTTGAACACCAAAATCTCCCTTGCTCAAACTCTCATTCAGTCTATTATAGATTACGCCGATGCCTGTTATTTGGATGCCACCGAGGAGCTTTTAAACAAACTTGAGCGTTTGCAAAAATCTGTATTCGTTTTGTTTTTAACCTTAAAAAGTATGATCACATTTCTAATTTTCGCAAGATACTCAAGTGGCTCCCTATTCGCCTTCGCAAGAACTCTCGGATATTGTGTCTGCTATTTAACCTCCTTCACAATCCCAAAACGCCATCCTATTTACGGGAGCGTTTTTCCTCCGCTCGTCCTTCAGATTCGCCTTGCAGGTCGCATCTTAGAAACCTTCTTAAGTCCCCTCCCCACTCCAACGATTTCTACTCTTACTCCTTCACCGTTCACGCCGTCCGGTTGTGGAATTCACTTCCGCCGGACATTATGAACTGCCAAACTATTGCAGTATTTAAAAGAAGAGTGAAAGAACACTATCTTTCCACTTCGACATAGTTGCGTATGTATTTATTGCTTTAAATTACACTGTATTTTTTTATATTCTAGTGATATTTATTTTAGATGTATGTATGTTAGTATATTCCCATATTATTTGTTTTGTAAATTGTTTCGATTTTATGTATTCTATTTTCTCTTCTACTCTTACACACGGTGTCTACATCTCTTTATCTACTTTCCTATCGCAGGTATGCTGGAAGAGATTTCTTTAGAAATAAGCATCACCTTTGTACGTATTTTTCTGTTCCGTTCTTCTTTTCTATGTGTACATAAATGGTTAAATAAATAAATAAATAAATAACACTTTGCCTGACCTGAGAATCTAACCCAGGACCTCGTGCTCAGCAGTAGCGCTTGCGACCACTAGACCAACGAGGCAGTCAAGACAGGCACACGCATTAGCTGCACGACGTCTACGCTGCGTAGATGTCGCATAGAAGTAGCGTAGACTTTCTACAGACACCGCGTAAAGGGCATAATAACTTTGCTCGCTTCAATAAACTCATTACTGATGCCCCATTGCTTAAAAAGGCACGTAATGCGAAGGTGAATAACAATATAATGGTTGTACTGTACAGTGTACACAGGCAGACATATGCCGCAACACAGTCAACACTGCGCACAAAATACTGGCGAAAGAAAACGAATATCAGTCGAATGTTGCCATCTCTGACGTCACTGAGTGAGACAACTGCGCCTAAATAAATGACTGATGCAAGTACATTCAACTGCATTAACCCTATACTATAAAGGCTTCGTACCTGCTCATTACAACAGTTTAAAAAGTTTTACGTTCAGTACCTAAATAAATAACGTCTGTATGCTCTGGTGAAACCTACAATAAACAAATTTGGTTATTAGGTAATTGAGACAAAACAGCGTAATAAATCATTATTCGTCGATTTGAATGTCAGATTTTCTATCATTCGAGACCAGTATTTATTTTAAAATATTAAAGAATATTATTTCGACCACAACATGTACAAACATTTGCTTATTTTAATTTAAATATTGATCATGAAAACAATACCGTATAGTAACTTGTATTAAATAACACATTAGGCTAAACGTGTTAAGGCTGATTTTAGACCAATATTTAACAATAAAGCGTTTTATTTATTTATTTTATTAGGGTCACCAAAATTAATTACACTGATACAAAGACATTTTTTAAAGTAAATTAACAGTACATCAGTTAGTTAAAGATAAACACGAAATGTATGAAACAATGAATCAGAGCTAACTTATTTAGTAATAAGCGCTAACATTGAAAAATTGGTAACATTGGTAACAAGGTTACACTTTAATTGAATTAAAATTTATGAAATTCTGATAAAAATAGGTGAAGGTAAACTTGAATTTTCTTTGACACTACTAGATGAGGTCGGCGTTTCCTATCTGACTACTCTGAGAAGAAAGGCCGAAACAAACTCAGAGGTCTCTGAAAAAACATAATTTAAAGTCCAGACATAATCTTGGTCAGATCATGTGAAAACCATGTAGATTGGTGTTCTGAAATAGTCTTTTGATGAAAAAACCACACATACTGAGTGTCCTGTCCAGTGCACGCATTTGTCAAAAGATAACATAGATAAATTTATCACAGTGGTAAAATATACATAATTCATATGCGTGATTAGGATAAGGGATTGCTTGGTAAACGATTAAGGATTGCTTTCGGTTTAGCAAGAGTCAAAGTGGAGATCAACAACATCACTGTAGCCATTTACTGCCTTACGCATTCTTGCAAAAGGCGAATTGGACCCCAAAACAGTTCTTCTAAAATCTGGACGAAGGGTCGTGATCCTGCCATCCTCCGTGAAGGGTCGTGAATCCTGCCGGCAGGAATCTAGAGGGTGCATGAAAACTGAAAAGGGCAAGCAAGCTGAGGACTGTCTATTTTATGCTTAATGCGGAAAAGTTGCGGTCGGCTTTGCGACACTTCGCAGCTTAACACGACGCCGTCACTTCGTGTGCAGTAGTTTTTAAGTATGTTGTATAAAATATGTATTAGTTTATAGTTATTTACGGTATCCTATATAATTATATATGTATTGTGTTTTTATGGGCCTTAGTTGCCTGAAATACAGGATATTATTATTTATTATCATTAATGAATTTATCAACAAACATTACATCAAATAAGTGTCTACGTTTTTCCAGAGAAGTCATATGTAAGCTTAAGTTTTTTATAGTAAAATCGTATTTTTTACGACACCATTGGAAAATGTGAGGTGCCAAGCAAAGGACACATTCAAGTCACAATGAACGCGTTGCGTAGTGAGGACGCCAAACTACACTATTATATTCCAGGATGCTGCAAATGAAACTGTTGTTAAGTAGTAGTTTTGTTCTATTATCACGAAAGGTTTTGCAATTACTTAGGACGAAACATTTTCGAAGCTCTTGATTTTCTTTTACTGTCGAGATTTGGCGTGAAAGTTAACTTCTTGTCAAACAGTAGGTACACCAAGGTCCTTTATTGTTTCAACTTCCTTAATTTTTTCCCTGTATGTACGATAATTGCTGCCGATTGGGATGCTTCTTCTTTTAAATTTAACATGGTAACATTTTTTGGGATTCAGTTCCATTCCGTTACTGTTACACCATAGAACGAGACGATTGAGGTCAGTTTGCAGTAATGAGTTTTCATGGGCCTTAATAATTCTCAAATATTATAAATCGTCTGCGTACATAAAAAATCTGAGGGCAGAAAACACCGTGGAATATCATTTATAAAATAATTAAACAAAACCGGTTCTAAGTGTGAACCCTGGGAAACACCGGCAGAAACGCATTATAGGGTTGATTGATAACCATTGACGACAATAACGAAAAATCAAAAGGACCCAGAGATGCCGTAAGCGTGCAACTTCGTAGTTAAAATTATGTGGGATACCTTCTCAAAAGCTACGCTGAAGTCTGTATAACTAACGTCAGCTTGATAACCTGCATCGATAGCCTTTGTGAGACTGCCGGAGTCGCGGGAAGGTACTAAAGGGTCCCTGAGGCCCCTGGCAACACAGGCAACAGGAAGGAATACGGGTGGATTTTAGTCAGTAAGAGTCTGACACACCCTCCCGCTCCGCCCAGAGCGGGAGAAGTTATTTGATGATTTCACATCCAAAAACAAAGCCTTTGTGAGAAGTTCAGTAAAAGGTACCAGATTTGTACTAGTAGAACGGGTCCTAATAAATCCGTCGGTTAAATAAATAATGGTCTTAAATAATGGTCGCTTAAATACATCTTTTAATGATACTGAATTATGGGCATATTATACTGGTGTAAATATACTGAAAACAAATAACAGAATATTCATTTCAGATATATTTTGTACTATCTACTACTTACAAGTTGTATGTTCTTCTCAATGTTTAAGAAATGAGTTTCTCTTGACGTCGTTTTGCAGAAAGATCAGTTAAAACCCGAAAAGTTAAAAAGGATGCCTTTATTTACTATTTATTTAACTCTTTTCATTCATCGCGCACGTGAATTTGCTGTCACAATATCACTAACCGTTAAGAGGCCAACAACACCTAAAGCGCGGTCACTGTCGGACTGTATAGAAAAGAAAGAGAAGCGCGATGACAGAACGCTGGTAATTTATTGCAAAATATGAAGCAATTATCGATTTACAAAAAAGCTATAGATTGTATAAAAAAATAAAACACTATTATGCTAACATGTTGCTTGTAGAATAATCTGACAAAAAATCAGAATGATTGCATGTATATTAGTATGGTTTTTAATCGTTAAAAGACATTTTTAGAGGTATCTTCGTGATTTTTTTCTATCGTATCAAATTAGTTGTATTATGTTTTCAACACACTATCTACCTAGCATATATTCTGAAAAATATCATATATTTTTCTGATTTTGTTTACTGCAGCGGATCTTATACTTTTAGGCATTATAAAACTTACAAAATTTGCGTTTAGGTCCTGTAGTCCCCTTAAGCAATTTGTGCGTGGTCATGCATTATATGAGCAAATTAAGTATTACTTATTATATAATATAAAATGTCACGTACCTGTGTCTTAAGTTTCTCATTCTTCTCTTCTTCTTGAAATAACTGTTTAGAAGCATGTGCTATTTGCTCGCGCAACCCGTTCAACTCCGCTCGCATAGCTCGTTCCGCTTCACAAGTCAGCGCTCGCGCCGAATCGGCTTCGTTTTCTAGCAATTCCAACTGACGTCGTGCTTGTTCTTCTCTGAACTAAAGGAAATACGTTTATAATAGGGTATTTTACTATATACGAGTAAAAATCTATAAATATAGACAGTTTAGGCAAAAAGGAGTCAGAAAATGTTACTTTTAGTTCATAAAATAACAAAATAAATTTTAAAATTCAATTCAACGTTTTCAGTTTTTATAATCTGTTAAAAAACACCATGAAATAGTAGCCGCCATGTTATTATGTCATACGGCTATGTTAACAAAAACCGTGTCAATTATCATACAAAGATCAGCGCATTTGTTTTCATAGCCCAGTGACGTCATGACCACAGAGCAACATGGCGTCAACTGTGTCCAGCGTTTTCGTCAACCTACGCGCGAAATATGAAAATGTAAAATTTTAAATACATTTTATGGCACTTATCGATTGAATAAAAAATTTGTGATTTTTTTTGGGCATATTAGCACTATAGAATTTAATTAAGACACTTTTCAAAAATGGGTGTAAGTCCTTATTAACTACATTTAATTTAGCATATTATTTAGAAATTATTTATCACCAACACTGTGCGTGACACTACTTTTTCTTCTTCACTGGTTTCTCTCGCATGAAAATTCCCATTGAAATCATAGTCGGATCTGTATTTCCAGACATTACCCTTAGCAGCTTAACATACAAACTTAGAAAAAGATATTATAGAAAGATATAGATAAAGGATATAGATTCGGGTGATCCTAATTTTTCGACTTTCTAATTATAACCACAGCACTTAGTCATTCGATTATATATTATCTATTTAAATATCACAAAGTTTTATTTTTTTATATATCGATACAATTTAGAAGTCGCTACCAGTCATCAAACTTTAACAAAAAGCATTGTATGGCCGCTTAAATAAGTATCTCACTATTTTTATTGCGTTTTTTTAGGAATATAATAAATTGATTACAACTAATAAAGAACAAAAGCAGTATTTGCTTTTATTGGTGAACAAGTATAGGAATAAGAACCCTTATACTAATTAAATCAACCCTTAATTCTTAAAAATAAATGATTATATTACATTTGTTTTCTTTTATTCATAAGTCTGAATAAAAGAAAACCCTTAGTAGCAACACAAAAATTTCATTTCAAAATTTTAAAAAATATATTGATAGTATTTTGCGCTAGTGGAGTCAAAAATTAGACACAGCATACTTTTTTGGGGAAATAGCTACGAATATAATAGTAGAAGTGCTTTCGTGTTACAAAAACGTGCAAATCGTACCATGGTCCGCATCTCACAAAGGGATAGTTGCCGACAACATTTAATTAATTTAGGCATACTCGTACTTACAGTACCAAGTCTTTATGTACTGGTACTTTTAAGTAATATGGCCAAATACAAACAATACTATGAGACAGTAGAAGAACGGCAGATAAGGGAAGGCACCCGTAGACTGGACTTGAAGAATAAAAAAATTACTAATCATAACCTAAGAATTGTTAAACATAGTCCACGATACCAGTTTGTAAAATTATTTAACAGGTTGCCTTTAGACATAAAAAGTGCTGTCTACAGTAGCGCTTTCAAAATAAAACTTAAAAAAATCCTATTGATTATGTGTCTTTAAGCTGTCTGTAGAAGAACTGTAATTTTATTGAATTGTAATTTTATTGAGATAATCATGGGTTGTTAAATTTTATTGGATTTTGTTCATTCTGACTTATTCATCTAACTACAAATTTAATATTATTATTTCTAATTAATTCTATCAATCTATTATTTTATTTTAAATTTTAAGGTATTGGCCATATTGTTTAATTTATATGTCGAAGCACTATAGAAAAAATGTTAATTTATTGTTTTTAACTTGTTGATGTAATTTATGAAATTTAAATGTAATTTATTTTAGTGTAAGTATGTACTGTAAATTTGTGTGTTCATTCAGATACAAGTTACTTGTTTATGAATAAATGACTATGACTATGACTGAAATAGTTTCTTATAGAACCTATAGAATCAAATTATGTGGTGCCCCATTTAAATTAAAGAAAAAAAGAATTCTTAGGACCACCAAGGATTAGATAGAAGATGTTAATGGATAAAATAGACAGACATAATAGCAATACACATCTACACCATGTAACTGCCTGGATCACTTCAACCTGGATCGCTGCAACGAGATAGGTACGACCAAACAAAACACCACAAATAAAATATACATTTGAAATTCAGTCTCTACTAAATAATGAGTATTCAAGCACATGTAACACGAAAGATTACCTCATGGGTGCTTATCGAACCACTAAATAAACAATGTATCAACGATGAATGTTAATGTATAGTCACCTTAAGGTCTCGATCGTACTGCGCAGCCTTGCACAGTTCCTGTGCCAGGGACGCTTCGCCCTTCGCCGCCTCCTCACTCAAGCGCAGCCTGATGCTCGCTAAGTCACACACCTGCTTTTCCACTGTTGTTAGATTTCCCCGCTCCTTCTCCACAGCTTCACCCTTGGCTTTCAGGCCACAAGCTAAAGAGTTACAAGTGCTCTTAAAATCGTTCCGCTCTGCTATTAATTTTTCAATCTGAAAAAATAAAGAAATGATTGAGTGAGCTGTTTAAAAAAAAGATGTTCTTTGTTATGTCAAATTACTACTTATAGGACTTTAATTACTATACCGAAATAATTAATATTGATTTGTACTTAAAAAAAAAAAACAAATATATCTAATTAATTAATAAAAATAACTAAAACTATACACAAACTAAAATAGGGCGTCGAAACCTTCCTCTGCATGGCTGTCGACTGGTAATGTATGTACCCAAGAGACTGGCGCTATGTTGTATGGCAATACTTAGCCTCTGGCCAAGGTATAAGCCAGCCCTTGGGTCACGGGAAGTGTCAACCAGCCGTCTGGAGATTTCCTTAAAAAGGCCATGAGCACTCGGACCCCACGGCCGTAGGGTTTAAGGGTTTCAACCCCAAACGGCTCGAAAATATATGACCAACAAGGTTATTATACTTGCGCCGTTTGAGGTTCTCTGCAGCCGCAGCAGCAGCATTTACAGAATAAACAATTTCATTTCATTTCATTTCATTTCATAGCACCAGCACAGCACGCCGAGCCAGAAAGATGAGATGGCCAAGAGTATCGACACACGTCGCATCCCACACTAAAGGCCTACCCACCTTCCATGGAAATAATGACATGCCGTCTGGTCTCTTGCCATCGTCGCGTGCCAGGCCATTGGGTTCTAATAAAGCTGGAACGCCGTCGGTGACAAGAACTCGTCGGATGATGTCATTAATGTTCGCGTGCCGCGCTAGGCGTCCCGCACTTCGGCTGCAAGACAGGCCGTGGTGTCCGAGACTGTTGACAACTTCGCCACAGTGACAGGGATGAGGAGAACAACATGGAGCTCCTAGTCTTAGGTAGCGGAAAGTAGTGTTTAGTGTATTTCTTATAGTAATAAAAGTATAATAATAGATAGTATAATGCTCAAACTTGTTTTTTAACATCATCTTCTTTTTCTTCGGCTAGTGCAAGTCGCTTCTGGTAGCCTACTTCGAGGTCCTTCCAAGCAGCCTCGGCGCGTTCCAGGAGCTCGACTCGCTCAGCTTCCCGCCGCGCCAGCTGACAGGCGCGGGTGCGCAGCTCGCTTGTCTTTGCACCTACTGCAGCTAGCTTTTCCGCGCATTGAGTATCCAAACAACATGCCTATCAAGTCACAAAACTGAAATTAATACTTTTTTGGACGTACCTACTTAATACATATTATGTCACTCTATCGATGTATTTGTTTTGTTACAGTTGAAAAGGTTTGTTACAGCAGTCATATTTTAAAATGTTATTTTCAATATGTGTATACATACAGCTGCACGGGTCAATCCATCAGGTTAAGCTACGCTTGCCAAGGTTGGTCCATGGATGGGTGACCATATTTACATACCGAACCTCCGTGCCTCGGAAAGTACGTTAAGCCATTGGTCCCAGCTGCCATTCTTGGATCTTTGACAGACGTTAGGGGCCGTCAGAAGGCCGAAAGTCTGACAACCAGTCTTACCAAGGGGAATAGCCGGATCCACACCAGACGATACAATGCACTCCGATCGCGGGCGGCAGGAGCGCGCTCCATAGGAGCGTTTGAAGTGGTTTTGCCTCGCGCGATCCATACTGCGCGCTCCTTGCCGCGAGCGATCCGTCATTTGTCGGTTTTTGTTACTAGCACACAGGCGCCTCAGTCTCTCGGCGCGCTCGGTGTAGACGTTTGTGGGTGGAGCGCGCGATCACACATTATGGAACATTTAGAAAGTCGTCATCTAATATCCATTTACAAGGAACATAAATGCGTAAATATTTAAGAAGAATGTAGGTTGTTGCTGCCACAGCAATTCGACGTCGTTGCTGCACGTGTGACTCCATAGCGACCGTAAGTTCAACTGTGCTATACTTAGGCGTATCAGTGTGGATCGGTTGGAGCGTGTCGGTGCGACGCGGCGGGATCGCAAGAAAAGTTAAGTTCGTCAGACGACACGATCCACGATCCGTGCCTCATGCTCCCGGATCGCGGATAGCAGGAATTGGCTATCCATTTTGGATCGTCTGGTGTGGATCCGCCTAATCATATTACCCAGTTACTGGGTTGTGGAGGTCAGATAGGCAGTCGCTTCATGTAAAATACTGGTATTCCCCTGCATCCGGATAGACTAGAAACCGACCCCAACATAGTTGGGAAAAGGCTAGGCAGATTGATTGATTTTCAATATCTTTTCAGATAGCTATGTCCACGCGCGGCAGAAGCGTGATCCAAATGCGCAGTCGGTGCAGACGTGCCGCGCGCGATCCTAGCACAAGTGCTGGGGCGGCCGATCTGAGCGCTGTCGGTTTTTTGACAATGCTCGAAGGCGCCTGTGTGTGGATCGGGCGATCGGGCAATAATTGCGCAAAGTCGCCAATAGCTAAAACTTGGATCGTAACTGGAGCGCGCGGTAGGATCTTGGGTTTCCTAAAACGGAGCGTGCGAAAGAATCTACGATCCACGATTGTGGATCGTGGAGCGTTGATCCAAATTTGGATCGTCCGGTGTGGATCCAGCTATTGATATCTAGGAACTGCAAGTACCAGACTAACGGTAATGGGTAGCGCTACACATTGTATACGTACTTCATTGATTTTATCCAGGGTTTCCTTTTCTGGTCTTTTTGGTGCTTTTTTTTTTACGGGTTGGCAACAACCATGTTGTAATCCTTTATTTTCAAGTACCATGATGAATTTCGTTTCTTCCGGTAATTTAACAATGGGGCCGCTTGTGTGCGATCCGAAGCTTCCATCGACTGCAAGATTAGGAACGAAAGCTTTCCATGCGGCGGGGTTTCGATGAACATTTGTTGTACTATTTGTCTTAGGCACACACTTGGCAGCACAGGAGATTTCTCTCTTCTTAAGTTCTACAAATCTAAAACAAAAACATTAACAATATGTAATGGTGTAAATCACAAGTACCTATAGTGGGCAATCCGCGAGATAATTAAAATTACATTCGTGCACTATACATTGGTAAGAACTTCAAACTAAGCATCACTTTCAAAGAGCATTATAGAAATTAAAGCATTGCAGGGAGTCGACACCCTCATTGCGTAACACATTGTGATAATCTGAATGATTTTGAAGGATATTGCTAATCCATTGCTCCATATGTTCGAAAATTTTGTCTGCCCAACTATGTAAAAAATGCAATGAATATTGTTGAACTGTCAAAATGAAACCCATTGCTACTCATAGTGTGTTACGCAATTACCCCGCTGGTTATCGAGGTGGTTTAAAAGGAAAGACAGCGGACCTATGAAGGCTATCTGCGTCGTGGTGTCCGAGCCGTTGCCAGGCGAGCAGCGCACAGATCAGGTGCTGTTGCTCCGGTTGCTCTTCGCTGACGGAGCTGAGGTCACGGTCCTTGGAGTCTAGACGCTGCTGTGCCGCCCTCATGCAACCCTGCACACAAGCAATGGATTAAACAAGATCAAACATCCAACTTTATGCTGATAACGCAGAAAAACTAACTCTATACGCAGATATACTATTCAATAAAAACAAATACTTTTCTACAGCTCCTAATGAAACCTTGCGTGTTTTTAGGCTTCCGTATGTCCGAATGAAAAACGGAACCCTTATAAGGTTAGTTACTTAATGTGTCACAGCCATTTTGCCCCGAATCTAATGGACCGATTAAGTTGTTTGGTACACATATCAATTTCTGTAACCCAAAGACGGATGTATTACGTAAATATATGAATAAGAATTTGAATATGGAGTCACTTTTGGGAGACAAGAATTTATTTTAATGTTTTGCGCTCTGGGCCGTGTGACTTATCAAATGAAAGAACTTACTGTGAGGATTCCAAGTATATTCTATTTATAATTTAATAATAAACAGTTTTAAAGTTATTTAAAAAAAATATATGAAAATTGACCGTTTTGAAAAAAAAAATACAGAAAATAGTTCCATACTTATAGATTACAGGAAAACCTATAAGTATACAATTTTGTGTACAAACTTACATTTGCAGTTGGAATATATGGGAGAACATGTTTTATAACTACAATGTCACATGTCTTGGAATTTTTGACTCTAGAACATGCCGGTTTCCTCACGATGTTTTATTTCACCGTTTTGAGAGCAGTGGTGATGAAATAATTTACACAAAGTAAAGCGCCTGTCTGGATTCGAACCTACGACCTACAACTTGTAAGTCGCGGCCGTTACCACTGGGCCACCACTGCAATCTAGAATAAACAAACCATATTTCTCACGTACTAAAATCGATCGACACATGTTACCTTCAGGCCTAAGTTACCTTCAGGTCCAGACAGGGTTTTATTTCAAGTGCCTTCGAAACGTTCCAAATTATGAGACTGGTCATGGACGATGATTTATCCAATGGTTCCTTGTCTGAGATTGGTTCCGGTAATATTTCTTTCTGCCTGGGTATCATCTACAAATACGTGCATATTTATAATTCACCTCAATAATAATAAAGACACAGGCAACTTGATCTTTTCAGTTTCTTATAAGTAGCGCTTCACACTTCTTTTTGCACATGAGATCATACGTTAAGTCTAATTCGTCATTTGTTAATTTTTAATTTCGTTCGAGATATAGGCCTCCCTCACGATCAAAATCAAAAGTCATTAATTCAAACTAGGCTGAGAATCAGCACTTTTCGAATGTCAAAATTACATAAGTCAGTCCCCCAAAACGCCCGTCCTTCACCACTTCCAAGTGCTTTAGCTTGCCAGCTAAAGCACTAGGAAGTGGTGAAAGGCGCCACATCGACCGTTGTACTTGTCGCTTCCAGCAGATTCTCGTCGCTTCAAGTTATTGGTCCACCTTGCGGGCTTACTCACAAGGAGGTTATTGGTTCATCAAAATGTGGATGTGTACACCCGGCAAAAGAATAAAGTGTGCAGCCCAAAATAATTTGTTTATCACAAAATCAGATTTAGTGGCCTTTTGCCTCCATACCTAGCTCGTCTACATATACATATAGTACTTTCATAAAAGGCTAACATATTAGTTAAATAGACATAGCTTAGCTAATAAAAAATCTTTTGTCTCACCCTCTTTATTTTCATGATTCTACGCGGTGCAGGTCGCATATGGTTTACCTTGTGTATTTCGCATAATATTTCGTTTAGTATGCTCTTGGAAACCCGACGAGCATCAAAATTTCGTCGTTTCTTAAAATATTTGATAACGCAATATTAATATTATTCCAGTTTTGCATTTCCACAATTAAGAGTATACTTAAGTCTTTTTTATAATTATCTTTTGTTATTACACCATTGGTTTACTTCTTTCTATGTAGAATTGAAACTATAGAGCTCTACAGAGCCAATTCCATAGAAATAAGTAAATCGTTACACTACCTATCCTTACGGCTATATATAGGTAGTGAAAATAAAAGTTATGTATGTATCTCTAAAAAACTACTTTCACAATGCGAATTGGATCAAACACCACCCCAAGAGGGACAATACTTCCATATACGTATGCTTCACTGTTGGGCCAGTCCTTCCGATAATAAATTAACCCTTTCTACATTTTCAATCACTGCTCAACCGTATTGTTGACATACACATTGTACATTTTATTTTTTTACTTAGGTACCCACCCATACATAAATCAATGCATAAAACGTACCATTTCAGGTTCCTTTTTATTATCAGCATCTCTACTATATGTATATTCTTGATTATAATATACAAACTCTTGGTTAGTTCCCATTGCAAATTAAACTGACTTTTTATTTTATATGATTTACTTTATTTACATTTGTTTTAGATCAGAGTGTTATTATTTATATGAAAGTGCTCACGTTACGGAAAATATCATTTTAAATTTTACTCATAGATTTAGTCATTTTACACATATTTTATATCAAAATTCACTTGACAATGCTTTTGACAATGACAGAATGAATAAGCTCTTGTCTTTTGATCTTCTTACTCATCTACTCCATATCAGGTCATACCAGCCATTCCATGTTCTACGTACAGCTGATTGAAATATGTTTTTGTGTCAGCCTTCCTTGGAAGAAAATAAATGATTCTTCCATGGCTCAGGTACATGTTCAAGCAAAAATGCAGCATTGATAAGTTTGCTCGGTTTCATTATGCCTTTCCGCGAATGGTGTTTAACAATTTCTCCTGTTATGAGTACTATCAGAATTTCTACTGACAAATGCGTGCACTGAGTGGACAGGTCCACACAAATCTGTATGGTTTTTTCCTCAAAAGACCATTCCAGACACCAATCTACACGGTCCTCAAGTGATCTCACATAACACACATAACCAGCCTATAATGTTCCCACTGTTGGGACACAGGCCTCCTCTCTGTGAGAGGGGGCGGACCGTAATCCACCACGCGGGTCCAGTGCGGGTTGATAGATGTCACATGTCTTTGAATTTTTGATTCTAGGACGTGCCGGTTTCCTCACGATGTTGTCCTTCACCGTTTTGAGAACAGTGGTGATGAAATAATTTACACAAAGTAAAGCGTCTGCCTGCTTGGTCAAATAATTATAATAATTTTATTTCACCTACAATTATATTCCTTTTATAACAATACAATATGATCATTTAAGTTTAATCTAATAAGTTTAACAGGACATCTGTGTCTGAACTAGATAATTTAATATCTGTATCTCAGACAGCAGCGCTGTTCCTAATAATAATATGAACATTTAATGCAAAAACAAAACCAAAAAATATGTATAAAAAGAGGTTGATATGAAGGCCTCTATTTGTGTAAAATGTAGATGTGTGTGGGAGGGTGAGTGCGAAGTTTTAATCTAGTGGATGCATTTAGGAGGTTTTCGGTTTCGTCGTAGGTCAGTTTATGGATATACTCAAACAATTTTTTCCTACATGCTTTGCTATTTATTGCATCTATGTCGATAATGATATAATTTTGTTGTAAAGATATGGGCATGCCTAAGAGGCAGAAGTATTTATTTACGAACGGGTGTTTAAACATGGGTCTGGCAGGGAGAGCCACAGGTTTTCTTCGCCTAGATGGTATGATTGTTTTATCAAAGCACACTCTCGAATGTTGCTCCAGGGTAGTGAGCAATATATACATTTGGCGGACGGAGAGGACTTCACAAGATTGATATAGTTGATATGTAGAAAACCTCTGAAAATAGCTCTGATCAATAGATAATAGATCTGACCAAGTTATTTCTGCATTCTTATATGTACACTCATTGTCATTGATACTTTATATACAGGGTGGAATTTTGTAATGCCACCTGGAGGGAAAGTACTCTTAATACTGCAGATAGAAAGTTTTACTCAAAGGAAACATTCCTTTATTTTTGAATAGAAAGCAAACTGCATTCAAAGATTTTTTTTTTTTTTTTATTTTGTGATGGGTTTGCTCTTGACCTTAGTCTATGTCTGAGGCGACAGAAACAAAGTCGACGATGGAGCGAGCTTACCCAGAAGAAGCCTGTTCACTCTCACTTTGAAGAGATTAGGGTTATATGCGTTCGGAAACACAAACGCAGGCAGAGAGTTCCATTCCTTTGCTGTGCGCATTATAAAAGAAGTTTGGAAACGCTTAGTGCGAGTTGGTGGGATAGCCACCAGGAAGGGATGGTAACCTGAAGTGCGCCTAGATGACCGATAATAGAAGGGGGCCGGTGGAATGAGGTCGTGGAGTTCCTGAGCACACTCTCCGAAGTACAATCTATAGAAGACCGACAAGCAGGCAACCTTGCGACGATGGGCCAAACTGTGAAACTTGGCATCCACCAGATTTACGTCGCCAATGAGCCTCTTAGCTCTGCGTTCCACCGAGTCAAGCGCGGCAAGTTGGTATTTAGCCAAGCCATCCCAAAGGTGGCTACAATACTCCATGCAGGATCGGACCTGCGCTTTATAAAGGGTCAAAAGCTGTCCAGGCGTAAAGTATCGCTTCACCTTATTTAGGATGCCCAGTTTCTTGGCCGCAGTTTGGGCTTTGTACTCGATGGTGGCGCCGAAGTTGAGGTTAAATGTCAACTCCGTGCCTAGGAGCTCGAGCCGATCAGTTACAGGAACCGATGTACCCTGAAAAGTAGGAGTCAGGTCGAAACGACTCCTTTTTGCGGTAAAAAGACACGCTTGTGTTTTGGTGGCGTTAAAAGTGACCAGATTATCATCACCCCACTGGGAGACAAGGCTTAACGTCAACTCTGTCCGCTCTACCAAGGCCTCTCTCAAGGAACGAACTGCGGCCCCGTTGGTTTTTGCGCTGGACAAGTATCTCTCTGAAACAGTACTGTCGTCCGCGTACCCAACAATACCAGTCTGTAGTAGGTCATTGATGTGCAGCAGGAAAAGAGTTGCAGAGAGAACAGACCCCTGAGGAACTCCGGCATCAATAGCCATAAGGTCAGAGGAGCAGCCGTCAACGACTACTCTGATCGACCGTTCACTAAGGAAGTCTGATATCCAGCTACAAAAATCAGCTGGGATGCCATAAGCAGGAAGCTTGCTGAGCAGACCAGCGTGCCAGACCCTGTCGAAAGCCTTCGTGATATCAAGCGATACAGCAAGTGCTTCGCCATGTTTCTCGATGGCTTCGCCCCAGCAGTGCGTGACATACACAAGAAGATCACCAGTTGACCGTCCCCGGCGAAAGCCATATAGACGATCACTGAGGAGATCATTGTCTTCGAGGTAGGTCAGCAACTTACCGTTCAGTACCCTTTCCATAACTTTGCACAGAATGGAGGTAATGGCGATCGGACGGTAATGGGCAGGGTCAGCACGGTCGCCCTTTTTGGGCACTGGTTGTACATTAGCAAGCTTCCAGGATTTTGGTACCGTGCCTTTTTTAAGAGAGAGGCGGAACAAACGTGTCAACACAGGAGACAGTTCAGGCGCACACTGCCTCAACACTCTCGCCGGAATGCCGTCAGGCCCGTTGGCCTTATTCACGTCTAGACTGCACAATACTCTTCAGACCTCTCTAATGTGAACTGCGATCTCCGGCATCGTGGAGTCACAATGAGGTACTGTAGGTGGTTGCTTGGAGCCAGCGTGCAGACGTGAATTGCTTGTAAAGAGAGATGCAAATAAATTTGCTTTCTCTCTTGCGGAGTGGGCCAGCGACCCATCAGGTTTCAGCATTGGAGGTAAAGTGGGACGACAGAAATTCGCTTCGGCCGCCTTAGACAGGGACCAAAACTGTTTACTACCCGGAGGGTGCGATGCCAGCTTGGCCCCAATACGTCTGACATGGCCAAAACGTGCCTCACGTAAAACCCGCTTGCAGGACTTGGCGGCAGTGTTAAAGGCTCTCTTCTTCGCGCGAACCCTACGAGCTCTAACTTTGCGGTCGCGGGCCTTGACCCAGGCTTTTTGGCAGACTCTTTTCGGGCCTCAGCGTGGGTGCACTCTGCATTATACCAAGGCCGGGATTTATGGCCGAGTGGGATGTCGGAGAATGGAATAAAATACTCCATTCCCTGCCGAATAACGTCCGCAACCTCGTCTGCACAGCACGAGGGGTCACCCGAAGAGAAGCACACATGCCGCCATGGATAAGACACAAAAAAGTGCCGCATCTCATCCCAGTCCGCTGACTCGTATCGCCACACTCGTCTCGTGCCTCTAGGACTCTCATCTGGTGGAGAGCAGGTCGATACGGTTTTCACCAGACAGTGGTCGGACGTTCCCAGCGGGGCTGAGACCGACACTGAATTATTGTCCGGATCAGATGCCAGCAGAAGGTCCAAACAATTGGGTGTATGGCCGTCAACATCCGGTACCCGCGTTGCCACATTCACCATCCGGGTTAGATCTAACGTAATAGCAAACTTGCGCGCCTCCAACCCAGCATGGTCAGTTTTCTGGTACGGGAACAACCATTCTTTATGATGGGCGTTGAAGTCCCCCAGAAAAACGAGCTTCGCTGTTGGGTACCGTTGCTGGGCGAAGTCAGTCGTCTCCACGAGGAAATTAAAGAGCGCTGTTGTCTCCTGGTCACCGCTGTGCGATCGGTAAACGCCGATGTAGAGAAATTTCTCCACGCCAGAGTCCACAAGTAGCCATATGGCAGAAAAACCCGAGTTCTCAAAGCAACGGAGACGACGATAACAAATGTCATCGCGGACGTACACACAGAAAATTTTCGAAAATTCTCTTCTCCTACACCCGGGAATAGAACCGGCTAAAATCTGAAAAAAATATACCCTGTACTTTTATTGCATCGATCGTTAGGGTCAATTATAAGGATGAAATCTCTCTAACAAACATAAATTAAATGAAAGGAAAACCAGGAAATCTTAAATTAATTTAATTATTTACAAAAAATGGTAAACTAACTAATTAGTTGCTCGAAATGGGCTCCATTCTCTTGGATACACAAATTTATTATTTTAACGAATTCATTTCTAGTAACCTTTAATAAAGTGTTGTGGTGAATATTATAAATCGTATTCTGAACTTCAACTCTCAACTCGTTGTCATTCGCATAAGATTTCATGTAAATTTGATATTTTACATATCCCCACAAAAAAAAATCTAATGGGGTGAGATCTGGCGATCTCGCAGGCCATCTGATTGTGCCGTTTGTACCAATCCAGGTATTAAAATGGTTATTAATGTAGGCAGTAGTGATTCTGCTGTTATGTGCTGGAGCACCATCTTGCTGTAGAATTATTTGGTTTCGCTCTTCCTCGGGGAAACCATTTAACTCGTTTCTTAAGAGATCCAGTATTTCAATATACTTGAAGTGTTTAAATGACCTTCGTACACGTGGACTAACACCACATTATTTCTCATAATTCCGCACCAAACGTTGAAAGAAAATCTTACTTGATTGTTAGTTTCATGAACACGAACAGGATTCACTCGAGACCAATAATGGTTATTGCGGCGATTGTACATGCAATTATTGCTGAAGTTGGTTTCGTCAGACCATACAATGTTACTCAAAAAATTAGGGTTTCGGTCAATTTCTCCAAGCATGTTTTCACAAAATTGTAATCGTCTGTCACGATCCCCAATATACAATTTTTGCACCAACCGACCTTCACGATAGCATTTATACTTATACTTTTTCAGCACTTTAAGTACGCGAGTGTGGGTTGTTCCTAATTCATCGGCAGCATCTCTACTTGAAGCCTTTGGAAATGATTCAAAGTATGTTAAAACATCTAGTTCAAAATCGAAATAGTTTTGCTGAATAGTTTGCCGTCTCTTCTTGAAACCACCCGTATTCTTTAAATTTTCTACCATTCTTTTCAATACGAACCGAGTTGGTGCCTGTCGGTCTTGATATCTCTCTCCATACCACCGCAGAGCTGGATTCACGTTTTTGTTATTTAAAAAATAAGCTTCCATTAAATCAAACTGTTCTTGATAAGCCATTTTCACCGTGAGACAAAATGTGAAATGAGTTGTAAAAACAATCAAATGTGAATAACAACTATGACAATCTAATTTTCAAATTTTAATCTAACATTCCATATTTAAATTACCTCATACACGCAGCTACGAGTATGTCGCAAAGGAGTCTGCATTACAAAAGATGGATGTTAGTTAAAGAGCTTTAACTTGACTCATTGAATTTGTAACTTCAGATTTCCTGGTTTTCCTTTCATTTAATTTATCATGTTTGTTAGAGAGATTTCATCCTTATAATTGACCCTAACGATCGATGCAATAAAAGTACAGGGTATAATTTTTTCAGATTTTAGCCAGTTCGATTCCCGGGTGTGGGAGAAAAAAATTTTCGAAAATCTTTGAATGCAGTTTGCTTTCTATTTAAAAATAAAGGAATGTTTCCTTTGAGTAAAATTTTCTATCTACAGTATTAAGAGTACTTTCCCTCCAGGTGGCATTACAAAATTCCACCCTATAATACCCTATAATACAGGTTGAAATTGAAAACTTGCGACAAACTGAAATGGGACATTGTATACATCATTATTAACAACTTTTACTAAGGGACCAAAGCTGTAATCCCAAAAAAAAAATCTGCTTTTCCTACATTTTGATGAGGTATTGCGAACATAAATGTAGGGGACAGCAGTTTTTTTTTTGGGATTGTAGCTTTGGTCCCTTAATAAAAGTTGTTCATAATGATGAGTACAATCTCCCATTTCGATTTGTCGCATGTTTTCAATGTCACCCTGTATATAATGCCATGCAATTTACTTTGTAAATTATTATATTATTTTAATTTTTGTTAATGTGAAGACTATATGGGTCATATTTTTATTTTTATTTTTCTCTCAGTTAGTTTGTATCTTGGCCTTGTAGTTTGAGTAAATTATGCGGCCTACCCAAATGGCCTTTCTTTGGTATTGTTCGTCGAATTGTTGAGCTCCTTAGGTTCTGAGTTGAGCTGCTCGATAACTGACAAATGCGTGCACTGACTGGATAGGTCCACTCAATCTGTGTGGTTCTTTCCTCAAAAGACCATTTCAGACAACAATCTACATGGTATTCACATGATCTGACCAAGATTATGTCTGAACTTTAAAAGAGACTGTGACCTCATAGTTTGTTTCGGCCTTTCTTCTCAGATTACTCAGATAAGAAACGCCGACCTCATCTAGTTTTTTAAATATGATTGACATGAAAAAGTGTTTGTACAAACCTACTTACAGAAATAAAATCATTTATCATCAGTTCCGAAGAAATCAATTTACACTTTAAAGAAACCCAACGTTTTTTTTATTAATACGACCTTAGGTACCAGGTAACTACTTTATGTTCGCCGGCTACAGGAGCGATATATTGGCGAGAATTGCCAGGTGCCTACACTTTTCTGAGTAAAAGTGGAAAGTATACATAATGGTTTGCATATCGATAAAAGAAAGGTACTGGTACGTTTAAAAAAAAACGACAAATCTTAAACGACCGACTCAGATAAAATATTTCAGAGCTTCGTATTAGTAATCTGTGTTCCAGAGATCAGAAAAGATTGTCATCAATGTTACTCGTACATGCAACGATTATCTCAACAAATTCTCATCGTTACAAAATATCATGCAGGTGATTCACCATTACGTGCATTCGAGCACAATGCACCGTGGCTGAAGATAAAACGAGAAAGACTGATCGCACCCCGTCGCCGGCGCCGCCGCCGGCGCCGCCTGGCTCCCGTCGCTAACGGTCCTTGCCTTCCAAGTACAGCAGTATTAACTACATTGATGCTATATTTAGCACAGTCACCATGCCATGTACAGCATTTACTTGTATCCAGTACTAGTTGCATCTAAAATAGAAAAACTAGACTCCAAGCAAGTCATGCGATGCTTTTTTAATCATGCACTGTAAGTATTAAAAGGCAATCTAAGTACTCTTTGTAAAATGTAATCTCTTTTGACGTACCTATTATGCTGTTATTATGGATTTTTATTGAATCATAGGTAGGTTCTATGGTGGCAATTAATTTTCTTTCGATATAGTAAAAAGTCCAGTGAACAATCCCTAGTGCCATGGAACCACGGGTAATTAAACCATCATCAACCCATGGACCCGGTAATGAGAATAATCGTATAATTTCGATTTTTAGCGAGATTATAAACTACCTAAAAATTGTGAACTGTTACAAAATAACCCATTCATTTTCGGTAGATTATAATCTATCAATATCAAATCGTCAAACTGTGAACGAACCTACACGTATGGACAGGTTTCATAATCTGTCCGATTGTATCACCCGCAAAATTGTGAACCGTCCCTGATTCGTAGGTCTTGGCGCTACCCGAGTTGGGGTTATATTAGAACTGTGACAAAGCGCGCAAGTGCCACGGTAGCGTCCGGGGAGCGCTTAGTCCAAGTTGGTCGCAGTGGTTGTATGCGAGTTTGATACCAGTTCACAATTTGTTGGTTTGCCATGGATAGATTATAAACTAACGTTGTTCATAATCATACGGTGACATGCTTGTACACCGATACATGCATGTCACCGTATGATTCCGTTCCTAAGCGTAAATGCAGAAGACGAATCGCGTCTATGCACACACTGATTGATTATGCCAAGTCTCTTTAAGGTGCTCAAGTTTACTCAACAGAAAATAAGTACTGTGATATTAAAGCCAAACCACTCGTTACCCGTGGTCCCGGTGGTTCGACTCATTACCGGGTCCATGGGTAATTTTAATTACCCGTGGTTCGATGGTATTAGGGATTGTTCACTGGACTTCTGACTATATCGATAGAAAATTAATTGCCACCAAAGAACCTACTTATGATTCAATACAAAATTAATCCATAATACGAGTAACAGCATATTAGGTACGTCAAAAGAGATTACATTTTACAAAGAGAATAATCTTTCCCTGTATTAGTCATATTGTCATAATTAGTAGGATCTTTATTCATTGGTTCTCCTTTGTCATTTTGATGTTATTATTTATAAGAAAGTATATTTATGTCAATGGAAAGTACGCACTCAAATTGAATATTTTTTTGCGGAAACTTTAGTAAATAAAGCTAACATGTAAAATAAGGTAAAAATAATTAAAAAATAAGTAAAAAAAGAAAGAAAGGTAGTTACAAAAAGTAAACCTCAAGCCAGAGTTGTGTCACTGTGTTCAGTATTGCCATTATTACCAAGTGACCCACTTTTCGAAGGGTGGGAATATGGGTTAAAGGGGGATATGTAGGGCCCCCGCGACCCCGGCAGGCATCGGCCCTAGTGGACCCCTACGCTTGTGCTGACGACATCTCTTTGAGGCGCGCGTGGAATACAACGCGCCGTCGACCCGGGCCTGGTCCTTACTGGACGGTGAGCTACCCATTGCTCACCGTCGGCAAGCCCCCGCCTACGGTGGCCGTGGAAATCCGCGCGGGATTCCCGACGCCCAGGGCGTCTCCTGCGGCGCCCCCTGCCCCCTGGCACCACTCCCATGAAAAGGTAACGCACCGTTCTTGAGAAAAACAAATTATTGTAACCTAACCTCAAAACACTTAAAGTCGCTTAAAAGGTGTAGTACTCGTATGGGGCTCGCTTCGCGGGTCTCAAGGTTTAAAGAAGAATACCCTCGAAGGCTAACCTGTCCGAGTCGGGGTGCCCCAAGTCCCGAGCTCGCTTTGTTCGCTCTTGCATCCTAAGTACTCCTAGTAACAGTAGTAACATTGCCTTTTGTACACATATACGATCAGTGTGAGTACAAACACAGGGAACAAATTCACGCAACTCGAGGAGAAACGGAATGATCGAAAACGAATGACAGTGACACATGACGCAAATGGCACACCTGTTTTTTTACGTTCCTGTACCTGTTTACGTTCCGTGTTATCGATTTTGCCTGACATTTTATACCACGGACTGACTACAAATACTGATACTGGATACTGACTACTGATAGACTACTGACAGATTTGGTTGTCAATCGCCCATTTTAACGTTTCGTTTTCGCTCCTTATCTGATTTGAGGTTAGAAACATTTTTTTATTAATTTCTCGACAAATATGCATTACCTTTTAATAAGAGTGGTAGCGTTATAATCGGGGACTCAACCCCTAACAACTTTAGCCCCTTTTACCCCCCAACTCCTGCCAAACGATACTAGATCCAACCCATCTAGTTAGAACCAGAACGAAAATTGCAATTGAAAATGATGAATTCATAACCGATACACTAATGGAATTAATTACTAGCAAAATATCAGTTGGATACGCATTAAAAATGTTAAGATAGTTTATCTGTCATAACTTCTTAAGTCATTATTGTATCGGTTATGAATTTATAATTTTCAATATAGTTCTGGTATCAGTATGTTTCTTTTTCCCAAGGATGAAATTATTTTATTTGCTTATGAATTAGTAAACGTAACTGACGGTTTTCATTTTCTATCGATATAGTCAGAAGTCCGGGAACAATCCCTAATGCCATGGAACCACGGGTAATTAAAATTACCTATCGACCCGGTAATGGGTCGAGCTACTGGGACCACGGGTAACAAATGAGCCAAACGGATGTATCAAAAATAGAATTGACCAAATGAACTCGTTTAAGTTAAATCAATAATTAGACTTTATAATGACAGAGCATCGTTAATGACTCACCTTTTATCTAAGTTTCAATCAATGAAGAAATAATTGACGTTAACATAGATACCAAAAATTTAATTATAAGCACCTACTTGGCTTCCTATTAAACTAAAAAATAAACAAATTAATAAACAACCGGAAAAGTGCGAGTTGAATTCGCGTGGTAAGGGTTCCGTACAATAAATATGTTACCTACCATGTTTTTTTACCCAAGCTAATTTATCCCAAGAACAAAATCAAAGTTTTAGGCTCAGTAGTTTCGGAGATACCTAAGGTAACGGTAAATTTTCACCTATTTTCTGAAATAACTCTAAAACTTTTTATTTAATAATGATTTTTTAAAAATTGAGACCTCCACAAGCCCTTTCATGTCCCTTGATAAGTCACACGGTACAGTTCGCAATTTGTTTTTAAATTTTCTAATTTGGCTCCAAAAGTGACCCGTATATTCAAGGTTTCGACGTCCGTGTGAGTCACAGAAATTCATATGTGTACCAAGTTTCAACTTAATCGGTCCAGTAGATTCGGAGCAAATTGGCTGTCACAGACGGACAGACAGACACACGAGCGATCCTATAAGGTTCCGTTTTTTCATTCGGACGTACGGAACTCTAAAAATAAACCAATCAAAAATAAGTAACACTTGAAATACAATTATTTCATAATGAACATTCACAGAGGTACGTAGTATAGTATGTATATTGCGGAACTACCTATGGGTTAAAATAAGTTTTTGTCTAAATAATTAATTAGACACGTTACCTACTCGATACGGAACAAAAACTTTATAGTTAAGTACGTATATAGTGTGCTTTATAGGTAGTAGTTTTTTTTTATAGGTTGTAGTAATTTTATAGATTAGTAGGTACCTACATCTTAAGGCTCCCGCATACTGAGGCGATAATATCGCGGGCGCGACAGGCAGCAATATGCCTTTCGCGCCCGCGATATCGCCCAAGTCTGTAAGAGCCTTTAAGTATAACTTTCCTAAATCTGAAATATTTTTAAAATACGAAACTATTTTAAACTTTATCGTTTTTTCTATTAATAGTTTTGACAATGTCAAACGTATGTAATTAAATACGTTTTGGATGGTACAAACACTTAGTACCTATTTACTAAGTGGTTTGTGGTTTTCTAGGATGTGATGTGGATGTAGGTGCCACTCAAAATCAATCGACAACCTAAATCAAAGAAATTACTATTAAACACAGCCATTAAATATCAATCAGTTATCTTACTAGAAATTAACAAAAAAGAGGATTTTAATTTTACGTAGGTAATTAATAACGCGTTATTATTGTGACGCTGATAATATCTGTTACAAAATGAGTGGCACGAGTCACGCTGATACAGAATGCACACATCATTAGTTTTAAACGAAGTTTCAACAGTAGGTGTAGTATCCCAAATAGGTGCAATAAGTTACTGATTTATGAGAACGCATTTTTTTTCGGAAATAGAACAAGTAGGTGTGTGCCTGACTAATATTGATTTGATTGATTTACTTAATATCGATTTGATTGATTTGCTTAATATTTATATCTGACCCAATACCTAAGTAGCATGTTCTAATAGATACTGCGTAATAGTATTTTGGTTATGTTATGCAGTGGCAGATTTACCAACAGGCTGAGTAGGCTTGAGCCTAGGGCGGCAGATTTACCAACAGGCTGAGTAGGCTTGAGCCTAGGGCAGCAGATTTTAGAGTCGGCAAATATGGGTACCGTTTTACACCACTACAACAGATATGTATTTACAGAATTAGAATCATTAATACATCTCTCTTAAGTTAAGTTAGATTTGTTCCCCAATGTCATGATTTCATGAATAACTCATGCAAAGTTATTTGATGATAACCAACCCAAAAAAAGGGCGGCCAAAAATTACAGCCTTTACTTGATAAATGTGTAAATCAGCCACTGATGTTATATGGAATTGTTGTAACAAACTTGTCACAGTTAGCAAACACCACATTACCAATCAGATTAACTTGACAATCGAGGGCAAAAATTAATCAACATGAAGATCCGTTATTTGAGAATGAACAAGTATGCCTACCAATACTGGGTCTCGGTTTTTTCCAGTTCGATTGTACGTATCTTTACACGACCGGCGCGCACTGCGCACCGAAACGCGGACACCCGTTCAGACAAAACAAATTATGAAGGCCTCAATGTAATTCCAACTTGTTTACCTCTGTAATATTCATGTCACTGATCAGATTTGCATAAAATAACTTAACTATAAACAAATAAATGGATTTTTAGACTGGTCACCAATGTTATATCGTTAAGCGGTAAACGTAGGTATTTGATATGATTTAAATCGGTTTTGGTATATATGTTCTTAAACCATAATTTTCGAACACATTCCTGCAAAGTAATCTCTATCAGTAAGAATAGTTATCCAAAGAAAATGCGACCATCAGTCAAAATGTCAAGTAAACTCATAATGGTAATATGCTGTTTAAAACCGTTCATGTCATACGCGGATGCTACGTGAGGCAACATTAAATAAAAATAGGTACCACATAATGGAGGGAAATTGCTGATGTAAACAATGATGGTTATGATTATGACAAAGAAAGTAAAGTCGAAGGAAAAACTATAAAACAATAAAATCTATGAAACCTCAGAAAAATAGATGAACAACGATGAGCAAAATCGCAAGGCCTTGGTACGTTTGAATCTTTGAATACGTAACCCGTTTGTGCGTGCGCGCCGCGGTGGCGCGGGAGAGTGTTGGTCGCTGGTCGCCATTGGCCGTCATGCGGCGTGTCAATAGAGCCACGTATTGTGTCCGACGCATTGTTACCGGCCGGCCAGATGACCCCACTGCACGCCACAATAACACTTCAATACGCTGATCACATGCCACCGGAACACTGATCTACTCCGTCAATAGCGTCACGGTGTTGTTAAACCGTCTCACAACATTCTGACGATGCATAGCGTAGACTCTGATGATCAACGTGAGAAGCTTGGAGGCCAGTGACGTAGGCACCACGCCTTCCACCGCTAACTCGCGGGTACCTTCTGGAAAAATATATAACTGTAACATCGCACGCGATCGAGACGCGAGAATAATATTCTCATATGGCATAAGTAGGTAGTACATAATTATAATTGTGTATTATGCTGAGCTACATTATTGCTCGTGAATTGAAGATCTTCCATGTGTTCTTGAAAAAACATTTGTTCGTAGACAAAAAAGTATGCTTATCTGCTTATTACGAGTATTAACATTCGAAGTGGATTTCAATCCTATGACCCAGCTTTAACTAGACACTAATAATGACATTTGTCTAGGGTTCATGACTTTTATGCAGTTTCTAAGCCAAGACATACTTACTTATTAAAAATATAACTACTTACAGATAAATAGTACCTACCACAATAGCACAACCAAAGTCCTCGTTGAATTTCCCTTTTTGCTTGCATTTTTCTTATTATCCTGTTAATTGTTAAATTTTATTATTCTCGGCAAGATCAGTTTTATTGCATTTTTTGATATTCTATTAGAATCTTTGATCATAATATTGTTGCAGAAAATTTGTCTATGTTCGATATTTTAGGATAAGTTCACATGAAAAGTCAAGCAGAGGTTAACCTAAACTAAACTATAGTTACAGGGTCAATCACGGATATCCATGGGATCAATTATACAAGGTGTTTGGTACATCGTGTGCCAAATTGAAATGGTCGACTGGGGGTCATCTGCTATCCTTTCAGACCCCTAAACACTTATCATGCCCTGTGGATATTTTTTCATCGACTTTTTATTGTTTTATTTAAAAAATACTCAAATTTTACATCCAAGTACACATTTTTTTTTTAAGTAGATTCTGAATATAGATTCAGAATTTTAATTTTATTTAGATGTGTATTTTATTACAGTACTTTTAAATTCAAAATTAGTGACATTACCCATCTTGTTTTTTTTATTTACTCGCAAAGTTTCGGACTTCAATTAAAGCTGTCCATGTTACAGCTATTTACATGGCAATAAAAAAAAACAAAAAGCAACCGGGATATTCCAACTCTCTCAAATATTCTCTAGTCTTAGTAATTCTCTTGCTAGTGATGTACCACATGCCATAAAAATCTTTTTACAATTTTGTGAATTCGCTAGAATTGTGAATCGAGTCACAAAATACTAAATTCCAAATTCAAAAGGAAAAAAGTCTTTTTGCGTAATTGTTACTTGAGAAACAGGTAAAATTTGTTTTCTCTTTTCGAAGTAAAATCTATCTTCTATCTCTTTCTTGCATAGCGTAAACTAGATTGAACAAACGACGAACTGCCGCCGACGCCGTCAATCCGTCATTATTTTAGTCCAGACACCACTGCCTCTGCTACCTAAAGTGTGTGCTAGTTCACCGTACTCCGCGATTTTTCCATTTTGGTACTTTGTTTTGTTGGTTTTTGTTACGTTTTAACTTTTGGTGTTATTGTTAAACTTTGTTGACTTTTTTGTTGTTGCAATGGTGACGTTCTCTAACGAAGAATATGCTGACATCATGATGGCTTATGGAGGCACCCATGGTGTCGCTCGTGCAGCGCAACGACTTTACCAGGAACGCTTTACTGGTAGATGATTACCTGGCCGCAGAGTCTTCCAAGACACATACCGACGCATACGCAAACTGGCAGTATCACTTTTCATGAACCAAGGGGCCATATTGGGCGACATAATGTTGAAGTGGACGAGAGAATACCGACACTTTTTGAGGAAGACTCTTTTTTTTTTTGGGTGGGAAATCATCAAATAACTTCTCCCGCTCTGGGCGGAGCGGGAGGGTGTGTCAGACTCTTACTGACTAAAACACACCCGTATTCCTTCCTGTTGCCTGTGTTGCCTGGGGCCTCGGTGACCCATAAGTACCTTCCCGCGACCCCGGCAGGCATCGGCCCTAGTGGACCCCTACTTTTGTGCTGACGACATCTCTTTGAGGCGCGCGTGGAATACGACGCGCCGTCGACCCGGGCTTGGTCCTTACCGGACGGTGAGCTACCCATTGCTCACCGTCCGCAAGCCCGCGCCTACGGTGGCTGGAAATCCGCCCGAGATTCCCGACGCCCAGGGCGTCTCCTGCGGCGGCTAGGGGCGAGAGGGCGCGAAACGTGCCTTTCCCTCAACCGTCCCGCCTCCTCCTTCGCGAGCATTACTGCTTCGCAGAAGGAGGTGACGGCTGCCCATGCCCTCTCGCTCCGTACCATGGCCTGAACCAGGGCCGGACGCGAGAGGTCTCTGCCGCCGATCGCCTCCACGAGGACACGGCGATCCACACAGTGGTGACACCCTGAGGAAGACCCTACAAGAAGCATTATAAATGTGGCAGCACATCTTGATATTTCAATATGGAAAGTGTGGAAAGTTCTTCAGCAAAACGAAAAGCATCCATTCCACTACACTCCGGTGCAAGGTACGTAATTTTAAACTAACTTTAAACCCGTACACGCTTTGTTTGACGATGCTTTTTGTTTAGCAGGTAATGGGTATGGTATGACGTCACTTCCAGGTAGTGAATTTAGCCCATACAGGTAGTCCGCCGGTCCTTAAAAATCTTATTGTGCAATTATTTACTGCTCAACAGGAATTTACAAGAGTTCTTTGTTTGTAGGTCTTGAGGGTGGCGACTTTGACAGACGAGTGTAATTCTGTCGGTTCATGTTACACAGGGATGTGGATGATCCTAATTTTTTTTTAAAGAATACTGTGGACGGATGAATCCAAATTTACCAAAGAAGGGATTCTCAATCCTCACAATCTACACCACTGGACAAACAAAACGGAAAACCCACATGTTGAAAGACATAAATCTTTTCAAAGGAGGTTTAGTGTAAACGTTTGGGCAGGAGTGATTGGGAATCAGGTAGTTGAACCGCATTACCTGCCCGATAACTTCAATGGCGATAAGCATTCTGAATCTTCACAATCTACACCACTTTTTTTTTTTTTTTGAGGGTGGGAAATCATCAAATAACTTCTCCCGCTCTGGGCGGAGCGGGAGGGTGTGTCAGACTTTTACTGACTAAAACCCACCCGTATTCCTTCCTGTTGCCTGTGTTGCGGGGGCCTCGGTGACCCATAAGTACCTTCCCGCGACCCCGGCAGGCATCGGCCCTAGTGGACCCCTACTATATGTGCTGACGACATCTCCTTGAGGCGCACGTGGAATACAACGCGCCGTCGACCCGGGCCTGGTCCTTACCGGACGGTGAGCTACCCATTGCTCACCGTCCGCAAGCCCGCGCCTACGGTGGCCGGAAATCCGCCCAGGATTCCCGACGCCCTGGGCGTCTCCTGCGGCGGCTAGGGGCGAGAGGGCGCGAAACTTGCCTTTCCCTCAACCGTCCCGCCTCCTCCTTCGCGAGCATTACTGCTTCGCAGAAGGAGGTGACGGCTGCCCATGCCCTCTCGCTCCGTACCATGGCCTGAACCAGGGCCGGACGCGAGAGGTCTCTGCCGCCGATCGCCTCCACGAGGACACGGCGGTGCTCTGCCCAAGCCGGGCAGACCTCCACCGTATGCTCCACCGTGTCCTCCGGGCGATCCACACAGTGGTGACACCCGGACGTTTCCTCCCGCCTTATCCGACACAGGAACCTCCCGAAGCTGCCGTGTCCGGTGAGGACCTGCGTCACGCGGAAGGTGAGGACGCCGTGGCGCCTCTCCAGCCACTCCTCAAAGAGGGGACTTATCGCCGCAATCGTGGCGTGCCCAGCACTGGGTTGCGACAACCGTACTTTCCATGACGCCATGAGATCCCGCCGGAGCTCCGTCCGCTGTGCCGCGATTTCTCGCGGCAGCGGACTAACGCCCCGGCGTTTCGCCTCCTCGCGCCACTCCCATACGTGCGCGAGGACTTTTGCCTCCAGATCCCATGGCGGCAATCCGGCAAGGAGGCTCGCTGCCTCACAGGAGACCGTGCGGTATCCTCGGACCATCCGGATGGCCATGACCCTTTGGGCCGCGCTCAACCGGCGGGCTGGCCGCAGCGCCAGAGAACGCGCCCATACAGGTGCCCCGTAGAGGGCCATGGACCGCACGACCCCCGCGTAGAGCCTCCGGCAGGAGGCGTTTGGACCCCCTAGATTGAGCAGGAGCCGCTTCAATGCAGCGCCCGCCCGCTCCAGTTTGGGAGCCAAACGTCGGAAATGCTCCACGAAGTTCCACCGGCTGTCGAGGACGAGTCCCAGGTACTTCATCGTCGACTCGACGCCGATAGAAACCCCTCCTACCGTTATTTGGGACCCCAACGGTGGCGCGTTCCGAGGACCATGAAAACACATGGCCTCGGACTTGTGCAGGGCCACCTCGAGTCCCAATTGCCGGATCCTTTCGACGATTGTCGCAACCCCGCGTGCCGCTAATTCGGCCGCCGCCTGGTGCGACCTCCCCTGCGCCAGGACCAACGTGTCGTCAGCGTAGCACACTACGCTGACACCGCTAGGGAGGTCGGCGCGCAGCACCCAGTCGTATCCGATGTCCCACAGATGCGGCCCCAGGACCGATCCCTGTGGGACACCGCACGACATCTCTTGCCGGTTCCACACTCCCTGGTGACCGGGGTAGATGACGGCCCTGTCCGTCAAATAGGCCTCGACCACACGACAGAGGTAGGTCGGCATTCAGTGATACCGGAGTGCCTCCCTGATGCAACTCCAGGGCAGGGTATTGAAGGCATTGGCGATGTCTAGGGACAACGCCAAGACGACCCCGCCCTGGGCAACAGCATTCCCCGTCGTCAGGGCTCGCAAACGCATGATGGCGTCCACCGTAGAGCGCCCTCTGCGGAAACCAAACTGGCTCTCCGCCAAATCCGGCCCCACCCGCACCAGCTGGCCGACGAGGCGGTCTGCAATTACTCTTTCAAAGAGCTTGCCCACCTCGTCGAGCAGCACGATGGTCCGATAAGCGGACGGAGAGTCCGCAGGGCGCCCTGCCTTCTTTATGAGGACCAGTTTTCCCGTCTTCCAACGAAGCGGGAACTGGCCCCTCTCCAAACATGCGCTTCGGAGCCCCCTAAGTCGAGGTCCGAGAGCCTCCAAGGCCAGGACCCAGGTGTTCCGAGGTAAGTCGTCGGGTCCTGGGGTGGTATTTTTGGCATTAAGCCTGCGTACCGCAGTTCTCATTTCTACCTCGGTCACCTCCGGAACATCGTCGTCGTCGTCGTCGTTGGCGGTGTGGTCCACATCGGGCACCGCAGTAGGCGGAGCCATAGGCGGGGAGGTGTGTTCCCCTCGGGAAGGGAACAGAGCGCTCACCACGTCCTCCACCAGCTGGGGCCGGAGACTCTGCGTCAGCGGGGGAGCCCATGGGCGGAGTTTATCCCGCACCACTTTGTACGGGCGTTCCCACGGGTCCCTGTCCAGAGTCCCCAGCGACTCCTCGCGGGCCAACCCCCTGGCCCGCAGGATCTCCGCTTGGAGGGCGATCTTCGCCGCTCTGTACCCCTCGTACAGCTCTGCCTGAATGGCTTCCGTATCCGGAGGTTTGATACGGAGCCTGCGGTGCCTGGTGTACCGGCGTCGCGCAGCCACGCACGCAGTGCGCAGAACCGTCAGCTCCTGCGACCACCAGTACACCTGGCGCGAGGCACGTCCAGGCTGGACCCGGGGCATTGCCACGTCACATATGTCGGACATGGCCTCCCAGAACCACTCCGCCTCGTCGTTGATGTCGGCAGGCCTGTCCGGTGGTGACACCCAGGCCTGCACGATCGAGGCTTCCAGGAGGAGCTCCCGGTCCAGCTGCTTCAGCGCCCACCGCGGACCGTCGGACCGGCGCGTCCGAGGTCTGGGCGGAGATGTCGAACCGGATATACCGGTGATCGGAATAGGTCTCCACCCCCTCCATGACACGCCAGTCAAATCTACACCACTGGACAAACAAAACAGAAAACCCACAAGTTAAAAGACATAAATCTTATTAAAGGAGGTTTAGTGTAAACGTTTGGGCAGGAGTGATTTGGAATCAGGTAGTTGGACCGCATTACCTGCCCGATAACCTCAATGGCGATAATTATTTGGAGTTCCTTCAAAATGACCTGCCCGAATTAGTGTCCGAGGTCGTATTTAATAAAAATGTGCCCAAAGTATTCCAGCAAAGTGTCCCGCGCATTGGCGTTTGACTGTGAGGGAATATCTCAACGATGTGTTCCCCATTACGTGGATTGGTCGCGATGGCCCTATTGCATGGCCGGCACGTTCCCCAGACCTAACTCCGCAAGACTTTTATGTCTGGGGACGTGCCAAAGAGCTGGTATACGCCACTGAGGTTCCGACTAGGGAGGTACTACTTCAACGTATTGAAACGGCGTTCAATAAAATTAAGGAGGAAATGCGACTTCGTAGAACAACTGTGGAAATACGAAATAGATGTCGGCCCTGCATTCGCAAAAGAGGCCAACAATTTGAGCAGAATATGTAAAAAACATATTAAATAAATGTTAAAAATGCATTTCTTTTTTATTTCTAGTAAACCCACCCCCCAAAAGAGAGATAGGAGACATATTTTACCTTATAAGAGTGAGTTAACAGATTTAATACGTTTTTCAGGTATCACTATAGCAAAAAAAAAAATTAAATCATAATTTGGAATTTAGTATTTTGTGACTCGATTCACAATTCTAGCGAATTCACAAAGTTGTAAAAAGATTTGTATGGCATGTGGCACATCACTAGCAAGAGAATAGACTAGAGAAGTTTTGAGGGAGTTGGAAGATCCCGGTCGCTTTTGGTATTTTTTTTATAGCCATGTAAATAGCTGTAACATGGACAGCTTTAATTGAAGTCCGAAACTTTGCGAGTAGATTAAAAAAAAAACTAGATGGCTAATGTCACTAATTTTGAATTTAAAAGTATTGTAATACAATGCACATCTATACAAAATTAAAATTCAGTGTCTACGACTTGTAATTTTTTTTTTTAATTTCTACTTTTATGTAAAGTTTGGCTATTTTTTAAATAAAACAATAAAAAGTCGATGAAAAAAAATCAACAGGGCATGAGAAGTGTTTAGGGGTCTCAAAGGACAGCAGATGACACCCCCAGTCGACCATTTCTATTTGCCACACGATGCACCAAACACCCTGTATGTTTATTGCAAGTTTCACAATGACTGAGAGGACATTTAAAGTTTGGCTTGCTTTAAATGTGGCATTTGTCCAATTAGCATTTATACCTAATTTCATGTCTACCGTTGTCTAATTGTTTTAAATCTTTGTCTACAATGTGCGATTGTACAACATTATTCCTATCGAACCGTGTTCATACAAATCAATAACCAACAGTTAAAATAACGGAACGTGATCATCAAGAGGACCTTGATCTCAGTTGCTGTGAGTAAGTCAGTAGGTACCTCCGATGGTAGTGGTCAGTTTTGTAATCGATTGTTCAAGGTTTTTCTGAGCATCAAGTAAAAATATGTTAACTTTAATAGTTTAATATGTTTAAAGACCTAGTTGTTTTTATTTCGTCCAGGCTCGCTCTTGTTCGTTTAGCTACTATTAAAGTGCGTACGAGGCGAGGATCGCATGCCATGAATATCTGAAAGTGTACTGATCACCCAGTCAGTGAACCCAGTCTGTTCCGCTTCTTAGTTTGGCTACTTCCAGGACTAATATTTCCCGTCTTACGCTTTAAATTATACGTACAATAAATTAAAAATACATATATGATTATATATACTAGTTTCTAAAGAAACGCATCTTAATAAAAATAATATTTCTATTGCCTGTTTTGAGCAGATCAAGCCAAGTGAACAAAAATAACAATAATATGAGGTGACTGGTACTTCACATAAGTTTCATATTTTCAAAATTAATGCCCTATTCTCAGCAAATCAAGACAAATAAACAACAAACCACGTATCGTAAAATTAAATCTATTTTTGCAACCCATATTGATGGCTAACCTGAAGGGACTTTTTGCCCCTAGAGGCTAGAATCTTGCTTGAGAAATAAGAAACAGTGAACTTTCAACCGGTAGGGCAAGTGTGGTAAGTACAGACACAGGTTTGTCAAGTTCCGTAGGGCTTCATCATCGAGTCGTGAAATGAAACGCAACGAAGGCGATGGCTATAAAACCGGAATAACTAGAACATATAAGTTCACTGTTGAGAGCTTTGCTGGCTGGGTTCAAAGAATCCGAAACCGTAGTACCCTTTAGTGTTTAATTAATTACGTAAAATGTGATAAAACTATTTAGATGTTTGTAAAAACGATCGTTCTTTTTCTTATACCAGACGAAACCAGATAAATAACTTGCTTACCTACATAGGTATGTAATTATTTGAGTGAGAGTGATAACAGACAGTATACGAACCCGATAAATCAATAAAAATAGTTAAAATCAGTAATTATTTTAACTGCTTCTGAAAAATATCAAGCAAACCGTTAAAACCCTATTGTTTCATTGTATACTCGTACATTGTGAGTCTGTGACCCTTGAGTTTGTTTTTCCATTTTTTCTCAGGGGTAGTCAGATAGAAATATCGACAACATCTAGCTTATTTTTTTTTTTTTTTATATGACGTGTAAAAGTAATTCCAATATCCTATTTACAGAATCTCATGAGAGCAGGAGAGCAGTGGTGGACCAGTGGTAACGGCCGCGACTTACGAGTTGCAGGTCGTAGGTTCGAACCTAGACAGGCGCTTTACTTTGTGCAATTTATTTCATCACCACTGCTCTCAAAACGGTGAAGGAAAACATCGTGAGGAAACCGGCATGTCCTAGAACCAAAAATTCGAAGACATGTGACATCTACCAAACCGCACTGGGCCCGTGTGGTGGATTACGGCCCACTCCCTCTCAAAGGGAGGAGGCCTGTGTCCCAGCAGTGGGAACATTATAGGCTGGTTATGTATTTACAGAATAAACAATTTCATTTCATTTCATTTATAGGATAGTTGAAGAAGTTACAGGTCCGGAAAATAGCTGCCACCATGTTGTACATGTCGGGCGGCGCACAGCATTCCTACGATCCTATTACAAGGATGTGCGTGCTGGCGAAATTACAGACACCTATAGCATTGGGCCATAGAGCCCAGCAAGCTGAAATGTCTAACGCTTGCCAACCCTAAGTAGCTGACGTCCATAGAAAGTGGAAGCTGTCTGGTACTCGTGGTAGCTCTTGGGTCTATATCGCTGCCAGTTGCTAACTGCAAAAAAGACTATTGTATAAAACTCTGACTCTTGACTGACTCTTGTTGGCAATTAATATTCCAGCTAAAATAATACTTATCTATTGTATAATGTAATGTATCTAATTTTGATAGTTTCGTAATCATTTATAATGAATGAACAATTTGTTATGTGGTGTATATGTTATATGGATGTATTCCTGAAATAAAAATGATTTGATAAAAACAAAATAATTTATTGGCATTCATACATCCATAATTTATTAAGTAGATTTATAGCTGAGACATACATATTTGATACAGTTTCTGTAGAACTGAGCAAGCCTGTCTGCTTTACCTATGCAGTACCTATCACTAAGTGATATGAAAATCATTTTCCGGAACTACGTGTACGTACCTAATCATAACGCTCATTAAAAGCTTAACGTGACGAGGACGAACTCTGGCGCCGCCGCCGCGCCACCGTGAATTCGTAGCGCTTTTAAGTAGGTATTAATACGCACCGACTGCGCGCGCGCAACTCAGTAGGAGGCAGCTTGCGTTCGCTTCGTGTCGTTGTTAATCAGGCGTTTCGCCTAGTTGCCGGGTAACGTGCTTCGTCCGCGACTATTACTACACCGACAAAAATGACGAAATTCACTCCGAACTAACTTTGCGTGACTAGATTCTAATCCTGAGGACTTAAAGACTTTTTTTTTTATATTTAAAAATATTTTAATTGTTCATTCAAAATGGTTAGTGGCAATAAAGATCCGTGTGATCTCAAAAAAGTGCCACCAAAGAACCGTGAGAAGAAGACGAACAACTATAAGAGAGCAAATTGGTTTTCGAAAACATGGTTCGTCTGGATGATGCCCACTTTCTGGAGAGGCTACAAGCGGGACCTGTACGACTCGGACCTTACCAAACCAAAAGATAGCCACCTCTCCGACAAGCTTGGCGACCGGCTCGAAAAGTAAGTACCACCTGAAAATGTATCAACACCGTATTTTTTTTTTTTGTTGAAAATCGGATTCTCTTTGTACATATAGAATTATTTCGTAGTCCCTGTGAATGTCGAAATTTAGCTACACAAGGTGATGCTTAAATAAATAATAAAAGAAAACCCGCAAATAACTTGTGTGCCCACACCGGCATTTAACAAGCAAGACATGTTAATAAAATCCGTGCGACCACGGCCGCATTTACAATACCACAATGAGTAGATAAACACACTTATACTATTTACGTAAGTGATCAATTCCAAGAGCTGACAATTTGTCTTGTATCACGAAGATTGTTTTAGGCAAAGTAATACTTAAGTAAAACCTTGTTGTTGAATTATAGTTGTGTGACTAAACGGCACAGAAGTTTACATAAACCCCGGGTGCCGCCTGCAGCACTTAACACCTGCGGCACTCATGCACAATCATGGATTCATAAATGTTTTCCAACTTTGTTTTATACAAGTACTGAAAAGCTATTCTATAGCTATTCTTCTTTTACTGTACAATGTCGTCGAAAGTTTTTTTTTTCATGAATTTTCCTCCAACTTGTAAGGAAATTTAAACAAATTTTGTTGATCATGGTAGGTATACCTAAAATAAGTTTAAAAGACAAAGAGAAGACAAAGACAGAGAGTGGAAACAGTAAACAAATAATTTGTTTAATGTTTCCACTCTCTGTTTATGAACTGTGTATAATCATTTATGTGTATGTGGGGCAGACAGACTTAAACCACGAAATGGGCAGGTAACTTACGCAAATTAAATGACGTATAAACACGTATGCAAGTAGTGCATCCGAACCGTTTCAAGATACCTACTTTCACAATCACATAAAATATACACTGCACTCAATGTAGTTCCTACATACTTCCCAAGTACGGCACCAGGAGATTCACTAACTGGTTGGTACGAGGTTAAAGCGATCCAAGCAAAATAAACAAAATCTTAGAGCTGCTGCGTCTGTCAATATAAATAGTAATTACCTTTATCTACTTACAATAAAAAATATACGTAACCCCACAAAATTATTTCTACCCGACCGAATCTAACGTCAAGTTTTCCCACCAATTTTTTGTATTTTCCGGAAAGTATGTAGTTATTTGCCGAAAAAAAAATATAATTACTTAACTTACCTATTTATGACGTAAATGACCAATAGAACAATGGACAAAACTGTACGTACCCATATATTATTATAACGATTATTTTAAAATTATCCCACCGATAACATAACAATGTAATTAATGAACATCTCACACGATAAATAAATCTGAAATAATTACTCAAATAAGCAATATAGCAGTACATCGCAAATACTCAAATACCTATTTAATATTAAAAAGATATAACAAAACACTCTGTACACCTTCTACGAGTATATAAGTATTGAAACAGCTTTTCATAATTTCTTCAGTTTAAAGGTATACCTACTTACGTTACGAACTATACTTATCTAATTTCTTTGACTCATGAATTCATGTTGTTCAGTAAGTCACTGGTTTTAGTACCTATGGGCTAATTACCTATAATTAGCTTTCAAATTCTCCATATGAAGCTACCAAGTCTAGAATCAGTTCTATTTTTCTGTAAACTTTAACGTTCAAAAGTGCCTTTTGATAAGTGTAAATAAATTTGATAGTTTTCCTTTTAATTTCATTATATGTACTACTGCCATGATTTTTTTTACATCTCCATACACAACCGTTTAGCTGGCAGGGGGGACACTCAACTCTAATAAAAATCAGGACTTAAATTATTAATATTATGCAAGCGGATCCTTGAATCGAAAAGTGGTGTTGACAGACCCACAATATTTTTAAACGGCCTATCCAACGATACCCCACACCATGGGGTAGACGAGAAAAAAAAATATATCATCCCTACATTACGTGCAAGGGAGGCACCCTAAAAAAAACTTTTCAAGATTTTATTTTAGCACTTGTTGGCGTGATTAATATGTACGAGTAAACCTATGCCAAATTACAGCTTTCTAGTACTAAGCGTCTCTGAGCTACAGCGGGGACAGACAGACAGACAGACAGACGGACATGGTAAACTTTTTAGGGTTCCTTGTTTACTGCGAAACCCTAAAAAGGCGTGAATTTGCAAATGGCGCATATGCGCGTGATTAAATTTAGAACTATATCTTTCGTCTCATTTTCACTTTAGTACTAACGTGAGACAAACGTTTGAGCAAAGACGCTTCCAAGGAGGTTCGATCATCTTATTTATTCTCGTAATGTGAAACTCTGGTGGAATTCTTATATATTTTTTATGGAAATTAAAAAGAAACGTAAAGGATACGCGGTGAGAGTACCTATTTTACCACACATTCCGTTGTATGGTGCGTAATTTTTAACTTTCGAACAATGTATACAGGCTTCGTAAAAACATTTTTTGAGCAAATGTGATGTGTTGTAAAAGTAATTTTTCACTTTGTAATATTATTTTTTTGAAGAAATTTATACAGGAAGTTGTATTTCTCTTTTATTGTTAACTAGCTGCGCCCCGCAGTTTCATCCGCATAAGTCTCGATTTCTTGGGAACATCAGGATAAGTAGTATCTTATGTCCTTATCCAGGTCATGGTCTACTCATGTGCCAAATTTCATCCCAAACAGTTCAGCCCTTTTAACGTGAAAGCGTAACAAACAAATAAATAAACAAACAAACTCATTTTTGCATTTATAATATTAGTTAGGATGGATTTGCTCATCAACGTCTCGAGTGAATCCACTACTACATCCAGTAATTTATTTTCATACTAAAGTCGTTAAATGCATTTGATTGTGTTCAACACATATTCCATCACTATTCTTAGAAAATAAAATATAGTTACGTCATTGAATACAAGATGATTGTCCTGGTGAAAATATTGAAAAGGAGTAATTTTATGGAGTAAATATCATTTTAGTAAGTAGGCGGAAAGTTTATAGCTGCAAGTATCACGTGTCGATGAAAATATGGAGTAATTTTCTCCATGTTGATATTGGTAATCTAATCCCGAATGGCATGAAATTGAGCAATAATATATACACATTTAACTCGCATTAAGTTTTTTTACACTAATTATTGAAATATGATAAAGATATTGTTTGCCATATTAGCATATTACTTCTACAGTAGGTAGATATATGACTGAATATATAACCTGACTCAAGACGACATGCACCGTCTCGACACCAAAATTGGCATTAATTCAAACTATTACTTAATTTAAAAGCTAAGTAACAGTCTTAACATAATAACATTATTATGTACAAGAATACAAAAGAGGAGAAAGAATCATAGGGCATCAATAAATTCGTCTGCGTCGCTGTCAATAGGAAAACTGTCAAAAGGCTGGCAGTTTTTAAATTAAGTAAATAAATTATCTTGGAAAAAGAAAATTAAATTAAAAACAAAAAAAAAAACGAATACTGAAACAATAATTAAGAACGTTACCTTAATTACAACTAAATTGACCCATATACTCGTACACTCTCGGTAGTTAGGTACAAGCACATTATTCTGATTCCTAATAAGTATTTTTATTATGAAATAAAGTCGAGAGGTGTCCTGGGACTGGGTGTCTAGTTGGAACGAAGTTCTTTTCGCGGTATATTATCTAATAAAAAAAACAAGAATAATTAAATGAATTAACTACGTTTGAGAGTAAATTAAAGAGAAAAAGCACATAAAAAAATAAAGTGTAACATTTTGACCAAAATGTTACACTTTTTTTATAATTTTTGTCTAGCTGTCATTCGTCAAGTGTGCAGAGTATAACGTCCGTTATGGACCTTTGTTCCAAAAATAAATTTCAAAACGACAGTCTATTGAATAACAATTACTAAAACAAACTGTACTATTTGTAATTTTCTGCTCCTCAAATATATTTAGGGACTCGATCATGAACTGACACAGCTTCTAGAACTTTCTCATAAAGAAATTAGGCTAAATCAACATGTTTAACAATCATATTTTGATTAATGAACACCACCTGATTAAATTAGGCGCCAAATATGTTAATAACCGTTATAGACGTTTCTATATTTGCAAATAATTTACATAATAACATACTATTTAAATCTAATTATAATAATTATAGTCCTTTCATCGACACTCGAATAAAACAGTGATGCTAAAAATAGCAAGTAGGTACCCAACGTTTTTATGTTGTTCCAGGTATTCTGAACCGGTCGTACTTAAGGACTTCGACATACATTTCCGCATTTTCGTTCTTAACTACTTTAGCGGTATAGGTAGGTACAAGGTGAATCTTTTAGTGAAGAACCAAGTTCTTCACTAAAAGATTCATCTTGTGCGCAGATGCAGCATGCAGGCGTAATTAAAAATATGCATAAGTAGTTCATTCTGTTAATATGTTTAGCAAAATGCATTAATTTTGCGTAGACGGGTAAGTATATACCTCTTGTATCTACGCGAATAAAAAACTTGGCTATTTAAACGGATTTGATTTTTACACAGACAAAACATTGATATTCCTACTTAAATAAACAAAAAAAAAAGAAATACCGGGAAATATAAATTATTTTTTAACGATGCCGATCACACTTTTGTATGTCAATATTACTAATAATAGAATTAACCCACTATGGGTTTCTTACCATTGCTCGTTAAAGCATTAAGGTCTGTCTCGCTCTTGACGGATACCCGTTCTCATTGAATCAATAAATTACTGTCATCATCATTCTTGAAATTTTTTATAGCATACTTTATCTACCTTTATTTACAAGTTTTTCTAAGTATCCCTGTTTCCTAGAAAACAAAGGTTACCTTACTTAATGCAACACACTTGAACAATTCTCAATATTGCAAGTTGCATAAAAAATGGATAAAACTAAAATGATGACGATAAGATGTGTACTTAAGCGACTCGTGCATCGAAGAATTATTTTTTGTATGTACACAGATTGAATATTAATAATTGTCGTGCTTGATTAATGGCAACATACACCTAGCAATACTCATAACTAAGTGGTCTATGCAACATAGGTAATTGCCTCAGAAAGTATCATAAAAGCGTAGCTAAACACAACTTTTATCCCGAGGGATGCGCTAACTTTCTGGCTACCTACCCTTCAGACCCCTCAGCGGTTATCTGGTGAACTAGATAAGGATGTAATAGTCTGCTAATGTTCGGCCACTATGGGTGTAGACCTGCCTCATCGTAGCTGCATATTGCGCGATACTCGAAGTAATTGACTAAATAGCCACGCTATATTCGAGCGAGGGTCAACTTAAACTGCGAACCGCTTTAGCAATATTCAAATATTCGTTTTTTTTCCATGCACATGAGTGTTTAATCTCTCGAGATGTTTGAACCGAACGCACGCATTACCCGGTGCATTCTTTCGGAAATTCTTTGGAAGTCATTCTGTTAATATCAAACCAGTTAATCACGTGCTGGTTACGGTGCATCGGAAAAAACAACAAAAACTTCTTCGCGTGAAATCTTACAGAACGCGTGCCAAATCTTTTGGGGTCATTAATCGTATTTATTTGATCATATATAGTTTCTATCATACCTACATTACCTTACCGCAGAGCACTTGGAACTATCTGTGCAATTTTCATATTTATGCATAATGGCATTCTTCTATACATCCATTGAGGACACGTCTGCGTTCGCTTCATATCGTCCTCTATGATTATGTATTTACATGAAACATGCGTTACCCTTCACCTTACCCCACTTGAAGCTACCGCGCCGGGTATATGCTACGTTCACTTACCACACGACGAGCGAATGCTTCGACAGTGAGACGGAGTTATGAACAACGTTTATACTTCAGAGGACTCGTATGCGGAGAAGAAGCTTGACCGCAAATTAATATACTAAGCCTTGGCTGGTTCTAGAAACACGCAGATCGTTAAATTTCTTAGAGTTTAACACAAACCTAGCTGGAATTATTAACAATTTTTTACACCTGCAGTTATTATTCGGAGAGTTAATTATTGTATAGTGTCCGTGACGTAAATAATTAATAAAAACAATTGCACAAATTGTTTATTATTGTAATTACGACGAAGTCCTTGCTAACTATGTATTGCTGTGAACGGCACTGACGCTATTCAACAAACAAAACATGATACATTGATTACAGTGCAATAAAAAGTTAATTTGGAAACTATTCACAAGACTTCCTGTTTTTTTACAAGAAACGTATAGTTAAAATTGTTGCACCTATATTTTAAAACGTGACACCCGGGGTTTGAAGGATATTGCTAATCCATTGCTTCAAAGGTTTGAAAAATTCATCTGCTCACCAACCTAAAAAATGCAATGGACGTGGTTGAACTGTCAAATGAAACCCATTGATTGCGATCAATTGTCATTTTGAGTGTGTTTCGCAATTACTTCGCAGGACTTAGTAGATACAACTATTAATAAGTATTTATTATGCAAATGAATTTGTGAAGTCTGTTCTACTTTTCCGCATATATTTATAGATGATTGGAGTTAGGCAACCCTCAATGCTACCAGAGCGGTAGTAGGTACAGTAGGTACTTCACAATACTTGACCAACAAGTCACGTGAAGTCACACAGAATTTGATCACATCCATGACTTTTAAAACCATGAATATGATAAGGTTAAAAATATATATTCACGAAAGAGTGTGCATTGGATATGTTGTATCTATGTAAGTTATACAATTTACCTTTACCGCAAATACCTAACTTTTTGCTATAAATATCTACTTAATTAAAACGGTATTATTAATTTAATTCTGAAAATGATTATGACGCACATTCATTTTATTTCGCAGAAAAATATATCATTATGTATTTAACAAATCGAAACTTTAAGTTAATTTAACAAGATTTATAGTTTATAAGATTTTGATAAGATTTTAACTTATTTCACAACAACATAAATAATGGTTTTATTATTAAGTGTAAATTACTTAATGTTTTTGTCAGAACAAAAAAGCACACGAAGGCTTACTACCGTACAATATTTAACACTACGTTTTTTTTAATTATTGCCGTTATTGTGACGAAACAAAAACGCCGGGAAAAACACGTTTCTTGTATGGGGACCCCTTTAATTTTTTATTTTAATTTGTTTTTATTATTTGTTGTTGTAGTGGCCATAGTACGAGTAGTACTTACATACTTTGTGAAAATTTCAAGTGGCTACCTATTGCGGTTCAATAGATATAGCTCTATGACAGATGGAGTAACCTTAGTAATAGGGTCCCGTTCGCACCCCTTGGGTACGGAACCCTAAAAAGGGTCACAGCGGTCAATCCCCCTTTAATTTTTTACTTTAATTTGTTTTTATTATTTGTTGTTGTAGTGGCCATAGTACGAGTAGTACTTACATACTTTGTGAAAATTTTAAGTGGCTACCTATTGCGGTTCAATAGATATAGCCCTGTGACAGATGGAGTAACCTTAGTAATAGGGTCCCGTTCGCACACCTTGGGTACGGAACCCTAAAAAGGGTCACAGCGGTCAATCGGTATCTACTGAAATTCAGTCAAATTTTACAGATTCGACTGAAAGCCGAACAAACGCTCAATAGGTATGAGAGATGTATTTGATACTGAAGATTGACTGTTATAATATTGATATAAGTACACAACAGACAAGCAAAAGGTTGGAAAAATCGAGAGCATCGCTTCGTGGACCGGCGACCCAATAAAATCTGTAATCATAAACACTCAGTATATTTCATAATTTCTTCTGGACTAATCGACTTTAATTGGATAAAAAATCCTGACGGAGAGTTAATCTTCAAATCATGGTCTTAGACATTAATTGACAAGACAATAACAATGATAAGTAGCTTATTAAAGAGTTAAATAAAAATATTTGTATTTGATCGCAACCCTAACCTCTTGTACCAAACACGAAAAACCTTTTCATCAAAGATATTCTTTGATGAAAAGGTTTTTCATGTTTGGTGCAAGTTTTACATTATGTGGTTACAAAATATACTAAAGTTTATTTCGTAACACAAAACATTTTTCGGTAAATGACTGCCAAGTAAATTCAAATTATTGCGAGCGTTCCACACCGAATGTTAATACGCATGATAGAATCCACCTACCAATCAGCAGTTATAAACACGAACTTCGATAAATTACAACAACGCAGTCATGTCGGGTTTAATGCCTCATTGGTGGCAAGTGACAATGATGACATACGATATTTACACAATAAACACACACATTTGTGTGGTTTCCAATAAAAGGTAAATTGTACTAACTGGGTAGCTGTTTTTTTTTTTATGTATGGCATCTCGTAGTTGACCTTAAGAGGTCGTGACTACTTAACCGGACTTTCCTGTGGCTGCCTTAAGCTATCTCAAAGCCTCCAGCCAGGGGCGAATTTCTTACAATACTAAGCGACTGCACGCTAAGGACACCCGCTGTGAGGTACGGACCTCGGCTTAGGGCGTCGCTGGGGGGAGGACAGCAAGGTGGGACAGGCTAGATCTGATTAGAATTATTATTAATCGGGGAATTTAAAACTACAGGCTCAGTTGCGGCGCGGGCTGGCGCTTTGTCGAGCAAAGGTCGGGGGGGAGCTGGGTAGCTACCATGTCTGAATATGGAAATGTTCAGAGTGCCACTACCTTCATGCGTGAAACCCAAATATGAAAACCCATGGGTTTCCATTCCATGGATGTTTTCTAGAATAAACGATATACAAATCGATGTACCTAATTGTTATTTCAAAGATTATTCTAAAGTGGTCAGACTGGTTCCGATTAATTTACGTAATTTGTGGAGGCGGCACGTTCCGCGTATTGCTCAGGCGTAATCGAAATTATATAGAATTAGATCACGTTATTCCATAAATCTCCATAGCTCTATTAACTGCATAACAAGAAAAATAAAGTGCAAGAAAAATAAGATAATGTCAAAGGATAAAGTGAAATAATAATAGCTAGCGATAATATTTATTCATTATTGTTGTAGGCAAAGAAGGCCAGCGTCATTATTTTATTGCCGATGGTGCAATTTAAAATAGTTTTTTTTAATAATAATGCTAATCTGTAATGTTTTAATTCCATAGCTTACGAAAGGAAGTACCTTCATTTTCCGTTTTTACTAGAGACTTCCCTCCTGCTTTACTACGATGAATAAAGTTACTTGTAGGTAAAATAATAATTATGTAGGTTATTTTAATCCTAAAGGCTCCTACATACTGGCGCGACTTGTCGCGCGACGCGTCGCGACACAAAGGCACCGCTTGTAGCGCTACACGCGGTGTCTTTGTGTCGCGTCGCGTCGCGCGACAAGTCGCGCCAGTATGTAGGAGCCTTAAATAATATTTGTATAGGTAATAGTGAGCTATATGAATAAGCCACTTCATTACTGTATTGACATTCATGTGTGGCTATGTACAGATTTTTCAGGATATGGAAATTCTCAAGTTATCTTTACGATTCTAATGAAACTGGTGGAAGTGTTAACACTCCCTTTTATGACACTTTGTTTACACACAACGCTTAACACTCCAACAAATGATGTTAATGAAATAACCAAATCCGTGATACAACTATTTGTTTACCCTTCAACTAGGTCTAAACGTTGTTTTCTCAGAAGCAAGGAACATTGTATTTCCCAAGCAAAGTTTCGTCATAGTATTTTACAAGTAAACATGTGCATAATAACCCATGCTTGGATAATACAGCGTTGTATTCAAATTGATAAATTCAATTATCCAGAATTATTCAAAGTCAAATCTTACCTGATACACCAATGTATCTAAACGATCCTGAAGACGTTATTCTCAAATAGGGCACGTTCTACATTCGATAATCAAATTTTCAACGTACTAGACATTACGTAATAGCTGTTACAAGTTGCGTTTCCTGTCTAATTCAGCGTTCCGGGTAATTGTGATTATGTACCGACCTTCTCATTGGCTAATGTGGACGATGACGGCGGCACATCGATAACTGTCCCGGACGACGGGAACGGACCGTTATTAACCAATTCAACATGAGACTTTGGACCCGTTTCACTTAACGCTTCCCCGAATATTAACAAAACCTGTTCTCCTTGTAACACCTTTCCGCAGCAAGTTCAATTGTCTTAACTAGTTCGAAAATTCTAATGAAAATCATATTAGGTAATTAAATTAATCAACACTGTCACAATCAACTTTTTGTTCTCCTAATCGCTGTCACTGAGGCGAAGTTGTCAACAGCCTCGGATACCATGGCCTGTGGATTGAACCGCAGTGCGGGTCGCTTAGCGCGGCACGCGAATATTAATGACATCATCAAACGAGCTCTTGTCACCGTCGGCATTCCAGCTGTGTTAGAACCCAATGGCTTGGCACTTGGTATTTCGATGGAAGCTGGGTAGGCCTTTAGCTTGGGACGCAACGCGTGTCGATACTCTTGCGCCATCCCACCTTGCTGGCTCGGCGTGCTGTGCTGGCGCTGCTGCTGCGGCTGCGGAAAACCTCAAGTAACGAAAGCATAACAAAAATCAGTAATTATATTTTCGAGCCGTTTGGGGTCCGAGTGCTCATGGGTTGTTCAACGAAATCGCCAAACGGCTGGTTGACACTTCCCGTGACCCAAGGGCTGGCTTATACCTTGGCCAGAAGCTAAGTATTGCCATACAACATAACGCCAGTCTCTTGGGTACATACATTACCAGTCGACAGCCATGCAGAGGAAGTTTTCGACGCAATATTTTAGTTTGTTAATAGTTTTAGTTTTTTAGGTTAGGATATTATATTTTATTTCAATATTAGTCTAAACAATAATTAGGTTCTAAACTTTTAAATACAGTATGCAATCTTATCAACACTATCAAAATATTGTTTTTTCTTAATCTCAAAACGAAATACGAAAACTATTACAAAATTAGTTTACCACATTCTTTTTATGCCTGAATCGGTCAGTATGCAGAGTGCCATGCGCATATGGACACACCCACTGATGGGTGGGTCTTGATCATGTGTATGTCAATAGATCATATTATGAATCGGTCATAATCTTAGGAGTCTAACAAGTTGCGTTTGCATGCCACGCCTTTATGAAAGCATGCTGTCTGATTTACATCTTAATATAAATCTGGCCGCGTAAAATGATAGATGTACTATTTATAAAAGTGTTACACCAAACCTCAACTCGACTGGTTTCAATGACATCGACTGACTATTAGGTTAGTACAACTTTCGTATGCACAAAAAAATATTACTTTGGAGCCGGACATAATGTTAGTAATTATAATTTAATGTTTTTTAAGTAGTTGATAAGTCGTCTGGTTTAACTTATACATATTAGTAGGTATATGGAAAATATGTAGTAGGTACTCATATAGACATGTATACCTATAGGTATATATGACAATGTAGTCTAATATTCCTAGTCCGAAATTAACACTGCACTTCGCAGATAGAGAATGGTATTTCTCACTCAACGTATGACACATTGCGTTTCTTATCTACCTTCCAAACTGAGTAATAGACATGAAAGTAACGTTGTAAAAAATCTCCTACGGACATCATCTGTTTAAAGTCAAACGAAGACAATGAACTATATATTTTTATTACTTTAAAGAAAACTCAAGGACTAAAAGCTCACGTACACGACATATTGTAAACATATTGCGATGGCTGTGACATTAGTGCCTACTTGTTCACTTCTTTGTTTCCTTGCTCACTCGCTACGAGGACATATTGATTCATTTTCGCGCCACATAATTGGACAGCACCAAACCAAGTGTACAGTGGTTTCAAAATATTGACACTGATTCTTAGTTTTTGCAAAAAAAGGCTCAAAGATTAAAACAAATCTTTTTTTTTTATTCAGTATCCCTCTGCTGGGCTAATACAATACCGAGATGATAAATTGATCTCTACACGCTTTTGAAGTCTGCGAAAGAACTAAACAGGTATTTAATGAAGGGATATTATTGCACGAACTAATCAATACCTAGTCACCAACGTCACTTGAGATATGTAAATAAATAATTAAAGGAAATCATTGGTTGCACAATGGCGATTTTATCGACATCGCCCGTTTGCCACAGTTCTCACGTGTAACCGGTGTTGTACTTAATGTGTTTGCTTAAATGTTCGATTGGGAGTGCACGTTGCCGTTATGTGAGCCGAGCAGACGGCCGCCAGCACGCCGCATGCGTGATGCGCCGGTGTGCCATGCATCACACAAAGGCCTAGAATCTCTGCGAATGGGAAGTATTAATCAAGGCGACGTAAGACTTGTTAACGCATTTACACACACAATTACATTGTGTACACGTCAGGTCACACATCGCTGTTGAAAGCTTACTCACCATTTTATGTGACACTAAAGAGCAATTGCAAATCCAATTTTTCTATTAAATCCATTTTGAGAGCTGTTGCGTCCGCAATCCGGATTTTCAATATACATTCGAGCGTGTTATAGGTACTAGGTACATATGTCTCATCAAGGGCACCAGCGGTATCATCCAACGTACGCACGGATCAAGTTCTTTGTGCAGAGTTAAATAAAATTTTACCGGTTCAAACGAGTATTTTATGGATTTGTAGGAACTGCAATACTTTCCCCGCAGCGTTTCTCTGGATTTTTTGGTCGTTTTATGATTTTGACATGATTACATTTCACATTGCATTATTTAATCATATCTACTAACTAAGTACGGGCTGGTTCACGAGTCGTCTACATGGTCAATCAACTACCGTCAACAAACGCCGGCCCATGTGTCATGCACACGATATCTTCATGATTCACGTTCACTTCTATATACTTTACTGCACATATAATACATATTCGCTAATGATTTGCATTGTATTTAGCACCTGTCATATCTGCATTACTTACACACCTTTATTGAAAAGGTATATATTATTGAAAAGTATTTGACTATGACTTATTAATTATAAACCATAACAAATTTATACTAACTTTCACATTTTAAATACTAATCCAAAATCTTTTAAGCAGTTTTTGAGATAACGACCGAGCTTGCAGGCTCGTAGACGGTCACACGCAGTGGGAACGATTTTACATTGCACCTGCAATTGCAGTGGGTTATAAATAGATAAGTATGAGAAGTTAGAAAAAAACTTCTACAGCCTATTGAACATGAGACTGATGGACAATCTAATTAAATGCTTTTCTCAACATGAAATCAGTGAGGTTCGCGCGTGAGTTTGCATAGTGTTACTGATCGATGCGTGGCCTCCACAAGGTGCAGCGACGCTCACATAACACGACACATTTCTGCATCCATTAATAACCACTGGGAATTGATGTTAATCATTTGAAAGATTCGGTTTGGAATATGGAAATGAATCATTATTGTCAGAGAAAATAATACATCTTTTAGAAAGCCCATGTTTCGAGCCATATAGTATTCGAAAATATCTGAAAGGTATATACCTATATAACGATAATGCTCGTGGCATGAGTCTCAAACTTTAATAAAGATATTTTAATTTGTTATTTGTTTATTTCAATATTACATAATTACCTACTTACATTTGATTACCATAATTTACTAAGACTCTCTCTGTACATGCTGGTGCAGTCCTTACTGGAGCTTCATTTAGTACAAGGTTGGAGTGAATTGCTCGACCGACTTCCTTTGTCACAGTGTTGATCATCAAGTAATTATGCACTGTGTGAACAGTTGCCCATGCCAAGTTACCGCACGCTAGTCGATGACCGTAGATGTAACAGATAACTAATAATTATTTCATCTTGTAAAAGAAAATTATTTTGAAAGTGGGACATTGCCATATTTTCCATGACAATATTTTCATACAAACAGACTGCTTCATCATGTTTTGTAATCTTAATTGCTAACGTCGTTTTGTTTTCTAACAATTATCTAACATTAAAAAACATCGTGCACTCTAGTTCAATGATTTTCTTAAATAAATTTAATTTAATAATAAACAACCAAAATGGGTTTTCAAAAAGATAGTTGCTGCCATTTTCTATGAAATGAGCAAAGTATTTGATTTCGTAGATCACAAAATCTTACTTAATAAATGCAAACTATATGGATTCCAAGGTAAAGCACTCGAATGAATTAAAAGCTACCTAAGCAACAGAAAACAATGCGTCGAAATAAACTAATTAAATTATCAACTTGTGTCTACTCCGTTCAGGTCTGCTTTTAAAAGAAATAAGTTCGGTGTTCCTCAGGGAAGTGTACTAGACCTTCTTCTCTACCTTATTTACATAAATGATATTCCTCAAGTGACATCACATCAATGCATGTTACATGTGGTCAATTTTTCGGTTATACTATAACTGTTGCAGTACCGCAAAATTCAAATAGCAACTACGAACATTAGTATCAATAATGAACTGGTTAAAGGACAACAATCTAATGACACATGAGTAGATACACGGAAATCCTAATCAGTTTATCTACTCATGTGCTAATGATCAACAGCTAATGTAAATAAAATTAAAAAATACAATCTCTAACTATAACAATTCTCAAATAAAACCCTTAGACAAAGTTTTTGATACATCGTTTTAGGTATTATCTTAGACAGACATCGTAATTGAAATACAACTCGCATTTGCTGTAAGTAATCTAAATAATGTTTGCTCTAAATAGCTTAAGAAGCTATCAAGTCAAAAAAACTGCAATGGCTGCGTACCCTGGCTACGACGAATCGGTTCTTAGATACAGTCTTCTTTTATTTGGTAATTCTTCAAAGGTTAAAAAATACCTTTACCACACAAAAAATGTGTCAGAGCAATCTGTGGGGTTGGACCGTTTGAATCTTGTAGATCTTTATTTAAGAAATTGGGATTACTAACTCTATCTAGTCCTCTAGATATTATAAGTAGAATCATTTGATAAAACTCACTCTGAGCTATATACTAAAACCATTGATAATTAAAAAGTCCTTTCAAGAAATCTAACCAGACTGGATATCACAAGATGTAGAAGCACACTATTTCAGAACAATTGTTACAATATGTCTGCCAAAATCTATAACCAAATACCAAAACATATCAGAGAGCTGCCATTAAATTATTTAAAAAATGAACGTAAGAAATGACTTTATAATAATGTATTCTACACTATAAGTGAATTCTTAAATTATAACCAAGTTCCAAAAAGTTTGTAACCAAAGTTCCAAATATGATCTCACTACTAATATAATTTCATTTTAAAGTATTTTTTTTCGATCTCAGCAGTAATAATTTAGTTTATAATTTTACTTTTTAGATGTATTTTTTGCATGCTGAATTAAGTAAGCAAAATGTGTGGAACTAAGTATGTTTAAGACCTTTCATGTCCCATATTTTATGCAAAATAAAAAAATCTATTCTATTCTATTCTAAACCCAATAAGTATTGTAGGAAATAATATTAGTAAGTACTTACCAGTACCACCAACAGTACCGTTTACTCGTACCACTAATAACTTTACCACTAAAAGCGTGTCCAATTAGTGGATAGTTTAGAAAACAATTGACCCAACCTACATTTGTCTACTAGGTTAATATGCATTGAGATTCTACCTATACCGAGGCAAAGTTTTTAACATAAAGCAATAAAGCTTTAACGGTAATTTGACTTTGGATTTAGGTAAACCCAAAGTCAAATTACCATAAAGTTTATGGTAATGCATATTTACCTAGTAGATAAATGTAGGTACTATTGGTATTTACAATTTACATAATTATGCTAGATATTTTCACTGCCACCTGCAGCTTTGTCAGCATTTCTTTATTCACTACCAGATGACCCGGTGAACTTCGTACCACGTGAGACAAAATTTCGATTTTTCGGCAGATCCGTTGGGTTTTTCTAAATTTCCTTTTTTCCTAAACCATTTTTTTTTTGTTTTGTTCACGTCAATACTGGGGTCAGTATTGAGGTGAACAAAACAAAAAAAAATATTCAAATTTATCGAGCTATTTTCGAGTTTTTGCGTGACTAACGCATGGCAATTGATTTATATATAGATAAAAGATTGATCCAGCGTAGTACGTCAATGTTATAATATAAATACCTCTTCATAATGTTAAATTGGATGGGACCTAAAGCGATATCATTAATTAAGGTTCACGCAGACTGGGGCGATATCGCAGGCGCGACAGGCATATACGACTCGTTACCCGTGGTCCCGGTGGGTCGACCCATTACCGGGTCCATGGGTAATTTTAATTACCCGTTGTTCCATGGCATTAAGGATTGTTCCCTGGACTTCTGACTATATCGATAGAAAATGAAAACCATCAGTTATATACAATAAAGTTTACTCATTCTTTTGCAAATAAAATAATTCCATCCTTGGGAACAAAAACATACTCATACCTAAACTAGGTATATTGAAAATCATGAATTCATAACCGATACACTAATGACTTATAAACAAAAACAACATAAACTATCTTAACATTTCTAATGCGTATCCAACTGATATTTTTCCAGTAATTAATTCTATTAGTTATGAATTCATCATTTTCAATTGCTATTTTTGTTCTGGTTCTAAGTGGATTATTATTTTTAGTTTTTGATAATTTGACCAAAACGTTCAGGAGACGCATTATGTTTGTGCAATTTTTTTTAAGTTTAATTTTGGTATGTCAAGACTCCGACACGTTATTAGTTCGGTGCCTTTCTCCGAAGACACTGGCAGTTTTAACAATATCATTATTCAGCCAAAAACGTTGCAAGTAATTTAAAAATTTCTGGATTTTAATATTTTTGTTGTTGTACCGTGATTTAACATATTCCCAACCTTCTAAAAGTCGTTCAATTGGTAATAATGGCAATACTGAACACAGTGACACAACTCTTTTTGCCCATCCTCCATATAGCTTGCTGCCAGTGATAATAGCACCCTATAATCTCAATGTCGGGAAAAACATTATGTATTCAATTTAAAGCTGCAAGTTCAAAATCACAGTGATACTTTAATGGTTCCTAGTTTGGAAACTGGGATTTTAATATATTGAAAAGGGCTGAATACGTTTCGGTTTTCTTATCACTTAGTAAAGCGTAAATTATTGGTTTTGTTTTAGTTGTGCTAGCAGTACTGCCTAATTCAGCGTGTATAGTAAATAACTCAACGAATGGAGAGGGGCTACAATTGAATGTTGCGTCACCAAATATTTCCTTTGTTTGCTCAATTTCAGCTCTATCTTCTTCCATACAAAATACCAAAATTGTTGTGTATTAATAATAATATTCTGCCAAAATTAAATTTCGGTGTTGTAATGGAACCTGTACTTCATGAAATGATTTAAAATTCATTTTAGTAATTCCAGCATATTCATTCCGCGCGGTATAAAGACGATGCTTGACACTGTTGAATTCCGGAAATGGAGTCAATATATTGTTCCCTTTATCCATCCAGCTCTTTTTCGCCTCTTCATATAATTGTGTAATAGGTCGACCAGTTGTTCGCGCCTCCGATGTTAAACTGTCTAGAGATTCGGTTAGATCATTTGATATAATATCCGGACATGTATGAGATATGTTTTTTATTACAATCTGTTCCTGTAAGAATGAGAACACAAACGTTAAAGCAAATAATAAATGTTAAATTATACTACTTTTACGATTTTTTTTCTATAAACAGTAGTACTGATGATTTTTGAACAGCAACACACTACCTTTCTTTCTTTTAATTATTTTTATTTTATTTTCCATGTGAGCGAATTAATTTAAAAGTTTCCGCAAACTAATATCAATTTCAGTGCGTACTTGCGTAAAAATAATTATGTCAAAATGAGAAAGAGAACAAATGAATAAAGATCCTACTAATTAAAAAAAAGATTACTCTCGTTGTAATATGTGATCTCTTTTGACGTACCTAATAATCTTTTCATGATGATGGCAAAAGACCTGATGGTGTGTCTTTGGTCCCGTGGAGTTTGGGACGGATGCTTGTGTGGGACGCTACCTGTGTAGACACACTGGCACCGTCCCACCTCCAACGGAACGGACTACTTCTAAAGCGGGTGCAGCGGCAGAAAATGCCGAAAATCTGAAAGTTATTAAATATGGAGGCCTTGGCAAAGAGTACTATTTTGTGCCCTTTGGCGTCGAGACCCTCGGTCCGTGGGGTCCCAGTGCGCATCAGTTATTTGCGGAAATCGCGAAACGTCTAGTTGATGTAACTGGTGGCCGAAAAGCTGGCGGTTTTCTCGCGCAACGCATCAGCATTGCAATTCAGCGAGGAAATGCCGCCAGCATCCTCGGTACTATGGCCCCGAGGGCCTTTTTATGCTGAACTTAGTTTTAATTTAATTTAGTTAATGTTAATAATCATCTTGTAATTTGGTTATGTAAATAAATAAACTTATTTTATAATCTTTTATTATGGATTTGTATTTAATCATAAGTAGGCTCCATGGTTGTAATTAATTTTCTATCGATATAGTCAGAATAATAATACCGTTGTTTAAATCGGGTAGTACATCAGACCCTACTAATTATAGACCTATTTCAGTACTACCTACCTTTAGTAAAATTTTCGAGAAACTTATTTTAGATCAAATCCAAATATTTTTCAATAAACATAAATTAATGCATAACAAACAGTTCGGTTTTACAAGGGGTCGTTCGACTACTGATGCCGGTGTTGAACTTTTAGGACATGTTTATAATGCATGGGAGGATAAATGCGATGCTTTGGGTATTTTTTGCGATTTGTCCAAGGCATTCGATTGCGTTCTTCATGAAACTTTGATCAGAAAACTGCACCACTACGGAATCCGAAACTCCTCTCTGGATCTTCTTACTTCATATTTGAGTGATAGGATTCAGAGAGTTGATGTTAACGGAAAAAGATCACCCGGATCTGTAGTAAGAATGGGGGTCCCCCAGGGCTCAATTCTCGGCCCATTTTTGTTTCTTATTTATATAAATGACTTGCCTTGCCTCATAAAGGATAATCATGATATAGTGCTGTTTGCAGACGACACTTCACTTTTATTTAAACTCAAACGTCAGCAGTTGGTTACTGACAATGTAAATAGTGCCCTTGAAAAAGTAGTTAACTGGTTTAATGTTAATAACCTACTTCTTAACGAGAAAATAACCAAATGTATTAAGTTTACAATACCTAATGTTAGACAAGTAAAAACTAGTGTTCTCATAAAGGGTGAAGAGTTGAACCCCGAAGATACCACTGTGTTCTTAGGCATAACTTTGGATGCCAAGCTTCAATGGGGCCCCCATATAGATAAATTGTCAAAAAGGCTTAGCTCTGCAGCATACGCCGTTAGAAAAATCCGTGATTTAACGGATTTAGACACAGCCCGTTTAGTATACTTTAGTTATTTTCATAGCGTAATGTCGTACGGTATTCTGTTATGGGGAAATGCCGCCGATATTCAGACAATGTTTGTTTTACAAAAAAGGGCAATCCGTTCAATTTATAAATTAAGTCCCAGATACTCCCTCAGAGAAAAATTTAAAGAGATTAATATAATGACTGTAGCTTCTCAGTATATTATGAAAATCTTTTGTACGCACATAAAAATATTAATTTGTTTAAAAAATACAGTGATATCCATAATGTAAATACTAGGAACAAACACAAATTTGTTGTTCCTACAACCAGGCTCAAAAAAATAGGCAGCTCGTTTAGATGCCAATGTATACGTTTTTATAATAAACTTCCTAGCCACATTCAAGAACTAAGCCTTAATAAATTCAAATGTTTTATAATACAGAAACTGTGCCTAAAAGCCTTTTATACTGTTAAAGATTATATTGAGGACAAAAAGGCTTGGGATTGAGCTGCTCCAATAAACTTACAGTGAATGTTGTTTTTTTACTCTTTTTATTTTGCTAGCTATTTATATTTTCTTATTCTATAGAACATTCTATATAAACAATGACATGAATATTTACTTTGTAAAGTATTACATTATTTTAATTATTAGGAATGTGAGGACTATGTGGGTCATTGTTTGTTTTTTTTTTTGTCTCTTAGTTTTAATGATGGTCTGGCAGTTTGAGTACTTTATGCGGCCTACCCAAATGTCTTTTCTTTGGTATTGTTCGTCAAATCATTGAGCTCCTTAAGTTTTGAGATGAGCTGCATGATAACTGACAAATGCGTGCACTGACTGGACAGGTCCACTCAAATCTGTGTGGTCTTTCCTCAAAAGACCATTTCGGACACCAACCTACATGGTCCTCAAATGATCTGACCAAGATTATGTCCGAATATACACATTGACATTGATGAATTTTATTTATGCAATGACATGAATATTTACTCTGTGTAGTATTATATTGTTTTAATTATTGTAAATGTGAAGACTATGTGGATCATTGTTTAATTTTGTTGGTCTGGCAGTTTTGAGTATTTTTTTGCGGCCTAGCCAAATGTCCTTTCTTTGGTATTGTTCGTTGAATCGTTGAGCTCCTTTAGTTATGAGTTGAGCTGCACAACGACTGACAAATGCGTGCACTGACTGGACAGGTCCACTCAATCTGTGTGGTTCTTTCATCAAAAGACCATTTCAGACACCAATCGACATGGTCTTCACATGATCTGACCAAGTTTATGTCTGGACTTTAAAAGAGACTGTGACCTCTGAGTTTGTTTCGGCCTTTCTTCTCAGAGTAGTCAGATAGGAAACGCCGGCCTCATCTAGTTTAAAAAATGTGTTTTGACGTGTAAAAGTGTTTGTAAATTATTCATTTATCCCTAATGCCATGGAACCACGGGTAATTAAAATTACCCATGGACCCGGTAATGGGTCGACCCACCGGGACCACGGGTAACGAGTCGCATATACTGCCTGTCGCGCCCGCCCTAGTCTGCACAAGCCTTTAAACTGATACTGTCATTCTATATTATTGAAGCCCTGTAAATAGTGGTATAATTAGAATTTCTAATCAACCATTTCTTTCATTTTCAAATAGCACACTCTTTGATAAATTAAAAACCTCCTTTCAGTTCTCCTCCTCTGCGCGCCGCGTGACTTCGTAGATGAGTAGCTCAACATACCTGTACTGGAGCTGAGCTGAGAGACTGTAGCTCAAAACAGCTTCCCTGTTCTTATTTTTAACTAGCTATTGCCCGCGTGGGTGTCGGAAATTATCCCACAAGAACGTACTACCGGGATTAAAACCCTATGTGTTAATCCAAGTTATAAACCATCTGTGTGCCAAATTTCATCCAAATCCGTTCAGCCGTTTGTTTGCACCAATCTGGAACATACATCCAGACATACAGACAAACGGACAAACATTCTAAAAACTATATTTTCGGCATCAGACTCGTTCCCATACGTTCAGTTAGACTGGAAGACGACCGTAACATAGTTGGGAAAAGGCTAGGCAGATTGATTGACTCGTTCCCAACACCTCGAAGCAATGACCTACTTTTTTACAAAAATATTCAATGCACAGTTTTGACTTCGTTATTATTTTATTACATAAATGTGTAGAAGCGATAATGTAGATCAGGGATTCTCGAACTATTTTGGGCAAGAGACCCCTTTTCCAAAATGAACTGATACCCTCAGACCCCGATAGCCAAATTTTTTCATCTTGTACGAACTTGTGGACGCTCATCGACTTGTTAAGTTTTTAAAAGTACAACAATGATACATCCTACTAAAATATTAGTCATTCTTATAACAAGTTGGTACACGTAACACAACTTATACAGTATTTTGAAAGTTTCAAATAAGTAGTTGTGTTAATTAATAGGGGTCGATTTTTAGACCTCGTCGACCCCCAAAATCAGTTTTCGTTTATGTCGACCCCTGGTAGACCGATTTCGACCCCAAAAGGTCGATATCGACCACTTTGGGAATCCCTGATGTAGATCATGATGGCTGTCAGATTTTTTTCACCTTCCTGCAATATTGTGTAATTAATTATTATTATATAGCTTAGGTGTTTACGACTATTATTAAAGTTGTGTACCTACTTTATTACCTACCTATCAAGAACATTATAACCGTTATATTTTTATGTGATTGGGATAAAGCTAGCGCAATATTAACGCAAACGTCATTACGATATTATGATCTTTTGTTGCTTTGAACGCGGTAATGAAGTAGGTAAATACTACCATAAATAGATACCTACGAATATGAACCATGACATGTGATCTACAGAATCATAGGTCAACAAAAGAACAAGTGGAAAGCCTGAAATAATAGAAACATGATTAAAAATATACTTGAACATGGCTCATATGCACATTTCATAATGTAGACACCAAATATTGCGTTAACATAATTAATAATATTTATGAGTTTAGGCTACCAACTTTTTTATATTATATACCATAATAAGAAAGAAAAAAAGGGGAAAAAACACTTTGGAAGAGAAAAAAATGTTTATCAGTCCCGCCGCAATGATGTTACGATATTTACATTGGTTACTCCTACAGATAATTTCCATATTACCTTCTTATTTTATGGTAATTAACAATTAATAATTATACGACAATGCAAGTAATTACAAAAGGACCGTTAATTGTACAATTGTAACTTTGCACTAATTGCTGTAGACGCCTACAATAAACGTTCTTAGTAGGTACCTAAACTGGAAGTAATTACCTACTGCACAATATTTGCAATGCAATAAAGACACGAACTGTAGCCGTCGCTGCGCAAAGAAGCAGTTGTCCTATTTATAACCTAACCTCACACTGCACAGGTAGGTAGTAAAAAAGTCAGTATTGCTTTTCAGTTGCCTTTCGCTCTTTCTTCTAAGTTACAAAACACCTATGTTTTGTAACTTAGAAGAAACCTACATATTTCCATAAATGTTATTGAGTTCAAGGACCAAAACATAAATTGGTTACGAAATACCTACTATAAAATATTTATAGTAGGTAAACTAATTAACCAGAACCAGTCACTTCATCTTTACTTCCTTCTTTAATTAATTTGATATAAGTACATAGTATAATTGTTTACATCAAGTGATCAGACTGTGTCACAGTGGAACGAATGTATGGGAGCGGTTGGACGTAGACATGTCCGAAAAAAAAGAGTAAAATTATGCCAAACTAATGATGCCATCTTATTCGATTACTTAATGCCTTCATAACTTGTGGTGATGAATTTCTTCATAACTCCCATATTTCGGGAGTAATTTGAGAAAATGTGAAATTTTACTATGAAAATGAGTGTATCGAGCTCTCTCCCTCCTGATTCCGGGCTTGTTTCAAGTAGCGGTCTCTAATATCATAATGCTAATACTAAGAGCTATATTTAATACTAAGACACATAGTGCGCCAAATGTGCACTTTCTGGGATAAAGAGTGATGTTTATTTTATAACACAATTTTTTTATTTTTTGTTTATTTTGTTGATTAATACCGTTTTTCTAAAGGTTTACCTTATTACAATAACATTTCTGAGCAGCCAATTAGAGAAGATATAAACTAATTAGGATATATAATTAGGGACTTAAGGTTTACATATAAAACTGATGCACTAATGATTACTGATAAGAACATTGCTATTATTTAATTACTAAATGGCTCTTAATACACTAATTTAGCATGCATCATTTACTAATTATCACAATAACTAATTACCTTGCAATATTTAACAAAGGATACCTGGGATACCTGGATTTTATATAAATAGGTCACTATTAGTAACTTTAAAATCAGTGTTGATTTACACCTCGTTGTATCCAAGCTAATCTCGCAATGTATTTTCCAAATTTTAATACAAATCTTGATATTCACGTTGCTTTATGCGCACGCGCACATAAAGATTTACGCGACTTTAACTATTTGTTCAGTGTTTTAAAAGATAACAGTTGTGTTCAGTTATGTGAAAGTGCTGAAACAAGTTTAAAAGACTGGTGTCGTCGATTTTGCTACCGCATTTATGCAAAATGGACACAGTCTGGAAGAAGCACAGATAAGTTTCGGAAGAAACATGAGATTTGGCTACAGGCTGCAATTCAATGGCCGGAATTACAGAATGAAAATATGGAACCTTCTACAGAAAATATAAGTGACATCATCGAGCCCATAATTTCTCCTGCTAAATCTGATGCTTCAACTTGTACACATCCTAGTCCTCGTAAATCTTTTGAGGACCTTAGTAACCGGCAAAAAAGAAGACGCACTGAAGATAGTCTTTCATGCAGCAGTAGCAGCGCTGAAATTATGTTTTCGGCCGAAAGGGCGCTTCAAAAGGCAGGACAAAGCGATACAGCTTATGTTATGAAATACTTGACGGAGAATCCAGAAGAGGCCTCAAAAATCAAAGCCTTCATTGAAGGTAAATCAATTCAGGTACGGGAAATATCCCCTTTGAAGGCATTGGCTCTTTATGTATCGATGAACTTATCGAAATGGCGCTATAACACTCTTCGGGATTTCAACACTCAAGAAGGAGCTCTTCAATACCCGAGTTACTACATGTTGGTTAAAGAAAAAATTAAGTGCTATCCGGCCAAAGAAGATCTCACAGTTACAGAGAGCTCTGCAAAAATCAAATTACAAGCCTTGATGGATTTAACCTCAAGAAGACTTATTAGGTCGTTAGAAACCCCTGTTGATCCCAATCAACAGCTCGTATTGACCAGCAAATGGGGTTTTGACGGATCATCTAGCCAAAGCATTTATCATCAAAGGACGAGTGAAGATGAGCAAATCGATCTTGCTAGTAATTTTATGATTAGTCTTGTACCACTGCGGCTCGTCTCAAAAGGTGTAACAATTTGGGAAAACGAGCGACCATCTTCCACTTCATTTTGCCGGCCAATATTGTTTAAGTTTATAAAGGAAACCAAAGAAAATGTGCAGAGAGAGATGGCTGAAATCGAAGCAGAGATTGAAGCCTTAACTCCATCCACCATCACTGATGGAATTAGTGTCAAACACCAACTGCTGTTGACAATGATTGATGGTAAAATTCATTCCATTATATCCAATACAGCAGCTTCAGTGTGTGACATATGCAAGGCTTGTCCTAAAGAAATTAATAATTTAGAGTTAATCAAAGATAAACACGCAAACGAGGACATGTATAAATATAGCTTAAGCACCCTTCACGCTTGGATTCGCTCAATGGAATGCTTATTACACATTTCCTACAAATTAGACATAAAATCATGGCAAGTAAGGGGTGATATAGCAAAAAGGCAAGTTGATGACAGGAAGAAAAGAGTTCAAGAGGCTGTAAGAAGAGAAACGGGCTTACTTCTCGATGTTGTGAAACAAGGCAGTGGATCCACCAACAATGGCAACTCGGCAAGGAGATTTTTTGAAAACTACACTAAATCTGCTGAACTGACCGGAATAGATGCTATGCTTTTAAGAAAAATCTGTGTGATCTTGCAGTGTATTTCATCAGGAGAGAAGATCAACGTAACTAAATTCCGAGAGTTCTGCTTTGATACTGCTAAGCTTTACGTGGAGTTATACCCATGGTATTATATGCCTTCTTCACTTCATAAAATTTTAATGCATGGGCCAGACATAGTTCAGAACATGTCAATTGTGCCCATTGGTTTTCTATCCGAAGAGGCATCTGAGGCTAGAAATAAAGATTTTAGAAAATATAGAGAGGGGCATTCTCGAAAGCATAGCAGTATCTCATGCAATGAAGATATTATGCACAATCTTTTACTGTCTTCTGATCCACTTGTTACAAGTATCCGTCCAAAAGGAAATAAGTTTGTAAAAAAATCTTCTTTTAAGGAATTTTATGAGCTTACGGATTCTGAGAAAAGTGATATCGAATTTGTTAACATAAATGATTTAGCGGACATCGATTCTGAATTTGAATTAATTGATGATGATGATGATGACGAAGATAATTAAATGATGTTATTGTTTTAAAATGTGTAACTTAGTAAATTAGAGCTTACATCTTAATTATTTATTGTACTTTTAATGAAACTAGGTAATTTATTATCAACTTACTTAAAAGTCATACTCTCATCAGTTCTTGTGAATATTTTTGTTAATATATATTTCTGTATATATATAATATATTTATAGACCTCTTAATAAGTCTGTCTGCGGTTTAAAGTAAATACAAATGGGGAAAAAACGTTTTTTTTTTTAAATTTTGATTTCCTTTTATCCCAGAAAGTGCACATTTGGCGCACTATGTGTCTTAGTATTAAATATAGCTCTTAGTAATAGCATTACGATATTAGAGACCGCTACTTGAAACAAGCCCGGAATCAGGAGGGAGAGAGCTCGATACACTCATTTTCATAGTAAAATTTCACATTTTCTCAAATTACTCCCGAAATATGGGAGTTATGAAGAAATTCATCACCACAATTTATGAAGGCATTAAGTAATCGAATAAGATGGCATCATTAGTTTGTCATAATTTTACTCTTATTTTTCGGACATGTCTACGTCCAATCGCTCCCATACATTCGTTCCACTGTGTGTGTGTGTGTAAGCTTGCACACGATATTAAACCGTTTGGTATTGTTGGTCGCCTGAGTTGTCGAACCCTGCGATTTACTGATAATTAATCAGGTTAATTAAAATGATCAAAAGTTTGTCAGCTTTTAATCAATAGTACAGGAATGTTTTAATAAGCTCTCTGATTATTTTAAAATCTTTTTGTTTTATATTTTACGATAAAATACATACAAGAAGTTTTTTTGACGAGGTAAAAAAGTATAGTATTTTATAACACAACGGTATTATTAATTTTAAATTACTAAGATATTATGTAACAGTTGATTGGTACCTAATAATATAACTGAGTCTGAAGTGCAGGTTACAAATGGTTACTTTGTAAGAATATTATTTGTGTTTTGTCCTGTTCAGTGCTTTCATAAGACCTTGACCAAGAGTCCAAGACATTCGTAATGAAACTATCAAAACTTCAAAGTAACCTTCATGTAGTGGTTGTTGTTTTTTCTTGATAAATTAATGTGTGTGCATTTAAAGGTCTATCTCAATTATATGTGTTTGTAGTTTATCATTTTTATTTATTAAATACTTAATGTCGATATTCTTAAACAGACTAATCTGTCAACGTGAGATACACCTTCAGATTTGATTATAAGCTACTCAGCACGTACCTAAGATATAAAAAAATGGAAGACTTGATCCAATATTACAAGCCTTAAAAGGGGAGTAGGTACATCACATAATTCTTTCAATATCTTTTAATGTTTTTACAAGATATTTAAAGAATTTTACATTTCTATCTGGGTGAGGATTAAAGATAAATTAAACGTTGATTTATTTTGAATAAGGTCAAATATTGCCTTTTAGGTACAGCGGTCAGCAACAAAAAAATTACACTGTAGGTATCTTACTTACATACCATCTAAATTAATACAAAATCATTAATATTCGATATATTGCTTTCTGCATTTCATGTACTTATTGGATAAGAGTTCATACTCTTTAAATTTTATATAAATCAGTACACATTTTTTATGAATATTTTGCTCTATAATTAAGAGATAAAAAACTGCCGTTCCTGTAAAAATCTCACCATGAAAACTTAGGTGAAGTGAATTTCAAGAAGCTGTCATTCCACCTTGCTACAGACACTATGGTCAGCTATCGGTGGAAGTTTTAATCGCCTTTTGTTGCTGATCGTACCTACTAAAGACGTCTGCCATGTAAAGGAGGTGTCAAGAGTCGCGGTACCTTATAGGTAATATATATAATAATCAATCATTAGACAGGTTGTGTAAAGCAACGTAGATGCTTGTGATGGGCTGAAATAAGGACAAGGCGACACGCCTAGCACAGCCGCGGCGAAGGCCCCCGAGTAAGGAGGACGGACGCTCGTGGTCATATGACTGCGAAGACAGATTAGAACATCAAAACATTTACAAAGATCTTTTGGCGCGTGGCCGATATAACGCCGAACTAACGCTATCTTGTTTTTTCAATACAGTTTAGGGAATATGCAAGTAATTCAAATGTATCTATTATTTAAATATACATTGTGTAGGAGTCAAGAAACAAATTACTATCATTTTTACATTTTTTTAATGCATTACTTATTTTAGAATTAATTAATTTATGTTGCGTTTTTTTGGTGGAACAGAACGCAAACTCAAAACGCGTCGTCTTCAACAATGTCGGAAGTGACGAAAGAAACAATGTTAATAAAATCTATTCTTAGCAAAGTGCTTAAAATCTCACTAAGGTAGGTAAGTAAGTGCGATTTCTGCTTGAATAAAGCACAAAAAATAATTTAATTTAAATAATTTGGGGCTACAAACAGATGCAAACAAAGATTCGTGGTAAATGTCGTTACATCATGCTCGCGACAGAAACGGTCGTTTGAACTGTAGTAGAAAATTTTTTTTGAGGAACAGGCAGTAGTTGAATTTTACTTTTAATACTTTTCATGGGTTTATATTCCTGTCTATTATTGATACAGTGAAAAAAAAATTACATGCATATTCCCTTTTACCAACAATACCCCCCTTTTTTTTGTGGATGGGAAATCATCAAATAACTTCTCCCGCTCTGGGCGGAGCGGGAGGGTGTGTCAGACTCTTACTGACTAAAAAACCAGTATTCCTTCCTGTTGCCTGTGTTGCCAGGGGCCTCGGTGGCCCATTAGCACCTTCCCGCGACCCCGGCAGAACAATGCCCCCCTGTCAATATCATTCAGTCGGCAAAAGATTCTTATAGTATTCTATCTACAGGAGACGTACATATAAACGTTCTATTAATTCAATAAACCAGCAATATTTAAACAAAATGAAACTATAAATAAAACAGCCATCTAAATATAAGTAAGGTTGATTTATTGCATTCTTCATGAATGCATCGTGAATATTTAATTACTGTAAATTGAGTTTCCGCTGTCTTGATATCCTTATTCACACATATGTATATTAGCGCGTTTTGCATAATAATTTTTATTATATGTTTGAGTACCTGTCTATTGTATAATAAAAATTAAATGCTGTTAGATGGTAAGCGCATAACTTGAGAACGGCTGGACCGATTTGGCTATTTTTATTTTAAAATGTTATAGTCCGAATTAGGTTCTTACGGCAAGAAAAATTGGAAAGTTTCCCGTAACATTTTCAAATTCGGGAACAACTGAACGACTTTTTCTATGGCATTTTTGTATGAAAATATATTGTTTGACGGGACTTTTGTCGGGTCAGCTATTACTTTCTAATATCTAGGTATTTATTTTTTGCGTAGTCATCTTTTAAGCCAGTTGCAGCACAATATAATTTCACACCATTCTAATCAAAATAGATGACCGTCAGTTCAATTGCTGAATTGCATAAGAACGAAACCCATTTTTCGTCTATTTACAAAACATCTTTCGCATCGAGAAGTATGATACCTGCATCGGTCTTCATAACTAAATTAACTGCGCGCGAGTTCCATCGAGTTTCTTCCATCACATTGTGCATCTGAACGACGACACCCTTTGATAGCGCTTATTCAATTCAATCATTGTTATAACACGTATTGTGTACCTACCATTACAATATTATGACCATCCTGTATCAATTTCACTAACTTTCACATGCATCTTTGTAAGATAAATTGCAAAAGAAAATCATATTTTAATAACCGCGTAACTAACGTGAAAAGATCACCGGAAGAGGAAGTCAACCGTAAACTATTAACTGATTATCATAGGAATGCCACAGAGATATCATTCGCAGTTGATAATGAATGATACCGAACGTTGAGAGTGATGTTATCTCTCACAGTTTACACCTACTATTTTACGAACCGGTTAAATACAAGTTAACGTCATTATGTAGATATAATTAATTGATGGAGCCTTCAAATTGACTCAACCCGTGGTTTTGAGTTATTTTATGGTCAGCATTTTTTTAGAAACTGTGGTCTTTGTAAGATTCAATTTGATTATTAAAAACAACGTACTCTACGTTGTAATTAGTAGGTAAGCAATTAACTATTCCGGTGTGTTAAGGCAACCTCCCAGTTCGTATCCGCGAATAAGACAATCATCAGACTTACATACGATAAAATATACCTGTATATTTTTCAGCAGGGTTAATGCAATGTAAGGTGTGCACTGTGTACATACAGCACTGTCTTGTTTACTAAGGTTGCTGGCGGTAGACCGTACCTCATGAGTGTCATCATGACGCAGATCGCGTTAGTATGTCAACGATCGACACGGGAGTGTGTGCAAGCGCATGCCGCCGGTTAGCTAGCGATTTTATTCAAGAACATCGGATGTGCTTTCACTTGTCTTGTAATTAATTGCATGTCATTTAAAGGTTTTCTTATCTTTAAGATAGAGTACCTACTTTGCGTACTTTAATATAATGTCTTCTCGATTTTTTCCATGTCTTTTTAATTCTTCTCAGTGAAATATTGATTTATTTATAAGTATTATGGATTATTTACTTGTGGCTAAGTAATAACAGCAGCACGAGTCGATCGATCAGGTTAAGCTACGCTTGCCGCGGTTGGTCCGTGGATGGATGACCATCTTTACATACCAAGACCCTTCCGTGCCTCGGAAAGCACGTTAAGCCGTTGGTCCCGGCTGTCATTTGTGGATCTTTGACAGTCGTTACGGGTCGTCAGAAGCTCGAAAGTCTAACAACCAGTCTTACCAAGGGGTATCGTGTTACCCAGTGACTGGGTTGTGTAGGTCAGATAGGCAATCGCTCCATGTAAAATACTGGTATGCAGCTGTATCCGGTAAGACTGGAAACTGACCCCAACATAGTTGAGAAAAGGCCAGGCAGATGATGATTATGGATTATTTATTTCTGATGCCAACATGTTTTATGTAAAATTCCAGTTGTATTTTTTATGCGTCTTTTCCACACTAGTAAGTCCGGAATCACAAAATAGTCCCACCTTAGTGCTTCGGCCTTTTCATACGCCAACTTTCTTTCATGACCATTCATAAAAGCGTTGGTACTACAGATATAGAACTATCTATATCTGTGCTTTTTTTTTTTTTTTGGGTGGGAAATCATCAAATAACTTCTCCCGCTCTGGGCGGAGCGGGAGGGTGTGTCAGACTTACTGACTAAAACCCACCCGTATTCCTTCCTGTTGCCTGTGTTGCGGGGGCCTCGGTGACCCATAAGTACCTTCCCGCGACCCCGGCAGGATCTATATCTGTGCTACCAACGCTTTTATGAATATCTGTGGTTGGTACCTATATGTTTCTTTCTTTTCAAAATATTTAATTTTTCACCTCTGGCCGCTTTGACATAGGGCCCGATATCGTTATCGGCGTACTGCCTTCATTTACATAGGGATGAATGAACCGTAGAGAAGCGTATTGTAGACAAACATGACGTTTCCATGTAGACAGTAGAACATTTTCGGAATACAAACAATTTCTAATATATAGTAGAGTTTAATTAGAAAGTCGTTATGCCTGCTGGTGTGGTCAAATGCGAGCCAATCCAATATAAAATATAATTTAGTGCCTACCCATCTTGGTAGACATGGTTTAACGTGACATTCTGACATCATTTTCATGGTGGGAATACCAAAACAAGCGCAATCCTCTTTTCTTGATATAATTGACACCCGCATGATAATTTGTTACATGATTGACGTCAACTGGAAAATGACTGAAATTGTTTCTTAAAATAATACATGGCAGTTTCAATTTATTAGATCTAGATTACTGAAATGTTCATTAGAATCAAACAAATGTACATACAGATGGGTTTCAATCAATTATTACATTTAAATCAGGTAGGTATGTAACTGTTATTTGCCCCTCGTCATGGAAGAAGCCTTTTGGCCGCAGGACGTGGTGTTCCGTCGCTTCCACAGGACAGCACAAAGTCTAGCTAGTGCAAAGTGAAGTGCTACTAACATAGTATTAAGCCTTTTTATTAACCCAAGTTTTGTTTATTAAAATATGTAGACACTGACAACACTTAAACCGCGGTCACTGTCAGATTGCATAGAAAAGAAAGAGAAGCGCGATGACACAACGCTTGTAATTTATTGCAAAATATGACGCAATTCTCTATTTACTCTTCTAAACGAAAATAAAAAAACAACCAAGTTCTGCATTTAAATAAGACGTTCTTGTTATTAATTAAATACGTAACGTATGATGATATTTAATGCAGATATTTTGGTAGGAGGTTACCTCAAGGTAAGAGGTTAGTTTAACGTTAATTTGTATCGAGATTTTTTTTCAAAACGTGTTTTGGTAACAACCAAGTTCTGGGAAATATGTTCAATATTAATAGATATTTTTTCCGCTACCACAAACTATACAGATTTGGAATCTTTTTTTCTTAAGAGAAGCCTATTTTGGTCAATTGGGTCTTGTCAACGCCTTAAAGTATTTTTCTATGGGCCTGTGTCGCCTGAAATAAATGGTATTATTATTTTTACGTCTTTGACATATCTCGGGGGCCCTAGTTATTATTGTTGTGTGCGTGCTATGTAGGTACTTATGCTTACACAGCGTATAAGCCCTAAGCATAACTTGCATCCAAACATTGTCGCTGTACTTATACCGATGTTTCTACACAACATTCCTTGAAGAGAAAACTTCTTTAGCTGCGTTGAGCGAATTTTTATGGGTTCGCGTCACCGACACGCTACTAATACATTCGACTGTACCATGTGTCGTCCAAATTTTTAAATTTGTTAATTCTGTCGGCAGTCCCCATGACTGCCTATTTTTAGGGTTCCGTACCCAAAGGGTAAAACGGGACCGATGACTAAGACTCTGCTGTCCGTCTGTCTGTCTGTATGTCCGTCTGTCACCAGGCTGTATCTCATGAACCGTGATAGTTATACAGTTGAAATATTCACAGATGATGTATTTCAGTTGCCGCTATAACAACAAATACTAAAAAACAGAATAAAATAAATATTTAAGGGGGCTCCCATACAACAGACATGATTTTTTTGCCGTTTTTCATAGAACATACTTTAACAACAACCGACACTTCGTGCGCGAGTCCGACTCGCACTTGGCTGGTTTTTTATTTTTGTATTTGTCGTTATGGTAAAACAAATATCTACGACTACCCCTTCTCTTGAGATCACAATGATCGCAGCGATTTTCGGTGGCGCAAAAAACTGTGAAAAGATAATCTGCTTAAGACGCTGACAACACCTAAACCGCGGTCACTGTCAGATTGCATAGAAAAGAAAGAGAAGCGCGATGACACAACGCTTGTAATTTATTGCAAAATATGAAGCAATTATCTATTCACTCAAAATTGAGTTGAGTAATCGAAAATAAAAAACAACCAAGTTCTGCATTCAAATAAGACGTTCTTGTTATTAATTAAATTCGTAATGTACGCTGATATTTAATGCAGATATTTTGGATTAGAACTCAAGGTAAGAGGTTAGTTTAACGTTAGATTGTACCGACATTTTTTTCATAACGTGTTTTGGTAACAACCAAGTTCTGGGAAATACGAGTATGCTCAAAATTAACATATATTTTTTCCGCTACCACAAACTATACAGATTTGGTATTTTTTTTTTTTCTTAAGAGAAGCCTATTTTGGTCAATTGGGTCTTGTCAGTGCCTTAAGCTTTACTCACAATGATAGGTACCTAAAGTCGTTAACAACCGAGATTTCTTTTTTGCCACCTTTAACGTTGCATTATCAATTATGTTCTAAAAATAAAACAAAAGTGTAAAAATAAAACAAAAAGGTGTTCCAAACAGCATGGAGCTGTATGGAGATGATTTATGTCTTTGATTTACTAGCACCAACTGGCACTTTAGAATCTAATTAAGCGTATTTACGTTGTATTTTTTTTATAAAAAAGTACATCTGCAATAATAAATAATACCTACTAATAAAACCTTCGCAAGCGGTTATCTAAGCTCTTTTTTATAACCTTCTTTCATCTTTTTTTTTCCTGTTGTGTACCAGGCACTGTACACTTCTTGCCAAAGATCTTCCCGTATTCTTTTATGCTTGATATTCAGAATTTAAATTATGTGTGTAATGGATGTAGGCAAGTAATACCTCGGTGTATAGGTAATGAAGAAAAGCCTGCCAAGTGCGTGTCGGACCACGCACAGTGAAGGGTTTCGTAGAGGGATTATATTGCGTGCACAGTAGGTATCGATTTTATATATACAAGGTGTCGTTTTGCATCCTCTTCAAATTTCAGGAGGCTGCTATGAAAGACATATATAATCAAATGAAATTACGATACCTGCTCAATAATGAATACATACTTGTTATTTTAGTTATTTAAGTTTGACGGTATTTTACAATACACCACTTTAACAGAACAAAATCACCCCGTTGCGTATGCGGTAGTGTGTGTGTAAAAGGGCAATTACAGTGCGGTATCGCACGGGCCGTGTTTTAACATGAGTGTCACACACATGCCGATTTCCGAAAATTCGAAAAAAAAAGGTCTACTTATTTCATTATTGATTCGTGTCGAAAATCATTAGCATAGTTACCTCCCTGAATTTGATGAGTATGCAAAACGACACCTTATATATTCACATAGTATGAAAAACAAAATTACCACTGGTAAATGAAAAGATCCCATATCTCAAAAACGATTGATTTAAATAAAAGAGTCAGTTAGAAACATTATAATCCGTTTAATTATGGGATCCAACGACACCCCACACGCGTTAGCGTGGTGGGTGCTCATAGTTTTATTGTTTTTCATCCCTCAACTACATGTATGGGGAGAGCCAACCCTAATTGTTTTTTTTTTTCATATTTTCACTGAACCATTGTTTAGCGGTGCACAGAATACACTTTTTTTCCAAACATCGATATAGTGCAAATAGTCTTTAGTAGTAAAATGGCTGTGTGACAGACGGACATGACGAAATTATATAAGGTTCCGCTTTTGCCATTGGCTACGGAACACTAAAAAGCACTATATATTACATTTTAAAGACCCCTGTAAACATCGTAATTTGTATGATACAACTATAATGTAATCATTAGAAATAACAATCTTTAGAATTTCATTGAGTGCATGAGCAATCTAAATAATTAATTCAGTCGTGTGGTATATGCACGTGGCAATAATTATACGCTGTTTGTTTCATTACCTCTTCCTGCATCTGTTAAGTTCCTGTTACTAATATCACTATGAGCGATTAATCACCTAAGCTCGTAATTTGTTATGTAAGCGAAATGTCAGCTTGTATGTACCTAAGCAAAACAACTTCAGACTGATTCAGAGCCGTATCACGGAACCTTACTCAAGACTCAAAACAAAATGGCTTTAAAAGAGTGTTAAGTAATGCTTGAGTTTTGAGTGAGATTCTGTAACACGGGCCTTAGACTTCATTTTATCCATTACTAGCGATCCGCCACAGCATCGCAAACATTGAGATCTCTTCTTTAAATGTAAGTTAACATAGAATGTATTTATTTATTAAGGGACAACAAACAGCAGTGTAATCCTACTAATATTATAAATGCGAAAGTTTGTAAGGATGGATGGATGGATGTTTGTTACTCTTTCACGCAAAAATTACTGAACAGATTTGGATGAAATTTGGCACACAGATAGTGTAATACCAGAAATAACACATCGGATACTTTTCATCCCGATACACCCACGGGGTCAAAACTTATGTACAAGCTTATAGACTTTGTTTTATCCATTACTAGTAATCCGCCACTGCATCGGACGGTGTTTACGACTTGACAAAACATTGAGATTCTTAAAGAAAAGTAACTTAGTTGAGGAAGTAAGTTAACTATGAATGTATTATATCTACACATAAACCTTCTGGATTAAATTCTCTAATTGATAGTGAAAACTACATCAAACTCCGTTTCATAGTTTAGAAGAACAACGCGGCCACACAGAAAGACACGAAAAACGAACTTTAATTGATAATATCTATAGATAGGTACAGTCACGAGCACTAATATGTATACACTTAGCAAAATACAACGCAAATTTTTTCGTGGAATAACGACTGCAACATTGAGGTAAGACCTACTTCATAATAGTATGGGTTCCAAAATACTATATTCACAACGACGTAAAATTACAATCAACACAGTAGGAGAAAATAACTTTTAAAAGTTTCTAAGTGTATACATATTAGTGCTAATGACTGTACCTACTTGCATCCTCTTAACTTTACCGAACCTGCATACATAGTTTTATTTTTCTGTTATCATTTGTATAGACCAACCAAATGTTTGTAAACTTTTCCAAGATACCTAATTATAATTTCACATGTTTTATTCATAAATCGCCAATCTGTGATTCATAGGTAATCAAAACGATTTAAAGTTCATAATTGCGTAAATTCATGGCCATATATTGTAAGGCAAGCTTGTCTTATAAGAAAAAGGTGTTAGGGTTACATAAACAAATGACGACAGCAAAAAGAAAACAGGCGGCAAAACAGAAAGCGAGTATCATTTGTTTTCACAAAATAAACTATGGACTTTTTATTGTTAAGTTCATTGTTAATTTAATTATTTTATACCACATTTTTTTTTCTAATTTATTATGAATATGATGTGTTCAAAATCAAAAGGCCTACGTGAAGCAAAGGTCAAAACTTTAATTTCAGCTCATAAATAAGTACCTAACTATTATTTTATTCTTAGTTTCATATAGTTCACGTGAAAATTGCGGCATTAGATAGGTTATAATAGTACATTATGATACAAGTGTGCTATGTTGATCATTACACTCGAAGCGGCATTATTCGATAGGGGAGCCGAGAGTGTAATTATCAACGCACACGCGTTTCATACGACGTTTTTCACCACACTTGCGAGGAAAAAAGCAGACTTATTTTTTATTAACTTTTAATTATTTAAACAGTCAGTGAAAGTACAATTCTTAAAACAAAACGTATCGTATCACCGAACCAAAGCGAGCTGGACTTGTATTTATTTGTCAGTTCATTGAAGTAAGCCAAAAATATGTTCTTCGCAAAACGACTGGGTGTTTTTGCTGTTTTTTCACTTTATGAAAGTTTCGTACACCGCTAGGTATTTCTCTCTAGAGTTTGATGGCAACAGCTATCACTCACGTTTCGTTAGTATTTCATTAGTATTTCCGGCAGCATCAAATCTACGTATTGCTCTTCTTCCCTACGTGAAGTCGACATTTTTGATAATAATTAACCACACAACGAAAACGTTAACAAATATTTATGGCGTGCTGGTTTTGTTTTTTCCGCGCGCAGATGTAAATAATGGCACTGGCGAAACCGCTAAACAGCCTATATAAAAATGTAATAAACACAAAATAATGTTTTAAATACGCAAATAAAGGTTAATATGTAGTGAATGAAATCAAATGATGATAATTTTGATTGTTGATTTATCACAGATATGTAGCCTAAAATAGTTTAATTACTCAAAAATATATCCATTGGTTTTAGCCATAAAACCTCTTTGTGGAGATTGAAAAATATATATAAAGTAAAAAAACACTAGTGTTGTAATGTAAAGTAAAAAAACACAAGTGTATAATAAGCTGAATTATAAACCTAAATGCGTTGCAATAAGAGCCACCTATGTATTTACTGATAAAATTGCTTTTCGTAAAGGCCCTACTTACAATCAAGGTTTCCTTGTTATAACAAGTTTTAATAATAAATTTGTAGATTTTTACTTAGGTATTACATTAACGGCAGTGGTGGCCCAGCGGTAACAGCCGCGACTTACGAGTTGTAAGTTCGAACCCAGACAGGCGCTTTACTTTGTGTAAATTATTTCATCACCACTGCTCTCAAAACGATGAAGGAAATTCGTCATCGTGAGGAAACAGCGAAGACATGTGACATCTACCAACCCGCACTGGGCCTGCGTGGTGGATTACGGCCTACTCCCTCTCACAGAGAGGAGGCCTGTGTCCCAGCAGTAGGAACATTGTACACTTATTATGTATACATTACGTATTCGTTACCTGTTCATTCAACAATAATAGGAGAGAGAAGAACTCTCACGATCAACGAGTTGTCGTGTTTTATAACAGTCTCACGACCACAAAGATATTATTCGCGCGAATCTTAGCGAGTAGCCCGTAGTTCTATATTCCTTAGGTATTGCGTCGTCTGTAGGCGAGGTACCCTGGACTGCGTATCGCACTATTAATGCTACTAACGATGACTACTACGCGAGTTATAGTAACAGCACCGGTCTAGCCTCTTAGATACTTTCAAATGTCGCCGCATACAAGCATCATACAAGTAATAGATTTTATAGGTACACGCTTGGTAAAATAATGTAATAATTACATAATTATTACATTATTTTATTAATAGTTACATAACTATTACTAAGTTATAACTATCCCGTTTGTTCTAACTAACTAACTAACGTGTTCGACGTTATAATCATGTAAAGTAGGAAACAAAAATGTAAATAAGAACATCAAAATTCCAATTCTTAAGATGTGTTGATGATATCATTGAAGATTAAAACCGTATTGATATTCAAATGCTAAGTACCTACGATGTCACGTCTGTCAGCATAAGGTCAAGATATCGTACCAACAATGTAGGTAATGGTTCTATGTTAAGTTGTCACGTGAGTCTTGCCAAATTTTTAAGTGCAAAATTGATGGAAGGAATTGAATGTTACAACCGAAGTAACATTGAGAAGTTCACGTGATCTATGTGAAGACGAACATAACAGAAACATGGAATTAGGACGAAATGAAAGCATTTTAAAAATAACAACACTAAGTATATTATAGACTACTTAGTTGCTGTACTAATTACTAATGAGACACTTTGTTACAGAAAATGGCTGGAAGAAATTGCACTAGCGAGCAAGCAGGGCCGTAAACCATCTTTACTTCGTGCAATGACCAAGGCTTTCTGGATGAGTTACGCTCCTTCCGGCATTATGTTCCTCATACAAGCAATCGTACTCAAGTGAGTAATTTTGTTAACTATTGGCAGTAGTCACGCGAATGTCACATTATGCCAATTACTAATCATCTGGTGGTATTTGTGACCAACCCGTGTCATGGGTAGCACTTGGAAAATTGTACAGTTCAAGGCTAGCTAGGTATTATGGAAAAATCATGATAAGTCACACATTTTTTAATTGAAAAAGTTTTTATCACAAGATGTTCGTTTATGGCTATTTAATGTCTCATAGACGGCTGAACTCTTAGAACTCAGTAGACATAATTTTGAACGAGTATGTCATGCAATTGTATAATTTTTCTAACCAAGTTCTTTTTACTTTACTACCCTAGGCCTTTCCAACCGGTAGTTTTAAGCTTAATGCTTACATACTGGGAGCCAGGCTCGACCATGACCTACGAACAGGCAGTGTACTGCGCCACGACCGTCATCATGATGTCGCTGGTCATCGCCTTTCTCAACCACCACGGGACCTACTCCACGCAGCAATTCGGTATGAAAGTCCGCATCGCCGCCTGCTCACTTATATATAGAAAGGTAAGACAACAAGAATTACTTATCTCAATGGAGACTTGTTTAAATATCGTAAATTGCTATATCGTGGGTATAAAGGTAAAACTCACTAAGTGACATTTTTACGAATTATCTTATAAACTTTAAGACAAAAGTGTCGTAAGTTCATTATGTTTACCACTTGTTTAACAACTTTTTTGTAAAAATGTCACTTAGTGAGTTTTACCTTTATAGCCACGATATGTAAACGATATAGCATAAACAGCACCATTGCGCTCGATATTGCAAAATAAGACATTTAATAAATAATATATTGACACTGAAAAGTTTCCTTTAAATTACAGTGCGCACAAATTCATAGGTACATAAATGTGACAGGCACTTTTCAGGTTTTTTCCGAATTCATTTCTAAGAAATAAAAACTTTTTTTACAAAAAAAAACAAATGACTTCCAAAAAAAACACTATAAAGTGAAAATAAACTTTAACTTAGAATGTTTTATCTTTCACTTTTAGTTGTACCTACCCTACACAAATTCGAATACAATTATCTGTAGGTAAATAAAAGTGACAGGAAGTTATTATGACATCATCCACATACATAGATTAAGTGGGAAAAATACGAACTATCAAAAAATACCCAAGCACAGTTAATAAAAATGATATGGGGACCACCTAGGAAATATACCCTTTCAAGCAAAAAAGAATTTTCCTAATCGGCCCAGCCATCTTCGAGTAATCGGGGAAAATACATTTAAAAAATATATAAGATTCCATCGAACTGAGAACCTCCTCCTTTTTTTGAAATTGGTTGGTTTTTGGTATTGGCTTTTTTGGTTGGTATAAATGTGCAAGAAGCATGCCAATTTTATTAATTTAATACAAAAATTGTAAGACCTTGCACTTATAATAGGGATGATGACTACATTTTTGTCCGTTCTGTAGATTATTAATCAATATTGGACACGTATTTTTTCTTTTTTTACGTAATCAAAAGATTACGGCGATACATTGAGTTAAAATTTGTTATGACGTCACGCCTTGCTAGATTTTATACTGAATTGTGACGTAGCGAGCCCCCAGGTTCCAACTTTAATGCGTTTTATCTAAGTTTTTTTTTATTAATATGACAAAGCAAAAAATACGTGTCTAATATTTTTTTTATCTGACTGACGGAGTAAATAGTTTTTTTTTTACCCAAGTATTTTTTTTATTATAGCTACATAATAGTAGTAGTAGTGGGATGGCAAGATTTCACAAACGCTTGAGTGTAAAACTATGAAAGTATATTTAAAACAAAAGAAAAGTGATCCGACCGACCGTTAGATTCTGAATGACCATTTACCTGGTGAGAGTTGGACGATCATCGATCTAAGATAGACATTTGAATAAAAATCTTTTATTCATAAGGAAATAGCCTTCAGGTTTTATTAAATAGTACAATTACGAAAACCACTATTGTTAAATGCAAAAGTTTATATCAGGATTACGGTTAAATAGATATATTTCTCAAAAGTATTACAAACGAAAATAGGTTTGAACAATATTATATATGCCATCAAGTGTAGTTTAAAATAAAATATTGCTACACATAGTACGTATCTTCAAATTAACAATATAATAACACTTTGACTTATAGTTTTATCATATTAAACAAAACAAATCAGAAGTAGGTAGTTCTACGCAACGAACAGCAGAATGTTAAGCGATGCGGGTAGGGTGCAGTTCAGCGGTTGTAGCGTGTTTACTAAGGCCTACACCACAGTGCAGAACAAAAACAAGTAACGAAAAAAATAAGTACTATTTTGTTTTATTTACTTTTTAAAGTAACGTGCAAGCAGAGGTTTTAAACTAAATGCTTTTGTATATTTTGATTAGATATTACGAGTATGTTTACTGTCATATGGTTTAGATTTTTATAGCTAATTTGTTTAATCTGCTCTTAAGGAAAGAATAATTATTATAATGATTATTTTAGATACTTTTTTTTATTCGGTAGGCCGGGAAAGATCTTTTAGTATCATCATCATTCTCCTGCCCTTATCCCAATTTATTAGTGGTCGGCGCAACATGTCCCCTCCATACCTACTTCTCTATTAGTCATCAACTCGGTAGTCACCCCTCTTTCTAGCCATATCATCTTTCACACAGTCCATCCATCACTTCTTTGGTCTTCTCCTACTCTTAAAGATAAAAAATAGATATTTTAGTATGTACGGTTTCTTAGTTTTCTTGTAAATGTGAAACGTTTGAATTAAACATTTCACATTTCCCTCTTCATACATGAGGTTCCTCTTTCCATATTTATCCCTAGGCTGGGCTAAGCAGATATCGTTAACCTGGATTGTTTTAAAGTAAATGCGTAGGTAAATGTTAAAAACCAGTTATGTTCAAGGTCAATAACACATTATAATTAAGGCAGTAGCTACACCTACTTACTTATATTGTATTATGAACCTTTAAACTTTATGTAAGAACCTACCTGCACTGCTTGATGTAGTAAACCCCTAATGATTGTAAAAAAATAATAATAGAAAAACTTGTGTTAGGATGACAATGCAATTTAATTTTAAGTAAATTTATCATTTTAAATTTAAATAAATTATTATAATTTTCCTCTTCGTGTCAATCAGGTAATGCGCATGAGTTCCGGTGCGCTGGCGCAGACCACAGCGGGACAAGTCGTCAATCTTCTGTCGAACGACGTGAACCGTTTTGACTACGCTTTCATCTACACGCACTTCATCTGGCTACTCCCTCTTCAAGTCGTCGTCGTCTGCTACCTCATATACCTGAAGATCGGCTACGCAGCCATCGTAGGAGTCATCGGCATTGTGTTGCAGACCATACCGGTTCAGTGTATGTACATTTGATGTTGTTGTTTTACTAAGAGGTTGAAGCAATTGTTCAACCAAGGAAAATCGAATCACTAGCGGCACTTACTTTTCTCTTTTGCTTTCTGGATCTTTTGCTTTCATAGAGCCAACATTTGAGTTGTTACAAATTAAGTATAACTGAATTTATCACAACTCAAATGATGGCTCCATGAAAGCAAAAGATCCCAATAACGTAACGGAAATCATACAAAAAACACAAACAGCAATAAGCACTCAAATGATGGCTCCATGAAAGCAAAAGATCCCAATAACGTAACGGAAAAGATACAAAAAAAAAACATAAACTAAACAGCAAAACAAAAAAGTACAAATAAATAATAAAGATAATTATGGATTCCAAAGCTACAGCTTCTTGGTTATGCAATTACAGTAAAAGAAATTTAAGGCCCATAAATTTCTGTCGCCCGATCCAATCAGTGGGCAGTGCATTTTTAAGAAAGGCAATAAACATAAGAAACCTTATTATTATTATTCTTGCAGCTTACATGAGTAAATTGGCTGCAATGTTGCGTATGAGGACCGCGTGCAAAACTGACGAGCGCGTGCGCATTATGGACGAAATTATTAATGGCATGCAGGTATGTTGATCTGGATTTTTTTACGTATCTACTAATTACATAAATATTGAATTTTGAACTAGGTCAATACTAACAAAAATGCTGATGCCGTAGGTACTGGTAAAGTAATTATGTTATTTATAATGTGAATTTGGCAAAACGATAAATCAGGCTATCATATCTATTTTATGGAGACTAATGGTTTTAGTGGCGTAGTACGTATCGAAATTTAGAATATGATTTTTATGTTTCTACCTGAGTTGCAGTAGTTAACAATACATAACTTTGACGTTCTGTATACTCTGATTCACCAATCAGCGTGCTAAAACCATTTTAATTACTTGTACAAAAATGTTTGACCCTCATAACCTAAATATGTGTCGATCTTTCGATTTTGCTTGAATACGACAAGATAAAAACATAAGGAAAACTTTGCGTATTTAATGTCATTAAGTGACACGGCGCCCTTCATTTATTTACAACTGTATTTAGTTAATTATTGAGTTTGAACTTATTTATGTACGTTTACCAAGAAACCGCAAGAGAATAAAAAGTACGTATGAATACATGACTTTAACTACGTACGTCAATAAGTATCTTCAATGAATGAGGTTTTGGGTTTTCAATACAAATGTAATCTTCAAGTTTTTGTTTTCATTTTTTCATTCAAAGAAAAATTTTAATTCATAATATTTTTTAACTTAATAAGTAAATAATTTTAGGTGATTAAAATGTACGCCTGGGAGAAGCCATTTGAGCAGGTAGTAGCTCTGGCTCGAAAGAACGAAATCAAGCAAATAACGTCAGCATCTTACCTCCGAGGGGTATACCTCAGCTTCATGGTGTTCACCGAAAGACTCACCCTGTACATCACTCTGCTCTCCTACTCGCTGTTCGGCTACCAAGTTACTGCAGACATCGTAAGTATCTACCATAAACAAACCTATGGTTGTTTATAGGTTCATAATCTTTTCTTAATGTAGAAAAATCCAATTTATTTAATTACAATTATTTTTGATTGTGGTCCGTTCTCACAGACCACGAACAAAGTGTGCAGTCTGAAGTACAGCATTCTTCTAAATGTTAAAATTCGAATCAACACATTAAAAAAAAAGCCCCGTAATATCAAAGCTATCTGATTGTTTAATAACTTTTATGAACCAGTGCAGTGTACATGTATAATTTGCAGGTGTTCCCATTGGCGCAATTCTTCAACACCCTACAAGGAACGCTATCAATAATCATGTCGAATGCCGTGTCATTTTTGGCAGAGGCGCTAATATCAGTGCAGCGCCTCGAGGCATTCATGTTGTTCGGTACGTGAGACCACATGGTCTCGACCTCGCACTAAGTGCATGCCCTATCGACACTATCCTTCTTCTACGAGTCCAAATTATAACGGAGACTCGACGCTAATAATAATACTAATAACTACTTAAATTATGTAACTCTCAAAACTCTATTTACGTGTCTGTTCCGTACTACCATCTGTATTGGCTAAATTATGTAGTCAAGGCATCTACCTAATTACTTTTAACCACTTCGAGTCAATTGGTTATTAGAATGTGAACCATGTAAGGACATGACATTTTGGTGGCGTGTGGTAAGGGTATTCAAATAATATGAACGTCTGATGTTATTTGTGTCACAAGTTATAGTTTTCAATTTAAACTCTAACACATAATGTTCGAGGCATTAAATAACAATGATAGTGATGTAGAGACGAGACATATCACTAACATTATAATACTGCAAGTCGATGATGGCTGCTGCCAGCAATCATCAAGAGGGTCAACAAAATCAACGATTTCCACAGGCGTTCCCGTTGGCACAAATGTTCAACATACTACAGATGACTCTTGCTGTCTATTTGCCGTCAAGCCTTTCAATGACCATGGAATGCTATTCCTCTGTCCGCCGTATTGAGGCAGTTTTACTTTTGGGTACGAGATTAGTCAGAATAGTTTTGGGTGTACGTATAAATGTCGTAAATGATGCACTTGATGCGTCATTACTGTTCTAAAGAATATTTGACTAACCGACGTTTATTGTGTTGACACGCATCGTGTGATGTCGTTTATTCTCGCTTCTTATGCCTACATTTACCTACTAACAATCACTTGTGGACTAACCTAAGGAGGGCGCTTTTTGTTATAATTTAATTTATGTTCCGATTCAAATAAAAGTGATATTATGTTTTACATTCTTTAGAAAAGAAAAAAATATTTATTTCAATAATAAGAACTAAGAACAAAGCTATTTGCTACACACAGGTTTTCTTCGCACTGCACAATTCGTAAAACGTAAACGAAACATGCCATTTATGATAGCAATTATTGTCAATATAAAGGTCACGTATGTCGCTGTGTCGTTTATTAATGACTGTATATTTATTCAATTAACGTAAACTCCTATTATGTATTACAACAGATGAGCGGGAGGACCTTCGCAGTGTTCCGGACGTAGACATCGCTAAATTAGTACAAATGGTAGAAAATAAGAAGAAAAAGAACCATCTGAGTGAAGTTGACCTACGTCCTAACACATTCAAGAAAATCGACGAGGAGGGCATTTACAATCCTGGTAAGTTAGAAATAACTGAAAAAATAAAACAAGAAAACCACTCACACGTTGAAACATATGTATTCGCCTTATATTTGGACGGCATGTTCGTTTCAACGAATGTTACATTTTAAGGTATGTACGCACTAATTAAAAAAAAACACGGTGAACACGAATATCGAACATTTTGTTTGCATGTATACCACTGCATGCGTACCACTAACAAACTTCAAACATTGTGTTCGTCAAAAATGTTCGTGGAGATTCAATTTCGCTGTGTGGACGGTGTATGGTGTTCGTGTTCGCTTTGCTAATTTACGTCACGTACGAACTAAACGTTCCGTGTTCGATGTTCGTGTTCACCATGTTTTATTCGATCGTGCGTACACGCCTTCGTGACACGTTTCACATATTATGTGTATTAGCATTCTCCTTGTCATCTCTTAATTTTTGTTTTATGTTGCTTATCATAAGAACACACTATTTCCCGCCTGTGCATGATCAAAAGATAGGTATTTGTCCCAATTTGCATTATAAGTTAATATTGATTTTTAAATAAAGGATTTTAATGAGGGTTTTCATGAAAATTTACGCGACTAATTGACGCCATTTCGACAATGTATATATAATATATGATGACGTTCATCATTCGTTTCATTCATTCGTTCATCATTCTGTCACGATTAAAGAAAATATAGGTGCTCTGACACTTTTGACAGATTCTGACCTGACGTCTCAGTGCTACCAGAAAACCCTAATTGGCTGAATTTCTCCATAGACCCGTTTCAATTCTTATCGTTCGTACCCATTTTCTCAGAAACAATATAATTCAACGGAACTCGTTGAATTATATTGTTTCTGAGAAAATGGGTATGCATGAAAACAGATATTTGCCATTTCTTTTCATATCAAATTCAGAACAACATTTGGCGTTGCCTGTGTAATAACATGTACTTACATACCATGTACTATTTCAATTAGATATTGATCCAGAAGGCTTAGCACGAGAACCGTAGAGAAATATTTTGTTTCGACGGAAGAGAAGACAAAAATGACGCTTCCGTGTAGACAGTTGACAGTTTTTTACCGAGAAATGAAGACAAGCGATTTCTATTCTACAGTAGAGTACAAATAGAATGCGTCATGCTAAGCCAACTGAAAGTACTGCCCTATAACAAAGTGGCCATAGTCAGGCATTATAATTTGTAAAACAATGATAACAAAATATATATATATATATTATATTATTATATTGATATTTATTTATATCTGTATTTTATTAATTATAAATTGTCTTTTTATTTAATTTTTATTCCCCTGGTGGGATTTATATAATTGTTTCCGTAGATGTGTCCGTGGCATCACAGCGGACCCTATCAGAATACCGCTGTGGTATTTATTTTTTAAATATCGCAGCATTATGCTGAGATAGGAGCCTTTTTGGCATCGCACAAGTCGTTTTTATTGATTTTCATTGTTGTTTTTTGTTTATTCGAAGTTTAGTTTTAAATGCTACTTTTTTACTTTTGTATTTCTTGTGCGTGTCCCAAATAAAATATTTTTCTTTCTTTCTTTCATAACTATATAGAGTCTTGTGACATTATGTATGTTTTTTTTTTTCAAAATTTCCTCCTTGCATATTTTCAGCCAGTAAACCTTTGTTGTCACCTAAGGCTTTGTTGGATAGCCGACACGAGGATGAAATTAACTTAACTCCATCATTATTAGCGCATTCAAGGAAATCGAAAGAAATATCGATTTCAATGAATATCATAACAGTATTTAAAGAGTCTGATGATTCAGATTCCGAATTGATCGACGAAGGTAAAAAATGGTGAGGGAAGATTGGTATTTTGGTTCAGTTATTATAGTTACTAGACCTTGCTGTAGGTACATCGTAGATTCGTATCTACTTTGTACTTGATTATATAGCTGAAAATACAAGGTAGATTTGATTAATATCTACATCTGTATTAAAATTACCTGCATACCTATCGAATTATCCTCACACCATGTTGTTGGTAAAATTGCAGAAAAATGGTGTAGTAGACGTTTTATAGGGAAAGGGGATTAACATCTAATGTGGTTAATCTTAACATGGGTTCATGGTTTTCCATTTTGAAAGCGAGGAAAAAGACCTAACACATCTAATTTTTTTTTTTTTTGGTAGCATAGGTATAAATACTAACAAGTAACATTTGCTAAGTATTTGAGTAGGTATTTTAAAGAATTAAATAATGATAAGTACCTTGGTTCCTAGTAGCTAGATTATTATCACAACTCTTTAAGCACGTGTATCAGCAGACTAGTAATTTATTTTCGTTTTTTTCTGATATTTATCCGGTGAATAACCCCAATTTGAATAGTTAGGTACCTATCTCATTTTCTACAAGGGTAACGTCGTCGTTGCGATAAAAATGCAAACCAAAAATAAGTGTTTACCAGCAATGCGAAACATATTTTTTGGATGGACGAGTAATTCGTGAGTTATTTAAGTTTTGCTCGCATAAGCTGATAGATCAAATGATTGCAACACCATTTATTACATTTTTTTTTATCTACATTTAGGTGCAAGCTATTTTTAACAAAGTAAGTATGTGCTAGGCCTTACAGCAATTTTAGCACAACGGATATGGTTCGTCAAACATACGTCGATTTCTCGTTTCTACTGTTGTTTGTGTGTGAGTTTGTATTAATAAAATAGAGGAGATGGTTATAGCGGCTTGAGTATTTTTACAGTCGCCAAGAGGCGTTCTCTGCACTTGCCTACAACTTATTCCACTGAAAAATAAAATACGCAAAGGAAAATTCCGAAAATCCAAATGTTGATAAAATATTCACGTGTTAAAATTCTACGCCGATCTACCGCACGTGTTTATCAACAAAAAACACGGCGACTGGCCTTTGCCGCATTGAAAGGGTTAACCGACAGAATCAGACGGCGAGACTCGTATTATTAATCCAATGGTTTACAATATCCTTTGTAGTCTAGTTGTGCAATCACGGACATTCGGATCGATTTTACAAACTATTCTGCACACGTTTGAAATACAGTGTTATACACTGCATTATTAAACTTATATAATATAATATAATATAATATAAACCTAACCGACCTTATGAAGTTATGACCTAATGGGTTTGGTAAGATAATGATTTGGTACGACTTAGAGCGACGTTTCAACTTTTCAATAAACATTGTATGAGCCCCATCTAATCGATCATTTTCTCCCTCAATTTTTAGGATTTGAGTGCAATGAAAAAGGTTTGATGAGTTCTACTCTATGCCCGATGCCAGTGAACCCAGATGTGGGCATTCTGATCCAGAACGTGAGCGCCAGCTGGACTGACGACGGACCAATCACGTTGAAACAGCTGAACCTCATGGTCCCTAAAGGAAAGCTGTGTGCCATCATCGGCTCTGTCGGATCCGGAAAGGTTTGTTATCTGAAAATTAAGTAATGTTTCTTAATTGTCATTATAAAACAGTAATATTTTACGGGTTTAAGTAACCTACAACAGAAAAATCTTAACTGACACGATATCAACTCTTGGAAAGTTTCTTCACATCTTTAAAACATGTGAGAAAATCATCAGTCACCAGCCAATTGAGGCTTCTAGGTAAACTTACGCAACTGTAAACAAATGCGTAACTTATTTCCGTACTTCACAAGTACCTTAAAACGCTAGTAAATGGACGTGAATTCACGGTAAACGTTAGGTAAACAACACTACCAAAAATATTAAAACGATACTAGTTTTAAAAGTGTCGACAAGTTCAACGAATCAAATGGCCAATATTGCTTCAAGTACGCGAATATTTAGCACATCCCAAATATGAATGATTGTATGACATTTACACTTCATTGCAAAACACTAGATACTTATCAAGTTACAAGTACAAATTAACTTTTATTGATTAATGTGCTTACTTGTAACCTTATATGTCCAATGTCCTTTATGTTTGTAGAGTTCAGTTCTTCAATTACTCCTGAATGAACTTCGATCGACCAATGGCCGGATCTACCTGTCAGGTCGGCTATCTTACGCATGTCAGGAGCCTTGGCTGTTCGTGGCTACCGTCAGACAAAACATCTTGTTTGGCCTGCCCTACAACTCCAAAAAGTATAAAGAAGTAAGTACCTATACTCCATTAAAAAAATAACGGCAGAATAACAACAGTTGTGTAATATTGTTGAAATTAATGCAATTTAGTTATTTTTTTAATGTAAATGGTAAATATTACATTGTTGTGTATTTATCGCGAAATAACGAAGTTTATTATACGTTTTTATCGAAATATCGGTAGGGTGATAACCGTTATATTTATAATAAATGGAGTATAGATATACCTACCTACTATTATTAAGCATGCTCTAAAAATAGCGCTGAAATATTTAAATACCTAACAATTTTGTCGATGACATAAAAACAATAAAGAAAAGAGTCTGCATAGTAATGCACGATTTAAATCAATTTGAATTTGTTATAGAGCCAAATATCTATGTTACCACTTTTCAAGTGTTCAATTACGCTACTGCTGATATCTTATTTAAATTCTCATTCTTCCAGGTCATAAGAGTCTGTGCTCTCCAGAAGGACTTCCAACAGTTTCCTCACGGAGACCAGACGCTCGTGGGTGAACGAGGAGCCTCCTTGTCAGGCGGTCAGAGAGCCCGCATCAACCTTGCCAGAGCTGTTTACAGACAGGTATATGTAACTTACTATGTCATAACTCGCTATACAATGGTTCTTGCCCATTATCATGCAACGCAAGGAAAATAAGAAATGTATTTCGGAAAATGTGAACATAAAATTAATTATTCTACTGTCGACATTTTACACCACACCAAAACCGAAATGATACTGCTTATGTGGGGACTTCGACTAAAACGCAAATAATCTAGCTAAATTACCATTATGAGACACTTGGATATCCTCACTCCGGTTCTAGATAGGCAATGCTAAGATTTTATACCCTGAGATAATCCCAGCGTGCACTGCACTCTAGCGACATCGTGGTAATACGCCAATAAAGTTACGCTCTTCCCTGAAAATTAGCCGACAGAGGTTCCCATTAACTTTTACTACCACTTACTTTAAGCCTCGCTAATGAACTGACTTTTAGTTTGCACTATGACGCCTTAAAAGCAAATGACGATTTAATGTAAGTTAGTCAAAATGCAGTAACAGAAATGCATTTACCTAATGTCATAGTCATAATATGTTTATAGTCCACCAAGTCCATGTAAAAACATAGTTGAATGCCTTTTTGGATTCTTCAGTTCTAACTATTGTGTGAAATTACATTAAAGAAATAAATATCGTAATTAACCGTGCAACAGTTTCTTACGAAGGCTTTTAGGGGAAATCCCCTAATACCACATTGACACTAGGACTCTTTTTCATAGAGTCATAATAAACGCTCACTTTTGCTACCAGGCCGATATCTACCTGTTGGACGACCCCCTGTCTGCCGTGGACGCGCACGTGGGGCGCCAGCTCTTCGACGAGTGCATCAGCGGCTACTTGCGCCACACTACGCGCGTGCTGGTCACGCATCAGCTGCACTACCTCAAGGCCGCTGACTATATCGTCATCATGAACAATGTAACCTAACATTTATTTATTTATTAAGCCCTTGCCCTATAACTGTCTCTATCCTAGAAGTTTGGCTGCATAACTTTTTTCGACCGTTGTTGGCCCTAAAAATGGTCGCTGCGCCACACCAAATGTATCCTCGTCACGCATCATCTGCACTACCTCAATGCCACCGACTACATCGTTATCATGAACAATGCAACGTAACATTTATTTCTAAAGTCATTGCCACACTATCACTCTCTGTGTCTGTCTCCAGCTACTTTCCTCGTTTTATCTACTTCTTTATTAGTGGAAGTGGAAAACTACACATGTTTCTCGCATTAGCTGCACTGTCGCTACAACAGCAACTTAAAATCATTGCCCAACTCAGTACATCTTCGATCCCACCTTGAACTTGGAACATTTGCTGTAGGGACTGCTAATCTTTCTTACTGGTTACGAGAACTAACGGGCAAGAGGAATCACTACGTGCGTCACAACATACGCGTACTCGTTACGCACGATCTGAACTATTTCAAGGCCGATGATTACTTACATCATCAACATTAACAACGTAACTTATACAATGATTACCTTACGTTTATTTATTTGGTCATGCTAGCCAGCATGGACTTCTATGGGGTTTCTTTTTCAACGTATTTACGAGAAACCTTTTAAAAGATCTCGGAGACTACATTTATCTTCTATTTTGTTTCTAGCCGCTTATAACTGAATTCGTTTGGGATCCTACAACAGCTCCCTACGGCATAACACTTGCATTATTATGTATTCAAGCAACAGCTGCAATACCTCAAGGTCACCGTCTACTTCTATAAAGACGTAACATACATAATTCAAAGTCAAAAAGTCACAGTCAAAGTCAAATAATTTATTTCAAATAGGCACATATAAGGCACTAATGGACGTCAAAATTTACAGAAAAATAGAAGTGATTCTAGATGCCCCTTCCAAAAGGTAGTTTCGTATGGAGAAGAAACTCCACCGTTACTCCTTTAAAATATTTTATATACATTAATTATATAATGCCATTGCTGTGCAAGTAGCTAAAATAGACCAAACGCGCAGTTTCTACATCTGTTAACTTTTCTTATCTTTCTAACAGCATACGCGGCCGAGCTTAGCCGCCCCGCAAGAGATTTATATTATTATTTATTGTAATTTCTCGTCAAGTGTGATTCCTAGAAAAACCATTCGATTAATAAATTCCGATTTTTCTCCATTCAATATGATATCACATTCGCTACATCTAACATTCGGTAATTTAAATCTAATGCATCGAATACCTGGATTCACCCAATCACTAAATTAGAACTTAGTGTAAACAGTTTTAGTCTTTAGCGGAAAAGTGTAATTAAATGCGTGTGTAATAGTGAAAAGAACTCGGCGTAGAACTCATTCGGGTCACTTAAATTATTAAAACTCTGAACACAATAATTTACTGGCCAAAGAATTATTTAATATCTCTAAATTTTTACATGTAATTGGCCTAAGCCTTATTCGATTTTTTTTTTTGTAAAGGCATGTAGGAGCAAAATGTTATTTTTTGTCCACTGTGATCTGATGGCAACTTGTTTACAATTTGTTTGTGTCAAATCAAATCAAATCACAATTACAAAAAAATATTATCTATACAAGTGGCAGAAGAAGCTGTCACTCCGGTTGGTTCAATAAAAACATTTGACAAATCAAATGATCTAAAAATACTTAATAATCTGACAGTATTCGATATATTTTCTAATAAGTTAATATTAAAATGACCACATATGATTATTAACTTACTACTACTAGTAGTTTAAGCTAAGTTTCTTTAATACCTCTTCCATTACAGAATCAAACACGGATAGATTCTGGTAACTTGGAGGTCTGTATACGCATACTTTAACATGCTTATCTAGCTCAACATAGGATAATTCAATGATGTGTTCAACAGACAGTCCGATGAATTCTTATACATTATTGCAATTGTTTGTTTGTATGTATCTGATGTCACTGAACTCCACACATTTTCTTTGCCTATGCCATAGGCTCGTGTTACTACATAGATTGTTGCTTATTTAGAGTCTCTGGGTTACGACGAGTCTTAGATATTTATTAAATCAATGTTTTGGTTGAAGTCATTTTTGTTACATAATTATTTTCCATTAGCTTACCACATCATTTAGGTCCTTGGATACATTGTTCAAAAATGACGGGTCAGGATGTGTGATTAGAATGCCACAGCTGGAGAATTCCTAAACGGCCTTAATATTAAAAGCCATTCACGACCTCGGAAAACTTAATAATCGCTTAGTAATAAGTAATCAATTGCCTTGATTCGCTCTTTGTTTTAATAGGGGTATGTGGATGCTAAAGGATCATATGATGAGTTGGTGAGCACGGGCAAAGACTTCGCGAAGTTGCTGTCGTCCAGTCATGAGGAAAACGATGACAAGAAAGACGCAGAGAAACCTCCGCCAATGTCCCGAAGAACATCTGCTAGAGTAAGTGAAACAAAGTAAAACTTATATTCGTAACGGCAAATAACATGATGTGACAATTAAAAGTAGCCTTGGGTCCTGATATATAACTTGAGTTTAAGCAACAATAAAGTTAGTAATTTAAAAAGTAGGTTGAAAAATAATTAACATACTTAAAGTTACTATGTAATTATGAGTCTTATATAGGCGAAAAACTAACAGGGAAAGCGAACAAAAACAAATAGTACTTATTACTTACAACTTACTTCGTTGATACACTTGATCATAAAATGTGTAACGGATACCTCGGATCCCATCACGCATTTGCCAATCCGATACACCACACTACGTTATTCATCGTAAATACGTGACAAGATTTTTTCACTTGAAAGTAGAACGTGGAATCCTGAACTACACTTCTACCCCTTTTCAAATTCTAAGACCAAATATTTAAAAACAAACCTTAAATCTTTGTCCTTAAGTTTCAATTCTGATAAGAATTCTGAAGCAAAATCTTGATTGAATTTAAATTTATTGATTGGACCTCGGAAATGGTCGGAATGGTGTCGATCATATGCGATGTAAATTCTTATGACTAGGTACTTATTGCTTTGGGTTTATAAGCTTAATTTGGTTGTATATGTTCGTAGAGCCATTTTGATTCTGCGTAGGTATTTGGCAATCGCTATTTATTACTTTAATAGATTTGATCAATGTAATATTATTGATCGAAGTATAATAGAGATCTAATGCAAATTGTATTGCAACAAATTCGATACGATTAACTTTGAAAAAATCTTGACCTAAAAATTATGCTGTGTATTTCCAATTTGACTTCAATAACCACTCGTAGCACTACTGACGAGATATTATTATGTATTAAAGCAAATTCAGCTTAGTCGAGAGGTTTTAACGGGAATGCTATCGAAACCTCGAGTTTTGACTCTACTTGTATCGACTTTCCTAAAAATAATTTGCCTGGCATTTTCCCATATGGAGGTTTACGACGACGCTATTTACTTCCAAGTTAGAATATAATAAGATACCGTTGCTGTGAGCAGGTACGTCGTCCACGCTAGACGTGACCAGTTGTGATCTCCCTGGTATTATCACTATTAAACATTATCCAGCTATCAACCACGCGTCGTCCATCGCTATGCGAGTCCATGGGCGGCTGCGAGGTGGCGCAGGAGATGGAGGAAGAGGAACGTGAGTCGGGTTCGATGGGCTGGCGAGTGTACGGCGCCTACCTGCGGGCCGGGGGGCGCGCGCCGCCGTTGTTCTTCATGATCGTACTACTTGTGGTCGGACAGCTTTCAGCCACGCTTTGTGACTACTGGGTCACTTTCTGGTGAGTTTAATTCCACCATTAATAATAGAAAAAGATTATTATTTGGATACTAACATTAGTTGTTTTTTTTTTTACTACTGCACTCTTCGATCAATAATTGATCGAAGACTGCACTGTATGGATTCTCTGTGGTCTGAAATAAAGTTTTATTATTACTATTAACTGAGGGTTATCGCAGGCCATTGGACTAGTTTCTCTGTAAGTGCCGTTACTTAGCAAACCAAGTCATCATCACCATTGACAGCATGACTATTTCCACTAACGGAAGGCACAAAGCGGCTACTGATGATTTATTTATTTTACTAGGTTCCCCAGTAATTGATTATACTTATACAAACACATAATACATTTTTTAAAGTAAAATAACAATGCATCAGTTATTTATAGGCAAACACCACATGCATAAAACTGTCTTTTTAAGTCCCAGATTTAAAAAGCAATATTTATTCTTCATGATGACCTTCACCACCATGATGATCGTAAAGCATTAAGGTTAACCAGAGTAAAAATGAACTCTTTCGCAGGACAAACGAAGTCACGACACTAAAGGAAGCAGCTAATAACAGAACAACAAAGGATTACCACTTTGATCGGTCGCTGCCACTTGACAATGGCACTTTTAATTTATCCAGCTATTTCGCAGGAGTTAACCAACAGCCAGGTAGAATGATTGCCATTATCCTTACCTACTTGATCATAAGTCCCAAAAGTTAAGTTACTTTGTGCAAGATTCTTCTCAATTATTCTAAAATTATTTTCATGATTATTTTTGGTTTGTAACTTTGTCAAGTTGAATTTTACCATTGTTTCATAATGTAATAGGATTTAATATTTAAAACAATTTTGCAGACCTGAACATCCACGCCTACATAGGCCCTCTAGACACGGCACAATATTTATACGTGTACTCCGCGTTGATCGTGTGCTGCATCTTCTTCATCACGGCGCGCGCGTTCATGTTCTTCAAGGTGTGCATGACGGCCTCCCGTAACCTCCACAACGATATGTTCCATTCCATGCTCAGAGGCGTCATGAGGTTCTTTGACTCTAACTCTTCCGGTGAGTACAGCCTTATTACTAAGCCCAAGTGGTTCCCTTTTATTGGTTTCATGTAAATTACCAAATTCGGGTTCCAAACAGACTGGAACTTTTCAGTATCATATACGTGTACCTATCTTCTGCAAAGAATTACCAGTATTATGTTTATTCACAGGCCGTATACTGAACAGATTCTCCAAAGACATCGGAGCACTCGACGAATTATTACCTCGTTTCCTGCTAGAATGTATCCAGATCTACCTGGTGATGTTCAGCATCCTTGCGCTCAACGCTGCTGCTCTTATCTGGACCCTGCTACCTACCACCATCATCCTACTGTTGTTCTATACAATCCTTCAAATTTACCTCAAGTCAGCACAGGGTATCAAACGGTTGGAAGGCACAAGTAAGAACCACCTGAATGAATTATTATAAGTACGCATCACAAACCCAAGGTTCTGCTATGTACAGCACCGGAACAGACAGATTATTTCCACTTTTGTACACATGGACGTTATATGTATGTAAATTCGATTTGCATGTTTTGCATTTTATGTTTTCAATTAAACTGGTGTCGTGGGTCTAATATGTACCTTATCGCCTAAAAATAAACGTTTTTTTAAACTAATAAAATGTTTTCGTTCTAGCTCGGAGTCCAGTATTCTCTCATATGTCTGCGACTCTCAACGGCATTAGCACAATCCGGTCGGCTGGCGCAGAACAGAGACTGATTCAAGAATTTGATAGATTCCAGGTACACTAATCTTGGTATACCACAACACCATATCCATACTACCACCACCACATTCATCCATTACCATACCTGTTGGTATGGTAATGGATGAATGTGGTGAATAATGTGATGGTGGTACCATCATATTCTTCGGTCTAAAACTCATAAACCTTCTGGACTAAATTGGTTAAGATATGTTGTAATAACTCTATTGAAGTCGCTCCTAATGAGCTCATGTTAATTCTGAAATGTTCATCTTCGTAGCCTTTTATCAATTTCATTTTCATTGTTTTGACTCCCTAATTTACGACTCTTACCTTATCATAAATTGTTTGCCATGACAGGACATCCACACGTCGACGTGGAGCAGTTACCTCGCGAGCGGAGTGACTCTCGGCTTCTGGCTGGACTTCATCTGCGTTATCTACCTCACCATCGTCATCGTCGCCTTCCTTGTCATCGATAGCAGTGAGTGCTACTACTTGTTTTTAACCGACATTAAAGATGACTGTAAAATTGTTTCGACTTTCGATCGATTCTGGTGAGTTAGCGAAATATGGATTTCGATTCTATAACAGTCACAACTCTAATATTCTTAAAAGAGGTGCAGCTTACTAGTTACTTATTGAAATTCCAATTGCAACAGCTTGCTTATAAACATAGATATTAGGTACCTACTTGAGCGTCTGGCCCTGGTTCAGGCCATGGTACGGAGCGAGAGGGCATGGACAGCCGTCACCTCCTTCAGCGAAGCAGTAATGCTCGCGAAGGAGGAGGCGGGACGGTTGAGGGAAAGGCAAATTTCGCGCCCTCTCGCCCCTAGCCGCCGTAGGAGACGCCCTGGGCGTCGGGAATCCTGGGCGGATTTCCGGCCACTGTAGGCGCGGGCTCGCGGACGATGAGCAATGGGTAGCTCACCATCCGGTAAGGACCAGGCCCAGGTCGACGGCGTATTGTGTTCGACGCGCGCCTCAAAGAGATGTCAGCACAAGTGCAGGGGTCCACTAGGGCCGATGTCTGCCGGGGTCGCGTGGAAGATCAAAAGGGTTACCGAGGCCCCTGGCAATACAGGCAACGGAAGGAATACGGGTGGGTTTTAGTCAGTAAGAGTCTGACACACCCCTCCCGTTTCGCCCAGAGCGGGAAAGGTTATTTGTTTTCCTACCAAAAAAAAAAGGTACCTACCTACTTGAAATTAATCACATAACTCACTCTGTTAAACATGAATGTGTAGCACATAATAACACTATAACCACATTAAATCTAATAATAGCAAACACAAAAGCCATACGACAGACGTTCTAATAGCAGCAAACAGCGGAAACCACATAATATCCTAACAAAGTAATTCATTCAACAGAAACGGTATTCTCTGGAAACGTGGGCCTCGCGATATCGCAGACGTTGATCCTAACGGGGATGCTGCAGTTCGGCGTGAGACAGACTGCGGAGGTGATCTCGCAGATGACCAGCGTCGAGAGGATACTGCAGTACACCCACATCGAAAGAGAACCCAAGTGGGACAAAGGAGGTTTGTTTTTATACTGTCTATAGGTACAACATTTGATAAAAACCGTTTTGTATGTAGTAAACGTTTTTGTTTGAAAAACAGCAAAGCAGTATTCCGTTAGGCTGCGGTCTATTTGACCATACGCAGAGCGCGACCGACGACGTGTAGCCGTTTGTCACCGACGACGGGCGAATGCTGCATATGTTCGTCAATACACTGGCGTGGTCTCGATCGTATGGCGTTCGCGACGTACGCGACAGTTGCGACGGCAGCAACGAACGTTATCACAACCGGCGGCGTGTCGGTCGTCCGTCATGACGTCACCGCACGCTGTCGGTAGCGTCTGACGTTTTAAAGAGACTAGCCTTATGATTCATAGAGTTAGATAGAGTTGATAAAATATCAATTTCTAGAAGCTTGAGTGTATTCAGCACGTGTCCGTAACTACGGAACAACAACTACGGAAATAATAATATAATCGAAAGAAAACAAAAAATATTTGAAATGGGTTTACTCATGGTCGCTTCGTAATCACCTACCCTAGAAACAGAGGAATGTTTTTCAGTCATACATGAGATAAGGCAAAATTAGTAGAGAATTAATAGAATTATGTTATGATACAAAGGCTACAAAACGACTATATGTTGACTTTGGTTCACGCAAATAATTCTATGATATCATCGGTGATATTCTGAAACCGCGGAACTAACAGTGTTTAAAACCGCGGACCTATTGATAAAAAACCGTCGGAATTCCTTCTTCTTCTTAGCACGTCGATGACAATCTAAAATGGTATCTGCCCAGAATTTGACTACGAGTTTGGCGTTATACGCCTTCAGTCGGAATTCCCTTTCTGTCTGTTTTTAAAGTTTATGAGAAGTAGGTAACTATGGTACAAGATTTAGGTACTTTTGCGCCAAACAAATAAATGTTAAAAACGTTATGAAGTAACTAGTACGAGTAAATAAATATAATAATGTCGCAACTAGGTATATCTATCGTTATCTGCATAAAGGTACCCATATAAACTGAAAGGCCGGACTCAAGGGACGGAAGTTCCGAACCGGATGATTGTTAAATCCTTAACAAACATCCGCTTCGGATAGTCATGACCTAGATAGGTTGAATAAAGTTAAAATCCTTAAAAGGAACTCCTCCTCCTACTCCGACTAGGTAAGTTTTACATAATTTTCCTCAATTTATTGTAATTTCCAGAACAAAATATTTCCAATGTGATAAATAATACATGTGACATAAAAGAAGGCTGATAACTTGCCCTCCTCCAATCCGTTCACCTATTTCAGTTTGATTCAGAACAGCTGAGAAGTATATAAGGCAGACCTAAAATTAAGTACCTAGGTACGGTCTTTATCTTAGATAAAGACCGTCTTCTCAATTATAGAATAAGAAGATAATAAGCTGTAGAGGTTCAGAATCAGAAATAACTTTTATTTCACAGAAAAGGAGACTCCAAAAGGCTGGCCAGCGCGCGGGCGCATTCAGTTCAAGAGCTGTTACATGAAGTACACGCCGGAAGACTTGCCTGTGCTTAAGAATCTAAATTTAGTTATAGAAAGTGGATGGAAGGTAAAAATAATATAATCATTAATTATTACAGAATACTGTAGAGTTTTTAACCAGTTTCTTAGCATATTGGCTATGAGCATCGCCAAATGTTAAACCAGTAGGGTAAACTTGCCTAATTCGTACCCCGTAAGAAAAAAACATATTTTGGAAATTAATAGAGACAAATTAGTTTTAATTATAAGTAATTTTTATTTGGTAAATGTTTTATTGTTACCATATTCAAATTTAACATAAACCTACCATAAACTTCTGAAAAATAAACAATTTAAGAAAAACTTAAAACAGTACGATTTAGGACCTTTCATCTTAAATCATACTGATATATCCTTAATTCGTACTTTGAGATCTTATTAATGGTTTACAGTCTTGAGAATCAGCATCATAATCAACAATGTATTAAATATTAGGATATGCAGTAATTCTTAACAAATTCGACGGATGATCTTTGCCAATTTTTGGCAATAATCTTCAGTTTTTATATTGGTTCCTGCACAAGTACGAAACTACGAAATAGGCGCAAGAGCCAAACAGATTTTAAATTTGCCGCCGGAAAACTTGACAACAATCACGCGTACATTTTCGCGTCAGATGAAATCACAAAGATACGCAGTAATAGGTACATATCAAATCTTAAAATAGGGTTTACACGACCTGATTTGACCTCTTACAAAATGTGTAAAAATAGCACCAGTTGAAAAAAACTTACTTTTTCAATATTTTAGCCGAGAGCAGGATAACGGGTGTTATGTGTCAGGTGGTAAAATGGCCGACTGTTATTTACATTAAATCTTGGCTATTTATGCGGCGCTCGGCGGATTTAAGCGGAGTACGAATTAGGCAGGGTAAACTTGCCTAATCCGTACTTTACTCCAAGTAATGTAAAAAGCCTTTTTCAATGCAGTTTTATATACTTTTAAACAAGCGGAGAAAATTTGGTAAAAAATAAGTGGAGTGAACCAATTTTTGGCTAACTACAATATTTAGGGTAGCTTTTCCTCCAACACTCCAATTGCGTACCACTTTATATCAAAATCCGAAGTCTTTTGAAGGAAATTCCTAAAACATAAAAAAAGTTTAAAAAATTAGTCAGCTCGACAACGTAAAAAACGCAATTAAAGTCGTTGAATTATCAAAATGAATGGATTTACCCTTAGAGTGTTATATTCCTCTAAGGCTTTGCCATAAGTGTGCTACGCAATTACACCGAGGATACGTTCGAACTTTCCCCCTGTATGTCTAATGTTCGTTATGTTCGTAGGTGGGTATCGTAGGTAGGACGGGTGCCGGCAAGTCATCGCTGATCTCTTCGCTGTTCCGGCTCGCCATCGTAGAGGGAGAAGTGCTCATTGATGACGTAGATACATCCTATTTAGCTCTACAGGTAAACATAACTGGTTTTTTAACATTCTTTATGTATTTATTGGCGCCAGACTCCACAGCCCCTTCTGGCGATACCTTTTGGCCGAGGTGCCTAATATATTATGTTTGATTAGATCTCTATAAGAATACTTACCTTTAACATAAATTAAAAGAATTGCTTACTTGTGTGTGCCCCAGGAGCTGCGGTCGAAAATATCCATCATACCTCAAGAGCCGGTGCTGTTCTCAGCGACAGTGCGCTACAACTTGGATCCGTTCAACAACTACGACGATGAACAACTTTGGCAGGCCTTGGAAGCTGTGAGTTTATATTATTCTACGACTGTAATAGTATGACTACTTGGAATTTGGTTACCTGAAGTAGGTTTAAAAATCTACTTAATATTTTAACAAACATAAATTACCTACCTACCATTTTTACCCACACCTGGCGATAAAATACCCACGGTCCGCATAGTTGCTGCATTCCGTGCGGACGACACATGCGTAGTGCCAAATTGCCCAAAAACAAATTTTGCATCACACAGACTAAACCATAAAAAAAATCTGTCTTATTTTGAAAACGGCTCGTGCTGATATGAAAAGATATGCTAGTCCAGGGATGGCGAACCAATGGCACGCGTGTCTTTGGCATGCGACAAAATAATTTGGGCACGGCAGCAATATAGGAATTGAGGTAGGTAAAAAAACCATAGAAATCTGAGCTATATTTTTATCTACCTATGCCTGTGAGTCGTTATTTTCAGAAACCTTTTGTCAGATGATTCCAATTCATTGCATTCTGCTAAAAGTATTAAAATGTGAACCTGATATAAATTATTTGGCACCTAGTTTGCAACAGCAGAGTTGTACTAATTTGTTCTTTCATTTAAATAATGTGGTAAGATGTTGATTACTGTTTAATAATAAAAGTATAGTAATAATAAATCCATTTATTTTCAGGCAACACAGGGCCATAGATAAATTCCTTTATCTAAAACATACATATTTTTATTCTAAACTAAAACTAACTTGTGTTAATAAAAAAGACTTAAGACTATGTTAGTAGTACTCGTACTTTGTCTATTTCTCTTTGCAAATAAAGTGTAGTACCTAATATTGTGAAAGTATTTAGTTTTTTCCAGTAGTTACTAAGTCAAGATTGTTTGTTGGCATGTCATGGCCACATTACATTTGTTTTTTAAATTCCTTGTAGATGTATAAAGGTTTGCTATCCCTGTGCAAGTCAGACTGGTCAAGGTACCAACGCTGGACTATCGCCACTAGTCATTTCTCATAAGGACGATTATAAATCGAAGGTCGCTCGTTCAAAGATCGATTAGTTCAGGGTATTGTTTGGACTCTAAAGGCCAACCAAAATCCTGAACAAATCGATCTATGAATGAGCGACCTTAGATTTATAATCATGTGGGAAACATCATGTTTTCATAAAATAGTCACGTATGAAGTTTTGTGTTTTACAGGTGGATTTGAAGGGTGCGGTACCGGCGCTGGACTTCAAGGTGTCGGAGGGCGGCTCCAACTTCTCGCTGGGCCAGCGTCAGCTCGTGTGCCTCGCGCGCGCCATCCTGCGTGCCAATCGCATCCTCGTGCTCGACGAGGCCACTGCCAACGTCGACCCCAAGTATGACACCATGAGTCCATGGGCAACCAACACTAGCCACCATAACCATCCATCTCCACTTCTGGCACAATACGATCCAAAATAATACTACTGTGATTATTTTATTCGCTCATGCACAATAACATAGTTTAACAGACGGAACCATTAGTTTTGTTTACGTTTTATTGATATTACTTACTTAAGTAAATGATAAATGATTTTATTTCTGTAAGTAGGTTTATACAATCACTTTTCACGTAAATCATATTTAAAAAAAAATAGATCAGGTCGGCGTTTCCTATCGTAACTACTCTAAAAAGAACGGCCGAAACAAACTGACGAGGTCACAGTCTCTTTTAAAGTCCAGACATAATCTTGGTTAGATCATGTGAAAACTATGTAGATTGGTGTCTGAAATGGTATTTTGAGGAAAGAACCACACAGATAGAATGATGGACCTGTCCATTCAGTGCACGCATTTGTCAGTAACTAATCGTGTAGCTCAATTCAGAACTTAAGAAGCTCAAGAAAGCGAGCTAAAGAAAGGACATTTGGGTAGACCGCATTAAGTAAAACCTGCCAGATTATCATTAAAACTAATAGAGGAAGAGAAAAAAATATATAAAAAATAAGACCCACATAGTGCTCAAACTTCCTAGCACGACTCTCAAACTTCCTTCAAAGAATATTTCCAAATTTATTTGTGTTACTTTGGCTAGTCTAGTGAAACCAGTAAAAACAAGAAAGCAGATTTAACACTATTCAAAGAAATCTTGCTTATAATATGTCGGAGTGCCCTGGCTTAGTTACTGCCACCAACTCGGCTACCGCCGAGACCTACCTATCAGGGATGGTTCACAATTTTACGGGTGATAACGCCGTACAGATTATGAACATTGTCAATAAGTGCAGGTTCGTTCACAATTTGACGATTTGACATTGATATATTAAAACTACCGAAAATTAATGCGTTTTATTGTAATAGTGCACAATTTATAAACTCGATAGATATATTATAAACTAAGGGTGACATAATATATAACTATCTGATAAATGATAAATGATAAATGATTTTATTTCTGTAAGTAGGTTTTTACAAACACTTTTACACGTCAAAACATATTTTTTTTAAACTAGATGAGGCCGGCGTTTCCTATCTGACTACTCTGAGAAGAAAGGCCGAAACAAACTCAGAGGTCACCGTCTCTTTTAAAGTCCAGACATAATCTTGGTCAGATCATGTGAAGACCATGTCGATTGGTGTCTGAAATGGTCTTTTGATGAAAGAACCACACAGATTGAGTGGACCTGTCCAGTCAGTGCACGCATTTGTCAGTCGTTGTGCAGCTCAACTCATAACTAAAGGAGCTCAACGATTCAACGAACAATACCAAAGAAAGGACATTTGGCTAGGCCGCAAAAAATACTCAAAACTGCCAGACCATATTAAAAACTAACTGAGAATAAAACAAAATTAAACAATGATCCACATAGTCTTCACATTTACAATAATTAAAACAATATAATACTACACAGAGTAAATATTCATGTCATTGCATAAATAAAATTCATCAATGTCAATGTGTATATTCGGACATAATCTTGGTCAGATCATTTGAGGACCATGTAGGTTTGTGTCCGAAATGGTCTTTTGAGGAAAGACCACACAGATTTGAGTGGACCTGTCCAGTCAGTGCACGCATTTGTCAGTTGTCATGCAGCTCAACTCAAAACTTAAGGAGCTCAATGATTTGACGAACAATACCAAAGAAAAGACATTTGGGTAGGCCGCATAAAGTACTCAAACTGCCAGACCATCATTAAAAGTAAGAGACAAAAAAAAAAAAAAAAAAACAAACAATGACCCACATAGTCCTCACATTCCTAATAATTAAAATAATATAATATAATATACTATACAAAGTAAATATTCATGTCATTGTTTATATAGAATGTTATATAGAATAATATCTAGGTTCGTTTGTAACAAAAAGTAGGTTCGTTTATAGAAAAAACGAAATTCGACGCAGCCTATATAATTACAGCGCGATAGCTGCGGCAGGCACTACCTACCTACTTCTATCAGTGTTGGATTGAATCTAAAATAAATAATGTGCTATGACTCACAAATCCCCATTTTCAGAACGGATGAATTTATCCAAAGAACGATTAGAACGCGCTTCGCGGACTGCACCGTGCTAACAGTGGCGCACCGACTGAACACCATCATGGACTCGGACCGGGTCATGGTGATGGACTCCGGGCGGCTAGTCGAGTTCGACCACCCCTACCTCCTCCTCAACAAGCCCGAGGGACACTTCACCAAGATGGTCAAAGAAACCAGTGAAAAAATGTCCGCCCAACTATACCAGATAGCAAAGAACACATACCTTAATAGTGGCGGAGTTATATAACAGTGCCTCTCTTTAAGTAATGTTAGTTATTTGTTGTAAGTACTTTAAATTGTCATCGTGTTGGAATAATGTTTTTGGCATAATTATATATAATTATGATATAATATTATTACCTGCTACTATTGCGTAGGTACATGTCATGGACTGATGACTAACGCCTATGTAGCACTGCCCCGTATCCTGTAGGAGCAGTGCTGTCGATATCGTCATATTCACAAACTAACAACCAACCAGCAACCTATATAATTATGTATTTATTTATTTGCATAATGTAAGGGCAATGAGTACATGACCATGAGTGAGCATGTTCTAATAAGTGAGGGAGAGCTTTTTTTATCAATCAGCATTTAAAAATGTAGGTATTATCTTTAAATTGTCGATCAATGAATTATTCTAGCATTATTTATAATTGATAAAACTTTTTAACACTAATAGGTGAAGATAGAAGTAAACCATACTCGTACGCACGCCTTCATTAATTGGTTACACTGGTTACCCTTACTCCCCTTATCCAACAATTTTGTAGGTACGTAGCTACGTATTAGGGGGTAGATAACTAATTCATAGAGGCGTCTGACCCTATTAGTGGAAATCTTAGCGATGAATTATTCCAATACAGATTAAAGAATTTATAAGTGTGTGAGTTTAGCGTTAAGTACAGTGCAGGAAAAAAACTGTGTTATTTATTTTATTATGAAATTGTATCATATCATTAATGATTTATGAGTTTAAAATGACCATTACAAATGCCATAGAGGTTACCCTCGAAAAATAAAACATAAGCTTTATAAATCTCGTTTTATTCATCTGCTACGCCGTCGAATGCTACTGCTACACCAGCGGGGCCATAGACATAACGTAACACACAATACCAATAGGTTTCATTTTGACAGTTGAACAATATTCATTGAGTTATTTACGTTGTTCAGCAGACAATTATTTCAAACATATGAAGCAATGGATTACCAGTATCCGTCAAAATCATTCAGATTGTGATTATTAGTGTATTACGCAACTAGAGTGCTGGTCGTTACGCGTAAATTAACAGGTTAAATAAAATATTACGCAGGCGTCGCCAATATTTAACAGGTACTGGTGGATAAGTTGCAGCGGTTTTTTCGACTTCGAAGGACCGCGGGGATGTAATTTATTTATTTTATTTTTGCGGGTTGGAAGATTGGACGACACACAGAATTAAGCAAAAAGGGAATATGAGATTATGAGTAAGAAAGAGGGATGGATGGACTTACTTGAGAACCTTCTGGACGAAGCACGTTGACTCAAGGGGCAGCCTTAGCAGACGTCCCACGTGTTCACGACTTTCTTCCTTTCACTGATCACTTGAGTTTTAAATGTTACACTTGTGTCGGCCAACACTTATAAATAGAGAGAGTTTAGAGTTTTGATATAGTAGCGGATTATTTGCGGTGCGGCGCGGCGCGGTACATGAGCGGTGCAGTAGAACACACACTCTGATTATTTGCGGAGCGGGGCGCGGAACGTGAGCGGTTGCAGTAGAACAACACACTGATGCGAGAATGTTTTTTCAAACCACAGTAGATATACAGGGTGGAATTTTGTAATGCCACCTGGAAGGAAAGTACTCTTAATACTGCCGATAGAAAATTTTACTCAAAGGAAACATTCCTTTATTTTTGAATAGAAAGCAAACTGCTTTCAAAGATTTTCGAAAATTCTCTTCTCCCACACCCGGGAATCGAACCGGCTAAAATCTGAAAAAATTATACCCTGTACTTTTATTGCATCGATCGTTAGGGTCAATTATAAGGATGAAATCTCTCTAACAAACATGATAAATGAAATGAAAGGAAAACCAGGAAATCTGAAGTTACAAATTCAATGAGTCAAGTTAAAGCTCTTTAACTAACATCCATCTTTTGTAATACAGACTCCTTTGCGACATACTCGTAGCTGCGTGTATGAGGTAATTTAAATATGGAATGTTAGATTAAAATTTGAAAATTAGATTGTCAGTTGTTATTCACATTTGATTGTTTTTACAACTCATTTCACATTTTGTCTCACGGTGAAAATGGCTTATCAAGAACAGTTTGATTTAATAGAAGCTTATTTTTTAAATAACAAAAACGTGAATCTAGCTCTGCGGTGGTATGGAGAGAGATATCAAGACCGACAGGCACCAACTCGGTTCGTATTGAAAAGAATGGTAGAAAATTTAAAGAATACGGGTGGTTTCAAGAAGAGACGGCAAACTATTCAGCAAAACTATTTCGATTTTGAACTAGATGTTTTAACATACTTTGAATCATTTCCAAAGGCTTCAAGTAGAGATGCTGCCGATGAATTAGGAACAACCCACACTCGCGTACTTAAAGTGCTGAAAAAGTATAAGTATAAATGCTATCGTGAAGGTCGGTTGGTGCAAAAATTGCATATTGGGGATCGTGACAGACGATTACAATTTTGTGAAAACATGCTTGGAGAAATTGACCGAAACCCTAATTTTTTGAGTAACATTGTATGGTCTGATGAAACCAACTTCAGCAATAATGGCATGTACAATCGCCGCAATAACCATTATTGGTCTCGAGTGAATCCTGTTCGTGTTCATGAAACTAACAATCAAGTAAGATTTTCTTTCAACGTTTGGTGCGGAATTATGAGAAATAATGTAGTGTTAGTCCACGTGTACGAAGGTCATTTAAACACTGTCAAGTATATTGAAATACTGGATCTCTTAAGAAACGAGTTAAATGGTTTCCCCGAAGAAGAGCGAAACCAAATAATTCTACAGCAAGATGGTGCTCCAGCACATAACAGCAGAATCACTACTGCCTACATTAATAACCATTTTAATACCTGGATTGGTACAAACGGCACAATCAGATGGCCTGCGAGATCGCCAGATCTCACCCCATTAGATTTCTTTTTGTGGGGATATGTAAAAAATCAAATTTACATGAAATCTTATGCGAATGACAACGAGTTGAGAGTTGAAGTTCAGAATACGATTTATAATATTCACCACAACACTTTATTAAAGGTTACTAGAAATGAATTCGTTAAAAGAATAAATTTGTGTATCCAAGAGAATGGAGCCCATCTCGAGCAACTAATTAGTTAGTTTACCATTTTTTGTAAATAATTAAATTAATTTAAGATTTCCTGGTTTTCCTTTCATTTAATTTATGTTTGTTAGAGAGATTTCATCCTTATAATTGACCATGCAATAAAAGTACAGAGTATATATTTTTTCAGATTTTAGCCGGTTCGATTCCCGGGTGTGGGAGAAGAGAATTTTCGAAAATCTTTGAATGCAGTTTGCTTTCTATTCAAAAATAAAGGAATGTTTCCTTTGAGTAAAACTTTCTATCTGCAGTATTAAGAGTACTTTCCCTCCAGGTGGCATTACAAAATTCCACCCTGTATATGCGGTGATTGGTTTTCGCCGCGGAGGAAGTGCCTCTGATTTGGCGTGCGACGAGCGTGCCTCTCGTTCTGTTGTATGGAAATTGGGAGGGAAGGAAATATAGCTCAAAACTGCGGTCGGAAATATTATAATTTAACTTATTTCTAAAACTTGCGCGAGCATCCTGCCCGGCTTTGAGGATATGTAATATTCTCAAAAGGAAAGAAATTATATTAAAGCGGACTAAGAAAAGAAAATATTTTAAATATGCTAACTACAGCTAAATTAGGTAATTACGCGGTGATGTTATTGAGAAGGTAAAGGACATAGTTTGACAACGGGTCTCTTGATAGAGTCACTTCCTCGCTCGCATTCGCAGTGAATAGACGTGTTTACCGGTCAAGCCGCACTAAAAATATTATTCAAAATAAAAATAGTGATAAAGTAAAGTTAAAATAGACCATAGCTTAAAATACCTAAGGTCGAAAACGAACCGCCGCTTTGCTAATTAGTTCGATCACGCGCACAGTGGCGTGATTTAGATAAGGAGCGCCGCTTTGCATAGTATACGCAAGGTTTATAGAGAAATCGACATGTTACGTTCGCCTAAAGAAACTACCTATGCGTCGCAACCCGAATTATCTACATGCGTTGCAGAAGACTCTGACTTCGTGTCTTCAAGAAAAAGAAAACTACGCCAGCCTGATGATGAAATTTCTGAATTGCGTTGCGAATTAAGAAATATGTTCTCATCTATGAAAGAAGATCAAGACTCAAAATTTCTTAGTCTCAATGAAATGATTAAAGAAATCAAAGACCAAAACAAAGAAATAATCCAGTCTAACACAATCCTGCAGAAGGCTTTAGATGAGACTGTTACTATGTGTAAAGATTTGAAACATAAATATGGAAATATTATTATAGCCAACGAAGAGGCAAATGCTAAAATAAATGTTCTAGAAGGTCAAATTGAAGATTTACTAAGAAAACAGCGAGATACTACTATTGAAATTAGAAACGTTCCCTTATGTAACACGGATAACTTAACCGAAATTGTGTCTCACCTGCACAAGGCAGTGGATTTACCCATCTCCCCTGGTAATATTCGTCAAGTTTATAAAAAGAAATCTAATCAAAACAACGTTATTGTCGTTGAGTACCAGACAGTTAAATCACGTATAGATTTACTTAATGCTATTAAGTCATATAATCAGAAGCACAAGGAAGACAAATTGAACACAAATCAACTACTAATTTCGGGTGAGAAACTCCCAATATATGTCTCAGAATCCCTGACTCCTAACGCACGTAAACTACATTATTTAGCTCGGACACTTCAGAAAAAACACGAGTTTAAGTTCTGCTGGGTATCTAATGGAAGAATTTTCATTAAGAAAAATGAGGGATCTCCATCCATACTCATAAGCTCCGCAGAACATATCGAAGGTATTGTTGCCGATATTGAAAACACAAGTGCCAATTTGAGAATATGACTTTGGATTAAAACCATATTATCTTCTTTACATTTGTTTAGTAGTTTATTGCATGTCCATTTTTTACTTTTCGTTATTGTTAAGCTCATAGAAGCCGTAAGATACACACACATAGTTCATAATTACTCTTATTTCTTAATGTGTCCATGTTACTCAATTACAATTTCATGCCACACAATCACAGCACATCATACACAGAATTCTGATAGACTGTATTCGTTCAATATTTTGCATAATTACGCGTTTGTTGCATTTTGGCGTTCCCTAAATCAAATATTTTTACTTTTTTCTTTTAAACAATATGGTTGACTTAATTAACATCGCCTCAGACATTGATGAACATATCAATGTCGGGAATGCTCAAAGCATAGAAATGCCGGAAAATTGCAAAATTTTGTTCGATAAAACTGATACCTATAAAGTGTTAACTCAAAATATTAGGAGTATTAATCATAACTTTGATGAACTTCGTGTACTTCTATTTAGACTGGATATTTCTTTTGACTTTATTATTTTAACCGAATGTTGGCTGTCAGAAAATACAAGCTTACCTGATATTGCTTCTTACCAAGTTTTTGCGACTACTAATCATATCAACCAAAACGATGGTATTGTTATTTTTGTTAAAGATAGTTTAAAAGTTACTGTGTCGGAACCTACGGGTGAGGGTTGTGAAGTCAATTGTTTGGTCACTACTATTAATAACGATCTAGCAATTATATCTTTATACAGACCACCCGCGTTTAAAAATATTGATAATTTCGTTAACACGTTAGATAATGTATTACATACATATAAAAGATATAAAAACATCGTACTAATGGGTGACTTAAATATTAATATTAGGGACGATACAGACAGTAAAACATCAAAATATATGAACCTCCTTGCTTCACATGGTCTTCTTGCATCACATATTTTTCCGACACGAGAAAATAATTGTTTGGACCATTGCTTTGTCAAAACAAATTGTGATACTTTAACCCTAGTATGCGACTCGACTATCACGGATCATTGCAGTGTTATGATGTCACTTCCTAAAAAATCTGTAGCCCCTGAAAAAAAAAAGACAATATATAAAAAAGTAAACTATATTGCGATCATGAATGATCTAAAACAAATTGACTGGACTGTTGTATTACATTCTGATGACCCTAATGAAGTCACCAATAAGTTTCTATGCACAGTAAAAGATAGCATCAATAAACATACGTACATCTGTAAACTTAGTCGCAGAAAACGGAACATTAAACCTTGGATAACGCCTGGACTCTGTCGTTGTATGAGGAATAGAGATCTTTTGCACCAAAAACTTAGAAAAGACCCTCAGAATGAGATACTTAACATAACCTACAAAAGATATCGCAACACTTGTACTAATGTACTAAAAAACCTAAAAAATAAATATCTAAGATCACAAATAAACATTCACAAGAATAATCTAAAAAAACAATGGTCAATAATTAAGGAAATCTGTCAATACGAAGGTCACACAAAAAACTTTGATGACCTTTTAAAAACTAAAACTAACCCACAAGATTCTATTAATTATATAAATAAGTATTTTGCTAATGTAGGAAGTCAACTTGCTCATAATATCCAAGTAAGAACTCAAAGAAACGAAGTTGATTTAGCTAGAACATATAACCCGAACGTTTCGTCTCTTAAATCTTTTGTCTTGCTGCCGGCGGACGAAACTGAAGTTAAAAGCACAATAATTAGTTTAAAATCATCGAACTCCAGTGGCTGGGATGAGATTCCTTCAACCTTATTTAAACGAGGCGTCGAAATCTTTGCATTACCAATAACTCTGATTTGTAATTTGTGCCTGACTAAGGGCATCTTTCCTACCGTCCTCAAACAATCTGTCATCATTCCCATACATAAGTCTGGGGACGGAAGCTGTGTCTCAAATTATAGGCCAATCTCCTTGTTGCCAACCCTGTCTAAAATTATAGAGCGTATTATAAACAAGCGTTTAAAAAACTACTTAGAATCCAACGGGCTTTTGTCTGTAAACCAGTTCGGATTCAGAAGTAATAAATCAACTTCTCATGCTGTTCACCAGCTTCTATCATATATTGTCGATGGTTTAGATAAGGGTGACAAGACCATAGGAGTGTTTCTGGACCTGGCAAAAGCGTTTGACACAGTTTCGGTCCCCATACTCCTAAGAAAGTTGGAGAGCATCGGTATTCGTGGTGTTGCGCTGGATCTGATTACCGATTACATGTCAAATAGGACGCAATGTGTGAGAATGAGGGACTGCACAAGTCAGCCAGAAAATGTCCTATTTGGGGTACCTCAAGGTAGCATTTTGGGACCGACTTTATTCCTCATTTACATAAATGATCTGTGTGACCTTCATCTCACACGTGGTAAAATAATTACATTTGCCGATGATACGGTTCTTTTGTTTAAAGGCAGCACATGGAGCCAGACTTTTAAATTGGCAGATGAAGGTTTTGGTCTAGTTGCTTCTTGGCTTGACTGCAACCTTCTTACCTTAAATGCCCAAAAAACTAAGTACATTACCTTCAGTATTCGTAATAGTACTCAACCACCTATTAATTCATCATCCATCAAAATTCATTCATGCATAAATCCTATGTCTTGCTCCTGCTACAATCTCTCACAAGTATCTTCCATCAAGTATCTGGGTCTTATTGTTGACCAAAATCTTTCATGGAAGGAACAAATAGCTTCCATGACTACCCGAGTTAGGAGAATGATCCATTTATTTAAAAATCTGCGGAATGTTTGCCAACCGAAACTACTACGAACTATTTATTTTTCTCTTTGCCAATCAATAATAACTTATTGTATCACTGCTTGGGGAGGCACATCTAAAACAACACTTATATCCCTAGAAAGAGCGCAACGAGCTGTACTTAAAGTAATTAATTTCAGGAGATTTATGTACCCCACACATACACTACATAAAGAATTGTCATTACTTACGATTAGACAATTGTTTATAAAAACTTCGATCCTACAGCAACACTCTAAGTTACCTCTTACAACAACCAGGCGTAGAAAGGATTTGGTGTATTGTGTTCCTAGAACCAAAACGGTATTCGCTAGTAAATTTTTTGATCACATCGGACCTCATTTGTATAATCAGTTGTCTAGGAGTCTGAGGTTACGTGACTCGTCAAATTATAATTGCAAAAAGATGTTAAATGAATTTCTACTTCAGATTAATTACGTTAACACAGAAAAGCTATTAGTAAGCCTATCATAAATACAAACACATAACTCGTATCCACACACATTCAGTCACATATACCAATTACATCAACACACAACATCATACAAACATCAACACAACAACTTTTTTTAAACAATTTTTTTTCTATATATTTTGCATATACTTAATTTTTTTTAGTTTTACCCACCCTACGATTGGTAGATGATAGCAATGTATTGATTAAAATACCGAACACCTGCTAAAAGTCTCTAAATATTATGTTCACTATAAAGTGCTTAAGTGTGTGATTATTGGAGAACGAGGAAGACTGACCTACCGTGATACAGTTTTTACTAGTACGGAGGTCAGTGTGAATCACTCTCTAACAACCATACATGGCGCGCACGAAATGAGATCTTATTTTTGATTTTTTTTTTCTCTCTTTTCTATATATGTATAAATTGTCATTCATAAGGTTGTTATTGCGCTGTTGGAAATAAATGTTTTTTTTTTTTTTTTTTTTTTTTTTTTTTTTTTTTTTTTTTTTTTTTTACTGCATGTCTTCACCATAGCAACGGGTTGTCCCATCCTTGCCGGGAAAAACTTCAGTGATCACACCCATTGGCCAACGTAAAGGAGGGACATCATCCTGATGCATGAGAACCACTGTACCAATCTTAATATCGTCTACGGCGTTCAACCATTTTTGTCTGACTTGAAGATTATGTAAATATTCTAAACGCCACCTCTTCCAGAAACTACAAACCATCTGGTCAAGCAATTTTTTGCGGCAAGTCAGAGATTTCGTTGTTTCGGGAACATTCACGACAGGCAACGAAGTTAACGGAGAAGCCATTATAAAATGAGCGGATGTAAGCGGTTCTGGGTACGGATCCTCATTCAGGACACAGAGCGGTCTTGAATTTAGAACTGCCTCAATTTCAGTGAGAACAGTCGAAAGCTCCTCATAGGTAAGGAGTTGAGAACCGATAACACGGTATAAATGCGTTTTAGTAGATTTAATATTTGATTCCCACAACCCTCCAAAGTGGGGAGCGCGGGGTGGAATCATTTTCCACTCTATGCGGTAGCGGTTAACAAGTAGTTCTTGCAGTTGAGCCTTGGCTCCAACGAAATTGGTTCCGTTATCGGAATATAAATAAGAGACAGGTCCTCTGCGGGAAATGAATCTTTTAAAAGCGGAAATAAAAGTGTCCGATGACACGTCGGTAACCAATTCAATATGAACGGCTTTGGTAACGAAACAAATGAATAAGCATATGTAAGCCTTTCCGTTAATATGATAAAAATGCTTAGGATCAAGATTTTCTTGACATTTAGCGACGCGGTTACTAACAAAAATGTTCCATTTATGCGGTGAGGAATGAATCCATGAAAGCGTAATTGTAGAATCGGAAAAGGCAAATATATTATTGATAGCGGTACGAGAGCGGTAAGTGTCATAAACTAATTTAATTAATTTAGACAAAGAACAGCGGCACAGAGCTCTAGACGAGCTAGAGATATGACCTTAACAGGTGCAACTTTGGATTTAGCACACACCAAATTTACGTGTGTGTTACCATTTGTATCAGCGACATGTAAGTATACGACGCAGCCATATGCATTCAAGCTGGCATCAGCAAAACCCACTATATTTGTCACGCAACCCATAGTAACGGCTACATGGCGAGGTAATTTTAAAGAAGAAAGTAAAGGTAATTGATCTTTAAATTTTTGAAAGAGAAGTACAATAGAATCGGGTGAAGTTTCATCCCAATCTGTATTTAATTTCCATAATTCTTTTATGAGTAATTTCGCGAATAAAACTACAGGAGCCACAAGACCGAGAACATCCCACAGACGGGCAATAGTGGAAAGTATGGAGCGTTTAGTACAACTATTATCCAAATTAGATGTAGTAAAGGTGAAACAGTCCTCAGAAGGAATCCATTTGAGTCCTAGAATCTTTAAGTTATCCCCATCAGAGAAATTAATAGAAGAGCGGTTGGAATGTGGGATGGCCTCTAGTAGTTCCAAGGAATTACTTGCCCATTTAGTAAGGTCAAAGCCCCCAGCCTTAAATAAGGCGATAAGTTCAGCGGAAAGAATCTTGGCTTCCTCCAGAGACGGGGTCGAATTAGCTAAATCATCCATGTATAGCTCATGAGAAGCAACAATGGATGCGCGCGGGAAGCGGTGTTTTTCATCTTCTGATAGCTGGCGCACAGTGCGCATGGCTAGAAAGGGGCTGGACTTGAGACCAAATGCAACTCGATTAAATTGAAATTTGCGAATAGGTTCAGCGGTATTAAAACGAAACAATATTTTTTGGTATTTTCGATGCTCATCAATAACAGCAATTCGAAGATACATCTGTTTTATGTCAGCTGTAACTGCAATAGAGAACAAGCGGAAATTTAAAAGTAATAAAAATATATCAGCCTGTAAATTCGGCCCTGTGTGTAACAAGTCATTCAATGACTCGCTTTTATGAGACTTAGCGCTTGCGTCAAGAACGATACGAACTTTAGTTGTTTGTTTATCATTCCTAATAACAGGGTGATGCGGTATGTAATAACCTACAGTCTGATCAACAGAACTAGGTGTAGTTTCAGTTAAATAATTTTGATCGATATACTCTTGAATTATTTCATTATAACTAGCGCGCAAAACAGGGTCGCGTAGCTTAGTTTTTTCCAAATTAATTAGACGTCGATAAGCGACAGCATAAGAATTTCCAAGTGAATCTGGACGTTTACAGAATGGTAACGCGGTACAATACCTACCACTGGAGTCACGTGACACAGTAGAAGCGTACAGCTGTTCACACTCCAGTTCAGCAGGGCTCATAAAAGGTTTTGAAGGTATTTCTTCGATGTTCCAAAATTTATGTAAAGATTCGTCTAAAGACAGAAAACAATGTGAATTATCTATATTTAGCGCGGTTGAAAAATATGAAGCGGTATTTAATTCAGCGGGACTATAATTATTATTAGATAAACTAGCGGGTACCTCACCCATAAGAATGTAACCAAACACGGTTTCAATAGCGGACGGAGCGGTAGGTGAGATAATTTTATTATGAAGTAGTAAATACGGGAACAGTTTTGCCCCTAGAAGCAATTCAACCTCACCAAGTACGTGCCACAGTGGGTCAGCGAGCGGTAAATCAAACAAATGTTGCACTGCAGAAGTGTCAACAAAGTGAGATGGTAAGTTATCCGTGATACAATCGACAACAAGAGCGGTAATTTTAAAAGAATTCGTTTTGTTTTTAGCAGTAACGATTGTCTCAACGTAACCTATGATAGGCCGCGAAGAGGATCCGACACCCTTTATAATTGAGTTTGAAAGCGGTATAATGTTTAATTGTAGTTTTTTACAACAAGCGGAAGTAATTATATTATTTTGCGAAGCGTTGTCTATTAAACATCTCACAGAAACGTATTTTTTATATTTGTTATCAACATAGACTTGCGCAGTTGACAGAAGTACAGTAGTACGCGGTGTTTTTGCACCAACGCGAGAGCACGCACACAGCGCCACCTGTTGCGAATTCGCTGAGCTAGTGACAGCGTCAGTCGTTACAGACCTCGGCGGCTGCGAACTGTGTTTTAGATGTAAAAGAGAATTATGTCTTTTGTTACACGTCCTACAAGTATGTATAGATTTACACTGTGAAGCAGTGTGCGTTACACTAAGACAGTTTACACATCCACGTTTGTTTTTAATAAAATCCAAACGCGAATTGGCTGAGAGTGATTGAAAGGTTGGACAAGTGTAAAGTTTACAATGATCAATTTTATTACAATACAAACAGGTTTGATTATTATCAAAAGCAACAAAAGCATGTACTGTACCATCACGTGACTGATTACGAGAAGAATTATTTTTATTAGGGTTGTTACTCACTAACGCGGTTCGAGATGGAATAGTGCGATCCAATATTTTAACTTGCGATTTTATAAAATCAACGAAATCCGTATAAGTAGGAATTTCCTCATCTCTCTTATTCATTTCGAATATATGTACGGTTGCGGGGTCTAACTTTCTCAAAGCTAAATTTAGCAAAATGAAATCCTTTAAATCGTTAATTTTTAATTGTTCTAAAGCTGAAACAGAAGCGTGAAAACTTTCAATGAAACTATTTAAAGATGCGGAATTATTAATTGCGGGTTTCATATTTAATATGTTAGACATGTAATGTGAGCCTAGTGCTCGCTTATCTTGATATTTTTGAACTAAACTGTTCCAAATAGCGGTATAGTTATCATAAATAATTAATAATTCCGGCGATAATTTGCAATGCGTTTCCTTTTAAATTACCTATTAAATACTGCACACGTTGAGAATCTGTAAGTTTTAAATTACTATGGATATTTGCTTTAAATGATTCATAGAAAACAGGCCAGTTGTCAATCCTACCATCAAAGAACGGAATTAGAATCGGTGGCAGTTTGATCGCACCTTTATATGGGTTTGCGTTATCATGAAACGCTGAGTCATCTAATGATCTGGAACACTTCGCGGCGATAAGTGATCGCACTCGTTCTACGCGCGTGTATATTCCGTCGTAAGATGTCAGATTGTTGTAATCGATTTTATGATCAGAATTTAATTGTAAAGAATATGTATTTATTTTATCTAAATTGGTACTAAATTCTTGACGAGTGACTGAGATTATCTCCGAGTCTGCCATAAATGTTTCCGCTGAACGAAGCTCGATATCAGACGTATTTATTTTCTTAGAAGTTTCATATAGTGACGATAAACGTTCAAAGATTGCTTGATTTTTAGCTTGAAGTAATTTAACTTTCATTTTAAGATCTTCCATGTTGGAATAGTCCTTGAAAATATAGCGTACAAAATATTAAATAAAGCGGGTAGATTTAGAATAATAATTTTATTCTAATCGAGTATAACAAAGGAATGCGGTTTGAATATAAGTAGTAGGTAAGTTAGCTTAACTAACTCACGATAATTAGCGGTTAGAATATTTACCTATGCTATTTCAATGCAATAGGCGAAATATTAAGTTGGTACAGTAATTCTCAATGACTAATGTATCTAGCGAAAGTGTACGAACGTAAGTATGCGTTCAATATGGCGGTTTTATGAACTTTATATTTTAGGTATTTCGACCTAAATCCTGGGTAGGTAGGGTTGATTCTTTTATCCGGCTCGAAGTGGCCAGAAAACTTATGGTGGATAAGTTGCAGCGGTTTTTTCGACTTCGAAGGACCAATATCCGGGGATGTAATTTATTTATTTTATTTTTGCGGGTTGGAAGATTGGACGACACACAGAATTAAGCAAAAAGGGAATATGAGATTATGAGTAAGAAAGAGGGATGGATGGACTTACTTGAGAACCTTCTGGACGAAGCACGTTGACTCAAGGGGCAGCCTTAGCAGACGTCCCACGTGTTCACGACTTTCTTCCTTTCACTGATCACTTGAGTTTTAAATGTTACACTTGTGTTGGCCAACACTTATAAATAGAGAGAGTTTAGAGTTTTGATATAGTAGCGGATTATTTGCGGTGCGGCGCGGCGCGGTACATGAGCGGTGCAGTAGAACACACACTCTGATTATTTGCGGAGCGGGGCGCGGAACGTGAGCGGTTGCAGTAGAACAACACACTGATGCGAGAATGTTTATTCAAACCACAGTAGATATATATGCGGTGATTGGTTTTCGTCGCGGAGGAAGTGCCTCTGATTCGCCGTGCGACGAGCGTGCCTCTCGTTCTGTTGTATGGGAATTGGGAGGGAAGGAAATATAGCTCAAAACTGCGGTCGGAAATATTATAATTTAACTTATTTCTAAAACTTGCGCGAGCAGGTACTTTAATTAATTAAGGGTATTGTTAATGACGTTAGACCGTCAGCGATAACTCGGGAAATGGTTTTTTCGACACAAAAAAGTGTTTTAGCACGTTGAATAACGCATCAAATCGCGTTGACTCCATTCAACTGTCTCACTCTATGCGCCCAGAAAGAACCACATGGTACATGTACCGCAGCAGCATCTACATCCATTTGAGACACAGTTAATGCACTAACACGAAGTTAACAGAAATTACTTTTCGAGCTGCACCACTCGTTTAACTTGTTATTTTTTCGCACTTTAGCTCAGTCACAACATTAACGCAAATATAGCAGGAGCATAACAGGTTACAGGTACCCCACCAAAATGTTTAATCTTTCTTGCTCTATTAGGGTACTACCTTTATCATCTTGCTCATTTATCACATTTGATAAAGTTAAAAAGACTATATTTAAGTACCACCAAAAAAAAAACATAGGTACACCTACCTAGTATATGTTTTTTTTTTTTTTGTCTTTTATGAAAACATTTAAAAATGTAATTTGTACCTATGTTTAAACTGTAATAAACGAAATAATAACTTACGCTTAAGTTGAACGTTAATCCTATCTTATTCGCTTTGATTATTTACGTCTAGATAGAGCGTCAAAATGTTAGGTAAGTGGCATATTTTTATTGCTTTCAATTACGATACCTACATTTATGACGTTGATGCGCAGAAAGTCAAATTAACGTAGATCTTGTCTGTGCAAAAACGTCATAAAAGCCGAACTAAACAAAACATCAACACTCTAAATTTATAAAATAGCACTTACAATTAACTTTTTCAGTGGGTAAAAATAATCAACATTATTATTAAAATAAATGGAATTAGAAAATCTAACAACATAATTAATTATTTCTTACATGTAAGTACCCGTATTCAGACTTGTATGAGGAATTATATATTTATTTACTTATCCAAATTACAAGATGATTATTAACATTAACTAAATTAAATTAAAACTAAGTTAAGCTTAAAAAAGGCCCTCGGGGCATTGTACCGAGGATGCTGGCGGCATTTCCTCGCTGAATTGCAATGCTGATGCGTTGCGCGAGAAAGCCGCCAGCTTTTCGGTCACCAGTTACATCAACTAGACGTTTCGCGATTTCCGCAAATAACTTATGCGCACTGGGACCCCACGGACCGAGGGTCTCGACGCCAAAGGGCACAAAGTTGTACTCTCTGCCAAGGCCTCCATATTTAATAACTTTCAACTTTCAATGAGGAATTAACAGGCTAGAAATAAAATTTGTAGAAAAACAATCAAAGCTTTTTTTTACCATAAGATCATGCATGTAGTAGGTACTGTATGCATGTTATGTTAAAAAAACCTTAGCTAGAATTATTATAAACGAGTAGGGGGAAGTGGGGCAGATTCATACACGGGGCACCGTCATACACTAGCGACATCTTTTATTAGGCGTGCGTTAACTGAACGATTTAAGCATGTACACGACTTACCTACGTGTGCGTTGGCTCACGAATTTTGACAGCAGTCAGTGTGAAACTCGCGACGAGGTGACGCGGAACGTGATTCGGCAACGCGTAAGTAATTTTATAACCTCACTTTAAACATCTTTATTTTGATGAAAGTTTTTATCTAGATTATTCAATACTATTTTATTTCAAAGATAATAGGATGTATTTTGTGAATTGATACGTAAATAATAATATATGTTTGGTTTTTTTATAAGAATATTTGTTTTTCAAAATCATTGAATGGGGCAGGTTCATACAGTAATACGAGGGGCACATTCATACTGTATGAATGTGCCCCATATTTTATATTAGAGTTGAAATGATATTATATTTTGTTTTACAGAAAAAATATGGTCAGGAATTACAAGAAAAAGGGTACTAGGAGTCTGCTTCACCTTTCGATGAACTTGAAGAAAACGAAGAAGAAGATGTTCGTGTAGAGCTTGTTGATCCTGAAAATGTCAAGGATGGGGCCTATGTCCTTGTTAAATTTGAGAAAGTTTTAACAAAGATCTCTCTTTTTATAACGTCCATTAATATTATTATTATTAAGATATAAGATATTTTCAAAGTCATTAAGTATTTAACATTTAAGATTCCTTATATTGTGATATATATTTTAATTGTTGATTATTAATATTACTTACCTACTAATAGATACATAACAAAGATATGTTACTTAACTCTAGGACATAGATATACTTATTTGACTGATCAGAAAGACTGTTAGGTTAACTAAGTTTCTTTCAGTGCCATAAAAGGAAAAACTGCCTACATTTTAAGTTATTTTCTGTTTACTTAGTTATCTTTTTTTACTTTTTTCTTTATTACTTGATTATTTTCTAGGTATTAGTTACTCACAGAGTCTAATTGCTTTTGGTTTCGAATACGTTGTGTTTTGATACTTTTATTTTGATAAATAATTAAACATTTATTCCTTAATTTGTGTATTTTTTCACATGTATGAATCTGCCCCATAGCCTGTATGAAAGTACCCCGCATGCGGGGCGCATTCATACATTCTGATTTTTTTTTTTTAAACTTTTATAAAAAGTCACAGATGTATATTTAATAATTATGTTTTTGATAGAAAGTCAGATAGTTATAGTACTAGTTCTTATTCAATCTATTCAGATATTGATACCAGAGAATAATCTATGAGACAAAATAGAAAAACTGTATGAAGCTGCCCCACCTTCCCCTACAGTTAGGCTTTACTTGTTCATAAAAATTCTAGCATTTTAAAGTTTTTGTCATTTCATAAACTTTAAGAATGCTAGAATTTTAGATTAGGTACTTAGTACCTAATTAATCTTACATTTAATAATCACAGTTGTAATTAAAAACAATCTTAAAAATCAGAATAAACAAACCAAAGTTGGTATTAAAAATGTTCATAATAACGAGTCACAATATTTTTTGAACCAATTCTAACAGATCTTATTTTTTTCTATAACTTATCGGTATATTAGATGTATAAGCAGGTCAAGAGATATTTCTTCTATATTTATATCGTTCCTTGGTTTGGTCGTATTTTTCCGCAATGTCCTGGTGTGCTCGATAATAATGTTTGCCTCATTCCAATTCTCAGTCTTGTACGTAGTTTTATACTTATAAATGTCACAGCCCTTCATAAATGTTATTATTTTTGTTCACTTGTGACATTCTTGCCCCACAATTGTCTTTTCTTTTTTATTGTATGAAATATTTGTCATAATTACCTTTATGACGTTGTTGCTCCTACATACAAACACTTCCTGCGGGGGGCCGCGCGCAACTGACCAATTAGAACGTTCTCGCACTAGCGCTTACGAAAATCCGTCAAAACCACAACGACATTTACGCCCTCAGTGGGTCATTTTAAAAGTTACATTTATGATATTGTTGCACCGGATGTAGACGCTTGTTTGACATTATGTGATCAAAAACTCATTTTACCAATTTTAGCATTTATGACGTTATTGCACCCGGTGTGCGATATACACTGAGAACCAAGTTTGTTGTGCTCTGTGCTGAAAAAGAAACAAAGTTTTTAAACAAAAGCTACAAAATCAAAAAGGATCTCTTAAAAACAATTGGATCCAAAGATAATAAAAAAATATGTTGAACAAGGCTGCGCGCAATGAGGCCTAAGCCCAACCAACAACGTCGTCAGCACAAACTGAAACCTTACGGGAGGAATTCGATGCAGACTCGATGAGCACTGCGATTTTTAGGTAAGCTGCTTAAAATAAGCACAGATTTAAGTAATCTTGAAATGTTATGATTAAACAACAAATATCTAGAATTGTGTATTTTTTAATAATCTACACAGTAGGGAACTATGCAATCAATTATATTAAAGAATCAACAATGTTTTTATTAATATTTAGCAGTTTAGCCTTATTTTAACATTTTTGGGCTAATCTAGGTACCCCTTTTTTAAACTCGTTTTAGCCCGAAAACCTAACACCTAGGTGGCAACACTGCTAAAAGAAACAGGCCAACTTGGCTAAGCTGGTATGCGTCATTGTGCTGTCATTGTGTTATTCTAGTGTGCCAACAGTATTTTGCGGACAACAGTTGGACACATTTTTTTTAGACGAGTTCACAGCTTTGACTGGCTATCTAGACATATTTATATCTTTGCTGTTCGTTTATTTCTATCCCTGTCTAGCTGACCCGACAGACGTTAATCTCTCCCACAAAACATTTAAGAAATCAATAGAAAAAGGAAGTTCAGTTTTTCCCGAACTTGAACATTTTCCGGGAAAATCTACCAATTTCTGTTTAAAAAAAAAACAAATTCGGACTATTACGAACATAGCCAAATCGGTCCAGCCAGCCGTTCTCAAGTGATGCAACAAAAACAGCATTTCATTTTTATTTAGAGATAGATTACACGACTACTAGACAAGTAAACTTGCAATCTTACAGAACTACCTTTAACCTATTCCACACCATACACAATTATTTATTGAGAATATATTTTTTCTCTAAACTAAAGCCGCGTTGACACTTTGACACAGTCAAATTATGCTTGTACAGACTAGATTTGACAAAGCAGGCAACTTGAACGCGGTCCTAGTCTCAACGAAATATCATGTTTCCATTTTTTCTGAGTCTTCTTCTCTTCCACAGTTTTCGTCTTTTACATCTTTGCCAAATAAATGGATATTTTTCAGTCAACAGCTGAGCAACGGGGCTTGTTAATTAATTACGCGTAAAAAAATCGCTTGTTTACATAAAATGTGTGGACAGCGAAAGCTAGCCGCTAAATTCTTAGAAGTCGGATAGTAGCGACATCTGAAGTGAGCAAGCAGCAGTTATTATCCTCATTCCATGCTATTATAAAGTACTTACTACTTCCATGCTATTATATGGTACTTATTTATTCCATGCTCAAGCCGCCACTTCCTCTTACACATTTCCGTCCCTTTTCACGAAAACACTTCCACAGAAAGCCAGAGGAAAGATGTTACACATAAAAAAAACAGAAGCTTGTGGTTTTTTTTTTTCTAAATGATTTAAATTGTGATATGAGGTACCTAGCTGATTATAAAGCGTTCATTATAATTATAACTTGACGCGTGACGAGATTGATAGCAATTAATTTTACAGTCATGTGATTGGTAGTTCCTGTTCTGTCAGTCACCATTTTGAACTCTATTAGTATTGAAACTACAACTGCAAAATTCAGTGCCAATCGCGTGCGTCACCGAGGCCCCCGCAACACAGGCAACAGGAAGGAATACGGGTGGGTTTTAGTCAGTAAGAGTCTGACACACCCTCCCGCTCCACCCAGAGCGGGGGAAGTTATTTGATGATTTCCCACCCTCAAAAAAAAAAAAAAGTGCCAATCGCGTCACGCGTCAAGTTATAATGATAGCACAGTAAACGGTGTTTCGACCTCGTTTGACCACTATTTATGCAACCTTTATATCATAGATTATTTACTTGCTAGAGTACTACGTAGTCTGTGCTTGCTGGCTGTGCTGTAACATGGCTGTAACTACTACTTACTCTGTGCAGACAGATTCTGTCAAAGTGACACAAGTCCTACCTACCTGCCTACCTGAGCCGCCGAACGAAAAGCGAACGTTGTTGTCAAGTGAAATCAATCGTGATTAACTTTCTAGAAATCTATATTTCTGTAAGTAAACACCTAACTATTAGCATGATTACTAGATTTTCTATAAGTATAACACAAAACTTTTATATTTTCAGATAAAATGACTTCTGAAATATTTGCTACCCCTCCATCGGTCTCATGGGCGCAGAGAAGTGCTCGTGTGTTTTTGACGTTTAACGTAGAATGTGAGAAACCAGATATTAAAATTGAGAAAAAGACAGTCTCATTTAAAGGCATTTGTACACCGGATCAGAAGTTACACGAGATTGTCATACCATTATATTCAGATATTGATCCAGACAAAAGTGCTTACACTAACAAAGGGAGGTTAATCGAGGTAGTGTTGGCTAAAGCTAAGACTGACGATCCTTTCTGGCCTGCCTTAACCAGTGACAAAAAGAAGCACCACTGGCTAAAAGTTGATTTTAACCGTTGGCAAGATGAGGATGAGAGTGGAGATGACTTAGATGATATGAATGACATGTTTTCAAGCAAATTGGGAAACTTCGGTGATGAAAATGAGAAAGAGACCACCAGCTCATCTGATGAAGAAGATCTTCCTGATATAGAGTAAAAGTTCTCATGTATTGCATAGCCAAAAAATTCAATTAGTTTTAGAAATTTGTAATTATGGACAATATTTGTGCTTTTATACAAGGAATAGTGTGGTAGTGGTAGCTCCTAAATGTATTACATTAATAAGGTTAATAGGAGTGTCATCTGTATAACTGCATTGATTTTTGTCATGGTTTTTACTAACAAGTTAATTGGGGCAACAAATACCTTTTTTAATTTAGTGTCATGAATTAAATTGGTTTTTATTTAAACTTGATTTGGCAGTGATTGCTAATTTAATTCTATTTGACTTTTAATTAGCATGTCGTAACGTCGTTGTATTAACAAATTGTCTGTGGTTAGATACTTTTATTTATTTCATATATAATAAATGAAGTCTTGAAACATTCAAAGGCCTGTACTATAAATAACCTTATAGTTATAATGCATTGAGGTGCACTTACATGGGGAACATAACTGCTCAATTATATTGGTCCAATATGACCTCACAACATCTTTAAGCAAGTGTTGGTGGTTACTGTGATGCCAACATGAAGCAATTTTTGCTAAAGATACTGCTCTACCACATTGAGCGATATGGAACAACTTAATAAACTAGATTGCTCCGATAGTTCCTATTGCTGGCAATAATTGCCTGTGTAAGCGCAGCTTTATATTTGTACTCATTCATTCATGTGTAAAATATATTAAGTTCATGAACAAAATAGAATTAAACATCATTATTTTATACAAACTCACTTCATCTTGTAATTCAATTTAAGTTTTTTTTATTCGGTTAAGGACTGCTAATAAGACAATTGATTTTCCATTGTTTGGCACCACATGGGATATGCTTCATAAGTTAAAGACTGCCCAAAACACAATATTTGCTATTTTATATTTACAATATAACAATAGAATCTATTTCAAAAACTGCTATTTGTCAAGATCTTAATGATTAAAAATAAAAGGCATACATAACATCTTTATTTTTAAAACACCGACCAATAATGTACATTCCAAAGATTAAACTATATGGCTGCTAAAAAATCCTTTGTTTCTTTTTATGACCTCATACTCAGCAGTCCCATAATGAGTGAGTTTGCATATTGTACTATATTATGAGTATGTGGTCTATATCATATAAACATTTGTATCAATTTACTGTATTGTAGGTTTCAATATTGTTTTTAAGAAATATCTTCTGCTAAGTGCATGTTTTTTTCTAAATTTGCTTGTTTTCTCAGTCTTGCGTGTCGCAAATATATTTGTGAAAAAGGAAATCTCATCATGCATTAAATTATGTACTTTACTTAAAACATCTTTAATTTGTATAAACGGATGTATTGAAAGTATTACTTTACTACGGCAATAAAGTCAATAATTTATTGAAGGAGTAGGATGGTAGGCCTACTGGACTAAGGGACCCGGTGGCGGCACTGCGCCACACGCACTCTGGGACTTGCAACCAGCGAGACGAGGCTGGCGGGGAGGGTTGTAGTACGCTTTGCCATGCTGCACTGTAAAATCCTTGCTGTGCGGCGGCAGCGCCGCGACGCATCGTGTGGCCAGACCATAGATATCCGATATCCGTGGGCCTGATCCTTATGAAGTTCAGTCCAGCATGCGCTAAAGTGCTAAATGGTAGGATTGATGTTTTACAATGTACCTTGAGCTGGCCTAGCGTAGTACGTAGTTTGAATTTAATAAGAAGCCAGCTTATACTGATTTTGTTAACACTGACGTGCGACCTACTGTATCTAGGTACTTACTAAAGTTAACAATGATTATGTTGAGAACTCCTGAAACCATCCTATGTATGTGTCAGCGCAAAAATATGGCTGGTTTCATTCGGTGGCTGTTTTCTTTCATTTTTTTTCCTTGGTATTTAATCGAGTGCAACTTTTTTTTTGCAAACCTAAAACCATCCTACCTTTTTACACGGAACCTGTGTCGTTAAGTTTTAGGTAATGATCACCGACCAACATAAAAAGCGGCCTACAGGCAGGTGGCAGACTTGGGAAAACTATCGTCCCAAACGGAAAAGCCGGGCGCCGTCGGTCATGCATGCATGCATGTGACCACGGGCCCGCCTACACATCTGGCGTACTTACTACTTAGTACTTAGTACCTACCCAGGTGCGGTGAATAACTTGGTGTTAATGTACTAACATTGGATAAAATCGACTTACACGCGGGCGAAGCCTCGGGGCGAAAGCTAGTATGATATTTATGTAGGTATAGGCGAGTCGAGAGGCGAACACGTTAGGCGGGTTGTTGGCCAAATGACAACAACCTGTAAAATTATTCGCGGCTATACCGATGCGTCGGATTTGCATGTGGAGCTGTGGCATTTTTTTGTTCCTAATCATCACAATCGCTCTAGAAGCCATACATTATTTAATGTCCCATTTTGTCGTACAGGCAGGGTACTAATGGGGGTGGTGGATCGAACCACACGATCCACCACCTCTATATCCTACACCGCGTATGTTTACGACGCTTCACGCGCTCGTGGAGACCAACCCTGGATTGGACTTATTTGCCGACGAATGGAAGATGATAATTTTAGAATGTGTGCGGTTCGGTGAGCTGTGGCTGGCTAACTAGTACAGCAACTAAATATACAATAACAAATGTATAGATATGACATCATTCATTCATAATTTTGCGTTGAATTAGTAATCAGCGAACTGTGATTTGAAAACTCGACATACGATTAATTTATTTTATGAACAGTTGCGGTCGCTTCAAATAATCCAGTCGATTCTCGCGTTCTAGTATGGGTCGTACAGTCAACCGCACATCAGTGGTAACAATTTGACATTGACTGCGCCTATAAGAAAGCAAAGGGCGATTTTTGTATTGTCACCACTGATGTACAATTTTGCATAGACCGTAAGTACAAAAGTGGTCATACATTTTGTCCACAAGGACCGCCGAAAGAAAGCGTGGAGAGAGAATGCGGTTGCGGGCGCATCCGCATTGTCTGCGCCACAGACTGGTCCGCGCCATAACTGATGACTCTGCTTAAATAAACCATAAATACTTTTATCTATGTATTTTAATAACTTAAATAAGGTATTATTGGCTTCCACAATAACTATGTATTGCGTAAAACTATTTAATGGCTTGATACGCGATAACGAATTACCGAGTACCAGGGACAACACCCTATACACCCGCGATTTATGCCCATTAAGGCTTTTACAGACTGGGGAGATATCGCGGTCGCGACAGGCATACTTCTGCCTGTCGCGCCCGCGATTTGACGCTAGTCTGCACGAGCCTTTATGGTCCGCGGGCGAACCGAGCCGACCGCGAGCGCTACCGAAATAATGCGAACTGGAACTCAAGGCTAAACTAATTTGTAGCCAGTCCCAAGCCTGGATGAAGTATGAAGGAAAGTTCATTTAGTGAATAATGTTTATTTCAACTTATTTTTAATACCGACCAAACGTTCAAATATTGAACCCGAGCTCAGTATCACCAATACATAGACATAATAAAATAATTTCAAAACGATTCCGTTCGAAAAGAACCGTCAACAGCCTCGAGTTTTTTTATGTTTGGCATTTCGCAGGTCGACCTAGGAGGTTGTCGTTTGCTTAAACGAACTTTCCAGTGGGTGCCTCGATAAACTGAGGCCTCCAGCCAGGGCATAAACTTACAAACTGAGCGACTAAACGCGTCGCTGGGGGAGGACAGCAAGGGACAGGCTGGATCGGATTAATATAATTAATGTATTCGCGGTATTGACACCACATACTATCCGATAGTGAACTGGCAATTGTAAAAAAACGTACGAATATTTGAATTTCGGTGATAACTCTAGACCTTTCACCTTCCTTAACAATCTGTGGTTGGCAACACTGGTAGACGCGCTGTCGCCATTTTGTTTAGTTCGACACAAACAAACGTTGTGAGTGGGTGTATTGTTTTGACGCCGATTTGACAAGTAAGTACTTTAAATATTATTACATATTGTTACATCTATACTGGCCCGCTAAGTCGCTGGCAACACTGTCGGCGTGCCCTCATCCCTGTCAAGCCCCTCCACGCACTTCAAGACGCCATGACGGGAAATGGTGCATAAATAAGCTTGCACTACTCATTATCGCTCTCTTTTTCCACAAGGACAACTGACCAGGTCGAACCTCTGTCAACTTGTTATTTTGTATTGCTGTATATGCTGACAATTAAAACCCGATAAGTATACCTAATTTCTTGTATACCTAATTTGTATTGTACCTATTAAAATGATGGTAGTTCAATATTTATGTACAGTAATAAGTGATTCTTAATTTGCTTTTTTTGTGTGATTAAATTATAACAAATTCTTATTTCAAATAAGTTGTGATTTCTATAAATAACGAATTAAAGTAATTTAATTTAAGGTTGTTGGAATTTCATTTATTATAAACCCTGTGTTTAATCTGTTACAGTTTCAGAAGTGGGATTACTCCGCTCATCATGAAGAGGCACCGAGCTAGATGCAGTAGCAGTGAATCTGATGATTCTGATGTGCAAGCCGCAGCAAAGCGGGCAGTACCGTCTACCTACGGAGAATCGTCGAGCAGTAAGCTAGAACAGTTGGTAAATGAAAAAGTTGAAGGTATGATGAAAAAATTCTTGAGCAGTACGCGTGAAAACAGAAGTGACAGTGTTAAAGGCGATATAATAATTCCGTTATTTGATCCGGATGATAAAGATAATAACGTGTTTGTTTGGCTGAAGAAAATCGACCAGTTGGGTAATATTTATGGCTGGGATGAGGCAAAGCGTTCTTATTACATGCAGACTCGGTTAGATGGTTCAGCTAGACGTTGGTATAATAGGCTAGATAATTACGATCTTACGTGGTGCGAGTGGCAGGAACTTTTGAAACGTACTTTTCCTAGGATGTTTGAGTTTGCGGAATTAATTGAAGAGTTAGTTGGTCGTAAGAAAGAACCAAAAGAGACTATGAGTAAATACTTTTACGATAAATTAGCAATGTGCCGTAGATGTAGGTTCGATGACAGTGCCGCGGTCTCTTGTATTATTCGCGGCCTACCCTCTGAATTACAAGCTAGCGCTAAAGCCTTGAAAAGTACAAACCCAGAAGAATTGTATTGTCAGTTTTTGGTATCAATGGAAAATTACCAGTCTCATTCATCGCGATTTCGTGAGAATGATCAACGTGCTTCGAGACACTTTTCTAATACTATCAATGCTTCGAAGGCGGCTGAAAAAAAAACATACCATTCTCCGTCTAGTCCAATAAAATGCTATCGCTGTAATACTGAAGGCCATTTGGTTAGGGATTGCACTAACCCTGACACTCGGTTATGTAAAAACTGTGGGAAGACTGGGCATATTGCTAGATTTTGTAGGCAGAATGTTCATACTGACTCGACTAAAATAAAAGAAGTAAAAGTTATACAAAGTTTTAACGATTTATACTTTAAAGATACAACAGTTAATGGGTTAAAGGCCATTTCATACTTAGACACTGGAGCACAAAGTAATGTCATAGGTTATAGTTTTGCGAAATTATTACATTGTATTATCGAACCAAGTGATAAAATTTTAAAAGGTTTTACTGGCAGTCCAATACCCGCACTGGGCGAAATAAAAATCAATGTTTCCTTGGATGGTTTATCTGTAAAAACGAGTGCTTTAGTTACTCATGTCGACCTGGGAATAATCGATATATTGTTAGGGCAGCCTGTCATTAACAGAGATGATGTATCCCTTGTAATAAATGGTAATTCTGTGATCCTTTCTCAACATCACAATAATATCCACGGCATAGTCGTAGAGAATACTGAACAAAGAATAGACCTCGTTTCCAAAAATAGTTTGACTATTCTACCTAATGAAGCAGCAATGGTTCCAGTGCTAATTAATGGTGGATCAAAAGGAGTTGTAAATACTAATCCTCGTTATTTCAACCTCGCAGAACATGAGTACATTATCCCGGCGTCTGTGGTGGAGGGCTCAGAGGGTTTGCTCAGAGTTTACAACCTGGGTTCGAAAGCTGTGGAGTTTGCAGCTGGCCAGGTGGTGGCAAGAGGGCAATGCTGTGCCGAAATATTGCAAGAAGCTGAAGCTGGCTTGGTGAGTCAAATCTTTCTTTGTTGTTGGTCCAATTCTGACGCTGGGCTTCAAAGCCAAAATAATATAGCTGTTGGTGGTTTCGTACCGAATTTTGCTGATGCAGATGTGACAAAATTGGACCAAAAGGATATACTTTTAGTTGATGATGGTTTATGTGCTGATATGTGTATTGGTGGTGTTAATTTGGCAAACATAAACGTGGGTAATATAAGCGACAGCGATAAGCTACGTTTGTTTACTATTTTGTCTCGATATAGTTCTTGTTTTGCGTCTAAAACGTTGGAATTAGGTCTCACAGGCCTAGCAGAGATGGAAATCAAATTGAACACTGATAAGCCTGTGTATCATCGCCCGTATAGACTTTCATTACCAGAGCTTGCAACAGTTCGTGAAAAAGTTAAAGATCTTTTAGAAGCCGGCATCATTAGGGAATCGAATTCAGATTTTGCATCGCCCGTTGTATTAGTCAAAAAGAAAAATGGAGACATAAGGCTATGCGTAGATTATCGGGCCTTGAATGCAGTTACTATAAAAGATAGATTTCCTTTACCTATAATTGATGACGAAATTTCTAAATTAACGGGTAAAAACTTCTTCACTAGCTTAGATTTATCACAATCTTATCATCAATTACCTGTTTCCGAAAATTCGATTCACAAAACTGCCTTCATTACACCAGACGGTCAATATGAATACGTTCGGGTTCCGTACGGTTTAGCCAATTCACCTGCTGTTTTTCAACGTTTAATGAATAAAATTATTAATAAGGTTAACAAAATGGGTGATGGTGACCATATTCTGGCATTCATGGATGATATTTTGTTACCAAGCAGCGATATTCCACGAGGTTTAGAGCTACTAGAACTTCTCCTGAAAGTATTACGTGAGGCCAATCTTAAACTTAATATGAAAAAGTGTTCTTTTCTTCAAACTGAATTAAATTATCTCGGTCATTACGTTTCTAAGGATGGCATTAAACCAGGTGATCATAAAATAAAATCTGTACGTGATTATCCTACCCCATCTAATGTTCACCAAGTCAGGCAATTCGTTGGTCTTTGTTCATTCTTTAGAAAGTTTGTACGTAATTTTTCCCTTATTGCTAAACCCCTTACAGACCTTACAAAGAAAAATATAACCTGGTCATGGGGAGAAACCCAGGATAAAGCTTTTAAAGATCTTAAGACTAGTTTAGTCTCGCAACCAGTTTTAGCAATCTATGATAGAAATTTGCACACAGAACTCCATACGGATGCAAGTAAGTTCGGTGTAGCAGGAATTTTGCTTCAGCGGCAAGTAGATAACTCTTTGAAACCTGTAATGTACTTTAGTCGTACAACTACCCGTGAAGAACAGAATTATCACAGTTACGAATTGGAGACACTAGCAGTTGTCGAGTCGTTAAAAAGGTTCAAAGTTTATTTGTTAGGTATTAAGGTAAAAATACTAACGGATTGTGTTGCTATTCGTCACACATTTGTCAAAAAAGATTTAGTTCCGAGAATTGCACGCTGGTGGCTGCAAATTCTCGAGTTCGATTTAGAAATAGAATATAGGGCTGGAGATAAAATGAGGCACGTCGATGCGCTGAGCCGTAACCCAGTAGATGCCCACGTTTATGCTCTGTCTGCTGATGATTGGTTTCTTACTGTTCAAATGCAGGATCCTAAGCTATGTAACATTATCGACCAATTGCGTGGACCTAATGCCAATCCAGACATATTGAATAACTACAAAATAAGTAATGAACGTTTGTATAAGAAAACTCTATATGGGGATCGTTTGTTAGTTCCTTTTAATGCTCGTTGGAAGGTTTTGCAAAAATATCACGATAATATGGGGCATAGTGGTTTAAAGAAATGCGATAACGCTATAAAAGAAAAATTTTGGTTCCCTAAAATGACTAAGTTCATTAAAAAATATGTCACCTCGTGTCTGGATTGCGCTTTTCGAAAAGGACATTATGGAAAACTGGAAGGAAAATTAAATCCTATCCCAAAACCTGAGGTGCCAATGGATACTCTACATATTGACCATTTGGGGCCTTTTCCGAAGTCAAGTAAACACAATCAATATATTTTAGTAATTACATGTTCCTTCTCAAAGTTTGTTATTGCCAGAGCAACACGCACCTTAAGTTCAGCTGAAACTATTCATATTTTACATGATGTATTTTCATTATTTGGTTTCCCTTCCACCATAGTGTCCGACCGTGCTCTTGCGTTTTGTAGCCGTTATTTCAAAGACTTTGCAGTTAAACACCTTATAAAACATGTGCTGACATCAGTTGCAACACCAAGAGCTAACGGTCAGGTTGAGAGGGTCAATAGAACAATTTTAAATGGTTTAAGAACTAGCAGTGAGGAAAGTAACTGGGACTGTTGCCTACCTGATGTAGTTTTCGGTGTTAACAACACGTGCCATGAAACCACAGGTCAAGCTCCCTTTAATCTAATGTTCAAACATAAGAGTAAAGTATCAAATTTGGAAAATAGCGAAAGCAATTTAAATCTAGACAATAGACGAGCAAAGGCAACTGCTAGCATTAAACGTAAACAACAATTAATGAAAAGTCAATTTGATAAGAAACGTAAAGAGGGTCGTATCTACAAGAAAGGGGACTTGGTCTTATGGCGTAATCCAAAAGGCTGTGGTCAGTCTGGAGTAAACACGAAGCTTGATGCTACGTATGCCGGGCCGTATAGAATAACTAAGTCGCTTGGTCATGACCGGTATATGATACACAGCGTAAAAGGGTTTAGAGGGTACAAGAAATTTTGTACAGTGGTGGCTGTAGATTCTTTGAGGCCGTATGTAGCTGTTGTTGGTTCTGATAGTGATGATGCTGACAGTCAATTAGATACAGAAGATCTTATCGATCTACTGGAAAGTTAACTAATGCACATCGTGTGGACACTTTGTTTCAGGACGGCCGAGCTGTTACATCTATACTGGCCCGCTAAGTCGCTGGCAACACTGTCGGCGTGCCCTCATCCCTGTCAAGCCCCTCCACGCACTTCAAGACGCCATGACGGGAAATGGTGCATAAATAAGCTTGCACTACTCATTATCGCTCTCTTTTTCCACAAGGACAACTGACCAGGTCGAACCTCTGTCAACTTGTTATTTTGTATTGCTGTATATGCTGACAATTAAAACCCGATAAGTATACCTAATTTCTTGTATACCTAATTTGTATTGTACCTATTAAAATGATGGTAGTTCAATATTTATGTACAGTAATAAGTGATTCTTAATTTGCTTTTTTTGTGTGATTAAATTATAACAAATTCTTATTTCAAATAAGTTGTGATTTCTATAAATAACGAATTAAAGTAATTTAATTTAAGGTTGTTGGAATTTCATTTATTATAAACCCTGTGTTTAATCTGTTGTTACAATATTGTTATTATTATCAATCAATTGAGAATATTTATTTTAATTGCTATTAGTTAAGTATTACGCTTTCACTCTTGTGGACGGAATAGATAAATATAATAATAACTTGGCCAGACTTGGCTGGACAGCGACATGATAAAGTTGTTACACCTAAATAAGGGAAATAAATAAATAGGTGTATTTATTTATTTATTTAACAGTTTATGTACACACATATAAACAGACAAAAAGAAAGGAACAGAAAAAAACGTACAAAGGTGATGCTTATTTCTAATGAAATCTTTGCTCACATTACTTTGTTGTTTGGCATCCAATCTGATAATTATTGTGAATCATGAAAATCTGAGTTATACAACACAAATGAAGGTAGGTAATATTTCAGTTTTGGCACTTGGTAGAACACGTGGCACGTGCTATATTAAACTACTTATAAATTGCTTAGTAGATAAGTATAAATTAAGAATCATAAAAAATAACAGTGTTGCTCAGGCGGGACTAAATTACACTGGTCAAATGAGCACTAATAAGCAGTGTTAATATTATGTTCGTGTCGATTTTTGGTTATAAAAGAAATGCCAGTTGCCTCTCAATGTTTTCACAACTTTTGCATTAGAAGTTCGATTGCAAGCAGCTAGGCCACCAAGTGTTCAAATATTCGACCAACTTGTCTGATGTCAATAACTTTACTAAGAAAGTTTATTGAATTTCAGACGCATCTTCCAGTTGACAGAATTCCAGAACAACAAAAGAATGGATTTCGAAGAGGTGATAAATAAGGCAGGAGACAAGGCCTCTGTTTGGCGCTACTTTCTAAGAAACAAAAATAAAAGTGAAGCAAAATGTAAATTATGCCAAAAGATATTAAAATCAGGCGGTGGTAGCACGAGCAGTTTACAAAAACATTTGAAAAACGTACATAAACTCAGTTTAGAAAGTCCAACTACGTCAGCACAGGGTGGTGCATCTACTACAAAAGAACTTCCGGATCCCGAAATGCCGAAAAAGAAATCTAAATTGACCCATTTTTTTGAGAGTGATGCTAATCCAAGTATGGAAGTAATGGTGTCTCGTATGGCTTCGATGGATGGAATCTCACTAAGAACATTTATAGCATCTCAAGATTTAAGGTACCTTTTTGAAAAAAGCGGCAATAAATTACCCAAGACTGCGGATACCATTCGAAACAAGATTATCAAGGAAAGTGAAAAAAGAAAACTACAGGTGATTAGTGAGATTAAAGCGATTCTATCTCATGAAAAGAAGTTTTCAATATCATTCGACGAATGGACATCCAATCACAACGGAAGATACATAGGTCTTTCATTGCATTCACCAGATTTTGCTAGAAACGCTTTTCGAAACCTTGGTCTAATAAGAATTCATGGCTCCATGAATGCAGCAAAATGCGTTCAGTTAATTGAGTCCAAGTTGAATGAATATGGCATATCCTTAACTCAAGACATTGTTGCTCAAACCACAGATGGCTGCAGCCTTATGGTTGCATTTGGGAAGTCGCTCAAGTCTTACCATCAGTTATGTATTGCTCACGCAGTTCAACTAGCAATTGTGGACGTGATGTATAATCGCAACAAATCGAGGAAGACGTAGAAGCGCCACAGATGATACTGGAGCAGTTGGACGAACTTGGCAATTATGATTATGACGAAGATTTGCCTCTATCTGAATTATCTTTAAGAATGCGAAGTGGCGAATTTAGTAACGAAACTGATGATGGTGAAAATAACAACGATGAAGACGTTGGCGCTGAATTCAATAACGAATCGCCATTAGCATTTTTACCACCACAATCGTTTAGCTATTATCAGCTCATATCTAAGGTACGAAAAGTGGTAAAATTTTTCAAAAAGTCACCGACTAAAAATGATGACGTCCTTCAAAAGTATGTTAAAGCTGATTTTGGACAGGAGTATTCTCTCCTTTTAGATGGAAAGACTCGCTGGAGCAGCATGGCCACCATGTTAAGCCGTTTTCTAAAATTAAAAACATCTATCACAAAAGCACTAATAGATTTGAATATTGATATTCAGTTTACTGACGATGACTGGAGACATATACACGAGTTAAATAATATATTGGATATAATAAAAACTGTCGTGGAGGCACTATGTCGCCGTGATGCAACATTGCTTACAGCTGATATTTCTCTCAAATTTGCAATAAAAAAATTGCTTGAAATGAACACTCATCTGAGCAATAAAATGGCGGCTGCATTGCGTAAACAATATGCAAAACGACGACTAGTCCAAGCATCAATATTGCAATATTTGACCAACCCGGAGAAGTATTTTGATAACATTGAAAATGAAGATAAAACTGTTTTTTTACGGCCTACGAGTGATGAGATGCTGCGGGAAATCGTAAACCTCATTCAACGCACAAAACAAAGTGTACCTCTTGATTGTACGCCTGATTTCAGGAGACATGATGATGATGACTTACAAGTATCTTCTTTAACAAATGAAGAAGAACTTAATAAGGAAATAAGTCAAGCTACTGCTTCTGCTCCTGAATCGACATCAAATGACATCAACACTACTATAAGAGGAGTGGAGCCAGAACGTATATTTTCTTCCGCCGGGATAGTCTGCAATAGACTCCGTTCGTCTTTAAGCGACAAAACTTTAGACGCACTTATTTTTTTACGTTCCTTTTATTTAGGAAAGAAGAAAGCCAATACGTAATGCTGTGGTAATGCTCAATTTAATCATTAATTTTCGTTATTTGGTTCTTGTTATAATTTTTTGTAATTTTTATCATTTATTTACAACTTTTATGTGCTTGTTGATTTGTTTTGAGTGGATTTGTAAAAGTTCCTATATCTAGCTTGTAAGATGGTTAATTTTTTTAAGTTTAATTTTTAATATTTCCCTTTTTGATCTCTGTAGTGTAGTGAATTATAAAGAACTGATTGTAACTGATTGTGAAAATACTGAATTTTAAAGAACTGATTGTTGCCAAAAATAGTTAAAAACGATGTTGTAATTTGAGTATATTTCAAAAAATATATAAATATGCGTACCAATAAAGTGTGTTTTATTTAGACACTTTCAAATAGAATTTATGAAAAAACCCGAAAGAACCGGAATAACCGGGTACCCGGTTCCGTCTAGAATTTAGAACCGAAAGAACCGGTTCCTAAAATAGGACCGGTTCTCGATGCCCTAACGAGGAAACTTCATTTTTGTCTACTCTTCCGTCGACAAAACGCTTCTCTACGGTTCTTGTGCTAAGCCTGCTGGAGGAGGGTAATAGAGTCATCGGGAATGGTGAGTCACGCCTTGGTCGGCGAATCCTAATAATGCGGTAGGGAGTGTATCGGGCGACCGCCGTAATCAGGGGGTTGCGGTGCTTTAAGGTAGAGTCGAAGAAACGCTTTGAAAGGCGTTTCATTGCTGGATGGTAGACAATTTGAGATCTAAGTGTATATACAAATTGCGAACAAGGGGGCTCCCGTGAACTTTCAAAGAAACAGATGCGTGTCGAAAATGACGCAAGCATAGGTCATGATGGGATGGATGATCGCGGTGCAGATGCGCAATTTGCACTTAAGTGACAATTTGCTGCGTGCGGTCAATATGAAATGGAGCCGAGAGCGAAAGAGGCACGCGAATGTCTTTATGTGCTCACTGAAATAAAGGTGATGATTAAGGATCACACCTAGGTATTTGACTCGGTTCTTCCAAGGGATCAGTTTGCCATACATAGAGATTGGACTGGGGAAGGGGAGAGGGAGACGTCGCCATCTCCAGAAGAGAACCGCCTGACTCTTATCAGGGTTCACCTCGATTCTCCATTTCCGGAACCAAGCGCCTAAGACGTTTGCGGAGATCTGGAGAGTGCAAGCGATAGAGTTCTGACAGCGACCGGTATAGTAAATGGACGAGTCGTCGGCGGATACAGCCAACTGAGCCTTTTTACTTTTGGGAATGTCACTGGTAAACTGAGTGAAGATGAGGGGAGATAGCACGAAGCCCTGAAGAACTCCCGTGCGAATGGAGTGTAGTAGAATGAACCCACGATGCGATAGCAGAAAGTGAGGTCCGACAAAAAGTCTCGTAAGATGAGCACGAGACGGTCTGTCACTCCGAGTTGGTAGAGCTTATATAATAAGCCATTGTGCCAGACTTTGTAGAATTATTCCGCTTTGTTGAAGAACAACACGCCCGTCATCACACTACACTGGAAGCCAGCGCTTAAGTGCTCTACGATGCGGTGGACTTGTTGAATGCACGAGTGTTGGGTTCGGAAACCGATCTGCTGGTTGGGGATGAGGCTAAGGAGCCTCATCCCCAACCAGCGTGATGTCCATTGTCCATTGTCCAAATGATGAGATGCCCAGGTATTTGGTTTCAGTTGACAGGCTTAGGGCGGTCCCAACCTGCCGGGGTCGCGTGGCAGTCCAAAAGGATTACCGAGGCCCTGGCAACACAGGCAACGGAAGGAATACGGGTGGGTTTTAGTCGGTAAGAGTCTGACACACCCTCCTGCTCCGCCGGAAGAAGTTATTTGATAATTACCCACCCAAAAAATCGTGGTAGCTGTAGTGTCGACAATTTCCTCTTTTAGGTAAAGAAAATCAGTTCGGTTTTTGTAGGGTTCGCTGATGGTGTTTATTGCACCAGTCCTCTATTATTTTCAAGGCTTGTCGCATGAGGTTGCTGGGTTGCATAGGGTATTTTCGTGGGTGCCAATTCTTATTATGGTTATGTCGTCATCGTAGCCTATGGTGAAGTAGCCTTTGTCCATGAAAGCGGCGAGGAGTGCCACCATGCGGGCAGCCCTTCGCCACTATGGGCCTAGTAGTGTCATTCACTGTGACTTGTACTGCTCTTAGTTTGAGCATATCGATCCAGCCACTTATGGTCGAATCTATGCTGTGTCTTTCAAGGGCCATGTTGATGCTATTGAACTTGGTTTTGTCAAAGGCGTCCTTAATGTCAATGAAGTTGGCCAGTGCTGAGCATTTGTGCGCAGGTTCTGGTGATCTACCTTTGGAGTACGCATGCTGCTATTTGTGAAGAGGTTTGAAGAGGACTTCGAAGAGGTCCGTCTCGGATGTGTCTATCACAGATTCTCTCGAGGGTTTTCAGTTGAAAGGATGTGAGGCCTATAAGCCTTGGGTTGTGTTTAAACGGTTTTTCCAGGGTTGGGTATGAAAATCAGTTTCACTTCCGCCATGCGACAGGTATTGATCTGAGTGCTATGCAGGCTCGATAGATCTCCAACAGCCATGGTTTTAGATGATTTACCCCCCACTGCAGTAGGGCTGGGAAAATGCCATCCAGCCCTGCGGACTTGTATTATGGCTGAAAGGTGTTAATAGTCCACCTTATCCGGTCTTCTGTTGCTATATTGTGGGCACTCTGCATCACCTTAAGATTGACTGGTAGAAAACGCCTCAGGCTAGTCCACCTTTGTAGTTTCTACGCCATTTATTTACATGGCCACAAAGTTTTAATAAATAAATGAATTAAGTAAACAGTTCTTTTTTGTATTCCGATTTCAAATTTAATGACAAACGGAAATGTTAATGAGTAGTACTAACAGTTTGAAAAGATAGAGACCTTCAAACAAAAACATGCGGGATGGCTCGATTCAGGTGTCCGGAAGTGTACATTTGTTGTAGAACACTATGAAACTCGACCATACATTTACTTTTTAAGTAAATGTATTTACTGTAATGTGTCCTTATTAGATAAGGAATAGTTTTCTCTCAAGATCAACTTTTCGGTGCTTGTAAGCATTCCAGTTGTGAGTACTTACTAATTCCATGGATGCACTGATGAGTTGATCAGTGTCATTGACAATGAGTGATCATCATGGAATGAATAATGATGTATTTGGTCTATCGAGCTAGCAAAAACATGGAGGCGCCGCGTTATTCTATTTAAACATTTGCTTATACAAATATGAGTGAAATACGATACATAATGTGAAATGTCGTTTTGTCTCATTCTTTCTAATAAAATAATCGTATTTGTTAAAAGAGACAATATTTAATTTATTGCCCATTAAGGTCACATTTTGTCGTGACGTAGTGACAGTGACAGTTGTAGGTAAATGTCGACGCCATATTTCTTTGCTGTTTTTTTTTTTTTTCTTTTTTCTTTGTCTTCGCAAGGTTTGTGCATTTAGCCAATGTCACGTTAAGTTTTATTTAAACCTAACCTAATTATATATGCATTTTTTTTTTTTTCCCTAACCTATTCTTACCTAACCTACCCTGTTGGCCCCTCTACCGCGGACCGTTCGTCCGCCTCCCTACACTGCGCCCACTCGGCCTCCCTCTGTAAGCAGAGGGGGGAGTGGACGACCATCGATAGGCCTCGAAAGACCCAAGAGCCATAGCCTCTCCCCCCCCCCGCAGAAATCCGCCGCAGTCAATACCCTCTCCGACATGGAGAGGATATTGGCCGCGCCCAGGGTGCACCGGCCCGACGACTGCTCTTTCCCCTGAACGTATTTGAAAGGAACGAGCAGCTGTCAGGCACACGAGGCGGTTTTCTGCACGCACCCCAACGTACTAGATCTCCTGAGCTAACTAAAGGTTGGTGAAGGTATTTGTTGCAACAAACATGCATGACTTTATTGTAGAATTAGTAACATAATTAATTTATTATTTTAGTTTTAACTAACAATTATGAGCATATTATGTATAGTATGTTTTTTAATGTTCAGATTATGGATATAACTTGAACCACAATCACGTTTTCGTTTTTTTATCGTATTATTTCTCCATTATATTAACCACGAGAAACAATTCAATGAGTACGAGTACCTATCATAAAACTGCGGGGATTAATACTAGCTGACCCGCCAGACGTTGTCCTGTCAAAATTACAATTTATTTTTTTTTTCCTATTTATTTTTCTTATTAACGGCATGAAATTTACTTTACGACCTATTCTCATACCGACCACCTATAAAAATTCATAAAAATCGATCGAGCCGTTACGACCACAAACACCGTGACACGAGATTTTTATAATATTAGATAGGTAAGTTTTCTCACACTTAGAATCCAAAAAAAAGAACTTCTGCTGGCGAGCAGGCAGTCTCTCCTTGTCTCGAATTCATTGCGAGAGAGCGAGAGAAGCAGTAGAGAGTGATTTTAGTAAAAGCATTGCTGATGTAGGTACCTTTTAACCCAAAATGTATCTTTTCAGCACTGGATATGTACCTTTTGGGAACTCAGTTGCGGCAACACTGCTACTATAGACTGCTCCCTATCCGGGAGTTGTTTTTGTTTGACAGTTTTATTTGTTTACATATCTAACAGAACACACAGCTATCATAAACTTGACGTGTTATTGGCAAAACTGACTCTTCCACAAAAGCCCTTGATGTTGATATTATAAATACTTTGCATCATTAACTCTAATTGTTTTCGATGTATAATATGATAAAATCCCCCTACCAATAATCACAAAAATGGATGAAAATCAACATCTTGAGAGAAGTCTTCAAGTGGATTATCCCTATATAATTGGTTATATGAGCGTCGATGTCCGTCGCGATTATTATCATGATTTATCTCAACTCAAATATTTAACATCAATTCCGAAAGGGAAAATTCGTTACAACTTAAACCACAACATTGATAAAGCAGTTAAGCGTACAACTGACGACAACAACGAAAACATATCTTTAATGCTGAAATTTCTCCTGGACCAAAGATCCCGCTTAGAGTTTCTGAGCCAACCTGAAACAACATTTATAACATATCGCAGAAGTTTAATAAGTGTAATGTGTGCGACTTATAACCGTGAACCACTAAGCATTGTGGCAAGCTTATTCAATAACTGCATATACTTGTGTTCCTTTGAAAACTCACAAGTTAAGAAAAGTATTCCTCCAAATGATCAGAATGCCAAGTTTTGTGCATGGGGTTATAAATTCGAACAATATATGTTATCAGGTAACTAATAAAACAATATATACATTTGAATTGTTTTTGGTAGGCAAATAGTTACCCATCCAGTTATATTTGAAAAACTTTGATTCTGGCTGTTCTCTGTAGGTCATAAAGACAGAAACAAATTGTTATTATTGTAAGTACATACCTATATGACTGCCAGTCCCAGTTCCTTGATAAGTCACAACTCACTATGGACTTTAGAGTGAAAACACAAATTAGACAAGTATTGTTATCCCATAATTACCTAACGCATATTATTTTTCTCTGTAAAAGATATGAACTATTTATTAATTTATATAATTTCTTTTTTATTTTATAGATTCACCAATTCAACAACCAAACATAGAAAAACCTGTTATTGAAAATGAAGAATTTTCCATTTATTACAGTTCTCAGTTAGGAAAGCACAAGCTGTTTTATGGTGCCCAAATAGATGGAATGCTAGCCACAAGAACAACTCCAGAACCTCCCGACCCAAACAATTTAAATGCTAATCTAGCATATTTAAGGAACAACAAGTTTGTGGAGTTGAAAACAAATAGAGAAATACATAGTAAACGACAAGAAGATAATTTTAAGTAAGTAATGATATTTTCATACTAACAAACCTCCAGTCCAATGCAATACCGGAATGCCCCAAAACTGGTGATGTGACATCAACCATTACTATTAGGCACACACACAGCGCAGCATATTCTTAAAGGTGGGCCAAGTATCAGCAATTGCATAGGCAAAATGATACATACCCTGGGAGTTGGGGGCCCTTGATTCGTGGAAAGAAAACAAAAATCAGACACATTCAAGTGAAGTGACAAGGCAGACCAAACAAACCCAAATGTGTGTATTTGTGGCTTTTCTAGTACTTTGACATCTGTTGGTCCAGATTTTCAGAAGTCTCTCAATCCTTACACAAATGAGCATTAAATTGATTGACGTTATAAAAGTAAAACATGAGTATTGATGTTTTTCTTGCTGACTTCTCCATTTTTCCAAAAACTGTAGATGTAGTTATCAATTACTCAAAAAGGTAAGTGTCCTTATCTTATTGTTTCATTAGATTGTTTTCCTGTACTGTATCGTCGAGGTAGCCCGTGAAATTCAGAACGTATTCCGTTTTTTTTTATTTTTCACGTAGCAGGACAGGAGCATGGTAGATTTTTGAGACGTGCAGTAAGGGCAAGTACTACTACTTAGTCTGCGGCAAGTACGGTCTACCGCAAAAAAAATGACATTGACAGCGCCTTTATGTCGTAGCAGTAAGTGTGATTTTCGCCACCACTTACGTGCGTTGGACTTGTACCTGCCGTTACTGCCCCGTCTCAAAAATATCGTGTAAATTTTAGAAAATGTATTCAATTCAGTTCAGACGTGCATGACGAGAAAAAAATGTTTATATTTTTGCTAATATTACTATTTTTCGATTTAAGTAGGTACACACGGCTACATATCAAGCTATGCATTTCCAGTTTATGCTGACCTCTCATTCTACGGAAATCCTATACAATGCGAGATCAGCTTATACTGGAAATGTAAAGCTTGATATGTAGCCGTGTGTACCTATAAATAAGGTTTTACCCATATTGATATGATGCAAAAATATTGGCTGATTAATTTTATCCTTTAATTATTTACATGTCTAGATAGAGAGTACGACCGCCAAAAAAAATATCAGCCAGCTATTGGCTCACAAGCTCGTCTCGCCCGCTCAGTGGTGACTCTGTCACTATTATTTATTTATTTATTTAATACTTCAAGCACAAATGTACAGAGGCGGACTTAATGCCATTGTACGGTAAACACGCGTTCTGTGGCATATAAAAATGACGATTTGCGCTTTAAAATTGTGCACGAATTACAAATGACGATTACTTACTGCACCCTCAAAAATCTACCGTGCTCCTGTCCTGCTACGTGAAAAATAAAAAAAAACGTAAGACGTTCTGAATTTCACGGGCCACCTCGACGATACAGTACAGGAAAACAATCTAATGAAACAATAAGTTACGAGATCAATTTTATGAACCTAATATAATTTTCAGAAGATATAAAATGCTACGGTGTTGGTGTCAGTGCTACCTAGCCGGGCTAAAGGGATTACTAGTAGGCTACAGAAACGATGGTGGCATAATACAAAGAGTGCAATGTTTCGATACTGATGACATCGTGAGATATTGCCGGGTAAGATTATAATAGGTATAATACACTCCCGGACACCTGAATCGAGCAACCCTGCATACTTTTGTTTAAAGAAAAACAAAAATTGATTTTGAAGCCAGTCTCTCACCATCATTTCCGTTTGTCATTGTACCAAATTTGAAATCGGAATACTTAAAAAACAAAAGTATGCAGGTACATGTTTGTACGCACAAAATTAAGAGATTTACTATGTTAGTTTAAGAACATAGACTCCATAAAGGTTTTCCTGTAATCTATAGGTAAAGAATTATTCTATTATTCTGTATGTATTTCAAAATTTTAGACTTAGTAGTTTCGGAGATAAGTGAGGGGCAATTTTCATATATTTTCTTAAATAAAAATCTGTCAGGACTGCACGTCAGAAGTGAAAAATTCTTAGCTTCACAAACTTAAAATCTGTATATATGTATCAGTGCGTGATGATCACGCGAGTTGAGTGTTTTGTCCCATCCCAACGTGCCTAAAGAAGTTTTTACTTCAAAAATATCTGAAAACCTTTCATTTGAAATGTCACATGGTTAATTTTATAATTTGTCCCCAAAAGTGATCCCCATATTGAAAATTGATTTTCGTTTTTTGGGTTACAGAAATTCATGTGTACCAAATTTAAATTTAATCGGTCCGGTAGATTCGGAGCAAATTGGCTGTGACAAACGGACAAACAGACAGACACACGAGTGATCCAACGTATAAGGGCTCCGTTTTTTTCTTTTTGTGGTACGGAATCCAAAAAACACAAAAACCTAAAATTGCAATAAGTCGTCTTTTCGCGTTTCTCAGAGGCAAAATGTGCGTGGAATTTGAGAAAACAATGGTTTACATAGAGAAAACATTTATTTAGTAACTTGTGTTACCTCAAAGAGCATTTACGATGGCCGTCATGCGGCTCGTCATGGAATTAATTAATGCCACTATGACGTGCTGTGGAATGTTCATCCATGCTTCCAAGATGGCAGTTTCAGCTCCTGCATAGTTTCTGGAGCTGGTTGATCAATTCGAACACGCCTCTTCAGCTCATCCCATACTGCTCTATTGGATTCATATCAGGGCTTCATGCTGGCTATTCCATTACTGCGATACTAACGTCATGCAGCTATTCTCGAACAACTGTTGCAGTGTGCGCCCTTGCATGATAATGCATAAAAAAAATAAAAATTCAATAATTGGCCCACAAATTCAGCATGTGGCATCACATAACCCTCTAGCTAGACATTGACAAATGTATCGGTCGCTATTTAGTTCCGCCCAGACTGTCCGACTCTTGGACCGCCATAACTTACCTTCTCTTCAACGCAACATTGCTGAAAATATTCTCCCTGTCTTCGATAGACTTTCCTACGTCCATCATTGCCATACAACATAATCTTGGTTTCATCCGTAAAAAGAACCTGGCCCCATTGACGTTAAGTCCAATGAAAAATGATCGCATGCAAACTGTAGGCACGTCATTCTGTAAGCTCGTGTCACCTTGGGACCATTGGCTGGCTTATGAGGTTTCCGGCCACGTTCTTCAAGTCACAGTTAGAGCGCAAACAGTCAGTCCATGAAAGTCTCAAAGCTATTCTTGGACCTGTACTGAGGTCAGGTGACGATTACGCAGGCTGGTGGTAAAAATAAACCGATCTTGTCGTGCTGTAGTGACTCGGTTTCGTGGTCCTCCTGGACGGCGTACGAAGTCGCCAGTGGTTATACTGAAATAATAATATCCTTTATTTCAGGCAACTAAGGCCCATAAAAACATAATACATAAATAAGTATAAAAACAATAACTATAAACTAATACATATTTTCTACAACAAACTTAAAAACTACTGCACACGAAGTGACGGCGTCGTGTTACGTTGTGAGGTGTCGCGTAGCCGACCGCGGAAACGCCGATACAGCACATCTTTCGGCCAAAACTCTTCCTTGAGGAAGGTCACCAAATGATGAGTCGGAACACGCACTACAAACGACTTGAAATTGGTGTTATGGCGCGCCTCCAACTTCTCCACCCTCAAGGTCCAGTTGGTCTTCACCCGTATGTATTCTACGATGTCCTCAGTCTTCGTAGAGTGGTGCAAACGGGACACGTACAGCTGCGTGGTCGGTACTGCAGGACGTAGCAGCATGTTAGTACCTGCAGGCGCTGTCCCACACTGGTTGCGATAAGTAGGCTTCCTCTTCTTTCTCTCCACCTTGATAAAGCCGTCCTCATCGCACTATGTCAACTTCAGAACTGCATAACAATACACGGTGGCTCGATTTAGAAATCCGGGAGTGTATAATTATTATAAACTATAAGTTAAGTACGTGGGACTCTCGGAAAGTTTTGCGAGAATTAAAAAAAAAATGTTCTAGGTAAACATTTTTTATTAAATCTTTACAAAATACTTTCCACTAGCCTCTATACAAACATGCGTCTGAAGCAGTTTTCGAAACACTTTTGCTAGTCCGCCGCAGACACCTCGTTTACAGCCTGCTCGAACGTTGACAGCGCATCTTCCGGCGACGAAAATTGTATCCCTTTGAGCTGATTTTTTATTTTCGGGAATAATAAGAAGTCACACGGTGCTAGGTCAGGGCTGTAAGGAGGGTGACCCAGGAGTTTGATCGGCGTGCTGTACAGGAAGTCCCTTGTTTTGAGCGCGGTGTGCGAAGGCGCGTTGTCGTGGTGGAGCAGTAGCCCGCGGAGCCCTGTGTTTGGTCGCTTGTTGCTCGCAACAGAGAAAACTTCTGCCAAGCATTTGGTAGTATACCATTCAGCGTTGATGCTTCTTTGGTTCCATAAAGGAATTGACACCAAGTAGCCAGTCCAATTGAAAAAGCTCGCGATCAAAATCTTCCCCCTGCTTCTAGATCGCTTCACTTTGGTAGGCCTTGATTCGTTTTGAAACACCCAAACCGTCGATGGTGTTTCGTTTCTGGATCGTATTGATAAATCCAAGACTCATCACCTGTAATGATGTCATAAACATGCCGAGACGAGCCTGCTTCAAATTTTTTTATCATATCACAGCACCATTCCAACCGGGCCTGCTTCTGAGCATCGCACTATGGGACCAACCGGTATTTTCCATCTCAAAAATCGATAACTCTGTTGTTTTGTGATTTATCTCCTTGATTTTTTTTTCACGTATTTGTGAATATCTAGGCAATAAAAGAAATCAAACATCATCATTCTAAAAAAAATATTTTTTCCGAAAAAAAATGACAAAGATAAAGTTATACGAAATTTCATACAAAAAATCATACAGTTATATTAAAATAGCAATAAAAGTTACACTTACGCTTAAAATAAGTTTAAAACTAAATTATTATTATTAAACAAACAGTTACATGACAAAAAAAAATTATTACTTAAACTTATCCTACTCATCACTTTCTATTTCCAATAATTCTTTAGCTTCGTCAAATAATTCTTTGGATATTAGAAAACTTGGTTTATTTAAGCTAGATATATAAGGATCAGATGTATATAACAAAATATGCAGAACGTCTTCGTTTGTTGCTGATCTGGAACACTTCCTAGCGTGATGTAACCTATATTTCTTATAATCTTTATTTCGAGCTTCCTGGGCATCTTCGGATAATTGTCCTATAGGCAAAACTGCATAATGCTCTATTATTTTAGCACCATGTATAAGTACTTTATGGACCGAAGATGGCATGTAGTACCAGTTATATTTGCTTACATATAATTGCGCGGTTACCAATGTATACTGACCAAATTTTTCTGCGTTTATAGGAAATCCCGATGACATAGTTTGAAGAATTACATATAGTCTCTTGATTAATTCTTCATCAATTCCGGTTATCTCTGCAGAACATTGGTAATTTTGGAAAAATCTCCTTGCCGTATTACCGTCATTGCTATTACCGGAACCTTGACGTGGTTTATCAATATGCAAGCCAAGCACTTCTCGGAAACGTTTTTGGACAAATTTTTTCTTGTCTTCTTTAAGTTGCTTGTTTTCTGGAGTTGTTGCAGACCACTTCTCAAAACCTAAATTGTAAGAAATATGGAGGATCATTTCCATAAATCTTATCCATGCGTGTAGCGTCGACAATCCGTATTTAAACGCATTTTCATTTTCAACTCTCGTTGTAACTTTTAAAAGATCATTCATTTGTCTGGGAGTTGCTCCACAAACAGTGCAGGTAGCACTGGATGATGTGTTTGTCAACACTTGAGCAACTTTCCCATCAATCATTGTCATAAACAGTTGATGTTTAACTTCGATGACTTTGTCTTCTATTGACACAAGAGTTGGAATCCCGAGTTTCTTTTGCAAATTCTAATGAAATTGGTCTGCAATATCTAACAGATGAGCAAGTAGGGTTTTTCCATATGACCGTAGAAGTTTCTTCGTCTACTAGTCGCAGTGGTACAAGGGACACTATAAACAAATTAGCGTCCGATATTTGTTCGTTTTCTTCCGGTAGAGTTTGTTTATACTCACTTTGCCCGGAGGATCCATCACATCCCCATTTAGTGAAAAGCTTGAGACGATTGTAAGTCGATCCTGACTTTATCCTTATAATACGGCAGACTGTATGGTCTAAGAGATCTTGCAGGTTGATTTTTGCGCTTATATTTGTCACCGTAATGCTGGATGCAGGCGGATAGCAAGCCTTTTTTGCTTCACTTAGTGTTTGATACGAAGGCAATACAGAACTTAAATTCTTATCAACGAGCCTTTTTCTTAGGTACGCATATTGTGCTTTGGTTAAATCAGTTTCAATGCATATACTCAATGCTTCCTCTTTTGTAAAGGAAAGTGCGTTATCTGGATTGAGTATGTTTTGTAGAATAACTTTTTTCTCTTCTTTTTCCTTATTTCTGATAATAGTCACAATCGACGCTTCGTCATTTTCCCCCATGGATCTTAAACCTTGCACATAAGCGTTACGGACATGTCCCATTCCATACTCCTGGACCAGCTCCATATTTTTTCGTTTCTTTGTGTTTTCCGAGCACTCGTCATATTGTTTTGTTGGTCTTCCACGTTCACCAGAAGTATTCAAACCAGAATTTACAGTGGTTGAGGTACTGCAAGAATTCAATGATACTTTAAACTCACCATTTAACCAATTTGAGTATAGGCTCTCGAACCGGTCCGGCTTTCTTTGAGCTTTGGTCCATTTCTGGTTGCAACTCGATGTTAGATTTTTTTGAATACTTTTTTTAATTACAGTATTAACGTCAGTTTCCGATAGTTGAAAATTTTCCAATAAATATTTTTTGAGGTCTGAAGTACTTTTCCCTTTTATTATTTGATCACAAAGATCGCGTCGAACACAAACGAATTCACTCATTGTTAGATAATAATGTTTTTTATGCGTTAATTGTTATTGAAAAGAAGTATCTGAACACTTTGATGAATCGTATGCTGAACATACACGGGTATTTAAAGGACTAATATTTTAGTGCCTTGTGCAAAAACCATGGGACAATTGATTATAACAGTTCTCATCGAAATAGTGTAATCAGTACTGATTGTAATTATTTACCACAACAGATAAATAGAACTTCCGCAGCAATATAGTTTATCATACTTGTGGTTAAGGTGACCACCCCAAACAAAATTGCCATGGGAAGATTCTTTCAAATATAATAGCAGTTTTTTAATTTGCAAATGTATGTTTTTATCATAGAAATAGAAAAAAAACAATATAGACATCAAAGGATAATAACTAAATATAATATTTCATAATAAAAAAGAAGAACCGTAATTTTCGAGGATTTTTCCCCGAGCAAAAAACGCGCAAGTTTTTTTTAAATCCTCATATTACTGAGTAGATAAGGTCTCTAATAGAGTAATTAACTTGACACCGGCTGCTTTCGGCAACAACGAAAACTCCAATTGAAATTAACAAAAACTAAATTTTCTTTCTTCACTAAAAAAATATTAAAAAATTAAATAAAAATATTTTTTTTACAAAAACTGAACGTGGTTGCAAATTGTATATTCTAAGCTATCTAATGATGTATAACACTAATATGTTTCCTTGGAAAACTTCCGAATAATTATGTGTTGAACTCCCTTAACGGTAATTTAATTGGCATGAAAATATTTATGCCCAATGTTTGAGGTTCATTTTATAAACGTAAAACTTTATATTTTTTTTATATTTTGTAATTTATTCGTAAGTTCCATCTTTTGAGAGTATAAAACCATAAAACAATCTATGGATTTACGACTTTCGACAAAACCATTTTTGAGATGGAAAATACTGTTTGGTCCCATAATGCATCGGTGAGGTTGTGCGGCACCGAGCGTGAAACTATCCTCCTCACGCGAAGATGTACGTGTAGAATTTCGTGAAGGCTTCCCCATCCAACCTGCAGTATGTGCTGCATACGTAACTCACCTATTATCATGGATTAAATTTTCACTGCTAGCACGTTTTCTTCCGTAACGGCCGTCAAAGGGCGACCACTTCTTTCTTCATCCCCCAAAGTTAGTCGACTGCGCTTGAATTCGTTATAATAACGATACACGGTTGCTTTAGAAGGGCCTTCATCCATGATTGCCATTTGAAGTATATCGTACGATTCGTCCGGTTTCAGGCGACACTTGAAATCGTAAAAAATCATAGCGCGAAAATGTTCCCGGCGCACATCCATTTTTTAATGATACATGATAATTTAAATAAGCTCGCAATGTGGAGGGAAATTTTAAAATTGGAACGTACCTATTTATACTTACAAATAATCATATTTTCAAAATAGATTATAACTGGCCAGTCTCTCATACATAAAAAAACTTGTTTCACAATACCTACACTCTGAGCGGCCTGGTATTATATACTGGAAACGAATACTTGTTTATGGCCACCTAAGGTGAATTCGCGGAAACAATGTCCGAGAATTCTAGTAAGCCTGGGCGAACCGTCCTGTCGCAGTTCAGTCCCGTCGAAGTTACAGTTCAGTCGCAAGATTTCGAGCCTTTTTTTTATACTTAATCTCGTTCTTAAAATCTATAAAAAAAACCTCATTATTTCAATAATTAGACGAAATAGCGATCTCGAAAACGAGAACTCGCCTGGTTGTCGGGCAAGATCTCGAATTGCCTATCTCGACCCCAGACTGCACACGCGATGTCGAGTTGCCAATCACGACTCGAGATACCATTCTCTAGTTGTAGTCTCTGTCGAACTTCAGTCGCACACTCCCTAACAAACAGCTAAGATATGTATAAAGACGCTGTTAATGTCAAATGGTAACCATGAACGTGCAGTTGACTGTATGTACAGGAAATATTATAAAATGATCCTTAAAATTCATTATATCGCTTTTCAGGATGAATGGAAACCACAAATAGCTATAAATTATTTAGATTACTTTCTAACGTATGTAGAGGATTGTTTCAAGTCCTTGAAAGAAACTTCTGATGATGATTTTGTATCTAAAGAGCCAATTACACTGAAGTTTGATATTGATGCCAACCAAAAAATAACCGTCTGCAAGGATATTCAAGAAGAACATGTGATTTTACCGGAATGGTACGTAGGTACTGACGTGCGGCCAACTGTACCCAAATAACATTCGGAGTCGGACCCTGTAAGTATTTCGACATAATTCCGACTCACCATAGAAATTAATGTCAGGTTTCGTTTTACTTATTACTTAATTCGGGAATAAAATGTTACTTTCTTTTTTGTTGATTTTATGTAATACACAGTTCAAGATTTCATGGTTGTTTTTTTTTTTTTCATCCATGACTTCGCAATCCTCGGTAATCCCCGGCGGCGCACAGAGGAGCAAGATTAATAAAATCGATACAGAAAATAAAAAAAAATTTTGCTTCAGCACGTCGCCTTTGTGTGCAGCGACATAGTTCATTAGCTGTGGTAGAAGAGCGCCGTTAAATGGACGGGATTTCCTCAACCAGTGCTCATATCACGCCCCCTAAGTCTCAGCCGATCACTCGTCGAGCGTATACGTGAGATTTGTGCGTCACCGCAACATTGAAGTGTACCCAGTTTTTTTAAATACATGTGATAGAAACTCCAAAAATGGCTATGGCAGCGTCAAGTTCTGGTATATATGTTCTATGTTAGAGGGTTTGGTTTCCGCACTTAGTCCTTTAGGTGAACCATTGTGCGTGGGCCATGGCGGTCGTTTGGTGGTTATTCCAACCAGCCCACCTCCCTCCAGAAGTTGATCACATCTCCTGGTCTGTTTAAAATCTCTGTGTTGGTTCTGGGTGCCCCGAGGGTTTTTGTTCTGATATGGGTGACGCCTGTGCAATCGAAGAGCACATGCGCAACGGTTTACTCTGCTTCCATGCAAGCCCTGCACAGGGGGCTGTCTGTTATGCCTATTGTGTAAAAGTGTTTGTTTAGTGAGCAGTGGCCCGTGATGATCCCTGTCAGCAAGCGCAGGCCTGTCCTGGTAACCAGGTGCTTATTACGCCTGGTTAACTTACTATCCAAGGATGGCATAGCCTCCAGTTGCCTCCAGTTGCCAGTTGCGTAGATGGTTGAAGGGGATGGGTACGATCGGTTCCGGTCCGCAGACTGACGTGCTGGATGCTCTCCTAGCTAGTTCGTCAGCTGCGTCGTTACCCAGTGATCCGCTGTGTCCTTTTATCCATTGCAGTGTCACTGTATTGCGGTTGAAAACTGTTAAGCGTTCTAGCGCGTTGTGACATTCTTGTATTAGTCTCGAAGTGCTGTGTTTCCTTCCTAAGGATTGGAGAGCTGACGCGCTGTCGGAGAGTATACGTATATGAGTATCCGTGACTCTCCTGGCTTCTATGGCATACGCCGCTTGTATGATGCCCACACACTCTGCCTGGTAGACGGTGTTGAACATTCCCAGCGAGCTGGATATGTTTATGTTAAGGTCGTGTGAGAAGACGCCGGCTCCGGTTCCGGAGTTGGTCTTTGAACCAACGGTGTATACTCTTACCTCATTCGGGCCTGAATAGTCACACTGTTCCGCTGTGAGTACTATTTTGTAGTGCTTTTGGAAGCAGTATAGTTTAGGGGCTCTGTCGCAGGGTGATGCCATCATTGGTCGTCGTTTGATCACATCCTCCCTTATTCGTATGTGCTTGACTCTGGAGTCTTTGCTCAGAGTTCCTATTATGCTAAGCCTAGAGGCAGCCAGGGCCGCCTCCTCTCGCACAATGAGATGTAGAGGCGACAGCCCAAGCATTGCCTGTAGGGCAGCAGTGGGCGTGGTTCTCGTACAGCTCGTGATTGCTACACAAGCAAATCGTTGTAGTTTTTCGAGATCTTTATAGGCTGTGCTCAGGTCTGTCCTGGGCCACCAGACTAGTGAGAGGTATGTGATAGTTGGCCGGATGACCGTGGTCAATAGCCAGTGGGTAATCATGGGGTTAATTCCCCAGTTCCTGCCGAGCAGTCTTTTGCACTGCCACAGAGATATGCTGGCTTTTGTGATGATGTAGTTGGTGTGTTTTGCCCAATTCAACTGTTTGTCCAAGAAGATGCCCAGGTATTTGGTTTCAGTTGATAGGCTTAGGGTGGTTCTAAAGAATCGTGGTAGCTGTAATAGTGGCAATTTCCTCTTCTTTGTGAAAAGAACCGATTCGGTTTTTGTAGGGTTTACTGATAGTTGGTGCTTATTGCACCAAACCTCTGTTTGGCGCATAAGGTTGCACAGGGTATTCTCGTGGGTGCCGTTTATTATTATGGTTAAGTCATCCGCGTAGCCTACGGTGAAGTAACCCTTATCGTTGAGTGTTTTAATAAGATTGTCGACAACCAGGTTCCATAAAAGTGGCGAGAGGACGCCACCTTGTGGGCAGCCTTTCGCCACTATGGCCCTGGTAGTGTCGTTAACTGTGACTTGTACCGCTCTCAGTTTAAGCATATTTGAGATCTACCCACTTATGGTCGGGTCTATGCTGTGTCTATCAAGGGCCGTGTTGATGCTATTGAACATTGTTTTGTCAAAGGCGCCCTCGATGTCAATGAAGGCGGCCAGTGCTGAGCATTTGTGATCCACTGCGCATTCAATTTTGGAAACCACGCTGTGCAGCGTGGATTCTGTTGATCTGCCTGTGGTGTACGCATACTGTTGTTTATGAAGGGGTTTGGCTCGAAGTGGTCCGTCTCGAATGTGTCTATCGCAAAGTCTCTCGAGGGTCTTCAGTAGAAAGGATGTCAGGCTTATAGGCCTATAAGCTTTGGGTTGTGTATAGTCGATTTTGCCAGGTTTGGGTATGAAAATGACTTTCACCTCGCGCCACGCTAGGGGTATGTACCTGAGTGTCATGCAGGCTCGATAGATCTCCGTCAGCAATGGCACCAGATGATTTACCCCCCACTGCAGCAGGGCTGGGAAAATGCCATCCAGCCCTGCGGACTTGTACGGCTGAAAGGTGTCAATAGCCCACCTTAACCGGTCTTCTGTTACTATGTTGCGGGCTCTGGACCAGTCCTGATCCGTTGGGGTCCATTCTGGTTCAGCCTCCCACCTCCCATCCTCCAGGAGTCTAGTCTGGGAAGTGGGTGTCGAGAAGGACCTTACTGGTTTCCTGGTCGGTTAGTGTGTATGAATTATCAGGCTTTTTTAGCGCGCCAAGAGTTCGGTCCTAGTCTGCTGCCAGGATCTTCCTTACCCTAGCGGCTTCGTTGTTTGTCTCGATGGATTCACAGAATTTCCGCCAAGCAGATCTCCTGGCGGTTCTAATCTGTTTTTTGTATGCATATTGGGTTTCTTTGTATAGTTCCCAGTCGTCCGGGAGTCTAGTGTTTTGGCTCTGTTGAATTGTTTACGCAATGCATCTCTGAGTTTACTAAGTTTTGCGTTCCACCAGGGGTTCCTCTCGCCCTTGGTTTTTGGCTCTCTTAGTTTGTATGCATGGTATGCTTCGGTTATATATTCTGATAACTTTGTCACGGTGTATTCCAGTTGCGTTTGATCTCTTAGAGTTACCTGTGATAGGTGCCTATCTAATAGAGGCTAGTAGACGTTTAAACCCGGGTATATCGGTGCGCCGCGGGTTCCGCCTTGGTGTTGGTTTCTTTGTATTGGTAGTTATTGTGAAGCGTATCCTCCTATGGTCCGAGCAAGATGACTCGTCCGATACGTGCCAGTTCATAATGAGGTTAGTCGCGTTTTCTGTAGCGAGTCTATGATCGTTTGTCCTCGGACTGTGACCCAAGTGGGTTCAGAGCCGCGGTTAATGATGTTAAGATTAGTAGAGAATAAATAGGTGGATAGTACCTCTCCTCTGGGGTTCGGTGCGTCGCTGCCCCATAGAGGATGGTGGGCGTTCGAGTCGGTGCAGATGATCAGCTCCAGATTGGCGCGCTCACAGTGCTGCACTAGGTCGACCATCTCCTTTGGAGGACAGTTTACGTCCTCGCCTGGCATGTACACCGAGGCTAGTACAACATCTGGAGCGCTACCATCGCTGTGGAGTTTGACAGCTGCAACAGAATTGAGTAAATGGTGTGATAGGAATTCCTTTGGGTATGTAGACGCAGGTTCTTGGCTTGTCTGCGCTGGTATGTGTTCAGGATCAGCTTACCTCCGATGTTACCGAGGCCACATATTTTATTATTCCTGATCCAAGGCTCTTGGATCAGTGCGATGGTTCGGGTGTTACCTCCAGCGCCCTACGTCAGCTAGCCGTGGCAGTCTGGCTATGCTGGAGGTTTGTCTGTATGATGTTGAGGGGGGGGCGATGGCGACGGTGGGGTGGAGTTAGGTTAGTCGGAGATGGATCCATCGGACAATCCCTCCGCTCTCTCCGCCCTATGCTGGTCGTCGTGTCGATCGCCCGGTGACGAGGCTAACAGTTGCTCGTTCCAGCCGGGCGATGGTGGCGGTATGGCTTCGTCTTCGTCGGTCATTGCCGCTCGGGCCATGACCTCCTCCAACCTGTCCATGTCTGTGTCCAGTGTGTCTTTCGACGTCGGTACCGTCACAGTCAGGTCCGTCGTGGTTTCAATCAGTGGCAGGGGGGCTGGGTCGCGGTGTCAGGGGGTTGGGTCGTGGGCCAGAAGCGTAGGTATATCGACCCAAGCAGGTACGATATCCGACGCTCCCAGGCTAGGACCTTCCCAACTTCCTCCGGTGGCACACCTAGGGTCAAATATGTCCCATAGTTGTCACCACCGACGGTAGTTGCCCTTTGCAGCGACCACTTGCCTATGTCGTACCAAGTATTCTGACGAATCAGAATACTTTGGAGCCGGGCAATGTCCCCTTGTAGCGTGGGACGAAGAGTGAGGCTCGGGCACGGGTCGGCACGTCGGTCTGTTTCATTGCCGTTAGGGTAAGGTCGGTGTCTGGGAGTTGTATACGGGGCACGTTCTGAGTCAGCCAGATCAGAGCATGGTCGTCCTCACACCACAACTGCACGGTGCCTTCCGCTACCCGAGCGTAGCCGCGGAAGGCAGGGAGCTGTGATGTGGAGTCCGTGTCCAGCATAAGGCTCTCAAGTTCGGTCTTGATGTGTACGGCCTCTTCCTTGGTCAGGTCTCTAGAGGGGGTAGGGGGAAGCAGATTACTACGGCCAGCCGCGCAGGAATGTCCTTTGTGGCTCGCGCGTAGGTCCTCTGCACTCCCTGGGCGGAGTGGACCCTCACGCGTTTGACGTCCCCCTGAAGCGTGCTCGGTGAGGCCGAGTCGTCAGGGCGCTCCCTCTTCACCGGCCCTGTACCGCTTGGTCCAGGCTGCGGAACGGAAGTACCCGTCTGGGTGCTTCTCGCCGGTAGCGGTTGGCGTGAGGATCCAGCGCGCCTACCCCGTTTCCTTTGGGGTCGAGGTCGGTCGTGGGTCAAATCGGTGTCCTGGGGTCGACTGGCGGCCCCGGCAGGCTCAGTCGCGTGTGGAGGTTTTTCGCGCTGGGTTTCCCCTTCGCGTACTTGCCCTCGCCCGCATAGTTCCGCGTCCGGCCGCTTTTCGCGCTGGGTTTCCCCTTCGCGTACTTGCGGCTGGTCACGTGATTCCGCGTCCGGTCGTTTTCCGCGCTGGGTTGCCCCTTCGCGTACTCGTGGCTGGTCGCGTACTGCCTCTTCGGCGTCCGATCGCTCTTCGCGCTGGCTAGAGCCACGGCGCGTTGTATTCCACGCGCGCTAGTTTAGGTTGTTCAACTACAATGTTGTTTGTTTTTGGAATAAATTCGTCCCAAGTAACTAAGGTCTAACTACGGAACCTTTCGTTGTGCGTGGTCCGACACGCACTTGGCCGGTTTTTTTTTGTTTTTTTTTTCGCCGTCTATTCATCGTAAAAAAGTAAGTTGGAGTCTCATTTCGTACAAAATGTATGGGAATAGTTTTTTGCAATTTCTGACTTCTAGTACTCAAACCTCTGTTGGTCTAAGGCCGGGTTTCACTGACGCGGAGCGGGGCGGAGAGGAGCTTAGCGGTGCACGAATTGACCAATCACTATGCTCGAAATCTCCGCTCCGCAGATTTCGAGCACTGTGATTGGCCAATTCACGGTCCGCTCCTCTCCACTCCGCGTCAGGGGAAACGCACCCTAATAGAGGTTTTTATTCCTGTAAGAAACAGGATCGATTGGCACCAAAAAGAGTTTTTGTGAAAACTGCCCATTATCTGGCTGACTGTATTTTTTTTTTTAACCGGTGAATGCAGATATAAATGTCTCAAAAAGTTAAGGACGGTCTTCTAAGACCGTTTTCCTGTAGCTACAACGGTTAAGGTAGCTGACTTTACTGCCCCGTCTCAAAAATCCACCCTGTATTATCTATATGCGAATCAAAGTGCCCCTAGTACGCATAAAAGCACCCCATGTACGGGTTAGTTTGATACGAATCCCATTTTTCAGAAAAAGAGTCATTAAAAAATGTACGTGCCTTTTTGCAGATAAATGTATACCTACCAACGTTTGTACAGATACATACTCAACCTGGAAAAATAGTTTTCGTTGCAGTTACTCAATGCCGTCTTTTTTAGCGGCGAAACAAAAAAACCGTATGAAGCTGCCCCAACTCCTTCGTCATTTCACTCACATAGGTGCCTACTTAGTTATTGGGGTGAATCATAACTTTATGATAGCTACCTATGTACCTTTTTGGTAGGACCAATCTTCTATTATCTTTCATTAACAGCTTTCTTTAGCTATCAAATTGTCAATTTGTTGTTAGAAAGATTGCAGTCCTAATGTCAAAACTCCACTAGTTCAATCCCCTACGAAAAATTAGGTACAACCAAAAAATTCCCAAAGCATGTAGCTAAGAAAAAAATAGTCTACCTAAGTACAAAATTTAAATAAAAATGTTTTTTTATAACGGAAAAGTAAAGGAATGATAAAAAATGGGTCAAATAGATAAGGCAAGATCATCCACGATAATGGCAAAAAGTGCAGCGTCCTTGAAAAAAAGCTCATCAAAAGGAAAAGGCGGCACCTCTGATATTGGTCAGGAGTGTTACAAGCTCTCCGACCCCAAAGTTCAAGCTGCGATCGCTGCTGTTGTAGTGATATTAATCATTCTGATTTGTATGCTTCGCCAGAACCGCTTTCGGCAAAGAAGACGCTCATGCTAGTTAGTTGGTAAGTACCTATGTAGGTAAGACTTCTCTTTGTGTAGCACGTAGAGTTAATGAAAAAAAATAATGTTGCCGGTAAGGTCAAGATCTGCTACTGCTATGATATTTAACACTCTTAGTTTTAATACGTTCAGCTATACACTCGCGGACAAAGAATACGGCTCAGTACGAAATACTAAAATTATTAATATAGCTAGCGGCATGAATGAAACTATTCTAAGCGTGTTCAATTGGATTCAGGTCCAGGGTTCTCGCGGGCCGTTCATGCGATTGATGCCAACGTCCAAATTTGAGCCGTATGTGGCCTTTTTTTTTTTTTTGAGGGTTGGAAATCATCAAATAACTTCTCCCGCTCTGGGCGGAGCGGGAGGGTGTGTCAGACTCTTACTGACTAAAACCCACCCGTATTCCTTCCTGTTGCCTGTGTTGCGGGGGCCTCGGTGACCCATAAGTACCTTCCCGCGACCCCGGCAGGCATCGGCCCTAGTGGACCCCTACCTATGTGCTGACGACATCTCTTTGAGGCGCGCGTGAAATACAACGCGCTGTCGACCCGGGCCTGGTCCATACCGGATGGTGAGCTACCCATTGCTCACCGTCAGCAAGCCCGCGCCTACGGTGGCCGGAAATCCGCCAGGGATTCCCGACGCCCTGGGCGTCTCCTGCGGCGGCTAGGGGCGAGAGGGCGCGAAACTTGCCATTCCCTCAACCGTCCCGCCCCCTCCTTCGCGAGCATTACTGCTTCGCAGAAGGAGGTGACGGCTGCCCATGCCCTCTCGCTCCGCACCATGGCCTGAACCAGGGCCGGACGCGAGAGATCTCTGCCGCCGATCGCCTCCACGAGGACACGGCGGTGCTCTGCCCAAGCCGGGCAGACCTCCACCGTATGCTTCACCGTGTCCTCCGGGCGATCCACACAGTGGTGACACTTGGACGTTTCCTCCCGCCTTATCCGATACAGGAACCTCCCGAAACTGCCGTGTCCGGTGAGGACCTGCGTCAGGCGGAAGGTGAGGACGCCGTGGCGCCTCTCTAGCCACTCCTCAAAAAGGGGACTTATCGCCGCAATCGTGGCGTGCCCAGCACTGGGTTGCGACAACCGTACTTTCCATGATGCCATGAGATCGTTTCGACCGGCGTTTCGCCTCCTCGCGCCACTCCCATACGTGCGCGAGGACGTTTGCCTCCAGATCCCATGGCGCCGTATGTGGCCTGGCGTTGTCATGCATGAATATTGAATTTTCAATCATATTAATAATGTATGAGCCGACATGCTCATTAAGAATTTTTCCATTTTTACACTAACTAGTGCAAGGTATGTCCTTGCACTAGTTAGTGTACCATTTTCTATCAGCATTAACTCCGTGCAGCTGAAGAGATTCCAGCCCAAATGATAACAGATCCAGCGCCGAACGGCACTTTTTTCTAAAAACAAACTGGAATAAAACGTTTCCTTGGCCGTTGGTAGATTCTTCGCCGCCCATCATGTCCATGCAGCATAAATCTGAATTCATCCGATGAATAGATTCCGTTATGCCCCGTTGCGCGTTGCGGTTGGAACATTGGTTAAGTTTTGGACCATTTGCGGTTTTCTATGTGGGGTCAAATTAGCTTCATGGAGCTGCTGTCTTACAGTCAGCTCGCTTAGGTCGTCTCTACGGGTGTCCCGAAGTTGATTTGTTACTTGCAACTGCCGTGAAGTGCCAATTTCGGAGCATTTTCTTAACAATAAATCGATCCTCTCGACCCGTAGTACTTCGGTTTGCCGGTTTCTCTTATATCCTGTCCAGTTTCTCGGAAACGTTAGACGACTCGCAACACTATAGAAAGTAACACGCCTATTGTTCTTGCTGTACTTGTCTGACTTCTGTCTTCTTCTAACACAGTGACGATACGTGTCCAGTCTTCTGGTGTTAATGACATGATAGTAATTCAATAATGATCATGAAAGACGACAATAACCGCCTTTTATCATTTTGATTTGACAACTTAACACAAGATTGTGACAAAATAACAGAAACCTTTACGTATTAAAAGAAATCAAATGTGTAAAAGTTCGTTACATACGCAATAATTGGTTGAAGGATACTGAACGAGGTAACAAATTTTATTGTTATTACGTCTAGAGTGCTTCATTACAACAGAATTAAAATAATAAAAAAATAACATACATTAACACTGACATTTTATTAGCCAATAACCAAAATAATTGTAAGGAAATTTATAACAAATTATGAGGACAAATAAAATGTCACTATAGTTCAATACACCCGCTGGTAGATAATTAAGATTAGAAAATATATTTAACTGGCCAGAACAGGAATCTTTATCCCACTTCTGAGATGTGGACTCTGAATTCTAACAGGGTATCTAGTTTAAATATTGAAATTAACAGTTATTTAGGCCCATGGCATTTAAAAATAAGATTTTTGAAATAATAGTAAATTTATCATGTAGGAACTCACTTATAATTGTATTTTACCAACACTAACACTAACAATCAAATATATACTTTAAAATTCACACTAGGTATCCTTTTAAGCACGACTCGAGCGTTAGCGCACTAGGTATCCTTTTAAGCACAGCTCAGTCGTGCTTAAGTCGTTGATTTACGAGTACTGCTCGTAAATCGACGACTGAGCTCGCAAGACTGGCCGACAACCCAAGTGGCGTTTTTCCGCCATTTTATTCCTGCCATCAACCGGCAGTGCGCTGTGTTCGTTAGTCGTGCCATCTACGAACTCAGTCGGTACTACAATAGTCAAAACAATACTTTTAATATTAAAACCGATTTAATCTAACAGCTTATTTGATAAAATGCGATATAATTTTTTATTGATAACAGTAGTAAGTAGTACGTTTCCGTGGGATAATTTCCAACCTCCAAACACGCGAAGCCGCGGACAAAAGCTAGTATAATATAAAAAAATATTAATATTAGGTCTTTGCCTATGAAATTGGAGATTTATATGAAAATTTTAAAATATAAAAAATTTGGTATTTTTTTATTTCAGCTAATCAAAGTACTGGCCCAAATTATCTATACAATTTTGATGGCAGTTTGTTTAGCCCTTTACTGTAGAAGTCTGCCGGACGGGAGGTGATGAGGTCAGCGAAAGCGTTTTGTACTGCCTCTCGGGTGTTGATTTTTTTCCCACTTAAAAAATAGTAGAAATCTGTTGGGGCAAGGTCCGGTGAGCACGGTGGGTGACGGAGAGGGTGTCCATAACACAGTGTTCCAGGCCGAGTGCTTAGGTATTTCTCTGGCCGCCTCAATGGCCAGGGAAGTTAAGGACTACTCGATCCGCATACTCTCAGACAACATGGCTGTCCTGCAAGCGCTAAGCAGTCACACAGTTGACTCTGGGCTAGTATACGAGTGCCACCAGTGCCTCAACCAGGTGGGTAGCCTCAACAACATGTGAAACAGTGGGAAAAAATTCAACACCCGAGAAGCAGTACAAAACGCTTTCGCTGACCTCATCACCTCCCGTCCGGCAGACTTCTACAGTAAAGGGCTAAACAAACTGCCATCAAAATTGTATAGATAATTTGGGCCAGTACTTTGATTAGCTGAAATAAAAAAAATACCAAAATTTTTATATTTTAAAATTTTCATATAAATCTCCAATTTCATAGGCAAAGACCTAATATTAATATTTTTTTATATTATACTAGCTTTTGTCCGCGGCTTCGCGTGTTTGGAGGTTGGAAATTATCCCACGGAAACATACTACTTACTACTGTTATCAATAGTAAATTATATCGCATTTTATCAAATAAGCTGTTAGATTAAATCGGTTTTAATATTAAAAGTATTGTTTTGACTATTGTAGTACCGACTGAGTTCGTAGATGGCACGACTAACGAATCACAGCGTACTGCCGGTTGATGGCGGGAATAAAATGGCGGAAATACGCCACTTGGGTTGTCGTGCCAGTCCTGCGAGCTCAGTCGTCGATTTACGAGTAGTACTTGTAAATCGACGACTTAATCACGACTGAGCTGTGCTTAAAAGGATACCTAGTGCACTAACGCTCGAGTTGTGCTTAAAAGGATACCTAGTGTGAATTTTTAAGTATATTTGATTCTGTGTGTTGGAGAAATACAATTATAAGTGAGTACATGATAAATTTACTATTATTTCAAAAATCTTATTTTGAAATGCCATGGGCCTAAATAACTGTTAATTTCAATATTTAAACTAGATACCCTGTTAGAATTCAGAGTCCACATTTCGAAAGTGGGATAAAGGTTCCTGTTCTGGCTAGTTAAATATATTTTCTAATCTTAATTATCTACCAGCGGGTGTATTGAAATATAGTGACATTTTATCTGTCCTCATAATTTGTTATAAATTTCCTTACAATTATTTTGATTATTGGCTAATAAATAACAGTGTAAATGTATGTTTTTTTTTTTTCTTTTAATTTTGTTGCAATGAAGAACTCTAGACGTAATAATAACAATAAAATTTGTTATCTCGTTCAGTATCCTTCAACCAATTATTGCGCATGTAAAAAACTTTTACACATTTGATTTCTTTTAATACGTAAAGGTTTCTGTTATTTTGTCATAATCTTGTGTTAATCTGTCAAATCAAAATGATAAAAGGCGGTCATTGTCGTCTTTCACGATCATTATTGAATTACTATCATGTCATTAACACCAGAAGACTGGACACGTATTGTCACTGTTTTAGAAGAAGACAGAAGTCAGGGAAGTACAGCAAGAACAATACTGCCCTACTAAGCGCAAAAGCGGTATCTCAATGAAAGCGAGTTTCGAGATAATTGGAGATATGTAAATATCGTTTTTTTTTACTTTATATATTGACTTTTTTGCTTATTAAATAGAATTTATATATTATATTGGATCTATTTGTTACCACAATAGTTAAAATATCAAAAATGTATGTGGATATACCTTTTTCATGAGATACTGCTACACGGCTTAGTAATTATAAAATTAAAATTTGAGTTACCGCTTTTTCGTTACCTCTTCTCCTACATGTATGTATACAAAAAAATATGAATTTTCTATCGAATAAAATATGTATTTTTTTAAAGGAAAAAAACAATCAAAATAAATTTTTAAAGTCTTTTATTAATCAAATTTATAACGGCATCAAAAAATATTTGAAGAAAAAACGGATTCTATGAATAAAATCTAGTCAAAAGTAAGCAGTTCTCACCAAAAGGACATTCTATTTTGAGGTATAATATTTTGAAAAGATTTCAAAATATTTTCTTTTTTGCTTTTAGAAATGCCTTCCGCTGCAATTTTCTTCTTCGGTTGTGGCAAAACTTTAGTTTTCATAATTTTATTTCCGATTATGCTCGCAGTGATAGGGTCTTTATTGAGTCCAGTTATGTATGTCAAATCAAAACTGCCTCTATTGACTTCTACTTCGACCATTTCATTAATGTATGGACGCGGTGTAATTCGAGACAGTTTATACTGTGTCGTGTAATCTTCCCAGTCATAAAAATCTTGTAGAGTCATCTCTTTAGGTTTTACGTTTTTTCCAGCAGTACTAACTGCCTGAGAAAAATCAGAAAACTCATAAATTTTGTTTTTCATGCGTTTCATCGACAACTCCACCCTATGGTGGAAACTGTCGGCCGACATAAAGGTGTGGCCTGGTTCGAAATATTTTATCACAATCTTGTCGGCGTTGATGTCATTTGAATTCACAACGTAAATTAAGAAAGAAAAAAAGTCCAATTTTTGTTCTGGGATGAACAATTGTCAACCCACAGTATGATCTTCTTTTTATCTCGATGAAAATGGCTACTACCATGCCGTTTCGGCAGCCATTTTCGATAGCCATTTCGGCTTTGGAGCGTCCAAGCAACCCTTCATACCATAGTACAGGAAAAACACTCAAACCTTTTCGGCCTTGACCAGTCGGCACGAAACTTTCGTTGTAAACCACTATCCTATGGGTAAAAATAGTAGTTTTGAACATATCTATCCTGGGCAGCATGATAACTTTTTGTAAGTCGGCAGAATATACAACAGTATCAGTTTCATTAAGCTCACTGTCCAATTTATATTGCTCTCTTGACATGTTTGCCCGTTCATTATGACTTGCCCACTTTGTGCAACCTAAACAGTCTTCTTGAAGATTTTCTTTAGTATGTGTGTTATCGTGCAGGCGGAATTCTTCACAGTCCTCACACTCCTCGTGACCAAGTTTTACAAAAGAAATATTTAATTCCGCGATCACTTCTCGGTATTTGTCATAAGATACGTTGTGAGAGGGATTTTTTTCTAAATAGTCTTTGTGCATCACATTGATTATCAAATCACTGGGTAAGTATAAACGATTGGGGGCGTGTTCACGCCTGTAATGAGAAATGCTAGGTTCGAAGCTCATTATGTGTTCCTTAATAGGATTTGAGTCAATTTTATTGTGAGGAGTAGCTCCCAGTCTCTTGTCTACTGGCGGTGCAACCGTGTCCTTGGAATTGGCCAAAGCAGTCTGTAAAGGTTTTTCATTAGGTGGTTTGTAGCCCAAAGTTGTCAAAAAGAAAGTTTTACATACTGCGTACGTTGTACCGATGTCGTCTTTAAGTGAATAAATGTAGCTTATTTTTTTTCTGTAGTCCTCTGATTCAGGTCTTATTACTGTCCTATGTTTCACAGAATTTGCTGAAGTGTGATGCAGCATATAAGCCTTCCTCTCTTTGTCACTTAAATCCCAGAAGCTTTTATTTATAATTTTTCGCTGATCCTCTGATATATTCTGGATACATAGCTTTTTTCTTTTTTTTTTCTTTTTTTATTCCGTAAGTCAGTACTTCACGCGTTATTCATATTTGCCGCTTATCGGCCTAGAAAAGTTGCTGTTCTTTTTTAAGAGATTTGGCGGTATTCAAATATACGGCCGTTTGCCTACGTAATATTGATATACCTCTAATACCCTTAGTGATTTATGGTAAAACTGAGATAGGGAAATCTTTCTTAAGGTTTTTTTTGTATGTTCTAAACAAGATACCGCTAAAAGGCTTAGTTCATTAGATGCGTATTTTTTAAAGCTATCCGATGGCATAAAAATCAACTTTTCGGTTTTTTTTGAGATACCGCTTTTGCGCTTAGTAGGGCAGAATAGGCGTGTTACTTTCTACAGTGTTGCGAGTCGTCCAACGTTTTCGAGAAACTGTACAGGATATAAGAGAAACCGGCAGACCGAGAAGTACTACGGCTCGGGAGGATCGATTTATTGTTACGAAAATGCTCCGAAATTGGCACATCACGGCAGTTGCAAGTAACAAATCAACTTCGGGACACCCGTAGAGACGACCTAAGCGAGCTGACTGAGGTATAAGTCCTGAGGAGTGGCTAGAGAGGCGCCACGGCGTCCTCACCTTCCGCCAGACGCAGGTCCTCACCGGACACGGCAGCTTCGGGAGGTTCCTGTGTCGGATAAGGCAGGAGGAAACGCCCGTGTGTCACCACTGTGTGGATCGCCCGGAGGACACAGTGGAGCATACGGTGGAGGTCTGCCCGGCTTGGGCAGAGCACCGCCGTGTCCTTGTGGAGGCGATCGGCGGCAGAGATCTCTCGCGTCCGGCCCTCGTTCAGGCCATGGTACGGAGCGAGAGGGCATGGGCAGCCGTCACCTACTTCTGCGAAGCAGTAATGCTTGCGAAGGAGGAGGCGGGACGGTTGAGGGAAAGGCAAATTTCGCGCCCTCTCGCCCCTAGCCGCCGCAGGAGACGCCCTGGGCGTCGGGAATCCCGGGCGGATTTCCGGCCACCATAGGCGCGGGCTTGCGGACGGTGAGCAATGGGTAGCTCACCGTCCGGTAAGGGCCAGGCCCGGGTCGACGGCGCGTTGTATTCCACGCGCGCCTCAAAGAGATGTCGTCAGCACAAGCGGTCGCGGGAAGGTATCAAAAGGTTACCGAGGCCCCTGGCAACACAGGCAACGGAAGGAATACGGGTGGGTTTAAGTCAGTAAGAGTCTGACACACCCTCCCGCTCCAGAGCCATTCTCCCAGAGCGGGAGAAGTTATTTGATGATTTCCAACCCAAAAAAATAGACCATGGGATAGACGAGAAAAAGAAATATCATCCCCACTTTACATGCAATAAATCAAAACCCTCAAATGTTATTTTTCAAGATTTTATTTAATTTTTTATTAATATGTAGATAGATACCCTTGCTAAATTACAGCTTTCTAGTATTTACTAAGAGTCTCTGAGTTAAGCCGCGGACAGTCAGACAGGCAAACAGACAGACAGACGGACATGGTGAAACTATACGGGGTCCTTGTTGACTAAGGAACCCTAAAAATACATTAAAATGTGGACGTAAAAAGCAAAAACGCGTTTTGCTTATATCTTGAAACTTATACCAATGCCAGTTTTATCATTTCACTTCTAAGATATCCAAATGTGTTAATTGGTCAAGGACAGCTGACACAATTGATTTTCTATTGTTTGACTCCGAATCGGTGTCGCGCGGGGCTTAACTTACACTTTTAGGCTACGTTAATACGGCATTATTTTCTCCGAGAGTAGCCTACCCGACTGCTCGTAATGGTGCCCAAGCCGGAAGATTCGGAAATCTTGTGAATTTACCACTATCACAAATTAATCAATGAAAAACTGCTCAAGCATTTTGAAAAATCTTACTAACAAAAAACCGCCTAAACGCGTGTCGGTGTCACGCCCAGTGATGGTTTTCGTAGTCGGTTTGAATATTTATATTTACCTATGTATCTACAGTATTAATCGACAGCGAAAATAAGTTTGTATTTCAAAGAAACTGAAAAATCAAGTTATTTTTGCGGTTATAAGCGAAAACATCCCATTTCTCAAAAACTACGTCATATCTTCAAAACAATATTCGTTAGTATTTTCTTTAATTTCAACTTATTTTTTTTCCAGAATTATACTACACCTACCTACCTATAGTTGAAAAGTTAGAGGGATGTTGGCACAGTTTTTACATCTTTGGAAGTGCATATCTCACCAACTATTGTCTAAGCAAACCTTAGTAAGTACCGCAAAACCGTATTTATCAGTTGTCTAAGCTAAACAATTTGTATGTATGACAGCGAGACACGCGTTGAACAAGTGTCTAAAGCCGGTGCTTAGAGTTAGGGTTGCCAGGTGTCCGGCTTTTAGTCAACCCAGCCCCGCCAAAAGATGCCGCACTAAAGTACAAATTACTTTAGTAAGAACAAAATGTGATTCATAAGACAATATTTATAATTAAGAGTAGAGTGCCCAAATAAGTTTTTTTTTTATTCTAAATACCAGTGTCAGGCTTTCAGGGTAAAATGTCCGTCTATATTTAAATCTGTGTCCGGCTTTTCTATTTTTGGGTCTGGTAACCCTACTCAGAGTTGTTACTTTAATTAAACCATCTCTAAAAAACAATACTTAACTTTGAATGGCTTTTCGGTAATAAAGGTGTTCCACTGGTTCGCACGGGTGCGATCTACAGAATAGTTAGCCAGGTACGCACGGGCAATTTAGTATCGCGCATTGTATTTTCAACGCACTGCGTAGCGCCGAGAATTGAAAATCCAAGTGTATTTTTTTGATGCGCTGGGATGCGCTCAGTTTGATTCTCAATGCTCGGCTCGAAACAGAGTCGAAAATTCAGTGCTATAAAAAAATCGTCGCGTTAAAAAATCGCCCGTGCGTATGTGCGCATATACCTACTATATTACGTAGCCGGTTTCTAATTAGGCATCTCTCTCTACTAATACAAGCAATTCTTGGTGATCTCCAAATCATGTATGTAAATAATTTGTAATTGAAACATTTTTTTTTGGGTCGGTTGCTTTGCTTTATGTACATACAATGGCGCCGATTCCCTTGTTCACAAACTAAACTTAATTTAAGTTCAGTGCATCTTTTTCTTTCTATTTCATTAAGAAAAGGACAGAAGATAAATTTTAGTTTAGTGCTGTCAAATTAATCAGCGCCTGTCACAACTCCATACAAGTTTAGATGCGATTAAAAACTTGCCTACTAAAATTACGTCAATTTACGTCAAGCGCTGATTAATTTGACAGGACTAAACTAAAATTGATCTTCTGTCCTATTCTTAATGAAATAGAAAGAAAAGGATGCACTGAACTTAAATTTAGTTTAGTTTGTGAACAAGGGAATCGGCGCCAATAGGTACCTAATTAACCTTTTGACCGCCAGTCAGACCAAAATGTGCCCAGCACGCCATCGCCACGGTCACGACTACATTCGACGGTTTTAAGGTATAATTCGTAGCTTGGCGCCGAGGGCACGTTTTTTCTTTTTTGACGTGGCGGTCAATAGGTTAAATAAATACCCAATGATGAGTGGGTGACAGAGGCGGCGTGAGCGACGTGGGCGCCGCTTACGGCCTCACGGTCCGAGGGGCCTCGCGCCTCGAAGGCTTAAGTTGAATTACGATACGATTATTGAAGAGTTCAGTAAGGCTAAAAACAGGAAATTTCTGTTATATCTTTTTTAATTTTTTTTTCTATGTTATCAAAAAATCATTTTTTTATTTTATAAAATTCGTTGACATGCGCCACCAGAGGGCCTCGCGAAATGTACCTGGCCCACATTAAATTTAGATCTTGCCCCTACTTAGGTACCCACTGTGACAGAATTAAAACCATTAAGTCCATTAATTTTTTTAAATCCCTTTAATATTGGAATGAACATCGTCAAGTAACATTGCACACACATATTAAGACACACTTTGTTTCAGAATACCAGCACTTGGCAGTAGCAGAAAATGACGAAGCCATGTTCAAAACTCACGCCAAGCCAGCCGGTGCTATACCACGGGAATCCTGAAAATAAATGAGTCTCTTAGATCAATCATATCAATCAATCAATCAATACTCTGTAACTCTGAAAACTTGTAAATTGTAACAATAAATAATGGAGTAGGTATCTTATCTACTTTCATTGCATGGCGTGTATACCTATCGTTACTTGATCTTTATTGAGGATCATCATCCCATGTGCCGCTACCGTGGCCCCAATCAAATTCATCTTCACAACAATTTGTCTCCCACTCCTCCCAATCATCTGCGCCGCCTTGAGCATCGGCATCTAAAAAAACGTAAGGTAATTAATTTAAATCTAAAGTTAATTCGGCCCGCTTGCACCTCAAATTGCTTAATTACACATAACATAACAACACGCCTGAATTCCCAGAAGGGTTAGGCAGAGGTGAATGTAGTACACCCACATTTCGCCGGTTATGTTTAAGTCCCATGTAATAGGGGGCGAGCCTATTGCCATCAACCGGGCACAAATCCAGATTCCCGGCTGTTACTGAGAAATTTCAGATGGAAAATCTAATAATAACACTTGCCCGACCCGGGAATTAAACCCAGGACCTCATGCTCAGCAGTAGCGCTTGCGACCACTAGACCAACGGGGAATTCATTCAGCATAAACAAATTTACATAGAGGCCGTTTTCTCAATCGCCTGATGGGCTATATGAGGAACAAAAATGGCGGTTTGATATATTTTCTATGCAAAAGCTGTCAAACTCCATATTTAATCCTCCGATAAAACTTATCTGACGATTGAAAAATCAGCCCATACAGGGTAGAATTTCGTGATGGGGGCAGTAAGGGCACGTACAATACCCGTTGTAGCTTAAGGAAAACGGTCTTAGGAGACTGTCCTTAACTTTTTGAGACATTTTGATCTTTAGAAAGAACTTACTAAAGATTTAGCATTTACAGATTTTTTTAAAAACTGTGAGTGAGAAAATGGGCTTTTTTCACAAAAAACTGATGCCAATCGATCCTGTTTCCGATAAGGATAAAAAAAATCGGACCAACTGAGGAGGAGTACTCGAAAAGTTAGAAATCGCATTAAAACTTTCCCATACATTTCGTAAACTGACTCTGGCCGTAAGAACATAAATAGTGCTCTGTTGGCGTAATTAGTTAAAAATAAAATAACATTATTGACTCCTACTGATAAAGCCTACGCATAATCAGTCTATAACGTTCCCACTGCTGGGACACAGGCCTCCTCTCTGTGAGAGGAAGTGGTTCCGCCGTAATCCACCACTCGGCCCAGTGCGCCTTGGTTTTTACTGTTACTTATTAATAAAAAGAAAAGGCAGAGGCGTTGTTAGTCTAATTTCACTCAAGAACAAGAAGAAAATATTAAAGTAAAAAGTTTTAGCATTTTGCAGTTACCTTTAGCAGTGGCGGCAGGCTCAGCAGGTTTCGCTGTAAGGGCAAATGCTAACTCTTTAATAGCGGTCTCAATTTCTTAATAAAATAACACAATTTTATAACAGGATATGCGAGGAAAAGGAGTTTAGGGCCGATTCTTACCCGACTACGGCAAAGCCAAAAGGAAGGGTTATGTTTTAAACAGTCTACGTATCTGTTGCGTATGTTCCAACGTAGTGCCTAAACTACTCATCCGATTTTGATTAATTCATTAGGTGTCAATAGATTCGTTATTATGGTCCGGCTACATTTTATACGTAACAAAATAATGATAATGTTTGTTACATCCAAAAAAGTAGGGTCTCGAAAAAGTGCCGTCGCGCATTTTATGAAAAACTTGGTTTGGAATTTTGGCTTTATATAAATCGATAAGAAACAATTGGGAAAAGGGAGACCGCTTTATACTATACTAATAACTATTCTCCACCACTAAATAAGTAAAAGTTGTCGAAGTCTTTCAGTATCTCAGAATAATAACGCCAAAGTTAACCATTTAACGCAATAATCACGGTTGAAATGTAATAGGCCTCTTAAGTTGTACCTTCTGAAAATATATTAGTTAACTATAAACATAAACCCCAATCACTATAAATGTTTTCAATAACACTAGAAACCCTTCTAAAATGTGATGGAGGCTGCTTAAGTAACCATAGGTCTATAACAGATTCCATTTGCCTTAATGATCCCTAATCCCAAAATTATTGAAATAAAAACATACGATAATCTGTACAATTTATGCCATAATATTGTTCACCATTAGTTTATGGAATTTAACCTTTTGACTACATGACAGATTTTAAGGAATAATTCGTAGCTTGGCGCCGAGGGCATGTCTTAGCTTTTTTGATGTGGCGGTCAATAGGTAAAAAAAAAACACCAACTGATAGTGCAAATATGTATCAGTATTTTTTTTATCAATACTGTCCTTTGGTTACCTGTAATTATATAATTACTCTCGGAATTTAATCCCTTATTTGCAAAACTATCGGACGGTACAACAATAGTCTTTATATTTTAAATAGGTTCCAGGATAACAAAATAATTTTTCAAAAATCTAATGACACCAATAAAGTTCTCATCAAAATCGGCTCCAAGACTCCTTTCGAGCATTTATAATTATTAATTATAAGCAGTTTGTTTGTTCTCAGTTTGAGATATATACACCTTCAATAACAATATAATAGCATTTTATATTTACGTATAGTTGTCTCGCCTTTCATCATATTAAAAATATGTCGTTTTTCTTTTAAAAGATGCTTTCTTCCGTTTAGGTGCATGGTCATTTGTTCCGTGCAAGTAACCGAAGTCTGAAACAATTATGTAGGTTTTAAGCATGCTGCAGCAGTTTTCATTTTAACTATCCCGGCGGGGACATATAGGGGAAGAAAAGGTAGCCTTGCAATCGGAAATCTCGAATACCTGCCAGAACCTGAGAAGATTAAATCCTAATAGCTAACCAGAATCAGCGAACTTGGAGAGCCTTAATTTTTCCAGCTAAGAATCCGTTAATTAAGAAATGGAGAACTGTTCCATGTGAAATATGGAAAATTGACCTATGAAGTCACGAGGTCGATATTGGTGAAAACGCAAACTGTATTTGTATTTGGAGTTTTGACATTTCCGTATATCGTTGTCGCCGTCGATCGTGACGGCCTCGCGAACTCGTGAGAACAATCGAAATTGACAGTCGTCACGCAAACATGCAAGTCGTCAGTAGGAACGCTAGATTGGGACACCATTTCGTTATTTAGCATACAGAATAAATTTAATTATTCAGCTATTACAGATATCCAGCAAAATCTTAGGGAAATTAGTTAAACGTCAATAGTAAGAACCTACATTACATGGAACGAAGAATGTAGCTCGACTACCGTACCTTGCAGATATCACAGAACAACTCCGACGCAATGGGCCTAGCAACTGTCTTCGCAATCTCGATGGCCGCAGGCTTTTCGGTAGGTTTGAGGCTTCTCTTTTCGCGACGAATAAGTTGCTGTCTACGATACAACGATAATATTATATTAACAACAGTAGAAAAAAGTTTTTGTTTTAATTTTCTGAATTTTCTTTACTTACAGACGATCTTGCATGTTTTGTTGTAGCAGAAAAGGGTTCTTCGGAATCTTGCGACCCTCGACAATCCTGATAGGGAAATAGAACATGATTATGAAAATAATCGAGGAATAAGTTACGTATGTATAATCATGGGAGTAGTCCTACGCGCGATGCGGCTTCCCCGCGTAGTGCGAATCCGCGTGAGCCTTAGACGTGATGTGAATGTCACACAGCTCGCAGTACAGCTCTCGTGCTTTCAGAGGAATCTGAAAGTTAAAATACGTTCCACTATTATACATAGCCATTTTTTTCGTCATACAATACAACAATGGCCTCTTTTATCTACCCGATTTAAGATATAGGTATTAGACTATATTCAAATTGTTATTCGTAAAAAAAGAATAAAAAAGTACTGTTGTTATTGTAACTTATTAATTAATTAAATGTAAGTTCACGAGTTTAAAAAAGTTCTTTTGATCCACATTAGATACCGATCGATACCACTGTAAAGTTTCGCCAGCTAATCTAACTTTACCTTGTCATGGTGATGGTTGTGGGAGGATTTATTTATTTTATAATTTCTGGAAAACATACAGCTAGGCATGTAAAATTGTACAATAGTGCATTTGTTAATAACATGATTATGGCCAATTACAAGTTTTCAAGGATTGAGTATAATGACTACACGTCGTTTAAAACGTGGAGCCGGACAATTTGTTACAATGTAATCTTCTATTCGGAGGACGATGTTCACATAATTTTTGCTTGGTGTTTGCTGTCAACATCCTACATGCAACATCTGGTGCTGACAGCACCACAAGCAAAAGTGCACAAACATATTCTTTGCAATACTTAATCGACCTAACACACCATGCATGATCCTAGGTCTAGTCTAGTTAATAATATAGTATATACTATCATACATAGTATATACTATATTATTAACTAGACTAGACCTAGGATCATGCATGGTGTGTTAGTCAAGCCGAATGTATATTCGGCTCGACTATCACGGTATCATTAAATACACTCCCAAACTCCAAAATCGAGCCACAGTGTAGTTTTATGTTTATAGGCCAAAACATCAAAATTATTTTAAGTCAGAGAAAAAGTTTTTATGCAGTTTTGAAGCTGACATACTGGTTATCATTTCGGTATCACCATTATTCCAAACTTGAATTCACGAATTTGTATATGAGAAGAAAATCGGAGTTTGGTCGCTCTTAAAAAGCAACAATCTTTGATTCTTTGATTTAAAGCAAAGCTGGCCAATGGATTTTCTAAGTGAGCAAAATTTCTTAGACCATATTCATAAGGTAATTTATAAAAGGCCCACCCACAATGAAGGGTTCCGTAGTTGGATAAATTTATCCCAAAAACAAACTTAACATTGTAGTTGAAAAACTAGTTCTCCCATACATCGATATACGCCACGGTCAATTCTCCAACTGCAAATTTAAGTTGGGCGACTATTACTCGTTTACTTGTAAAGTCTACTTAGCTGTGACAGTTTTCCTTTTAATTTCGTTATATATTATGTACCTACTACTGCCGCGATTTTTATCACATCTCCATAAACAACTATTTAGCCGGTAGGAGGGGGGGGGGGGGTCCCGTAACAAAAATTAGCACTTTATAGCTTAATATTACGCAAACAGATTCCTGAATCGAAAAATTGTGTTGGCAGACCGCTAAATTTTCGAACGGCCTATCCAACGATACCCCATACCATGGGATAAACGAGAAAAAAGAAATACCATCCCTACATTACGTGCAAGGCAGGGGGGTAACCATCACCTCTTATAGCAGTATTACTTCAATATTACTTCAGCGTGAAAAAGAGATAGAGCTATAAGTCCTGTATAGCTCCATCACTTTCCCACTGGAAGTAATATTATACTAATACTGCTATAAGAGGTGATGGTTAACCCCTGGTATCCCAAAAAAAATTTTTTCAACATTTTATTATTACTTTGTCGGCGTGATCGATATAACCTATACTAAATTACAGCTTTCTAGTACTAAGCATCTCTGAGCTAAAGCGGGGACAGACAGAAAGACAGACGGACATGGCGAAAATATATAAGGGTTCCTTGTTTACCACGGAACCCTAAAAAAGACAAAATGCTTTAAATTTCCTTTACAATAATATAAAATAATTATTTTAATTTAATGTGAGCTGTGAAGTGGTGTTCCTAATAGGAATTTGATGCTGATTGTACTTACAATCAAAACCGAAATGTGTTTTGCAGTGAGAGATGTGCGAATTGAGTTGAAAATGTACTACTCCATATCAAATACTAGTATTCAGCTATATCCAGTTAGACTGGAAGCCAATCCCAACATAGTTGGGAAAAGGCAGACAGATGATGATGAAAATGTTTTTTCACACATACATAATCAGCCTCTATAGTGTTCCCACTGCTGGGACACAGGCCTCCTCTCTGTGAGAGGGAGTGGGCCGTAATCCACCACGCGGGCCCAGTGCGGGTTGTCAGATGTCACATGTCTTCGAATTTTTGGTTCTAGGATACTCAAAAGCATTTATTTCAAATAAACCAATTACAGGCACTTTTAAATTGTCAAGGGTTCGGTCAGTCAGTCAGAAAGATGAAGCTAGTTGCCCATTCCAAAGCGTAGTAGGTAGGTACCTATGGAGAAGAACGGGCAAGAAACTCCACGGACTCTTTTAAATCAACGTATTATGGTTACAAAATATTGTTTACATCATTCATTTTGAAATTATACATGTAAGAACGATGCAAAAGCGTCCGTAATAAAAAAAATTACAACAAAAAAAAAAGCAATTCAAAAATTAAAATTAAAATAAGCCGTGGCAGCTAAGAGTTGACCAGTCTCTACTGACGGCGCCCGTTCACGAACATGACGCGTGGATCAGCACCATTCAGCTCAACCATTTTGAAGGGAGCTAAATGATCCAACACACGCGCCACCATCAGCGAGACATTAGAGTGAGCATGATATGCCGGTTTCCCCACGATGTTTTCCTTCACCGTTTTGAGAGCAGTGGTGATGAAATAATTACACAAAGTAAAGCGCCAGTCAGGGTTCGGACCTACGACATACAACTCGTAAGTCGCTGCCGCACATAGGTGGAACTAAACCTGCTTAAAATTTACATAGCAAGATTGCGCAATGTTAAGAAATCTTCACTAGAAACTTTTTTCCAAATATTTGCAAAACTTTCTGTTAGCTTGCTCTGAAGATACATTTCCGAAAATTTGTTAAGGAGATTGTGTTTGAAGATCTGTTACGTCGAGCTGAATGTTTGCTGGATATTCAAGCAGGTCAGTAGAACTGATTGCAAAGGGATTCATGAACAGCTGAATATTTTTCTTGTCAGATTCAAAATCCTGGAATCTGTCTTCAAAAGACTCTTTTAACCTTTTTAGTAAACACAAACCCTTATAGTTTCGCCATGTCCGTCTGTCTGTCTGCCCCCACTATAGCTGAGACGCTTAGTACTGGAAAGCTGTAATTTGGTATGGGTATACATATTAATCCTGCCAACAAAGGTGTAAGTTACTCCAGCAGGAAAGTGGGTCCTAGAGTGATGATATGAGTGGTACGTATAATTAGTGCGTTATCTGCTGTAAATGTACACCAGTGTTGGCCCGAAGTTAATCTGATTAACGATTAAAAATTAATGATTAAAAATCATAATCAAAAAATTTGATTAAGATTAATTAATCATAATCAAATTTAAAATTATTAAGATTATTAATCATAATCTTTAATCGTTAATTTGATTATTTGATTAACTTTTAACTACTTATTTATTTATTTAATTTATTGGAAGAGCAAAACAATTAATTCAAAATGTAAACATTCCTTATTCCAATTTCACAGACTATACTTTTATGGCCTATTTACTGCGTAAACACCGTGGAGGGGGTGGGACTGAGGTACTTCGCGTTAGCTTCTCTCTCTCTCTCTCTTTCGCCTTTTATAGCACTAAACTACTTAAGTCACGTTTAACACTATCTGGCTGGCAGACGCTCGCTCCCACTCGGTTGGCGCTATTTTTTTCAGATTTAACAACTTTTTGTGATATTGTTTCACTCAGTGATTAACTTAAAAACAAACATGAATTGAATGCCGTCCTCTGGCTCGGTAGAAATAATGTTTTCTTTAACAACTACATATGCTAAACCTAGGTCACACAAATTATCTGACGACTTATTTGAAAAAAAAAGTAGTTATGAAATATAACTTGAACATCAAGAAATCAGAAATGTAAAGATCGGAGGTTAGTTGATTAAAAATATTCTTCAAAATTAGAATTCAGTGTACTTGAACGTTAGAAAGTATTTTTTTTTGTTGCTTGAATAATAAATAAACATATTTTAAGAAATGTGTGTCATTATATTCCATCATTCCTTTTATATAGAATTAATAACATTGATGGATGTATTAGTTTATAATCAAGTTAATCAATTAATGATTAGTGATTAATTATTAACGTCAATAATCATGATTAAGATTACTTTTTAATCATGATTATTCTAATCATGATTAATGTAATCTGATTAAAATTAATCAAATTATTGATTAACCTTTTGACCGCCACAGTCATGTATAGATGACAAGCCAAAAAGTGCCCAGTACGCCACGGTCACGACTAGATGACAGTCTTTTATACGTAAATAAAACTCATAAAACAACATTGTTTTTTTTTATTTCCTTTGCTAATTATGTTCCTTGACTCATCCTAATTCTTAATCCTGTTATTTTGTAAAAATGCATAATTTATCGTTGAATAGGTACAAAACTTTGTTTGAAGGTCTGTTTAGCCGCTCTTATTAGAATAATAACACGACGTGCGAAGATTGTTCGTAAGAATTCTATAAGATGGCGGTGTTCGTCTGTCTAGTAAATTCTAAATTCAATAACAATCATCATCTGCCTAGCCTTTTTCCCAACTATGTTGGGGTCGGCTTCCAGTCTAACCGGATGCAGCTGAATACCAGTATTTTACATGGAGCGACTGCCTATCTGACCTCCACAACCCAGTTACTGGGCAACACGATACCTCTTGGTAAGACTGGTTGTCAGACTTTTGGGTTTCTGACGACCCGTAACGACTGTCAAAGATCTACAAATGACAGCCGGCACCAACGGCTTAACGTGCTTTCCGAGGCACGAAAGGGTCTTGCTATGTAAAGATGGGCACCCATCCACGGACCAACCGCGGTAAGCGTAGCTTAACCTGATCGATCGACCCGTGCGGCTGTTATTACTTAGCTCCTAAATTCCTCCTAAATTCAATAACAATGTGATTATTATATTTGTTAGTTTTGTTGCTTTCGCATATTATCCTCGTATTCTGAAAAGTATAATATACAGTAAATAGTATTTATTTCAGCAAATATATCAGTCATAGTGCATCAGTACGTAGCGGTACGTTAAGGCATTATTACTGGTTGTGCTTTCAGAGAAACTTAAATTTTATTATTTGACAAAGCTGAAAATGTATAGAAAATACGAAACCATGAAAATAAAAGTATTATTATTTCGATATTATTAATAAATAGTGGTTGCACACCTCGAGTGCAGAGGCGAGCAAATGTCTTATGTTACACAGTGCGACATAAGAAAAAATGCTCCAAGTGTCTTAAGTCGGAAAGTTACACTTAAGGGCTTGGTCAGGATTGGTCGCTAAATTTATACTTTTTTATTATCGATTTAACGGTATAATCTTCGTTTTTCTGAAGGCCTACCTAACGTTATTACCTTACTCGTAAAAGCGTTGATATTGACGTCTTGTGCGTGTACGGAGGTCGACATCCGAAAGGTTAAAAACAGCCGTGCCTGCTACGCCACTGTCATCATAAATGGTGACAAAAAAGTACGTCATGATTGATCATAGTGCTGTGATGGTATTGACTTGATTTAGTCGATTGTTTTTAATTGTGGATTTAAATTATAAAGAACGTCGAAACTGTGACACATATCATTATCATTTCTGTCTTATAGGACAAAGCGGGATGAAATAAAAGTCCTGTATTATATATTTCGGGTAAATAGTAACTTTTATTAAAAAGATACTATATGACTATATGTTAAAAAATAAACAGAGATAGTTTTATCGATAGCTTTATCGATATAATTCCGAACTCACTACTATTTTGTAGGTATTAAAGGATGAATTTGTAGCTTGGCGCTGAGGGCACGTCTTTGCTTTTTTGACGTGGCGGTCAAAAGGTTAAAAAAATAATTGATTAAGGACGCTATCACATTTTGAACTCGCTCAAGTTTAGGTATCTGAATCGCAACACAACGATATTACGCGCACACACACTTTGAAACCGCTCTCCGCTCGATTTTATACGTAACTCAACTAATCTTGGTACTTTAATAAATAGTAAAATTAATATTACGGGTATTTATTGAGTAAAGTTAGTTGTAAGTTTGCAATCGAATTTTAGTAACCGTGACTAAGTACTATCTGCGTGATATTCATGTTTTTAGTATTTTCGAAATTCATCAGCCATTACGTAGGTACCCAAAAATTTCAAGCGCTGGCCATATGGATTAAAAAGTACCTATATTCTTAAGGAAACTAACAATCTTAATATTTTACTATTACGGAACATCTACGATTATCCCCCAGGCTACTTTTAGTTAGAAAAGATGTACGTGTAAATATTATTTTTATTGACAATTTTTGGAGCATTACTTAATCAAATACTAGCCTGGGAGATTATCGTAGACTTTCTTTTTGATATTTTAAAATAATTATTCCCTTAAGAAAACAGTATTTTATTTACTGAGACTGAGGCGCGCGTTCAGTATGTTTGATAAAAAATAAATCAAAAGTAGGTAGTAAAAAGTATAATAATTATTTTGTATAAAGGCAGATTGCAAATCGCAAAATGTATACAGCACCCTAATTGCGTAACACACTATTAATAGCAATGGGTTTCATTTTGACAGTTCAATAACCTTTTACGCATTATTTGTTTCCGTCAGTATATTTGCGCGTATGTGTGAGCTATGATCTCTAAGATTCATAGACCTCGCATATCGAGGGTCAACTAGTTCTGGTAGTAAACAGTTATTGTAAAATTTTACTAAATGTCCTTCCATGTTTTCCTTCCAGAACTTATCGTCTCTTTTCACGTACTCATATTTAATTTTGCTTTTTCATATTTAATTTAATATCATATTTAATTTAACTTTTGTTTAGTGCCACGTGTGCAGTTTTTTTTGGTCTTTGTCCGAATTTTCGAATTCGTGGCATCTATAAATAACAAATATAAATATTTTAGCAATGCACAACACAAACAAAAACCATACTTGGTGTCGACAGATATAACCATCTACTATTTTGGATTTATGATTTGACAACTAAGTCGATTTATCACCAAAAATTTACATCTGCCTTCTTGAGTCAAAAATTGGATGGTATAATCGTAAACACCACCTCCAAAACCTCCACAATTGATAACATGTCGATTTTTTTATTTTTTTAAATACATCTTCAGGCATCTTGAATAAAAAAATGGAGTACATATTCGTAATCCCCACCCCCAAAAACCTCAAAATAGACTATTGTATCGAATGTATCAAAAATAAATTATAATATAATTATTTACACAATGTTTATCCGTAATCTACAACCATAGTACAAAAAATTACAATTATGTATTTATTTCTATAACAAATTCCAAAAATCGTACTCACTTTTATTTCGGTCCGAAAAAGTATCAACTTCGACCAACCACAGTATACAATACAGCACTCACTTCTATACGTAATTATTTTTTGCGAAAAACTGATACACCCATGCTTCCACGAGCGCGTCTGAGCGCGGAATGACGAACCGCTAGTGTCCGCGAGTAGAAAATGTATGGAGAAATTTGAGGGCGTTTCTTATTTTTCTCATAAATGAAAAAGTTATTTGTTTACCTGAAAAATATTTAGCTTACCGTATAGAAGACTATATAAACAACAATTTCTTATTATTTTTATGTTTAACTATGCAGTGGATTTCGCTGTACTGGTTCCTATTCAGACCCCATTTTTTTAATTTTTTGGTTTTTATTGTGATGGTTATGAATTATTTGTGTGAAAATTTTGTATGGGGCTGTATATTTTTTATGGGCCCATTCTGGAGATGAATATATTATCTTTCATTTGAAACCAAGATATCCTTGCAGATGTGACTCCTAATTCATTAAAATGGTACATGAAAAGCACTGATATTTGCGGAAAAATGTGATAGCGTCCTTAATGCCAACACTGATCTACAGCACATAAATAAATTGTGCGCTTTGTCGTTTTGGAAAGAAACCTGCTAGAGTAACGTTGTTCCAGCAGGAAAACTCTAAACGAATTATCGGAGAGAGAAATATTGAGCATGGGTAGAGAGCTTATATTTGTGCAAAAATGTGTGCCGAAAATATAATTTGTGCGTCTTCAGGTTTTCGAGATATTGCGTTTCCTATTGGAGTAACGTTTTGCAGAATCGTGTATCTCTAAAACCATTGTATGTACTCCTGTAGAATAAACATACACGAGTAGCTCTTAATTTGTGAGTATTTGTGACAGAATTAGATTTAAGAAAATATTTATAATTTTCAAGTAATAGCGCGGTTTTTTTAAAACCCGAAAAAATATGGCAGCGCCTAAATGAGAAAACGTATAAGCTCACTGAAAACTGTATTCGGTCCTTCTTGACGCCTTTATTAACCATAAATAGTTAAGTGTACATGCATGCGTTATTGAAAAATATGAATTGTCAAAACGACAGTAGTGTTAAGTTTTTCATCATTAATAGAAGATTCCCTTGTTTCGCCTCGCCACCGCTGCTTGCCTCTGGCCCCGCGCCATCCGCTGACCTCGCGTATAATTGCCAACAAACATTTGCACGCGACTGTACGGACAACAGCTTAGGTTTATTACGTCCAATGAAAAAGATCATCGATATGTATGAATCCGTCGCTTTTTTGTAGTCATTCGAATTTGGTCGGATAACCAGTCGTTGTTTAGCATGTTTTGTTTTTTGTTTATATCTACTTAATGCGAAAAATTCCAAGCTAAATATTTTCACCATATATTTTTGACTAAATGCACTAATTTTTGGTTTACACCTACACATCTTGGGTTGAGCCAAAAACGGAAAAAAACATGGAAGCATTACTTCAAGGGAACTAAGCGCGCATCTTGACACAAAATCTCAAACAAATACACATCGAAAACCTGTCGCTGATTCGCGAAAATACACAAACAATATTATTACTACTCTAGATGCACAGTTAGAAATGAACCTTATTTCGTGATTGTTTGGGTTTAAATTAACATGTAACGTATAGGCCGCTAACGACATTTCTACGACGCCGCTTCGCCCACCATTCGTCGCCCGGGATGTTTTATGTAATAAGGTGCAACGCAAATAATTGATCGTGATATTGTTGATAGTATTAAAATATAGAATTATGATAAAACATATCTTTAATGAACTGGTTATGAGGTCTGTAAATAGAGCAGTGTTTAGGAAGTAATAGGTAGGTGTATGCTAAAATTTATTATAAGGTAAATAAAAAATGTGTGGTCTATTTTTTATTTATTTACAATTTAGGTATCTATACATTAACATTATATCACTGCTTATTATTTGCTCAGTGTTACATACATACATAAACTCACGCCTTCTTTCCATGGGAGTAGACAGGAACTACAGACATTGTTATTGCTCAGTGTTATCATGAACATAATGAACGTGAATCCCAATGTTATTACCGTCTTTGACACTTGACTATTACCTAAGTTTACCTCTATTACTCACAATTTTCCGAGGCACGTGTCTCGGAAAATTGTGAGTTTAACGAATTTTAAGGAATTCTTGAACAATACTTTTGATAAACGGTATGTCGTGGGATGGGATATCAGTAGAGTGCTTTTAAAAAAAGTTTAATATGTCATTATAGCTGGTCACATATTGTAAGCATTTGTTTGATATTACAGTCAGGTTATGCTCGCTGGTTAAACATTTTCCTGATTGAACTTTCATAATATTTCGTAGGATACACTCAGAACGGTAACATACTTTAAACAAAGTTACTGAGGGATACGCCAATTCACCAGTCTCTAAGACATATTAATTGGTGAAAATAAACATTTTGCATAATGCCGTTCCCCATGGAAAAAAAGGTTGTCTAATAAAATTTGTCAGGTAAAAAAGTAAATTGTTTGGTTGGCATAAAATCATCCCCATAGACTTCGTGTCATAATTCGAACCGACTTCATTTTTAATAGAAATATAATAAATAGCGATGTATTTACACGTGAAAACTAATTCCAGCATTATTTTTATGCAAATTTAATTTATTTATTACACCACTTCACTGCACAAGAAGGCATTTTTAAATATTTAACACGCAAAAACCGGTAAATAATAGTCGACCACCGCTGTTGCCTACTAGAAATGGCAATTAATGCGATTTCGAATAAATTTCATTAACATGTTAATTCGTAAGTCTTAGCATGATAATTGCTATTGCTATGCTATCTAATATGACGATAATTGATAATAAATTAATAATGAAGTATGTGAATTTTGCTAAATTATGCGAATTAAAAAGCGCGTTCGCCTTAGGACGTCTCCTAGCGTGCGTTTAGTTTACTCGCCGGTAACGTTTTATTTGTGCTAGTACACTTGCTTATGTAATGTTTTAAGATTGATCACATAATTATCAGCATTCTGCACCTGACACACCTGTACCGAACGGGACCGAGTCGGTTCACATTCGACTAAAAAGTTATTGTAATGGCCAATGTGTTTAAGTTTTAGATGGGTTTTTAAATTGTTGATTAATTTTCGGTAAGAAAGGTTTTTAGAGCACTGATTACAGTTAGCAATTTTATTTTCACTAACAATATTAGAAAAATAATCCCATATAGGATTAGTTCGGTGAGACATTGTCACGTTCAAGTCCGTTCAACAGTTTATTTACACTAAAATATTTATATACTAAACTTAAAATTATCATTAACACTTTTATACATGCCACTTCTCACTACACACTAATTCTTACTACCTCCTATTATTTACAGGTAGGTATTGAGTTCACGCTATTATCTATATAAGTACAATATTATGCACAAAACGAAAGAATGTAAGTACTGTATAACGAATACGTAAACCAAAATCTCACAATCACTTGCCAAAACGTACTGAACGAACACAAAACGACGCTAATTAATCCATCACTATTGCCTACTGCGGACGAACTAAAAGCGTGAGCGGCGCAATCGGTAAGCCCCGCCCACCGCGGCGCAATCTGCTTTGGGTCATTTTTTAAAGCTAGGAATGCTTCCATGTTTTTTTCCGTTCACTGGGTTGAGCCGGTTTCTTGTATTAAAGTTATGACACCGTCGCACAGTATACGATTTGACAAATCTAGGTGGACAAAACTCAGGAATTAAAAGAATGCTTTGTTTGTTACATTTAAAATAATAATATGATTAATAAAAGGTCAAATGGAATGTATACAATATTTATTTCAATCTTTTAACAAAGTAAGTACATCTTTGTCATGTCTCAATGTACTTTTTCTTGGAAGTTTTCGTAATAGCGTGATGTAGGGGTCTGAAGATATCAGTAAATGCTTTATTAAATCGTAATTGGTTCTGTATCTTGAGGTTTTCATTGTATGGCCTAATCTGGCCTTCCTAATTTCTTTATTCTTGGCTTCAGAAGCCTCTTCAGACATTTGTCCAATTGGTATTATACAATTTTTTATTATGCTTGCTCCATGTACAAGAATTTTGTGCACTGTGGCTGGCATATTATACCAAGCATATAAATTCACGTAAATGACTCTGGTTTCATGACAAAATTCTTGAAATTTTTCGGTATTAATTTCGTAGCCTGAAGTTATGGCCGCTAAAATAGTGCCAAATCGATGGATTAGATTTTCATAAATGTTTGTGTTTTGTGCCGTTGTGGCATAATTATAAAAGAAGGCTCGCGCAGTGTTACCATCATTGCTGGTTCCAAAACCCGGCTTTACTTTGTCTATGATTAGGCCAATTCCTTTAAACTTTTTCTGGATCTCTTCTTTAGTTTTTTTTACTATTTTCTTATTCTGTTCTCCCCTTACTTGCCACTCGCGAATGTCCATGCGATAACTAATGTTTAACAAACATTCCATTGTCCGAATGTATGCATGTAGGCTCGATATGCCAAATCCGTACATGCTCTCATCTACTTCTCTAACCATTGGTTGAAGTGAATTCATCTCTTTGGATGTTGCTTTGCAGATAAAGCACCTCTGTGTTGATTTGTTTTCTGTAAGAACATTACAGACTTTTCCGTCAATCATTGACATAATCAAATCGTGTTTTATGGAGATGGCTACAACCTTTACTTCTACGCGAGTTGGTTCCAACTCCATTATTTGCTTTTCAATTACTTGGCACTCTTCTTTGATTAATGCTTCAGTTTCTTTCTTATAAATAAATTTTATCACTCTGCAGAATCTTGGTGATGATGGACGAGGGTTTTCCCATATGATCTTCTGTTCATCATTTACGAGTCTTATTGGAACCAGATGATAAACATATATTCATCTGTGCTATCTGGATCATCAAATGGTTGCTTGTATAAGCTATGGCCCGATGATCCGTCACATCCCCATTTGTATATTAAAGTGTAATTCAATAAACTTATGTCTAACCTTTCTCCAATAATATCTTTGCATATTCTCAATGCAGTATGACTCAAAAGAGCATCCAGTTTCACTTCAGCTGATATATCCGTAACAGTTATATTTTCAACAGAAGGATAGCACTGCTTCTTCACTTTGGCCACATGATCATAGCAAGGATATGCATTGAATCCCCTTTCTTTTGCTTCTTGCTGAATATTTTTATAAGTTTGGACTGTCAAGTTATTTGATATAAAAAAGGCTAAGGCTTCATCCGGAGTATACGGTCTTTTTTCTTTTGGAGTATTAAAAATTTTGCGAGCTTTCTTATACTTGGTGGCACGCTTTGGTGAGGATGTAGACAGCTCCTGTATTATTGTTGCAGCATCTCGCTTCCCACTGGCTCTGACACTTATTTGCGTCGCAAAAGTTAACTCATCGCTGCTGTAATTATGTAACAAATGTTGCACTTTTCTTTTTTTTTGATTTTTCGGAACTTTCTTTAAAACTTTTCTGTGGTCTGCCACCACTGCACTAGTGGTGGCAGACCAGGCAGGTTGGTTGTGATAAGTCTTCAGGTGCCACAAGCATATTGAAATTCAAATCTTCGTTCAACCAATCTTCGTGTTCTTTTAAAAATAAGTCTAACCTTCTTTGTTTGCGAACCCATTTGACGCGAATTTTTTCACATTCTTTTTTCAAGAATGCTTTTAATTTTTCGTCTTGCTCTTCGTTTTGAACTAAAACACCAAACTGCACCTTTACGAAGTTAATTACTTCATTTAATCGATCTTTGGCCGGAGTAGAATGCCAAAAATCGAATATCGATTTTCGCTGCATTGAAGGAAAATTAAAAATATATTATAATCGCAAAAAATCGCAAGTAATGACTAATGAGTACTATATCATCAAAGTATAATAAACAGGTAATCTATTAAGACTATTATCACAGCTTGACTGCGTTTGACTACCAAGTAAAACTCCAAGTCAAAATTAAGTAGAGGAAAAAAATAAGAAATCTTCTATGTATTTTTACACAAATGACACACATTCGTCAAAGTAAAATATTGGTTATTTTAATATCTTAATATACAGATAATTACCTCTATTTGACGAATCCATGAAAAAAACTACTCGAAGTCGCTCAAAACACAAAAAAAAACATGTACACTCTTTAACGTTAAAGGTCACACTGAGCGGGTCGGCCGACTACCTGCAGGGTTTGGGCGCTTTCGCCCTTTGTTATAACCGGTTTCGCGCGGCCTAGGGATGACTTACTGTTATTGTCAGTTAAGTAATATATTTAAGGATGTAAGGAGATCAGTAAATCGTTATTTTAAGTATTATATTTAAATACCTATTGTCCAGCTAGATTGGTCAAATCGTATGTTGTGCGTCGTTTTGACTTTTAGCAATATTATTCAATAACGCCTGCATGTGCACTTTTGAAACTTTTTCTGGTTATTATAATTATAATTATTATTAATTATAATTATAATTATTTTTATTATTATTATTATTATTATTATTTTCTTTTATTTCATTATTTACACAATATAATTATATTTTTAAATATTAGAATATACAAAAATATATAAAAACATTTAAAAATATAAAAAAATGGTGGCCCACCGGTATCGGGAACAGGGTCCAAGCAACCGGCGGTCAGGGCTCCAGAGAGAGGAACCTCCTAACAATGCGGGCCGTGTCCAGAAGTACCGCTTTCTGAATCAAGCCCTTAATCCAGCCGTCCAACGTGAGCCTCCTTAGGTGTTGGTCGAGGCTCTTGGCAATTAAGCCATTGGCTGATACGACTATCGGCACAATGATTGCTGAATCTACATCCCACATGTCGACAACCTCGCGAGCCAAGTCAAGATACTTGATCTGTTTATCTTTTTCGGCTTTCACGAGATTCCCGTCATGAGGGACTGTTATGTCAACAATCATTGCGCGCCGCTCTGTTCGATCCACCACCACTATGTCAGGCTTATTGGCAACAATAGTCCTGTCAGTGATGATGGATCGATCCCAGTACAAGGTGATATTTCCATTGTCGAGAACTGGGTCGGGCACATACCTGTAGTACGGCACCTCAGATTCTACAAGGCTGTATTTAAGAGCAAGTTGCTGATGGATAATCCTGGCTACAAGATTGTGTCTATGCAAATACTCTTCGTTAGCTAGACGAGAACACCCGGAGATAATGTGTCGGATTGATTCTCCCGGACGGTGGCATGCCCGACACATGTCAACCGTGCCGTCCTTCACAATAAATCTCCGGTAATTCTTCGTCATGATAACTTCGTCCATAATTGCACAGACAAAACCTTCGGTTTCCCCAAAGAGGTCACCGAAACGAAGCCAGGCTACGGACGCTTGGAAATCTACATCGGGTTCATGTAGGGCCCGGAAAAAGCGTCCGTGAAGCTCCTTACTCTGCCATACCTCCCTGCGATCGTTAGTGTCAAGCACTACAAGCTTGCGCCAGTTCTCTTTAGCCAAGGAGAGTGGGGTGAGGCCCTTGTCCACCGCGACCACATCTCGATGCATCCCCACGTCGGCTTCTAGGAAATATTCCCTGAGACTGCATACCTCGCGATTGTGGAGGGTCTTAGCGTTTAAAAAGCCTCGACCTCCACACTTTCGCGGGATATACAGTCTCATTACCGATGACCGTGGGTGATGCATTCGATATGCAGTTAACAGCGTACGGACCCTCCTATCCAAGGCGTCGAGTTCGGTTTGAGTCCATTTGAGTATGCCAAAAGAGTACATCAAAACGGGCATGACCCAACCGTTGAAGGCGCGCACCTTGTTTCCGCCTGATAGAAGACTATTAAATACTTTCTTCAGGCGGTCAAAAAAGCGCTGCTTCAACGATTGCTTCATGTCAGTAACATTGATGCCCAACGCTTCCGACATACCCAAATACTTGTAGGTTTCGGATGCGGAGAGGGCTCTAAGGTTTATGGAATCCGAGAGTTGGGTTCCCACGGATTCCACAATCTCCCCTCGCTTTACATGCATGACCGCACATTTATCCACTTATTATTATTATTATCTTTTATTTAATTATTTACACATTTTAATTTTATTTTTAAATATTAGAATATAAAAAATATATAAAAACATTTAAAAATATAAAAAAAAATGGTAGCCCACCGGTATCGGGAACAGGGTCCAAGCTACCGGCGGTCAGGGCTCCAGAGAGAGGAACCTCCTGACAATGCGAGCCGTGTCCAGAAGTACCGCTTTCTGAATCAAGCCCTTAATCCAGCCGTCCAACGTGAGCCTCTTTAGGTGTTGGTCGAGGCTCTTGGCAATTAAGCCATTGGCTGATACGACTATCGGCACAATGATTGCTGAATCCACATCCCACATGTCGACAACCTCGCGAGCCAAGTCAAGATACTTGATCTGTTTATCTTTCTCGGCTTTCACGAGATTCCCGTCATGAGGGACTGTTATGTCAACAATCATTGCGCGCCGCTCTGTTCGATCCACCACCACTATATCAGGCTTATTGGCAACAATAGTCCTGTCAGTGATGATGGATCGGTCCCAGTACAATGTGATATTTCCATTGTCGAGAACTGGGTCGGGCACATACCTGTAGTACGGCACTTCAGATTCTACAAGGCTGTATTTCAGAGCAAGTTGCTGATGGATAATCCTGGCTACAAGGTTGTGTCTATGCAAATACTCTTCGTTAGCTAGACGGGAACACCCGGAGATAATGTGTCGGATTGATTCTCCCGGACGGTGGCATGCCCGACACACGTCAACCGTGCCGTCCTTCACAATAAATCTCCGGTAATTCTTCGTCATGATAACTTCGTCCATAATTGCACAGACAAAACCTTCGGTTTCCCCAAAGAGGTCACCAAAACGTAGCCAGGCTACGGACGCTTGGAAATCTACATCGGGTTCATGTAGGGCCCGGAAAAAGCGTCCGTGAAGCTCCTTACTCTGCCATACCTCCCTGCGATCGTTAGTGTCAAGCACTACAAGCTTGCGCCAGTTCTCTTTAGCCAAGGAGAGTGGGGTGAGGCCCTTGTCCACCGCGACCACATCTCGATGCATCCCCACGTTGGCTTCTAGGAAATATTCCCTGAGACTGCATACCTCGCGATTGTGGAGGATCTTAGCGTTTAAAAAGCCTCGACCTCCACACTTTCGCGGGATATACAGTCTCATTACCGACGACCGTGGGTGATGCATTCGATATGCAGTCAGCAGCGTACGGACCCTCCTATCCAGGGCGTCGAGTTCAGTCTGAGTCCATTTGAGTATGCCGAAAGAGTACATCAAAACGGGCATGACCCAACCGTTGAAGGCGCGCACCTTGTTTCCGCCTGACAGAAGACTATTAAATACTTTCTTCAGGCGGCCAAAAAAGCGCTCCTTCAACGATTGCTTCATGTCAGTAACATTGATGCCTAACGCTTCCGACATACCCAAATACTTGTAGGTTTCGGATGCGGAGAGGGTTCTAAGGTTTATGGAATCCGAGAGTTGGGTTCCCACGGATTCCACAATCTTCCCTCGCTTTACATGCATGACCGCACATTTATCCACTCCAAATTCCATCCTGATGGCGCTACTGAAACTTTCAGTTATTTTCAGTAGCTCCATCAGTTGCAAATTATTGGAGGCAAAGAGTTTTAGGTCATCCATGTAGAGGAGGTGAGATATAACCTGACCACCTCTCCTCATACGATAGCCTAGACCTGAATCTTCCAGCAGTGTGCTTAGAGGATTCAAGGCTAAGCAGAACCAAAGCGGACTCAAACTATCGCCCTGAAATATGCCCCGCTCGATCCTTATCGGTTCGCTATTCCTCTGGATATTTCGACATCCTGGATAGCGAAGGACCGTCCTCCATTGCCCCATACACGAAATCAGGAAGGTGCGCAGAGTTGCATCTACTTTATACAACTCCAGCACCCTCATGAGCCATGTATGTGGCACCGAGTCATAGGCCTTCTTATAATCTATCCAACATGTCGACAGATCCTTTCGGGAACGACGAACTTGTTGGCTAATGGTCATATCAATGAGGAGTAACTCCTTAGTACCGCGGGATCCGTTCCTACATCCATTTTGAGAGGCAGACATGATGGAGTTGGTGTCTATATGTTTGTTAATTTTAGCTCTCAAAATAGATGTAAGAAGTTTATAGACCGTCGGTAAACACGTGATCGGCCTATAATTTTTGGGTTCCGCGGTGCTACCTGATTTATGGAGCAGGTGGGTAACTCCTGTCGTTAGGAATTGGGGTAGCGATCCAGACTCCAAAGCAGTCTGGTACTGAGCTGCCAAGCGAGCGTGCGACCTTAAAAACCATTTGAGCCAGAAGTTGTGCAGTCCGTCCGGCCCTGGGGACTTCCAGTTAGGTAACGGACGGACTGCACGAGCTACATCTTGGGGGCAGATGGTAATAGCCCCCATTTCTGGTATTGGATCGCAGGCTCGCTCGACTTTTCGAGCCCAATCACCTTCGGTGTGACTGACAGGCACCGACCAGATACTGCGCCAGAAAGAACACATGACATCATCATCCGGTAGGCGCGTGTCAGTCACATCTTGGTCCGGTCGCTCCCAACCCCTATAAACCCACCTTTCATCGCTCTGGAAGGTACGATTCTGAGTGTATCGCTCTACTCGCCGCTTATACCTACGAATACGGTTCGCCCATGCATATACTTTCTGCTTCAGGAAGTCGATGCGCTCTGTGACACGGGTCATATAGTCCTGAGGGCCGATATCAGTCCCTGAGAACGCTCGCCTCACAAAGCGCATCACTCTAGGGCGAGTATTGCCCTCCCTGAAGCAGATTAATTTGCCAATGAGCGCTCTGGCCCCACCAATACGGCTTTCAATTCTGCACTGCCAAGCTGGTACGGTTGGTTTCGGTCGTGTAGTTCTAGAGTCTTTAGCAAATTTCACGTGAGCTACACGACATACCGCTACAGCCGCGCAGTACAGAATCGAATGAGTATCAGTGAGGTCTTCGCAGTCATCAAAATAATTTGACAACTGCGAATCCAGAGCTGCCACCAGCACCCTGTTTTTTTTATGCATGGGCAAACGAGGTAAGCGTGGTCTTAGTTCGGGCGACATGAGCCGATATTCTCGAATCGCATCTTCCAAAGCACTCCTCAATTCCACATTGCACTGGGTACTTACATTTGTAGCCCTGTCATCACTCCCCTCGTCAGCTTGATTCGTGCTTAATTGAGGTGAATGTACAACAGTCTGCGACGGGGGGACGATGACATGGCTACGCTGCATTTCACTTCGTAGGCGATCAAGTACAGTGTCATCCAACATATGATTACGCTGGATAACCCGTACCTGATCCGACAGTCGTTGTGCCGAAACGTTGACAGCTGGCTCAAGCACCTGAAAAAGAGAGAGCATCCGAACACGGTAAGCAGTCAGATTGTTTCCCCCCTCTGTAGCCCCATAGTATGAGCGCATGACGTTCTCATTGACAGATTGTGTCCATCTCATGCGCTTCACACTTCCGCCGGGAGCTGGGACCCTATCAGAGGCCGGTGGGCCTCGAGATCCTAAGCCGTCCGGCGGCCGGCGTCCTCCCCGTCGACGAACAGGTGGTGGCGTCGTGGGCGGAGAGAAATACTCGTCGCTCGAGCTCGACGCAACTGCCGCGGTCGGTGTAGTCACAGCGCACACGGTGGGGCTGGGTACCGGTGGCGGCGAGGCGGAGCTGAGCGAAGAGTCCGGAGGTGGTAGGCGTGCTCTAACTGCAGCTGATCTCGTCAACATTTCATTTGTATACGTATTTGTTCTGTTTTATCGGAGGTGACATCTGTCATGTCACCTCCTATCCGGAAATTTTTGGTGAAAATCTAGAGGATTATGCTTCATTTTGTAATTTTTTAAATATGTCGTTATTATTTGGATTTAGTTTTGTCGATTTCACAATAACAAGAAAAAAAAACTGCGTCGAAAATTATTATAACTGAAAATAAATAAGGGAACGTATTTCGTGTTGACGTTGGTGTTGCCAGCTTATTATTATTATTATTATTATTATTATTATTATTTATATTATTTTTAATAAATGTATTGACTGTGGTGTAATTCCTGACTTAATGAAGAGTAGTAAAATAATACCTTTGTTTAAATCGGGCAGCACATCAGACCCCACAAAATTTAGACCGATTTCTGTGCTTCCCACCTTTAGTAAAATATTTGAAAAATTGATGCTAGATCAATTGCAAAGACATTTTAATAAACATAAATTATTAAACAGTAAACAATTCGGTTTCACAAAGGGTCGATCGACTACCGACGCTGGTGTGGAACTTCTTGCACATATTTTTGAGGCTTGGGAGAAGTCACATGATGCCCTAGGTATTTTTTGTGACTTATCTAAGGCTTTCGATTGTGTTTCTCATGATACATTGGTCAGGAAATTGCATCACTATGGTGTTAGAAACACTGCCTTGGATCTTCTTATTTCTTATTTGGATAATAGGATCCAAAGAGTGGACGTTAACGGTAAGCGATCGCCGGGTTCTATTGTCACTATGGGAGTTCCGCAGGGCTCAATTCTTGGCCCTTTTTTATTTCTCGTATATATTAATGACCTACCTTGCCTTATAAAGAACAGTCATGAAATAGTGTTATTTGCAGATGACACATCACTTTTATTTAAGCTTAAACGACAACAGACAGTTACTGACGATGTAAATAATGCTCTCTCTAAAATAGTACATTGGTTTAGTGTTAATAATTTACTTTTAAACGAGAAAAAGACCAAATGTATTAGATTTCTGACACCTAACGTTAAGCAGGTAAAAACCAATGTACTAGTAAATGGGGCGGAGTTGGATCTTGTGGACACCACTGTGTTCTTAGGTATTACTTTGGACTCAAAGCTACAGTGGGGCCCACATATAACCAAATTGTCGAAGCGGCTAAGCTCTGCAGCCTACGCGGTGTATAAAATCCGTCATTTGACTGATGTAGAAACAGCTCGATTAGTATATTTTAGTTATTTCCATAGTGTAATGTCGTACGGCATTTTGCTGTGGGGAAATGCAGCCGACATTCAGGCTATATTTGTGCTGCAGAAACGAGCCATTCGAGCAATTTATAACCTAAGTTGTAGGCATTCACTGAGGGATACATTTAAGGATATAAACATAATGACAGTCGCATCTCAATATGTATATGAGAACCTGATTTATGTCAAAAAGAATATTAACCTATATTCTAGGCACAGCGACATTCATAGCATAAATACTAGAAACAAAGACTTACTTATTGTGCCCAAGACTAGGCTCCAAAAAATTAGTAATTCATTTAAGTGCCAAAGTATACGTTTTTACAACAAACTCCCAAGCCATGTCAAAGAACTGAGCCTCAATAAATTTAAATCATTTATTAAACAGAAACTCTGTCAAAAAGGTTTCTATAAAGTTAAAGATTACTTGGACGACAAAAAGGCTTGGGATTAATTAAGCTACTCCAATGTACCCCCAGGCAACAAACTAATTTTATTTTTATACTGAGTGTGACATTGATGATTTTGTTATACTTATACACTATGACATTAATATTTACTTTTTGAAGTATTATATTCTTTTTTTTTAAATTATTGTGAATGTGAAGACTATGTGGATTATTGTTTTTATTATTTCTCTCATTTAGTTTTCATCTTAGTCTGGCAGTTTGAGTCATTTATGCGGCCTACTCAAATGTCCTTTCTTTGGTATTGTTCGTCGAATCGTTGAGCTCCTTAAGTTCTGAGTTGAGCTGCACGATTACTGACAAATGCGTGCACTGACTGGATAGGTCCACTCAATCAGTGTGGTTTTTTCCTCAAAAGACCATTTCAGACTCCAATCTACATGGCCTTCACATGATCTGACCAAGATTATGTCTGGACTTTAAAAGAGACTGTGACCTCTGAGTTTGTTTCGGCCTTTCTTCTCAGAGTAGTCAGATAGGAAACGCCGAGCTCATCTAGTTTTTTTCTAAGTATGATTGACGTGTAAAAGTGTTTGTATAAACCTACTTACAGAAAATAAAATCATTTCATTTCATTTCATTTCATTTCAAAATAAAATCATTTCATCATCATTTCATTTCATTTCATTTCATATAAGCGTAAAGAAGGATACAGTTTTCAGCGAGTTTATACGTTTTCTCATTTAGGCGTTGCGATATTTTTTCGGGTTTTAAAAAAAGCGCTTTTACTTGAAAATTATAAATATTTTCTTAAATCCAATTCTGTCAAAAATACGCACTACTACTATTATTACTACAGCTCGTGATCTTTTAAATAAATATGATTGGACCCATCGTAAAAGATCGCCGCGAATGCCCAGTCTGTATAACTTGTGGAGCAAGATGACATGATCGACGCGATCAAAAGCTTTTTCAAAAGCTGTGTAGATCACGTCAACCTGCCCACCGTCATCTGTATTCTCAAGAACAAAATTTGAGAAGCTAGCCAAATTCGATACAGTCGAGCGTTTTTTTTCAAGAAATCGTGCTGTTTGTAAGGAATGCCTCTGAGGATGTGTGAATAGATAGCATTGTGAACTAGTTTTTCAAAAACTTTACCTATTGTTTTCAGTATCGAAATATAAAACTAAAATATGCAGGGCGGCTCGATTCAGGCGTCCGGGAAAAATCTCTTTAAATCCTTAACAGAACTAAAAAACATATCCGTTGTCACTTTTCACGATTAACTTATTCACATTTCTTGTCTCTGAAGAAAAAACAAGATCTGCAATGATAAGTGAGATTTAAGTTTCTTGTGTGTAAGATTACACATGAATTATGTGAACCAATAATGTCGACAGAATACCTATTGACACATTACATTGTCAGATTGTCCAATTACCTCTATGGGACGCTTGGACCCCACTTTGGCTTGTTGAGCTAGCCATTTTTTCAGATTCTTGCTATGATTTTTTGAAATGTAGTGTAAACGAGCTGCAAAATTTCAAAAATGTATAACAAACAGTGGATGTTATTGTATGGTTAACAACGAAAGTCTATTACGCACACAAATCATCTAAATTAACACAATAATATTCGATAGAGATTTTCAGCATTTTATGTAATAGAATTCGATTCAATATTTTGTCCAAAATCTGGAGTGTTAATCGCCGTTCGTTGCTGACAGTGAAATAGCAACGGGCGAAGCCGCGGCCAAAACTAGTAATTAATATATTACAGCAATAAGGTTGCTTAATGTACTAAGCTTAAGCAAAGTCTAAGTATGCTTTAAAGATTTGTAGGCTAATCCATGTAATTTCTGTTACTGAGTGAGTATCTAATCCAATAATGTTACTGAGTGAGTACTGTTACTGAGTTAGGAATAAATTAAATACTAAATCCACACGGGTATCACTCACCTCCATCGAAATTATGAAACCCATGAGCACAAAGACCACAATATTCAGGTTCCATAAGGCGAAGTAGGAACTTGGGAAGCCCTTTCAAAGTTGGCTTTAGAACACCACATCCTAAGGAAAAGAAATGTGTAAACATTACATGGTTTTGATGGAACTGCCAGTAAGCATGCAATATCTGGGTTGTTGCATAATAGTTAAATACACATGTAGAGGGATGCATACGAAATAATTGCTACATAATAGTGATCGAATAACAATATCGAGTGCAGCGTTGTTAGGCATCTCAACGGTAAATAGTAGAGTGATACTAAATACACATACAGCACATTTCCTATGGGGAATTAAACGTAAATCACAATGGGTTCACATGATCACTCAAAACTTACGTAATAGGAAGCTCTCAGTGTCATTTTGTCTGGAAAAACGCTGCTGGTTTGAGCGGCCTGCAGGGCCGTAACCTCTTCCCCAAAAGGAACCTGATCTAGAATCCTTACATGGTTCATGTTCACTTAAAAGTTGTGCAGCATTTGTGCCATGATTTCCTCCAGTTTTAGAACCCCCTTTCTTATTGAATATATAATCACTGAAAAATATATTTTGGATCAAAATAATACTGTTTTTTTTGGGGGACGGGAAGGGGGCAATATAGCAGTTATGACTTTATAATCTAAGAAATGCATCTCTAGTCGAATTATTAGTTCACTGGAGTAATCTATCAAGTGCTAGCTGTCACTTGGTGTAATAAAATGGTAATATTTATTGTATTCTAGACTTTTACACTTACTATTATACATTTATTTTACACATATATAAATCGATTGAACGATCACCATTACAATAAATATGATCATTTTACTACACAAAGTGACAGCTAGCACATGTCAGATTACTCCAGTGAAATAACAGTTCGACTTTAGTCTAATTACTGAAATAAATTATTTGACTTTGAAAAAAATGTCTAGCTAGATAGGAACATCGTGACATATTAACAAAAAAACAACCACTTTACCTATAATCATCATTTTCAGGCCCTACAGATTCTTCATCTATCCATATTATGTCGTCAGTATCCTCAGATTTATTGCGATTACACCCATCAAATTCCATAATTATCAAGTACCTGAAAATTTTGTTTATTTATTGTGTTTGTATGTCAAAACACTTTGAAGGTGACGCTATGGAACCTCCAAGATGATAAAATGGAATAACTATTAACATCGTTCAAAACAATAAGAAACGACGGTGCCACTTCTTGATGAATACTTTTCCTTGTAGGTAACATGTCTTAGACATAATTAAACTTATGATATGTATGCCTCTATTTCTATAACTTTATTATGGTAGCAGAGCGTGGTGTTGCCTGAGGCTTAATTCTATGGGTGAATAGCAAAATAAAAGTAAGAAACTTGACTTTTACATGAAAATCGAACTGTACCTACGATAAGTAAAATTTACGGTCGTCATCATGCAGTCTGTATCTGAGGCAAAGATCGAAATAAACAAATTGGATGGACAAAATTGGTAAACGTAGAAATGAATGATTACTCGATTACTTAAAAGTTGTCCAGGTACAACGGATATTATAAAGAGTACAATTAAAATGCCTACTCATCCAGGAGCACTGGCCACAACCCGAAATATTGGAAAAATTTAAAAAGGAGTAAAAAAATATGTTAGATAACACTGCACAATTAGTACTTTCAGCAAATATGATTGACGATATGCTGCACAAAGTAATGATATTCAGCACAGTAAAGGACATGTGGGACGAAACTTGCCAGGCTATACGACGGAGCTACAGAAGATTAAGAGTTACGACTTATGCATGAAGTTCTTCAGCTACCAAAAAGATCCTGAGCATGATATGACCACACATATATCAACAGTAAAATCTTTGTTCTACGACCTGAATTTTGAGTTAGAAGGAAACGATTTACCAGTAATCCTAGTAATTTGCAAGATACTGGATACACTTCCAGAACATTTTTTTTGCAATTAAGTCAAGTTGGCTTTTGATGGCAAAACATGATAGAAACATTGAGAATCTGACGATACAGTTATGTGCCTATAAAAGAGAGCTAATAAATAAAGCAGAGTGTAGTACTAATGTGAAAGCTGTTGTAGTAAAAATTGAGAAGAATAAGAGCAACTTACAGAAAAAGGAATTAAATGCAAATATTGCGGACAGGTCGGTCACATTATCAAGAAATGTTATAAATGGATTTCCGACGGGACACCATCAAAGAATTCGACCAGTAGTGTGAACGGCATGAATTTAACAGTTCTGTCAGTTGAAGATACCACAGAAGCAGATGAAAATAGTGGGTAAGTAGACAATGGCGCAACTGGTCATGTTATGAATAGGTCTAACTTATTGGAAAGCTTTGAATATTTTCAAAATAATCACACTGTCACTACAGCATCTGGACAGACCTATGAACAAATGGCAAATGAACTATACGCTGATGCTGATGTAAATGGACTAGCCGAACCGCTTCTTTTAAAAGATGTATGGTATATTCCAGCATTGCTGGGGCTTGTGGCTAAGTAATAACAGCCGCACGGGTCGATCGATCAGGTTAAGCTACGCTTGCCGCGGTTGGTCCGTGGATGGGACCATCTTTACATACCAAGACCCCTCCGTGTCTCGGAAAGCACGTTAAGCCGTTGGTCCCGGCTGTCATTTGTAGATCTTTAACAGTCGTTACGGGTCGTCAGAAGCTCGAAAGTCTGACAACCAGTCTTACCACGGGGTATCGTGTTACCCAGTAACTGGGTTGTGGAGGTCAGATAGGCAGTCGCTCCATGTAAAATACTGGTATTCAGCTGTATCCGGTAAAACTGGAAGCCGACTCCAACATAGTTGGGAAAAGGCTAGGCATCATGATGATTCCAGCATTATAAAGAAATTTATTTTCAGTTCTTGCTGCTCAAGACAAACTTCAGAATAGTACATTCGAATCCCGCACAGAATTATGTATATTGAATGTAAACGGTAAAGAAACAGTGAACAAGAAGCGAATAAAGCTAGGTGGGCTTTAATCGATCAAGGACAGCTAATGAGACACAATTGATTTCCTATTGTTTGGCACCACATGGGGTACGCGCCGGGCTTCATAAGTTAAGCAAGAAGTAAATTTTGACACAAATTCACAATCGTTACAACTGTATCAGGAACGATTAGGACATCAAAATAAAAAAAAAGAAACAAATATAGTACAAAAGAAATTTGGCATAAAATTGGACTATAATACAAAATTATGTGAAGGTCGTATCAACGGCAAAGCACACAGGTTGAAGTTCGGAACACGAGACCGAGCGACGAAGCCTGGAGAGCTTATTCACTCTGACGTTTGTGGACCTTTTATACACTCAATTTCCAAATTTCGATACTTTGTTCTTTTCAAAGATGACTACTTTCGGTATCATCATGTCTACTTCATTAAACACAAAAGGAAACTTCACAGCAAACTGAAACAGTTTCTACCTGAGATAAGAACCACTGGCTATGTTGTAAAAGAGTTCCTAAGCGATAATGGCTCTTCCATTATCGCTTATGAGATAATTCGATAATGAGAAAGTATGCAATACATTTCGCCAGAACGAAATGGATGCTTGGAACGAGATAATAGGACTATATATAGTAGAAACTGCTAGCGCTATGATGCATGCTCATGATGAAATACCACAAGTTCTTTGGGCAGAATTAATTAATACTTCTATCTACATACTTAATCGAACGGAACCGATAACAGTTAAGAGAAATTCCCCTTTCGAGTTATTTTATGGATAGAAACCAGGCATCAAACACTAGGATAATTGGATTGACGTGTTATGCACATAACCACGTACCAAAACAAACACGAAAGAAACTTTCTAAGAACGCCGCAAAAGGCGTCAGAATTATCGGATATGATGGAGATGATGGCTATCGAACATGGTCTAAAGAAAATTATAGGATTATCAAATCGAGAGACGTGATTTTTGATAAACAGCTCTCTCATATAAAAACCTATACTTAGATCAGACAGCAGTGGAGGCACCTAAGGTAGACAAAAACAGTTTTAATATACCATTACCCTCTTTTGAACCAGAGACACCCTATCATACCAGAAGAAGATTCACTGATGGCACACGATCAAGAAAATCCAATTAGATCCAATTAATGACTGTTAATTTTGATACTGCTGAGTCTGACTGTCGATGTCGATGACACTTCATCAACTGAAAGTATTTTACCGCATCGTGACAAAATGTGTCTAGAGATGACATTAAGAGAAGAGAAGTGTCAAAAGCATCTCAAGATGACGTTCATTTTGATGAACGCCGATAACAAGTTCCATGAAATGATCCATGAATGACTTTTAGAGATTGTTCAACAATCAAACCGCCTGGTAGATTTTATGAATTTGTTCTTAATTGTGTTGTTCTTAGTTGTGTAGATGCAATGAAGTGTGTTAATAAAAATAAATGGCGCAATACTATGGATGATGAAATAAGTTCCCTGAAAAATAACGATAACTGCCCGCCAAAAGAGATGGTCGACTTGCCTGATCATTGCGAGCGCGCCAAACTGGAACTGATCATCTGCACCGACTCGAACGCCTACCACCCTCTATGGGGCAGCGATGCCCCATAGAGGGTTATTCTTTATTCGGGGAGGAGGATTATTCTCCACTAACCTTAACATCATAAACCGCGGCTCAGAATCCACTCGAGACACAGTCCGAGGACAAACGACACAGTCATAGACCTAACACTTGCTACAGAAAACTCGATTAACCTCATTAACAACTGGCACGTATCGGACGAGCCATCTTGCTCGGACCATAGAAGGATACGCTTCACAATAACTACCAATACAAGGAAACCTGCACCGAGGCGGAACCCGCGGCGCATCGATGTTCTCGGGTTTAAACGACTCCTAGCCTCCCTATTAGATAGGCACCTATCAAAGGTAACCCTAAGAGACCAAACAACTGGAATACACCCTGACAAAGTTATCAGAATATCTAACCGAAGCATACCATGCATGCTGTAAACTGAGAGCGCCACAAACCAAGGGCAAGAGGAATCCCTGGTGGAACGCGGAACTCTGTAAACTCAGAGATGCACTGCGTAAACAATTCAATAGAGCCAAAAACACTAGACCCGGGCGACTGGGAGCTATACAAAGAAACCCAATATGCATACAACAAACAGATCAGAATCGCCAGGACATCAGCATGGCGGAAATCCTGTGAATCCATCGAGACAAATAACAAAGCCGCTAGGGTAAGGAAGATTCAGGCAGTAGATCAGGACCGAACTCTCGGCGCGCTGAATAAACCTGATAATTCATACACACTAACCGACCAAAAAACCAGTAAGGTCTTTCTCGAGACCCACTTCCCAGACTGTAGACTCCTGGAGGATGGGAGGTTGAACCATAATGGACCCCAACGGATCAGGACTGGTCGAGACCCCGCAATATAGTAACAGAAGACCGGTTAAGGTGGGCTATTGACACCTTTCAGCCTTACAAGTCCGCGGGGCTGGATGGCATTTTCCCAGGCCTGCTGCAGTGGGGGTAATCATCTGATGCCATTGCTGACGGAGATCTACGAGCCTGCATACCACTCAGATACATACCCCTCGAATGGCGCGAAGTGAAAGTAATGTTCATATCTAAACCTGGCAAAACCGACTATACACAACCCAAGGCTTAAAGGCCTAAAGCCTTACATCCTTCCTACTCAAGACCCTCGGGACTCTGCGATAGACACTTCCGAGACGGACCCCTTCGGGCCAAACCCCTTCACAAACAACAGCATGCGTACACCACAGGCAGATCAACAGAATCCGCGCTGCATAGCGTGGTTTCCAAAATTGAATGCGCAGTAGACCACAAATGCTCAGCACTGGCCGCCTTCATTGACATCGAAAGCACCTTTGACAAAACAATGTCCAATAGCATCAACATGGACCTTGACAGACACAGCTTAGACCCCACCATAAGTGGCTGGATCTCAAACATGCTTAAACTGAGAGCTGTAAGAGTAAGTAAGTCGCAGTTAACGACACTACTAGGACCATAGTGGCGAAGGGCTGCCCACAAGAGGGCGTCCTCTCGCCACTTTTATGGAACCTGGTTGTCGACAGCCTCATCAAAACACTCAACGATAAAGGTTACTTCACCGTAGGCTATGCGGATAACATAACCACAATAATAAACGGCTCCCACGAAAATACCCTATACAACCTTATGCGCCAAGCCTGAAAAATAGTAGAGGACTGGTGCAAGAAGCACCAACTATCAGTGAACCCTACAAAAACCGAATTAATTCTCTTCACAAAGAAGAGGAAATTGCTAACACTACAGCTACCACGATTCTTTGGGACCACTGTAAGCCTGTTAACTGAAACCAAATACTCGGGCATCTTTTTGGACAAACAGTTGAATTGGGCAAAACATACCAACTAGATTATTCCAAAAGCCAGCATATCTGTGGCAGTGCAAAAGACTGCTCGGCAGGAACTGGGGAATTAACCCCAAGATTCCCTACTGGCTATTCACCACGGTCATCCGACCAATTATCATATACGGCTCACTAGTCTGGTGGCCCAGGACAGACCTGAGCACAGCCCAAAAAGATCTCGAAAAACTGCAACGGTTTGCTTGTGTAGAAATCACGAGCTGTATGAGAACTACGCCCGCTACCGCCTTACAGGCAATGCTTGGACTGCCGCCTCTGCACCACACCGTGCGAGAGGAAGCGGCCCAGGCCGCTTTTAGGCTTAACATAACAGGACTCTAGACAAAAAATCGAGTCAAGCTCATACAAAAAAATAAGAAAACATTAAATAAAAATTATGAAAAACTGTTCATAATTTTTAAAGTACTCCCGATCCATCTTAAGGGGACTACAGGACCTAAACGCAATTTTTATAAGTTTTATAATGCGTTAAAGTATATGATCCACTGCAGTAAGTAAACAAAATCAGAAAAATATATGATATTCTTAAGGACATATGCTAGGTAGATAGTGTGTTGAAAACATAATATAATTGATACGATATAAAGAAATCACGAAGATACCTCTAAATATTTATTTTAAAACGCTGACAACACCTAAACCGCGGTCACTGTCAGATTGCATAGAATAGAAAGAGATGCGCGATGACACAACGCTTGTAATTTATTGCAAAATATGAAGCAATTATCTATTTACTCAAAATTGAGTTGAGTAATCGAAAATAAAAAACAACCAAGTTTTGCATTTAAATAAGACGTTCTTGTTATTAATTAAATACGTAACGTATGTTGATATTTAATGCAGATATTTTGGATTAGAACTCAAGGTAAGAGGTTAGTTTAACGTCAGTTTGTATCGAGATATTTTTTTCAAAACGTGTTTTGGTAACAACCAAGTTCTGGGAAATATGTTCAAAATTAACATATATTTTTTAGCTACCACAAACTATACAGATTTGGCTATTATTTTTCTTTAGAGAAGTCTATTTTGGTCAATTGGGTCTTGTCAGCGCCTTAACGAATAAAAACCACACTAATATACATGCAATAATTCAGATTTTTTGTCAGATTATTCTAGAAGCAACATATTAGCATAATAGTGTTTTTTTTTTTTTTTATACAATCTTTAGCTTTTTGTAAATCGATAATTGCTTCATATTTTGCAATAAATTACCAGCGTTGTGTCATCGCGCTTCTCTTTTCTATGCAGTCCAACAGTGACCGCGCTTTAGGTGTTGTCGGCCTCTAAGTAAGTTAAATATCTTGACTGAACAATTTAATAATCAAGACCACAAAGTGGAACGTAAGCTTATGTACCCAAGTCGTTTATCAAGAAGAAGACACTTGCTGTTCCAAAAGTAACTAACTACTTTGGTAAGCGCACAAGAAGGTTCGTAATACCCACGTTAGCGAATGAACTACCCCCCAAACTTATATCGCATGTCAAGTCTGAGGATCAACTAAAGAGTTCTACAAAAGCATTATTTCTCATTGTGTCCATAAAATGTATTATTTTTTTTTTGTTTAAAATGTGAGATTTTTTATCTGAACTGTAGGTATTTATTTTATATTTTATTTAGCACGATTAAGTTATAGCTTAATAAATGTATATTACTACAGATTATGAATAAAAAAAAAAAAAAAAACGCCTAAAGAAGGATGCGATCGATCGATGACCAATGATAGCATCACCCTGCGATAGAGCCCCGAAACTAAACTGCTTTCAAAAGCACTACAACATAACACTCACAGAGGAACGGTGTGACTACTCAGGCCCGAATAAGGTAAGAGTATACACCGACGGATCAAAGACCAACTCCGGAACCGGAGCCGGCGTTTTCTCACACGACTTTAACATAAACATATCCAGCCCGCTGGGAATGTTCAACACCTTCTACCAGGCAGAGTGTGTGGGCATTATACAAGCGGCGTATGCCATAGAAGTCAGGAGAGTCACGGACACACATATACGTATACGCTCCGACAGCGTGTCAGTTCTCCAATCCTTAGGGAGAAAACACAGTACTTCGAGACTTAACACAAGAATGTCACAATGCACTAGAACAGTAATGTTATTCAACCGCAACATAGTGATACTGCAATGGATAAAAGGACACAGCGGATCGCTGGGTAACGACGCAGCTGACGAACTAGCCAGGAGAGCATCCGGCACGTCAGTCTGCGGACCGAAACCAATCGTACCCATCCCCTTCAACCAACTACGCAGGTGGCTACAGGAGCTCACCCACACACAAGCGAAAAGCTGTTGGTCCTTGGATAGTAAGTTAACCAGGCGGTTATTACGCCTGGACAGGACCGGCCTGCGCCTGTTGACGGGACCATCACGGGACACTGCTCGCTAAACAAACACTTCCACACAATAGGCATAAAGGACTGCCCTCTGTGCAGGGCTTGCATGGAGGCAGAGGGAACCGTTGCACATGTGCTCTTTGAATGCACAGGCGTCACCCACATGAGAACAAAAACGCTTGGGGCACCCAGATCCTACCCAGAGGTTCTAAACAGACCAGGAATTATGATCAACTTCTGGAGGGAGGTGCGCTGGTTGGAATAATCACCGAACGGCCGCCATGGCCCACGCGCAATGGTCCACCTGAAGGACTAAGTGCGGAAACTAAACCTCTAACATAGAAGTTAACGAAACATGGGACTTAATGCCGTTGCCCAAAATACGCAAAGCTGAAAAATTTCAACTAAATGGGTTTACAAGATTAAAGAAAACTCGAATGGAAATATTGAGAATTATAAAGCCAGACTAGCTGCTGGCTAGCTAGCATAGCTATTGTTTATTCTCAAAAGAAAGGCGTCGACTATTAGAAAAAATTTAGTCCAGTCGTAAAAATGAGCTAAATCAGGACTCTAAGTATTACTGCTCGAGATAGTATGATCCTTGCGCAATTTGATGTATCTACCGCATATCTTTATGGAAGTTTAAATGAAGAAATTTACGTCAAACAGCCAGAAGGATACAACGATGAAACTAGCAAAGTATGCAAATTGAAACAGAGTTTATACAGACTTAAACAAGCACCATTGTGTTGGAACAATTTTATTGCACCAAAGGGTTTCTTCTAGAACAAGGGTTCAAACCTGGAGAAAATCCTTGTATATTCTCCATGAAAAATGGAGAAGGCAGACTACTAGCCCTATATGTTGATGATGGGATGATTGCTGGGACGTCACAGGCACTAATCAATGTTTTTCTTGAGAATTTAAAGAAGCAATTTAAAATAAAGGCCCAGATAACAAAAATTCCTATTACTTTCTAGGACTTGAAATAAAAAAAGACGAAGATTTGTCAAAATATATCAAGATGCCAACACCAAGCAGGTACTTGAAAAATGTTGTATAAGTTAAGTGTTGTAGTAAGGCTACCACTTCACCTATAGTTAAAGACTCCGAATTGAGAGAAGATGCTGAAGGAGACAATTTGTTTCCTTAGAAAAGCAGTTGGAGCCCTTGCATATCTGATGGTGAGCACAAGGCCAGACACTTAGAAGCTCCTACAAAAAGAGATATCACAAAAGTGAAAAGAACATTTCAGTATTTGAATGGTTTTCGAGATTACTGCATTACGAACTGAAAAGGCATGCAGACAGACCTGGTCCGTTACAGCAATGTGGATCATGGTGATGATCCTGACACTGGAAGGTCGACTTCAGGACTTTTATGTGTTTATGGAGATCCAATATCATGGAGAAGTCAATTACAGACATCAAGCACAATCTCCAGTACAGAAACCGAATTTGTAGCTGCTAGTGAAGCTGCAAGGGAAATAATATGGCTTTAAACAATTGATTGAAAACAGAGCAATCAACAATGATTCCTGCAGGCTTAGGAAGAGAACTGTAAACAAATGTTTTGTCGACCGAAGAGTAGACAAAAATTACAATTCCGTGTAGACAATAGATAGTTTTCTACTGAGAAATGATTACTATTCTACAGTAGAGTAGAAATAGAAACGATCATGCTAAGCCTACTGTTCTCTTGGATAATGAGTCTGCCATAAAGCATGCACTGAATCCGCCATATGACACAAAGAACAAAGCATATCAAGCTACATTTCTTTATACAAGAAGCCATAGCTTGATAGGACTATGATGATTGCAAAAATTGATACAGAAAACCAAATTGCTGACTTGTTTACAAAGGCATTGTATAAGCCAAGACTGGCTATGCTTTGTCATCAGATTGGCATGCACGTTTAAAGACTCTCGTTGTTCATGTTCCCTACCCTAGCTTCGAGAAAGATTTTAGAGTTTGTATGTCAAAAGTCTGAAGGTGAAGCTATGGACCTCCATAGATAAAGAATAACTATTGACATTGTTGTCACTTCTATATGTACCTACCTATTTTCCTTGTAAAATGCCTTATATATAAATAACCTTACATTATGATATTTATGCCTCTATTTCTATAACTTTATTAAATACTACAAAGACTAGTACTGTCATAAAAAGAAGGGAAATAGCACTATTTGTATTTCTTAGCTCACACTTTCAGTTTTGTTAAGAAAACCGATTGATAATCAGCACTAATACGCTGGCGTATACTATAACAGTAACAATTCTACATGGATATTTAATTTTTTGAGTGTTATTTTTTTATAATTCAAACAAAACAACTACTTACTACTATTTTACAGGTGTAACAGCAGAATTTTACAAAATTCATAATCAAGCAAGGCTGAATCTTGCACGACACGTTTAAAACTGAGACCTCAGACAAAAACAAAACAACAAATTGAAGTTGAACTGACCTGTGAAGAACAATGTTGATTTTTTTACTTGTAAATAATGGTAATAGTTACTTTTTGCAACGTTTGAATCATTGCTAAGACTGCAACACAGAACATATATACCATAAAGAGTGGTCTGCAACTTTAACAAACAAACAAAACTTCTTCCTTCACTAGTTCACTCCCTCACACCAATCACAGCATTAGTGGTGTGACTAATATATTGGTATTAGTTAATAGATTAGTAATATTATACATATTATTAATCCGACAAACTCTCGCTAATATTTAATATTCACATAATCTGGGATTAATTTCACTTGGCAAGGAATGGCACGGATCGGATTCACTCTGCCGTTCTTGAAGTGAATGAATGCCGAATGGCAACAAACGAACTTAATCTATCGGTATATCGATCTCATTTTATTGACTTGTAGGTACTTACGTACGAAAGAGACATCTGCGGGCGAGTTTAAACAATTATGATGGTGGTGATTTTAACAATTCGTTTCAAACAGCAACACTTAACAGTCATACTTATTTTTATGGTATAAAATGTCTTGCGCTCTAGTTGACATGTATTAATTGTAATTATAATATTATTTATTTATTTCAACTTTAATTAACACGGTTTAAAACCAATTACAATAATTAAAGGCAGAGACACAGACAGAAAATATTAAATTCAGATAAAAACATAAAATAATAAAAAAATGAATAATACTTTCATTAATCCCTCACAGAATATAAATATTGAGCATATTAGTACGAGGGCGGGTCAATAAGTCCGTGACTTTTGGAATAAAACACAGATTTTTTGATAAAAAAATAATTTTATTTTTCAACGTAGTCTCCCTTGAGCTCTATACACTTTGTCCAACGCTTCTCCAATTTTTTTATCCCTTCCAAAAAAAATGATTTGTCGAGGTCCTCAAAATAGGCCTTTGTTTGCGAGATGACTTCATCATTGGAGTCAAATCTTTTTCCACCAAGCCATTTCTTCAGGTTTGGGAACAAGAAGTAGTCGCTCGGAGCCAAATCTGGAGAATAGGGCGGATGAGGGAGCAATTCATAGCCCAATTCATGGATTTTTGCCATGGCAACTGCACATGTGTGCACCCTTGCATTGTCTTGGTGGAAAAGAACTTTTTTCTTGGCCAAATGAGGTCGGTTTTTTTTCAAATCGTCATTGAATCGGTCCAATAAATTGGCATAATATTCCCCATTGATTGTTCTTCCCTTTTGAAGGTAGTCAATGTGGATTATCCCGCGTGCATCCCAAAAAACAGTCGCCATAACTTTATTGGCTGACAAACCCACCTTGGCCTTCTTCGGCGCCGATTCACCCTTAGAAACCCACTGTTTTGACTGTTGTTTGGTCTCTGGTGTGTTGTGATGGATCCATGTTTCGTCCACGGTTACAAAACGGCGCAAAAACTCCTCCATATTGCGATTAAACAACGCCAAACCTTCCTGTGAAGTTGTTACACGATTGCGTTTGTGGTCGACTGTGAGCAAACGCGGCACCCATCTTGCGGAAAGCTTTCTCATGCCCAAGTGATCATTCAAAATTGAAACCACTGAGCCATGCGAGATCCCTACGGCTTCCACAATCTCTCGCACTTTCAATCTTCGGTCGGCCAACACCATATCGTGAATTTTTTCGATTGTTTCGGGTGTAGAGACCTCAACTGGGCGTCCAGGACGTTCGGCATCTTCAGTGCTTGTACGGCCACAACGAAATTCAGTAAACCACTTTTTTACCATTGAAATCGATGGTGCAGAGTCCCCATAGTATTTATCAAGCTTAGCCTTGGTCTCGGTAATGGTTTTTTTTCGCAAGAAATAATGCTTAATAAGCACACGAAATTCACTTTTTTCCATTTTCTCCTCAAATTAGTGAGTAGTCTGATAAAAATAGCTGTCAAACACAAACTAACTGACGCAGCAAGTTTAAATTTTGACAGGAGTCAACTGACAGATGCCTGTTGACAGGAGCAGTGTTGCTGTTTCAGTAAAGAGGTCAGAAATTCAAAAAGTCACGGACTTATTGGGTCAATAAGTCCGTGACTTTTTGAATTACCTCGACCTCGTATTATGGCTATAACTTCTCCAAATTGAACACGGCAGTGTTACGTATTATTAGGTCTTATTGAAATATAACTGATACTCAAATATTAGGCATTATAATGCCTAATATTTGAGTATATTACTATAGTTCGTTTTTTAATCCCAGATACTAATTTGACATTTCAAATGATTGTTGTTCGTTTTTTCAATTTGGAGTTTGTCATTTGCATGTGTCAATTTAGTCTCAGAGAACAGACTATATACGAATATATTCATATTAGCCATCGATCACTAATAAAGAACTAGTGATCGATGATATTAGCTAATAAATATCGGTCACAACATATCATTGATCAACGCCCACCGAGTAAGTAGTACTACACCCGCAGACTAGTAATAATGCACCGTCAATACATCAATGTCAAACGATGTCAAATACAATCATCGTCTCACAGATAATTAATTATCACAGTTACAGTGACAGTGTACAATATAGTACTTTTACACACGTAGATTTTTTTAAACAGATAAGGGTCTAAAAAACAAATGAATAATGTGTAAAAAAACCTGTCCGCTCCAAAAGGGGTACGTACAATGGTACATACAAATATTTTTTGAAGACCGGTGAAAGATCATCGCACATTCTATAATAATGCGCGCTACACGTCTTCAATTTTTCTGTGCGATTTATCTGAACAGTCGAATCGTACAGTGAAATCGTTATGTGTGTAGAACAAACAGTTGAACTGTACAGTTTAACTGAGATCTAATCAAAATATGAATTGATAAATCTGTACATATAGAACTGTACAGTTAAAACTGAGAGTGTGTAGTCGAAAACTGCGCAGTTTTGTCAGTTTTGCTGCAGCGAGCGTGAAGTGAACACGTAATTTCTTCCTTGCTCTCCGCTTGTACGAAAACTCGTGGCCCATGGCCCAACGCGAATGGCTGGAAGAGTTTATACAACAATACCAATCAGAGCCTTCATTATGGAAACCAAAAGCAAGGAATACCACAATCAAGTAAAAAAAGATTCAGCTTATGAGAAGCAAATTTTGAAAAATCAAAATGAAAAGTTATTTATTCAAACTAGGCTGAGAATCAGCACTTTTCGAACGTCAAAGTTACATAAGACAGTCCCCAAACGCCCACCGTTCACCACTTCCTAGTGCTTTAGCTGGGAAGAAGAAGTGGTCAACAAACTCCCCAGCAGCACAGCTGTCTGTTCAGTTAGAGAAAAAAAAATGGATTCTATACAACAGTATGCAAAACAATTTACATTACGTGCAACACAAAACATTAAATTATCAGCCATATGTCAGCTAGCACACCACTATACTTACAAAAAAAAAAGAAAAGTAACAGTCACAAATGATGAACTAGGACCATCAAAGTAAAATAAATAAACAATTAATTACTAATAACAAAACAAAACAATGGTCAGCAAGACGACCTGTCACCACAAGCAGCACCCGTTCACGAGCATAACGCAAAAATCAGCCATTACCCCCCTCGCCATATTTGAGGGAAGGAGGCAACCCGACCCCCGACGCTACCACAAGCAGTGACATCTAAGGGAGCATGACGAACTTGCTGCCGGTTGTAAGAATAATATAATCAGTTATCGAGGTAGGAGCTAGCTAACCACATATTGCAATACAACTCAACAAAAAAACATTGTAAGAGAAGATTATGTCAATAATAAACGCAATTAAAATTAAAAATAAATTGACTTATATAGTCAAATAAAATAAACAATTATATGAACTCATATAACCTGGCTCTAGGTAAGCTAATTCTGGAGAAAGAACATAAACATTGTCTTGAGTTAATCACAGCGACCAACAATTCTTATCGTTTAAGTAGTCGTTGATAGAATAGTATGCCCTTGAACAAAGTTTGGATTTTACTTTAGTTTTAAACGCATTAAAAGGTAAACCTAGCAAAGAAGACGGTTATAAAAAGTAATACCAAGCCCAACAAACGAGTTATGAACCTTGTGAAGCACGTGAAATGGAGCACGTATTATTTCTGGTGTTAATATTGTGAATATCACTGTTTTTAATGTATAAGTGTATATTTTGCCTAATATACTCGTATAAGATGTTGACGATGATGAATTGTGATGCCACCATGAGAATACCAATATCTTTAAAAAATCTCTCAGAGAAACTTTGGCACCTAGCTGGTAAATTGCTCGAACAGCTCGTTTTTGAAGAACAAATATATTTTGAATGTCAGCGGCTTTGCCCCACAGCAGAATACCGTAGGACATAACGCTATGAAAATAACTAAAATATACTAACCAAGCTGTATCAACGTCAGTGTATTGTCTTACTTTCCCGACGGTGTAAGCGGCCGAACCCTAGCGGGAAGGCGCTAGGGTTGATACATGAGGGCCCCACTGAAGTTTGGCATCTACTGTTATGCCCAGAAAAACTGCCGACTCTACAGTTTCAAGAACCTCTTTATCCAATACGATGTTGTGTCCTAGATTTCTAACATTCGGTAAAGCGAACTTTATACATTTCGTTTTCTTAGCATTGAGAACTAAGTTATTTTTCGTAAACCAATCCGTAACAATTGAGAGTGCACTGTGTACGTCGTCAATATTATCTTGTCTATTCCTGTCTACTTTAAAAATAAGAGAGGTATCATCTGCAAACAGTACAACGTCACAGATACCCTTTATAGAATGGTAAGTCATTAATATACACTAAGAATAAGAATGAACCCAGTATTGAGCCTTGTGGTACACCTAACTGAACTAGAATCCCGGAAGATTTCACACCATTAACATTTACACATTGCAACCTATTATGTAAATATGAACTTATTACTTTAAGAGCTTCATTTGGGACACCGTAATGATGTAGTTTACGCACAAGCGTGTGATGTTGCACGCAATCAAAAGCTTTGGTAAGATCACAGAATACTCCAATAGCATTTTGCGAGCTCTCCCATGCGTTAAATATGTGTTTCAGCAGTGCAACACCTGCATCTGTAGTCAAACGACCTTTTGTAAAGTATATATATTGTTCATTATGAAGGAGGCTGTTTAAAATAAAATATCTTAGCAACTGCTTGAGTATTAGTTTTCAAATATTTTGCTAAATGCAGGTAAAATAGAAATAGGCCTGAAATTGCCAACGTCTATTTATTACCTGATACAAATAATGTTATGACTTTACTACCTACTCGGTCAGGAAAGTTCCTAAACTACGCGAAATAGGTCCTCAGGCTCAAAGTAACAAAGATGCTATATGTTAGATATAAAGAAAATTAATAACCTACGCTGTAATTATAACAAGGAACACAAAAAAGTAATTGCCTCAAAATCAGGATCAGGCGCCGAAGATATTTATGAGCCAATGTTATGGTATTACCCATTATTGCGTTTCTTAGACGATCAAAATATAGCAAGGCTTAGTCGGTCGAATTTGGATGATACAGAAGACGAGGTAAGTAAATGAAACTTAGTAGTAGCTTTATTATACATATGTATATAGTTTTATTTAATCAAATAAACTTATTTTGCCAAGGGACCTGACCTTCATTATTAAAATAGTTAATTCTTCTCTTATCATTTTGGGTGTCCGACTTATGTTTCCCACGTTTCTTCTCTGTAAAGGTTCCATAGTCGAAATGTCTGTTGTATATCCTGATATAATGGTTCCAGTATTGTTCTCGATCAAAACAATCTGGATTGGATTAGTATAAGAATTTGGCATTTTTTAATCAGATAATTATGCAATGCACAACATGCCATAACGACGGACTCAATTATATTTAGATGTAAATTTGTATCCGTGTGAAAGATTCTGAAACGTCAAGCCAGAATGCCAAAGGCATTCTCTACAATTCGTCGTGCACGCGAAACACGATAATTGTAGATTTTTCTTTCTATTGAAGTCAATTCTGCTTGTCTAAACGGTTTCATTATATCAGATCTCAACGGAAACGCGTCATAAGAAACAAAAACGTAAGGCAAACGTCTCTGACTTTTTCTTACAGCTTCTTCGCTTGGAATTTACAATTGGTTGTTTTGGAGCATTTAAAAAAAATGGGTATTTTGTAATACGCCTCCATCTGAAACGGGCGTTTGTACCGAAATCACATAATAAAAACTGATATTGAGCGTCAACAACAGCCATAACCCTGCTGGGTACTTTTATAGTTGTAAAATTCTGATCCACATCCTTTAGTTGGAATAATAGCAATATGTTTGCCATCTATTGTGCCAAGTAGATGTGGAAAGTCCCACCTTTCTTCAAATAACGCACTAATTGCTTTCCATTCATTGCAACTCCGTGGAAACTGAAACAGTTATTATAGTTATAGGATTTATGATTTTAAAGCTGCAAATCATGAACAAATCATGTCGCTTTGCACAATATAGTTAATTAAAACCTATGACTATTACAGATTAACGCGATGAAAACCTCGGGTGCAACATCAGTGTCTGAAAATTTAGCAGCGCATTCAGAGTTAAATGATTCTAAAAATGCTTCTGTACCGAGTCCTACGGCTTCCATCTCAACCAGTTCTTCAACTTCGACTGGTCAAGGTTCGGCACCTAAACGGGTAGCGAAACGAAAAAATAATGAAGAATTAACCAAAGAAGTTTTGCATTCCGTTCAGGACCACATTAAACGGCTGACACATCAAGAGGACCGCTACAATATTATTGGAAAAATGGTAGCATTGGAACTTCGAGAATTTAAAAATAAACAACAACAGTTGTTAGCTGAAAAAATAATAAACGAAACTTTATTCGAAACGGAGATGCGAAATCTTACAATGGTGCCGATTCCCTTGTTCACAAACTAAACTAAATTTAAGTTCAGTGCATCTTTTTCTTTCTATTTCTTTAAGAAAAGGACAGAAGATAAATTTTAGTTTAGTCCTGTCAAATTAATCAGCGCCTGATACTACTCTATACAAGTTTAGACGTGATTAAAAACTTGCCTACTAAAATTACGTCAATTTACGTCAAGCGCTGATTAATTTGACAGGACTAAACTAAAATGTATCTTCTGTCCTTTTCTTAATGAAATAGAAAGAAAAAGATGCACTGAACTTAAATTTACTTTAGTTTGTGAACAAGGGAATCGGCGCTAATGTCACATAGGGTAATGGCTTCAAGAACAATGATATTAAATTATATTCAATCACGGTCAAGTAGTTCCACTTCTATACCATCACCATCTTATAACTATATGCCATCACCATCGCAATATACAGGCACTTCGATTCAGTCACCCGTATCTCAGCCGCAGTACTGTCATACAATCACACCATCACGATCTCATAACTCTATGCCATCAGCATAGCAATATACCTACGGTACTTACCTATGGGTCACGAAGGCCCCACACAGGCAACAGGAAGAAATACGGGTGGGTTTTAGTCAGTAAGAGTCTGACACACCCTCCCGCTCCGCCCAGAGCGGGAGAATTTATTTGATGATTTCCCGATTTCCCACACCCAAAAAAAAAAAAAAGGTACTTGAAATCAGTCATCCATAGGTACCTCAGCCTCAGTACTGTCCTGCAGTCACAAGCACCTCAAACGGCGAAATTAAATATACTGACACAAACAAATACAAATCTTCATAAGATCAGGAAATTCAAGAACAAACAATGGATGCTATTGGCTATTGGTGCTACTACGGTCCAACTGTCAATTCCGGACTGGACAGAGGAAACAGCGGGGTCATGTCATATCATCATTAGTATCGCGATTTGAAATCTACGATTGAAACTTGTGGTGTGATGAGATGATTTAATTTTAAAAAATATATATTACGAGTAATTTTCATATGTATCGCAGTTTGTAATCAACAATTTTGAAACTTGTGCTGTGATGATGATTTAATTTACTTACCTAGTCCTTGTGTAAAACCTTAAATATTGCTGCACAGGTTTCTGGTATGACGGCGGAAAGTGCATGTGGTGATAATATAGTAGAAAATTTTAAACATTAATAAGATATCCCCGTAGCCGTTAATCTTTCATGGGGTGTTATAGCGTTTCTCAATATGGTGTCTTGCCTTTCTAGTAATGGTGTCACTAAAGACAGCAAATGCAAATAAGTATCCTCGTTCATTCTCAAATAATTATTGTAATCTTTTGGAGTAATTCTCAATTCATTTATCAAGTATGTGTGTGAATACGATTTTCTCAACAGAAGCCAATGTTTACACCACAATTCACGTTTTTTTCATTTTCGTCTATTTTCTTGTAACACAGATTTGTCCTACGATCGCTAAAGCGTCGTCTATGGAGGCCATGATGATAAAAACTGAAAGATTGCGCAGTTTACTTCAAAGTGTAGGGCTGTATGGACCTACGATTTATGTGTACAGTTTTAACTGTACAGATAAATCGCACAGATAAAACTGAAGGTGTGTAGCGCGCATAAGTAAAATTCATGTGATCGATCACTCTCTATAGCACCTTCTGCAAACCAGGGATCACACATGGGAATATAAACTGCCACTTGCTCACCTCAGCTGTCGCTACTATCCGGCGTCTAAAAATGGGGTTAAAACAGAAAGCTCACACACAGTACAGCACATTTGTCCGGCTTTATACCATTGTTAAAAACAGAACACAGTTGAAAACAGACTTGTTCTCTTGGGAGCATCACCTGTATACGTATTTCTCCCATTAAAGTCTTCAGGTTTCAAAAGGATAGTACATAGTCTCGAATAACGGTTTTCCATTTTTTTTTTCGTTAATTCGAGACTGATATTTATTTTTAATGAACTAAACTCAATGTTTCAGCGGTCCGGGTTCGGACCGCGGTCCGCTATTTGGAGACTGCTGCCCAATATTATATTGTAGTGTATGCCTTAGACATCAATAGTACTACTAAGTAGTACTAAGTCTGTGCGATCAATCAATCTGCAGTGATATCTTGAATCAACATTATGAAATTACAAGCCATATGATGATGATGAGATGATCGCAGATGGGCGGTGGGTCAATCTGGATTATAACCTTAGACGATCAACGTGGCATCATTTTTTTTTGAATTAATTGTGTAATTTATTAGCATTACACGATCAATCTAACTACAACGGGGTTAAAAATTGTCATAGGTGGTACCTAGCACTGTTCACCGTCTAAAAGCTGCCATTGTTTTGATTACTTTTGTGTCGATCACAAATTAAACGAAAACTAGATAAATGTGTATGCTACTTGGAGTGTAGCACTATTAAAAGACGAGTTAAGGAAAAGAGAAGCGTCTACCACTGGTAAAAGCAGTGTTAGCGGAAAAGTTAATAAATCATGAACGTTTTATTAGGTTACTAGCTGCGCTCCGTGGTTTCACCCGCCTAAGGGGTTGGACCTAGTATCGTTTGGCAGGAGTTGGGGGTAAAAGGGGCTAAAGTTGGTAGGGGTTGGGTCCCCGATTCTAACGCTACCACTCTTATTAAAAGGTAATGCATATTTTTCGAGAAATTAATAAAAAATGTTTCTAACCTCAAATCCGATAAGAAGCGAAAACGAAACGTTTAAAATGGGCGATTGACAACGAAAGCTGCCCCAGTATCTGTAGTCAGTATCCAGTATCAGTATTTGTAGTCAGTCCGTGGTATAAAATGTCGGACAAAATCGATAACACGGAATGTAAACAATAAAACAGGTATGCCATTTGCGTCATGTGTCACTGTCATTTGTTTTCGATCGTTCCGTTCAAAAAATTCACGCAACTCGAGGAGAAATCCTCGAGTTACGTGAATTTTTTCTCAGTGTTTGTACTTCCACTGATCGTATGTGTGTGCAAAAGGCAATGTTACTACTGTTACTAGGAGAACTTAGGATGCAAGAGCGAGCGAAGTGAGCTCGGGACTTGGGGCACCCTGACTCGGACAGGTTAGGTTCGAGGTTGTTTTTTTTTTAAGCTCTAGAGGCCCGCGAAGCGGGCCTCATACTACGCCATTTAATCGACTTTAAGTGTTTTGAGGTTAGTTTACAATAATTTGTTTTGCTCAAGAACGGTGCGTTACCTTTTCATGGGAATAGTGCCAGGGGGCAGAGGGCACCCCGCCCCCCAATCTCCCCCGCGAAGCTGGGCCCATACTACGGCTTTTAAGCGACTAAGAGTTTTGAGGTTAGGTTACAATAATTTGTTTTTCTCAAGAACGGTGCGTTACCTTTTCATGGGAGTGGTGCCCGGGGGCAAGGGGCACCACCCCCCAACCTCCCCCCCACTCCCACCCCCCTTCTCCTGTCAAACGATACTAGTTTTTTACCCAAATTTCATCCAAATCCTTTCAGCCGTTTTAATGTCAAAGCGTAACAAACAAACACACTCGCATTTATAATATTAGTAAGGATTTTGTGTTTGTTGACTTAAGTTCTTTTTTATAGGTGACAGGACGTGCACGACAGGAATAAATAACCTGATCGAAGTTGAAAACCAATTCGAGAGTGTTTAATGTGAATTCTAGCATTGATTCATTATGATAATATAAACACACACACACAGACACCTTTACAATCATTTATATCACACCACAAGTACCTGTAAGTAATGAAAACAGACTTAGTTCTCTTGGGAGCATCACCTGTATACGATTTTTTGTCATAAATTCTTCAGGTTTAAAAAGAATAGCACATAGACTCGGCGAAATATCGGGTTTCCAATTTTTTTTCTGAGAGCTTTCTCCCACAGTATTTGTCTTTTAAAATATTTGGCAAATTCATGGGTCCCCGTATTTTTGCAGCCAACAGCTGCGCAACGGAGCATATTAATTAAGTACCCGTAAAAAAAGTCGCTTGTTTACAAAAGTTTATGAATACTGACAGCTAGCTGTCAAATTCATAGACGCTGGATAGTAGCGACATCTAAATCCCGTCAGGGTGGTATATGTGTTCTGTGATCTAAATTGAGCAAGTGGCAGTTTTTATCCATGGACATGTTTTGTGTTGCAATCTCATCGATTGACTACTGATTTCCCTGATGATTGAACTGATGCTAGCTTGACCGTCTAAGGTCTCCCTTACACTCTCCATGCTTCCCTTGAAATGAAATTGCATGATAATAGGCACAAGAATCAGAAAAAATACGATTTGTTTTCTTTAAGTGAATATTTTGAAAAAACTAATTTTCTACACAGTTTGTGGAACTATATTGATTTGGGTAGGTATGTCTCTCTTTTTTTCCAATATAATAATTAAAAAAAAAAAAACATTGACAGATTGAGTGGGTTGGGCTCATGTTGGTTTAGGAGTAATAGTGTTCTGTGGGTTGGGCACGGGTACCATAGTGAAAAAAAGTACCTAACTATTACTATTCTATTATATCGGATCGAACAACACTAAAGTTTATTACAAAATACTTCTTGCAAATTGAAGTAAAATACATGACACCACTAATTACTGCAATTGCCGCAGCATTACCTCCAGGCTTAGTTAATGTTTTAAGTGTGTTATTTCTTCTTATCTATATGCTCGTGCAACATACCAATGCGCTAATAGCTCGTAATAAGTTTTATAATGAGTTTGTGTGAAATGGTGTCAAGTTAGTTAAAATAAAATGTTCAAAAAGTTAAAGGACAAATTGGCTGAGGAGGTGAAGTCATCGCCTCAAAGGATTCAGCAATTTGCTCAAGCTGCTCAGGTGATTATATTTATCGTAAACAATCAATAACATATCACTATACCAGTGACCTTATTGCTTAGACCTACATAGTTAGGTACTACGTATTAGCTATTATTTCTACGTAATATTCGCCTATCTTATTGGGTTCGATTATTTAATCAACTTTCACTTTATCCAAGTTGCAAGTAATAAGAACTAAATTGAAATCGTATTAGTGTTGTATGCTGTGTATTTTAATAAGACTATTACGGTACAGGCTGCTGTCACATCTGCTTCCAGTAGTATAACTGATATAACAAATAGTGATCTATTCTCAATTGGAGATACTGGTGAGTCAATTATATAATTTACTTTATAACTAGTTTGTGCCTTAAGTATTTTATATACTATAAACTTTTGGTTAGATTAAAATGTTAAAATTAAATAGTGCTGATAAAATTTTCTTACTAGATATTTTTATTTTCCAGATAGCCAGCAGCTTCGCTCTGGCAAAGCACAGTCATCATCACAAAGCAGTCAACAGAATACATTCCAAGATGTTGCTCTTGTCCAGCCCTTACAGTCTAATGAGTCACTAGACTACATGTCTTCACATGACATACTTGTAAGTTTATTCAAGTGTTTATTTGTTGTTATAAAACTATTGCCACACATGCATCCAGGGGAAGTACTTAAAATAATGTGGATAACTAATAAATAACTTTACTGTTGATTGTTTATGTTAAGTTTACATGATACAGGGTTCATTATCCAAGGAGAGGCTGGGAAGCACCGTGCTTTATGGACCAGTGATTTTTATAGTAGCTATGTTTTTTTTGGGTAGTGTAGACCCTGTTTAGTGTATTTTTGATAACCTTAAAGCCAGCAAAAGCGCTTGGACATGTTCAGTTTGAAGGGGATGGCAGGGTCTTTGTTTGCTCGCTCACTATACTGTGTCTGAGCTGGGGTGCCCAAAGTCCAACAACAAAAAGACCAACTGCCAAATATTAGCATCACTTACATTCAATTATGTTTCATTACCCAGATCTTTTAACACTTTTAGTGCCACGATAAGTCGTTTGTGTGCCCACAACTCGCCTCCCGCGTCGTATACCTATATATATAAATAGCTGTAGGTAGCATATGACCATGCCCAGCACCCACCTAGCAAATCAAAACGTGGTACTAGGGTAAGGGCGAGTTGTGGGTACACAAACAAATTATCATTCTACCCGGCAGCCGGGTGCTTGGCACTAAAAGTGTTAAGAGTACAAATAAAACTATTATTTGCTCTTTCATTAGTTATATTATTTGCTTGTAATTGAGTTAATTGCGGCATCAGCTATTTCCAAATTTATTAAACTTTGTGTGTGTCTTCTTCGACGTCAGGCCCGTGTTTGCCCGGGTTGACTCCAGGTTCCACGCGGTGAAACCCATCTTGGGCAAGTCGAAAAAAAACACTCTCACATTCGGTACCCTGCGATTCGGATAGCGCTCTTGATACATCCGTCGCGCCAAGGATCCATTGCCGTCTGCTCTACCATACATAAATACGATATCCGCATATTCCTGATTGGAAAAAGCAGAAACAGCCACTTAACTATTAATAAAACCGGCGTAGGAGCGCACTATATGTCAACTCAAAACAATTAACTCAAAAATCAACACGTGTAGGAGCTTAAGGCTCTGGACACGGTGAAACAAAAATTTCCAAAACTAACGCAAACAACACGTGCAGGAACGCAAAGGGCTACAACTGAACACGGTTAATTGTGCAACAACACAACAACGTCCACTCACAAGGGCAGCTGTAGTTTGAATAATAGTAATAACAATAAGTAAAAGATGTAACGGCTTCAACACAGACTGACTGACCCTGCCTAAGAAAACACGACTTTGTTGTCTTAGTAACTAAGATCATTTTGCTGTAAAAACCAACGTACTTATCGCTATTTCCTATTCATTGGGCGTTCTACTTGGAAATGCCACCGCACCGCGCGCGGCGGCCATTGTTTAGATAATCCCCTCATTTTGCATGTGCAAAAAAATCTTAGAATTGAACTAAGTTATCATTTCGAACACAAAGTAATTTTTTAAGCAAAAAATTTTAAATTTTAGACTAATTAAATAGTCTATATAAATGAGGTATATAGAAGGCAAAATCAGCAATATAATTTTGGAGTGCCACATGGCACCGTGTTAGGACCGTTCTTTTTGATCATGTATATAAATGGTCTCCCAATTCGCACCCGTCATGACACAATCTTGTTTGCTGATGACATAAACTTTCATTGTAAAATGTGAAATGAAAGTACGTATGAACGATGAACAAGAAATAAACAAAGCTAAAAACGACATTATACACTGGTTACATTCCAATAACTTAAAAATTAATATGTAAAAACAAAAATGATGGAATTACGAACGAATAAAATTGCTGCTAAATGTCAAATATAACGACACTAATATAGAACGAGTAGCAAGCAGTAAATTTCTGAGCATACAGTTGGATCAAAATTGTGACTGGAAGATACATGTCAATCACGTTTGTGACAAACTCGATCGATTTGTCTATGCATTAAAAAGAATAAGAGTCACAGTGTTAACAGAAGCTGCTCTTTGCGCATATCACGGATACATTTCGACATTAGTCGCATATGGACTTTTAATGTGGGGATCTTCGGTGGATATCGGCGTTTAGAGTACAAAAAAAATGTGTGCGTACAATCTGTGGAGCCTGATATACCGATAGCTGTAAGCCATTATTCAAAAGCATAATATTTTGCCTTTACCGTGTACATTAAAGAATGATGCCTATTTGTCCAAAAAAATCCGGAATATTTCACGAAGCATAAAGATGTAATTAAAAGAGCTGTAGCTCCTAGGAATAAAAATAAGCCTAAACATATGCTCTGCGTACCACAATGTAGGCTCGGGTTGTACGAAAGGAATTCTTATATAACGGCTATAAAGGAGTACACACCTTATAATAATTAATTTAATGTTTAATATTAATGAATCGTGACATCGTCCAAGTAATCTGTAACTAATTAGAAACCTTTTTGACAGAGTTTCTGTTCAGTAAATTTTAATTGGTTGAGGGTTAGTTCTTTAACATGACTTGGGAGTATGTGTTAGAAACATACTTGGGCACTTAAATATGAATGATTATTTTTCACCATACATTCTCTAAAAAAAATATATATATAATAACATTATTTGCAGTTTAAAAATTATTTGGAACTCAACCTTTTTGATGTACAGTGAAATGGTGCCCTCTAGCGGGAGAAATTGGCAATAGAGTTCCCTAAAATAGTGCTCAAATCAAGTGTTTAACTTTAACAATTGGTGATTGTTTAACACTAAAATACTATTTACAAATTTTATTTGCAGGACAATCAAAGACAAAGGCGGCTATCAAATAGCTCGTTCGCAAGTGATGTATCTTTTAGATTACCAAGCTATGAAACTCCTTCTATGTATCATCTACAAGTAAGTTATATTTACATTAAAACAATATATTTTATGTTGTTTAAAATACCTTATCACCAAAAAGATATAAGTACTTTAGAAATCCTGCTATACCTACTAATAATCTTTTTTTAGTCTGATATGGAGGTGTCGGCGAGTGAGGCTGAAGAGCGAGGTTTCTCGAGTGGCAATGTAAGCCTTGATCGGGTAACGAAGGAGCAGCTGTATGCGGCATACCGACGAACACAAGAACGATACACCAAGTACAGAACACAATATGGCGATCTAGCTCGTCACTACAAATTACTAGAAAGAGAAAATGCTAAAGCAAGAGTAAGTATGAAGCTCTCTTTTCTTTTCTCTTTAAGGTCATTAATGTCAGATATGTTATTCTAATTTATGTTTTCAGAGTGTTTTAGTTGAAACCCAAGACAAAGCTTTAAGAAGAATATCAGAGCTTCGTGAACAGTGTGCTTTGGAACAAAGTGCAAAGGTAGATACATTTCATATATGGTACAGCATAGATGAAAATATATTAATTTAGGTTCAAACTCCCATTTAGAACGCATCCAATATTTCGCAATTACCCTACCTTCAGTTTGGTAGCGATTGATACACGACAACAGGTTCCTAACTGGACTGAAAGGTTTTGTTTGTATGCTTCGAACGCGTTTTAAATCGTAATTTTGTCTTAGATTTGGAGCTTTCTTTTTCAATGGTTACATTTGGACCTTTTTACTATAGGTACTGAAAGTGTCTGATAAAATCATCACATATTATATTATGGGTAATAATGTTTACAACTGTTAGGGAGGTTATTAGGATCAGTTGAAAAAATAACCGTCAGCTATTTTATTTAAAAAGAAAACAGCGCGAGTGCTACTTCCAATTTAGATTTCTTACTAATTCCGATTAGTGATTTTAAATGGCTTAACGTGCAGTTACGTGTGGGCTTACAGTTTGCCTACACGTAACGGCCCGTTAAGTCATTTTACTGCTTGATATTTATGTAAATAGCTATTTAAATATTAATTATGACTATTTTTTATTTAGTTTATTGTTCAGTTTTTAATGTCGAACTTGTAAAAAAAACATGCGTTTTGTCATTTTTAATTTACCAAAACTGCAATAAACAACTGTCGCTTTAAATCAGTGCCTTATAATAATATTAATTCAACAATTTTTCTTTTATTTCTTCTTAACGGATATGATAGATACAAGTGTGTAATCAAAGAATAATTTTGATTCTTTGTTTTAGGCCCACCTTGAAAAAGCCCTTCGTATTGAAATTGAGGAAAAGGGTATGAAAATAGATGCACTTAGTACTAAAGTGAAATTATTACAAAGTAGTTCAAACATTTCTAGCAGTAATGATAAAAAGGAGAACAAAACTAAATCGAGTGAAGGTGATGGCGATGTACAGCTAATAAATATATCTAATGATAATGAGGTAAATCAGACCAATGAAGAATCTTCAGCGGCAGAAATACTCGTTCTGAATAATAAGATTGAAAAAATGGAACAATTACTCAACAAGTATAAAGAATCGCTAAAGTCAAGTAAAGAAAAGAATTCCCAAATCAATACAGAGATACAAATTCTGACAAATGACCTTGAAAATAAAAATAAAGAAATCGAACAATTCAAGCTTGCTACTGAACAATTGACAGAATCGAAGCAAAAGATTGAGGAATTAAATAATATCAATGAAGAACTACAGAATAAGATTAATGTCTATGAGTTCAATAAAACGAGAGAACTATCAACACTAGAACTTGACTTTCAAAAAGCTCAAGAAGAAATAGTAGAATTACGTGGCAAGATTGAAATATTTAGCAAGAGAGAAGAAGAATATGCTATTTCCTTAGCAGAAAATAAATTAAGTATTCACAAAGAATTGGAAAGTAAAGAAGCAGAAATAAAATCGCTTAAAGATCACCTGGAAGCAAGTAAGAAAGAAATACTATCACTGAATATAGTTGTAAATGACTATAAAAATAATGTTTCATTATTGGAAGCAGAACGGTCTAAGCTTAGTCATGATAGCTCTGAACTGACCTCAACAAAATCTAAAATATTAGAGTTGGAGTCCCAAATAGAGGAATTATCAAAAAAATGTCAGACCTTAGAACAAATAAAAACAAAAGCTGATGAAGGGTATAAATGTCTCCAGTTACAAATGAAACAAGAAACTGCAGAGAAGTTAGCTATGATAGACAGAAACACGTATTTAGAAAATAGAAATTCTCAATTGAGTGAAGAAAACGCTAAGAAAAGTTCTCAGATAGGGCATTTAGAAAGTGAACTACAGAACAGGGAAAAATATCTAAAAAATCGAGCTTTAGAAGAGTCAAAAAAAGACCAGCTTCTTGACGAATTAAGTATATGGAAAGATAAATACGCAAAATTAGAATCAGAAATACAAGAAGAAAGAGATGAATTAATTAAATTGCAATCAGAAATTGAAAAACTTTTAGCAAACCATGAGTTATTGCAAAATCAAAATGTTGAGTTCCGTAAAGTTGTTACTGATTTGAAATCAGAAAATGCCATCATGCATGAAAAAATGGTTAGGAATACCAAAATGAAAACAAATTGTTTGAGACTTGCGAGTGAAGTTAAGGATATGAAGAAAATTATTCACTTAATTTCAACCGAGGCGAAATCATTGCAAACAATTAATAACGAAGCATTTATCGCTCTTACTAAGGAAATAAATTATGCATTAAACAATATTTCATACAGTGAATCTAATTTAAATACCAACAAAATAAATGAATTAAAACGGGAGAATAATGTGTTACAAAAAGAATTACAAACAGGTATCGAAAAATATGAATCACTGAAAACAGAACTAAATGTTTTACGGGACGAAAATAATAATTTGAAATCAACTATCAGTGAATTTGAACTAGAGAAAAACATTATAGATGAAGAAGTTAAAAATATAACCGATCGCTACGAAGTGGCTATAAATGAATTAAATTTGGCTAAAGAGGAAAATGAAAATTTACTTTATAAGATTAATGAATATGAGAACAATTTCCAAAATCTACAAATAGCTATGGAATTTGAAAAAACACAACATTTAGATTCTATTAAAAAACTTAAATCGTTAGAAAACGAGAAACAAACATTAACGGAAAAACTCGAATACTTGGCAATAGAAAACAAGAAAACAAGCAAAGATTTAGATGTATTTAAGGATATGCATAGTCAAACTTTGGAAGAGTTTGATGCCATGAAAAACGATAATAACCATTTAATAGCTCAAGCAAAAGTATTAGATAAAAAGATTGCTTGCATTGATAAACTACATGAGGATAACAAAAACTTAACACTCGAAAATATATCTTTTAAAAGTCAAGCTGAAAGTATTGCTGACAGCTATAAAAAATTAGAAACTGAAATCAATGACGTACGAGAATCACATACCGTAATTGAATCAGAAAAAAATCACTTGAACGAAATAATTGAAAAATTAGAAAATAGTTCGTTTAAAAACACTCAAGATAATGTTAGTCAAACAGATGATTCATTAGAACAATCCGCATCTGAACAAAACTTAGGCGAAACTTGTAAAATAAGAGTAATTGACGCAGAGGGGGCTAATCCACAACCAAGAATACGTACAGATGATGAACTTCCAAACCAATACAAACTATTAAAGAATGATTATGAGATATTAAAAGAAGAAAACAGACGTTTCAAGTCTGATATTGAAGGCCTACAAACCTATTTAACAAAAATATCGAAAGAAAACAGTGTTTTGAATGACAAGCTCAGAGAGCTAATAGCCACAAGTGAACATTCTACTGATAATAATGACATTTCAAGCGATTTAGCAGAACTGAAAAAAGAAGTTCAGTTGAGGAAAGAGAAAATTGATGATCTTTTGAGAGAAAATATTTTATTGGTTGAGGAAAATTTGGAGCTCAAAGATCAATTACAGTCCCACAATTACCCCAATCCGGAAATAAAGGAACTGAATGACAATGAAAAGGAATCTAATGTAATTAGGGAAAAATACCACAACATGTTGCAAGTAAACAGTACATTAGAAAAACGGTTGAATGATTTGGAAGAAATGAACAAATCTGTAGATGCAAATATGTTACAAATGCAAGAAAAGAATGAGAAATTAAAGTTGTCTAATGAGAAGCTTGAAAGGCGGCTTGATGAGGCCCTCGTTAGTCTAAGACATTTGCATGCATTGCAAGAAAACACTGAGCTTGAATATTTGCGAAATATACTTTATGAGTATCTTACTGGCTCAGGAACACATTCCGTAACATTAGCTAAAGTGTTATCAGCCATAGTCAAGTTTGACGACATGCAAACAAAATTAGTTATGCAGAAAGAGAAAGAAAGACAAGGATTCGTAAGTATATCGTTTATATTTTTGATGTGAAACATATAATGCAGCGGGCTCATCGACCCCTATGACTCTCCTCCAGAAAAGCAGTAGGGCCACGAGTACAGTGCACAGAAATCACAAACCAACATTCTGACCTCGCCGCCGAGGTCCCTCGCGAAGACTCCTACCCTGGCTCGACGAAGTGCCAGCCCGCGCCGTAGCTGAGCCTGTAGCTTTAAATTCCCCTGATAATAATTATTATCCAGTTCGGATACATCCTGTTCCACCTTCCTGTCCTCCCCCAGCGACGCCTTAAGGCCGAGGTTCGTACTCCCTTAGCGTGCAGTCGCTTAGTAATGTAAGAAATTCGCCCCTAGCTGGAAGGGTTTGAGTTCACTTAAGGCAACACAGGATAACATAAGGTCAACTAAGAGAAGCCATACATTAAAAAAAAATGCAGCTGGTTTGACCGGCTGTTGGCGTGGCAACCCGGCCAACAGCCAACATCCAAACGAAATTTAAATTAAGTTTTTTTTTTAATCTGAATATTTTGATGTCATATTGTTTGTTTTTTACCATATTTATTTCCTTCCGATAAAACCCCGCGAGCAACATGTGCCATTCATGCATATTATCTAAAAATATGTATGCATGCATATTTTCTAAAAATATCATATTCGATGTGTCACATCTGCCAGGCGTCACGCGAAGCCTCAATATTTTTTTTTATATTTGTAGTGTTTGTAATGCGTGCTGGTTATTCAATAATCAGACAACTTTCTATGTTTACTAACATTATCTGCAAAATAATTCTTATGAAAGTTTGACATACAGTCTTCAACACAAAAGCCGTCCAACCGGAATATTCCTCTTGACGACCCACTGACCGATAAAAGTTATCCAACTATTGAAAAATCGGCACTAATGCTACGGCTACACTGTCGCGATGTAGCCGTAGTATAAATTTTTTATTACCTACATATTTCACCTCTGAGAGTGGCTATTCCCATTCTAAAATCGTACATATTAACAATTATTTATTTGTTTCAGTTGCGACAGCTTGGCATTATCTGATATCAAAAGCAACCAGAAGATGCTTTGTTACCTTTTTATAAAGATTCATTAAATTGTTTCTTTAGAATATTAATCAAAATGTAAATTTTATAGCAATTCATAATTTTCTTATTTGTAAATTATTGTTATTTTAATAAATTATGATATGTTTATTGAGTTAGATGTATTTTTAACTGATTCAATTATTTGGATAAAATTGTATTTGGGAGTGATGTATGTACGTATGTATGGATTTTCAACTTTCGTCGCTGAGCAGCGTTGAAAATCCAACAGCGTGCTTTTATATATATAGGCATCCATTTAGTTGTGCCTAGTGTTAGTTAAAAGGGGGCATTAGCCCACATTCGCACGGGCGCTTTTAAGCGCGCTCTGAATTTTCAATTCTCGGCGTTGAACCTAGCGTCGAGTTGTCGTAGAATCGTTAGATTAACAATCCGACGATTCTACGACAACTCGAAACCGAGGATTCTACCTCAATAACTCGACCCCTAGTTATATAAACCCCTACTAACATTCACATACCACCATCAGTTTACATAGAGGACTTCCACGAGGAGGAATGATTCGTTCACTGAAAAGGGCTCGACGCGGCGAGCAGTTTTAATGACAAGGCATTATAAACTTTATGTGCAATATAAAAAATATAGATACGCTTGATAGCATAGAGAGCGCGGGCGGCTTCGCGGCGGCTCATGTAGCGTCGCGGTGGCGCGAGCTGACTCGCTACCACGGGTGGCTTGCCGGCAGATCGCCACGCGGCCGTTTGCGCCGCCGCGATATGCGCTCCGTGCAGCCTGTGCGTTGCGTCCGTCGCCTGTGCTGTGCCACCCACCAGCTTCTTGTAGTCCAATTTAACACAAATTTCAATACCATTACAACACAAAGTTTCTTGCCGAACAAGTGTCGTTTTTTTTCTTGGAGATAGATTTTGTTTGGTAATACCCCTGTTGGCATAAAATTTTAAGGCATAATTGGACCCTGTTAAGCAGAAAAGATCCAACCAACATTGTGTTACTTTTGAGTAAATACGATTTGAAGTTTAGGAGTGAATATAAAACTAACTAGCAGAGGAATACAAAAATGGAAAGTTACTAATGATAACACAGTAAATTAGCATAATTTTAAATGTAACACCACAGCCAAGTTGAACACAGTTTTCCTGATTTTCTTAAAAAACTACCCGTGGATCTTTTATGCAAAAAAGAAAATTGTCGGTCACATTTTAACACGGGGGATCCAAATAAAAATATATGAAGGTTTAAACATCTTTATTATAGGGAACACATTTTTTTTAGTTACTTTTACTTTATTATGTAGCCCGACGTTTCGGACACTTGCCCCGTGACAAAGGATCGTAAATAATGTTCGAAATTTCGGCTTAAATAATTATTGATATTTTGAAAGCAAATAAAACGCGATTGTATCCGTAAGTTTTAATTTTATTGAAATCTTAAAAGGGTTAATCAAATCACATCATTCTAATCCACAATCGATCTAATCGGATCGCAATCTTCTTCTACTTCGAGCTCAAAATCTGGTGCCCCAGAAAATCCGTCTACATCATCTTCTAAATTACTGTCACCAGTCATTTTTTTGTAGAACGGCTGAGCATCGCTCGGGATCAAATGCATTAAGCTTCTGATGTCGTTCAACTTAGCTTCTGGTATCATCTTACCATGAGGCCAAAGCATTTGCATAAGATTTTTTGATAACAAGCGTGTTCTGCCGCGGATTTTTTTTTTCAAATCTACTTCTACAAAAGAATCATCTTGACTGTACCGCATGAACAAAGAAAACATAGCCTCCTTTTTGAGCAAAATTTCTTTCGTCTTTAGCCACGATACTTTTTCTCCCGAAACTGTTTTTTTTCTGTTAGTTATAGTATTCTCCAGTGCACGTGAACTAAGAAAATCTGTTGATTCCATGCGGTGAACTTGAAGAGGCTTATGTTTCTTGCAGGTTCTCATGACATTTATGTAGTCCTCAGGCGAATACAGTCTTTGTTGGTACTTCAACGCATTTTCCACTTTACCGAAATCTGTATCGTTCGGCAAAAAGCTATGTCCCGATTCTAAAAACTTCATGCTTATTTGCTGCAACGTTGGGTGGTCTTCTAGGAAAGCTTTCAGCATAAGAGTAAGCTTGATGTTGCGGTTTTGGCCGCCACAGGAATCGCTCCACAGAATAAGGTGCGTTACTCCTTCTTTAAGTCTCTCCGACAGGTGTTTGATGAGACAAGATCCAACATCCTGTGCGCCTCTGCCTGCTTCGCCTTCCATCCAGACGTTGCAGTGACCTTGATCATTGGAACCTGTATGTATACCTAATTTATACAACCATATCTGGCGTTTGTAAAAAACTATGTTTGTTGGGATACGCGGAAGTGGCAGTGTTTTTTCCATGTCAAAGGTTATAGTTTCTAAGTTAGTATTATTTTTGGCAAGAAGCATGTCATTTTTCATATATTTGTGTAGGTCTTCTGCAGTTTTGAGATGCGTTTCATGTTCTTTTATAATTTTGTTCTTTTCTTCTATGTTTGTAGTTGTATTCTTTTTATTTTCATAGTAATCACATCTATTGCAGGTATCTTTGTTTTACATTAAAAGTGAAAGAGAAAAAATATTTTGTCGAAAGGATCCAACCTGCTTGGATTAAAAAAAAATTATACATTTCATTTTTTTGAGATCCAAGAGTCATGATTCTTTTTTGTTTTTCTTTTAAAACGTTAAATTTGTTTTGGTACATGTAGTGTCATAGAGGTTTGTGTGGTGAAAGTGATCAGACTGCTAGGATCTTTTTTGCGTATATAAAGTTCGATGCGTAGATTCTAACTATATATATAACTCGATTTTCAACAAATTGCTGGTTGGATCTTTTCTGCTTAACAGGGTCCAATTTAGTTTGTCATAACGTTTTCGCATAACTTATAATAGCATAATAATACTTTGGCATAATGCAAAGGTTAGCATAACTATCATGTAGTCTAATATGTTTTGGCATAAGTTGGAGTTGCATAAATTTTAATATTTATTCGTCTAATAATCATGAGCCATAAATATAAAAAGTCATAATTGGGTGAATGAACCTTACTTAGTAATTTAATACAGTTGTGGTCAATGATATTTTTACCAGACTATGGCGATGCCAATAGGAAGGGTAAGAAGCGAGCTCGGGACTTGGGGCACCCCGAATCGGACAGGTTAGGTTCGAAGGGGGTGGCGGCCGCCATCCCCTTCGAGGTTATTTTTTTTAAAACCCTGTGTTTTGAGGTTAGGTTACAATCATTTGTTTTTCTCAAAAACGGTGCGTTACCTTTTCATAGGAGTGATGCCAGGGGGCAGGGGGCACCACCCCCCAACCTAACTCCCACCCCCGTTCTCCTGCCAAACGATACTAGATTTTTACCTATATTAGGGTTTATAGTTGTATTTATTTACATAACCAAATTACAAGATGATTATTAACATTAACTAAATTAAATTAAAACTAAAGGGTTTATTAGTTTTATTCCAAAGAATATTATGCGTTTATAACAATATGCTTTATAAAATTATGCTTCATTATTATTTGCTTATCTTTGGAACCATAAGTTGAACCGTAATATCCTTACAGGAGGTTTTAGAACTAATTATTTATGATTTATTGGCATACCATATATAACGGTTTTTACTGCAGAATTTAAAAAAGTTAAGGTTACATTTGCAGTTGGAATGAATAATAGTAATAATATTTATTCACAAATTTGAGACAACCATACAGAGTGATTCAATAATAAACCCAACAGCAGTATGGGAGAACATGATTTTCAACTACACTGTTTATCCTTGTTATAAGTTTATCCCAACTACCACCTTCATTGTGCGTGGTACAACACGCACTAGGCCGGTTTTTATTTTTTATATTTTTGTGATTAATGTGTTTATTATTTTGCGTTGTGTGGTGTAATTTCTGTAGCGAAAACTGGGGCCAATTCACTTTTTATTTTATTTCTACATTATTTTACAATTTCCAATTACTTTACAATAAATTCATAACATCCTTTTTAGAGTCCCGTAGTCAACGAGAAACCCTTATAGTTTAATGTCCGTCTGTCTGTCTGTCCCTGGCTTAGCTCAGAGACTCAAAGCTTAGTACTAGAAATCTGTAATTTGGCATGGGAATACCTACATATTAATCACGCCGACAGTGGTAAAATAAAATCATGAAGTTTTTTTTAGGGTGCCTCTTTTGGACGTTGTGTTGGATGACATGGTGTGGGATATCATTGGATAGGCCGTTCAAAAATATTGAGGATCTGTGAAACCATTTTTAGGGTTCCGTAGTAAACAAGGAACCCTTATAGTTTCGCCATGTCCGTCTGTCTGTCCCCACTGTAGCTCAGAGACGCTTAGTACTAGAAAGCTGAATTTGGCATAGGTATACATATTAATCACGCCGAGAAAGTGCTGAAATAAAACATGAAAACGTTTTTTTTTTAAGGTACCTCCCTTGCACGTAACTTCTCCCGCTCTGGGCGGAGCGGGAGGGTGTGTCAGACTCTTACTAAAACCCACTCGTATTCCTTCCGTTGCCTGTGTTGCCAGGGGCCTCGGTGACCCTTTAGTACCTTCCCGCGACCTCGGCAGACATTGGCCCTAGAGGACCCCTACATTTGTGCTGACGACAACTCTTTGAGGCGCGCGTGGAATACAACGCGCCGTAGACCCGAGCCCTGGTCCTTACCGGACGGTGAGCTACCCATTGCTCACCGTCCGCAAGCCCGCGCATACAGTGACCGGAAATCCGCCCGGGATTCCCGACGCCCAGGGCGTCTCCTGCGGCGGCTAAGGGCGAGAGGGCGCGAAATTTGCCCTTCCCTCAACCGTCCCGCCTCCTCCTTCGCGAGCATTACTGCTTCGCAGAAGGAGGTGACGGCTGCCCATGCCCTCTCGCTCCGTACCATGGCCTGAACCAGGGCCGGTCGCGAGAGATCACTGCCGCCGATCGCCTCCAGGAGGACACGGCGGTGCTCTGACCAAGCCGGGCAGACCTCCACCGTATGCTCCACCGTGTCCTCCGGGCGACCTACAAAGTGGTGACACCCGGGCGTTTCCTCCCGCCTTATCCGGCACAGGAACGTCCCGAAGCTGCCGTGTCCGGTGAGGACCTGCGTCAGGCGGAAGTTGAGGACGCCGTGGCGCCTCTCTAGCCACTCCTCAAAGAGGGGACTTATCGCCGCAATCGTGGCGTGCCAGTGTCCCCCCTCCTGCCAGCTAAACTGTTGTTTATGGAGATGTGAAAAAATTCATAGCAGGTACATATAATGAAATTAATAGGGAAACTATCCCAACTAAATAGGCTTTACAAGTTAATGAGTAATAGTCGGCCAACTTAAATTTGCAGTTGGAGCATTGACCGTGGCACCATATCGATTTATTGGAGAACATGTTTTTTCAACTACAATGTTGTTTGTTTTTGGGATAAATTCATCCCAACTTCCCAACTACGGAATCCTTCATTGTGCGTGGTCCGACACGCACTTGGCCGGTTTGTTTAAGGTTCCGTACCCGAAGTGCCAACGAGTTCGCAGTTTTGCGTGTATTTAGGGTAATTTCGAAAAAATCTGATAAGGGTCAGACATGAAACTAAAGGATGTTTTTGTAGTTTCTGAATAGGTACGCCTTTCTGGCCTGAAGAAAGTAATAATTGTAAAAGTTAATATTTCAGACAGCTGCTGCTGCCTAACTTATGACTTTCACCATCTGTGGTTTCACACATTTGTTTTTGTAGGCGGTTAGTATTAATGAATATTAAATAAAATAGCTGATTTTACTGAGTACTGTATTAACAATAATATAATAATAATTATACACACTATGATTGTTTTTTCCGTAGTGTTAATAGGGCACGTCAGTCAAAGTTTAGAAAGAGACTGCCACATAGGTATGAGACAGGCCACACTATGAAGCCATTTTTTTTACGAAAATTCTGTTTTGATAGGCCATATAAAGGTGCGTTACCCCAGCAAAATAATGTCGAAAATAGTCATTTAAATCTTATAGATAATTATTTACCCAGCTTCTGTAATTGTTGCGCACATTTTTAAACTTGTTGCACTTACAGTTTTTGTTACCCCAGCCAAACTCCTGGCTGCGGTAACGTTTATAACGTTACCGCAGCCAGACTTTTTTTTTGAAGGCAATATTGATTTTGTATGTTGTTTCTTCGGCTGCGAAGTTATTCGAGATCCTGCTGGAGTAACGTTTGTGGTTTTGCTGGATCTCTGAAACGGTTAAGCGGATTCTTATCATCTTTTGTACATAACTTCTTAGGAATTAGTTGTAATTAGTAGTGCAATAAAAAAACCAAAATAATGCACCGTTTAAAGGTTATTTAATTAAATATAAAAACACGTCAATAGGTCCTAACACTCTATATAATAATAAGAGCTCTAAAAACTTACTTAAACCTTATTTTGTAGCTTGTAACTGCCTTCAAATGTATGTAAAATTTCATTAGTATCCTGTAAGTAACTAACAAATTAAGATGATTTTCAGTTCTCCACGTTCACTGTCACAATGCGCGCGGAGTAATTTGGCCACCGATATACCTGTATGTGGATATATAAACTGAATTTTATATCAATAATTAGTTGCTTAGTTATTTTATACCTGTAAAATTTCAGCGTAGTACATATAATAATTAACGAGATAATAAAATAAATGTCGTTAGGAAGCGCGAGGCCGTGGTAACCCAACCAAGTTACAAAAAAGCGACCGCGTAGTACATTATGCTATCTTCTAAAATGTTTAATATAATACACCTTACAAGTTCGGTACCGACGCGTACACTGTTAAATACATAACAATATTATAATATCTGTAGGTACTATGAAAACATTATTATTATTATCTTTCGGCTGCTTATTAGATAGGATACGTATCTATTATTATGTGCACAATTGCACATACTTACCAAGACGATAACACGTCCAGGTGGGACGCCGAAGGGGTACTTCCAAGGCCGTCTTAAACTAGGCTGGGGCCCTTGGGCACACAAGAATTTGGGGCCCTTTTGGAAAGTAAAAAAAGCGAATTATAATAACATTTTTTTACTAAGTATGACCATTTATAATTTTTTTTTTGGTAATCAAGTAGAGTATGATATAATATGTCATTAATGATATTAGAATGCTGCTAGTTTTTTTTGGTTATGATTACGATAACGGTTTCTTTCGGGATTTCTGTTGAGCAAAATCTTCTATTTAAAAAAAACCTATTTAAACACCTGAAGATATTAATAATTATATCTTCAATAACGCGTACATATAAAATGTTTGTAACTATTAAATATGTAAAGATGTTATTAATTGTATCGACAATAACGCGTACATATAAAATGCTTCATTGTATTTTATGGTATTGAGATAGACTCATGAAGCACAAGTTTAAACCTTAGTGGTTTTTGGTTGCTATCTAATTATGTAATCCTGTGTTCTTCTGTATAAATGATAAATAAATAAAAATAAAATTCTATTATATCCTGAATGTAATTTTTTTTGAAGGATATCTTTTTCTATGCACCTTATTGACAAATTACTCAGTCGTTCTTGTAACATTGTTGTTCGCAATTCATTTTTTATTATCTTAAGCTGCGAAAATGACCGCTCTTCTCTACAATTGGTAACCATTAGGTAAAGGAATATTCTTCTAGCAATTTCTACGTTTGGAAAAGTTTCTTCCAATTTATCTGATTTTATTAGGTTATGTAAGGTTGAGATATTTAAATCCGCTGATTGCTTTGCTATGTTTTTTAAATATTGGCTCAAATGAAAACATTCTGTTTTGAGCTCATCTGCATTATTGTCTTCATGATAAAATTCTGAAAATTCTTTGCATTTTATCAACTCATTATTTGGTCAACTCACCAGATTCGATTGTTGTTAACTGACAAAGAAAACTAAATCGACTATCAATTTCTTGGTATGCTGCCGAACGTTTTTTTAAATGTGTATTTAATGTGTCAATTATGGGAATGAAAGTATCTACACGAAACTTTTCCTTGCCTCTCAACTGTGCATTCTCTGATAAGATAAGATAAGATATATTTATTTGCTCAAACATGTGTTTACATACAATAATATAAAAATGCATGTAAGATGATATTATATAATAATAATTGTTCTGACATGTTTGCCACATACTATGGCGTGCAAATATTTTGAATTACAAAATTGTGTTCACCTTAAATAATTATTTTCAGTAACATTCATTTTAATTTAATTTAGCAAAATTATTAATAAATGTCAAAATTTTACATAGCAATATAAAAATAATAATAAAATATAACGTCATAGTTTAATACAAGTCTGTGAATTAAAGAAGTAATAAATAAAATTATAATGTCAAAATCTATGTCACAGTAAATTGTTCTGTCAGAAATTCATTAATGTTATAATATGCTTTGCCAGTTAAAAATGATTTTAGTCTTTTCTTCAATTGTACATTATTAAGCTCTCTCCAACTTTTAGGTAATTTATTATATATAATAGGAGCCATGCAGAAAACACTTTTGCGCATAAGTGCAGTCTTACTCTCATGAAGGCAGAGCTGATTTTGATCACGCCTGTTTCTGGGATATTTATCTGCCATCCGCGAAAATAGGTTGCAATTATTTCTAACGAACATTACTGTTTCTAGAATATAAAGGGAGGTCAGCGTCAATAATTTATAGCGTACAAAGTAGGGCTTACAACTGTCAGTGGTATTTAACTTGAACATGGCTCTGAGACATCTCTTTTGTGCTTTAAATGCATCTTCTTTGTCCGTCGAGTTACCCCAAAAGATAACCCCATATCTGAGAACAGATTCAGTTAACCCGTAGTATGCAGTTAATAAGGCATCTATGTTAACCTTTCGAGATAAGGTGTACAGGGCATATGCACTACTATTTATTCTTTTAGCCAGGGTATCCACGTGCGCCTTCCAATTTAAATTTCGATCTATCGTAACTCCTAAGAACTTGGTTGCATTAACTGTGTCGATTTTGATATTATTGTATGTTATGTCAAGATTGGGAAGAGTCAAAGCGCGCTGGCTAAAATGAATTATTACGGTTTTATTTAAATTTATTTTTAAATTATTATTGTCTAACCATTCTACAGTCTCTTTTATTGTATTATTTATATCCTCCTTATAAAGATCTCGTTGATTACATGGAATGGTTATCGTACTGTCATCAGCAAACAGTGTCACAGGATGTGTAATTGCCCTTGGAAAGTCATTGATGTATAATGTAAAGAGCTGTGGGCCTAGTATACTTCCTTGTGGGACGCCGTAGATAACGTTACGTTCCTCCGAAAGAAAGATTTCTTCTCTTTTGGTGCGAAGATATTCTAGTTATTTCCGTTATTTGTTTCCTATCGTGTAAGTTCGATTTCAAGAGTTCAAGGACATTACCTCTTATGCCGTAAGCATCAAGCTTTTTTAGTAAAATATTATGTTGTACATAATCAAACGCCTGGGTCATGTCACAGAAAACCGCGCACACGGGAATGGTTTTGTCCATATTTGTCATAACCGTACGCAAAAAATCATAAATGGCCAAGTTAATCGATTTGTGCTTCCTAAATCCTTTTTGTTCATAGCAAAGATGATCCTTCAAAAAAAGATATGCGTGTGCTGCGAAATCTTTTTCTTTCAAATGTATCTTTGTAGACAGCATATGGATTTTTTTCTTTAGCAGCCGTTTCGTACTGATCAAAATTATTGCGTGCGGTATTGACAAAACTGATCAGAGATTCGTAAAGTTTCGTTACAACGTCCAAGGTCATAGTGTTATTCTAAAACGTAGGATTGTTTTATTCATTACTCCCAAAAGATCATTCCATATTTCCGTTAGAAGAGCAGTCTCAAATTTTCCCATTTTTTTGCTAGGCTTTGGGCTTACATTCTAGTGTCTCCTGGTTGATTGATGTCACTTGCAATTGAAGACAATGCTTCAGAAATATTTAAATTACCATTTTACAAAGCATTAATACAATTTTTGTACAAATTGAAAGAATGTTACTGGTTCAGTAACACACTCAACAGCCTGAACACCCACTAAATTTAGCGATTGTGTTGTTGTGTAGTTTGCGAATTTGCGTAAATCGCAAATTCGCAAACTTCTTTTATTCTTGACTGAACACCAGAGTACTTTCCAGACATATTTGATGCATTGTCGTAGCTCTGCCCGCGACAATCTTTTATAGGAACATCAAGGCTTTCAAAAAAGTTTAAAATGGTATCTGCTATATATTGCGCATTATGTTCATGCATAGACAAAAATTGCAAAAATCTCTCAATAAACTGTCCGTCTTTTACGTATCTAACTATGAAAGTTGGTCAACGTGGGACAGATCTGGCGTAGAATCTACGCTAATAGAGTAGTACTTTGCTGATTTAAGTTCTTTGACAATGGTTTTCAAAACTTGCTGTCCCATTAAATTAATGAATTCATTACAAATATTTGCCGATGAATATGATGTACTTCCTTTTCCACGATTTCCGCAGTTTTGTATGTGATCAGAAAGAAAAGGATCAAATTCACCAATCAGTTCTAAGCATCCCAAATAATTCCCATTATTTTGCGATCCTAATGTCTCATTATCACCACGAAAAGCAAGACCTCTTGAAGCCAAAAATTTCACTACTGCAACATTCCTTCTAAGCACATTCTTCCAATAGTTAATTTCTGTATTATATTGGGACAGCAACTCAGTATCAATTCGTCCAGTAGTTTTAATTCTTGCAACATAATTCATTATAAATTCCCTGTGCTGTAAACTGTTCTCATGTTCTATCAATAAGTTACTTATATGCTTCCAATCTTTATATCCATTAAGAGAACTTAAATTATGTCCAGTACCAGTAGTGGTATTAAATAGACGGCAGCAATAACAGTATACAGATTTCTTAGCTGATGAATAAAGGAGGCATTTTCTTTCTAAAGACTCACCATTCGTCAATTTACGAATAAAAATATTTTTAGTCAAGTATCTAGTTTTCGTTTTACCATTTGAATCTGGAAAACTTGTAGAAGTTTCGGAGAAGTCACTATTTTTAAAAACTGGCCCTTTTCGAATCCAAATATCACTGACTTCTTCCGGTAAAATGTCGTCACAGTAAGTACCAGGGTCAGGAGACACAGATACATTTTCTAAGCTTGCAGTTATTAATTCACAGTAGCTTGAAGTCGATGGTTCAGCATCTAATGTGTGTTTGTCATTTTCGTCACACGTAACCTCTTTTTCCTGGTGACATTCAGAGGTACTTTTGTCTTGCGGTGATGAGAATGAATAATCCCTCGGCTTATTTGTTTCTTCAACCGTAAAAAACGAAGTGAGCTTTGGAAGATTTTCCGTTATTTCTTTTTGAGCTATAACTTTTTTCTTTTTTGCGAACCACTTAAATATGTTCTTTTCGACATAATGAAATAATGTTTAAGCGAACAAATCAAAATTTCTGTTTATCTTACTCAATTTTAAATATCAAACGAAACAAAATAACGCCACTCACTCATAACATAACAGACTGAAAGTTTAATAATACACCATTCGGGGATTCCCCCAACCATAGACAATGTCGACATTTATGTTAGGCCTTGTTCAGACGGTGCAGCTTGACTTTGGAATCGGAGGGATTGCGTGAGTGATCGCTAGATGGTGTACTTAGTAAATTAGGTAGGATGCGTTCGGAAATATTATTAATTAGTACAGTAGGAATAGGCGCAGTCATCGATATAATGGCGTAGTATATATGCCTTGTAAATACCTACCTTCTGATAAGATTACTGATTTGTGAAAAAAGTGTAATGTGCCCCACAAATATTTTTTGAGAATAAATGTGTGATCACATAATTCGTCTTGTAGAGTGCGTGTGCGCTTCCGCAATTCCGCTTTCTATTTTTGCAAATATTTAACGAGTGCGTGACAGTTAATCAATAAATGTGTACCTAATTACTTTTATAATTAATGTGGAATGCTCCTCTTGAGGACCATAATTATTGTGTGTAGCTTGATGAATTCACGAACAAGGTAAGCTTGCATAATGTATTTACACAGAAATAGTTGCGTTATTATTATTATTAGTACATTTTGATAGGTACACACGGCTACACATCAAGCTATACATTTCCAGTATAAGCTGATCTCGCATTGTATAGGATTTCCGTACAATGCGAGGTCAGCGTAAACTGGAAATGTATTGCTTGATGTGTAGCCGTGTGTACCTATCTAAAACTGTTTATTTTTTTTAAAGGCATAAACTACTAAATATTGAATTTTAAGTGCATACTTAGTATTTAAATAATGGAAAATGGCATAAAAGCAAAATTGCTATCTATGATTGTTTTAAAGTTAAATTCATATTTTAAAATTTCATTTGAAATGATTATTTTACCTGAAAATAAAAATTATTTAAGAAACATGTAGTTTTTTTTTAACACTTGTGTACACATCTGTACTAAACTATCCTACATATTTCAAAAGACAGCATATAATGTACTACTCGGTCGCTTTTTTGTAACCACCTAAACTTGGTTGGGTTATCACGGTCTTGCACTTCTAATGACTTTTATTTTATTATCTCGTTAATTATTGTATGTACTACGCTGAAATTTTACAGGTACAACACTGAACTAAGCAACTAATTATTGATATAAAATTCAGTTTATATATCCACATACAGGTTTATCGGTGGCCAATTAACTCCGCACGCATTGTGACCGTGAACGTGGAGAACTGAATATCATCATAATTTGTTAGTTACTTACTTACATGATTTGAAGGCAGTTACAAGCTACAAAATAACGTTTAAAGTAAGTCTTTAGAGCTCTTATTTAGAGAGTTACGGCCTATTGAAGTGTTTTTATATATAATTAAATATCCTTTAAAACGGTGCATTATTATGTTTTTTTTATTGCACAACTAATTCCTAAGAAGTTATGTACAAAGGATGATAAGAATCCGCTTAACCGATTCAGAGATCCAGCAAAACCACAAACGTTACTCCAGCAGGATCTCGAATAACTTCGCAGCCGAAGAAAGAACAAATACAAAATAATGTACAACATTTACCCCGTCTAGACAATTATATATAGCTATATCTGTTTCAATATTCCCATTAAAAAAAAAGTCTGGCTGCGGTAACGTTATAAACGTTACCCCAGCAGGAAATGTTTTTGTGAAATAACTAAAAAAACTATAAGTGCAACAAATTTAAAAATAGGCACAACAATTACAGAAGCTAGGCAACTAATTATCTGTAAGATTTAAATGACTATTTTCGACATTATTTTGCTGGGGTAACGCACACCATATAAAGAGCCAGGCACCAATGGTATTTACAATTTTATCTTAACGTTATGCACTTTTATTTTCATCCTCCGATTGATGCTCAGCATCATCATCAGTAAAATTGAAATCATCATCTAAGTCAACATTATCCATTTTCATCATCATATCTTCTATCTGTGCTTTTATTTCTGGTGTTAACTTTTGTTGTCCTTCTTCTTGTTTGCTTATAATCCTAAAACATTTGAAAAATGTATCAGTTAATACATGGTTTAGTTATATCATAACAAATCAGTGCCAGCAAAAACCGTTATAACTAATTTTTAACAGTTAAAATAAGGAACGTAGATTATAATGACAAGAAAAGTTTAATGACACGTAAACAACAGTTGCTATGGATTTATATGACAAAGTAAAGGTTTATAAAAAAAATAAAGAGGTATTAATAAACAGAGGTTTCATTCTACTCTTCTTAACATCTTCCCTTTTTTGGCAACCCTTACGCTATCAAACCAATCTGCATTGTGATTGATATAATTCGTGGCTTATGTAATGCTTTGTTCAGCAAATCCGCTAGTTGGAATTCGCTGGGAACATACGAGGGCTTTTTTTTTTTTTGGGTGGGAAATCATCAAATAACTTCTCCCGCTCTGGGCGGAGCGGGACGGTGTGTCAGGCTCTTACTGACTAAAACCCAACCGTATTCCTTCCTGTTGCCTGTGTTGCCAGGGGCCTCGGTGACCCATAAGTACCTTCCCGCGACTACATACGAGGGCTGCACTAAAAGTATCGGGAATGGAATATTTCCACTGTTCCTGTCATATTAAAATCTTTTTAATTGAAAACTCCTTGGTTTTAAAAATCGAATACCATTTATTTATTTAAAAAAAGGTTCTCGGTCTTGTCACAAGGTTTTGTCAAACTTGTTTAGTCGTTGAGAAAATGGAATTGACTCGAGAAAATTCAAGAGCGATGATTTATTATGACTTTCGAAGTGGTTTAACACAAAAACAGTGTGTTGACCGGATGATTTCTGCATTTGGTGATCAAGCCCCATCCAAAACCACAATTTATCGCTGGACAACGCGGACGTGTCAAGCACAGTGATGATCCCCGTCAAGGTCGTCCAAAAACTGCAGTCACCCAAAAAAACGTTGATGCTGTGCGTAAGCTGATTGAGGAAGATCGACATGTGACATACCGCGAAATTCAGGCAACTTTAGACATTGGCATGAGTCAAATACAAATAATCTTACATGAACAATTAGGTGTAAAAAAGTTGTTTTCCCGATGGATACCGCATTCGCTCTGTGAAGAGCAAAAAGCGGCTCGCGTTTCTTGGTAAATCAAATCAAAATATTTTTATTTCACATAAACCTACATGGGCACTTATGAAACGTCAGAAGCTAGGTGCACGGTTCCAATTGGTCGTTTCCTATGGAGAATAGCCGGCAAGAAACTCCACGGTTACTCTTTTAAAAATAATTGGCTTTTACAATGTTTTCAAATTACACAAAATTAGGTATGGGAGAACAGTGTAGGCCTGTCGAGAAGTACTTAACAAAAAAAAGAGAAAAGGAAACGGTCTAAAGAAAAAAAGATCTAGTCTATTAAGCCTACAACGTTCTCACATTCACAACGTAAAACGGTGCGTCAGAACTCTCGAAAGATTCCACGCAGGATCCTCAAATGCTGTATACAACATCGTATCAGGAGACGAATCCTGGATATACGCGTACGAAACCGAAACAAAAAACCAGTCACGAGTTTGGGTGTTCGAAAATGAGTTAAAGCCAACAAAAATTGATCATTCACGAGTGTTGCAAAAAAAATGGTGGCCACGTTTGTCTCCAAAACCGGCCATTTTACGACTATTCCTCTTGAGGGACAAAGAACGGTTAATGCAGAATGGTATGCTAGCATTTGTTTGCCACAGGTCGTTTCTGAACTCCGTAAAGAGAACTGCAACCGCCGCATCATCCTCCATCACGACAATGCGAGTTCTCACACCGCGCACAGAACAAAAGAGTTTTTAGAGCAAGAAAACATAGAATTATTAGACCATCCGCGGTACAGCCCCGACCTAAGCCCTAATGATTTCTATACTTTCCCTAAAATAAAGAATAAATTGCGTGGACAGAGATTTTCATCACCTGAAGAAGCTGTGGACGCCTACAAAACGGCCATTTTGGAGACCCCAACTTCCGAATGGAATGGTTGCTTCAATGATTGGTTCCATTGTATGGAAAAATATGTCAAATTTCGCGGAGAATATTTCGAAAAGCAATAAATACATTTTTAATTAGTAATGTTGTGTCACTTCCTTGATTCCCGAAATTTTCAGTGCCGCCCTCCTATTCCACACATATTTCGCCATCAGCAACGAGCTCTGTGATATAAAAGTGTCTAATCGCAATATGCTTGGTTCTTCTGTGGAGCTCTGGGTTATGTGAGATCTTTATGGCAGCATCATTATCTACTTTCAACTTTGGTATCTCTTTCAAGGTAGATATTTCACCAGAGTCTTTTGATCCAGACAATCTCTCGGGCACCTTCACTAGCAGCAACCAATTCGGCTTCGGTACTTGATATTGCCACAAATGTTTGTCGTCCACTTGTCCAAGATATTGCTCCTCCAGAGTATAAGCATAATATACCTGATGTTGATCGTCCAGTAGTTTGGTCTCCACCGTGATAAGAATCGCTGTAGCATTCCGGATTTGCAACTCTTCTTAAAGTCTATTCCAAAATGCAGAGTTCCTTTGATATATCTTAGGATACGTTTTAGCTTTGAATGTCTTCTTTGGAAGAGTACTCTAAAGTTCGGGTTATAACGCTTACAGCGTATGCTAAATCAGGTCTGATTCCAACAGTCAGGTATGCAAATGCACCCACGGCTTCTCTATACGGAAATGAAGTAGGTTCTACCAACTCTTTAACCAGTTCTGGCAGTTCATCTTTTTGTATCGGAGTGGTAACGGGTTTACAATCACTCATACCAAAGCGGTCTAACACTTTCTGAGCTTAGTGCTTCTGTGACACTTTTATATTACCATTCTGCTCCTTTATTTCTAATCCAAGAAAATATGTTGCATCTTTTATAGAGATTTTGTATCTCTTTTTTAACTCTCTAATGAACTTTTCAGAATCTTCTTGATTTGTTGCAGCTACAAGGCCGTCATCTACGAAGAGAGCAAGAATGATTTTGTTATTCCCACGGTTTCGGATAAATAGGCAGAGGTCTGTATCACATTGTTTAAATCCTATTGTTTTTAAAAACAGCGTTTCAACAAGTGAAAAATGACACTCAAGTGCTCGAATCGCTGAAAAATAATTTAAGAAGGCGGGCTGTGTTGTGTATTCAACAAAGTGGTAGACATTTTAAATCTTTGCTACCGCAACGAGGGGATCTGTAAGTAGAGATAATTAATTATCTACTTAATTAAATGTAAATAAGTTGATTACGTGCCAATTATTTGTAAATACAGTGATTTAAACTTTTTAAACACGCCAACATTCCTTACCTAATACCTACTTACGTATGTACCTACGTACCTAATGTGCTTAATCAACATGTCATTTACTGTAGGTAAAAAGCTATTTAGTCTAAAAATGTGGGTTGTTGCCTGTCCAAAGCCTGGAAAAGTGTGATGGAAACATTTAAATCACTGTTCAAAGGTAACCAAGTTTTTTATTAGCGTAGATAGTAAATAATAATGTAACGGCGGCGCGGGGCAGCACGCAGCGGCCCGGTGACGACTCCTCCCTCGATAGAGCATCGCCGCAGACGCAAGAAACTATTAGAATTGCCGGTAAAACTAAAACAGCTCATAAAACCTTTAATTTTTTTTTAATGATTTTTTTTTTCTCTGAAATAGGTCAATTGGATTAAAAATCAGTAGGGGTGTCTGAGGTTTTGCGCAATTAACGTTACACGTTGTATAGACTTCTCTTGAGTCTACACACCTTCTTCGAGCCATCGGAATAGCCATCAGGTTGATTCATATAGATTTCTTCATTCAATGAACCATACAGGAATGCGTTTGATACATCAAACTGTGAGTTTTAAACCTTCATTTGCAGCAACGCTTAAGACAGATCTTATCGTTGTCATCTTAGCAAAACTGGACTGAATGTCTCATCATAGTAGATGCCCATTTTCTGCGTATATCCTCTAGCAACTAGTCTTTCCTTGAATTTGTCTAGTGAGCCATCTGCATTGGTTTTAATTTTATATATCCATTTACAAGATATAGGCTTTCTATCTCTTGGAAGATCAACCACTATCCAGGTTTTCCTTCAAAGACTTCACCTCACTATCCATTGCTTTGACCCACTGATCTTTATGCGGACTAGCAATTGCTTCTTTGTAGGTGTTGGGTTCATTGATCCCACTAAAAACATCAGCTGACATCATGACATAATCTCCAGAGCGAGTAGTCGGTCGTAACTGACTTCTATCTCGTAGAGTCATTCTATTAGTTAGCTATATTATCTGAGTTTTCTGGTGCCTCATCTTCAATATCATCATCTAGGGCATCTTCATAAGGAGGTGATTCTTGCAGTGATGCTCCTAGTGAACGTTGAAATGGTTCAGTAGTGCCATCTTGGCTGCTTTCTACTTCCTGACTCACAACTGGATCCGGCGATGTGGGAGCCATAGTCGAGCTGAGCTCATCAGGGCTACCTGAAGTGCGATCTGAGCTGCTTTCGGTACGATCATCCTCCCTTGCATCACACATTGGTGGTGCTGAAAGTGGAAAATAGATTTTGACTGAGGGTTGTTCTTCTGAACACCCGGTTGTGGCAATAGGCGTCAGTACTGACTCATTAAAAGTAACGTCTCTTGATCTTATGAGTTTACCATCTTTATTCAGTAAGCGATAGCCCTCGTCACCGTCATATCCGATGAGAATGCATTTCTCGGCCTTTTTGGATAGCTTTGTTCTCTTTTGTTGAGGAACATGAGCGTAACATTCACATCCAATTATTTTTAAGTGACTGATTGTTGGCTTCTTCTTATAACACAACTCAAATGGCGATTTACCATTTTCTAAAGTTGGACCAGTTCTGTTCAAGACATATGCAGCAGTGTTAATCAATTCTGCCCATGTAACAAGGGGTAACTCTTCATGAGCGTGCATCAATGTGCGAGCTGCTTCGATTAAGGCGATTATGACACCGTGAGCCTTTGTCTTATTCCAGCTTTTTGTAGAATGCACCTGACGTTCTCATTATTACATTGTCGCTAAGAAATTCTTTAACAGTGTGTCCAGCCACTTTACATTCTTGTAACATTTGTCGGAGCTTTAGGTGAACTTCCGATTTTTGTCGCATGAAATAAACGTGTCGGTATTGGCTGTAATCTTTAGCTCGTTATCTCGTTCCAAATGCTTGTCAGTGTGTTTTTTCCATAAATACATCCAGTACATAATTCAGAATCTAGACGAACTTTAATACCAATTTCCTTTTCAATAACTTCTTTAACTTTCTTCTCTTATTCTGGTAGACTAATCGTTCGTGGTAAAGTTGTAACAAATTATCTGTTGACAAGGCATTCAAATCTGGTATTGGCTTTGTAATAGTCTCTACATTAAGCTTATCCATTCTTGACTATTGCGTCAGTATTAACTGTTCAGCAACTTTTAGTAAACAGTGATCCGTTTCAGACATGAAAACACTATTGTTTTGTCTTTCTTGAGCGGCCACAACAGAAAATAGGTTTCGCTTAATATCAGGCACATACCATACATCACAGAGTGTTAATCTGGATTCTCTGCCATTGATAACAGTTTTTAAATCAACAGTACCTTTGCCAACAGCTTTGATAGTAGCTCCATTAGCTGTAGTCACTGTACGAGAATCATTAAAAGGCTGAAAAATAGTCGTTACGACAAGTGACATGACTCGTTGCTCCATTGTCGACGAACCAACTTGTAGTATCATAGTTTGTAAGCATTGAATTTACGTCGGTGGTGACTGGCAAGAGCATTAAGTTGAGATTGCTTAGCTGTTTATTTTCTGGCTTGGATGGTTTCCCGTCAGCTTTCCATTTATGACGTTGTCTGACCTTATGACCGACTTTTCCACAGTATCCACATTTCTTTTTTTACTTATATTGCACATTTAGAGCTTCTGCAGGGCCTTCGTTCATCAACGAGATAGAGCGCTCATAGGCACAGAGTTGAGTCGTCAGATTTTCTATTTTTTTGTCTGTCTTTGACATTAACATCCGATTCCATTTGAGAGAGAAGTAGGTTTCAGGTAGAGTATCAAGAATCTTGCAGATTAAGAAGATATCTGGTAAGTCGTATTTCTCTATTTTCATTAGTTCAGCTTTCAAATCTGACCAAAGGGTTTTGATTTTGGAGACATGAGTCGTAATTTCGTATGACGGATCTTTACGATAGCCGAAAAACTTCATACATAGGGCATAACTTTTGTCTTCAGATGTGCCGTCGAATAAACGATGCAATTCATCCCAGACATCTTTAGACGAGTTGAAGCGCATAATTTTTTTGAGAGTTTCGTCTGACATATTTGCAGTAAATAATAGTAATGCGGAACTATCTATTAGGTTGTATTTATCAAGAGCCATTTGGTATAGAGAAATTTCTTGAGGATCGATGGTAATAGGTTTCACAGGTTTTACTAGTGTACCAGTAACTGCATCCAATCCACCGGGCATACCTCTAAGTAGTAGTGTAGCCTTAACTTTCCATGTAGTCCAGTTTCTCGTGCCTTTCAGGTGGCCAATATCAATTTTACATCTAGGCGATTGCATTTTGACATTTTCCTTGCCAGAAGCTTAGAAAAAAAATGGTTAGTTACAGACTCTGACTCTTTCCCTATTTTAAATCACCAACCACACTCTGCTACCATGTTTAAACTATTTTTTAACAGTTAAAATAAGGAATGTAGATTACGAGGCCCGATGCAAAATAGTTCGTCTAGTGTGAAATTTTCTCTGTGAGATTTTTTCTAACTTCATTATTTTTGTATATCTATATAAAATATTAAGCTGTTCTACTGTCACATGTCGCGTTACTTATGCCATTTTTTAATTACCATGAACCAATAAACTATTTTAACTTTTTAAATTTATACATATCCTGTTTTAAATTCGAAGAAGTTATAAGCAAAATAGTTCATCTAATAGTTAATTGATGCAAAAGAGTTCGTCTATCGGTGAGTTAAATAAGATTATTCCTTCTTTGTACAATTATGTTGCATAATTTAAATTTGTAAAAGTAATTCTGTGTCATTTGTCAAGTGAGACAGTATAAATTCTGAAAATTTCATTTTTTTTTCATTAGTTTTCAAATAACAATGGGTCGTGGCAAACCCATGTGTGAAGAGCTTCGAAAGCGAATAGTTTGTGGGGTCGATGCTGGCAAATCAAGTTACCAAATATCTAAAGACTTGATACTTCCCAGGTCTACAGTCCAATCTATCATTCAGCACTATAAAAAGAATAGAACGACTTCTTGTTTGAAGAAAACTGGTCGACCACGCATCACAAGTGCAGTAGAAAACAGAATCCTGAAGAAAATTATCAAAAATAATCGTCGTGCTCGAGCTGGAGAACACACGGTGCAATGGAAGGACATGATTCACAAAGACGTCTCAGTTGATACTTGCAAAAGAGTCCTAAAAAGAATGGGTTACGGATTTTACACTGCTAAGGAGAAACCACTGTTGACTGCTGTACAAAAGAAAAAGAGGTTGAAGTTTGCTCGTGATCATTTAAATTGGACTTCAGATCAGTGGCGTAGTATCATTTGGAGTGACGAATCCAAATTTGAAGTTACAGTCGGCGATGAAAGAAAAAAGTGATTCGGAACAAAAATGAGGCATTTCATACTGATTGTCTCAAAGGCAAAGTGAAGTTTCCGGCGTCTCTTATGATATGGGGCTGCATGTCTGCACAAGGTGTTGCTGGTATGCAGTTTGTGGATGGTTCTATCAATGCTGCAAGGTATCAAAACCTTTTAGAGGAGAATTTACTGCCCTCTATTCCGTCACTTAAGCATCAAGATTCCTTCATTTTTCAACAGGATGGTGCTTCCTGCCATACTGCAAGGACAACAAAGACGTGGTTACTGGCACCCTACAATCGAATGACCATCTAACAGCCCGCACATGTCGCCGATCGAAACCCTATGGTGGAAAATGAAAAAAGTTCTCCGTAAAAATCCATCAAGATCGAAGAGCGACTTAAAGGCTAAACTCTTGGCTGTCTGGGAGTCAATTACGCCCGAGGAGTGCAGCTTTGGTTGTAACCATGCCTCATTAAGCTGTCATTGAGAGCAAAGGCGACACAACAAGAGTGACAAGGGTAGACAAATACTTTTGCGTTAATGTTTTTTAGAATTTTTTTTTTTAAAAATTAAGTTTTTTTATTAAACATTCTTAATTATTTTACCAATATTTACTTTCTATATATTACGCTTTGCACTACTTTCCATACTAGACGCACCATTTTGCATCGGGGCTCATATAGTATAATGACACGTAAACAAAAGTTGCTATGGAAATCCATAGCAACTGTTGTTTACGTGTCATTAAACTTTTTTTTTTTATAAGCCTAAATAAATTTACTTTGTCACATAAATATATCCTCGTAAGGCCCAACCCAAATTTAGGTCGATATATATTTTTATGATTAGATATATAATTTAAATGATTTTAAATAGTGTCTCGGGCCGGAGTGTCAAAATTTTTTTGTCATTAAATTAGGTCGTTGGGCCTTACGAGGATATGACGAAGAAAAGGTTTATAAAAAAATATAAAGAAGTATTAATAAACAGAGGTTTCATTCTACACTTCTTAACAAAAACTGTAATGCTCACTTGCACCATAAATCACTTAAAGCATTCAGCACTAAACAAATTCAAAGCCATGTTCCATTTCTGTTAATTGTTTGAAGTTGACAGACACAGAATGATGTTTTAAATATAACGCATTAAATCCATTTAGTGATTTGTGGTACAAGTGGGCTTAAATAAGTATTCAAGTACATAATTATGATAGTAAGTACAGACCTTATTATTGTTCGACGTTTTCTTTCTGGTAACTCTTTTAACATTGCTTTCAAATCTGTATTCTGGGGCTCTTCCACAGCTGAGTCTTGACTCTTAAAATCATGAAAAATAGAAGCTATTAATTAATGTTTAATAATGTAAATTATGTACTTATTACTTACATTACAATCAAAGAAAAAAAACATGAACGATTCAGCAATAACTTATTTACCTCCACTGGTTTGCAACACTTAGCACATGTTTTCTTGTCTAAAGCGCATTTAGTACATATCATGTGGTAGGCATATTTTACTGTTTTCTGCTCGCAACCCACACACTTACGAGGTGCAGTTAATGGCTTGTACTTCTTATATTTAATCTTCCATTCAAGTATATCTTTGCAACGTTTGCACACGCCAGTTATATCCAAAGAGTTTATAAACTTAGTTTGGTGGCTTTTATCATGTAAATCATTTTTAAACGCAGTTCTATTTTGATGTTTCTGTGGTCGTTTCCGTAAATTGCTTCCCTTTGAAGTACTCATAATTTTTGAGCTAGTAAATTTAACAAGATGTAAGTTATGATTTTCTTTTGTATTAGGAGGATAGGTAATAATTATCACAACTCTATCAACACTTTGTGCAATAGTACGGTAGAATAGGTTATGATAGTGTTGCTGCTGAAGAATTTAAGTTGACATCTGTTTCAGTTGACATTGACTCTCTTTTTTTTTTTCTTTGGCTTCGCACGTTTTGTGCATTTAGCCAGTGTCACGTTTAGTTTTATTTAAAGGTAGGGAAACAACATTATTATAAATATTTTAACGGGATTTAGGATAGGACGGAAAAATAGGATCAGTATAATTATAAGTAACAAGGATACCATATGAATAAATGAAAACAAAAAAATACAACTTGATATTATTTAGAATAATGAATGAGACTATACATTTATATACAAGAGAGCTCTTTGTACAAAGTAAGGAAAGTATTGAGGTAGGAAAAGGAGTACGGAGGGATAAGAGGTTACTAAGAAAGGAAGAACGGTCATTTAAAGGACAGGAGAAAAAAATATGATCTAAGTCGCCTACATCTGTGCCAAATAAGCAAATGGGATCGTCGCTGATAGAAAGTTTGGCAAGATGGGCTGGAGAACAAACATGACCCAGTCTCATCCGTATTAGAATGGAGGTCTCCATCTTGCCAAACTTGGCCTTGCCAAACCATGGTTTTTTCTGGTATATCAGGTTGGATAAGTGAGAAATAATGTCCCTTCGATTTGCTTCCGATATCCCAAGCTACCTTCCAGGTTTCCCGAAGAAAAGTCTTTGGTAACGACGCGAGATCATAACTAAAATTTATATATGGAACTAAGTCCCCACACTGCACCTCATCACCGGCAAATTTATCAGCTACTTCATTGCCATGGATTCCAGCATGGGCCGGAATCCACACAAATTGTAGTGAATTACCCTCAGAGATGCAACGGTCCTGAACGCAAATTCTCTTATTAAATAAATGATAGGTAACTGCAATTTGTGTTCGAAAGCAGATTTATTAATGGCTAGAAGAGCACTTTGAGAATCAGTAAAAATTATAGATTTTTTGAGCTTCAAAATACGGATATATTCTATGGCTTTAAAAATGCCAAAACATTCCCCGGTAAAAACAGAAGTCTCCGGAGGTAGTTTTATTTTTTGTACGATGTTGTATTGAGAATGGTAAGTACCTATCCCAACACAACCCATCGGAGAAGGCTTGGCAGCATCCGTAAAAATATGGTGGTACTCTAAGTGTTCTGACAGAAAATGATTCAAACTTAAATGACAATCGGGATCTGATTTACTCACACAGTTATATTTTATAGAGGGACTGAAATGTAAACTCTCATAACTACTGCTAAATAGGGGAAGTTTATTGGAACGGAAAATAGGAGAAGAAAGTGAAAGAAATTATTTATAATTTACAACTAAACAAGGAGCACGTTTATGGGACCAGTAATCTGAAGATTCAATCTGCAACACTAAAGCGTCCAGTTTAGGAATGAGAGGATGAGTTGAGAATTGAATAATCCGGAACAAATATTTGTCAGATAGGAATTGTCTTCTAAGACTTATGATAAATGATAAATGATTTTATTTCTGTAAGTAGGTTTTTACAAACACTTTTACACGTCAAAACATATTTTTTTTAAACTAGATGAGGCCGGCGTTTCCTATCTGACTACTCTGAGAAGAAAGGCCGAAACAAACTCAGAGGTCACAGTCTCTTTTAAAGTCCAGACATAATCTTGGTCAGATCTTGTGAAGACCATGTCGATTGGTGTCTGAAATGGTCTTTTGATGAAAGAACCACACAGATTGAGTGGACCTATCCAGTCAGTGCACGCATTTGTCAGTCGTTGTGCAGCTCAACTCATAACTAAAGGAGCTCAACGATTCAACGAACAATACCAAAGAAAGGACATTTGGCTAGGCCGCAAAAAATACTCAAAACTGCCAGACCATATTAAAAACTAACTGAGAATAAAACAAAATGAAACAATGATCCACATAGTCTTCACATTTACAATAATTAAAACAATATAATACTACACAGAGTAAATATTCATGTCATTGCATAAATAAAATTCATCAATGTCAATGTGTATATTCGGACATAATCTTGGTCAGATCATTTGAGGGCCATGTAGGTTGGTGTCCGAAATGGTCTTTTGAGGAAAGACCACACAGATTTGAGTGGACCTGTCCAGTCAGTGCACGCATTTGTCAGTTATCATGCAGCTCAACTCAAAACTTAAGGAGCTCAATGATTTGACGAACAATACCAAAGTAAAGACATTTGGGTAGGCCGCATAAAGTACTCAAACTGCCAGACCATCATTAAAAGTAAGAGACAAAAAATAAAAAAAAAATAAACAAATTATGACCCACATAGTCCTCACTTTCCCAATAATTAAAATAATATAATATAATACTATACAAAGTAAATATTCATGTCATTGTTTATATAGAATGTTATTTAAAATAAGAAAATATAAATAGCTAGCAAAATAAAAAGAGTAAAAAAACAACATTCACTGTAAGTTTATTGGAGCAGCTCAATCCCAAACCTTTTTGTCCTCAATATAATCTTTAACAGTATAAAAGGCTTTTAGGCACAGTTTCTGTTTTATAAAACATTTGAATTTATTAAGGCTTAGTTCTTGAATGTGGCTAGGAAGTTTATTATAAAAACGTATACATTGGCATCTAAACGAGCTGCCTATTTTTTTGAGCCTGGTTGTAGGAACAACAAATTTGTGTTTGTTCCTAGTATTTACATTATGGATATCACTGTATTTTTTAAACAAATTGATATTTTTATGTGCGTACAAAAGATTTTCATAAATATACTGAGAAGCTACAGTCATTATATTAATCTCTTTAAATTTTTCTCTGAGGGAGTATCTGGGACTTAATTTATAAATTGAACGGATTGCCCTTTTTTGTAATACAAAAATTGTCTGAATATCGGCGGCATTTCCCCATAACAGAATACCGTACGACATTACGCTATGAAAATAACTAAAGTATACTAAACGGGCTGTGTCTAAATCCGTTAAATCACGATTTTTTCTAACGGCGTATGCTGCAGAGCTAAGCTTTTTTGACAATTTATCTATATGGGGGCCCCATTGAAGCTTGGCATCCAAAGTTATGCCTAAGAACACAGTGGTATCTTCGGGGTTCAACTCTTCACCCTTTATGAGAACACTAGTTTTTACTTGTCTAACATTAGGTATTGTAAACTTAATACATTTGGTTTTTTTCTCGTTAAGAAGTAGGTTGTTAACATTAACCGCTCAGGCCCGTGGCTCAATAACGTCATCTCTCAATCTCAAAAAAAACATTTTTATTCGATAACTACTTTCAAATCGCGCGCCGCGAGGGCTCCTATTCGGAGCCATTGGGGCTTTATCGGTTAAACCAGTTAACTACTTTTTCGAGGGCACTATTTACATTGTCAGTAACCAACTGCTGACGTTTGAGCTTAAATAAAAATGAAGTGTCGTCTGCAAACAGCACTATATCATGATTATCCTTTATGAGGCAAGGCAAGTCATTTATATAAATAAGAAACAAAAATGGGCCGAGAATTGAGCCCAGGGGGACCCCCATTCTTACTACAGATCCGGGTGATCTTTTCCCGTTAACATCAACCATATAAATCAACAATCCACTTAAAGGAGCATCCCCGCATTCCACTTGAAGTGCATTAATGGGACTAGACTTCATTGCACCTGAAATAATGCGTAATGCTTTAGACTGGATGCGATCCAATTTTTTAAAAGCCATTACACTACCAGGTTCTAGGAGCGAACAATCCATAATCCAGAGTGCTTCTGATGATTACGTTGTAAATGAGTTTCAAAGAAAAGGGATGTGCACCCCACCACACACCAGAGAGGCATCTAAGTATGTTTAGGTGATTTTCGCATTTGTTAACAATATATTCACAATGAGGGATACTACTTAATTTACAGTCAAGTATTATACCTAGATATCTGAATTTATCTTTAACTGGAATATGTATTTACTTATAAAAGAGATTTAATAGGGGAATGTTTCTCTTCCGGGTGAATAAAACAGCCGCGCTTTTAGATGTGGATAAATCCAAACCATTTACATGTAACCATGACTCCAAAATAGATAAAGCAGAATTGATAGCAGAGCTAGCTTGCTCAACAGATTGACTTGAAGAATATAATAATAAATCATCGGCATATTGAAGAACCGTAACGTGACTAGTTAAGGATAGATCTAAATCAAAAGTGTAAATATTGTATAGAAGGGGACTGAGCACAGAACCCTGTGGGAGACCCCTCCATACAAGATGTGATATCTCATGGTCTCCTATTAACATGTTAACAGAGCGTTCAGTCAAGATTTTAATAATGAAATTCGACAAATTCAAAGGAACTTGTAAGGCTTTTAATTTATTTTGTAAAACCGATAATACAACATTATCCTATGCCGCATTAATATCAAGGAAAACTGCAACGGTGGATTGATTATTAGAGAAGGATAACCGAATATCAGATGTTAAAATACATAAACAGTCAATTGTACTTTTACCCTTTCTAAAGCCATATTGTGATTCTGCCAAAAGACCCTTACTTTCAACATACCATTCTAGGCGATTTTTTATTAAGTGTTCCGCTAATTTCATCAGAATTGAAGACAAAACTATGGGACGATAAGAAGAAGCATCAGAAGGAGTTTTATTTGGTTTAAGGAATGGCAACACCTTTTGACGTTTCCATTCAACAGGGATGTTCCCTGTATACAGAATAGAATTAATAAGTTCTAAATAATAGTTGAGGACGTCATCGTTTAAATTGGAAAAAAAGGAATAGGTACGGGTGAGTATTCGGTGAAATTGATAAGCAAAAGTTACGCCAAGAATCAAATTTTTTCTTTTTAAAAAGTTTGTTTGTTTCATTAATTAACTTAGTAACGATATCAAAATTAATGGTGCCGATTCCCTTGTTCACAAACTAAACTAAATTTAAGTTCAGTGCATCTTTTTCTTTCTATTTCATTAAGAAAAGGACAGAAGATAGATTTTAGTTTAGTCCTGTCAAATTAATCAGCGCCTGTCACTACTCCATGCAAGTTTAGACGTGATTAAAAATTTACGTCAAACGCTGATTAATTTGACAGGACTAAACTAAAATCTATCTTCTGTCCTTTTCTTAATGAAATAGAAAGAAACAGATGCACTGAACTTAAATTTAGTTTAGTTTGTGAACAAGGGAATCGGCACCATTATCAGACATATCAAGGTTATAATTATATTCGGCCTCTTTACGTTTCTTAATCAATTCAGTGCACTCAGAGTCCCACCACGGAGGCGAGGGAATTGTACTAATGTTGTTATTTTTTACAGGAAAAACGTCATCTGCCGCTGCAATTAATATGAGTGCTAAAGCTTCAGCACAACTATTTTCATTGCCATCAGAAATTACAGGCAAGGCTTACTGTCAACAATGTTCCTAAATTTGTCCCAGGCAGTACTACTTCTATTAGGTAGTTTATATTTTACGTTTGATTTCCATAATGGTGCATTTGGTTTGGAAAGAGGATAAGAAATAACTATTGGAAAATGGTCACTACCACAAGTAGAGGTTAAAGTATGCCAAGTTAATGAAGAGGCTAAGTTTGGAGAACAGATAGAAAGGTCAATTGCGCTTTGGTTCTGATTGGGATCTGAACGACGTATGAAACACTGAACAGTAGGAAAAATATATAAATCTACAGGTAATGCATTATAACACATAAAAATTCTTTTAGGCAGAATCTGCCCATCAAAAGTAATAACTATAGATTGGGATGGTTTCCAAATGGTTGTACCATCAACAACAGTTTTAAAATTGAGGCGTCTGACTTTTAAAATTGGACCGCAACCAATTGGAACTGTTATATTATCAATAACTTCCTCCGGAGACCATTCCGCAGGAACACCACGCACTAAACCCATTCTAGTGACATTAAAAGTAGGTATAAAAGCTTTATAATTATATGTTTCAAGGCTATTATGTGTAATGAAAGAATTTGCGTCCAGTAAATTGGAAAAGGAAATAGATATTTTATTACGCCCGATTTTTTTGACGCTACCGTTAATAATATTTTGGAAGGCGTTGTGTTTTAGGAACTTGCCAAATGTAATAGGGTGCAAAGACGTTCCATCATCTGGTACTAATATTTTTTGTACTTGAACAACGTATGGCGCGCTGTCAGTTTTATCATACGTTTTTCGACCAATCTGAGTGGGAATAACTGAAGGCGGAGCAGGAATATCCGGAATATCTTTACAAGCAATTATTTCAGAGCTTTTAGGCAGAGCTTTTTTTTTCCGATAGAGTTAGAGAGGGAGGTGTAGAGTCCAAGCAACCACAACCCAAAGACTCAGAACCCTGGTTTTTTTTGGGTACGACGGCGTTTATTGCAATTCTTGCACACATGCACGCGGCTTCTTTTTAGATGGCGAGCCGACGACGACCCATCAGTATCCATGCCCGATTCATTAGAAATTATAGTGACATAATTGCCTGCCGGGGGAACAAAGTCCCCCGGGTCAGGCGGGTCTTTCATTTTCCCGCTATAAAATATTAGTAAAAAAAACTTACCCTACTGAAGAAAATATACAAAACTAAAATTAAAATAAAAGTGAAAGAAGATAAAACACTAAAACTACTACTACTGATCCTATAATACAAGTTAATTTATAATTTTCAATTTAGGTAAAAAAGGACACGTCCACAAAGTTAAGGTTTCCCGCGCTTTTTTTCATTAACTCTCTTTTGAGTTGAGACTTGGCAAGTTGGCACCACAGACTAAGTAGTGACTTGAGTGACGATTGGATGTAATTTAGTCATTGACATAATGTTTTTCCTAACACAATGAATATAGTTCAATAAAATTTGACAGCTGACTGCGTCTGGTGTGTCGTAGTTATGGAAATAGTATGTACTACTGTAATGCTTACAAGCATCAGAAGTCCTTTTCTAAAGTCAAATTATTAATTCACTGAAGTAATCTGACCTGTGCTAGCTGTAACTTTGTGTAATAAAATGGTCATATTTATTGTACTAGACTTTTACACTTATTATTATACACAAATCGATCTTACATAAATCGATTAAACTGAACAACATCATTACAATAAAAAATTACCATTTTATTACACAAAGTGACAGCTAGCACATGTCAGATTACTCCAGTGAATTAATATCCGCATTTTACCTAAAATAAAACGCTTATTAAACTACTTACCTCATTCGAAGCATAATTAAAAACAATTGCGATAGGCTGAACCTTGTTTTCTATGCCTTTTTTTCTTACCTTTCTAGCGATAAAGCTCTGTCTTGCTCTCATGACGTCTCCGTCAGAGAGGGGAGCGCGCGCAATGAATTACTATTAGGTAAAACCCCGATATTACACCACTTGACCGTTATTCGAAGCATAATTAAACAATTGAGATGTGTCTGTTACCGCCTGGTGACACTTATGACGAACGTAGGGAAAGATCAAGAAAAAACAAAAAGTATATTAATAAAATGCAATTGGTTTTTTATTGCAAAACATAGGATCATAAATTATTAAATAGACCAATTTTCCCCCCAAGGGAAAGAAAATTGATATTTCGGGTCTTGCCGTTGGCCAAATTAATACTTTATTTAAAAAATTAATACGTAAGGCATGCTTGCCCTGCGAGGGTGGAACTGAATATTGCCCCTGCGAGGGACGAATGAGCCATTTTTCAACTTGCGAAGTTGAGATATTACCACAAACCGATTTTGTAGATATGCCAGCCAGTTAGAAGCAGGCCAGGGTCTTTTTGATACCGCCAGCTTTTTCTAATGCAAAAACGAACTGCTCAGAATTAAATAAGCTAACCTCAGATGGTTTACTTATTGTTGCTTTTATTAAGGGATCACGAACTGCATTAGTTATGCTATATCTGCGCATCTGTATGGTTTCAGCCTTACGGCCACAATTCATCTGCTGAACTCACCAGAAGTGAAAATGTCATTAAAGCTTTAATATGAATATCTTTTATTTACATTAATTAGTTTTTATTATTAAAACAGGTACTTAAAAAAAATCAAATATATCTAATTAATTAATAAAAAGAACTAAAACTATACACAAACTAAAATAGAGCGTCGAAAAATTCATCCACATCGCTGTCGACTGGTAATGTACCCATGAGACTGGCGGCATTGCCACGTTGTATGGCAATGCTTAGCCTCTGGCCAAGGTATAACCCAGCCCTTGGGTCACGGGAAGTCTCAACCAGCCGTCTGGAGATTTCCTTAAAAAGGCCATGAGCACTCGGACCCGCGGCCCGAGGGTTTCAACCCAAAACAGCTCGAAAAAATAATTACCACCTAGGTTATTATACTTACGCCGCTTGAGGTTCTCTGCAGCCGCACCAGCAGCGCTAGCATAGCACGTCGTGCCAGGAAGATGGGATGGCGCAAGAGTATCGACACACGTTGCATCCCACACTAAAGGCCTACCCACCTTCCGTGGAAATAATGAGATGCCGTCTGGTCTCTTGCCATCGTCGCGTGCCAGGCCATTGGGTTCTAATACAGCTGGAACGCCGACGGTGACAAGAGCTCGTCGGATGATGTCATTAATGTTCGCGTGCCGCGCTAAGCGACCTGCACTTCGGCTGCAAGACAGGCCGTGGTGACTGTTGACAACTTCGCCACAGTGACAGCGATGAGGAGAACAACACGGAGCTCCTAGTCTTAGGGAAGCAGCGAGGCGGAAAGTAGTGTCGTCGAACAGAGTACCAATGTTCGACGACGGTAGTGCATGAAGCCGCAGACCCGACTCCCACTTACCCACAGCCAGCAGGCGCGCACGCTCCGCAGTAGTAGTAGATGTGTTAAGTAAATCGTTCTGTACTACTCTGCAGAGCGGCTCGTCCTACCGTCTCTGGAAAGATGGATTGTCAGGTAGGTCTGAGTTCGGGCAAGCGAGTCTCCAGGCATCCATAGCCTCGGTGAAATACGGTACATCAAAATTAATCAGTGTAGAAGCTAGGATTTTCCTGATTAATTTCTCAGTACCGTGGACCGAGGATATGAAAGCCGGTAAACTAGTACTAGAAATTTTGCGGACGCCTAGGCCTCCCATACGAATGGGAAGAGTAGCTTGTGTCCAAGCTCGGTCGTCCATGGCCACATTTAAAACTGAAGTTAATGTGTGCCGGATAATTTGGTAAATTTTGTTTAAAAGGTGAGTGTGCTTCCATAAATAGGAAGCGCGAAGGAAATATGTTATTTTAGGGCCGAAACAGCAGTAGCGAATTAATGTGATGGCCGAATGCATATTAATTTGGAACAATCTTTCCGAAACTTCGTTGAAATCTTGTATTTTTTCCTCAATAAAAACGGGAAAGGAATTCTCAAAGATTGGAGACCCCAGGAGACGAAGAGAGCTTTTTTCTATAATTTTGATTTCTGGAGCTATTGCGTTAAATTTGGGAAGTGTCAGTTGTCTGTCAGTACTGTCCGCTAAGTATAGTTCACATTTCTAAAGGTTGAGATCAAGGCCAATGGAATGAAGTTCATTTTTTAGGAAATGCAAGTCATTTAAAACAGATTCTACATCGCCTCCCAAAGTTCCATCATCAAGATACCAAACGATTAAATCAATTAAATTTTGAATTTAGCTGCCGAATAATAATAATAATAATCATTTATTTGCAGACATTGAAGTCCATAGAATTACATCAGTAGGTAAATATTGACATCAAAACAAAATCATTAATTACAAATAATAGGCATAATAACAAAAATAACATAATCAAAATACATCACTAATTACATAATAATATCATAATAGAAATGAATCACAAATCATACAAAAAACACAATACACACATAAAAATCACAAATAGGCATAATAATAATAACATAATAGGAATAGATAAAATAAAATGCACGTACAGTTATCAAGAGCAGATTTGTGTGTGCAGTCTCACCCATCGACCAAGCATCGGGCAGTCCCACCGGTCACTCAATGCTCTCAACATGCCGTGGGTGCTGATATCTGTTCTGTGCCGGAGAGAAGCACATCGTTTTCGAATGATGGCATAAAAATCATCCACTCTCGCATCGGCAAACATACCCGAAGCGCTACAATACCGCGGCAGCCCCACAAGCATCCTGAAGGCATTGTTATACTGCACACGCAGGGCGCTGTATGCCTTCTGCGTATACTTGACCCAAAGGCTGCAGGTGTAAAAAGTCTGACAGTAGGCTCGAAAAAGCGTCATTTTAACATCGTAAGAACACCCTGCAAACCTACGGGCCAGCATATTACTTCGATCAGACAGCGCCCTACGCTCCCTCTCGATATCCAAATCGTCGCACAGGTCCTCAGTGACCCAGTGGCCCAGATATTTAAATTTTGAGACTTGCTTCAAGACCTGCTAACGAGATACATGGAACATTTAAGTAACTTTTGGCACCGCCATTGAAAACAAGTAACTCACTCTTAGTGACATTATACATAAGCCCCTGAGTCACCGCATAGTTCTCACAGACCTTCAGCAAACGTCTTAATGCACTGATTGATGGGCTCAGCAAGACCATATCGTCTGCATAGCTGATGTTGTTCATAGCAACTCCGTCAATATGACAGCCGACACCAGTAGGTATTGCTGAGCTCAACAATCAGTTGGTTTATATATAAATTGAAAAGGCGAGGGGAGGTGATTCCCCCCTGCCTCACCCCACATTTCAATTTATATTCTTCGGACATAGTCCCTGCCCACCTAACATTATTTATTTGGTTCTCATACCAGAATCTTAGCAATGACGTGACCTCAAAATCTACTTTTTTCTCATTATTAAGCTTATCCCACAGATATGGGGTTAATGGGGTGTATGGCTAAACTAAAAATCACTGGCCCCTTGTTGACAGCCAACAGCAGATTCTAAAAGGTTGTCCCGGTACAGTAATTTAGATGGGTGTCTGTAACATTGCCAAAGGAAGCTATAAATTTGGGGTATTTCGTTTCTAATTTCTGCTAGCAAGGTGTCCCTATTAACAGAATTGTAGGCATTCTTTATGTCAACCTTCAGGATGACCTCTCCTTTGCCAGAATTTAGGTAGGTCGACAAGGCGTGTACGGCAGCCTCACAGCCACCTTTGGAGCCATAACCTAGCTGCAGGGGCTGAATTTTTTCCGAAACCACCTCACCATAAAATTTACAAGCTATTATTAAGCTTTTGGTTTATAGCTTCGAAGCTAATTTCTTCTTTCTGGTCTCGGACCCATGTCAACAACACACAAAGTTCTATATCTCTCGTTCGGACTCTTATTGTTTTAAAATACCGTAAGTTAACGAAGCATAGTAACATCCGAGCAACTTAAATGTTTTAGTGTGTCTTAGGATCTGATCTCTTTGTTGGCCTCAAGTTCGACGAAACCCGGGCTATGGTTATACCATTATTGAGTTTCCACGTAACGAACTTCACTCCAATCCGGTTTATTGAAAAACTGTATTTCTTTTACGCTCATCTGTCTTTGGAACAGCCGGTTCCTGAAGCTTAGTTTCGACATCTAAATTATTTAATTAATACCTTCCAGTTAAAAATCATCCTCAGCGAAGAGGGAATGGGCGTCATCGGCCATCATTATATTCGGCGGTATACTATTATTTATATTATGTTTCACTTTACACTCCGTGCGGCGGTGCTTGTAGGTACTTGCCCCCGATTTTTTTGTAACGGCGGCGACGCGCATTCTTATGTTTTGGTCCCTAAGGTCAGAAAAACTAGATGAACTGGAACTGGAATCGCTACTATCAGAGCTACTACTGCTGCTGCTGCGATGTGAACGCATCCGTTTGGCACTAGATTCTTTATTATTAGCAGTATTCGAAGGTCCTGCAATCGGTTTATCTTGCGAAATCAACGTCATTTCTTTATGCATTACGTATACGGTATTATACTTAAAACAATTGAACACGTATACCTACACTGGAAAAGAAGACAACACTCGAACGGAAACCGTTATTTTTTAAATATCAACGTTGATTCACTGTATTTAAACAGTTTTAGTAACTATGGTAGTAAATTGGTATGCCAACTTCCGACCGAAAGGAAAAATATAGACGGTTGTGGAAAATAAGTTTGAATAACACACCTGCGAAACAGCAACCGTCATCGGCAAGGAAAAGAACGCCAATGGACAAGAAGAGTTGCGCGTAGGAGTGGGCGATACAAATCGTATAAAGATACAATACCTATGTATCGGCACAATATCCAGTAATGCGTTGATGTTGGTATGAGTCACAGAACAAAACAATATCGTATCGCACTATGTTATTCGGTACCTATTCGGTTCAAACTGATTTGGGTAGGTACTTGAAATACTGCGGTACTGTGAGCAATTGCGATGCGCGCGGGAGTGATGTAATTATAAGTGAACGAGAGAAAAAGGAGAGTGTGATAAGCTAATGGTGCCGATTCCCTTGTACACAAACTAAACTAAATTTAAGTTCAGTGCATCTTTTTCTTTCTATTTCACTAAGAAAAGGATAGAAGATAAATTTTAGTTTAGTCCTGCCAAATTAATTAGAGCCTGTCACTACTCCATATAAGTTTAGACGTGATTAAAAACTTGCCTACTAAAATTACGTCAATTCACGTCAAGCGCTAGGCTATAGAACATACGCTAGTAAGGAGTAGTCACTAAATATACTTCGTACAGAACAGACTTTTTATTTCAATATAATTAACCACGTCCCTCTACACGGCGACCCTGTCACTTGCCAGAGGCACGGTTTTATATTGCGTCGCGCGTCGCGACGAAAGAATGTGACGGTGTCAGCGTTTAACCGTGTGACCGCGTCGGCCACCGTGCACAAGGAGAACGATTATGAATTATAAAGGAGTTCAGTTGAATAATACTCGGCTTGTTCAGACACTTTAAATCAAATCTAATGAGAAAAGAGTGCAAGTAAATGTTTATGTGAAAACAAGGAAACCGTCATTACACAACACGGCAGTGAAAATGATGTCTCTTCACATTTTCAAACGAGCAATATCCTACTGGAGGTGATAGTTGCTGCTTGTGCTGGAGCTGTCTTATACGTACTATACGCCCAATCAGTGGCGGATTTGCCCTAAGGCACAGTAGGCCCGGGCCTAGGGCGGCCAGATATTAGGGGAGGCCAATCGTGAAAAAAAAATCACTGATGAAAGGAAGATGTCAGAAATCTATCAAATCCAGTACATTTTAGGCGTCAAGGTAAGTGTTCTGTGATTTACAAAAAATAACTCGAAAGTACCTAAATATTCTAAATGCTCGCGCACATTATGGCGGGGCGTACTGCACCGCATCGTATAACGAATATCATAAATTTCATGTATAAAATATAGATATGTATAATGTAATGTATAATAAAATACAATGTAAAGTAATTATTTCGTACAAGTAAAATGTACGTTTATGGTATTTGTACATATAACTAATTTAGGAAGAATATTGTTATACGCGCGAGCCTTAAAACACTCACGCTGGTGCTCGGGAGTTTCGTGAACGCTATCAGGCCGCCGCGCAACAATGACGGAGCAAAGGATAAAAACCGGCCAAGTGCATGTCGGACCACGCACATTGAAGGGTTCCGTAGTTGGGAAGTTGGTATGAATTTATACTAAAAACAAACACAACAGTGTAGTTGAAAACATGTTCTCCCATACATTATATGCCACAAACAATTCTCCAACTGCAAATTTAAGTTGGTCGACTACTACTCGTTAACTTATAAAGCCCACTTAGTTGTGATAGCTTTCCTTTTAATTTAATTATATGTACTACTGCCATGAATTTTTTCACATCTCCTTAAACAACCATTTAGCTGGCAGTCCCCCCATGCCTGTTAAATGGTTGGTCACTTGACTCTAACAAATATTAGTATTTTAATGCTTAATATTACGCATGCGGATCCTTGAATAGAAAAGTTGTGTTTACAGACCCGCATTAATTTTGGACGGCCTATCCAACGATACTCCACACCATGGGGTAGAAGAGAAAAAAAATATCATCCCCACATTACGTGCAAGGGAGGTACATACTCTAAAATATATATATTTTTAAGATTTTATTTTAGCACTTTGTCGGCGTGATTAATATGTATTATACCTATGACAAATTACAGCTTTCTAGTAATTAGCGTGTCTGAGCTACAGAAGGGACAAACAGACGGACATGGCAAAACTATAAGGGTTCCTTGTTTACTACGGAACCCTAAAAACGATATTGCTTTGCTTAACATAAAGATGATTTTTTAAGGAAACTGGATTGCGAAGATTTAATTAATGATTTTGCTGCACTTAAGTGCCGACGAGTTTTATAACACATTGTAAAACACTTATTATGTCTTATCTTGTTTGAGCATAAAGTCGCCGAGAAAACGGTTGCGTTTCGACCATCAAAAATTCGACAACGGCCCACCACTACTGTTAAGTAGTGACAGTTGTAGGTAAGTCTACCACTGTCACTACGTCACGACAAAATGTTGCCATAATGAGCAACAACTTAAATATGGTTGTATCTTTTATCAAACACAATATTATTATATTAGAAAGAACGAGACAAAACGATATTTCACATTCTGTATCGTATTTCACTCATATTTGTTTATGCAACTATATTTAGAGAATAGCGTGGTGCCTCCATGTTTTTCCTAGCTCGATGTCACTCACTACATCAGCACGGTAATATTATCTATACAGTATTCCAACTACATACAAACGGACGAAGCGCGAGCTATGCCTACACGCCTCGATCTCGGCATGCGCTCGGCATGTAGACAGTCGCGACTGTGCCGCAGTGACGAACGGATGGTGTGTTGTTGTATTTAAACATACGAAAATTTTTACGAGGAAGGAGTCGGCAACATTGTTCCGGTCAGTACTACTCCTATTTATATTGTAGTCACATATTAATTTATAGGTAAGTAAGTAGGTAGTGGTACTACCTACTTAGTCTGTAATCTGGTCTCTGTCTGTCAGACTCAGGCCCAGTGTGACCATATGTGGCAGTTTCCTGCCTTTTTGGCAGGATTTACCTTCTATTTTAGCCTCCATGCATGTTTAGTTAACGTTTTATAAAATTGGCAGTTTTTGGCAGTATTGCAATGTAGAAAATAAATCCATACTGACATCTCAAATTGTCGAAAATGGCAACCCTAAACACAGATCGTAAGGGATATTCTCTATGAAGTCTGTGCAAAGGTGTACTTCTCGTTTTATGTTTGTATTTTGGATCTCATTCAACTAAGAACATTAACAGTAGTAGTTATACAGTTGACAATCGTAAAACGAGTATTCTCTATACGTAATTTTATGGTTGTTATGTTATTTCATTCAAACAGTCATAGACGTAGATTAGAGATGGGCTGAGTGATGATTTTATTGTATCAATGACTGCATGACAATGACAAAAAAATATCGGTGACGGGAACAATGACGAAATCATCAATGATTTTTATTTGAGTATTAGATCTCGTCACTTCAATTGTGAGTAGATACTGAAATGATCGCGGAACGGCTTAGTGAAATTATCATTAGTTATGTATGTAGGCATGGATCGAGTTTGTCAGTTAGCCCGCGTAATTCAAATTTTCTTAGTTTGTGACATTCATGGCAATTGGCAGGGTATTATTTAGGCATTGATTAATAATCATGGAAATCATCAATATGATTCCATAAGTGATATTTGCTGCAAGATATGACTATTTACTATATCATGGCAATCTGGCGTTCTTGCATACGTTGGATGTTTTTCTTACCATTTTCGAATATTTAGGTACAAACTGAGAACCTACCACTAAACGTTTCTTGCCTATAAGATAGAAAAATATAGTAAGTAAGTACACCCACTGTAGAGCGTCACGTTGTCTACGTATCAAAACGTATTTTTTTTATATTAACAAACTGCACGAAGTACCAAGTACCTAAACAAATGTCTTAACTTGGTTTTAAAATCTATGGTACACTTCACCAAACTAAATTCACTAAAACGTATCAAAAATCCAATTATAGTGAGTCAACACACTACACTACGTATTTCGTATGCGTAAAATTAAATTAGGTAAGGATGGTTGGTCGTCCTCGTCTAACCAAAACAATGATTCGCGAAATACTAAATGCTAGATACATAGCATTCGTGATTTGCCGCGCATTTATTGTAAACAACGCAAGTGAAAGCATTGTTGCCATTAATGCCATTCGCCGTCGCAAATCACACCGCAGCGCCCGAGACGGCCCGAGCCCATCCGATCCGAATCACCGAAGTCCGCGTTCATTCAAGTAGTGATTTAAAAGCATTGATGATTTTGTCGTTGTCATTGCATGATAAAATGATTTTAAAATATCGATGATTTTAACATGTGACATGATATCGGACTCATCTCTAACGTAGATACATAAGTAATAAACAAAGAAATGTTACATCGTATGAATAAACCCATGTATGAGATAGAAAATGAAGAATATGAAGCTAACTGCAATGTTTAATTTACATTTGACCTAATTAATAATTAAAATATGATATGTAAAACAAAGTGTTTTTATTTTTTTACTACTACTATTACGCTAAACAAACCTGGCAGTTTTTACTCAAGTTTGGCAGGATTGGGCAGGTTTCAGACCAAACTATGGCAGTATCGATAATTTTAAGATGGTCACACTGGTCAGGCCGCTCAGGATCCAACAGATTAATATATTATTAGGTTAGGTAGCAAGTTATGGTATCCTATTGTATTGTGTTTGTTTTTGAAGAGGAAGAAGTCGAATTACCTCAGGTTCACCTGACGTTCATATAACGGGACGGTAGATTCCACGCCTATACTTTCTAAGAAAATCATAATCAAACAAAGAAGTTATTTAATCAAATTCTGGAGACCACAGGTACCTACTGAAAAACTTTGAATATTATTGTAAATCTTTTAAATATGACGATAACTACACGAAAACTTGTACAAATTGCTGCGTGGGGAGGTTTGGTCGTCGGAGGTACTGGATTTTATTTACAGAACCGAATTATCGATAGGGTAAGAGATTATGATTACTATAAAAGTGCATTGAAAAAGTTAAGAGCTCACCCTGGTGCCGTCCACTATCTAGGAGAGCCGATCAAAGATAAGCGATTCAAACTGAATGACACAGTAAATAACTTTTCTGATGGTGAGACAGCTAGATTTAGAATACCTGTGTCTGGACCTAAAGATAGAGGGAGTTACTATTTTTGGGCTGAAAGAGATAGTGAAGAATGGAAAATAACTAGAGCAGAGTTAGAATTGAAAACTAAGCAAGATGCAAGACTTCTCATTGTGAACAATTAAAATAGTACTTTATAGAGTAGTGTGAATATGATGAAAATGGATGTCATGTACAAATAAACCCTAGAATAAATTAGAATTACATAAACTTACTGATAACAATGTTTTCAATGTCTCTGTAAGTTGTAAGTAACATACATGTATGGTCAAATAATTGTCAAGCTAAAATAATTACTGTTAAAACACATTTTGTGATTTTTCTAATACAGAACTGTTAACAGTGTTTTTTTTTAATAAAACAGGAAAATCAACATTCATAAACGAAAAATAAATCTTGTGATATTTTTGTTTTACTTAGGTAGGTACTCACTGGCTGAATAAAATTACTGAATTTTTTTTTCAAATCTTTAGTAAGTATAGTTGTAGATGACCATAATCCCAAAAAATATGGTTATGCCATAACCATAATGTTTGTGTTGTAATTGTAAAAAGCAGATAACCATAACCATTATGGTCATGTATGTCTGGCCTATATAAATACTATTTCACACTAAAAGTGAAGTAAGTAAGAAGTAAGGGGTGCCCTTATTGCCACTAATTAGCACTCTGTATAATATAAAAGTATAGGTTTTTTGAGAATATTGATAAATATTCTAACATTACCCAGCAAGTTCCACCATTTTAAAATTACTTTTCAGATTTTAGCAAGCTAACAATGTTTGTTGGGTCTGCAAGAGAAAAATTCCATTATCACAACACTTTACTGTGCCTTGTTAAAGCTATGGAAGGAAAAAATATAACAGTGGACCTACGTAATGATGATTCCTATGTCTGTGGACATGTAGACAGTGTGGATGGGTAAGAATTCAAAAACCATCAAGATTCTGATACAAAGATAAACAATAGTATTAACGATTGGTGCTGCAATCTTGTAGGTTTTACATTATTATGTTTTTGTTACAGTTATATGAACGTTTCTTTTTCCAATGCAGTGTATTGTGATCCTCAAGGAAATGAATATCTTTTTGAGAATTTGTTTTTACAAGCCCGTAATATTAGATATGTACATGTCCCTGAAACTGTAAGTATGTTACTGTCCCTTTTGGTTATAATACTGGTAAATAAGGCAATTTACATTTATAACATTTTGAATAATTTTATTTTTAGACATCTATATTATCAACAATACAAACTGAATTAGGTGCAAATAAAAAGCCCCGTCCTGAAAAGAAAGACGTCAAAACCTCCAGAAAGGTGAAAAAGGCACTTAAACAACACATGGAAACTGTGGCTTCTTTGAGAATAAATGAATAATGTTACATAGTAAATTGTATTTCATAACTATTTGAACCAGACTGATAGCCTAGCCCAGCCTTTCCCAAATATACAAGCCATGAGGGTTTACCCAGTGTTGCCACAACTTAGTTCCCAAAAGGTACATATCCAGCGCTGAAAAGGTACATTTTGGGTTAAAAAGGTACATAAGCAATGCTTTTACTAAAATCACTTACTACTGCTTCTCTCGCTCTCGCAATGGATGCGAGACAGGGACTGCCTGCTCGACAGCAGAAATTCTATTTTTTGGATGCTAGGTGTAAGAAAACTTACGCTTGTTTGTGGTCGCACTCCTCCGAAATGGCTCGACCGATTTTTATGATTTTTTTTTATGTATATTTAGTAGGTATGAGAATAGGTCGTAAAGTATATTTCATACCGTTAAAAAGAAAAAAAAATAGGAAAAAAATTAAATTGTATTTTTGTCAGGACAACGTCTGGCAGCTCAGCTTTATATAAAAAAAGTCCCCGCTATTTTATGATAGGTACTCATTAAATTGTTTCTCGTGGTTTATATAATGGAGAAATCAAACAATAAAAAAAATCGAAATCGTGATTTGGTTGAAGTTAGATTCATACTCTGAAAATTAAAAAACATACATATTATGCTCATAATTGGCGCCGATTCCCTTGTTCACAAACTAAACTAAATTTAAGTTCAGTGCATCCTTTTCTTTATATTTCATTAAGAAGAGGACAGAAGATAAATTTTAGTTTAGTCCTGTCAAATTAATCAGCGCCTGTCACTACTCCATACAAGTTTAGACGTGATTAAAAACTTGCCTACTAAAATTACGTCAATTTACGTCAAGCGCTGATTAATTTGACAGGACTAAACTAAAATTGATCTTATGTCCTTTTCTTAATGAAATAGAAAGAAAAGGATGCACTGAACTTAAATTTAGTTTAGTTTGTGAACAAGGGAATCGGCACCACTGTCAGTTAAAAATAAAATAATAAATTAATTATGTTACTAATTCTACAATCAAGTCATGCATGTTTGTTGCAACGAATGCCTTCACCAACCTTTATAATATCAAATTGTTAGTAAGAATAATCATTGTTTGAATTTCCAGTTGCTGCTGATAAGTAGTGATTTCGGTGGTTCGTTTTTGATCGAATCTTTGATACTTTGTTTGGTCATCATGAGAGCTGATATAGTGTCTGTGTTTAATCTATTACGATTATCGGTTTTGATGAGTTTAAGCTGGCTGAATAATCGTTCGACGCATTTGAAAAGGGAAGGACTAGAAGTAGACAAATAACTTTCTTTAGGTTGGGAAACAGAGGGTCTTCGTTCATGTTTCGTAACTTGAAAACCTTATTCCAGTAGCTGGTGGCCGTTAATTTTGGGTCTAGTTTCAATGTTTCATGATCCAGCAGAGCATGCTCTCGCCATTCTTTGTGTAGAGCTGCCTTGTCAACAACACTTTTCAAAACTGGATACCTTTTTAACACTTCATTTAAATCGTTTCTTTCGAACGATTGTGCCACTTTTGGGTCCAGTATAGATATAGTGTTAAACACAGGATCATTAAAATCAAATCTATCCTTGATTTGTTTGATCAATTCTATGTAGAATGTAAGGCAGCGTCTTCTGAGGTTAGTCACATCAAGTAGTGCTGTAGGTTGGTATTGTAAGATCTGAATCACAGAATCTTGTGCCAGTACTCCAAGATATATCTTTTCGAGAGGCATAAAGTGACCCGGGTTGGCGTGATCGATGAGTAACGGTTTAATGTTTTTGACGTGGTTTAATTTCATGTAATTAGATGCAATGGATCGGATTAACTTTTCTATTTCAGGCTTTAGGCAGTGTAGAAGTGGTTTGTCGGTTTGGAATAATTTGTTGAAATCGGTTAGGAACTCTAATATGACTATGATAGAAATTCGAGGTACACTTTTGTCACTTTATTTTCCAGGCCTTCGTAAATACGAACGTTAGCGCTTGTGCCATCTTCGAACATCTCCAGGCGAAAATACTCGGTTAGGACCACGTACTGCTCTAGCGTGCGATCAACACAGGCTTTCAGAGAAAGCCATCGGGTGTTAGCTGGGCTCAATATTTTATGCATTTCCACACCGTAAAACTCCTGGCACTCTTGAAGACGGCTTACTCTTTTAGAGCTTCGGCTGAAGTGTGCTCCTATGTTTCTTAAAAGGTCTTCGATCGAGCTTGGAAGTTTAGAGCACGCTTTTGTTGCCACTAAATGGATCATATGGCAGCTGCACTCTACGCAAGTAATATCCGGTATTCTTTCTTTTAAATGGCTGAAAACTGAGTTATGCTGCCCAACCATGCTATTAGTCGTATCAGACGCAAATCCTACGACGTTTTCTAAAGGAATTGAGTTCATGTTCAGACGGAGTAACATGTCCTCACACAAATCTTCAGCTTTACCAGAGTCGGCTTCATACAAATCAAAAAATCTTGTTTCTACAATTTCAGTATCGTTGTTGAAAAATATCACCTAGAAACTCTATCTCGGACTCTGGCACATTATCAAACTGTACTGTTTCTATATTAGCAGTAGAACTAGTGGCAGGATGTTCATGTTCAGCAGGCCTTGTTTTTGCCTCTTCTTTTGTTAAAACCATTTTTGAAGAAGCAGGCTTTGTGTTTGAGTCTGGTTTGGAAGTAGGGTTCGAGCCAGATAATGCTGTAACACCTTGCGCAGCAGGGATAGTTGAAGTGGTCGGCTTTGTTTTTTCATCTTCCACTATTTTAGAGAAATTAGGTTTTGGGGGTAAGCGGCGGATAAATTTATCCATTTTCTTACTGGGTTAGTTAGTAGTGAGATTTTCTATGTTCTTTAGTAATTAGTAAGTAATTGAAATTGTTTCAAGCTTCTGTTCCATGCACATGTGCCCAAGCGAGTGGAAATCATGAAATTAAAACAGCAAACATTTTAGAGTCATAAAAGCATACTGCTAGCATAAAGAGATTATATTTATAAGAAACCAACACCTTTTAATAGGTATGTATTGTTATATTGTGTTTGTGGCATTCATTATGTATTATTGTTTGCTTTTCATGGCTGCGTTAGGCACCTAAGATTAAAATATAGCTAAAAAAGGAATTCTAAAATGCCAAGCCAAAAAGGTCTATAAACTGCGACTGCGTCAGTAACAATAGGTCCAGCAGACTGGTTACAATCCTGATTTTATTAGCCAGATAGAGATTAATTTGCTTTATGAGAAACTAAGAACTTTTATGTATCTATGCCATCGATATTTTCTACACAAAGAACCAGACTTTTAGAGGCTGGCAACTCTGGTATGTTATGCTAGAGAAAGGGACAAAGGGATGACATGACATTGACACATGACCTACACACACACAGACAGTGTGTACTACACACTAATATTTGTTCGAGCTAGTAATAATAATTATTCTAATTTTATTGTAGTATGTATGTAATATTAAGAATTCTTTGTCCTTACTTACGTACAATGTTCGATACAAACCCCGATAAGAGTAAGTTGGCTCGCGTGGCAAAACTGCTATAACCGTAATCTGCCTGGCCGAGGTTTGTTTGTAACAACCGAACATTGTAGGTAGGTAAAGTTAAATTATCGAATTACAGTACCGTGATTGAAGGCACAATTGTTTTGTTTGTATTTGTTTATACTATTAAAAACTTATGTACTTAGGTTGTTGAGTTTATATTTCATAGTTTCAACCGTTCAGAGAACGCAAATTGCATAGCTACGTAATATAATCGGGAATTTGGGCCTGTGGTGTGGCACCACCCCCTGAGGGTGTCGTAAAAATCGACAAAGGGAAAAAACCGTAAGATGGGCAGCAGCGTTTTTTCCGCGTACTGTACCACTACATCGCGATCGTCAACTCGCAATGCCAAGCGTGGCGATTACGACAAAACCCCCTAACTTGGGGACGCCTATGTGCAATGGACGTCCTAATAGTAGTTAGTAGAAGTAGTAATAGAACCAAAGCCCACAGCAAAACACAATGCAACACACACAAAATATCTAGTAATATTCTCAAAGAAGTATTTTACAACTTACCTAGCACCACATGACAGCAGCGAGCGAATAAAGTAGTGTACAATAAATTCTATTAATTTATTGTACACTACCTATGTATACAAGAAAGAAATCACTTTCTCTTATCGCAGATACCAATATCTCGCGCGCTTAAAAATACAAAACAAAATTTACCTATCAAAACTATCCTCTTTGCAAACAAACGCGCACTATGAGTAGAGTAGTGTGTGTTCTGTATCGTATCTGTCTGTGTCTGTGGTGATGTGGTCACTTGGTGAGCGCGCCCAAAGAGCTTTCTCGTTTTGGCGGCGGTTTTAGATTTTGGATGTTAAGTTGAAAAGGTACGTCATGTGGACCCCATTACACATTACACATGGGAGGCTTAAAAGGTACGTCAAATGTGTAAAATGTACGCTAACGGCAACGCTGTACCTGCCACTAACCAGCTGTAGCTGCTTTAATTTGGGCATAATCTTGAGTTAATGCCTTAAGAACTACTTGCCAGAGTTGCCAGTCACTGTTATTTAAAGGATTACTTCTAGGCTAATTAAGCAGTGTGTCTTCTTCAATCCGCAAAATCAGGTTTGTAACCATGAACGAAAATCTGAATTAAAACAAAATTCTTTATAAAAACATTTATTTTAGCTAACAAACAAATCGACGCTTGAAAGGCAAAATTTACTAAGCGACATAGGGCAAATTTGACTTTAGGCTCCCACACAAAACTGCGAATTCGCACCGCATCGCAAAAATCTGCGAGCTCGATGTCAGTTTTTCATAATAAAATGACAACGAGCTCGCAGATTTTTGCGATGCGATGCGAATTCGCAGTTTTGTGTGGGAGCCCTTACATTATTAAAGTAAATTTTTTAGAAAAAAAAATCATATGAATTCTTGTAATCATACACAGGCGTAAATCTTACTGTTTTGGAAATCTTATTTATCTAATCATCTGAATCAGAATTTATACGTTTTTTTTTCCTGAAAAATTGACTTTAATAATGTAAAGTCAAATTTGCCCTATGTCGCTTAGTAAATTTTGCCTTTCAAGCGTCGAAATATAATCATAAAATTATAATTATTCAACTTATTTTTAGAGATCTGCCTGATTATTGGATACTTTACATTTCAAATGTGCCTACTTTGTGCCTCATGAAAACGATGTAGTCAAATTATTACTTTACATACATATTGGTGCTAAGTAATACTTCTACTACATCGTTTTCTAGTTTTTGCAGCAACGTCTTTGCTGTACTGCCAGGCAAGATTCTGAACACTACAGCTCAAGCTTTCTGAAAAGTAGGTACTATAGATAAAATGGCAATCATAATGCATAACATTTTATCTACAGGCCATAGTAAAATAGATTATGACTAATTAATCTTTATTTGAAGTAATTTACTTTTCAATTAAAGAATTTTCACATTCGTTAGACATATTATTCTGACGATTTTCGTTGGAAATTATTCCATCGTTGTTAATTGACAAAGGATGTAAGCATGTGCTGTCATTAACTTTATCTTTTACATTTTCATTTTTATTGTCCCTGTCGTAAGTCATAGTGGTGTCGTGGTCGAGCGCGGCATCAAAGGGTGGGGACACTTCGTTCTGTACGTCTGCTCTACGCACCCCATTATCAGTAAAAGAAGACAAAAAGAACTTCTGTTTGTCATAATTAAAACTTTCTTGACTATTAGAATAGTCTTGAACATAATTATTGATTACTAAGTTTTTGAATTCATAGTTTTCTTGTTTCACTGATTGTAAGCTATCATTCCTTGGCGTTTTGTAGGAAACATCTAGTTGCCCGTTGACGACATAGTTCTCCTTTGATTGTGACACGGTTTTTATGACATTTTGTTTTTCCTGTATGATAACAACTTGTTTGAATGAAGGCTTCATAAACCTGTGGTTCATAGGCTTTTGGAATACGACATCCTTACACGGAATTATTTGTGGTGTTGTGGTCGGTGGGTCGGGAGCTTGGCTGCATAAGAAGTTTGACTGATTGATGCTGGTAATTATTGAATTTGGGCTCGGCGATGATTGCATCACGTTTGGTCGTTGAACAGCGTTAGGATTCAATGTACCTAAAAAAACACAAGTATCCATAAGTAATGACTAGGTATAGATATTGCTGCAATGCTACGTCGACGAATCGTTCTGGTCCCACAAATTTTCTCACGGAGTTTAGTAATGGGTATTCGATTCGGGTGTAATCTATTCCTAACATTTTGATACAACACGTTTTGGAAATTCAAAAGCTTAACTTATGTAAAATTCTATCAAAATCTTTCAGTCATTTATATCGGTCACTGTTTTTATTCTACCATACCATACCGTTGGGTTTAATTATTTTGTCTGCAAGTCTGTGCGCTATTTATTAGCTCAAAAATGATCAATGATTCTATTTATAATTATGATGTTGTCATCGATGACATCATAATTATAAACACACACACGTACACGTTACACGTTCGAACGTGTGAGTAAAATAACCTTGCATGGCATGCATTTGCTACAAGTACGTTGTGACAGCATTGATCAACGTTCACGCGACAGATTGCCGTCATACAAAGTTCCGATAACAACTGTTTAGGTCCACAGATCGCTAGACAGATACACCGATTTAATTAACTCGAAGAACTTCCTTTGATAAAATTTTCAGCGTTCTTCCCATAATCGAATATTTTAGCTGTTAGTTTACCTTGTGGTTTGTATTTTGCCAGCTGCGCGTACACTTGTTTGATGCGTTCGATATTGAGCTGTGATGCTTTCGAGTGGTCCACCATGGGCATGGGGTAGTCGCGGCCGATGATGCATCGCGCAGACTGCTGCACCGCCTCCGGCGCCACCCACGGCTCGTGGATGTACCGCGTCGGCATGTTCTTCAATGCTGGGATGTATCGCCTGTAAAAAAAAATATTCATAGTAACAAATCTTCGCTAATAAATGTAGTGAAATACAGAAGTACCTATGCATTGGAGTATTTCAATTTTTTTCGCAAAATAGGCGTGAAGGTACAGGAATGTAGCAGCATACTTCGAACACCATGCGTCACACCTTCGAACGAAATTGCGCAACAAATCATCAAAGACGTATTCCAATACACTAGTTGTGTTCTTGTTACATAATACACAGGGTGGGCCATACATTTTTGCACTTTTGAAATCGCGTCCGCGGGTTACCATGCGATATGAAAACATGGGTCACTTTGGTTCTAGGAAATGGAGGCACAATAGACTGTTTTACGAATGAATAACCTTGTAAAACCTTTTATAAAAACTAATGATTAGCGATTGTTCCCAACAAGTCACACTGTAACATGTCACACTGTGTGACTCGTTGGGAAGGATTGTGAATAAAAGTCCCAACCAGTCACACTGTTATTCGATAGGACAACTTTTGTGTTTATTCCCAACGGATCACACACCATGTGAAGAGTGTGACTCGTTGGGAACAAAATATTCTCATGCAGTAACACTGTGGTGACATATACCGTGCGTCCAGAGCGGGAAAAGTTATTTGATAATTTCCCACAAAAAAAAACACAAACCCTGTAAACATTGAGATCATCATATACTCGTCTAACGGTCTACGGTCATATACTCGTATAACGAGTGCGAACATGACTTACTGGAAGATTTATTTTTATAAACACCAATGTGTTAACGAAGGCGGAATATTTTCAACGACCCCTGTTTCAAGTGCGACTGTAAGGCAAAAGCTTAGTGATAGGTTATTCTGTAATTAAAATAATTATAACTTACATTCTTCACGGCAGCATAAATTATCACGATTATTCAGACAAGTGACATACCTTATAAAATCACCATTTGGGTCAGTTTTTCGCCCGAAACGGACCGGGCAGTAACAGTGGAAAAATTGCTGGAAGAATGATGAGCACGAGAGCCACATCCACATGCCCGCATTGACGGACCAGTCGGCGTCGAGAAGCAATTCGTCGAACACCTGCAGGGACGGGGACTCTCCTCAAATTAATACGTGTCGACGATGGTAAAAAAGTGGTTAGACTGGATCACAAATAGTCACATACAAAAGATATAAGTGAGGAAACCACCTGAATATTCTTTGCATATTCCTTATGGTTGTTGTAAACAGATAGAAAAGATGAAATATGTCAACTTTTGAAAAATTGTACAGTAAAACAAGAACTGTTCTTGTAGTGAAATGTATTTCAATGAGAAAAACACATCACTCGAATCATAGTTCGAGTTTTTAAATTAAATTTAAAATGAACGTAATGGCACTAAAATACTAAATAACGAAGCTCTTCTTGCCTTCATTCCTTCTTCCCATGAGATCCACAAGTCGCCCCTCGTTAGGAAGCAAGCCACTGCATGCCTGGCCAAGTGGTGAATCCACCCTTCTTCTCTTAATTGTGTAATTACTGCATCTATCCAAGGAAATCCGGTTTTGCCCTGTAATATGGTAAGATGGGTTTTATAAAGTTGGCGCAGTTTTCAAATTGTCTTTAAATATCAAACGGTTGGTAGTCGTTTATGTACGTGTAGTAGCTATGGGTACTCACAGTAGCCCATTTCGCTAAAGCTTCTTGATTCTTTTCCCACGGTATTTGGACGCATATGGGATTTCCTTCCATACGATCAAAATTAGGATTACGTGTTGCGGCGCAATAAAAAAATTCCCTCCATAGTATTTGCCCATGAAGAGACAGCGGTGGTCTTACTCGTTTAACTCTTTTGTACAATTCCGTCAACTGATAGTAAAATAATCTAGTTGACAAACAACCAAACCTGTAAGAAAAGTATTTCTTTAGTTCAGTCCTTAAGTCTTATGAAAAAGTGAGGAAACTGAAACAATACAATATTGTAGTCATTTACCTTAAGTACGGTGATAAGCCTGTCTGGCTTGCCAACAGTGACTGTGGTGTCATTTTTGGCCGCCCGAATGAAGCAACCCAAGCTTTTCTTTCGAGATGTCTTTCTAACCTAGCTAAAGCTTCACTTTCCCCTCCGATCCAAACAGGAGGTTTTAAACCCTCAGTCTCGAATCCTGAATTTATTAAAGTTAAAAACATTACATTAAGCCGTCATCATAATTTCATTTGGATCATAATATTAACTTAATTTGTCGTAACTTACCAAGTTCTTCGAGAGAGGGTACGCCAAACCGATCATCATGGTCATCGGTTACTGGTGTGGTGGCGCCGTTGAGCGTTTCGGCTGATATTGGCGCCTCTGCCGGCGGAGGAGGAGGCATGCTAGCGATCAACGCCTGAAACTGGTGGTACGTGAGAGGCGCTTTGCCACCGTTTCGTTCTATTATTCTGTAAAAATAATTAGATGGAATATAATTAAATTATCTACGACTCAATGCTACATGAAAAAGACTAATTTACCAAAAAAGACTACATTTCAAATAGGTACATAACTTACTGGTCTAATTTGTATAACGTGTGAGAAACACGAGATGTGACGGTGATGCCGACTTCGCGACATTTTGACATGATATTGTGGTCTCGCACTCGGCCATAGGGCTCGGGGTCCTCCTCGAAAGACAATGCGGTAGTGCCCCATTCTCGAAACAGTTTTGGTAACGCATCGGCAGGTTGCCCTCGAACCACGAACAGCCGGGAGTTAAGTTTCCGTAAACTCCTATCTAAGTCTTCCAAGCATTGCAGCAAAAACCTGTCGAGATAAGTTTATCGATGGAATAAATAAAAATGCATAATGTCGAGCGTGGCAACTTCCTACATAATACGCGAAGTATGTATTACGTATTTCGCCTACGTATGCGTGGACTGTGACTCAAACATCTCGTGCATAGTTAAATCATTATAAAATTGATTACGCTCACAAGAAAAGATTGTAATTTAACGTTTTCTTATTCAAAGTTTTACCTCCACTTATTGATGCCAACATTAGAAGAGCTGGCGAACCAAGGATCGATAATAAATACACATCTGAACGTCGCTGCGTCCACTAGGCAATCCTTTAACGCTGGGTTATCATGGAGGCGCAGGCCTTTTCGGAACCAGTGCACTATATGCTTGCTGCCAGGTCGGCGCGCGGTGGGCGGGGGCGGCGTGGGCGCAGTGGCGGGAGGTGCGTGCTGTCTGACGTTCGGAGCCGGCAGCGTCTCCGCGGTAGCTGACATCTTCATGTATTTACCCTCATCGCACCTGGTGTAGAATAAGCTACTTTTGATATCTGGAATTGATTTTAAAATACACACTAGAGTTATTACAAAATGTCTTGTAAGTACTTACAGGTGGAGCAATGCACATAATTGTGAATACTGTGTGCCTTTGTTTGAACTAGTGGTGGATATTAAGGCGCTGACAAGACCCAATTGACCAAAACAGGCTTCTCTTAAGAAAAAAAATTGCCAAATCTGTATAGTTTGTGGTAGCGGTAAAAATATATGTTAATTTTGAACATATTTTCCAGAACTTGGTTGTTACCAAAACACGTTTTGAAAAAAAATCTCTGTGCAAACTAACGTTAAACTAACCTCTTACCTTGAGTTTTAATCCAAAATATCTGTATTAAATGTCAACATACGTTACGTATTTAATTAATAACAAGAACGTCTTATTTGAATGCAGAACTTGGTTGTTTTTTATTTTCGATTACTCAACCCAATTTTGAGTAAATAGATCATTGCTTCATATTTTGCAATAAATTACAAGCGTTGTGTCATCGCGCTTCTCTTTCTTTTCTATGAAATCCGACAGTGACCGCGGTTTAGGTGTTGTCAGCGTCTTAAGGCGCGGCGCCCACTATCGGTGGGCATCGATGCAGCTCGGGCGCCTTACGGTGGCTTCGGGCGGCTTCGGGCTGCCTCGGCAGTCGTAAGCATACCTAAAGACCGGGCCGAGGCTGTCTTAGGTTAGCTCGGGTGGCATTTTCTTGGCAGACACGTCACAGAACAGTCAACGTTCACCGCGCGCGCCTCCATTAGCTTGGCAACACCCAGAGAAAAATAAAAGGCAACAGCCTCATTAATTACACTTACGGTTTTTTCATTATGTAAGGACAGAGCAAAGCAACCAAGGCTACAAAATGTTCATAATTCATCCTTTGATAGTCGTAAAATTTGCGAACGTCATATCGTAAATCATTAAACAAGTTATGAAATTCATCGAAAGTACATTTTTGCTTCCAAAGCATATTCATATGCTTTGGAAGCAAAAATGTACTTTCAAAAAATGTACTTTCAAAAAAGAGGAACAATGAAAACTATGGCCCAATCCACCATTATAAATACACACGCACAACTTTTTTCACGTAACGTTACGACTCCTCTGTGACGTGTCTGCCACCCGGACTATTCTTAGTTTTACCGAAGCTGCCCGCAACCAGCCTCGGCGCCCTTAGGTATGCTTACGACTGCCGAGGCAGCTCTCAGGCGCCCGAAGCCGCCGTAAGGCGCCCGAGCTGTACCTAGCCGCACCGATGCCCACCGATAGTGGGCGCCGCGCCTAAAAGTAAAGTTTAGTTTGCATTTGGAGTATTATTGGTTAGTTAGGTGGATAGATGAAGGGGTACGGAATGAGGAAGGGGTGCGCCTAAAACGTCATACGTTAACTCATGTACCTACTCTAATTTACGAGTATAATATTTGTTACTTATCTACCTACATATATACATATACCCAAGCAAATTAAACTGTCTTAAATGACTTTAAAATGATAAATGTTATTTGATTTTCATTATGTTATGCTGACAACCTAGCTGTTACGTAACTTTATGTTGTTTTGTTTACATTTTGCTGAGGTGTATTATTTCCTAAAGTTTATTATTTTCCTGATTTGTCATAGACGCATAATTTGTTATTGTCGTGTTAGTGATTATACCGAGCTTAATAATTCATTTTCAGATGTATTGAGTTCCGTAGAAAGCTAAACGAATGCCTGAACTCATTAACTGTTCTTAGCCAATCTTTGTTTCAAAGTAAGTCATACATTCGGCTTTCTTTTACGAAGATAGGTACATTTTTTTGTAAGCAAGTTTAGACTCGGTAATATTAAATTCGAGTAATTAAACTCGAGACCGGAAAAGTAAATTCGGTCACCACCCGAATTTTCCTTTTCAGGGTTTCCCCGACGAAATTGTAATAATTATTGTATCCCCTATCCCTCCAAATACTGTAACTTTCTGTGATTCTGCTGACTTTTAGATCATTTGTTGATAGGTAATTAGGTATACCTAGACGTGTGCTTTCTTTATCTAATCTTATCACAATATTTATGTTTTTTCCCGCTAATATTAACTTAATCGCGTTATATCTCCTTTAGTAAATGATAATTTATTTATCTTTATCTTTTCTATTCTTCCGGTCCTATTTTTCCTATAATCTGATCTTAGCGTATCATATTCTGCCGGGGTCGCGGGAAGGTACTAAAGGGTCACCGAGGCCCCTGACACCACAGGCAACGGAAGGAATACGGGTGGGTTTTAGTCAGTAAGAGTCTGAGTCTCCGCCCAGAGCGGGAGAAGATATTTGATGATTTCTCACAAAAAAAAAAAACCATTTTCCTCTTGTAGGTAGCTGATTCAACGGCTTTTTACTGGTAAGTTGGTATATGCCTTAGGTAGACTTAGGTAAAACTGCCCACATTATTATACCTAAGTGTTCAAGTACTAGTTTTTCACACCAGGAGATAATATTTTGTAGAAGCCGACCTTAGATGATTCAGTAGGTAAACTGTTTAAAAGGTACTTTTTATACTTGCATCTGCAACATCATGCCTAGCCTTTTCCAACATGTGTTGGGGTCGGCTTCCAGTCTAACCAGATCGAATCCGGATATACTTATTATGTAACATTTATATTTGGCGCCAATAATTTGACTAATTTTACAAAAACAAAACTAAACTTAGCTTTTCCTCGAGGAACAATAACAGATTTTACGTAAATAACAAAAGTCATAATTTTCTTCCATAACTAGGAACATGTTAAGTGGTAGGAGTTGCGAAACGGCAACTTTGTTACCGGGAGAAAGTCGTTTTGCGAAACAGAAAATTCATTAGGAAAGCTTACAAGTTCACGCTGATGTAATGATAAAATTGATGGGAATTTTCCTCAGACATTCGCTTTACAAAGTGTTGTTACTAAAAACCTGCTTTTAAGTAGGTAATGGGGAAAATGGAAATATCTAAAAGTAGGTAGGTACTTAGTACGAAGAAGACACTATAGGTATAGCCACTTTAATATGCCTTTTAGTTTATATTGTTATAATTACCTATTATAGCAATATTGGGCACATAATATATCGATATAATGTAATATATTATTAGACGGTATCACGTACTAACCGACAGCTTATAAGTTACATACTGGAAATAACACATTTTGCCATTTAACGTAGCCAAATGGCAAAACGGAACCCTGTATAATGTCGTCATGTCCGTCTGTGTCAGCCATTTTACTGAGAGACTATTAGCACTTTAACGATGTAAATTAGAAAAAAAAAACTGGCGAAGTGCGTGTGGGACCACGCACAATGAAGAATTCCGTAGTTGGGATGCATATATCCCAACAACAAACTTAACATTGTAGTTGAAAAACATATTCTCTAGTTTTTACGCGAAATATCATGTTATTTTAAGAAAGTCTTGTTATATGTTTTCCTGTAATCTATAAATAAAGAACTATTATCTGACTTTTATTTTAAAAATTTTTGCTTACACTAGTGAGCAAAATTGAAGAAAAGTTTTCCCCGAAACTATTCGGAGATAACTTCTCTTCAATTTTCTTAAATATCTTAAAAACAAATATTTTAAATTTATAAGAAAAAAATATATATTTGAGACCGTCACGGTAAGCCCTTTCATTTGATTATAACACACGGTACATTTGCAAAATTAAAAAAAAACCTTATTTGCCCAAAAATTACCCCATATTCAAAAAGTAATTATTTACGTTACACGTCCGTGTTTGAATCACTCACGGGAATTCATGTGTACCAAATTTAAATTTAATCGGTCCTGTAGATTCGGAGAAAATCAACTGTGACAGACGGACAGACAGACAGACAGACACACGAGTGATCCTATAAAGGTTCCGCTTTTTCATTCGGACGTACGGAATCCTAAAACGGTATAGTCTATGCATCGCTAAACACTGGTACAGTAAAACTACGAAAAAATAATTAGGGATGCCGCTCGCCTCACCCCATACTTTGTAACTGGGATAAAAAAAAACTCAATGCAAATAACGTGAGAGGGTGTGGTTGGAACCCATACCCTATTAAAAATATTATGATGTCTAAGCAACTTTGCTGTTTAAGTCGAATATTTCGAGATATAGCATATTTTCGGTTACAAGTTGTAACCGAAAATCTTATCTCTATGAAAGAAAAAACGATGAAAAACAAAGTTATTTATGCGGTTGTAACTACAGACTACGGAACTAGGATTTCCGTACAATGAGAGGTCAGCTTATACTGGAAATGAATAGCTTGATATGTAGCCGTGTGTACATACCGAAGGTTTTTGTTTATAATTCAAGTCCTTAAATGATAAAATTGGGACTAGATTTTCTATCAGCTATTCCGTAACATTACCTACCTACTACCTACAAATTACCCGACCGAAAAAAAACCAACAGTTGTCAAAGCCACGTGAAGTAACTAAAATAGAAACCAATGTCGCCGTCCGTCGGTAAGTTCGCAAAGGTCACGAGTACAGCAGGCCGCACGTTAATGGTAACAAAACCAGAATAGGTTACGCAATAAGATGCGGAAAGCATTGTGTGGGATTTGAAGGAAATCCCTAATCCATTGCCCTGTGTTCCCAAGTGTCACCTACGCAATTAGGTCTCGTATTGTTCAAAGCGTCACCACAGACGTGCGGCCGATTGCACCTACCTATACCGCAAAGTAGGAATTGGTAGCGTCATAAATAACTCTTCCCTATTCCGTTGAAAATATTGGTTACCGAACAACGACACCAGCAGGCCGTGTACGTTACTTCAGCAGGAAAGTGGCTCCTAGTGGCGTCATCTGCTGTAAATGTGCGCAACATAAAAAAATTGTGCACTTTGTCGTTTCGCAAAAAAAAACAGAAAAACTATTCCTGCTGGAGTAACGTTGTTCCAGCAAATACGAAGAGCTACTCGTGTATGTTTATTCTACAGACGTACATACAATGGTTTTAGAGATACACGATTCTGCAAAACGTTACTCCAGCAGGAAATGCATTATCTCGAAAATCACAAATTATATTTTCGGCGCACATTTTTGCACAAAATAAATATAAGCTTCTGCCCATGCACAATATTTCTCTCTCCGATCATTCGTTAAGAATTTTCCTGCTGGAACAACGCTACTCCAGCAAGAATCGTTTTTTTTTTTTTCGTTTTTTATTTAAATGACAAAGCGCACAAACTTTTTTTGTGATGCACATTCACAGCAGATTACGCACTAATTACAGCAGATTACACAGATTACGCAACTTTTCTGGTGGAGTAACGTGCACCAGCAGGCCTAGCATGACGCTTTCTATTTCTACTCTACTGAAGAATAGAAATCGCTTGACTACAGTCCTCGGTAGAAAACTGTCAACTGTCTACACGGAAACGTCATTTTTGTTTACTCTACCGACGACAAAATGCTTCTCTACGGTTCTCGTGCTAAGCCTGCAGTAAAGGTATCAGTGGCGTCGTAAGGGGGGAGCGGTGGGGGCGGTCCGCCCCGGGTGCCAAGCACGAAGGGGTGACACCGTGGTTGACAACTCACTCGCGCACATTCATTTAAAAACTAAAGATACGGTCGAGTCAAGGATATGATAATGCTGCTTACGCTGCAACCGTGGCAGGAGTTCATGGGGGTAACCATCACCTCTTATAGCAGTATTATTATAATATTACTTCACAGTGAGAAAGTGATGGAGCTATACAGGACTTATAGCTCCATCTCTTTCTCACGCTAAGTAATATTGAAATAATACTGCTATAAGAGGTGATGATTACCCCCTGGGCTGCGTACAAGCACAAATCAAAGAACACAATCAAAAACATGAAAAACCATTGTTTATGCCTTGTGCTAATCAGTTGCTAAATCTATGTGGAGTGCAGAGTGCATTCTTTCGGGAGTGTTAGTTCAAGTGTAACTTCTTTCGGAACAGTAGAAAGAGTTAACACGTTATTTTAATCCAGCATTGATGGGAAATTCTAATAAAAGTGTAGGCGTAGGTATCAGTCAAAAGACTAGTAGCACGGTAATATTATCTATATATTACCGTGCTAGTAGAGAGAAGATGCGAGAGCTCATCGCGACGCTATTAAACCACTGAATAATGAATAATGATACAAGAGAAGCAGCATCCACACTCCTACCAGCTTTGTGTGACTTAATGTTTTCATGTTACCTTGTTTTGGTTGGTTACGGTGTGAAGCCCTAGAAGACGTTAACCACACACAAAAGTTTATACAAACGTCTGGGCTATAGCTGGAAAAGTCAAAAGCCATTTTTAGGGCTTTGATTTTTATGTGTGTCATAAAAATCAAAGCCCTAAAAATGTCTTTAAAGCCAACGTATCCAAATAGTGGAAAGAGCTATTTCTTACACAACTGAAAAATGTGAGGACTTAGATATTTCGATTGAAAGAAGAGGAAGGAGGAGGTTCCGAAAACGTATGCCTGAAGAAATGGCTGAGCAGAGCTGCAGAGAGCTATGTTAGAATGTCTTGATAGATTTTACTGAGAACTAGACGATCGTTACAGGGCAATGGATGACATTCTCATAACATTTGGTGTTGTTCAGCCTAAAACTCTACATACGTTGACAGAAGAACTTCGCGGTATAGTTCCAAATCTGACAAAAACCTATGATGAATTTTCGGCAGAGGACATTTTGGAAGTTGTATGACATTAGGGGACATTTTGGAGGTTGTATGACTGAGGCGCCACTTGGAAGCCCCCAGCATTTGTTTCCAAGAAGCGGTCCAATGGCCTACCTTGGAGCTTCTGAAATTAATTGTAAAATAGGACTATTCTGAGTCTGTTTCGAGTCCAGCACTGTCTAAGACTTTTTTAACTATTTGTGTTTCGTTGGCTTCCTGTGAAAGAAGTTTTTCAAAATTAAAGTTGATAAAATCTTACTTACTCCTACCAATATTTCCATATTGTCCATTGAAAAGGACAGGAAAGTTGATAATGTGATCGAATATTTTAGCAAAAGAAAGTCAAGTAAGCACATTTAGTATTTGTTGTTTTATTTTGGGCTTGCTCAATAGAAAACCGCCCCGGGTGCCACCCATGCTACGCCGCCACTGAAAGGTATGCGCTTCGGTAATCTTCGTGTTTCCACATTAAAGGCTCCTACATACTGGCGCGACTTGTCGCGCGATGCGTCGCGACACAAAGGCACCGCTTGTAGCGCTACACGCGGTGTCTTTGTGTCGCGTCGCGTCGCGCGACAAGTCGCGCCAGTATGTAGGAGCCTTAACACGAAAGTCGCGCCACAGAAGCAAAGCTTCGAAGTTTTGGACTATTGCGCTTTGTAGTACAGTTTTCTCTCTGTCAGGTTACCTACTCCGGTCTCAGACTTTGCTCAAAAGTTTTTTGGAATTGTATAGAGTTGTGTGTAATCATGGTAATTCAAAATAGGCAAGTAGGTACTTCCATGGTTGGTTGTAACTGCTCTATATTAAATCACATCATCGCGCGTTCGTATGTTCGAAGATGACAGTGATTCCCAAAACGCATAATTGGGACGTGTGTAGGTACCTACGATGATTCCCGAAACGTATAATTGGGATGTCCGTACCAGTGTAGGTACCTACCTACACCTACTTTATTAGTACCTATACTGAGGGTCCTAGGACCGTATTATAGAACCTTACTCAAGACTCAAGCATTACTTAAAACTAGTTTCAACCAATCAAATAGCTTTAAACGAGTTTTAAGTGGGTAATGCTTGAAATTTGAGTGAGGTTTTGTCAAAGACATTAAATTTATACTCTCCTAATATCTTTTAAATCTCTGTTGGGTTTTTAATACGGGCCGAAGTCTATATTTTCGACAATCCTTAGCAATGATGTTATTTTACCTACCTACATTTCTGTCTGGACTGGATCAGAGATTAGGTAAGTATCTATACAAAATTATAAGGTTATTCCAGCTTGAATCTGTAATACTGTAGCTGTAGTAACCATTTTATATCATGGATACGATGTTGCGAAACACGATATCGGTGAGTGAGAATAGACGTACGTCACCCGCATACATACGCTTTTATGAGAGTCTGTAGTCAATAAGTAGGTATTACGTAAACTTCCTGATCGTCCACAACTACTGCACGACCCAATAAATAATGTTATTATTTAGTTGCTTTTTCGTTGTGTTTAGTGGCAACGTTTTATCACGGCAGTTGTTGCTGTGTGAACCAATTTATGTATCGACGCATTTTTAATGCGATATCTAAAGAAAGATAACAGCGCCATTATTGCAAGAAGAAGTCTGTTATCTTAAAACAAGTCCTATCCTTGTAATTGAAGGAGTTTGATAGATTTGAGCCAGAAAGAAACATATTTTGAAATTCTCTCTCTGGAGGGATTTCAATACTTTAAATTTCTTGACATCTTAGAGAGACTAGTTTGGAAGCTCATAATTTTATACTCCAGTTGGCACATAAATGACTGATTAGAAGTACACACTGAAGTAAAGAAAGAGGTGCGGATAGAACTAAAAACTGATTCATGAAAAAGTTTAGTGATAAAAGTTTAATGAGTGGTGTAGAGGCTGACAAAAATTCCAGGCCCAAAAGAAAATAATTTAATCCAATGATGAAAATCATTCATCTGAAATTGTGATGTGTGGTCAAATTTTAGATTACAGAATTACAGATTTAGTGGTCATGGTCAAGGTAATTTGTATTTATAACAATAATTGCTGCATAAAACATTAGTCAGTATATTTTTTCACTCATAGGACATGTAAATAAAATGGATTTAAGTACTTTTTACCTTTAACAAAAAATATTGGCTGAACTTTTAACACAAACAAGTAATTTTTTTCATATTCTTATTAGCATTAGACCAATAAGTTTATTATTTTATAGCACAAATTATGCATTATGATTCAGATATTTACATGATACAATATTGTTTATATCATATTATATGGTAATATAGTATAGTCAAATAAACATACTTACATTTCATTCCTGTTTAATTTATAGAATTTGGACTCACCAGTTTTGTTTATTTTTTCCAACTATATTATGCCACAGTAAATTACTTTTAAATTAATTTTACTATGCTGAAATATATGGAGAAGTCTTTTTATTTTTATTATAATTATAAATATTATCTATACTAATATTATAAATGTGAAAGTTTGTAAGAATGGATGGATGGATGTTTGTTACTCTTTCACATAAAAAGTACTGAACGGATTTGGGATGAAATTTGGCACACAGATAGTTTATAACCAGGAATAACACAGGATACTGGTTATTCCGATATACCCACGGGGTCAAAACTTATGCAGGTGAAACCGCGGGGCGCATCTAGTAAAAATATAATTATAATTATTTTAGCATGACAAATATATTTAAATGTATACAAACAATATAATAGTTACTTATTATGAATGTGTTTGTGATAAAAATAAATAATTTAATAATACACTCACCTCTATCAATTTCCATAAAATAAATTTCAAGTCACAGTGCAGTAAGTTATTGTTACACAAAACAAACTTTCAACAACTTAAACATGGAACGATTACTGTATTGTTCTCAAAGCTTTTACAAAATGCAACTTCTCATCACCACTGTCCTGTCCTACAGAATCAAATTAATAAGCCCCACAGAAACGTTTCCAAAACAAGTAGTAAGTGGACTTACAAGTATTTATGTAAACTCAATAATAGCCTGGATAACAGGATTCTACTCCTTCTAGAACGTTTAGAATATATTACGTCGATTCATGGGAGGAGGTAATTACAGAAGTGGCGCACAAATCTACTGAATTATGAGAATTATAGAAATGTCAGATCCATCCACGCCACTTGCAACGTGACCACAACGTGACCTATTATGTTTATATTATGCACACAGACACACAACTGTGTTTATATAACAAGATGTAATAAACGCAAATATCGGTCAAACAAAGATACTTTTTCAGTATAAGGCTTTAGATGTTAATATTCCGTAACAAACCAGAACAGCAAAACGACAAAAAGATATTAAAATTAACTACGTACAGTTTAGACAAAAATTACGAATGTCATTAATTTACGCAATCGCAGTGACATTGACAACTTCGTTAATGACAGTTTACGTCCAAGTGACATGTAAAAGTTCGTCCGGAAAACTTGATTAATAGATTTTTGCCATTTGTATTAAGAGCTCAAACTTGTTAACATGTTAGTTCCAATCTTAGACCTAAATTGCTCCAAATAATAATTATAGTATGTATTGCTGTATAGCCAACACTAATCGCAAAAATAACGATAACATGTTTACTCCAAATAATAATATGTAGTTACAAATTGTAAAGCCCAATAATTTGTGTTCATAGAAAGTTGTGTGAACTTTTATGCACAAGATCCAAAAGTAATATTACAAATTCCTTCATCCATCAAATATGGCTTTTTAAATCTTGTGAAAACTTTAAGCCATTTTTCACTTTTTGCTGCCTGCCTAGCACCGGGTAGAGTCTGGCCTCTCTAATTCTGCAGAAGTAATAAAATAGTGGAATTTTAACCGCTCAGGCCCGTGGCTCAATAACGTCATCTCTCAATCTCAAAAAAAACATTTTTATTCGATAACTACTTTCAAATCGCGCGCCGCGAGGGCTCCTATTCGGAGCCATTGGGGCTTTATCGGTTAAAATCTATACATCATATCACCTACGTACTACGAAAAAAGAATTTGATACTAGTTGTTTTTGATGGGTTATTTTGTTGAAGTACTTGTTATGAATTTTCTATCTCTAGTAGTTTCACAGTGAGTGATTACGGCATAAACACAAAGTTTGTTTTTTTGCTCCATTATGTTGTATTTTGAGACGATCTTCTTAAACTTCGGACATTCAGTTGAATTTAATCTAATTTTTATTTTTTAATTTAAACCTCTACAAAGGGGATCTCTATCAAATGCTTAAGCACATGTAGGTAGAGAGTAGCATATTTACCCTATGGCCAAGAGGGCCATGGCCCTGGGCCGGGGCATCAGACCATGAAGGGTGCCACCGCCGCGCCTCTAGTTCTCGTATAAGTAATCGATACATTATAATCGTTTTTTTTGTAAAATCATCCTTTAATCGCAATCGCTACCACAGTAGTAAAGATTTTTCCCCATTTTATTGTTTAATTACGGGCTGGCGATGACGGGACATTATTACGTTGTTGTTATTTACGGGGTGGCAAACCTCTGGATTTGATGTTCCAAGCTTTTCTCCTAGAGTTGCATTAGGACGGATATTGCTTCGATAGGCTCTGCTAGGGTGAAATCCACATTAACTTACAGGCAGATAATTTTCAGTTACTTCGCTAAGGCGGATGTCGACACAGGTTGCACTCAATGCTGAACATGACTGTGTATTGAGATCCTGTTTGGCCATAATAAAAATAGCCAACATTAACCCTGTTTTCAGCTGGCTTTAACACTGGAGTTTCGTTTTGTAAAATGGTAGTCTTTCATAAATTTTGATTTACAATTTTCGGTGCGGCCGCGTCAGTGGAATAAATCGTCAAACATCCGAAAAAAATATTGCAAGTGAAAAAATAACCTCTGATCGAAACTGTGCGACTTCAGTATCTGGCAACATTTGTGTGTTCTTTCAAAAGTGACCGTCAGAGAAATGTACGTAAAATTTTGGTTTCTGAAATTTCATCGTATTGTATCGCTATGAATATAGTAGATTTTTTCTTGGAAATCATAAAATAACAATAGTTATTTAAGCTTCCTTTGGAAAATGGTAAAATTTTCATTTTTAATAGTTTGTTGGATAAATTTCAGTGACGGAACGTAATCATGGGTCGTGTGATTCGTGCTCAACGTAAAGGTGCCGGTTCAGTGTTCGTTTCACACACTAAGAAAAGGAAAGGAGCGCCTAAACTTCGATCCTTGGACTATGCTGAACGTCATGGTTACATCAAGGGTGTCGTGAAGGTACGTTTGTACTCTAAATTCATAATAAAAACATCTGTGTGTATCGTACACAAAAGTTGTGCAAAGAGACGCATGGATTCCTTGCTGGTTCGACTGTCAGTATCATAACTTGGTCGTTGGTGGCAAATCAGCGTACCTACATTATCTCAATATTTCAGCAACTTAACCTATAAATTAAGTCAAAATATTAACATGTTATTTGCAGCTAGCATGTGTTCTTCAAATTTATTCTATTTTAAATTGATTACCAGGACATCATCCATGACCCCGGCCGTGGTGCTCCTCTGGCAATCGTTCACTTCCGTGACCCATACAAGTTCAAGACGCGCAAAGAACTGTTCATTGCCCCTGAGGGTCTGTACACCGGCCAGTTTGTCTACTGCGGCAAGAAAGCTACCCTTGAAGTTGGTAAGTTTAAGCTATTATTATAATTGTACTTTTTTAGAGCACCAACTTTAGTAAGTACATTTTTACAAACACGCATCATTTAATTATTATTTTAGATATTTCATACTATTCAATAGTATGAAATAATTTACGACTGATTTACTTGCTGTATGAATTGATGCAAGTTGTCAGTCACCATAATTTGTTAATTTTGGTTTTTTAATTATTGATTTGATTGTTGTTCATTAAGATAAGAGATTTTGCTGCAGTAAAAAAGAAATTGGAACAATTGTGCCACATGTGTATTAAGATAGTTGCTTTACTTTTCAGGCAATGTCATGCCTGTGGGTGCTATGCCTGAGGGTACCATTGTATGCAACCTAGAGGAGAAAATGGGTGACCGAGGTCGGCTGGCTCGTGCCTCTGGAAACTTCGCCACGGTCATTGGCCACAATCCTGATGCCAAGCGGACCAGGGTTAAGCTGCCCTCGGGAGCTAAGAAAGTTCTGCCATCCAGCAACAGGGGCATGGTTGGTGAGTATGGCTCTATTAAAATTTACTATTTTTATAAACTAATTTAAATTTGTAATTATGAGTAGTTTATCAATATTATAGGACTAGATTAATTATTTTCTTGTAAGGTTTTGAGTAATTTTTCATGATGATTTTCACTTACCTACTCTGAAAAATCTTGATTACACAGAGGCTCTTTCTGAGGATTTATATGCCAGCTACCAACCACTATTATTTTGTTATCTCTATTTTAACTATTCATCATCTTGGTGCAGGTATTGTCGCTGGTGGTGGTCGTATTGACAAGCCCATCTTGAAGGCTGGTCGTGCGTACCACAAGTACAAGGTGAAGCGTAACTGCTGGCCGTACGTGCGTGGTGTGGCCATGAACCCCGTTGAGCATCCTCACGGTGGTGGTAACCATCAACATATTGGTGAGTACTACCTTGACTACTAATTGATAGATTTAGCTTTTGGAAATTGATTTTAAGAAATAAAGTACACTAATCAAATAATGGTGAATTATTTTAATCACAGGTAAGGCTTCGACTGTCAAGAGAGGAACATCTGCCGGTCGCAAGGTCGGTCTCATCGCCGCCCGCAGGACCGGAAGAATCCGTGGTGGCAAGACCGATACCAAGAAGGAGACGTAGACATATTTTTATGCAAAATAAAATCTATAAATTCCAATCTTCCTTGTTTAACTGTTACTTAGTTAATACATAGACAATCTATAGTTACCCCAAAGGTTTCTTCATGGTAAGTTCATATACTGGAAGCTGAAAAAGCTTTGCTTAGAACAGGTGAGTTTATAAAAAATCTAATTAGTTAAATTATATACTATAAATGTGTAATATGCAGATAACATACTATGTTTTAATTTTCTTCTAGATATATGTACTTACAACCCTTCCAATGGATACTGTATCTGCATTGACCATCCTGGCGTTTGCTCAAGTAGGATACTTGCCTCTGGAGTAAAAGAGGTAACTATTTTTGTTTGTTCTTTTATAATCAGGTCTAAATTATTAAATATAACTGATGATACAAAGAAAACGAATATGTTAAAATAAAAAGTAAGTCATTGTAACTGTTCGAGTGACCAACTTTTAATCAGTAAAATGTGTCCTGCTACAGTATAAAATGATGGCTTTTTATAAATCTAACTACATTATAATATTGCCTATGTATAATAACAATCCCTTGCTATTATAACTTAAAAAAAACCAATAGGATATTTGTTCAATTTCTGTTCATGATGATTTTCACTTACCTACTCTGAAAAATCTTTGATTACACAGAGGCTCTTTCTGAGGATTATATTATACTCTTATAACTAACAAATATATTTGATGTGTTTACTTAGTAAAATGTATTCATCATTCAGCAGGTATCCTGAAGACTGACAGTGCAGGAAGTAGGTACATGGTGAACATCAATGCTTCTTGCATCATTACGCTAGTCGTATTTAGGCAACGGCCATATGGGCATCATTACGGCAGACGCCAACATATAAGTAAGTGAAATTTTGTGTAGGTCACAGATAATTTTTTTGGGCTGAAAACAGAATTAAATTTGTTATTCCTGACTGACACTAACATGAAACTTTTCCTAAGTTAGCTAAGAACATGAAGTTGTTAAAATAAAAAGCTAGTCATTGTAACTGTTAGTGACCAATTTTTAGTCTTGTAAAGTTGTATTCTGTTCAGTGTAATATATATCTTTTATTATAGATCAAACACCACACTGTATAATGGTCTATGTGGTATAAGTAATAACTATCCCTTGCTATTATCACTTACCAACAGCACTATGATATCTATTTGTTTTTGTTCATGATGATTTTCACTTACCTACTCTGAAAAATCTTTGATTACACAGAGGCTCTTTCTGAGGATTATACATATAACTAACAACTCAATATTTTTTATTTATTTATTAACTAAAACTTATTCATCATTCAGCAGGTATCATGAAGACTGACCGTGCAGCAAGTACATGCTGAACAGCAATCCTTCTTCATTGCATCATTGCGCTGGTCGTACATAGGCAGCGGCCATATCGACCAAAGGGGGATCAACATGGCACACACCAACATAGTATTACATTCTTTAGGTCACAGAGGATGTTTTCGTGCTGAAAACATAATTAAATTTGTTTTTCCTGACTGACAGTCAATATTTTCTGATGACGGATAAAAGTATCAACAGCTAAGAATTTATCATACATCCGCCGTTTCTTTGAATTTATAACTGCTCGCGAATCTAAATCTGTGTAATGAGAATGACTAAAGTTGATGGATATTGAAGGTGATTTAAGAAATAAATATCGTGAAATCTCCTTGTTCTTTTTATTTTAACCCATAACTTGTGCCACTCCTGGCGGCATCCTGGAGAATACCTAATAACACCAGATTCAGAATAGTTAGTAAGTAGAGGCTTACAACTGTAATGCCAATTCTTAATTCATGGGCTTTGGTCATATTCAACTACTACAAAGTGCGCCTTATTCTGTAAATAGCTAGAGGTTACAAAACCCTCTAGTATTTAAAGCTAGTATACACCGAAATTCTTGTAAGAACCAGGAAAACTGGAGCTCCACTTCACCATATTATTATCGTCGATGAGCGTGCAAGACTCCGCTAGGAATAATAGTGTTCTGTGGTGCAAGACGGCGGAAGAGCAGTTTGTAAATACCGCGTAACAGCAAATGTCGCAAAGTTGACATATTGTGCCAACAGATCCTTTAACCTAATTCGCTTATACTAGATCCCACGTGATTTGAATTAGCCAATAAGAAGCCTCGTTTTTGCCTTCGAAACTACCGCGTAAAGTAACGTGCCTGAAGTTGGCAGCAATTCCGCGTATTTACCAAATCAAAGAAGAAGCCACAACACGATCAGTGCGTGCTCCCGAAAGTAATTACTTTGTCGTGAATAACTACCTTGTAAGTATTTTTATGTTGTTTATACTGTACCAATATTTTTATGCATGTATGCACGTAGCCACGCGTAATTATTTAAATAATTTAATCATTTCAGCTCATAAAACTTTAAATGTAGTAACGCGGGCTTGATATTACAGCGTTTTGTTATTTTGGTAATTTACGCGGTATTACATTATACTTAAATTAACAAATTTTATTTATTTTTAGATAAATACGTTAGAGCATCACACCCACGTGCCTTAATAATAATGGAGGACCAATATATGAAAGGCGAAAAATATTACTGCAAAAAAAGAAGCAAATATTAATTAAACGTAATAATATTAATCAACCTGCATTGCAAATAGTTTCCACGCCTTTGTCAAAGGAATTGGAGCAAGAACGTCTGTATGAAAATCTTACATCCGAGTTTGCTACACTTACAACAGTTTTCGATTCCGTATCAACACAAGAAAAAGAGGATATTGTTACTCCTATTGAAATAAATGTACATGTAATAGAGCATCATAATAATTTATTTATTTATTTATTTAAACTTCTCGCACACAATTAAGTACAAAGGCGGACTTAATGCCTTAGGCATTCTCTACCAGTCAACCAAGGGTGGTGAAGAGATAAGATGGCAGGTGCTCTAAGAGGAAACAAAAATAACGAAAAATATTAAAAGATAACATAATAGATAATAGTTACAGAAATACATAATGACCCTGATTTTTCATCAGAAGATTCAGTCGCTGATCCTTCTTTTGTCGCCCTCTCAGACAACAAATTTGAGGCCATTATCTCCAGAAAATGTGGGAGTGGTTTCCCGAAAGAGAAATAGAAGAAATTTCGAAAAAAACTAATAAAAGAAAGCGGAAAGGAAATACAAACAATTGGCAAAGAATTAAAAATAAGCGTCAGAGGATGATGGGAGAGGAGTTTGTTGGATTTAAAAATGACGGTATTAACCGATAAAGCCCCAATGGCTCCGAACAGGAGCCCTCGCGGCGCGCGATTTGAAAGTAGTTATCGAATAAAAAAGTTTTTTTTGAGATTGAGAGATGACGTTATTGAGCCACGGGCCTGAGCGGTTAAATATGTTCAAAATGATTCAAAACCAGCAAGAATAATGGGTCCTGTATGTATGTCAAGGCGATGTTTCAGTGGCAAAGCTATGTATTTTCCAAAATTAACAGAAGAAGTTCGATCTGAATTTTTTCAAGCCTATTGGAAAATGAGTTGGCAAGAAAAGAAAATGTATGCATCTTCAATGGTGGATAAGAAACCTACGACAAGGTAAACTAAGAGCTCAATTCAAGACGAAGTGATACCAAAATTTACTATTTGAAAGTTAATGATAAAAAAGAAAGAGTTTGTTTTAAAAACATATTTAGAAACATTGGGAATAAAAGAATGGACTGTACGTTATTGGCTAGTAGAGAAGACTTATAATATTATTAGTAACCAATCTGAAGCAAGAGCCTTCTCTTGCTTCAGATTCAAGTTAAAGAACGTCCAAGTTAAAGAATCCAAAAAAGAGATGGTTAAGTCGCATTACTGCAGACAATCTACTTCTAAGTTGTATTTAGAGCCCATAATACAATCAAAATCTCAATTGTATCGCCTATATGTAGACTATTCAGTAATGAGAAATGATTCTGTGGCTTCGAGAAGATTGTTTGAAAGCGTTTTATTTGAAGAGAATATTGGACTGTTTGTTAAAAATTAAGTGGCAACATTCATTAGTTCCTGTTTTTGACACAGAAAAGTGTGTGGCGCTAGACGTATTGAGATAGAATCATTATCAGAAAAAATCGCACTGGAATATTTTCCCTCCCCGAAGTCCGAATGTAAAGGAACATAATATTTGCTCTGTAATCATCTAATGTATATATAAGTCAGCCTGTGGCATATTCATTAAAATGCAAACAGAAGTGTACTCCGTGTCAAAATGAACTGTGTAATCTGTGGTCTATCTGTGACATCTGTCAATAATAAAAAGCCCCGCCATGTAGCCGTCATCTGCCGTGTTTGATTCCAACCAATAAATCTATCCTAGTCAGGGTGATCCCCACGAACTTTCAATACTGTTCCAGCCAAAAAAAGATGCATGCGACCAGGGGGGGGTAACCATCACCTCTTAAGAGGACGATAAATGCCAGCGACCTTGAGCGAGTGGGAGGAGCTTGCGTCACCCCCCGCGACCCCGCAACCGTTCGCAAGTAACGTAGGGTAACCATACGTTTCAGATTATGTGGACTGTCCTGCCTGATTTTTTATCACCATCCAATTTTTTTTTATGTATTGTTCATAAATAAGGTAATATTCTGATAATAAAATAAGATTGTAATATATTATATTATTTTAATAGTTTGCATTGAATAAGCTGGTTTTAACAGGGTGTAATTTTAAACACCATCAACCTCTCTCGTCATTGTACTCATCATTACAAACAACTTTTACTATATTGGACACAACATGAAATAACTTGGACTAAACAAGAAATCGCGAAAAATATAATAAATGTAGGGAACAGCAACTTTACCAGGCACGGATGAGTCTCAGTACGTAAAGATGCTCACCCATCCACGGAACAACCGCGGCAAAAATAGCTTAACCTAATTGGCCCCGGCCCGTGCGGCGGTGATGCGACTAACGAGCTCTTTAGCTATGGAAACAATATAAAGTGAAATAAAAAGCCAAAAATCTAAATAAATAAATTTAATTCCAAAATAAAACAATTAATTTCTTTAGTGACGATGAGAAAATATGAGATGTGCAGACAAAATTTAGAGAGGGAATAGGCTGTATGGATCAGGGGGCCGATTCTACTAATTTGCAAAGTTATACGCTCTGTACCGTCTCATCAATGGTTCGGTTTTTTTCGGCTCTCGTTCGTCCCCCATAAATCTATTCTACAATTTTTATGACAATAACTGAAACTGTAACTGTGCGGGACAAGTGAACAGTAAAAGTGTATAGTGATAACACGAACTGATAGGACAGTACATAATAGTTTACGTTATTATTTTTTTTTATATAGTTTTCATTATACTTTACCGAGTTTAAGTGTTTAGTATTTAGATTGCCTATTTTGATTATGTTTTATATTTTTCTTGTATAGTTCACTAGTTGTAGAAACTAAAAACATAAAATTATAGTATGTTAAAATAAGAAAACATAAGGAAAAACGAGAAAATTGTCGTATGGTTCTCGTTACAGTAAAGTTTTGTTATACTTAAGATTAATTGTTGGCTCTCACTACGGTAAAGTTTTGTCATAGTTAAGCTTACTGCGCCGACATCCACTTCGCGTTCATTGGCTAAAAGTCCTGTGATCTGATTGGCTGACCAATCACAGGGCCTACATTGTTTTAAATAAATTCCGTAGCCTTTTTGGGTGTCGACACAGTCGGCGGGAAATAGCAGTAAGAAGAACACTCTGAAATAAAGAAGATCTACAAGGAAAACAGCTGTATTCTTCACCAACCCAGCACACAAATGTGCCCCGTACTGCATAGTAACTGACTGTAAAGAAGTCAAAACCCAACCCAATCACTACGGGAATTAATGGCAATTAATGAGTGTTACCTATAGTTCAATTAGTAAGTTTATAATATTACTATAACAAAAATGGTTAAATAACAAATAAAGTTTATACGAATAATAAACCCAATAAAACTTATTTTCCGTTATATTTACCACGAAAAGTAAATTATTTTTTCCATATATTTTAATAATTGTAAATTAGCAAATTTTCTTAAAGGAAACAGTCTGGGCGGTTCGAATCGCGTAAAACGAAACGGATTTTAAATGTCGGATAGAGTTACTTTACTACAAAATAAACAGCGGGAATGGAATACTATACTACTAGCATGGTGGCCATGCCAATAGTCGCTGATCACTGTTGCATGTCATTGAAACTAAGAAATATTTTTAGGATCAATAGGTATCACGGTATGCTGTGTCATGTGATAAGTTTTCAATGCTTTTCGTATAATTTTAGTTCTAACATCAAATATATTAATATTCCGGTGCGTACCTAGGTAGGTACCTACGTATGCCTACAATAGCAAAAAGAATCATACGTTATTCATAAGTAAAATATGAAAACGCTTGAAAACCCTGATTGAGTTGAGGTTCAATTGCCATTTTTTAAAACAATGTTGTTAGTAGAACCGCCCCCCAGAGTAAGTTCGTATATTTGGGGAGTCAGTTTACAAGGGATGGAAAGATTGATGAAGATGTGGAAAGGAGAGTAAATGCGGGAAATAAAGTGAATGGTACTATACATGCGATTATAACCAACTAGTCGATGCCTAAAAAGACTCGACTGGCTGTTCATAATGGTGTGCTGGTGTCTAAGCTTATGCATGGAAGTGAATGAATTTGGGTGTGGCAAAAGAAGCATAAAAGTAGAATAAGGGCCGATTTTTTAATCGCCAGATTACTTTTATGTAAAGAATATGTTTGACGTTTTGACAGCTTTTGTATAGAAAATATGTCAAAGCGCCATATTTATTCCTCAGATAAAAGTTAATTGATGATTGAAAAATCGGCCCTAAATGCTGTGGAAATGCCTCCTTGCGAAGCATGTGTGACGTGACTATAAATGATAGACTGAAAAATTATGTGATAAGGCAACAGTGCGTTTTAAAAGAAGCGTGCAGCTGGCCTTCTATAGTTTTTGCCTCCCCCTTGGGAAGAAGGCGTGAATTTGTTTGTACTAATTATTTTTTTTACATTTCGTAGAAATGTAGTGATTTTTCGAAATATTCCTCTTGTCGAGTGTCTTGATCTTCCTGTTTCTCTGTCTCTTCTTTGTCTGTATTTTGCCTTCAACCAAAATCATTGATTCCATTCCAGTTGATGGTCCTGGAAATATAAAAAAAAAACCTGTGAATCTACATTGTATATAATAAATAACGAACCATTGTCAGTTCTTTCACAATTTTCGTCATTATTTATTTCCGTCGGGTCGCAAAAACCAAAATATTAAAACATAATCTTATTAATGAGCTGCACCTGTTTATTTAAACTAGACAAGTTTCTAACCTACTATAACGGGATTGTCCCCATAAAACCATAATAAATGGTAGTCTACAATTTATTAGGTAGGTACTTACTTGCTCTCCGCATTTTCGTTTCGGGAATCTGTATTCATTCCTATCCTCCTAAAAAATAAAAAAAAATAGATACGGATCTAAAGTTATGTTTGAACTTACTCGTAAATAATGGATATACTCGCGCACAAATTATTATCAATATAACATTTAGCTAACCTCATTATATTATAATAATATATGAGAAACTTACCTCAGTATCCTGTTTCTTTCATTTATACGTCATTTCTCTTTCAGAACTTTAGTTGTTCTACCCATATTGTCGAAAAAATACGTAAGTACAGCGGTCGCGCAAAGTGTCAGCGTCTACCCGTGACAGTGGTCAGCGGTACACTGCCGCCCGTCGCGGTCGCCCGCGCAGAGCGCCGCATGCCGTTCCGTTCGATTTTATAGGGAATATTTATTTTTAGTAATAAAAGTATGAATATTTGAAAAAAATCACAGATAGAATTATAGATAACAGAATAGTGTATTCATACAAAAAAAAAAACCATGAAAATATCTTTAGTAGTTTGGAAGTAATTTCGATTTTTATATTTGGGTAGACCTTACTTCCTGAATTTATTTCGTAAAGTATTTTACTACAATACTAAAATATTCACAGATATAATTGATGTGTATGCGGTCTAGTTTAACATATATTTTTTGCGTAACTTACTTGCATTAATTGAAGGCGTAATAACAGATTTAAAAGTCACTAAAATCATATATCTGCACCTTAAAGCAGTATTATTATAATATTACTTCACAGTGAGAAAGTGATGAAGCTATACAGGACTTATAGCTCCATCTCTTTCTCACGCTGAAGTAATATTGAAAAATTACTGCTATAAGAGGTGATGGTTACCCCCCTGTGTTGCGCTCACAAAGCAGGATAAATATTGTATGAATAGTATACTAAACATATTGAACTAAAAGAAATGGCTAGAGCAGAAAAAAAACTCAGACAAAGAAGCAGCACAGTACGGAATTATACATGCATAACAGCAGATCTTCAGGCTGTAAAACTGTGTCCGTTCCTCAATGCCAGTGCACTTTATTTCAAAACAAAACTCGCTGTGCACAATTTTTCAGTCTACTTTCTGGGAAATAATAGAGTAACGTGTTATTGTTTCGACGAGACGGTATGTGACTTAAAAGCCACAACATACGCTTCATTTTTCACAGATTATATTTTAACCAAACTATTAAATGGTGATCCCAAGGCGCCTCAAAGAGACGTCGTCAGCACAAACGTAGGGGTCCAAAAGGGCCGATGCCTGTCGGGGTCGCGTGGCAGTCCAAAAGGGTTACCGAGGCCCCTGGCAACACAGGCAACGGAAGGAATACGGGTGGGTTTTAGTCAGTAAGAGTCTGACACACCCTCCCGCTCCTGCCAGAGCGGGAGAAGTTATTTGATGATTACCCACCCAAAAAAAAAAAAGGATGTCATATTCACAGATGGCTGTACAGCCCAAAACCGAATCAATGTTGTATCGAATGCGTTGTTGCGATTGGCTATGACGAAGATCATAAAACACAGAAATATTTGGAGAAAGGCCATACACAGATGGATGTAGATTCGGTTCACTCCGTGATTGAGATGAAGTTGAAGAATCGGGAACTCTTTTTACCCTCACAATACGCCACTATCACAAAGGAGGCCAGAAGTATATCATGTCCTTACGAAGTTATTACACCTGATTACACGTTTTTAAAGACTTCAGTATTAAAAATTCGAAAGACACCAGATCTATGAATCAATAAAACCGGTCGTGGGGCGCGGGTGATCACTGTGTTGTTGATATAAGAGCATTGAGGTATAATCCAAATGGCACAATAGACTATAAGTTTCGCTTTGCAGATAACTTTATTCCTTTGCCTAGGAAGACCAAAGATAGTATCATTTTTGATTGACAGCGTGTGACTTTATGAATCAGGACAATCAATAACAAAAACAAAGTACGATCATTTACAGGAGCTTAAGAGTGTCATAGCAAGAGATTGTCATAGTTTTTATGACAATTTTGCATCTAAGTAATGTTAACCTGTTCTATTTGGTAATTAATAGAGCTACCAAACTGATTATTTCTTGTTATGTTCATTTTAAAATTGGTGATTGCCTTTATTAACATATTTATGAGTGTTAAGATTATGAAAAATATACAGTAAATTTACCTTTTAAGGGGACTACAGGACCTTAACGCAACTTTTATAAGTTTTATAATGCCTTAAAGTATATGATCCACTGCAGTAAACAAAATCAGAAAAACATATGATATTCTTAAGGAGGTAGATAGTGTGTTGAAAACATAATATAACTAATTTGATACGATACAAAAATATCACGAATATACCTCTAAAGTTTTATTTTAACGATTAAAAACCATACTATGTACATGCAATCATTCTGATTTTTGTCAGATTATTCTACAAGCAACATATTAGCATAAAGGCTCCTACGAGTAAAAGACACCGCGTGTAGCGCTCAAGCGGTACCTTTGTGTCGCGACGCATCGCGCGACAAGTCGCGCCAGTATGTAGGAGCCTTAATAGTGTTTTATTTTTTTATACAATCTATAGCTTTTTTGTAAACCGATAATTGCTTCATATTTTGCAATAAATTACCAGCGTTTTGTCATCGCGCTTCTCTTTCTTTTCTATGCAGTCCGACAGTGGCCGCGCTTTAGGTGTTGTCGGCTTCTTAAGTACAAAACTTAGCAATGACTTGAATGCTGTGATTTTTTGTTAATTTTTTGCTTTGCTTAATTATACTAATATTGTCATAATATAATAAATAAGTGATTACTTTCTTCTTTTTTTATTAATAAGAAGTTAATATCTATTCTAAGAAAATGTTTATGTTTTAGAAGTTTTTATTTTGTCATAATAAATTCAATACTTTAAGAAAATGTTTCATTTCAAATCCTATAAAAGTATACTACATTTTCTGTTATTTAACATTACAAAACCGCGTAAATAACTTTACACGGAATCTAAACGAGATATATGTAAATTTACGTTATATTACTATAAAATAAGTCGCAAAGAAATAGTAAACAAGTTCAGTCGTAAAAATATATTTGAATGATCAAGATATTATTTTTTTTCTTCTTCCTGTAAAATCGTGAAAACGCAGATACGCAGTATTTACAAACTGCTCTTACGCGGTCTTGCACGCTCACCGACGATATGCATTGTGACTAGCATAAATTGCTTGGCAACCTTATGAAAGTACCTAATCGAACCACCAGTACCAGTGAAATACTTAGTACCTATTTGTTCCGGTGGCCATCTGTGGTCTTCATCATCAGTTCCAGTTCACTAAATAGTGCTTTCCAAGTGCAAATACACGAGTATCGTAGAAAAATATCCAAATCGCTTTAGGTGTGCCTAGTGTGACTGACACTGGCATGGCTACCATCAGGGATTTTAATTTTGATAACAAAAAAATTGTCGCCAAAAATATCAAAATTAATCTATATCTACAGCTTTGTATTCATTACCTATAAACAGATCTAAGTACATCTGATATTTGGCGACTGATTCCGACTAATTGGCGACTAAATTTGGGAGAAAACAGATCATCGCTAGGTGTCCAGCTTTTGAGATTCAAATGGGCCAAGCTAGGGTAGGTGCTCCCCAGATCTGCCACCTATAAACCCTTATAACTTTTGAACCAGTGGCCGACTAATTCTCATATTTGGCGACTAATTAGCGACTTTTTTATCTTATCAAAATTAAAATCCCCGATGGTGGCCCTGCCAGTGTCAGTCACACTATTAATCCTTATCTAATATGATATGTTATTTATATTGGGCATTTAATTTAGATTAAAATATGCCATATTATATCATATGATTTAAATGATTACTTATAATATGCATAAGTTATTTGCGGAAATCGCGAAACGTCTAGTTCAGGGATCCCCAAACTATTTTGGACAAGTGACCCCTTTTCCAAAATGAACTGTTACCTCAGACCCCCATGGCCAAATTACCTACTTTTAAGATCAACCCCTTATTCATAATGGTCCGCTAACTTAAAACAGCTGCTGCAGAGTGTTATTTTTCATTCTGACTTAGGTCAATAGAAGAAGACAGAGTAAGAATTAGCAATGCTTTAAGTTAGCAGACTATTATGAATAAGGCTACCTTTAGTTTTTACCTATTGATAAAAAATACCTAGGTACTAAGGTACCAATTGGAAAACTTTGCACTTGGTTAAGTGAGTAAAGTTGACTTCATTTTCTCAGCAAAATTTAACAAAATAAAAAAACATAAAATTCAGTAAATATCAAGTTTAATTTATAATGATTATTACAAATTAGGTACTTAAAGAATCTTAAGTAGGTAGGAAATTATATTTAAAAAAGTATTAATTCGCAAAGAGAAAATAAAACATTCAGTGTGATGGATGAACCTGGTGACTATCTACCAATCTAGCTTCTTCCGGTTCAATATTGGTGAGTTGCAGCCTTAAATCTCCACGTTCGTTGATTTTCAAGCGGTTTCTTTGTTTCGTCAAAATGTTTGTTACCACACTGAAGCTTTTTTCAACTAGGTATGATGATGGAAAAGCTATAAGGTAGCTATAAGGCTTCGTCGTTTTCCTCACATAGCTGAGCAAATAACCGAGAGTTCAAAGAATAGCTTCGAATCTTGTTGTTTATTACATATTGTAAAGACTTATGCAATCTAGGACTCAGCTTTTTTGCTACTAAATGCTGCATGTGAATCACGCAGTGAATGACCAGTACTGATGTACTGGTAACGACTGGACTTAAAGCGACAACTGCCTGATGGCAGTTGTCGCTCTAAGTGAGCTATAAAACCACGATGACGACCAACCATAGACGGTGCACCATCAGTCGCAACAGAAACAATGTTCTTCCATGGAATAGCTTTGTCAGTAAAAAAATGTTCCACGGCCTGAAAAATCGATTCTCCTCTGGTATCAGTCTCTAAATATGTAGCAAAAAGCAGTTCTTGGCACATATTTTCATCTTTGATATATCGAACATATCCTAACAACAGAGCTTCATTGCCGGGTAATGTAGACTCGTCCAACTGGAGAGAGAATCTGTTGGTCTGTAAGAACTTGCATAAAATGTTTTCCACATCGCTTCCCATCTCGTCTATGCGTCTCTGAACGGTGTTATTGCTCAAAGGTATTCTCTTTAAAATATCATGTGCGGATTTGTGCAATACATTGTTAAGGACGTCCGCAATGGCTGGTAAGATAAGCTGCTCTCCAATTGTGTGGGGTTTCCCCGACTTCGCTATTAGTAAAGATATATTATACGACGCTCGTAAACCATCATCGTCTTTAATAGACGACGACGCAAACATCGATCTTATGGATGGCCTTTTGTCTAGTTTTTCTTTAAGTGCTTGAAAAAATGACAAGGGCTTACTTTTTTTGTCAGCATGTACTCTTGATAAGTGGTCATCCATTTTTGAAGGCTTCATGGCATCATTACTGAATACTTTTTCACATATGAGACACATCGGCAAGTGTTGATTTAATGGAGATGCAATAAATCCGAACTTCAAGTAGTCCACACTGTATTTATTTTTCTGTATTTTTTATTTGTCTGTATTTTTTTTTTCGTGTCCGCCATCATAAAACTCTGAGTAATCCTGCAAATAAAAAAATAAGAAACTACCTAAATAAAAAACCAAAATGTATGCCCCACTGTATGGCAATGCTGATGCGCTGTGTCGAATAAAAACTGTTTGGTACTTACCCTGTTAATTTTTCATAAACTGCAGAAATTTTACTGCAGATATTGTATGGTTACGCTATTAACTCGCGTAGGGAGCTCAGCATTTTGTAAATTCTTTTTCAGTCACTTTACTTCACTTATTAGCTATGTAATAACTTTGTAATCGCTTGAAATAAATGAGTACTTATATGAGTTATTATCGTTCAAGCTCCAACGAATTTCAAAACGCAAATGAACTTTCAACCTAAGTGCAAGCTCGTTAAATAGTAAAATATCAGGAACATGTTTGGACTTGCAACTTGATCATGAATTCGTTCGTGTTAAATCGCGTAAGCGTCAAATAGAGAGCAAGTCAAAACGCGCCTGAAAGACGTACGCTCGAACTCATTATCTTGCACAAACTTGTCCACACTGACTTGCCGAGTTTTTCATCTTGTACGAACTTGAGACTTTACATTACTACAACAATGCTATTTCCCACAAAAATATTAATTATTCTTAGTACACGTAACACAACATAAACAATACAGTACCTACCTACCTATCTTAAAAGTTTTAAATAAGAACTTGTGTTAATTTAATAGGGGTCGATTTTTAGACGTCGTCGACCCCCAAAATCAGTTTTCGTTTATGTCGACCCCTAGGAACTTTGGGAATCACTGGTCTAGTTGATGTAACTGGTGACCGAAAAGCTGGCGGCTTTCTCGAGCAAAGCATCAGCATTGCAATTCAGCGAGGAAATGCCGCCAGCTTCCTCGGTACAATGCCTTGAGGGCCTTTTTTACGCTTAGCTTAGTTTTAATTTAATTTAGTTAATGTTAATAATCATTTTGTACTCGTAATTTGGTTATGTAAATAAATATAATAATTTTAGATAATGATTACTTTAAAATATATCACAGATTCAAAATTACGCGTAGCAAAATAATTATGGTTGACGGCGGCGGCGGGCGCAGCACTAACAGTCAATGACCTTTTCCTCGGCTATGAGATCGCTTCTTTAAGTTTTTGGAATAAAGAAAGATAGAAGTCAGGGTAGGGTACTATTCTAGGTTAGTACGCGGATCATATATCATTTATTTTCAGGGGGTGCTAGATAATAGAGAACGGAACCTATTCGCCTCGAATAGGTTCCGTTCTCTATTATTGTACTAAGAGTTCTCGGATTTTCGGGGTTCAATTTTGAATGTTTTTACACCATTATTTTATTTTGAAGCCAGGAAGGTGCAAGTGCTCCCTCTTGCACCCCGCTCCCGGCGCCTATACGCAAATCTTTCAAAACCTAAACTTGTGGTGTGGAACAGTGCCAGCTTGTCTGTTAAAACATCAAGCATTTTATTTCAACAAATAGGTATATTTGCATAGAGAAACGGCCAATAAGTCATAAGCAATACTTTTATTTTAAAAAAATACGCTTAGGTACATTTTGTACTATCAATTACCGTAATATACTTATATTCAACCATTAAGTAATAGGTATAATTAAAAAGATTCATTCTTATGTACTAAACCATCCATGCTGAATTCCGATATATCTATGTCACTTTCATCTTTAGCTGCAACCCTCATGGGTTTGGGTTTTACAAATGTTTTGTGATTTACGACTGGAACACTTTCGGAGTCGTCTAGGATTGAGCTGCCGAGGCTAGTGTTGCTGCCAGTTATGCTGGCAGCTTTGGCCATCGAACCGGCCAAAACATCTACTGCTCCGACAAGCGGGGCCGTAGGCGTGTCGTTACGTCGTGCCAACTGAGATTCTATCTTTTCTTTTAATTCTGCAATCTTTGGACTAGTGGTACGAGTTATATTTTGTATTTTTGTGTCATTTTTTAGAGGTTCGTTTTCAATGCTGTAAACAAAACAATACAAACAATAAGTGGATGTAGAATAATCAAGATGTAGGTACTTACTCATTAAATGCCTTGACCCCTAAGAGTCCATGATATTGTTAAAACTACCCGTCAGTTAAATTCAAACACCATACCTGGAAATGTCCCATTCTTCACTATCGAGGTTCACTAAACCTAATTCATATTTTTCATTACCATCGCTTTTCTCCGTAATGCTTTGAGACGGAGATGCACTCACGGATTTCATTTGAATCGCATCCATATCGAATAGTACTTTCTTTTTATTCAAAGACGATGCTGAAGAAGCATTTTTCAAAACACTTTTTGTTTGTTTTGTTGTATCTTGGGTGTTGTTACCCAAATCATTCTTTTTTACCGGAATACCCAATAGTGATTCAGCATCATCACTGCTGTCTTCATGGTTTCCTGCTGGTGGACTTTTTTTAATCTCATTTGATTTTGAAGAACGCTCAATTAAACTTGTGGCAGATTGTGTGCGCAGCAAGTTATCATCACTAATTGTATATTTCTTGACGGTGTGATTGTAATCAGCAGCAGCGGAAGCAGGTCTTCGTGCTGGGGACTTAATCAAGCTCTCGATAGATTTTGATGTCTGTTGTACACTAGTTGTATTGTAATATTTATGATCGCTTTCATTCGATCCATCTTCGGAACTAATAACAGTTACCTTTTGTAGTGCTTTAGGAGAATCGTGTACAGAGTTCTTGACTTTACCATTGGTTTCCTCGTTAGCCTGGTTGTCTGATCTTGTAGTCACATTTAATGAGCTACGCGATACGCTTTGTGTGATATTAAATGCCTTAAACGGACTACGCTTGGCCGTAACAGGGCTATTAGATGCGGATCCCGGCGGAGTTTTCAATAAAGTCATGGCGCGCTTTGCTACTTCAGCATTCAGCGATTTACGCTTATTTTTTACATTGGTATCATTCATTTTCACCAATGATAATGCTTTTGTTTTGACATTAGAAATAACAGTTGTCAGGTTTTTAAAAGGTTTTGATACTTTTGTTGGAGATATGTATTCCTGTATTTGGGGAACATTCTTTTTCAAGTCCGTTGTACTGGAATCTAAGTACGCCAGAATTGTATGTCTCACTTTTTCATGAGTGGAATTTTTCTGAAATATGCGCAGTAATATTAGATATCTCGTTTGCTAAGTCAAAGTTATCTAGCTAAAGATTTGTTGTAACTACATACTACCTTAGCTTTCAGTTCTTGCTGCTGGTGTATTTGTAAACGTTGTTTTTGGAAGACACTTCGGGGTAGTCTAGGTTTGAGTGGGTCCACGCCAACCGACACTAAACGACTATTTACTTCTTCGGTTATCTTCGCTCTCACTACTTTCATCGGACTGTAATCACATGCAGACACTACGTTAATTCAATATGTATTATAGCGTAATTAATAGATAGGCAGATCTTAGTTTTACAATTGGTCCGCAAATAACACATGTAGGTAAAAATTATAAAATAAGCTGTACCTGTTCTGTGGTGTTTTTACGTTGGTTAACTTTGAGGGCTCTTTCAATTTATGCGTTTGATGCAAGACCGAAGCAGTGCCGCTTAAATTGAAAGACCCTACCTTACCTTCCAGGGATGACAGACGGAGAGTTTCCTTCTTTTGAATTTTTGATATGATTAGTTTTCAGTTTTTCTTTCTTTATTTTTGGTGCCTTTGCATATAAAATCTGCGAATCACGTGCATTTGGCGTGTGCTGGGGTTTTCCTTCCACATTTTTTATCTTATTAGAAATTCCCATTTTATTATTCGTCGTTCCCTTTAAGTCCACAGTTTTTGTTTGCAATGGCCTATCATTTTCAATATTTGAAATATCTGAGGAACTGGATGTTATAGAACCAATATTTAGCAACTCTTGTGCTTTGCGATGAAGCTTTTCAAGGGTTTTGTGGTCAGCTTCTTGATTAAATTTATTTGAATTTATTTTACTTTTTAACGATTTCTTTCTGATATTGGAAGAGCTGGGTATTTTGGTCGGAGTCTGAAATGTGGCATATTAAATATTTCAAGTAGGTAATGGTAATGAACCGTGCCATAATGAATTTTTAATAATTCTAATCGATTAGCCGTGGGACTTACTGGTGTGTCATCAGTTGTGTCGATATGTCCATTTGTTTTAACATTAACTCTTTGTTGCAATAATACTTGTAATTGAGCCGCTCGCTCCCTCTCTGCTTCTGCGAGAGTGCGAGACTCTTTAGCATCCCTGGCAACATCGTTCAACTTCTGAAGCAATTGCTCGTATTGCTTCGACTGAACTTCCGCGCGGTTTGACCAAAATAATACTTGAGCATCGGCTTCTTTGTTTCGATCAGCATTTTCTTTTTCTGTTCGTATTCTCTAAAATAGGTATACTTATGGTTGTACAGTTATAATTTATCTATGTTATACGTAAATTTTTTATAGCTTTAATTGGCTAAAGTGAGTTCTCAAATTATACTTACCGAATTTTTAAGTTCTCTTTTCAGTGCCAATATTTCTACACCTTGTTCTTTTATTGTTTCATGTAATTGAATTATTACATTCGTTTCGGTTGAGACAGGCTTCTCCGTTTCCTTTTCTTTAAACATTTTAATAGATTCTATGATCTGGTTTCTTAACTTGTCCATTTCTTTATTATAATTTTCATGTTCCTCTTTTTTCCATTCCTCAATTTTGTTTAATAAGTATTCTTCATTGTTGGTTGATACCTCAGCATCTCTCATATCTTTTTTTACTTCTTGGGTAATATTATCAGTATGCGATTTAGCTTCATTAATGATTGGTCTTGTTAGATTACTTTGATTAGTTGTGTTAGCAATAATTACTTCCATTTCTTTTAGTTTATTTTTGAGTTCATTTACTTCTGCACTTAACTTGGTATTCTCATTGTTCATAGTATTCTCTTGTTTATCTTTTTGAGGTATCTCAATTACATCAGAATGTCGTCTAGATAAGTGACTCTTCAAGTAAAGTTGATTCAGAAATACCTTCTCGCAATAATTACATTTGTTATACTGAAGTCCGTCGTTCGATGTCGATGGAAATATATCGCCTTTGTGAGACAGGGTTTTTAAAATCATGGCCGCTATGTTATCATTTCCATATGGCAGAGGAGTCTTAAAACTATGCCTCGTTCTTTTCCTCAGTCTTCGTATTTCTTCATCCTTTTCTCGAAGATCCTTTTTGCATGTATCCAGGTTCTATAAATAATTTAAAATGTTTACTTATGGGATTTACGGAAAATCTTGAAGAAAATCTTTTATTATACCAAATTTTCTTAATCTAAGTACCTGAGCTAGAGATGTTATTTCTTCCCGCAACACGTAGACGCTCCGGTCTAGGTAATGACGACAAAATTGTTGGTATTCAACAGCCAATTGTGCAAGTCTGAACAGTTTCAGGACACCTTCGTCAAGTATGCGTACATCAAACTCAGATTCAATCACGCAATCTAATATCTGTTCACCAAAAATATTTTTGTTAGAATCACTTATAAGTAATTAGCGACCCGCCCCTGCTTCGCACGGTTTTTACGACTTGTCAAAACATCGAAATTTCTTGTTTAATCATTCTGCCTAGCCTTTTCCCAACTAAGTTTGGGACTGCTTCCAGTCTTCCACAACCCATGCAATTAATTACTGGGTATCACGGTACCCCTTGGCAAGACTAGTTGTCAGACTTTCGGGCTTCTGACTACCCGTTACGACTGATTATCGACGAATGATAGCCGGGACCAACTGCTTAACGTGCTTTTCCAAGACACGGAAGGTTCTCGGTATTTTATACCCATTGTTTCACCCAACTTTCCGGGACAAATTCTTTAAATAGTGTTGTAAACCGCAACAAAATCTACAGCGTCTAGAAGAACAACGCGGTCACACAGACAGACACGAAAAAAACTCTAATTTATAATACCTATATGTAGGTATTTATAGCATAATATATAAATAGTGGTCAATTGTTATTACTAAAATTCAGGCCAATGTATCCATTTCACGTCATGTCAAGTAGTTCCTCCATAATCTCCTAAAATTGCCTACAAGTATATATAATTTTATTTATTTGTTTATTTATTTATTTATTTATTTAGGAATCCTATTTATTAATCCTAACTAATATTATAAATGCGAAACTAAGTTTGTTTGTTACCTTTTCACGCCTAAAACACTGAGTCTAGAATGTCGATAGACCGGTTTTTCAACCCGAATTGGTTGTCAAATTCTAAATTAATGCGGGCAAAAGCTAGTATTTATTATTATAAATGCGAAAGTAACTGTTTGTTACCTTTTCACGTCTTAACGGCTGAACGGATTTAGATGAAATTTGGTACATAGGTAGAGCATGACCTGGGTTAGGACATAGGATACTGTTTATCCCGGGAGTCCGTTCCCATCCATGGAGTAATTGCCGACAATCACGCGGGCGAAGCCGCTGGCAAAAGCTAGTTGGATATATTTTTTAAATTGTTGTTGTAGGTAAGCAATAGCTCAACCCTCCCTATTCCCATGGATTTTTATATAAATGCTATAGAGTTGAGGCAGAAATATGGGGAAGAGCGTCCTTTTATTTCGACACCATAGTACTGTGATTAACATTCTCGTGGATGGCATTCCTCCTTTTGTAATGTTCGTTCAATTTTGCTTGGAATGAGCAACAAGTGAGCTCCGTCAGAAGTTGAGTTATCTAAAACATTGCAATTTTTTAATGGACACTTCCTTATTTGAATCATGATACCTACCTACTTTTAAGCAAGCATCGGTAATATACTATTATATTACACTAATAAACGATTTTTAAGGCAGTTCCAATGTAACCAAAATAAATTAATATTAAGTCCTTACGTCATTCAAATGTTGTTCGATGATAACAAATTTTCTTTCTTTTATTAAACTTTCTATATCTATCAGTCCTGTAACAAAATATTGAATTAATATGAAACCTTATAGTGTTACGTTACATAAAAATAGGCTGTTGCTTTAAGTCACATGCATATAATCACTATTTATGGACGATTGTTGAGATATATGAAAATAAACCAAGCACCCACCCATACCTAGGATGGTATTTTAAATCATAAATATTTAATATACTCACTAATTTTGTTCCAGTCTATATGAATACGAGGTCGATGTGTGTTAAAAGTAAAACCAGATTCTTCAGCTAGTTTAGGAAATTGGTGATGAAGTTCAAACGATGTTTTGCACGCCATGGTGTTAAAATAATAAGTTACTATGAAAATGCATGAGAAGTAATGAAATAATTCGTTTACTCGTTTATTGACAATGCGGTACCATTGTTTGTTTTTATTCGTTGCCTAGCAACGTTGTACCACACATTGGAGGGTTGAAAAGAAGTCCGTCACACACACGTGTTACATTACTCGCAATTATTTTTATATTATACAGCAGCTACGTGTGTAACAGGCTTGGGACCTTGGGTCAGCGACAGCTCGGCCCGAGTCAACTAGGCCCACTCTCGATTCAGGGTATAAAACATTTTAAATTTTCTTGGTTTAACTTTGGACACCTGAAACCTCCAGGTTCGTTTTGAAACTATTTTTTTCTTGTATTTTTGTATAACTTGTGTTGTGTTTCTACGTGCACTCAGACTGCCTCGTTGGTCTAGTAGTCGCAAGTGCGATTGCTGAGGGTGTCCTGGGGCCCAAGTCTGCTATTTTTAATAAACTCCAACACGATCCCATTGTCATTTTGCTAAAAGTTCGTAATCTGCTAAATTCATAATGGTCGATCATTGGTCGGTCAATGGTCTCTAATAGAATCGTGGTAGAATGACATTGTCGTATTGCCATTATTATAAAACCCGTTAGTAGAAATGATTTTCGAAAAACTACTTCTTAATTTGAACAGTTAGTCATGCCAGATTTCATTTATATATATATTTACATATTATTTATTAGTGTTAAAAGCAATCTGAAGTAGCAAGAAGTTCGTAAATAGCAAAAACATTAAATTTATGTGAAACTGGTGCCGATTCCCTTGTTCACAAACTAAACTAAATTTAAGGTCAGTGCATCTTTTTCTTTCTATTTCATTAAGAAAAGGACAGAAGATAAATTTTAGTTTAGTCCTGTCAAATTAATCAGCGCCTGTCACTACTCCATACAAGTTTAGACGTGATTAAAAACTTGCCTACTAAAATTACGTCAATTTACGTCAAGCGCTGATTAATTTGACAGGACTGAACTAAAATTTATCTTCTGTCCTTCTTTTAATGAAATAGAAAGAAAAATATGTACTGAATTTAAATTTAATTTAGTTTGTGAACAAGGGAATCGGCGCCATTATACAACTCAATAATATTTTATCAGTTTAGCTGGCAAAGTCAAATGTTAAATTACTGCTTACTGAGGTTAATCTGTTTTTAGGGTTCCGTACCCAAAGGGTAAAACGGGACCCTATTACTAAGACTCCACTGACCGTCTGTCTGTCTGTCCGTCTGTCACCAGGGTGTATCTCATAAACCGTGATAGTTAGACAGTTGAAACTTTCACAGATGATGTAGGTACTTCTGTTGCCGCTATAACAACAAATACTAAACAACAGAATAAAATAAATATTTAAGGGGTCCCATACAACAGACATGATTTTTTTGCTGTACGGAACCCTTCGTGCGCGAGTCCGACTCGCACTTGGCCGGTTTTTATTTCTAGCGGTCAGTGTTTTGTTAGTTATTTATTTTCATTTGAGTGTTTTAATTATATTTTTGTTTGTGTATTTAAATTATCTTTTATTTATTTATTACATTTTATACAAAATGGTGCTAATTGGGCAAATTTCGGCTCTAATTGATTTTCTGGAAAACCACCAAGAAGTTTATCCAAACGATATTGGATGGAGTGCGCCCAAATTTTAAATTCGATATCGGTGGACTGCCCCAATAAAACGACACGGCAGAATGGCGCACTGTAAGTAGGTACTTAAATACAGTATTATTTAGTAATATGTACCTATGCATTATGAAATGTATCATGATTGTAATTTTTGCACTTTTTTAGTTCTTTATTGAATATAAAAGTAAAATTTTAAACAAAATTAAATCACAGAAGACTGAAAACAGTGCAACAGGTACCTAAGCAACACTTTTCTTTTGGCAGCCTTGCAGAATTATAGTGGGAAGCATATAATAATTGTATATCCGCCCATCTTCTTTCTCTAGCATCCACTGGGTTGGCTAGCTCGAGAATATTTGTTCGTAGTGAATACATTTCTCCATTCAATATTCCACAAACACGATAGATGGCAAACACTTTTTGACAACCGAGCTATTAAAAGCAATGACTGCACAATGACGTTGTAATGGTAGGTCACTGATCAAAGGAACTGTCAAAATTTTAGCAGATTACCGCATACCTACGCCAATCATTCATATTAACATTGCCACACACGTGCGTGCGTGTGTGTGTGTGTGTGTGTGTGTGTGTGTGCGTGTGTGTGTGTGTGTGTGTGTGTGTGTGTGTGCGTGTGTGTGTGTGTGTGTGTGTGTGTGTGTGTGTAATTTTATAATCAATGATATTTAAAAAGATTAGGTACAAAGCATGTACAAAGTCTTCTATAATACTCGTATGTCTTTGTTTTCTTTCTATAGAACTTATGTTAGGTTGTGGTATTTTTTTTTTTATGGAAATCATCAAATAACTTCTCCCGCTCTGGGCGGAGCGGGAGGATGTGTCAGACTCTTACTGACTAAAACCCACCCGTATTCCTTCCTGTTGCCTGTGTTGCCAGGGGCCTCGGTGGCCCTTTAGTACCTTCCCGCGACAGGTTGTGGTATGGGTTCTATAATGTTATGAAATGAAATGTTCATTTACACAATGAATTTAATAATAAAGTTACTACAACTAAACACGGTTTATAAGCAATAATTAAGATTAAGGTGCAGATATATGATTTTAGTGACTTTTAAATCTGTTATTACGCCTTCAATTAATGCAAGTAAGTTACGCAAAAAATGTATGTTAAACTAGACCGCATACACATCCATTGTATCTGTGAATATTTTAGTATTGTAGTAAAATACTTTATGAAATAAATTCAGGAAGTAAGGTCTACCCAAATATAAAAATCGAAATTACTTCCAAACTACTAAAGATATTTTCATGGTTTTTTTTGTATGAATAGACTATTTTGTTATCTATAATTCTATCTGTGAATTTTTTCAAATATTCATACTTTTATTACTAAAAATAAATATTCCGTATAACATCGAACGGAACGGCATGCGGCGCTCTGCGCGGGCGACGGGCGGCAGTGTACCGCTGACCACTGTCACGGGTAGACGCTGACACTTTGCGCGACCGCTGTACTTACGTATTTTTCGACAATATGGGTAGAACAACTAAAGTTCTGAAAGAGAAATGACGTATACATGAAAGAAACAGGATACTGAGGTAAGTTTCTCATATATTATTATAATATAATGAGGTTAGCTAAATGTTATTTTGATAATAATTTGTGCGCGAGTATATCCATTATTTACGAGTAAGTTCAAACATAACTTTAGATCCGTATCTAATTTTTTTTTTTTTATTAGGATAAAAAAATAATACAGATTCCCGAAACGAAAATGCGGAGAGCAAGTAAGTACCTACCTAATAAATTGTAGACTACCATTTATTATGGTTTTTTGAGGACAATCCCGTTACAGCAGGTTTGAAACTTACCTAGCTTAAAAAAAAAAAACAGGTGTAGTACATTAATAAGATTATGTTTTACTATTTTAGTTGTTGCGACCCGACGGAAGTAAATAATGATAAAAATAATGAAAGAACTGACAATGTTTCCCAACATGGAAAAGCGGAGTATTAAATTGTAGATTCTAGGCATACCATTTATTATGGTTTTATGGGGACAATCCCGTTATAGTAGGTTAGAAACTTGTCTAGTTTAAATAAACAGGTGCAGCTCATTAATAAGATTATGTTTTAATATTTTAGTTGTTGCGACCCGACGGAAATAAATAATGATAAAAATAATGAAAGAACAGACAATGATTCCCAACATGAAAATGCGGAGACAAAGTGAGTATTAAATAAATTGTAGATTCTAGGCATACCATTTATTATGGTTTTATGGGGACAATCCCGTTATAGTAGGTTAGAAACTTGTCTAGTTTAAATAAACAGGTCCAACTCATTAATAAGATTATGTTTTAATATTTTAGTTGTTGCGACCCGACGGAAATAAATAATGATAAAAATAATGAAAGAACTGCCAATGATTCCCAACATAAAAATGCAGAGACAAAGTGAGTATTAAATAAATTGTAGATTCTAGGCATACCATTTATCATGGTTTTATGGGGACAATCCCGTTATATTAGGTTAGAAACTTTTCTAGTTTAAATAAACAGGTGCCGCTTAGCTAAGATTATGTTTTAATATTTTGGTTTTTGCGACCCGACGGAAATAAATAATGACGAAAATAGTGAAAGAACTGACAATGGTTCGTTATTTATTATATACAATTTAGATTCACAGGTATTTTTTATATTTCCAGGACCATTAACTGGAATGGAATCAATGATTTTGGTTGAAGGCAAAATACAGACAAAGAAGAGACAGAGAAAAAGGAAGATCAAGACACTCGACAAGAGGAATATTTCGAAAAATGACTACATTTCTACGAAATGTAAAAAAAAATAATTAAGTAGTACAAACAAATTCACGCCTTCTTCCCAAGGGGAAGGCAAAACCTAGAGAAGGCCAGCTGCACGCTTCTTTTAAACCGCACCGTTGCCTTATCACATAATTTTTCAGCCTATCATTTATAGTCACGTCAGACATGCTTCGCAAGGAGGCATATCCACAGCATTTAGGGCCGATTTTTCAATCATCAGTTAACTTCTATCTGAGGAATAAATATGGCGCTTTGACATATTTTCTATACAAAAGCTGTCAAAACGTCAAACATATTCTTCACATAAAAGTTATCTGGCGATTGAAAAATCTGCCCTTTTTCTACTTTTATGCTTCTTTTGCCACACCCAAAATTCATTCACTTTCATGCATAAGCTTAGACACCAGCACACCATTATGAACAGCCTGTCGAGCCTTTTTAGGCATCGACTAGTTGGTTACAGTCGCATGTATAGTACCATTCACTTTATTGAATTGTGTCACTAGTGAATGCGGGATTCACTCTCCTTTCCACATCTTCATCAATCTTTCCATCCCTTGTAAACTGACTCCCCAAATATACTAACTTACTCTGGGGGGCGATTCTACTAACAACATTGTTCTAAAATGGCAATTCGAACCGCCCAGACTGTTTCCTTTAAGAAAATCTACAATTATTAAAATATATGGAAAAAATCATTTACTTTTCGTGGTAAATATAACGGAAAATAAGTTTTAATGGGTTTATTATTCGTATAAACTTTATTTGTTATTTAACCATAAAAAAAAACATATTTTTGTTATAGTAATATTATAAACTTACTAATTGAACTATAGGTAACACTCATTCATTGCCATTCATTCCCGTAGTGATTGAGTTGGGTTTCGACTTGGTTACAGTCAGTTACAGTTTCAGTTATTGTCATAAAAATTGTAGAATAGATTTATGGGGGACGAACGAGAGCCGAACGAAACCGAACCATTGATGAGACGGTACAGAGCGTATAACTTTGCAAGTTAGTAGAATCGGCCCCCTGATCCATACAGCCCATTTCCTCTCTAAATCTTGCCGGCACATCTCATATTTTCTCATCTGTCACTAAAGAAATTAATTGTTTTATTTTGGAATAAAATTTATTTATTTAGATTTTTGGCTTTTCATTTCACTTTATATTGGTTCCATAGATAAAGAGCTCGTTAATCGCATCACAGCCGCACGGGCCGATCAATTAGGTTAAGCTATTCTTGCCGCGGTTGTTCCGTGGATGGGTGAGCATCTTTACGTACCGAGACTCATCCGTGCCTCGTAAAGTCGCGAAAAATAAATCTGCTGTTCCCTACATTTATGTTCGCTTAATTCGTCAAAATGTAGGGAACAGCTGATTTTTTATTCGCGATTTCATGTTTAGTCCAAGTTATTTCATGTTGTGTCCAATATAGTTGTTTATAATGATGAGTACAATGACGAGAGAGGTTGATGGTGTTTAAAATTACACCCTGTTTAAACCAACTTATTCAATGCAAACTATTAAAATAATATAATATATTACAATCTTATTTTATTATCAGAATATTACCTTATTTGTGAACACTACATAAAAAAAAATGGATTGTGATAAAAAAATCAGGCAGGACAGTCCACACAATCTGAAACGTATGGTTACCCTACGCTATGTGCGAACGGTTGCGGGGTCGCGGGGGGTGACGCAAGCTCCTCCCTCTCGCTCAAGGTCGCTGGCATTTATCGTCCTCTTAAGGTGATTATAAAGTGACGCGAATGACGCGGATCGTCCGCGGTTAGCGACCAACTGTATGTCTTCGTGTGTTTTTCTATTCGAACTCAGTCGTGGAACGTCATAGGTACCTACTTGAGTTCACATGTTTGTTTGCATGTTTGGGTTACATACCATGTAGATGTCCTCCCCCCTTTGCTAAATAAAGTTTAATAAAAGGGCAAAAAATAATTATCAAAATAAAAATGAGCAATGTGTAAAAATAATTGCTAAAACATTGCAAGTAATAACATGGTTTGGTGTACAAGTGTATAACTATACTTAACTCTTAAAAATATACAATAAAACACTACGCTAACATGACGCTTATAGAATGTGTACATAAAAACAAATCTACACAAATGGATGCTTAAACTAAATACATTTGGTAAAAAAATTATAATACATTGGTCATCAATTTGGTAACAACTTGATCATAAAGTTACAAAAAGGTTTTGAATTTATGAAATTATGAGTTAACAACATTTCTAATAAGTGGTAACGATAACTTATGAATAAATACGTTCTAAGTTGACATATTAGTGTGAGAACGCCGCTTGTTATAATGGTCTATTTTGAAAGAGAACACTTCACTGCACTTCAAATTTCACATTGTGTTTTTATTAACTTGGACTGGTGACAAAAAATGTTTTAAATGGTAAATCTCACGGTCTTTTTTACGACGCGACCCGATCTTGTTGTGGCAAATGGCTCAGTTTTGTCAAGTGGAGTCGATTGGGTTCCAACCGGTGTTATCGCTGTTGTTTCGGGCGAAACGAAAACTTCATGTGGTGGCTCGAGTGTAGGGCTAGCAGTTATAACGTAAGCACGTTTGAGACATTCGAGAGAGATTGCGACTTTTCGAGAACCTACTTGAACAACGTAATGTTTATTGCTTCGTTTGAGGATTTTATAAGGACCTTCGTACGGCGGTGTTAACGAACTTTTAACTTCGTTTTTAATGAAAACGTGGTCCGATTTAGTTAAATCTGTATGTGCGAAAATGTTTCTATTATCAGCTTGTTTCCTTGTGGTCGGTTGAAGGTTCGCTAATGTTTCCATGAGTTTGCAAGTATAATCGGTGTTGTTGATGTTTGCTTCGGTAGGAACAAAAAAATCTCCTGGTAGACGTATACATTTATCGTGGGTCATCTGAGCGGGGCTGTAGCCTGAGTCTTCTTTAATTGTATTCCGCATTCCTAACAATACGATATGTAGTTGTTGTGTGACTTGTGCCCATTGACTGCTACTATCGCAACGTGCCATGATGGAAGCTTTTAGTGTTCGGTGCATCCTTTCGACGTGTCCATTGCCTTTGGATTATATGCCGTTGTCCTAATCTTTTCTATTCCGAGTAGTTTGGTCAGCTGTGTGAAAAGATTGGATTCGAATTGACGACCTTGATCCAAAGTTATTCCTGCAGGACAACCAAAACGTGCTATTCAATGCTCGAGGAGAGCTTTCGCGACGGTTTCAGCGCTTATGTCCTTTACAGGAACTACTTCAGGCCATTTTGTGTGACGATCAATCATTGTGACACAGTATGTATATCCATCGGAAGGTAGCAATGGTCCAATTATATCTATATGAACGTGTTCGAAATGGTCTGACCTTTCGAACTCTCCTAGAGGTGTAATTGTATGTCTTTTTTTCTTAGTGTGTTAGTGTAGTTATTTTGCAAATATTTATCTATAAGAGTTTGTGTGTCGGCTGCTTTAGGAATGCTCATTCGGTAAAAATTTATAAGACCGAGGAAGCGCCTCAGTTCTTCAATGGTTTCGGGTTGTTGATAATTCTTGATGGATTTGACCTTTTCTTCGTCCAGCCGTACGCCATCACAGCTAACTCGATAAGTTATACAGTTTTCGACCTAGAAATGTAAGTGTATTTTCCGAATTCGCATTTAGACAAGTTGATGCCAAATTTACTAAGACGCTTTAATACCTCTTTGTTGCAATGCTTATATTGTGGTAAGCACGTCGAATATCAATTTTAGATAGTATCTTTTTATTTTTGAGAATGTATCTGTATGTGAAATCCAATAAACGAGGAATCGGGTAGCGGTCAGGCTGGTTGATTGCGTTTAAACGACGATAATCTCCGCACGGGCGTAATTCGCCGTTTTTCTTTTGAACGACGTGTAAAGCATTTGCCCATGGGCTGGGTGACGGCCTGCATATTCCTAGATCTATCATGCGTTGGAATTCATCCTTTGATGCTTTGTATTTTGCAGCGTTAAGTGGTATGTCCACTTTTTCGAAAACAGGTGGGCCACGGGTACAAATATTATTATAATGCGTTACACTGTGTTTGGGCGGATCCCTGAAACACTCGCTCATAGTGATATCGAACTCTGTTAAAACGCGGTGATATTTATTATCAGAGTCGGTGACCATAATTGTAGGAAAATAGGCATCTTCTACGTTGGTGTTCCTCGAGAGTAGAGTGACTTTGTCTATTAACTTTTTTGAGTGAAAATCAACAAGCAATAATATATATTTATTTAGGTACATAACCAAATTACAAGATGATTATTAATATTAACTAAATTAAATTAAAACTAAGTTAAGCCTAAAAAAGGCCCTCGGGGCATTGTACCGAGGATGCTGGCGGCATTTCCTCGCTGAATTGATCAGCATTGCAATTCAGCGAGGAAATGCCGCCAGCATCCTCGGTACAATGCCCCGAGGGCCTTTTTTAGGCTTAACTTAGTTTTAATTTAATTTAGTTAATATTACGTTGCGCGAAAAAGCCGCCAGCTTTTCGGTCACCAGTTACATCAACTAGACGTTTCGCGATTTCCGCAAATAACTTATGCGCACTGGGACCCCACGGACCGAGGGTCTCGACTCCAAAGGGCACAAAGTTGTACTCTCTGCCAAGGCCTCCATATTTAATAACTTTCAGATTTTCGGCATTTTCTGCCGCTGCACCCGCTTTAGAAGTAGTCCGTTGGAGGTGGGACGGTGCCAGTGTGTCTACACAGGTAGCGTCCCACACAAGCATCCGTCCCAAACTCCACGGGACCAAAGACACACCATCAGGTCTTTTGCCATCATCTCTGACATTGCCAGTCGGCTCAAGAAGAGCAGGCACATTGATGCTGGCAAGAGACCGGCGGATTATGTCATTAAGTGTCGCATGTCTTGAAAAGAGGCCTGCACTTTTTTGACAACAAAGTCCGTGGTGACCCAGTCGGTCCACGTCCGTGCCACAAGGGCATGTGTGTGGAGTGCATACCGTGACCCCAAGCCCAGTGACCAGTCGCTAAACGAAGCGAGGTCGGATCGAGGAAGGTACCTGTATATGGAGAAGGATGGGCATGTAGCCAATAACCGGCCTCTGGCTCCGACCGCCAAAAGTCTTGCGCGATCCGGACCTGAACTGCGGCTCAGAATCCATTTGTATGTTAAATCGCAATAAATATCGTCCCAGCTCCTTTGAGATTTTAGGTTGTCTGGAAATTCTTTACCCGGGCAAGCAATTTGAAAAGCATTTTTGGCATCCACCAAGCCCGCAGTCTCATAGTTTGTGGACAAAGCCCTTAGGACATTACCTATGAGACGTGACGTGCTATGGGTGGACGACAAAAAGGCTGGGGGAGCAACACTCGAAATTTTGCGGATTCCTAAACCGCCAAACCGAATAAGGAGGGATGCTTGTAACCAAGATGGTTCATTGAGCTGAATATTTAAAACAATTTCTAAACTATTAATTAGGTAATTATTTACATAACCAAATTACAAGATGATTATTAACATTAACTAAATTAAATTAAAACTAAGTTAAGCTTAAAAAAGGCCCTCGGGGCATTGTACCGAGGATGCTGGCGGCATTTCCTCGCTGAATTGCAATGCTGATGCGTTGCGCGAGAAAGCCGCCAGCTTTTCGGTCACCAGTTACATTAACTAGACGTTTCGCGATTTCCGCAAATAACTTATGCGCACTGGGACCCCACGGACCGAGGGTCTCGACGCCAAAGGGCACAAAGTTGTACTCTCTGCCAAGGCCTCCATATTTAATAACTTTCAGATTTTCGGCATTTTCTGCCGCTGCACCCGCTTTAGAAGTAGTCCGTTGGAGGTGGGACGGTGCCAGTGTGTCTACACAGGTAGCGTCCCACACAAGCATCCGTCCCAAACTCCACGGGACCAAAGACACACCATCAGGTCTTTTGCCATCATCTCTGACAATGCCAGTCGGCTCAAGAAGAGCAGGCACATTGATGCTGGCAAGAGACCGGCGGATTATGTCATTAAGCGTTGCATGTCTTGAAAAGCGGCCTGCACTTTTTTGACAACAAAGTCCGTGGTGACCCAGTCGGTCCACGTCCGTGCCACAAGGGCATGTGTGTGGAGTGCATACCGTGACCCCAAGCCGCAGACCAGTCGCCAGACGAAGCGAGGTCGGATCCAGGAAGGTACCGGTATATGGAGAAGGATGGGCATGTAGCCAATGACCGGCCTCTCTGGTTCCGACCGCCAAAAGTCTTGCGCGATCCGGACCTGAACTGCGGCTCAGACTCGATTTGTATGTTAAATCGCAATAAATATCGTCCCAGCTCCTCTGAGATTTTAGGTTGTCTGGAAATTCTTTACCCGGGCAAGCACTTTGAAAAGCATTCTTGGCATCTTCCAAGCCCGCAGTCTCATAGTTTGTGGGCAAAGCCCTTAGGACATTACCTATGAGACGTGACGTGCTATGGGTGGACGACAAAAAGGCTGGGGAAGCAACACTCGAAATTTTGCGGATTCCTAAACCGCCAAAGCGAATAGGGAGGGATGCTTGTAACCAAGATGGTTCATTGAGCTGAATATTTAAAATCGTTTCTAAACTAGTTTTGACTAAATCGTCTATTGGTGAAAGCAAATTTGGATGTTTCCAAAAAGGGCTACAGCGAAGCACATAAGTAAATTTAGGGACAAAAAGGCAAAACTTTAGAATTATAAGAGCATAATGAGGACCGATTTCGAGTAAACGTTGCGTGACTTTGGAATTTAGAAATAGTGTTAGTAATATAATCAGGAAAAGATTCTTCAAAGATGGGAGAACCCAGGAGGCAAAGTGACTTTCTGTCTACTATTTTGATATTCGGTGCCAGAAAATTTAATTTGGATTTTAAATTATCCAAACCGTAAGAAGTTTTTTGAATGAAGAGTTCACATTTGCTAAAATTTAATTCTAAACCAATATTTTCGATTTTTTTTTTAATATCTGATTAGTCAGATAACACAGTGTCCACATCGCCTCCCAGGGTTCCGTCAGCCAAATACCAAACGTTAAATTTCGATTTTAAATTTTGAATAATCGGATTTATAGCCAAGCTAAAAATTGCTTGCCCGAGGGGATCGCCCTGCTGACAGCCGACCTCCGAAGAAAGTTCATGGGAACGGCAAATTAATTTTGAAGGTTCTGCGTAGCAGGTATTGATACAGTTCCGGAATTTTGTTCTTAACTTCTGTCAGCATGGCATCCCTGTTTACTGAATTGAAAGCATTTTTGACGTCAATTTTGACTACAATTTCGCAATCATCATACGAAAGGTAGGTTCTTAAGGCATGGACGGCTGCCTCACACCCACCTTTCGTGCCAAATCCTAATTGTATAGGTTCGAAAACAGACTGTAATTTAGATACGATATGTCTCACCGCAATTTTGGATGCCAAACGTCTTAAAGCTGACCCCACAGCAATGGGTCTCACCCCTCCGTCCTTTTTTAGTTAGGGCGATCAAATTAGCACCAAATAAAAGTGAGGCAATATCAGCGTTGATTTTGCCTGAAAACATAAAATTTATTAATTTTGTAATAGACCAAATAAGCTGCTCACCTGCATCACCCACAGAATAAGAAGTTAAATCTTTTAAATGTTGGGGTGAGATTCCGTCTAGGCCGGCCGCTGAACCGGTTTTAAAAGAAATTATTAAAAGCTCGATGTAGGCCAAGGTCCAAAGTCATTTTCTGAGTCCCATATGTTTTGATTGTTGTACCATTGGCAGCAAATAACGTAAAATCAGCGGGTTAACGATTCGCGTTTTTGTTGGTAATAACTGAAATATCGGCGCCGGTGTCAATAAGAAAATGCGTACCACTTTTCCAATCGGTGATGCTTAAGCGATGTGTTCCTTCGACACCTATGCTCGCCAAAGCAGGTGTCGGCTTTGTTTAACGCCTTTTTGACACATTGTTCGTCGCCGCATTTCTTGGCGTTATCCCCATAAAATATAGTGATAGAAACACTTGAAATCTTTGTCTCCCGGTAGCGCTGTTTGACGCCTGTATTTGTTTTGATCGTCAAAATACCGAGAGCGCGATCGTGACCGTGATCGCGACTGATAATTGACACGACTCCTACTGTTACTCTGGCGCGTTTTCTAAATCACTAATTTTAGTGTTTAAGGCGGCAATTTCTTTATACAAATGATTAAATTGTTGATCCATTGATTGTCTGGGGATAGCGACAGGATTTAGTGAACAGACTTCGGATGGCCGTGAAGTTTCCATTATCTCATCAGCAATTGCTGCGACATTGTCCAACGTAACATCGCAGACAGTGACTACTGCGCGGACTGTGCGAGGCAGGCGATCTAACCACAAAATTTTAATAGTGTCCTCGAGAATTTCGTTCCTTCCGAGTTCTCGCATTTTACGAATGAGTTGTACGACGGAACGTCATAATTATATACTTGAGTTCACATGTTTGTGTGCATGTGTGGGTTACATACCACTATACTTCCAAACAACATCAATGTTGTTAATTATTTTATGTAGGTACTTTTTAGTTGAGATGAAAAGGTTATTATGTGTGGTAGAAAGAAAAACAAAATTGTATGTGATCATTAACCACTTTGCTTGCTTAACTTTATTATTTCAAGATACAGAGCCTGTGTCATCGTAGATCGTAGAGTACAGATATCTATAGCAATGCCTATATCTAAGAGGAGCAGTCTCATGGATAAAGGGGTGGCCTGGCGACATACTACTGATTCTTATTTTTTTGTATTTTTATATATTATGTCGTCGACCGATATTTAAAGCAAATTTAAGGTATAAGAAAAGTGTGCAACGTTCAACTCGATACCCAAAACGTGAACTCAAAATACGCAAGTGCCGATTTGTAAGGGGACAGCCTGAATATTTTGCAACCAGCACACGCTCTGTGTTCGAGTTTAAATAGCTTTGTACAAATGTAAATGTTTGCGTATAAAAATAATAAATAATATCGCTTTGGCAGAATCGTGTGTCCATAGAGCAGCTAGGCCGAGTCGTGGAGGTTTTATAGTCGGAAGAAGCGTGAGCGCGGTGTTCAGGCGGCTGGCTTCTCCTCGGAGACGGCGGTGGCGCCGGATGCCACGGAGCCGCTATCATCTGGCGACGCCTCGCACGACAGCGACGGGAACCTCTGGTACAGAGCAGCGCGGTACTTCGGGTGGCTAGAACGATAAGTTTGCATTAGAAGTTAATAAGCATGCGTTGTACTGCCGGCAGATGAGCGGTGACTGCGGTGAGCCCTTGACTATCACAGAAAATGTGAATTATCTATATGTATGATTTTTCCTAGAAAGTAAAGGTACAAACCTGATGCCATATACAATAGGATTGTAGACGGCGTTAGCCTTAGCAAAGAGTGATCCCCAGATGGTAGCAAGAGGGCTGATGGGCGCGCTTTCAAATACTCCCGTGTAGTTGATCACAAGGTATGGTGTCCACGCCATGAACCACAGTGAAATGGTCATTAAAGCTACCTGAAACAATATGTTACGATTATTAACTATGAATTTGAGTGAATTCTGGCAGGTTTAGTAAGATTAATCAATTAGAATGTATTAGACCTTTGCCAATTTGCACTCAGCACTGGTGTTAGCCGCTTCTGAAGACCTAAGGGAAGCCACATTCATTTTTTTAGCTTGTTCCCTCATTCCCTTCTCGTGAGCTGCTACGGCCTGAATGCAAAAGAAAAACGTTCTAATAGGTACACATAATTTACTAATAAAACCAAGATAGTTAATTAGTCCCAAATGTGTTTTCTGCGTTACCTGGACAATAAAGAAGTAAGAATAAATGATAAGCAAAAGAGGCATGAAGTATACGAAGACAGAGTAGATAAGTATGTAGCTTCGGCTGAGCCAATCTTTGGACAAGTAGTCAGTGCCACACGCAGTCATGTTTCCTTCAGGCACATATCTGTAATATGGTAAAAGGTACTTAAAATTAGTAAATAACTGATTATTTTTCGTGAGACTACAAAAACGGAATTTAAAAGTCCTACCGGTTCCAGCCGAAGAATGGCGCGAGAGTCCATGCAAGTGAGAACAACCAAATACCGAGTATACGCAGAAGAGCTCCGTTGTTAGTCATGGGCTTGGCGGCGATACCTTTCACGATAACATTGTAGCGGTCGAAAGCTATCATTGTCATGGTCCAAATCGATGCGCATCCAAATAGTGAGCCCGCACAAGCGTAAAGTTCACATGCAAGAGGGCCTGGAGGAAGAAGAAGAAGAGTGGTTATATGCTAAATAACAAAAAAATAAAGGAGCATCCATGTCGCGCAATACTTACCCCATACCCATGTTTCGTTGTAACAATTCACCACCATAGCCGGAGACATAGCGCACATCATGAGGAAGTCGGAGAAAGCGAGATTAACCACTAGCAAGTTTGATGGAGTTTTAAGACTCTGAAAAAAAAAAGTTATAAAGAAATATAAATTGACGAAAGCAAAAACTAACCAAAATCAAAATTAAATCTACCTTCGTTGACATAAATATATAGATGACCATTCCGTTGCCAGTGATAGAGACGAATCCAAGACAGCCGATAGTGAATCCCAAGAGTCCGTGCCAAAGCGGGTTCATTGGAGGAAACTGGTACCTGAATATGTAAAAAAAATGAATTATGGCAAAGAATAAGACGTCTTGCGAAATATAAATAATTAAGTTGTAACAGGCATTCAGAGCAAACAGAACATTAAAAATATTCAGACCCACCAGTGAGGATCGACCATATGAAGCATATCTGGCGACACCTTGTCCACGACGGTTTGGTTGGAGGCGCCATACGCCGCTACTTGGCCACCCCAGGCTTGCAGGGCAGCTATACCGGGCCCGGGATCCAGGGTCAGCGACATCTTAGCTATCGTTGTCTTCACCTTAGAATTGTGCACCCGTTAGCTAGGATCACTCACAAAGTTAAATAAAAAACGTCTAAACCACTTTGCGCTTACTTAAAATTAGGAGAGGAATGCTCCGAGATGGTTATTACAAAAATACTGAAGAAAATCGTTAAACGAACTACTCCAGTCTTTAGTGTACTTTAACCAATCCCGTGTTGCGGCGGGGTTGCCGTGGCTGTGGAGGTTACTCGTCGGTCGCAGGTTTTGTAACGTCTTTTATATGGAGACCTTTAGGATTACCAATGACGTCGCGGAGAAAATCAATAATCATAATGAGATATAAGTATATAGGAAGGTGAACACATTACCTATGTATATAACACTTGCAGAACACTCTTTATACAGGGATGGACTCGGGTTACAAATTATTAGTCACCATTTGCTTCTGGTTCAGGCAATCAATAAGGTGTCATTTTTTTTTACTTGATCCTTAGGGTTGTTTAAAAAGTAGGTAACCAATAAGTTAGTAGAAAGTCAAAAACACTAAGTTCCGTATTATAGAACGTCACTCAATTCTCAAGCATTACTTAAAACTAGTTTTAACCAATCAAATGGCTTGAATCTAGTTTTAAGTAGTGCTTGAGTATTGAGTGACGTTCTATAATACGGGCCTAACAATTCTTGTTATGGGGAATCAAACCACTTCCATGACTGCTTTAATATTTTTTCCACCAAGACGACGCGGACTTCGGATTTCGTATACCTACATATATTACATATATTATATTACATGGTAGGTCTGTTTATTTACAGAGTCTGCAACCAAACCTTTAAAATAAATATTAGGGTTAAAATTAGTACACATTTCAACCCTGCATTTCTTATGTCCTACTTGGCTAATGTCGTTATGAGGCCACTAAGAAGTACCTGCTATAACGTTAACAGGATTATACCTGCTAGCTGTCTTCGCATTTCCCCTACTTACCTACTCTTAGACCTACCTACATTTTATTAAGCATGAAGAAAAGAGCGATATTTGGTGTGGATGATTTCAGTTTGCAGCTGGACACGGGAACCATTTGCGTTTCCCGAATTCATCTTAATTTTAAACTTTTGTCGAAGATTTAAAAACCAATGGGTGGATCAGCATGTTGGGCCACAAGAGGGATGAGTTAAATGAAAATGTTAAGAGAAAAATGAATAAAAATGTTAAGAGGGATGTGAATGTTAAAAGAAGGAAGAAAAACCGGCCAAGTGCGTGTCGGCTACGCACAATGAAGGGTTCCGTAGTTGGGATTACTTGGGACGAATTTATTCCAAAAACAAACTTAACATTGCAGTTGAAAAACTTGTTCTCCCACGGTCGATTCTCCGACTGCAAATTTAAGTTGGTCGACTATAACTCGTTCACTTGTAAAGCCTCCTTAGGTGTGATAGTTTTCCTTTTAATTTCATTTTCTCAATTTTGTCACATGTCCATTTAAAACAACCATTTAGCTGGCATTCGAGACGGGGACGACGACACTTGACTCTAGCAAAAATTTGCACTTTAAAGCTTAATATTACGCAAGTGGATCCTTGAATCGAAAAGTGGTGTTCACAGACATGCAATATTGAACGGCTTATCCAACGATCATACCATGGGGTAGACGAGAAAAAAATATCATCTCCACATTACGTGCAAGGGAGGTAGGTACGCTAAAAAAATGTTTTTTTCAGGTTTTTATTTTAGCACTATGTATACCTAGGTATGCCAAATTACAGCTTTCTAGTACTAAGCGTCTCTGAGCTAGCGCGGGGTCAGACAGACAGACGAACATGGCGAAACTATAAGGGTTCTATGTTTATTACGGAATCCTAAAAAGTATGAAAGTGGCGCCGGTTACCGAGAAGTTTTGTGGAAATCGGCTATCATGTAACGGTTGTGTTGCCAAGGAATGATGGACAACTACGAGAGAAGGGGAAGACCAAGACAACAATGGTTGGCTTGGGAGAAAGTTAATGCGTGAAAGAGGGTGAATACTAAAATTACGACAAATAGAGTCATTAGGGCAAAAAGACATGCTTTGCAACCCCTTAATTAAAACCATGCGGACAATCCGCCTGTTGTGTTGGCCCTGGATGGCCCTGCCATCCATCTATGGAAATGAGCTATATGTCATTAAAACCCTCTTTTTATGTAGTTACACTCGTTATTATGGCAGTCTAAACGATACTAAACGATAGCCTTCTTATTCAAATTAAAAATCTTCGATTTATAGGGTTAGTAACATATACGAAGTGTTAGTAAACAGTATGATACGATGGCACATGAAACTAGGGTTGCCAACTTTTTGTACAAGAAATAAAGTATATTATGATCAAAGTGGGAAATAAACAGTATCTTGGAAAAATAAACAGTATTTAAAGTATTTTTTTTAATAGGTACAGTCTTGCGCAACTCATCATTTAGCACCAATTTGAGGGTTTCGTAAGCCTCATCAAATAGACGAGGAGCAATATTTTAATTAAATGTATTAAAGCTCTATTTCTGTCGTTCCACCTTTTAGTATTCCGATAGCAATTATCAATTTACTATGTCCCGAAAATACGAGACACATTAACAGTTTCATTCTGAAATGAAGGCTAGCTGAATCACCGCGCCCATGCCCAGGTGCATGCACGATGGTCTCCGTAATAGCTCCAGAGCTATACCTAAATAAAAAGTTTAATCTATTACGCAGACCGACTGATATCCAGATATCAGTGAAAACAGTATATTCATATACTTTAATTTTCTTGAACAGTAAACAGTATTTTAGAGTGAAAAACAGTATAATACTGTTTTTAACAGTATGGTTGGCAACCCTACATGAAACTGACAGCAGTGAATAACATACGGACAGTCCACTCTTTCGGCAAATATCATTTTCAGAGCCCTGTTAGGGCTGGCTATGACTCGAGCCATGCTGCGCGATTGCGCATTATTGTGTAAAAGCAATCGACACGCGCCACAGCAAACATCCCTGACGCGCTGCAACGCCATGGCAACTCCCATAAGTTTTCTAAACGCGTTATTAAATTGGAAACTAAAGGCTCCATACGACACCCGTGAATATTTCTCCCACCAGCTGCATGTGTAGAAGGTGGTACAAAATGCTCTAAAGACCGTCACCTTTACGTCTGTAGTACAACGTGAAAACCTGCGGGCTATCGCACGCACGGAAAGAGCCCTCCGTTCCCTTTAAATGTCTGCATTGTCTTGGTCAGTGGTGATCAACTGACCCAGGTATTTAAATCGTTCCACTCTATCAAGAGGAACACCATTTAGCCGTATGGGAAGCATATCAAGATGGTATTTGGTCTACGCCTCAAAAACAATGTACCTACTGACTTTTCGGAACATTATACAATAACCCATTTTCAGCTGTGTAACGTTCACATGTAATGTGGATGTGGCCATTAGTGTCCTAATACCGCCGACTGACGCGCACAGCGGCATCAAGTCGTCCGCGTAACTTAGATTAGACACAGAAGACTGTGGTGCCGATTCCCTTGTTCACAAACTAAATTAAATTAAAATTCAGTGCATCTTTTTCTTTCTATTTCATTAAGAAAAGGACAAAAGATAAATTTTAGTTTAGTCCTGTCAAATTAATCAGCGCTTGACGTAAATTGGCGTAATTTTAGTAGGCAAGTTTTTAATCACGTCTAAACTTGTATGGAGTAATGACAGGCGCTGATTAATTTGACAGGACTAAACTAAAATTTATCTTCTGTCCTTTTCTTAATGAAATAGAAAGAAAAAGATGCACTGAACTTAAATTTAGTTTAGTTTGTGAACAAGGGAATCGGCACCACAGTCAATATGACAACCGACATGATGATTGCTAAGCGCCTCAATCAGGGCATTCATAAACAAATTGAAGAGGACAGGGGAGGTCAACCTCCCCTGTCTCTCTCCACACTCCAATTTATATGGCTCCGAAAAGCACACCTGCTCACCGAACATTATTGACCTGGTTTCCATACCAATGCTCGAAGATACTTATAAGCTCGATAGGCAAGCTTATAGCTTAAAGTTTCTTCCACGATATATCCTACAAACCTGATCAAAAGCCCAAACGGATTGAAGAAGCAAGCGAAAACAGATGTTCATCTTTTTGTGTAGTAACTGACGGCCTGCTTGTGACACAAAACTGCACTTTCTGTAGAAAGTGAACATCAGTTCGTCTTGTACTGCATGACAATCCTGTCATGCAGCACAAGACGGTCGTTTAGTTGTGTATCAAGCAGACCATCAAGTACCTTAGCGACTGTGGTCGCTAGAGAAATAGGTATGTCCCGAAAGATCACTTGTTTTACTTTTAGCATAGGAATCACGATGATCCTTATTAGGTCAGAAGAGAAGTATGAATGGCCAATACATAAATTGTACAGTAGTGCCAAAACCCTCGGTAAGTGAGGACTTAATTCTTCTTGTACAATTACAATTGGATTGAATACTTTTTCACCAGCATCGAGCATCAATATGTTCGATACTGGTGAAAAAGTATTCAATCCCCTGGTCATCTAGGGGATTTACCTCTAGTTGATACTTACCTGATGACCTTGGCCACATCTTTGGCGATGAAGCGTGTGCCCACCAACGGGGCTCAGGATCCAGCATCACTCAAGAGCTCCGGCGATTTTACGAAATTATTTTAAAAAGGTTCGCCATATCCTTTGTATCACTAATACCATTAACACTAACAGGTAGTCCTGCCCGAATATTCAATTTATTAGTGCTCTTCCAAATCACGCTTTGAATGCTTAGAGGAAATTATACCTGTGTACCCTACCCACCTACTTCAGTTTTATAAGCTTTTAACTGGCCTGACTGCAGGCAAGGGCCTTCCCATGCCAAAGAATTTTAATACAGAATTGAAAATGAACACAAAACGTATTAAATAACTTCAGCTTTCTTCAGGATGTTTTCCTTCAACTTGCTTTCGGTATAATACGGTGTGGTGCCGGACGTAAAGAATAGTACCATCCCATTTCTTCCCGTGGGTGTCGTAAAAGGCGACTAAGGGACTTACTAGAGAATGGGCAGCAGCGTTCTCTATGCATATTAACACCATACTGCGATCGCCAACCCGCCTGCCAAGCGTGGCGATTATGGCAACCCCCCTCTTTTTAGGGGAGGCCTATGTCCAGCAGTGGACGTCTTTCGGCTGAAATGATGATGATGATGATATGTTTTCCTGTTTTGAATAAGCTATCTTAATAAAGCAGAGACACGTCGCGTCATCGAGTGGCGGCGCGGTGCTGCCTTGGAAATACTTGCTCTTGTCGATACTGTTTAACAGCGGTTTCTCCAACGGGACTGCTCGTTCTCATCTCAGGGCTGAATACCGCTTGCTTTGCAGGCACATTACATTGTCGTGGGCGTTAAGAATCGAGACTCAGATTTCCATTAGTGGCATATTAATTACTCTGCAAGAATGCTAAAAGAATTCAGTTAATCGGTAGGTACATATATTTAGGTAGGTAGGTATTTTATGTGAGTAGATATACAGGGCGGAATAAAGGCTCGTGCAGACTGACGCGACATCGCGGGCGCGACTGGTCTGCACGAGCCTTAAGGCAGTTAGAGGAATGGAGGGAAATGCCCCTAATTAAATATAAATGATATTAAATAGGTACTTTACTCAAAGGAAACATTCCATTGGTAATTTTTTACCCGACTGCCCCAAAAGGAGGGTAATGTTTTTCGAGAGCATGTATGTATGTATGTTTGTCTATTTCTTTGGCACGCTCTGTAGCCTAAACGGCTTGATGGATTTTAACATATGAGGTGTCGTTAGATTCATCTTAATTGTGGGAGTGACACAGGTAGGCTATATAATATTTATATATTTCATCTGCAAATACAAAAAAGGGAGGGGTTGGTTTTTTTAATACATTCCACCAGTATTGGTGTCATTTAGAAGCTAGTAATGAGTCAATTCCAAATATACAGCTAAACCTACCGCCTACATTACCTTGAAATAAAGCAAATTATTAAAAAAAACAAAAACCCAACTGCAAAAACACATAACTGAAAAGAGAAAAACAAGCATTATTACAAGTATATAGAATGTTGGTATTGCAAAGGTGGGACAAACCAATAACCTGAAAATATGGTGTAACTTTTTTTTGTCCCCCCGGCGATACTAAAATTCTATAGATTATAATGCTTGTTTTTTTCTTTTTAGTTGTGTTTTTGCAGCCTTGTTTTTGTTTTTTTTAATATTTTGCTTTATTTTAACAAATATTTAAAAAATACATTACAGTATTTAAACACTAAAATATTTAAATTACTTAGATACAAATATAATATGAAGAAAAAAATAAACGGAAAAGACATTGGGCATCCAAAAATTTGTCCACATCGCTGTCAGTGGGAAAAATGCCCAAAAGGCTGGCAGCGTTGCCAAGTTGGATGGCAATGCAAAAAAAACCCACCCGTATTCCTTCCTGTTGCCTGTGTGGCGGGGGCCTCGGTGACCCATAAGTACCTTCCCGCGACCCCGGCAGGCATCGGCCCTAGTGGACCCCTACTATGTGCTGACGACATCTCTTTGAGGCGCGCGTGGAATACAACGCGCCGTCGACCCGGGCCTGGTCCTTACCGGACGGTGAGCTACCCATTGCTCACCGTCCGCAAGCCCGCGCCTACGGTGGCCGGATATCCGCCCGGGATTCCCAACGCCCTGGGCGTCTCCTGCGGCGGCTAGGGGCGAGAGGGCGCGAAACTTGCCTTTCCCTCAACCGTCCCGCCTCCTCCTTCGCGAGCATTACTGCTTCGCAGATGGAGGTGACGGCTGCCCATGCCCTCTCGCTCCGTACCATGGCCTGAACCAGGGCCGGACGCGAGAGGTCTCTGCCGCCGATCGCCTCCAAGAGGACACGGCGGTGCTCTGCCCAAGCCGGGCAGACCTCCACCGTATGCTCCACCGTGTCCTCCGGGCGATCCACACAGTGGTGACACCCGGACGTTTCCTCCCGCCTTATCCGACACAGGAACTTCCCGAAGCTGCCGTGTCCGGTGAGGACCTGCGTCAGGCGGAAGGTGAGGACGCCGTAGCGCCTCTCCAGCCACTCCTCAAAGAGGGGACTTATCGCCGCAATCGTGGCGTGCCCAGCACTGGGTTGCGACAACCGTACTTTCCATGACGCCATGAGATCCCACCGGAGCTCCGTCCGCTGTGCCGCGATTTCTCGCGGCAGCGGACTTACGCCCCGGCGTTTCGCCTCCTCGCGCCACTCCCATACGTGCGCGAGGACACTAGGGGTCTGAGTGCTCTTCGAGAGAATTTCGTGAGTTTCAAATTTTCGTTTCAGGTCCTAGTGTTTCAACCCCAAACAGTTCAAACATATACTCCCATTAAGGTTGTTATATTTGCGCCGTTTGAGGTTTCCTGCACCTGCAGCAGCCGCCCCAGGACAACCCGCTGCTAGGAAATTGGGATGGCGCGAGTTTGTCGACATAGGTTGCATCCTACACCAAAGGTCTACCCAACTTCCAAGGCATTATGGTAATTTCGTGTATGCTACTAAACTGTTTAATTTCAACGGTTACATAACTGCCAGTAGGCTTTTAAATCATTTAAAGGTCAAATCCACAGTTTAATTAAACCATTCCCATTTTGTTTTGTCATACAAAAGTGATTTAATTAATAAAACCCGCCAAGTGCGAGTCGACTCGCACACGCGAAGTGTTACGTACCTAGGGTTGCCAACTATACTGTTTAAAACAGTAGTATACTGTTTTTCACTACATTATACTTTTTACTGTTGAACAAAAATAAAGTATACAAAATACTGTTTTCAGCATCAAAATGCTGTCTTCTTGTCTGTAAAAAATATTAAATTGATTCCCCTGGTGATTCAATATTTTACCCCTGAGAATGGAATTCAACAAAGGTTACTTGATTTCTATGAAAATGCGAATGAATCAGCCATCAAAAACTCATAACATTTTGACTGGTTTAAAGACTGAGCTAATTCAAAGAAAAAATGATAAGTATTTTGAACATGAAACAAAAATACTATTAAACACTTTTACAGAGTCTTCCCAAGAAGTTTTTAATAGAACTATTGTATTAATAACTTTATACTTTTTATTGATAAGGCTAATTTATATTTAGAGAAATGGTTCGATTACAATCAGTCTAACTGGCTTTCTTTAATTAGCTGTTTGAAGTCTTTGGTCACATTTGATCATTTTGAGAAAATTATAGATAATTTAAATTTGTATAGACTCAATATTGGTAGGGGTGATTTATATTCAGAATTAATACATTTCAAAGTAATTTATGAAAAAGTATCAGAAGACAAAGACTTTCTTGAAATGAGTACTGGCCATAAGTGGAGCCATTTATTAGTAAACACCTCAGAAGAATTTAAAAATACATGTTATTAAAATTGTCTCATATCTACTTTCTATTCCCGCCACCTCGGCATTTACTGAAAGAGTTTTTTCAGTAATGAATGCAAAGTGGCGAGATGATAGAAATAGAGCAAATATAATTTAATAAAAAATGAGGACCTCATTTATTTTAATTTTTGTTTTATTTGTGGTGAGGCGTATGAAGTTTTTAAAAAAGACTATAAATTAATCATTTCAGATATAATTAATGATTAGTTCATTTTTCTAAAATACTGTTTAATATTCTTCTCAGACCTAAATATACCTACTTTATTTCTTGTAAAAAAAGTTGGCAGAAACGTGTTTTTTTTCAGGTACGTATACGGTTTACCTAAAAAAAAACACGTTTCTGGTATGGTTCTTGTACGCCGCTATAACAACAAATAATAAACATTAAATAAAGTTCATAATTAAAGGGGACCTTCGAATTATGAACTTTCTTAAATGTTTTTAGCTGTACCTGCTCCCAGGCACCCCAGCCTCAACTTATTACACCCACACCCTCAGTGGCTCAGTAGCTGTATTAATGATGTCAATAATAGTATAAATAATTTAATTAATACAACATATTTATTTTAAATTTGGTCAAGGTTTTGGTAGTATATTTAATCAGTGTTCACAACAGTATGTAATCAATAATTGTTTACCCGGTGCCAGTATTAGCCAATTAATTAGTAAAATTAAATTGACAAAAATAAACCCCAGTTCTACTGTTATTTTATTATATGGGGATAGTTTAGCTGTAAGAAAAACGGACATAATTGAATGTGTCCATTTGATGTTACATCTCAACGAGACCAATAGTTGTAAATTTATTTTCTGTGCCTTGCCTTATTCTCAATATTTGTATGTTGAGCAAATTATGCACCTTTATAATTTAAATATGTTAATTTATAGGACCTGTCGTCACAGTGACGCTATTTTATATTTTGATTGTAATCAATTTATTACTGATTACAAACTGACAAATTATACAATGTATTTGCCACCTAGTTGTAGGAGACATATTGCTAATCTTTTAGCATACAATATACACAGTGACACTGGTACCTGTAGTGTACCATCGATTACTGTTAGTAGTGATACTAACTATTACTAACACTACTTTTGATACGCCTTGTAGTTTAAACTATTAGGTGCGACAACGGGTCAGCCGCATATGTTGAATGTTGTACCTACATCAAAATATGCAGGGTCTGTCCGGCAAAGAGCTAGAGTTAAGTTTATTTATGGAGAACTATGATGTTCAGGTGTTATGTTTGACTGAACACTGGTTCAAAGAACATGAAGTAGTGTTTATGAATAGTGATTATTTTACTGTACAAAGTGCTTTTATAAGAAAATGTGCTATTCGCGGTGGATCTTTAGTTCTTGTTTCAAACAAGTTGAAGTGTAAACAACGTTTAGACTTAGTTAATCTTTCTATCGAGCGCACTATTGAGTTGTCTTGTGTTGAACTCGAGCGATACGTTATAATTTGCGTTTATCGACCCCCCTCTGGAGATTTTATTCTTTTCGAATCGGTAATGGAGGATTCATTCAATAGGTTAAAAAGTAGTAACAAAAGTATAATTTTATGTGGAGATTTTAATATTAATATTTTAGATGTTACTCCATTAAGTATTAGACTTCTCAATCTGTTTAGGTCTTATAATTTAATTAACTTGTTTTTTGAACCTACTAGGATCACGGCGTCCTCGTCGACTTGTATTGATAATATTTTTAGTGATTGTGATGCCAAAAATAAATTAGTGTTAAGTAACTTAACGTCTGATCACTGTGGTTTATTAGCTAGCTTTCCTATGCCATTACATAAAAAGCCGCATAAAATAGAATGCAGGCCTTACACAGCTAGTCGGTGCGACAAGTTTATAAATAATGTAGCTCATAGAATTACACCATCTTGTAAATGATCTTGTAGATGTTGTGCAAAAAGAGTACCAATCTACTTTCAAGACCAAAACCATTAACATTAATGGCACCTCCGCTGGCTTTAACCAATGGGCTACTCCAGGTATTTATAAAAATAGAGCGCGACTATACGAGTTATACGGTTTGAAAAAATTCAGGTTTGACACTCCTTTCTTAGAGTATGTCAAAAATTATTCAAAACTATTTAAAAAGATTTGTGTTTTTGCTAAATCTAAATTTTTAAGCGATACAATTAAAAATTCCAATAATAAAGTACCTAAAAACCATTTGGAAAATTATTAACAATGAAACGGGTAAGTCGGTTAAATAAGAAAAACAACTTGAGATTATGGTCGAGAGCAAATTAGTTAATAAAGCAGCTGACGTAGCTGAAGCATTCAATGAGTTTTTTGCCAACATACCTACGCCAACTACGGCTCGCTCCTTGAATTCGTCCCCGTCTAAAACTGAAAACCTTTTGCATAGTAGTGTGCCTAAATGTAGTCGCTTATTTAGCTTCGAACATGTAACACCTCGTGATGTAGTTAATTTTTTTAACACACTTAAGTCTAAAAACACTGGTGATATCTGGGGTATCTCCATTAAACTATTAAGCAATATAATAGAAATCGTAGCCTATCTAGCTATTACTTTTAATAAATGTGTTGATTTGGGCTCTTTTCCTGGGGCCCAAGTCTGCTATTTTTAATAAACTCGTCATTCCAACTTTAATTTTGAAAATTTTGAAAATATGGCTTAGGCAAGGGCTAAAAGGTTGGGATATTTATGTTATATGAACTTCCACTCGCGAGGGGGTTATGGCTAAGTGATAACAGCCGCACGGGTCGATCGATCAGGTTAAGCTACGCTTGCCGCGGTTGGTCCGTGGATGGGTGACCATCTTGACATACCAAGACCCCTCCGTGCCTCGGAAAGCACGTTAAGCCGTTGGTCCCGGCTGTCATTTGTAGATCTTTGACAGTCTTTACGGGTCGTCAGAAGCTCGAAAGTCTGACAACCAGTCTTACCAAGGGGTATCGTGTTACCCAGTAACTGGGTTGTGGAGGTCAGATAGGCAGTCGCTCCATGTAAAATACTGGTATTCAGCTGTATCCGATAAGACTGGAAGCCGACCCCAACATAGTTGGGAAAAGGCAGGCAGATGATGATGAACTTCCACTCGCGGCTTTACTTGAAATTTCGACTATTTAAAAGCAAATTTACGAGTAGGTTTTGTCAGACCAAAAAATTATTAAATTGAAGAACAGTCGAGTAAATTCAATGATGCATTAAACTATGATGAATACGATGATACAGGTCATGTAACTGACGTTCGGTTGACCATGCTTATTAGGTAGATTTTAATTTTGGCATTTATTTTTTTCAGATAAAATCAAATTTATTTTCTATATTAAAAAATGTTTGAAGATATAGACGATGTTTTGCAAGACGCAGGCAAGGCAAAGTATATAATCAAGACCTTTGTTTTTTAGCTTTAAAGGGAGAGGTAAAAAATTGCAACAGACGGCATCGGTGCTGCCGAATATTAGAACACTTTGTCAATTGCTCTGCACGTTTCCTATGACTACTAGTACTGCCGAGTAATCTTTCTCCACCTTACGCCGATTTAAGTCATATCTTCGCAGCAGCATGACAGAAAAGCATTTGAATGGACTGGCTTTAATGCATATCTATCAAGACTGCGACAAAATTGAACGCTAATGAAGTGCTGGACATCTTTAGCAGGAAACAACATGAAACTGTCTGTATTAATCATGTATTTTTTTATTGTTTTCATATTTTAATAAATCTTTATATAAATACCTACTATAAGTTTATTTTTAACAGATATGATTATTTTTGCTCGTCTGCCCCTTGGGGGCACAGGGGCAGAAATAAATCCTGGATCCACCCTTGGTTGTCTGGCAACTGATGATCGACCCAAGAAAAAGTCACTCAATGCCAATCTTAATAGATATGTGCGATTTTAAAATTAAATACTTACTTTAAACTTCGCTTGTTAAAATTTATTTCAACAATTAGAAAAAAAATAATAATTCATAAATAAATAAAAGTATCAAAATGATTCGTGCAAACAGTTAAGCGCTCACGCACACAGAGAAACCATTGTAGTGTGTCGCAGTGTGTGCCATTTGATAGATCGCGCAGATTTTGACTTGCGCTAAATTGAACGCGCGCTCTTAAGATTCTTTAAGTACCTAATTTGTAATAATCATTATAAATTAAACTTGATGTTTACTGAATTGTATGTCTTTTTATTTTGTTAAATTTTGATGAGAAAATGAAGTCAACTTTACTCACTTAACCAAGTGCAAAGTTTTCCAATTGGTACCTTAGTACCTAGGTATTTTTTATCAATAGGAAAAAACTAAAGACAGGCCCCCTTATTCATAATAGTCTGCTAACTTAAAGCATTGCTAATTCTCACTCTGTCTTCTTCTATTGACCTAAGTCAGAATGAAAAATAACACTCTGTAACAGCTGTTTTAAGTTAGCGGACCATTATGAATGAGGGGGTTGATCTTAAAAGTAGGTAATTTGGCCATGGGGGTCTGAGGTAACAGTTAATTTTGGAAAAGGGGTCACTTTTCCAAAATAGTTTGGGGATCCCTGGCTTAAACGATCAAAGCAAATATCAAACAAATTTGTTAACTTTCTAGTAGATTCGGGTTTCTCCTTTCGTGGCGTGAGGTCGCCGTGCCGAGCGCTTATACAATGAGTAATTCAGGGGGGTAACCATCACCTCTTATAGCAGTATTGTTATAATATTACTTCACAGTGGGAAAGTGATGGAGCTATACAGGACTTATAGCTCCATTTCTTTCTCACGCTAAGTAATATTGAAATAATACTGCTATAAGAGGTGATGGTTACCCCCCTGATGACGCATTTTTGGCATTAACTCTAGCACTGTGTGTGCTGAGAATGATTAAAATTAAGAGATAAATATACCCGCGAGAATTTGCTACGGGAAATATTGCGTACAGAACCTGAAGACTACATAAAATTCCTGCGCATGGACCATAAAACTTGACTGTACTCCGTCCTCGAATTGAAAAAAGGACACAGTTATGCGCAAAACTATACCAGCTTCTCAAAGGTAATCAATAACTTTGAGGCACCTGGCTAGCGGCGCCGATTTCGAAGACTTAAAATTTCAAGCCTGCCTTGCACCTCGAACACTGAGCAACATTATCATTGAAACTTGTGAAGCAATAAATTAAACAATAAGCAACAATATTCAGGTAAGGTTTTATTTTAAATACTAATAAAAATGAATAAAAAAAAATCAAGTATTTTGCTGCTGTCTCAGCTTCAGTTTCGTTTGTTTGCGAGTCTGGAATATGAATTAACACAGGCTGCTCCGTATTCGACAAAGCTTGAGCTTGAGCTTGATTTTGAGTGTGAGAGATAGAAGATTGAATGTAGGTACGGAACGGGAGACGGAGTTTGCGGAACGGTAGATCGATGTGAGAGATAGAAGATTGAATGTACGGCGGTTGCTTGATATTCATTTTCAGGTTTTTTGAAATGATCCCTGGCTATTGTCAAAAGTCATGTTGCAAGTCCTCTCCTTTCTTCTTTTTTGGTTGCACTGGATTTGTAGGTGCCGAAGATTGCGAAGGTTAAAGATTGTCATGATGATGATTCCTGAAAATAAAAACAACATTATAATAAACAATTTTCTTATTAAACAAATCTCTTATTTCAGGTATCCAGATCAAAAGAAAATTGGAAGATATTGGCGCGACGATTTGTAAATGCATGGAACTTTGATAATTGCATTGGAGCTGTAGATGGAAAAAATATGACTTTGCAAAAACCCATTCTGGTTTTTACTATTACAACTATAAAGGATCATACAGTATAGTACTTATGGGTATAGCCAGGTATAGCCATGCCAATTATGACTTCATTATGGTTGATGTCGGTACAAATGGCAGAGTGTCAGATGTAGGGGTAATTAAAAACACAAAATTTTGACATTGCTTTGAAATCAATCAGTTGCAGATTCCAGAGCCAGAAGAATTGCCAGACACTAATAAAATATGTTAAGGAATGCATACTGTTGTGTACTAGCAGGATGTATGTGTGTAGCGATGCGCGGCCACGTAGGCTGCCTGCGCAGACGACGCCGCGCAGCGCCCCGCGCCCCCCGGATCGGGCTCGCGCACGCGTGTCACAAAATAAAGCGTCAGTGCGTTCACAGCCCGTCCTAGTTTTACTCGTATCCCCGTGTCCCGTATCCAACAGTGGCGACGAGAGCGACCCACGCTATATCACGATGGCTCAGTTTAGTTTCGGTATATTAAGTAATTTCGACCACACAGTGCACGAATGGCAGGCGTACAAAAGTCGCCTGCGGCAATGGTTCGTGGCAAACGATATTTCCGAAAAAAACGACGCAACGGGTTCAAGACGGCGAGCAATTCTACTGAGCGCACTCGCGGACGGCACCTACCAGCTCGCAGCCGACTTGGCTTTGCCAAAACAACTGGAGGAGGTGCCAGTAGAAGACATTTATAAGCTTCTCGATACTCACTTTTCCCCAACAAAGTGTGGATTCGGGGAGCGGTACGCATTTTACGCGGCAACGCAACAAACGGGTGAGACGCATGCGCAGTGGGCGGCAAGACTGCGTGGCCTCACGAAACATTGCAAGTTCGCCAACGTAGAAGAGGCATTACGAGACCGTTTCGTGATGGGCATGTTGGCAGGTCCCGAGAGGGACAAACTGTTCACAAAGGACACAGATACCTTGACCCTGGCCAAGGCAGTGGAGTTGGCGCAGAGCGTCCGGTGCGCGCGGGCAGGCGCCGCCGCCGGCGCTTCCACGACGGCGTCGATCACACAGCAAGAACATTCAGTGTTCAAGGTGCAGGGCAAGAGTGCGGGTTCTGATAAGGAACCGGTAATGGAGAAGTGTTCCGTGTGCGGACGCAAGAACCATGCATCATCTCAGTGCCGATTCGCGAACTTTTCTTGTAGGAAGTGTAATACAAAGGGCCACTTACGTAGAATGTGCAAAGTAAAGAGTGTTGTGACTGGTGACGTGAGTGAGAAGGACGACGATGGTGAGTTTTTATGTTGTAACATCACTTCAGAGCGGGGAGAACCCATGACAGAAATCGTGTCCATAAACGGCTCACAAATCAAATTTGAGATTGATAGTGGATCTGCAGTAACGGTAATTTCCGAGAGTTTATACACAAAATGTTTTAGCAGGTTGCCCTTGTTATCACCTAAGAAAAGGCTATTTACCTACACGGGCAGTAGTATTATGTGCCTCGGTATAGTTCGCCTATCGGTCACATATAGGCTCAGCACACACACACTAGATGCTTACGTGGTACGCAACGAAGGCCCGCCATTGCTCGGAAGGGATTTCTTATCCTTATTTAAGTTAAAAATAGCACCCTGTAATTTCATAAAAAATGAAGTAAAAACAATCGATGACTTGCATAATAGATTCAGAGACGTATTTTCAGAAAAATTAGGTAAATTCAACAAATTCGAGGTCAAATTACGTTTAAAAGATGATGCAGTGCCAATATTTTTCAAAGCGCGTCCCACCGCTTTTGCATTGCGAGACAAGGTAGATAAAGAGATAGTCCGCCTTGTAAACTTAGGGATACTTAAACAGGTTGATCACTCAGAGTATGCATCACCTGTAGTGCCAGTATTAAAACGGAATGGAAGTGTTAGGCTGTGTGCAGACTATTCTGTAACCATAAATAAACAATTAGTTGTAGAACAATACCCGTTGCCTACAGTCCACGAGCTGTTTTCAAAATTGCACGGAGGTCAACAGTTCTCAAAGTTAGACCTGTCCATGGCCTATAATCAATTTGTTTTAGACGAAGACTCACAAAAGATTACATGCATAAATACTCACCGCGGATTGTTTCAGTATACACGTATGGTTTTTGGGTTAACCAGCGCACCGTCTATTTTTCAGCGCGCAATGGAAAACGTATTGTCTGGTATGGACGGTGTGTTGTGTCTTTTAGACGATGTCCTTATCACAGCCAATGGACCGGGTTTACATTTACAACGGTTGACGGCAGTGTTACAGAGGTTGCAAGATGCGGGACTTACCTTGCAAAAAGAAAAGTGCGAATTTTTTAAGAATGAAATCAATTACTTAGGGTATGTAATTAACAAAGACGGGTTAAAAAAATCATCAGATAAAGTAATAGCAATTGAGAAATCCCCCGTGCCCACAGATATAGGCAAACTGCAATCATTTTTAGGATTAGTAAATTACTACCGTAATTTCGTACCTAAGGCGTCCGAAATTCTAAGTCCCTTATACGATCTTCTAAGGAAGGGTGTTAAATGGCACTGGGCCGACGAACATCAGAGAGCGTTCGTCGAAATAAAAAAACATTTAACGTCGGATCAGGTGTTAGCGCATTTCGACGCAAATGCAAAGTTAATCCTCACAGTGGACGCTTCACCTAATGGGTTAGGTGCGATTTTATCGCAAAGCGATAAAGATGGATGCGAGCGTCCTATTTCATTTGCGTCCCGCACTCTAAACACAGCTGAAAAACGTTATTCTCAAATTCAGAAAGAGGCAACTGCTATTATTTTTGGAGTTCGAAGATTCCATCAGTACTTGTACGGTAAGTCAGACCCGTTCATCCTTCGCACCGATCACAAGCCTTTAATTTCAATTTTTGGCCCGCACAAAGGTATACCGGAGGTTTCGGCAAACAGATTACAACGATACGCGTTGTTCCTCAGCGCATATAATTATAAAATCGAATACGTTCGTAGCGAAAATAACAGCGCGGATTATTTATCCCGTGCAAGTCTTCCCGACAACGATAAGCGGTCGCGGTCAATGACCGCCGCGGACTGCGAACGGGGGGACAGCGCTCAGCACGCTGCCGCTGCGGCCGCCCCGATTGATCGCGCGTCATATGTTCACTTCGTAATAGACGGACATATGCCAGTTACGCGGGACGAATTACGCAAGGAAACTACCCGAGATGTTAATTTAATGAACGTGATTGATTTTATTTTTAAGGGTTGGCCTAGAAGCGTTTCTGATGAGATTTTAAAACCGTTCCACGCATGCAGGAATCAATTATCGTATGAAGACGGCTGTGTTATGAGAGGCCATAAATTGGTTTTACCAGAAAGGCTAAAAATGAAAATATTAAACGAACTTCATACTTCCCACCTGGGAATTGTAAAAACAAAGGCCGAAGCTCGTTCCCGTTTCTGGTTTCCGGGTATTGATAAAGAAATAGAAACTATGATCAACGCTTGTAGTGTTTGCATACATTTACGACCTACCCCTCCGCGCGCCCCGCTTGCCCCCTGGCAATACCCACCTCACCCATTCTACCGGTTGCATATAGATTTCTTGGGTCCGTTAGATAATAGACATTATTTAATTGTAGTAGATGCATATACGAAATGGGTGGAAGTTTACGATATGTGTGGTTCAACGACCTCATCAGCTGCAGTAGAAAAACTATACGAGTTTGTATCAAGGTTCGGGTTACCAAATACAATTGTAAGCGATAACGGCACGGCTTTCACGTCACAAGATTTTAAAACGTTTTGTACAATTAACGGCATTGAGCACGTGACGTCACCGCCCTATAATCCTGCGAGCAATGGTCAGGCCGAAAGTTACGTAAAGATCGCAAAAAAAGGTATTAAATCCTGTATTTTATCGACTAACAGCCAAAAAGACACTAGGGTCAAACTGTTAAAATATCTTTTTGATTACAGGAATTCAGTACATTCAGTGACAGGGTTCTCTCCGGCTCAATTAGTTTTTGGTCACAAGCTAAGATCAAGGTTGGATCTATTGTCGCCAAAACCGCTGTCGTCGCCTTCCAACGCGTCACTGGACAGCACAGTGAAATCTAAACAGTGTTTGCAGAGTAAATTCTATGGCGGTAAAAATAAACAATTTTTTAAAAACGGGGACGAAGTTTTATACAAAAAATTTAACAATAAAGAAAAGTTCACATGGTGCAGAGGCACAGTAATAGACAGGAGTGGTAGAGTTGTGTATTTAATTTCCGATCATTTAACAGGGAGTGTAATAAAAAAACACAAAAACCAGATTGTGTTATTTAAGGGGAACGGCAATGTACAACAAAGTTGGAATACTGGCGAATTAGAGGATGATGGTGACGAGGACATATCATCAGCGGCACCACTGAGCCCCCAACCCGCGTCTCAAGCTGACGCAGCGGAGGAGGGCGGACAGGGTGTAAATACGCCACCAGCGGCGCCGACCTCACCGCCCGCGCTTGTGCCGCCCGCCCGTCACGGTAGGATGTTGCGCCAGCTTCCAAAGGTGGACTATAGAAGCCTTGCGTTAGGCAAGTGACCAGTGGATGTCATAATTTTGTACTTGTATGTTGTTGTAAGGACCTTTAAGTATTTTAGTATTATTATTATGTTTTTAATCCTGCTACTATGCTATGCTATTGTATCTTGTATTATATCTTTAGAAATAAGGTTGGGAGATGTTGTGTACTAGCAGGATGTATGTGTGTAGCGATGCGCGGCCACGTAGGCTGCCTGCGCAGACGACGCCGCGCAGCGCCCCGCGCCCCCCGGATCGGGCTCGCGCACGCGTGTCACAAAATAAAGCGTCAGTGCGTTCACAGCCCGTCCTAGTTTTACTCGTATCCCCGTGTCCCGTATCCAACACATACGTTTATCTATGGTTGTGTTGCGTAGCAATACTTACTCTTGTTAAATACGAGGGTCATTCAATAAATACTTAGCCTACAAAAAGTAAACGAAAATTTTGGAAAAGTGGCAATTTATTTTTCAACAGTCTCCTTTTAGTTCGATACACTTAGCCCAGCGATGCTCCAACTTTTTTAACCCGTCCGAAAAATAGTTTTTGTCAAACTCTGCAAAATAGGCCTCCGTGGCGGCGATGACCTCCTCATTCGATCCATATCTATTCCCGGCGAGTGATTTTTTCAGATTAGGAAACAGAAAGAAGTCACAAGGGGCCAAATCTGGAGAATACGGTGGATGGGGCAACAATTCGTAGCGTAATTCGACCAATTTGGCCATGGCAACGGCAGACGTGTGAACCGGTGCGTTGTCGTGGTGAAACAGCACTTTTTTCTTCGCCAGATGGGGTCGTTTTTTCTTTAATTCGGCGTCGAATCGGCCCAATAAATCGGCATAGTAAAGCCCTGTAATTGTTTTACCCTTCTCGAGGTAATCGATGTAGATCACACCTTGTGAATCCCAGAAAACGGTGGCCATAACTTTTCCGGCCGATTTTACAGTTTTCGCCTTCTTTGGAGCACGTTCCCCGGTCTGGATCCATTGTTTTGATTGCTCCTTGGTCTCTGGTGTGTACCAGTGGATCCAGGTTTCATCGACGCGACGGTCACAAAACGACGCAAAAACTCCGCTGGATTCCGCTTAAACAGCGCCAAACACGTCTCCGATGTGGTCTCAAGGTTGCGCTTGTTTTCTGGTGTGAGTAAACGCGGCACCCATCGCGCCGACAGCTTTCTCATGCCGAGTTCCTCGTGAAGAATATGATGCACTGTTCCTTCTGAAATGCCTACAGTCTCAGCTAGCTCCCGAACCTTCAATCGGCGATCTGCTAATACGAAATCATGGATTTTTTTAATGTTTTCCTCCGTAGCAGCTGTTTTCGGTGCACCTGGACGTGGTTCATCAAAAACCGACGTACGGCCACGTGCAAACTCGTTGAACCAATTCTTGACGGTGGCCATCGATGGAGAAGAGTCACCGTACACAGCATTCAAGCGCTCTTTGATTTCGATGCGCGTTTTCCCTTCCAAAAATAGGAATCGAATCACCGAACGATATTGCTCTTTTTCCATTTTTGTAAAACCGATCGACACGTTCGCTTCCATAAGTTGTCAAATTAAAACAAATGAAGGGATTGGAATGAAAATTTGAAAATATAATTAAAAAAGAATGTGCTACACTGCGGTAAAACTCTTTTGAAACTACAGCGCCCTCTGGCGATGAGGCTAGGTACTTATTGAATGCACCTCGTATGTCATTCCTATTATTCCTTTTATTCGTTATATAAAATATACTTTCTAAATCATTTTCTCTTATTAACTGTTTTCCTATATCCTCACCACCTAACTTTAACATGGTAGCAGAGCGTTGAAAGTCGCGAGAGAAGCTGCAAAAGTTTTTCCTAGTAGGAAGGAATAAGTAAGAAAAATAAAATTATTCTAGCATAAGTGTACCTAGACAAATCCATCGAAAATGGATAGGGCTATAGCTGAAGCCTCAAAGGTACAAATAGTGCACCTAAACGGAAATAACTACAAGCATTGGAGATATAGGATCGAAGCGGTATGCAGAGCCATTCCCGGAGCTGAACGAATTTTACAAGGAAAACTAATCAAGCCCGGAGAACTAGCAAAGACTGCTGATGCTGCTGCTAAAGTAAAATATGAGAACGATTTACAACAATTTATAAAGATTGATTGTATAGTATTGACTTTGATGACAACTAATATGACAGCCCGAACTAATATGAAAACCCGTAATTCTTTGTTTATGCAAAAAATAAAAAAGTTTCGGATTCGATGGCATTTCTACGACTGTAGTCAAATTTGTCTCTGATATTATCGCAAAACCGTTAAGCCATATAATAAATGAGTGTATAAGCTCAGGTATATTCCCTGATAAATTAAAGACTGTGATCATAAAACCATTGCACAAAAAAAATGACAAGGAAGACATGACAAACTATAGACCTGTAGCTCTTATTTCAGTATTCTCTAAGATCTTTGAAAAAATCATATATGAATCTATTTACACTTTTATAGCTAAAAATGACATTTTATGTGAAGAACAAAAGGGCTTTCGAAAAAATAAAAATATCAACATGGCAATATTCGATCTCTTGAAAGTAATCATGAATAATATGGATAAAAAAAACCCTATATGTGCAATATTCACGGACATGACAAAGGCATTCGGTTATGTAAAACATGACACTCTCTTAAATAAACTTAGCGATTATGGCATAAGAGGAAACGTGCTAAACCTAATTAAGTCATATCTCACGGATAGAAAACAGTACACAGAACTATCGAGAATTTGTACTAAAACTAAGCGTGAACTGAAATACCTATCCAGTCGCAGAGTAACAGAGTTCGGAGTTCCACAGGGTAGTATACTCGGTCCATTACTGTTTCTACTTTATATTAATGACCTACCCCGTCAAATTCAACAGCCAATAACATTATTTGCCGATGACAGCACTGCTATAGTCGAATGTATGAATGAGACAAACTACGAAGATGACATAAACAGCACACTTAAACAATAATAGAATGGCTTGATAAAAATAATTTAGTCATAAATTTACAAAAAACTAGTCATGCATTTTCACCAGAGGTTACAGCCAAAAAAAGTAATTACTGAATATAATGGCCAAATCGTAGACACAACTTCAGTGAATAAATTCTTAGGAGTGCAGATTGACGACAAATTGACATGGATATCTCATGCTGAAAATGTATGCCAAAAACTTAGTAAATCTTCATATGTACTCTATAACCTCTCAAATAAAGTAAACATAAATACATTAGTTACAGCCTATCATGGATTAGTTGCTTCGTTATTAAGATACAGTGTCATATTTTGGGGCTACTGCAGTGAGAGGGAAAGAATATTTAAGACCCAAAAACGATGTCTTAGATCAATGACAGGTCTTAAGTTTACTGAAAGTTGTCAACCTGTATTTATATCCCTAAAAAATCTGACATTACCTTGTTTATATATACTAGAAGTTGCCATATTCGTTAAATTAAATAAACACCTATTTAACTCAATGGTTGACATAAGACAACGCACAGCACCAATGAGGTCCCAGTATAAAAACCAATTGTGCACAAGTGGTCATAAAACAGCCTTATTAAAAAATTGCATTTTTTCCATGGGACCGCTTATATATAATAAATTACCTGAAAATTTAAAAGACCTACCCATAAAAATGTTTAAAAAACAATTAACAAAACTATTGCTGGAGAAATGTTATTACACAATTAAAGACTTTCTAAGTGACAAAACTACATAAATAGGAAAATGTTATTGATAAATGTACGTTGTCTTTGCAATTTCGAATGTTTTAGATTACTCGTCTATTAATGACATTGTTATTTATTTATAAGCGATTTTTTATTTATTTTTTATTTTTATGGTTGTTGTTTTAATGTAGTTTGACGTATCAGATTTTGACATTACCAGATAATCAGTTCTATACTTAATAATAATTGTGATTGTTGTTAATGTTTTTGAATATTTTAACATTAAGGAGCTGACAAGACCCAATTGACCAAAATAGGCTTCTCTTAAGAAATAAAATTGCCAATTATGTATAGTTTGTGGTAGCGCAAAAAATATATGTTAATTTTGAATTTCCCAGAACTTGGTTGTCACCAAAACAAGTTTTGAAAAAAAATCTCGATACAAACTAAGGTTAAACTAACCTCTTACCTTGACTTCTAATCCAAAATATCTGTATTAAATATCAAAATAGTTACGTATTTAATTAATAACAAGTACGTTTTATTTGAATGCAGAACTTGGTTGTTTTTTATTTTCGATTACTCAATTCAATTCTGAGTAAATAGATAATTGCTTCATATTTTGCAATAAATTACAAGCGTTTTGTCGTCGCGCTTCTCTTTCTTTTCTATGCAATCTGACAGTGACCGCGGTTTAGGTGTTGTCAGCGTCTTAAGCTTTTTGACATTACACATTACGACATATATTCTTCATTGTATAATATGCGAGAGATTTATATTTAATTAATTAATTAATTAATTATTTTGATTTATTTATTGTAGTCTGATCCGTAATATCTATTAAATTCGACTATGGCTAATGATAAACGTAATAGCTGTGTTTTTATTACTACTGATTCAAACCTAATATTTTGCATGCCGTAAGGTAAAATGTGTCGGGACACTTAATAAATATTCCAACTTATATGTATACCTAGATTATCAGCAAATAAATGATTTATTTCTTTCTTTCTTTCAGACGAGTTACTAGAGCAAGTCATGCGTTCCAAAAGCTCGAAAGAGGTATGGGACGAATTAGAACGCCTATACAGTGTAAGTAGCGAAGACAAAAGTTATGATCTCTGTCTAAAATTCTTTGATTATAAAAAAGATCCTGAACGTGACATAAGGAAGCACATATCTGCGTTAAAGAATATTTGGCACGAGCTGAATAGCCAAACCGAAGCAAATCTGCCTGAGATATTACTGATTTGTAAGATACTTGGAACTTTGCCACAAGATTATTTTGGCTTTTAATAACAAAAAAGGATCGGACAGTTGAAAATCTGACGTCACAATTGAGCGCTTATGAAAAAGCATTGACAACTAAAGAAGAAACGGTGAATACCGAGGAAGTATTCGCCGTGAAGAGACGAAAAAGGACAAAGAATACAGTTTTCAAATGTAACTATTGTGGAGAATCAGGCCATGTTGTGCGGAAATGCCAAAAATGGATAAAAGATGGTAGACCGCCAAAGCCCTCAAACACTAGACAAAACCCAAATGTGACTGTAAATATGACTGTGTTAGCTATAGAGAATGGATTGCCAAAAGATAAAGTTAACTGGTACGTTGATAACGGAGCAACAAGCTATGTAACGAATAGAGATGACTTCTTCGAGAGCTTCAAGCACTTCAAAGGAACACATACGGTGACTGCGGCGAACGGTGAAACCATTGAAGCCATTGGTATAGGCAACATTAAAGCTGAAGCCATCGTTAATGGAAAAAAAGAGCAAATACTTTTGAATGACGTTTGGTATGTCCCAAAGATTAAAAGAAACTTATTCTCAATGCTGTCTGTGCATGATAATTTGAGCACAAGTACGTTCGAGTCTAAACCTAAGCAATGTGTAGTAAAAGTAAATGGAGAAGCATAAGTAATTGGAACTAGAACGATTAAAGGGGGACTATTCAAGCTGGAGTTGAAATGTGTAGCGCCCAAAAATCAAGAAGTCAATCAATTACTGACAAATCCTTTACAAGTATACCATGAAAGGCTGGTACATCAGAACAAAATACATGTTCGTCAGGTTATCGAAAAAGAGCTAGGATTAAAAATGGAGAACAACCAATATGACATTTGTGATGGCTGTGTCTATGGAAAGGCGCAAAGGCATTCATTTGGAACAAGGGTTAGTGCCACTAAATCTGGAGAACTAATCCGTACAGATTTATGCGGACCATTTCCATATTCGATTTCAAAATTTCGATATTACATTCTGTTCAAGGACGACTTCACACGATATCGTCACATCTACTTTCTACGACAAAAGTCTGAAGCATCTGCTTCAGACTTTTGTCGTAGAAAGTAGATGTGACCCTCCCCCCTTGTTCCCCCTTGTTGTGTGTAGATCTTAAGCTTTGACTCTTCAAAGCTTAAGATCTTCTTAAATGAAGCTAAAGCGGCAGGACATGTCATTAAAGAAATGTTAAGTGACAACGGAGGAGAATTTGTTAGCGCGGAATTCAAAAATATCCTAACTGAAAACGAAATTAAGCATAGATTCACAATGCCCCACACCCCAGAGCAAGCAGGCTGCGTAGAGTGTGAAAATCGGACGGTAGTAGAAGCCGCACGTGCCATCATGCATGCACATGATAAAATACCTGATGACTTGTGGGCAGAGATAGTAAATACGACAGTCTACGTATTGAATCGCACAGGGCCAACGACCGTGCCAAACAAGTCTCCACATGAGCTGTGGTACGGACAGAAGCCAGCATATAAAACATCTTAGAATACTAGGTTGCACCTGCTATGCCCATGTTCTTAAAGCTAATCGCAAGAAGCTGCACAAAAAGGCACAAAAAGGGATACTTATTGGTTATGAAGGAGATGAAGGCTATATAATCTGGGACAAAGAAGCATTCAAATTGATTAGATCCAGAGATGTCACTTTCAAAGAGGTACCTTTACTGGGAAAATCAAAAGAGGATTTACCTAAATCGACAGAGCCGACTCCTGTTCTTCAGAGGAACTTCAATCATAATTTCCCAAGTCTCGAGAGTGAACATAAAATGAATGTTAATAGAGAGATTAGAGAACGACATGCTTCAGAGGATGAAATCGAAATTATTTCAAGACCTTCTTCATCGAGGGCACATATCGAAACCAATGAAGAAATGGTAGATGATATCAATGAATCAGATTTCGAGTCCTTAGCTTCTGAAGAAGAAAACGAAAACCTAGCTGAAGAAAACGAAAGCCACAATTCTGATGAAAACCGCATGGTTCTCAGAGATAGAGCAAACCTAAAGCCTCCTGTAAGGTTTAATGATCATATTATGGCTCTGGACGCCAAAAATTTATACAAGCCCTTAACTTATAAGCAGGCAATATCATGTAAAGACAAAGAAAAGTGGAGAAATGCTATCGAGAGCGAAATAAACTCGTTAAGAGAGAACAAAACATGGGAACTAGTCGATCTACCAAAAGGTCGAAAAGCCATCCCATGCAAGTGGATTTTCAAAATAAAGACCAATCCTGATGGCTCTATTGATAAATACAAGGCTCGGCTAGTGATAAAGGGATATTCGCAGAAGAAAGATATTGATTTCCACGAAACTTTTAGTCCAGTTGCTAGGACTGCACGATAAGAGCCGTCTTGAGCGTAGCTGCAAGGGAGATACTCAAGCTATCACAATTCGACGTGTCTACAGCCTTCGTTTACGGCACGTTAGACGAGGAGATTTACATAAAACCGCCTGAAGGTTATGCTGACGAGAGGTATGTCTTTAAATAAGTTTTGTCTCGACGAAAATTTGAAAATGTATTCTTGCAAGTCGTTTTAAGATTTTCCAAAAACCTAAAATGGCTAAATGGCGTAATGGCTTGTTGACATCTACACAATTTACTTATGAAACAAAAAAAAATACGTTCAACATGGAGAAATAGATGTGGAAGCAGTGGCGGATTTACACATTTTCCAAGTATAGGCTGTCAAATTTTTGTCGCCCTTACAATTGTCAGTTTCAGATTTTTTACAATACAACAATTTGGTTGTAATGGCACAAGAAATAGTTTTTGGTATATTTCTGAGAGTATCAAAAAATTGAGGTATCAAAGCTCAATCATATACGATTAATATGGCGTTTAATATGGGTAATGTAAGGCGGCAAAACAAAACGAGGCAGCCCCCGGTTTTCTGAGCATTTCTAATAGTAATAACATTATGCAGAAATTGAATAATGTCAATAAAAAAAAATGTTATTCACTGGCATTTTCATCTAAAAGCAAGTTTGTGGGATGCAAGAGTGAGTGAGCAGAGCTCGAATTTTTTTACGGCCCGTCTCGTAATTCCCAGTTAGGTTTTTTTGAACATTCATACGGAAGTTGCTTTGTTGACTTATGCATAAAAGTTAGAGAATTAGAACGATAATCATGCACGCCGTGGCCCCTTCATAATATATATAACAGTTACTTTATCGACTTATAAATGAACCGTGAGAATGAAGAGAATGTAGGATACCAGAGCGAGCGAAGCGAGCTCGAAAATTGTAGCACACCAACTTGTGTAGGTTAGGTTTTGGAAACAGAAATTACTTGTTGACTTAGATATGCAGAAAAGCCTGAGAATTAAGAGAATGTCTAGAAGAGCGAACGAAGTGGACATTTTAGCACCCTGCAATTAAATTCTTTTTACTGAACATATTTTGGCCTTGTTTGGGATTTGATTAAAGGTACTTCTGAAGATTTGGGGGCCCCCCACGGCCCGGGGCAGACCGCCCCGCCCCTGCCGCCCCGCCTTAGTCCGCCAGTATGCTACTTACACAATAACGTTACATTCGGTAAACGTAATTAAATAAATTATATTGCGCATACAAAAAGTAAAAAAAATATAAGTAAATTGGGTAATGTGTGAACGGTTGTAGTGAGAAGAGTGTAAAAAAAGGGTTAAAGTGATATTGTCCCGCAAACTGTTATTATGAATTCAGTAAATGATTCTAGACCCCCAGACTAGAAATGATTAATCTTTTTTTTTTAAACTGCTTTTCCATCAATTTTGATGGTGTAGGTATTGCCATTTTGTATGCAGCAGCAATTTGTTTTTAATAAACTCTAAAAAAAAAAATTGAAACTTTTCTACTCTGAGAGTCTAGAATCATGGTAACAGTTTGCGCGTCGATGTCACTTCCACCCTTTATATTTCCTGCAATTTTGGTCTCTTGTCACTCAAAAAAAGTGTGGGCAGAGGCAGATTACTGGTTGGGGACCGGGAACTGGATGTTTACGTGACCATAGAATATAGACATTTCCGGTACCATTGTACTATGAAAGGGAAAAGGAAAAATATATCGAAAAGATGTCATGAAGACTTCTTTCTAAAAGACATCAGAAAAGCGTCTTACAAAAAAATAGGCCCAAATTTGCCGCCCCTAAAATCTGCCGCCCTAGTCTCAAGTCTACTTAGCCAGCTGGTAAATCCGCCACTGTGTGGAAGATTCTGCTACGGGGGCTGTTATTCCAGGTACTTGGAGAAATGAGCCAATGTTGTTAGGTTAGGTAAAATAAGTACCTAAGAGATGATTTTTGTGAATATTTTAATACAACGGGTGCTGTTCCATGACAAAACAAATGTTTAGAGTAATTTTATATGTTTCACGTGTAAAAAATACAATACAATAAACAGTACTACTATTTACCTACCTGTTGTTCTGTTATTGTGCTAATTCCTGATTCTCCCTCCATTTGATCTTTCAGAAAGGTAAAAATCTAGTATCGTTTGGCAGGAGAAGGGAATGGGAGTGGGGGGGGAGGTTGGGGGGTGGTGCCCCCTGCCCCCTGGCACCACTCCCAGGAAAAGGTAACGCACCGTTCTAGAGAAAAACAAATTATTGTAACCTAACCTCAAACAATTACAAGTAACTTAAAAAGCCGTAGTATGAACCCCGCTTGGCGGGGGATGTTGGTAGGGGTGCCCCTGCCCCCTTGGCGCCACTCCCATGAAAAGGTAACGCACCGTTATTGAGAAAAACAAATTATTGTAACCTAACCTCAAAAACTTAGTCGCTTAAAAGGCGTAGTATGAGGCCCGCTTCGCCGGCCTCAAGGGTTTAAAATAAAATAGCCTCGAAGGGGATGGCGGGTTCTAGTGAGCGAGCGGAGCGAGCGAACCCCTTCGAACCTAACCTGTCCGAGTCGGGGTGCCCCAAGTCCCGAGCTCGCGTCGCTCGCTCTTGCATCCTAAGTTCTCCTGCGATGTGGGGATGAGGAGGGGTTAAGTAAACTACATGACGTGTATTACTTTGAGAGTCAATCGTGAACAGAGACTCAACTGTGTTCCTCAACTGTCTGTGCTCTCTCCTTTATTAGATGGTATAAATATACATAGGTAGTACGTGACTACGTGCTAATACTAAGCTTATGGAAAACACTATATCTACCTTAACTTAACCCTGGAAACCACGTGACATGCTGATGTAAACACATACGTGACTTACTCACCACATCACCCCACTTAAAGAAAAAAAAAAAAAACTAAATTACGGTTTTTTTTTTTAACACATTTTAAACTTACATTCTAACTCCTACAATACAATTTTGTTCTATTCTTATGAATTACATCTATCTTATTATCATTCTTTTTTATAATTACATTTGGTGACTCGTCCTTTATAACTTCAAATTCACCACACACATTTTAAAATCTTTCGTATGTAAAGATTTACTACTATTTCCCTTCAAATATTGTGCCATTTTTGTAATAAATTCAACGTTATAACGATTTTTAAAATAATAACTTCTTTTATGCCTTTCTCAATACAAAAATCTACTATGTCTTTCAACAACTCGTCCCGCGATGATGCCGATAAAGATTCATAGTTTACATAAATACTCGAGTTTTCTGGCACATACATTAAATTGCGCGTCTTTGAAAATATCTTTTTAAAATTGTTGTTACGTAACATTTTCTCCCATTCATTCAAACATATCTCAACGTCATTTCCTTGTTTTTTAAGAACTTCCACAATCCTAGGATGATCAGTCCCATACACCATGGAGTCTGTATCACAAACATTCGGCTCTCTTAACCGTTTGTACCAAAACAGGACTAGACCACTCACTAACTGTCTCCTCAATAATATTACTATCCATCATCTCCTGCACTTGCCTATCAACTTCCTTCTTCTGTACATAAGGTATCCTATATTGCCTCCTATAAACTGGAGTCACATTCTCTTTCAATCGTATTGATTGCTCATACACATTCGTGACTGATAATTTATCTCCCGGAACATGAAATATATCAGAATACTTCGCGCAAATTCGCTCAATTGACAATCGTTCCTCGGCATTCAAATAATCAAGTCTAAGCAAAGAAAATATTTCCTTAACACGCTCAACGCTCCTTTCCGGCTCCGCAAAACTACAACAATCGTAACCACTTAACGGATAAACCTCTACACCGGACATACTACACACAACTTCCTCAGAGTTTGTGTTTAAAATCCTAATGGGTATCATCCCATTCCTAGGCCTAGCCACCACACTTGCCAAAAAAACACCTTCACGCAATTCTTTCCTTACCACTATACAATCTTCTGCTCTATTAACGGGAAAATACCTAACTACTTCACAACGCGGAGGAATAGTCAACAGGTAATCATACGACTTGAGCGGCATCGAAACCTTCTGCCCCTTATTACCCTTAAGAGACAACCTATTCAATGAAAAATCTATAATACCACTATATTTCTGCAAAAAATCCTGGCCTAATATGCCTACCGACTTACATGGCAACTCATCAAATATATAAAACCTATGCACGAACGTACATCGACCGTACTCCAAATTTAAATATACATAACCTATAGCTCGCAAACTACCTCCTACACCATTGATTACCAACTCTTCCTTAACTACTTTATAATACAAAGCGTTATTCGTTAAAAAAAATGTTTTTTACAGCTGATATGGACGCACCCGTATCCACCAACCATTCCGTATCCACACTATCCACTAACAAATTAACCCAGTTAATGCTATCACAAGCTAAAATATGCTTAGGCACGAAAAAACTGAGTCTCACTCAGCTGTCCGCCTTCATCGTTCCGTGACATTGACACTGCGCCTGAGTCAGCATCGCCCCGCGCGTGCTCAAAATACGCTACACGCCGTCGACCTTGCTGAGTCTGGCGTTCACGACGAGCATTATCGCTGCGACCGCGCATTCCACTGCTATGCCATGCCTTGACATTTTTGCGCGTACGCTCAACAGCTGTTCCATGCTGCGCGTGCCTACTCTCTACAATCTGCCGCCTATGGTTATTTCCGCAATTTCTTACGCCCGATGAAAAACCACGCCCGCGTGCGGGCCAGCGCTGGTACGTCAACACTTGCGACGACGAAACACAATCCTCGTCTTCCGCTACCCTAATAGCATCTTTTAAACAAGTTAAATTTCGCGCCGCAATAACCGTAGTAAGACGCTGATTACGAAGTCCGTCGGCAAACTTCCTAATCGCATATCTTTCGTTCAATGGCTGCAAAATTTTATAAGCTTCCGAACTTTCCCCGGCCTGAGAAATAGTTAAATTGACCATCAACTTTTCTATCTCGGCACCAAATTCCGCGACCGATTTATTGTTTTGCCTAGCGCGAGCAAGTTTGGCTTGCACAGCTACGTCCGACTCTACTGTTATTAAATGTTTTCTCATGTCAGCTAACAGACTGAAAGAACTACTAAAAGAGTATTATCTGTCTTCTCCAACATAGAACTATATAAACCTATGGCATCAATCAAATCTTGGGTCACCTGCTCATCGCCATTCATTTTCGGCAGCAAGCTAACCGCCGTCTTTAAAGAAAATGTTTCCGCCGCCATCTCTAACTCGATTTTGCCGATGTCTTCAAATTTTATAGTATCTACGTACAATTTTTCTATTTTAACTATCAGCTGTGTTAACTCTTCTGAAAATTTGTGCGAACTTGAAACTATACTTTTGCTTTGGCTTTTGCATCACTAATTTTCTTATTGAAATTGTCGCCTTTCCGCCTACTAGGACCTAATTTTACAATATTTTCCCTTAACAATTTTAGTTGCACGAACAGTGACGTTAGTTCCACTTCCATTTAAACTTAATACACTATATGCATACTATTGTCTCTAAATTCTCCGCTTGGTCAACACACACACTTAAGCTCACGTATAGATAGAATCACTTAATCACTTACTTCTTGACGAGGGAACGTTACTTCGTCCATATCTGGTCAGGCGATCTGCACAGCCTTGCGAACCTCCCGCTGGTTGATCTTCTCTTCGATCCAATTCTGGTGACATCTTCTGTACATCCGAACTGCCACACCAATGATGACAACCGCCAAACACACAGCAATAAACAATAGCACCGTGTTGATAGCTGCCAGCTGCTCCTGCGTAACTGCTGCGGTATTCGAACCACCCGCTGCCGTCTGAGCGATAATCACCTCTTCCTTAGATGTCGTGGTCCCCATGGCCCGTGACCCGACGTGACGTGTAGCTGACGGAAATCGATTAAACTGCGACTCTGACTAGCCCCCAATTGGGCAACTATAACGCCGTCCAGCCGACTGGCAGGGTCGCCATGCGACCCCCAATTGGGCAACTATAACGCCGTCCAGCCGACTGGCACTGGCAGGGTCGCCATGCGATGTGGGGATGAGGAGGGGTTAAGTAAACTACATGACGTGTATTACTTTGAGAGTCAATCGTGAACAGAGACCCAACTGTGTTCCTCAACTGTCTGTGCACTCTCCTTTATTAGATGATATAAATATACATAGGTAGTACGTGACTACGTGCTAATACTAAGCTTATGGAAAACACTATATCTACCTTAACTTAACCCTGGAAACCACGTGACATGCTGATGTAAACACATACGTGACTTACTCACCACACTCCAAGTAACAGTAGTAACATTGCCTTTTGTACACACATGGGAGTATAAACACAGAAAAAATCACACAACTCGAGGAATGATCGAAAACGAATGACAGTGACTTATGACGCAAAAAGCATTCCTGTTTTTTGGTTTACGTTCCGTGTTATCGATTTTGCCCGACATTTTATACTGCGGACTGACTACAAATACAAATACTGATACTGGATACTGACTACAAATACTGATACTGGATACTGACTACAGATACTGGGACAGATTTGGTTGTCAATCACCCATTTTAACGTTTCGTTTTTGCTTCTTATCTGATTTAAGGTTAGACACATTTTTTAATTAATTTCTCGAAAAATATGCATTACCTTATAATAAGAGTGGTAGCGTTATAATCGGGGACGCAACCCCTACCTACTTTAGCCCCTTTTACCCCCAACTCCTGCCAAACAATACTAGATCCAACCCTATACTTTTTCACTTTGTTGTTTTCGCGTTTGAAACTCGTACGTAGAATATTCATTTTTTTCTTCACGTCTTCCTCCGTAATGTTCCAGCGACCAAACCTTCAGTAAATTTGTATTTTTTTTTTATTACTGTGCTTCTCTTGTTCTTGTCCATATATTAAATTCTTTGTCCATAATATTGCCACTTAGCATATCGTCACTCGGCCAATGGGCCTAGCGTCCTCCATGATGCCAACACAACGAGTGAGATCTCGGTTTGACATTGACAAACACCGCTGTTCACGTTCTAACCTGTTTGTCAAACACATCAATCCCGATATTCATCAAACGAAACAAACACGTAGACTGTTTGACAAACGCCTCAAACACAGCTGAACATTATCAAATAATTTGATAAACACGTAAAATTCGACAAACAATTTGATCGTTTACAGGGCACTTTAGTGTTAGTCTTGACTTGATGTATGTATAGTTTTTTTTTTTCGTTAGTCAGGACCAAAGACATTAAATTATACTATATATTTAATCTCTTTGGTCAGGACTCTACCAAGAGTGTAAAATACAGTAATGTATTAACATATTTAACATGATTAGTAACAAACCTCAACCTCAAAGTCGACTGCCAATGTCAATGTGAAATTGTCATTATGTCAAGTCAATTGTGATCAGTGTGACCATATGTGGCAGTTTCCTGTCTTTTTGGCATGATTTGCCTTATATTTTAGCCTCCGGCATGTTTAGTTAACGTTTTATAAAATTGGCAGTTTTTGGCAGTATTGAAATGTAGAAAATAAATCAATACTGACATCTCAAATTGTCGAAAATGGCAATTCTAAAAACAGATCGTAAGGGATATTCTCTATGAAGTCTGTGCAAAAGTTTTCTTCTCGTGTTATGTTTGTATCCCTTTCAACTAAGAACATTAACAGTAGTAGTTATACAGTTGACAATCGTAAAACGAGTATTCTCTATACGTAATTTTATGGTTGTTATGTTATTTTATTAAATCAGTCATATACGTAGATACTTAAATAATAAACAAAGAAAAGTTAAATCGTATGAATAAACCCATGTATAAAGAGATAGAAAATGAATAATATGAGGCTAATTGCAATGTTTAATTTATATTTCACCTAATTAATAATAAAAATATGATATGTAAAACAAAGTGTTTTTATTTTGTTACTACTAGGTACTATTACGCTAAACAAACTCGGCAGTTTTTGGCATTTTTTACTCGAGTCTTTGGCAGGATTTGGCAGGTTTCAGACCAAACTATGGAAGTATCGATAATTTTGAGATGGTCACACTGATTGTGATTGTCAAATGTGAATTCAGGTGCCATCGTATAAAATTTTATTTTTACTAGTTTTTTTACCTGTTATTCAATTTGTTTATTATAAATTTACACCAATCCACCACGGATCGGTGTACAGACATTTTGATATAAACTAATTTTATACTCTTTGTAACTACTGTCAGAATAAATACATTAGTGATGGATCTAACCGACGAAAACATTGAACTTAGCGAAGACGAAGAAGAAGAAATTACAGCTGAAGTAGTACTAAAAACTCTTCAAAGTGCCTGGCAGAACGAAAGGCTAGCTCCCGAAATACTGCCTCACCGCAATGATATGGTCGAATGCATGCTGGGACAAATACAACACATGGAGCGCAATATAAACAAACTTCCTAAAACGGACCTTCGTGCTACTATACACAAAATGGAATTGAGTAGAATTAAATTTATTATATGCAATTATCTTAAAACTAGGTTAAGTAAAATAGAGAAATTTTGTATACCAATATTAAATGAAGAAAGACAACGGGTGGACTCAGGGACTAATTTCCTAACCCCATCAGAGTATAAGTATGCTCAAGAATATCTAATGAATATGGAGAATCACACGAAGACTGTTGTTCTAGATAAAATGCCTGGCAATATGCAAATGTTTGAAAATAATAAAATGGCAGAGCATCCAAACATGAAAAGCCATGTGTTTCTGAAAGCCAATGAAACAGTAAATGGAGTTGTGCTAGAAGACCTTGCTGGCGAGGATGAAGAGATAGACTTAGAAGGTTTGTATCCTTTATGTTCTTTTGTAGATTACAAAAAAATTAATGTTAATAATCCCGAAGGGTTAGGCAGAGGTGTGTCAATAGTATGCCCACATTTCACCAGTTAATGAATAGTCCTAATAGTAGAAGATAGTTCAATACTAAGTGCAATGTTTAGGTGACAATACTGAAAACAATTGAAAATTTTTCATCCATCATATTGTATGCTGTAACCGTTGTTTGTTGTATTTGTTGCAGAGGGATCACAACATATTCTGCAGTACAAACCTATTGCTGATCTTGTTAAGAATGGAAAAGTGCAACTTATATGAAATAAAACCCATCTTCACAACAATGTTTATTTTGTTTCTCTCATCATAGCCAAAACTCTTTAAAATGTTCCTACCAAATAATGATTGGGCTATAAAACTGTTTTGGAGATTTCAAAAATTAAAGTTATAAGAAACTTTTTGTACCGGAAAACCTTTTGTTAAGCATATTATTAGCAAAAATATTTGGGTGAAAAGGTAATAAAAAGAGTATTCAGAAAACATGATATATATTTTCATTGACACTGATTGTATACTATAACAGTAATCTCAATCTTTAAGGCAATGTTTCATTAAAATTATTCTTATTTAAGGCAAAATCACACTTACTAAGTAGGTACACAATATCCACCTTATTTTTATTTAATCCATACCTACATTTAATTTTATTCTATTAGTACAGTTTTTTTTTATAAATATATAATGTTATAGATTCTATTTGGAGCTATAATTTCAATCAGTTATAGCAATATAACTACAAAAATAGATGGCTGGAATGTTAAATCAGAACAAAATTTTAATATTTAGTGACCATTCTCACATAACCTTTAAGTACCGACTGTGGAATAATAAAAATTATAACCACTTATTTAGCTAGTTTAAGTACACAGTTATTGTTTTACAAGTTGTTTTTTATAGAAGAATTTAAAGTAATAGTGGCAGTCACAGCTCCATAACTGAGGTCATAGTAAGTACTAATATTACTTATTTTAAAAGTTTTTAGGTAACAATAACAATCCAGGTTGTACATACATCCGTTTGTGATAAATTAATTAATATAAAAATAACAGAAGTTCTTAATTTCAAATATTTCTCTAGGAAGGCACACATAATCACACAAAGCTTTAGGCTTTCATTTAACAACAATGAACCTTAAAAGGTTTATACATTTTTGTAAATGAACTCACTGTCTCATAGGTACACCAAGACAACAATGTGACGTGACGCGATGTGCTTACAAGACTTATAATAGTGACACAGACAATAAGCAGTTCCTGGCGCAATATTGCCTAGTGCAATTATATAGCAGTTGATTGATGACATCAACCATTCATATCACTCCAGAGGATGCAGGGCGGCTAGATCATGGTTATCGATCGACCATCCGATTATCTTTTGAGGTGACCAATACACTGATCGACGTCGAACGACCGGAATCTAGTTGCATCAACATTGTTGCAATGACAGGAGAATTCCCAAAAAGAACCCAGTGTCGATTAAAAAAAACATACCTAAGTAGGATAGTATACATAGTAGGTAGGTAGTATCAAATGTGAAATTAGTTTCTCACAAAATAATCACCATAAGCGTCACAGTGTGCACAAAGCGGCAACATTGCAAGCGTAAAATAACGAGAAAAGCTTATCTAAATTCCGATCTCAGTCACAAATTGTATCGCATCAATAATCCGAACTAGACAAACAGATTTCACAAAACCACGCAAACGGTACCCAACAATAGCCGAGGATACAAATCCAAAGCGCACCGAACACTTAAACACAGAACACTTATACTCAGAGAGCACACAAAGTAATGAGATCCGCTTCCTCTCTTTGTAACTAAGTTAAGTGTTTAGGAATAAAAAAGACGAAGGGGTCTTCACTACACCAGGGCTTTAAATACCGGTAAATTTTTCGTAACGTTATCTCTATTTGAGAGCGTTACCGTTAAAAGTAAAATAACGGTAATAAATTTAACGTTATTTATGCTACATTTTATCGTTAATTTTTATTAACGTTAATTTTATATTAACGTTACTTTTATCGTTATTTTTAAACGGGTAAGGTGGAAGTAGCGGGGCCTGAGGCGCGTGGTGGGCCGCCCGCCACGCACCCTCGCATCTTGCCGATCAAAACATTACCTTGCCTGATTCTTACGCGTGAGAAGTTTTGATAGTATAGTGAGCTGATTTAGTCAGTGATAACTGATCAAATCAATTCAATATCAATGAGTGAAGTGAAGACACTAGTCAATGTAATTAATGATTCTTATTTATATTTATTACAATAGTCGTTTTACATATGCAGGATTTAATTGACTATCGTGCCGCCGCACTATGTAAAAGTATGCGGCTTTGTATGGTAAAGCCCCATACAAAGCCGCCTCAAAACCGTTTCACGTGAATGTCGTTGTTATGGAATAAAAATAATAAATTAATATGGTCTAATAAATAAGCTTTCTATACGCAATTTTTTTTTTGTTAATCATTGCTTGCGCGCTGATCAACTGAAATTATGTATTGTCATTTCCTTAGTTTTTTGATGTTGGTATAACTAATTAATGGGATTAGGTTGGTTTTACTGCACTCCTCTCCCCTATCCCATTCCTGCACATTGCCTTTCACCCGCGTGTGAGCGAGACCGCTACACCAATCAGCGCCAACCCGCGGAATGTCGTCGAAATTCAAGAGGGATTCGGTTTTCGTGCGTCGTCGCGTGTGCATCCCATTGCACCCAAAATTCATTTAACCAAGTGAAAATTTGTGGAAATCGCTTGTATCTTAGGGACAGTGCATCATCATCGTATCAAATAAGGTATCGTGCTACCTACCTTTCGCCAACTACTGATTTGCGACCTAATTTCTTTCCTAACAGTGGTTGTGCATTCGTCCATACTTTTGTCGTAAAACCAATTCCAAAATATCGATTATGTGTTGCCCCGCGCATCCAATCATAATGTATTGTAAATAGGCTTAAAAACTAACTCTTGTTCAATTACGTAATTTTGACGCAATACGTTACTGCAATTCAATGCCACATAACTCGAAAGTTTTTCATATAAATGTACCCGTATTATACATTTTTGGAATGCGTATAATCTCCTCATAACGTTTCATAATTAATTATATATATTACTTTGATAAAATAAAATTAACTAATATAGTTTAAGATGGTATGTTTATAAGATATTTTTTTTTAATGAGACATTTACCCTTTACCGCTGCTTGCTGCTGTCGAGATATTTATTGTATTAAGATCTTTATACATTAGTTTACGCAAGGAGAACAAAAAATTGCTCATACTTGCTCTTTTTCTGACACGGTGCTAAAACATATCGCGAGATAAAAACTATATTTTTTTTTCAATTTCTTTTTATTTCTCATAAAATCATTTGTTACCTATTAAGGTCAAACTGATAAAAAGTTAATTACAGTGATGATTATTATTAATAGTTCTTTGTAGCTTTGATACAGTTTTGACCACCTTACATATAAAATATGGTCACTATCTATTAGGGTCGAAATAAAAACAGGTTTGTTATGGGAAGAGTGCAAATTACTCGTATTCGTATCTTATCTTTTTGCACATAGCACTATTTCATATGCCTATAAAAGGATGGTGAGCCCTGTAACATTCACATTTGTTGGTCAAATATTCAGTTGCCCTAAAAACCAGTTAATATCTTTTTTCGACTATTTGCAAAGTTGACTGATTTGAAAAACGGGTGAATTTGTTTGTAGTAAACGAGAGTTATGCAATTTGTTGATAAATAGGAATAATATAGAAGACTACTTACAAGAAAATTTCAATTTGTCACCAGAGGATATGGCTACTGTGGTCTTCTACATTCAAAGAAACTTGGTATCTAAATGTAACGAACGCTGGAGAAATGCATCTCGGATAAAAGACCGCTTTGAAAGTAAGAGAATCAGCTGGTTAGATGGTCAATTTCCTGTTCCACTAGAGTGTCGAGTCACGGTTAATGACCCTAATATGCCTGGAAGTAGTGACGGCAGACCCTCGAAACCATACGAAGCATCTTCAGAAAAAACGAAAAAACATGGAATTAATACAAGAGTACGGATAGGACTGTGTTCTCAATGCATATGCTCAGGAGTTACTGTCTATGGGTGAGACGGAGGAGGCCGCAATCGTTAATATTATACGAACTGCATCAATCAATTATAAGATTTTTTTTGTTAAATACGTAACTGAGAACTCTGAAGACGTTACACCTTTTTCAAAGGAAGAAGCACTACGGACATTTTTTTACTTAGACTTTAACAAAGAACAGTATGAGAAACTTCGAGTTTGTTTAGCGGAAAAAAACTGCTCAGTGTTTCCTTCTTATCCAACTTTAGTTGAAGCGAAAAAGATGTGTTACCCACCAGATTCGAGCATAATCATTACTAACATAAGTGCAAAAGTCAATCTGCAGGACTTGTTGGATCATACTGTGGCACGTAAATTACTAATTGGTTCAGTTTACAAAAATGGTTTAAGAAAGTTGAAACTATTCTGTAAATGGGGTTGTGACGGGTCATCCGGGCATAGTGAGTACAAACAAAACTTGCAGACTTATATTGTTAGAATACGCCAAAGAAACTCCTGTAAAAACCACGTCTGTTGTGGCTAATATCAACAATCAAAAACATAATCTGTCTCCTTCCCTGATAAATAAGAATGGCGAGGTAATCGAAATAACTCATGACCTATATTTAACCATGATTGATGGTAAAGTGGCGAGCGTTCGAGCGCTTCTTGTACAGTTTGTAGTGCTAGTCCTCGGCAAATGAATAACTTAGAGGCAGTTAGGACACGAGATGTGAACGAAAGTTCATTTCAATAGGGACTGTCAACACTACATGCTTGGTTTAGGAAGTATGGAGATGATCTTACACATTTCTTATAACTTGTCTTTTGAAAAGTAGTCAGCTACTACACCTGAAAATTAAATAAAACCAAACACGAAAAGAAAAAATTGGTACAAAAGCGGTTTAGGGAGGAAATGGGACTATAGCATGTCGATAAACCTCGACAAGGCACTGGAAATAGTAATAAAAGAAACACAACTCGGAGATTCTTTCAGAATTACTTTTGCTCTGCAGACAATACAGTTGTAGACGTAGAACTTATAAAACGAATGTACATAATAATGTATGTCATCTGGAAGGGCTATTAATTCCAAAAAGCAGCAGGCTTTGGCGAAGAGCCAGTTTGGTTTCCGCAGGGGGCACCCTACCGTGGACGCCATCATGCGCGTACGAACCCTCACGACGAAGAATGCTGTATCCCAGGGTGGGGTCGTCTTGGCGGTGTCTCGAGACATCGCCAATGCCTTCAATACCCTGCCTTGGAGTTGCATCAAGGAGGCACTCCGGTACCACCTAACTCTGTCGTGTGGTCGAGGCCTATCTGATGGACAGGGTAGTCATTTACCGCGGTCACCAGGGAGTGTGGAACCGGCAAGAGATGTCGTGTGGTGTCCCACAGGGTCAGTCCTAGGGCCGCATCTGTGGGACATAGGATACGACTGGGTGCTGCGCGCCGACCTCCCTAGCGGTGTCAGCGTAGTGTGTTACGCTGACGACACGTTGGTCCTGGCGCAAGGGAGGTTGCACCAGGTGGCGGCCAAAGTAGCGGCACGCGGGATTGCAACAATCATCGAAATGATCCGACACTTGGGACTCGAGGTGGCCCTGCACAAGTCCAAGGCCATGTGTTTTTATGGTCCTCGGAACGCGCCACCGTCGGAATCCCAAATAACGGTAGGAGGGGTTTACATCGGCGTCGAGTCTACGATGAAGTACCTGGGTCTCGTCCTCGACAGCCGGTGTTACTTCGTGGAGCATTTCTGACGTTTGGCTCCCAAACTGGAGTGGGCAGGGGCTGCTTTGAAGCGGCTCCTGCCCAATCTAGGGGGTCCAAACGCCTCCTGCCGGAGGCTCTACGCGGGGGTCGTGCGATCCATGGCCCTTTACGGGGCTCCTGTGTGGGCGCGTTCCCTGGCGCTGCGGCCAGCCCACCGGTTGAGCGCGGCCCAGAGGGTCATGGCCATCCGGCTGGTCCGGGGATACCACACGGTCTGCTGTGAGGCAGCGAGCCTCCTTGCTGGATTGCCACCATGGGATCTGAAGGCAAAGTCCTCGCGCACGTATGGGAGTGACGCGAGGGACGAAACGCCGGGGCGTAACTACGCTGCCGCAAGAAATCGCGGCACAGCGGACGGAGCTCCGGCGGGATCTCATGGCGACATGGAGAGTACGGTTGTCGCAACCCAATGCTGGGCATGCCACGATTGTGGCGATAATTGGTTCGCTTTGAGGAGTGGCTAGAGAGGCACCACAGTGTCCTCACCTTCCACTTGACGCAGGTCCTCACCGGACACGGCAGCTTCGGGAGGTTTCTGTGTCGGATAAGGTGGGAGGAAACGCGCGGGTGTCAACACTGTGTGGATCGCCCTGAGGACACGGTGGAGCATACGGTGGAGGTCTGCCCGGCTTTGGCAGAACGCCACCGTGTCTTCGTGGAGGCGATCGGCGGCAGAGATCTCTCGCGTCCAGCCCTGGTTCAGGTCATGGTACGAAGCGAGAGGGCATGGGCAGCTGTCACTTTCTTCTGCGAAGCAGTAATGCTCGCAAAGGAGGAAGCGGGACGGTTGAGGGAAAGGCAAATTTCGAGCCCTCTCGCCCCTAGCTACCGCAGGAGACTCCCTGGGCGTCGGGAATCCCGGGGTCGCGTGAAGGTACTAAAGGGTTACCGAGGCCCCTGGCAACACAGGCAACACGGAAGGAATACGGGTGGGTTTTAGTCAGTAAGAGTCTGACACACCCTCCCGCTCCGCCAGGAGCGGGAGAAGTTATTTGATGATTTCCCACCAAAAAATAAAAACAAAAAACAAAAAATATAGTACAGCCCAACTGTACGTAAATATTTATAATTGGTATTATGCCTTCCTACCTGCATACAATACTATTTTACCTATAGGACAATTGTCCAAAGACGCGCAAGAATCCCAAAATAAGGATTACAAAAAGTTTAGACTTCATCATTCTAGAAAGTGTTCAAGAGCGGCTACAAATGAAGACACCATACCTTATTGTACACTTCTATTTCATATAATATATATCAAGTTTGAGAAATAACTCGGAAACAATATCGAAAGAACTTTTAGATGAAGCCAAGGCCCTTCTTGCTATCACCGAAAATCTGTAGGAGCTTCCTGAATTTTGTGCTTTATTTTTCTCGTTTGCTTCAATATTCCATTTTAAGTAAATAAAAATAAAAAGACAAATTTTGTTTTTTTTTTCTTATAGAATGCATGTATTTTTTTAAGTTTTATTTTTTTAATTAATTAATAAACAGAATTTTCAAAATCGAAATTATTTATATTACATTTTATACATCCAAAAATACGTGTGCAAAATTACAGCTCATTTAGTTTTGAAACAACTGAGATACGGAGTATTGAGACGAAACATACGCGATTTTCCCATAGTGCGGCGGCGGAGTGGCAACAGTGTAGATAAGCGAGCGCACAAAATGTAAGCCTACGAAACGGCAACGTAGCAAAATTAACGGTAAAATTAACGTTATTATCATATTTTACGTTAATGTTAATTAACGTTATATTACTGGTAATGTTATCAAGTAACGTTAAATTTTTTGTAACGTTAGTAAGGTATCACATTAAAATTAACGTTACGTAACGGTTATTATTTTGTTATTTGGTAACGTTAACAAGCCCTGCACTACACTCGATAGATTTGGATTTTGGGGGTTTCTTGCGTGAAAAATATTGCACGTTGAAACATAAAACTACACTGGGAAGTAATAAGATCTAACTTTTGATTTGTCGTTCGATAATTCAACCGAATAATATTACTAGAGAGGATCAAAACTGCGAGTTGGAGGAGCCGCCGCGCCTGAGCCGCTCCTGAAATCGACTAAAAACGCATTTTGAAAACGATTTCTAACTCTGAAATCAGATTTTTTACCGTTTGCGTAACGAACCAAAAACGCCCATGTCTTCCTGTGGTCAAAAATAGATAGGTAGAGCACGATGCGGTTATGTGGCACATATTCCACCACCATCCAATAACGTAACGAAAGTCAATAAGTTGGGACTATTGACAATGGCTCGAACAAAACAGCGACGAATGCAATGAGTGAATTTAGAATTGCAGCAACATTAATGCTTATGTAACAAGAATCTATCCAAACAGAAATTTTTTTTTGGCTTGACCCACCCTGGGTCAAGCCAAAAAAAAATATCCCATCCTGCTTGCAGATTATGTAGATGAACATAATATGAACCGGTTAAAGGTAGAAACGAAATCTTTAATAATATTATAAAAAAAAATGTCTTAGCCAATCATGGGGATAGTTTTTAAAGAAAGTAATTTCATAGTTTACCCCAAATAAGTATTTTTTAATAACTGCAGCGACTTACGAGTTGTATGTCGTAGGTTCGAACCCAGACAGGCCGCTTTACTTTGTGTAAATTATTTCATCACCACTGCTCTCGAAACGGTGAAGGAAAACGTGAGGAAACCGGCATGTCCTAGAACCAAAATATCAAAGACATGTGACATCTACCAACCCGCACTGGGCCCGCGTGGTGGATTACGGACGACTCCCTATCACAGAGAGGAGTCCTGTGTCCCAGCAGTGGAAACATTATAGAGGCTGATTATGTTATGTAAGTATTTTTTTAATCGACTCTGGGTTTTATGCCCATACATTTTTGGGCATTCACTTGCTGTTTTATATTAAAATTAATAATTCGATTATGTATCATTTCGACATGAACATTGAAAATTAAGTAGAAAAGAAGTCACTTCATTGAAGTACTTACTTCGTTGCAAGGTTATTTTGGCGCGTGGGCCGCGGCCAAATCGGAAGTCTGAACTAACGCCGCGCCGCCATCTTGATTTGTCAATACAATTTCTGAGAATAATTCACAAAAATATTTACGAACAACGCCACGCTGTTAATGTCGTTCAGGCGTCAAAAAAGCCTTGTAACACTCGTAAGTACTATTGCTGGTTGTTCTCGTCTGCGTCCACGTATTTAATGTGTTCTGCGTGCGCGGCGGCGGCGAGGTCGCGCAGGCTCTGCTCGGCCGCGGGCCCTAGCTGCTGCACCATGCGCGTGAACTGACCCTCAGGCTTCTGCAGCAACTCGTGCGGGTGCCCACACTCCACTATCTCGCCTGCTTCCATGACCTGGGGAGAATAGGTTTGTTGTAGTTCAAGTGTTGGTTGGTTGGATTTTAATAGGGTTAGTCGTTTATAGGACCTTGGAGGCTTTGCCTTTTTTAGTTGCTGCCATGAAGCATAATTATGACGGCATTTCATTTGGCGTATGTATCCAAAATGTTCTTGTTATTTGGCCAATACAAAATAAACCTTGTTACTGATGATAATACAGCCAAGGCCTCTGCGTGCCGGCAACAACGACACGTGTGTTGCTCGTATTTGCAACATGTTTATATCCGACGTATCTTAACGACTTTCTTATTAGACTCCACGTGAATTTCGCGGCGCTAAGACAATTCAAAACAATGGCGTCGATTCCCTTGTTCACAAACTAAACTAAATTTAAGTTCAGTGCATCTTTTTCTTTCTATTCATTAAGAAAAGGACAGAAGATACATTTTAGTTTAGTCCTGTCAAATTAATCAGCGCCTGTCACAACTCTATACAAGTTTAGACGTGATTAAAAACTTGCCTACTAAAATTACGTCAATTTACGTCAAGCGCTGATTAATTTGACAGGACTAAACTAAAATGTATCTTCTGTCCTTTTCTTAATGAAATAGAAAGAAAAAGATGCACTGAACTTAAATTTAGTTTAGTTTGTAAACAAGGGAATCGGCACCAATTACTATTATTTTAACTATTTATTTATTTGCTATTGCTCAAGACTATTTTGAATAGCACCGATGTTCATATCGATGTTCCAAGTTTCTAATTTACTGGCGGATTTGATTAATTAGGTAATTAAGAAATTATTTATTATTGCTCGCTGCTTTACAATCTAAAACAAAAACATAATGTAACTCACAACAACTCTATCAGAGTCGGCGACAGTGTGCAATCGATGCGCCACCGTGATCACCGTGCACTCCGCGAAATGCGTCCGAATTGATTTTTGTATAAGTGCATCCGTACTGTGAACAGACAAAAACAATAGATTAACATGTTGTCACAAATGGACACAAGTTATAGAATAATCCTGATAACACCCAGCTTAAGGCATCTTGGCCACCGCCGGTAATTGCCGGTGGTGGCCAAGATGCCTTAAACTGAAGAGAAGAGGGTAGAGTTAGAACTAAAAACAAGTTGGCGAGCAACGAGCTGCGTGTGCGCAATGGCAGCGATTACTCGCTGGTATGCGTAGTAGGTACATACGCAGGCGTGAGTATCACAGCGAGTGTCCTGCCCACCAAGGGATCGTCCTTGAACGAGTACCTACTCCCGTTGATAGCTCGTGTCGCTGAACCAAACGAGTACTCGCCGGTGTGTGCGCGGCGGCGGTGTGAACAGTCAGCGATCAATTATTAATATCTGTATCTCTTTTACTTACTAAGATGTAGGTAATGTGACCTACAATCTTTTGTATGTTTCTTGAACGAGAAAATCGTTGATAGCTAGTCGCTTTCTCGTCGGCGCGGCAGTAGGGGAGATGTAGGCAATTGGAGTCAGTTGGCAATGGTGGTCACCCATTATAACAAAAAACCGAACGCGAGCGAGCGATTTCAATGATATCACTCGGTAGCCGAACGCTAGTAGCGCGCCCGGCCGACAGTTCACTCAGTTTGAACAACGCGTGTGAGAGTAATACACGTAAAACGATTTTGCGTCGTTGTGTTCTAATTTTTCGAGTGGATAAATATGAAGGTAAGTCTCAAACTATTTAGTGTTTGTTTCTATGCTTGTGATATATAATGATCGTAGCATTTAAGATTGTAATTTGCAACTTCGTTTCCCCTTATAACGTCAACTTTTTTATTAGGTTTTGTTTTTTTTTCGTTTTCTCCTTAGTGGGCAATCGGAGTCGGGTGACCCCATTGCTAACTTCGAAAATTTTTTTTTTTTTTGTTTTGCAGATGCCGAATGTTCGTCCTAGACAGATAGATAAGGCTGGCTGGTCTATGGACCACCTTGAAAAGGCTGTGGAACTCGTAAAAAATAGTGGTTATTCAATGAGGAAAACCGCAAAATCGATGAATATTCCATTTTCCGGTCTTCAAAAAAGGTTATCCAAAAATAAAGATAAGGAACCTCGTCTTGGACGTACTACTGTCATCATGCGTGAGATGGAAGATGAATTCGCGAACACAATAAAAAAATGGCCAATGTTTTCTACAGGTGCACCGCAAACCATCTAGAAAGCGGCATTCGAATATGCTAAAGCTTCCGGTGCGGTTTCCGTGCACTTCTTGTGGTTTTTAGGCTCATGCAGATTGCACTGGATGGGACTCAGCCCGCAATTATGTATGCGATATGTGATGACTATCATTGTCCACACGATGATCACCATTGCCAACCGATGTTGGCAATGGTGATCAAACATGTTTTTTTTTTAATTAATGATAGTTCCTTAAATAGTAAGCCAAAGTGATTAAAGATGATCTCAATTGATAGTTAGATAAACAAAGTTTGTTATACGACTAAAGCAATAAATAGTTGATTTATAGATTTGCTTCTATTTCAATTCTCGCTTAAGTGACTCCCATTACCTACATCTCCCCTAGGCCTTACTATTCGACTTAACTAACGAAATGTCCCAACTAATGTAGATGTTTATGGATAAACTTCAGTACTATTTAAGAGTAACAGCATTGGTGTATTCTTCCTTTTATCTTCAAGATATCTCGAATTCTCGACGTTATACTTAAGACATAATATTGGTATGTAAGTTATCTACAATACCAAGATTGCTGAAATTACCGCAGAAAATTAAACACGACTTACAAAAACTAACTTCAAACTTCACATTCAGATTTTACAACTTAGTAGCTATTCTAAAACAGACCAGATGCAAAATAAAATGGTTCTCTAATACTTAATTGATACCTGTTTTGTAGTCTTGTTTTCTCTAATCTTACAGATTAAATTCAAACGCACATTAGTTTATCGTGTTAAATGAACAGACATTTTTATAATACCGATGGGCTTCCAAAACTACAAAGTAAAATATATCGGTAGGTACCCATATATAATTAGAAAAAAAAAAAAACGGTATCTTAATATTCAACATTCAATATGTGTTATGTTTCGTGATACGTTGTAAACTTGTATTAAATCTAAAATGACGAAAAACATAATTAATAACTAGTTAACATGTTCATATTTAACATAGCTCAAAATGGCGTTAAACCCATATTATATGAACTAAGTACGAGTAAAGACAATATGGTTTTAGTAAGTCAGAGTTATGAACGAATTAATGGATTTAAGTAATTCTTCATGATTCAATTAAATATTAACTATTTCTTTAAAAAATCTGTGTTCAGAAAGTAGTAGCATTTATCATGGATATACTTAAGACGCTGACAACACCTAAACCGCGGTCACTGTCAGATTGCATAGAAAAGAAAGAGAAGCGCGATGACACAACGCTTGTAATTTATTGCGAAATATGAAGCAATTCTCTATTTACTCAAAATTGAGTTGATTAATCGAAAATAAAAAACAACCAAGCTCTGCATTCAAATAAGACGTTCTTGTCATTCATTAAATACGTAACTTATGTTGATATTTAATGCAGATATTTTGGATTAGAACTCAAGGTAAGAGGTTAGTTTAACGTTAGTTTGTATACGTTATACGTTATTTGTATCGAGATTTTTTTTCAAAACGTGTTTTGCTAACAACCAAGTTTTGTCACCCAAACATGTTTTGAAAAAAATCTCGATACAAACTAACGTTAAACTAACCTCTTACCTTGAGTTCTAATCCAAAATATCTGTATTAAATATCAACATACATTACGTATTTAATTAATAACAAGTACGTCTTATTCTAATGCAGAACTTGGTTGTTTTTTATTTTCGATTACTCAACTCAATTCTGAGTAAATAGATAATTACTTCATATTTTGCAATAAATTACAAGCGTTTTGTCATCGCGCTTCTCTTTCTTTACTATGCAATCTGACAGTGACCGCGGTTTAGGTGTTGTCAGCGTCTTAAGACTAAGTTTATACTAAATGGATTTTGAAATTCTAAGTTAACTTATGTAGCCCTGAAGACGGTATTCGAAAATCTATTTTAAAATCTAGGACGACTTGACTTTATGAATACACTCTTTAGGAAACTGTATCTTGGCTAAATCAAAATTAAGATATGTTATGGACATAAGTATAATATTTAACCATTAACTGTTTGGCTGCTTGGGGTGGGTGTTACTATTCACCCCTGCCCGACCCATCGGGAAATACAGGCGAGATGTTATGTTAATATTTCTCTATAAGTTATGTTAGTAAAGAGACTTACTTCGGATCAACGTTAGCTGTAGCCTCGTCGAGCACGAGTAGCTTGTTCCGCCCTAGAGCCGCTCGCGCCAAACATAGCAGTTGTCTCTGACCAGCACTGAAGTTTGATCCTCCTGACTGCACGGCTGACGACAATGACGTCACGGTGCGCTTCAACTCCACCTAAAATAAGTGGATAATTCTTTTACTATAGTGCATTATCATCGACTAGTGAAAACTACTTTTTATCAACTTCATAGAATTAACAGTGCATGAAAATTGTAGAAATACCTGTTCCAATGCTGTCCATATATCAGCGTCTGTATATTTATCGAATGGATCCATATTGTAGCGTAAACTGGCGGAAAATAGAACTGGTTCTTGAGGAATAATGGCGATCTTTGACCTCAGCTCCTGTAAAAAAAAGGAAACATTAATTTGTTAAAAATGACTTTAAATAGAATAAAATAAAAAAATAACCAATAAGTTTTCTTCATACTTTTAGTGCGATGTCACCTGTATCGACATCATCAATGAAGACGTTTCCTTCAATGGGCGCCAATCGGAACAGTGCTGATATCAGTGAAGATTTACCAGCTCCCGTACGACCAACTACTCCCACCTGTAAAATATTGAATACTTACTTAACTTGGATGCTCACATTTGAGTAGATAAGCGTAGCCTTCTTGTCATTGCAGACATAACAAGCGGGAGTTGTCAAGACTTACCTTCCACCCACTTTCAACAACAATATTCAATTTCTTGAGTACTGGATCGGCATCCTTATCGTATCTGAGCGAAAGGTTTTTAAACACAAGTCTCGCCCGTTGCGGCCAGCCGCCAGGCGGCGCCGGGCCGTCCGCGACCTCTCGGGGCAGCGACGTAAACTGGACCACGCGCTCCACGCTCGTCATCTGAGAGATCACCTCCGTGGCCTGCTTTACGCCGTACTGCACCATGTTCACCAGGATCAGACCCTGACTTATGGCCAGGCCGACGTTCCCGGACTGTGTTGTACCTATTACATTAAAAAAAAATACTTGACATCATCTGAATATAAAGTCAATCAGAAATGTTTTCTCGTACACACGGCTACACATCAAGCTATATTTTTCCAGTATGAGCTGATCTCTAATGGTATAGGATTTCTTGATTGGATTTCTCTTTTTGTAAACTGGAAATGTAAGCTTGATGTGTAGCCGTGTGTACCTAGATGGAGGAATCTTACCATCATCCAGGAACAAGAATGTGTAGGCAACGACGACTACATAAACTGCACAGATAAGACTCAACCAAATGGAAAATGCAGTATTTGTGACGATTGTTAAGTACCTGAAACAAAAAGAACAAATTCATAACCCGTAATTAGCAAAATACGAGTAAGTACCGTATTCTGCGTAACAATCTAATAGAAAACAATTTGATGAGTTTGGTGTTGAGATTGAGAATCAAAAGACCAATGTTGTGTTGCTACGACGAAGTTGCGATTACGTAACTGCTACGATTTCGTAGCAGATACAATCGCTCCGCTACGAACGTTTTTATGCGGTTTTATTTAGCTTGCCCTGTTTGTTTATTTATTTGTTATCTGCTACGTAGGTACGATGGTGCGTTTTTAAGTTCGCGGAATGAGAGGGTTGGAGGGGTTGATTCGGCTCATTAGGATCATAACGTGTTCAGTGACTCATAATTAGTATAAATACGAGGTTTCATTGTTAGTCTGAGCTATCGTTAACCAAGCAAGATAATCGGGAGTGAAAAGTGAAATATGGAACAAATTGAATATCGTGCCGTTATAAAGTTCCACTGTTGCGACCATAATGAATGAGATGTCATTGGTTTACGGCGACTCTTGTCCACGAAAAACCATGGTGTACAAGTGGCACAGATTATTTAAACAAAGAAGGGAACACCTTGAAGATGAGCCGAGGCCGGGCAGGAGCATCGAGGTGACCACGCCAGAACTTATCCTTTTGGATAGTCGATCGAGTACAATTTTTTGGACTTTTTAGTCCAAAAAATTTTACTCGATGATGCTCGACTAAAGAAGAAACAAGTCGCAGAAATGGTTGAAGTATCCGATACAACCATTTTTAAAAACCTGCACGATCATCTTGGCATGACTAAGGGCAGCGCAAGATGGATGCCGAGAATGCTTACGCCGCCGCAAAAACAACAGCGCGTAGAGAGTTCACGCGCATTTTTGGACCTCTGTAATGAAGACAAGGATGGTGTATTGAATCGAATTGTTACTGGAGGCGTAACTTGGGTTCATCATTATGAACCTGAGTCGAAACAAGACTCCATGCAGTGGCATAAAAAGGGCACAGCACCACCCAAGAAGTTTAAGGTGTCACAGTCAGCTGGGAAACTCATGGCAACGGTCAGCGTTTGGGACTCGGAAGGAATATTATTGATCGATTATAAAGATTTTTGAAAGGCGACTAACAAAAGGTATTTACAAGGCAGATGTGAGTGGAAACGCCGGGAGGGGACGCCCCAGAAAGACATATAGTGACCTCATTAATGATGTTCTTCAAAAAGGTCAGGTGCGTAGTACTCGCAACCGGCGTGCATGTATGATCAGATGTATGAACTTAAACGAAGCAAAAGGAGTATGTAAGGAGCGTAGCAGGTGGCATTCTATAGTTTCTGCCTACCCCCATGAGAAAAAGGCGTGAGTTTATTTATGATTATAAAGATAAAGGTGTTTCTATAACCGGAGAATACTACGCTTCAAGATTAGAGTGTCTAAAAGAAGCCATTAGAGAGAAAAGACGGGGAAAATTGACGAAACGTTTGCTGCTTTTGCACGACAACGCGCCCGTCCACAAGAGCCGCGTTGCGTTGGCTGCGCTGCTTATGCAGCGGTGGGCTTCGATATTTTGAATCACCCACTCTACAGCCCAGACCTGGCCCCGAGTGATTATTACCTGTTTCCAAAAATTAAAAAAGAGCTGCGGGGTAAAACAATTACCATCGATGATGAAGTCAAGGAGACAGTTTCGACGTATTTTGAAAATAAAGAGAAAACATTTTTTTTATGATGGTATGAATAAATTAATTGAAAGATCTGAAAACTGAATCCGTCTTACAGGTTTGGATTGAAAAGGAAAATAATTTGGTTTTTTTTAATTTCCACCCCTTATCCCCCATTCCGTGAACATAAAAACGCTATACGCTAGCTGTCAATATTCTATTTTGTTGCATCTACCAAAACGTGCATTGTATGTGTATCTATGAGATCTCGATGAATAGGGTTATTTTAAACTTATTTTTCCTACAGTAGTTACTTACCAAGCGGCAGTGTGTACGTCTTGCTTGTCGTCGAATTGGTCTCGTAGCATCTCCTGGGCGCCGCACGCGCGCACCGTATTGAGTCCCGCCATCGTCGCCGAAACGTGCGAGAATACTGGGCTGCGGGTTGTACCCTCCACCCTAAGGAAAATATATTATTACTCCTTGTTCTTTTATGAGTTGAGAAGTCTCTGGAGAACCATTTTTTAACATTCAAGAGGCAATTAAGAAAATAATAGGATTTGTTACACACCAAATTAGAAATTCAAAGAGCCTCAAGGCTCAAGGCTAACCAAGTCTGAAGGATAGAGTAGTTAAAGCCACAAGTCTCCAGACAGTTACGACTATAATTTTTAAAAGCTTAATCAATCACCTTTTAATAGCCTGTGCTGTGCTTAGGAATATAATCGTCCAAATGTACATGAGAACTCCGCACACCGCCGTCGTCAGAAGCATGTAAGGGTTTACGATCGCTACCATCACGAGGATACCTAACATTACCATGAAAATCTGTGGACGAAGAAAAACCGTTTTAAAAGTAGCTCCAAAAGTCATTGTAGTCAATATAATCTATACTTAGAGGTAGCCACATACTTGTATGCTGTCCAAATACATCCTGGGTAGGATCTCGTCAACAACGCCCATGTCTTTGGAGAACCGGTTGAGGATACGCCCCGAGGGGTTGGTGTCAAAGAAGCGCATGGTGGCGGCCAGGATGTTGCTGAACATCTGGTTGTGCAGCTTGATAGAACTGCGCATACAAACCCACAGGAACAACATCGATCTGGAATTGATGCTATTTTTAGGAAAAGTAAAATAATAGCTTCTTGTTCGACTGCTGTAGCCTAACTTTTATAGAAGCGCTTACTCTGAGAAGCATCATACTTCGTATGACGAGCGCTAAGCTAATCTTGCTACAAGTACACAATTTGTCTCACCTTCCTGTAGTAAGTAGAATACATCCCAAAATTCCGATCGCCCAAATATAAATATAATACTCGTGGTTTAGGGGTTCATATGTCGACGTAATGTTCTGCATGGCTAGCACGGTCTTCACCATCGTATCAATGACAGTCATATTAGGTAGCTCTGTCGACAATGGTGCTAGGGTGGTCGGCAACTCAGTCGTGAAGTTTCCACTGGTACCATTACCGTCACTGGAGTAATTGCCATCCCTTAGGCTATTGAAGAGACTAGCGTTCATATTATCTTTTTCTAGTATATGTTTTGTTTCCACATCATTCATCCTGAAAAGGTCAAAGATAAAGGTTACAATAACGTTTGTGGATAGTCATTTGGTAAAGCTATAACTAAGCTTTATTTTTTGTTTATTTTTTTTAATTAGCATAAATTATAGAGTCGGCGTTTGTTAAGGTAAAAGCAAAACGAATACTATCGCTGTAACGATGTTAATATTCATGGGAAGTTCGTTAGTATCTAGATTACTACATTCCAATTCATGTGATGGGTTTAATAGATACCTATAGGTAGCAGTTTCGTATTATATTTAGTTATTTACCAATGTGTGAGCCACAGGTCGCTCATGGAGGTGACCACCTGCGCCAGGATCACGCTGACGGTGGTGCCGAGGAGCAGGCCCCACCCAGCGCCGGCGCGGAAGTATTGACGGTATACCGCGCCAGACACGCGACCTTATGGGAATCAATTACGAACTTAGCTTGTTATGAGTTTATTGTTACATTATATTGGACGGCCAGCACCCTAATTGCGTAACACAGTTTGAATCACAATTCGAGTTTTTGCTTCATAATGGTTTGAAAATTTCGTCTGCTCAACAACGTAAATTACGCAATGGTGTGGGTGAACTGTCAAAATGAAACCCATTGCGATCGGTTCAATAACGTTTGACAAAAAATGAATGACTACTGATCATTTTAAAAAATAATAATTTAACAAACATCGCATTTCACAAACATATTTACTTTATAAGTAATCATTTAAAAAAATACCTACAGATTTCGCAAATGTTTTACTTTGCAAATATGTATTTCAAATGTTAAAATATAATTCCAAAATGTGTCGTTTGTTGTTGGTCTTGAGGAATCACGTAAGTACACGTAAACGAGTAAGTTATCATTTGCATTGTTTTTAGAATTTTCTAATCCTGTTATGATTGATTGCTTACGTCAATATATTGAAGTGTTTGCTAATGGTACGAGATTCGATTTGCAGCCTTGTAAAAGTAGGAAGAGTTGTATTAGATATTGTACTAAAGAGGACGTAAGTCCTTTGTATGTAAAGAATCTGAATTGCAATTTATTATGAGGGTCCGGCTTTGAGCTAGGCGAACTTCGAGGTTTCGCTTTGCTGATCCGTTTCTTATAGAGTATTTTTGTTATCGCTTTTTGCAAAAGGTGTTATGGAAATTGGACTATGGAAGTGTGTATATGATGGAATGATTATTTGCGTACTGTTGGTCTTGATACTTTTGATCAAATTTAAAAAAAAAAAACGCCAATCAATAATCGTCAATCAATTCGAATCATCATCGTCAATTTAAAAAAATACACGCTGCACTAACCAAGTAAAATGAGAATTCAGTTCTGGCATTGTGGTCGCAGTTCTAACTCGACCTAAACCTAGCCTATTTCTGTTCAATTGACCTTCCCTACTAGACTGATGATTTAGTAGGTACTGAAATAAAAAGTAAATTAAGTAAGTAATTATCAAGCAATGCATTTTGTCCAAACACATTAAATTATACTACTCTTTGATTTTGTCAAACGTTATTTATGCTTTGCGTTGTATTACCAATGAACATGATTATAAAAATATTAGTTTGTCAAATTATGTTTGAAATGTTGTCATTCATTCATTTGTTAAATGAGTTATTTACAGAAATAATAGTTTGTAAAGTGATAACTTTATCAAGTAGGTATATTTATTTTTACGTAGGTAAGGGTATTTTAAAATGAAAATTTATGATTCGTTTTTTGTCAAATGACAGGACACCATTGAGATCAATTGTCATTTTATTTATTTTTTTGTGTGTTACGCAATTACCCCGCTGGTTGGTCTAATGTCATTGTGGAAATAACGACCCTGGTAGTCGCAAGTACGACTGTAGAGTACTATCAATCACAATCTAATTGATTGTGAAGTATACCTATTGCTATCAATTGCTTCACATGTTCGAAAAATTTGTCTGCTCAACAACGTAATACCGCAATGAATGTTGTTGAACTGTCAAAATTAAACCCCCATTGCTACTGTAAGTGTGTAACGCAATACAGGTGTTAGGGGGCAGGTCGGGCAACGTGTTAGGTATTGGGGTTTACCATCATGAATTTCTCAGTAGCAGCATTGTGCCTGGTCGATGACAATAGGCTCGCCCCTATTCAATAATAGGGCTCAAACCCTCAAACGGAACTGGCGTAATGTGGGTGTACTAAACACCTTCGGGTAATAGCGATGCTACATATGATGTCAGTATACGCCATTGTTACACAAGGTGTTGTTTTTGATCTGCAAAACATTTTAGGAGGTAATTATGTTAGTGATTCTCGACCCGAATCAACAATAAAATGGGCAGGTATTTTTTTTTCATTTTATTCTTATTTACGGAAATCGGTAAGTGTGAACTTCCCTTTTTAAAACGCGGCCAGTCTGTACGTGTCCTTAAACTGTGCTTTCACACACACATAAACAAACGCAACCGACATTTCTTTCATAGATCTTAGATATGGTTATTAAGAGAGTTATTCTGAAAAACAATAAAATTTAAAAATCTAAAATAAAAAGTATTATTGATAATTGACTTATCGTATTGTTATATGATGATTTACGAGTTTCATAACAACCTCCTGAAATGTTTTGCAGGTTCAAAACTGCATCTTGTATAATTAATCAGATCACGGCCATAACGTTGTGTCAATAAACGTCATCAAATTATGCAATGCACTGACGAGTCTCGAGCAGCCGATTGTTAGTGCCCCAACCTTTGTGTACATTAGTAAAACTTATGTCCGTAACTGTACAATAAGTGCCTTAAAGGCTCCTACATACTGGCGCGACGCGACACAAAGACACCGCGTGTAGCGCTACAAGCGGTGCCTTTGTGTCGCGACGCGTCGCGCGACAAGTCGCGCCAGTATGTAGGAGCCTTTATGATAATTAACAAGAGTAGGTCGTATGCAATTGTGGCCTTTTTGATGAATTAGCATTTTGATGAGGTGCCCTGTATCAACCAAAGGTTACTTAGGTGATGTGTAGTGCCAAGGCGAACAGCATTCTTTTATGCGGTAGGTAATCAAATTAGATGATTAATGCTTTCATCATCTGCCTAGCCTTTTCCCAACTATGTTGGGGTCGGCTTCCAGTCTTACCGGATACAGCTGAATACCAGTATCTTACATGGAGCGACTGCCTATCTGACCTCCACAACCCAGTTTCTGGATACACCTTGATAAGACTGGTTGTCAGACTTTCGAGCTTCTGACGACCCGTAACGACTGTCAAAGATCTACAAATGACAGCCGGGACCAACGGCTTAACGTGCTTTCCGAGGCACGGAGGGGTCTTTGTATGTAAAGATGGTCACCCATCCACGGACAAACCGCGGCAAGCGTAGCTTAACCTGATCGATCGACCCGTGCGGCTGTTATTACTAAGCCACAAGCCCCTCATAATGAAGATTAATCCTATAAACACATATAATAATACCTATGTTCATTGGTCACCTATACCACTCAAGTCTACCTTTACAGATCCGGTATAATACTATAATAGACACTCATTAAAGATTGAATACTACAATCACTGTAATTGGTTAGGTTCACGTAACACTTGTACCTTCGGGATTGCGGTTTATAGTAAACCCGAATCGTATTGAGTAGGTACAATCAGTGAGAGAATCTCATTATTACAACATACGTACTGGGCCTCAAGTCTGCTATTACAATAGTGTCAGAATGGTCTATCATTGATTTCATAATTGTTGATTTTGACAAGTTTGGTAATCTACTAATATAATGGCGTCATTATGACTTTCCAATGGTCAAGCACTGACGCTCCATTGAAAGAAATGGCATAGAATGGTAATCTCGTACATAATGACAAATGAATGATTGGCGTATGCGGTAATCTGCTAAAATTTTGACAGTTCCTTTCAAACTCAAACTCAAACTCAAAGCATTTATTTCAAATAAACCAATTACAGGCACTTTTGAACTGTCAAGGGTTCGGTCAGTCAGTCAGAAAGATGAAGCTAGTTGCCCATTCCAAAGCGTAGTTGGTACCTATGGAGAAGAACGGGCAAGAAACTCCACGGACACTCATTTAAATCAACGTATTATGGTTACAAAATATTGTTTACATCATTAATTTTGAAATTATACATGTGAGAACGATGCAAAAGCGTCTGTAATAAAAAAATTACAACAAAAAAAAGCAATTCAAAAATTAAAATTAAAATAAGCCGTGGCAGCTAATAGATGACCAGTCTCTACTGACGGCGCCCGTTCACGAACATGACGCGTGGATCAGCACCACTCAGCTCAAACATTTTGAAGGGAGCTAAATGATCCAACACACGCGCCACCATCAGGGAGACATTAGAGTGAGCACGACATACTCCCAGCCGCCAGGGCACAGTCAAGTCAATGAAAGACGTATCCAGTAAATGGCTGCTTTATAGTACGTAGTACTCACATAACAATGTGCAGCTATACAATAGCTTTGATCAGTGACCTACCATTAGTTGGTTGGTTGTCAAAAAGTGTTTGCTATCTATCGTGTTTGTGGAATATTGAATGGAGAAATGTATTCACTACGAACAAATATTCTCGAGCTAGCCAACCCAGTGGATGCTAGAGAAAGAAGATGGACGGAATGCAAAGGACGTCGTCGAGCCCGTCGCAAGTTATACAATTATTACTACCTATATGCTTCCCACTATAACTCTGCAAGGCTGCCAAAAGAAAAGTATTGCTTACCTGTTGCACTTATTTCACTCTTCAGTGATTTAATTTTGTTTAAAATTTTACTTTTATATTCAATAAAGAACTAAAAAAGTGCAAAAATTACAATCATGATACATTTCATAATGCATACCTATTACTAAATAATACTGTATTTAGGTACTTACAGTGCGCCTTTCTGCCGTGTCGTTTTATTGGGGCAGTCCACCGATATCGAATTTAAAATTTGGGCGCACTCCATCCAATATCGTTTGGATAAACTTCTTGGTGATTTTCCAGAAAATCAATTAGAGCCGAAATTTGCTCAATTAGCACCATTTTGTATAAAATGTAATAAATAAATAAAAGATAATTTATATACACAAACAAAAATATAATTAAAACACTCAAATGAAAATAAATAACTAACAAAACACCGACCGCTAGAAATAAAAACCGGCCAAGTGCGAGTCGGACTTGCGCACGAAGGGTTCCGTACGGCAAAAAAATCATGCCTGTTGTATGGGACCCCTTAAATATTTATTTTATTCTGTTGTTTAGTATTTGTTGTCATAGCGGCAACAGAAGTACCTACATCATCTGTGAAAGTTTCAACTGTCTAACTATCACGGTTTATGAGATACACCCTGGTGACAGACGGACGGTGGCGTCTTAGTAATAGGGTCCCGTTTTACCCTTGAGTACGGAACCCTAAAACAGATTAACCTCAGTAAGCAGTAATTTAACATTTGACTTTGACAGCTAAACTGATAAAATATTATTGAGTTGTATAGTTTCACATAAATTTAATGTTTTTGCTATTTACGAACTTCTTGCTACTTCAGATTGCTTATAACACTAATAAATAATATGTAAATATATATATAAGAAATCTGGCATGACTAACTGTTCAAATTAAGTAGTAGTTTTTCGAAAATCATTTCTACTAACGGGTTTTGTAATAATGGCAATACGACAATGTCATTCTACCACGATTCTATTACGAGACCATTGACCGACCAATGATCGACCATTATGAATTTAGCAGATTACGAACTTTTAGCAAAATGACAATGGGATCGTGTTGGAATGACGAGTTTATTAAAAATAGCAGACTTTGGCCCCTGATGACGATGACAAATGACGCGACGTCTATTGACTAATTTTTTGCTAGCATCGTGACTCGTATCTCGAGGACGAGTGTCGTCGCGCCATCAGTTTAGATAAGCGACTATTTACAGTAGATTGATTACCTACACATTTACAGTAGATTGATTACCTACACATTTACAGTAGATTGATTACCTACACATTTACAGTAGATTGATTACCTACACATTTACAGTAGATTGATTACCTACACATTTACAGTAGATTGATTACCTACACATTTACAGTAGATTGATTACCTACACATTTACAGTAGATTGATTACCTACACATTTACAGTAGATTGATTACCTACACATTTACAGTAGATTGATTACCTACACATTTACAGTAGATTGATTACCTACACATTTACAGTAGATTGATTACCTACACATTTACAGTAGATTGATTACCTACACATTTACAGTAGATTGATTACCTACACATTTACAGTAGATTGATTACCTACACATTTACAGTAGATTGATTACCTACACATTTACAGTAGATTGATTACCTACACATTTACAGTAGATTGATTACCTACACATTTACAGTAGATTGATTACCTACACATTTACAGTAGATTGATTACCTACACATTTACAGTAGATTGATTACCTACACATTTCTGCCGATTCACCTTTAACTATCAGGAAATCAATTATGGCAAATGACCATTACACTAGTAGGTAAATAAAGACATCAAGTTATCTTAGATAGTGGTGACTTGATCTGCAATGTGTGGGAAAACCACAAATAAGTATTTAGGTCTTCTTTCTGTTTCGTGTGGCAAGTGACTAACCTGGTGTCAGAGTTTATATGCCGCCCATGAGCCCCTGGCTTTGGCTTCACATGCCGCACAGTGGAACGAATGTATGGGAGCGGTTGGACGTAGACATGTCCGAAAAAAAAGAGTAAAATTATGCCAAACTAATGATGCCATCTTATTCGATTACTTAATGCCTTCATAACTTGTGGTGATGAATTTCTTCATAACTCCCATATTTCGGGAGTAATTTGAGAAAATGTGAAATTTTACTATGAAAATGAGTGTATCGAGCTCTCTCCCTCCTGATTCCGGGCTTGTTTCAAGTAGCGGTCTCTAATATCATAATGCTAATACTAAGAGCTATATTTAATACTAAGACACATAGTGCGCCAAATGTGCACTTTCTGGGATAAAGAGTGATGTTTATTTTATAACACAATTTTTTTATTTTTTGTTTATTTTGTTGATTAAAACCGTTTTTCTAAAGGTTTACCTTATTACAATAACATTTCTGAGCAGCCAATTAGAGAAGATATAAGCTAATTAGGATATATAATTAGGGACTTAAGGTTTACATATAAAACTGATGCACTAATGATTACTGATAAGAACATTGCTATTATTTAATTACTAAATGGCTCTTAATACACTAATTTAGCATGCATCATTTACTAATTATCACAATAACTAATTACCTTGCAATATTTAACAAAGGATACCTGGGATACCTGGATTTTATATAAATAGGTCACTATTAGTAACTTTAAAATCAGTGTTGATTTACACCTCGTTGTATCCAAGCTAATCTCGCAATGTATTTTCCAAATTTTAATACAAATCTTGATATTCACGTTGCTTTATGCGCACGCGCACATAAAGATTTACGCGACATTAACTATTTGTTCAGTGTTTTAAAAGATAACAGTTGTGTTCAGTTATGTGAAAGTGCTGAAACAAGTTTAAAAGACTGGTGTCGTCGATTTTGCTACCGCATTTATGCAAAATGGACACAGTCTGGAAGAAGCACAGATAAGTTTCGGAAGAAACATGAGATTTGGCTACAGGCTGCAATTCAATGGCCGGAATTACAGAATGAAAATATGGAACCTTCTACAGAAAATATAAGTGACGTCATCGAGCCCATAATTTCTCCTGCTAAATCTGATGCTTCAACTTGTACACATCCTAGTCCTCGTAAATCTTTTGAGGACCTTAGTAACCGGCAAAAAAGAAGACGCACTGAAGATAGTCTTTCATGCAGCAGTAGCAGCGCTGAAATTATGTTTTCGGCCGAAAGGGCGCTTCAAAAGGCAGGACAAAGCGATACAGCTTATGTTATGAAATACTTGACGGAGAATCCAGAAGAGTCCTCAAAAATCAAAGCCTTCATTGAAGGTAAATCAATTCAGGTACGGGAAATATCCCCTTTGAAGGCATTGGCTCTTTATGTATCGATGAACTTATCGAAATGGCGCTATAACACTCTTCGGGATTTCAACACTCAAGAAGGAGCTCTTCAATACCCGAGTTACTACATGTTGGTTAAAGAAAAAATTAAGTGCTATCCGGCCAAAGAAGATCTCACAGTTACAGAGAGCTCTGCAAAAATCAAATTACAAGCCTTGATGGATTTAACCTCAAGAAGACTTATTAGGTCGTTAGAAACCCCTGTTGATCCCAATCAACAGCTCGTATTGACCAGCAAATGGGGTTTTGACGGATCATCTAGCCAAAGCATTTATCATCAAAGGACGAGTGAAGATGAGCAAATCGATCTTGCTAGTAATTTTATGATTAGTCTTGTACCACTGCGGCTCGTCTCAAAAGGTGTAACAATTTGGGAAAACGAGCGACCATCTTCCACTTCATTTTGCCGGCCAATATTGTTTAAGTTTATAAAGGAAACCAAAGAAAATGTGCAGAGAGAGATGGCTGAAATCGAAGCAGAGATTGAAGCCTTAACTCCATCCACCATCACTGATGGAATTAGTGTCAAACACCAACTGCTGTTGACAATGATTGATGGTAAAATTCATTCCATTATATCCAATACAGCAGCTTCAGTGTGTGACATATGCAAGGCTTGTCCTAAAGAAATGAATAATTTAGAGTTAATCAAAGATAAACACGCAAACGAGGACATGTATAAATATAGCTTAAGCACCCTTCACGCTTGGATTCGCTCAATGGAATGCTTATTACACATTTCCTACAAATTAGACATAAAATCATGGCAAGTAAGGGGTGATATAGCAAAAAGGCAAGTTGATGACAGGAAGAAAAGAGTTCAAGAGGCTGTAAGAAGAGAAACGGGCTTACTTCTCGATGTTGTGAAACAAGGCAGTGGATCCACCAACAATGGCAACTCGGCAAGGAGATTTTTTGAAAACTACACTAAATCTGCTGAACTGACCGGAATAGATGCTATGCTTTTAAGAAAAATCTGTGTGATCTTGCAGTGTATTTCATCAGGAGAGAAGATCAACGTAACTAAATTCCGAGAGTTCTGCTTTGATACTGCTAAGCTTTACGTGGAGTTATACCCATGGTATTATATGCCTTCTTCACTTCATAAAATTTTAATGCATGGGCCAGACATAGTTCAGAACATGTCAATTGTGCCCATTGGTTTTCTATCCGAAGAGGCATCTGAGGCTAGAAATAAAGATTTTAGAAAATATAGAGAGGGGCATTCTCGAAAGCATAGCAGTATCTCATGCAATGAAGATATTATGCACAATCTTTTACTGTCTTCTGATCCACTTGTTACAAGTATCCGTCCAAAAGGAAATAAGTTTGTAAAAAAATCTTCTTTTAAGGAATTTTATGAGCTTACGGATTCTGAGAAAAGTGATATCGAATTTGTTAACATAAATGATTTAGCGGACATCGATTCTGAATTTGAATTAATTGATGATGATGATGATGACGAAGATAATTAAATGATGTTATTGTTTTAAAATGTGTAACTTAGTAAATTAGAGCTTACATCTTAATTATTTATTGTACTTTTAATGAAACTAGGTAATTTATTATCAACTTACTTAAAAGTCATACTCTCATCAGTTCTTGTGAATATTTTTGTTAATATATATTTCTGTATATATATAATATATTTATAGACCTCTTAATAAGTCTGTCTGCGGTTTAAAGTAAATACAAATGGGGAAAAAACGTTTTTTTTTTTAAATTTTCATTTCCTTTTATCCCAGAAAGTGCACATTTGGCGCACTATGTGTCTTAGTATTAAATATAGCTCTTAGTAATAGCATTACGATATTAGAGACCGCTACTTGAAACAAGCCCGGAATCAGGAGGGAGAGAGCTCGATACACTCATTTTCATAGTAAAATTTCACATTTTCTCAAATTACTCCCGAAATATGGGAGTTATGAAGAAATTCATCACCACAATTTATGAAGGCATTAAGTAATCGAATAAGATGGCATCATTAGTTTGGCATAATTTTACTCTTATTTTTCGGACATGTCTACGTCCAACCGCTCCCATACATTCGTTCCACTGTGTGCCGTCGAGAAATATCTCTCAGGCATGTTCCTCAGGATGTTTTCCTTCGCCGTTTTTTTTAAACAACTGATAAAGTTCGAACTTGAGACCTATGACTTGCAGTCTGATGGTCTCATCACTAGACTATCACTAATTTGTGGTGATCTACCTATAGTGTTAACGTAAAATGATGATGTTTGGATGTTCAATCACTTAAACGGCCGGGTGAATTTTGCTGTTTTACACACGCTTTCTTGTAGGCGAGAGACAGCAGACCTTCAAGATCCTTCCTTCGAATTTAAATGTACCAATAAATTAAAAAATAATAATAATCTGCTAATCATATTAGAATTGTCAAATATTATGAAAAAAATAATCATTTAGCTCAGTGTTTATTTAAATCACCCATGACTGATAGTGTATTTAAAATTATATTTCACGCATGGTGAAATCACGCTGAATTTGCCACAAAAACAATGACGATGTGGCGACATTACTGTCACACAGTCTATCATATTCATTAGTTCAGTCATGATTCAAATTACCTTTTCCTGTTAACTCGGCAGACTCCTCCTGATCAACTTCCTCGGGCAATCCACCGTCTTGTAAAGTACTCGTAGTACTTGTATGTGACTGCAACAAACGGAACCGCATTAATGAAATCTAATTATAACTTGTAAAACTTTAAGTACTTACCTAATTCTGTTTCGAATACCCGTTTTCACTAACACTAGGCATTCATTTAGATGTCGCCTAGTGTTAGTGAAAACGAGCATAAATCTTATCAATGCTCATAATTTATTGACTAAAGTCTAATTCACTGGAGTAATCTGACATGTGCTAGCTGTCACTTTGTGTAATAAATGGTCATATTTATTATATACCGTGTGGTGTCGGACGTAAAGAATAGCACCATCCCATTTCTTCCCGTGGGTGTCGTAAAAGGCGACTAAGGGACTTACTAGAGAATGGGCACCAGCGTTCTCTATGCATATTAGCGTGGCGATTATGGCACCCCCCCACCCTAATGGGCGAGGCCTAGGTCCAGCAGAAGACGTCTTTCGGCTGAAATGATGATGATGATTATTATATTGTAGACTTTTACACTTATTATTATTAATTTATTTTACACTTATTTAAATCGATCACCATTACAATAAATATGACCATTTTATTACACAAAGTGACAGCTAGCACACACGAGTGTGGCTTTGACATTAGGCAAGATATCGTTGTACGAGCATGTAGTCGTCATCTAACTAAAGAAACACTATCAATTATTATCTATGTGGGTAATATATGAAATCAAAGTTATAAAATCTCAAAAGATAAGTAGGGATTTAGGTAAGGCAAGGTAGTCAACCAATTTATAATTGCGTGGGTTAGTGACAATCCCTCCCTTGTTATCAGATAATGAAAACTCGATGAATTCTATACTTACCTATATTATTATCTTTCGTTCGGTAAACATGTATCTACAGTTATCGACAAAATTAGATTAAACAAAACTATGCAGTTTCGGAAGAGATTTATGAATGTCATTATTTATGATTTATGAATGTCATATATATAAACTGTCATCTTAGTACCTAGGTTATTGAAAGCTTTGGATGCCTACTAGGCTACAATGATACTTACAAATTATTTAAAACAATATACCAGCACCCTAATTGTGTAACACAGTTTCAATCACACTCCGAGAGTTTTGAAGGATATTTCTAATTCATTGCTTCATAGGTTTAATAATAAATGAACGTGGCTGAACTGTCAAAATGAAAGAAAATGCGATCAATTATCATTCTAAGTGTATTACGAAATTACCCCGCACGTTCTTACGATATAGAAAGTCCGAAAGGGTTACCGAGGCCCCTGGCAACACAGGCAACGGAAGGAACACGGGTGGGTTTTAGTCAGTAAAGGCTCCTACATACTGGCGCGACTTGTCGCGCGACGCGTCGCGACACAAAGGCACCGCTTGTAGCGCTACACGCGGTGTCTTTGTGTGGCGTCGCGTCACGCGACAAGTCGCGCCAGTATGTAGGAGCCTTTAGAGTCTGACACACCCTCCCGCTCCGCCCAGAGCGGGAGAAGTTATTTGATGATTTCCCACCCAAAAAAAAAGAAATAGGTTCTAAGATATTAAAAAATCGCAATGCCGAGATTATCAATTGACTTTTGGCGCTTACCGTACCGTACAGTTAGTAGAAAAAAAACCTTGGTAAGTTGGTGGAATTACATAGAATTTTGCAGTATTTCTAAATAGTGCACGCACTGCTTTCTTGCCTACCTGGATAGAGAGTGTTCTCTGCCGAAGGTACTGTGCTTTCGGCTCATCGGGCTGATCTTCTTCCTGAAGCAGCTCAGCAAACAGTGGTGATCGCGACACATCCTCGAAACTGCCCGAGGTCTCTACTTCACCCTGAGAGAAACAAAATGACATTTTAAAGCATGATTTATGACATGATGAAGGTACGTATACCTATCTAGGTAATTGTTATTTATTATAACTTGGTTAGGCTTGCTACATATATAAATGAAATAAGTATAAATAAACAAGGAAACTTCGCGCGTCCTTGTCGATGTTATCTCGTGCCTCAAAGAGATTTCGTCAGCACAAGTGTAGGGGTCCACTAGGGCCGATGCCTGCCGGGGTCGTGGGAGAGTCCGAAAGGGATAACAAGGCCCCTGGCAACACAGGCAACGGAAAGAACACGGGAAAGTTTTAGTCAGTAAGAGTCCGACACACCTTCCTGCTCCGCCCAGAGCGGGAGAAGTTATTTGTTAATTTCCCTACGCAAAAAAAAATATATATAAAAATATATCTAATATATTAAAATATTTATATTTTGTAACAGTCAACACACTGACACAAGTTTCATAACGTGTAATAAATTACTAGTTACATAATATACCATAATTATGTGTAACTGTGCATAACTGTGTGTATAGACTGTTACAAAATATTAATAAATACTAGGAATGAGATAACATTGGCAAGGACGCGCGAAGTTTCCTTTTAGGTATATTCAGGGCCGAATTTAAAGGGTGGAAGCCCAGGGCCAACCATGAAGTGCAGGCCCCGAAAAATTTGTGGAACAGATGAAAAAAAAATCTATTTAAATAAGGTACAGTCGCCAGCACGTCAAGTTACCACAAACTGTCAAAATTATTTTAAACCTTAAAATGTTGATGGTTAAGTTAAAAATCAAATGAGAAATTTTGACGGTTTGTGGTAACTTGATGTGCTGGCAACTGTACCTTATGATTATGAACTTTTTTCTGTGATGGACACAAAGGATGAATATGTTTTTCTTATCTAAAAAAATACAAATTGTGGAGGCGTTCTTTGTGGAGGCCAGTGCCCCTGTTGCCCTGGACCTGAATCCGGCCCTGAGTATATTTGTATTTCATTTATCTAAACATGTACCTAATAAAACTTGTGCCAGTGTGTTGACTGTTACAAAATATCAATACTAGATATGAGATAACGTCGACAACGACGCGCGAAGTATCCTTGTATATTTGTATTTAACTTATACTATCTATATTCGCGTCATACGAGTATTTAATTCTCGATTCGATGAATCAGCGTGATTCAGCATAATGTTAAAGATAACGCAAAATTTCAATCATGAATAATAAACACTAAACAGTCTGTTATTTTGATTTGAACTCTTATCACGATATTATTATAAAACAAAGTCCCCCCCCGCGCCCCGCTACATCTGCCTGTCTGAACGCGATTAACTCAAAAACTACCGAACGGATTATCATACGGTTTCACCAAAGGACGGAGTGATTCTAGAGGAAGGTTTATGTGTATAATTAATTAAGGTTTTGTGTAAATTGTCTGAAATATGACGATGATTATTGAAGATGTCGGAAAAAATCATGCCGATTTGGAGCTTTACTGGTGTGCGCCGCGTAATCAATAGTAGGTGCTTTATATGAAAACAATGTATTACGGTATTATTCCTCATAAAAAGATTTATGAAACTGTAGCAACGCTTTATAATAATTATTAAATTATTTGTTCTGACAAAGTCCATAATTGTTAGTAAAAAAATTATCTTCCAAACTATGTTAGTACAAACACATTACAAAAAGTTTATGTCTATCTGCATTTCATTTCTCTCTGGACCCAATGCTGGAGTCCATGCAGACGATGTCGCAGGTAGAAGCTAACTAGCACACACGAGTTCGATAACAGCTAAAATTATAGCATACGACCGCAGCAAAAACCTAAGGTGTTTTTGTGAAACCTTATGGCACCATTAACTGCACAATACTTAGATTTTTATCTTTTTTGCCACTTTTAGTCGCATAAACATTTCGAATGACATTTTAGACCACCATTGATTGCAATATAGTTATAATTGCATCTTTATTGGCACTTTTAGTTGCACTACGATCCTGCGTGGCACACTACCACGCTGTTCTGAATAGGATAAGAAATAGTCACAAATTTACTTCTTACGGTTTCTGTTATGCATGTGAGGTAAAATGAGCTCCTCAGCTCGTAATAGTACATTATGGTACTAGTGTGTAACATTGGTGATGAGAGAGAGCCGAGGACGGTAATCATTAATACACACGTGTATCATACGACGTTTTTAACACACTTGTGAATAAAATAACAAAAAAAAACTCATTTTATTTAGTAGGTAAAAAGTTTATTTAGAGAAACAATTATTAAATGTGCAGTTAGTAAAATTATAATTAACTGTTTTTGATGGCATAGCGGTCTCATCAGATAGATTATTTATTGAAATATTTTCATGTTCTATTGTAATTTGCGATGGCTCATTATTCGTGTAGGTAGGTGAAATCCAATTATTGGATGTACTTGGTGTTTCGTCAGTAGGAAGCGCCTCAGAATCAAGTTTAATTCTTTTTGTGATTTTTGCACAAATTTCCTTCTTGTTTTGTATGGAATCTTCTATGTATGATTCTGCTACATTGCTTGATCGCCACCCACCATGACGCTTCAAAGTCATTATATCAGCTCCTGAATTAGCTAGCAATATAGCAGATGTTCTTCTGAAACTATGTCCAGTGTAGCTCTCAGCATCTGCTAAACCTAAAATCTTAGCGATTTCTTTAGGCATAGATCCAAATTTGTTTAGACCGGTATTTATTTTGGCTGACAGGTACAATTACCATTCTGGTAATTTAGAAAGATACGGTCAGTTTTTGCTTTTCGTGACCGCAAATTTTCATACTTCTTAACAATTTCATCCGCTGCCGGTACCGGTTCCTAATTTATTTGTTCTATTGAACACGATCTTCTTTTTGAATAAAAACTTTTATAAGAACAAAGCAACTCAACAAATAAAATTTAAAAAAAAAGTCATAGTTTGATTATGGGTGTCATTCTGTGCCTAATTGCGGTGACCATAGAGCCACTTTATGAGCAAGTGTGTTGAAAAATTCCTTTTTGTAGAACTGCGAGTCTGCAGTGCTTCATGATAGGAAATAATAGCTTTTTTAATAAAATGGGGAACGCTGTAAAACTGGCCGCACTTTTTGTTTGGCTTTTTTACCATATTATATTATATTTCTTGAAAATTAATATTTACAAACTTAGTTTTTTGTGACGATTAATTCTTTAAATTACAACCTGTAGGTGCATTGCCCGCGAAGTTGGTTTTCAGAGATCATAAATAGTTAAGTCTTACAGAAGAATTTATTAGCATAATACTATTAGTTTTTTTTTCAAGCAAGGTTTTTTAGCATTGTTTTGCAGATCCCTAAATTATATGTATTGTATGTGCTACAATGCAGGTGCGAAGTTATATAGTATTCACTCTATTGGACATTGTATGGAGGTTGAAGTTCTAGAACAAAGAATTTAGCAGCATACGTGGAACTAGGAGCTTCTGAACACTGATTTTTATCACTCATTTCTGCAAAAGGGGACTACAGTGGCGAAAATTAGAAACCAAGGCTGCAATAATATTGACGCCATTTTCTGAGACAACTATTTTATTTGTTCATATATTTCTGTTTATTTATACACACGGCACTGTTTAGTATGATCGCAGACATCAAGTTATCGTTAGTTATCCATAAATACACATAAATCAGCGTTATACTTATCACAAAAGTTTTGGACCCGCAGCTACGAATTCATTAGATTTTCATAAGATTTTCAATAAATTGAGCACCCAAGAATTTTACTCCGAAAACACCATACGTTTCACAATAAATTAAATTTGCTTGTTTTTCACCTAAACAAGCCGTGTATTTCAAATCACTTATTCACACTATAATTCCGCCATTTTATTATTTCACTACACGCTACCATAGCCATAATTATATAGGAACTTCATACAAGTAATATAAATTCAACACTTTCATTAAAATCACCAGAAACAAGCTGCAATTTACGATTTGGAGCGAATGAAATAATGAGTGGATGTGACGTTTGTTCATTCAATTATCAATTAGTATCAATATCAGCTTTCAACCGCTATTTTCACTTCTTATGGGTGCTTAGTAGTGAAAATAGCAGTTAAGGGTGCTTATGGGGTGAAAACAGCGGTTGTATGAAATTACAAGCGCTATTATGCAACTCTACTGGGCCTGTAAGGCGCCTCCTTAGAGCTATAGCAGCTGCAGAAGGGTTGCATAGAGCAATATGCAGCTGACTCTTGCAGCTTCTTCTTTCTTAATTATAGACGCTATAGCTCATAAGCAACCTTGTGCTGGTTGGGTAGTTAGGTACAAATAAATACGTTACAATTAATAATAATTTTAGTCGAGTTATTATAATTAATATTGTTGTAAAAAAAACAGATAGGAAATAATTTAAATATTTTGTGTATTAGGACATTAATGCTGTCGTTCGTGCTTTTATTTATCAGAAAGTTTTAGAAATAAAAATGTTCAATTAGCATTTTATAATCTGCTTATTGTATCTTGTCCCCAATGGTATTCGATTTCTATCATTTAGCTACTTTATTAGACCGAAAACTCTGTTCTATAAAGGCAGTCGATAATTTCGGTGAATACCGAAACAATGAAGAAAGGATGCCACCGCTTTGTGATGGGGTTCGTATTGTTATGATAAAAGCATGACTGCGTTGCCTTAGCCACACAGTAAATAGGGCATAGTTTAACGACATTTTCTTTATTTACAGACTACGCAGCTGCGCACCGACCACTATTGGTATAAATTGATGTCTGATGAAGCGTAGTTAATTTACAAACAAACAAGAACAATCGTGACGTTAAATTCAGGTTTTATTTTAATTAGCTTAAATAAAATTTGAAATAGATCGCCATACTTTTTTATTTAAATTCCTATAATGTCCATATTTTTCTTATTTATCAGGCTGCAATAATTGAGTAGGTACTTAGGTATTAACCAGCAACGAGTAGGTTGCATTAAGTAGGGACCTAATTATCTTTCTTTCTGAAAAACCGGTCAAGTGCGTGTCGGACTTCGTACAGTGAAGGGTTCCGTAGTTGGGATGAATTTATCCCAAAAACAAACTTAACATTGTAGTTGAAAAACATGTTTTCCCATACATCGATATACATCACAGTCAATTCTCCAACTGCAAATGTAAGTTGGTCGACTATTACTCGTTAATTACGTTAAAATTCGCTGTGATAGTTTTCCTTTTAATTTCGTTATTATATACTACCGCCATGAATCTTTTCTCTTATCCAAAAACAACAACCATTTAGCTGCCAGGGCCGGACTCTAACAAAAAATAGCACTTTAAAGCTTAAAACGCTTAACGGATCCCTGAATCGAAAAATGGTTTCCGAAGACCCGCAATATTACCAACGATACCCCACACCATGGGATAGACGAGAAGATATTGTTTTACCACTTTGTCGGCGTGATTAACATGTATACCTACTCATGCCAATTTACAGCTTTTTATTAGGTACTAAGAGTCTCTGAGCTAAGCTGGGGTCAGACAGACAGACAGACGAACATGGCGAAACTATAAGGGTTCCTTGTTGACTACTGAACCCTAAAAATGCTTGTAAAAAGCAATGAATTTTATTGAGATTTATCAGTTTACCACATGCGTGTGCGTAGGTCAGCAACCCCTTTTACATGTAATTCACTAATCTAAAGGTGACCCCTTTCCCCTAAACTACACCATGCAAAATTTCATCCAAATCGACCGAGCCGTTTGGCCGTGAAAACCACACAAACAAATGGACAGAATGTTACATTTATAATTATGGGGACTCTTTTTTACACGACTGCCCAAAATAAGGAGTGTTATGTTTTCAGGGTTCATGTATGTTTGTGAGTTTCTTTATTCAACCATAACTTTTAAACGGCTTAACCGATATCAATGTATCTGGTATCGTTAGAAGCGTTGCGTTATCCCGGGTAACATAGGTTAGTGAAAATTTAAGCCATGTAATGGGGAGCCATGGTTCTTGAAAAATAGGTTTTGATTTTCATAAAATTACTATTTTTACTAATTATACTATCATCGTCTAGAGCTTGCTTAGTACATAACAAAAATATATAACAGTAGTATTCAATATGCATTCGTTCACTATTAACTTATCAAAAGAAATTAAATAAATATAACAGTAGGTACGACTCAATATCCCATAGAATAACTTATAAAAAATAATATCGTTTATCACAAAAGTATAAAATAAAAAATAAATAATTTAAAATATTAAAAAAACACGCCTGCAGTATCAAAAGGTTCATTACAAAAATTGAACTAAAAGATTAAAAACAAGCTAAATGATTATGAACTGAATATCAATCTGTTCATTGCAGTCGGGGTACGGTTCCTTGGAACAGTTCTTTACAGGTTTTTTTTTATTTAGCTTGTTTTTAATTTTTTAGTTCAATTTTTGTAATTAACTTTTTGACAAAGCAGGCGTGTTGTTTAATTTTCAAATTATTTATTTAAAGTCGTTAAAGTACTTCATCTGTCCCCACTTCCACCCACTAAACCCCCTATGCTAAATTTTATTGAAATCAGCTAATAATAATGAGTTGTACGTATAGTGCATTGTAAAAGTTATGATACTCTTGTTTTTTTGAGTTGTTTAAAGTACCCTGTCGTTCTCCAAAACTAAAACCTATGTATCGAAACCAACCAACAAGACAAAAACAAATTGAAAGAACAAAAAATCGTAGCCTACTAGATTTTTGTAGACTAATGAAATTCAACATTGTGACTTTGCAAATCTAGGTAAAACCTATTTACAGAAACCTAACGTCAAAAACAAAATAAAAGAAAACATAAATCGTAGCCTACTAGATTTTTATAAACCAATCAAAGGCCTCTTTTAGCGTGAAGTAATGTTAGACATTGTTAGTTAGTTAAATATTGTTTTTTGCAATTTGTTCTTATGGAAGAAGTCTAACTAAGAGTAGGTACTTATTAATGATTCTAATGATTACAATTCTGTAAATACATATTTTATGGTGACACTGGAACTGAAGCGAGGTTATGTTGTACCTATATTTTCGTCACGCGCATAATGGGTAAGTACTTAATTACTTTTACTTGTTCTTGACTTTTGTTTTTATTCCCGACATACATAAAAAGGTACAAGATATGTAGGTATTGAACTTTTTCACTCAAATTGACTAAGGTCTCTCTAAATTATTTTGTTTTATTTATTTTAAAGCCTATATTTGCTCTTTCTCTTCCTAGGTGTAAAAAAAAAAACAAACAAGATTTAAGTGTACAGCGAAAATATTAATATTTTTTTCGTACCACTTGCTCAAAAAAGTGACATTCTATGCCACAAAAAGCGAACATAACAATAGTCATTTTTAATCTGTTAAAAACAGGGAAAGAAAATTGTACTGAATTTCATTCATCCTCTAGGAATGTGATTTAAATTTGGAATATTACCGAAATTTATACTGAACTACATCTGTGTTTACACCATTGAGTTTGTATATAAAGCATTACACATCTTTTTGAAAAAGGAATACGCATTTATTATGCAGTTATGATTATTAAATAAAATTACGAAAACCGACGAGGCCGTATGAGCTTGATGCCTTTGCTTTTCCGACAAAAAAATATTAGTCTAGGAATATGCCGCGTTTTTGTTTTCTTTAAATACATAAACGTTAAGTTTATTTTAATTTATTTTTATAAATAAGTTAATGCTCTAAAAATACGTTACGATGTTAAATCAAAGCGACAGTGACAGTGAATTGTCGGATTCCATCAGTGCAAATGCTGCCGCAATTATAAATAATTTGCTTCCAACAAAATCCAAGGAAAATTATTTAAAAACTTATGAAGAATTTTCAACGTGGAGAAGTGCGAAAGGCCTATCAATTTCAGAATCAGTACTTCTTGTCTATTTTGATTATTTATCCAAGACAAAGAATCCGAATACACTTTGGTGCATATACTCAAAACTGAAAGCTACAATAAGCATCAAACACAGCATTGAAATAAATAGATTCACGAAATTACTGGCTTTTTTAAAAATAAAATCAGAAGGGCATTGCGCAAAGAAGTCTAAAATTTTTACGACTCAAAATGTGGAAAAATTTCTTAATCTAGCTCCTGACGAAATTTTTCTGGCCACAAAAGTAAGTATAAATGATTTAACTATGAATAATTCGTATCTTAGTAATGGTAATTAATTATTCTAAATATTTACCTGTTTTTTATCTTTGATATAGGTGGCCTTAATTTTTGGACTCAATGGTGCTTGCCGCGGATGTAAACTTAAAAGTGGAGGACGTTGAAAATCATTCCAATGAGTTGCTGCTGATTAATGTAATGGAAACTAAGACAAAGAAAAATCGGTCATTCATTGTACAAGGACAATATACTAAAATCATTCATAAATACCAAGCATTACGTCCCACCAACATGGAAAACAATAGATTTTTTATAAACTATCGGAATGGGAAATGTACTCGACAAGCCATCGGCAAAAATAAAATTAGCAATATGCCAAAGGAAATTGCTAAATATTTAAAACTTAAAGATGTTGAACTCTACACCGGTCACTGCTTTAGAAGAACTTCGGCGACTTTCTTGGCGGATTCAGGGGCGGATATTACGTCAATAAAAAGACACGGTGGTTGGAGCTCTGATGTAGTAGCTGAGGGTTATATCGAAAGCTCAATGGCGAATAAAACCATATTAAGCAGTCAAATTAACAAAAATATAAAACTTAATCCATCAGAACCACAACCATCAACTTCCGGCATCTTATCTTCGTCCGTAACTCACGATGCACCACCACCACTATCTCCGACGTATACTATCTACAATGAAACGCAAGTTCTTCAGACGCAAGAACAGAGAAATACTCAAATCAACTCATCAACAATAAATGTACCAAACAAAAATGTAACTCTCTCTATCAATAATTGGACCAGTGTTTCGACTGTTAACTTTTACTTTTAATTGTCATTATTTTTAATAAATGCTTATCTCATATTATTATTGTGTTAATTTTTTCGCAAATGGTACGAAAAGTAGAGTATTTTCCTCGGTGATAAAGCTGTCTTAGTCTTGGGTGAACTTAAATCCCTCGCTACACTCAGGACTCGTCTTAAATCCCTCGCTTCGCTCGTGATTTAAGTTTTTAACACCCTCGCTACGCTCGGGAGTAAACCTCGAGTCCTTCATTACGCTCGTGTCAGAATATGTAGCATCATATAAAATTAATCTACGATTTAATTATTATCCTAAACTGTCGCTGTATTTCTAGACAAACAGTCAATTCCGAACGAAACCTGTGATCTGTGAGCCAGTCTAAATAAATACAAAAACTTATCTTACTTTCACCTAAAATTAAATGATAACAGTAAATAGTATTTAAAATATTTCCTTGATTTATGTTATATGCTATTTCGATGTATAAGTTGTTCTTTACCAAAGGTTTTTATTGTGGATTAAAAGACTACTATTACGAACAACGTTTCTAGACGAAAAGTAGGTATATCAAAACCTAAGTTATGGTTGGTGGTTTTTAGATTAACCAAAACAAATGTTTATTTATTTAGAATTACAATAGATGATTAAGCTATAATTAATATTATACTATAATGTTTATTACGATTTTATATTGCTATTTTCAAATAACAAGTAGTTTAAAATGATTTCCAGAAATTGTAAGTTGATGTTAATAACTTATAAGTTTACTTTTCGATTACAAATAAGTACATACTAAATTGCTAAATTATCTTATTAAGTTTTAAAAAGGTTCCACTACCTTTGATTTGTTAATTATTACTTAAATTAGAAATGATTAAACAATAATTGGTGACCATCGGCGATTGGTCTAAAATGGCGGCAACGTTGGTTGTACTTGATGAATATGGGGAGACTATAAAAGATGGTGGTACCCGCGAGTTAAAGGACCTTTTTGGATACAACTGTTGTGAAAGATGGACTACTTGTAATGTTCCGTAAGTTAATTGATCCTATTACTTGATTATTGCTGATAACTATGTTTTTCTGTATGTGTTATAATATGTCATAAGTGTTAAATCGAGTTAAGGAATATTCATGTTCTTTTTCATTCCGTTTATATTTCTATAGCTTTGACAAATGGTCGAAGAGATTAATGTGATAAAGATAATGTATACTAATTTAAAAAAGTGTTGATAAAATACTTTAAACCAAGCTGCCATGGAGTTTCTTGTCCTTCTTCTCCATGAAGACCTAGTTTAGGAACGGACAACTAGTTTTCTCTTTAACTGACAAGTCCTAATGTAATAAATAACTAGTCTTGTCTTTCTGTGCTTTTCTTCATGAAATCCTTTCCCTACACACCATATTCATAGGTACTTTCATACACAGTACATAACTAGTAACCATTCTGACACTCAAAACTTGCTAATTTAGTGGATATCATTACCTATAGTATTCCATATAGTATTCCATCCACTTATTAACTTATCTGACACTCGCGATTTAAATCGTCACCCGCAACAGAAGACACTGCTTTATCCCCTTGGTTACTACTATTAAATGTCAGTAATATACATGCAAAGTAACCCCTGTTTTAGAAATATAAAACCGTTTTTCTTCTAAACTATTAATCGCTAGGTTTTTTTATAGTCATCATGATATTACACAATACAATACCTAGGGAATCGTCGGCTTATTTTTTTAAATAACCTTTTTATTTACTTATTATTTTTAACGTAAATCGATACTTAATCGCGTGAGCGTCCTCTCTGTCGCCTAATAAACAAAATCAACAAAATCAGTAGCTTTGTTAGTTTGTGTGTGCAAATATTAGAGTAGTTTTTAGTATAAAGTTAGTTAGTAGTAATAAATACATAGAGATTATTTGTGTTATTTATTAGGTATAATTTTAATTAATAAAATCAATATAGGTGACAAAAAAAAGACGCAATAAGCGTAATTAGAAAATAAAATACAAGAGGAGAATACAAAGAATGAAATAGTAAGTAAGTTGAGTACCTATCAAACATTTTATTAGTAACAATCAATCAAAAGTTTTGATAAAAAATAGGTAGGTGCGTGTAAACAGTATGCGTACTAGGTATCTTCCTACCCGCTGCTTATGCTTCAGTAACAAGCTATAGATTCGCATGCAGCGAATCTATAGCTTGATACTATTAGACACGTACGAATTTACATTGGCCACATCTATGCGGCTAGTGTCAAAAATCTACGTACTTATAATTTAGATTGGAAATAGGTAGGTAAATGAAGTAAATCAATTAGACCAATGGCATGAAGTGCCGCCGTATCGTGGCATGCCACAAGATAGAAATGTCACAGTATTTATAAGTAAAGCAGTATTACGTCTTCATACATTTTTTCAGTTTAATTTTTTTCAGTTCCACTGACTATAAAATGTTATCATCACCCAGTGAACCCAATGTGCAACAAAATGCACATCATATGAAGAGGGAGTCAGATAAAATTATTTTCGTCACAACTAAAGGGTTATTTTAATCCCGCATATTAGGGGAAAAGTTGGTATTTTTCGCCCAAGGGCGGAAATGTTACATTACCGCCTGTGGGAGGTAATGTGGAAATGTTACATTACCGCCTGTGGGAGGTAATGTAATCGACGTTTTTGGTTGGTCGTCTAACATTACTTTACGCTAAAAGAGGCCTTTGATTGGTTTATAAAAATCTAGTAGGCTACGATTTATGTTTTCTTTTATTTTGTTTTTGACGTTAGGTTTCTGTAAATAGGTTTTACCTAGATTTGCAAAGTCACAATGTTGAATTTCATTAGTCTACAAAAATCTAATAGGCTACGATTTTTTGTTCTTTCAATTTGTTCTTGTCTTGTTGGTTGGTTTCGATACATGGGTTTTAGTTTTGGAGAACGACAGGGTACTTTAACCAACTCAAAAAAACAAGAGTATCATGACTTTTACAATGCACTATACGTACAACTCATTATTATTAGCTGATTTCAATAAAATTTAGCATAGGGGGTTTAGTGGGTGGAAGTGGGGACAGATGAAGTACTTTAACGACTTTAAATAAATAATTTAAAAATTAAACAACACGCCTGCTTTGTCAAAAAGTTAATTACAAAAATTGAACTAAAAAATTAAAAACAAGCTAAATAAAAAAAAACCTGTAAAGAACGAACCGTCCCCCGACTGCAATGAACAGATTGATATTCAGTTCATAATCATTTAGCTTGTTTTTAATCTTTTAGTTCAATTTTTATAATGAACCTTTTGATACCGCAGGCGTGTTTTTTTAATATTTTAAATTATTTATTTTTTATTTTATACTTTTTGTGATAAACGATATTATTTTTTATAAGTTATTCTATGGGATATTGAGTCGTACCTACTGTTATATTTATTTAATTTCTTTTGTTATGTTAATAGTGAACGAATGCATATTGAATACTACTGTTATATATTTTTGTTATGTACTAAGCAAGCTCTAGACGATGATAGTATAAGTAGTAAAAATAGTAATTTTATGGAAAAAAAAAACTATTTTTAAAGAACCATGGCTCCCCATTACAATGCTTAAATTTTCACTAACCTATGTTACCCGGGATAACGCAACGCTTCTAACAATACCAGATACATTGATATCGGTTAAGCTGTTTAAAAGTTATGGTTGAATAAAGAAACTCACAAACATACATGAACCCTGAAAACATAACACTCCTTTTTTTGGGCAGTCGTGTAAAAAAGAGTCCCCATAATTATAAATGTAACATTCTGTCCATTTGTTTGTGTGGTTTTCACGGCCAAACGGCTCGGTCGATTTGGATGAAATATTGCATGGTGTAATTTAGGGGAAAGGGGTCATTCATGTATTACGTAATCAGCATTTCAGCCAGCAATGGTAAGCAAAGCTGCTATTGTTATGTAAACGTCACCAACAACGAAAAATATTGTGAACCAGAACCAAAGCGAATGTGTTTTAGTTGAATTTCTTTGAATTTTAAAATACTCGCTTTATTTCTCGTTGACAAGATTGTTCGTTGGTGTCCTCATTTAATATTACATTGTGTCACAAGAGGCCAAAGGTATGTTCTTTATTCACGATTGTGCATTTATGGCCCGAGCCGTAGGCGTGGGCGGTTGACCTCACGTGGGAATGGATGAATGAATTTTTGGACTCGATTATCACATAGCGCTTTTCGTTACACATACGAGGAAACAAAAATATTCAATCAAACATTTCATGCAAACACAACATGCCACAATCATGGCGCCGATTGTGGGTCAGACAAATAAGTTTTTTGTGCGTCATCTATTTAGCTACTGTCAATTGCGACCAATCATCAAATTCAACGTTGTGACTTTATGGCAAAACTAAAAACTATTTACCGAAACCTTACGTCAAAATCAAAATGAAAAAAAAAACCCTAGCCTACTAGATTTTATTAGTCTAATGAAATTCAATATTGTGGCTTTATGGCACACTTAAAACCTATTTACCGAAACCTCACGCTAAAATCAAAATTAAAGAAAAAAATAATCGTAGCCTACTAGATTTTTGTAGACCAATCAAAGACTTCCTTTAGTGTGAAGTAATGTTAGACGAATAATCAAATGCGTCGATTACATTACGGATGGTAATGTTACATTTTCCGCCCATGGGCAAAAAAAAGCCCAACTTTTCCCCCTATTATGCGGGATCAAAATAACCCTTTACGATGAAAATAATCTTCACTCTCGTGGTGAAACATGGATTGGTGACTTATTGATAATAAATGTCTTTATTGTTTAAAATGATTTCTATTTTCCTTTAGTTTATTCATAAAAAATCTCACTTCATACAAATTATTTGTATGAAACGATTTTCATCAAATAAAGCTGAGAATACTCTAGACTACGTCACCTTTCAAACAAATAAAACTAAATCAAAATCGGTTAATTCGTTCGGGAGCTACGATAGCACAGACAGCGTTTTTTTTTATAAATACGTAATACTGCTTTCCTTGCCAATACTGCGGCCGTGCGCATAGGTGGTACGTATGCCACTCCGCTCGGTGCGATGCGAGCAAATCGTTCGCGCAGCGCGTAATTATTGTCAGGGGCTTTTTTTTTTTCATTTGTGTGGGAAATCATCAAATAACTTCTCCCGCTCTGGGCGGTGTGTCAGACTCTTACTGACTAAAACCCACCCGTATTCCTTCCTGTTGCCTGTGTTGCGGGGGCCTCGGTGACCCATAAGTACCTTCCCGCGACCCCGGCAGGCATCGGCCCTAGTGGACCCCTACCTTTGTGCTGACGACATCTCTTTGAGGCGCGCGTGGAATACAACGCGCCGTCGACCCGGGCCTGGTCCTTACCGGACGGTGAGCTACCCATAGTACCCATTGCTCACCGTCCGCAAGCCCGCGCCTACGGTGGCCGGAAATCCGCCCGGGAATCCCGACGCCCAGGGCTTCTCCTGCGGCGGCTAGGGGCGAGAGGGTGCGAAATTTGCCTTTCTCTCAATCGTCCCGCCTCCTCCTTCGCGAGCATTACTGCGAGGACTGCGCGGCGCATTTTCATCGGTAAAAACCACTCGAGCAAGGTCAACGGCGTACAGCCCGCTCTTAAGTCAGCTGAGTGAAACCACGAGCCGACCCCATTCACCCCGAAGTTAGCCGAACGTTACCTGGGTATCGCCGAGCTTTACGAAGTAGACCGAATGACTCGTGACAGTTCACTATTTTCTGATTTTCGGCTTGGCCGAAGCTTAGGCTGCTTTATGGACGAAAACGAAAATATGGCGGAGTTTTGAGTTTTTGGCGCAAAACGAAAACCAAAACGAATATTCTGTCGGTCACAGTCAATATGTAATTTCGATGCAGTTCGTACCAGAATAGATAGGTATTACTTATAGTTAGGTAAGTACCTAGTTATGTACAATAAAATGTACTGTTTGTTGAGTTAATTACTTGTGCAATCAAGTAGTTTATACAGCAATCATGAGTTGATATGTTATACAAATAGTTTCGTTTTACAGTTATAGGTAAAGATATCAGCTGAAAGGTAAATATTCAGCTGTTAATGCTGTTATTACGATATATGGCTCGGCGTTTATTGGATTTACTGTTTTAAGTATTGACTTGTTAGCTACTTCAACATATGTGTTTACATTTCTTTTTGTTCGTTACATTGCTATAGTTTTCATAATAGCAAGTGTTAGCAATTTTTCTTGCTGTTTATCTGTTTCACATCTGTTAACATATATGTATGTTACACACGTTATTGCCCGCGCCCGCGTATAAGTCGGGAATGTCATAACCCAGGGTCATGGCCTATCCGTGTGCCTTTCATCTAAATCTGTTCAAAGTCAAAGTCAAAGTCAAATTATTTATTTCAAATAGGCACATAAAAGGCACTTTTGAACGTCAAAATTAACAAAAAAAAATTGATTCTAGTTGCCCCTTCCAAAAGGTAGATTCGTATGGAGAAGAATGGGCAAGAAACTCCACCGTTACTCTTTTAAAATGTTTTACAAAATTTTGTATATGTACATTTTAAAATTATATTCAGCCGTTACGGCAAGAAAAGGTGGCAGACAGACAGACAGGCAGATAATAAATTAGAAATAATCTTTTATATGGTTCCGTGCCTCAAAATGAAAAATTTGAACTTTTAGACTTCGTTGTCTTTTTTCTCAGAACCGCGGAGGTATCAAGTTGAAATAGATATCAAAAACTTGGATCTACGGTCTCTTGAAGCTGGAGCTTGGAGCTAAAGACAATCAAACTTCCAAGTCAACGCAATAAAAAATACGGCCATTTATGCTCCATATTTGACACTTTCAAATAAATTGAAGCCTTAAAAATTATGGGACTTTCCGTTGACCTAGGAGCATGAACTTTGGCGAGGAGTAAGGTATTACAGTTGAAATAAAGAAAAATATTCCGAAAATTGGTAATTTATAGTTATATATTCTATGTCAACTGCAAAGTTAAGATTTTTCTACGATATGAGATCGGAAATTCATAGGCCGTGTCTTGAAGTAACATTTGGTCTGTATTACATTCAAATCGGTCCTCTCCACTCTATTTAAAGTTCTTTTTCAACCTGAAACTTAAGTTTGTCCTTTAATCCCGAATTGATAATACGGGGCCCCAAAAAAAGCGCCTCGGATTTAAAATATTTGACCAATCCTTTTAAAATAAAAACTAAATTAAAGTTTATATGTGATTGTATTAAAAACCATAAATAAAACTTACGACGATTTTAAAATATAACAACTTTGAAACCATTTGTTTTTACTTTTGTTTCCGTTTATAAATATGGCATTTCTTGTGCAGAAATTCATTATTCTGATCAAATTCAATTAAAAACATGCCACTAACCCCTGAATAGTGTACCAGAATTCTGACAATATTTGAAGACGGGCGCAGTCAGCGTTATACAGCGAGAATTGTTGGTGTTGAATGAATTAAATCAACCGTCCAAAGAGTGCTCCACCGATTTGAAGAGCCTGGGTCCAACATAACAAGGTGCACGACAGCGCGGGAGAATCGATATATGGTGTCAACAATGTTGAGAAATCGATTTCAAACGGCTGTTGAATTCAAGGCTGAGTTACGCTAGAGAACACATGAATTGGGACTGTGGATCAAGAGTAATGTTTTCGGCCGAGTCGAAGTTCATGCTATACACTTACTATGGGAGGCAAAGAATCTACAGAAGACCGGAGAACGCTATAACCAAGCTTGCATTGAAGAGAAAGTTCCATACGGCGGAGACTTCATACAGGTGTGGGCTGGAATTCCTGCTAGCGGTGATGCAAATGGCACTTTAACTGCAGAAAGACATGTGAATGAAATATTAAATGAGTATGTTAGCCCATTTTTGTAAACATGTGCGAGAAAGTACATACAGCTCGGATAGTGTTTGACTACCTTGATTGAAGATGTCACTATCTCACGCATGGAGCAGCCAGCACGCAGCCCAAACTTGAACCCCATCGAGCATGCCTGGCAGGAACTAGGACGACGTGTACGCCAGCGAAATTCCCCTCCTATCACGCTTCGTTAACCGAAAGAAGCACTGATAAAGGAAAAAAGTTAGGATACTATGGATTAGTTAGAAAAAAATACTTTAATTAAAACACAACACAAAAATACCATCATTCAGGTAACAAATTATTAGGTAGTGTAGAATTATTAATTCATTTTTTTTTTATATTTATCCTTTTTGTAATCATCACATCATCATCTGCCTGCCTTTTCCCAACTATGTTGGGGTCGGCTTCCAGTCTAACCGGACGCAGCTGAATACCAGTATTTTACATGGAGCGACTGTCTATCTGACCTCCGCAACCCATTTACTGGGTAACACGATACCCTTTGGTAAGACTGGTTAAGACTGTCTGACACATATTCAACCTTTATTGCAAGTTCGGTCTTACCATTATGTTTTTTTCTTGTGGAATGTTCGATTTTTTTCAATATTCATTTTTCTTGTCAAAAAACTTGTTTTGGGGCTGATTCCTCATCGCTCCGGCTGAGAAGCCATTCTTTTTTTTTGGGTCACCTACTCCGAGTGCTCAATCTATTTTTACCCGATTGCCCCAGAAGGAGGGTAATGTTTTTCGAGAGTATGTATGTATGTATGTATGTATGTATGTCTATTTCTTTGGCACGCTCTGTAGCCTAAACGGCTTGATGGATTTTAACATAAGAGGTGTCGTTAGATTCGTTTTAATTGTGGGAGTGACATAGGCTATATAATATTTATATAATGCATCTGCAAATACAAAAAAAGGGAGGGAAAGGTTTTTTAAAATAAATTACAACAATATTCATATCAAATAAAAGCTAGTAATGAGTCAATTCCATAAATATTATAAGTATATTAATAAAACTAAAAAGCTTGAAATAAAATATTTTATTTAAAAAACAAAAAAACCCGACTGCAAAAACACAACTGAAAAGAGAAAAACAAGCATTATAATCTATAGAATTTTGATATCGCAGGCGGAGGGACAAACATACCTGAAATATGATGTAACTTTTGTTTGTCCCCCCGGCGATATTAAAATTCTATAGATTATAATGCTCGTTTTTCTCTTATCAGTTGTGTTTTTGCAGACGGGTTTTTTGTTTTTTAAATAATTTATTTTATTTATCATATTAATGTTGTTACGGTGTGGTGTAATTAACTAGAAGTGCAGTCAGAAGCTTGCTCTATCGAGTCAATTTACTTATTTATTTTTCCATTCTCATTTTATCTTCAGACTTGTGGCTCGATGACTTATTTGCTTATGTTTTGTTGTAGGAAAGTCCATAAAGCCAGCCTGTTTTTTTCTGGTTTTTAACATATGGGTTGAGATAAATTAACGCCTGATAAAGGTGTGAGATCAGATCAAAATACATAATTCCCGGAACTAACAACCGGAATTTTAGTAACCCGTGGAGTTCCGGTTTTTTTTTTACGCTACATCCCTTCGGAATTGTGATCCAGATATTTCTTTTATTATTATCAATATTCATTGTTATTTAATTTAAACCTTAGATATATATACCTATTAGAACCGTAGATTTCTAATGCACGTCAGTGTTAGTTAGCCTTTTCCTGATAAGTCAGTCACGTCAGTAAGTAAGTCAGCCACGACCACAGTTTAGAGCTTAGTGCCGCGGGCTTTTGAAGCGTATGTCCCGAAGCTGGTTGCAAGCAACCATATTCACTTAAATACATGAGGAATATTTTATACCTTTTTTAAATCCGTTATATTAGTTTTTTTTTAGGTTCAGAGGATCGGACAGAAACCGAAGTACTCGTATTACATAGATGTTACGAAAAACCTACCTAGTAGTGTGTTCCGTTTTGCACATTTTGGCATGGAACACAAATAAATATCTCTAATTAAATAATTAGGTACTTCTGCTATAAATTGCCAAATTATCAGTCTGAATGAGCGTGAAGCAAAGACAATACCAACTAATAAAATAACAAAATTAACTACTTATGGCTCGTGCAGACTAGCGCGATATCCCCCAGTCTGCACGAGCCTTTAATTACATTGTGCTTTCAAGCGTTAGTAACGTGTAAGTAGCGTGAAGCGAAGTAATCTTTTGCGTAAATAGTTATTTAGCAAGATAGCATTAAGTTAAGTAATTACATAGAAATTAATTATATCAATAATAGTTTCCTTTGTTTTAGAGTCGTTGTTTATTGTGTGTTGCGAATTTGCACTACAAAGAAAAGATCATTTGATACCTATAGGTACGGTAACTATTCACTTGCCTGCCTAGCCTTTTCACATCTGTGCTACCAGATGCAGTTGACTACCAGTATTTTACTTGGAGGCCTACCTATACGACAGATTACTGAATTTAAATTATTCAATCGGCAAAACTGCCGATTATTTATTTTTTAAGGTTTTGTACGTCCGAATAAAAAAAAAGACAGTTTTCCTTTTGAGGTATGGAACCCGGAATCCTTATAGGATCACTCGTGTATCTGTCTGTCAGTCTGTCGGTCCGTCTGGCCCAGCCGATTTTCTCCGAATCTACTGGACCGATTAAGTTGAAACTTTGTACACATATGAATTTCTATGACCCAAATACGGACGTGTAACGTAAATTAATGATTTTTGAATATGAGGGTCACTTTTGGGGGGCAAATTAGAATTTAAAAAAAGTTTTGCTAAAGGCTCCTGCATACTGAGGCGATATCGCGGACGCGACAGGCATATTGCTGCCTGACGCGCCCCAGTCTGTAAGAGCCTTAACTTTACCGTGTGACATCAAATGAAAGGGCTTATTGTGGGGGACTATTTTTTTTTATAATTTTAAAATAATTATATAGTTTTAAAGTTATTTAATAAAACAGATGAAAATTGACGACTTATCCCTTATCTCCGAAACTACTGGGCCTAAACATTGAAAAAATGACAGAAGTTATAGATTACTGGAAAACCCATATGAAGTATCGTGGAACTTAGTAAATCTCTCAATGTTGTGCGCACAAACTTAAAATACATTTGGATTTAAAATATAAGTATAGGAAAACATGTTTTTCAACTACAATGTTATGTTTGTTTTTGGGATAAATTATCTTGTAATAAAAAACATGGTACTCACTGTGGAGCCCCGAGAGTCGGGAGGCTCTAAACAATGTGACTTTACTAGTCGCGCTTCACCACGTGAGGTGCGACGTCGAAGCCCATGGGAAATACCTTAATTATTCATTGTACGGAACCCTTACAACGCGAGTTCAACTCGCACTTGTCCGTAAGTATAGTACGCGGCTCTGAAGTGCGCTACTCGCGAGGCAGTACCGCACCCCTCACCTTCGCTGACACATGAATTTGTTACTGCGCAGCGACTCGCCTCATGTTCTGAGTTGCCATTAAATTTGAATCGGTCTGTAAGTGCCTATACATCATTCATCCATACCGATTGAGGTTTGTGCAAACGCTTCATCTGGAGTGTGCAGATATGCAAAACAACGCTTGGTGGATACATACAAAATGGAATTGTGTTAGCTACAAGCTGCAAGCGTATGCCAGTTTTGGCTGTACATTGGCATACGCTTGCTGCTATCACGATTTGACGCCATCAGAGCCGTATTTATAGTATTCTCAGACTATCATTCCTAAAGAACCTTATTGGAGACTATTTAATGATAGAGCGGATTGATAAGGCACTGCGCATGCCACATTTCAATGCGTTTGCGTATGTTATTGATTGATTAGGTATCAATGTATACGATTGTTCATTTGGACGGAAGTTTTGTCGAGAGATATGTGCTGCGATAAAGTCGCATAATTTACTAGTGTTTGATGAGCATCACCCATTCTTAGGGTTTGTATTAGATGTTTGGGAACTCACATTGTGCAGGATGACGACCTTGTCCGCGGTCTTAAGGTGGTGTAGCTGATGCGTGACGAGGATGCGCGTGGCGTGCCGCAGCAGCCCCATCACACACTCGGACACCAGGTGCTTGCCCACGTGGGTGTCGACGGCGGAGAGAGGGTCGTCCAGCAGGTAGATGTCAGCCTGTTAGCGAGCATAATAAACAAATAAAACTCAAGTCATTATAGCGCTACAAGTTATTTTGGCGGGTGGCCAAATTGGAACTAACGTCGCCATCTTGTGTTTTAGGGTTCTGTACGTCCTTATGAGAAAACGGAACCCTTATAGGATCACATGTATCTGTCTGTCTGTCACAGCCAAAAGTTTAAATTAAGGTACATTTGCAGTTGGAATGTGTGGGAGACATGTTTTCAACTACAATGTCAAGTTTGTTCTTGGGATAAATTCATCCCAACTACAGAACCCTTGTGCGTGGTCCGAACGCACTTGGCCGGTTTTTTAATACATTTCAAGTGACATTTCACAAAACAGTTGCACAAATGATTACCAACCCCCTGTCAACGTCATTCGAGGGCCAAAAGATGTACCAGTGATTAGTTTTAGATCGTCATACAACTGCCCCCGAAAACGCCTGCCCGTTTCAATTTAGAATTTATTAGGTAGTTACCTACTTCATTCAAATATCAATTGAAACGTAATCAATATGCTCTATAACCCCACTTTACACAGCAGCTTCGCCTCGACAGTGTCAAATTCATGAAGAATGACTTTCAATATTGACTCAAGAGAACAACCAGGAAATCACTCTACTTAGGTATTTATTCTTCGAGTTACTTATTACTTATGCACTAAAGTGCGGTTTCATTAAAGTGATACGTAAAAAATAAATCATAGCAAACTGGGCGGGCCTTAGAAATTGACAGAGTCAATTACTTCAACATGCGAGAAAAGAGAGCGCAACAATGCGCTGGAACCAAAATAAAACAACCTAAGAGCGCCAAACCAAATAAAAATTGTTTAAAAATAAATTAAGCTATGTATCAAAAATATTTTCAGCCAGAGTTTTCAATTACCGAATACGCAAATTTTTAATGCAATTTTACAATGAAATTACTTAGAATTTTAGAATAACAGATTTTTTTTAAAGTTAAGGTCTTTTCGGAATACCGTTCTATCGAGGAAATTTAACCCAATTGCGTTTTCTTTGTCAGAGTATTAAACAAATAGTCAATAAACATGCATCCAAAAATTAAATCAATACATGCTGTAATAGTTTCAATATTCATGAAATAAATGGTAACGAAAAAACCCCCAATTTATTTTCGACACCTAAATGAATGCCTAAGTTGTATTTTCAACGCTCGGCTCAGCACTGAAAGTTGAAAATATCTACGTTCGTTATGGAGGGAGATAATGACTTTCATATAATTATCGCTTAATTTACTGGCGCACAAGCTTTTTCCTAATCTGGGTTACATGATCGAGGGCATGGTCCCATGCAGAGAGCAGGAGAGCAGTAGTGGTAACGGCCGCGACTTACGAGTTGTAGGTCGTAGGTTCGAATCCAGACCAGGGGGGTAACCATCACCTCTTATAGCAGTATTATTTCAATATTACTTTAGCGTGAGAAAGAGATGGAGCTATAAGTACTATATAGCTCCATCACTTTCCCACTGTAAAGTAATATTATAATAATACTGCTATAAGAGGTGATGGTTACCCCCCAGTGCTTTTACTTTGTGTAAATTATTTCATCACCACTGCTCTCAAAACGGTGAAGGAAAACATCGTGAGGAAACGGGCATGTCCTAGAACGCAAAAATTCGAAGACATATGACATCTACCAACCCGCACTGGGCCCGCGTGGTGGATTACGGCCCACTCCCTTTCACAAAGAGGAGGCCTGTGTCTCAGCAGTGGGAACATTATAGGCTGATTATGTATGGTCCCATGTCCCACATGTAAAAAATCTCCAGCAGGTATGACATGCATGTCGTAGGCACGATATGCTTTATCGTACATCGTAGTCGAGGCGCTCTCAAAAGAACTTATCCATCTACAATAAAGGTTTACTGTAAGTAGTTTCTCTCTTAATATCCTACTCTTTCATATATACATTTTTGATAAAGCAGTAGACAGTTTTTAAACATGAATAATGAGGAAATCTTAAGGGTGCAATTCTACTGACGCGGAGCTGGGCCGAGAGGAGCGGACCGTGAATTGGCTAACCACAGAGCTCGAAATCTGCGAAGTGGAGATTTTGAGCTCTGTGATTGGCTAATTCACGGTCCGCTCCACTCCACTCCGCCCAGCTGCGCGTCAGTGGAACCGCACCCTAACGATTAGATTAGCTTATCGATTAAATTATTCTTATAAGCCTCATCATAAAAACGCCATATCACTCATATAGTAACTTAACTTTACGACTATATTAATCTTCCTTATTGTTGCAAAGGTAGGTACGTAGACACTTGATTTTAATTCGTTTAATATTATACTAACGAAAAAAAGCCGTTAATTAAAAACTCAAATAAACCTTTCATCCATAAATGCTACGATAAGTTATCGTTCAACGATTATCATAGATCAAATAATGTTATCAACAAACAATTCATTGCCAAGTAAGTATTTGCTTACCTCTAAAGTACATATTGTAGATGTCCTGGCCTTAGTTAGACAATTCCCCTTTTTGTTGATATTTTAAATCCATATATCAAGAAGTACAGATAACAAACACTGACGCAATACTCGTAGGTAAGTCGCAATTTATACAGCCAGTTTTATAAGCTGCACCTACCCCTAGCTTAAACAACTTGGAAAATAGTACTTATATCTAACCAGCAAACACTAACCGCCCTTATCGTTTCGCCATGCGTCATCGACTGTGTTTAGAAACTATAACTGCGCCCCACGGCAGCGTATTTGCAACCATTTAGCTCCAAATACTGCAACGCACACTTTGGTATTACGGTAAGCAAAGAAAGTCTGTTGATTATAAAATCGAATTGGTAGCACGACCTTACGTAACTACGTAATAACGTTGCATTACAAGATATATTATAGTACTGTGTTGGTCGTAGTAGTATACAAGGTAACAAGACCAACCACATGGCCGTCAACTACACATTCTGTACATCAACCTAAGTAACGTTGCACAATAATAATTGCTGGGAAGCTATACTTTTATTCAGTGTGTAACATCCCTGTTTAGTGCTGATATAAACGAGCGGCACGACGTTGCCAATGGCAAAAGCAACTGCAACCAACCGTCGACACTCGTCGTCGGAAACCGTAGACGCGTCCACGGCGACGGGCAGTTGTCTCCCGCTCGTGTATTTGAGCACGTACTCAAATACACGAGTGGCACGTTGTCGACGGCAACAGGGGCGCGCCGCCGCGCGACGCTTCGACGGCTGCAGTTGCCTCTGCAGCAGGCTTTTAGCATGACGCTTTCTATTTCTTCGAAGAATAGCCACGGCTCTTTCTATGCAAAGTGACGTTTCGTTTCTCCTTTTTTGACATCCCACCAAGGGCGTCGCCAAGAGGGGGCAGGGAGGGGCAGCTGCCCTCCCCTAGAGATAGTTGTTGATGTCCTAAAAGGGGCAAACACCTTTCGGGAAACAGGATAAACGTTGAACATTTTGATGGCTCTACCGTGCACAACGTGTACAATTCATAGTTTTCCCATCCTCTATATATCAATTTGCCCTCCCCTGGTTCATCGGCTGGCGACGCCCTTGCATCCCACCATAGAAATCCTTCTACATAAAAAAGTACCTAGACAAAGATCGTTTGAAACGAAAGACAAGATGACAGATTGTAGAAGGATTTCTACGGTGAGATGTCAAAAACTGAGAAACGAAATGTCACTTTGTATAGAAAGAGCCGTGTCTATTCTTCGAAGAAATAGAGTGTCATGCTAAGCCTGCTGTTGGCAACGTGCCCGTATATGAGCACTTACGGTAGCGCTCAATGTAACGAAACATTGTGAATATGGGTGCATGCAACGGTACGCCCGGGTATTTAAAGTTATGATTCTTATGATGTAAGTATAACAAAAATTAGTTTTCGTAACAAAAAACCTTCAATACACACAATTCACATATTAAAGGCTTTTCCAGTAAAAAAATGATCACAATAAAGGGAAGAACGAGTGACTCTCGGCTTCGTTAAGCTTCTATTTACACCCGTTAGTTACCTGTCTATAGCAAGCCCTGGCGAGCCCGATGCGCGCGCGCTGACCGCCGCTGAGGCTGATGCCGCGCTCGCCCACCAGTGTCGAGTCGCCCGCGGGCAACTGCTCGAAGTCGCGCACCAGTGCACACGCACTCACTACCTTCAAATTTCCATCAGATTATTATTAATGGGAACTGAGTTATTTAATGTTAAACCAAATATCAAGTAGCGGGTACACTGAATAGTGTTATCACTATTATCTAAGTACTTATAAAACATGCAACGCTAGCGTTTAGCATGCTTTAAGGTCAGGTTCACCAAATTATAGTTTTAACTCGATAATATGACATTATTTGATTAACATACTCAAACTCACCTTTTTATATCGAATACGGTCATACGGCAGTCCGAAAAGAATGTTTTGTCGCACGGTAGCTACGAAGAGCCAGGGCTCCTGACTGGCATATGAGACTCTTGCGCCGCCCAGCGATAATGTACCCTGAGACGGAGACAGTTCACCAAGAATCACTTGGAGAAGGGACGACTAAATGGGACAAGAAAAAAACAACAATTAAGTTATAAGTACACATAAGTAGTGATGATGGATGTCTTTGTATTAGTACAGTAGTGACGGTATGTCGGTGACAATAAGGAAGTGACGTTTAGTCGTTTAGTGTAGTTATATATTGTTGACATCATAATCAGCCTATACTGTTCCCACTGCTGGGACATATTGTTGACATAAAACCCGTAAATATCTACATAATGAGTACCTAAGTACTGAAGTGCTCGTAGTTTTTTATTGTGTACCAGTGGGTAGTGATATTCAACAGCGGTAGGTGCAATAACGAAAACTGTGGAGTAATAAATATTTACTCCCCAGTTTTCGTTATTGCACCTACCGCTGTCTGTCTCTGCATCACCCAAAGGTTGACTGGTAGAAAATGCCTATGGCATTAAGTCCGCCTCTGTACATTTGTGTGCTTAAAGTATTAAATAAATTAATAAATAAAGATACGGCAGAAGTTACGGGAAAGAAGTTGCAGGTCTTCTTATTTTACTAAACGAGGTTTTTTTAGGTATACATGCTGGTAATACCTTTCCAGAACCCACTAATCCGGCAATGCCCACGAACTCCCCAGGCTGGGCAGTAAGTGTAATGTTCCTCAGGGTGTTTACTATAGCCTCAGGTTGCCAGCTTGCACTTAACCCATTCAGCAGCAATCCTGTATGCTTCGCCTTTTCCTTCTCAGAACCATTGCTTATTATAGCCTTCGAATCGATAGCCGGCATTAACTTCTCGGGCGTCAGTTCGTCCAACAACAGGAATTCCTAAACAGAACATAAAACGTTTGAATTATACACCTATCATTCGTACTAAATAAACATAGCACATCCGTGTTTAAATATCAATATTAGGTAGGTACGTCATTTGCAGTTTACCTCAAGCCGTCTGATGGAGACTTTCGTTTCTGCCAGAAATGCGAGCGCCAATGGGAAAAATATGTTACAGGCGAGTTGGAGTAGATTGAAGTATTGAACGAGGGAGAATGTGATTTCGGCTCGGATGTCGCCGCCTATGAGCACGAACGCGACGATGGCGGAGAACAAGATGAAGCGTTCCGTGAACACGCTCAGCGCCGTGGAGAACCCTTTGATCATAGACGTGCGCATCACGAAGCTCACCTCTAACCTAACAACATACACAGTAGTCTTTATTTATTTATTTATTTAGGATCTCCAGCAAAATATATACACAATACATGACACATAAATAACGAGCAACATCTAGTCACAAGCAAAAAGGTCATAATATTCCTTTTTGTCTTAAAGACTGGCTGTACTTACTTCCGCAGTTTATCTACCAGCCTTTCAAAAGGCTTCTCCCAAGCATACATTTTGATGACTTGCACGCCGTTCACCAGCTCGCTCATCACCTTTACCCTTTCATCTGTGCGTTTTGCAATTTTTCCTCTTAGAGTTCCTTGAAGATTACTTAAGTATGCTAGAAATAATTGCATACAAACAAGTTGATTAAAATGTTTTCAGTGTACTTAGCTAACAAATTGCATAGGAAGTTATTTGGTCGTGCACGACTGAAAAAAGTAATTATTTGTGCCTACACATTCATTCAATTGTGTAAACGTTGTAGAAACAAATGCTTCTCATCCGACATCATCATCACGCAGCCCTTTGTGTTAAGGTATTTATTTATCATTTGCACACGACGTGTGTTTATCTTAGTCGGGGTACAATAAAAAAGTCATTATCGTATTTTATGTACAGTAATTTTCATTTACCTTGGACGAGTACAGTTTGTAGGAATATGACGGTGAGCGCGGCGAGGGTGGCCCAGCCCACGTGTTGCCACACCAGGTACGACACCACCGGCACCACGATGGGCATCACCCACAGGTAATTCAGGAATAGAGCCACCATATCAAAACGCATCACATCGTTGGACATCAGGTTAATCACCTGTCCTGGCTCCGTTTTGTTTAACCCTGTGCGATCGAGCTTTAATATCTAAAATAAAAAAAATATAATAAATATAAATATAATACATTAGAGTCATACCTATATCTCTCACGCAAGTAATTCATGTACATAATATTAAGTTTTGCACCGTTACAGGCAAATTTTATGTAACAAGTGTCCAGCACTTGTTACATAAAATTTGCCTGAAGCGGTGAGACACTCAAAGTCCCTCAAGTTTCGTAAAATTAAGTATTAAAGTATGAACTTAATCAGTATAGTTACTTACTTTTCTATACAACAATGAACAGCTAGCTATTCTAACTCTCATTCCTACACGTCCTTGACTTAACTGTATGTGATTGAGCATCAAAGCTGTCACTATACTCAAAATATTCATAAGAAAGTTGTAAATATGTGCATTTCTATAACTTTCTGGGGTTTTGTCCTCAGAAAAATAATTTATGAATAACGCTAGAGTGAATGGAATTAATGGCCTGAAAATAAAATAAAAACAAATCAACATACTTGTTTATGTAATTAATAATAATAATGTTGTGTCTGTTTATCACAATGAGTCCACATGTTTGATTCATGACTTGGTGACTTGATGTACACCGACCGCTTCATTGAGAACGCATAGACACTGATTGAGATCGACCTTTGCCCGTTGCCGATCTCTTGTAATTAGTACAGTGCAATTACTATACAATTTACAACACAAACATAGAATTATGTTCATAGTAGGAAACAAATTGAAATAAAATACCTGCAAATCTAGAAAATGTTTGACTCTCTTTGTCATAGACGTAGGATGTGGCTACTTTGCAAATCCTATCTAATTTCTTTCTGGTACAAGAATGGATGTACTTGTATAGTAAAAAGCAAAACTCACCATAAAAAGATGAACAATAAACCAACAATTAGGCCACACAATAAGTACTCCACCCAAAACGATCGTATAATGGCCTTCGAGAAGGAAGGCTTGATTCCTTTTTTCTTGGCAGTGTCGAGTTCTTCCTGCCATGCCTGCTCGAGGCGGTCGCCCAGCCGACCGGAGTGGTCGCCGTCTCGGGCCTTCCACAGATCATCCACGGTAAGGCCATGTTTGAAACCACGACGGAATAGACTAAAACTCCATCTGTAACAAAATTTGAAAAATATTCATACATAAACTAACGCCTTCTTCCCACAGAAACTAATAATAATAATAATAATAATATTCTTTATTTTTCGGACAACAGTGATCCATCGTGTTAGTAAGCAAAACAAAAATAACTTATTTCTAGTGTTAGTAGCTGAGATACAATAGAGAATAATAAAAAAAAATAGTATTGTGAAAAGGACAAAGCCTGCTATGAAAAATATAATTATGTAGGATAATGAAATCTGTAGATTATTTTATACCATATACATAGAATAGACCTCATTATTTTTATGAATTCTATACAAAGCGGCCTGTTGTAGACGTGAAGAGCAAATGACCTTTATTATGAAATATATTAGAGCCATTCGAAACAGATTTCAATTTCAACAAGATTCTTGATTCTTTTTGTGCTTCATTCATTCATCGTCATTTATTCAGCATTATACCAAATCAAGTTTTTGACCGTAGAGCCAAGTTAAACCAAGCCACACAGTTACACACGTGGCATCTACATCGCCACATGCGACCTACGCAACACACTGATATAGATTTCCGAGAAACTGAGTTCCGAACAAAGAAAATCGACGAACAGCACATTAAAGGCTCCTACAAACAAGCGCGACTCGCGACGCGACACACAGTGGAACGAATGTATGGGAGCGGTTGGACGTAGACATGTCCGAAAAAAAAGAGTAAAATTATGCCAAACTAATGATGCCATCTTATTCGATTACTTAATGCCTTCATAACTTGTGGTGATGAATTTCTTCATAACTCCCATATTTCGGGAGTAATTTGAGAAAATGTGAAATTTTACTATGAAAATGAGTGTATCGAGCTCTCTCCCTCCTGATTCCGGGCTTGTTTCAAGTAGCGGTCTCTAATATCATAATGCTAATACTAAGAGCTATATTTAATACTAAGACACATAGTGCGCCAAATGTGCACTTTCTGGGATAAAGAGTGATGTTTATTTTATAACACAATTTTTTTATTTTTTGTTTATTTTGTTGATTAAAACCGTTTTTCTAAAGGTTTACCTTATTACAATAACATTTCTGAGCAGCCAATTAGAGAAGATATAAGCTAATTAGGATATATAATTAGGGACTTAAGGTTTACATATAAAACTGATGCACTAATGATTACTGATAAGAACATTGCTATTATTTAATTACTAAATGGCTCTTAATACACTAATTTAGCATGCATCATTTACTAATTATCACAATAACTAATTACCTTGCAATATTTAACAAAGGATACCTGGGATACCTGGATTTTATATAAATAGGTCACTATTAGTAACTTTAAAATCAGTGTTGATTTACACCTCGTTGTATCCAAGCTAATCTCGCAATGTATTTTCCAAATTTTAATACAAATCTTGGAATTCACGTTGCTTTATGCGCACGCGCACATAAAGATTTACGCGACTTTAACTATTTGTTCAGTGTTTTAAAAGATAACAGTTGTGTTCAGTTATGTGAAAGTGCTGAAACAAGTTTAAAAGACTGGTGTCGTCGATTTTGCTACCGCATTTATGCAAAATGGACACAGTCTGGAAGAAGCACAGATAAGTTTCGGAAGAAACATGAGATTTGGCTACAGGCTGCAATTCAATGGCCGGAATTACAGAATGAAAATATGGAACCTTCTACAGAAAATATAAGTGACGTCATCGAGCCCATAATTTCTCCTGCTAAATCTGATGCTTCAACTTGTACACATCCTAGTCCTCGTAAATCTTTTGAGGACCTTAGTAACCGGCAAAAAAGAAGACGCACTGAAGATAGTCTTTCATGCAGCAGTAGCAGCGCTGAAATTATGTTTTCGGCCGAAAGGGCGCTTCAAAAGGCAGGACAAAGCGATACAGCTTATGTTATGAAATACTTGACGGAGAATCCAGAAGAGGCCTCAAAAATCAAAGCCTTCATTGAAGGTAAATCAATTCAGGTACGGGAAATATCCCCTTTGAAGGCATTGGCTCTTTATGTATCGATGAACTTATCGAAATGGCGCTATAACACTCTTCGGGATTTCAACACTCAAGAAGGAGCTCTTCAATACCCGAGTTACTACATGTTGGTTAAAGAAAAAATTAAGTGCTATCCGGCCAAAGAAGATCTCACAGTTACAGAGAGCTCTGCAAAAATCAAATTACAAGCCTTGATGGATTTAACCTCAAGAAGACTTATTAGGTCGTTAGAAACCCCTGTTGATCCCAATCAACAGCTCGTATTGACCAGCAAATGGGGTTTTGACGGATCATCTAGCCAAAGCATTTATCATCAAAGGACGAGTGAAGATGAGCAAATCGATCTTGCTAGTAATTTTATGATTAGTCTTGTACCACTGCGGCTCGTCTCAAAAGGTGTAACAATTTGGGAAAACGAGCGACCATCTTCCACTTCATTTTGCCGGCCAATATTGTTTAAGTTTATAAAGGAAACCAAAGAAAATGTGCAGAGAGAGATGGCTGAAATCGAAGCAGAGATTGAAGCCTTAACTCCATCCACCATCACTGATGGAATTAGTGTCAAACACCAACTGCTGTTGACAATGATTGATGGTAAAATTCATTCCATTATATCCAATACAGCAGCTTCAGTGTGTGACATATGCAAGGCTTGTCCTAAAGAAATGAATAATTTAGAGTTAATCAAAGATAAACACGCAAACGAGGACATGTATAAATATAGCTTAAGCACCCTTCACGCTTGGATTCGCTCAATGGAATGCTTATTACACATTTCCTACAAATTAGACATAAAATCATGGCAAGTAAGGGGTGATATAGCAAAAAGGCAAGTTGATGACAGGAAGAAAAGAGTTCAAGAGGCTGTAAGAAGAGAAACGGGCTTACTTCTCGATGTTGTGAAACAAGGCAGTGGATCCACCAACAATGGCAACTCGGCAAGGAGATTTTTTGAAAACTACACTAAATCTGCTGAACTGACCGGAATAGATGCTATGCTTTTAAGAAAAATCTGTGTGATCTTGCAGTGTATTTCATCAGGAGAGAAGATCAACGTAACTAAATTCCGAGAGTTCTGCTTTGATACTGCTAAGCTTTACGTGGAGTTATACCCATGGTATTATATGCCTTCTTCACTTCATAAAATTTTAATGCATGGGCCAGACATAGTTCAGAACATGTCAATTGTGCCCATTGGTTTTCTATCCGAAGAGGCATCTGAGGCTAGAAATAAAGATTTTAGAAAATATAGAGAGGGGCATTCTCGAAAGCATAGCAGTATCTCATGCAATGAAGATATTATGCACAATCTTTTACTGTCTTCTGATCCACTTGTTACAAGTATCCGTCCAAAAGGAAATAAGTTTGTAAAAAAATCTTCTTTTAAGGAATTTTATGAGCTTACGGATTCTGAGAAAAGTGATATCGAATTTGTTAACATAAATGATTTAGCGGACATCGATTCTGAATTTGAATTAATTGATGATGATGATGATGACGAAGATAATTAAATGATGTTATTGTTTTAAAATGTGTAACTTAGTAAATTAGAGCTTACATCTTAATTATTTATTGTACTTTTAATGAAACTAGGTAATTTATTATCAACTTACTTAAAAGTCATACTCTCATCAGTTCTTGTGAATATTTTTGTTAATATATATTTCTGTATATATATAATATATTTATAGACCTCTTAATAAGTCTGTCTGCGGTTTAAAGTAAATACAAATGGGGAAAAAACGTTTTTTTTTTTAAATTTTCATTACCTTTTATCACAGAAAGTGCACATTTGGCGCACTATGTGTCTTAGTATTAAATATAGCTCTTAGTAATAGCATTACGATATTAGAGACCGCTACTTGAAACAAGCCCGGAATCAGGAGGGAGAGAGCTCGATACACTCATTTTCATAGTAAAATTTCACATTTTCTCAAATTACTCCCGAAATATGGGAGTTATGAAGAAATTCATCACCACAATTTATGAAGGCATTAAGTAATCGAATAAGATGGCATCATTAGTTTGGCATAATTTTACTCTTATTTTTCGGACATGTCTACGTCCAACCGCTCCCATACATTCGTTCCACTGTGCGACACAAAGGCACCGCTTGTAGTGCTACACGCGGTGTCTTTGGGTCGCGTCGCGTGTCGCGCCTGTTTGAAGGAGCCTTAATACTTTACTCGATTACAAAAATCTACATATTATATTATTTTGGTAGGCCGAGGAGAGTGCCTATGGGTGGGCATTTCCGCTAAGATGTAATCACAGTAATCACATACAAAGAAATACCTAATACTTATTATGTTACCATACATTTATCAGTGTTTTTAGGGTTCCGTAGTCAACAAGGAACCCTTATAGTTTCACCACGTCTGTCTTTGGCATGGGTGTACATATTATTAATCACGCCGACCGAGAGGTAAAATAAATACATTTTTTTTCTTGTTTTTACCTGTATGTGTGTATGTCCGTCCCTATGTTCCCTCGTAACTACTAAACGGCTGAACCGATTATGATGAATGATAGGTCGTTAAATTCGTCTTTATTGCGCGAGTGTCACTGGGTATTATTAAAATTATACAAAACAAAATGACGGAAATTTGGTATAAAAAACAATGTTTTAAAAAAATCTCCCATACCTAGAGTGGGGTATCAAAATGAAGGATTTTAAAAGGAGATTACAAAATTACAAATTATATATTTAAATGTAATTTGGAATGAGAAATGATAAAAAAAAACTATCCCGAACTTTTGGAGTGAGTGAGTAGAAGGCAGTTATAACCCGATTATACACCGTGTTGATGTCTTTTTGAAAGGTCCCTTTCTCTCACTAGGTTATTGTCAATATGTCTGTCTCTTGCTACCTGTACTAATAGCTGTAGTGTTGTGACAACTTCAAAACGAAGTCGATATTGACGATGAAAAGTATAGATGTTTTCCAATAGTAAAAAAAGTAATATTACTTAATATTTACATTTTAGATTTCTAAATATTCCGGAACTGAAAGAAAAGTGGATTAATGCATTAATGCGTTCACAGGGAAAATTGGTTTCCAAAAAATATACCGTTATTTGTTCAAGGCATTTCACACAGCTGATAATTTCTGTACTTTAAACAGACAAATCAAAAGTGTCCCCTGAGTTTCTTTTGACATTCCTTATCAGAGAAGTCAGAAGAAATGTCGACTCCAGCTAGCTTATTAAATAAAGAAGTCTTTTTTTTGTTGGGTGGGAAATTATCAAAATACTTCTCCCGCTCTGCTCGGGAGGGTGTGTCAGACTCTTACTGACTAAAACCCACCCGTATTCCATCAGTTGCCTGTGTTGCCAGGCACAATAAATTATTTGAATTTGAATTTAATTTATGATAATTTATTGTTCTTAAAATGTAGAATTAACAGACGTCGATTTTATCGATATCGAGATTATTGTTCCAAAACTGACTTGTGCATATACATATGTTTTGAACATTCGACCTGACATTGTTGCATTGACCAATCACAACCGCTGTATTTTCTTCGTCCCTCGGCCAACAGTGGTGAGTCGTGTGCCTAGATAAAATCAGTCAATCAGCTCTCAAGAGGTTTAATTCTCTTTAGCTTAGGCCGATCGTGCCTCTCTATCGCTAGTTCCGCGCTCTCGCTTGCACGCTCGGCTCAGGCGGCACGTGACTCCTCACCGGACACGGCAGCTTCGAGAGGTTCCTGTGTCGGATAAGGCGGGAGGAAACGCCCGGGTTTCACCACTGTGTGGATCGCCCGGAGGACACGGTGGAGCATACGGTGGAGGTCTGCCCGGCTTGGGCAGAACATCGCCGTGTCCTTGTGGAGGCGATCGGCGGCGGAAATCTCTCGCGACCGGCCCTGGTCCAGGCCATGGTACGGAGCGAGAGAGCATAGGCAGCCGTCACCTCCTTCTGCGAAGCAGTAATGCTCGCGAAGGAGGAGGCGGGACGGGGCGGATTTCCGGCCACCGTAGGCGCGGGCTTGCTGACGGTGAGCAATGGGTAGCTCGTATGTATGTATGTTAGTCATGCAATTTATTTTGTTCCTTTTGGTTACGGGTTGTTTCCTTTAAAACATTTTCAGAGATAAAAAAGTGTACCCACAAGGTACTGCAATATCGATATACCAAGTCTTTAATCAATAAACAACTTAAATTTGAAGCAGGTATGCCGCTTAAAAGATAGAAGGCCTGTGTCCCAGCAGTGGGATAATTATAGGCTGATAATGTAGGTATGTATGTACACATTACGTAAATGTAAGCTACGGAAGAGTGGAGTGTCCTAAATTCCTAATGCAGGCTTTTATTTGCTTAAAAGGACACTTTTTGTATTGTATTATTTGTATGTATTATGTAGGTATGCCGTTCGTTATTATTATGACAAAATGACTAGCGCATCCAATGTGCTACAGTTGTATCGTGCTGTAATAAAGTTTTATTATCATAGCGAAGAATTAATAGAGACAAATGAGCAGTTTCGTTGGTAACGAGGTCTTGCCTTGGATACCTACTTACCTACATAAAGACTACAAAATTAATCTGTCATGTTTGCCTTAGCAATACAGTTTTATCTAATCTGCAAAAATGTAACCCATAACTTGCACGCAAAATAAGAACAGCTGAAATAAGAACATTTTGATCCATAGCGCGCAAACATTGATAAATAATGACAAAAATATTTTAGAACGAATCAATACTCTAAAATATTTTTGTCCAGAATCAAGAACCTATGTGCATTCGGTATTGGAGGCTGAAAATATCGTAAACATAGCAGCTTTTGAGGAGTGGCTAGGGAGGCGCCACGGCGTCCTCACCTTCCGCCTGACGCAGGTCTTCACCGGACACGGCAGCTTCGGGAGGATCGCCCGGAGGACACGGTGGAGCATACGGCTTGGGCAGAGCACCACCGTGTCCTCGTGGAGGCGATCGGCGGCAGAGATATCTCGCGTCCGGCCCTGGTTCAGGCCATGGAACGGAGCGAGAGGGCCTGGGCAGCCGTCACCTCTTTCTGCGAAGCAGTAATGCTCGCGAAGGAGGAGGCGGAACGGGGCGGATTTCCGGCCACCGTAGGCGCGGGCTTGCGGACGGTGAGCAATGGGTAGCTCGCCGTCCGGTTAGGACCAGGCCCGGGTCGACGGCGCGTTGTATTTTACGCGCGCCTCAAAGAGATGTCGTCAGCACAAGCGTAGGGGTCCACTAGGGCCGATGCCTGCCGGGGTCGCGGGAAGGTACCAATTTCCCACCCAAAAAAAAAAGCAGCTTTACAATGGACCACGCCGATTCTTTAAAGTTAGCCTAACGTCAGATACAAAAAAAAAATGCATAAACCATAAGGACCTCGGCACTGGCGCCATTTCGCCAGGTAACGCTTGAAATTATTAGGGATTTCTTTATGTTACAACACTTACAAAAGAGTTGAGCTACCGCAGCGGTGCTACGTGAACCGAGGCTGGCCATCGTCTGACTAGCCTTTCCCCAACTATTTTGGGGTCGGCTTCCAGTGTTACCGGATACAGCTGAATACCAGTATTTTTACATGGAGCGACTGCCTATCTGACCTCCACAACCCAGTGACTGGGTAACACGATACCCCTTGGTAAGACTGGTTGTCAGACTTTCGAGCTTCTGACGACCCGTAACGACTGTCAAAGATCTACAAATGACAGCCGGGACCAACGGCTTAACGTGCTTTCCGAGGCACGGAGGGGTCTTGGTATGTAAAGATGGTCACCCATCAACCGAGGCTGGTCTAACACGCTATTAGAAATCCCGAGTTAAGGGTCGGATAATCGCCGTTGACCTTGGCCATACAAATTAACGTCGCGCTACGCAGTACTCCACAGCATGCTTAAAGCCCAATATAGCACTGTCGGTAGACAACCCAGGTCGAAACCCAAACTGGTTGTCATGCAATAGAACATGTTTATTTAATTGCGCATTAAGCACGCTGTCCAATACCTTAGACACAACCGTAGCCAGTGAAATAGGTCTATAGTTATTCCTATCAGTCAATAGTCCAGTTTTATTTTTTGCTACGGGCACTACAACTGTTCTCAACATATCCGAGGGTATATGCGCGTGACTCAGACAAAGATTATATAATAAAACCAAAACACGCGTCAAATGAGGGCCCGCATACCGAAGATGCTCGATGCTGAGCCCATCATGGCCAGGAGACTTCCCCCTTGACATTGACTGTATGATAGAAGCAATGTCTCTGGCAGTGACCCTGACTCCTAATTCCCCTTTGGGCTCAACATCGATCACCGCCTGCGACGGTCCTAACGACGACTTTACCTCAAATTTAGCTTTAAACAGTTCAGCTACTCCCTGCGCAACACTCACACCGTCAACGCACAAGGGCACGCTAGGCTTATGATTAAGTTTGTTTGTGTTCTTCCAAAACCCACGAAAGTCCTTATTCAAATGACTTGATGCCAGGATATCCATTTTTATCTTATCCTCATTGCTCTGGCACCATTTCAACCAAGATTTAAATATCCGTTTCGACTCGCACATCTCTTCATAGTAACGGCCAGAAGTAGGCTTACCGTAGCACGACCATAACATAAAACTTATCCCTAGCAAGCCTGTGTGCGTCGGCAACTACTCACATAAGGCCCCAACGATTTGCCCATACAACCTATCGATTAGACGTCTATGATTTAAATCAGCAGGGCTAACATGACACACGCGACAATTACTCACTGTCGCGTGAGTAATTTTTGTCTATTTCTGTCAATTTTCTCGTTTTCTGACAGCGCTGCCATACAAAACACTCGACTCGTTCTGTCAAACTCGATATTTTCTCGACAAACCCTAACATGGCACCTAAGTTATCTCGTATTTTGACAATTCAACACGAGATAATCTTCGATTCTGCTGTCATTTAGTCGTCCTCGATTTTGACGACGAGAAGAGTAGACAAAATTATAATACAAAAAATATGGCATTCATGGGGACTGGTGACAGAAATGAAAACTTAAAACTTTGGAATAACATATATAAGTATATATATGCGTATACATGTACGTACACAGGCCGCTCCGCGACGCCAGTCTGATGCACACGTTACATTAGCATGTCGGTGACTTGGGTAGCACGTTGGTGCCGCAGTCTGCATGTCGGTGACGTGGTTAGGATGTCGGTGACGCGGTGTGCATGTTGGTGACGCAAATTGCATGTCAACAAGTGCTTTCAGAATGTCGGTGACGCGCTTATCACGGCGTAAGTCGATTGGCATTTCGTAAATCTGCTAGCATGTCGTTGACTCTGCCAGCACGTCGGGTACGCTGCTAGCAGGTAGGGCACGCTGTTAGCATGTCGGTGACTCGGTTAGCGTGTTGGTGACGCATTTAGCATATTGATGACGCATTGAGCATGTCGGTGACTCGGTTAGCGTGTTGGTGATGCATTGAGCATATTGATGACGCATTGAGCATGTCGGTGACTCGGTTAGCATGTCGGTGACTCGGTTAGCGTGCTGGTGACGCATTGAGCATATTGATGACGCATTGAGCATGTCGGTGACTCAGTTAGCATGTTGGTGACGCAGATTGCATATTCAAGGGATGCTGTTCATATGTCGGTGACGCGGCTAGGATGTCGGTGACGTGGTTAGTATGTCGGTGACGCGGTTAACATATTGGTGACGCGAACCCACAGGTTTTTCCCCTAACGAAAATGGCTCACTCATTTTCGTTTCCGTCGTTTTGTATTTTAATTTCGGCATGCCATAGAAAAATATTAAATTTTAATAAAAAAGGTCGGTTACACAAAAAATTACAACATAAATTAATAGAGGTGGATGTAAAATCATTATAGTACATACTAATTCCATGCGTAAAATTTATCGAATGAGCCGATGTTGCTAAAATAAAAATGATTTGTTTTTAATAATTTGCTACATCGGTTTCTCGTCGCGAGATAAAGAACTGTCAAAGTGCCTTTCTCAAGTTTACTCACGCTTAGCGGTCATGTTAGGCATTCGGATGACGTGACGTCAGAATCGTAGACAAATTTCGAGAAAGAGAGCGTTCTCGCGCTTGTCATGTTAGCCCTGCAGAGCACTTATGATCACAACAATAGCGGAACTGCATAGGAAAATCTCAGACGCTTATGACACTCAGTATTGTACAAACTAATTTGCGCCAAGTCCCGCTCACCCCACACAACCCTGTTATTTAAATGTCGAGTAGATACACATTTTTTCGGTACTATTACATTCAATAATTAACGGAAAGTGGTCAGACCACATTACATCATACTGAACAAACACCCTATTAACAGTTTGAGCCGCAGCCCTGGTAACCAAACAGTGGTCAAGCCACCTCGACGACCCGTGAGCCTGACTTATAAACGTGTACGTATTTGATGCTACACCCAAACGCTCAGTGTCTATACACGACCAGTCCTGTTCACTACAGAAACCCATGAGCTCATTATAAAACCGCTCCATTGGGTGAGCATTAAAACATACTGGGGGCAGTATAAAACGCACTCAGCACTGTTAGACTATGTCCATTGGCGAAAACCGTTTGAAAATCCGTTCTGAAATTTTTGAGTAAAGGCTCCTGCATACTGAGGCGATATCGCGACCCCGACACGCATATTGCTGCTTGTCGCGCCCGCGATATCGCCTCAGTATGCAGGAGCGGTAATTATCGCGTTCAGACAGACGCGGGGACTTTGTTTTATAATATGTATGTAAGGATAATGTTATTTTAGATGTCAAACGAAGCATTAGGTATGTTGGCGCAAAAGACAACGCTCTATCTTAAATCATAATCCAAACTAATATTACAAAATGCGAATGTAAGTTTGTTTATTTGTTTGTTTGTACACTTTCACGCTAAAACGGCTGATCGGATTTGGATACAATTTTACAGATAGATGGCCTGGAACCTGGAATGTCTCAACTTACATAATCTGCCTTTTCCCAACAATGTCGCGGCGGCTTCTAGTCTACCCGGATGCAGCTGAATACATAGGTACTTACTGAAATACTTACTCAAAGTTTAATTCAAAGAAACAAAAAAAATGCTTATGTAACGTTTAGGTAGAGTTTGACAAGTGATCAACTTAAAGTTCAACTCACAACTCAATACAATAACCGGCTGATAATTTCGTGGATTTTAAATATGCAAACTACGAAATATCGTAATTTATATATTTAAAATCCATGAAATAGGGTCTTACGGGTACTTTGAAAAACACAGTTGACAGTTGACACGTTTTTGTTTACATAGCCGTATGACGTAATAACAAGGCGGCTACTATTTCATGGTGGTTTTTAACAGATTAGAAAAACTGAAAACGTTAAATTGAATTTTAAAATTTATTTTGTTATATTATGAAATAAAACTAACATTTTCCGACTCCTTTTTGCCTAAACTATCTCAATAATATATTTATAGATTTTTTTCTCGTATATAGTAAAATACCCTATTCCACGATCCACGAACTGGGGCTTTTTTTTGTGGGTGAGCGATTATCAAATAACTTCTTGGGTGTGTCAGTTTACTGACTAAAACCCAACCGTGTTCCTTCCGTTGCCTGTGTTGCCAGGGGCCTCGGATACCCTTTCGAACTTTCCCGCGACCCCGGCAGTCATCGGCCCTAGTGGACCCCTACCTGACGACATCTTTTTGAAGCGGCCGTGGAACACAACGCGCCGTCGCCGTCGTCCCGGGCCTGGTCCTTATCGGACGGCGAGCAACCCATTGCTCACCGTCCGTAAGCCCGCGCCTACGGCGGCCGGATGTCCGCCCGGGATTCCCGACGCCCAGGGCGTCTCCTGCGGCGGCTAGGGGCGAGAAGGCGTGAAAGTTGCCTTTCTCTCAACCATCCCACCTCCTCCTTCGCGAGCATTACTGCTTCGCAGAAGGAGGTGACGGCTGCCCATGCCCTCTCAATCCGTACCATGGCCTGAACCAAGGCCGGACGCGAGAAATCTCTGCCACCGATCGCCTCCACGAGGAGACGGCGGTGCTCTGCCCAAGTCGGGCAGACCTTCACCGTGTCCTCCGGGCGATCCACACAGTGGTGACACCCGGGGGAAACGCCCGGGTGTCACCACTGTGTCCGGCCTTATCCGACACAGGAACCTCCCGAAGCTGCCATGTCCCATGAGGAGGTGCGTCAGGCGGAAGGTGAGGACGCTGTGGCGCCTCTCTAGGCACTTCTCAAAGAGGGGACTTATTGTTGCAATTGTGGCGTGCCCAACGAACTGGGGCTGAGCTCCAGTCGAAAAACTCCACTTCAATCACAGAGGGTCGCTATTACCATTTACAATGTTACTATCTACAGAGAGTATACATACATACCTACTATACTACACTCATCAATCGTGTCTAGGGATCAAGGTACTTTGTAAATATATTTTATTGCCCTATTGAAATTAAAATGTCTATTTAGATTGATTAAATAGATTTATTCTTCGTTCGTCCTGAAGTTTTGTCCCAAATTCCAAATAAATCTTACGTTTGTTCCGTAACACTATGGAAGTTGTGCTTCGTCCCAAATTACAAGTACTTTAAAGGTACAGTCAGCAAAAAATATATGTACTTATTTGAAATTAAGACCACACTTTAACCAGGTGACGAATGAGTTGAATGCACTGTTCATCACGGGAGCTAGCGTGAAGCCCATTTGGCTGATAACGGAAAGCAATGCTATTGGCCAAATGTGTCGATACAAACAAAGGACGCAATAAAAAAGGGGTGGACATTTTTTACCTGCTCTTCTAAACAGATTCCAGTGTCGTCAGCTATACGTATAACTTGCTCACTAAGAGCGGGAGTTATTTTTCTCTCGCGGAGAAGACAGGGAGGAACGGTTGTTTTAAATAATTGATTCATGTTGAATATTTAATAATACGTAACCCTTTTTTGCCTATTGTACAAAAAATTAAGTTTATATATAAATATAAAAAAAAAGTGGGTCGTAGAAGGAATACAAAATAGGTCGAAGCGGGAATAAAATAATTAAAATTATATTTTGGGACGAAGGAAGCATATCGTTTGTGACGACCTAGGTTTTTTTTATGTAGGACAAAACTCAGTGGGCCAAACGAAGAATAAATAATTAATTATAATATTTCGATAGGCGAAGTACTTCCTGCTTTTGCAATATTAAAACGTGATAAAAAGACATTAAAATGTGGAAGATAAAAATAAAAGTATTTAAAGGTTTTTTTTGCGTAAAATAAACAATTAGTAGTCTGTAATTCCGTCGTTAACGCGTATAACATAATCGCTGCGATTCGGAACACTCAATATGAGTTCATCCGTTGTTACAAGCGGAAAATTTTCTGGTGTGTACGGCATCCATATTTGGCAAAGCTCTTCTTTGAACCATATCCCATGCGTGCTCAATGGGATTTAAGTCTGGCGATTCGAGTAGATTATGGTACGACGTCGACATTAACTGCAGCAAGTGTGTTTGCAACGACTCTGGCAGTGTGTGGACGTGCATTATGATCATAAGCAGATATAAAGTACCATATTCAGTTGGCGAAGGAATGACATCTGATACAATCGTTTCAGGGTAAATCTGTGGAAGGAACTCTCACTATTCAAATATAAATTGCGTAATTTTTGAATTTACAAAGCTTACTACACGATCCAAGATTTTCTTAATTGGTACCTATAATCTGTCACTATACACCTAATTGTTATTTTGTAAGATTTACTAAGTGATACCTATGATTTTTTTTGTACTGCATGTTTACATAATTTATTATGGTAGGACCTATAATTTACCTTTCATTATTATGTCTGTATAACCTATGCCCACAATAAAAGATTTGATTTAACATTACGCTAAGACCCGTTGAAGCCGAGCAAAAAGAAAAAAGTCAGAAAAATACTAGACGAAAACAAGATAATAGCGCGGGCTGGTGATGGTATGTGAATGCGACTAGAGGAAACAACCAACAACTGTCCGCAGACCTGTTTTCGCGGGTCCCAAATAACGGTAGGAGGGGTTTCCATCGGCGTAGAGTCGACGATGAAGTACCTGGGACTCGTCCTCGACAGCCGGTGGAACTTCGTGGAGCATTTCCGACGTTTGGCTCCCCAAACTGGAGCGGGCAGGCGCTGCATTGAAGCGGCTTCTGCCCAATCTCCCCTAGATTGGGCAGAAGCCAAACGCCTCCTGCCGGAGGCTCTACGCGGGGGTCGTGCAGTCCATGGACCTCTACGGGGCTCCTGTATGGGCGCGCTCTCTGGCGCTGCGGCCAGCCCGCCGGTTGAGCGCGGCTCAACCCTTTGGGCCGCGCTCAACCGGCCATCACCGGCCATCCGGATGGCCATGACCCTTCATTGCCATCTGGATGGTCCAGGGATACCGCACGGTCTCCTGTGAGGCAGCGAGCCTCCTTGCCGGATTGCCGCCATTGGATATGGAGGCAAAAGTCCTCGCGCACGTATGGGAGTGGCGCGAGGAGGCGAAACGCCTAAGCGGGCGTAAGTCCGCTGCCGCGAGAAATCGCGGCACAGCGGACGGAGCTCCGGCGGGATCTCATGGCGTCATGGAGAGTACGGTTATCGCAACCCAGTGCTGGGCACGCCACAATTGCGGCGATAAGTCCCCTCTTTGAAGAGTGGCTAGAGAGGCGCCACGGCGTCCTCACCGGACACGGCAGCTTCGGGAGGTTCCAGTGTCGGATAAGGCGGGAGGAAACGCCCGGGTGTCACCCCTGTGTGGATCGCCCGGAGGACACGGTGGAGCATACGGTGGAGGTCTGTCCGGCTTGGGCAGAGCACCGCCGGGTCCTCGTGGATGCGATCGGTGGCAGAGACCTCTCGCGTCCGGCCCTGGTTCAGGCCATGGTACGGAGCGAGAGAGCATGGGCAGCCGTCACCTCCTTCTGCGAAGCAGTAATGCTCGCGAAGGAGGAGGCAGGACGGTTGAGGGAAAGGTAAATTTCGCGCCCTCTCGCCCCTAGCCGCCGCAGGAGACGCCCCGGGCGTCGGGAATCCCGGGCGGATTTCCGGCCACCGTAGGCGCGGGCTTGCGGACGGTGAGCAACGGATAGCCCGGGTCGACGGCGCGTAGTATTCCACGCGCGCCTCAAAGAGATGTCGTCAGCACAAAGGTAGGGGTCCACTAGGGCCGATGCCTGTCGGGGTCGCGGGAAGGTACTTATGGGTCACCGAGGCCCCCGCAACACAAGCAACAGGAAGGAATACGGGTGGGTTTTAGTCAGTAAGAGTCTGACACACCCTCCCGCTCCGCCCAGAGCGGGAGAAATTATTTGATGATTTCCCGCCCCCAAAAAAAAAGACCTGTTTTCGCAAATTCCTTTTCAAAATCCATTCTTGAATCATCCAAGGGAAAATTCTCTGTTCGTAAACTTACTTTCAGAATTCGAGAAACCTCATGAAGATATTCCTTTGACAAAATCCACAACGTGTCGCATTTTTTTTTGTGATGAAAAAAAAACTGACATAATTATTATGACCGCGACGATCGCGTATTCACGCGACCATCGCTTTTGAATAGGACGGGAACATAGAATGTGCGCTGCTCAAAGGAAAAAGGTTTATAGGTTCAAAATCGACATAAATATTATTAAATGTCCGATGATATAGGTCCGTCCTTAAAAGTCCAGCAGGGCTATTGGCTAACTTTTTCATTGCCAGTGACTAACTAGCTTCAGTTGTACACCGAACTTTGATGACAACTGAGAATTTCATAACATTGGTATTACGTATCACAGTAAGTGGACATCACGTTACGGTGACCAACAGACCGGGATCGGTGCTCATCGTCCCAACACTTGACGCCTCTATTTTTTATCGAGTATTATGCGGCTAAGTTGAGTAGCGCCTTTTGAGCGCTAGAATACTTTATTTTAGGGAACATTTTGTATTAAGCGGTTTATATGTACTTGAAACGTGAATCTGGCGGTAAATTCAATCTTTTGCAGTTTTAACTCGACAGCCTAGCGAAATTAAATAGTATGTGTTTACTTGTGCTAATAAAGTGTAACTTAGTGAAAATAAATCCTCAAAGGAAAGGTAGGTAAATAAAACCACGATAAATAATGTACAAGTTGTTAAAGTATTAGAAGATCATTTTGGATGCTGTATATAGCTATGTACATCGTTAGGACTCTAGTATGATGTATGTACCTACATAACTATGTACATATTTCGGGAATATGTTGTAGTTACATAATTACTCGCGTATACCTACTCTAAATATTTTATTACTTCTTATTTTGATTATATTTTTAGGGTTCCGTAGTAAACAAGGAACCTTTATAGTTTCGCCATGTCCGTCCTGTGTCAGTTTGTCCCCGCTGTAGCTCAGAGATGCTTAGTACTAAAAATCTGTAATTTGGCACAGGTATTACATATTAATACCCAGCCCAGTCGCTCTCACAGAGAGGAGGCCTGTTTCCCAGCAGTGGGAACATTATAGGCTGATTGTGATGATTACATATTAATCAAGCCGTAAAAGTGTTAAAATAATATTTAAAAAAAATGTTTTTAGGGTAAGTACCTCTCTTGCATCAAATGTGGGGATGTATTTTTTTTCTCATCTATCCCAAGGTGTGGGGTATCGTTGGATAGGCCGTTCAAAACTATTGCGGGTCTGTGAATACCACTCCGTTTGCGTAATATTAAGCTTTAAAGTGCAAATTTTTGTAAGAGTCAAGTGTACCCCTGCCGGCTAAATGGTTGTTTATGGAGATGTAAAAAAAATCGTGGCAGTTGTACATAAAATAAAATTAATAAGAAAACTATCACAGCTAAGTAGGCTTTACAAGTTAACGAGTAATAGTCGACCAACTTAAATGTGCAGTTGGAGAATGAACCGTGACGTATAGCGATGTATGGGAGAACATGTTTCTCAACTACAAGTTTGCTATTCGGATAAATTCATCCCAACATTCCCAACTACGGAACCCTTCAGTGTGCGTGACACGCACTTGGCCGTGCCATACTTCTGCCACGACCATGAATCACAATAAAACAACATAAGAAGTAATATTTACACGCTTAACTTACTATCGGCTTCGGTGTTAATCACTATAATTTATAAAACACTACCTTTGAGTAGTGTCTTTCAGGAAAGCCACCACAAACTAAATGATCATCAATTTGATGTCCACTAAGCTTACACAATCGCAATCTTAGCAATATCGATACAAAAACATCTGTCAAAATGTGTTACGGTGGCTATCAGCGGTACTGGGTGCCTATGACGTCATCCTAGTTAGTCACTGAAGTTAGCCAATACGAAACTAACTGTTTGACAGTTAATCGTTAAACACTTTGCCAAGTGATCATCATTATGAACTGTCAACAGAGATACGCAATAGCCCTGCAGGTAAGTCGGCGAGCAGACAGGTTTTGCCAATTTTTGTAAACGTTTTCTCCGAGCAAGCTGCGTTCGCTGTAGATATACCTAGGAATAGTGATTACAAAAACTAGGGAACCTTGTGCGGACATTAAAACTGTCTTTGGTTTACAGAAAAGGGCTGTTCGAGCCATTTACAACCTATGTAGGTCCAAGAGATTCCCTTCGAGAAAAATTAAAGAAATAGTTCTTTTACTTACTCTGTCGATTGACACGTTTCATCGCTGGCCGCCTAAACTAGTTTTTTTTTTAATGGCGGACGGTATACTTTAGCTTGCTACGTATTAGTAATCTGTGGTGTACGTCCTATGCCAACGAGGTTCGATGTTTTTATGTATGATATTATTTTTTCTACATCTGGGCAACTTACTTCATCATGTCAACAGTTTTCAGATAGAATGTAAGTGCATGTTATCGATGCTATCGATCGGTAAAAAATTTCAACACGTTCAAAATGGATTCAACAGTGCTATTCTGTAACCTTCTCACCGTGAAAACTTAATGAAGTGAGCGTGGAGTGAACTGTCAGTGTCATCCCACCTGATACTAGGGATGGGCCAAAGATTACATTTACAATCATAATCGAGATTTTAATAATATTTTTATGCTAAGTCTATTGATCATAATCAGTTAACTGATTAAATAAACGCAATCCCATGACCCAATCGCGATGTGTTTCCCATGACCCAACCGCAATGTGTTTTGAAGAAGCGATAGTTGATTGAGTCGAGTAAAGTCTGTGCGACGTTATTCAGCGTTGTTATTAACCCAAATATATTCAAAAAAAGAGATAATCGAGTGTGTCAAGTGATAAGAGTGCTAAAAGTGTGCCTGGCTGACGGACCATAGAATTTATCCTTTCACAAACTATGTGGAAACCTAACTAAACGATGTGTGTGTCTGTGTACATAAGCCATTTGATTAAAAAACGTGCGGATTATTTAATAAGTACCTTTCTAATATTTTAATATAGGTAGGTAAATTTATTCCGACCTACGCGTTGCCAATAATAAAATAATATTCATAAAATCACCGTCAGCAATACTATAACAAAATTCAACAGTTCAACTTGACACTCGCGCAGCGCGCGCACCGGCCGGCGGGCGGCTAGGCTCAGTTCATCCAGCCCAAGTGAAGTGATGTTGCTATGGCAACGAGAATCAAGTGGAGTGATAAAATCACGACACTCGCACGTCGCGCTTACCGACTCACTTCACCTAGCCGATTCACTTCGACGCGGGTGGTTACTATGGTTACGAGAATCGGGTGAAGTGATAAGATCACGCCGCGCTTGCGCGTGAGGCGCTGTTTTTAATGTCTATAAGTTGATCCGTTTTTTATTTTTAAATGCGCGACAAACAAAAAGGTTTTACCACCTTAATATCAAAATCCAAAATGGCGGCTACAAACATTTTTCATCATGGGTGTCGTTTTCGTGGTTTTCGGGGGTGTTAAAGCCGATAGTGTGGTCAAAATTAAAAAGCAAAAGAGCGGCTGCGAAAATTACCATACCTTTCGGAATAAAAAAACCAAAATTGAGTTTCAGACTGAATTTCTGTTTTGCTATTTTATATAAAAATCCCCTAGTATAATAGTTTATGTAAACACATTTTTTTTTTTTATTTAAATAAATATTTATTCCACAATTTTCACTATTGCACCTAAAAAAAAAATTAAGAGTAACATTTCAACCCTTAAATACTAGTTTTGAAATAATATAAAATGATCAATAGAATCAGCATAAAAATATTATTAAAATCTCGATTATGTTTATAAATTTATGTATCTAATGCTTGGTCACTCCCTAGCACCAGTGGGATGACATTGACAGCTCACTCCACGCGAGTTTTCACGGTGAGATTTCTACAAAATCGACATGCAGGTCCTATTATGCTCACACTTCTAAAAATGATTTATTCGCATCAACTGAATTATGACCACTTGAAAACCAGATTTTCAGACGGTTTGCTATGGGTTTTTTTTTATGCCTCATTTTTAATTTTCTCAATTGGCTCGCAGGCTTAGCATGACGCTAAGCCTGCGAGTTTTCTATTTTTACCGTACTGTAGAATAGAAATCGCTTGTCTACATTTCTCTGTAGAAAACTGTCAACTGTCTACACGGAAACGTATTTTTTGTCTACTCTTCCGTCGACAAAACGCTTCTGGGTTCTCGTGCTAAGCCTGCTGGGCAGTGGCGTAGCAGTATTTTGGGGGCCCTTTTTATGTGAATGTAGCGAATCTCAAAAGGAAGATAATAATTCTTATCTACAAAATAAATAAAATTGCATCCTGAGTCGAGACCTCAATTAAGCTGTCATTGTAACCTTACTAAGAGCGAGCGAGGCGAGCTATTCTGAACCGGGGTTTGTCAAGATTTAAATGGAGTTTTAAGAGCGAGTGAATCTAGCTAGAAATTTGGAGAATCCTGACTCAGATAAGTTAAGCTGTCATTGTCATTTAACTAAGAGAATGTAAGAGCGAGCGAAGCGAGTTCGAAAATTGGAGCATCCTGACTCGTAGCCGTAGGTTATATTTTCTGTGTGATTTTACTTAATAAAGAGAGAGTAAGAGCTTGAGAGTTGGACCGTACTCTTGTAGCCTTAGTACCTAATCTAACAATTCACGTTAATTTTCATATTTTTATTAGGTATTCATTCATTTATCTATAAGAATTTTAGGTTTTGGATAATATTGTACGAATTTTTACTGACACACCTGGGGGCCTCCGTAGCTTGGGGGCCGCGCATCATTGATACGGCTGATACGGTGGTAGCTACGCCCCTGCTCCTCGGTACGTGGGACGCTACTGGTGTCTAAAAATTGTGTTTTCGGTACTTATCTAAAATCGATCGTTCAACTACTTTTTGATCAGACAGATTGTTATCAAACAGTACGGTTTACTTTTGTACATATTCGTTCAGGTCAGACGTGACGCGGAAAAGATAAGAAATTTGTTTTTTTTGGATTCAGTCTGGACCAAGTCTATCGATTGTATACCTACGGTTTTGGTCGTAAAACCATGAGGCAAAAATTTTGGTCATGGGCTCTCGTACAATCAATAGCAAAAGCTTCCTGTCTAGGAAAAAACTATACTAAGGCCAAAGCAAACGATGCCAATCTTAAATTATCAATTTCCTAATGTATTGTAACGTTGCACAAGTTTATTCACAATTATATTCAATATCTCCGTATCTAGAAGGTTCCCAGGTATGGTCCAGCTCCAAAATAATAACCACAATATTTACAATGCCGGGAAGAACAAGTTTCGGATCCGTTAGCGTCTTTTAAAACTCCCATTATGTGTAACTTTTACCTCCACCTACCTGAACGTTTAAATGTTAATCCTTACTGGTCATAATGTATTACGACAGCTCTGGAGTAACACTAAGCTTGGATTTCTGCGAAGACACGGAAGCGTTATCGTATGGAGTTGAACCCAACGGTAAAGGACAATATGTATATATTGTCAGGAAAACCCATCGCCAACACTACGGTACCTCAGGAGGTACAGTCAGCAGCAAAAAAGTAGGTTAACAATATGAACAATGTTTCAGATCAGATTTATGTAAGTATGAAAACTCGATAGTGAATCTAATTATTTCTGTTTTGTTACAAATAATTGAAAAGTAGAGAAGTTTTTGGAGATCATAATATTATGAATTTGATTTTTTATTATAAATATAATTAGGTATCTACCTATGTGCTGTAACTATAATAAAATTAGGCTCTTGATTCTCGTTTTTTTTTTTCTTTCTAAGCCTGCTCCGTCCCACTCCTGGGCAAAGGCTTCCCTCCACTCTTTCCATCTATCGCGAGCCCCCACGTCCTCCCTCCAGTTTAGATGGAACCTATCCAGATCGTCCTACCATCTCCAATGACCCGGTTCTGAGCTATTTGTGCCCACAGTTTGTCCGGCATGCGACAGACATGTCCTGTACAAACCCATTTGAGATGGGCAGCCTTTTGAGCCACGTCAGCTATATTTGTTTTGGAGCGAAGTATTGTGTTTCGAATACGATCCGTTAATTTAACACTTAGTATACTGCGCTCCATTGCTCTTTGGCAAACCTTGAGTTTGGACTTCTGGATGCTAGTCAAAGACCTTTGTGCATGTTCTGTTAAGGCGGGAAGAATACACATGTGTGTGCGATTCAGTGCCATATGCTGCTCTCAACTCACCCAGAAACTTATACACAGCCTGTACAAAATTAATATTATTATAGTTATCATTTTTATCAGGTTGCAGGTGCATCTCTACTGCTGATAGGTACCTAAACACGAAACCACCGAGCACCGACCTATTCATCACATATAAAGATTGATAAACCTGTTCTCTCCACACATTCGTCATGCACTAAACTACTGATAACATGCACGAGTGGTGTGAAACTGTTACAAAACTTGATTGATAACACATTGACCTTGAAATTGAGAAAAAGAGCGGAAGTGAGTCTAACATTGAACACAAACAGGTACTGAAACAGTTCAATAGTATATAAAAACATAATTTTTTGTACTGTCTGGATGGGTAGGTACGTATTGTAATATCTAAAATTAAAAGAACTAACGTAAAATAACCGATGTTCAAAATCCCTAAAATCTAAATACCTAATGATTGTTTAACTTATATTCAAAATACCGAAAGCTTAAAATGTCAAATGGATATGTTACTGAAGTTCATAAAGCTAAAACTTGAAATTCCTATGTACAGAGTTCCTTAAATTGGTTTACCTCACCGTTAATTGACCAAAATGAAAAATACCTATGTAAAGTTGGACGTAGCGTTCGCCGGCCGCTGCCACGGCACCGCTCGCTCGTCTCACGCGCGGTTGGTCACAGTTCTAACCTAACCTAACCTATTTCACCTAGTTCAAAATGATGAATCATACAATCTGCCTGCGACTAGACAATTAGACATGGTGAAAACATTTCTGCGGGAGATTGTAGCTACTTCTCAAAATAAAGGCTTTTACACAAACTGGGGCGATAGCGCGGGCGCCACAGGCATATTGCTGCCTGTCGCGCCCGCTATATCGCCTCAGTATGCAGGAGCCTTAAAACAGATTTGTACGCAAATGAAAAAATATATTTCTTTGTAATCAATATCAATTGACAATACAAAATATGCATCATTTTAGGTATTTTGTTTCAAATGTTGGTGTATCAAACTTAGGTGTACTTAATAACTGTTGATATTTTAAACATTAGATATTTAGTCCAATCTAGTTAAACTTAGGTAATTCATAGGTAGGTGTTAATTGCTCAGGTATTTAAAAACATAAGGTATTTAGATTTTAGGGATTTTGAACGTACGTTCTTTTAATTTTAGATATTGCAATACGTACCCATCTAGATTAATAAAGAGTCTAAATAAACTAATTATGTTTGTGTAAAACTCGTAAGCTGACCGACGACGACGTGTTGGAAATAAATGCGACTTGCGTCGCAATCAATATTAAACTCACGTTAAAAAAACGCTTATCCAAAATCTAAAATTTCTAGTGAAATTCTTTAGCACCGCGAAGGTATTACTTACATTTAATTACTGAACAAAGTTTATAGCATTTGCACAATGTTATCGTACGTAGGTATAGTTAGTGCACAATTCAGTGGCGAAAGCACCATACAACCCAATTTCAATCGGCAACTCTACCACTATTGAAAAATGGAACACTCAATATAGTGTCTACTATTGCCAAAAAATATACACTACGGGTATTTAATTCACCATAACATTCAAACAACAAAAACGCCTATTATTAGCTTTGAATTACAATAACAACAAAAAATGTTCTAAAATAACCCGGCCAAGACGTCATAATCATCATCATTCTCTTGCCCTTATCTCAATTTATTTGGGGTCGGCGCAACATGTCTTGTTCTTCCATACTTCTTTATATTATTAGTTGTCATCGCGGTAGTCACTCCCTCCCTCCCCTCCCGCATCACATGCCCATACCATGACAACCTCTTTCCATACAACTTTTCAGTCACCGGTGTCATTTTCAGACTCCCTCATATTATACTCATATATATATAAATATAATAGATGAAGTCATAATCGGGAACTAAAAATTAATACAATAGCGATCCCATCATGACGTCACTTTAGGTCACGTGACACCACTTGATATGGATGAATATTGCACACTTTTGGGGGATAAATAAGAAAATTTTAAAAAGTTTTGCAAACTGTACCGTATGACGTTGCGAGGGTCACCAATATACATAGTTTTATAAAATATAAAAATAAGTTATTTAAGATTTAAGTTATTTAATATTTTAAATAGTATTTGTCACATTTTAAATCGCATCTACATGTATGTGTGATATTGTGAAAAGTAAAACTGTAAACACTAAACACGTCTTACGATTGGCGCGAAACTTCGACTTTGGATATCAAAAACTTTAACTGTACCACTACTTAGTTAACTTGAACAATGGATGAATTCGTCAAATATTTAATTAAATGATGTATTATTCACTGCCCCTCTGGTGGGGTTTGTATGTTCGAAATCCCCAATTTTTATGTTTTTTACCCTCTACCACTGTTCGCGACGATACTTCACCAAAAAGTGTTTTAAAGTGTTTTTGCTACTAAACACAAATACAGAGTGATAACAGTGCTAGTTATACATAAAACTGGCGAAATAGAGTTTAGTACAAAAAACCGTAAGTACGACCCTTACAAACCTCAATTGAGTGAGCTCTATATAGTCGTAATTTATAGTACCTATTTTTTAGTGCGTTCAGGTAGCCTAGACCGAGACCTATCTCTGGACCTTTACATATCTAGTCCCTTGGAAAGCCCATTTATTTGAGTTTGTATGTCGTGTTACTTTAGATTGTAAATATTGTTATTTTGGTTTTAACTATATTTTACAGGGAGCGTCAGCCCTGAAAAATATAGTCGTGATAATAATATTTTAAATATAAGATTGTAACTATTTGGAAAATCGGCAACAAATAACAGTTTCAATTACAAATTATAATCCTTTTTGTTTCCCCTGAAATACCCTTTCAGTGCAAACAGATCTATATAATTAATATAGATACCTCAGGAAAACTATATTAGTAGGCTTACACCTATAACCTAACTACAGACGAGATTCATGGTCACTATGATAAACCAAGAGTCCGTGACTTAGGTATGTATGTTAAATATAACAGTAGGTATCGTACTTACCGCTTACTTATGTCATCTTGTATTAGCAGGAATTGTAAATCTGCTAAGTCATGCTAGTAGTTAATGATGTTTTCGAGTTAGATGGTAACGCAATAAATATGCGTAAAAATTGATTTCGAGTTTCCAAGCTACAAGTCTTACAAGTTAGAACCCATTTTTAGCATGAAGGTCACGTTGACAAAGTGGAGATGATGAATATTGATGAATATGTAATATACAGGGTCAAATAAATTGGCTAGCGAAACTACGCAGACTTGATGGGTATCGATATCTAAACATGATAAAACAAAAAATAATTTAATAAGATGAGTTAAAAAAAAAACAAATATGATGCTTTTTTTTGGGGTCATCAACTTCCGGGGAACCACTGCACTTTAAAACCCGTCGCTTTTTTTTATGTAGTAGCTATTTTTGTTTGGGTAGAATATAATATATTTCTGGATTGTTGGGATGAGTTTTAAGGGTGGTGAAAATCACGTGGCGGGTCTAAATTTATTTCCAAGCAATAATGAGGTCAATGAGATCTTAAAGGTCAAGGCAAAATGGAAATGAAAAAAAAAAAGTGTAGTAAGGCGTAGTCGTATTTCTGTCTGCAGGGTTAAAGGAACCTAACGCGAAGGGGATTATGAGGGCTCGTTTGGTCGCTCACCTGAGCCCCCGTCACTCCCTTCGAAACTAACCTGTCCGAGTCGGGGTGCCTCAAGTCCCGACCTCGCTCTTGCATCCTAAGTTCTCATTGTCTTTTTTACTAAATCGAGAGGTGTCGGGACTTGGGGCACCCCGACTCGGAAAGGTTAGGTTCGAAGGGGAGCGAGCTAACCCAAACAGGGTTAGCTCGCTCTTGCATCCTAAGTTCTCAATGCCTTTTTACTAAGTCGAAGTGTTATTTTGTATATTATGTTGGTTTAGTGTATAGTGTACAATACTTGCACACACTACTCGAAGCCTCGATCCGTGGTGCAGCGCGCACAAGAGTGAGAACTGTCAAACGTAGCGTCACTTACATACGATTACGATTCGTTACCCACGATCTTTTAAGAGTACAAACAAGACATTTTGTTTTCATTTAAATAATTATAAGATTTGCTTCATAATTTAGTACCTACATTGCGGTAGCAGCTATTTAAAAATGAATTAAAGTCCATATTAATACTAAAAACTATTCAAATCCTCTTCACTTTGTCTAACGGAAACGAAAACGTAAAACGGAACAACCTAGGAGTGAAATTCGTTCATTATATGTGGTAAAATGTCAATTTTAATAAGAAAATAATGTTGTTTTTTTTTAAACTTATGTTTTTATCAAAATCTAGGCGTTTGCGCAGTGTGAAACTTTGCGAAAAAGATTTACATGAAAATTGTGAAGCTTCGCACGCGCGGGTTACAAATTGCAGTCCTGGGTATTGATAATGATAACTAAACACGATAAAATAAAATAAAGCTGGTATTCTCAACTCATGCTTTCAGTAACAAAACTAGCAACCGTCGCAGTCACAAAAAAATAAAAATGTCTAGATATCGTTACTCATCGCGTCTGCAGTTTCGCTAGCTAATTTAATTTGACCCTGTATTAAAAACAAATTATTTCAACAGAACAGATACTAATATGTAAACACAGAGCATAGAATCTACCTTACCTAGGGTCGTTGCGCCGGTTTTCGGCCTTTTAGTGGAGTTGACAACTTTAAGGCACTAGAAAAAAATATTGCCATTACTTTAGCCTAGTGCTTTTGCGGTTAATTTATAGCCTACATAATGTAGTTTTAATTTTTATAACGCATTGGTTCCTACAAATAAACCTCCTTTTTATATTATTTTTTAAAGTGAAAAATGGTTAAAACGCCGGTTTTCGGCCACAAATTTTAGATTTCGGCCCACAAGAATTTGGTTTTCGGCCACTGGATTAGAGAGAATAGAAAGGTAATACAAACTAAATAAAATAACAATACAATGTATTTCTTCCTGTATTTTTTTTTTACAGTAACATTAATCAAATTATTACTATATTATATTATCAACAAAAGCTTCGTCTTCATACAAAATAATAACTACACCTAATCATAATCACCATTTTTCTATCAATAAAAATCAATCTGCCTACCCTCTTCTTTCTTTACTTTTTTCTGTCAATAAAAATCTAATATCAAAATCTTAAATATGGCAGCTTTTGGCTAAATAATCTGGAATCAAATATGCTTAATTATAAGTGTATATGTAATGCAAGCATTGCATTTGATGGGTTTGTCTTGTACTTCTTCATACTTTAGTCCAGCGAAGTCTGCGCATCTTAAATTATACCATTTGGTGCAAAAAATACATCCAATGTTTCTTTCAGGATCTTCTTCTGTATCACTTATTAAAATAACTTGACACAGGAAGCAATCTACTTTAACTCTTTTGTTTCCCTTCAGGGGCTTCTTGGTCTTCGCGATATTTCGATTTGTAACTTTAGCATTCTTTAAATGTTCTTTTTCTATCCTTTTCTTTTTCAAAATTTCTTGTCGTTTTTCCTCAATTCTAACTTCTCTATTTTAACTTTTTCTTTATCTTCATAAAATTTCAAATAAAAAAACGAGGACCAAGGACCTTTCCTGTTTTAGGGCAAAGGGGTTCGCCCATTCTCATCTCCATTGAATATGCGTTCCGGAGATTGCAATATATCACGATGATATGATTCAAAATCAAAAGTCATTTATTCTCTAGGCTACTACTAGGCTGAGAATCAGCACTTTTCGAACGTCAAAATTACATAAGACAGTCCCCCAAAACGCCCACCCTTCACCACTTCCTAGTGCTTTAAGAAGAAGTGGTCAACAAACTCCACAGCAGCACAGCTGTCTGTTCAGTAAGAGAAAAATAAATGGATTCTATACAACAGATTCTACCAGAAACGCTCCAAGTTCTCGAAACTAGAGCTTGATTGACTCCTTCGTTACCCAAGCTCTCGCCTTGTTTATTTCTTCAGCGGATCTTTGTGAAATTCCCGGATGCCTTTTCAAGAATTTCAAAAACCAGGTTTGTCCAGTACGGTCGTCTTTAAAAGGGGTCTGCATGACTAAGTCTTTTATGATTTTATGAACAGTGTCTAGCAGTTCTGATTTTTTTATAGGAAAACCCACACATTTGCTTCAATTAGCCATTCCACTGTTTTTATTTCGATTTCATGGGTAAGTATAGGATCAGGACCTCGAGTTTTAATCGAATCACTACTTCTTCCAGATATTCGATCTTGAACAGTTGCCCTAGGAACTCCATAATTTCGCAAACTTCTCTAATCGAAAGGTTTTTTCGCGGATATCGCTAAGTGCCTGGTTAGTGGTATCTTGAGGATACGATGCATTTCTTTTTCTCTTACTCTTTGGAGGAGCCATCTGAAGCAAAAAAAAATCTTATTAAAAGATATTCCTAAAATTGCATCGTGAAATACTTTATATTTCATGTAATGGCTGAAAATCAGAGCGCCGCACACTGGTCCCGAATGATAAAAAAGTGGACATTAAGAAATTTTTGACAGAAGGTCAACGGATTCGGCTGATTTTTTTTTTGTAGACAGCTGATGCAATTACAAATCACTTTTATAGATTGAGTTTTTGCCAAATAAGCCGTATTTTCAGAGAAAAAAAATATTCAAATATTTTTTGTATGAAAGAAATCCTAATTTTGTCTTTATCTTCCAAGATTCAAACGTATTCAAAATAAAACTTAGCGCAGCTTGTAGAGGTGCTAATTGCTCACCACTTTGTCATAGACACTCTTCTGCGATTTTGTGCTCCTTTTGAGTTACAGGCACTTTAAATATTTTTTGTATGAAAAAATCCTAATTTTCTCTTTATCTTCCAAGATTCAAACGTATTCAAAATAAAACTTAGCGCAGCTTGTAGAAGAGCTAATTGCTCACCACTTTGTCATAGACACTCTTCTGCGATTTTGTGCTCCTTTTGAGTTACATGCACTTTAAATATTTTTTGTATGAAAAAATCCTAATTTTGTCTTTATCTTCCAAGATTCAAACGTATTCAAAATAAAACTTAAAGCAGCTTGTAGAGATGCTAATTGCTCACTACTTTGTCATAGACACTCTTCTGCGATTTTGTGCTCCTTTTGAGTTACAGGCACTTTAAATATTTTTTGTATAAAAAAATTCTAATTTTGTCTTTATCTTCCAAGATTCAAACGTATTCAAAATAAAACTTAGCGCAGCTTGTAGAGTAACTCTTACAAATATATGAAATTATCAGTATGAAATAAACAAACAAGGAAATCTCAAAACGTGTTCAGACATGTTTATGTACAGGTAAGTTATTGTGTGACTCGTATGTAAATTTTTTTTTGTATATAGTCATTGCTTAATTACCCTATAAGTGACGATTTCGGCTCTATTTGGTCATCTAGTCGAACGCGTCGAAAACGCTGAATGATGAATAGGTATATAAATTGCAATTAAAAATTCCCTTTGTAGTTTTGCGGTATTTATGTAGGAGCACATCTTAGTATGTTTTATTTTCTCGTGACTCATCCAAATTGCAAGAATATTTGGCTCATTATCTAACTACCCCATTAAGTAATGAGGTAGTTAGGTAATGAGCCATTATCTAACTACCCCATTAAGTAACGGGATAGTTGGGTAATGAGTCATATATCAATAGTATAAGGGCAAGCGGAACCCGTTTTTGTTCATTAAGCGTCTTGTGCTCGTAAAAACAACACAATTTTTTATCAACTATCACCACATTGTAACTTTTATTTATTTGCCTGTAACATTTTTGTATCAAAATGACTACATTTGTGACTAATTTAGACATTTTTTCTTTTTTGAGTAATAGTGGGTGCCTTAAAAATAGTGATTTACTGTGTCAAACCATTATAAATCGTATTTCAAGTGAAATTCCAAACGAAGAGCTCAGTATTATCAAAAAGTTTTGCCAAAATTATACGTCAAACCTAGCTAGAAGATGGGACAATTCAGGTAGAAACGAAAGATTTGGTGTTAAAAACAAGGAGTGGTTGGAGTCTAAAATTTTGTGGCCAACTTTAACTTCTGTGAATTTTCCTATGTTGTTTGATCCAGAATATACCATAGAGGACATTTCAGTAGACGTAGAAGAGCATAATTTATCGTACGAAGAGGAAGCGGGTGCATCTACATCAGAAGCTACCACAAATACTCCCAGAACTAGAAATACTTATTGAATTAATTTTTTAACTCTGAAAATACGGCTTATTTAACAAAAAATACATCTTTAAAAGTTACTTGTAATTGTATCAGCTGTCTACAAAAAACTAGTAAAGCTCATCCGACAACGAAAAATTTAAAGTGCCTGTAACTGAAAAGGAGCACAAAATCGCAATTGAGTGTCTATGGCAAAGTGATGAACAATTAACCCCTCTACAAGCTGCGCTAAGTTTTATTTTGAATACGTTTGAATCTTGGAAGATAAAGACAAAATTAGGATTTTTTCATACAAAAAATATTTAAAGTGCATGTAACTCAAAAGGAGCACAAAATCGCAGTTGAGTGTCTATGACAAAGTAGTGAGAAATTAGCCCCTCTACAAGCTGCGCTAAGTTTTATTTTGAATACGTTTGAATCTTGGAAGATAAAGACAAAATTAGGATTTCTTTCATACAAAAAATATTTGAATATTTTTTTTCTCTGAAAATACGGCTTTTTTGGCAAAAACTCAATGTACAAAAGTGATTTGTAATTGCATCAGCTGTCTACAAAAAAAAAATAAGCTGAATCGGTTGACCTTTTGTCAAAAATTTCTTAATGTCCCCTTTTTTATCATTTGGGACCAGTGTGCGCCGTTCGGTTTACGGCCACCCCATTTTTCATACAATTTTAAGTAGGCCGAAAACTGAATAATGATTGTAGACTTGCTCTAGTTTTCGGCCACTACCGAAATGCGTATTTTAGTTTCATCAATAACCGTTAAAATTGCAACATTTTGATGGCCGAAAACTGAAAACTAGTGTATTCACAATAAAACGGTTCAATATAAACGAAGAGAAGTTTACTTTCGTATAATCAATTAAATAAAAAAGACAAAAATATTTAGGCTGAACGCGAGCTACTTTTCGGCCGCATGGCCGACAACCAAACATTTGGAGAATTTATTAAGTCACTTTCCGGCCACCTAATTTAACAACTATTTCAATAAAATATTGCACTTATTAATGTGAAAATACAATACTAAGTGATTTATACAGTGGAATATATGCACATTGTTAAATAATCATAGTAAAAATAGCACAAAACTTACTTTTGAGTAGAACGCGCGCCACTATATTTTTTGCTCGTTCCCACACGTTTTGATAGCTCCTGTGCTGGCGTCTTACTAAACAATTGATTAAAAGTCGCGTGTTGTGTTTACCCGCCCGAGTAATGTTGCCTGATATAATGCAACTATCTGCAAATGTATCCAACTTAATTTCGTGCGATAATATTTATTATAATCCTTATTAAATCAAATTTGCTGCATCACCTAGTGCCAAAGGCCGAATACTAGACCCGGCCGGCAAACCGACGCAACGACCCTACATCCATTTCAGTTTTCGTTCCCTGATTTTTGATCTCGTGAACCTAATCAAACACTCAGATAGTGCGGAAGCAGTAACATCAGCGTAGATAATAATAACACACGTGGTAATACTTACGTTAAAAATATTTTCGAGATGAAGTTTGCTTGGTCATGAGGGTTCTTTTGTTTCAATACCACTTTCGAGTCCATGTTTCACTAATTTATGAAGCACAAAGCACAGTTCAATTTTGTTTTGTTGTTTCCTGCAGATATTGCCGTCAAAACACATCAACCAATCCGTTTAGTTTATTAATATAACTGGCGAATGTTGCACAGCTTTAGGCGGTACTATCACATGCAGAAACTTTATAGCCATACGAGCCAGCGTTCCTATAAAATTTCCAATACAGTAAGATTTCGTTTTCAAAACAGATTGCATAATATCCCACTCATGAATTTTAGTACAATTCGACCGATTCACTAACCACTGGGTTCTTTGGGATATCAATGGACATTACTCAAAATAACCAAGTCGGAAACGATCGGTTTTTATAAAACTATGGATTAAATAGTAACTACAAAAATATAAATTCCAATTTGTTAAGTATCACAGTTAAATAGATTGGTATTGGTAGGTAGAAAAACCGCGAGCTCTACTCCACGAGCATATAGCCCGAGCGTCGCCGGCGTACTGGCCTATTGAAGTACTGACGGACGGAACGGCGAAAGCCCGTCTGTGTGCGGCCTGTGCTCTCTCATCACACAGCTGTGGTATATCACAGAGGTTTGTGTGCTCTGTTGTAGCTGTACAATCTATAAATAAGTACCTACGTTTAAGCGTCCTCAAAGAAAACAACACAGAGTTGTAAGCCAGTGGCAACAGGGAACACACAAGAAGTGTAGGCGTCATCACATCTCAGATTCATTGAATCAATGAACAAGAATTAATCCGAGTTGGATTCAAATAAATAAGTTATGATGATGTGACGCAGACGATTGATAAGTTAGGGAAGTAGGTAGGTACGTACCTCTACCTAAAACAACAATTAACTAATAAAATTAAATAGGTACTAAGTACTTAAAAAATCGATTATAGTTCGTTTTTTAATCCCAGATACTAATTTGACATTTCAAATGATATTTGTTTGACATTTGCATGTGTCAATTGAAGGCTTTTACATACTGGCGCGACTTGTCGCGCGACGCGTCGCGACACAAAGGCACCGCTTGTAGCGCTACACGCGGTGTCTTTGTGCCGCGTCGCGTCGCGCGACTAGTCGCGCCAGTATTTAGAAGCCTTTAGTCTCCGAGATAAAAACAGACTTTAGGAAATGTTAAATTAGCAAATCATTTATCTAGGTATTTTGGTGTCTAATAAAGTATATTTAATCTATCCGCCCCTGACTCTTCAATACGTACCTACACGTAGATACATCAAAGTACGACATCGATCTCAGGATAAGGCAAAAAACCCCGAAATAAATAATGAATTGCTAGCCTTCGCTCGCAGGCAAATGTATAATATGTTTATTACCCGACTGCAGCGAACCCAAAAAGGAGGGTACCCCTATGTATGTATGTCCGTTCCTATGTTCTCTCGTAACTACTAAATGGCTGAACCGATTTTCCGATTACCGATACAAATTCTATGTTTAAATGTAATTTGGAATGAGAAATTATTAAATAAAAAGCTATCCCGAAGATTTGGAATGAGTGAGTAAGAGGCAGTTATCACCCGATTATAAGTGGGTAAACAACCTAATTTACCGTCTTATATTCCTAACTAAGAGGTGTAAAATAAAAACGTAAATTTAAAAATGAAAAACCCGATTGCATAAAAAACGAATTTTAAAAAAGATGGGCAAGATTTCTATTTCATGCCAAACAGTAAATTGTAGTTAAAAATAATATGTCAATAAATTAAGAAGGCACAAATGAACATATAGGTACTTAGTATTTAGGTTTGTATTTACAGATTCAGCAAAAGCCCGTCACGGCTGACGTCCTCCAGATTGTTTTTATCCGATACAATGAAATGATCCTTCAATGGAAGAGATAAGAACCGCATAAACAAATAGTCAATTTTACTATTTTTTATGGACAGCTCGCACTTGACCAAAAATTAAGTATTGCCAAAATAATTTTCATAAAAAAAAATATTTAACCTGCAATACCCAAAATTCTATAGATTATAATGCTTGTTTTTCCCTTTTCAGTTACGTGTATTTGCAGTCGGGTTTTTTTGTTTTTTAAATAATTTATTTTATTTTAAGCTTTTTAGTTTTATTAATATAAGTACATGTATATATTTGAAAATTAGAGGAGAAAATGACCAACATGGATTTATGATGCACAGGTAAGAAATATGGAAATGTGGGTATTGTAGTGTGGTTTGAAAGAAAAAGCGCTGTACGAGGCAATATAACATATAATTTCAAGAGTTGAGTAAAAAAAAAAATACAATGTAATTTAAAAAATTGAGATCAGATATGAATTTGATGGCTTGTCAGCGACCTAAATGATTGATTATAATCAACCCCCAGGTGCGTTGAAGACGCAGGTTAGAGAAAAAAAAATAAAAAATTGCGGTTATCTGTAGTAGCTCCGGATGGTGACTCGGCAGGGTGAGATGACGGCACGCCGCGATGGACCACGCTACGAAGCTCAGGAGCGATACAACGTAGAGGCCCTCTGCGTGGTGGCGTGAGACGCTTTTGCTGAAGAGCTACGCGTTGCCAGGCGATGTGATTGGATTTGGTCTGCGCGTGGAGATGAAAGGCCGCCCAACGTAGTACTCTGGTGGTTTCCCTAAATAAAATGTTATGGTTAAAAAAATGGGATTACCAAGCCAGGACTTTCAAAAAAATAAATTACATACCACTGGAACGTGGGACTCGTGGCGAAACAACGCCTTCAACTGATGGGAACGTACGCCATTAAGACGCTGACAACACCTAAACCGCGTTCACTGTCAGATTGCATAGAAAAGAAAGAGAAGCGCGATGACACAAAGCTTGTAATTTATTGCAAAATATGAAGCAATTATCTATTTACTCAAAATTGAGTTGAGTAATTGAAAATAAAAAACAACCAAGTTCTGCATTCAAATAAGACGCTCATGTTATTAATTAAATACGTAACGTATGTTGATATTTAATTCAGATATTTTGGATTAGAACTCAAGGTAAGAGGTTAGTTTAACGTTAGTTTGTATCGATATTTTTTTTCAAAACGTGTTTTGGTAACAACCAAGTTCTGGGAAATATGTTCAAAATTAACATAATGTTTTTCCGCTACCACAAACTATACAGATTTGGCAATTTTGTTTCTTAAGAGAAGCCTATTTTGGTCAATTAGGTCTTGTCAGCGCCTTAAACACTGCCGAGCAGGACGAATCTTCTAAAATAAAATTATGATTGGTAGATAGTCAAAATTACGATATCCGAGGTTAAAAAATATGCAATACGTACCGAAAAATAAACAATGAATAATGCAGGAGTGTTATATAAAAATAAGAAACGACTAATTTCGGAGTTTTTTTGAGACAGAATTAAAAATTACTTCAGTGAAAAATAATCTGATCTCCAATAAGAAAATATATCAAATGACACTCAACTATAATGTCAAAAAAATCAGAATTTTTTTATACTAAAATTCGAACGTTAGACACATTGTGTGCCAGTAGGGTTCCGCAAAAAAGGTTGAAATATGTAGTGTAAAGAAAGCAGATCAAATACCACAAAAAAAAAGTAGAATTAATAATTCTACAGTATGTATAATGTGGTTGTTGAATGGAGATATTTACTGTGATTGTTGTATTGTTTGCATAGATATAATCAAGACAATTAAGATAACGACTTCAGTTGTTCAATACAAAGGGGCTGTGCTTGATATATATAATAATTAAATATTTTTACACAGTGCAGCGTTGATAAATCACCAATATTATAACACACGTCACGTCATTACAACACCTATATATCACGGATGGTATCACTTATGTATATTAAACACAATGTTTTGCGAAACTTTGCGGTGATAACTTATTGCTCACACGACGTCGTCAACGATTATTGTTCTTTAAATTATTTGGATATTCAATTATGAAAGGTTTCCAAACAATTTTTTTTTTTTTATAGAAACAAGTCGGTCGTGGTCGTCGTGGAAAAATACCGATTAGAACAACTCGCTGATATTTTTTTTCTATACGATGTGAAATTACAAGTTAGTTTACTGAATTCTATACCTAGTGCAGTGAAATGAAGTGCTTGTGAAATTAAAAGCTAATATAGCTATTTCCAACGGTTTATTTAATTCTGCAGTGCGGTTACGATTGGTGCGAGATTCTTTCGTCTTATGGTACAGTCGCCAGCACACCCAGTTACCACCAGGCATGATTCTTCACCCTTTTCTCAACGTAAGCTTAAGTCTGTTTCTCTCCTGCCGGGGTCGCGGGAAGGTACTTATGGGTCACCGAGGCCCCCGCAACACAGGCAACAGGAAGGAATACGGGTGGGTTTTAGTCAGTAAGAGTCTGACACACCCTCCCGCTCCGCCCAGAGCGTTAGAAGTTATTTGACGATTTCCCACCCTCAAAAAAAAAAAAAAAAGTCTGTTTCTCTAGACTAAAACCTTATTTGACATAGGTATAAGACCAGTTGAAAGGCCACTTTTGGCCCGTCCTACTGAAGTACTAGTGTACCGACCTGGTGATTCATCTTACTAGCTGCGTTACTTGGAGTTCAACATCTTGTGCGTCTCGGTGTGTTGCCTGTGCTGTCTTTCCAGGCGAGCAACGCCTGAGGGTCAGCGGCTTATTCAAAACCATCGTATTCGTTATTCGTAGTTACTTGTACATTTTATTTTAGCATACATTCTGTTTTATTTTTTAAAGAAACCAGTATTTATACGGAGAACTGAGGTTCATCTCAAATAGACGTGCTCTTTACGTAATTAGTGAACGCGGTTGAAATCGATCCGCGGTATCCGAAACCTATAACTCATATTAAAAGTACACTTTGTAACATTGTTGCTTGGAAACATGCTGGTCCAGCTCCATAGGACAATCTATATAGAGTCTAGACAAAATCGAACTGGTTGCTATTTTAATTGTATAATTTATTATTTTTGTATTTTTTTTTTAAGAAAGCGCTAACTTTTAAAATATTAGTATGTGTATTAGTATATGTATTGTAAAACATTTTAAAAGAGTGACGCTGGAGTTCCTTGCCCATTCTACTACTAGGTACTACCTTTTGGGAGGGGCGACTAGAATCAATTCTATTTTTTTTGTAAATCTTGACGTTCAAAAGTGCCAATTATGTGCCTATTTGAAATCAATAATTCGACTTTGACTTAAACGTAACAAAAAATTTTCCTTTTCGTATTCCGTAAATTTTTTAAGTAAATTACCTATTTCGCGACTAATTCAATCAATTTTTTTAACTGCACTGTTGTTTTTTTTAATATTTTGATACCCTTTTTTTAATATCCAATATTAATAAACGTGTTAAAATGGGAAAGCAGCCGTTTCATTTCACTACAATAGGTAAGTACCTATTTGGACGAGAAACTAATTGAATTTCCAAATCAGCTTGTAAACTATAAATCTAAAATAGACGTTATACATCCAAAAATAAGACTACCGAGTAGTTACCGTTCATCCAACTGAAATGTAAAAAAAAAGTTACTATCAATTAGAAATGTCATGAAGAAACCACTAGGAACGGACCCCGATCACGGGCCATATATGTTTTAATGAAGTCGTTACAAAACGTACATAATTTGTAGTTTTAATTACCCACCTAGTCTACAACAACAATAAAAACAACATTGTATATTCGCTTAGAGAAACTTATAATTATTTAGAGACACGTCTACAGAAGTGTCTCTAAATAATTATAAGTTTCTAAGTAGTAAAAAAAGGGAAATATATTATATAAAGGCGTAATAACAGCTTTAAGTCACTAAAATCGTATATCTGCGCCTTATGTACGGTTTGCTTGAGACCAACCAACTCTGTTTTCTAAGTATCTAGCCTTCAACTGCATTTCAGTGAAATGGATAGAAAAGAATCCAACCGGCTATGAATAATAAAAGTCCGGCCTAAAGTACTAATACCTACCTACTCGGATTTTTGTTCCGAAAAATAAAATCTTGATATCCAGGCGATTCAGAAGTTCCGTAGGTACTTATAAAATCTTGAGATCCAGAAGTTCCGTATACTTTGTAGGCAAGTCACCGTAGATACAAAAATCGCGTTAGGTCGCAAAAAATAGCACTTTTTTTTTTGGTGAGAAATTATCAAATAACTTCTCTCGCTCTGGGCGGAGCGGGAAGGCGTGTCAGACTCTTACTGACTAAAACCCACCCGTGTTCCTTCCGTTGCCTGTGTTGCCAGGGGCCTCGGTATCCCTTTTGGACTTTCCCACGACCCCGGCAGGAATAATTGCCCTGTACTGATTTTTTGGGATGTTGTTAGGATAGATAGCAACAGTGTAAAACCAAGTTTGCAGCTTCGAAAGACCTGTGCTGAAAACTGTTCGAACAGCGCGCAGTTAGCGTGGTGCTCGAAAAACGAAAAAAAAAGAAACGGTTTTCATCTTTTCTATCCTAACAAAATCCCAAAAAATCAGAAACTACAGTGCAATTTTTCGCAACCTAGTAACACCTACATAAAGAATAAAACATGACTGTTTGACTTGGTATTCCGGGGGTTAGTACTAGGTCCTGCTTTAAATACCACAGTATTCTCTTAAATCAGCACCCTAATTGCGTAACACAATTTTGCCAAAATTAAACCGATTACGATCAATATGTCATTTTATGTGTGTTACGCAAGGCTCGCTCAGTACCGAACCAGACCCCAATCGCAATGCTGTGTAGGCTCGATCCCTCTTACTGTTTATACTGAGGCGAATCCCGCGCGGGATAAGCGATGCGATTGTGCGCGTTGGTTGTTATAATTATTATCACGCGACTATTCGCGCCACTTTGAACAATGAACACAACTTAATTGACACAATCGGCGCGAGTGAATTTCGTTTCGCAACCCGCGAGATTCACTTCAGATTGGCTATTGAATTAAACATTTTTACACACACATAAAGAAAGAAATAATTCATAGATTTTTGTTAATATCTTGCACGGAAAGCAAATTTCTTGAAGATGATTTGTGTGACGACGCGAATCGTGACGACAAACAGACTTCCCAACGGAATGCACTACACGTAATTTTTTAATTAAGATTTTATTATTATGTGAGTATGTCAATAAAAATAAAATAAAATAAAATGTCAAGGTATAGGTACGAGGTGCATTCAATAAGTACCTAGCCTCATCGCCAAAGGACGCTGTAGTTTCAAAAGAGTTTTACCACAGTGTAGCACATTCTTTTTTAATTCTTTTTTCAAATTTTCATTCCAATCCCTTCATTTGTTTTAATTTGACAACTTATGGAAGCGAACGTGTCGATCAGTTTTACAAAACTGGAAAAAGAGCAATATCGTTCGGTGATTCGATTCCTATTTTTGGAAGGGAAAACGCGCATCGAAATCAAAGAGCGCTTGGATGCTGTGTACGGTGACTGTTCTCCATCGATGGCCACCGTCAAGAATTGGTTCAACGAGTTTGCACGTGGCCGTACGTCGGTTTTTGATGAACCACGTCCAGGTGCACCGAAAACAGCTGCTACGGAGGAAAACATTAAAAAAATCCATGATTTCGTATTGGCAGATCGCCGATTGAAGGTTCGGGAGCTAGCTGAGACTGTAGGCATTTCAGAAGGAACAGTGCATCATATTCTTCACGAGGAACTCGGCATGAGAAAGCTGTCGGCGCGATGGGTGCCGCGTTTACTCACACCAGAAAAGAAGCGCAACCGTGAGACCACATCGGAGACGTGTTTGGCGCTGTATAAGCGGAATCCAGCGGAGTTTTTGCGTCGTTTTGTGACCGTCGATGAAACCTGGATCCACTGGTACACACCAGAGACCAAGGAGCAATCAAAACAATGGATCCAGACCGGGGAACGTGCTCCAAAGAAGGCGAAAACTGTAAAATCGGCCGGAAAAGTTATGGCCACCGTTTTCTGGGATTCACAAGGTGTGATCTACATCGATTACCTCGAGAAGGGTAAAACAATTACAGGGCTTTACTATGCCGATTTATTGGGCCGATTCGACGCCGAATTAAAGAAAAAACTACCCCATCTGGCGAAGAAAAAAGTGCTGTTTCACCACGACACCTACGCTATGAATTGTTGCCCCATCCACCGTATTCTCCAGATTTGGCCCCTTGTGACTTCTTTCTGTTTCCTAATCTGAAAAAATCACTCGCCGGGAATAGATATGGATCGAATGAGGAGGTCATCGCCACCACGGAGGCCTATTTTGCAGAGTTTGACAAAAACTATTTTTCGGACGGGTTAAAAAAGTTGGAGCATCGCTGGGCTAAGTGTATCGAAAAAAAAGGAGACTTTGTTGAAAAATAAATTGCCACTTTTCCAAAATTTTCGTTTACTTTTTGTAGGCTAAGTATTTATTGAATGACCCTCGTATCTATCTAATAATATATTAATCTTATAATGTCAAGTCTCTATTTTTTAAAACTTCCCTGCTAATATGAATTTCCTGTATAATTGAGTAGGTATACGTAGAAACGATTTTTATGTTGGAAAATTTTGACAAGGCGACATATCGAGAGTAGAGCACTCACATGCTGAAGCGTTGTGAGGCGTGCAAAACTCATTCTTTTAAGGGTTCCTCGCTTGCACGCACCTAATGTCTACGAGAGAAAAAAAAACGGCCTATTATATCCATCGATACCCTCATCATGGGGTCTACCACATGATAGGGGTATCGATGGATAGGCCGTTCAAAAATATTGCGTGTCTGTGAACACCACTTCGATTCGATTCAACGATCAGTTTGCGTAATATTAATAATTTTTGTTACAGTCAAGTGTCCCCCCCCCCCCCCCCCTGCCAGCTAAATGGTTGTTTAAGGAGATGTGAAAAAAATCATGGCAGTAGTACCTACCTACATAAATATATTATCATCATCATCATCATCATTTACCGAAAGACGTCCACTGCTGGCAGGGGACACAGGCCTCCCCCAAGCACCGCCACTTCGACCGGTTTTGTGTTTCCCGCATCCAGCGGATTCCTGCGGCCTTCACAAGGTCATCGGTCCACCTTGTAGGAGGCCTTCCAACGCTACGTCTTCCGGTACGCAATAAACATAAACCAAATACGCACGGAACGAACGAATTCCGGTACGCAAATATATTATAATGAAATTAAAAGGAAAACTATCACAGCTAAGTACGTGGGCTTTACAAGTTAACGAGTAGGTAATAGAATAGTCGACCAACCTAAATTTGCAGTTGAAGAATTGATTGTGGAAATTGATTGGTGGTGGTGTATCGATGTATGGGAGAACATGTTTTTCAACTAAGTACAATGTTAAGTTTGTTTTTGGGATAAATAATTCATACCAACTTCCCAACTACGGAACCCTTCATTGTGCGTGGTCCGACACGCACTTGTCCGGTTATTTTTTCACTTAGGTATGCTCTAACCTTATCAGTCAATGCGCGTTTAAAAATAAATGAAAAAGTTTCAAGAATATTAATAATAATTCAACAAGTTTTTGTAGATAGGTAGGTACCTAATAATAACAGAACACTACCGAATCAAGGTCTTTCCTGTTGAAGAGATCTGCGCAATGAACATTAATTGGCGCAAAATTACATGTGACGATGCTCATTCTAGCACATTTACTTATGTCTACGTACGAATAAATTGTTGTTAATGCAACAACGACGTGAAGTTTTCATGTGGATTATCCCTACATATTTGGTTATATGAGCGTCGATGTCCGACGCGATTATTATCATGATTTATCCCAACTCAAATATTTAACATTAATTCCAAAAGGGAAAATTCGTTATAACTTAATTAAACCACAACATTGATAAAGCAGTTAAGCGTACTCTGACGACAACAAAGAAAACATATTATTATCTTTAAATCGTAGACGCACTGATCAGAAAGAAGAGATACCTAATTAAAAATAAGTATGTTGTGGAGCATCACTCTACTCTACAAATAGGTACTTCAACTCATTTCAAAGGGCATCGGGCTAAATTATGAAAGGTTTATTTAGGAAATTATAAAAGGCCGGCCAAATAAGGGTTCACAAATTAATGCTTTGTTAATGGAAAAAAAAACCCTACCAAGGTAAACAAGCGGAACCCTCGTTGGGCGAGTCGGACCGTGCAAAGAGCTATTGCCGGTTTGTTGCAGATATGAGTTGAGTTGCGGAACACTCGAATGACGGCGACTGGTAACGCCATCTGACGAGATGAGTAGGTATCCCTAATAATTTATTTGCTTATTTTCTTTAGAATTTTGTTTGAGTTAGAGTAAAATAAATCACGCGCATTGTACATACATATTTTTAATATTTAAAATGGCAATTAAAAGAACAATAAATTAATCTAAAGCCTACAGAGATCTTTGTACTTTACGCACATGTTGGCTTTTAGATTCTTTTAGAGCTTGCTCCAACTTATTTGTTAAATGTAATAAATTAGGTAAGTCACACTGAAGTAGAACATGGTTTACTTTATTTTGACAATGGCTGGCTGCCTTGGCATCTTGTATACTTGAATTTATTTGTATTGGAGTTAAGCTTTTGTCATCTTCCTTCTCAGACCCTATTCTGTTGTTGTGTTCACTGTATTGTCCAAAGTTTTTTGGTTTCATGATCACAAAATCCATGGCAATCATTGGTTTTATTTGTTCTTTGCAACTTCGTGAGGCTACCTGTGAATGCACAAAAATGTTAGTAACACAATATTCAATATTGGAAGAAAGAATAGTTTTGTACATCAAAAGACGTTCACACAATTTGTTTCAACTAACCTGGATTTCAAATCTCCAGGATAGATCCTGGTAAGTAGGGTCTTTCTGCTGCAGAAGGTTCAAAGCATCGGATAACTCTGCCTTCTTAGTGCTGTGCAACTTTACCAACACTTCCTGTTGCTCTGAAGAAAAACCCGCTATAGCCAATGATGACTTTAGGTCAGCATCTGACAACTGAATAAAATATTTTGATAGTATGCTAATAATACATACAGTAGAAAATGTTTTGATGAAAGCCCATTGTTTTCCATTTCCATACAGAATAATGCAAAACCCAAGTGAAGTGTAAGCTAGATATATAAGTACTTACATTTAGTCTACATGCCTCTACTATAAGGTACACCAATGCATGAACCAAATTCTGGACTGCTGTTAGTGAAACATCCAGCTTTTCTGAAAAGAAAAATGATAATGTGATAGGTACACCAAATCATTAACAGTCTGTGGTGGAACATCACATTTATCACTTAGTAAGTGTGCCATGCTCATCTGATGATGCGGCTCAAGACGGCATAGTGAAAATAAATGCTCGATAGCTAATAGACTATGCGTCGAATGCGTCCCGTCGTCCTTCATCGCGGCGATAGACACTTATATCTAAGTAGTACACCACTGAACACCTCACTTTTGATCAAGGGTCGACTAAAACACAAGTATAAGCCAGTCAGTTGCCCTCTGTCACATGTAGTCTTTGTAGTAACACACAGGTCTCGTGCGCTGGATGGCTCGAAAATTAATGAAGTAAGTTATTATATTGTGAGCGCGCGCGCAGGCGACGCGAACATAGATAATATGACGCGAAGGTGAGAGTGGGAGCGAGACAAATCACTGTAAATTATTGTGTAAGTACTATGGGTAGGAATTGTTTATGCATGGTGATGATGCCTACTTAAATACATTTTTATGTTATTTTATTGTTTGTGTTGTTATTGTATAGTATTTATCGATCATAATGGTTATATTATTTTCTAAGTACTGTTTATTTTGTTATACTTTATTACCTGTTTTTTCTAATATGTATGTAAAAATCTCATAACCTGACTTGGTTTCCGTACGTCGTTTTCGGGTGACCACTGAAAATCAGCGCTTTGCTGTGGGTCCCCCATAGCACAGCATCATGCTGAGTGGAAGCCTACTTGTCACAGTCACGGCGTGCAGTTGCCGACTATTTGTATATGTTCTGTCTCTCTGTGTAAGTCTGTTTAGTTTTATTATTTATAAGAATTACCCCTTTTATGTGCACGTGTTTCTGTGACAAATAAATCCATTTTTCTTTCTTTCTCTTTCTTTCATGATACTCTAATTGATTATTACCAAAGTTAATACAAAATAATATGGAGTAGTATAGATTAACAGCAACAACATAGATAAAATCAAGAAGACCAAGAAGAGTATGTATGAATATTTATTAACATCATTCATAAATTCCTATGTAGGACAGCCAGTAAAATTTACAAGAAAGTATATGCATGTTGGTGTGATAAGTAGTCAAGTTTGACATGAATAAAGTTTGATCTATTAAATTAAATCATATCACTTGAGAACAGCTGGAATCTGATACTTAACCTAAAAAAGGTTTATATGGGAAGAAAAATTGGAGTTTCCCAAAAATTTCAAATTCGGGAAATACTGAATGACCTTTTTTCTATGGGATTTTTGTATGAATTATTAAAATTTGGACAAGATGTCTGTCAGGTCAACTTGTTTAATATAAAAAACCAGCCAAGTGCGTGTCGGACCACGCACAATGAAGTGTTCTGTTGTTGGGAAGTTGGGATGATTTTATGCCAAAAACAAACTTAACATTGTAGTTGAAAAACATGTTCTCCCATACATCAATATATACCATGGTCACGGTCAAATTTAAGTTGGTTGATTATTACTCGTTAACTTGTAAAGTCCACTTAGCTGTGATAGTTCCTTTTAATTTCATTATATGTACTACTGCCATGATTTTTTTGACATCTTCATAAACAACCATTTAGCTGGCTGGGGGGGGGGGGGACAATTAACTAACAAAAATTTGCAAAAATATTATTCCCACATTACATGTGAACTTAAAAAAAATTCATGGGAGATAACCTAGATTTTTTTTTCTAGATTTTATTTTAGCACTTTGTCGGCGTGATTAATATGTATACCTATACCTAATTACAGCTTTTTAGTACTAAGCGTCTCAGAGCTACAGTGGGGACAGACAGACAGACTTGGCGAAGCTATAAGGGTTCCTCGTTTACGACGGAACCCTTAAAAGAGGGTGTTTCTGCACCCAGAAACAACGACGAAGGTTTGTTTGGTGCCGAGTCCCATACAAAACGTCTAGGGATACCAGTGGAAATAAAATATTGTCGGCCAGCAATGATTAATAAATCAGCTACCGGTGGCAGCAAGAGGTACGTAAGCCTGCTACATACCTTCGCCGTGCAGTGAAAACATCGTGATTGCAACCTGTATTCCTAAGTGTACCCCTTGAGGGTACAGCAGTCCTGGCAAATTAAATTTTTGACAAAGTTTTACCAAAAGACGCGGGAGTTTAGGGAAACAAACAAGGAATAAAGCAAAGCCAATTTTTAATTTCTCAAGAAACAAAATAATAAAATAAGTAAATAGAATAACAGAAAAAATTACGTCTTGAGTTCCTTTATGAAACGCAAAAACAGATAACAAGCAAAAAAAACATGGGAAATATAGTACTTGAAGTACTTCCTCTTACCTGCAGCGATACTATATTTCTTAAGATTGGTTCCATTATTAAGGTAGTCCAAAGCTAATTTACAAAAGTCGATCAAAACTGAAAATAATTATTCTAGGATTATAACATTTCCATTAAATCAGTGTTTGATGATCATTTTAGTTAAGAATTATCATTCATTTTGAACCTGACCTTGTATGGAATGCCGGTTCAATAAACTAAGATGTTCTTTCTGTAACTCGCTTAAAAAAATAATCATTGTCTTTTCCGAAATTAGAAGAAACTACTAGTTATTTACAATTTTTATAACGCCTCTGTTATTCTTGATGTTGACGACGAATGACTTTGACAAATTGTCAATAACGTCAATTTACATTACAACTTCGGTACTTTTTTTTTTTTTCTTTGGCTTCGCACGTTTGTGCATTTAGTTAAATGTCACGTTTAGTTTCTTCCAACAATATCAATGCGTTCGGTAAAGAAAAAAATCAAGCTACTTAATTGCTTTCTATATTAACCGAACCACAGTGGCTTTGATTTGATTTGATCATGTAGAGGTAGGGAAGGTGTCTGCGAAAAAAGCGCGGGAAACATAACTTTGTGGACGTGTCCTTTTTTACTTAAATTGAAAATTATTAAATAACTTGTATTATAGGATCAGTAGTAGTAGTTTTAGTGTTTTATCTTCTTTCACTTATATTTTAATTTTAGTTTTGTATATTTTCTTCAGTAGGGTAAGTTTTTTTACTAATATTTTATAGCGCGGGAAAATGAAAGACCCGCCTGACCCGGGGGACTTTGTTCCCCCGGCAGGCAATTTTGTCACTATAATGTCTAACGAATCGGGCATGGATACCGATGGGTCGTCGTCGGCTCGCCATGTTAAAAGAAGCCGCGTGCATGTGTGCAAAAATTGCAATAAACGCCGTCGTACCCGAAAAAACCTAGGTTCCGAGTCTTTGGGTTGTGGTTGCTTGGACTCTACTCCTCCCTCTCTAACTCCATCGGAGCCTAAAAGCTCTGAAACAATTATTGTATGTAAAGATATTCCGGATATTTCTGCTCCGCCTTCAGTTATTCCCACTCAGATTGGTCGAAAAACTTATGATAAAACTGACAGCGCGCCATACGTTGTTCACGTACAAAAAATATTAGTATCACCAGATGATGGAACGTCATTGCACCCTATTACATTTGGCAAGTTCCTAAAACACAACGCTTTCCAAAATATTATAAACGGTAGCGTCAAAAAAATCGGACGTAATAAAATATCTATTTCTTTTTCCAATTTCCTGGACGCAAATTCTTTTATTACACATAATAGCCTTGAAACATATAATTAAGCTTTTATACCTACTTTTAATGTCACTAGAATAGGTTAAGTGCGTGGTGGTCCTGCGGAATGGTCTCCGGAGGAAGTTATTGATAATATAACGGTACCAATTGGTTGCGGTCCAATTTTAAAAGTCAGACGTTTCAATTTTAAAACTGTTGTTGATGGTACAACCATTTGGAAACCATCCCAATCTATAGTTATTACTTTTGATGGGCAGATTCTGCCCAAAAGAATTTTTATGTGTTATAATGCATTACCTGTAGATTTATATATTTTCCCTACTGTACAGTGTTTCAGTTGCTGTCGTTTTGGTCACACAAAAATTCAGTGCAGGTCCAAACCACGTTGTTATAAATGTGGCCAAGGACATACGGGGGACAGTTGTGAAAGAGAACAAGAAAGTGCATCTTGCTGCCTTTGCTCCGGTTTTCACTATGCTACTAATAAATCTTGCCCAGAAATGTCTAGGCAAAAATTAATTAAAACATACATGGCACAAAGTTCAGTATCTTATGCTGAAGCGGCAAAAATGTATCCCCCAGTTACTAAATCGTATGCCGATACACTTTTATCTTCTCCTTCCAAAAACTTTGCAGATACTCCATCTTTAATAGAGTACCTGTTTCAAGTAGCTATAAAAAAACTGTCTTCCTTAAACCACGCTCACCACCCAAACCTGTACAAGGGTATAATAAAGAGGCTCACAATGCCATTATTAAAGATTTCAACATTCCCCAACCATCAAATGGTTGTGCTTTTTCTAATCACAATAATGGACAAATTGAAGCAAGTTTTTCCATAAACGATTTTCTTTCTGCATTACACAATCTTCTGTCTCAGTTCAACATTTCACCGTCCAACGTTGCCCCATCTTTCAATGTACAACACATCCAAAATAATTCAGTGGAACTGCCGCAGTCTGTACATTGGCTAAATGCAGGTTAATTGGCTAAATGTAGGGAAACAACATTATTATAAATATTTTAACGGGATTTAGGATAGGACGGATAAATAGGATCAGTATAATTATAAGTAAGGAAACAATATGGATAAATGAAAACAAAAAAAATTACAACTTGATATTGTTTAGAATAATGAATGAGACTATACATTTATATACAAGAGAGCTATTTGAACAAAGTAAAGAAAGTATTGAGGTAGGAAAAGGAGTACGGAGGGATAATAGGTTACTAAGAAAGGAAGAACGGTGATTTAAAGGACAGGAGAAAAAAATATGATCTAAGTCGCCTACATCTGTGCCACTTAAGCAAATGGGATCGTCGCTGATAGAAAGTTTGGCAAGATGGGCTGGAGAACAAACATTACTTGTCTGCCAAAGAAGAGAAAAAAAAAATACCTGTCATAGTTGTCAGTTGTCTGTACTATGGATACTCATTCCTAAAATATCGCGTTTTAATTTCGATATGATGTATCGAACAGTTATATCGATACAATTAAATATATCTATCAAAATAATTATCGATGTTTTCTTTATATCACATGTTTTTATCCTATTTAATTAGTGTGTAATAATAATTAAAAAGAATGAAATCTTTATTATAATTAACATATAAAGAGTTTTTCTTGACAAAGAAGAACAACAACAACAACACGGCACAACACACAGCATCCTTTATTTACCGACCATAGATTTTTAAAATGAGGTACATACCATAGCTTTGGGACTTCCCAATTCAGCCAACTTACAAAAATACAAAATACATGTATCTTTAATCTGACATCATACAATATGATTGATGATTATTGTCGATAAAATAGTACGCAATCATCGCCCAAAAATTTAAATAATACGAACTTTGACGGTCCATAGATAGAAAATAGAACTATACAAATACTGTCCTCATGTGGAGCAATTCGTACATTAGAGAGTGCGTTTCGTTTCATCAAGTAAATGTAGAATGTTATACTTTTATATAACTTTAGAAACTAGTCTATTTTTCCGCACGTCTTCTTTCATGAAACCAACTATATACGACTAGCTGCGCCCCGCGGTTTCACCCGCATAATTCTCGATCCCTTGAGAATATCGGGATAAAAAGTATCCTATGTGTTAATCCAGATTATAAACTATCTGTCTGCCAAATTTCATCCCAATCCATTGAGCCGTTTTTGCATGAAAGAGTAACAAACATCCATACATACTCACAAACTTTCGCGTTTATTATATTAGTAGGATATTACATATATCAGATAAAACATATCAATAGTGTGTATCGATTTCCAATTTATCGATAATATCGCATTGATTCGATATATCAAGCGCATAGGTATATCGTTTTTTTTTATATCGATATTCATCGAGCACTCCGAGTACTGACTAGGAGTAGATTCATAGACATTTCCCTGACTGCCTGACGGTGCCTGCTGATTTGTCTATGAGGTCAGTGCCATTTTACTAGTGATGGATAGGCATGGAATTAGTCAGTACTTTATAGTAATAGGAAATGTTAAAGCGTGCTGGATACACAACTAGCAAAGAACAATGGCCAATCTCCTAACATGCTTGGGCTAGAAAAATCGAATAAAACGTAGTTTATGACATTTTGTTTGCCTATTTATTTATTAATAATACACCATTTAATATATTTTTTAAATTACGAACATTAAAGTAATTTTATTAAGCATTAAGTTTTTTGGGGTTATGTGGTGTATTTTAATCTGTAGCATTTTATATTAAGGTGGCCCGCAGTGGTAGCCCGCGAACCTAAAACTTTCATAAATTATTTGCAATTTGCAGGTCAGTGTCAGGTTGTATCTTGATCAAAATATTATTTTCGACCATAACAAATATGTATTTAAAGAATTATAATCATTAGAATCACTACTACATCTCTCTTAGATTTGTTCCGTAAGAGCAAAAGCTCTTACGGGACAAATCCAACTCAGAGAAGTGTATTAATGATTTTAACCGGTTCGGACCTGCTAAACAATAAACGATTGTGTACAGTTGTAGGCGACTTAGATCATATTTTTTTCTCCTGTCCTTTAAATCACCGTTCTTCCTTTCTTAGTAACCTATTATCCCTCCGTACTCCTTTTCCTACCTCAATACTTTCTTTACTTTGTTCAAATAGCTCTCTTGTATATAAATGTATAGTCTCATTCATTATTCTAAACAATATCAAGTTGTAATTTTTTTTGTTTTCATTTATCCATATTGTTTCCTTACTTATAATTATACTGATCCTATTTATCCGTCCTATCCTAAATCCCGTTAAAATATTTATAATAATGTTGTTTCCCTACATTTAGCCAATTAACCTGCATTTAGCCAATGTACAGACTGCGGCAGTTGTACACATCAAAACTATTACCTGTAGTTCTAGTTCTAAGCAGCTAAGAGAGCTATCTTGCTGTTAGTCCTAGCGTTGACGTAAGGATAATTTCAAATTCGGAACTAACGTCGCCATTTTGTTTTTCCAATACGATTTCGCGAAATTTGCAAATCGCGATAGATAAAAAAACTGCCACTTGCTAATTTCAGATGTCGCTACTATCCAGTGTCTAAGAATTTGACAGCTAGCTGTCAAATTACCCATACATTTTTTGTTAACAAACGACTTATTTTACGCTTATGTTAGTTAAGATGGCAGTGGTAATGCATGTAACCTGTATTAAAAACTGAGTATGCAAACTTCTTTGAGTGCAATGTGTATCACCATAGAAACCTTGTCTTGTATATAGTTCTCATGATGTCTTGTCACATAATAAAAATAACTGAATGTGGGATCGCGTTTCAGTATTACTGATAATGTTTAAATCGAGACTAAACAACTCGTAATAGGTGAAGGGCCCAGCTATTGTCACTTAAATATTTGTTGGAAACTAGTCATGGAGCTAAGTAAAATACAAATATGTAAGCTTGATGGAAATAACTGGATGCAATGGAAGTACCGCATGTCTGCTCTGTTACGGGGCATAGACGGACTTTTAGACATTATTCAGGGAAAAACTCAAAAACCGAATAAGCATGTAGCTGAAGGCGGTGATGCTGATGCTGCGTCCGCAGTGGCTTTGACGGAGTATAACAAAAAGTTATCGGAGTATGTTAGGATGGAAAGTACTGCGTTACTGCTGGTTACGGAACAACATATCAGATGAAGTCTTAGACAAGGTGATTTGATTTTCTCATCCTAAGGACGTATGGGATTAACTGCATAGACTCTATGACGGTGTCCATGAAAACAGGTTATATGAAGTATGTAGGTATGGAGTTCTTTAAATTTCAAAAGGATACTGTTGATGACATGGCAACACATGTATCGAAATTGAAAAATATGTGGCACAAACTGAATCAGGAATTATTAACAGCCGAAGAAAGTAAGCAATTACCAGAAATACTTTTAATCTGTAAGATTTTAGATACACTGCCAGAAAGTTATTTTTAATTTAAGTCCAGTTGGATGTTGATGTCCAAGAAAGACAGAACTGTTGAGAATATCACCAGCCAAATTCGTGCGCATGAAAAAGCGCTGATAGGAAGAAAGGAAGGGACGTCTAGTGAAGCGCTTCTCACAAAAACTAGTAAGAAAAGTGTTGAGAAACAGAATGAACAGACATCAGGGAATAAAAAAGTTACCAAGTTCAGATGTCATATCTGTAAAGAAGTTGGTCACTTTAGGAAAGAGTGTCCCAATAAAACTAGTAAGGAAGATAGAAGGAATAGTAGAGATAGCACCAATATGATGGCACTACTAAATATGACTGAATGCATCCAAGATCGTGAAGAATGGTTTGTTGATAATGGAGCAACACACCATGTTACGACGAGAAGAGATTTATTTGAAAATTTCGAGCACTTCAGTATACCTCACACAGTTACTACAGCTAATGGAAATGTTATAGAAGCCTTAGGAAAAGGGACAATTAGAATTAAACCTAATGTTGGAAAAGAATTTCTCCTCAGTGATGTCTGGCTTGTTCCTTGTATTAGCAAGAATCTTTTTTCAGTGCTAGCAACACAGGACAAGAATACAAATAGTTTGAGTCACGAGTAACTACATGCTCTATTAAGGTAAATGGAATAGTCGCTGTGACGGGAACCAGAACACGATATGGTGGGCTATATAAGATGAATTGTAAAGCAATTAAGCCAAAGGTAGCCGCATCAATTAATGCGGTAGATGCCTTGCAGCTTTACCATGAACGCATGGGCCACCAAGATAAAAGGCATGTGAAAGGTCTTATTGAACGAAAGTTGAACATAAAGACAAAGGACAATGGCATATTATGCGAATGCTGTATTTTCGGATAAACTCACAGACAAAAGTTTGGTAGTAGAGAAAAAGCTAAAATGCCTGGAGAACGCATACATTCGAATGTTTGCGGCCCTTTCTCGTTTTCAATCTCGAAGTTCCGGTATTTCGTCCTTTTTAAAGATGAACACACTCGATTTCGCTTCGTCTACTTTATGAAGTCAAAATCTGAAGTACCTGAAAAGCTGAAGCAAATATTGGCAGAAGCAAGAGTAGCAGGACACACGATCAAAGAATTCCTTAGTGATAACGGTGGAGAGTTCGCCAATGAACTAGTTCGGAAAGAATTATCGAAATACGGAATAAACCAAAGACTAATAATGCCGTATACGCCAGCAGGGCTAACATGACAGGCGCGAGAACGCTCTCTTTCTCGATTTGTCGAAATTTGTCTACGATTCTGACGTCATCCGAATGCCTAACATGACCGCTAAGCGTGAGTAAACTCGAGAAAGGCACTTTGACAGTTCTTTATCTCGCGACGAGAAACCGATGTAGCAAATTATTAAAAATCATTTTTATTTTAGCAACATCGGCTCATTCGATAAATCTTACGCATGGAATTAGTATGTACTATAATGATTTTACATCCACTTCTATTAATTTATGTTGTAATTTTTTGTGTAACCGACCTTTTTTATTAAAATTTAATATTTTTCTATGGCATGCCGAAATTAAAATACAAAATGACGGAAACGAAAATGAGTGAGCCATTTTTGTTAGGGGAAAAACCTGTGGGTTCGCGTCACCAATATGTTAACCGCGTCACCGACATATGAACAGCATCCCTTGAATATGCAATCTGCGTCACTAACATGCTAACTGAGTCACCGACATGCTCAATGCGTCATCAATATGCTCAATGTGTCACCAACACGCTAACCGAGTCACCGACATGCTAACCGAGTCACCGACATGCTCAATGCGTCATCAATATGCACAATGCGTCACCAACACGCTAATCGAGTCACCGACATGCTAACAGCGTGCCCGACGTGCTGGCAGAGTCAACGACATGCTAACAGCGTCACCGAAATGCTAGCAGATTTACGAAATGCCAATCGACTTACGCCGTGATAACCGCGTCACCGACATTCTGAAAGCACTTGTTGACATGCAATTTGCGTCACCAACATGCACACCGCATCACCGACATCCTAACCACGTCACCGACATGCTAATGTAACGTGTGCATCAGACTGGCGTCGCGGAGCGGCCTGTGTACGTACATGTATACGCATATATATACTTATATAAATGTTATTCCAAACTTTTAAGTTTTCATTTCTGTCATCAGTCCCCATGAATGCCATATTTTTTTGTATTATAATTTTGTCTACTCTTCTCGTCGTCAAAATCGAGGACGACTAAATGACAGCAGAATCGAAGATTATCTCGTGTTGAATTGTCAAAATACGAGATAATTTAGGTGCCATGTTACGGTTTGTCGAGAAAATATCGATTTTGACAGAACAAGTCGAGTATTTTGTATGGCAGCGCTGTCAGAAAACGAGAAAATTGACAGAAATAGACAAAAATTACTCACGCGAGAGTGAGTAATTGTCGCGTGTGTCATGTTAGTCCTGCTGAACAGAATGGGTGTAGCGAAAGAGAAAACCGTACGATCGTAAAGTCAGCTAGAACCATGATGCATGCACATGAAGAGTTGCCTCAACAGTTATGGGCGGAGTTGGTACACACAGCTGTTTATGTTTTAAACAAAACAGGACCAACTTCCGTGGAACACAAGACTCCGTTCGAGCTTTGGTTTAGGATGAAACCACGGATAAAGCACCTGAGAATTATCGGCTCGATTTGCTATGCACATGTTCCTAAACAAAAAAGGAAGAAACTGCATAAGAAAGCTACGAGATGCGTACTGTTTGGATATGATAATGATGACGGTTATAGACTATGGAACAAGGAAACCAATTACATAGTTAGGTCAAGAGATATCATTTTTGATGAAAAGCCATTGGAAACGAAATTCCAAGAGCCAGATGAGGAAGTCACAGAAGTGGAAATTCCCGTTCTAGTACGAAGGGAGTATGACGAAGTAGTGACACCCGCTACGATCAATAATCAAGTCGTAACGATAGATAACGAATTGAATAGTCAATTGGATAGTCATACACCTGTTATCGAGGAAGACAATTTTGATGATGCTGTATCGACTCATGAAGAACCAGTTGAACTAAGGGGAGAAAATGACGATGTTGATAATGATGACCTGGAGCAGATGGTTGGAAACGATGATGTTAATGAAGATGAAGAAAATCTAGAGGAACATATTAACGCACAGAGTGATCGAGTACTGCGAGATCGATCGAGTACTGCGAGATCGATCAGACGTCCGGCCAGGTTCAATGATTATGTCATGGTCACAAACGGATTTTTCGAACCAACATTTTACAAAGACGCAGTATCTTGTAAAGAAAGTGAATTGTGGAAGAAAGCATTGGACAACGAGATAAATTCTCTCAACGAGAATGAAACATGGATTCTAGAAAAGTTACCGAAAAACAGAAAAGCAATACCATGTAAATTAAATGGATTTTTCGCGTGAAACTGAATGCTGATGGGTCAGTCGACAAATACAAAGCAAGACTAGTTGCTAAGGGTTTCCGCCAGAGGAAAGGAGAGGACTATGATCAGACTTTCAGTCCTGTTGCAAGAATGACCACTGTCCGAACTGTGATTAGCATCGCAGCAAGCGAAAGTATGAAGATGTGTCAATTTGATGTGTCGACGGAATTTTTATAAGGATCACTCTCGGAAGAAGAAATTTATGTTAAGCAACCCGAAGGCTATTATGATGGTTCTGGAAGGGTATGCTTACTGAAGAAAAGCCTCTATGGGTTAAAACAAGCCCCGAGATGTTGGAATCAGAAAATTCTTAATTTCTTCAAGGAAGTGGGCTTTAAAATCAGTGATGCCAATACCTGTTTATTTGTAAGAGAGAAAGACCACCGGAAACTGATTGTGGTTTTCTACGTTGATGATGGGCTGGTAGCTGGAACAAACCAAGAACTCATTAATGAATTTATTGAAGAGTTGAAAGATAGATTCAAGATTACAACCAAACCAGCTACCTATTTTCTAGGTATAGAGATTTCAACCAGAGAAGGTCTTGGAATAGTAATACATCAAACATCTTACATTAAGAAAGTTTTAAACAAGTTTGGAATGCTGAACTGCAAACCTGTGACCACACCAATAACCAAGGAGAACATAGTCTTACAAAACGAGAACGATGAGTACGTTCTGAAAAATTACAGGCAAGTAGTTGGAGCACTTGCATATGTAATGGTCGGAACAAGGCCTGATATAGCATACGCGGTCAGTGTAGTGCCAAGGAGTCTGGAGAAACCGACTCAAGCTGATTGTGTCTGAGTAAAACGTATCATAAGATATCTACAGTACACACTTGATCTCAGCATTATGTATAGAAAAAACTATAAAATTGGAATTATAGAGTCATACAGTGATGCTGACCACGCAGGTGATATTGGAACTGAAATATCGACTTCTGGAGTACTTTGCCTGTATGCCGGAGGAGCAGTCTCCTGGATGAGTCAGAGACAGCAAAGTGTTGCTATTTCAACAACGGAAGCTGAAGTGATCGCTGCAAGTGAAGCTGCGAGAGAATGTGTATGGTTGACTCGGCTCATAGGAAGTCTCGTAAAACTTAGGGGTCTTCCTACGTTACTAGTGGATAACGAAGCAGCAATAAATAGATAATAAGCAGTTAGCTGAGAATCCAGAGTTACACCGACGCACCAAACACATCCCACGTACACGTCACTTCTTCGTAAGAGAGCTTGTGACTAATGGAGAGCTGCTAATAAAGAAGGTAACAAGCGAGCTTCAATTAGCGGATCTTCTTACCAAGCCGTTACCCAGACCAAGGCTTCGCAAGCTTGTTGATATTATGGGACTACATTGAGAGAAGGTGTTAAAGTTAATGCATGTAACCTTTATTAAAAACTGAGTATGCAAACTTCTTTGAGTGCAATGTGTTTCACCATAGAAACCTTGTCTTGTATATAGTTGTCATTGTCTTGTCACATAATCAGTATATAGTTATCTGTGCACATAATAAAAAGAACTGAATGTGGGATCGCGTTTCAATATTACTGATAATGTTTAAATCGAGATTAAACAACTCGTAATAATTTCTTCTTATTGAACAAATTTAATATTACACAATAAATTTTATATTTACAGAATTTATAATTATTAAACTTTAAATCGACTAAACATTTGCAATGTAAACACACACTACGTACCGTAATAATTTTTGGAACATGTGGGCTCTGTGGTTGTCATTTTCTTGACGTAGACGTAGTTGCTTACGAGTTTTTCAATTTTGTAATTTTGTTGACATGTTTCTTTAATTTTACTTAATTTAATTGATAATATAATCGTAATTAATGGTCAAAGAAGTTACTGCATCAACATGGCTTTGAAAAAAGTCAAAGGGAATTTTGAGAGGATGTTCGATAAAAATCTGACGGATTTAGTTCGAGGAATCAGAAATAACAAAGATAATGAGGTATTTATATATGTATTGGTGCTTTATTTTCGCTCAAACATTCATTTAAGTCAGCAATATAGCCAATCCTACTACCTGACCAAGAATACGAATTCTTGTTAGTTTCTTTCTATGTACCCCTCCACTGTCAGATTTCTTGTCTCAAGCAGAAAAATTACCAGTTTCTATAGTAAATTAAATATTTAGCTGGAGGTAAAAACACTTTAGATAGAATTGTCTGAAAGCATAAGTATGTGTATACTTCAGCAGAAGTCTTTTAATCTCATTTACTACCCATATAAATTGAGGCTTTTAGTTCAATTCTAATATGTTTAGTTAAGATTATGAATCATACGAAAAATTACATCTGCAACATATTTCGTTGTTGACACAGATCCAATGTTTACTCTCATAATTTAATCATTGTTGTCAATGATGAGAGTCAATAAGCTCCACAACAGTAAACAAGTACAACATACCTGTACATCTGTATGTGTATCAGGTTTTGGTGAACATTTCAACTGCTGGTAGCATTTTGGTATGTTTATTAACACTTTCTATGCCAAGCACCCAGCATATGGGTCGAAAAATAATTCGTTCGTGTGCCCACAACTCGCATCCGAGTCGTCGCTATATGTAGCTAAAGATGACTTCTGTTCATGCCCACGACTGACGGGTTGTTATAGATTTGCAATAAACATTATATGGCATGCCAATTTGTATGTATTCTATGTACTTAGCGGTGAAAGTGTTAAAACCTTATGCATCATTTGTAGAAAAATAATGGTGTATTACTGTTACACTATTGTGCAGAGAGTAAATTAAAGTATACAATATAAAATTACATAATATCCATGTATCCATGAAAATGTTTTATATTATATTTACAATCTCATTTTTAGTCAAAGTATATAGCACAATGTATGGAAGAAATTAAAGTCGAGCTGCGCCAAGACAACATAGCAGTCAAAGCCAATGCAGTGGCTAAACTGACATATGTAAGTACCTACTTGAATCTATATGTATTCTTATTTATCACAATGTATGCAGGTATAAAATTAGATAAACTCTGTTAGCAGTAAATGGTGCCCTGATAACATACCCACATGGCAACATATCACTTTATGGAACACAAATACAGAAGTAATAAATGTTTTCAATAATTCAGAGAGGTTCTATTGTTACTGTTATTTAATTTATCTGTGGTCCTTAATTGGCACCCATGTATTTGTCCATACATACTTATCTTTGTAAGCTCTGGTTTTAACAGATGTTGAGGCACTATCAGTTGCATGATAGAATATAGATATCTGATTGTGGTCTTTCTAATAAATATGCTAGTAAAGTGAAGCAATTATTAAACCACGAAATATAATCCTAAAATCACAACACGGAATCACTGCAACGGTAGCATAGTGGTGGCAGCACTAATAAAATTTGTGGTATCGAAAGTGCATTGAGCGCAGAACTTGACTCTATTCAAAGCCATCTGTTTCAACTAGGTAATTTATGTCATAGTGGGAGAAAACGATGACACACTTGGTTTGTATGGAAAGTGTTGACACAGCCGCTGAGGGGTTTGTGTGTTCTGTGGTTAAAATTCACTTACTTATTATCCCTAATACAAACCTATTTATTTTAATAGCCAATTGACCAATCACATTAACTTTATTTCACATGTATTACAGCTCCAAATGCTGGGATATGACATATCTTGGGCTATCTTCAACATAATAGAAGTGATGAGTTCCAACAAGTTCACTTACAAGCGCATTGGTTACTTAGCAGCTAGTCAGTCATTCCATGCAGATTCAGAACTACTAATGCTCACTACAAATATGATAAGAAAGGATCTCAATGCACAGAATCAGTATGAGGCAGGGCTGGCACTCAGTGGCCTCAGCTGTTTTATATCCCATGACTTGGCTAGAGACCTGGCGAATGACATCATGACATTGGTAAGTATTACTTTAACTAATACCTATTTTATTTTACTCCGTGTTCAGGTAAAGTGCCCTTTTGTGATTATGATAAGTTAGTACTTCAGCTGCACTTTATGCAACTAAAAACTAATTGTGTGTACAATCACACATGCATTACATAGGGGACATTGCAGACATGCATGAGGACACTTGCCTGCTCTAAATTGAAACACTTTTTGTACTGGCAGATAAAAACCTGAAGCCACTAACATGGTTGTTTTGAAATTGTTTTCAGATGAGCTCAACAAAACCATATTTAAGGATGAAAGCTGTGCTCATGATGTACAAGGTATTTCTAAGGTATCCAGAGGCACTAAGACCTGCATTCCCAAAACTTAAAGAAAAATTAGAAGATCCTGATCCAGGTACAATTGTTATTGTAAAAGTTGGTGCTTTGCAAAATATGTCAAGCCTTTTTCTGTTATTACACAAATATGTTTGTTATCACAGGTGTCCAATCAGCTGCTGTTAATGTAGTTTGTGAATTAGCAAGGAAAAATCCTAAAAACTACCTCTCATTAGCTCCAGTGTTCTTCAAATTGATGACAACATCCACTAACAACTGGATGTTGATCAAGATAATCAAATTGGTATGTACTACTAAGTACTTATAATAATAATTAAAAAATACTTACATATTTTTTTTTTCAGGACCCAACATTCGGAATTATATTTTTATTGTAATAAATGATGATTAAAATTAACATTTAATTAAACGTAAGAGATATAGTCTATATTAACTAGTTTATCACAGACTAATTAATAGATAGACTTCCTAGATTTCTGTAACACTTTTGTTTTAAACATATCTGAAATGACTTATGAATTCTTCACAGTTTGGTTTAATGACACAGTATGAACCAGACATTGGAAGAAAAATAACTCAAAGCCTCATAGATCTAATTTGCAGGTACCACTAGTGAACTTTACAAAAACAGAGTTTACCCAAACTGCTAGATTCATTCACCACACCTCACCATTGAAAGTTTATACAACTTAGTTAATGCCACATTCTGACTATACCAGAGCTGGAATATTTGAAATGTACAACTAAATTAATTATATTATTCATAAACTTAACAATCTTCTGAAACTTGAATGACATTACAAAGGATTTTAACATACATCTGCAACTTTACATTTCTAATGTTTCAGTTTATGAAATGAAAATATTTTCCACACGAATGACACTTATGAATTGGCACATCAGGCTCACATTTTTGTATTATTTTTGCTGCTGATATTATATCCAAAAATACAATTTTTTACTAATGTGTCGCCGTGAATTACGATAAAGAAGGAAGGAGCAGAAACCACATTTAGGGTATCTTTAGAACTGAAACATGACACCATCTAGCTATTGGTTGCTATCACATAAGCTAGTCTTATGTAGTTTCATTGTGTTTGTTGCAGTTTGGTGCCTTAACCCCATTAGAGCCTCGACTTGGCAAGAAACTGATAGAACCATTAACTAACTTAATACATAGGTGAGTCAGTTACTGTTCATTGAAGCAGGAACACCACCAACCTGTCCAAATTGTTCTATTACAGACAGTGCTTTCGTCATACTAATTATGTAGACAATATTGTGTCGTCCTTACTATACATGTAGTCTCTATGGGGTGAAAGGAATATAATGTGTTCTTTTGCATATTATAAAATAGTTAGTAAGATTTTTAATAGATGCTACAGTAATTACTTAATCTTCCAGGTAGATAAGTCTAGTATAGATATTGAAGGTTTTTATTCTTTAAGGAACTGCTTGCATTGCTTTTTTAACATTTTGTTTAACTAAGCTTATTATACACTGTAGCACTTAAAAGTTAATTAACACATTAGAGCTTCAAAATACTAGTTTTAGGCTTGGAATTGTAATATAATTAACATTTGTTCATAAAGCAATGTACATTATGTATACACAGCGCCTTACTAAACTTGTAGGTTAAGTTGCCTTCAGGTGGATCACTGGTAAGACGTACCATGCAATGTGAACCACCAAAGATTTAATGATTAAATATTTTAATTTCGCGTATTAACTTAGAGACAAGATAATAACGTTACTCTAACACAAGTGATAATTATAAACTATTTTGATATCATTGTGGTGAAATGTGGTGTTTTAACATTAAAAACTAAACGGTGTAAAAAGACCCAACACAAAGTCATCTGCGCATTCTGTTCAATGTTACCTGAATTGCACAAAAATAATTGCTGGGAACTTTGGTTTTTGGTATAATTATCGCTGTTTACGGTAGTGTGCAATGTAACGCACGCAAAACATTCTGCTTATGGGTGCATGCATCGGTACAGGGGTGGTGGGGATATAAAGCTAAGTTATAACAATTCAAAGTAGTTTTCGTAAAAAAACACCTACTTTATAGCCCCGGGGAAATAATTTAGAAGTTTAGACTAGCTTTGCAATAATTAAAAAAACAACGATTTTTTTCATTATATGTGTAGGTTATAAACAGGAATTTTATTGTAAATAAATTTAAGCCTATAAACAAAAGTTTAACTGAAGGATCATGGGTATTTCGGACCCATTCTAAAAACTGTACAACAGTGATGAGAGTGATGAGACCCATCTCATATGAAAGCTTATGTATGATGTCCCCTTCATTTCATTCTAGAGTAGTTAATTTCAAATCAAGATTAAGTAAAATATTTAAACGAACATTTTTGTATAAGAACTAACACTCCAACAGAGATAAGGTCTAAATCAAACCAAAGCCTATTAAACGCCATTTTATTCTATGACTAGCTTTTTCCCGCGGCTTCGCCCGCGTGTATGTCGGAAAATATCTCACGGGAACGTACTACCGGGATTAAAAGTACTATGTGTTAAACCACAAAAAATAAAATGTGTAGGTAACTAATAGACTAAGCGGAGAGCTGTTCGCATTTAGCATTTTATACCCGTCGTAACTTCAAAACGAAAGGTCCGATTCGAATAATTTAAAGTGGAATTTACATATACATAAACAAACTTGATTATTAAACTGTATATTTAACTATCTATTAGATAAGGATTAATATCATGATACGAATGCCATCATCTTTAGATTCTACCCGTGTTTTTAATGACTTATTTGATTAATAAGCGGTTATTATACTTAACTATAATAGTTAGATATATAGCCTCGCTCTCGGTTGTTTTTGTAGGTTATGATGAGTACTACATGTGGTACATTATTTTATGTAGGTGGGACACTCAGAAAGTTTTGCGAAAATTTAAAAAAGTATACGTAAATATTTTTTTATTAAATCTTTTCAAAGTACTCTCCACTAGCCTCTATACATAGTTTCATGCGTCTGAACCAGATTTAGAAACACTTTTTCCAGTCCGCCGCAGACACCTCGTTTACAGCCTGCTCGAACGCTGACAGCGCATCTTCCGGCGACGAAAATTGTATCCCTTAGAGCAGATTTTTTTGTTTTCGGGAATAAAAAGAAGTCACACGGTCCTAGGTCAGGGCTGTAAGGAGGGTGACCCAGGAGTTTGACCGGCGTGCTGTCCCCTCATTTTGAGCGCGGTGTACGATGTTGTCGTGGTGGAGCAGTAGCCCGCGGAGCCCTGTGTTTGGTCACTTGTTGCTTACAACAGAGAAAACTTCTGCCAAGCGTTTGGTAGTATACCATTCAGCTTTGATGCTTCGTTGGTTCCGTAATGGAATTGACACCAAGTAGCCAGTGAAATTGAAAAAGCTCGCGATCAAAATCTTCCCCCCGCTTCTAGATCGCTTCACTTTGGTAGGCGTTGATTCGTTTTGAAACACCCAAACCGTCGACTGGCGCTTCGTTTCTGGATCGTATTGATAAATCCAAGACTGTAATCACCTGTAATAATGCCGTTAACACGCCGAGACGAGCCTGCTTCAAATTTGTTTATCATATCACGGCACCATTCCACCCGGGCCTGCTTCTCAGCATCGGTGAGGTTGTGCGGCACCCAGCGTGAAACTATCCTCCTCACGCGAAGATGCACGTGTAGAATTTTGTGAAGGCTTCCCGATCCAACCTGCAGTATGTGCTGAATCTCTTAATACGTAACTCGCCTATTGTCATGGATTACATTTTTCACTGCTAGCACGTTTTCTTCCGTAACAGCCGTCAAAGGGCGACCACTTCTTTCTTCATCCCCCAAAGTTAGTCGACCGCGCTTGAATGCGTTATACCAACGATACACGGCTGCCTTAGGAGGGCCTTCATCCATGAATGCCATTTGAAGTCTATCGTACGATTCGTCCGGTTTCAGGCGACACTTGAAATCGTAAAAAATCATAGCGCGAAAATGTTCCCGTCGCAGATCCGTTTTTTTAACGAGACACGATAATTTAAATTAGCTCACAAACAATGTGGAGGGAAATTTTCAAATCGGAACGTGCCCATTTTTACTTAGAAATAATCATATTTTCAAATAGATTATAACTGGCCAGTCTCTCATACATAAAAACTTTTTTTCGTAATACTTTCGAGTGGCCTGGTATTATCAATAGTTTTCGCAGCGCACGCCAAATAATGACTTATAGGCAAATTTTTGAAACCTTGGGTTTACACTGTTGCAATTTTGGTAAGGATCTCTAATTTTTTTGAAAATAAAATGCGGCCCATGTTACTCGCTGATAATGTAGCTTTCTATGACTGAAACATTTTTTTAAAATCATATAAGTAATTTTTGAGTTTATCTGTTACAAACAAAAAAGAAACAAATATTTTATCTTTATAGTATGTATATTAACTAAATTCAACTAGAGCGCAAATAATATTATATTAGCAAAATGTTATTTGTGAACTACAAAAATTACCTACACAAAATATTTTTTATGTTTTATTTTTACATTTTTGAACTTAAATATCTCAGAAAGTATATGACCAGGGATATTAATCACTGAATATTTTTTCTTTGTAATCACTTACTCTCTCGATTGATACGTTTCATCGCTGGCCGCCAAAACCAGTTTTTTTTTATGACGGTTGGTTGTTTTTCCAGGTGCCATACAAAAATGTCCGAACCCCTATCGACTTTATATTTTTTTTTTAAATCTCACAATTTCGGCGGAGTAACGATGTTGTACATATTACAACTAAAATTTCCTGTTTATTATTTTGCCTTATTTTGAATTCACAAAAACCCGTTTTTTACCTTGATGTTTAATTTTTATTATTATATGAAGTGCTAAGTTCTACCAAACTTTTCAAGAAAAAAAATCGCTGTTAAGATTTAATGCATGGTTCGTAACGTAATTTCCCCGGACTAATAGCAAGCCATGAAATATTTCAGTGTACAATAAAGTTTATAGCACTGTGTGACCTAAACCCACACTTAAGTCCCACTTCTCCGTGAGTGCCCTGGACTCCTCTAGCCCAGGTTTGAATAGTATACAAGTTGACCGTGTGCTTGTCACGCGGCTTGAAATGGTCTACTTTCCAGTTATACTATTTTAATTAAATCCTATCAATCATTTAAAAAGATGGCGGGTTTATGTCGCACGAGCTATAAAATAGTATACGATACTCGTGAGCTAAGGAAGTCTATTAACGCACGCAGTGCAATAATAGACTACTTAAATCACACGTATCGTAAAGTATATAGTATTTTAAGTATCCGTTAAGCTAAAAATTGAGGGATTTTACCTTATTGGCGCATACTTTTATAGTAATTATTTAGCAACAGTTAATGTGAGTAATCTAATAGGAATATTTTTGTTATTACTAGTGGTCGGAAATTCCGGTGTAAATTATTGGTAGGTACCTAAAGTTGCAGAGCTAGCATAGACGCCCCTTTAAATTATTAAAGAAATTCCAGGAACCAAATAGGAAGTTCGGACGCCTATTAAGTGAATACATAATAGGCGTCCGAATTTGCTATTTGGCTACCGTAAGTGGATACCTAGAGTTTCTTTGATATCTTAATTAAAACCCTGAGTTTTTAAAATGAAATGCTTGCTTTTTTGTGAGAGAAAATGAAGTTTACTACAAGTTCATCTGAATTTCCGATCACTACTAATGTGTTGAATTATTTACACGGAGGTATAAAAGCGTATGTTTATGGGCAGTACGTCAGCGATGTCGCTGCTGTACGAGTGCATTAACACGGTGATCGCGGTGCTGATCAGCATCAGCAGTGGCATGCCCGGCCACGCCGCCTCCGTGCAACTCTGCGTGCAGAAGCTCAGGATACTCATTGAAGACAGCGATCAAAATTGTGAGTCACTTAATCTTTTTGAAAGAAAAATAAAATTGGTTTGTTTGCCACAGAAACACGTGCAAACAAAAAGATAACTTAATAGATAGAGAAAAAAAATAAAACAGGTCTATAATCACGAGTGCAATCATGCTTGCTCATGACTTGATGAGAAGATTACCCATTCCACCAGACCATAGCCACTCCAACCAACTTAAGCAGAGTGAAGTCGCATATGGCCTTGTCGTGAAACGGAACACTTTGCATCCCTCTTGATTGACGGTGTGTGTTACGGTGTATGTACAGTCAACGTCCAGAAGTCCACTTACACCGCAATGACCATTATCGCCTGCGCTATACGGACAACAAGATGCCAATGTGTAGTGTTGTCAAACGTTCTTATAGAAGAAGGTCATAAGTACAACTAATATTGCTATTCCATAGTTTTGTGAGATTGCTAGTCGACTTCTGACTGTTACTATACGTTACCGAGTGTAAGAAAATTTAACGAATTTATTAGTCTTAGTAGAAATCGAGGGGATCCTGGCTAAATGATAACAGCCGCACAGGTCGATCTAAGGTTAAGCTACGCTTGCCGCGGTTGGTTCGTGGATGGGTGACCATACATTACATATCGAGACCCTTCCGTGTCTCGGGAGGTACGTTAAGCCGTTCGTCCCGACTGTCATTCGTAGAGCTTTGTCTGTCGTTACGGGTCGTCACAAGCCCAAAATGTCTGACAACCAGTCTTACCAAGGGGTATCGTGTTACCCAATGACTGGGTTGTGGAGGTCAGATAGGCAGTCGCTCCATGTAAAATACTAGTATTCAGCTGCGTCCGGTTAGACTGGAACCCGACCAACATAGTTGGGTAAAGGCTTATTGATTGAGTAGAAATCACTAGTAGACAACTCGCAATAATTCAAACCTAAAAAAAATGCGGCCAATTTAATGTCGTGTTCAATTGACTACTAATTCATGCTACAAATTGTTGACAGTGAAATACTTGGGCCTACTGGCTATGTCAAGAATACTCAAGTCCCACCCGAAGTCGGTGCAGGCCCACAAGGACCTAGTTCTGGCGTGTCTCGACGATAAGGATGAGTCCATTAGGCTGAGAGCTTTAGGCTTGCTGTATGGTATGGTAAGTAACAAGTCATTTGGGTAGTATATTCATGTCTCACTTTACATTGGAAACCATTGGTTTTTATAATTTTAAAGATTTTTTTTATTTTTATTGACGCGATAACGTCTTATAAATCGATGAACGCCGGCTGCATGCACGAAAAAGCATGACTCATTGTCACGTTCCGCCTGAGCCGAGCGTGCAAGCGAGAGCACGGAACTAGCGATAGAGAGGCACGTTCGGCCTAAGCCTTCGACTTGTGACGCATCTCTCTCTCGTTATCACGTAAAATTATAGTCCGTAAACTGACTTTACAGACAACCATTTTTTTTAAGAAATGTTGGATCCCTTCAAAATTCTGTAGATAAATATTTGTTACCGCCACGAATCATATTTAGATCTACGTACCTACAACCTGACACTGACCTGCAAAATTTAAAGATGTAATAAAACTTGAATTTTGTGGTTAAGAACTTTCCACATTATGAAATGTTGGATCAGAAATCGGAAATTCTCAATGTAACAAATATGTGTAAGGCTTTCGTTCACTGTACTCTTCACAATAGAATTAACAGGGACAGTACAGGGATAGTATGCATGCTCTGTTCCAAAAGTATCTGCTGAAAATGTAGACAACGTACATGAGGATCCCAATTTGTAGTGCCGCTTAAAAATTGAGTGCTCTGATAATTTTAAATCACCAGAAGTTTTTCATTTGACAAGTAAGGTAAATTGCATGGTTTTTTAATTACTATTTAATGTTAATCTATACAAATAAATAAAATTTAAGTGTCTGTTTGTAGGCCAGTGAAAGTCCCGTTAAAATCGGTCCAGCTGTTTCGGAGATTACCCGGTACAAACACACAGACAACAATTTTAAAAATTGTATTTTGTTATAAGTACCGTATATAGTTTCATATGCATTTAGTAAAAAGCTGTTATTTTGTCATTACAAATAGACACTTCAATTTTATTTATTTGTATTGATTTATGTACTAACAGTAAAATAGATACAGATACGACATATTATTATGTGTATTGAGTACAAATTTACTGCTTATTTCTTAAGAGCGTTTATACTATGTATTTACATTATTATTTTAGAAAAAGACACGCGGGCGATGGCGCGGGCAGCAGCTAATGATAAAATAAATAAAATACTTTTGGAACAGACTATACCGTATAGAACAGTTTATAATAAAGGGACTCCCAATAAAAATCTTCTAATCTCACAACTTCCCAACCAGGTTTCAAAGAAGAACCTAATGGAGATAGTAAAGAAGCTGATGATCCACATGGACCGCGCGGAGGGCACGTTGTACCGCGACGAGTTGCTGACGCGCATCATCGAGATCTGCTCGCAGAACAACTACCAGCACGTGGTGGACTTCGAGTGGTACGTCACCGTGCTGGCCGAGCTTACCGAGATGGAAACCAGCGCGAAGCACGGTGAGTTGTATACCTCGTGAGCTAGACTATAGCATCGACCGCTAAAAAACAGCTTTGGTGTCGCTTGATTGGACTGTGCTGCCGTTATCTGTCACTTCACTTCTGTCATCTGTCACTTCACTTCTGTCAGAGATTTTCCAAATTATCGCGACGTCGAAGAGTTCTGATTTCGTATAAATAATACGTAGCTAAGCTTGTACATTTTTGTTGGGTTTAAAATAATTGTATAAATACTTTTCCGCGCAAAGAGATCTGTCAGAAGCGTCAATGGCAGCCCAACTCGAATGAAGCACCGCTATGGTGATAAAAAAACAGGATTCAGCTTGCACACTGCATGGTGGGTGGTTGAGCATCGATTTGCTAAACAGAGAGTAACATTTGTGTGTATGTCAGGGCGCATGGTGGCTGCGCAGGTGACGGAGGTGGGCGCGCGCGTGGCCGAGGTGCGCGAGTTCGCGGCGCGCGAGTGCGGCGCGCTGGTGGGCCGCGCGCTCGCCGCGCCGCCCGGGCCCGCGTCGCGCGAGGTGCTGTACGCCGCGGCCTACGTGCTGGCCGAGTACTGCCGGTAACTAAAACAACAAAAGAAATAAAAAATATTTATTCTGCATAAATAAGATGCACATTACAAAACAAGAAATACACTAATACAAGTAGCCAAGAGCCTCGTATTGCCCTAAACTTTTATTTTTATGTGTATGTTATATTATTAATTTTACATTAATTTAAAATTTTTATTTACTTTTGACATTGTATTTATGATTTGATGACATTCTATTTATTTTTATATTGTGATTTGTATGTATCTCGTGTTTCGTAACTTGTGATTGTAATATGGGAGAACCTGAAATAAATGTTTTTTTTTTTATAAAAGTTACTACACACTTGCACATTGTGATACTACTGTACGCGCTCTGGTGCAAACGAAACGTATCCCTGCAATTTGATCACTTGGCCGGCTGTCCCTCAGTGGAACAGTTGCCAAGTAAAAGCGGTTTAAAATGCTAATGTTTGTTTAGCGAGGAGCCAGTGATGCGCGAGTCGGTGTCGGGGCTGCTGGTGTGCGCGGGCACGGGCGGCGCGCACATGCGCGCGCGCGCCGTGTGCGTGCACGCCGCGCTCAAGCTCACGGCCGGCCTGCTGCGCCTGTACGAGGCGCGCCGCGACCTGGGTGCCGCCATATCGGTCACTTACTTATCTTATTTCTTTTTATCCATACTAATATTATAAATGTGAAAGTAACTCTGGTACCTTTTCACGCATAAACCATTGAACCGATCGTTATACGATAAGTAGCCTGGAAACTGAAGAAGGACAGTTCATCCTGGATATTGTATAAAAAAATCCAGCCAAGTGCGTGTCGAACCACGCACGAAGGGTTCCGTAGTTGGGATGAATTTATCCTAAGAACAAACTCAACATTGTAGTTGAAAAGCATGTTTTTCCCCAAACAGCCCAACTGCAAATATAAGTTGGTACGCACATGGCGGAATACGATCACGTCGTATCCCGGCATTTTCGAATTCGAATAACTTATAAGTTTTTTTTTTATTACGGCGCTGTGGTAGTGAAACGCACGTGCATGACTATGTTCTTTTTTTTTTAAAGGCTTTGCATAATGAAATTCAGTAAAACATTAACACTCGTTTGGATGATATTATGGTTACTATGACACTGGTTGTTTTAATGTCGGTAATAAGCTAACTGTTTCAGAAACTTTTATAGGAGGACATAGATAAAATACATAAATAACATACGATTTCTCTCATAGGTAATCCGCGAAGCCCTGGCGGGTCTGCGACCCCTGCTGTGCAGCGAAGACATGGAGGTTCAAGAGCGCGCGCACAACGCGACGGCTCTGCTGTCGCTGGTCCTGCGGCGCCTGAGCCCCGACGACTGCGCGCTGCGGCCTGGCGCCGCGCCGGCGCACGGCCCGCTACCTGACGCCATACTGGTTGAGCACGAGCAGAGGTACTTTTGACAAATATAATACCAGGCTATTACTGACTCTTGCTGCGGTCGCCGGAAAGTCTGAAAGTGATACCGTGGCCCCTGGCAACACAGGTAACGGAAGGAACACGGGTGGGTTTTAGTCAGTAAGAGAGTCTGAGATACCCTCCCGCTCCGCAGTGGCGTGCAGTGGTTCTCCACAGAGGGTAGGCCATGCATACTGACACCAAAAAAAAAACTAATTCGCGCAACATCACAGCGCGGCTCTACATACAAGAACTCACCACATTATTCAAGGACGATTTTCTAACGATGCAAACAGAAGAAAGATTCGGCCACCTCAAATATCATAACCAAGTGGGTGGATGATAATTACAGAACACGTCACTTGCAAGATATCCGAAGTCACGAATTATCATATTTTGGATTAATTCTCGTAATTCGGGCACACATCTACTTTTAGACACAACTTGAATCTTATCATTAAACGACAAGTGCGACTAACTTAACCTAACCAACACATTATCGGCGCAAACTTCACAACAGAACACCATTCTTAGGTAAATAAACAAAATAACACGACACATAATCTTTACACTATTTTACGTTTCAAAACCAATTACTTATAACTTAATAAGATCTAAAACAGCAAAACATTCAAGATCACATATAAATTACGTGTCACTGTCACATGAAACAAACACTATCAATTGAAATTGTATCACTGTCATACCGTGTTCTTCCACAAAAGGGACTATCATATTTTGCTGGATAACACTGACACACTGGACTGTGTTGCCGAAACTTATTTTCCTAACTCCATACAAACCAAGCGAAATTTCCCAAATATGAGAATAAAAATAAAAAAATATGAAGTTTTTAATTACTTTTATAAGGGCTTTTGCTATTCCTTACAATTTATAATTTTTTGGAAGGTATAAATTCAACAATACCACCCTTTTTTTTTAATTGTCGCTAGTAGTCTGGTAGTCATGAAGGAAACTTCCCCGCAATTCGGGGAATTGTCCAAAAATTGGGAACCCTGGTCTTCAATATTTTTCATTCATTAAATTTTCACTTAACACACAACCAATGAGGACCAAGCTCCTGCCGCCGGAGTTACGCCCCTAATTTAAACCATTACACTATTGTGTGCCGTTCATACACACGAAAATATACACGAGTGTGCGTAAATTTATCAATGGCTTGTAGGCAAAACGAATACTTGCCTTGCCTGATAGATCGCGCATACCTACCTACGTATAACGTAAGCTCCGTCGAACTGTGAGTCACGTGGTGTCTGCGACAAGTTGCTATAAGAGTTTTAACAGGATTTTAACTTTTTTTTTATATTTTGTATTATTGTATTACATAGTTAAAATAAATGCATTTGGCGTTGTTGGTAGGGTAGGCTAGGCCCAATTGCCTCTATGGCCGGCACGCCCCTGTGAGAGATAATTGCTAAACATTCCCAAAACAAAATGTATGTGGAAACAATGTTGCGCAACTTTTGTTTCCCAATGAGTACAGGGCTTTAGGCACACATCACACTTCTCTACATATTATAAATTAAAGTCACTTTTCGTGTCTGACTGTGTGACCACGTTGTTCTTCTAAACCACGAATCGGATTTGATGTGGTTTTCACTGTGACCCATTGCGTCGCATTGCATCGCCCGCCCGCGCTTTTACTTCGGTTTCGCTAAGCGTTCTTTCAGACTTTTTTTCCTTTTGCTCGGTTCCTAAAGGCCATAACGTAATGTTAACTAGCCTATAACCTTCCTCAAGAATTGGGCCATCAAATGCAACAATATTTTTTCAAATCCGACTGGTAGTTCCAGAGATTACCCCCTACACACAAACTTACAAACAAATTTTACCTCTTTATAATATTCATAAAGATATTAATCTTTCTTTATTATATGTCAGTATAATTATATACTGACATATAATAAAGAAACTCGATGTTTTGTAAAGTCAAAAAACAGTGCGAAGCCGGGGCGGGTTGCCAGTTTAGTAATAAAACCGTTAACACGTTTTATTTGCAGCAATGGTGTAGAGAAGGAAGAGAACGTCGAAGACATAAACAACGAGAGTTCAGTTCAGAGCTTCAGCGGCGGCTTGATTGAGGAGCTAGCAGACTTGTTCGACGGAGAACTAAAGCCCGTCGCACCCAAAGCACAGAAAAAAGTGCCCATGCCTTCAGAGTATGTGGCTTTTATTATTTACATTAATTACTAAAAACCAACCAGTCACGATGTTATTCGTACAATCTTGACTGGTTGAGAGAAAGCCCTGGAACATTAGGGTAATAGCTTGATGGTCTTTATGCGAAATATTGTAATATTTTTGTTTTCCAAATCATAAAATGTACAGGTTAGCACACGAGATAAAAATATATATTGTCTAAGTATGAGAATGTATTTTATATACGAAGCTATTACAGTGTAAAAAGACCCATCACATAGCCGTCACCTACGCATTCTGTACTGATGTACAGAATGCGTAGGTAACGGCTACTTAGTATGATTACTAAGTATCACCGTGCAAAAATATTGCTGGGAAGCGACTTGAAGCGATTTGTCACAAAAAAAAATCTCAATGACTGGTAATAATAGTGACTCTCGGCTTCGTTAAGCGTTTTTGACACCCGTTGTAATAATACTAAAAACATGTCGTATTACAGCTTGAACCTCGAACAATGGCTGTCTCACGAGCGCTGGTCGTCCGACAGCTCGAGCTCGGAGGGCGAGGGCGAGGCCGCGGTGTTCGCGCCGCCGGCCAAGGACGCGCGGCCCACCGCGCAGTTCACGCCGGACGAACTGGCCATGGTACGACTTTAGCTTACCGTCATAAGGCACCTGTCCCACCGCCGGATTAAGGAGAATCGAGTAGAGTTAGCAACTAAAAACGAGTTGGCGAGCAGCGAGTGCGCGACGAGCGATTACTCGCTGGTATGCGTATGAATCAAGCGTGAGTCTCAGCGAGCGTTCTGACCGCCAAGCGGGCGTCGCTGAGGGAGTACACTCTGATAGCTCTGTTGCTGGGGCAAACGAGTTTTCGCCGGCAATATGAACAGTCAACGATCAACTGTATATGTATCTCTTTTACATACACGGGACCTACGATCTTTTGTACGTTTCTTGAGCGAGAAAATCATTGACAGCTAGCTAGTCGCCTCGTTGGCGATGTGACAGGTGCCTTACCATAATCAATTTCAGGGCTAAAGGGCCTATACGAGTATCTCTCGGGGCCCCTACTCATGGTAGTGGAAGGAACCGTGGGATTTTAGTCCATAGGAGTCCGACATATCCTCAGACGGAGGGTAAACTTCGCAAGCAATGGGAAATTGCTATGTTGCAACCCAGTCGACTGTACTAGACAGATAGTAGAAAAAGTAGTTTATTTATGTTAATTGGTCTTTATCCACACAGTTACGAGAGGCCCGGAGACAGGAGCAAGCGAACAACCCGCACTACCTGAAGGATGACTCGCCACGGTCCTACCAGCAGGACGACGTGCCCATCGCTGAGATAGCACTCGAAGTGCCTCTACAAGTTCACAGTATGTATCTTAACGTATGGTACAACCATTGCCGCTGTGGCGTGTAACTCCGCGGTGGAATGTTGGATTTGGGCGTCAATTGTATTACTTAGTCATTTGTTCACTAACAAATTAATTATATTTCGCAGCCAAGAGATCTGATAAATACTTAATATCGCGGGAAAGTTCAAACAAAAAGAAAAAGGAGAAACGGACATCGAAGAAACGAAAAAGCAAAAAGGATAAACTATCGAGCGACTCAGACAGTGAGGGTGAGTAAAGTGTTTTTAGCCTTGTCATAACAGAACTACAGCGAGATAAATGAAAAGCAAGATGTACGACATACGTTGTCGAGATGGGTTGCGATAAATACCCACTCGTACATGGGGTCAACTTAAATTGTTGGCGAAACTTCACAGACTTAACTGGTATCATATCAAAAAATCATGATAAAACAAAATAAAATGTTTTTTTTTACTCAATGAGGACAGCATGGTAGAAAAATATCATATATCCTCCATATTTTTTGTGTTAATTCAGATTGTGGGTTGTCCAGTGTTTGGTCTGTTTAGTGTTATTGGAAAGAGAGATTGATACCCAAGTCGTGAAGTTTCACCAGCTAATTAAATGAGGTCGCCACCGATGCACCGAATCAGCGGAGTAATTGCGTAACACATATAAAATGACAATTGATCGGAATCGGTTTCATTTTGACAGTTCACCCAGGTCCATTGCATTATTTACTTTGTTGAGCAGACGAATTTTTCAAACCTATGAAGCAATGGATTAGCAATATGCTTCAAAACTCTCGGAATGTGATTCAAACTGTGTTACGCAATTAGGGTGCTGGTCAAGGAAACTATGTTGATACTACAATACTCAATTCGATTGTATTGTATGATGCTTTTTAAAACGAAGCTCATGGAATCGCTTTATAAAAAATGTTTTGTTGATTTTCAATTGGTATCATGATTTCATGAAGTACAATTTACAAATGTTATTCATTAGTGACAACATAAAGGTAATCACTATACATATAATAGATTATAACTTTAAAAGGAGTATGCAGACGTGTGCTGTAGTATACAATTGTGTGTTAGTTCATATGAGATAGAAAGCAAACTTTTTGCCGAGTTTTTGACACGTAACCATGACGACTAATCTTTGTAGGGGTGTGCAGACATGTGCTTTAGTATACAATTGTGTGTTAGTTCATATGAGATAGAAAGCAAACTTTTTGCCGAGTTTTTGACACACGTAACCATGACGACTAATCTTTGTAGGGGTGTGCAGACATGTGCTGTAGTATACAATTGTGTGTTAGTTCATATGAGATAGAAAGCAAACTTTTTGCCGAGTTTTTGACACACGTAACCATGACGACTAATCTTTGTAGGGATGTGCAGACATGTGCTGTAGTATACAATTGTGTGTTAGTTCATATGAGATAGAAAGCAAACTTTTTGCTAAGTTTTTGACACGTAACCAACACAACTAATCCATATAGAGGTATGCAGACTTGTGCTGTAGTATACCGTTGTTCACCATTGATAGAAGAATTGTTGTAGTTCATATAAGATATAAAGCAGTTTTGTCAAGTACACATGTAACCATAACGCCTATTATGCCTACTTTGAGCAGATAGACGCCGAAATACTGCTCATTACAACAGCGCGGCGGCAGCGAATATCGGCTATTTGTGAATAGATGTTAAACAGTTGTACGCTATTTTACAGAAGAGATTATTAAATACTTGTTACATTAGCCAAACGAAAGCGTACTTCCCTTATTTAGCGATTTTGTTCCAATCTTTATTCCAAATTTAGTTTTTTTTTATATTATCTTTCTTTTTTAAAAGACTTTTTAGTTTGGCTATAAATCTGTAGACGGAGCGATCTTTTGATTAAGGAACAGGCAATACCGTCTATGGACAGCGAAATCATTCCTACTGCGCGGCGATAGCGAGTATCGGGTATTTGTGACCAGGTGTTTAACTGTTGAACGCTACTTTTTTATATAGTCTCGGGAAAAAATGCAGTATACTCAATTATTTAAAACTTTTTTTGTTTAGTCTTTGACTGTAATTAATATGTTTCATATCCTAGATAAATGTCCTTCTTCTTCTTATCGGTTTCGAGCAAGGTATCTGTGTGCTCCTGCGTGTCTGTATTTTGGTTAAAAAAAAGTACCTACTTAATTTATACATGTTTTTCAATTTAGTAAAAGCATTAAAACATTTTCCAGAAGAGGTCCAGCAGGCGCGGCCCGCGGTGGCGGAGGGCGGCGAGCTGCCCGAGGGCGCCGCGCCGTCCGACGACGAGGCGCCCGCGCCGCGCGACGACCCGCACCGCGCGCTCGACCTCGACCTGGAGCGGTCCGTCACCACTCACTGCTTACTGCGCACTATACTCGCTGAACTTTTTAACAGTTTAACGTATAAAAAATAATAAAATCTATTCGGTTCAGAAAACACGATACAATATTAAAAAAAAACTAGTAATATTAGCCTTAGGGCGCTAGATCTTAACTGATTCTCTGGACACTAGGATTGCGTTTCCTGGGGTTCAGTCTCTTTCGACAACTCATTAGTTCTACTTTATCATAGGAGAACGTGAGGCGATGATGGGTTTCCAGTTTCAAATTATTTATACACATCTCGTAAAATTACAGGCCTCTACGTGAAGATGAGCTACTCACGTCAAGAATACATCACTACCCCACTCCTGAAAGCGGTCTGTTGGACAAAAAGCCCAAGTCGTCGAAGAAGACCAAATCCGCCGACAAAACGTCCGGCGACAAACCCACGAAGAAGAGGAAGGAAAAGAAAATTAAACAAAAGACCGTAGATTTAATGCTACCAGAATTAGCTAAGGAAGTAGATGAGGCGCTGCTTATTGACGATCTAAGCAAGACAAATGGCGAGAAACCAACGAAAGATAGTGACGTAGCGGAAGATGACACTTTACTTGTTGAACCTCACATGAAGGATACAAAGACTGAAAAACATAAAAAATCTAAAAAGGAATCAAAAGATAAAGAGTCCAAGAGGAATAAATCAACAAAGAAAGGTATTTTAGCTTTCTTATAATAGTAGATTGTACAACTAGAAGCATAAACGAGCTATTTTACCCTGAGAAGTTTATGGCGAGGGTGGATAGTTAAGTCAAGGGTTATACACTCTGCTTTTCACTTCGATTGCGAGAAAATGAAACAAGCATAAAGTATATAACATTAGTTTAATCACTTTTCACTGTTCCAAAATGTTGCAAAATTGAAGAAGAGAATAGGTAATTCCCGGCACGAAACTTTTTAATTTTCAATATTATCAGTCATTCAACTTGGGTACTGCCAAGTCGTTTCTTCAAAAGCGTTTCTTTGCGTTTTTAAATATAAATGACAACTATTTTACCGGTTTTATTAAATTGACGATAGAAAACTCGGAAGTGATATAAATTAAAGCAAATTATATAAAATAACGACTATAATCAGCGACGTTTTATTGTGCATGTGGCTGTTGGGCCTGATTATATCAGTCTTAGAAAAAAAAATACTTTATGCACTAGAGCATAAAAAGCGACTATGTCGCCTATGCGCAACATAAAGACGAACTTTTAGAGCAGGGATTCCCAAAGTGGTCGATATCGACCCCTAGGGGTCGGTATTGGTTTCCCAGGGGTCGACATAAATGAAAACATATTTTGGGAGTGAACGAGGTCTAAAAACTTCCCCTATTAATTAACACAAGTTCTTATTTGAAACTTTCAAGATACTGTATAAGTTGTGTTACTTGTACCAACTTGTTATAAGAATGACTAATATTTTAGTAGGAGGCATTGTTGTACGTTTAGAAACTCAACTGGCGTGCACAAGTTCGTACAAGATGAAAAAAATTGGCTATGGGGGGTCTGAGGTATCAGTTCATTTTGGGAAAGGGGTCTCTTGCCCAAAATAGTTTGGAAATCCCTATTTTAGAGCATGAGAATTGAAAAAAGTATTTTCTGACTAGTATTAGTTATCTGTGGCGTACTTTCCCGCACCAGATCCGACTGGACCGGTCAAAGTTAAAATATAAGCTTTAGGTTCACAATGCAATGTGCATTGTGAACATAAAAGCATTGAAAAATATACATATCTCTGAAATGATTGTTTTTGTTTAATTCACAGCCAAACATGAAAAGAAGATCGGATATGAAGAAGCATTAGGTATATCTACGCCTAGCAAAGAAGTCATTTAGTGTACTTTATAAGTAAATTGCTTAATTTTCTCCATTCATGTCACGCTAAACATGCTGTCTCAGTGCAATTGTTAATTTGAACAATTAAGGATATTGTTTATTGATTAGTTCAACTCCAATATGTATTAGTTTTTAACTCCATATTTGAAAGCGAACTATGTCCATTTATATGAATATATTATAATATTTCCATAAGTCTATATAGTAACAAATAAAAAGCTAAATATATTAATCATAAACAATGTATTATTAAAAAAAAAAATAAGTAAATAATATGCAGCTTTTCCATTTGATAGCAATAACTGTGGCAAGATACAAAAACAACCGTATACAAAATAATTCATACCTATACAAAATAATTTAAAACTATACATGAAAATTTAAATATATCCAAAAACAACTCAAAAACAGGTATGTGTATTATAGTGCTATCTCTATGGACACTTCTTTTGTTTCTTTTTGCTGTCGCGCACGTTTGACTTACTGCGGGCGCCGCACACGCCACCTTTTGCGACCTTTGATTTAATAGCGCCGCAAATTTTGCTCAGTGAGTGAGGAGCACTGCTACCGCCTCCTGCGCCTGTCTTGCCGGAAGTTATACTTATCTATGACATTAAAAAACAGGGTAAGGAATAAGGACAGGTAGGCAAGGTAAGGGCTGATTTTCCAATAATTTTGATATTATTTGAGATACAATTTTATGTTTTGACAGGTTCATAGTCCAATATATTTATAGATGCCCCCGTATCTATAAAATACGTCACACGTTAAGGGGGAGGGAGTCGCCATGGGATCTGGAGGCAAAAGTCCTCGCGCACGTATGGGAGTGGCGCGAGGAGGCGAAACGCCGGGGCGTAAGTCCGTTGCCGCGAGAAATCGCGGCTCAGCGGACGGAGCTCCGGCGGGATCTCATGGCGTCATGGAAAGTACGGTTGTCGCAACCCAGTGCTGGGCACGCCACGATTTCGGCGATAAGTCCCCTCTTTGAGGAGTGGCTGGAGAGGCGCCACGGCGTCCTCACCTTCCGCCTGACGCAGGTCCTCACCGGACACGGCAGCTTCGGGAGGTTCCTGTGTCGGATAAGGCGGGAGGAAACGTCCGGGTGTCACCACTGTGTGGATCGCCCGGAGGACACGGTGGAGCATACGGTGGAGGTCTGCCCGGCTTGGGCAGAGCACCGCCGTGTCCTCGTGGAGGCGATCGGCGGCAGAGACCTCTCGCGTCCGGCCCTGGTTCAGGCCATGGTACGGAGCGAGAGAGCATGGGCAGCCGTCACCTCCTTCTGCGAAGCAGTAATGCTCGCTAAGGAGGAGGCGGGATGGTTGAGGGAAAGGCAAGTTTCGCGCCCTCTCGCCCCTAGCCGCCGCAGGAGACGCCCAGGGCGTCGGGAATCCCGGGCGGATTTCCGGCCACCGTAGGCGCGGGCTTGCGGACGGTGAGCAATGGGTAGCTCACCGTCCGGTAAGGACCAGGCCCGGGTCGACGGCGCGTCGTATTCCACGCGCGCCTCAAAGAGATGTCATCAGCACAAAGTAGGGGTCCACTAGGGCCGATGCCTGCCGGGGTCGCGGGAAGGTACTTATGGGTCACCGAGGCCCCCGCAACACAGGCAACAGGAAGGAATACGGGTGGGTTTTAGTCAGTAAGAGTCTGACACACCCTCCCGCTCCGCCCAGAGCGGGAGAAGTTATTTGATGATTTCCCACCCTCAAAAAAAAAAAAAAAAAAGGGGGAGGGAGTGGGTCAACAAAGTGGGGGGGTGGGACGGGTCATAAGCTTCGTGACCACATGTATAAATCTAAACTTCAACTCTAACTAAAAATTACTATAAAATCTTCTATTTAATTACATAAAACTAGAAACTGACTGACATACTAGTGCACAACCCCAAACTATTTGGACTAGAGACGTGAAATGATGCACATGGGATCCTTGTTCGCACATCCTCTAAAAAACTGTCGTAACACAAAAAAATTAAGAACACAAATAAAAACCCAGTCATATTACGTTTTTCATTTTCTATCAATCAAAAAAAAACACCGTAATTGTAGTGTAAAAAAAGCTACTAGATGGAGCTAGTGTCAGTTTTTTTTTCGTAGCGAGGACGCGTGAACGCGCGCTATCTCAACAACAGTGACGTATCAGAGCTTGTGTCGTGTGAACGTATGAAAGAGCTTTAAAATATCGTCATAAACTGTCTTTTGACAGTATTTTAGGGAAGTTTCTTCGCATTACTTGCTAATTTAAGAGTGAATACTGTAGTATTACAATATGATACTGTTTTTTCGATCCTTATTTGAAAAGATGATATTTTTTAACTGTAATAAAGTGTCATATCATAGGTTATAATACTATTTCACTCAACAGTGGTTTATATTTACGTCTTAATCTGGAAAGAAAACAATTGTAATCTGTGTTGTGGCACTTTTCATATTATTTTTGCTTAATTTTGCTAACGAAATGTTTACAAATATAGGCTGGAATAGCTAATGACTGTGTTTTACATTTCTTTGATTTTATGAGAATTTAGCGACGGTGGTATAGCAGATTTACACGCAGACTACAAAGCAAAATGTTTAGAGCAAGGAGTTACAGTAGCAAACTACGAAATGTACGCGAAAATCTTTCATTTAGAATTTAATTTGTTTTTTTACTCCTAAAAAGGACCGCTGCGAGTTGTATGTCGGCAACGAAAATGCGATGGATCAGAAAAAGAGCTATTACGTGAGAAGTTGAGTTGAAAAAGAGAGTGATAAAACTAAAGCGTGTAGTGATTACATCATTGAGGTCTATGATCTTCAGGCTGTTCTTTAAACTCCAAAAGGAGATGTCTCTGATCATACCGATTGCTACCTCTGGCACGAAGGGGAGGCCAATCGAGGGGCAGATGAAATTGGATCTTGTGTCCTGAGCTTTATCGACAAAATTATGACAGATTACGCTGGTTCAGGCATTGAATTTATCTTTTAGCGGGCAACAGAAAAACAAATTTATATTTTCTATGTATATATTCGCATTGATGAAACATTCTAAAATAAAACCTATAACAAATAAATACCTTATCACTGGTCTCACTCAAAACGAAGGAGACGCAATACATTCCACTATAGAATAGGCCCTCTATGTTCATTCATCTATGTTCCGAGCCAATATGCTCAAATAATAAGGAACGCCAAAAAGAAAGGCAACCCGTTCAGGGTAAAAACGAAATGAGCTTTAGAGACTTTTATTCAATGAAAAGTCTATCGGAAACCATTGGTTTCAATTCTAAAAATTAAAAAAAAAACGGAAATAAAAGTTCTAAAATTGATTCAGGGCGAATTTAAGAAAATATTCTTTAAATATGTTTATAAAGATATCGATTTTAAAGAAGCGGAAATCACAAGAAAACAGATAGTCTTCTAAAATGTTTCGCTAAAAAAAGCTTATAGAAGCAAACCCAAAATAAAAGAAAATAAAAAGAAAGACCTCATAAGTTTGGTACAGAGTAGCTTCAAAAATTAGATTTAATAATAAGAAAGAAATATAAATAAATAATATTATTTGAGTTACAATGTGTATCATTTCATAAATCATGTTACAATATAATGTAAAAAAGTGTGTGTTTTGGGTATTTTTTCAGTATTTTTTTAAATTAAAAAAATCCGTTCCATTCATAAATATATTTTTACATTCTGTAAATAGCTTGATAAATCCTCTGTTGATTAAAATAGTAAAAAGCTTAAAATCTGTCTCCTGAAAGTCACATTAACATTAGTTTATTGGAAAATAATTAAAATCGGCTTTTTCAAAAAACTTGTTTTTGGCGTGTTACGACAGTTTTTTAGAGGATATGCGGATATAATGCGAACACTTTTTTTTTGGGTTGGAAATTATTAATAACTCCTCCCTCCCGCTCCACCCAGAGCGGGAGAAGTTATTTAATAATTTCCCAGTGTGTCAGAATCTTACTGACTAAAACCCACTCGTATTCCTTCCGTTGCCTGTGTCGCCAGGGGCCTTTAACCGGCCGGTAACCCTTTTGGACTGCCCCGCGACCCCGGCAGGCATCCGCCCTAGTGGACCCCTACATTTGTGCTATCTCTTTGAGGCGCGCGTGGAACACAACGCGCCGTCGACCCGGGCCTGCGAGCTACCCATTGCTCATCGTCCGCAAGCCCGCGCCTACGGTGGCCAGAATCCGCCCGGGATTCCCGCGCCCAGGGCGTCTCCTGCGGCGGCTAAGGACGAGAGGGCGCGAAATTTGCCTTTCCCTCAACCGTCCCGCCTCCTCCTTCGCGAGCATTACTGTTTCGCAGAAGGTGACGGCTGCCCATGCCCTCTCGCTCTGTTCCATGGCCTGAACCAGGGCCGGACGCGAGAGATTTCTGCCGCCGATCGCCTCCACGAGGACACGGCGGTGCTCTGCCCAAGCCGGGCAGACTTCCACCGTGTCCTCCGGGCGATCCACACAGTGGTGACACCCGGGCGTTTCCTCCCGCCTTATCCGACACAGGAACCTCCCGAAGCTGCCGTGTCCGGTGAGAACCTACGTGAGGCGGAAGGTGAGGACGCCGTGGCGCCTCTCTAGCCACTCCTCAAAGAGGGGACTTATCGCCGCAATTGTGGCGTGCCCAGCACTGTGTGGCCACAATCGCACTCTCCATGTCGCCATGAGATCCCGGCGTTTGGACCACCTAGATTGGGCAGGTGCCGCTTCAAAGCAGCCCCGGCCCGCTCCAGTTTGGGAGCCAGACGTCGGAAATGCTCCACGAAGTTCCATCGGCTGTCGAGGACGAGTCTCGGGCACTTCATCGTCACCTCGACGTCGATGTGAACCCCTCCTACCCTTAGGGGGGACGACGACGACGACGACGACGACACACTTGACTAACTTGAAGCGAAAAGTGGTGTTCACAGACCTGCAATATTTTTGAACGGCCTATCCAATCCAACGATATCCCACGAAATGGGTTAGACGAGAAAAAAATTATCACCCCCACATTACGTGCATGTATCCTAAAAAAGCAATGATAAAAAGCCCTGATTAAAGCAGTCGATATTGACATGAACGTCGTGCGAACTCATTGCCGGATCCACACCAGACGATCCAAAATGGATCGCCAATTCCTGCGATCCACGATCCTGGAGCATGAGGCATGGATCATGGATCATGTCGTCTGACGAACTTAACTTTTCATGCGATCCCGCCGCGTCGCACCGACACGCTCCAATCGATCTACACTGATCCGCCTAATTAGAGCACAGTTGAACTTACGGTCGCTATGGAGTCACACGTGCAGCAACGACGTCAAATTTCTGTGGCAGCAACAACCTACATTCTTCTTAAATATTTACGCATTTATGTTCCTTGTAAAGGAATATTAGACGACGACTTTCAAAATTTTCCATAAAGTGTGATCGCGCGCTCCACACACAAACGTCTACACCGAGCGCTACGAGAGACTGAGGCGCCTGTGTGCTAGTAACAAAAACCGACAACTGACGGATCGCTCGCGGCCAGGAGCGCGCGCTCCTGCCGCCCGCGATCGGAGCGCGTTGGATCGTCTAGTGTGGATCAGGCTATCTTACCATATGTGACAAAACTTATGACCAGACTACGTACACTAGCTACATCCCCGTTGCTAAGGGAAGAATAAATATGTTTTCGTCTTCATAGAAATGCGAGTCTACGGGTCGCCCCGTGCTGCAGTTGGATAGAAAGAACTTTGTCTGTTCTTAGTAGAATAGATATAGAATTGGTCATGCTACGTGTGCTGCAGGCTTAGCATGACGCTCTCTTTCTACTCTACCGTAGCATAGAAATCGCTTGTCTACCCTTCTCGAAAGCTCTTCCTTCCCGAGCACGAGGTCACTCTTAGACTCTGGGTTTCTTCGTAGACACTGACTTTGCCGTACTTATGACCATTTCAACCGCGCGGCCAACTCATAAAATTTGATGAAACTTTGCCAGGAATTAGTGGTAATTTGTTACTATAAACACCTCTTTTCCTGAATTTGTTGCAAAAAATACTAAGACGCTATGACCAAAAATAGTTGGCCGCTAGAACCGCCACTTGCCGCAGTCATCGCCTGTGATTACACAGAAACTAAATAATGCAGATAGGCGACTGTTGCATCAAAAGAAAGGTCTTAATTTGTTGCAAAAATAAAAAACGTCAAAACGTAAACAAACAAAAAGTTATGCTATATTTAGTTTCCAGGTTAGGGGTGGTAGGTAGGTATCTCACCATAAATATCAAATTAATAGAGGCCTAAATGGATGGACAATCAGTTGCTATTAGTTCTAAGATACCTTAAAGTGTAAGCAGTCACCCTAACAAAATTAAGATATATCGAACATTCCAATATTCACGACTTAGGCCCGTATTATAGAACGTCACTCAATACTCAAGCACTACTTAAAACTAGATTCAAGCCATTTGATTGGTTAAAACTAGTTTTAAGTAATGCTTGAGAGTTGAGTGACGTTCTGTAATACGGACCTAAGTTCCGTATTACAGAACGTCACTCAATTCTCAAGAATGTAAAATGTAATGCTTGAGAATTGAGTGACGTTCTGTAATACGGACCTAAGTTCCGTATTACAGAACGTCACTCAATTCTCAAGCATTACTTAAAACTAGTTTTAACCAATCAAATGGCTTGAATCTAGTTTTAAGTAGTGCTTGAGTATTGAGTGACGTTCTATAATACGGGCCTTAGTCTCACTTCATTGTGAAAATTCATGGTTACCATACTCTTAATAGTTTCATACCAGTGTTGGCATTAATCAATTAATTTTTTAATCAATTAATTAATTTGATTAATTTTAATCAGATTACATTAATCATGATTAGAATAATCATGATTAAAAAAGTAATCTTAATCATGATTATTGACGTTAATCATTAATCACTAGTCATTAATTGATTAACTTGATTATAAACGGGAACTAGTTTTTTGAGCAGTTATTTAATTTAATGGCGGTTGATTACCTAATTATTGCGACAGTAAAACATGGACAGTAATAAAAAATCAATTAGTCGGTTATTTTATCACACATTGGTGCCGATTCCCTTGTTCACAAACTAAACTAAATTTAAGTTCAGTCCATCTTTTTCTTTCTATTTCATTAAGAAGAGGACGGAAGATAAATTTTAGTTTAGTCCTGTCAAATGAATCAGTGCCTGTCACTACTCCATACAAGTTTAGACGTGATTAAAAACTTGCCTACTAAAATTACGTCAATTTACGTCAAGCGCTGATTAATTTGACAGGACTAAACTAAAATTGATCTTCTGTCCTTTTCTTAATGAAATAGCAAGAAAAAGATGCACTGAACTTAAATTTAGTTTAGTTTGTGAACAAGGGAATCGGCGCCAATGTCAATTCTAAAAATAATTGAGCAGTCCAATAACTGAATGAGCGGTAAAAATTATGGAATGAGCGATTCGATAAATAGTTCGGAAGATCATAGCGAGCGGTGGCACCCGAACTCAGATTCATTGAAAAGAGAGGTAAATGTTCGTTAGTTGGGCGGAGCTTATTAGCGCGGGTGGCGGAAGGTTAGGTTAGGTTCGAACAAAAAAAAAAAGGTTAGAACAGTGACCATTAACGCGCGAAGGCGAGCTAGCGAAGCGAGCGTGTAGCGGCAGCGACCGCCGAGCCAGATCCTCTCTATTACTCTAATTCAGGGTAATTTCGAACTGGCGTTTACCACCTCATTGTCTATAGAATTGCTTAGAATGAGATTTCTTACAAACAAATTCCGATTTATTACTGCCGCCCACACGTAACCGCTCGTTCAATATTTTTTACCGCCCATTTAATTATTGTCCTGCTCAATTATATATTCACTGATCCATTTTATTATTTTTATTACTCATTTTTGTTTACTTTACTGCTTAGTTTTAACTGCTGAACTAGTTATTAATTTTTCAAGGACGGCTAATGAGACACAAATTTTCTATTGTTTGACTCCGAATCGACGTCGCGCGGGGCTTGACCGGTACGTGCCATTTATAATTTTTAACCTACCAAAACCGCTATTTACAACTGCCTCTTTTTAAATCAGTGCCATTATAAACTAGTACATCCATCAATGTTATTAATTCTATATAAAAGAAATGATGGAAAATAATGACACATTTCTTAAAATATTTTTATTTATTATATAATTTCTAACGTTTAAATACACTGAATTCTAATTTTGAAGAATATTTTTAATTAACTAACCTCCGATCTTTATATTTCTGATTTCTTGATGTTCAAGTTATATTTCATAACTACTTTTTTTCAAATAAGTCGTCAGATAATTTGTGTGACCTAGTAAACCTAGGTCACACAAATTATCTGACGACTTAGCATAGTTGCAAAAGAAAACATTCTTTCTACCGAGCCAGAGGAGGCATAGGTGTATTGTTCTTAATAAACACTGCCTATAACAGGATAACTTTGTAGAAGCTCTCGTTCTTAGCTTACCTCGGCAAAAAAAAAATGAAATGATCATATCCGCTCTCTTTTTAGCATCAACTGATTAAATTAAATAAATTAAACAACATTAAATAATTAAGTTAATCAAATAATCAAATTTACGATTAAAGATTAATAATCTTAATCATTCTAAATTTGATTATGATTAATTAATCCTAATCAAATTTTTTGATTATGATTTTAATCATTAATTTTTAATCGTTAATCAGATTAACTTTGGGCCAACACTGTTTCATACTACAATATTTTAGTGAATATCTCCTGAAATATGAATTTCACCGTTATTTTCGCCACATTTTATCCAAACTAGGTTACGTTACCTGTCGATTAGTACATTAACTAAGCTTGAACCTATTTTAATAACGGAATAAACATCATTGTATTTTAGGCATATTGCCGTCCGAGCGGCCAACTCAAATCGACTCTAAGAAATTATTGAACCTTTTCTCTAGTATTTTTGTTTATTCGCTGCAACAAATTAGCAACTAATTAGCATATAATTATAAATCTATATTTGATATTTATGGTGAGATACCTACCTACCCATAACCTGGAAATGAAATATAGCATAACTTTTTGTTTATTTACATTTTGACGTTTTATTTTTGCAACAAATACAACAAATTAAGACCTTTCCTTTGATGCAACAATCGCCTATTTGCATTATTTAGTTTCTGTGTAAGCACAGGCGATGACTACGGCAAGTGGCGGTTCTAGCGGCCAACTATTTTTGGTCATAGCGTCTTAGTATTTTTTGCAACAAACTCAGGGAAAGAGGTGTGTATAGTAACAAATTACCACTAATTCCTGGCAAAGTTTCATCAAATTTTATGAGTCGGCCGCGCGGTCGAAATGGTCATATAGCAACGGGGTAGATGTGTATTACTACCCAATTTAACCGTATTTTTGAGTTTCGTTCTCAAACAAATTTACAACAAAGCAACATGTTTTCAACGAATCTTTCTTCAATAACGAAACGCAATTGCTCAATTTAATATAAGGTCATTTCCTTTATTTCTCTCTCCGGTCATTTGTTTAATATCTTCCTACTGGAACAACGTTACTCCAACAGGATTCGTGTTTCCGTATTTTTTCCAAAACTACAACACTTATATCTTTTTTTTATTTGGCGCACATTTTCAGCAGATTTTCTTGTTGGAGTAACGGAAATAAGAAAACATTTGTACATTTCGTGTACTCATAAATAGTGAGTCTACACACTAACGTATTTTACACTCATCTACCTTAATTAAATACACGTCGTAATCTACAGCAACCGCTAATACTAAGGGATAAAGTATAAAAGACAACTACAATACAGATCTAGAATAAATTTATTATAATCAAACAAAGCCAAAAATTAATATTTCGACTGTAACATACTTTACATACTTAGATTCAACTGTAGATACCATAAAATATGTATTGCATCTCTGCAGATTTTGCCACGTTAAGAATGTGATAAATTAAAAAAATAATTGTTGCTATTTACAAATAAACATACATAATGTACAAAATACTAATTATTGCGTCGTTATACATCTCAACGTACACCTCTACTGTACTTTGTAGGTGTACTTCAAAATTAACAATACACACTTAATATGTTCGTAAATTATTGTAATAAATGAAATACTTTTACTTGATCTCGATCAATATTAAACAGCAAATTACAATTTTATAATGCCTTGAAGCATTTTAATACTTAACTACAACATCAATATTATTTTAATAATCATTCGAATTTTGTAATAAATGTATTACTTTTACTTGATCTTGATCGATATTAAATAGCAAATTACAATTTTATAACGCCTTGAAGCATTTTAACACTTAACTACAACATCAATGTTATTTTAATAATCATTCGAATTAAGCATGTTTTATCTAATAGATTTACTTACGCTAAATGTGTTTCAATAAATAAATCAATGAACTACATAATTTAATCTAATTGGCTCTGATGTATCCAGTTCTAAGTGACAAATCTGCCCTTACATATTCGATCAGCAACTCTGTTTTCCTGTAAGTTAGTGACTTTCCATAGTAACTACAAATTAGTAATTGGAATAAATGATTTGACTTTGATCGAAGTGCATTAATGGAGTGCTATTGAAGGGGTATCTGTGCTAACTAGTTCACATGTAGATATCACAATGTATTTCAGCTTATTCTCGTCTAATATTAATATAACAATAAAGCCTATCGATAAAATATGTAATATATGGAATAGCTAGACTGCAGGTATGCATAAAAACTGTAATGACCAACCAAGATTTCTGTGAAATGGCTAACTGACAAAGATGAAATTACGGCTCCCAATATAAAAAAAAAGTTCTACTTTTTATTTAAAAGTATATGGCTATTTAGCGATTTATCAATATTCATTAGTAAGACCGTATAACATTCAATAGGTCATATCTGGGCCTGTTTTGTGTTTACAGATCAAAGCACAAACTTTTCGTTGTGTTTTATGATTATCTCATCTTTAAAGACGTCTTGAAAGTTCAATGATTAATGAGAATGAATAACAGTGCTTTACCTTCCGTATTATTCTCATCCTTAAAAACTCATCCCCGCTCATTCCACGTGGGGCGCACAGAATGTGGCTCTCTACTTTACATTACAGGCGACAATGAGTGTTACATAACTACCAAGCATACTTGTGCCATTAATTCGAAGTAACAATAATTACAACTGGATTACGTTAGACAACAGTTATGACCAATTAGATAGTGATGGTAAAGATATATGAAAAATACTGCCAACTTTTTACTCGTTCAACTTATACTCAGGGAAGTCAAATTTCACCTCAACACCAGCTTTCTTGGCGAGATTAACGATCTCTGCCAGCTGCACCACGAGCTTGGCAGCTTCGTCGAGGTTATCACGCGGCACGAGGCGAAGTCCTGACTCTGAGATTAGTTTTCTCGCTTCATGCACTTTTGTACCCTGTCAAAAAGATTTAAGGTATTATATATTCTAACCATATTCAAATATGATTACTCATATTTACATATTATACACTATGTGAATTGAAGGTTTAAAAACCTCTGAAAGGGTACTTTGTACTCATGATTAGGGACAACTTTTACAATGGTACCAAACCTGGTTTTCAGTTTATATCTTACCCCTTGTACAAGGTGTACTAACTGTCAAATACCCGTAATAAGTTAAATCGCGTTTTATCTATTACAAACCAATTGTTACATAATGCGTAACGCCTTAGCTGTAAATAAAATCACTGCAAAGTGTTTTAAAAGGGTCACAAAAAATACCTACCGACCGAAAATGTTATGTGTGTAATTGCAAAAAGGTTTTTGATTGATTTTTGTAGATTTGACCAGTTAAGAGTTTTGACTATGACATAAATACATTGTTGGGAAAAGGTTATGTAGATGATGATAAGGAAACAAATATAATAAAAATGTTAATAATAGAATTAATAATACATACCTGAAGACGAACAATGACAGGGATTTGGATACTAAGATTCTTGGCTGCAGTAACAATTCCCTCTGCGATGACGTCACACCTCATGATACCTCCGAATATGTTTACCAATATGGCGGTCACGTTCGGGTCCGACAAGATGATAGTAAAGGCTTCCTAATCCAGAAAAAAATATGTTATATAACGTTTAATTATACAAGATGCAGTTTTGAACCTGCAAAACCTTTCAGGAGGTTGTTATGAAACTCGTAAATAATCATATAACAATACGATACCAAGTCAATAATCAATAATACTTTTTATTTTAGATTTTTAAATTTTGTTTTTCAGAATAACTGTTAATAACCCTCTTAAAAAAAACAGAATCACCCATTGTGATTTATCGCGCGTCATGTCACTGTGTGCGTGAATGCGATGACCAGTGACGACAGCCTGTACGAGGCCCACATTTCTACGAAAAAAACGCGGCACGTAAGTTGAACTAAAATGGCGGTCGTTGCTATGGTTACGCGCAGCCCCGCGTTGCACGCATACCGCAATTCGATTGAGACTCGAAAATCTGTTAGGTACTGCGCAAGGTTCAACCAACGTGCCGCGATCTGTACAAATTGTTGTAGCTACAGCAACTTATAGCAAATAATTTAACCTTGAGATGTAGTTCGAATTTGAAAATAACAATGTTGTTTCTACATTACTGTTTTTAAAATATCACTAAATAATAACTCATTTTTAAGCATCATTACAATGCGAAAATGTTCATCATCTGCCGAGCCTGTTCCCAACTATGTTAGGGTCGGCTTTCAGTCTACCTGTATGCAGCTAATTACATGGAGTGCCAGTGAATCACGTAGGGCGACTGCATATCAGACCTCAACAAACCAGTTACTTGATAACACGATACCCATTTGTTAGACTAATTGTCAGACTTTCTGGCTTTTGATTACCCGTACCAATGACCCTACGGCAGGGCTGTAAGGTCGTTGACCCGTACCGACCCGTGTGGTACCTAACGACTGTTCGAGAGCTACAAATCTATCGGAACCAAAGGCTTTAAGTGCTTTCCGAAACACAAGGTTAAGTAGGTAATAAGGTTATGTAGGTATTGGGCGCAGTGCCGCGGCGGGCTCTCTGTAAATTCAGCCCCTAGGACGGTTTTCGTTTTTATTTGTAGATTAAATTGTTGATTTAAGATTTTCTTTTCTGCTTTTTAACGGGGTGAGGACCGACAAAAATACCTCAAGATAATTTGTGCTAGTTAAGTAGGTAGGTACCCATGTGTTAGGGATTTTAAGTGATTTATTTTGTCTGATAGGTATTTTTGGCGTAGTTAAAATTTTTAAATCAACTTATTTACACTTATCAAGTTGATTTAGCTAACATCGTATTTACAAATTATTGTCTATGTACAAATAAATAAATTACCTACTTATGTTACCTGGAGGTATTGTTCAAAGTTTCAACCGTCACACTCCAGGCACAGTCTAGCACGACGTTGCACCACACAAACACATTCGTTTTTATTGTGTCGAAAGCACTGATCACTTTTTGTTTGTTATGAACATTGAAGACGCCAATTCGAGTAAATAAACACTCGTCCGTCTACAGGATGTTGGTGTCTTGGTGTTCCGGCAACCAGCGACAAAATGTAACTCGCGCGGCGTTATCAAGTTGGTGGAGATCCTGTACCTTGCGGTAATGAAAAGGATGCTGCATTTCTTTGTGGAGCAGCCGCCACACTGTGAAGTGGTGCACTCCACACCGTCGACCAGCCTCCCGTTTGCTTGCCCGTGGCTTTCGCCGGAAGAATTCCAGAATATCTTCCTGCAAGGCGACAGGTAGGCCTTCGTTGCCGCGACCTTAAGCATGCTGGGGAACGTCGAACTGCCGATGATCGAGTCTCTATGTAGCAGCCAGCATTACCCTGTGTAAGGGACGATGCCGATTGGGGAATAACTCCGCGAGCATTTCGATGGCACGAGATACATTGTCTCCGCTGATGGCATACAAGCGTACCATCTCCGCCAACTACATTGGAGTATTGGTCTGTCATTTTTACAACTAGGTAGTAGGTACCTATCGCGACCGTTAATCGAAGGCGCACTTGACGGCCGGAATTTGCAAGCATATGCACGCGCCGGCGCCATCAATCACACTAATAAATTGACCCGATTTATGTGCTTGTGATGGCCGCGGGGGCGTGGCTAGTGGTAGTGGGAGCGTGCGGTGGTTGGTGCTTTGGATCTATGAAAGAAATTTCGGTTGCGTTTGTTTGTGTGTGTGTGTGAAAGCGCAGTTTAAGGACACGTACAGACTGGCCGCGTTTTAAAAAGGGGAGTTCACACTTACCGTTTTCCGTAAATAAGAATAAAATGAAAAAAAAAAAATACCTGCCCATTTTATTGTTGATTCGGGTCGAGAATCACTAACATAATTACCTCCTAAAATGTTTTGCAGGTCCAAAGCAACACCTTGTATACGAGGTGCATTCAATAAGTACCTAGCCTCATCGCCAGAGGGCGCTGTAGTTTCAAAAGAGTTTTACCACAGTGTAGCACATTCTTTTTAATTCTTTTTTCAAATTTGCATTCCAATCCCTTCATTTGTTTTAATTTGACAACTTATGGAAGCGAACGTGTCGATCGGTTTTACAAAAATGGAAAAAGAGCAATATCGTTCGGTGATTCGATTCCTATTTTTGGAAGGGAAAACGCGCATCGAAATCAAAGAGCGCTTGGATGCTGTGTACGGTGACTCTTCTCCATCGATGGCCACCGTCAAGAATTGGTTCAACGAGTTTGCACGTGGCCGTACGTCGGTTTTTGATGAACCACGTCCAGGTGCACCGAAAACAGCTGCTACGGAGGAAAACATTAAAAAAATCCATGATTTCGTATTGGCAGATCGCCGATTGAAGGTTCGGGAGCTAGCTGAGACTGTAGGCATTTCAGAAGGAACAGTGCATCATATTCTTCACGAGGAACTCGGCATGAGAAAGCTGTCGGCGCGATGGGTGCCGCGTTTACTCACACCAGAAAACAAGCGCAACCGTGAGACCACATCGGAGACGTGTTTGGCGCTGTTTAAGCGGAATCCAGCGGAGTTTTTGCGTCGTTTTGTGACCGTCGCGTCGATGAAACCTGGATCCACTGGTACACACCAGAGACCAAGGAGCAATCAAAACAATGGATCCAGACCGGGGAACGTGCTCCAAAGAAGGCGAAAACTGTAAAATCGGCCGGAAAAATTATGGCCACCGTTTTCTGGGATTCACAAGGTGTGATCTACATCGATTACCTCGAGAAGGGTAAAACAATTACAGGGCTTTACTATGCCGATTTATTGGGCCGATTCGACGCCGAATTAAAGAAAAAACGACCCCATCTGGCGAAGAAAAAAGTGCTGTTTCACCACGACAACGCACCGGTTCACACGTCTGCCGTTGCCATGGCCAAATTGGTCGAATTACGCTACGAATTGTTGCCCCATCCACCGTATTCTCCAGATTTGGCCCCTTGTGACTTCTTTCTGTTTCCTAATCTGAAAAAATCACTCGCCGGGAATAGATATGGATCGAATGAGGAGGTCATCGCCGCCACGGAGGCCTATTTTGCAGAGTTTGACAAAAACAATTTTTCGGACGGGTTAAAAAAGTTGGAGCATCGCTGGGCTAAGTGTATCGAACTAAAAGGAGACTTTGTTGAAAAATAAATTGCCACTTTTCCAAAATTTTCGTTTACTTTTTGTAGGCTAAGTATTTATTGAATGACCCTCGTATAAGGCGCCAACTACACGGGCGAGAGTATCGCGGCGATAGTCACATCGTGACATCAAATTCTATAGAAACTGTATGTAGTAATCTCCTCCATACGGGGATATCATCGCGGCGAGGGTATCGCTGCGATTCTCTCGCCCGCCGAGATGGCGACTAATACATTAAGAACAAATTTCACCAATGAAAATTATCAGCACAAATGTAAACCACGTTCAAGAACTGTCAGTGTTCTCATTGTTGTGGAATATGGAAACTAACGGCTCTTGAACGCGGTTTAGGTGTGCTGTCACGTTCAGTTTCATTGGTGAAATTCGCCATTAATGATGTGTCACCGAGACGCACCGTTACAGCCTGTGCGGTGGCGCCACCTCCGACGTCGAGGAAGTTGGCGGGATCACCGCCGTGCAACTTGATGATGTCCATCGTAGCCATGGCCAACCCGGCGCCATTTACCATACACCCAATAGTACCTATGAAAACCAGATATTTTTATCACAACATTATCTCTAGCATCAGTTTATTAGCATCTTTTATTAAAGTCATACCATCGAGTGCAATGTAGTTCAAGTTGGACTTTGCAGCTTCGATTTCTTTGGGATCTTCCTGAGACGGGTCCCTCAAAGCAAACAGTTCCTTTTGTCTGAAGTCAGCGTTGTCGTCGAATCGGAACTTGGCATCTAAGCAGAAGACTGAAACAAACATTGCAAGACTATGAAAAGATCAATAATGTATTTTTTCTTTGGATTATGTCTGCTGAAACACCATTATGTCTGCTAGTTTTAATGCTCTGGAGCTTTAAAACTAGCAGACATAATGGTGTTTGGCCTAATTAGTAATGGATAGTACAAAAATATTCCATGTTCAAGATGTTATTGAAATAACTGAAAACCTAAAACGGGATTATTGTAAGTACGCATAATTATAGGTTGACTGGTAGAAAATGCCTACGGCATTAAGTCCGCCTTTGTACATTTGTGTGCTTAAAGTATTAAATAAATAAATTATGTTAATAGGGGTACCAAGCCCGAATACGTGAAAATATCTGCTGTTCCTTACATACATTTTGTCGAGTTTCGCGAACATAAATGCATGGAGCCATCTATTATATTTTTTGTTGCTGTTAGAATTTCTGCATTTTTGCATCTAATTGACTTTACTAACAGGCATCTTTGTTTTTGTCCGAAGGTCTGATTCTACTAATTTGCAACATACACGTTCTGTACCGTTTCATCAACGGTTCGATTCCGTTCTTTTATTCTCGTTCGTACTATTTTGATGACTACACTAAAACTGTCGAAACAAAACCCAATCACTATGGGTATATCCCATCATGAATACAAAGAATCTAAGAAAATTCAATAAAAAAAACTACAAATAAGCAGCAAACATGCAAAATGTTAATACTGATAGAATTATTATTTATCAGAGTAACTTACATTGGCCAGTAATGGCATCTTCTGCGTATGGGTTCACCTCAACCAGAAGAGCGTCTTTTTTCACAAAGAGGTCATACAACCTTTTAACCATATCTGCTGCTTCAGCAGTGTCCAGACCAATCTAAAAAAATGCTAGTATAAAAAACAGCGTTTCATAAGTAAAATATTGATTTAAAATTTTTGATTTACACCTATTAACTAGGCCTCCTGTTTACGCACACCACTTGTTTATGCATATCCTTTAACCTTTTAACCGCCAGTCATGTATAGATGACAGACCAAAATGTGCCCAGCACGCCACGGTCACGACTACGACAGATTTTAAGGAATAATTCGTAGTTGGGCGCAGAGGGCACACGTCTTTGCTTTTTTGACGTGGCGGTCAATAGGTTAAAAGGAAAATAGCATAGTGAAAGTCGTAGTGGGCTGTTCCTTACTCTTTAAAACCAACCGCACAACAGAGGTAATTGTAGCACTCGGTTTCATAGCGTTCATGGGCCACAACTGCCCACTACTAGACGCCGAGCTGTACAACTGGTCGCCTAGTGTGCGGCGTAACTGATCAAAGTACCTTAGTTAAAACACGTTTTATTTGTTCGTCTTGGAGTCCAGCTATGATGTCGATAGGTTCGTACGTGATAGCGTCAGGATTCGTTGCAGCCACATCTTCGATGCTCACACCACCTTGAGAGGATGCAATGATAACTGGACCCTAAAAACAACAGATGAAATTGTAAAAGTTGTGATAATTTATGAAAGGAGATACGAGGTGAGGCAGAGTCATACATACATTAAAGCTGCGCTCCATCATGACGGCAATGTAAAATTCTCTACGAGGGAATTTGCGCTCGGTCACCATGACCTTATTGCAGATACGTCCCGCCGCGCCAGTCTGCTTCGTGACTAGGTACTGGTTCAGCATCTTGCTGGCTATCGCTTTGGCTGCTTCGGGCCTAGATAGTAATAGTAAGTACACCTTGCAGTGAACAAACAATACATATGTATTCAGGATAGTTTGCAGAAGATATGTTGAAAGTGGATGGAACAGCCAACAAAGTCAGCCCCATTTAAGGCGTATGCCTTCGAGCTTTCATGCAGTGAGTGTAGAGATATTCCGAAATGTATTTAAACAGAATCTTTCAATTTAAATACAATAAAATTGTACGTATACAGTACTGCCTTAATTTATTAAAGTGAGTGCGCACTAGAGCAGCTTTGGATACCTTTTAGCAAACAAGGGCCACATGTAACAAAATTGAGAATAGTTGGGCCGCATATATATCAGGAAGCACAGGACCAATCATTATGGCGATGCTTGGGGGAGGCCTCATCATTCTCTTGTCCTTATCCCAATTTATTTGAGTTCAGCACAGCATGTCTTCTTCTGCAATTCTCTATTAGTCCTCATTCATTAGCCACCCCTTTTCAGCCATATCATCTTCCACACAGTTCATCTATGGTTTCTTTTGATTTCCCTACTCTTATACACACATACATACATACTGAAAACGTTCCTTACATTTTCCTAATTCCTCCGCATCACATGCCCACACAATGCCAAACAATTTTCACATAATAATATTAGTATGGATTACTTACGTGTCAACCATTCTGACACCACCTTGGAGGCCACTTTTAAAGCTGCCTCTTCCTCTGCCCCCAGCAAGTACCTAAAATAGCACTAGTTATTATAAGGTCAATACAACCATTTAACAAAATATTTTTAGTATCATCCAGATTTACAATTTTGAATGGTATTCTTTATATACAGCTCTTTTTGTCTGATCATTAATTAACAATTTTAAGAACTTAAAATAAAACTTTCATAAATTACCTGAGCCTTGAGTACCATGTCTTTTGAGTTAAGTTCTGTAGCATACTTGAAAACTTCATCTGCGGTAGTGGCCACAAAGAATTTAGGTACAGGAATGCCATGGTCTCGCAGGATGGTGTAGCTTATATGTTCATGAACATTTAAGTTGCGGACTTGTTGTTTGCTTGGGTAATGGTTTGCAGTTGCTGCCACCAGCAACTGAAATTACAAAGATTTTATTATTCATTAGCTAAAATAAAATACCTAATACAAATAATATTTGTAATGTTTAACAATTTGCAGTTTTAATTTAGATCATATTTTATTATACTTTTCATCTTATTTGAGTAATAATGAGCAAAATTCATATGAATTGCAGTATTAGAAGTGCTTTTATCAAAAACATCTGAAAACAAATCATAAAACAACTGTTTAGTCATTCACAGGATTTCATATCTGCATATGAAAATGTTTGGAAATGCGGATAGCATTGAATGTCACCAACGTGACGTTTCCCATTGTATGAATTAAATTAATAGAAAGATAACCTATGTATTGAAATGAATGCATGAGTACCACATTAACTAGATAACCACTTCAACAAATATTGAACTTTGTACAAATCTTAACATGTGGCAATTAAGGTGTAAGTACTTATCTCACAGAGGTATTACATAATTATTTAAGGAGCTAAGAGAACTTTGTAAGTTAAGTGTACATAAAACCTAGCTACTATAAAACCAATTTAATAACCTTCCGACATTGACTGAGAGAAAATCTATCACAATAATTGTCATCAGATAATTGCAAACTACTAACTAAACTGTTGAATAATTGTAAACCCATAATTTTGTTTAAATTAAAATTCAATAGTTCATAATCTATCCATGTCTTGCTGTTAGATAGTGAGATACCAAGGAATGAAAGGAGTGACCACTGTTTGGCTTGAACAAGCACACAATTTACTACCTGCCCATTTCTTCCTTCGAATCATCACCATAATGGTCTCTGAATAAAACTAGCTGGTGTTTTATTTCTGTTAGTGTAAGTAAGTAATAAGATTTTGTCGCCTACTTTTGCTTTCATCCAAAATTAGTAAAATTGTACCAGTGTTTCAAGGAACAGCTGACCCGCTCCTTTCTCAGAGAGGAGGCCTGTGTCCCAGCAGTGGGAATATTATGATATATGAAACAAAATTATATTTTCAAAATTTTACGACAGTTTATGTTAACTGACGGTGTTTGCAATTATGCAGTGACAGCAAAAAACTAAAAAAAACAGACTAACACTAAATTTTCTTCACTGTTTCCTGCAGTACCTTTGTCTAGGACCTAGGATCAATACAAAGAATCAGACATAGTTTATATTTCTAAATATAAATTGTATGCTTTATCTGGGATGTTTATTGCAACGAGAACTGTCAGTTTTATGGGTCCGCTAAGGAAAATGCGGAAAGAAGTAAAAGTAAGTTGTGTGCATTTAATTTAGATGTTTAATAAGTACATTTATACATTTTAAAATCAAATGATTGGGCTTTTGCCTAAAAATTACGTCGTTCAAATTACAAACTAGCGATGACGTAAGGTCACAAGCTGAAAATGACAAGGTCAAATTTATAAATAAATGTCTAATTGTTATCAAGGTCTACTGTTATCGAACAATAATAAAGTTGCTTATTAATTATTGTTATACACTATTTTAAATCTTTAATAGGTGTAATAATTTATTTTAAATAAAACCTCGTCAATAATTTATTGTTTTTGTGATATTAAGAACAGTCATGTTAAATTGAGAAACTCTCAAATAAAGATAAAGTGTGTGAGCTTTATTTGACTTACTATAAAAATTTAATTACCTTATTCACATTTTTCAGGGAAATAATTTGGGCAAGACCAAAAGGACGGGGAAGTAGGGTCGCCATTTTTACACTACCACAGACACCAGACCACACAGAACATACAGAGATTTTTTTTTTTTTATTTTTTTTTTTTTATATGTATGGCATCTCGTAGTTGACCTTGAGAGGTCGTGACTACTTAACCGGACTTTCCTGTGGCTGCCTTAAGCGAACTCAAAGCCTCCAGCCAGGGGCGAATTACTTATAGTACTAAGCGACTGCACGCTAAGGGTCCGTACCCCACAGGGGGTGCCCCCTGTGGGGTACGGACCTCGGCTTAGGGCGTCGCTGGGGGGAGGACAGCAAGATGGGACAGGCTGGATCTGGATAATATTATTATTATTAATCGGGGAATTTAAAGCTACAGGCTCAGCTGCGGCGCGGGCTGGCACTTCTTCGAGCAAGGGTCGGGGGGGACAATTACGTCGGGGTTTACGCGAGGGACCTCGGCGGCGAGGTCGGAACGTAGGTCGGTGTGTTTTGTGCACTGTACTCGTTGCCCTATTGCTTTCCTGGAGGAGGGTAATGGGGTCATCGGGGTCGGAGAGGGTATGCCTTGGACGGCGAATAGAGCTAATGGTGGAGGGCCTATAACTGGCGGCCTGCACAACCAGAGGGTTGCGGTGGGTGGTGGCGGAGTCGAAGAAGCGCTTCGTGATGCGCTTCATGAACTGCTTGATGGTGGGGATTCTAAGATCGAGATGGAGGATCTCGTTTCGGACGAACCAGGGGGCTCCCGTTGCCTTTCGGAGGAAACGGTTTTGGAGGGACTGCATCCTGTGGATGTGGTGGGGTTTAGCGTGTGCGAAGACTGCACAGGCATAAGTCATGATGGGACGGATGCACGCTGTGTAAATACGCAATTTGCCCTTAAGGGACAATTTGCTGCGCGCATTTAGGACGGAGTGAAGTCTACCGAGAGCAAAAGCGGCACGCGAACGCACCTGCTTGATGTGCTCTGAGAACGAGAGATGGTGGTCAAGGGTCACGCCTAGGTATTTGGCTCGCTTCTCCCAAGGGATAGGCTTGCCGAACATGGTGAGCGGTCGGGGGGCGATGAGGTTTTTACGCTGTTTGGTGAAGAGAACAGCCTGACTTTTGTCGGGATTGACCTCGATTCTCCACTTTCTAAACCAAGCGCCAAGCTTGTTGACCTCGGTCTGGAGAGTGCGAGATATGTGGTCGTGGACTAACCCGGTGTAGTAGATGGCCGTGTCGTCTGCGAACAGAGCCAACTGCGCCTTTCTACTTTTCGGGATGTCGCTGGTGAAGAGAGTGAAAATGAGAGGGGATAGTACAGAGCCCTGAGGGACGCCTGCACGGATAGGGTGAGGGGAGGATAGCGCTCCTTCGATGCGATAGCGGAAGGTGCGGTTCGACAAGAAGTCTCGTAAGATGAGCACGAGCCGATCGGGCACACCGAGTTTGTAGAGCTTATATAATAAGCCGTTGTGCCAGACCTTGTCGAACGCTTTCGCTATATCGAAGAATACAGCACCGGTCGTAAGACCGCGTTGAAAGCCGTGGCTTATGTGTTCAACGATGCGGTGGACCTGTTGGACGCAAGAATGTTGGGCTCTAAAGCCGAACTGCTGGTCGGGGATGAGGCCCTTTGTTTCCGCAAAATCTCTGAGGCGCTTTAAGATAAGCCTCTCATAGATTTTGCCGAAGACATTGAGCAGACTGATGGGCCGGTAGCTGGTGGGCTCCGTTTTCGGCTTACCGGGCTTCGGTATGCCGATGACGGTGGCCTTCTTCCACTCTTGTGGGAAGATGTTATTGCTCAGGGCTCCATTGAAGATGGTGGCCATGAGCATTATGAGGTGAGCGGGGAACAGTTGGAGCACCCTATTGGTGATTCCGTCTGAGCCGGGGGCTTTGCGAGATTTTAGACCCTTGATGATATCATGCACTTCGTCTGGAGTGACGGGAGGCAGAGGATAGTCAGGGTCTTCAACGGGCGGGAGGGAGGCTCTACGTTCGACTTCCGCGTCGACCTGGGACAGGTGAGCTTGGTCTACTGGTTGAGAGCTAGGTGAGCATTGAGCCTCAAGACTATCGGCTAGGCATTCTGCCTTGTCGACGTCATCGAAAGCGATGGTCTTGTCGGGGCGCACCAGGGGGGGCATTGAGACGACTTCGTTGGATTTGAGTTTCCTCTGAAGGTCCCAGAACGCTCGGTGAGTGGGCTCTAGCTCGCTCAGCATCTTGTCCCATCCAGCGTCACGCAGCTCCGATAGGCGTGTCTTTACAGATCTCTGTAAATAGCGCATATGGGCTTTGTTCGCGTGGTTGGGAAAGTTACTGTACGCACGGACAGCCGCGTTCTTCTCATTCAACAGTTCGCGTACATCGTCCGGGAGCTTCCAGCGATGGTCGTCCATCGCCGGAACCTCCCTTGAACAGTCGTTCAGGACTGATTGTACGTGCACTGTGAATGAGTCGATCGCGGCTGTCGTGTCAGCGATAGAGTCGAAGTGGTCGGGAATGGAGTCTAGTCGGGGACCTAACGTGGTGGATTTCAGGCAGTCGCTTACTTTCCTCCAGTCTGTAACTAACTTGGTGAGAGGGGGTCTATCAGGGTCATGGAGACCTAGGCGTGGTGCCAGCTTTACAACAACTGGACGGTGGTCAGAGGAGAGTTCGTCAAGCGCCTCTATAGAGTCCAACCGTAGGTTGATACTCTTCAGAAGCGCTATGTCAAGTACGTCGGGGGTTTGGTTAGGGTCGTGGGGAAAGTGAGTGGGAGTCATCGGGGCGATGATGTCGAAGTTGAGGATGGGACATAGGTCAAACAGGTGTCTGCCTCTGGTGGAGGTCCTGGTGCTGTTCCAAGCATGATGTTTGGCGTTGAGATCGCCCGCTATGATAACGGAGTCACTCAGGCCAAGTAGAATGGAAAGGTCGTCAGAGAGGGGGGGAAGGGCTAACTCCGATGAGGAACCGGGGGGAACATAGGCCGATACTATGGTGATCGGTTGATGGCCAGTCATGCCTAGCTTGCATATGGACACTTCTAAACGCGAGAGAGGGGGCGGGTCCATTGGGATGCAGTGGAGGGTTGATCTGAAATAAATTAGGGTGCCGCCCCTGTGACATCTAGTCCTGTCATTGCGAACTATACGATAGTTGGCAATTGACGGGTTTCGACGGCTGGGCTTTAAGAATGTTTCCTGTAATAGGAGAATATCAATTTGGTGGTCGCGGAGGAAAGCAGCGATTTCATCGCGTTGATTTATCATGCCATTGGCATTAAAGAAGCCTAACTTTAGGGATCGGGGTTTGGTACGTGCCTTCGGTTGTAAATCCATTATTTGGGTTTCGCGAAGTTTTCCAGGGCTTGCGTTATCCCTGGATACGCGTGGAAGATACGCTGTATCTGGGCGAGATCGCAGGAATTACGGGCGGCAACGAGCTCGTTGGCCATTTTGCGCGCGCGGGGCGTAAAAAATAGAGCGAAGGTCCCAGAGATCACGCTGAACGGATCTACTGGGATGGACGGGATGGACGGGCCGACCACCGGGGTGGTTGAAGCGGCGACGGGCCGTGGCGCAGCGGTTGCGGCAGCGGCCACGGGAGCGGGCGCGGGCCTCGCGGGTTGGACAGGCGCGGAGACGCGGATGCGGGGGTCCATCAGCGGTCTGATGGGAGGCGGGGTGGGTCTGGGCTGAACCATAGCAGGGAACGCCTGCTGATGATTCATCGCATTCCAAGGGCTAGGCCTTTGCGGGCTTAGCCTCAGGGGGAGTTGGGGGAATGTCTGTGATGGGGGGGGGAAGAACCCATATGATGGGCACTCTCTCTGCTGGCGGGCGTCTGCACGTTTCACCAGTTTTGATGAGGACGTCTTGGGGGCCATACGACAGCCCCGGTAGTTTGCCGGGTGCCCAGCCTCACCGCACAGTACGCAGCTGGGCGGCTCGGTGCACAAAGACCGGTCTTTAGGGCGGGGGCAGTCCGAAGTGCCATGCTCCCCCAGGCACTTGACGCACCTGGGAGTCGCATGGCAGTTCTTCTGCGCAACATACAGAGAACAGTTTTTTTTTTATTTATATTATGGCCTGGTTGCTGGGACCTAGAGACACAATCAGTACAGAGTACAGAAAAACTTTTTATGGTAATTTCAAAAAATGTTGCCACTCTTTCCTCAATCACTCATTTTGTATCATGCTGCACGCTGCGTACACAGCGGCCCAACGAACACCATCAAATGGGTTTCGCTGGGTCATTTTTTGCCGGTCATTATCAGGTTTTACTTTTATGTTGATCAAAAATATGCACAGCCGTAACAAATACGGATTTACAGAATTATAATCATTGAAATCATGAATACAACTATCCATTTAGAAACTTGCGTGTAAAGGCAGGCAAGGAGTACTAATATTATTTCAGCTCTATTTCATCATTGTTACTAATTGTAGAATAATACCAAAAGGTTAAAAACATGTCATTAATTTCAAACATATTCGATATTGAACGACTTTACAATATACTATTAGCGTTACTTTCAAGTAAATAGCACTAATGGGGATAAAAACTGCACTTGCTCACTTCAGATGTCGATACTATCCAGCGTCTAATAATTTAACAGCTAGCTGTCATTATACATACACCATAGAGTATAGTAATAGATTTAATAAGGTTGTATATGCTTGCAATATTTAACTTCAGTTAAATCTGATACTGATTGTGACAAATGGTATGTGGATAACGGTGCTACAAATCATGTTACGATGCGGTTAGATTTGTATCAAGATTTCAAATATTTTGATGTTGATCACACTGTAACAACAGCTGATGGAAGTGTGATTAAGGCTGTTGGGCAAGGATCGCTAAGCATTGAAGCTGAGGTTAACAAGAAGGTTGTCAAGTCAACATTGAGAGATGTTTGGTACGTTCCCAAGATAAGCAGAAATCTATTTTCGGTGCTTTCGACACAAGATAAAAATCCAGAGAATGATAGAACTATCAACAATAATGAAAATGTCAATGAAGGTGTTGGTACTGAAATTGGGGACACTGAGTTCATTGGTAGAGAAGACGTTCTAGTTGAAGATTTGGATTATTTTGATGACGCTAGGAGTTATGCTTCTGAACAAGGTTTTGAGTTAGGGGGAGAGATAAGGGAAGTAAATGAAGATGAGAAGGAAATTCATACCAGAGATGTAATGCCTGAACAGGAAATCATGGAACATGGTGGAAGGATTCTCAGAGATAGATCATTACTTCGTCCACCTAATAAACTCAAAGACTATGTTTTATACATGGCTAGCTGTCACCAAGAACCTAGTTGTTATAGAGAAGCTATTAGAAGCTCTGAACGGAATCTTTGGGAAAAAGCAATGGACTGCGAGATGAATTCTTTGAAGGAGAATAAGACTTGGGTCCTCGTGCCTCTTCCTAATAAAAGGAAGGTTATACCATGTAAATGGGTATACAAAGTAAAACTGAATGCTGATGGTTCAGTAGACAAATTTAAAGCTAGACTTGTTGTAAAGGGGTTTATTCAGAAGAAAGGGGTTGATTATGATCAAACTTTCAGTCCCGTGGCTAAAATGGCAACAGTCAGGAGTGTATTGGCTGTGGCAGCCAATGAGAACTTGTTAATGTTACAATTCGATATTTCAACAGCTTTTCTGTATGGGTCACTTGATGAAGAAATTTTTATGAAACAGCCCGAAGGCTATGATGATGGTTCTGGTCGCATCTGTTTGTTGAAGAAAAGCCTATATGGTTTAAAACAGGCTCCAAGGTGTTGGAATAAGCGGATTTTGGACTATTTCAAAGAGATTGAATTCGAAGTTAGTGACTCAGATCCTTGTTTATTCATAAGGAAGACTCCGTCTGGAGGTAAACTGATAGTTGCCCTATATGTTGATGATGGTTTGGTGGCTGCAACGAGCCAGGACCTTATAAACGAGTTCATAGGACAAATGAAAGCGAAGTTTAAAATAACAACGAAGGCAGCGTCATATTTCCTTGGAATTGAAATAGAGAAGACTGATGATGGAATCAAAATATCTCAGGGATCTTACGCAAAGAAAGTGCTTAAAAGATTTGGCATGGAGCATTGCAGACCGGTAATGACACCAATTGTAAAAGAGGATCAATGTCAGGGTCAAGACACAACCGATGTGAGCTATTTTTTGAACAACTACAGACAAGTGGTTGGTGCATTGGCATATTTAATGATCGGAACGAGGCCAGATATTGCATATGCAGTCAGCGTCGTTTCTAGGACCCTCGAAAATCCTAAAGAACAGGATTGTGTCAAACTGAAGAGAATACTACGGTATTTGCAGTATGCTCCAGAAAAAGGGATACTCTACAAAAGAGATTTCAAGACCGGTATTCTTGAGAGCTACAGTGATGCAGATCATGGCGGTGACTTGAACACAGGACGCTCAACCACTGGTGTATTATGCATGTATGCTGGAGGTGCCGTGTCATGGCTAAGCCAACGTCAGACAAGCGTGGCTATATCTACCACTGAAGCAGAGGTCATTGCTGCCAGTGAAGGTGCTCGGGAATCGATTTGGCTATCCAGAGTCATTGGAGATTTGACAAAAATGAAGGGTGTGCCTATTCTGAGAGTAGACAATGAAGCTGCGATCAAGCTGGCTGAAAATCCGGAGTACCACAAACGTACAAAGCATATCCGGATTAGACACTTTTTTGTCAGGGAGATGGTAACAAGTGGAGAGCTAAATATAAGCAAGATCTCAACTGAAAATCAGCTTGCAGATACTTTTACAAAAGCATTAGCCAGACCAAGGCTGTTAAAGCTTTTGAAATTAATAGGTCTTCATTGAGAGAAGATAATAAGGTTGTATATGCTTGCAATGTGCGACCTTATTTATAACCAACGAGAAGTACATGTTGATAAAAAAGCTTTTGTCATCTTCGTGTGTGTCAATAAAATGTCGGTGTGTAAAAAACAACTGTCTTGTGAATTATAAAATATTTAACTAATGTTATCAGTAATTTAGACAATTCCTAACAAGATTTTTGTAAACAAGCGACTTCTTTTACGCATAATTAGTTATTATGCCCCGTTGCGCAGCTCTAGATTGCGGAGAAAGCTCTCTGAACAAAAATGGAAGCCTGATATTTCGTCGAGGTTGTGTGCTGTCCTTTTGAAACCTGGGGTACAATCCGAATTAAGCCATAATCGCTCACAGCGCTCACATCAATAATTTGCGTTCCGATTTAGTTATCACAATTATGACAGCTGAGAGCTGTCAACAATTCGGAACGGTCGTGAACGCGCTTAGAGTGCTGGTGCTCAACGTCAAAACTTATAACATAACTCTTTGAACATAACCCCAAACCATGCACAAACTTTTTATAATATACTTCCTAGCCACATTCAAGAACTAAGCCTTAATAAATTCAAATGTTTTATAAAACAGAAACTGTGCCTAAAAGCCTTTTATACTGTTAAAGATTATATTGAGGACAAAAAGGCTTGGGATTGAGCTGCTCCAATAAACTTACAGTGAATGTTGTTTTTTTACTCTTTTTATTTTGCTAGCTATTTATATTTTCTTATTCTATGTATATAACATTCTATATAAACAATGACATGAATATTTACTTTGTATAGTATTATATTATATTATTTTAATTATTAGGAATGTGAGGACCATGTGGGTCATTGTTTGTTTTTTTTTTGTCTCTTAGTTTTAATGATGGTCTGGCAGTTTGAGTACTTTATGCGGCCTACCCAAATGTCTTTTCTTTGGTATTGTTCGTCAAATCATTGAGCTCCTTAAGTTTTGAGTAGAGCTGCATGATAACCGACAAATGCGTGCACTGACTGGACAGGTCCACTCAAATCTGTGTGGTCTTTCCTCAAAAGACCATTTCGGACACCAACCTACTCGTACATGGTCCTCAAATGATCTGACCAAGATTATGTCCGAATATACCGTAAAACGGGGTGTATAGAAATCGCGGGGTAGAGACAAAACCGAAAAAGTTTTTTTGCCCCGACCTCCAATCTCTTGAAATAAAAATGTTACCATTTTTTAATTTTTTAAAAAACTGCAACATTTTTTTTATAAGATGGCAATTCCAGTTCACCGTGAAGTTAGGAGAAAGGTAAAATAAACTCATTCGAATATCTACCGTCCTACGGTGATAATTTGGCCTTTTAAAATGTTGGTGATTTTATATAGGAAATACAAAATATTGTGTGATAAACGTTATTTTAAATTGTTCCTTAGTTTATGAGGATCAAGTTTTATCTACAAGAAAGTACAATTTTGATTTGAATTCATTGTTATTGAGGGTTGGATCTAGTATCGTTTGGCAGGAGTTGGGGGGTAAAAGGGGCTAAAGTTGGTAGGGGTTGGGTCCCCGATTATAATGCTACCACTCTTATTAAAAGGTAATGCATATTTTTTGAGAAATTAATAAAAAAATGTTTCTAACCTCAAATTAGATAAAAACGAAACGTTTAAATGGGCGATTGACAACCAAATCTGTCCCAGTATCCAGAGTCAGTATCCAGTATCCAGTATCAGTATTTGTAGTCAGTTCGTGGTATAAAATGTCGGGCAAAATCGTTAACACGGAACGTAAACAAAAAAAACAGGTGTGCCATTTGCTTCATGTGTCACTGTCATCCGTTTTCGATCATTCCGTTTCTCCTCGAGTTGCGTGAATTTTGTACTCCCACTGATCATATGTGTGTACAAAAGGCAATGTTACTACTGTTACTAGGAGAACTTAGGATGCAAGAGCGAGCGAAGCGAGCTCGGGACTTGGGGCACACCCCGACTCGTACAGGTTAGGTTCGAAGGGGATGGCGGGGTCTAGTGAGCGAGCGGAACGAGCGAATTCAGACCCCGCCATCCCCTTCGAGGTTATTTTTTTTTAAACCCTTAGGCCCGCGAAGCAGGCCTCATACTACGCCTTTTAAACGACTAAGTGTTTTGAGGTTAGGTTACAATAATTTGTTTTTCTCAAGAGCGGTGCGTTGCCTTTTCATGGGAGTGGTGCCAGGGGGCAGGGGACATCCCCACCCATCTCCCCCGCGAAGCTGGGCTCATACTACAGCTTTTTAAGCGACTATGAGTTTTGAGGTTAGGTTACAATAATTTGTTTTTCTCAAGAACGGTGCGTTACCTTTGCATGGGAGTGGTGCCAGGGGGCAAGGGGCACCACCACCCAACCTCCCCCCCACTCCCACCCCCCTTCTCCTGCCAAACGATACTAGATTTTTACCGAGGAAGAAAAGAGTATGATAAAATATATAAATGTATGTGCAGAGTGGGGCTACCCTCTAGATTCTGTAGATTAAAGATACTTGGTGAAAAGTTATTTGGATCAAAGTTATTTGAAACAAGGAAGGACTGTACAGAAATTTCAAAATAATTTTCGGTGCAAAAAACTCGGTTTTGTCTTCCCGTTTTGCGGTACCTAAATGTTTGAAGGGAGACAATCCTACCGATTTTTTCTATTAACCCCATATGTCGTATGTCGTATCTATTGACCCCGACTCATGGGTAAATAGAGATGGCTAATATTTATGCGTTTTTTGTTCAAAATAAATAATAAAAATTGGTTTTGTACATTAGAAAGTTTAAAACCAACCTTGACTCATACTATAATTGCATTATGGTACAAAGAAACGAATCGAAAACAATATAATTTCAATTTCAAAGTTCCAAACTGTGTCTATTCACCTCGTTTTACGGTACACATTGACATTGATGAATTTTATTTATGCAATGACATGAATATTTACTCTGTGTAGTATTATATTGTTTTAATTATTGTAAATGTGAAGACTATGTGGATCATTGTTTAATTTTGTTTTATTCTCAGTTAGTTTTTATCATGGTCTGGCAGTTATGAGTATTTTTTGCGGCCGAGCCAAATGTCCTTTCTTTGGTATTGTTCGTTGAATCGTTGAGCTCCTTTAGTTATGAGTTGAGCTGCATGATAACCGACAAATGCGTGCACTGACTGGACAGGTCCACTCAAATCTGTGTGGTCTTTCATCAAAAGACCATTTCAGACACCAATCGACATGGTCTTCACATGATCTGACCAAGATTATGTCTGGACTTTAAAAGAGACTGTGACCTCTGAGTTTGTTTCGGCCTTTCTTCTCAGAGTAGTCAGATAGGAAACGCCGGCCTCATCTAGTTTAAAAAAATATGTTTTGACGTGTAAAAGTGTTTGTAAAAACCTACTTACAGAAATAAAATCATTTATCAAGAAAGACCGATGATTCATCCAGTGCTGAAGAGGATGATGTAGTGCTTATATTAGCGTATTTATAGGTATGCTCCCGGCAAAGATTTACCCCGAAGAAGTACCACGAATTACAAAATGACATAGATGCACCAATCCTTTATTGCCACTAGTACCATTAACAGATGGAACTACTTATGTTTTTTTTTAATCGCTAGTTTCATTTTAAAAGAACCTGAAAATAATGGAACTAATGTTGAATTTTGTATCACAGTTCCACATTATTATTTTATGAACTTGTGAATGTTTTTAAGGGTGTAAAAACAGTAGAGGTAAAACACTTATTTTTTATAATAATTATAATTATTCAATAAAATCAATTTTTTTTTTCCATTCTCATAAAAAAAATTGTAAAATTTTCCATGTACGTTTTTACGAGTATAAAATTGACACGTCACCCGTTAGGCCCGTTGGCTAAAACTTGAATACTCATGGTTGGATTACAGTATTTATTTGTGTATACACCTCTTCTTCTTCTTTGGTTAGGTGGCGTCTGTAACCAGAAGCACAATTTAAAATGCCACGTTAGTAAAAACATGTGATGCGACTAAAAACAAAGTAGCACAACTGTCATTTTTAACAGCGCTCACGACGATAGGGATGTTATCGCGCCCACGCTAATTAGAAACGGGTGTAAGCACGCTCAAATCGATTACAGCGCAATTCGGAATGTAGCCCTTTTTTTGGGTGGGAAATTATCAAATAACTTCAGCCGCTCTGGGTGGAGCGGGAGGGTATGTCAGACTCTTACTGATTAAAACCCACCCGTGTTCCTTCCGTTGCCTGTGTTGCCAGGGGCTTTGGTATCCCTTTCGGACTATCCCACGACCCCGGCAGGCATCGGCCCGAGTGGACCCCTACACTTGTGCTGAACTTGCTCTTAGTGGCGCGCGTGGTACACAACGCACCGTCGACCCGGGCCTGATCCTTATCGGACGGCGAGCTACCCATTGCCCACCGTCCGCAAGCCCGTGCCTAGGGTGGCCGGAAATCCGCCTGGGATTCCTGACGCCCAGGGCATCTCCTGCGGCGGCTAGGGGCGTGAGGGCGCGAAATTTGCCTCTCCCTCATTTTTTCCGCCTCCTCCTTCGCGAGCATTACTGCTTCGCAGAAGGAGGTGACGGCTGCCCATGCCATCTCGCTCCGTACCATGGCCTGGACTAGGGCCTAGATCTCCACCACCTATCGCCTTCACGAGGATACGGCAGTGCTCTGCCCAAACCGGGCAGACCTCCACCGCTTGCTCCATCGTGTCCTGCAAAATCGTATACAAGTGATGATCCAAACAAAACTAAGTCTGTTTTCTTTTACTTACACGCACTTGTGATGTGATATAGGTAATGTAAACTATAATAAATTAAATAATAATAATGACCAATTTTTTTATGACCAGTTTGGGAAAGTCCTCATGGACATTTATGAGCCAGTCGGGGCAGTGCCAGACTCTTTTCGGCTAAAAATCCACTCCTGCCTTGCGAAGTGTCCCTCCGACATGATCAAAGCCCTTATTCAGCGGAAATGGTAATTTTATACAAAATATTTAAACATATAAGAATAACAAGTACATAGTTAAGGACTGTAGAACTGTGCTGGCCAGACCTCTCTTGAATTTATTTAATAGCTTCCTACGAGAATGCTCGTATCCGGACGGCTCACGGTGGATCGAAAATCGGCTGTAGAAGACATAGGATCTCGATTTCTTAAATGTTATTTTTTTTTGCTGGAAATGACTTCTGCTGATCATTACTGTTCTATAAAATGTCATATGAAGTAATTGTGTGCACATATGGAAGAGTTATAATTTTTATAAGAAAAAAATGTATGGAGCTGACATGAAAAATGAGGATATCTCTGGAATAGCAAGGTTGGCCGTTATATCCTTGCACACTGTTATAGTACTATTTATTTGTGAATTTTTGACATACTTAATATCGCGGCATCACTTGCGATTTTTTTATTAAATCTTCAAAATTAAAAAAAAAAAAAGTATATGATACATTTTAATGCTTAAATATGGCTATACCAAGTGTAATTTACAATATTTTTTATGCTTAGACCAAAACATTCTAAGAAATCACAAAGTCGTATTACCTACTTATTTGAAATGACATGGTAATTATGAATTACGTAATCTTGTCTAATGCCTCAAGTCCACATTAGCTAATGATTAATAAAACTTAATACCTATAAACCTAGTTAAAAGGATACGTACCAAAATAATTTGGGGTACTCGCTAATTTAGCAATTAGTGCAGGATTAACTTAATGAAAGTAATATCATTTATTTACATAACCAAATTACAAGATGATTATTAACATTAACTAAATTAAATTAAAACTAAGTTAAGCTTAAAAAAGGCCCTCGGGGCATTGTACCGAGGATGCTGGCGGCATTTCCTCGCTGAATTGCAATGCTGATGAGTTGCGCGAGAAAGCCGCCAGCTTTTCGGTCACCAGTTACATCAACTAGACGTTTCGCGATTTCCGCAAATAACTTATGCGCATTGGGACCCCACGGACCGAGGGTCTCGACGCCAAAGGGCACAAAGTTGTACTCTCTGCCAAGGCCTCCATATTTAATAACTTAATGAAAGTAATTAGATAAATGTGATACCATCATTAGTCAATAACAATAAATAGTCAAACATTGGATTCACAACTTCAGTTCATTTAGAGCATTTCTAATACTAACATCTATCCTACCGTGTCTTTTTACTCAGTGATCGTGAATAATGGAAAGCATTATTACAAATTTGGATTTGTTTGTTATTCTGAGCAATCAGGATGCTTCGTCTTTCGATCATGAAATATTGTTCAACACATTTGTTATTCGACTGGGCTCTAGCCTTTCAGATGAAGACAGTGTTACCGTGAAAGAATTTTGTCGAAGATTTACACGGGCAGTTCAAACGAGATGGTTACGATCCCACAGGAAAAGTGAAGTTTTTAGACGTGATTACAGTAATTGGCTTGAGGCAAATATTGACTGGCCAAACTGCGTGCAAACCATATTGCTCGTTCAAGAATTAACAAGTGAAAAAATGGCGCCGATTCCCTTGTTCACAAACTAAACTAAATTTAAGTTCAGTGCATCTTTTTCTTTCTATTTCATTAAGAAAATGACAGAAGGTCATTTTTAGTTTAGTCCTGGCAAATTAATCAGCGCTTGACGTAATTTTAGTAGGCAAGTTTTTAATCACGTCTAAACTTGTATGGAGTAGTGACAGTTGCTGATTAATTTGACAGGACTAAACTAAAATTTATCTTCTGTCCTCTTTTTAATGAAATAGAAAGAAAAAGATGCACTGAACTTAAATTTAGTTTAGTTTGTGAACAAGGGAATCGGCGCCTATTTCTACTGAACGGTATAGGTTCAGTCATCAACTTCAACGATGACAAAACGATCTCGAAAGCCGTTTGAAGATCTAAGTAACAAGCAGAAGAAGAGACGATCTGATGAACATATAGGCGATGACCCTAATGAAGTAGCTTATTCAGCTGCAGCACTTTTGAAAGGAGATGGTCGTGAGGATATTGCATCTGTTATTGAACATATGCTCCAAAATCCAGAAGCAGCAGCAAAAATCAAGGAAATGTTGAACAAACCAGCTCCTTCAACAATATTTTCACCAGAAAAAGCACTGGGTTTGCTACTTTCATTAAAACTATCGAAATGGCAATATATCACATTAAGGGAAACGACTATTCGAGAAGGTTCAAAGGAGATATATCCGTCTTACTATAAAGTGCAAAGAGCTAAGCTACAGTGCTACCCTCCGAAGACATTTGTGACTGTAACGGATTCATCTGCTAAGATTGCACTACAAGTGTTACTAGATTTAACAGTGAACAGAATTTTTGAAACTATTCGTAGTCCTGATGCGATACAAGATAAACAATTGATATTAATATCAAAGTGGGGATTTGACGGTGCATCTAACCAAAGTAGATATAAGCAAAACATAGAGAGTGGTCAAGATGATTCCAGCATATTTATGACCTCTTTGGTTCCATTAAAGTTGACAGCTGACGGTGATATCGTATTGAATCCAAAACCCTGCTCACCTAGGTATTGCCGTCCAGTCCAGTTTAGTTTTGTGAAAGAAACCAAAGACGTTGTCATAAATGAAAAAACTGCAATGGATAACGAAATTGAAGCTCTCGTTCCCTCAAAATGTCAAGGACATGAAATTAGTCACAAATTAATGATGACGATGATTGACGGCAAAATTTGTACATATCTGTCTGAAGCTAAGTCAAATGCGGCCTGCTACCTGTGTTTGGCTAAGCCTACAGAAATGAATAAGTTAGATGTCATTGCGTCAAAAACCATTTCTTCTGGTGTGTATGAGTTCGGATTATCATCACTTCATGCCCGCATTAATGTGATGGAATGTCTTCTACACATAGCGTATCGTCTCGACTTCAAAAAGTGGTCTGCAAGAGGAGAAGGTCTTCAAGAGTTATTGCATTCACGAAAAAAACTCATTCAAGATCGATTCAAATATGATCTCAACCTTTTGATTGACATCGTTAAGCAAGGATCAGGCACAACTAACGACGGGAACACAGCAAGGCGGTTTTTTGAATTTCCTGATAAAACTGCAGCGATCACTGGATTAGATGAAGACCTAATACGCAGATTTGCTGTGATTCTGCAAGCTATCACATCTGGAGAGATTGTAGACGTGCCGAAATTTAAAGAATACGCTAGAACAACCGCTGAAAAATACGTGGAACTGTACGAACTGTACAGAAAATGCTATTGTACCAATTGGAAGTCTTTCGGAAGAAGCTTCAGAGGCCCGAAACAAATACTTTAGGAGGTTCAGAGAACACCATTCGAGGAAAAAGAGTAGACAAGCATCAAACGAGGATATCCTCAATATGCTTATCGTCTCTTCTGATCCTCTAATTTCTTCCACAAGACCAAAATTAAATGCCCACAAGAGGCAGACATACTTTAAGGAAACAGTAGAACTACTGAAACTTCAGGATCAGGAAGCTCCGACAGAGTTCTTAGAAGTTATATCTATTGTAGAGCCTGATTCTGAAGTGGATTCTGATGGTGACGAAGTATAAAATAAGTTAACTTTTATTGTTTATGTTAGGTTAGGTTAAGTTAATATTTTTTTTAATAATTTGCTTTTATTTTTAATCATTCAATAGTTTACCATTCATTGTTATTGACTAATGATCACGTTTATCTAATTACCCTCATTATGGTACGTATCCTTTTAACAGGTATATAGGTATTAAGTTTTATTAATCATTAGCTAATGTGGACTTGAGGCATTAGACAAGATTACATAATATGTAATTCATAATTACCATGTCATTTCAAATAAGTAGGTAATACGACTTTGTGATTTCTTAGAATGTTTTGGTCTAAGCATAAAAAATATTGTAAATTACACTTGGTATAGTCATATTTAAGCATTAAAATGTATCATATACTTTATATTTTTTTAATTTTGAAGAACGGTAGCTAAGAAATCTGGAATATTATTAACAAAAAGGCTAACCGACTGAAAGATTTGCAAATGGAACAATTTCTCCTCAGAATTGAAGACAAAATTATCAACAATTCTGCGGAAATTGCTAATGTTTTTGCAAACCTTTTTAATCTTAATTGCATAGCAAATGAAAATGATAACGAGGAAGCTATTGCTTTACTTCAGCAGTGTACACAAAGGGTTGAAAACGAACTTAGTTTTAAGCCTACCACTCCTAATGAAATCTCTGGTATTGTGAGAAAGATGCACAATAAACGTTAATGTGGATATGATGAAGTCCCTATATCTGTAATTAAAGATAATTTGAATATTCTTGCAGAGCCTCTTACTTGTTTCTTTAACAAATGTATCGATGAAGGTACCTTCCCAGAACAGCTTAAAATAGCCAAAATTATACCGATTTACAAAAAAGGCAAAAAAACTGACCCATTAAATTACAGACCGATCTCTTTACTTCCCATACTTTCTAAAATATTCGAAAAGGTAATCAAATCTCGACTTGTACTCCACATTACGTAAACAAGGTATTACATCGAAGACAATTTGGTTATCAGAAAAATGTTGGAACTGGAGACGCTATAATTATATACTCTTGTCAATGATGTGATTAGTAAACTAAACGATAAATTGAAAGTATCTGGTGTATTTCTAGATTTAAGCTCTGCTTTCGACACAGTTGACCATGAACTACTCATTTCCGAACTAAATCACTACGGAGTGAGAGGTAAAGCTTCTGAACTTTTGTCCTCATATCTTAAAAACAGAAAAATGTTCGTGGAAATAAATGACACACATAATGAACAAAAAACAGACTTATAATTCTCTATTATTTAACATTTGTGCAGGTGTTCCACAAGGATCCATTTTGGGACCCGTTCTATACATATTATTCACAAATGATTTAATTTACTATATGAGTAAATTTTTGCCTGACACACATCTAGTAGTTTTTGCAGATGACACAAATGCTATCATTGGAGCAAATGACATAAATGAGCTTACGGACAAAGTTAATTCTGCCTTAAATTATCTACATACATGGTTTACTGTAAATAAGCTAAAAATCAATAGCACCAAGACAAACATAATCTTATTTCGAACTACAGCCCGTAATAGAGACACTATGGAGATTCAGTTAAAGGAACACAAAATAAACTTGTGAATGTAGCTAAATTTTTGGGAGTACGCATAGATGAAGCATTAAATTGAAAAAATGAGTTAATGGCCATAGATGCATCTATTTCATCTGCATGCTATGCCTTAAGAACCCTAAGGGACGAGGTTGAACTCAAACAATTAAAGATGGTGTACTACGCACTCATAGAGTCCAAATTGAGGTACAGCATCCAATTATGGGGCAATAGTTACAATTACAATTGCCAAAGAGCTTTTGTACTTCAAAAAAGAGCTGTACGCACCATGTTTCGAATCTCGCAAAGAGAGAGTTGCCGTCCCCTTTTTGCAGTTTCAGGGATTCTAACAGTACCCAGCCTTTATATTCTAGTACTCCTGACTAACCTAAAAAAGTATCTGCATGAATATGAGACTGAAGAGGAAAGATTCATCAGAGAGAGCACACGTAGGAAGGACCTCAGCAATATAATAAGCCCACACCTTCTGATCACAAAACATAGTGCACGATACCAGGCAGTACAAATTTTTAACAGGTTGCCACTCGACCTTAAAAGTTCGATATATACGTCCTCGTTTACGCCCAAGCTTAGAGTTTTTCTCTTGAATAAATGCCTCTACTCCATTGATGAATTATAACTTGACACTCTTATTTCTTTTGACATTCAAATTTCTTTTGACTTTCTAATTTCTTTGACTTCTTAATTGCCTTTACTTGACATAACATTATTATAATGGTTAATTTGACATCTTATTAAAATACCCAATAAATCAATAAATTTGTGATTCTATTATATCTCTGACATGTAAACTGTTCAGTAAAATAAATATACTAGTATGAATTAATGGATTGTAATGGAATTAAATTATGTCAAAGTGTTTCCTATTGTTATTGATATTGAGTTGCTGGGTTATTTTATTCACCTCGTTGTCAATTTTTTAGTTTTTTTTTTATAAGGTTATTGGGTTTATAATTAAGGGTATGTGTGTAGGTATTTATCTGAGTTGATGCAAAAGGTATGGGACGTTATAGGTGAAGCCTACTTGTAACATTAGACTGCAATGACTGACTGCTTGTTTATTATTGTGATTTTTATTGTTTTTATTTAATTTGGGATGGTATATTTTTGTATTTATTATTAGTCGAGTTGTGTTTTTATTTTTGTTTAGTACCTAATTTTATTTTACTAATTTAAATTTTTTTATGTAACACATTCAGACACAATTTGTATTGTTATTGAATAAATAAATATGAAATATGAATATCTGGAATCCGTTTGAAACAAAGTATTGTCTTATGGTTGAAAAAATGCAAGACAAATTTACCCGGTTCCTTTAAATGAAGCAATTTGGCGTCTACCCATTCTATCCACTTATGTATCCAACCCTCTTTGTAATAGGGATGGTTGGTTACTATAAGTTGGAGGTAAGGCGCAATTTCGCACTGGTTAAATATGTTTTTATGGTGTTTCGTGGTCTACTGAATAATCCGCAAATACTAGAATCTTCGGGGTTGCTCGTTCTAAACAGTAGGCTGCGGCGAGGGCCGAGAGAGAGGCCGTTTAAAGTCCCGGTGGCCCGTACAAACTTATTAAAGTTTGCACCGGTGGGGCGGGCGATAAACATACTCAACAGCGTCTCTCTACGATTGGAAATCTTTACTTGCTCTCTGGCGGAATTCCAGAGGGTGACACTTAACATTATTGTCCTCTGTGTAACTTGTCTTTACTCAGAGTCATATTTTAAATTAAATTAAGTTGGGACTACATTGTTGTATTGGGTTCCCACCTGTAAAAACAAATGTAAGTGATAAATAAACAAACACCTAGATGTGAGTTTCCTGTGGCATGACTACCAAAACAAACACAAAAAAAAATCAACTTAACTATCTACATCATTTTTCCTATCTATGTTATATTATACCAATCATATCTATGCCCTATTGATATTGTGTTCTAAGTATGAGGATTATTCTTTTTTAAGAATATTGTTTTTTTTTTCTTTTCTTTTATTATTTTAGGTACTTAAACTACCTATATAATTTATTATATAAGTAAGTATCCTAGTTTACTTATGCTATCTTATTTCTATTATTAACTTTAAAGCTATTTTAATACAATACTCTATGAACTTTTTCTTTTTCCACACTTCATTAAAGTAGATAAATTCTCTACAGACTTTCTCTTCGAGGTCTTGCTCAGCTTCGTACCGCGCTATTTCTGTGATCGGGCACTCCAAGAGTAGGTATATGCAGAACCGTTTTTGTCTGCAGTATTTAGTCGGCGAGTAAATCTACGTCATGGGCTGTCAAGAATGCAAGCGTTGCATCGTGTTCCGCAGATCGCGTCGTACCTGCTGGGGAAGCAACGTGTGTAATAGGTAGATCGACCCCAAAATGAGTCTATTCTGCAATTGGCGCCACGACGAAACTTGCTGTGTTGCAAACGAAACGACAAGCAGAAAAACCTAAAGGGGGATCCACAACAGAGTCGCTCAATAGCAGGGTCCACCGAAGCACATGCGATGAGGATGAAGAAGAGAGAGAAAGAAGAGGATGCCTTCTTATCGCAACAAGTGTGGGACAGCGCCGGCAGGTTCTAATATGCTGGTAAGTCCTGAAGTATCGACGACGCAGCTGTACGTGTCCCGTTTGCACCACTCCACGAAGACTGAGGACATCGTAGAATACATACGGATGAAGACCAATTGGACCATGAGGGTAGAGCAGTTGGAGGCGCGTCATAACACCAAGTCGTTCGTGGTGTGTGTTCCGACTCATCATTTGGTGACCTTCCTCAAGGAAGAGTTTTGGCCGAAAGATGTGCTGTATCGGCGTTTCCGCGGTCGGCTACGCGAAACCTCACAACGTAACACGACGCCGTCACTTCGTGTGCAGTAGCTTTTAAGTTACATAACATAACATCACGCTTGTATTCCGAAGGGTTAGGCAGAAGTGTACCTGTAGTACACCCAGTACTCTGCCTAACCCTTCCTTCCCATTTCGCCAGTTATATTTTTAAGTCCCATGTGATAGGGGGCGAGCCTACTGCCATCAAACGGGTACAAATCCAGACTCCGGTCTACTACTGACAAATTCAAGATAGAAAAACCCAATAATACTTTTCCCGACCCGAGAATCGAACCCAGGGCCTCATCCTCAGCAGTAGCGCTTGCGACCACTGTAGACCAACGAGGCAGTGTGTTGTAGAAAATATGTATTAGCTTATAGTTATTGTTTTTATACTTATATATGTATTGTGTTTTATGGACCTTAGTTGCCTGAAATAAAGGTTATTATTATTATTTATTTTTATGTGCTTACATACCTCGAGACCATAGGGCCTGGTCCTTTAGTTCGAGGGGCCGAAGACAACACGCAGAGGCTCCTTGGACAACTGTAATGGAATGAGGCACCAACCGAGGATTATCCCTGTTTGTTCTATGCAAGTGCAACCGGGGGTAGTCCTTGCTACCCCCGGTTGATGCAGGACTATTGCAGAACATAGGAACAAAACATATTGGGCTATAGGTTTGGGTGGCTATAGTGGATTGGTTTCGTAATGAAATTAAATGAAATGATTTTTATTTCTGTGAGTAGGTTTGTACAAACACTTTTACACGTCAAACATATTAAAAAAAAAAACAAGACGAGGTCGGCGTTTCATAACTGACTACTCTGAAAAGAAAGGCCGAAACAAACTCAGAGGTCATAGTCTCTTTTAAAGTCCAGACATAATCTTGGTCAGATCATGTGAAGACCATGTAGATTGGTGTCTGAAATGGTCTTTTGAAGAAAGAACCACACAGATTGAGTGGACATATCCAGTCAGTGCACGCATTTGTCAGTAATCGTGCAGCTCAACTCAGAACTTAAGGAGCTCAACGGTTCGCAAATAATACCAAAGAAAGGACATTTTTTTTACGTCGTCAGTAACTGTCTGTTGTCGTTTAAGCTTAAATAAAAGTGATGAGTCGTCTGCAAACAACACTATTAGACATGAAATAGTGTGAAATAGTGGCAAGGTAGGTAATTAATATATACAAGAAATAAAAAAGGGCCAAGAATTGAGCCCTGCGGAACTCCCATAGTGACAATAGATCCCGGGGATCGCTTGCTGTTAACGTCCACTCTCTGGATCCTATTATCTAAATAAGAAGAAGAAGATCCAAGGCAGTGTTTCTAACATCATAGTGATGCAATTTCCTGACCAATGTTTCATGAGAAATACAATCGAAAGCCTTAGATAAGTCACAAAAATACCTGGGGCATCATATGACTTCTCCCAGGCCTCAAAAATATGTGCGTTTAACACCAGCGTCGGTAGTAAGACTATGAAAAGGCTATGGCCCCTGCCTGACCAATGTTTTAATAAATACACGGATAAAATGGCAGGGTTTTTTTTTGTGTGGGAAATTATGGGGCTTCGGTATCTCTTTCGGAGCAGGGGGTGACTTGCACACTCAATAATGGAAACCCCAAAACGGTCGCTAACACATAGTGACGTAGCGACAATGGGGCAACACTTCCTGAGGTGGTTGATGAGAGGAGAGGTATTCCACGGCTATTAGAACAATCCCAGAGTCCGGAAGATGGTCAAGATGACGAGCACGTTTGCTCTTGCGACTCAAGCTGGCCAATAAAGGTAAGAATGAGGTGAGAGCTCTGTTCCTCGTCAGTGTTCACTCCAGCCGGCCAATAAATGCAAGCCAGAGATGAGGAACAAGACTTTTCCCGGGAGATAGGGTCCAGGGGATCGCTACTGCCCAACAGCTCGCCACATGCTGCCCTGCGGGTTTCTCTATCTCTCTTGGTCCTTACCCTAGACCTGTTTCGGCAAAGTAAACTACCGGCATTAGCAAGAAATCGCGTTTGATACATACAATCAAGCTCTCAAGCTTTACACAAGCCCGTACGCAAACGTATTAGTGACAAATGTCATTGACGGCTGTGTCAGTGTTTCGGAAGTTTCTTCAGTAATAGAACCCGCCCCCAAGATGACCAACCATCTCCTAAATCCTGTACCGATATTGATAACTTTGTGATGATTGATTTGACCAATACAATGATAAATAATGAACCAATTGAACATTCATTAAGTATCTCTTGATTTCGGCGAAGAAGTCTCAGAGTCTCAGATACAGCCTACCAACCTAGAAGTCTTGTCTCAGCCTGCATGTACAGATTTACGTCTTCAACTTCAGCCATTTTTTTTTTGACACCCAATTATACCAGCAATATTAGTTTCCTTCACTGGCACTCCTTCCTCTACTTAACATTCCGGACGACCCTGAAAAAGAGCCTCTGTGAAACTTACAAACCTGGAAATCTCGCCTTACCCTTCCTATACCTACGGATTTATTTTATTTTAAGTCTCAGCCAAATTTCGTTGAAACTCAAATAGAGCCTCATTCGCAGCTTATATACCTGGCAGCCTCACCTTAGCCTAGGCACTGGTTTGTACTTCAAACTCAAGATGTAGCACAAAGAGTATAATAACTAAAAAGGGATGTAGTATGATGTAGCATCTGATGTGCAGATAATGACTAGGTACATCTCAGCCTTCTTCTTCTTCTACAAATTTAACAGAATCATTAGAAGCATCTACATCTGGAACTCGTCGTGGCCGAAAAAGATACTTGAAAAAGTAACAAGAATGAATGGCGAATCTTTTTTAGGAGTTCGACAACAGAAATAAAGGTGGATACAGGATATTGAAAGAAGTAGGTAAAAGAGAAATGGGACCGCGGTGTACACAGATATGCTTCAATGGAGTATTTCTAACTGAACAGGTAGCTGCTCTTCTTCCCAACTAAAGCACTAGAAAGTGGCGATGGGCGGGCGTTTTGGGGGACGGAAGAAGATGAGAGAATTTTTTTTAATGCTTCTGGACTGAAAGGGATTGGGACACCAAAAAAGTCTTTGTCAAATCCATAGTGGATGTCATGCCACCAAAACGTAGTAATTTATCACGGACAGTGAACTTCACTGATCCCAAAAGAAAAAAAGTGTTTATACAACTAAAACACAATGCAATGCAATGTAAGGCTACCATTTATTTTTTTCAGGGGTCGAACTTTAACATCGATGTTTCACTATCGTCGACGCAAAAAGTGACACAAAATTGTTGACCACATCAACAACACGGTCAAAAAATCTGAACGTTCTGTGTCGATACTTAAGGGTTTGGCTGGGGTGTGGTGGGGAGCTCACCCTGCATTTACCAGGAGTGCTTTGGACTACTGTTGCTTCCTTATTAAGCCATGCAACATAGAAGCGCTTAAGAAACTAGACAACATTCAGGCCAAATGCCTGAGAATTGTCATTGGAGCCATGAAATCCTCTCCCATAAATGCGCTTCAAGTCGAATGTGCAGAACCGCCTCTTTACCTAAGGAGACAGTATTTGGCAGATCGCTTTCTATCCAAAGTGTTCCCCCTTTCATCCCACCCTTTAATCCCAATTTTAGAACAAATCGACCTTTCTTTGAATGATTCTCCTTATTGGAACAATAAAACAGTTCCTCTATTGATAGATAGGTACAAAGAGCTTAAACATCTCTCTTCACCTGTTTGTCAATGTCCTATTCTCCCCGTTTTTTCCGCCGCATATGAGACGATTAATTTTGAACCAAAACCCGTTTTGGGACTTGGTACTTATATCAAAGAATTCCCAAAACGCAAGAGACGACTTCGAGTTAGCTCTCAAGCGTTTTTGGGAAGGATGGAACTTCTTTTTCACTGATGCATCTTAACTATCTCAAACAAAATGTACAGGAGTGGTAGTTTATTTTCAAAACTCTAAAATAGCCTTATTATATCAATGTCCACCAGAAACATCAGTTTTTACAGGAGAGTGTATTGGTATTAGAAGCCTACACTTCATTAAATCTCACCAAATAAAAAAATCATTATTTTTTTCGGATTCTCGTAGTAGTATTCAGGCCATAGTACAAAAACAACTTAAAAGTAAAATTCCTAGTCATATTATTATAGAAATTAAAAACTTGTTACCTATTTGATTGTTCCCAAAATGGCTTGGACATCGAGATAGCTTGGATCCCTAGTCACTCGGGCATCGTTGGCAATGAGTGCGCTGATATGCTAGCAAAGTATGCCACATCAAATCCGACAGATCGAAAGCACTACGTAGCTCACAACTACGATTTGCGAAATGTTGCCAAGCCCAAGCTATTCGACTCGTAGGCAAAAACATGGAAGAAGACCTCAAAAACCAAGGGCGCTTACTACGCAGCGATACAGCCCGACATACAACGAAAACCTTGGTTTTTTAAATGCCCAAAATTGTCCAAAAGAACTGTTTCGTCACTTTGTAGACTAAGACTCGGGCATTTTTGTAGCCCAGTGTTCCTGAATAAGATCCATGTTCGGGACAATTCACTATGCGAGTGTGGTCTTGCAGAGGGTACTTTGGATCATATATTTTTCTCGTGCTCTTTGAACACCAATTCCTGCGACCTCTATAGAAAAATTTCCAAATATAACATTCCTCTCCCAACTAACTTTCATTCCCTTCTATCCCATCTCTCTCCCAAAATCATACAAATTTTAGCCACATTTCTTAATGAAAATAATTTAAAATTATGACTGGAGCGTAAGATAACTATGTTAAAAAATGTATATTTTTGTGTTGTGTAGAACCCCTTTTTTAGATAACCCTGTAAATTAGAATACATGTTTTTTACTAACCCTTTAGTAAAAAACATATAGGGACGGAAACAGTTCCGTCCTTGCAATACTACGAGTAACAACTACCACGAAGTATGTACAAAGTCCGACGGCCCGTCACTCTGCGCTGCCGTCTCAACGTGACGCTGGCAGAATAGTCGACACCAGCTCAATTGCCAAGAGAAGAAAAAAAAACTAAAACATTAATTTAATTTAAAATATAATTATTATTTAAAAATAGGTAATTTATAGGTATGCAGCGTATTTTAGAAAGCTTTTTTTGTCTTCTGTAAAATTTGATGAATTGCATTTGCATTCGTGGATGCAGAGCGACGATATTTTATAAATGTAAATAATTGAAACAAGGTATATTCATTTTACAAATTATATTATTATTTACAAGTTAAAATTTGATGTTGGGACTAGTTTTTCATAGTTTAACTTCTCAATATTTTTATTTTTTTCTTCAGTCCATACTCCATTTCCAGAAAAATAATGATTCTTCTCTAGTAAATATAGAACTAAGCTTAATTTTTGAGACTTGCTCAGAGAATCATAATTTAAATTTTCTTGAAACAAAGGAATTTGTTTTTCTAATAGCTTTTTATCTATTATATGAAGAGTATCTCTAACTTTCTTCCAAGGATACAATAATATAGGACAATTTTCATAAATATCTTGATCTGTAAACTGTTTGGACAGTTGCTCATAAACATACTTCACTTGAAGTACTGGTGTATTAATCCAAAAAGGGTGCCTTTTTATAATATTTCGAACATGTGCCATATTAAATTTCTTGCCTAATGACTGTGATATGCAGAACAGTAAATCTTTTCCTTTGCCTAACCTATCACCAGGAGCTTTTTCAAATATTTCATAATGTGCTGCACTTCCAGACAGGATATTTAAACTAACACATTTTTTGTTATTACTGTATAATTTGTTCAATCTTTTCATTGCTGTTGTGTTATAGTGTATCATCTTCAGAAATCGTGGATGTTTAATAAACATACTAAATTCTGGCATATTTTTTGCTTGTTCCAATCTTTCTCTTATTGTATCTGGAGCTAAAGTATAAATACTAAAACATCTTCTTTGTGCCTCATTGCTAATGCCATATTCTTCTAAGATCTTCCGTGTCTCAAGCATAGTATTGAAGTTTCTTGTAGCTAATTTAGGATGCATCCTTATGACTTCTTTGATATCAATTCCACCAATACACCGGAAATTATGAATTAAATTCTTCAAATTTTGTGGATCAACATGGATTAGATATAAGTTAGATTTAATTTTATGATTAGGTATCATAATTTGCAATTGTAATATCTCTAATGTTTCATTTATACATTCCAAGGGCCGATGTTTAATAGTAGGATATGTTGTAACACCTCTACCAAACTCTTCATTTGTAAGATCCAACACAAGCTCAAGATATCTTTGAATTATTTTCAAGCGCAATGTATATAATGATGTGTAATTTACATCTTCATCAATCAAGGTTGTAAGAGATGTGGGCCACTGGGTCATAAAACTTGCTAGTTTGTTTTCAACATTAATATGGGGAGGTAGATATCCTAATTCCTTCAGTTCTCCAATTTTCTTCTGTTTTAATATTGTTAAGTATGTTAATAAAGACGCTGACGATATATTTTGTATCCCACATTCCTTTAAAACTTTGTATCGAAAATTTAAGGTTACAGGCAAAAATCCAAATAAAGCTGGCTCTTCGATTAGTAAGCTGTTGGAGAATCCCATCTCATTAATGGTATGTACTAGACTTTCGATTTTTTCATCATTTAGTTTAGTTATTATGGGATTTTTCATACATATATGTTGTGCTTTGCTTTCACTTATATTTAGATGTTTACATAAACTTTTCACGTAACTTGTGCCTTCTTTAGTTGTTGGACTGACTTGCGAATAAAGCCTCCCCCTATGGAGGAGGAGGTAAATTAAATTAAGCCTTTTTGAATTCATTAGTAAATTCTGCATTTATAACTTTGTAATTGCTTTTATTTTTGTAATCATACCGCTCTAAATGCGCGTTTGAAAGGAATAAAAATAAATAAATAATACTTCAAAACGTTCGAGTAATTCGATTGACAGATGATGACAATGACATTAATGACGGACACCTGCTGCCAGTCAGTCAGCTGTGAGATAACCATGGAATTAGTATGTGCTATCTAAAATTACAGTAGTCTGTGCGCTAGAGTATGACCCACTAAGGAGAGAGTTTCGGACACTCCATCATGTGGGTACATGATGGAGTGTCCGAAACTCTCAAGTGCCTATACACCTGCACTTTTGAGGATCTAATAAACGCCATTGACTCTGATTCTATTAATGTGGCTTACAGCATTTAACCTATGGAGATGGCATAGATGAGAGAACCCCTCTGCCAAAGTCGGTTGGCCTAATGATCATTCACGTCATATAAAACTAGTTCATTCGCCGGCTTCCGCCATTCCGCCCCCCCAGAGCACATAAAGAAGGCACGTCCGCGAATCGCTTTCGCTCTCGGTAAACTCTATTCCGTTCTAAATGCACGCAGCAAATTGTCCCTTAAGTGCAAACTGTGCCTGTGCAGTCTTAGCACAAGCTAAGCCCCGCCACATCCATAGGATGCTGGTGCTTTCAAAACCGTTTCCTCCGTAAGGCAACGGGATCGCCCTGGTTCGTTCGTAACGAGATCCTCCCATCTCGACCATAAAATTGCTACTATCCAGCCAGTGACGGATATGCAGTCTTGGCCGCCCTAGGCCCCCCAGGCCATGTAGTAAATACCAGCCGCCCCTATCTCAGTACCCATCATATAGACTACATAATGAATTTTACTTTATTGCCAACTTTTATCGAAATCGATTCAGAAATTTAGTTAACTGTAGTAATATCTGGTAGTTGGCGTGCTATATTTTCCGACGTTTCAGGGTTAATGTCACATTTAAAATGGTTTTAGTTTTTATTTATGTAACCGCAGGTTAAAGGCTCCTACATACTGGCGCGACTTGTCGCGCGACGCGTCGCGACACAAAGACACCGCGTGTAGCGCTACACGCGGTGTCTTTGTGTCGCGTCGCGTCGCGCGACAAGTCGCGCCAGTATGTAGGAGCCTTTATTCTCATACAAGATAAGACATAATAAGTGTTTTACAATGTGTTACAAAACTCGTCAGCACTTAAGCGCAGCAAAATCATTAATTAAATCTTCGCAATCCAGTTTCCTTAAAAATCAGCTTCTATGTTAAGCAAAGCAAGTTCGTTTAACCTTTGCTCTGTCATTGTTGCGCGGCGGCGTGATAGCGTTCACGAAACTCCCGAGCACCAGCGTGAGTGTTTTAAGGCTCGCGCGTATAACAATATTCTTCCTAAATCAGCTAAATGTACGAAATAACTTATACATACATTTTATAAGTATGAAATAATTACTTTACAATGTATTTTATTATACATGAAATTATACATATTTTTAATCTATATTTTATACATAAAATGTATGATTAATGTTGTACGATGCCGTGCAGTACGGCCCGCCATAATGTGCGCGAGCTTTTAGAATATTTAGGTACTTTCGAATTATTTGTTGTTATCATCAGTGAATTTTTTGTCACTATTGGCCGCCCCTAATATCTGGCCGCCCTAGGCCCGGGCCTACTTTGCCTTAGAGCAAATCCGCCACTGTATCCAGCAGTATATGAAACGCATTACCAAGCGTTTCTTTGACTCTGCCGTCATTCGTCACATTCCTTTGGTTGTGAAGGCCGCCAGTCCCTCCACTATTAGCTCAGTTCGTCGTCCAAGGCATGTTCTCACCCACCCCGATGACCCGATTACCCTCCTCCAGGAAAGCAGTAGGGCCACGAGTACAGTGCACAAACACAAACCAACATTCCAACCTTTCATCACCATCCCCGCTGAGGTCCCTCGCGAAGACCCCGACGCACATAATGTCCTGTAGAACAAGCTAGCTGGACAAAAATACTAGTATACCTATTATTTTTTTATATTAATTAAATTATTAATATTTTATTTATATTGATTTAATAAGTAATTATTAAATTAATATTTCACTATTTTAAGTAATATTACATCGTGATCGATCGCCTTTAACATAACGGGAGATCAGTTTTGTATGTTTATGGAATAAATCGTAAATTTTCAGAAATTAAAAGGAAAAAAATTATTGTTTAACTGTTTATCGTAAAAAAAAATCACGGGTTGGCTCCGCGCCGTTTACAGTAGCTTCTAAATCATCTAAACAATAGCTAATAATAATAATAATAATAGAACAATAAAATAATAGAGAATAATAATAGATAATTAATAATGATCATTCACAGAATTGGTTTTCACAATAAACTTAAATTGACGCCATTGGCCCGACGCTTTTGCAGATGAAGTTGGTTTAAGCAAATCCTTCGCGTTTTCCGGTATCTCAATTGACTGGTCCATCCACACTGAATAAAAAATTTCAAACTGTTCGACACATCTTCGTTTCAGAGTCCATCTATATCGAAACTGTTCACATATCTTTTTTGAAAATTCATTGACAGTTTTTTTAGAACAGTTGTTACAATACTGTCCACATTATAGTGTCTTAATATGTGGTCCACAATCACAGAAACACGATCTTTCTGAGGCACTTGTTTCCATTTTTCAAAGAGTTCCCTTCGCTGCATTGCCTTTGAATAAATGCACTGAAAAAAAACTCTTAAGTCGCATGAAACTACTATTCGTTATCGAACGAAGAATATCATAACAACGTAATAAAAAATGAATTACAACGCGACTGGACTCGGCTATACAACTTTTCTATTATTGAAATGCAATAACATGTAGAAAAACTACCTCAAAACTTAAGAATTTTTTTTAAATGTATACCTGGAAAAATAAAAGTAAATTCATACCTGGAAAAACAAATCTAAAAGAATCTCCAAACAACACATTTTTTTTTTGTAGCATGCGCAATAGTACCGGTACACAAAAATTCTATGGCAGACTGACGGGCTCTTGAGTATATATCAAAGAGTAAAGTAATATGGTATATATGTTCTGTGCTGACTGGTGGCAAAAAAGGGTTCGTCGCAAAGTCGCAACCTATTGTTTGCCTGCTACCTGAGCGCCTACCCAGAGGGTAGGGATGTATCGGCAATACGTTTAAGGTAAACCGGAGTCTTATCTTTAGAGTAGTAGAGTTCATTATAAAAAATGACACTTGATGTTTCCGGGATTTTGCCCTGCTAGCTTGTTTTACGGGACATACTGTGCGACGTAACTTTTTAATACAACCAAAAACTAAGGTGAAACGTACTTAATAATTTTGTGCTCGACTGTACTCGACTCGAAAATGTATGTAGAAGTTCACATGGAAGTTTAATATACATTACATAGTAAACCAGGTCGAAACTATCATGATTGGAGATGACTATTTCTTGACTGTTTTTTGGCACCAAATTCACGTAAGCGTTCCGCGGTAATCAGGTGAGGATTGTGGCGAGAAAGGCTCACCACGTAATCCTCATCAAGACACCTTTATATCTCTGGAATCCCTTAATGACAATTTTCGATATTTATTTGGCATAGCGTTATGACTATTTCTTGACATTTTTTTAGAATTGATTCCAAGTCGATAGTCCCAGGCGTTTCCTTGCACTGAGGTGAGAATTGTGTGGAGACCTTCACCCCACAATCCTCACTAACTTATACCTTTAGCTTCAGAATCTTAGTGCGACTATTTTTTTAACCTTGGTGACTACATAATCAGCCTATAATGTTCCCACTGCTGGGACACAGGCCTCCTCTCTGTGAGAGGGAATGGGCCGTAATCTACCACGCGGGCCCAGTGCGGGTTGGTAGATGTCACATATCTTCGAATTTTTGGTTCTAGGACATGCCGGTTTCCTCACGATGTTTTCCTTCACCGTTTTGAAAGCAGTGGTGATGAAATAATTTACACAAAGTGAAGCGCCTGTCCGGGTTCGAACCTAAGCCCTACAACTTGTAAGTCGCGGCCGTTACCACTGGGCCACCACTGCTCCCTGTCACCTTGATGACTATTTATGACTATTTTTTGGTGTTCTCAAAATTGATTTTCATGAAGTTTTCAAAAGTGAGGATTGTGTGATAAAGGACACGATGTTTTGTGTATGTATCTCAGTCAGCACCCTAATTGCGTAGCACACTCCAATGCTTCATAATTCATATGTTCGAAAAATTTGTCTCCTTAACAACGTCAATAACGCAATGAATATTGTTGAACTTGATCATTTATTTTGTACCAGACCATTTGCTTAAATTAAGTGTCAACCTGTAAAACTGTACTTTTATGTCAAATAAATATATATTATTATTTTTATTTTTATGTCCTTACATATCTCGGTACCCTGGGGTCCCGGACCTTTGGAAGGCGTATGAGGGGCCGGAGCCAACTCGCAGAGACCCTTAGACGTTTTTTAATGAAATGAGGTACCAACCGACGATTATCTCTGTTCAGACTATGCCGCACTGGCATAGTCTGAACAGAGATAATCGTCGGCCCAAGGACAACCCCCGGTTGGTGTAAGGCTATTGCGGAATATGGAAACAAAGATATTAGATTATGGGCTTGGGTGGCTAAAGTGAACTGGTTATCTAGAACTATGGAAAGACTATGGCCCCTGCCTGACCAATGTTTTATATAAAATACACAGATAAAATGGCAGGGGGTGACTTGCACACTCAATAATGGGCCCCCGAAAACGGTCGCTAGCACATAATGTCGTAGTGACAAGGGGGCATCCTGTCCTGGGTTGCTTGTGAGGAGTGGAGAGTTATTCCACGGCTATCAGGACAATCCCGGAAGTACGGTCAAGATCCCTACCAGCATCTTACTGGAGTACTTCCTTCCTCCAAGCACGTTTGCTCTTGCGAATCTTCACTCAAGCCGGCCAATAAAGGCAAGAATGAGGTGGGAGCTCTATTCCTCGTCAGTGTTTACTCCAGCCGGCCAATTAAGGCAAGCTAGAGATGAGGAATAAGACATCTCCCGGGAGATAGGGTCCGTGGGGTCGCTACTGCCCAACAGCTCGCCACATGGTGCCCTGCGGGTTTCTGTATCTCTCTTGGTCTGGCTCCTTACCCCAGAACTGTTCCGGCAAAGTAAACTCTACCGGCACAGACCTGGAGTTCGGAACGCGCAAGCCCCACCACAACGTCAACGTAGAGATACGGCGGTGGGGTTATTATTTTTATTATAACTGTCAAAATGAAACCCATTGTTTTTCCTATCTCAATGATTCTTTATGTGGAAAACTACAGACAACATAGAGGCGGGCGGCGAAGGCGACGGTATGACAGTACACGGAGTAATACTAACCTGCTACATATTAGTAATCTGTGAGTACTACTTAGTTTAGTTTGTGCCGTGGTAAACTTCCCAATCTATTAATTACTATACTCTATGGGTAAACGGTTTATGACGTTGACGTTTAGGGCGTGTTGTTAACGATTGTTATTTTGATTTTGATAAATTTTAAAAATGGTTAAATCTAAAACAGGATTATTTGCGCTTGGATTCTTTGTATTCGCATCTTTATTCATAATAATTGCCTTCGTAAGTCCATATTGGCTGGTTACTGACGGAAAACTAAAGAACCCTAAGTTTATAAAAATTGGTAAGATGTATCAATATCTCACGTTTTTGTTGTTTGTAGAAAGCCTATATACCTGGTAATGCATACAGTTGTTTATATATATAACTAGCTGTTGGTCGCACCTTCTTTCTTCTTTTTTTAATACATAAATATTACACAACATATTACACACAACTTACCAAAGTTTAATCGCTAACGAATAAATAATACGGGAACGCATACAGGAAAAACAAACAAACATTTATTAAAAAATACATAGTTATGGCGTTATCAAATGAATCTAAAGCATCTTGGTTTAATTTGCAGGCTTGTGGGAGGTGTGTTTCATTGGATTCGAAGAAATTCATCACTGGTATGACACGGTGTTCACTGGATGCTGGTGGATATTTGAAGAGGAATATTACATAATTCATGACATACTCCTGCCTGGGTTCTTTATAGCAACACAATTCTTTTTCACTATAGCTATGTGCTGTGTTATTTTATCAATGTTTTTGTCATATCTTTATGTGAAGAAAGACAAAGATGATGACAAATACCTAACGCTTCTGGTAACTCTAGGGACAGTGCTTGTTATTGGAGGTTTGTTATAGTTTTTACTTATTCTGTTAGATTAGTGAAACGGCAGCAAAAAAAAACATTACTGCTCTGCCACATGTACTGATTGCCCTTAGAGTTGAATAGATTTGCCACAATATTTATAAAGTATACTTTATTGCCACTCTTATCAAACAATGTGAATACTAGAATATCCAGCTTTAATATAAAGTTATTTTCAGGATTCTCTGGCATCGTATCTGTGGTGACTTTTGGTGCTAGAGGTGATGGTCGAGACTGGATGCCCAATTGGGAACACAATGATCTGGGCTGGGCATATGCCCTTGGTGTCATAGGTGTTATCTTACTTTTCCCTGCTGGCATTCTATTCTTGGTAGAAGCAAGAGTACAAAAGTATAAGAGACTTCATGAGATGCAGAGCCGGGAGCCATCATCTTATACAATGCATGAAAGGAAGGTTGGCTATGCAGGAGGACATACTGACATATAGACTAACATTTTTAAGTACTTTTTATAAATGACTGTGTCCTTTCTGATCTTTAACAGTTTTATTGACCTTTGTGGTTTTGTATTTTTTTTACTTAAGTTATCTAGATTTAACAACAAGCTAGTATTATGTCACATTATTTTGTGGTATTTTTACTATAATCATTGCCTTAACAATATAAATGACTGTATCTGAGTAGTCCGTCCAATAATAGACTCAATGTATTCTTTTATATTTTAGGAGTAAGTAGTTTAGACTGAGTATTATTTTTTACACGTAAAACTTAATTATTTCTGTAAAATGTTATAGCTGTGTTCAAGTAGAATTACCTATACATATTTTTAACAAACTGGAAATCCTGATCTGACTTTTGTTACTGGTGTAATTTGTACTAAAAGATAATATTGTTAAAATATGTTGTGGTTATAGGTAGCATGTGCAGATGCAGAAACCATAGAGTTGATAAATATTCTTTGCTGCTGTTATTACAATATATGTATTTTGAATAAGGATAACTGTGAAATCTATGTAGGTACTTATAATAAGTATGCAGCTAGCATTCAGGAGTTTTATTACATATTAATATATTATGTATTTATTTATTTAAAGTTCTGAAAGTTCATGTACAATAGTGTTAGTGGTTACATAGGCAGACATAATGACACAATGTGTTCCATAATTTTATACATAAAATAATAGATACATCAAGAATATTGTATTCAAAATATTATAATAATTCATTGTTAATGCTCTTTTAGAGAATGAATCTTATTAGTATATGTAAGTACCTACTGATATTATAGATTTATGTGTACTGAATGATATACTTTCCTCATCCTAGGTTGGGGCTAGACAAACATAACTGATGTAACATAATTATAATCATGATTTAATACATTGTTGTGGTTTGCGCTACCCAAGTCACCCCAACCTTAGGCTATAAAGGCTCATTATATTAGTAAAACCCATACTAAATACATGATCAGTGTACAGAGAAAATAATAAATTTGAATGGAATGTAAATTGCTTGTAAGGATTAGAATAATTAATGAAGAACCCTTTTTATGTTAACAGTTTAAGATTGTGTGCCTTTATAAAAATATAATTTTAATACTTTTAATTACCTATCACTTTATTAGCTCGTACTTCGCTTTTTTAAACAAAGATGAATTTATACTATCTAAATTCGAAGGTACGGTGTTTCTGCACAGAAGCGACATCTTAGCTGCTTCAAAGCCTATGTACATGCACTGTGCTTCCTGAAGTCCATACAGCATACCATGAATAAAGCCACTCGCAAAACAGTCTCCTGCTCCTGACACATTCTCAATCATACTAATAGGTTCGGTGGGATAAAATCTTGCTATATCTTTATGTCCTTTGTTTTTGATAGTTATAACTCCTTTGGAACCCATTGTAATAATCATGAATTCTATAACATGTGATACAACTGGGTATAATTCTGCAATTTCTGTAAATTCACAGTGACCTTCGACATTAGTTCTTTGGGATGGTTCAAGCACTTGTGCCATTGCTCGTAATTCAGATAAATTCGGTGAAGCGTACGAAATAGTGTATTTATCGCGAACAATTTTCGGAGCTTTTCTTCTGTCTGTCGGTTCGAAAAACACTGCAACAAAAGAACAATAGTTGTAATAAATGTAGATGGTACCTATTGTATGTGTAGGTAAATGTATTTACGTACAGGTAGGTACCAATAGACTACAGTAGCATTACTATAATAGGATGTGTGTTGTGGTTGTGTAGAACGAAACATCGTTCTACACAATTTCAATTTGCTACAACCACTATTTAACAATTGTAAAAATAGATTTTATTCTCTTATGGGCATGAAACGAACAGGCAGTCGGCAAGTAAGGTACAGCCGGCGACAAAGGTTGGTTAATACTTTAGTTTTTAAAATATTAAGTATAGAGCTAATTATAACGTAGGTACGTAACAACATCACGTGTGTTTTCCTCGAAGTGTTGCAAAGGCACAGAGCTGAAGGTGACCCTTAGATTTCGCCAGATAAGTTTGTCCCATATAATTGGTGGCGAGCCTATTGCCATCAATCGGGCACAAATCCAGACTCCAGCTCCGGCCGGACTGGTATGTACTGAGAAATTGAGCTAGGTACCTAAATATATAATTAAAATCGGAACAAAGTAAAATAGAACTCAATCAATTCTATTTGAATTCTTAGTTAATTTATAAAACGCTTTGATTATTTACATGGATAAAATGCTATAAATGTATTGAACAATTTTTTGTTGTTCCCGCTGACTGTAGATAGGGGCAGATTATTATATTGTACTCTGTGGATAGGGGGTTGACTGCCCCAACAAGCCGATTATTTTAGAAAAACCTGTAACCAGCCAGTTGTATTATAATCGCATGACAGTGTTGCTGGTTAACAAACGTGCATATATATTGATGATTGATTGATGCTATGGATTGTAATTCCCCGAACTCTTGTGTTTCCCGGTAGCTATAACCGGAAGTCGTTGAGAGAGTTGAGAGACGTCGTCGTCGGGTTTGGTTCCCTCCCCGTGTTCGTCCTCGGGGACTTCAATGCCAAGAATTTGGCTTGGGGTTCCCGGTTAACGGACACTAGGGGCAGGATGGTGGAGGACTGGGCTCTGGAGACAGGCCTGGTCGTCCTAAACCGGGGTTCTGTCCCCACGTGTGTGCGGATGCGGGGTGAATCAGTGGTGGACATCTCGTTCGCCAGCCCCGCTCTGTCGCCGCGTGTAGTTGACTGGCGCATGGAGGACCTATTCCGATCACCGGTATATCCGGTTCGACGTCTCCGCCCAGACCTCGGACGCGCCGGTCCGACGGGCCCCGAGTGGTCCGCGGTGGGCGCTAAAGCAGCTGGACCGGGAGCTCCTCCTGGAAGCCTCGATCGTGCAGGCCTGGGTGTCACCACCGGACAGGCCTGCCGACATCAACGACGAGGCGGAGTGGTTCCGGGAGGTCATGTCCGACATATGTGACGTGGCAATGCCCCGGTTCCAGCCTGGATGTGCCTCGCGCCAGGTGTACTGGTGGTCGCGGGAGCTGATGGCTCTGCACACTGTTGCGTGGCTGCGCGACGCCGGTATACTAGTCACCGCAGGCTCCGTATCAAACCTCCGGATACGGAAGCCATACAGAGCGGCGAAGACCGCCCTCCAAGCGGAGATCCTGCGGGCCAGGGGTTTGGCCCGAGGAGTCGCTGGGGACAGGGACCCGTGGGGTCGCCCGTACAAGGTGGTGCTGGTTAAACTCCGCCCATGGGGTCCCTCGCTGACGCAGAGTTTCCGGCCACAGCTTGTGGAGGACGTGGTGAGCGCTCTGTTCCCTTCGCGAGGAGAACACACCTCCCCGCCCATAGGCGGAGCCATAGCTCCGCCTACTGCGGTGCCCGATGCGGACCACACCGCCGACGATGCTCCGGAGGTGACCGAGGTATAGCGGCGGTACGCAGGCTTAATGCCAAAAATACCGCCCCAGGACCCGACGGCTTACCTGGGAAGGCCTGGGTCCTGGCCTTGGAGGCTCTCGGGCCTCGACTTAGGCGGCTCCTAAGCGCATGCTTGGAGAGGGGCCAGTTCCCGCTTCGTTTGAAGACGGGAAAACTGGTCCTCATAAAGAAGGCAGGGCGCCCTGCGGACTCTCCGTCCGCTTATCGGCCATGGTACGGAGCGAGAGGGCATGGGCAGCCGTCACCTCCTTCTGCGAAGCAGTAATGCTCGCGAAGGAGGAGGCGGGACGGTTGAGGGAAAGGCATGTTTCGCGCCCTCTCGCCCCTAGCCGCCGCAGGAGACGCCCTGGGCGTCGGGAATCCCGGGCGGATTTCCGGCCACCGTAGGCGCAGGCTTGCGGAAGGTGAGCAATGGGTAGCTCACCGTCCGGTAAGGACCAGGCCCGGGTCGATGGCGCGTTGTATTCCACGCGCGCCTCAAAGAGATGTCGTCAGCACAAAGGTAGGGGTCCACTAGGGCCGATGCCTGCCGGGGTCGCGGGAAGGTACTTATGGGTCACCGAGGCCCCCGCAACACAGGCAACAGGAAAGAATACGGGTGGGTTTTAGTCAGTAAGAGTCTGACACACCCTCCCGCTCAGAGCGGGAGAAGTTATTTGATGATTTCCCACTAAAAAAAAAAAAAGGGTCTGCTCATGTTGGACCGAATCGAAGTAGAGTTTACTTTGTTTATAGTTATTTTAATTTTGGTTTCTATTCTCAATCTTGTTTCGGTCTTTTTAGTACATACATTATTTTTAAATTGTCTTTTTTGCAGTCGGTTTTTTTATTTTTTAGATTATTTATTTTATTTTAGGCTTTTTAGTGTAGGTAGTTATGCATAGAGCCAAGCATTGTCACGAATCGAACATAGTCAACCATTGTCACGAACAGAACATAGCAAACCATTGTCACCAACCGTAATGAGTTATGCCTAGCTAACCATTTCTATTAACTATATTACAAGGCTCGTTCATAACGTGCCACTCAGTAGTTCCTGGTAATAATACATAAATGCAATAAATCCTAAAGTAATGACTGTCAAAAACATTAAAAGTAAGTTCCGTCATACGAGCTGCATTCCCTTTGTTAAGAACCACCACATACACAACACATGTAAACCTTCCATACACACGTGTAAACCCTCTGTTAGTATATAAGTCCTTGTAACTTAGATTTAAGGGTTTCACAATCCCGATATTCTCGACATAGCGCTACTAAAGAATATAAACTTACGTTTATGCTCAATAGAAACGCTACAAGAATTAGATTCCGATCACAGACCAGTCATCTTAATGTTATCATCCCGCACAGGCCCCATGATACTGGTCAGCCCCCTATAACGAAACTCGTCACCGATTGGTCAAAGGTTGAAAAACGCCTTAAATCCACAACGTCAGCCCACCTCGACAAAATCCCTGAACAAATAAATAGACTCAGTCACAGACGCACTAGGCGCGATCGACTCATTCACCGGTCACGTGCAAGCGGCTGTGAACGAAAGTTCACGGCGGGAACCAGCGATGGACAACCATTGCTGGCAACTAGCCAGCCGATGTGCGCGCACTGTTGACGGAGAAGAATGCAGCCAACCGTGCTTATGACTCTTTCCCAAATGCAGACAACCGCATTCGCATGCGTGGCTTACAGCGTACTGTAAAGTCACGCATGAAAGAAATGCGGGACGAACGCTGGGATGAGCTAATGAGCACCATTAAGCCCTCCCATCAAGCTTTCTGGCAACTAACCAAAAAGCTCAAGTTCGATACTGTTACAGACATCCCCCCCTCTCCTCCGTCCCGATCAAAGCCTAGCCTTTGAGGACGATGAAAAGGCCGAGTGCCTGGCCGACAGCCTAGAAGGCCAATGCTCGCCAAGCCTACTGCCAGCCGACCAAACACACTGCGACATAGTGAACGCAGAGGTCGAACGCAGGTCAGCTCTCCCCCCCATCGAGGACCCAGAAAACCCCCTACCTCCAGTAACCCCCGACGAAGTACTCTCCCTTGTTAGGAACCTGAAACCCAGGAAAGCACCTGGCGCAGACGGCATCAACAACCGAGTAGTTAAACTCTTCCCGGCCCAATTAATTGTCCTTATGACAGCTATCTTCAACACTCTGTTGAACCATAATCCCTTTCCTCAAGTATGGAAAGAAGCCGTAGTTATAGGCTTTCACAAACCCGGTAAACCTAAAGCTGAACCATCCAGTTACCGTCCCATCAGTCTCCTCAACACAATGGGGAAACTACCTATATGAACGTCTAATCGTTAAAACATTAATGTATTTTGCCGAATCCAATAAACTCTTACCTAATGAGCAGTTTGGATTCCGACCCAAACACTGCTGTGTCCGCCAAGTCCATCGCATAATCGAACATATAAGCGTAGGATATCAAAAGGGCAATAAGACTGGCGCACTCTTCCTTGATGTAGCGAAAGCATTTGATAAAGTTTGGCACAATGGTTTAATATATAAGCTATACACACTTAATGTGCCTGACCGTCTCGTGCTCATCATACGGGACTATTTATCAAATCGTACCTTCCGCTACCGAATAGGAGAGTCCCTTTCATCCCCCCACCCGATTCGAGCTGGTGTTCCAGAAGGCTCCGTGCTCTCCCCCTCCCTCTTCTCGCTCTACAAAAGCGACATACCCAAACACAACAAGTGTCAGTTGGCCCTATTCGCTGACGACACTGCAATTTATTACTCAAGTCGCAACACTGAGTACATCCATAGACACCTCCAATCAGCAGCCAGCGCTCTAGAGCAATGGTTCAAGAAATGCAGGATTGAAATTAATCCATCTAAAAGTGCAGCTGTACTGTTTGTCAAACAAGGCAAAATAAACAGCCACTTACACACCCATACCCGACCCATCACTATGTCAGCCCAACAGATCCCCTGGGACCTAAAGGCCAAATATCTAGGGGTAACTCTCGACCACTACCTCCGCTTCAACGAACACATAAAGACAGTACGCAACCGTGCTGCCTTTGCGCTCGGTCGCCTCCATTATCTTATAAATACACATAGTAAACTAGCCCTTAAGTCAAACGTGCGAATTTACACCACGTGTATTCGCCCCATTATGACATATGTGGGCATCGTGTTCGCACACGCCAAGCCGTCACTATTAAAAAAAATGCAAGTCCTCCAAATTCATGCGAAAAGCCACGGCAGCCCCTGGTTGGTACGCAATGATCAATTACATGTCGATTTAAAATTGCCAACCATCAGGCAATTTCTCCAAAAAACAAGCAAACGCTTTTTCGATTCTGCTACCACGCACACTAATCCACTAGTGGCAGCAGCTGCCAGTTACACTCCCTCACGCATTTCACGCACACGACGACCAAAACATGCATTAACCGACAAAGATGACGACATCACTCTCTACCAAGAGAGTATTAAGTTAGCCCAACAACAACAAAAACACACCACACTGACCTCCCGTACTCGACGGCGAGTACCTCCGCGAGCTAGATTAAAAAGTCACTCCCCCCGACCCTTGAACCCGCCCGCCCGCGCGGAGCAAGTTAACTCAAATAATATCCCCAATAATAATATAACACAGATACGACAAGTCCCCGCTTGCTCAGTAACCGGTAGCGCCCTAAGCCTAGGTTCGAGTCCCACTATGGGACGCCCTTAGCTGTGCTACCTAAATTCTAATTTAAATAGGTGAGAGGCCCTTCTGGCCCCACCGAAACCCGGTAAAGCAGTCGAGGACCCCCGAGGGACCACTGCATAAAAGACAGCATTAAAAAAAAAAAAGGTTTAAGGGTTCTCGTATTATAAAGCTCATGCTGAGCACACGTGTCCTTAATTAAATAATCGCCAATTTACTATTTTGTAAAAGTATTAATTATTAAGTAATTTTGGGCAAAAGTCGCCAATTTACTATTTTGTAAAAGTATTAATTATTAAGTAATTTTGGATAAAAATCTCCAATTTACTATTTTGTAAAAGTATTATTTATTAAGTAATTTTGGACAAAAATCGCCAATTTACTATTTTGTAAAAGTATTAATTATTAAGTAATTTTGGACAAAAATCGCCAATTTACTATTTTGTAAAAGTATTAATTATTAAGTAATTTTGGACAAAAATCGCCAATTTACTATTTTGTAAAGGTATTAATTATTAGGTAATTTTGGACTAAAATCGCCAATTTACTATTTTGTAAAAGTATTAATTATTAGGTAATTTTGGACTAAAATCGCCAATTTACTATTTTGTATTAAAATATTTTAGTGTTGTTTGGACTATAATTGCCAACTGCGTTATATTATTTATTTTAAATAATAAAATTAAATTGTGAATAATGAATATTCAACTTATCCCTAAGGAAATTCAAAGCATCATCCCTAGATTTCACGGAGATGATAAGTTACTCAACCTTTTTATTTCAAAATGCGAGTATGTAATTAGATGTTTACCACTACTACACCTTACATACTTTCCCTATGTACCATCCAGACCTTGGTCTATCCTTCCTGATTACCCCAAAACATTCCCACATCCTTGCGAAAGGGTCGAAAATAGTATCGCTCTCCCAGACTTGCAGAGAAATAGACGAAGGAAAGTTCCTTTGTTACGAGAGCAACGTGTCTCCGGAGGAAGAAAAAGAATGCATCAAAGATTTGATGATGTTTTCTACAAAAATAACATCGTGCCTGCCTCTTCCAGTCAACGCATCCGACATTAAGATAAAACTCACTCGATCAAACTCCAGACTATTGGATTATTTTCACGGGTTTTTCTACATTCCTGACATAAAACTGTGACGACGAATTGAGCCAACATGACAGTATTGGCACATACATCTTAACTCTTAACAACGCTTGTAAAATAAAACTTGGAACGACCACATTAAGAATACGTCGCCTTCAAACAGGAAAAGTCACGTTCCCCATTTCACCATCAATACACCTACCCAGTATTATAACACCAAAGGACATCGCACGACGTAAAACTATCAATCTAGACGAGATTGATTTGGAAATTACTGTTGGCGATTGCCGCACTCTCTTGACAAAGTTAAGAGTGACATCACCGGACGGAGCGGCATGGTGGCCCGCGGCGACGCGAGGTGCGTGCACTGCTGTTTCCCGATCCGGATGTAAACATCGATAAGAAGGTTCAAAATTCAGCTCTGAGTCCATTTGAGTATGCCGAAAGAGTACATCAAAACGGGCATGACCCAACCGTTGAAGGCGTGCACCTTGTTTCCGCCTGGAGGAGGTGAGATATAACCTGACTACCTCTCCTCAACCGATAGCCTAGACCTGAATCCTCCAGCAGTGTGCTTAGAGGATTCAAGGCTAAGCAGAACCAAAGCGGACTCAAACTATCGCCCTGAAATATGCCTCGCTCGATCCTTATCGGTTGGCTATTCCTCTGGATATTTCGACATCCTGGATAGCGAAGGACCGTCCTCCATTGCCCCATACATGACATCAGGAAGGTGCGCAGAGTTGCATCTACTTTATACAACTCCAACACCCTCATGAGCCATGTATGTGGCACCGAGTCATAGGCCTTCTTATAATCTATCCAACATGTCGACAGATCCTTTCGGGAATGACGAACCTGTTGGCTAATGGTCATATCAATGAGGAGTAGCTCCTTAGTACCGCGGGACCCATTCCTACATCCATTTTGAGAGGCAGACATGATGGAGTTGGTGTCAATATGTTCGTTAATTTTAGCTCTCAAAATAGATGTAAGAACTTTATAGACCGTCGGTAAACACGTGATCGGCCTATAATTTCTGGGTTCCGCGGTGTTACCTGATTTATGGAGCAGGTGGGTAACTCCTGTCGTTAGGAATTGGGGTAGCGAACCAGACTCCAAAGCAGTCTGGTACTGAGCCGCCAAGCGAGCGTGCGACCTTAAAAACCATTGGAGCCAGAAGTTGTGCAGCCCGTCCGGCCCTGAGGACTTCCAGTTAGGTAACGGACGGACTGCACGGGCTACATCTTGGGGGCTGATGGTAATAGCCCCCATTTCTGGTATTGGATCGCAGGCTCGCTCGACTTCTCGAGCCCAATCACCTCGGTGTGACTGACAGGCACCGACCAGATACTGCGCCAGAAAGAACACATGACATCATCATCCGGCAGGCGCGTGCCAGTCACACCTTGGTCCGGTCGCTCCCAACCCCTATAAACCCACCTTTCATCGCTCTGGAAGGTACGATTCTGAGTGTATCGCTCTACTCGCCGCTTATACCTACGAATACGGTTCGCCCATGCATACACTTTCTGCTTCAGGAAGTCGATGCGTTCTGTGACACGGCACATATAGTCCTGAGGGCCGATGTCAGTCCCTGAGAACGCCCGCCTCACTCGCGCATAACTCTAGGGCGAGTATTGCCCTCCCTGAAGCAGATTAGTTTGCCGATGAGCGCTCTGGCCCCATCAATACGACGCTCAATTCTGCACTGCCAAGCTGGTACGGTTGGTTTCGGTCGTGTAGCTCTAGAGTCTTTAGCAAATTTCACGTGAGCCACACGACATACCGCTACAGCCGCGCAGTACAGAATCGAATGAGTATCAGTGAGGTCTTCGCAGTCATCAAAATAATTTGACAACTGCGAATCCAGAGCTGCCACCAGCGCCCTGTTTTTCTTATGCATGGGCAAACGAGGTAAGCGTGGTCTTAATTCGGGCGACATGAACCGATATTCTCGAATCGCGTCCTCCAAAGCACTCCTCAATTCCACATTGTATTGGGTGCTTACATTTGTGGCCCTGTCATCACTCCCCTCTTCAGCTTGATTTGTTCTTAATTGAGTTGAAACTACAACAGTCTGCGACGGGGGGCAATGGCATGGCCACTCTGAGTTTCACTTCGCAGGCGATCAAGTACAGTGTCATCTAACATATGATTACGTTGGATAACCCGTACCTGGTCCGACAGTCGCTGTGCCGAAACGTTGACAGCTGGCTCAAGCACCTGAAAAAGAGAGAGCATCCGAACACGGTACGCAGTCAGATTGTTTCCCCCCTCTGTAGCCCCATAGTATGAGCGCATTACATTCTCATTGATAGATCGTGTCCATCTCATGAGCGCATGAGATGGACACGATCTGTGCAGCGGCACACTTCCGCCGGGAGCTGGGACCCTATCAGCCCGGTGATGGGCCTCGAGATCCTAAGCCGTCCGGCGGCCGGCGTCCTCCCCGTCGACGAACAGGTGGTAGCGTCGTGGGCGTAGAGAAATACTCGTCGCTCGAGCTCGACGCAACTACCACGGCCGGTGACGTCATAGTGGGGCTGGGTACCGGCGGCGGCAAGTCGGAGCTGAGCGAAGAGTCCGGAGGTGGTAGGCGTGCACGAGCAGCTGATCTCGTCAACATGGTATCTTCATTTTCAGTATTTTCTATTCTATTTTCTATTTTTATTATATTATTATTATGTCCTTACATATCTCGCGACCATGGGGTCCCGGACCTTTGGAAGGCGTACGAGGGGCCGAAGCCAGAGACTCGCAGAGGCCCCTTGGACAATTGTAATGGGATGAGCTCCCGACCGACGATTATCCCTGTTTGCTCTATGAAGGTGCACCCAAGGACCCCGGTTGATGCAGGACTATTGCAGAACATGGGAACAAAACATATTGGACTATGGGTTTGGGAGGCTATAGTGGATCGGTTTCCTAAGACTATGGCCCCTACCTGACCAATGCTTTATATAAAATACACCGACAAAATGGCAGGGGGTGACTTGCACACTCAATAATGGGCCTTTAGGGGTCTCTCTCGTATCGCGATGTGTAAGCCCCTAAACAAGACTGCCTCGCCTGGTTGTAGAAGGTTACGGGTCCATTAATTAAAGTCTTTCGTCAAGTTAATAATGTTTGTATTTATTGCATGGAAATCCCTTTAAGACAACCTCCTACGCGGGCCGTTGTAGAGTCACTGACGCCCATTCATACTTCTCGCTTGTATACCTTTTTCTTATCAAGTGTACTGCCTTTCATGTTTACATTGTGTCCCTACACTACGTCCCCCCAAAATTTGTAAAAATAAAATTTTATTTAAATACCTACTATTATCTTAAAAGTAGGTACTAAAACATAATACAATTTATACTTATGAATAGGTACTGGGAATTTGTATCGTAGTGTTATTTATAAATAACGTATACTGTTACATCCTGTAGGGACAGAGAACAACGAATATTAAGGTTACCTTACAACTATGGTCCCTTTGTTAACATTGTTGATATAATAGAAATTTGTTTCATATGAATTGTTTCATTGTTGTCTTATATTTATATCTTTGTTCTTAGTATTTACAAAGAAATTGCTTATCGACAAATGAGTACGTGTGACCGTTGATTAATTTGGTAATAATGCACAAGTTGTTCTTTGTTATATTTAGTTTGATCAATACTAGTTATTGTGCGGGCTTTATTCGTCATTCATTTATTTATTTTAACAATAATAGTCACTGTTGTTTGTTACACCATCGGTCCTTGATTTATTTATTTAAAAGAAAGAACAATGGTCACTGTTGTTTATTACAACATCGTACGTTAGGATAGTGTTTACAGGTTTTTTTTTTTTTAAATCTTTATTTATTAACGAGGGTTTGATCACATAGTGAACATGCCACCCTCATAGGAAAACCTTTGTTACATGCAAAACTTAACATCTACGTTTAACCCCTAAATTAACTAATTTATATAATATTCTAGCGGCTTTGGATGCTGGAAACGCTAAAATAATATTACATTCTCCTAATTGACACATATTTATATTAAATTGGTCTCTAATCAAATATCTTTCCGCACTGTTCCGGACACACTCCACCATAATATGAACAACGTCTTCGACCACATTGCACTCCGTGCAATTTGGAGATGTAACTTTGCCCATCAATGCAGCAAAACTATTCAATGGGATGTGTCCGGAACGAAGTCTCAAACTTGTCACGATTTCTTGTCTACTCATATCAGCATTATCAAACCAAGGATAATTCTGAATGGTTGGCTGCATCGTCCGATACCAAATACCCTTTGTCAATGACTTCTTTAAATCTGACTGGCGGCTTAACAGTACGTCCACTGCTGGTTTTCTTGTATAATATAGACTTCTCATTATTCTTATCTGGAGGTACTATGCTATGGTCTGGATTTGTGCAAACATTGCTAGTTTCTGAATGCTCATTAAGTACATATGCAGGCTTTAACCTATCTATTGATATACTACTTGTCCTGTTTGGTAGCTGAATTACGTATACTTTTGGTGTTCTTTCTATAACGCGATAGGGACCATTGTACGTAGGCGTTAATGGTGGGCGTATCGCGTCATTGCGAACAAATACATACTCACAATTTTTTAAGTCGTTATGCACAAACAGTGCGCGTGAGTCTCGTGAAATACGGGGTACAGGTTTGAGTTTACTAATGGTATTTTTAATGTTTTCCAATAGCGTATGGTTGTCGTACTGTTGCATGTCAGAGATATTGTAGAAATCTCCTGGTAAGCGAAGCGTTTGTCCGTATACGTATTCTGCGGGACTCGTGCCATTGTCGCTTCTACCTACTGCGCGTAGTCCTAATAATACTGTAGGCAGTTCATTACACCAGTAATGGTTGTTTTCTAGTCGTGCCGTTAATGCTGATTTCAATTGTCTATGCCAGCGTTCTACAATACCATTACTCTGTGGGTGGTATGGTGTAGTACGCAGTTTCTTAATACCCATTAGTTTCATTAATTGTTTAAATAACGCACTCTCGAATTGAGGACCTTAGTCGCTTGTAAGTCTTTCGGGACAGCCAAATCTGCTAATCCATGTGTCGTATGTCTGAATTTCAGAACCATTTGCTGCATATAACTTGTACTTATAATTACAATTATCTGTTACGCACCTTTGTCTTTTGGTCACTGGTATTACACTGACGTTCGCACCTGTGTCGATGAGGAAACGTATGCCGGAAGTAATGTGCGTTACACATAGGCGGTGATTTGACGTGTCGATGCAGTTTTCCGCCGCTGACTGCATCGCTCCTAATTTCCCGATATCTGTGCTGACGATGATGATTTCTCCTGTTTCCAGTTGCAGGGCTGTACGCATTTGTTCGCCTTGTCGCCAAAACGGAAATGGTAGTAACAGGCCCAGTCTGGTGTCTGCGGGTTACGTCTTTGCGCTGACACGTTGTACCGTCTGTTTCCCGATTGCGATCGTTGTCTAGCGCCATGCTGCTGCCTCCATGTCGATCTACCTCTCTGTATCTCCTCAATTGTTCCACGTAGTTTTGCTATTTCCGCAATAATTAGATCGTTGTTACTTGGTGACGTGGTCGTGCTCACTCCAGCTATTGATACATCGGGTTTCGCCATTTCCATCACCTTGTCAGCCATCTGTGCTAATTTATTGATATTTCACTTACGGTCAGTACCGCCCGTACTGAAGCTGGTAAGTGTCCGATCCATAGTATCCGTAGTGTGTCCTCTGGAAATTTGTCTTGTGCAAGATCCTGCATTTTTCGTAGCATTTGTGATGGTTTCTGTTCCCCAAGTTCTATTTCGCTGAGTAATTTTTGTACCTTACGAATTTCCGACTCTTCGTACACGGTCAAGAGCCTTTCCTTTAATGTTGTGTACGCTTTTTCTTCTGGTGGGTGTAGGATTAGATCGGCGACCTGTTGTACGTTGTCTTTGCTAAGTTTTGCCACCACGATATTAAACTTTGTGCGTTCCCCTTGCTTTTGATTCGCCATTATCGCTTCGAATTGACCAAACCATAGTCGTGGTTGGTCTGTCCAGAAGTCAGGAATTTGCGTCTTAAACGTGATTTGTGCTATCTCACTGTCTCCCTCCTTGCATTCCGGTGCCGGTTCTTGACCTGACTGCTGCTCTAGACCCATGTTTACCCGTAACGTTTACTGATTGTTAGCGTAACAATATGGTACGCGTACGCGTATGTACGCGGCACTCACGAAGTTAATACGTATTGCACTAACTGTTTCACTATTGTTCACGTGTAACTTTTAACGCGGGTCACCACTTTAGGGGTCTCTCTCGTATCGCGATGTGTAAGCCCCTAAACAAGACTGCCTCGCCTGGTTGTAGAAGGTTACGGGTCCATTAATTAAAGTCTTTCGTCAAGTTAATAATGTTTGTATTTATTGCATGGAAATCCCTTTAAGACAACCTCCTACGCGGGCCGTTGTAGAGTCACTGACGCCCATTCATACTTCTCGCTTGTATACCTTTTTCTTATCAAGTGTTCTGCCTTTCATGTTTACATTGTGTCCCTACAGGCCCCCGAAAACGGCCGCTAGCACATAGTGACGTAGTGACAAGGGGGCAACACTTCCTGAGGTGCTTGAGGAGTGGAGAGGTATTCCACGGCTATCAGAACAATCCCGGAAGTACGGTTAAGATCCCTACCAGCATCTTACTGGAATACTTCCTTCCTCCGAGCACGTTTGTTCTTGCGAATCAACACTCAAGCCGGCCAATAAACGCAAGAATGAGGTGGGAGCTCTGTTCCTCGTCAGTGTTTACTCCAGCCAGCCAATAAAGGCAAGCCAGAGATGAGGAATAAGACTTCTCCCAGGAGATAGGGTCCGTGGGGTCGCTACTGCCCAACAGCTCGCCACATGCTGCCCTGCGGGTTTCTGTATCTCTCTTAGTTTGGCTCCTTATCCAAGACCTGTTCCGGCAAAGTAAACTCTACCGGCACAGACCTGGAGTTCGGAACGCGCAAGCCCCACCACGACGTCAACGTAGAGATACGGCGGTGAGGTTATTACTATTATTATTAATTAAATTATATTATTATTGTGTTTTGAGATATATATATATATGGACTGGAAATACCTACAAAAAAGGTGCATACCTACAACTCTATATTGTCGCATAAAATGGCTGCCGTTGCTAGGGTTGTGTCAATCAAGGAACATAGGTGTTACTATAACTAGTATCGATACTAGTCTTACTAGATATCACCTTTAGATCATAATTACATACTTATAGTCCGTTTGTAACAGAAAAAGATGATTAGGTTTACTAACGTTCTGATATCTGAGAATAAAATTTGTCGTGTTGTTTTCTGCACAGAATTAAAAAACGCTTTTTAATTGCATCACGTTTACGTATTTAAGTGAAGGAAAACAGCAGGAAGAAATAGATCCGTTGGAAGGCCAGAGTGCAGTAGCTTCTGTTAGATATGCGGAGTCTAGTGAAAAACAGATAATCACTAGGGAGAAGATAATGTTTATATTATGTTTTAATGAATAATGAATTAAAAATAAAATAAGTATTCTTTTTTTACCTTTGTTTATTGGTGTGATAAGGATTATAGTATAACGTTTGATTAAAAAAGTAGGCTTACACTAGTACATTATGTTAAAAGTGTGTAATGATCAATACACACGAGTTTCATATGACGTTTTTCAACACACTTGCAAGGAAATGTGAAATGTGCACCGTGTCCACAATTCGATGGGGTAACTGCAATAGAGGCATGACAGTAGATGTACCGGAAACATCTGATTTTTTAATGTTGCTTGTTTCAAACAAAACAGATGACTCTTGATATTGTATTATGGCGCCCGCCTGAAAAAAAATCGTACCTAATATTATGATTATCACGTTTTTTTAAAATTTATGTATTTAATATTATGTATCTATTTATTTATTTCAGGCCAAAGGGTCAGGCTATTATTAATCAGTCATTTTAATATACTCCGAAAATACTGTGGGAATAGAGCTATTATGTAATCTCATTACACCAACTATTCTATTGAAACAGCTTTCTTCAAAGCGAAGTGAACACAGGTAGGTGCCATTATTTATTTCGGGGATTAATATTTTATTCACTAATAGCCTCTAACCACTTTTTCTTTACTCCTTTATTTTTAGGAAGCCTATAAAAAAGGCAAGTATTTTTATTTAAATTATTTTTTATTAGATCTGACAAACGCCGCGGAATGGCTCCATAGCGTTACAAAAGGCTAATATGGGACTAAACAAATAACAAAATGTTGACGTCTTGTTTTAGGATCACTTAGAACTGTGGGACGGTCTTTCGGTGCTGTGAACCACGGGGTGGACCTAACAAGGTCACTCGGACAGATTAAGACACGCAAAATTATTTATGTTAACATCGCAGATTATAACCGATATCGTTTCAGCGGAGGAACTAAAGTAACCGTCATGAGAAGCTATACATTTTGTAAACAAGTGTTCAGGAGTTCACAACATTTGGACCAACAAAAAAAATGAATTTGTTTAAGATTTAATAAATTATTAAGTAACAAATATTAATTAACATATATTATTTAAGAATAATTATTCGTCAGATTCAGATGTTTCCATTTCTGTGTCAGAATCAGTGACATGTATCACGAAGCTGTCTACAGTTTTATCAATCATCTCATCGATTTTGGAATAAAAATTATCTTCTTCCTTGATAACATGCTCCACACAACGCTTCCAATTTTCCGAAGTAATCTGCTGCAGTCCCTCTTGTAATAATTGTTTTACCTCGTCAAATTTAAAATTTGTATTTTTGCGAGCAACATATCCTTTTACGTTGGCCCAAATTAGCTCAATTGGATTAAGCTCACAATGATATGGCGGGAGTCTCAATACTTCCACCTTATATTTTTTTGCAAGCTCGTCCACTACATAAGTTTTAAAATTGTCTTTAACATTTTTTACTTTTAGCAGTAATTCAGTCTTAATTTCATTGTCGTCGTAAGAAATATTCTTACTTACAAGCCAATTTTGTATATCATTTTTTTTCCAGGCAGTATTAGGAATTCTTTCAAGACGCCTTGAGTGGTATGGTGCATTGTCCATTACCACTACTGCATTTTCTCCAAGTTTTGGGAGAACGTTTTCAAACCATTGTTCAAAATGTGTTGCATCCATTGATTCATGGTAATCTCCCGTCTTCTTGCATTCAAATATATTTTCACCGCCCTCTACAAAACCGTTCTCATTGCCGATATGGGTAATTATTAATCGTTTACCTTTTGACGTTGGGTTACGTGCGCCAATGCTAGGTCCTTCTAGGAAAGCCTGCTTCTTACTTTTAACTTGTTTGTCTACCCAAGTTTTATTTACGGTAGGTATGTCCTGTAAAAACAATTAAACATTTGTTAATTAGCGTCTTGCGCAGTAAAAGAGTTGAAGTACATTATTATTAATACACACTTGTGATAGCCCTTAAGAACTCAAGGTCGGCGGCGCGTGGGTTATATTTTGCAAATAGATTTGCAGTATCATACACATCACTTCACGGTAAAGGCGACGGTATTTGCTTACAATCAGGCGAACCGTATGGTAGTCTGCCGTTTCACTGCAATAAAAAAAAACACACTAACCTGCATTCACCCATGTCTCATCCATGTAAAATATCTGGCGATTTTGTTGTCTATAGTCTTTAATAGATTTCAAATATTTTCGCCGCCATATTGTTTTTGTTATGTCATCTCTATCAATAAGTGCGTTATTTCGCTGTCGTTTTATATATTTAAAGTTTAAATGCTTTATTAGCCGCCTGAGAGTTGTTTCGCTAAAATTTGGCATATCTTCATTGTCATTGACTGCCTGAAGAATCTTGGGAATTGTTGGTAATTGGCCATTTAAAAAGAAACTGTGAATTTTTTTCCTAATTACGGATTTATCAAAATCGTCTACTTTCTGATAAAATTTAGGCCTGTCTTTAGACTTGATAGGTGATTTTATTCCCTCTTCTGATTTATATTATTTTCATATATTATACACAGATGCTATGCCAATTCCCAAAATCGATGCTGTTTTTTTATTTATTTCGGTTTTGTAGGGATATTCATTCGATGGCCAATTTTCTTTCACGTACTTATATACGTTGATCACCATATTTTTCTCATTAGCCGTAAAGCTCGTCACCTGTAAAAATCACCTGTAGTCACTTGTCACACGAAGCTCAAGCTATATCTCCAGGTATTCAATTAACCTAACCAATTACTTCACAATTTAAAACCTACTTCTAATATTAACCTTAAGTTTCCAAAGATTAGCGCGTTTGAACAAACAACTCTTTCTTTTTACTTATTATATATTTTAGATAAATTGTATTACGCACCTTTTGACGTTTTTTTCGTGGCGAATTTATTTCCTTAGATGTACTGGCTACTGGCTCCATTATACGTAATAACAAATAAAATTAACGCAACAATTAAAGTAACAACAATAACAAAATTAACAATAACAACCAGATCCGCGATATATGCAAAGCAATGAAACAAACTCGTACGCATTCGAAACTCGAATGACGCGTTTATTTCAAATTGGCGTCCCGATAGTTTACAATCCCTGCGACGGACGCGTTCCGGTACCAAGAAACACAAACGATAGCGCTTTGCGTCGTTAAAATATGATCCGACTAAATTAAATAGGTTGTTACTTTCATATAACCCGTCTATATTTCATGTCGATTGAATATGGTCAATTTATTATTATCTCGCAGTATAAAATGTTTACTTAGTAAAAGATGTTTGTTTACATAATTTATAGCTTCTCGTGACGGGTACTTTAGTTTCGGAAACTATTACGGTACGGCGTCGCCTCGCATCGGTACAACACTATCCCACTATGACATATTATTGTAAACAAACGAATGAAATAATAAAAAGTTCTGGTATAGGAAAATAACCCAATACTTTAGCAATAAATTCATGATCCCGTAACATTTTTTTCATGGAATGTGTATTATTGTATGTACTATTGCATGAAAACCGGCTACTAACCTGTGTAAAGATAATCAAGGTTGATTTTCATTCTTTCTTGCACTATACTTCACAATACAATACACAGGCATGTTGAATTGCTGTTTTCCAACATTTACATGCTTTTTTAAAGGTAAACAACCATTTGACAGCAAAACTACCACAAAACTTGTCGCAATGATGGCGTTTATGCCACTTACGGCACTAAGCACTTACCTACAATTGTCACTACGTCACGACAAAATGTGACCTTAAAATGAGCAACAACTTAAATACTGTTGTCTCTTTTATCAAATTCGATTATTTTATCAGAAAGAATGAGACAAAAAGATATTTCACTTTCTGTATCGTATTTCACTCATATTTGCAAATGTATATATAGAATAACGCGGCGCCTCCATGTTTTCCTAGCTCGATCGTTTTTGCCCGTCCAAAAAAGTTAATTTAATCGGGTGTAGGGTTCACTGCCAAGTACTTTCAGACGGACCTACCCTATATTATATTGTAGCAAAGAGTATGATAACTAATTGTAGTCCTTGGACGGGCCCGTATCTTCGTTGACGGAAGACGGACTTGGAGAGTAGGCCTGTAGGCCCCCAGTAACAATCAACTATGGAATTATTATGTTTAATATTCAGTCAACGTCGAGATATCCAGTATAACTTGACAGGCGGCAAAGCATGAAACTCAAAACTAGAGAAATCTATATAACAAAATGTCTATCATTTTCGTCTATCTGTCCTTGTCCCGCACGTATTCGGAAACGAAATCGCGTTGTCGGTAGCTGTAGCTAGCGCACAGAACGTATATACCCTAAAGGGAGCTAGCGTGATGCGTGTAGCTAGAGTATCTGTGGTCGGTCGGTTATTGGGCGAACTGTAACTGACAAAGTGACAACTGTGACAAACAAGTTCACAGACTTCACAGAGCAAGTTGGGCGTTGATCAGTAATTCTTAGAAATAATTTGTTATTGTTACAATTAAAAGTTTTAAGTGATACAATTTATAAACACTATACGTGTATGTGGTGGATTTTGACACAGCTGTACGTTCTATAGAATCTAGAACATTGGTGAGTAAACTTTTGGCACCCAAGAACTTCAAATTCTCTCACACTCGTTTGAATTGAATATTATGCAGTTAAAAGCCATTTTTTTTACAATTTATATATTATCTCACAATTTCAATGACTTATTTAAGGTTCCTAAATTATTTAATGTAACTAAATTGTAGTTTTGTGTACTTAATATCATCATTCCATTGCTTTGTTGGAAAAAAACTGATATCTATTTCAAAATATTACATTCAACTCTGTCGAGAGTTGTGTTAATAAAAAAATGCACTTTTAAACATGTAAGAACTTCGTGTTGGTTTTATCAAACCGGGTTCCTGTGCTTCCTGTGTATTCAGTTTACCTAGAATATTGTTATAAGCATACCTACTCTAAACTAAAGGCAACCCTAAGAGGGTGCCATCGAAAAGTTGGAAACTTCGCAAATAGCAGTCCAATATGAATGAAAACATGATAATATTGCTCCATGACACACTTAAATATTGATTATGAATTGTGTTGTAACAGTCAGTGTAAAACAAGTATTTTCAAAGTTTTCTAATACTAGTTTTACACCTAAAACGAAATATTCAATGTTACAATACTATTTGTTGCAATTCATAATCATTAAATGCGCTGTAGAGCATTATTTCAGTAATATTGACAAATTAATCAAAACAGCAAAATATTTGACAATTTGTAATTTGTAATGTTGCCTACTATCTGACTGCACCCACTTAATGAATAGAACTTGACTGCTGCCGCAATATTTAATAATAATTGTTCCTGTTTCTACATGTTTTTTGTGCAAACAGATGTGCTAATGACACATCTGTTTTTTTTTTAATCTACATGGCCAGGTTGCTTAATCCTTATGCTGTCACAGTCTTGTACCTATTAATTATACCCATGGTACATGATGATATGATTACATAATAATTGTGATACTTTTTTAGAGTAAAGATAGAAAGAATAGTCTGTCTACTCCCACTACATTCAAAGGATACAACTATAAAATTTTACATAAGGGCAATAGCGCAAAGTGCTCACACTGTGAGTCTTATTTCAATCAGCAGTTTCTGTCGACAATTATGATGAATATTTGTGGGGTGTAGGCAGGTAAAATAGCAAATACAAAAAAACTTTATCCTACTAATATTATAAATGTAAAGTTTGTATGTTTGAATGTTTTGTACTCAATCATGTAAAAACAGCTAAATGGATTTGGATGAAATTTGGTATACAGATAGTTTATAACCTGGATTATAGTATTACGTAGGATACTTTTTATCCCGGTAGTATGTTGCATGCATACAAGACGGTATTCTGTTCACAACATGTCACATTAAAAATTCTAGTCTTGCATGAATTCAAGGCACAATTTCTAAGCAGTAACCTAACAAAAAGGCTTGCATGAATTCACAATAGTATTTCAATAATTAGTATTATCCTGCTAATAGGATTTGAATGAAATTTGGCACACAGATAGTTTATTTTATGGATCTGGATTAACACATAGGATACTTTTGATCCTGGTAGAATGTTCATGGGCGAAACCGCTGGCAAAAGCTAGTAAATATATAAAAGCACGAAGGTACTGCTATCACCAGTGCTGCTGCAACAATGTTAAATTAATAAAATAAAAAAATTAAAATACATTTTACAAAACGAAAAAAAAAAAAAACTTTCCAAAATTAATTTTTGGAGTCTTTGGATCCGTATTTTATTTTTTTGCCACCGAATTCCGAAATTAAAGTTATTTTTCACTTTGTAGTGTTTTTTTGGAAACGGTTGTTTTTTTTGTAAAAAGATTTTTATTTTTCAACCTTTAGTGGGTCAGTTTGTATAATGTCAACTGCTCATCACCTTTTACAAAATATTGCTTTTCTCAATGCAGGGACGTTAATTGTTGAGGAGTTCTCCTGGTAACAACCAGGAGAACTGGTACTCACCATATGCATTGTGATGTGCATAAATGGCTTAGCAACGAACCTAATCTAATCGCAACCTACTAAATACTTATTTTTAAGTAGTTCCGGTAGCCATCTGTGGTGTCCATCATCAGTTTCACCACTTCATCAAGTAGTGCTTTGCGAGAGCAAATGTACAAGTTACTATAAAAAATACCCAAATAGCTATAGGTGTGCCTATAAAATTTGAGGATTTCCCTCGATTTCCATGGGATCCCCTCATCAGATTATGACTTGGTGACAATGGGTGGTCCCATTGTCATCCTATGAGCAACATTCCAAACAAAAAAAGAGTTTTCGAAATCGGTTTACAATAAAAAAAAATATATATAAACATCCGAGTACAGAACCTCCTCTTTTTTGGAAGTCGGTTAAAAAAGTAAAGTAACCATGGTAATTACTTTGTTTTTTTTTTATCACAATTACGTATATAATTTTTCAAGTAGGTACCTATAATATTTCAAGTTTGAAGTTCACTGGTACCTAATTATGTTACCAAAAATAAAGTTCTACAGGAAAATGTGAAAAAAAAATAGTTTTGCATATTTTATGAGTTCCCACAGTTAAAATGCGTGTGAACATTTTGGCATTGTGTTTCTGGGTGAATGTTATGCTGTGTATTACACACACTGCCTTCATTGACTGTATTACGAAACTTTTACGGAGGTACTTAGATTTGCTATTCATCTTAAGTGTATGACCTTGTGGTTGGTGTTAAATGACATGTACTTATAAAGTTCTTACAAATTGCTCTGACATTGGGTTTTACTAATTAACAAGTCAAAAGTATGAACTGTAACAACCTCATGCATGAGCTTTATTTTTTTGTTAGACTGTGTTTAAACTTATGTATAGATAGCTATAGACTGTTTGCAAAATGCTGAGGAGTTGATTCACATTGTTTATTTCACAGACCTTTTTTTGAAGGTGATGTGTTTAAGGATCAAAAACTACTGGACCAACAGGTTTGAGTACAAAAAAATCAGAAATCGGAAAAAATCTTTTTCCATACTTTTGGTAGGAAAGAATCTCCAACTTACTTTTTTTATGATGGACAGATTAGCCGAAAATAAACGAAAAAATTAAAACGTTTACAGAAAGTTAAGGACAGACTCCTAAAACCATTTTCTTGTAGCGACAACGGTTAAGGTACCTGTCCTTACTGCCCCATCCCAAAAACCCATCCTGTATATCTTTGTAATGTAGTAAAAAATTGTGTAAATATGAATACAGTTGCATTGTGGTAGAAAAACTGTATTTTAGTAAGTTAGAAAAGGGCGCCCTGAAATGGTTAATCGGGACCTGGCGTGATGCTAGCAACTCAGTCTATCATGGTATGTACTCAAATTCTCAAAGCCATTTCTAAGTATTTCCCAATACGTACGTCTTCACAAAATCGCAACAAGGCATTTTCTGTTTCACTGTTTTGAATGTGTCTGCCCGTCCGCAAAGCGTCTTACTAAACAAAGGCGTTCGACCGGTACCTACTAATTAACCCCTTCTTGCTACCGCTATATGCGTAGAGCCGGCTCCACAGTGGGACTGTTGAGCCTTCTCTGACTACACTGTTGTCGACTGGTACAAACGGATGATTGAGTGAGAGTAGAATAGTGATGTTGTATGCTTGCCACATGCGAGGATGACAGACATCGCGGGGTTTTCCTACCGTTGATAGAATGTAGATTAAGGGTGGGTTGCACCGAGGGCAACATTATTGTTACCGTCAAAGTTAATTTTAACAGTCACATTTACAATGACCTTAAAATCTAACTAAAGTCGAATTATTAATTCACTGGAATAATCTGACTGGTGCTAGCTGACAAAGTAACAGCTAGCAGTAATAAAATGGTCATATTTATTGTATTCTAAACATTTACTCTTATTATTATATATTTATTTTACACTTATATAGATCGATTAAACTAAACGATCACTATTACAATAAATATGACCATTTTATTACACAGTGACAGCTAACATATATGAGGAGTAACAGATCAAAGTGTATTAACTCCACCAATATGTATTAAATCCAAAAAATATGTAAAATTTTATTGATAATTAATAATAAGAATGTATGTAGATTACAGTTTTATTTGCTGAATTGACTGGTAATAACAGCCGCACGGGTCGATCGATCAGGTTAAGCTACGCTTGCTGCGGTTGGTCCGTGGATGGGTGACCATCTTTATATACCAAGACCCCTCCGTGCCTCGGAAAGCACGTTAAGCCGTTGGTCCCGGCTGTCATTTGTAGATCTTTGACAGTCATTACGGGTAGTCAGAAGCTCGAAAGTCTGACAACCAGTCTTACCAATGAGTATTGTGTTACACAGTAACTGGGTTGTGGAGGTCAGATACGGAGTCGCTCCATGTAAAATACTGGTATTCAGCTGTATCCGGTAAGACTGGACGCCGACCCCAACATGGTTGGGAAAAGGCTAGGCAGATGATGATGATGATAGAGAAAAGTTGTTTGTTTGTTTGTGTGCTCTCTTAAAATTATTATGGATTGCCTTTATCTCAAAATTTGCATTGACGAGTTAATACACTTTGATCTGTTACTCCTCATGTCAGTTTACTTCAGTGAATTATTAATCCGACTTTACCTGCTGTTGCACCGTCCAAAAGACATTTCATTAATTCCGCACGCCTCCATTCTAATTCAGTGTATTGCGTTTGTTACAGACTAGTTAATATGACCCTATTATTTACGCAAACAATTTTCATATTATGCGAACAGTTGTCAAAAACACGATTACTCATCAAAGTCGTCAACAACACGTTGCCTGCTATCCGAGAATTATAACAGTCTCTTTGTAATGAGGGGCGAGCCTATTAACCTATTTATCGGCCTTAATTTGAGCAATACAGATGGGTTCATTGGTGCAGTGGCTGAGCGATTGGCTACTGCGCTACGGGAGACTTGGGTTCGTGAGTATTCGTGACCCACAGTATTCTGGATGGTTGAGTGGTTCGGCGTATGAAAGTTACAAACGCATCACGAATAAAGGCTCCTACATACTGGCGCGACTTGTCGCGCGACGCGACGCGACACAAAGACACCGCGTGTAGCGCTACAAGCGGTGCCTTTGTGTCGCGACGCGTCGCGCGATAAGTCGCGCCAGTATGTAGAAGCCTTAATGATACAATTTCATGATAGGTAACGTTCGGTCTAACCTATTTAAATAACCAAATCTGCTATTTGTTTCTTCGTCCGATAATGAAGATAGAATCGAATCCATGTACTCCCGTCCGATTGTCGCATTTACCACCACTATACTTTTTACGATCTACCATGACCATGTATATCGATTGAGTTTCTAATTTTCTTCCTTTTTACTTTTTTTGGAGCTAACATGTTAATGTTTAAATTCACTAATAATTAAGTTAAGGTGGATCCGCAGTGATAGCCAACCGATGTTCAAATTTTCTTACGTTTTTAGCAATTCTTTAGAGGCCTTAAGCAAATATGTATTTACAGAAAAGTTAGATTTGTTCCTGAAGAAAAAATATCTTATGGAAAAGTTCTAATGTTTGCGAAGGTCGCGAATTATATTTTGATCAAGATACAACCTGAATTTTTTTTTTTTACACAACCTGACACTGACCTGCACATTGCTAAAAAGTTAAGAAAATTTGAATTTCGCGGGCTACAGTTGCGGATCCATCCACGTTAGATGTGAATACGACCTCATGTCTTTTCGTTTTTGTTATCTAATTAGCAATTCTACTGAATCCTAAACAAGCATAATTAATGAAGGGGATTTTTAACTTGTTGCAGAGACAATGAAGAATAGAAGTTTGGCCGGTAATTGTGGCATTGGCGTGTTTGTCATTGCCCTTGTTACGGTGGCATTGGCATTCGGTACGCCCAGTTGGTTGGTGAGCGACTCCAGAATAAGAGGCGCAAAATTAGATAGGTAAACACAAATACGTCAATATTTATAAATTTTTGTATGAACTATATATATGTAAGATCCAATGTGTCATTCATTTAACACGCCGAATTTTGCATTTAGATATTATAATAATTTTCCTGCTTCTTGCAGGTAGGTACTTATTCCTACTATCAGCCACTAAATAACTATTTCTTATGTCTTTAGATTAGGGTTATGGAGTCATTGCTTCAGATCTCTGCCAGACCCGCTGGATCAGTATCAAAGGCGATTCTTCGTTGGATGTCGTTGGGTGTACGACCCCTTCACGACCGGATACGATAAGATCCGTGGATATTTACTACCTGGTCAGTTTTCTTGCATTGTTTTTATTTCTTTATCCTAGTGTTAGACCAGTATAGCTAGAATGTATGGAGGTCACTGAATAGACCCTAATTAATCTGGCCCCTTTATGTATATCGCAAAAATGCCGCGATTGGCGTGGCCGCCTACTGAACCCAACTCATTTAGCACAAATGTAGGTACCTACCAACACATTTTTTTTTTTTTTTTTGAGGGTGGGAAATCATCAAGTAACTTCTCCCGCTCTGGGCGGAGTGGGAGGGTGTGTCAGACTCTTACTGACTAAAACCCACCCGTATTCCTTCCTGTTACCCATAAGTACCTTCCCGCGACTCCGGCAGGCATCGGCCCTAGTGGACCCCTACTTTTGTGCTGACGACATCTCTTTGAGGCGCGCGTGGAATACGACGCGCCGTCGACCCGGGCCTGGTCCTTACCGGACGGTGAGCTACCCATTGCTCAACGTCCGCAAGCCCGCGCCTACGGTGGCTGGAAATCCGCCCGAGATTCCCGACGCCCAGGGCGTCTCCTGCGGCGGCTAGGGGCGAGAGGGCGCGAAACGTGCCTTTCCCTCAACCGTCCCGCCTCCTCCTTCGCGAGCATTACCGCTTCGCAGAAGGAGGTGACGGCTGCCCATGCCCTCTCGCTCCGTACCATGTCCTGAACCAGGGCCGGACGCGAGAGGTCTCTGCCGCCGATCGCCTCAACGAGGACACGGCGGTGCTCTGCCCAAGCCGGGCAGACCTCCACCGTATGCTCCACCGTGTCCTCCGGGCGATCCACACAGTGGTGACACCCGGACGTTTCCTCCCGCCTTATCCGACATAGGAACCTCCCGAAGCTGCCGTGTCCGGTGAGGACCTGCGTCAGGCGGAAGGTGAGGATGCCGTGGCGCCTCTCCAGCCACTCCTCAAAGAGGGGACTTATCGCCGCAATCGTGGCGTGCCCACCAACACATTGACTCCAAAATATGTATTAGTATAAATATAAGCGGCGTTTATCGCCGGAAAATGTGTATTAGTCTGGGAGCCGCTTGCGCGCCGCTGTCGCATGAAGTCAAGATCCCTCCCGCCCCGACCTCGTTCCGCGGATGAGCACCTTATTGCGTTATAATAGAGTTGCAAACCGCGTGGCCCATGACTCCTATTCGGTGTCAGTGGGGACTGAAGGGACGAAGGAGTGCGACTCCTATTCGGAGACAACGGGGACTTACCGGTTCTGCGAAACCTCAGCTATCATTCTTAAGGGTCCGGTGATCGCCGTTGGCCATACAAATGTGCGTCGCGCTCACGCCGCGCGGATTTTCGGTTTTATAGGGAATATTTATTTTTCCTAACGAAAATATGAATATTTGAAACAAATCACAGATAGAATAAAAGATAATAAAACAGTCTGATCATTCTAAAAAAATCATGAAAATATCTTGAGTAGTTTGAAAGTAATATCGTTTATTAAGCTTTGGGTAGACCATACTTCCTGAATTTATTTCATAAAGTATTTTACTACCTTACTTAAATATTCACATATAGAATTTACGTGTCCCATACACGTATTCTAGTTTAACATACATTTTTTTTGCATAACTTATTTGCATTATATGAAGAGGTATTATCAGATTTAAAAGTCACTAAAATCATATATCTGCGCCTTAAACACTGAATGATGTCCCGCACCGATGACCAACATCAAACAAAAAAATTGCAATAACGCTATTCTATTCTGTAACCTTAACCATGAACTTAAAAGAAGCATATTCTTATTAACCGTTTTTTTTGCAGGTTTCATGATAGCAACACAGTTTTTCTTTACATTGTGTTTGCTGGGAGTTTTGATCTCTACAATATTGGTGTTGATGTTCTTCTTATGCTGGGGACCTGACCAACACAGATATGTGACGCTGATCAAAACTATTGGATTTACTATGCTAGGATCAGGTGAGATGAACTGTTTAGGATACATACAGACATTTCGAAATAAGGTCATGGATTTTTTTAAATAATATAAGCTTTGTTTTTGATTTTAGGTATTTGTGGAGTAATTGCAGTTATAGTTTTTGCCTCTTTGGGAAACACAGACGGTTGGATGCCAGACCATCCCAACAATTACTTAGGTGAGCAATTCCATCATGATATAAAACTACAATAAAATGCGTTTTTGTATTACCATTGGTATAAAGTTTTTTTTTTCGCAGGCTGGTCATTCGGTTTGGGTGTCGTGGGTTCTGTAGCATGCTTAGTGACTGCAGCCCTCTTTTTGACCGAGTCTAACATCCAAGCAAAGAAGCGTAACAAGATAAAAGAATCACAAGCTCGATTTGAATTGGAGTACGAAACTAAAGCATAACAGTGAACATCACAAGTAAATAGAGTTAATTAAATATTAAGTTTTAGATCTTACGAACGAGTTCCGTCCAAAAGAATCGGCACTTATTCCAGTAGTCGATGAATACATTTTATTACCAGTAACGCACGTTTTTATGTATTTATTTTACATAATATGTTATGTATAAGTATGTTGTAGTTTATTTTCTAGTTGAGTTTTACACGTTTTGTAAGTTTACCAAATAATGTGGATATATTGATTGGAGTGATTGAAATAATACATGATTTATGTTGGACTCAAGATTTAAATGAGTGCCAGATGTTTTAATGAAACGGACTACCTCCACTATATTACGTTGCCGAAAATGTTGCACTTTTAACTTTACTGCAAATAATGTTATTAATGGCCTATAATACCTACAATCATAGTGCGCAATATTTTATTTCAGTGATACTATGATTGAATCAGCACTTACATAATGTGCAATATTGAATCAGCCATTGCACTCAAGAGATTAAACATTTTCACGCAATAACATTTACAGCCCCATAAGTTTCAATGTTTTCGCGTGAGTAAGACCTGCGCAATACATAACCTACACGGTGCAATGAAACTTTTGTTCAATCATCGCGCAATCCTCGACGCTAACCCTAACTAAGCCATTGAGATACCTACTTACCCTAAACTGTCAAAAATATTTCCCAATTCGTGTTAAGGGCTAATCTTTTTAAATAAATACTTAATTTGCAGTCATGGGGACTGCCGACAGAAGTAAAATTTATCACTCAAAGTTTTCACTTCAATAAAATAATGATTATCTAAAACACAATTTAAACAATACACAATAGTATACACGAATTAAACTTGTCACGTGGTCAATTTAATTTCACTTACTGCTACTACAGCATGTCGGCGCGGGCATGTCGGTGACGTGAACCCATAAGCTTTTCCGCTACCAAAAATCGCTCAACGGGCCTGAAGAAGTTTTCACTTCAAAAATGAAAAGCTGTGCGTCTGTCCGTGCGAATTAGGTTTTCATGAAAAAAAAAATTGGAAATGCTTCCCGGAAAATGTTCAAATTCGGGAAAAAGTAAGCGTTCTTTCGTCTATGGTATTTTTGTATGAATCATTCTTCAGCGTGGTCAGCTAGTGCACAATGGAGTGGCCGTCTAAGTGACATGACACATTTTGTAACAACCTAACTTTAGCCATGTATTTTTTTCATAGGGGCTCTCTTGTGGAGTTTTCGCCTTTTGTGCATCTTTACTGATTCTAACATTGGATCACTCTACATTTTATAAAAAATTGAACTAAGAATATAATATATAAGATAGAATTTAAAAAAAAAAAACGTTTTGTATTGTTTGTGCACTGGTTACTATAAAAGTATACTCTTTTTATGTTATGTGTAACTGTTTTAATAAGACTAACTTAATGTGTGCCTTTACAGATAATTATATTTCTGCAGTCATTTCGATAGCAGCTTGGTTAGTAAATGGATATTTATTTAACTAACTATTTGATATTGTTTAATTGAAAAGACAAGATTTATCAACGATGTACCTTTCTTAAAAACCGTCCAATTTATACACTGTGTCGTTTATTTTAATAAGTAGTCAGTAAGAATAAAATAATTGTAAGATTTATGTATTTTTTTTCTTCTATGTATGGGATCAACCTTAACTGCCTTAAAAATAAAATGTTTATTTTATTACTTTATTTTATTTATTTGCCTGTGTATGGTTGGCCCCTCCCTGTTATTGAGCTATCATTAGGACATCATTATCAACAGGGATCCCCATCCCTGTGCTACCCAAACTATGCAATACTATTTTCTGAGTGTGTCTTGTGGGCCTGCAGGAATTAATCAAAATCAAGTCATTTATTCAGACTAGGCTGAGAATCAGCACTTTACGAACGCCAAAATTACATAAGACAGACTCCCAAAAACGCCCGCCCTTCACCACTTCCTAGTGGTTTAGCTGGGAAGAAGAAGTGGCGCAACAAACTCCCCAGCAGCACACCTGCCTGTTTAGTTATAGAGACTTGATTCTATAAAAATCGTATGCAAAGTAATTAACATTACGAAACACACATTAAATTAAATTACTTGCTATATGTTAGCTAGCACAAGCCAATATACCAACAAAACAATGAAAACTGTACTCAAGCAGATAAAAATTACAACATAAAAACGTAAACAGAACTTAATAAAAGCCTCCAGGCATAAAGGGCGTGCCCGCTTACATAAGGCTATTGCTGTAACTCGGAAGTGAGAAATGACAAACTAGCACGATCGAAGTAAAATCAATAAACAATTACTAATAACAATAATAAAACCATGGTCAGCAAGACGACCAGTCACCACAAGCAGCACCCGTTCACGAGCATAACACAAAGATCAGACATCGCCCTCCTCGCCATATTTGAGGGAAGGAGGCAACCCGACCCCCGACGCTACCGCAAGCAGTGACATCTAAGGGAGCATGACGAACTTTGAATAATATAGGTAATTGGTTGTAATAATAATATAATCAGTTATTGAGGTCGCTAGCTAACCACATATTGCAATACAACTCAACAAAAAACATTGTAATGAGACTATGTCAATAATAAACGAAAATAAAATTAAAAATAAATTGACTTATACAGTCAAATAAAATAAACAATTATATGAACTCATATAACCTGTCACTAGGTAAGCTAATTCTGGAGAAAGAACACAAACATTGTCTTGAGTTAATCACAGCGTCCAACTTTTCTTATCGTTTAAGTAGCCATTGATACAATAGTAGGTATGCCTTTGAACAAAGGGTAGATTTTATTTTAGTTTTAAACGCATTAAAAGGCAAATCTAGCAAAGAAGAGGGTAGCATGTTATAAAAAGTTATACCAAGCCCAGCAAATGAGTTATGAACCTTATGAAGCCGGTGAAATGGAGCTCGTAATTTGTCCTTATTTCTGGTGTTAATTACATTGAGTCTTGACGGATCAACTTATTCATCAGCAACATGAGGGGAGTAGCATTGAGTAGGTGCCCCCCCAAGGACCTTGGCCCTGTCCTTTGTTGTTGACATCGTAACGTAATACTGTGATCAAGTTTTAAAGTATGTGTACCTATTAGATATTACGTAGTCCACAAACCATCTTTGGGCTCTGATGGGTTTGAAGTCAGCATTTTACCATCCGCTATTGCCTCCTAGGACAAGTTCTAACGTCGGTATCAAGCTACACTCTTTGTACCTTACCCTTACAACATTACACAGGAGAAAAGCGAATTACCAAAATTTGTGTCTTATTTTTCGGCGGTCAATAACGAAACTTTACACTAAACTTCTTTCTACCTAGCCTTCCCAAACTATGTTGGAGTCGGCTACAAGTCTGACCAGACGCAGCTGAATACCAGTATTTTGCATGAAGCGACTGCCTAAAAATAACATTAAAATCGTTAGGCCTAGTGCGCACTGCCGTGCGTTTTTCTAACGCATAATCTGTGAAGTATGGAATGTCTTATAAGTGCGCGCATTGCGGTGAGAAAACCTCATGCGGTATATTCACAGTAGGCCACCCGCTGCAAATTTGCGGTGGGTTCACCGCACGTATTTTTGACTTGTATCTATGATTTTACGTATTTTTTATATGTATGAGTGAAGCTCGAATGGAAAAACGTGCTTTTTTTTTCACCGGCTGTGCGCGGACAGCGTTGACTGCGTTTATTTTACTTTGCGGCAGAACTAACGCACCGAATTCCACCGCACCGCAGTGCGCGCTCAGCCTTATGCTAAGCGGTAAAGCTCTATTTGAGTTAAGTTCAGTTTATACAAAAATGAATGGGTAGTAAAGCGAAGTGGTCTAAGAGCTGTTCATGAATATTCCCGATCAGGACCTCGATTTTGGGAGAAAATAAAAATAAGCATTTTTGAGGCTCCGTCCGTACTAAAATGTAATAATGTAAATGTCAACAAGAAAATAATACAACACTGGTATTGTACATTTTGGTAATTAGCTTTCGAAGTTTTTAGACGATTTGAGCTAAGTCATTTTCTATAGGAAAGGAACGTAATTGACAAATGTCATTCATTCATTAGTGTCAAATTTTGTTAGCTGTTGAATTGAAGACGCTTGTTTTCATTTAATTTACTAGGTACTGTAAACTTGGTCTCCGAAGTGCTGTTTTTAAGATAATCTGCAATTATTAATTAAATACATCAAACAATATGACGGCCGCCGACAATGAGTATCCGAAGGCTTCAAGTAAGTAATTTAATTTGGGCACGCCCTTATAATTTTGAATGAGTACGTTTCACGTTTGTGATATATTCCAATACTGATAGAAGACTATCATGTCAGGATAATAGAGCGACAGTTCTCAAGTAATTATTGGTGTTAAAACTTATTTACAGATGCCACTCTCATCGGAGCCAGTCTAACGTATATTGCTGGCCTATTTCTCCTCCTTTCGTTTGCCGGCCCGTACTGGATTGAGTCGTATCCTGAGATGTTTTCAAGCTTCAAACACATGGGCTTATGGGAATATTGTTTTGACCGTTTTCGATTCCCTTCCTATCAGTTTGATAAACTGTTTCATGGGTGCCACTACATCTTTAGTGAGGTAAAAGCAATTACTTTAGTTATGATTGTTGATTGACACTAAATATCTAATCATCCTGCCAATGATTGAAATACATTGTTAAATATATGCAGAAATACCTAGTAGAACCTAGTATATGTGCTGTGTAGTGTCAAAAGCTACTATACAAATTCAAGGAAGAAAGGATATGGTATGCAGGAACACAAAATCATTTATAATATTTTTTATTCTAGGAGTACTATGTGATCCGAGAATGGTTGCTGCCTGGGTGGCTGATGGCAGTGCAGTCATTTGTTACAATCGCTTTGATATTGTCACTGATTTCTCAAGTGTTGCTGGCATGTGTCATAGTGCGATGGCCACTGCGCACCGTGCTGCGATATGAATGGATATTTGTCACCTGTGCTTTTATAATGGTGGCTGTCTCAAGTAAGTTTGAAACTAATATGATTTATCAGTATATCTAATATTTAACATAGTACAATTCTGTAGTTTTTGCCTACCTTCATGGGCAGAGTGAGTTTATTTATGTAAAATCTAGAATATCGTCTATAAATCTGTTTGTTCTTTGCTTGCAGGTGTGTTTTTGTTCTTAGCAGTAGCTATTTTTGGTGGGAACTGTTATCGCCGTGATTGGCTGTTATATCCCTCATTCAATGTGCTATCTTGGTCTTATGCTTTTGCTGTTGTTGCCTTCCTGTTGTTTGGTAAGTATGTGTTGTTAATTAATTTTCAATTGCAATTAAGAGGAGAATCAGCCCCCTAAGACTTGTTTTAAACTCCATGATGGACCTCTTTGTCCAGCAGATCTTATATGATCTTGATATGTGACTATTGTTAATAATACTAACTGTCACTGAACATCTATAATCTATGATCCCGCCCCACAAAGTAAATATCAGAGAAGATGGTGTAGTCCAATTTTTATAGAACAGTGTACAAAACTTTACAGGTGTGTGTGTGTGCGCAAACTTTCAAGTTCTGCCCACTGAGCCAAGGAATTTATGCTTCATTTTAGACTAAGTTGCAATAGTTAAAAACAACATTGTTTGTTGTTTTTGTTTTCATTGTTTGTTTTGTTAGGTTATACATATTTACATTAACATACTTCCCGTATGTTAATGTAAATATGTCCTGCGAAAGGTTCACCCCTGTGTAAAAGTTTTTATTTAAAAAAATATCAGATTTGCATGCCTGTTAATATTTTTTTAAGTATTACAAGTAGGTCAATAAGAAAACATTTGTCATAGGTGCAAGTATCGTCATATAGTCGGAAATAAATAATACCTGGACATTATTCAGATTACAGTTATTTAGTATCTTTTGACCGCCACAGTCATGTATAGATGACAAACCAAAATGTGCCCAGCACGCCACGGTCACGACTACATGACAGATTTATAAGGAATAATACGTAGCTCGGCGCCCAGGGCACGTTTTTGCATTTTTGACGTGGTGGTCAAAGGGTTAAAAAAATTCAATATTTATAAAATCTGTAAAGGCTGTATTTTAAATCAATCTAAAGTTAGGAGAAGATAAGTTCGTCATAATTTAAAACTTTAAATTAACCAGGTTTTGCTAAGTATCATTCAGTAAACCTGGCCTCGAGCACCGTAAAAGTTGACCTATCTCCTTTTGTAACTTTTTCTCCTACTTTCCTTTTCGTAAAATGAAAACTATGAGATATGGAGAAGAAACAGGTATCTTATCAGGCATAGAATATCTGGAGAAAAACAAAGAAAATAAAAAATTGGCTGGAATCTTGAACGTCCGCAAGACGAGTGCAGACCCACTGACCGAGGCTTCGCCCACTGATGACGTTAGTGCGCTTTGAATGTCCCGGTGCTCAGTGGCTTACGCCAGCTCCTCTAATATGTTTACTTTGTGGTCTTTTCTTTCCATGTACTATTTAGATTCAGATGGGTGTCTATAGGTCAATGTCAATGCAAAGAAAAATATGCAAGTCATAATGGAGGTTCAATTATTTAGTTTGATTGGCTATAGTCAGAGACTTTTCATAGTAGGACTTAATAGAGAGAGATAAGATATTTTATGTTGTATTTCTATACAGGAGCTGCAGCAATTCTGCTGTATTTGGAATCCCGTAAGCTTTACGAACTTCGCTTAGAAGCAAAGAACCTGGTAGCGCAAATGCAACATAGCCAGCCGGAACATGCATTGCATCATTTGCGTGATCAGCTGCAGCAACAACGCCAGTTGGGTTATATGTAAAATATAGCCAAGTTTTCAATGAACCTACTGTATACACATGGACTTCAATAGATTTAACACATAACCTAACCATAAGCTTTTTTTCACTATTCTATGAGTAGTTATTATGAAAATTAATTCACATATGATTGATATTGTATTGTCTTAACGAAATTTGAAAAAAGTGCAACAGGTAAACATTGTTTTATCATTATCTCCTGCACTTAATCCAAAGTGTTAAATTAAATTGAATCTCAAGGAATTGATAGTCTCGTTTTAATGTTTGTTCTTGGTCAATATTTTTAGTACCTAGATTTGTGTATTGTGTTGTTCTGATTAGGATAATCGGTTCCATTTTAAATTTTCGAATGTACTTATTGATGTATATCAGTTTATGTAACAGTCAGCTTTATGATTAGTGCCTTCCAAATTAAACATTACGTTTTTGCAATCATTGCTTAAAAATGTTATGCATTTTGTGTGTCATGTATGTATGCAATTACCATACGTAATGTTTTTAAGCTTGTGGGTAAATTCTGTATTATAGGTCTATAAATATAGGTTTCGGTGATGTAGAGGCAGAATAAGTATTTTTTTTTTCGAAAATACTCCTCAAAACCAATATTAATGTCACTTTTATTTTCTTTGAAGCTGGTCCCTTTCAGCGTTTCTCTACGACCTTTAGTTTAGAACTTACCTAACCTACCTATACCGGCTAGAAAATCACCTGTTAATGATCGATTTTTTAGTATTTTTTGAACATCGTATTTGGCTGCTAATCAGCAAATTTTGTCTGCGATCTTATTTTATGATTGAAGATTGTTTTATTCTTTCTTTCTGGTCAGTTAAATGATGAGTGTTTGGTGTTTAGTATGGTCGACAAAATATGATTTACTTAATTTAGTATTTTATAAAAAGTAAATTAAGTGCACTTTCAAGTAAACATACTTTCTTACATCTTAATTTCTTATGTAATAATTTTGTATTATTTTTATAACTCTAGAATTAGTTTGTATATGTTTAAGTTACTTTAATCATAGTTTTGTTTGTTTTGACAAAATTAATTTTATTATTAAGACTATGTATTCATATGACAACTGACTAAATAATTGTACCTAATGTCGTGTGTAGTACTTTAGTGCCTTGAAAAAAGTAATCTCTTGTTAACAATATATTTGTATATTATTGTTAAAAGATATCCGTCCGAACAATAATCTCATTAATAAGCCATTCCAAGGATGAGCACTGATTGTACTGATAATTTTAAATATAATTATATTTATATTTTAGTGACAAAATATTGTTTTAAAATCTGTCCTTTAATTCTAGGTTTTATAACACTGCTCGTAAACGACGATGCGGTCGTCAACCAGATACACACTTTCCTAAAACGAGAAGTTGATTCTTGTAAAAACTCTGGTTAAAGATATCTGGAAAGACATCGGAACCAGGTATTGGGTATTCTACTCCTTAGCTGGATGTCGATGCTGGCAGAAACGCTGTCAAGATTGTCAGGGATTCTATCCTTAGGCTTAACGAACCCTTCCTACCACTTCCGCGCCATCGTTCGCCGCGTCGGTTAGAATTATTATTCTCCGTATACCCCCAAAATGTTTGAAGACTGGGCTTGTCCGCTTTTTAGGAAAAATCGCTCAACTTACCAGGTTTTTCAAGACGCTGGCACACCTCTAAGACGTAGTCAATTGTAGATTGAGGAACGTTGCCGTCAAGAATGACTAATGGAGCTTCTTGAAGGACCTTCATGTGCTTATTTATCTGTAAATAATAAAAATGTTGGTAAAGGAAAGCGTCGTTCACGGTCACATCAAAGTGAGTTAATTAAAGACTATTGTTCGATGGGACAGTCGATGCCACGACGCCACATGTCTAGCAGACGGCCGCCGGTGTAAGTTATTAATAAAATTGTAGCCTAAGGAGCCTAAACCTTACAGCCTGACGGTAGTTTTGTGTCATTGTAGGCCCCTCAACTATGCTATAAAGACACCCGATGAAACAATAATTTCAACATTTTATGACTATGTAATGTTGCAAGCGTTGTCAATCGTGGCACTAGTTTTGGATTTATGTTCCATCGTAAAAAATATTAAAAATGTTGCTATTACGGGGAGTCTTCACGCCGCGCAGTGAAGTAGTAACTACATGAGTAGGTATCCGTTTTGGATCTTCTAATTTCACCCCACCTTATGTTATTTTGATGAGAAGACTTATTGGAGTTTATGAATCCACTACATAGCTATTTTGTATCCCTAGATGTGCAATAGTTCATGCACGACCCAACCGTTCCTTGGGTGAACCTAGCCGTGTGCCATGCAATTAATTGCCTCTAAGGCTCCTAATAAGTAGGTACAGATATTCTATTTCACGAAGTCCGTTCGGCTTTGATTGTAGTAGTGACGTATCCCGACAAGCGCGCTTGTGTGTGTAAAAGTAGGTAACGTTAGCAAAAACATCTGATATATATTCAAGTCGAGATTTAATAATCTAAATAAAATTTTGGTTTTAAACGTATATACATTTTGTAAATAAATTAGATTAGGTTGCAATAAATACAAAAATATTAAGAATATGTAGGCATTTAATTAAGCATTGGTGTTACAGAATGGAAACGAAACAAGTAGGACTATTCAGTATTTTCAATCACTATCAGATAAATTTTCGATTTCCGATTCCGTTTTGCTGTCGTCAGAATCATCTTGTACATTGATTATAAATTCAAAATCGAGATCAAAATATTTCAAGTAGTCTTTTTCAATTTTTTCAACATGAGCACAAGTTTTTTGCCACGTTTCACTGCTAACTTGGCCCAAACTTTCATTGATCAGTCTTTCCGTATTCGTCATGTTTTGCTCGATATTTTTAGATGCGACATAATTTTTAACGATCCCCCAAATATTTTCAATCGCATTTAATTCTGGGTGATAAGGGGGAAGGCGTAAGACATCAAAACCCTTGCTTTTTATAAAATCGTCAATCTTGTAGATTACGTGTTGGGCTTTGTACTTCTTTATTGTATCGTACAATTCCAATTTAAGAAGAGATTCATCAAATGCTATAACCCTTATCCCTGAGCCATTGCTGCATATCGGCTTTCTTTGTAGATTGCGTCGGTAGTCGTTCAGCCCGTCTGTTGTGATAAGATGCATTGTCTAAGACAATGACAGAGCGCGGAAGTAAATTGGGTAGCAACTTTTCATTTAGCCATTTTACATAAAATATATTTTTTAGAAAGCTTCAAATATTATTAAACAGACTACATCATAAAGATAATTACAAAAACATTTTATGTGGTGATTTCAATATTGACATATTAAATAATACACAGTCTAAAAATGAATTTATAAATATTTTACTCAATTACAACTTTAAATGTCATATAAACAAACCAACTCGACAAAATACCTGTATTGACAACATAATTAGTGACATCAAAGATGCTAAAGGAGAAGTACATGAACTGGGACTATCAGACCATAACACTGGTCAAACATTGACAATAAAAATAAAATCAGATAGTAATTATCAAAAGCATTGGTTTGTATATAAGAGAGACCTATGCAAGGAATATATTGATAAGTTTTGTTACTACCTTGGCAACCTATCTTTCTCGGAGATTTTCCTAGAAACAGACGTTAATAAGGCGTTTAAACTGTTCCATGACGAGGTCTGCCTTTATTTTGACTTGTGTTTTCCTCAAATAAAAATCAAAATGAATCAAAACTCCTATAACCCAAAATGGATTACAAAGGGCCTAAAAAAATCTTTTGTGACAAAACGAAAACTACAATATGAATACTATAAAAATAAAAATAGTCAAAACAAACGAAAATACGAAACATATGGTAAAATTTTGAGAAAATGTGTAATAAGTACTCAAAATAGTAATAATAAAAAATATATAGAAAAAGCCGAAAACAAATGTAAAGCCACATGGAGAATAGTTAACGAAAGACTCAAAGACACCAATCGAACGAATGAAATCAGAGAAATTTCGAACGGGAATCAAATGCTTTTAAATGGTGACGAAATTGCCACATATTTCAATAATTACTACATAAATGTTGTAAACCCGGTAATTAATGACCACCCTGCAGACCAAACAATAACTGGAAGAACGTTAGCCAGCTCTATTTACCTGGAACCAGTGGATTCGGTAGAAGTATATAGAATTGCAATGGAATTACGGAATACAAATTCAGCTGGGTATGATCATATTACAACAAAAATATTAAAACGAACTATATTTTCTATATTAAAACCATTGACTCATTTAATAAATCTGTCTATGGAAAACGGTATTTTTCCTGAAGCACTTAAATTCTCCGTAGTTAAACCACTGCATAAAAAGGGTCCGAAATCTGAAGCAGGAAACTACAGGCCAATCACATTGATTCCGATTATCTCCAAGATATTCGAGAAAGTAATGAGTACAAGGCTGGTAAAGTTTTTTGATAAAAATGATATAATATGTCAAGAACAGAACGGTTTTATTAAAAATAAATCTACTACTTTGGCAAGTTTTAAATTAATAAAAGAAATCCTTAGTGCAATAGATACAAAAAAGATTCCAATAGCTGTATTTCTGGACATGAGTAAAGCCTTTGACATGATATCTCTTGACAAACTATTAAATAAACTAGAAAATTACGGTATAAGAGGCCTAGCCTACAATTGGTTTGATAGCTACCTAAGGGGTCGAAAGCAATGCACGGAGATCGTGAAAATGTGCCGTAAGACTAACACCTACGTAACGTATAGATCTAAGTACCTAGTTAACAAATGTGGCGTACCTCAAGGGACTGCGATTTCGCCGATACTATTTTTAGCATACATTAATGAACTACCGAACGCAACAGACCAATACACTATACTGTTCGCAGACGATACCACTATTCTGACTAAAGAGGCTACTGTTGAGCAAGCAATAAATGTCACAAATAAAGCTCTAAACGATGTACATGACTGGTTAAACCTAAATAATTTACAAATAAACACAAATAAAACTAAATTTATGACATTTTGCACAAATAATAATAACAAAAAAAAAATAACTGACACATTTGACACAAAAAGTTAATACTATAAAATTCTTAGGAATACATTTTGATAATTACTGCAACTGGAAATCACATGTAGACATGGTGTGTAAGAAATTAAATAAATTTATATACGCGCTACGGAAAATAAAACAGTTAACGAATGTAGAAACAGCTCTAATTGTGTACCACAGCCACGTGTGCTCTGTACTGAGATATGGGATAATCGTCTGGGGAAACTCCACGGACTCCCAAAGAGCATTTATAGTTCAGAAGAAATGCCTCAGATCGATCTATAACCTTAAATGGACCGATTCCTGCCGACCCGTGTTTACTAACAAAAAACTGCTTACACTCCCATCCTTATATATTCTAGAAATGTGTAAGTTTGTTAGAAATCACCCTTCGCTTTTTGAAAAGGATGAAAAAGCTCCTTTAAAAAGAAAGGTAGCACAAAAGCCTCTGATAGTCCCTCGAAATCGACTAAAACTTTGCGACACGAACTGCTACAGTATGGCGGTTAAGCTATACAACAAGCTACCGGAAAAAATGAGAAAACTAAATGAATTAGAATTCAGTAGAGCCTTATTTAATTGGCTGTGCGACAGATGTTTTTATTCCATAGATGACTTTATGAATTTGAAATCCTTTTGACATAGTGATTATTTTATTGTTTTTTTTATTATTGTTAATGTTAATTTTCTTGTTTGTGTTAATAATGTAAGAAGACAAAAAAAATTTTTAATTGTATACTGTAATTGACATGTGATTATTTTGTTATTTTCTATTTTATATTATTGTTAGTGTTAATATTATTTTTTGTGTTATTAATGTAGGAAGACAAAAATTTGATATAATAATTTTTTTTAAAGCTTTGACTATGTCTATTTAAAAATTTGCACGACTAGAAAGTCGAATATAGTGAAACCATATAAAAAATTTACCATATACAATGCACCTATATTCTGGCAAATAAAGAATTCATTCATTCATTCATTCATTCATTCATAGTTATCATAGCTCATATTTGAATGATAAACCAAGGAAGCATTTTCAATAAAACCATCCTTGGTTCCCGCGTGCACTAAAATAAAGCGAGTGCCTGTGCTAATTTTTTTAAAAAACGGAGTTCTTTCCTTTTTTTTTGCCCAGGTGTTGTTTCGCACGTGTGTCGAAAGGACGTAGCTCTCATCGGTGTAGACAATGGGCCGACTTTGAGAGCGGTACTCTGTTATTTTTTTTAAATATTTTAAACGCCACATTTGTATATCATGACGCTCCGTCAAGACTTTACGGTTGTTCTCTGTTTTGCGCCACTTGTAACCTAATTTCAACAGTAACTTGCGAACAGTTTCTAAACAACCTTCGAATCCGATTTTTTCATTCAATGCTGTTCTTAACTTAGCTAATGTTGGAATTTCTTTATGGACAATATGGAAATCTTGTACAGTACTGCGAACCACATCGGCTGTAAAATTATCTATATCCACTTTATTATCTCGCTTTCTCCTTTTCTTCATAGGTGAAGTGAATTTTGATGAAGTGGATGGCAATTCCTTCTCTTCTTTTAATATTCTTTGAACTGTTTTTTGGCTCACACCCGTAGCTTCGGCTGTACGGCGTGTAATGTCTCGTAAATGAGACAAATCACAGTTGAGTTCCATTAATGATTTTGTAAATTCATATTCTTCTCGCAGAAAATGATAAACACTAGCTATCATGTTTCGACCCTAAAACAAAATGTAATCAAAATAATTAAGTAATATAAACATTTTATAACACAAAAAAACATTCATTTTATAAATACTTCTATTGGTATATTAAGTATCTTTGTATAACATTTTAATTGAAAACGTATAAATATATATTACCTCACTATGGACAACTCTTCTTCGTTTTGTTCCCATGCTGACCTTACTCCGTGAAACAATTTGGCGCGAACTAAAAACCACTACTGATCCGGACCGTGTCCCGACTGAGCGCTCTCGAGGTTACGCACACAAAAACAATGTGCATGTGCACGCTTGACAACATTCATAGCCAAACGGACTTCGTGACATAGAACATCTGTACACACACGGTGCGTCGATGCAAGAGTTTTTATGAAATGGAATTCTACGTACAAGATCTATAGTGACGTGGTTGTGCAGAGCCATGTCGCCTAGGCCGAGAAGACATTCACCTTGGGAGTCCATCACTGCGGCATACGAAGGTGTGCGAGCATTTTTTACTACACAATCTGTGAAAAAAAAAAAGTTTAGTGCCATAACTCCGTAAGTTAGCTAAGGCGTATGACATTACAAATGAAAGTGCATTCTTAGTATAGAGTAGCAACGGCCTCGGTGGGGCTGAACATATTTGAAATGGAAGTGCTGTGCACGAAACTCGTAGCATTTCGTAGCTATGGCCTACGCTATACTACGACTCTCCCTCGGTGGGATTCTACGCGACATTTCAAATGGAAATGTTTTGCTCAAAACTCGTAGCATTGCGTAGCTATGGCCTACGCTTTGCAAATTATAATTTGCAATTGGGTCCCGCCTGCTACTAAACTTAATTGCCATTCCTCATGAAGGATAATCATGATAGAGTGTTGTTTGCGGATGACACTTCACTACGATTCTGCCTCGGATGGACTGAACACGACATTTCAAATGGAAGTGTTTTGCTCAAACCTCGTAGCATTGTGTAGCTATGGCCTACGCTATACTATGATTCTGCCTCGGTGGAGCTGAACACATTTCAAATGGAAGTGCTATGAACAAAACTCACAGAGAGGAGGCCTGTGTCCCAGCAGTGGGAACATTATAGGCTGATTATGTTATGTATGTATCTAAAACTTCCCCTGAAAGCAGCTGTCTTGTGCGATTAAGTGGAGAGTTGCTGCGAGCACTGTCTACTTGCGCATTCTCTTCTACTAGCGATCCAGCTCAGTTTATTGTACCTACAAGTAAGTCGGCTGTTTGTACTTTATAACACCAAACAGTAGGCATGCCAAGTGCAACTTGCGCCGTGACTTCATCTTGAGGATAGAGTGCTTATTAAAGAATGGCGTTACGTGACTTCTTGGTGGGATTGAGAAGCAGAATCGAACGCAGGCGTTTTGCATCCTCTGGATCATTCGTTCAGTTCTTGCTAGTAGTCGAGGGCCAATAACTGTGTCCGCATGGTTCATATTGGATAGCACGAGTGACTCAACGAGCTGGATCCGCAGCTCCTCTGATAGAAAAGGCCTTATTTTATAAAGGACCTTAAGCCGGTAGAAACAAGTGCGCACTGACTCGGACACGTGCGTTTCGTATCTCAACCCAGCGTCCATGTTCAGACCCAGATTCCGTGCCTCACTAACTCGACTGACCGACTCACCCAGCAGGGTAACGTCGAGTGTTGCCGGCACTGCACTGATTTGGTTCCTAGTTCTGAACAACATGTATTTGGTTTTAGAGGGGTTAAATACTAAACCGTTATTTTCAGCCCAACATGCTATCCTGTCAAGATCATCGTTTAGATCCTTTATCGCGATGTCATAGTCACTTGGCTTAAAGGAGATATAGACTTGCACGTCATCAGCATAAATATGGTACCTACATCGCTTCAGGGAATTTATAATATCTGCACAATACAAGATAAAGATGATAGGGCCCAGTATTGAGCCTTGCGGGACTCCCCTGTAAACAGAAGTAAGAGAAGAAACAAGAGATGAGCCATTGCTCAGTCGTATTTCCACACGCTGCCGACGGTTGGTTAGATAGCGTTGGAACCAGTGTATCGTATTTGGTCAAATCCATAGTAGTGAAGCTTTGATAGGAACAAATCTATATTTTTTTCAAAAGCTCGCGAAAAATCAAGTAGCACAAGAAGTGTGCATATGCCCTTATCCTGTGCTGACAGAATGTTATCTGTCACGTCCAAAAAAGCCGTAGTGGTACCACGCTGTTTCCGAAAGCCTGACTGTAGCTTAGGCAGAATGTTTTTTATCTTCTACATATTTTGATAGCTGCTGGCATACCGCCTTTTCAGCAATTTTAGAAAGGCAAGGTAGAATACTAATAGGCCTAAGGTCCTTTAAGTCAGTGGCATAGGTTTTTTTAGGCAATGGCCTAACTATAGCAATTTTCAGATGTCAGGGAATGTTGCTGATACGATTGAGCTGTTCACAATGTTAGTGATGAATTTTAGTGTATGAGGGAGTGTAAGCAAAAGTATATTCAGGGTCACCTTATCACAGCCATCAGCGTTAGGTTTTAGCTGGCGGGATATGACGGTTTCTTAAATTAAAATTTCTTGACCGGAGCGTGCGCATCGTATATTGTTAAAATATTTCTATTTAATTCTTCAGCCATGTCATTCACATTATGCAAGCCACAAATGTTATCCCAGTGTATGTGTGATAAATCACTATCTAGCACTTCAAATGGAAGTGTTTTGCTCTAAACTCGTAGCATTGCGAAGCTATGGCCTACGCTATAATACGATTCTGCCTCGGTTGGACTGAACACGACATTTCAAATGGAACTGTTTTGTTCGAAACTCGTAACATCGCGTAGCTATGGCCTACGCTATACCAGGCCACTCGAGAAAGTATTGCGAAAATAAGTTTTTATGTGAGTATGAGAGACTGGCCAGTTATAATCTATTTTGAAAATATGATTATTTGTTAGTAAAAATAGGTACGTTCCAATTTCAAAATTTCCCTCCACATTGTTTGCGAGCTAATTTAAATTACTGTGTCTCATTAAAAAATGGATCTGCGCCGGGAACATTTTCGCGCTAGGATTTTTTACGATTTTAAGTGTCGCCTGAAACCAGAGGAATCGTACGATAGACTTCAAATGGAATTCATAGATGAAGGCCCTTTTAAGGTAACCGTGTATCGTTGGTATAACGAATTCAAGCGCGGTTGACTAACTTTGGGGGATGATGAAAGAAGTACTCGGCCTTTGACGGCTGTTACGGAAGAAAACTTGCTAGCATTGAAAAAATTAATCCATGACAATAGGCGAGTTACGTATCAGCACATACTGCAGGTTGGATCGGGAAGCCTTGACGAAATTCTACACGTGCATCTTCGCGTGAGGAGAATAGTTGGGTGCCGCACAACCTTACCGATGCTCAGAAGCAGGCTCGGGTGGAATGGTGCCGTGATATGATAAATAAATTTGAAGCAGGCTCATCTCGGCGTGTTTACGACATCATTACAGGTGATGAATTTATCAATACCATCCAGAAACGAAGCGCCAGTCGACGGTTTGGGTGCTTCAAAACGAATCAACGCCTACCAAAGTGAAGCGATCTAAAAGCGGGGGAAGATTTTGATAGTGAGCCTTTTCAATTTGACTGGCTACTTGGTGTCAATTCCTTTACGGAACCAAAGAAGCATCAACGCTGAATGGTATACTGCCAAATGCTTGGCAGAAGTTTTCTCTGTTGTGAGCAACAAGCGACCAAACACAGGGCTCCGCGGGCTACTGCTCCATCACGACAACGTGCCTTCGCACACCGCGCTTAAAACGAGGGACTTCCTGGATAGCACGCCGGTCAAAATCCCTGACAGCCCTGACCTAGCACCATGTGACTTCTTTTTATTCCCGAAAACAAAAAATCAGCTCAAAGGGTTACAGTTTTCGTCGCCGGAAGATGCGCTGTCAGCGTTCGAGCAGGCTGTAAACGAGGTGTCTGCGGTGGGCTGGAAAAAGTGTTTCGAAAACTGGTTCAGACGCATGAAACTTTGTATAGAGGCTAGTGGAGAGTACTTTGAAAAGATTTGATACAAAAATATTTACTTAAAGAACATTTTTTTAAATTTTCGCAAAACTTTCTTAGTGTTCCACGTACTACGATTCTGCCTCAGTGGGACTGAACACCACATTACAAATGGAAGTGTTTTGCTCAGAACTCGTAGCATTGCGTAGCTATGGCCTACGCTATAACTACGATCCTGCCTCGGTGGGACTTAACCCCATATTTCAAATGGTAGTGTTTTGCTCAAAACTCGTAGCATTGCGTAGGTATGGCCTACGCTATACTACGATTCTGCCTCGGTAGGACTGAAAACCACATTTCAAATGGAAGTGTTTTGCACAAAACTCGTGGCATTGCGAAGCTATGGCCTATGCTATACTACGATTCTGCTTCGGTGGGACTGAACACGACATTTCAAATGGAAGCGTTTTGCTCAAAACTCGTACCATTGCGTAGTTATGGCCTACACTACGCTTCGATTCCGCTCGATTTTACGACTGACTTAGTGAACTGATCATGACATCTCTAATACTAAAGTGCAGCTGCTCAAAACTCGTAGCTCTGCGTAAGTCATAGCTATCATATCTATAGCTTAACCTTGGATTTTATAAGTTCACGTACTTACAAAATTATGTTAGGCATTAGTTTCATGAAGACATCTAAGTTTAATAAGTATTTAAAAAATAGGATAAATTATGAGTTTTGTATATCTGCATGAAAGCTGTGTTAATACCGTGCAGTAGCAGGCCTGGTGCTATGTTTGCCAAATATTCTCCGTCGGCATCGTCACCAACAGCGGTGAGGAGTTTGGTGCGGCCTCCTCGCAGCCTCCACAGAGCTTCGGCCATGTTGCGCGCCACGCCACCGCCGACCTGCTCCGTGGCACACACGTGCGTGCTGCCGTCCAACTGGAATGCAATAAATAGATTTAGGTACCTACTCTGCTATACATGTACGCTGTATAGTAGGTATTGCATCCCTAGGATGATACAAGGATCTTTTTCCGCTCGAATTACGTTGACATGGGGGCGCTGTTGGTAAACTGTTGTGAAATGTATTGAAAAAAAACCGGCCAAGTGCGTGTCGGACCACGCACAATGAAGGGTTCCTTAGTTGGTATGAATTCATCTCAAAAACAAACTTAACATTGTAGTTGAAAAACCGGTTCTCCCAAACATCGATATACGTCACGGTTCAATTCTCCAACTATATATGTAAGTTGGTCGACTATTACTCGTTGACTTGTAAAGCCTACTCAGCTGTGATAGTTTTCCTTTTCATTTCGTTATTTAAACTACTGCCATGATTTTTTTCATATATCCAAAAACAACCATTTAGCTGGCAGGGACACTTGATTGTAACATAAATTAGCACTTTAGAGCTTAATATTACGCAAACGGTTTTACTGAGTCGAAAAATGGGTTTCACGGACCCGCATTTTATTGAACGGCCTTTCCAACGGTACCCCACACCATGGGATAGACGAGAAAAAATATCATCCCCATTTTACGTGTAAGGGACTAGGAAGGTACAAAAAAAAAAGATTTTATTTTATCACTTTGTCGAAGTGGTTAACATGTATACCCATTCCAAATTACTGCTTTCTCGTACTAATAGTCTCTGAGCTAAGCCGGGAACAGACACTCAGATAGACAGACAGACGGATGTGGCAAAACTAAAAGGGTTCCGGGTGTTGACTACGGAACCCTAAAAACCAAGATGGTGGTGTTAGTTCCGATTTTGGCCACGCGCCATAAGATCTTTGTACAGCTATACGGTGGAGCAGACTGCTCGAAAAGCTTAATATCGAACAATATTATCTGTAGAATAGATAATATTATCGAGCGGAGAATTAATGTCAAACCTGCAGCGAATAGCCAAGCAGCCAGCTACTGCGCTAATCAAGGCTGTGTTTTCGGATTGGATTTATTTTATATTTTAGGTACATAAGGAGATCGAGTTAGGCTAATATAATTAATCCAGAGCTTTAAAGTACGTAGGTACCTATATAAACAAGTTATAGTGAATTTGATTTAATTTCAGTATTGTTCAATTTGATTGATAGCTAAGTAAAGAAAATGATAAAATATTAACATCACGCTTGTGTTTTCCGAAGGGTTGGGCAGTGGTGTTTACTGTAAACCTGTATGTTAAGAAAAACTTTTTCCTAAACTTGTAAAAAGAAATTGCATAGAGCTATGCTCTATGTGTCAAAAGGAAAGTTATTCCTTAATTTCCATCTACAAAATGCAGCCTACTTATTCCCGTTTACAGTATTCTGTTGCGATGCATGTTTCAGTATAATATGCTCACATAGCTCCAAAACGAAGTGCTTTATTGCATGTGAATTTTAATTATAAGGCAGTTCCTGACGGCGGGACCGCATGTTGGGTCACGTGGGATGTTGTAACGAGCTAGTGATGTGGTTGACCGTACCATTTATGAACTGCAAAGCATAGTAGGTAAAGTCGCAGAGGTTTTAATATTTTTACAGCAAATGGACCGAATAAAATATCAACCCATCCAGCTGCATCCTATTTCGGGACACAGGCTTGTTTCGAAAAGGACGACCATTTCCACAACTCTAGCTAAGATATCTGGCGTCCTACTAAGGCTGCAATTGGAATTATTATCACGATTTGATCAGTAACACGGTATGCTTATTTTGCGACACCATGCCCTCTACTTCTGTTTCTTTTATTTTTATTATATAATCCAGCAAAACTTTAAAGAAAATCCGTCACTCAAGTTATCTTGAGCCGAGGGAACATCACTGGCGCAGTGCATGTCGGTGGGTAGCAGGTGCGGCGGCGGCCGGTCGCCGGGCGCATGCCGTTGACCGCACTGATGCTATCGGCGACCACCACCCGCAGTACGCGACTGCATTATGTGATCCATTTGTTTTTCCGCACAGATTTATGCTACGCTAATGTTTTTACATTCGAATTTATACAATTATATTTGTTGCTGCGGAATTTTCAGCTTTCCGTGTTTCATATGTTTTCTTGACTGACGTCGTTTCGTGTGAACTGTGAGGCAAATGGTTTTGAATATTTTTTGTAGTCATTCAGGTGGATGGATGCCAGAACTGGTTGATGGTTTAGATTTATGTGTACTTTGCGAACGTACCTACCCACATTCGTTCATCGTTATTCACTAACACTAAGCGACACCTAAATTTAATGCCTAAATATTAATGCACTGTTAGATTTCAACTCCCGCTGTGCCAAAAGTTGAAAAACCGCGCTTTCCTTTAGGCACTTAGGTGTCGCTTAGTGTAACTCATATGATTTAAAGTCGAATTATTCATTTACTGGAGTAATCTGACATGTGCTAGCTGCCACTTTGTGTAATAAAATGGTCATATTTATTGTAATGATGATCGTATAGTTTATTCGATTTATATAAGTGTAAAATAAATGTTTAATAATAACTGTAAAGAATACAATAAATATGACCTTTTTATTAGGTCCTTTTTATTTGATTGTCTCGTTGGTCTAGTGGTCGCAAGCGCTACTGCTGATCATGAGGTCCTGGGTTCGATTCCCAGGTCGGGCAAAGTGTTATTGAGTTTTTCCATTAGGAATTTCTCAGTAGTAGCCCGGAGTCTGGATTTGTGGCCGGTTGATGGCAATAGGCTCGTCCCCTATTACATGGGACTTAAACATAACTGGCGAAATGTGGGTGTACTATGGGTACACCTCTGCCTAAGCCTTCGGGGATTACAGGCGTGATATTATGTTATGTTTTTATTAGGTACACAAAGTGACAGCTAGCACCTGTCACCTGTCAAAATACTCCAGTAAGTTAATAATTCGACTTTAGACTTAACTAAGACCTAAGTCTTCCCTTTCTATAAACATGTTCATAACAAATGGAGCTATGTAAATCACAGTGATATTGATAAACACACAAGCACCGCCCACATTGTACAACTTCAAATTACTCATGGATGAAAGCAATAAATTGATGAGCTCGGTGACGTCAATGTCCATGTTCATACATTGATTAATGAGTTCAAGTTGTATGTTTCTATTAGGGTTGACTACATAGGCAAGTAAATTTATTGATGAAATAATTGTCGGTAGGAGGCAGGTGGAATGATGGTGGTGATTCTCTAGGATGTCCTTTGTTTATGGTTATTAAGTTTTCTGTAACTGTGAATAAAGGTACAATTCCGAAGCAGTAATTTCGCCCAATCGGAATGACAGACCGCAGCGACACCACTGGTTTCTACACATAGATTTAGTATATACTTGCGTAGTATAATACCTACTAAATCTATGTTTCTATGTTACTCTATGAAAACAATGACAAGCGGCAATGTCTTCATCTTCGGAAGAGCGACACGAATGCATGGTTTCTTACTTAAAAACCAGTCGTGTCGCTGCGGTCTGTCATTGAGATTGGGCGACGTTGCCGCTTGCGGTTTGCGGTTGCGGTCGCTTCCGGAAAAGCTTCTTAATTAATTTTTATTATGTGCTGTTGAAAAGCACAATTTATGCACATAACTTCACTCAACTGTGCAGTGTGTAGGAACCTGTCTAGTGTTCCCCCTTTTTTTTTGTTTTTCGACATTTCCTGGATCAAAAACAGCTTTTATTATTATTATACCAGGTAGGTATTCAATGGAATTAGGGGTGATATCACGATTTATAGACCTTAAATCCTGTATGACGTGTCAATTTTCAGGAGCACCTGAAAAGGATCCGCTTAGAAAAATATGCTTTACGAAATAATAGAGACAATACCTAATGATATCTAGCTCGCAAGTGTAGTCGTGAGTATGAGTCGTGAGGTACATATGTATGGTTCATAGCTAGGAGAATATAAGCTGCTTTAAGTCGAGAATATGAGTCTTGAGGTACCTATGTATGTAATAAATACTTACAGCGTATTATCGTTATCGATATTAAATTAATATTAACGTTAATGCCTTTACGGACAGTTGTGCTCGGCGATTAGATATTACCATATTGATTAATTAAGTACTTAGTTATAAATAAGTACATTGTGATCGTTCTGGCAACGAATTAAGCTCTAGAGTTAAATTGATGGAACTGTATTTAGATCGTTATTTACAATAAAGTTCCTGTTCTGTGATACGTCAATCATTCACAGGCACTATATATCTTCATTAATCATCCACAGTACGGGCTATAAATTGCAAAAAAGGCAATTGGGTTTTACTCGAACAGGGAACTGAAGGTCCAAACCAGCCCAAGCTAAGTCGAGCTTACGATCACTCAACCCATAAAGATAGCGGCGGCAATGAATGCGACAGATTTATTACCACTTTTTTCAGGACCATCATTCATAATTATTGTGTCAATCCTTTGTAAACCCAGGATTTTCTATAGAACCATTAATTTCCGATACTTCTACGATAGTACCTACATACCATGTAGGTAGGTTATGGTAGATAGTATGCTAAACCTATAATTGTCTTTCTTTGGGATTCAATGGGTCTATTCTAGGGGATATTTTTCTAATAGAATCTGTTTATTTGGTTCACCAACAATTGAAAACACTGGTATAAGCAAATTAAATAGAAGCAACAAATCAGAATTAAGTGTTACAATCACTTATAGGTAAACTCTGCATAAACACAAATCGTTTTGTGACTTAAAAAAAAAATAGAAGTAATAATAGAACTATAATATAAATTTGACTGTTTATAGTGGTTAGAAAAACCCACTTGTACATAGTTTTGCATTGGTCGGACTTACTTAATTTAAAATGATTTAAAGGTGCCTATAAAAATGGAGAGGACTTTATGAGAACGTTAAGCAAACGTCTGAATCGATTAAGACATTATGCCGAAATAAACTATGAATAAACCCTTGATGAAGTGATGTCAAAGCCTTCATTTAGTTAGACAGCCACGCCTCCCGCCACGTTATGATTACCTACACTCACTCAGATCGCATTTTATTAATCCCACAAAAAGATGAAAGGAGAATAAACGCGTCGTTATTCAAGAGTTTCTCGAGTACCGAGACGTGGCTGAAAACGTATTGGAGAATATCTGTTCTTGCAATAATCTGTTTAATTTTTATAAACGATTTTGCAATGTGGGAGGGCGCTGGGAAGGCGGCGGTATCGAGCGTGGGCGCGCCGCCCTAGCGGGACAGAAGCCCTACAGTTGAGTCCGCGGAGAGGCCGAGCGCGCACGCCCGACACGCTCCCGCCGCTCTCGCCGCTCGTACCGCGCTCCGCTCGCCCCGCGCACCACGCTGCACATGACACCGGGCCCACGGACCCGACACCGGTACACAGAGCACTGCACGTGTATGCAATCGCCGACACCGCGAGACGCGTGCTCCTACGATACAAACCTTGTTGAATAAACGTCACGTGTAACCTTCGTTTTCTATAATAATTGGCTCCTCGAAAAAATTGGAAATTAAAAGTGTGACATTAAATAACATGATACGTGTTAGAAAAACAGTGTTTATCGCATAATTTGGGCGGCGGCGAAACGTCTACGTCATGCTACGAGGTAACTAACATTAGATACATTATATTTATTGTAGTTTTGTTATTTTTTCAATAAGTTTCAGTTGACAAAATGTAGGAACTTAATATCTTAATATCTTGTTAATTTTCCGAGGGCGTTAATGCGACAAGTAACTTAATTTTATTAGGTTTTAATTGGGTACTTGCTTATCTATTTCGGCGAGATAAGTTCTGCTTGAAATGTCCTTTAAGCAATTTATGAATATATTATTATTATTATAAGCGGATACAACCGAAATCACGTAACACAATTCATTTTAGTACAAAAAAGAAAGCATTAAACAACAGGCTCTCGTAATGGATTTAAAATGAATAACAATTGCTAGCTACGCATGCTATGACTAGGCGTAGGCAATCGTCATGAATTTTACACAAGAAAGTAACGTTTCAACAGTAACGCCTTATAATAGGAGTCATTACAGTAAAAGTAACAGTTAATAATACACTTTATTGGCTGATGACATGCTTCTATGGAAATAATACCTACTTAATTGTGTTGACGATCTTGACAGCTATGGGTAACAATGTGCTGTAGCGAGTAGCGGTAGTAGTACAACTTGAATATACCCTAAGGACAGGCTTCGGAACTAGCACCAAAGTAAAATGATTTCAGTTTCAAGTCCGGACCTATTGGCATGAATAGGTATATTTGGAAGCGCTTAAACATTTTATGTAGGATCGACAATTCAAGAAAATTCTAGCAAGTTACCTACATATTCTAACTGTACAGACTCGTAGCGAACAACATTCACATGAAAAATAAAACTCAAGAGTATTAAGAAAAATCCGGTAAACCTGTCTTCTACAAAAAAGGATACGGTTTACTGCAAACCACCGGGAGTAGGTACGTCGCCTTTGTCGGACACAATAGCCTCCCTTATCCTGTCACATTATTTATGTCATTCAATCGGACTTTCGGATGTTTTTTACATAGTTAACGTGACCCGCTAATACTTAAAATACAGCGTACGTTACTACGGTTCATAATTTACCTTATAATGGGAGTTTAAAGTGAAAATAAATTCTCAAGGAAGTTAAGATTTGAGAACTTTGACCGAACTGCACGGTACCATAATTGAGTTAAATTTTAATTAACCAATCCTAACGTCTGCCAAGCTTCGTAAGTCTGGCAATGTTCCGAATGATAGTTCATTGTATAGGACGTAGCTCATGTGTAGCAATGTGATGCTGAAGTGAGTTGAGGTACCTATGCATTTATACATGCACGTTGAAAATAAGTAAAAAAAATGTCTTTAAAAAGCCAAATAATTGTCATTTTGAAATGATTAAGGGAGGGTGGAGGTTGGCATTTTATAAAAAGCTTTGTCAGATAAATAACCACTCGAAGCTGGCCTTAAAAATAACCCTGTGCAGGCATGGGCAAATAATTCGAATGATTTATTTACGATGTCCCTCGCTCGGATGCTCCTTTCCATAAATTAGAGGCTTTACGCCAGAGGTCATATTTCATTATTAAATTATATAAGGGACCTGTAGATGATATAATGTCCAACTTAAATATATTTTATAAAGGTTGTAAGGATTTTTCATTAAATCTAGATTCATATTAAGTGTCCTCAACCACACGCTACCATGTACACTCTGTTGACAATCGCTGGTAAATTAAACGTCATATAACAAAAAACCGTACAAGTACGTGTCGGACCACGCACAATGAAGGGTTCCGTAGTTGGAATGAATTTATCCCAAGGACAAACTGAACATCGTGGTTGAAAAGCATGTTCTCCCATGCATTCCAACTGTAAATGTATAGGTTGTTCGACTATTACTTGTTAACTTGTTGTTCAAGATTTTATTTTACTACTTTGTCGGCGTGATTAATATGTATACCCATGACAAATTACAGCTTTCTAGTATCTATGCTAAGCCGCAGACAGACAGACGGACATGGAGAAACTATAAGGTTCCTTGTTGACTACGCAACCCTAACAAATAACATAAATCTAAATAAAATGGTGCAAGTTAGGCGAATGCAAAGATAGTAAGTACGATGTAGTTCCGGGTACTCAGATTACGTCATCAATCAATGGTGGTTGAACAAATTCACCCAAGACCTTCGTGGTAGCTATCAATGGAAACGCCCCTGATCAGCGCTCTATTGACGTTTACAGCTAGCAAGGTAGTAAGCAAAGCATTCTATAATGCATGGATAACATCGCCATTCAAGAAGAAAACAAAATTTATTAAGAACCACGTTGTTTGTTGTTGTTCTACAACAATTAATCACATATCTAGTGCAGGTGAGACAGGTGTTAATGGCGCTGTTTTGAGGCGTACATAAAATAACCATTATTTCTGTTATAACACTGACAAGAAACAGAACATTTTATGTCGTAATGAAGTAGATAAATAGCTGTCTAAGTACGGATTTTATAGAATTTATATTGCCGTTAATGTCTTGTTTGCTGTGAATTTGGTGGGTTGTAGGATTGTGGGTTTCGGGACTAATCAAATGGTAATTGACTTATAAGCAAGTCCACGTCCAGGGACCCATTTAATTGAACTGATAATGCGACTTAGGTATTTGTCAAAAAATTACAAAATTGACTGAATGGAATAGAATAAATTCTCGGATACTGTATCTGCTATTTAACATCCTGAACAACCCTAAAACGCCGTCATATCTGCGGGAACGTTTTCCTTTTGATGCACCTTGCATGTCGCATCTTAGAAACCTCCTTAAATCTCCTTCCCATTCCAACTAGGAATTCACTTCCGCCTGACATTAGGGACTGCCAAACTGTTACAGTATTTAAAAGAAGAGTGTAAGAACACTATCTTTCCTCTTCGTCATAGTTGTTAAGTTATGTTAGTGATATTTATTTTAGAAGTATGTATGTATTTAAGTATATATTATATGTTTCATTTTATAAGTGAATCGTTTTTTTGATATCATGTATTTTTATTTTCTCTTCGACAAGCGTCGAAGAGAAAATCTACACCCGGTGTCTTTCTTTCCTTAGAAATAAGCATCTCCTTTGTACGTATTTCTGTTCCTTTCTTCTTGTCTGTTTATTTGTGTGTACATATATGGTTTAATAAATAAAGCAGATTTAAAAAAAAAGTAACTTGTAAAATTGTCGGATTGTCGCTTGTCACCTGTTTCAGACACACAAGAAAAAGTGTAGGGCAACTTTGTCCAAATTAAATGTCTTGTGTTAATGAATGGCGTTAACAATAGGTACCTACTTTTGCAATAGAAGATTTTTGTGGGTTAATACTTCGTACCTACATATCACAAAGGTTTTATGATTAAAAACGATTCCGTGATATCAGCCCTAGCCTCCTAACCATGGGTGCGTTTAGGAATCATGTAATACATGGAAACATGATAAATTAACCGAATGAGTTCATTTATGTGTTTACTCTACGGCCATGATTAATGTGTTTATAATAATTTTGAATTTAAAGTAACTAAAAACGACCCTATTCAGTATAATTAGCATACACACATAATGAATGGTTCTTCATGGAGGCTCAAAATAAACTCAACTGTTATTGAAAAGTGTTAAACCACTTTTTGTTTGTATTTTCAGTAGTTTCGTGTGTATGTTAATTTTGTTCAATCTTGTATGTTTTTACACATTAATTATCCCTAACTGTGAACGTTGGTGTTATTATTTTGTAGGTATAACATTTCGTTATTTAGATATTATTGGGGTATTTCGTGATCTACTTATATGCAAAGTACATAATTAGGATGATCAACTCAAATGACAGATTATTGTATAAATATCATAACTTTACAATGTTTTTTGTTTAATGACATTCATTATTCACAGTAAAAAAAATTCGCTTATAATGTTTTTGCATCAGTAAATTTGCAAATTTGCAAACGATTTTTAAGAAAACAATTTAAAAAAATTCAGGTAGTTAAATTGTGTTTTAATTTGCGCAACGGAAGCGTACGTAAAAACTAAAACTCATTCAAAGTAGTAACGTGCTTAACATCAGCCTATAATGTTCCCACTGCTGGCCTCTCTCTGAGAGGTCGTGGGCATCCACTACGCGGGCAGAGCGCAGGTTGATAGATGTCACATGTCTACGAATTTTTGGGTTCAGGTCATGCCGATTTCCTCACGTAATAATGTGACCTTTACCTAAATACAACATTATCTAACAAAAGAATTAGTGCTAGAAAATATATAGTTTCGGTTACAAATACACCATCGGTTCCCTGTGGAGATCTCGGAGAGACCACGGAATTTATAATGTTTGGACTGTGTGAAAGCAAAAATACATTCACTTGCTTGTGTGGGTACTCTATCAATTGGTTAGCCAAGTAATTACATTATTGAAGAAGGTGATAAGCCTTACTGTGGGTAGGAAGAAACCCAAAAAAAAAAACAAGTAAAGTAGTACCTACTAAACCTTCGTTTCTGAAAGATCATTCAATTTATAGGAAATGAAATGAAATGAAATGAAATTGTTTATTCTGTAAATAGGATATGAGAATCACTTTTACACGTCATATTAAAAAATAAACTAGATGGAGTCGACATTTCCTATCTGACTACCCCTGAGAAGAAATGGCGAAACAAACTCAAGGGTCAAAGTCTATTTTAAAGTCCAGACATAATCTTGGTCAGATCATGTGAGGACCATGTAGATCTATGTCTGAAATGGTCTTTTGAGGAAAGAACCACACAAATTTCAGTGGACCTGCCCAGTCAGTGCAAGCATTTGTCAGTAATCGTGTAGCTCAACTCAAAACTTAAGGAGCTCAACGACTCGACGAACAGTACCAAGGAAAGGACAATTGGGTTGGCCGCATAAAGAACTCAAAATGCCAGACCATCATTAAAACTAAGAGGAAAAAAAAAAAAACAACAAGAAATAAATAAAAATGACCCACATAGTGCTCACATTCACAATAATTAAAGTAATATAATACTTTTCAAGGTACATAAATATTCACTTAATTTTGCTTATAATATTCATCAATGTCAATATGTACCTACATTTATACTCGTAGTTGTATATAATGATGATTTTGCATAATTTAAATATCAAATTTTATGGTTTTAGCACAAAGCTTATCAGAGCGAGCAGCTCAATCCCAAGCTTTTTTGTCTTCTAAATAATCTGAAATTTTATAGTACCCTTTTTTACAAAGTTTGGTTTTAATACAGCTTTTAAATCGTTTAATGGGTAAATTTCGAATAGCAATAGGAAGTTTGTTGTAACCCATAAAAGAGTTGCCTACTCTGTGGAGGCGAGTGTGAAGTACAGCAAGATTATGTTTATTCCTGGTATTTAAACTGTGGATATCGGACATTTTCTTAAAATTTGATATATTTTTGTGTACATACATAAGATTATCAAATATATATTGAGAGGCTATAGTCAGAATATCTATTTCTTTGAATTTTTCTCGAAGGGAATCTCTTGGACCTAGGTTGTAAATGGCTCGAACAGCCCTTTTTTGTAAAACAAAGATGGTATTAATGTCCGCACAGGTTCCCCAGAGAAGAATCCCATATGACATAAGACTATGAAAATAACTAAAATAAACAATTCTGGCCGTATCTACATCGGTTATCTGTCGAATTTTTTTAACAGCATAGGCGGCTGAACTTAGCCTTCCTGACAATTTTTCTATGTGTGGGCGAAGGTAAATCAGTTGTCAATTCTCATATCCATTCGATTCACTGATTGTTTTCATTTTGACGAACGATATTTAATCTTATGGTCTATTTTATCATGATACATACACAGCATTGCTGGACCAACGTCATAAGCAGACAAAACACACGGCTGTACTGATGAGTAAAGAGGAGATAATTATATTACCTCCGCAACATCCGATTTTCAAAAATGGTACGCTAAAGCTACTGTTTTCTAGAAGAGCGGTGGCCGCTACATAGCTTCTGGAATTTACCGTCGAATGACGTCACATTTTCTTTTTGGGTTGTAAATTTCAAATAACTTCTCCCACTCTGAGGGGAGCGGGAGGGTGTCAGACTCTTACTGACTAAAACCCACCCGTGTTCCTTCCGTTGCCTGTGTCGCCAGGGGCCTCGGTAACCCTTTCGGACTTTCCAGCGACCCCTAGTGGACCCCTACACTTGTGCTGATATCACTTTGGGGCGCACGTGGAACACAACGCGCTGTCGACCCGGGCCTGGTCCTTATCGGACGGCGAGCTACCCATTGCTGAATATATGCCGAATGACGTCACTGAAACGTTATGTATGAAAGTAAGTCGGTGTGATTTCCTAGAGAGCGTTTTTTGACACCTTGAAGTCAAACCCCACGGCCATCTTTTTCATAACAGCCGTCATTGAGGCCGTTATGTGGCGGCCACCGATCTTCTAGGAAACCGTAGCTTAACGCAGACATAAATATTGTAGTTATGCCTTCTGAGAGCCCCATTGTAGAGTGGGACAATAGGCCGGTATTATTATTATTGTGTCTTTGACATATCTCGGGACCCTGGGGTCCCGGACCTTTGGAAGCCGTACGAGGGGCCGAAGCCAACTCGCAGAGGCCCGTTAGACGCCTTGAATGAGGCACCAACCGACGATTATCCCTGTTCGCACTATGCAAGTGCACCCAAGGATAACCCTCGCTGCAATAGTCCTACTTTTGTAGGATATGAAAACAAAGATATTGGATTTGGGTGGCTAAAGTGGACTGGTTATCTAGAACAATGGAAAGACTGTTGAATGTTTTATTAACAATACACAGATAAAATGGCAGGGAGTGAATTGCACACTCAAGAATAGGCCCTCGAAAACGGTCGCTAGCACATAGTGTCCTAGCGACAAGGGGGCAAAACCTCCTGAGGTGCTTGAGGAGTGGAGAGGTATTCCACGGCTATCAGGACAATCTCAAGGCCTGGAAGTTGGTCAAGATCCCTACCAGCATCTTACTGAAATACTTCCTTCTTCCGAGTACGTTTGCTCTTGTGAATCTTCACTCAAGCCGGCCAATAAAGGCAAAAAAGAGGTGGGAGCTCTATTTCTCGTCAGTGTCCACTCCAGCAGGCCAATAAAGGCGAGCCAGACGGGAGGAACAAGACTTCTCTTGGGAGTTATTGTCATTACGGTTATATGATAGGTAGTAATAGGGACATACATCTTGCCATACCTAGATAATGTGAAGTTATTTGCGGTGTAGAGAGTACGTCTGTTACGTAATGGCATTATTTTGCGAAGCCCGCTGCCGAACCCTCCTCCGCTTTAATTATTCAGCCATGATTCCTCGCGTTGGAAGCGAGCAGGTCCCAGAGGTTCCGTTCTCTAACAACACTCTATTATTATCTATTGAATATAGAAATGTTTTGAGATGGATGAAAAATACTGTTTCAGCCAATGATATTATAAGTAAAAGAGGTTACCGACCCAACATTCGATCTTCAAAAACAGCACAATGTCATATTATTAGATGACACGGAAGTAAGACGGCATGTCGTAATTATCAGGAGTGAAAAAGAGACAAGACGTTACGTAACTATGCTGATTGGCTAAGTTTTGACGTGCCATTTGCGGAGCGTGTATAACCTAACTATCTCTTTTTACCTATAATATCATTAGTTTTAGCTGGCTAAATAAAACTGACGTAGGTATCTACTTATAGGTAGAGTACTGAAGTTGAAGAAGAAGAAGCAATGTGGTGTAACTCAATGTAGGTAGTTTACTACTAAATAGCAAATTATTTATTTTACATTTGTGAAATCATACATTACTAGCTTTTGGACGTGGCGTGGAGGTCGGAAAATATCCCACGGGAACGTACTACCGGAATAAAAAGTATGCCATGTCCTAATCCAGTTCATGTTCTACCAACATGCCAAATTTCATCCAAATCCGTGCAGCCGTTTTAGCGTGAAAGCGTAACAAACAAACCAACACATTTTCGCATTTATAATATTGCTAGTTGCGCCCCGCGGTTTCACCCCGTTCCCGTTCCCGTGAGAATATCGGGATAAAAAGTATGCTATGTCCTAATCCAGGTGATGGTCTACCCTTGTGCCAAATTTCATCCAAATCCGCTAAGCCGTTTTAGCGTGAAAGCGTAACCAACAAACAAACTCACTTTCGTATTTATAATATTAGTTAAGTATGATTATTGTTATGTTAGTTAGGATTAATCCTAGGTATTGATATTTTATATTTAAATATACCTTCCTACTTTCGTAGGTAAATTCATTATTGAAGCTGGAAGTAAGATGTTATTATATGTAGGTACCTATTTAAAATTTTTATGTATCTTATTTTCTCTTCTACTCTTACAGAATCTCTGTCTACTGTCCTATTGCAGGTATGCTGATATTCTTTAGAAATAAGCATCACCTTTGTACGTATTTTTCTGATCCTTTCTTCTTGTCTGTTTTTGTGTGTACATACACAGTTAAAAAAAAAGACATTGCTTCTGATTTACGTTCATATATGTATTTATCGTGTAAAGTAATGCGTGTCCCGTAGAGTTACTTTAATTTAACTCTTTGTTATCAATAGTAAGTTGGATACGATTACTTAATTCAGTCAGTTGTTTGTTTATTTTCTTCTAGTAGGATAGTTATATTAAAAAGTGTAGACAAATTAAAAAGAATAAATCATCACTATGCTAGCCAAGCTAGCATTTGAAAGATGGAAAGAAAAATGTTTTATTTAGTATACAAGAGTCAAGAAATACAAAAAGTAAAAAAGGAGCATTTAAAACTAACAAAATTTACATTTTCGTTCGATTAAACAAAAAACAAAGAAAATAAATAAAAACGACCTGTGCGACGCCAAAAGGCTCCTAACTCGGTATAATGTTGCAATATAAAAAAAAAAAACAAAACGTTAAACTATAGGGTTATTTTTCACACATATTTAAAAATGATTTTAATATATTTTTACTTAGACTTGCAATAAAGCCTAGCATTTATGCCATTGGCAATATTCCTGAAGTTCATTTGGCACCGTAAAAAGTTCACACCACATTAAGTCCGTCATAGTGTTGGCTGGCCGCCATAGCTCCATGTCGAGGGGACGCGGGCAAAATTTTCAGATGAACTTATCAAATGCACGTTTCAATACTTCACTACAGTTAGTCCTGTTTTCCTATGCAAATAATTCCGAATTTATTATACTATCTCCGAAACGCCATGCGATATCGCAAGAATTTATTAATTGGCAAAATTGGCACTGCGTTTATGTTCCAAAAAACGTCATCTTTTAGTTTTAGCTCTGAACTTTACCTGTGTTTTAAACTAAAATCTTATTTTATAACTGTGTAGGTCCGCTTGCAACCACATACCACTAAATACATTTACCGGTAAACATATGTAAAACATAGTTTTGCAAGCGGGCCTTATAGGACATTGTTCAGTAAAGGGATACCTAATGGTATGGTATTACAGACTACAGAGTGTTCATTAGAGAACTAAGTTCATTTCATAAGCCGAATTATTCAAACAACAATCATTTCTAGCAGTTATATTCTGTCAGAACAATAAACAAATCTCGATGGACGCACATTACGCCGGAGAGTACTACTTAATAAATTCCATTAATTCTTTTTGGGTATTGTTGGTTTAACAATTGAAGCACGGCTGCGATAGAATTCTGTAATGATCAAATGAGAAGGTCGGGAATGACGTCAGAGGATACACAGATTTTACGTTTATTTTCACTCGTTTTGATAAGCATGTTGAGCACCTAAGCGTATACGGTTTTGTACGGTGTTGTCAATACAGTGAAAGGTTTGTGGGCTGTCGCTGCTGTAGTAGAGGTGCAAATGCGACTGCGGAGTGGTGTCTGAGTGGCCACTGATTTTGTACTTTATTAGGAAGCAGTGGCAGGTTGTGGTAAAAATGTATCTTTATAAATGGTGGGACGCATCCCCAACCCCATCACTATCACATAATTGCTCCCAATGTTATACTGTGGTGCGACTGATCCGCCCCCCTTTCAGGGGCAAAAGGCTTGACCTTGACGATCAATATTTCATATAAAGGCCATAAAAATCCAGGAAAAGCAAGCTGAAGCCGATGATTTATGTGTGTAGGCTTGTAGTAAACACGGCGGGTCGTTACCAAGCCGCGGTAAAGTGCGCCGTGATTGGCGGAGCGGCGAGATGTCGCTGGCACGCTGCCACCTCGTCCCGCTGAATCTGCACTCGCTGCCACTTCACGGCTCCATCCAAATGCTTACATACTATTGTTCGCTGTAAAAACTAGTTTGTCCTAATTTAACTATGTGGGGAAACGGCTTTATCCTTGGGAGTAAGTCTCTGCTCGGGTAACCTCTCTTGAAAAATCATTTTGATTAAACTGAAGATTTGATTGCAAGCTGAATTTTAAAAGGGTTTAAGGCGGAATTGGGTAGTTAGCAAGTTGTCTTTTCGTCTGGAGTTTTCGTAGGTAAAAGCGGTATGTCAGCATTGTGTACGACGTAGCACTTGGTATTCAGTAGCTTTATATGAAAATTTATGGAGAACGGCAAATGGGGTAACTGTACATATACCTACTAACTTTAAGGTAATTTAAACTAGATCAAAACTTTAGCGAAAAGATGATTTAATGATAATTCGTACCTACCTGCAAATAGTAATAAGTAGTAGCTTATATCAGAAGTGCATTAAAATCGCAAACAGGTATGTACCTACAAGTGATATCTAGTAGTTAAACTACAATGAATATGTATTCCAGTAATATGCAACTCATACTTCCAACTAACCTGCAACCCCGAGCCGGACCGAAATTTAATAGATTGCTTTCATGTAATAGCTTCTAACGTTTGAAGTAGGAAATTGCATAGTACGCGACCGATGCGGGATTCCGATAATATGAACCTTCTATATTGGGTCAATATCTCATATTTGTTCGTAATATAACAGTAATTGCTTCATTTAGCCTGACAGGATATGAATGAAAGGTAAATGTGCTCAGATTTCGCAGCTCATTTACTTTGAGTACGTAATTTATGTTATGGCGCATATTTATTTACTTCTCACGTTGGGTCTATTGGGAGGTAGTTTTCTGATAGGTTATTTTGTTTAACTGGCATAATATGGGTACTATACACCCATAGTATCCACCTCAATAAGTGCTATAGGTACACCTCTGCCTTCCTCTTTGGGGAATACAGACGAGATGGTTTGTTATTCATCATTCTCCTGCCCTTATCCCGATTTATTTGGGGTCGGCGCAACATGTCCCTTTTCTTCTTCTCAACTTCTTTATTAGTCATCAATCTCTGTAGTCACTCCCTTTCTAGCCATATCATCTTTTACACAGTCCATCCATCGTTTCTTTGGTCTTCCCCTACTCTTATAGCATCGATATCCATACTCAAAACTTTTCTCAAGATATTTTCATTGGCTCAACATTCTAATCCATACAAGACAACAGGTCTAACCATTGTTTTATATATCTTCCCCTTAAGTTTAACGGGAATGCGGGAGTCACAGATTGTTCCCATGGCCTGCCGCCAATTCATCCATCCAGTGTTCATTCTGTGTTTAACTATCTGATCTACTTCAGCAACGCTTTGCACGAGTGAACCGAGATACCGAAAGTCGGAGCAGAATGGGAGAAGCGCGCCAGCAAGTGTTATGGCTCCAGAACTGGAGAGACCGCCGAAATTGCTGAAAATATACTCAGTTTTAGTTCTGCTGATTTTCAAGCCTAAAACCTTCTCCTGCTTCTGTTGCCATTTCACCAATCCACTCTGGATCTCAGGTTCATCCTCACTGACAAAAACAATGTCATCGGTACACAGCATGCTTCAGGGTGCCTCTTTCTATATGTCCGATGTGATATGTATATGTATGTACAGTATGTGCCTGTACATAGCACGAATATAATTATTTACATAACCAAATTACAAGATGATTATTAACATTAACTAAATTAAATTAAAACTAAGTTAAGCTCAAAAAAGGCCCTCGGGGCAATGTACCGAGGATGCTGGCGGCATTTCCTCACTGAATTGCAATACTGATGCGTTGCGCGAGAAAGCCGCCAGCTTTTCGGTCACCAGTTACATCAACTAGACGTTTCGCAATTTCCGCAAATAACTTATGCGCACTGGGACCCCACGGACCGAGGGTCTCGACGCCAAAGGGCACAAAGTTGTACTCTCTGCCAAGGCCTCCATATTTAATAACTTTCAGATTTTCGGCATTTTCTGCCGCTGCACCCGCTTTAGAAGTAGTCCGTTGGAGGTGGGACGGTGCCAGTGTGTCTACACAGGTAGCGTCCCACACAAGCATCCGTCCCAAACTCCACGGGACCAAAGATACACCATCAGGTCTTTTGCCATCATCTCTGACAATGCCAGTCTGCTCAAGAAGAGCAGGCACATTGATGCTGGCAAGAAACCATAGCACGAATTAACTCGACACACTTACCGTGCCAACCTTTTGTTTTTCAAGGCCCACCACAACATATTCCGTGTTGATTGACGTGATGGTTTGTTATTTTTTTTGTTTATTTCTTGAGTGCTTTGTCGACTGCTGGTTCTATGTTTAATACGTGGGGCATACTGAAAGTTTCTGGCACTGGCCACCTACAATAAAAAATAAATAAAAAGCAATTACGGAATTCGAAAATGGAACTTTATGGGTTGTTGTTACTTTTTAATTTGCGAGACTGTCATTTGTCATTTCGAGTTACCACTCAACACGCAGTCGTTTATGGTTTGGTAAAATGATAAAAACGTTTAATGGAGGGACTGTCACGATATTATGGACAGTCATTGACTGTCTATAATATCGTGACAGGTGACGAAACCTGGCTGTATTGCTTTAAACCGGAAAGAAAAAGCCAGTCGGCAGAATAAGTCTTTCCTTTTTGAAGACTTGCTGACGAAAGTTAAGAAAAGTCGAAGCATTGGTAAGAAAATGGTTGCTTCTTTTTAGGGCAAATCAGGAAATTACACAACAGTGGCGCTTGAAGACCAAAGGACAGTGACAGCAGATTGGTACGTCAACACTTGCTTGCCCAGAGTCTTTGAAAAAGTTCGCGAAAAGCGTCCTCAAAACAATGTCGTAACTTCACCACGATAAGGACAACATTCCGGTAAGGTAACGGAAGCGTATTTGTAGGCTTCAAATGTAGAACAGATGACGCATCCGCCATAGAGCCTAGAGTTCGCACCTTGCGACTTCTTTTTGTTTCCTAAAATTAAAGACAAACTTAGAGGCACACGTTTTACGAGCCCTGAATCGGTGGTGAATGCGTTCCACGAAGCCATTGAAGAGGTCCCTAAGGAAGACTGCTCCAACTGCTTTTTACAATGGTTCCAGCGAATGCAAAAACGTATAAATTGTGAGGCATTTACTTTGAAAAACAATAAATGTGTCGTAAGTCTAACATCTGGTCTTATTTATAAGAATCCAGAAACTTTCAGTATAACCTAAGTAAATACTGTAGAATTATCATTCTACAATAAATTTTCGGTATTATTCCTCTTTGCTATCATAAAGTATTCAACCTTTTTCAGAGTTCGGTGCTGGCTTTTGAATATTAATTTGAATTTTTTTGGTTCGTGACAGTTTTTTCTGAAGTGAAGGGCAGAATTTTTTCTCAGCGGAGTCATTGACAGAAACTCTTGCCATCATGCCTAAATTTGATCGTATTAGAAATTTCTATATCTATCTTCGACTAGTATCAATTCCCAAATATATACCTACGAGTATTACGGATTTTTTCCTTTACAGGAGCACTTATTCGAGGTTTGACCACGAGCTCTATAAGTACGAGTTTTTAATCTCACCGGGAACTGGAAAGTTTACCGATTTCGCCAATCTTATTTTTGGCTGCTTCGCCAGAGGCCGAAATGCTGACGTCCGTCGTGTGTGAAACACGACGCTGTACGCAGTAACCGCCAAAGAACGTCCACGCGTGGTTCTACAGGAGACCGCGTGAGATAGCGTCCGAATCACTTACAGATAACCCCATTTGATTTAATTCCACAAATTTATATTTCATCTAGGCCGTCCATGTCCTAGAACTAAAATTTCGAAGACATGCGACATCTACCAACCCGCACTGAGCTCGCGTGGTGGATTACGGCCCACTCCCTCTCACAGAGAGGAGGCCTGTGTCCCAGCAGTGGGAACATTATAGGATGATTATGCTGCTGATGCTGTATATTTCATCTTGGTGTAGTGATTAACGTGTTAAGTAATTTTTTTTTAACGAATCAATGCTCTTTTTCATAGACCTTTTTCATGTAAGCGAATCTAATAGGGCATGGTTACAGCCAAATCCTTTAGGGACGTACATTGACGTTTCCGACACAACATTTCTATTAATCACCTGTCTCATTTAAATAAAATTAAAACAAAATAGGATGCCATTTTCGCCTTTATAAAAAAATCTATTTGGTCCCTTTTTTACGGTATTCTTTTCTTTTATAATAACACAAATTAATTTTAGTATTTCAAGTGACATGAAATGATTTTTATTTAATTACGCCTCAATACGTATACACCTAACTAACTTCCTTTACTATGGCACATGTTCTCTCATTATGTGAGCGTACACGACTGCAAACTTTGAAACAGAACATTCCTATACGTGGGAGTTTCATATCCAACCTTTAACAGAACATAACAATGCGTACAGGCATCTTTGCTATGAGATAATTTAAAAAGAGAACGCTGCGTCGCCGTGGGCTCAACTTTTGCAATTATAAACTGCGTAGCGTAGGTACTGAGAACTTCAACCATCACGTAAAAGTTATTTAAAGCTCAGTATTTTTTAATAACGAGTTTCTTTGACTTTCACATTTTAATTTTATTGTTGATGCTATTTTTTTTAAAGTAGAATCAGTGCGTCAGTATTTAGTTGTTAAACTTGTCTTGTGAATAAAACCTCTCATGCGAGCACCATTGACCAAATTTCTCACAAATGACTTTTTTTTGTACATAAATATTATGAGAAAGGTGCATTTGTAGTTTGTGATAGAAACGAGAGAACAGAGCCGTTAACCTGAGGCTTTTTAGGTAATTTTACCGTTATCTAGACTATTCTAGACCAAACCCTGCCTCAACAAACAAACTGCAACACGACCCTCGTACGTGTCAGAGGAGTATCTCAAACACGTCGCAACACTACGAGTATTATAGTACGTACTATGCACGCCACTCCGTGGTTAATAAAGTGTCGATCGGGTGCAGACGGCGGCGCTTCAATCGATATTACATTATCGTGATTGACTCGGACGCGTCGGAGGCGCACGGCTGAACAAAAGACGATCGTCTTGCAGCGGCCGCGGCTCTGATAACCTTAATTTTTTTGTTAACCTTGATTGACCTGCTGTCAACACGAAAGTGGGGTAGGAGCGGTGCGATAACGCGCTGGGGCCCCATGCCCTGCGCAAAAACCTCGCGTCATTTAGCTTCTTGTCAGTTGAACCGCCGCCACTCATGCCGCTGAGTGGAGCCTGATTGTGAACGTTACTGATGAGATTTTAACGCTTGCTGGCGCTCCAACGGTTTAAACTGATTTAGTTTTAAGCAGCCAGCTAGCAACAGTTTCAATTAAGTACACGATTTGTTGTCGTTTAAAAGCTTTCTCGGTTTAATAGGGGAAGTCAATGATATAAGTTCCAGGAAGTGAATAATGGTTTTATGTTGAGTCACTAAAACAGAAGGGTCTGTTTCAGGGTTGTTTGACGAACGAGAATGCCAAATAAGCAAGTTTAAATATTTTGTTTGTTTGAGCTTGATTTGTGTAAAATATAACTACTGAAACAATATTGGAATTTTTACTTATGAATATAAGTAGTATAGTTTTAAAATCAAAGCACTAAAAACAACTGACTTCCAAAAAAACACTACAAAGTGAAAAATAACTTGAATTTCGGAAGTCGGTGTCTTTAAATCCACCGACTTTCAAAATTAAAGTTATTTTTTAGTTTGTAGTGTTCTTTGGAAGTCGGTTGTTTTTTTTTATAATTTTAATTTTAATTTTTTTTTTTAACTTAGAAATACATTTATTTACATAACCAAATTACAAGATGATTATTAACATTAACTAAATTAAATTAAAACTAAGTTAAGCTTAAAAAAGGCCCTCGGGGCATTGTACCGAGGATGCTGGCGGCATTTCCTCGCTTAACTCATTTTAATTTTTTACTTATAATTTGTATTTTCCTTTAGTTACAATAGCCTAATATCAACCGCTCATCACCTTTTACAAAATATTGCTTCTCCCGAAGCAGGGACGTTTAATTGACATTGTTAAGGAGTTCTCCTGGTAAGAACCAGGAGAACTGGAGCTGATGGTGAATTCACTATCGGCTCCACTTCACTTTATGCATTGTGACGAGCATAAATTGCTTAGGAACCAAATTAAAGGAACTTATCGAATCGCAAACCGTGAAATAATTATTGTTAAGTAGTTCCGGTGGCCATCTGTGGTCTTTAACATCAGCTCTAGTTCACCAAATGGTGCTTTCCGAGAGCAAATGCACGAGTTACTATAAAAATACCCAAATCACTCTAAATATATATATATACTTACGTATATAAAAATTAATCCCTATTTCCCCTGGCGTGACCAAGGGAAATAGGGATTAATTTTTGCTCACAGCATCACGCTAAAATGGCTGAACGGATTTAGATGAAATTTGGCACATGGGTAGACCATGACCTGAATTAGGACAGAGGATACTTTAATTCCGATATTCTCACGAGATCGAGACTTATGCGGGTGAAACCGCGGGGCGCAGTTAGTGTATAATACAATTTGAGAATTTCCCTAGATTTCCAAGGGATCACCAGATTTTGACTTGGTGACAATGGGACTGCCTCGGGAGCAGACCCTTTGAAACAAAAATTGAATTTTCGCAATTGACGGAGAAATCGTTGAAAAAACATTATAAAAAAAAAAACATGCAACGGAGGAACATATAACCTCCTCCATTTTGAAAGTCTATTATGTACATATTTTTTATTTATTTATCTATATATTTATGAAGCTATCGTTTAAGCATCAAGAATTTAATAAAATATTACATATAAATCTCCTCATTCCTACTACTATGTATTACTTATTAATAAGTTGATCACTTAATTTCACAATTCTAACCTATAATTTGAGAAGCGCTTATTCAAAATAGCTATTTTAACTATAAAGTATCTTTAAGATCAATAATTAGGTATAAAGTGATTTAAGGCTCTTACATACTGGCGCGACTTGTCGCGCGACGCGTTGCGACACAAAGGCACCGCTTGTAGCGCTACACGCGGTGTCTTTGTGTCGCGTCGCGTCGCGCGACAAGTCGCGCCAGTATGTAGGAGCCTTTAATATTGACGTTACTTATTTACTTTCTCGTACGGATTAAGTTTTTTAATTAAACGTACGAGCGTCTCTTAGCCACTTGGGCATGATAAAAGTAGGTACCTAGTTATTTGTATCTCATTATTGGCGCTTAAAAGGATAAGAACTACATTGTACTAGATACTTAATTACCTAAATATTAGGCTAATGAGCGACGATATGTCAAGCTAGTTGTGTGTAGTTATTTGTGTTATTCCTTTATAAATGTGCTTACAATTAAACCTACAATTGGTTTGAGGACTTTGTGAGTGTTTTGTTAACAATAATGTACTCGTAAACATATTAATTTATTCCATTTAATTTCATTACACAGGCTCCCCGATACAAATAAAAAATAAAGCGTAATAGCAGAGCGCAGTTACTAGTCTCGATGGCAAATAAAGAAAATGTTCAAGGTGAACCCAGAAGTATTTTTCCAAATGAGTCTTGTAATAATTCCAGACGCATACCGCTGCAGGATACAGGAAACTCTATGATGGAACAACCCAGTAATTTCACCGAAATACTATTTCAAAACTCATTTGTGATGGAACAACCTAGCATTTTACCCAACGTTGTTGTAGTAGCTACCGAGTCTCTAGGTGAATTAAACCGTGTAGAGCCGATACTGACTAATTTAGAACAGCCTCAAAACCTGGAGATTTTTGACTTTGAAATACCAAGTACTATTATTTCGAATTTCAATATTATTGACCCTGTACAAGAAGAAGCATTTATAGCACATGACTCAACGTTCAGTGAATTTCATGGATCGAACCAACATCAGCTAAATAGTGTTCAGATGCCAATGATGGTTGATTCGGGTGATTGTTCTACAGATCAGAATATACTAGTTTATCCACTCCATACCTCACCACCAGTACTTCCACTTTCTAACGAGCGATCCTTGAATGTTGAAGATATTCAGAACCCTGGTACTTCAAGCTCCTGTAGTTTATTGATTAATCCTGAGACAGGTCTGTTAGAAGAAGACTTGCAGGTAGAAGAATCTAACGACAATCACAGCAATGACCTAACATCTATTAAGAACAAGAGAAAGAACAACCAGGTTCTTCGATTACATGGCAAAAACTACAAAGGTCTTCGAAGAACAGGGGGAAATTTGATCGAGACTCAGAAGTCTAAAAGACAACTAAAGCCTGTACCTTGTAATCATGGTACTGTATGCATTTCTGACAGGTCCTTTCTATGCGGGTCTGTAACCGATCAAGCCCGTAAAGATATTTTTGATTATTTCTGGTCGTTGACATCTTGGGAAGCTAAAAAAGCCTACGTACTGGGTTCCACTGCAGTTCGAGATATAATAAAAAGAAGAACCGTAACCACAACTGAAAATGGTACATCAAAAAGAAAAAATACTGGTGCCGATTGTTTTTTGCCTAGAGAAAATGGCGTTAAGGTAAGAGTCTGTAGAGATTTATTTTTGGCCACTTTAGACATAACGAAAGATACCTTCACAGATTGAACCAAAGCTGGTAATAATTCGTGTCATACAGACAATTCAACGCAACGTGCACCTGCCATTCTTGTTGAGCTTAGTACCTCAAATAAAAGAATTTTGAAGTCAGACTCGGTTGTCCAATGGTTAGACCAAAGGTGCCTAGCAATTTTTCATCGATTCGTCCCGGTAAAAAAGCAGGTGATCCCACGGTTGCCGATATAAGATCACTGTTATATATGAACGGTGATTCTTATTATAAATTACGGCATGATGAAACCGAATGGACCTTGTTGCCACAAAGAAGAAACGCTGATCTGTACGAGGAAGCTCCGTGTTTGTTTACTACGCCGAGAAAAATTGATAAAACTAAATTTGATTGTTTACAGTCCTTGAAGTGTTTCATGCATCGAGATAATCACTTTTTTTTATGACAATTTAGATTATTAATTAATTTAAAACTTGTTTTGTTTACTATGCTTATTTAGTACCTACTTTTTGCTTAATTACAAACTGATCTCAAAGTTTGCCAAATATTTAAGTCTAACAACGACTGTGATTAGATTTGATCTCATAGATCGAGACTGCTAAATTGTAAGAATTTAAAAAGATTGTTTTATTACGTTACTTATTATTTTTTAGTTTATATAGTTTTATGTGTAAACCCTGTTTCTTGTGAGTTAATTCGTCCATTAATTAATACTGTTGCAATTTAAACTTTTAAATATTATTATGTTATATTTTTAAATACCTGTTTAATTTTGTTTAATATTTTTCTAATAATAAATACTTTATAAGTGAACTTAAACCTATTTTATTATTTTAAAATAATTTAGTAAATCCGCTAAGTATTCTAGGAAGCACAAAAATGCAAACTATCTAGTAAAAGCATAAATCCGTCATGTGGTGAAAAGTCAGGTAGCGGTAATTACGACCCGAAAAAAAACCGCTATGTGCCCAAATTCACTTAAAAAAAATATTGCTCCTGGAATATCATAGTAAACGGTGAAAAATAAATATTTTTGAATGTCCCGATATAAAGTCAAATTTTCTGCATATTTAGTTTTAAAATAATATTGACAGTTTGAAAAAGAAACAGTTTTTTGCTTCTCCTGAAAAGTTGAATTTTTATCCATAGCGGATTTTGCAGGCGCAGCGACGCTATATAGCTTATTACAAGATAAAAGTGCATGTCGGACTAATCAATGGAGGGTTCTGTAGTTGGGATGAATTAATCCCAAGAAAAAACTTAACGTTGTAGGCGAAAAACATGTTCTCCCATACATTCTAACTGCAAATATAAATTGGTCGACTATTATTCGTTAACGTGTAAAGCCTACTTAGCTGTGATAGATTTCCTTTTAACTTCGCTATAATATGCTATTGACGTGAATGTTTTCACATATCCAATAAAACTATTTACACTTGTCTAACAAAAATTAGCACTTTAAAGTTTAATAATTCGCAAACTGATCCTCGGAAAATGGTTTCACATCGCACACAATAGGATATATGGAGCGGTAACATAAAAAGAAAAGATTTTGTTTTACCGCTTTGTCGGCGTGATTAATATGTATACCCATGCCAAATTACAGCTTTCTAGTACTAAGAGTCTCTGAGCTAAGCCGCGGACAGACAAACTAACAAACAGATGGACATGGCGAAATATTAGTTTTCTTTGTTGACTACGGAACCCTAAAAACATTAGTAGTAAAACAACGTCAAAAAAATCTGGCAGACTTGAAAGAAATCTGTAAAGATTTCACGACTCTTATTAAAAACGTTGAAGTCGGGTCGAGGGGAAAAGTTTTCTGAACTAGGCTTTTAAAGCTCTTTGAACGGGCGGACATGCAAAGCGCGATAATCGAGGGATTCACAAAGGGAAATTAGTTTGAGAGTTGACAGCTTGGTCTAACATGGAAAAAACTGGACATAGTGACGGATTTACATATTTTCCAAGTAAAGGCTATCAAATTTTCAGTACCAGTACAATTGTCAGTATCAGATTTTTTACAATACAACAATTTGATTGTAATGGCACAATAAATAGTTTTTGGGTATATTTCTGAGAGGATATCAAAGCTCAATCATATACGACTAATATGGCGGGGGCAAAACAAAATTATACCGCCCCCGGTCTTCTGAGCATTTCTAATAACATTTTGCAGAAATTGCAACTATTTTAAGTAGCGTTACGTACCTATGTCATAACCTAGAATGTAGCGTATACCGAGCTCTGCTCTGAGCAAGGCAGCTCAGGAAAAATGAGTAAACATTGCTTTTTAACATACTTTTAGCAAAGCAAAAAAAAAATATTATTTCAACCAGTGATTGCTGTCTGTCCTCCGTAATCCTCAGGGAGAATACTTCAAAATTTCATATTAAGAGTGTTGTTGAGGATACAACCGGGCAACCACCCTCTATATCGTCTCACAATCACATCAATATAACGGTGATCGATCGCGCACGGTCAAAAGATCACAAGGAAAAATATCCACGGTTGTTTCATAACATTTCCCCTTATTTCTCATTTAGTAAATGTCACATTTGTAAAATACATTGCCAATATTTCTAATGCTTTTCTAAACACAAAGCGCTCGCAATGAAAAATACGTTGTAAATAAGGTTTCATTAATCTATATACAACGCCATATCGCGATGGAGTCATCACTTCTAAAATGCCATGTGTAATGAAACAAATAATCATTTTTTTAGCGTGTTCTAGCTTTCATACTAACCCTAGTTACACTTTGCACCTATAACGGTTTTGAAACATGTACACGCAAACCAATAAGAGTTGGCACTCTTTGTAATCCAATGACACTACAAAAAGGGGTGAATTAAAATCGAGTCGACAAAAGCGACTTTAATGAGTAGCAATCGATATTCAGTGTGACACGACACCGACTACTAGTTATTAAAGTAAAAACAGTTTAACTTAAGTTATTGACGTACTTTTCAACAGAACTATGCAAAACTTAAATAAGTCTTGTAATAAGAATAACTTGGAATAAAAGCTTAAAGTCTACGCAAATAAAATTAATACACAGAAGTAGTGAGGGGTGCTCATCGGGAATAGTTTGGATCCAATCTTATTAGGAGTTAGCAATTTTCAGTAGCTAGTGGTCCGGTTCCGGCAATCAATGTCTCAGGTGAATTTATCTGATAATGCGCTGCGACTTAATTCGATAATCAGCTTTTGGACTTGTGCAACGCTCTTGCGATAGAAAAGTTAGTATGTTGGATCAAATGTGATATAAAACTTCAGTTAGTCATTTGCTGTTTTGTTACTGTGTTTAAAGTTGTCAAATCAAAATTCCGGATTCATCAAAAATTTCAGTATGGCTGCCAACAATTTTGCGTATAGTGTCAACAAAACGTTAACGTATTTTATTAGCGCACATATTTCTGTTTAATGTTTATTCACGTTATTTGGAATGCAGTCATAGTGAGTATTTTTAGATATTTCTAGATTTCCACGGTGGTCACGCACCGTGAAAATCTTCAAATGAATTCGAGCTTCTAGTCCTAGTAAATAATGTTACTCAAATATAGAATGACACAAATAATATTTTATATTATGGTAGGCAATCAAAATTGTAACTATGTTCTTCGTCTTAGCGTATTGATGGCAAATAAAAAAAATGTGAACATTCAAATATTGTGTTTAGCCCAAAATTCAGCCACGCGAGCTCCGTTCACTGACGCATTCATAAGATCCTCAAGTGCACAGGTGACCTGACATGCGGCCCAAGTTGGAAGGTGAGCCATCGTCTGTAGAGAGACGCTGAAAATTCACTTGAGGTCCTAGTCGTCCATAAACCCCCATCTGTGGAGATTCTCTTTGCTACGGCCGACTTGGGTTCGTAGTCCATTAAGGGATTTCCATGGCAGCCACGGTAACGTGTGCTCAGGTGGAAGGCTCTCAGATGGCTCGATAAAGCTGTGAGGGGGTCCCGCCAAAGATTAAGTCTTTCTGTAGAGGCGTTGCCGTTCGCTGGACCCTTGCATCCGACAAAACTTTTACGGGTTTTATTTAAGCCTTTGAGCTTTTGAGCTTGTAGTTTTGCCCTCTCAGTGCGGCTGGCTATGGTCCTACGAATTTCAGAAAGCGCAATAATTACTCGGCATTTACAGCTGTATCTTCTATGTACAGGTTGACGTGGGTGGAACGGTCCCATTCAGGACAGCCAAATTTAACAGCGGGAAAGCAAAGCGCCATTGTAGTTGTTCGCAGGATTTGGGGAGACGCCCCCCATCTGTTGGAAGTTAAGCGGCGTAGAATGTTTTGGCATATACTTTCAGATTTACATTTTGGCAAATGTTTTTATAAGTAAGCGACCGGTCTAAAGTAATACCGAGGTATTTCGGGTGAGCACTGTGGGTGATTGGAACCCCTGCCATGAGATGTACAGTTTACGACCCGCTTGCCTGTGTAACGAAGGTGGAAGACGCACGATTGGGTTTTTGAGGGATTCGGTTTCAAAGCGTTATCGGAATAATAGTAGCTGAGATCAGTAAGAGCTGTGGATAGTTGGGCCTCAATCTCCTGAAAGTCAGTGGGTTGACAAGTTAATATCAGGTCGTCTGCGTACAAAAAGTGGGTTGTATTTGGGCTCACCGGTTGGTCGTTGATGTAGATGTTGTATAGCAGAGGAGCCAGAATGCTATCCTGAGGTAGTCCATTTTTTGGGCTCGCCATCAACTTCCATCTTCAAGGAGACTCACCTGAAATCGTCGGTTACTAAGCAGTTCTCGAAGAATTCGGATAAACTTTAAATCCTCTGTCGGATTGGTAATCTTCCTAGAGTGTTTAATATTTATGGTGTCGTAGGCTGCCGACATGTCCACGAATACTGCGCTGGTCACTTTCTTCATTTCAAATCAATCCTTGATGTGTTGAGTGAGGTTGAGGATCTGGCTGCAGCAGCACTTCCCTGGTCGAAATCTTGTTCTGGAATTCATTTTGGGTCAACGAGATTTCTGAGACGAGCTAACAGGAGCCTTTTGAACTTTGAACAGTTTGTACGTGTGACAGAAAGAGACTAAAGTTTTTTAGTATCCTCATGTGGTTTTCCAGGTTTGGGAATAGCAATAACTTTTGATCTTCTTTTGGCTATGCTGGCCGCCGCAAGTAAGCAATGGTTAACACGTTGCAGCAATCACGATACAGAAACTGGACCGAGATGTTTAATTTTCTCGACTGATATGTCATCCACTCCGGAGGCCTTATCAGAGCTCAGCCTTTGAATGGCCAGAACGATATCCGTTAGTGTGAATAGATCGCATACAAAACTGCAGGTTGAGGGTTGGGTTGTTTGTTCTGGGAATTCTGCCTAGGCGTTTTGGTGGTTTGACGTTTAAAAGGAGTAGGTGAGCAAATTGTTTAGCCGTAACTGTACTAGGCTTATGAGTAAGAGTGGTTCTCTGGTAAGTTTTCAGATGGTGGTCCACGCTTTTTACTATTGTGAGTCATTTGGATGCGTCGTTCACTTATAAGTGAGAGCAGTCTTTCTCCAGCTTCAACGGTCTCTACTGAGAAAGGGTCATTGTTGTAGAGTTGTTCATACATCTTTAAGAGCTCACCAGATTCCTGGGATAGACCGGGGGGGGGATGTACGATGAGCGATATCCTCGGGGGATATATTTTCCAGATGTTACGGAGATTACGCTTACAAATTTGTCGTAGTTGCGGACTTTGAAAATTGTTCCCTTTCATCTATACAAAGTGACGTTTGAATGGCACTACCATTGGATGGACAGCGGACTGGTATACATGATCGGTCTATGTTGTTCAATTTCAGGAATCGGTTGGCCTATGCTACTTTTGCTCTGAGCTTCTGCCCATTTTTGCAACAGTTTGACCGTCATTGTTCGTGGAGCAATACCACCAACTGGGGCTATCCCAGTTGGTGGTATTGCTGTTAGTAAGTCGCTAACTACTATTTTTGTGCGGTGAGTGTTGAAATCAGGTGTATCGAGTTGAATACGGGTGCCGAGGGTTTATACACAGATGTTACACCTGTGTGAAAGGCCTACTCTGTCCTCCCATACCTATTAACACTGTAATTTGAAAACATTGTAAAAGCCAATTATTTTTAAAAGAGTAACCGTGGAGTTTCTTGCCAGTTCTTCTCCATAGGAAAATACCAATTGGAACCGTGCCGTAGCTTCTGACAATTCATAAGTGCCCATGTAGGTTTATGTGAAATAAAATATTTTGATTTGATTTGAATTTCGATATTATCATCATTAGAGCATTTTGTGGCGATGATAGTCACGCCGGGAGCAGCAAACACTACGTTACCGTGCTTTGGGTGACAGATCTCGGTGACAAGTGACAGTCCAGGAATGTAAGGCCTGCTTTGGGTGGAATCTCGATGGGTCTCATCAACACATAAGATGTCACAATGTGTCTTGCGAGATAATTCAGAACGAATTTCTGCTTTATCCTTATCTCTTCGATATTGATTGAGATTATACATAACTGTTTGTCCCTGAGAAGCATATTAGAACTTATTTTTGCCATTGTGGTGAAACGATTAGCCAATCGACAGATGTCGCGGGCCCTGGGTGCGTTGGACGTAGCAGAGGGTCAGAGGGTACGTCACTCGGGAATGCTCCTTTCATGCACCCATTTCAAGCATACTATGTTAATATCTGTATATTTATATATTAATTACATATTTAAATTGGAAACCTCTACCATTTTCCCCAGATTTTGAATATCACCCCAAAAAAATATATTTGTATAACTCTGGATCACTATATTTTGTTAAAACAAAGAACAGCGTGCTTTTCGAGATAAATGATGAGATACTGCGGGGTTGGGATTAGAACCCACAACCTTTGAAAGGACGACCTTATCATTAGCACGATAAAACGTAACCCAAGGTGTAATGACGTCAGATAAAAACAAAAGGATCACATTTTCAGCTTCAAAGTAGAAGTGTTGATAAAAATAACACTGTTGGTTGATTAATACACAAGCACTTTTTTTAAAATAGCGTGCAGTAAAATGGATAAAGGAAAAAGTTCAAAATATTTTGTATTGTAGTTAATGTAGCAGATTTGTAATGTTTTTGGAATAGGTATATTATCCACCTGTTAATACTAAATAATATATTCAAATACAGGAAAAAAATACTAAATGATACGATCACATTACCGGTACCAACCACTATGTCTTTCGGTTGATTTTTGGTTCAGGCATACATTCGTTTGAGTTCTAATAAATCACAAAATGCCCACGGGAAATCAACTTACCCGTGAACGGACAATTCATATTGGGAAACCGCAAACATTATACAATATGCGTGTGGAGTGTGTGTTTGTACGAGTAGGTGTACCTTTTTACCTAAAAAGTGTGCAACCATAGTGTGTGCATTTATAAAACCTGGGGATTTTTGTTGCATTAACCCTTACGACTTGCTATGTATTTCCAACCAAATAGAACCAAAACGACAAATGTGTCATTTTTATCAATGTCAATGACATATGTGTCACTTTAGAGGGCAATATTGTTATTAATGTTGTTTGCATAAGTTATTTGCGGAAATCGCGAACAGTCTAGTTGATGTAACTGACGACCGAAAAGCTGGCGGCTTTCTCGCGCAACGCATCAGCATTGCAATTCAGCGAGGAAATGCCGCCAGCATCCTCGGTACAATGCCTCGAGGGCCTTTTTAGGCTTAACTTAATTTAAATTTAATTTATTTAATTAATGTTAATAATCATCTTGTAATTTGGTTATGTAAATAAATCTATAATATGTTGCTAAGATAAGTTAGTATTGATGGATATTGTCTGTGGTCTGTTCCAAAATTACTGGATGAAAATGTAAACAAATCGATCAGAAAACCTACCTGTGCAGGCCAATTTGTAGTAGTAGCCTTATGTATTTGTATACCCAAAGTACAAATTTAATTTTAAATCATCTTAGTGATGTCTTTCTTTTCACAATTCACAATTAAACCTCAATTTAGGTCGATGATTTTTCAGTTGTTGTTATTGTTGTTTGTTCTTCTTGTTTTTTGTTACAATTATATTCAACTAGAATATAATTCTTGTTCAATGTTTCAAAATCGGTCATGAGAGTTACAGTCAAATAAGTGTAATTTAACTTTGTTCGATAAATCAGTCTCGTTGTTTTATAATGATTCTCATGATTATGGAACTACGTAAAGCTGTAACAGGTGTATAGGATAAGTAGACTTTGAGCTAAAAAAACATTTGTTCAGAAATACCGCACTGTTTGGATATAAACTTAATCACTAGGCCGCCATATTCGTGTTTCATTGCAGGACATAATTAGCACAAATTACCAAAATGGACTCGTTCTACGATATCATTTTAAACGTGATATCTGTTTCCGCACGCGCCTGCACCTTTCAACAAAATGTACGGGAACGTGGCACGGGGCATTGAGTAGAATGATTACTTAACGAATTAATATCCTTGCTTTTCAGGAAGTCCATTTACTAAAGAAATACGTCGGATTTTCGGGTGCGGCACATTCGTGTTAGCAGTAGTAGGTACATGTTGTGCGGTAGTTAGGATTTTGCGGAAATACTTCAGGTATATTTTTTTGGAAATTAAGATTTACTTGTGAGAAAACGAATAGACATAATATCAGTTGACGTAACGAGTGTCTCAACTGTATCATAATAACGTAGTACCTACGGAACGGAGGAACGGAGGAACGGAGGTACATCCTAACTGATATTATAAATGCGAAAGTGAGTTTGTTTGTTTGTTACGCCTTCACGCTAAAACGGCTGAACGGATTTGGATGAAATTTGGCACATGGGTAGACCATTGATTAGGACATAGAACACTTTGTATCCCGATATTCCCACGGGATCGAGACCATGCGGTTGACAGATAGGTAAACCCTATAAGCGAACTCTTGTGCTGAAACTGCACGTAACCACCTGCTGTGTATGTACACAGCAGGTCGTGATTAAATTAATCAAGGTGATAGGGACTACGACAATTAAAGACACCTCGGTTCCATTCTCTCCAATTAAGCTTTTCTTAGCACTTTACAATTGCCGAAATAATTGAGTCGTGAAGTCAATTACGTACGTTGAAGACTCCACCACTTAGTTCCAATTTAATGTCTACTGTTTTATTTTGTACAAATTATGTATTTTCTTATCTCACCCAGCTTTATGACGTATTTGATCGCTTACGAACATGTATAAAAAGCAATAAGTGCTTGTCGGTGCTATCAAATCCTTAAATACACGATAAGGCAATCGTTACTGGTTGTCAGTAGAGCAGAAATCTCTCAAAATGATATCGTTATTTTCGTAGTTGGCCTTTTTGACTGAACTCTGTGTGAAAGTTATAAGCTGCATTTAGAAAGACAGAAAACTGGGAAAATATCCAGGTTAAAGATGCACAAAATCATTCAAACCATAACCAAGTTGTGGAAAATGGCATACAGCGCAGTCCACGTTTTGGTTCTTGTGACGATCAATCACAACAGCCTGACAGTGAAAAACTGCCGCAACGCTTCCCGTGCTATCAATCTGGCCACGGCCACCTTGCAGCCGGAAGTAAGCCACCTCACTAAATCAATGACAACAGCTCACTTCGCAACCGACGCTTTTTGTGGAAACAAAAGATTCATTTACAATCTTATTGAACCGAGCGTCTTCCTTGTACTTTGTATATTTATGTAGAGGACTTGAACGTTGTTATAGAGCTTTACCTGCTCCGATAAAATGGCCACTCAAAACCCTTAGAAGGTCACACGATGGCATTGTTCTGCCAACAGCCAGCCATTTGTTGAATATGGAACCACCTTACGCTTGGTGAAGAGCGCATAAGATCTTTTAAGCGAAATAAAACAGTAATAAAATGTAGCAGGTAGTGTAAGAGTAATACTAGGTTAATAATTCCTGCTTAGTAAAGTGCTCGATGTGAGTTTTAGTTAGCAGAAAGTAAAAACCGAGAAAATGGGCTGTAAAAAGGCACGTAAAGTAAAAATTAAAATTATAGTGAAGCGTGAAACCGTGCCGGTTACGCAGGCGGTCTCTAGGTCTAGGCACGGTGTTGTAGTATTTTTAATTCCCGGCTTTAGTGAGGTGCTCTCAATGGCTCACTTGGACCCTGTAGTAGCTTCCACCGGCTCGCTGATGACATTTACACTTTTTACTAACGTTTCGCGCGCCCTTACAAAAAGGGTTTACGAGCTCTCCTTGAGTTTTATGTTGATAAACTACTTCGCTTATTCACTGTTCCCTCGCTCTTTCCGCCAACAAGACGCGCGCCTTCTTTTTTTAATGTATTCACCGTATATCAAATTGCAGAGATAATCTGTTTAACAGTCTCCGCATTACGGTCTACAAGGTACTGTATACATGCTTGCATAGACATAAGCTTGCGGTTCGCGTCTAGACTTGTCTTTTTCCGCCTTTTCGTTAGTTTTAGCTCATGTTTCTTTTCAACTCAATTCGCATATCCACAGCTAAGGACACAGGTGGAAGCTTGGACTGAAAATGGGATAGATTATAATATGGTAGGCACAGATGTCGGCAAAATTACATTTACCATTCATAAGAACGAAGCTTTCCTTATAACATAACAGCAATAATAACATCGTATCATCTTTGCCAAAAACACAATAAACTTCACAGTATAACTTTCCAAGAGTCGCTGTTTCAGTCTGCATATTAATATTTGTTCTAAGGAAGGAAATATTCATTGGCATCGCATGCAAACTTTATATTGGATACAAAAATTTAATATTATGTCGCCATTAAAATCCAATAAAGATCTATGTAAAAAAGATTCACGTTTTCTGTAAAAGTCGTTGAAAAAGTAATACGTAAGGAGAGCGACGTGGAGTCAGTTGTATGACAAATGGCGGGTTTCGCTTCTTTTATTTTTTTTTCGATCTTTTCTCAGATTTCGCACTGACACTTTAGAAATTAGTTTTGTGTTGTGAATAATGGGTGTCTTAATTTCAATTATAGTTTATGTAAGAGGAATCATAGTCCATTTACGAGTGTTGTTCGTATAACGATGTATAATTGTTGGGTATTTGACTGTTTATCGGAAATTGTCGTGTTGCCGTGCCGGAGTAGCGTGTCAACGACTAATATCGAAAGTATCCAAAGTAATTACTTGTTGAGTTAAAAGGCACTTACTTTATCAAATGTGTAGTCATTATTCGAAAGTATTTTATGAATATATCACTGACGTTTAATTCTACTGCAAAATATTCTGCAGTAATGTGTTTCTACACTTCATGGTGCTAGTATCGATGTGAACTTGTATTCAAATAAGATTAATAAATGCATTAATTTGTGGAATACGGATGAATGTAGATAATATTGTCAGTCACGACATTTGTACATTAAGAACACATCAGAAATCATTGTTTTTGAACGAAACGTGTAGAGCTGATAGATAATAAATACGAACATTTCAAATTATAAGTTTATTTTAACTAACGATGTGCTAGTAAATAATTAATTACTTATACATAAGTCAATATAACTTTAAAATACTTCCGGGGTTTCTTGGTATTGGACCTTGTAACCCCGGCCCATAGTGCATATATCATCAGATGTTTGTGTACTTAAGTACCTTACTAACTGTGTAACTTAAGTACCTTACTGTTTGAAGGCTTACTCATTGCATATAATTCAGTAATTCTCTATAAGAAAAAGAACGTGATAATACGTTTAGTGACGTCACCCCGTTATGCGCTTTATCTCTTAAGTTTCTCAGCAACATCTCAATAAAACATATTACTACAACTCGTAAAAATATTGAATGATGACAGTTTTATGACGACGCTACGTAGATTGGAGTCAAATACAATAAAACCGAAAGGCGAAATACTGCGAAATAGTTTATTTCAAACGTCAGAATGAAAAAGCGCTGTCAGCGTTACAAGCGGTTGGATTAGAAAATGTGGCGATGAATGTAGTCGGCTGCAGGCAGATACTTTTATTCCGAACGAGGTTTGCCGGCGCCGTCACTCACGAGGTGTTACTTTTTTATTGCCTCGCTCTTTACATAATGGTTTGATGGCGTCTATGTCGATGTCGGAACTGAGCTTTTCAATATAAAGCTACAGCGTTGGGAACGGAACTTCGCTGATGTTTTCGAGATTAAGGAAAGGGTAGTGTTTAGGTGGCCTTCTCGCCAATCTCACAGTAGATTATTTTTGGCTATTTATTGACAAGCTCTTCCTTGCAGTGGCAATATAGTTACTATTCAAGCAATACTCACGCAATTTAGATAAATGTTACGGGATATAACAACCTTCATTTCGCTACGCGGATCACTTCGCTACGCGACGTGCTACGGCGTAGCGCGCACTGTGCTACGATGTTTCTTCGTGGGATCAATTCCCCTCGATCAATTATGCTTTCAGTGAAACTTTTAACAAGCCCCAAAACCATTGCAGTCAAATTGTCCTGTTTCTCGAGATTGTAGAACTACTGCATAATGTTATTTATCATTTCATAACAAGTACGCACTTACTGTTGTATAACACCCGTCAGGTTGGAGGATCCTCACTTTTTCTGCGGAGGATGAGTGAACTTTACACCCTATTCCTCGTGCCTCTATAGTTACAAATCATACGTAAAGAAATAACATTTTGATTTATGGAACACCATTTTATTTATAAAAATGAATTCTAATTCATAGCTTGATTTTGTTCATTAACAAGAAACAATCTCAGTATTCACGAAGTAGGTATCTCTAACTTATCTTGAGCGGTAATAACAGCCACAACAAGTACTGCGTTTATAAGATTTCCTGTGTAACAAACTGTAATTCTCGGGGACAGCCACATTTATGGCGAGTTGATTTTCAGCACCGGAAGCTCCACCATGTTGGGTGGACTAAGTAGCGGAAAAGGCGAAACCTCACTTCCGGTCAAGGCAGCTCGTTAATATTTTTCTTATTTCTTTTTTTTACTGCTTTGTGAAGCAATAAATATAAAGAAAAGAAAGAAAAATCTGTTTATTTGTCACAGAAACACGTGCATACAAAAAGATAATTAACTCGAGTAGGTATAAACAGAAAAATAAAACAAAATGGATCTACATGAACAGACCCGTATCTGTCCAATATCCAATGAGATAGAGTTCCTTATAACGTACCTTCATAATAATGTAGATATTTGATGCTTCTATGTGATTTGAATCAGAAACCTTGCCGACAGAAAAAGCAAACAAATCGAATCCCGGATCAGTATAAAGCTGGTAGTTTGTTAGTGAGTTTAGTTGTGTGCCAGATAGAAACAATTGGGAGCATTGTCATAAAAGTTAATAAAGCAATAAGGTCAGGCTAGGAACTACTCGCTGCACGCGCTCGCGGCCGCTCTGACTCCAACAATTCTTGTTCACGTCTCTTTTGAGTGTTTCATATCGAAGTTGTTCTATACTGTTCCTTTGTAAATTATTAAGTATTTGAACAATGTTTTTCTTCTGAGAAAAGAAGGAGAGTCGACATATTATCGATATTCCAGCGAACCTCGGTGGGATCGAACAATAACAAAGAAAAGGAACTTTTTAACTGATTAGGTATTGCCTCGTTTCATAGTTCAGTAACAAATCGTTTTCCTTACCGATCGGGAAATTTTGATCTGCTTGATTGGTTCTTTGAAAATATCTTGCAGACAATTTTACATTTAAACGGTTTTAACTACGGCACTAGGTTTATTAGAATATGGTGGGAACCCTACTTTGCCAAGCTACGAAGACTATCCTATACTATTGGTGAAAATGCCAAACTTTGTTAAAACCAAGTAAAGTTGGTATGGCATTAATTGGTCAAGGACAGCTAATGAGACACAATTGATTTTCTATTGTTTGACTCCGAATCGGTGTCGTGCAGGGCTTAACAGTTTAAAAACCTAGCATCAGTAATTTAAAAAAAAAAAATTAGGTTAGTGAAATGTATTATAGTACGCGTCAAACTTAATGGCGGCTCTGAAGTGTGCTCTGCCCTCACCCTCGCTGACACATTAATTCGTTACTGCGCAGCGACTCGCCTCATGTTCCGAGCCGCCATAAAGTTTGAATCGGGCTGTATCGTTATATAAAGAAAAAACTACAACACTTAGAGTAGTACCGTATTGTAAACAATAAAATGTGGCATACGAAACTATTAACACACATAATTACAACTAATAGTGGTACCTATAAACTGTATATAGTGCCCTTCATTTACAAACAGTACGATAAGATCTGTCCTTAGGTAAATAAGTCGGTGCATACTAATGTTAGCCAATAAATCTGCATAATTCACACCGACATAAAATTGAAAAGAAAGTGTCAAAAAAGTTTTATTGGGACCATGGTATCCTTGTAAAATTTACGAGGGCAGCTCCGGTTTCGCCGTAAAATATATTTTCTGGGCGGTAAGGCTAGGCATGGAGTGAGTAATGGAGCGATGATTCGAGCGAACGTGATTGTCACCTGCGCAAATACTGCCGTAGTTAGTGCGTATTAGTCTCCCTATATGAGCTCATGAATTGCTATAAAATATGTAACTTAAACATCATTGTTTTTCCTCAAACATGTAGTCACTGTTTCCAAAAAATACTAATTCGTATTTATTTTGATTCGATACAAGTTGTGCATCTTCATCTAGAAAATATCACGCGACGACCGTCTAATGACAGACATTTCTTTATCCGCACCTTGCGATCTCCTTATTTGCGAAACGAATATGCTCATTCCATTTCCTCATTACTCCGTGGGATCAAGCGGCCATATTGCGTGTGACCGGGACCCGAGACCCGTGACCCGCTACCTGTAATTACAAACATAAACCTCTACTTGTGTACAAATAGTTTAATGAAAGGGTGTTTAGTTACGTCACCCGTTACTTACTTGCAGCCCTTGATGTGTTAATCCTGACAAATTAAGAAGTTACTTTATGACACGTGGTACCTATAGTCGCCCAACAACAGTTAGGAACAACAGCCTTGTATCATGTAGTGATCGGTGTATGTTAGTAGTTGGTCATCAATGAACAACAACCTGCCTCATTACTTTAATTAGACAATCCTCGGAGAATTTCTTGTTCATGTGCGTTATCACAGCAGGTGGTAACAATCAGGGTACAGAGTAGCTCGCCGTCCGATAAGGACCAGGCCCGGGTCGACGACGCGTTGTGTTCCACGCGCGCTTCAAAGTGATGTCAGCATAAGTGTAGGGGTCCACTAGGGCCGATGCCTGCCGGGGCCGCGGGAAAGTCCGAAAGGGATACCGTGGCCCTGGCAACACACAGGCAACGGAAGGAACACGGGTGGGTTTTAGTCTGTAAGAATCTGACACACCCTCCCGCTCCGCCCAGAGCGGGAGAAGTTGTTTGAGATTTCCCACCCAAAAAAAAACGTGGCAACAATCAGATTCATGTAATCATGACGTTTGACTGCCGCAACAGATTTTGAATACGATTACCATTTACTCCGAAATTAGCATGATTAATCCGATAATGCAGCATGCATTAGAAAGGTGTAATTTAAGGGTGTGGTACAGACCATCAAACGGAACAATTTTCTCCATGGGACCAATATAGTAATCGCTAAATAATAATCAGCCGTCCCGGACATTTGGGTCGAGTAGGTATTAAAATTCTGTATGGGACAGTTCATATATTTTTTAACAAATAAAAAAACAAATATACATACAGTATAAGACACATACGTTGTACATTGTGATACATGCAGTATAAGGAGGAATTGTAGTTCCTTAAAACCTTTACTCAGTACACACGAAATCAACTAAATCCATGGGCTCATGGAGGAATTGTAGTTCCTTAGTACCTTTACTCAGTACACAAAAAATCAACTAAATCCATGATCTTATGGAGGAATGGTAGTTCCTTAGTATCTTTACTCACTACGCACGAAATACAACTAAATCCTTGGGCTTATGGAGGAATTGTAGTTCCTTAGTACCTTACTCAGTACACATGAAATCAACAAAATCCATGATCTTATGGAGGAATTGTAGTTCCTTAGTACCTTTACTCAGTACACACAAAATCAACTAAAACCATGGGCTTATGGAGGAATTGTAGTTCCTTAGTATCTTTACTCAGTACACACGAAATACAACTAAATCCTTGGGATTGTGGAGGAATTGTAGTTCCTAAGTACCTTATTCAGTATACACCAAATTTTCTAAATCCATGGGCTATTTATATCCAAATGACAATTTATAATTCGTCAAATAAGACAACGACTGTTTCAATTTCAAGCTATGATATTTATTACATATATGCAATAATGTTTAACGATTCTCAATTATATTGTTAGTTGATTATCAATCAAGGTGATCTTGGATCTATTTTTGAACACTTTAAATCAGTATGTATCGTTTTGGTTTCATATTAAAAGTACTTCTTAAATTGATATATTTTCTAACCTAGATGAAATCCCGATAGCACGAATTTTGAGTAGGTACCTACCTCAGATTATGGTTCGCTCCAGTAAATCTATCTAGAGCGGCGCGTGTCGTCATTTTCGGTAAAGATATTATTATTTGAATATCATAGTGGTGAAAGATTTTACTTAAATACGGTAGCTTTTTACGTGTTTCCCAACCATTTTAAGTTGTCAGTAGAAAACCAAACAGAAGCGGGACTCAAATGTACTCAAAGTGGATTTAAGATAGCAAAGACCACTAACCACTATTGAAGCTCTGTAACCTTACCGGGCACATACGAACTCCTCAAATTCTGGTTTGCAACTAAGGATTTGTTTATCGGCAAATAATCATAATTTCAGCCGAAATACGCCTACTGCTGGATATTGGCCTCCCCAAACACCGCCACCTCGGCTTCGATTCCTGCGGTGTTCACAAGGTCATCGGTCCACCTTGTGCGAAGCCTTCCAACGCTACGTCTTCCGGTACGCAGTCGCTACTCCAGAACCTTTCGGCACCATCGGCCATCTGTTCTGCGAGCAATGTGCCCTGCCCACTGCCAGAAAATAATAATTTGATGGAAAACGTAACAGTACCTCGTGGTGAAGTAATAATGGGCGTATCGTACCCGAAACTGTTGGCACCATTTGGAACGCGTATACTAAGCATAATTTATTTTTCTCTGATGATTGGCTTCGAGCCCGTCTGTCACGCCTAATATCACAAAACAATTAACACAATATTTGTATAAACATTCCATCGCAACTCGATATTTCTGCTGTGGAGTAGAACAAATAGGAGGAGCAAGTTCTGAGTGTAACCAGTGAATGAGTCCCGAGAGTGGTGGGAGGGCACTATCCTCCACTCAAATTATTCATTAACTTAGACGAGCACTGTGCGTTCGCCATTACTGTTTGAGGTTGGCTAAAGTTATTAGTACTAGCTTTGATTCCTACAGTACCTAACTAGACCTAGATTTGTTTTAAAAATATATATGTTTTCTATCATGTTTGATATTCATAAGTACCTACGTAAAAATCCGCTCCAAATGTGTTTCGGAATGTAAGATTCCTAATATAAAATGTTCTGACTATTTTTTCACAATTTTGTTCTATTTGTCTGCATGACTAGTTGGTAAAGTCTCTTTCTGTTCATTTTTCCAGACAGCAGCTGTCCTCACCGGACCCGCAGCTCGCCACAATGGAGCTCATTATCTTGCGCCGGCTCCGACTCACCCAACTGAAAGGTACCGCACCCTAATGCCAACTATTTTCACATTACACACAACGCTTCCATGCAAATGACCCTCTCATCAATGAAACTCCGCTCCAAATAAACCTACGTCACTATCGGTCTATTACGAAATACCTTTCCATTGAGGTTTTTAGCGGCAGGCTTAGTAAACTAGTTCTAAAAATAACGCAATGGATTGTGTAACAAGAGTTCGTGTTGGTTGCTTGGTGCTGTGATAGTAGTGTTCCAGACGTCAGATGATGCGTGTCGTGGCGGCCTCTTCAGATCAATAGTTTGAGAATAGACGCTATGCTGTAACGTTCCTTTGTCGGTAACTACAGACATTCGGCGTTTCGTCCTTACATTATTATGTTATTAACTGATTTTGATTCTCGTAGCATACCTTAACTTGAGAGTAGTGGTGGCCCACTGGTAACGGCCCCGACTTACGAGTGGGTTCAAAACCAGACAGGCGCTTTACTTTGTGTCAATAATTTCATTACCACTGCTCTCAAAATTGTGAAGGAAAACATCGTGAGAAAACTGGCATGTCCTAGAACTAAAATTCGAAGACATATGACATCTGTCAACCCGTACTAGGCCCGCTTTACAGCCCACTCTCTCTCGAAGAGAGGAGACCTGTGTCCCAGCAGTGGGAATATTATAAGCTGATTATGCTATGCTATGCTATGTGTGCTACCTTAACTTTGTTAATGGCAACAAGAAAAGTGAATAATATTCTGAAAAATTACCATCACCTACGTTTATTAATTGCTAACTATTGGTGCCTATCTTTAGGAATTTGCAAAAAAGATCATATGCACAATTTGTTTCTTAACAAAATTTCATTATTTCGGCACCTTATTTGCGATATCAATTTTATTATGTCACTTTAAGAACGTAAGTAAAATATTTATTTCTTGGTAAATTATATGCAAAACGACCAGCGCGCCTGTTGGGCATAATTAAGTAGATTAATAATCATTGTTGAGAAGATCGTTCAAGTACGATGTTATGTAGGAGTTTCCTGTTACTGGGCGATCGATTCATTAGACGGATTTACGGGTTTTTCCATCAGCGTGTCAGGGATTAGCCGAGTATTGCTTCCTTAGCTTACGTCTACGTCGTCTAGTTACGTGCTGACGTACCGGATTATGTGGTATTAGCGCTCGATAGACTGATAATAGGTATCGAGCATCGAACTCTGGTTGATAGATACTCGGACCCATTTTACGGGGATTAATGAATTGTTCGATGTATTTGGCTACTTTTTGTCCTCATATTCGTATTAAAAAATGAAGACTAAAAAAAAAAAAGATAAGCGTGGATCGCCCTGAGGACACGGTGGAGCATACGGTGGAGGTCTGCCCGGCTTAGGCAGAGCACCGCCCCTTGTCCTCGTGGAGGCGATCGGCGGCAGAGATCTCTCGCATCCGGCCCTGGATCAGGCCATGGTACGGAGCGAGAGGGCATGGGCAGCCGTCACCTCCTTCTGCGAAGCAGTAATGCTCGCGAAGGAGGAGGCGGCACGGGTGAAGGAAAGGCAAATTTCGCGCCCTCTCACCCCTAGCCGCCGCAGGAGACGCCCTAGGCGTCGGGAATCCCGGGCGGATTTCCGGCCAACGTAGGCGCGGGCTTACGGACGATGAGCAATGGGTAGCTCACCGTCCGGTAAGGACCAGGCCCGGGTCGACGGCGCGTTGTATTCCACGCGCGCCTCAAAGAGATGTCGTCAGCACATGTGGAGGGGTCCACTACGGCCGATGCCTGCCGGAGCCGGTTACCGAGGCCCCCGCAAAACAGGCAAAGGAAGGAATACGGGTGGGTTTTAGTCAGTGAGAGTCTGACAAACCCTTTCGCTCCGCCCAGAGCGGGAGAAGTTATTTGATGATTTCCCACCCAAAAAAAAGCGTATTCCATAATATAATTCATTATACCCATAGATACACACGATACAGTGCGCCACGACCAACTAAACGAATGTCTGAAAATGGGTAGACAGGTCAAAATTTATCTTGAATCAACAACCTCCCTTAAAACTGTCCCATTTATTAGTTTCATTTTATAGTGAATTAAAATAAATCGAGCACATTAAATCGGTAATGCTACGACTATTTGAATATGTCATCAAGGTCAGTACTACAATATAGGTCAATAGTTGCATTTGACAAATTTATTTGGAACGACGGAAACCGATTTGAAGGCATTGAAAGTCTTGCATACAAAACAACCGACATTTCTATTTCGATTCCAATTTACATATTCTTCGAAATTCGCAAAACATTGTTGATCGATTTCTCGTTGGCACGTGCATAGGTTTATCATTACAGACACTACTGATGATATCTTCTACCTATGGAGGATTCGAAATCGAAAAAGGTCTTTGGATCCAGTAAGTGTGTGCAGTTAGCAGAGTTGCGTCCTTTATCCCAAATTTAGGTCGAGTGCGGGCAATGACTATACAGCCAAAATCATTTGAATTTGAAATTCATTTATGAGATTTTATTGTTCTTAAAATGTGGAATTGATAGATTTCGATTTTATATATATCGATATTATTGTTGCGCAACTGACTTGTGCAACATTATGTTTGGAACATCGTCCTGACATTGTTGCATCGACCAATCACAACCGCTGTATTTTCTTCGTCCCCCGTCCCGCAGTGGTGAGTCGTGTGCCTTGACAAAATCGGTCTATCAGCTCTCAAGTGCTTTAATTCTTTTTGAGTGCGAGTTACGATGTCGATAAGACATGGTGCCCCTTTATAGGTGAGATTGCTTTTTATCGAAAGTTCCGGTAAAGCGTACGAGACGCACCTCGGTAAGCTCTTATGACGTTTACTTATCTATTTCAAAAGTTAAACATAAATTATACATATTCACATGCTTCGGTATATAATAGCTATACGCTGTATTATGTGGTTGAAGGTTTAAATTGTATTTTCGTATGAATATGGAATAGAAAGGATTAACTGTGATGGGCTCCCATTGTTATTATACGAATGATAATAACCCGTTACGTCATTAGGATCGTGTACGTTTAAGTTTATGTCAAACTTTCATATTATTAAAATTCATAGCATCAATCGGAATTGTATGTTTACACTTTGTTCATGGTTTTTGCTGTTCCAATTTACTTAAACTGATTCATCTTCGACCTGGCTTTATTCAGTAAAAGCTGCGCCCCGCGGTTTCACCCGCATAAGTCTGCATTCCTTGGGAATATCGGGGTAAGAAGTATCCTATGTACTAATTCAGGTCTTGGTCTACCCATGTGCCAAATTTTATCCAAATCCGTTTAGCCGTTTTAGCTTGAAAGAGTAACAAACAAATAAACAAACTCACTTTCGCATTTATAATGTTAGGATAGGATGAGATTAGAATTGTTGCTAGGAAAAGTTGTTCAAGCAAGAAGAAGTGCTTTCTACTAGATTTGTACACATTTAATTTCGGCTGTCTAAAGCCACACGGCACTTTGATGCGGCGTAATACTGGATTTCGCAAAATTATTACTCTCACGACATACGAGTACGACATGCCAGCTTTACAGAGAATGAAGTATTCCCACTATACTTTGTGATGCTGGTATCAACTCATCTTCTAAAGATCTTTTAATTAGAAACGGTTAAGAGGTCGTAAATGCTGTTCTGTTAGTTAAGCACAACAGTTAAAGCTGAATATTTTATAGTTTCGTTAAGACGGTGTAATAATAAGATTTATATACATAGCCCATTGTTCATGAAGTAACGCTCGTAATCTTAGGAACTCATAAATAGCGTTTATAAGTACTGCTAATGGCAGTCGAGGCATTTTTTCTCAAGAAATAAATATACGAAAGCATTTAACTGCAAATTACTCGTAGCACTAAATATAGCGGAGTTACGCGATTCGTAGGTGCACGCTACGAGCGCTACGCCCGCCGCTACCTGCGACGCGCGGTTAAAATCTTCAAAGTGCCTAACTATTTATCTTTGTTGCCCCCTGACCCTTGCTCGACGAAGTGCCAGCTCGCGCCGTAGCTGAGCCCATAGCTTTAAATTTTTCTGATCCAGCCTGTCCCACCTTGCTGTCCTCCCCCCAGCGACGCCATAAGCCGATGTTCGTACCCTACAGGGGATGCCCTTAGCGTGCAGTCGCTTAGTAGCGTAAGAAATTCGCCCCTGGCTAGAGGCTTTGAGTCGGCTTAAGGCAGCCACAGGATAGTCCGGATGAGTAGTCATGACCTCTCAAGGTCAACTACTTACAATACTTGAAAAAAAATATATCTTTGTTGATATTTTAGTCATTTTAACACTATTAACGGTTTCCTTAGTTAAGTGTGGTATAAGTAAGTTGAAGTTATGATACATAACTGAAATTTTCATGAAGCGCATACTTTCCGATTATGAAATCAAAGAGGCATACGATATATTAAAAAATATATTAAATCACATCTTATACTTGATTTTTATAAATCATATAATAATAGATAAACAACTGCTGTTTTTGTTAAGATTCAACTTTGTTCATGCAACACACAAGTGGACTTATTTCAAAACATTATGTTTAAAATAAACATATATTTTGGTTAGATAATAGTGATGTTAAATATTCTGTGCAGTTCAAACAGCTTTCAATCATGTTCCTGGCGGCGGGCGTGCGTGACTGGGCGGTAGTTAGATTAGACGTAGATAATTATTGATTTTCTCTTTACTCGAATAACTGTCGGACTTGATTTTTTCTTCCCCGACCGGTAAAAAAGTTAGTTCTTACGTAATATCTCAATACTGCATTGTTTGACTGTTTCTACCATTTGTTTGAAAATCACGACGACCGCATTTTCTATATTACCATTTGGAACTAGGCGTGAGTCAGATAAAAAGTTTTATGTAGTCTATTTACGAGTGTTTTATGTAAAGTGTGGGTGTTGAATCGCGTGTTAGATGGTTTAACTAGGCGGTGCGGTGGTGGCGTGTGTATGGCGTGCTGCAGCGCCGCGCCCGCGCCGGAGCCCGCGCCGGTGCCACGATACCGGTGCACGATGCATTGCACCGGGCCGTACTTCGCTCCACTAATTCATGTTCATACGTCACTGCCTCCGTTATCGGGTTTCCGGTGGCGTGTGCAGCAATACCATTTTATACAAGAATAATCTATGCAAACCGCTGAGGTAAACGAACCTCACTGTTTTGCATTCAAACGTAACTTGCGGCACCGTCGGCATGGAGTGCCGCTGGAGTGCCGACAGCGTCACATAATTACAGCTGTGTTTTAGACATCTATTGAATGTTAACAAAGGAATCCGCCGAAACAATTGTGCTCCCCGATTCAATCTTTTACAAATTTACATATTTGCTTACACTCCTTCGACTTCGCAATAACAAATAGCTAACGAATTCGCTTTTTACATTGTAATTGATTTTAATCACGTGAAATTGAAATGGAATGGCCTACAATGGCCTACATGAATAGTATACAATTAGTTTAGTTGGGTTTTTAAAGTGTGTTTAGAGGTCGTGAAATCTATTTGAAAACATAAACTTGATTCAACTTTTTCGACACTCCATACTAAGATATTTATTGTGTCTGATACGAGTTTTTTGTTCTTTTACGGAAAGTGGGTAAAGCAAAGATAAAATATGTGTATTCAAATGAAGTTCTAGGAGGGGTTTGTGTGATATATTGTATGGCATAAGTTGCCACTATTCAGTGGGGCAGGGGTTACGTGGTATCTCCGTCGATTGTGAGGAGCCTATACTTGATGTTCGCGTGTTGTTACGAAGCGGAGCTCGCTGTACACACACACGCGTATTATGTATAGCTAGACTTGACTTGTATCCATTGTAGCGTGTCAGCGAGCACGATGTTCATACTTTTTGTTATGAAATGGAATGTTTCACACAGATAGTTTACATTTTTCACTTACTACAATGATATTTGTCTGCTCTTTGTACTCGTGCTACAACATTCATTGTTTAACTTTTCACTATAAAACTGTGTTCTTTTAAAAAGAGTATTTGCAAAAGTTACAAAGCGACGCCGGTGCATACAAGTTAATTCAGAACAATCTTTCGTATTTTTTTATTACAACAGTAGAATTTCGTGTCGTAATTTGTTTTTTTTTCCATCATAACAAATTAGGATACTTACAACATGTAGATATAATATAAGCTTAGTCGTATATCCTTTTTATTAAAACACGATTGATCCTAATCTTGGGGTAACAAGCGGAAAATTAATTAGGAGCGATAAGCGTGTTTGTCGTGATAATTAGTGGTAAAGTCTGCGTGTTAACGTCAATATTGTAACGTTACATTACATAGTGGTACATGGGAGCGTGACGCAGGTGTTTATCTAGTTGTCACGATGTATGGTGTTATATTGTTCACTAGGGATGAAAGGTTTACCGTATTGACTAATGAAGGACGTGTTTTTGGTAACATATCGTAAGTGTATAATGAATTATGTATTTACAGAATAGTGCGACAGAGGAAATTAATCGGCTTTTAATTTAACAACTTCAATGTTAAGATTTTTAACAAGTTCTAAGCAAAACTCTTTGTATTTGTGTTTCTCTACAAAATTATGTGTTTATTCAAATCAAACAATAAAAAGGTTCTTAAAGGACAAATATATATCAATGCCATTACTAACAAAACTGTACATGAATCATGAATCTAATTCGATAGTAATTTTATGTCTACGCCATTATGGCGTAGGTACCTACATAATGCTAATGTGGACAAAGTTTGCGAATCCTCATTGGCATCACAAGGGCCGCGCAATTCTCCAGAGATAGCTCGGAACCTAAGTTCGGCAACGGGGTTAGTTATAATGAAGAGGGAGGCTTTCTATACAGCCTATTGAGTCGCCATATTAAGAGCATTTATAGTTTAATCGAGGATATAACTTTATCAATCACTTAGCTAGTTAAGGGGTTACATCCACAGTTTCGTACGCTATCTTCACTCTTGCCGATATGTGTTCTCTAGTGCAAAACAGGGTTTTATCAGCAATTGTAAAAAATAATAGGTACATTCTTTATTCTTTACTTTTCCTTATTTTCACATCCTCTAGTTTTATAGTCGTATAATAGGTAGGTTATACAAATACACATTCCCTTTACGATACAAAATGTCCCTACCGATACCATATTCCACGTTCTGCTTTACATCACAGCAGACAGCACAGAGGATGTAACTACAATCTTGATAAGACAAGAGTGCACGTAGGTACACGAAACTAAATTCAATTTGCTGTACTGCAAACGACTGCCGTTAAGGTTACGATGCCGTATCGTCGCCAACAAACGTCACTAGCGGTCTACAATACTCACTTGAGGCACACTTAGGCACTACATAGTTGCATGTTGTTGGACTAATTCTAGATTCCAGTGAAATCCGCTTGAAGAGACTGTTTATTACTGCAAGAATGAGTGACGCCAAAACTCATGAAGCTGGAGGAGTTAAGAGTTTGAGTTTTAAGAGCTGTAGTTCGTCGACGTCTTAAGTTTTTGAGAGCGCTTCACTGCATTCCCGTTGCTGTTAGTTAAAAATGTAAACATGATATGACGTAATATGTCATGAGTGCTCTTAATAAAATTAAAATAATATAATATAAATTATAATATAATTACATTAATTATAATAGATAGTTATGTTTCCAACGTAGGCTAGTTGTTTCAACAATAAAACAAAAACAACGTTTTAAAGAAACAAGGAAAATATGGTTACTGGCACGCAATGTCATGGGAAATATTCAAGACTAGCTTTAACTTGCGGCTTCGCCCGCGTGGAAGTCTGATATTAATCACCGGGAACGTACTTCCGAGATAAAAAGTATCCTATGTCCTAACACAGATCACGGTTTACCCTAGTGCCAAATTTCATCCAAATAGCCAGCCGTTCAGCCGTTTTAGCGCAAGCTTACCGAACTAACAAAGAAACTCATTTTCGTATTTATAATATTAGTTAGGATGTGTCCGAAATTAATTAATCTTTCATGAACTTCGGAAAAGTTGGATTACCAATCGCCATTTCTAAAATAAATAGAATCAGAATTACGACTTTGTGTTGCAAACAAGAGAAGATACATTGATGACACCGGTGCTGCTGATCTACCGTTTTCGGTATACTTTAAAAACGAATTCAACTTGTTACGTCACCACGACTATCGATTAGATTCGGTCATTTATTTGATATTTGAAGTAAGTAGACTTCGTTGTTTCATAATCTTAACAAATGGGTTCCATAAATTACAAGTAATAACTTAGTAGTATTTCATAATTTGGAAAAGTACCAATTTCAGCCAAAAATGTGTAAGGCCGCCCAAACTTTTGGCAATCTAAGAATGTTTTCTGCTTTAAAAACTTCCACAGTCTATGGCGAAATATGCTAAAATCTATGCTAAAAGATGGCCCTTTTTTGAAGAGAACACTTCTTTAGGCGCGTTGAGCGATTTTTGGTAGGGGAAAAACTTATGGGTTCGCGTCACCGACATGCTAATGTATACGCATATCTACTCAAACATATACGTACACTCAAACCAAATTAAATTGAAAGGCTCTTACAGACTGGTGCGATGCGCGACAGACAGCAATATGCGTGTCGCGCCCGCGATATCGCCTCAGTATGCAGAAGCCTTAACGCACATTCGTCCGAAATTTGAAGTTCATCTTTTTTGTTTATTTTCAGCCAGTCTATCTATCGTAAAAAAGTAAGTTGGATTGTCATTTCTTACAAAATGTATGGGAATAGTTTTTGTAATAACTGACTTTTCTAGTACTCAAACCTCAGTTGGTCCGATAGAGGTTTTTGATGTCCTTACTGCCCCATCTAAAAATCCACCCTATATGTATATACATATAACTAATAGTACATAAATATGTACATAGTATATAAATAGTAGTAGTAGTGTATTTTTAAATAACTAATTAGATAATATACTAACATGTTGTGCAAAATAAAGGATTTATTATTATTATTATTATTATTATCTATATATAGATACATACATACATTCAGGGTGGATTTTATATATATGTATATATATAAATGTTATTCCAAAATATTAAGTTTTCACTTCTGTGGGCAGTCCCCATGACTGCCAATTTTGTTTTTGGTAAGTAAGCCGACATTAATTATTCTCGCCGTCCCAAGTTGAGACGGCAGGGTGACACTTGTCCTGCCGGGGTCGCGGGAAGGTACTAATGGGTCACCGAGGCCCCCGCAACACAGGCAACGGAAGGAATACGGGTGGGTTTTAGTCAGTAAGAGTCTGACACACCCTGCCGCTCCACCCAGAGCGGGAGATTTATTTAATGATTTCCCAAACAAAAAAAAAAAAGAAGGGTGACACTTGCTGGACCTCCCACAGTTACCAAATTGCTACCGGAGCTCCTATCCATCCAGATAGTCAACAATAGAAAGTTATAGCAGAAAATGGTTAGTAGGTATAACATCTGTTTGTAAATGGGCAATGATAGACGTAAATCGTTATATCTACAGAGCTATTTATAATATACTTATCCCTCACATACACCCATACGGAGGTACATAAATAGGCCACATCATAGTTGCATTAGCTAGTAAATATATTATAATCTAATGTTATACTATGCTCGTCTTACAACTGCTGCTACACGTTCAATTCATAGGCGAGGACGCTGGCACCCTAAACACAAGTTAAATCTTACATTGTGTGCCAGAGCTCATCGAAAACACTCTTTTACCAAATTGTAACGCTGCATAATTTTTAGATAAGTGTTTTTGTACGATTGAAGTTAATTAACGCCCTTAATTTTATTTTTAAGCCTACCCCATGAGGCGGCCTTTATCAGACAGATACCCGTATTAAGCGTATGTACGAGTACAAGTAGGTACAGCGCACACGACTGTTTATGTAAGCGTTGCGACTAATGAGCGCGGCGAGGCCGGACGCTCTCGCATTTCCATGACGTGTGTAACGAGCCTTTGATGACACTCATCGCCACATAATACTCAACATTGCCTTTTTGCTGAATTTATTTGCACGAAACTGTTGTAAATGGTAATTGAAATTTAATTAACATTGGGGGCGGGACACTCGATTTATCTTCGATGTTAATGGTCAATAGGTTAGTTGTTGTTCTGATCAATGAGTGTGCTTTAGTTGTGTCTGCAAATTAAATGGAAACCGAAAACAATACTTTGTCAAGTGGTCTAATGATCAGACAGAGTAGCGTAAACTTGTCCTAATTTATTCAGAGCGTCATGTAGGTTGAATAACCATACACAGAACATGTTCCACATTAGTTATAATTCAAGCCGGTTGGGTTCAATCATTATTAATGTTAACTTAGTACATACTAATAATGACGGAAGACGATATGTCAGGGTATATTCTGCGGAGGCAACTGGTTGATTCTAGTCGTTATTTGGGTAATAAAAACGTACGTGTGAAAACGTACACAGCTAATGATCGCGTCCCATCCGCTTTTAATAACCTTACACCTAGGATTTCAAAACCGTAACCACAGAAATAATGTGTTTCAAAAATATCTGAAATTTTGATCTCGAAATTAAAAACAGAAAACGATTTATTTTGGTTTCGTGTTATCGAAAAAAGAGTGACATTCATTAGGGCAGTTCTGTGAATCGTAAAAAATATTTTATAAATACCGTTCATATACGGACGGTATCATGGTACACGTATGTATACATATTTTTAACAGATTTTTCAGGATTTTCAGCACACGTATTGACGATAAATCCTTCAGTTTTTTAGGTAGATTCGATTATTTCGTTTCCAATCTGAACAAATCATATGTGAAAGATTAATTCTTTGTGAACAGTAAATGAAATTGGATTTATTTATTATTTGCAACTACGGAGAACTTGCTGTTGAAATATAAATATTTAAATATGCATTTATGTAGATATTTTATTAACTGGGGAGTTTTAACAATAAACCTATTTGCTTTTTTAAGAACAATTTATTATTTAAAGCACCTACGATTTATTACGTTCGATTCAAAGGTTCCAACTATGCACGTGCATTATTTCCAATAGCTGAATTGGAATTGATCGACAGTATAAAAATACAGGTTGGTCTATAGTGTCGGCTAGAAGCGGCTAGTATGCCTTTCATTAGGACTTTTAATTATCTGCATTAAAATGACATCCCTCTGTCTTTTGGTCGCTAACTTAGCCACGTTGAAACAATCGAAGTACGCTTGGACAAAGTAGATTTGACGACAACTTTGACAATTTTTTGATCGTGGCAACACTGATCAAAGCGCGCTTGGATGACGTTGTCCAATCAATGTGGAATAGGACGGCGTTCAACTTTTCATAGCCTGCTTTGTCAAATCCACCATGTACTTTGATTGTGTCAACGCGGCATTTGAGCATGTTTTAACGAAATGACAGTAAAAAGTATCATTTTACTGCAGCTAGTTAAAAATCTGGCTATAGTGTATATTTTGTCTCCTCAATTTATTGTATAAATACTACAGGGTGAAATTGAATTCATGGGCATCCTCTTAAAGGGTCATTGTGTACACATCATTATGTGCAACTTTTATTATGGGAACAAACCTCAAGTCGCGAAAAAAAAAATCTGCTGTTCCCTACCTTTATATGTTCGCTTAACTCGTCAAAATGTAGGGAACAGCAGATTTTTTTTCACGATTTCAGGTTTAGTCCCAATCACCCTGTGTAGGTGTTTATTTATATAAAACGAATTATGGACAAAAAAGTTCGTCTGTACAATTCTAAATTACATTAGTTCTAAAATAGAACAAGTCGTATACATGTAGACATCGAGGTCATTACCTAGTGTAATCCTAGGTTTACGACTTTTTACTTAATGTTATAACAGGATGTAGGTACGCATAATTACATTATGGTTGGGTAATTGACCGCTTATGTAACGTTACGTAAGATAATATGAATTTTGTAACCCTACATAACATGACGTATCTAAGTAACGTATTTCTAGTTAAGGCAAACATTTTTGGGAATGATTTTTCAATCGTGCTATTAAACGATTTTACTGTATAATTTTGGGATCACATGGCAGTTCAGTTTTTGATGAGCAGTGGTGGCCCAGTGGTAGCGGCCACGACATACGAGTTGAAGGTCATAGGTTCGAACCCAGACAGGAGCTTTATGTTGTGTAAATTCTCATCACCACTGCTCTCAAAACGGTGAAGGAAAACATCGTGAGGAAACCGGCACGACCTAGAATCAAAAATTCGAAGACCTGTGACATCTCCAACCCGCACTGGGCCCGCGTGGTGGATTAAGGGCCACTCTCTCTCACCGAGAGGAAACCTGTGTCCCAGCAGTGGGAACATTATAGGCTGATTATGTTGATGATATGGCAGTTTTATACTGCATTTATTTTTAAAGTGAGATGTTGACGTGTGGTCCCAAATTGTACCTTAAAATATCCTACTGTGACAGTAGGATGATGACGACCTTGCAATCTCTGACGTAGCTACTAATTTGTTTGATGTTCGTGCTTATTGAGATGTTTACATCCTCTCATCTTACATAAATCGACCGCTGTTTATTATTACGGGGACCTTACCCAGACTCCCACACAGCTGGTACACTTGTTTATTTAGTTCCCTATCAAAATCACCATTAAAACGAAGTAAATAGGTCTAGAGACGCCAGCTCGCCACAAGTGCGATTTGGGCAGCTCATGATTGCTTCGTATTTCCGCCGAATACTTTACAAACTTTTGCTAATACTAGTGTTGTGTACTAGTGTGCTTTGTGACTAGTGTGGACTTTACCGTTTGTTCACTGTACTTGTAATTGCTATTATTTATTTAGTGAATACGTAATGCCTGCGGTACATGGTTCAACCAAATCGATCCTATTTGATTGAAAGGTGCAGAAATTAACAGTTTAGACGATATAAAATGATACACTTTTAAGTCTACACGATTTCATTTTGTTGTTTCACCCAAAAAGTATAAGTAAACCGCGTATTATTGCCATAAAGGTTTGTGTAAAATATTATGCTACTGCGTACACATAGAGTTTCTCAAGTATCACTGTGATTACGAAAGATAAGGTTTTATTCTTTCTTTTTGTTGAGCGATGTCTCTGACTTGGCAAAGTACACGTTTTTTGTGCGAAGGCTGAAGCAGCGCCATGACGCCCGGCTGTCCTGTGACGTCATGAAGGGTTATCTGACGTCATACACAAATATATTAAACGAATCTCGTGTTTGCGGGAAGCAGCCATTTGTTAGTTGGATAATTTCGTTCATTTCGAATTGTGTCAGACAGTAAAATCGTATAGAATTCTAATAATGATGATCATTATTTGAATGAAATACAAAGAAAATTAAGTGTCACTATGTTTACCTTAAGAAAATATTTAGCCGGTACAATAAAACTGTCACGCAAACCTCTTAGTTGGCACTTTGACGTCACAAACAGAAGGTATGTCGGGAAACATTCCACGGGAACGCACTTCCGGGATTGAAAGTACCCTATGTGTTAAACCAGGTAAACAATGAATTAATTCCGTCATACACTGTTTTCATATAACTCATATTCATATTCATATTAATTTATTTGCGTTCCACAAGGTAAAACAAGATGTTAAGAAAAGGCTTAGAGCTAAGAGCCGTTGTAGACCCTGCCAGGGCACAGCAACAATATTTTCAGATACTTACATAGCTATTATTAAAATTAAATAAAATTATACATGAAAATTGAATAATTACATTCGCATAAAAGTCAATAACAATAACATAAATAATTCTATTAGGTATTGGTAAGTAAGTAGCTATTTTCTTAAAATACTATTATTACATTTAGATAAAGCTATATTTACTTAGGTAACATTATTACAATACTTATTTAAAGAGAGATCATATTTACGGGTTACTGTTTTTGTTTACGGTTTTTTACTCTATTGGTTTACGCGGCGCACGCCAGTAAAGCTACCAGTCGGCATGATTTTCCGACATCTTCAACAAGCATCGTCATATTTCAGTCAATTTACACAAAACTTTAGCGAATTATACTCTTAAAACTTCCTCATGAATCGTTCCGTCCATTGTTTTGTTTTTTGGATGGGAAATTATCAAAAACCTTGTGTTGCCAGGGGCCTCGGTAATCCTTTCGTACCTTCCCGCGACCCCGGCAGGCATCGGCCCTAGTGGACCCCTACACTTGTGCTGACGACATCTCTTTGAGGCGCGCGTGGAACACAACGCGCCGTCGACCCGGGCCTGGTCCTTATCGGACGGCGAGCTACCCATTGCTCACCGTCCGCAAGCCCGTGCCTACGGTGGTCGGAAATCCGCCCGGGATTCCCGACGCCCAGGGCGTCTCCTGCGGCGGCTAGGGGAAGCGAGAGGGCGCGAATTTGCCTTTCCCTCAACCGTCCCGCCTCCTCCTTCGCGAGCATTACTGCTTCGCAGAAGGAATTAACGGCTGCCCATGCCCTCTCGCTCCGTACCATGGCCTGGACCAGGTCCGGACGCGAGAGATCTCCGCCGCCGATCGCCTCCATCCGTCCATTGCTGCATTGGTGAAAACCGTATGAAAATCCGTTCGGTAGTTTTTGACGTTTTCGCATTCAGACAGACAGACAGACGCGGCGAGTGTATTTTGTTTTATAATATGTAGTGATGCAGTGATAGCGTAATAGAATGGAAGAAATAAGAGACTGGAACTTTCAAGTTTTGTTTACCTACGCGTAGAAACCTTCTTTCGCGAAACTAAATATTGACAAGTCGACCTAGGAATGTATCAAAGTCGCACGATCAAAGCCTTTCCGACATGTCATTGAGTAAATATTATACCTTCAACAATTACTCCGGTACTACGGGTATATACCTACATGTGTTTCTAAATGAAAGCAAACAGTTAACATATTCAATCAAAAACTATTTGCATCAGTTCGTATTTAAACTGTATAAAATATAAAATGTAATACGGTTCATTACTCAGTCACATCAGAAAATATTTGTGTATATTCGGTCGACACGGACGATGTCACGGAAATAGTTCCAGTAGTTTCTGATTATGTACCATTTTTCATATTTAACGAGTCGCATTGGCGTTGCGTTAGTTTTCGGAATACTAGGAACGTGGAACAAAAGACCACAATTTGATGAATCGAAGGACCATATTATTATGATATAGCTTTATTTATGCGGGCTCGCCCTTTATGCTTGGAGGCTTTTATTTAGGTATTAAGTTCTGTTTACGTTTTTAGTTTTTATTTCTGCTTGAGTATATTATTATTATTTATTTATTTCAACCAACTTAGGATTATAGTGTACAATAAAAATCAACAACACAATTAAAATCAACATCACAATTAAAATTAAAATCAAAAATTAAAATTATAATAAAACGAAAACAAATTAGAATAAAAATTAAAACACAAGAATTAAAATTGTTATGTATAGATTACGATGTTTTTTTTTGTTGCTATAGTGGCGTGTGCTAGCGCATATGGAAAATTTAATGTTTTGGTGTTGCTTAATCTAAATTACTTTGCATAATATTGTATAGAATCAAGTTTTTTTAACTAAACAGACAGACGTGCTGTTGGGGAGTTTGTTTCTTCTTCCCAGCTAAAGCACTAGGAAGTGGTGAAGTGTGGGCGTTTTGGGGCACTGAAATTACTTTTGATTTTGATTTTGAAGCTCTAAGAGACACATTTTAACTGGTCTTATTGAGTCGGTACCGAATTGCCTATAGTTAACTCTGTTGTGAAAATCAGCCAAATGCGTGTCGAACCACGCTCAATGAAGGGTTCCGTAGTTGGGACGAATTTATCCCAAGAACAAAATTAACTTTGTAGTTGACAAAATGTTCCCCTTTATATCGACATACGTGACGGTCAATTCTCCAATTGCAAATGTAATTTGTTAATCGCGTTTTTTTATATGTTAGAACTACAAATTAACAATTTCGGCTTGTTTCCTTTACTTGTGATGTGAGACCTTGCTTCTTGCCAAATTTCATGATTCTAGGTCAACGGGAAGTATCGTAAAGTACGTTTTGATTTATGTGAGAGTATCAAATATGTCGCATAAATGGCCGTATTTTTTATTGCGTTGACTTAGAAGCTTGATTTTTTTATACCTCTAAGGGACCGTAGACACACGTATTCGATAATAATTTCAGCTTGATCCCTCTACGCCTTGCTGAGAAAAAGGGACTTGATAGACAGACAGACGGATGGACAGACGAGACAACGAAGTGATCCTAAACGGTTCCGTTTTTACCTTTTGAGGTACGGAACCCTAAAAAGTTTGGCTTATGCACGGGAAATGCAATAAAATGTTGGCTTCATCCCGGACCTACAAGTTGCAAGAGTGAAGTGGAAACGGGTATCTGCCGGCTTGCAAATTGCATTTTAAAATGGAGTGTTGTGGCCGCTCGAAGCTATATATACCTATTGCAATAATATTGTATGTATGTAAAAATCATAGCGTACTGGCAACGGCACAGAGCAGTAGCAGTAGATAGTTATTTGAAATGAACCGAATCAAAATATCATACTCTTATTATTTTGTTTATATGTCATATCAGATATCAGCATGGGGCTTGTGGCTAAGGAAAATCAGCCGCACGGGTCAATCGTTCAGGTTAAGTTACTCTTACCGCGGTTGGTCCGTAGATGGGTGACCATCTTTACATACCAAGACCCCTCCGTGCCTCGGAAAGCACGTTAAGCCGTTGGTCCCGGCTGTCATTCGTGGATCCTTGACAGTAGTTACGGGTCGTCAGAAGCCCGAAAGTCTGACAACCAGGCTTACCAAGCGGTAACGTATTACCCAGTAACTGGCTTGTGGAGGTCAGATAGGCAGTCGCTCCATGTGAAATACTGGTATTCAGCTGCTTCCGGTTAGACTGGAAGCCGAACCCAACGTAGTTGGGAAAAGGTTCGGCAGATGATGATCAGATATCAGCATGGGTATGTGTACTGCAATCGGGTGTAGCAAAAATAGTATCATTGTAGACTGCAAGGAAGACTGCAGTCATATAATATTGCCGATTCCCTTGTTCACAATATAACTAAATTTAAGTTCAGTGCATCTTTTTCTTTCTATTTCATTAAGAAAAGGACAGACGATTAATTTTAATTTACTCCTGTCAAATTAATCAAAAATATTGTATTTCGGACACATATTATAAATGCGAAAGTAAGTTTGTGTGTTTATTTGTTACGCTTTCACGCTAAAACGGCTGAACGGATTTGGATGAAATTTGGCACATGGGTAGATCATGACCTGGATTAGAACATGGAATACTTTTTATCCCGCTACTTCTACGGGATTGAGACTTATGCGGGTGAAACCGCGGGGCGCAGCTAGTACAATAAAAAATATGTATTAAAACTAGCAATATAATGAAAACAAAAAGAAGATCTGTGCCAAAAAGGCTCCTATCTCAGCATGATGCTGCAATATTTGAAAAAAAAATATTCTGTTCTTTGATTATTTATATGTCTAGATAGAGTGTCGCGGTGCAAAAGAACTAAAACATACAGGGCAACTTTGTTATGGTGTGTGCGGGAGAGCTACATTACATCATACACTCGAGGCACGTCATTGTGTTATTCTAGTGTGCGTGCATTTTGCGGCCAAAAGTTGGACGCATTTTTTTTCGGCGAGTCCACAGCTTTGTCTGTCTATCTAGGCATATTTATATCTTTGACTAGTATAATAAAACTTAAGTGGGTACTGGAAGGGTAGTGATAAAAATCAAAGCGAATTTACACGATACGTCGTTGCTCAAGATACGTAACTCTCGAATAAGAAATAACAGGACCTATCTCCTTTTCTATTTCCTTTCGCTATATCATTAAAGAAGTAGAAGCCCTAATAACATACATGCATGACTTCTTAACTTGGAGTTTAAACAAGGTTACATTAAATTAGCTAGTGACACTATGCAGACGTGATGATAGGTCGATATCTGAACACGATAAAAAAAAAAAGATTTGAAGTTTTTTTTTGGGACTGTTTTTTTTAACTTGTAGTGTTGTTACTTGAAGTATGAGTTGAGAACATCAGTTTTCTTTTGTTTTATCGTAACTAACACAAAAAAAAAGAATTTTGAAGAATTGATATTACAAGTTTTTTCAAGTAACTCCTCTAACCGCGGTCGACGAACCCATAAAAAAAAAACACCTAAATATTATTATTTTTTTTGGTTTAGGTTAACTTTATTTCTCATAAAGAATTGCATACACTAATTCACTTACTGAGAAACATTAACTAAAACTAAGATAAGATAAGATAATTAGTGTTAGTTATTAAAATTAATTTATTTTTTGTTTATCATGTTTAAATATCGATACCCATCACGTCCGCGGAGTCTCGTTGGCTAATTTAACTTGACCCTGTATATCCCGTTCATATCCCCTCGAGAAAGGGTAGATAATAATTATATGTCACATCGCAAGCCTATTTACGTAGAATATAGCCTCTTTTTACCAGTCTCTGGTCTATGTAAAGGCGTGTTTATTACATAAAGCCTTTGTAAATAATAGTAGCTTCGAAGGTAATTGATGACGGGACTCAAGCTCTTACAGTATTAAAAAATACGACAAAGTATGAATAAACTGTGAAAATAATGATTTAGGTTTTTTAGTATTGTATGTCGAATTTCATTTTGTTACATTAAAAAAATACATGTGTACATAACTAAAAGCCCACGACAGTTCAGTAAAGTAGTGTAGGGGTCCACTAGGGCCGATGCCTGCCGGGGTCGCGGGAAAGTATGAAAGTGTTACCGAGGCCCCTGGCAACACAGGCAACGGAAGGAACACGGGTGGGTTTTAGTCAGTAAGAGTCTTACAGTTCAGTTAGAGCGTGAGCGGGAGAAGTTATTTCATAAATTTCCCACCCAAAAAAAAAAAGTTCAGTAAAGTACTTGAACAATTTCATATTTCAATCTTTATAAAAAAGCTGCAAAGTGTAAATGAAAATAACAATGAAGCAGCAAAATAGTCTTTTTAAACAGACTTTATAATATTGTATTATCAATCACATAAAAAAGTTACATAACTGCACGTCTAACAGGGTCTTAGATATGCTCATAAATTGGATAAATCTTCGCCCGAGCACTCGGAAGGGTCGCCTGTAATGTTTGATGTTGACAAAGGTAGATGGAAGGACCGTCACAGATTGTCGAAGTTCAGGCTCTCAATTGCATATTTAACGAGAGCTCACTAACTGCTCGCAATACCGGAGACGAAGTGGGACACCGCACCTAATTGGATCTCGCTATTTTTAGCACTATACACTTGAGTAACTGCCACCGTTTCGTCGTTTGTCGAGATATCGCAATTTTTCGCACCACTACGTGGAGATGGGACGTAATCCCGCGGGACTCACCGAGGAATGTCTTCATATTACTTTCCATTGAGCTTTTATAGTGGTTATGGACAAATTTTCTAAAAATAGCGCCGGGGATTGAAGTGGGCCCGAAACTGCCTCCAGGCCGATTTGGGAATAGGTGTTTACCTCGTTGCACGTGTCATTACAGATGAAATTGTTTGGGCAGCTATAGATTTGCTTCCAAATGTTTCATGAATAAGGGTAATTTTTGATAATGTTTACACGTGATCCTCGACGTTTTGACTCGTAATTTGTATTCATCATCATTATTCATCATTTCAGCCGAAAGACGTCCACTGCTGGACATAGGCCTCCGCCAAGCACCGCCACTTCGACCGGTTTTGTGCTTCCCGCAACCAGCGGATTCCTGCGGCCTTCACAAGGTCATCGGTCCACCTTGTAGGAGGCCTTCCAACGCTACGTCTTCCGGTACGCGGTCGCCATTCCAGAACCTTTCAGCTCCATCGGCCATCTGTTCTGCGAGCAATGTGCCCTGCCCACTGCCACTTAAGTTTGGCAATTCTTCGGGCTATGTCGGTGACCTTGGTTCGCCTACGGATCTCTTCATTTCTGATTCAATCACGTAGGGAAACTCCAAGCATAGCCCTCTCCATTGCCCTTTGAGTGACTTTTAGCTTTTTTATAAGGCCCATTGTAAGCGACCACGTTGTGTAATTTGTATTGATCGAATTATTTTATTTGACACTAGTTCACACGCAAATTCGATTCAGAACTCGAAGAGATCGGGAGTAAGCACACTCATCTATCTTCTACATAGTTAAAGGGAGCACGTTATAGATCCAAACTTTAGAACTAGGCACGCTATCCATGTCGCCATTCCAACAATGTACGGCGGGTCCAATTGTTGTATAAATTAAAAATAGTTTAGTCGCCAAACGGCAGCGGCGGCATGTTCAGCATTACTTAAATAGTTTCCGCAATGAATGAGCCATTCATTGGCGTGGAGGTACTACGTTCATACAAACTTCATGTTCCGAATTACGGCGCACGTAAGATGATGTAAGTATTTGTGCGGCCGTACGTTGTCTTACAAGTTATTTATTACAAAATTATGCTTAGATTCTTGGAAGAAGGCGGGAAAGGGTACGTGGACGGAATATCTCTTACTATTCAGAGATGTATCCTTAAGAAGCCAGTGGTTTCATGGGGTTTTGAGTTTGAGAGTCCAAGAGTTCTTACTTCATCGGTAAATTAACTGGACAAGGGCGTGCTAATTCACAATCCAGGAAAAAGTCAGAGTTATATTTTAGGCGTCTAGTTATTACGTTCAAGGATGGCTCCTACGTGCGATGGACCGATGGCAATGACTGCGCAAGATAACATTTCAAATATCGGTTGACTGAATTGATTTTACAGACCATTCCCAAAAATTATCACGGAAGCATTTCCGTTGGTGGGAAAGTTACATTTTACAATATTCTGGTGTGATCATATTATATTCGCTCTCCAACACCATTTTGGAACGGAATCGGTAATCAGTTTCGATATCGACCGGGAGAAGCCTCCCAATGAATATTTTATCGCAGAATTTTATTGAGAATGAGAACGTATCAATAGAAGTTATATCGAATGTCGGCATTATAATACGAGCTGAGCCCAATAGTTATATTTCAGTTTTCTGGCCGACGACTTAGGCCCAAATTGGTGCCTGCAAACAATACCAGTAAATCAGTAATAGAGAGATATAAAAATTAACTAAGCGAAATATCCGGCAAGACTCAATAAACAGGCGTTTTAGGTTAAAAATAGATCTGGTTCATTTGTGTGGCCTTCCAAGCAATAGCTACCCGATCCCAGGGGGCGTGGGTGGGGGCGCGGGTGGGGCGCGGGGTCGCGGGTACCCCACACACCCATAGACATGATTTATTCCCGTGGATATCTTTTCCACAGGAAAATATTTAATAAGGTCAGAAATACTATACATGTTATGAATAATTAGGACAATGTTTATAATGTCCGAATTAACATGTTTACAGCGGTACATCCGCAATTTTGCACGGTTATAGCTTCCTTGCAAAAAGACTTGGTCATAAAAAGCGTCTGTTATGAATTTGGTAGTTTTTACGACCATTGGCTCGCCATAACGCCATTGAGAACTGTAATAAATTGTGTTTATATTTTCTTTTGCTTTAACAATGAGGTGAGGATACGTACCTACACTCATACAAACAACACTAGGTACTTTACAGACGGGTGTCTACGTAACAGGTTAGGTCGTAATGCCAGCACTGATAGGTTGATAGCCGCCCGCTTAAGCACAACTCCCCGTGAGCACTACACAACTTGCACGGAGCGATAAGCACCTGATTTATTTTGTTTTTCCTTTTGTGTCCATCGGTATACTTATACTTTTGTAGATACGTGGTACAGGTATATAGTATCTGTAGTTCCGATGTCTATCTCCTCGTAGAGATTAATTTATGATTGATTTTCATCGTATTTTTTACGAATGGTCAGTATCCTTGTTACTTTTGTGACTCTTGTTTTAGTTTTCTTTTTCATTGTGTCAATCAACAACTGGGTGGTTAGTCATTTCGATAGTGGTTTTCTGCTGGCTTACTACTGCTGGTTGAACTAACATAGGTACAAATCCCTCAGATCCTCCTTTGAATACGCAGAATGAATTGACCGTGGCTTGTGTAGCAGCGTAGCGTGTGACTGTGAATGGACTGGCCACCCATTGACTAAAAGTAAAGGCCAATTCCAGGAAGTGGCTCTAAAATGCATACTACTGAGAATGTCGTATTATTCCCACGTTCCCCCAGCTTCATAGCTGAACTTAGCGGAACTTAGGTCATCCTAAGTTCGTAAACACTAATGAAGCATCAGATGATGGCCCACGAACAAAACAAGGCTTATTGCAATTAAATAATTGCATGAACTAATTTCTAATCTGTTGTTGCCAACACTAATTAATCACTTAAGTGATTCAATCAATCGGAGTGCTCTGATCGATATGCCGTTATCGATATCTTGAACATCAATATACTTTCGTTTTCTCGTTATTAGTGGAGAACGAGGGAAAAAGTTGTGATATCTTTTCTGATAAAAATATTTGCTTATTTCAGAATAACAGTTTTTTTTTTAATATTTATATTAATTGCCAATGTAACAATTTGCTTCTTCTTTCAATATTTTTTATAAAACTTAATTCTTCCTATTCTTTTTCATTTTGATTTTTGTATAAAATACAAGCACTTTAAGCTTTTAACTAATTAAAAGCTTAAAGTGCTTGACTTACTCATTGGTGAACATATGTGTTTGTTCAAATATTATAATTATATCCGTTTTATTGATTCCAATAAAAAGAATACGATGAGAATAATTGAAAATCACAAAATTCTATCAAGCAGACATGATATAATTTGTAATATGCAGCTGTAGTTCAACAGAGAGGATGAATTTAATTACTCATTTTATTTGTGTTTATTGCGACGGCAAAAACTCAGTGAACACGGTACTTGAAATGTTATTAATTAATTCATAAAAACGTGCATAACAACGAACGATTTTATACTCGGAGCTAGTTTATTAAGAATATTCTATCTACTGCATACTTTATTACATTTACTCGTACTTATGTAAGTTAAGTGAAAATGAAAATTATGATTTATTATAAATTATTATATTAACTTTAAGTTATTACTTAAAATAATTTTAAATTTATTCATATAAACTTGAAACTACATATTGTTTTTAAAGCGCAGGCTGTCGTAGATGACGTTGAAAAAAAGAAACTGAATACTTTGTGGTTTAATGTAAGCCAAAGGTCGCTTAGTCGGCAGTTAAGTTTGCCCAGAACCGTCGTCGCCTCTTTTGTATGTTCAGATAATGCAGTAGAAAAAGAATCATAGTTTCTCAGATACTTATCTCAAGATTACAGCAAAAAGCCTTGAGCCCGGGCCCCATATCGTTGGATCAGTAAAGTAAGTTATCTTTGGCCCAATATTTTCTTACCCTTGTCAATATATCGTTCGTAGTTTTCTATTCCATACAATATATTAAATGCAGTGCTCATAAATGTTGTCATTGTGAATATGATTATGCCTAAACAATGGTAATAATGATTATACTACCATTTTTAGGGTTCCGTAGTCAACAAGGAACCCGTACAGTTTCGCCATGTCCGTCTGTCTGTCCGCGGCTTAGCTCAGGGACTCTTTATTAATAGTAAGCTGTAATTCGGCATGGATATACATACATATTAATCACGCCAGCAAAGTGGTAAAAAAAATGTAGGGCAACCTTGCACGTAATGTGGGGATGATATTTTTTTCTCGTGTATCCCATGGTGTGGGGTGTCGTTGGATAGGCCGTTCAAAAATAATGCGGGTTTGTGAATACCATTTTTCGATTCAAGGATTCATTTGCTTAATATTAAACTTTAAAGTGATCATTTTTGTTAGAGTCATGTGTCCCCGCCCCCCTGCCAGCTAAATGGTTGTTTTTGGATATGTGAAAAAATTCATGACAGTCGTATATTCGTATATAACAAAGTTAAATGTTAAAGGAAAACTATCACAGCTGAGTAGGCTTTACAAGTTAACGAGAAATAGTCGACCAGCTTACATTTGCAGTTGGAATGTATGGGAGACCATGTTTTTCAAATACGTTTTACGTTTAAGTTTGTTCTTGGGATAAATTCATCCCAACTAGGGAACCCTTCTTTGTGCGTGGTCCAACTTTTTTTTTGTGGGTAGTTATCAAATAACTTCTCCCGCTCTGGGCGGAGCGGGAGGGTATGTCAGACTTTTACTGACTAAAACCCACCCGTGTTCCTTCCGTTGCCTGTGTTGCCAGAGGCCTCGGTATCCCTTTCGAACTTTCCCACGACCCCGGCAGGCATCGGCCCTAGTGGACCCCTACTCTTGTGCTGACGACATCTCTTTGAGGCGCGCGTGGAACACAACGCGCCATCGACCCGGGCCTGGTCCTTATCGGACGGCGAGTTACCTATTGCTCACCGTCCGCAAGACCGCGCCTACAGTGGCCGGAAACCTGGGATTCCCGATGCCCAGGGCGTCTCCTGCGGCGGCTAGGGGCGAGAGGGTGCGAAACTTGCCTTTCCCTCAACTGTCCCGCCTCCTCCTTCGCAAGCATTACTGCTTTGCAGAAGGAGTTGACGGCTGCCCATGCACTCTCACTACGTACCATGGCCTGGACCAGGTACAGATGCGAGAGATCTCCGCCGCCGATCGCCTCCAGGAGGACACGGTGGTGCTCTGCGGTCTTTGAGGCTTGCCCAAGTCGGGCAGACCTCCACCGTGTCCGCCGGGCAATCCACACATTGGTGACACCCGGGCGTTTCCTCCCGCCTTCTCCGACACAGGACACAGGAACCTCCTGAAGCTGCCGTGTCCGGTGAGGACCTGCATCAGACGGAAGGTGAGGACGCCGTGGCGCCTCTCTAGCCACTCCTCAAAGAGGGGACTTATTGCCGCAGTTGAGGCGTGCCCAGGACTGGGTTGTGACAATCGCACTCTCCATGTGTCCGACACGTACTTGGCTGGTTTTTATATCTTAAAGTCGGCGGCGAATATAAAAATTCAATTCACTAATAGCATTTAAAATCCAATTGGGTATTTTAAAATCCAATTCATTACCGTTCAGTTTTTTGTGGACATTTACGAGTTGAAAACTGCATTATTCATTGAAAGTCTTTGGATTTCAAAGTATTTTACCGATAAAAGAATTTTTAAACGTGATCCAACAATTTATGCGACTAATGCAAACAAACTTGGGTGCTTTGTTACAGTAACGTTATTTTCCTTCGCGTAAGTACACTTTATTAGGTTTTTATCCGTGACCCGGGATTAGCATGAATACGGTATGTATTCTGTTTCGTATCTGGATTAGTTCCGCTCTGCTTCCCAAAATTCTTTGACAAACGCTCGAATACTCGTTGGGATGTCGTATGTATTGTAAATCCCGAATACTTCAAATGAGATGATTCGAATTCGTGCTGGCATTATATTATTCGTATAAAATTAATGTTTCATTAAATTGACATCACATTCTGCGCTCGAAGGAAGCCTGAGTTTTCAGGTTGTAAAGTACAGACGGCAGTCACTTAAACTTTTGCCTATTTACTCGTATTGTACGTCATTAGACCAGTTATGTACACACGGCTACACATCAAGCTATACATTTACAGTTTACGCGGACCTCGCAGTGTACGGAAATCCTATACAATGCGGGATCAGTTTATACTAGAAATGTATAGCTTGATATGTAGCCGTGTGTACCTACCGTGGAAGAAGCAGATTGGCGTATGGTCACTAATATTGACTGCGTAGTAAAGAAGTTAACATTATTATAACAAACACTCTATGTATATTTGTAAAGGCAGAGAGTTCTACGAAAATTCTCCTTTAACTTAATATAAATAAATCGAGAAACATCACGAATACAAATTGATTTCTCTAAACAAATATTTATTGGAATAAGATTAATGTTCGTACAATTGCTTTGTTAGACAGCCCGTGTTTTACGACCAGCCGAAATACGGCTTTAAAAGACGTCCAAGTGGGATTGTCTGAGTTAAGTAGCAAGTTTTGGAAGTAATATAACGATATACGACTATCGATCATGGACATACGAGCCGTAGGCACAGTTTATAGCTTATCGAAGCTGATAGAGCGGCCGAGCGAGTGTTGTTTGTGCCACACGACAAATGATACAATATAACACGAACCAATTAATAATGAGAACAGTGGTGCCCCAGTGGTAACGGCCACGACCTACGAGTTGTAGGGCGTAGGTTAGAACCCGGACAGGCGCTTTACTTTGGATTTCAGGCCAACGTAGGCGCAGGCTTGCGGACGGTGAGTATCTCACCGTCCAGTAAGGACCAGGCCCAGGTCGACGGCACGTTGTATTACACGCGCGCCTCAAAAAGATGTCGTCAGCACAAATGTAGAGGTCCACTAGGGCCCCTGACAACACAGGCAACGGAAGGAATACGGGTGGGTTTCAGTCAGTAAGAGTCTGTAACACCCTCCCGCTCCGCCCAGAGCGGGAGAAGTTATTTGATGATTTCCCACCCAAAAAAAAAGGCGCTTTACTTTGTGTAAACTATTTCATCACCACTGCTCTCAAAACGGTGAAGGAAAACATCGTGAGGAAACCGGTACGACCTAGAACCAAAAATTCGAAGATATGTGACATCTATCAACCCGCACTGGGCCCGCGTGGTAGATTACGGCCCACTCTCACAGAGAGGAGGCCTGTGTCCCAGCAGTGGGAACATTATAGACTGATTATGTATGTATGTATGTGTGTAATTAATAACACTATCAATGTATCTACATCGGCAGACCACAAACCAGTTTGTGAGCTATATTAAAGCATATTGGTAACGAATGTATTGCCAGTATTTTCAAAATGCTGTTGCTGCAAGTCCTCAATCTGTTTAATAAGGATGCGGTCTTTTTCCTCATAATGGCATAAAAGTCGTCAGTACGTGCCACCGCAAACATGCTAGACGCGCTACAGAACCGGGGCAACCTCAACAGCACACTGAAGCCATTATTATATTGCACACGCAGAGCATCTACAGCCTTCCGCGTATAGCTGACCCACAAACTGCCCTTGACAATAAGCTTTAAACAAAGTAAAGTACTTCAAATAACGTGTGCCGCGGTACCTACTGTGTACAAGAGGTATTTCGTAATCAGTATTATACATCTGTATCTAATGGTATTTATACTTAACCGAGTACCAAATAATGCTACCTAGATTTAATTAATTTAATTAGTCGCGGACATACTAATCCTAACATCTGTACTTAATATTATAGATATAAAAGTGAGTTTGTTTGTTTGTTCCACTTTCACGCTAAAATGGCTGAACGGATTTGTATGAAATTTAGACCTGGATTAGGACATAGGATACTTTTTATCCCGATAGTCCCACGGGATCTAGAGCATGCGGGGGAAACCGCGGGGCGCAGCTGGTAATATTATACCTAAATGTGAAAGTAAGTTTATTTGTTACTCTTTCACGCTAAAACGGCTGCACGGATTTGGATGAAATTTAGCACGTAGGTAGACTTTTTATCCTAGTAGTTCTTTCCCGTGGGATAATTTCCGACCTCAGCTCGGGCGAAAAGCCAAAAGCTAGTATTTAATAAAAACCATCAATTTAATCATTCAATAATCCGTATAAACTCGATTATAAAATGCATTCTACTTCCTTTTATATTCGCAATTTAAGATTCCCAATTACTATTCGTATCTATCACAGTGACGGGTAATATACTTATAACGGGGAGGTAATTATATTACGTGAGACAGCTGGGTTACCGCGCTTGTTGAACCTCTCACTTAAACTGAACTTACCGTCATACGAAAACCATCATCTGTCTTGTTAATAAGCAGTTTCCAATATTCGCTTAGGAATATTTCCACTGTAAAGTATATTTCAGATACAGTGTTGTTTTTTCACGTCTGCAAATTCATCACTCGCGGAGTGCCTTTCTTACATTAATAAGTGAGGGAGTTGCATTTTTTATGAATTCCAAAGTAAACAATCTGTATGAGTGCCAGGGATTTATGAGCACGTGACCTTCAAGAAAATGAGGCGCTTCACCGATGTAAGGGGAGCTACGAGCGAGAGCGTGCCCTTTCTGAATTAATTTTCCTAATTACAAGTGCCACCTGTCTGCAGGATGCCATATTGTTTACACTTAATTAATGTTTACGTTACAGTAATCCTTTATTAAACACTTTGTAAACACAATAAACTATAAGGCTCTCCTTTGTGTAAACGACCCCTTTAGACCCCGTGACCTTCAAGAAATTAATACAAAAAGTATTAGTTAGTTTTCTAGGTTAAGTCTGCTATCGAATTTAAGGCTGAGATTCGATTATGATATCGATAGAGCTGTTACGAAAATGATGAAAGGTTTTCGAAGAAAGATAAGGCTTTCTGATAGCGACGAGACGTCCAAGTGGGAGTTGTAATTAAACCATTTTTGTTTGACTGCGGTCCGACACTGCGGGGATAAAATATTCATAAGAAACTTTTTTTAATCCACTGCGTATTCCCTGTTGTGATGTTGGCAACGTGTGCCAAAACAAAACAACGAGTCGCAAAAATCTGGCATTTGTACATTCCCAACACTCGGTGGGAGTGAGAACTTTGCCGATTTCGTGGTAACCCTGCAAATGACAGATAGCGACGAGTCGTACATAATTCAGCGGAGGTTATGACATAAACGCGGCGTGCGGCGTGCGGCGTGCGGCGTGCGTGCGTCATCCAACCTTCATTGATTCTACGTACGCCAGTCGATGACACCGCGTAACCAAATAGACAACTGTCTATTTTTATTACTTGAATGCGGTTTACTGATATCCATATCATCGATGTTGTTATAAATTTATTCCATTTCGCTTCGTTTTATTTTCAGCTGTTTCAACATCCATTATGTCGACTTTTATCATTATTTTCTTCCACCAATCAGAAAACATTCAGGTCCATGTAGTTAATTGTTCAAACATTGTCGTTAATTTAAATTGGAAGCCGTTAAATAGAATTACTCGTAATTGGGTTTTCTTTCGTTACAGGAATTTTCCAAGGTGTAGGAGTACCTACAACATCATGCCGCCTAAGTAAGCTGTTCCTAGAGTTGTAACTTTTTTACTGTGTGCACTTTATTCAATCATTTTGTTGCCAGCAAAGTAAACACACCAGTTAATTTTTTTTTTGGCAATTTTGTGGTATGTTTGCCGCTTTTAGCTTTCACGTCGCTGTTTTTATTATGGTTATTTTTAAAGTTGTGTAATTTCTACAAATTAACGACTTTTCTTCGAGATATTACAAATTTTAGTTAAGTAGTGCAAGTACAAGATCTTATTTTTCCAGCAAACATTGAAAACGATTTCAATCGTAAATAAACTTTTTATTTATTTGGGGCGCTACATAACATAAAGTCATTTATTTTTTTAAGTAGGCCGTAGAAATACGCCTTTGAGGATTGAGACACAAGCAGAGTAAACAAAAACAGGCGCCGAGGTAAACACACCCGGTATACATATACTGAGAAACATAAACACAAGATAGGATTACCGGAAACCTATTTCACCAAGCCTCTGACCTTGCTTAATATCAGAGGCAATTTGGCATAGTCCACGGTAATAGCTACTACAGATACCTAGATATATAGTGCAACCAAACAGACATGTATATGTCGACCCAGTTTAACTTTTAAAAACGTAGTTAAACAGATTTTGTAGATTGCTAAGTTCCGTGTCGCCGATCATTAACTTTCCTGAAAGTTTTATCACTTCGCATTTAACCTTATTCAGTTTTAAATGTTAAAAATGTAGGATAGAACGGCTGGGGCCTGTGGGGCCGAGGGTCCCGGGGGCCGGGGGTATCAGCTAAGATTTATTATCACTATTAATCGAGCGGAACTAACTGGTCTCTTCGGTAAGGTGTGTGTGTATTGGACTTGGCTTCCATTTTATATTTGTTTCGCTATTAAAGTTTAAGTAGGTATTATTTTTCAATGGATTTGGAATTGATGGTATCTAATTAGTTTTATCTGCTTTTGTTTGGGTGCTTCGGAATATTTCTCTTTTAATTTTTAAATTGACTAGACTTTTTGGTTTAGAGATAAAAACGAAAGCCACGCGTAGATTAATTATTGTAACGCTTATTTTTGCCAAAATTAATACATTTTTAATGATAAAAGATAGTGTGTTTCTATAAATATGTTTTAAAATACGTTTCACACGTTACTTCACGATCATGTTTTAATTGTAAAAATTACCTATTTTAATTTCAAACTAATTTATAATTATATTAATTGTACTTCAATTTTAATATGTCTACACCGGCAACGGTAGTATATGTGAAGCTGTTTATTAATATTAACATCTTAATGTACCATATACTCAGAAATAAATTATATTCACTGTTATTCAATGTTCCATGTTAACAAACATTGTCAACACGTCAGTTTAACCTGCTGAATAATATATGCAATCGACCTACACGACCCTTAATAAAGTAAAATATTGAATTATACTTTTATCTAAAGCCGTTTTCCGTGTAAGCACACACAATAAAACATAATAAACACACTTCCAGCGAGATGAACTGATAATGATTTAACGCGACAGCTACATTAATTTGCCAGTGACCCGGATATGTGATATATTTTGAACATTATCCGCGAAAACATGGCCGCAGTTACAACATAAAACTGTTATAGGCACTCGGAAACTTTCTCAGTTTTAATATGTCGATGTATTTATTACCTGTGGAAGTTGAACAGTTCTATTTCCATATATTTTGTTAAGTATGTGACGGTGCAAGGCAGCGCTTGGTGCAAATCGGTTGCGAACTGTCGTTGCACTGCTGAAATGTCAGAAATGTCAGTATTGCACTTTGATAGTCTGTGACGCGTGCAAACGACGTGAAGTTGTGCAATCAACATGTTTTATACATGAGACGGGTTAGCGAAAACGCAGATAAAGTGGCGTGCACTGAAACTTGCTTTAACAACATCTATACAACTTGTACGTATCTGATTTCTATTGGGTAGTTTCTTCGTACTTCTTTGATATGTAGTTTTAAAATACTTCATTAATATTTTGCAAGAATACAATAATCCAACACAATCATGTCAGTTTAGATATTTTTGTATGTCGGCTTATCAGATTCTGAGGTTGTCGGAGCAGACGACGTTAAGTGCAGTTTTATGAGCGTCATGCTCATAAAACTGCACTGGTACTGAAGAAAATCCGGACGTTTTGAATTGACGCATTTCGGAAAAAAAATATACTGAAATAAATGCACTTATTTATACGTACCTATAAAAAATACTTATATTAATGAACGGATAATGACTATAATAAAAATAATAAATTACGGCAATTCGTACACACGGTGATTAACTATCCGATGAATTGCTGATCGCTGTTCATTTTAGCAGACACGTTACATGACTTTCACCTTATCACTTAAATATAATAGATAATAGTTCTTATAATACAGTATGATGTAGTTAATAGAGGGATTTGGTGCTCCGAGAATGGAATCGGGCCAGTAACAACGTGCCAATTAACTAATTCTCTTGTGATTTGTAACGCGTAGCAAACCGCGTAGCGGCGTAGCATCGTAGCACCCTGCTACACCGTTTGTGCTACGAATTTACTTTAATTAGTTGCGATGTTTTATAGTAATTAAACTGTCAAAGGCGTATTTTATGATGTAAAAGGAATAATGTGGAAGTAATTACCTATTATTATTATTATTGTATTAGTTTGATACTTTAATATGAACACAAGTTATTACGAGGAATTAATGTGCAGGATAAGGCGAAAGTCATGTAATTCATCGTCTAGTAAATCACCGTGTGTACGAATAGCACTAATTTATTATTGTTATTATAGTCATTATCCGTTCATTATAATATATGTAACTTTAAAAAAAATACTATCAGAGCCTGTTCTATATCCTGTCTCACCCATGGCTTCGCAAGCGAGAGATGAGTGGTTTTCAAGTTGTAAGCGCTAACAGAGAGATGTAGCATTACGCAGAATATGTTTGATACTAAAATTGTACTGCATGACGGCAGTGGCGTGCCTAGGGTTTCAAAATAACGCAAGCCCAATAAAATTTTAACCGATTTCAAAAAAAGAAAGTTCAGTTTTCGACTGAGTATGTAGGTACCTACGTATCTACGTATGTATCTTCGCAATTTTCTCATAAACTACTGGTTAGGTACAATAAATTCTCTATCGACCATTTTAGTAAGGGCTTTTGGGCTGATATGAAGGTACCGCCACTGCATGACGGAATGTAGTCAAGTCAAGTAAGTATTAACCACAGTATGTTCCACTTTTTCTGTTCAAAACAGAACTCAGAGGCGTGTTGTGTACTTTTATACACTATGAGTATGTGTTGTGTACTTGTTAGTTAGTGTTAGACGTACGAAACTCACTCACAAGTTCCAAACTAATTTCCTGCGGCACAAAGCAATCGCCGGGGACGTGTGCGCGACTGCCCGATAGACGTGGCACGTCCATCTGATTCATTTTTACTACCCACCTTCAGTTTTTAATTGGTGGAAAGTTACCAGAACTATTCTTTCGTGCTGTGGTATAAACCAATCAAAAGTTGATTACTCGGTTGGCGAAGGCCTTTGTGCTGGCTGTGAATTCAGCTTTGTTTGACCTAAGTTCTCTGTTTTTGTTTTTTTTTTTAAATACGGAAGGTACGGAAGAAATTTTGTATAGTCGGTATGTAGCAGACACTAGTATTCATGACGCTGCGTTTTTCCTTAATCAAAATAAGGTAAAAAGAAAAAGAGAGATTATCAGCGTTTCCCGTTTTTGTTTTATTTGTTTTGACGGAACTTTTACTATTCTACGGAACGTGTGGTAATATCCTGAAAAACTTTTACCGACATCACATGAAAATAATGCGGCATCCTAGCATCGTGTTTCCCGTAGGGGACAGTCAACATATTCGGGGTTTTTTTAATTTAGCAAATTCATTGCCATTAACACAAACATGAAGCAACTTTTTAGTGTTGTTTTTTATGTGTGCAGTAAAATATAACGTGTGTCTCGGGAATCGTGACAAGGGACGGAATTTTATTTGTTCTTTGTTTATAATATCAGTAATCATCGTCACACAACAAACCATATTTTTGCGTCTCTAAAAAACTATCGTAAAATTACTAAATATAAACAATCCTAATGTTATAAATGCGAAAGTGGGTTTTTATGTTACGCTTTTACGCTGAAACGGCTGAACAGATTTGGATGAAATTTGGCACATGGGTAGATCATGACGTGGGTTAGGACAAAATAAGATCCTGGTAGTACGTTCCCGTGGGATAATTACTGACATCCACGCGAGCGAAGTCACCGAAAAAAGCTAGTTTACTATAAAAATAAGTCTAATTGGTATCTCCTTTTTCAGTAATTACAGTTATTTATACACTTAATTAGCCAGAGGAAAGTTTTACGATATTCTACTTAATGAACATTATAAACAGGGCTTACATTGCCGGTCGTACGTAATATTAGCTTGCGAATAGATACCAAGTACATAGTTACCTTACCTACTTGTACGAGAATATCAGCTCTGGTAATAGTAGCCAACTAGCGAGCTTTCCTTGTTTTAATAAGTTAATTATATAGGTACAATAGTTTGTAGAAATTATAATGAAGGGAAGACTGTGAAATATTTTTATTAAAAAAAGCATTATTCCTATGTGAATATCTTTGAAGCGTATATGTACAGCAAAGTCAGATACCCATATCAGCTATTATAGAGGCTTGAGAATTTCTATCCGTATGCAAATTGATCTACCTATCATGTTGATTCTCTCAGGAGGTAGGACAGGCGGTGGCGGCTTGAGTACGTGAATTAGTTCAAACGGAATGTAGTGGTCGTTGTTACCGTTTAACTGGACTTTCGAACAATGCCAAAAAAGGCTAATCATGCCATTTGTAATTAAAGAATTTATTTATGTTTATAAATATAATATAATATAGTATAGTATAATATAACAATAATAATTTTATTCATAAGTTCACATAGAAATTATTAGAAATTACATCATTACAAAGTTACATATTAATATTAGTAAGAAAATGTTAAACTATGTCTAAAATAAATCTAGTGTATAACTTATTATATATAGATTGGATAAGGGTCTAATTGAATACAATAGCGACCTGCCTGATGTAGGTTTATTCAAACCTGTGTTTCAGGCCATCACTTAGCAACGCTGCGTGCTTTAGTGGACAATATGTTACTGTACATAGAGCTGATACATATTAAATAAAATTTTAAAATAAATATTGATTTAACACTAATAAACTTATTGCATTACATCTAGCAATTTTTCAGTGTCTGAGTAATTAAATGTCGCTAAATATTCACATAACATTTCACTGCATTTTATACGACTCCACTATACAATACTTAGAGACTTATTAATTTTATTATATAAGAACGGACCTAAAAATACATAACATTTATTTAAAAATAAATACGCGGTAATATCAGGTATAAGGGGTGTCGTATTACCCAACAATCAGGTTGTGGACGTCAGAGAGGCAATTGCACCATTTAAAATACTATTCAACTGTATCCGGTTACACTAGAAGCTGACTCCAACATAGTTGTTAAAAAGCTTGGCAGATGATGACGAAATACTCGGTAATATCAAGGATTGGTTAAACATTATGTACGAAGTATAATCGATGTTTGTTCCAACCCCGTATGAGAAACATTGAATGGTTTTACGGTGGGACATTTACAGATCGATGTTTTTATTTATTCACGTCGTGCCACTCTATTGAAGTATAGGTACTATCAATCTTGCTTCTCTTTAAATCCGTTTCTACAGGAATATTGTAAGACTCGGCTTCGGTACGTCATAGACACACGGATAATAATTAAGAGTACAATGCTGCCTGTGCTGTCAATCTTGCGGTAAAGGGGCCCGTTTCATTAATATCCAACAATTGACTAAGGATATTTTGACTTGGCTCTTCGTTCACTAATAATACGTATTGTTAGGTTATGTTTGTAAATATGTGAGCACCATGTATCTATCACATAATTAATTTATCTGTCATCTTTATTTCTAATTATTTTTATCTATTGTGGTATATATAGTAATTTTATTCTAGGTGTATCGTCTTCACCTATAATTATAAAATTAATATACATAAGTATAGAACATACTGTAAAACATTTTAAAAGAGTAACGGTGGAGGTTCTTGCCCATTCTTCTCCATACGAAACTACCTTTTGGAAGGACGACTAGATTCAATCCTATTTTTTGTAAGTTTTTACGTTTAAAAGTGCCTTTTATGTGCCTACTTATTTGAATTAACTAATTTGACTTTGACTTAGGGGTTTAAAATATTGAAGTGATTGCTACGCTACGTGATATGATAATTTACTCATTATTAAAATAGTTCCAGCTTCCATGTCTAATTTTAGTTTTTTATTTATGCGGGCATTTTGGGGGACTGTCTTATGTAATTTTGATATTCTAAAAGTGCTGATTCTCAGCCTAGTTTGAATAAATGACTTTTAATTTTGATTTTATGTTGTAATTGGCAAAAATAAATGGGAGACTTTGCTTGGAATGGTACAGCTGTATGAAGTTTAATGGAAGTCAACTCCAACCAATACAAGAAAAGACTAGGTAAAAGGGTTTCAAATGATGTAAAATAACCATCAGCCTCTCAATGACAGCTAGATGACCGTAGCATGATACTCGAAGTACGATTGGTAATCAAACCATTGAATTAAGTCAACATGACGCCGCTGCTCCCACCCACTTGACAAAATACCTTAGTAATGCGGCCAAAGAAAGGTAACAACGAAAAATCGTAACTCGTAAAATATAAAAGAGAATTTATGTGAAATGTTTTCATTTACAAACAAAGACGGATTGTGTTTCAAATGAGGCGACGGAAAAGGAAAGCTTGTTCGTTTATTTCAATTTTTAAGTTATCGTGACGGCGGCGGCGGGTAAACAACAAAGAGCCGGTGCTCGCGAGTTAGGGGAACGATTTTTATGCTTAGGTAAAAAATGTTGCCGACATACTTCAGTTCCGTAAATGACTGATTGATAGAACCTCAACCACTGAAGCTAGAAATATGAAATGTGGTTGGCTTGGTCTTTAAATGGTGTAAAGATTTCCTTGTCAGAACGGGACAAACGGCTATTAAAGTTTAGGTGCAAACAAAGGCACGGTCGAAGAACGTAGGTAGTCGAATAGTAATCATATTATAAACCACGCCTGCATTTCTCCTAGGGGTCGGTATGGTACAACCATATTTTACCGCCAATCCTACAAGTTCAGTTCCAATGTACATCTAATAGGGGACCACAAAACCAGACTACAGGCAGGGAATTTCTCTGCAGGAACATAGATGTTTCTATTGGGAAACCCAAAAACACTACCATACCTCAGACTCAGCAGTCGCGACCACTATACACAACAAGGCAGTCGAAATTAATCTTAATGATAAATAAGAGTAATTAATGTAATTTGGCTGGGTTAACGGCAAAGTATGATCCTTTCTCTTACCGGGATATTGTAATGGGCTACCAGGAGATTATGACAAGGCGGAAGCTGCTTCTGCGCGCTAATAACTTAATGCTTCTGCACAGTAATTTTGTTAGTGCACTGTGCACCCATTATGTCTTATCTCTGAAATCACTTTAAGGCTATTAGTAGAATGCCTAAGTTGCACTTGAGCTTAAAGTTATGTACATAATGATATTCATCAATTTCTATAACAAGTGTGATAGTAATGTTCTTCCACCTCTGCATGCACCATGTGTGCCGTGTACCGTGGATTATTTTATGTTCAGCACTAAATATTTACGGTCTAATATGACACCCCTTGATCGATAAACTTTCCAACGATGTTTACTGAAGAGACATTTTGGAAGTTGCGTTCATTATTTTCTTATCTATAAACGCGCCTCGTCAGTACTTTTCGAGGGCGACCCTTGGAATACCGACGTACCTACTAGACGAAAAATCGGTGTCAAGGGCACACGTTTAATATTAAGGTTTCCTGTCTTCGCGAGTGTGTTTGACTATCTACATTCTATAATGAATGGGCTAACATTACGAGGGGCAGATATTTTTGGGGCCATTTATTTACAAGATAATAATGGACTGAGTAACTGACTCGAGCAAACAAAATTGATAAAGTTTAAGTGATGAGTTTTGTTCATCAAAATTACTTACGTAAATATGTATGACAACGCTCTGTAAAACACCCTTTTAAGTTAAAATGATTCGAGCCAGTTGGCAACAATTTGTACAAATTCATCCCCAAAGGGGATCAAACGAGAAGTTGGAGTTTGTATATATGCAAATAAAGCCGAAGGGAAAACCTAGTACACAATCAACTCATTGTTTTGTTCAGTAGCTCGTTTGGCTGTTTACAATTCCAACACCATTAATTTATTTACATTATTAATCGTCACTACTAAAGTTTTTCCGTGTCAGTAAATATAAAACATCCATTCCATAAATTAATACTGTCTTTTGTTTGTGCATTTCACGATGAAGCATTCGATAACTTATAGAAGGTTCAAATTGAACTGATCGACGTGCCTATGGTTTATTTAGACTAAGATACACCCTACCGTGATTGTAATAACATAATATATATTTCAAAAATCAAAGTAAATAAAGCAAATGGAATAGAGTTTTTAATGCAATTTTTTTTCGCTTGGCTTATTTTACTGATTTTCATTTTGACGTCGCTCGTATGTGTCCTTGCATTGGGACAAAGCGTTATTTATTTTAACAAATTCCAAAACAGGACCTACACTTCCTTTGAATAGGAATATCAGCGTTCGTTTTGAATTTATACGACTATAGGGACTGAATAGATCTATTCAGAACGTGTAAAATACGATAATTAAAAAAAATATTAGGTATATATATACATAAAACAGATCGGTATCGGCCGCGACTTACGAGATGTAGGACGTAGGTTCGAACCCTGACAAGCGCTCTTTACTTTGTGTAAATTATTTCATCACCACTGCTTTCAAAACGGTAAAGGAAAACATCGTGAGGACACCGGCCTATCCTAGAACCAAAAATACGAAGACATGTGCCATCTACCAACCCGCAGTGGGCCCGCGCGGAGGCATGGCATACTCCCTCTTACCGAGAGGAGGCCTGTGTCCCAGCAGTGGAAACTTTATAGCCTGATTATGATTATGTCTATACTTAAAAACATCAGCCTGCGCAGTAATAATGGCCTTTCAATCCCGTTACTAAGACGACCTCAACCCTCTCCAGAGTCACTGTCTGCCTCTTTATCCTTTAAACCTCAAATACAAAGGGTTCCGCGTAATTAGATACTAGCTTTAATTAATATCACTTTGATATACAACCCACATCACTTGAAAGAGCGGTATTAATAGATAAACATTAAACTCTGTTGATTTTAGAAAGTCTTCTTTGTAAATTGTAAATAATTTAAAAATTCCTGGAATGGTTCTTTATAGTTTTCTATTTTACATTGCCAGTATTATTTTTTCTGACTGGTTCTTAGTTTGAACTTGGCTTTGGTGCCCACATGATAGAGCACCTTTTTTATTTTTCGGTTAAAACCACACTGTGTTCTTCAACTATCTTTGGCCGGGGTGCTGGAGCTCGTGCGCAGTTCGTCACGCTCCCCGACCTGCAGGCTTAGCATGACGCATTTTATATCTATTCTACTGTAGAATAGAAATCGCTTGTCTACGTTTCTCGGTAGAAAACTGTCAACTCTCTACACAGAAACGTTATTTTTGTCTACTCTTCCGGCGACAAAACGCTTCACAATGGTTCTCGTGCTAAGTCTGCAGGTATTGGCCTGCATGACTTTCATGCGGACCCCGTCACGGGTTTAATTCTCCTATCATTTGGGAGACATTCACAGAATTATACAAAAAAGAACTTTTAAACGAAACAATACATGAAGTTGAGTCCGATATGATGTGATCATTATAAATAACCATCAGTACCATCGATAGCACTTATCGTACAGACAATAAATTGATAACAGAAGTCGGCAGGGCGGGCCGTGATGGTGGGCGGTAATTAATGGCGACCCTCGCTATTTCTGGCTCCAAGGACACGCTCGAACGTGACCAGAATGCATTTATAGCTCGCAAAATAAAAATATAAACTTATTAACTCTCATTGTTAAGTTTATAGTCGTGTTGGAATTAAACGTATTAGTCTTTATTTTGTGCTGAACTTAGCTTGCATTGAGACTGGGGTTGGATCGCGATGCAATATTTTCTTCACTTTTGATGTCCTGTGAACACACAGGACAATCAAAAGTGAAGAAAATATTAGTATAAAAGTCCATGACTGTTATGGAGGTGCTTTTATGGGCCTCTTCATGTAAAGGTTTGGTGCTGCACACATAGTCAGCCCGCCTGCATGTAGTGATGGCATCGTGTTTGCCAAATTCAAGAGAAGATTAAATGTTCTTCTGCCTCCACAATTTTATAACGGCGTACATTATAATAAGGCTATTTTTTGCGAAAGGAAAACTCAGAACATACCTTTTATTTTGTATGCATATAATAAAGTCGTAGCGAAGTGAAAACTGTAAATTTAATATAAAAAATAAGTAATTGCTATGAGGTCTGGGAACGATTCTAATACAGAGAATGTAGAATTTAGAATATTTGTCTGTTTGCCTGACTGTATGTTTCAGCATCAGGAAAATACTACCAGATAGACATTGTTCAAATTTTATATAGATATTCCAGTCTCTAGGCTATAAAATATTACGATGTTTGCTATAGGGGATTGGGCAGTATTGCATTATGTTCGTATTCTTCTGCAGTTTACCGCAATTGTAAAAAGAAGAGTCAAAAGGTTAGAATATTGCAGATAGATTTAACCTTTTAAATTATTATTATCATCACGCTATACCTTTATAGAGCTAGACAGTCAATCATGACATATTTATACAAGGTGTCGTTTTGCATCCTCGTCAAATTCAAGGAGGTAACTATGCTAATGATTCTCGACACGAATCAATTATAACATAAATTGTTTTAATTTTTTTTTAATTTCCTGATATCTGCATGTGTGGGTCACGCATGTTAAAACGCGGCCCGTGTGATACCGCGCTGTAACTGCCCTTTTACACACACACCACCGCATACGCAACGGGTGATTCGGTTCTGTGAAAGTGGTGTATTCTAAAATACTGTCAAACTTAAATAACTAAAAAACAAGTATGTATTCATTATTGAGCAGGTATCGTAATTTTATTTGATTATATATGTCTTTCATAGCAGCCTCCTGAAATTTGACGAGGATGCAAAACGACACCTTGTATAAGAACGGTTATTTTATTCAATCTTCATCAAAGCAAATAGCTTTGCATTTTCACGAATGCTTTGCAAATCTGTGGTTGAAAGTTCGGTTCCCAACTATTATTATACAATTAATAATTTCTGGTCTTTTTTAAACGTTTTCTTATACTATTATTATATTATTATCTCAGTGGCTGATTTACCAGCAGGCTGAGAATGCTTGAGCCTAGCGCGACAAATATTGGGACCGTTTTAAGCGTTTTACAGATAGTGCAATAAAGATTATTTAATTACGTTTACCATATGTAAATTATTGTGTAAGTAGCATATATTACCTCGCCTTATTAGTCAAACATGCTTGAGCTCAGAATTATATCTAAAAACCATTTCTTATGCAATTTCAACCAAATTGTTGGATTATAAAAATAATCTAGGAACTGACATTTCTAGAGGTGAGGGCGGAAAAAATGTAACATCCCATTCTTGACAAATGTGTAAATCCGCCACTGTATTATCTTCTTATAAGAGTACATCGTAGAACGTACACAGAAAAGCATGAAGTTTAGGCGTCTTGTGTCATCTATGGTTATAATAAAAATAAAATATATCTATGGTTAGGTGACTGTTACACACGGGATTTCTCAATCCCCTATTTACAATCTACTGTTATATTATTTTAGTGATAGCCGTTCGTCAGGAATACTCAGTAAGAATGCATCAGTCAGTGTATCAGTGTTGTGACATTAGGTATACATTTAGGAAAATTTAAAAAAATGTTGCTGTTATTAAACTAATATTTTGACTTACGACTTCCGCGCGAACCTTCGTTCGCGTAGAACTAGATTTTGCCTGAGACTTCTCGCAGGCAAAAGCTAGTTCTTACTAAAGAAGGAGGTTAAAGTTCACTCACAAGTCACAATGAATAAGCTGGAATCGCGCAAAACAATATAAATCACAATTATATTGGATCTAAGGACCGTTATAATTCACAAGAAGTGTCAAGAAGTCAAAAGTTCATACAATGAGAACAAAGTGTTTCCCGATAAGTCTCACAACTGGGCCAATTTAGATGGAAGTCTTGTGGTCACAAACGATGCGGTCGTTCATACATAGCTAAAACTACGTGCTAGGTCAAATAAACTTTAACCTGTTAAGCCCCGCGCGACACCGATTCGGAGTCAAACAATAGAAAATCAATTGTGTCTCATTAGCTGTCCTTGACCAATTAATGACATTTTACATTATGGTTTATTTTACAGCTCGCGGGTATTTATTAGAATTTGGTGGCAAATAAAATAAAATTCGCCAATAAGCACTATAAAATGTTTCCACAGTTTAGATAACATCAAACAGAAGCGATGATGTACAAACAGATTCAAAATTGGTCATTCATATTTTGTGTGTCAAACGATTCATTTAAAAATGCCAGAATGTTCATCGAATAGAACTCAAACAACCATTATAAATGTATGAACATGGAAATAACTAACTGAAAGCAGTTATCAAACTAGGTGTCGATGAAGCCTTTTTCCCTTCGTGTACACTAATTCGATTGTACAAGTGTTGCTATTACAAGTTATTATAGGCTTCTTGCGCAGCGAGCTCGCGAATAGTTTGCTTAGGTCGGTTAATAGAGCTGTTCGTGTTCCAATTGAGATACTGATGTCCGAAACGGGTTTTCGGTAGCGGTTCTCTCGTATTTAGAGAAATAAAGCATTGGTTGCACGGTCCCTGGAAACGAGCCAAAGGCATTTGTAGCTATTTGAATATACAGAATTGCAGGTTATTAACTTAAATCTGTGTCATGATTTTGTTAATGTTAATAAACAGTCCTTTGAGTATCCATACATACATAAACTCACGCCTTCTTCCCATGGGGGTAGGCAGAAACTATAGAACGCCACCTGCTACGCTCCTTACGTACTCCTTTTGCTTCGTTTACGTTCATACATCTGGCCATACACGCACGCCGGTTGCAAGTACTACGCACCTGACATTTCCGAAGAACATCACCAATTAGCTCATTATATGTCCTCTTAGGACGTCCCCTCCTGGCGTTTTCACTCACATCTGCCTTTTGTTAGTCGCCTTTCATTCATCCTCTCAACCTGACCAAACCATCTGCCTAAGCATACTCTTTCAAATTATGTCACTATCCATTTTATTTTTATTTCAATTACCGTACCGCGGCTGAAGGATACGTATGTCAAAGCCTACCTAATTACTATCATGAATTTAATATTTTTGAGCAGCTGCGCACGTATATCGATTTTAAACCACAGCTGCAGCGTTGAAATTCATACCTGTCAGTTAAAACAGTTACCAAATTATGATATTAATAATGTGCTATACAGATTAATGTTATGCTACGTACCATGCGACACCGTACGCTGGAATTTAATTTCGATCCCGATATTTCCCGATTTTCTCGTTATAGACGAACTGTTAGTTAAACTTTAGTGCTTATTAGAACAAAACTGCTTGACGTGTCAAATAGTAAAAGTCAAATACATTCCTACTGTCTTCTTTGCAGTTTATCTTCAATGTGCAGGCCTTTGAGTCCTTCGTGACGTGTCAATGTGTTACAGCACAAGTGACTCAAAGGACTACTTAGGTGAATTTTCCGAAGGTAAACCTAGTATGTATCGGTAAACCTGCCGAATGGAAGCTTCAAAATTACGTTCAATTCTCAGTCTGCAGTTTGACATATATAGATACATAGAGGTATGTACACATCACCTTCACGTAGCTTTAGCGGATCTGGCCTAACGAGTAACGATGTAACAGGGAAATTCAATAGCATGTCGGTAGCCTTTGAGCGACGCCATGTAAAAATAGAAAACAGCACGTGTGCGCAAAACTTGATTCATTCCTTTTTTTAAATTTGTATTTTTTTCTCTGGTCCAGTGACCAAAATCCTTATAAAAACATTTAAATTGAAATTGGAGGGAATTCATGTCAAGATGTCATGTGATTTAGGCTTGGTGACAAATCTTTAGTGATAAATATTTTTAGAATGTTGAGACTGTTTATTCCTTAGAAGTACCTTCGTTAAACAACTAGAAAATACCCTCAAAGCGATACAAACACTCAGCCGTCGAGCAGGCCTTTCGTTCATTGATAAATAGCTCTCCTGTCCCCACCACCCACGTCTGTGAATAGACTTACATAAAACCAGTTTGTGCTATTCGCAGGATAAACTTTTTGTTGATATTTTTTGTGAAAGCTTCGTAATCGATCAATGTTTTCAGTGAATCCTGTCCTGTTGTTATAAGAGGAGGAGGGGAAGGAGGGGTTAAGTGTAAGTCAATGTTTCTGGCAAAGGAAACACAAGGAAATGCCAAAATAACTCCTCACAAGCTATACATATTTGTACATGTGAATTACGTTCTGAAAGGTACGCGACATCATCCATCATCATTCCACTCCCGTTATCCGATGGATGGTGACACTCATTTAATCAAATTTTAAGGCAGCCTAATACAATTTGTTGCTTTGATAAATTGTGGCACAGGCATTTTCATTAATGACAGGTATTTAGAAACGTTGTCTAACATCTACAAAAAATCTATAATCTGCACGCATAGTTTAAGTTTTCTGAAGTAAATGAAGTCAGTGTTATTAAAAGTTGGCGTTCTTTTTACGGAATTGTTTTGGATAAACTATTTAATTCACGACGTAATACATAATACGTAGGTCGCACTGGGGACGCAAGGGTAAACCAACTCTAAATATTTTTGAGAGAAGTAAAACATTTTGTTAAAATAATTTGCGTATAAACTCGCCAGCGGGTACGAGCCACGTGTCACGGCGGCCGTGCTGAAATGCTTTCAGTGAAATAACAAGAAATGTATTCTCGTCCACGACGCCCGCGCCCCTGGCGATGCCTAGACAAGAAATGTGAGCTACGTTACATGTAATAAAGCTCACATGTGGTCGTCAACGTTGAGAACAGTGGTGGCCCAGTGGTAACGGCCGCGACATTAGAGTTGTAGATCGTAGGTTCAAACCCAGACAGGCGCTTTACTTTGTGTAAATTATTTCATCACCACTGCTCTCAAAACGGTAAAGAAAAACATCGTGAGGAAACCAGCATGTCCTAGAACCAAAAATTCGAAGACATGTGACATCTGACAACCCGCACTGGGCCCGCGTGGTGGATTACGGACCACTCCCTCTTACAGAGAGGAGGCCTGAGTCCCAGCAGTGGGAACATTATAGGCTGATTATGTTGTGGTCGTCATCGTTGCCTTCGACAAAATCACGAATCACTTTCATGAACAAGCGCTTCTCACGAACTTGTTTATCTTATTATGGTGATTGTAGTGAATCAACGTAATTAACGTAATAAGATACATTATCTCTCTCATTTTCTTTACCTTTTCCCTGTTTATCCGAATAAACGAGTAGGTTGGCGTATTATAGCCATCGATTTTGTGCGAGTTCTCGGAATTTGCACGGTCTTATTGGATAATTTCAGTTAGACAGTTGTACATAATTGTTTCTGAATAAAGCTATCGTTGCAAGGCTATTGCAAGGTTTGTTTGAAGGAAATGTTTGTATTTATATCTCTTGGTTATTGATTTTTATTCGATTCTTGATAATTATTAGTTCGAACTGTTTTGAACACATGACGACACACTTATGTATTTCACATCTAAATCTTCACTGCACCAAATCGTAATATTTTCTTAAAATCGCGATATTCCATAGACAACAATATTTATATAACAGTAGACATATTTCATTGAGCTAGTGGTCGTAGAAGGTCACGACGGAGGCTGTAGGCTGTCTTTACGAGCACTGGCGACGCGCCAACAGCAGCTGCTCTTACACATTGTTACAACGTTTTTCTTGGACTCGAAACATTACTTAGCTCTTGATTCGTTGTTGCTATAAAGACCAAACGACAGTTTTTCCGTTTTTATTTCATTCCTGTTATATGAGCGATGTTTAGATTGCTAAGACATGTCACTGATTTTCTCACTCAAGAAACGTACAATAGATTGTAGGTCCCGTGTAAGTAAAAAGATAAATATATGAATAGTTTATCGCTGACTATTCACACCGCCGCGCGCCGCCGCGTCGGCGAGAACTCTCTCTCCACTAGTTTGTTGCTGCGGCAAGAGCTATCAAAAAGAGTCATCGCTCAGCAACGCTCGCTTGGCGAGAAGAACACTCGCTGAGAGACTCTCACTTGGTACATACTTACACATAACAGCAAGTACTTCTATGCCATCCCGAGCGAGTGGTGCGAATAATCACCCGTCGCACTCGCGCGCTCGCTCATAGCTCAGCGAAAAAGCTACTCAAACTCGCTGCTAGTTGCTCGCCGACTCGTTTCTAGTTGATAGCTCTACTCGTTTCTCGCTTATGGTGCGGCGGCGGTGGGATAACTGCCTTAAGTACCAACGTACAGTCCATTGGCTTTCCGGATTGTGTTTCATTATTACGAACGGATCAGGCTTGTTTCAATTACGCCGCTTCATGGATTCTGTACCCGTTTCGCCATAAAATGTGAATTTAATTTGTTAAATGAGAATGTTTATCGGCTTTACTGAATATAACAGCCCATAGAGATTTTGTGGATATGAGATAATAAATACGCGAAATTGTGTTTTGTGTGTGAACGATGCAGGTGTTTCTACAACAAACAAGTATTTTACATAGAGAGCAATGTTTTGTTGTACATACAGTATTGTATGTTAGGAAAATAAAAACAGCAAGGCGTTTCTAATAAAACGCATTTTATACATAAGTTGTACGTTATATTTACGTAAGTATTGAATAGAATCTCGATGAAAAACAACACACCAACAATACAATCAACCACCTACATCTATAATAAACTGAACCGCACATTAGATATCTATCCCCTGTTGTTATACGATTGTAAAAAAACTATAACTAATTGGCTGAGATCCCTAACATATGAAGAAACAGAAAATACTTTGACAAGATTAACATAAAAAAACGGGCCAAGTGCGTGTCGGATCACGCACAATGAAGGGTTCCGTAGTTGGGAAGTTGGGATGAATTTATCCCAAAAACAAACTTAACATTGTAGTTGAAAAACATGTGCTCCCATACATATCGATGTATATATGCCACGGTCAATTCTCCAACTGCAAATTTAAGTTGGTCGACTATTACTCGTTAAAAGCCTACTTAGCGGTGATAGTTTTCCTTTTAATTTCATTATATGTACTACTGCCATACATTTTTTTCACATCTCCATAAACAGGCAGGGGGAGAGGGTTGCTAATTTTTGTTTGAGTCAAGAGTCCCCCACACTTGACTCTCAAACAAAAATTAGCACTTTAATGCTTAATATTACGCAAGAGGATCCTTGAATCGAGAAGTGGTGTTCACAGACCGGCAATATTTTTGAACGGCCTATCCAACGATATCCCACACCACGGGGTAGACGAGAAAAAATATCATCCCCACATTACGTGCAAGGGAGGTACCCTAAAAAAAGAACTTTTTCAAGATTTTATTTTACACATTGTCGGCGTGATTAATATCGTGATTAATGACGTGATTAATACCTATGCCAAATTATAGCTTTCTAGTACTAAGCGTCTCTGAGCTACAGCGGGGAAAGATAGACAGACGGACATGGCCGAACTATAAGGGTTCCTTGTTTACTATGGAACCCTAAAAAGAAGAAAAAAAAGGTACACCCACACACACACACACACACACAAACATACACATATATACATACATACATACACACACACACACACACACTTACAAACATGTGCGCACCTCATACATCGATAGCTGATAAATGAATGTTTTATTTTATTTTTATTTTTTCTTTATAAGAGTACTCGTATAAAGTATTTACTTAGTAGCCTCATCATTGTAAAGCAACAACTAAAGGGAAGAGTGACACAGGTACTGTTGTAACTTACTGAGACTGCCTCGATTTATGTATAACACAATGTTTAAGTTGAAATAAATATTTTTTTGACGTGATAACGTCTTATAAATCCATGAGCGCCGGCTGCACGCACGAAATATGTCACGTTCCGCCTGAGCCGAGCGTGCAAGCGAGAGCGCGGAACTAGCGATAGAGAGGCACGATAAGCCTAAGCGTTCGGCTTGTGACGCATCTCTCTCTCGTTATCACGTAAAGTTATCGTCCGTAAACCGACTTTACAGATAACCAATTTTTTATTAAACATTTTGTTGGTACTTTCTGATATGACACACGGTGTACAAGCCCCACCCCCGCACGCAACCTTCATCTAACCTCTATCTCATTTCTTATCTCTTTGCGAGAATCCAGGACACGTTTCACGGCATTTAAAGGAGTGTAGGAGTTGCTTAATCTTTCTAAAGTAGTTAACTCAATTTGAAATAAAGCGGACTGTGAATGAACGCTCCCCGTGGTACGTGTGATAAATATCCTTTATACTGAACAATATAGAACGCTACTATATGAGCGAGTAAAAAGAAGTAATAAAAATATTTTAATAAAAGCATGGCACAAGATACTTATCGCGAACGCTGTCACTTGTGACACGGAAAAATTTAATTTTTAAAGAAGTCGTTTTGTGATGAAGCTAAAAGATATCTACAGTGTTTTCTATTCAGTTTGTCGTCGTAGTTCTTAATAGAATAACATTTTTCTACAATAACTAGCTGTGTGTCGCGACTTTGTTCGCTTAAAACTTTAACCCCGGAATTTCGAAAAATATTTCTTAAGATGAACATCGGCTCGCCCGGAGGACACGGTGGAGCATACGGTGGAGGTCTGCCCGGCTTGGGCAGAGCGTTGTATTCCACGCGCGTCTCAAAGAGATGTCGTCAGCACATATAGTAGGGGTCCACTAGGGCCGATGCCTGCCGGGGTCGCGGGAAGGTACTTATGGGTCACCGAGACCCCTGGCAACACAGGCAACAGGAAGGAATACGGGTGGGTTTTAGTCAGTAAGAGTCTGACACACCCTCCCGCTCCGCCCAGAGCGGGAGAAGTTATTTGATGATTCCCACCCTCAAAAAAAAAAAAAGATGAACATCGGCATCGTACAAAAACCACAGGCTGGTTTTTGTACGTTCTAGGATAAACAGGCATTTGGTCTTTTATATAGGTAATAGTTCTCCAGACCGAATTTCGCCCATGGTGACCAATCTCAGCGGAGACCAGCCTTCGGCGCAGGAGATATTGTAATGCACAAGTGTGTGCGCAGACTCAGGGGCACTCCCTTTTCCCTCACTCTCATAGTCCCATGGGACGGAAATCCGACACGACTGGAGATAGACCAGGCGCAGGGTCAACGGCTTAAACGTGATTTTCGAGGCCTGGGGTATCACACCGCCAGCTTCCAAACTTGGTGCTGTTACTAAGAAATTCCTAATAGAAAAACCCAATAACACTCCCCGACTCGGGAATCGAAACCACCGACCCCACGCTCAGCAGTCGCGCTTGCGACTTGCACTTACAACAGGGTATTGGGCTTTTATATAATATGTATATTACTGTTCCGTGCCTTGCCTCGGAAAGCAAGTTAAGCCGTTGGTCCCGGCTGTCATTCGTAGATGGATGACAGTCGTTACGGGTAGTCAGAAGCCCAAAGGTCTGACAAACAGTCTTACCAAGGGAGTTACCTCTTGGTTAACATGTTACCCAATATTTTTTTTTTTTTTTGGTTTGAAATCATCAAATAACTTCTTCCGCTCTGGGCGGAGCGGGAGGGTGTGTCAGACTGTTACTGACTAAAATCCACCCGTGTTCCTTCCTGTTGCCTGTGGCGGGGGCCTCGGCCCATAAGTACCTTCCCGCGAATGTTACCCAATAACTGGGTTGTGGAGGTCAGATAGGCAGTCGCTCCATGTAAAATACTGGTATTCAGCTGCAACCGGTTAGGCTGGAAGCCGACCCTTATATATTTTGGAAAACTCTAGAAAGATTGATGTACATTACTGCTACACAACGTGTCGTTTGTTCAGATACGTCTCGTATAGCCCGAACATAATACCTTATTATTGTAACGGAAATCCTATTCTGGATCTATGTATTAGAGATACATACGTAGGTAAGTACACGCAGTTTGCTGGTTGGCTTACTCTGTTAGGGTAATTGGTATAAGCTAATTTACTGAATTAATTTATGTACAAGTTCCATGCAGAATTCTAATCTTGTAACATTGTAAGAGCATGGTGGGGAGCAAAGTTGCACAAATATTTGAAGTCTGCTTGAGTGGTACCTATCGGATGTATAGCAGGGTCTTAAGGATTGTTATGTTCTCTTAAACGTTGCTATCAACTAGTACCTACCTACATATGCATTATAATACCTACATATGATAAATAATAATCGAATGAATTTTATAGATTAGTGAAATGTCAGATTGATGCTTTTGATTATATACGACTCATATGTGCATTCGCGCGAATACACGAAAACAAAAGTCTACTTATTCACAGCGCAGACAAAAAGTTAATAATACTCACTGCATACAATAAATTTTGAACGTCACGTCCATAATATTTACTCCAAAAGTTATTAAGAGAAACTAACAAAATAACATGTCGCGTCTGATTGGAAACTTCCGCAAACAGCATAAACCGAACTGGTTGAATCAAAAACAAACAGACAATGACACTAGAGATCAAAAGTTGAAATGGGTGAGAAAACAAAGCGCGGCGGTATATCGAAGTGCAGCGATCGAGCAGTTAGTGATGTGACGCGCGGATACGCGCACTCGATGGTTCTATTTTGTTCATACCAACGCCGCGCCACCGACGTATCAATACACCAATAAAATCGTTGAGTCGGAAATTTTTGAGAATTAAAAGATTTGTCAGTGTTTGTTAATTTTGGATATCGATATCACAACGAATAGACATTAATTACCATTGTGATTACATGAACTTTATTATAAGATGGTTATTAGAAAAATTGTGTGGTTATATGAAACTTCGATGCAAGTAAACTTTAGTGAAGCTGATGCAAGCCATGGGCGCCGCCATATTGTCTTTGGCTGCTGTGCCGTGCGTCTTTCACTTTACCCCTACTCCGCGGCCGGCTGTATTGCAACATGCGATAGATGGACGAAAAAAATTGAGGGGATGGAATAATAGTTTCACTTTAATAACGGAGAGCTAGCAAGCAGCAATGATAACTTACCGATGCTTGCTTAATTTTAAAAACAAACGCTCGTAATGATCATTCAACCTGGTACGAATTCTCATGTCAAAAACTTTTGCTACCGAATATTATTTTAATATTGCACCATTTAGTGCAATTAATGGTGAAATACTCGTAGGCGCTGGCCTATAACAAATCCACTGTTACGATATTCAGGCTACAGAAGTACGTCGGTACCTCATAACACAATTAGTATCGGATGCCGTTTGGACTTCTGGTTATCTTGTTACCGAACAGCTGTAAGCTATAACTACCTGTAAGTTAGGCGGGTCAGTTCTCCGTAACCTGAATATTGAAACAGCTGGGTATCTAAATTGGCAAAGATATTCCAACAACAATGGCCAGGCTTGGACTGATTATACAATGCTCATAGGTATAAAACGTGTACAAAATAAAGGCTGACATGAGAATCTTAACTTTTAAGTTAGGTTAGGTTAAATAAAATTGATAAGTATATCACTTTTTGTCTTGATGTGCATAGATGACTACGTTAAATAAGTATCCCTCACGCATTCTAATACCTTGAAAATTACGTAACCAATTAACTTATTTAATTTCGATACCATTAGAACAAGAGTCTACATTTACATCGACTATGTAAGTAAAAGAATCATCACATCACTATTCCAGATTATTCCAGTATCGCTTTGACTGCGCATGTTGACAGATTCATTATCTTTGTGTGCAGTCTCTGTTAAGCCCTGGGACTCGCTTTGCGGCTCGAAAAGATTCAGTTGATCGTTCATAATTGCGACTATTGATTTCATGAATAGGTCGCGCGGTACTGAGAGCCAATTTGTGTGCATGCTCGACATCAAACGGATTCAATTCATATACTCAGTATAGGGGACGCTAGAATTGAATTAGACGATTATTTCGTGTCTATATTTGGTGTTCTATCTTCAAAGGTTTCCAAACGTTACATTAATAAATACGAGATTATATACTGTTATGAAAAAAGTATCTGAAATGGTTAACGATCGAAAAATGGACCGGTCTTTTTAAAGTCAATGTATACCAGTTGAACTGTCTTACTACTGATAGGGGTACCGTAAATCACAGTTCGTCTAAGGGACTGTTAATAGACACTGATGCGAGAAACTGAAACACCAAATCTCAAGGAGCTTGCTTATAGTCGCGACACTATCGTGGACATACGGACGGGTGACACGGGTCGCCAACTTCGCAAACGTCGCCAACGTAAGCTCAGCTTTTGATAGTAATACGCTGCGTCAACAACTGAATTATTTATCGCGCTACACACAATCACTTTTTAAATTGAACCCTCAGAACTAAATGTGTATACAAATGAGCTAATTGATAAGACGTATGTGCTAGTAAATGTTGGTGCTGATGTTGTGTTGAATCTGTAAATAGTTGCGACTTGTTCTGTCCGTGAAAAGTTGAATAAACCTTACATAGATGCCGCTGGATTTTAAATAGTAAATGCTTTTAAAGAATTTAATTAACTAATTCCTTGTTCTAAATTCTGCTTTTATCTATTTAAGGATAGGGACGACGAGTGTCCAATGAAACTAATTAACAATTCGCAACGAAATGTTCAGTAACGGACGTCGCACCCAGCTCAGGCCAAATGTTGCCACTCAATACGGAAATTGGGAAAACAGGCAAAATACGTTCCGAACTAGGAACTGCCCACGTCAGCCGCTGAACAAAGGCTGTCACTCAATTACACCACAGAGAACTCACGCTTCACAAATTGCGTTCCTGAATATTTACAGTAAATACTTAACACTATTTTTTTATAAAATGAAAGAAAATCCGAGCTAGATGAAGTAAAATTATTTAATTAGATACATTGAAAGCACTAATTACTCTTGCTGACCTTTTACAATTTATATTTGTGATAGTATTTTCTTTTCGATACAATTTCCTGCTGATATACCTCGCTTCTGTACAATACCCATTTAATAGCGAAGAGACCGTTAAAAGCAAACCGACGCCGTCCCATTTATTGCTAGTAGTTGGTGGCGCGCTCAGCAGACTTGCACCGCCTACGGAACATATTAGCGGGAACGTGACCCGAATCGAACGTGCTCCACTCAATCCACTATCATGCTTCAACAACTTATCGAGTTTTAGAAAACAGCTCAACTCGAAACAATGAAGTAAACTACTTACAACCAAAGTCGTAATGGAACCCTTATAATAAAATTCAAAGTAACAGTTTTACTATTTTTTTTTATGTAGGCTCGCGTAAAACTTCGGAAACAATCGCTTTTAGTGAAAGAACATGAGGTTTAATAAAGGTTTGCGTGGAATTTTCTGTTTCAGTTACTTTGAATGGCGTGAGGAATGCCTAGCTATCAATCTTATGAGGTTAACCTTTAGCGCCTTGAGCATTGTAACGAAGGTTTAGGTCAGCTCAGTGAATGCCTTAGCTAGTTAGGTGTTATATTATCTGTGATGGCCTGAAATGTCAAGTTGTTGGTGCTTTTATGTTGGTATAATGTCGACGTGATATTTTTAGTGTTGAGTCAGGTTGGCCATTATGCGTTTTTGCCGTAGAGGTTAACCTGTGGCACCTTCACCAGTAAGGGTGGTTGACCTTTGATCGACTATGCGAAGCAAGACAGAGTGCTGAAACAAAGAGATAATTTAATTTTACCCAGGCTAAGAAGAAGTTTGTTGAACGTATAATATGTTTGGAATTTACCCTCTAAGTACACATGACATGGATTATCCAATGATGTCGGCGAAGCTTGAAACGAGTGTCAGTTTCAGCCTTTGTACTTCCATCACACTGAGTGCTCAAAGGAAATAAAGTTTAAACCGGTCTATATGTCTTTTTAGTCGTTGGGTTACTCGTATATTATTTTATGTACACTTCAAGTATTACACGTACATAAAAGGGAGTAAAAGTATAGTAATGTTTGGTTTTCAGTGCTTTTATGAGCTTTTAGGTTTTGGATGAAAACAACCTGAAAGAAGATTTAGAAATCCTGTTTTTTTTACCTGTTTTAAAAGTACTGGGTTTGCCAAAGGTTATGTAACTATAACATGGATCGATCAACTTTTAAATCCAATACCGCTCTATGCAGCTCTAATACGCAACTTAAATCGAGGAATTGTTCAAACGACGTCATAAGTGGAATTAGGCGGTCAGTTTATTAGCAGCATTAGGAAGTGAGCGGTGATAAGAATTTATGACTATCATGGCGTTTCTGTGTCCCTTGTATTTTAGTAGGATAATTCCAAATTATAGACAGTGGCAAACAGAAACACGTCAATGCTGTAATTAAGACTGTCATTTACTTTTGGCCGGATTATCCTCCAATATTGGCCAAACTATGAAAATGCACCAACATTGGCCTTTAACAACTCAGATGCTTTTAGGTTAAATAATGATTAACTATCGGACATACAACGTACTATTTATGTCGCTACACTGAAACAGATTGCAGGAGGCAAGTTGCAGCATGTTCCAGCGACAACTTGCCTCGGTTGGTGCCAACAATATGGCCGTGTAACAACAATAGCAGAGAAGATGGCCGATGATTCTATGAACGTTGTTTATGGTTTGCGATAAACTTTAGGGAACTATATAACATATTTAAAAATGGAATAGGGCAGAAAAACGGCCTGAAAGTTAGTTTTTCAAACTTTTATAATTATACGGTATGATGAATGATAGTACGCTTATGAAGCCTGTTCACCTTGGATTACATCATATTAAATATAACATTAGTAATATAAAAAAAAAATACCCCTTAAGGCGCTGACAAGTGGCAAATTATCAAAATAGGCTTGTCTTAAGAAAAAAAATGCCAAATCTGTAAAGTTTGTGGTAGCGGAAAAAATATATGTTGTTTCTCAGATAAAAAATCTCGATACAAACTAACGTTTAACTAACCTCTTACCTTGAGTTCCAAACCAAAATATGTGTATTAAATATCAACATACGTTACGTATTTAATTAATAACAAGAACGTCTTATTTGAATGCAGAACTTGGTTGTTTTTTATTTTCGATTACTCAATTAAATTTTGAGTAAATAGATAATTGCTTCATATTTTGCAATAAATTACAAGCGTTGTGTCATCGCGCTCCTTTTTCTTTTCAATGCAGTCAGCGTCTTAATCATCATCATATTGAGTTTGTCTACAACCTTATTAGTCAAAATTAAATTTACGAACACTAAACTTTTCGTTTATTTTTCGCGTTTTAGGTATTTCCTATTTTTGTTAGTCAGCCTGTTATCATTAGCTATGAATAGCATACGTAATATAAACGTACATTCGCGTTCAATCTACAAAAAATACAATTATTATTTTTATTTCACCTCAGAACTTATTTTAATTAAACAAGGAAAGGATTAAATTTGTATTTTATTTATTTATTTGCTATCATGCACATCACACATTATACAATAGATTAATGTCGGTTTTTGTACATGAACCCTGTCTGGGCACTGCAAAAAAATAATTTTGGCTTGCTGTTGAGTTTGTGACATTAATTGTGAAATTAACATATATTGAGTCAAAACTTATAAAAACCGGACAAGTGCGAGTTGAGCTCGCGTGGTGAGGGTTCCGTACAGTGAATATGTTATCGACCATGCTTTTATCCCAAAAACAAACTTAACATTGTAGTTAAAAATAATGTTCTCCCATACATTCCAACTCAATAGACACATCTCTAAGTCCTTAAAAAGCGACCTTCGCCGCTTTAATACAGAGCGCATTAAGGACGCGATAGAGAGGAATAAAGGCTCCAAGGTCTTTACAAGAGATCTGTCTATTGGGCAGAGCCAGCTTGTGAAACTGAAGGCCAATGATGGCAGGATCGTATCCGCCATGAGCTGTTGAGTGAGATCGAGAGTTTCTATGGTTATACACGTCAACAGGTAACCCTGGTATGAATCTGGCAAACGACCCAAGAGCTAGATTGACCCGACACTACACCGAAGACATCCCGGACGTCAGCTTGTACGAGATTAGGATGGCTCTGAAGCATGACGGAATTACGGCTGAACTTCTGAGGACCGGTGGAAAACCCGTTCTCAAGGCTCTCCAGAAGCTGTTTGGTTCCGTCATACTCGAGGGCAAAACGCCACAGGCATGGACCAGAGGAGTGGTGATACTGTTCTTTAAGAAGGGCGAAAATACCCTCCTTAAGAATTATAGGCCTATCTCACTTCTGAGCCATGTCTACAAGCTGTTTACAAGAGTCATCACGAACCTCTCGTCTCGCGCGCAGGTTTGACGACTTCCAGCCTCCCGAACAAGCCGGATTCCATAAAGGCTTTAGCTCTGTAGACCACATACATACGCTGCGGCAGGTTATACAGAAGTTCGAGGAGTATAACCTGCCTCTCTGCTTGGCGTTTGTGGACTACGAAAAAGCCTTCGATTCGATCGAGACATGGGCTGTACTGCAGTCTCTTCAACGGTGCCAGATCGACTATCGGTGCATCGAGGTGCTTAAGTGTCTGTACGAAAACGTGTCTATGTCAGTCAGACTCCAGGAACAGACCTCGAAACCTATCCTTCTGCAGCGAGGTGTGAGGCAGGGAGACGTTATCTCTCCGAAACTGTTCACTGCTGCACTGGAAGATGTCTTCAAGGTTCTGGACTGGAAAGGGCCAGGCATCAACATCAATGGCGAGTACATCAATCACCTTCGGTTTGCCGACGATATAGTTGTCATGGCTGAGACTATGGCGGACCTCAGTACAATGCTCGATGACCTCAGTAGAGCTTCCGAACGAGTGGGTCTTAAAATGAACATGGACAAGACAACATGTCAAATACCCATGTTACACCCACTCTCATGAAAATCGGAGACGCTACGCTCGAAGTTGTGGATGAGTATGTTTATCTAGGACAAACTGTCCAGTTAGGTAGGTCCAATTTTGAGAAAGAGGTCAATCGTCGAATCCGACTCAGCTGGGCAGCGTTCGGGAAGCTACGCAATATCTTCTCGTCCCACATACCAGTGTGTGTTTCAAGACGAAAGTCTTTGACCAGTGCGTGTTGCCAGTGATGACCTATGGCACTGAAACGTGGTCGCTTACAATGGGCCTTATCAAAAGGCTAAAAGTCACTCAAAGGGCAATGGAGAGGGCTATGCTTGGAGTTTCCCCACGTGATCGAATCAGAAATGAAGAGATCCGCAGGCGAACCAAGGTCACCGACATAGCCCGAAGAATTGCCAAATTTAAGTTGCAGTGGGCAGAGCACATTTCTCGCAGAACAGATGGCCGATGGGGTCGAAAGGTTCTGGAATGGTGACCGCGTACCGCAAGACGTAGCGTTGGAAGGCCGCAGGAATCCGCTGGATGCGGGAAGCACAAAACCGGTCGAAGTGGCGGTGCTTGGGGAGGCCTATGTCCATCAGTGGACGTCTTTCGGCTGAAATTCATCATTGATAAATGATGATACATTCCTGTAACTGCAAATGTAAGTTTGTTCGCACAATATTGAGAGGTTTACCATGTTATTTTACTACCATAGAGTTCTTGTAGGTTTTCCTGTGATCTATGTATAAGAAAAGAACTATTTTCTGTATTTTTTTTTCTAAATTTTAGAGTCAGTAGTTTCAGAGACAAGGGAGGGGGTGGAATAGTAAATTTTCATCTATTTTCTTAACTAACTTCTAACTCTCTAACTAATTTAACACTATAAAACAATATATATTTGAGACTCTCACAACAAGCCCTTTCATTTGACATGTCACACGGTACAGTTTGCAAAACTTTTTCTTTTTTTTTCTAATTTGGCCCCTAAAAGTGACCCTCATATTCAAAATTTATTTATTTACATCCGTGTTCGGGTCACAGAAATTTATATATGTACCAAATTTAAATTTAATAGGTGCAGTAGATTCCGAGCAAATCCGCTGTTACAGACAGACAGACAGACAGCCAGCCAGACAGACAGACACACAAGTGATCCTATAAGGGTTCCGTTTTTTTCTTTTTGAGGTACGGAACCCTAATAATTATTATTTAACAAATGCTTCGTACTAAAACGATGATTCTTTTTAGTACAATCTTTTTGGTCGATGGAGTATTGACAAGCACTGGTCAATATTGCTAAAAAAATGTGTAACGCCAATAAAGTTTTATTTTTAATATATATTTATTTACGATAAAGGGCTTCTCTTATATATGTTTTCGTAATATTCAGCCAATTTTATATTAAATTTGAATTAAACCTTTATATATAAAAAAAAAACTTAGGGGCTCAAATTAAGTATTTTTATTATTGAAAATGTGTCCGACATTATAAAATAATTCGTAGTAGATAAGCAATTTATTAAAAAAAATATTCCTTCCTGCAAACATCTCTTTCCCTAAGGAAAATGTTATGAAGATCACTTATCGTAGTCGATCCTCAAAGTTACTGACCTTCAGTACAAACCCTGATAGTTGATTGGATTATTTTTAATGTAATAATTTAATGTTGAATAATTATATAGTAAGCATGTTGTAAATAATTAAACTATTTTCGTCTTTCTTTGTTGCAGACCCCGCACCGGCGTGGTAGGTGTACTGCTGAGGGTCGCGCGCCCTCTCCTGTGACTAGCCAGAGTACTAGCGCACGGCACGGGCGGCGGATTGTAAGCTAACATCCATCTTGTTGTACCCTTGACTAGACTATACATAACACATCGGCGTGGTAGGCGTACTGCTGAGGGTTGCCCACCCTCTTCTGTGACTAGCTAGAGTACAAGCGCACGGCACGGGCGGCGGATTGTAAGCTAACATCCATCTTGTTGTACCCTTGACTAGACTATACATAACAGACCGGCGTGGTAGGCGTACTGCTGAGGGTTGCCCACCCTCTTCTGTGACTATCTAGAGTACAAGCGCACGGCACGGGCGGCGGGTTGTAAGCTAACATCCATCTTGTTGTACCCCTGACTAGACAATACATAACACACCGGCGTGGTAGGCGTACCGTTGAGGGTCGCGCGCCTTCTCCTGAGACTAGCCAGAGTACTAGCGCACGACACGGGCGGCGGATTCTAAGCAAACATCCATCTTGTTGTACCCTTGACTAGACTATACATAACATACCGGCGTGGTAGGCGTACTGCTAAGGGTCGCGCACCTTCTCCTGAGACTAGCCAGACTACTAGCGCACGGCTGGGGCGGCGGATTACAAACAATATTTCTTGAGAGTTCGTCCTCCAGATACTAGCCAGAGCTTTAGCAATTAACGGAATTCTGTTTCTCAATTTACATTGGAAAATAACAATTTTGACCGTCCTCTCGCCAAGCTAGCGTGACAAGCGTACAATGATGATATCTCATTCTAGTTATAGTGTTGGCCTATTTCGTTACGTAATCGACCCAGAAAACTTCGGAATAAGGCCGAAATAATTCTTAGTCACCTACTTATTTCCTTAATGTTACGTTTTGAGCTATTCAAGACATTTCGACAATTTTCACTTAAGACTTGGAAAATGTTCTTAAGTTACGAGGTTACGTTTCAATTCGATATTTTCATCTAATTGGACGATTCGAGATCAAATGCAAATCTGTAGCTCTAATGGAATAAGGGAAACTCTTGTAGCATGGCCATTAGATCTTAGTTTTCTTAAATTGTTGCTTCGTTAAAATAGTTCATATCAACGTATAGCTGAATCGGAGTTTTCTTTGGCGTCACTAATTTCTTTCTCTTAACGTGTTTCATGTTTCTGTCAATAGAAGACAATAGCTTTATCCAATCGAATCGGTGCACAATCAGATACATTTTCACTAAAACTTGCACAAAAACCGTAGTTGGTGTCTAAAATGTGTCTTTTGGTAATTGCAGAGGCGTGGGGCGCGGCGCGTGGCGGCGGCGCGGGCGCGGGCGGCGCCATGACGCGGCGCCCGCCACCATGACGCTGCCGCCGCCCGCGCGCCCCGCGCACCCCGCCGCGCATCGCGCAATGCGCTATTACCGCATCTGGATCTACGCGTGCAACGGCGCGCTGTTGCTAGGGGCGCTCGCATTCTGCGCGGCCGCGGGGCGCGCGCTCTCCGACTACAGGCGTGCGCTGGTGCCCGGGCTAGGCGTGGCGCAGCCCGGCTTCCTGTACGGGTATGCGGCGCTGCCGGCGCAGGCGGGGCTGCTGCAGCTCCTCGGTTGCCTTGCAGCATTGAGACTTTCCGAACGGATGCTAAACGCCTACTGGTTGGCACTCCTGGCCCTGCTCGTAGGGGACGCAGCTATCGGCGTTTACTGGGCGTTCCGGTTTGAGCGAGTTTGTCGCGAGCTCCGGCCTCAGCTGCGGCTTCGTCTCGCAAAGGACTACGACACGGATATTGACTTTTCACAAGCTTGGGATCGCCTTCAGAGAGAACAGCGGTGCTGCGGCGTGACAGGACCGGCGGACTTCGCGGCGTTTAACAGAACTACGCTCCCGGCGAGCTGCTGTCGTATTCCGGCACATACGACATCGGTGACGCCGGCGTTGATGGCCGTCACGTCCGCCACGTCTCCTGCGCCGTTCACTCCGGTGCATTGTGCGCCGCACACAGCCGCCTGCTCAGAGAGACTACTCGTTTGGCTTCGACGAACCGCAGACGCGTTGTTCGTGTTAGGGTATTGCGTTATAGCATTTTTAAAATTGTGCTTCCTCGGAATCCTCCGGTACGAAATAAAGGAGATGATTCAAAAAATTAGAATATTACAAACAGAGCTCGGAGCGGGCGAGCTGATGGATGGTAGTCCGATCCACGGTGGACCACTCTCACAGACGATAATAGTTAACGCGGTGAACGCCAACGGAGGAGTCCGAGCACACGGCGGAAGCCCTGAACGCGCGGGAGAGCGCGAGGCACTGCTGGGGCGAGCGTCGGATCCGTGTCCGCGGCGGAGCATACACGATGAACCTCTCGGTCCCAAAACGATAAACGGAAACAACAACTGCGAGATGCGCGAACTCGCTCGAGGAGATTACAGGCCTTTAGCGGCGGACAGTGCAGCGACTCGAATCTGACTAAGATGTTACTTGGAGCGGCTGTTCGGGCGGCGCTGGCGCTCGTTCCCGAGCGCGGGCTGCGAGCTGGAGCCGCCGGGCCGCATGCCGCCCGCGCTCATGCGCCGGGTGCCCGCGGGCGCGCGCGTGCGCCTCGACCACCGCCGTCACACCCGCTCCGAATTCGAGTTGTAAACTACAAGAGGCTTTTTCAGCGGCGAGCTGCGGCATTCGTCGCGACAGTCATATTCATTGGCGCTGTCAATTGCGAGTACCGTTATTTTCGGTAGGACTAAACTGTATGTAATGTTCATAGTGGTAGAGTTGTAAAACTGTACGAGCGATGCAAATAGAGCGAGTGTTAGAGTGATGTCGTTCAAAACGTTGTGAACTGTGAAATATGAATAATATTATGAACGTGCATCGAAGGATAATAAATTGTGTAATTAGACAAAGTGAAATTTTCGAGAAAAGCTTGTGTTTAGTTCCTAAATTTGGCCGTTAAATATTCGTTCAGTAGGTGCATAAGACACACAAATATGTTTTACTTTACGGTCCCTAGGGAAGTGGCTTGAGAGAGAGATACCCGCGATATCGTGAAGAGTACAGCATGTGAGGAAATGCAGTCTCCGGCAGAGCAAACTATAATGATGCATACTTTGGCTACAAGGGGAGCGCAGTAAATCCATCCTACATAATATTGTATCTGTATACTCGAATACGATTTTAATATTTATAGCAGTAAATAACGGGAATCAACCAATATAATATTAATTATGATGATTGATTAACCTTAAGACATAACAGTTTTTGATTGTATACCAATAGAGTTACGGAAATAATTATTATAATATGTATTTTACAAATTTTCATGTCATTTTACTCATTCCCTTCAATTAAAGAATTGTATGTACCTATATGTTAAAACATATTGCTATAGTTTGTAATACCAGCGACGCGTTTAGTGATTTTTGCCCAGAAGCTCATCTTTGAGCATGAGTTTAAAGATTGTAAACAATTAGATATAAATATATGTCTTACTTAATACATTATAGATCTATCATTTAAGTTGATAGGTGATGATATTGGCAAATGTCACTTTTCATGAATGCTGGTCCAACATTTTGATATACCGATACGTAACGAGTTATAAAATCAAATGGTTCGCTTGCACGGAAGATATCTGCTGTCACTCTGAGTTTATTTTGTAGGATATTACATCTCTATTATAGAATTCTTAGTTTATTATAAGCACCTATATACCTGTTCATAACTTGCACGATTACCCCGACAGTGCTTGCGTAGATTAGACAATGATCTCGTGAGCAACACGACCTGGGTTCTCGTCCGCCACACACCCGTTCGTTTGGACAGCTTTCCTTACATGAGTCGGACAAGAGTGAGCCTTGACTTTCCCCGCTCATCGTCTATTTATCGAGTAATTCTCATAATCATACCTAATGTTGTCGGTTAATGTAAATAATAAACAAAATTTGTACATGTGTAGTATGCGAGTAATTGTGCATGGACAGATTGACAAAATACATAGTACTGATATGAGCTTAAACGACGTAGTGCCTGCAATGATATGCTTGTAAACAGTATAAAGTGGACGAACACACTTTTAATAACGTTTTATTTTATGGCAGAAGAATTTAAAATGTTTCGTATGTACTACATTTTATCATTATCTTGACAGAGTACAGACGTTTTTGCTAAACTTTTAAAGAGATCGCGCTATGAATCTAGACTGCGCATATAAAATATTACAATAATCTCATGGTGTAAGGAATTAGGTAAAATTTATTAATGGCTGTGTCAAATATAGGTAAAACCTATTCATGCCGTGTGTAGAGCCGTCACGATTCGATGTCATAGCTGCCGGTGGAGCGAGTCTGTTCACTGCAGCGGCGCGCGCGCAGCCCCACACCTACATTCATACATATTTGTACTTTTACGAACTAACTTTATAGATATATTGTAATGACGAGTACGAAGTTATGTTCGCTTAGAGTAGGTATAATATTTTGTGAATTTATGCAGAAAAATAGTTTTTTAATATTGTTGTCACATGAATGTACCAATCTTATAAAAATTTGTACCTATATTCGGAAAGTTGAATAATTTGTAGCTAGGATCCAATCTAAATCCTGAATTTCTTCAAAAAAAAAACGGTTTAAATAACATGTGCCTTGGCTTATAAAATGTATAACTGATGTTATGTTTATTGTAAATTAATGGATATGAAGTAAACACGAGCTCGTGTCTGATGTGCTGCCTACACCTTCCGACCTACGTACGTACACTGTACTCTCGACTGTGTTACTGTGTGCTGTGGTTCGAGTCGACCACTCTGTGGAAACAATGTGCGTATTGTTTCCTTGTTAACCTTTAGATAAGCTGATTGTATAACTGTTTCGTTCACTAATTTTAAAAATTTCAATACTGTACTATTTGATAAAACATAAATGTATAGATGAAAATGTTGATAAAAATAAAATCATCAACAGTTCGACATAGTTCAAGACGTGTGTGAAACGTCTCAATGTAATCTGTTCACAATATTAACATTCGGATGGTACACTGTACGTAATGTTTTGAATTCTCAACTGTCACTTTACTTTAAATGTTTTCATCGTTCAGCGTGTTTCATTATTATAGTAGAGTTGTTCCAACTTTCCGAAGGTACGCACTAGGCGACTGAGAGCTAATATTATCATAATAAATGCATTAAATAAAGAGTTTGTTAAAATGTTGGGGTTTTTTATTTAATAGCCAAATAAATTTAAATTCATCCTACATAATAACATGGAATATCTTTGTAACAGTCGTTTCAATCAATCATCAGACAAAAAAAAAAGGAAAAACCTGGATATTATTATAAGGACACATGGATTATAATTATATATGTCTTAGCTGATAGAAATACGTAACGATGTCAGAAAACATAATATGCTTTCTGAAATCATTACGTATTTCTTCTAATACTTCATCTAAGTAAATACCAAATTTTATGTACATAATATGTACATAAAATGTGGTATTACTTAAATGAAGTATTACTTATTGATTATTCTGACCCTGTATCATGCAAGTTCGAGAAGACTCATCTGGAAGGCAGAGTCTGAAACCGTCGAAAGTTATGATTCTATTACAGCAGCCTTTAAATAAATACGACAACGACTACAAATTATAAAAGTGCACATTCACCTTTATAGGATGTGCTAAATAGCAATAACAAATGTTACATTCTTGAACCAAATAAACTTACGTGAATTAAGAATAACATACAAAACAGCATGTGCTTCTTATGTCTTAAAATATCACGAAGACATTAATATTATAAAGTTTTCTTAATACCTATTACATTTCTTCTCGTTCTATTTCTATACCTTCTTCAAGTATTTCCAAATGCAAAAAATACAAGATCCGAACGATCTTGCAAAATGACACAACCGTCCTTGTTAGTATGCACATGCAATTAATCACAGACTCACCTCCACGCCATCTTCTTTCAGCCTGTAGGCGCGGTCGACGTTCGCTCCACCGATAACCAACACGTCGCCCTCACAATTCTTCTCAGAAAACAATGGCACTTCATCAGACCGGTTGCTGCACAAAGTGTGAAAATGTCCCAAAGAATTGGTCGTACATTTCCCAGCGCCCTTCGACAATCCAATATTAGACGAATTCTTCGAATTGTCACCATTCTTGAGTTTTTTAAACTCGACTGCAATATCGGCGCCCACTTTGGCGTTGTTCTTTATGAGAGCGATGTCTGTGACTCGTTAAAGAAAGATATTGTGGCAATTAGCTTCACTACTATCTTTATAGATCGTTGGCGTTTCTAACACATTTAATTTACGACGGAATTAAGCAGTTGCTAAGGCCTTATTAAGTATTTTAATGGTGTCGTTATTATTCTGATAAGAGCCAAGCTTACGGGGCATGAGTGGATTAATGAGTGGGAAGATACGATTCATGAGACTTATGTGCATGATTAGATATATAGCTAAAACTCAACCTATTCAGTCTTTATTTTCTTTGACTAATTATAGAATTAAAGGAGTTTCGTTAAAAATATAGTAAAGGATACTGGCATTAAGAGATGCGCCACTGGTAGCCTCGGCAACCGCAGACAGAATGAACGGCGTCACTTCTTTACCGAAAATCCCTTTTTGTTCAGCTTCCTTCAGCGCACGAGTAATGGCGTCTTCAATTATTTTCTCTGTAAAAACACATAACAATAGTACCTATAGCAAGGGTACCTGGTTTGTAAATACTGCTATGTTGTTAGCAAACTTGAATTACAGGTATTCAAGTTTGCTAACCAAGCTTATGCGAAGTAATCTTACTGGAACCTATGTAACTAACGTAAGAATCAAATGCTCAAATCTTTTAAATCTAGAAGTGTCACTGAATCAGTATTAAGGGCGTATCGAGGATTTTGCTAAATTAACGCGCGAACATTCTAGCCCGAGCAATTTTATGCTTATTAGCGCCAGAAGCTCTAGAAACTCGGTGCGCCCGTAAGATGGTGCAATATTTTGTTCTCTTATACTTAGGAGCTTATTGGTCTCAAGCATTTTTTAAAAATACCTATATCAATATAACAAAAAGAACTTATGTACATTCGATTACCCTGAAATCAGATAAAGTCGCAGCATACAAAGTCTTTAGGTGTAAAACTTTTATTGTGGACCTTCTTATGAACGCTCAAAGTTTATTTTAATTAAAGTTTTATCGTAAAAGTTACCTTTCTCTTTCCCGTTAGCAAAGGTATTTAATTTATACGTTTTATAGTTATGAGCTGCATAATCCGAATAGCGCATAATAAGAAGCTTTTGAATAATCTCGATAAAATCTTTAAAACACTGCAGTAGTAATTTCTCGACGAATATCTTAAAGAATGTTTGCACTTTGTGAATATTACACGAGTTTTCGGCCCATAGTCGTATTCTAATCGGTCGGTTTGGTCTGCTAAATTTGATTTGTTGTACGTAGTGATTTTAAGCATTCTTAAGCCAGTTACCCATGGCTATATCGTAATTTGTTTAAGAGAGAAAGATTTAACTACTGGACTTGTTAAAAGTAAATAGCATGGAGTGAAAGTAGTATAAAATTGACTTAATTTGTACCAACTAAAGCGACTCATTCCATACATCGACAGACTGCACGATAAACGCAACACTCTTCCATACACGTAAATACATATCATATTAAAGCCTATGGGTACATGCCTCATACGAGAATAAATTATTTACGTGTTCTTACCGTCCATAGCATACTCCTGCGGTATCGGCACGGCAACAACAGTGCCGGACGTCAGTTGCAGCTCACGTGCCGCATGCAACAGCCGCGCGGCTTGCTGTGCGTCCCCGACCCGGTGCGGCGCGGTATAGCCCGACCGCGGCGTGTAGAACGCAGGGAAGTCTGATGAATCTCCGAACGCACATACACATACGCCTTGCGTTTCCTGCACAAAAATATATCAGTTTTAAATTCCATTGCTATGAAAAACTTTCTCGCAGACTACGACGAAGGTCTTTCTCGTAGACTGCTACGAAGATCTTTCTCATAGACCGCTATAAAGATCTTATTCATAGACCGCTACGAAGATTTTTTCATAAACTGCTACGAGAAAACGAAAGTCAAATGACAAATGTATAATATTGAATTCAATCAATATTCTTTATAGGACAGGCGGTGAGGCTTTCTTTACTTAGCACACAACACATGCTAATCTAAAAATAATCTCCGTGTACACTCTTCGAGTCATTTGTAATAAAATATGAAATAACACCACTCGTCGGTCCCCGATGTAATCAGAGCGCTCTTTGAAGTTACATTCGGCGTTTTCTCATTGAGTACACAATTGCAACGTAGCTCTGCTATCTAGAAACAGCTAAGTTACTTGCTTAGTAACCATCAGCCTCCCCCGGGCACTCACGAACTCTTGCGGTAACCTAACGACTTGGTGCGCTCTGTTTTTCTTACACTAAATAATACAGTAATAATACGAAGGTACTAGAATTTACTTTGTTCGGTATGTTCTACTTTTGAATCAAAAAGCGCCTTGAGCACCATACGGTCGACAAAAGGACAGTCAAGTGGGAATCGCTGACGTAAAAATGTCGACATATTTTATGTTCTCCAATTATTTATCTACATTGTACTGTTCTGGCGTCTTAAAACATAAAAGACAAGAATCTTTTATCTTTATGTAAGACTAGCCCGCGGCTTCATCCGCGTGACTTTCTCTAAAATAAAAGTAAACTTAAGTTACTCCTTATAACATCAGCCAGTCCAGCTGTTTCCGAGATAGGCCGGAACAGACAGACAGACAAAAATTTTACAAATTTCTTTTTTTTTTTGTTATATTTACCGTATATACTTTAATATGCATTTAGTAAAAAGCTGTTATTTTGACATTAAAAACAGACACTTCAATTTTATTTATTTGTATAGACTGCCTCTTTGGTCTAGTAGTCGCAAGTGGCACTGCTAAGCATGTGGCAGGACTACATTCCTGGGTCGATTTGATTCCCGGGTCGGTCAAAGTGTTATTGGGTTTTTCCATCTGGAATTTCTCAGTAGTGGGTCATAGTCTGGATTTGTGCCCGGTTGATGACAATAGGCTCGCCCCCTATTACATAGTACTTAAACATAACTGGCGAAATGTGGGTGTAATATTGGCACAGCTCTGCCTAACCCTTTTGGGGAACACAGACGTCATGTTATGTTATATGTATAGGTCGGATACTGTGAAATCTTAAGCTGCAAAAATGATCAGGCACAAAGTTAGAGAGCTTTACTTCAAAGTAATGTATTAGCGACAGCAAATATGTAGTTACCAAGTATTCGAGAGTTCGTCCGATGTCTAATATGGACTTAACGCCACTGCACACGACGAGTGTGTTGCTGCGTCCCAGCTCGTTCAGATCCGCCGATATGTCCAATGTGCCCTCGCCGTGACGATGCACACCACCTGGGGGAAATACTCTACATTTTCAATATTCAGTTTCAGTATCCTTTTTAGAAAATATACTGTCTAGTTATTACAAGAACTCGATATTGGATTTTGGAAAAGAAAGCTGAAATAAAACTCACTTATACTTAAAACAAGCTAAAGTTTAGATGCAAAATTGCGTAAAATAAGAACTGCCGTTCGAAAATATTTTTCTTGAATCGTTTCAGGCGTTCAGCGGTTGGTGAAAACCCGATAAAATAAAAGTTTCCCGTATAACACGAGTCGATATTGACCAAAATGGTGAAAAGTCAAAATTACAAATATCTTCGATTGTGTGAGTGTAATAAAATGTCGGCGAAGTATTTTGGCCGCGGCCACGGGAAGCGGAATTATTACATCACCGGTGGGCGACTGGCGAAGTAGCTCGCAGTCGGCGGGTAGACCGCGCTCCGACATAGTTTCGTTCAATGTAGGATGTATGTAAATTATACTTTCGCAACTCCGCAGGTACGTTCCCCTTTCCGCAATTACTTCCAAAACATGAAGTAAGAATCAATCGTTTGTAGTGATACGCTATTCAGTTCAACTTACCTAGACCGTTCTTTAAAATGCCTTTTTCTATTACATAAAATCTGTATTATATACTCGTAAAAACAAAACTAAATGTTTTTCATCAATATCTATTTCTGTCGTGCTATATGCGAACACAGGATCAAACCTTAACATAATAATGTGAACAATGGAAGTCGGTTTTATTAAATCAAGACACATCTTATTTCCATTAATACTTTTGTGTTTTCAAATAACATACGGAGATGGGAATTACTGTACCGACGTGAATAAGATTTATGTTCCATTATGCTCCTTGTGGAATTGAAAGCCACCATTATAAATGCAAGTTCAATAGTTCAGTTTTATTTCAACTTAGGGCTGAATTTAGTGAAATAATAGGCTAGCAAACTAAGATATTTTTTAAGAAACACTGAATTCAAGAAAGTTCTTGTCCTGTTATGAAGACAACATAAACTTGCGTGTCTAAACGCTATGCATAGTGTGCGGAGATTCCCGCTCAAAAGAGAGGTCCCTTGCAAAGCTCCTAGTTTAACAGTGCCTTTATAATAAATCGTCTACGACACGATAACGACGCGGCGGCCATCGAAATTCGCCATTTTGGCTTCGCCCAGCCAACCCCTGCCATTGTGAAGTGCCGATATAGCGTAATCCTTTTGTATCCATCCTTTCGTGTACTCATAGACATTTGCCTGTTTCTTGCTCGCAAGCCTTATCCCGACAGACGCTAATTCAAATAGTTGGGAATGGAATAAGACTGCTTCTCACGATAATTTACAAGCCCAAGCACCACGAATGCTTATCTAAAAGGTGATAAATCGCGCTCTGTTTCACGGAATTCGTTGTTAATTACATCGCCAGTTCGGCACGGCTGCGATGCGACTGGCAGTAATGAATGCGCCGGCAAAGCGTCGTTTTCAACCGTGATATCGTTCAAATTCATTTTGTGAATTCACGAGCACAGTTAATTGAAGTGTTTGCGGTGTTTTCACGATGATTGCTACTATTTGCGAGTCGTGACTTAGCACCACCTTGTACGGGAGAGGCTTAATCATAATCCTGCTGTTAATGAGTATTTACATACTCATTAACAACGCTTTAATTGCAGGCGCTTTGTAAAACAACTAAACAAAATACTTGTCAAATAAATGTTGATTATAACGTTGAATTTCATATGATTTTAGATCGTTTAATTAAGATTGCCGTTTCATTTAAATGGTAGTCGTAAACAGGTTTATTAAGCGTGGAGCCTGGCGTAACGCTAAAGTGGTGTAATGTGATTCGCGTTATAATAGAGAGTTTCAGCAGGCTTAGCATGACACTCTCTATTTCTTCGAAGAATAGACACGGCTCTTTCTATACAAAGTGACATTTCGTTTCTCAGTTTTGACATCTCACCGTAGAAATCCCTCTACAATCTTTCATCTTGTCTTTCGTTTCTAACGATCTTTGTCTAGGTCCTTTTTAATGTAGAAAGATTTCTACAGCGGGATGTCAAAAAAGAAGAAACGAAATGTCACTTTGTATGGAAAGAGCCGTGTCTATTTTTCGAAGAAATAGAGAGTGTCATGCTAAGCCTGCTGATGTAGAATCCGCGGTGCTGTCGCCGGAAAGTCGTGTTGTGAAAAAATATGGGAACAGAAATGTGACGTGACATTTTTAGATTGATTTTGTTTTTGAGGCGTGTAGTGTTTGAAACCATTTTATTACGTCACGACCGCCTTTTGCTTCCACGTGGACGTGGCGTCGCTAACACGCTCCCGACATTTTAGAGTTTTATCGATTTAGAGCTCGAAGATGTCTGGACTAAAGCCGGCAGGACTAGTATACTATAATCTGGTAAGTCGCTACCTAATGTACCGTGTATACGTATATTGTCGCCATATTGTAACGTTGTGTGCCGTAATGGTGACCGCTATTACGCAACGGAATGCCGTCTGCTAACAAGTGCCTCCATTCGTGCGAGACTGCATTTGAGGTCTTTTTATGACCACTATATGAGGCTATTTGTGTGAGCCTGTTAGCTTGTCAGCTACATAATACTTTAGGTTAATGAGTGCACTGTTACAGTTGACTAGATTACAATAAGTAGCATCCTATGGGATTCTTTGGTGTATTTGAAGACATTCTTACTGAATTAAGTTAATATAGTTGTTTTAGTTTAAATTATTTAACCCACACGTGGTTTTAAATTAATTATTAGTATTCCTTATCAAAATCAAAATTCATTTATTCAAACTAAGCTGAGAATCAGCACTTTTCTAACGTCAAAAATACATAAGACAGTCCCTCAGAACGCCCGCCCTTCACCACTTCCTAGTGCTTTAGCTGGGAAGACAAAGTGGCGCAACAAACTCCCCAGCACAGCTGTTCAGTTAAAAATAACTTGATTCTATACAATAGTATGCAAAATAACTTACATTACGCAACACAAAACATTAGGTAAATTAAATTATTTGCCATATGTCAGCAACTGGGGTGTGCTAACATCCCAATATTCCAACAAAAAACATCTAAAACTATACTCAAGCAGAAATAGCTATATATAACTTTAAGTCGAAGTCACAAAATGATAAACTAGGACCATAGAAGTAAAATAAATAAACAGTTAATTACTAATAACAATAACAAAATCATGGACATCAAGACGACTAGTCACCACTTGCAGCACCCGTTCACGAGCATAACGCAAAGATCAGCCACCATCCCCCTCGCCAAATTTGAGGCAAGGAGGCAACCCAACCCCCGACGCTACCGCAAGCAGTGACATCTAAGGGAGGGAGGGATTAAATGAAAATAAAATAAAATGAAAATAAATTGACTTAAACAGTCAAAAAGAAAGAAACAGATATGAGCTTATATAACCTGTCAGTAGGTAAGCTAATTCTGGAGAAAGAACATAAACATTGTCTTCAGTTAATAACAACGACCAACTATTTTTATCGTTTAAGAATTTGTTGATAGAGAATAGTATTTTGTTTGGAATTCAATACCACTCGCTCAACAGTCTTACGCAATCTTAGACAAATAAAAGCGGCTATAAAGCGCAACCTTTGAAAAACCGTTGCGCTATTGTCGTTTTTTAAGGTTCCGTAGTCAACAAGGAACCCTTATAGTTTCGCCATGTCCGTCTGTCTGTCTGTCCGCTGTAATTAGGTATGGGTATAGATATGAATCACGCCGACCGAGTGGTAAAAATAATATCTTGAAAAAAAAAAAACCTTTTTAAGGTACTTCCCTTGCACGTAAAGTGGGGTTGATTTTTTTTCTCGTCTATCCCATGGTGTGGGATATCATTGGATAGGCCGTTCAAAACTATTGCGTGTCAGTGAAAAGCATTTTTCGAACCAGGGATCCGTTTGTGTAATATGAAGCTTTAAAGTGCTGTTAGAGTCAAGTGTCCTCCCCAAGTGTCAAGTGTCAGCTAAATAGTTGTTTTTGGATTTGTGGAAAAATTCATGGCAGTAGTATATATAAAGAAATTAAAAGGAAAACTATCACAGTTTGCAGTTGGAGAATTGACTGTGACGTATCTGGTGTGGCAAGTTATTGCCCCTTACATTTTTTTGATTGTGGATGATTTATAAAATGTCTGTAGTCTGTCTTAGGCTTATATTGCAGCAGCGGATATTGTGTGTCGCGGGATTTAGAGAATCCTGCGGCTAGTGACAGCTAATGATGGCTGTCAGACGTCATAGTGCACCGGCGCTGAACGGAGGCATTTCGTCTCACCGCAAACCACGTTTTTTCAATCTCAGTTCATCGCGCCCGCAAAACCGCAAACTTTATTGCGTTATCCCGTAATCCTTGGGGATATACTGTGTTAAGTTTTCAAAATTAAAAATAATAACCCGCGTCCGATTAAATCCAAATTATAGACTTTCAAGTGACCGGGCAAGCAAGGTGGCCACCTGCCCAGAAGGATTCTTCAAGACTTTCGCCAGGAGAAGCACAGGTACCGCTTTTGCATTATTTGCTGGAGTTAGGCTACAAACGCCACCTGACCGTCACTAATTCCTCTTTGAAAGTTTGCTCAGAAAAAAGGCAAATTGAATTATTATGCATTCCAGATAATAATTTTTCTGTCGTCCTCGACCCGCAAGGATACACGGCTATTTTATACGCCTGTCCCTCCATACTTATAGTCCTTCGAGCCGGATAGGTATCAGTTAAATAAGTACAAGTCATTGCAAGTACTTACGATAATTTACAGCAATTAATATTAGATAGTGCCTTATAATGGCTACTAATAAACAAGAGAAAAAATTAGATCAGCTAATTGCTAAAAAACAAATGATATTTGAGCGAGTTAATCGCTTGTATGATGCATCTAAACATATCCCCAATTTAGATTCACGCTCAAATGAGTTATTTCTAGCGCAGTCTGAATCTATTAGTGAACAATACAGCAAGTTTGAAGCAATTATCGACCAGATTAATGAGTTGCGGTTTGAAATTGATGACACACCACCAGATTATACGAGTCTATGTTCTATTGAAGACTTATATTCCAGTATTAAATACAAACGTAATCTCATACTTTCAAACAATAAAACATTAACATCAGATCAGAAGAGAGGTAGTGGCATAAAATTACCACCAATCGAATTACCATCATTTGACGGTAGAACTGAAAACTGGCCCATTTTTTATGAAATATTCCGCAGTAATGTTCATTTAAATACTGATCTGACGGATTCGCAGCGTGTGCAGTATTTAATAGGTAAATTAACTCATGATGCCTTAAAACTAACTGCAGGCATTATTCCCACAGGAGATACATACAGTGTTATGTGGAACAGTCTTGTCAAAAGGTATCAAGATAAACGTAGTTTAGGTATTCATTATCTCAATAATATACTGGACATTAAAGGATGCGCCGGCAATGCTGCTAGTCTGAATGCATTTGTAGAACGATATTCAGCGTCTGTCGCTGCATTGAAGCAGTTAGACATTCCAGACTTATTCGATTTCGCAATATTACACTGTGGTTTAAGAAAGGTTGACGCACAAACTGTTCAACAATTTGAAAGCCGTGTGAGTGGGAAAGAATTACTTTCCTATACGGAGTTTATATCATTTTTGCAAGACCATGTTAAGGTACTCCAGCGCTCACACGTTAATAATCCACAGACGGAACCACGTGCTAAGTCTAGTTTAGCTCACAATCGAATAAATAATACGCAAAGTACCGCCAAGTCGTTCGTGTCATGCAAACCAGTTCCGAATAACCGTTGCCCGCTATGTGTTAACGATGACGTCGATCATCGACTGTTCAATTGTTCACAATTTAAAAATATAAATTCACCGCAAGCTCGTTTCGAATTTGTTAAAAAGAAACGCGGCTGTGTTAATTGTTTAAGTATATCCCACTCTTTGATTAAATGTAAATCACGGAGTGTTTGTAAAACTTGTAAGAAAACACATCATTCATTGTTACATTTCTCCGAAGTAAAAAGTGATTCAACACCGAGCGAGCCTGCCGCTACGTCTGTCTCGCTTAGTGCCGCCGCTAAAATATGTTTACCGACAGAGACAACTATTTTGGTTAGCTACCGCGCAGATATACGTATATGATAGCAGCGGCCGAGATAAGCTTGTTGTCAGGTGTTTAATAGACAATGGATCGCAAAATAATTTAATTACTGTGGACTGTTGTAAACGTTTGAACTTACCCATAATTAAATTACGCAATTCGTCTTTACAAGGTGTTGGTATGACCTCACGACCTGTACACGGCTTTATTTATCTCAATATAGAATCTCGGATTAATCCTCACAATAAGTGTTATATACACGCATTAGTTGTTGATTGCATTACAGATAGACTTCCCGCTAGTTTTATCAGATTAAATGACGATATGTCATATTTAAATAATTTACCGCTTGCTGACTCAACCTGGAATGTACCTGGTGGAATCGATGATGTGCTTGGAGCACAGCTGTTCTCTTTTATTTATTTAGGTGATAGGGTTGACTCAGACACCCGCGCACCCCCAGCTATACTGACTAGTTTCGGATATGTACTGATGGGTGATATTGATTGTCATAGTAGTGACGTAACACACATGACATCTTCGTTTACCGCGCTTGCTAGCATTGACGTCGAGTCAAGTTTGAAGTAGAAGTTTTTTGAGCTAGAGGAAATTCCATCTCAGCGTTTTATTAGTCCGGACGAATTAGAGTGTGAAAATAATTTTAATTCTTCAGTTTTATTTAAAGACGGTAGATATTTTGTCGATTTACCTTTCGCGCGCAATCCCTCCGAATTAGGCAATTCACGCGGTGTCGCTCATCGGCGGCTACTTGCGCTCGAGCGTAAATTCACGTGCGTGCCAACCCTACGCGAGGATTACAATGAAACTATCACCGATTATATAACTCAGGGGTATTTATCGGAGGTACCCGACTCTGAATTAACAGAAGAGGGTTACTACATACCGCATCACGCCGTTATTAGACCGGACAAAGACAGCATTCGAGTGGTTTTGGACGCTAGTGCCAAAACACACTCGGGGTTGTCACTCAATGACATTCTGCATGTCGGACCTAATTTACAGGCCGACTTGTTTTTATTATTACTCGATTTTCGTACCCTCCCTGTCGCAATGACAGCGGATATAAAACAAATGTTCCTACGGATCGGTGTAAATAAGCACCACCGCAAATATTTACGAATTTTATATCGATTCAACAAAAATGAACCTATACGTACTTTTAACTTTAACCGCGTTCCCTTTGGATTAAAGCCTAGTCCTTATTTAGCGATGCGCACAATACGCAATTTAGCGTGTGAGCATGGCGACCGCTATCCTGAGGCTTCTAAATTAGTAGAAACTCAGTTTTTTATGGACGATTATGTCTATTCTGTTCCTGATGAACAGATTGCTATACAATTATCCCGCGATTTAATTGAGTTATTTAAGTTAGGATCCTTTGACCTGGTCAAATGGGCTACTAACTCACCCGCTTTGTTGGAGATTCTCCCAGAGTCTCACCGCTTACCAGTTAATTTTTCTGGCATGGATAATGATAAACATAATTTCAAAATCCTTGGATTAACCTGGGAACCCGCTGATGATTATTTTTCTTTGACAACAGTCGCTGTAGATGATAAATGCACTAAGCGTGCGATTCTATCGCTAGTTGCCCGCTTGTTCGACGTACTTGGCCTCGTAGCACCCGTCGTGTTGTACGCGAAAATCCTAATTAAGGAACTTTGGTTAGCTAAAATAGGTTGGGATGAGGTTCCTCCGGACTCCATCACCAATCGGTTTTCCGTTTTTTTGCGCGATTTCCCCTCACTCTCTTCTCTAAAGGTTCCTCGCCACATTGGCGTCTTTAGAGAAGCTGTAGTGAATATCGTAGCCTTTTGCGACGCCAGCTTTAGTGGTTATGGTTGTTGTATTTATTTACACATAACTGACTCTAAAGACAATATCAGCGTTCGGCTTTTATGTGCAAAGTCCAAAGTTTCCCCCGCTAAAATAACAACGCTAGCTCGATTAGAACTTGTCGCCGCTTTACTTCTGTCTAAGCTTGTTCGCGTGGTCAAAGATAAACTTTCCGCTCGTGTACCTATTGCAGGTGTCTACGCTTTCTCGGACTCCACCATAGCTCTTTCGTGGATCCACTCATCTCCCCATAGATGGTCTATTTTTGTCAGTAATCGCATTGCTAAAATACAGGAAAACCTACTTGCCGCTAGTTTTAATCACGTGTCCGGAAAGGAGAATCCTAGCGATTGTCTCTCCCGCGGCATGCTGCCATCTGATTTAATTGAACACTCGTTATGGTGGAACGGTCCTACTTGGCTCCATCGACCCATTAGCGAGTGGCCTTTAAAATTCTCTCCTACTGAATGTGAAACATTGCCAGAGTTTAAATCAAAGGTTTTTCTTGTAGAAACATCAAATACTGAACCGCGTATTTTAGATACAATAGCTGACCGTGTTTGTTCATGGAATAAATTGTTACGTGTATTTATGTACATTCTTAAATTTACGAACAGACTACTTAGTCATAGCTCTGTTAAAAATATACAAACCGCCGAAAATTTCATTATTCGAATAGTTCAAAATACGCATTTTCTAATGTCCAGTCCACTTAAGCATTTGCCTTCTTCTGAATTCACAGAAGTAAACATAAATTTAACAAACCGCAAAAGGCTTTTGGATCAGCTTGTGTTATCCTACTGGAACAAATGGCGAGTTGAGTACTTGCACACGTTGCAAGTTCGCCAGAAATGGTGCACTCCCGATCGCCCTATAGAGATCGGTACTGTCGTTCTCTTGGGTCAAGATAACGTACCACCATTGACTTGGCCATTGGGCATCATAGTGGAAGTTTTTCCGGGATCGGATGGTAATTCGAGTAGCTTCAGTAAAAACCGCGTCAGGTACATATAAACGTCCTGTCACCAAGTTATATCCTTTGCCAACCCAATAGAACTATATTATTTCGTAGTTTAATTTAGTTTATAATTTACAATAGTATATTTTCTCAATGGTACGCCATTACATAGTTATAATTTAGCTTAGTAATTCAACTTTGTCTTAATTTAATCAAACTGCAATTTCATTCTTTGGAATCTGATAATTAATTTCGAACGCCGTTTCCTAGTAATGGTGTTTTGAACTGCTGCTTGGGATTCTCTTGATGCTTTCAGACTGCCAGATATATAAACATCATCTCATCCTCCCAACCGCACCAGCTTTTCAGCGTATAGATTATCATCTTTGAAAGCTCGGGACCTTTCAAGGCGGGGAGTATGGTGTGGCAAGTTATTGCCCCTTACATTTTTTTGATTGTGGATGGTTTATAAAATGTCTGTAGTCTGTCTTAGGCTTATATTGCAGCAGCGGATATTGTGTGTCGCGGGATTTAGAGAATCCTGCGGCTAGTGACAGCTAATGATGGCTGTCAGACGTCATAGTGCACCGGCGCTGAACGGAGGCATTTCGTCTCACCGCAAACCACGTTTTTTCAATCTCAGTTCATCGCGCCCGCAAAACCGCAAACTTTATTACGTTATCCCGTAATCCTTGGGGATATACTGTGTTAAGTTTTCAAAATTAAAAATAATAACCCGCGTCCGATTAAATCCAAATTATAGACTTTCAAGTGACCAGTGTACGGGCAAGCAAGGTGGCCACCTGCCCAGAAGGATTCTTCAAGACTTTCGCCAGGAGAAGCACAGGTACCGCTTTTGCATTATTTGCTGGAGTTAGGCTACAAACGCCACCTGACCGTCACCAATTCCTCTTTGAAAGTTTGCTCAGAAAAAAAGGCAAATTGAATTATTATGCATTCCAGATAATAATTTTTCTGTCGTCCTCGACCCGCAAGGATACACGGCTATTTTATACGCCTGTCCCTCCAGTATCGATGTATGGGAGAACATATTTTAAATTACAAAGTTAGGTTTGTTTTTGGGATAAATTCATCCCAACTACGGAACCCTTCATTGAGCGTGGTCCGACACGCACTTGGTCGGTTTTTATTTATCTACAAATATAATAGTTCCGAATAAAATTATTCTTTGAAAGTTGATAAAACGGTTTCCTAGCTTCAAATTGAGATATTCTTAAAACTTTTCTCTTTATACCGAAGGAGGGAAGAGAATTTATTTGCTGGTGGAAAGTGTTTTTCTATAATTAGATCACGACTGCTTGTGCAAAAACGGGTTAAATCTGGAGTTCATTTCCCGGGTGAGTTAAAGTGTTATAAGGTTTATCTGATAAACAGTTTGCTGCAGCCCGGGGTTTGGAATTGAGACTGGTTAGTGGAAAAATATTAGCATCCATTCCTTTCTCTTATTAAATTGTCAAGGATTTTCAAACTATAAAACCTATCTAGGTTTTCTGCGTCGCATATGTTTCTTCAAATCTTATACAATAATAGTACATTACTTTTCCCAAAAAATGCGCGTAAATTCAAATTGAATAAATAAATTGTAAATTCCAGAATCAATGACGTTACATGTTCATTTGTTTCTTTTTTACTTTAAACAGCTCTATTTGCAACCCAGTTCGAAATTTTAATAAAATCTTTGATAAGTTACCTGGTTGCCATGTTTCGAAGTAAAAAGTTCGTTCCATATTTAAATTACACGGTAGCTATGAGTTTTCATAGGAATTTATTCGGCCGCTAAACAGATATGGATTTTCATACTAAGATTACCGGCTGCTGCTCGCATGTAGGTATTTGATCAGTACAGCATTTTAGATTTATCTCGAAGAAGGTTGTCAAAATAATGCTCAAATTTCCAAGCATTTTATAGAAAAAGCGGTTTGCGTCCAACTTGTCGCAAAATGATTCCGAACGAAGGTTGATCGTTAATTCTTCAAATAAACGCGCCAAACAAATAAAAAATGGCCTTTATTTCCTCTCTCTTAAAACAAGCTCTTAATACTTATGCTATATTATGTCATTAGTAATCCTACATAACATACGTTACAATAAAATACCTCCCCACATACTCCAACTAAATGAAACGAAATTTTGTATTAAACGCACACTATGCAGCCAAGCATACTATAAGTTCTCGTGGAGGCGATCAGCGGCAGAGATCTCTCGCATCCGGCCATGGTTCAGGCCATGGTACGGAGCGAGAGGGCATGGGCAGCCGTCACCTCCTTCTGCGAAGCAGTAATGCTCGCGAAGGAGGAGGCGGGACGGTTGAGGGAAAGGCAAATTTCGCGCCCTCTCGCCCCTAGCCGCCGCAGGAGACGCCCTGGGCGTCGGGAATCTCGGGCGGATTTCCGTAGGCGCGGGCTTGCGGACGGTGAGCAATGGGTAGCTCATAGTCCGGTAAGGACCAGGCCTGGGTTGACGGCTCGTTGTATTCCACGCGCGCCTCAAAGAGATGTTGTCAGCACAAGCGTAGGGGTCCACTAGGGCCCATCCCTGCCAGGGTCGCGGGAAGGTACCAAAGGGTTACCGATGCCCCTGGCAACACAGGCAACGGAAGGAATACGGGTGGGTTTTAGTCGTTAAGAGTCTAACACACCCTCCCCACACCCGAAGTTATTTGATGATTTCCCACCCAAAAAAAAAAAAGCATACTATAAGTTGGGGGATAACATCGCTGACGGCTGATGGTCCTGCTCCACAAGGGCACATAAACTTATTGATCAGCATTCGAAAATATTTTTTGGAGCTGCTGAATATCATAAAAACTATCTTTGCATTGTATACATTCAATCTCTTGGTATTTTATAATTGCATGGCATATGTGTGAGCATTTGGTACCTATTATAATAAAGCTACCATTTACTGGGTACGTCTTTAATTGACTTGAATGTGCCCTGGCGGCTGAGAGTACCTATGTCAAGCTTACTCAAATGTCTTGCTGGTGGTGGCTGGCGTGTGTGTTGGATCATTAAGTTCCCTTCATTTTGAAGGGAACTGAATGGTGCTGATCCATGCGTCATGTTCGTGAACGGGCGCCGTCAGTAGGGACTGGTCATTTTTTAGTTGCCATGGCTTATTTTAATTTTTCAATTGTTTTTGATTTTATCTTTTTATTACGGACACTTTTAACGTGCACGTCTTTCTACGAGTAGATTGTTCTCACATCTATAATTTCAACAGAAATGATGTAACCAATATTTTTGTAACAATATTTTAATTTTAATAGAGTGTCCGTGGAGTTTCTTGCCTGTTCTTCTCCATAGGAACCTACTGCTGAACCTACTAAGCTGCCTTGCAAAATAGGCCTCCTTTATTTTCCTCCACTTATTTTTGTCCAAAGCTGTTCTTCTCCAACCTTTTGGCAGATCCTCCAATCATTCACTTCGATGCGAGTTAAAAAATTAAATGAATATAATATGTACGTCACCTATCCCACCAGTAACGAACACAGGAATGTCCGCAAGCTGTGCCGCTATGATGGTGCCAGCGACGGTGGTGGCCCCGTCCTGCAGAGCAGCGGCTATCGGCGCCAGGTCCCTGCGCGAAGCCTTCACCAGGCCCTTGGCTTGAGCCAGGTAGCTCAGCTGATCAGAGGACAAACCTATTGTCAGCTGACCTTTGAGGATTGCTATTGTTGCTGGCACTGCACCCTATGTACAATAAACAAATGTTTAAAATGTTAGTGAATTCAAAGTAAGGGGAAGTTGAAGAAAAGCAATATATTTTTGCACAAGCCTGTTTAATTTAAAAATATTTCATATCTGTGTGACATTTATTTGCGAAACATCTAATACAAGCTTTCAAATTTTGTAGTAAATGAAGCTATGGGTATATAGATACATAATTCTACGCTTTATTGATATATTTTATAACTCACCCTTTCTCTTATAATATTCTCGACTTGCTTAGCAGTTTCCAAATTGTGCGGGTATGGCATTCCATGTGTAATAATCGTTGATTCTAGAGCGACAATCGGTTTACCATCTGACTTGGCTCGGCGAACCTCTTCAGAAAATACGAAGGGGGAAGCTGTGCCATACCCCCTCTGATAAAACGCAGCCAGCCGTGAACCTCTTGATACGTACTTAGCTAGGTAAGCCATCTCGAAACCTAAAAATAGAATTCAGTTCATTAGTAATCGCTAAAAATATATCGAGTCGTATTTAAGAGGAACGGAGCGAGACAAATCGAGAGCGAACTATTATTCGATTCTGGATGATTCCGGCGAACCGTGGCTGTTTGTTGTCTTTGCGCGTTCTGTCACAGGCAGAAGCTTAAATGTAGTTTCAGCAAAGTTCACTTAACAGCAATTGTGGCACAAATTCCTTTTCGTGGCAGAATTGCTGTTATTATTATTACTATTATTCATTCGTTAACGAAAATGGTTTGTGTTTACGTACTTTTGCAAATACAAAGTTTATGCACGACTAATATTTCGTATTTGTTTTTATGAAACATACCTAATGACATAGCAAATGTGTCGTATGTAATAAAATCGCAATTTGCAGGACACAAAAGCGAATTATTATGCATGAACGTCCAATTACACTGGCTCAGGCGTCCGACGACCGCTGGGAATCGTCGGGCAGTGCCTCGACCACGGATACTTCGACACTTTTGACGAAGGCTATCTATCGGAGGTCTCGGCGCACATTAATCAACGTACGACAAGGGTCCCTCGCAGCTCACCTGTGACGCCTGACATCGTGGCTAATATAACACCTTCGTTATACGTCACACCTTCGGCGTTTGGATTTAAACAATGTATTTAGGAAGGCATAGGACCAAACTTATTAACTAGGTACTAGATTAGTCAATATGAATAGTTCTTATACTGGATTTGTATTTTTTTTTTTATATTGTTGAATAGTTCCTATATTGATTGGTTCGTAGGAACAGTTTTCTTCTGTCTACCCATTTCCAGGCAATCGTTTAGTTAGTCATGGAGCATGTGTTAGGATGTGTATCTTATTGGTATAATGAATTACAAGTTTTTCACCGCGACTTCGTCTGCGTCATCTTTTTTAATACGAATATCTAGGACGAAAAGTAGCCTATTTCCTTTTCCAGGTCCTGTCTGTCAAATTTCATTACGATCGGTAAAGTGGTTTAAGCGAGAAAAGGTAACAGGCAGACACAGTTACTTTTTCGATATCAGTATGGATTATTTATTTTATGATACTGAATCCTACTAATATTATAAATGCGAAAGTTTGTAAGAATGGATGGATGGATGTTTGTTGCTCTTTCACGCAAAAATTACTGAACGGATTTGGATGAAATTTGGCACACATATAGTTTAAAACCAGGAATAACACATATGATACTTTGATCCCGATATACCCACGGGGTCAAAACTTATGCGGGTGAAACCGCGGGGCGCATCTAGTTAAGGCTGGCGCGACTTGTTTCGCGACGCGTCGCGACACAAAGGCACCGCTTGTAGCGCTACACGCGGTGTCTTTGTGTCGCGTCGCGTCGCGCGACAAGTCGCGCCAGTATGTAAAAGCCTTTATTTATATTTTGCACATCTAGCGAGCAAGTCCTGACAGGTTCCTTACGTCTAGACGGTTGTAGAGTATTATCTAGATGACTGTAGACTTTAACTAGGTGTCTGGATATATGTCTACGACTAGACTTCTGCAGCGGCGGCGGTCGGAATTCCGTCTGTCGTCACGAATAATTGCTTCGTGGCCGTTTAGTTTAATCTCATCGGTAGTCATTTAAAATGTTCGCAATAGACACAGATATGAGAATAAGAAGCATGACTTTGCGTGCCCTACACCGGCTTCTGAAAGCCCAATCAAGTGTATGATCAGCTAATTTAATCTTACATCTGACGTTAGCGGTTGTGATTTGTTGTAGGTACTCACCACAGCCATGGAGACGCACTTCCACGCATGTGCAGTCAAAGAATTTACTAGAATCCTCGCTACCCGCCTACCATCGCCAAAAACAAGGATCTTATTGATTTAAACAAAAAGTTTCCTTCCGGATACCGCAAAGAGGGTTGTTATCACCTAGCAACGCTTTGTTTATAATTGTAACAGCTGTTTACCTGACAACGGGGCTGTCATATTTGCTTATTTTATTATAGCGAGTTTTATCGTTATATTTTCCTCTTTAGTTCGGGTTTTATAAAGCATCGTTATCTAAACAAATCAACTTTATCGTCTTCTGTATTCTATTTTAGGTAAGAATTTATTATTTTGTTCGTAATACCCGCCTCGTGTCGGCATTTACCACCTACCTCAGTTTATAAGGAAAAATAATTTCATTATGCTGCGAACATGTATAGTAGTCGGGGTTCTAAGGAAAAAGATGGACTAAAAATAAAATAAATCACTATTCATGGAATTCGAATAAAATTTCATATTTAATTTTGTATAGAAGTTTTAATAGCTTTGTTATTCTTGTGTAGAATTCTAGTTGGTCTTTCACCTTATTTTAAAGTTATTCGGGTTTATTTATTAACTATGTTGTTTTTATCACAGCCAAACAATTTCAATTCGCACATTTGGCCATTACCCTCCCTCGATACCAGGCTAGCATAAAAAGCAGGCGGTGCGATTTCACGCGGGCCCATGATACGCAGGTTACTTACAAAACCGGGGGATTACTTCATTTCCTTAGTGCGTGTATCGCTTCCTGAATAGCGCGATGCGTGAACAAGATACTCTTGGCAGAAGGTGGATGAGCTCACGTCGCTCCTACATCGCTTATCTTGCTACGTGTTACGTACTTGTCATCTGATTTATGTATCTTGGATCCACGTTTTGGATTAGTGAGAGTTCGGTTTCAAAATCCTTGTTTGTTCACGTTTTTGGAATGGTTATGTGTTTACATTTAGCTTGTGTTGAACACATTTTCACCAAACCAATCAGTAGGTCAATATTCTGAAGGTAACCCATTGCCTAGTAACGTTTTCTCTGAATTTCTTTAACTCTACTGAGTAATCGAAAATATCTTTTTAAATTATTTTCATCTAATCAACCTTAATCTAGGTGTTCGTAAATTCCGTAACCTTAGCAAGCAAGCGAAGCAGCTGTTAGTAAGAAGTCGGGGGTAGATTTATCTAGCCGTTGTAGCACAGTGAAGCGAGGCGGGCGTGTTTCTAAACCTGCGGGTGAAATGTTTAGCAAATAACATCGTGGTTCCGCTCAGAGGTATACTAGCAGACAATAGCTAAATTTGGACATGCTTGCACGGAAAAAAGGATCTCTTCAGCGAAGAATATCAATATTCTCAGAAAAATTGTTTCAATCCAAGTAAATATGTTCTTAACGTAAGTAAATGTACTCAGTCCAAGAAAACCTGTTTACTCAAATTAAGAATAATAAGTACTTGGTTTTTATTCTTGACTTAAGCAAATATTTTTGATTCAAGACTACAATAATCTTAATTGAAGAAAATATCTAGTTTTTATCTAGTTTAAGAAATAATATTCTTAAAATTAAACTTAATAATTCTTCATTCAAGTATAATGTCTTCGATGAAGAGAATACAACTAAGACAAAATTTTACTTCATTCAAGAATATATTGTTTTCCCCATGTATGAATCAATATTTGTCTTGACCAAAAGGATATTGTCTTAATTTAAAAGACATCCTTTTTTCCGTGTGGAATAAACGCGCGTGCTGTTCGTGGAAAACGGTGCTTAAATATAAATGAAGATATTCTAAATGTTAATACAACATCTTTGCTCTACAAATGGGTGGTGGTTACTTGATGCTGATGACATATTGTTGAAAAACTTGAAATGAGTAAACAACAAGCTTTGACAATCGTTTTCTCTTTATAGTTAAGTAATTATACCTCATAAGTATGTGTTGTTTTAAATTATATTTCTAGAAACATTTGATAAAGCTGACAATGGCGTGGGGACTACCGAAACTGCCAGGTCTGACGTTCTCGGACCCGACCAAGACGCAATACCACATGCGAAGTTCCCTCCGGTACTACCAGGGACACAGGTTCCCCGACACGGTGATCCGAGGTCCGGGGGGGACCGCCACTGATGTCGACAGCAATGCCTTCGCACTCCCCGAAGACTCAGTTAAGTAAGTCAACACAAGTTAGCAACTCTAGCGTAAGATCAACAACAGTACGCGGTTTTGTGTGTAGATCTTGTCCTAATTTCGGATTTGACGTCACGTTAAGGTCGTATTTAGGGTTGAGGAGAGTGATTAGATGTTACTTGTTTAATAGTAGGTAATGTTGAAGAGTTCTTCAAGTATCAAGATTTTAACTAGGTTGAACGCCGAACGTAATAACACTTAAATGCATGTCTGGGACATGCATTTGAGTGTTATTAATGAGAAGTTTACTTACAAAATAATTTCATTTATGAAACGTTTCTGCCTACTTTTCCCGAAAACTTTGAAAAACGCTTAGCCTATTGTTACTCACACCGATTAAGCAGAGGAATGGCGTTGCCCTTATAGTTTGAACTGAAGAAAAACCGCCCACTGGTGCCAATAAACATTCTTTGATAACACATAATTACTTGGCAATGATCCATCAAGTATGGAGAGCCACTCCCGCGTGGGTCATCTCTCGGAAAGTCTGACGCTAGGGGTTAGGTAATGTCGATGACCTATGATATAGACCAGATTTTCAATCACGAATCAATCTATTTGAATGTGAAGATTTTTAGGTACATAATTCGAATGTTATGGGACTATTTTCTTTCATAAAGAATGGGCTAAACTAACGTTTTGTAATCGATTTAAAAGATAATCAGCAAAAGGCTACCGTCATTATTAGCTGTGCAAAACAGATCACGATGTTATTGTAATTAGTACTTATGTAAAGGTATATCTCCTTAAATAATGAGAAGTAACTTCACTTACTAAAAATATTCGTATTTCCAACGTTACCATACACTAATTCCACTCTCTTCCACCTCTGTGGCCCGAGCTCGAAGGTCGGTCAAGAAATTTTCAATTATAGACCGGGATTGAAATCGCGCAGACATCGCAATTGCCGCTCTATTCGTTATGGCCTGCATGGAGACCTTATAATGGACTATTACAAGTAGAAAATTGTACGTCTGTTCAAAGGTGTATTTTCTCGACCTTGATTGATGCAGTGACTCAGCGCTAAGCTCGCAGTCGCAAGTTTGAACCCCGCAAGGAATATTAACAGTTAGGTACATGACTTGCGTATGTTAGTTCATAGAGTTTTTATGCATGGGGAAAACCGGCTTAGGCACTTGGTTTTCAAACAAGAAATGAGGTACTTACACCTGGATGATAACATGGCATAGTAGCTTTTAGAAAAACTGTCATAAAGGAATGAGCGAGACGACGCTCATCAGAGCCGAGGTTATGAATTATAAAACTATACATGTTTCATATTAAGAGACCATGATCTCAAGACTTTGTTTCGGCATTTCTTCTTAGGGATCAGTCAGCTCGAAGGAGGAGGCGGGACGGTTGAGGGAAAGGCACATTTCGCGCCCTCTCGCCTCTAGCCACCGCAGGAGACGTCCTAGGCGTCGGGAATCCCGGGCGGATTTCCGGCTACCAAAGGCGCGGGCTTGCGGACGGTGAGCAATGGGTAGCTCGCCGTCCGTAAAGGACCAGGCCCGGGTCGACGGCGCGTTGTATTCCACGCGCGCCTCAAAGAGATGTCAGCACAAGTGTAGTAGTCCACTAGGGCCGATGCCTGCCGGGGTCGCGTGGAAGTTCGAAAGGGTTACCGAGGCCCCTGGTAACACAGGCAACGGAAGGAATACGGGTGGGTTTTAGTCAGTAAGAGTCTGACACACCCTCCCGCTCCGCCCAGAGCGGGAGAAGTTATTTGATAGTTTCCCACCCAAAAAAAGGGATCAGTCAGCTAGGAAATACCTACGCCATCTAATTTTAAAATAATGACCAAAAAATTTACTTGTAAAAGTGTCAAATCTACTTACAGAAGTAAACATAATTTTATTTCATCTTTAACATCTGCGTAAGTATTGTAACAGTTCGTTGTTATTACAGCTACGATCCGTCCCTGACATACGGGCGAGTGAAACAGCCAGCGCTGCCAGCCGTCGTGCCTCACTGGGTGCACTACGACAAGCGATGCCTCACCTTCACGGCGTTCTTCAAACAACCCGTGTTTGAGAACCCTAACGAGAAGTACCGAGTCAGGATCGTGAACATCGTATATTTTCTAGAGGATGACTCCCTGAGTGTTATTGAGCCTCGAGTTCAGGTAATTTTTATGGATATTTTTTTCTTTTTTTGAACTTTTCTTTTGAAAAATGAATAAACAAATCTAAACTGATCGAAACGGCGTAACCATGCAATTCGAAACACTGCTGTGACACGTAGCTGAAGAGGCGAGCGATAATGTTAGTCATTGTCAATTTATCTACCAGTAATATTTGGCAGACATTGGTGCCGATTCCCTTGTTCACAAACTACACTAAATTTAAGTTCAGTGCATCTGTTTCTTTGTATTTCAAGAGGTATATTTTAGTTTAGTCCTGTCAAATTAATCAGCGCCTGTCACTACTCCATACAAGTTTAGACGTGATTTAAAACTTGCCTACTAAAATTACGTCAATTTACTTAAAGCGCTGATTAATTTGACAGGACTAAATTAAAATTTATATTCTGTCCTTTTCTTGATGAAAAAGAAAGAAAAAGATGCATTGAACTTAAATTTAGTTTAGTTTGGTTTGGTTTGTGAACAAGGGAATCGGCACCAATGTCTGCCAAATATTACTGGTAGATAAATTAGTACCTAAACGTATTATGTACTTGTACTTGGCCTTTCACTTGGTATCAAATATAGCTAAGTTAACGTATCCCTAATGTAACCGTATTTTACAATATAATTTTCTCTCCCCTCTCTAACCTAAGCCATCCCCAAGGTTGTAGGAAATTATCACGTTTTTGCACTGTCAACTTTTAAACGATATTAACAGACGGATTCAGATATGTAAATTAGGTCCTAAAGCTCACCCGCTTATTCCAATACGTATGGAAGAAACTACCTACCTAGCTATAGGTAATGCAATTCAACTGTCTCTGCTTATATTCGCTACGTAATACCCACTACTTATATGTACGTATTGATTTTGTTTTTCTTATTTGCTATTCTCTGCAGCCATTGCGGCGCCGCGTGTTTGGTGAAACAATATTATATTTAGCATGCCCAATCCAGTGTCGACGCGACCCTACTAAAGTATTTCGCCACCTTCATATGTGGAGCTCGCAAATGGACCCTTTTTTGTAAAAGTCTTTATTTAACCTTACATAAAACCGGTTCTGCGGTCCGGCTGCATTTAATTGTGTTCCAGGAAAGTTATGTTATGTGTAAAGGTATTTTTGGTCGCTTTGTTTTGGGTACAAACATATGATATTTAAACCCACCCACGTGCGTACAAAATTATATGCTTCAAAGAAAAACAAACTGGAAGCATTTTTGAAGCCCTAGTCGAGTATCAATTATACTTGACTATAAATAGGGTTCTCTCAGTATTATCTCAGCAGGTATTACATTATACACTACGCGCCCGAATGCCACTGAAATAATTAATTCGCGTTAAAAATATACGACGAATACGATACTTATGCCGCACCTGAAACGCAGATTTCCATAACCCATCCGTTGCGTGGCACAGTTGAAGCATTCCATTGTCGTACTCGTAGCATTGTCGTCACGCTGTCGTAGCATCGCCGTAGTGCAGTCGTAGCATCGCCGTAGTGCAGTCGTAGCATTGTCGTAGCGCTGTCGTAGCATCGCCGTAGTGCAGTCGTAGCATTGTCGTAGTGCTGTCACAGTTTCGTCGTAGTGCAGTCGTAGCATTGTCGTAGCGCAGTCGTAAAATTGTCGTAGCATCATCGTAGCGTAATCGTAGTTTTAAGAAGGAATAGCCGTACCGAATAAACACAATTACGTTACATTGGTGTCATGTGGGTGTGTGTTGTCTACGACATTTAATTATTATCTTATCGTATATCAAATGTAATTGAGCTTGTTCAGTCGAAGCAGCGAAAAATGATCATGATATTTTATAAGTATTATTTTTAACACCTAGGGAAATTAAATTTTAAAACTACTTAGGAATGAATTAACAAAAAGGGTTTTGTTTATGTGTAGTTTAAAACGTATCGGTACTATTGCACCGTTTTCTATGCTAATATTAGAACAGACGACAGTGAAAAAAACAATCACAATGTTTCAAGAAAAGTGAAATCCATCTGCATATTTATTTTCCTTACGTATGGAATGGGATTCTGTAGCAATTGTGAGCGGATCTGAAACGGAGCTAGCAAATGAGCACGCATTTGTCTCGGCATGAATGCGTCGCGGCGGCGGCTGCGGTTGCAGCCGCTTTGTTCCGCTGACTCGCGCCGAGAATGGCCGCCCGCTATTATTCACACAAAAATAATTTTATCTTCGTAGACATGTGATACGTACTAATATATTGTAGCAACGTTTTCGCAACAAAAATGATAAGTGTCAAAACATAAGGGCGTTACCTTTGGTTCTTTTGTAACAGGCGAATTCTGCCGAAACTGTTTGACTTGGAAATACACATAATTTGTGTTAATATGCTACCAAGTTCTCAAGTACATATTCTAGAAGCATGGTCACGATTGAATCTCGATTAAAAAACTTTACGTAGTCTGGTCACGTTTTGTCACATATGGAAAGGGTATAAAATACAGATTTAAACCACATTAAAATTATTCGAAAATTCCTCATCTTGCTTCGATACAAGCCTTCAATCTGCAAGGCCAGTCATCAATCGAAGCACGCTCATGTCAATATCGGCGACTGCTTGAATCAGGGATGCTTTTAGTGACTCCAAGGTGCGATGGGGTTTAGCGCAGACCTTCTCCTCTAAGTGCTGCCATATTTTGTAATCCAAGGGATTCAAGTCTGGACTGGATGAGGGCCAATCCTCATGCCTGATAATGTCGATTCCACGGGTCGTGAGCCAGTTTCGGGTACTTTTCGCCTTATGAGCCGGCGCAGAATCCTGCTGGAATATGCAGTACCTGTTTTCGAACATTGTTTGTGAAAGAGGATCCACAATGTTTGTTAGGACTGTGTTTTGATATACGATGGCACTGGTTTTCACTCCTTTTTCACAAAAAAACACCTCCGTTGGACCCAAATAGGACACCCCAAGCCAAACCATGAATGCCGAAGGGTGATGACCACGCTGAACACGTGGCACACGTCTGCTCGCTTCTTCACTAGAGTGTGCATACACTTTATCATTTTGTTTGTTGAAACTCTCCTCAACATTAAACATTTTTTTGTCCGAAAAAAGTATTTCGCGGTATTTTTTCCCGCGTACCGCCTTAACAAAACCCGGCTTCTTTCGAGTCTCATTTTCTTCAGCCGTGCGTTAAGAAATGTGCTGTTTTTTTTCTATAAGCACGCAGTCCTAGGTCTTCATTTAACACCCTTTTTACAGAAGTTCTGCTTAGTCCCATCTGCAGAGCCAACATTTTTTGCTTGCGGACACGATTTCGTTGGATTCGCGCCTTCACTGCTTTGATGACCGCTGGAGTCCGAACAGTACGAGGTCGACCGCTCCTTTTTTATCTTCTAATCTTGAATCTTCCTTGAATTGTTTGATAGTACGATAAATAAATCTCAGTGGAATTTTAAAATTTTTCAGCAGTTTGAAAATCTTAGTTGGCGCGTGACCGCAACGATGCGATGCAATTACTGCGACTCTGTCTTCTTTGCACGTCCACTCCATTATAGAAAATGGTCAAATTTCCAGCAACCCTTTGTGTGTTTGTGTTTTTGATTTTCTTTAAATATTCAAATTTCTAATGCCCATAATATTTTCCTCGGCTTGCGTTCTAAATTCGAAATTTTACCTATGTGACAGAACTTATGGCTCAAGTAAAAAGGTTCAAAAGTTACGTAGACTTTTGAACCTTTTTACTTGAAGTCCAAAAGTCTAAACACACAAATAAGTCGCAGTCATTATGTATACAATCACCTTGTCCACTGGATGCGAGAATTTTAGAACCGGTCGAAGTGGCAGTACTTGGGGGAAGGCCTATGTCCAGCAGTGGACGTCTTTCGACTGAAATGATTATGATTGTAACTAAAATTCTCGCTGTCTAGGTTTCTAAAAAATCGTTGCAGTCTCTTCCTTTTCATACAAAGAAACGCCGATCATTTCGTAGAAAATCGACAGTCTTCTTTTAACGAAACATTTGAGTTTGGTAGCATGTCGAGCTTCGGGCAAGGAGAGTGGAGCTGTCTTGCTCCGTAATCGTTTCCCTCCCATCCTTCGGTAATAAAGCGATTATTATTATTAATAATGATTGCGGCAATAACACTTCTCCCGAGTTTCCTTAAGCGTAGATTTATCTTAGCTTTTTTGCTTACTACGTTAATAAGTTCTTCTTAATTCTTTGCCAGCAAGTGGAATACTTTCGAAGTTATATTTCAGTCTGACTCATAGTTTTGTTCATCGTCTCCTTGAAGGCCGTTTAATAAATAATTATGAGCCAACTAGTTAGTATAAATTAACTACGTAAAATGACGGCCTTTTTTGCTTATAAACAATGGGTAGCAATAAAAACGCACTCTCTCGATCGTCTTTATTTATTTAAATCGGTAAGGAAATATTACGGGTTACGATGGACTATTTAGAGACTCCCGTTTTTATTGCCAGCCATTGTTTTGATAGGAGACAAAATCCAAAATAAGGACAAAAGACAAAATTCAAATTCCTGACTTCCAGGAATTTGAAGGTACAGTTTTTTGAAGAACGCGTTTCCTTGTTTGTTTCTTTTTACTGTAGGTTATTCATTATTACTAGATAGAGTTCGGTTCCTACTTTTTACCCGACTACGGCACAGCCAACAGGAAGGGTTATGATTGATAAATGATAAATGATAAATAAATGATAAATGATAAATGATTTTATTTCTGTAAGTAGGTTTTTACAAACACTTTTACACGTCAAAACATATTTTTTTTAAACTAGATGAGGCCGGCGTTTCCTATCTGACTACTCTGAGAAGAAAGGCCAAAACAAACTCAGAGGTCACCGTCTCTTTTAAAGTCCAGACATAATCTTGGTCAGATCATGTGAAGACCATGTCGATTGGTGTCTGAAATGGTCTTTTGATGAAAGAACCACACAGATTGAGTGGACCTGTCCAGTCAGTGCACGCATTTGTCAGTCGTTGTGCAGCTCAACTCATAACTAAAGGAGCTCAACGATTCAACGAACAATACCAAAGAAAGGACATTTGGCTAGGCCGCAAAAAATACTCAAAACTGCCAGACCATATTAAAAACTAACTGAGAATAAAACAAAATTAAACAATGATCCACATAGTCTTCACATTTACAATAATTAAAACAATATAATACTACACAGAGTAAATATTCATGTCATTGCATAAATAAAATTCATCAATGTCAATGTGTATATTCGGACATAATCTTGGTCAGATCATTTGAGGACCATGTAGGTTTGTGTCCGAAATGGTCTTTTGAGGAAAGACCACACAGATTTGAGTGGACCTGTCCAGTCAGTGCACGCATTTGTCAGTTGTCATGCAGCTCAACTCAAAACTTAAGGAGCTCAATGATTTGACGAACAATACCAAAGAAAAGACATTTGGGTAGGCCGCATAAAGTACTCAAACTGCCAGACCATCATTAAAAGTAAGAGACAAAAAAAAAAAAAAAACAAACAATGACCCACATAGTCCTCACATTCCTAATAATTAAAATAATATAATATACTATACAAAGTAAATATTCATGTCATTGTTTATATAGAATGTTATATAGAATAAGAAAATATAAATAGCTAGCAAAATAAAAAGAGTAAAAAAACAACATTCACTGTAAGTTTATTGGAGCAGCTCAATCCCAAGCCTTTTTGTCCTCAATATAATCTTTAACAGTATAAAAGGCTTTTAGGCACAGTTTCTGTTTTATAAAACATTTGAATTTATTAAGGCTTAGTTCTTGAATGTGGCTAGGAATTTTATTATAAAAACGTATACATTGGCATCTAAACGAGCTGCCTATTTTTTTGAGCCTGGTTGTAGGAACAACAAATTTGTGTTTGTTCCTAGTATTTACATTATGGATATCACTGTATTTTTTAAACAAATTGATATTTTTATGTGCGTACAAAAGATTTTCATAAATATACTGAGAAGCTACAGTCATTATATTAATCTCTTTAAATTTTTCTCTGAGGGAGTATCTGGGACTTAATTTATAAATTGAACGGATTGCCCTTTTTTGTAAAACAAAAATTGTCTGAATATCGGCGCCATTTCCCCATAACAGAATACCGTACGACATTACGCTATGAAAATAACTAAAGTATACTAAACGGGCTGTGTCTAAATCCGTTAAATCACGAATTTTTCTAACGGCGTATGCTGCAGAGCTAAGCCTTTTTGACAATTTATCTATATGGGGGCCCCATTGAAGCTTGGCATCCAAAGTTATGCCTAAGAACACAGTGGTATCTTCGGGGTTCAACTCTTCACCCTTTATGAGAACACTAGTTTTTACTTGTCTAACATTAGGTATTGTAAACTTAATAGATTTGGTTTTTTTCTCGTTAAGAAGTAGGTTGTTAACATTAAACCAGTTAACTACTTTTTCGAGGGCACTATTTACATTGTCAGTAACCAACTGCTGACGTTTGAGTTTAAATAAAAGTGAAGTGTCGTCTGCAAACAGCACTATATCATGATTATCCTTTATGAGGCAAGGCAAGTCATTTATATAAATAAGAAATTGTATTTAAAGATTAATTTATTGCCTTATTATACGGGTTATATGAGAAATAATCTTTTATATAATAATCTGCCAATCAGCGGACCGGCACTGTCTCTCCTTAACACAGGCTAAATTCTAGCCTATCGAGGAGAACAGTACTTCACCCGTATTTATTGTATATTGAACATATAAATTATATACATGCAACATTTGTAAACTTTGCAATCCCATTTTGAAATAAACTTTTTTATTATTATTAAACTTTTTGCCTTATAAAATACATTTTTAAATATTTCTTAGAAAAAATATAAAACAAAAATATTTAAAAATATATAAAATAGTGGTCCGCCGGTATCGGGAGCAGGGTCCAAGTTACCGGTGGTTAGGGCTCCAGAGACAGGAACCTCCTCACGATGCTAGCCGTATGGAGGAGTACTGCCTACTGAATCGGGCCTAAAGGCAAAAAGATCCTGCCGCCTAACGAGAGCCTCGAGAGATGTTGGTTGAGGCTACTGGCCATCAGGCCATTGGCCGTAACGACAATCGGCACAATGATAGCCGAGTTCACATTCCACATGTCAACAACCTCGTGTGCTAAGTCGAGATATTGTATATTATTATAATACGTAGGTTATTCTTTCCAAGTCTGTAGCATCAACCGACGCGACGGTGAAAAGTATACATAAATCCAATATTGTATCGAACTTTACTGTAAATTAAAACACCTTTATTATGAAAGCTGGCAAGAATACTTCAACGAAAGGAGCCGCAGTAAAGGTATATGGTATGCCACTATACCACCGCACGTTTTTAGGGTTCCTTACCCAAAGGGTAAAACGATACCCTATTACTATGACGGCGTCCAATCGAAGTGGACTGGGACCGCGTTCAACTTTTCATAGCGGTTTGTCAAATCTACCTAGTGGAAGCGTACTTTGATTGTGTCAACGCGGCATTAGAGCATGTTTTAACGAGATGACAGTAAGAAGTATCATTTTATTACAACTAATTCAAAATCCGACTATAGTGTATATTTTGTTGTCTCCTTTTTGGGTTCCGTACCCAAAGAGTAGAACCCTATTATTAAGACTACGCTGTCTGTCTGTCCGTCTGTCAGCAGACTGTATCTCATGAACCGTAATAGTTAGTCAGTAGAAATGTTCACAGATTATGTATTTCTGTTGCCGCTATAACAACAAATAAGTACTAAAAAACAGAATAAAATATTTAAGGGGGCTCCCATACAACAGACATGATTTTTACGCCGTTTTTATAGTTAATAGTTCGTGGACAGACAGTGCCAACATTAGAAGGCAGATAATCATAACATCCGTTCGATTTCGCTCCGGACACATACCCTTAAATAAATTTGCATTCCTAATGCGTAAAGTTGAGTTCAAATTGTGTAGAATGCACCTTAATTGAAGATGTTTATCATATCATCATGGAGTGTGACCGGAACGAGCCGGAAATACGGGGTTTGTTGATTGTATTTAATCATATGTGTGAGACTGATCTATGTAACAGCATCCTTGCTGCTCCTGCTCCGAAAGCAGCCGGATGCTGTACAGGCTCGTAAATATTGGGATCAATCGTAGAGGTGGATTTAGATAGTGTAAGATATTTTGTTGTTGTGAAGTAGGTAGTATGTAAAGTCGATTTTTAAAGATGAGGGTGGCATAATCTGTCGAGATAAAAACCCTCTTTAAAAAAAATATATAAAAAAACGTCTGTAGGATTCCATTTTTCAGATAATCTATCCATACTAATATTATAAATAAGAAAGTAACTCTGTCAGTCTGTCTGTCTGTCTGTTTATTACCATTTTACACCTTATAACAGCTGAGCTGATTTCGATGAAATCGGCACATAGTATAGCAAAAACCGTGCGATTTGAACTCGCGTAGTGAGGGTTCCGTACAATGAATATGTTATCTATTTTTTTATCCCAAGATAATTTATCCTAAGAACAAACTTAATATTGTAGTTGAAAAACATGTTCTCCCATACATTCCAACTGCAAATGTAAGTTTGTACACACAATATTGGGAGATTTACCATGTTATGTTAGGACCATAGACTTCTTCTAGGTTTTCCTGTAATCTATAAGAATAGAACGAACTTCCGTATTTTGTTCAAAAAATTAAGCTCAGTATTTTCCGAGATAAGTGGTGGAATGGTCAATTTTCATCTATTTTCTTTAGTAACTCTAAATTTAAATAATAATTTAAAAATAAATTTAATTTATTATTTTAAAAAAAATTGAGACCGTCATGACAGGCCCTTTCATTTGATATATCACACGGTACGCTTTGCAAAACTGATTTTTATTTTCTAATATCCCCAAAAGTGGGGCCTCATATTCAAAAGTCATTTGCGAACCCGTCGCACCTACGACCTACAACTCGTAAGTCGCGGCCGTTACCACTGGGCCACCACTGCTCCAGAAATGCATATGTGTAATAAATTTCAACTTATCGGTCCAGTAGATTCGGAGCAAATCGGCTGTGACAGATGGACAGACAGACGGACACACGAGTGATCCTATAAAGGATCCTAAAGATATCCTATGTCCCGTAGGACAAACAATTGACCACCTCCACACCAGAGAAGCCGCGGGCAAAACCTTGTAGGTTATATATCTTCCTAGTCTGCAGGATTCCTTACTTAGACAACCTAATAAAGGTAAATAACAATGATCTTAAAACTATCTATTGGTCATAAATGTTTGATTCCAGAACTCTGGGCTATGGCAAGGCAAGCTGGTGAAGAGAGGCAAGATCCCCAAGAACGACGGCGGCGACTACTGGCATTGGAAGGACCTCGACGTCGGCAAGGACATCTGTTTATACGGGAAAGTCTTCCACACTGTGTCCTGCGACCTCTTCACTAAGGTATTTAGATTTTTATATAATGGTAACATTATTAAATACGTTACTAGTCATGATACTTGCGAGCGGGATTGCTACTAATAAGGTGTTATCATATCAATATTTGCGATTCACGCAGGAACGTATGGAGTTATATCGTTAGGCAATTCTAGTTAGGTAAATATAGGTGTTAATCGGTGAAGTGCTGTTCATACAGTAGTCAAACTTCCTATCACCGGCTTTTTAGCATTGGACCATTTACATAAAACGGAACAACTCCCAAGGAGCATAGGTCGAAATCTAAAAAAATAAAGTTAGTTCACGTGACCAGTCACTTTGTATGAAAAGTCGATTATCAATTTTAAGATTTCGACCTATGTTCCTTAGGGAAAGTTGTCCAGTTGTATGCACCTGATTACCTCCTAAAATATCAGCACTCCTTTTAAACTTATCCTGTATATGTATATTATATACGAGGGCGACACTAAAAGTTTTTAGAACTGGCCACTTATAACACGATATAATAAAAAAAACAGTTCAAATTTTGAAAATGGTACTCTGCCAATATTATTGTGTATGTATTTTATTCATTTGTCATTTGATTACGATTTGGCGGCAAATTTAAAATTGTCTGTGTCACGTCAGTATGAAATTAACGCGAGAAAATTTTTGTACAATGATTTTTTATGAATTTCGATGTCATTTAAGTAAACAAGAAAGTTATGATAGACTTTCACCAAGAAAGTTATGATAGACTTCGATTGGGCTTTCACGATGAAGCCCCATCTCGTGCCACTGTTTACAACTGGTTTAATGAGTTTAAACGTGGTAGCACTAATCTCACCGATAATCTGCGTGAGAGACGGCCTTCTACGGCGACGACTGAAGATAACATCAGTGTTGTGCGGCGTATGATAGAGACAGACAAAAGAATGACTTATCAGCAGATTCGGACAAGCTTAGGCATCGGTATGAGTCAAGTGCACAAAATCCTCCATGAACATTTAGCGGTCAGGAAGCTTTGTGCCCGGTGGATACCTCATAATTTGACAGAGACCCAAAAACTCCGTCGTGTTGATTGGTATCATGAAATAGTTCAAAGATTTAACGGAGTTGACTCAAATGCTTTGTTCGACATCGGGTGACGAAAGCTGGATTTATTGTTATGATCCTGAAACTAAGAGACAGTCTGCTGTCTGGGTGTTTCCTTCCGAGAACTTGCCAACTAAAGTGAAGAGAGGTCGAAGCGTGGGAAAAAAGATGGTGGCCTCGTTCTTCGAAAGGACAGGTCATTACGCAACAATTGTTTTAGAGGATCGAAAAACAGTTACTGCAGAGTGGTACACTAACAATTTGTTTGCCACTTGTCTTGGAAAAAGTTCGGGAGAAACGACCTCGCAGTAGGATCCTCCTTCACCACGACAACGCCTCGTCGTACACCGCCAAGCAAGCAATCGACTACTTGGCGACGTCAGACGTGGAATTACAGGGTCACCCGCTCTATAGCCCCGACCTCGCACCTTGCGATTTTTATTTATTTCCGAAAATAAAAGCAAAACTTCGAGGAAAACGTTTTATGGACGCCGAGGAAGCAGTGGCTGCAGTGCTTCGAAATGCCGTCGAAGAGACCCCTAAGGACGAGTGGGTAATGTACTTTTCTCAATGGTTCCATCGGATGCAGCGATGTATTGATGTAAATGGACACTATTTTGAAAAGATATAATAAAACTAATAACTTGCTAGTTTGTTCAGTTTTTGATTTTCTAAGAACTTTCAGTGTTACCCTCGTATATATTTTTTTAACCACAGCGAAGAAGCTTTTCATCTCACCAGCAGGCTTAGCACGAGAACCGTAGAGAAGCGTTTTGTCGACGGATGAGTAGACAAAATGACGTTTCCGTGTAGAGCCAGTTGACAGTTTTCTGCCGAAAAAAGCAGACAAGCGATTTCTACTCTACAGTAGGGTAGAACTAGAATACGTCATGCTTAGCCTACTGAAACCGGCCTGCTGTCCCTATATTAAATTGGCCATAGTTAGGCAATATAATTTGTAAATCAATGATAACAAAACTATAGTCTTGTGACATTCTGTATGTTTTTTTGTCAAAGTTACTTTCTTGCATATTTTCAGCCAGTAGGTAAACATTCTGCTAATGCATGCAAGTTAGGCCTGCTGATGGTAATATATTAATTATTACTATTATTATTATTACTTTTTAAAGTTGTCAAACTTAGTCACAAGTCTGACAATTCCGTATCTAAAGCTATGATGTATGTACTTACAAAGGTGACATTCAGTTATGGAAAAAGCCTCATGGTTTAAAAAAAATATTTATTTCAAAACTTAAAATTGCATTTCCTAATATCACAAAGAAGGTGAGTTGAAGTGAGGTGTTGTTGTAGGAGAAACCAAACCATAAACACGGGTGACACACAATTTTCCTATCAAACGTATCTATCATTGAATGTCACAATCAAGCTTATAATTGGAACATAATTGCCATTGTCTTGACAGTAAGTATTGTACAAAGCAGTAGGTATATTGGATAAAAATATGTCAACGAAGAGTTTGTCGCGCGAGCTTGATGAACATGACGTCATCGTATTATAGCTAAGCGGTAATAGGTAGGTACTACATGTGGATGTGGATAGGCTAGTTGACCGTTTTTCAGACCCCGATTAATATTGTTCCTTGTGATCTATGTCCCTCAAAATACGAATATTATAGAAAATCAGTAACGTTTACAAAACTAATTTTTCAAATTCGTAACGCAATTTAATTTTTATTGCTCAAAACGGGGCATTCTGTCATGGCGGCTCGAGTGACGCCATCGCTTCCATTCTGTGATCATTACGTCAAATCTGTATTATTAGTGATGCCCGCCCACAAACTTCATTTTACTTCTGTAGGAATATTATAGTATTCAGTACCTAGTCTTAATTAACAACGTCTTAATCAACAACCTAACTATACTTAAAAAAAAACAAACGAATAATTATCTGTGTTTACTTTCATGTAGTCGTAAGTAGACGATATCCATTCACAAATTTCTAATGAACCTAAGTACACAAAATAATTACTGAATACCTACCTACTTATTTGGTAGATTAATAATGAACAGTGGCGTGTGTCAGATGGGACACATTTCCAATCAGTTTCGTACGTCTATTCGTACCTAATGCAAAAGAACTTAAACATATGAGTGACGCATAAACTTGTAGTTTTTATTTGCAATTTGAAACAGTCCACTGAAAGTAGTGACACGTCACATTCAATGTCACGTGACTTTATTTGAATGCAATTATTTCTCAAAAATGTAGTGGTAATCTAAAATCATTTACAAAATTAAGTTGATTTTTGATATTTTTAGCTCACAATCATTCTACTAAAAAAAAAAAATCATAAGGTATTATTTTCTGTACTACAACTATTACAAAATACAAAATTTTGCATTTGACTCTGTTGTTATCGAAAGAAAAAGTAAACTCCATGGATTACACGAGTTTTGGAAATTTAAAATCCAACCTCCAAGCTATAGCTTCGGTGAACAAAGTATTCAAATTTTATTATGTGTTTGTGACCACAAATATCTTAAACTATTCAGGAGTTCCATCGTTTCGTGCAAAATATTTTCAAAACTTCGATAACACTAAACTGTTGTGCCAATGTTTACCCATTTACGATGACCGCTTAGTGGCGCTTAGGCGATTGAATGATACACAACAAAGTGATCAAATACACGTTGGCATTAGCAACTAGACGGGCAATAACCCTCATGCTGTCTCACTCTCGCACGGACTCGTTCGGCCAAGGTCTCTTTGTTATTACTCATTAGGTAAGTCGCAAGCCGTAGGTACCCACAAGCGAAATAATATTACCTATTTAAAACCCAGTGTTATTTACATGCAAAATGATTTAATGCAATAACTTACCCTCTTACACGGTAAATAACGACGAAGGAACTGAACGAACGTAATATGCTAGGAAATCGGGTTTCGACAACGCGGCGAACTATTTTTAGGTTATTTAATATGTGTTCGCGCAGACAAGGTCGTGGTTCAGCGTTGGCCGCGGGCAGAGGGGGCAACTCGCGCTCGCGGATTATCAAAGATCACAGGTCGTCTCTTGTATCATGTGGAAGTTTTGTTTCATAAAAGCGCGTTTCAAAATTATATTTTGTTAGTCTCCTGCGTATTTTTAAAGGCAGAATATGTATTAACTGTAAACAAACTCTGTGTAAAATATTTACATGGCCCGTTTTAATTTTCATTTCGCCCTCGTAAAAGTCCGTACCTACCCTCAGCTATAGAATTTATTGCATGGGGATTAGAACTCCACTCAGAGGAATTCCAAAGTTTCAAAGCAAAGTGGTTTTAAGGGGCGTACCTAGTTACATAATAAGTAACGCTGTATGAGTGAGAATTATTGTTTTATTGGAGTGTCTGTCTGGGTTGAGTACCTTGCGTTGCGCATGTGTGCAATTCGTTGCACGTCTAATAAATCAATGTTTAATGAAAGACAAACGTATCTTAGAAATCTAGTAAGTAGACGAAACTTATATTAATTCATACTAGCTTTATAATTAAAGGTACCTACAAGTCTTATGTTGTTGTTTTACCTACCTTTTATGTTTCTGAAACAGTATTACGAGCAAATTGAAGTTTCTTCATTTTAATAAGCAATAGTTACAATAGGCATGGGTACCTATTTTCTTAGATGCAATTGGCTGAAAATAATCTTGCTTCAGCTGCTCAGTTTGCTTTTTCCTACCTTTGCGTTTGAAACTCCAAAACTGATCCTGGTACCTTTCAAAGGCTGACGTTTCGATGTTTTATCTTTTTTACTGTGTCACGTTACCGAGCTTTTTCAAATTTCAACTTTATTGAAGATGGCAGGAATAAAAAAAAATGAGCTGGTACAGTGGCGCCAGCGTATCAAGTTACCACAAATTGTATTTTTCTCATTCGATTTTGAACTTAACTATTCATATTTTAAGGTTTAAAATCATTTGGAGAAATTTGACAGTTTGTGGTAATTTGATGTGCTCGCGACTACAAATGCTCAAGAGCACAATAAATATTTTATTACAAATGGTTCAAAATATGGCATTACGTCAAACATTTAGACACTAGCTAAATCCGTGTCTAAAGTTATTTCTATACGTAAACACGGGTTTAGGATAAACACTCCTAAAGATTATTTCACGGTAAGGCAGCTGTTCATAGAAACACAACTAATCGATTTTCATAAAGTTTTCAAAAGTTGTGTGGTGAAGGACACACACTTTCCTGCTAATTTATTTAATTTTTAATCTTTTTATTTTCTTTCTTTACTTGTTACTTATATAAGGCTAATTATTTTCCAGGCGACTAACAACTTAAAGGGCGACATACTATTTGCTATTAAAAAAATAACTTGGCAGCGATAAAAAAAAAGCTACAGCGAAGGATTATTGAATCATTTGGGTTAGGTTAGAACAGTGACCATTAAGGCCAGATCCCCTCTATTGTTGGTGACTCTCAGTTACCAAAACAAAAACTCGATGCCAGTTTAAATTAAAACAAAGCTAACAACTGATTACTAAGCTGCTAATTTTTACTTAAAATGATCCTTCGCTGTAGCTTCCAACCTACTATATTTGCTACCGCTTTTTATTATTTTTTAATCCCAAATTCAGATTAATTTGTCGCCGCGTTAAATGTATAATAATAATATGTTGTGTTGTGTGCTTTTTAGTTTGTGGTAAAAAAATGTATTTTCTTTTCTTAACATTACGCGTGTTTTTAGCATCCAATATACCTACCATTTTCTTTTTTGTCTGTTTTGTCTTTTTTGTCTGGTTTTCTAGTTCAATAATATCTGTATATTAAGATAAATATACCTATTGTTAAGTTTCTTAGTAGGTATAGTAGGAACCCAACTACATATATGAGGTTCGAGATAAGTTTATTCTCATAACAGATCTTATACCTACCAGACTAGTGAAGCACGAAAAACGGCTTTTAGGTTTGGTTTATAATAATTAATTAATTTACGTTTAATTTAATTGTGTGTGCAATTTATATACGCAAACAAGTTATTTATATGGAATGACATCAATGGTATTTTTAGTCTAGATAATTGGTGCATTCTTGTTGTTGAGTTATGGTAATTTTCGTAAACATTAAGCCGATATGAGTGTATACAATGTATGTGCCCAGTGCCAGACATTATTAATTTCTTTTTATAACTTTAGCAATAGACAGTCACAGCCGGTTAGCTCTGAATCTACTGGACCGATTTAGTTGAAATTTGGTATACCTACCTACATAATGAATTTCTGTGACCCAAACATGGACGTGTAACGTAAATAAATGGATTTTCAATGTGGGGGTCACTTTTTGGGGACAAATTAGAAAAAAAAACCGGCCCAGTGCGTGTCGGACCACGCACAACGAAGGATTCCGTAATTGGGAAGTTGGGATGAATTTATCCCAAAAACAAACTTAACATTGTAGTTAAAAAACATGTTTTCCCATACATCGATATATGCCGCGGTCAATTCTCCAACTGCAAATTTAAGTTGGTCGGATATTACTCGTTAACTCGTAAAGCCCACTTAGCTATGATAGTTTTCCTTTTAATTTCATTATATGTACTACTGCCACGATTTTTTTCACATCCCCATAAACAACCATTTAACTGCCAGGGGGCCCTAAAAAAATTGTTTTCCAATATTTTGTTTCAGCATTGAGCTTGTTATGAGCACTTCAAATATTTATTTTAAATAGTTTTAATATACATAATACGTTTAAAAGTTATTAAAGAAAATTGATGAAGATTCCCCCCCCCCCCCCCCCCTTCGAAACTATCGAGCCAATTATTTGATAATACAAAAAAGATTTCAACTTAAAAGAATAACTAATAATTAACATTTGCAGTTGGAATTTATGGAAGATGTTTTTCAACTACAATGTTAAGTTTGTTCTTGAGATAAATTCATCCTATTTACTAATAGCGTAAATTAATGAATCCCTGACCCATGGGCACAAGTTCAAAGGGTCATGGCCATCCGGATGGTCCGAGGATACCGCACGGTCTCCTGCGAGGCAGCGAGCCTCCTTGCCGGATTGCCGCCATGGGATCTGGAGGCAAAAGTCCTCGCGCACGTATGGGAGTGGCGCGAGGAGGCGAAACGCCGGGGCGTAAGTCCGCTGCCGCGAGAAATCGCGGCACAGCGGACGGAGCTCCAGCGGGATCTCATGGCGTCATGGAAAGTACGGTTGTCGCAACCCAGTGCTGGGCACGCCACGATTGCGGCGATAAGTCCCCTCTTTGAGGAGTGGCTGGAGAGGCGCCACGGCGTCCTCACCTTCCGCCTGACGCAGGTCCTCACCGGACACGGCAGCTTCAGGAGGTTCCTGTGTCGGATAAGGCGGGAGGAAACGTCCGGGTGTCACCACTGTGTGGATCGCCTGGAGGACACGGTGGAGCATACGGTAGAGGTCTGCCCGGCTTGGGCAGAGCACCGCCGTGTCCTCGTGGAGGCGATCGGCGGCAGAGGCCTATCGCGTCCGGCCCTGGTTCAGGCCATGGTACGGAGCGAGAGGGCATGGGCAGCCGTCACCTCCTTCTGCGAAGCAGTAATGCTCGCAAAGGAGGAGGCGGGACGGTTGAGGGAAAGGCAAGTTTCGCGCCCTCTCGCCCCTAGCCGCCGCAGGAGACGCCCAGGGCGTCGGGAATCCCGGGCGGATTTCCGGCCACCGTAGGCGCGGGCTTGCGGACGGTGAGCAATGGGTAGCTCACCGTCCGGTAAGGACCAGGCCCGGGTCGACGGCGCGTTGTATTCCACGCGCGCCTCAAAGAGATGTCGTCAGCACATATAGTAGGGGTCCACTAAGGCCGATGCCTGCCGGGGTCGCGGGAAGGTACTTATGGGTCACCGAGGCCCCCGCAACACAGGCAACAGGAAGGAATATGGGTGGGTTTTAGTCAGTAAGAGTCTGACACACCCTCCCGCTCCGCCCAGAGCGGGAGAACTTATTTGATGATTTCCCACCCTCAAAAAAAAAAAGGCACAAGTTACGTAATCATTTCACAGAATGCCAATACATTAGCAAGATACGAAACCAACTTGGCTCCCTTTCAGTAAACGCCATTAAATCAGCCCATCCCATGAGAGTTACGATGCCGCAATATTGAGACATAATTATCTCCACATTTTAAAATTCAAAATGCGTTTCCCTGCAATAACAGAGCAATAATGTGAAACGAATGGCCGCCGTAAACCCACCGAATGGCTTTCCGAATAAAGCCGAAGGGAGGTCGTGGAGGCTTAAAGAAAATGTGTTTATTGCTGGGAACAGTGGACCTGCCCCCCTCCCCCGGCTACAGCCACACTGCTGCCCAGTAAACTGATACACGCCCTTTATGTTCTTTGCACACAATTAGTTTCGTATATCGAATCTCTGGATTTACCGACCTGTCCGCATTAAATGGGGTTCGTACTTGTCTTCTCTCGGAAAGTAGTGTCAAGAAAACGATCGGAATAGAAGACTAAACTTAATATTACGCAAACGGATCCCTGAATAGAAAAATGGTTTACTCAAACCCGCAATATTTTTGAACGGTCTATTCAATGATAGACGAGAAAAAAAAATACCTCTTACCACTTTGTCGGCGTGATTAAAATGTATTCCAAGCCAAGTTACAGCTTTCTAGTACTAAGAGTCTCTGAACTAAGCCGGGGACAGACACATAGAGACGGACATGGCGAAACTATACCTAAGGGTTCCTTGTTGACTACGGCACCCTAAAAAGTGTTCCACAGAACGGTCCCCCGATAGCAATGATAATGTTGTTTATCTGTTTAGTGAGCGAGTAAATGAAGTGACCTTTCGCTTTGATATATACAGATTACCTAATACCTACAACTTGTTTTTACATTGTAGTTCGTTGTTTGGCAGGGCAATCCTGTTTTTTATTTTTTAAATTATTTTGAAATCGAAATCGAAATTTGAAATCGATGACGTCATCTGAATTCATGTTTATTTCATGCTTCATCTACTCTGTGATTCAAATTCAGTAGGTAGGTATCTATTGTTTAAAACATTTTCACAATTTTACAAGTAAGTGCATAATGTTATGTTTGTTTTGAAATGTCAGTTTGTTTTGAAACACATTGTATTCATATTAGGCAGGTGTTATTTCTGTGTTGACAGATTTTCATGGCATTCCACAAAAATATTTGCAGATGTTTATGTACCTATGCACATTAATGTCCGTAATAATTTCACACTTCGTGCTAATGTAATGAATCTAGGTGTTAACGGACTAGGAATAGTCAATGTTTGTATACTTAGGTTATGTATATTTACTTTTATGTATCGCCAGCACGTCAGGTTATACTAAACTGTCAAATTTCTACAAATGATTTTAAAACCTTAAAGTGTTGATAATTAAGTTCAAAATCGAATGAAAACATTTTACTAGCTATTATAATTGTAGGGAATGAGCTGTATGGATCAGATCCTCTCATTAGGGTGCATAGCCGAAAAACATCTGGCAAAGCAAAAGAAAGTCTACCGTGGTATCGTTGACTTGGAGAAAGCCGATGACAGGGTGTGGAGGGAAGAATTGAAGGTCGAAACTATCCGTGTATGGTGTAGACTGACGCTTGGCACGTAAATCTTTATAGGTTCAAGGATTCCAGTGCATTTGTTAGGATAAATGGGGCATACACAGACTGGTTCTGCATCTCAAGGCGTGTTAGAAGGGGTTGCGTAGCGTCACCGTGGCTGTTCAACTTGTATATGGATAGTTGTCTGATAGATTTGAAAGAGGGTGAGTGCGGAATGACAATGCCTCAATGTCAAATGCCTTCTCTCTACGCAGACGATCAAGTTCTACTTGCATCGTCAGCAGTACTGCTGTTCTGCTGACGATACAAGAAGATCTGATCACACATCACAGTCACCATATCTTGAAGCATATAAGATAAAAGGGATGAATATAAATGTGAATAAGACGAAGGTCTTGGTGTTTGAAAGAGAAAAGGATATATCGGTGTGTGATGTGGAAATAAGTGATAATGGATAAGTAGTGAGTTTGTATATTTGGGAGTCAGTTTACAAGGGATGGAAAGATTGATGAAGATGTGGAAAGGAGTAAATGCAGGAAATAAAGTGAATGGTGCTATACATGCGATTGAGACCAACCAGTCGACCCCCAAAAGGCTCGACTGGTTGTTCATAATGGTGTGCTGGTGCCTACGTTTATGTATGGTAGTGAATGTTGGCTGTGGTAAAAGAAACATGAAAGTAGAATAAATGCTTTAGAAATGCGTCCCTTGCAAAGCATGTGTGGTGTTACTATACATTATAAAGCAACTGCACACGGAAAAAAAGGATCTCTTCAGCGAAGAATATCAATATTCTCAGAAAAATTGTGTCAATCCAAGTAAATATTTTCTTAACGTAAGTAAATGTACTCAGTCCAAGAAAACCTGTTTACTCAAATTAAGAATAATAAATACTTGGTTTTTATTCTTGACTTAAGCAAATATTTTTGATTCAAGACTGTACATAATAATCTTAATTGAAGAAAATATTCTAAGAGAAATAATATTCTTAAAATTAAACTTAATAATTCTTCATTTAAGTATAATGTTTTCGAAGAAGACAAAATTTTACTTCATTCAAGAATATATTGTTTTCCCCATATATATGAATCAATATTTGTCTTGACCAAAAGGATATTGTCTTAATTGAATACATCCGTTTATTCCGTGTGTTATAGGCAAAATGTGATAAGGCAACGCTGCGGTTTAAAAGATGTAGTGAAAAAAATGTAAAAGAGTAATCTTCTAAATGCAAACCATCTTTCTTTTTTTTGGATGGGAAATCATCAAATAACTTCTCCCGCTCTGGGCGGAGCGGGAGGGTGTGTCAGACTCTTACTGACTAAAACCCACCCGTATTCCTTCCCTTTTATTTTTTTTCATGTTGGGAAAATGAATGAAAGGCTTAGCAAAAGGAGTATGTATGTAAGGACGTAGCAGGTGGTGTTCTATAGTTTCTGCCTACCCCCTATGGGGGCATGGGAAGAAGGCGTGAGTTTATGTATGTATTGTAGAGTTATTAATTCTACAGTATTTTTATATGTTATATGTATGTATTATAATTGTTGGGTAAACTGTGATAAACAGTTAAAATGATTGAGATATGGGATTGATAATCACCCACCTGTATTCAATATCTTTTCATAAGATTACCTACATACCAATAGTGATTGCTCTATTCAACTGTAATCATGTAGGTAATACGTTGCATTTGTTAATACAAAAACAACAACATAAAGTCATAAAGGAAATAGTTTTTATTTAAAAAAATTAAACACCTAACAATCAGCCAGCTAAATATAGGTTCGGTTCGATAACAATGTTACATTCGTCCGACTCACGTCAAGTATAAAACAATACTGCACATATTACAACTATACATTAATAGGATAATATAATCGACAAAAATTATTTCACTTAAGAGTTCTTATTCACAAATCACAGAGCACTAAAATAAAATTGGACAACTTTTACACCCATGTAAATAGAGATGAGGAAGGGAACCCCGAACGCGATGGCCCGAGCCGGCTGCGGCAGCGGCTTGACGGCGTAAACAAACGTGTGCAGAACTCGTCCGGCGGTGAACACCCGAAAGAGTGTGGTGGCCAGCGTAGCCGACGGTCCGGTCGTCACGTACAGTGCCCCCAGCACCCAGAACACAGGAATGTTCTCCAGGTCGTTGAGGTGCGCGCGCCGCACCCGTTCCACGTCAGGATCGTCGAGCTTCACTTTTCCTCCCCTCGCAGCATCCTCAGGGTTCGCAAACACTTTCTTAGCATACCGCTGTCTGGCCGTCAGAAAAGCCATGCCCATTACCTTGAGGGCCAGGATGCCGGAATAAAGCAAGTACGATTGTACTGCCGGGTTGTCTAGCGAAATCGACGCCATGTTTTAAATAATAACTTGTCGCGTTATGTCGAGTTGAAACACAGCGGCGGAGTGACGCGGCGCGGTGAGCTCAGTGTTGCCAGACGCCGAAGGCGTGTCCTCGTACAGATATGGTCTGAAATCTCGTATTTTGTCAACACAACCTCGTACATACCATTTATTTAATAAATTCCTTAAAATCTATTGATTTTCTTGTCAACTATCTAATAACCAAGCACTCTACAAAGCAGTTTCGTCAAAAAGTGTCCAGGTGGTCGCAGGTGGCAGGTCGTACAACCGGAATTTTGCATTGGATACTGTATGTAGTATCCGAACTGTACCTACTATAGTGGACGTGGAGTAGAGTGGAATTAACATAGCCATATTTTCTACGTTAACTTAACATCTCCTGTGGCTGCCTTAACCGCTCAGGCCCGTGGCTCAATAACGTCATCTCTCAATCTCAAAAAAAACATTTTTATTCGATAACTACTTTCAAATCGCGCGCCGCGAGGGCTCCTATTCGGAGCCATTGGGGCTTTATCGGGGCGCTGACAAGACCCAATTGGCCAAAATAGGCTTCTCTTAAGAACAAAAATTGGCAAAACTGTATAGTTTGTGGTAGCGGAAAAAATATATGTTAATTTTGAACATATTTCCCAGAACTTGGTTATTACCAAAACACGTTTTGAAAAAAAATCACGATACAAACTAACATTAAACTAACCTCTTACCTTGAGTTCTAATCCAAAATATCTGCATTAAATATCAACATACGTTACGTATTTAATTAATAACAAGAACGTCTTATATGAATGCAGAACTTGGTTGTTTTTTATTTTCGATTACTCAACTCAATTTTGAGTAAATAGATAATTGGTTCTTATTTTGCAATAAATTACAAGCGTTGTGTCAACGCGCTTTTCTTTCTTTTCTATGCAATCTGTCAGTAACCGCGGTTTAGGTGTTGTCAGCGCCTTAAAGAAACAATACAAGTAAAATGAATGAAATGAAACCTTTCGTACGTACACACCATTCATTAATTTCGTATAGTCAGAGGCGCGTTCCAAAATATGACTTGTATCAATGAATCTCGTACAAAATCGTACGAGGATGGATGTAAGCTCGTACCTCGTACCAGGACCACTAAATCTCGTACATGTACGAGAAATCTCGTATGGATGGCAACACTGGGTGAGCTCGAACGGTAATAGTGTCGGAGTCGCGCGGTCACGATGATGTAGCGGTGGTTGTTATCTCATACATTGGTATAATACACTGCTTACGGTCTACGTTTTAATCCGCAAGGTTTGCACTGAACGATCGGACCGCCTGAGGATCGCTTGTGTTGGTATACTTACTTATTATGTGAATAGTAACAAACTAAAATTCGAAGAAATGGAGTACGTAAAAATACAAAGTAGGTACCTACTTATCCATGTGCGTCCTGATCCTGATTTAATAAGCACATAAAATTAACACTGGTACTTATCTTTTTGTATCCCTTATTTCGATTCGGCTCCGCGGGTTTGGAAGAGCATCGAAACCTTATTTCACAGATTCCGGTGTCGGTCATTTCGATTTGTTTTGTATTCTTCGTTACCTACACAATTTGGAAAGATCGAAGGCATCCCTACTTGTTATTTTAAATGTTAGATACTCGTCAGGTTAAAAACCCATATTGTTATGCTCGTGAATAGATAGTTTGGGCTTTTACAAGTTACCAACTTTCAACTTACTAGCTTCAACAGAAACCGGGTCTTAGCGGTAACATAAACCTGTTTCAGTACGTTACAACGTAAGCCTTCTTAGGCTCTAATAATCCTAACGCAAAGGTATATATGTATAGTGTAAAAATAAAACACATTACAACTGCACCGTATAAAATTTAATAACGTAACTAAACTGCAATAAAAACTGGTAGATAGTCTTATGTATCCTTTTTACAAGGCGGTAATGTAATACAATACAACTTGTACGCCCATGTAGAATGAGATCAGAGCGGGAACGGCGAAGGCGATGGCTCGGGCTGGCTGCGGCAGTGGGACCACCGCGTACACAATGGTGTGCAGGATCCTGCCCAGTGTGTACACGCGGAACAGCAGCGTGGCCCAGGCGGCTACTGGTCCCGTCGTCACGTACAAACCAGCTAGCACCCAGAACGCCGGGATGTTCTCCAAGTCGTTGAGATGCGCACGCCTTATCCTCTCAATCACGGGGTCGTCGTACTTCACTTTGGCTCCCTTCATGCCCCTTGCATCCTCCGGGTTGGCGAACACGCCGCGGAACACACGCGTCGCGCCCGTCATTGGCGACAGAGCCAACAGTTTGAGGGCTAATATCGCAGTGTACACTATGTAGGACTGCAGCACCGGGCTATCTAATGCAAACGCAACCATTTTGAACACAATTCTGTTTGTATCACGTGGAGAGCGGAAAGTTAGTACGCGCGCTCGGTAACAGACCGCCCGAATGATAAACAAGCACCGGTCGACGTCGAGTCGAGCTCACGAACAACTTCATGTCGGTATTACGGAGTGTATCGCTATATTCTCTATCGAGTATATACATCCGCACGATATTCATTGCTCCGGAGTTGTTTATCGGCTCATGTTGATACCAAGTAAAAGGAAAAATGTACAGCGCGTAAATTGTTTAACTTTTCCTGTGTTCATTTCATCGTTTCAAGTTCAAAGATCGTTGTCAGCTACTACATACTTATCATTAAATTAACCTTAAGTAGGTAGTTTTGTGTATAAACCTTTGAAATATTATATTTCATATTTTGTTGTGGAAAATTATGATCCATGTCTATAAGAAGATGGAAGACGTAAATATACGTCTTATAACCTGTCCAGGTACATTTATTTCTAGAATGTGTTGAATTTTTTTGTCATCTTTATCTGTAAATGGATTCATGGCGTAAGTCTTTTAAAATGTGGGTAGAAAGGTAGGTACCTAATAAATTTTTCATAGATTTTTATTTGGATGGTTTCACTGCCGGTACTTTTACACTTTTGATTGTCCGTAGAATTCAATGAACTGTTAAATGTGGGAATAGCGTGTTTAAAAACTATGTACTTTCTACAGGAATTTAAAACGATATGATTTTAGAATGAGATTTTTCCAACAATGTTCGCTTGTTATTTATAACAAGATAAAAATCAGTGCTATTTATCTTGTTATAATTAATTATCTTAATAATCACCTTATTTTGGAGTCAGTAGGTTTATTCAATATACCTAATCAGTATTTATTATCTTTTCAACTGATTTGTTTTCTCCTGCTGTTTGACGAATCATAATTTTATCAATAGGTATCTACTCTAAAAATGAAACTGAAACTCCGGGTTCGAAGTTTCCATGCATTTCCTTGAAATTAAACTATATTTTGTTAAAATTATGCTCACTAGACTCAGTGAGTGCAGTTATGGCCGCGGCCGCGACTTACGAGTTATAGTTCGTAGGTTCGAAGCCAGACAGACATGCGCTTTACTTTGTGTAAATTATTTCATGACCACGGCTCTCAAAACGGTGAAGGAAAACATCGTGAGGAAACCGGCATGTCCTAGAACCAAAAATTTGAAGACATGTGACATCTAACAACCCGCACTGGGCCCGCGTGGTGGATTACGGCCCACTCCCTCTCACAGAGAAGAGGCCTGTGTCCCAGCAGTGGGAAAAATATAGGCTGATTATGTGTCATTAGGTACCTATCCCTTCGAATGAAAATACCTAAATGCCTCAAATAATATATGTTCTCTAAAATAGGTAGATAGGTTTGTACGTCTTCTACCGAGGACTGGTACACACGGCGACATATCAAGCTATACATTTCTAGTATAAACTGAACTCTCATTGTACGGAAATCCTATACAATGAGAGGTCAGTTTATACTGGAAATGTATAGCTTGATATGTAGCCGTGTGTATCGACATGTTGAATCACCCTCGTGCATACAAGTCGTCTGCGGCTGATGTCGGCACAGTTTGGACTGGACAATGAGCCTCGGTGCTATTTGCACAGTTACTGTCTGGACAGTGAACACGACATCTCGACCGAGGTCAGTGTTACTTACAAGTGCCTGCCAGGTCTCTCACAGCAATACGACGATGGCACGCGATTGTGACGCGCATCTGATAAAATTGTAACCATGTCTACATGAAATTCTAACTAATATTATAAATGCGAAAGTGAGTTTGTTTGTTACGCTTTCACCCTAAAACGGCTGAACGGATTTGGATGAAATTTGGCACCTGGGTATCATGCCTGGGTTAGGACATAGGATATTTTTCCCACGGGATTAATCCTAACTATCACAGTCACAACTTAAATAATGTTATAAATGCGAAAGTGGGTTTGTTTGTTTGTTACGCTTTCACGCTAAAACGGCTGAGCGGATTTGGATGAAATTTGGCACATGGGTAGACCATGACCTGAATTAGGACCGAGACTTATGCGGCTGTAACCGCGGGGTGCAGCTAGTGTTACATAAATAGATGACAGAGGTAAAGTTTCAAAGATGGAATCAGAATTTCAGATACGTAATCAAAAGACAAAAAATAAAAAAAAATAATTATGTAAGTAAATGTTCCATTTTGTATAAACTTAATTGTGCAACACATCCATATCAGTATATTCAGTATTACCACAATTTAATTAAAACAAAAATATCCGTCCGATTGTTTAACTTACCTTATTTGATTTAAGTATTAATTAATACAGAACAAATAAAGTAAAATCATAGTTACTCGTAATAAAGGATTCTAACTATGTACAGTCGTTACCAAGCCTCCAGTTCCTGGTAATATTTCATTTTCCTACACTCCGTGCAAGCCTGTCCGGTTCCAAAACGAACTCATCAATTAATTTGTTTTTGAGGATTAAACTCTCGTGATTTTTTCATTCCAAATAAATAACTAAACAACAATAGTGCTTAAATATTTTACTTCCAACAGTGTATAAATAAGAATTTTAATCGTCTTTGGCGTGGTTATCTACCTGAATATAAGTACCTAGGTGTAAATTAAATAGGTCATTATGAGGAAATCTTAACCTATGTACCTATATTATGAATCGTTCCAATTTCTTGTCCCAGTTTTATTATGCTCATATCTCTTAGCGCTTTCCCCTAATTTGATTTGTGGCCACATTACGTACCTACTTGACATGTTTTGTATCTTTTAAGAGGAAATCGGGTCTTTCACCTACCTACTTTAATTCTATTTGAGTAATTTGTCGTAGGATCTACCTACAGAAATAATCACATATATCAATGTCAGGCAGAAGATAAGAAATGGCGTGAGTAGCGCCTGTTGTAATAAAATAGCAACAAGAAAATAATAATAATAATAAAAAACAAATGAAGACGGTGTTTTAATTCAAATTCATTTTCTACTTCGTGCTCATTCATCGAAAATGACTAGAATAATTTTAATAAAAAGAAACGCCCCCGGGTGGGCTTGAACCACCAACCTTTCGGTTAACAGCCGAACGCGCTAGCCAATTGCGCCACGGAGGCTTGTGACCACACATGCGAAATTATATAACACGTCTATTATGTAGATGACAATGTCAAATACGTCACACACTTCGAACCTTGAAATTAATAGGTATTTGTTTCTTAGTTTTATGTCTAAAACATTGAATAATGTTATTTTAAGCGCAGTTCCATTTAATTAATGTGCGTCATAGTTAATACTCATACCTACATTATTCCTCATTTTCAAGACCTTGAAAAGTTTTTTCAATATCAAAATACCGGAACTATTTATAAACTATTTATAAATTATACCTAGATAATTACTTTAAAACATGTTACCTGTCTAGGTAATTGACGACTACTTATCGCCTACGCACCTCGTATTTTCTGAGGTGGCTTCAAATTACAGGCCAGAAGACTATTTGATGATGATGATGATGATGATTTGATCCTTAAATTCTTCTGTCCTCGTATTGTCACGAACTATTTTGTTCCCGTGAAAGTACTCACCTGTCGGGGCTGACTGCCTAGGATCCGCTGAACATACATTTATCCTCAACATTATCACTATCCCAATTTAGTTGGGGTCGTCATCTTGTTCTTCCTTACTTCTCTATTAGTTTTCATCCCAGTAGTCTCTCTCTTATCACCTTCCACACAGTTTTTTCTCTACTCTCTCTACAGTTCAGTCTCTACTTCGCACGGGTACAATGTACCTACTGATGTCAAAAGGTCGAGATTTCTGTATCTAAGTTAAATATTAATGTAAATGTCCGGGGTTATATTTCCAGGTTGGACAGAGTGTTATTGGGTTTTTCCACCAAGAATTTCTCAGTAGCAGCTCGGAGTATGGATTGGCTGATGGCAATAGGCTCGCCCGCTATTAAATGGGACTTAAACATAACTGGCTACATATCAAGCTACATATTCCCAGTATAAGCTGACCTCTCATTGTACGGAAATCCTATACAATGCGAGATCAGCTTATGCTAGAAATGTTAGTAGTAGTTTAAAAGTACACAGCGGTCACACAGACACGAAAAGCGACTTTTTTATACTATGTACAGATAATATACATTTGTTGCAGGAATGGATGGAGTCGCAAGGCATGGAGATATCGAAAGAGGAATCGTTGCCCGTGGACGAGTACACCGAGAAAGAAAGATGGAAGAACGTGCTGCCGCCGAAGAGGTCCAAGGTCCAAGACGATCGCCTGCTGCGGTTCCTGCAGTACGACGGAAAGGTTCTCAGGTATGTGAGGCAGTTTACATAGAAGTACAGTGTTGATGTATTAAGGTATGTACGATTAATTTTGGCCTTTCGCAGCTTAACCGCGCCAACAACACGTGAGGCGTCCTCAACGTAGCAAAAAGTTTGTACGATAGACGGTTTTGCTGGGTTACAGTTAGTTACAGATTGCTCATGCAAATTGAAGATTCAAATCTTGTGCCAGTGACCAAAGTAATTATTAATGAAATAGAGTAACATCTTCGTGTTTTGGTGATCAGTTTAACTCAATTCAGTTTAGAAATTAATAGGGTAGGTATATCTATGGCAACTTTAAAAGGTGTCTTCTCCTCTCTTGTCGGAATAAGTTTTATGAGTATAGGTAGCTGATGGCCTGTCGTGGTAGACGGATTAGCCAGTCAGCAAGGGTGAACGCGAAGTATCACTGGTCAGGGGCGCTGGAAACTATAACTACCTGTTGTATGGTTACCCAGAAAATGATCTCCTCTTAAGTTTCTTGGGTCATAAGGGTCAAGTGCAGTAGGAAGCCTTATCTGGCTATCCAGTATCTTGCGTTGGATCAAACCATAAACCAATTGCATTAGCACGTAAATAAGATTAGTAAAGTAAAGTTTATTTATTTGCATAGATTGTAGGTACATGACTTAAGGTATTAAATAAACAATTGTGATCCTTTTGTACAATCTACCTTAGAGTAGGCATGCAAACATTAATGAACGAAGTAAACGAGTAGACCATAAAAGAAAACGGCCAAGTGCGTGTCGGGCCACGCACAATGAAGGGTTGCGTAGTTGGGAAGTTGGGATGAATTTATCCCAAAAACAAACTTAATATTGTAGTTGAAAATCATGTTCTCCCATACACCGATATATGCCACGCCAATTCTCCAACTGCAAATTTAAGTTAGTCAACTATTACTCGTTAACTTGTAAAGCCCACTAGCTGTAATAATTTTCCTTTTAATTTCATTATATGTACTAGCCCTGAATTTTTTCACATCTCCATAAACAACCATTTAGCTGGCAGGGGGGGGGACACTTGACTACAAAAATTAGCACTTTAATGCCTAATATTACGCAAACGGATTCTTTAATCGAAAAGTGGTGTTCACAGACCCAATATTTTTGAACGGTCTATCCAACGATACCCCAAACCATAGGATAGACGAGAAAAAAAAATATCATCCCCATATTACGTGCAATACCCTAAAGAAAAAATGTTTTCAAGATTTTATTTTAGCACTTTGTCGGCGTGATTAATATGTATACCTATGCCAAATTACAGCTTTCTAGTACTAAGGATCTCTGAGCTACAGTGGGGACGGACAAATAGACGGACATGGCGAAACTATAAGGGTTCCTTGTTTACTACGGAACCCTAAAAATGTGTCAAAAAACAAAATTACGAATAACAGTTCAAAACGGGTACATTTAAATACGAGTAAGTTGGTATGTCGTTAAATTGTATAAAAATATTATCTTGAATTAGAAATTTACATTAGGATAAATTTAAGTCGTTGTCATTGAGAAAATCGTTAATCGAGTAGTAATATTTTTTTAATTAATAATGCTGTTAACTTCATTTTAAAATTGCGTATTGTAATCTAGTATTTTAATCTATTTGTTCCTAAGCTAAGTATTCATAATTTTGTTCGCTTGTGAAATCTATCAAGACTTATATTGAGTCCGTTACAATTTAAGGTCAAGTTATTGTACATCGCGACTCCCTTTTGACTATTGCATGATAAATTCCAAGAAAGTGTTCTAGCCTCTGAAATATAAATGTACTCGCAACTTTGTTACGTACAAAGTGGCAAACCAGATTTAATGAGACACGCTTACAATGCTAGTCCGTACTTACAAAGTGAAAGCTACGAAGAAAATTGCTACAGACTAGAAACGATATATATTTTTATTTCTATTATAAAATGTTCTCCCAGCTTCAGTTTGCAAGTAGCACGATAAACTGACAACTAAGTATGTAGTTGACAGTTATACGAGTAACATGATGACAAAGATTTAATAAATGTTAACAGCTGAAATATCCAAACAATTCGAAAATGCACTCTATTAAATTCAGCGGGAATGATAGATAAACAAGCCTACAATTATTTCACTAGTCTGTGTGCCTTCCATTACTTCTTTCGCTTATCGTGCAAGCCGGTAGAAATGAGTAGAATTAAATATTAAATTCTTATATGAAGCTCCATAATTCGGCTCGCATGGCATGCATTTAATAATGCATAGCACTCTTTGACATTACCGCTGGAATCTGATGTCATTTTCAAGGGTGGCCTTACTGCAGGTAGTTAGCGAATGAGGGAACTTGAAGATTAAGGGATTTATTTACCTTTGACATTACCGCTGGAATCTGATGTTGTCTGCAAGGGTGTCCTTACTGCAGGTGGTTAGTGAACGAGGGAAATTGAAGATTAAGGGATTTATTTACCTTTGACATTACCGCTGGAATCTGATGTTGTCTTCAAGGGTGTCCTTACTGCAGGTAGTTAGCGAATGAGGGAACTTGAAGATTAAGGGATTTATTTACCTTTGACATTACTGCTGGAATCTGATGTTGTCTTCAAGGATGTCCTTACTGCAGGTAGTTAGGGAACGAGGGAACTTGAAGATTAAGGGATTTATTTACCTTTGACATTACCGCTGGAATCTGATGTTGTCTTCAAGGGTGTCCTTACTGCAGGTAGTTAGCGAATGAGGGAACTTGAAGATTAAGGGATTTATTTACCTTTGACATTACTGCTGGAATCTGATGTTGTCTTCAAGGATGTCCTTACTGCAGGTAGTTAGGGAACGAGGGAACTTGAAGATTAAGGGATTTATTTACCTTTGACATTACCGCTGAAATCTGATGTCGTCTTCTAGGGTGTCCTTACTGCAGGTAGTTAGCGAAAAAGGGAACTTGAAGATTAAGGGATTTAATGATCTTTGACATTACCGTTGGATCCTGATGTCGTTTTCAAGGGTATCCTTACTGCAGGTAGTTAGCGAAAAATGGACTTGAAGATTAAGCGGTTTATTGACCTTTGACATTATCGCTGGAATCTGATGTCGTTTTCAAGGGTGTCCTTAGTGTAGGTAGTTAGCGAAAAAGGGAACTTGAAGATTAAGGGATTTAATGACCTTTGACATTACCGTTGGAATCTGATGTCGTTTTCAAGGGTATCCTTACTGCAGGTAGTTAGGGAAAAAGGGAACTTGAAGATTAAGGGGTTTATTTATAAACGTTGATCAAAGTTAAGATACATTCAAACGTCAAAAATGTAAATGTAAGCAGTCGCTAATCATTACTTAACTTTAAGCGATGGTAATAAATAAAGGGGTAGATTTGTAATTTCAAAGACGTATATGCTGCTTTTCACATGGCATTTGGCACGGTAAACGGACAAGTTAATATTTTAATTATCATAGGTATACCTAATCTAATTTATTTTCGTAATCTCAAAACTCAGAGCCACCACAAATACATGGCTGAAGCAGCACTTCGAACTGTAAGTAATTAAATAGTACGACTCTATCTAATCAGAACTCGGTTTAAACTGGCAACTAGTTAAACTAGCTGGCTGCTAGCTACTCGCTCCAGTGTCTCGGGGGAGACATCCAACTCGGATTTGTCTTCTAAACGTCACTCACTGCAGTTCTATTGGATTACCTGTGGAAATATAAAGTTATACTGGAAACAATTGCACCGAGTAACTGTGGAACACAGTCATGTTTGGAGACAGCGACAGCGAAATGACTAAGGATATAGATACATTGTGATTAAGTATGGATCTAAACTGTTACAAAACTACCTAATCATAATTGTGCATAAATTATTATCAAATTAATTAAACTAAATATGAACAGACGGCCTAAACGGAACGTGTTCATTAAATTCTTGGTTTATTTAAGACCTTAGACGACACCTACAGATGTAGTAGACAGTTACCTACAGATGTAGTGCCTAAAGTCTCAAATAGTGTTTCATGAGCTTAACATTCTAATAAGTGTAAAAAGCCGGATCTTTGTCATGCCAGATAGTGCTGTAAAGGCGAATTGTAATTTTCCTTTACAGCGCATATTCACGACATCTTTTTCCTGTCAAGAATTAAAGCAGGGTGTGCCTTAATTCCTGGAAAGCTAAAAACATTTTTTTACTAATCTAAAATATTTCCTACTTTACAAAGAAGGACATATTTTAGATTAGTACAAAAATGTTTTTAATGATGAGAAATGTTGTTAATTTGAAAACATTTCGTGCGACCAGAACCGCGGACACAGCTTGTTCAACATAATTTGATATACTCGTAACATTCTACAAATAATAATTATATTTGAAGAGAGACTCAAAGCGGACTTTGATATTACGAGTATGTTGGTCAGAGCTATATTTGAAGTTCACTTATGTATACTTAACTTGATATGAGTTCCTAAGTAATCAAATTATACAATGTTGATAAAAGTGCTTCATAAAGGCAAATTCAAATAGGGTTTTTATAACTTTTGCATCGAACGGCAAGTGTAGATATTTATCTGACAATAATTGAATTAGGGTGTTGCGTTTTTGATTTAACTGAAAAAAAGAACGTCAAAAAAAGTCTCTTCAATATTTCATTAGCGTTTGCAATGAAACATCTATTTTTATACACATGAAATATTTTCAGAGTTGAATCATTACACGTTACAATCTCCTCGCCCCGTGTACGTCTGACCCCTCTTTCTTGTCCACCCCCAGTGAAAGTAAACAGTGGAAAATTGACGCTGGGCGCTCATGGAGTGCAAATAGAATTGTATGGACCTATTGCAATTCTCTATTCTAGTTAATTAGGAAGATATAATAGTGGCCTTAGTACACCGGAGACCAGTCAGTCTATTCTGTAGAAATCTGACCGTGACTTGCGTGGAGCTGTCAGTGTCATCCCACTGATACTAGAGATTGACCAAGTATTACATTTACAATCATAATAGTAATATTTCAAAGGTTTAAATAATATTTTTATACTAATTCTATTGATAATTTTATATTATTTCAAAGCTAGTATTTAAGTGTCTAAATATTATTATTTAGGGGTTTTAGTAGTCGCGGGAAGGTACTAAAGGGTCACCGAGGCCCCTGGCAACACAGGCAACGGAAGGAATACCGGGTGGGTTTTAGTCAATAAGAGTCTGACACACCCTCCCGCTCCGCCCAGAGAACGGGAGAAGTTATTTGATGATTTCCCATCCAAAAAAAAGGGGTTTTAAGACAATGTAAGTGTCACACACATTTTAAATTGAGTTTCTGACTGCATTTCTGTTTTGCTATTTTATTTTTTAGAAACCCATTAGAAATAGTAAATAATATAGAATTTTCAATAAAAAATATTATTAAAATCTCGATTAAGATTATAAATGTAATGCTTAGTTAATCCCTAGCATCGGGTAGGATGACACTGACAGCTCACTCCACGCTCACTTCACCTAAGTTTTCACGATGAGACTGTTACCGAATTTAGAATAGCTCATCATTCGCAGGACTTCTAAGTAGAACAAGGAATTGTAAAAAGATATTTAAATCTGTTCGTACCCAACTCTACCTTTTTTTATATTCCGAAGTTGCGTATGTGCTTCAGGCATTGTCTTCGTAAGAGGGCAATTTAGTTTGTCAGCGACCACATAAGTGCCTACTTCATGGTCAACAAGGAACCCTTATAGATTCGCAATGTCAGTCTGTCTGTCCCCGGCTTAGCTTAGCTTAAGAGCTCTGGCTCTTAGTACTAGAAAGCTGTAATTTGGCACATGTATACATATTAATCACGCCGACAAAAGGGTAAATAAAATCTTGAAAAAAAAAAAAATTATTGTCTGGTCATAAGTTTTGTCTCATATGGAAAGTTAAATAAATGACACAATGAGTTACGCACTACAACCATGAACAAAATCCCAGAAAACCTTAGTTTTTATTTTCATTAAATATTCAAATTTCGAATGCCCTTATATTTTCCTCGGCTTGCATTCTAAATTCGAAATTTTACGTATGTGACAGAACTTATGGCCCGACTACGTGAAATAGGGATGACGGTTATCCCAAGGTGTGGGGTATCGTTTGATAAGCCGTTCCAAAATATTGCGGGTCCGACCATTTCGTAATATTGAGCTTCGACATTTAATTTTTTGTTAGAGTCAACCCCGCCCCCCCCCAGCTAAATGGATGTTTTTGGATATATGAAAAAATTGGCAGTAGTATTTAGAACGAAATTAAAAGGAAAACTATCACAGCTAAGTAGGCTTTACAAGATAACGACTAATAGTTGACCAACTTACATTTGCAGTTGCAGAATTAACCGTGACGTATATCGATGTATATGGGAGTACATGTTTTTCAACTACAATGTTAAGTTTGTTTTTGAGATAAATTCATAACAACTACAGAACTCTTCATTGTGCGTGGTTCGACACGCACTTGACCGGTTTTTAACACAGCGAGCTATTAAAGCTTCGAACCAATCGATCAAGTTTGACATTGATTAAATGCGAAACATTCACATTTTCAGGAAAATTGAATACGTCTTCCAAAAATGACGTCTTATTTGATAAAATTGTAATTATTTATCAATTTTATGAATAATTTCAAATAATATTATGAACGAGATGAGTATTTCCGGTTTCATCGATATGTTGAACTGGCCGCAAAAACGCTCCATTTGCACGTAGCGTAGTGACCACAGACACGAATAGAATGATATTTCAAATGAAGGAGCATTTATTCGCAAGCTGGTCGGAGCGGCGAGAGTCCGCTCAGCAAGAATTACGTCCATGTTAATTGCAAGGTTTAATTACTTACGTACTCTCGCCGCTTACTGCTCCGAGCGAGGTTCCGGCCTTATTACAATAGATTCCATTGTGATTTTAATGAAGACGTTTGGCATTATTTGTTTTACAAATAGATTTTGTAGCAGAAGGCTGCCGACTCAATACGCCATTACGGTATTTACACACCGACTATCTTCAGTTTTTTTTAATAACTTTGGACGATTTAAATAGTGTTTTAGACCGTGAACAGCATAATTGGAGCTTTTTTATACTAAAATAGATTACGAAAATATTGACCTACTTTGTGAAACGGATTGCTCTTAAGTCTCGAGCACACACATCGTAAAAACAGGGAACTGAGAAGTGAGCGTTACCAAGCAATCCTAGTTTTATCTTATCGATCATTCCGTGTCAGAATCTGGTTCTTGTTACGTTACGGATTACTTCGTCCTTCGTCCCGTCGCACGGTGGATCGAAAATCGGCTGTAGAAGACATAGGATCTCGATTTCTTAAATGTTATTTTTTTTTGCTGGAAATGACTTCTGCTGATCATTACTATGTACAAAAATGACACCCGAGTTAATTCTGCCCAAAAACGAAGGAAATATATTTTTTTTACGAAAAATTTGTATGAAGCTAGTATGAAAAATCGAGTTATCTCCTAAACGGCATGTTTAACCGTAATATCCTTGGAGGTGGTCATAGTGCTAATTATTTATGATTTTTTGGTTGCCGATTTGACGAAAAATTTAATGCCATTTTTTTTAAAAAATCGTCAAAATATTTTTATTTATTTTTACATGTAAAACGATCCCTTTTAGTGTCCAAGTTAAAAAGTTCGATATGTTATTAACCCAAATATTAAGAACACACAAAACAAGAAAAATTAAATAAAAAAATTGCTGTTTTTTGACACATTTTTAATAATTTAAATAAAAAAAGATTATCAAATTCTTATTTAAGTAACATATAAAGTTATATTATATACAAAATTTAATTTAAGGAATTAATACTAAGCATTTGTAAAATAAAGTAAAATAAATAAAAAAAAAGACAAAATATCATTAAATATTACAAAAAAAAAAACCCAAACAGACTCAAATACAAATTTGTACATATATAATTTTTTTACAAATTTTCCTTATCACTCTCGTTGTCAGACTCCAATTCTGAGTCAGCATCCAGATTGGATATATCCAAAAACTCGAACTCAGTTTCCTGAAATTGAATTAAGTCGAGAGTTTCAGCAAAAAAGCTCTGCTTTTTCTTGGCATCTAACTTAGGCCTTTGTGCACTTAGCAAAGGATACGAAGAAACAACAAGCATATTTAAAATGTCTTGATTGGAATCCTGCCTGCTTCTTTTCCGCGAATGATGTTCTCGAAACCTCCTAAAATCTTTGTTTCGAGACTCTGAGGCTTCTTCCGAGAGAGTCCCAATCGGCACAATATTATTTTTCTCAATTATGTCAGCCCCATGGATTAATAATTTATGAACGGTTGACGACATGTAGTACCAGTCGTATAATAATACGTACTTTTCTGCTGTTTTGCGGGCATAATCTCTAAATTTTATTATATCGACCTGCTCTCCAGATGTAATTGCTTGTAAAATTACAGCAAATCTTTTGATGAGGTCTTCATCCAAACCGGTTATAGCTGCGGTTTTATTAGGAAACTCAAAGAATTTTCTTGCAGTATTCCCGTCATTGGTGGTTCCCGAGCCTTGTTTTACTATATCAATCAACAGATTGAGCTCATCTTTGCATTTATTTTGAATTATTTTCTTCCTTGTCTGTAGCATTTCTTTGTGCTCATCACTTCTCGCTGCCCACCGTTTGAAGTCGAGCCTGTATGCAATGTGTAACAGACATTCCATACAATTTATACGGGCGTGTAGGGATGACAAGCCAAATTCATACAGGTCAGAACACACAATTTTTGATGTTACAGCATCTAAGCGGTTCATTTCTGTAGGCTTTGCTAAGCACAGGTAGCACGATGCATTTGATCTAGCTTCAGAAAGGTAAGTGCAAACTTTAGCGTCGATCATCGTCATCATTAGTTCATGAGTCACCCTATTATTATTATTGCACTCTGTGGGGATAAGGGCCTCAATTTCTTCATCCATTTGTTTTTTCAGCTCAAGGCTGCTTCACTCTCCTTTACAAAAGTAAACTGAACTGGACGACAATACAAAACTGAGCATGGTTTTGGGTTCGTCCATAAGATATTATATATATATTATAGTCTCCATCTGTCAGTTTAAGTGGCACCAAGGAGGTCATGAAAATGCTCGAGTCATCTTTCTCACCCTCCATTTTCTGCTTGTATCGGCTTTGGTTAGAAGCACCATCAAATCCCCACTTGGATATCAGCTTCAACTGCTTGTTATGCTCTTCCTTAGAAAGGCTTTGAAGGATTCTTGTAACTGTGATATCAAGTAAAGCTTGAAGTGTAATCCTAGCCGATGAATCAGTAACTGTCACTGATTGCTTCGGAGGGTAGCAATCAAGCTTAGTTTGTTGCACTTTATAGTAAGATGGATAAATATCCTTAGCACCTTCCCGAATGGCAGCCTCTCGCAACGTAATATATTGCCACTTTGAGAGTTTTAGCAAAAGAAGCAATCAGATCAACAGAGGCGATATCTCCATGCCCTTCTTCTTTTAAACGTGAATCTTCGCCTGTGTGTTCATCAGATCTTCTCTTTTTTTGTTTACTTCCCAGATCTTCGAATGGTTTACGGGATCATTTCGTCATTGTTCCCATGGACGTTGATGTCGACGGTTCTGGAGAGACTGAGGGCGCTCTTGGTATCTCATCAACACTTGGTTCTTGATTAACTAAAGTTTGCACAAAACTCGGCCAATCAATATTTGCTCCCAACCAATTCTCGTACTTTCTCCTGAAATTATCAAGGAATCGGTTGGATTTCTGCCACCTTTGTAAAGCGGCTCGCGTAAATCTCCGACAAAATTCTTTGAGAACAACACGATCTTCGTCAGACAGGCAATCGCCTATGCGGGATACAACTGCACTGAACAATACTTCATGATCAAATGAAGTACTCCCACTTCGTAGAAGAACAAACAAGTCTAAATTCGTGATTAAACTTTCCATTCTAAGATTTTATAGTCGCAGATTTAGTGTTAGCAGTTACACAGTTGTGAACAAACTAAATTATAAAACAAAACTTTAGCCCTTTTATTGCAAAACGCCAATAATTAGGTAACTACCCTCATTAGTTATCTTCTCATTAGCTAATGAAAATTTATAATTGTCACTAACTATTCTTAGAACTCATAGCACTGCTAATTAAAAAATTAGCTTACTTATCAGGAAAAATTGAATGTAATCCATAGTTGGCATTGTCGTGAGATATTGAAAATCATTAAATCACCTATAAAGACTCATTAGAAGACCTAATCAGTGTAGTTACTTAATCACTTCTTTTCGGACTCATTAGAAGAGTAAACAATTGGTAATTTGGTTGTATGAAAAGTTTTAAAACTCATGATGTGTTGATAAATATCTAGCTCAAACATAATTGTCTACGTGTGGGTGTACTATAAACCTCTGCCAACTCCTTCGGAAATATAGGAGTGATGCTATTTTATGTTACGTGTAGTTAAAAGTCCGTGTTCTTTAACATAAACACTAAAAGGAATCGTTTCATATGAAAAAACAAATGAAAATATTTTGACGATTTTAAAAAAAAAACGGCGTGAAATTTTTCGTCAAATCCGCAACCAAAAAATTATAAATAATTAGCACTATGACCACCTCCAAGGATATTACGGTTAAACATGCCGTTTAGGAGATAATTCGATTTTTCATACTAGCTCCATACATTTTTTTCTTATAAAAATTATAACTCTTCCATTTGTGCACACATTTACTTCATTTATGACATTTTATAGAACAGTAATGATCAGCAGAAGTCATTTCCAGCAAAAAAATAACATTTAAGAAATCGAGATCCTATGTCTTCTACAGCCGATTTTCGATCCACCGTGCGTCGGTTACGTGACCACTACTCATCTGGCTAACCCAATGCCCAAATACCGTCTTTATTAACATTAATTTGATTCAAAAGAGACAAGAGTTAATGCCAACTGAACTAGCCTAAATGAGGTTCGTGTTTTAGATGTACAAACTTAGGAAAACATGAAAAACTTAATAGTGGACCCGAGTCTACAAATGAAGGTCTCCTATTGAGCTTGCCCGGTTAGGTTTGCGTGAACAAAATAGGTTTTCGGCGATGATTGAATGAGGGAAGGACGAATTGTATTCATTCACCAGTACGCAGATGTTTTCTGTACCGTAACTATCGGGAACATTGTAAATCAACATGGACTTTATATACCTACCTATGTTCCTGTGCTACTTAAGAACCGCGTTTTTCTAACTGAAACAGTTCAGTGTTCACATTTAATATTAAGATACAGTTTTACTGTTCTTCTCGAGTTATTTGCTATGATTTCCATATTTGAACATTATTTTTTTTCAGAAGTCTATACACGCATTGCTTTCTGGTCTCAAAAAAAGGTCATGATATGAATATTGCGAAGTATGCGTACATATTTGAAATGATCACGTGGGACGTAAAAGAAAGTACTTACTTACGTAGGCCGACTCTCAGTACTTGTAAGTGTGTATTCTTCACAAATAAGTCGCTTTTCACCACAAAAATACGGCTTTTCCAATATCTTGGCTTCATCCATCTGAGTCAAGAAAAGTGCACTTGTTTTCCTTTTTCTTTTCATCAATATTCTATGTACGAATCATTACGTCGTGAATTATAAGTTTCCTCCGCCTCAGTTGGTCTCACTCACAGACTTTTATGAGCCATAAACAAGGAGCCATATACTCCGCAGATTTTTTATTCTAAGTACGTAATAAATAACAAGTTCTTTATAATGAAAATACTTAAAATGAATGTCGCTGCCACTTGTCATTTTATTATCTTGCCGCATATTATTTTCTCCACAATCCGAGCTTGGTCTCATAATGGGATTGTATTTGAATCTTTTAATGCAATAATTACGTTCATAAATTCACAATACATAATAACATTACCGTAAACCGTATTTCTTTTCAAAGCTTTGCATTAGCATTGGTTTTGTTTGAGGTAAATAATTGACCGAAATCACATTTTGTTTTCAATTCCGCTAACTGCGCAATTTAGTAAGCGTTAAAGAATGGAGAAAATAAAAAAAAACCAGCGAGCCACAGTAGGCGCATATGATGTGTAAAATCTGACATCTCACCTTGGTAGTGAGCAACTCAGCAGCAACAAAAATTTACCTCAAAATTTAAAGAGCAATACTGAAATATTTATTCGAAAAAAATATTCATTACTAATGGTCACCCACTGGTCGAAATACGACCCCTTCTACTTACAATCTATTTATAGTGCTGTAGTGCGGGGGACGTGCTACACTAATTAAATAATATTCATTTTTGATAACTGTTTATATATTTATCGTTTTTAATTAAAATACACATTCGTTTGTGAGTTCATTCAAGACTGTCTCTATGACAATTCATCATTTTTAATCTATATTCCGATTTTAAATATGTATTTATATTAAGTTGCCAGTGTCAACTAGCGGCTAGGATGATGCATTATCATAGAACCTCTACACTCGAGTGTGTTAATATAAATACATATGTAAAATCGGAATATAGATTAAAAATGATGAATTGTCATAGAGACGGTCTTGAATGAACTCACAAACGAATGTGTATTTTAATTAAAAAAGATAAATATATAAACAGTTATCAAAAAGGAATATTATTTAATTAGTGTAGCACGTCCCCCACACTACAGTACTTACTAATTCCATGCTATTATCTATTACTACTTAATGCTATTATTGCTTGCTCAAGCTGTCACTTCCTGTTACACACTTCCGTCCCATTTTACGAAATCACTCCCACAGACAGGGAGAGGAACAAGCATACAGTGTTTCATGGCGATCAGTTTGTAGTCAGTTGTTGTACCACGTGGAAGTGGTGAGGGAATTTACACACTTATTACTTCCGCGGAGTAACGCACAGTGCGGGGGGAGGCTCGTTCTCTGCCTCGTTTAATTCTTTATTATACACTGAAATTGGAATTCTGGCATGCGTGACGCCGCAAGATGTGGACGTATTAACCGCTTTTATAGGTACATCTTGTGGTGTATTGAATGTTTAAGTGGAGCCAGAAGCTTACTTTAATATTCGTCTCCGTTATGATAACTTCCTGAAGACTTATGTATCTAAGGTCCACAAAGAACAATGGTGAGGCAAGTATTCGATATTCGACTAGCACGACTGCTATTGGTGCCGATTCCCTTGCTCACAAACTAAACTAAATTTAAGTTCAGTGCTTCTTTTTCATTCTATTTCATTAAGAAAAGGACAGAAGATAAATTTTAGTTTAGTCCTGTCAAATTAATCAGCGCTTGACGTAATTTTAGTAGGCAAGTTTTTAATCACGTCCAAACTTGTATGGAATAGTGACAGGCGCTGATTAATTTGACAGGACTAAACTAAAATTGATCTTCTCTCCTCTTCTTAATGAAATAGAAAGAAAAAGATGCACTGAACTTAACTTTAGTTTAGTTTGTGAACAAGGGAATCGGCACCATTGTCTGTTCGTATGATGGTAGGTAGTCGCTAAAAGATTTTGCTTATTCGGGCTTAGACTTTCCGATCCAACATTTAATCCAAATGATGTGAGAGAGTGTACACCTTTAAGGTAGATTTTTTGAGGAACTAATTATTTATAATTAAGATCACATGTAAAATGTACCAAAAATCACACCAATAAATGCATTTGAATTTGAATAACATAATGAATGTATCAACGTTATATGATTGAAACTATATCAACATAATGACGTAACAAGCTAGTGAACTGTATTCTCGTTTCTGTTCAATTTGCTTTCGACAAACTCGTTAAGGGGGGTCGACTTCTCGCTTTAACTTTACCAAAGTCGAGTTAAGGGCGAGTTACGATTGTAAAATTTAATTTAGTGTCATTGATAACTTGTAACTTTAACGGTAAGTATACCGTCTATTTGACATTTGTAAAAAAAAGAAAGGTAATTATAACATTCCTGGGATAGTGTAGGTACCTAGTTGCAACTTATCCACACTATTATTCGAATAATTATGAAAACAGAGTTAAATATTGTACAATAGGGTATTTTACTATATACGAGAAAAAATCCATAAATATATTATTGAGATAGTTTAGGCAAAAAGGAGTCGGAAAATATTAGTTTTAGTTCATAAAATAACAAAATAAATTTTAAAATTCAATTCAACATTTTCAGTTTTTCTAATCTGTTAAAAAACACAATGAAATAGTAGCCGCCATATTATTACGTCATACGGCTATGTTAACAAAAACGTGTCAATAATCATACAAAAGATCAGCGCATTTGTTTTCACAGCCCAGTGACGTCATGACCACAGAGCAACATGGCGTCCACTGCGTCCAGCGTTTTCGTCAGACTACGCGCGAAATTTGAAAATGTAAAATTTTAAATGCATTTTTATGGCACTTATCGATTGATAAAAAATTTGTGTTTTTTTTTTGGGGCATATTAGCACTATACATTTACATATAAATTTAATTAAGACACTTTTCAAAAATGGGTGTAAGACCCTAATTGCGTAGGTATTATTTGACTTACCCTATCATATGCACTAAGATTAATTTAACAACTAATACTCCACGGTTAACTGTGAGTCTGTGACGTAAGGCAACGGGGAACTTGGAATGGGTAGTTAATGAAAACTTGGACGTATCACTTTTGTATAAGGATAAGCTCTACTTTGTTAAAGACTTAGGAGTGAGGGGGCTTACAAATAGCTTGGCCGTAGTTTCGCATTTGTGTCAAGTCTTGGTAGGCGCACAGTGGAACGAATGTATGGGAGCGGTTGGACGTAGACATGTCCGAAAAATAAGAGTAAAATTATGCCAAACTAATGATGCCATCTTATTCGATTACTTAATGCCTTCATAAATTGTGGTGATGAATTTCTTCATAACTCCCATATTTCGGGAGTAATTTGAGAAAATGTGAAATTTTACTATGAAAATGAGTGTATCGAGCTCTCTCCCTCCTGATTCCGGGCTTGTTTCAAGTAGCGGTCTCTAATATCGTAATGCTATTACTAAGAGCTATATTTAATACTAAGACACATAGTGCGCCAAATGTGCACTTTCTGGGATAAAAGGAAATGAAAATTTAAAAAAAAAAACGTTTTTTCCCCATTTGTATTTACTTTAAACCGCAGACAGACTTATTAAGAGGTCTATAAATATATTATATATATACAGAAATATATATTAACAAAAATATTCACAAGAACTGATGAGAGTATGACTTTTAAGTAAGTTGATAATAAATTACCTAGTTTCATTAAAAGTACAATAAATAATTAAGATGTAAGCTCTAATTTACTAAGTTACACATTTTAAAACAATAACATCATTTAATTATCTTCGTCATCATCATCATCATCAATTAATTCAAATTCAGAATCGATGTCCGCTAAATCATTTATGTTAACAAATTCGATATCACTTTTCTCAGAATCCGTAAGCTCATAAAATTCCTTAAAAGAAGATTTTTTTACAAACTTATTTCCTTTTGGACGGATACTTGTAACAAGTGGATCAGAAGACAGTAAAAGATTGTGCATAATATCTTCATTGCATGAGATACTGCTATGCTTTCGAGAATGCCCCTCTCTATATTTTCTAAAATCTTTATTTCTAGCCTCAGATGCCTCTTCGGATAGAAAACCAATGGGCACAATTGACATGTTCTGAACTATGTCTGGCCCATGCATTAAAATTTTATGAAGTGAAGAAGGCATATAATACCATGGGTATAACTCCACGTAAAGCTTAGCAGTATCAAAGCAGAACTCTCGGAATTTAGTTACGTTGATCTTCTCTCCTGATGAAATACACTGCAAGATCACACAGATTTTTCTTAAAAGCATAGCATCTATTCCGGTCAGTTCAGCAGATTTAGTGTAGTTTTCAAAAAATCTCCTTGCCGAGTTGCCATTGTTGGTGGATCCACTGCCTTGTTTCACAACATCGAGAAGTAAGCCCGTTTCTCTTCTTACAGCCTCTTGAACTCTTTTCTTCCTGTCATCAACTTGCCTTTTTGCTATATCACCCCTTACTTGCCATGATTTTATGTCTAATTTGTAGGAAATGTGTAATAAGCATTCCATTGAGCGAATCCAAGCGTGAAGGGTGCTTAAGCTATATTTATACATGTCCTCGTTTGCGTGTTTATCTTTGATTAACTCTAAATTATTCATTTCTTTAGGACAAGCCTTGCATATGTCACACACTGAAGCTGCTGTATTGGATATAATGGAATGAATTTTACCATCAATCATTGTCAACAGCAGTTGGTGTTTGACACTAATTCCATCAGTGATGGTGGATGGAGTTAAGGCTTCAATCTCTGCTTCGATTTCAGCCATCTCTCTCTGCACATTTTCTTTGGTTTCCTTTATAAACTTAAACAATATTGGCCGGCAAAATGAAGTGGAAGATGGTCGCTCGTTTTCCCAAATTGTTACACCTTTTGAGACGAGCCGCAGTGGTACAAGACTAATCATAAAATTACTAGCAAGATCGATTTGCTCATCTTCACTCGTCCTTTGATGATAAATGCTTTGGCTAGATGATCCGTCAAAACCCCATTTGCTGGTCAATACGAGCTGTTGATTGGGATCAACAGGGGTTTCTAACGACCTAATAAGTCTTCTTGAGGTTAAATCCATCAAGGCTTGTAATTTGATTTTTGCAGAGCTCTCTGTAACTGTGAGATCTTCTTTGGCCGGATAGCACTTAATTTTTTCTTTAACCAACATGTAGTAACTCGGGTATTGAAGAGCTCCTTCTTGAGTGTTGAAATCCCGAAGAGTGTTATAGCGCCATTTCGATAAGTTCATCGATACATAAAGAGCCAATGCCTTCAAAGGGGATATTTCCCGTACCTGAATTGATTTACCTTCAATGAAGGCTTTGATTTTTGAGGCCTCTTCTGGATTCTCCGTCAAGTATTTCATAACATAAGCTGTATCGCTTTGTCCTGCCTTTTGAAGCGCCCTTTCGGCCGAAAACATAATTTCAGCGCTGCTACTGCTGCATGAAAGACTATCTTCAGTGCGTCTTCTTTTTTGCCGGTTACTAAGGTCCTCAAAAGATTTACGAGGACTAGGATGTGTACAAGTTGAAGCATCAGATTTAGCAGGAGAAATTATGGGCTCGATGACGTCACTTATATTTTCTGTAGAAGGTTCCATATTTTCATTCTGTAATTCCGGCCATTGAATTGCAGCCTGTAGCCAAATCTCATGTTTCTTCCGAAACTTATCTGTGCTTCTTCCAGACTGTGTCCATTTTGCATAAATGCGGTAGCAAAATCGACGACACCAGTCTTTTAAACTTGTTTCAGCACTTTCACATAACTGAACACAACTGTTATCTTTTAAAACACTGAACAAATAGTTAAAGTCGCGTAAATCTTTATGTGCGCGTGCGCATAAAGCAACGTGAATATCAAGATTTGTATTAAAATTTGGAAAATACATTGCGAGATTAGCTTGGATACAACGAGGTGTAAATCAACACTGATTTTAAAGTTACTAATAGTGACCTATTTATATAAAATCCAGGTATCCCAGGTATCCTTTGTTAAATATTGCAAGGTAATTAGTTATTGTGATAATTAGTAAATGATGCATGCTAAATTAGTGTATTAAGAGCCATTTAGTAATTAAATAATAGCAATGTTCTTATCAGTAATCATTAGTGCATCAGTTTTATATGTAAACCTTAAGTCCCTAATTATATATCCTAATTAGCTTATATCTTCTCTAATTGGCTGCTCAGAAATGTTATTGTAATAAGGTAAACCTTTAGAAAAACGGTTTTAATCAACAAAATAAACAAAAAATAAAAAAATTGTGTTATAAAATAAACATCACTCTTTATCCCAGAAAGTGCACATTTGGCGCACTATGTGTCTTAGTATTAAATATAGCTCTTAGTATTAGCATTATGATATTAGAGACCGCTACTTGAAACAAGCCCGGAATCAGGAGGGAGAGAGCTCGATACACTCATTTTCATAGTAAAATTTCACATTTTCTCAAATTACTCCCGAAATATGGGAGTTATGAAGAAATTTATCACCACAAGTTATGAAGGCATTAAGTAGTCGAATAAGATGGCATCATTAGTTTGGCATAATTTTACTCTTTTTTTTCGGACATGTCTACGTCCAACCGCTCCCATACATTCGTTCCACTGTGAGGCGTCGACCACAGCGGCTCGGCTTTCAGCTTTCGGCGCGAGGAGCGTGGCGCGTGGTTGCGCCCCAAACCACCCATCTGTTCCTTGTTTATGACTCGCAACTTTACTGTTACTCAGGCCGAACGTTGCTTTAATCGTTTTATTACTTTTTAGGGTTCCGTAGTCAATAAGGAACCCTTATAGTTTCGCCATGTTCGTCTGTCTGTCCACGGTTTAGCTCAGAAACTAAGAACAAAGTGGTAAAATAAAACCTTGATAAAATCTAGGGTACTACCTCCCTTGCACGTAAAGTGTGGATGATATTTTTTTTCGTCTGTCGATGATAGGCCGTTCAAAAATATTGCGGGTCTGTTAAAGCCGTTTTCTATTCAGGGATCCGTTTGCGTAATAATAAGCTTTAAAGTGCTAATTTTTCTTATAGTCAAGTGTGTCCTCGTCCCTGCCTGCTAAATGGTTGTTTTTGGATATGTGAAAAAAATCACAGTAGTAGTATATAATATAACGATTAAAAGAACGAGCCAAAAATGTTGAAAAAAATCAGAAAATAGGGTTTAACAAACTTTCATTTGCAGTTGGAATTAATGGGAGACCATGTTTTTCAACTACAATGTTAAGTTTGTTCTTGGTAAAAATTCATCCCAACTACGGAATCCTTCATTATGCGTGGTCTGACACGCACTTGGCTGGTTTTGTTATTTATTTCGATGCCCAATAACAAATTCAGCTGAACAGCCGATCTGTAACGAGTAAAATGTTGTTTTTGAATGAAAAACGTTCCTTCTCGTGCAGACGAAACATAAAGTATACATGAGTTCCCCATTAACGTGAAATGTGAGGATTTTAGTTGTGGAACATAGTCAAAGGAACGAACGAAATGGTCGCACGTTCACGCAGGCGGTATTTCAACAGTTGTAATTCTGCGCAGACGAGTGTATTTTTGGTAAATCACCTTTAGGTTTCGTCAGTGCCCGTCGCATTTATTTCTATATTCTGCTGATTAAAAACTCCATAAAAGTATTTTACTAGAAGTGGGTAGGTACTTGCTTTGCTTCCCAGCTAGACGGTCTGAACGAAACATCTGGGAATAATGGCGGGACGCAGAAGGCAGTCACAACTTGGGAATGGCTTACAGCGTTGGACAAAATTATTGAGCTAGGATTCTTTGATTGTCGTTCCTACAATATAATGTGAATAAGTACCTTTCGCTATAATTAAGGAATGATAAGAAGTACCAATGTTGCAGTTAACGTAGATCGAAGCTTAGACATTCAAATTAATATTCACACAAATTCGTCGTTTCAATTTTACCTTATCGAAGTTAAATACGATTCATTAGGTTTGTATTTTTAACACAATGCTTGAAAGAATAGCTGTCTTTCTCCGTTCCCTTTCAAGTTATAATTTGAGTTATTAATGGCTTTCTATTTTTATTATCTCCGCTCATAATAATAAACACAGCTCCCGGACTTTTGTTCATAAATCACTGATATTCCGTAACTAGGACAGAAGTGTCACACTCTCCACTTCTCCATTTTGGTTGCTGGTATCTTTGGTCCTTGTAGACGAGTTATATAATTTATTAGTTTTCTGACATGGCCGGCTTCACAGAAAGTGGACCGTTGAGAATTTTTGTTTTAGACATTTGGCACGATAAAGTATTGCCTATAGACGTAGGTCGGTACGTGAATTTGTAGTACCGAAACTATTTATTGGTATGATTACCAATACCAGGTTTAGAAACTATTTATTTTAATAACTATGTAATGGTGGTACCGAGCACCGAGTTCGCTTTATGTGTTGGAATGGTTATGAAACTACATATTTATTTTTATAACTCTGTGTCGTATTAAGTATTATTGGTGATACCTCAGCTCAGGGTTCAATATTTGAACGTTTGTTAGGTATTAAAAATAAGTTTTTTTGTTTACATTTTAGGGTACATATATAATTTTTCTTCATACTTCATCCAGGCTTAGGACTGGCTACAAATTAGTTTAGCCTTGAGATCCAGTTCGTATTATTTCGGCAGCGCTCGGCGCGAGGCCCACGGACCGTAACGGGCATCAATCGGGTGTTTTCGCTTGTACTCGGTAATTGATTATCGTGTTTCAAGCCAATAAACAGTTTTACGCAATACATAGTTATTGTGGAAGGCAATACCATATTTAAGATATCACGCCAATACATAGTTATTGAAACTATTTATGGTTTATACCACCCATCCCTAATTGCCAATGAACATAGGATGGGTATTATGTAGGTATAACAAGGACTTTTTCTACAACCATCTGTGTTGACTAATAAATGAGAAATTACTTTTGTTGTTAGCTTTTAGTGCTCCACTGCGGCTTTAACCTCCCACCGTCCTTTAACTGCCGTCGTTTTGGCCTTACTGAATGCCAAAATAATAAATTAAGAATTAAAAACTTCAAAAAGTTCTTAACATCATTGCGATACTTCCCAGCAGAAAATTTGAAAGAGCACCTTTTTGGCTGGGAAGTCCCAGCAGAAAAGGTGCTCTTTCAATTATAAACGATCAGTGTTAAGTTCTCCACTCTCATCCACCCACACTAATTTCCTCTCGGGGTAAACAGCGGTAGTTACAATCAGATTCCGCTTAGAGAGTGATTGACGTGTGGGTGAGGATTTATTAGTTGGTAGCGATGAAAATAGGCGAACATTTTTCCGTTTTAGCAATAGGATTAGATTTCCGTTTTAACAAAAGACCAATAAGGAGATTCCTAAATTGCAACGATTATAAGAGCGAGTTTATTTGATTTAAAAATATGTGCGAATGAACAGGTACTCCACCGAGATCCAAACGATATAATTTTACCATTATGATGTGGTTATCGTTATCACTCATGATTTCCCGAAGGATAGTTGGTCAGAACGTATGGTGACATAGGTACACGTACAGTTAAACGATTACTATATAAAGTTTCGACTTTATTCGAAGCTTTTACTGAAGATTGTAAACAACGTGCTCTCTAAATAAATAGGCATAAGCAGCGCGTGGTGAAGCGTAGGCGGTCGCCCACGGCCTAGCGTTTCTAATGCTACGGCTACTTTGTCGCGATTACGCGAACTACATTTCGCGCACTCTCTTTCGCACACCCCTCGACGTCTCGCTGTACAACAGAGAGTGTGCGAAGTGTTACGTAGTTCGCGTTATCGCGACAATGTAGCCGTAGCTTATGAGACTGTCATGCTACGTCTAAGGTCACCCGGGGCGAAAGCAACTATGAGGCTAAAGCAACTAATTCAATTTTCTCTCAATCTAATCATTTTTGTAGATAGCTCTATCTATTGGAGTAAAGCGGAATCATAGTTTTTTCAAATAAAGTACAGATGGCATCACTAGTTCACCTACTGTAGTACTGACAGATCATTTTCTGTCAGCCGCCATTTTGGAGTCGCATTCACCCCATAAAAAAGAAAAGTAAATTTGCTTGAAACTGAACTCTATCTCGGCGACGCTATATAGCTTTTACAGATAATTCTGTGTGCATCTACATGTACTCTTGACATCAACATTTAGAAACAGATTACAACTGAGTTATAACGAATAGTCACATTTACCCCAAAGTGGGGTGAATGTAACTTTTACTGGTCTTATTCAACAATAATGCAAATTAATGAAAAACCAAAGTTTATTTGTAACTTAATTTATGTCGAAACTGTTCATCGAAAGCTATGCAATGAAGTACGTTTATTAGAATATCCCTATTATTTAAGTAGCTCATGGTGGAGGGAATCAAAGTTTCAGAATTTTTTTTTTAGTTGCTTTCGCCCCGGGTGACCTTAATGATTTCTCCACTGAAGACCAGTCTAAAAATATCGTACAAAATTATAAAACCTCTTCGTTTCTTCTCGGGGCTTTTTTCTTCAATATTCTCGTGTTTTGTGTCATCATTGTCGTAAGAAACACTTAAAACATCTCGAAAAACTGAGGTCAAAAGGTATAATTGATACTCGACTATTTATGGAGAACAAAAGATACTTGGATATCGGCTGCTGTATTGAGAACTGAATTATGAACTGCTACGCCTTGAAACGCTACGAGTGCTACGCTATGAAACGCTACGCTTGCTACGCCAGAAAACGCTACGCGTACTGCAGCACCACAAAATTCGAGTGCTACGCCATGAAACGCTACGAGTGCTACGCCACGAAATTCTGCGATACTTTATCATTTAATCATTTAGCTATTTCTTAACATAGGTACAATAAAATAGTTGAGATAAAAAATTAAAATAAATTACAAACGCGCTATGTTATACCAGAAGGCGTACAAATATTAATAGATGTCATTGATACTAAAATTGATAACATAATTATATTAATCAAATGATAATAATTGATTTGTCACAAATGAAAAATAAAAGAAAAAATATACATGTCAAAAAAAAAAAAAAAGATTACTACGCTTCATAAATGTACAGTGAAGGTATAGTCAAAATGTGTAATCTTTTAAACTCTGTTCTACACGAATCAGTCTGTTTAAGCCCACATATACTTCTAACACACTTTTTGGGCCTTAAAAGCATAACTCTCTGTTAGTTGAGTTACCCCAGAAAAGAATACATGGTATTCTTTTCTTTTCTAGTTATGCTTTTAAGGCCCAATTTTATTGAAGAACCCACGTATGCTTGGTAAGCGCTTAGTAATGCTCTCTTGTTAACAACTTTTCTTAGCATGTAAAGAGCATATGAAAACTGATTCAACTGATTAGCTGATTTAGCTTTGACTGTCCTAGCGAGAAATATACCACTTTTAATATAATATTGGTTGAAAATATATAGTATAGTATATATATAGTGGCGGCGGCATTCGATAATAATAATTGTCGAATGCCGCCGCCACTATATCGCTATGTCCATTGATAAACGTCGCCTTCGCCAAGATCGGTGTTATATTGTTTCAACTCCTTAAGGTTCTTACAGATTCCATACCATTCCATATCCACGGTTTCTGTATTCGCGGCATATTTATGGCATACGTATACCCCGCGAATAAAGAGCTTTTACTGTAATAATAATAACTTTACGACATGAGTGTAGATAAACTTTAATTTCTTTATTTTCTGTTTTTGATTCTCGTGAAAGCACTGCATCGTCTAAAGATTCACATGCATAATGTTAAGGTCCGCGACTTATGACATAAATACACCACACTGCCCATTAATCGTCTACACAGGCGCTTCATGTTTGAACACATCAATCGATATTAATAAATTGTGCTGTGATGTGATGTTGTCCGAGCAATGCAAAAGCGATCCTATGCCACGATTTATCAGGTTGGGGTCACCTATTACAGCCGGCGTCAGTGTAACGTTACAGAATATTTTTAAAGAGTAGTTTGCATTTTTGCTTTTTTCTTTTTGCTTGTGGCTAAATAAAAACAGCCGCACTGGTCAATCGATCAGGTTAAGCTACGCTTGCCGCGGTTGGTCCGTGGATGGGTGACCATCTTTACATACCAAGACCCCTCCGTGCTTTGGAAAGCACGTTAAGTCATTGGTCCCGGCTGTCATTCGTGGATCTTTGATAGTCGTTACGGGTCGTCAGAAGCCCGAAAGTCTGACAAACAATCTTACCAAGGGGTATCGTGTTACCCAGTAACTGGGTTGTGGAGGTCAGATAGGCAGTCGCTCCATATAAAATACTGGTATTCAGCTGCATTCGGTTAGACTGGAAGCCAACCCCAACGTAGTTGGGAAAATGCAGGCAGATGAAGAGTTTGCTTTTCGTAAATACCACATCAGTACATTTCCTTCAACAACTACCAACAACTATCTTCACGTGCGAGCAGTGGTAGCCCAGTGGTAACGGCCCTGACTTACAAGTTGTAGGTTGTGGCTTCGAACCGGCGCTTGCATGAAGTCAATCTCCGTTCCCGTGGACCGCTACGTGTACCGCTAAGTGTACGTGCCGCTATTGAGCCCCACAATCGCAGAGCCCGTTTACAATGGGCCCGTGAACATAAATTGGGCAGAAGAAGTGTGGCGTTTTGTGGGTTTTCTGACGAACCTTGGTTTGGTATGGGGCCAGATACTAGACGTACACGGTATTCGAGGACCCCTGGATGCCAAGAACGTTTAAAATCATGCCAGTAAGTCCATGCATACAGTGGTGGAACAATCATGATATGGGCGGGTATTTGGATCAGCGGAAGAACCGAAGTGATTTGGACCAGAGGCAATCTCAATGTACAGATTTTCACTGAAACGATTGTATCAGGTGTTGGCATTCCTTTGCGGACCCAATTTGGTGCTTTATTTCTGCTTATGCGTGATGACGTTCACACACTGCCAGATTCGTTGCGAACACACTTGCCGCAGCTAATATCAACGTCCTACCATGGCCTGCTCAATCGCTAGATTTGAATGCCATTGAGCACACATGGGATAAAAAAGAGCTTTGCCAAATATGGATGGTGTACACACACAGAAAATATATTTCGTCTATCAAAACGGACGTGTGCGGCCATTACGCAACGTAAATTGTAGTATACACGGCGGAAATACAGCCTACTAATTGTTTATTTTACGCAATAAAAACCTTTATAAAATTAAAAATTCAGCATAAGGATAAATCGCTTTATTAATCGGAAAGCAGAAAGTACTTCGTCGATCTACACTATACGAAAACATTTTATTTAATCAATCTATATATACATTTTATTTAATTTCAATAGCGGCAATAAAATGATCCCTAGACACTTTTGATGTGTGTAGTTACATAGGTTTTGTTACCACTGACGTGCATCCTATTGTCCCTATCTACGCCCGCTTGTCTCGTCGCTGTTGCCTCACTAGTGTAGCCTCACCCGTAATGTTTCCACGTTGGTCGGGTTCGATTTACGTTTGACATGAAAGACGACGCATCCTATTATGCTTTCAGACCGTCACGTGAGATTTAGGAATTCGTTATAAACTTTTCCCACTACCTATCCGTTTCTTTGCAAGGATAGTATTTTTTTTTCGTATAGCATTAAAATATCCTTGAATGGCGATAGCTTGGTACTTAATGTAGGTACATCCGACATATCCTGGGTAGTTAATTCAGGGCTAATTGACTACCCAGGTCAGCCCCATACAAATATAAAAAACTGGCAAGGGGCGTATCTGTGTCGCACGACATGATCAAAATGCTCATGTCATAGGCAAATGGTCGTTTCCGCGAACTAGTGCGCTTTCGACCGTGATCGTGACAACATATAAGAATGCCGTGTTGTTCAGTGGTTTCTTGTAAATACTGAAGCCAAAACCAAAACTTTGTAAATCATGGAATCACTTACCATATGTAAGTTCAAGTGTGTTATTTGTCTTTAAAATCATGAAAAACAACAAATCGTAAAATATTTCTTGCTTTTACATGTTATTTTTGTTTTCAAATATCATAGCGACTGTACTTTTTGTGCAGTATATACTTTGCTCGTTAACCACTACCTAAGTATGTCGCTAAGAGGACTGGACAAGCAATGTAAAAATCACAAAACGACACTTATCTATGCTGATGCATCGCGTAGTACGGCCGCTGTGTCTTGCGACGAGTTAATGATGTGCTTGTGCAGATTCACTAACGTAGGCTATCGACAAGAATTTCGCTTGCCTAATGAATAATATTGCTATTATAGTTTATTCTTCATGTTGTCAACCGTTTAAACAAAATTGGAAGACCCATGTGAAATAATGTTTTTTACTAATTTTGATTTTCTCATTTTGTTTAATTTTTTGATTTTGTTTAAAAATTGTTTTTTTTAGCTACATTATTGTTTACGTATATTATTATTATATTAGTATCTGTATATCGCTTATTATTTATTTTATTATCAGGACCCCACAAAATTTTTAATACAATAATAAATGGAAAAATCGATAACTTTCCGATTTAGACTAGCGTATATGTAAAATAAATGGCTTTTGCACAGCACAACGATAGCGACTGATGTTTTCGTGTGAGTAAATTGTATGGTGCAAGGTAAATGCACGCTGTGTTTGATGGAATAAGGTTTATAATTGATTGTGTAGTACGTTCTGATTTATGAATTGCGTGTGTGTCCGCGACTTCCTATTTATTACTCTAACTGAACAGCATGTGTAATTGTGGCGAGTGGTAGGGACAAACTGGAGACACCGGGTTCTGATACATTTTCGACCTCCTTCATTCTTCATTCTCCTTCATTGTTCTTCCTTCATCCTTCATTCCTTCATCTATGCTCGGCCTCGATATATAACCTGGCTTTGTTTTTTTTTTTGGATGGGAATTCATCAAATAACTTCTTCCGCTCTGGGCGGAGCGGGAGGGTGTGTCAGACTCTTACTGACTAAAACCCACCCGTATTCCTTCCTGTTGCCTGTGTTGCCAGGGGCCTCGGTGACCCACGACATCTCTTTGAGGCGCGCGTGGAATACAACGCGCCGTCGACCCGGGCCTGGTCCTTACCGGACGGTGAGCTACCCATTGCTCACCGTCCGCAAGCCCGCGCCTACGGTGGCCGGAAATCCGCCCGGGATTCCCGACGCCCAGGGCATCTCCTGTTTTTTTTTTTTTGGGTGTGAAATCATCAAATAACTTCTCCCGCTCTGGGCGGAGCGGGAGGGTGTGTCAGACTTTTACTGACTAAAACCCACCCGTATTCCTTCCTGTTGCCTGTGTTGCGGGGGCTTCGGTGACCCATAAGTACCTTCCCGCGACCCCGACAGGCATCGGTCCTAGTGGACCCCTACCTTTGTGCTGACGACATCTCTTTGAGGCGCGCGTGGAATACAACGCGCCGTCGACCCGGGCCTGGTCCTTACCGGACAGTGAGCTAACCATTGCTCACCGTCCGCAAGCCCGCGCCTACGGTGGCCGGAAATCCGCCAGGGATTCGCGACACCCAGGGCGTCTCCTGCGGCGGCTAGGGGCGAGAGGGCGCGAAACTTGCCTTTCCCTCAACCGTCCCGCCTCCTCCTTTGCGAGCATTACTGCTTCGCAGAAGGACGGCTGCCCATGCCCTCTCGCTCCGTACCATGGCCTGAACCAGGGCCGGACGCGAGCGATCTCTGCCCCCGATCGCCTCCACGAGGATACGGCGGTGCTCTGCTCAAGCCGGGCAGACCTCCACCGTATGCTCCACCGTGTCCTCCGGGCGATCCACACAGTGGTGACACCCGGACGTTTCCTCCCGCCTTATCCGACACAGGAATCTCCCGAAGCTGCCGTGTCCGATGAGGACCTGCGTCAGGCGGAAGGTGAGGACGCCGTGGTGCCTCTCTAGCTACTCGTCAAAGAGGGGACTTATCGCCGTAATCGTGGCGTGCCCAATATAACCTGGCTTAAGCTATGGTTTTCATAAAGAGCACCACATTACGGCCTCAGTGACGACTGTCATGAAAATTTTGGCAGCAGAGTTTGACTTCACGGTGCCAAAAACGCTCTCTAGGAAAACACTTGTATAAATAATGATAATAATAATAGAAACCATAGCTTTACTGGCTAATGTTCTTACCACGACAAGACCAATTCTACATAGTTCGTCAATTACTCTCCCATAGTACAGTCTTTTTCTTTTGTCGTGACAAACGAGAACAGATTAGGAAGACTTTACTTTCCAGATTTTGGATAAAGGTACCGAATCATGGTTTAAAAACCAGCTATTTCGTAGGTACTTAATCATTCACAGTCAAACACATGCCCATACCGAGAGATTAACTCTCTCGATTTAGGTATGTGTTGGACTGTCGGTTTCATAAATCAGTTTATTATATTGTTCATAGAAGGGTGTAGATCGGTACCGAAAATGTAATTAGCGCGAAAAAGCCCGAGGGCTTATTGTTAACAAGATAATACGTGTAACACGTATAGACCAGAGAGTTATACCTATGTGTATACTCGTACTTGTAGACATTTCTGACGTAACAGGCGAAACTACATTAGGTTCAGTACAGTAGAGGCATAATAATAAAGTGAGTCTGTCCTGATAAGTAATGTTAGTAAGTATTCAATCAATCGATCTGCCTAGCCTGTTCCCAATGATGTTGGGGTCGGCTTCCAGTACGAGTATAACCAGATGCAGCTGAATACCAGGATTTTACATGAAGCGACTGCCTATCTGACCTCCACAACCCAGTTACTGGGTAATACGATACCCATTGGTAAAACTGGTTGTCAGACTTTTGGGGTTCTGACTAACTTACGGTTAGTCAGAACCTCAAAAGTCTGACAACCGATTGTCACAGAACCACGAATAACAGTCGGGACATCAACATTGGCACGCTTGCTTGCACGCAGAATACAATGACACTTAGGTTAAAAGATCTCACCTTTACCGAAACAATGTATTTCTAGCAAATAAACGTTTTATTTAACCAACGGTTTAGCGGGAGGAGGAATTATAGTAAATATTTTGCCGAAATATGAGAATCTAAAGTATTCTTAATTGAGGTTTTAATTTTCAGATTCCTACATATTTGACCCAGTAAAAAGTCATAGTTACTTACCTTAATAGACCCGGTTATGTCGTTTAGATATATATGCACTCATATCTAATTAAACGTTTGTCAATATGAGTTAGTAACTGTTGTAGGTACAAAGCGTTAGCGCGGAATGATTGATTGAATTGACGGCATCTGGTTACGCGGTTAGATCTACATTCCATACATATATGTGTTCACGATCGCTTTTTACCCAACTGCGCGATGCAATGGCCCTCCATTTGTTGATGTGTTTATCAGACTATGTACTACGAGTACATAGTCTGATAAACACATCAACAAATGTTTGTTCTTTTGTGATGCTCTAGAGACCAAACGCGTGAGCCGATTTTGATGATTCTTACGTCAATCGATTTATTTTAATCTTTTGAATGTCACTAAAGACATGACAGTACCTAATCAAAATTAAATATGGCGACAAATAGCCATAAGAAGAAAAATAAAAAAAAATAATTCGACGAACTATGTCAACTGGGGTATTATTGAATAGGTCTTAGAAAATCATCTTTAGGTTTCTATAATCATTTTTCATTTTGAATGATCATTTAGGATCTATAACTATTTAAAGTTGGTTAGCAACCATTTTCTCTTAAGTTTTCAAAAGTTATAATTAAGCTGTGATAAAGTTCTTATAAAAACGAGTGTCTGACAGTAGTCACATATGATGTGTAACATCTGACATCTCACCTTGCTAATAAGCAACTGAGTAGCTACAGAAATTAGCCTCAGAATTTATAAAGGCTAAATACTGAAATATTTATTTAAATAATTATTCATTAGGTACTAGTGGTCCCTTCACTGGTCGAAATTCGACCTCTTCTATTTACGTTCTACATAGTACTTACTAATTCCATGAGCACACTAATTCCATGCTAATATAAAGTACTTATTAGGGGCTTGTGGCCAAGTAATAACAGCCGCACGGGTCGATCCATCAGGTTAAGCTACGCTTGCCGCGGTTGGTCCGTGGATGGGTGACCATCTTTACATACCAAGACCCATCCGTGCCTCGGAAAGCACGATAAGCCGTTGGTCCTGGCTGTCATTTGCCCGAAAGTCTGACAACCAGTCTTACCAAGGGGTATCGTGTTACCCAGTTACTGGGTTGTGGAGGTCAGATAGGCAGTCGCTCCATGTAAAATACTGATATTCAGTTGCATCCGGTTAGACTGGAAGCCGACCCCAACATAGTTGGGAAAAGGCAGGCAGATGATGATAAAGTACTTACTAACTCTAAATTGCTCAAGCTGTCACTTCCTGTCTACACACTTCCGTCCCTTTTCACGAAAGCACACCCACAGAGTGAGAGGAACGATGTTACACATCAACAATTTAATCGTTTATGGTCTAATTAACGTGAAAATATATATTTATGTGTAAAATAAAGTTAATTTGAAAAATCAAAAATCCGACTGTATAAAGAAGCATCATATAGGAGTATATAAAAATGAATCCCGATTTCGCTCATTTTTTTTTTTTGTATTTGTTATTGTCAGGAGAAGGTTCTTATGTAAGAAAAAAAACAAAGAAAAAAAGAAACCTCCACGCGGGAAAGATCTAGTTTAACAATAAAGATCTATTGCCTCCGACTGCATGAGATTGCTTATATAAATATAGGTCATCTTGTTTCAGTCTAAGTTCACTTTTTACGCAGTCGTGATTTTAGATTTTTTTAATTTGCCTTTAACTTCTAACATACCTTGGTCCTTAAGTAGATACTATTGTAAAACTTATGATTTATTATAAACCTTGAATAAAAGCCGGCTAGTCATTCAAATAGTTATTTTTAGCTCCTAGGCTTAAGAATTAAAAATACCTATGTATTTAATTCACAATAAGAATCAATTTCAAAGGCTAAACACATCCAGATTGTCCCATTTCCACGTTATATTTTCGCGTGGAATGAATCCCTTTCATTTTATTTATGGTAGCAATCATTTTCTTTTTATAGAAAGGCTATTTTCGGACATTGACCGCCTCTTTTAAAGCCCAACCTAGGCTTGCTGTGGAGGGCTAGATTTGACTAAGGCATAATAAAGCTATTCTGTAAGCTTATGAAAAATGTGGTTTATCATCACAGAAAATCTTTTCATTTAGTAATACAGTCTGCTTCTACTTAGCATAAATTCTCGTTTGCCTGATAGTATTGCATGGCCAACTCCTTCATTAATTATATATTTTGGTAGATTTTTCAAGAAACAGATGCCGTCTGACCTACACAACCCTCAGGGAAATCATGGTTTCCTGGTAAGATGTTATCATTGTACAAACAAGATGGGCACATCTACCTGATAATATACGATCCCTAAGCCGTCTGTGATCGCATCTATGGGGAAATGCGGAGAACTACTATCTGTGGAAGTCACAGGGTGGAATCTAATTTATGATTCTTTTTTTACAGTTTCGACGTCGTTTGGGATGACCGCGATTCAGCGTTCGGTGAACTCAAAGATTACAAGTTGCTCTACTTTCTACAAGATGACACCATTGCGATTAAGGTAATTGCGTAACTTTACCATTTTCCAAAGAGTTTTAGAAAATAAACTTAAACTTTATAACATGCACAGTTTTAATGAGTTCAGTAACAAAGTGGCTACGTGTACGTCACGAGAGATTCAAATAGAATTTTAACCATAAGAGTATTCTGGCAAGTACACTACATACAAATTCCCACTAATATAACCGACCGTAGGAAACCATTTTAGCGGAGTAAAATGTAATTATATAATTATGTAATAGGTACTCTATACATAATTATAACCGTATGTCGGTGTCGGTTCCAATTCCAGGAATTGAAAGAGCTTCGTTTTCCATTTAGAGCTAAATATAGTTGAGGTAACATGTTTCCATTTTCCGTACAAGTTTATCCCGGAGCATAGAGGTAGTCGGTTAGATTAGCTTTCCTAAAACCCTACATACAGTGAGATACGTTTTATATTATGCTGCAGGCTTGCTTAGGTAATTATATAATCGTTCATTAAAAAGCCTTGCTCTCGTGCGTGTGAATATGTAAATTTTTAATCATGCTGATGATGATACCTTGTCGATATAACCTGTCGAGGTTCATTCTAATGGCTTTATTCCAATACAAAATAGCAAAATGATGGCAGTAGGGCCAGTATTAATCTCATAAAAGCTGAATTAATAGTATATTTTATAAACTTAATAAAATATTAATTGAAAGAGGTCAGATCATATAAACGTTATTGTCATGTTTATAATAAAGTTGTTATATTAGTATTTAATTACAGGGTATTTAAGGCAACTAGCTTCATATTTCTAACTGACCGACTCCTTGACAATTCAAAAGTGCCTGTAAATGGTTTTATTCGTAAATGCTTTGAGATTGAGTTTTGTAATTTAGCTTACGTAATTTTATTTTTTGTAAATCTGTGTAGACATTGTGACTTATACACCTTGGATGAGTCTGTAAAGGTGTTATAATTGTGTTTTAAATAAATCAATAATAATAAAAAAAATTAAAATAATAAAGTAACTGTAATTGTAATTTTTATGGTGTACATAATAAAGAGTATTATTATTAGTATTGTTCTATTCTAAATAATAAACAAAAAAATGTTGAAATAATAAATAATAAATAATGAATAATGAATAAATAATGATTTGATTTTACAGATAAAAAATGGTTTTACAAATAATTACGGAATGCTTCATTCATAAATTTGTGTCTTATTGCCCACTAGCTTTTGCCCGCGGCTTCGCCCGCGTGGAGGTCGGAAATAATCCCATGGGAACGTACTAACGTACTACAAAAGTATCCTGTGTTGATCCAAGTTACAAACTATCTGTGTGCTAATTTTCATCCAAATCCATTGAGCCGTGTTTGCATGATTGAGAAACAAACACCTTAACATCCGATCATACAAACTTTCACATTTATGATATTATACCTAGTCCGGACATAAGTTCTGTTACAAATGAAAATGCATTTATTTTTTTATGTAATCTTAATAAAACTTATAATTATGTACGTTTATTGACGTCTCTGCAAAAAATAAAAAATATTTATATTCGAAATGGCCACGAAACTATGGATTTACGCACTGTTTCCATGGTAGAGATGGGTGGTGGTAGTTTCAATAACTATGTATTGGCGTGATACCTTAAATATGGTATTGCCTTCCACAATAACAATGTGTTGCGTGAAACTATTTATTGGCTTAAAACACGATAACCAATTACCGAGTACTGGCAAAAACACCCGATTGATGCCCAATCGGCTTGATCCGCGGGCGGATCAAGCCGAGCCCTGCCGAAATAATACGAACTGAAACTCATGGCTAAACGAATTCGTAGTCAGTCCTAAGCCCGGATGAAGTATGAAGTAAATTAATTTAAGTACTCAAAAATTGTTGATTTAAACTTTCAAACTTTGCGACCAAACGTTCAAATATTGAACCCGAGCTCAGTATCATCAATACATAGATAGTTACCTAATAAAATAAACTGTTTCAAAACCATTCCAATACCTAAAGCGAATTCGGTCTTCGGTATAACCAATACATATCCGACTACCCCAGAAGGAGGGTAATGTTTTTCGAGAGTATGTATGTATGTATGTATGTATGTATGTATATATGTATGTATGTATGCATATATGTCTAATTCTTTGGCACGCTCTGTAGCCTAAACGGCTTGATGGATTTTAACATAAGAGGTGTCGTTAGATTCGTCTTCATTGTGGGAGTGGCATAGGCTATATAATATTTATATATTGCATCTGCAAATAAGGGGGGGAAGGAACAATTTTGATATCAAATCAAAGCTAGTAATGAGTCAATTTCATATGTATATATATTAATAAAATTAAAAAGCTTGAAATAAAACAAATTATAACTAAAAAGAGAAATACAAGCATTATAATCTATAGAATTTAGGTATCGCAGGCCACAAACAAAAGTTACACCATACTTCAGGTTATTGGTTTCTCCCCGCCTATCTATGTGTTCTTGCAGTCGGGTTTTTTGTTTACTAAATAATTTGTTTTTTTAATAAAAAAATTTGTTTTATTTTGGTTTCAATTTTATTAAGGCTTTATTAAAGTTATTTAATTTCTGCTCTAACTATTGTGGTTTAGCCAAAGCTTGCTCCGGAGATTTCTTTAGAGACACAATGTCGACGTGTCGTTTAGAGCAGGCCATGTCCTCTAAAACTGACCATAATTTAATGGGTTCAGATCTGGGCTAGACGAGGGCCTGTCTTCAAATCTTATATAGTCCGGAACGTTGGTTTCGAGCTAGGCTTGTTGATGACACACACGACAATTACTCACTCTCGCTTGAGTAATTCTTGTGTATTTGTGTAAATTTTCTCGTTTTCTGACAGCGCTGCCATACAAAATACTCGACTCATTCTGTCACAACTCGATGGTTTCTCGACAAACCCTAACATGGCACCTAAGTTATCTAGAATTTTGACAATTCAACACGAGATACTCGTAATCTTCGATTCTTCTGTCATTTAGTCGTCCTCGATTTTGACGACGAGAGGAGTAGACAAAATTACAATACAAAAAAATATGGCATTCATGCAGACTGGTGACAGAAGTGAAATCTTAAAACTTTGATAACACACATGAACAGAATCTAGGGCTATTTTATATTTCATCAAATATCTATAAATCTATGAAGTATTTTCTGATAGAGTAAATGGAAGAATGATGCGTTATTTTAAGGTCTTTAATAAAAAATAAATAATATTTCGTGATTTTTTTGTTTTAAATAAAAATGTTATTTTTTTTAATTGCCGTAGAAAATTGATAATTATGATAAAAACACTTAATTTCTTCTTATAAAACTATTAATGTTAATTAAAATTAAAAAATCTTATAAAATCTAATGATTAATAATCAGTGTTGCCACCTCTTACATTAATTACACATCGAGATCGATTATTCATTCTTAAAATTAAATTGTTAATGTCTTGCTGCGGTATGAGGTCCCATGTTCTTTGCAAGTGTTCGTAAAGTTGTTGTTCCGTCGTCAAAATTGTCGGGAAATCTCTCAAAGCTTATCTTTGTAACAATTCCCAGGCATGCTCGATGGGATTTAAGTCGGGCGACTGTGCAGGCCAATCCAAAACTTGAATATCGTGTATCGACACCAGCTGCGCCGTGTGGGAAGGAGCATTATCGTGCATGAGTAGAAATTCCTGGCCAATTTGGATTCTGTGTGGGACAATAACACCAATTTGGATTCTGTGTGGGACAATAACAGGATATACTACCTCCTTGTGGTATTTTTGTGCAGTCATGTTGCCTTGGATCCAAACGAGCTGGGTTCGTCCACCAAGACGAATTCCTGCCCACACCATGATTGTTCCGCCTTGGTATGAGTGGACCTCCTGAAGGTGCCGTAGACGGCTAACCCTCCCTGGAGTGTTCTCCAAACGCGTGTTCTTTATGAATCCGGATGAAACCCAAACTGGGACTCATCGGTGAACAGCACCAAAGACCATTGTTCGACACTCCATGGTAAATGCTCCGAGCCCACGAAAGTCGCCGACCGCGATTGCCACGTCGCAATGCTGGAACACGTAGTGGTCCTCCTTCGCATGGTTTGATCGCTTACCAGCAGCTGGTGGTACTCCTGGAGCCTTTCTACTAGTTGCATCGCTGTGATATTGGGTTGTCTTCTGGCGGTCATTTGGAGAAATCGATCCTGTCTCTGCGTAGTTCACACGATATCTACCCCCGTGCCGTCCAGCCACATCCCCAGTACTGCGATAACGTGACCACAACATTGATATCACGTTTTGGCTGGTGTATCAGCAACGACGCGTTGAATAGCACCATTTTCTAACATGCCCACGGCTCGTAACATTTCATCTCGACTCAAATGACGACGTGACATGACTCATAAAACTCACACGCCATGTTAAATTAAAAAGAAAAACAATATAATCTCTTTTCATTAATTAATATTAATAAAACAAATTTAATTTTCCCTGACGTAAGTAACGAATTACTAACAATTTTGCCGCCGTATTTTGTTGTTTCTTTTGTTTTTTAATTTACATTTTTAAATTTTGAAAATAGAATAAAAGTGGATTCAATGTATATATAAACTTTTTATGGAAACTATAAAGATTTTAAACTATAAATTCGTAAATAATTTAGGAATAAGGTATCCCTAGATTCTGTTGATGTGTGTATATGTATATAATATATGCGTATACATGTAAGTACACAGGCCGCTGGTACCCTGTGAATCCAAAACACTGTATCTATAGATGTTTTGAATTAACAACGTTCATTCGATTTCTTTGAGCCTGTTTCATGTTATCACATTCATAGGTTTTTTAGTTTGTATGAAAAGTTCTGAGATATTACAATGCAAATTACACTGTATTTACTTATAACTACAGGCCTAAAATAGAAAAACACGGCAATCGAAGATGCAGTGTATTGTCAAAATAATCTCCGCGCGTTGTAAGATACAGTGTCTTGTCAAAACAAAGTTAAAGGGCTAGCGCGACGCGGGCGCGCCAATCAGAGTGAGGCCGGGCGATCGATCTCAATGATTATTGGTCGATCTTGCAGAAAGCGACGGCGGTGGGAAAATTTGTTAATTTCTGCGTCGGTTTGTTGACAAATTGCTTACGCGCCGCACCGTGATTGACAGTTTTCGTTTCTTTCCGGAGTAATTAGTGTATTAATGTGATAATAAGTTCTAATAATGAGTGGTTATCGTAATAAATTGTTGAGAAAGTTATCCCAAAACAATCTGAAATATTACAATAACTCTAGTTCTGCTACAATGGCGTCAGAACTAAACAGTGATGTCCCAAAAGAAAAAGATACAAACATGGACACTCCAAGTCTCTGTGTACCTTGTGATGACCGTATGGACTCAAGTATAGACTGTCGTGTTATCAGTCCTTTAATCCCATTAAATAAATCTGAGTAGGTACTATCCAAGCTTGTGTGAAGAAATAGGTGAAGGGATCTACTCAGAATTATTAGCTGTAGTTACGTCTTCAATTTCGCAGGAATATTTACAAGCCTCAGAATCGGTTCCCAATAACTAAGACAGTAATCCTAAATCGCAAGCAAGACATGATTTTGTTAAAATCACTACAAACGCCATTATACAGCATCAACCATATCGCGAAAATACGGACATGCTTGTCCCACCAACCACCAACACCCTCATTACCAACATCAGGCAGCCACGTTTAACTAGTGATATCGACTGGGACGAAATTGTACCAATGACTGAAGATAATTGTGTGCATTCAACGAAGCGTAGTATTACGAGTAACGGCAAGTCAAATTAAATAGAAAACCAAGAAAATATAGAAATTTTACAGCCAAAAAAGGCAAAGAGATTGAGAGACCCGAAAGATATTCTAGAAAATCTGAAAAAAAGCATCCTATAAAACCACATACGAGGGTCATTCAATAAATACTTAGCCTACAAAAAGTAAACGAAAATTTTGGAAAAGTGGCAATTTATTTTTCAACAAAGTCTCCTTTTAGTTCGATACACTTAGCCCAGCGATGCTCCAACTTTTTTAACCCGTCCGAAAAATAGTTTTTGTCAAACTCCGCAAAATAGGCTTCCGTGGCGGCGATGACCTCCTCATTCGATCCATATCTATTCCCGGCGAGTGATTTTTTCAGATTAGGAAACAGAAAGAAGTCACAAGGGGCCAAATCTGGAGAATACGGTGGATGGGGCAACAATTCGTAGCGTAATTCGACCAATTTGGCCATGGCAACGACAGACGTGTGAACCGGTGCGTTGTCGTGGTGAAACAGCACTTTTTTCTTCGCCAGATGGGGTCGTTGTTTCTTTAATTCGGCGTCGAATCGGCCCAATAAATCGGCATAGTAAAGCCCTGTAATTGTTTTACCCTTCTCGAGGTAATCGATGTAGATCACACCTTATGAATCCCAGAAAACGGTGGCCATAACTTTTCCGGCCGATTTTACAGTTTTCGCCTTCTTTGGAGCACGTTCCCCGGTCTGGATCCATTGTTTTGATTGCTCGTCACAAAACGACGCAAAAACTCCGCTGGATTCCGCTTAAACAGCGCCAAACACTTCTCCGATGTGGTCTCACGGTTGCGCTTGTTTTCTGGTGTGAGTAAACGCGGCACCCATCGCGCCGACAGCTTTCTCATGCCGAGTTCCTCGTGAAGAATATGATGCACTGTTCCTTCTGAAATGCCTACAGTCTCAGCTAGCTCCCGAACCTTCAATCGGCGATCTGCCAATACGAAATCATGGATTTTTTTAATGTTTTCCTCCGTAGCAGCTGTTTTCGGTGCACCTGGACGTGGTTCATCAAAAACCGACGTACGGCCACGTGCAAACTCGTTGCACCAATTCTTGACGGTGGCCATCGATGGAGAAGAGTCACCGTACACAGCATCCAAGCGCTCTTTGATTTCGATGCGCGTTTTCCCTTCCAAAAATAGGAATCGAATCACCGAACGATATTGCTCTTTTTCCATTTTTGTAAAACCGATCGACACATTCGCTTCCATAAGTTGTCAAATTAAAACAAATGAAGGGATTGGAATGAAAATTTGAAAAAAGAATTAAAAAAGAATGTGCTACACTGTGGTAAAACTCGTTTGAAACTACAGCGCCCTCTGGCGATGAGGCTAGGTACTTATTGAATGCACCTCGTAGCAATAACAGCTATAAGTAGTCATACACTGAACACATAGATGAACTGAAAAGAGAAGAAATACATGAACAGTTTTGGAGTATGGACAGACAAAGGCGTCGTGATTTCTTGTCTAAACAGGTAGAAAAGTTACCAACTGCTATCAAAACTGCTGGTTATAACTCAAAAAGACATAACACATTAGTCTGGACAAGTCTGACAAGAAAGGACGAGCAAAAACTATCCGGTGAAATTGCAACTGGTAAAAGCGATCTACTCCATTCATTAGCAAGAGAAGGTGAAGCCAGGGGCTTAAGTGAAATTAAAAAAGAGAATTGTTACTGCTGTGCAAGTCTATGCCTCAAACAAGGTCAGTATTTTATAAAAATCTTGTTGTATCATCTGAGCCGGACCTTGACGAACACCATGATGAACCAAACTACTAATATTCCGGTGAAACTGACATTGTGAAGGTTTATTTTAATATAATGTTTAGTTTTTCCATTTTGTTTCTCTTAACACTAAGCTTAGGACTGAACTATTACACTATCTTTAAAGAACTGTAAGACTGACTTAGTAAAAGTTAATTTGGATAGAAGGTACCTTATGTTAAGATTTTCTATTGATTTTCAAGTTCCTAAATGAAACTGTAAGACTGATTCTAACAGTTGAAAATGTTAATTTTTTAATTTACTAAATAAAGCAATAGTTATGATGCTGCCAGATTGATTTTGTTAATTTGGCTAATATAAGATTTTTGACTAAATATAAAAAGTTGTTTACTAATTTAATAAACTCGTTTGTTATTTATTTTACAATTTCTAATACAATTTGATTCAGTTTACTCCCATGTAATAAAAAACCGACTATAACTCCCAATCATATATTTCTAGGCCCTGTTTTACCAAGTCAATACACTGTAACTCTAAAATACAGTGTATTGCCTTAACAATTTCTTCCTTCGCTTCTGACGACTATTACGGCAACACAAGTTATCCACGATAATTACTTATCTATATTTTACACATATATAAAACATACTGGGCTTGATAACTCATAAAATTACCTTTAACTTGATACCAAACACTAAATACTTTGCAAAGAAAATTTTGGAGTAATCTTTGAAAAACTGAAACAAAAATGGATCGTAATTTTCTTCAAAATTGGTTATTCGCAGTTACAGTGTATTGGATTCACAGGGTACCCGCTGCGCGACGCCAGTCTGATGCTCACGTTACACATGTCGGTGACTTGGGTAGCATGTTGGTGACGCAGTCTGCATGTTGGTGACGTGGTTAGCATGTCAGTGACGCGGTTTGCATGATGGTGACGCAGTTTGCATTTCGACGGGTGGTTTCAGAATGTCGGTGACGCGGTTATCACGGCGTAAGTCGGTTGGCATGTCGTAAATCTGCTAGCATTTCGGTGACGCGGTTAGCATGTCAGTGACGCTGCTAGCAGGTCGGGCACGCTGTTAGCAAGTCGGTGACTCGGTTAGCGTATTGGTGACGCATTGAGTATGTTGATGGCCCAGTTAGCATGTCGGTGATTCGGTTACCATGTTGGTGACGCATATTGCATATTCAAGGGATGCTGTTCGTATGTTGGTGAAGCGGTTAGTATGTCGGTGACGTGGTTAACATATTGGTGATGCGAACCCGCAGGTTTTACCCGTATCAAAAATGTCTCACTCATTTTCTGCGAGAAAGAGACCGTTCTCTCGCTGGTCATGTTAGCCCTGCAGGGCAGAATCCATTGCAGAGTCCTGCTGGAAAGTCCACGGTCCTTTTTTTTTAAGTTTATTACTGAGAAATTTCACTACACGATCCAAGACGGTCTCTTGATACACTGGCTGAAGTCTTCACTCCTTTTTCACAAAATTGAAGCTTTGTGACTCCTTGATAAGACACCACCACGATGTACAGTCACCGTCAGATATATTGTAGCAGACAAAGTGACCAAATACTTCTGAACAATTTAAAATGTCAATAATTTCCATACACTAAAAGTTACTACTAATATCTGAACATTCATTACTTCTTTAATATCTGAGCAGATGCTTCTCAATAATTTCTATACAAACAACTAACCAAAAATATCTGAACACTTACAACGTCAAGTGTATTTGCGCAGGGATACCGCACGGTCTCATGTGAGGCAGCGAGCCTTCTTGCCGGATTGCCGTTATGGGATCTGGAGGCAAAACGCCGGGGCGTAACTCCGCTGCCGCGAGAAATCGCAGTACAGCGGACGGAGCTCCGGCAGGATCTCATGGGTACATGGAGAGTACGGTTGTCGCAACCCAGCGCTGGGGACCCCACAATTGCGGCGATAAGTCACCTCTTTGAGGAGTGGCTAGAGAGGCGCCACGGCGTCATCACCTTCCGCCTGACGCAGGTCCTTACCGGACACGGCAGCTTCGGGAGGTTCCTGTGTCGGATAAGGCGGGAGGAAACGCCCGGGTGTCACCACTGTGTGGATCGCCCGGAGGACACGGTGGAGCATACGGTGGAGTCTGCCCGGCTTGGGCAGAGCACCGCCGTGTCCTCGTGGAGGCGATCGGCGTCAGAGATCTCTCGCGTCCGGCCCTGGTTCAGGCCATGGTACGGAGCGAGAGGGCATGGGCAGCCGTCACCTCCTTCTGCAAAGCAGTAATGCTCGCAAAGGAGGAGGCGGGACGGTTGAGGGAAAGGTTAAGAAAAATTAATATCTGAGCAGATGCTCAGATATTAATGAACTAACGAATGTTCAGATTTTAATGGTAACTTGTAGTGTATGGAACTTATTGACATTTTAAATTGTTCAGAAGTATTTGGTCACCGTGTCTGCTACAATATATCTGACGGCGACTGTACCTTTCCGACCACTTGGTCAGCTTCTTTAGAACTGTGCGCGTAAACTGACAATTTTGCTTGTTGTAGCCCCCTCAATCGTGAAAATCTTTTCATCAGTAAAGAGGATATTTCTGTGCCTTTCACCTGCGTATCGGGACCGAAGGCGTTTTGATCAATCCACTCTCTTTAACTGTAGAGGTTGATTTAGGGCATGTCTTAGAAAAGGTGTCGTTTTCCATCCTTGTCAAATTCAAAGAGGTAACTATGCTAATGATTCATGACACGAATCAATAATAAAATAATGAGGAATTTTTTATTTCTAATTTTCGGAAACCGGCCACGTGTGTTTGGGCCACGCATATTAAAACGCAGCCCGTGTGATACCGCACTGTAACTGCCCTTTTACACACACACACACTACCGCATACGCAACGGGGTGATTCTGTTCTGTGAAAGTGGTGTATTCTAAAATACTGTCAATTACTTAAATAACTAAAAAAACAAGTATGTATTAATTATTGAGCAGGTATCGTAATTTTATCTGATTAAATATGTCTTTCATAGCAGCCTCCTGAAATTTGACGAGGATGCAAAACGATACCTTGTATATCGATCGACTATAAGCGCCTTGTTTTATTATACGCGACAGAGTCCCAGTGGGAATCTTCATTTCACGTGATAAGATTTTTTGTTTCCTAATGGGATTTCGGCGAATTCTGTCTTTAACAGCATTAACAGCCTCTGTAGCTCTAACAACACGCGGCAAGGAAGCCTTGGTATATCTGTCTATAGTACGATATACGAACATACGGATGAGCTTTTGAAGTGTCTTGTATATGACCGATGGCTCCATACTCACGTTGTGCAAGGCAATCACTGCAATCCTGTTTTCTTTAACACCCCATTCCATATTGTAATTTGATATTAAACACCAAAAAAAAAGTGAAATGGCGGGAAATCGAAAGAAGTTTTTAACATAATAAACGCGTTCTAGATTCAAAATAAAGAGTTGAAAAAATATTATTTTTATGTAACAGTGTTTATGGCCAGACTAGTTATATAATATACCTACACAAAGTAGGATAGTAGGATTAGTAGGATAGGTACTTAGCGTTTCCATTACGTCAACTATCACTATTTTTTCTCTATAAATAGTCTTGATTGTCCTTGTGTGGGCAGTGACAAGTTTAAAGGCTCCTACATACTGGCGCGACTTGTCGCGCGACGCGTCGCGACACAAAGGCACCGCTTGTAGCGCTACACGCGGTGTCTTTGTGTCGCGTCGCGTCGCGCGACAAGTCGCGCCAGTATGTAGGAGCCTTAAAGCTGTTATCGTTAACACATAATAAAGAAGGATAGTTATGTCGCGTACAGTACAGTATGTCGCGCAAATTACCCAAATCTGAGATAACTTTGCCAGAATTATTAATTTAACAAAGTAATTAAATACCATTGAAAATATTTATATGACTGGCAAAAAACGGCGTAAGTATCGTAAAAGCGTTCAATGAGCGAAGGTAAATGTAGGGTTTAATTGAAAAACAAACGACGGCCTTGGAAAATCAGAGCAATGAATATTTATGTGGGTCCTGGAGCAGGACGCACTCCATTTACGGAGGCTTAATAAAAAATCCTCGGCATCCGCACACGCGACGTGTGGGCACTTATCCCGATACTAAATAATTAATGCTTCATTAGTTATATCACACTCTAAGCTATTATCTGCAGTGAATGGCTAAGAATTACATTTTCACATAATTCTAAAAGAAAATATTGTTTCCTTCCGTTTAATATTATCTGTACTCACTCAGGAAATCCACGACGGGAAGGGCAGAAAAGATCCTTTCCCAATGCTTCTCAAGAAAACTAAGCTGCCTAAGAAGTGGAAGGAAAAGCCCGGTAAGTATAAGATGTTTGCTCTAAATACTCCGGAACTTTAAAATAGGACGCGTTGAAGCGAACCGTCTGCGAATAATGTAACAGTAACTTTCCGTAAATGATAATTGATCAAGAACGGCGGGGTAGTTACGTAACAAACAGTAGCTATGGCTTTCATTTTGACAGTTCAATTACATTTATTGTGTTATTAACGTCGTTGAGCACACACATATTTCCAACATATGAAGCAGTGGATTAGCAATATGCTTCAAAACTCTCGGATTGTGTTCACGCAATTAGGGTGCTGGTCGTAACTCGGGACCACTACCCGAAGTTGATCGAGGACAAAAACGTTTAATGGTCTTTCAATGGTGCTTGTTATAGCTGAAGGGAAATGCCGATAAAAAGTGGATGTGGTAATGATATGTGCCCGGGTGAGCTCACATGGCTATATTGAATTCCGTCACGGTAATGACTCAATCAGAATGCTCGGAGGGCTGAGAAACGACGTCTTTTATTATGATTGTGCTTTGGAAGTTAATATAGGTATTTAATAAGGGACGAGTAAAATAATTTGGTAGTATGTCATTATTATTGGTACCTACACATTATCTACTGTATGTTTGGATAATGGGTTTAAACCGGACGGTAAGTATAATCTCGTAAAACGCCAATAAAATCCGTATTAAATGTATTAAGTTGGCCTCGCCTAGTGTCAAGTTTGAATCGCAAATTATTCTAATTACGTATATTTAGAAATGGCTACCAGACTCTCGGTTGGCGCAGCCGTCTTGCGCAATCTATCCCTAATGGAGGCCTTTCGCGGGTTCTCAACACGATATTGTTACGTGCCAATAAAATAATGATAAATCTCAATTTGTATGGGAACTACAAAGGAGCTTCATAAGAAACTTATTGCTAGCCAGATGCCGTAATTTTTGACAGCAATCAGATTCTGACACCCTGAAAAAGATGAGATCCTAACACGGAATCAGTCTTTAGGTCAAATACTGATTCCGTATTAGGTATTTTTGGGCACCATTTTGGATTCCAAATCCTGGATAATTTTTACTTTATTATATAAAAATGTCACGTTCTGTATTATGTAGGTAACTTTTTTTTATGTTTTCGGGGGAAACCTTCAAAAGGCGCCCGGCCTTTGGGGATAAGACCCCCAGTGTGGGATTTTACCTCACTAAAACCACCCCAGTGGCCACCATCTGCACATGGAAGGGGGCATCTTTACCTCTCAAAAGACCGATCCAAAAACCCTCCTATGCAATGCCTATTAGGGCAAGTCTACCTACCTAAAATTTCTGTTCCATTTTGTTCCGCATTTACATTAAAAGCATTTTAAAAGTGCAATTCTTTTAAAATGCTTTAAATGTAAAATATTGAGTATACGAGTAGGCATTATGAGTAAAACGTTTTCCATTTTTACAACAAGATTCGTTTCCGCTTTTTTAACATCACAAATAGCATTCCGATGTTCCATTGTGCCGGGGCCGCGCTACAGCCCGCCCGGGCGCGCGCGCTCACTTAATCCCTACAGGCATTTAGCTTAAAACGTTTGTCTTCTGTTGTGACCAACGAAATAATATTCTTCATTTACCAATTAGTACATATTATCTGAGATAATCTTCAAATGCTGTCTCGTGATATACTATGAACCCTTTCATTTTTGTATGCATAGGGGGAAGCATAGGGTATTTAATAAAAATAAGATACATAATATAATATTTAATTACATTGCGATGAATTGAATAATCAAATACCGCTTCAAATAGATGTATGTATAGCGGACTAACGTCGGCACAGTTAATTACAAAATTTGATTGAATTATTAGTAATTTGGACGAAGCGAACAAATGGGGATAGGTACCTCACTTTATATTAACAACTTTAAAGGAGATTAAGCTATGAAAGTTTGAGAAGTTGCCCGGGCGTTCCAAGTTCGACTTCTTTGGCCGAGATTATGAATTATTGCAGCCTAAGTAACGGCCGTCTGAGAAGCCTTTGTAATTGGTTATTTATAAATTTCCAAGAATTAAATTAATGAACAGGGTAACCAATATACTTTAATACCAAGTGATAAATAAGGGTGGATATTCGGGTTTATGAGATTAAATCATCTGGTTGATATTGATTTCTGATTGAAAAGCTCCAGTATAAAGAATACCCACATTAAACAGCCGAGGTTCGATCAGCAGCTTTTTATACCAACCTAGTCGTGTGTGTCTCTGATTAATACAAATTATTTTTTTACGCACATATGTATTTGTAATAATCTATCGAAAACTTTCCCCAATCAACCTTAACCTTGTTATTAAGGTCTATAGGTCAGCCTAAGCCTCGTTGGCTTGACAAGTGTCACGTGGCCGACATATATACCAAGTGCCGTTGTTATTGCCGGCGCGGCGAACCCTCCACCAGGTGGTTAGACGATTCTGGTGAAGTTCGTGTGGCGTCAATGGAAGCGAGCAGACCAGAAGATTGTTGAGGGAATGGCGTCACACAAGCATCAAACCTGTGCACCCCGGAGGGTTAGGGAGAGACAGAGAGGACATACACCTATAATTCAGGAGTGTAATGTAATAGGGGAAACCTGTTCTTTTCAACCGGTTGCAAACAGATACCGGGCTGCAGCTTAAATCCTGCCTGCACTATAACACTGTGCTCGCCCTGGGTTTCGAGCACAGGACCCGAACGCTCAGCAGTTGCGACCACTAGACCTGCGAGGCAATCACAACGTACTCAAAACTTATATTCATTTATTACTTTTATAATATGTAGGTACCTACAAATTCTAAAATAATGTCATTTTAGATTTTGTAGATAGTGGTACCGATTCCCTTGTTCACAAACTAAACTAAATTTAAGTTCAGTGCATCTTTTTCTTTGTATTTCATTAAGAAGAGGACAGAAGATAAATTTTAGTTTAGTCCTGTCAAATTAATCAGCGCCTGTCACTACTCCATACAAGTTTAGATGTGATTAAAAACTTGCCTACTAAAATTTGCGCTGATTAATTTGACAGGACTAAACTAAAATTTATCTTCCGTCCTTTTCTTAATGAAATAGAAAGAAAAAGAAGCACTGAACTTAAATTTAGATTAGTTTGTGAACAAGAGAATCGGCACCAATATGTACTACATATCAAAGTAATAAATTAATATAAGTTGTGAGTATGCTGTGATCGCCCAACATTCCTCTAGCTCAAACAAACCTTGTTAATACAGAACGTTATATTGCCTCCTCTGTTTCTACAGGACTTAATCGAATGTCAGTCAGTGATGAATGCTTTCAGCTCAATATATCGTAGACATTGGTACGTTGCCTCGTTTTTCATCTGTGCAATTGAGTCCCGTGTGGCAGGTGCTACAATACCTAGCCGCTAGGTTCCAGATTTATTGACGTAGGTATGGCTTCAGGCAATTTTCCTTTATTGCCTGCAAGTGGTGATATAGGTATTTTGCCTAACAGATAAGTTTACTGAATGCAGTCATGGATTTAAATGAATGATAAAGATTAATGTGTTAGTAACTACACATTAATCTGTGGTATCATTAATTTAAATCTGTGGATGTAGAAAGCCATAATCACTGGACTAGTAGGTAAACTGTTTGCTGATCGCAGATCGTCGTTGAAAGGATGCTGCTTGCATGGCTGTGTTGCTGCACAAACTGGTTATCCGTTAGTAACCTTTAATGATACGTGAGTGCCAAGAGTAAAGAGGCCATTATTTTTTAATTTTACAGAAACTTAACGACATTTATTTATTTATTTATAAAGGTACACCAACAGCTTAAGTAAACAAAATATCAAATAATAAGAGGTAACAACCATGGGCTTATACAGTTGTCAATAACAGGTGAACCAACATTCTCAAATACGGTGATAACCTAAGGTAAAAAAGAAATGTAAAAATTAAGTGGTAAACTATACAAACCGAAAAATATAAAATTACATAAGAAATAAGCTACAGAGGTTGCAAGAAACACCTACATACTAACACAATGAATCATAGATTGTATGTGTTGCGTGCTTTGGGACCTTAAAACTTGGGCTTTAAAGATGTTTACAGAGTCATAATATACATAAGTATATCAAAATCAAAATCAAAAGTCATCTATTCAAACTAGGCTCTCAAATCAGCACTTTTCGAACGTCAAAGTTACATAAGACAGTCCCCCAAAAATGTCAACATTTGGAGTGGATTTTATATAAGAAATCATCTCTTGGCTGGCCTATTAAGAGGTGAGTTTACTCCTATATTTGTTTTGGATGCATTAGTGGAGAATAAATGGGTAATGGGATATCTGGATACGACATGTTCAAAAAATCTCATAAAATCAAAGATACCTGAAGTAAGTAAGCGACATTAAAAACCCACAACAGTCCTTATATTTACTTGAACCTTATTAACCCGTAACTTTCGTAATACAAATTTATTACCTACGTGTGCTTTCTCCCGCTAAATAACTGCAGGGTAGGCTAAGGATAATAAAAGGCTGTAAAACGAGAGGTAGGTGTCGCAGGTAGACAAACGACTCGAATTTTCCTTGCCTCGTCAGCAATATAAGAAAAATGGGGTTACTTGCTAGTCTAGCGACCTATTTTCTGTTTTATGCGCTTTGAATTATTACCAATACCTTTATTTGCTAGCTGTATGTAGTGGAGCAGTATGCGATGTTTATTGGAAAAAAAATAATGGTATTACATGTCAAAGGCGATAACCTACGAGTGTACCTACACTGTACTTAATCTCTAGGGCAGAAACCTCTTCAGTCCTACCATTAATGAAGGCTGTACTAAAATCAACATAGGATTCATGCTTGATACCTACCCAATTAATGAATGCGTCTTATAAGAGGTAGGTAGTAATACCCAAAGGCGTGTACCCACGAACGAACAACGCACATCGAACACTTTCTCGCATGTGCGTACCACTAACGAACATCAAACGTTGTGTTCGTTATAAATGTTCGTGGCGATTCAATTTCGTTGTTCTGCATGGATGGTGTATGGTGTTAGTGTTCGCTTTGCTAATTTACACGTACGATCCAAATGTTAGGTGTTCGATGTTCGTGATCACCATATTTTGTTCGCTCGTGCGTACACGGATATCAGCCTATTATAGTAGAAGCATACGCGGTAGCTTAAGGACTCAAGTATAACACCAATAAGAGCGAAATAATTGTTTTTTTAAAGCAGGTGCTATAGGTTACTCAACTATACCAGGGATATCGCTCTGCGGAGCACCCTTAAATGGGGTGACCAATTTTAAGTACCTGGGTTACCGTCAATGTCCTTGTTATCTTTCAAATCATCTGAAAGATATTGGAAATTGACAGGGAACTTAGATCGCTGTCGGTACGCTGCAACATGCTAACCCGCAGGTTTGCGCGATGTACAGAGACCGTCAAGATTACTTTGTTTTTTAAATTATTTTCCTCGTCACAGCAAACACAGCTATGCCACAGCCTGTGGACACTTATAGTACATTAGTTATAGTTTGCGTGCATATGGTCATCTACATGTCTAGTATAATAACGCACTCAGGATACTGTTGAGGCTGCCATGGCGATGTAACGCGTCAAGGATGTTTGCGGAAATTTATATGGTCTTGCGGCCATCATACGTAAAAGAAGCGCTTCTCTGCTCGCTCGGCTTCGTGGCGGTACCAACACTATTCTTGAGTTTATCCGCAGATAGATGGAAGTCTCCGATGCTGCGACATTGGATGAGATTCCACACTGAATAAAACTTGTATGTCTACTACTATTTAAGACCATTGTTACTAACGCTATGGGCGTAGCCCGAAATAAATGCTATAATAATATCTAATAATATAGTCCCACTAAAGGCAGGGCAAAAGCACACACAGAGAAAGCATGAGCAATTCAGTACTAAGGCGTCTTGACTAACTTTTAAACGTTACAAAATATTATATTATACTAGCTGCGCCCCGCGGTTTCACCCGCATAAAGTTCGATCCCTTGAGAATTAAAGAAAAATGTTAAGGGTGGACAACCCTTATCACTAAGTGGTATGAAAAATAGATGTTAGCCGATTCTCAGACCTACTCAATATGCTCACAAAATTTCATGAGAATCGGTCAAGCCGTTTCGGAGGAGTACGGGAACGAACATTGTGACACGAGAATTTTATATATAAGATAGACCCGTATAAATAACTATTTATAGAATGAGCCTATTTTCCCCTAAAAACTTTCCTATCCACTTAAAAAAGTATATCAAGGTGTATAACATCACGTTAATGCTTACCTATTTAAGGTAAAAATGATTTGTATAATCCAATATCGACTATCGATGTAGCTATTCAAAGACTTTATTCCGCTAAAGGTCGCACGCACGACCCTCCTCAGTGCCGAGTTCTGTGTAAAAAGCTAACGTTTGCGATTAGGGTAACTATTGATAGCGAAGTAAACGATAGGTGACATAGGCGGTGGCATTCAGGATGTTATTCTGTAAGTACCTGTGCATGGTGATTTTTCTTTCTGGCCAGAATGGGTAAGTTCTAAATTATAGGTCATAGAGAAAAATGCCGAAAGGAACCACCACTGCACTGGCTCAATTTTAAATAAATTAAAGTTTTTTTTTAAGGTGAATTGTAACATACGTAAAGGTTTATTTTATTATATACCTAAGGTATATTCCATTACATGCAAAAAAATAGCCCATGGTAGTGTGGTGCCGTTCAGCGTTTTTTCTAGGACCGATGTATATTGCAGAATTTACGCACAGCGGCATGAAATAAAAATTCACGCTTTTAGTAAGTATCTAAGTGTGTGATAGGATTTTTATAGGAGTCCACTTCTTGTCTTTATATCATTATCTATGTAGCCTTTTTCCAACTATGTTGGTGTCGGCTTCCAGTCTGACCGGATGCCAGTATTTTACTCGGAGTGACTACCTATCTGAACCCCACAACCCAGTGCCCGGGTAACACGGTACCCCTTATGGAAACTGCTGAGGACTTGTCGTAAAATTTTCGGGCTTCCCACTACCATACCCGTAACGAATAGGACTGAATCGATCGATGTCAAGTGTAAACACGAAAATATTGTTAACTAGATATTGCGTCTTAAAAGACTTTTGTTATAAATAAACTATAATACTTCAAGATCCTCACAATAATATCACAAACTTTTTGCCAGTGTCATTCCCGTCCACCGTATTGGAGACGACAGAAGAGGAGGTGACTACGGAGTACTACGCGCCCAAGGACCTGATGGTGGGCACCACGGTATACATCCTCGGGAGGCGGTTCCTCATCTGTGACTGCGACGGCTTCACCAGGAAATACTTCAGGTAAGAATTGTATGAAGTGAGATAGAGATAGCGATAAATAAAGGAAAAAAATATGTTTATAAGCTGGCCGGAGCGGTGCGGTAACAACAACAATGACAGAACACAAATCAAAAATGTGTACCTCAGGGCAGCACCGTTGGTCCAACTCAGCATAATAATCTGAGTTCCTGCTTTTAATTTGAATTGTGCGAATGTTGAAACAGCAGTTCGTATATAGATTCCATTTATATTGTTTGGAAAAGTGATGTAGGTAAATAAAATACCTAATGCATTCTAAAAATATTGTTTATTACTGTGAAAAACAATAAAACTTGATAATGAAACCTTAATAGGTTTTTATGATCAAATGTGATCGTATGGAATGTTCTACTTTATTTTTACGACTCATAACTTGATCAATATAAATGTTTATTGGCGATATGAATGGTCTACCTAATTGCACTCCTCTAATTATTAGGTATGTCATCTTTAAGTAGCATAATAATTTCTCATCGAATATTATTCAATCAAGCGATTATTCGTACATTTACGAACGATGATTAATTTTTTTAAATAAATGTAAGAACATTTATTTAGTTGAAAACATGAGAGATATCACTTTTTCAATAAAACGCAGAAAGTAAAGAACCAAAGGAAAAGTGGGAAACTTATGAATGGAGAGTACACGCAAGAGATTGTGAACTTGTGGTTCTTAGTAAAATAGACTATTATAGAATAATTTCCCTTACATACTTATTCGTCAGTGTCCCCGCGGCATGTTGACCATGGAGCGTGTTTAAAAATACTTCTTCATAAGTCTTCTTAAATTTCCTTATTCGCCTCAACATTGCTCATGTGTTGGGTTAAAGAAGCATACGTAGCTCGTATTTACAATTCGTCTGCCCAAAGTCTTCTTAGCACAACACCCGCGTAAGTGTTTGTTGAAAGAAGCATTTGTTAACGCGTTTACTTACAAAAAAACGCATTCCCTTCTTCGCCTCAACACAGCTCATGTTTTGGGTTAAAGAAGGATACGCAACTTGTATGTAAAAGTCTGACCGAAAGCTTCTTTAGCACAAAACCCGTGCAGGGGCAGGCATGAAGAAGCATTTTTTAACACGTTAACGTAGAAACAGTACGTATGGCACTTCTTCGCCTCAACACAGCTCGTTATGTGTTGTGCTAAAGAAGCATACGTACTACATAATTTGTATTTAAAAGCCTGCCCGAAAGTTTCTTTAGCAAAACCCCGTACAAGTGTTGGCATTACGAAGCATTTGAAAATACGCGACCACGGTGCCATTTGTCTCCGTTCAGTCGTGCGCCACTGTTTACGTGACTGCACGGGAAATATTGCCTGCAGATTACAAAGGTGCAGTCTCTAGAGCGAGCGAAGATTTTATTAATTCAGTTTTAAAGCGCTGACAAGACCCAATTGACCAAAATAGGCTTCTCTTAAGAAAAAAATATGCCAAATCTGTATAGTTTCTGGTAGCGGAAAAAATCATGTTAATTTTGAACATATTTCTCAGAACTTGATTGTTACCAAAACACGTTTTGAAAAAAAATCTCGATACAAACTAACGTTAAACTAACCTCTTACCTTGAGTTCTAATCCAAAATATCTGTAATAAATATCAACATACGTTACGTATTTAATTAATAACAAGAACGTCTTATTTGAATGCAGAACTTGGTTGTTTTTTTTTTTCGATTACTCAACTCAATTTTGAGCTAATAGATTTATTGCTTCATACATATTTAGCAATAAATTACAAGCGTTGTGTCATCGCGCTTCTCTTTCTTTTCTATGCAATCTGACAGTGACCGCGGTTGAGGTGTTGTCAGCGTCTTAATGAAATTCTGTGGTTGCTGTTGACGTGAAACTAGAATTAGTTCTATTTTTTTGTAAATTTTGACGATCAAAAGTGCCTTTGTGCCTATCCTAACTAATATTATAAATGCGAAAGTGAGTTTTTTTGTTTGTTTGTTAAGCTTTCATGCTAAAACGGTTGAACGGATTTGAAATTTGGCACATGGGTAGACCATGACCGGGGTTAAGACATAGGATACTTTCTATCCCAATATTCCCTCGGGACCGAGACTTATGCGCGTGAAACCGCGGGGCGCAGCTAGTTTCCAATAAATGGTTTGGCTTAAAAGTAAAAGGATAGATGGATTTTGTGTATAAGATATTTTCTGTACTAGTCTGTAATTTTTTTGGCAATATGTTAAGAATTTAATTATTATAGTCTCCTTCGTACATATTGCTCGGATGACGGTTACCTCGAACGATTTGAAGTCTGCATCGTTATCTAGCAACACAATGTTTACAACTGGTTGTGAATATTGTATAACTAGATAAAAATACCCTGTAATGTAGCCCTGAAATTGGTTGCACGGGCTAGATTTACAACTTAAACGCGCGAGTTTAGAACTGAAAGCTTAAACGCCCTACCACAATGGTTGCAACTAGGCCTCGGAGATACGCTTCAAAGATGGGGTTAAAAGTAATCCCAAAACCCGAGGTGCTAAGCTCTAAACCGTGGTCGTGGTACAGACTTAATAAGAAAAAGACTAACTAAAACTGTTGCGCATTAGAAACCTACAAGTTTAAGTTAAATTACAAAGAATAATGATAGTAATAAAAGCAATTATCTGGATCACAATTCCGAAGCGATGTAGCGTAGATGACTCTGGAACTCCAAGGGTTACAAAGATTCTGGTTGTTGTTAGTACCGGGAATTACAACTTATGTTCTGATCTCACATCTATATCAGACGATATTGATCTCACTTCACATATTGAGATACTCGTTTGGTAAAAGACAACAAATGCCTGGCTTGATGAACTTTCCAGTTCCTGGAGAGATAACTACGCCTGGCTCGAGAGCAAGCGTAGACAAGACAAACGTTTCTAGTCCAGTAAAACTAAATTCACAACACAGGCGGAGCACATGTACGCAGGTCCTCAACGGACACGGTAGCTTCGGGAGGTTCCTTTGTCGGATAAGGCGGGAGGAAACGCCCGGGTGTCACCACTGTGTGGATCGCCCGGACGACACGGTGTAGCATACGTTGCAGGTCTGCCCGGCTTGGGCAGAGCACCGCCGTGTCCTCGTGGAGGTGATCGGTGGCAGAGATCTCTCGCGTCCGGCCTTGGTTCAGGCCATGGTACGGAGCGAGAGGGCATGGGCCGCGTTGATAATATCCCACCCTAAAAAAAAAACGTAAATAACGCAATTAATGTTGTTCAACTGTCAAAATGAAACCCATTGCTACCGGCCTGGTAACGGCTTCGACTTACGAGTTTGAACACAGGCAGGCGCTTTACTTTGTGTAACCACTGCTCTCAAAACAGTGAAGGAAAACATTGTGAATAACACGGCTGTCCTAAAACCGAAAATTCGAAGACATGTGACATTTTCCATTCCGGACTGGGCCCGCGTGATACAGCCCACTCCTTCTAGAAGAGAGGCGGTCTGTGTTCCAGCAGTGGGAACATTATAGGCTGATTATGCTACTGATAGTGTGTTACGCTGAGCTACGCAGTTACCCCTCTGATCCTGCTCAGGCTTTTAATGATTACGATCTACAATAATTACACTCATTCAAAGTGTTAACTGACTATTTCCTTTGCTCCCAAGTTTCCATGGGAAGATGTTTTCCTAATTTCCCTGTTTACGTTTTTACCAAAGGAAAACTGTAAGAAAAGTTGTTTCCCGTTTCCTGGCCGTATTCTTGTTATTTTCCTTCAATATTAATTACGTCAACCACTTCTTCGTCGTCGTCTTTGGATTAATACAAGTTGTAGTGTGATTCAGATAAAGAAAACATTTACCACACTCCATACGTATAATTTCGCATAAAAGTTCTTATGAAAACAAACCAAAACTAAAGAGTCATAATTATAAACCATATATTTTAAAAATCACATGGAATTAAAAGGATTCCTGATGCTGAAACTGATATTAGGGTAAAATTAGATTTCACGGGTTAGATTTACAACTTAAACGCGCGAGTTTAGAACTGAAAGCTTATACGCCCTACCGCAATGGATGCAACTTGGCCTCGGAGATACGCTTCAAAGATGGGGTTAAAAGTAATCCCAAAACCCGTGGCGCATTAGAATCCTACATGTTAAAGCCAAATTACAAAGAAGAATGATAGTAATAAATGCAATTATCTGGATCACAATTCCGAAGCGATGTAGCGTAGATGACTCTGGAACTCCAAGGGTTACAAAGATTCCGGTTGTTAGTACCGGGAATTGCAACTTATGATCTGCATGTCGATTCTGTAATTATCTCACCGTGATAACTCGCGTGGAGTGAGCTGTCAGTGTCATCCTACTGATGCTAGGGAGTGACCAAGCATTACATTTATAATCATAATCGAGATTTTAATAATAGTTTTATAGTTTCGAAGAGGATGAAGTCGGGGTGGGGTTGGTAACGGAGGGAGCCACGGGGGCAGGGGGAGAGGCGGTAGAGATTACCTCCGTGGCAGAGAACTTTGTCGCTTGAGATGAGGTCGCTTTCTTCTGCTTCCTCTTTTTCCCTTTTCCGGTGACGGACACGAAGCCGTCGTCCTCGGAAGAAGGGTTGTAGTGAGCCGAGGAAGAGTGCTCTGACTCAATGTCACTGTATGAGAAGGGGGTCGGGCAGCGTTTATCCTGAGACACAGCTTCGTCAGTGTCCATGGAAACTGAGGGACTTGGAACGGTAGCTGGGGGCAAGGGCATCGCTAAAGTCAGCGATGGAGTCTGATTGCGAGGGCTGCTGAAGAGCGGCAAACTTTGAGCCATACTTGGCTAGAAATTCGGGGTCCTTAAAGAGGACTTCCTTGAAGAACGCCACTATAAGGGCGTCCTCCATGGCGGGGGAAAAGCGGGGGGTTCATGGGGTCGAAATTTTGGAATGTTATTCCTCCTACTAAAATAGCCTAACCACCCTATACCTAACTCCCCGGGTGAATAGGCCCGGGGATGAGTCGCCCTCCCTGTCGGGTGCAGACAGGGAGGTGTGTACCTAATTGTGAGTCCTAAGCTTGTAACCCTTTGCCAGTCTTATTGTGCAAAGGGGCCCTGAACCAATCTGGCACGAAGGGTGTAGACACACCCTAAAGACGCTAGGTGAGTAGCTGTGGAGAGAGCTGGTCCACCAGAGCCGACTAGGAGATCCCCCAAGGCCAGTTAACTCTGGGATCCGTCCAATTGACTGCCTAGCCCTGAAGGGGTTCGGCGTGTGTGATTGGGACAACACCCCACTCGGTTTCGTTGGCACCGTAAGGTATCCACCGAGGACCACGAAACAGTGATTTTGGCCGAGAGGGGGCTTAAGCTACTCGGACGATATTTCTAAAAGAGAAACAATTTGCCTTGAAAAAGGCACTTTTTTGATCAAGTAGGACCAATTAACAAAATTAATTGACCGTGGATCGTTAGTAGTCGGCGACTACTCGAGGTTACGGCATCGTAACAATCCGGTTCGGCGGGAGCGGTGAGCGAGTGCAGCGAGCGGGAGCAGCGGCGGCACGTCCGTTCACGGCGGGAGGCGAGCACGGAATCGAAAATGGTCAAATGACACTTTTTTTTTTTACTTATGGCATCTCGTAGTTGACCTTGAGAGGTCGAGACTAATCAACCAAACTATCCTGTGGCTGCCTTAAGCGGACTCAAAGCCTCCAGCCAGTGGCGAATTTCTTAAGTTACTAAGCGACTGCACGCTAAGGGTGCCCTTAGCGTGCAGTCGCTTAGTAACTGTCGCCTGTGGGGTACGGATCTCGGCTTAGGACGTCGCTGGGGGAAGAACAGCAAGGTAGGACAGGCTGTATCAGAACTAAATTATTATTAATCGGGGAATTTAAAGCTACGGGCTCAGCTGCGGCGCGGGCTGGCACTTCGTCGAGCAAGGGTCGGGGGGGGAGCAATTACGTCGGGGTCTTCGCGAGGGATCTCGGCGGCGAGGTCGAAAGGTCGGTCTGTGTGATTTGTGCACTGTACTTGTGGCCCTACTGCTTTCCTGGAGGAGGGTAATGGGGTCTTCGGTGTCGGTGCGTATGCCTTGGACAGCGAATAGAGCTAATAGAGGAGGGCCTATAACTGGCGGCCTTCACAACCAGAGGGTTGCATTGGTTAAGGCAGAATCAAAGAATCGTTTCGCGATGCGTTTCATGAACTGCTGGATGGTGGGGATTTTAAGATCGAGATGTAGGATCTCGTTTCGTACGAACCAGGTGGATCCCATTGCCTTTCGGAGGAAACGGTTTTGGAGGCACTGCATCCTGTGGATGTGGTGGGGCCTAGCTTGTGCGAAGACTGCACAGGCATATGTCATGATGGGACGGATGCACGCTGTGTAAATACGCAATTTGCACATAAGGGACAATTTGCTGCGAGCATTTAAGATGATGCTGCTGTGTCCCAGCAGTGGGAATATTATAGGCTGATTATGTATGTTATGTATTTAAGATGGAATGGAGTCTACCGAGACCGAAAGTGGCACGCGAACGCACCTGCTTTATGTGCTGTGAGGAGAAGAGATGGTGGTCGAGGTTACGCCTAGGTATTTGGCTCGCTTCTCCCAAGGGATAGGCTTGCCGAACATGGTGCGATTGCGGAAGGTGCGGTTTGTGTAAGATGAGCACGAAACGATAGGGAACACCGAGTTTGTAGAGCTTATATAATAAGCCGTTGTACCAGACCTTGTCGAACGCTTTCGCTATGTCGAAGAATACAGCACCGGTCGTAAGACTACGTTGGAAACCTATGTGTTCTACGATGCCTTGATTAGTAATGATGTCGTAACTTTCCAAGTACCTACTTGTTTGTTATGATTTGAACCAGCCTCATTTTTGGTCAAAACTTGCTCTGTTTCATACTGAAAGATACTCTTATATTTAAAGGGACCTGATTAACAGTATTCTAGGTTTTAAAACATTCCAATTGGTCAGGTTTTTAAATATAAGCATATTTCAATTAAGGTACATATTATCACATAGGAAAATTGCTGGGCTTCTCAACAGTGATGGTCACAAAGAGTATAAATACCAAAAATAATATTGTATTTAGAATTAGTAATAAGTGCAAGACGACCCCGTGTTCAGCTAGTCTCATTTAGTATGATAAATAGTAGTAGGGTATTATTATTAGTATGTTATTATTGTTAGTTTGTTTATTATTGTTGTAGATATGTTTATTACTATCATTAGTAATAGGTAGTATTACTTATTTTTGAAAGGAGCTCTAGCGTAATTTGCTATATAGAGTTTTCTAGACGGATTTAGGTGTCGACTTTACGATGTTTTAACGGTTTTTTTTACCGATCTTTTGATTGAGAAGGATTAAGAAATGGCCTATAGAAAATAAGTTAAGAATCTTATCTGACAAGGCTGCTAACGAGAAAACTGATAAAGGGTTACGTACCTAAGGCTCGATTTCAAAGGGATATTCTTCAATTCTTCACGCATACGAACAATACTGAAATTTAGGTTATGAATATCGTGCCTATTTTGGAATGTTCCAGCAGCCAATTGCTAAAACCGTAATTTCAAACCGAATGGCATCCCGCCTAAATCAGTGTTTCTAAAATACACGCATCTGGTCCATAATTATTTAACTCAATCACAAATATACAATCGAAATCGATGCTATCAGCTCATCATCATTAGAAGACCAAACACAAAACTTCAAAATTCAAACAAGCACGTACATAAAATCAACATCACGTAAGAAGTTATTGTCAAATGACAATCACTAAGTATCACTATTTCATCAGGCGTTAGCCTCAAGGCATAACAAGATCATTTGCGTGAATTATGTAGGGTGAGAACACCAATTACGAGGCGTCTTTTGTTGATATAATAGTTTTCGTTTGTTTAAGTTATAATGTTCGTTGTGCTTGGCGTTCTAGGAATGAGGAATTCGATTAAATCAATTTGTCTGGGCAAATCAGGTCAATGAAAGAAAAACATTAAGTATCTACGTAGGCATAATTTTCCTAATTTCAATGATTCATACAATAAACATAATTGAAGGGTTTAAAGATAAGAAGTTCTATTTCCACAACCTACGATCACATAAAAAATCTAAGCACCTACCAATAACATCAATTAGAACTTTTGAAGCATTTATGCAAACCGAATAATTCCATTATGCTGAGTCGAATCTAAAACAAAATACCAAATTCAATTATGTAGCTTCAACCTAGTTCAAACTAATTTAATTAGATTTACAGCTTAATAATTAATTCGCGTAGGTACACCTGTTATAACGTGGCTAAACGTACTATATTTTTGTTGCTGTGTAGACTATGACGCGGTGGGAAACATTTAATTATAACTATCTAAATATTAATTTACAATTTTTTTGGGTAGGTAGGTAGCACAATCACTTGTGACTTTAATCAAGAAAAATCACTTTTTTGTGAGTACAATACAAATGGAGAAAAAACTGTATTAGCAAAGTATTTTGTAATTCATGGTTAACCATTAGGTTAACCCAAGATGTTCCAACCTGCACACTAATTGCATAACACAGTTTGAATCAGAAGATTAATTCAGATTGCTGAATGATTTTGAAGTAAGATATTGCTAACCCGTTGCTTCATATGTTCGTAAAATTTGTCTGCTCAACTATGTAAACAACGCAATGAATGTTGTTGAACTGTCAAAATGAAACCCATTGCTACTGATAGCGTGTTTCCGTGATTGCAATTACCCCGCTAAAAAAACATACTTATAACGCATAGGAACCATTGTTCTCAAAATGTACTTCGAGCAATCAAAGGCACTTTTTAACTGACCTCAAAAAGGAGGTTATCAATTCGACAAGTTTATATATATATATTTTTTTTGAGAACAGTTCTTCATTTCATAACCATTTGACCAATGCAAGCAGTTACAATTATGTACATTGTGATAATTTATCAATATTAGTCCTTTCCTTCCAAGGGTCATTAAGTAAGCCATTTTCTAAACTAGATTGGTATTGGTTGCGCGATAACATAATAAATTAGAACATTTTTTTCTTGTCTCACTTTAAGCATTAAGGTACCATTCCCTTCAGACGACTTTTCTATCTAGCGTGAGACCATAGCCAGCTGATACATCATTCCAAATATTCCTTTTACTTATATCTTCTTTATAGTTTTAGTACTGAACTTGGATTAAACAAAAAAGTTTACTCCCTAAAGCCTGAAGGCACAAACAGAGTCAAAAGGTTATTCCTAAGCTTATCAAAAATTCGGAAGGCAATTCTGTTTTATTTATTTATAGTTATTGAGACAAAGATTCTGATAGGCATTTAGTCCGAAGATAACTTCACTAACTAAACCGCGCATTATTAAAGATACAAAATATAAAACGAAATCTTCAAAAAATAAACAGTCTTCTGATAACTGGTGCTGTCACCGTACAGAGTAGTCTCTCTCTGCTCACTTATTCTATTTTGTTTGTGACAGTGACTGATCGCAGCTCTAGTGCAGAGTAAGCTCTGTGAAACCCTATTATACAAATTAGCACCCCCATATAGTTAATGATCTTTTCTTTTACGTCTGGTCGTTTTCGAATAATCCGCACATTTTTCAAAGACGTCGCAATAATAACGTTGTTTGTTTATAAAACCAAAAAGATTTGTACAGATATAAAAAGCACTGCACCTGTAATATAGGTACCGCCAAGCAGAGACGACGGTCTGTGTTAGGAGGTAGAGTGCTTCTATTTTTTAATGTCTTTCGGCAAACTTCGTGTTATGTCAGTCGACGGATTTCTATATGTTGCCCTTTGCAACTCATAGAAAATTCAGAAGTATTTAGTTCTGGATTCAAATTATTATACACGATAAATCTAAATTGATGGACATGGAAATTAGTATTCGTTTGTATTCATAAATGTGATGATGGCTGAGAGACATTAATAAAATAGAAGCACTGTACCTTACAGGTATATTACAGATTTGAATTCTATCATGCTATTTTTTTATTCCCAATAGCAAAGCCAGGCTCACGCAGTCAAAGTTTGCTGCCAATGTTTATAATTACATTTAGATCCAGGTTCCTGAAAAGTCTCTTTTGTTCTGAAGCAAATGTCCTACTAATCTTAAGACAGAATTCACATAGTATCACATTGTGTTAACTAGATCATAGCTGACTATAATCACCACATCATCATTGTACTCACAGATAAATCCTGACATTAAGTGAACCGAGACGAGTCCCAAGTTATCGTGAATGGAGCCGCTGTGATGTTCTCTCTGCCGTTAATTAGCGGCATTTGTCTTAATGGCGACATGTACGCGATAGTACTCGATAATTACGCCATTGTACTACGTGCTATTATTAATAGATCCACTCTTACACTTCACATGATGTCTTTGTATTCATAAAGATTTGAAAACGTCTTGGGAACTTAGAATTTTTCTAAAAAAAATTAAGAAACTTGCCTCTTTCGATTTGGTTTAATGCGCGTCTTATTTGGGCAGAATAAAACATTTATCTTCCTTCTTTCTTTCCAGAAAAAGCTAAAAATCTGACGTTGAGTGAGGCTTTTGAATCTTTGGTTAAAAAACCGGCCAAGTGCGTGTCGGACCATCGAAATGAATTTATCCCAAAAACAAACTTAACATTGTAGTTGAAAAACATGTTCTTTCATACATCGATATATGCCACGGTCAATTCTCCAACTGCAAATTTAAGTTGGTCAACTATTACTCGTTAATTTGTATAGTCCACTTAGTTGTGATAGTTTTCCTTTTAATTTCATTAAATGTACTACAGTCATGAACTTTTTCACATCTCCATAAACAACCATTTAGCTGGCAGGGGGGGGGGACAGTTGACTCTTACAAAAAGTAGCACTTTAATGCATAATATTACGCAAACGGATCCTTGAATCGAAAAGTGGTGTTTACAGACCCGCATGACCGAACGGCCTATCCAACGATACCCCACACCATGGGATAGACGAGAAATAAATATCGTCCCCACATTACGTGCAAAAGACGTAAGTAACCTAAAAAAAAAAACTTGATTTTATTTTAGCTCTTTGTCGGCGTGATTAATATGTAAGTATACCTATGCCAAATTACAGCTTTCTAGTACTAAGCGTCTCTGAGCTACAGCGGGGACAGACAGACAGACAAACTGACGGACATGGCGAAACTATAACGGTTCCTTGTTTACTACGGAACCCTAAAAACCGGCCGAGATCTTTGGTCACATAAAAACCGGCCAAATGAGTGTCGGACCATGCACAATGTAGGGTTCTGTTGTAACTAAACATGTTCTCCCATACATCGATATAACAGCGTCACGGTCAATTCTCCAACTACAAATGTAAATATATAATAGCAAAAACAGTTTTTTTTATGTAATAAAACTACAAATTAACGATTTTCGGACGTTTTCCTTTACTTGCGCTGTGAGACCTTACTTCTAGCCAAATTTCTTTCTAGGTCAACGGGAAGTACGGGTCCACTAGGGCCTGTCGTGGTCGCGGGAAAGTACAAAAGGGTTACCGAGGCCCCTGGCAATACAGGCAACGGAAGGAACGCGGATGGGTTTTATTCAGTAAGAGTCTGACCCTGCCGTTCTGCCCAGAGCGGGAGAAGTTATTTGATAAAATCCCATCCAAAAAAAAAAACTGCAAATTTGATATTAATGTCAACTTGATACGTCCACGCTTTCCTGAGAAAAAGTGTCTTGACAGATTGACAGACAGACAGATGGACCGACGGACATCGAAGTGATCCCATAAGGCTTCCGTTTTTTTCCTTTTGAGACACAGGACCCTTAAAAAAGGACAGTCACCGGTGCCTCGAAGGTTGACGTTGAGTTTTCATACATTTTGAACTTGATGCTGAAGTCGGCGACTATACGTTTGGTTACACGCCTTTCGACCTGTTAGTAAGTTTAAAATTCACGTGTTTTCAGCGAACACTTAATAATGCACTTTGTGGAAATCTGAGACCGTTAACATATTATTATAAAGTATTCAACTTGATTAATTAAGCTGCCCAGACTTAGTAGCTACTTTATACTTTACACAAGAGTGAACATTCTTTCATAACGTGTGTCTTGTTCACATTTTCTTTGAAAATTCATGATATACACTCGCGGACAAAGAATACGGGTCAGTGCAAAAAACTAAAATTACTCTTAAAACAATAGAGCTAGCGGCATGAATGAAACTTTATGTTGTAGATAATTTACCAGTTAATAAAACAAAACCAAATGTTGGAAATATTGTTACTTTAACTGTCAAAATTACATTAAAAAACAAAATATCAATATTGTTTACGTTGAAAAACACTAAAACGAACTTCAAAACAAAATTAATGCTTTGTATTTCCGCCACGGGCTTCTCACAGCTGCCAGGCGATTGGGCATGCTGTTTATTAAGTTTCTTATGCGATGTTACGGGATATTGGTCCGTTCTTCCACTAACGCATGTTTCAGGTCTCGAAGTGTAGCTGGGGCGGGATTTCGATTTCTTACACACCTCCCAAACTTGTCCCAATCGTGTTCAATTGGATTCTGGCACTTACACCATGCGAGCACTAACTCCGTGCGACTCTCTGAAGAGATTCCAGCCCAAACCATAACAAATCCACCGCCGAAAGACACTTTTGCCTCAAAACAAGCTAAAGGAATAAAACGTTCCCCTGGCTATCGGAGACTCTTCGCCGCCCATCATGTGTATACATCTGCACATCATAAATCTGGATTCGTCAGAAAATGTTACGCTTGCCCATTCTTCGTCTCCCCATTACCTATGCGTGTTCGCGGGCGTAATGTAATCGTGCTACCCTATGTTCCCTTTCAAGTTTTGCACCATTTGCGGCGGGTTCATGTGGGGTCAAATTATCTTCAAGGAGCCGCCGCCTTACAGTCCACTCGCTTACCTCGTCTCCACGAGTCTTACGAAGTTGATTTGTTACTTCAACTGCCATGAGGTGTCGATTTCGGAGCCATGACAATAAATCGATCCTCGAACCGTAGTACATCTCGGTCTGCCGGTTCCTGGTCTTCTTATGTTCTGCCCAGTTTCTCAGAAACGTTGGACGACTCGCTGAACGGTAGAAAGTGACACGTCTATTGCTCTTGCTATATATACTTCAGCCTTCTTCTAACATAGTGACGATACGTTTACATTCTTCTGGTGTTAACGACATGATAGTAATTCAATAATGATGGTGAACGTTTTCAATTTGTGAAATCAAAATGATAAAAGGAACAAAACAAGTAAAAGTAAAACAACCGCGAATTGAATTTATTTACAAATTTGTGGTTTTTTTTTATATAAGTTTTTTTAATTACGTGTAGATCAATATTAAGGTTTTATTTCATACGACATTAAAATTCTCTGTAATGTAAAGTTAGTTATCTGTAATGCAAGTTACAGGGACGAAAATCCCTGTAACTTGCAAATATTATTACTATCATTTGACCTCGAGTGTGTATTTAATTGTGTTTATTTAACTAAAGGATATCTACCTAAAAAGCGGATGTAAGACGGATACGACGATCTCTTCTTTGCTGTTTTCATAATTTGTAAAAAACTATTACCTACAAAAGTATAAAGAATGATCCGGATCTACATACATAATATTCATGAAAGAAATGTAGTGTTGGTAATATATGTATGTACTACGGTCATTTAATTCTACGCCAAACTACCGCCCAAGATTTGTGTGTGTAACCGAATTAGCTGGATTGATTACTACCTACATGCTTGTACCTATGTGTTGTGTATATTTCTAGAGACACCGCATATTCTAGAGACCCACATATGCGCCTTATGTACAGTCAACGCCCAGAAGTCCACTTACACCGCAATGACCATTATCGCCTGCGCTATACGGGCAACAAGATGCCAATGTGTAGTGTTGTCAAACGTTCTTATAGAAGAAGGTCATAAGTACAACTAATATTGCTATTCCATAGTTTTGTGAGATTGCTAGTCGACTTCTGACTGTTACTGTACCTAGTGAAAGAACATAATAATAAATAGGCTAAGTCAAAACAGCTGCACGGGGTCTATCGATCAGGTTAAGCTACGCTTGCCGCGGTTGTCCCGTGGATGGGTGACCATCTTTACATACAAAGACCCCTCCGTGCCTCGGAAAACACGCTCAAACACACATCGTTCGTGGATATTTTACAGTCGTTACGGGTCGTCAGAAGCCCGAAAGTCTAACAACCAGTTTTACCAAGGGGTATCGTAACCCAGTAACTGGGTTGTGGAGGTCAAATAGGAAGTCGCTTCATGAAAGATACTGGTACTCAGCGGTATCAGACGGAAGCCGACCCCAACAAACTTGGCAAAAGGCTAAGCGGAAGATGACTTGAATGAATTCAGTCGTTCAAATTATACTGTTTCAATATCACTACGATCTGCATGCTGTGTAGTAAGTGGTAAACACAGTAACTGGAATTTGTTCAATAAGTGTCAATTAAGTGCGAACAGTAGGTACCGATATCGTTCCGCTTTCAACATGGTCTCATTTGCGCTCGATCCGCTCCGATAAACTATTTTAGAATTAAAAGCTTCGCTACATGAGGTAGATTTATAAAGTGAATGCTTTTAGAAGTCTTCTTCTCATTTCAGCATATTTTTTCAAATCGGGAACGTTGGTTTTTAAGTCAGAAGCGAGCTTTTCGGGACGCTCTTTTATTTTTGTTAATTTTCTTTTACGGTCGTTGTTTCTAGTTTCCAGAAAACCCATATTCGTTGTAGGTTCTCATTATGTAAATACTACAGATATTCCACGACGGCAAACCTTCATTAATACGCTTTGATTAAAACTTTGATGTAGACACATTTTAGTTTAATATTCAAAGGAACGGGCCCGAACGCATTTTTAATCCTCTTCAAAAGAGGACGAAAAGAGTATACTTTGATGGTGCGAACATGTATAAAGGATGTTAGATGAAGTTATAACAAAAAGAATGAATACAATGCATGAGGATGGAGTAAGGGTCCAGTTAATTAACATGAACCTCGCAAAGGATGTGTATTTTCGTAGAACGGATTTAAAAACTCTGTACGTTTGCGAAGTGATACTAATGGACAAAATAAAAGTCGTATCTACGAAGTCGTTAGCGCTTTTCGCGTAGGTAGAAATCCTTGGAATTTGGCGTGCTTGGATTTCCAGAAAAGCAAATACCTATAATAGTTATAGGTACATATAGTTTTTCAAAGCGAGAATACTCTTAGATTGCTGGAAAGTTATTTGAATAGTTATAGTCGGTCTCGATTGTTCTTTAAAAATGTATGTTAGAATAATCTCGGGTTGTAGGGGGGTACCTAAATGCCAATACTCTAAGGGGCAATACACGGGCAGCGTACACGAAAATAGGATTCTCCAAGACATGCCATTTAAAACTTATATTAAAAAGTACAGCTTGTAAACAAGCTTACTAAAAATTAGAGCATTATTTATATCCAAGATAAGAATGCTTGGAAACATGCTGGTCCAGCTCCATAGGACAATCTACAGTCTAGACTAGACAAAATCAAACTGGTGGCTAATTTAATTGTATAACTTATTATTTTTATGACATTGATTTTACATTCTGTGATTACTTGCTTACACACTGATTTATTACTTGTAAAATTTTAGAAAATTCGTCTGCTTTTACAATATTTGTAAGTATGTGACCGCCATGTATCTGTCGCAGATGGATTGTCGAATCCGCTGTTTTACAAAATAGCTTCGTTACATTTTTAGATAACGCAAGCTGCGTTATCTAAAAATGATAAAAACAACGTTTGGCAATTTTTCATAATTACTGAACTTAAACACAGAATTGCATAAACGTTTTGCATTTATAATGCTACTGCGAATCAACGATTAGAGGTTATGTAAATCAGCGTGAAGTCAAACATCAGATTATAGATTTTAGTTCTTAATTTTGTCACTCGTGGCTCTGTGTGTCATAACAACAATAATGGCGTCCGAAACAGAAATACATAAAATGTGTATTAAGAGTGAAAATGACCGTCACACAAATGAAAACATTGATTTGAAGGACAATATTAATACAAAGTTCTTTTAAGAAAGTCAAGTCCTAAAAATACTAAATGAACTTGGATGGTTGAGCCTATAGTTGACCAAGCACTGGTTGTAGGTACTACTACCACTTGCGGCATTGAGTGTCAATATATTATTAAGATTTCCCGCCACTATGTGTTTCATTTTACGTACGTTATGCCGGTGATGGTTATTTACCCCTATAATAGAATATAATAATATAAAATAAATTGATTATAAAAAAACATCTCCTTTTGTGAATGTAGTTTTTATTTCACTTTTTTTATAAATGGTCAATCTCTGGTACAAATTCTGTCAACAACTGAGGCCTGCTGGTCAAAGTAGGGTAGGTACAGTCGACAGCACATCAAGTTATCACAAACTGTCAAATTTTCTCATTCGATTTTGAACTTAACCATCAACATTTTAAGGATTAAAATGATTTGGAGACATTTGACAGTTTCGTATAAACTGATGTGTTGGCTACTGTCCATCCCAGTTATATACCGATTATGTTAAATAATAAAAAATCAAAAGGAATGAAGTGTTTTCGTTTTCAATTATAACTTTTAACGTACAATATAAAAATAAACTAGTAACAAATATCCAATTAGGTTATTCAGGGTGTTTGGTCCATCATGTGCTTAATTGAAATGGTCGACTGGGGGGTAATCTGCTATCCTTTCAGACTCCTAAACACTTCTCATGCCCTGTGGATATTTTTCATCGACTTTATATTGTTTTATTAAAAAAATACTCAAATTTTACATTCAAGTGCAAAAAGTATAAGTCGTAGACTCTGAATTTTAATTTTATTTTGATGTGTATTGTATTACAATACTTTTAAATTTCTAGCGAATTCACAAAGTTGTAAAAAGATGTTTATGGCATGTGGCACATCACTAGCAAGAGGATAGACTAGAGAATTTTTGAGGGAGTTGGAAGATCCCGGTCGCTTTTGGTTTTTTTTTTATAGCCATGTAAATAGCTGTAACATGGACTTGGACATGGGCTTTAATTGAAGTCCGAAACGTTGCGAGTAAATAAAAAAAAACTAGATGGCTAATGCCACTAATTTTGAATTTAAAAGTACTGTAATACAATACACATCTATATAAAATTTAAATTCAGAGTCTACAACATGTACTTTTTTTTAAAATTTGGAATTGAATGTAAAATTTGGTCGATGAAGTCGATGAAAAAAAATCCACAGGGCATGAGAAGTGTTTAGTGGTCTGATAGGATATCAGATGACCCCCCAGTCGACCATTTCAATTTGGCACACGATGTACCAAACACCCTGTATAACAACTCAACAACATTTTAAAGTACTTAATTTTTTTTTCCGGTTTGAGAGTGGTACATCCATCCTAACTCCGACCAACTCGAGTAGCGCGGTTGGCCATAGTTCAAACCTAACCAATTGGTCAGGGTGCCCTAGCTTAGTTTATGCGACCGATTCGGCACTAGAAGACACAGACACGTTATTGTGACTGCAGATAAGCTTTTCTGCATTACATGTAAACATGGTTAGCAGTTTTGTTAAACGTAACGCAATGCCAATCTAGCTGAACATGGTTCAGTTATTTTATATACCGGAGCTGTTTTGTAAAACAGCTAGCGGTTATGTAAAACAGCGGACTCGACAATCCATCTGCGACATACTTATCTATCACATATTAATTTACCTGTCATTGCTTTATTTTTAATTATTTTTACCTTTTGTGGTATAGTAATTTTATTTTGGGTGTATCGTCTTCACATTCTATAATTATATAATTAATGTACGAGCATACAAAATATTGTAAAACATTTTAAAAGAGTAACGGTGGAGTTTCTTGCCCATTCTTCTCCATAAGAAACTACCTTTTGGAAATGGTGACTAAATAAAACATTTTTTTTGTTAGTTTTGACGTTCTTAACTGCCTTCTAAATGTATATTTGAAAGAAATTGTTTTACTTTGATATGATATACAAGCACATTACGTCTATAATATCCTCTGGGGTATTGACCCGATAGTTCTGTCATAACAGTTTTCTAAACAGGTTCCGTTATTGATTTCCTGTCCGTAGCCGTGTGTTAACTAATTTCTTACTGATTACCAGGACTATGCTGAACATACAACAACCAGAGCCTGTGAAGGTGGACAAAAAGGTCATAAAGGAATTCCCCAAGGTGAGGTCCCCTTCATCCTACATATGACATCACTTCCTGGCCCGTCATATATAATTATGTTGATAAACATTTTTTACATATTGTAGGTACTTAGTCGTCACCGTAAGTAGTTGTAATGTTTCTTATAATTATGGAAAATTGGCTCAAGTTATCTTTTGTGAAGTATGGGAAGTAAGAACCTAAATAATTTCAAATGTGTGTGATTCTTGTTATTGTTCGTGTTAACACATTTGCATTAATCTACCTATTCTTTATTTTAGTTTATTTTGAATGTGGTCCGATTACTTTTCTATTTTGATATCTTTAAGGACACTTTATTTGCCATTTTCGCCGCCAAAGTCATCAGTCATTATTTTGCAAATCGGAATGACTTCGCTATAATTTTGCTAATTACCATCTCATTACAAAACGAGTTCTAACTTAGATCCCAGCTTAAACCTTTGAGCCAGTTTTTGTATTTCGAAACTTATTTTGACCGTATTAAATTTTTTTATACGAAATTGATCACTTAGGCTCGGGTTAAAAATCTGTTTTGTATTATAGTGTAGCCATTAGTGCTGTGCACTCCCTGAGGTATGCGCGCGGCGAGACGGGGGGAAGAATCGGCTGCTGCGCTCTGTCAGTGCGCCGTCAACGCTCGTGGCGGCAGGTAGTGTTATCTGTATCGGACTGTCTATGTCGGACGCACATGAGATAAATATTCAAAGATAGGTCGTGCGTTATCTCGTGATATGAAGACTGTCATTTTTAAGGTGGCTGAATATTTTAAGAAAAGAAAAGCAGACAAAGAAAGCTTTGAATTTAAAAATGACGTAAATATGGCCTAAATCGTTGCGGAGGCTACGGGGTACAGCAAAAGAACCGTGCATAATGTGATTTCTGCGGGTTATTTATCAATTGAAAATTCAAGCCAATTAAAATTTCAATCGCCAAAAAAACCAAAAGTTCTGAAGAAAAAACACGTTCTGGGTGATTTTGACCTTGGAGTTATCAGAAGAAAAATTCAACAGTTTTACGAAGTTGAAAAAATAATACCAAGTGTCCGTAAGTTACTATCAAGTTTGAGACAGGATGGCATATTGAATTGTGGACGGGAATATTTAAGACAGCTTTTACACAAAATGGGCTACCGTTTCAAAAAATGCAAATCAAAGAGTCATCTCCTTATAGAGCAGCCTAATATTACAGTGTGGCGGAAAAAAATATCTTACACAAATCAGAAATTACAGAACGCAAAACCGCAACATATATTTTCTTGATGAAACATACATCAACACGAGTCACCATGCCAGCAAATGTTGGCAATCATCGTCAGAACCCGGAATTCATGCTGATATTGGGAAAGGACGGCGATTGGTAATTCTCCAAGCTGGGTGTCGAAATGGTGAAATAGTGGATGATGCATTGACTATATTCAAATCAGATGCTCGAACCGGTGACTATCATGGAGACATCTCCATGTCTCATCTACCCACTTATTAAAGTAGGTCCGCTCATATGAGCGGACCTACTTTTTATAAGTGGGTAGATGAAAAGTTAAAAGATAAGTTGCTGCCGAATTCTGTGGTTGTAATGGACAACGCGTCTTACCACAGCGTTCAGGTTGAGAAGAAACCAATTATATCAAGCCTCAAAAGTGAAATGCAAAACTGGTTGCTACGCCATAATGTAGAATTTTCAGGAACCATGACAAAGGCTCAACTGCTCCTTCCTATCAAAAATACACAAAAAGAACCCGTGTATAGAATTGACGAACTCCTGAAAGCCAGTGGACACACTGTTCTGCGTTTACCTCCGTACCATCCAGATTTAAATCCAATTGAGTTGGTCTGGGCTGATATTAAAAACAACATAGCCCAAAACTATATTAATTCTTCTCTAGACGAAAAGATAATCTTATTGGATAAATTGTTTTCGGAATTCACGGTGGAAAAATAGCAGAGATGCTACGATCATGTCCAGAAAAATGAAAATGATTACTGGAGTCGCGATAGTAGGTTCGATAATGTTATCGATTCATTCATAAAAATTTTGCAAGACTCTGATTCAAGTTCCGGTGGCGAAGTGGAAGATGAAGATGATGACGAAATGGAAGATGAAGTTGAAACAGAATCTATGTTAGAATAACTTTCGTTAGAATATATAATTGTTTGTAAATATAAAAAAATGTTCAATAAAACAAGTCCTGCTTTGAATTATAAGTTTAGTTCTTATTTATCATATTTATTTATTATTTTTAATAAAATATGAGTATATTTGGGTTACATTTTATTCAACTAAGCCTCCGACCATCGTCCCGCCACAAGTCTTGCCTTAGAAATGCAAACTGATATCGTAAGATCTGTCCGACATGTATCGATCTCATGTGAACTCATGCACTTTTTTCTTCGCCTCCCACCTCTCCGCGCATACCTCAGGGAGTGCACAGCACTAATGGCCACACTATACGAATTTTATTATTGTTGAAATAAAGTTCGAAATTCAAAAATGGCTCGATGGTTTAAACCTGGTTCTAAAGACAAACTTTGGTTTGTAATAAGGCCCAGAAAGTTTAACACCAATACCTACCAACTAAGTAGGTTCCTACATCTTTTTTTTTATTTATTCCACGTACAGTCGATCCCGCCACACATCGGCATCGGGGCTCCCGAAGACACCCTGATGTCGTGCTACCGACTCATCCCGAAGCCCCCCCACAAGGACATTATCAAGTACAACCTCAACGCTAATAAGGTAATCTTTATACAATAAGGATCAGATACATTCTAGTTAGACTGAAAGCTGGTTAGCTGCGAAGAGTTGTCAGGGTCGATATGAAAGTATCTTCGATTAAAATGGAAATTATGTACCTAAGCACGAACCGTTTCTGGTCTAAAGAATATGTGCACATAATATGCCCATATTCTTTTGGCTAGAAACCCTTCTAACTAACGTTTGATAAGCTAACGTTTTGAGGGTTCCGTAGTAAACAAGGAACCCTTATAGTTTCGCCATGTCCGTCTGTCTGCCTGTCTGTCTCCGCTGTAGCTCAGGGACGCTTAGTACTAGAAAGCTGCAATTTGGCATAGGTATACATATTAATCACGCCGACAAAGTGCTAAAATAAAATTTTTTTTAGGGTACCTCCTTTGAACGTAATGTGGGGATGATATCTTTTTTCTCGTCTAACCCATGGTGTAGGGTATCGTTGGTACCGAAAATATTGCGGGCCTCTGAACACCACTTTTCGATTCAAGGATCCGCTTGCGTAATATTAAGCATTAAAGTGCTAATTTTTGTTAGTCAAGTGCCCCCTGCCAGCTAAATGGTTGTTTATGGAGATGTGAAAAAAATCATGGCAGTAGTACATATATAATGAAATTAAAAGGAAACTATCACAGCTAAGTAGGCTTTACATGTTGACGAGTAATAGTCGACTAACTTAAATTTGCAGTCAATTAACGCTTGTCATCAAAACAAGATGATTAAATCTGATGAATTGTTATCTTTTTCTTTTGCAAGAAACATCTCGCAATAAGTGTAAATGGACTTATATTATTAGATACGTCATAACTTCATAATATTCTACTAAAAATAGTCCAATAAATCAAAGGCCTTTATTGAAATGTTATCACGTTATAATCCGTCTTGAAAAGAAATACCTACCTATCAGACAGTCTACAACCGGTGCATCAAGTTTGATATTTATAAATAAAAATAAATACCATAGTCTTGACCTCAAGTTCAGCTCTCATTGTCTCTGCGACTCATGACGTCAGCATAACCCAGCAAGGTTTATGTTTGTAGTTACGCGACACGGCACACGTAGGTACCTACACTACCTACTCCGGAAACCATTTTAATGTCAATAATTAACTCTGATTATGCTAGTTAAATGCTAATCGACCAAGATCTATTGCCTCAATTCTGTGTCCGATAATTAATTTAAGTAATCTAATTAGAGATGACCTTGTGGAGGCCGCAGGAATCCAGCATGGAATGGATGCGGCAAGCACAGAACCGGTCGAAGTGACGGTCCTTGGGGGCGGCCTATGTCCAGCAGTGGACGTCTTTTGGCTGAAATGATGATGATCTAATTAGAATTATGTTGGATTGTAACAGTGAAGTGAAGTATGGTGGGCTTATTAAATTGATTGATAAGTTAATTATGACGCCTGCTCTGATAATTTTATGATACCATCATCATCCTCTGCCCTTCTCCCAATTTATTTGGGGTCGGAGCAACATGTATTTTTCTTACATACTTCTCTATTAGTCGTCATATAAGTACCTACTTTCACTCTCTTTCTAGCCATACCATCTTTCACACATCCCATCCATTGTTTCTTTGGTCTTTCCCTAGGACTCTTATAGCCATTCAATCTCAAAATTGATACGTGTATGAAGGTATGAAAACCAAACAACCAAACATATCCACATGAAAAACCACATTGAAGAAAAACCAGTAGGTAGGTATGTAGGTACAGAACAATGTATTTTTGAAATAAAATTTTCTTTTCAAAGAAGATCCCGTCAGGAAACAAAATTATCAATAGTTCACAAGTTGGATTGCTTTCTACCGACATTATAATACTTTTAAAAACTTAGTGCATGTATTTCCAACGGGCATCAATAAATAAATTCTTTGATATTCCAGTTTGCAACTTGGGGACTCAATTAAAGTTCCACAAAGAGTCGAGGAGCGAACTTCTCGCAGGTCTCCTGCCAGATTCACATTAATATTTCCTGGAAGCGGACGTAGGTTCCTACTTCAGATAGATTTGTATTTATATTTTACATACAGTTTATCTATTCCGAAATGCGTATTTTATACATATAGGTAGGTAAGTTTATGTAGTGTAGTGTGGTTTTCAATGAAACGCGCTGTACGAGGCAAAAATATATATTTTCTAAATTTTAAAATAAATACAATTGATTCAACCCTTAAAAAAAATAACAGATTCAGGTGTGAATTATGGGTTGGGTGATAGTAACGACCTAACTGGAAGATTGCAATCAACCCCTTAGGTGCGTTGAAGACGCCCAATACGAGTAATCGCAATAGGAAACAATAAAAATGTAAAATTTAACTAAATAATCCTGAGGTTTTAACGGGAATACCATAAGCCAGCTGATCGGCTTGATCGGCCGATTCAGGTCACGTCACCAAGACGCAGACCACGCTGAGACGTTCCGCGGCGAAGTAGAGATGGAAGCCGCTGCGTAGTGGCGAGTAACGCGATGCTGGACTGTTGCGTAGCAGCGACTGACACGATGCTGGACCGCTGCGTATTGGCGAGTGATACGATGCTGGGGCTGCGTGGTGGCGAGTGTTGTGGTGGTGTTCGGTCTGAGCGTGATTTGTGAACCGCCCAAAGCTGAACCCTGCGTGATTTCCCTATATAAACGGTGTTGGTTAAAAAAAAATGGAATTACAAAACGGGACTTTCAAAAAAAGGAATTAGGCCGTGCGCTGCGTTAAGCGGGCGTCCGTCGCGGGGACCCGCGCCGTGCTCCGTCGCGGACGCCCGCGACGGTCTCCCGCCTCTCGCAGCGCCGCCAGTACAATTTTGATCGCGCGGGTGTACAGTCGATATCATGGATTATTTGTTGATATACTACCTAGCCAAAAGACGACGTACACAAGAGCGACAGCCAATCAGCCCATATGTCACGTCTAGATTGTTGTGTGGAGAATTTGTATCCAAGTTTACGTTATTAAGAGAAAATGAGAAGAAATTTACTAAGTACTTTAAAATGAAAACGTCTACGTTTGACGAATTATTTAAGCCCTCAAAATTTTCATATAGTTCCTTGAAAATCTCAAGCCATGCAGCTTGACGTGCATCCCGGTCTTTATATAAGTCATTAGACATATCCCATAAAACGGGGCGACATTGGACTTCTAAAATGACACGTTCCGTGTTAATAATACTCATTGTTATCAAATTATGAAAAAGACTGTACAAGCACGAAACGTGTGGCACGGATAACGCAACGGCGCTCACTGATTTCCTAGAAACATCTCCGCTCGCGTGCTCCGTCACACGGACACCCGTCGCCCGCGGGGCGGGTCCCGCCGCCCGCGCCGCGTGCGACGGGCGACCCGCTGCACGCAGCGCTGATCTATGAGATTACATGAAACAGCACGCCACGCGGGTGGGTGCCCGCGACGGACGCCCGCTTAACGCAGCGCACGGCCTTACATACCACTGTTACGCGGGACTCAATTAACCCGACTCTTGTACTCACGAGTATAATTATGCGACAGCAAGCAGGACGAAACAGCTATAAATAACATGAGAATTGGTAAATAGCCAATATTATAATATCCGAAATTAAGAAAAATTGGGAATACAAACCAGATCTGATATGTCTACTGAAAAATTTGACGTTCCACCTTTGCGTCAAAAATTCCAGAGTTCACCTACTAATATTCAAACGTTAGACACATGTGTGCCAGTAGGGACCAAGAGGTTGAATGTTTGTTGGTGTAACGACGAGGATCAAAAAAAAATTGTAGAATTAATAATTCCATAGGTAGGTAGACTGAAATGCCTGTTAGTACGTAGAGAAATCGTCTCACATAATTGACACTTGTGCACCTATTGTAACCCCGCGGTTACACCAAGAGGTAAAAAACATGCCTGGAATGTAAACATTCACGTCCTTTAAATGTTTTTGTTCATACAGTACCTTCGTTACTTGTGCGAGCTGGACTGGGTGCACCCCGAGGACATTGGCAGGAAGTTCGTGATGTCGTACAGTCTCGCAGACGGCTCCATCAAGATCGGAGAGGTTCCTCGTAGGAACTCCGGCATTCGCGAGGGAACTTTCCTCAAGTCCATGAAGCTGGAGACTCCCGAGTCAGATCACAACTTCCCCACTTACTACACACCTGATAGGTTCTATATTGGTGAGTATGGAAAATTTTATTGGTAGTAGGGAAGTGCTCATATTTTCAAAGATGGCTACCACTATTTTCGTGTCTGCCTGTGGCTACGGGCTAAAACAGAAGTAGCTGTTACCTATAACGAAGATTAGCCAATTAGCAAAGCAAGCTTATACGCTGTTGTCTAAGCGCTGTTATCTCCGACACACTTCTAGCTTACGTAGGTAGGCAATGTGTAGGAGACCAAACACGCCAGTTAAAGTACATAAGTACTTACCTTTATTTTAATAAAACAGTATTAAAAGCGTTACAAGATTAGTAAGATTGATTATTATCATTTATCATCACTTCATCAGGAAAATAAAATAATGTTGTAATTCCCACAAATTCTTGCCAAACACTCTATTATAAAGGGAGCCATCAGTTGCACAAGTTAAGGAGCTCTTGTGGATAGCGAGGACGTCTGCTGTAGAAGTTCGACGTAAGAAGTTTTCGTTTTGCGAATGCGGTTGGCGAATTCTAGATTTGTAATGCTAAAAAGAATAAGTACCTAACGTTACGATTTTTAATAAAAACGGACCCGTTTTCGATAATTAATTACTATGCTTCTTGTACTGTGTTTCGTAGCCAACAGCTAAGCTAGCTTTGTTATTGGCACCCAAAAAATTGAGGAGACATCGTTTTGAGAGATATTTTTAAGACTGATGTATTTAACAGATGCCTAACCAACCATCCACCGTGTAAACACCTCCTGTCAACCTTTTTAATTTTCCTAGGAGCCATAGTGCCTGTATTCAAGCATCGCTTTAGGATCATAGGGTGCGACCTGTTCGTGTATCGGTACATGACCGCCAACCCGGAGAAGTTCCCGCAGGAGGTGATCGACAACGTGCGGAACTACCACATGCGCGAGGGCAACCTGAAACAGGACCTACAGGTACCTAAGGCTGTACACGGATCTTTTGGCGCTTGAAGGACAGGGGGTTGATAAACATTAGGGAAATTGTCAAAGAAATTGTATCGACAAAACAAGATGGCGACGTTAGTTCCAATTTCGACCACGTGCCAAAAGAACCTTGTAGCGCTGTAATTATTGAGTCAATTTAATACTAAAAAATTGGTTGTTTATAAAGTCGGTTTACGGACGGTAATTTTTCGTGATAACGAGAGAGAGATGCGTCACAAGCCGAACGCTTAGGCCGGTCGTGACTCTCTATTGCTAGTTTCGCGCTCTTGCTTGCACGCTCGGCTCAGGCGGAACGTGACAATGAGTCATGCTTTTTCGTGCGTGCAGCCGGCGTTCATCGATTTATAAGATGCTATCGCGTCAAAAACAAAAAAATTGTAAGCAATTGCTCACTTTGTATGCATAAAGACTTCCACTTAGAGCTTGTTCACATGATGCGCTGCGGCACCACACCGCAGTTGCGGTCACACAAGCGTTACGGTGCCGTAACGGTGTTATGCCGCAGTGGCGCCGCACCACAATTATTTCGCCCTTCTGCCGCACAAACAACAGAGCGGTGCCGCTCCGGCGCGCGGCGTCGCAACGCGTACAACGGACTTTCACCGGACTGACAATCCGCGAGACGAGGCGGGGATGGGCCTCGTCTCGCGGGTTGCAAGTCCGGTGCGATACCGCCAGGCACCGTGTGGCATACCATGTATATTTGTATGTAAGATGCCGCAGCGACACCATTCCGTTGCCGCTCCGTTATTGCGCCGCCGCCGTAACGCATCGGCCCTAATTAGGACTGCCTCTTGAGCGTTATAAATCAATGGTTGACTGAAAAAGAACACCGATTGCGATAACGCAGCCGTTTGTACTTTTCTTCATGATAAGAAATTATTTGTAGGTACAGTCGACAACACGTCGGTGATAACACTTTGACCTTGAGCTGGCCGAGCGTAGTAGGTACCTCCGGAGTTACAATAGAATGCGAGGCCAGCTTCCATATATTGGTTATACCTACTATACATAGTGATGTGGATTTACATATAAATAATTATTATTCACCTCCACCTCCAGGCGGCCTTCGTCGAAGAGCACCAGACAGATACTCGCATGCAGCTCGCGAAGATTGGTCAGGCGGCGGTGGCGCAGCCGAGCGCCATGGAGCGATGCTTGGCTGCCCTAGACGTGGTGGAGGGCAGTGCTACGCCGCCCCGACCTCCCACACCGCCCAAGACGACAGACCGCATCTCTTACGAGGAATCATTGCGTGTCACACGCCAGAGGTGACACTGTACTTTGATTTTGAAAAATATTCAGATGTTGGTAGTCCTGTTTTAGAGATTTCTGCATCGCCGCATGCGAACTACCCATCAAAACCTGACGTCACACAATACCTGCATCGCGCAAGCAAAGTCTACTAGACTAGCATGTAGCTATAGGTACATTATCCCGACATCAACCGTCGGACAGTAGTCTACCAGACACATCACCCGTCTGGTCGGAGGATCCTCCCTTTTCTATGGAGGATGAGGAACTTTACATCCTCATATTCCTCATGCCTCTATAGGCCAAATCACCACAGAAAACCAGTCCTCTAGTCTTACGTCGGCACGAGCTATATGATATTGGTTAATGCCGTGGTGTTTTACCACGGCATTAACCAATATCATATAGCTCGTCGCTTTGCCAGTTATTATGGTTTATTAGCCATTATGACCAGACCATGATGGCCTGGGAGAGGCCTATGTCCAGCAGTGGACTGCGATAGTTTGAGTTGATTGATTGATTGATTGAACAATGATGACTGGCAAAACTCTTAACTGTCCTGTCTTTGGTATCGTCTCTCGTAGGAAGCTCCCTAACCCGGGAGACACATAGTGGCAGTTTCCCTGCGAAGTTAACAGTGGGAGTAAATAAAGCTGTTGGTGAACAACAGATAGGTACCTACATATTGCAAAAGACTGGGTATTGAAAACGTGCTTGACTTGACTTTGAATTTAATGGGTCCATTCAAATGCAGAAAGGTCGTTCACGTTTTAAAAAACAGAAAAATCCTATCATTAAATACCTAGTCAGCTTTTTGCCTGCACTTATAAAAAACCAAATGTTCGATGAACTCAATACGAATAAAGGAAAAAGAAAAATGTGAGCCCGTCAACTCGTATTTTCCCCTGCGATCGCAGAGGTTTCAAGCAAAGTTTTTAAAAGTTTTCTCCAATGTGTGCGTTAGGTATCTGACCTTTCATAAATCTTTGAAGGAGATTGTATGTTATATCGTATCTACATATATGTTGATATGTTTAAAGAGATGTTAAGGATAAATTCATATCAGCATTGAGCTGATCCCGAGAGATAGTTGGTAGCATTATCCTGTGAGGTGACCTTACTAAAAGTCACCTTATAACAAGTTCAATCACCAATCGGTTTCTGTATGGAAGCACAGGTTTCTGAATAATATTTGCGCCTTTAACTTTTCTTTAGTTAAATAAATAATCATTACCTACGTATTAATACGATCTTGAATTTAAGTCAAAAGATCCAAAACTTGGTGAGTTTCTTTCTAGATTTCTCTTCCTCCTTTTAACACTGTAATTTGGAAACATTGTAAAAAAAAAATATTTTTAAAAGAGTAACCGTGAAGTTTCTTGCCGGCTCTTCTCCATCGGAAACGACCAATTGGAACCGTGCACCTAGCTTCTGACGTTTCATAATTGCCCATGTAGGTTTATGTGAAATAAAAATATTTTGATTTTGATTTTTTTTTCCTCTTTTTTCTTTTCTTTGGATTTCTGTTTTCGAGACTCCATCTGTCTTTATAACACTATATTAGTTTTAAATTATTACGATCAACATTAATGTTAATTTATATGCAATGTTCAGCAAGCCGACATGCGACAACATAATGCCACTGAGGGGCATCCTGAAGTCTGGAGCGGCTCGCGACGACCACCAGAAGGTGGTGTGCTTCAGCGGCCCTTCGGGTGAAGAACACCGAGAGGAGAAGGCGAAACAAGTGAGCTACCCGTCGGGTCAACAGCCTCACTACAACGAGGCCGATGACTTCTGCGACCAGTACGAAGACCCGGTAAGTCCTTGTTGACTTGAAGTTGGGTAAAACTCCTGATGTCTAAGCTATAAAAGACAGCTGCAGAAAACTATCCACGTTAAAATGTTGCCCCGAAAGATCAAACCGCCGCAGAGCGCAGAGAAAGAAATTGTCTCTGTCCAGATGGAAAGAGTCGGAAAATTTCTGTCTGACCATAGCAAATCCACGGACAGGTCTTACTCGTAGATTACCTTTGTCCGTTTCATAGACTGAGTAGCAAATAACTTCATGTGCAAAGATACCTCTCACATTGTATCGTTACAAATAAAATCATTTTGTATAATAATATGCTCACATGCAATGAAAATGTGCTGTCATGCGTGCAAATGTATTAAATACCTCATTGCGAGTGTTTTGTTTACTTGGTATATACAATTAGAAAAACAAGGACAATTCAGGTATTTTAGAAGTTCTTAGGTAGTTATCTAGGTAATACAATAAACAAAATATGCGCGTTGGCCAAATAAACGACTTAACCTGGCACAGACATCGCACAGGTGAAATTCCGTTCCGTCCCTTACCTACCTACCGCCTTCGACCTGACGCTAATACCTACATATCCAATATAAGTCACCGTAAGGTTGTGAGAACCATTAGTTTATAATGTACTATATCCGTTAGATTATAAACTAGAAAAACTGAATTATTCCTCTTTGCCCCACCCAACTAATGGGGCAAAGTGGAATGCCTAAAATTATGCGTTTTCTATTTACAAATCATACTCAATTTGTGATTTTGAACTTAGTATGAAAGGCGTTAATGAACCAGTAAGAATAAATCATATACCTATCTGTGATTATAAAGGTTTAATTTAGTTACATTTACTAAAAATGTATTTTATTTGCAAGAAATCGTGTAATTAGGTAATCTGTGATTTTCAACCGGATTCCTTCTAGAAACAATAAAAAAATATTTTATTTGTAACAAATCGTGTAATTAATCTGTGATTTTCAACCCGATTCCTTCCAGAAACAATAAAAAAATATTTTATTTGTAACAAATCGTGTAATTAATCTGTGATTTTCAACCCGATTCCTTCTAGAAACAATAAAAAAAATATTTTATCTGTAACAAATCGTGTAATTCATCTGTGATTTTCAACCCATTTCCTTCCAAAAACCATAAGTAAATAAAAATTTCCAAACCCTTATTTTTGTACTTTTATTTGATACTGTACTATTCAATACTGTTTAATACTGTATTTGTACTCGTAACGTTGGACTTAGTACACAGGTAGTCCTGTGTACTAAGTCCAACGTTACCAGCTCTAGGTACATTTTACTTACTTGTAGATACACATTTCTTTCTTACCCTCGTTTCGGAAGTGGGAAGCGACCTGTCGCAGCCGGCTGATTCGTTCTATGGTCGGCGGCGCAGTGTCGTGGGACGCTGTGATCTCTTTCTGCGAAAATGTCTTGTCACAGGAAGCAAGGGAGAGGGAGATTTCGAATGCTTTTCCGGCCCGCAGCACGCGCACCGGGCGTCGGCAGACGGCAGATAATGCCCTCTTCCGGCCCCCCTAAATAGGTCCAGGGACAGCAGGCTTGGGAACATCCACCGCCCCCTAGCATATAAGACCCCCGAGGTGGTGGCACGTAATGTTCTACGCGCGGCCCTCTAAAGACGTCGCGGTCACAAAGTTAAAGTCAAACACCTCATTCCCCCCGCTCGACTTGACGGAGCCTGCAGAGGCGGGCCGGCACAATTCGGGGGCTGCGTTGAAGAGTGCTTAACTGCCTCCGTAGCCCCCGGTACAAGTGTGCGAGGAAACACGGGGTGGTTTTAGTCAGTAAAAGTCTGACCGTCCCCTCCGTCCGCCCCAGGAAGGAGGACAGCCATGAGGATTTCCAAACTGTGACTATCCGCGCGCTAGCCGAGCCGGCGAAGTGCTACTGATTCGTGCTGGGTTTGTTGCAGTTCACAATTTTTCGACAGTTTATAATCTAACGGAAATAATACCGATAGATTATAGGTACCAACAAAGTTCATAATTATACGGTGACATATACATCAAAAGATTACGACTAGGTATTTGATACGTAGACCTACCAAGTCATGAAATTCTTCACTCGTCCAGAGACCGTTTAAAAATTGTAACAAACTGATAACATTTTAACTTGCTTTTTCTTAAATTCTTTTTTTTTTTTTGCTTACAGTGCATGAATTGTAACAAGCTTTTGTTCATGCTGAGTATTGCTGAACTATTTCTAAGCTTTATGATTGAATTATTTCGACAAGTAGATCGATTTGGACTTAAATTCTATCCATAAAATCACTGTTCCTAAACACACAGGACAAGGCTGCACGTGCAGAGCGCCGCGCTGGCGACGTGTGTCCGTACGACATCGTGCCGAGCGCGCAAGTCGCGACTGCCATCGGAGAAGACAAGGAAGAAAAGCCGCGACTGCCTGGCTACCTCGGCACTTATGGCGTCGACTGCAAGGAGGTACCCTCTCTATTTCCTCGGTTATATTTCTTAGCAGCGTTTCAACTCTTTCGATCGGAACGAAAAAACTTTCGATTTGAACGAAAAAGCTTTCGATCGGAACGAAAAAGCAATCCACACATGAGAACTAAAGGGCCGGTGGCGGTGCCTCTGGTAAGGCCCTAGCACGGAAGCGCGACGTAAATGTAACGTGAATTCGAACAAAAATACCAGTATCCTTCTAAAGCAAGATTTCTATATGTGGCAATGACCATGTAGCGGTCCGCCTGCTTGTTTACTTTTGTCCCACGGCTGGGTAAAGGCTCGTGCAGACTGACGCGATATCGCGGGCGCCACAGGCGGCGCGACACTTTCCATGAAGTTTTCATAGAAGTTGTGCTAAAAGTGTCGCGTCGCGCCCATCACAACAAAACCCATTAACAAAAAAATAAATCTAGGTAGGTACTTTATCTAAGTGTTCTGAACCTTACGAACGATTCCCATCGAAATTCAGCATTTTTCCGCCTCTAAACGAAAGTAGGCCCAATTTAATAGATCACATTTGACATCTGTCAGTTTTAGCTTCATAGTGAGGTGACCTGCTTAGAAACATCGATTAAAGTGAATGAATCGACACGGACTTCAAACATATGTAAACATACATTGCCCCAATCTGTAATTTTATTTACTTGGCGTAAGAATGTTACTCTCTTCAAAATAATATCGAACCGTTTCAGCAAGTTTTTTTACGCTTATCAGATTTTTTAAATCTAAAGCCAATCGATTTTAAAACCTTTGATAGTGACGATTTAGGTATCGCCAAAAAATAAGCATGCCTCTTTTAACGAACCCATTAGCTTTTTCCGTCTAGGATATTCTTTTCTCGAGTAATATCCATAAATGTGGTTGCAAATTGCAGCATCATCAAAATTATCAGCTCCAATTTTGTTGTCCCTCTTTCTTTTTTTCGGTGTACGTAAAATATTATCTTCTGAGCATGATGGTCCGTATTTCTCTTTGACAATTTGAGTTACTGTCCTCTTCTCTATTCCCATTGCTACGGCAACGCGTTTTCTCGGTTGTGTCAACGGTAAAAGAGGCCCATCGGTAACTGATTCACGTTCAAAATAATTGTATAATTTCACCACTAGATCGCGAGATTGACTGTTTAGCGTTTTTTCACGTTTCGACATGGTAAAACAAGACTGTTGTTCTTATTTACTAATCTTAAAGCAATCGGAGCCCAATTTATAGCCAGGTAAAGATCAGAGTAAGATCAGTCCTATAAAAGAGCAGGGACAGAAGAAAATAACAGAGAGCACACCAAAAACGAACAGTCACTTCGTTCAACGACAAAAGACTGCGTCATGTAATGGCGACGTGACATGACGCTATCGACAGGCACTGCGTGTTGCCAGGAACATCCCACGAGTTTATGGCCACAAATTTTACCTAAAATCAATGATTTTTCTATTTTTTTGTATTTTTAAATTTAATTAAAAGAATAATACCTATGTTTATTTATAATCAAAATGTGGTTATTCAATTATGGTGTAGTATTCCTTCACAAGTACATAATCATTAAATTCGAATCTACTTATCAACTTAAAAAATTCGAATCGAATCTTATTCTTATTAAACACTTATTAGGGTTTATTTATTAGGGTTCACTGACGCAATATTGTAACGACGTTCAGTTCTCTTTAGAACAGATTTTTTAAATTATGTTTAGAATGGTTTGTTTATTAGTGAAAGTAAATCATAAAATTATATTCTTTTGTCATTATTACAATAAATATGTAGTCGTAATTGAAAAAAGTTAAGCAATTGTGCAATTCTAACTTCGAAAAAATAAATAATATTTTATGCCCGCCGTTACAAGGTTACGTTGTTAAATTTTGATGAAGTGTCAAATGTGATCTATTAAATTGGCCCTACAGGTATTTGATTTCAGGACTATAGTTATCGCTCTCTATAAAATTGTATGATGTCGAAGATACGTTAGGTAGGTAGCAGTTAGGTATTCCTGGCACTACACCTAATAGACATCTAGGAATCTTGTATGAAATCACGTAGGAATTGCAATTATAACGCTACATGGTGCGTGTCATACTTACCTACAATTATTTGATCCTAAAAATTATCAGTTACCTAATTAGGAAAACAATCAAATTATGTGTCATTTAATATAAGTATTAAGTAGGTAACCTACTACAGACTATGGGTACCTATAAAGACTCGTGCAGACTAGAGCGATATCGCGGCCGGGTATTTCCGCCAAAGGCAAAAAAACTGGTAACAACTACCTAGCAGTTAATATTCGATCTATTTAAGCGGATCAAAAATTTTACAATCTTAAATACAATCTTACTAATTAGTATTACAACTATTGCTCAACAAATAGGTCATCAAAAGCCCAAAAAAAAAAGTTTTGCAGTTTCGCAGACGCCAAACGCAGTGTAACAAACTGCGTTTTCGGCATTAAATAATAAATATTTATAGAAAATTCACTGATAAATCGACGTTTTTCTAATATTTTTAGAGTCATATAACCCTTGCTAATATCCGGATATAAAAATTACATAATTATATTATTTACACACATGTTCTTTTGCTTGTAATATTAAGGGATATCGAAAGTCGGTCCTTACCAAATTCACTATAAAATGTTTGTTGGCATGCTTTGAACGCAGCCGTACGCCATCTTGGATGACGTGTCGCGACCCGCACTCCGCCAGTGCGCTGTCAACCGTCGTGAATTGTGGTTGTGACTTGAATTGCGGGGTGGGCAGTTGTTCTTTTTCGAATATATAAAAAGTGTCCTTACCATCAAGGCCCTATTTTTAAGGTAAGTAAAAACTTTATTTTGTTAATTCCTGTGGAAAGTTGTATGTAGATGTGCAATTAATATCGGCATGATGATTGGAAATAATTAAGTCGTAATTAAGTTACGTAATAATAGAAAACGTTCTAAATGTCCTTACCACTACTGTCCTTACCGTGTCAATTTGAAGGCTACGGTAAGGACATAGAGGTAACGGTAATGACTTACTTTAGGCAAGTTTTTTTTTTTACTGGACGATAGCATATTTTATAAAATATGAAGTTATTTATTATGCCAAAAATATGCTTTTTTAATAATATATACATGTAATTAATTTGTGATGCGAATTTATTGCTTTTTTAAACAATTGTTTTAAAATAATTATACACGGTGTTTTCATTTTTTTACATCATTTTCCTGCTGTTGTATTATAGTTTTTTTTTTTATATAATTGCCTGTTTGTTTACAGTCAAACAAAAATGCCGAAGGCGAGTTCGTCAGCTAGCAAAGAAAGAAAGAAGGTTAGTAAATCGAAACGATATGAATTTATTAAACTCAACGACCCTGAAAAATATGCAGAATTATTAAATAAAGAAAAAGAGCTACAAAAAGCGAAGAGAAACAAAAAAATTGAAAAACATTACAGAAATGACAGAAAGAGAAAAGAGAGCGAAAAGGAAGCAATGGAGAATTAATAAGAGAAATAATAGACGTAAGAAACAGGAAAATTCTGCGATACAAGAAGTAAATATAGAGCAAGCAGATGAGGTTAACCCTAGTACCAGCATTCAAGACAAAGATCCAATGCTAAATTTTAATGACCATCATGACTCTACTTTAATTACTAGCCGATTGTCCAGGTTAAGGAAATTAACGGTGCATCTTAAAAGCAAGCTAAAGTTGTATGAACAGAAAATTCAGAGACTTCAAAGTATTAATAATAGATACAGAGTAAAAATACATAGATTAAGAAAAGAAAAACATGTTAAAAGTCGAAATAAGCAGTCTAAAATACAATTTACAACTATTATTAACGAGATTCATAAATTTTATGAAGAAGATATTAACAGTAGACAAGCAGCAGTGAAAAAAGAATTTATAACAAGAAAAGGCATCAGGAAGACAAAAAGGTACTTAGTAATGAGTTTAAAAAACCTTTACAGTAAATTTATCACCACCAGTCAAATAAAAATAAGCTACTCTACTTTTCGCAAGTATAGACCATTTTGGGTAGTTTTTCCGAAATCGAATAACCGAGAAACATGTTCATGCCAAATTCACGTCAATATTAAGTTATTAGTCGAGGCTTTACATAAGGCAAAAATTATAAATGAAAAAAGTGACTATGATTTTATAAACTCTTTGTGCTGTTCCCGAAAACTGACAACTGTTTGTTAAGAATATGTGAAGTATGCCAAGATAAAGAGATCATTTGTAATGAGTTCAATAATGAAGATCTCGTAGAGTTTAGTTACTGGTGTAAAATTAAAGAGCCTATTATCGGTGACATCAGGAAAGTCAAAGTCATAACGACAAAGAAAAAAGAAAAATCTAAACCAATAGACCTCATTGAAAAAATACGTTCCAATACCAAATCATTTCTGAAACATTGTTTTAATATTGAGAAACAGTATAAAGAAATGAAAAAACTGAAAGATGTGCTCAGTAATAATGAAGCAATTATCCACATGGATTGGTCAGAAAACTATGAGCTGAAATATCACGAAGAAGTTCAATCGATGCATTTTGGCGGTAGCCACCGCCAAGTAGCCTTACATACGTCGGTATTATATTTCCACGAAGAATTGACTGGCCAAAAGATAACAAAGTCTTTTTGTTCTATTAGCGCTAACGTACGTCATGATGCTGCTGCCGTGAGGGCGCATCTTAAACCTGTGCTGGACTATATTTATGAGATAAACTCTAATATCGACTCAATACATATTTTTACTGACTCTCCAAGCAGCCAATATAGAAATAAAAATATTTTTTGGATTATGACCCAAATACATAAAGATTATGCGGGATTTTTAAATAAGTTATCCTGGAATTACAGCGAGTCTGGCCACGGAAAAGGGGCTGCAGACGGAGTAGGTGCCGTCCTTAAAACAACAGCAGATAGACTAGTCAACTTTGGTCATGATATTGGTCACTTCAACGATTTTTATAATATTTTAAAGGAAAACATACCTAATATAAAAATAGAGATCGTTAGTGAGACTGCCATTACTGCAAAATCAGAAAGTTTACCTCTTTGCTTACCAACTTTTAAAGGTACTCTTGATGTGCATCAAGTTCTATGGGACTTATTTTGTGGGCAAAACCTAACATTCAGAAAATTCAGCTGTTTTGTCTGCGACGCGAATGTTCACTATGAGCACGGTGCACATCTAGGGTTTCTTAGCGAACCTGATGTAACAGAATTGGTCGAAGTGACGACTTTAGGTGAAGCAAGAAATACGATTGCTAATATTCCTTTTATTGCCAACGCGCCAGATGATTCTCAAATTAATAATGTTCTTACTGAAATGTCTAATATAGATCCTGTTATATCAAGTACGCCGTCAACTTCTAAATCTTGCACGTCTACCTATGATGATTTTGAGGAATTAGTGCCTGCAACTAGCTTAAGTGGCCTGGCAACGTTCAAAGAAAATATTGAACAACTTCCACTTCAACTTCCTTCAACTAGCAGTGCTGAATTTTTGAATTTACATGTCGCCGATTGGATTTTAATTAAAAAGACAGACAGAGCAAAAAAGCATCAGATAGGTCGGATAATTGGGATATACGGTGATAATATATCGATATCAGTTCTTAAAAAAATGTCAGGTGGATTTAGGTGGCCCAAGGCACGAAAGACGGAGGTGATTTCTAGGAACTGTATAAAGGCAGTTCTTTCTAAACCAAATATTGATGCCAAACTTAATTTTCACTTTGATAATATTGATTTTATACATTTTTAAATCTGTGATTAATATAATTTAAGTGATTACTCAACACAAATTTTATGAGCCAGCAATAATTATTTTTAAGGATTAATCATGTTTTAGTTTGGATTTATTTAATATATTTTTTTACATCTTTAATGTTTGAGTCGCAAGGTTCTTATTAACTATTATAAAAATGTGTAATTGAATTGTATAATGGAGGTTTAAATTGTATCGGTTTTATTTAATTGTGAAAATTACTCATTGTTCTGTGATTATTGTAATATTTGAGACTGATTTAAACATAAAAAGTGATTTGTTATTACGAATTATATACGTTTAAAGTTGATTACGTAAAATTGTTGTTTTATTTCTATTTCCATGTTATCATTCTAGCAGGGGCAATAAAAAACTAGGAATATTACTGCAATATTCCGACGTCAGAGCGCAGCACTAGCACAAACCGTAAACAAATGTTTGACAAGTAAATTCTATAAATGGCAAAAAATTGGTGAGTTAAACAACATATTAAAACTTGGATGAGTTTCGCAGAGTGGTTACAGTGAGAGTTCTCAACTAACCCAATGACATTTGGCGCCATGGCGGTTTGTTTATGTGCTAGTGGCGCCCTCTGCGCCAAGCTTTGGGTAATTTTCCATATTAAAACTGTTTCGTCAACAACGGTCATTACCGTGTTTAGTATGTCCTTACCGTTCATTCAATAACTTCTGTTTTGTAGACTTTAAAAATAAATACATGAGTGACAACAACCTATTTGTGGATTTTCTACTTATTGCAGTTATCTTATTTTAATAATTACATAATGTTGTCCTTACCGGGATTTTAGGGTCCTTACCATTTTTTAAAACGTTTATTAACAACGATACGTTTGTCATAATTAGTGTACACGCAAAGTAGAATATTTGTAATTACTATGGCAATGCATTACACGTATTTTTAAACAAATATCAGAATTTTTTTTCGTGTCCATCGAAAAGCGTGATTTGGCGGAAATGCCCGGCCGTGACAGGCCGCGATATCGCTCCAATCTGCAAGAGCCTTAAGTAACCCATGAAATAATTTTACTTACTCGTTAATTGGTAAACAGCTTTGATTTGCCCTATCATGTAGGTAATGGAACATTGTGCAGCTTCAACTCCATTGCGCAATGATCAGGAACTATCAAATAACTTATTATTTGATCGTTTTCCTGATCACTGCGCGATGTAGTGAATCCTATCGCAGTACTTATCTTAATAATTACCTACTGCGATAGGATTCACTATGAAGTCTACGGAAGCTCATATGTTGGCTATTTTATTTTATTGGCTTAGGCTTAGGTTACCTTAAGCTATGAATTCTCCATGGCCGGCTTAAATTTGAATATGCTCTTTCAAAGCTAAAAATAGGAATCAGCGTCTGTCTCGGAAGAATGAAGGTCATTTTGAATGCTGATTTGTTGTTACGTACAGTCAACCACAAAACGCGATTAACACTACTTTTTTTTAAATCTTATAACTTATGTATTAAAACAAATTATTTAAAACACAAAAAACCCGACTGCTAAAACACATAACTGAAAAGAGAAAAAAAAGCATTATAATCTATAGAATTTTGGTATCGCGAGCCCCGCCTGCTATACCAAAATGTGTTGTTTTATTTCAAGCTTTTTAATTTTGTTAATATACACACATCAAAAAAGTCTAAGCAAACGATTTTGAACGATTTTTACTATTGTAATATATTTATATTTCTTGTATAAATAATAACTAAGCATTTTTTGATGTATTAGTGACTAAAGCAACAAAATCCTTCATTCAATTGTTCATTTAATCACAATAATTAACAATATGTGTACCGTAACAAACGTAGTATAAAATAAGAAAAGTTAAAACGAAATTTAACTTTCATGTTTTACAAAATTAAATAACGATATTTTTTTTAATTATTTGGTAATTCAATACAAAGTGTGACCGCCTCTGTTGTTTAAAACGTGTCGGCAACGATTTTTCATTGAATTTATAAGATTGTTTATCTGATCCTGCGGCAATCGCTCCCAATGGAAGTCTTTCAGTTGTTGGGTTGTCGACACTTCGTCCAGGTTGTCTGGAGCATGTCCCATGCGTGCTCGATGGGTCTGAGGTCTGATGATTGTGCAGGCCACGGCAATTCCCGGATGTTTTCCACTGCCAAGTACTCTCTGGTCCGCCGAGCTGTGTGCGAACGCGAATTGTCATGCATCAGCGTGAAATCTGAGCCAAGACTTTGTGCAAATGGGTGAACATAAGGACCCGAGGACATTTTAACATAACTTTCAGCGTTCATATTGCCAACTACAAAAACGAGCTCAGTTCGTCTGTAGGTACTTCATAATACCCGCCCATACAATCACTGTAGAGCCACTGCACTTCCTGGACGTATCTCAGCCGTTCAGCAATTCCGGGACGACGATACGCACTCACCCTTCTCATATCAGGGCTTAATCCAAACCGGGACTCATCGCAAAATAAAATTTTATCCTATTGCTCCTGAGTCCATTTCAAGTGTTCCCTAGACCATTCGTTTCGACAGGCGCGATTCCCATGGCGTATAGGTGGGCACCTAATTGGGCGTCGTGCTCGTAGGCCGTATTCATGCGGCCTATTTCTCACGGTATGGTGGCTAACAACAAGACCGCTTGAGAATTGTAGCATTAAACCTATCTCCCGGGCGGTTAACAACGGCTGTCTTGCAGTCAGTTGCATGTATCGGTCCTGTCGAGCAGTTCTACTCCTTCCACGTCCTGGGTGCTGCTCAGCAGGATCCCCTGTATTAAATGACTGACACCAAAATGCCGAGATACCTAGGTCTGATTTCTTCCCGCTTGTAGCATTCCTACAGCTCATCAGCAGTCAAATGGCGTCGCTCCATGACATAAAAAATTACTCACCACTCATTTTTTTCAAAAACTGTATAACTTAAAATGATAAAAGTGAGATAAATACCAAAAGTATCAAGCAAGGAAACAACATGAAATCGAGAAAAAATAATTAGCTTTAATTTTAATGAAAACAAATCACAATCGAAGTTTCTATTTTTTTAAATCAGCCAGTATGTTTCCGAGAACAAAAATAATGTACCTATACCAATCTATAGTTTGTTAAGAAAAAAATAAGATGTCAATTAATATTATTTGATATCAACATTGTTGTAATTTATTTTTTAAAACCTAATTATTGTATTAAATCCCTTATTATTGTATTTGCAGCTGCAATATATAAATATTTTATAGCCTATGTCACTTCTATAGTTAAGACGAATCTAACGACATCTCATTAATATGGTAAAATCGATCAAGCCGTTTTGGCTACAGAGTGTGCCAAAGAAATAGACATACATACATGCATACTCTCGAAAAACATTACCCTCCTTCTGGGGCAGTCGAGTAAAAAGCAGTTTTTCGAATCATTCTGTGTCGATTTTGATGATATGTAAAGTGAGTGTTAATAGGACTTTTGTTGCTGATAGTAGATACCTACTCGTATATATGTAAATTATTCTAGAAAAACTTGTCTTAGTAAATAATCTGACACCTGAATTAATTACCTACCTATTATAGCAGGCAAATGTTCCTATCTCTGCTATGCTCGTTAGGAGATCGTTAATCTACTTAAGCATTTCCTTCTTAGTGTTAATTACTTGGTACCTACTTACTTATTTTACTAACCATTGTTATTAAAATAAATATTTTCCACGATATCGTGACCGTGAAAAAATTAACCACATGTGAAACATTTCGTTGGCTAAGCGTGGAGTAAAAGTATGCGAAGGCTCGAGAACTCCATTGATTGTTCGGCCTCCCAGATTTTCCCACGTACCTACTCGTATGTTGCAAATCTAATTAGTCCATGGCTGGAAATAGACATACCAAGGCATGGCAGTCTTATTTAGTTTCTAATGTTCGAAATTAATAAGCTTAGTGGCCGTAGTCAAGTCCGTCGGATTATCTTATCCACGGCGAAAGAGCTGACCGTGGCAGCCAGCATATCACCTATTTTAACGTGCTCATAAAAATGCTTCCATATTTTTGATACCAGGTCCCTGATTACATGAAGCTCGCACCAGACGCTTACGAGCGCGTCAAGAACCTACGTAGCGATGTTCCCGCCATCTCGCCAGCGGCAACGCGCATAGCTGGCTACCCTCGTTCACCCGAGCCAACCGTCGACACGTGTATGCACCCGCCTCCCGAAACTGACGGCCCCTGTGCCCCTCGCAAGGAAGAAGACGTCGCCTTCGCTTGCCCACACGTTGAACCCAAGATGCCATGCTGCGACCCTGATGATAGAGAACGAAAACAAGCTGCGACTGCCAAAGATATTGCTTAGAAAGACGTTTTTGTTATTTTTTACAAGATATCCTTTTTGGAAATTCCATTTGATATCGACATTCATTGATTTTATAAAGTATTACTTTTTAATGAGTGGCAAGTCAGTATTAATTCGCCGGTCATCTTTCAATGCCCCTTTAAAATAATTCAAGTATTTTTGGTCTGTATATTTTGTGATGACATTTGCAAACTCTATCATGAACATTATTTTTATAACCTTGTTTTTTGCGAAATCCGGAACGATGAGACTCAAATAATCTAAGATTTTAAATAAAAAATAAAAATAATATGTGCCTTTTGTATTAACCCGACAGACGTTGTCCTGTCAAAAAAGCGAAAGGTCCACTTTTTAATATAAGAGGTGGGGACCTTTTAGATTTAAAAGTGTTTCATAGAAGGACCCCCGACAGCAATGACAATTTTATTTATCTTTTTAGTCAGCCTGTAAATGAGTGACCTTTCGCTTTTTATAATACACAGATTAACTAATACAACTTGTTTTTTACTTTTTAGTCCGTTTTTGGCAGGGCAGTCTTGTTTTTTTTTTATTTATTCATTTTAGTGACAAGTTTTATTTTAAAACATGTGCACTAAAGGTGGTTTTTTATACTCTCACGGCGAGGCGAGGCGTGGATGGCGTGGAGATGAAATGTTTGTTTTGCATGTACACCGTACCTATGTAAAATTTATGCCGAGATTTTTTTTTATAATATTGGCATGTGCTCATCACGGCCTTCAATTTGATACCCCAATTGTAATAAATGAAGTTTTTGTTTCACATTTGAAAATGCAATCATACTGCCGCTACATAATTTTTTTCAAAAATATTTGCCTATGTCACTCGGGATGATTGATATAAGGATTTTAACGATACCCCATACATATAAATCTGTTCAGGCCTTTAAGGCTGTGCGCTGCGTTAAGCGGGCGTCCGTCGCGGGCGCCCCCGTGGCGTGCTGTTTCATGTAATCTCATAGATCAGCGCTGCGTGCAGCGGGTCGCCCGTCGCACGCGGCGCGGGCGGCGGGACCCGCCCCGCGGGCGACGGGTGTCCGTGTGACGGAGCACGCGAGCGGAGATGTTTCTAGGAAATCAGTGAGCGTCGTTGCGTTATCCGTGCCGCACGTTCCGTGCTTGTACAGTATTTTTCATAATTTGATAACAATGAGTATTATTGACACGAAACGTGTCATCGCCCCGTTTTATGGGATATGTCTAATGACTTATATAAAGAAGCGGCGCTGCGAGAGGGGAGACCGTCGCGGGCGTCCGCGACGGAGTAAATTTGTTCGCGACGGACACCCGCGACGGACGCCCGCTTAACGTAGCGCACGGCCTTAAAGTTATGGTGGCAAAAATAAATGCATACATACATACATACATAAACCCTAAACATATTACAGTCCTTTTTGGGTAGTCGTGTAAAAAGTATCCTATGTCCTAATGCAGCTCATAGTCTACCTATGTGCCAATTTCATCAAAATCCATTCAGCCGTTTTAGCGTGAAAGCGTAACAAACCAGCAAACAAACTTACTTTCGCATTTATAATATTAGTTAGGATTCAGGTGGTTCTGATTTCTGAAGAAAAAGAAGTACAAATCTAAAATAAAAAATGTAATAAAATATCACTTATTATTAACATTTTTACAATAATTCACAAACATGTTTTAGCTTTTTGAATACATTTACAAACAAACACGAAATAAATAACGAAAGGAATGTAATATTTATAATAGAAAACCAAGATACCATATTTATTATTAATCTATTTCCAATAATTGTTTATACATTAGATTCACCTAATTATTATATTTATTTAATACATTTCAAGAAATACAGAATTTGTAGCTACAGGTAGACCGTATCAGTTGTATTAGAAAATATTGCCTGAATCAAGAACACAAGGTTATTTTTTATCAAACCAATATACCTTTTAGCTAAATGAATGAAATATCATATTTTTTGTTTAACAAACTATTAGTTAACTCAGCTTCGAACAACCAATCTTGATCTTTTACTAGCGCTGTGCCCACTACTTGCTCCAGATTGATTAATTTAGGATTAACCCAAACTAACTTCAATACTACATTTCACCCCTAGAGATATATTTTTAAAGTAGGAAAGTACATCAGTGTCGGACGCCTCGACTCAGGGTTCAAGTAACAACAGACAGAACAGAATTGGATTTATTTGAGGCAGTTTCGATTACAATTTTTAATTGGAGGTTACGAAAACAGGTATAATCAATGTGCAAAAGACACGAGATGTGGAAAGACAACAGAAACAGCACTGAGTATTCTGGGTCACAAGGAGGATAGATTAATGAGGATTATGAACACACCAGTTGAAAGGCCAAAGGGTGACTAAAATACTTCTCAGCCGTTCGTGATTCGTCCCACAAATTTTAATTATGTGGGGGGTCCATCAGTGGACGACTGCCACCTGCGTAATAGTAATTAAAAAAAGGATTCCGTAGTTGGGATTACTAGAGACGAATTTATTCCAAAAACAAACTTAACATTGTAGTTGAAAAACCTGTTCTCTCGTACATCGATATATGCCACGGTCAATTCTCCAACTGCAAATTTAAGTTGGTCGAATATAACTCGTTAACTTGTAAAGCTTACTTAGCCGTGATAGTTTTCCTTTTAATTTCATTATATGTACTACTGCCATGAATTTTTTCACATCTCCATAAACAACCAATGTTGCAAACGTGCAATTTTTGCAAAAAAAATATTTTAGCACTTTGTGGGCGTGATTAATATGTATACCTATGCTAAATTACAGCTTTCTAGTACTAAGCGTCTCTAAGCTACAGTGGGATCAGACAGACATACAGACAGACAGACAGACAGACAGACAGACACAGCAGACAGACAGACGGACATGGCGAAACTATAAGGGTTCCTTGTTTAATACGGAACCCTAAAAATATATCTAAATGCAGGATATACATATTAATAATATTGATGCTAGAAATTACAGTCGTATGATCGTCGCACAAAAACTAGTCGGTATTTCGCAGCCCAATACTCTTACTAAATAAAAAGCAAGCAAGAATATGGACTACGTTTTTTTTCCGTAACATTTTGCAAACTTTTACGTAAGTAACAAGAAATCATTGCACATTATTTCATTGACTGATTCGATCAAACGTCTGTTCTAACTTTGCAAAGTATGATGGGAAACTATAAAATAGGACAGAAATTCGCATTAAAATGAAATGATTTAGAGAAACCTTGAATAAAACAAAATAAACCAATAAATAAACGATGGAACTCTTCGGTTGATCGAACTCTTTACAGTAATTCTACATGGTATGCAAGTGTAACGCAATCTTCACTTAGATAACATCCAACTTTTATTGCTTGCAGTAATAACTACAGTTTGCTTGGATACAAATCCACTAATATACATACGTACTTATTGCCTATTGTATCAGTGACGGCGAGAGCAAAAATGACCTTGAATGTTATTCAAGGTCATTTTTGCTCTCGCCGCTGTTAATGATCATAAATCAATTTGAAATCAATAATTACACTGGCGATGTTTATAACGATTGCGCTATACTTGGTCAAGGTTCAACCGTCTATCCCCATGATACGATTTCAGAAAGAAGAAGGTAGAGCGAACGTTCGGGGCGTTAACCACCCCCATGGAAATTAATGAACTCAATAATGTCAGACACACTTTTTGTGACCATACGACACCCCAAGTTACTCTTTACCCAAAAATCAACATTTGAGATTATCTATTTTAAGGGATATCTTATGAGCTATTGCACGAAAATATGTAATCAACGGCTATTATTGTCAATGAGGATAGAGGAATGCACCCCTTATCGAGAACTGTACCAACTGGCAACTACGTCAAATATACAATCACGAGCACAATAACAGTCAGGGTAACAAACATGCCCCCAAACAAGACATACTTATCCTGAGACACCCTTCGTTCTATCAGCGATATGGTTGCGTTTGATAAACCTAGAGTATTGGCCAAGTCTATTAATCGTCTATGAGCTCCTTTTAACGTTTCACGATTGTACTTCAGCGTCTCCAGAATATTTGAACCTGGAACAAATTAGAAGGTTATAAGGTTTGAAGACGGCAGGAAGTCTGCAGATCCTGTGACACTGGACCGAGGGAGTGATAGGTATGTTCCTAGCACAGGACTAAGCGAAGACATGAGAGGAAGACTGTGGCTTCTTGCAAATAAAGGACCAACCTCTTCCAAGATAACTTGACTACTTTTAATACATTAGCAAACAAGATTTATTTTAAAACTGGTTTAGATACTGATCAGAGACTGGATCAGATGGATATACGTAGAGTAAAAAAAACCAGGCAGCCGCAATGAGTGGGTGAGAGTCCAAGCAGAGACCCTTTAGCAGTGGACAAACACGTGCATTAATGAGTATTTAAACCTATCGGACCAGTATAATTGGCTATTAGGTAGTTACTCACCCAACTTGTGTACAGCCAAGGTCGAGTCGTTTGAGAAACAAATGTAAAAAATACATAATTCTTACATATTAAATTGTTATTAGAAGGTTGTTAGGCAGAGCATTTACGACAACATAATTAAAAATATTTCCTTAAGATAATAATTGAAACAATAATAGCGTGAAGATCACAAGTGAATTTTATATATTTTATGATAATTAAAAAAAAAAGGTTTACTGATAATTATAAATAGTCTTCTCAGAGACGGGCAGCCCGCTGCGGATGAAGTAATCCCGATCTAGGCTGCCGATTCGAAAAACTTCAAGTTTGTGTATTAAGTTTACCTTGATACGGAGCGGTCATGTCAAGTTGCTTAGTCCGGTGTTATTATTTAAGAGACTATTAGTGATATAAGACATAATATTTGTGCGTGGGTGTTGTGTGGACTGTGGTACAAAAAAAACAAGATGTGGTAAGTGCCCTTTTTCTGTTATTTTTACACTGTAATTTTCACTTATATTTTATTTTATAAGACGTATCTCATTTTCCCTGATCACACGCGTTTGATAACGATTCAAAACAGGCATAATCAACTTAAAATCCATGTATTGTAAGCACAAAGAGCCAATGATTTCATGATGTCGTACAGACTACAACTTGTTTTTATTGTTTGTGTGTATTTTATAAAAACAAAATACACGTGCGGTGATGTCAGCGCGCAGCGCCACGTAGCGTTGGTGTTCACAGCGGCACCAACGTAACTCGGATCAGAGTCAATCGTACTTAGTTATAGATAGGTTTGTAGGTACAGCGACCACAGCAAATTAATTATCTGGTTTCATTGCCGTCCATCGTAACTATGTCGTGGACGGCTAGATTACTTTGCTGTGTGCACTTAAATGAGTCCAACCAATAAGATGATCCGGGGACCCATAAATTCATAAACTAGAGGTACACTGTCCCGTTTCTAGGCGACATTGGACCATTAGCTATCTTATATCAAGTAGTCCGAACTAAACAACGTCTGGATTTAGGTTTAGCGTTTAACGACCACCTACGCTAAAATGGTGGACTATTTCTTTCCTGTTATACTACAAATCAAAACAAGGGGCATTAGTCATAAGTTCTTGCGTGGTATTTGTGTACGCTGTTCGCAATTTTCCCCCTTAGACAATCTTAATGTTATTATTACTGTTTACGTTACGTGATTAACGACTTTAAAGCAGTTTCGGGGATTTCCGACTAATTTTGGACCCTACCATAGCCCTGACCACACAAATGGTCTAGCACAGATTATGGAAATGTTTGCAATCAACAAAAACAAGACGTTCAGGCCTAGCTTATTGGGTACAATAAAGTTATAAGCGCCTACCAAATAAACAATAGCAACAATGTGAATTAAAGCAACACCTGCAACACTAAAGTTTAAGTACAAAATGGCTAACGTCATTCATATTGTAAATGCATGGAAAATTGATCCTCCAGCCCTCAATATGTTCATTATGGTTTTTTTTAGTATCACATCTTAGCCCAGAATCACCCAATGTTGCGAATAGGCCTACTCACTCTTCATGATTTAGTGCATGTCTTGTAATCCCAGGGTATATCACGGGAAGGTTCAAAAGGGTTACCGAGGCCCCTGGCAACACAGGCAACGGAAAGGACACGGGTGGATTTTAGTCAGTAAGAGTCTGACACACCCTCCCGCTCCGCCCAGAGAGGGAGAAGTTATTTGATAATTTCCCACCGAAAAAAAACAAATCATGGGTAAGCATTTGCCAAGTAGTAATAACCCAGCCCCTCATCCCCTCTTCATCTTTGTAAGGACCCCTCTGACAAAGAATTGGGAAAATTTCTATACATATCTCCATTTTTGACATCGCACCATAGAAATCCTCCTACATGAAAAATGACCTAGACAAAGATCATTAGAAACGAAAAACAAAATGACAGATTGTAAAAAGATTTCTATCAATGTTAAAAATGGAGAAACGAAATGTCACTTTGTATAGAAAAAGCTATGTCTATTCTTCGTAGAAATAGAAACAGTCATGCTAAGCCTGCTGAGCACTGACCGTACAGCAAACAAAATACTACCAAAAGTTGTGTCTAGAAATATGTATTAACTGGCCTATTGGGTAATAGGCCAGGCATTTGCCCAGCAGTAGAAATTACTGGTATTAGTCTTTTTATGTCACACAATTGACTTCCAGACTGGCATGTGACAGATACAAATTACAAGTTGAGATTATGTCATACCTCAACTGATGTAGTATGTAGAGAATATCGACTCACAGCTGGCAACAAGTTTGTATATTCATTAGTATTTTGCTTGCACTATTAACAAATGCTTACAGCCAAACTGGTCTACTTTGCTTGATTCAACATATATGTATCTTTGGTACTTACCAGTATGAAGCATTTCATCAACGTTCCTGTGTGAATTCTGCAAGGACATCTGTTCTTGCGCCAAGTAGTCCACATTGATTGCGGTGTGGTCATGACCAAATCTTCGACTCAACAGTTGCTCTCGATCTTTGGCCTCTTGTTCACGCTTTATTCTTTTACTTTGAGCGGCTGAGAGAGATGCCTGAGAAAAAAATGGATAACATGAGATTGGTTACTTTAATAATTATAACATCTGTCCCTAATTAATGTGCTCTGCTCGACTTCACTGACAAGTAAAATTAATGGGTGTAATAGAAAACAAGCTTAGCATAAGGATGATAAGAATCCTGTATGAAGTCATTAACACATGATGAAATAATAATAGCCATAATCCATTCAGTTCATTTTGGAAAACTATTAGAATAATTTTCCTTGCCACCAAGAATTACTTTGTAACACTGCACGTGATGCAAAGGAATGAGAAACATGTCGTTTTTTTTTAGGTGGGAACTTATCAAATAACTTCTCCCGCTCTGGGCGGAGCGGGAGGGTGAGTCAGACTCTTACTGAAAAAAACCCACCCGTCTTGCTTCTGTTGCCTGTGTTGCCAGGGGCCTCAGTAACGGACTTCCGAACTTTCCCGCGACCCCGGCAGGCATCGGCCCTAGTGGACCCCTACACTTGTGCTGTCGACCCATGGTGACCCAGGTGAGCTACCCATTGCTCACCGTCCGCAAGCCCGCGCCTACGGTGGCCGGAAATCCGCCTAGGATTTCCGACACCCAGGGCGTCTCCTGCGGCGGCTACGGGCGAGAGGGCGCGAAATTTGCCATTACTGCTTCGCAGGTGATGGCTGCACATGCCCTCTCACTCCGTACCATGGCCTGAACCAGGGCTGGACGCCAGATATCTCTGCCGCCGATCGCCTCCACGAGGACATGGGCAGACTTCCACCAACAATATGCTCCAACATGTCCTCTGGGTGATCCACACAGTGGTGACACCTTGGCGTTTCCTCCCGCTTGTCGTGCGCGTGTCCGGTGAGGACCTGCGTCAGGCGGAAGGTGTGGACGCCATGGCCTCTAGCCACTCCTCAAAGAGGGGACTTATCGCCGCAATTGCGGCGTGCCCAGCACTGGGGGAAATAATTCCTGAGAACAGATTGTAAGTATGAATGAGGATGGCTATAAGAATAGAAAGGCATATCTCGGTCTAATTACTTGAAAACAATCAATTGTTTTCTTAGAAATCATAAATGCATCAAGTGGCAGGTGATAAGTCTAGAAAGGGGGTGCATTCTGAGATTTGATTTTGAGAGTTAATGGTGAAATATGTGTTGGTGGAGATATATTATGCCATGCCAAGCTTATATATTGAAATAAGAGCAGTGTGGTATCAGAGAAACGTAAAATAAGCTATGTTAATAAGTTTAAATCTGTGGTACCTGAATATGTTTGTTGTCATACTTTAGTTGGTCAACCCTCATTTTAGCCATAGGCCGCTGGTTGACGGGTGTTTTGAAGACGTATATATCCAAGCGCTCGCAGTTTCTGTAATTAAGAATATATAAAATTGAATAAATTACGAAAAAAAATACAAACTATCCCAACATTAGGTTGACATCAGTTCTTCAAATGACAGGAATATTAAGTAAAACCACAAATTAGGAAGGTAATTCAATTAGCATAATCCGAAATATATTGTGAAATCAACTTACGCACTAATTGCATTAATTTTCGACTGAATAGCGTTTTCTATTCCCTCATAGTTAGAAGGATCTCTATCTAACTTCTGAAACAATTCCGCAGTTTCTTGTATCAACTGATTAGTCTGATGATACAGAGTTTCCATTTTGAGCCAATTTCAGTATGTAAAATTATAAACACAAGAGAATCCAATAATTTAGTCTTAAAAAATAGAAAAGCAAAGCTAGTACAATTAACTAGGGTTGAGAACGTTTTGTTTTGTTGTCGTACAGCTGTCACATAGTTTTAGTAAGACTAAAACATCATCTTTTTATCACAGATACGCAATAAAATTAAAATTATTTATTAACGAGTTAGAATCGGTAATCCATTCATTATGGAAGGACTGGGGGCAACCATCACCTCTTATAGCAGTATAATTTTAATATTACTTCCACTTGAGAAAGAGATGGAGCTATAAGTCGTGTACAGCACCATTACGTTCCCACTGAAGTAATATTATAATAATACTACAATTAGAGGTGATGGTTGGTCCCCTGAAGTTATGTCGTCGTTGTAAAACCAACACCATTTGTAGCCATATGGCTACAAATGGTGTTGGTTTCCTTCTGGGCAAAAACTCAAAACTATTATGTCGAACTGTTATTCAAAACTTTAATAACGAACCAGAAAACAATGTTAATTAACAGGGAAATAGCCAATTATGTTTCATTTCGTTACGCCAAATGCATTTACTGTACCGTCACTTCCGAGCACCTTGATTAGTTATATCATATATAAATGTTGTTTCTGTCGATTTGTTTCGATTGCAATTGTTTTATTCATTAGTCGATTTTATAAAACGCTGAGCGACCATCACTACTGCTAGAATTGTCAATTTTCATTTTGACGTGGCCGGGTTTTGCAGTTTGTTCGGATACCTACACGATTTGTTGTTGGTGAAAGTGCAATTACGAGAAAAGCTAAAAATGACAAATAAAATACTGCACTCAGCCTCATTATTATAGCGTCTTCATTCTAAATAATTATTTTAGAAGAATATCTTTTATTTTATCCTTTGTAAAAAAAAGCAACATCTACGTTTTTCTACCTACTCTGTGGTAATCTGTATCTGTAACTGTGATTCTGTGAATGAATGAAACGTCACGTCAACCTTATTTGTCATCCGTTGAACGCGTAAAATATCTACTTTCCCTGTTGTGTGAATGAAACTAAGGAAATTTTTGTATAAATAGGGAAAAACTGGTGCGTAAAAGTGATTTTGAAGACGAATAAACTACAGTTACAATGGGGGATGCGTGCCAGGCCTGTCTAACCAGGGTGCCTCATGCCACTCTCATCGCAACGATTATGTGCTGCCTGGGCGTGGGTGTGTTCTGCGGGACTATGTACCGGGGCTCAGCTCTTTCAATACTTATGTTCGATGAAGTATTTCACTTTCGTCTCATATGGATCGAAGCGCTGCAGATGATATTCATCGTAGGCAGCGCCTGTATGGCAGCTCTTGGCTTCATGCTATTGTGTTTGGGTTGTTTGACAACAGGTGCCACTAGACAGAAAGTGTACCGTGCATGGAGAGCGCGCGTCGGTGGACGAATATCCTGCGCCGTATTTATGATAATCACTTACATATTGACATTTGTATGGATCATGTTGCTAGGATTCCTAGTTATTACAACATTCCTATTTACGATATTCTGGAAACTTTGCTCGAAACCGAAAAACATTGATCTATCTACATGCATTGACTTTACCCAATTTGACTTCATGTTCCCATCAAGTGTTAAGCAGGAGGATATGAGAATCTGTGAAGCACACAAAATTAAGCTATTTTGCAAGGACTATGTTGAGAAAGCAGAGTTTATGTTCATTCTGGCAATGGTATCCTGTATACTTGTGATATTGAGTTTGGTACACTATTTGATGTGCCTGTCAGCCAACTACGCACACATCAGGGATCATGAGAAGTTCCAAGAGTTGCAGGAGCTGCAGTACCTGACCAACCCTGACTTGCATGCCTCTAAAGATCGTTTCTAGTATATGGCCCGCGCACCTCTCCTGCGCTCACTAGAAGCTACAACTAAAATGTGACAAAGTTAAGTAATTGACTGTACATTTGACAAAATTTGGTGTTCACTGACAAATTGAATATAAAGAAAAGACTGATGTTCAGTGAATAATGACTTCAAAAAGGTAGCTTCATAGTTGTAATTGTAACTAATCATGTACCTATTGTATTTCACATATCTTATTTCCACTGTTTTGATGATTCTGTCCACACATTTGAACATTCCTTTATTTGTTAGGTGTTATCAGATGATTTGTTAAAGAAAAGCAAATATTTAAATGTTTAGGTGCTTATTTAAGTATTACTTTGACTTTGTTTAATTGACTTGTATTAGTAACCTAGTGATTGTATTATTATAAGATACCACCATTTATGTTAATGGTGACAACCTTATTATTGATGTGCCCCTAAAGTATCTGTATGTAATTTTATATATTATCTTAGACAATATTCTGCCCATCTATTTGTATTGGTACTTCATTTGGAATCATTGATCAATCTCAATTTATAAAACTCTTATATCACAATTGAACGGGTTTATTGTTCAAAGTTTAGTACAAGGAATTATTATTTAAACAATTTACTGAAGGACTTAATTAAATGTTTATATATTACAGCTGTAAGGAACCATAAGTTGTTCATTTAATTAAATTAAAACTAGATGTAAGTAATTAAAATTAGTAGACTGAATATTTACCAATAATAATATTTTGTTAATTTTAGTACATACAAGGTCCTCCTTTCAATAAGATTGTTGATATTCCATTGTTTGAAAAATGAATAAAAATGCAACTGTTCTAATAAACTAGACTGATCTAGGATCTTACTGCAACCACAAAATAACTTTCAGTACTCTTGTTAGTAATCTTTTATTCAATGTAGATTTCTAGTAGGACCTTAATTTACCCTCTGTGATTGGGGCAACCAAACCACCTTTGTAAAATTTTGACAGCTCCAGATTTTTTTTGTCTGTACAATTTCAAACACCGAGTACCTAAACTTTATCATTGGTTTCTTAGCAGGTTATAACCATAAACATAACATCACGCCTTGTTTCCCCGGGCAGAGGTGTACCCATAGTACACCCTCATTTCGCCAGTTATGTTTAAGCCCCATGTAGTATGGAGTGAGCCTATTGCCATCAACCGGGCACAAATCCAGACTAGGCTGCTACTGAGAAATTCCAGATAAAAAAAAAACACTAACTCTTTGCCTGACCCGGGAATTGAACAGGACCTCATGCTCAGCAGTAACAGTGCTTGCGAACACTAGACCTAATGGGGCAGTTATCTTTCAAAATAAAGATGACCAAATAGAAGTAATTTTTATGTTAATTAATGCACAAACACTTTTTACAGAAGTATTTAGAAAATGAAACGTAGTTTTTATTGAACTTGCATAAATGTGCCTGTGAATAAATTTGAACATAGTCAAATTACATTGAATTTTTTGTATATGATAAAAAAATTAATGTAATTTGACAACTATGTATATGAAACAAAACGGATTGTAGAAATGCATTTATTTTGTTGATGCTAGGAAACAATTAGGAAATATTTTTTAAATTTTCTTTTAGGATGATGATTCATTATTGAAGATCTTGTACACTTATTAATAGTACTGATGTACCTAATTATAAGTTGCACGTAATTATTTAAGTGAAAATGTATGAAATCTGATAGGTTTTTTTAATAAATGTTCGTTTTTATAAACTTTTTTTTAAATTCAACTTGGACTCACTACATCCAAGTACCAAATTCCAGACTAAAAGGTAGGGTACCTATAATAAGTATGTGTATGCGTTCAAATTGAAACGCGTAAAAACAGTCGCTTGTCTTAGATAAAGGGATATTGCAAGACTAAGGATAAAGGAGACCATCAGGTAATACCGTGCCAGCGTAAAATTATGAGCAACAATCGCCTTGAAACGCGCCTGTTAGTCTATTGTCAATTAGATACACACTTTAGCGTCGACTTTCGAGTCGCACTACAGACAGTGATTTTCTACTTGACAAATCAGCATGACAGGATACAAGAATAGGTTACAAGTGGTGACGACATACAGTTTGTAAGAGGCTTGACTAAATCGCTATGAAAATTGGCTAGATAGTAAAACAAGACCGTAGATATTAACTAAAGTGCCTAGATATATTTAAGATTTTGGCTAAATATAGAAACACGTCGTTTGTCGGTAGCTATATAGGTACCCTGTGTCATATACCTAAACGTGCGCGTAAATCGCGCGATAGTCGCGTTCGGTTAGGACAAGGCCGTACACATGTAGCTTATGTAAATATATCAGTAACCTAGTGTAAAGTATTGTAGCAAAAAGGCTAATGTATTTATAATCGTCCAACAAGTTAAAATAAGAGTAGGAAATGTGATGTGGACCTTTGACGGTGGGTGCAGGGGTCAATTTCAATTAGATCTCATTAAAGCTGAACGTGACGCGACAGCGCGACAAGTAGGAACGTGGATTATAAATTAGCTGGTTTATTAGACGCCACCAAAACGTCAATCCAGGATTTAAAGGGGTAATGGGGTAATAGCTGATTTTTGCGTTATGCTCGTGAACGGGTGCTGCTTGTGGTGACTGGTCATCTTGCTGACCATTGTTTTGTTTTGTTATTAGTACTTAATTAACTGTTTATTTATTTTACTTTGATGGTCCTAGTTCATCATTTGTGACTTACAGCTATAGCTATAGGTACCTATGTAAGCAGGCACGTCCTTTATGCTTGGAGGCTTTTATTTGGGTATTAAGTTCTGTTTACGTTTTTATCTCTGCTTGAGAATGTATAGTTTTCGATGTAAATATTTTCTTTTTTTTGTTGGTATAGTGGTGTGCTGGTTGACATATGGCTAATAATTTAATGTTTTGTGTTTCACGTAATGTAAATTGTTTTGCATACTGTTGTATAGAATCCATTTCTTTTTCTCTAACTGAACAGACAGCTGTGCTGCTGGGGAGTTTGTTGACCACTTCTTCCCAGCTAAAGCACTAGTGGTGTCACACCAGAAGTGGTGAACCCTTCACCACTTCTGGGCGGGCGTTTTGGGGGACTGTCTTATGTAATTTTGACGTTCGAAAAGTGCTGATTCTCAGCCTAGTTTGAATTAATGACTTGATTTTAAAAACGGTCAGCGGCAATTGCGTAACACACATAAAATGACAATTGATCGTAATCGGTTTCATTTTGACAGTTCACTCACGTTCATTCCGTTATTTACGTTGTTGAGCTGACGAATTTTTCAAACCTATGAAGCAATGGATTAGCAATATGCTTCAAAACTTTCGGATTGTGATTCAAACTGTTTTACGCAATAAGGATGCTGATCAGGCCCAATGGCATTCTGAAAACCTACTTTTACCTATCTACCATAAGTAGGTTGGCAAAAAACTGATTTGGTTATGAAATCGATAACTTTATTGTTTTAATAACAAATAAGTAAAAATTCGAGCACATCCACCTGCTATAGAAATGAAGAGCAGCTAGCTACATGAGTGGTACGTACCACATACGGGTACTTACTTACATTAGTACGATCTATGATTTCCTAAGCAGGTACGGTAAGCAACATAAATAGATCAACTCTGTTACTTTTTCATTTGGTCTAAAAGGGAAAATTATGCGTTTCTCTGCTTTTCAACATTCCATATAATAGCTAAGAATTTATTTTAGGTTCTCTATAAATTTTAACATCTGTTCCAATTGGTTTTTACATTCTTATTTATACAGCAAAAAAGTTTAAACAATTCGCATTTTTTTTTTTCTGGATTAGTAACAGAACACATTTTTTCCCGACTTGAAATCCTAATAAAATACCTCAAAAATCTACGCTGGCAAATCGATAAAAGTTTCAGTTTAAATTTAAAAATTTTAAAGTAAAATCTTTCGTTAACGATAACTTTATATTTGTACTAAGACATACCAAAATAAAAATATATGTTTAATAAAACTCGCTTAAGTTTCATTTGTCAAAAGCGCATTGGTTATTTTATTTCCCGTACACTGAAGTGTTAAAACGACTTTTGCTGCTGACCGTACCTATATACAGGGCGTCCCACGGTTATGCCACATGGAGGGAAAGTACCTTGAATATTGTAGATGGAACATTTTACTGATAGAAGACATTATTTGAATTAAAAAACCGGTTGAACCGGAAATCGAACCCGTTACACGAGAAAAATAATCATTCTGTAGCTTTATCATGCCGATCGAAAGGCTTCATCATGAGGATTATTTTTTGCTAAATAACATAGTGTCACAAATAAAAGGAAGACCTTGAATATTAACATTTTTAATACAAAATTAATCAATTTATCAAATGCTCAAAATGAGTCCCTGTTGAATACAAAGTCGCACTCTTTTGATTATTTCGCTCCATGTCGATTTTTTGATCTTGTTGTGGTGGATATTTAGAAAAATACGTTTAAGTTCTGCTTGTAGCTTGTGGACACTTTCATACTGGTTCTTGTAAACTAATTTTTTTACATAACCCCATAAAAAATATCTAACGGGGTTAGATCTGGGGATCTCGGCGGCCATCTTATTTGTCCATTTGTCCCGATCCAGGGATGAAATTGTCCATTGAGATAGTCCCTTGTTCTGTGACTTGTTTTGAGACGGAGCGGATCTTGCTGAAAAGTAAGGTTTTGTCGTTCTGCAACCGAAGATTATTTATCTCATTTCTCAAAATCTCAAGTATTTCTAAATACCTTTCCGTATTCAAATGCCGTTCGTAAAAATGTACTAAGAGGACCCGGTTTTTTACAATCCCACACCAACAGGCACTTGATTATTAGTCTCGCGGATACGTAAGGGATTCTCCCTGGACCAAACGCAATTATTGTGTCGGTTGTACATATAGCATTATTGCTGAAGTTTGTCTCGTCTGACCAGATAATACTTACCTATTTAGAAAATACTTATCCTCTAGGATGAGCCCCTCGATTTCATGGCAGAAAATAAGTCGTCTTTCAGCATCACCGGGCAGTAATTTTTGTACCAATCGCACTTCAGTGTAATTTTGATTTTTTTAGTACACGGTGTATTTTGCTTTTCGAAATTCCGATTACTTCTTCACCTTCCCTCACTGTACTTTTAGGATTTGCCACAAAGTATATCAAAATGTCGAGTTCATCGTCAGTGTTTATCATTTGGTGCCGCGGTTGTGGTAAGCGATGATCGGAACGTCCCAAATTTTGCAGATTACTCACCAACCGTTTCATAATAAATCGAGATGGTGTATTTCTATCAGGATATCTTTCGCGGTGCCATTGTAAGGTTAATGTTATGTTTTTGTGGTTCAAAAAGTATGCTTCCATTAAATCAAAATTATTTTGATACGGCCATGGTTATGTAAAAAAAATCACAATAGAATGCAAAAATCCTACAATGAAAATCACATAAACAAAAGAATAAAAGTTTGAAAATGGAACACATGTTTGAATTACATAATACATAAGCAGCCTATAATGTTCTCACTGCTGGGACACAGGCCTCTCTGTAAGAGGGAGTGGGCCGTAATCCACCACGCGGGTTGGTAGATGTCACATGTCTTCGAATGTTTGGTTCTTTTTTAATTATTTCTATGGAATCAGCCAGCTGCATTGCGATGGACAAAATAATTTACGCGTCTATATACAACCAGGTACCTACTAATTACGCATCTCTATCATTTTATCATGCACTTAAATTATAATAGGGAAATGATGCCTACTTCTCAAGTGGGTACATTTATTAGTAATAGGTACATAGGTACTTATGATAATGTCAGTTGTATGTCCTTACGGCAAATGTCAGCTTTTCATTTTTCTGAACAACATTTCACATCAAATGTAAAAAATCATGTTCTTCCTTTTATTTGTGACACTGTTATTTAGCAAAAACTGATCCTTATGATGAAGCCTTTCGATTTCAAATAATGTCTTCTTTCGGTAAAATGTTCCATCTACAATATTCAAGGTACTTTCCCTCCATGTGGCATATCCGTGAGACGCCCTGTATAGAATAGGCAGGTAGGTACCTAAGAACAGTGCCAGCGAGTACTTAGATAAAAGGCAAAATTAATCATTTCAGAAAACTTCAAGTTCTTCAGGCCGCTTTCGCTGCCGTCGTAATGTAAAAAGGCACGTCTAGCATTTTGTATTTTTTAGGAAATTGAGTTTTAAATATTTTGCTGGTTTTCGGAAATAAAATATACATAAGTAACTATGATAGTTTTATTTAAAAAAAACTAGTTTTTGCCCGCGGCTTCACCAGCCTGGATTTCGGAAAATATCCCACGGAACGTACTAAAGGAAATGAAAGCGATCGCATACCTTAGCCGAGCGCTGCGCCCGCCGCAACCATAATTATTTTGTTACGCGGAATTTTTAATCTGTGATATCTTTTAAAGCATTCATTTAAATGATATATAATGTAAAGGCATATTTTACTCTAAATTTAATTCCCAATTTAAAGAGCATATTTTATTGGATAAGGATTACTATAATACCGGTTAAGATAGCTTCGGAAATAACAATGAAATTTTTATCAAATTCTGAAAGATGAAATTCTGAATGATGATGTTTGGAAATACCACGCAAAACATTTAGCTTATTAAATTATTATTAAGAAAAGAGTGACATAACACGTTTTTAAAAATCTTAATATTATTTTTAAGAATCACAATTTAAAAGACAGAATTTTTTAAAAAAAACCAATTTAAAAGTATAATCAAATTATTAGCAAACAAAATAAAAAACAATTAAATATCAATTTAAAAACCTATTCATTCAGTCATATTGTGAAATGACATGAAGCAAGTAATTGAGTATCTATCACAAAATCAGTCTTTTTATCAAATCTTAATACTAAATTGTAATTATTTTTAGAAAACAGTTTGCAGTTTGAATTATAGGTACCTACTATCTTAATGATGCAGTGAACGATAAAATGAAACGAATTCGGGTAACCTTATGACTGGTGTGTCACCCGCAGTCAAAGCCATTAGATCGTTGTAATTTCTTGAGAAATCTTTGGTTGTTACCTACATTGAGTGGTAAAATTTGTGAGTGCAAAAAACAGAACGAGAAGTTACAGCAGTGTGATCAGTTTCGAAAAAAAATTGTAGGGGTCAGTCTTCATAAAAAATAATTCCATCATTTGTCTCCAATCTACCATTTCATCGGTGTCATCTTTTCGAACAGAAAGTAGCCATAAATTTTGTGAGAGTGCCTTAAAATCTAAAAAGTCCGAATAGCTTAGAGCTGTTACTATGTACGGTTGTCGTCTTTGTGCCAATTTTATAATGGGAATTAACTGAGAAGGGAGGAAAATATCACCACTTTTTTTAATGGCATAGTCAATGTCACTGAGCAGAGTTGCCCTCATTTTGGCCATGACAAGGGACAGAGATGCTTAAAGAAATTTCTTTAATTGAAAGGGAATTGTTTATAACGTAGAACGCTACAATTGAATTTTTGGTCTTTCTTAGGACGATGAAAAGATAGATTTTTACATTTAAATAGTTTTCTGTAAAGAGAAAGGCTGGGTTTCGGTGCTTCCTGCAAGTCTTCGACAAGCATTTGATGCATTTTTCTAATGGTTAAATCTGAGAGCAAATACTCACGAGTGGAATTGGCTCGACAGTAATGAGACTCTACTCTTGGGAAGCGCTTTAAGTGTCCTTCAACTAGAGCTTTGGCACAATCATCTTTTTGAATATTCGCTATTTTGCGTCCTCCACGTCTGTCTTTCTCCTGTATCCCAGAGGGCAACAACTTCTCTGTAGCTGTTTTAACTGTGCTCTCTCCAACTACTAAAGTATTAAAAAAAAAGTTCTACATACTTTCTTCCTCTCGCATCATTATGTAAATAGTACATTATAGTATTCTTTCTTTTAGATTCAGGTCCAGCTGTTTTTTGTTTTGTGTTCATCTTTTCAATGTGTCGTGCAATGAATTTTCTTTGAGATTGTAGACTTCCTAAAGCCCAGTCGCATCACAAGCGATTTTGGCAATGTTATCTTCCAAACAAACGGTTTCATTACTTGAAACAGAAGATGTGCTAGGATTTAAGGGTAATTTTTTGGAATGTCGGTACCTTCTGTTGAATCGAAAATATTTAAACGAGTATGTTGTTCATTCGCCTTGGAATTGTCATCATTTTCTCTTGAACTACTCTCGAAACAGTTCACCGAAGTATTCAGTACTGATAATAATTGACGTTTTTTCTTTGGTTCAGGATTATAGTCAGGGTAATTAGAGGCATCTGAATCATGAATAGGATCGCCACCGTTTGATTCGTCAGAAGAAGATTCATTGTTGATATTTGTGTGATTCTCAGATGTAGCTGCATAGTCTTTTTCAGTTATAACAATAACTCCAAAATACCACCTTCGTTTAAAAAACATTTTAACTGCGGTTTCAATAGTAATTTTGTCACCTTTTCGCAGGCATTTTAAGTCTTTAACAGAAACGAAATTTTCAGTTCCATCTCGCCATTTAACTATAACGTCCATCTTAAGTTTTTGAACGGCGGAATTGTAAGAGCGGGAGGAAGATATATCCACGCTGTGACGGACGATGTGGTGTGATTATGTTCCTCGCAACCCTGTCTCGCATTATGAAATTACCAGCCTAAATTATGTCTTATTGTCAAGTGCAATAAGGTAACTTTCAACTGTCAAAGTGTACATATCTCAGTGTAAATCTAATTCTTTTAAAAATAATTCACGATACAAAATTTCACTAAAAAGTCCTATTTGAGATAGGATATTTTTTAAATCAAATACGTGAATTTTAATTTTACTAAAAGTCCTATATGAGTTCCGCTTTTTAGTAACATTTTTTTTTGGGTTAATATGAGATACGTTGACTTTCAAAATGGTTATATTTTGAAATCCAAATAACATAGAGAAACGAAGGTTAGTGTAAAATGTAAAGAGTCACGAAATGAAAACTGTAGTTGTCCTAACTCAAATCAGCTAAAAAATGAGATAGGACAGTTAGTCATGCGAGCGACGATATGCTATCGCCGACTTTTTTTACTTTTTAAGATGTACAATCCTGTAGAACATAAATTTTATGTATCTCGTATGGCTTACGCGGTACACGCCAGTAAAGCTCGCATGATTTTTTTCCGACATTTTCAAAAATAATTGTCATATTCCAGCCAATTTACACAAATCCTTAATAAATTATCCATATAAACCTTCCTCTCATGAATCACTCCGTCCATTGGTGAAAACCGTTTGAAAATCCGTTCAGTCGTTTTGGATTTTATCGCGGTCAGACAGACAGACGCGGCGGGGGACTTTGTTTTATGATTCCCACAAAAGTATTTCATAATAATATTTAATTTCTTCGCTATTATTAAATAATCAACATTTTCTCTTTCAACTCAGCAACATAAAAATATGATTATTAAGTATAAAAGGCATAAATAACCAAATGTGACCTTTCATCCTAATATTTTATGTAAAAATAGAAAATATTAAAATAAAAAGGCACATTTGCTCAATTGTGCCTTTTAATAATAAAGGCAGTCTCAAGCATATTGCTGCCTGTCGCGTCCGCGATGTCGCCCCAATCTGTAGAAGCTTTAAGAAAATTCTTCAAAAGTTGCAATTACTTAGTTTAACTTTACTTATAAACTCAATTCTTAAAATAATTGTTAGGTTTAAATAAAAAGAATATTAAGTTACTGGCTTCGGAAGCTAACCCCTCACTTCACCTCTTTTGAAATATAGGTAGGTACCTACTAGTTATGAGTAGCACATCTGATTAGTTGTGTCTTTTCTTTTCAACTCATTATTAAGTCGTATTGTGAATGAAATTTAAAAATAATAAGTAGGCATATTTGCCACATGTGCCTTTTAGTTTTAATATACCGACAAAGTAGCAAAATAAAATCATGATTTTTTTTTTTAATTCATCCCCGCGTGTTTCATTCATCCAGTGGTTTTAATGTGCCTACCTAAGTATAAAGAATCCTTATGTATACTTCTATGTAGTATATAATGCTTAAGACGCTGACAACACCTAAACCGCGGTCACTGTCAGATTGCATAGAAAAGAAAGAGAAGCGCGATGATACAACGCTTGTAATTTATTGCAAAATATGAAGAAACTATCTATTTACTCAAAACTGAGTTGAGTAATCGAAAATAAAAAACAACCAAGTTCTGCATTGAAATAAGATGTTCTTGTTATTAATTAAATACGTAACGTATGTTGATATTTAATACAGATTTTTTGGATTAGAACTCAAGGTAAGAGGTTAGTTTAACGTTAGTTTGTATCGAGATGTTTTCTCAAAACGTGTTTTGGTAACAACCAAATTCTGGAAAATATGTTCAAAATTAACATATATTTTTTCCGCTACCACAAACTATACAGATTTGGCAATTTTTTTTCTTAAGAGAAGCCTATTTTTGTCAATTGGGTCTTGTCGCCTTAATGGGAAAACATGTTCTCCCATATATCGATATACTTATGCCACGGTCAATTCTCCAACTGCAAATTTAATTTTGGTCGACTATTATAGTCGTTAACTTGTAAAGCCCACTTAGCCGTGATAGTTTTCCTTTTAATTTCATTATAATATGTACTACTCCCGTGAACTTTTCACATCTCCATAGACAACCATTTCACTGGCAGAAGGAGGAGGGATACTTGACTAACAAAATTTAGCACTTTAATGCTTAATATTACGCAAACGGACCCTTGAATCAAAAAGTGGTGTCCACAGACCCGCATTATTTTTGAACGGCCCATCCAACGATACCCCACAACATGGGGTAGACGATAAAAAAATATCATCCCACATGGCTACATTACGTGCAAGGGTGGTACCCTAAATATTTTTTATTTTCTAGACTTTATTTTAACACTTTGTCGGCGTGATTAATATGCCAAATTACAGCTTTCTAGTACTAAGCGTCTCTGAGCTACAGCAGGGACAAACAGACAGACAGACGGACATGGCGAAACTATAAGGGTTCCTTGTTTACTTCGGAACCCTAAAAAACTGGCAGATGTACCTTTTTTTCTGATTCCGAATATGTGTATAACTCAATTTAGGAAAAAATGTTAACTGTGCCTTTTTGTTATAACGGCAGTTCGGATCTTCCCTACCTAATCCCATATAACTCTCATATCATCTACTTACAACATCGTATGGTCAGCCTTCCATCAGCAAAAACGTTGTTTGAAATGCTTAAGGCATTGACCATAGCCTTGACATTGGTAGCACCATCGTTAGTTGTAACGTATTAATTGTTTTGTTTTCTCAATTAATATAGGTATCTCCGGTAGCCTCTGTAGGTAATTAATTACTTAATAGGTGGGTAGGTAAGAATTAGGGAGTTGTTTTTCCATAAAATTAAACGGTTCGAGAACAAAGGTTACCTATTTATACTTAACTAGGTAATTAGTAGGCATTTATGCTTGAAGATCATTTCGTACTTTTTTACCATGTTCAAAACAACTTAGTGAAAGATTCTTGAAGATCAGGGGGCCAACCATCACCTGTTAAAGCAGTATTATTATTACATTACTTTACAGTGGGATAGTGATGGAAAGTCCTGTATAGCTCCATCTCTTTCTCACGCTGCGCGCTGTAGTAATATTGAAATAATACTGCTATAAGAGGTGATGGTTGCCCCGCAGCACCCTAATTCCGTAACACACTATCAATCACAATCTGAAGTATATTGCTAATCCATTGCTTCATATGTTCGAAATATTGTTCTGCTCAACAACGTAAATAACGCAATGAATGTTGTTGAACTGTCAGAATGAAAACCATTGCTACTATTATAAAACTAAGAAAAATTTAAATTGTTTTAATTCATGTTTAAATGTAACATAAGTGTTGGTGACAAATAAATTTATTATTATTATTACTGATAGTGTGTTACGCAATGTGACCGTCGTTACGGGTCGTCAGAAGCCCGAAAGTCTGACAACCAGTCTTACCAAGGGGTATCGTGTTGCCCAGTAACTGGGTTGTGGAGGTCAGATAGGCAGTCGCTCCATGTAAAATACTGGTATTCAACTGCATCCGGTTAGACTGGAAGCCGACCCCAACATAGTTGGGAAAAGGCAGGCAGATGATGAGTGTGTTACGCAATTACCGTGCAGTTTGTACTCTTCATACTAGGTATGTTCAAAGCAACTTAATGAAAGATGCTTGAAGATCAGTTTATACTTTCTTTACTATGTTCAAAGCAACTTATTGAAATATGCTTGAAGATCAGTTTATACTTTCTATACTATGTTCAAAGCAACTTAGTGAAATATGCTTGAAGATCAGTTTATACTTTCTATACTATGTTCAAAGCAACTTAGTGAAATATGCTTGAAGATCAGTTTGTGCTTTCTATACTTATTCAAAGCAACTTAGTGAATATTGTGTCTCCAAGGTTTGTATTATTATTATTTAGAGGTACATATATGTGGTGTACCCGCACAAGTATCAACGCACGAACGCAAGCCTCAGAAATTATAAAAACTAAACTTACGTACACATACCTGGGTACTAACTAGAAAGGTCAAGGAAAAACAGCCTCAAAAGCCAATTTTCGGAACGTCAAATGTTGCCATACTTGCCATGACCATGATTACAACGGTCACCTTCCTATATGTAGGTGATCTTGGCGTGAGTTTGCTCTTGATATTTCCTACTTATTTCTCCGTTTCAGCCTGGTTTAGTATTCACACTAAATGGGTAAGCCATGATCATTCTACGACGACAAGCCTATTTTTAGCGAAATAATTTTTCGGCAATTGCCTATGAAGTGAACACACAACTATTTGTTTACTTCAGCAACCGTTCTGCATTATGAAAACATCGGTGGCCTAAATGGTGAGTTTATGTCGAAAAGTTCTTGGTACTTGCTTCAAGTCAAACACGGCGAGACCCTGCTTTCACAATGCCCTTAATATGCAATTAATCTGCCTACTTATAATTAACAAAGTAGGTACTTACTGCACTTCCGGCTTTCCAATTAACGTTGGATGGAGATGACCAATTACTCACAAGCCACAGCGGAAAAACATGATTCATTGTAACAGTTCAACAAAAGATAAAAAAAATCCCGTGTCTCAAGTACATTGTATTGGATTTCCTATATTTGCGTAAATCTGCGATTATGTGGGACCTTCGATTAACCTATGCAGGTAGGTTCAAATCTGTATTAGTAACAAATCACTGCTATTATCATTAATGATGATTAGTTTATTGATTGCCTCCCTGCCTCAACAATGATTTAAATTGACAGATTGGATATAACAGTTAATAATATTAGGTAGGTATAGGGTTAGTCTTCTTAGGTTGTGATGGCTTAAGAAATCTGCTTCCCGGTGCAAGGCGGGTTCAATTCAAGTCAGGCAAGTATCAATTTGAATTTTCGAATTCTTTGACTGACGGTGAAGGAAATCTTCGTGCTATGCTAGTTGAAAAATTAAATTCACCCGACGCAGCACCTTCATGCAGTGTAGAGCGTTCGTTCCTTCTTTATAGGTACCTATGTGAAGAAGAAGCCTTTGTGATACGGTCAGTATTGTTTATTGGCTCATGGGTGGTCGTATTCATTAAATCCCATTACATATTGAACTATTATAATACGAGTATATTACGTACTTTGATCACTAATGAAATATTAATTTTTATGAGATAATTATCTAGAGTAATTGGAAATCTGAGCACCTATTGTTGTTGGTACAACATTTACAACAATTAATAAACACGTAGGTAGGTAACATTCATTAACACGTTGAGCGCCAAGCTTAAAAACCGTGTTTTTTGATATTTTGGACAACAACCGTGGTGGCCCGAGGTATTAGAAATCATAGTAAAATGTATTGAAATGTGTTTCCTGGCGGACACACTGGCCTACAAATAAAGCACTGCTCGTGTTTCCCAAAAGAAACACGCGGCCTCTAAAGGTGGTACTTTGTGTTTCCGGAAAGATACACATGGCGCTCAACGTGTTAACATTGTGGCCCTACAAATGATTAATAAAAATGTACACGACCCAAATCATAATAATATCTCCCAATTGTTCAGATCATATTTAACGAATGTAGTCAATACATTTTTACTAAACAAGAAGAAACTTTTAGGTCACATGAACGAAGAAACTACGGTGTACCACAAGGTAACGTTCTGAGTCCACCGTTATTTATACTATACATTAATGACCTACCCAAAGCCACTGATAATCCTATAGCTCTCTTGGCGGATAATAGCACTATTACTGTCAAATGTAAAAACAAACATACTTTTGAAGATGACTTAAATAGCACCTTGAGCTCTATTATGAATTGGATGAATTTAAATAATTTAAAAGCCAACTAAGGAAAAACAAAATTAATGAACTTTAGACAGCGCATACTAACACAAATCCCCACTGCTGGGACACATGCCTTATTATATACATAATGATATTAACTTGAAATTAATTATTAATAATCCATTCATATTTGCGCGCCATATTATGTGGCAAACATGTCTGAACTTATTTTTCCTTTGTAATCCTGCATGCATATTTTTATTATTGTATTGTACACATGTTTTTGCAAATAAATATCTTATCATATCATATCTTACATTACCAAAAGGGAATTTGCTTGTCGCCATTCTCCACATAGGTTAGTAGTAGGTAGGTACATATGCTTATCTGTAAAATGAGAAATGGTGTCATGGCCGCCACAATGTCGCGCTGCTGTGCGGTCAGACGCAGATCATGACTTCATGAGCACACATTTGTATCACTCACTTACCTGCTATCTAATAGGGAATAATGTGAATAGGTATATTAGAACGTGCGTGATGTATTGAATATAAACAGTCAGTAAATACAAGGTCTATAACAGGTAACATCGATTTGGATCAAGTAGGTATACTTGTTGATCTTACCTTTTTCCACATAAAAGAAAAACACACTTAGTTAAACTTAAAATTCACAGCCCATAGGTCCTACCTACCTACTTCCAGTATCTGTGTCTTCCAGTATGTGTGCCTATCGCTGAAAACCAGTGCTGGGGCTCTGTCTCACATAGGGTCGCAGCATTATGCTGAGCGTTTCGCGGGAAGGTACTTATGGGTCACCGAGGCCCCCGCAACACAGGCAACAAGAAGGAATACGGGTGGGTTTTAGTCAGTAAGAGTCTGACACACCCTCCCGCTCCGCCCAGAGCGGGAGAAGTTATTTGATGATTTCCCACCCACAAAAAAAAAAAAAAATGCTGAGCGTTGGCCGTTTTGCGTGGATGTGACGCATATTCTCCCCCAAATTGTCTCTTTTTTGCATTTGTGTTCCTTCTTTGCGTCATGTTTACCGTAAACAAACGTATTTTCTTTATTTTTCTTTCTTTATCTCAATTTTAATAATAATATAATCAGCAAAGTCGACTAGCAAAGCCATGATCAGATATAAAACCTTAAGTCATTAAAGTAAAACATCGTCACGAGGCACGTTGGCTGCATCCTTACGACGACAATTTGAATGCATTTACCTTATAAAATTCCTCTCACATTGAGCAGTATGGTCTCAAGGTAGGTTCGCACCTGTTTACAATACATGATACATATTATTGATGCGAGTACCTTTCCATTAGGTGGGTATAGGCACCTACTTGTTAATTCATTTGATGATTTGTCACCCAAAAAAAAAAACACGCCATCGATCAAAACATCTTTGTTAAATAAAGGTATGAGCCCGCGGCTTCGCCCATGTCGGAAAATATCCCACGGGAACGTACTGCTAGGATTAAAAATACCCTATGAGTTACTCAAGGTTATACATTATCTGTCTGCCAAATTTCTTCCAAATCCGTTCAGCCATTTTTGGGCCTATCCGGAACATCACAAACAGACAAACGGACAAAAGTTCTAGTAACTACATATATTTTCGGCATTGGACTTGTGCCCACACCTCGTAGTAATTACCTTTTTCTCAAAAATATTCAACGTACAGATTTGACAATACTATTTTGTTATATGTATGTACCTGTAGATTTTAGTTTGTAGAAATTACCTTGTTATCATTAATCAGATTAATTAGGTAAGAACAGCAATGTTTTTTTGTTTTTCCACGATTTCCTTATTTGTAAGGAAACATCACTTGACAACCTATGATCTCGTAGTCGTAATATTTATTTATTTATTTATTTAAACTTCTCGCACACAATTAAGTACAAAGGCGGACTTAATGCCTTAGGCATTTTCTACCAGTCAACCAAGGGTGGTGAAGAGATAAGATGGCAGGTGCTCTGAGAGGAAATAAAAATAACGAAAAATATTAGATAGATAACATAATAGATTATAAATAGAATAGGTACAGAAATACATAAATAGGTTACAAGCTTATAATACAAATACATACATATTTACTTACTACAACATAATATACCTACATTAATACAGATTGAAATTGAAAACTTGCGACAAACTGAAATGGGACATTGTATACATCATTATCAACAACTTTTACTAAGGGACCAAAGCTGTAATCCCAAAAAAAAAATCTGCTTTTCCTACATTTTGATGAGGTATTGCGAACATAAATGTAGGGGACAGCAGTTTTTTTTTTGGGATTTTAGCTTTGGTCCCTTAGTAAAAGTTGTTCATAATGATGAGTACAATCTCCCATTTCGATTTGTCGCATGTTTTCAATGTCACCCTGTATAAAAGTACGTAGTACCTAGTACTCGTAAGTATTAGGTTTAAGTAATACCTGTTTGTCGTAGCACACGAGCTACGCAGTGTGCTACGAAATCATGTTTAATTCATTTGCAATTTAGCTTGCAAACATGTAAACAAATATATAGCGCCAAGCTTAAAAACCGTGTTTTTTGATATTTTGGACAACAACCGTGGTGGCCCGAGGTATTAGAAATCATAGTAAAATGTATTGAAATGTGTTTCCTGGCGGACACACTGGCCTACAAATAAAGCACTGCTCGTGTTTCCCAAAAGAAACACGCGGCCTCTAAAGGTGGTACTTTGTGTTTCCGGAAAGATACACATGGCGCTCAACGTGTTAACATTGTGGCCCTACAAATGATTAATAAAAATGTACACGACCCAAATCATAATAATATCTCCCAATTGTTCAGATCATATTTAACGAATGTAGTCAATACATTTTTACTAAACAAGAAGAAACTTTTAGGTCACATGAACGAAGAAACTACGGTGTACCACAAGGTAACGTTCTGAGTCCACCGTTATTTATACTATACATTAATGACCTACCCAAAGCCACTGATAATCCTATAGCTCTCTTGGCGGATAATAGCACTATTACTGTCAAATGTAAAAACAAACATACTTTTGAAGATGACTTAAATAGCACCTTGAGCTCTATTATGAATTGGATGAATTTAAATAATTTAAAAGCCAACTAAGGAAAAACAAAATTAATGAACTTTAGACAGCGCATACTAACACAAATCCCCACTGCTGGGACACATGCCTTATTATATACATAATGATATTAACTTGAAATTAATTATTAATAATCCATTCATATTTGCGCGCCATATTATGTGGCAAACATGTCTGAACTTATTTTTCCTTTGTAATCCTGCATGCATATTTTTATTATTGTATTGTACACATGTTTTTGCAAATAAATATCTTATCATATCATATCTTACATTACCAAAAGGGAATTTGCTTGTCGCCATTCTCCACATAGGTTAGTAGTAGGTAGGTACATATGCTTATCTGTAAAATGAGAAATGGTGTCATGGCCGCCACAATGTCGCGCTGCTGTGCGGTCAGACGCAGATCATGACTTCATGAGCACACATTTGTATCACTCACTTACCTGCTATCTAATAGGGAATAATGTGAATAGGTATATTAGAACGTGCGTGATGTATTGAATATAAACAGTCAGTAAATACAAGGTCTATAACAGGTAACATCGATTTGGATCAAGTAGGTATACTTGTTGATCTTACCTTTTTCCACATAAAAGAAAAACACACTTAGTTAAACTTAAAATTCACAGCCCATAGGTCCTACCTACCTACTTCCAGTATCTGTGTCTTCCAGTATGTGTGCCTATCGCTGAAAACCAGTGCTGGGGCTCTGTCTCACATAGGGTCGCAGCATTATGCTGAGCGTTTCGCGGGAAGGTACTTATGGGTCACCGAGGCCCCCGCAACACAGGCAACAAGAAGGAATACGGGTGGGTTTTAGTCAGTAAGAGTCTGACACACCCTCCCGCTCCGCCCAGAGCGGGAGAAGTTATTTGATGATTTCCCACCCACAAAAAAAAAAAAAAATGCTGAGCGTTGGCCGTTTTGCGTGGATGTGACGCATATTCTCCCCCAAATTGTCTCTTTTTTGCATTTGTGTTCCTTCTTTGCGTCATGTTTACCGTAAACAAACGTATTTTCTTTATTTTTCTTTCTTTATCTCAATTTTAATAATAATATAATCAGCAAAGTCGACTAGCAAAGCCATGATCAGATATAAAACCTTAAGTCATTAAAGTAAAACATCGTCACGAGGCACGTTGGCTGCATCCTTACGACGACAATTTGAATGCATTTACCTTATAAAATTCCTCTCACATTGAGCAGTATGGTCTCAAGGTAGGTTCGCACCTGTTTACAATACATGATACATATTATTGATGCGAGTACCTTTCCATTAGGTGGGTATAGGCACCTACTTGTTAATTCATTTGATGATTTGTCACCCAAAAAAAAAAACACGCCATCGATCAAAACATCTTTGTTAAATAAAGGTATGAGCCCGCGGCTTCGCCCATGTCGGAAAATATCCCACGGGAACGTACTGCTAGGATTAAAAATACCCTATGAGTTACTCAAGGTTATACATTATCTGTCTGCCAAATTTCTTCCAAATCCGTTCAGCCATTTTTGGGCCTATCCGGAACATCACAAACAGACAAACGGACAAAAGTTCTAGTAACTACATATATTTTCGGCATTGGACTTGTGCCCACACCTCGTAGTAATTACCTTTTTCTCAAAAATATTCAACGTACAGATTTGACAATACTATTTTGTTATATGTATGTACCTGTAGATTTTAGTTTGTAGAAATTACCTTGTTATCATTAATCAGATTAATTAGGTAAGAACAGCAATGTTTTTTTGTTTTTCCACGATTTCCTTATTTGTAAGGAAACATCACTTGACAACCTATGATCTCGTAGTCGTAATATTTATTTATTTATTTATTTAAACTTCTCGCACACAATTAAGTACAAAGGCGGACTTAATGCCTTAGGCATTTTCTACCAGTCAACCAAGGGTGGTGAAGAGATAAGATGGCAGGTGCTCTGAGAGGAAATAAAAATAACGAAAAATATTAGATAGATAACATAATAGATTATAAATAGAATAGGTACAGAAATACATAAATAGGTTACAAGCTTATAATACAAATACATACATATTTACTTACTACAACATAATATACCTACATTAATACAGGTTGAAATTGAAAACTTGCGACAAACTGAAATGGGACATTGTATACATCATTATCAACAACTTTTACTAAGGGACCAAAGCTGTAATCCCAAAAAAAAAATCTGCTTTTCCTACATTTTGATGAGGTATTGCGAACATAAATGTAGGGGACAGCAGTTTTTTTTTTGGGATTTTAGCTTTGGTCCCTTAGTAAAGTTGTTCATAATGATGAGTACAATCTCCCATTTCGATTTGTCGCATGTTTTCAATGTCACCCTGTATAAAAGTACGTAGTACCTAGTACTCGTAAGTATTAGGTTTAAGTAATACCTGTTTGTCGTAGCACACGAGCTACGCAGTGTGCTACGAAATCATGTTTAATTCATTTGCAATTTAGCTTGCAAACATGTAAACAAATATACGTGTCGTTTTAGGAAAATAACTTTAATACAAAGGCATTAAATTCAGTTTGTGCTGTCACTTTTTTTAAAATTAGTTTTTCATATAAGCATAATCAGCCTGTAATGTTCCCACTGCTGGGACACAGGCCTCCTCTTTCTGTGAGTGCGAGTGGGCCGTAATCCACTACGCGGGCCCAGTGCAGGTTGGTGGATGTATGTCACATGTCTTTTTAAGTTTTTAGTTCTAGGACATGCCGGTTTCCTCTCGATGTTTTCCTTTACCGTTTTGACAGCAGCGGTAATGAAATAATTTACACAAAGTGAAGAGTCACTATAGACTAATGAAGACGGTTCCCCGAATATGGACCCTATATATGCTTTACAGAAATCTCCAGGACACCAAATGTGGGCCCTATCAACTAATGAAAACGGTGCCCTGCATGCGGGCCCTATGGTATGCGTTAGAGAAAGAAATCTCCCGCACCCCGCATACGAGCCCTATCGACCAATGAAAATGAGCCTTTAGGTTCTCTGACATAAACTTGATATTTGTTTATGTGGAAATATCATCAATAGGAAACAAGGATTTGAATATGGAATAGACGTTATTAGCATCCCACACACTGGTGCCGATTCCCTTGTTCTCAAACTAAACTAAATTTAAGTTCAGTGCATCTTTTTCTTTCTATTTCATTAAGAAAAGGACAGAAGATAAATTTTAGTTTAGTCCTGTCAAATTAATCAGCGTCTGTCGCTACTCCATACAAGTTTAGACGTGATTAAAAACCCTACTAAAATTACGTCAATTTACGTCAAGCGCTGATTAATTTGACAGGAGTAAACTAAAATTTATCTTCTGTCCTTTGCTTAATGAAATAGAAAGAAAAAGATGCACTGAACTTAAATTTAATTTAGTTTGTGAACAACGGAATCGGCACCAGTGTCATTTGTTGAGGTCTGTACATAGAAGTAAGTACCTACTCGGTTAGCTAGTGACGCTTAGGTTTTTTTGTTATTTACTTATTTGTAACATTACCGCAGAATAAGACCTTGTCATATTTTCGGGGAACTTTGTACGAGTGAAGAGATGTTCAAGGTTATTGAATATCGGAAATACCGTCCGACCTGCTAACAGAACACAAGAGTTCCTGTCTGTACAAGAGTGGTACTGTTGAATTTAGATAATATTGAATCACTTGTAGGTTTTACTCGTGATGACTCTTACTTTTCAGAGATTTTGCTGGTTTGTTGATCTACATAGTTTCTAGTACCTAAACTCGTTTTCTTACGATGAAGATCTGGTTTTATTCTTATAGTCCAGTAACAGTGGTTTTATTGTTCTTTACTTGAAACAAATTAAATATTCTTGAAAGGAGGATCTGTGTGATCTACATCTCGTAAATCATAGGGCACAATTAAATTAATCTCGTGCCAGCTGTGAGAAAAGTTTTTGTAGTTTTTACTTACCTATATCTACATACATATGAAGATAACGAGCTTTGCTATAAGGTTGAGTCTCGGTATTTTTTCTCATGAAGGAAAATAAACCGTTGTTTTGTAAAAAAAAGGACCAGGAACTAAGCCTTTATGTAAATACAAGAGACGAAATCATTATCTGTACATTACATAATTAACGTCAATGAGAACAACACATTTCCTCGTTGCTCGAATACCTATTAATACTCGTATGTCCACTCAATAAATGACCGGCGTACGTACTTTCATATGCCCTTGAACGTGAATGTTAAGAGCAATATTATATTTACAATTACTTATTAATGTAGGTAGTCGACAAATATTATAATAATAGTCAAATATTATGCTGATTTAAATATTTAATCTTTTTGGTGACGCTCGGAAAATGGGGTAATAAAGCTTGCATAGATACATAGATCACTAACCTGCTGCTCATAGTTCAATTTTGTCCAATCCATCACCATATCCCGTCACCATCATTCATCCGACATTATCACGGCACCTACCTGCTTTTTTTTTTTGGTTTGGAAATTATTAAATAACTTCTCCCGCTCTGGGCGGAGCGGGAAGGTGTGTCAGACTCTTACTGACTAAAACCCATCCGTGTTCCTTCCGTTGCCTGTGTTGCCAGGGGCCTCGGTAACCCTTTCGAACTTTCCGCGACCCCGGCAGGCATCGGCCCTAGAGGACCCGTACACTTGTGCTGACGACATCTCTTTGAGGCGCGCGTGGAACACAACGCGCCGTCGACCCGGGCCTGGTCCTTACCAGACGGTGAGCTATCCATTGCTCACCATCCGCAAGCCCGCGCCTACGGTGCCCGGAAATCCGCCCGGGATTCCCGACGCCCAGGGAGTCACCTGCGGCGGCCAGGGGCGAGAGGGCGCGAAATTTGCCTTTCCCTCAACCGTCTCGGTGACGGCTGCCCATGCCCTCTCGCTACGTACTGTTATAAGCACACACTGAACCCTAAAATGCTTAATCATTATGGCTTTCAGCCATCTCAGTACATTAGTCGTAGTCAGCAATAATCATTGGTACTAAAGGCAGTCTATTTCGAACCTTTACGGTGATCGGTTGCATATGGGTCCCTTTTTCTTAAATTGTATTAATTAATTAAATAAATAATAATTACCTTTTTAAACAATTTCTTTTTTTAAAAAGCCTCTTTGAAGGGACCCTATAACATTTGGTGGCAGCGGTGGGATACGGAAATCCCCAGTGCCGATTCGCGTAAACTACATTTGCGTTAAATCAGTAAATAGACTCTCCGTATCCTGCAATCCTATAAAAAATAAAATTTAATGGTAATAAAACCAGTGAAGTGTTCATAAGTAGCACGTTACGATTCTGCGAGTCGTGTACATCCTGAGTGCATAATAATAAGTGCAGCCTACATGTATCCTGTGAGTGCCCTGTGGACATCCTTTAATCGTCCTGCGAGTATCCTGTGAGCGCCAGTCGCGTTCTTCAACCGACTAATAGCTTCACATACTTCTGGCATCCTGCGAGTCCTCAGAGCATCCTGCGAGTCCTCCGAGCATCCTGCGAGTTCTCCGAGCATCATACGAGTCCTCCGAGCATCCTGCGAGTCCTCCAGGGATCCTGCAGATCCTGAAACGTCATAAGTGTCGTCCTATGACCCGCGAGTGTTTTGTGTTTAGTCTAACAAGTGTTCCGTGAATCTAAGAGTGTCGGTTGTGTTATCTGCGTGTGAGTGTCGCTATGCAGTCGTTCTCAGCTCTAGCTCTTATCGCCGCCTACGTATTCCTGTAAGTCAACGAACAATTATTGTTAACTGTAACCTTATCTCTGCTAGTTTAAAATTAATATTTTGTTTCTTGACGTCTAGAATTTGCATGTTATGCCTCCTAAAGTACCAAAAAACGAAGATAGTAAATTGCAAATTGAAATTCCATCTGAGCCTTCAGATCCAAAATCTCCAATCTTATCACCAAGAATTACTAGGCAAACAGTAGAAATGGAGCTTAATACTTTACTAAAATTCGTAAAACCATATGACGGCAGTCGCGAGAAACTAAATTCGTTTATTAATAATTGCAATAATACTTACGAGCTAGCATCCGAGGCACAAAAGCCAATTATATTTAAATATATATTATGTCAACTTACAGACAAAGCCGAAATTGCGTGTTCGATTAAAGAGTTCACATCTTGGGAACAGTTAAAAGAGTTCCTTAAAACTCAATTTTCAGAAAGAAAACACTATACACATTTACTTAATGATCTCCAGGAAAGCAAACAAACTTCGTCTGAAAATGTAGGACAATTCGCCCTTCGCATGGAGACTTACCTTTCTCAATTATTAACAGAGATATCGCTCTCTAATTATAAAGCCAAAGAAATACCAGGTCGCACAGCAGCCATGGAGGACCTAACACTCCACCACTTCCTTATGGGCTTAAACCCTCGCGTATCAAACATGGTAAGGTGCAGGGCACCTAAAACTTTCAATGAGGCTGTTAACTTAGCCATTTCCGAAGAAAGGATTTTAGAAACTCTTTATAGGCGAAATCATAGCTCACAACGTGAAAAACAGGCTAGCCAAAATAGGTCCAACCCTAAAATCTTTGCTCAGAAAAATAAAAACTCGCAGAAATCATCTTCGCAACCAATTACGTCGGGTAGCAATCATAAACACGACCCAAACATTACATGCAAATATTGCAAAGAGATTGGTCACGATATAAATAACTGTCAAAAGCGACAGAAACGTTACCCGAGTTCTCAATTTCATCAGGATCAAAGTAAATCCTCTGGGTCCCAACCCAATCCTAAATCTCCTCAAATCAATTTCATCGATGATTGCGATGACTCTGGTGAATCTACCCACGAAGACGAAGGTGAAAATGTCGAAGTGGAAGATTTAAACGAATAAACGTCCTGCAACCGTGCCGAACGGGACGTCATGTCAAAGTCGGCACACATTCGAACCACATGAGTTCAACCTTTCAAACTTCCGAGGTTATACATCAGGGTAACCAGCCCCAAAACGGCAACCTCAATCCTCTTAAGGTTATACATCAGGGTAACCAGCCCCAAAACGGCAACCTTAACCCTTCCGAGGTTATACAGCAGGGTAACCAGCCCCAAAATGGCAACCTCAATCCTCTTAAGGTTATACATCAGGGTAACCAGCCCCAAAACGGCAACCTTAAATCTTCCAAGGTTATACAGCAGGGTAACCAGCCCCAAAACGGAAACCTCAATTCTCCTAATAAAATTTATGAGGTTAGTATCGATACCTCTAAAAAACTACTACCTCATGTGTTGATAGAGTCACAAGTCTCTGATATTCCACTAACACTCCTTGTAGACTCAGGGTCTGCAATCTGCTTGTTAAAAGAATCAAGTGTCCTAAACAAGCCAAAAATCATTCATAAACCTATAAGCATTAAAGGCATCGATCCTGGCGTTGAAACCACTCAAACTATGGGTCATTTTAATTTAAAACTAAAAGTCTCGGATTCTAAGTCAATTAGCCATAAATTTCACATGATCAAAGAAATTAACCTACCTTATGACGGCATTATAGGTAATGATTTCCTGACGGCTAACAGTTGCAACATTGACTACAGTCGTGATGTTCTTAAAATAACTCGCAATGAAATTAAAATCCATTTCCTTGACTCTTGCTACATCATACCACCACGCACAGAGACTGTAATAGAATGTACCGTCACAAATCCAGAATTAAAAGAAGGCGTGATCCTAGATCAACATCTTTCTAGTACTCTTCTAGTTGCTAATTGTATAACAAAAGTTAAAGACAATAATAGAGTCAATATATCCGTTGTTAACACCTCTAATAAACCTGTTAAGATTAAACGCAACCTTAACCTTAAACTAGACCCAATTGTCGCTTATCCTATTCAATCGACTCCTCTTAGTGAAAACGTAGTTGAGCGTACTAGGAAAGTTCTAAATTCCCTGAGAACCTCCCACCTGAATGACGAAGAAGCTCAAGCGCTCTTTAATTTATGTTCAGATTATTCTGATATATTCCACCTACCTGAAGAAGCTCTTTCTTTTACGCCAGCCATTCAACATGAAATCAAAACCACTATTAACACTCCGATACATACAAAATCTTACCGTTTTCCAGAGTGCCATAAAGAGGAAGTGGACACCCAAATTAGTAAAATGTTGGACCAAGACATCATCAAACCCTCAAATTCCCCATGGTCTTCTCCTATATGGATTGTTCCAAAAAAAGCAGACGCTTCTGGCCAAAAGAAATGGCGCATCGTAATTGACTATAGAAAGTTAAACGATGTCACAATAGGTGAAATTTATCCTATCCCTCAAATTACCGAAATTCTTGACCAATTGGGTAAAAGCCAATATTTCACTACCCTCGACCTTTCATCAGGTTTCCATCAATTAATGATATCACCAGAAGACGCACCTAAAACAGCCTTTTCTGTACCTCAAGGCCACTTTCAATTCAATAGAATGCCGTTTGGCTTAAAAAATGCCCCAAGTACGTTTCAGAGACTTATGAATACCTGCCTTGCTGGGCTACAAGGCTCTCGTTGTTTTGTTTATTTAGACGATATAGTCCAGTATGCATTCGATTTAAATTCAGCAATCCTAAATCTCAAGGCCATTTTCGACAGACTTCGAGAATTCAATTTAAAACTTCAACCAGAAAAATGCGAATTTCTCCGAAAAGAAGTTACTTACCTAGGTCACATTATCACCCAAAACGGTGTAAAACCAAATCCAGATAAGGTGAAAGCTGTAACACAATATCCCGTTCCAAAATCTGCAAGAGACATTAAATCTTTCTTGGGCCTCGTGTCATACTACAGGCGTTTTATCCCTAACTTTTCGAAACTAGCCAAATCCCTTACCTTGCTCCTGAAAAAGGACGCCCCGTTTGATTGGACGAATGAACAACAACTTAGTTTCGAAACCCTAAAAAATAAACTAGTCGAAGCACCTATATTAGCATATCCTGACTTTAATCAAACCTTTTTGTTAACCTGCGATGCATCTAATTACGCTATATCAGCTATCCTGTCTCAAGGTCCCATCGGGCGTGATCTTCCAATTGCTTATGCGTCCCGCACCTTAAATAAAGCCGAATGTAATTACAGTGTTACGGAAAAGGAATGTCTAGCGATAGTATTTGGAACTAAAACCTTCCGACCATATTTATATGGTCGCCGATTTACCATTGTAACAGATCACAAGCCGCTTCAATGGCTATTCAATTGCAAAGATCCCGGATCTAGACTCATTCGATGGAGGTTGAAACTTGAAGAATTTGAATATGATATTCAGTATAAAAAGGGTAAAATAAATGCCAACGCAGACGCTTTGTCTAGATTCCCTGTTAATCCCGTCCAACCTACTGCTGACGAAATAACAACACCTAATCTTCTAAATTCCGAAGCTAATATTACACCTGAAAATATTGACAGTAATTCAGATAGAGATTTTTTCGACTTCATTACATCACCTACTTCCCTTCAGTCGGATGAACTTAATCCGGACCATCTCTTTGACATCCCTACCCCAGACCTTATTAATACAGAATCTCCAAATCCTATCCCTATAAGAGTCCCATCAGAGAGCACTGTAATTCAAGACGCGCACCTCAGTTCCGTCCCTGACTTATCCACCATTGACTATTCCAACTTCCTGAAACAAATAGCGGATAAAAATAAATCATTCAATACACACATTATCGAACATAATGACAGTTTGCTAAAAGCCACTTCTAAGGTTGTCTTAGTGCCCACGTCGATTGATTTGGATGAATCAAATCCGTATATTGAAGAAATATTAAATAATTTAGAAAATCAAGACCAAATCCGCAACCAAGAAAAACAATTACATACCTTCTATAAAGTCCAAACAGGAAATAAAGATTACTACTTCCTGTACGTAAAAGTACATCACTTCGACCAGACGTCATATGACGAAATATTTAAAACTCTCAAATATATTCGTAATGAACTTGTGATAACTGATCAAATTAAAGGAATTAGTATATCCGACTTCCGTGACCCCTTTGAAAAACACAGTTATGTTAAAATCTATAATATTATAAATTACCTATTTCATAATACTGGCATACAAATAGATATCTATCATAATAACGTTACTTACCCATCACCGTCTGAAGTTAAGAAAATTCTCTACGACAATCATGACTTACCCATAGCTGGTCACCTTGGTGTCAGTCGTATGTATGATAGATTGAAACAGTTATATTATTGGAAAGGTATGCGCAATGACATAGAGTCGCATGTTAAAAGTTGTAAATCGTGCCAAGAAAACAAAGCTTTACGCAAAATAAATCGCGCACCAATGCAAATTACAAGTTCGTCAACTAAGCCGTGTGAGCGCATATCGCTTGATATAGTAGGACCTCTTCCAGAATCCGGTCCGGCAAACCTTAAATTCATATTAACACTACAAGATGATTTCACTAAATTCTCCACCGCGTACCCCGTGCGCAGCACGACAGCCGAAGAAACATGCGAATGTTTATTACATTTCATATCGGTATTTGGCCTTCCAAAAATGATTTTGACAGACCAAGGCACTAACTTTACAGCAGACCTATTCAAGAAAACGTGTGAATTTCTAAAAATTAAACAGCTATGGTCTACTCCATACCACCCACAAACACAAGGCGCCCTTGAACGGAGCCACTCAACCTTGAAAGAATATTTAAAATCTTTCGTCAATAAAGAACAAACAAATTGGCCCCGTTATGTATATACAGCCATGCTTACTTATAATACTACTGTTCATACCGTAACGCACTACACCCCGTATGAATTAATGTTTGGCAATAAACCGTTTATCCCAAACTCTATATGTAACGAAAGCCTGGACGCCACATACCCCGAATATGTCCGTATGCTACAAAACCGCTTAAAGTACTCTCGCGATAAAGCTCTTGAATACGTCCACAGATCTAAGATAACGTCTAAAACATATTACGATTCCCATAGTCGGCCAGTACAATATAAAATCGGCGATTACGTTTACTTAAAGAACCACCTTAGAATGCGAAAGGCCTTATCTCCCATATGGAAAGGTCCGTATAAAGTCGTAAAAGTTCACGGCAATAACACCTTATCACTATTGATAAACAGACGACACGTCCGTCACCACTATGACCAAGTGAAACTCGCAGAAGTCGCCAACAACCTGTGAAAGAAAACTTTTAAATTAGAATCATAATTAAATTGATATTTTTAGTAGATAGACTATATACCTTTATGTAATCCATATAGACTAGTTAGGTTAGTAGTAATAAGTTATTACATTAAATATTTAGTTAGTATTCATAATACATGCATACCTATGTACTTACAGTGCCTCAGCGGAGCTCCAACCATCTAACGAGTATGTCCACGCGATAACTGCGAGTCCTGGAATATACTTCGATTACATAGGGAAATTAAAAATCAATAATGGCATCCTAAATGTCATTATGCCGTTAGATATTTTACATATTAAACCGCATATAGAAAATATAAATTCAGCAATAGAAACAGTAATTTATACATGTAAACAAACCGGTTACATAAAACACTCAGAATGCCACAATACGGTGGAACCATTAGTAGTTCAACAACGAAATTTAATCAAACTATTTAGTTCCATATCTTACCTTATTGATAATGGTGACCACAGAAACAAACGAGCATGGATTGGAGGAATTGGAATGATTCTAAAACAAGTTTTTGGTACTTTAGATGAAGACGACGCTATTCAATATGATCGAGCTATTGAATCAATGCAAAACAATCAAGATAAACTTATGTCTTTTATAAAAAATAATATTGTAATAACTAAATCTGTTATATCAACATATAATAATACGTTTCACAAGATTCAACAAAACGAAGTAATGTTAAATGACGCTATCAGCAAACTCTCGAGCAGTATTCAAAATATTTCTAAAACTACGCATATTTTCGAACTAGATTTTGTCCGTAATACATTGGAAACTTCCATGGTCACCCTAACATTTCAACTTGAAGATATAACAAGTGCGATAATGCTTTGTAGTCAAAACATACTGCACCCGTCCGTTATGTCGCCTACCGCTATGTACCGAGAATTAGCTGATAACGTAAGGCACCTGCCGAATAATCTAAACTTACCTGTACAATTAGATATAAGTTCAGTTCATACTATTATAAAAGTGTCTACTTTATTGTGTTATTATTTTAACGATAAACTAATATTTATTTTGCGTGTCCCTTTGATATCCAATCAAGAATATTCTTTGTTTAATAATATTGCATTACCAACACCTCACGATGCCAATCAACTAAACACATTTGGTTTAATTGTACCAAGTGCTAAGTACATAGCTATAACAAAAGATAAATCAAATTACTGTAAATTAGAATCATTGGAAAAATGTAAACTAATACATTTGGCAGAATATTTATGTGAAATTCCTATTATTTACAAAACTGATTCAAGACCAAGTTGTGAAAGCGAACTGTTATCTAAAACTATTAAAGAAATTCCCGCGATATGTAATGTCAAACTTATTCATGGTAATCTAGATATTTTTAAATCACTCAATAATAATAAATTTATATATGTTCAATCTGAATTAACGAAACTTTCACTAGATTGCCAAGGTCACAATCAGATAAAGGAAATAAATATATTCGGTATTGGCATCTTATCCATACCAACCAATTGTATCGCCTATTGTAGAGGTACCACGCTGTTACCTAGATATAGCAATGTTCTAAACTTAACTTCACCTATTAATCTGCCAGATTTCAATTTAATAAATAGTAGTTGTTGTAAAACAAATAGTATAACAAATAATATGTCCCCTACCCACTTAGAGCAAATTAACTTAGATGATATGAATCATATTAGCAAAGCAATTAACAACCTCTTATCAGACGTTGATAAAATTCAGGAAACACCCCACATAATTAAATATGGGACACATTATTCAATAATTATAAGTTTAATTGTATGTTTTATTGTGTTTTACTTAGTTTATAGAATTGTAGTTTTTTGTAAACCCAATTGCAACCTTCGCAAATATAGTTTCCGCAAATGCGATACATCTAAATCGGAATCTGTGGAACTGGAGCAAACCATTCAAGAAATTCCAGCTCCAGCCCTAAGAACCTCTTTCTAAGGTTAACTTTGGTTATCATCCCCAAAGTTCACTCTGATAGGGGAGGTGTTATAAGCACACACTGAACCCTAAAATGCTTAATCATTATGGCTTTCAGCCATCTCAGTACATTAGTCGTAGTCAGCAATAATCATTGGTACTAAAGGCAGTCTATTTCGAACCTTTACGGTGATCGGTTGCATATGGGTCCCTTTTTCTTAAATTGTATTAATTAATTAAATAAATAATAATTACCTTTTTAAACAATTTCTTTTTTTAAAAAGCCTCTTTGAAGGGACCCTATAACAGTACCATGGCCTGAACCAGGGCCGGACGCGAGAGATCTCTGCCGCCGATCGCCTCCACGAGAACATGGCGGTGCTCTGCCCAAGCCGGGCAGACCTCCACCGTGTCCTCCGGGCGATCCACAACTGTGTGGATGGCACCTACCTGCTGGAAGTTTAATAGTACGCGTTAAACTTTATCGGCTCTGAAGTGCGCTACCGCTGACACTTGAATTCGTTACTGCGCAGCGAATCGCCTCATGTTCCGAACGGTCAAAAAGTTTGAATCGGGCTGTACCTACTTAAAAATAGATACTAACCTACCAACATTTTATTAACTAGCTTACATCTATAAAATCTTAGTTATAGGAATAAGCACATAACAGAGCAGTACAATGTGACAATCCGCGGCTAAAGGTACCATAAGGACGTTTATAGTTTCGAAGATATTGAATGTTTTGTAAATTTTGCAAGAAATATAGATTGTTTTTTTATTGCTTTGTTCGAGGTGACTGAACTTAAAATGTCTGTTTCTCGAAATTGCACAATTTCGAATATAATTTAAAAAAACTTATATCTCCGTAACAAAACATCATAGGAGGTTGATCTTTTTTGATATCTACAGCGTATTAATCGCAGATTACTAGCGTATGCATAACTCCATATCGACCACAAGGTACCTTTAGCCGCGGATTGTCACATATAATTATGGGTTTTATAATTAGATTAAACAGAAATAGGTATTACACTTAGGCACTCCTTTTGGCGAGGGGGGGTGATGGCTGATCTTTGCGTTATGCTCGTGAACGGGTGCTGCTTGTGGTGACTGGTCGTCTTGCTGATCATGGTTTTAATTGTTATTAGTAATTGTTTACTTATTTTACTTCGATGGGGCTAGTTTATCATTTCTCACTTCGAGCTACAGCAATTGCCTTATGTAGGCGGGCACGCCCTTTATGCCTGGAGGCTTTTATTTAGGTATTAAGTTCTATTTACGTTTTTTTTATGTTGAAAGTTTTATCTGCTTGAGTACAGTTTGTTCATTGTTTTGTTGGTATACTGGCGCGTGCTAGCTAACGTATGGCAAGTGTGTAATTTAATCCAATGTTTTGTGTTTCGTAATGTTAATTACTTTGCATACGATTTGTATAAAATCAAGTTTATATAACTAAACAGACAGACGTGCTGCTGGGGAGTTTGTTCCACCACTTCTTCTTCCCAGCTAAAGCACTAGGAAGTGGTGACGGGCGGGCATTTTTGGGGGACTGTCTTATGTAACTTTGACGTTCGAAAAGTGCTGATTTTCAGCCTAGTTTGAATAAATGACTTTTGATTTGATTTGATTTGCTCAAAAAGTCCGTCATTATAAGCATATTTTCGTCTAGGGGAAAACTTTTTGTTTTAATTTTTGTCTGTTACGAGCCTAAGAAAACGAAAAAGTATCTTTATTCATAAGTAAAATAATCATGAATATAGGCTCGACTTATTACTGTTTCATAAAAAAAAAGAACATTTTATTTTTGAAAATGGAACTAAAAGCGGTGATCTTTTCGGTAGAATGCTTGCATTGCGTTGCGGCTACAGAAGAAATAAAAAAATAAAGGCATTGGCGCGAAATCTTTAGAATTTTCTTTGCATTAATATAAAAGTACGTAGTACCTAGTACTCGTAAGTATTAGGTATAAGTAATACCTGTTTGTCGTAGCACACGAGCTACGCAGTGTGCTACGAAATCATGTTTAATTCATTTGCAATTTAGCTTGCAAACATGTAAACAAATATACGTGTCGTTTTAGGAAAATAACTTTAATACATAGGCACTAAATTCAGTTTGCGCTGTCACTTTTTTAAAATTAGTTTTTCATATAAGCATAATTAGCCTGTAATGTTCCCACTGCTGGGACACAGGCCTCCTCTTTCTGTGAGTGCGAGTGGGCCGTAATCCACTACGCGGGCCCAGTGCAGGTTGGTGGATTGATGTCACATGTCTTTTTAAGTTTTTAGTTCTAGGACATGCCGGTTTCCTCTCGATGTTTTCCTTTACCGTTTTGAGAGCAGTGGTAATGAAATAATTTACACAAAGTGAAGAGTCCCTATAGACTAATGAAGACGGTTCCCCGAATATGGACCCTATATATGCTTTACAGATATCTCCAGGACACCAAATGTGGGCCCTATCGACTAATGAAAACGGTTCCCTGCATGCGGGCCCTATGGCATGCGTTAGAGAAAGAAATCTCCCGCACCCCGCATACGAGCCCTATCGACCAATGAAAATGAGCCTTTAGGTTCTCTGATATAAACTTGATATTTGTTTATGTGGAAATATCATCAATAGGAACCAAGGATTTGAATATGGAATAGACGTTATTAGCATCCCACACACTGTCATTTGTTGAGGTCTGTACATAGAAGTAGGTACCTACTCGGTTAGCTAGTACGCTAATTTAAGTTTTAAATGGATTACTGTATAGATGAGACACGCGTGAGAAGATGACGCTTAGGTTTTTTTGTTATTTACTTATTTGTAACATTACCGCAGAATAAGACCTTGTCATATTTTCGGGGAACTTTGTACGAGTGAAGAGATGTTCAAGGTTATTGAATATCGGAAATACCGTCCGACCTGCTAACAGAACACAAGAGTTCCTGTCTGTACAAGAGTGGTACTGTTGAATTTAGATAATATTGAATCACTTGTAGGTTTTACTCGTGATGACTCTTACATTTCAGAGATTTTGCTGGTTTGTTGATCTACATAGTTTCTAGTACCTGAACTGGTTTTCTTACGATGAAGATCTGGTTTTATTCTTATAGTCCAATAACAGTGGTTTTATTGTTCTTTACTTGAAACAAATTAAATATTCTTGAAAGGAGGATCTGTGTGATCTACATCTCGTAAATCATAGGGCACAATTAAATTAATCTCGTGCCAGCTGTGAGAAAAGTTTTTGTAGTTTTTACTTACCTATATCTACCTACCTATGAAGATAACGAGCTTTGCTATAAGGTTGAGTCTCGGTATTTTTTCTCATGAAGGAAAATAAACCGTTGTTTTGTAAAAAAAAGTACCAGGAACTGAGCCTTTATGTAAATACAAGAGACGAAATCATTATCTGTACATTACATAATTAACGTCAATGAGAACAACACATTTCCTCGTTGCTCGAATACCTATTAATACTCGTATGTCCACTCAATAAATGACCGGCGTACGTACTTTCATATGCCCTTGAACGTGAATGTTATGAGCAATATTATATTTACAATTACTTATTAATGTAGGTAGGTAGTCGACAAATATTATAATAATAGTCAAATATTATGCTGATTTAAATATTTAATCTTTTTGGTGACGCTCGGAAAATGGGGTAATAAAGCTTGCATAGATACATAGATCACTAACCTGCTGCTCATAGTTCAATTTTGTCCAATCCATCACCATATCCCGTCACCATCATTCATCCGACATTATCACGGCACCTACCTGCTTTTTTTTTTTGGTTTGGAAATTATTAAATAACTTCTCCCGCTCTGGGCGGAGCGGGAAGGTGTGTCAGACTCTTAGTGACTAAAACCCACCCGTGTTCCTTCCGTTGCCTGTGTTGCCAGGGGCCTCGGTAACCCTTTCGAACTTTCCCGCGACCCCGGCAGGCATCGGCCCTAGAGGACCCCTACACTTGTGCTGACGACATCTCTTTGAGGCGCGCGTGGAACACAACGCGCCGTCGACCCGGGCCTGGTCCTTACCAGACGGTGAGCTATCCATTGCTCACCATCCGCAAGCCCGCGCCTACGGTGCCCGGAAATCCGCCCGGGATTCCCGACGCCCAGGGAGTCACCTGCGGCGGCCAGGGGCGAGAGGGCGCGAAATTTGCCTTTCCCTCAACCGTCTCGGTGACGGCTGCCCATGCCCTCTCGCTACGTACCATGGCCTGAACCAGGGCCGGACGCGAGAGATCTCTGCCGCCGATCGCCTCCACGAGAACATGGCGGTGCTCTGCCCAAGCCGGGCAGACCTCCACCGTGTCCTCCGGGCGATCCACAACTGTGTGGACGGCACCTACCTGCTGGAAGTTTAATAGTACGCGTTAAACTTTATCGGCTCTGAAGTGCGCTACCGCTGACACTTGAATTCGTTACTGCGCAGCGAATCGCCTCATGTTCCGAACGGTCAAAAAGTTTGAATCGGGCTGTACCTACTTAAAAATAGATACTAACCTACCAACATTTTATTAACTAGCTTACATCTATAAAATCTTAGTTATAGGAATAAGCACATAACAGAGCAGTACAATGTGACAATCCGCGGCTAAAGGTACCATAAGGACGTTTATAGTTTCGAAGATATTGAATGTTTTGTAAATTTTGCAAGAAATATAGATTGTTTTTTTATTGCTTTGTTCGAGGTGACTGAACTTAAAATGTCTGTTTCTCGAAATTGCACAATTTCGAATATAATTTAAAAAAACTTATATCTCCGTAACAAAACATCGTAGGAGGTTGATCTTTTTTGATATCTACAGCGTATTAATCGCAGATTACTAGCGTATGCATAACTCCATATCGACCACAAGGTACCTTTAGCCGCGGATTGTCACATATAATTATGGGTTTTATAATTAGATTAAACAGAAATAGGTATTACACTTAGGCACTCCTTTTGCTCAAAAAGTCCGTCATTATAAGCATATTTTCGTCTAGGGGAAAACTTTTTGTTTTAATTTTTGTCTGTTACGAGCCTAAGAAAACGAAAAAGTATCTTTATTCATAAGTAAAATAATCATGAATATAGGCTCGACTTATTACTGTTTCATAAAAAAAAAGAACATTTTATTTTTGAAAATGGAACTAAAAGCGGTGATCTTTTCGGTAGAATGCTTGCATTGCGTTGCGGCTACAGAAGAAATAAAAAAAATAAAGGCATTGGCGCGAAATCTTTAGAATTTTCTTTGCAGATGGAAGAGAAAGGATAAGAAATAATTTTAATCAGCAGGCTTAGCATGACGAGGAATAGTCGCGGCACTTTCTATACTAAGTGACATTTCGTTTCTCCTTTTTAACCGATTTCAAAAAAGGAGGAGGTTCCTCTTTTCGACCGTATATATGCTTTTTTATGTTTGTTCGCCGATTTCTCCGTCAATTGCGGACCGATTTTAAAAATTATTTTTTTTTTTGAAAGGGTATGCTCCCGAGGTGGTCCCATTGTCACCAAATCATAATCTGATGAGGGTATCCCATGGAAATCGAGGGAAATCCTCAAATTTTAAAGGCACACATATAGCGATTTAGGTATTTTTTATAGTAACTTGTGCATTTGCTCTCGGAAAGCACCATTTGGTGGAGTGGAATTGATGATGAAGACCACAGGTGGCCACCGGAACTACTTAATAAGAAGTACTTATTTAATTAACGAGTTGCGATATGGTTGCTAAGCCATTTATGCTCTTCACAATGCATATGGTGAGTGACAGTTCTCCTGATTCTTACCAGGAGAACTCTTCAACAATTAACGTCCCTGCATCAAGAAAAGCAATATTTTGTAAAAGGTGATGAGCAGTTGACATTAGGCTATTATATACCCACTAAAAAGAGAAAAATTAAAAAAAAAATACAAAAAAGAAAACAACCGACTTCCAAAAAAACACAACAAAGTGAAAAATAACTTTATTTTCGGAAGTCGGTGGCAAAAAAACTAAAATACAAATCCAAAGACACCGAATTCCGAAATCAAAGTTATTTTTCACTTTGTCGTCTTTTTTTTGGAAGTCGGTTGTTTTATTTTTGTAAAAAGTTTTTTTCTGACATCCTACCGTAGAAATCCTTCTACAATGTTTTTTTAGTTTCTTTTTAGTTTTTTTTAGTTTTAGCATGTGGCGATGTAGATGCCACAGAAGTATTGATTTTGTAAAAACAATGATGATGCTATTTATACAAAAAATATATATCTACCTTCATTAACTCTCCTCTAACGATTTAAGTTAATTTGTATTAAAAAAAACATTAGGTCTACAAGAAATGAATGTCTTTAGCAAATGACTTAAAAATCCACCATTTTTTTATAGGGTATCACAGTTAATTAAGTTACATTTAACTAATTTTATTTATGAGAACTTATTCATTATTGTCTACTGCAACCATTCAGTGTATTTTTTGTTCAATAAGAAGCGATTAAAATAAAATATTAATTTGATAACTAGGAAGAACTAGGTAATTTTCACAAAAAAAAACCGGCCAAGTGAAGGTTTCCGTAGATGGGAAGTTGGGATGAATGTATCCCAAAAACAAACTTAACATTGTAGTTGAAAAACATGTTCTCCCATACATCGATATATGCCACGGTCAATTCTCCAACTGCAAATTTAAGTTGGTCGACTATTACTCGTTAACTTGTAAAGCCTACTTAGCTGTGATAGTTTTTCTTTTAATTTATATGTACTAGTGCCTTGATTTTTTTCACATCTCCATAATCAACCATTTAGCTGGCAGAGGGGGGGGGGGGGGGGGGGACACTTAAACCTAACAAAAATTAGCACTTTAATGCTTAATATTACGCAAGCGGATTCTTGAATTTTGAACGGCCTATCCAAAGATACCCACACCATGGGGTAGACGAGAAAAAAAAAATATCATCCCCACATTACGTCCAAACCAAAAAAAGATCGAGATTTTATTTTAGCGCTTAATATGTATCTATACATATGCTAAATTACAGCTTTCTAGTACTAAGCGTCTCTGAACTACAGTGGGGACAGACAGACAGACAGACAGACGGACATGGCGAAACTATAAGGGTTCCTTGTTTACTACGGAACCCTAAACACGATGCTAAATAACTAAAAATCCTTACCCGATGGAATTTTTTAAATATTTTTTCCCCAAAATCTATCCAAATCAATTATCAAAACTGAAAGGGGAAAAACCATTGCAGACCTGTGTTATTTGTGATGACTTTAATATTAATATTTTGGAAAATAATTCAAATAGCAGTATAGATTATTAAGCCTCTCCAAATCATTTAATCTGTCAAATATGTTTTTGGAACCAACTCGAATAACTACGGCTACTGCAACATTGTATTGATAATGTTTTTTGTTGCTGTGAATATTTAGATTAAAGTCATTGTAAATTATCTCCCTTTTGATCACAGCGGTCAAATCGTTACTTTTGAGTCGAAAGACACCATTACAAAAAGTCACTTAGAAACTAGACCAATAACATCGGGTAATTTAATTAAGTATAATAGTACTTTATAAAAGTGACAAGCTGTGTAGATACGAGGGTGAAACTGAAAGTTCTTAGAAAATCAAAAACTGAACAAACTAGGTAGCAAGTTATTACTTTTATTATATCTTTTCTAAATAGTGTCCATTTACATCAATATATCGCTGCATCCGATGGAACCACTGAGAAAAGCACTTTACCCACTCGTCCTTAGGGTTCTCTTTGACGGCATTTTGAAACGCAGCCACTGCTTCCTCGGCGTCCATAAAACGTTTTCCTCGAAGTTTTGCTTTTATTTTCGGAAACAAATAAAAATCGCAAAGTGCGAGGTCGGGGCTATAGTGCGGGTGACCCAGTAATTCCACGTCTGACGTCGCCAAGTAGTCGATTGTTTGCTTGGCGGTGTACGACGAGGCGTTGTCGTGGGTTAGGAGGATCCTACTGCGAGGTCGTTTCTCCCGAACTGTTTCCAAGACAAGTGGCAAACTATTGTTAGTGTTCCACTCTGCAGTAACTGTTTTTCGATCCTCTAAAACAATTGTTGCGTAATGACCTGTCCTTCCGAAGAACGAGGCCATCATCTTTTTTCCCACGCTTCGACCTCTCTTCACTGTAGTTGGCAACTCCTCGGAAGGATTTAACACCCAGACAGCAGACTGTCTCTTAGTTTCAGGATCATAACAATAAATCCAGCTTTCGTCACCCGTAAGTATGTCAAACACAGCATTTGAGTCACCTCCGTTAAATCTTTGAACCATTTCACGACACCAATCAACACGACTGAGTTTTTGGGCCTCTGTCAAATTATGAGGTAGGTATCCACCGGGCACAAAGCTTCCTGACCGCTAAATTTGGACCGGAGGATTTTGTGCACTTGACTCATACCGATGCCTAAGGTTGTCCTAATCTGCTGATAAGTCACTAGTTCTTTTGTCAGTCTCTATCATACGGCGCACAACACTGATGTTATCTTCAGTCGTCGCCGTAGAAGGCCGTCCCTCACGCAGATCATCGGTGAGATTAGTGCGACCACGTTTAAACTCATTAAACCAGTTTTAAACAGCGGCACGAGATGGGGCTTCATCATGAAAGGCCAATCGAAGTCTATCATAAGTATCTAGCTGACTTAAATGACATCGAAAGTCATAAAAATCATTTTACGAAAATTTTCTTGCGTTAAATTCATGCTGATGTGACACAGACAATTTTCAATTTGCCAAATACATACACAATAAATTTGGCAAAGAGTTTCATTTAAAAATTTGAACTGTTTTTTTATATCGTTTACAAGTGGCCAGGGCCTCAAGTCTGCTATTACAATAGTGTCAGAATGGTCTATCATTGATTTCATAATTGTTGATTTTGACAAGTTTGGTAATCTACTAATATAATGGCGTCATTATGACTTTCCAATGGTCAACCACTGACACTCCATTGAAAGAAATGGCATAGAATGGTAATCTCGTACATAATGACAAATGAATGATTGGCGTATGCGGTAATCTGCTAAAATTTTGACAGTTTCTTTGATCAGTGACCTACCATTAGAACGTCATTGTGCAGTCATTGCTTTTAATAGCTTGGTTGTCAAAAAGTGTTTGCTATCTATCGTGTTTGTGGAATATTGAATGGAGAAATGTATTCACTACGAACAAATATTCTCGAGCTAGCCAACCCAGTAGATGCTAGAAAAAGAAGATGGGCGGAATGCAAAGGACGTCGTCGACCCCGTCGCAAGTTATACAATTATTACTACCTATATGCTTCCCACTATAATTCTGCAAGGCTGCCAAAAGAAAAGTATTGCTTATCTGTTGCACTTATTTCACTCTTCTGTGATTTAATTTTGTTTAAAATTTTACTTTTATATTCAATAAAGAACTAAAAAAGTGCAAAAATTACAATCATGATACATTTCATAATGCATACCTATTACTAAATAATACTGTATTTAGGTACTTACAGTGCGCCATTCTGCCGTGTCGTTTTATTGGGGCAGTCCACCGATATCGAATTTAAAATTCGGGCGCACTCCATCCAATATCGTTTGGATAAACTTCTTGGTGGTTTTCCAGAAAATCAATTAGAGCCGAAATTTGCTCAATTAGCACCATTTTGTATAAAATGTAATAAATAAATAATAGATAATTTAAATACACAAACAAAAATATAATTAAAACACTCAAATGAAAATAAATAACTAACAAAACACCCACCGCTAGAAATAAAAACCGGCCAAGTGCGAGTCGGACTCGCGCACGAAGGGTTCCGTACGGCAAAAAAATCATGTCTGTTGTATGGGACCCCTTTAAATATTTATTTTATTCTGTTGTTTAGTATTTGTTGTTATAGCGGCAACAGAAGTACCTACATCATCTGTGACAGTTTCAACTGTCTAACTATCACGGTTTATGAGATACACCCTGGTGACAGACGGACAGTGGAGTCTTAGTAATAGGGTCCCGTTTTACCCTTTGAGTACGGAACCCTAAAAACAGATTAACCTCAGTAAGCAGTAATTTAACATTTGACTTTGACAGCTAAATTGATAAAATATTATTGAGATGTATAGTTTCACATAAATTTAATGTTTTTGCTATTTACGAACTTCTTGCTACTTCAGATTGCTTATAACACTAATATAGTATGTAAATATATATATAAATGCAATCTGGCATGACTAACTGTTCAAATTAAGTAGTAGTTTTTCGAAAATCATTTCTACTAACGGGTTTTATAATAATGGCAATACGACAATGTCATTCTACCACGATTCTATTACGAGACCATTGACCGACCAATGATGGACCATTATGAATTTAGCAGATTACGAACTTTTAGCAAAATGACAATGGGATCGTGTTGGAATGACGAGTTTATTAAAAATAGCAGACTTGGGCCCCAGTTCTAAAAACGTTCAGTGTCGCCCTCGTACTTATATCGCAAGTGATACTAATAAATTTAATTATTTTATATATTTTAGTGCGTGATATATGCGTGTTTTTTCGGTTTTTTTAAGTAGAAGATACCTACATGAAACATGTTCTACGGTTCTTGTCTGCAGCGTAGTAGATTTATTAGATATTTAAACAATTTCACTCTACAACAATTTATTCGTTCTAGAACGTCTGAATTTAAGAAAAACAAATCTTAAAATAAGCTCGCCAAGTTAGAAAAACCTAACGACCAGCTATAATTTACATATCACTACATTACTATAAATATATTATTTTATCATTACATATTATATAACAACATCCGCCACGTCTGTCTGTCTGAACGCGATAAACTCAAAAACTACCGAACGAATATTCATACGGTTTTGTGTAAATTGGCCTAGATATGAGGATGATTGTTGAAGTTTTCGGAAAAAAATCCGACTGGGAGATTTACTGGCGTGTGCCGCGTAAGCCGTAAGAGATACATAAGATTAATATTCTACAGGATTGTAAATCTTAAAAAGTTCAACCAAAAAATCCACAATAGCATAATTATGTCTATCTTCTAACATTGACCCACAGTAAACATTTTTATCCTTCAGAATTTGATAAAAATTTCATTGTTATTTCCAAAGCTATTTTGACAGTAAGTACATTATTAATCCTTATTCAATAAAATATGTTATTTAAATTGGCCATTTCATCATCATCATTTCAGCCACTGCTGTACATAGGCCTCCCCTAGCCAAAAACAACTGAATGGATTTGAATGTTTGGCACAGATATAGTTCCCCAGATTAATAAATAGGGTACTTTTAATCCCAGCAGTACGTTCCCGTGGGATATTTTCCCACATTCACGCGGGTGAAGCCGCGGGCAAAAGCTAATAATAAAGTAAATATAACATACACATATAGGTACACAAACTCACGCCTTCTTCCCATGGGGGTAGCCAGAAACTATAGAACGCCACCTGCTACGCTCCTTACATACTCATTTTGCTTCGTTTACGTTCATAATAATAAAAAGCTTTATTGACACAAAAATAATTTACCAGTTGATTTTGGTAAACAGTAGGTACAATTCTGCATATGAACACAATTCTAATGACCACTAACACCTAAACTAGGCCGAGCCTGTACCTTAGGCGTTAGATCTTTCTCGGGTAACTATCTACAGACGTGTACCTACATTAAGATCTAATTGTATATTGTAAACAACTTTTGCACATTAAACCAATACAATAAATAATACTAACTAATTAAAATACAGATTAAACTGCGGGTACTCTTACTGCGGGTAAAATGTAATAGAAATATTATAACTAATTTGTTGTCATATTCATTGTACATTTTTTCCAAATACCGTCAATTTAAAAAAAAAAACAAATAGTTTGACCACTGAATGTATGAACTTGCGACTTTTTACATTTTTGTTTTTCTATTCTGATTATGTTATCTTACCTAAATTGATTTCAATGTTTTAGGGACATTAATATTTTAATTATTATTTTTATATTGTTTATTATTATTATTATTTTATTTATTTATTATTTTTTTTTTTCTATTGTAGATTAATAAGTAAATATTCAATTTCTAGATATGTTTTAGCCAGGTTATTTAAAGTTTTTTGCACGAATGTTTATTTAACTGGTAGAATTTAACAATTTTATTAAATTTGTTGTATGGCATTGGCCCTAAATAACATTGTAACAAATATTATGTTTATGAGTTTCAAGAGCAGTGGTAGCCCAGTGGTAACGGCCCCGACTTATGAGTTGTAGGTCGTAGCTTCGAACCCAGACATGGTGAAGGAACATATCGCATACGATGTTTTCCTTATTGCCTATAATGTTCCCACTGCTGGGACAGAGGCCTCCTCTCGGTAAGAGAGAGTGGGCCGTAATCCACCACGCGGGCCCAGTGCGGGTTGGTAGATTATGACACATGTCTTCAAATTTTTGGTTCTAGGACATGCCGGTTTCCCCACGATGTTTTCCTTCACCGTTTTGACAGCAGTGGTGATGAAATAATTACACAAACTAAAGCGCCTGTCTGGGTTCAAACCTACAACCTACTCGCAAGTCGCGGCCGTTACCACTGGGCCACCAGTGCTCTCTATAGTACATCAGCTACTATATAAGAAGTACATTAGTTAGATGATAAATCGATTGCAAAATAAAATAAAATAATATAATATGGAATATAGAAAATCAAATATAAATAAGAAAATATGAATACATAATTTAAAAGTAACTATTATATACTATACCTATACACACAAACCTAAATACATAATCATACAACCAATTAAACACATATAATAGTTTATAATAATATTGAATTTCATGAATTGCAACTTAGCCCTCTCCCTCTCTCCTAAATGTTGCTGTGCCCGACAGGGTCCATATTGATCTTTTACTTTTGTATCATCTGTGTAATACATATGGAATGCAATAAATAATTGAGAATTGAGAATACATATTGCTGATGCTGGGGAGTTTGTTGCGCCACTTCTTCTTTCCAGCTAAAGCACAAGGTAGTGGTGGGTGGGCGTTTTGGGGGACTGTCTTATGTAATTTTGACGTTCGAAAAGTGATGATTCTCAGCCTAATTTGAATAAATGACTTTGATATTAATCCAATGGCTATAGCAATCTCCTTTGCTTGATCATATCGACATGTCAATTTGCATTCACACATTATATTTTGCACCACAATTCTTCTTTACTGCTTCGCCCCCAGCTTTTTAGGGACAACCGGTGTTCTAAAACCCCCTGTAAGTTCTACGCGCGTGCGGTCAACCGCATTTCAGTTGTAACTTACAACATCGATAATATATTTTCCCCTAATTTGTTCTTTTTTGTGTTTGTATTTTTTCTTTGCGTCATGTTTTTACCTCAAATATACGTATTTTATTTCCTTTCTTTTTTTTCCTAATCGCCCTTGCTTCTACGAAATGAAGTCGCTGTCAACGACAAATTCGAAGACGTCAAATTATTAGCATGTGCGTGCTGTTGACTGTACCAATTTGGCAATCTCCAAATGCATTTCTTTTTGTTATACTTTGTTTTGTTATATAAAATGTAATAAATAAATTAAAGATACAAACAAAAATAGTGTTTTAATTAACACTCAATTGGAAATAAATAACTAACAAAACACCGACTGCAAGAAATAAAAACCGGCCAAGTGCGAGTCGGACTCGCGCACGAAGGGTTCCGTACCATTATCTATAAAACGGCAAACAAATCATGTCTGTTGTACGGGACCCCCCTTAAATATTTATTTTATTCTGTTTTTTAGTATTTGATATTATATCTGTGAAAATTTCAACTGTCTTACTATCACGGTTCATGAGGTACAGACGGACATACAGACAGACAGACGGACAGTCTTAGAATCCCTAAAAACAGATTAACGTCAAGTAAGTAGTAGGGGGAAGTCCCCTAGTGGCGGACACTTAAGGTTTTTTAGAAATAAAATAAAAAATATTTTAAGGAATGATTACTTATTTATGACTTACAATAGATAACAAAGTTAGAAATCAAATTAAACTAAAAAAAACACAACCTCTGCTTAAAAATAATTAACACCATTAATCAGACTGGTTACAAAAAATGTAATTTATAAAAGTGGCACCTAGTACCGGACGGATATTTGTGCCATACCAAAAGCACTGGACATCTCAGTATAGCCTGCATCAATCACATATGTAGCCATCTCCTGACTCTGGGACGTCTGCACATGCTGCATGTGCCCACCCAAGACAGGAGGAGCACTGGATCCGGTCTTCCTCAGTGTCTTCTAAACAAACCACGCAAATTGTTGTGTTTGTTTTAGATGTTTCAGTTAATGGTTCCACTTTATTTCCATTTTTTCTTTGGGCTCCACGTCTTCCGCTTCTTTTCCTTTATCTACGCTCTTTCCTTTGGTTTGCTTTCCATTGCTTCCAATTACTGCTTTAAACTTAGATCCTAATTCCTTCTTTTTGTCTCTCATGTTCTTTTCATTTTCTTTTTCTTCTGCCACTTTTTTGTACGGCGTTTCTTCTTCTCCTCGATTTAGCGTCTTTATTTTGTCATGTACAGTGCTTTTTGGAATATTGTATCGCATTGCAGCTTGCCTTACACTCAATTGTTTGGACAAAATTTTATTGATAGCAGTTTGTAAGCTCTGTGGCTCCCACGATCCTTTCTTTTTCTTCTCTTCCATTTCAATTCTATTCATTCTTCTATGTTCTAAAACAAAATTAAACAATTAGAATGAATAACGTTAATTCTTACGAGATATATCAATATGTTTACCGTCCGGTGCTAAGGGAAGACTTAGTGTCCGGTACTAAGGGACAGATGATTTCGTACATTAGGTGGTACCTACCAAAATTAGTCAAATAATCTAATAACATTCTATCAGTTTACAGATAACAATCAAGTACTACATTTATTTTTGAATACCATTAAAATGTAAACGCATAAATGTGCCAGAATTACTTACATCGATTTTTACTTGACGCCGTGATTTCCCGCCAAAAGCAGCAAACTCCCGCTCCTGCCGTCGCCTTGCGCGTCACTGGCGAGCCGCGGGCCGCGGCGCGTGATCCTGTTGCTGTGTGCCCCCCGCGCCCCTTTCACTTGTACTTTGAATCGAACCGGTTTATACTTGCTTGAATAGGACGAGTGTCCGGCGGTAGGTGCCGTCCGGCGCTACGGGACTTCCCCCTAATATCACTAATAAATAATATGTAAATTACGTATGTATATATAAATAAAATCTGGCATGACTAAATGTTTAAATTAAGTACTTAGTTTTTCGAAAATCATTTCTACTAACGTGTTTTATATTCTACCACGATTCTATTACGAGACCTTTGACCGACCAATGATCGACCATTATGAATTTAGTCGAATCCATTGTCATTTTGCTAAAAGTTTGTACTTTTAGCAAAATGACAATGGAATCGTGTTGGAGACTTGGGCCCCAGGTGTATGAAGGTAAACGAAGCAAAAGGAGTATGTAAGGAGCGTAGCAGGTGGCGTTCTATAGTTCCTGCCTACTCACATGGAAAGAAGGCATGACTTTATATATGTATGGGATGCTTTTCGATGTATCATTTGGTATTCTTACCTTTAAAAAAAACAGGGGATCTATTTGTACAATATCTTGGTCATTCACCTAGGGCACATCTTAGCATCTCCATCTTTTCTAATAACGTTTAAGTGTTAAGACGCTGACAACACCTAAACCGCGGTCACTGTCAGATTGCATAGAAAATAAAGAGAAGCGCGATGACATAACGCTTGTAATTTATTGCAAAATATGTAGCAATTATCTATTTACTCAAAATTGAGTTGAGTAATCGAAAAGAAAAAACAACCAAGTTCTGCATTCAAATTAGACGTTCTTGTTATTAATTAAATACGTAACGTATAGTGGTACTTACTTTACTTAACTCAAGGTAAGAGCTTAGTTTAACGTTAGTTTGTATCGAGATTTTTTTTTCAAAACGTGTTTTGGTAACAACCAAGTTCTGGGCAATATGTTTAAAATTAACATATATTTTTTCCGCTACCACAAACTATACAGATTTGGCAATTTTTTTTCTTATTCTATTTTGGTCAATTGGGTCTTGTCAGCGCCTTAAGTATCTTCTCACCATTTATTTATCTGCCTATTGAGTAGATTGTTACTGCCAATAAGAGGTGTTACACTAGCAAGTGTGTTAAAAAACCGGAAAAGTGGGAGTTGAACTCGCGTGGTTAGGGTTCCGTACAATTAATATCTTATCTAACATGTTTTTTTATCCCAAGAACAAACTTAACATTGGAGTTGAAAAACATGTTCTCCCGTTACATTACAACTGTAAATACATATAAGTTTGTACGCACAATATTGAGAGATTTACCATGTTATTTTAAAACCATAGATTTCATATAGGTTTTCCTGTAACCTATAAGTGAACCATTTACTGTATTTTTTTCAAATTTATAGGCTCAGTGGTTTGGAGATAAGGTGGAATGGTCAATATTCATCCATATTCTTAATTAACTTCAAAACTATATAATTTAAAATTATTAAAAAAAAAATTGAGACCCTCAAAATATACAACACGTGTACAGTTTGCAATTTTTTTTTTAAATCTTCTAATATCCAAAAGTGACCCTCATATTCAAAATTCATTTATTTACGTCACACGTCCGTGTTTGGGTCACAGAATTCATATGTGTACCAAATAGTAGATTCGGAGCAAATCGGCTGTGACAGACGGACAGACAGACAGACAGACACACAAGTGATCTTATAAGGGTTCCGTTTTTTCCTTTTGAGGTACGAAACCCTAAAAGTTACAACTATAGTGGATAAACTAAAGACTGAGTCACAAAAAATGGTACGACGGATATGCATTTGAAAACCTACTTAATTAACTTATTTAAACAAGTAAAACATTTAGGACCATTAACCGGAAACTCACCCATTGAATTCATGATAATTGAAAAAATATATATTACTGTTGCACATTCACTCATTCAATTTTGATCCTTACGGATATTGAGCGTACGCTGCGTTATAATTGGATAAGGTATTTGTTTAATAGCACGCTTTTCCTCTGACTGCTCCACTGTTCATTATATTAATGTAACTTCACCGCTGGCGCTGCTATAAAAGAATATGTTCATGATACTACATCATCCTGTTCAACACTTCAACACGTCATGGTACTGGAAAACCCTTTCATACAATTACTCAGCAAGTCATGACGTTCCAGCACTTTGAGTTCGCTACTTTACATTATTTGCGATTTGACGTAAATATGTTAATTTATGCGTATCGATACCCACGCTACGATTTGTATTGAATGACAGACAGTTGTTTTCGATGGCTGTGGGGACACGTTTCTGTGTTCTTCCGAGTAAATACCGCGGTACTCGCGAGCGGTGATATTGTTAAATGCGATAACATGTTCAGTGAGGTCAGACTGAAGACACAAAGAACAATACGGTGGAATACCTGTGGGTGCAGCAAGCGACAGCCACAGTGATCAGTCATTAGTGTACCTTCAATACGATCGTGCCTCTGTCACCGATTCGACAACTAACCGAGGTATGTGCGCTTCACAACAAACTACAATTAATTACAATTTAACGATTATAGGTTAACTAATGACGTTGATGGGCCATGCAATGATGAAATAGTTTAATTATCGTGTCTGGCAGGGTATGATATGACCCGATAACTTCATCCTCTCCCAATTAGACTATTTAGTTCTGTATTTGATAACGCGCGATACTTTTGTGCCATTCCGGAAATATTTATTGTGTTTACTGAGTTCACGTCCAAGGTGCGCATAGTTAAGTGTCGCCGGTCCGTATAATTCAATAATAATAATATGAATGTTTTATAACACCTGCAATGCAAACAAATAGTTACGAGTATAAACAATAATACAAATGCGACAGGAATAGTTGAAATGCTGTTTTAAAGTTTGAGTTTTATTTATAATCGCGATGTCTTGGAGGAAAATCTCGTTCAGGACAAAGAGTCAGTTGGAGTGTGTTGACAAACAGCCAGCGACGTTGGCGTCTTTGGCGCGTTGTGTACATAATGAAACTTTTGACAACCGACCACCGGTACCGAGAGGAACTGCAACAATATCGAATTGTGTCGAAATACCTTCGGCGAACGAGACAATGTCTCGAGTGGCCAAATGTTCAGATGTGGAATTGATGAACTATTCCAGTGACAACGGTGACGCGGATGATGCCGAGTGAGTAACAGATTTATATTTGAAGAGACTTTAGACTGGCCTTCAAATAATCAATAATTAACAAAAACAATACATACACTCGAAAAGTAAATGTCAAATCAATTTAAACTTTTGTTTATGAGAAACAGTTGCAGACTATAATAAGTAGACTGAAAACGAATCCGCAGAATAATTACCAGACTGGATTCTATGTCAGTATAAGGCCTTATCAATGATAAGGCCTTATACTGACATAGAATTCAGTTTATTATGATGATACGTTGTCATCATAATAAACAGGATCGAACTCAAAAAATTGCGCATCAAAAACCAAGCCACTACATTAACCGTGTTAAAAAGGCAAAATTACAATCACTGGATATTAAAAAAGTAGTTTACAATCTGTAAAAATATCTGAATGGGTTTCTTATACGAAATGCTGTAATTATACCTCAAACTATTAATCAGTTAGATCGGTCTAATCGCGGTATTATTCCACGGCATAGCAAATTTCCCTCTAGAACTTACTGTAAACCAGTTTAAGTAGAACACCTCGAATTGCCGTTATAACAATTTCTAATCCATTTGGCTGTGACGTACATATCTTAGTGATAAATAATAAAAGAAATGTAACTAGCCTAAAACCTTTCTTTTAAGTATTATAAACCCTGAATTGCAAAGATCACCTGAACTCAGGAACTTGCGACCTGATTTTTTCTTGGAGCGACTGTCACGAAATTCAGGCTTCTATCCAATTCTACCCCTCAATTTAAAACCTTGTTATAGCTCATTGTTAGCTTTGAAGCCAGTTTATGTTATATCTGTTACTTTGTAAACATTATATTTATAATGTTTACAAAGTAACAGATATAACATAAACTGGCCTGCAAAACTAAGTACTACACTTTTAAATTTTCGTTTTCTAAACTGTAGAAGTTGGAGATTTAAAATAAAAAACATTTTATAGCAATTTTTATCAGCTTTCTTTGTAACTATAGTAAATTATACATTAGTAACATTTCAAAATCTAAAAGCTAAAAATTGCCATTTTTATTGTTTTATCTTAATATAACAATAAAAATGGCAATTTTTAGCTTAGTGTCATAAAACTCAATTAACATTTACAAGTATATTTTACATGTAATTTATTTTTTATAAAACTGGTATCGCCTCCTCGGGCTCTGCTTACAGCTTCGAGTCTATTTGGCATACTGAACACGAGGTTTCGGAGCCGATGTTGGGGAATATTCTCCCATTCTTCTACCAGGGCCTGTTTTAGTGCCCTGACGGCTCATCCCAGGCATGCTCAATCGGGTTGAGATCAGGACTTCTTGATGGCCAAGCCATCACGTTGATACCAACCTCCTGAATATACTCTTGCATGACCCGAGCCGTGTGTGGCCGGGCATTAATTGAGAATCTCCTAGGCATATCTTTCCCCTGTGCCATTTTTTATGGCAACTAACTCTGTGCGACCTTCTGATGATATGCCAGCCCATACATGTACACTGCCGCCACCGTACTGGACTCTTTCTGAGAAGCAGGCTTGAAGGTATCGCTCACCAGGTCGCCTGTAGACACTTCGCCTTCCATCAGAAGTGTAAAATGAGAATTGAGACTCATCTGTAAACAAAATTCTTGACCATTCTTCTTGATCTCACTGTATGTGTTCACGGGCGTATCGCAGTCTCGCTACTCGATGCTCTCTCTCGAGTTTGGGGCCACTCGCTGGTCTTCGGGGATTCAGGTTTGCTTCAGCCAGTCTTCTTCTCACTAATGTAGTCCCTTCGGGTCTGAAGAAGCTGTTGCTGTACTTCAACTGCATTTAGGTGGCGATTTCTCAACACAATGGAAACAATATCGTTATATTGTTTCCATTGTTTTGAGAAATCGCTACCTAAATGCGCTGGCAATGGCAGACCCAGGTATACACTAGTACACCTGGGTCTGCCATTACCAGGTCTCCTCAAATGGTTTCCAGTCTCTTCGTACCTTCGCTTCACCTTCTGGACCGTTCGTAACGTCACACCCACCATTCTTGCAGTACGACGCATTGATGCACTGATGTCTAGTTCCAGAAGATCCTAGCACATTCATCAGGTGAAAGAGGCATGATAAATAAATTTATGTGCTGTTGTCTATCTTAGCTTTTGTAACAAGACTCATCGATCAAGAAAAAATTTGAAAACAAAAATGGAAACAAAAATGAATGGTAAAATTGTAATTCGAAAAGGTTTATTTTTGATTTTAAAGTTTTTTTCAGCCATTTCATATAAGAAAGTTACCGACTATGAAGTTTTTATGTACAAAATTAAACTATTTTTCGAATCCTTTTTGTTTCGAAAGTATATCTTGTGTACTTAAAAAGTTATTGCAATTTTAAAAGTGTGATACTTAGTTTTGCAGGCCAGTGTAGCATCACGACTCTATTCCCAGAGCTGTATATACGAGTATGTATATAAACCCTATTTCGCGAAAAAACAGGCACATCAATAAGGTTTTAATTTATCAGTAGCAGCCCGGAGTCTGGATTTGTGCCCAGTTAATGGCAATAGGCTCGCCCCTATTACATGGGACTTAAACATAACTGGCGAAATGTGGGTGTAGGTAGAATAGAATAGAATAGAATAGAATAGAATCCTCTTTATCATGTACACCATATAAAATTACAGAAATTTTACATAGGGTGACACATATCACATAGGGTCTTATCGCTAAAAGCCATCTTTTAAAGGCAACCTTTAGATGGATTAGGGGTACTATAGATGGCTCGCAGGTTTGCGCGTTGTTCAGGGTCGGCTAAGCAGACCCTTTTCAGGGCTTATTGTACCTCTCTGTACACTTGAGCCAGCCTGTGGGTGATCACACTCAAAAAGCATACGAAGCCCTCCGCATCCAATATAACAACGCATTCAGAGCGCTGATGGGGCTGCCGCGACACTTTAGTGCCTCGGGCATGTTCGCCGTCGCTAGCGTCGACTGCTTTTATGCAACGATGCGTAAGCGCTGCGCGTCCCTGGTACGCAGAGTTCGCGGCAGCTCCAACAGCGTGCTGGGGATGATAGCCGACAGGCTTGACTGTCCATACATCAGACGCTGCAGTGACTTGCACGTCACCTACAGTGGTCGGATGTCAGTATGAATATGTTTTGTGTGGTTATTATATTGTACCTATTGTAATGTTTAATGTATTGTGTGTGTTTTAGTGTATCATTTGTGCTATATTTTTTAATTTCTGTGTTTTAATGAGTCCTTGTTACTTGAAAAATAAAATGAATTATTATTATTATTGGTACAGCTCTACCTAAACCTTCAGAGATGACAAGCTTAACATCAAGCTTGTAATCTCCGAAGGGTTAGGCAGAGCTGTTGGATCAATAATGTTCAAAGAATACCAACCAGGTATATAATACTACCATTCTGTTATGGTCCCAGTGCGAAGGGCTATTCTCATACAGATATGGCATGCTACTTACCTAATATGCGTTATCACAACGAAAACACGGCACAAAAGAGTCTAACACTTTCTACTTAGATTCTAAGGAAAAGGATTGATTTTACACAAAATAAACACTATTTATTAATAATTTAAAATAATTTAATTACGAGGTCGTTTTTTCACGACTTGTCACCAGTGTTGCCAGCGAGCAAAAAAAAAAGAAATATTGTTTCCATTAAGACGCTGACAACACCTAAACCGCGGTCACTGTCAGATTGCATAGAACAGAAAGAGAAGCGCGATTACACAACGCTTGTAATTTATTGCAAAATATGAAACAATTATCTATTTACTCAAAATTGAGTTGAGTAAACGAAAATAAAAAAAACAACCAAGTTCTGCATTCAAATAAGACGTTCTTGTTATTAATTAAATACATAACGTATGTTGATATTTAATACAGATATTTTGGATTAAAACTCAAGGTAAGAGGTTAGTTTAACGTTAGTTTATATCGAGATTTTTTTTCAAAACGTGTTTTGGTAACAACCAAGTTCTGGGAAATATGTTCAAAATTAACATATATTTTTTCCGCTACCACAAACTATACAGATATGGCTATTTTTTTTTCTAAAGAGAAGCCTAATTTTGTCAATTGGGTCTTGTCAGCGCCTTAACTTACCCGTTAAATTCACGTTGTTCACGAGTTAATTAAAAAATAATCCCACGTTCAGGGAAATACCGGCGCTGATTTATTTGATGGGGATTTATCTTTCCTAGTATATAATCAATAAACAATGTTATAATTGGTCAGTAATTCAGTATGATTCATGTTAGAAGTAGAATTAATAAAAGCCCCAATGGATTACAAAGGAAAAATAATAAAAAACTTACGTAATGAATTAGTAAGAGCTAGGGAATTATCAGCCAGTAAAGCCTGTTTAGTAGGTACATAGAAGGCTTATTATCTGGTACGGCCTTAAGGGGTATAATACTCGTACCACTAGCCTGAAGAACTGGATCTTCTCTTAATTACACAAGGTTATTGATACGTTTTTATTGATATCCCAGAATTTGTACAACTCGTCTTCTTTCGTTTTGTAGCAAAGCATCAATAGACATCTTTAAAATACGTATGAAAATACGGAAGTATATATTAATGGAATGTATAAAAAAATGTGTAAAAAAACGGAACAACCCATTTATTAAGATGTCGCATTGTTATAATTTCCCATGAGTATACTTTGAGCATCTTGCGTGTACAGTCAAGCAAAGTAATATTGACACATTTAGTGAATTACAAAAGAACATTTTGCTGCTAAATTCTGCTATTCATGTAATAAGTACATGGGACTTAAACAGAACTGGCGAAATGTGGGTGTACTATAGGTACACCTCTGCCTACCCTTCGAGGAATAAAGGCGTGTGTTGTCTGTGCGTAAATGTACAGTATATCTGCCATTATTTCATAAAGTTTTGATAAATGGCGTTTAATCTTAATTTTTCTTTGTCATTGACTGTACTTACAGACAATGACGAAACGATATTGATAAATATTACGAAACTCTAGTGACGTAATTATGAACGGGTGCTGATAGCTGGCAGATAATGTTATCAGGACACAGGTTTCTAAATACCGATACTAGGTAGGTATTACGTAGTCTTGGACCTAAAATACTTAACTTGGGAGACATAACAAAAGATAAATACGCAGCTACGTGCTAAAAAGCCAGCTGTTCAGATTACAGTTAAACTCACATTTTAATCATTATACCTGTAGTAACTACTTATTCAGTAATTGGTGACGACACTTTATAAATAATAATAATAATTTATATTGTGTAGTCATCATTCGATTATAAACCGTTTTTAGAGTTCCGTAGTTAACAAGGAACCCTTATATTTTCGCCTTGTCCGCCCGTCTGTCCCCGGCTGCAAGCTGTACCTAATACGACTTGGGTATACATATTAATCCCATTTTTTTAGGGAAATAAAAGGCATGTAAATTGGTGATGATATGTTTTTGTCTCGTCTATCCCATGGTCGAGGTATCATTGGATAGGTTGTTCGAAAATATTGAGGGTCTGTGAAAACTATATTTCGATTCAAGGATCAGTTTGCGTAATATTAAGCTTTAAAATGCTAATTTTTGTTGTTTTTAGACATGTGATAGTAAACATCGCATTAGTAAGGAAAACTATCACAGCTAAGTAGGCTTTACAAGTTAATGAGTAATAGTCGACCAAATTACATTTGCAGTTGGAGAATTGACCGTGGCATATATCGATGTATGGGAGAACATGTTTTTCAACTACAATGTTAAGTTTATTTTTTGGGATAAATTCATCGATGACGACGATTCAACGTGGTTTCGAATGAATTATTTATATTTGGGCTCGAAGGTGACAATATACTAATATGCACGAATGATACAATTCACTACAAGGTTAACCTTGATTTAACTAGTAGTAGAATTTAATTCTGCCAAGAAAGCTATTAGTAAGGTCCTATTATGTATTTTATGTATTTTATGTATCAAAGATCGAATGTAGACTCTTTCAAACTGACCGTTTAGAAATAAGGCATCGAAAAAAAAAACATGTTTTTTTTGTACAATTATACACCATACCTAGTTCAACTACATAGTCGAGCCGATTGCCTGTTCCCGTTGTGTCATAACAATTAATGATAAATGATAAATGAATTTAGTTCTGTAAGTAGGTTTTTACAAACACTTTTACACGTCAAACATATTTTTTAAAACTAGATGAGGTCGGCGTTTCCTATCTGTCTACTCTGAGAAGAAAGGCCGAAACAAACTCAGAGGTCACAGTCTCTTTTAAAGTTCAGACATAATCTTGGTCAGATCATGTGAAGACCATGTCGATTGGTGTCTGAAATGGTCTTTTGATGAAAGAACCACACAGATTGAGTGGACCTGTCCAGTCAGTGCACGCATTTGTCAGTAGTTGTGCAGCTCAACTCAGAACTAAAGGAGCTCAACGATTCAACGAACAATACCAAAGAAAGGACATTTGGCTAGGCCGCAAAAAATACTCAAACTGCCAGACCATGTTAAAAACTAACTGAGAATAAAACAAAATTAAACAATGACCCACATAGTCTTCACATTTACAATAATTAAAATAATATAATACTACACAGAGTAAATATTCATGTCATTGCATAAATAAAATTCATCAATGTCAATGTGTATATGTATATCGGACATAATCTTGGTCAGATCATTTGAGGACCATGTAGGTTGGTGTCCGAAATGGTCTTTTGAGGAAAGAACCACACAGCTTTGAGTGGACCTGTCCAGTCAGTGCACGCATTTATCAGTTATCATGCAGCTCAACTCAAAACATAATTAATTACGAGACATTCCTCATCCAGGCAAGAAGTGAAAAATTCTCATATATTTTTTATCATTTTACCAATACCCGTTCCAGAATATAAGAAAAACAGGTATAATAAAGTGCTATTTGTTTTGGTGCCGAAATTATTCGCATTAGTCGAATTTCATCCTCAAAATGAACCATATTTTTTTGGATTATTGTATGGCATATTGGAAACGAAACTATTGCGTTTGCCCTGCGACTACGAGGCGTAGGCCGCTACGCGGTGTAAGCGGCTACGCGGCGTAGGCAGCTACGCGGCGTAGGTGCCTGCGCAACGTTTACGCAAAGTTTAGGGGGCCCCTACGACGTGTTATCGCGTATATACGCTTTACAGCTAGGAACTGTTTAAGTGATTGATATACTTAATTGAAAAGAGTTATATAGTTTAAAAACATATCCGCAAATAACTGTAATTTCAAGAAATGTCGCGATTCGATATCTGTTGTAGTCGCGATCGTTTCTCGAATCTTTAACTTGTCAATGCCGATGTCAGTACCAAAACTATAAACCAATTAAACCGAATTCCGAGGAAATACCAGTGACGTTTCTTTGTTGTTTTCCATTGCTGTATCTCGAGTGATCTTTCCGCCTACTCAAGGATAATTTCTAGAAATTTCGAGCTTTCTTACGTTTAACATTCAAATTCAAATTCAAATTCAAATTAATTTATTGTAGAACATAGGTAAAGTAAGATGATACAATATAGTTATGCATATAGGTCTGCTATGTCTCGCCATTGAGGCATACAAAATTCATAATACGTTACAGGATAAGAACAATTAAACACTAAGTAATTTAAAATACAACAATAATAATCATTAGCAACAATATAATTATTTGAAAAATTGTGATTTGTTATTATTATTTACATATTATTCATTATTATATATGTCAGATTACATGTCACATTGTATGTCAAATTAAATGTCAATTATATGTCAGATTCCAAATTATTCTTCAAATTCACTGCGTGAGTTTATCAGTAGTTCACATTTAATTTTCATTACTGCTTTGTCATATTAAATGTCGACTGGTTCAGTGTTTTGTCATTTAAAAATTCTTTAATAGAATAATAACATTTAGCTATAAGGAATTGATGTAGCTTCTTTTTTAAAGTATTTATGTCACTTATATTTCTCAATAAAGGTGGAAGGCTATTATATATATGTGGACCCATACAAAAGATGCTCTTATGCAAAAGTTTTGTTTTGCTAGGTACAATGCGCAATTTGTCTTTGTGTCTGGTCCTAGTATAAAATTCAAATAAATTAAGATTTGATTTTATGAACATTATGGTTTCATAAATGTATACACTAGGGAGAGTTAATATTTTTAAATTTATGAAATGTGGCTTACATGAATCCATCCGTTGTAGATTGCACATTGATCTAATACAACGTTTTTGAGCTTTAAATGCACGGTCTTTTTCTACAGAGTTACCCCAAAAAATGATACCGTAGCGTATGATTGAAGCAACATATCCATGATAGGCAGTTAGTAATGCATGTTGATTGACATTATTCTTTAATCTGTAGAGGGCATAAGAGCTCTGACTAAGCCTCTTGCACACTTCCTCAATATGTGCTTTCCAGTTTACTTTACAGTCTATATGAAGACCCAAAAATTTGGTTACTTCTATTTCCTCAATGTCAGTTTGATCGTAACGTATGTTTAAGTTAGTATCTGATTTTACTCGCTGTTTAAAATTCATGATTTTTGTTTTGTCTAGATTAATTTTCAAGTCATTTTCATCAAGCCATTTTATAATTGTTGTCAGAGTATTAAGTAGGTCAGATTTTAAAACAGTTTTGTCATTACCGGTAAGCAGTATCGTACTGTCGTCAGCAAAGAGGGTCATATGATACATTGTAACTGTCGACATGTCATTTATGTAAATTAAAAAGAACAGTGGCCCTAGAATGCTGCCCTGTGGGACTCCATAGTTTATATTTTTAGCCTCAGAGGTAAAGGTCTCTTCAGTTCTGGTAATTTGGGAGATTCTTTTTAATTCTACTACCTGTTTTCTGTCATTAAGATAGGATTCAATTAGTTTGTGCACGTTACCTCTTATACCAAACGCATATAATTTGTGCAAGAGTATTTTGTGATTTACGCAGTCAAATGCTTTTGACATGTCCATGTATAGCGCTATGGCTGGCGACCTAGTATCCATATTTAATAAGACTTTTTGTAAAAAATTATACATCGCTAAATTTATTGATTTATTTTTTCGAAACCCATACTGACATGGAGTAAATACCTTATTGTTTTCAAAAAATGGGTAGAGACAGTTATATATGTATTTCTCAAATATTTTAGAAAAGATAGTTATTAAAGCAATAGGTCTATAGTTACCAATAGAAGTTTTGTCGCCTTTTTTATGCACTGGTTTTACTACTGTCAATTTTAATGCCCCAGGAAACGTACCATGTTCTATGCACAGGTTGATAATATGGCTTAGAGGGGCAGCAATGAAAGCTGCTGCGTCCTTAACAATCTGAGTTGTAATTTCGTCATAACCTGTGCTATTTGTATTACGTAAAGAAGTGATAATTTTAAGAATGTCAGGGGAAATTGTTGGGGGCATAAATATAGATTTGGTGTTAAATGTCAAGTGGGAATAATTACTGCTTGTTGAGTCAGTGGAAATTGTATTATCAGTATTTTTAATAATGTCAGCATAATAATCATTAAAGGCATTTGTAATAGTCTTAGGATCAGTAAGGATCTCATCGCTGATAATTAATTTCTCAATACCTCGATTTGGGTACTTATATTTAGCATTATTAATTACTTTCCAAGTTGCTTTAGATTTATTAATTGCAGTATTTATAAAATAATTGTTTTGAGACTGTTTTGTCAGTGATATTATTTTTTTATATTTTTTGGCATAAGCTTTAAAATTCATTTTATTTTCTTGATTAGACTTTTTCCTGTAGTTCCAGAGAAGTTCACGTTTACGTTTACTGCACATTCTTATTCCTTTTGAAATCCATTTAGGTCTCAAAATATTATTAACGCGATTTTTTTTCATAGGAAAGCATAAGTTATATATCAAGCTGAATATCTCATGGAACGAATTGTAGGCACAGTTAGGGTCTGTGGATTCATATACACTGTTAAACGAGATTTGCTTTAGATATTTAACAAAGATACATCTATTTTCTTTAGTGAAACTACGTCTATTTATGTACCAATGTTTGATTAAACTAAACTTTTTTACTGGACACTTAATTATTTACCTCTCATTACTTTTACCGTGATATGACGTCACTTTTGTCGTCCTTGCTTCTTGTTCTCAATCACGGAAGCCATTCCACCTGGGGCCTATCTTTGAAATCACAGAACGAGTGTTTACATAAAAATCATGGCTAGACGTGTAATTAAATCTTAATTGGTGTAGATATGTTGATTGTGGTTAATTATCAATCACGGTTATTCCCCTTTAGGAGTGGGTACACTGCAAGCGATGCCATAAAATTAAAACAACAGGTGTAAGTAGGTACTTTTATAAAAAAATACAGTTCAAAACAAAGTGAAGGAGATGTCCTTGTAGAGTTTAAGTTACTACAGAATGAATTTACAGATTAGGTACCTACTTAAATTACGCAGACGTTGATTTACAGTTTCCACCTGCACATCGGTGCATCGTGTGGTTTAAGGTCAAGACACATGTATAAGCCCTGCACAGGATCAGCAGCAACGATCCCGAGCCGAAGCGACGCCGTTACAACGCTCATAAGTGTGCGTTGTTTGGAGATTCATAGAAAGAATCCTGAACGGCTTGAATTGAAGCGATGCTGATCCCGTGCAACGCTTATAAGTGTGCGTTGCTTTTTAGTCGGTAGGAGATGAAGGGTGATCCTATCCATGAGGATTTGCACATGGATTACCCCAGAAAAAAGGTTTAATTGCAGAAAGAAAACGTCGAGATATTATTATCATCGTCATAAATTAAGCCTATAGTCCACTGCTGGACATAGGCCTCTCCCAAGTTGAGTAGGTAGATATGGGCAGCAAAACATAGGTGCCATAAAAATAATAATACAGTTATCATGCCTATTATTCAGTTCCTTCCCACGTCATAATAATTCATAATAGTATGTTGTTACAGTCAATTAAATTTTATCTAATAACCAGAGACTATAAAACAGGAGATGAACTTGTAAAAAGTCTTTGGGGGCATGATTTTGTGTGTAAACAGGAGTCGCTTATTAGTACGAGTAAGTACAGTAAAATGGAGTTAAATGGATAATACATTAGTTTGATAAAATCCTGTTATGCAGCATATATGGGAAAGGTGTGGTCCAATTTAATAGTGTGGTATAGACCATCAAACTGCGGGGTATTAGTGTGGTATAAGATAAGATAAGATAAGTGTTTATTTGCCTTAAACATGGTATAATGGTGTTAGTCTTATTTAAATACAATGTCCACATGTTTAGCTACACAGATTATGTCAATTGCATGCAAAAAAATTAGGTCCAAAAAAAAATAAACAGTAATTAGTAAATAAGTCATTTAAATAAATAGATGGATATAATATTATAATTTTATATCAAAGAAATCATTAATGTCATAGAAATTATGTTCATTCAGCCATTTATACAGCTTTTTTTTTAAATGAATTTGCATTATTTATACATTTTAATTCATTCGGGATTTTGTTGTAAATACGTAGGCACATCGCAAGGCAGCTTTTAGCGTACTTGGCTGATTTAGGAGTATCCTCTGTTACAAGTCTGTTTGGATCCCTTGGACGAGAGATTACTTCATAAGCTTTTTTGAACAATCTCTTATTACTATACACAAAGTTACAGACTGCGTATATGTAAAGTGCAGGAAGTGGTAACAAACCTAGCTTTTTAAAAAATGACTCGTCAGGATTCGTCAGGACGAAGTCCGCAAATGGCCCTGATGCACTTCTTTTGTGCGATGAATACACTGTCTTTATCCGTACTGTTTTCCCAAATAATAAGCCCGTAACTTAAAATTGATTCAATATATGCATGGTACGTAGTAATTGCCGTGTTTACGTTTGTAACGTTCTTTACTTGTCTGAGGGCGTAAGTGAATTTATTAATCAAATTGCATAAATCATCTAAATGTCCTTTCCAGTTTAAGTCTTGATCTATGAGCACACCCAAGAATTTGTTTTGTGTTACTTCTTTAAGTCTGTCAACATTAAGTTTAAAATTGTATTTGGCATGTTTTGACTTATTAAATTGAATGTAATTTGATTTATCTAAATTAATTTTTAATTTATTAGTCTGTAGCCATTGTAAAATTTTGTCAATAGTATTATTAATGTCTAATTCATGGTCAGAAATCGTTTTTTTATCAAATGACACAATAATTGAAATGTCATCTGCAAATAGTATAAATGTATGATATGATTAGTTCTTCGTATCTAAATCTCCAAGCAAGGCGACATTACACGCTAGTTGGTACGTGTTCTCCGTGAGTGCGCTCAACAATACCGCTTTTCTCTTTACCCCAGCTTTATCATTATCCTCGCCAATGCTGAAGCCGCCCCTTATAAAGCTTCAAATCTTGAAGGTTGTTATCAAAATTGGATATAGCTCCCTGTAAATATGGAATTTACACCAAACATTTTAAAAATATGTTTATAAATGTGGGTAGGTACCCACAATTATAAACATATTTTTAAAATATCTTCCTACACAACACTGGTGACAGGTGTGACCAGTGTTGTGTAGGAAGCCTACAGAGATGTCAATGCAAAGACGGAATGATTTACACTCATGTATTTATCGCTTGCGCTTCATGTGTCGCAGCCACATCTACTTATAGCTATGTACATACATAACAATGCTGACAGTTCAACAACATTCATTGCGTTATTTACGTTGCTGAGCAGTCGAAGTTTTCGAACATATGAAGCAATGGATTAGCAATATCCCTTAAAATCTTTCAGATTGTGATCGATAGTGGTGCCGATTCCCTTGTTCACAAACTAAACTAAAATTAAGTTCAGTGCATCTTTTTCTTTCTATTTCATTAAGAAAAGGACAGAATATAAATTTTAGTTTAGTCGTGTCAAATTAATCAGCGCCTGTCACTACTCCATAAGTTTAGACGTGATTAAAAACTTGCCTACTAAAATTACGTCAATTTACGTCAAGCGGTGATTAATTTGACAGGACTAAACTAAAATTTATCTTCTGTCCTTTTCTTAATGAAATAGAAAGAAAAAGATGCACTGAACTTAAATTTAGTTTAGTTTGTGAACAAGGGAATCGGCACCAGTGTTTTACGCAATTAGGGCGCTGTTCAACTTTTTACATCGTATAATCGCAAATAAAATATAAATACCCATACAAAACTTCAATGTCTACTCGACTCAAATGTATGAACGGCTGCGTATTTTTCTAAATCAGAGGAAGATTTCCGCAAAAATAAAACAAAAAGTGGGTAAAAATGTAGAGACGTGAAATGCGTCAATATTATTCAAGGAAATATACTTAAGGGTCGGATAAGCGCCGTTGACCTTAGCCATACAAATGCGAGTCGCGCTCACACCGGCCTACCATTCGGTTTCAAAGGAATATTTATTATTAGTAACGAAAATATGAATAATTGAAAAAAAATCACAGATAATAAAATACAGTGAAACCTGGTTAAGTGGGACCTGGATAAGTGAGAAACCTCTATTATTGAGAGTTGCAATGAGGTCCCGGTTCTTTTTCATTAAATTACCTCTGTTAATGGGACTTTTTGAACCTGGTTAAATGAGATTTGAATTCTAAGACTTTTTCGATGTTTACCTCTATAATTGAGACTCTGTAGCTCAATTACCTGTATAAGTGAGACAAATTAATCAGGTTTTAACACGTTTTGACATGTTTGTTTACATACATTTCGCGTCGTCTTTCGCGCATGCTTTGTTTGTCAGTACTATCTCAGGTTTTGACCTAAGAATAATACATTATGTATGTACATTCAAACCTACATTAAATTCATAACACCAAAAATACGTATTTTTATTAACCATTTCCACCTCTAAAAATGGAATAACGGCACATTTCGACCTCTGTAAGCCGCCTCTGTAAATGAGACAACTATAATTTTAAACCTTCTTAATTGGAAAACTGGATTATTGGAAACCCTCAATAATTGGTACATTTGAGATTCCAATTAACCAGGTTTCACTGTAGTATGTTTATACAAAAATATATGAAAATATCTTAAATAGTTTGAAAGTAATATCGTTTTTTATGCTTTCGGTAGACATTACTTCCTCAATTTATTTCATAAAGTATTTTACTACCATACTTAAATATTCACAGATAGAATTGATGTATATAATTACGGGTTCTAGTGTAAAATATATTTTTTGCATAACTTAGGCACTTGTATTATTTGAAGGCGTAATAACAGATTTAAAAGCCACTAAAATCATATATCTGCGCCTTAATAAACAATTACTGTATACAAATTTTCCATTGCCGAATAAGGATACTATTAATAGTTTGTAGAGATGTAGTAATCAACAAAACAGTAAAAAATATTAGAAAAAGGTTTTTATCTACGTTGTTGTACAATTGGCGAAGCAAAGGCCAATGAGGTTCGTGAACTTGTAGGTGAATTCCTTTAATTTTGACTTATTTGGCTAATAATGAATATTATTTCCATTATAGAAACTGTATTTTTTTTTACTAATGACGCAGCCGCCCATCTAACCTCATAACATCACAATAGGTAACGTAAAAAGATTCAAATATTAAATGATGGCGAAGTCATAAAATATGGTTATTAATTGTGCCTTTTTAACACCAAGCTGACGTGACGTAATCAAATAAGCCACCGTTTAGACGGAACTTCTGTTAATCTATTACGAGTAGAAAGCCGTGATGCTTTTTCAATGTGTATTTTGCCTTTTGAAACATTTGATCGACTTCACCAACACAATTTAACTGATTAACACAACCAATAAAAAAAAATGTTTGTACAACGTGGCAATGCCGCCAGTCTATAGGGTATGCACCCAATAGACCGGCGGCATTGCCACGTTGTGTGGCAAACATTTTTTTCAACAATTCACAATCTAAAATATGGCGTTGAAAAATTCATCCATATCGCTGTCGACTCGTAACTTTACTAGTCGACAGCGATATGCATGAATTTTTAGATTGTGAATTCTTTTAGTTAACTTAGGATATAATTTTGTTATTTTTATTAACTAATTAATTGGTCAAGGACAGCTAATGAGGCACAATTGATTTTCTATTGTTTGACTCCGAATAGGTGTCGCACGGGGCTTAACAGTTCAGTTACTGACTGCCAGACAACGCGAAGTCAATTAGAGAGTTACATGAAAATGTTTACTAGGTGCACTAAGAAATAATTACTTATTCAAAACTTCAAAGTTAACCCACAATGAGAATGAGGAATTTCAAAATGTGAATCAATTCGCAGTATTTTCAAATCTACGCAGACTGAATCGCCGACCAAAAACTATTATATTTACATACTTACTTATTAAATTTATAAGCATTCGTCATGTATCACGAATGTTCCATTGAAGAAGCACTTCAATGGCAGACGTCGAATTTGAGTTAAAAGGATTTTCCTTGTTCCAAACGTGCTTTGCAATCGTTTAACAAAGCTATTGTCACTTGTAACACTAGAAAGTATTGCTAAGTTATTTTTGAGTTAACGTTAGTGCATTAGGTAAGTTAACTTATAAATATTTAAATAATTTGGCAGGAGCTAATTAAACGTGTTGATTGACTTAAGTTTCACCGATTTATAATCAATTACAATAATTAGCAAGCATAATAAACGGTTTGAAGATCGAATATCGGTGACCCTACCCACCGACCGATCATTGTACCTAACCCCTGAGGTCAACCCAGAAAAACTTAACAATGACAATATAAAAATAATAATCCCTGAAGTGTCGATTACAACAAAAAGTTAAACAGAGTTCAAGCAGTTAACAAATTGTTTACGTGAAATATGACAGCTTGACATGACGTGTTCGTCATTTGTTTTTACCTGATAGCACTACAACAAAGGCTTGTGGGGTTATTTTTGGAATGTATGAAGTGCCACGAAAAGATATGAACAGTAAACAAAATCTGAAATTTCCTTCGACTGAATTTTTCGTTCAAATCTTCAGGTGCCTTTTGAAACTTCCGTATTCTAGTAGTACACTTAATGCCAACTAAAACAAGGTACTCTATCACACAAGTTTGCATCGAAATTGAAATATTAGGACTTGTACTTGCCTACATGTTTCTGAAGCAAGAAATCCGCATTATGTAATGTAATTACATAGTACATATTCAAGTTCGCAAGCAGCTGTAAAAATCCCCTGTGGCACGGACTGTTTCTTTGCATGATATGATATTCCCATGGGATATAAAAAATTCCATAGGAAGACGTGTTGCGCTTGCCCTGCGTAGTCGTAGCCTAGTCTGGAATATCATGCTATGGTAGCCAAATTATTATGTTTTTTTTGTTTGTTTTTTTAGGTTCGCCCCCTATTACATGAGACTAAAACATAACTGGCGAACTGTGGGTTTACTACAGGGACACCTCTGCCCAACCCTACGAGAAAACAAGGCGTGATTTCATGTTATGTTATTTTTTTTTCAAGGAATGTCGTAGGAACGCACTTAAGTTGTGTTCGTAGCAATCATGTGACCTGTTATTTAGAATATTGTAACTGGACTGCGTTAAAAACATTTTAATTAAGTTCCTAAGCTCTTTTACCGACAAACGTTTTTTTAAAGGTAGGCATGGTATAAGAACAAGGTAATTGAGTTTTTATAACAGCTTCCTAGATTGATTGGTTGTTTATCTGTTATCTTGATACTTATAATAATATGATCAGGCAAAAGGCCTATATCGAAGTATCGATTTTAACATAAATCTTGTTGATTTTAAATTATACACAATAATTATAATAAGAGTAGGGAGATAGATGTCACTTTTATACCCTCCTGGCCCTTTTAGTCCCGGGTTTGGAATAGTCCACGTCGATGCCATTTCAAAACACAAGTTAATGCAACTACGAATATGTATACGGATACCAGTCAACAAAGTTAAGCTCTGAAAACTAATGACACGTCGTTACCACGGTATAGATAATATTACCGTGTCCTTACCATACAGTTAAATAATTCCTCGTCTCGATCAAAAGTACAAAGAGCAAATGTCGGATCTCTACCAAACAATCCGCATTCTAAGCTTATTATGTATTGAACCACATACATAACGGTCGTGCCGACAGTCCTCGCGAATTGAGATAACTTTAAGCGATTGGTTCAATGAACAATTGACAAAAAACCGATACCAAGGGCGCTGTTAAACTATAGTTACGTGCTTCTCATTGGTTTTTAGTCTTCCTGTTAATCTGTGAGCTGATCGTCGATGGCGGATCATAGGTTGCTCATTTCAAGGTGTTGTGACGCTTTGAACCATATTTTTGTGTAAGTTTTATTCGATTCGATCAAGTCCCACGTGTGTTTGCTTCATTTTCGATCACTCGCTTGGTGTGCGCGCTGTGTTTTGTAGTTTTGTTGTCACGTTGAGAACCTTCGAGTCTGGTAAGGTCAACAATCCAGTTCAAGTTTGGGTGAAATAATTTTAGAGTGTGCTTACTCGAAATTTTGTGCTCTTCTTGTGATGTGAGTGTGCTTTTTGGGATAATTAGTGAATTGATTTGGTATGTAAATATTAAGTTTATTTTATTATTCAATTTCATTTTATTCTATTAGACCATCTAATTATGGGTGTTTTTGGCAACCAATCTTTATATTTTTTTATTTAATCGACTATGTTGTGATTGGTCCGTTAACTGTAAAAGTGAATAAAATATTAACGTACATTGTATACTTTTAAAACTTCGTTTACCGGAAGCAGAAAATTCGCTAGATTAACTTGCGAACTTCCGACTGTGCCTACTTAATTATTTAGTTTTTAAATAAACCGGAACTGTAGAGAAAAAAAAATAAAAAAAGATTTAATAGAAATATTGTAAATAAATATCGGTGAAATCGCCAACACGTCATGAGGACGCGTAGTGATCACCGCCGGTGTCTTCTCTGTATGACAAGAGGCCGTTGCCATGCAGTAGGAAAATAATAGGCTATATATTTTTTGATCGATGAAATACCTCCATTGATCATGTCTACTCATAAATCCGCAGAACGCGCGTAGTCTCGGCCGGCAGATTTTCCCCAACATGTTAATCAGCTCTCTAAGGTCAATTGCGAGCAAGACAATGATTGAATTATAAAGTGACAGCTATGTACTTTAAAAATAAAATTGGGGAATTCAAGATTAATAACAGTACGGAATCCTTACTCACTTAATAAAAATAATCGTTAGAAAAAAAGGGAAAATCCGCTTGTGTGGATCTAAAAATCGTGTTAAATCAAATGGAATATGATGCAGGTCGTGAATTTGATTCGCAGTTCAATTTGAGATTTTTTTTTTAAAGATATCCAATTTATAGTTTTTGTTTTGTATTATTTGTATAGCTAGTTAGCTAGTCATTTAATTTTTTACCTTGTGTCAATAGTTAGTTGTGTTAAATAGTGTATAAAAACATTTTAATGAAATTCATCTGATGGTTTATCCGAAGACAAGATTCAAGACATAAATCTAAAACAAGCAAAACACACACATTTATAGCTCGCTTAAGTAGGTAGAATTGAAAAAGTTTTATAGACGAATCAATATTAACCGGTATATTGAAAGCCGCAATATATACAGCGGTATATTACGTTAATTTTTCAAGAAAATGAACTAAATAGGAAAATATGAGAGCAGTTCTGTGGTGGCCCAGTGGTAACGGCCGCAACTCACGAGTTGTAGGGCGTAGGTTCGAACCCGAACAGGCGCTTTACTTTGTGTAAATTATTTCATCACCACTGCTCTCAAAACGGTGAAGGAAAACATCGTAAGGAAACCGTCATGTCCTAGAACCAAAAATTCGAAGACATGTGACATCTACGAACCCGCACTGGGCGATTACGGCCCACTCCCTCTCGCAGAGAGGAGGCCTGTGTCCCAGCAGTGGGAACATTATAGGTTGAATAAGTAAGGAAAATGTGTCTTGAAATGGTTTTCTGTCTGTCCCATGGCGCGTATCACGAACTTTTTGTAAACTTAAACTTGGCCTTATGTGCTACCGCGGTGCTTTATTAACAACCCTGTCTGAAAAGCAGCTTGACAGAGCGGTGGTTGACCTCACACGTCAAAGTTAAATTACCAAACATATATCCAGTGCAAACAAGCAGGTACCTACATATTTCAAGATGATTTGCAAATAATTAGTGGTCGTTGTTAATCGTGACTTGTTCAAAATATAATTGAGAAAACAATGAAGATAGAATTCCACTAAAATACAGGCAATTTAAAACATATTAGTATCTTCTAAAAGTTCCAAAGATGATCATAATGGCTGCCTGCGCCCGCGCCGGTAATATCCACGAACGGACTGACGTCACACACCCGAGTGCTTGACTCAATATTTGCTGGAACGAAGCAAATTTATTAGGTATGTCAAATACCACAATACCACATAACTCTATTTAAGGATATTTGAAGTTATATAGAACTTTGTTTTACGTAATTGAATAATTTCCGATTTCTAACAAAGAATAAAGTTTCATCCTTCCTTCGAAGACAAGATACATAGGAGCATTCTTCTGTTAATTTTACAGAACATAGTATAAGTAATACCTACTCGGTAAATGAATTACAGGTAACTAGCTGCGCTCCGCAGTTTCACCCGTATAAGTCTCGATCCCGTCGCAATATTGGAATAAAAGTATTCTATGTTATATCATCTACCCATGTGCCAAATTTCATCCAAATCCGTTCGGCCACTTTAGCGTCAAAGCGTAAAATAACAAACTCATTAGTTAGTACGGTTAGAATTTATGTAGATACGTAGGTACTGAATAGAAAGAGGTTCTGTTTACATTAATTTGTTATAGGAACTATTAAGATGGCTTCGATTCATTACACAACTGCAGTAATTATTCCTACATCTCAATACATACATACAAATAAATAAAATTTTCTGTTTATAATGTCAAAATAACACCTCTAAACTGAATTCATATGAAAGTATACGCGGTACCTTATAAAAATGTTGTTAAAATGCTGTTTGTTCCGGCTAATCTCCGAAAGGGGTTGACCGATTTTGACGGGACTTTCACTGCAGATAGCTCATGTTATAAAAGAAGTAACTTAGACGAACTTTTATTTTAGCACCTATAAAGAAAAAGGTGTTTGTTTTTGTGTTTTTTTGTAATGGATAAACTGAAAAAATACTGAACCGATTTTAAAAATTCTTTCACCTCTAGAAAGCTACATTATCAGCGAATAACAAGAAAATTTGAATAATATAACCCAATGTAACAAAAATGATCCCATAAAACTCATTATTTGGCGTGAGTTGCGAAAACTATTGATGATACATAAAAGTAATGTAAGTACTACATGTTTATAGTACTCATCATTACCCACAAAAAAGTCCGCGAGACTATGTCTAATTATTATAGGTACCTAACCGTTTATAGTTCAAATTAGTCAATCAAAACACGGTTATAATCGAAGGATGATGACATTCGTATCATGATATTTATCCTTATCCAATTAAATAGTTTCATAATCAAGGTTGATTATGTACATGAAAACTCCTCGTTAAATTATTCGAATCGGACCTTTCGTTTAGAAGTTACGGCGGGTATAAAAATGCTAAAAGCAAGAAAACTGCCGCGGTGTGAGCGAACAGCCATACGCTTAGTCTATTAGTTACCTACACATTTATTTTTTTGTAACCTAGAAACATTGAATAGTAGTTTGTAGTAAATAATAAAGTTTGTCATAATAAAATAAATTTAAAAAGATCGCAATCATTAAAATCAAAATCAAAATATTTTATTTCACATAAACATGGGCACTTATGAAACGTCAGAAGCTAGGTGCACGTTTCCAATTGGTCGTTTCCTATGGAGAAGAGCCGGCAAGAATCTTCACGGTTACTCTTTTAAAAATAATTGGCTTCTACAATGTTTTCAAATTATAGTGTTAATAGGTATCGGAGGACAGTGTAGTTTTCGGAATGGAGTGTGTTTAACTTAGTAGGCGAAGATACGAAATCCACGCGGACGAAGTCGCGGGCAAAGTGCTAGTGTTATTACAAAATTAAACTATTGCATTATATATATCACCGTACAATTATGAACTTCGTTAGTTTATAATCTATCGGTATTATTACCGGTATTAGATTACCTATAAACTGTCGAAAAACTGAGAACTGCAACAAACCATTTACAATTTAAGACGTTGACAACACCTAAACCGCGGTCACTGTCAGATTGCATAGAAAAGAAAGAGAAGCGAGATGACACAACACTTGTAATTTATTGCAAAATATGAAGCAATCTATTTACTCAAAATTGAGTTGAGTAATCGAAAATAAAAAAAAACAACCAAGTTCTGCATTCAAATAAGACGTTCTTGATATTAATTAAATACGTAACGTATGTTGATATTTAATGCAGATATTTTGGATTAGAACTCAAGGTAAGAGGTTAGTTTAACGTTAGTTTGTATCGAGATTTTTTTTCAAAACGTGTTTTGGTAACAACCAAGTTCTAGGAAATACAGGATGATTGGAAGATGGGTGTAAAGCTTTAAGGTGAAGATAGTATAGACAATTTAGAACCATTTAAGCCATGGTTGTCTTAGACGAAGTCTTACCAAATTTTTTTAACCAAATTTTTAAGTTTTTTTTCGGAAATTCTCAAAATTTAATGTAAAATGCATAATTATGGCCAAATTGAATGATAAATGAATTAATTTTTTATTTATTTAATTAAAGTAATGTGTAAGCAACCAAGCAAAACATGTTTTAGGCTTCTGTGTCATTAGACATTTTTTTTACAGATATTTAAAGCTCAGAAAAAATAAAAAAATTGTACAATACGTCTTTTAAACCTTATTAAAAAAAAAAACTGAGGGTGCTTTTTTTGTTTAAACCTTTTTGAAGACATGCTTGATAATCGCTCTTTCTTTTGAGGTATCATTTATGCGGATATCTTACAAATTATTGAAATTAGGACCTACAAACCAATTCGAGGGACAAATTTTAAATTTTAGGCAGTCTAACAAAACACAAATTTTTTGCTTAAAAGAATACTTTATGTGCTCGAAATGATAACATTGTTCAATTCTAAGAATTTTTGGCACATGCAGGAACCAATTGAGGGGAACCCATTGAGGGGATTCTCTAAACAATGGCCACCGAGCGCGGTGCGACGGCATTTCTATGTTCGAATTTTTAGCAGCATTTCAAGCGGATCCTACTACCAGTACTAGAGCAGTAGCTCGAAATTTAAACATTTCCCAATGGAAGGTGTGGCATACAATGCACCAAAATGATAAGTATCCGTTCCATGGCAGGAGTGTGCAAGGTCTAGTAGAGCAAGATCCTCAAAGAAGAATTCAGTTCTGCCGTTTCCTCCTCAACAGAGACATCGAAGATGCGTGGTTTCTGAAATCAATCTTGTGGACGGATGAAAGTAAATTTTCAAGGGAAGGTATTACAAACTTTCACAACATCCATGAATGGGCCGACGCAGACAACAATCCACATTTTAAGAAGCAGGTGTCATTTCAGATGAAATTCTCTGTGAATGTATGGGCTGGAATAATTGGCAGAACATTGATTGGGCCCCACTTTTTGCCTGATCCATTGAATGGCGAAAATTATTTGCAATTTCTGCAAATTGATTTACCACTGCTGGTAGAGGAATCAGGTGTCCCGATCTTCGAAAGAGACCGAACAGTCATCTTTCAGCAAGACGGCTGTCCTTTAAATGTAAGGGAACACCTAAACAATTGCTTTCCTGATAGCTGGATCGGCAGGGATGGACCCATCCCTTGGCCCGCTCGCTCCCCAGATCTGACCACGTTGGACTTTTTCGTGTGGGGCCAGGCCAAGGAACTGGTGTATAACAACATAGAAATAAACACTAGAGAAGAATTGATACAAAGAATAAATTCAGCGTTTGAGACAATGAAGCAGGAGATGATGTTGAAAATAACGACTACAGAAGTTAGAAGACGGGGCCGTGCTTGTATTGGGAATCACGGCCGTCATTTTGAACATGAAAAATAAATAATTTTAATTCAAATGTTGTTTTAATTAGTCTGCCTAAAATAAAAAATTTCTCCCTCAAATTGGTTTGTAGGCCCTAATTTCAATAATTTGTAAGATATCCGCATAAATGATACCTCAAAAGAAAGAGCGATTATCAAGCATGTCTTAAAAAAGGTTTGAACAAAAAAAGCACCCTCCGTTTTTTTTTTAATAAGGTTTAAAAGACGTATTGTACAATTTTTTTATTTTTTCTGAGCTTTAAATGTCTGTAAAAAAATGTCTAATGACACAGAAGCCTAAAACATGTTTTGCTTGATTGCTTACACATTACTTTAATTAAATAAATAAAAAATGAATTCATTTATCATTCAATTTGGCCATAATTATGCAGTTTACATTAAATTTTGAGAATTTCCGAAAAAAAACTTAAAAATTTGGTTAAAAATATTTGGTAAGACTTCGTCTAAGACAACCATGGCTTAAATGGTTCTAAATTGTCTCTACTATCTTCGCCTTAAAGCTTTGCACCCATCTTCCAATCACCCTGTATATTCAAAATTAACATATATTATTTCCGCTACCACAAACTATACAGATTTGGCAATTTTTTTTTCTTAAGAGAAGCCTATTTTGGTCAATTGGGTCTTGTCAGCGCCTTAACTCATTATTTTCCGATATTTTTTTTTTATCCATCCATGGAAAACCCACAAATTGTGAACTGGTATCAAACTTTCTTGTGCCGTAATGCACCTTGCGCTAATACTAAATGGGCTATTTAGCCTAGCTGCGAGCAACTTGGAAATAGCGCTCGCCGGCCGCTTCCGCGGCGCCGTTCTTGCTTCGCTCGCTCGGCTCGCGCGTATTGGCCACAGTTCTAACCTAACCTAAGCCATTTCACCCAGTTCACAATTTATCGACAGCTTATAATCTAACAGTAATAATACCAGTAGATTATAAACTAACAGTTCTCACAATCTTACGGTGACATATAGGTAGTACGTTGTCGTTATAAATAGAAGCCGTACCACGTTATAATATTTCAATGTTTCTTTCATGACAGTTCACTTTGAGACCTGTTGTAGTATAGCACAAGCACCATAATAACATCTTCAAATCTATCTATTGGTATGTGGATGGGCTTTAAAAGAGCTTGCGTTTGCTTCAGGCAATCGGGCGTACGTAGGTATATATGCTACAGTCATAACTAATAGTTATTATAAATGCAGAAGTGAGTTTGTTTGTTTGTTACGCTTTCACGCTAAAACGGCTGAACGGATTAGGATGAAATTTGGCACATGGGTAGACATGACCTGGGTTAGGACACAGGATACTTATATTCCCACGGCATCGAGATTTATTCGGGTGAAACCGCGGGGTGCAAAAAAATGGATGTTGTATTTTTAATGCAGGACAAATGGAAAGTCGCACATGATCCTAAATATTAAATAATAACTTCAAATGTATAATATATAATATGTTGTTTGTATAACGCACTAAATATTATAAATTGAAAGTTAAAAGTTTAACACACTTACATAAATGTACGTGTATTTACTTTAAGTATTTACTTAAAGTAAATACATATTGTGTACATTTGTACATAATATGTGAATCTTCTGTTAATTTCACTAAGTTTTCGTGAAACTTTCAAGCATAGTTATGCTTGAAAGTTTAGTTATAATAAGTAAGTGTGATATTCTTGAAGCAAAAAAAAAAACTATGCAAAAACAGAAGGTAATCTGTGTATGTGTCAAACAAAAGACAATATATTGTCAAGTTCCGTTACGGCACCATGACCCGCAAGGTCTTCCGGTACACACTTTGAAAAGTTAATGATGAATAAATTATACTAGTGTTTATAAATGCATACAGTATTCCATCACTGTGTGTCTGACTATCACCCCTCGAATATTACAAACAAATAACGGAATAGACAGCAAACAACTCAGTAAAGTACTCAGACCCACTTCCCAATACGCTGTATATGCTGTTGTATATACCGACATACATATACTGCGATACTGCCATATATATGGTATAAATGATGTACTTTACAAAGTGTGCATAACGGCATGTATGAATTATAATTCGGAAGCTTCGTCCTGCTTGTGTAGCGCGAACCAGTCAGCCGAAACGAGTATTTCATATGGGAGCAGAGTACATCGGCATGCGTCGCGGGTAAAGCACGCACCTGCTCAGTGCGCTCTGCATGATATTATAAGGGTTGATATATTGTTTAATTAAATTATCAATGAAACACATTAATTGAATACACGTTAACAGGGAACTATACGAAATCAATTGTTAAGCGTTTTCGAATACAAACAAACGCGATTAAATTAAAAAAACCGATTTGTAAAATTTTGTATCGAACGTATTACAATAAAGTGGTTGTTATTGTTGTTGTTGTTGTTGTTGTTGTTGGTGGTGATGATGATAATGATGATGATGATGATGTGTAGTTACTGTTTGTTGATGAGAGTGTGTTTATCAGGTCGCTCGCAATTCCTGACGGTTTGGTGATGGACCCGCTGGCGCCCACCGCGCTTGCTGTCTCTTCGGAGTTCATGGACCGCATTGGCAGTGGGCTGACCATTCTCAGAGACCACGGGAAAAAAATTCAGAAGGTGGGTACGTATTGCGTATAGCTTGTATTGTTTCGATACCAGTGAGGTATTGAGAAATACTGTATCATCAAAATTATCGATCGAACGTTATCTCTGAGGATGTAATCTTTGTAGTTGCATATTTCTGAGATTCTGCTTACTACCTATTTGCTTCTTACACAAAGTCATAACCATTAAAACACAAAAAAAATACCCTTTGAAAATCAAAACACGAATTTATACATTTAAAGACATCACTTGCAAACGCTAAATTCACGAATTATCTAACTTCTTATTAGGTATTTTTAAAACCTTCACAACGTATGTTTAGCATAGTGTGATGTCCACTCTATATAGTGATATGAACAAGAAATTCAACTGAAATTTGTCGTGAAAGTATCTACTTAACTTTATTTACGTTAAAGAAAATATTTTCGTTCATAGCGATAACATAGATATGTGTTTTTAATGGGTTTTCAATTTAGTTTATTATCCCTCAAGCCTTACTATACTGACATTAGAATAAAGAGATACAAGAAATTGAAATTACTGCAAAATTTGTATAAAGAAATGGTTGTGTGTGTAGTTTAGTACGGTATAAAAAGAGCACTAATTCAGTAATAGAAGATATACTTAAACAGTGCGAATCACAAGCACGTGGCTGCGATGTTGCGCCATGTCTTGCCAGATGAAACAATAAGAAGTGATGAAGGGTGGGTGTACCAATTAGGGCTGTCTTTTGCAACTTTGACGGTAAAAAGTGCTGATTGTCATAGAATAAACCTTGACCTCAGGAATTTATGTTTGTTATTCTTTTGACTGGCAGTATGTTTGGAAAAACAGAAAATTCGACATTCTCAAGAAGTCATGGAAGTCTATGGTGAACGTCGTATTGATTGATACCAAAGATACGCCGACCGGCAGTGCCAATGGACTATATTGTAAATTCCGGTAAGTTCTTCATAAGTTCGTACCCCTACCGAATGCCTGCATGACGTATTTAAATATCCGTTCGTTCGTATCGTTACGGTACCTACACTTTAAATTATTACTTTTAACACAAAAAACTGCGGATACCTCACCAAGCTACCACCCACAAAACTCGTTTACTTATGTTTTCTTTCTTTTAATTTCCGTTATATTTTAGCGCTAATTTGAGTGCGTGTGGTATGGTCATTCAATACTCAATAATTAATAATTTACTGGCATTCCACAATGTGTAGTTTTTAGGTGGTAACTTAGAATTATACATAAATGTCCCTGTCGGGCCTGTGCCTACTAAGTATTTTGCAGTCAAAATACTTAGTAGGAGAGAGGAAGCTTTGAACAACTTAGCTTATCAGTCTTCTGAACGAAATCTAATATTATTATATTAAGGTTTTTATACATACCTACCTATGTAGTTCTCTGTACTAATACTTATTAGATATGTTATGATGATATGTTTGTTATTTGGTATTTTTCCGTACAGGCCTACTAACACCACTTTAAATCATGCATGATCTATTTTTGAACGTAAATATTTCTTGTTTTTTTTATTTTTTACTAGCTGTTGCACGCGGTTTTCGCTCGCGTGGATTTTTCTAAAAATAGCCTACGTTACTCCTTATAACATCAACTATCTGACAGTGAAAGTCAGAAAGTCAAGTCCTAAGAAAGTAAGTCAGTCCTGTCAAAATCGGTCCAGTCGTTTCGGAGATTAGCCGGGACAAACAGACAGACAGACCGCCAGACAACAATTTTTAAAACAGATTTTTGTTATAAGTCCGTATATACGTTCATATGCATCTAATAAAAAGTTGTTATTTTGGCATTACAAACAGACACTTCAATTTTATTGTTTTGTATAGATTATAACTATATTAATAAAAATGAAAAAAAAATACTAAAATAAAAGTAGCCTAAGTTACTCCTCGTTACATCAGCTATCTGCAAGTGAAAGTCCCGTCAAAATCGGTCCAGTCGTTACAGAGATTAGCCGGAACAAACAGACAGACAGACAGACAAAAATTGTAAAAAATGTTATTTTAGTATATGTACCGTGTATACATCCATATGCATTTAGTAAAAAGCGGTTATTTTAATATTACAAACAGACACTCCAATTTTATTTATCTGTGTATAGATAATGTATAGATGTATAGATTGTGACAGCATCTTGGAGTAGTTACCCTTTAAAAGCCCTTTTGTTTTTGAAAGGTGTTCTCGAATACAAAAATAAATTACGTATTCTTATTTCTAAAAATACATAATAAAAAATAAAAAAAACAAACGAGTTTGGTTGCGGCAGCTTTTTGCGTAGCACAGGTATACCTACCTACTTGTAGGTACCGTAATGCTCGAGTTGGTGTACCTACGTAGGTTTGAGATAGAATTGTAAGGTTTTTCTTAATTAGGTATAGGTATTGCAAGTTTTGTGTTTTGTGGATCTTTAACAGCCGGGTCGTCAGAAGTCCGAAAGTCTGAGAACTAGTCTTAACAAGGCGTATCGTGCTGCCCAGTAACTGGGTTGTGGAGGTCAGATAGGCAGTCGCTCCATGTAAAATACTGGTATTCAGCTGTATCCGATTTTGACGGAAGTAGACCCCAACATAGTTGGGAAAGGCTAAGCAGATGATGATGTATTGCAAGTTTCGGTACTAACTTAAGCAACCTTACAATAATAGTATATATTTAAATACAAATAGGTAATACAATTAAATGGATAGCTAAAAAAATATATCAAAATTCTAACCCGTGTTAGGTGCATTTACTACTATAATATATTATATATAATAAATAAAATTCAAATAAAAAGCCTTATAAATCGTTGCAGAATACAAAAAGGAAAAGTTACATTCTATGTTAGTATTATAAAGTTTTTGTTAGTTATTAATTTTTGTTCTTAAATTTAATATATTATATATCATTAAGAATAATTAATTACTAGTACCTCATTAAGAGTCAGCGACGTAAGTCGGTGAACATTAGTCCAAAGTTTCAGAAAATATTATGAATGGAAATTGGCTAATTAATACGTGTTTGTAGCAAATTTATTGAAAAGAAGAGAATACTTAAAAGACTGGCATTATGATATATTCAAAACAATAATTAGGTTCTACAAAAATCAATAATAAACAATCCGTAATGGGTAAGATCATGCAGGTTGGACTGTTTGCTGAAATAATTGTACAATTTGGGTTTTAAAGTAAACCAATAGTTTATATGAACTGATGATGTAGTATTGATATACTCAGAGGACTTTAACATAATCATCTTACAAGTTTCATAAATCATTGTGGTCTATACAAATATAAACACAACCAGTCCCAAGTATTTCAGAAGAAATGAAACACAGCGTCTTTTTACAAAAAAAATGGATATAGGTATCCATTTTTTTTGTAAAAAGACGCTGTGTCCCGTGCTGTTTTTTTTATATTTTCCTAAGAAGCAAAGGAAAAGAGCAAAATCAAATAAACATTTTGTCTATATAGGCATTCCTTACCTACCCATTTCGTTTTTTTTATATTACTAAAAAACCTTACAACATTCAATCAATTTATTTGAAAGTCGAAAAAAGGAAGAAAATACATTTATTCAGCACAGACTAAAAGGCACACAATATAAAGTACAGCAGATAAAAAAAATGTATACAATTCAAATAAAAAGTGTAAAGTACGACGTATTGTAAGAAATTAGGAAAGTGTGCCTCACGGCTGCGCCAGAAACGCCCAGTTCAGCAAAAATGTTAGACAACTAGTGCCTGACGGTGGTTTTTAACTGGATCTGAAGTGTGAAGTGACGGCTGTAAATCAGTTTTATACCGCAACGTGTAGCTCACCGTCCGGTAAGGACCAGGCCCGGGTCCACGGCGCGTCGTATTCCACGCGCGCCTCAAAGAGATGTCGTCAGCACAATGTAGGGGTCCACTAGGGCCGATGCCTGCTGGGGTCGCGGGAAGGTACTAATGGGTCACCGAGGCCCCTGGCAACACAGGCAACGGAAGGAATACGGGTGGGTTTTAGTCAGTAAGAGTCTGACACACCCTCCCGGTCCACCCAGAGCGAGAGAAGTTATTTGATGATTTCCCAACCAAAAAAAACAAAATACTGCAACGTGTCTATGCATACTTAAATAAATTTCAATTTCATATTAATTTTATTCAAAGTTTTAAATAAATTAACGCCCACAGTCTACGCTCGTCTAATATTCTAAGCACCAACAAGCAAAATCATGAATAACATGTTTTCCTGCCATTAATCTTTTTTTTTCTCTCCAAAAAGGCTGGGCAGCGAAGGTCACAAATCGAAGCAGCTGTCAAAGTCAAAACCGTCGTGGTGCGAGCGATTTAACCTGTACTTGTACGAAGACAATAACCTGGAAGTTACCGTCTGGCACAAGGGGAAGCAGAAGAGCTTTATGGGCAGGTAAAATTCTTTTTCTTTATTTTCTTCTATTCTGCTGAACATACTTATATGTGTAAACGCATATATATGTGCGATTAACGAGTTGTAGGTCGTAGGTTTGAACCCTGACAGGCGCTTTACTTTGTGTTTATTATTTCATCTGCTCTCAAAACGGTGAAGAAAAAACATCGTGAGGAAACCGGCATGTCCTACATCCAAAAATTCGAAGATGTGACATCTACCAAGTCGAACTCCTCCAAATGGGCCCACCATTTGGAGGATTACGGCCCACTGAGAAGAGGCCTGCATGTGTCCCAACAGAGGGAACATTATAGGCTGAGCTTATGCTTATATATGTGTAACTCGCCCGCGTGGAGGTCGGGAATTATCTCACGGAACGTAAACACTATACCACGATAAAGTATCCTAACCCTGGTCGTGGTCTATCCGTGTTCCTTTCATCCAAAGTAGCTCTGGCTGCCTGTACATTACCTTTTCACACCTTAACGAAAAGGTAACAGGCAGACAGACAGAGCTAGATCCACATTTATAATATGAATACCTATGAATTTAACTGTAGGGCTTGTAGTGTGGACCGAAATAACGATGCTCATGTGATTATTAAATGCAAATGTCGAATCTAGTTTTTTAATAGAGATTCATAATTCAGCATGTAAAAAAAAATAAAGTCTTACTTGAAAGACGTCTTATCTAGATAAACAAAGAGAAAAAGAAAAATAATTATGAGTAACAAGAAAAAATCATAGGAAAGATTTAATTACGTCAAAGAGCTTCGATAAAAAAAATATAGAAGGTAGGTAAGTTCGAAGGAAGATGCAGACAAGAATAAGTATCAAATAATTAGTCACTTTTCATACTTCAGTGGTTTTTTATGTTGACTGTTTTACAAATGTAATCTCGCACCTAGGAAAAATATTAATTCTGTCATTTCTACAAAAAGACATCACGTACTCCCTCGGTTTATTATTAAATTAAAACATGTTAATTAATTTGTTTATTTCTTAAAGCTACCAAACACGTTAATTTGTCATTTTTATGTCTTTTGGAGGATGTTAAACGTCAGGTACCTACGCTATAAATAGTTTAGTTGTTATTTATACACGGACAACCGGCATTGGGAATAAAAATACATTCCTAATTATAAATCTGTAAATTGATGTTGAAAAGTTGGCACCTACACAGCCTATTTCCTTTTCCCTCCATATTTTAGGCGCTACACGCTTCTCGTCTATCCCATGGTGTGGACTATCGTTGGAAAAGCTATTCAAAAATATTGCGAGTTTGTAAACACCATTTATGGATTCAAGGATCCGTTTGAGTAATATTTAGGTTTAAAGTACTAATTTTTGGAGAGTCAAGTGATTGGTCAAATGGTCAAATAGTTGTTTATAGAGATGTGAAAAAATTCATGGCAATAGTACATATAATGAAATTAAAAGGAAAACTATCACAGCTAAGTAGGCTTTACAAGTTACCGAGTAATAGTCGACCAACATAAATTTGCAGTTGGAGAATTGACCGTGACGTATGTATATCGATGTGTTGGAGAACATGTTTTTCAACTACAATATTAAGTTTGTGTTTGGGATAAATTCATCCCAAGTAATCCCAAGTACCGAACCCTTCATTGTGCGTGGTCCGACACGCACTTGACCGGTTTTTCTTTATTAGGTACTCTCATTTTATTCCGCGTTATGTAGGTGTGTCGATACCCGTGATTAGATAAAAGAACAGTTTTTATTTTGCATTTTGTTCTTGTTTTTCATTCATAGCAGACATGTATTGCCTAGTACCATGTTATTTAAAAAGTAAAAAAGCAATGTAGGCATCGTATGTACATAGGTACAAGTACTCATCATTCTCCTGCCCAATTTATTTGTGGTCGGCGCAACATGTCGCTTTCTTCCATACTTCTCTATTAGTTGTCATCTCGGTAGTCACCCCCTTTCTAGCCATATCATCTTTCACACAGTCCATCCATCGTTTCTTTGGTCTTCCTCTACTCTTATAGCCATCGACATTCATACTCAAGACTTTCCTCACGACATTTTCCTCATTCCTCCGCATCACACGCCCATACCATGACAACCGATTTCCGCACAACTTTTCAGTCACCGGTGTCACTTTCAGACTTCTTCTTATGTACTAATTTCTTATTCTATTCTTATAGGTACAAGTACTGTCGAACAAAATAATGATTTTGATGCAGAGCCGTCTCATGCCAATGCCGGAGGTTCATCATACATAATAAGCCTATAATGTTCCCACTTCAGGCCTCCTCTCTGTGAGAGGGAGTGGGCCGTAATCCACTAAGCGGGCCCAGTCCGGGTTGGTAGATGTCACATGTCTTCGAATTTTTGTTTCTAGGACATGCTGGTTTTCTCACGATGTTTTCCTTCACCGTTTTGACAGCAGTGGTGATGAAATAATTTACTCAAACTAAAGCGCCTGTCTGGGTTCGAACTTACGACTTACAACTCGTAAGTCGCGGCCGTTACCACTGGGCCAGAACCCGCTGTCTTCAGGAGGTTTATCGCCAAGGTTGAATTGGATGGTTCTACAGCTATAAACTATACCATCCGACCATATGTAGCCAGTAACTATATACATACCTACTTACCTTTTGTTTATATGACGCACATACAATTTTGGTGTTGAGATAAATTTTCTTAGACCGTGACGTATTTTTTTGCTTCAGAACTTTAGTGTTGAATGATAAAATCTTCCAAGCGTAGCTTTACTTAATTCATTATTTTTTTATAATAATTGATGTTTCACACCCCGATGTTTAGGCAGTTGTGGCCGAGTGATAATGGCCCCAACTTACGAGTAGTATATAGGTCGTGGGTTCGAACCCAAGCAAGCGCTTTACTTTGTGAAAATAATTTCATCACAACTGCTCTCAAAATGGCAAAGAAAAACTTCGTGAGGAAACCGCCATGTCCTAGAACCAAAAATTCTAAGATATTTGACTTCTACCGACCCGCACTGGGCCCGCGTGGTGGATTACGGCCCACTCCCTCTCACCGAGAGGAGGCCTGTGTCCCAGCAGTGGGAACATTATAGGCTGATTATAATTATGATGACCCCGATGTTATCAGTGTGCGCTGGACGTACTCGTATACATAAGTTTTGTTACGCCTGGTCAAACTCATAAATTTTATTAGATTAGCATCATTTCAATTAATGAAAGCTTCCTGCAGATGAAGGCTTCGACACACAATAACCGGCAGAGCCCGACCTTGCCTCCTTTGTACAAAGCCTTTTATGAAACCAAATCCAATAAAAATAGTCATTCGTTTATCTGTAAATGTGAGCAGCGCACAACGGGCACAACGGGCCGCAGCGCAACGCATTTTTATACAAAAAAATGCGGTGCGACCCGCCTGTATTGTGCGATAGTTCACAGAAAATGTAATTTTTTTCAATGCGTTGCGTTGCGGCGCGGCCCGACCCCATCTGCTCTAGCCTTTATAGTTAGCTACATTCCACAGATGAAAAAAAAAACATGTATTTTTGTTGAAACTGTCGTTGCCCTTTACCGTTTTGTATTACCCCTTTTAAAAATGCGAAGAGGCATCGTTCAGGGCCGTCAACTCTCGGTCACTAGTTTTGAGATTGTCCATAAACAGATGGCTTGCTACTCTACAACAAACACAACGTTCCGGGTTAAACTTCATCGGAAAACTACAGATATTGGTGTATAGTATATTAGAGAATATTTTAGTTTAATAGAGTGTCCGTGGCGTAGAGTTTATTGCTCGTTCTTCTCCATAGGAACCTACTTCGCTATGGAATGGGCAATTAGCTTCATCTTTTTAACTGACCGACCCCTTGACAATTCAAAAGTGCCTGTAATTGGTGTATTTGAACTAATGCTGTGATTTTGAGTTTGATTATTTGGGCAGCTTATAATTAGCGAAATATTTATGAAGATAGTCTACTGATTAAATTGACATGGCAGATAATAACAAAAACAATCTGCCATGTCAAATGTCCAACAAAAAAAAAATGTGTGTTAAACTGAGTTCTTGCTGTACATTGTTATGTGAGCAATAGACGTAAACATTCGGTTTATATAATTATTAAGTTAACAATGATTTTACAGACGTAGCATTGTAACGTTCACGGCTACGGCCTACGCGGCTTTGGATACGCGCATACGCAACCAAAACAAAAAATGAGCAAAGAATTTTAATTTACAAAAAACAATGACATCTATAAACTGCCTACAGATAATCCGAGTATGAAAATTAATGATTTGGTTGATGTAACTGGTGACCGAAAAGCTGGCGGCTTTCTCGCGCAACGCATCAGCATTGCAATTCAGCAAGGAAATGACGCCAGCATCCTCGGTACAATGCCTCAAGGGCCTTTTTTAGGTTTAACTTAGTTTTTATTTAATTTAGTTAATAATCATTTTGTATTTTGGTTTTAAATATGATTTGGGCGCGGCGGATACCCAACCTTATAATAAATCTTTCTTTTGCTGGCTAACTGAACATTTCATATTCGCAGGTGTGTCATCGACCTCTCGCAACTCGAGAAGGAGAAGACACATGAACTGTGGCAGGAACTGGAGTGCGGTCAAGGCTCCCTGCATATGCTGGTGACGTTGAGCGGAACCGCCAGGACTATGCCACTGGACAACGTGCCCACAACGAATGGCGTCCACCACGCCGCTCCCGAGGGGGAGAAGTTTGTAAGTTAAATATAATAAAACTAGTTTTTAATGTGTCAACAAAAATCTTGAGAAATCCGTGAACATATCGAAAGGACTTAAGCACAAACTTTCATAGGCATGTTGAATTTTTTAAACTTATACGAGTATATCTTTAAGGCGCTGACAAGAGGCAAATTACCAAGGTACGTTTGTCTTAAGAAAAAAAATTGCCAAATCTGTATAGTTTGTGGTAGCGGAAAAAATATTTGTTAATTTTGAATATATTTCTCAGAACTTGGTTGTTACCAAAACATGTTTTGAAAAAAAAAAATCGATACAAACTAACGTTAAACTCACCTCTTACCTTGAGTTCCAATCCAAAATATCTGTACTTATTAAAATATCAACATACGTTACGTATTTAATTAATAACTTGGTTGTTTTTTTTTTTATTTTCGATTACTCAACTCAATTTTGAGTAGGTACTTAAATAGATAATTGCTTTATATTTTTTTACAATAAATTACAAGCGTTGTGTCATCGCGCTTCTCTTTCTTTTCTATGCAGTCTCACAGTGACCGCGGTTTAGGTGTTGTCAGCGTCTTAAATGACCCATAATTTATCTGACTTAACTTTTTGTTAAAAATAATAAGTCCTAAGAAAGTCGGGTGAGCTGTATTCAGGACCCTATCTCAGATACCTTTCTCTGTTTTAGATTATATTTATTAGATTGATCAGCGCCTGTAACAAGATGTCGAGATAAATAAAGGTTTACGATTATTTATTTTTTTATTTATTTTAGGTTAGTCAACAATAGGGTAGTTTACTATATACGAGAAAAGAAATTATAAATAGATTATCTCAATAATCTATTTATATTTTTTTTCTAATTTTAGGCAAAAAGGAGTCGGAAAATGTTACTTTTAGTTCATAAAATAACAAAATAAATTTTAAAATTCAATTCAACGTTTTCAGTTTTTCTAATCTGTTAAAAAACACCATGAAATAGTAGCCGCCATGTTATTACGTCTTACCGCTATGTAAACTAAAACGCGTCAACTGATAGTTAGATAGATCAGCGCATTTGTTTACATAGCCATGTGACGTCATGACCACAGAGCAACATGGCGTCCAGTGCTGCGCCCAGCGTTTTCGTCAAAAAACGCGCGAAATTTGAAAATGTAAAATTTAAATGCATTTTTATGGCACTTATCGATAAAATAAAAAAAAAATCGATTTTTTTTGGGGCATATTAGCACTATAGAATTTAATTAAGACGCTTTTCAAAAATGGGTGTAAGACCCTATTGATTACACAATACATTTAAAATTATTTCCTTATTAAAACGTTTATAAGTGCAACAATTACAGGCTAACACAACATGCACTATTTTTGGTTTTACAAAATATTATAAAGCCAAAAAGATATTTACAATTAAAAAAAAAACAATATTTTTTGTTAATACACACGTAACAATAATAATAACAAAAATTGCATTCTAAATAATTTAAATTATAGAACTAGTAAGTAGTTATTTCAGCGCTCTGACCGTAGGTAACTTTCAGGTTCAGCACCAAGGCCAGCCAGCATGAAAATTGAATATGGTTAGGACGCCATACAGAATTTAACCGACATTAAAATCACCAGTGTATTCCTAAGCCATAACACAAAGGTATTAATGACATGGTAATTTTGTACTGGTTCAACTTTTTGTGACCGATGTGCGCCTTATCGAAATATAATGTCGATTAAATAAATTGGCAAAAAATAATATAATGACTGACGCACAAGAAAAGATTTAAGTAACGGGTTTAGAGTTTTAGCGCCAAGTCTAGCTATTGTAGAGAGATCGGCGGGTTTTTCTAGATCATGACTGTGAACTGGTAAACAATATTTTAATCGTTTCGTTCGTCTGAGGAATAATTCGCACTTTTTGCATTCATCAGTTAAGGCTCCTGCGGACAGGCGCGATGCGTCAGTGCGACGTGATTTTGGTAGAAAGTTTTCATAGAAATTGTTTTACTAGAGTCACGTCGCGCTGTCGTGTCGCGCCTATCTGCGGGAGCCTTTAAAACTGGATGTGATTAGTAAACAAATGTTTAGGTGTAATATTGAACCACTGCAGTCTTTTTGACTGTGTCGTATTTTAAACTTAGTCATATAATTAAATATTTAGTTTTTTATTGACCTTAAATTTATTTACATAATCAAATTATAAGATGGTTATTACACTGGGACGCGCGATGGTCTCGACGCCAAAGGGCACAAAGCTGTACTCTCTGCCAAGGCCTGTATATTTAGTAATTTTCAGATTTTTGGCATTTTCTGGAAATTCTTTATTGGCATCCTCCAAGCCCGCAGTCTCATAGTTTGTGGGCAAAGCCCTTAGGACATTACCTATGAGACGTGACGTGCTATGGGTGGACGACAAAAAGTTTTTCTTTAGTACTTAAATAGATTTTCTGAAAACCCGTATTAAAGAATGTTCAAGTTCATTGAGTTTATATTTGAGCTATAAACCAAATTATATTAGTGGATTACATAATGATTATGTAGGTAGGTATATATGGTAATGTGTTAACAGACCCAGGTATATTTATCGATGGAAATATTCAAGAAACATGTGGGCGGGACAAATTGATAAATAAACAAATTATGGACGTTAAATCACATACCTATTAAAAAACATATACGCATCCACTTGAGAACCCCCCCCCCCCCTCTTTCTTTTGGGAGGTTAAAAACAAAGAAATCAAGTATTGTTTTTTCATTAAATGAAGGGTTTTGCTTTAAAAGTTCAAAACTTGATAGGTATTCGATTAGAAGCTTACTATTTCAATTTTGCATTTCAGATATTGTATTTCTTTCTTCTTTGCATTTCTACATATTATATTTAAATCTAGTATTTCTGGAAGTATTTATGGATAAATAACTAGATGTTGCCCGCGACTTCGTCTACGATCCAGGATGAAAATAAGCCTATGTCCTTCTCCAGGTCATGGTCTACCCATGTGCCAAATTTCACCCAAATCCGTTCAGCCGTTTTAGCGTAAAAGCGTGACAAACAAACAAACTCACTTTCGCATTTAAGTATATAATATTAGTTAGGATTTGAAGGTCGTATATAAATAAATTAATGTAGGTACCTAACGTTGTTTTTTAACATTAGATAGATTCTATTTCCGAACTATCTAAGTAAAAATAAAAACCGGCCAAGTGCGTGTCGGACCACGCACAATGAAGGGTTCCGTAGTTGGGAAGTTGGGATGAATTTATCCCAGAAAAAAACTTAAAATTGTAGGTGAAAAACATGTTCTCCCATACATCGATATATGCCACGGTCAATTCTCCAACTGCAAATTTAAGTTGGTCGACTATTACTCGTTAACTTGTAAAGTCTACTTAGCTGTGATAGTGTTGCTTTTAATTTCATTATATGTACTACTGCCATGAATTTCTTCACATCTCCATAAACAACCATTTAGCTGGCAGGGGGGACACTTGACTCTAACAAAAATTAGCACTTTAATGCTTAATATTACGCAGGCCGATCCTTGAATCGAAAAGTGGTGTTCACAGACCCGTAATATTTGACCGGCCTATCCAACGATAAGACGAAAAAAAAAATAACATCCCCACATTGCGTGCAAGGGAGGTACCTTAATTTTTTTTTAAGGTACCTCCCTTGCACTTAATATGTACGTGTAATGATTAATATGTATACCTATGCCAAATTACAGCTTTCTAGTACCAAGCGTCTTTGAGCTACAGCGGAGACAGACAGACAGACAAACAGACAGACGGACATCGCGAAACTATAAGGTTTCCTTGTTTAGTACGGAACCCTAAAAAAGGTTGTTGTAAGTGAGTACATTAAACCTATTTAAAAAAATTGGAAAACAAATCCTCTCCTAACTTTGCGAAAAAAACAAAATTACTAAGCGAAATATTTACCTAGATTTAAACATAAGTACGTCTAGTAAACAGCGCTGTATTCACTAGCATCCAGCTGCCCTACAATGTTTGAGCATACATAAACGGTGCTTCAAAAGTCATGTCACAAAAAAATAACAAATGACTAAAAACTACCTACATTTCCTTCTCTGAAAAAGCACGCAGAACATAAATTATAACTTGACTTCATAATTTCCTCTTCATTTATTCACATAATAAACTTCAGCACTTCCAGTTAAAAATAATGCAGGTACATTAATCGAGACCTCTGCTGTATATTTAAATACCTTCGACTTAATTGCGACTATTAAAGAGAAATGTCACTATATGCGGACACATTCAAGTTAGTTTGCGGTTCCACTCAACTGCGATAGCCTTGCTAACTTTGCATAAAGCTCCGTTCATATTTGTCGAGTTGGTGTGGCATGTGGATTTCCAGCCCAGTGCCATAAAAAAAGACGAGTTTTTGATTAATTTAATTAACCATTTATGTACACACATATAAAAACAGAAAAGAAGAACAGAATAGAAAAATACGTACAAAGGTAATGCTTATTTCTAAAGAAATCTCTTCCAGCATACCTGCGGTAGGAAAGTAAATAGAGATGTAGACACCGTGTGTAAGAGTAGAAGAGAAAATAGAATACATAAAATCGAAACAATTTACAAAACATATAATATGGGAATATACTAACATACATACATACTTCTAAAATAAATATCACTAGAATATTAAAAAAGAAAATACAGTGCAATTTAAAATAATAAATACATACGCAACTATGACAAAGTGGAAAGATAGTGTTCTTACACTCTTCTTTTAAATACTGTAACAGTTTGGCAGTTCCTAAGTTCCGGCGGTAGTGAATTCCACAACCGGACCGCGTGAACAGTGAAGGAGTAGGAGTAGAAATCGGTGGAGTGGGGAGGGTACTTAAGAAGGTTTCTAAGATGCGACCTGCAGGCTTAGCATGACGCTTTCTATTTCTTCGAAGAATAGACATGGCCCTATCTATACAAAGTGACATTTCGTTTCTCCTTTTTTGACATCGCACTGTAGAAATTCTTGTAAATAAAAAAGGACCTAGACAAAGATCGTTACAAACGAAAGACAAAATGACAGATTGTAGAAGGATTTCTACGGTGAGATAACAAAAATGAGGTACGAAATGTCACTTTGTATAGAAAGAGCCGTGTCTATTCTTCGAAGAAATAGAAAGCATCAAAGCCTGCTGCGAGGCGCATCTGAAGGACGGGCGGAGGAAAAATGGTCCCGAAATTAGGATGGCGTTTTAGGATTGTGAAGGAGGTTAAATAGCAGACACAATATCCGAGAGTAATCCGGGAGTTAATCTTAGAACATAATTTGGTTAGTCAACGTTAAGAAGTTTGTGTGGAAGAATTTTCATAAGGTATAATATTTTAATATGCTTGTAATTGTTTTTTCTAAAGAGTTCATGCACTTGTCAATGCATACTCTCAGACCAAATAAAAACCAAGTCATAGCGCTGCCAACAATACAGTGAAGCCATGCCATAGCTACACCTCGCTCTGTACATACACGCTCACACGCACACGTTTTCAACAACCCATTTCAACCAAACTACACCTCACTAAGTGCACACACGTTTACGAAACCGGCTTCACTTCACTGTTGACAGCGCTATATGTCTTGGTTTTTTATTTGGTCTAAGGACTAAATAGGCTTTTTATTTGGATGATTTTCAGAACTCTACTACTCGTACTTGGGGTTATCATCCTTCCGGGTATGACCGGCTTTTTGGCCTTTCATCCGGACATTTAAATAAAAGGGGATATGAAAAAAGAAAGATGTCTGGCCTTTTTTTTTTTGCAAATATCCGGCTTTTCTCAGGGATTTTAATTTTCTTTGAATGATAATGATAATACTCGCTCTTGACCTCTAACTTAGCCAATATAAACTAATCTTTATGCGTTATCGTTTGGCTTTTACGTCGTGACTCACAGACATCCTATTGCTATATATACTATGTTTGTCTGTTCCTCGTGAACGTTGGAAGGCAAGTTTTTTCATGGTCGGAATATTCCTAGGTTCCAATAACTAAGTGATGACGCAGTAAAAGCAGTCGGACCGGCTGAGGTGCGAAGATAACTGCCCAGCCTTATTTATAATACTGCTTGAATAACAATATTGTAGAGATAGTCTTATATGCCCATTCATTTCCTACTTCGCGTCATTATTGTACTTGTAAACAGTTTCCCTGCTTGTTTTCGTTTGCCGGACAAGGGGACCCCAGGACCCCATGGTCCGGGATCCAGGGTCTGGGGGATCCTATATCCGGAAGTTGTATTTGAGTTTTCCATCTCACACTCAGTAGTATTATTATGTGTGTGTGAGTTTATGTGCCCGATTAATGTCAATAGATTATTACGTAAAATATAAATGGCGAAATATTGATTTATTTATTTATCACAAACACTGCTATCATTACAGGAAATTCCTAATGCGGTAGCGTGGTCCTTAATTAAACTATCTTAAATAACATAACACATACAATATTGTTTTTGTGAATTCATTCAGAGATCAGGAAAATAAATCGATCCTGTCAGCCGTGTCATTCAGTGCGTGTAAGGCGCGCGTCAGTGGCGCTTTGTTGAACAAGTTTGGTTCGTGCGCGTGGCACTGCTAGTAACCGTGGCTTCCGGCGCCGCGATACGTAATTGTCAGACACATTCAGACAAATATGAGTGTACTCGTATTATACACCTCTGCTTACTCCTTCTAAGTGCGCAGGCGTGATATTCTGTTAAATAGTTACAATAAAATGATGTCATGTGACGACTGGTTATCCTTTTGCGTACGGGAAAGTTCCGAAAACAAGTACATACCAGTACCTACATACATGATGCATTGTTGTTAATTCATTCATAATAAATTAATAAGTTATTAAAGCAATTGCTTATTCTTTGTCACGTTCCGTTCACGTAACGATATTACCATAGACGTCCACGTCCATGTGACGGATTCACGATAATATTTGTATTAATAGTGTATGGAAATATTTGAAGACGCTTTTAAATTTCCGTCCACGATAACGTTATAAGCTGCACGTATTTCCATACATTCACGTCATCGCTTTAATAAAATATAAAATCAAAGTCTAATCTACAAATTATAACCAATCATGTCTCATATTTAATTAGACCCCGGTTAGTTTTTACCTATTAAGTAAAGCTTTAGACATCAACAATATTGATTTACTTCGCAAAAACTAATCAATAAAATATCTACGTAAATAGTTTTTGTCTTCTCTCCTACATAGACAGGTTCAAAGTAGAGCTAGAACTAGTAAATTAAAAAAGAAACATTGATTTATTATAACAGGTACGTACAGCGATGACCCCACGATCTATAATTAGTGCCTACGTCATTAAACAAAAAGTTTAATGGGATTTTTTTTGTTTAAAAATGTTATCTACGTCATAGAAAAACTGCCTGGTCGTTAGTATCATGGCTGTCAATCACCAAAACAAAATCATTCATTTTTGGGTTCCGTGCGGAACGCTCATCATTTCGTTATCCGTCTGTCAGTCTGTCAAGACCCCATTTCTCAAGAACGCGTGAAGGTATCAAGTTGAAATTGATATCAAATACGTAGGTGTACGGTCCCTTAAAGCTCTATAAAAACCAAGCATTTAACACAACGCAATAAAAAAATACGGCCATTTATGCGACATATTTTGAAACTCGCAAATAAATCAAAACCTATAAAGTACTTCCCGTTGTCCTAGAATCATGAAATTTGGCAAGAAGCAAGGTCTTACAGCACAAGTAAAGGAAAATGTCCGAAAATCTGTAGTTAATTTGGAGTTTTACCACATTTTTGTTTTACGATTACAAACTTACATTTGCAGTTGGTGAATTGACCGTGACGTATTTCGATGTCATAATTCATCATTTCAGCCGGAAAGACGTCCACTGCTGGACATAGACAGCCCCCAAGCACTGCAACAAAGTTAAGTTTGTTCTTGGGATAAATTCGTCCCAACTACGGAACCGTACCCCTACGGGCGGTAAGGTGCGGTACGGTAACCCTTCATTATGCGTGAGCCGACACGCACTTGGCCGGTTTTTTGCCTCGTGTTCACTCAATAGATGTTTATTAAAATAGAAGGAGGAATAATATTAGCATGTTAAATAGCGCTAATATCTAACACATTTATGATAACTATTAACGTAAACACGAATATATTAGATATACAATTCTATTAGGAAAAGACAAGGTTTGCTGAATTTAGATAATTAGTTGTAATCCTTATTAACCATACTTAAGATATTAAAAAAAAAAAATAAGTATCATCAGTATCAGTTTTATTTTAGACAGGTTTTGACGCGAACATTTTGAAAAAGCTGCACAAATATGTATTTACAGAATTATAATCATTAAAATAATTCATACATTTCTCTAAGTTACATTTGTTCCATTAGAACAAATCTACTAAGGAAAAGTTCTTATGGAACAAATGTAACTTAGAGAGATGTATTAATGATTTAATGATTATAATTCTGTAAATACATATTTGTGATGGTCGCGAATCATATTTTGATCACCAGGCTGACCTGCAAATTGCAAAAAACGTAAGAAAATTTGAAATTCGCGGGCTACCACTGCTGATCCACCTCAAAGAAAATTAAGTATACCATGTCGAGCACTTCAGTAGGTACCTACAATCTTTTGGTACACAAAGTTCGTTTACATTCGTACCATAAGAACTGTATTTTTTGGTCAAGATAATTCTGCATCATAGGTACATCATTCGTTGCAGTCCACTTAACTTTTTACTGAAGTAGCTTTTTTGCCCAATATCCTACTACTGACCTTTGATTACTGATAGTTTCTCCATGATAAACATTTTATTTCTTTTCTAAGTAAATTTATTTTGTTAGTTCATATCTTACCTAGGACCGACCATATTTTACTCTGAAAGATTTATTGAAGAATAAAAAAGTGTGAAGTTGGTAATCTAAATGCTTAGAATTTTGTTAAACTTTTTATTAATAACGATATCTATCGATACTGGAAGAATACATAGGTATCTACTGAAAAAACCACAGATATGTCTTTTTTTTGGGTGGGAAACCATCAAATAACTTCTCCCGCTCTGGGGGAAGCGGCAGGGTGTGTCAGACTCTTACTGACTAAATCCCACCCGTATTCCTTCCGTTGCCTGTGTTGCGGGGGCTTCGGTGACCCATTAGTACCTTCATAATTACTCCTGCTCTGGGCGGAGCGGGAGGGCGTGTCAGACTCTTATTGACTAAATAAAACCCACCCGTGTTTCTTCCGTTGTCTATGTTGCCAGGGGCCTCGGTATCCCTTTCGGGCTTTCCCGCAGGCATCGGCCCTAGTGGACACCTACACTTATGCTGACATCTTTTTGATGCGACCCGGGCCTAGTCCTTACCGGACGGCAAGCTACCCATTGCTCACCGTGCGCAAGCCCGCGCCTACGGTGGCCGGAAAACCGCCTGGGATTCCCGACGCCCAGGGCGTCTCCTGCGGCGGCTACTTAGATAGATTTAGATTTAAATCTCTACAGTCCTTACAAACAACTTTAAGTTCAGGCTATTTTCAGCAGCTGAGTTCTCAATACCTGCCCATATTATAATTTCTTATATCGAGGGTGAAAAACTTATCATGTCTCCTATTCCCAGTTATGGTACCGCCTGGACAACAGCTGGGGCGAAGTAGGCGAGCTGGCGATTACAGTGCACGGCGCTGAAGGGCTGAGCGCGCTCAGCATCAGCGGGAAAGCAGACTCGTACTGTGTCTTGGAGCTTGACAACTCCAGGATACAGACGCACACGGTGCCTGGAACCACTGATCCGACCTGGAACAAGAGTTACAAAATGTAAGTTGATCAGCGGGGTAACGGCGTAACACACTTACAATTGCAAAACCATTCATTTTGACAATTGAATGCGTCTTTTACGTAGTCGAGCACGAAGTTCTTTAACGCGGCTTTCGTTAGGAGTTGAAAGGAAGAAACCGTCACGTAAGGAAAAAGCGTTATGCCCCCTCCGTGCGACTTTCTACTACTACGACCAGAGAAAGTGTGAATTTAATACGCGTTTCTAATACAAAGCCATTTAATATAAGTTTTTAGAAGCTCTTATAAAGTTACCACACACTTGTATGTGGTACCTAAGTGCTTTTAATGTGTTTAAAACTCATCCTAGATGGCTTAGTAGCGCATATGATGTGTAACATCTGACATCTCACCTTGGTAATAAGCAACTGAGCAACGATAGAAATTGATCTCAAAATTAAAAAAACTTATTTCTTTACTGAAATATTTATTCGAATAATTATTCATTACTAGTGGTCGCCCACTGGTCGAAATTCGACCCCCTCTACTTACGATCTATATAGTACTTACTAATTACATACTATTATAAAGTACTTACTAATTCCATGCTATTAAAAAGAACCTACTTATTCCATGCTCAAACTGTCACTTCCGGTTACACACTTCCGTCCCTTTTTACGAAATCACTCCTACAGAAAGGAAAGATCTTACACATCAAAAACACGTCTAATAATAATAATAAAGTATTTATTTGCCAAAAAAACATAACACTTTAGCGTGAAAGCGTAACAAACAAACTCACTTTCACATTTATAATATTAGATCCGATTTTCATATGATTTTTATTTTCTCCACAGCCCTGTAAACGATGTTACGTCAACACTAACAATAACAGTAAAGGATGAATCGATAATCAACACGATGAAAGACGAGACTCTGGGCAAGATATCGATACCGCTACTAACAATAGTGAACGATCAGAAGGCCTGGTTCGACCTCAACGGTAGATCGAAGAAACATACCACGAAGGGAAACTCCCCGAAAATTCAATTACAAATGTCCATCGCGTGGAACCCGGTAATTCATCTTTTTATAGCTTCCAATGTTTTAGCCACAAATAACGATAGATTCATGTTTTTCTATACAACATCAATCTAACAATCAAAGTTGTTTTTGTTTATCTTTATTTTTTTATTTATCTTATTTAGTTGGTTTATGGTTTCTTTTAATTACAGATAAAAGCCTCAGTCCGGTTATTGAGCCCTAAAACCAACAAATACACGGAGCCAACGCCAAAGACATTCAATATTCCTCTCATTTACAACAACTTGAAGTTCATCAAAGACATTTTCTACGCTGTGTATTATGGAAACGAACATTTGAAGTAAGTAACAAAGTTCTTAACACTTCGTCCACTAAACCAGTGGCACTGTATGATGGCGCTTGTGGCAGCTTGCAAATTATAAAAATATACCTAAGTTAACCATTCGATAAATGTCGTACCACTGGGACTATAAGTCCCAGTGGTACGACATTATTGAGGCAACTTGTGGCACAACTTGTGGCAACAAATTTAGCAGCGATAATTCATAAAATTTGCAAACGTCAGAAGCTATCATATAGTGTCGCCATTGTAAATATCATTTTCACCTCACGACCTCGGAATGATTCTGTTTATCATTCGAAATCTGAGTGCAAAAGTGCATTTATCCGCATACGTGCAAAGATTTTTTTTAAATTCGAACCTTTCTATTCAATAATTTTCTGTACCGCCAATCCACTGAAAATACATTTGTTCATGTCAGTCCGCAATCTCATTTTTAAAACAATCGCACTGGCCAGCAAGACGATTGCATGAAAACAAAAACTTTTAAAAATTTTCTTCTCTTTATTCAATTCGCTTTTCATCATTTTGGTTTGTTTTTTGCTAAAATCATAAGAAATCATAAAATATGAGCAAATACAGCAGCGACAAAGATATAAATTTACGACGGTACATAATGGCGCCGATTCCCTTGTTCACAAACTAAACTAAATTTAAGTTCAGTGCATCTTTTTCTTTCTATTTCATTAAGAAAAGGACAGAAGATAAATTTTAGTTTAGTCCTGTCAAATTAATCAGCGCCTGATACTACTCCATACAAGTTTAGACGTGATTAAAAACTTGCTTACTAAAATTACGTCAATTTACGTCAAGCGCTGATTAATTTGACAGGACTAAACTAAAATGTATCTTCTGTCCTTTTCTTAATGAAATAGAAAGAAAAAGATGCACTGAACTTAAATTTACTTTAGTTTGTGAACAAGGGAATCGGCACCAATGCCGACTTGAGTTTTCTTCTGAAAAAATCGCGCGAAAAGCGTACAATTTCTTCAATGCAGCATGTAGACATTTTAAATGTGTAAAATGTTTTCGGAAATTATAATGCTATCATACTTCATTGAACTATCTAAAACAAATCAAGGAAATCAAGCACACTTTCGAGCATTTACTCGATACTAAAAGCCACGATCAAAACAAAAAATTATATCCACATAGAAAAATATTCCAAACTAATATACGTTTTTAAAGAAAATGTCAAGCGCCAATTGTAGTAATTTTACTTTTATTTTTTAAATAAATAAACACTAATTTAATATATTATTTAAGCTGTTTTTCTTGCTGTAGTGAGGTGAAAATTTGAGTGCTCGTTTTTGTCGCTCGGCAGCAAAGTTATTTTGCGTATTGTATCTTTAAAACCCTCGCTATGCAGTACTCGCGCCAAAAAGCAACTTAGCAGCCTTTTCTTTTGGATGGGAAATCATCAAATAACTTCTCCCGCTCTGGGTGGAGCGGGAGGGTGTGTTACTCTTACTCTTACTGACTAAAACCCACCCGTATTCCTTCCGTTGCCTGTGTTGCCAGGGGCCTCGGTAACCCTTTTGTACCTTCCCGCGACCCCGGCAGTCATCGGCCCTAGTGGACCCTTGTGCTGACGACATCTCTTTGAGGCGCGCGTGGAATACAACGCGCCGTCGACCCGAAACTGGTCCTTACCGGACTGAGCTAACCATTGCTCACCGTCCGCAAGCCCGCGCCTACGGTGGCCGGAAATCCACCCGGGATTCCCGACGCCCAGGACGGCTAGGGGCGAGAGGGCGCGAAATTTGCCTTTCCTTCAACCGTCCCGCCTCCTCCTTCGCAACCATTACTGCTTCGCAGATAGAGGTGGCGGCTACCCATGCCCTCTCGTTCCGTACCATGGCCTGAACCAGGACCGGATGCGAGAGATCTCTGCCGCCGATCGCCTCCACGCGGACACGGTGGTGCTCTGCCCAAGCCGGGCAGACCTCCACCGTGTGCTCCACCGTGTCCTTCGGGCGATCCCCACAGTGGTGACACCCGGGTGTTTCCTCCCACCTTATCCGACACAGGAACCTCCCGAGGCTGCCGTGTCCGGTGAGGACCTGCGTCAGGCGGAAGGTGAGGACGCCGTGGCGCCTCTCTAGCCACTCCTCAAAGAGGGGACTTATAGCCGCAATTGTGGCGTGCCCAGCACTGGGTTGCGACAATCGCACTCCCCATGTCGCCATGAGATCCCGCCGGAGCTCCGTCCGCTGTGACGCGATTTCTCGCGGCAGCTGAGTTACGCCCCGGCGTTTCGGCTCCTCGCGCCACTCCCATACGTGCGCGAGGACTTTTGGCTCCAGATCCCATGGCGAACTTTGCAGCCTTGGATAACAAATAACTAGGTATTTAACGTGCAACGGCTGTTTTAGAGCTATCTAGTTCTATCTACCCCTATAGATAGACAGCTGCAATGGCGTCGGTTAAAACACTCTTCTACTATTCTACTTCTACTTAAAACGGAAAATCCTCGTAGAATCTACGCTAGATGAATCTTTAAGTTATCTGGATGTGTAGGTATTGCTCTATCGTGGAAGTGATACTTAATAGTCTGCTTACGGAAATAAATTGAACTTTTGACTTTGTACCTACTCACCTGTTGCATAATTAGGTATGTAGGTTCCCAGAAAGATTGGGCAATCATATTGTTCTGTATCAATGAAGTTGCTTCCATTGTCATGTTTGTGCTATTTTGACGTAATGGGGCCACACCTAATGAGGTCAAGCATTGCCGAAAATTGGTATCCTACCTTTGCCGAATGTAGGTGTTAACTGGACATAAATTCGACTACTGTTTGTGAAGAGAATAAAAATATTTATATTTGACTACCAAGTATCGTAGTATTCTGGGGAATACTACGATAATACTACGTTGCTTAACGACAGCTGGGGCTGTTGTTAAGCAACGTCTACTTACCTACGTCAAGTAGTAAAAAAGGTGAATTGCGTTTAATAAGTTTTCCGTGTGTAGTTATTATGTAAAATGTTCCCAAAACTGTTATGTTCGTTTGGGACTATTACTATGACCGATCTACACGCTATCATTGTAAGCCCATTTTTAAGCCTCTACTCTATACACTTAGGTAAATAAATACGCGTAAATTTAGAACGTAAATGTATAATAATCATTCATTAATTATATATTATTGATGAGAAATACTAGGTTTTGAACATGACACCTTGAGAAGAATTTGGGGCAGAAAGAGGTCAGTAAGTAATAGTTCTAAATTTACGCGTATTTATTTACCTAAGTGTATAGAGTAGAGGCTTAAAAATGGGCTTAACCCAACCACACTTTTGTAAGTGTCTTGTCTAATTATACCGTAACGAACTGTTTGTTATTGCTATGTAAATAGTTTAACACAGTTTGACGTGTCGTTCGTTGACCGGTCTGGAAGGCGCCATATTGAACGGTGCATTACTTTGAAAGTCGTATTTAAAATTCTTTATTTACATAACCAAATTACAAGATGATTATCAACATTAACTAAATTTAATTAAAACCAAGTTAAACCTATATAAGGCCCTCGAGGCATTGTACCGAGGATACTGGCGGCATTTCCTCGCTAAATTGCAATGCTGATGCGTTGTGCGAGAAAGCCGCCAGCTTTTTATTATGTATTTGTATTTATTATGTAATTTTATTATGTCGTATTGTAATTAGTATTTGCATTTCTTCTTTATAGTATCCGGAAATTGTAACGACCACCTATCTACCTAGATGTACTAAGTTTGAAAATTTTGTTCCGTATTGCCGTGACGCACAGTGGAACGAATGTATGGGAGCGGTTGGACGTAGACATGTCCGAAAAAAAAGAGTAAAATTATGCCAAACTAATGATGCCATCTTATTCGATTACTTAATGCCTTCATAACTTGTGGTGATGAATTTCTTCATAACTCCCATATTTCGGGAGTAATTTGAGAAAATGTGAAATTTTACTATGAAAATGAGTGTATCGAGCTCTCTCCCTCCTGATTCCGGGCTTGTTTCAAGTAGCGGTCTCTAATATCATAATGCTAATACTAAGAGCTATATTTAATACTAAGACACATAGTGCGCCAAATGTGCACTTTCTGGGATAAAGAGTGATGTTTATTTTATAACACAATTTTTTTATTTTTTGTTTATTTTGTTGATTAAAACCGTTTTTCTAAAGGTTTACCTTATTACAATAACATTTCTGAGCAGCCAATTAGAGAAGATATCAGCTAATTAGGATATATAATTAGGGACTTAAGGTTTACATATAAAACTGATGCACTAATGATTACTGATAAGAACATTGCTATTATTTAATTACTAAATGGCTCTTAATACACTAATTTAGCATGCATCATTTACTAATTATCACAATAACTAATTACCTTGCAATATTTAACAAAGGATACCTGGGATACCTGGATTTTATATAAATAGGTCACTATTAGTAACTTTAAAATCAGTGTTGATTTACACCTCGTTGTATCCAAGCTAATCTCGCAATGTATTTTCCAAATTTTAATACAAATCTTGATATTCACGTTGCTTTATGCGCACGCGCACATAAAGATTTACGCGACTTTAACTATTTGTTCAGTGTTTTAAAAGATAACAGTTGTGTTCAGTTATGTGAAAGTGCTGAAACAAGTTTAAAAGACTGGTGTCGTCGATTTTGCTACCGCATTTATGCAAAATGGACACAGTCTGGAAGAAGCACAGATAAGTTTCGGAAGAAACAGGAGATTTGGCTACAGGCTGCAATTCAATGGCCGGAATTACAGAATGAAAATATGGAACCTTCTACAGAAAATATAAGTGACGTCATCGAGCCCATAATTTCTCCTGCTAAATCTGATGCTTCAACTTGTACACATCCTAGTCCTCGTAAATCTTTTGAGGACCTTAGTAACCGGCAAAAAAGAAGACGCACTGAAGATAGTCTTTCATGCAGCAGTAGCAGCGCTGAAATTATGTTTTCGGCCGAAAGGGCGCTTCAAAAGGCAGGACAAAGCGATACAGCTTATGTTATGAAATACTTGACGGAGAATCCAGAAGAGGCCTCAAAAATCAAAGCCTTCATTGAAGGTAAATCAATTCAGGTACGGGAAATATCCCCTTTGAAGGCATTGGCTCTTTATGTATCGATGAACTTATTGAAATGGCGCTATAACACTCTTCGGGATTTCAACACTCAAGAAGGAGCTCTTCAATACCCGAGTTACTACATGTTGGTTAAAGAAAAAATTAAGTGCTATCCGGCCAAAGAAGATCTCACAGTTACAGAGAGCTCTGCAAAAATCAAATTACAAGCCTTGATGGATTTAACCTCAAGAAGACTTATTAGGTCGTTAGAAACCCCTGTTGATCCCAATCAACAGCTCGTATTGACCAGCAAATGGGGTTTTGACGGATCATCTAGCCAAAGCATTTATCATCAAAGGACGAGTGAAGATGAGCAAATCGATCTTGCTAGTAATTTTATGATTAGTCTTGTACCACTGCGGCTCGTCTCAAAAGGTGTAACAATTTGGGAAAACGAGCGACCATCTTCCACTTCATTTTGCCGGCCAATATTGTTTAAGTTTATAAAGGAAACCAAAGAAAATGTGCAGAGAGAGATGGCTGAAATCGAAGCAGAGATCGAAGCCTTAACTCCATCCACCATCACTGATGGAATTAGTGTCAAACACCAACTGCTGTTGACAATGATTGATGGTAAAATTCATTCCATTATATCCAATACAGCAGCTTCAGTGTGTGACATATGCAAGGCTTGTCCTAAAGAAATGAATAATTTAGAGTTAATCAAAGATAAACACGCAAACGAGGACATGTATAAATATAGCTTAAGCACCCTTCACGCTTGGATTCGCTCAATGGAATGCTTATTACACATTTCCTACAAATTAGACATAAAATCATGGCAAGTAAGGGGTGATATAGCAAAAAGGCAAGTTGATGACAGGAAGAAAAGAGTTCAAGAGGCTGTAAGAAGAGAAACGGGCTTACTTCTCGATGTTGTGAAACAAGGCAGTGGATCCACCAACAATGGCAACTCGGCAAGGAGATTTTTTGAAAACTACACTAAATCTGCTGAACTGACCGGAATAGATGCTATGCTTTTAAGAAAAATCTGTGTGATCTTGCAGTGTATTTCATCAGGAGAGAAGATCAACGTAACTAAATTCCGAGAGTTCTGCTTTGATACTGCTAAGCTTTACGTGGAGTTATACCCATGGTATTATATGCCTTCTTCACTTCATAAAATTTTAATGCATGGGCCAGACATAGTTCAGAACATGTCAATTGTGCCCATTGGTTTTCTATCCGAAGAGGCATCTGAGGCTAGAAATAAAGATTTTAGAAAATATAGAGAGGGGCATTCTCGAAAGCATAGCAGTATCTCATGCAATGAAGATATTATGCACAATCTTTTACTGTCTTCTGATCCACTTGTTACAAGTATCCGTCCAAAAGGAAATAAGTTTGTAAATCTTCTTTTAAGGAATTTTATGAGCTTACGGATTCTGAGAAAAGTGATATCGAATTTGTTAACATAAATGATTTAGCGGACATCGATTCTGAATTTGAATTAATTGATGATGATGATGATGACGAAGATAATTAAATGATGTTATTGTTTTAAAATGTGTAACTTAGTAAATTAGAGCTTACATCTTAATTATTTATTGTACTTTTAATGAAACTAGGTAATTTATTATCAACTTACTTAAAAGTCATACTCTCATCAGTTCTTGTGAATATTTTTGTTAATATATATTTCTGTATATATATAATATATTTATAGACCTCTTAATAAGTCTGTCTGCGGTTTAAAGTAAATACAAATGGGGAAAAAACGTTTTTTTTTTTAAATTTTCATTTCCTTTTATCCCAGAAAGTGCACATTTGGCGCACTATGTGTCTTAGTATTAAATATAGCTCTTAGTAATAGCATTACGATATTAGAGACCGCTACTTGAAACAAGCCCGGAATCAGGAGGGAGAGAGCTCGATACACTCATTTTCATAGTAAAATTTCACATTTTCTCAAATTACTCCCGAAATATGGGAGTTATGAAGAAATTCATCACCACAATTTATGAAGGCATTAAGTAATCGAATAAGATGGCATCATTAGTTTGTCATAATTTTACTCTTATTTTTCGGACATGTCTACGTCCAACCGCTCCCATACATTCGTTCCACTGTGTGACGTTTCGAATCCAGCCCATCTATTTTGTAAAAAATCTCACCGTGAAGCCTCGAAGACGTGAACTTGGAGTGAGATGTCAATAGTGTCAATACCTAACATCAAGTGGAATAATAGCTCACTTCACCAAAATTTTCACGGTGACATTTTTCCAGAATAACACTGCTGGTGAATTATATTGTGTCATAAAGTTACAAGTTCAAAAGTACGATGGCCAGTGACATCATTAAACGAAGACCAGTTAAGACGCTGACAACACCTAAACCGCGGTCACTGTCAGACTGCATAGAAAAGAAACAGAAGCGCGATGACACAATGCTTGTAATTTATTGCAATATATGAAGCAATTATTTAGCTATTTACTCAAAATTGAGTTGAGTAATCGAAAATAAAAAACGACCAAGTTCTGCATTAAAATAAGACGTTCTTGTTATTAATTAAAAACGTAATGTAGTTGATATTTAATACAGATATTTTGGATTGAAACTCAGGGTAAGAGGTTAGTTTAACGTTAGTTTGAATCGAGATTTTTTTTCAAAACGTGTTTTGGTGACAACCAAGTTCTGAGAAATATGTTTAAACTTGACATATTTTTTTCCGCTACCACAATTTTGTTTTCTTAAAATAAGCCTATTTTGGTCGTTTTCCTCTTCCTCAGCGCCTTCATTATTTACATTCACATGTCAATTAACTTCACATAAGGATTTTATAATGTTTACAAGTTAATTTATTACGTTATAATGTGATGCATTTTTTTTATAAACTTTAAACTTAAGTAATGTTTAATGACTGGAATTATTAATATTCAGGCCTTAGAATGGCACCTTACTTACATGCCATGATTTTCACATAATTAAAGCCTTGTTTCTCCGAAGTGTTGGGCATAGGTGTACCTGTAGTGGCTGTAGTACACCCACATTTCGCCAGTTATGTTTAAGTCCCAAGTAATAGGTAGGAGGCGAGCCTATTGCCATCAACCGGCACAAATCCAGACTCCGGGCTGCTACTGAGAACTTTCAGATAAAAAAACACAATAACACTTTGCCCGACCCGGGAATCGAACCCAAGACCTGTACCTGGACCTGTGTGTAACCAAGAGCAGTAGCGCTCGCGGCCACTAGACCAATGAGGCAGTAAAAAAACATATAAAGTAGGTACCTACTCGCGGGCACCTTATGCAGTTTCGTAGCAACCTCTACACGCGTAGCAGTATGCTACACACGTAGGTCGTGGTTGTCCCTAGAAATTACAAGCTACGTATTTGCCGCCCACAAAGAAAATTAGATATTCAAGTTTATAAGAACATTCAATGAGTATCTAACCAACGATTGCTGACTAATTATATTATGCATGTCCTATTTAAATAAAGCGTGATGTAAATAGAGAATTATTTGTGCAATAAAACGTCCTATTGTCTTTGTCCTACACCGTAACTGGCACAAACAATTACAAATGAGTAACATTTTCACTTAATTAGTCATTACCGCCTTTTTTCTCTGAGTCATCACTGGTTTGTCTACGGGCCTATAGACATTCCCTTAACATTTTTAAGATACGGCTGGATTTAAAGTCCGAGAAGGAATGTTTTCAAAATTGGTTTGTTTGGAGCATAGATAAACCCTTACCAATTCCTTAAACAACCCGACCATATTTTGCCAAACCTATCTATACAGGGTGACATTGAAAACATGCGACAAATCGAAATGGGAGATTGTACTCATCATTATGAACAACTTTTACTAAGGGACCAAAGCTAAAATCCCAAAAAAAAAACTGCTGTCCCCTACATTTATGTTCGCAATACCTCATCAAAATGTAGGAAAAGCAGATTTTTTTTTTGGGATTACAGCTTTGGTCCCTTAGTAAAAGTTGTTAATAATGATGTATACAATGTCCCATTTCAGTTTGTCGCAAGTTTTCAATTTCAACCTGTATAAGCATAGTATTATAAGCACAGTGTAACTACAGTAAGGCAGTTCGGGAAATAAACACCGCCCCTTTGACCCACCGCACGATTGATCTGCGTGCACGCTCCCGTTGAACCACTGAAGTAGTTACACTGTGTTATAACTTATAAGTCAAGTCTAATCTATTCTAACAACAACTTTTCTGCACTCTCCAGATATTTGTTTGAGTGGGAGAACCGTGAGAAATCTGCGCTGGCGCTGTCGGCTTGGCTGCTGTTTTGGTTCTTCTTCCGGATGTGGATGACTCCTCTCCTAGCTGTGATACCGTTCCTCTACTTTTGGGCGACACGCAGTAAGCACACGATTCCATTCTCTATTTAGGTACTAACAGTTAACATCAGAAAATCTTAAGTAGGTACTTACCTGTAAGACCATATTACAAGATCATAATATAAGGATTGTATTTTGCTTCAAAATAATATTTTGTCTGAGACTTCTATGAATATGAAAAACTATCAATATCTGCTTAAACCCATAATAATATCATAATTACCATAAGATAATCTGCAATTTTGTAGTACTAATGACAATTATTTCCTATCGTTTTCAGACACTGCAAACTTGGTTCCTATCTCTCAATTCGACGAGGATTCATCAGAAGAGGATCTGGAATCGACTAAGGTATGAGTATGACCAATATCCAACTTGTGTGCTGTTTCCATAAAAAAAATACGTAACCAGCTTTATTTGTTAGGCACCTGTAGCAACAGTAAATAATAAATATTCTATTCTACTGTATTCAGTCGTTTCTTGAAATGCCTAATGCATATTGTTATAAGTTACTAGAATTACATAAAACTAAACAAAAATTCACCCATAAATAAGCGATAACTAATTGAATGAGACATAAATTTATTATGTCCTGAGTTTTTCTAATGTGTTGATTGTATGTATCGTACATTATTTATGGTCAGTCAGTGACTAACTTAAAATAAAACGGTTAATAATGGCTTTTCTTGCATCACCGTTTCACACGTGTTTTCAGTTGAGTGAGACTGCTGCATATAATCATAATCTTTATTTTATTGGCTCTTAAATTCATTAGTTTTCGTTTGCACAAAGGGACAGTAACAAAGAATCGACATCATTTTAATGAGTATTAATTATAATTTTTTTTTAAAGTGGGTCTGCCAACCCTATCTATTAAATTAGTAATCACCCCAAATAACAAAATTCTCCTATGACTAAACTCTAATAGACGCTTTGACGTCACGGATCTTAAAACAGCATCTTATAAGACGATTTGCACTACAAGTACTTACGATCCTATTACTAGTTTTATAAACGTTTACTGGATTACTTTATACGATCCTTAAGAGAACTTGCAGTATTTTTAAAAATAACTAGCAAAGTGTCGCTTTAAATCCTATAAACGAATTTAATAAGATTATTTACTCTTGTTTCATTCTTCTATAAGACATGCACTTCTCTTCTTCTGCCGTTAACTTGTATTAAGAGGCTGACAACAGTTAAAGCGCGGGCACTGTCGGACTGCATAGGAAATAAAGAGAAGCGCGATGACACAACGCTGGTAATTTGTTGCAAAATATGAAGCAATTATCTATTCACAAAAAATCTATTGATTGGATACAAAAATAAGACACTATGCTATGCTAATATGTTGCTTGTAGAATAATTTGACAAAAAATACGAATGATTGCATGTATATTAGTAAGGTTTTTCATCGTTAAAATAATTTTTTAGATGTATCTCAGTGATTTTTTCTATCATATCAAATTAGTCGTATTATATTTTTAACACACTATCTACCTAGCTTATATAAAGAATACCATATATATTTCTGCAGTGGATCATACTTTTAGGCATTATAAAAATTATATAACTTGCTTTTAGCTCCTGTAGTCTCCTTAACCTTTCTGTTAATAAATACCTTTAAAAATCAAAATCAAATCTATGAGTATTAACCACATAGAAACACCTTGACTGAGTGGAAAAACTACACGTTCCAAGTAATTTGTAGATTGATTAATAATAAATGTAGATAAATAAATTAATACTAAGTAATATTTATTGAGGAACCAACATTATTGTAATGCTATGTTTGCTCTTTGTATTCAGTCAATTATATTTTATTACCTATCATCTTTATGGAACATACAACAACTAAGTACTTAATTTAATTCTATTACTGTGTATATTATCTATATTGAGAAAACCATTATGACGGCACGTCAGTAAACTGAAGTCCAAGACTAAACTTCTTTAGTTATTACCTAAACATTTATTTTCCTCTTTCTAATATAATAGGTAGGTACTTTGTATAGAATCAAGTTTTTCTAACTAAACAGACAGGTATGCTGCTGGGGAGTTTGTTGCGCCACTTCTTCTTCCCAGCTGAAGCACTAGAAAGTTGTCAAGGGCGGGCGTTTTGGGGGTTGTCTTATGTAATTTTAATGTTTGAAAAGTGTTGATTCTCAGCCTAGTTTGAATAAATAATAATAATAAATCATCAATAAATAGTCTCTAATGTTAGAGAGGTATCAATACAAAATACGTAACAACAATGATTAATAGTGTGAGAGACTGGTGCCTAAACTAGATGTGGGGTCTGTATTTCTGGACACCAGGTCTCCTCCCCTTGGGTAATGCTTACATTTTAATGTTATGTACAATAATTAGTACGGTAGGAATTTACAAAAGCATAGGCTTTTAAGATTAAAAATAATAAAAAAATGACTTTTGATTTTTGATTTTGATTAGTAGTTTCTATTAGACCTTAGGCACGATTCACACTAATACACCGTGACGTGACGGCAAATAGTCATCAAAGGTGTCGATGCATATTTAAATAAGGCTGTTTCCCACCACCACGAACATGTTCTGACGTTCTGCTTAGTGCAACAGTTGTTACAGGCGTTACAGGTTGCAACGATGCCATAGTCTTGTGTAGGTAATTTACTTACCTCTGATTAATGTTTCTGTTACAGGACGACAAAACAATTAAAAACCGACTATGTGAACTACAGGATCTAACGTTCACGATAAAAGATGGAATAGACTACGTTGTTTCACTTCTACAGAGGGTCAAAAAGTAAGTCGCAATTTAACATATTAAAGGCGATGTAAATATAAATAATCATTGATAAAGTAATTCTAAAAGATCTCTATTAGAAAATTGCCTTTTCGTGACCAAACCGAGCTGTGTGAAGATTGAAGCTCTTAAGTTATCTTCACTTACTTACGAGCATACATAATTCGTACGATCAGCTACGCTTGGCGCGGTTGGTCCGTCTATGGGTACCAAGATCTCTTCGTGCGTCCGTAGATCTTTGACAGTTATTACGGGTCGTCAGAAGCCCGAAAGTCTGACAACCAGTCTTACCAAAGTGTTAGCCCGTTACACTACGCGTAACTGACTCAACACAGTTTTAAAATACTGGTATTCAGCTGCATCTGGTTAGACTAGGCTCTGAAAAGCCTAGGCAGATGATGATGACTTAAAGGCTCCTACATACTGGCGCGACTTGTCGCGCGACGCGACGCGACACAAAGACACCGCGTGTAGCGCTACACGCGGTGTCTTTGTGTTGCGACGCGTCGCGCGACATGTCGCGCCAGTATGTAGGAGCCTTAAGTGTAAGTTATAAATGGTAACCACATTGTATGCAAAAACCGTAATACAGGAACTAGGCCTCATTATGTGTAGTTAGTTACGATTTCACAAATCCATTGTTACGCAAATTGGAACCATTGTTTCCAGTTTCAACCGTTTGGCTAGCTCTTACAAGCACCTTGCTGTATGTATAAATACACTTCGGTTTAAAATATTGGTGCCAAAGATGGCACCAATATTTTAAATACATCCTTACTAAGAAGTAAGGATGACTTAGCTTATTAATATTCCCGGGCGGATTTCCGTAGGCGCGGGCTTGCGGACGGTGAGCAATGGGTAGCTCGCCATCCGATAAGGACCAGGCTTGAGTCGACGGCGCGTTGTGTTCCACGCGCGCCTTAAAGAGATGTCGTCAGCACAAGTGTAGGGGTCCACTAGAGCCGATGCCTGCCGGGGTCGTGGGAAAGTCCGAAAGGGATACCGAGGTCCCTGGCAACACAGGCACGAACACGGGTGGGTTTTAGTCAGTAAGAGTCTGACACACCCTCCCGCTCCGCCCAGAGCGGGAGAAATTATATGATAATTTCCCACCCAAAAAAAAAAAAGCTTATTAATATTAGTACCTACTTAGTAAGGATGGCTTAGCTTATTAATTAGAACTAATAGATAAAACTTTTCTTTTTCAGTTTGTGCAAGTTCGCGGTGCCGTACTTAAGTTACCTTGTGATGACCGCGTTGGTTGGTGCCACAATAGTAATTTACATCATACCTATCAATTATATATTTATGGCTTTAGGTGCGTATCCATTGTATTAACAATCTTTGATGATTAACTTTAAGTAGGTACCCCAGATGCTGAAACAGCTTATTTTAATCCTTCATCAAGTGTTTTGATTGGCTGTAGTATTTTGTGAATCATGAGCTCAAATGAGCTTTGCCAGCAGATTACTCAACCAGAGTTTTATGTTAATTAAATAGTTAAGTCATTATTTTTAATATTGTTGTTATTATTCCAGGTATTTACAAGTTTATGCGCAAGGTTTTAAATCCTGACCGAGTTCCAAACAATGACATATTGGATTTCATCTCACGGATACCGGACGACAAGATGTTGGTGAGTATTTATTACACAAATATAATACTTAGGTGCTTTACTAGGGTTCAAAGCCTCTGCAGTCCATCCGTCCGTTCGTCCGTAAGTCTGTTTGTCAACAGGCTGTATATTATGAACCATAATAGGTAGACAGTTGAAATTTTCACAGATTGTGTATTTCTATTGCTGCTATAACAAAAAATAATAAAACTAAGTATATGGTACGGAACCCTTCGTGTGCGAGTCCGACATGCACTTGGCTGGTTTTTCATAAGCGTAGGACTCTTTGCAAGTAGGAAGGAAGCATTATTTTAATGATTCTATTGGCTCCCGTGGTTGCTGCATAAGTAAGGGCAGTCCCTAGCGATTATATCTACTATATAATATTCCAGTCAATACGTAGTAGATAATATATAATCTGTGTAATCAATATGATATTGACTTGTGAATATTGTGAGGTATTTCGTCCGATGGTACTGGTATCATCGGACTAAATACCTGAACTTGTTCTACTCCCATTCAATGAATATGCATGGTGATATAATACTTTACTAAGTATCTAAAAACTTTATTATATTTTCAGAAACAATGGCGTGAACTGAGAGTGCCTGAGTCGAACTTCAACAGACAGTATTCTTCAAAGAGGCGATAAATTGAGGAGGAGATGAAAGGCGCACTACACACTACGTTACGTACTGTAGTGCTCTAATGTAGCCCGGCCTTTAGGATTGAAGAGCACTTCACGGCGCTGTCGCCTAGGCTACGACGTCACGAGATATCACCGGCTATGACGTTAAAAAATATGTCCGACTATGACCGCCCGTCTCATTGCACAGTATTGTGCAGAAATGAAAGTAGAAACTAGGCGTAGATGGCTCAAAACTTATTTATAATTATATAAGTACATAATTTAATTACATAGGTGATATTAAATATAATTTCCCGTAATTTGATAAGTATTTAGATTTAGATCCGCATGCATTTTAAACTTATTTCATTCTAGAAATATTTTATTTTTATAAATGGTTTGCGGATTTTTCAAATAGTTGTAAGCATCGTGTTTATTATCTTCCTGTCAAATCATTGACAGACAAGACCAAAAACATGATTATGTTAGCCATTTTTTTTACAATACATTAATGAGTTATGTTATAGATTGTACAGTTAAATCAGTATGCGAATACCTCTAATTAAGTCGTTAGGATTATAATGAAATTGTGATGTTTAATTTTAAGAATAAAACAACGAATAATAATGATATTTTTATACAAAAGTTATTTTTATTTAATAAATTAATATTAAGACAACCTATATCAAAAACAGTTCGATTAAGATTTTTGAGCATAAATCATCATAAAAACTGCCCGTCCCTTCACATTGCACCATGATTCCCAAGGAAATAAACGTTTCTTACATAATATCGCCCTGGACTAGGATATCTACTTTAACAATATCAGAGTATACCTACCTATACTAACTTTAGGCTTCTTTCAGGTCGAAATGGATTTCGAAAATGTAGGTCTTGTACAGTTTCTGTGGTTCTGTGGTTCTGGCACGCTTAGTTCTTTCCAATCTCTCTGTAAAGCAGAAAATAAGATAGGTTTAAAAACAAAGGTAAAAGGTATCCTTAAAACACGATATTAACATAAAAATGGGATCCTTAAACACGATATCAACATAACAAAGGTATCCTAAACCTGTTAAGCCCCGCGCGACACCGATTCGGAGTCAAACAATAGAAAATCAATTGTCTCTCATTAGCTGTCCTTGACCAATTAAAACAAGTTATCAACATAACAAAGGTATCCTAAAAACACACGATGAAGTTTCTTTATATTAGCTAACAGTTTTGTTACAAATTTCAGACTAAATAACAATTCCCAATTAAATCAAAAGATAAGTGTAAATTGGTAAACTAATCTTAGATATGATTTCCCTTTTGGACTTTATCACGATGATAAAAAGTGTTATATAACAATACCTATTTTTATTGCTACAGTTAGTACTAATGGTACTCTTAAAAATTAAAATTATTTAAAAAAAAGGTGGTTCATTACCAGTATTTTGTTATCCGGTATTCTTGAAAAGAAATCTAATAAGTCGTTATTCAGCACTCTCTCTGGCTCCAACCGTTTCCTCGCGTATTTATATATTCCTGAAACACATTATTCATATATTTAATTGCATTCCATAATATTTTAATGGTGTTACAAAGGCTTAGGGTACAATTACGGACCCTGTAGGGCACAGCAAATAAAATAAAATTAACATAATTCTTAAAATAAAAATAATATTAGGAAAGATTTAACAATCAATAAATTTTTAACTTTTTTAATACACTATTAACATTAATTAAGTAAATATAAAAAAATATTTTGTTGAGATCAGTTGTGTCAGCTTGTGGTACATAATAATTATCTGGTCAGGTCAATTAAACATAATATCATATTATATTTATCTATTTATGTATGAATGTATCTACATATGACTAACTGATGGTGTTTGCTTGTATTAAATCATTTTTTTTAATGTATGTATTCGTTTATTGTGTAGTATACTTTTTACAATTAATATTTGCTTGAGCTTACTTATAAATGTCGTATATTATAGTTTATTAAATATTTTTATTGACATTACGTATGGGCTATTGAAATGTAGTTTCATGCAAAATTGTAGTGACAAAAATTTAAAACAGTATGCTTAGATGGTAACGTCATGTTGAGAGGATGAATGAAAGGTGGCTAACAAAAGGTATTTATAAGGCAGATGTGAGTGGAAATGCCGGGAGGGGACGCCCCAAGAAGTCATATAGTGACCTCATTGGGGATGTTCTTCAAAAAGTTCAGGTGCGTAGTACTCGCAACCGGCGTGCGTGGATGACCCTGGGGCCCAAATCTGCTATTTTTAAAAAAATCGTCATTCCAACACGACCCCATTGTCATTTTGCTAAAAGTTCGTAATCTGCTAAATTCATAATGGCAGTGTTGCCAACTGCACTATCATCTCTGTAGCTAGATCTTTTGCAAAAAGTTGCCAGATTCCCACATTATCTTACCCCAAAAAGTAGCTAGAAGTTGCCAAAGTTAAAAAAAAAATAAACTAATCGTTAAAATCGTTTTTCTACACTAAAACTAATGTGTGTAATCGATAACTTCATTTTCGTAATATATTTACAGGTACATGATATGGTAAAAAAATATTACTATAACTTAATCTAGGGAAGATGACTTAGATGGTTGTGCATCCTGAGAATCCAGTGATTTTGTATATTTCTCCACGGTTCCCATTAGTTGCAGAACTGTTGAATTGTATTTTAACATTCTATTTGAAGGATTAAATTTAACACAACCTCCTTGATCTTTTACACCTTACTTTGTTTTTAAAATTTATGATCCGTTTTTGTTTATAAAACTGTTTTTTTGTTCCGTTTTTACTAAATACTAATGCTTGTAAACGTCGATAAAATATACCAACAAAGTATTAAAATACTGAACATGGTCACACTGAGCGCCGACCTATACCCACAGAACATATATACCCTAGCACCTGTACCTACAATACCATCTATGACCATAGATTCGGGTTTAGATTTTATTTTTCTTTCGAGACTCGTTATCCTACTTTACGAATCTTGATAGCCTCACGTCTCCTAATGAAATGAAAAGTAGCTAAAAAAAAGTAGCTAAAAAGTTTAGCTACAAGTTTCATTAAATTGTAGCTGTCTGTCACCCAATAATAGCTAGATCTAGCTGGATCTAGCTATAAAGTTGCTAAGTTGGCATCACTGCATAATGGTCGATCATTGGTCGATCAATGGTCTCGTGATAGAATCGTGGTAGAATGACATTGTCGTATTGCCATTATTATAAAACTCGTTAGTAGAAACGATTTTCGAAAAACTACTACTTAATTTGAACATTTAGTCATGCCAGATTTCATTCATATATATTTTATCCAAGGCGAAGTTTATCCAAACGATATCGGATGGAGTGCGACCAAATTTTAAATTCGATATCGGTGGACTGCCCCAATAAAACGACGGCAGAATGGCACACAGGAAGTACCTAAATACAGGATTATTTAGTAGTATGCATTATAAAATGTATCATTATTGTAATTTTTGCACTTTTTTTTAGTTCTTTATTGAATATAAAAGTAAAATTTTAAAGAAAATTCAATCACAGAAGAGTGAAATAAGTGTAACAGGTAAGCAATACTTTTCTTTTGGCAGCCTTGCAGAATTATAGTGGGAAGCATAATTATAATAAAAATTGTATATAAGTTGCGACGGGCTCGACGACGTCCTTTGCATTCCGCCCATCTTCTTTCTCTAGCATCCACTGCGTTGGCTAGCTCGAGAATATTTGCTCGTAGTGAACATTTCTCCATTCAATATTCCACAAACACGATACTTAGATAGCAAACACTGTTTGACAATCGAGCTATTAAAAGCAATGACTGCACAATGACGTTCTAATGGTAGGTCACTGATCAAAGGAACTGTCAAAATTTTAGCAGATTACCGCTTACGTCAGTCATTCATTCGTCATTATGTACGAGATTACCATTCTATGCCATTTCTTTCAATGGAGTATCAGTGGTTGACATTGGACAGTCATAATGACGCCATTACATTAGTAGATTACCAAACTTGTCAAAATCAACAATTATGAAATCAATGATAGACCATTCTGACACTATTGTAATAGCAGACTTGAGACCCTGATGTATGAACGTAAACGAAGCAAAAGGAGTGTGTAAGGAGTAGGAGTGGGCGATACAAATCGTATATAGATACAATACTTCTGTATCGACACCATATCCAGTACCTATATATGGGACGCCACTGTATCTATATATCAGGTATCCGCGTACCTAATGCGTTGATGTTGGTATGAGTCACAGAACAAAACATAATATCGTATCGCACTATGATATTCGGTATTCGGTTCAAACTGATTTGGGTACTTGTCATACTGCGGTACTGTGTGCGATTGTGATGCGCGCGAAAGTGAAGTAAGTGAACGAGCGAAATAGGAGTGTGATACTCTAATGTCTAATACAAATATTAAATACTATATACAGAAGCATAGAGTTTAAATACCAAATACATTATCTGTTTTCTTATGATTCGCTTATTAGTAACGCAGTCAGTCCTAAACCTGAGAAAAGTAAGAATGAAAGTTCAATTCACTGATTAGTACCTGTATAAATAATTGATAAAAATAAATCTGAAAAACCGAAACGACTGTACTAGTTTCATTTCAGAATGTCATATTATCAACAATACCAAACAATACATTCACTGATTTCGAGTATACAGTTACAAATAAAATACCTAAACCTAAAAATCACAGTACCACTTTCGTTTTAGATTTCCACACAAATTCAGGCAATATATGGGTATTGAAATATATAGATGCGATACCCGATATTCCAAACCGATACATATATACGATTTGATACAGTGTAAAAGTGATATTACCCATGCCTAGTAAGGAGCGTAGCACGTGGCGTTCTACAGTTTCTGCCTACCCCCATGGGAAGAAGCCGTGAGTTTATGTATCTATGTATGAAACATGTTAATAGAGTAACTTCAATCCCGAAATACTCAAGGTGACATTTGAAACTCCTACAGTCACAAGCAAAAATATTATATACCTTACATCTCCACCAGATTCAAAAGTAATTTTCTGTTAAATAATGACATAGATTTTATGTTGTTACTGTTAAAAATTAAGTGGCAACATTCATTAGTTCCTGTTTTTGACACAGAAAAGTGTGTGGCGCTAGACGTATTGAGATAGAATCATTATCAGAAAAAATCGCACTGGAATATTTTCCCTCCCCGAAGTCCGAATGTAAAGGAACATAATATTTGCTCTGTAATCATCTAATGTATATATAAGTCAGCCTGTGGCATATTCATTAAAATGTAACAGAGGTGTACTCCGTGTCAAAATGAACTGTGTAATCTGTGGTCTATCTCATCTGCCGTGTTTGATTCCATCCAATAAATCTATCCTAGTCAGGGTGATCCCCACGAACTTTCAATAGTTACGTTTATAAACATAGTATTATCAAACTATTATGAAATTATTCTGAAAGGAGAAAAGACCAATTTCATCTCATTTTTCTCGTGAAATAAAAGTGCATAAAGATGCACTTTTATTTCACGAGAAAAACGCTTTTGAATTGATATGTTCGTGACTTTACATAGATAACTATAACTTACCAAATCCCATCATGAGGTATTTATAGGGGACGAAGTAGAAGAGTGCTGAATTCATTGCTAACAGCAGCATTGTTAACACACTTAAAAACGGAACCTTGAATGTTGCTAAACTGAAAAAATAAAAAAAACTCTTTGTGTCTTTCTGTCTCTGAGTCTGAAATAAAAGATTTATAACATAACAATGCCTGTTGACCTGTGTAACATCACCATAGCCTGTAATCCCCGAGGGGTAAGGCAGAGGTGTACCTATATTACACCCACATTTCGCCAGTTATGTTAAGTCCCATGTAATAGGGGGCGAGCCTATTGCCATCAACCGGGCACAAATCCAGACTCCGGGCTGCTACTGAGAAATTCCTAATGGAAAAACCCAATAACACTGCCCGACCCGGGAATCGAACCCAGGACCTATTGCTCAGCAGCAGAGCTTGCGGTCACTACACCAACGAGGCAGTCTCAGTAAAAGATTTATTATTATTATAAATACAATTTATTCAGAAACATCGTCATCCTCCTGTACATAGCCTTATTTATTTGGGGTCGTAGCAACATCTCTTCTTTCATAGCTACATCTTTGAATAAATTCTGAATAAAAAGAAGATTTGAAAAATATTGTTTTGAGAACTTTATACGAGTATATTTCTTGTATTTTTTTGTGTCGTTACTTTATTCAGAATTTCCGAGTTTATATTAAGGCGTGTACACAACACGAACGAACAACGAACATCAAACACTGTTTTCGCAAAAAATGTTCGTGGCGATCCAATTTCGTTGTTCTGGGAGGAGGATGTGGTGTTCTGTTCACTTTGCTAATTTACGTCCATACGTACGAACCAAATGTTCGGTGTTCACTATGTTTTGTTCGCGCGTGCGTACACGGCTGTAGGAGTTTTAAGATAACGCAGAATATTACTAACTTTAAAACGCAACTTGTGATATGTTTGGCAGGTACTTACTTATATAATCTTTCAGCTAAGGACACCATGTACTCTATGCCATCCGTTATAGTCAGCGTCATCTCTGGCAAACCTTTAATTTTATCTGGTATGGACTCGCCGTTTTGCACATCGTCAGCGGGACCCCAGTCTTTAGGGTCTTCCTCATTTTGATGTTTTATTTCTTGATCTAGAATAAACACAATAAAACTCCAAATTTAAAATTTAAAAGCGAAAACAAAACCCAAAATATAAGTTTACATGACATGTGTATTTTGGGTTTTGTTTTCGCTTTTAAATTTTATATTTAGATTTTTTGTCTACGTGGGAATATTGAGAATACCGTGGTATTCTCAGTATTCCCACGTAGACAGGGTGTGGGGACGTTAATACGACAATAAATTAAACTTAAACTGCCTCGTTGGTCTGATAGTTGCAAGCGCTACTGCTGAGCATAAGGTCCTGTGTTCGGTTCCCGGGTCGGGCAAAGTGTTATTGGGTTTTTCTATCTGGAATTTCTCAGTAGCAGCCCGGAGTCTAGATTTGTGCCCGGTTGATGGCAATAAGCTTGCCCGCTTGCATGGGACCTTAACATAACTGGTGAAATGTGGGTGTACTACCCTCACTTGTAGGACACCTCTGCCCAACCCTTCGAGGAATCAAAGCGTGATGTATGTAAATTAAACTTTATACATCTAACTAATGACCTTCCCAGTCTACATACAAATATTCAATCAAATTGTAATATCCTATTCACTTTATATATTTTTCTGTCACTATAGCTTGTTGGCTGATTGGCGAAACCGATAGTCGGCCACTAGTATGCATGTAGGTACCATTTAAATGTTAAAATGGGACTCCTACGTAGGTACCAATAATGTGTTTACATTTATTTTCGTCGCCACATGGTATTTCAATCGTAAAACAATTAGAAACTCACTTTGTTTGTGATCAATAAACCACATGACTGGGAACAGCGCTGCCACAAGTAATGGTCCCATCCATGGATCGAAATAGTACCAGAAGATGAGCCAGGCACAAAGGATTGTCGTCGATAACTCTCGGTCTTCCCACTCGAGGAAGCTCCTGTAAGCAAACGTATATCATTAGCAAGAAATTAGTCTAGTGGTAATAAGTGCTAGCCTGTTCAAGCTGAAGTGGCAATGGGGTGGCCATGTTTGTCGATGGATCGATGGCCGGTGGAGCAGGCGAGTCCTGGAGTGGAGACCACGTATCGGCAAGCGTAGTGTGGAACGCCCCTCAGCTAGATGACTGACGACCTTGAAAAGGTGGCTGGGCCAGACTGGAAGGCAGAGGACAGGGTGCTGTGGCGCAGCCTGGGAGAGGCCTATGTCCAGCAGTGGACTGCGATAGTGCGTTGATTAGGTGCTAGTCTACTCGACGATAGATAAACTCCTTTTAAATGCTCCTTTTAAACGAATCACAAATCAAAAACCAATCTTTTGTATATACCTAACAGCTAGCTAGCTAGTAAACGCTTCGAAAGAAAATTCTGGGAACTTAAATCGTCAAGTATCGCATAACATCCGCGTGGCATGCATGCCATGTGTGTTTGACTGCAACTACAATTGAAAAGACCCCTAGGTAAGCTACAAAATGATCTAGCTCTACATCCACAAAAGTGGATAACTTTGGCGTTAGTTTTCAAAACTACTAGCTTGATCATTGATTGAGATCCTTGGTTATATGATGGAAGACCAAATTTCTTACAAAGAATTAACAAATAACAAAGATTAGTAGATATGTTTATCTACGAGTACAAATGCAAGTATGTAGATAAGACGATTTCGTTATTAAAACTTTGTACTTTGTAAGAATTAGTATATTATGACGTTAGAATTTTTTATTCCGTCATAACTTAGCTTCACAGTAGGTACTTTGCTTATTATTAGTTGATGGTATTTTAAGGTAGGTCATTGGTATTTTAAGTTAGAGCATTGGTATTTTAAGGTAGGCGCATTGGTATTTTAAGGTAGGGCATTGGTATTTTAAGGTAGCGCATTGGTATTTTAAAGTATCGTATTGGTATTTTAAGGTAGGGGCATTGGTATTTTAAGGTAGGGCATTGGTATTTTCAAATCAAAAGTCATTTATTCAATTTAGGCTGAGAATCAGCACTTTTCGAACGTCAAAATTAAATAAGACAGTCCCCCAAAACGCCTACCCTTCACCACTTCCTAGTGCTTTAGCTGGGAAGAAGAAGTGGCCAACAAACTCCCCAGCAGCACAGCTGTCTGTTCAGTTTAAGGTAGAGCATTGGTGTTTTAAGATAGGGCATTGGTATTTTAAGGTAGGACATTGGTATTTTAAGGTAAAGAATTGGTATTTAAAGGTAGGGCATTGCCTCACAATGCCCCCGGGTTGTATAACCGGATCGACCCTTACGACTTTCGCACACACAATACACGCATAATTAGGTATAGTAATGGATCGCTAGAGGTCGAAGTAATGTTATCAGTGCACATGGATATTGCTACCTCACTAGATATTATAATCTCTTAGGACAGTGCACGTGGACATAAATGTAAGTACAATCACTAATCAGTCAATCACGCATGTCATATTGAAAGATAAGACTTTAATACGCATCCTGGTTGTAATGCGAATCCTTTTAATATGCTTCGATGATACGGCGATTTAAAAAATTGTTAATTACTTGAAATTTTCGTTGATGAGAAAGAGAGCATCAAATGTTTCCTTGATAAACTTGCAGTTTTTGTATATTAGCGGTATGTCGAACTTTGGTTGCTTCGCTATGTACTTGACCTGCTTCGGACGAAATAATTTCAACGAAGCGATCACCTGAAAGATAAAATAACATTATTATATTGTTTATTTCACTATGCTACATGTGTCGCAAGGTGGATTAATCCTACGGATTAGCCTCACAATCAAAATAACTATCAAGTTTATTATCACGATTATTATTAAAATTTTCCTTTTCGTAATAAATTACGCTTTAGGCCTATACCGGTCGCCCGGAGGACACGGTGGAGCATACGGTGGAGGTCTGCCCGGCTTGGGCAGAGCACCGCCGTGTCCTCGTGGAGGCGATCGGCGGCAGAGACCTCTCGCGTCCGGCCCTGGTTCAGGCCATGGTACGGAGCGAGAGGGCATGGGCAGCCGTCACCTCCTTCTGCGAAGCAGTAATGCTCGCGAAGGAGGAGGCGGGACGGTTGAGGGAAAGGCACGTTTCGCGCCCTCTCGCCCCTAGCCGCCGCAGGAGACGCCCAGGGCGTCGGGAATCCCGGGCGGATTTCCGGCCACCGTAGGCGCGGGCTTGCGGACGGTGAGCAATGGGTAGCTCACCGTCCGGTAAGGACCAGGCCCGGGTCGACGGCGCGTCGTATTCCACGCGCGCCTCAAAGAGATATCGTCAGCACAAAGTAGGGGTCCACTAGGGCCGATGCCTGCCGGGGTCGCGGGAAGGTACTTATGGGTCACCGAGGCCCCCGCAACACAGGCAACAGGAAGGAATACGGGTGGGTTTTAGTCAGTAAGAGTCTGACACACCCTCCCGCTCCGCCCAGAGCGGGAGAAGTTATTTGATGATTGCCCACCCGCAAAAAAAAAAAAAAAAGGCCTATACCGGGGCAATTGCGCAACTCACATAAAATGACAATTGATCGCAATGGATTTCATTTTGACAGTTCACCCACGTCCATTTTGTTATTTACGTTGTTGAGCATTCAAATTTTTCGAACATGAACATGAAGCAATGGATTAGCAATAACTTGAAAATCATTCAGAATCTGATTCAAATCTTGTTAAGCTATTAGGGTGAAGGAGGGCAAAGTAATCTAAGGTCAAACAAAGTTCAAACTCCTTGAGATGAACATTGAAGAGCCCTCTATGTTCTGAGACGACCCTTCAATATATTCGATCCCCAATATCTTGTTCCAGATAGAAAGAACGTCAATCCTTGAGAAGTAACATTGAAGTCCTTTTTTTAGTCTAATTTGCTTTTACTTAATTTTAGCCGTATACTGAGCAAAAACATTATGAGGGGCTGATGGCTAAGTAATAACAGCCGCAAGGGTCAATCGATCAGGTTAAGCTATTCTTGCCATGGTTGGTCCTTGGATGGGTGACCATCTTTACATACCAAGACTCCGTGCCTCGTAAGATGTTGGTCCCGGCTGTCATTCGTGGATCTTTGACAGTCGTTAAGGGTCTTCAGAAGCCCAAAAGTCTGACAATCAGTCTTACCAAGGGGTTTCGTGTTACCCAGTAACTGGGTTATGGAGGTCAGATAGGCAGTCGCTCCATGTAAAATACTGGCTATTCAGCTGCATCCGGATAGACTAAAAGACGATCTCAACATAGTTGGGAAAAGGCTAGGCAGATGATGTCTAAACAAAAACCTACACGGTAAGGGTGATTATTGAGATTTAACTCCGCTATACCAGTACAGTTTTTGTGTTTGGAAATACTCACCGGATTCCAAAACAGGTTCATTTCCAACCTCACTCTAGGACAGTTCCCTCGGGCTCCCTTTTTCTTACAACTGTCCTTGAGGGCGTACCAGCTCGCTTCTCCACTGTTTATCCTGAGCAATGGTATGATCACTCTGCCCAAGAAATCATAAAGCAGCGAGTTTATAGACCGATCGTAGACTTTCAGCTCAAACGTTGATGCAACGTCGTATATATTGCTGGAACATTGAAACGTCAAGTTGATGTAACGGGTGACCGAAAAGCTGGCGGCTTTCTCGCGCAACGCATCAGCATTACAATTCAGCCGCAAGCGTCCTCGGTACAATGCCTCGCGGGCCTTATTTAGGTTTAACTTAGTTTTAATTTAATTTAGTTAATGTTAATAATCATTTTGTGATTTGGTTATGTAAATAAATGTTATTTTGCTGGAATATGTAATTTTATATTAAAGTTACCTACAAATGTAATTTAATAATGTTCTATTTCTCTATGTCTATCTATAAACGATAAATTACAAAATATATAGTACCTAACTCAATAGTCTCGTTATCGCTGGACATAATCCAATAGTTGAATTCTACGTATTATTTGGATTTCGATTACTCAATGGGGATTTAAGTTTCATAACTTCGTTTGCTTATAACATGAATAAATGAATGATAATATTATATCCAACATTTGCTAAAACCATGTGGCGAACTACGATCTCGCTGCACTAGTTACAACTGACAATGGAACCAAAAAATGTCCTTCAAATAGCCATCAAAAGACACGAAAAATTAATCCTGATTTACTACCGCACGTCGACAAAACGAAGAACTAATGCTAAAATATCTTAAAATACTCACAAAACATAGCTCTTATTCCACACCGGTTCAGTGCTAGAACTGACCGACGGAGTCTGTACCCTCTCATTGTCCAGCTCTAGAGTACAGTACGCATTGGGCTTGCCGTACAGCCCTCGAGCACCAATCACTTTCACGTGAAGCTGACCGACCACACTCGTGTCTGGAGTCAGGTTGTAGAAGGCCTGGAAAATGGTCCAAGGATTTAAAATCATCTAGGTATGCCCAATGGAAACAGGCTTACGCTAGTCGCTTATGCTAGGTTACAGAAATACGCTAATAATACGTGCTTATACAAAATAATATATAATAATAATAATATCGTTTATTTATAAAAATGGTGCAGATGTACAATAACTTATCTTAAAAATAATAAAGAACACATTTGCTCATTTGCCTGAACTAGGTAGGACCTGTTTTCGGGTCCCGTGTGTGTAAATCCCGTTTATATAACTATTTTCTAGAGTAGGTAAGACGTGTATTGCTGCCTCTACCAAATCTCAATCTATCTATGATTTATTTCTAAAACACTTAGGCTGTTATTCATAAACGTCCATCAAACATATTTTAGTTAAAATACTGCTAACGTTCGTTTGTTATTATCTGTCACTTTGAAATTTGTGTTTGTTAGAAAGTGACAAAACCTATTTTAACTAAATAATAGGCATGCTAAGTTTTAAGAATGAGGGGATTAGGTAGCCTATTTTACAGTTAGGTTTTAGTCACACAACGTAAACCTCTCAGAGTTTATCTGTGTGCTGGCGAGCCGTTCAATAATATTTTACAAAAATGTTAATAACTACAATGGTACCATATAATAATTTTATAATGATGATAATAATACGTATGATATATATTTAATTGTACGTTAATACATACATTAAGCGATAGTTTGTGTGAGGAAACGCTTAATACTAAAGTATTAGTCGTAGGGGTACACCTCTACGCAATCGTATTTTAACTTTCCTATGAGTAGACTTTTCAATGACGTAGAACCTCTACGAAATCTTACATCCGCATTTTGCGTAGCGCTGCTACGAAACTTACGAGAAAACCCACATGAAACTGCACCATTGTATTTAAACACTTCCTACAATTAATAATTAAGGTATTATATTTTAAAGGAAATAGAATAGGTATAATAATGTACTATGTTAATAATTAGGTGCATTACAGTGAATACCTACATATTTAGATCGTAAGTCGTCCACATTTGGCTCTGTGGTCGCCACCACTTGGTTCGGGTCGTGTCCACTGTTACGGATAGTGCACAACGTAACTGACAGATGTACCGAGCCGTAGCCTTCATCCAGGTCCTGCCAGATGTCATGTGTACGCTCCCTTTCCCGCGCCGACAGGTCTATAACACAACTTTCAAAATATTTTAACTAAGTAACCATTGACGCAGGACTAAAAAATATCGGTTTTATTACTACACAATTTTCTAGTATTTCCCACGAAAGCCCAGCTAAAAGTTTAAGAATGTAGTTTATTTTTAAGTAGCTTTATTTATTGACAACCCTGACACGTTTTATTGTGCACTTAATTGACGTCAGAAGCACATTTTTTATGAAAATACGCAATTGATAGTACCTAAATGATTACCAATTCTGAGTGCATCATACACGTAAAAAAACAATAAAAATTACCAAGTTCACTAATGCCGCTCAGCGGTACCTACTGCCCCTGACCTCAGGGGAATGTCACTAGATAACATGCACGTTTATACAAACAACTAATCAAATCACGACTAGCAGACACATTAATGAAGTAGATCAAACTCTCGTGCATTTATAAATGATAATATCGTCGGCTTATTGCAAGAACTCATTAACTGCAAAAAATCATTAAATACGTTTTTATCTTTATTGGACTCCTTTTGACACATGCAAAAACTCACTAATTTCTATCTAGTCTAGATATAAATTAGTGAGTTTTTGCATTTAGTAGAATGTGTCAAAAGGAGTCCAATAAAGATAAAAACGTATTTAATGATTGTTTGCAGTTAATGAGTTCTTGCAATAAGCCGACATAGAAGTTTATACATCTTTTGCAGACTGTTTAGACAGCTTATAAAACACCTCATATACGAAAGAGATTGAGAAAGCTAACAAACGGGGAGAACTGCTCGATAACCAACCGGATTGATTTTAAATCATAACTTCAGTAAAATGCTATTTGTATACATATTTATACGAAAAAAATCATTAAAATTACGAAAAGTTGGAAGAGAAGACAGCGTTTTTGTGTTATAAAAAAATAAAGAAAATCTTTTGCCATACCTGCCCATGAAATTCTTCCGTTTTCCTTTGTCCCGTAAGGATATGTTTAACAACTGATCATTGCGCAGATGTAGACTGAACCGCTCCCGCCATTGTGGTTGCTTCGTGGTCGTCACGGACTTAGATTTATATGATTGAGAACCCAACCTACAACAAACAAAGAGGTTAAAAGAGGAAATTATGTTTTGCTATTGGTTGTGCTTGCATAATGAACCGGATTCCGAGAAACGGTTATCCGTCTCTTGGTCCGCGATGCAGTGTGAACGACGCCTTAAACTAAGATTGGATTTACTTAAAAAATCCCAACTTTAATGATTCACTTACCGGAATTTAAAAAGATTTCAACTTTAATGATTCACTTACCGAAATTTACAATAAACTGAATGTGAGTGGCTATCCTGTGGTGGGTCTGGGAGTCCCTTGGCTTCCACGATGACGATGTCAACCACAGTGTTCCGTATAGTCCTGTCCTTTTTCATGGAGGGTGTCGGTGTCAGTGGTGATGCATGCGCAGGTGCAGGCGCAGGTGCAGGTTCCGGTTTTAGCTGCAAGGTGTACTGATTTATTAAAACGAAAATAAATCGTTAAAAGGCTCGTCCGGTTACTGGACTTTGGCCAGTCAGCACCCGCTACGAAAGTTGCTGACAAATAAAATTAATGTCTATTTCAAAGCACACAACAGACAACACACAGATAACTTTATACCTACAGATTGTTAAGTTAAAGTGTGCCTTTATTAAACACTGGTTAACGTGTTTTGGAGAATCCTCATAATTTTATAGATTTCAAGAAATGGCTTGGATTGCGATCGAACAACGTCTTAAAATTACTTTGCGAACCTATTGGGTTCTCAGACTGAGGGGATTCGCTATAGTCGGTAAACCTTTAAGCGGCTTACCTACCATGCTGAAAAGTAATCGTAATATACATCGTTTGTATTTTTCCTGACAGGCTAAAAATAAAATGCTTGTAATGACGTTGATGAATATTCTGCCCACCTTTGTAAGGTTAAACGAAGACTCTCCAAGAATAATTAAGGGAATATTCGCTAAGCCCAGCGTGCTGCACACATGTCGCACTATCATCCTTATTAGCATTTTGGTACAGGTAAAATTGCGTAAATAAATTTAAATAATTACTAGTAGCAAGCCAATATATTGTTAACTTAGAAACCTAGCCATTTTGTACCTTTTCGTGTTTAGGAGTCACTTCTGGAGTATCCGGAACAGAAGGTTCGGCAGGATGCTCCGGAGTCTTATTGTAGGTGATGTTATTGTTGTGGTTTACTGTTTTATCAGCTACAGAGTCCAGCACAGACTCTGCTTTGCTGAGATAATCGCTCGCAATATTTGCGAAGGAACTTGGACGCCATCTGCAAATAATTTTTAATTTACTTGCTGCTCTATTATTGAATTCCTGTATAAAATATTACTGTACCAGAGGTATATATTCCCCTGTATTTGGTGTGGGTCATTGACACCATTTTCAAAATGAATTCTACAATTTATTTATCTTAAACCTACGTTGTCAGCAGGGGTGCAAGACAAAGGTTTCTCTCTGTCCAGTTTTACTGGTTTATCTAGCACTCTCTATTACTGACGCACAGCTATGTTGTGTTTTAAAAGCGATGTAGGCATTTGAGCAATGTAGGCACCATTCTTCGTCGAAATTATCGCTATGCTAATATTAGCTTCACCGATCAAAAATCTTTACTTAAGTTTCGATACATGCAAAAAAAATGTGTGGTTTTATGAAACCACGATGCACAGTGGAACGAATGTATGGGAGCGGTTGGACGTAGACATGTCCGAAAAATAAGAGTAAAATTATGACAAACTAATGATGCCATCTTATTCGATTACTTAATGCCTTCATAAATTGTGGTGATGAATTTCTTCATAACTCCCATATTTCGGGAGTAATTTGAGAAAATGTGAAATTTTACTATGAAAATGAGTGTATCGAGCTCTCTCCCTCCTGATTCCGGGCTTGTTTCAAGTAGCGGTCTCTAATATCGTAATGCTATTACTAAGAGCTATATTTAATACTAAGACACATAGTGCGCCAAATGTGCACTTTCTGGGATAAAAGGAAATGAAAATTTAAAAAAAAAAACGTTTTTTCCCCATTTGTATTTACTTTAAACCGCAGACAGACTTATTAAGAGGTCTATAAATATATTATATATATACAGAAATATATATTAACAAAAATATTCACAAGAACTGATGAGAGTATGACTTTTAAGTAAGTTGATAATAAATTACCTAGTTTCATTAAAAGTACAATAAATAATTAAGATGTAAGCTCTAATTTACTAAGTTACACATTTTAAAACAATAACATCATTTAATTATCTTCGTCATCATCATCATCATCAATTAATTCAAATTCAGAATCGATGTCCGCTAAATCATTTATGTTAACAAATTCGATATCACTTTTCTCAGAATCCGTAAGCTCATAAAATTCCTTAAAAGAAGATTTTTTTACAAACTTATTTCCTTTTGGACGGATACTTGTAACAAGTGGATCAGAAGACAGTAAAAGATTGTGCATAATATCTTCATTGCATGAGATACTGCTATGCTTTCGAAAATGCCCCTCTCTATATTTTCTAAAATCTTTATTTCTAGCCTCAGATGCCTCTTCGGATAGAAAACCAATGGGCACAATTGACATGTTCTGAACTATGTCTGGCCCATGCATTAAAATTTTATGAAGTGAAGAAGGCATATAATACCATGGGTATAACTCCACGTAAAGCTTAGCAGTATCAAAGCAGAACTCTCGGAATTTAGTTACGTTGATCTTCTCTCCTGATGAAATACACTGCAAGATCACACAGATTTTTCTTAAAAGCATAGCATCTATTCCGGTCAGTTCAGCAGATTTAGTGTAGTTTTCAAAAAATCTCCTTGCCGAGTTGCCATTGTTGGTGGATCCACTGCCTTGTTTCACAACATCGAGAAGTAAGCCCGTTTCTCTTCTTACAGCCTCTTGAACTCTTTTCTTCCTGTCATCAACTTGCCTTTTTGCTATATCACCCCTTACTTGCCATGATTTTATGTCTAATTTGTAGGAAATGTGTAATAAGCATTCCATTGAGCGAATCCAAGCGTGAAGGGTGCTTAAGCTATATTTATACATGTCCTCGTTTGCGTGTTTATCTTTGATTAACTCTAAATTATTCATTTCTTTAGGACAAGCCTTGCATATGTCACACACTGAAGCTGCTGTATTGGATATAATGGAATGAATTTTACCATCAATCATTGTCAACAGCAGTTGGTGTTTGACACTAATTCCATCAGTGATGGTGGATGGAGTTAAGGCTTCAATCTCTGCTTCGATTTCAGCCATCTCTCTCTGCACATTTTCTTTGGTTTCCTTTATAAACTTAAACAATATTGGCCGGCAAAATGAAGTGGAAGATGGTCGCTCGTTTTCCCAAATTGTTACACCTTTTGAGACGAGCCGCAGTGGTACAAGACTAATCATAAAATTACTAGCAAGATCGATTTGCTCATCTTCACTCGTCCTTTGATGATAAATGCTTTGGCTAGATGATCCGTCAAAACCCCATTTGCTGGTCAATACGAGCTGTTGATTGGGATCAACAGGGGTTTCTAACGACCTAATAAGTCTTCTTGAGGTTAAATCCATCAAGGCTTGTAATTTGATTTTTGCAGAGCTCTCTGTAACTGTGAGATCTTCTTTGGCCGGATAGCACTTAATTTTTTCTTTAACCAACATGTAGTAACTCGGGTATTGAAGAGCTCCTTCTTGAGTGTTGAAATCCCGAAGAGTGTTATAGCGCCATTTCGATAAGTTCATCGATACATAAAGAGCCAATGCCTTCAAAGGGGATATTTCCCGTACCTGAATTGATTTACCTTCAATGAAGGCTTTGATTTTTGAGGCCTCTTCTGGATTCTCCGTCAAGTATTTCATAACATAAGCTGTATCGCTTTGTCCTGCCTTTTGAAGCGCCCTTTCGGCCGAAAACATAATTTCAGCGCTGCTACTGCTGCATGAAAGACTATCTTCAGTGCGTCTTCTTTTTTGCCGGTTACTAAGGTCCTCAAAAGATTTACGAGGACTAGGATGTGTACAAGTTGAAGCATCAGATTTAGCAGGAGAAATTATGGGCTCGATGACGTCACTTATATTTTCTGTAGAAGGTTCCATATTTTCATTCTGTAATTCCGGCCATTGAATTGCAGCCTGTAGCCAAATCTCATGTTTCTTCCGAAACTTATCTGTGCTTCTTCCAGACTGTGTCCATTTTGCATAAATGCGGTAGCAAAATCGACGACACCAGTCTTTTAAACTTGTTTCAGCACTTTCACATAACTGAACACAACTGTTATCTTTTAAAACACTGAACAAATAGTTAAAGTCGCGTAAATCTTTATGTGCGCGTGCGCATAAAGCAACGTGAATATCAAGATTTGTATTAAAATTTGGAAAATACATTGCGAGATTAGCTTGGATACAACGAGGTGTAAATCAACACTGATTTTAAAGTTACTAATAGTGACCTATTTATATAAAATCCAGGTATCCCAGGTATCCTTTGTTAAATATTGCAAGGTAATTAGTTATTGTGATAATTAGTAAATGATGCATGCTAAATTAGTGTATTAAGAGCCATTTAGTAATTAAATAATAGCAATGTTCTTATCAGTAATCATTAGTGCATCAGTTTTATATGTAAACCTTAAGTCCCTAATTATATATCCTAATTAGCTTATATCTTCTCTAATTGGCTGCTCAGAAATGTTATTGTAATAAGGTAAACCTTTAGAAAAACGGTTTTAATCAACAAAATAAACAAAAAATAAAAAAATTGTGTTATAAAATAAACATCACTCTTTATCCCAGAAAGTGCACATTTGGCGCACTATGTGTCTTAGTATTAAATATAGCTCTTAGTATTAGCATTATGATATTAGAGACCGCTACTTGAAACAAGCCCGGAATCAGGAGGGAGAGAGCTCGATACACTCATTTTCATAGTAAAATTTCACATTTTCTCAAATTACTCCCGAAATATGGGAGTTATGAAGAAATTCATCACCACAAGTTATGAAGGCATTAAGTAATCGAATAAGATGGCATCATTAGTTTGGCATAATTTTACTCTTTTTTTTCGGACATGTCTACGTCCAACCGCTCCCATACATTCGTTCCACTGTGCGATGCAAGTGCAACTTTAGTGAAGCTGATGCGAGTCATGGGCGCCGCCATATTAGCCTTGGCTGCAATGCCGAGCACCTTTCACTTTACCCCTACTCCGCGGCCGGTTGTAATGCGACACGCGATAGATGGAAGAAAAAAGTTGAGGCGATGGATTAAAAGTTTCACTTTAAAACTAACTAAGCAGACGACGTAAAAGTTACAGAAGTAAATAAGGCTATGACCAAAAAGTCCGCCCTTTACCGTTTCATAATGTAAAACATACCAATACTGAATTTAAAAAAAATAGGTACAATATACAAGTGGTACGGTATTTTTATGTGGGGAAATTCAGCCGACATTCAGGCTATGTTTGTGTTGCAGAAACGAGCCATTCGAGCAATTTATAACCTAAGTTGTAGGCATTCACTCATGTAAAAAATAATATCAATCTATATTCTAAACACAGCGACATTCATAAATACTAGAAACAAAGACTTAATTATTGTGCCCAAGACTAGGCTCCAAAAACTTTGTAATTCATGTAAGTGCCAAAGTACGTTTATACAACAAACTCACAAGCCATGTTAAAGAACTGAACCTCAATAAATTTAAATCATTTATTAAACAGAAACTGTCACAAAGGTTTCTTTAAAGTTAGATTACTTGGACGAGAAAAAGGCTTGTGATTAATTTAGCTACTCCAATGTGCAAACAACAAACTTTTATCCTAAGTGTCTTGGAATTAATATTGATATATTTATTTTTATTGATTTACGTGTCATAGTTTGAATATGTGAGGACTACGTGGAACATATTTTTTGTTAAATTTGAATTTTCCTAAGTTCTAATGATAATCTGGCAGTTAGAGTACTTTAGGTATGCGGCCTACCCAAATGTCCATTCTTTGGATTTGTTCGTCGAGTCGTTAAGCCAAGTTCTGAATTGAGCTACACGATTACTGACAAATGCGGGCTCTGACTGGACAGGCCCACTCAATCTATGTGGTTCTTTACTCAAAAGACCATTTCAGACACCAGTCTACATGGTCTTCACATGATCTGGCCAAGATTATGTTTGGATTTTAAAACTTTAGTTTGTTTCGGCCTTTCTTTTCAGAATAGTCAGATAAGAAACGCCGATCTCATCTATTTTGTAAAATATAATTGACGTGTAAAATTGTTTGTACAAACCTACTTAAAAAAAAATCATTCATCATTTAAGTAAGTCTATCAATCCTCAAAAGGCAGCAAATTAAAATTAAAATTTAACACATTTTGATTTCTCTTGACTTTAATAACATCCGGTTTATCCTTCATTATGGACAAACATATAAATTACTTCTGGCGCCAATCGTTAATAAATTGTAAAAGTACTTACGACGATCTTGAATCATTTTTAGCCACTAAAGCACTATCAAGAGAATGTCTCGATTTTTGTAAACTTGTATTATTTGGTTCCATATTTATAGGTTGTTTTATTTATATGTTCGTTAATACCGCGATTATTTATAACACAACACAACATAAGAGCAACGATTTCGAGCATCTGAGAAGTTATGAGATGTTGACACATTGGTATTAAGCCTTGTAAGTCCGATAACAAAATTATAATCATATTAATAATTACTACGAGTAGATATGATACATACCTAACAAAATAATATGAATGTTATCGAATCTTATCGACTTAATTTCAATTCCAATCATCTGTCAATAATACTATTTTTAATAACTCCTTGAAATAGCAGATGTTCAGTATTCATCAATTAATAATATTTAGGGGCTTGACAGGTATTCCCACTGTATCGTGACCAGTTTCGGACGGGCCATATAGTCGAGGTTGCGTTTGCCAGCCGGGCCCCAGCCTGCGCGGGCTCCCCACGGGCCTGGCTTGCGGGGCTTACCGCTAGCCAGGTGGTAGGTAGGACAGGGGGCCCTCACAGGCTAGGTCCCAGCTCTTGCAACCTAAATGTACACTAGATTAGATAGTTCGTTCATACAATTAGAAAGAAATGAAATAGAAAAAATCGAAAATGGGTAAACCTGAGCTTTTTCCAGAAGTGGTTTGGACGTCTGTCAAAGTTGCATACCATGTGCATGTAAACTTTTGTCACAATATAACATGCATATCAGCACATACACCACCTCATATATGTTCCATATTGTGTAATTCTTACAATTACGTTCACGCAAGTGACTTGTGAAAGACGATTTTCAGCGTTGAAGCGCATTAAAACGAGACTTCGCTCTCTACTGGGGCAAGAACTGTTGGATTCGTTGATTATATTAAACACAGAATCGGATCTAATCAAGGATGACCAGAACAGCAGCTTATACTATCGAAATAGTAACAGCTTAGCTGATAGTTCTCCTCTTTAAAAAAAAATTTTGATTGGCTAACTTTATATTTGTTATATTATTGGAATATAATTGGAACAGTACTTAAGTACCTAATAATATATATCGTTAATAATTAATCATTTGTATATTTCATTATTTTCCGATAGTCCCATCTACCATTATTCAGTCTCGGGCCCCAGGCTTATGGAGAGCCACCCGGGCCCTTCCGGCCCAGTCTGACCCTGATCGTGACTACGTAAGTGATAGATAGCTGTCCTATACAAAGTGTCGTTGATTGTAAAGCTCCTGTTGCTGGCTGTTACACATCACTTAGATACATATCGACGGCGATTATATTACCGTGCGATTTGCGATTTTCTTTCTTCATAACCCATTGTATGCCCACAAAAGGTCTCGGAGAGGTACAACGAAAAAAAAACTCGTCACGACTCAGTGCGAACGGTGCCTTAGAGCCTAAGCTGGAGGTGCATTCCGTCCACATGCACGCACTCACTCATGAGCGATTCAAGCCCTCGGGGCATTGTTTCGAGTTGCTTCATAGTTAGGCGTAAATCGCTTTGTTAAGACAGGCTTTTAGTGCCTCTTAGATATTAAAAATAAGTGCCTACCTAGTCATCATTATCATCCAGCCGAATGACGTCCATTTTTGGACATAGGCTTCACCCAAGCATCGTTACGTCGACCAGTCGTGTAGGGTTGGAAGTCACTTTGTTTTTCTTTTGTATTTTTAGTACCCATGTTCTTAGTTTACAAACATACATGGACCTGAGGACACGGTGGTGCATACGGTGGAGGTCTGCCCGGCTTGGGCAGAGCACCACCGTGTCCTCGTAGAGGCGATCGGTGGCCCTGGTACAGGCCATGGTACGGAGCGAGAGGGCATGGGCAGCCGTCACCCCCTTCTGCGAAGCAGTAATGGTCGCGAAGGAGGAGGCGGGATGGTTGAGGGAAAGGCAAATTTCGCACCCTCTCGCCCCTAGCCGCCGCAGGAGAAGCCCTAAGCGTCGGGATTCCCGGGAGGATTTCCGGCCACCGTAGGCTCGGGCTCGCGGACGGTGAGCAATGTGTACTATGGGTAGCTCACCGTCCGGTAAGGACCAGGCACGGGTCGACAGCGCGTTGTATTCCACGTGCACCTCAAAGAGATGTCGTCAGCACATGTGTAGGGGTCCACTAGGGCTGATGCCTGCCGGGGTCGCGGGAAGGTACTAAAGGGTTACCGAGGCCCCTGGCAACACAGGCAACGGAAGGAATACGGGTGGGTTTTAGCCAGTAAGAATCTGACACACCCTCCCGCTCCGCCCAGAGCGAGAGAAGTTATTTGATAATTTCCCATCCAAAAAAAAAAAAAAATATGCGTGGAATTATTGTAATTATTTTCGAAAAAAGAAAACGCGAAGTATTTGTCCATAAATTCGAAAATACTTCCCGGTTTCATTTTGCTGGAGAGTTTTTTGAATTTGGAACATTACAACGGTCCAAAATGTTGTATGAAAAGGCGTGCTGAGGTTATTAAATAGGTACTCTTTGATTGGATCTCTTTTATCATTCTTGGCATACCAATGTAAGTCTCTATGCTTAGTACAAATTGCGTTCACATGGGTGCCTAAATAAATGCGTTTTCCTTTCGACACACGTGATAAATACAAAATTGGCGGCAAAGCTGAAAATTGATCTTGATTTGTTATTTACATACTTAATAAATATAAAGGCGAACGGCAGGCTTGTATGGGAATTTCGTACAGCTAATAAAATTTCGTGTTTTGGGATATTTTTTGTTTTAATTGGTAGTTAATACGATAGACAAGCCCTTTTTAAATTCTTGGATTTTTAGAACTTGGGACGTAAAAGTTATAACTGGTTTTATTTTTTAAGGTGATGTACTAATGGACCAATGTAGATTGTTACTTATAGGCACATAAACATTGTTTCGGTAATAAAGTACATGTTCTAGATTGCTTATCGCTATTTTTGTAGTGTTTTACTTACTATCAAGTGTTTTACTTACCATCAAGTAGGTAAATTGAGATGAGGATCGTACCTACTCAGCGGAGTGCATTAGGAGATACCTATGTCCAGCAGCTGACTGCAACAGTTTGATAATGATGAAGTCCTGATGGGGTTTTGAGTGTAGTTAAATAAAACAATGCAGTTCATAGTTTTTTTAAGTACATTTATATTATTTATAATTAATTAAGTAATTATTATTTCATTTATTTTATTTTATTTTTGTTGAGGGGCTTATGGCTAAATAATAACAGCCGCACGGGTTAATCGATCAGGTTAAGCTACGCTTGCCGCGGTTGGCCCGTAGATGGGTGAACATCTTTACATACCAAGACCCCTCCGTGCCTCGGAAAACACGTTAAGCTGTTGGTCCCGGCTGTCATTCGTAAATCTTTGACAGTCGTTACGGGTCGTCAGAAGCCCGAAAGTCTGACAACCAGTCTTACCAAGGGGTATCGTATTACCCAGTAACTGGGTTGTGGAGGTCAGATAGGCAGTCGCTCCATGTAAAATACTGGTATTCAGCTGCATCCAAAAGGCTAGGCAGATGATGATGATTTTATTTATAATTATATAATTAATTGTTAATATTACTTCATCTAAGTAGGGGGCAGGTCGGGTAATACCATCATGGCGAGCATAGCTAAAATACCAACATAACTGAGTTTAGTTTACGACTAAATTACGTGTATTTATTAAAATCTTCTTTTTAATAATAATACTTAATCCTAACTTCAAAAATATTACACTTACATGAAAATAAATGGCTTAGTTGCCTTCATTATGTGGTACAAATTCTATAACAAAACAACAAAAAAAGTAAGCTGTACGAAATCTGCCGTTCACCTTTAATAATTAAAATGAGTTTCAACGGTTCAGAGAGTGAAATGGAGATTGATTGTACTCCACCTGATTTAAGATCAGAAGCCAAATTGGCAATGGAAAACCTGCTTCTGCTTTTTTTCACTGCATTCTTTTGAGAAAAGCACTATAAATGCCTTGGCGGAAATGGCAATTGCTTAGTTCACGGCCTTTGAAATAATGTACTATTCTCGTCTATCCCATGGTGTGGGGTACCGTTGATAGGCTGTTCAAAAATATTGCGGGTCTGTGAACTCCACTTTTCGATTCAAAGATCCGTTTGCGTAATATTTAAACATTTAAGTGCTAATTTTTGTTAGAGTCAGGTGACCCATGCCAGCTAAATAGTTGTTTGTGGAGATGTGAAAAAAATCATAGCAGTAGTACATAATTATAATGAAATTAAAAGGAAAACTATCACAGCTAAGTGAGATTTACAAGTTTACAAGTAATAGTCGACCAACTAAAATTTGCAATTGGAGAATTGACCGTGGCATATGTCGATGTATGGGAGAACATGATTTTCAACTACAATGTTAAGTTCGTTTTGGGATAAATTCATCCGCGCCTACGCGGGCTTAAATTACACTCTAGGGGTAGGGCAGGAATCCCGGGCGGATTTCCGGCCACCGTAGGCGCAGGCTTGCGGACGGTGAGCAATGGGTAGCTCACCGTCCGGTAAGGACCAGGTCCGGGTCGACGGCGCGTAGTATTCCACGCGCGCCTCAAAGAGATGTCGTCAGCACAAGTGTAGGGGTCCACTAGGGCCGATGCCTGCCGGGGTCGCGGGACGGTACTAAAGGGTTACCAAGGCCCCTGGCAACATAGGCAACGGAAGGAATACGGGTGGGTTTTAGTCAGTAAGAGTCTGACACAACCTCCCGCTCCGCCCAGAGCGGGAGAAGTTATTTGATGATTTCCCAACCAAAAAAAAAATTAAAAAGGGGTAGAGCAGACAAGACTGCGTGAACTCGGCTTTGCAGCGATTCGTTTCTGTCACTAAATTTTGTAGCACAACATATTGACTTATTATGACACTATTTTAATTTAATATTGAAAATGCTACCAAGTAACCGGCTATATATTTGTGACCAGATAATATTCCGTAAAATGTTGTTTCGATGTAGTGAAAATATGGCAATTAAATCATTTGGCAAATGAAAACAGTTCAAAAGAGGCTTCGGCCAAGAGCAAAAAGTTATTTTGTAAATCGGCGAAATACAGTTCGGTAAAATAATAGGTACCTATGACACATAATACTTCCATGATTTAAAAATATGTCAAATAATGCATAAATCCAAAATACGTCGGTCAATAGTTTTCGATAAAATGAAATCCGAACAAAAAAAAATCATAAAAGTGATCGGTTAACGCACAAAGTTCAGTTGGTCGTGATTCGTGAATCACTCAGCGGAACGGTCGCTTTGTTCGTGTCGTAAGATGGACTGGAGCAAGTGTCCTGGAATTTATTGAGTTGCTTGAAGGAGAACCATGTATATGGAACCCTAAAAGTAAACATCATAAAATAGAAATTTGGTCAATGACGCCAGTAGTTTATTTTTCAAAGTCAAATTATTTATTTCAAATAGGCACATAAAAGGCACTTTTGAACGTCAAGATTTACAAAAAAATAGAATTGATTCTAGTCGCCCCTTCCAAAAGGTAGTTTCGTAAGGAGAAGAATGGGCAAGAAACTCCACCTTTACTCTTTTAAAATGTTTTACAATATTTTGTATAGGTACATTAATTATATAATTATATGTGAAGACGATGCACCTAGAATAAAATTACTATACCAAAGTAGGTAACAAAAAATAATAAAAAATGAAGCAATGACAGATAAATTAATTATGTGATAGATACATGATGGTCATATATTAAAAAACATTGTAAACTAGAAAAAAAAAATAAAGTAATAGGTCAGTGTGTGAGTTAAAATAATCACAGAATGTTAAATCAACATTGATTTATTATTTTTATCAAATAATAAATTATGCAATTAAAATAGCAACCAGTTTAATTTTGTCTAGACCCTAGATTGTCCTATGGAGCTGAACCAGCATGTTTCCAAGAATAATATAATTCTCTTATTTGTAATATGCTTGTTTACAAAGTATGCTTTTAATAATATGAGCTTCAAATTTTCTTTCATTTAATTGTGAATGTTCGATAATCTGTGATCTATTTTATCTTTATTTCTGGTATTAAAATTGAGTCTATCACTTATTTTATTAAAAAGATTTCCATTTTTTCTTACATACATAATATTTTCATAAATGAATTAGCAAGGTACCGTCATAATATTAATCTTCTTAAATGATTCCCTATGAGATTCACGGCGACGTAGATTATAAATGGCTCTGACAGCTCTCTTTTGCAAAATAAAGAGAGGGATTCAATGTCAGCAGCCCGAACCCACAGTAAAATGCCATACGACATAATGCTGTGGAAGTAGCTAAAATAGACCAAACGCGCGGTTTCTACATCTGTTAACTGTCTTATCTTTCTAACAGCATAAGCGGCCGAGCTTAGCCACCCCGCAAGAAGTGTCTCGTCTAGAGTGATTCCTAGGAAAACCGTTTGATTAATACATTCCAGTTTTTCTCCATTCAATATGAGATCACATTTGCTACTTCTAACATTAGGTAATTTAAATCTAATGCATTTGGTTTTTTTTTTTCATTTAGTACCAAATTATTTAACGTAAATCAATCTTGGACCAGAAGAATAGAGTTATTCACGTCGTCGAGAATTTGTGATCATCGGACTATTTTAAAGATCAATGATGTGTCATCGGCAAATAACACCATCTTCGGTTGATTTTAAAGTTTTTGGGGTAAATCATTAAAGTAAACTAAAAAGAGGAATGGACCCAAAATCGAACCTTGAAGAACGCCCATTGCCATTTTAGACCCTAATGAGTTTACGCCGTTTACTTGAACTTTAACCTTTCTGTCTTTTAGGTATGATCTTAGTAAATCAAGAGCTGTATTTTTATGCCCATAGTGCTCTAGTTTCAGCAGAAGTGTCATATGGTTTACGCAATAGAACGTCTTAGAGAGATCGCAAAAAATTCCAATGGCATCCTGTGCTTCTTCACGGCCGTTAAAAATGTTCTTTATTACGGTGACACGGGCGTCAGTCGTACAACGCCCTTTAGTGAAACCGCACCGTTCATTAAAGAAGGATTTTTTATTAAAGTGACGTAACATTTCATTGGGCATCAACTTTTCAAACACTTTACTGAGAACTGGTGGACTGACACAGGCCTATAATTTTTGGGTTCTTTACTATCACCGGATTTGAACAAAGGAACTACTTTACTGTGTTTCATGATATCCGGAAAGACTCCTTGGTCAACACTGGTGCCGATTCCCTTGTTCACAAACTAAACTAAATTTAAGTTCAGTGCATCTTTTTCTTTCTATTTCATTAAGAAAAGGACAGAAGATAAATTTTAGTTTAGTCCTGTCAAATTAATCAGCGCCTGTCACTACTCTATACAAGTTTAGACGTGATTAAAAACTTGCCTACTAAAAATACGTCAATTTACGTCAAGCGCGGATTAATTTGACAGGACTGAACTAAAATGTATCTTCTGTCCTTTTCTTAATGAAATAGAAAGACAAAGATGCACTGAACTTAAATTTAGTTTAGTTTGTGAATAAGGGAATCGGCGCCACTGGTTTAAATATGAAAGCTAAATAGGGCGCAATGGTTTCGATGATAAATCTACAGACTATTATAGACATTCCCCAGACATCTTCTGTTGATTTTATTTTATGATCTTTAAAAGCTTATAAAACAGCCTGAGGGTATAGGTATATGGTGAAACCTAAACTCTAAAGGGCATGCCTTTACATTCTTTCTAAGTAAGGCAGCAGAAAGCGCGGGTGAGGAATTTAAAGTTTCAGTAGTTTTAAGGGGATTATTAGCAAAAAAGTTTTCAAATTCTTGAGCTATTTCTAAATCTGAAGTGATGGGCCCATGTGCAGTCTAAATTAAATTCAGTATTACGCCATTTTTTCCTTCCTATTTCATTATTTATTATTTGCCGTTAGTTTTTATTTTATCACCAGAAGATTTTATTTTATTGCTAATATAAAGAGCTTTAGCGTTTGCTTTTGAGGGGCTTGTGGCTAAGTAATAACAGCCGCACGGGTCGATCGATCAGGTTAAGCTACGCTTGCCGCGGTTGGTCCGTGGACGGGTCTTGGTATGTAAAGATGGTCATCTTTACATACCAAGACCCCTCCATGCCTCGGAAAATACGTTAAGCCGTTGGTCCCGGCTGTCATTTCTAGATCTTTGACAGTCGTTACGGGTCGTCAGAAGCTCGAAAGACTGACAACCAGTCTTACCAAGGGGTATCGTGTTATCCAGTAACTGGGTTGTTGAGGTCAGATAGGCAGTCGCTCCATCTAAAATACTAGTATTCAGCTGTATCCGGTAAGACTGGAAGCCGACCCCAACATAGTTGGGAAAAGGCTGGGCAGATGATGATAAAGAGCTTTAGCTATTTTGCACTCACTTTTAAAAGGTTTAGAATATTTTGAAACGTACTCATGAAAGCTTTTATTTTTCATATGTTGTTTTAGGCCATAAAGTTCACAAAGTTTTTCCCTGTTTTTACGAATATCTGGAGTCGTCCAATCACTAAATAAGAACTTTGTGAAAACTTTTTTTTAAATTTAAATTTGTAAACACTTTTGCACTAAAGACTAAAAGTTAAATACTTTTAGTCTTTAGTGCAAAAGTGTTATAAAAAATTTAATAGTAAAAAGTACGCGGAGTAGAACTGATTTGGGTCACATAATTATATTATTGAAACTCTGAACACATAGTTTACTGGCCAAAGAACTATTTAATTTCTCTAAATTTTTACATGTACTTAATTGGCCTAAACCTTATTTGATTTTTTTGTAAAGGTAATATTATTGTTTGTCCACTGTGATCAGATGGCAACTTATTTACAATTTGTTTGTGTAGGTAAACACAATTACAAAAAATAATACATAAACAAGTGGCAGAAGAAGCTGTCACTCGGGTTGGTTCAATAAAAACTAATTTGACAAATCAAATGACCTACAGGTCTAACAATCTAACAGTATTCGAGTTATTTTCTAATAAATTAATACTAAAATCACCAAATATGATTATTAAACCGCGTCCACAAAATCGTCGCTCATCCTGTTTGTTGTCTATTTGAGTACTTACTATGAGGCGAACATGTCTGCAAAGCATGTCTGACAGATAAAGAATAAGCGTGAGCAAAGTCTTTCAGTCTTTTTTCAAATATGTGTCTGTGTCTGGCGCCCGCATAAATGTGGGTGTACTATAAATTATTTATAGTGAAATTAAGTTATGTTTACGTACATACAATACAACTATTGACATCTAGTGAGGAGTAGTTGTAAATAATTAAAAGAGTTACAACTATTAACCGCCACGAGCGCTGTACGACGGCGTCTCTCGTTTCGCGCTAGTACCGCTACCGCGTCACACCAAGCGTTGTGGTGGCGCTAGTGTCAATACAAAATTACAAATTCCTTGGTGATGGTGATTTTGTGATAATCGGAAGAGGTTATGGAGTAAAATATCATTTTATTTGAGTGAAGTGAAGTGTTGTGTTGTGTTCAGTTCAGTTTTAAAAATGGAGTCAAGACGAGATAGTTTGTCTTCCATTAAAATTTGCCGTTTTTGTTTAGCACAAGGCGATACGCTAACAAGTATCTATGAAAAACGATCTACAAAAAACACTGTTAATCTTCCACTAAAAATATTATCATGCGTCTCTATTGAGGTACATATATTATACTTTCTTTTCCAATACTAAATAACATTTGTTTACTTATATAATTTTTAATAAATAATGGTTTTTGTGTACGTATCGCATAATGGCGCCGAATGTATGAACAAAATAAATAAAAAGTGTTTGTTTTGTCCTTTGAGTACATAACCAATGTTGTAGAAATTATTTATTGATTAAGCATCTAACTACAATTTTACAGAATTTTCCGGCAATTTATATTGTGGATTTGTCAATTACTTTCCAACAGGCGCCATCTGGTGGACACAAGCCTATTTCTTTACAATAAATTATATCAATACTAGGGAAATACATCAAAAATATTCTATTCCTCTCTCAGGTCTTCCCGTCTGATAAAATGCCTACATATATTTGCAACCGCTGCAAATTTTTCATGGAATTGAGCTATGATTTCAAGCATATATGTCGGCAAGCTGATGAGCATATCTTGCAGTTCATACAGAATGCTACACCCTTAACGCCAATGTCCTGGCCACAGTCCCTGCTCAAAGTGAGTGTAAAATAATAAATTCATACAACATAAATAAGCAAATATTCCATTTAGATTATGGAATGTCTACAAAGCCCTGCTCGCACCATAGATTGCTAAATACATTGGGCCCTAAATTAATTTTAAAACATCATTCTATTTCTGCCAATTGTTTGATGATGTAATGAAAGAGACTTAATGATTATTTAAATAGTTTTAACGCTAAATGTATTTAATTTAGTCATTTATGGTGCCAGTAGACCAAAACATTCTGACCACAACAAATTTGACAAAAAAAGAACCATTTATTTCTAAATCTGAAATATATTTTTGTTGTTTTCGGTCCTCTGTATAAATAATAATATTAACTTTAATTATTATGTACAGTCAGCGACAAAGGTGTGAATAACACCAAAATATTAGAAGAAATTTCAAAGTTAAATGGAAATTTGCCTAATTAGCTACTGTTTGTTTCTAAGAAATGATTGAAGGGTATTCAGAAACTCATTTGTAATATCATAAATTCATAGTTAAACTTTATCATGCAGTCCCTCATAATGTATATTATTTTAGTTATTTCGGTTGGCTAACAAAGCACCTGAGGTCCCTCTGATGAAGACAATAATAGAGGGTGGTACTACTGTGCAAGTCACCGCCCAAGAGTCAGACACTGATGAAGAGGATGATGAAAATGTGTACAATGTAAAGGTAATTTGAAAACAATAGGTAATGATTGCAAATGTGGTTGGGATTTGTTGTTCTGATATTAAAATATTTCAGTTTTTTTTTTAAAGGAAATATACAAATGGTATGTAAAATATCTCTTACCTAAAATAATGTATTATTTTGCAGATTGGAGATGGTTCTGACGATGGGTCAAAAAGTGCCCGAATAAAGGTTATAACTGGTGCTGATAAACAAGAAAAAGGAAAAGCGAAACGAGGAAAAGGTAAAATAAATCCATCAATATTAATAGATGTTATACTTAGTACGTGTATACTTGTATGTCATTAGTTTAAGTAAATGTCCAATTTTCGTGTGTTCATAGCTTATATATATTTCATACTGTATACGCATGCACCATACTTTGTGTGATCTCTATTCTATGTGGTTTACTGTAAACAGCCGGGCAGAGCCGAATCTCTTAGTCCCATTCCTACTTCCCATCCAAAGTTTTATTTAAATAATGTATGGAATAAAAATAATTTACCTTTAATTTTCATTATAGATATTATAATTATATAACTTCTCATAATATAAATTGAATATTTTAAGGCACAAACTGTTAAAATTTGGTGATGTTACCTCCTGAGAACATGCTATTCCGATGTCCCTTTTGACATCTATTTTTCTTTCAACTAAAATACTAGTTATTGTAGTCTTGGACTACATTATGTTTCAATTGTTTCTATGTTCACATACCAAGATTTAATAACTTTAAGTAGTAGTAAATAGTAAGAATTATATTGTTTAATGACCTAATTGACCATTAAAATTGTTCCTATTTTTCTTAACAATTTGTTGAATTTAATAACTTTTTATTAATAAGCATCATAATCTCATTTAGTGAAAGAGTAAAGTTGTCTTACGGACCTCTGTAAGTTGGCTTCGGCCACCCGTACGCCTTCCAAAGTTCCGAGACCCAATGTCCTGAGATAGGGAAAGACACACAATAATCATATTTTTTTATGCAGGTACCAAGACCCATAAATTTTATTGTATTCGTCTTTATTTTTTCTCAAAAATTCTTGACAGTTGTAGTATCTTAGAATGTAATCCTAATTTTTATAAATTTTTAAAAACTTACTGTGACATGGAATTCATTAATTATTGTGAGGTAGGAGTATTTCAAACAAATAAGTTTTTATTTTTGTAATAATAATAACATGTAAAGCAAAGTTGTCTAACGGGCCGCTGCGAGTTGGCTTTGGCTCCTCGTACGCCTTCCAAAGATCCAGGACCCCATGGTCCCGAGATAGGAAAAGACATACATTTACATTTATTTATTCAGGTATAACCGACCGCACAACTGTGGTAACAAAACCAATCTCATATTCTATTGAATCCTCGTACTATGCAGTGCCAGCTCAAGGTCATAGTATTACCACCGACGTGCGGTCGATTGTAGTACAGTCGACCGCACGTCCGATCCGAAATTAGGCGGAATTCTTTGAAATTTTCTTTGTATCTGCTTCTACGTATATTTATTTTATATGAACTACATAGTTTACCTAAACAAGCTGAAAATCATTACGCACTTTCAAACAGTCACCAGGATTTTTAGGGCAGTAAGGGCGTTTTCCTGTAGCTACTACGGTTAACGTACCTGCCGGTACTGCCCCGCCCGTCTCAAAAAATCATCCTGCACGATTGGTCCGTGTCGAATCATCCAAATGCGACTGGTCGACAATGCGTAATGACTGTACTGTACTGCGACTGCCCACAAATTCTTGTCTATAATGGTGCTTGTACAGTCGAACAAGCTATTTGGTATACAGGTAGTTAACTTGCAGCTAGTATTTTTTTTTACATCCCTCTTTTAAGTGTACTATTTAAGCTTAAAACATTATTATGCTTACAGTAAAAATGAATTCACGAAGTGTATTGAAAAGTACCTGTCATACCAAGAAGCTTGTCAGATTTATTATACAGTGCAGGCTATATGCGTATGGTCGGTTCCAAAAGTATCTGATAGAAATGTAAATAGATGGATCAGAAAACGTAACTGTTGATGCCAATTTGTTGTGCCACTTACAAATTAAGTGTTTGATTTGATTATTTGAATACTTAATTAACCTATTGACCGCCACATCAAACAAGCAAAGACGTGCCCTCGGCGTTAAGCTACGTATTATTCCTTAAAATCTGTCATACAGCCGTGACCATGGCGTGCTGGGCACATTTTGCTCTGTCATCTATACATGACTGTGGCGGTTAAAAGGTTAAACCCGAAATTCTTATTTTAAACTAGATGCGCCCCGCGATTACACCCGCATAAGTTTTACCCCGTGGGTATATCGGGATAAAAAGTATCCTATGTGTTATTCCTGGTTATAAACTATCTATGTGCCAAATTTCATCCAAATCCGTTCAGTACTTTTTGCGTGAAAGAGTAACAAACATCCATCCATCCATCCTTACAAACTTTCGCATTTATAATATTAGTAGGATCTATTTACATATGTTTTTCATTTGATAATGAGGTTAAAGTTAACCTCAATTTTCGTCGATGATGTTTCAATTATAATTTAATAATGTTATTCAAACAATAATTGTTGGAAAAGTGGTGAGATATAAAGTTCAAACCTTCTAAACACAGATGAATGTGTTAGGTACTCCCTTTAGTGAGTGATTGAGTAAGAATTTAACTTGAACAGGGTTTGTTTACAATTTCATCAGACGGTTTTGGAACAGACATTATGTTGAGGCAGGTTACATGCATCGTGTAAAGAAGTGCGCGGGTCCAGTGACATACCTCTCGCATTAAAAGCTGTACAAGAATCTTATCGCGTAGCTAAAATCGGAACTAACGTCGCCATCTTCTTTTTCAATACTTTTCCCAAAACAATTGCACAAATGTTACCAACAGCGCCCGGTGTCAACGTCATTCGAGCGCCAAAGAACAAGGATCTTTGGCGCTCGAATGACGTTGACGCAGTGTATGTTGCTCGCGCAGGTAGCTCGCGCGTGTATCTCACGCCCTTGTAACTGCATAAATAATGAGGGTTTTTTGAAATGACGTTCACTAGGTGGCAGCACTGAGACGTCAGGTCTGGGCACCTGTCACAATGTCAAAACGCGTATATTTTCTTTAGTCGCAACTGATTGATGAGCGAATAAATGAAACGAATGAACGGCATCATATATTTTATAATCATTTTCTAAATGGAAGACCTCTTGACGCTGACAACATCTAAGCCGCGGTCACTGTCAGTTTGCTTAGAAAAGAAAGAGCGTGATGACACAACGCTTGTAATTTATTGCAAAATGTGAAGCAAATATCTATTTACTCAAAATTGAGTTGAGTAATCGAAAATAAAAAACAACCAAGTTCTGTATTCAAATAAGACGTCCTTGTTATTAATTAAATACGTAACGTTTTTTTTAATATTTAATACAGATATTTTGGATTGGAACTCAAGGTAAGAAGTTTGTTAGACGTTAGTTTGTATCGAGATTATTTTTCAAAACGTGTTTTGGTAACAACCAAGTTCTGGGAAATATGTCCATAATTAACATATATTTTTCCGCTACCACAAACTATCCAGATTTGCCATTTTTTTTTTTTAAGACATGTTAGGTTTATTATAGGTCATTTGCGTCTTGTCAGCGCCTTAAAGTGGCGCCAACTGACAATCATATTTTTTTTGTTTCTGATTAGGAAAATCCAATGCGAATTACGTAGTACTTTGGCGAGAGTTTTATTTTCCCACAGTGGCGCTTTTTTTTTTCGATATTTGAGAAAAAGGTGTATATCGCAATGTTTAAGTTATATTTATTGGTATATTAGTTTGTTATAGTTATACATGGTGTAAAAAGAACCATCACATAGCCGTTATCTACGTATTCTGTACATCAAACTAGGTAACATTGAACAAAAGGAAACTACTTTTATTTGTGAACATCGCAGTTTACGGCTGCGCGCAATGTAACGCACGCAAAACATTGTGCCTAAGCGTGCATGCAATGGTACAGGTGTTTAAAGTTAAGTTATAAAAGTTTTCGTGAAAAAAAGATTTATTTTAATTTGGTACCTGCAACAACTCCGTAACCAGAAGATTCCCACATGTGGTAAAGTACAAAAAATGATCGCAATGACTGAGATTACAAGGGACTCTCGGCTTCGTTAAGCGTCTTTTTAGACCCGTTATTATATGGCTGCATTTAATTTTAGTTTTTACATTATTGATGTTTGCACCCTAAGTCGCATGTCTGTGTTGTATTTTTAATTAGTTTAATTAGATGCTATGGGATGTTGACAATTTTTATATAATTTTACTGTGTGAAAATTTAAAATAAAAGATTTATAAATAATAAAAAAGTAATGTAGGTACACACACACGGCTACATATCAAATTATACATTTCCAGTTTATGCTGATCTCGCATCGTATAGGATTTCCGTACAACGAGAGGTCAGCTTATGCTGGAAATGTATAGTTTGATATGTAGCTGTGTGTACTAGAATAAAATATAACCATGGAGCGTTTTAAATTAAACTTATAATAAAGCAATTAATTGACGTTATAATCACCTATATGTAAGTATTTACTACGTCTCTACGTCTACGTCTCGTCGAAGTCGCGGGGAGAAGCTATCTCCCCGCGACTTCGTTCGCGTGGAAGTCGTAAGACTATAACATACTAAAATAACGAGTCACATTTTTATAAAACTTCCCTGTATACTACGTTTGTAGTTTTAGTCTCAGCAGCCAAATTATAAAGAAATTCAGGACTGGTGACGCGGGAGCTAGCGACGCACAGTTGTCCGTGTCAGAAGCAGCTCGGCCTGAGGTCGACACTTCCCGTCAGTAGCAATTTCCCATTGCTTGCGAGTGTTTCGTTTTTAGTGAATGAATTAACGTTCCTGCATATACTTACTACCTAATGGCACAACACTAACACACGCATCCTTACTTTAAATAATGTATTCTTTCAGTAGAATGTTCCATCTACAATATTCAAGGTACTTTGTGTGTGTACCATGTGGCATATCCGTGGGACGCCCTGTATATTACATGATTGACTGATTAGCTCCATAAAGGTATGATAATCATTTATAAAGCTCTATTTACAGGGTGCAAGTTTATTGCCTGTGGCATACCATTAAATTAAAGGGCAGTTGCCCTTTAATTTCCGTCCTTTTTCAGTCCAGCTAATTTTTTTGCGATTTCTGACTTTTCTAGTGCTCAAACCTCAGTTGGTCTATTAGTTATTTTTTATCTTTATAAGAAATATGATCGATTGGTATCAATAAGTTTTTGTGAAAATTGACTATTTTCTTGCTGACTGTATGTTTTCTTTGCTACGATTTTATTACAAATGTATAGATTCTTTGAATTTTTTCATTCAACTTTTTTATTTAATATTTGTCAACATCCCATTTTTTTGTTAAAAAAGAGCAGTATTAATAAGCGGTTTTAGTGGCTTCTGGTGCAGGTAAACCCGAAGACCTCTATCAACCTCTTGAGTTGCGGAAACCGCAACCCGACTGCTACGCGTAAGCGGATTTATTAATTCACAGCATAAAACGCTTTTTTTTTTTCAAAATGTACAATTAAATTGCCTCAGCTTAATTTTTATATCTGGTATAATATTATTTTATTCGAGTATATTCTTCCTGAATTGTTTTCACAGAATGCTCGAGAGGGCCATCAAGCGGAGAATAGCTGAAGACAAGCGCAACAACAGGCAATCGTTTCGCTGCAAATTTTGTCCAATGCGTGAGTGGACGCGAAGAGTTCGCTGAAGATTAATCAAGGACTTAGAATAATAAGATATATATGTATATATATTATATGCTAAATAGCATAAGCGAATATTTATTTATGAGCTATGAACACGCGAATCTTATTCATTGTATTTTTATTCTGAAAACGGTTTAGATTACAAAATCCATAATAATATTATAAATGCGAAAGTAATGGAGCGCATTCACGATACCTATATTTTTTTACTAGTAAGTCATTGCAATGTTTTATTATAGTTTATATAACTCTCGGCAATCATTATAATGTATACTTTATAAACTGGGTCAAATTAAATAAGCTGGCGAAATTCCGCAGACGTAATGGGTCCGGGGTTGTGGGAAGGTACTAAAGGGTCACCGAGGCCCCTGGCAACACAGGCAACAGGAAGGAACACGGGTGGGTTTTAGTCAGTAAGAGTCTGACACAACCTCCCGCTCCGCCCGCTCTGGGCGAAGTTATTTGATGATTTCCCACCCAAAAAAAAAAAGACGTGATGGGTATCGGTATCTAAACACGAAAAACTGATAATGAATTGATGATTTTTTTTGGGTCAACGACCGCTGTTAGTGTTGTTACTGGAAGTAAGAGTTGAGATATTTTTTTTTATCATGTTTAGATAGTACCCATCACGTCTGCGTTTCGCTAGCTAATTCAATTTGATCCCGTATCCTACTCGTTTTTTTTAACGTGAATGGGCGTGTGTGTGCTCTGTCTGTCTGTTACCTTTTCACGCCTGAACGGCTGAACAGATTTCAATGAAATTTGGCACACAGGTAGACCATGACCTGGTATACTTTTTATCCCGGTAGTATGTTCTCTTGGGATGATTTACGACATCCACGCGGGAGAAGCCGCGGGCAAAAACTAGTATTGCATCATTTATCTAGCGCATGTTAAGCGTTAAACTGGTTAAATGATTAAAAATATTATTACCGATGTTTTTATGTTAAAGGGTTCGTAACGGCGCCAAAATTAGCACGACACGTCCAAGCTCATAATGATGAACGGTCGTTCCCCTGCAAGTACTGCAGTAAAAGCTTTGTCAAGTCTCACCACTACTCAAGGTAACAATCCTTTTGGGTTGACTTTCTTGTTCTTAATAAAAGATTACTGATAAAAAAATGCATCTCACGAGTGCTCCAAACCTTGCAATATATACCCTATATTAATGGAAATAAAAGCCACATGACGCGCTCGTGATTTGCAACAACTTTCTGAAATTTTACTAATAACGCTTCATTCTGAAATACTGGATGTCTTTTGCCTATACTACAGACATCTTCGTCTGAAACACCGCGAGACCATACGTACTTGCCGAGGCCCGTTCGGCGAAAGCGACCAATACCGCTGCGAGCAATGTGAGGACAGTTTCGCGACTCAAGACGAGCTCATCTACCACTCCGCTATACACGCCACGCAGAATCTCACGTGCCCACTCTGTCAGGAAAAGTTCGGGGATGTCGACGGAGTCACGTCGCATATTAAATCTCACGTAAACGGTATGAAGCTTATGTATGTTTTGCTGAAAGAACATTATTAGCTTCACCCCAAATAAAACTAACGTGTTAATATTGCTACAGCTTTTTCCACTTGTTCAATTCAGATGTAAATCTCCTATATGGCATAACTATTTTTGTTCAAATAAACCAATTAAATGCTGAACAGCACAATTCTTGCTGCCTTGGAAGTGGGGACTTGCAATCTAGGTGTTTCGACCACTATATCCGCATGAAATCCGTAGTTTCGGCTGAAGTTACAAGTGATTCCTACTCTGTAGCACCTACGGACATAAGATTAGTTTAGGGCCCGACCTAAGAATGAATGACACCACGATTTGACAGTTGTCCCTACTCAAGATGTGTTTTTACCTGTCCGAAAAAGTTAATTAATCGGTTGTAGTGTCCACTCTAATGTTCCTAACTACTTTCGGACGGGCCCATATCTTCGTTGACGGAATTAGAGAGTAGGCCCCTGGTGTGTTATGCTCAATTGAATTAAAATTTGTGTAATTAGACGTTTTCGAAACGGAAATACAAGGAGCCCTATTCTTTGCCGATCTGGCCAAAAAAAATGGGCTGCCCGTAAATTAACTAATACTCGACCTGCCTGTTATTATTTTGTCGTTTTACCTAAAACGCATACCTAGCTGTGGGGAAAATCTATTGAGCCTTTTTATTGATATGACAGTATTAAACGTTTATTATTCATCCCCATAGGTACTGAATTCATGTGTGAATTATGCGAGCTGGTGTTCACGTCGAAGGAGAAGCTGGATTTACATCTCAGAGTCGTGCATGTTGACGAAATACGCAGTGTACCGGTAAGATAACTCATGAATTAATTTATTATCAATAAGTGAATTTCCTGTAGTGGTTTTTATGTTATGAATTTGTTATCTGCGTCACCACTCCGACAGAATCTGTCGACACTAAGCTGGTACTAAACTTTACCGATTATGATATCCACAAGTGTTTATCTATTTATAGCTTTATCAAATATTGTAATTGGAACATTTTCTAATATCGTAGCCATCTAGACCATGTTGTGGTACTCCTGCCCTTATCCTTATTTAATTTTGATATGGAACAATCTGTCGTAGAACCTACTCCAGGATGAGTCATCGACTGAGATGGACGTCGACGAGGATGAAGATGATTCTGCAATCAATGGTGAGCTAAGCACAATAAAAATATGTAAAGTGATTTTTTCTGTACTTGCCTTTGGTCTATGTCATGTATATTTGGCACAAATAATTTGTGTTTCTGCCAAAGATTTGAATTGCAATTGATGCAAAAACTCGTGATTTTCATGCCTTGTTTACGAAATAAAACATAAGAAAAATACACTGTACTTATTTATACATAATGTACTTTACACAAATGTAATATTATTATGTAGTGTACTCATTATTAGTAATTTTTTTTCAGTAAAAGAACTGGACGACCATATGGTTGTGGAAATTAAGAAGACTAGTGATTATTTGGTAATTATTTTTGTCAACAAGTACTTCATCAATTATTAAATCTTTATCATTCTCAAAATAACATTAATATTGATGCTTTTTACACAGATACCCAATATGAAAGAGGAGGACGAGGAAAAGCTGGACACTACCAATTCTGAAGGTAAGTTCTAGTACGTAAGTTTGTAACTAAAATCGGGGTCTTTTTTACAGTGTCTGTGACTGCCTCGTTAGTCTAGCGGTCGCAAGCGCTACTGCTGAGCATGAGGTCTTGGGTTCGATTCACAGATCGGGCAGTGTCATTGGATTTATCTATATGGAATTTCTCAGTGGCAGCCCGGAGTCTGGATTTGTTCCGGTTGATGGCAATAGGCTCGCCCCCTGTTACGTGGGACTTAAACATAACTGTGTACACCTCTGCACAACTCTTCGGGGAAACAAGGCGTGATGTTATGTTATGTAATTATTTTTTAGATGTATCTGTATACCATACCGTTTGTTTATTCCTCTAGTCCAGGGATTCTCAAACTATTTTGGGCAAAAGACCCATTTTCCAAAATTAACTGATACCTCAGACCCCCATAGCTAAATTTTTTCATCTTGTACGAACTTGTGCACGCTTATTTATCGACTTGTTGAGTTTTTTAAAAGTACAACAGTGATATTTCCTACTAAAATATTAGTCATTCATATAACAAGTTGGTATACGTAACACAACTTATCTTGAAAGTTTCAAATAAGAACTTGTGTTAATTAATAGGGGTCGACTTTTAGACATCGTCGACCCCCAAAATCAGTTTTCGTTTATGTGGGAAACCGATTTCGACCCCTAGGGGTCGATATCGACCGCTTTGGGAATTCCTGCCCTGGACTCATCTAGAGCTTTAAAGTACGGTTGGCACTTTCAGAGCTATCCAAAGACTCGTTTTAATATTTTACTTTAATCAATGAAACAATAACTTTAGAGAGCGACTCGGACATGCCGTTACCGGATCTTGCGACCGCGATAGAATTGGCTACCAAAACCAACGAGGTAGCTGAAATTTCAATAGCCACCATTGGGGGTGCGACCATCACCAAGACAGTGACCACGCCTAAGAAAGATGACAAGGGTGCCAATCAGGTAAAGTTACTAAATGTACCTACACTAAGTATTTATGGTTTCACTACCAGTATACATTAATACTTATGAAACATAGGGTCAGAACCTTGCAAGCCGACCGTACTATTCTCCTTATAGTAGTATGCTGTGCAAATATTTGTACCTATCTAGTTTAATGAGTTCAAGTACGTTATCAATAATATAACTAGTCACTATAAAAACGAAAGGTTCCGATCAACACTTATCTCGAAAAACATCATACATTTTATATTCAACAACATAATAATTTAACAAAATAATGAGATCAGCATGAACATGATAGTGAAAAGTTCGTTTACTATGTTTGTATATTGTATAAAAGATAAAACTGAAACACATATACTTATTTATTTGCTCTCATGCACAGCACTCATTTTACAATAGATTACTGTCGGTTTTGTACTTGAACCCTGTCAGGGCACTGCAGAGCAAAATGTTGGTTTGCCGTTGAGTTTATTAACATTAAATTTTAATTTGAATGACAAGAATGTGTCGTCACGGTCAAATATGACCCATATCAAGACATCAAGGCGATGGGTATTCCAAGCGTCCATCATAATACTTTTCTCTTTGGAAAAATAAATAAGGGTAATTTTGTATTACAGACTGCAAGCATCCTTCGAAAAGCTGAAGAAGTCAAGAAAAAGGTTATATCTCGAGTGGCATCAGAACCAAGTTAGTAGTTTGATCAAAACATCACATCTTTGAAGACTCTCACTAGAACTTACATGAATTACTCACTTATAGAAATACAAAATTTTGCAGTAGCTGAGAAGAAAACCAATAACAAGACAGAGAATAACTCAGCTGGTACCAGCGATAAGTCGCTGCGAATGTTAGAAAAAGATTTGCAAGAACTGAAAAGGGTAAATATTAACACACTATATAGCTTATTGGCCAATAAAGATACTAGTCAACAAAAAATAAAACATGGACATGAAATTAATTTCAGACACATCCACGCAATGAACCCGCTAAAACTCCAGCAAAGCCTTTAGAGACTTTAAGAAGTAGACGTGCACAGATACATACTTCCACACCTAAACCGAGGTAAGGCATAAAGAATGAAACAAGAAAAATTTATAATAGAATATATAAATTTATATGAACTTATATATTGCGCTATGTATTATGTACGAGGCATGCCTTTTAAGTTTTGTCGTTTGATGAAAAAAAACACAACTAGAACCATAGAGTACTTTTATTGTTTTTCAAAGTATTCACCACATAGCTTAACACACTTTTCCATTCGCTCAAACCAGTTATTATAACATTTATTCCACTCTGAAGTGGGGGTGTTCAAAATGGCTGACTTGAAAGCGTCGACTGCTTCTTTACCGGACTGGAACCTTTGACCAATAAGACTTTTAATTTTAGGAAATATAAAGAAATCTTTAGGACTTAGGTCAGGACTGTATGGAGGATGGTCAAGAATTTCTACTTTTTCCTGCTTCAAATACTCAATCGTTTGACGAGCGCTGTGTGAGCTTGCGTTGTCGTGGTGCAGGATGATGCGTCGCTTTGAGTTAGATTTTCGAAGTTCAGCGATGACGTGTGGTAAACAAACTGTGGTATACCACTGCGTTAACCGTTCTACGATCTTCAAGTGCAATAGTCGCAACATGGCCGGTTTTTCCAACGAACGTGGCCACCATCTTCTTTGAAGTGCTTCGAGAACGAACAACTTTAGTCGGCTTTGGCTCGTCTTGTAGAGAACCAAGTAGTACCTTGTAGAAGACCCAGATTGTAGATTGTTGTTTGGAATCAGCATCGTAGGCATAGATCCATGATTCGTCACCACTGATGATGTCGTAGACGTGATTTGACTCTCCTCGGTAGAACCTTTGCAGAGTTTTCTTACACCATCTGACGCGGGCCGCGTTGTGATCGTCGGAAAGCAGATGCGGTATCCAACGGCAAACTAGCTTTCTCACACCAAACGTTTCATGCAAGATCTTCTGAATGGTTGTCCCTGAGATGCCTATTAGAGCCTCTATCTCTCGATACGTCACATGACGATCTTCGAGAATTAGTTATCTCACAGCAATGATGTTATCTTCAGTGAAGGCGGATTTTGGGCGTCCTTCGCGAGATTTGTCACTAACACTAATATGTCCACGCTGGAATTCTAAATACCAGGGTTCGACAGTCCGCAGACATAGGGCTTCATCACTGAACACAGATGTTAGCTCTTCAAAACACTGAAGCTGTGTCAGGCCTCTTCTAAAGTTGTACAAAATTATTGCACGAACATTTTCCTTAGAAAGATTCATTTTCGTACGTAACCTGACAGATTCCAATCGACGCTGTGACTAAACAATAGCATTCATCCTAATACTTTCAACTGTTTTGAGATTCATAATTTAAACACATTCGAATATAGAACAGTTTCAAATTCAAAATTGCCGGGAAATATGGAAACGACAGAACTTAAAAGGCATGCCTCGTATTTGACTGATCCAAGACCATTTTATAACTTATTTTCAGAACCCCAACAGATGATAGAAAAATGCAAATAATATCAAGGTCACCAGTTCTCGAAAAGAAGTTACCGGAGCGTCGCGTTGTCACCAAAGAGAATAAGGAACCCAAAGAAAGTAAGGATGCGAAAGCAAGTAATGGTAACGCTAGGGAAGAAAAAGAAAAACTAGCAAAGGAAATTAAGGAAAAGGAAGCGAAAGAAAAAGAAGCCAAGGAGAAAGAAGCTAAAGAGAAAGAAGCCAAGGAGAGAGAAGCGAAGGAGAAGGAAAGTAAAGAAAAAGAAGTTAAACAAAGGGAGGTTAAAGAAAAGGAAACACTCAAGGTATGTGGCCTGATATTATAATTTATATATAAACGATTGGTTCAGTGGTTTAAGTTCCTCAGGCGCATTCTTGGCGGTAGCACTACCAACCTGCGGCCATTTTTTTTTTACCTATTCATCATTCTCGTGATGGAAATTTTAACAGTTCAGTGTCAAATAGCCTTTGTTGCCAACTGACCGGCTTTGTAAAAAAATATATTTCTCAGGCATTGAATCTAAATTACTGTATTTTCTTACAGAGTATCGTCAAAAATGGAAACGACAGGAGCAATTCTGAAGAGGGTATTCGCCGATCGACTAGACCTTCCAAAATTAAGGATTACGCTAAAATGATACGGGACAGGTAAATAAATATATAACTATAGATATCATAGAAAATATACTTAGCAATGACACTCCAATATGCTAGAGTAACTAAGTGAGATAACTAAACACTCGAAATAGAGTCAACGTCGCGGCTAACGGCCCACATAACAAATTCGTCTTTCTGTCTACATTACAACGTTATTTTTTATTACAGATCCCAGGATTCAGATGAGGAAAATGACGATACAGACGACGGTGATGATGAAGAATACAAAGAGGTTGAAAAGACTATTGAGGTATGAAAAAATATTGTTTATGGTTTTTTGAAATGTTTGTGCTGACTATAAGTTATGATTCAAACCTGACGTCGCAGAACGGAACAAAACGCCTCTTTCCGACAACCAAACTCAACCAACATGATATTTGATAGCTTGTTTAAACACTATATTTAATTTTAAAGGTAGAGGGGAAGCTTGAAAGTCTGTCGAACAGATGTCCTTATTTTGATCAACTTGTCTAGGTAGGTCCATGGATGTGATGCACGTTTTTGTAATGTTTCAGCCTAAACCAAGGCAACGCAGGGCGAGCACAAAGACTCCTGCGCCGAAGGCGACCCCGTCACCCGCCACTCCTGCTCCCAGGAAAAGAGGGCGACCGCGCAAGGACGCTGTGTTAGTACTACTTTTATATCCATTCAAACTTACATTACTCGGAAAACATATCGAGAGGACTGAAGAGAAGTCAAACAAAGAAAAATCACTGGGTTCCCAGTGGTGTATTACGGCCCACTCACTTTCATAGAGTAAAACACTGTTTTATTATTTCCAGTATCTTCTACTTGCTAAAAATCTTTAATTTATTCTTTCACTGACTGACCAGCCACAGATAATATAATAGCACAGCCTAAACCGCTGCGTCTAGAAGCATGTTTGCACAAGTGTTCCTTATCTAACGAAAGTGAGCACTAAGGAAAGGTTTTTGACAATTCATCTTCTAAAAGGGTTATAGTTGATGAAAGTTTGACATTTTGTCGATGGAAAACTCCATCAGGTAAACGGCTACTAACTTATAGAAACATACATTTATACTATTCAGTACCGTAAGATTTTAAAAACAGTTGTTAAATAAATCAAGGTCTCTGTAGTCCCATGAAACATGAGGCTCCAGGGAACAGTGTGAATACTTGGGTTTATTCAAGTAATCGAGTCTGGTTTAACCACGCTGGGGTTGGCGCATTTCATTCAATAATTCATTCAGTTGCAAAATAAATCAAAGAAAACGAAATGGACTATCTTTCTCATATATATATATATCATATATATTTCTCATATACGTATCTCAAATCCTAACCGCAACCTCGCAGTGGCGTTGGTACATTCTTTATACTATGTTAATCATTTTTACTAACTTCGATAGCGCCACCAAAGTGCGGAGAGAAGAAATTGAAAATGATGATGATGATGGCTCCGAGAGTGAAAAGGAAAAACCCAAGGCTACTGCTGCAGCCGAGAAAGAGCGAGACAACAAGAACACTGTGGAAGCTTCGGTAAGCAAAACGCCTATTATAAATGAGACTGGATTTAAGGACACAAATTTACAGAGCATCATGTAAATAGTGATGTTCAAATATCGATATTTATGTAGGTAGGAAAATAGATCCAGATTCGTATGGAGAAGAGAACCGTTATTTGATTTGCATCAACCGAATAACGATGAAGAAAAGGAATGTCCTTAATATGGATTAGAAAAGTATTCATGCTGTTTCAATTAAGCGAAAAAACAAATGGACATTCATACTTACGTCTTAAGGCAATATCGATGAGTTAATTAGGTAATTTGCAAACGATAATCTGTTTATAGCTGGCTATTACAAAGAATATTTATAAGATGTTTTGGATTGAGCAAATAAAGGTACTTAAATTAACACCGAGCGCAGTGGTGGCCGTGGTAACGGCTGCGAATTACGAGCTGTAGGTTGTAGATTCGAACCCTGACAGGTTATTTACTTTATTATTTCATCACCACTGCTCTCAAAACGGTGAAGGAAAACATCGTGAGGAAACCGGCATGTCTGGCATTTGAAGACATGTGACATCTACCAACCCGCACTGGGCCCACGTGGTGTATTACGGCCCACTCCCTCTCATAGAAAGGAGGTCTGTATACCAGCAGTGGGGACATTATAGGCTGATGATGTGTGTTATGTGAACCAAATAACGGATCTCTTCTAATAACAAAGTTACTAAACAAATAATAACGTTTCAGGAGAGCAATAAGCCAGTAGCTGAAGTGAAACCACAAGGCACATTAGTGTCGCCCACGGGACAAACGTTGAAGAAAGTATGTATACATAGTTGTACTACATTCAACATTCATATTTCATAATCACTGACTATTCAGCTTTGTAAAAATTCCTACAGAATTAGGCACCTTAACATATCAACCCTAACAGCTTTTCTACCTATTTTGGTATTTATTAAAAACATTCAACTACATATTTACAGATTCCAATGAAATCCCTGCCTCCTGGAGTGAGAGCTATGCCTCTACCAGTAAATGCGAGGAGTAAGTAAAAATATCAAGATTAACTTATGCAAATATAAACTTTGATAACAGTTTATTTCACAAATGTTTGTTTGTTTCATTCTGCAGCTATGACGGGTGAAGTATGCGAGATGCAAATCGGCAAGAAGGTGGTTAAAGTACAGAAGATAGTGATGACTAAAGCAGAAGTCGAGGCTATGGCTAAAAAGGGCCTGGTAGAGATGAAGGTAAATAAATCTTAATCTAATTATGCTAGTGTAGGCAGCCTGTGGTGAACTTTCGAGCGAGCCACGCATACGCTTACGTAGGCCACGCATACTGACACCAAAAAAAAAAAAACTAATTAATGAGTACCGAGCTCCGTCAAACTATGAGTTACGTCACACGGCGGGCGCGACAAGTTGCTATAAGTGCTATAACAGGAGTTTAACTTTTTATTAATGTTTTGTATTATTGTATTACATAGTTAAAATAAATGCATTTGGGGTTGTTGGTAGGGTAGGCTAGGCCTAATTGCCTCTATGGACGGCACGCCCCTGAGTATAACAACACGTTCCGGGTGTTGATGGGGCTGCCGCGTTTTGTATCGAAGACGTTGATAGTTTTCGGTCATCATGCTCAAGAAATGCGCATCTCTGCTACGCCGTGTTCACGCCAGCCCTAACACCATTTTTAGAATGTTGGCTGATAGGTGCGACTCTCCGATCTTGGGGAAGTGCATACGACTGCACGCAGTCAAGTAGATATTCCCCAAGATGCGCTTGCCTCCCACAGCTTAGAATAAATGTTACTAACACCAGTTTATAAGTTTACATTGTTACTAATAAATATGAAAGTGATTCTGAAATAATATTTATTTATATGGCCAACCAGCGCAAACACAAGCAAACAAAGAGGCACAATCACATATCCAACCTGTTCTTTTGTGCTACTTCATAAAGATTACGTGTATTCAACTGTTTTATTGCGTTTCCAGGATGGTACCATGGTACTGAAACAGGGCATCAAGATCCCGACTTCAGATGCGTCAGTACTCAAAACCAATCTAGTCGGAGAAGGTTCGTATCATACTTAGTCAATAAGATTTTATTTCACTCACCACCTGGCAGTGCCACTCAGTTAACCGTCAGTTTATTCCGTGACTGGCAGGTCCTTTCAGTGTAAAACATATCTCTCGTCAAACTAGATGACCTGTCAGAAGTCGCGTATCGTGCTTTGTAGACAATCAGCAACTCATTGCTAATATTGTAGACGTGCGCTGGTCTACGATACGTACGTGGCCCCAACACTCACGACCTTCAAAGCGGTCGTTAAGTTTGGCTATTAATTAAAAAAACATAGGTAGTCATGGGGACTGCCGATAGAAGTTATCGCTCAACGCGCCTACAATTTAACTTCACTTACTGCTACTACACTATGTCGGTGACGCAAACCTATACGTTTTTCCCGTATTTTCTAAATAAAATACAGCCTATGTGTGTATCTACGCGTTTGCCGCTCTACAATTTCAGGATATCGTTTTTGTTCACCACGGCGTCCCCAAGCATCGTTTATCGTACACATTAATATTGTAACTGTTTCGATTCCGAACGACCAAACTTACTTATGTAAGTATGAATATAATCAAAAGTCATTTATTCAAACTAGGCTGAGAATCAGCCCTTTTCGCGTCACGTCAAAGTTACATAAAACAGTCTCCCAAAAACGCCCGCCCTTCACCACTCCCTAGTGTTTTAGCTGGGAAGAAGAAGTGGCGCAACAAACTCCCCAGCAGCACACCTGTCTGTTTAGTTATATAAACTTGATTCTATACAAATCGTATCCAAAGTAATTAACACTACGAAACACAAAACATTAAATAAAATTACTAGCCATATGTTAGCTAGCACACGCAAATATACTAACAAAACAATGAAAACTGTACTCAAGCAAATTACAACATAAAAACGTAAACAGAACTTAATACCTAAATAAAAGCCTACAAGCATAAAGGGCATGCCCTCTTACATAAGGCTATAGCTGTAACTCGAAGTGAGAAATGATAAACTAGCACCATCGAAGTAAAATAAATAAAAAATTACTTACTAATAACAATAATAAAACCATGGTCAGCAAGACGACCAGTCACCACAAGCAGCATCCGTTCACGAGCATAACGCAAAGATCAGCCATCACCCCCCTCGCCATATGGAGGGAAGGAGGCAACCCGACCCCCGACGCTACCGCAGGCAGTGACATCTAAGGGAGCATGACGAACTTGCTGCCGGTTGCTCAGGCAAGAATAGTATGATCAATTGTCGAGGTCGCTAGCTAACCACTTATTGCAATACAAATCATAAAAAAACATATTGTAATGAGTAGATTATGTCACTAATAAATTAAAATAAATTGACTTACACAGTCAAATAAAAAATAAACAATTATATGAACTCGTATAACCTGTCAGTAGGTAAGCTAATTCTGGAGAAAGAACATAAACATTGTCTTGAGTTAATCACAGCGACCAACTGTCCTTATAGTTTAAGTAGTCATTGATACAATAGTATGTATGCCTTTGAACAAAGGTTGGATTTTACTTTAGTTTTAAATGCATTAAAAGGCAAATCTAGCAAAGAAGAGAGGGTAGCATATTATAAAAATGTATACCAAGCCCAACAAATGAGTTATGAACCTTATGAAGCCAGTAATGGAGCTCGTAATTTGTCCTTATTTCTGGTGTTAATATTAGTGTGTATAGGTGTATATTTTTCCTAATATATAATATGTTGGCGAAGATGAATTGTGATGCCACCATGAGAATACCAATATCTCAGAGAATCTCTGGCACCAAGTTGGTAAATTGCTGGTATGTTCTACCAACTACATTCCACTTCTTAAATGTGGGGCTACTCAAATAAAACTCACTTTTAGTCACACTTACTTATCACTTTTAATCAACTTGTAACACGGTTCAGTATTTTATGAGTTTATCCATTACAAACAAAAATACCAAAAAAACAGTCCGGCGCACAACGTCACGTGACGCGGTTAGCACGTCGGTGACGGGAACCCATACGTTTTTCCCCTAACAAAAATCGCTCAGTGCACCTAAAGAAGTATTCACTTCAAAAACTCTAGCTCTTTCAATGGTAATGACATCCAGATTTTTTTTCACAGGAAAAGAATCTCCTAGTAAAAAGGTAGCAGCACCGTCGCGATGCGACTTTGGCGATGACGCGTGAAGTGCTCATGCAATGAAATATTGTTTTGGATTATCCTCATTTATCATAAGAAGACACATGGATGTCATTTTTTATAAATACATAGTTATTAAGTTAGCGTTAAACACCATTGTATTTTTATTAAGTAATTTCTCATAGATAAGTATGACTGTAAACTGTATAAGGTATTAAATGATTTTTGATGTAATGAATCTGTTCCACTAGCCAGTTTTGATCTACCTATTATCGAAATATTTACTTAATAATGTATTTTGCTTTTTTTTAAGACAATCACCGTATTTTTATTCAAGGTTAGGAGACATGATTTAAGTGTATTTTTGAAGTTCAATTACACATTGCGTTAAGTGTAAAAACAATCCAATATAGTTGCAAATATAATTCAGTTTTTTTTTTTGTGGCGTCATTATATTAAAACTAAGCATGTCCGGCTAAGTAAAAATGTTGCGCGCAACATAAATAAAAGAAATCAGCCTGTGTTGTACCACTACAGGGCAAATGCCTCCTGTTCCTTTTCCCACTCAACTCGATCCTAAATAAAATGCCTATTTACATAACAAAGCCGATGTGGGGGAAAAAGCTGCCAAGCTAAAATGCTACTGGACAGGTCATGTTTGTCAAATGGCAGATCGCTGAGCCAAATTAACGTCGGAAGGCGCAAGAGTGGACCACAAATGTAACCAGCCGTGACAAGTGGAAAGAATGGAAGGAAACCTTTGCCCAGCAGTAGGACATCGTGGGCTAATAAATTAATATGTCTATGTAATATGACAACAGCTGCCCAGAGTCGCCCCCTATTATGAAATGTGAATGTATTGTAGGTACTACTCTGCCTAATCCTTCGGAGACTACAGAATTGATGTTTTTAAAAGAACACATTCATAGTAAAAGTTGGTTTAGTAATATATTCACCAATACAAAAAAAAACGAGGTTAGATGTCCATTTCAGTGTTAGTTTAGTTAACCTTTCCCCCGTTTGCCAAGTAAGGTTGGGTACGCTGAAAGGTCAAATTAGTTTACGCTACTCAACAATAGATGGCGTTTTCATAAAATAAAATTATTCGAAATAGGTGTCGCTAGCGTTCACTATTTGCCGCCTTTTTCAAGAAAGCCAGGCGGCGGCTGGTTCAAAACATTTATTCAAACGAGATCAAAAACGCGCGACAGTCGGTTGCGGCAGACGACATCGTACCGAAATACGGATTACACATTAGTTTTAACACTTATCCAGAATAATAATTCTGAAATTAAATTAGATAAGTGTGGTGAATTGCGCTGTTTAGTAATAAAACTTCACGAACTTGGGAGTTCAGCTGCGAAAACTTTTAACAGGACTTTCTATTGTCTAAACTATGTAAGTCTATTTATAATGCATTTTTATTATTTTATTAATTAAGTTCGTATGAATTTATGGAAAACTAAATTTAATGACAAATTACCAACAATTAAATAAAATAGGTTAGTATCTATCTAGGAAGGTACTTTATAATAATAGTGATAAATAACGATTGCGTATGTTGTTCGTACCTATACGAAATATTTACGTTAAAATCGCAAGAAAATGTGTTATCATTTTTCCATAAAATGACCTAGGTAAGTTCATTTTACTTGATTAAATAAGTAAATACAAGTTTTAAGGATGATAAGAAGGTATATTAGGCACTTACCTATTCTTCTACTGAACTTTCAAGCCTGTCTTCTATTAAAATAATAATATTAGGTACCTACTGTTTGTTTTTGGTCCCAAGCTAATTTAGTTTACGTAAACTTCATAATTTTCACAATTGATAAATTGGATAAGACAAGATATGACCGCTAAGCTAGTCTTGTTGTCGGCTGGGTTTACTAACAGCCATATTCACTTCGTAATCTTGAACTTCAATTAGTTAATTAATAGAGGCGTTTTCTTTCATATACTTGTATTTACCTACCTAATCCAAGAGCAAAAAAATATGAACGATTTAGGTAGGTACCTACTTATTATATATCAAAAACAGTAGTTTCCTGTTGCCAATTTAAAAAAAAATAGAGCAAACAGCTACATCATATAGGTAGGTATCCTCATGTGCAAACTAGGCATAGTTTTGCAACAATCGATTTACCTGGCTCCTTGGTATTTCTAGTAAATAAAACAACCACGGAACTGCACATTTTATAACTTTTTGCGAACAAATCGCGTTTCCGTAGTCAGTTAGCGACCCGCGCCAGTTTACTATCGCACAACAGAGTTACTAAAAGATAAAAAGATGATGGGGATACAATAATATTGAAATAATATAAGTATTTGGATATCACTCTTTATTAGTAGCTTTTGTGGACAGGATATTCATTCTGACTTGTTACAGTTGTAATGGCAAACATGTCATTTGGTTTAAAATAGGTTTTTATTTTTATTTATTTTATTAATATTTTACATAGATTCTCATGTATTTTATGAATGTGAGAACGTCAGATTTGTTGACCATTATTTTTTTGTTAAGTACCTGGTACTTCTTGACAGGCCTACACTGTCCTCCCATACACCATAACACTGTAATTTGAAAACATTGTAAAAGCAAATTATTTTAAAAGAGTAACCATGGAGTTTCTTGTCGGCTTTTCTCCATAGGAAACGACCAATTGGAACCGTGCTAGAACCTAGCTTCTGTCGTTTCATAAGTGTCCATGTAGGTTTATGTAAAATAAAATATTTAGATTTTTAATAAAAACTATCTATCGGCTTCCCTAGTACCTACCTAAGTTTTCACACGCACTAAGCAATGAAGCTACTCATTGCTTCAGTGTGTGTGAAAACTACCAACGTACATTTGCGGAAAATCGAGTAGGTAAAGATAATCGAAATTATTTGTGACTCGCTTTTGCCTACTGCTTCGGAGGTCGGAAATATCCAACGGGAACGTACTACAGGATCTTATGTCCAGGGTACCCAGGTCATGTTTTACTTGTGTATCAAATTTGATCAAAATCTGTCCAAAGCTAACACTTAGTAGTTACTTTCGCAATTTAATATTAGTAGGTAAGTAGGTATGATATTAATAGCTTGGCTAAACAGTTTCATTAGTTTCAGTCAGTCTTTCGATCGGCAGATTCTGTATTTATGTGAATGAGTATTTAGATAAAGGCACAGAGACAGTATTCTGCTATGTAGATAGGTAGGTACAATAAATCTGCGATCACAAAAAAACAGCTAACCAGAATATCTTCATAGGATCGCAGTTCAAAGCGGTGCTAAGAAGGTAACTCGTATCCGGTAATCAAAATCAAAAGTCATTTATTCAAACTAGGCTGAGAATCAGCACTTTTCGATCGTCAAAGTTACATAAGACAGTCCCCCAAAACCGCCCGCCCTTCACCACTTCCTAGTGCTTTATTTAATTATATGTATCAACCAAGAATTAATCGCAAAATGACCCTATCTCTGTCAATCTATCTTAAGGGTCGTGTAATCGCCGTTGACCTTGGACATACAAATGTACGTCGCGCTCACGCCGCGGCGCGCCGCCGCGGTCGTTCGGTTTTCTAAGGAATATTTATTTTTAATAAGGGAACTATGAATATTAAATAAAAATCACAGATAGAATTATAGATGATAAAAAGTACTTAGTTTGAAAGTACCTAATATCGTTTTTATGCTTTGCTTAGGTACTTCCTGAATTTATTTCATAAAGTATTTTACTACAATACATAAATATTCGCAAATTATTCAGAATTGATGAGTATGCGTTCTAGTTTAACATACATTTTTTGCATAACTTACTCGCATTTTAGAAGGTGTAATAACAGATTTAAAAGTCACTAAAATCATATAGGTACTTAATATATGCGCCTTAATCCGGCTATATAAATGTTACTCGCTTTACACGCCGATAAACTGCAAATCTAATGACTTAACTATGAAAAATCACTTCAGGCATGAAATATTTGCAACGGTTGACATTGAGACATGAAAATCGTGAGGTAATTGACAATAAAATATACAATGTCAACAGCCGGCAGTTATCACAGCGGTGCTACGTTCAGTTGGCCCAAACTTGCTAAACGATTAGACATGCAGCAGCAGGAAGTTGAACGCGCTTGTCCCTAGTTGACATTGTGTTGTATTTTATCATGTTTCAGCAAGTCAAAATTGTCTATCATTTAATAGAGCAGTTAAGTACTATACAGTGATGTAACTACACATAACACATTATGACGCGAGCTTTTACTGCTAAGTCTATTAGTAATTAAATTTATTTCGTCTCCATTTTTTTTTAATCTGATCCACACGGCAACACTGCTACTGCGCCTCTTAAAATGTTATTTTGCTCTGGAAATTGTTTATCACATTTGCCATCTGGCGCCTAGAGCGACCGCTCCTCTCGCTCTACCTCAGACCGGCGCTGGAAATACGGACGAGCCTATTGCCATCAACCGGGCACAAGTCCAAGCTACGGGCTGCCACCGGGAATCTAGTTCGGAAATCTTCAAAAGACTCCCAAGAACTTGTTATCAATAGAGCGAAAACTATAACTGACACAGAAAAAATCCCTCATTCCACAACGTTATTACCTATCTACCTACTAATAGTTAAACCTGGAAAACAAAAGGTTGAATATGTAAAAAACAATAGGCAAATATACACAATTAACTAGGTAGGTAATTTTGTAAAAGTCTTGGTGGTCAATTTGGTATAATAATGAGGAGTTAAAAACGATATTCTTAGAAACTTCTAAAAGCCAGCACTTATGGTGGGTCATGTGTACATGGCACTAGGCCCTTTATGGGAACTCGGTTCATTTTTATGGTTCCGTAGTAAACAAGGAACCCTTATAGTTTCGCCATGTCCGTCTGTCTGCCTGTCCACGCTGTAGCTCAGAGACGCTTAGTACTAGAAAGCTGTAATTCAGCATGGGTATACGTATACATGTTAATTACACCGACAAAGTGGTAAAACAAAATCATGAAAAAATTTTAGGGTACCTACCTCTCCCTTACACATAAAATAGGGATGATATTTTTCTCGCCTATCCCATGGGTATCGTTGGATATGCCGTTCAAAAATATTGTGGGTTTGTGAAAACCATTTTTCGATTCAGGGATCCGTTTGCTTAATATTAAGCTTTAAAGTACTCATTTTTGTTAGAGTTAAGTGTGTTCCTCCCTGCCATCTAAATGGTTGTTTTTGGATATATGTGAAAAAATTCATGGCAGCACATATAACGAAATGAAAAGGAAAACTATCACAGTAAGTAGTTAACGAGTAATAGTCGACCAACTTAAATCACATTTGCAGTTTGAGAATTGACCGTGACGTATATCGATGTATGGGGAACATGTTTTTCAACATTCAAGCATTTAATTTGAAACGTGTTTGTTAAACCAACCCGAATAATTACGACTACTGCTACATGTATTGCTAATGTTTTTTGTTGCTGCGATTATTTAAATAAAGCCATCATTAATTATGCCCCTTCTGATCACAGCGGTCAACCCGTAACTTTGAGCCCAACACACCAATACAAAAAGTGAAGATACAATTCAGACCAATAACGTCTGTTAATTTCAATAAATTTAATAGCACTTTAATTCGTAAGTTAAGTGATCTGGCGGGTAACCATCACCTCTTATAGCAGTATTATTGCAATATTACTTCAGCGTGAGAAAGAGATGGAGCTATAAGTCCTGTATAGCTCCATCACTTTCCCACTGTGAACTAATATTATAATAATACTGCTATAAGAGGTGATGGTTACCCCCCAGGACCTTACAATGAACAATGTTGATATATTGTATAAATAATTATTTTCGGTAATCCAGACCGAGTTCAATAATTCATTTTAGAAGAACACTAAAACTATCAGCCCTAGGTTTTTATTTAGTGACCGAGCAACTACAGGACTCAGGAAAAGTAAGGAAAAACTTTTCAAGCTGTGTGGCCTTAAGCCTTATTTAAAAACGGAAACTTAATAAGCAAGTATGTTGCTAATTACTCTAGAAATTTAAGAACTCTTGTTAGACCACTAAAGCCTTAAACATTAATAACAAGGTTAAATCAGCAGACAGTAAAATAAAGACAGTTTGGAAAATTATCAATTATGAAACGAATAGAAACAAAAAGCATGATTCTGATTACACAATGGAGACGTCATGTGGTCTCGTTTGCGATATCAAAGAAGTTGTAAATTTCTTGACAAGTATCCCACTTAAAACCAACCTTAAATTTCTCAGCCTGTCCTATCGAATTTAACTTTAGCGTATACCTTCCTTTATTTTACCTGTATAGTCTGTACCTCCAAAATTGAGACTTTAGCGCCTTACTTAACCTTAATATTTAATTTGTGTGTGTGATCAAGGAGTATTTTCGGATACAAATACAGTAAATACAGACATAAATACAGTAAGGCAATACCACTTTTCAAATCCGGGGACAGCAAAAGACTCCAATAATTATAGACCCATATCCGTGTTGCCGTTTTCAGTAAGGTGTTTGAAAAGGTAAAGCTTAATCAAAACCTGAAACATTTTAACAAGAATAAAATTATTTGCTATTAATAGTATGGTTTCACCAAAGGACGTTGTACGACCGACGTGGGTGTAACCTTATTAAGATACATTTTTCACGCGTGGGAAGAAGCCCAAGACGCCATAGGAATCTTTAGTGACATCTCCAAGGCATTTGATTGCGTCGATCACGAAACCTTACTCTTGAAACTTGAGCATTTACGGACTTGGAAAACTTACGCTCAATTTAGTAAAATCTTATTTAAATAATAGACAACAGCAAGTTCAAATAAATGGTATCAATTCACTCGGTTTAAAAGTAAAAATGGGTGTTCCACAAGGCTCGATGTTGGGACCTTTCCTCTTTTTAGCGTATATTAATGATCCACTCCATTTATTAAAAAATCAACCACAAATTTTGTTATTTGCTGACGATACTTCCATAATTTGTGAGGTAGATAGACGTACTACAAATTTTGACGACGTAAATAACTCCCTACTACAGGCCCAAAATTGGTTCACTGCCAATAACTTAGTATTAAATAGAAAAAAACTACGTGCACAAGATTTTCTTCAACAATGTCAAAAGCAGTGATTAAGAGATAGTATTGAATCAAGAGAAACTAGAATTCGTCGATAAAACTGTTTTCATGAGGATCACACTCGACTCAAGGCTACAATGGGGTCCTCATTTAATATATCTTGCAGGACGGCTAAGCTCACCAGCATATGCTGTCAGAAAAATGCGTCAATTTCTTGGTGTAGATACCGCGAGGCTAGTCTATTTTAGTTACTTTCGTAGTCGTAGTCATGTCTTACGATATTTTACTTTGTTTTTTTGGGATGACCTGCAGACATCGAGTCTATTTTCATTCTGCAGAAAAAAGCCATCAGAGCCATATAATCTCCACAGGCGCTATTCTCTAAGGGAACTGTTTGAGGATATCATGACGGTGCCTTGTCAATATATCTATGAAAACATCAAGTACCTATGTATGAAAAAATGACATATTTTTAGTAAAAGAGGTGAAAGACATAATTATAGTACTAGAAATAGGAACCTATTAGCTCAACCAGGTTTCAGACTGGCTCAAGTAGACTCATCTTTCATGGGGTACTGTTTAAAATGTTACAATAAAATTCCTGCCCATATACTTCAACTGAATGAGACTAAATTCAATACTTGTATATAACGCACACTATGCAGACAGGCATATTATCAATTGGAGGATTACATAACAACAACTAATTGATTATCATTAGAAAATACTGTTGCTGAAGCTTGTAAAACTATCTTTGCAATGTATAAACTCAATCTCCTTTGTATTATATTATTATTATACTCACACCGGGGTCGCGGGAAGGTACAAAAGGGTCACCGAGGCCCCTGGCAACACAGGCAACAGGAAGGAATACGGGTGGGTTTTAGTCAGTAAGAGTCTGACACACCCTCCCGCTCCGCCCAGAGCGGAAGAAATTATTTGATGATTTCCCATCCAAAAAAAAAAGGTGTGAGTACTATGCTATAGTGCATTTCCCATAATGGTTGCGCTGGATGGTGCTGATCCATGCGTCATGTTCGTGAACGGGCGCTGTCAGTTAGGACTTTAGGACTGGTCATCTCTTAGCTACCACGGCTTAATTTAATTATGTTATTTTTTAATTGTTTTTTTTTTTTTTTTGTTTCTATTTGCTGTACTATGGCCGCTTTTTTTTACATCGTCCTCACATTTAGTTACAAATTCAACATTGAAGATTTAACAATATTTTTGTAACATTATAATTTAAAAGAGTGTCCATGGAGTTTCTTACCCATTCCTCTCCATATCTACCTACTACGCTTTGGAATGGGCGACTAGCTTCATATTTCTAACTGACGGACTCCTTGACAATTCAAAAGTGCCTGTAAATGGTTTAATTGAAATAAATGGTTTGAGTTTGAGTTTGTTTTTGGGATAAATTCTTCCCAACTGCGGAACCCTTCATTGTGCGTGGTCCGACACGCACTTGGCCGGTATTAAATACCCAGATACATTACCGACCCATATAACCTTACTTTTGAGTACTTATTTAAAGTTAAAATAATGTTAGCAATCCAGCGAGCGATAATCAAAGCGTGGCGCGATATACTTACTCTCCTAACGGAAACTTTGCAATAAAACAAAAATAACTATTCTAAGCAAAGTTTTGTTGATACATCTACGTAGAGAATATTTTTAAAATATTCAAGCAATTATAAAGTCCGTTTTTAATTATTCCGTAGAGCTTTATGTATTGCCATTTCCTCGTTTAACTGTCGGTCATAAACGTTAGGTATAAGTATGCTTCTATTCACGCGCTTTCCGTAAAATAATTATTTACCCAAGTCTTGGTAATAATTGAATGTTCCTGTTAACCTACAATAGAAAACTATAAATCCGTCCGTCTGTACCTACAAGCGACCTCGTAGCTCGTAGCAGGTATACTTAGACAAGACCGTAGCGCCGCAAGAGAAAAGAGCTAAGAGTAGTATAAACTGAAAAACTTTGGAACTATATCGTCACAATATCTACACGGTGTGAGACATCGACCCGCAAACTGTTACCATAAATTTAACACATGATTCTAGACCTCACAGCGTAGAAATTTCAGGTCGGCTATTTTTTTTTTACTGGCCAACTGCGTGTCGGACCACGCACAAAGAAGGGTTCCGCATTTTTTTGTAATAAATGAAATACGATAAAACTACAAATTAAAGATTTTTGGACTTTTCTTTTACTTACACTTGCGCTGTGAGACCTTGCTTCTTGCCAAATTTCATGATTCTAGGACAATGGGAAGTACCTTAAAGGTTTTGATTTATTTGCGAGTACCAGAAAATGTCATATAAATAGCCGTAATTTTTTTATTGCATTGACTTACCTTGATCTTTTTAGAGCTTTAAGGGTCTGTACCTACCTTTATTTGACCTGTTTGATATTAATTTCAACTTGATACCTACTCGCATTTCTGAGAAAAAGGGTCTTGACAGACTGACAGACAGACGGACAACGAAGTGATCCTATAAGGGTTCCGTTTTTTTCATTTTAAGGTTCGGAACCCTAATTAATAGCTTTTTCACAAAAGTTCAATACCTACACAAAATATATGGATTATGGAACAGCAGACTTTTGAGGGTTCCGTAGTCAACAAGGAACTATTCCATCTGTGTGCCTGTCTTAGCTCAGAGACTCTTAGTACTAGAAAGCTGTAATTTGCCATGGGAATACATATTAATCACACCGAGAAAATGTTAAAATAAAATCTTGAAAATAATAATTTTGTAGTGTTTTTTCTGCTCTATCCCATTGTGTGGGATATCGTTGGTTAGGCCGTTCAAAAATATTGCAAGGCTGTGAAAACCATTTTTCGATTCAGGGATCCGTTTGCATAATTTAAAGTGCTAATTTCTGTTAGAGTCAAGTGTTCCCCTGCCAGCTAAATGGTTGTTTTTGGATATATGCGAAAAAAATCACGGCCGTAGTTTATACATATGTATAGCGAAGTTAAAAGGAAAACTATCACAGCTCAGTAGGCTTCACAAGTTAACGAATAATAGTCGACCAACTTAAATTTGCAGTTGGAATGTATGGGAACGAAAGAACATGTTTTTCAAGTACAATGTTAAGTATGTTTTTGGGATAAATTCACCCAACTATGAGTACGGAAACCTTCATTGTACGTGGTATGTCACACGCTTGGCGGATTTTTTTAAAATAACCTACGTCAAATTTCATTAAAAATACATAATCAGTCTATAATGTTCCCACTGCCGGGACACAGGCCTCCTCTCTGTGAGAGGGAATGGGCCGTAATCCACCACTCGGACCCAGAGTGCGGGTTGGTACATGTCCTATATCTTCGAAATTTTGGTTCTAGGAAATGCCGGTTTCGACTTACATCTCGTAAGTCGCGGCCGTTACCACTGCGCCACCACTGCTCTCGTACAAATTTCAATACTGGTGGCCTAATAATCAACTGAAGTCATGGTAACAGCTTGCGCGTCGATGTCCCGTACACCCTATGACTATACAATTACCTTTGCACCCTATGATCATAAAAGTGAAAACCATGTTGTTCAGGATGCAATCAATCAGAAGCCTTATAGACTATATAATATTAGACTCAATATTTTTTACACGATATTAGACTAAATATTATTAGAAATAAATAGCTATAACTTATCTTGACATTTTAATTATGTCACATGAATAAACAAAGCATCAAATCTGCTAAACATATGTTAGGAACGATGACCATATGTGTGATTCTAGTCGTTTAACTGATGGTGTCAGCTACTGGAAGCTGATTGGCCGTGGCACGTTTGTTCTGTAACGACTTCTCATTTGACAACTGTGACGAGCAGCGTGCAAAGTGAGCGAATTCGTCAACGACGCTCACGATCACCGTGGATAATCTTGCTTTTCAAATGGATCACGCCTCTGTCACCTCTGCGGCTTCATTCATTGTAGGAATGTGTAAATGAGTATTATTTCTTCCATAACATTACTTTAACACTGGTTGGAATGTTAAGACTTTTAAACAATTTATCATGGGTAACTTCATACAGGCCAGTTTTCATTTACATAGGCTGTAAAATACTTCAGCACTTTCTAAATGAACCTACGCTTTTGTTAGTACCGTAACTGCACGCTTTTTTTTTTTGCATGGGAAATCATCAAATAACTTCTCCCGCTCTGGGCGGAGCGGGAGGGTGTGTCAGACTCTTACTGACTAAAACCCACCCGTATTCCTTCCTGTTGCCTGTGTTGCCAGGGGCCTCGGTGACCCTTTAGTACCTTCCCGCGACCCTGGCAGGCATCGGCCCTAGTGGACCCCTACATATGTGCTGACGACATCTCTTTGAGGCGCGCGTGGAATACAACGCGCCGTCGACCCGGGCCTGGTCCTTACCGGACGGTGAGCTACCCATTGCTCACCGTCCGCAAGCCCGCGCCTACGGTGGCCAGAATTCCGCCCGGGATTCCCGACGCCCAGGGCGTCTCCTGCGGCGGCTAGGGGCGAACGGGCGCGAAATTTGCCTTTCCCTCAACCGTCCCGCTTCCTCCTTCGCGAGCATTAATGCTTCGCAGAAGGGTAACTGCAGGCTTAGCATGACGCTTTCTATTAATTCGAAGAATAGACGTAGCTCTTTCTATGGAAAGTGACATTTCGTTTCTCCATTTTTAACATCGTACTGTAGAAATCCTTCTGCAATCTGTCATTTTGTCTTTAGTTTCTAACGATCTTTGTCTAGGTCCTTTTTTGTAGACTATTTCAGAAGAAAGTTTCTATACCTAACTGTCAAAATCACACTGACAACTGACGGTTGTCTAAGGTAGTGAAGACTATTTGCATTTTTCTATTCGACGGCCACAAGGTATATACCGATATATCGATGTATGGGAGAACAGGTTTTTCAACTACAATGTTAAGTTTGTTTTTGGAATGAATTCGCCCCAAGTAATCCCAACTACAAACCCTTCATTGGGCGTGGTCCGACACGCACTTGGCCGGTTTTTTATGCTTTGGGTAGACATTATTTCCTGAATTTATTTCATAAAGTATTTTACGATAATACTTAAATATTCACTTAGAGAATGAATGTATTTGCGTCCTAGTTTAACATACATCTTTTGCATAACTTACTTGCATTATATGAAGGAGTAATAACAGATTTAAAAGTCACTAAAATCGTACATCTGTGCCTTAAAGCGTGGAATACATACTTATACTTGTAAGTACTAGTAAACTAGTACCTAGCATGCTACTTTCGAGGAAATGCTACTTAGTAGCATTCAACTAGCATGAGCCTATACGAAAAGAACATGAGTATTTTACAGGCACAGAGAGCATGCTACTAATAAACATGCTACCTAGTAGCAAACAAACATACTTATAGTAGCATGTGTATTTCAGGCTTTATATTACTACCAATAGTTCGGGTTTTATGCAAATAATCGCTATTAATCGTGCGAAGCCAAAAAAATCTCTTCAATATTCAGCACAATAAATGCTGGGTTTCACAAAAGGTGCAACCTCATTCCGAGGACCTTGGGTTTACCAAATTTTTTACTAGTCTAGATACTGGTGCCGATTCCCTTGTTCACAAACTAAACTAAATTTAAGTTCAGTGCAACTTTTTCTTTCTATTTCATGAAGAAAAGGACAGAAGATAAATTTTAGTTTAGTCATATTAATCAGCGCTTGACGTAAATTGACGTAATTTTAGTAGACAAGTTTTTAATCACGTCTAAACGTCTATGTAGTAGTGACAGGCGCTGATTAATTTGACAGGACTAAACTAAAATTTATCTTCTGTCCTCTTCTTAATGAAATACAAAGAAAAAGACGCACTGAACTTAAATTTAGTTTAGTTTGTGAACAAGGGAATCGGTACCACTATCAATTTATTTAGGTAGTGATAAGTAGCTTTACCTTTGCGTGTGATATGTTTACCTAATAGCGTGGACGGTGTCCATCATCTGGTATGTTTCTGTTCAACACTCGACCGAAACGAGAGACAGCTGTTACCCATAAAATATTTGCCGGAGTTTATCTTTCAGCTTGTAAAGATTATGAGTTACGACACACTGTTTTTTCAATCAGGTGCCGCCACACCGACTCGTTCATCATTTTGACGTAATAGGTACCTACTCGTAAATTTTTACACATTGGATTAACGTCACTTTAATATATTAGGTAGTAAAGTAAAAAGTAAATTAGTTATGCAAATTAATGCGGTTCTTTGCGCAGGCGGGTTGCCGGCCGGCAAAGTACATTATAGGGAAATGCGGACCGGACATCCGACTGTGTATATGCTTATAAAATGAAACGCCTATTATAGTTGTCACCTTGAACTTGCGAAATAAAAATAACAATGTACAGTTTTTCATTTTCGTAGCAATAGAAGTTATGAAACGCTTTGTTTTTTTCAGCGGCAATTCGTAGAAGTTGAATTGTAGAGCGGTTAGTTCAATAACTGAAAATATGTCCTTCTATATCAGGGATTCCCAAACTATTTTGGGCAAGAGACCCCTTTTTGAAAATGAACTGATACCTCAGACCCCCATAGCCAATTTTTTTATCTTGTACGCACTTGTGCACGCTTTTCGACTTGTTCGAGTTTTTTAAAGTACAACAATGATATTTCCTACTAAAATATTAGTCATTCTTATAATAAGTTCGTACACGTAACACAACTTATACAGTATCTTGTTTTTAAGTTTAAAATAAGAACTTGTGTTAATTAATAGGGGTCGATTTTTAGACCTCGTCGACCCCCAAAATCAGTTTTTGTTTATGTCGACCCCTGGGAAACCGATTCCGATTCCCTGTGAATCCCAGTTCTATACCAACAGTTGGCTCGTCTTATTTTTGCATGAATATTAAAGTTGTCGAGCTTACCTGGTAGAGGATAAAACTATTAAACTATTGTGTTTCAAGTCAACTTAATTTAGTATTGCGGTAACAATAACAGTTGTGTCCTATTGTTTAAAAAAAATCATGAGCTTAACAGTAATTCTCATCCACTGGACTGAAAAAAAAACAACAAAAGCCATTTAATTTTTAATTATATGCAAGACTTGGACGTACAGTTTCTGAAAGGCAAATCAACACAAATATTACATAATTAACAGACTGTTCAAACTCATGACGTCTAAGTACCTACCTACATACTGTAATCGGCTGGCTAAATTGTCAACACCCCATAAAATCACTTGACATGTGTTTAGTTATGGTTAGCCTTACAGAAAAAGGGTTAGTTATAATTTCCATAACCGGCCTATAAAGATCCCACTGCTGGGACACAGGCCTCTCTGTGAGAGGGAGTGGGCCTTAATCCACCACGTGGGCCCAGTGCTTGGTAGATGTCACGTCATGTCTTCCAATTTTTGGTTCTAGGACATGCCGGTTTCCTCACGATAAATCCTTCATCTTTTTGAGTGCAGTGGTGATGAAATAATTTACGCAAAGTAAATCGCCTGTCAGGGTTCGAACCTACGACCTGTAACTCGTAATTTGCAGCCGTTACCTCGGCCACCACTGCTCTCGGTGTAAATTTAAGTACGTTTATTTGCTCAATCCAAAACATCTTATAAATATTATTTGTAATAGCCAGCTATACACAGAGTATCGTTTGCAAATTACCTAATTGACTCATCGATATTGCTTTATGACGTAAGTATGAATTCCTATTTGTTTTTTCGCTTAATTGAAATAGCATAGGAAAACTTTTCTAATCGACAATTAACGACATATCATTTGCAGTTCATCAAAAACATTAATCACTAGTTATATTATTATGTACATTAATAACAAAAGGTATTTTATCTGCCATCAATGTCACGATACAAATCTATGAGCTATTTATCCTTCATTAGGGCCAAACATTGATAAATGAATAATAATGGCATAATTGGATGACTTTATAATTAGATAATTAGAAGTTGTAATTGATAAAATGACACTGTTCTGCAATTAACTATCACGCGATGTCGACGAGATTGTAAAATTAATTTATGTATAGCGTGGTAGCCATTCATTCAGGATATGAAATAAATTAGGTTCCAGACCAGTCAGTGATACACAAAATGTAACGCTTGATTGCTTTTGCAGTATTCGAGACCAGACCAGTCGAGATTAGACTAGTAGGTACATACCTACTCTAAACTAAAGTAATGAACTAAGCAAATATTTCAAGGAAACCAATTCTAGCCGTATTCGATTTCAAGCACCTTGATTCTGTTGTCGCTCAGATAGTCTGTTCCAATTATCAGACAGATATGTTCCACAAGCCAACCCCCCTTTCGTGCAAGAAGATGAGTCAATATATAAACGAGCAAGGGTAATTGAAGCATAAAATACGTTATTCGCTATAAATTCTTTGTTAATTCTTCGGATTTACCTATACTATCCGAAAACAGTATCATGCTCCAACATTCTCTATCTGTTTAAGAAATTTTTCTCTTTCTACTTCACATTTCTCTAGTTTTCCTTTTGTTTTTTAACTCAGCGTCGTAGGAAAAAAGCATTACATTATTCGGCCGGAAAGCCCGTCGCTTCGATTCAGCTACTCTGAACATTTCGTAGAACCTTGACATTGGGAACAGAACCAGTTTACCGAGAGGTAGGTACAGACAACAACAAAAAATATGAGTTACGTAGCTAATTGAGACTGAATCACACCGACAGCTTTTTTTGTGTACTGTAGTAATTGCACGTACACCTACATAGCCTGAACATAGTCGCACAAAATACGTGACGTAATCAAAATATTAACAACCAATTTGGGAATTCTATAAAATAAAACCTCGACTGGAATTGCAGAGAAGGCGGACTTAGTCACGAATATACCGGGTCCATTTCTATTCCCACATAGGGAAATTTGTGTAGAGTCAGTGCCTTACAAATTAATAGTTTCACGTCTGTTTTTAATTATGAATTACGTGTTTGTGATAAGTGTGATAACACCCACGAGTCTACGAGTGAGATCGTACAGAGTTCTTATTCTTTTAGTGGTTTACAATTTTCTATGTTACAAAAGAATTTCCCGCATAACAGTTGCCAAATTCTTTTGAATACAATAATTTCACTGTACAAACAATGAGCAGTTTAAACATTATGAGCGGCAAACTTTCAGAGGAAACAGATTTAAAAATAGCTCAACAAAGAGTTTAGTGCGCTTGCGTTGTTTGCGCCTGAAACCTAATTAAAATTCTTCATTTTTATATAAAATGTCGAAAAAGAAAACAGTTTTGCTGAGCACATAAAACTAAGCTCGTTAAGCAGTGTAATGATAAAGTGTTACAGATACTGAAGGCAATTATTTACTTCGCCACATCTTAAGATAACTTGCTTCTCACATATTTGTAATGTCCAATACGTGCTATGTACTTTGACTCACTGTACAAATTGCTACTTCGTTTACTGCTGAAGAATGCGTATATGAATGAGGTTTTCAAGATATGAAAAATTACTGAAACGAATGAAAATATTGACGACGACCATTTAGAAAAATGTTTTGCACGATATTTGGTGACTGCTGAAGTACCTTAACTACACTTAGGTCAATAGCAGATAATATCGTAACTGATTGTTTGATTTTGTATTTGAGATACTTATTAGATACATACGTAGGTACACACTAGGTACTGGAAGCTACTAGAACTTCAAAGTCCATTAACGCACGTGATAAGCAACGAAAGGCTTGAGGCCTGAGGGCACTTATAAAAAACCGAAATATTTAATTTCTTGTACAATAGTTTTATAACAATCAGAGCGTGTCCGAATAAGAAAAAACCGGCAAACTGCGTGTCAGAACATGCACAATGAAGGGTTCCGTAGTTAGGATGAATTTATCCCAAAAACAAATTAACACAAACATGTTCTTCCATATATTCGAACTACAAATTTCAGATTGTACCCACAATATTGAGAGATTTACGATATTATTAAAATAACTTTATGTTAAGACCTTAAACGTCTTATAGGTTTTCCTGTAATCTATTTATGCATAGAAATATTTCCGGCATTTTTTTATCAAAAAAAAGGGCTCAATTGTTTCGGACATAAGGGGGTAATGGTAAACTCTAATCTATTTTCTTAAATAGCTTTAAAAGTAGGTATTTATTTTAAAATTATAAAAACAAATATACTGTAGACCCTCACAGTAAGCCCTTTCATTAAATGTGTCACACAGGACAGTTTGTAAACTTTTGAACTTTTTAAATTTTCTAATTTGTCCCCCAAAAGTGATGAATGATGAATTTACGAAAGTTTGAATATGGGGGATATTCAAACTTTCGTAAATTCGGAGCAAAAGAGCAGCTGTGACAGACACGAGCGTGTGATCCTATAAGGGTATCATTTTTACCTTGTGCTGTACGGAACCCTAAAAAAGTTAATGGATATTGAACTTAGTAGCTCGATCGTCTGTCCTTCTCAAACTAGCGACGCCAAACAGAGACGTGATACTCCAAAAAGTTTTTTTTTTCTAACAAAATTACCGAGTCATGGGGGCTTACGGAGCGTAACCCCATCGTTTTCCTTCTCTGTTCTCGGGATGCAATTATGGCCGGCCCGGAGCCACGACCATTATTATCTGAGAGAATCAAAAAACACGCGAGTATGTAGTAAGAGATAATTGGCTCTACCTCGCGGCAACCGAGCACACCACAGTTCGTCCACACTCACATACCAAATTATGATTATCTAAATATGCTGCACGTTAATATTTTTGTGGCTGCTTTAATTATTTAATTGAATGTAATTATAAGTCAATTAGAACATCCTAAACATTTTATAATTTGTACGTCATAATATGGAACAAACATTAGCTTAAAATTTCAAATAATACACGGCTTGCTGGCTTCGAGTAGTTTGACGACATTCTCAGAGTTTCTTAATATTTGTTTACCTTGATCTTCAAATCATTCGGCTGTGTCGATTGGGTCAAACGGGATAAAAAGGCGAGCTTTATTATAATAATAGATATATAACATACCATTCGCTCAAGTTGACCTTTCAATGCAAATGCAATTCGTCGTAATGTTGCAAACATTTATATCTTATCAGTTGCAAAAATCTACCAACAAATACTATAACAGCTATCAAAAACGGAAATTCTGAAAAAATATTCGTCGTAAAAGCACAAAACTTACCTACGTGATTGATCACATTTATTTACGTCGATGAAATACACTGATATTCTGATAAATAAAGAACTAGGTACATTATCTAACTATCTACTAATACTTATATACATACATATAAATATTTTTTTTTTTTGTATTTTCATAATAATAGCTTTTTACTAAATGCATTTATACGATACCAATAACAAAATAACGTTTTTTTTAGTTTTTTCTCTTTGTTTGTTTGTTCCGGCTTATCTCAGAAACGGCTGGACCAATTTTGACGGGACTTTCACTGGGAGATAGCTGATGTTATAGGGAGTTACTTAGGCCACTATTTAATTTATTTTAGAAAAAGTCACACGGGCGAAGCCGCGGGCAGCAGCTAGTCGAATAATATACAACGCATGTACTTTAGAACGCATTTAACAAAAAATAACCGATAAGGTAACAATGTTAATTAAGTGCGTCCATATAATTATTACGACATTTCTTGATCATTATCACTTTTGATTAAAATCGCAAAAAAAAAACCTGATTTATTTGAAAATAAATCAGGTATTTTTTTGCGAACCGGTCATACCTGTTTTTTTATATTTCTACTATGGATCACACATAGGTACCTAAGTAGAGTAGTTCAGTTAAGAACGTTTATGGTCTTCTTAAGGGGAATCCGCAGCTGTAGCCCGCGAAATACACATTTTCTAGGCTAGTGTCTGGTTGTATCTTAATCAAAATATGATTCAGATGTGTTTTTAAAGAATTATAATCTCCAACTAATATTCTAAGGGCTTTGCCCACAAACTATGAGACTGCGGGCTTGGAGGATGCCAAGAATGCTTTTAAAATGCTTGCCCGGGTAAAGATTTTCCAGACAACCCAAAATCTCAAAGGAGTTGGGACGATATTTATTGCGATTCATTTCAACATACAAATTGATTCTGAGCCGCAGTTCAGGTCCGGATCGCGCACGATTTTTGGCGGTCGGAGCCAGAGAGGCCGGTCATTGGCTACATGCCCATCCTTCTCCATATACCGGAACCTTCCTGGATCCTACCTCGCTTCGTCTGGCGACTGGTTTGCGGCTTGGGGTCACGGCATGCGCTCCACACATATGCCCTTGTGGCACGGACGTGGACCGACTGGGCCACCACAGACTTTGTTGTCAAAAAAATGCAGGCCGATATAATTAATGACACAATCCACCGGTCTCTTGCCAGCATCAATGTGCATGCTCTTCTTGAGACGACTGGCATTGTCAGATATGATGGCAAAAGACTTGATGGTGTGTCTTTGGTTCCGTGGAGTTTGGGACGGACGCTTGTGTGGGACGCTACCTGTGTAGACACACTGGCACCGTCCCACCTCCAACGGACTACTTCTAAAGCGGGTAAGCGGTCTAAGCGGCGGAAAATGCCGAAAATCTGAAACTTATAAAATATAGAGGCCTTGGCAGAGAGTACAACTTTGTGCCCTTTGAGAGTGAGTGCTCGAGGGCCTTTTTTAGGTTTAACTTAGTTTTAATTTATTTTAGTTAATGTTAATAATCATCTTGTAATTTGAATAGTTATCTCTAAGTTAGATTTGTTCCCCAATGTCATAATTACATAAAAATTGAGATACTTTGATAATTTGATACTGAGATAATTTGAAGTACGCGGGCTACACCTGCGGATTCACCTTAACACTTTAGTGGGATGCGAACCGTGTAGGTCGCAAAATATTATGACCACGATCGAGGAAATGAAACAATGAGGGTCATTAATTCACTGTAGTCTCTCTGCCAACTTGATGTATGTAATTGTAGGTCATCAGGCTGATTGAGGCAGTCATATGAAGTCATGTTACTATACTTACTTTGCACCTCCAACCTTGCTACATCGAAATCTTAAATAAGTGCCCTTAAACTTTTGTTAAGATTCCCAGCCAACTTGCTTGTATGATGTAGGTATATAATTGTAGGTCATCAGGTTCATTCAGGCTGCCATGTGAAGTCATTTTTAACCGACTACCAAAAAGGAGGATATTTTATACTTTGCACAATTCCGACCTTGCTGCGTCGATATTTTAAATAAGTGCCCTTAAACTTTTGTTAATAATTACAAATTGGTGGAGCAAACATCTGGCTGTACAATTATTAAAACTTGCGGTCAATATCGATGAAAATAAATTAACATTAAAGATTGAGTGTCGCAATATTTCGGAAATCAACCATAATGAAGTACAAGCCATAATTTGTATGACAAGAGCCTATTCATTAATTAACTTCGGACATTACCTTCCGAAGGTAAAGTTATGCGTATATGTTTCAATAAGCAAGGCTCCTAGCGATGCATGAAGAATCTAATTACATACAAAGACCCTTTCGTCCTGCCTACACGACTACTATCTGTATTAGCAATTAGCTGCCATAGAAGGAACCTTTGTAGAAGAACAGCAGCGTCTATAAGATTCGGAATATATTATAAAAGAAAAATAAACTTATAACAAAAACCTTTTCGAGGACATTAATAAGTGCTACGGCCCTGCGGTGGAAGGGCGCCGATTCGTACCAACCAGTGTCAGATCCTTAAATGACAACCCGGAAACTAACAGCCGGATGTTGTCATTTACTTACATTTTCTAAAGATATTTAAAGGGGTCGATACCACTGTTGAATTGTTAAGCTTAACTTTAGTTTAAAGTTAGGAGCATTTTTGGTAAGCAGCCATGAAATCGATCTGAATTGAAAAGTAATGCCGAGTAATGTGGGTACTTAAAAGCAAAATGTTAACTGACAGAACATTACGCAATGCCAGGCCAAGCTCCACCTTCCTGAGTTATTTTAAAATAGCGAAACAATAAAATGTTACTACCTTCTTAGAATATTAGAATGGCTGTGTGCGTTGTCAGCGGGCAGTCACGTTAAACGGGCGCGCCGCGGCGCCTCCCCCGAGGGAAGCCGACGATTACCTCATTGCCATTTGTGGCGTTTGAATCCATTACTACATCACACTATGTTCAAACTCGATAACTAGGTGTGTCTCCTGCACCTGGATAACGGACATTTAATTAATATTCCTATTCATAAAACGGATAGGTAACATTCAATAAATTAATTCAAATTACTACCTAGAGACATTTAAACGAGAGTCACGTTAATCGGCGGGTTTTCGGCAGTGCCAATTATGAAAGCTTACTAGACAGTTCGCGAAATTTGAGCAATTAGAAAGGACCAATAAAAATCCCCAAGTTATCTGTAATTGGTGACGCAGTAGCTAGGTAGCTATCGAACGTCTGCTGGGGAATTTCTGTATCCAATCAAAGAGAAAGTTTGGTGAAACAAACCTAATGTTTTATGGAGAAACAACATTAGATACACAAATCAAATGGAGATTCTAAGTACAAAATTCAATCTGCCAGTGGACTATGATTCCAAGTCCGACAAGAGCAGTGCCTTAACATTTTGCCTTTTCGTTGCTGATGCATATTAATCATCAGTTGGCCATCTGCTTATGGCAGACCTTTCAGCTATACTATCTGCGTTTTAGCATGGCAATAGCGGTCATTGCAACTAAATAAATCCAAGTCCATGAGCAACTCCGGCCTCAAAATAGATCAATCAAACAATTGTGTGCGGTCCGAATGTGGGTGTCCGAATATGAGTGATAGCAACATTTTGTCACATTGGTCAAGTAGGTAGGTAGCATGGATCGTTTCTATAAAGATCTGGGTATAAAAAGAACATGACCTGGACCACTTTGTACTCACCCACGCTACAGTTGTAAGGCAATTGAGGGAAGAGTATTATTGTGCACGTAGGCGAAAACAGGTTAGCAACGGGGACTGGCCCGCTAGCGTTGATTGCAAAGATTGGACAAACAGCTCACTCTGTGGTAGAAAACGACCACAATATCATTTATGTGAAACTTAATAGGACAAATCCTTGATACAGCTGTAAGATCCTTATAGTAACCTTAAATTTTTCGTGATCTTTTTTTGAAATAAGATGTATCGACCACATCTGTCACTGCAACCTGTTAGGTCTACCACTAGCGTATATCTGTATTAAAATCTAGGTATACCTTCCTTATACAAAGTCATTTAAATATTTATCATTCAAATGATTCATATAAACGATAACTGGTAGACTATGTAGATAATTATCCATTTATTAGTAATTACCGCGTGCCTTTTCTCACTAATCATTAAAAAAATACTATTATATCCTTTGTTGTAATGTTTTGTATCCGGTGTGTGTCATAGAAATCTTTTTACCATTTATGCGGGTTTTTTCTGATTATAATAGAACCATGTTTTGAATGATTAAGTGGTTCTGGACTGGTAATGATTGCATGCGGGTAAAGGCCACTACGCCAAAGACTATTATGGAAAGTCGAAGGCTGCTCGAAGCGAACAGCCAACAACATTTCATCCTCTGGGACGAAATTGTCATTGTGTACTTATTAACATTGAATTCCTTACGATGGCCATAAAATAATATGTCATAAGTTCTTTGTAACAAACAACACGAGGTAAAATAAATAACTAAAGAAAATAAAGAAAATATTTGTTAAGTAGAAATTCGGGCCAATTAAGTCCAAAGTTACGTAACGGTATGCCACTGTGATTTACCATGGTGTAAGAAATGTGACCCTGTGCTTATTATTACTGATACCGCTAATATTATTTTGTCACTGGCAAAAGTTACAATCAAGCATTTACGTTTATCCACCAATAAATAAAGGCGTGTCGGCGCCACGCCAAAAAGGATTAAAATAACTTTTTCTCCAAACAAATTCCACTGTGATAACTGATAAGTGGTAACACTTTGATAGGATTATGTGTGCTCAGCTATGACGTAAATCTTTTGGAAAGGTGTAGCAAGATAAGGCCAAGATCATCTCAATATCGAACTGAGTAATCTCTATCAAAATGTTTTTAAAAGTGATGTTTTCTGGAAGTAGTACAAGATTACATTAATCGTGATTGATATCAATGATAATTTATTCTATTTAAATAAATTTTCAACAAAAAAAAACAAAGTTGTATTTGTCAGTAATAGTTGTCACAACGTGTATTTTAAGTGGTATAGAAAGAAGTGAAACAAATAATAGTTAATTTAAAGTAGACTCCTTGATCACATTTGAGTCACAAAACCAAAACTGTTCCAAATACTACTCGGTTAACCTATTTATTTATTTATTTTAGTGTGTGTTACCCTAGTATTTAAACAAACAAATAATAACTTTAAAATTTATGATCTTGGCAAGCCTGTTGCCGACACTGGGGGTCGTCGTCGTTTTTAAAGCGAATCGAAAACTTGTGCATTACGAGCGCATCCATTTGTTGGCAGAACCGCAGACGATCCTGTGTCAACAGCATTTAAATAAGATATAGGTATATATTATATCTATTCTGATTTGTGAATTTGTGATACATTTTCTACGTTGTTCTTGCAAAACTTAGGATATGTGTAAATGCAGGTGTTGTTACATATTGTTTAAGTTCTACAACGCATTTAATTAAAGAAAACATAAATATTTAACTAATTAGGTACAAAGTTACAAACAGTTGATTAGCAATTTCGACGAGCCTTAGCTCGTGCAGACTGGCGCGATATCGCGGGCGCGACAGGCAGTGCGATACTTTCCATGAAGTTTTCATAGAAATTTTGCTACGAATGACCGCGTCGCGCCTGTCTGCGTGAGCCTTTATTCAAAGTATGTGCTAGGTATAATTTATCCGCCATTGAAAAACAAGTCTTCTTAAGATATTTTTAGAATAGAAAACTCGCTTTGTATGTATCAAACATATGCATAAAATAAAATGTAGAAACATAACATAGCATCACGCCTTGTTTCCCCGAAGGGTTGGGCAGAGGTGTACCTGTAGTACACCCTGCACATTTCGCCAGTTATGTTTTAAGTCCCATGTAATATCGAGCCTATTGCCATCAACCGGGCACAAATCCAGACTCCGGGCTGCTACTGAGAAATTCCACATAGAAAAACCCAATAATACTTTGCCCGACCCGGGAATCGAACCCAGGACCTCATGCTCAGCAGTAGCGCTTGCGACCACTAGACCAACGAGGCAGTCTATAAAATGTAGAACTTTTTTGTATATTCATCGGTCACATTTATTATGGGGAATTTGTACACACGGCTACATTCAGACTATACATTTCCAGTATAGGCTGATTTCGCATCGTATAGTATTTCCGTACAATGTTAGGTCAGCATTTACTGGAAATGTATAGCTTGATATTTAGCCGTGTGTCCATGCATCGTAGGTCAATGAACCTTGTTTGGAGGAACATATTTAACGCCTGTACGGCGCGGCAGTCACCGGCGGTTATTTAACCGTGGTTGTCAAAACCTGTTATGATATTCATCTCGATGGTCTCTGGATGATATGTGCTTGACAGTACCCACTCAAGTGATCCTACAACCTGTTCTTACTTGAAAAAAAAGACTGTATTTTGTATTGTTTACCAGCATTAAACAATAATTCACTATAAAAATTCTACCAAGTAGGTGGTACCAATAGTTGACTGGTTAGGGCATACAACCTTGAAGAAATAAAAACAAAAAAACCAATAGGACACTATAGCGTTTATTTCAGTCAGAAGCTCAGATCTACAAAACTTTTACGACTACCGTCATTCGCTAAGTTAATGTCGTTTATGTTTAGTCAACTTATGAACAAGGACTAACTGCATGATACACGATCGATTCGTAATCGATACGAACTAAGAATTATAATCAGGCTCAAAATCATAATCGCTAAAGGCCTCATCATCAGCCTAGCCTTTTCCCAACTATGTTGGGGTCGGCCTCCTGTCCAATCGGAAGCAGCTGAATACCAGTATTTTTCATGCTATCTGACCTCCACAACCCAGCCACTGTGTAATACGATACCCCTTGGTAAGACCCGTAACGACTGTCAAAGATCCACGAAAAACAGCCGGGACCAACGGTCTAACGTGCTTTTCGAGGCACGGAGGAGTCTCGGTATGTAAATATGGTTACCCATCCAACCCCGGCAAGCGTACCTTAGTCTGATCGACCCGTGCGGCTGTTATTTATTACCTAGCCACGAGCTCCTCGCTAAAGACCTATATGTATGATAAAAAACTTATTCGTATAGCGCCCACAAAGTACGCAACAAGTACATAAAGGTATGCCCATTCTTAAGAAATCGTATCCGGAATGTCAATTAAATGCTTAAAGGCAAATCAAATTCTGTACACGATTTTAATACGTAGACACCGTGGTAATGTGGCCTTACTTTACACTGTAATAATAGTTTCCTGAGTGAAATTACAATGAGGTTCTATTACTAATTAATTAGTTTGCAACTTGTGGCTTATTGAGTATGAGTTGATATAACCAACAACGCGGCTACAGTAATTATTTATTCACTTAGGTAATGCATATTTATTGTTTAGATGAGCTAATATTTCACAAGGCACTTCCTAGGAAACACAGAAACTTATTAAAGTCTTAGTCGAACAAAAGTAGAATAGGTACTTATTTTACCTACCTACGACGACACGGAAAGCTTAGCTTCATTTTTATGTCGGGAATTAGGTATGCCCTTGAATCTAAAAATATATAAAAATATTTTACTGAAAACTGCATCACATAATTCAGTAAATAAGTAATGTGTTGTGTGTGTGTAGGTATCACATATAGTGTTAAAAAAGGTAAATATTTTATCATTTCACAATAAGTGTATTATAATTTGATAATTATGTAAAGGTTCTTGAGATAAGTAGTTAACACTTTTAGAGGTAACGATACTGTAAAGCGCTAACTTGCCTGATAAAATGTTGTTTGCCACGCTAACTTTTCAAATTAAATATCTGACTTCAGAAAACATCGATAAATTTACAAAAAAAAACGAAGTAATTTTATCTCTGGCTTTAAATCGTAAGTAAATGACATCTGTACGATAGGGGGAAACATTGTGAATATCAACGTAAATAAACATTAAACAATGACATACATATAACTTATCTTAAATATATAAAGTGTCACATTCCACCAGCTCGCCATGACCTCATTCATTTCCAGTAGCGTTTTCCAGTAATCAGTTATCAGTCGCTAAGTACTTGTTTTTCCCTGTTATTTGTTTTAAAAGTAGCTTTTGCCCGCGACTTCGTGCGCGTGAATTTTCTTGTTATAACATAAAAAATATATCCTATGACACTCCGCAATACTGTAGCTTCCCATTAGAGAAGAATTATCGGAATCGGATCAGGTTTCACAAACAAACAAACTCACAAATTTTACCTCTTTACAATATTACAGCTTAGCATTATAGATTTAAGAAAAACTGTATTCACCTACCTTATATTTTTGAATACCTATATAATTTTTATATTTTTTTAGCTTTTGCCCGTGGCTTCTCCCTTGTGGAGGTCGGAAAGTATCCCACGTGATCACACTACCGGAATAAAAAGTATCCTTTGTCATAATCATAATCCAGGTCGTGGTCCTCCCATGTGCCAAACTTCATCCAAATCTGTTCAGCCGTTTTAGCGTGAAAGCGTAACAAACAAAACAAACTCACTTTCACATTTATAAGATTACTAAATCATCTTTTATATTTTTAGGGTTCCGTAGTAAACAAGGAAACCTTATAGTTTCGCCATGTCCGTCCGTCTGTCTGTCCCCGCTGTAGCTCAGAGACGCTTAGTACTAGAAAGCTGTAATTTGGCATAGGTACCATATTAATCACGCCGATAAAGTGCTAAAATATAATCATGAAAAAAATTGTTTTTTGGGTACGTAATGTGGGATGATATTTTTTTTCTCGTCTATGGTTTTTCCATGGTGTAGGGTATCGTTGGATAGGCCGTTTAAAAATATTCCCGGGTCTGTGAACACCACTTTTCGATAGGATCCGCTTGCGAAATATTACCTAAGCATAAAAGTGCTAATTTTTGATAACGAGTAATACCTAGTCCACCAACTTAAATTTGCAGTTTGAGAATTGACCGTGGCATGTATCGATGTATGGGAGAACATGTTTTTCAACTACAATGTTAAGTTTGTTTTGGGATAAATTCATACCAACTTCCCAACTACGGAACCCTTCATTGTGCGTGGTCCGACACACACTTGGCCGGTTATTTACTATAATAAGAGCTCTCGTTCGTGCAATGAACTGGGTAAACCTTAATAATGGTTACCTATATCTGAATAATGTTCATCGATGTTTACCAAACGGTTTCGTGACAAAGAAAGCTTGCCATTCCTAATGTCGCTTCAAAGGAAATTAATTGAAAAGCTGCAGAAAGTTACGTTTATTAATGGCTGCCTTGAACCTTGAATAACTAATGTCTCCCTCCCTGTGTCAATACAAAATGCTGACATGTCATGTCGTTATAATCACAGTGTTTCACTACAATATATTTTAGATACTATCATAATGACAGTTCTAGGCTCAGGAATATTCGAGGCCGGTCGCACCTACTCCAAAATCATCCATTATCATTTACCTTCACTAAGTAACAGAAAAAACATAAATTTTCATTTAGAATCCTAATCTTATATCAATTTATTGTGACGTCAAACAAATATTTGGGTCATTTCCAACGTATTGTAATAATACAGTCGGAACATAATATCTTCCAGCAGCATACCATTAAGTGGGGACATCAACAATGGATTTAACTATCTGATGATTAGATAGGAATTGTTCATATCGTCCTGAAATTAACCTTTGGGTACATACACTTGTTAGTTCTATGGAACAACGTGAACTATTAAAAAAAGTTACAAGAAATCAGTTTAATGCTAATTAATTATTTTTAGATTTCCGGAAGTATTTACATTTTAATGATCCACCATACTTAGTTACCAAAGACCATACGTAGATTGAAAAAAGAAATACTGGTACTTTAATAATCAAACCACGTTTGATAAATCCGTTGCTATTTTTATGCACTCGGTCATTGCGGAAATGGATATTGTAATTCCCGACCAAAATCACGAATCATTTACATTGTAATTTGAAAGTGTCCAAACTCTTTGGTAGCAGCTTGCCTGTCACGCCTTACCGTAACAAGATATGCGTCGTGGATTTTCGACCAAGCTCCGACATGAAGTAACGGTTGGCGACAAACGCTGAACTTGTCACTTCCGCATCCTTGCACAAACTTGTGAAGTAGACCTTAGCAGATCCGTACTAACTAGTCGACCGGGAGAATAGCATGGACAGGTTCTAATCAAATCAAACCAAAATATTTTTATTTCACATAAACCTACATGGGCACTTATCCCTTACTACACGTCAGAAGCTAGGTGCGTCGGAAGCTAGGTGGTCTCTCTAACGTCTAATGGATCAGCAGTGCTATTCTGTAACCTTCTCACCGTGAAAACTTAAGTGAAGTGAACGTGGAGTGAACTGTCAGTGTCATCCCAACTGATGCTAGGGATGGACCAAAGATTACATTCACAATCATAATCGAGATTTTAATAATATTTTTATGCTATTCCTATTAATCATAATCATAATCAGTTAACTGATAAAATAAACGGAATCCCATTACCCAAACGCGATGTGTTTTGAAGAAGCGATAGTCGATTGAGTCGACTAAAGACTGTCCGACGGTATTCAGCGTTGTTATTAACCCAAATCAATTCAATAAGAAGAGATAACCGAGTGTGTCAAGTGATCGAGTGCTAAAAGTGTGCCTGGCTGACGGACTATAGAATTTATCCCCTCACAAACTATGTGGAAAGCTAACTAAACGATATTTGTGTCTATGTACATAAGCCATTTGAATAAAAAACGTGCGGATTATTGAATAAGTACCTTTCTAATATTTTATTATAGGTAGGTAAATTTATACTGACCTACGCGTTGCCTATAATAAAATAATATGCATAAAATCTCAGTCATCAATACTATAACAAAATTCAATAGTTTAACTGACACTCGCGCAGCGCGCGCACCGGCCGGCGGGCGGCTAGGCTCACTTCATCCAGCCCAAGTGAAGTGATGTTGCTATGGCAACGAGAATCGAGTGAAGTGATAAGATCACGACACTCGCGTGTCGCGCTCACCGATTCACTTCACCTAGCCGATTCACTTCGGCGCGGGTGGTTACCATGGTTACGAGAATCGGGTGAAGTGATAAGATCACGCCGCGCTTGCGCGTGAGGCGCTATTATTAATATCAAGTAGAGATTTTTTTTTAATTTGCCCTTTTTTATTTTTAAATTTTTAAATGCGCGACAAACTATGGTGATGGTGAAAAATTTGGTTTTACCACCTTTATATCAAAATCCAAAATAGTGGCTACAATCATTTTTCATCATGGGTGTCCTTTTCATGGTTTTCGGGGGTGTTAAATCCCATAGTGAGGACAAAATTAAAAAGCAAGATGGCGGCTGCGGAAATGTTCAGATTTTTCATCATGGGTGTCGTTTTCATGGTTTTCGAGGGTGTTAAAGCCGATAGTGAGGTCAAATCTAAAAAGCAAGATGGCGGCTGCGAAAATATTCAGATTTTTCATCATGGGTATCGTTTTCATGGTTTTCGGGGATGATAAATACGATAGTGAGGTCAAAATTAAAAGCGAAGATGGCGGCTGCGAAAATGACCAAACCTAATGGAATAAAAAAACCAAATTGAGTTTCTGACTCAATTTCTGCTTTGCTATTTTATTTAAAAAAACCCTTAATAGTTACGTTTCAACACTTAAACACTAGTTTTGAAATAATATAAAATGATCAATAGAATTAGCATACAAATATTATTAAAATCTCGATTATGATTATAATGCATTATGCTTGGTCACTCCCTAGCATCAGTAGGATGACACAGACAGCTCACTCCACGCGAGTTTTCACGGTGAGATTTTTATAGAATCGACATGCAGGTAGTTCACACACTTCACACCTTTACCTGTCTGCTCATTTTCGGCAAACTGACCACCGTGACTGGCTAACGCAACTTCATTGTGGCTCTTCCTGTCATGTCCATGAATTAGACAAAATAGTATAACCGGTCTCCCATGTTCACCCGTATCGTCATGAACACCGACAATAGTGGTACAAATATTACCATAGTAATCAATGCGTGACGCTATGGTTAATAATTATTAACACCTGCACGCAGTTGTCTGTGGATCCAGCCTAGCGTAAACACAATCTGTGGTCATTAGAATATGGATATATTTAATTCGATACGCTGTATTTAAATACGTACACGATAATAGGTACAGGGCTAACTAGATGTCGCTATTAATAGCTTCCTAGCTAGCTACCTAAAGCAGAATTCTTTCAGGCTTACAAAAGAAGCTTCGAGATCTCAAGATGTCAAATACGTAGCCAAGCATTACCATTGATTTTACCATTATTATTGTTTTGATGCTAAATTGAATGTAGAACCTACTTGGTGTATCAGGGACTTAGGTAGGTATACGAGTACACAACGTAAGTCGTAAAAATCAACTCGAGGTAAATGGTTTAAATATTGATTTGTACCAGCACTTATAGTCATTCAACATGGCTCTACATTTACTTACATTTAAATTTTCATAATATTTTCTTTCGCACAGCCTGCATATGCCAAAATTCTGAGACATCTTTAAATCAATAACTAGAATTCTGAAGGCGACCATGGTGATATTTCACGAGAAAGGAACGATTCCCTTAAAGTTTTGAAACCTAGTAAAATGAAGTAGAATGTGCCTAACATAATCAACAATACCGGATTGTACAAATAAATAAGCCTAACAATGAATTACGAGGTAGTCACACACTCCAGTTGGACAGTTGGAGACGCAGCGACTTATTTGTTATCATAAAGTATTAACACACTCATGATAGCTAAATCTAAATCTAGTGCAAACACTAACTACCTACTTACATCTCTAGTAATTTATGTGGACAGGCTGACATTTTAAACCAGTTTTAACCGAAAGGTACAAGGTCTACAACTCAGACAGTTAATTGTAGAAACTTGACAAAAATCTGATTTGTGTGTCCTCAGCTTCATGCAGGATGTGCCCAAGCCTTGTATACTACAATAACCAATCCATCTGCCAAATGAAAAGCAGTAGTATTCTTCCAGTTGAATCGTTGTTAAAGATGTTATTGAAAGGTCAAGCTAGAAAGAATTACCTATTGATCGTAAGCAAAAAAGACAGTCTAAGGCTTTGAAAACAATTTTCTGGTGCGAAATCATGAAGAGGAAGATGTAACGAGTCTGTTTGTTTCATCCATAAAATAATGATCAATCCTACAGTACCTAGTATAGGTATGCAATCCAGTCCGGAAGTGCAATGCGGTTAATATTCATATTATATCACTTAATTTCCAAGAAACAGACCATAAAACGGTTGTAAGTTACTGAAACGCATTAAATTACTGAGTACAGGTGTAGGTGTACTCGTAGTTTTGCGCCCTTTAAGACCTGACATCGGGCTTTTATGGCAAATAATTACTCAGTGGCGCGGTCATGGTAAACTGCATAGACCTTGTGAAGTTGCGAGTGCTTGCACACACCCGAAGGAATTATGAATTACTGCCAAGGTCTTAAGGAATGGAATATATGTAGATTTTTATTGAATTGCTTTGAACATAACTACACTAACAAAATCTAAAAAAAGGGGGTAGGTAACACATTTCATGGTGAATGGTTTTCAAATAGGTTAAGTTAAAAAAAAAAAACTGTTATCTATGACTATGAAACAACAAGGAAAATTACAGTAGGTACGAGTATCTTTCGTGTAAAATAGACAATAGGTTCAGAAATAAATAAAATTACATTATCCTCAATTCAATAGGTAGATCATGTTCATCTAAGTTTTAATTAGGTAAAGGTATCACTCACGCTGGATTTTTTGCTGAAGGTGAACAATACACGCACTATCGATGAAAACAAATGTAGTTATGATACAGTGTCAAAACTGTCTGTATAATTACGGGTGATACTTTTGTCCTTCCGTTGTTCTGAGCTTGTAAAAACAAAATCAAAATATCCGGGAACAACAAACACTCATTTAACGAGATAATGATGGCACCAATCACTATAATTAAAACTATTCTGTACAGTTCTTCCACAAGTGGTTCAACTACCCGAGCTTTATCTGGTATCCGCCGTTTTCCCAATTTCCTGTGAATTGTTCCATTCAGTTCAGTGTCACAGTATATAGGTCTAACAACTGGACCGTTCACCCTATAATAGTTAATTAGTGTAATTTGCGTCCGGTCACCAGTCCATCACACGAGCCATTTCCCTACAAAACAGAAGTTATTACTAAACCACAGCACCCTTTATCACTTCCATTGTTCCAATAGCCGAGAGCCAGAACAGTGAAAAATGTTAATCACCGAACTGTAAATGTTATCAGATCTAGTGAACTAGCGATGTATATCGTAGCCTTTGGAAAAAGCTGTTTTTTTGTAATAAAACTTACGTGTAGCATAAAGTGACCATACGTCCCGTTTTGAACGGGACTGTCCCTTTTCTCGGTCACCTGTCCTGTTGACCCCGGACAAACTTCCGGGTTGCAAAATAGTCCCGTTTTCGAAACCGCGCGAAAATTCCTCTTTCCTCAAATTTCATTTTTACTGTCAGAGGAACTTTGCTTTATTATTTGTAGTGAAGCTGGTGAACCGGTTACCGGTTGTTATAATAAAAATAATTATAATTAATCTGAATATAATTAAAGTGAACATTAAATGTATTAACCACTGAAGTACTGGGCGCGATAATGTCATAAAGTTACACTTTTTATAAATAAAGAACATTAAAAAGTAGTGTTTATTTTCAATGTTAACCTGCTAACTGACGTATATAAACCTATGTCCCGTTTTGAGTTTAAAAATAAATGGTCAATTTAGTGTAGCATCATAATTTTACTGTTTCTAAAGATTATAAGACCCGGTCATATTTAACTCTTGTGAGCTGAATAAGTAATTATGTTTTCCATTTATAGACTCAATAGTTACGTTTAAACTAAGTTAGATTGCAAAATGTAGAACGTTGTAGGCACGCGATAGCTAGACACGCATCAAGCGCCTGTCATCTGGGCTTAATCTAGTGATATTAGAATGCTTAAAGAGACTGTAGCACTATTTAATTTTGTTCACAGAGCCATGGGAGAGCTTGGAGCGAAGCTTGGGCTCGATGAGCTGACTGGTGGAGCCGCCAGTATCAGCAGGGCTCTCCTGGCAGAGTTTATTGGTAAGTGTAAAGAATTAACCTAATATAATCATGATTCTTTACATCATTAATTCATTACCTACTCCATATTATTATATTAATAATCTGAGATCATACAATACAAGCTCTGCCGTCATGATTATTTTGAAATATTCTCCGTCATTGGTCCGACCGTCATGCAGGTGAATAAAATTCCAACTATTATTGAAAGCTTTTAATGATATAATATACTCAATTATTAGAGAAACAACATAATAACATCCACAGACATGCTCACAGTTTTTCTATGAAAAATACACCTAACTAGGAATGATAAAATTCCACATTATGTTGACTGCCAGTGCCTTAAACGGACTCGTCTAACATCCCTAATAGGTGACATCAGTGAACACTTGCGAGGCTGCGTACCTTACTAAGTTATGTCATACGATACGATATGAATATTATACATTACCAACATTTATTGAATATGCAAAGATACACTTTTGGACATGATCGACAGAATGAAGCATGACGTTATTATAATCATGAAATATTCAGAAATAGCTCACAATGGAACAAAAACAAAAATTTAATATTCTCGAACACAAATGGATTATCTTAATATACCAGATAACTTCTTTTTGCATTGTCTTGTGTTACAAAATGCCAGTATGTTTATAAATAAATATTAATTTTCTCATCTAGAACTTGTTACATAATGACAGTCGGAGGAAAATAGAAGGGTAGGTTCATGCTCTTTCTAATTCACCGTGCATTACAAAAATGATATTATAAACGAGATCAATAATTCTACGAAATATATAATCAGACTGAATAAGGAAAACTCTAAGATCAATAATTTCTGAGGGTGGTTTGCGTCACCTTTACAACTTGAAAATGTACAGTAAAGTAATTCTGATGTCATAGTTACGATTGTTGACGTTTCTAAAGTCCAAATTTAAAAGTCACTTTTATAACAATGTAATGACCATTCATATCAGACAGTAAGTCTTTCGAAGATTGCCATTGGTAATCGCCACGCTTGGCCAGTGGCTTGGTGATAGCAGTATACTTATTTGTTATTGGCTTAAGACCATACTACTGTCGCTGGAAAGTTCAAAAGGGTTACCGAGGTCCCTGGCAACACAGGCAACAGAAGGAACACGGGTGGGTTTTAGTCAGTAAAAGTCTGACACACCCTCCCGCTCCGCCCAGAGCGGGAGAAGTTATTTGATTACTTCCCACCCAAAAAAAAAAACACCATACTACTGTAAACTATTGTCCAACTTCTGGACTTAGTCTCGAGTTCTCGATGACAATCTTCCGAAAAACGTACGAGGACCTTGTGCTGAGGCCCAAAGACGAACTCTTGACGTAAAGGTAACGTACTTAATCTCGAACCTTTTTAATGCACCTATTAGCAATACAGCATTATGGTGCCCATAGATATAAAGATAATCTTAAAACCAAGTCATTAATATTATGTGCGAAACGAGTATTATCAGTTTTAAAATCGTTTAAATTTACATTACGTTTAGGTACTCTGCATTTACTGAAAGAACCACACTGCTCAACAAGCTCACCTTCTTGCTTGAACCTTGAACCCTGACGATCTAAACCAGGGATTCCCAAAGTGGTCGATATCGACCCCTTGGGGTCGGAATTGGGTTCCCAGGGGTCGAAATAAACGAAAACTGATTATGGGGGTCGACGAGGTCTAAAAATCGACCCCTATTAATTAACTCAAGCTCTTATTTAAAACTTTCAAGATACTGTATAAGTTGTGTTACGTGTACCAATTTGTTATAAGAATGACTAATAATAAAAAAACTCAACTAGTCGATAAGCGTGCACTAGTTCGTACAAGATGAAATTTTTGCCTATGGGGGTCTGAGGTATCAGTTCATTTTGGAAAAGGGTCCCTTGCCCAAACTAGTTTGGGAATCTCTGATCTAAACGGTTCATTTCGTTGTCCAGGTACCCTATTACTGAACCTGTTCGGTTGCGGCGCCTGCATCAACATTTCGCAAGGCACTACTGCAGCACCAGACATCGTGCTCATCGCTCTTGCCTTCGGTCTTGCAGTCTATGCCAGTGTTTCAGTGAGTATTAGCTTCATGTGCAAAAAATCTGGATCTCTCCTTCCTTATGTTTATTTTATATTGATTGTGAATTTTATTGTGTTTATGATTTTAGTTTTGGTTGTAATTATTGTCTTTTATCACGTATGTGAATTGTTGCTGTAAATTGTTGTTTACATGAGTAGATGAAAATAATTTATTTATTATAGATAGCTATTGTGCAGTAACTACACTTACGTCCAGGGCCTCAAGTCTGCTATTACAATAGTGTCAGAATGGTCTATTATTGATTTCATAATTGTTGATTTTGACAAGTTTGATAATCTACTAATATAATGGCGTCATTAATGAGGATCGGAACAGACCATTATGACACTGTTGTAATTGCAAGCAGACTTGAGGCCCAGATGCTGTGTCAAACTTTAAATTTTAAACACACTATATTTATAAAATATAGTGCCGCCAATCAGGGGGTGAAGTACCTAGAAAGGCTAAATTCTAGCCTTTCTAGGTACTTCACCCGTCTTTATTGTATTGAACCTGTAAATTATATACATGCAACATTTGTTAACTTTGCAATCCCGTTTTAAAATAAACTATTTTATTATTATTATTATTATGTTTAGATGCTGTGTTCAGAAATAAAACCCTTGTACTTTTCTGTGAAGACTAGAAAACTATATGAAACCAAGAACTTCAGAATTTTCTTCAGCAGTTTACGAAGCTACACCAAATTTTGGGAGCTTCATTCCTTAAACCTGTATATTTTCTACAGTCTTAAGAGATGACACTAACTTTTCAATTTCTATCAGGCGATAGGTCACATCTCAGGCGGCCACATCAACCCAGCAGTAACCTTAGGTCTAGCATCAGCGGGTCGCGTGAAACCGGCGCGTGCGGTGCTATACATCGTAGCTCAATGCGCAGGCGCGGCGGCTGGCTCTGGCCTGCTAAAGGCGTTCACTCCTGATCGCGCGGCTGGCAAGCTCGGCGTTACCGGCCTCGGCACTGACGTCACGCAGCTGCAAGGCTTCGGCATCGAGTTCTTCCTTGGATTTGTGCTTATCTTCGTCGTTTGTGGGGTGAGTTTTTATGAGCTGAATTCATTGACGTGTTATGGGGACTACAGGACCTAAATGCAATTGTTATAAGTTTTATAATGCGTTAAAGTATATGATCCACTGCAGTAATCAAAATCAGAAAAATATATGATATTAAGGACATATGCTAGGTAGATAGTGTGTTGAAAACATAATATAACTAGTTTGATACGATAGGAAAAAATCACGAAGATACCTCTAAAAATGTCTTTTAACGAATAAAAACCATACTAATATACATGCAATCATTCTGATTTTTTGTCAGATTATTCTACAAGCAACATTAGCATAATAGTGTTTTATTTTTTTTATACAATATATAGCTTTTTTGTAAATCGATAATTGCTTCATATTTTGCAATAAATTACCAACGTTGTGTCATCGCGCTTCTCTTTCTTTTCTATGCAGTCCGACAGTGACCGCGCTTTAGGTGTTGTCGGCCTCTTAAACAAATTAAACATTTGCAACAGATTTATAGTACCTAGTCAATAGGTACCTATGAAAAAATTTACCACGATGACGTTCTCTTTGAGGACAATATATAGCCAAATGTAGTAATTACATGTAAAATACTGGTATTCAACTGCATCCGATTAGACTTGAAGCAGTCCCCGACATAGTTGGGAAAAGGCTAGACAGTTTGAAGTAGAAAAATGAGGCAAGAGCAGAGTACCTAGCAGGTACTACCTACTTCCTTAACCCTGGGTCACTAACCATTCGTAAAAGTTACGACGCGTACCTTGCGCATTGCGTGTTTTGGTAAGATCCCGACCTCCGTCACCCCACCCGTTTCTAATACCTTCCTGATTCGTCTAATTAGTGATCTGCAGTCACTCATTCCGGATGCCCGCTTATTAGATCGGGATATATCATATGAACCTCGTCAAATTTCAGACTAACTTTGCAACGAAATTTGAGGCAAATCGTTGCAGAGGTCTTGGCAAAATTGTAAACTAGATCAATAAAGGTTTTTGCCGAAACGTTTTCAAAACTCGCAAAACATGCAGCTGCAATATCACTACGCACTTCTGCAAGGGCTACAAAAAAGGGATTTGCAGGGAGCATATTGTTTGTATGTGCAATCATTTCTCAATGTAGGTTATTTCTAAAACAGATATGTTATTGGATAAAGAGAAAATTAAGACTGCTAATTAATGTCGTTTTGTGTCTTAAATGAAGTTGATAAAATAAATATTGTTTTTTTAATCCATCGTAAAATTTACGAATGGTTAGTGATAACGTTACTCGAAATTAAGGTTAGTGAGCTAGGGTTAAAATAACCATGACCTCTAGTTTTTTTCGGAAAGGCATATAAATATATGACTAATGCATTTCAGAGGAATTTGTATGTAAATTAAGATTGTAACTTGTATAACTACAGAAGAGGTCAGTGGGTCGTCTTAGGGGATATAATCTAGCTAGGGATTTTCCGGTAGGTATAATCGGAATTGACGGACGAAATCATTTTCCTAGTAACTTCGGTGCAACATCAAAAACGAGTAATAATAAAAAGCAATAAATATGAAAATACTGAGAACTACAGCGGACAAAATAACAATGATTACTTGCTTGCAGTAAAGATTAGATATTAAAACGTTACACAGAATCCTTAAGTAACGCCTAAAAATAAATATGATCCTCTGCCATTCGGTCATTAATCCTACTTCCGATAGCTGCGCTCAACAAATTATATCTGTCAGACACACCTTAAATGCTGAACGATATTGGAATCCCACACAGTATTCTCGCTTTTATTTGAGTTTCGGAAGAAGAAGAGGGTAGAGAAGACGTGCTTTCAGAAGCTGCATATTACCTAAGCCTAGAAATACCAAATACGCAAGTGATGGCGCGGAATATTAATATCATCAAGCTCAATAAACGTTGTAGGATTAATAGCGTAGTTATAGTTAATGAGTTAAACTATGGTGGTTCCATAGAATAATCAGCGAATGACAATTCTCGTACAAAACTCGCGCCGCCAGAGGTCGCATCAGTCGTATCGTGACACAACGTTATTAACGGAAACGTGCGCGGTAATCTGCGTTTTTGTAATGAAATAATTAAACAGTATCTATAGTCAGACAAAGGAAAAAACTACCTCTATATTCGCAAAATAAATCACATAAAAATTGCTTCGTGCAGCAAAATTATTAGTTTTGTGAAGTCACAAGCGATGGCCTAAACGCGTTGGAGGTACAAGTTATCAGCGATTAACTCTTAGTAACTTCTAAAATATCGCCAACGTGGAAAGACAAAGTGACTATGTTACTCAGAAAAATTGGAAAGTCGGTACAAATATCCAAACCAAATATTTTCGAGTGTGTGAGTGAGCTACGATGAAAATCAGCTAATAAACGTTTGACAATGGTGCCGATTACCTTGTTCACAAACTAAACTAAATTTAAGTTCAGTGCATCTTTTCTTTCTATTTCATTAAGAAAAGGACAGAAGATAAATTTTAGTTTAGTCCTGTCAAATTGACGCTTGACGTAAATTGACGTAATTTTAGTAAGCACGTTTTTAATCACGTCTAAACTTGTATGGAGTAGTGACAGGCGCTGATTAATTTGACAGGACTAAACTAAAATGTATCTTCTGTCCTCTTCTTATTGAAATACAAAGAAAAAGATGCACTGAACTTAAATTTAGTTTAGTTTGTGAACAAGGGAATCGGTACCATTGTATATTTTTGCGACACCCTTTACTATGGTCAAACACAGAACATAGATTCAGTGTCCTAAAGACTCAGACAACAATAAAACGTAAAAACCATTGATGATACCTATATTGCCATAGGAAATAAACTATAAGATGAAACGAGCATAATTAGTTTCTAAGTATTCAGTGATGACTCGCTCGCCTACCTACATCTAGGTTCTCGCCAGAAAAGGATAATATAAAGTATTACCTTATACATAATATTTAAATATTAATGCATTCGTGATCTGGTTGAGGTAGGATTGTAATAATTCAATGTCACTAGAGTAAATAACCAATGTCCTTAGAAACACCTCTTGTGCTATAATTATGTATTGTTAATACCAATATGACATTGGGCTGTTGGGCCGCTTCGTGTTGTAAATCATTGTCTTTCAGCTTTTGGAAAATTACATTAACGTTTGTGGCATACCATGAACCATCCGTCACGAACTCACGACAAAAAGTATTGAGTACAAAAAATTAATCGGTAGATAAAAATACACTACGTTGCATGTTTAGGATAACGCAGTTCCGCGGTTCCGTATGAATTTTGTGTATGACGCTCCAAGTACCTAGCTACTTTTGCTACCTTTGTTTGAAGTACCTACTTATTCTTAAATCATTATTTAAGTATGCTACGGTTTAGATAAAAATACTGAAACGACTCTTCAAACAATTCGATATTAAATCGAATTGTGGAGATGCTTTGGCAGATTGAGCCCATCTTTTTCAGTATCTGACTATGAACACAATCTTTTTAAAACAAAGTATAGCCGTTGACAGTATAATAAATTCGCAATTTACAAACGGATTAAATAAACACCTTTCTCTACCCGGACTTTATAATTACCTTATTATTTCAAGAAAATATCCAAAGATCAGATCTTAGAAAAGTTTATTAGAAAAGAATGAAAAGACTACGCCTGCGTATTTAATTAAAAAATAACACCATAATAAATTTTGCGAGATTTTCGTGTAGATTCCTAAAAGGACGCAGACAAAACCCCGCGAAGTAACGTTGCGTGACGGAACACCGTATTTCATTCTTGAAATAGTAAGTAGGCAACCATCTACTACAGATTAACATAATCAATATTTAACGCAGCTGTGTGGAACACGTTTTTATTCATTGATATATTATTATTTAAGAATGATACCAAAGGTGCATCGGACTCTATGAAAAAAGAAAGCGTCGGCAGTGAATTGTTTCTCGTTCCGATCGAGTAGGAGTCCTCTCTTGGAAACTGGTTCCTTGTATCTTGTAGGAGATGAGTCGGCAATCTGTCACTACCTACGTAATACTTACTTTAATCTCTGCTACTACCTCATAAATGTGGCTTTGAACAGCACCAACGCAATCAGCTTTATTGGGACGGTAACAGCTATTTTTAATGGTTCCAAAAGGGCCAGGCGTATTATATGATACTTTTTTTACGGGCAAAAAAAAACTAGGGCACATTGGGTATGAGAAATAATCATTGAAGTAGGTATAACTATCGATGCAATGATATATTCTATACTTCCTCTCCTAATAAATGTAGGTACCTATGTATTGTTCGATTTTATCGTCACACAAATCCTACTAGGTAGGTACCCCAAATCCTTGATAATTTCAAAAAAACAACAGGCAAAAGACTGTAGTCTGATACTTACCTAAATCGCTAGGATTTATTCAAAGCACAGCTCAATAGCTGTGAATTGAATATATCCTAGCGATTTCGGTATTATTTAGGCGATCCGTGATGCCAATCAATGCATCGCGGATCGCGGCATCGTTAGCATAGCGTAGCACTTTATTTTGACATAAATGTGTGTAGACAGTGTTTCTGTTTACATATCGCTAAAATATTAAATAATATGCATTATCTACGTGCCTGCAACGAATAGTTTACGGCTACATAATAAAAACATTGCGATCTTGTATCTACAATTCGACAGTCCTACATTATATGCGGGCAAAAGAAAACCGTTACTTTATAATCAGACGGCGCAGCTCAACGATGTCGGTGAAACAAATCAAAACCAATGTTTTTTAGGTATGCTCCATTGGATTTGATTGATTTCTGGGTTTTTGGGCAATTACTTAGTTACTATCTAAGTATGTAGGTTTAGAAGTACTGATTTGTCTTCGTATAATTTATACTTCTGTCAAAGTGTAAGCATTTTCAAACTGCATTCAGGTAACCTGAAAAACTGCAAGTTTATTTAGGTAAAGCTAGTTTTTATATTTTAAACAACCACATTTGTGTGTTGGTTACGATCGTGCCCTGCGTGGGCTGATGGTTACCATAAAAAGAAACTCTTAACATTTACTACAAGGTTCGTACCGTAAATAAGTTGAGTGGCTAGTGTAAACAACATTAATTAAAATAATCTACTAACAGTTAAGATGTTTTACGATATTCTAAAGTGTGTTATTCTTGAAAGATTTATTTTACACCGACTTCCTTCATGGTTTACCAAACAATTACCTACCTACGTAATTATAAAAAGTACATTCCCGCTTATAAGATGGTTGATTGTAGATTTGTAACATTACTAGTGCCGCCATCTATTGTCGAGTAGAAAAATAAATTATGAACTTGGTAGAATGTCGTTACAGAAAAACCAGTTTAAATTGTACTCGATTCCTTCCACGAAATAGACTGACCTCACCAATCTTATCGTGGTTATTAAATGCCAATCTGCTTCATCACTTTTGCCGCCTTTCTCGACAACTACAAAATAAAATGTTAAACGTGGTAGGTTTATTAAAATGATGTTATCTCCTTAGGTATGCGACCCGAACAAGCCCGACAGCAAGTCCACAGCCCCCCTAGCCATCGGCCTGACAGTGACACTGGGTCACTTGCTCGCTGTCGACTACACCGGCTCCGCCATGAACCCCGCCCGCTCCTTCGGCTCTGCACTCGTCGCCAACGAATGGACTGACCATTGGGTAAGGAACTTTACAGCATTCATGATATTTCTAGTAAAGAAAAAACAGATCGTCAGGTTACCGATCCATCTTATTCGATGGGATTGACTCGCGGTCTTTTTGTTGGTAACTTATGTGAATAGATTTCCTGCAATATTCTGCCATAGGTAGAGGACTACGAAGCTACATACTTGAGTAGTTGCTGCAACTGCATAATTAATTAATCCCAACCTCTGGAAAGTTCTTCGAACATTTTTGGACCAACGATTTCAAATATGTTTTGAAGGAGCCAACCAGTTTGCTTCCGTTGAGTAAGTATACGCACGCAGCGGATCCAACATCATCACATGAAACATTGACCTCCTCCAAAGGTACCTAGTACCTAGGCTACGACCACGACACGTGCCTGTCCTGCTGGTGGTACTAGTAAATAGCCAAACCCTGAGATAGGCTTACCATCCGTCAGGATTTTTCGGATATGTCGGGTTATTTGGCTCCCCGTCCGGACCTTGTCCGGCCGTTTCGAACTAAAGTACTCTGAAACAAAGCCTGAATCTACCGATGGAACGAAAGGACTAGAACCAGTTACTTCAACTCCATACCTACATATAAAACAGTTCTAAACGATTCCCACAGGTATACTGGGCAGGCCCCATCGCTGGAGGCATCGCGGCCGCACTGCTGTACGTGCACGGGTTCTCTGCGCCGCCCGCCGAGACCAACACGCCGCCCCGCTACCGCGCCGTTGCTGGAGATGAAAAAGAGGTAAGATGATCTACCAAACTTCTCTCTTTCTGTTCTCTTTTTTTTGCGATGCCATGTCTTCCAACAGCTCATTTCCCTAAAATGCTCATTTTCAAAAGATGTTTTTGTCAGCTACAGTGGGCCTTAGAATCCGCTTCCTTATCAGGCTCGAAATGTGCAGTAGGTAGCATCTTTCTGACCTATTTACCAAACAAACACGTTCTGTATAAATAATCTCTTTGGATTGGCTAAGCTTCTAAGACTTCATGCCAGACAAGCTCACATGCTAAGATGGTTTTTACCATAAAGTTGATTGAATATAATGCTCGATTACAAGCGTACCGGACGCCTAGCTCCAACTGCTTGGACAGTGGAACAAAGCGTAAGTAACCGCGCGTGCTCATGATCATCCACATCCCATCAATTTAAACTGAACAAACCAATAGAAATCACTCACTCCATTGGTCTGATGTGTGATGAACCTTAATGATTTTGTGTGCCTTCTTATTCCCATCTGCCCACTTCAACAGGGTGGTTTTATATAGGTATGTACTTAGACGTGGTATAACAAATCAGTCGGCAGTCAAGTTGTGAACTAATTTTGTATGTTATTGTTTAGCTGAAGAGATTGGACGGTAAAGGCGACGACATGGCCTGAGAGCGGCGCCCGGCGCCCGCGCCCGCGCTCGCGCCCGCGCCCGCGCTCGCGCCCGCTCCCGCGCCCGCCGGCCTGTCGGTGCCGCGCGACACGCGGCCGGGCCCGAGCCTACAGACCACCACCTATCTACTCATTAAAAATAAACGACAGCTCTAAAGTGTCTAAAAGCTGAACAAAACTATAGTGACCATTTCAAAGGACGCTATGGATATCGAACAAACCACGCAGTTATAAGAAATCTGATATTTGGAATCGTATCCCGCGAAGATATCAAACGATCGTGCAAGTCTCGGGGCCACTCTCATTACTCTACTGAGTACATTGTGGAGTGGACTAGTGCTAGAGACTTCTTAATATTAAGCCCTCAACCGCACGACCAGATATAGTGTCCATTAAAAGTTCTGTACATTGTAAATATATTTACACCATATTTTTATGCAAACACAAGCTTATCTCATTTTAAGTATTTAATCAATTTTGATATCCGCCCCATATTTTAAAGTTAAGTTTAACGTTTTAATGTTTTGAATGTGTTTTGAAATTGAATACTTATAAGTAATTAAACATTTTATACTATTTTGATATTTGCGATTATATATCTTTTTAAATTTTACTTAGATTATATTACAAGGAAGTCTAGAATTTTATTATTATATCAAAAAAATCTCATTGTGTGGCTCCCTTGTTTAGTGTAGTTAAACATAAGTATAAAATTACAAAATATTTTTGTTTTACTTAATTCGACTTGCATTCACATTTAAATGTTACAAAAATGAAGTAAGAAAATCCAATAGAATTCAACTTGCCTGCCCATGTTATAAATCTAAGAGTAGAACAAAAAAAAAAAACAAAATACTTGTTGCCTTTTGTGGTTTCGATGCAAGTACATAATGTGTTATGCGAGTCGCTTTATGTATAAGCTAATATAAATAGTATCTAAGTAGAACCTGACGAGTTTCAAACCGAAGTGTTCAAAAAATATACCAACTCGAGATATTGAATGAAATTATTTTGTAACTGATTTGTGCGAATGTCAAATTAATAGATATTAATAATTATAAATATAAACGTAAACGTTATAATTGATAATTTAAGCTGAAATAAATATGACATTATTTTATTTCAGTGTTTCATTATAACCAAAGACCCTAAGGCTGCCCGAATACAAGAAAAGTACATAGGTAGACAGAAATATGAATAATCGTGTTTACATATTTAGCACAAGAAAGATAATGAGAAACAAAAACAACATCGAGACATAGGTACACATTATACAATTATACATTCGGCGCTTATTACGCCAGCAGGGCTAACATGACAAGCGCGAGAACGCTCTCTTTCTCGATTTGTCGAAATTTGTCTACGATTCTGACAAAGGCACTTTTTTTTTTTTTTTTTTTCTTTGGCTTCGCACGGTTTACTGTGCATTTAGCCAATGTCACGTTTAGTTTTAATTAAAGGTAGGGAAACAACATTATTATAAATATTTTAACGGGATTTAGGATAGGACGGAAAAATAGGATCAGTATAATTATAAGTAACAAGGACACCATATGGATAAATAAAACAAAAAAATTACAACTTGATATTATTTAGAATAATGAATGAGACTATACATTTATATACAAGAGAGCTATTTGTACAAAGTAAGGAAAGTATTGAGGTAGGAAAAGGAGTACGGAGGGATAAGAGGTTACTAAGAAAGGAAGAACGGTCATTTAAAGGACAGGAGAAAAAAAATATGATCTAAGTCGCCTACATCTGTGCCACATAAGCAAATGGGATCGTCGCTAATAGAAAGTTTGGCAAGATGGCTGGAGAACAAACATGACCCAGTCTCATCCGTATTAAAATGGAGGTCTCCATCTTGCCAAACTTGGCCTTGCCAAACCATGGTTTTTCTGGTATATCAGGTTGGATAAGTGAGAAATAATGTCCCTTAGATTTGCTTCCGATATCCCAAGCTACCTTCCAGGTTTCCCGAAGAAAAGTCTTTGGTAACGACGCGAGATCATAACTAAAATTTATATATGGAACTAAGTCCCCACACTGCACCGCATCACCGGCAAGTTTATCAGCTACTTCATTGCCATGGATTCCAGCATGGGCCGGAATCTACACAAATTGTAGTGAATTACCCTCAGAGATGGTCCTGAACGCAAATTCTCTTATTAAATAAATGATAGGTAACTGCGATTTGTGTTCGAAAGCAGATTTATTAATGGCTAGAAGAGCACTTTGAGAATCAGTAAAAATTATAGATTTTTTGAGCTTCAAAATACGGATATATTCTATGGCTTTAAAAATGCCAAAACATTCCCCGGTAAAAACAGAAGTCTCCGGAGGTAGTTTTATTTTTTGTACGATGTTGTATTGGGAATGGTAAGTACCTATCCCAACACAACCCATCGGAGAAGGCTTGGCAGCATCCGTAAAAATATGGTGGTACTCTAAGTGTTCTGACAGAAAATGATTCAAACTTAAATGACAATCGGGATCTGATTTACTTACACAGTTATATTTTATAGAGGGACTGAAATGTAAACTCTCATAACTACTGCTAAATAGGGGAAGTTTATTGGAACGGAAAATAGGAGAAGAAAGTGAAAGAAATTTTTTATAACTTACAACTAAACAAGGAGCACGTTTATGGGACCAGTAATCTGAAGATTCAATCTGCAACACTAAAGCGTCCAGTTTAGGAATGAGAGGATGAGTTGAGAATTGAAGAATCCGGAACAAATATTTGTCAGATAGGAATTGTCTTCTAATGCTTAAAGGAGCATCCCCGCATTCCACTTGAAGTGCATTAATGGGACTAGACTTCATTGCACCTGAAATAATGCGTAATGCTTTAGACTGGATGCGATCCAATTTTTTAAAAGCCATTACACTACCAGGTTCTAGAGCGAACAATCCATAATCCAGAGTGCTTCTGATGATTGCGTTGTAAATGAGTTTCAAAGAAAAGGGATGTGCACCCCACCACACACCAGAGAGGCATCTAAGCATGTTTAGGTGATTTTCGCATTTGTTAACAATATATTCACAATGAGGGACACTACTGAATTTACAGTCAAGTATTATACCTAGATATCTGAATTTATCTTTAACTGGAATAGGTATTTCCTTATAAAAGAGATTTACTAAGGGAATATTTCTCTTCCGGGTGAATAAAACAGCCGCGCTTTTAGATGTGGATAAATCCAAACCGTTTAGATGTAACCATGACTCCAAAATAGATAAAGCAGAATTGATAGCAGAGCTAGCTTGCTCAACAGATTGATTTGAAGAATATAATAATAAATCATCGGCATATTGAAGAACCGTAACGTGACTAGTTAAGGATAGATCTAAATCAAAAGTGTAAATATTGTATAGAAGGGGACTGAGCACAGAACCCTGTGGGAGACCCCTCCATACAAGATGTGATATCTCATGGTCTCCTATTATCATTTTAACAGAGCGTTCAGTCAAGATATTAATAATGAAATTCGACAAATTCAAAGGAACTTGTAAGGCTTTTAATTTATTTTGTAAAACCGATAATACAACATTATCATATGCCGCATTAATATCAAGGAAAACTGCAACGGTGGATTGGTTATTAGAGAAGGATAACCGAATATCAGATGTTAAAATACATAAACAGTCAATTGTACTTTTACCCTTTCTAAAGCCATATTGTGATTCTGCCAAAAGACCCTTACTTTCAACATACCATTCTAGGCGATTTTTTATTAAGTGTTCCGCTAATTTCATCAGAATTGAAGACAAAACTATGGGACGATAGGAAGAAGCATCAGAAGGAGTTTTATTTGGTTTAAGGAATGGCAACACCATTTGACGTTTCCATTCAACAGGGATGTTCCTGTATATAGAATAGAATTAATAAGTTCTAAATAATAGCTGAGGACGTCGTCATTTAAATTAGAAAAAAAGGAATACGAGATGCCATCCATGCCTGGTGCAGAATCATTAGTCTTATGAATAACAACCTTTAATTCAGTGAGAGTGAATGGAAGATCTAGCGTCGAATGAGTGTCTTGATTATTGGATACGCGAGACAGGCTATTATTAGTACAAATAGCCTCAGGAACCCAAGGCGGAGCTAATTTATCCAAAAATTCACTGGCTAAAGAAACAGGGATAGGAGAAGAGTTGTTATAAATGGACCTAAATCTACGAATGTTGCGCCAGACAATCGTAGGATGAGTATTCGGTGAAATTGATAAGCAAAAGTTACGCCAAGAATCAAATTTTTTCTTTTTAAAAAGTTCGTATGTTTCATTAATTAACTTAGTAACTATATCAAAATTAATATCAGACATATCAAGGTTATAATTTTATTCAGCCTCTTTACGTTTCTTAATCAATTCAGTGCACTCAAGAGTCCCACCACGGCGGCGAGGGAATTGTACTAATGTTGTTATTTTTTACAGGAAAAACGTCATCTGCCGCTGCAATTAATATGAGTGCTAAAGCTTCAGCACAACTATTTTCATTGCCATCAGAAATTACAGGCAAGGAGCAAAGCTTACTGTCAACAATGTTCCTAAATTTGTCCCAGTCATTATATTTTACGTTTGATTTCCTTAATGGTGCATTTGGTTTGGAAAGAGGATAAGAAATAACTATTGGAAAATGGTCACTACCATGAGTAGAGGTTAAAGTATGCCAAGTTAATGAAGAGGCTAAGTTTGGCAAACAGATAGAAAGATCAATTGCGCTTTGGTTCTGATTGGGATCTGAACGACGTGTGGCAGCTCCTGAATTTAAAATACATAAGTTATGTAAAGTCTATTATATCTAGTAACTCGTCGCCATAATAGGTAGAAGTTGCACAACCCCATGATTGGTGATGGCAATTAAAATCCCCCAGTATTAATAATGGCTTTGGAAGAAAAGAAACAAGATTATTCATCTCTTGAAGAACAGAAAAAGAGGGATGAGGAATGTAAATAGAAACAAGACAAGTATGATGCACTTTAATAGCTACAATAGAAATTTCCTCACTATGAGGAGGTAATGTAATGGTGGAGAAAGAGATAGAATTCTTGATAAGTATAGCTACTCCACCATACCCATCAGATCTATCCTCTCTAATGGTTAAATAACCATTAATTTTAAAACTGATTAGATTTGAGCCAAGGCTCTGCTAAAGCAAAGGCAAATGGCTCATATTTATTTAAAAGATTTATAACATCACTCTTTTTGTTTACTAGACTGCGGCAGTTCCACTGGATTATTTTGGATGTGTTGTCCATTATGAATGGATTGAGATACATTGAAAGATGGGGCAACGTTGGACAGTGAAATGTTGAACTGAGACAGAAGATTGTGTAATGCAGAAAGAAAATCGTTTATGGAAAAACTTGCTTCAATTTGTCCATTATTGTGATTAGAAAAAGCACAACCATTTGATGGTTGGGGAATGTTGAAATCTTTAATAATGGCATTGTGAGCCTCTTTATAATATCCTTGTACAGGTTTGGGTGGTGAGCGTGGTTTAAGGAAGACAGTTTTTTTATAGCTACTTGAAACAGGTACTCTATTAGTTGAAGGGAAAGATGGAGTATCTGCAAAGTTTTTGGAAGGAGAAGATAAAAGTGTATCGGCATACGATTTAGTAACTGGGGGATACATTTCTGCCGCTTCAGCATAAGATACTGAACTTTGTGCCATGTATGTTTTAATTAATTTTTGTCTAGACATTTCTGGGCAAGATTTATTAGTAGCATAGTGAAAACCGGAGCAAAGGCAGCAAGATGCACTTTCTTGTTCTCTTTCACAACTGTCCCCCGTATGTCCTTGGCCACATTTATAACAACGTGGTTTGGACCTGCACTGAATTTTTGTGTGACCAAAACGACAGCAACTGATACACTGTACAGTAGGGAAAATATATAAATCTACAGGTAATGCATTATAACACATAAAAATTCTTTTAGGCAGAATCTGCCCATCAAAAGTAATAACTATAGATTGGGATGGTTTCCAAATGGTTGTACCATCAACAACAGTTTTAAAATTGAGACGTCTGACTTTTAAAATTGGACCGCAACCAATTGGTACCGTTATATTATCAATAACTTCCTCCGGAGACCATTCCGCAGGAACACCACGCACTAAACCCATTCTAGTGACATTAAAAGTAGGAATAAAAGCTTTATAATTATATGTTTCAAGGCTATTATGTGTAATAAAAGAATTTGCGTCCAGGAAATTGGAAAAAGAAATAGATCATATTTTATTACGTCCGATTTTTTTGACGCTACCGTTTACAATATTTTGGAAAGCGTTGTGTTTTAGGAACTTGCCAAATGTAATAGGGTGCAATGACGTTCCATCATCTGGTGATACTAATATTTTTTGTACGTGAACAACGTATGGCGCGCTGTCAGTTTTATCATAAGTTTTTCGACCAATCTGAGTGGGAATAACTGAAGGCGGAGCAGAAATATCCGGAATATCTTTACATACAATAATTGTTTCAGAGCTTTTAGGCTCCGATGGAGTTAGAGAGGGAGGAGTAGAGTCCAAGCAACTACAACCCAAAGACTCGGAACCTAGGTTTTTCGGGTACGACGGCGTTTATTGCAATTTTTGCACACATGCACGCGGCTTCTTTTAAGATGGCGAGCCGACGACGACCCATCGGTATCCATGCCCGATTCGTTGGACATTATAGTGACAAAATTGCCTGCCGGGGGAACAAAGTCCCCCGGGTCAGGCGGGTCTTTCATTTTCCCGCGCTATAAAATATTAGTAAAAAAAACTTACCCTACTGAAGAAAATATACAAAACTAAAATTAAAATATAAGTGAACGAAGATAAAACACTAAAACTACTACTACTGATCTTAGAATACAAGTTAATTAATAATTTTCAATTTAAGTAAAAAAGGACACGTCCACAAAGTTATGTTTCCCGCGCTTTTTTTTTTCGAGAAAGGCACTTTGACAGTTCTTTATTTCGCGATGAGAGACCGATGTAGCAAATTATTAAAAACAAATCATTTTTATTTTAGCAACATCGGCTCATTCATTTAATTTTACGCATGGAATTAGTATGTACTATAATGATTTTACATCCACCTCTTTTAATTTATGTTGTAATTTTTTGTGTAACAGACTTTTTTGATTAAACTTTAATATCTTTATTTTCTTTTTTTCTTATTCATGCCAAAATTAAAATACAAAATGACGGAAATGAAAATGAGTGAGCCATTTTTGGTAGGGGAAAAACCTGTGGGTTCGCGTCACCGACATACTAACCACGTCACCGCCATACTAGCCTCGTCACCGACATACGAACAGCATCCCTTGAATATGCAATCTGCGTCAACAACATGCTAACCGAAATGCGTCATCAACATGATCAATGCGTCACCAACACGCTAACCGAGTCACCGCCATGCTAACAGCGTGCCTGACCTGTTAGCAGCGTGCCCGACCTGCTAGCAGCGTCACCGACATGCTAACAGCGTCACCGACATGCTAACAGCGAGCCCGACCTGCTAACAGCGTCACCGACATGCTAACAGCGACCCCGACCTGCTAGCAGCATCACCGACTTGCAAGCGAGCCCGACCTGCTAGCAGCGTCACCGACATTCTAACTGCTAGCATTTCGGTGACGCGCACCGAAATGCTAGCAGATTTACGAAATGGCAATCGACTTACGCCGTGATAACCGCGTCACCGACAACCTAACCACGTCACCGACATGCAGACTGCGTCAGCAACATGCTACCCAAGTCACCGACATGCTTACTGCGTCACCAACATGCTAATGTAACGTGTGAATCAGACTGGCGTCGCGCAGCGGCCTGTGTACCTACATGTATACGCATGTCACTAAATTGTCTATACTATCTTCACCTTAAAGCTTTGCACCCATCTTCCAATCACCCTGTATAAGCGGATGCATAATATCTACCTACCTAATATTGTAAAGTAGGTAGGTAAATACCAAACTGCCATAGCAAACAACGTTAATATAAGATAACGGACTCCATATATTATATTTAGGTAGGTAGTTTAATTACGGACTCCATATAAAAGGTAGGTTAATTGATGTAGGTACCTATTGAAACAAATAGTTAAAAATTATTGTGTTTAGTGAAATTCTGTTAAATTCTTGTCCTCTCCACATAGCAAAACAGTATTATATGTTAGCACCATTATATTAATAGAAAACGACGATAGGCATTTTGCGAGTTTGTGAATGGGACGGCAAATTATAGGTACCTGCTTATGCGCAAGTAGCTACCCCGACAAATAGTTCTCTTAGTTTATTTAATTACAATAATAGCATTCGTCGCTGTGCTTGCCATGCGTTCGGGTGTTTTTTTTTGTTTTAACTAACACACACCACCCTTCCTCTTACACCCTACATATACATATTTTAGAAGTCGCTTCTTTATTATACACCCGACTAGCTATGCATTCCCAGTGTTCCTGGCATACCGTGTTTTTTTTTTACAAATAAAAATATTTTAAGAAGCCGCTTCCATACTTTCACAGCTAAAATTTAACTTTAGGTAAATATGCATCCGAATATCCGATCTCTGGTCATCAAGCACCACGTCGCAGCATTTTTATTTGTAAAAATCAAAGAGAAGCTGTTTTCGAAGCCCTGCAACCTTCCAAATTGATTCAGAAACCAAGACTACAATTTTATTTCGCCTCCATCTGTAACAATATCTACCTATAGGTGCCACTGTGCCAAATAACTTTGTCAAGTTGTGATGAAGGACATTCCGAGAGTCACTAGTCATCAAGACAGTGCACATAACATGACCTCATAGTTACGTATAATTCTGTAACATAATAGCTGAAGATCAGTAGTATTAGACTAGTAACGCGAGGCGGCTGCGGTTGTGGGGACAAGTGTCTCGTATTGCCACCGCATCTTGTCATAACTACATAAGAATAGGTAGGACACGTCATGTTCAAGGTACAGTATAATAAGCTATATTGATAGAGTACCCTTCACGCATTGAAATACCTAAATCCTGGCACTACTCTTGTTGGATTTCTACTTCGCGATATGCCACTTGAAAATGAACTTTGTGCCACAAGAAAAAGGGATAATTTTGTATTGTCAAAATAACGCGAATTTCTGGAACTATATGCCAAGTGAAGTGCATTTAAGGGGGATGCGCTAGGGTAGCCCGCGAAATACAAATTTTCTCAGGGTTTTTCGCAATTTGCAGGCCACTGTCAGGTTGTATTTTGATTAAAATATGATTCTCGACCGTAAGAACTATGGCTTTACAGAATTATGGTCCTTATGTTAGAAATGGCGTCAAATATCTTGATTTCATGAAATAGTCATTCAATAGGGTAATTAATGTGCACTTAGATAGTTGTATTTATGATTTTTATGATTATAATTCTATAAAGAAATATTTGATACGGCCGCGAATCATATTTAAATCAACATACAACCTGCCAATGTAAAAAAAACTTAAGAAAATTACAATTTCGCGGGCTACCCTGACGCTTTCGCCTTAAGTTGTTGCATTGTACGAGGACACGTCATTGATGCAAATTTAAACCTTAGATGAATGACATAAGTCACTGCGCACTCTCTCTTGATTTGTGTACAGGCTACAGAAAACGAGGACGCCAAATTAATACAGCCGTACATTGTACCTTATTAATTATACTATTATAAAGATTAAAGTTAAATACTAAAACTCGACTACGACAAACACATTATGTAAGTAATTAAATTAGGGCATAAATCGAAAAGATTACAAACATGTGACTCCGGATTTTTAATTGATTTTTAAATCTGTCTGTGATGTCTTGTTTATACCTTTATAGCACTGTGTGACCTAAACCCGCACTTTAGATACGCTTCTCCGTGACTTAAGTAGTCCATTTTCACACCGTGCGAAAATGAATCTATAATTTTATTCCTGCGTCTTTTAACTGAAGATTATTATTAATGTGGCCAATGAAATCCCCTTTTTAGGTTTTTAGCAAATATCTCAAAAAATAGACGTCCAAGGTCAAAAATAATGACATTTTCATCCTTGTGTAAATCCCCGTGGGATTCTTGGGTACAGATTAATAAATGACCTCTAATTAACCTTGACCGTGAACTTTTTCGAAATATGTTCAAGTGATTGACCTGAGACCCCCCGGGATTCTTGAGTACAGATTAATGGATCGCCTCTAATTAACCTTGACCGTAACTTTTTTCAAAATATTTTCGAGTGTTGGACCTGATACCCCGGGATTCTTGAGTACTTACAGATTAATTGATGACCTCTAATTAAACTTGACCGTGACCTTTTCAAAATATTTTCGAATATATTTGACCTGCGGCGTGTATTGATATTGTAATTATATGTGTCGGAAATACGTTAGTCACTCGTTTGACTAATCGGGACGCCAGCGTCACCAAGCGGCGCTCGACAGAGTCTACAACATAACGCTTGACCGGAGATAAGCACAGTTGGTTGGAGGCGGTCAAGCAGTGAATACGTTTAGAAACTGTCGCGCGTTCCGTATAGTTGTGTTGTGAACCTACATTGTGTGAATAGCTAGTGTGATTATTTGATCGTAAATTATAATTGGATTTAAACTGCAAACGGTTTTTCTATTGTGCAATAACCAACACTTCCCATTGTACGCCCACAGTAGTTAAAACCTCTATAAATCCTCTAGAAACTTTTCTAGAGGATTTATAGCATGGGTGTATATAAAATAGTATACGATACTCATGACATAAGTAAGTCTATTAATGTACGGCGTTTATCACCCTCGCTACTGACTTCACGCCCTGCATTAATGGACCACTTAAGTCACAGGTATCATAATGTACTAATTTTAGTTTGCGTTTTTGTCGTAGTTGGGTTTTAGTTTTTACTTTTATTTAAATTATTTTGGTGTTTGGGATCATTGAGCCTTTTTTGGTTTGGGAATGTTCAATAGTAAAATTTGAGGTTTGTGTAAAAATAATCATAGAAAGCCAATATATTTTCAGAAATACCTTTCATTAGATACCAAACACGATAAATATATATTTTTTCAGTAACACTTTTCATTCGCTATAAGCCGCCATGTTGGTCATTTTTGTGACGTCATATAGCCTATAACCCGCGTAAAAACTAGACGCTTCCAACGACACCTCGTTTGTCAAAATACGACGAGGAGTTTAGGAGTTATAAGGGAACAAATGAACATACATACATACATACATACAAACATACATATGTTAAAATCATAACCCTCCTTTGGCTTTGCCGCTGTCGGGTTAAAAGATAATGTTTCCTTCGATGTTAAAAAATATATCATAATGACAAATTAAAAGCTAAATGTTTAAAAATTATAAATGCGAAATACTCTCAAAATAACGACTTGATTTACAAAAATAAAAAAAGCAATTGATTGATTTAACACAATTTTACAATAAAACCCCATTTACACGGTGCCAGTTTATTGCCTGTGGCATACGATAAAATTGAATCAACAATTGACTGGCACCGTTTAAACAACACGTACGATTGTTGCACGATACGGGCAAGTTAATTGCCGTTCAAAACTGGTATAGGTGTAAGCAGCACGTGCAATAAAATCGCAATAAATTGATGCATGAGCGAACGAAACAAGTAAAAAAAATCTTGAGAAGACGTTCAATAAAATTTAATGAAATATTTAGCAGCGCAAACACGGGCAATACTTGAATAAATTTTACAAGGAAGTACAACTATGTGTTTAAACGAGCAAAAACTTGCATTCAATAATTGCCTTGTTGTTTACACCAAGACAAAACTTTCATTAAATTATTGTATGCCATTTTTATGGAAATCGCACGCGTGTAAACACTTGTGCAATTCTTGAATGGCAATAATTGAACTTGCTTTATGGCATGCACTAATTGTTCTTGAACGATCCAGAAACTTGCAGTGTAAATGGGGCTTTATTCTTATTGAATAAATACATTCCAAGATTAAATCAAATGGTGCGAGTCAGTATTGTAAAACAAATGTTACTATTAAAAAGATAATACTTACTTATGTATAGTAAATGACAACACATAAAAGAAAGCACAACGCTTTCAGTTAATTATACAAAATATTTGGCCGTTTTAATTTCAGGTTATAATTATTCAAAATTAATACAAAAAGTAATAACGGATTTTTAAATATTTTACTCGCACTTAGCTACAGTATAATTATGGACATACGATATTTTACAATAAAAAAAAAATGATTTTAGTCTAAATCGAGCCACCGTGCCTTTCCATGATGATAAAAGCCAAAAACATCAAAATAATGAAGTCAAAGAAAAAGTTTTTATGCTATTTTGAAGCCACTGATACACTGGCTATCATTTTGGTGTCGGCATTGTTCCGAATTAGAAATCAAAACCATTTAAAAGATTTATAAACCTTTAAACAAAAAGTTGTAGTTTGGCACGATTTAGGAGTCCGGGAGTGTATTTTACTTTAGAATTAACCATAATATTGAAAATCTTTTAAGATTTTGACCGCCACGTCAAAAAAAGCAAAAACTTGCCCTCGGCGACAAGTACGAATTCATCCTTTAAGATCTACAAAATAGGTAGGTAGTAGTGAGTTCGGAATTTTAACAATAGAGCACATGTAAAACTACTATTTATTTTTTAATAAAAGTTACTATACCGCAAATATATGAGTCATATAAAATCAAAGGCAGCAACATCCATTTCTATCGAAAAGGCAGTATACGTTTTTTTCTGTTTACGTTGCATAGGTACAGCAATTTTTAGTTATGATAAGTTACAAGCATAGATAACTAATGATATTATCATCAGATATTGTAAAACGGTTTCCATAATAGTCTACATTATCCAAAATAAGGTAATGAATTTAGGATGATGCTGTTTTTGCATCCAATGTGTGGATATTGCTGCTTTTGCGCCATTTGTAACTGGATGTTGCTGGTTTTGCACCAGTCATATATGTTCACCGTTGTAAAGCGTTTAGTAATGGCGTTCATATAGCGTCACCTGATTGGTCAAAGAAGGTAATTGCTGTCTTTGCCGCAACTATGAAGGTATGATGCTGTTTTTGCTACCAACCTCAATTTAGAATGTTTATTTTGTATAGGATCATGCTGGTTTTGTAAGAATTTTAGTATCCGGTCAAGTAAAGTTGACGGAATACTACCACACTGCATTAAAAGTTGCCAAAATAAAAAAATTGGATGTTGCTGATTTTGCTTTTATACGACTCATATAACACAGGAGTTTTATTTCATCCCGCTTTGTCCTTTATGACAGAGATTTTCGGCGTTCTTTATAATTTAAATCCACAATTAAAAACAACAATCGATAAAATCAAGTCAATACCATCACAGCACAAGTTCAATCATGACGTACTTTTTTGTCACCATATGATGACAGTGGCGTAGTAGGCACGGTATTTTTTTTCATTTGCCGCCTCTACATTAGAGGTGTGCAACCGAAGTTTATTAATAATATTAGGTATTTTATTTCTATGGTTTCGTATTTTCTATACAATATCAGCATTATCAAATAATAAAATTTAAGTTTCTCTGAATGAACAACCAGTAATAATGCCTTAATGTTCCGCCACAGACTGATGATATCTCTGCTGAAATAAAATTTATTTTAAATTACACGCTATGACACGAAGTATGAATATTCGTAAGTACTTTAGGTTTGTATTTACGTAGTAAGCATATAATTATTGAAGTTTCTCCAAAATCTTCGTCTTCTAGAAATTCCGCACTGTCTTCCATGACAAATGTGTCATTGTCTACTCATTATTAACTCTTTAGTACTTATATTATTGTCATCCATTGTTATTAATATTTAATAGTAAAGGAACAGCTCCATTTGAAACATTCCGCGTGTGACGTCATGGGATTGTCATGATTAGACGACTGTGGCGTTCCAGGCACAGACAATATGACATATGAATATGATGTGATGGCGATGGGCACTTCATTCATTATGATTTATCGATAATCAACAGACACCGACATTTGATGAGCAGATAGATCAGTATTATAAAATTTTCATTTTTAGTTTTCAGTTTTATTTATTTATAAAGAAATTAAATATAACGTAGGTTACCGTTGACGTCGATATTCTTGTTATATTGATTGCTACCTACATCACTACGGCGTTGTGAGCACTGTTTTTCAAAATTTATAATTGATATTAGTTTTTGTCATCTTATATTAATAGAGATGAAATATAAAGAAAGAAGTTCAATTAATATAAATTAGAATTTAATTTAGTTAATGTTAATAATCATCTTGTAATTTGGTTATGTAAATAAATATTAAAAAAAAAATTTGAATGAGTCAAGTAACATAATTAGCAAAGGAAATAAAAAAACAATGTTGTTATATGAGCTTTATTTACGCATAAAAGTCTGTCATGTAGTCGTGACCGTGGCGTGCTGGGCACATTTTGATTTGTCATCTATACATGACTGTGGCGGTCAAAAGGTTGATGAAGTATGAAGGCTTCTACATACTGGCGCGACTTGTCGCGCGACGCGACGCGACACAAAGACACCGCGTGTAGCGCTACAAGCGGTGCCTTTGTGTCGCGACAAGTCGCGCCAGTATGTAGGAGCCTTGGCTCTCTATAACCAAAATACTATTTTTTTGTTGCCTTTTACAAATATATATAATATTATTCACTTCAATGTTATTCATCATTCTCTTGCCTTTATCCCAATTTATTTATGGTCGACACAACATGTCTTTTTCAAGTCATATTTACTATAAATCGATATTATTATGTACAATTATGTGTACTTGAATCTTATTGTCATTATGTAAAGTAATTTTATTATATTTTATTTGGATAACTTGAATGTACAATGTTGTATATCGTATCAATACATTATTATATGTAATATTAACAACTTTCGTATTTGATCACTTAGTCTTACTTAAATATTTTAAATTATTCACGCTCCATATAATATTACTACTATTATCATTAATCAATTCCATTAACAAAAAGTGTTTTTATAAAAACGCAAAACATTATAAAATAAATAATAGTTTAAAAAACTAAAAAAAAACACGCTTTACTAGAAAACTAAACATAAAAGTAGAAAACAATTTTAAATAAGTTTGAAATACGCATAGTGATTAACAAGAAATTTATTTTATCGTAAAAAAGCGTGGGGTGCTTGACGTCAATTGTTGTAAATATTTCATTGACAAATATTGGTAAAAGTGGAATCATTATGAAAATATCTTAAAAAGCACCTTACGGTTTTTTACGATAAAATTACTTTCTTTTTAATCACTATTCTTATTTCAAACTTATTTTCTACTTTTTTAGTTTAGTTTTCTATTAACCTTTCAAATGCCGGATGACAATGCGCAACGAAAGCGCTGGTTGCCGCGGAAAATGCTAGATGTACGCTCCGGCAGACTAACATCAACTTATTTTGAGCGTAGATGTACGTTCCGGCATACGAAAGGTTAAAGCATGTATTGTCGCCGGTCCTTGATAAATGTACAAAATTTCAAATTAATCCTATATTGTGAAGTGATCGAAAATCGAGTTCAAAGATTACATACACACAAACATACATACATACAGGAGAAATAATAAAATCGTGTTAAAAATAAAAATTACGAAACTATTACGAGACTCATTTGAATTTCCTTACTAGAAACATCTAGACTAAAATACAATAGTTTTTCTTAATTTAGGTATTTACAAGAATTCAAGTCTAAGGTCGCGGCATCAAGTCGCGTTTTTACCTCACAATTCAAACAAACGATCGCGATGATCGTGGATTCGCGAGACGATCGCTTTTGGATAGGACGCGGGGTAACCCCGTCGCGTTCAAATGTCACTTTTGTTCGGAAAACCGGATAGCACCCTCTGTCAGCGCGACGACGCGTTCAGGTTCATCGAACAAAAAGTGACAAATTCACCACACTTCAATTTGTATTTACAGCCCCGTCTCAAGAGTCCTCCCTGTTAACAAATTATTGATAACTGTAAAAAAAAAATCGTCTTTATAAAAAAAAGGGGTCTTCCACTTCTTGGCTGCTCCAGGGCCCCAAAACCACCCCACACCGCCACCTTTAAATCCAGCCCTGCGCGCGACGACAGCATTGGCTAGGACGCGGCCTAACACTGGTTAATATCGGACTATATATTATATATCTAAAGTGTGTAATAAAAATCAGTTCGAATAAGTCCAAATACAATGGACTTAACTTTGTTTTGTACCCAGATATAAATGCATCAGTTACATAGATACATGCACTTGTGTTTAAAATAACGTATTTAAAAACTTTGCTATCTTTTCCTTCCACAGTTAAAAGGTTTCAGTGAGGATGGAGCAATGGAGGAAAAATAGCTATATTTTCCCAACGGAGCCAAGTACTTATGCCTGTTCTAGAGCGGGTTTACCAATACACAACACAGCAGTTCAATGCGACATGACATGCCGATTGCCCTTTTCTTAGGCTTCTTTCGATCTAGCATTACTAACAAAGAAAATAAATAATTAACTACAGTCCTGCAATGTTTGAAAACAAAGTGAACTAAAACCTGTGACTATATAAACTTGAAACATTTTTGCTTGTCGTGTGGTATCCGCGTCTTGAACAGCACGGAGTCGGCTCGGTATTGCGTCGATAAAAGTGGCGTGTATCCCATTACCTGTGGGAAAAATCGATTCATTATTAACTTGAACACACATAATCAGCCTATAATGTTCCCACTGCTGGGACACAGGCCTTCTCTCTGTGAGAAGGAATGGGCCATGGTGGAGTCACGTAATCTTTTTTTTAGCGCACTGATTAGGTGCTGTACCCTGGTCCACCCACTGAGACGAACGCTTACGGTTGTCGTACAGGATCCACCTTTCATCGCAGGTAATAATTCGATTTAGAATACCCTCGTTTCTATGCCGATTCAGTAGTGCTATGCATGCTTCGACGCGTAAATCTCGCTGTTGGTCGCTTAGTTCGTGTGGCACCCACTTATCTAGCTTTTTTATCTTTCCGATTTGACGCAAGTGCTTCAATGTTGTTTTGACACTAACTCCAATGCCCGCAGCAAGCTCAGCTGTAGATTGAGTTGGATCCGCTTCCACTATCGCCTTCAATTCGTCGTTGTCGACAATGGTCACCGGCCGACCGCGAGGCTCGTTCTTCAACTCAAAATTTCCAGATTTAAAACGATTGAACCAATAATAGACCGTGTTTATGCAAGCAGTGTTAGGCTCGTACACGTCGTTAATGTTTCGTGTTGTTTGCGCAGCGCTATTTCCACGTAGGAACTCGTATTCGAAAATTGTACGAATTTTCAGTTTATCGATAGCGCCTAAAACTACCACAATTTCACAAAAACAAAAAGCTATCTAAAAACAAATGACTGAATTTGAAATTAAATTAACACGGCTTTCGAATAAAATTTATTTGAATTTCGAATTGCGCGCCAATCCACAGATAATTCAATCTGAAAATGCTAATTATAGAATCTCCAATTACTTAGGTAAAAACCTATTAATTGTTATATATCACCCATGGCCGTTTGGGTGTTTTAAGTTTGGAAATTCATTGAGTTTTGAAAGTTGCACGGTATAATCTTCATACAGTAGGTAGCTGCGTTGTACACACGGCTACATATCAAGCTATAAATTTCCAGTATAAGCTGATCTCGCATTGTATAGGATTTCCGAACAAAGAGAGGTCAGATTATACTGGAAATGAGCTTGATATGTAGCCGTGTGTACTAAAGTGTGACTCATCCCAAATTGAACAAGTCAAGAATTTTTTTTTGGGGTGTTTCTCGAATATAGTCTCCTATATCGATGAGTATGTGTGAAGAATGGTTGTCATAAATATTTCTTACCTGTGAGAAGAACTGTATACATTTATGTCTTTCATAGAAATGTGTTGCGTCTGCTGACAGCGTCACCGGACAGCCGGGACAGCGGAACGTCCACCGCGACGTCACCTACAACATAAGACAATATTATTATTATTAACATAACATAACATCACGCCTGTAATCCCCGAGGGGTGAGGCAGAGGTGGACCTATAGTACACCCGCATTTCGCCAGTTATGTTTAAGTTCCATGTAATAGGGGGCGAGCCTATTGCCATCAACCGGGCACAAATCCAGACTCCGGGCTGCTACTGAGAAATTCCTAATGGAACCACCCAATAATACTTTGCCCGACCTGTGAATCGAACCCAGGACCTCATGCTCAGCAGTAGCGCTTGCGACCACTAGACCAAGGAGGCAGTATATTATTAATTATTATTAACCTATCTATATTGACAGACGTCCAATGCCATTTAACTAAACACACATTACATTACATTACATTACACATTACACAAACACACACATTACACACATTACTCTAAATATGAGTTACCAATTTGGCTGTTAGGATAGAATTTATTTATTTACATAACCAAATTACAAGATGATTATTAACATTAACTAAATTAAATTAAAACTAAGTTAAGCCTAAAAAAGGCCCTCGGGGCATTGAACCGAGGATGCTGGCGGCATTTCCTCGCTGAATTGCAATGCTGATGCGTTGCGCGAGAAAGCCTCCAGCTTTTCGGTCACCAGGTACATCAACTGGTGACTTTGGCTGTTTAGGTGAGACGAAGTTGGAACTGAAACTTCTCTACTTATTACTGAGCAAATTAATCGATCGTCTATCTGCTAACAGCTTATTGCGGGCAGTTGGAAAACGCGCCATCTATTTTTACAAGCTTTAATTTAGTTTCACCTGTCGCGGTTTCTGTCTGTAATCAAATCATGCAAGTGAATTTTGACCCACTTCCCGGTTTCCGACTGAGCTGCAATTTTACATGCATATGTAAATCGGTTGACAATGTAATATTATATTGACATGGAGCTAATCTGACGATAGAGCCGAAAGGTGACAATGGGAACTCTATATTAAAACGACGCAACCCCATACCCCCCGTACTCTGGTTCTAGAGTCTGATGATTAAGTTGGTCGACTATTAAACTCTCAAGTTTTCAAACAATAGCTCAATAAATCATATTAAACCATACATATATTAAATATTTGTGTACTTATCAAAGTACAGATTTAATATAAGTATGGTATAAATATGAAGTTTCAAGGTTTGAAAATATATAATTATGTTATGGGATGATTTTGACATAGACGAAGGAGCTTCATTATCGTTTAAAGGTAAAGAAGTATAAAACGTCTTATTTCTTATCGGAATAAAATTATTTGTAACTTTTTATTTATTTTTTTAAATTAACAACTAATAAAAGCTTGTTTTAATATTTATCGTTTATATTACCTATAGAGGACGACATGGTGCAGTGACGTGTTTGTCCACAGAGTGAGTGGTTCTCCACAGAGGGTAGGCTACGCATACTGACACCAATAAAACTAATTCGCGCAACATCACAGCGTCGCTCTACATATGATGTATATATAGAGCGACGATACAAAGTCAAAGTAGTCATTATTGATTTATAATATTTGAAAAAAAAAAAACATTGAAAATAATCCTGTAAAAACAAAAGTTAAATGTAAGAACTCACCACATTATTCAAGGTTCAAAACACGATTTTCTAACGATGCAAACAGAAGAAAGATTCGGCCACCTCAAATATCATAACCAAGTGGGTGGATGATAATTACAGAACACGTCACTTGCAAGATATCCGAAGTCATGAATTATCATATTTATGGATTAATTCTCGCAATTCGGGCACACATCTACCTTTAGACACAACTTGAATCTTACCATTAAACGACAATTGCGACTAACCTAACCAACACATTATCGGCGCAAACTTCACAACAGATCACCATTCTTAGGTAAATAAAGAAATAATAACACAACAAATAATATTTACACTACTTTACGATTCAAAACCAATTACTTATAACTTAATAAGATATAAAAAAGCAAAACATTCAAGATCGGACATACATTGCTTGTCACTGTCACATGAAACAAACACTACCAATTCAAATTGTATCATTGTCATACCGTGTTCTTACACAAAAAGGACTACCAAATTTTGCCGGATAATACAGTCCAGGGTTGCCAAAACTTATTTTCCTAACTCCCCAAAAATCAAAGCAAAATTTCTTAAATATGAGGAGAAAAATAAAAAATTATGAATTCTTTAATTATTTTTATAGGGCTTTTGATATTCCTTACAATTTATAATTTTTTTGGAAGGTATAAATTCGACAATACCACCCTGTTTTTTTAATTGTCTCTAGTAGTCATTAAGGAAACCGTGTCTGTGTGTAGCCTGTTTCTCAAATTCCCCGCAATTCGGGGAATTGTCCAAAAATTGGGAACCCTGGTCTTCAATACTTTTCATTAATTAAATCTTGACTTTACACACAACCAATGGGTGCACGCGGTGGTCAGCTCATGCCGCAGGAGTTACGCCCCTAATTTAAACCATATCACTATTGTGTACCGTTCATACACACGAAAATATACACCAGTGTGCGTAAATTTATGAATGGGATTTAGGCCGGCCGAGTGTCTGCCTAATAAATATTGCGACAAGTTGCTATAAGTGTTTAACAGGAGTTTAACTTCTTTTTAATATTTTGTATTATTGTATTACATAGTTAAAATAAATGCATTTGGCGTTGTTGGTAGGGTAGGCTAGGCCTAATTGCCTCTAGCACCGTTTAAATAAAGTGCTCCATTTTGCCAATTTTGATTTGGAACAGGAAACATATTTGTGTTTGTACACATACCGAAAATACAACAGGATCCTAAAAAAAATGTCCTCCATAGAGAACAATCCTTTTAATAAAAATATGATCTAACCTTGACCGGCGGCTTCCTAGTGATGTGCGAGACGAGGAAGTTCATGGCGATGTCCTCGCAGTTCATGTACTCATCTACGTAGTCACGGATGGCGGCCGGCAGAGTGCGCCAGTAGGCCCACATGTAGTACCGGTGTACGAAGGCAGCACCGGTTAGAACCATGCTTAGCTCGCAACTGTACAACAAGTGGAAAATAATATAGCATAGAAAGAAAAGAACATCCACTAACATTCGAGAAATTGTATATTATCAAATTAAAATAATTGTCCTAGAATTAATTGAGTCGTACCTAGTCAGCAGAAAACAAATAACTAAAATAGCAAAAAATATGTCATAGAACTAAAACAGAACGAACCTACTTATCGAAACAAAGATTTATAAATTACGGCGTACCGCAGGGGAGTGTACTTGGTCCGTTGTTATTCCTATGTTATATAAACGATATTCCCAGAACCACAGAACACCCCATGACTCTATTTGCCGATGACTGTACTACAATATTTATAGGAAAAAACATAGAAGGATATGAAAATGAAATAAATAATAGTTTAGGTTTAATCATTCAATGGCTAACCGATAACAACTTAAAAATTAATTTTGGTAAAACTCACATCATGTATTTTAAACAGCGAACACACTCTATCAATATAAAAATTAAATTTGAAGATACTAAGATTGCTAAAATAGACAACACAAAATTTCTAGGGGTTTGGTTAGATGAGCACATGACATGGAAAACACACATTGATAATATAGTAAAAAAAATGAATCAATAATGCTATGCTTTACACAATTTAAGCAAGATCGCCAATCGTAGCACCGTTCTTACCGCATACCACGCATACGTCTGCCACCACACTGCGGTTCGGCGTAATAATTTGGGGTAATTCTACGGATAGGGAATTGGCACACACAACACCTTTTTTGGGCTTTAAAAGCCCAAAAAAAGTGTCTTCGTGCAGTATGCATGATCCAAAACAATGAAAGTTGCAAACCTTTTTTTATTAATTTAAAATTATTAACATTTCCGTCCCTATACATTTATGAAGTTGCCATGTTTATCAAAAATAACCATAAGCAATTTGAAATTCTATCCACTAAACGCCATCCAGGTGCTCTTAAGTCAAAAACCCATCAAACCGCCCTATTCTCAAAAAGCTTCCTAGGAATGGCTCCAAAAATATTTAACAAACTACCTAGATCGATAAAAGCTTCAAAAGACTTAAACACTTTTAAAAAAACACTCCATAGGTTCTTAATACAGAAAGCATATTACACTATTAATGAATATTTAGAAGAAAAATAAAAACGTAATACTATCTTCTCAGACTTATTTATTACCTACTTACTGTATCTGATAAGTTTAGTTAATATGATTGTTACCTTAATTTTTATTATTTTGATAATGGTTTATGTTTATTGCTAAAGATTTAAGTCTGTTACTTAGCAGTATTTTTATTATTTTATAGACAATACTACCTGTACACTTATTACCTATTGTGTAAGAAATGTTTGTACGCCTTGCAGGGCAGCACATAGTGACACAATATTTTTATTTTTTTACATAATGTACCAACATTATACCTATGTGTACAAATAAATAAATTTGAATTTGAATTTAAACCACTGCCTTGAAGGTAAAAATAAGATTTAGAGAGTAAAAATAATTGGATTTGTTAGTCAAAGTGCCTGCGACCTTAGATAGGTTTTTATGTGGAATCAGAAAAATACATAAAAACACGAAAACTCACCTATAGTTAGAATTGTAGAGAAATCCATTGTTAAAATTGAGGTCCCAGGTGTGAGACCGACCGGGGAAACCAACGATTCGGTCGCGATGTTCTCTCCACACCCTGTGAACAAGCATATTATGTTTAGATTTAACTAGTTTAGACCAGAATTATAATAATCTAAATACCTTTGTTTGTAACTCTATGGATACCAATTATAATAAATTATCCACCAAATAAAAAGTATGATCGATAGTTAAGTGATATGATCGAACTCGATGTCTGTTTTACGGCCTGACACTTATTTCTGTTTCTCAACCTTTTTCAAAAGTTCAAAATCAAAACTCATTTGTTCAAACTAGGCTGAGAATCAGCACTTTCCAAAACGCCCACCCTTCACCACTTCCTAGTGCTTTAGCTGGGAAGAAGTGGCGCAACAAATCCCCCAGCAGCACTGCTGTCTGTTCGGTTAGAAAAAATGTATTCTATATAATAGTATACAAAATAATTTACATTACGCGCAACACAAAACATTAAATTAAAAGATGATATGTCACACGGTACAGTTAGCGCGCGTGGATCGTATCCTCAGGGAGATCCACACAGTGGTGACACCCGGGCGTTTCCTCCCGCCATATCCGACACAGGAACCTCCCGAAGCTGCCATGTCCGGTGAGGACCTGCGTCAGGCGGAAGGTGAGGACGCCGTGGCGCCTCTTTAGCCCAGAAGCAACTCTTGAATGATGAATTTTGAATATGATTCAAAATTCATTTATTTATATTCGTCCTTTCATGTGTACCAAATTTCAACTTATCGGTCCAGTAGATTCGGAGCAAATCGGTGCTGACAGACGGACAGACAGACAGACAGACACACGAGTGATCCTATAAGGGTTCCGTTTTGTGAGGTACGGAACTCTAAAAAACATTGCAAGATTATATTGCAGATTATGTCAATAATAATTATAATTAAAGTAAATTGACCTATACAGTCAGATAATAAACAATTGATAATAAATAAACAATATGAACAACAGAAAAAACATAAACATTGTCTTGAGTTAATTACAGCGCGGCGGCCAAATGTTCTTATCGTTTAAGATTTAAACGATAAGAATATTTGGCCGCTGTGATTATACTATTCTATCTACTTAAACTTTAAGTAGATAGAATAGTATGACTTTGAACAAACATTGCATTTTACTTTAGCTTTAAGCGCATTAAAAGGCACGTCTAGTAAAGAATAGGATAGCTTGTTATAAATAGTTATACCAAGCCCAACAAATGAGTTGTGGACCTTATGAAGCCGATTAAGGCGCTGACAAGACCCAATTGACCAAAATAGGCTTCTCTTAAGAAAAAAAATTGCCAAATCTGTATAGTTTGTGGTAGCGGAAAAAAATATATGTTAATTTTGAACATATAGTTCCCAGAACTTGGTTGTTACCAAAAAACGTTTTGAAAAATCTCGATACAAACTAACGTTAAACTAACCTCTTACCTTGAGTTGTAATCCAAAATATCTGCATTAAATATCAACATACGTTACGTATTTAATTAATAACAAGAACGTCTTATTTGAATGCAGAACTTGGTTGTTTTTTATTTTCGATTACTCAACTCAATTTTGATTAAATACATAATTCTTCATATTTTACCATAAATTTCAAGCGTTGTGTCATCGCGCTTCTCTTTCTTTTCTATGCAATCTGACAGTGACCGCGGTTTAGGTGTTGTCAGCGTCTTAAATGGAGCACGTAATTAGTCCTTATTTCTGGCTATAATATTGTGAATATCGCTGTTTTTAGTGTATATGTGTATACTTTGCCTAATATATAAGTTGTTAGCGAAGATGAACTGTGATGCCGCCGTGAGAATACCAATATCTTTAAAAAAATATCTCAGAGAAAATCTGGCACCTATCTGGTAAATGGTTCGTAAACAGCTCGTTTTAAAATACGTTTTGAATATCAGCAGCTTTGCCCCACAGCAAAATGCCGTAGATCATACATAATACTATGATCATAACTAAAATAAACGAACCGAGCTGTATCAACGTCAGTGTATTTTCTTACTTTCCTGACGGCGTAGGCGGCCGAACTGAGCCTTCCCGCTAGGCTTGATATATGTGGGCCCCACTGAAGGTTGGCATCTACTGTTATGCCCAGAAAAACTGCCGAGTGTACAGTTTCAAGCACCTCTTTATCTAAGACGATTTTGGGTCCTAGTTTTCTAACATTCAGTAAGGCGAACTTTTAAACATTTCGTTTCGTCTTAGCGTTGAGAACTAAGTTATTTGTCGTAAACCTGTTTACGTCGTCAAAATCTTGTCTATTCCTATCTACTTTAAAAATAAGAGAGGTATCATCTGCAAACAGTAGAAATGGTCCGTCATTAATAAACACTAAGAATAAGGATGGACCCAGTATTGAGCCTTGCGGTAGGTAGGCCTTGAGGTACACCTAACTGAACAACCTGTCCAGTTAATTGTACCTCAAGGCCCGGAAGGTTCACCATGAACATCAGACATTGGAACCTATTATGTAAATAAGAATTTATTATTTTGAGAGCTTCGTTTTGGATACCGTAATGACATCGTTCAAAAGCGTATCATGGTACACGCAATCAAAGGCTTTGGAGAGATCACAGAAAACTCCAATAGCATTTTGCGAGTTTTCCCATGCGTTAAATGTGTTTCAGCAGTGCAACACCCGCATCTGTAGCCGACCTTTTGTAAAGACATTATGAAGAAGACTATTTAAATTAAAATACCTTAAGCAAATGCTTGAAAATTAACTTTTCAAATATTTTTCAATGCAGGTAAGATAGAAATAGGCCTGAAATTGCCAACGTCATTTTTATTACCAGATTTAAATAATGGTATGACTTTACTACTCTTACTACTCTTCATGGGATCAGGAAAAAATCAAAACCTAAATCAACACATTTATTAAAAGTAACAGCTAGATAGAGGACTACGATGTCTACTATATTACTTAATAGTTTAATGGGGATACCCCAGTAATCACCAGTGTTTTGAGATTTCAGTGTGTTAAAAACATTAACTACATCCCGAAGTGTTACGTGTTCAAAGGTATAAAAGCGACTATATTTAGGCACACTACCATGCAAACGATTTTCAGCATTAGACGAGGACAAATTTAAGCATCGAGCCGTAGTTATAGGTATGTTGGCAAAAAACTCATTGAATGTCTTAGATACGTCAGCTGCTTTATTAACTAATTTGTTGTTGACCATAATCACAAGTTTTTTTGTTTAACCGACTTACGCGTTTCAGTGTTATTTCAAATCTTTGAAATTTACATGGTGTGATTAAATTGCCTGCAAATTACTTGCACAGTCTAAACAAAGTTATACAAAAAAATTTACGTAACAAAGTCATTTGTTACTGCAATTTTACTGTATGCCACAGGCAAGGAACTTGCATCGTGTAAATGGGGCTTAATATCTGGGGATATTGTAAATAATATGTAAGTGAAGCGTATTAAGTCCGCCCCTGTACAGTTGTGTGCTTAAAGATATTAAATAAATAAGTGAACAACTGACCTGAAAGCGAACACGATCTCGTCGTGACGCAGATGTGCGTCGTCATCCACACATAGGACTGCCTCGGTGTCGATCAGATGGTACGGTAGGAAGCGGTTGTTGAGAGAGTTGCGAGGTGCCCGGACTACGGCCACCGGCGCGCCGCTCTCCGGCCAGGAGGCCACGCCGCCCGGGGAGGAGGGGCCGTTCCATACTACCACCACCTGCGTTATATTAATACCCAGTTATAATAAGGACGTTGAATATGAAAGCTGAAGCTGTGTCGAATTCGTGGCTTTCCGTTAAATATAATTCTACTAATATTACAATGCGTAAGTGTTTGTTAAGTTTGTTGGTTAGTCTTCTTTCACGCATCAACAAACGGAGCGACGTGATTTTTGCATAGAGAGTTTGATTAGAGGCCGCCGAGATCGGAGAGTGACAGCCAAAGCTACTATCAAATAAAACTAGAACCAAAAAGTCTATACACAGAATAATAGATGAAAACAAAATTGATTGTGTAATGGGAGGATGGTAAGTTAATGTTTCAGGATGCATTTTAAAACAAAGGGCTTTAACCTGTAAAGCCCCGCGCGACAAAGATTCGGGGTCAAATAATAGAAAATCAATTGTGTCTCATTAGCTGTCCTTGACCAATTAAGCTTCTCATAACTGTAAAATGAAACTAAATGGTTATCATTTACCTTATTCAAATACGGCAACCCCCTCAACCTCGCCAGCGCAGCTGCTAACACTGCCTCTCTCTCATACGTAAGTATGACGACAGTGAACTGTTCCCGGGGCCGGTCGCCGCCCAACGCCTCGCTGAACTCGCGGCCCGACCCCCCGGCCCCCGCCCCCACGGGCCGCATGCCCGCCGCAGAACCCAAGAACCGCGCCTCTGACGTCACCACCGGGTCCCACGGCAGCTGCGGGTACAACGCAAACGGTTCCCCCCAATCATTCCATAACTCGTAACCGTGTAGTAATGCAACGGAATAATTTCGACGGTATGAAGGACTCGGGTAGGGCGCTTCAAGAGGGCCGAGAGTTTCTTCTGGTTCAGCGTCCACCGCAGGCGGTTCGACTCGTGGTGGGAAGAAGGAGTCGTTGAATGCGGGTGTTCCTGTGGTCGGCGCGACGGGTTGCGCGGGGATGTGCAGACGTGTGCGTAGCGTGGCGAGGAGTGAGTCCACGCTGGCCTGCACGGAGCTGAGGTAGCGCTCCCACAGCAGGCGCGCGTGGCGCCGCATGGCCAGCACGTCGGCGTCGCCCAGCGCGCGCAGCAGGAAGTGCAGCTCCGACACTCGCGCTCGCGGCAGAGACAGCGCCGCGCGACGCCAATCCAACACCTCATCATACGGCAATCTAATTCTATCCCCGCCTAGCAATACGGGAATCGCACCAGACCTCAACGCTTCATACAACCTCGCTTGCAATAACGCCGTGGTTACATAGGTCCTATCAGCCGGCGCAAGAATTAGCGCAAATGTCGAATCTCTCAACACGGCGCGTCGAGACCGGTCCGTGCCACACAACGCCCAGTCACCGATAGGTAACACTGCCCGCCTCTCCACTGGAGGGTCACATTCGAACTGTAGATGAAACAAGTCCGACGCCGGTGCGGACCTCACCATCTTCTGCAATGCCTCGATTAGAGATTTGTCTTGATCTTTGTCTATTCCTCGCGGCGGCGGTTGTGAGCCCTGAAAACTAAATGTAGCTCATGATATCATACCTAAGAATCGATATTTATTTATTTATATATACTTTATTGTACACCACAAATATACATAAGTAATAAAAATTATTCTAACACTACAAAATATACAATGGGCGGCCTTATCGCTTTCTGCGATCTCTTCCAGGCAAACGGAATGGACAGTGATTTGCCTGGACATAAAGTTGGGCTGTCGTTGGTGCAAAAAATAAATACAATATACTAGAATAGATACACAGATATATACATATCCTTTAAAATAAATACACACATATTAAATGTATAAGGCAGTGGTGGCCCAGTGGTAACGGCCGCGAATTACGAGTTGTAGGTCGTAGGTTCGAACCCGGACAGGCGCTTTACTTTGTGTAAATTATTTCATCACCACTGTCTCAAAAACGGTAAAGGAAAACATCATGAGGAAACCGGCATGTCCTAGAACCAAGAGTTCGAAGATATGTGACATCCACCAACCCGCACTGGGCCCGCGTGGTGGATTACGGCCCACTCCCTTTCACAGAGAGGAGGCCTGTGTCCCAGCAGTGGGAACATTATAGGCTGATTATGTATGTTATGTAAATGTATAAGAAACGAAAAGAAACGAAGACTATAGATAATTACAGTTACGAGAACAAGATCACAACGACAAGTAATGTTCCTTTAAGTGTCTTTTAATTACGAGTAACGACTGCGCGCATTTTATTTAAACTAGCAATGCATTTCACAAACGAGCGACCTGGACAAGATTTGTCGACGAAAGTTGTGGAATGCATAGGCAATTTAAGCTTCAAGTTATTTGATGACCGTAAAAAATTCGTGTGGGAGTCGCCAAGAAACTGCAAACGTTTCTTGAGATAAAGAGGGGTGGAAGGGGAAAAGAGAAAAAATATGAGCATTCCGGCGAAGGCGAATTGTTAACCATTTGAACTTGACACGAAATTCGGAAACACGCAAACCGAATATGAACCTTATACAAAAACTTTGAAGCCGCTCAAGTTTATCAAGTATCCTTGTTTCCAGTTGATGCTACTAACACTTAAACAAATATCAACTTTATACTAGTAAATTGATTTCAGAATGACTATTACTATTGAAAAATGTTGTGCCCAAACTAAGCTTTAGGTATGTGCGGGCATTACACTTATTTTTCCAAAAACACATTGTTTACATTTATTTGTTTTGTTTTTTTTTTAAATTTAATTTGATTTATGAGCAATGTGTGTAAATTATCAATAGTTATGAATTTGTGGCGGCATCTACATCGCCACATGCGAACTACTCAACACACTGACGTAAAACCTGCATCGCGCAAGCAGAGTTTACCGCGCATCTAGCATATATACAACATCCCGACATCAACCGTCGGTCGGAAGATCCTCCCTTTTCTGTGGAGGATGAGTGAACTTTACACCTTATTCCTCATGCCTCCATACTGGTGACCCCGAATATGAACGTCAGCGCAGCCTTCGTGCAACTACTTCAGCATGACGTCATCATCATCACTTCCTCAAGCTCTCGAGCGGCGAGTCACAGAGCCAGCCAGCACCCACAACTTCAACGGGTTTCCTGACCACCAGCATGCAGCGACCGCGCATACCTGGTTATCACCCGCAGCCTCATCAGCACCCTTAGCACAGCACACTGCACTTTCGGCTGGTCCACAAGCAAAGCCCTTCAACCCTCTCCTAGTCAACGCCAGCAGTCAACCTCAACCCAACGCTGTACCACATCAGACTCACTGGAGCATAACGCAGCGCCACCCCGACTCACTGGGTAATCACCGCAGACAGTTCCGACTCACCGTGAACTATGCGACAACCGGTTCCGAATCACTGAAATGACATATGGCCCTGGCAAGCAACGCAAGATGCACGACTCAGCCCACTATTAACCTCCGGTCGCCGGAGAGGAGTATTTGGCGGCGTCTAGTTCTACAACGCCACATGCGAACTACGCAACACACTGACGTCACGCAAAATCCTGCATCGCGCAAGCAGAGTTTACCGCGCAACTGGAGGATGAGTGAACTTTACTCCCTGTTCCTCATGCCTCCATAAATTCATTTATTTCAGGATAAATGTATTAATTACTATCAATAATTATAATAATTAAAGTTCTGGGCATTAAAATTACCTGAGCAAATATTTCCGTCTCGCAGGCGCCATTGGAGCGCAATCGGCCCACACATCGCCGCCGGGGGGGCCGAGCGCGGGTGGAGTAATGACGTCAAACCCCGGTCGGAATTGCTCGTGAGTGAAGGTAGACTGCGCGACCATGGCGCGCCCTACCGACGCTCCTCGGAAGGCGTCGCCCGAGCCCACCGCGAGCTCGCGCCGCGCCAGGTTTACTAGCACGTGGTTACGACCGTCACCGCCCCAGTAAGGTAAACTTTTGATGGCTGTCTCGTTTAACAATAGCTTGTATGTATCTATTGTTGGTCTGGAAATAACAAGTGAAACTTATGATCCATTTGAACTCGCAAGTACTTACATACTAATGAATGTAACGTTGGTATTTATAGCTAGTTATCGATATGTCGATGATCACACATACAGTCCACATATGTTTATAAATTGTCAAGTTAGTTGAAAATAAATGTTCACGACAAATACACGTATTTTTTTCTAAAATCCTGCTAAACCAAATACAACCTTATTGCTATAGACATATGGTCGTAAATCGAAATGGATTCAAGTCATCGACCGACACTAAGCACCATCCGTAGTTTTGGTCGAAGTTACGGGCGTTTCCTACTCCGTATCGCCTACGGACATAAAATTACTTCGGAGCCTGAACTGAGAATGAATGACAACACGATTTGACAGTTGTCCATACTCGCAATGTGACGGATCAACTACTTTCGGACGGGCCCATATCTTCGTTGACGGACTTAGAGAGTAGTCCCTCAGGCGCGAGCGAACGCCGCCGCCGCCGCCGTTATTTTTTCTAAAACCCTGCTAACCCAAATACAACCTACACAACACCCTATAACACCCACAACCACCTATAAACACACATATATACTTAGATATCCTAAGAAAAGTATGCGCTTCGGACATAATCGTCGGAAATACGAACGCGAGATGCTGGGATCTAGTATACGTTAAAACGTTAAATTTAATATTACAATGATTACAAAATTACAGATTACCAACTCTATACAATTCAAAAAACTTTTGAGTGACCGTTGACGGTCTGCGACCGGAGTAGGGTCATACGAACGAGTAATCATAAGAGCAGGACTACCTAAAAAGCGCGGCATTACAAAACTTAGAAGCTTTTGCATCTGTCCTCTGTGGCGCGACGGCGACTTTGGTACTAATTTGGAAGCCCGAAAATTACCGATGCGCATGCCTTTTGCCTGGTTAAGCTGTAAGAAGTAAGTTTAATTACTACTTACGCGGGTGTCTTTTCAAAAGGGAAGGCTTCACCTACAATGACGAGATAAACGCATGCTTCGTTTGGATTGCGCGTTATATGCGTATTATAGCCTAGCGTCTGCTTTAGAGTTGTTTTCAGGAAGCCGTCCACTTCAGCGCCGGCTAGTGGCGCGAACACGTCAGGATCATAGAGGTACACGGGGAAGCCGGATGTTAAGGAGCAACGAGAGTGGTCGAAGCAGGAAAACATGCGACAATGGACCTCAGAGGATGGTGCTATAGAAGGTAGGATGGGAGGAGGTCGAGACGGTAGTATTTGCAGAGGGGGGGCTAGTTCCGGCGAATCTCGTCGGATGGCCTCGAGCTGCGCGATGCGCGCCTGGTCGGCGGATACGCGCAGGCGCTGCAGCTCGGCGGCCGCTCGCACGTGCTCCTCCTTAGCGCTGTCGGCTTTTGCGCTTGCTGCTGCCGCTTCGCGCTGAAGCCGACCGCGCTTTGCTTCTAGTTCGCGTAACTCTGTAGATACTGAAGCCTGAAATTTTTGAGCAAGTCAATTTGTAAAACATATATACGAGTATATTCCTATTACAAATAAACAAGTTAATTAAATAAAACAAATTGAATATTTTATATACTTAATGAATTATTTAAAAATTAGTTTTTTCATATGTACCATTAACTTCGTCAACATGGTAGAGTCCACTTAGCTAAATGTAGTTGACAAGTAACAGACAAGTAACAGAATTCACCAAAAATTGATTGTGCTTTCAAGTGAAAATGTCATTACACAGAAAAAAAAAGAAAACTTGTATTAAAATATATAAGATTAAATTAAGTAGAATTTAGTCTAGTAGAAAATAGACTCTACTGCCAGAAACAATGAGGTTAAAAGGCTATTGTTACGAGGTCAACCTGCAAGCTCAGCACATCGTTCTGACAAAGTGACCGATCGTATTATGACACCGCGCTTCCCACGTCACCGATTATTGTCATCGCTTAACCTAACCTAACTAATAAGAAATGTAAGGAACCTAAAAACGACTTATTCATTGGAGTTTCCGGACACCCGTCCCCACGCATATCTGGCGCAGTCGGAGGTCGTTACAGACTTAAGGTGCGGTGTGTTAAATACCTAATAAAACAAATTATTTAAAAAACAAAAAACCCGACTGCAAAAACACATACCTAACTGAAAAGAGAAAAAGTCGGGTTTTTTGTTTTTTAAATAATTTGTTTCACAATCAAAAGTTACACCATATTTCAGGTTATTTGACTGTCCCCGCCTGCAAGACCAAAATTATATAAAAACAAATAGCTGAAAGGGGAAAAACAAGCATTATATGCTTGTTTTTCCCTTTTCAGTTATTTGTTTTTGCAGTCGGGTTTTTTGTTTTTTAAATAATTTATTTTATTTGAAGTTTTTTAGTTTTATTAATATATTTATTTGAAAATTACTCATTACTAGCTTTTTTTGATACCAATTATTTTGCAATTAATTAAAAAAAAACTGCCCCTCCTTTTTTGTATTTGTAGATGCAATTTATAAATATTATATAGCCTATGTCACTCCCACAATTAAGACAAATCTAAAGACACCTCATATGTTAAAATCCATCAAGCCGTTTAGGCTACAGATCGTGCCAAAGAAATACACATACATACATACATACATACATACATACATACATACATACATACATACATACATACATACATACTCTCGAAAAACATTACCCTCCTGAGGCAGTCGGGTAAAAATCGATGAAACAACGCTCACAAGCAATGCTACTCATGTAAGTACATAAGTCCTATTATTGGTTGCTATATTTCTAACGCAGGGTACTATAATTTTTCAATATTTTTCACCCACATGGTAGCAGAGAGCTTAGCCTTAGAGCCTGTCCACATGAGGCGATCTGCGCGCAAGTCCACTCGCGCGCTACATTTTATATTGCGTCCACATACCGCGTTCTACGCGCGTTTCTACGCTAGGAGGGATTCCCTGCCAGTTATAAACATCTACTTTTCGACTCGGATCCAGATACTTTTATACTTTTTACAGCTTCGTCAACAAAAAGTTCCGTATTGAAGTTCTCACGCTCCATTTCGAACCAAAATATACGAATAAGGTCAAGCTTAATTAATACATTTTCAGATCACAAAGATGAATCGTCGTTGTATACTGATCCTTCTCTCTTAGTTCAGGGAAGCGATACAATAAAAGTTTTATACGAAAAAGTTCAACACTTATTATGCACATACGATGAATTACACAAATCTATGAAAACTATCATAGAATCCAAACGAACTCTTTATAAAAACTAGCTTTACAGAGAACTTCTTAGCTTTTTAGAAGAATCACTAGGCCCTAGGATAAGATGTATGAGACCTTCAACTCTTGTAACCGCTCTTGTAACCGGTCAAGATGAATTAAATATACTATATTTACAGAAAATAAATAAATCAGTACCAGCAAAAGATAAACCCCAAAATTTTGAGCAGGTTAATTCTTCTAATTCTCATAACCTAATTTTCGTTTGGTTAGGCCAGCAAATCAAAATTTCAAACATACCCGAGACCTCAAATCCAGCCTTTGGGATTTCAATATCCACCACAATATCTCGCACATTTCGCACAACCTGCACAATCAGAGCAGTTTAAACAACCCTAGCCAAGGCCTAACAAGACTCAACAAATGTTCAGAGCACCCCCTACCAACATGTCCACTTGATTTCGAACACACTACTATAAGGAGTAAGGACCTCAGAATAATTATCCAAACCTATGAGTGGTATGTTACCCCGTCGCGCGTGCTCTACGCGCGACGGGCGCTTAATAATGTTCCACAGATTAAATCTCGGAGTTCAATTAATTTATTATTTTAAACATCTTTCTATTTATGTTAATATTAACTTAAAATGTACCATCACAAAATATTTCTTTAACACCGGCAGCAAATTTTATTAAAAATTAAAAAATTGTCGTCTGTGTCTTGAACTCTTGATCGAATAAAATAAAATCTTTTGATAGTTTGTCAGGTATTACGACTACTTTCACGGACGTGAAATTTGTTATTTCAGCGCCTAACTCGTTGAGTCGAGCTTTGTAAAGTAGGTACTTTTTTTAATTGAATTGGTTGGTACGTCATCGACAAACTCAGTCTGCTGCCTTCAGATGACTCACTTTTTCAGATGACTAAGTCTTGTAAATCGCCTGTAGGCTGCCCGTACTCTTGACGTACACGCGACTTGCATGCGTCGGTGGCTTTGTGTACGACATTTGCTCCAATCAGGAATACGCGTGTGCACAGTTTCTCTTATAATTGCGGAGGCATCTGAAGTTAAGGTCGCACTACCTTTACAATATAACCTGTCACAACGCCACCACGAAGAGCCGTTTTTATTGTTTTGTGCATGGTTGTAGCAGTGACCGTTTCTTAATAGGACTCTTCAGCCTGTTTCACTTTGAATAAAACTAAAAGATTCTTCATTCATTTTAACAACAAAATAATATAGGTGTTTATCTAATATTATAGATACGAGACTCTCGTCAGAGCTCTTGAAATAAAAATATATTATGTCAATTTGACAATTTGAAAAGTTATCAAATAGATCTTGATAGATATATATTTAAATTGGCAGACGTGTGTTCAATTTTCTACCGACTGTACTTTGGCTGACTAATTGAATAAAACTGACGAATCGATGAAAACTGGAAAACACTGGAAAACGTCAAGTTAACTCGTTTTGATGAATTTAAAATTATACCTATACAAATTTCAAAATTTCTTCGATGGGTTGATAGGGTCTTACACCCATTTTTGAAAAGCGTCTTAATTAAATTCTATAGTGCTAATAAGCCCCAAAAAAAATCACAAAATTTTTATTCAATCGATAAGTGCCATAAAAATGCATTTCAATTTTACATTTTCAAATTTTGCGCGTAGTTTGACGAAAACGCTGGATGCAGTGGACGCCATCTTGCTCCGTGGTCATGACGTCACTTAGCTATGTAAACAAATGCGCTGATCTATTAACTAACTATCAGATGACAATTGACACGTTTTAGTTTACACAGCGGCATGACGTAATAACATGGCGGCTACTATTTCATGGTGTTTTCAGATTAGAAAAACTGAAAACGTTGAATTAAATTTTAAAATTTATTTTGTTATTTTATGAACTAAAAGTAACATTTTTCGACTCCTTTTTGCCTAAACTATCTCAATAATATATTTATAGATTTTTTTCTCGTATATAATAAAATATCGTATATAATATTTGTTTTTGGGATAAATTCATCCCAACTTCCCAACTACGGAACCCTTCATTGTGCAGGGTCCGACACGCACTAGGTTTTTTATGTCATGAATATGACTACTAATGGTAATGAGCGAATATTTCATTAGGTAGGTACTCTCATCTTCTGCAACTTTTCGCGACTTTGACCGAAAATGTACAAGAACAACTAAGAGAAATTAATAGAATAGAAAATATATTAACCTTTAGTCGAGATAAATCAGTTCAACATTCCACACCTACTTTCTGTCAAAGATCTTAAAAATATGATAAGCCAATTAAAACGTATTTATAGTTCCAACAAAATAATTGACTTAGATATAGAAATTATTACGAGATTCTTAACTTAGCTTCATTTTTAAAGTTTCCTATTACATTTGCTACTGGGTATCAGTTATATGAATTGTCCCCTGTTCTGAATAAAAAAGTGTAATTATAGTACCACCTGCACCCTATAAAGCACCCAATTCTTAGGAATTTGTGTATATAGAGGCTGAATGCCCGTAGGCCACCTGGCACCTATGCGGCAGAGGATCATCCACCAGGTTATGTCAACAGACATTCAAAAACTCATACAATCTCAGAAAATAGATGTATCTCTCTGACCAAGGAAGATCTGGTTGAGCTAGACAGCTATCATTACATAATTGCTTTTCCCAACAGTACAAAAGTAAAACTATCCTGTGTAAAAGAATGTTATGAGATGTTACGAGGAAGCTTTTTGGTCACCATTTGTTCAAGATAAAACTCCAGAGATCAGTATAATCAATCTGGATAATAAATTAGTCAGGCAACCATAAGAACTTATGGCTTCTCTGCACTATGAGATATTAGCAAAGACATGCAGCTTCCATTTGCAGACTACAGATGTAGGCAGTCTTAGAACTTCAGAACCAAATTACCATGCAAGAAGGAACATAAGTTTAATCATTACATTAGACATGATTGGAATGTACCACACCACAAATCCATTTTATTCACTGATACTATTTGGTGCAAGTGCACTAAGCAGATGGTAGGTATATCATTCATGTGAAATTTGTGAAGTTTCAAATATATTTTTTAACCTAAAAAGGACTTATTCATTGGAGAGTTTCCGGACACACACCCCCACACATATCCCTATTGTAAATATTATTTATTTTAAAATTAATTTAAAATTAGTGCTTTGTTTACTTATTGATGAAATGTCACATCTTGAGGTTTATTTGATTTTCATAAGCGATGAGAACAATTTTTTATGACACAAGAAGGCATTTTCAAAAGGTTTTTTTCATCTGGTATTGACTGAAATGTTTGCCGTCCCTGGGCTGGAATGTGTTGTGCAAATATTTTATTTACAGTGTCTGCTCTATTTAACATTGAACTTCAATGGATAGAGGGCGCTAGGCCCCCAAGAATCTCACAAATTAAAACCATCATAACAATATACAAACAATATTGTGCACTAAGCCTATCATTACTGTATAATGATTATTACCTTTATTCTTAGCATTTCTTCAATCCTTAGTTTTAAATCGGCAACATTCATTGTTGAGACATCACCTAGTGCTTCCAAAGTGTGACGCATTGGATTATTTGACATTTTACCTGTTTCATCATACTGAAAAATTAAAAAGTGCCTATGTCAGCAGAGATGCCAATGTTTATTAAACATATTTTCTTCTTAATCATCAATAAGTCATTCGAAAAAAAAATAAGATAGCCTCCCTGAAATAGGTATATCTAGTATGTTAGTGGTGGTTACTTCTCCTGATGAAATTCATAAATCAGTATTTTGGTCCCTATACTAATTACATCTAATGTTACTGACAGATATCTCAAACCCGAACCATATTCTTTTACCACTTTAGGAATTGTCTGGAAATGTAGCTGTGCAAACACTACATTTTGTAACCATAAGAATAACCATAAAATTTAATTAACCTGCACTTACCTTGGCCAAATAATAATGTGTGAACAGAGGTACAACGAATAATATTATCGACACCAACAATATAACACGGGATAGTTTTAGATGCCCTAACCACAAACAAAACCGTTGGTAAATATACATTTTGATAAAAATTAAGTTTTGTATTTCACTTGGAATAGTTATTTTCGAGTTTTTATCATTTTAAGGTATAAGTTTATTACTTCTGTATTATATATATTTACTGTTTGCTATTCATAATATCCACCGTTAAAAAATAAATATTTTAATTAATTACAAAATAAACCACACAGTAGGTATTTCTATCGTAGGGTGGGAATTCTATTGTCGAATTTTGACAACCATTGTATTCAGTGTTACCAGATGTGGCGCGCTCCAAGTCGCTAAATTTTTTGCCCCAAGTGGCCTATTCTTTTTTCTCAGTAGAGTAGCCTAAGTTTTCCATATTATAAGTTTCCACACCATAATTTTAGTGCGAAATAAAAAGAATTTCATAATACAGTTGCTAATTTTAATGGAAAAATGCCCGAAAATATAAAGGAACCACTTTAATGTACCCATTTGTCCCTGGATTGTTTGTTATATTTTCCACGTTTTCCTATTTTGATATCCTAAGCACCATACACTCAAATCACAAGAAAACCCTCTCATTTTGCTTTAATTGATTTATAGCATAATATACAAAATCTACTATTTCTGTGTGAATGCAATGGCACAATTTTCATACCTAAATCAAAATCCGCCGTAATCCATGAGTATTGCGTAACTGACATCTTTCAACACTTTACAAGTCAATGACAATTTTATTTGGATCGGTATAAAATATTCTTTGACATTTCCATATTTTCGCTCTCTGATGGACGTTAAAAATTGTGATATTCCGATTTATGCATTTTTAGTACCAGACATTTTCATCTTAATCTGGATGGAGCCCAAAAACACATTCTTTTTCTGTGATAGTCTAATTGTTGACCAGTCGCCAATCGCATAAATTGGTCGCCACGACGACACCCTTCCAAGTAGCCTAAATGGCGACGAGTCGCCTTATCTGGCATCACTGATTGTATTGACAATTTGATGAATTTGACAAGACATATCAATGGCTACATTCCGAATTAAGCCATAATCGCTCGCAGCGCTCAAATCAATAATTTGCCTTCCGATTTAGATAAATCACAATTATGACAGCTGAGAGCTATCAACAATTCGGAACGCGCTCACAGTGTGCTCGCTCAATGTCAAATCTCAGTAATTGAAACAAGTCCATATTATGTTAGAAGGTAGATACTTATAGCTATATTACTAAAATTTTAAATAATTATTATTTTGGACAAGCATGAGCGACGAATGGCTCAGGTTTTAGCTGTCCACTCTGTCCGACACCACGCTCAGAAGCGTGTTGGTACCCTTTATCCGAGACCAGAGGGAGGCCGTTCTTTTGCAAAGCACCGCCTGGAAGCCGTCCCTGCTGTGGTCGCCGAACATGCCGGAGGCACTGCTCCTTAAGTTCTGAGTTGAGCTGCACGATTACTGACAAATGCGTGCAGTGACTGGACAGGTCCACTCAATCTGTGTGGTTCTTTCCTCAAAAGGACCATATCAGACACCAATCTACATGGCCTTCACTTGATCTGACCAAGATTATGTCTGGACTATGTTCATATGTTGTTTCGGCCTTTCTTCTCAGAGTAGTCAGTTAGGAAACGCCGACCTCATCTAGCTTTATTTTAAAAATATGATTGACGTGTAAAAGTGTTTGTACAAACCTACTTACAGAATATAAAACATTTATCATTTACCGCCATGGGAGCCCCAACAAACCCCTGAACGCGTTGTTATACTAGACGCGCAGAACATTACAGGTTTTTTTTAGTATAATTGCTACACAGGTTGCACGTGTATAGGTAACGCTTGAGTCACGCTATTCAAAAGCTATTGAGCTTTTGAATATCGTGACTTTAACGTCACGTGAGCACCGCGCAAACCTGCGAAAAAGCATATTACCCCTTACCGACAATGCCCTGCTCTCCCTATCAATGTACATATCATTATTTAGTTTCTCGTTGACCCAGTGACCAGAGTAAAATTTGGACACTTGCTGTAAGACGGTTCCATTTAATGTGATCGGAGGAACAGGTAGGTATTAGTCTCAGCCTTAAAAACTAGTAGCTCGCTCTTCCGAACATTGTACAGGAGCCCATGTGCCATTGCATACCGTTCACATATGGTCAATAGTGACCTCACGGAACTGATCGAGAAGCCCAGCAGCACCATGTCATCAGCATAGCGCGCAGTCATTGCTCGTGTTTAAAAAACTCGTAAAGGAACATTACTAGTCGCTGTGATCTAGTTCTCGTAACTGTAATTATAGTCTACGTAGTCAGCAGGGCTATTGGCTATCTTTTTCATTGCCAGTGACTAACTAGCTTCAGTTGTACACCGAACTTTGATGACAACTGAGAATTTCAAAACATTGGTATTACGTATCACAGTAAGTGGACATCACGTTACGGTGACCAACAGACCGGGATCGGTGCTCATCGTCCCAACACTTGACGCCTCTATTTTTTAGCGACTATTATGCGGCTAAGTTGAGTAGCGCCTTTTGAGCGCTAGAATACTTTATTTTAGGGAACATTTTGTATTAAGCGGTTTATATTATATACTTGAAACGTGAAACTGGCGGTAAATTCAATCTTTTGCAGTTTTAACTCGACAGCCTAGCGAAATTAAATAGTATGTTTTTACTTGTGCTAATAAAGTGTAACTTAGTGAAAATAAGTAGTCTAAGGAAAGGTAGGTAAATAAAACCACGATAAATAATGTACAAGTTGTTAAAGTATTAGAAGATCATTTTGGATGCTGTATTTAGCTATGTACATCGTTAGGACTCTAGTATGATGTATGTACCTACATAACTATGTACATATTTCGGGAATATGTTGTAGTTACATAATTACTCGCGTATACCTACTCTAAATATTATTATTACTTCTTATTTTGATTATATTTATAGGGTTCCGTAGTAAACAAGGAACCTTTATAGATTCGCCATGTCCGTCCTGTGTCAGTTTGTCCCCGCTGTAGCTCAGAGATGCTTAGTACTAAAAATCTGTAATTTGGCACAGGTATTACATATTAATACCCAGCCCAGTCCCTCTCACAGAGAGGAGGCCTGTGTCTCAGCAGTGGGAACATTATAGGCTGATTATGATGCTTACATATTAATCAAGCCGTAAAAGTGGTAAAATAATATTTAAAAAAATGTTTTTAGGGTAAGTACCTCTCTTGCATCAAATGTGGGGGATGTATTTTTTTTTCTCATCTATCCCAAGGTGTGGGGTATCGTTGGATAGGCCGTTCAAAACTATTGCGGGTCTGTGAATACCACTTTTTATTCAGGGATCCGTTTGCGTAATATTAAGCTTTAAAGTGCAAATTTTTGTTAGAGTCAAGTGTGCCCCCTGCCGGCTAAATGGTTGTTTATGGAGATGTGAAAAAAATCGTGGCAGTAGTACATATAATGAAATTAAAAAGAAAACTATCACAGCTAAGTAGGCTTTACAAGTTAACGAGTAATAGTCGACCAACTTAAATGTTCAGTTGGAGAATGAACCGTGACGTATAGCGATGTATGGGAGAACATGTTTCTCAACTACTTACAAGTTTGCTATTCGTATAAATTCATCCCAACATTCCCAACTACGGAACGAGGTCATTCCGCGCTCGACACCCGCCGTGAACGGACGTGCTGCCGCTCCCGCTCGCTGCACTCGATCACTGCGCTCTCAAATTCCGGATCTCGTTACGCTGCCGTAACTCTCAGTAGTCGCCGACTACTTCCGATCCACGGTCGATTAATTTTATTAATCGGCCGTATTGATCTCAAAAAGTGCCTTTTTCAAGGCAGGTATTTCTTTAACAGTAAAATTGTCAGAGTAGCTCATAGGCCCCCTCTGGGCTAAATCCACTGTTTCGTGGTCCTCGGTGGATACCTGACGGTGCCAACGAAACCGAGTGGGGTGTTGTTGTCCCAATACACCCGCCGAACCCCTTCAGGGCTAGGCAGTTAATTGGAAGGGTCCCAGAGTTAACCGGCCTTGGGGGATCTCCTAGTCGGCTCTGGTGCACTGAATTCCTTTTCAGCTACTCACCTAGCGTCTTTAGGGTGTGTCTACACCCTTCGCGCTAGACTGGTTCAGGGCCCCTTTGCACATTAAGACTGGCAAAGGGTTACAAGCTTAGGGCTCACAATTAGGTACTCACCTCCCTGTCTGCACCCGACAGGGAGGGCGACTCATCCCCGGGCCTATCCACCCGGGGAGTTAGGTTTAGGGCCGTTAGGTCTATGTTAGGAGGAATTTAGATTCCAAGATTTCGCCCCCGTAATCCCCCCCCCCCTCCCCCATCATGGAGGACGCCTTAATTCTGGCGTTCTTCAAAGAGGTCCTCTTCAAGGACCCAGACTTCCTCGCCAAATATGGCGCTAGGTTTGCGGCTCTTAGCCAGCCGCTATCAACCGACTCCATCGCTGACTTCAGCGATGCTCTGACCCCCGCATCGACCGCGACCGTGATCCCTCCTAGCCCCTCAGTGTCCATGGATATTGAGGAGCCCTTGTCGCAAGACAAGAGGTGCCCGACCCCTTTTTCCTACTCTGACGTAGAGTCAGTCGACTCTTCTTCTGCCCACTCTACTCCCTCTTCCGAGGACGACGGCTTCGTGGCCGTCACCGGAAAGGGGAAAAAGAGGAAACAGAGGAAGGCGACGTCCTCGCAGGCGACTAAAATAGCCGCCACGGAGGTTCTCTCTGCCCCCACTCCCCCTGTATCTGTGGCGCCCTCCGCTACTATCCCCACCCCGACCGCTTCGTCCGCTAAGGACACTCCGGCCACTCCGGCCCCTAAAAAGATCCCCCCTCCCCCTCCTGTAATCTTGCAGGACAAAACAAGATGGTTGGACGTATCCAAATGGTGCGTCGAACAAAAAATCGGCTTTTCTAAAGCCACCGCGACCCAACAGGGCATTAAAATTACCGTCCCAACGTCCCGCGACTATAGGGACCTAACCAGAGTCCTCCGGGCGAGAGGTGTGTCATACCACACCTACTCGCTCCCCGAGGAACGCCAGATCCGCGTGGTGATCCGTAGGATCCCGAAAGAAATCCCCACAGCCGACATCAAGGCCGACCTTGAGTCTCAAGGCGTCCCCGTGGACGAGGTGCATCGCATGCACCGCGCCAGGGGGGGCTCGGCATACGATATGATCCTTGTCGTATGCCCCCCGTTCGAAGGGCATCACCCTATATTTAAAGTCACTTCTATATGCCATCTCACGGGCCTCGTCATCGAGAAGCCCCGGAAGAGCGGCGTCGTCGGGCAATGTCACCGTTGCCAGTTATACGGGCATGCGCAGAAGAACTGCCATGCGACTCCCAGGTGCGTCAAGTGCCTGGGTGAGCATGGCACTTCGGACTGCCCCCGCCCTAAAGACCGGTCTTTGTGCACCGAGCCGCCCAGCTGCGTACTGTGCGGTGAGGCTGGGCACCCGGCAAACTACCGGGGCTGTCGTATGGCCCCCAAGACGTCCTCATCAAAACTGGTGAAACGCGCAGACGCCCGCCAGCAGAGAGAGTGCCCATCATATGGGTTCTTCCCCCCCCCATCACAGACATTCCCCCAACTCCCCCTGAGGCTAAGCCCGCAAAGGCCTAGCCCATGGAATGCGATGAATCATCAGCAGGCGTTCCCTGCTATGGTTCAGCCCAGACCCACCCCGCCTCCCATCAGACCGCTGATGGACCCCCGCATCCGCGTCTCCGCGCCTGTCCAACCCGCGAGGCCCGCGCCCGCTCCCGTGGCCGCTGCCGCAACCGCTGCGCCACGGCCCGTCGCCGCTTCAACCACCCCGGTGGTCGGCCCGTCCATCCCAGTAGATCCGTTCAGCGTGATCTCTGGGACTTTCGCGTTATTTTTTACGCCCCGCGCGCGCAAAATGGCCAACGAGCTCGTTGCCGCCCGTAATTCCTGCGATCTCGCCCAGATACAGCGTATATTCCACGCGTATCCAGAGATAACGCAAGCCCTCGAAAACTTCGCGAAACCCAAATAATGGATTTACAACCGAAGGCACGTACCAAACCCCGATCCCTAAAGTTAGGTTTCTTTAATGCCAATGGCATGATAAATCAACGCGATGAAATCGCTGCTTTCCTCCGCGACCACCAAATTGATATTCTCCTATTACAGGAAACATTCCTAAAGCCCAGCCGTCGAAACCCGTCAATTGCCAACTATCGTATAGTTCGCAATGACAGGACTAGATGTCACAGGGGCGGCACCCTAATTTATTTTAGATCAACCCTCCACTGCATCCCAATGGACCCGCCCCCTCTCTCGCGTTTAGAAGTGTCCATATGCAAGCTAGGCATGACTGGCCATCAACCGATCACCATAGTATCGGCCTATGTTCCCCCCGGTTCCTCATCGGAGTTAGCCCTTCCCCCCCTCTCTGACGACCTTTCCATTCTACTTGGCCTGAGTGACTCCGTTATCATAGCGGGCGATCTCAACGCCAAACATCATGCTTGGAACAGCACCAGGACCTCCACCAGAGGCAGACACCTGTTTGACCTATGTCCCATCCTCAACTTCGACATCATCGCCCCGATGACTCCCACTCACTTTCCCCACGACCCTAGCCAAACCCCCGACGTACTTGACATAGCGCTTCTGAAGAGTATCAACCTACGGTTGGACTCTATAGAGGCGCTTGACGAACTCTCCTCTGACCACCGTCCAGTTGTTGTAAAGCTGGCACCACGCCTAGGTCTCCATGACCCTGATAGACCCCCTCTCACCAAGTTAGTTACAGACTGGAGGAAAGTAAGCGACTGCCTGAAATCCACCACGTTAGGTCCCCGACTAGACTCCATTCCCGACCACTTCGACTCTATCGCTGACACGACAGCCGCGATCGACTCATTCACAGTGCACGTACAATCAGTCCTGAACGACTGTTCAAGGGAGGTTCCGGCGATGGACGACCATCGCTGGAAGCTCCCGGACGATGTACGCGAACTGTTGAATGAGAAGAACGCGGCTGTCCGTGCGTACAGTAACTTTCCCAACCACGCGAACAAAGCCCATATGCGCTATTTACAGAGATCTGTAAAGACACGCCTATCGGAGCTGCGTGACGCTGGATGGGACAAGATGCTGAGCGAGCTAGAGCCCACTCACCGAGCGTTCTGGGACCTTCAGAGGAAACTCAAATCCGACGAAGTCGTCTCAATGCCCCCCCTGGTGCGCCCCGACAAGACCATCGCTTTCGATGACGTCGACAAGGCAGAATGCCTAGCCGATAGTCTTGAGGCTCAATGCTCACCTAGCTCTCAACCAGTAGACCAAGCTCACCTGTCCCAGGTCGACGCGGAAGTCGAACGTAGAGCCTCCCTCCCGCCCGTTGAAGACCCTGACTATCCTCTGCCTCCCGTCACTCCAGACGAAGTGCATGATATCATCAAGGGTCTAAAACCTCGCAAAGCCCCCGGCTCAGACGGAATCCAATAGGGTGCTCCAACTGTTCCCCGCTCACCTCATAATGCTCATGGCCACCATCTTCAATGGAGCCCTGAGCAATAACATCTTCCCACAAGAGTGGAAGAAGGCCACCGTCATCGGCATACCGAAGCCCGGTAAGCCGAAAACGGAGCCCACCAGCTACCGGCCCATCAGTCTGCTCAATGTCTTCGGCAAAATCTATGAGAGGCTTATCTTAAAGCGCCTCAGAGATTTTGCGGAAACAAAGGGCCTCATCCCCGACCAGCAGTTCGGCTTTAGAGCCCAACATTCTTGCGTCCAACAGGTCCACCGCATCGTTGAACACATAAGCCACGGCTTTCAACGTGGTCTTACGACCGGTGCTGTATTCTTCGATATAGCGAAAGCGTTCGACAAGGTCTGGCACAACGGCTTATTATATAAGCTCTACAAACTCGGTGTGCCCGATCGTCTCGTGCTCATCTTACGAGACTTCTTGTCAAACCGCACCTTCCGCTATCGCATCGAAGGAGCGCTATCCTCCCCTCACCCTATCCGTGCAGGCGTCCCTCAGGGCTCTGTACTATCCCCTCTCATTTTCACTCTCTTCACCAGCGACATCCCGAAAAGTAGAAAGGCGCAGTTGGCTCTGTTCGCAGACGACACGGCCATCTACTACACCGGGTTAGTCCACGACCACATATCTCGCACTCTCCAGACCGAGGTCAACAAGCTTGGCGCTTGGTTTAGAAAGTGGAGAATCGAGGTCAATCCCGACAAAAGTCAGGCTGTTCTCTTCACCAAACAGCGTAAAAACCTCATCGCCCCGCGACCGCTCACCATGTTCGGCAAGCCTATCCCTTGGGAGAAGCGAGCCAAATACCTAGGCGTGACCCTTGACCACCATCTCTCGTTCTCAGAGCACATCCAGCAGGTGCGTTCGCGTGCCGCTTTCGCTCTCGGTAGACTTCACTCCGTCCTAAATGCGCGCAGCAAATTGTCCCTTAAGGGCAAATTGCGTATTTACACAGCGTGCATCCGTCCCATCATGACTTATGCCTGTGCAGTCTTCGCACACGCTAAACCCCACCACATCCACAGGATGCAGTTCCTCCAAAACCGTTTCCTCCGAAAGGCAACGGGAGCCCCCTGGTTTGTCCGAAACGAGATCCTCCATCTCGATCTTAGAATCCCCACCATCAAGCAGTTCATGAAGCGCATCACGAAGCGCTTCTTCGACTCCGCCACCACCCACCGCAACCCTCTGGTTGTGCAGGCCGCCAGTTATAGGCCCTCCACCATTAGCTCTATTCGCCGTCCAAGGCATACCCTCTCCGACCCCGATGACCCCATTACCCTCCTCCAGGAAAGCAATAGGGCAACGAGTACAGTGCACAAAACACACCGACCTACGTTCCGACCTCGCCGCCGAGGTCCCTCGCGTAAACCCCGACGTAATTGTCCCCCCCGACCCTTGCTCGAAGAAGTGCCAGCCCGCGCCGCAGCTGAGCCTGTAGCTTTAAATTCCCCGATTAATAATAATAATATTAACCAGATCCAGCCTGTCCCATCTTGCTGTCCTCCCCCCAGCGACGCCCTAAGCCGAGGTCCGTACCCCACAGGGGGTGCCCTTAGCGTGCAGTCGCTTAGTACTATAAGAAATTCGCCCCTGGCTGGAGGCTTTGAGTTCGCTTAAGGCAGCCACAGGAAAGTCCGGTTAAGTAGTCACGACCTCTCAAGGTCAACTACGAGATGCCATACCAAAAAAAAAAAAAAAACCAACTACGGAACCCTTCAGTGTGCGTGACACGCACTTGGCCGTGCCATACTTCTGCCACGACCAAGAATCACAATAAAACAACATAAGAAGTAATATTTACACGCTTAACTTACTATCGGCTTCGGTGTTAATCACTATAATTTATAAAACACTACCTTTGAGTAGTGTCTTTCACGAAAGCCACTACAAACTAAATGATCATCAGTTTGATGTCCACTAAGCTTACACAATCGCAATCTTAGCAATATCGATACAAAAACATCTGTCAAAATGTGTTACGGTGGCTATCAGCGGTACTGGGTGCCTATGACGTCATCCTAGTTAGTCACTGAAGTTAGCCAATACGAAACTAACTGTTTGACAGTTAATCGTTAAACACTTTGCCAAGTGATCATCATTATGAACTGTCAACAGAGATACGCAATAGCCCTGCAGGGTCATAAGTTTTGTCACATAAGGAAAGTTATAAGTATAAATGACACAATGGTGCCGATTCCCTTGTTCACAAACTTAACTAAATTTAAGTTCAGTGCATCTCTTTCTTTCTATTTCATTAAGAAGAGGACAGAAGATAAATTTTAGTTTAGTCCTGTCAAATTAATCAGCGCCTGTCACTACTCCATACAAGTTTAGACGTGATTAAAAACTTGCCTACTAAAATTACGTCAACTTACGTCAAGCGGTGATTAATTTGACAGGACTAAACTATAATTTATCTTCTGTCCTTTTCTTAATGAAATAGAAAGAAAAAGATGCAATGAACTTAAAAGGTTAGTTTGTAAACAAGGGAATCGGCACCAATGAGTTACGCACTACAACCATTTATATATCAAATTAAAGGGTATAAAATACAGATTTAAAACACATTAAAATTATTCGAAATATCCTCCTCTTGCTTCGATACAAGCCTTCAATCTGCAAGGCCAGTCATCAATCGAAGCACGCACGACGTTCATGTCAATATCGGCGACTGCTTTAATCAGGAATTCTTTTAGTGACTCCAAGTTGCGATGGGGTTTAGCGCAGACCTTCTCCTCTAAGTGCTGCCATATTTTGTAATCCAAGGGATTCAGGAAAAGTCTGAACTGGATGAGGGCCAATCCTCATGCCTGATAAAGTCGATTTCACGGGTCGTGAGCCAGTTTTGGGTACTTTTCACCTTATGAGCCGGCGCAGAATCCTGCTGGAATACCCAATGCCTGTTTTCGAACATTGTTTGTGAAAGAGGTTCCACAATGTTTGTTAGGACCGTGTTTTGATATACGAGGGCACTGGTTTTCACTACTTTTTCACAAAAAAACACCTCCGTTGGAAATATAATAAAAAATAAAAATAATCCCAAAATGGGTAACCCCAAGCCAAACTATGAATTCCGAAGGGTAATGACCACGCTGAACACGTGGCACACGTCTGCTCGCTTCTTCACTAGAGTGTGCATACACTTTATCATTTTGTTTGTTGAAACTGTCTTGAGGACAGTAAAAATTTTTTCGTCCGTAAAAAGTATTTCGCAGCATTTTTTTCCCGCGTACTGCCTTAACAAAACCCGGCTTCTATCGAGTCTGATTTTCTTCAGCCGTGCGTTAAGAAGATGTGCTGTTTTTTTTCTTTAACCACGCAGTCCTAGGACTTTATTTAACACCCTTTTAACAGTAGTTCTGCTTAGTCCCATCTGCAGAGCCAACATTTTTTGTTATTTTTGGATGGGAAATCATCAAATAACTTCTCTCGCTCTGGGCGGAGCGGCAGGGTGTGTCAGACTCTTACTGAGTAAAACCCACCCGTATTCCTTCCTGTTGCCTGTGTTGCCAGGGGCCTCGGTGACCCTTTAGTACCTTCCCGCGACCCCGGCCGGCATCGGCCCTAGTGGACCCCTACATATGTGCTGACGCCGTCGACCCGGGCCTGGTCCTTACCGGACGGTGAGCTACCCATTGCTCACCGTCCGCAAGCCCGTGCTTACGGTGGCCGGAAATCCGCTCGGGATTCCCGACGCCCAGGGCGTCTCCTGCGGCGGCTAGGGGCAAGAGGGCGCGAAATTTGCCTTTCCCTCAACCGTCCCGCCTCCTTCTTTGCGAGCATTACTGCTTCGCAGAAGGAGGTGACGGCTGCCCATGCCCTCTCGCTCCGTACCATGGCCTGAATCAGGGCCGGACGCGAGAGATCTCTGCCGCCGATCGCCTCCACGAGGACACGGCGGTGCTCTGCCCAAGCCGGGCAGACCTCCACCGTATGCTCCACCGTGTCCTCCAGGCGATCACACAGTGGTGTCCTCCAGGCGATCACACAGTGGTGACACCCGAGCGTTTCCTCCCGCCTTATCCGACACAGGAACCTCCCGAAGCTGCTGTGTCCGGTGAGGACCTGCGTCAGGCGGAAGGCGAGGACGCCGTGGCGCCTCTCTAGCCACTCCTCAGAGGGGACTTTTTTTTCCCCGCGCAAAAACCGGCTTCTTTCGATTCTGATTTTCTTCAGCCGTGCGTTAAGAAGATGTGCTGTTTTTTTTTCTATAAGCACGCAGTCCTAGGACTTCATTTAACACCCTTTTAACAGTAGTTCTGCTTAGTCCCATCTGCAGAGCCAACATTTTTTGCCTTGCGGGCAGGATTTCGTTGGATTCGCGCTTTCACTGATTTGATGACCGCTGGAATCCGAACAGTACGAGGTCGACCGCTCCTTTGTTTATCTTCTTATCTTGAATCTTCCCTGAATCGTTTGATAGTACGAAAAAAAATTCTCAGTGGAGTTTTCAAATTTTTCAGCAGTTTGAAAATCTCAGTAGGCGCGTGACCGCAACGATGCAATGCAATTACTGCGACTCTGTTTTCTTTGCGCGTCCACTCCATTTTAGAAAATGAACAAAATTCCAGAAACCCTTGGTTTTTATTTTCTTTAAATATTTAAATTTTGAATGCCCATATTTTGTTCGGCTTTTTTTTTTTTTTTTGAGGTTGGGAAATCATCAAATAACTTCTCCCGCTCTGGGCGGAGCGGGAGGGTGTGTCAGACTCTTACTGACTAAAACCCACCCGTATTCCTTCCTGTTGCCTGTGTTGCGGGGGCCTCGGTGACCCATAAGTACCTACCTTCCCGCGACCCCGGCAGGCATCGGCCCTAGTGGACCCCTACTTTTGTGCTGACGACATCTCTTTGAGGCGCGCGTGGAATACGACGCGCCGTCGACCCGGGCCTGGTCCTTACCGGACGGTGAGCTACCCATTGCTCACCGTCCGCAAGCCCGCGCCTACGGTGGCTGAAAATCCGCCCGAGATTCCCGACGCCCAGGGCGTCTCCTGCGGCGGCTAGGGGCGAGAGGGCGCGAAACGTGCCTTTCCCTCAACCGTCACGCCTCCTCCTTCGCGAGCATTACTGCTTCGCAGAAGGAGGTGACGGCTGCCCATGCCCTCTCGCTCCGTACCATGGCCTGAACCAGGGCCGGACGCGAGAGGTCTCTGCCGCCGATCGCCTCCACGAGGACACGGCGGTGCTCTGCCCAAGCCGGGCAGACCTCCACCATATGCTCCACCGTGTCCTCCGGGCGATCCACACAGTGGTGACACCCGGACGTTTCCTCCCGCCTTATCCGACACAGGAACCTCCCGAAGCTGCCGTGTCCGGTGAGGACCTGCGTCAGGCGGAAGGTGAGGACGCCGTGGCGCCTCTCCAGCCACTCCTCAAAGAGGGGACTTATTGCCGCAATCGTGGCGTGCCTAGCACTGGGTTGCGACAACCGTACTTTCCATGACGCCATGAGATCCCGCCGGAGCTCCGTCCGCTGTGCCGCGATTTCTCGCGGCATCGGACTTACGCCCCGGCGTTTCGCCTCCTCGCGCCACTCCCATACGTGCGCGAGGACTTTTGCCTCCAGATCCCATGGCGGCAATCCGGCAAGGAGGCTGTTCGGCTTGCATTTTGAATTCGACATTTTACCTATGTGACAAAACTTATGGCCCGACTACGTATAGTCTTCATTTATTTTCGTTGCTTATACTTACATTTAGTATGTATGTATTTATATATACCGGCTGATTTTTTTTACCGTCTCGAAAAACATAGGGTATAGTGTGTGAACGGAGTAGAAGCCTATGGCATAGTCAATTTTTTGTTTTTGTTTTTCTTCAACCTGTAAAAAAAATTATTTATCAATAAATACTACCCATTTGAAGTAAACTTTTCATACTAAAACAATAAAAACAGAAAAAAAAAATCGATGAAAAAATATCGAAATTCAAATCATACGCACCCTACTAAATGCGCAGAATTTATCAATGAATTCGTAGATCCGTTCTTTTGCAGCCGATAGGTACTCGCCGCACTTGCTGTCGGCTTCTTTGATATCAGGCGCACGAGCTGCTCGCTCGCACATCCCCGCCCGCCCGCGTCCCGCGCTTCAGTCACCTACGATTATTCACGGCGGCGTGACGTCGCGCTGTTTGTTTCCGCGTAGGTATGCACCGATCGTCCGCCCGGTGATAGTTATCGTATGTAAACATGTACGAATATGCTAATGTAGAGTACCTCGCAATGGTGCGATTTTATATCCTGTCTGGTGAAAACATAGCCAGTGCGAAGTGAATGTACGCAGAAGAAGAACATCTTCAGTCGCTGCGAAGGAACGGTATCCCTGCTCCTCAAATTCCCAGCACTTTCCTCATATCACGGACGTATCAGCGATTACTTGATCATGACATTGACATGACATTTACTATGACAAAAGGTATTTAACATGGTAACTGTATTCAACTACAGCATAATAGACGGTCGAAATTTGAAGGAATGATCGAAATCACAAACTAATCATTTAAATAACCGTCCTTTTTGCTTCGCCGTAGTCGGGTAACAAAAGGGTCATCTCGACCTTGGACGGTTTAGTTAGTGATTATGATTAGGGCTTCCAAAATTACGGAAATGTCAATTACGTAACTAATTTAAACTTTTTTCTCCAATTCCGTAATTACGTAATTTTTCCTATTTTTTTTAATCGACTATGAATACACAATACATACATACATAAACTCGCAATACATCCAATACATACATACATACATAAACTCACGACTTCTTCCCATGGGGGTAGGCAGAAACTATAGAACGCCACCTGCTACGCTCCTTACATACTCCTTTTGCTTCGTTTCCACCCGTAATCCTTCCGTTGCCTGTGTTGCGGGGGCCTCGGTGACCCATTAGTACATTAGTACCTTCCCACGACCCCGGCAGGACGTCTGTCTAAAGTAAACAAATATCCTTCGTGTAGCAATAGTCTACTATTCTTTTTAGATAATAGAAATTGTAAGTGCGCCATCATCACTGACCGCAAATTCCCGTAACAAGTATTGTAAGAACGGGTAATACAGCTAATATTGATTCCCATATAGCCTCTAAGGAAAAATATAATTATTTGGTTGATTGACACATAATATGACATTTTTTTCTCAAATGTTTGATTTGGTTGATTGATAGATGAATAAAGACTATTTACGATGACTTTTAGAGGTTTAGTTATTCGAGATCACATGGCTACGGTGTTCAGCTTTTAGTGGTAGCGTGCATTCTTTGTTAAGTGTTACGAATAGGTGAATTAGAGATTTAGTTATTCGAGATCGCATTGCTACGGCGTTAAGTTTTTCGTGGTAGCGTGCATTCGTTGTTAAGTGTTTCGAAACCGTAAACATACGTGGACGTGATATTCGGTGTTACACTTTTCTAAGTCACGTATCACACTCGGTTGCGAGTACTACGCACCTGACCTTTTTGAAGAACATCATTAATGAGGTCATATATGTCTTTCTGGGGCGTCCCCCCCTCCCGGCATTTCCACTCACATCTGCCTTTTTTTTTTGTTTGGAAATCATCAAATAACTTCTCACGCTCTGGGCGGAGCGGGAGGGTGTGTCAGACTCTTACTGACTAAAACCCACCCGTATTCCTCCCAGTTGCATGTGTTGCCAGGGGCTTCGGTGACCCTTTAGTACCTCCCCGCGACCCCGGCAGGCATCGGCCCTAGTGGACCCCTAGATTTGTGCTGACGACATCTCTTTGAGACTCGCGTGGAATACAACGCGCAGTCGACCCGGGCCTGGTCCTTACCGGACGGTGAGCTACCCATTGCTCACCGTCCGCAAGCCCGACTCACGTCTGCCTTGTAAATACCTTTTGTTAGTCGCCTTTCATTCTTCCTCTCAACATGGCCAAACCATCTAAGCATACTCTTTTCAATTTTTGTCACTACATCTTCCTTTAAACCGCACCGCTGCCTTATCACATAATTTTCCAGCCTATCATTTATAGTCACGCCACACATGCTTCTCAAGGAACGCATTTCCACAGCATTTACTCTACTTTCATGCTTCTTTTGCCACACCCAACATTCACACCATACTTATGTGTAGGCACCAGCACACCATTATGAACAGCCAGTCGAGCCTCTTTGGCATCGACTGGTTGGTCACCAGCGCATGTATAGCACCATTAACTTTACTTCCCGCATTTATTCTCCTTTCCACATCTTCTTCAATCTTTCCATATCTTGTAAACAAACTCCCTAAATATACAAATTCACTTACTCGCTCTACACTCTTATCATTTATTTTCACATCACACACCGATATATGAATAATATATTTGTAAATATTATAGATAGAGTATCTACAATTTTTACAATTATCTTTTACTATCTCAAATTCAAGGAATTATCAAAATGAACACAATATTTAAACAAAAAAAAAAATATTGAAGAATTTATCATCGTACACCAGTTAAGTCAAACCATTTTTTTCTTCACAAATATAATCTTTCTTCTTGAAAATGTGATCTCATAAATGACAAGGCATGTAGGGACACAATGTAAATATGAAAGGCAGAACACTTGATAAGAAAAAGGTATACAAGCGAGAAGTATGAATGGACGCCAGTGACATTACATCGGTCCGCGTAGAAGGTTGTCTTAAAGGGTTTTCAATGTAATAAATACAAACATTATTAACTTGACGAAAGACTTTAATTAATGGACCCGTAACCTTCTACAACCAGACGAGGCAGTCTTGTTTAGGGGCTTACACATCGCGAAACGAGAGAGAGACCCCTAAAGTGGTGACCCGCGTTAAAAGTTACACGTGAACAATAGTGAAATAGTTAGTGCAATACGTTTTAACGTCGTGAGTGCCGCGTACATACGCGTACGCGTACCATATTTTTACATAACAATCAGTAAACGTTACGGGTAAACATGGGTCTAGAGCAGCAGTCAGGTCAAGAATCGGCACCGCAATGCAAGGAGGGAGACAGTGAGATAGCACAAATCATGTTTAAGACGCAAATTCCTGACTTCTGGACAGACCAACCACGACTATGGTTCGGTCAATTCGAAGCGATAATGGCGAATCAAAAGCAAGGGGAACGCACAAAGTTTAATATCGTGGTGGCAAAACTTAGCAAAGACAACGTACAACAGGTCGCCGATCTAATCCTACACCCACCAGAAGAAAAAGCGTACACAACATTAAAGGAAAGGCTCTTGACCGTGTACGAAGAGTCGGAAATTCGTAAGGTACAAAAATTACTCAGCGAAATAGAACTTGGGGAACAGAAACCATCACAAATGCTACGAAAAATGCAGGATCTTGCACAAGACAAATTTCCAGAGGACACACTACGGATACTATGGATCGGACACTTACCAGCTTCAGTACGGGCGGTACTGACTGTAAGTGAAATCGCAGATATCAATAAATTAGCACAGATGGCTGACAAGGTGATGGAAATGGCGAAACCCGATGTATCAATAGCTGGAGTGAGCACGACCACGTCACCAAGTAACAACTATCTAATTATTGCGGAAATAGCAAAACTACGCGAAACAATTGAGGAGATACAGAGAGGTAGTTCGACATGGAGGCAGCAGCATGGCGCTAGACAACGATCGCAATCGGGAAACAGACGGTACAATGTTTCAGCGCAAAGACGTAACCCGCAGACACCACACTGGGCCTGTTACTACCATTTCCGTTTTGGCGACAAGGCGAACAAATGCGTACAGCCCTGCAACTGGAAACAGGAGAAATCATCATCGTCAGCACAGATATCGGGAAATTAGGAGCGATGCAGTCAGCGGCGGAAAACTGCATCGACACGTCAAATCACCGCCTATGTGTAACGGACATTACTTCCGGCATACGTTTCCTCATCGACACAGGTGCGAACGTCAGTGTAATACCAGTGACCAAAAGACAAAGGTGCGTAACAGATAATTATAATTATAAGTACAAGTTATATGCAGCAAATGGTTCTGAAATTCAGACATACGGCACAAAAACATTAGAATTAAATCTTAGTTTAAGAAGGCCATTGAGATGGACATTTATAATTGCAAATGTAACACAACCGATAATCGGAGCTGATTTTTTAAAATATCACACTTTATTGGTAGATCTGAATGCTCATAAGTTAATAGATAAGCGAACCGATTTGAATACGATAGGTTGCATAGTAAAATGCACAGAACCCACAGTTAGCATCGTAGACAGTAATCATAAGTATCACGATTTATTATCGGAGCATGCAGACGTTACTAAACCTAGGCCATTCAAGGATGATGAGACAGACAATAATAGTTGTAACATTTTCCATCACATTGAAACTACTGGACCTCCAGTACATGCACGGGCTAGGCCACTTCCTCCGAACAGGTATCACCAGGTAAAGGAAGAATTTAGGCGCATGCAGGAGATGGGCATTTGCAGGCCGTCCAAAAGCGAGTGGGCGACACCTCTGCATGTAGTAGCAAAGAAAAATGGGGACATCCGACCATGTGGTGACTACAGGCGTCTAAACGCCATCACCAAGCCGGACCGATACCCCGTTCCACGCCTACATGACTTTACTTACGTGCTCTCAGGTAAAAAAATCTTCACCAAACTAGATATCAACAAATCATACCATTGCATTAGGGTAGCTAAGGAAGACATAGAAAAAACAGCAATTATCACACCATTTGGATTGTTCGAATTCCCGCGTATGACCTTCGGACTACGAAACGCGAGTCAAACATTCCAACGGTTCATGAACAATAATGTATTATATGGCCTAGATTTCTTATTCAGCTACGTCGATGACGTAATCATAGCAAGCGATAGTATAGCCGAGAACAAAATGCAGTTACGTAAAGTATTCGAGAGATTTAGACAGTTTGGTATCACCATAAATTTGGCAAAATGCGAATTTGGTAAATCTAAAATTGACTTTTTAGGTTACGAAGTTTCAACAGAGGGTATCAAACCCCTAGAAAGTAAAGTTAAGGCTATTCTAGACTATCCACGACCGGAAACGGTAGAGAAGCTCAGACAATTTTTAGGTATGGTAAACTTCTATAGGGCGAGTATACCCAACGCTGCTAGTCACCAAGCAAGCTTAAATGAATTCCTGATAGGCGCTAAACGAAAGGATAAGACTATTATCGATTGGAACGACAAGGCGACTAAGGACTTCGAACAGTGTAAACTAGGTTTAAAGAATGCTGTCATGATATCTCATCCGAATTCCAATGTGCCTGTAGCTCTTATGACCGATGCTTCAGACACATGTGCAGGCGCGGTATTGCAACAAAAAATTAACGACTCCTGGCAACCATTAGGCTACTTTTCAAAGAGGTTCACAAAAGCCCAACAAAAGTACTCTACGTACGACAGGGAGTTATTAGCAATCTACTTGGCAGTTAAGCATTTTCGATATCTACTTGAAGGTAATAATCCGACTATATTCACGGATCACAAGCCGTTAATATACGCATTTAGCAAACTACAAAGTGACTCCGAAACACCTAGACGTACAAGACAACTTTTATTCATTAGCGAATTCACTACAACAATCAGGTACATAGAAGGCGAGAAAAACGCTGGCGCAGATTTCTTATCGCGCATTCAAACAATCGACTGCCCGACTGTACTTGATTTTGCGGAATTAGGACGAACTCAGGTGAATGACACCGAGCTCACACAGCTATTGAAAGGATCAAACGATAATTTATGTATAAAGAAATACTTTATGCCAAATTGCGAAACAGCTGTATATTGCGAAAATTCAACTAATTCATGTAGACCGTATTTAACACCAAGTTATAGAAAAATTGCATTCGACTCGATACATAATGTTAGTCATCCCGGTATTAGGGCAACACGCAAGTTAGTTGCACAAAGGTTCTTTTGGCCCGGCCTCAATAAAGACGTCACCCGGTGGGCAAAGTATTGCATAGCTTGCCAAAAGTGCAAAATAATTAGACATACTGTTTCAGACTTACAGCAATATTCAGAAAGTAAACGTTTTGAACATGTAAATATCGACATAGTCGGACCTCTAAAATTATCACATGATGGAAATAGGTACTTAATAACTATAATTGACCGGTGTACACGTTGGCCTGAGGCGATACCAGTCAAAGAAATCACAGCAGAAGTAGTAGCTAAGGTATTCTACGACACATGGATTAGCAGATTTGGCTGTCCCGAAAGAATTACAAGCGACCAAGGTCGTCAATTCGAGAGTGCGTTATTTAAACAATTAATGAAACTAATGGGTATTAAGAAAATGCGTACTACACCATACCACCCACAGAGTAATGGTATTGTAGAACGTTGGCATAGAGTATTGAAATCAGCATTAACGGCACGACTAGAAAACAACCATTACTGGTGTAATGAACTGCCTACAGTATTATTAGGACTACGCGCAGTAGGAAGAAGCGACAATGGCACGAGTCCCGCAGAATACGTATACGGACAAACGCTTCGCTTACCAGGAGATTTCTACAATATCTCTGACATGCAACAGTACGACAACCATACGCTATTGGAAAACATTAAAAATACCATTAGTAAACTCAAACCTGTACCCCGTATTTCACGAGACTCACGCGCACTGTTTGTGCATAATGACTTAAAAAATTGTGAGTATGTATTTGTTCGCAATGACGCCATACGCCCACCATTAACGCCTACGTACAATGGTCCCTATCGCGTTATAGAAAGAACACCCAAAGTATACGTAATTCAGCTACCAAACAGGAAAAGTGGTATATCAATAGATAGGTTAAAGCCTGCATATGTACTTAATGAGCATTCAGAAACTAGCAATGTTTGCACAAATCCAGACCATAGCATAGTACCTCCAGATAAGAATAATGAGAAGTCTATATTGTACAAGAAAACCAGCAGTGGACGTACTGTTAAGCCGCCAGTCAGATTTAACCTGTAAACACTATCCTAACGTACGATGTTGTAATAAATAACAGTGACCATTGTGCTTTCTTTTAAATAAATAAATGAAGGACCGATGGTGTAACAAACAACAGTGACTATTATTGTTAAAATAAATAAATGAATGACGAACAAAGCCCGCACAATAACTAGTATTGATCAAACTAAATATAACAAAGAACAACTTGTGCATTATTACTAAATTAATCAACGGTCACACGTACTCATTTGTCGATAAGCAATTTCTTTGTAAATACTAAGAACAAAGATATAAATATAAGATAACAATGAAACAATTCATATGAAACAAATTTCTATTATATCAACAATGTTAACAAAGGGACCATAGTTGTAAGGTAACCTTAATATTCGTTGTTCTCTGTCCCTACAGTATGTAACAGTATACGTTATTTATAAATAACCCTACGATACAAATTCCTAGTACCTATTCATAAGTATAAATTGTATTATGTTTTAGTACCTACTTTTAAGATAATAGTAATTAAATAAAATTTTATTTTTACAAATTTTGGGGGGATGTAGTGTAGGGACACAATGTAAATATGAAAGGCAGAACACTTGATAAGAAAAAGGTATACAAGCGAGAAGTATGAATGGACGCCAGTGACATTACATCGGTCCGCGTAGAAGGTTGTCTTAAAGGGTTTTCAATGTAATAAATACAAACATTATTAACTTGACGAAAGACTTTAATTAATGGACCCGTAACCTTCTACAACCAGACGAGGCAGTCTTGTTTAGGGGCTTACACATCGCGAAACGAGAGAGAGACCCCTAAAGGCATTTAAAGTTTTTTCACTACAAAAATATCCGGCGGATGAAAAGGCTCGCTCGGCTTCAACACTTGTAGGCGTTATCGAAAGCAAATAATTATACGCTGCAGTCAAAAAAACTTCGCGACCGCCGCCAGCGCTATCGTAAATGCATATTTCTACCCTATTAATGGAATGGAGATCTGTGTTTACTGTTGAAATTGGTTTATTTACAGTCACTTTGTTTATTTCAACGTATAATACTTTTTTATTGGTTGACTATTTTGATTGATTTATGATACCAATAATTACGTAAGTACGGAATTGACATCTTTAGTTACGGAATTGAAAATAGTTTAAAATGAGTTCGTAATTACGTAATTGCGTAATTACGTAATTACGTAATGGAAGCCCTATTAGTGATGGCACAGTGATGGGTAATTGCACTCTCTTTTACAAATCCATTAATAAATTGAATAATTTGATTTCTTGCATAATAAACACCAATGTACCTTACCTAATTTAAAATCGACTTCGCCTAATCTTTCATAACCTCACTTTATGTCAATTTCTATGAAATAATAAGTTAGTAGCTAATGATAATCTAACGAATACCTACCTATTGTAAGAGTGGTTAACTTAATCAGGAAAATGCTAACTAACACTGACGTGCATTAGAAATCTACAGGTTTAAATTAAATAACAATGAATATTGATAATAATAAAAGAAATTCTAGGTAACTTCTTTTATTATTATCAATATTCATTGTTATAATATCACAATTCCGAAGCAATGTAGCGTAGGTATCACCGGAACTCCATTTGTCATAAGAAATGTTACCTGTTTTCGTCGCTTCAAGACCAAACATTCTGCTTTATAATTTGTCCGATCCGTAACTCGTTAGAATATTGCAGCACTGTATGGAGACCTCACTATGCCACCCACACGCTACGATTGGAAAGGGTTTAAAAATGATTTCTGTGGCATTTAGCACTCTTCCAGCATAACTAAAAATAAACGATCGTATAAAGAGAGACTCATGCATTATCCTTACAAAAGAGGAGAGATTTACCTGGATTCGTTATTAATATTTAAAATTTTGAGATGTAAATTTGGCAGGATCAAAATCCGTGTACCCACGAAAAGCGAGCTCCTATAACCCGAACTGTCCTTGGTGCTAATTCTCCAATCCCCTATGTAAATATTTAGCCTATGTAAATTATTATTAAACAGCTGCAGTCTTCAGATCTTGTAAAATCATTGGAATCATGTACAAAAACTTGTAAAATCATTTAAGTGTAAATTTAATTTTATTTTTGTGTTGATTTTGATTTTAATTTTAATAATGATAATGGTTTTAATTTTGATTTTGATTGCATGTGATTTTAAAATTAATTATGATTTTAATTTAGAATTTGGTTGAAAACATAATTATGTTCATTAACATAATTATTACTGGTGACCGAAAAGCTGGCGGCTTTCTCGCGCAACGCATCAGCATTGCAATTCAGCGAGGAAATGCCGCCAGCATCCTCGGTACAATGCCCCGAGGGTCTTTTTAAGCTTAACTTAGTTTTAATTTAAATTAGTCAATGTTAATAATCATCTTGTAATTTAGTTATGTAAATAAAGATTATGTTCGGTGTTCGGTACTCATCTAATTTTAAGTAGGCGCTCAATATCAATCGACTTAAAAGTAATGCATGATGTGTTTACCTGTAAGAATATGGTACCTACACTAGTCTATAAGTCTATTGGATGTATTTCATATATATGATTTTAATTTTAATAATGATTTTGGTTTTAATTTTGATTTGGATTGCATGTGATTTAAAAATTAATTATGATTTTAATTTAGAATTTGGTTGAAAACATAATTATGTTCGGTGTTCGGTACTCATCTAATTTTAAGTAGGCACTCAATATCAATCGACTTAAAAGTAATGCATGATGTGCTTACCTGTAAGAATATGGTACCTACACTAGTCTATAAGTCTATTGGATGTATCTCATATATTTGTATCAGTGTATTCAATTGGTGTGCTAAATAAATAAATAAAAACAAAATAAATAAGATTTTTTTTTCGATTTTCGTATAGTCGAAGTCACACGTCATGTATATCATAGTGCTGGTTGACATTGTCGGAAGCCTCAAAAACATGCTCGAAGAGTATTTCGATAGGTCGTTAAAGGCGGGCTCACATGGGCACCGGGAGGAGGTTACATTAATCGACAAAGTATTTACTCCTATTTCTGTATAAACGGTCAACAGAAAATCTAATCTACCCTAAGCGGAGTGCTTACAACTTCGAGTTCTTCACTCGCTCTTGCATTCTATATTCTCTTAATTGAAACGCCTTTCTGAAAAAGTCAACAAAGTTACCTACTCCCTGTATGAATGGACAAACGTAAGATTTTTGAGCTCGCTTCGTGGACCTGAAGCTGCACCCGCCTGAAAATAATCCTGTCAGTGCCCAAGTGGGCTCAGGGTCTTTCTTCAGGGTCTCTGCCATTCGCATTGCCACTCTGGGCAAGTGCCCAGGGCCCCACGGTCCATGGTGCCCCCTAGTTCCTGCCACGTCGCAGCTGTAGAGGCTGTCAAAAGAAAAGCTAAGAAACCTCAACGGGGTGCAAACATTTTCGAGCTCGCCACGCTCGCTCACAGGTATGTCCTACGTTTTCTTAGTTCCCAAATCTACATAAGTCGACAAAGTAACTACTGTTTCTGTATGAACGGTGAAAAGAAATCGTAACCTAGGTATCAGAGGCTTGTTGTTGTTGCTGTAAATTCGAGCTAAAGTTTGCATTCTCCATATCCTAGTACCCAGGGCTTCCCATAAATTAAAGACGGCCGTGGGTGAACTTGAAAATGAACACTTCGAAAACAATTTTCATGTGCACTGACACCTGATAGCATCGAAATTGAAGGCCAGCGTATCAACGAATTGGGAAAGTACGTCTACCTTGGACAAGCCGAAGCCAGGAACGCAATCTGAAGCACCGAATACAACTGGCTTTTGGCAAGTTGACCAATGTGCTCAAGGGCAACATTCCACTGAATCTTAAACGTCGCACTTTTGAACAACGTGTCCTCCCCGTCATAGTTTATGGGACTGAAAAAAAAATTTGGAGTCAAGTAAAAATGTGCGGATATATTTGGATTTTTCGGATTACAGATTATTCGGATTGCATTCCCTAGCTATTGGTGATGTAAACTGATGTATTACCACACACATTTTTAATGAGTAGGGTAGGTATTTTGTATTACTGGTTTTCAATAATACCAGTGTTTAGAGCGCGAACATTGGTAAATAAAAAACGGTAGAATTATTGTTATTTTATTAATGTAAAAAATACAGTAAGTAATCGAATAAAAAACTAGGTACTTGGTTATACAGTCATTTTCAAGGAGGTTGCTCAAACGATAATAATTATTGTTTTCGCTTTAATAAGACAAACTTGGACTTTTTAATAATAAACTTAACTCAAAAGTAATGATTAAGGCCTGCCCTAATAGAAAGCGACGGTCGCACGAATACGCAATCGATGCGATCGTTTATTTAAATTAACATTAGATAACCATTTATTTGCTCAAACATGAGTACAATACATACAACACAAATTGTCAGCATGCAGAGATAATAAAAATATAAAAACAGATCTTCATCACGTTTGACTTAAACAATGGCATGCAAATATTAATAAAATAAACTATTTAATACTACTCAATCTAATTATTTAAAAACTGACCAGGTGCGTGTCGAACCACGCACAACAAAGGGTTCCGTAGTTGGAATGAATTTATCCCAAAAACAAACTTAACATTGTAGTTGAAAAACATGTTCTCTCCCTTACATGAATAATATGAATAAACGTCACGGTAAATTCGCCAACTGCAAATTTAAGTTCTCGACTAAGATCGACTATTACTCGTTACTTGTAAAGCCTATTTAGCTGTGATAGTTTTTCCTTTTAATTTCATTATAGGTATGTACTACCGCCATTATTTTTTTCACATCTCCATAAACAACCATTTAGCTGGCAACGCGGGGGGGGGGGGGGGAGGGGATACAAATATTAGCACTTTAAAGCTTAATATTACGCAAACTGCTACCTGAATCGAAAAATGGTGTTCACAGACCGACAGACGGACATGGCAAAACGATAAGGGTTCCTTGTTTACTAAGGAACCATAAACATGACATGATAATATAGAGATCATTAAAAATAATAAATTAGTAAAACGGGTCTCTCTTGTTTCATCGAAAAGAAATTGCCAAATTATCACTTCCCAAACAATTTTCCGCATAATTTCATTTGCCAAATTATTACTTATCAAATAATCTTTTCACAAACAATTGTATCGCAAACTAATGTTTAGCAAGTGAACGTTTAAACAATAACTTGTTTACCAACTAAGTAGTACTTTTATCGCTTTTTAACGCTTGACCGGAGCTATAAGCAGGGTCTGTCGGAGGCGGTCAAGGAGTGAACAGGTTTAGAAACTGTCGCGCGTTCCGTATAGTTATGTCGTGTACCTACAGTGTGTGAATAGCTATTGTGATTGTTTGATCGTAAATTATAATTTGATTTAAACTGCAAACGGTTTTTCTATGGTGCAATAACCAACACTTCCCATTGTACGCCACAGTAATTAAAATATGGCTGATGATGACGAGCGAGACGTACCTTCTCCGTCATCAGAAGTGTGGTTACGTATTGGTTTAGGCGCAAAATGAAAACGCTGAAAGTGACCGTTGGCGTGCCATGTTTGAACAACAAAATGCAAGCATGCGAGCGCCGATTGAAGCCCTGCAAGTGCCTAAAACCAAAAATCGTGTGGATCTCCCCGAGTTCGACCCAGACAAGATAGATACGGATGCGCGATCATGGTGTGCGAAAGCTGATTTGTTTTGCTGAAAATTCACTAGAAGAAGACCAATAACCTGGTGACGTCGGTCACAGGAGCACAGAAGCAAGCCGATTGACAGCAGAGGAAGAGCTATGACGTCTTCAGTATCGAGCCAAGCAAGCCCGCAGTCATCTGCGAAGCCCTTCGTGTGCTTCAAGTGTGGGAAACCAGGACATATCGCGACCCGGTGCACGAATAGTGACAGCCAATTAGATGGTGGAGCACGTGTTGTAAGCAGTGAACGGCGAGTGGATGTTTGCGCGGTACAACCACTAGTGCATCAGAACCGGTTTTTCCCGGTTCCAAAAGAACAGGGAATTCCCGGTTCTGAAAGACCCTGATAGAACCGGTTCTGTAAAACGAGGAACCGGTTTTTTCGGTTCTTACGGTTCTCTCTTAAAATTTTAGAAATAATATTATCTCTATAATACTCTTAATGCTAAATATCAAGTTATTATCCAAATTTATTATTAAAACAGAATATATGCAGTTATTTCACTGTTAAAGTAATAAATAACGTTATAATTTATTATTAATGATGAATCTTTAAGAAACTAACAAGGGACATTAAAGTAAATGCTCCAGGATACCCCGCGAAATTCAAATTTTTGACAGTTGTTTTGCAATTTTCAGCTCAGACTCGGATAGTATAGTAATAAAAGTTGTATTCGCGGTATTGACATCACATACTATCCGATAGTGAGCTGGCAATAATTGTAAAAAAACGTACGACTATTTGAATTTCGGTGGTAACTCTAGACCTTTCACCTTCCTTAACAATCTGTGGTTGGCAACACTGGTAGACGCGTTGTCGCCATTTTGTTTAGTTCGACACAAACAAACGTTGTGAGTGGGTGTATTGTTTTGACGCCGATTTGACAAGTAAGTACTTTAAATATTATTACATATTGTTATTATTATCAATCAATTGAGAATATTTATTTTAATTGCTATTAGTTAAGTATTACGCTTTCACTCTTGTGGACGGAATAGATAAATATAATAATAACTTGGCCAGACTTGGCTGGACAGCGACATGATAAAGTTGCTACACCTATTTAAGAGAAATAAATAAATAGGTGTACTATTTATTTATTTTACTTTGTTGTTTGGCATCCAATCTGATAATTATTGTGAATCATGAAAATCTGAGTTATACAACACAAATGAAGGTAGGTAATATTTCAGTTTTGGCACTTGGTAGAACACGTGGCACGTGCTATATTAAACTACTTATAAATTGCTTAGGAGATAAGTATAAATTAAGAATCATAAAAAATAACAGTGTTGCTCAGGCGGGACTAAATTACACTGGTCAAATGAGCACTAATGAGCAGTGTTAATATTATGTTCGTGTCGATTTTTGGTTATAAAAGAAATGCCAGTTGCCTCTCAATATTTTCACAACTTTTGCATCAGAAGTTCGATTGCAAGCAGCTAGGCCACCAAGTGTTCAAATATTCGACCAACTTGTCTGATGTCAATAACTTTACTAAGAAAGTTTATTGAATTTCAGACGCATCTTCCAGTTGACAGAATTCCTGAACAACAAAAGAATGGATTTCGAAGAGGTGATAAATAAGGCAGGAGACAAGGCCTCTGTTTGGCACTACTTTCTAAGAAACAAAAATAAAAGTGAAGCAAAATGTAAATTATGCCAAAAGATATTAAAATCAGGCGGTGGTAGCACGAGCAGTTTACAAAAACATTTGAAAAACGTACATAAACTCTGTTTAGAAAGTCCAACTACGTCAGCACAGGGTGGTGCATCTACTACAAAAGAACTTCCGGATCCCGAAATGCCGAAAAAGAAATCTAAATTGACCCATTTTTTTGAGAGTGATGCTAATCCAAGTATGGAAGTAATGGTGTCTCGTATGGCTTCGATGGATGGAATCTCACTAAAAACATTTATAGCATCTCAAGATTTAAGGTACCTTTTTGAAAAAAGCGGCAATAAATTAACCCAAGACTGCGGATACCATTCGAAACAAGATTATCAAGGAAAGTGAAAAAAGAAAACTAGAGGTGATTAGTGAGATTAAAGCGATTCTATCTCATGAAAAGAAGTTTTCAATATCATTCGACGAATGGACATCCAATCACAACAGAAGATACATAGGTCTTTCATTGCATTCACCAGATTTTGCTAGAAACGCTTTTCGAAACCTTGGTCTAATAAGAATTCAGTTAATTGAGTCCAAGTTGAATGAATATGGCATATCCTTAACTCAAGACATTGTTGCTCAAACCACAGATGGCTGCAGCCTTTTTTTTTTTTTTTTTTGGGTGGGAAATCATCATATAACTTCTCCCGCTCTGGGCGGAGCGGGAGGGTGTGTCAGACTCTTACTGACTAAAACCCACCCGTATTCCTTCCTGTTGCCTGTGTTGCGGGGGCCTCGGTGACCCATAAGTACCTTCCCGCGACCCCGGCAGGCAAAACCACAAACCACAGATGGCTGCAGCCTTATGGTTGCATTTGGGAAGTCGCTCAAGTCTTACCATCAGTTATGTATTGCTCACGCAGTTCAACTAGCAATTGTGGACGTGATGTATAATTGCAACAAAGACATCGAGGAAGACGTAGAAGCGCCACAGATGATTCTGGAGCAGTTGGACGAACTTGGCAATTATGATTATGACGAGGATTTGCCTCTATCTGAATTATCTTTAAGAATGCGAAGTGGCGAATTTAGTAACGAAACTGATGATGGTGAAAATAACAACGATGAAGACGATGGTGCTGAATTCAATAACGAATCGCCATTAGCATCTTTACCACCACAATCGTTTAGCTATTATCAGCTCATATCTAAGGTACGAAAAGTGGTAAAATTTTTCAAAAAGTCACCGACTAAAAATGATGACGTCCTTCAAAAGTATGTTAGAGCTGATTTTGGACAGGAGTATTCTCTCCTTTTAGATGGAAAGACTCGCTGGAGCAGCATGGCCACCATGTTAAGCCGTTTTCTAAAATTAAAAACATCTATCACAAAAGCACTAATAGATTTGAATATTGATATTCAGTTTACTGACGATGACTGGAGACATATACACGAGTTAAATAATATATTGGATATAATAAAAACTGTCGTGGAGGCACTATGTCGCCGTGATGCAACATTGCTTACAGCTGATATTTCTCTCAAATTTGCAATAAAAAAATTGCTTGAAATGAACACTCATCTGAGCAATAAAATGGGGGCTGCATTGCGTAAACAATATGCAAAACGACGACTAGTCCAAGCATCAATATTGCAATATTTGACCAACCCGGAGAAGTATTTTGATAACATTGAAAATGAAGATAAAACTGTTTTTTTACGGCCTACGAGTGATGAGATGCTGCGGGAAATCGTAAACCTCATTCAACGCACAAAACAAAGTGTACCTCTTGATTGTACGCCTGATTTCAGGAGACATGATGATGATGACTTACAAGTATCTTCTTTAACAAATGAAGAAGAACTTAATAAGGAAATAAGTCAAGCTACTGCTTCTGCTCCTGAATCGACATCAAATGACATCAACACTACTATAAGAGTAGAAATGGCTCTGAGAAAAAAACCCGAAAGAACCGGGTACCCGGTTCCGTCTAGAATTTAGAACCGAAAGAACCGGTTCCTAAAATAGGACCGATTCTCGATGCCCTAACAACCACCCTCAGGCACGTTAGAACACAACGGTGAGCTGTATTGTTTTGTTTACCATTCTGATGCTGAATGCTCGTTAGTAAAGGAAAGTTGTGCATCCAAATTAAGTTGCACACGAGTTAATAACGATGTTGCATTGACTGTATTGGTCAAACACGTGTATTCAGCTTAGAACAAATCCTGTGTAGCGTAACGATCAGCGAACACCAGTTTATTTCTTGTAGTAAATTCGGTTATAAACAGTCATCGACAACAAGATGATTTTAAAACTATTGATACGAACATTGCAGGTGCAGAAAATACTGAGCTATTGGAAATTTTAAATCGATTTTCACATTTTTTACTATCGGTATGCGCCTATTACGCCGTTTTACTAATAGCCGACCAAGGTAGATGTTTTGCGAGTAAGGAGTTTCGCGATTTCTGTAATAGGAAAAACGTTAATATGCACCTCATAGCGACCGGTTCATCTCGTGCGAATGTGCAAATAAGGTACTTGCACCCAATAAGGACCAGCACCTATTAAGGGCCACTTTAGAAAACTCACACGTGCCATTTTTTCAACTGCTTCAAATTTCGCGCGCAGCATGCTATACCACCCATTGGTTAAATGCAATCACGCGATGACGCGTAGATGCCGCCATTTTGTCAGTAGCGTCCAGTTTGTGTCAAACAGCGGTTAGAGACACTATTTTATAAAATTAATGCGCGTTGTTTTGTTAGTTTTTCGTAAAAAAGTAGTGTATTTAAGTAATTTTTTATAGAAGATTGGATTTAAACATTCAGAGATAACTCTGCAAAGGTAAATACATTGTTATTTTGGCATTATACAACTTTAAAATGTTTTCATCTATCACGACACCCAAATCCTAATAAGGACCATAATATGAGTTCGTATTAAAGGTCCGGTCCTTATTAAAAGTATGAATTCGGCGTAAAATGTTATTATTTAGGTAATTCATTCTTTTTTTTTTTCTTTTTTTCTCTGGTTATGTATGTAGGATAAAATGAAGTAAGTAAATAGATATTATTTTGTATTTATAACAAGGTAGGTCAATAATAAGAACCAAAAATGGTTTCTTCTTATGGTTTATATGGAGATTTTTTTATACCTATTAAAATGTTTTCATCACCTTTTCTGGAGTCTTTGGTGTCCATCATCTTTGAAAATAATTTAGGAAGCTTAAGTATCACCTTTTTGTGAACTTGTTGGTAACAAATACATCTGTGTGGCGATCAAGTTTAATAATTATAGTTAAATTTGGTTGACTAGCACCTTAGTTTCAGATAAATTGTAGTTTATTGTTTAATATTTATTTCCTTTTTTATTTTTATCATTAGGGAATTCACAATGGAGGAGCTACCATCTAGGAAAAAACGTGGCAACTGGTCTGAAGATGCTCTTAAATTAGACATGGATGCAGTACTGAAAAATGAGATGTCAGAACGAGCGGCTGCGACAACATTCAAAATACCCCGGCGGACATTAAAAAATCATCTTGTTACGGGGAGTTACAAAAAGAAATTGGGTAGAAAGTGTACGTTGACTGAAGATCTTGAAAATGATTTAGCTGCGAGAATAGTTAAGTTCGCTCATATTGGTATGCCTTTAACTCCTAAAGTTATAAGAAAACAAGCATATGCATTCTGTAAAGCTCATAATATTGAAAACCAGTTCAACGAGGCAAAAGGGACAGCTGGTAAAAAGTGGTTACAGAATTTCTTAAAACGTCATCCTGAAATTTCAAAACGCAAAGCACAGGTAATGAATCTTGCACGTGCGCAAAAACTAAATAAATTCATTGTTGGAAAACATTTTGAAGCTATAAAAGAGATCTTATGACAATATGGATATATCCAACCATCTTGAACGGCTATACAACGTTGACGAAAAAGGATGTCGTTTGACTCTACATCATCAGCAGCAGGTGCTTGCCCAAAAAGGAGCACGAAGGGTTCATTTGGTAGCCCAAGAGCATGCTGAAAATGTGACGATAGCAGCATGTGTCAACGCAACCGGTACAGCCATACCTCCAATGATACTTTTTAAGGGAAAGAGATTACGTAACGAGTTTACAGAGAACCTGCCACCTGGAAGCTTAGTCAAAATGGCGCCAAAGAGCAGTATGACAACCGAATTATTTATAGAATTTATTATACATTTGGCTAAGTTTAAATCCCCCGGTAAATGTCCTTTAGTTTTCGACAGCGCATCCTCACATCTAGATTACCAAATTATTGATATCGCAGAAAAAAAATGATATTATTCTTTACTGCTTACCATCAAATACAACTCACGAGCTCCAACCCTTGGACAAATCCATAAATAAATATTTTGAAGATTATTGGGATGACGAAGTTCTTCTATACAGATACCAACATCCTGACAAGAAAATTACTAAGGCTCGCTTTAATAAAATATTAACAAAAGTTTGGCCTAAATGTATGACTATGAGTAATATTATTAATGGATTTAAAGCAACGGGGCTCTTTCCTTGGGATCCTATTATGATTCCAAAAGAGGCTTATGCACCATCAGTTCTGACAGAAAAACCATTAGCATTAACGTTAACTAGCCCAGTTACTCATCGTGGCGATCAAGACGGTTACGATACAGATGCCACCTACTGTAACGAGCTAGGTGAATCACCATCCCTTCTTGTTTGTGATAATGAGATACGTCAAATCTCAGTAAGTCCTCTACATGGTGAAAATGAGATAAATGAAACAACCACCCCATTTTGTGAAACGCCAACGAACGAACGTACGCACAGATTAGTTAATTACAGTTCTTCAAGTGAATCCAAAGAAAACATCTATTATTCTCCACAACCTGGAACTTCAGGTATACAACGTCCATCTGTAATGATGTCTTCACCTTCAGAAACCTCAGATATTGACATGACACAATTTTATTCAACTTATCTTTTGTCGAAGAGGTTTAGAATATACTCTTCGTCATCTGAATCTGACCATGAAAATATTTGGTCTTTAAATGAAATAATTGATAGAGGAGAAAATACACCATCACCACCGAGCAAATTGACTTCGAAAAATCTCACACGAAAGATAAAGACAATAATATTGGATGTGGTGATGCTATGGACCACCAAGACGATCCTGACGATATTCCATTGTCAAGACTTTTGGCGAAGGATGCGAAAAAGACGGCATTTCAGCAAATGTTTCCAACTCCAAATTTCGCTGTTATCAAATCAAAGCCAACGCGCAAGGCTTTAAACTATATTGGGCAAAGTGTAACGAAAGATTTATTTAAGGACAAACTAAATCAGACAAAGGAAAAGCAAAAGAAACAAAAAGAAGTTAAACAGATGCCAAAGAAACTTAAAGAAAAACAAAAAATAAACAAGAAAAAGAGTAAGGTGCAAGCCAAAATTAAACAAAAAGATAGAAAGGAAGGAAAGGGTGCTACAAACCAAGACAAGGTAGAATCTTGGTATTGTCATGCATGCAATGATGACAAAATCGCCGATATGCGACAGTGTAAAAACTGTCGCATATGGTTCCACGAAGAATGTGTTGGCTTGACGAAAGAAGATACTGATGATTTTGTGTGTTCTTTTTGTATATAATATTTTTAATTTGTGTTTTGCGACAAGGTTTGCGACGTTGTTTTTATTTGATTATTTTGATTTTGTTTTATTATCATGTTTCGTTTTAACATAATTAAGAACAAAAACTTACTAATATATTTTAGTACTCCTAATACGGCCCATCACGGTATCGTATGTGAAATTAAGACTGATTTTCCTTAAGAGGCTGTAATTAATGACTGAAGAAAGAGTAATTATTTACTAAAAAAATAAATATAATGTTGATTACTGAAATAAAATTAGTTTTATTCTTAATTTTCACTTTGATATACATAATAAGGCCCACCTTAAATTTTTTGGTCAATTAATTAATTAGTTAATACAATTGAATACGTTAGATTAAAACAAATATTTTTACAAAATAATCAAAATATGTTACATTTTAGTACGGTCCTTAATAAGAACATAGGTGCTTAATTTGGCCTAACATAAACTTTTTTTTTAACTGTTTGTTTGCCAGTTTAACAATGCAAACTGTGTATTTTTGTCATAATTATAGATCTTCACTAAATTTTATTTATAGCTTATTAGCGTTACTTTGTGTAATTCTATAAATTTTAAATTTATAAGTATTCTAATAAAGGTGGTCCTTAATGAGTGCAAGTACATTAGAGCGTGTAATGAGTGTCTTAAAAGCGATGTTAACTGCCGTAGAGATTAATGATAACAAATCATGGCAAGATGCAACAGGAGAAGTACAGCTTGCGATTAATTGTACCATAAACCGCGTTACAAAGGCTTCACCTCTAGAGCTTTGAATTGGCAAAGTTGCCAGACCGTTATCATTGATGTGTAGTGATGTAGATACTGAAGTCGACATTGATGAAGTCCGCGAGACTACGTCAGAGACTATTAAACGTATTGTGGAATATTCATAAATATATTGGAATATATTAATATTTCAAGGCTCGGTTTGATAGGACAAAGATAGCTGTAACAAAATTTTCGGTTAGTGATTTCGTATTATTAGAAAACGAAGAGCGAATTCAGACTAAGTAAGATCGGAAGTTCAGAGGTCCGTTTAGGGTAGCCGATGTTTTGGATGGTGATCGCTATACGTTAAAAGCTTTAATTCTAAACGTACCTACAAATAAGCTCACGATAGTTTAAGAAAGATGCCAGTAGGTCGAGTACCTTTCGAAGTAGATAGTGATCACAATGGTGATGAGCAAGCTTAAGTTATAGGAAACGCGCGAGTATGGTTGGTTGATGGTACATGGCCCAGGGTAGTGATTGTTGTACTTTCCCAATTTTACCATGTTTGATTTAGAGTACGACTTGGTTAAAACAAAACTGTAGAGTTTTAAAAATTTCCTTATTTTCACCGACCCGATGAATCTAGAGTTTGGTCAGAATTGGCCGAGTCGAACAAACACTGGTGTTGATTTCTGGTTGCAGGTTAACACACGAGGACGTGTTCAAGCAGGATGGCCGTGTCGGAAATACTTTAGTCACTCGTTTGACTAATCGGGACGCCAGCGCCACCAAGCGGCGCTCGACAGAGTCTACAACATAACGCTTGACCGGAGATAAGCAGGGTCTGTCGAAGGCGGTCAAGGAGTGAACAGGTTTAGAAACTGTCGCGCGTTCTGTATAGTTATGTCGTTTACCTAGTGTGTGAATAGCTAGTGTGATTGTTTGATCGTAAATTATAATTTGATTTAAACTGCAAACGGTTTTTCTATTGTGCAATAACCAACACTTCCCATTGTACACCACAGTAGTTAAAATATTGCTGATGATAACGAGCAAGACGTACCTTCTCCGTCATATACAATATGTAACAAAAACCCTGTTGTTCCTTCTACCTACGTTTTAAGAATCGGTTTACTAAGTGATAAAGCAAGTCATTTATAAAAAACTGTTCAATAAAAACAATTAAAATAAATATTCAATTATTCATATTTGTAATCTTTAATTGATTTGTTACCTCTGCATTTCTGCATGAAGCGATGACGCGAAACCAGAAGTAGATAGAACGGTCCCTCCACACTCTTTGATCGGTGCCGCCGCGCCGGAACACACCGCCGCGCGCCGCCACATATCTACCTATTTTTCTACACAAGTTGGTGACCTTGTCAGCTGTTGTTTATCAGTATCACTTTAACGAATTATTTTTTGAAAATCTTGGTTTACTCTCTTTTTAAGCACAATTGATAGTTGTTAAAACTACATTTAACACTTCACTACGTTAAAAAAAAACAAATTCGCCGCGTCTGTCACATAAAACCTGATGTACCTATTTACATTTTAATGCATTAATTTATTATGATATCTACTTGACGCCCACGGAGTTGCTGTTCGATATGACCACCTTGTACCTCTATACTTCTTGGCTCATAGTCGGAGGGAAGTAGTGATTGGACGCGACAATAGTGAAATGGGTGCTGGCCATCTTCTTTGAGTACTTTCCTAATGCGCATCTTATGGTTTACTCTGAGTTCGTGTCCCACTGAGCGTGTACTTCGCGTTGGATCGTGCTTAAACAAGTCCAAGACTTCTGTCTGGAGTCCTCGGTCTGCCTGTGTCAGCTCGATGTTGGTCTCACCCCTGCACACTGCCGATATTGTACGTACGTATGTGCAAACGTTAGAATGCCATCGCCGACGGTGATAGTAGACTTGCAAAACGTTCTTTGTATAGTCTGCGTGCTTCTGCATAATTGCAGTTACATTTCCGAAGACACATCATCATCATCATCATCATCATCTGCCTAGCCTTTTCCCAACTATGTTGGGGTCGGCTTCCAGTCTTACCGGATACAGCTGAATACCAGTATTTTACATGGAGCGACTGCCTATCTGACCTCCACAACCCAGCTACTGGGTAACACGATACCACTTGGTAAGACTGGTTGTCAGACTTTCGAGCTTCTGACGACCCGTAACGACTGTCAAAGATCTACAAATGACAGCCGGGACCAACGACTTAACGTGTTTTCCTAGGCACGGAGGGGTCTTGGTATGTAAAGATGGTCACCCATCCACGGACCAACCGCGGCAAGCGTAGCTTAACCTGATCGATCGACCCGTACGGCTGTTATTCTGAAGACACATCAACATATTAAAATATTCTACATTAGAATAAGACATGTCAATGTTTACGTAAACAAAACACAAGTCACTCACTAAGTAGGTCAACAATAACATCCATTCGGTAGTAAGCTGCGCGGGAAACTAAGGAAGTGATTCGCAGGGAGACGGGTGGCGGGGTGGCGGTACCGACCCGGGGCACGTGCGCGGCGGCAGTTTTTGGCGGCATCTTTTGTCGCATTCAAAGAAAGCCGCCGAGTTCGTAGGCTATTTAGCGAAATAAAGATGTACTTGTAAAATCAAATACCGACTCTAAACATTTTTTGAAATGTGTCGATTTTAATAGTTATTTGATTTTGACCTCTCGACACTAGCCAATGCTTAATTTTTTTAAAATTATAATTTCATAAATGTTCTTATTATAGGTAAATGTATACGTTCCTAAAAGGAACAACAGGGTTTTTGTTACATATTGTATAATCTAGTCGTTTCTGGCACTCGCCGGCCGCTGCCGCGGCACCGCTCGCTTCGCTCGCTCGGCTCATGCGTAGGAGGTCACAGTTTTAACCTAACCTAACCATTATTTAAAATAATTAACCTACTCTAACTAGTTCCATAAAAAACCATAAATTTGACTTGTTTCAGACAAATTCAAGCACATCTCATTAACACAACACATTCTCTAACGTTTATTGTCTAAAGATTGTTTGCTGTAATAAATCATTTTGTTTAATGACCAAATGCCTAAATAACATTATCCTTGATAATATTCTGCCAAGTAAAAATTTGACCAAATGAAAATGTGCGTACTAAAATCATTCCAAACATTGCATTGGTATAAAAAAAGGTTGCTAAAATTTGTTTGGGTAGTGAAATTTTGGCAAAATCTTTTCGGCAAAATGGCAGGATCCTTAGTAAAACATCATAATCTCTCATCTAAAACTTATTTAAATTATAATAAATTAGCTAGAAAATTTTGAACCGTCTTTTTGAACGCTACGTCACTTAATTGCTTCCAGCTTTTAGGAAGTTTAGTCAAAATTTTTGGAGCCATGCAAATGACACTTTCCGCATAACTACCGTTCTGTATTGCTGTAGGCAAATTTAACTATTGTCACACCTATTATGAGGAAATCGATCCGCCATGCGAGAAAAGAGACATCATTTTTGTATACAAAAACATTGCACTTACTAAAAAATAAAGTGAAGGTAATGTACAGATTTTGTATTTTTGAAAATAAGGTTTGCAACTCTGATCTTCGACGGTTTCAAGTTTGAACATCGACCTATTGCAACGCTTTTGAGTTTTGAATGTAAGTTCCCGGTCAGTCGAGTTACCCCAAAAGATAACTCCGTATCTTAAAATGGACTTCACCAAGCCATAGTATGCGGTGAGCAAAGCATCTACACTAATTACTGCTGCCAATTTGTACAGAGCTTAAGCTGAGGTACTTATTTTCTTACTGATATTCAGAGTCAATGTTATTATTACTATAGCTTATGTCTAGATTATTAATTAATGTCAAGGAGCGTGTTAGTTGTTCTGTCTATCCTACTGATTTCCGTTATTTGCTTTCTGTCACGTGAATGAAGTCGCGTTCGTACATCATAATTCATACAAACGATCGCATGAATCGCGTGACGATCGCTTTCTATTAGGACATGGCCTAATTCAACATTATAATGTTGCAGCAGTCAGATCATAACCTTATTTAATTTATATTGTAGAAATATAGCAAAATATAATAAGATATTAATATGGCTGCTACTGAGAAATTCCTGATAGAAAAACCCAATAACACTGCCTGACCTAGGAATTCTCAGCAGTAGCGCTTGCGATTACTAGAACTTATCTTTAAAAATTATCTGTGGCATACTTATTAACAGAGCGCTTAGAACTAGTATAAAATGTACATCTATGTAACATACAATAAGTATTGAACAATTGCAGTATACTATATGTTACATATTTGTAACATTATACTTAAATGTATTTAACTAACTTTTATATTCTTACGTAAAGGAAAGTCTTATCTTTAGACCATAGTAGATTAAAATATCTTAATGTATCAATATATAGTTAATTAAATACTGTTACTGGGCGTGAAACAAACAAAATAGTAAATCAATTACCATATCTGAGTCACTGCTATGAGAAAGGGCTTACAGTGGGTAAGTACCAATTATTTCATCAAAATAACAAATTTCCTAACAACAATGTATACAAGGTGTTGTTTTGGACCTGCAAAACATTTTAGGAGGTAATTATGTTAGTGATTCTCGACCCGAATCAACAAAAAAAAAATTGATAAAAATTATTAAAAAAAAATAAAAAGAAAAGATAAAATTAAAAAATCTAAAATAAAAAGTATTATTGATTATTGACTTGGTATCGTATTGTTATACGATTATTTACGAGTTTCATAACAACCACCTGAAATGTTTTGCAGGTTCAAAACAACACCTTGTATATAAAATTATAATATAGGTAATATAAAATGTAATCATCATCTGCTTAGCCTTTTCCCAACTAGGTTAACATAAAAGAAATAATAATAAATAATACCAACCTAATAATGTCCTAGGGTAAGGCACGCACGAGCACTGATCACCACGCTTGCTCAACAAACCGGGTTGGTAAATTAAGGCTTATATCCAGGTTCTGTCACGATGTTTTCCTTCACAAATGTCAGTAATGTCCAACATAAACTCAAAAATGGAACAAGGTACGGTAAATTAAATGCCCGTTTCGCTAACACTAGGTCGACGCCTAAATGAACGCTTAAATAAAAGCGCTGTTGGATTATCAAAGCTTGGCGCTGCGCCGAAAGTTGAAATCCAACTCCGAGCTTTTATCCACGTTAATTTCTTACGAAAATGGCCGAAATGAGTGTCAAAGGATCACGACGATCACTTCTATTAGAACTCGAGTTAAGGCCCGGTCCCAATAGATATCAATCGTCGTTTAAGAGGTCGTGTTCGTATCTACGTCGTAATGCTTATAAAGAACGTTAGTGTGCAAAATAAACGGTCCGTTTACTGGGCGAGTGTTCACTTACTCAGTAATAGGAAATAGACTGTAATATACCTACTGATCTTGATTTGTACTAACAAATTACTAACACCATGTTTTATTTGTATTTTTATGTGTTCTACTAACAACCCGACTAACGTTTTATTTTGTTAAAAATGTATGGACGTAATGTCTGAAATAAAGATATAATAATAATAATATAAAGGCGTCGATGGGTCTGCAAGCGTTCTCCGACAGTCATTTCTCCTTTGGACTGATCACCGACAGGACGTTTCGTTTCTGAGAGATTCGTCGATAGAACGTTTCACCTATGGACGTTTCGCCGACAGAACCTTTCATATGCGTCACTTTCGACGACAGTAATAGAGGCGATCTGGCGCTCGGCGGATTAAATTTTAAATTTTCTCGCGTTTTTTTACAATTTCGCGAACTACCTTGGCGGATCCACCTTAACAGCAAAGTTATCACTATGAGAGAATATTCTCGGGAATTTACCGTCACTAGTTTTGCCTATTGTTAGTGAAAACGGGCATTAGTCTACCATTAACGAGCGGTTAACCGTACTTGATTTGATCGATCAGTGTTGTATCGTGCGGTAAAAAATCGTATCCAATGTCAAGCCCACTAGCATTAATATAACATACAAGTTTATTATTTATGTCTTGACCCTACCTTTTTCTTTTTTACTTACAATAACTACATCAAACTTAAACTGTAACTTCTTGTCGTAATGGTGTTTCAGCAAATGATTGAATAACTCCCCTGGAGTAAACAATAAGTCGCATTTGATACAACTTTGCTTTGAAATTTTCATCCGTACGTTACAGATATTTGCATGTTGTTGAGCATTCAGCTCTTCCAAAAAATGTAAACCGCAATCACATTTATAAATTATGTCTTGCTTTTCCGGGCTATAACTTGTATTTTGTACAACTTCTTCAGTCTGTTTGACGAGGTCATTGTTTTCCCCCAATTTGTCTTTAGGATCAACACGAACACGAATTACCGCAGATGATGCATCGAAAGTTATTAAGTTCATATTTAAATCGTCAATATCCAAATTAATTTCATGAACTTTGTGATGACATTTTAAATCCGTTTTCAAGAAAAACAACCCACATTTAGAACATTCACTTTTTGAAGAATCGAAAACACAAACGTGTTCGGATATACACTCTTTAGTTCTAAAGCATAAGTTGCACTTTTTGCATTTATACATAGTATAATCATATTTAGTACCACTGAAAGTAGACCTGAGTTTCTTCTTTCCCAGGTAACACAGTTTTGGTTTTCCAAACATTACTACGATTATATTTTCAACAAGGAATTTGTCAAGCTCTTCGTGTCTAATAAAGTGCAAGTCCAAATCTTGCTTACCAAGTAGCAAGCCACAAGTAGAACATATTTTTAAATTATTATCATCACATTCATGAGCATTACGTTCAAATTTATCAACTACCCCTTCACAGTTTCTACATTGATATAAAATGTATCGATTACTTGCAGCATACATTATGTTATTATAAGTTCCATGTTCCTCTTTATTATATAATACTATTTTGTACGATTTTAAGTTCATGTCTATGCTTTCGTGTTCTTTTTCGTGGGCTATTCGATAAGCTAACGAAACAAAACTTAAACCACACAACGCGCAAGGGTGTTTTCTCAATTTAACACAAGACCCATAGTTTACGGCGTGCATATACAAATATTGGGGATCAACAAAGACTTGACATTTATCACATCTGTAAAGCACCACATTTGACGATCCAGACTGAATTTTCTCCATTTTAAGTCTGCATTCATATCGATATATAGAATTACGAAGAATTTTACTGATATCTTCATCTGCTACATACGCAAAAATATGTTTTGTCCAAAAATCATTGTTGTAACGAAAATAAAATGGATCGAAATCAACGATTTTAATGGAGTCCTTATTGTATTTTCCGTTTAAATGCAGCATACTGTGATTTTCGTAATCGCGTCTAAGCAACATTAAAGCGCATTTCTGGCACTTCTGCATATTTAATTGTACCACTTTAGAATCGTAATGGTCCTGACAATGCTGCACAACTTTGTCATAAGTATTAACCGTCAATTGGCAACTTTTACATGTGTAAAAAGTCATTACGTTAATTATATAAGCATCATCTGAAACACTTGAATTTGGCTCCACATGTGATATTTCATTAGCAGGGTTAGCTTGGAGTGCTGTTTCTTTCAGTTTTGTATTTAGACTCGGTATTGAATAACTATGAAAATTAATATGCAATTTGTAAGCATGTTCTGTTAGCTTCATGGAACAAACATTGCAAGTAATATAATCCTGCTCTTGGCATGAATGTATTCTTATATCACAGTTTCTTAAGAAGTGTACTCCACACGAGCTGCATTTAGGATAGTCAGGTATTGGAGGGCAGATTCGTTTGTCTGTTTTGAGGTCATAAAATACGTAATCATGCAGAGTGATTTGCTCTTTTTTATGATATTCTTTATGTGTCGCATGAGTTTTCGTCGTCAGCATAAGACCACAATCTTTGCAAACTAATTTGAGCATATGACCACACTTGCCTTCTACATGCAATTTTCGCAAGTTAACATTACCAATAAAACATTTGCAAGTATGGCAAAAACTCATTGCTAACTTAGAACAATCCTCTAAGCTTTCAATACCAAACCGAGTTTTCTTTACGGTGCCGTTTTTCGTTTTAGCTGTATTTGTAGCTATATTTATGTCATGTATCATGTCGGATTTATCGTTTTTCGTTTTAGCTGTATTTGTACTTATATGTCCGTCATGTATCATGTCCGATTTGTCGTTTTTCGTTTTAGCTGCTTTTGGACTTATATCTCTGTCATCTATCATATCGGATTCGATTATGATAAAATCACAACACTGCATTTGTTTCTCTTTGTGATTTATTCCGTGGCATTCCATATCATCTTTGTTAATTAAAATGTCACATACTTTACAATATAATGAATTTGGTGTTTCGGAATCGCATTTTAGATAATGAAGCAAAAAGTTTTCTTCGCTGTAATGTACAGTGCAATTAAAACATTTGTATAAAACCTGAGTAAATGCAGAACCAGGAAGAGTGTGCACAGTGAAGGATTGAGAAAAAGAATGTTGTTTTTCATGCAGTGCCATATTTTCACTTCTAAACATTCTTTGGCAATCTGGACACTTCCAAGTATCTGAAATTCTCAAGTGTTTTGAATGGTCCATGGCTGCATTAGAAGACAAAAAGAACAAATCACATTTCATACATTTATACAGAATACTTTTTGATGCAAACAGAACTTTCTTGTCTACTTTTTCGTGGTGTTTATTAACTGGCTGCTCTTCACAAGGAAAATAAGGTCCTTTTAGTTGCTTTTTGTGATACTTAAACAAATGGACATTATAAGATCCAATTCCTGAAGTTTTTGAAGGACAAAATTTGCACTGTGAATCAAAAGGTACCTTTTTAACTTCAGCTACTTCCTTCATTTTGTGATCATTCATAATGTGTCGAGAATAAAACTCGAAAGTCACATTATATTTAGAACATATAAAACATTTGTAAAAGTTGGAATGCATCGATTTTTTTGGATTCTTCAAACTGCTTATTTCTTTCCCCGTGTTTGATTTGCTTCTGTATTTATTATTAGATCTTTCTGTGTGTATTGACCTTATATGATATTTTAATTCCTTTTTGCTATTAAATTGTTCCTTACATTCGTTACATTCCTTTGTTTTCAGTCTCTTTCTTGCCTTTGTATCTCCGTTTTGTAATGGATCGCAATATGTTTTACGTGTTTTCTTCGGGATATTTTCGTCGCTACATTCAGCTAAGCCAACAACGTTATCTAATGATCGTCTCCTTGGGTTATTTTTTTGTGGTAGAATACCCTTGGACTCACTGTTATCTTTATCCGTTTTACTATGATGACGAGGACGATTATTTGCTACAAGGCTATTTTTATAATTTAAATTTGATTCATTCAAGTTATTAACACACTCTCCTTCTTCGGATCGATCGTTAAGATTTACCTCTTTGTTTGGTTCTTTTTCATTTGTCGAACTCTTGGATTTGTCATTGGGCCCGATTTTTTTTGGCTCCAGAACTTCATATAGATGTTCAATCAAAGAGCTCTGGGTTGGAAATAATTGTTGACAATGAAAACAAGAGAGTCCTGTGATTACTTTTCTTTGAGAAGCTTCAGCAATTTTTTTGTTGTCGGACCTGTCTACCGTTTTTAATGCTTTGACATCTCCATGAAGATTTCTAAAGTGTTTCAATAGATTACTTTGAGATGATAGGAATCTGTCGCAAGCATTACATTTAAATAATTTATTACCAACTTGCCTTCCCTTAAATGCCATTAGGTTATTTCTTTTAGTATGTTTGTTAATCAGATGAAGGTTAAACAAATGTGCCTTTGGAAATAATATGAGACATTCCTTACAATATCTCTTACACCTACTTAAGAAAGAATTTACGTTCTTCAATATTAATTTAGGTTCTTTTCTAAAACTGTTATAATTATTTTCTTGACATTCTAAAGTAGGTTTTGATCCAAGTATAATTATATTTTCATGTAAATACCTTGATGCCTTTTGAGTTTCTGTAGCTTCAGAGGCATGAAAAGGGTTAGTGGTAACAAGTTCATTGTGGTTTAGAATTTGCATAGCAAGATGAGCTCCTGATGCTCTATTAATTGCATCTTCTTCACACGAACCTGGCGCTTCTCCTTGACACGAATCTTCGAAATGTGTAGTCTCTGTCTCTGATGATGCATTTAAAGCTGAAACAATGATATTATTAAATTTGACCGCCACCAATACCTGAGGAATAGTTGTGAATTTTGTATGTGTAACTCTAACACTAATATAATTATTGATTATTTTCATGAATGCTATAGCTCGGTATTTTAAAATAATACAAAACCGAACACGGGTTCCGTAAAACGCATGTACATTATTGATTATCTACGACCGCAAAATAAGTACCTATGTATTTCATAGTATTCGAAAAAACTATGTTAAACAAAGTTATTACTGTGGTTATAACTGAAATATCTCAAAAACGATTGACTTAAATAAAATAGTCACTTAGGAACATCATAATCTTTTTAATTATGAGATCCAACAATACCCCCCATACTCAAGTGCATTGAATTTTTTCGTCCTGCGACCATATGTATGCGGATAGCCACCCCTGATTGTTCTTTTCACTTCACCATTGTTTAGCAGTTCACAAAATACACTTTCTTTCCAATTTTCATTTTTCATAGTGCTAAAAGTCTCCCAAGTAAAATGGCTGTGTAACATTTGCGACGGACGGACAGACAGACATGACGAAAATTTAAGGGTTCTGTTTTTGCCATTTGGCTACGGAATCCTAAAAAGAACAATTCCTGTTATGCCATACTGTTTCAACTGCCTGCTTGATAATGAGTAGACTTGAAATATTATTGTTTCTCATGGCCGAGACTGTTCTAGATCATATAAATAATTTTTATCTAGGCTCTTTTTCTATTTTATGTATATCTCCTACTAAGTCAGCAGATGGACATGGATGGATGGTGTTCTCAACTTGAATTTACAAACCATAAAAAAATAGAAAAGATCTGAATTGAAAATAGAGAATGCATTTTTAGACCAAAAATGTAGCCTTGCAGCACTCCCGCCTTTTTATTATGGAATGTAGATTGTGCATTGGCTTAATATGAAATACTTTTTCTTGCAGACAAGCACACAGGCCATGAATTATTTATAGGAGAGCCACTACCTTAATTATCATCATCTAGTTTGGATACATGAAGTATCTTATTATGCTATACTCTTTTGAATCCCTGCAAAAAAATTAAGAAAATTTGAAAATATTGTTTATTCTTATATCTTATAGTTGTATTAGGATGTCACTGATTTTTTTTATTTTTCTGATAATGGAAATCATTCCATACAAAAGGGCCTGTTCAACATCTGGAAAGGTTTCATAAAATACTTTGTAAATAATTTTATGCATATTCTGGTCTACGTTTTTTGCATTATTTGGGAAGCAGATATTGAAATAGAAATTATGACGAAGGAGTAACAATTTAGAAGACAAAAAAAACCAGCTGCCTCAATGGTCTAGTCGTCACAAGTGCCACTGCTGAGCATGAGGTCCTTCGATTCCTAGGTTGGGCAGTGTTATTGGATTTTTCCATCAGGAATTTCTCAGTAGCAGCTCGGAGTCTGGATTTGTGCCTTGTCTCAATGGCAATAGGCTCGCCCCCTATTACATGTGACTTAAACATAACTGGTGAAATGTGGGTGTACTATACATACACTTCTGCCCAACCTTTGGAGTTTACAGGCATGACGATATGTTATAAAAACAGTTTAAAATGTAACACGGCACAATGTCAATTAGACATCAAGTTGGGTAAAATGACTAAACGTAAAGTAGTTATTCAATCTAATAAAAATAGTCAGGATACCTTCATCATAGTATTGATTGATTTCCTTTTTTATCACGGACAAGTCTGGAAATATTCTCTTGATTGTAGGATCATCCATGACATCGTGCTCCTCTATATCAATTTCGTCAGACATTACAACCTGGAAAAAAATTGATAATTCTTTGAACAAATAATATACAAGCAAAAGGAGTATGTGAGGATCATATCAGGTACTTCTGTTGTTTCTGCCTACATGGGAAAGCGTGAGTTTATGTATTACATGTACATAACTCAATTTATATGGATGTTGTGGAAATTTATTTAGAACAATAATTTGTGTATCTTGTCAATTTCCAAAGGGATTTTACAATAAAATTTGGTGGTGTAAATAGGTACTTTCTTATAATTTAATTTAAAAATCGTACACATACGCCACTCGCGAGAACTTTCTTTTTGTTTCAGATTTTTGAACAGGTGTATCAGAATATTTTATAACTAAATGAACAAACTGCGCACGGACGGTTTAGTATGTAGTTTGCTGACCAAGGCTCACCAAAGTCCAAGAGTCCAAGTCACAGCCAACGAAGACCAATAAACTTTCTTGAAATTGCTTACAGTATATATGCTTACTTTGTATTTTTTTTTAATTTTGATAAAAAACGTGTTTCACTAGAAATTTTGCAAAACCTGATACGCAAAAAATATATTGATTTGATAACTCAAATCAAATAGCACGAAGGTGATTGAATAAATACAAATTTTTATTTTTCAACTTTGTGAATACGCCAAAATATACGCGTAATGAACAGCAACGGGACTTTAGTTTTAGAGCGAGCAAGCTGAAGTGTTGCTACCCTCTGATTTTGGATTTCCCCTTAAATCAGATACAGTTTTCTCGAAATATTATAAGCCAGCTTTTGCCCGCGGCTTCGCTCGCGTGGATGTCGGAAAATATCCCACGGGAACGTACTACCGAGATTAAAAAGAAACGAAGCGATCGCATACCTCATAGGTATGGGCGTTATTTCACGTCACTATTTACAATAACTGGCTACGGAGCATGTAGCCGAATAAATAGTTTTAATTCGAGTCAAACGATAAACTAGTGATTCTCATAACCACGTGGTTTTGTAAGTGAGTTACATTTCAATCCAGTGACCAAATGAAAAGAGAGCAACGAAACAAAAGTTACGTTACGACGGCATGTTGTTTCTTTCGCGCTTAATAAGTGACTGCCCTTTGCTTACATGCCTTTTGACTGGCAAAGCGAGTGAGCTGAGAGTTCCCGAAATCCCGAGTGGTGACAATATTAAATCCGAACATTCAGTCCTAAGCCTGAATAGTGTATGGAGGGAAAATAATTTGTGTTGGTTATAATGTAAAGTAACGTTGCATAGCTACAAAAATTATTCGTCCCAAATAGTCAAAGCTTGTGTGTGATATGTAACGTATTACGTAGGTAATCATTTAATATTCTGTTTCGTATATAACTGTGATACTTCGGTAGATTCACTATGTTGAATCACTGAATGGATCAACAGAATTTGAAAAAATAACTAGTTACTAAAATCACGCATTTTCAAAACAGGTGACGCCTTTGAAGTCACTAGTTACGTTACGTTTCGCGAAAACCACGCAACGACCTACGCCCAACCTCATAGCCGAGGAAAAGGTCATTGACTCCTAACGCTGCGCCCGCCGTCGTCAACTGTAACTATGTCGCTACGCGTAATTTTGAATCTGTGATAAATATTAAATAATTAATTAAAAGATATACATATAGGATATGATGTCAAGGCATATTTAAATCTAAAATGTCCAATTTAAATAACATCTTTTATTGCATAAGGATTAATAAAATACCGGTTAATAATAGTTTCCAAAATAACAATGAATTTTTTATCAAATTCTGAATGATAAAAATGGTTACTGTGGGTCATCCTTAGATGTCTAAGAAAGTTCAACAATCAATCCTGTACAACAACAAGTACAATCCTGTAGAACATAAATTGTATATATCTGGTACGGTTTACGCGGCGCACGCCAATAAAGGCCCCAGTCGGCATGTATTTTTCCGACATCTCCAACAATAATCGTCATATTTCAGCCAATTTAGACAAAACCTATAATGAATTATACACCTAAACCTACCTCAAGAATCACTCCGTCTATAACTCGTAAAAACATTGGTAAAATCCGTTCAGTAGTTTTTGAGTTTATCGCGCTCAGACAGACAGACAGCCAGACAGACGTGGCGGTAGCGGGAGGATTTTGTTTTATAATATGTAAAGATTAAACACAAGCGAAGGTCAATTATTATTTATATAGGTACTATGCCTCTCAACAGTCTTCAAAAGCATCCATTGTCTAAAATACGAAGTATTCAGTCATTTTTCTTTCTCTTACTGCTCACTGTGCTCTCAGTTCAAGCTCTTTTTTATACATCCACGACATGTGAATGCTTTTTTAACTTTACTATGTAATAGTTGGCACAATTGTAGACCCCTAATCATAAAAAAAAACTCCGTTAATTTAGGTCAGGGCAAAATACCCAATGGTGGAAACACTGCGCCGATCATAGAGTAAATAGACTATATATAGTAGTCTATGAGATAGACGATACTTGACTTGACACTTGACAGTCACAGTGACAGAGAGAGTTAAGTTGGATCCGCAGTTGTAGCCCTACTTTATATAAATGAGATTGTATTTGCAAGGTTGTATCTTTTTTTTCTTTGGGATTCACGTCTTTATCAGATATGTATTTACAGAATTATAATCATTAATACATCACTCTAAGTTACATTTGTTATCCAATGTCATGATTTCAAGAAAAATCAACAAATCTAACTTAGATAGATGTATTAATGATTCTAATTATTATAATTCTGCAAATACATATCTGTTATAGACGCGAATAATATTTTGATAATGATAAACTGACCTGCAAATTGCAAAAACGTTAGAAAATTTGAATTTCGCGGGTTACAGCTGCGGATTCACCTTGAAAGCTAGCCCACACGCTTGGCTGGCATTTGCCCACAGATTAGGTAGTACTCACTTGCCCAACTGTAAAGAACTATGTATGCAAACGCTTGCCGCAGCTTCATAGGGAGTTAAAATCTGAAGCTCGTTATAGTTGACAGCATTATTGTCCGTCCACAAAACGCCTTGTTTACTTTTGTAATGTTTTGTTTGTTTACTTTTGTGTCGATCGCAAATTAAATTAAAGCTAAATAAATATGTACGCGACTGGAGTGTAGCACTATTAAAATACAAGCTTAGGAAAAGGGGAGCTTTCACCGCTAGTAAAAAGCAGCTTTAGTGGAAAAATAAATAAAATATTAACATTTTATCATTAATAGGTTATTTTGTTTGTTTGAACTTCTTGTTCATTTTTTGGTGAAGACTGGAGGTGTATGACAGGAATAACCTAATCGGAGTTGAAGACCTACTCGAGAATGATCTTTGTGACATCCTGCGCTGGAAAACTTCACACATGTTAATTCTTTTAGATAATTATTACTTTATAAAGATATGGATAATGACAGCCACAGTGACAGCTAGTTGTCACATTCTTGGACTAGTGATAGAAGTGACATCTTATGTGAGTACGTGGTAGTTTTTATCCCCATTCTTAGGGCAGCTTCCTTGGATGCACAAAAACAAAACGCCCAATCTACATGTTTGAATTTGTGATGGTTTGTCCAGGATAGGCAGGTGTGTTGACCGGCATTACCAATATAGGTATGTACACATGGCTACATATCTCATTGTACAGAAATCCTATACAATGCGAGATCAGCTTATACTGGAAATGTATAGTTTGATATGTGTGTACAATCTAAATCAAAATATTTTTATTTCACATAAACCTACATGGGCACTTATGAAACGTCAGAAGCTAGGTGCACGGTTCCAATTGGTCGTTTCCTATAGAGAAGAGCCGGCAAGAAACTCCACGGTTACTCTTTTAAAAATAATTGGCTTTTACAATGTTTTCAAATCACAGTGTACGTAATAGGTACCTTTGTACACTAAGCTCCTTGGTCCACACCAACCACACACGGGTTTTGAGAGCCGATTTGCGCCAGCGTTGTCAAAATCTGGGTGTGGATGTAAGATTTTGAAAGTAACTCGCCGGTGACTAAAGTCGCTGCGTGTGTACTTAGCATTAGGCAATAGGCTCCAACCTCCAAATTCGATATCATATAAAAAAGTACTCTGTGTTCGATATGTTCCTTTCGTTGCTAGAGTAGTTCTTACAAAGCACTGTTTAAAATATATTTAAAAAAAAATACATGTTAAAATATCAATTATTTAGTTACGGTTTATAATTAAAATACAATTAAGGATGATTTGGTTTGTTTGTTTTCCTGTTTTTAAAAAAACTGCTCAAGTGAGCTGATAACCCCATACTTATCCCCCCTTCACTCCACCTCACCGCACAGCTGATCAAATGTCAAGAAAATGGAGTTTTGTTACGCATTTTACAATTCAGATTAGAAAAAGTTTCAATATGACATCAAATAACAATATTTTTATAAGCTGCTTGGGCTAGAATGGATAGTACAAGTCCATTTCAACCTTGGGCCACTGACGATAGTGCAAAAAATGTTAAATCTGAGAGAGAACTAGTGGATGACGCGAAACTTCATCGGGAAAATGTCAATCATCCAAAACATAGGCAAACTGCGTCTTACAATAAAGAAAGTGTCGCCGTTCCAAGCACTGCTCCGGGATCGTCGAGCTCCGCGGCCCCCGGCGGCGAGCCCGCGCGGGGCAGCGAGTCCAACATGGACTCGGGCAAAATAGCTTCCATGCAGCAGATAGTCGAGAACACCCTCAGGTAACGTCAGTCATTCCAAACTAGATTATACAAACCCCGCTGAATTTTTGCGTTCACACACCCACACATATTTTATCGGCGTATTTCGTTTGACCATAATAGTAAGTCTTTGTTATCAACAGCACAGCTGTTGGGGCTGCTGTACATACTCCTTCCATTTGGTGACTTTCTATAACACAGTATTGATGCATAATATTATTGCCAATTTTCATTAAGACATGGTAAAGAAAAAGCCAATTTTGTTACAGCATAATTTTTGTATTGAATTTAATATATATCACATAACACACTCAATCATATCCTAATATGTAATGTTATGAGACAGTGCTCAGCAATTTATAATATAACTCTTGAATATTTTAGAGCATCTTAAAATACGAATCTAGTGTAAGTATTTGTGCAAAAATTCATAACTGATGAAAGTGATATTGTTACAGTCAGGAGGGTCGACAGAGAGTGGCTCAGTTGCTAGAAGCAGTGGAAGCACTGAGCGGTGCAGAGAGATTACTGCTGTACCTGCGATTACCCACCGGGGTGCCTCAACATGATCCCCTCAAGCAACCAATCAATCCACTGGGCTCACGGTATGCAGTATCTTTAAATATTTTTCAAGATTATGCAAGTGCATTATTAAATACAAATGCACTTCTGTAGTTCACGAAATAATCATGAATTAAATCTATCAGTATCAGAAAATTACTAGGACTTTTTCTAGTACAGTGGGTAATTTTAGTAAGCAAAACAACTTTCAATGAGTATTGGGTTTATATTAAATTTGAGTACCTACATTATTTATACTGTAATAGTATCCTCATACTGACTCATATTTGCACACCACTGGCAAATCTACAATTAATTTATAAGTCAAATATAAACCACAAAATTAATTCTGGTTTATGGAATTCATGAAAGGCAATGTTCAATGTCCATGTGCATATGCAGTGAAGGCACGTAATAGGTAAACTTATAAAATATAGCCTATTCAAATATTAATGGTAATGCATTAAATAGTAAACATTCAACAGTATCATCAGTAAGCATGTAACCTTGAGCACTGTTTACCAAACAACCAAAAATGTTAGGCAAGCTTTTACGGGAATAGAGATCATGTTGTAGCCCACTACATGAAAATAAATTAAATTGTTATGATTTTCATAATTATTTAATATTTTACTACTAAAACATGAATGTGTTGCAGGGCTGAACTTCAGCAGACTGTAACTTGGATACAGACACACTTAGAAGTTGACCCGGACGTATCACTACCTAAGCAGGATGTTTATGATGAATATATGTGAGTATCCAATTCAAATGATATTCCTATAAAAATCCTATATGAAAAACATAATATTTACATTAAAAAATTGTTACAGATACTGTAAAATTATTTTGTTGACATTCAGTAAAAATCCTACTCTCAATTAATATGAAATTGATTTTGCATATCATGGCATATCTTTTCAGTCTATTGCTACGGTCAGATTGATTAAAAACAGCTAGAATTACACTTGTTAGAATGATTTTATAATTTCCTGTTGCTGTTCAAGGCGTCAATCTTAATATAACTCCTGCACGCGCCTCTGTAACACCCACAGGAAATTATATGAGTAGCTTATCCCTCGCCGATGATCATACAATGAATAAAGTATATAACAAAGTTTGAAAAGTAAGTAACAATACATTGTTTTTTTTGGCAGTGCACATTGTATGAGCAGTAATATGAAACCTCTCTCTACGGCGGATTTCGGGAAAGTAATGAAGCAGGTGTACCCAACTGTACGGCCGCGTCGGCTGGGAACGCGCGGAAACTCAAGGTAATATCCAGTTAGTTCTTAATTTTGTAATGCTGGCGAACCGCCCCTGCTTTGCACGGGTGGAGGCATGTCAAAAAATCGTGATTTCTGTGCTGTATCTAAGTTTAATATTAATATATTAGACATAAACATTCCGGAATTATGCTCTAAATCAGGGATTCCCAAACTATTTTGGGCAAAAGCCCCCTTTTCCATTATGAACTGATTCCTCAGACCCCCATAGCAATTTTTTTTCATCTTGTACGAGCTTGTGCTCGCGTATCGACTTGTTGAGTTTTTAAAAGTACAACAATGATACTTCCTACTAAAATATTAGTCATTCTTATAACAAAATGGTACACATAACACAACTTATACAGTATCTTGAAAGTTTCAAATAAGAACTTGTGTTAATTAATAGGGGTCGATTTTTAGACCTCGTCGACCCCCAAAATCAGTTTTCATTTATGTCGACCCCTGGGAAACTGATTTCGACCCCAAGGGGTCGATATCCCCTCTACGGGGCTCCTGTATGGGCGCGCTCTCTGGCGCTGCGGCCAGCCCGCCGGTTGAGCGCGGCCCAAAGGGTCATGACCATCCGGATGGTCCGGGGATACCGCACGGTTTCCTGTGAGCCAGCGAGCCTCTTTGCCGGATTGCCGCCATGGGATCTGGAGGCAAAAGTCCTCGCGCACGTATGGGAGTGGCGCGAGGAGGCGAAACGCCGAGGCGTAAGCCCGCTGCCGCGAGAAATCGCGGCACAGCGGACGGAGCTCCGGCGGGATCTCATGGCGTCATGGAGAGTACGGTTGTCGCAACCCAGTGCCGGGCATGCCACAATTGCGGCCATAAGTCCCCTCTTTGAGGAGTGGCTAGAGAGGCGCCACGGCGTCCTCACCTTCCGCCTGACGCAGGTCCTCACCGGACACGGCAGCTTCGAGAGGTTCCTGTGTCGGATAAGGCGGGAGGAAACGCCCGGGTGTCACCACTGTGTGGATCGCTCGGAGGACACGGTGGAGGTCTGTCTACTGTAATGCTCGCGAAGGAGGAGGCGGGACGGTTGAGGTTGCGCCCTCTCGCCCCTAGCCGCCGCAGGAGACGCCCTGGGCGTCGTGAATCCCGGGCGGATTTCGGGCCACCGTAGGCGCGGGCTTGCGGACGGTGAGCAATGGGTAGCTCACCGTCCGGTAAGGACCAGGCCCGATTCGACGGCGCGTTGTATTCCACGCGCGCCTCAAAGAGATGTCGTCAGCACAAAGGTAGGGGTCCACTAGGGCCGATGCCTGCTGGGGTCGCGGGATGGTACTTATGGGTCACAGAGGCCCCTGCAACACAGGCAACAGGAAGGAATACGGGTGGGTTTTAGTCAGTAAGAGTCTGACACACCCTCCCGCTCCGCCCAGAGCGGGAGAAGTTATTTGAGGATTTACCACACTAAAAAAAAAAAAGGGGTCGATATCGACCACTTTGGGAATCCCTGCTCTAAATGATGACGAAACCGCATCAAAGTGCATTACTTATGTAGTATAGCAGATTTAAGTGGTCACACAGACAAACACACACATAGATTTGAAAGTCATAGCCTATTTGCCGAATCAAACCTAATTTGGTTAGAGGCAGGATGTGCAACATGTCTCTTTAGACTTGAGCTGGACAAAAGCTGCTCTCCATGTTGTTTTATATCCAGTATTTATTGCAGCTACCTTCAAGGTCGTTGGTCTTACCATTCGCAGTCTCTTCTCGCGTTTATTTGCTCTTAGTTTAGCGTAATAATAATAAGTAGGAAGGCTACATTTGGTACCATGCTTAATGCTTGACGTGAAAAATATCTGCACTTGTAATTACCTAACTTATTTATCGATTTATAACAGTGCATCATGCATATCAATGACCTCAGGTACTTAAATACTCTTCTTATCAAATTTTTTTATTTCTTTTTATAAAGAAAAGAGATTGCTTATTAGTAGATCATGTGGTTGTACGTTTCATGTATTCCTGTGAAAATCTCCTATTATTCCTGCTAGGGTAATAAACTATTTTCTTGTGTTAAAATCGGTTCTCGTCGTTGCATGCAGCGGAGATGACAATGTTGTGATTGATGTGTGGAGTGACGAGAATGGTTAAATGAGTATATAATATGGGGAAGGTTGAAAGTGACGTCAGTGACAGAAAAGTTGTAAATCGTGTGGTTTTGTATTGGCATGTGTTGGGGAGGAAACGCATTACGCATGCGACTAAAAGTGTAATGAATATAAATGCTAATGGATGCCAAAGAAAAGGTGGATGGATTGTGTGAGGAATGATATGATTGAAAAGGGAGTATGGTACCGTGACACGTAAGCGTGAGAATGGAACGAGAAAACATGTTGAGCCTACACCAAGTAACATGAGGCAAGTAAGGAAGATGATGATGTTTCGTTAATACTGCAATGACTTCGGGACCGACTTTTGTGCTGAAGATCGCTCTCGCTCGCCTGTCTATGCACATTAAAACCACACAATTTTTCCTAAACATCAATAATAATAACACTACTTGAAATATTAATGTAAATCAAACTACATACTTGCTCTAATACTTAGAAACATATTCTCCGTTGTATCTTTATGGTTTCAGTAGGTGGGGCGTCCGAGCATTTTTATGATAATAAATACAGTAGCTGCAGAATGATATTCTGTTAGTAGTCACACATACATGCATAATACCTATACACTCAGACGAAGTTAGTGTTTTTGCTTCTTAGAGTATTGATAAGTATATGTATGTACATACAATGATATCATGCATAAGATCGCTAATTGATTAAGTAAAGTCATAATCAGTGCTGTCGCGTTTCGTCTCTCCTACATACAAAATATACCTTTATTAAGAACAATCATATTTTTTTATTTAGTTAACTAATTTGTGAGACGAACTGTTGCCAATCGATTGAATACAATTAGTAATTAATCCAATGGCACTGGCTTAATCCTGGTGGCAGTTTCTGGGTTCGATCCCTAGTCAGATCTTTATTTAGAAATTCTGCGTTCTCCTTTGGGAATACAAGCGTGTTGATACGATATGTATATGCTAGCATGATGAACTGGGTTTTTCGTCTTTACATTTTTAACATTGTTCTTTAAATCATTGGTTGGTCTTTAAACGTACCTCGTTATATATATATGTATATACACGCTGTACGATATACGCTGTTGCTTTTTAAATAAATTCCAATTGATTTTCTAAATATATCGATTATAATAATAATATAATAATAAAAATAGTTTATTTCAGGCATTAGCACCCATAAAATTACAATTGAAAACTTATCCTAAAAACAAAAGTTATACTAAACAAACGAACATAAAAATAAACAGTAAAGAAAAACAACAATAGAAACAGCCCACTATTTACACTTCAGTTATTTTTAATCTTAGTTATGTAGAAAATTTTTAATTAAAATCGGAAAAGTAGTAAAATAAAAAGAATATTTTTTAGTCTTAGCTATATTACGAGGGCTGCAGTAAAAGTATCGGGAATGGAATATTTCCACTGTTCCTGTCATATTAAAATCGTTTTAATTGAAAACTCCTTGGTTTTAAAAATCGAAACAAGTGCAACAACTTTAGACATTGGCATGAGTCAAATACAAATAATCTTGCATGAACAATTAGGTGTAAAAATGTTGTTTTCCCGATGGATACCGCATTCGCTCTGTGAAGAGCAAAAAGCGGCTCGCGTTACTTGGTGCGTCAGAACTCTCGAAAGATTCCACGCAGGATCCTCAAATGCTGTATACAACATCGTATCAGGTGACGAATCCTGGATATACGAGTACGAACCCGAAACAAAAAACCAGTCACGTGTTTGGGTGTTCGAAAATGAGTTAAAGCCAACAAAAATTGTTCGTTCACGGAGTGTTGCAAAAAAAATGGTGGCCACGTTTGTCTCCATTCCTCTTGAGGGACAAAGAACGGTTAATGCAGAATGGTATGCTAGCATTTGTTTGCCACAGGTCGTTTCTGAACTCCGTAAAGAGAACTGCAACCGCCGCATCATCATCCATCACGACAATGCGAGTTCTCACACCGCGCACAGAACAAAAGAGTTTTAGAGCAAGAAAACATAGAATTATTAGACCATCCGCCGTACAGCCCCGACCTAAGCCCTAATGATTTCTATACTTTCCCTAAAATAAAGAATAAATTGCGTGGACAGAGATTTTTATCACCTGAAGAAGCTGTGGACGCCTACAAAACGGCCATTTTGGAGACCCCAACTTCCGAATGGAATGGTTGCTTCAATGATTGGTTCCATCGTATGGAAAAATGTGTCAAATTTCGCGGAGAATACTTCGAAAAGCAATAAATACATTTTTAAATAGTAATGTTGTGTCACTTCCTTGATTCCCGAAATTTTCAGTGCCGCCCTCGTATGAAAAGCTAAAAAGCAGTTTATCAAATCATCTTGTGTCAATTATTACAAAAGGAGTAAATTGACATATAAAAAGTGACAGTGTTAATGGACTTTTGTTGCTGACCGTACAGGTACAGTAAATACAGTTCATAGTTCTTTGTAATACTGTGGGAGTAAATTAATAATGCGTTACGTAAACAATAATAATTATGAGCACTGCACTTCACATAGACATAACGTGATTTATATAAAATGTATAAGTTACTGGAAAATGACTAATCTCTATACACGTGTTCTGTACAGTTACGTCAAAAGCGTTTACGTTAAGGCGCATTATATGCAATAAAATAAACTTCATTTTTAAATAGTAGTAAAATAAGTTTTACTACCTTAGAATTTGGGTAAATAATATCACAATCGGTCAACTTTTCGAGGGCAAACAAAATGCTGTTCAGATTGAATTCAGGACAATAGCAGCCCAGCAATCGGTACGTCTGCCTACAATATTTGAATTATTTGGTATAATTATACTAAATGATAAATTATTTTATTTCTGTAAGTAGGTTTGTTTTGTTCAAAGACTTTTACACGTCAATCTTATTTAAAAAAAAATGATGTCGGCTTTACCTATCTGACTACTCTGAGAAGAAAGGCCGAAACAAACTCAGAGATCACAGTTTCTTTTAAAGTCCAAACATAATCTTGGTCAGATCATGTGAAGACCATTTAGATTGGTGACTAGCACTTCGCCCACGACTTCGTCCGCGTGTATTTCGTATTTTCCCCTACAAAATTCAACACCCTCTTTAAAGAGTAGTTTTCTTGTCGTGACGTTTCGATTATTTCACGTATAGGTTATTTATTAAAAAAAATAACTTTATCAAGCCACGCAGTAACAAACTCCCTTGTAAAATTGATTACCCTTTTTCACCCCGTAAGGGATAGATTTCGAAAAACCCTGATATACAGCCTTGGCCAAAAGTATTGAGCACCCATGACATCTTTCAGTTTTATGAGGAGTATCAAATAGAAATAAAACAAAACGTTTTATATAGGTTTATTTTACTATTTATTAATTGAAAATTAATATTTTGTGGGTCCACCCTTTGCCTTAATTACGGCAGAAATTCTTTTTGGTAAAGAGCTAACAAGATTTTTACAGTCTTCAGCAGTAATCGCGTTCCATTCTAAGCGCAGGTAGCGTTTCTTCTCCGTTGTTAATTGTGTGGCGCCTAACTCTACGCTTTAATAAACCCCATACATGTTCTATGGGGTTCAGATCTGGCGACTGGGCAGGCCAGTCAAGAAGCCCTGTGTTATTTTCCCGAAACCATGCCATAGTGCGGGCAGATTTGTGGCATGGCGCGTTATCCTGCTGGAATTTAACACCATCCATGTTCGTGTCGCCGAAAAGTTTCGTGAATGAAGGCAGCAACGCAGTTTCTAGTACATTTATGTACTTAGTAGAGTCCATGCGGCCCTCACACACGAACAATTCGCCAACTCCAGAATCGGTCATGCAACCCCAGACCATTATGCTGCCGCCGCCGTTTTACGGTTGGGATCACACACTCTGGCTTAAAATCTTCGCCCACCCGGCGACGCACAAAGGTCACACCAGGTGTACCAAAAATCTGCAATAAAGAGAAAAATATTGAGTTCCGGAAAAAAAAAATAACTTCATCTATGCGTTTGGTTTTAAACCATTTTATATATTTTTATTAGGGCATTAAATTGACTTATTCACCTCAAAGTTTGATTCGTCTGACCACACAACACTTGACCACTCTTCAGCGGTGAAAGTTCGTTGTTTTAAGGCCCATTTATACCGAGCTTTTTTGTTGTTGTCGGAGAGCCTTGGCTTCTTCCTAGCTTTACAGCATTTCAGACCAGCTTCATGAAGTCTTCTACGACTAGTTCGAGCAGAAATTGATTTCTTAATTTGTTCTGACAACTCAGTAGCGAGCTCTGAAGATGTTTTTTTCCTATTTCTTAACGACTCTCTCAGTAACTGACGATCCTGACGGTCTGTGGTGATGCGTTTGCGCCCGGTTCTCGGTCTATTTTGATGTGATCCGGTAGCAGAGAATCGCTTAATAGCATATTGCACGGATCGGCGCGAACATTTCACAGTTTTGGAAATCTCCACTTGTGATTTCCCTTGCTCATGCAGAAGCTGTATCTGCACACGTTTTTCTAAAGAAAGTTCGTTTCGTTTTGGCATATTGCAACTATAACACTTAAAACTTTGAAATAAAATACCAAAGGCGCAGTAGATCACTGGATGTGTTCACAACGAGCGATGGTAGCGAACTGATAAATAAATACAAAAATTGTAAAAGACACATTTTATTGCACCCAGGTGTTTTATTGCTAGCTGCGGCGTGGGTCATTGTTTTTAAATCTTTGTAGATGACCGACAAAAGAATATTTCAACAGTAGATTTGGTTTTCTCCCATACTTACCCTGAGCGAGCGAAATTTGTAAGGTGCTCAATACTTTTGGCCAAGGCTGTAATTTATTCTTTATATCCGGTCTTGAGAATAAATACAAAGTTTCGAGTCAATCGGACCGCGCGTTAAAATTCTTTCAAAAACATAAATTTGGAAGAATTTCCTTTCGGGGGTAGTAAAAAAAAAATTACACACTTCATAATTTACTTAGATAAGTATTCGTGCCAAGTTTCAAGTTTAAAGATTTTTCATACAAACAAAAGGCTCCCTTTTCATCCCCCTACATTATAAAAGGAACCAGTATGCAAAATTCCACGCTCCTAGTCCCTGTTGTTTCGGCTCAGATTTTCGACTCTGCCTTTCGGTTCGACAATCGCCTTTGTTATTCACAAATTCACAACATAGGTAGTGGTGTAATAGTGCGTAACCTTCGTGTGCGTAACTCTAATTACATATTTTCCCTGTTCTAAGAACACAAAGTTTGACTTATAAACTTTTACACTTAGCTAATTGAGTAAGATCAGTAAAACGCTTGTCATATATAAATCTGTCGATTATTTTAACTGCAGATAAGGCTATCTTATATTATGCAATACCTGCTTATAACTGGTTATCAATTTCTTTATAGATCTACAAGATAATAAAGTGGGCATTCCGTGATGCTAAATATAATTTAGATTCAATCACAAGATTGGTTGGCTCGTCGGCCGTCGCTTTGTGATTTTTTCATAGCACAGTGGGGCACGGATCTGTTAGTTTGTTAGATAAACGAAAAGCTATTTCTAGGTAGACATGATACAGCTACACTATCTAGAAACTGAACAAAAACGGATAAATAATAATAATTATCATGTTATTTTTTAACAACTACCTACCGTGAGTCTCGTTATTAAAGATTACGTAAATAACGTGTGACAATTAATAACAAGATAACCCTTGAGAGCAGAGGACATGAATCATTATCAGTGATAGGAATAGGTAGTGCCTATTTGCCTAAACTTCGAAGAACAGAGACAAGAAACGGAGACTTCCTTAGGACTAACTTTTTTTCTAATTTTAAAATAATATAAATATACATACCTATATTTGTTACAACAATATTCTATGTGTTTTATTTTTCCTTTAGAGCCCATTAATTATTTAATGAACCTAGAGCGATATCGACCGGCGATTTTTGAGCATTTTTTCTTTCGTTTTTTTTTTGCATAGAAATCTCCAAAAATCGCCAGACAATATCGGTGGTGTGAAAGGACCCTTACGTTTTCTTTTTTTAACTAGTTAATGCCCGCGGCTTTTCCCGCGTGTACTATTGTTTTTGTATCCCATGGGAACTATACTTTTTTTTTAATAGGAAGTAGCATATGTGCTATTCCACACCTTAATCTATATCACTACCAAAATCAGCATTTTCAGTGGCATTGCGTAATGGACATCCATACAAACTATCACATTTATAGACAAACTTTAGATAAACATAGACGAATTACTTATTCCAAATAACACATTTTTTTAAATGTATTTAAGTGTTGTCTCGAAATTGAGACAGACGTGCCGGAAATAATTTAGTCCTAAGGAAGTCTCCGTTTCTTGTCTCTGTTCTTCGAAGTTTAGGCTAATAGGCACTACCTATTCCTATCACTGATCATTATGCATGATTAATAATTATGTTTAAAATACACATAATGTAATGTTTTTGATTTATAATTATCAGAAATTATCAACATCTCTCTCTCTCTCTCTCTATTAATGTCTAGGTCTCATTCATGTGGGTCAGAGCGGTAATTCCGTAACACACTCAGTAGCAAAGGGTTTCATTTTGACAGTTCAATGCGTTATTTACGCTGTGGAGCAGGACAAATTTTTCGAACATATGAAGCAAAGGATTAGCAATATACTTCAAAATCATTCAGATTGTCATTGATAGTGTGATATATACCTAATTATACAATAAACCTAATTAAAATCATTAATACAGATACACAATATTAAAACATATTTTATTCCAAATATTTAGACATACCGCCGACCACTGCACTGGTACTACTAGGTACTAGGTACCTTAACTTTTCTCTTATAAAATTTGCTAGTTACATCAATTAATAATCAACTTAAATTCAGGAAATGCCATTTTTTCACCCAACTTTAAAAAAAACTGCGTATATCCGGGAAACTAAGGCCCGTATTATAGAATCTCACTCAAAGCTCAAGCATTACTTATAACTCGTTTAAAGCCAGTTGATTGGTTCAAACTAGTTTTAAGTAATGCTTGAGTCTCGAGTAAGGTTCTGTAACGTGGCCCTAAATGCCGACCACTGGACCCTTTCTGCTTGGACGCCCACATTATAGGCCCTAAACATACCTTCGAGAATTCAGACTATAAAGATAATTACAATGACTCTCAATGTAGTAATAATGTACGTTTAATTTATCTCTGTCCGATCTCCCGCATTTGTTGTGTGACCATCACAATATTGGCAAGTTTATCATTACAAGAAAATCTTATTGTACTTGTACAGTATCTGTGACGTAAACGAAATAAGATATGCACTGATAAATAATTGCTTCGAGTCATTGATTAATTTTAATCAGATTACATTAATCATGATTAGAAAAATCATGATTAAAAAAGTAATCTTAATCATGATTATTGACGTTAATCATTAATCACTAATCATTAATTGATTAACTTGATTATAAACTAGTACATCCATGAATGTTATTAATTCTATATAAAAGGAAATGATGGAAAATAATGAGACACAATTCTTAAAATATTTTGATTTATTATTCAAGGAACAAAAAAATAATTTCTAACGTTCAAATACACTGAATTCTATTTTTGAGGAATATTTTTAATCAACTAACCTCCGATCTTTACATTTCTGATTTCTTGATGTTCAAGTTATATTTCATAACTACTTTTTTTTCAAATAAGTCGTCAGATAATTTGTGTGACCTAGGTTTATTTAGCATAGTTGCAAAAGAAAACATTCTTTCTACCGAGCCAGAGGACGGCATTGGTGTATTGTTCTTAATAAACATTTTGCCTATAACAGGATAACTTTGTAGAAGCTCTCGTTCTTGGCTTAACTCGGCAAAAAAATTTGAAATGATCATATCCGCTCTCTTTTTAGCATCAACTGATTCCGCTTCACTGCCAGAGTCGGAATTGAAATAAAAAAACTCGTCTTCTTGATGGCGTGTGTTATTGGCTGCATTGTTGACTGTTATAAGCTCTGGGATTTCTGATATTTCCTTCCTTACGACTGATTTAAAAATGTTTATACACTTCTTTTGATCAGCGGCAGTTAGACATACTAGCCACTTTTTTTTTAAATCTTGGGTAACACAGAGCTGCAACGGCTGCATGTTTACTAGTTTCACTCGAAAGAGTGTAAAACTCTTCAAATCTTTTCTCTACGGTTTGTAGATATTTTGCAGCAAGTGGTTCACAGAATTTTAGATTTGTAGTCGTCGGGATCTTCTGTAATTTTTTTTTTAGTGCATGCAGACAAGGTAATAATATTCCATAAAATGAGTCATCGCCCTGCAATATGTCCAAAGCGGTTACAACTGGAGCAGCGCATTGGCAGTATTCCTCAATATATTGAAATTCACAGTCTCCTAATGGATTTCTTATACCAAGTGCTCTAGCTAATTGAGAGTAACTATTTCTGATATTGAATATATTTTTCAAAGCATCATAGTAACTATTCCATCTAGTTATGCCAGGTCGTGTTATCGTATGTCCAAGAATGTTATGTATCACCTCAGCTGATTTTGGGCGAGCAGCCGCACTCCACAATTCGTTACATTTTTCCATTGTTGTGGAATGCATTTTTCCAAGACATGTCGATTTATCAGTCAACAAGGATTGGACGTCCTTACTAGCAATCAGATTTAAAGTGTGCGCATTACACCTGTAGTGAAATGGTAGCAAACTGTTTTGTGAATGGTCATTTGCTATATTTTCTTCTAACAGAAGATCATCATGTTCGTGTTCATGTCTTATGCCGAACTCTCCTTCAGTCACTTCGAGTTCTTCTTCACTTAACTCGTTCTCGCTGCTACTTGGACTTGAAGATTCATTATCTTCATCATATTCGATTAATGATTTCTTATTTACTCCGAATATCTTGAATGCTTTCACAAAATTTGACCCATTGTCAGTAACTGAGCATACTATTTTAGTGGGGTCAATATCAAAATCTGAATATATTTCCAGTAGAAAATCTTTTATGCGGTCAAAGGTGTGTTTTCCTTTAAACCGGCGACAAGCTAAAGCTGCAGACCGCCTCTTATAGTTATTATCAATCCAATGCACTGTAACACCTAAAAAACTTCTTTTTTTCCCTGACCATATATCAGCGGTGGTGCACAAATAGTTCACTGCAGCTAGGTTTTGTTTTATTTCGCAAATCTGATCGAATGATTGTTTCGCTATTTTTTTTCTGAGAGTACGTCGCCCGGGTATCTTGATTCCACTATTAGTCACATGTAAATCCTCCATCATCTTAATGAAGTACGGGTCTTCCACGGCTCGAAAAGCAATCATTGAGTTAACGAAATAATTTACTAAGCTACGATCAAAAGTTTCTTGAGTTACAGGTGTTTTTGGAGTTTGCCTTGAAGTCAGCTCTGTATTATTTTTATTTTTCTTTTGATTATTGTCTTTCATATATTTTTTACATTCCTTTTCTGTGTCAGCGCCATGTTTCCGTTTTAAATGTCCCAAAAAATTAGATGTCGTTTTGCCATATCCCTTAACTTCTTTACTCTGCTGGTCCGAACACTTCATACAAACTGCTACCGTGTTCTTGTCTGTGCATTTGTCTAGTAGAAGCTTATAATAGGTACCGTCAAATAAAACAGAAGAAGAAAGATCCGATACCGATTGCAATACCACTGATGAATTCCCGGAATTGTTTGACGACACCGACGGATCATTTGAAACACCATTACTATTAGAGTCATCATCACAATTCATGTTTGTTTTTAAGTTAATCACTGAGTGAAACAATATCACAAAAAGTTGCAAAATCTGAAAAAAAATAGCGCCAACCGAGTGCGAGCGAGCGTCTGCCAGCCAGATAGTGTTAAACGTGACTAAAGTAGTACGATTAAAGATTATGATTAATAATTTTAATAATTTTAAATTTGATTAATCAAATTTTTTGGTTATGATTTTTAATCATTAATTTTTAATCGTTGATCAGAGTAACTTTGGGCCAACACTGGTTACACCGCATCGCCCGCCCGCGATATTTCTTCGTTTTCGCTTAGGTAAGCGTTCTTTCTGACTTTTTTCTGGCGTAGTGTGATGTTAAATAAATAGCCCATAACTTTCCCCAAGAATTGGGCTATCAAATCCATTATTATTTAATCCGATGGCAGTTCCAGGGATTACCACATTCAAATAAACAAACTCTTCAGCTTTATTATATTACTGAGTTCTGCCCGCGTGAAATTTCATATTCCCCCGACCCACCCCGTCGTCGCATCGCCTTGCCTGCGAAGCGACGCAGATGCTGCGATGCACTGGCCGCGCTTTTCCTTCGTATTCGCTTAAAGTTGTTTCTGACTTTTTTTTCTTTTTGCTCAGCTCAAGACGTGATGTTAAATAAATAGCTTATAACCTTCCTCAAGATTTTTTTTCAACTCCGACTGGTAGCTTCAGAGATTTGCTCGTTCAAACATACAAACAAGAAACAAACTCTTCTGCTTTATTATTAGTAAAAGTAGCCTGAGTTATAACAGCAGCTATCTGTCAGTGATAGTCCCGTCAAAATCGGTACAGCCCTTTCGGAGATCAGCCAGAACAAACAGACAGACAAAAAAAATAAAAATAGTTTTTTTTTGTTTAGGTAATGTATGTAATTTCAGCATTTATTTTGTAAAAAAAGCTGTTATCTTGACATTACAAACGATACTTCATTTTTAGGGTTCCGTAGTCAACAAGAAACTAGTTTTGCCATGTCTGTCTGTCTGTCCCCGGCTTAGCTCAGAGACTCTTAGTACTAGAAATCTGTATTTTGGCATGGGTATACATATTAATAACGTGGTAAAATAAAATCTTGAAAAAAAAAATGTAGGATACCTCCCTTACACGCCCATTGTGTCACCCCTTGTAAAATTTCAACATTTGTATCTTTTGTAATTTTTATGGTGTACATAATAAAGAGTATTCTATTCTATTAAACTGGGGTTGATATTTTTACCCGACTGCCTCAGGAGGGTAATGTTTTTTCCTCGTCTATCCCGTATCGGTATCGTTGATTCGTTGGACAGGCCGTTCAAAAATATTGAAGGTCAGAAACCCGTTATTCGATCAGGGGTACGTTTGCGTAATATTAAGCTTTAAAGTACAATGTTTGTTAGTCAAGTATCAGCCCACCCTGCTAACTAAATGATTGGTTTTGGATATGTGAAAAAAATCATGGCAGTAGTATATTTAACGAAGTTAAAAGGAAAACTAGAACAGCTAAATAGGCTTTACAAGTTATCCGGTAATAGTCGACCAACTTACATTTGCAGTTGGAGAATTGACTGACGTATATCGATATAAGGGAGAACATGTTTTTCAACAATGTTAAGTTTGTTTTTGAGATAAATTCATCCCAACTACGGGACTCTTCATTGTGCGTGGTCTGATATGCACTTGGCTGGTTTTTATTTATTTGTATAGATGTAGATTAAGTATAGATATGAGTAGGTGAATTAATTACATTGTAAGTATAAAAATGGTAAGTACATACATATTTAATTTTATTGTGCTGGTACTATTAGGGAAAGCAATCTCGCGAGATTTTGGTGAAGCCGAGATCTCGCAAGATCGGAAAGATCAATCTCGCGAGATTGGGGGTGGATCTGTTTATTTGTTAAAATAATAGAATAATTGATAGGAAAATAATAAGAAATTTGATATATTTTTAATAGTCATGTATTTATAACATCTTTTAGTAACTTGTGAAATGTCGCGTGATACACCATTGGTGCATGATAACTTAGGTATCCGGAGTCTGGCGTTCATCAAATACTCAGTCTTATTTTTTGTATGAAAATTTAACAATTAAGTAAATTATTATAATAAAAATTAGTCCTCAAAATTTCGGAAGTGGCTTCGTAAAAAGCATAAAATATCTAATGTGTCGTCAAACAGACGGCAATTTACAGGCTGCAGAAAACAATATTTCAGCCTCTGCACTGGTTCGGACTACAGAGCGCAAAAAAATGTCTGCTGCTGTTCTCCCTTAGACCCCGAAAAACGTATCTCGTTCGATTTTCGAGATTGCATTCTCTAGTCAGTAGGTATCCCTATCTATTTCCTTGAATTAAGTTCTAGGGTCTAGGTGTAGTAATTGTTTATAGAAGCGCACATTTATGTACCTATTTACTAGAGAGCTTGCGCTCTTTACAAAGTAGGTGAAGTCAACGACCCCGTCTAATATCACTAGATGGCGTCGACCGTTCATAATTATTATCAGATGTTGTTTACTACCGACACGTAAATACGACTGAATACGATTTGTACTATGAAACACTGATTATTTTATTAAATTAATCAAAGAAAAATTGATCTAATACAAAGACGTAGTAAAAATCATTAATGAACTTTAGCTTGACATTTTGATAACGGTGTTATCTACCGGATATCATGAAAAAACTGGCCAAGTGCGTGTCGGACCACGCACAATCATGGGTTCCGTTGTTGAGATGAATTTATCCCAAAAACAAACTTAACATTGTAGTTGAAAAACATGTTCTCCCATACATCGATATACTCGTACCTAGGTCACGGTCAATTCTTCAACTGCAAATGTAAGTTGGTCGACTATTACTCGTTAACTTGTAAAGCCTACTTAGCTGTGATAGTTTTCCTTTTAATTTCGGTTTATGTACTGCCATGATTTTTTTCACATATCCAAAAATAACCATTTAGGTGGCAGGGGGGGGGGGGACGTGACTATATCAAAAATTAGTACTTTAAAGCTTAATATTACGCAGACGGACCCCTCATCGAAAAGTGGTTTTCACAGACCCGAAATAATTTTGAACACACCATGGGATAGACGAGAAGAATATGTCATCCCCACTTTGCGTGCAAGGGAAGTACCCTACAATTTTTTTTTTCTTCATGATTTTGTTTTATCACTTTGTCAGCGTGATTAATATGTATATGTCAAATTACAGCTTTCTAGTACTAAGACTCTCTGAGCTAAGCCGGGGACAGATAGACAGACAGACAAGGCGAAACTATTAAGGGTTCCTTGTTTGCTAACCCTAATAATTATGTAACAGTTTGTTATTTTTGTTTCAATGCTAACAATAAATCCCTCGCTCTTCAAAGTTTATTTTGAGAAAGTATTCGGAAAGAATCTTCATTAATTCCAATATAACATGTCATGTAGTTTCTATCGTCAGACTGCCTACCAGCGGGTAATTGCGTAACACACTTCCAGTAGAAATGGGTGTCATTTTGACAGTTCAACAACATTCATTGCGTTATTTACGTTGTTGAGCAGACAAATATTTCAAATTTCGAACTTTAGAAGCAATGGATTACCAATATCCTTCAAAATCATTTAGATTGTGATTGGTGTTACGCAATTAGGTTCCTGGTGCGGTGTGCAGAACTAACAGAACTAAAATCTATCGATTATAATTATTATGTTTTGTTGAGTAATTCCCTGTTAAAAAATAAGAATGTCCTAGAGATGCAGCTATTTGCACACTAAGTATTTGTTGCCGGAACGGAAAAAAACGGCTTGTTGTAAGGATTTCAGATATACTTATTTATAATTTTAAAATAAATACTTTTAAAGTTATTTAAGAAAATAGATGGAAATTGACCATTCCTTCCCATCTCCGAAACAACTGAGACAATAATTTAAAAATACAGAAAATAGTTCTTTACCTTATAGATTACAGAAAACCCTATAAGAAGACAATGGTGTTAAAATAACATGGTAAATCTTTCAGTATTGTGCGTACAAACTTACATTTGCAGTTGGAATGTATGGGAGAACATGTTTTTCAACTACAATATTAAGTTTGTTCTTGGGACAAATTATGTGGGATAAAAAAACATGGTAGATAACATATGTATTCATCGAACCCTCATCAAGCGAGTTCAACTCGCACTTGTCCGGTTTTTTTTTAATAATTATCCAAGATGAACAGTAGCCTGTCCTGCTCCAGGTTCCAGGCTTACAGGCTTCCAGGTTGCAGGCAGGTATCTGTCAACTTTCACAACGGGTTTAGTGGTTTATGCGTGGAAAGGTAACACACAGACAGATTAGGTACTTTCGCAATTATGACATTAGTATGGATTAATTAATTGTTGTGACTTAAGTACTAGTTATAACTATGTATGTATATCCATATATACATACATAGTTATGAATGTACTTAAGTGCATTATATGCATACACGATACACGTGTCATCCATTAAGAGATACGTCATGAAAATAAATCAACCTTCAACCATAATGCATGAAAACAATAAACGTTCCTACTTGATGACTGATGAGGAATGTCTACTAGGATATCACAACAGACGCCTGTATTTCACGGAGGGGTAGAGGCAGCATGTATGGTGCACCCACATTTCACCAGCCCCAGATTCACGCCTAGGCGCACAATGCCCTGGCCTATAGGGACCAGCCAGCTTAGGGGCCGTACCCACCCAAAATTCGCAGTATGATTCTATAAAGCTTATACATAATCAGTCAATAATGTTCCCACTGCTGGAACACAGGCCTCCTCTCTGTGAGAGGCCGTAATCCACCACGCGGGCCCAGTGCAGGTTGGTAGATGTCACATATCTTCGAATGTTTGGTTCTAGGACATGCCGGTTTCCTCACGATGTTTTCCTTCACCGTTTTTGAGAGCAGTGGTGATGAAATAATTAACACAAAGTAAAGCGCCTGTCCGGGTTCGAACCTACGCCCTACTCCTCCCCTCGTAAGACGCGGGCGTTACCACTGGGCCACCACTGCAGCTTATAGATACGGGTATATTATACGCCGCGTATGACGGCCGTTGACGTAACATAACCATAGGACGTACATAGCATAAACTGCATTATTTCTGATGTTTATTTATAGTAATTAAACTCAGACAAAAATGTAGTGCATTTTATTTACTAAATTTCCAAAATGGCTTCGGAAGGAGGAGGAGGCCCCCCCAGGCCTCAAATGTCGAAGTGCCTAGGGGCCCGGGGTCTCTAAGTCTGGGCCTGTATTTCACCGTTATGTTAAAATCCCATGTACCTTCCTATAGAAATTTGGTTTCCTAGGAAAGCGGTTCCGTCATATTACGTGACCGTTATTGTGTGATCGTCCACCGCTTTCTTAGGAAGGGCGAGTATATTACCATCGACACAGGCTTTTACTGAGAAGTCAAATTCTAGGATACAAAATATTAAAATGAATGCAACAAAGAGTTTCTATTAAAAGAAGTAGCAATTAATACTAGCATTAAACTATCGATTTATTATTTTATTTTCTAGATACTGCTACGCGGGTCTAAGGAAAAAGATCAAATTAGAAGTGCCACAGTTACCTGATTTGGGTGAATCATCCAAGGTATGTTTTTGAACTATTCGTAAACACTTTTATCAATAGTCAATCAATACCAAACAGCGTAAACTTATTATCGCGGAATATTATTTTGTCGGTTTGTGTATTATGTGTATGTACCTGTACCTAAGATGTCGCGGATATTCACATCCGCAATCGTGGAGTTTCCGCATTTATTTAGACTTCCGCATCTGTATCCGCATTCATCAATGCGGAGCTCATGCGGATGCAGATGTGGCAGAAAAGGGTGAATATAAGTAAAATTATAATCAACAAAATTGAAATTGAGTCATCAATATAGCTCTAAATTGTCACAATTTCTCGAAATAGATCCAAGAAACAAATAAAATTATTTTAATTTAGTAATTATTTTATTATAATTGCCGCGAATTGAATTATGATCAACGTACAACAAAACAGCGCTGCAATTTGCAAAAAAAAGTAAGAAAAGTTGAATTTCGCCTTGGCGCTTTGATATCAAGTTTTTATAAGGGATCCGCTTTATAAAAACTTGAGATCCGCATCTGCGGAAGCCGACTTCAACATGGGAAAGCGCTAGGTAGATGATGATGATTATAATTTGATCAAGTGTGTGAGCATTTGTATTAAAAAGGCCCTTATTTTTTTGAATTTGTACTTCGTCATGTATAGCATATGTTCCAAAACTTGATGATTATCTGAGATTCTGAATTCAAATAATTATAGTTTTACTAGCTCCGCCCCGTGGCTTCACCCGCATAAGTCTCGATCTTGTGGGAATATCAGTATAAAAAGTATCATATGTCCTAATCCAGATCATATTTACCCATGTGCCAAATTTCACCAAATCCGTTCAGCCGTTTTAGCGTGAAAGCGTAACAAACAAACAAACTCACTTTCGCATTTATAATATCAGTTAGGATTAGGTTGTTCTCTACCTCCTTTATGTCATGTTATACCTATTCTTGCAGGAACCAACTGCGGCATCCAGAGAAGCCGAGAGGATAGTTTGTGATTGGGCTGAAACAAAATTAGGTATGTACCATATTCTAAGTTTAACAAAAGTTCGTCTGCTTTTGGGGATATGAATATAACATATTATGTCTCTGTTCCCTAAATTCCCTAAAATAATCTGCACTTTTCTAAATCCCTATTTTCTTGCAGGCATGAAATTCATGAGTGTTTCGGAACTGTCCCGGCACCTCATATCGGCGCCTACGCAACACGCGCCGCCCGGACCCGCCAGCGCGTCGCCGCCGCCGCTTGCGCAGACACACGGTACGTACCATTAATTATTGAACCTTCTTTTTTAATAATAAATTATTAGATCATTTTCAAACCTACAAACACTTACACGTCAATCATATATTAAAAACTAGATGAGGTCGGCGTTTCCATTCCGAAACACCAAAACAACAGAGGTCACAGTTTCAAGTCCAGACCTAATCTTGGTCAGGTTATGTGAGAACCTTGTAGATACATAAGAACATCACCAATGAGGTCACTATATGTCTTTCTGGGGCGTCCCGTACCGGCATTTCCACTCACATCTGCCTTCTAAATACCTTTTGTTAGTCGCCTTTCATTCATCCACTCAACATGACCAAACCACTAAGCATACTTTTTTGGTCCTCACCGGACACGGCAGCTTCGGGAGGTTCCTGTGTCGGATAAGGCGGGAGGAAACGTCCGGGTGTCACCACTGTGTGGATCGCCCGGAGGACACGGTGGAGCATACGGTGGAGGTCTGCCCGGCATGGGCAGAGCACCGTCGTGTCCTCGTGGAGGCGATCGGCGGCAGAGACCTCTCGCGTCCGGCCCTGGTTCAGGCCATGGTACGGAGCGAGAGGGCATGGGCAGCCGTCACCTCCTTCTGCGAAGCAGTAATGCTCGCGAAGGAGGAGGCGGGACGGTTGAGGGAAAGGCACGTTTCGCGCCCTCTCGCCCCTAGCCGCCGCAGGAGACGCCCTGGGCGTCGGGAAACTCGGGCGGATTTCCAGCCACCGTAGGCGCGGGCTTGCGGACGGTGAGCAATGGGTAGCTCACCGTCCGGTAAGGACCAGGCCCGGGTCGACGGCGCGTCGTATTCCACGCGCGCCTCAAAGAGATGTCGTCAGCATAAAGTAGGGATCCACTAGGGCCGATGCCTGCCGGGGTCGCGGGAAGGTACTTATGGGTCACCGAGGCCCCCGCAACACAGGCAACAGGAAGGAATACGGGTGGGTTTTAGTCAGTAAGAGTCTGATACACCCTCCCGCTCCGCCCAGAGCGGGAGAAGTTATATGATGATTTCCCACCCAAAAAAAAAAAATATACTTTTTTCAATTTTTGTCACTACATCTTCCTTTAAACCGAACCGCTGCCTTATCACATCATTTTTCAGCCTATCATTTATAGTCACACCACACATGCTTCTCAAGGAACGCATTTCCACAGTATTTACTCTACTTTCATGCATCTTTTGTCTTGCCCAACATTCACTTCCATACATAAGCGTAGGCGCCAGCACACCATTATGAACAGCCAGTCGAGCCTCTGGGCATCGACTGGTTAGTCACCATCGCATGTAAAGCACCATTCACTTTATTTCCCGCATTTACTCTCCTTTCCACATCTTCTTCAATCTTTCCATCCCTTGTAAACAGACTCCCCAAATATATAAATTCACTAACTTGCTCTACACTCTTATCATTTATTTTCACATCACATACCGATATATCCTCTTCTCTTTCAAACACCATGACCTTCGTCTTATTCACATTTATATTCATCCCTTTCATCTTATATGCTTCATCCATCACAGTCACCATGTCTTGCAGCTGTTCTGCTGACGATGCAAGTAGAACTTGATCATCTGCGTAAAGAAGGCATTTGACAGGCAACTCATTCATTCTCAATCAGCACTCACTCTCTTTCAAATCTATCAGACAACTATCCATATACAAGTTAAACAGCCACGGTGACGCTACACAACCCTGTCTAACATCCCTTAAGATGCAGAACCAGTCTGTGTATGCCCCATTTATCCTAACACAAGCACTGGAATACTTGTATAAAGATTTCAGTGCCCGTACTTGTAGATTAGAGTCTGAAATGGAGTTTTGAAGAAAGAACCACACAGATTTGAGAGGACATGTTCAATCAGTGCTCGCATTTGTCAATAATCCTGTACCTAGCTCAGCTCAGAACCTAACGAGCTGAACGACTCGACGAACATTACCAAAGAAAGGACATTTGGGCCCCATAAAGTACTCAAACTGACAGACGATCATTAAAACTAACTAAGAAAAAAAATATAAAATATAGTCCTCACGTCCCCTAAATCATCAATCTTTTTATTTTTTCTTTTTCTTATATTGATACCCTAGCTAATTTAATTTGACCTTGTTTAAAAAAAACTGTCAGCAAAAACCATCAACATCGCAATCCCAAGCCATTTTGGTTTTAACAATAGTTTTAGCCTAATCCATGACTAGGAACACGAAAGGTTTCTGAAGCTGTTTCACGTATCAAACGGGGGAACTTATAAAGTTTGTACGCGATCAATGTTGCGAGAATACCTATTATAGTAACGTGAAATGGGATGTAGTGCTTTTGCCTTCATGTTTTTATGCAAAGAACTACCGTGCATCAGTATGTTTTATTTGTCTCCTTTCAGCACCAGCAGATGACGCAACGAGTCGACAGTTAATAAAGCATCTCAAACGAAAAATACAGGTTAGTGATAACAAGTATACGTAGTCTGGCCATAAGTTTTGTCACATATGGAAAGTTAAATAAATGACACAGTGCACACGCACTACAACCAACTACACAAATGAAAGGATATAAAATACAGATTTAAAACCACATTAAAATTATTCGAAATGTCCTCTTCATACAAGCCTTCAATCTGCAAGGCCAGTCATCAATCGAATTCATGTCAATATCGGCGACTGCTTTAATCAGGGATGCTTTTAGTGACTCCAAGTTGCGATGGGGTTTAGCGCAGGCCTTCTCCTCTAAGTGCTGCCATATTTTGTAATACAAGGGATTCAAACCTGGATTGGATGAGGACCAATCCTCATGCCTGATAAAGTCGATTCCACGGGTCGTGAGCCAGTTTTGGGTACTTTTCGCCTTATGAGTCGGCGCAGAATCATGGAAATGGAATACCCAATGCCTGTTTTCGAACATTGTGAAAGAGGTTCCACAATGTTTGTTAGGACTGTGTTTTGATATACAAGGGCACTGGTTTTCACTCCTTTTTCACAAAAAAACACCTCCGTTGGACCCAAATAGGACACCCCAAGCTAAACCATGAATGCCGAAGGGCGATGACCACGCTGAACACGTGGCACACGTCTGCTCGCTTCTTCACTAGAGTGTGCATACACTTTAATCATTTTGTTTGTTGAAACTCTCCTCAACATAACAGATTTTTTAACAGATTGTTTTGAAAAATAATCTCGATACAAACTAACGTTAAACTAACCTCTTACCTTGAGTTCTAATCCAAAATATCTGTATTAAATATCAACATACGTTACGTATTTAATAAATAACAAGAACGTCTTATTTGAATGCAGAACTTGGTTGTTTTTTATTTTCGATTACTCAACTCAATTTTGAGTAAATAGATAATTGCTTCATATTTTGCAATAAATTACAAGCTTTGTGTCTTTGCGCTTCTCTTTCTTTTCTATGCAATCTGACAGTGACCGCGGTTTAGGTGTTCTCAGCGTCTGTACTGCAGTTCTGCTTAGTCCCATCTGCAGAGCTAACATTTTTTGCTTGCGGACAGGATTTTGTTGGATTCGTGCCTTCAATGCTTTGATGACCGCTGGAATCCGAACAGTACGAGGTCGACCGCTCCTTTGTTTATCTTCTAATCTTGAATCTTCCCTGAATCGCTTGATAGTATGATAAATAAATCTCAGTGGAATTTTCAAATTTTTCAACAGTTTGAAAATCTCAGTTGGCAAGAGATCGCAACGATGCAATGCTATTACTGCGACTCTGTCTTCTTTGCGCGTCCATTCCATTTTAGAAGATTAACAAAATTCCAAAAACCCTTTGTTTTTATTTTCGTTTAATATTCAAATTTCGAATGCCAATAATATTTTCCTCAGTTTGCATTCTAAATTCGAAATTTTACCTATGTGACAGAACTTATGGCTTGTCTACGCACCTACATTAGTATGGCCAGTGTTATTTGATTGCAGGTTTTTTTATCTTTTATTTATATTTGATCGAGAGCAGAAACCCTTTGTTTTAATTTTCTTTTAATATTCAAATTTCGAATGCCAATAATATTTTCCTTGGTAAATACCTAGGTATGTGACAGAACTTATGGCCCGACTACTACATTAGTATGGCCAGTGTTATTTGATTGCAGGTTTTTTATCTGTTATTTATATTTGATCGCCAGACACAAGGTACCCCTGGACGGCCTAAAAAGAACAAGGGCCAAGAAGCGTCGGGAGAATCTCCTCCGTCTACGTCGTACGCGGGCCACCACCAGCCGATGAAACACGAAAGCGAGCCCATGCAGGACATGAGCTACGGGTACCCGCAGCCGCCCTACGCGCCCGTGTACGACGTGCGCCCGCCCATGCAGCCCTACTCCGTGCCGCCGCGCGCGCACCCGCCTCACCCGCCGCACCCGCCCCACCCGCCGCACCCGCCGCACCAGCCCCACCCGCCGCACCCGTCACACCCGCCGCACCCGTCACACCCGCCGCACCCGCACGCGCCGCCCGCGCCGCACCCCGCGCTACCGCTGCACGAGTACCGGCCCGACCCCTACGTGTTCGAGCCCACGTACGCGCCGCGCGACCTCACGCGGCCACCCGACACCCAGCACAACGTGCCCATCAACCTCAGCAGCGACGCGTCGCTGGACCTGTCCACCGAGCGCACGGAGTGGGCGCGGCGCCGCCCGCCCGAGCCGCCGCCGGCGCGCGTGCCGCTGCCGGGCAAGAAGCTCATCCTCGAGACCTACCACAGCGAGACGCGCGCCGCCTCGCCGCGCGGCCCGCCCGACGTGCGCCCGCACGCGCCCGAAGACTTCCCGCGCACCGAGTACCTGCCCAAGAAGATGCGCGCCGCCGAGATCCTGGGGGGCAAGCTGGCGGCCGCGCGCCAGGCGCTAGCGGGCCCGCCGCCCGCGCCCGCCGCGCCCCCCGCGCCCCCCGCGCCCGCCGCGCCCCCCGCGCCCCCGCCGCTCGACGCCGCGTGCAGCTCTGGGCCCGCGCCCGCCGACGCTCCCGTTCGTCCCGAGGTTGCTTTTTTAGAGGATCCAAAAAACTTAACGAGCCGGTCCAAAAGCACCGCCGCGGCGCTGGCCCGGGAGCAACAGGAGGCGGCGAGTCCCACACGGTCGGTGAAGGCTCCGACGTCTAAGTCGGAAATGCTACGCAATAAATTACGGAAATCGAGCGGCCGAGCCAGTGGACCCTCGCCGGATCGCGCGGGATCGCCCGAGCGAACCGCGACGCCTGATTCGTGTTGCGGTGTAGATGGGATTAACATCAAAACGGGGATGATTTGTGAAGAGAAACACTCGGAAATTCTCAATAGAGAACGTGTGATCAGCATATGTAACATTGATAAACATGATTTAGACGATTATTTGAACGAGGGTAACAGTCAGGAGCACGAAGAAGAGTTACTGCAGTATTTTCATCACCGCGCTAATCAGCAGGCACAAGCCCAAGCGAACGCCAGCACGTCTGATAACACAGCTGCTTTTTTAGAACGAGGCCAGGACCCACATGACGACCATAGTCAGGGCAAAAACGAAAAGATATCGCAGCTCAGAGAGTTGTTAGCTAAAAACTTAAAAAACCAGAGTGGGTCTAGTTCTCAAACTATGCAAAACAATCAGGAGTCTCAACTTTCTCAGCAAAACTCACACGAGCCTCCGCCCATGAAGACTATTATTTCTGAAGGCGCCTTTAAACCGCTTGGGACAAATGAACCAGAAATTAATGGGCCAACTGTAACTAATCAGACTGCTATGAACGTCAACAAGCACAGTCATTCGATTCCGAATCAAAATGGCACGTCCATATCATATGTCAATGATGCTGCATCCAATCAAGTGCCTGGTACTGTCGGAGGACCACAATTATATAACGGACATTGTCACAATGAACCGCAGAGTCCAACTACCAGAACACAACAATACGAGTTTGTGCCAATTTCTGATGGATGTCATTCTCCAGGAAACTTTCATTCCAAGTCACCGCTAGGATTCGGACAGAGGGGTCAAAGTCCTACTAAGGTGAATAAACAAATAATGATGGGCGGTTCGTTGCAAACATCTCCTATATCGCACTCGCACAGCACCGCCGCGAGCCCTTTCGTTAGTCCCAGAAACACCCCGGTGCCGCGCTCGCGCCTGTGCCCTCGCCCGATACCTAAGCACAATGGAAGGAAACGGCGAAATCCTCTGTCCCTCGGTGTGACGGATCCGTGCTCCAAACAGTTTGCCATACCCAACGATCAAAAGTTTATGAGCAAAGCACAACTCTGTGGTCCTGGCAAGTACTGCCAACCGATCTCCGCTCCTCCCTCGCCGAACATACTTACACAATATAAAAATATGTACACGTGTGCCTCAGGAATGTCTAATGGCTCCAATAACCTTTGCTTGAATTTTTTACCCAACGCACCATTTCGAGACCACATAAATGGAGACCAACCTTTGTCTGCTGATCCTTTGTCGAGTGAGGTTAGTCAGTTTTTCCAAGAGTCACTTGTTACTTATAGATCAGGACCAGACACGTTTAGATCACAATCAGTACCTCTGAAGCAGGGAATAGGAAATATGGGTTTATTGAGTTATAATAACACTCCAGTAGGATCAGTTCCGCCGACACCCGTCCCCAATGAGTTTTGTGATTTCGGATCTCTGGCCGAAGCTTGTGACATATCGAAAGCTGGACTTAATCGAGAAACGCTCGACAAAATATATGACGCTATCGACAGCAGTAACGACGTGCTCACTACTAGCGCCACACAAAGTATTCTTAATTCTAATGACACTTTGAGCAACGGTTGTGATCCCCTCCCTGAACATCAGATACTTTCGGATGAGCAACTGACTTCGATAATACCGAGTGGTGACGATTTGCTCGAGAGAAGCAATCAGTTCAACCAATCGTTCACAAACGACAGCGCCGCCGCTGATAACGTGGAAGATTTCCTTAAACGAGCGAATAGTATCGAGTTTGATTTATCGGAATTAGTTACGGAAAAAAATAAATACTACACATCACGATCGGTTCCGAGTACACCGCTGCCCTACAAACGTACCGCGCCTAACTTACAAATCGATTCTCGCCGCTCCAGAGAACTGTTTACTGCCGAGAATTACTCCAACGTATCGAACGGCATATCCTCGAAATCTGTGCCATCTACTCCTCAGTTCGCGGAGGACAGAAGCGTGTTCAGTTACAGCAACAGAGACTTTCTAATCAACGGCAACTCGGTGTGCGGCGCCGCGCCGCTGCTGGAGGGCGCGGGCTCGCCGCTGCACGACATGCTGCGCGACGAGCTGCTGGCCGAGCCGCTCACGCCCGCGCTGCTGGCCGACCTGGACAAGATGGACCCCACGCCCTACGTCGACCTCTAGTCCGCTGTTTCAATGTCACCGCTTGTATATATTATGTAGTATAACAATAAGTTTGAATTTGTTTGTACAGATACCGATGAATGGATATCTACAGAGTACAATGTATTTGTATGCCTTCAGTGAAGGCAAGTGCTAAGTTGTGCATACCTAGTTTAAATTTGGATCGCGCACTCCCAAAAATTGAGTCAATAATCAATGCACTATAAATATTGTGATAATAATAAAAGCTATGTGACATCAATTATTAGAGTAAGCAAAAGCAAAACTCTACATTAATTTTTATTTTTGACGGCTTCGACTAGGTCACCTATTCGATAAGTCAACAAGTAACTATTGGAAATGTGTTTTTCATCAAAATATTTGACAATATTAATTGGCGAAGTATTTTAAAGTGGACATGCTCTATGAACTTTAAGTAACAGATATGTATATTGCGGTTATCTTAGCCCAATAGATTGGCATGTTAAACATTACATAGAGTTGAACCATTATTTTTTCTGCAATCATTTATTTCATTTCATATTAACTTAGAATGTGATTATTGCGCGTTGAACCGCGGCTCAGCTGTCGACATGACAATGCGTGAGATGCTACGGACCACATAATATAATAATATATATTTTTACATAAGATGAAGATCCAACTTTAAAGATTTAATCAATATACGAAGACTATAGACTCGTTCAGCCTGATGTGAAATTGACTTATTATATACGCACTGTCGGTAGATACGTAATTATTGTTATTTGTACTAGCTAGTTTTAAGCTGTATTGATAATTTTTGTGTTTACTGACTATACGTTATTACAATATTGGGCATATACCACCTGCAAACAAACAATACGATAAAAAAACAATATTGAGCTGAACGTTTAGCTGTGTAAATAATATAATATTTAATGTTATTGATCGTTATTCAATAAAATTAAAACCAAGATGTTTTATACCAAAATTGATCTTGTAAGTACATTCTTTTGCTTGCTAATTGCTAATTACTTCTAAAGCTGTGTCCATAATGTATTGAACTAGATTGATTATAGTAATTCTTGCAAGCCTTCTGGTTAAAAAATGTATTAGTTTTCGATCTTCTATTTGTAATGTGTATGATATGCGCGCGCAGTAGAACATAGGTTATAAGTTGTGTTATATACAGGGTGGCGATTTAGTCACTTGAATCCGTCAAGGGGGTGGTTCTACCCGTCATAATGAATAACTTTCGCTAAGAAACTCAAATTAGATTAGTAAAAACAACATAGATGCATCGAAATAGTCTGTCTACTGTTGTATAGGAATTTGTTTTTTTTTTCCCGAGTCGGATATGAGTTCCATAGCGAGATGTTCAATATGGCGGGTAGCATCACGCCCTTGACGGATGCAGGTGACTAAATCGCCACCCTGTATAACAGATTGATCACAATAACTCTGCTTCTATTGTAAATTAAGTTTAAGTGGAAGGTGGTATGTGCCTCGTGACAATATCTGCGCTCGTTGTTATCACAAAAAAAAAAACATCGAAATTTTGATACCTATTTTATATATAAACTAGTGAGATACGGTCAATAGTGATACTAGCTAACCAGTTCCATCATCAACATCATGTGAAAGTAGCTAATTTATGTAGTTATAGTGTTTAACCAGACCAATGCAGCGTGCCAAGCGCGCTTAGTAAATTAGAATTGGTTTTTCATAAGAAAAATGATAAAATAGTATATAGTTTATGAAAAATGAATTTATTGTAAGTTAGCACAAAGATTTAATATATTTTATTATCACATAGGAGTTTTACTGATATACTAAATTTACAATGATCGCATAAAATGCGGGGTGAAGAGTTGGACCTGCCAATGTGGCTGCAGTGAGCTTGTAAGGCGGGAATTTACTATTGTGTTGTTTCATTAGTATTGAAGCCGGTCGCATTCATAGACCAAGTGGTAAAAAAACCTGATATTAAAAAGAAACGCGAGTAGTGGAAATAAAACTACAGATTACTAGGAATTAGTTAAATTCGTTCATGAAATCACATTTTAAAATATATAGATAGGTTTATTTTAATTCTTCCGCCTTTTATATCTAATTTCATAATTTTCACTACTCCTTTATTATTAGCGTAATATGCATCAAGTATAGTATGAACTATACAGTTTCTGAATTATTGTAATAAAATCACTAAATGAAAATGGTATTTGGTTTGAGATAAAAAAATATGACTAAATTGCAAGAGATAATGTATTTTAATGTGTATGTGAGATATATTAATTATAGATACTATGCACATTAACAAAATTTAACAAAACAATTACTCGGTAGTTCATATGACGCCATAAGAAGACCGGCTTCTAACATAATGTGAAGTTCAAAACTTAAAGGCCTAGCGAAATTGTTGTGTATTTTGTTAATTTCATTGTAGGTATTATTTCAACAATGAAACTTTCGTTCTCGTGTGAAAGAGATAACAATTTTATATTTAAATTAATTTCCTCAACCTGTGCCTCAATAACGAACGCTATAGTAAGAATGTCCTTTTAAAGCTTAGTGGTTGGTTTGTTATTTATAACGCTAGTACAAAACACACTGATTCGACAGGGATATACCTAGGTATATGTAAGTGAAACCGAAGACTGTTTAAAGTTTGTAGAATATTTTCAACACAAAGAAATAACTTGTCATGATCACTTCGTCTCGAGGAACACAACGAAGAACCTGTGATCAGATCAGTGTTATTCCAATTTGGTACAACTTACCAAAATCGATTAGTACCTAATTACTGTTAAGTTGTACATTTTGTTAAGGCTTTTCTCTCGTATGTTAAGAGTTAAGACGTTGAAGCACTTTGTAAATACTTTCAATGTTTATTCCGATTCCTATTGTTTCTATAAAATTATCGTCGACATGAAAAGTCATTAAAATTGTGCACTTCACAATGACAATGTGTAATGAAAGAGAATTATTTTGTGTTTATTATAGTAGGTACGGTAATTATCTTCTCATTGTGTGTTGTGATTTAATTCGCATCACTACTTATACTTCTTAAAGATTAAACTAACTTTTACATTTATTCTGTTCTTGTAACCCGATTTATAAGATGATTACTTATAGAAAATATATAATTCCGTCGGAATTGCAATATACGTTGCAAATTATGTACATAATATAATAATTACAACTGCGTAAGACGTTGATTAACATCACTATTAACGAAATATCCACACCGATATGAATTGTAATGTATTAAACTTATACCAATGTGTTAAAATTAAGCATATCGATGATTAACTCAATCAGCTCACAAAATAAAGTGTATTGATTTTAATACATTAATAAATTGCGTCTGTATTTCTGCTTTCTTTGTTCTTTGAAACAAAATGAATGAAATTGACGATTTAATTGATCGTAAATATTCACTTTATAAATATAATTATTGTATATTATTATTATTATACAATTTCTTTCGTGCACATTGTTTGAGATTTGGATACTGAGATACACATATTTCTGCGTATCTATTCGTGTTTTATTTAAATACTATGTTACTACGTCGTCGGTACCAACACTTACCAATGTAAGCCCTAATTTTGTAACACACTTGCAGATCGCAAAGGAAATTGTTCTAAATTTTTCTTATATAAACCCGTATCCTCAACGATAGATCAACACAATGAATATTGTTGAAGGTCATTCATTGCTTTTTTGAGTGTGTTACGCTCTTACGCTGGTGGTTGTTAGCACTTCAACAAGCCATCTAATATTTAATAACTCTCGAACATGCAATGCCGTTGAAAACCATTCCATTGCAAATCGGAACCAAATCAACATTTGGCACACTGTATGCCTTTTTCGAAGAACAGTATTCAAAATTCGATACACCAAATAGTTATTTTAATGTGTATAAACCTTTTATTATTTTCATATATTAAAACGGAACATGATTTGGATACTATTGCAGTGAATAATGGCTGATAATCATATATAAAATTTATTTTAAATATGATTTAAAACATATTTAAAATATTTTTTTAACAAATAAATTTACATTTAATGTTTTTAAAAATAGGAGACATTTGTTTAAAATATTAATGTGTACCTGTAGATAATTATTATTTGTATTTGACATCTTTACTCTAACGACAAACAAATATTTAAGACATAAGTGTAAATTGATTTTATTAAATTAACCATTAATTGAATATTTTTTTCCAATCCAAATATATTTTGTTCAGAAATGTATAATTTATTATGTATGCATATAATAATTTTTAACCTAATTGTTAAAATTACTACATTATATTAGATGGTATAATTTTAATTGATAACATGATTTCTTTTAGGAATATCTGTTAAAATTTAAAATATGTTTTTTTTAAAGTACCAATGTGACATGAAGGAGTTTTTGTTGCTAAAATTAATCATTGTTATGTAAATACAGCATTAACATTGGTTGACACGTATTAATACATGACACCATTTTATTTTTATTGCAACTATGTTGTTCTGTTAATTATTGTTTTTATTTTCTAAATATTTTTTATGGATGTATGATAATACATATTAGCTATATTAAGCAAATCTAGTTGTAAGTGAAAATATCCATGTTGTTGATTAGTCTTTTATGGATGTTGATTTACACCATTTGCTATGCAGTGATAATAAATGGTACGAAAAAATGCAATTTTTTATTGAAACCCCATGGTCACTTAAAATACTTAGACGTTTTTTTTACACTTCGAACTCAATCATCACAAAAACACTATGTATAAAAGCATCACAGTCCATATTTACAGGTTGGTGAAACATAACACTCATTGAAACAAATTCGTAAAGTTATTGTGATAAATTTTATGTTGCATTACTTAAGACGCTGACAGCAGCTAAACAGCGGTCACTGTCAGACTGCATAGAAAAGAAAGAGAAGCGCGATGACACAACGCTTGTAATTCATTTAAAAATATGAAGCAATTATCTATTTATACGAAATTGAGTTAAGTAATCGAAAATAAAAACAACCAAGTTCGGCATTCAAATAAGACGTTCTTGTTATAAATTAAATACGTAACGTACGTTGATATTTTGGATTGGAAGTCAAGGTAAAGGGTTAGTTTACAGTTAATTTGTATCGAGTTTTTTTTTTTAACTTTTTTGGTAACAACTAAGTTCTGAGAAATATGTTCAAAACAAACATATTTTTCCGCTACCACAAACTATACAGATTAAACAGTTTTTTTCTTAAGACAAGCCTATTTTGGTCATTTGCCTCTCGTCAGCGCCTGCGTATGGATGGCTAATTTGTGTTACATTTCACCAATCGGTACCAGGCATGAGCATACAAATTCGTTCATTCCCTGTGACACCGGTGGTGATGAACGAGAAAACTAATATAAGTTTTTCATTATACAACATTATACTTACTGCTATTTTTCTTAAACTAAAAATATTGGGATGGCCCAGTGGTTAAGGCCTCATGCACGAAGTTGTGGTTAAAATCCGGGCAAGTAGCAATGTGACTTTTTCGATTCATATTATTGTACTATGAGTATTTTTGGACATTACTGACATCGCGGCTTCGGTGAAGGAAAAACATCGTGAGAAATAGACTTAGTCAATATAAGTCTGAAATTAATGCTCATGCCTTCTCTGTATGAGAAGAGGACTTTGCCCTGCAGTGAGATAGGCTGGTATTATTTTAAATTATTTAAAAACATGTCTTAAAAAAACACAACCTGCTAGAAGGTAACATTAACCCTTTGACCGCCACATCAAAAATGCAAATACGTGCCCTCGGCGCCAAACTACGAATTGCCATGTAGTCGTGACCATGGCGTGCTGGGCACATTTTGGTTTGTCATCTATACATGACTGTGGCGTTCAAAAGGTTAACGATTGAAACGTTAATATTCATTGCTTACGACACACTGCTGTAGTTCACACCGTTTCGTCGTGGACGACCTTTAATAAAATAGTTCTGCTTAACATGCAATGAGTTTTGAGTCTGACTGTGCGCCTCGAGCATACATGACAAAAAAGCTGACCCGCGCTTCCGAAGCGTTCAAATAAATCAGCCAAAATCTACTGCCATACAACAGTTTATATGAGCGCACTTGACGCACGCTGTGTGAATACCGTGTAGCGCGCGCTCACGCGTCAATTTTTTTGACATTGCCCATTCCTAAAAGCTGAAAGAAGGATCTCGCGGAACCTCGTCGAAGTACGCACGCATTAGGTTTTTTTCGAAACGGGTGCTGTTTTTACAAAATTACAACTTAGATATTTGCAGATATGCCATAATTATCTGTAAACCATGGCATTAGTACAGGATCATCTTGATGGGAATAATTTTCTGCCACCTGAACAGGGTTGCCTGGAGTCCACTCGAAAAGCAAGCTTATCATTGGCAATTCTTGAAGACTGTTTAATGCCTTCTCCCCATGTTTGTGTTTTATCTCTCTTGCCAAACATCGCTTTACATATATGAAGAAATTATCTAAGAAGTTGAAGCAGACGTCTGGATTCCAAAATCTCTGAAAACAAAAAAGTTAAAGCTTGTACTTAGGTATAACTTTTATTTATTTATTTAACTTTAATTAACACGGTTAAAACTAATTACAATAATTAAAGGCTGAGACACAGAAAAGAAAATAAAATCTTCGTCCATTCATCCGCAAACAGATCGTTTGTTGGAGTAGAATCAAAGAGATCACATGCTCAGCGCCATGTGTATATCCTGAGATACACCCTAATGTTTTAGTCCCAGGGTTTTACTCCTGGGCCAGTGTATCTTATGTTATACACCTTAAAAAAAAACAAGAAACCCCGCAAGGAAGGTAGTGTTAAGTTCACATAGAATTCTAGTACCAGAAGAAGCCTATTCTGCAAAAAAAAACGTTGAAGGTCCACTACTTTTGCCTCAAAGGCCCCTTGACGCTGAGAGTGTTAACGACGTACTGGGAACTTAGCATGCGCAACGGTGCGACATGGCACAGCAAACAGCCTGTGCTTTCTGCCGCGGCAGTAATTGTCTGGAACAAAGAAGCGAGCCAGCACAGCATGCAGATCAAGCGTGTTAATAGTGCCACGGAGCGTCTTGCAGTCTATGGCAAGCAAATCTCGTGCTCGTCTTACCTCTAATGAGTTATATCAGAGGCATCCCAATAGAAATTTAGTAGGATAGAGGTAAGGATATTAACCGTGTTTACGCTTATTTAAAAACCAAAGGAACGCTTTTTATACCTTTTCCAATAAAAGCGGGTAGGTACGTTCGTGTGGATTCTACACCCAGGAGCTGGATTCTAACTTACTACGTGCAAGTGATCAAATTAACATTTTGTGAAGCATGGTACTAGGTGAGCAGACTTATCAGGAGATACTTTTTGACGCTTGAATGCCTTAATATTGATGCCTTGTTCCTCTATAAGTTGCTTAGAAATAAAATTGACTGCCCAAACCTACTGAGTCTCCTAAAGTTTCGTGCCCCAGTACGATATCCGCGAAATCCTATCACACCACTTTACCCACCCTTGCGCAGAACGGTTCTGGGTGCTAACTCACCGATTTCTCGCCTGTGTAAAAATTTGAACAGTTGCAGTGATCTCACTGATATACATCATGACAGCATAGGAATTTTTTATAAAATAATTATTAACTACCATTCCAATAATAACCAATGATCTCCTTAGCGAATGTTAATTTAAATGTTTATTATTTTAGCTTTTATTATTTTTTTTTGTTAAATTAATGTTAATGTTTTAATCTTATTGTTATATTATTTTGAATTAAATTTTTGATATTTTTATTTTTACTCGCGAATCACCAAAATTATTGAATAACTTTAATTGTATATTATATCCTTTTTGGCTTTGTATTATTATGTAAAACCATAAAATGGTGCATGTTGTGTTAGCCTGTAAGTGATTGTTGCACTTATAAATGTATCTATTATGTAAAATATTGTTAATGTATTGTGTAAACAATTGTTGGCTAACCTAAATAAATAAATAAATATTTAGCTCCTTCCAACGTTTAGGCAATATGTTAAATATAGTAGGCGCCATGTAGGTGATACTTTTGCGCATGAATGCCTTTTTGCCGGATAGACTCGAAGAATAGATAAATATTTCGCTTATTACCCTCGATGTTGTTTTTGTTACTGTATCATTTTATGATTATGAACTTAAGTTTGTTTTGTTGTTATGCGCTGATCGAGTCCAAACTGAGGTATAGCATACAGTTTTGGGGAAACAGCTACTATTATAACTGGCATAGGGCATTCATTCTCCAAAAAAGAGCGATCCGAACCATTGTCCGCATTTCTCAACGAGACACCTGTCGGCCATATTTTAAAGAACTTGGTATTCTCACAGTACCTAGCCTTTATGTAGTAGTATTGTTAAACACTTTTAAAAAATATGTATACGACTACGAAACAGACGAGAACAGGCTGGTAAGGGAAAAATCACGTAGAAAAGACTTTGGAAACAAAATCGTACCGACTTTTGGAATAGTTAAGCATAGTCCGCAGTATCAGGCAGTTCAAATATTTAATAAATTACCGCTGGAGTTAAAAAGCATTCTGTATACAGGCTCATTTAAGGCAAGGCTCAAGGCTTTCCTGTTGGAAAGATGTCTCTACTCATTAGATGAGTTGTAATAGTCGTATAGTTCTTGAAACTGACATGTAATAATTTTTTATGGTGATTTATTGTGTACCGTGTTCATATGACTTTTATTTTTATTTTTTTATTATTCTTTTTCGATTATATTGCAATTCATTTATTGACATAATGGTTTAATAATTTATGTTTGCATGGTATTATACATTTTATTTATATAATTCCTCAGTAATTTTCTAATTTTAATTTAATTGCATGTTTTCGTATGTATTTGTATATCTAATTGTATTAATGTTTCATTTTGGATTATATTCGAACGCAATGTAAATTGTTACTGAATAAATAAATTGAATTGAATTGAATTTAAATTATATGGTCGATGATTTTGGTGCACGTTAAAACTCTAATGAGTTTATGTTTGCATCAACTTATTATGTATAAAGATGTAAGTACTGAATGAATGAATGAATAAATAAATAAATAATAAATTGTCATATCCCGTCTGTTACGCGGTACAACGTCCTGTAGACGTGGAAAAAAATTGGGGTTTGTTTTAACAAACATTGCGGTTTCGAGGATATACAGACAAGGAAGAGTTAATATATTGTACCTTTTAAAATATGGTTTACATGTATCAACGATTTTTAGCCCAAACATAATGCATCTCTTTAGGGCCTTAAATGCCGTGTTAGTGTCGGTAGAATTACCCCAAACTATGATGCCGTATCTTAGGTGAGACGCAACTAAGCTATGGTAGGCCGCAATCAAGGTATCTACATTCACAACTGCAGCTAGAGAGCTTAGATGCAAATGCAGAACTACTTTTTTTTTTTCTAAAGTTCTCGATTTGTGTTTTCCAGTCAAGCCTTTTGTCAATAGTTAGTCCAAAGAATTTAGTAGTATTTACGATTTCAACAATTTTATTATCTATAATTATGTCCATATTTTCTATAATCATTTGTTGGCTAAAATGTATGAGTTTAGTTTTATCTAAATTAATCATTAAATTATTATTGTTTAACCATTCTATTTCTAGATGTCTAGGTATTGTGAATGTCAAGTTTATATTGGATCATGTCGTTGCTATTACTAGAAATTGTCATCGTGCTATCATCTGCAAAAAAAGTCATAGGGTGTGGAATTGATTCTGGCAAGTCATTAATGTATAGTAGGTCCCGATATACTACCTTGTGGAACACCAAAAGTAAGTTTGACGTGTGACGCTGAGACGAGTGTAGCCGTAGCATTACTGCATGTGGTTTGCGTTCAGTCCTTGAGTCACCCATAATACCGTTATTTGATATGTATACATAATTATATTAAATCGCGGAAATCGCGAAAACGTCTAGTTGATGTAACTGGTGACCGAAAAGCTGGCAGCTTTCTCGCGCAACGCATCAGCATTTCAATTCGGCGAGGAAATGCAGCTAGCATCCTCGGTATAATGCCCCGAGGGCTTTTTTTAGGCTTAACTTAGTTTTAATTTAATTTAGTTAATGTTATTAATCATCTTGTAATTTGATTATACATATTATCATTATTTAAGTAATATTATTTTCAAATAATACTTTGCGTTTTGACTGTACTGGACTGACGGTCGTAGAGCGACTAATCGTAAAATATGAAAGTGTGCATCTTCCAAATACAATAGGGCCATAAACGGACGTTACGCGTAGCGGCCGTAGTTCGACTCCGTCCGAGAATCGCGGCAGTTACGTAGGACAAAGCCCAACCTTTTGTAGGATTCTTTAGCTACCGTGGCAAGGTCAAATACTCAAAAATATTTTGAAAAATTTAATTATTCGATAAATGTTAAAAGTTTGCCATCGAACGACATTAAGGTGCAGATATATGATTTTAGTGACTTTTAAATCTGTTATTACGCCTTCAATTAATGCAAGTAAGTTACGCAAAAAATGTATGTTAAACTAGACCGCATACACATCAATTATATCTGTGAATATTTTAGTATTGTAGTAAAATACTTTATGAAATAAATTCAGGAAGTAAGGTCTACCCAAATATAAAAATCGAAATTACTTCCAAACCACTAAAGATATTTTCATGGTTTTTTTTAGTATGAATAGACTATTTTGTTATCTATAATTCTATCTGTGATTTTTTTCAAATATTCATACTTTTATTACTAAAAATAAATATTCCCTATAAAATCGAACGGAACGGCATGCGGCGCTCTGCGTGGGCGACGGGCGGCAGTGTACCGCTGACCACTGTCACGGGTAGACGCTGACACTTTGCGCGACCGCTGTACTTACGTATTTTTTCGACAATATGGGTAGAACAACTAAAGTTCTGAAAGAGAAATGACGTATACATGAAAGAAACAGGATACTGAGGTAAGTTTCTCATATATTATTATAATATAATGAGGTTAGCTAAATGTTATTTTGATAATAATTTGTGCGCGAGTATATCCATTATTTACGAGTAAGTTCAAACATAATTTTAGATCCGTATCAAATTTTTTTTTCTCAGCAGGATAGGAAATAATACAGCTTCCCGAAACGAAAATGCGGAGAGCAAGTAAGTACCTACCTAATAAATTGTAGACTACCATTTATTATGGTTTTTTGAGGACAATCCCGTTACAGCAGGTTTGAAACTTACCTAGCTTAAAAAAAAACAGGTGTAGTACATTATTAAGATTATGTTTTACTATTTTAGTTGTTGCGACCCGACGGAAGTAAATAATGATAAAAATAATGAAAGAACTGACAATGATTCCCAACATGAAAAAGCGGAGACAAAGTGAGTATTAAATTGTAGATTCTAGGCATACCATTTATTATGGTTTTATGGGGACAATCCCGTTATAGTAGGTTAGAAACTTGTCTAGTTTAAATAAACAGGTGCAGCTCATTAATAAGATTATGTTTTAATATTCTAGTTGTTGCGACCCGACGGAAATAAATAATGACGAAAATAGTGAATGAACTGACAATGGTTCGTTATTTATTATATACAATGTAGATTCACAGGTTTTTTTTATATTTCCAGGACCATCAACTGGAATGGAATCAATGATTTTGGTTGAAGGCAAAATACAGACAAAGAAGAGACAGAGAAACAGGAAGATCAAGACACTCGACAAGAGGAATATTTCGAAAAATTACTACATTTCTACGAAATGTAAAAAAAATAATTAGTACAAACAAATTCACGCCTTCTTCCCAAGGGGAAGGCAAAAACTATAGAAGGCCAGCTGCACGCTTCTTTTAAACCACACCGTTGCCTTATCACATAAGTTTTCAGCCTATCATTTATAGTCACGTCACACATGCTTCGCAAGGAGGCATTTCCACAGCATTTAGGGCCGATTTTTCAATCATCAGTTAACTTCTATCCGAGGAATAAATATGGCGCTTTGACATATTTTCTATACAAAAGCTGTCAAAACGTCAAACATATTCTTCACATAAAAGTTATCTGGAGATTGAAAAATCGGCCTTTATTCTACTTTTATGCTTCTTTTGCCACACCCAAAATTCATTCACTTCCATGCGTAAGCATAGACACCAGCACACCATTATGAACAGCCAGTCGAGCCTTTTTAGGCATCGACTAGTTGGTTACAATCGCATGTATAGTACCATTCACTTTATTTCCCGCATTTACTCTCCTTTCCACATCTTCATCAATCTTTCCATCCCTTGTAACCTGACTCTCGAAATATACTAACTTACTCTGGGGGGCGATTCTACTAACAACATTGTTCTAAAATAGCAATTGAACCTCACCTCAATCAGGGTTTTCAAGCGTTTTCATATTTTACTTATGAACAACGTATGATTCTTTTTGCTATTGTAGGCATACGTAGGTACCTACCTAGGTACGCATCGGAATATTAATATATTTGATGTTAGAACTAATATTATACGAAAATCATTGAATACTTATCACATCACATATCATACCGTGATACCTACTGATCCTAAAATTATTTCTTTGTTTCAATGACATGCAACAGTGATCAGCGACTATTGGCATGGCCACCATGCTATGTAGTATAGTGGTTAGTATAGTATTCCATTCCCGCTGTTAAATAGTAAAGTAACTCTATCCGACATTTAAAATCCGTTTCGTTTTACGCGATTCCGCGTAACCGCCCAGACTGTTTCCTTTAAGAAAATCTGCTAATTTACAATTATTAAAATATATGGAAAAAATCATTTACTTTTCGTGGTAAATATAACGGAAAATAAGTTTTAATGGGTTTATTATTCGTATAAACTTTATTTGTTATTTAACCATTTTTGTTATAGTAATATTATAAACTTACTAATTGAACTATAGGTAACACTCATTCATTGCCATTCATTCCCGTAGTGATTGAGTTGGGGTTCGACTTGGTTACAGTCAGTTACAGTTTCAGTTATTGTCATAAAAATTGTAGAATAGATTTATGGGGAACGAACGAGAGCCGAACGAAACAGAACCATTGATGAGACGGTACAGAGCGTATAACTTTGCAAATAGAATCGGCCCCCTGATCTATAGAGCCCATTCCCTCTCTAAATCTTGCCTGCACATCTCATATTTTCTCATCTGTCACTAAAGAAATTAATTGTTTTATTTTGGAATTAAATTTATTTATTTAGATTTTTGGCTTTTCATTTAATTTTATATTGTTTCCATAGCTAAAGAGCTCGTTAGTCGCATCACAGCCGCACGGGCCGATCAATTAGGTTAAGCTATTCTTGCCGCGGTTGTTCCGTGGATGGGTGAGCATCTTTACGTACCGAGACTCATCCGTGCCTCGTAAAGTCGCGAAAAAAAAATCTGCTGTTCCCTACATTTATGTTCGCTTAATTCGTCAAAATGTAGGGAACAGCTGATTTTTTTTTCGCGACTTCATGTTTAGTCCAAGTTATTTCATGTTGTGTCCAATATAGTAAAAGTTGTTTATAATGATGAGTACAATGACGAGAGAGGTTGACGGTGTTTAAAATTACACCCAGTTTAAACCAACTTATTCAATGCAAACTATTAAAATAATATAATAGGTATATTACAATCTTATTTTATTATCAGAATATTACCTTGTTTATGAACACTACATAAAAAAAATTGGATGGTGATAAAAAATCAGGCAGGACAGTCCACACAATCTGAAACGTATGGTTACCCTACGTTACGTGCGGACGGTTGCGGGGTCGCGGGGGGTGACGCAAGCTCCTCCCACTCGCTCAAGGTCGCTGGCATTTACCGTCCTCTTAAATCGACGCCGACGGAACAATGGGAAGGTTCGGGACGGTTACACGTAAAGTAGCTAAAACAGAATTTTGCAGAAAAAAATCAACACCCTTAATTAGGCATCTTAGTCCTGGAAGGTGAGCTTTCGGTGGAATGTGACTCCCAGATATTTCATGGCCGTTATTTTCATAATGACATTGTTCTTTAAATTATATTCAAAATTAACTGGGTGCCGCATTCGACCGAATGTCATAGCGAAGTATTTAGTGGACCAACAATTTCGTTAACGAACTTATTGAGCTTGGATTAGGAGATTTTGGATTGGCTTCACCTAAACTGAACCTGACGGCAAATACAGCATAGCCACACTTATAAGTTAAACTATTGCTAAGTGGTTAAAAGAGTCTGTCAGTACATAAAAAGAAAAGAATTACCTGGGACATTTTGACTAAATCTTTAATTTTCCATGTTTTCAGTTCTTCTACAAGTCCATCGTCATTTCTGTATCCACATAATATTGTGTCTACTCCAACAAGAAATGATTGACACCACCATTTCTTTGACTTGAATCGCCTGCAAGAGTATATATATTATTTAATGAATTAAGACGCTGACAACACCTAAACCGCGGTCACTGTCAGTTTGCATAGAAAAGAAAGAGAAGCGCGATGACGCAACGCTTGCAATTTACTGCAAAATATGAATCAATTAACTATTTACTCAAAATTGAGTTGAGTAATCGAAAATAAAAAACAACCAAGTTCTGCATTCAAATAAGACGCTCCTGTTATTAATTAAATACGTAACGTATGTTGATATTTAATACAGATATTTTGGATTAGAACTCAAGGTAAGAGGTTAGTTTAACGTTAGTTTGTATCGAGAATTTTCTTTAAAAACGTATTTTGGTAACAACCAAGTTCTGGGCAATATGTTCAAAATTAACATATATTTTTTCTGCTACCACAAACTATACAGATTTGCCATTTTTTTTTCTTAAGAGCGGTCTATTTTGGTCAATTGGGTCTTGTCAGCGCCTTAACCTTTTAACCGCCTACGTCGGATTAATCCGACAAATATTTTCGGGCCCATTTCGCCAGAGTCGTATATTTACGACCAAAATATCACTGCTCGTTTAATCAGCTTTTTTATTTAATTACGCTGTATTCTATCAAAAATATGTTTATATTAGGTAAATAGTTAACTAAGTAATCATTTACAGTTTAATACACTTTAGTCTCTTAATTAGAAGTCCTAAAAATAATGTCCAAAGTTAGATGAATTACTAACATAATTTTTAGAAAATTGTATTGATGTGCAACGCCCATGACGACAAAATCCGACATGAGGGACGGGACATATGCCAAGATTTACCGATACAAAAATAAACATAAATCAAAATATTTCTCGTTATACTGACTAATTAACTTTAAAACAAATACAGCAATTGTTAATAAAACATTTTTTTACAAATGTTTGTGAGTATTTCATTTAATTCCTTTAAAATTAAGTAAATTTACATATGAAATGTCAGCGATTGAATTGATGGTTCCCATCCCTAGCCTACATGTTCCGAAACTTACTTTGTTAGTACGTCCTGCGCTACGGTCGGATAAAGACGACCGCTTCTTACGTCATAAACGAGTGCCGACTTCTGGAATTTTCCATCAGTGTTGTGCTTGTGCATGAAGTTTTACGTTCGTATGTCGATAAATGTACATGATAGAAATGTATCATGACGACTACTGAAGAGTTAATACGAATTCTAGAAGGCGATGAAAATGAAGAATTTTTAGCAGACGAAGAGTTTGACATTGATGTAGAGGTAATTATTTTTTTTATTACATATCTAGATAAATGTATTTTAATTTATTGTGTAGTATGGTGGTGATGTTTGAAAGGAAATTTTAAACTTACAGTGAGTGAGATGGCGAGAGCGCGCCGTGCGATGAGAATGCGCGCGCGGCTACTCTGGAACGGTGATTCTGATTGGTTGGAGCGCGAGTCACGTGTGGGCGCGCTGACTCGCTCGTAGATACCTACATAGGTAGAGTTTATTTTGTGCGTGCCGCCGCGCTGCCACACACCGCACTGAATCGCACTGCTAATTTTGCTTTTGTAGGCTATTCAAATTTCCTACCTTGGAGACCGATGTATTTTTATTACTCTACAATTATTTTTTTGTATTATTTCAGATTCAAGGAAACAATGTCACAACCACTAATTGGACAACGCAAATTGCTACCCCAATGTTAGAAGAATTCGACGACTTTGTTTGTGGACTGTCGCCTGCTGTCAAATTAGATGATACCTCCACTGAATTCGAATTTTTCGAACATTTTTGTAGCAAAGACTTGTTACAGAAAATAGCCAATTGTACGAATAAATATCATCAACACTTCGTAAGACATACTGATCTCAGAATATATTCAAGACTGCAACAATGGCGCGACGTGACTATTGACGACCTGTACATTTTCCTAGCAGTAACAATGCTTTTCACTAGAAACAAAAGAATAACAATTGAAGAACACTGGTCTACAGACCCGTTATTACATAGTACGGTGTTCAGTAATACTATGTTTCGAAATAGATATTGCTCAATTCTTGCAATGTTATCTTTTTGTGAAGCACCTGCAGGGACAAGTAGTGTACCGAGATTGCACAAAATAAAAATGATGATTGACCACGCTCGTGAAACTTTCAAAACAACATTTATCCCGGGTAAAAAAATGTGCATTGATGAAAGTATTGTGCCTTTTAAAGGTCGTCTAATTATAAAACAATATTTACCTAAAAAACGTAATAGATTTGGCATTAAGTTATTTGTTTTATGTGATGTCGAAACCGGTTATATCGTGGATTTTATAGTGTACTGTGGATCGGAAACAGAAATAGAGACCGTACCAAATTTAGGCTTAACTGGATCAGTTGTGACTGAACTTTTGAAAGACTACTATTTTTGCAACCGAGAGTTGTATGTAGATAACTGGTATTCCAGTCCTCAGCTTTTTATATATTTAAAAGAAAGGGCGACTTATGCATGTGGTACCGTAAGATCAAATAGGAAAGGGATGCCGAAATTCCAAAAACTGAAACGTGGACAAATAGCCGCTTACTCGTCTCCTCCCCTCTTAGCCCTAAAATGGCAAGATAAGAAACCGGTCGTAATGTTGTCTACAATGCACGATGACAAAATAATACCATCAGACAATGTAGACTACTCAACTGGGCTACCCAAAATGAAACCACAGTGTGTGGTAGACTACACAAAAAATATGGGGTCGGTTGACACTTCTGATATGATGACTAGCACATTGGGCTGTATAAGAAAATCAAAAAAATGGCATAAAAAGCTTGGGTTTCACATATTTGACATGTTTTTACTTAATGCATTCTATTTGATTAAAGTGATTAAAAATAAACAAAATTATAGTTTAGCTGATTTCCAATTAAACGTTATCAGACAAATAATAGAAAAATACAAACAATGTTCTTTAACTCAACAGTCAACTTCGCGCGGCGTCCTTGACCCTAACCGTTTTTTACATAATAGTGCCTTAGAGCACTTTCCTGTTAGAATACTAACCGGCAAAAGTCAGCGATGCAAAATGTGCGCAGCAAAAAGAAAACGGTCTGAGACTCGTTTTATGTGCCAAAAATGCAAAGTTTATCTGTGCATAGATCCATGTGCTGTTGAGTACCACAATTCTACAAAACAATCGGTATCGTAATCCCACATCACTATTTTTGCGTTTAGTCTATTATGTCTATGGTCAGCTAGACGTTGTCGATACTCGACAATATCCATTATTCCGTATTCGACAGTGACGACTGTTAGTGGCACGACGTTTGTAAAATCAAGTGAACATTTCACAATTTTTTAATATCAAGATGGGGTCCAAAAGTAAGTGGTCTTCGAAACGTATTGCATGTAAATGGTGATATCATTACAAAAACTCATGTTTGATTTGTTTTATAGGGAAATTTGAAGAGAGCCAGTCAATTTTGGCTCCCTTTGACTATAGCCAAGATGAAGTAGACATAGACTGTAGCCAAGATGTTAACTTTCCATCAACGCTGACCAACGACGAGTATATGGTTTATTTAAATGAGGGTCAGTCGCATTTAAGAAGTTCTGATAGTACGCCAGATTTATATAGATCTACGGCGACACAAACTTTAGTCAAAACAACAAATGCAAGTACACAATACGAGCAAATTGATAATCCAATCAAAGAAAGTGCCAAAATTTTAGCGGACAGTTATTTTGTTGGCGATGAAACTCGTAAAAATAAGTTTATCGAATGTTACACAAATGTGGTCTCGTCAATAATTCGCCTCGTCGATAGCGAGCATAAATAATTTTTCGACGGATCATACTATTAATGAAAAATATTACCTCTGATTGTTAGACTGATTTTAGTAATAAGAAATTATATCTGTGATTATTTGACTGATTTTATTGAAATTAGTGTTATACAAATTTTATTGTGATTGTGTTAAATCGTTACATCTAAGTCAATAGGTAAACTGATAATGACATTGTCAAGTAAAATTTTTATTTTTATGTTTGTTGTTAATTAGTGTGATACAAATTATTGTGATTGTGATAAATATCGTTACAGATAGTTCAATTCATCTGTGCACGAAGCGCCATGTGTGCGTGCGCTTATTTATACAGCTTTCATTTGTGTGGCAGCGTAAGCGGCAGTCGTCGTCCGAGCAAAACGTGTCCTTATCACTTTACCCACACATAGCGCCGCGCGCACAGATGAGTTGAACTATCTACAGGGTTATTGGTAAATCATTAACAACCTCTAAATAGTAAACTATGGGACCAAACCTAAAATCGTGAAAAAAAAAATCAGCTGTTCCCTACATTTATGTTCGTATAACTCGCCAAACTCTTCTCTGGACTGATTTTATTGTGAATAGTTTAAGTAATAATTAATAAATCGTTCAAATTTTTAAACACTTTTTGTTTTACTGGCTTGCGAAAAATGTCGTATAATTTCGTAAGGTACCTAAGTAGTATTCAAGTAGGTAGGTACCTATATCTCCACCAAGCTAAGTTTACACCTCGCTGGAATGCGGCGTGTACCCGTGTACCTACGTATAATATAATGTTAAAAACAACAAATACAAAGTAAAATCTAACAAACATTTGTTTACTTTTTTAAAGTCATAACGAATCCTTTTTTACAGCCCGTACCTAAGCCTCAGTGTGACGTAAACGACGCGAGGTGCAAACTTAGCTTGGTGAGATGTAGTTGTTAGTTAACCACGCTCGCAAATGCAAATGTCGTTATTAAAACGAAATATCGACATCGCAAAGTTAAGTATTGCACATCTCTCTATCTTTTAGGTATTTAATTTTCGATTCACTGTGCCGGGCGCTAGGGACACGCCAACTGTTCTGAAGTCGGGCGGTTAAAAGGTTAATAAGGTCATAGGCCTAGGGAGAATGTAAGAAGAAAACGTGTTGCGCCGACCCCAAATGACTTTGGAGAAGAGCAGAAAGATGCAGGCCAGTAGGCCTTGCTGGGGAAACAGACAAGGAACCCAGCTACAATAGTGCTTGCACCATCTAGAGTTCGGGCTGGCCAGTTCTGATTGCCATGTGAAACCTTTGAAGGTCTATATTATGGTTTAGAAAGTAATAAGAGAGGATTAAATAGATCAGTAAGTAGACAAACTAGTGAATGAGGCAAGACTATATACTACCACTAAAGGTAGCAGTGTCTGTATGCAATAACTCTCTCTAAAATTATTGTATGTTTTACAAACCTAAAACTGGTCTCTTGTCTTGGATGGTCTATGTGCCTATTAGTCTTCAGCTCTATAAATTCCTTAGTAGACAAATATTTAACAATAGCTTCTGGTCCTAGTTCTGAAGGAGGCGGGTTTAAAACAGGTGCTTTATCACATCTGATACCGTCCATTTCAGCACCATACACTATTTTGTGGCTGTTCAATTGTGTTGTGAAAATTAATGAGAATTCTTCATTCTCATCCACAGGGACATCAGGATTTGGCTCAGAATCTGGCTCATCTGAAATTGTTTTAAAATTAAAACCATTCATTTTCATCAATAAATCACAAGATTAATAACAAGCAATTTACACTTACTTTATAAGTACATGATCTGACGTAAATAGTGGCCCAACGTTAAGGGGTCGAAACACCATATATTCAGCTATGAAATACCACAATTTAAACCAATTTTAAGCATAGGTCGCAGAACAAAATCTTTTTGAAAAATGTACCTTTTTTTTTGGTTGGGAAATTATCAAATAACTTCATCCACTCTGGGCGGAGCGGGAGGGTGTGTCAAACTCTTACTGACTAAAATCCATCCGTGTTCCTTCCTTTGCTTGTGTTGCCAGAGGCCTCGGTATCCCTTTCGAACTTTCCCGCGACCACGGCAAGCATCGGCCCAAGCGGAGCCTAGCCTAGCCTTTGAGGCGCGCGTGGAACACAACGCCCCGTCGACCTTATCGGACGGCGAGCTACCCATGAAGGCTCCTACATACTGGCGCGACGCGACACAAAGACACCGCGTGTAGCGCCACACACAAGCGGTGCCTTTGTGTCGCGACGCGTCGCGCGACAAGTCGCGCCAGTATGTAGAAGCCTTTACTCACGATCCGCAAGCCCGCGCCTACGGTGCCCGGGAATCGGCCTGGGATTCCCGACGAAATCAAAATCAAAAGTCATTTATTCAAACTAGGCTGAAAATCAGCACTTTTCGAACGTCAAAGTTACATAAGACAGTCTCCCAAAAATGCCGCCCGTCACCACTTCCTAGTGCTTTAGCTGGGAAGAAGTGGTGGAATAAACTCCCCAGCAGCACGTCTGTCTGTTTAGTTATATAAACTTGATTCTATACAAATCGTATGGAAGTAATTAACATTACGAAACACAAAACATTGGATTAAATTACACATTTGCCATACGTTAGCTAGCACGCGCCAGTATACCAACAAAAAAATGAACAAACTGTACTCAAGCAGATAAAAATTTCAACATAAAAAAAACGTAAATAGAACTTAATACCTAAATAAAAGCCTCCAGGCATAAAGGGCGTGCCCGCTTACATAAGGCAATTGCTGTAGCTCTAATTGAGAAATGATAAACTAGCCCCATCGAAGTAAACAATTACTAATAACAATTAAAACCATGATCAGCAAGACGACCAGTCACCACAAGCAGCACCCGTTCACGAGCATAACGCAAAGATCAGCCATCACCCCCCTCGCCATATTGGAGGGAAGGAGGCAACCCGACCCTACCGCAGGCAGTGACATCTTAAGGGAGCATGACGAGCTTGCTGCCGGTTGCATAGCATTATATAACCTGTCAGTAGGAAAGCTAATTCTGGAGAAAGAACATAAACATTGTCTTGAGTTAATCACAGCGACCAACTATTCTTATCGTTTAAGTAGTCATTGATACAATAGTATGCCTTTGAACAAAGGGTGGATTTTACTTTAGTTTTAAACGCATTAAAAGGCAAATCTAGCAAAGAAGAGGGCAGCATGTTATAAAAAGATATACCAAGCCCAACAAATGAGTTATGTACCTTATGAAGCCGGTGAAATGGAGCTCGTAATTTGTCCTTATTTCTGGTGTTAATATTGTGAATATCACTATTTTTAGTGTATAAGTGTATATTTTGCCTAATATACAGGGTTACAGGGAAAGTCGTACTGAATATTAAAAGAGGTTATTATTCAGGTCATTTCTGATGATTTTCATTCTGAAATAAAATGTCCGAAACTTAACCGCTAAGGAGATATTAAATTTTAAAGATTATTTTTAAAAATCCTTTATTTTTTGGCTTTTAGTCGTTTTCTTTGGGGTTAGGGCTCCTAGAGTCGGTTTTATTGATGTATCTAGTTAGAGGACATGTCCATTAATAAAAATGATCAACAGAAACTGAACCTACTACTAACAGCTTAAAAAACTGCTCGACAACGGTTAGCATTATGAATTTTCTAATAGAATGTTCTAACTTTAACAGGCTTTAGGCGTTCAAATTTTAAAGATTATTATTTTTTTTTTTTTTTTAAAAAAAAAAAAAATAATCTTTAAAATTTAATATCTCCATAACGGTTAAGTTTCGGACATTTTATTTCAGAATGAAAATCATCAGAAATGACCTGAATAATAACCTCCTTTAATATTCAGTACGACTGTATGCCATAGAAGCCAGGAGAGTTACTGACACTCATGTACGTATACTCTCCGACAGCGCCTCAGTTCTCCAATCCCTAGGGAAGAAACATAATACCTCGAGATTAACACAAGAATGTCACAATGCGCTAGAACGTATAACGGTATTGAACCGCAACACAGTGACACTGCAATGGATAAAAGGACACAGTGGATCCCTGGGCAATGACGCAGCTGACGAACTAGCCAGGAAAGCATCCGGCACGTCAGTCTGCGGACCAGAGCCAATCGTGCCCATCCCCTTCAACCAACTACGCAGGTGGCTACAGGAGCTCACCCACACACAAGCGGAGAGCTGGTGGTCCTCGGTACAGGGGTGCAGACAGTCCAGGGAGGCTATGCCATCCTTGGATAGCAAGTTAACCAGGCGCCTGTTACGCCTGAACAGGACCGGCCTGCGCCTGTTGACGGGGACCATCACGGGCCACTGCTCGCTAAACAAACACTTCCACACAATAGGCATAACGGACAGCCCTCTGTGCAGGGCTTGCATGGAGGCAGAGGAAACCGTTGCGCATGTGCTCTTCGAATGCACAGCCGTCACCCACATTAGAACAGAAACCCTCGGGGCACCTAGATCCTACACAGAGGTTCTAAACAGACCAGGAGATGTTATCAACTTCTGGAGGGAGGTGGGCTGGTTGGAATAACCACCAAAAAACGGCCGCCATGGCCCACGCACAATGGTCCACTTGAAGGACTAAGTGCGGAAACCAAACCCTCTAACATAACATAACATAACATATTCAGTACGACTTTCCCTGTAACCCTGTATAAGATGTTGGCGAAGATGAATTGTGATGCCACCGTGAGAATACCAACATCTTTAAAAAGATCTCTCAGAGAAACTCTGGCACCAAGCTGGTAAATAGCTCGAACAGCTCGTTTTTGAAGAATGAATATATTTTGAATGTCAGCGGCTTTGCCCCACAGCAGAATACCGTAGGACATAACACTATGAAAATAACTAAAATAAACTAATCGAGCTGTATCGACGTGAGTGTATTGTCTTACTTTTCTGACGGCGTTGGCGGCCGAACTGAGCCTGCCCGCTAGGCTTGATATATGAGGGCCCCACTGAAGTTTGGCATCTACTGTTATACCAAGAAAAACTGCCGAGTCTACAGTTTCAAGCACCCCATTATCTAAGACGATGTTGGGACCTAGATTCCTAACATTTGGACGCCCAGGGCGTCTCCTGCGGCGGCTAGGGGCGTGAGTGCGCGAACTTTGCCTTACTCTCATCCGTTCCGCCTCCTCCTTCGCGAGCATTACTGCTTCGCAAAAGGAAGTGACGGCTTCCCATGTCCTCTCGCTCCGTACCAGACACGGCGGTGCTCCAAACCCTCCCATGTGTAATCCGGATGATCCACACAATGGTGACACCCGAGCGTTTCCACTTTAGCCGTGACCGGTAAGGACCTGCATCAGGCGGAAGGTGAGGACGCCTTGGCGCTTCTCTAGCCACTCCTCAAAGAGGGAACTTATCGCCGCAATTGTGGCGTGCCCAGCACTGGGTTGCGACAATCGCACCTCCATGTCGCCATGACTTCCCGCCAGAGCTCTGTCCGTTGTGGCGTAGCTGAATATACGGTGTTTCAACCTCTTAACGTTGAACCACTATTGACGCCACAGCTGTATATTAAAACTTTCATATATAAGACAGAACTTGTGGAACATACTTACCGGATAAAAGGTACTGTTCAAACTTATAGCCCCATGAAGTAAACTGTTTATCTCTTTCAGTCATATTTAGTCTTCTGTTAAGTTTGTCCTCTGTATCTCTTGCACATAGATAGATTGTGCCTTTGAACAGAATAGCAGCAATTTTCCATGGCTCCCGGTTTTCATATGGAGTACAAGCTACGCAAGTCATAAGACCTCTGTAGCAAAAAAATTTTGCTTTTTCTAAGGCGTTCTCAAAAGGAAAATTCAAACGACGTTCATGTTCCAATAAAAACTTTAGTAAATCCTTCAGCTTTACATCCAGGTCGGCCGGTTTACGTATAACCTGGTCTAAATGCAAGTTTAAGTCAAAATTTACTCTATCATTACTAATACGACGTGCGTACTTGAGATTCTCTAGACCAATGTAACCAATAACCATGGGACAATCAAAACGAGGGAAAGGCCTCATGTAAATGTTTGGAGTAACATGGAGTTCTGGCTGCATCTTTATGAATAGAATTACTTCACAGAGTACACTAATTTATTTGTGTGGGAAATAGGGACTGAAAATAGTATCTTGTTAAAACATAACACAAATATGTTTTTACAGTAAACCATATAAAATTATAATGTAGTCTGTGCGGTAAACTGAAAAATCACAAGAAATAAATAAATAAATTGGTCAGGTTGACAGTGATATAGACTGTCTAAGTTTGACAGTTGAGCTGATGTCGTTCAATATTAGTCTATGATGTCAAACACAGCTGGTTTTAAGAAACTTGCCAGTGGTTTGAAAGTTGACATCACAGCCTAAGTCGTAGTTGACCTACTAATTCCATGGTTTTTATTAATTACACGGGTTTACAAGCTTAGAGCTGGCTTGGATAAAAGCCTGGAACTGAGCGAACCCCTTGGCCAAAGTAGATTGGCCATATGACCATTCACGTTAAAGTTGTATAAAACTAGTTCATTCGCCGACTGCCGCCAATGTGTCGCAAGTAAGTCTTCCCAAAGAATGATTAGTTGTGCAGTTTCCTCTTGCAAAAACTGATCTGCCACTTAAAATTTACGAAACCATGGTGTTTCCCACTACATGTAAGTATAAATTATACATCAATATAGTTTTATTACAATGTCGAACATGCCGTTACGATAGAAAAATACAGTGGTACGTTACGTTGGTATTGCAAACGCAGTCAATCTATTACTATACTCTATGCGCAGTACGCAGGCTAACAGGGGTAGGGATTTGCATAGTCATGGGACAATGTGAGCGAATGATTGATACATTTGAATGGCTTTTTATTGAAAGTTCGTGGGGATCACCCTGATTAGGATAGATTTATTGGATGGAATCAAACATGGCAGATGCGACATGATAATCCGAACGGACGCGGATTGCAACCTTCTACAAAGGGATATTGATGCCATCTATGAGTGGAGCATTGCGAACAAGTTATGTTTTAACACAGGCAAGTGCTGCGTCATGACTTACGGTAGAGGGTTGCGACCAATCCATTATGACTACAGTTTGGGTGTTGAGTTAATTGATCGTGTCACCAACATAAAGGACTTAGGAGTGACTTTCGACCGCTGTCTGAGTTTTAGAGATCACATTCTTACCCTTGCGAAGGAATCTTTCAGGCGGCTGGAATTTGTTTTGCGAAATACTCGTGACTTTCACAATCCAAATGTTATTAGGCTTTTGTACACCGCTCCGGTTCGTAGCAAACTCGAGTCCAGTGCCTGTGTCTAGCACCCTTATGTCACGACCCAAACATTGATGCTGGAAAAGGTACAGAAAACTTTTTAAGGTGTTTATTCCAAAGGTTATACCATTTCTTTCCCTTCATGTACCCTACCAACTATCTTTTAGGGACGTTGGGCTTTAACTCGTTGGAGGTGAGAAGAGGCCTTGATCAGCTCACGGTAGCCTGTAAGACCTTACGGGGACGTATCGACTGCCCAGAGCTCCATTGCCTTTTCTGCCGATTATTTGTGCCCGACAAATACATCGGACACCGTCAGAGCCGCCGGCACAATCTGTTTGCGCAAATGCCATCCAAAACTGTAGCCAGAGCCGAATCCCCAGTCTGTCGTACTCTAAAGATGCTAAATGCCCTTCTGACTGCCTACCCTGAATGTGATGTGTTTGCAGATGAATGGAGTAAAATTATGCGTACCTATATGTCTGGTGTTCTGTGAGAGAAAGTATGCAAGGGAGTCTAACTGTTCCATGATAGTTTTAAAATAAATTATTTTTAACGTAATTATTATTAATATATTAATCATTGTTTCTATGTTAATTAATGTAATTGGTGCTGTACCGTTTTAATTAACTATAAATAAATAAATAAATGATGACGGGAACTTTCTTTATTGTTGACAGACGTTACAGATAGACCACAGATTACACAGTTCATTTTGACACAGAGTACACTACTGGTACATTTTAATGAATATGCCACAGGCTGACTTATATATACATTAGATGATTACAGAGCAAATATTATGTTCCTTTACATTCGGACTTTGGAAAATATTCGAATGCGATTTTTTCTGATAATGATTCTTTTTCTGATGATCTCAATACGTCTAGCGCCACACACTTTTCTGTGTCAAAAACAGGAACTAATGAATGTTGCCACTTAATTTTTAACACATTTTCAGTCAATATGTTCAGTAACTACTTTTTTTGTGTATGTATCTGGACAAGTCAGCATCCTAATTGCGTAACACACTGGTGCCGATTCCCTTGTTCACTCACTAAATTAAATTGCATCTTTTTCTTTCTATTTCATTATGAAAAGGACAGAAGATAAATTTAAGTCCTGTCAAATTAATCAGCGCTTGACGTAAATTGACGTAACTTTAGGAGGCAAGTTTTTAACACGTCTAAACTTGTATGGAGTAGTGACAAGCGCTGATTAATTTGACAGGACTAAACTAAAATTTATCTTCTGTCCTTTTCTTAATGAAATAGAAAGAAAAAGATGCACTGAACTTAAATTTAGTTTATCACTATCTATCAATCACATACTAAATGAATTGGAAGCATATTGCTAATCCATTACTTCATAACATAATTCATATGTTTGAAAAAATAGTCTCAACGGTGGCGTTGAACTCGTATGCTATTGCAGCGTTCTCGCCATCTCACTCTGGAACGTCGCAGCGAGAAGAACCGGATACAGCGTTCAATGGACTGAGGAAAGACGGACAAAAGGACAGATGGAGAGACGGAAGACAGATGGACAGATGGAGGACACATGGACAGATGGAGAACAGACGGACATACGGAGGACAGACGGACAGACGGACGGACGGACATGGCGGTTTACTACGGAACCATAAAAAGAAGGAAACCAAATTTAATTAAATAATACACAATCTCATGCAGTCTGCTTTGTGATTTTTTAAATTCATCTTTTGCTTGTACTTACATACATATTTTACCATTCGTAAGAACGTTCCATTGCCGTAAATGCCCATGAAAATGCCCTAGTACTCTACTGCTACTCACCATGTAAAAACCCTTAAAGGTAAAACGATCTAAGGTTGCCCTCTTTACAAATCTGACACAAAAATTGTTGAAATTGAACTTCTATGAGTTTCTGGAAGTTGTCGGAAACGGGCTACAACTTTCCTTCCGTTAATTTTAACTGGTAATACTACAGTACGCTTCTGTCATAGACATATAAATATATGTTTTTATATATAAATGTCTATGACATATTAAAATGTTATGTTTTTCCGTGTTTTTCCTAGCTCGACGGCTTCTGTCCAGTCATTGAGATAGGAAAAACAAGTTGTAGGTACGCACTTTTTTTTGTAGGTATTTCCAGTCCATATATTTATCTATCTATGGTCCACTGTCTTGTCACGACCTCTTGAGTACCTATATATCCTCTGTGGTCACGACTGTCACTGAAAAAGACGGTTAGATGGTGGCTGTGTTTCTTATTTTTGAAAATCGTGAACATGTTAGCGCATTCAAAGTACCGTTTAGAGGTGTAATTTCTAAGTAAATATTGGGCAATGGTGCTAATGGTACAGGGTTGTACCATTGACTTGTTTTGATAGAAAATGGATTCTCGATTTCAGAAATGTAGGCTATGCTTGAAACTGGGAGATTTCTGTTCAATATTTGAACAAGATGAGTGTGTTAAGTTATCCGATATGGTTATGTCTTTTACTAACATTCAAGTAAGTACTAATTATTGTTAAAATGAAACCCAAAGGGTGTGTGAATAGTTTTACAGCAATAACTCTGAATCACTTTCATCATTAAAATTGTTTGTGTGACCTGTATTTCCTTCTAGATTTATGAAGGTGATGGATTGTCAGATCGTGTCTGCTCATCCTGTATAGAAAATTTAAGCACAGCGTATTTATTCAAACAGCAGTGCGAAAGAATTGACAACTTGCTAAGAAAATGTCCAGGTATGTGTGATTTTTGTGCATTTATCATTGCCTTTTATCTTCTTGCTTTAAAAATTTTGTTTGTGATAAGATTACTGCTTTCAATTATTTTTGTAAGTTACTTTTAGTTATAGATGCACAAATGAAAGTAAATTAGTATTCACATTTTTGGAATTTGTTGTTACCAGACACCAACATAAGCAAACCGTCTGTTAGTGATTACAATGACTTCTTCAACAAGGAGTTTCACATGCATGATGGCACTATGGATGGTTCCATGGAAGAATATGTGTCTGCTGAGGGTGATAACAATGAAAACTTTTTCAAAGACAACATGGATAGCAATATCTTCCATGATATAAGTGATGAGACTGACAGTGATGTTGATTCTATTAAATGTGGAGGTTGCAATGAGTCCTACAGCAAATTGGGTACCCACACTTGCCGCACTACGTGTACTATTGAGCGCAATCAACTGCAACGCTCAAGCAGTAATGAAACTCTTGTGGCATCAGATATTGTTCCAAATCAACAGCCAGCTAGAGCCACTCAGTCGTTACCCCCACGCCACACTCAGCCACTGCCTGATATACCTGAAGATATGGATGTCACGTGTGTACTATGTGATGAAAAATTTGACCAGTATGATACCTATGTCATACATTTTAACAGGTGCACAACTAATGTCAAATTGCACCATTATGTTTGTCCTGTTTGCCATGACATATACACTGAAAAATTGGCATATTTGGAACATCTCAAGGCTGAACACTTTAAAGTAACTTCAAAAGAGACTGTTGTGCATTACAAGACTGGCTTTATCAATCCGGGAGAGGATTGTGTTGATTTTGTTCCATCATTAGAAAAGACTAGGAAACCGAAGGCTGTGCGTCGTCAAATAGGTTGGTCTGTTGAGGATATTTATCAAGAAATTGATTGCAAAAAGGTTGAAGAAAAAGTTACTCCCACTTCAAGTCCCTTTAAAACATTTTTTTCAAAGTTGGGGAATGAGTGAGTTACAAATTGAATATTGGCATGTCTGGGATCTACCTAAGTATATTTCAACTGTATATTTTTACTAATTCTTTTTGCTTTACCAAATGGAATACTAAATGCTTTGTTGCTCCAAAAAGTTTCAATAACTATTTTTTACCTTGAGCTCTGAGTGTTTTGTTAGTACTATGGGAATTAACTCTTTAATTTAAAAATCTATCTATAATTCTATATTATTTAATATCTATTTTTGTATAGTCTTCTAGATTTAACATGCCAGGTTCCTTGTTGTAGCTATAAATTGGGTAATATTTTAATAAGTAAAACTGTATTTTGGTTTTCACCGGAACTACAGTAAATTCTTTTTTCTATATAAATAATGTAAATATAACTCAATAATTTCTAATGTTGGAATTTAGAAAAGGTTTTAGACAGTATTTATTCAATTTTTAAATTACTTTCACAGAACTTTCAGTAGGCAGAGTACACCCAAAAAAGTGAGTTTTCGTAAATTAATAGAAAGTGGCAAAGAGAAGACTGCAAATTACTTGCCATTTCAGAAGTATATCCAGAACTACAAACTCAAAAAGAAAGGGTCTAGTTACAGCCCAATAAAGGGAAAGATGCAGGTGTCCACTAAAATCAAAGCCAGTCTTCAGGAAATTACTTCAGGTAAATAAAATAAGGTTTTATTCTTTTATTTAAATAAATTAAATTTTCTATCATAATTTGCAGACACAATTATGCTTGTCTAAATCATGAGTAAAAAAATAATAATATTGCAGGTTTTTCTACTACAGAATTCAATCGCATACAAGTCTTATAATTTGTAGTCCATGGTCAGACCACAGTTGTAAAGTTTAATTTGTATGTTCTGTTTCAGACAGTGATTATCATTCTCCAAGTGGCACATCTGAGGAGTCATGGAAGTTGAAACAGAACTTAATATGTGCCTGTGACAAGAAGGTGTTTATGCTATCTGAAAGCATTAATGTAAGTAAAAAAGAAAACAGCCAATTGTGTGTCCGACCATGTAAAATTAAGGGTTCCATAGTCGGGATGAATTTATCCGAAGAGCAACCTTAACATTGTAGTTGAAAAACATGTTCCCCCAAACATTCCAACTGCAAATATTTTGTACGCACAATATTGAGAGATGTACCATGTTATTTTAGAACTATTTATGTTATTGAGAACTATTTTCTGTATTTTTGTTGTTATAAATACAGATAATAGGTATGGTAAATTTTCATCTATTTTCTTAAATAACTTTTACATACATACATACATAAACTCACGCCTTCTTCCCATGGGGGTAGGCAGAAACTATAGAACGCCACCTGCTACGCTCCTTACATACTCCTTTCGCTTCGTTTACGTTCATACATCTGGTCATACACGCACGCCGGTTGCGAGTACTACGCACCTGACCTTTTTGAAGAACATCACCAATGAGGGCACTATATGTCTTTCTGGGGCGTCCCCTCCCGGCATTTCCACTCACATTAGCCTTGTAAATACCTTTTGTTAGGTGCCTTTCATTCATTCTCTCAACATAACCAAACCATTTAAGCATACTCTTTTCAAGTTTTGTCACTAAAATTGAAAAATACTACATTGAACTAATACCTTGGGGGTACTAGTTCAATATAGAATTATTTGATACTATATATTTGCTTATCATGGTGGTTTCGCCGGAAAGGATACTTCGCAGCGCAACCACTTTAAATAAAAGTTTACGTCGAAACTATAGATATAGACTTTTTTTAATAGGACTAGAATTTTATAGACATTCCATAGACTTTTTTTAAGTAACTAATACTTGTAAAAGCTTAGGTGGTTCCGCCAGGGAGCATGACGTCTTTCTCTTCATAAAAAGTTTATTTTTATTTAGACAACTATTCGCCGAATGTCGCATAACAGACACTATTATTCGGTATTCGACGAATAACAGACACTATTTTTCGAATATAAAATTCGAATAACAAAAAATTTCGAGTAATACCGAATAATAGCGAGTATTTGTGGCATCTCTACCTTTCGTTTGATACGTAATACAGTGCAATAGCAAAAATTTCGACTGCCCCCAAGAAGTGACCCTCATATACGAAATTAATTTATTTACGATACACGTCCGTATTTGGACTCGTATGTGTACCAAGTTTCAACTTAATCGGTCCAGTTGATTTGGAGCAAATTGGCTGTGACAGACGAACAGACACACACAAGTGATCCTATAAGGAATCCGCTATTTCCTTTTGAGGTACGGAACCCTAAAAACTAATATAATTTAGACCAGAAACTGGGGCATGCACTCTCGTGTTCGACGTACCTACGTATATCGGTTCACAGCATCTGCTTTCTAAAAGGCCTCTGAGTAAGAGGGAACGCACCATATAGCATATATGGTGCGTTCCCTCGTAGTCGGAGCGCGACAGCATTGTCGCGCTCCGACTTATTATTACAGCACATGTGCAAAACTTTTTTTTTTAGTTTGTGTGACCTGTTGACATCTTCATGATAACAATCATTAATCCCTATCTTTCATAGAACCGCGAAAGAATTGCAGCGATGATAAACGAGTTAGGCGGAGTTGTAGCAGAAAACACAAAAATGGAGATGTTGGCAACTCATTTCGTAGCAGTGTTGCCAAACGACACGTTCACGGGTATGATGGTATGCGCCCTCGCTACCGGCAAATGGTTGATAAATGTCAACTTTATCTACGACAGTTTTAGGTGCAAGAAGTTCCTGCAGGTATGTCTTAAAATTACTGTAGAAGAACATAGAAGTATATTATTTTGTTTTTCCTTTTTATTGTATTTATTTGCAATTGGTCATCGGACCATAAGCGAATTCGTTCCATGTCTAATGGTGTTGTGGTGGAGCAGCCAATGTTGCGCCTCGCACTTATAGTTGGTTCCTATTCAGCCTTTTTACTACCGCTGTCGGGTTTAACAGTTCAGTAACTAGTGGGTTTAGGTTAGGCATGCCTTTTTTTTATGCCTTGTGTTGTCTTTTGTACTGCTCGATTTCAGAGTTTACTGATGGCATTTGTAGTCGTGGATTTCGTTGTTTCTAGCAAACCAACTGCAGGCAGAGTTTGTTGGCTTTGCTGGCAACGCCCCTTAATTGGATCCCATAGGTCCATATTGGCTTAAGGACCAAATTGTAGATGAGGAGTTTGATGTCTACAATACAGATAGTGGAACTTGTGGTTTATCTCGTCCCTTTTATTTTTAATGTGATGCTTCTATGTTAGACCCCTATCTAAGTGGATGCCAAGATACTTTACACAATCTCTGTGTGGTAGGATATCGCGTCTAACAGGTGGGGTGTTTCCGTGCCTGAGCGGTGATATGGTTACACTTAGATGCACTCGCACGTATCCGCTACTTACAGAGCCATAATAGGCTATGTCGTCGGCATAATTTGCTATTGTCATGCCTTCCAATGTGGGTAGAACTGATGTAAATGTGATTTACAACACTGGACCAAGAACAGATCCCTGTGGTACACCAGCTTTCACTTCAAACAATCTTAATCTTGCTTCACCCTGTTTTACTTGTCGGCAGCGGTCGGATAAATACGACTGAATTGGTTGAGCAGGAACATTGAGTGCGGAAATTTTTGCTTTACTTTAGCCAGCAATCCTTTGTGCCAGATGCGGTCAAAAGCTTGTTGTACATCAAGAAATTCCGCTGAGCAATACTTTTTACATTCAAAAGCCTGTCTTCCTGTTTGGTAAACTCTCTCAACCTGTTCTATTGTTGAGTGAGATTTCCGAAAGCCAAACTGGTGAGACGGAACATCATTGATGTCCATGCACGGTTTTAGTATGTTAAGGAATATCCTCTCCCACAGTTTGGAGAGTATAGGCGTTAAGCTTATCGGCCGATAAGACGAGATTCATGTTCAGGTTTACCTAATTTGTGGATCATGACAAATTTAGAGATTTTTCACAGGGGCTGGCTTCAGAGAAATCAAAATCTTGTCAAGCAATTTTGACCGTCTAGAGACCCCATTAGGACTACGACCAAATTCGATCGTAAAGCGATCGTTATCTATGTCGAGACTGCAGAGCCAGGTAAGGAAAGTGAGATGTTCGAAAAGTTGCGTTGAATAGACTGGCTAGGAAATAAATACATTTTCTGGGAAGATTTTTAATCCATACTTAATAATCTTCTCAGAAAACGTATTTCTTGGCGTGATCAGGACGAATCAGTAGTCTTTAGCTAGATCTTGTTCCAATACTGTGCAATTTCATGCTCATCAGCAACTCTCGTTGGGTTTGAATACAGAATTCAGATGCATTGCGAATACCTCAGCCTTTTCCAAGTCAGTTCTTGCCCAGAAAGCTTGTGATCTGATTGGAGGATAAGATTGTTGAGGCTTATCTAAGTTTTTAGGAGGAGGGCCACCTCCAGAGCGAGTTCGCTCCAACTCCTGTAGGTGCCATAATCTGTAGTTTCCTTGTCAACGTTAAATTATAGACTACAGCCTTTAACTCCTTTGCTGAAATTGAGTTTATCAAGAGGATGTCGGGATTGATAACGGGTTAGAAGAACCCGTTATCAATCCCGTTTCAGTCGGCGTTTTTCTAGGATTTTTTGCATTATGTCTGGTGGACGAGAAGGGTTGCTGAAACATTTGGGCCGAGAGGGTTTGTCGATCCAGTCAGCCACTTGAATAGCGTTCGTGAGATATCTTCAGGCATTATCAACATCATTTTGGTTGTTCAGTAAAAGTAGCAGTAAATTTATATGTATCTCTATCCTTACAATTATGAAGAAATCCAAGAGATCCGGCAGTTTCTTTAGGTCGCTAGGCCAGTAGGCAGCCCCTCCGTTAATCTATAACGTTAAGCAATAGAATAACGAAGGGGCCCGCTGGATGGAAACTGAAATTAAATGCCATTTCTGCCTTTGTGGCGACGAAAATATTCAATGAGTAATTGAATATCTTCGTTCGATTAGGCAGGTACATTCAACAAGCTAACAGTCTACACCGGTGTCGATGCTGTGGCTCAACTCGCCATGGGATCTGGAGGCAAAAGTCCTCGCGCACGAATGGGAGCGGCGCGAGGAGGCGAAATGCCGGGGCGTAACTCCGCTGCCGCGAGAAATCACGGCACAGGGGACAGAGCTCCGGCAGGATCTCATGGCGACATGGAGAATGCGATTGTCGCAACCCAGTGCTGGGCACGCCAAAATTGCGGCGATAAGTCCCCTCTTTCAGGAGTGGCTAGAGAGGCGCCACGGCGTCCTTACCTTCCGCCTGACGCAGGTCCTCACCGGACACGGCAGTTTCGGGAGGTTCCTGTGTCGGATAAGCCGGGAGGAAACGCCCGGGTGTCATCACTATTTGGATCGCCTGGAGGACACGGTGGAGGTTTGTCCGTCTTGGGCACCGTCTTGTCCTGGTGGAGGCAATCGGCAGCAGAGATCTCTCGCGTCCGACCCTGGTCCAGGCCATGGTACGGAGCGAGAGGGCATGGGCAGCCGTCACCTTTTGCGAAGCAGTAATGCTCGCGAAGGAGGAGGCGGGACTGTTGAGGTCAAGGCAAATTTCGCGCCCTCTCGCCCCTAGCCGTCGCAGGAGACGCCCTGGGCGTCGGGAATCCTGGGCGGATTTCCGGCCACCGTAGGCGCGGGTTTGCGGACGGTGAGCATTGGGTAGCTCGCCGTCCGATAAGGACCACTCCCGAATCGACGGCGCGTTGTGTTCCACGCGCGCCTCAAAGAGATGTCAGCACAAGTGTAGGGGTCCACTAGGGCCGATGCCTGCCGGGGTCGCGGGAAAGTACGAAAGGGTTACCGAGGCCCCTGGCAACACAGCCAACGGAAGGGGCTAAAACCCACGCGTGTTCCTTACACGCGTGGGTTTTAGTCAGTAAGAGTCTGACACACCCTCCGCACCGCCCAGAGTGGGAGAAGTTATTTGATAATTTCCCACCCAAAAAAAAACACACATTATTTATCTCTTTTATCGTCATTCCCTACATTCAAAGTATTTATTTTACAGGAATATCTCTATGAGTGGCTCAAACATCCAAAAATATTGGAAATAGACTCGACAAGTGTGGAAGTGGCGAAGGCAGCCGTTTACTGGCATTTGGAGCTTGATGCACTCAATGCCAAGTACCCCTTTGAGGGGAAACAAATCGTTCTCATCATGAAGAGGAAATATAGGCAATATTATCAGATGATATTCAAAACTTTGAAAGCAAAGCCTGTTAATTATGATCCAAGGTCAGTAAGCTTATTTTATATCTGCACTTTGCCAGTGACTTCGTCCGCCCTTGCCTAACCCATAGGAATTTCGAAAAAATCCGCTTTCTTCAATTTCAGCTTTCTAGGTCCAAAGGTTTGGACTGGGCGTTCATGAGTCGGTTCTTTCTATTGGAAATGTAACGATATTTTTTGGCTCTCCCACATGTTGAAAGTTGTTATTTGATTTTTGTTGAACATTTTATTGCTTTAAAAATCTGAAAACTTCCTGTACTGGTAAAACGGGGTGAATCGAAACTCAAGGGTGAATAGAAACAAGACTTTAATTTGGTTTTTCACTTTGATACCATAATATCGGCCCCTAACAAAGCATCGACTTTTTATAAAAAAAAATCATTATTAAGTGGATATATTTAAATGCTGCAAAAAATATTCAAATATCAAGAAAATACCCTTTGAAGTTCTGTTTCTATTCACCCTTGAGTTTCGATTCACCCCGTTTTACGGTACTAGAGTTCCTTTCTCAAACATAATAGCATTTTTTCGTAAGCTTCTTTTGTTCTAATTCTAAGAGAGCGAAGACATTTGTTTGCCAATGAATACTGCGCTGTGCTGCGCCTCGTCAGATGTGCGCCGCGCCGCCGACCCTCACAACGGACCCGCACAAATTACCACGTGTAATTCAAAATAATTTTTCACAGGACTCCAGGCAGTTGCTGCACAGCAGATTACTGTTTCGTCGACATGAAAATTATTGAAAGAGTTAAGCTGCGGTTTTTCGCACGTCATAATGTTCCCGTATTTCCGTATCAGTACATATTGGTGTACCTGTTGAAGAGAGGTCAAGTAGAAGATGAATACAAGTATCTCTTGCAAGACTGCAAGAAATATGCAAGAGACACAATGTTCTTGCTAAACGATACTTATTAACGCTTTCAAGGACACTGAATGAAACAATAGAAGTTTTATTGTTATGAATCCTATGGTCGTTTAGTGTCCCTAAACGTTTTAATATATTTTTGTAGAATTGAAATTCTTATATTTTTGTTGTTTTTATTATTGTTGCAAAGGTGGTATGGGTAGGTAGATTGACATTATACATTTTATATAATCGACATAAACATTATATTTTATACAAAATAAGCCATATTATTTTAAGGAATAAAGATATTATATTTCTATAAAATATTTGGTTTAATTTATAGTCTTATTATCAGGTGCGAGTTTTGCGTGCGGTTGTCACTCTTGGTGGTTTGCTGTGCGTGATAATTTGTTGGTCTTGATACCTTTTTCTGCCAATCTTCACCTGTAAGAGAATAAGAAAAATAATGACGAGTGACTATTAAAGTCCTTTTAATACGTGCCTGACCGCAACAGCCATAATTATGGTAAAGCCACGAGGGTAAGGTATATTAAGGAACAGCTCGACAATAATATCTGAATTCATGATTCATTAATAAGTCGTCAAGATGACGGCAAATATATTGTGATCATTTGGTGGAAGATGGATATTTATGCTTCCACATATTTTGGACATGTCACATATTCTTGTAATATAAGCGGCACTGATAGATAGAAGAAAACCCGAAACCTTTAGGTTTTTATACTGCCGAAATGATGTTAGATATATTTTGGCGTCGTATGTCTCGTCAGATAGTTTTGGTGTTCGTTCAATGTCGCATAATTGTGCTGCCACTTGTAGGTATAATAACATGTCTTCAACAAATGATCACATATTTATAAATGCTGTCATCGATATTATTGGATGAATCATGAAATCAGATAATATTGCCGATGTGTACATATTATTATATTAATGCTAGTGACTAACAAATACACAACTATCAGTCCATCATGTGGAAAATAATTGTAATAATATTCTTCATCATGGCAGACCTACGTCAAAGTATTGTATGTGTTCAAAGGTCATACCAAAAGAAGATTTGGTTTCGACTAAATACAACCGTGGATATACGTGTAATGCTCGACTACTAACACACGAAAGCCTTACTAAAAAATATATCTGGTTTTTCATAGGTACCTTTGTATACACAATCCAACACGCAACTGTTGCTAATATAGTGCCTACCATTCCCCAAATTTGGTCGGAACTGGGAAACGTGTCGTCGTTCAAATTAGGTTTGAGTTCTGGTTCATCACAACTACAAAAAGAAGCTATATAGGGAAACATTGTTACTATAATTTAACTGTCAATTTTTAACACTGTTCGACATTACCAATGACTACGGTTTGTATAGTAGGAATGAGTGCTGGACACTAGCTATCCACGGAGGTCGAATATCTCTACATTACCTATTCATTTTTGGAAAATAGAAGCATAGTCACAGTGACATGTGGCTGCGGTGCAGCTAATCGGTGCTACGTCGTCCTACAAATAAAGCAGTATCGTGATGTCGTGTACATTGCTTATTTTTTATTATACATATAAAAAATGGTTGAACTGTCAAAAAATTCTAAGAATCGAATGAAGGTATGCATCCCGCACTGGGCCCGCGTGGTTGATTATAGTGGGAACACTATGTGTAGGCTGATTTATGTTAAGACCGACCCGAATCTGCGGGCTTAGGACGCTCGTGGCCACTTGCGAGCAGTATGCCAGACTACATGGTCTGGCATATAATGTTAAGAAGAGTGTGGTCATGGTCTTTGGGGCCAGAGGTAAGTACCCAGATGCTGTATTTTCAGTGAAGTTGAGCGGTAGGCCCCTTGTGAAGGTAGACCAATTTAAATATCTGGGTCACTTATTGACCACTGACCTCAAAGATGATCAGGATATTGGAGAGCGCTGTGTGTGAGAGCTAACATGATTGCCCGCAGATTCAGGCGTGCCTCTAAAGAGGTTAAGCGAACTTTATTTAGTGCTTACTGGCACGTCTTTTACTCTTGCAGTCACTGGGCTCATTATACTCAGAAATCATACAGCGCCCTTCGCGTTCAATACAATAACGCATTCAGGGTGCTGATGAGGTTGCCCCGATACTGCAGCGCGACAGGGTGTTTGCTGAAGCTCGCATTGACTGCTTCTACACTAGAGATGAGTCCGATATCATGTCACATGTTAAAATCATCGATATTTTAAAATCATTTTATCATGCAATGACAACGACAAAATCATCAATGCTTTTAAATCATTACTTGAATGAACGCGGACTTCGGTGATTCGGATCGGATGGGTTCGGGCCGTCTCGGGCGCTGCGGTGTGATTTGCGACGGCGAATGGCAACAATGCTTTCACTTGCGTTGTTTACAATATGCGCGGCAAATCACGAATGCTATTTATCTAGCATTTAGTATTTCGCGAATCATTGTTTTGGTTAGACGAGGACGACCAACCACCCTTACCTAATTTAATTTTACGCATACGAAATACGTAGTGTAGTGTTGACTCACTATAATTGGACTTTTGATACGTTTTAGTGAATTTAGTTTGGTGAAGTGTACCATAGATTTTAAAACCAAGTTAAGACATTTTTTTAGGTACTTAGTACTTTGTGCAGTTTGTTAATATAAAAAAAACATACGTTTTGATACGTAGACAACGTGACGTTCTACAGTGGGTGTACTTACTATATTTTTCTATCTTATAGGCAAGAAACGTTTAGTGGTAGGTTCTTAGTTTGTACCTAAATATTCAAAAATGGCTTCAACTGTAAGAAAAACATCCAACGTATGCAGGAACGCCAGATTGCCATGATATACTAAATAGTCATATCTTGCAGCAAATACCACTAATGGAATCATATTGATGATTTCCATGATTATTAATCAATGCCTAAATAATACCCTGCCATGAATGTCACAAACTAAGAATATTTGAATTACGCGGGCTAACTGACAAACTCGATCCATGCTTAGATACATAACTAATGATAATTTCACTAAGCCGTTCCGCGATCATTTCAGTATCTACTCACAATTGAAGTGACGAGATCTAATACTCAAACAAAAATCATTGATGATTTTGTCATTGTTCCCGTCACCGATATTTTTTTGTCATTGTCATGCAGTCATTGATACAATAAAATCATCACTCAGCCCATCTCTATTCTACACTGTGATGCGGAAGCGGTGCGCATCCCTAGTTAGTAGGGTGCGGGGCAGCACCAACAGCATCCTGTCTATGGTAGCAAGCAGGCTAGATTGTGCATTTGTGAAACACTCATTGACTTAAAATATATGGACTGGAAATACCTACAAAAAAAAGGTGCATACCTACAACTTAATATTGGCGCATAAAATGGCATGGGTGTTACTATAACTAGTATCGATACTAGTCTTATATCACGTTTGGATCATAATTACATACATAAAGTCCGTTGTAACAGAAAAACATGAGTAGGTTAACTTACGTTCTGTTACCTGAGAATAAAATTTATGTCGTGTTGTTTTCTGCACAGAAATAAAAACGCTTTTTAATTGCATCACGTTTACGTATTTAAGTCAACAGCAGTAAGAGATAGATCCGTTGGAAGGCCATAGCCCAGTAGCTTCTGTTAGGTATGCGGAGCCTAATGAAAAACAAGAAAATCTAGTGATTGGTGCCGATTCCCTTGTTCACAAACTAAACTAAAAAGTTCAGTGCATCTTTTTCTTTCTATTTCATTAAGAAAAGGACAGAAGATAAATTTTAGTTTAGTCCTATCAAATTATGATTAATTTGACAGGACTAAACTAAAATTTATCTACGTCAATTTACGTAAATTGACGTAATTTTAGTAGGCAAGTTTTTAATCACGTCTAAACTCGTATGGTGTAGTGACAGGCGCTGGTTAATTTGACAGGACTAAACTAAAATTTGTCTTCTGTCCTTTTCTTAATGAAATAGTAAGAAAAAGATGAACCGAACTTAAATTTAGTTAAGTTTGTGAACAAGGGAATCGGCACCACTGTCTTGTTTGTGAAAAAAGGCTCCGCGGCTTTCATTCTCTTCTCCCTGCTGGGAGAAGATAATTTTTATATTATGTGTTAATGAGTAGTGGATTAAAAATTAAATAAAAATTATTTTAATACCTTTGTTTATTGGTGTGGTAATGATTATAGTATAACGTTTGATTAGAAAAGTAGTACATTATGATACAAGTGTGTAATGATCAATACAAGGTAGTGATCAATGCAAGGAAATGTGAAATGTGCACCGTGTCCACGATTCGATGGGGTAACTGCAATAGAGGCATTACAGTAGATGTACCAGAAACATCAGATTTTTAATGTTGCTTGTTTCACACAAAACATATGACTCTTGATATTGTATTTTGGCGGGCACATGAAAAAATTTGGTACCTACTAATATTATGATAATCACATTTATTTATTTCAGGCCAAAGGGCCGGGCTATTAATTTATTAATCAATCATTTTAATACACACTTACCGAAAATACTGTAGGAACAGAGTTATTATGTAATCTCATTACACCAAGTGTTCTATTGAAACAATTTTCTTCAAAGTGAAGTGAACACAGGTAGATACCATTCTTTATTTCGGGGATTAATATTTCTTCACCAATAGCCTCTAGCCACTTTTTCTTTAACCCTTTATTTTTAGGAAAGCTATAAAAAAGGCAAGTATTTTTATCAATAATGGACATTGGTTAGAGCTGCGGAACTAAACAAATAACAAAATGATGACGTCTTGTTTTAGGATCACTTATAACTCTGTGGGACGGTCTCTCAGACCGTAAACCACGGGCCGGACCTAACAAGGTCACTCGGACCGATTAAGACACGCAGAATAATTTCTGTTAACATCGCAGATTATAACCGATATCGTTTCAGCGGAAGAACTAGTTTCGGAAAGTACGGTACGGCGTCACCTCGCATTGGTACAACACTATTCCTCTATGACATATTGTAAACAAACGAATGAAATAATAAATATTAAAAAAGGTCTGGTATAGGGAAATGAACCCAAATATCAATACTTTAGCAATAATTCATGTTTCCTTAACATTTTTTTCATGGAATGTGTATTATTGTATGTACTATTGCATGAAAACCGGCTACTAACCTGTGTAAAGATAATCGACGTTGATTTTCATTCTTCCTTGCACTACACTTCACAAAACAACACACAGGCATGTTGAATTGCTGTTTTCCAACATTCACATGCAGTTTTAAAGGTAAATAATTCGTAATTTTCCCGCAAATCTCAATAATACAAAAAGTAAACAACCATTTGACATTGACAGCAAAGCTACCACGAAACTTGGTGCATAAAATGGCTGATATGCCACCTACCTACAACAGTCGCTACGTCACGACAAAATTTTACCATAATGAGCAACAACTTAAATATTGTTGTCTCTTTTATCAAATACGATTATTTTATTAGAAATAATGAGACAAAACGATATTTCACATTCTGTATCGTATTTCACTCATATTTGTATAAGCAAATGTATTTATACAATAACGGGGCGCCTCCATGTTTTTCCTGTCTCAATGGAACTACTGCTGCGGGGTATCAGCTGGGCCTGTCACCTTGCAGCAATGATGTCACATATCGGCGCCGATTCCCTTGTTCACAAACGAAACTAAATTTAAGTTCAGTGCATCTTTTTCTTTCTATTTCATTAAGAAAAGGACAGAAGATAAATTTTAGTTTAGTCCTGTCAAATTAATCAGCAACTGTCACTACTCCATACAAGTTTAGACGTGATTAAAAACTTGCCTACTAAAATTACGTCAAGCGCTGATTAATTTGACAGGACTAAACTAAAAATGATCTTCTGTCCTTTTCTTAATGAAATAGAAAGAAAAGGATGCACTGAACTTAAATTTAGTTTAGTTTGTGAACAAGGGAATCGGCGCCATTGTTTGTGTTAATGTTTTACTAACATAGTTTGTAAGTATTTTGTTACTAACACGTTGAGTCTTGTTACTTGATTAAATGAATTATTATTATTTACGTGTATGGGAGGTCCCATAAACATTTTTTTAGTTCCAAGTCTCTAAGCTATGCCGGGGGCAGACAGACAGATGGACGTGCGCAACATGGCGAAACTATAAGGGTTCCTTGTTGACTACGAAACTCTAAGAAAGAAGGGCTAGGACCATAGGAGTGAAAATGGAGCCGAGTTTAATCGATTCAGCGTCACTGACCCAAGCGTGACGGTTCAGTTTTGTCCAGAAAGAGCACGAAGTGCTCTAGTAGATGATTTCACTTCAATAAAAACACCTATTAGTTCCTACCTATTACTGTGTAATAAATGTGGATAAAACTAGTTTACTGTGCAGTCTGTAAAGTGGGCTATATTATGTTGTAGTCGGTAGAGTGGGCTCACAAAACATTATCGCGTCAAGGTCAGTCCATAGACCAATAGATTTATTTTATTAGTTGGCAACACAGAGTCAGAAATTTGGGGAGAAACAGGATTATTTCAACTACAGATTTCCACAAATCATGGCTTTTACCATACAAAAGTCACGTTTACTTACAGCCTTATCGAGATTATTTACGTATACTAGTTATAGGCGTTGAGTTACGAACTTACGAGTTCCATTACTCACCATTGTATCGTCGCGGTCTCGCAGTAGTTAGAGCTCAGTTGTCTTTAATCATTTATAAATAATAACGGGTAGAGAGCAGCACTACTTACCTTAAGTACCGGACGTAGGTATTTACAAAAGTAATCTCGTGCATTCAAGTGACTTGTGAGAGTTGTGAGTGACAGTGTAATTTTAATTGGATCTTAAAATCTTAAAGTGCTTCCGTACTTTCGAAAATGGGTTGTTGTTATTCATATGAAGTAAGTGATTTTTATTATTATGGTTACGGTATAATTTTTACTCGTTAATTTTATAACTCATCAAACATTGTATTGTATTTGTAATGGTTTAAGTCAATTGTTACAATAATCATCCGAAATGTTAACGTAAGTGAAGTTTAGTTTAATAAGTTATTATGTACCTACCTATAGATAAAATTTACCTAACATTAAACAATATATCATTTATATGAAAAGCATAATATTATAAAAGTTATTATTGGACAAACGAAAATCACAACTTGGCTGAGCATACTAACGTTCAACATAGCATAAAAGTAGTTGTAACTTGTATTTAGCTGCATAATAAACCTAGGTACATTTACTTACACATCTGTCCAACTGCAACTGCAATTTATGTTATAATTTTGTAGGAAGAAGACCCAACGCCTCCCGCTCACCCAGTGTATGCGATAAGGAGGCCTACGCCAGCCGCAACTACATCGCGAAGCAACTATGATTCCTATTACAATCAGTACAGGGTAAGGTTTTTTATATTTTATTGTACTTAGTATTATTCTAATGGAGTTGTGAAAACAAACGACCAGTGGTCAACATTGTCGCGGGAAGGTACGAATGGGTCAGCGAGGCCCCTGGCAACACAGGCAACAGGAAGGAATACGGGTGGGTTTTAGTCAGTAAGAGTCTAACACACCCTCCCGCTCCGCCCAGAGCGGGAAAAGTTATATGATGATTTTCCATCCCAAAAAAAAAAAAAGTGGTCAACATTAGCCCTGGATCGAAAGAGCTGGAAGTTATGGGGTTATTTAATGGAAACCGGCCAAGTGCGTGTCGGACCATGTACCTATAATGAAGAGTTCCGTAGTTGGGATGAATTTATCTCAAGAACGAAATTAACATTGTAGTTGTAAACCGGCCAAGTGCGTGTCGGACCACGCACAATGAAGGGTTCCGTAGTTGGGATTACTTCGGACGAATTTATTCCAAAAACAAACTTAACATTGTAGTTGAAAAACCTGTTCTCCCATACATCGATATATGCCACGGTCAATTCTCCAACTGCACATTTAAGTTGGTCGACTATAACTCGCTAACCTGTAAAGCCTACTTAGCCGTAATAGATTTCCTTTTAATTTCACTAAATGTACTACTGCCATGAATTTTTTCACATCTCCATAAACAACCATTTAGCTGGCAGGAAGGGGGCACTTGACTCTAACTAAAATTAGCACTTTAAAAGTGGATCCTTACATCGAATAGTGGTGTTCACAGACCTGCAATATTTTTGAACGCCCTATCCAACGATACCCATGGGGTAGACGTGAAAAAAAAATATCATCCCCACATTACGTGCGAGGGGGCTCTAAAAAAATATTTTTTTCGAGATTTTATTTTAGCACTTTGTCGGCGTGATTAATATGTATACCTATGCCAAATTACAGCTTTTTGACGGGGTCAGACAGACAAACAGATAGACAGACAGACAGACGTTTGTCTGTCTGTCTGTCTATCTGTCTGTCTATCGGACATGGCGAAACTAAAAGGTTTCCTTGTTTACTATGGAACCCTAAAAACATGTTCCCCAATACAACAAATTTAAGTTTGTACGCACAATATTACCATCTTTAAAACTACTTATTTCAAAATATATTTTACAAAATATACCTATTTGAAATCCTCATAACAAGTCCTTTCATTTGTTAGGTCACACGGTACAGTTCGCAATGTTTTTTTTTTAATTTTCTCATTTCCCGCAAAAGTGAACCCCATATTCAAAATTCATACGAGTTCATTTATGTAATTGTTTATTTTTTATTTGACTGTATAAGTCAATGTTTTTTAATTAAGTTTAATGTTAATTTATTAGTGACATAATCTTGTCATTACAATGTGTTTTTTATGAGTTGTATTGCAACAAGTGGTTAGCTAGCGACCTCGACAATTGATTACACTATTCTTGCCTGAGCAACCGGCAGTAAGTTCGTCATGCTTAGGGTTGCCATTCGTCCCGATATATCGGGACTGTCACCGTCATTAGGCCTTCTGTCCCGACGTCCCGACAAAACACTATTACGTCCCGTTTTATCGCGCACATACACACACATGTGCGCGATAAAACGGGACGTAATAGTGTTTTGTGACTTTCATCGGTCGAGCCAGTGGACCGATGAAAGAAATCGCCTGCTGCCGGAGACTGTGGAGTCGATATTACAGTGTCAGGTTAACTTCAATATGACTTGCACGGAGTTTTATACATATCTAAAAGGACAGAAAGAATTACTTAAAAAAGTAAAGTCTTCAGCAAAATATGACCAAGCTACGTCTAGCACTGCTTCCATACAGTAGAATTTGTATTTTTTTTTTTAATAAAATATATTCATATTTAATTTTTTTTTTCTCTTTGCGTCCCGACACGAGCCTTGCCAAATATGGCAACCCTAGTCATGCTCCCTTAGATGTCACTGCCTGCGTAGGTAGCGTTGGGGGTCGGGTTGCCTTCTTCCCTCTAATATGGCGAGGGGGGTGATGGCTGATCTTTACGTTATGCTCGTGAACGGGTGCTGCTTGTGGTGACTGGTCTTCTTGCTGACCATGGTTTTATTATTGTTATTAGTAATTGTTTATGTATTTTACTTCAATGGTGCTAGTTTATCATTTTTCACTTCGAGTTACACCAATAGCATTATGTAAGCGGGTACGCCCTTTATGCCTGGAGGCTTTTATTTAGGTATTAAGTTCTGTTTACGTTTTTATGTTGTACTTTTTATTTGCTTGAGTACAGTTTTCATTGTTTTGTTGGTATATTGGCGTGTGCTAGCTAACATATGGCAAGTAATTTAATTTAATGTTCTGTGTTTCGTAATATGGATTACTTTGCATACAATTTGTATAGAATCAAGTTTATATAAATAAACAGACAGGTGTGCTGCTGGGGAGTTTGTTGCGCCACTTATTCTTCCCAGCTAAAGCACTAGGAAGTGGTGAAGGGCGGGCGTTTTTGGGGGACTGTCTTTAACGTTCGAAAAGTGCTGATTCTCAGCCTAGTTTGAATAAATGACTTTTGATTTTGATTTCATTTATTTACGTTACACGTTCGTTTTTGGGTCTCAGAAATTCACATGACTACCAAATTTCAACTTAATCGGTCCAGTAGATTCGGACAGACAGACAGACACACGAGGGGTCCAATATGGGTTCCGTTTTTTCCTTTTGAGGTACGGAACCCCAAAAAAGGAATATTGTTATATTATAGTTATCAGTTTATCATGGTTCTACTTACTATAAAATAAATAATACATATTATAAAAGTTTTCATTTAGAAAACACTTCAAACGCAATCAGTTAGTCATCATTTAGGTCAGGGATTCCCAAACTATTTTGGGTAAGAGACCCCTTTTGCAAAATGAACTCATACCTCAGACCCCCATAACCAATTTTTTTCATCTTGTACGAACTTGTGCACGCTTATCCACTTTTTGAGTTTTTAAAAGTACAACAATGTTACTTCCTATGAAAACATTAGTCATTCTTATAACAAGTTGGTACACGTAACACAACTTATACAGTATCTTGAACGTTTCAAATAAGAACTTGGGTTAATTAACAGGGGTCGATTATTAGACCTCGTCGACCCCCAATATCAGTTTTTGTTTATGTCGACCCCTGAGAAACCGATTTCGACCCCTAGGGGTCGATATCGACCACTTTGGGAATCCCTGATTTAGGTAATAGGCACAATACACATTGATGGACTTTTTGAGTACACTTTTTCTTCTTATGCTGAACGCGTACTAGCATGGGTACGGGTTGATTCTAACTTGATGGCGGCTCTGAAGTGCGCTACTCGCTGCGCAGTACCCCACCCCTCACCCCCGGTGACAGGTGAATTTATTACTGCGCAGCGACTCGCCTCATGTTCGGAGCCGCCATAAAGTTTGAATCGGGTTGTAATAAGGGTAAAAAGTGGTCTGCTAGAAAAACCGCCCTTACTGTATAATATGCGTATATGGGCGCTGTCAATGACAATTTTTTACCATGGATGTGCGGTAGTGCAAGTGAGCCCTTAAAAATATTCTTTGAGACAAATCTTTGATTTTCAGACAGTTGCAACCCCCAGCTTTCGCAGCGTACCCATAAAACATCAAGTTTCGAAACCAAATGTACGGGTAGTCATCAAACCTACGCAAGAGTTTAAAGTAAGTAAAATACAACAATAATTAAGTTACAGTAACTCTAAGCTCACGTTCGCACGGACGTAAAACTATCGCGGCGGGATTTTGTCGTGCACTGGATTTTCAATCTCGGTGTTGAGCCGGGCATTGAGAATCCAACAGAGTGCAACCCATTCCCAGCGCGTTAATTACATACCTATGAGATAGGTATTTCTTAATAATAATAATTATCAACGTAAATAGCTATTGTTTTAAGAAAAAATAAACACTGGCAGTTCTATCATCAACACCCTGCCATTACCCTGACATTATCGACCTGCTGAAGAGGACAGATTCAGATGACGTGCCAGATTTTGTAGCAAAGGACCTGCACAAGCTGCCTCCGCCACACTTTCGACCATGTCTACGTCACTAGGCTGCTGAAAGACATCACGTCTCTAAAGGTGAGCCTGGCTGAGATGAAGTCCAAGTTGGAGACATCGCATGTTACCATTAGTGGGAAGGTACTTATGGGTCACCGAGGCCCCCTCAACACAGGCAACAGAAAGGAATACGGGTGGGTTTTAGTCAGTAAGAGTCTGACACACCGCTCTTCTTCTCTTCTCCCGCTCCGCCCAGAGCGGGAGAAGTTATTTAATGATTTCCACCCTAAAAAAAAAAAATGTTGCGTTGTTGCGCGGCGAATATTCCGACAAATGGGTCACCGGAAGGCTCCAATGTAAACAGACGTCGCGGGGCACAAAATGCTTTAGTCTGCAGTTTTCAGTCGGCGAGTGAATCGACGTCATCGGCTGTCAAGAATGGAAGCGTTGCATCGTGTTCCGCTGATCGCGTCATACCTGCCGGGGAAGCAACGCGTGCATTAGGTGCATCGACCCCCAAACGTGTCTATGTTCAGCAATAGTCGCCAAGATGAAACCTGCTGTGTCGCAAATGAAACGACAAGCAGAAAAACCAAAAGGTGGAAAGCAGAGTCGCTCAGCATCGAGCGCGACTAAAAGCGCTGTGATGGACCACAAACAGCAGGGTCCACCGAAGAGCACATGCGATGAGGACGGCTTCATCAAGGAAAAAGAAGAGGAAGCCTACTTAGCGCAACCAGTACAGGACAGCGCCGGCAGGTTCTAACATGCTGCTACGTCCTGCAGTACTGACGACGCAGCTGTACGTGTCCCGTTTCCACCACTCTACGAAGACTGAGGACATCGTAGAGTACAAACGGGTGAAGCCCAACTGGACCTTGAGGGTGGAGAAGTTGGAGGCGCGCCATAATACCAATTTCAAGGCGTTCGTGGTGCGTGTTCCGACTTATCATTTGGTGACCTTCCTCAAGGAAGAGTTCTGGCCGAAACGTGTGCTGTAGGTATCGGCGTTTCCGCAGTCGGCTACGCGGCACCTCGCAACGTAACACGACGCCGTCACTTCGTGTGCAGTTTTTAAGTTTGTTGTAGTTCATAGTTATTGTTTTTATACTTATATAATGTATTGTGTTTTTATGGGCCTTAGTTGCCTGAAATAAATAAGAATTTTGTTATTAGTTTCTTTTATTTCATTATATACGCATAAAATTATATTTTTAAATATTATAATATAAAAACATTTAAAAATAAAAAAAATGGTATCGGAAGCAGGGTCAGGGCTCCAGAGAGAGGAACCCCCTAACAATGCAAACCGTGTCCAGAAGTACCGCTTTCTTAATCAAGCCATTCATCCAGCTGCCCAACGAGAGCCTCCCTAGGTGTTGGTCGAGACTCTAGGGAATTAAGCCATTAGCTGATACGACTATCGGCACAATGATTGCTGAGTCCACATCCCACACGTCGACAACTTCGCGAGCCAAGTCAAGATACTTGATTTGTTTATCTTTCTCGGCTTTCACGAGGTTGTCGTCATGAGGGACTTATGTCAATTATCATTGCGCGCCGCTCTGTTCGATCCACCACCACTATATCAGGCTTATTGGCAACAATAGTCCTGTCAGTGATGATGGATCGATCCCAGTACAATGGGATATTTCCATTTTCGAGAACGGGGTCGGGCACATACCTGTAGTACGGCCGATTCCAATTCCACAAGGCTGTATTTCAGAGCAAGATGATTTCTATTTCTGATGGATAATCAAACAAGGTCAAGGTAATCTACAAGGTTATGCAAGTACTCTCCGTTAGGTAGACGAGAACACCCGGAAATAATGTGTCGGATTGATTCTCCCGGATGGTGGCATGCCCGACACACGTCAACCGTGCCGTTCTTCACCATAAATTCTTTGTCATGATAACTTCGTCCATAATTGCACAGACAAACCCTTCGGTTTCTTCACAGAGGTCAACGAAACGCAGCCAGGCTACGGATGCTAGGAAATCTACATAGGGCCCGGAAAAAGCGTCCGTGAAGCTCTTTACTGTGCCATACCTCCCTAGGATCGTTAGTGTCAAGCACTACAAGCTTGCGCCAGTTCTCTTTAGCCAAGGAGAGTGGGGTGAGGCCCTTGTCCACCAAGACCACATCTCGATGCATTCCCATGTCGGCTTTTAGGAAATATTCCCTGAGACTGCATACATCGCGATTGTGGAGGGTCTTACCGTTTAAAAAGCCTCGACCTCCACACTTTCGCGGGATATACAGTCTCATTACCGAACAGCGTGGGTGATGCATTCGATATGCAGTCAGCAGCGTACTGAACCTCCTATCCAGGGCGTCGAGTTCGGTCTGAGTCCATTTGAGTATGCCGAAAGAGTACATAAAAACCAGCATGACCCAACCGTTGAAGGCGCGCACCTTGTTTCGCCTGATAGAAGACTATTAAATACTTTCTTCAGGCGGCCAAAAAAGCGCTCCTTCAACGATTGCTTCATGTCGGTAACATTGATGCCCAACGCTTCCGACATACCCAAATACTTGTAGGTTTCGGATGCGGAGCGGGTTCTAAGGTTAATGGAATCCGAGAGTTGGGTTCTCACGGATTCCACAATCTCCCCCTCGCTCTACATGCATGACCGCACATTTATTCACTCCAAATTCCATACTTATGGCGCTACTGAAAGTTTCAGTTATTTTCAGTAGTTCCATCAGTTGCAAATTATTGGAGGCAAAAAGTTTTAGGTCATCTATCTAGAGGAGGTGAGATATAACCTGACCACCTCTCCACAACCGATAGTCTAGACCTGAATCCTCCAGCAGTGTGCATACAGGATTTAAGGCTAAGCAGAACCAAAGCGGACTCAAACTATCGCCCTTCGCGGGAAGGTACTAAAGGGTCACCGAGGCCCCTGGCAACACAGGCAACAGGAAGGAATACGGGTGGGTTTTAGTCAGTAAGAGTCTGACACACCCTCCCGCTCCGCCCAGAGCGAGAGAAGTTATTTGATGAGCTCCCATCAAAAAAAAAACTATCGCCCTGAAATATGCCTCGCTCGATCCTCATCGGCTCGCTATTTCTCTAGATATTTGGACATCCTGGATAGCGAAGTACCGTTCTTCATTGCCCATTGACATCAGGAAGGTGCGCAGGGTTGCATCTACTTTAAGTATACAACTCCAGCACCGAGTCATAGGCCTTATAATCTATCCAACATGTCGACAGATCCTTTCGGGAACGACGAACCTGTTGGCTAATGGCCATATCAATGAGGAGTAGCTCCTAAGTACCGCGGGACCCGTTCCTACATCCGTTTTGAGAGGCAGACATGATGGAGTTCGTGTCTATCTTCTACACTTGTTAAGTGATAGAACTTGTATTGATTCTGCCTGTCTTGTGTCAAACCATTTAAAAGCAACATCTAGAGCTTCAAAAGCTTCTGCGTGACATACATCACCAGTTTCATTCTCTTCTTCATCTTCTTTCTCTTTACTGTTCAAATCGTCAATGATTTCTTCATCAGTTAAAATTTGGAATCCAGGGTCTTCACTATCGCAGTTCAGCCACTCCTTGATATTGTCTTATCACACCCTTTACCAATGCTAATAATTTTCATTGTCTGTTATTTCTTTGAATTCGTCGTGCGGTTTAATTGAAGAATTGGATGGAGTCTTAATTAATTTATTCCATGCCCTTTTTAATGTTTGCGATTCCACAGAGTTCCACGCTTCTACCAGCATATACTCGTAGCAATTAGACATTATAGATTTCTAACGCAAAACGCAAACAAAAATAAAAGACAACCTATCAGTTGAACGCTATCAAATATATAATATGTAAGTAATTAGAACCGCGAAGAATAAATCCGAATAATTCTTCAAAACCAACCATTTTATCATCTTTACAAACCCTAAAAATTTTGTGAAGATTTTATTTTACTACTTTGTCAAATTACACCTTTCTAGTACTAAGAGTCTCTGAGCTAAGCCGGGGACAGACATTCAGACAGACTACCGCCTTCCTTGTTGACTACGGAACCCTAAAATTTAACGAAAAAAAAAAAACGTCTTGTCTTTGCAACGCGTGCGCGAAGTTATATAAGATTTTGAATCCATATCCCATTTATTTGTGTTCGGCATAACGTGTTTTTTTCTTGATTGTATTTTTGTTAATAAAAATACTAATTTCAGCCAAGACCTGGAGCTCTTTACGGCGAATATAAGTGCGGTTGCGGATACTTCTGGGTCAGCCGTCTGTCTTGGCGCGATAAATACCAACAATGTAAACATTGTAGACAATTCGTGCGCCCAAGAAATCAGGTACATAACTATACAGTTTTTTTTACACTTTTCATAGTACAGTCAGCAACTAAATAATTCAACATACAATTTTTCATAATTTCATTAATACATAGCTTAGAATTTATATTATTAATTTATTATAGACTTGCGTTGCTGACCGTACTATCGCGGGTGTCCAAATCGGACCACTTTCAAAACAAAATCCCGTGCTCACGATGACCATATCTGTTTGCCGCCCCTTTTTGGATCGAAACATTATTTATTTTGTCTAAATAAAATCAGGGTCTGTTACAATGATCACAGATGTCTGACCACCCTTCACCGTTTTTTTAACGGCCTTTTTTTTTCATTTACAAAAACAATGGGCTGAGCATAAATCTGATGCTGCGATCCTATTGGTTGATGAGCGTAGGTAAGCGTTACTATAGCGGCCAACGTTGCAAGCAGGAATAGTCCTTATGATGGTCCGATTTGAACACCCGTGATAGTTCGTACCTTAGGTACAACCTTTCTAACAAGCAAAAGAAAAATAGAGCCCAAAGAAATTATGATGATAGTTTTAGAATGTTTTTTAAAAATACCGACTGCAACTAAAAAGTTAAAAACAAGCTCACTTTTCAAGCAGTCTGATGCAGTTGGTGGCTGTCATTTTAGTTCCATCTCAGATTTGTCGGAATTTTGGTTTTTTTTTTCAACCGTTTAGTGTATTAAATTTTTAGGATCATCTCCTCAAGCCAGTGTCGGATTAACCACGTAGCAAGAGTAGCAATTGCTACGGGCCCCGCGCAAAACGGGGCCCCGCGTACCAAACCCGCCCACCACCACCTGAGTGTAACGTTTTGAGTGAAACTTATTGTAGACGTGTTATATTGAATTTATTTGACGTCACAAAAACGTGAAACGTAACACCTTTTAACACCGATTAAGACGATACACGTCAGACAATCAGTAACCGATTATTTCGTTTGCGAAAATAAAACAGAATTTCATACGGTAAACGCACAAGTTCTACAAAAAGTCGCTTATATAAATCTATAGAATTAGAATCGGCTCTAAAAAAAGTCTGACGTGTGTGAGCACCCTTACGATGCGTAGCAGAATTGAAATGCTCGATTCAAAAAGTTGAAATTGTCTATTATTTATTTTTAAGACTTGTGTATAACAGTCTACATTATTTTTATTATAATTTAGTAATTATTGTATACCATTTTTTTTCTTTTACGCTATTTTTTACCGCTTTATACTTAAGAACCCATAGCAGATCAAGGGCCCCTCGATATAATTTGCTACGGGCCTCGCGCTTGCTTAATCCGGCACTGCCTCAAGACCTTTATTTAGACACCCCACATGGTCATAGCACGTATATTTTTTTTTCTTGACAATACTTATTGACGTTTTAATTCGTTTACATGTGTAACTGTAAATAATTGTTGTTTATGTATTTTCAGAGAGAGTTGCGTCCTTCTGACTTCACACGCGGCGAGAATGATGAAGGTCTAGAGCACCCTCAGCATCTATGCGAGATGTGTAAGCAAGTAGGAGGCTTCTGCGGCAAATATAAGTAACCAACGACGGCTGTTTACATAGCATTACGTATTCACACGCTACACCAATGCAGGACAAATTACATGGTTCAGTTACTGAATTCAGACAAGTGTAAACGCATTCAGTAAGTTAGCCTCCTCAAAAGTAACCTAATTAGGAAGAAGAAAGGGCGCAAAAGGCGCAATACGTCTGTCTCTGTCGCACGTTAAGGCGATACCAAAATAAATTGGGGTCTTTATCGTAACCATTTATTTCACTATTACGGCATGTATGGATTTAATGTTTGGATAAATGTTTATTGACTAATAGTCTGACTGAAGGAAAACGCAATTGGGTTAAATTTCCTCGATAGAATTTAATTCCGAAAATACCTCTTCTTTTTATATATTTGTCTGTAATTCTAAAATAATTTAATTGCAAAATAGCATTCAAAATGTGCGTATTAATTAATTGAAAACTATGGCTGATACATGGCTGAGTATATTTTTGATACATAGCTTAATCATTTTTAAACAATTGACAATTTTTATTTGGTTTGGCGCTCTTACATTGTTTTATTTTGGTTCCAGCGCATTGCCGCGCTCTCTTTTTCGCATGTGGAAGTAATTGACTCTGTCACTTTCTTAGTTCGCTATGATTTATTTTTTACGTATCACCTTAATCTGCGACGGATTCTGTAACTAATTCAATCCTCAGTGTAGTGTGTACATAAGCTTTCTAAAAGACCTCCTCTATCTCTCCCTAAAAAGACGACTGAATTCAGCCAAGTGGAATAGCTCCTTTGGGGTGAAATCACGTAGGGAACAGCATTTTTGTGTGTTCTCGCTCGTTTTCACTTAGATGCTACAGAAGTACCTACATCCGCACGTAAGCGCTCTTTCAATACGAATAAGGGAGGATGCTTGCGAGCAGAATCCTCATCTAAATGAGCTTTAAGTTCGATTTGTATTTTAGATCTAGGATTAAGTACAAAACCCAATTATACCAAATTGTGTATACTTTTTTTTAATAATAATTGTGATTGACATGTATTCCACTATAAAACATTTTTTACTACCTTGGGGTTAACCTAAGGTTCCTTGTTTACTACGGAACCCCTAAAAAAGTTCTCTGTGGCACTATTTCTATGCTTGTGAAAATTTGTACGCTTATCAATATGTATGCTCTTGTTATTTTTTGTATTTTACCATCTTTTTAAGCAAATAAATATTATAATCATTCCACTTTGCCCCACCGAGCCGCCCCACTGGTTGGTGGGGCAGATTCCACTACTCTAAAATCTTGTTGGATTCTGCCCCACTAGGGTTGACACCTTAGAATAAAAGTAATTACAACATTTTTTATGCCATTTTTAGGGTTCCGTAGTAAACAAGGAACCCTTATAGATTCGCCATGTCCGGCTGTCTGTCCCCGCTGTAGCTCAGACGCTTAGTACTTTAAGGGTAACCCACACGTACGTGCACGTAATGTGGGGATGTTATTTTTTTCTCGTCTACCCCATAGTGTGGAGTATCGTTGGATAGGCCGTTCAAAAATATTGTGGGTCTGTGAACACCACTTTTCGATTGAAGGATTGGCTTGCGTAATATTAAGCATTAAAGTGTTAATTTTTGTTAGTCAAGTGTCTCCCCCCTGCCAGCTAAATGGTTGTTTATGGAGATGTGAAAAAATCATGGCAATATTACATATTATAATGACATTAAAAGCAAAACTATCACATCTAAGTAGGCTTTCTAAGTTAACGAGTAATAGTCGACCAACTTAAATTTGCAGTTTGAGAATTGACCGTGGCATATATCGATGAATGGAAGAACATGTTATTCAACTACAATGTTAAGTATGTTTTTGGGATAAATTCATCCTAACTGCCCAACTAACGGAACCCTTCATTGTGCGTGGTCCGACATGCACTTGGCCGGTTTTTTTCCTATTTGTTTCTATACAAGGTGTCGTTTTGCATCCTCGTCAAATGTCAGGAGGCTGATAAAGACGTATATAATCAAATAAAATTACTATACCTGCTCAATAATGAATACATACTTGTTTTTTTAGTTATTTAAGTTTGTATTTTAGAATACACCACTTTCACAGAACAGAATCATCCCGTTGCGTATGCGGTAGGTAGTGTGTGTGTAAAAGGGCGGTTACAGTGCGGTATCACAAGGGCCGCGTTTTAACATGCGTGTCCGAAACATGCTGATTTCCGAACATTAAAAAAAAAAGAAAAACAAAGTTCTACTTATTTTATTATTGATTCGTGTCGAGAATCATTAGCATAGTTACCTCCTTGAATTTGACGAGGATGCAAACCGACACCTTGTATAACATAACTAGGTACAACTACCTACACTAAACTTTTCAAATCACAGATGTACGATTTTTTCGTAATGGTTCATTATTAAAGCTTTTCATACTAAGCTCAAAATCACTCAATTTGTGATTTTTCTTTTTATCTATATAAATAAAAATCAATTTCCGAATGTATGTAAACGCATCATTTTAGAAGGGTTGCACCTATTTGTCTAATTCTTTTTTTGTTGCGTTTGTAATTATTGTCAGGACAAGGTTTGTATGAAAGAAAATGTTTGAAAAATAGTACGTAAAAGAGAAAAAAATTGGTTTAAAATCTCCATATACTAATTGATTGAGTAATACAGAAGCGTTACAGAAGACAGTAGGGAGATCTTCAAAAATATTGACATATTGAAGTTTAGTTGTTTTTAGAAATTATTCTTACAATGTTTTATCTGTTACAACCGAAAAAATATTGTTGGTATAATAGTTATTTTGTGAAAAGGTAGTAAAAAAGTTGTAGAACGTTATTATACCTATTTTTAAAAATTCCAGCAATGTTAGTTTATAGAACTCGGTGTGAAATTATTTAAATGTCATTTTATTTCGTTACATGGTCGTACTGTAAATGGAAGATTTGATCTCATTTTCCACCCGTGCGAATCCGGGGCGGGCAGCTAGTAGGAAATAAAAATTTCCAATCCATTATTTTTGTAGTTTTGCCAACCCTAGTGGGGCTGAATCCAATAAGATTTTAGGCATTCCACTTTGCATCACCAGTGGGGCGGCTCGGTGGGACAAAGTGGAATGATTCAAATTTTATTCTTATTCCAAGTTCAGTTCGCAGTTACAGCCCGATTCAAACTCTGGGAACATGAGCGAGTCGCTGCGCAGTAACATTCACGTGTCAGCGGGGGTGAGGGGTGCGGTAATGCGCTGCGAGTAGCGCACTTCAGAGCCGCCATCAAGTTTGAATCGAGCTATACTTGGCTATTTAGTATTTTTAGACTTTCTTTCATAAAACTGATAACTTTCGATTTCTTTAGAAATAAGCATCATCTTTGTACGTATTTTTCTGTTCCTTTCTTTTCTATTTATATGTGTGTAGGTACATAAACTTTAAATAAATAAACTTTTTTATTAAAATTGTCCTTAACGTCTCGAATACCGGTGTCGGTGTCGCCCTCAGTCGTCACGGACACCGGGATCATCGTAATCACTGTTTTCAATTGAGTTAGGGTAATTTTTACTCATATTATCAGGTTTGTTATCAGTAAATGGGTTGTGGAGGTCAGATAGGCAGTCGCTCCATGTAAAATACTGATATTAAGCTGCATCCGGTTAGACTGGAAGCTGACCCCAAAATAGTTGGGAAAAGGCTAGGCAGGTGATGATGATCACTAGTTTTATTTATTTCTGATAAATAAAACTAGTGATCTTCATCAACTATAATGGTAGTAGCTATGTCACAGAGCCACGAGCGATGAAATTTAGAACTAAAATCTGCAATCTAACGTTTCATTTCACGCTGTTTTATATAACTTCTAATCGTTGACCCGCTACTTTGATAAATGCAAAACGTTTATCCAATTCTGCGTGTTTATGTAAAACAGCGAATTCGACAATCCATCTGCGATATAATTGTATTATTCGTGGTGTTTTTAAAATTAAAGAGTTCCTGTAAAGTATTCCTATAAGTATTGGGTGTAAGCATAATCAGCCTATAATGTTCCCACTGCTGGGACACAGGCCTCCTCTCTGTGAGAGGGAGTGGGCCGTAATCCACCACGCGGGCCCAGTGCGGGTTGGTAGAAGTCACAATTCTTCAAATTTTTGGTTCCTGGACCGCTTTCTTCACGATCTTTCCCTTCACCTTTTTGAGCGCCTATCAGGGTTCGAACCTGCGACCTACGAACTCGTAAGTCGCGTTCGTTACCACTGGGCCACCACTGCTCGTATTGAGTTTTATACTTTATTATTATAATATTATATCTATGAACTGTAGTTAGTACTGTCGAAAGCCATTCAACATAATTATTGTGTTGTGAATATTTTCACAAGAATTAAATAATAATTTCAAAACAGAAAACATCGTAAACAAACTTGATTAATAAATGAATGTTATAATTTCTAAGTTTAAAAAAAAATAATAAAATGATTGATTCCACCGCATGTGTTTATTTGAAAAAGCGACAAATCATAACTTTTTACCCGTAATAATTTACACATTCAATCTACAGATTCGTAATAGACACAAAAACTGGAATGTACCGCCAGCAACGAGTGTCGATTAACAGTTACTTTTACTTGTTTATAAATTGGACACAAAATTATTTGAAACACTGTTTTTCTATCATTTCGTGTAATATCTTACGTTTGAGATATTTTAATTTTACATATTTTCGTTTTTTTTTACAATATTTTTTTGAAAATCTGAATCGTCAATCGACTTTTGTTGCTAACTGTACCATGAAAAACGAAATAATGGTCATACTATTTCACTGTAATTTTATGTGTTGTTATCTTGACCGTCATTTCCACCAAAAGCTCTGGATACTAATGTAGAATAATTTGTATTGTTGAAGTAGCCGGGCACATCTGTGGTGTAGAGATTTTTCTTTTCGACCAAATAGGCAAACAATGGCATTAGTCGGGATCCGATCTCTTCCACGTCTTCTATGTTGGTTTCTTTTAAGAACTTGGACAAACTGAACGCGGCACTTAGCACTTGTCTATCCGACAACGGTCCTTGGAGGAACTTGTACTGGAAAAACAAAGAAACATTGGTGCCGATTCCCTTGTTCACAAACTAAACTAAATTTAAGTTCAGTGCATCTTTTTTTTTTTCTATTTCATTAAGAAGAGGACAAAAGATACATTTTAGTTTATTCATGTCAAATTAATCAGCGCCTGTCACTACTTCATACAAGTTTAGACGTGATTAAAACTTGCCTACTAAAATTACGTCAATTTACGTCAAGCGCTGATTAATTTGACAGGACTAAACTAGAATTTATCTTCTGTCCTTTTCTTAATGATATAGAAAGAAAAAGATGCACTGAACTTAAATTTAGTTTAGTTTGTGAACAAGGGAATCGGCACCATTGTAAGCGTTTGGAAGCTTAGTGATCAACACAGCAGAGCGCTACCGTGTATGCGTGCCGCTCGTGTGTTGAGCACTTACAAAACAAATGCACACTTCTTTCATCGGCCTGAGGTACTATACAAGTACTAGTTAAATAAACTGGCGACACTTCACAGACCTGGCGGGTCACGAACGATGCAAAAATCATGAAAAACAAAAAAAATGTTAACTCATCGTTTTAAGTACAGTATTTTCATCTCACGAAGAGACGCACGCTTTTCTTGTGGTTAGCAAGTGTACAAACACGCTTGGAATGTATGTGTCGGAAGTGTGTCACGTGTGTGTGTTATGTGCTGACGCTACTCGTCTGCACGCACACATTCACAGCTTGTTTGTACACTTGGTTCGTACACTAGTAAAGCGCGCGTCGCTTCGTGAGATAAAAATACTGTACTACAGCTGATAACTGTGTCCACGGCCGCAGGTATTGTAATATTGATTTGATATCCATCACGTCTGGAAAGTTTCGCTAGATAATTTTATTTGACCTTTTAGAACAAAGTTCAAGCTTGAATTTCGGTACTTACTGGTGAAATGTAGGTGTACCTATATACACCCACATTTCGCCAGTTATGTTCCAAATCCTATGTAATACGGGGCGAGCCTATTGCTATCAACCGGGCACAAATCCAGACTCCAGGCTGTTACTTAGAAATTCCTGATGGAAAACCCAATAACACTGCCTGACTTGGGAATCGAACCCAGGACCCGATGCTCACCAGCAAACACTACACGAGTGTTCTGTGCATTGTATTCTTACAAGCATGGTCACCCGAGAATAATGATCTGGGACCAATTGTGGCAGTTACTGCTTAAATTCGCAGACCGATCCATCTGCGCGATTATTGTTTAGCCTCTCAAGTTTTATAATGGGTATAAAATCACTATTTCACTAAGCCGTAAGTTAGCTAAAGAACGCTAGATGGCGCTGTTTCTAGCCGGTCGTACAAATAAACTCTCTGCAGTAAAATATATTTTAAAATTACTATTACTGTTTAAAAGTGAATAAAAAATAAGTGTACCGATTAAACATCAAACAATAACTTAGTGACAGTGTAGTTTAACCATCTCATTCGCAAACTATGAAGTTAAAACCAAATATGTGAACTCACGAACCGTCTCAAAAATAAACAAGAACAGTGTAAAAAACAATCATACTACAATCAAGAAGTGACAATTTGCAATAAAAAATAACTAATATTCAACCGACAAATCGTTTAGTGATACAAATACTTAATATAATATGTGTACTAATAACAATAACATCAAACACAAAGTGAAAAAGTGATTCATCCGTGTTTTGAACCTCAACCGTCATAAGATCGCTAAAAATAAGCGACTTTGAACCTTAAACCTAATTGCTGTTAAGAATTTTGTTTAGCCGCCAACTAATCAAAAACTTCGACACTTAGAATTACTGTCTGTCTGGTCTCGAGGATAAGACGGCGTCCTACTTTTGCCAATGGACTTGCGTCATTGAAGTGGTCGCGAGTTCTAATCTCAGTACCAAAATTCACTTTTCGGAAATATCAGAGTTTACATTTCAAGTTTTACAAACACTTCTCAGGCACTCTACGAAATGTCTGCAATCAGTACATCAAGCAACAGCAGTAGTGGCCACAAAATGACGTCACTAGTCATGTGCCATAAATGTAAAACAAAGGTAGACATAAAAAGTACTGCGTTGTGCTCAGCCTGCAATAACAGATTCGAATTTGAGTGCGATGGATACCCAGAACACACATATCGCCTCAAAGATAAAGAAGCTAAACTTAAATGGAGGTGTAAGGTGTGCATCAGAAACAAAAAATATGCGAAAACTGAAAACCCTTCAGGCATTACTTTAAGGAAAAAGGAAACTTTTTTAAAGACCTTATCCCCTACGGAACAAGGTCCAGTCACGGACTCAAATCTGGACGGTGAAACAAAGAAAATACTCTCACCAGCACAAGATAATACAATGCTGTCTGACTCGCATATCCTGACTGACTGCGATACGTCCGATACGTCATATGTTACTCCAAAAAGACTGTCAAGGAGTGTGGATAGAACTGTAACTGATTTAATAACCACCTCGGAAATGAAGGAGACAATTTCAAAACTCACTCTTAAACTGGAAAGTGCAGAAAACGAATTGGAAAATGTATTATTAGAAAATACCGACTTGCAGAAACATGTTAATAAATTAACAACGGAAATCAGCACATTAAAGTCTTTGTGTCTGTCTCCCTCCATGGGCCGAAGTCCTGGTTCAAGCACTAAGAAAAACAAGCAAATCGGGATACGACGACCAAACTTGACTCCCACACTGTCCATTTCATCGAAAGTCGATAACAATGCCTACGTTATTCAGCTGGAACAGGAAATTCTAAACCTACAACAACAATTACAGGTTGCGCAACAGGAATTAATAATCCTTAGAGTGCGTATTAGTGCCTTGGAGAACTCCACTTATCATGAATCAAAACAGGTCACTGCACACGTCTGTATCTAATCCTCATGTAAAATCGCAAGACGGTCTACAAGAGAAGTTTACTCAAACCTCGAAACGGAGTTATGTCTCATTGACAAACATAAAGGAAACTCTAAGCAAAACTGCTCAAATGAGTAATGTTGCTAGCAAAAATTTGCCAGGCGCTTTACACAAAAATAAATTAACTATAATAAGCAGCAATTGCACACAGGGAACTCTACCCATAATCGAAGAAGTATTTTCGAAACACTTTAAGTACTGTAATTATATAATACCGAACATCACCACAACATCGTTCCTAAGGAGTATTAAATACAAATTAAAAGACTTTACAATTAACGATTACTGCCTTATATTCATTGGTGAAATTGACCTGCGGGGGGGGGACTATTCACATATACTACATAACTTAAAAAACTCGTTACAAAATTTGACCCATACAAATATTGTTATTTGCACCCCCATATACATAAAAGGTGCACTAATTCATAATTATAAAGTAGAGCTCTTCAATAACCTCCTCTTAACGGACATAAGAAACAATGAATACGCATATTTTTTCGATAGCAATAGTACCCTATCGCACGAAATGTTTTCGTATAATACTGGCAGAATAAATAAATACGGATGGAAAAACATATATGACCAGATCATGTCCAGGATAATGTTTGACTACGATTTGATCGGTTTTCAAGATATTGGTACTAACTTGGTGATCGAGGCTGATGACAGGTCGTCCACAAGCAGTAATACCGAGACTCCAACTGATCAAGATAACCAGTTTTTTCTATTGTAGACACTTGAATATTGTGCACCAAAACATCGCTGGTCTTTTAAATAAATCAGATATGTTGACGTTGCACGTACAAGAGTTGTCTACAAAAGAAAATATAGACGTTGACGTCTTATGCTTAACGGAACATTTCGTTACTTCAGGTCAGGAATCGTTGATAAAAGTCCCTAATTTTAAGCTCGCAGCGTGTTATTCAAGAAAGCAACAAAAGCGCGGAGGGTCGTGTATCCTTATCAAAAATAGATACAAATATAGAGAACTTCCTAACTCGTCTATCTCAGGTTTATTTGAATATTGTGCGATAAAGTTAGTTGAACAAGGAATAATAATTGTTTGTATCTATAGACCACCGAATTTGTCGTGCATAAATTCATTTTTAGATCATTTAGATACCCTACTAAAGAAAATTTGTACAAAACCTAATAAAAAAATTGTATTGTGTGGGGATTTTAATATTAACAGACTGAAAAGAAATAACTTCTCACTAGACTTCGAAAATGTACTACTTAACTATAACCTTAAATTAGAATTGAATGAACCAACCAGACCAAAAAGCGGCAGTTGTTTAGATAACTTTGCTCATAATTCTAAACAAAAATGTGAGAGTAAAGTAATCGATTTCGCATTGTCAGACCATACTGCTCAAATCTTAAAAATTCAAGTTAAAAAAACATGCATACTGAATTCTTGGCACATTCAGAAACGTGATCTATCCAAAGAAAATTTAGTCTTATTTAAAAAGCATCTACAATGTCTGTCTTTTTCTGACGTTTTTTAATCCAATAACCCTAACGAGGCATACGATATGTTTATTGAACTGTTTCGTTTATTTTATAATTTATGCTTTCCAAACCAATTAATTAATATAAAACCCGACAAGAAAGTAAAATGGATCTCGCGAGGTATTAGAATTTGCAGCAGAAAACAAAGAAACCTACTTTGGAAATATAGGAAAGCACCTTCATGTGAAAATAAAACTACATTTAAAAATTATTCACGCACGCTTAAAAAAATTATCAATCTCACACAAAAAGCTCAAAATAACTACCTAATTCATTGTTCTCAAAATAAAGCTAAGACGTCATGGCAGATAATTAATAATAACAGTCGGTTAAAAGAACCAATATTACAAATTAATAAGGAAGATAAATTAGTAACTAATCCTAAGCAAATTGCTGATTCATTTAATGATTTTTTCGTTGATCAGGTACAAAATGTAAATAGTAAATATCCGAGTAATACATGTAGTAATCTCCATGTCAGCAATTCATTATTCATGCCTCCAGTAATACCTCAAGATATTTTGCGTATAATAAAACACTTGAAAAATAAAAATAGTTTTGGATGCGATGAAGTTTCTACCACGGTGGTAAAATTTGTTTCGGATGTCATAGCTAAACCATTAGCCCACATAATCAATACATGCATAAGCTCAGGTATATTCCCTGATAAATTAAAGACTGTCATAGTAAAACCATTGCATAAAAAAAACGATAAGGGAGACATGTCGAACTATAGACCGGTAGCTTTAATTTCAGTTTTCTCAAAGATATTTGAGAAAATTATTTATGAATCTATTTACACATTTACAACTAAAAATAATATTTTATGCGAAGAGCAAAAAGGCTTTCGAAAAAACAAAAATATTAATATGGCGATATTTGATCTATTAATAGTGATAATGAACAATGTGGATAAAAAAAATCCCGTATGTGCAATATTCACAGACATGACGAAAGCATTCGATTATGTAAAACATGACATCCTCTTAAATAAACTTCATCACTATGGGATAAGGGGCAATGTCCTAAATTTAGTAAAGTCCTATCTCACGGATCGAAAACAATTTACAGAAATTTCGAGAATATGTTCCAAAACTAAACGCGAATTGAAATATCTATCCAATGCTAGAATTACTAAATTCGGAGTCCCGCACGGCAGTGTACTTGGGCCATTGTTGTTTTTAGTTTATATTAACGACCTACCTTGTCAAATACATCATCCTATGACTTTATTTGCTGACGACAGCACAGCTATAATTGAATGTAAAAATAATACTCAATACGAAAGAGAGATAAATGATACACTTGAAAAAATAATAGATTGGCTTAATAAAAATAATCTTGTGTTAAATCTACAAAAAACCAAAGTAATGCATTTCTTCCAACGACTGAGGCCAAACTATATTGTAACAAAATATAGAGACGAAATAGTAGATACCACTTCAGTTACAAAATTTTTGGGAGTACATATTGATGATAAATTGACCTGGAAAGACCATGCTGAAATTGTGTGCCAAAAATTAAGCAAAACCGCATATATTCTGTACAATCTCTCAAAAAAGTTAAATATGAACACGCTAGTGACAGCATATCATGGTTTGGTTGCTTCATTACTAAGGTTCGGTGTTATATTCTGGGGAAACTGTAGTGAGAGGGATAAAATATTTAGGGCCCAAAAACGTTGTCTTCGATCAATGACAGGGCTTAAACCCATAGAAAGCTGTAAACCAATTTTTAAATCACTGAAGATTCTAACACTACCTTCTTTGTACATTCTTGAAGTTGCCTTATTTGTTAAGATGAACAGTAATTTGTTTACATCAATGATTGATAAGAGAATACGCAAAGGACCAATGAGGTCTCAATATAAAAGTCAACTTTATACAGGCGGTTACAAAACGTCCTTACTTAAAAAAAATATTTTTTCCATGGGTCCTCTCATATATAATAAATTACCAATAAATCTAAAAGTATTACCCATCTCAGTATTCAAAAAACAGTTAACCAAATTGTTATTAGAAAAATGTTACTATTCAATTAAAGATTTTTTTGATGATAAAAGTTTTTCCTAATGGGAGTTTTGATTGTGGTACTATAATTAATATAAATTTATGTTATTTTTTTTTTTTATATTTGATGTTTGACATTGATTTTTGACATTTTTATTCTTTGACATTTTGATTTTTGACATTTATATTCTTTGACATTTTTGGTTTTTTTTTTTTTTTTACATTTTGATATTTGACATTCTAATTTTGGTTCCTAACATTCGAATTGTAATATTAATATTGTTAATTGTAATGACAAGTCAAAGATTCTAATGATAATAATTTATATATTTTCTTTTGTTACACATATTTTTTTTTTTAAATTAATTTGATGATTTAAATAATAATTCAAAAATTATAAATTGATATACTTAATTGTGATAAGAATGATATAAATAATCTAATCTAATTTTGCATGCCGATTGGTAAAATGTGGCTGAGCTATAATTATGTACTTAATCTTAAGACCTGTATGTATTACCCATATTTGCGAAATAAAAATTCTATTCTATTCTATTCTATTCTAGCTTATATCAATTATTTTTTGTGCTGGTCCGTAAATGGGATGCATAAACTAAAATATTTTTTAAGAAAAATAAAGCAATGTTTTTCGAATCGAAAATAAGGCGTTTCAATTATCCTTGCTCACTGTTACTAAATACACCGGGTGCGTAGATTTTGGCTTAGTCTTTTCATACCCTGTATGTATAAGACTGGGGCTTGTGGCTAAGTAATAACAGCCGCACGGGTCGATCGATCAGGTTAAGCTACGCTTGCCGCGGTTGGTCCGTGGATGGGTGACCATCTTTACATACCAAGACCCCTCCGTGCCTCGGAAAGCACGTTAAGCCGTTGGTCCCGGCTGTCATTTGTAGATCTTTGAAAGTCGTTGCGGGTCGTCAGAAGCTCGAAAGTCTGACAACCAGTCTTACCAAGGGGTATCGTGTTACCCAGTAACTGGGTTGTGGAGGTCAGATAGGCAGTCACTCCATGTAAAATACTGGTATTCAGCTGTATCCGGTAAGACTGGAAGCTGACCCCAACATAGTTGGGAAAAGGCTAGGCAGATGATGTATATATAAGACATAACTAAAAACTCATACCCGTATTATGTAGACTAGATTCTGGATGCAGTAAAACAAACAGGCTCTGGTTGCAGGAGTGCGGGTGCCCTCCACAGCCTTCGTGATCATTCGTAGGGCCTCGTGGAAAATACACAGCACGTCTATGTCCTCAATGTGTCGCACTAAGTTATCCCATACCACGCACCATTCTTCTTGCGTGCCTGAACTAAGGATCTGGAAATTTGGAAAAATTGCACACAATTTACATAAACTTCAGCCAGAAACTACAGAACGTCACATGCTATCTATATCATCTCATCATCATAATCTCGCTAATAACAACGTCTTTTACATCGTCCGCATTCCCCCCTTTTGAAGGACATCATCATTAAGTCGGGATCTCAGCATTTCCACTACTTTATTAATATCTTTTTATTTATCGTCTTTTATTCATCTATAAAACTATGCAAACACAATAATTCTTTTATCTAACCTGAGTAACCCATATGGATATTTCACTGCGGTTTGTGTCCTTATCAACTTGCATGCCACTAACTGCTTGAAAGAAATTCGAGCTTTGACCACCTAGAAGTTTTCTAAAATAAAAATTATTTTGTGGCTGCATATTTTTTCGTTTCAACCTGATTCTTAACCAGTCACCTTCGTCATCTGTAATGAAAATAAGTAACAGATTTTCAATAAAATTTAATCATGCAGTAGTATGTCTGTATGTCAGCACTTCAGCAGACAGCTGATACTCACTTGGTATAACACTGTCATATGTCTCTATTAAACATTTTTGAAAGTTCAATGTTAAGTGCAGTGTTGACGAAGCTTTTGGTACAAATGACTTAATGTTCCCCCAGCGGACTACCTCCAACACTTGACTTAACATAGCCAACATTGGTGCTCTGTATTCCAATAATTCACGGATAGTATAGGCCTCATTCAAGAGCTGAATCTGAACATGTATCTTGCTAATATCTTTGTGCACAAGTGCCTTGTGCATATTTGGCATAATAATCAGAAGTAGTAACTTTGTTCCTGGGATTATATTACACTTTTTCAATCCACTCAAAAACTTCACTATATTATCTTGCTTACTTTCTATTTCTAAAGTATTATCAAGAATCTTTTTGATGATACCAATTATGCAAGGCTCTGTTTCAGTGACATAATAATAATTGGAGTAATCCTTGAGTGAATCCATAACTTTCAACATTGTTTTTGTAAGCTGGGCATTTTCTTCAGCCATAACAAATATTTTCTTGAAAACCTCCCTGGGGTTCTGTAGGAATACATTCAACACTTCTGTGAAGTCCACATTAGCATCAGCAACGAATTTGTTAAACATTTCAGTTAATGTGTTATGAAAGTCTCCATCATCACTCAGGTCATGGAATTGGTTTTCACTGAAATGCTCTTTTAACAATTTATGTTTGTCTAACACATTGCAGTGTTGGAATATTTTAATTGATATTGATGTTACTATTTCTCTATTAACTGTGTTGCTTTTATAGTAATTTGTAAACATGTGGTATAACTTCAAACATTCCTGTTCATTAAACATCTTTAGGTTAGTATCTATGGCAGTGATCAGATCAATATGCTGGCAAAGGTGCTCTTTGTTTACTAAAGCATGTATCCATGATGCCTTGTCTCCATGGTTGCTATTTATATTTTGTACTATCACATTGGTGTCAGTTAAGTTGATAATGTCACTGATGACTGCTGGTTTCCGAGCCATCTGCTGAATCATGCCAACGACAGGGTGTTCAGCGACACTGATAACATTCATCAGTTTTGTTCTTACCTTATGACAAAGTTCCCCTAAAGATTGTTGCATGCTTTTGCCATCTTCTTCAAATTCACTCCAAGCACAAAATATGTCCACACTGACTTCCATTACAATTTCTTGGAAAACATCTAATAAAATAACATTACAGTTGTTCAAGCACTCTGATACTGTGGTATTGGGACACTCATACACTTTGTTTATAGGAGGATTTTCTTTAAAACATCCTTTCTTATAAGTTGACCTGTAGACATCATTGGGGCAACTTGAATTTACTTCTTGAGTGAAATAATTAATACATTCATATATCAACAGTAGAATTGTTTTCAAACATTTTCCTTTGTATGTGTATAATTCGTCTTTACCAAGTAAGTTTAATCTATGACTATTTGGTGGGTTAGAAAAATATTTTAAACATTTTTGTAAAGTTTCATAACTAGTAGTTAATAAGTTGTTGAGGATGTCCTTTTCAAATTCAAAACAGTGTAGCCTGCAAATAAGTGAATAACATGCGGCTGACAAGTTGTGCAGTTTCTTGAGACCCTTTGTAGGATTGTAATATTTGTAATTTTCTGCAAAAGCTCCTGCTACCTCTATTGCCAGTGGGGGATAGCAATATGTGATTATTTCATATGCAAAGTCATCCATATGAAGGTTCCACAACATTTCACACATGAGATATTTAGGTATAGTAGGTATTGACTGTATGACCAGAAATACTCCTTCCAGTTCTACCATTTCTTTCAATGCTTTTAAGTCTGAGTTTAAAACAATATACATAGCAAATTTGCGTGTTTTTGGCACCATTGAATCTGATACCCCATTTTCATTTAGGTATTTTTCATTCCTGAGGAACCTTGATATGGTTTCTATTACTGATCTAACCTTCTCTTCATTGCCTGCAACACAAAAGTCAAACAGGTGAAACACGGGAAATAGGGTCGTCTTAAGGGTACACCACAAAAGGTCGCATTTTTACTGATCCGTGCAAGGTACACCATGAAGTAAAGGACTAAGCAGCGCGCCTAAAATTAAATATGATTTCACTTGCAGTGAAGACGACCCTCTGACCGGTGTCTTATGTTCAGGTTTTAATTAATGGATCAGTGTCCACCTAGCAACGGGCAAACTCATAACGGCAATACAATTGCAGATTTACTGAAAAACTTTAAAAATGTTAGTAATGTTTACCGCCCCTTGACGTTATTCTTGAAAAACCGTGAGAGTGGTTTGCAGATACAATTAGGCCTTGAAATGCAGATAGCTCCGGAGTAAAATCCATTGTTAATTTGTCAAATCTCGTTCAAAAATATTCAAGTTTTTCAGTGTTTTCAACCATTCACCCAACAAATCAATAAATTTTTCAATGACAGTGTCTGATGACTTTGACACAAAGTTGACATTGACAGCATTATTACGCCGGCCGGTTCGGGATTGCCAGCAAAGAGTTTATTGCCTAATATTGCCAGTGCTACATTGTCCTAAAGCTGGTTACGACTTAGCGCAGGGTTTCACGGCTCAAGGCGCGCGCACATTTCACGAGCGAATTCACACCGGGTTGCTAACGTTATAAAAATCGAAACAGTAGGTGGTGGGTATCGAAAAACATTGCGCAGTGGGAGAAGGAATTGAATAAGAAATTTATGTTAGAAAATATCATTTTTACAACATAACCTACTAAGCGGACATACCGACGAGAAAAGAGACTATTTTTATTACTTTTAGTTTGAGATGAGAAAATGTCGTAATGGCCCAGTGGTTAAGGCCTTGCCTCTCATGCACGAAGTTCTGGGTTCAAATCCGGGTTACGGCAAATACCAATGTGACTTTTTCAATTTATATGTACTTTCTGAGCTAATCTTGGATATTGCTGACATCGGTGAAGCTTGAAGTGAAGTGCTCGGTGAAGTGAAGTACTTGTCTATATAAGTCTGAAATCTTCAATCCGTTTTGAGCAAGCGAGGTGATTAATGCTCGTGCCTTCTCTTTATGATAGGTCTTTGCCCTGCATAACATCAGGCGATATTCCTCGAAAGGTTAGGCAAAGGTGTACCTATACAACACGTTTCGTTAGTTATGTGTAAGTCATGTAATCCAGTCCATGTAATAGGAAGAGAGCCATTGCCATAAACCAGACACAAATGCAGAATCCTATCAACCATAATAGGCTGGTATTATTAGAGCATCAAATTATACCATTATTTCAGCTAGGTTTTTACTAGATAGCCGAGTTATTTGACTGTTATCCTAACTAATATTATAAATGCGAGTGTTTGTTTGATACGCTTTCAAGCTAAAACGGCTGAACGGATTTGGATGGAATTTGGCACATGAGTAGACCATGCCCTGGATTAGGACAGGATACTTTTTATTCCGATATTCCCACGGGATTGAGACGTACGCGGGTGAAATTCAAATTCAAATTCAAAATGTTTATTTGCAATGAACACATAGTTTACAAGAGAAGATCGTACAGCCTTAAAGTAATTGTATTCGGCCTGCAAGCAAGCGTGCAAATTATTTATGTTTAAATGTCATAAATTCATAATTTTTATGCAGATTATATTATTATTAGTACATTATTATCACACATTATTATTACACACAAATATCATTAATTAATTTATAATAGATTCATTAATTAATACTCTGAACAAATATTTTTATGTTCTAAAAAATCCTAAATACTGTAGAAACACTTTTTTTGTGGTTACAAAAAAAGTGTCTTAATCTTTTTAAAACAATTATCAGAGTGGTTACTCTGATAATTGTTTTAAAAAGATTACCCTGCAACAATTTAAATTAGTTTGGTATGGTATTATAAACTAATACACACATAATAAACACATTTTTCTTATAAATATCTTTATGTCCAACTGGATGATATAAGAGGTTGCGAAACATAGCCCTTTTCTGTCGTGGTATAACCTCGGTATATTGCTTAAAATAATGCATGTGAGTCTTTGTAAAAGTGCAGATATCTCTAATATACTTACAACTATCTAAGAACCATGCCCTGTTTATTACCCGGATGCAGCGTTTTTGGAGCTAGAAAACTCTGTCGGTATCGGTCGAGTTACCCCACATGATTAGTCCATAGCTTAGAACAGATGAAACGTAACCATGGTAAGCTGCAAGAGCAGCTTCTACAGACACATTTTGTCTCAGCTTTTTTAAAGCAAACACAAACCTATCAAGTTTCTGACCTATATGCTCCACATGGCTTTTCCAATTCAGGTTTTTGTCTACCTGAATTCCTAAGAATTTTAATTGATCCACTTGCTGTATCTTTTCACCATTATACAGAATATCCAAAGCTAATGGTTTGCTATTACATAAAGGAGTTAAATTCAATTAATTTTGTCTTGCTAACATTTATATTTAAGTTATTATTTTGCATCCAACTTATTACATCTTTTAGGGTGTTTTCCGAGCTGATTGGTAGTCGCTTTTATCTTGACATTTTATGACAACTGTAGTATCATCTGCAAAAAGTATACATTTCTGCAAAGTGGCCTCTGGAAGATCGTTTATAATAAGAAAAGTAAAGGACCGAGAATGGTACCCTGAGGCACGCCACACTTTTTTATTACCGCAATGGATTTGAATTTTTCTTTGGAATATATTCTGTCACTTTTCTTTACAACTATGGATATTTCGGTACAATGTTGCCTGTTTCCTAGATAACTAGATATCCATTCATATGCTTTTCCTCTAATACCGTAAAAGTCTAATTTATTTAGTAGCTTATAATAGTTAACAAAATCAAAGGCCTTACTCATGTCTAAAAACAGGGACACCGCAGGATTGCCATTGTTAATACTTTCTGTTACAAGTTTAATAAGGTTAAGGAAACCGTGGGGCGCAGCTAGTAAATGATAAATGTGAAATAAAATTGCAAAAAATTATTAATAATTTAATTTACACTTACAATAATATTCATTAGATAACAATAAAACAAAAGTTGGTGAGCGTTTTATTTGTTCTTAAGTTTTTGTAGGCTTAAAAGATTCGTTCGAGCAGTCTTGAATGTAAGATCAATTTTCAGAGCATTTTTATACATTTCCTCTGCTAATGTGTATTTTTTCCATCGATGATAAAGTACACCTGGAACACAATTTCGTTAAAGATTATCAAATAGTAATTATACTGGCAAGTCTCCTGAAGGCACCCAATCGTCAGGACCAGAGCAATGTATGTATTTATTTAGCCGGTAGAAATGGCTAGCATTCAAATATCGTTTCCTCACCTAGATTGGCGTAGTGTATGGCTTTGACTTCTTTATTAAACAATTTAATTGCTTTAATAAAGTGCGTTTCAGCTTCTTCATATCGGTTTATTTTTCCGTACATATTGGCTATAGCAAAATTGATTGACGGAGCTTCCGGGAGTTCTTTTAATACGTTCGGAATGATCTTCAATGCTCTGTTGATTTGTCCTGAAATTTGAGATACGTTCTGTACCCAATGTCGGAAATATAGTGATAAATAATTAATCAACACGCCTGGTATAGTCAACCGAAAGTCCATGGCAAGAGTTTCACATTTACAGCGCCTTTATGGTTTTCGTAGTTCAAGTGCTACCAGACGATTAGAGACCATAGAGTCATATTACACACAGCAAAACTGTTTGGTGTGCAGACAAAAAGTAATAATTTACCAACTTACCCGTGTTATCCATTAACGCCATTAAGTTAGTCCAAGCTAAGACATGCTTAGGGTTCTGATTGATCGCTTGGAACCAACTATTTATCGCGCCTTCAGTTTTATTCATCTCGAGATACTAAAAAGTTATAAAATGCTAGTTTATTAAGAGTCTTAAAAACATAACAATATGGAAATGACACAGGTTTCGTAGTATAGCTGCATACTAGCACTCTCTTAGGCGGCTACATAACGCGTTGGTGCAACCGGTGTTGCAATGCAACGCGTGTTACGTTGCTGCAACCACTGTTTACTGTGTTACCAGCAGCAAAAGGAGTAGTAACGCATAGAAAAATACATACCAAATTGCCCAAATTGTAATAGCAGTCAGGATACTTCTTGCGGTGGCTTAAAGCAGTTTTATAAGCTAATTCAGACTCTTCAAACCGACGAGTAGTTGCTAGAAGTATTCCTAAATTCATCCACGCTGCTGGGAAATCCTCTCTGTTTAGACATGTAAAAGTAATAGTTAAGTGTTAATACTAAACTGGAAAGAGGACGTGCGGACTCAGGAAAGATGAAGGAGTGGAGGGAGGCCTTTACCCAGGACTGGGACAGTGCTGGCTAGTAATAAAAAATTGCCAGTCGCAACTAGTCAATTAATGACTACAAAAAAGTTTTTATGGTCAAGTAAAATTTGCACGCAATTTTCCTAGAACCTACCAATATATTTTTTTAACTATTTCCATACACAAAAGAAGAAAAACTTTAGCATCACGTACCTGTGTTTCACAGCTAATCTTAGAAAGTATTCAGCTTCATCAAATTGTTTCTGATTTTTCAGTAAGTTGGCCAAATTGTTCATTGCTTGGTAATATTGAGGGTACAACCTGTAAAATAAAAAATAAAATTATAAAAATATATCAATAAAAAGAAATAATTAACTAATTATTTTTACGCCGCGCGCCGCACCGCAGTGGTAACAAAACCAATATAAGCTGGCCTTTTATTCTATTGCAATTCCGTACTACGCTAGGCCTGCTCTAGGTCAAAGTGTTACCACCGAGGTGCGGTCGACTATACATGTGCACTCCGTATAGCAAACATAGCAATATAATACTTTTTATTATGTACACCATAAAAATTACAGATATAAATGTAGAAATTTCACATAGGGTGACGCAATGGGCGGTCGTATCACTAAAAGCGATCTTTTAAAGACAACATTTGGATGGATTAGGGGGAAAAGGAGAGACAATACTACAGGTAGTCTGTGGTGTATCATTTACCTAAATATAAAACAATAAAAACATACATACACAAAAGCACGAACAATTAAAGTGTACTTAATTTTTAAAACATAGCACAATATGTGGTGTTTACGCAACGTTAAGGCCGCTTTCTACGGTAATGATAGGCTTTTATAGAATAAAATATTCAGTACCTTATTGCTTCTTTATATTCAGCTAATGCCCACGTAGTTTGATGATTCGCATCCGCAACCTTAGCAACATTGTAGTGTACTTTAGCATTTAACGGACACACGGCCAATCCGCTGATGAACAAGCTGTATTCGTTTTGCCAGTCTTTAGATCGCTGCCAGCTCCTCAGAGCGTATATCAGCACTAGTAATAGGAACATAAAAACCCCAATCTGTAAAAATAAGGAATACTGTACTCAAAATCAAAAGTCATTTATTCAAACTAGGGTGAAAATCAGCACTTTCGAACGTAAAAGTTACATAAGACAGTCCCCCAAAAATGCCCGCCCTTCACCAACTTCAACTGAGGAACAACATGGTTATGTTGAATGAAACAAGTCTCTACTGCTACATGCTTTGTGACACTTAACGGATAATAATCCGGACAAAGCCTAGTCACACTTAATGTGAATGGGGATGACCCCATTCGAACCATTCCCAGGCCTCATGTTGTAATAGTCATGAGACTATTGGGACATACGTTAAAATAAAGCCAAAAAGGACTCTAATTTTTTAACTGAATAATAAGTAACGACTAACTTTCCTTGTTCGCAGCAAACTCGTATTACTTCAACGTTGATTCATATAAAATCCATTTTAAAGTTTCGTCCCTATTCACCCCTGCATCCCTTTCACCCCGTTTTACGGTACTTGGAGTACCACACCACAGGGGGAATCCCCCTGACATGGAGAGTATGGTTGTCGCAACCCAGTGCTGGGCACGCCACAATTGCGGCGATAAGTCCCCTCTTTGAGGAGTGGCAGGAGAGGCGCCACGGCGTCCTCACCTTCCGCCTGACGCAGGTCCTCACCGGACACGGCAGCTTCGGGAGGTTCCTGTGTCGGATAAGGCGGGAGGAAACGCCCGGGTGTCACCACTGTGTGGATCGCCCGGAGGACACGGTGGAGCATACGGTGGAGGTCTGCCCGGCTTGGGCAGAGCACCGCTGTGTCCTCGTGCAGGCGATCGGCGGCAGAGATCTCTCGCGTCCGGCCCTGGTTCAGGCCATGGTACGGAGCGACAGGGCCTGGGCAGCCGTCACCTCCTTCTGCGAAGCAGTAATGCTCGCGAAGGAGGAGGCGGGATGGTTGAGGGAAAGGCAAAATTCGCGGCCTCTCGCCCCTAGCCGCCGCAGGAGACGCCCTGGGCGTCAGGGATCCCGGGAGGATTTCCGGCCACCGTTAGGCGCGGGCTTGCGGACGGTGAGCAATGGGTAGCTCACTGTCCGGTAAAGACCTGGGCCCGGGTCGACGGCGCGATATATGCCACGCGCGCCTCAAAGAGATGTCGTCAGCACAAATGTAGGGGTCCACTAGGGCCAATGCCTGCCGGGGTCGCGGGAAGGTACTAAACGGTCACCGAGGCCTCTGGCAACACAGACAACGGAAGGAATACGGGTGGGTTTTAGTCAGTAAGAGTCTGACACACCCTCCCGCTCCGCCCAGAGCGGGAGAAGTTATTTGATGATTTCCCACCCAAAAAAAAAGGGAAATCCCCCTGTGGGCTAATTTCTGATCTCCACGCGGGCGAAGCTAAGCTAAGGGCTATTAATAAATAAAAACAATAACGGTTTAAAGCCTTACCTTACAGATTACCAAAGACCTTCTATGCAACAGTTTTTTCAACCCAATTCCTATCAAAAGACAGTAGCCAGCTGACGGTATGTATAGAATCCTCTCGGCGATTACGAAGCCCACTGGGAAGAATACGTTACTGGCTGGCAGAAATGGTATGACTATTAATGATGCCGCAAGTAACATCACCCTGCAATGTCATTTCCACTTTATATTAATGTCATCTTTCCTAACTACTGAAATATTAAAGCTATTGTGACGCAAAAAAAAAAGTTAACATGAGGCAACTGGGCCAGGGCCACAGAATGGCTCATTTGGAGACACATCCACACAATAAGCTTTATTTTTTCAAATAAGGTTATTTTTAATTATTCAGCATAATCACCACTTTCGTAACATTCACTATTGAATGTGTATACTTATTTCAGTTGCTGACTGTAGCAAATACAGCCTAGTTTCTGACGTATACTTAACTGGAGTCTTATCTGTTTGATAGTATTTTTGGATCATGATCTTGACACATTGCTTTTCTGAACAGTGTAGAAATTTTGAATCATGAACTATTGAGTTTATGTAACGAGATCAGAATCCGAGCATCAGTAGAACAAGGTTATAAATTACTGAGTACTTATAAAAGAAAAGCAAACCTTAATTATTAGCACTGTACGTAATTAGTTACCTGTTACTTGATTTGTCGTTTTTGTAAGCACGAAAAATAGCCTCTAACAGATATAGACCATACAATAACATCATGTATATTAAAATCATTCTCTTATCCAGTACCTTCTCTATTAGTTGTATGCATCCCATTGACCAATCATAACAAAGCCATTGGGGCCAAATAAATAACAGAAGATTTATAGAATAAATATAACTGTATGTGGCTACCTGTAACAATATAAGGAATTACAAATAAAGAATATAAACAAACAATCAACAAAGATCAATCAAGCTGCCAACAATTTACATGGCGCCGACTTATGGACCATCGTAGAGATCATAGTATTATCGACTGTTTCAGGAACACCTCTAAATATTTTTTTAACATTTGTACCTCTTCTGATTAAATAAAGATATCTTCCCTGTAATTTGTACGCTTAAGCAATTTTTTTTTCAAATAGGTATCACAAGTTTTGAGATAAATGGTGTCCAAGTTCATGTATTGTTGAAAATCGTTAATTAACTTCGTGTTGAATCTTTTAACTGTTTCATGTTTTTGAACACTTTGTTAGGTCAAACGCTTTGTTAAAGTATTAACTACCATCAAATAGCACTGATGGCCATTAACTTGATATTGAGAGGGTAGAGAATAATTATTATGGTGAAATTTGGTAAATTTTCAGCGACACACCTTGGATTTTCTCAAATCCCAGGGTTTTTCGAAAAACCTTAAATGTTGCAAAGGGGTCACACAATCAATGAATACATGGAATCACAAGTCAGCTTGTATAATAATAGGTAAAAATCTAGTATCGTTTGGCAGGAGAAGGGGGGTGGGAGTGGGGGAGGAGGTTGGGGGGTGATGCACCTTGCCCCCTGGCACCACTCCCATGAAAAGGTAACGCACCGTTCTTGAGAAAAACAAATTATTGTAACCTAACCTCAAAACTCTTAGTCGCTTAAAAAGCCGTAGTATGAGCCCAGCTTCGCGGGGGAGATTGGGGGAGGGGTGCTCCCTGCCCCCTGGCACCACTCCCATAAAAAGGTAACGCACCGTTCTTGAGAAAAACAAATTATTGTAACCTAACCTCAAAACACTTAAAGTCGATTAAAAGGCGTAGTATGAGGCCCGCTTCGCGGGCCTCTAGGGTTTAAAAAAAAATAACCTCGAAGGGGATAGCGGGGTCTGAGTTCGCTCGCTCCGCTCGCTCACTAGACCCCGCCATCCCCTTCGAACCTAACCTGTCCGAGTCGGGGTGCCCCAAGTCCCGAGCTCGCTTCGCTCGCTCTTGCATCCTAAGTTCTCCTAGTAACAGTAGTAACATTGCCTTTTGTACACATATACGATCAGTGGAAGTACAAACACAGAGAAAAAATTCACGCAACTCGGGGAGAAACGGAACGATCAAAAACAAATGACAGTGACACATGACGCAAATGGCATACCTGTTTTATTGTTTACTTTCCGTGTTATCGAATTTGCCCGACATTTTATACCATGGACTGACTACAAATACTGATACTGGATACTGACTACAGATGCTGGGGCAGATTTGGTTGTCAATCGCCCATTTTAAACGTTTCGTTTTTCGCTTCTTATCGGATTTGAGGTTAGAAACATTTTTTATTAATTTCTCGAAAAATATGCATTACCTTTTAATAAGAGTGGTAACGTTATAATCGGGGACCCAAACCCTACCAACTTTAGCCCCTTTTACCCCCCAACTCCTGCCAAACGATACTAGATCCAACCCAATGATTGTTATACATTTTTTTTTTTAGCACACATTTACCAAGTTTTAGTGCAAGAAATATACACTCAATTCAATAGACAATTATACATATCTGTTATGGAATGAAGACTGCGTTATAAGTATTTGATTTGTCCGGGCCTGAAACTTTGTCCTGCAGTGAAATAATTAAAGACAGCTAATTGTATTTAAAAAACTGAAGTGTTATCCTGTTTTAGGCCCGTATAAACTAGTTTCAACCAATCAAATGGCTTTATATGAGTTTTAATTAAAACTTGTATAAAGCCATTACTTAAAAATATTACCAGTAATACGGGCCTTAGCCTTAGTGTTGAACTAAGGCTAAGGCCGGTATTACAGAATCTCACTCAAAACTCAAGCATTACTTATAATTCGTTTCAACCAATCAAATGGCTTTATACAAGTTTTGATTTAAACTTGTATAAAGCCAATTGAATTGCTTTATATGAGATTTAATTTAAACTATTTAATTGTTTAATACGGGCCTTAGTGTTGATGGTAGTATGTTTAATGAATTTAAAAACAAAACATACCTTTGCAAAAGGAGCATAGGCAAAAGCCGCAGGATTATCAGTAGGTTTGAACTCAGGTGGGGCTCCTCCCATTACAAGCCACCTTCCATACAACAGGGTAGCTATACTAAATGTGATGATGACGATTCTAAATATGGAACCTATAGTGATGTTATCCATGGTTAAGATCTTTGCATGTCTGTTTTCTGTTTTTTTAATCCTGTATGTTGTTGATACTTCATATACTAAACAGAAGCCCTGGAATTAATTTTAAATAGTATATAATTAATAATTTTGACAACTTATATGAAAAAGATATATTTCTTCATTGATACTTTTAACTCACCAAAACTGTAACACCATTTTCCTTACACAACATGGAGATTCCAGCTAAAATTACTGTTGAAAATAAAAAGATGTTCTTACATCTTTGACTAGTCAGTGATTTGTTATAACTAAGGAATGCTAGAAAAAATGTTATAGCAGCTAAGAGATCAGCCCTGCCTACCACACCGCTCACAGCCTCCACATGAACTGGGTGTACTGCAAATAATAATGTTGATAAAAATGCTGTGTCCATCCACCACTTATTACTCCTGTCATCCTGGTAACTTGATTTCTTGTTTGTTCCTTCATTTCGACAAGCCAAAGTATTGTTCTCGTCATTTAAAATAGTTTCAAAGACTTTCCACACCAATAAACAGCACAAGATATGGCATAATATAAGGTTTGTAGTCTTGAAATCGAAGGCTGAGATTCTTTTAGCTAGTAAATAATCTAGCCTGAAAAGTGAAATTTCAATTAAGTCAAGGGTTGTTATGATTAAGTTTCTATGCTGTAAAGGAATATTAACTATTTACCAACCTGTAAGATAAAATTGTAAGGGGTCTGTAAGACTTATGACTTAAATCAGATTTAATATCTGCACCCCAAAAGTCATGGTAAAATGGGTCGGTCCAAGACTCCGACGTGACGTCCTTATTCTTCACTATTGCTTCAGTGTCATCGAACACGAAATCACCGTTTAAAGTGAACAGAAACGGTAAAGACGACAGGCAAATGATTACACATTTTTTATACTTCATTGTCGTCGTGATTTGGCACTATAATTTATTTTTGACACGTTTTACATAACGGTGCAGGAATACTTTTACTGATGTAATTCATAATTATGCATTTTTAATACAATGTACGCTTTTTTATTTATGTTTATTTGTTCAGTTATAGGATACACAATATTTTATTTTGACTTTTGGTGACAGTTTTTGACGTTTCTCAAAGCGCAAATTGTAACCTGTCATAAAGCCGCCTATACACGAAGATAATTTTTCGACCGCTCGAGTCGCTCGACTGTCGAGAGACCATAATTTGCGGTACAAGAATTGTAGGCAAAGTCGCCAAGCACTGCGATTTATCGGTCTTAACATTGTGTTAAGACATTTTTTACACAACTAGATTATACGCATTCTTGCCTCGGATGACGACGACGCTGACGAATTTTCCCGTGTCGAGATGGCTTTATTTTGAGATGACAGACACTGTTTCGTTCAAAAATTTTACGTTTTTAATTTTATTACATATTATGTTTCTCCGGCCACAAACTGGAGTCCCGAACGTTACAAAATATAGAAAACTCCAAGCTTGCTTCCGCCGAGAATTAAACCGATACAATTATCGACTCGATAATTGTATCGGTTCGGTTCTCGACGTAAAATAATAAGATCCATTTTCATTTCACAATTTCATTTATTACTTTATTTATAAATCCTTATGAGGGTACTGCCAATGTTGTACCAATACCCGATGGTATTGATACAACAATGAGCAACAATCATATTCTCATTGTACTAAAAATACTTAATAGATCGAAATATCGTAAATCATTGTCGGTACATATCTGTTGGCAACATTTCGCTTTTAGATTTCATAGTACTCCTTTAATTATGTTCTTGTAACAAATGAAGTACATAAAGTCGAAAATATGCTATAATACAGTCCCACAAACTTATGTGGCCCAGTGACAGTATCACGTCGCTGTCGTCGAAAAATTAATGATTTTCAAAATGGCTTCATTAGTTCCACTTTGGGCCACCGGTTCAGATAAGTTTGTGGCACTATAGCATATCTGAATATCGTCTGCTATAGCATAGCAGACGATATTCAGATGTCAGAGGCAATTAATGTGTCATCGGAGTAACATTATAATTCGGACCCAGTGGTGTGAGCGTATGCTTGATATCTAAGGCCGTTCTGGGGTCTCGCAGGGCATTCGCAGCGTGCGCCAGTTGTAGCGCACACTCAGGGGGCGCTGACGGTGGTAATGCGGTGCATTCGCGCTCCAACGCGTTGCCAATCGCTGTCAGTAGTTCAGAGAAGCCGAGGGAAATGGCTGCTCGCCGGAGTCTATTCAGTTCCTGAGACGAAATGATTAGATATTAATTTTTTCTCCAATTCTACGTAGTTCATCCGGACTCGTATGACGCAGATGGAAGCCTAAAATGCCTACTAGCAGTTTATAACTCTATTTCATTTCTTTTGTTTTAATTGCTGCTTGGCTTGAAATATGACTGCTCTACAGTGTTGTATGGATTTTGACTGCTTTTCTTAACCATTTCCCGTTTTTTTTTCTACTAGGCTATGCTTGACAGGCGTCAAAAAATGAAAAATCCACATACATTTCCATTGAGTAACATTTTCACTTACCTTAAAAAGATGCTGTGTCTTGTCGGGCAGTTTCCTGGCATGTCGTAGTACTTTCTGTACGTCGGCGAGTAGTGCGTGTGGACGTGCCCATGCGCATGCAGACCCGCCACTGCTGTACGACCGCCACGAGCGGATCGGGAATGTTTCCGCTACAAAGGATGATGAATTTTAGTCATACTAATTGGTTTCAACGAATTCTCTGACTTTCGTTGAGCTGAGGAAGGTTAATTAGTGCTGGATAGCAACATGTTTGCGATTTTTAAACGTAATTTTATAAATTATATTTTTTTGTGTTATAATAGGGTCTTACACCCATTTTTGAAAAGTGTCTTAATTAAATTCTGTAGTGCTAATATGCCAAAAAAAAACACAAAATTTTTATTCAATCGATAAGTGCCATAAAAATGCATTTAAATTTTACATTTTCAAATTTCGCGCGTAGGTTGACGAAAACGCTGGACGCAGTGGACGCCATGTTGCTCTGTGGTCATGACGTCACTGGGCTATGAAAACAAATGCGCTGATCTTTGTATGATAATTGACGTTTTGTTAACATAGCCGTATGACGTAATAACATGGCGGCTACTATTTCATGGTGTTTTTTAACAGATTAGAAAAACTGAAAACGTTAATTGAATTTTAAAATTTATTTTGTTATTTTATGAACTAAAACTAACATTTTCCGACTCCTTTTTACCTAAACTATCTCAATAATATATTTATAGATTTTTTCTCGTATATAGTAAAATACCCTATTCCGGTTGACAAGTTTACCTCTACAGCATATTATCTAGAACAAATTGTACAGTGTGTATATTATTTGTATACAAGAATTACATACCTGTTTTTTGTTCGAGATAAATATTACGAGGCATGCCTTTTAAGTTCTGTGGTTTCCATATTTCCCGGCAATTTTGAATTTGGAACTGTTCTATATTCGAATGTGTTTAAATTTTGAATCCCAAAACAGTTGCAAGTATTAGGATTAATGCTATTGTTTAGTCACAGCGTCGATTGGAATCTGTCAGGTTACGTACGAAAATGAATCTTTCTAAGGAAAATGTTCGTGCAATAATTTTCTACAACTTTAGAAGAGGCCTGATACGGCTTCAGTGTTTTGAAGAGCTAACATCTGTGTTCACTGATGAAGCCATATGTCTGCGGACTGTCGAACGCTGATATTTAGAATTCCAGCGTGGACATACTAGTGTTAGTGACAAATCTCGCGAAGGACGCCCAAAATCCGCCTTCACTGAAGATAACATCATTGCTGTGAGACAACTAATTCTCGAAGATCGTCATGTGACGTATCGAGAGATAGAGGCTCTATTAGGCATCTCAGGGACAACCATTCAGAAGATCTTGCATGAAGCGCTTGGTGTGAGAAAGCTAGTTTGCCGTTGGATACCGCATCTGTTTTCCGACGATCACAAGACGGCCCGCGTCAGATGGTGTAAGAAAACTCTGCAAAGGTTCAACCGAGGAGAGTCAAATCACGTCTACGACATCATCAGTGGGGACGAACCTTGGATCTATGCCTCGATCTTGATTCCAAACAACAATCTACAATCTGGGTCTTTCAAGACGAGCCAAAGCTGACTAAAGTTGTTCGTTCTCGAAGCACTTCAAAGAAGTTGGTGGCCACGTTCGTTGGAAAAACCGACCATGTTGCGACTATTGCACTTGAAGATCGTAGAACGGTTAACGCAGAGTGGTATACCACAGTTTGTTTACCACAAGTCATCGCCGAACTTCGAAAATCTAACTCAAAGCGACGCATCATCCTGCACCACGACAACGCAAGCTCACACAGCGCTCGTCAAACGATTGAGTATTTGAAGCAGGAAAAAGTAGAAATTCTTGACCATCCTCCATACAGTCCTGACCTAAGCCCTAACGATTTCTTTACATTTCCTAAAATTAAGAAAAGTCTTCGTGGTCAAAGGTCCCAGTCCGGTGAAGAAGCAGTCGAGGCTTTCAAGTCAGCCATTTTGAACACCCCCACTTTAAGAGTGGAATAAATGTTATAATAACTGGTTTGAAGTGTATTAAGCTACGGGGTAAATACTTTGAAAAACAATAAAAAGTACTATAAGGTTCTAGTTGTTTTTTTCTTCAAACGACAAAACTTAAAAGGCATGCCTCGTATTAGGGAAATGTTGCTTATTCAACCCAATCTTGAAGCAAGTTAAAGAAAAAATAAATGTCCTTTTGAATGTCTCATTTTTAAGCTGTTTTTTAGAGTTCGTCCCACAAAAAGAAAATTATAGGATGACTTTGTTGTCCGTCTGTCTGTGTGTCAGTCTGTCAAAACCCTTTTACTCAGGAACGCGTGGAGCGTTTAGTCGTATAATGCCTAATTCGCAAAATGGCACCCGATTCTCTAAAGGGCCAATTCGCGAATGGACTAGTTCTCAAAAGGACTAGTTCGCGAAATGGCTAATTCTCAAAAAGACTAAGTAGTAAAATGCCTAATTCGTGAAAAGACTCATTCGTAAAAGAACTAATTCGTAAAATGTCTAATTCTCCAAATGGCCAACTTTTACCAATTCATGCCATGAGTTAAATTACATGAAAGAACATGCATACATACAGTTTAACATTATTAAAAGTAGCTCCACCTTGTCAATGGATGAGTAAATAGATGTTGTTCTAACGTTAGATAAAGAATATAAAAATCTCTTGGTATTTTCCTCATCTATATTTACTCGGATTATTTAATAATAAAGTAGTACATATTGTCTACTATGGTGATGTATAAACATTTAAAATATATTATAATTGTTTACACACCTCTTTGCTTATAATACAAAACCTTTTCAATGAAGACAAGGCAAAAGAAGAGAACATCGTTTGACAGTGACAAAATATGTTAATTAAAATGTACTAAATGTTCTATTAAAGTATTATTATATTAAAAATAGACACACAGTATAACAAATTATTAGTAAAACTAAAAGCCAAAAAAATATCTGTTGAATATTTTTTTCACAAGATAATTTATTACCAACTATTATTATAATTTGAGCTTCCAGTGTGATTATTTGGTAAAAATAATGTTTTTTTTTTTGTTATATGACACATTGTAAGGTGCTTTGTTGATTTAATACTTTTTCACCATAATAATCATAATGTTTTTTTTTGTTATATGACACATTGTAAGGTGCTTTGTTGATTTAATACTTTTTCACCATAATAATCATAATGTTTTTTTTTTGTTGGTTGTATGACAGATTGTAAGATGCGTTGTTTTTCGCTATGATTGTTTTATTTTAATAATAAATGTTTTTTGTTTGCATTTCGTATAAAATATTAACATAAGTAACCTAGAAAATTAAGTTAGATTTTTCATGTCATTTAACTCATGGCATGAGTTGGTAAAAGTTGGCCATTTGGAGAATTAGACATTTTACGAATTAGTTCTTTTACGAATGAGTCCTTTCACGAATTAGGTATTTTACTACTTAGTCCTTTTGAGAATTAGCCATTTCGCGAATTAGTCCTTTTGAGAACTAGTCCATTCGCGAATTGGCCTTTTTGCGACTGTGTGCCATTTTGCGAATTAGGCATTATACGACTAAACGTTATGAGGTATCAAGTTGAAATTAATATCAAATACGTAGGATTATGGTCCCCTGGAGCTCTAAAAAAATCAAGCTTCTATGTCAATGCAATAAAAAAATAGTTACGCCCATTTATGAGACACATTTTGATACACACCTGTTGACCTATCTGTTTGGCAACAAGCAAGGCCTCACAGCACAAGTAAAAGTTCGAAAATCGTTCATTTGTAGTTATCACATTTTTTTTTGCGATTACAAACTTACTTTTCCAGTAGGAGAATTGATCATGACGTATATCGATGTATGGGAGAACATGTTTTTCATCTAAAATATTAAGTTAGTTTTTGGAATAAATTCATCCAAGTTTGGAAGCCTTCATTGTGCGTGGTTCGGCACGCACTTGGCCGGTTTTTTTATTACAGCTTGACCCGTTGTCGAATAGTTATGACACTAGATAAGAAGAAACCTTAAAAGCAAGCACAAATACTTACCAGGAGCAGTTCCCTCTTCACCCGGTCCGAGCTGATCGAGGGCGCCGAGCCAGGGCGCGGCTGTGGCTCCTGGCTTCATCACACTGAGTAGCAGACAGGACCGACGGCCTCGCGACGCTTCGCACGATGCCGTCAGGGTTCCCCACCAGTCCGCGCCTAGCAGTACTACTGCTGCCATGCCTTCCACCTGGGCATAAATTATGTGATGAGTGCTGCCATGCCTTCCACCTGGGCATATATTATGCGATGACTGCTGCCATGACTTCCACCTGGGCATAAGTTACGTGATGTATATGCCGTGTGTATTTCCTATAGCTAAAAATTGCGAACTTCCTTTGTTCTCACATTCACTATTTAAAGACATTCTAGACCCCTAGGACCTTAGACCCTAGATTTCTAGATCCCTTGCATGGTTTGGGCTGTGCATTGTCTGTCAGTGTACGAAATTAAGATTTTTTTAAAGTAGATATATTATATGTAGAGATCGGATATTCGGATGCATATTTACCTAAAGTGAATTTATAGCTATGAAAGTATGGAAGCTACTTCTTAAAAATATTTACAAAAAAAAAAACCCGGGGTTTTTTGTGTTGTTGTTATGCAATCCACAATCCACGAGAATTGCATAACTATTTAGATAAAATGATTCTAAATATATGTAGTCCGTTATCTTATCTTGACGTTGTTTGCTATTGCAGTTTAGTGTCTACCTATCTCCTTTACAATATTAGGTAGGTAGATATGCATCCGATTCTAGTCAGAAAAAACACAAAATTCCGGAATCGCGGGATTTTTACGATCGATACAAAAGTGCATTCTATATAAGCCAAAATTTAAAAGTAAGTAAATATACATCCGATTCTATAATCAGAAACCTAAATCAATCCCGGAACTGCGGGATTTTGTCAATACAAAAGCGCATTCCATATTAGCCAACATCCCAACTTTAGGTGAATATGCATCCGAATATCCGATCTCTAATTATATGTAATGTTTTTTGCACAATTCTAGTCTAGTTTGTTGCATTCCTGACTAGCCGACTTGACAAATGTTGTCCTCCCCCAATTTCAGTAAATTTTAAAAAGAATTACGCATATCTATCGTTTGGATTGTGAGTAATGGTCTTGGTGTGTGTTCATAAAAAACACATAGAAAAAAGGACGTTAAGTTTTCCAGAATAAGAAAATTCTCCGGGAAACTTTTCCAATTTTCTTTCCATAAAAACCTAATTCGAACTACTATGGACATTTTAAAACAAAACATAGCCAAATGGGTAGCTCGCCGTCCGATAAGGACCAGGCGGGGGTCGACGGCGCGTTGTGTTCCACGCGCGCCTTAAGGGAGAAGTTTTTTGATAATTTCCCACTCCAAAAAATAAAAAAAGCCAAATCTATCCAGCCGTTCTCAAGTGATGTGACTTACTAACGAACAGCATTTAATTTTTATTTATATAGGTAGATATGGGAGAACTGTATGATAGGTACCATGTACAGTGAGCGACAAAAATATCGGGAAGAACACTGTTCATAATTATGACAACTAATGAAGTTAAACTTAAGTCAACGAGATAAAATTCTTCAAAGTCATAGAGTTGTTGTTATCTGTGTTAATTCTAAAATAGCACTTGTACCATTGATATAAAGTTTAATTTTCTTAATTTTTTTTTAAACTGGCGGTAGGAGGATAACTTATCTTTTATAGGTCCCGAATCAGTGGCTATGGAAAGAGCAATTTAGGCAATATCTTACCTTGAGTGCGCCATGAAGCAGGACACAAAAATTTGGTACTTTGCTCGGATCTGACATATCCTCTTCTGTGGCAGAACCATCTGTACTTGAACCTTCCTGCATGTAATTAAGTTTTTTAAATATGAGTTTTATTTTCAGCAATATAATATTATGGCCGGCCCGAATAATATACAAAGCGCGACAAAAACCTATTGCCGCAGTATCTCGCGTCAAAACAGGACATGGAGGCATAATAATGCATAGTCAAGTGTCGCTTCTGCACGAGATAATGCGCCGACAAATTTTTGTCGTATTTGCATGGCAGTAGTGCGTAGTATGTATATACTACCATCACCATCACCACCCATTTATTTTTTAACTTAAAAAAAACTATAAAAAGTGTATATTAATACATATAATGTTCACTATAATTATATTCAAATTAATTATAATTATTTTTATTATAACAAAATGTGAAAAAACAAATCAATCACCAGTTCACCAGCATAATAAAAATAATAAAGCAGTTCCTCTGACAGTAATTACTAAATTATATGCAACATATTTTAAATTATATTTATATTTGTCAGAGGAATTTTCGCGCGGTTTCGGAAAACGGGACTATTTTGCGTCCCGGAGCTTTGTCCGTGGACAACGGGACAGGTGACTGAAAAAAGGGGCAGTCCGGTTCAAAACGGGACGTATATACTTTAAGTATGTACTTTACCTTGGTAGGGGTTTTGGAGCCATAATTTTCTCTCGGCCCCGTATTCGGCGCAGCTTGCGCCTGCGGTATCACTAAATGTTTGCTTATCGCTATAGGGGTACCTGTTAAAACGGAGAAGGCTTTGTTTTAGAATGAACCTAGGTAGGTTCACGTCTCTGTATGTAAATAGGTAGGTATTATTTTTTATATAGGTATATAAAAATAATACCTATTTACATACAGAGACATTAATATGACACATGGAACTTTAGAAAGTGTCTGTCACACAGGTATGATTATATATTGTCATTGAGATATGTCAATGTATATTACAGAGAAGACGCTCTACAAATCCAAATTTTAAAGTCTATGTGTCAAATTATGTACTGGGTACTTAAAATATAATTTCTTTGTTGTGTGACCAAAGGGTTCTGACAAAAACTGTGTTTGGAGCTTTGAATTACACTGCATGATTTTTTAAACATCAGGCTACCCACTTAAAATGTAAACTTAAGCTAAATGTCCATTTTAGTTTAAGTTTCCTACTTACTAAGTTCCTGCTGCTGTAGAAATCCAATAACATGTATCTGATTGGCCAGAGTGTATGTAGCAGCTAACTCTTCAAGGGAAATAGTTTGTGGCGCCGGAAACAACTGCACTCGAGCCTCTAGTTGACCACATTTCAGTGTGCACCAAAATTCTTGGTAGTGCTGTTCACATAGCCGTGTAATTGCCGTTATCACCTACAAATCAATAATAGATGTTTCATTATTAAAAGACATAAAGAGATGTAAATGTTGAACAAGTTTCATAGAACTTTACATGTTGTAATTTATTCTTATTCAGTGAAAACAATGATGACTATGATAAAAATCGATTCCAATACAGTTTTTATAAATATATTTACTTATGTATTCGATTTTCAGATTCTCTGCTGTTTCATGGCAAAAAATGCATATCTATGTGTCAAGGCATTAATTATCACTATCACACTTGTGACATTTAAGGGCCTGTGCACACCACGTTTTTTAAACGCGCCGTTGTGCGCGTTTTAGGAACGTGCGTCGACGGCGCGCTTTTATCCTACAGAAAGTCTACAGGCTGCGCCTGACTTGCGTGCGTATCGCGTCTGTGTCGCTACAAACGCGCGTCAACGGCGCGTTTAAAAAACGTGGTGTGCACAGGTCCTAAAAGTCATTGACCATCTTTATACTTACACCTGGCACAGTTAGTTGATCAGGGCAGTAGATAGAGCCACGCGACATATTGCCATTGGAGTTACTGGTCGTGTTATTGGCTAGATCCACTATTTTCTGGTAGAGGGGCATTGCTGAAACAAAGCCATGATGAAAAATCTTTTTCCACACTTTGCATGGCATGAAGAATATTTAATTCTGCAGATTAATAACATTTATTCTAAATCTATAATAAAGTCTGAAATCGTCCATCCACATTGAGCAAGCCATCAATCAAATTGGCTCTTGAGATACAAGTATCTTTTTACTTGCTGGCTGGCTCCTGAACTAAGGTTCAGGAGCCAGCTGTTCAACCTGATTTTGACCACCACTCGTACAATCATGTTTAGTGTATGACTAACTTTATGTGTTTCTCTTTGTACAATAATATTATTATTTATTATTATAATCAATGCTCATGTCATATAAACATGGGAAGAGGCATTTGCCCAGTAACGCAACAGTAAAAAGCCCACTACCTTGCTGTAAACATGACTCATGTGGGGATACAATGGGCAAAACATGTATTTTTGCTGGGTATGAGGGAGGCAATGGTAGAGCTTGCACCATTCGGTTTCTGCCTATAGATCCAACACCACTGCTGCCATCGGTAATCTGTAATAACATTACATTCTTTTAGATAATATTCCTATGGTAGAAATATTTTCTAAAAAAACCATTTAAAACTTCCAGTTGTTGGAGCGCATTAAAAAATTTAATTTAAATCAGTCATAACTTACAGACTTTCTGTAAGTTATGACTGATTTAAATTAACTTCTTATTTTACCAAAATAATCTGCACAGGTGTTTGACTTCCTCCCCACTCAGTAAGTACCAGCTGATTCACACCAAGGAGAGCGGTGTCTATGCAGGTTTTGTCCCCTTCCTCCAGTATCAACAGCTTACTGCGTATACTATCAAAGTCTCGAGTGAAAGGAACGGAAACTGAAAACGAAAAGGAGTAGCAATTTTATTGAGTTAAGATTTGGAGTTAACCAATAGCAGAATAGTTTACCTTCGTACACGGATGAGAATGAGACCAATGCAACGTATTCCAGTTTAGCATGAACGCTTAGATAGTCTAAAAACGTGTTCACAGCGGCTGTAGCTATCGTATGCCGGGTATGCGTCTCAGTTGTGTCGGAGGTCGACACAGGACGCGACATTGATAGCGAAACATCCATTAATATCACCGTAGGCATTTTGTTATCGTAAAATCTTAATAAAAACCCAATTAAATCCAGAATTCATACATTATTTGTTACTAAGCCAATCCCAGCATTTACTGCGGTGAAAGAATGTGTAGATTTTTATTACGCCGAGCTATGTACTGTTTGATTAGATGAATATGGAATTAAGTTTGTGTGACAAGAATAGCGAAAACATTGATGCTAGAGCATACGTGGGTCATTCAAATTCAATAATACTGGATAGTACTGTTGGATAAACAGAATCTCGTCCTCAACACAACAAATGTCCACTTTGACTTTTTAAAGTTTGACGTTGACGTCTGAGTTCTCTTCTCATATGTCATCCATCTGCCAAAGTGCCAACCATAGACATTATAATTTATAATACGTTATGGTACGTACGTACTTAAGGTAGATCCGCAGCCGTAGCCCGCGAAATTAAAATTTTCTTACGTTTTTTGTTATTTGTAGGTCAGTGTCAGGTTGTGTCTTGATAACCTAAATAGATCTTGATGAAAATATGAGTTGCAACTATGACAGATAATTATTTACAGAATTATAATCCTTAGAATTATTAATACAGCTCTCTAAGTTAGATTTTTTCCATTGAATGAATTTTTCATGAAATCATGACATTGGGGAACAAATCTAACTTAGAGAGATGTATTAATAATTATAATTCTAATTCAAAATAAAGAAGAAAATTTGAATTTCGCAAGCTACAGCTGCGGATCCAAAGTGATGCTTTTTTAAAGATTTATGAATTATGATGGATGGTTAAAAAATAAGTTGTTCGAAGTTGTTTATAGTAATTTTTACACACTCGCAATATATTTAGACGACCTTTCCAACAACACAACGGAATAGACGAGAAAAAAATAATAATATCCACTTTAGGTAAGTAGGTACTTGAAGGAGCGATACTCTAAAAAAAATATTTTATGCCAAATTACAGCTTTCCAGTACTAAGTCTCTGAGTTAAGCCGCGGACAGACAGACAGACAGACAGACGGACATGGCGAAACTACAAGGGTTCATTGTTGACTACGGAACCCAAAAACTGGCAGTCAGTGTCCACCGGTTATAACACTGAGGTTGGCCTGTCTTTAAAGATGGCTGCAGATTGGATGGATTTTCTCACACTTTTCTAAAGTTTTCTTTTCTATAGTAGATAAAGTAGAGTGTATTTTTTGACAAGTTTTTTTATGCCTGACATAGTTCTCTCCAAGATTTCTGTAATTTCTTTCAACTTGCAAAGGAAAAGACTACTCTTAATAAACACAGACTTCACAGATAATAAACATTCTAAAATGAAACCAACTAGATTTTCATCAAGAGGCTCCTGAAACTGATTACCTACTTAATTTGATTTTTAATAATGGCAGAAAATGCTGGTGACAACAAAATAATTGATAACAATAATCAACAGGAGAATTTAGAGTTTCGTTATAATTTTATTAATACACCATGGGATGATCGATCAACGAAAAGCAAAGTTGGAATCGTTATTTTATTGGTTTCTATATTTGCTGCAACGATGGCCCTAGTCATCTTTAGTTTTATTATGCATTATAGAGAATTCCATTCTGTTAAAATATATGCAAACAATAGTGAACAAACATGCTTTCGAGTAAAGTTGGATGAGTATCGCTTCGTTGCAAGAATTCATTCTGTAACCACGCAGCAGCTGTTGTGTGTTGGTGCAGTGGTGAGCCCGACTTCAGTTCTTGCAAATGGTGTCTGCGCTAAGTCTGGACCTATACGGATGTATTTGGGAAGCATATCTAAGTAAAATAGTCCTATTAAAGTCCTATAGTCCCTTCTTCGTCGTGTCGATGATTCCACAAGTTTTATTTATGTTTGCTTCGACCAAAACTCAGCCATATCGACAGCGTTAGCAGTGCCTCGTCCCTCGCACAGGACAGTGACAAAAAAGGACACCTAGAGTGAGTGATGAGAACACAATGATTGCATTGTGACTTAACGGAGTATCAGTATCCTCATCAGATTAAGTTGGACTTGCAGCTGCCCACTTGGCTTCGTAGTCCGTTAAGAGTTTTGAGATTTCCCTGTCCAGGGCAGTTGGTTTGATGCACGATGGGAGTTTTCTGCATGTAGAACAATAAATCCTTCCTTATTGTGCATAGAAGTGAATAATAAATAAAGTTCTTATAGATTTTAGTTTAGGTAGGTACTTTCAGTGGCTGAAGTCATGATGGATTTACATATTTGATCTTTATTTTTCAGTCCTCGCTGCAAAAAGGGCTTTTCCGTCGACCTCTTCGAATCGATACACCACGACGGAGTCATTTCCAAGAGGCTAGTCCTCTTATCTAGTTACGAAAGTATAGAGGCATGCTCAGAAGTGATAATGATCGGAGGAAAGTTGGACTGGAAACAAAAAGTTCACATCGTCGGGCGACCCTATTCTGCTGGCAGATCATTATCTCGGCAGCATGTCAACCTGGCTGGCAAAGACTACGGAAGCACAAGTATCAATAAACATTTGAAGTCGAATAGCACGATATGTGTGAAGGACGTGGCGCGCTGTTCCGTGCGTGCTGGTGACCTCATGCTGCAGAACGGACAGCTGTTCGGGTTAGCGTCCACGAGTGTACAGCGCTACAGAGTGGCTTGTTTTGGCGATTTGAACATTGTCAAAGAAGAGTTAAAGGAGATAGATACAGAAATCAGTATTTCCGGTTCTTTACCCCAATACCACTATTCTAAGTATTTAGATTTTCAGAAACCTAGGTCTGAGAACTCACCTTAAGCCTGAGGATACACTGAATTTATATCTGATGATTGTTACACGTTTAAACCACCTTAGTGTGGATTTTTGGAGTAGATAAATGGAATAGGTACTTACCTACACGGCAATATTAATATTTTGTACCTACCTACTAGATAGTAAAACATGTTACCTATATAAAAAAAAAAAACTGTCAATAGTAGGACTGCTCGTCAGAAGTGAAAACTTCTTAGCTTCACAAACTTGTAAACATCAGCCGGTTTATTCGAAAACTTAGGTGAAGTGATCTGTCATTCCACCATATGCTAGGGGTTGAGATTATTGGCAGCTCACTTCACCTCAGATTTCATGGTGCGATTTTTACAGAATAACACTATTGTATAAATGCATCTGAGCGTGACGATCACGCGAGTTCAGGGGGGTAACCATCACCTCTTATAGCAGAATTATTTCAATATTACTTCTGCGTGAGAAAGAGATGGAGCTATAAGTCCGGTACAGCTCCATCACTTTCCCACTGTGAAGTAATATTATAATAATACTGCTATAAGAGGTGATGGTTACCCCCCAGTGCTTTTTCCCCTGCCTAAAGAACTTTACTTTTCAAAAATATAAGTATCTACCTACAGTAGCTACAGTAGGTACTGATATATCATCTTAAACCTGACTGATCGTGTTACCCAGTAACTCGATTGTGGAGGTCAGATAGGCAGTCGCTCCATGTAAAACACTGGTATTCAGCTGCGTTCGGTTGACTGGAAGACGATCCCAACATAGTTGGAAAAACGCTAGGCAGATGACGATGATGAAGCCTGACTGATCGTATTCGTCTTTCTTTAGCAGCCGACCTGTGTACCTACCTTATTAACAGTAGTTCTGCTTAGTCCCATCTGCAGAGTCCACATTTTTTGCTTGCGACAGGATTTCGTTGAGTTCGCGCCTTCACTGCTTTGATGACCGCTGGAGTCCAAACAGTACGAGGTCGACCGCTCCTTTATCTTCTAATCTTGAATCTTCCCTGAATCGTTTGATAGTACGATAAATAAATCTCAGAGGAATTTTCAAAGTTTTCAGCAGTTTTAATGAACTGCCAATATCGTAATACTGACGCTTTTGTGGGCCTCGTGGCTAAATTTCACTCCGTGATTAAAAGAGTTTTATTCACTGTTATCGATGAATTAAATAATAGTAGATTGTACAACAAGTGCTTACCGAAGCCATTTTACCCCTCGGTCAGCCAATTGTATTTGTTTATGTGTGGGGTTAGCCTTCCCATGATCTGGGTAAATAGTTCATGGATAAGTGACCACTTCTTTACACCCCTCTGGGTCTTGACTCTTTAGCTATCCCTCTCTCTCATCCCTCGGCAGGCTTAGCATGACACTATTTCTACGAAGAATAGACACGGCTCTTTCTATACAAAGTGACATTTCGTTTCTCAGTTTTTGACATCTCACCGTAGAAATCCTTCTACAATCTGTCATCTTGTCTTTCGTTTCTAACGATCTTTGTCTAGGTCCTTTTTTATGTAGAAAGATTTCTACGATGGGATGTCAAAAAACCTAGTTCAGTCGTCGGCAAAGTACCGCTTATCTGAATGAGCCCTAAGCGGTAAAAAAAGGTCTAAGTAAATGAAACCAAAATTGCAAGTGAAATTATTTATTTTGAAATTATACGCTTGAATACATACTGGTTGAGTTATTTTATTAAGTACCTAATAATGACTATGGCTGTGTGAATGCATATGTGAATGTTTCCGCCGACAAGAAGGTACGTGAACAGATCCGAGGTCCACTTCTTCCGGGCTTGTGTATCCCTTCCAGTCTTTGGTGACGACGTACAAGAGGAGTACTACGAAAAACGTTAAGACGGTGTATACCAGCAAATAATTGTGGTGGAACTTCGACAGGCCCGTCGTGTCTAAGGATATCTTGAAGCTATTCTTGCCTCGAGTTTTAGAAGTCATGCTGCTGATTGATTTCAGTCTGAAAGAAAAATAATTAGCGAGTTAATAACGGGTACTGAAAGGGAATCTTTAAGTGTTTGTCCGTCTGTTTGTCATAGGGCTGTATCTTTTTAACCGTAATAGGTAACCAGTTGAAATTTTCACAGCAAGCAGGGTAATTGTGTAACACACATAAAATAACCATTCATTGCGTTATTTACGAATTTGAGCAGACGAATTTTTCAAGCCGAAGATGCAATGGATTAGGAATATCCTACAAAGTCCTCAGGTTGTTATTGAAAGCGCGTCACGTAATAAGTATAGGTACTGTACATGTTATGGCCTGTCATTAATAAACAGTAAAGTATAGTTTAGCTACAGCTACAGTGGGGTCAGGTCAGACAGACGTGGACATGGACATGGCAAAACTATAAGGGTTCCTTGTTTACTACGGAACCCTAAAAATTAGATAACAGCATAGCAGCGATATTAAAATTCTATGTTAATATACTGTAAATTGGGTTGTCGGTCCAGCTAGGGTCAGATGATCGCCGCAGCACTGACGTGCGTTCAATTTAACCTATCCGATAGTGGGTCGACGAAAATTATAATAACCCATTAAGTGCACGTCACACGCACGATTGGATGTCACCCGCTAACAGTGATTTTCCGGAGGGTAGTCGCGACACAACAACTTATGTACCTACCCGCACATGGCGCTCACAATTAAAATGTTAATTTATCTCTCCCACACTGCCACGCGTCACGATTTTATTGGGACACGCTGTTTTGACTGATTACATTAAACACCATTTTCAGAGTTAATATATGTATAGGTGATTTGATTTTTAAGCATCTATTAATGACGCGTCAATTACTTCAGGAAGTGTTTTCTTTATTAGCTGCTTCATTGACGCAGTCGACGCTAGTCGCAAGCGCAGGGTTTCCCGCAAACGTCATGTTTTACTAGGATACGTGTAATTCCGAGAAAAATCATCTTCTCAAACTCGAATTAACAAAACACCAGTAAAACGTCAATTCTTTTTTGCATTTATCTAAATTCCTACCGTCAATCAACTTTTCCAGAGGGTTCGGTCCCTCTGGAAAATTTGGAGAAATCCAAAATAAGAAATTGATGGTAGAGAAATTTAGAAAAACCCAAAAAAAAATCTGGTGTTTTGTTAAGGCGCTGACAAGACCCAATTGACAAAAATGGGCTTCTCTTAAGAAAAAACATTGCCAAATCTGTATAGTTTGTGGTAGCGGAAAAAATATATGTTATATTTGAACATATTTCCCAGAACTTGGTTGTTACCAAAACACGTTTTAAAAACAAAATCTCGATACAAACTAATGTTAAACTAACCTCTTACTTTGAGTTCTAATCCAAAATATCTGTATTAAATATCAACATACGTTACGTATTTAATTAATAACAAGAACGTCTTATTTGAATGCAGACCTTGGTTGTTTTTTATTTTCGATTACTCAACTCAATTTTGAGTAAATACGAGTACATAATTACTTCATATTTTGCAATAAATTAAAAGCGTTGTGTCATCGCTGTTCTCTTTCTTTTCTATGCAATCTGACAGGGACCGCGGTTTAGGTGTTGTCAGCGTCTTAATTTCAAAACTTGCATCAAAATATCCACAATCAGATTTTCAAGAACACAATTTTCCAAGGACTAGTTTACTACTAACACTAAACCACTTAAGTCAGGGTCTTCTCGAGTACCCCTCGCTACGTATTAACAAAGTACAATACGGCGGAGCCGCCGTTCACTCAGGCATAATTTCATCATCATACTCGTGGTAATGTAGACAATTTCCATTAAGTTGAAGCATATCTGCTCTAACAATCTTAGCAGTACAATTTAAGATTACAAAAAGTTCCATGCGTTTCAGACTTTCAGCTGTAAGGCGGAGTAAGGTCCCAGTTTTAACGTGGGAAGACGGATTTCATGAATTACAAATTACTGCCGCGTAATCCGGGTCAATCATTGTGGATTAAAAAGAAAATTCCTAAGCTTTTACAGCTTTTTCTTATAATATTATAGCGTCTGTATAAGCACTTATTTGTTTTTTTTTACTAAGTTTATTGTTTCTTCAGTATCAATTTAGCTATTATTGTTGTAGTAGGGGTAATAGATACATACCTACCTAAATACGAATTGGAAATAGTATACTTAAATTGCACCCATCGGAGGTACTAGGAGGGGCTTGTGGCTAAGTTATAACAGCCGCACGAGTCGGTCGATCAGGTTAAGCTACAGTTGCGGCGGTTGCTCTGTGAATGGGTAACCATCTTTACATACCAAGACTCCTCCGTGCTCGGAAAGCACGTTAAGCCGTTGGTCCCGGCTGACATTTGTAGATCTTTGACAGTCGTTAAGGGTCGTCAGAAGCCCGAAAGTCTGACAATCAGTGTTATCAAGGGGTATCCTAGTACCCAGTAAGTCTGCAACCCGCAGAGGTCAGATAGGCAGTCGCTCCATGTAAAATACAGGTATGCAGCTGCATTTAGTTAGACTGGAAGCCGACCCGAAGTCCGAAAGTCTGACAACCGGTCTTACCAAGGGGTATCGTGTTACCCAGTAACCGGGTTGCAGAGGCTGACCTCTGCAACCTGAATAGGCAGTCGCCGCCCCATGTAAAATACTGGTCCAGCACCTGGTCCTTGTACTGGTCAGCTGCATCCGGTAAGAATAAGCCGGTCCCAAAATTGTTGGGAAAATGGCTAGGCAGATTGATGGTTAGACCAACTAACTGCAGATACAAATATAAGATGGTAGGCATGGGCCTACGAATAAATGGGTAGTATTATAAATTAGTCAATACCATACATACAATGTAAATTATTAGTACTCACAAACAGGAATGCCCAGGCGCGGTCTTCAGCGATTTTTGCATGAATGCACGTTTTATTTTGTTTGCTGGCATAGGTGCTTGATAATGTTATTGTTAATTTAATCGTGATTTTACATTATATCGGGTTCTGATTTCACTGCTTTTAGCTTTTTGTATTAAAATTCTTTATTTGTCAATGTAACATTTTAAAAACCATAGTCAATATTGTAGAAAGTAGAAACCTTATTTTAAAATGCAAACTTTTTTTTGACCGGACCGAAAAAAAAGATGTTAGAACATGGTGGAGAGGGTAGCAATTTTGAAAAATACTCTCAAGCCGCGGAAACACTGGAACTTAAATAATTATGGGATTTCTAAAATCAATGGTTATATTTCCAACAATAGCTTATGGATGTGAATAAGATGTTTCTTTTTTGTAATATCGTTACCTATATCCAAGAGGCATTAAACGAGTTGTTATTTCTTGTTCAATAGCTATGTTTAGTGAATACTAGATTACGTGGTACCTATATTTACTGTGTCGGAATAAATTTTTGTCCCGTTACAAAAATATCAAAATACTACTCTAATTACTAACTATTTAGACTAGGTAATAAATTTATTGACTAACTAACTAAATATACAAATAAATACAAAAAACACAAGAAGACTGAGCCGTCGAAGTACTCGTCCGCATCGCTGTCATCCGGAATCATGCCCAGAAGACTGGCAGCATTGCCACTTTGAATGGCAATGCTAATTCTTTAGCCAACGATCGAGCCAGCCTTCTGGTCACGTGAAGTGTCGATCAGTCAGCGAGAAATTTCCTTAAAAAGGAGACGCGCACTCAGGCCGCATGACCCGAGCGATTCGACCCCAAAGGGCTCAAAACTGTAGTTACCCATAAGGTTACAGTATTTGCTTGAGGGTCTCAGCAGCCGCAGCAGCGGCGCTAGCACAGCCAGCCGTGCTTGGAACATGAGATGGCGCAAGGGTGTCGACACAGGTTACGTCCCACACCAGAGGCCTATACCTTCCAATGCAATACCGTCATGCCGTCTGACCTCTTCTCTACTTACTAAGTTTAAATCTAAAAGAATACGTACCCGCCAGAAAATTCTGCGATGATGTGAGGCAACTGCAGGAAATAGTACCTAAAGCTTACCTATAGAAAACGGTGGACGTGTGCAGAGGCATGAATGTGACGTACCCAATCTACGTTGCATGTACAGGATATTGCTTGAGAATTTCTGCTCTGTCATAAAAGGAGTCGCATTTTCTAATGTCCAAATATTTAGATATGTTTTAAGTTTATGTAGAAGCATCGCATCGTTTTATGTGAGATTGCATCACGAATCCACGACCAACATCTTAACATTTTAAATACCTATTTAGTCAAACAAAGAAATGTTAGTAAGACAATTTTTTTTTACACTAGTTCTGGAACTTAAGTTAAAATACCAAGAGTTGAGTTAGCTGGAGCATACGGTGGAGGTCTGCCCGGCTTGGGCAGAGCACCGCCGTGTCCTCGTGGAGACGATCGGCGGCACAGATCTCTCGCGTCCGGCCCTGGTTCAGGCCATGGTACGGAGCGAGAGGGCATGGGCAGCCGTCACCTCCTTCTGCGTAATGCTCGCGAAGGAGGAGGTGGGACGGTTGAGGGATAGACAAATTTGGCGCCCTCTCGCCCCTACCCGCCGCAGCGGACGCCCTAGGCTTCGGGAATCCCGGGCGGATTTCCGGCCACCGTAGGCGCGGGCTTGCGGATGGTGAGCAATGGGTAGCTCACCGTCCGGTAAGGACCAGGCCCGGGTCGACGGCGCGTTGTGTTCCACGCGCGCCTCATAGAGATGTCGTCAGTACAAGTGTAGAGGTCCACTAGGGCCGATGCCTGTCGGGGTTGCGGGAAGTTACAAAAGGGTTACCGAGGCCCCTGGCAACAAGGGTAACGGAAGGGACACGGGTGGGTTTTAGTCAGTAAGAGTCTGACACACCCTCCCGCTCCGCCCAGAGCGGGAGAAGTTGCAATTTCCCACCCAAAAAAAAAAAAGAGTTGAGGTAGCAAGATTTGATAAATAGTGTCTAAGACAAGTACCTAACATTAACGCTTATCAGGCCGTTACTACTTAAAAATAAACACAGAAGATTAACGTTTTTCTGCCTGATAACTACGCATTTATTAGAAAAATTCTAGAAGAAATATTTTTTTGGTGTAACTGTATAAAAATTAAGGAAAATTCCGGCAAGCTTAATTGCGATCAGTAGATAATGAAAAACATAAAGAAGATCCAAAGGAGAGTTTAATATTGATGAGCGGCCGTCGCATCCGACAGCGGCAATCTATAAAAATATTAATTGCTGTCCTGTTCGCCTCGTAAATAATTGCACATGAAAAATTTAGTGCCTATACACGTTAAGTGTCTCTTTTTTATTTTAACTAGGCAAAACGGCGGAGATGCTTGTGAATTATCGTTTCAGGTACCTACAGTTTTTTAAGCAATATTCTGTCACACACATCATACGCATATTTGACTCGTGATGTAGCCATAACTAGGTTTGAGGCAAACCGATTCATTGATTTGTCCACATTTCAATTTGGAAGCATCTAAATTCTATAGGTGAGCGAGAGATTAAAATGACAATCTATTCCAAAAGTTATCCTTTCCCTATTGCAAAGTTAATTGCTTTGGCATAGGGTTCAAAATCGTTTCTATAGCTGAGGGTAATTTGAACAGGCTTTATTCCGTATATGAATCGATGAGTGAGCAAATCAGCTCGGTACTAACGTTTCGGAAAACAGCAGCGACAATGCACTAAAGACGTATTAGCATAGAGCTGATATGATGCCCAACGGAGCCAGGCAATACTGGCACCGCGACGTCGACTTATAATAGATTCGATTTGTGGGCAATTGCAACTGCACTCTCCGTATTTTTCTATGCTGAATTTTTGAAGAGGCTGATGGATTTTCCTGTGGATTAAAATTGTTTCGGAATATGAGTTTTTCGGGATGAACCACTCGTACTAAAAGCGTTTGCTACAGTGCTGCAGTGGTTCTGAAAAGTAAAACCGCGGTTATCAAGTAAAATTTATTTATTTGAAATACATTTATCGACTGCGATTTGAGTTCGTTTACGTATGCAGAAGTATTTGCTCATTCTTAATCGTTTTTTTATGATAATTGCATATTTGAAATGTACATGGTAATTTTATTAAAACAACTAATTTTAAATTCATCATCATCATCATCATCATAATCAGCCTATAATGTTCCCACTGCTGGGACACAGGCCTCCTCTCTGTAAGAGGGAGTGGGCCGTAATTCATCACGCGGGCCCAGTGCGGGTTGGTAGATGTCACATGTCTTCGAATTTTTGGTTCTAGGACATGCCGGTTTCCTCACGATGTTTTCCTTCACCGTTTTGAGAAGATGAAATAATTTACACAAAGTAAAGCGTCTGTCTGGGTTCGAACCTACGATCTACAACTCGTAAGTCGCGGCCGTTACCACTGGGCCACCACTGCTCTTATGCACTGCTCTGCTGCAATTTTAAATTGCCAAATGTAATCCAAATCTCATCTAAGTAATACTCGTATATCTATTTGTTAAAATTAACAGCCTCAGATAAATGTTTGTCAGTGGCCTATTGGACCTCTGTTTAATTAGTTTCTCTGAGGGTTGGACTTGAAAGGGGAAAGCTGGGATAAGTAAAGCAGATGGGACAGTTCCGCCCATCGCTCTTTGTTTCAGTTATCTAAATTAATTGAATAATAATCAGTATTTGATATTACCCCGTGCCGGAAATAGAAACGGGGGACGTTAACGGAATATCGCCGGTGTCTGTCTGTTTGTAGTAGTGGTTTTTTGTTCGAAAATGTTTGACGTAGGTACATTTGAATTACGAAAGGCCTAATTACACAAGTATATAAAGAAAAATTACCATTGCGCATGTGATAACTATTATCGAAAACGAATTGAAAAATATAGGTAGGTTTTTATTTAAATGGTAATAAGATATAAAGATATACTAGTATTATTTTTATTCAGGAAGAAAATAGACGATATTATGTAAAAAAAAAAAACTACTATTATCAGAAAAAACTAAAAAAACGAATTGTTTTTTGGTGTTTTCGTTGAAGTCTTTTTCATGGTTACTTTTTTCAAGTATTTCTAAAGATGCGTTGTTTTATATTATGAAGAAACTTGGACGACGCCAATGTAGCTTGGAGTTTCAAATGTAAACTTTGAACTCTAGTCAGATAGAAATACCCAAGTTATCTACTAATCAAAAGAAGAAAAAAAATATTTTAAAAATTATTCTTTAAAATTAAACTTACATTTTCACTACCTCTAGAAATGCCTCTAGATAAAATAAAAAATATAATAAGACTTCGATCCAATACGCAAAAAAATGGAATGCAGACTTCATTTTCTTGGGTTTTGTGACTTATTTTACTGAAAAAAGGCAGACAAATATTATCAACACTTACATTATGCAATGTAGTACACAGGTAAGGGGCCTTCAAGGGTCATTGTCATTGGCTCCACTGATGATCGATACTTTGCCTAGCCGCATAAAAAGTACGTAGACACTATAGACACGCCATACATACAACACTCGTGACTAGCTCACTATAGGTACTGTTTAAACTAAGAATAAAGGGTACAATGACTCGTGACTCGTGAAATACGCTGTTTTGTATGGAAAGCATTGTTTGCCGATTTTTCACGAGAAAACGAGTCATGCAATGTTGTCGGGAGTAGGTAGGTACTTGTTATGGAGAAAATTTTAAATGCACTTACTAGAACTGACGTTAGAATAATTACGCTATATATAAGGTACCTACAGCTGCTGAAATATTCTGGTGCTAGGTAGTAGAGTACTGAACGTCCCTGTATCATAGAATGGAAGCATGCGGCCATCAAAACTGGTGAGGGAATATAGTATGATGCTCTTTGTCTTTGTTCTCTGAAGAGCTGATTTCCGAAACCACTTCCTCATAGTGGTAATTAGATACATCTTTATAACCAATCAATACTTAATACTAATCAATGTTCCCACTGGTGGGGCCCAGGCCTCCTCTCTTTGGGAGGTAGTGGGCCGTATTCCACCACGCTGGCACAGTAATGGTTGGTGGATTATCTGTATTGTTATGTTTCCAATAAAAGAAAAGGTCTACTTTCAGCAGTCGTTTCCAAACCGGAAAACGTTCTATTTGAAGATAGAACGGGGTTAAATAATGAAGAAGGGTACCTTTTCATTAGTAGAGCAACAAGCGGAAAATTGGGTTAGTCCGAGTTATTTCCGAAGTATTTCAATAAGTTGTTTCCACTTATAAATAGGAATAGTTACGGAAAAGCCTTCACTACTGTATCTAATAAAAGGTAGATATTTTAAATATAGGCATAGTTACAGGTGTGTCGAAAACTACTACTTTATTGACGTGTAAAAGTGTTTGTACAAACCTACTTACAGAAATAAAATCATTTATTTGATCAGATACGGAGTGAATGTAAAAAACCAGAAAATGGGCTGGCAAAACAGTTTTCTCTATCAACAAGAGAGCTAATAAACATTTTATAAATGTTTATTAGCTCTCTTGTTGATAGTAACAGAATCTTCATATACCTTCTTATATAAGACTCCGACGAAATGGACCATTTTATTTGCCTAGGTATCCATCAATAAGGAAAAATATTAAAAAAATACTTGTACACATAAATAGCAGACTGTCTGTGAAAATAGATTTGTTTGGATCTTAATTGAACAGTATCCGATTCACGAGTATGCAGGATCTTTTGAAATTCTGAGTAACCGTTTTTAGCTTGCCTTTAATTTGTGAACCTAGTATTTTTTCTATAATTTTAAATAAATAATACTGGTAATACTGTAATTGGTTTGATTACCTAATACTTTCATTGAATATTATCAGCATGGACAACTGTGAACTCTGACTTAATTTTCCATTTCAGTTTTGAACAAGCAGCCCAAAACTCGAATTGAATGATTTCCTTATTTAAATTTTCTGCCTTAATAAAAGCATCGGCTACAGAACGAGTTGGACAGCTTAAAAGTAGTGCTGGGACCTTGGATTCGCTAATTTTTGATTGCCTTCCAGCATATCAAACTTCAGCGTACTTTTGAAGTGGTCAGTATAGAGAAAGAATGCGTCCATCCAATCAACATGAACTATTGGTGATAATGATATGACGGTCTATTGTCAGAATGATTCTCCGCCCAAAATTGAGTTAAACGTACCAATACTTGTCGGGTTTCAACTTCACTGACTTTAAAGAACTGCTGCATGAAAAGTTTTTCATCTAGAAGGAAACTTTTTGCATAACGAAATAGATTTTTACCCGTTATTCTAAGTATTTCATTTCTATAATTTTGAGTGATGATAATACATACTCGTACGTAAGCAAATGTAAAAAAGGGCGACTTGTACCAATAGTCTTCAGATTTATACTGTTGCAGGTGTCGGGAAGAAGGGCAATGATAAATGATAATTAATTACTTACAACTTTGTATAATGTTACCAGTCCAGCGACACGTACAGAAAAGAGGCCAAAATTAAAGTTACACGATCTTTTATAACATTTCAAATGACAGTTGTCTACCCTTACTACTCAGCTAACACGAATATTGCAACAGATAAACTGAACTGAACTATTAATACAACGGTACTACAACTATTGTAACAATGCCTTTACAAAAATGTAATTGACAATTAAATTAAAAAATAAAATAAAGTGGAACTTACAAACACAATCATTTAGTATTAGAACATAGCGTAGAATTACCAATTCTACAATAAGTTTTTGGTGTTCTTTCTCCATGCTATCAACATGTAATCAACCTTATTTAGAGTTCGGTGCTGGCACATTTTGGTCTTGCTTTTGAATATTTGTTTTTTTTTTTGGTTTGTGTCAGTTTTATGTAACGTCATAATTTTTTCTCGGCGGAGTCATAGACAGAGATTTTTGCCATCGAGCAATACTGATATTTTCGACCTTTTACGCCTAAATTCTGATTGTTTTAGAAATTTGAATATGTATCTTCAATACTATCAATTCCTAAATATATTTTGAGGATTTTCCTTTACATATCCGTTCGTAAATATCCGTTTGCGTCCCCTGACGTTCCTAGGACAATTAAAATTCAAAAATATAATCACAACCGCAAAACAAAGTTTGTTTTCTAACATAAAAATAAGGGAAATCCTTATAAGGGACAAAAGTGGCAATTTTTCATTCTACATAATATATCACAAATCCTACCAAGCGATAAACTAGATATAATCCGATAACGCCCGATTATCTTACTTTTTGCCTTTTCTGAATTTGATTGTGAGAATAGTTAGTGAACAATAATGCAGATAAACAAAAACACCATAACTCTAAATAAAAACAAATTAATTTAGTAATACCATTTTATTTGAATACCTGGTTCTGCAATATTCATGTTAAAAATCTGCGGTGGAAACGGAATTTATCATTTTTTTAAATTAATTAAGAACTAGAAACTTTAGGCTAATTGTCCGTTAGATTTGAAAGAGAGTGAGTGCGGATTGAGAATGAATGAGTTGCCTGTCAAATGCCTTCTTTACGCAGATGAGCAAGTTCTACTTGCATAGTCAGCAGAACAGCTGCAAGAAATGGTGACTGTGATCGATAAAGCATATAAGATGAAAGGGATGAATATAAATGTGAATAAGACGAAGGTCATGGTGTTTGAAAGAGAAGAGGATATATCGGTATGTGATGTGAAAATAAATGATAAGAGTGTAGAGCAAGTAAGTGAATATTTGGGGAGTCTGAAATATCGGTTTTAGCGATAAGACCGCCCATTGTGTCACTCTATGTAAAATTTCTACATTTATAGCTGTAATGTTTATGGTGTACATAATAAAGAGTATTCTATCTATCCATGTATCTATCTGTTTACAAGGGATGGAAAGATTGATGAATATGTGGAAAGGAGATTAAATGCGGTAAATAAAGTGAATGGTGCTATACTCGTACATGCGATGGTGACCAACCATTCGATGCACAAAGGGGCTCGAATGGCTGTTCATAATGGTGTGCTGGTGCCTACGCTTATGTATGGAAGTGAAGGTCCAGCAACCGTTCTCCTAAGACCGATTCGCCATTGGACTGTTCGTCGACAGGATGATTCGTTTATTTCCGTTTCCCCAGCAGGGTCTTTCACCTATGGACATTTCGCCGACAGAACCTTTCATATGCGTCACTTTCGACGTGACATGTAGAAACTTTACAAAAACTCTCTACAAAAATAAACGTGCAACCAACTGCGTAGTCAAAACTTGTCTGACTACGCGTTCTGACAAGAGTCAAGTAAAAAATATGGCCGCCCATGGTTCCTTAATCCCTTGGATATCGACAGGTAAGGCTAATTTCTAGGAAGCGGGACGTTTTTAAAACTGACCTTTAACCACGTTTTAGAGTCATAGGTATATCCATCTGTGCGGCGTCCGGATCGCTTCCAGATAACCCAATTTAATTTAATTCCACAAAATTCTATTTTATTCTGGTACTGGTAGTGGTTAACGTGTTAAATTTACTGTGAAGTTTTTTTTTGACGATCCAAAGACATTTCTCTTAAAAAAAATATGTACGAGGTGCATTCAATAAGTACCTAGCCTCATCGCCAGAGGGCGCTGTAGTTTCAAAAGAGTTTTACCACAGTGTAGCACATTCTTTTTTAATTCTTTTTTCAAATTTTCATTCCAATCCCTTCATTTGTTTTAATTTGACAACTTATGGAAGCGAACGTGTCGATCGGTTTTACAAAAATGGAAAAAGAGCAATATCGTTCGGTGATTCGATTCCTATTTTTGGAAGGGAAAACGCGCATCGAAATCAAAGAGCGCTTGGATGCTGTGTACGGTGACTCTTCTCCATCGATGGCCACCGTCAAGAATTGGTTCAACGAGTTTGCACGTGGCCGTACGTCGGTTTTTGATGAACCACGTCCAGGTGCACCGAAAACAGCTGCTACGGAGGAAAACATTAAAAAAATCCATGATTTCGTATTGGCAGATCGCCGATTGAAGGTTCGGGAGCTAGCTGAGACTGTAGGCATTTCAGAAGGAACAGTGCATCATATTCTTCACGAGGAACTCGGCATGAGAAAGCTGTCGGCGCGATGGGTGCCGCGTTTACTCACACCAGAAAACAAGCGCAACCGTGAGACCACATCGGAGACGTGTTTGGCGCTGTTTAAGCGGAATCCAGCGGAGTTTTTGCGTCGTTTTGTGACCGTCGATGAAACCTGGATCCACTGGTACACACCAGAGACCAAGGAGCAATCAAAACAATGGATCCAGACCGGGGAACGTGCTCCAAAGAAGGCGAAAACTGTAAAATCGGCCGGAAAAGTTATGGCCACCGTTTTCTGGGATTCACAAGGTGTGATCTACATCGATTACCTCGAGAAGGGTAAAACAATTACAGGGCTTTACTATGCCGATTTATTGGGCCGATTCGACGCCGAATGAAAGAAAAAACGACCCCATCTGGCGAAGAAAAAAGTGCTGTTTCACCACGACAACGCACCGGTTCACACGTCTGCCGTTGCCATGGCCAAATTGGTCGAATTACGCTACGAATTGTTGCCCCATCCACCGTATTCTCCAGATTTGACCCCTTGTGACTTCTTTCTGTTTCCTAATCTGAAAAAATCACTCGCCGGGAATAGATATGGATCTAATGAGGAGGTCATCGCCGCCACGGAGTCCTATTTTGCAGAGTTTGACAAAAACTATTTTTCGGACGGGTTAAAAAAGTTGAGCATCGCTGGGCTAAGTGTATCGAACTAAAAGGAGACTAGGTTGAAAAATAAATTGCCACTTTTCCAAAATTTTCGTTTACTTTTTGTAGGCTAAGTATTTATTGAATGACCCTCGTATGTAAACGAACATTGAGGACACAAAATGTTTTTTCACCAATATCTGTCTCGTCTTTTAAATTCTTTGAATGATATTCTTCCTTTATAAATAAAATCTGTTTTATCTTTTTTGCGGTTTATTTTTTTCTTTTAAAACAGTACAAATTATATGTATTTAAGTGTCGTAAAAGAGATTCATTGAATTACGCCACAATATGACTTGTAGAATTACCATTTCTATAATAAATTTATGGTGTTATTCCTCCATGCTATCATTATGTATTCAACCTTATTTGGTGTTCGGTGCTGGCACAATTTGGTCTTGCTTTTGGATACTAGTTTGTTTTTTTTTTGTTTATGACGGAATCGTTGAACGTCAATAAATATTATCTTGGAGGTGTCATTCCCTCTTGAGTAAATATGTTCTGTGGTCATTCCAGATTGCTCTATCGACCATTGGTCATATTTTTTTTTAACTTCTTCGCCTACTTTACTATTTGAATAGTTTCTTGTCATCGCTACGCTATATCACCAAGTAATACTGATGCACTATTTGTCAATAGGTGAATTTGTTTGGAACTTCGTATGCCAGAGTCCACTGTCTGCTTTATTGCGATAAATATTACTCCCTCCAGGAACTGGGAAGTTCCTCGTTCTACTAAGCCAGCCTTTTTTTTGGATTCACCCAGTGGCAGAACAAATTGATGATCATCGTGCATGGGACATAGCGGTGTATGCCGTGACTAGTATCAATGCACTCGACGTTCCACGACGTTCCGACGTGAGCCACTCCGGAATTACATCCAGATAATTCGACTTTACTTATTTTTAATTTTTTTAAATTTTAACTTGATAATTGTTAACGTGTGACCAATAATTTCTAGTCTTCTTCTTACGAATTAAGTCTGTTGCACGGGTTAGCTTAGGGCCGCGTTTTAGGTTTAATATTGTTGGTATATTGGCGTGTGCTAGCTAACATATGGCAAGTAATTTAATTTAATGTTTTGTTTCGTAATGATTATTACTTTACATACGATTTGTATATAATCAAATTTATATAACTAAACAGACAGGTGGGCTGCTGGGGAGTTTGTTGCGCCACTTCTTCCCAGCTAAAGCCAGCAGCTAGGAAGTGGTGAAGGGATTTTTGTAGGACTGTCTTATGTAACTTTGACGTTCGAAAAGTGCTGATTCTCAGCCGAGTTCAAACTAGGCTGAGAATCAGCACTTTATTCAAATAAATGACTTTTATTTTGATTTGATTTGAATAGTCATCAAATCTTTTAAGCGTACCTACTGGCCTGGATGCAACCAATCGAGTAGGGCGCGTCGCCACCATTACTAAAACGCAACGTAAGTTTTATCTGATAAATTCTATTACGTTTTAATACAAAGGGCATCTGGAAATTTTATAATTTTGGTAATATGTGATTAAAAAAAAAATGATTATCTTTTTCTTAACCCTTTTTAGGGTTCCGTAGTAAACAAGGAACCCTTATAGTTTCGCCATGTCCGTCTGTCTGTCTGTCTTTCTGACTCCGCTGTAGCTCAGAGACGCTTAGTACTAGAAAGCTGTAATTTGGCATAGGTATACATATTAATCACGCCAACATAGTGCTAAAATAAAATCAAATGTGGGGGACATTTGATTTCCCCTGCCAGCTAAATGGTTGTTTATAGATATGTGAAAAAAATAATGACAGTAGCACATATAATGATATTAAAAGGAAAACTATCACAGCTAAGTGGGCTTTACAAGTTAAGGAGTAATAGTCGACCAACTTAAATTTGCAGTTGGAGAATTGCCCGTGGCATATATCGATGTATGGAAGAACATGTTTTTCAACTACAATGTTAAGTTTGTTTTTGGGATAAATTCATCCCAACTTCCCCACTACGGAACCCTTCATTGTGCGTGGTCTGACATGCACTTGGCCGGTTTTATTTAACTACGCCACAACAGGTACAATAAATGAGTCAAATGGCAAAAACAAATAAATTGGTCAGTGTGACCTTAAACAACGTCTACATTCATACCTAATAAATCCAATCAAGATATTATTTGATACGATAACAGTGTTCATTAAAAGGACCCTGCAATCGTCAATTTTTGATGCTAATATGAACTCTCTCGGTCTTGAACCTAAAAATAAGATTAAAAACAAAAGGTAGGTAGAGACCAAATTCCAATAAATTACTAAAGCTGTTAGCAGAGAAGCAAGATAAATTAAATTCTAATATATTTTTGCTTTAAAAACTGAGTTATGCCAGTTTTTATCGGTATCGATTTGTCCTCTTCTTTTCGCAAGTTCAATATTTCTGACCGACAAAAACATGTAAGATTTGAACCGCTTATTACGAGTATTTGATCTAGAGCAATGGTCGGGCATTCAAAAGATAGGTCATAACTGTACCAATTTTGAGGCCGGATATAAATTGCCTATGACGTCACATCGCGAGTGCAGGCGCTTGCACGCAACCCTCTATTTTTCACTGTGTGTCGAAATTCCAATTCGTATTTCGCAAAAACATGTTTAACTAGAACGCTGTTTCTCGTGACGCTGTCGTTTAAGAGTTTACTTGACAAAGCACTACACAACTACAACTACACAAGTAATATGGTTAAAAATGCATTTAAAGTTGACAACAGCAAATAATTACAGATGCAGGGTTGCCAACTTAGTGGAAAAAACACTAATACTGGTGGTTTGGACCTCTCTGTTAGCGGGTAAATATTGGTTTTAGACGCTGGTGTTTTTATCTGGTGGTATAATTTATTTCATTTAGTGGAAACAACACTTTTGACCGCTAAACCAAAATTAAAATATATTATAGTTTCATAAGTTTTTATATCATGTAATACAGCGCTCAATCGAACACTCACAGGGGAATCCCCGAGAAGTGTTCGATGCGGCAGAAAATTAAGAAATGTTTATTGTCAGTTCAATTATTCTATCAATCAAATCAATCATCATTCAGATTATTTTACTAACGTACTCGTAAACTCGTGTACTCGTGGTTCTCGTTTCGTGTAAGTATGAACGAAACCACAATACCTATACTCAGAAATTCAGAGACTCTTGACTTCGAGATCCAGCTTTAAAGGATTGACACTTGTCGGATTTGATACTTATTCAAGTGTTTTATTTTCACATATTGTAGCTGTTCAGCCAAAGATACCGTTTAAACCCGACAATATAGGAAAAAAGAGGCAAGGCTTGCTTTATTTTTTTCCCCCAGGCTGAATTATTTTGGAGACACCGAAATAACTCGGCCATACATATTTTAATGCAAAATATTCAAGATTTTGTGTACCTATTTGGGATACAGATTCGAAACTCATTTATTGAAAATAAAAGAAAAGGGTCTTCCACAACGTGACGAGGAATTAATTCGTGGAAGGTCTATCCAGTTCATTGTATACTTGATTAATGAACTAAAAAACAGGTTGCCTGAAAATTTTAATCCTATGAAAAGTATCAAGCGAACCAGCTTAGATCACGCGCTATCCCATAATAAAGAGTCAATTGCCGACCTGATGCTTCAAGAAATTGTCGCAAATGTGAGGAGCAGTGGCGTCAAATTCATCTCTTGAGCTGGAATAATAAAAAAAATACCAAGGCATTTGTGTATGAAGTTTTTAATTTTATAGATATCTTTGGTGTATCTCATGGTTTATCTATTTTTGCTATTGCTTTGTAAGTTTTGCCACATTCTAACGCTGATTTAGAAAGACTTTTCAGTAGGTACGATGAATGTTGTCAAGTCCAAAAGCAGAAACCGAATGAAACTAGATCTCCTTAATTCAATCCTCACTGTTGGAGCTGGTTTAGCCCGTGAAGGTAAATGCTGCAATGACTACATGATTCCTAATAGTGTTGTTCAAAATACGGGAACCAAGGAAACTTATGCAATACCTGATGCAGAAAACTTAAACGAAGACGATTCTTCCTGTGATGAGTTTTAATATAATTTTTCTTATAGTACCTACTTATATAAATTGTTAATTATGAAAATAAAAATAATAATAAATGTCGTTTTAATTATTTTTGTTAGTGGTTTTCTGGTGGTCTTAAGAATCGCTTTTGGTGGATTGGAGAAAAAAAAGTTGCCAACCCTATACAAATGTCGTCTCATATCGGCCGTAAATCTTTCCAGAACTGAAAAAATATCACATACGGTGAAAAGTTACTTCATAAGGAACGCAATGAGCCTACTAAGTCTAGTATCAATGGCTACGGCAGTAGCAGAAACCATAAGATATTTTTTATAAAATCCTATAAAATACAAAAGCTTTCGCCTCATATCGGCTGTAAATCTACTCGAAATTGTAAAAAAAATGACAATCTCTAAAAAATTACATCATAACATAATACGCCTTAAAAATTTAGTTATGAGCGAATACAAAAGCCAGGTAAATATATAAAAAAAAATGATAATCAGCGGCGCCGTGTCACCGTGCAAGTATGCGTGAAGATTACGAGAACATTAGGAGGTTTTGACGGCAGAAGACTAAGTAAGAAGCGTGGTTGTCACAGTTTCAATCAAACCCTCACCTATACCTATGTATAGAGACCTCTATACAATGTAACAACCACGCTCGATCTGAGTGAGCGAAGTGAGCATACCGCGACAGTAACTGGTGAAAAGCTTGCACCGATTAGCCATGGATTATTACGGCTCGGTTATACCTTCCTCGGTAAGGCAGGTTAGGTTAGAACTGAGAATACTTTTGACAAGCCGAGCGAGCGAAGCGCGCTCTCACACAGAGAGCGAAGCAAGCTCATTCTTGACACGTATGAGCAGAGCGCGCTTAATCACACGCTGAGAAAGCTGTAAAGACCAGCAAGCGAAGCGAACCCATCTACCACACGAGTGAGCCGAACGCGTTACATGACAAGAGCGACCGAAGCGAGCTAGCTATCACAACAAAAACGCGAGCATAGTACCGAGCGAGCGAAGTGAACCCAATGGCGCCACGACTGAGCAGAGCGCGCTTACTCAAGCAATGACGCCTGAAGTGAAAGCAGCTTAAGAGAAACGTGAAGTAGTTTTATCGTCAATTGTAGTCCAAACCTTATGTATGTTTGTACAATCGAGTTAACAACTATGTAACGATTCCATTATTAGTTATTCGCATTTTGTGGCATAAAACAAAAAAATATCGACAATATGACGGGTTTAGAGGCAACTGATGTGTGTCCCAGTAATCGTAACAATAGTACCTACTTATAATGACGAGTTCTGGGTCAAGTAGAAATTTTAAGGTACCAATAGATGTCACATTCGAATTAAAATACTTTTATGTTATAAGTGTTCCAAAAATCAAGTTATGTCGTTAGCAAATTAACTTAACTTATTCATCAAACAATCAGACTTAGAGGCTCTTCATACGATGCGTTGCGATGCCGTAACGCAAAGATTTCGCTGCATTGGCGGTTACGTGGGTGTTGCGGCACCGTAACGTTTTTACGTCGCAGCGGCGCCACACTGCAAAGATTTCGCTCTTTCTTCTGCCACACAAACAACTGAGCGGTGCGACGCTGGAACGCACCGTGTGGCATACCATGGATATTTGTATGAAGGACGTCATAGTGTGCATCGGCCTTTACCATAGCCCCACTCAAGTTTCACAAATCAAAACACAAAACTACGTGCTGAGCTTCACATTTAGCAGCTAAACGCTCGGCAAAATGTAATTTTTGTGGGTCATACTTTTCAAGTTAAATATTTCAGACGCCATCACAGTTAAAACTCAGTGTTGTTATTTTAATTGTGCAGTATATTACCAAAAATATGTTGCCATAAACATCAACCAGTTTAATGTTTAGTAGAAAAAGATATTGATGTTTTTAGAATTTGACGATTTCTGGGTCACTGCCGACTTCACCCGCGTTTACCTTATATGGCAAAAACTTTTTCGTACTTCAAAGTTTCGCGCTTTACAAACATTATGGAGATACTTATAAAGTGAAATAATTAACTTAAGATAAATAAAACTCATGTAATTTAACCGTTCACGTTTACGAACGTTTTCATTTGCGAGTCTTCTATACGGAGCCGTAAACTTAAACATCGGTAATTATATATATGCTTAGGCACACTGAGAACCTTATCTCTATCACTTTCGTCTTTAATAAATAGGGGAACTTAGAGTGGGACAGCAAATAATATAGTTTTAACAGTGCTGTTTTATTTTTTTTTAAGCAATCTTGCTGTTAGTTCGGTACTCCTTAGGGAATTAACGGTTTTACCTTGTCCTACGAATTGTATAATTATGGACTAAACCTTGTTATTAGCTTAATATGCGCCGCTTTCCCTAATTGCACTGTTGTAGGTACCTTCTGTTTTGGGCCAATTCTTAAGTTGGGAGTCAAATTCATTCTGCCGTCTCGGCTATTTGGTGCTGGCTTAATTAAGACCCACTGCTGACAATGTTTTTCAAGCAATCGTCCCTTCATCATAAACGTACTTAGTCGGAATCTAACCAGACAGCTGTAACGTGACCCAGTGAGCATGATACGGACAAAAGTTTTGTTTTTAAAATGTAACCTAAGCAAATAAATGTTATATATAACGGGTGATTCATTTGGAGTTACTTTTTTGTCTATGCATTTTTTGACAGATAAAGCGTCAGTCATGACAACCTAACCTAATATTTTCATTCACTATAGTTTGACATTTCATCATGGAAAGACTAAGCACGGCACAACGCCTACAAATTATTCAACTTTATTACGAAAATCAGCGTTCTACGAGGAATGTGTTTCGTGCACTTAGAGCAACATATGGTCCACATAATCGCCCTACCGAACGCACTATTCGCTATACCATCGAAAAGTTTGAAAGGGAATTTTCATTATTAGACAATACACGACCAAATAGACCACATCCAGCTCGCACTGAAGAAAACATTACGGCGGTAGCTGAGAGTGTACGCAATGATCGCGAAGAATCGATTCGGCGCCGCTCGCAACAGCTTGGCTTGTCGTATACCACAACTTGGCGTATTTTACGCAAAGATCTTGGTTTCAAAGCATACAAAATTCAACTGGCGCAACAATTGAAGCAGACTGACCTACCTAATCGCCACCGATTTAGTCTTTGGGCTCTTGAAAAGCTTGCAGAAAATCCACTGTTTTCAACGAAAATTTTGTTTAGCGATGAGGCACATTTTTGGCTCAACGGATATGTTAACAAACAAAATTGCCGTATTTGGTCTGAAGAGCAACCTGATGAGATTCAAGAGCTACCATTACATCCAGATAAAACAACAGTTTGGTGTGGTTTATGGGGTGGTGGAATCATCGGTCCATATTTCTTCAAAAACGAAGCCGGCCAGAACGTCACTGTCAATGGTGACCGTTATCGTACCATGATAACGGACTATTTGTTTCCTGAAATTGAAGCCCGTCATCTTCAAAACTTTTGGTACCAACAAGACGGCGCCACTTGCCACACAGCACGTGAAACCATGGCTTTGTTGCGAGAAAAATTTGGTGAACAGTTAATTTCGCGTTTCGGACCAGTCAGTTGGCCGCCTAGATCCTGTGATATCACACCCTTAGACTTTTTTCTGTGGGGTTATGTAAATTCCAAAGTTTATATGGATAAGCCGCGTACGATTGATCAACTGGAAGCCAACATTACTCGCGTTATTCGCCAAATACCACTGGAAATGCTCGGTCGGGTCATCGAAAACTGGAACTCCAGAATGGACCATCTTAATCGCAGTTACGGACAACATTTGAAAGAAATAATCTTTAAAAAGTAAATGTAAGGAATGGTTCTTTTGTATTATAATAAAGATTACCCGATAAATTTGTTATATTCATATTTTTTTTAGTTTTGGAAAAAGTAACTCCGAATGAATCACCCATTATATAAGAGCAGTGGTAGCCTAGTGATAACGGCCTCGACTTACGATTTGTAGTTCATAGGTTCGAACCAAGACAGGCGCTTTACTTTGTGTAAATTATTTCATCACCACTGCTCTTAAAACGGTGAAGGAAAACAACGTGAGGAAACCGGCATGTCCTGGAACCACGGAACCAACGCTTATTTATGTGAAGACTATGTGGATTATTGTTTTTATTATTTCTCTCAGTTAGTTTTCATCTTAGTCTGGCAGTTTGAGTCATTTAAGCAACCTACTCAAATGTCCTTTCTTTGGTATTGTTCGTCGAATCGTTGAGCTCCTTAAGTTCTGAGTTGAGCTGCACGATTACTGACAAATGCGTGCACTGACTGGATGGGTCCACTCAATTTGTGTGGTTTTTTCCTCAAAAGACCATTTCAGACACCAATCTACATGGTCTTCACATGATCTGACCAAGATTATGTCTGGACTTTAAAAGAGTTTGACTTTAAAAGAGTTTGAGTTTGAGTTTGTTTCTGAGTTTGTTTCGGCCTTTCTTCTCACAGTAGTCAGATAGGAAACGCCGAGCTCATCTAGTTTTTTTCTAAATATGATTGACGTGTAAAAGTGTTTGTATAAACCTACTTACAGAAAAATTAAATCATTTCATCATTTCATTTCATTTCAACAAAGCGATGTCATGTGACATCTACCAACTCTCCTCTCACCGAGAGGGGGCTGTGTTCCAGCAGGGACATGATAAGTCTATAATGTCCCGACTGGTCCATGGAGAATAATGCGACTTGAGAGATTATAATATTTATTAAATCATAATCAGCTGATTATGATGAAATAAATATTATAATCTCTTTCCTAAACAAGTCGCAATTTTCTACATGGACCAAAAAACTAAAATCTAACATCTCTATTTTAAGAATCTACGGATTTAATATAGCAACCGCTCATTCCGTTCGTCCGATTCTTAAAAATAAGACGTGAGAGGATAAAGAGGTAATTTCCAACAAAAGTACCTTTATCCTCTCACACTTATTCCATAATAACTTCTATTAACCGAACTGAGCTATGATTTATGCAAGTTACGTTATTACCCTTGAATTCAGGAGCTGAGCAAATCCCGCCTTACGAGTATAGGCTTACAAACTTTTATCAGCGGTACGTATGTAGCATAAATCTCTTTTATCGCGTCGCTTTTGTACATTCTTACATGCATCGCGAATACGCCCGGAGAACTTAAACTTTGTGTGATCGATGTTCATGTCTATTTTTGGTGTTTTAATGTGGGACTTTTTAATGCCTATGCATACATAATCAGCCTATAATGTTCCCACTGCTGGGACACAGGCCCACTCTCTGTCAGAGGGAGTGGGCCGTAATCCACCACGCGGGCCCATTGCGGGTTGGTAGATGTCCCATGTCTTTGAATTTTTGGTTCTAGGACATGCCGGTTTCCTCACGATTTTTTCCTTCACCGTTTTGAGAGCAGTGGTGATGAAATAATTTACACAAAGTAAAGCGCCTGTCTGGGTTCAAATTTACAACCTACAACTCGTAAGTCGCGGCCCTGGGCCATCACTGCTTAGCATAAGCATAATTAGCCTGAAACGTTCCTACTGAAGGGTTACGAGCCTCGTCTCTGTGAGATATGGGCCATAATCCACCACGCGGACCTTGTTGGTGGATGTCAAATGTCTTGCCGTTACCACTGTTCGCTGGTGTATTTGGTAAACAAAATTGGACATTGAATGGGATCCGACACCCCACCAGGGCCTCAAGTCTGCTATTACAATAGTGTCAGAATGGTCTGTTCCGATCCTCATTAATGACGCCATTATATTAGTAGATTACCAAACTTGTCAAAATCAACATTTATAAAATCAATGATAGACCATTCTGACACTATTGTAATAGCAGACTTGAAGCCCTGATGTGGTCACCGCAGCCTCAGAGGTATCGCTATCTCGCGTCCGGCCCTGGTTCAGGCCATAGTACGGAGCGAGAGGGCATGGGCAGCCGTCACCTCCTTCTGCGAAGCAGTAATGCTCGCGAAGGAGGAGGCGGGACGGTTGAGGAAAAGGCACGTTTCGCGCCCTCTCGCCCCTAGCCGCCGCAGGAGACGCCCTGGGCGTCGGGAATCTCGGGCGGATTTCCAGCCACCGTAGGCGCGGGCTTGCGGACGGTGAGCAATGGGTAGCTCACCGTCCGGTAAGGACCAGGCCCGGGTCGACGGCGCGTCGTATTCCACGCGCGCCTCAAAGAGATGTCGTCAGCACAAAGTAGGGGTCCACTAGGGCCGATGCCTGCCGGGGTCGCGGGAAGGTACTTATGGGTCACCGAGGCCCCCGCAACACAGGCAACAGGAAGGAATACGGGTGGGTTTTAGTCAGTAAGAGTCTGACACACCCTCCCGCTCCGCCCAGAGCGGGAGAAGTTATTTGATGATTTCCCACCCAAAAAAAAAAAAAAAGAGGTATCGCTATTGTTGCCCACCCTAGAGGATAAAATGTCCCAAGGTCCGGGAAAAGGTCTGCTGGCAGTACTTACCCTGGACGAACTGTTTCACAAATTTCTAATATTTTTTATAAATCTTTATTATTTATACCTATATTCACTAAACTTATTCAGTAACGATGTTGTCTGGGAAACGTTGCAAACGTCGTGGTTTACCAAATTCTGTTATAGTTACTCAGTCCGATCCAAATAATTATATCTACGTCCAGCACCAACTTGGCCGTTTGAGGTGAGTTTATTTCAGGAATAGCCGAGCAGGCCCTCTAGTTGGTCCCCGACATAGTTAGTCTATAAATTCGGAAATAGTCCTTTTAGATACAAAAACATATTATTTAATTAACATTATTAAGGGAATTATTTTCTTTGTTTCGGGTGTATTCTACTTGCCCGATAAACATGCCGTCTCAAATAGACATATCAAGTGCGTACGTGCACAGGCTCATTTTCACCAGCCTCAAAATGGCTACAACGTTAACAGATTAGTTGGAGGGGAAATATGCTTGGCAGACACAAATAATCAGTTTCGTACTATGTAGCAGACAGAAAGACGCGGCTGCTAAACTCTTGCGGGCTTATTCCCAGGAGCTCGAAATCTATTGTTCTCCAAACAATTTCTCTCCATATATTGATTCCCAAGAGCTCCATAATTTTATTAGTTAAATAATAGAATACTAAAATTGTTCCCAGCGGCTCCAAACCATGTAATTTTTAATTCTTTCTTCATACGAGTATTGTGTGACATAAAGTCAATTTGTGATGACAGAAAGTGCATTGTGAGATTATTGTTTTCAATTTTACAATAAGTACATAATTATCATAAGATTGATTTGTGACTGCCTATGTACTGAAACTATTTACCACGAAATTATAACATTTATGTTACCATTTTTTGTTTTGTTGACCTCACGCAGTTTGGTGTGGAGCTTATGGGAAAGATTTTATTTATTATTATTATGTTGCTTTTTTAATTTGGAGCCTCCGGGAATAAAATTATGGAGTGCCTGGGAATAAGCCCTCTTGTGCCACCTTATGCTATTGGATGGCAAACCAGCCGCCACCTGATGGTAAAAGTGGTCGATGCTGCATGTGGACATCTATATAATCTAAAGACCAGCATAGCCATTCACAAACTCTCGATGCGCTTCCGTGCCGAATCGAACATCAATCAACGTTATCGAAGAAGTCCTCTAAACACCAGGTAACCAAAAATGTGTAATTTACGATTCGAAAGTCTGTCGAAAGGTTGTGAATAGCCATGGTGACTGAAATAGGTATCTCATATCAATCAATCAATCAATCAACTCAGCCTATAACAGTCCACTGCTGGACATAGGCCTCTCCCAGGCTGCGCCACAACACCCTGTCCTCCGCTTTCCGGTATCTCATATGCCTGTACCTAATTACAACGCCAGGTATCTTATTATTGAAGAGATTATAGTTAAAGATAAGGACCAGGCCCGGGTCGACGGCGCGTTGTGTTCCACGCGCGCCTCAAAGAGATGTCAGCACAAGTGTAGGGGTCCGCTAGGGTCTAGGGATACCGTGGCCCCTGGCAACACAGGCAACGGAAGGAACACGGGCGGGTTTTAGTCAGTAAGAGTCTGACACATCCTCCTGCTCCACCCAGACCGGGAGAAGTTATTTGATAATTTCCCACCCGAAAAAGGTATCTTTTACAATATCTGTAATGTAGTTTCCTAGTTGTCCCCGTATGTCATAATGGGAACAATAGGGATGTGACGATTAGCTCACGATGTATCCATCGAATTTGTCCTGCTAATCCGATATTACGCTAATTTACTTGTCTTGCCTCTGATATAGGTACCTAATACCTATAGTAGGTAAACACGTAGGTACTTAGATAGGTAAGAGTTATGAATTAATTGATTGAAACTAAGAGAAGTTACTTTAACAGAAGTAAGAGTTTTAATGAATGACACATCCTGCTTATCATGCGGTTATACGACAAATTTTGGTAAGAATTAATTTTAAGCTTGTATGAGTTAACGTTATTTGTATAGGAGTTAGGTAGGTAATTTTAGAAGATATTATTTAAGTCTTACCCTTGAAAACGCATGAGTTCTCTCTTGTCTATGTTAGGTAATACATTACGTGCAATTCTGTAAAAAATGACTCACATAAAGAATAAAAAGTACAGTCAGATGACAGATATGGATGACATAAAAATTATAATAATTAAAACATGATGACGTGTGTAGGGCGGTCATTGAGAGAGTGACATGAATGGCAGTCGCGCATGCGCGCAGGCTCCGCTTTCCGAGAGATATAAGCACGAAGCCCGAACCCATCGACACACAACTTTGGCGCGCCCAAACGTTCCAACAAGAACTTGGCGAACGGACAACACATAATATAATCTCAATATAACAACCACATTTAACTTGAATACATTTATTTTCTAACAACGACATCCTCGAGTGAGTTGTGACTAAGTTTTTAAGTGAATTTTACTTTAGCTGAACATTTTCCGCGAAGTTTCAGTTAGTTTCGAAGTTTTCATCGGCGCGACAACTTCGACTGTCGAAGGTGAGTGCACTATTATATTTTAAATTGTAAACTATTAAAAGGTACTAGACTAGATTATCATAATTATATTTTTACAGAAAAAAAAATAGTTAGCTGTTTTATAATAAATATATTAGATAATAATATAAAAATACGGTCAGATGAAAGATATGGATAACATAAAAAATATTATTATTAAAACATGATGACGAGACTTAAAAAAAACAAATAATTATGACTGAATAGATTTTTTTAAATTAAGAAAATTACTTACGATTAAAATATAACATAAAAGTTTATTTTAAAACATCAAGGTAGGTCCTGTAGTTACTTGCTATAAATAAAGTAAATGAGGATGAGTAAGTAAACTGTTCTTTTACTTTTAACCTGAGGCTTAAATAAACCTAACCTAACACTAGTTTGTAAGCTCTCAATTCTACTAACAAATATGGATGTAATCTTAGGATGAGTCTGAAATAAATGAATTATTATTATTATTAAATATGATAGGGTTTAGTTTTCTTAAAAAAATAGACTTCATTCTCCAACAAGTACCTACCTTTAAAAATATGCTTTCATTAACGAAAATTAAATATTTCTATTATTTTTTGGAAAAAAACAATATGAAAACAATTATTTCCTAATTTAAAATAAAGTTTGGGAACAAGACGTGAACGTTAATATCGGCTAGGTATATAATGGGTTTTATTTTGATCTCCTCATTATTCAGTTCAAGAGTCATATTTATATCTAAAATATACAAAAAATACACATTGTTGACTGTTGTAAGCGTTTTGGACACATTTATGAATAGATTAAAGACTATATGATGGAATGTTCGACTTGATTGAAATAGCGCCAAAGAGATAAGATAAACGAGGGTTTATCAATTATATGTATGACAATATTGTGGAGCTGGGCCCACGTGTGTTCAATGGTAGTTTAATTTGAAAAGTTTCCTTGTTATACTCGTTAAAAACCAAATCATACAGACATGTCACACAATTTCGGGACCAACGAATTTATTTCAATGTAAGGATCTAGTTTTCTGCCCAATGGTAGGGTTTACCTAGGATTTTTTTTTTTGATGAAATGCAAATAAAAATCACTCCGCATTATTTGCAAAGTCAAACATTTTTTCTGTCGAATATCATTTTTCAGTTATGCAAGTTATAGTCGGCTACTGTGCAACTTCGAAGAAATGAGACAATATCAATATTTATTGATCCAAATAAAATACATCGCATCGTTAAAAAACCATTAAAAACTCTTTGTAGGTAATTGAGCGAACACGAAAAATAACGCCACTTTTCTCGCTCCCGTCGTAAGCTTAATTGTTTTATGTTTCCCGACGCAATAAATTAAGAAATTACATTTAAATCAGAGCGTAATTTAAGTGAAACCCGAGACGAGTAAAAAATTAAACGGTTAAATAAACCAACGAATTGAAAAATATAGCGGGATGAGGAAAAAGGGGAACTGTCGGAGAGTTTGCGGCGGAACGCTCGCTAGGGAAAGATCTCCATCGTTCTAACTGTTTTCTGGCTTTCCAACAGGGACCAGGACCATCGAATTAAAGGAATTAATCGTGAGTCTTCTTGTATCCCTCAAAATATGATACATTACACAGAAATAGGTTTTTTAAAGCAACTTAGCCATATCTGATTATTGCTCATGATTTTTCAAAGAGTGGTCCGTGGTACCTATGCAATTTTCTCCATCCCGTTCTGTAAAAATATCTGTAAAAGTCTCGGAAATCAGCGTGTGAAATTTAGCGCTGATTAAATTCTGTATAAATTACTTACTTAATTACATTTCAATTTAAACATTTCATTATTTAATCAGTTTAATATTGTGCAAGAATTCGACGCTCAAATTATTTAAATCATTGAAATGATTGCGCGAAATATTTTTGTTTTTATCAATCATTAAGTGGATACAAACGAGGTATTAAATTATGTCAATCATGTGCTTAACTGTTTGTACAACTGTAAATAATAAGTGGTTATCATTCTAGAAAAACCGGCCAAGTGCGTGTCGGACCACGCACAATGAAGGGTTCCGTAGTTGGTATCAATTTATCCCAAAACAAACTTTACATTGTAGTTGAAAAACATGTTCTCCCATATATATGTCCTCCTCCAATATGTCACGGTCAATTCTCCAACTGTAAATGTAAGTTGGTCGACTATTACCTACCTAGCTGTGTCCTTTTAACTTCGTTATATATACTACTGCCATGATTTTTTTCACAGATCCAAAAACAACCATGTCTCTAGCACTTGACTCTAACAAAATTTACTACGCAAACATATCTCTGAATCGAAAAATGGCTTTCACAGGCCCGCAATATTTTTGCACGGCCTATCCAACGATATATGAGAAAAAATATCATCTCCACTTAATGTGCAATGGAGAAACCCTACAATTTCTTTATGTAGATTATATTTTACCACTTTATCGGCGTGATTAATATGTATGCCAAATTACAGCTTTCTAGTACTAAGATTCTCTGAGCTAAGCCGGGGACAGACAGATAGACAGACAGGCGGACATGGCGAAACTATAAGGGTTTTTTATTTAATACGGAACCCTAAAAAGGAGTCACGTGCACAAACATAAATTCTCAGGAGATCTGTAGGTCTTATCAAAAATAAAAACAGAATATAAAATGTCCCATGAGATTGTAACATGTAACGATAAATGACTCATAACAGGAGATTCCCCCTTTAATCAATAAAAATTTAATTCACAAAGATAATGTTATCAGATACCTACTAAAATAAAAAGCATAATAAAAACATATGATTTGTCATGTAACGTCGCAAGGAATTCCTTGTCAGCTTATGTATTTCAACTTTGATTACATGTTTTCTGTTGGGATCCAATTTTCCAGCCCACATTGTTTTATGTGCCGTGTTAAGAAAAATAGGGAATTTTTAGTAACGAAAATATGAATATTTGAAAAAAGAAAATACACAAACATAATTTTAGATAACAAAATAGTATGTTCAAACAAAAAAAAAATCATTAACAGTAAATCGTTTTTTATGCTTTGGGTAGAGGTTATTTCCTGAATTTATTTCATAAAGTATTTTACAACAATATTTAAATATTCACATAGAATTGATGTCTACGCGTACATTTTGCATAACTTACTTGCATTGTTTGAAGGCGTCACTAAAATCATATACGAGTATTAACAAGAGAGTTTGTCGTAATGTGATTTTTCCAAATCGGTTGAATGCCTTCTAATAAGGTGTAGTTCCTGTTTTCGAGGTAGATAATGTCTGTTGGTCAAACGTTATCATCATAGAACACTAAATACACATTTGAAAACACTATCTGCTATTTTGAGTCAATTACAGTTTATCTTTGCGCAATATTTGCGCGCATGATGACATTAGATAGGGGTTCCATCAGACAGGAGTAGATAACATTCTAAAAATAAAAACTAGATAGAAGAAGTTCAAATCTTAAAAATAACTGCCTTAGTTGTTCAATTAATAAAAGTTGTAATTATTTTTATTTCATAATATTCATTACAACACACACAAATTTTGATTAAATTATGAATAACTTAGTGAGTTAACGTTAGTTAGAAAACAACGTTGACAGCTACATATTTAATATTGTCTTTGCAAAGGAAACTGCAACTTTAATGATCTCTTTTTATTATGATTAAGACTTGTGCTCACCGTTGTACCTACTGCACCTGAAGAAGCACTATAATCTTATGATATGTGGGACACGAAGCTGGAGATCAGAGAGGTATCATTTCAAATTTTGCCGACATTCACAATTTTAAATGACGGATGTAGAAAGTTGACAAGCTATGGTATCTACACTAAAAGCGGTGAATAGTACAGCCAGACCATTGTGCGTTCGTACACACGGTTTACGTAAACTATTTTATTTACTTTTCTGTTCATAATATAGTGTAGGTGCCTACATTTCTGTGGTAGATCCGAATGCCTGTAACAATAAGCAAAGGCAAAGTTAGCAGCGGAACAAGCTGCTAAGTGGGATCGGGTGAAACAATAGGTGTTCTTGTGACGGATTCTGAATAAATTCTGCAAACCATCTTGCTGCGGGTTTTCAGTTCGTCATCAGATAATCTTTGTTCACCAGACAAAGTTGACTCCGAGAAAACCCATCTTATTGTTGGTCAAACATTTAATTGAGAAGGAAGTTTGATTGTACACAGATAAATAATTATTAATTTAATTAAAATGGAACTGTTTTCGTATTAAAAAAAAAGTCTTGTAGATAAAAAAACACATCAAAATTAAGATTCAAATTCTCAATCTTTTTACGGCACCGAATTTCTAAAGAGATGTGCCTTAAGGCTCCAAACTTTCGTATCAGTTAAGAGATTCCGCGTTTATAATTTATTACCGAGAATCTAAATCAAATGCCAGTCATAACTTAGAACATCTTTTGTTTAAAGGTTGGTTTAGATTTTAGACCAAACAAGCGAATGCACATTCTATCCCCACTGAACCAAATTCGTGTAAACAGGAACAGAGCATTCTTTCGTTGGTCTATTCATACTAAAATGCCAAGAAAATAATGCTCCTGCTCTGGTTGAGGTTCTATGCTCGTTTAGTCTAAACCCATCTTAAGAAGAAGGTGAAAAAAGATAAGCCCTAAGGAGGTTAATGCTCAAGTAGTTTTTAATCACGTCGCGTACAAGGTGGGAGGCGATGGAGGGAACTGTGACACTTCATGTAGTTATGAACCACAACTTTTTGCAGCAGTAATCCTACTAAGTTCGCTCAACACCACTTTTCCGCGCATTAGTTACGAACATTTCCGTCGTCTCTGATACTTTGTAATACTTTGTGGTAACTTATGAGGATCTATGTAAGGAAGAATTATCCGGGATTTCTTTTGTTTTATTGTATTCTCACAATATCTTAACCCTCTCGAGTTTCGAGATGTCAACGTTCGTTGGTTTAACATGCAATGGATAGAATTTCTCATGTTATGTTCATTGATGTGCCTAGAAATAGACCCTGGTTAATTGTCTACTAGAACAATATAGTTCATTGGATTTAACATCATGTTTAAACTTTCTTTTTAATGTAAATTACTTTCCTTATCACTCGATATGAATCGATTTCCTTAAAACATTAAAGAAATAGAATATAAAATAAATACCTAATAACAATGAATGAAAGAATCTCGAATTGAGTGAGTAACGTAAAATACTCGCTGTATTTTACCGTTCCCACCTTTGTGTTTGAATGTTATTAAACTTTAAAAGTTTTTTAAACTGTGAACTGCGAATGGAGATTGACATTTTGAGGTACGCCGTATAGCATTTCAATAACATTTAATATTTTCCCTCGTCTCCAAACTTTGGGTCCAACCAACTGCCAACGTTGGCCATCAACCAGCCCGGTTGGTTTGAATGGATTTTCATCGACCCCAGCTCTACCAACAGTTGGCTCAAACATTTGGACGATGGTTTCACTGTACGAGTAAGCTCTGCACACAGCATTTTGACAAGCATTCATCTCATAAAAGGTTTTTCGTATATGAATAGCTTCAAATGTGATATTGGCATATTTTCGAGTTTTGATATTGAATGGCAAATAACGAACCCAATACGCTAATGTAAAAACGAACCTATCATCTGAATGATTAGATAAAAAAACAGTTTCACATTTCTCCGTATAGCAATTGGGAAGGAGAAAAGAATATGTCATAAGCAAGGTCAAATAAGTCAAATAAGCACTTATAAGGCACTTTTGAACGTCATAATGTAAGTACAAATAAAATGGAATTGATTCTTGTCGCAAGAAGGTTCTAGTGTTCAGTTTGTCGTGAAAGTACACACAAATACCGCAAGACTCAAATCCCATCAAAATCATTTATTTGCTAAAAAAAATTGCCAATTAAATGGTGTACGTCTCATATCATATAAAGTTATTTGGCATATTTTCATTTCAATAACGTTCACAAGGTGTAATAAACGTCTTATATCTGTTGATATAATTTATTTACATATTATAACATTTATATACTCTTAAAACTTATTTCGTATAACGTTATTGGATATAACGTTTATTTAATCGAAAATTATTGGGTCTCGTTTAAAATACATATATATTGATACCATGAATATTGTTAACACCCTGATTCAGAGTAATCCGACTTGGATAGGTTAGGTTAGGTTAGGGGGTTTTTAATAAACCCCCAGAAATAGGAGCCCCGCGGGGCGGGGCTCCGTCGGTCTACCTTGACAGGTGGTAATCAGTTACTAGGTATATCACTCAGGTTACTAACTATAATAGAAATTAAGCAGTGAGGTTTTTATCATATTAGACTAAATAGGTTTTATGTCTTTTGAGTGGTATATCAAACGATTTTATATTCAATGTATGTTATGCTTATAAACATTAGTTATTTTAAAATTATATCAATCGTTTTTTATATTATCTGATCATTATATCAAGTAAAATTATAGATTCAGTTGTTATATATTGTAAATATTAGAGATTTTGTAATTATGTCGTATATTACTTACCTAATTAAATGAATTTGATTACACCACATAAAATGGTAGAATGTATAGGGGCCATTAAAAAATATGTTACCATTACCAATGTTATTAGTTTAATTAAATAAATAAAAAAACTCCAACAACAAAAGAGCTCATGCGTTAGGCTTTTCTGAAAATCCTAAAACGTAGAGTAGTAAACGATACTAGCGATACTACTGATACTATACAACTGGTATCGTTTACTACAAGTATTAATATCAAGATATTAGCTTAGAGAAAGCAATTGCACTCATGCTAAGTTGCGGCCACGCGGTTTCGTATCAAGAGGATATGTCTTTCTAAAGACCTCTAATAGGAACAGTGGCAGTAGGTAAATTGGACCTATAATGAGATTTAAATACATCTTTAGTCAAGATTTTTTTGTTCAAAAGCTTTACTTTTATCGCTAGGTACGAGTACTTAAGGGGACTACAGGAACTAAAAGCAAGTTTTATAATGCCTTAAAGAATATGTGTATCCACTGCAATAAACAAAATCAGAGAAATATATGATATTCTTCAGGATATATGCTAGGTAGATAGTGTGTTGAAAACACAATACAACTAATTTCATACGATACAAGAAAATCACGAAGATACCTCTAAAAAAATATTTTAACGATTAAAAACCAACAACAACATGCAATAATTCTGGTTTTTTGTCAAATTATTTTACAAGCAACATATTAGCATAATAGTGTTTTAATTTTTTTTTACAATCAATAGATTTTTGTAAATAGATAATTGCTTCATATTTTGCAACAAATTACAAGCGTTGTGTCATCGCGCTTCTCTTTCTTTTCTATGCAGTCCGACAGTGATAACGCTTTAGCTGTTGTCAGCCTCTTAAGATACAATACAAACGTCGTGGAATAAATATTACAATACATAATAATAATAAGTCGTAATAGTGTCTCACTGGAAGGTAAAGGCCTCTTCTCAAACAGAGAAGGCACGCTTGCTCAAGACGGTTTGGTGATTTCAGACATATATTTTTTATAGTTTTTACCATCGGCTTCGCCCGCGTGGTGGTCGGAAATTATCCCACGGAAACGTACTACCGAGATAAAAAGTATTATATTTCCTAACCCAGGTCATGGTCTACCCATGTGCCAAATTTCATCCAAATCCGTTCAGCCGGTTTGACGTGAAAGCGTAACAAACAAGGAAACAAACTCATTTTTGCATTTTTTATATTAGTTAGAACTCGCTGCTGCCCGCGGCTTCGCCAGCGTGGCTTTTTCTAAAATAAAAGTACTAAGTTACTCCTACAACATTAGTTATATGACAGTGAAAGTCCTGTCAAAATCGGTGTAGCCGTTTCGGTGATTAGTCGGAACAAACAGACAGACAGACAGACAGACAAAAATGTTAAATATTGTTTTATTTGTAATAAGTACCGTATATACTTTCATATGCATTTAGTAAAGAGCTGTTATTTTAATATTACAAACAGACACTCCAATTTTATTTACCTCTATGTATAAATATAGAAGAAGATGTATAGATAAGTCCCGCGGGATAATTTCGTAACACTGTCTGTAGCAATGCGTTTCATTTTGACAGTTCCACAATATTCATTACGTTATCTACGAGTATGTTGTGAAGCAGACAAATTTTTCGAACGTATGAAGCATTGGATTAGCAATATACTTCAAAATCATTCAGATTGTGATTGATAATGGGTTACCAGGTCTCCTTAAGACGCTGACAACACCTAAACCGCGGTCACTGTCAGATTGCATAGAAAAGAAAGAGAAGCGCGATGACACAACGCTTGTAATTTATTGCAAAATATGAAGCAATTAGCTTTTTACTCAAAATTGAGTTGAGTAATCGAAAAAAAAAAACAACCAAGTTCTGCATTCAAATAAGACGTTCTTGTTATTAATTAAATACGTAACGTATGTTGATATTTAATACAGATATTTTGGATTAGAACTCAAGGTAAGAGGTTAGTTAAACGTTACTTTGTACCAAAACATGTTTTGGTAACAACCAAGTTCTGGGAAAAATGTTATGTATGTTCAAAATTAACATTCCGCTACCACAAACTATACAGATTTGGAATTTTTTTTTCTTAAGAGAAGCCTATTTTGGTCAATTGGGTCTTATCAGCGCCTTCAGATGTTTTCCTTCACCGATGTCAGTAATAACCAAGATAAACTGAGAAAGTACATTATGATTTGGAAAAGTATCATAATATTCATTCATAGATATGCAATCAGAAGTAACGGTTCTGTTTACAAAATAGCTCATGCAGATCATACTAGCTATAAATGTCTTACTTATTCCTATAATTCTAAATCATCAAATATTATTATATGCACCCCGCGGTTTCACCCGCATAAGTCTCCGAATATCGGGATAAAACAGTATCCTATGTCTTAATCCAGGGCATGATCTATCCATGTGCCAAATTTCATCTAAATCCTTTAAGCCGTTTTAGCTTGAAAGTGTAACAAACAAACAAACAACTAAACTCACTTTCGCATTTATAATATTAGTTAGGATAGGATATATTATATTATATTAATAATAATGACTACCTCGATGGTCTAGTGGTTGCAAGCGCTACTGCTGAGCATGAGGTCCTGGGTTCGATTCCCGGGTCGGGCAAAGTGTTATTCGGTTTTTCTATCTGGAATTTCTCAGTAGCAGGCCGGAGTCTGGATTTGTGCCCGGTTGATGGCAATAGGCTCGCCCCCTATTACATGGGACTTAAACATAACTGGCGAAATGTGGGTGTACACCTCTGCCCAACCCTTCGGGAAAACAAGGCCTGATGTTATGTTTATGTTTTATGTTTGTAATAATTAATTATATTATACATATACTTACATTAAAACAAAATATAATATAATTAATATCTTCCTTTGTTTCCCCCACAGAGATTTCACTAATGATCCAATTTATATGACAAAAGTCTAAATACTGAACAAATACGAGTGATGTGAACATGTGGGTATCACTCATATGGCTTAGTGATACAGTCATTATTGTAATACACAAATTGCCAATTAAATTTTGATAGCTTTCGCGAATCGTCGGTGGTGCGGTGTCCCTGATTTGATAAATTAATACCTACAAGTGAGGAATAGGAACCAAATGCGTGTCGGACTACGCACAATGAAGGGTTCCGTAGTTTGAATGAATTTATCCCAAAATCAAACTTAACATTCTTGGTGAAAAACATGTTCTCCCATAAATCGATTTACGTCACGGTCAATACTCCAACTGCAAATGTAAGTTGATCGACTATTACTCTTTAACTTTTAAAATAGTTTTCCTTTTAATTTCGTTATTTAAACTAGTGCCTTGATTTTTTTCACATATCCAAAGACGACCATTTAGCTGGCAGGGGGGAGGGACACTTGACTCTAACAAAAAATAGTACTTTAAAACTTAATATTCTAACGGATCCCTGAATCGAAAAATAGTTTTCACAGACCTGCAGTATTTTTGAACGGCCTATCACCTCCCTTGCACGTAAAGTGGGGATGATATTATTTTTTTACCACCTACCACTTTCGTTTTCATTTCACTTTTCACGTCGGCGTGATTAATATACAATACCCATGCCAAATTACAGCTTTCTAGTACTAAGAATCTCTGTGCTAAGCTGGGGATTGACAGACAGACAGACAGACAGACAGACAGACGGACATGGTGAAACTATAAGGGTTCCTTGTTGGCTACGAACCCCTAAAAAATAGTTTTGCTTTTTTTGTTGGAAGATTCTTATATTAGAGATCCACACATGTATTTTCGTTTAATTAGACGTTTAGAAGAAATTCGTTTCCGTACAAACGAACCGTAAAGCGGCAGTTCATGTCGTGGTTACAAGTGGGTTAGCGAGTCTGCGAGCTTGGTATGTTAGCGCTAAAGAAAAACGTATAAACGTCGTCCCACCATCGACAGGCGAAGCAAATAATTCCTGTTACGACTAAAATTAGTCAAAATTTCTCCAAAACTATGATTAATAAGTTGCCTATTAGTTACCCTTAACGCTCTATCAAGTACGGTACTGTCTCTTACGTAATTGGTTCCTGATTAAATTCTGTCGTAAATAGCTCGGTTTATGAACGCAGCTGTTGCGTCTCTCGATATATTTCGCAATAAATCTTAGTTCTTCGCCACATATTGCTAACATATAGCTATGTAAACTAACAATAAAATCCTTATAGAATTGCCCGTGGAAGATAGTTATTTGTGAATAGGTGTTAATCGGCTTAGAATTGATCATGCGGGTCCTGCACAGTTTTCGGAGTTTCCTTTTAAAATTAGTTGGCAAAAGCCTAACCAGCAAAATGTTTAACAACTCTGCTTTATAGGGTTCCGTATGTGCGAATGAAAACATGGAACCCTTATAGGATCACTCGTGTGTCTGTCTGTCTGTCTGTCTGTCACAGCCGATTTTCTCCGAATCTAATGGACCGACTAAGTTGACGTTTGATACACATTTCAATTTCTGTGAACCAAACATGGAAGTGTTACGTAAATAAATGAATTATGAATGTGGGGGTCACTATTTTTTTTTTTTGAGGGTGGGAAATCATCAAATAACTTCTCCCGCTCTGGGCGGAGCGGGAGGGTGTGTCAGACTCTTACTGAATAAAACCCACCCGTATTCCTTCCTGTTGCTTGTGTTGCGGGGGCCTCGGTGACCCATAAGTACCTTGCCGCGACCCCGGCAGGCATCGGCCCTAGTGGACCCCTACCTTTGTGCTGATGACATCTCTTTGAGGCGCGCGTGGAATACAACGCGCCGTCGACCCGGGCCTGGTCCTTACCGGACGGTGCGCTACCCATTGCTCACCGTCCGCAAGCTCGCACCTACGGTGACCAGAAATCCGCCCGGGATTCCCGACGCCCAGTGGGGGTCACTATTGAGAGACAAATAAGAAAATAAATAGTTTTGCACACTGTATAATGTAACATATGAAATAAAAGGACTTACTGTGAGGGTTCCAAGTAGATTTTTTGTATAATTTTAAAATAAATAAAAAGTTACCTGCTTAAGAAAATAGATGAAAATTGACCATTCTCCCGAAACTACTGAGCCAAAGATTTTGAAAAAAAAAATACAGAATATAGTTCTTTACTAGTTTATAGATTACAGGAAACCTATAAGAAGTCTATGGTCTTACAAACTTACATTTGGAAGTTTGCAAGACCATAGACAGGTTGCATTTGCAGTAGGAATGTATGGGAGATTATGTGTTTCAACTACACTGTTAAGTTTGTTCGAAGTCTGACAACCAGTCTTACCAAGGGGTATCGTGTTTCCCAGTAACTGGGTTGTGGAGGTCAGATAGGCAGTCGCTTCATGTAAAATACTGGTATTCAGCTGTATCCGGTAAGGCTGGAAGCCGACCTCAACATAGTTGGGAAGAGGCTAGGCAGATGATGAATGTTAAGTTTGTTCTTGGGATAAATTCATTCCAACTACGGAACCCTTGGTTGTGCGTGGTCAGACACGCCGTTGGCCGGTTTTTATATAAATTATATGTTGTGTTTATTTACGAGTTTTTAACAAATCAGTAAGAGTTGTTCCTACCCTGCTCTGACTGGCTTTCACGTTGTTTTTCGGCTTATCTTTAGTCTTCATAGACTCTCAAATGACTTAAGGCTCCTTCAAACAGGCGCGACACGCGACGCGACACAAAGGCACCGCGTGTAGCACTACAATCGTGTATTTTGTGTCGCGTCGCGTGTCGCGCTTGTTTGTAAGAGTCTTTAGACAGCATCGTTGTGGATTGTTGTACTTTAATGCTAATGAGACACAATTTATATTATTATTTTCAATTCTCTATCTGTTTTTTTAGTTTTAACTCGTGTAACAACATTACAAGCATGCTGGGTAGCTTTTTATATTACAAATGTTATATTTCATATGTATTATATTTGCGTATTATATCATTCTATTATGTTTATTACAAGTCCAATACAGAAGATAAATTAATACCAATTGCAGAGACTCTAATCATCAACCAAAAACATTCTATTAATATAAATACTAAAGATTTTTTGCTATGGATAAAATAGATGAGGTAGTCACCGAAGTTGATAGAAACATCAACGTCGGTGACTCGTTTTTGGTTGAAGATCCAGAAGCGTTTTCGGAATACAAACTTGAAACGGAATGTTGTTTGAGAATTATTGTACAAAATATACGAAGCATATATAAAAACATTGAAGACTTTAAGCTGTTTCTTGCAAGGAGTAACATAAATTATGACATTATAATACTTACGGAATGTTGGCTACAAGGTTCAAATAATATGATACCGGGTCTGGACCAATATACAGCATTTCACACCAAGAAGCATATAAATCAGAATAGTGGTGTAGTCGTTTATATAAGATGCCATTTAACAGGCGTCACAGTTTATGAGCCAAATTTTGTTGACGCTGACTGCTTGATAGTAAAAATTGACAACAGTCATGCCTTTATCTGCATGTACAGATCGCCGTCTTTTGCATCGCTCACCAATTTTCTCGGCTCTTTGGAGAGCATTTTGCTAGATATAAAACACGTGCCTCATGTTTGCTTAACTGGAGACATCAAAATTCAGTCAGTATCAGTTTTAGTAGTACTGACCGAAGATCTGATGAATACTTAAATCTTCTAGCAACTCACGGTCTTTTACCGAGTCACCAACTTCCGACGCGTATTAATAAATGTATAGATCATTGTTTTGTCAATCTAAAGCGCTGTAATAACTGTTGTCTGTGAATCGTCGGTTACTGATCATAGTAGTATTTACATTAGTATACCTTTAACTGAGCAATGTAATAATAAACAAAAAGAGACTCTGCAAAAACTAAATTATGTAAAGGTATTTAAATTGATGAAAGAGTTGGACTGGGCCAATATAACATCTTTAAAAGATCCCAATATGGCCGCTGAAGTACTTATTGAGAACATATCTGAAATCATTCAAAAATGCAGCCACACAATTGCCGTGCCCAATAGACGCCAAATTTTCCAACCTTGGGTAACGCCGGGTCTATTGCGTTGCATTAGATTCAGAGATGCGTTGCATAGAAGATGTCTAAAGTCATCAAATGATCACGATCTGCAGGTCACCTACAAACGCTACAGAAATAACTGCAACAACATTCTCCACAATTATACAACATTCTCCAAAAATACAACATTCTCCAAAAATGATCATGATAAATCAGATTTAAATAATAACAGGAATGACATAAAAAGAACATGGAATATTATAAAACTCGTATTTAATTTAAATGTATTGAATAAGTCGCAGGTACCGATTGAATTATTAAAATTAAAGGCAACACCGCAAGAATCTGTGGACTTCATAAATATTTTTTTCGTTAGTATGGGCTCTAAATTGTCAAACAATATTCTGCAAAAGTTACAGCTTATGGAGAATGATCTTGTGCACAAAACTAAGTTTACAAATAGTCCGATGAACTCATTTATGTTATGGGAGACTGATGAAGCAGAGGTATATAAAACTATTTTGTCATTAAAAAATACGAAGTCTACTGGATGGGATGGAATATCCGCTAAGTTTATTAAAAAAACTTCTAAATTTGTCATTACACCCTTAACACATGTATTCAATATATGTTTTTCTTCAAGGAAGTTTCCAGGCATACTGAAGGACTCGATAATTATACCTGTATTTAAATGGGGGGAAAGAGATAGTATCACTAATTATCGTCCGATTTAAATGGGGGGAAAGAGATAGTATCACTAATTATCGTCCGATATCACTTTTGCCTACTCTGGCTAAAATTCTCGAAAAAATTATATAAAAACGGCTAATTAGTTATCTAGATACAGGTGATATTCTTTCTAAAAACAAATTTGGATTTAGGAAAAATAAATCGACCATAGATGCAGTTGAAAACTTTGTTACAACTGTAACTGACAATCTTGACTGCAAGAAAAATGCCTTGGTGTCTTTCTAGATTTAGCCAAGGCATTCGATACTATCTCAATTCCCCTACTCATATGTAAATTGGAGGCCATAGGTATTCGAGGAATACTACTTAATCTTTTCCAGGACTACTTGACAAACAGGTCACAGACTGTAAAAATCGGTAATATCTGTAGCTCTAAAAAAACTGTTAATTTTGGTGTTCCTCAGGGATCAGTCCTTGGACCCACATTGTTTCTGATTTATGTAAATAATCTCTGTAATATTGAAATAGCCGACGCTAAGGTGACTACTTTCGCTGATGATACAGTAATCTTATTCCAACAAGCTACATGGGATTACGTCAAGTTTTCAGCCGAGCAAGGACTTCAAAAGATAATTAAATGGCTTACAACCTACTTACATTGAATCTTTTAAAAACTAAATATATAACTTTCAGTATAAAAAATAATTTACAACCTCCCTCAGATTTCACCTTGAAAGTTGTTCTAATTGTGTCAATACTAATAATTGCGATTGTGCATTGTTATCTTCAACTGATAGTACTAGACATCTTGGCATTGAAATCGACAAAAAAATAAATTGGAAACAGCATATTAGTAATTTAAAATCTCGAAAACGCAAACTGATACCAATTTTCAAAAAAATAAGAAATTTAAAAGATAAAACCACTAACAGGACTGTTTATTTTACACTGTGTCGATCAATACTTTCTTACGGTATCTCTGCTTGGGGTGGTGCTAAGAAAAGTATTATCATAAAAATCGAAAGGGTACACCGATGTATTCTGAAAGTTGTTAATTTCAAAGGATTTAGGTATCCAACGACTGCGCTATACAAAGAATGTGAAGTCCTAAACGTTCGTCAACTCTTTATACAGAATATAGTTCTGAAACAACATATCCGTGGAAGACCAACTAATAAATCTACCAGAAGATCACATGAGGTATACGTTGTCCCAGCATGTAAAACAACATTTGCAGAGAGTTTCTCTTTTTTTCTGGCTATTGTACAATCGTGTTAGTAAAAAAAACCCCTAAAAGATATGTCTAGTTATGTTTGTAGAAAGGCACTGGATGAGTTTCTGGGTGAAATGGATTACGAACGGACTGAAAAATTCATAAAAATATGTATATAAGATATACGATATTTTATTTATTTTATACCCCTATATGTTAAAACATGGAAATTTATCATTTTAATTACTTCCACGTTTTAATGAATTATAATATATCTATTAAATATAATTCTACAAATATAAGTGCACGTACACATTATTTTAGTATCCAAATAATGCATAACAAAACAAAATATTGATGTATCTATTTACATTAGTTAAAGATATTTAATCGTTTCATAATTGTTAACATACGTACCTATATAAAAAAAAATACGTACTAATATACAAACATAGCATACATACATACATAAAATGTAGTACGTTCAATACTAAACTATATTTATTCTAGTATCCACATTTAAATTCACTATCGTATTTATTGTATTACGCATCATGCTTGTCTAGTTATTTTACTACTTGTCTACGTTAAATTTGTAATTCGTCATCGACGTCTTTTTTTTTTTTTATTTGTGATGGGTTTGCTCTTGACTTTAGTCTATGCCAGAGGCGACAGAAACAAAGTCGACGATGGAGCGAGCTTACCCAGAAGAAGCCTGTTCACTCTCATTGTAGGAAAAAAACTTTTAGCAGAATGGTGTTGTATGCTCATTACGATACGGTTGAAAATTAATCATCGAACGAGAATCTTACCTTGCCGTAACACAGTTTTAACTAGCGCGGAAGGTAAAGAACTTTATTTAAGTATACCGTCAATGGACATTTATCAATCGTTTGTTGAAATGTTATTAGTAAGCAAGTTTATTTACATAGTTGTAATGTCATACTTAAATACTTAATAATTGTTATCTAAGTTTTGATTTTACTGTGTATTTGTGCAAGTGTACCTTATAAATTTAGTGTACATTAAAAATTTAGAAACTATGTAAGTACTTTAGTTATAACTACGTTTTAATGTTTACTACTGGGGTACTGTATCTAAGATGGATAAATAAATTCTATTCTATTCTATTCTAATTGATTTTCTATTGTTTGACTCCAAATCGGTGTCGCGCGGGGCTTTATACCCTGAAATAAACAATTCAGTGTTATAAAAAGGTTGATCCAGAAATAAGGAAACTTTTTGACAATCACAAAGGTACAAAAGATTCATAGGAGAGAAACTACCAACTAACACAGAATTTCCGTCAGTCACAAGTTCGGTATCTCGACCAAACTTGGTTTGACGATGTGGACAGACATAAAATACATTGTCAATGACATAATTATCTTATATCAACTCAAATTAATCTTTTACGAGGTCATTGTTATGTCAGCCGACCTAAGGAGTTTGATTATCTGATTCCCTCGCTCGCTACGGAAAGTAAATCCGTGATGACTGGCCGGTAACTTTTTGGAGGATATTTATATTCCATAAAAGTGCCTAAAAGTCCGTGATTTGCGGCATTCTTCGTAGATTCGGTCCTCTCATCTCAAAGCTCTTGCTGTATATACATACTCGTATATGTAGGTAGGTACGACTTGGTGGTAAAGTATTTTGATTTTTAAATATTTCAATAATATTAACCATACAAACGCGCGTCGTGCTCACGCCATGCTGCCGTTCGGTTTCATAGAGAATATTTATTTTTAGTAACGAAAATATATAAATTTGATAAAAATCACAGATAGAATTATAGACACTAAAATAGTCATACAAAAAAGAGAAATAGAGAAATAGAGTTCATACAAAAAAAAAACATGAAAATATCTTAAGTAGTTTGAAAGATATCGTTTTTTTATGCTTAGGGTAGACATTACTTCCTGAATTTCTTTCATAAAGTATTTTACTACAATACTTAAGTATTCACATATAGAAGTGAGGTGTATGCTTTCTAGTTTAACTAGTTTTTTGCACAACTTATTTGCAGTTTAAGAAGGAGTAATAACAGATTTAAGTCTCATAAACCATATATCTGCGCCATAAAAATAAAGACACTAAGGTATCCGTTCAGGAGGAACCTGAACCTGACCTGAGCCACTCGTGGAAAGCTGAAAATTACCAGAACAAAGTTAAGGGCTAGCCTGAAATTACGCGCGGATGCAACCTACTTCGCAGTACAGCCCTAGTATACGAAAATTCGCTGTTACCGACGGCAAAATTGTAACACCCTTTAGACAGAAAACATTATGTCATGTCATGTACGTAATTAAAATGATAAATCCATGTCAATACGTAAAACCCTCTTTGTTTTCAGGTGAATCAAAAGTTTTAATTAGAATCTTTTCATTTCAAAATCCTGTTTGGAATATCAGCTAAATTACATATCTAACTTTTTCCATTTCCCTTCTGTGAGAAAACATGATAAAAGATAAAAAGGGAATGTGACCATTTTCAGTTGAGATTTTTTTTCAGTAAATCTATTTTGTATTTTTCTCCCATTTTATAGAAATGCAGACTGTTGTTTTTGTCTGCTCTTATTTCAAACACTTTTATCTTAATGTGATTACGAAGTATTTAAATTCTTCTTTATCTTGGATTAAAGAGCGCGTTTTGTAAATCAAAAGGAAAAAAATGCTTTGATTCTATTGGGCTTTATGTGACAAATTATAATAGGTTCAAAAGAAGACATTTAGGTATACATTACATGATCTACGTCTTTGAGACGTCTTGTGAAAATATTTATAAAACTTATAATGTGTACACATATAAGTTAATTAACATTTGTTAATAAGTTATTTAAAAAAAAACATCATATTTTGTGTGGAATCCATAATTCCCATATAAGCCCCAATGCAGCCCCGAAGATTAATATTATTTTCTTATGAAGCCCGTCTTCTTTCAAGAGAATCTCGAAGTTTCCGATCACACCGGGAGAAGTAAGGACGTACGTTTTCAAATAGATATGTTTTTGTTATTCAGTTTTATGACGTCACACAAGTTTTATTAAACGTCATAGGTAGTTACTGTACTCGCTACACGCAGCCTGTGCCTCGCCTTCCTTTGATTTATTGCTGTTTGCTCTGCTACAATAAATCAGTTCCATTGATTTATTCTAGCTTTCGATGGAGCTCTTCAAATGAGTTTATTAATAGTTATAGTATCGGCAAATGAATACTACAGCCGTCCTTGATTGTATCTGCCATTTTACATGACTGGAATGACTCGTTTCAGGACACGTCATTTTACTTAATAACGACGTTTAAGCAATCTGCGTAATAAATGCTCTCGTGCTGAGTAATGTTTGTCATTTATTTTTGAATATGAGTACGTATTAAAGCAATTAAGATTTTCTACGAAAACTGAGGCAGTTTGCATTATAAAAGACAATAACGATGTCTATATGCAAGCGGCATGACCTTCACTGTTGGACCTTCGAGAAAAAGAAGCAGTATTAGAAAAGAGGTCGTATATCTTACAGAAAGGTAACAGATGCCGGTGGACAAGTTAACCTTTGAATATAGCGGCTATATACATATATTATGTAAGCAAATCCTTGCGGTTTTATTTCTAACAATAACTGACATTGTCCTGTCAGTCGGAGAAGTGGGCGGTTCTGCAGAAGGCAGTATTTCATTCCGAGCGAGCACACATTTCGAAATATTGTGTCGTTTCTGTGACCTACCGCAATTTTTTTTTCACTACAGGAAGACGCTTAATATATAGTTGTTGTTGTATGCAAAGGTGAACAGTTTGCAGCCTCATCTAGGTGATACCTTTTGAGTTATACTAGTTTTCTTCACCTCCACCTAGCAGTTTCATTCATTCTGGCGCGAAAATATCTCTTAACGTCTTGTATCATAACTCTAGTATCATGTAGACAATGTTTGCTTTTCTAATATGTGAAAACATCAACACTAATCAATACCCGCGTTTTTCTTAATTACAGTACATTCGTCGCTATGGAGATCTTATATATAAGATCTCCATAGCGACATCCTATAGGATGTCGGAAACCTTAATCTTACAAATCAACTGACATTAATTGTTTTATAATTGGAATTTCTTAACAAAGGAGTAGACTATTTGAACGAATGTTTTTACCTGTTAACATAAATTCACATATACATACTCGTAGTGCTATTCTGTAAAAATATCACCGTGGAAACTTAGGTGAAGTAAGCTTGAATTGAGCTGTTAATAGTGTCAATCTCTAGTAGTAGGTGGAATGCCAACTCACTTCACCTAAGTAATTTGAGGTGATATTTTTTACAGAACAAACTGGCTGGACTCTGGACTAGTGTTTAATCAAAGTTACCAAAACGTTGTTAAGACGCTGACAACACCTAAACCGCGGTCACTGTCAGATTGCATAGAAAAAAAAGAGAAGCGCGATGACACAACGCTTGTAATTTATTACAAAATATGAAGCAATTATCTATTTACTCAAAATTGAGTTGAGTAATCGAAAATAAAAAAACAACGAAGTTTTGCATTATATTAATACGTTCTTGTTATTAATTAAATACGTAACGTATGTTGATATTTAATACAGATATTTTGGATTAGAACTCAAGGTAAGAGGTTAGTTTGACGTTAGTTTGTATCGAGATTTTTTTTCAAAACGTGTTTTGGTAACAACCAAGTTCTGAGAAATATGTTCAAAATTAACATATATTTTTTCCGCTATCACAAACTATACAGATTTGGCAATTTTTTTTCTTAAGAGAAGCCAATTTTGGTCAATTGGTTCTTGCCAGCGCCTGCAGTTGCTATTTATAACTAAAAACAAATAACAACATTCATGCTATTTGAGAAGCTGATATTTGATAAGCTTTTAAGGGTAACGAAATGTTTAGTGACAAAAAATGTCCGCTTGTAGAACTAAATTCCAAGATTATGAGATAATTCTCTCAACATTTGATAACATAATTTTAACAAAACAGTGAAGAATCTACTTAAGAGGATTTACACATATTTTTAGGAATAGTTCAGTATCCTTAAGTTTATTTCTATGCCTATTGTTTCTAGTAATTCAACGTTAAAATTTACGACTGAATACGCTGTAGTCTCGTGCATAGCCTCAGTTTCTTGCAGCATAGCTGGCTGGCTAATTAGGCGTTAATTCCACTTCATATGCCACGAACCAAGCAATGCATATATGCTTTAGGTTAACGTGAATTGCTTGGATATTATGTACGAGAATGTTTGGCGAGAATTTGCAATGCAATAATATGAAGATTTAAATTCATTTTCAACAAGCAAGCAGTCGATGGACGATGGTCACTTATAAATCTGAATGAATCGTGGCTTTTTTTGACCATAGAGGTATAGCCCGACTCACATAAGCTACCAGGGGAGAAATAGAGTAGGTACTAAAATTGGATTTACTATTTGATAGATATTTAATATCTTTCTTCATTTTTTTGAACACATTTGTTTTTTTTTTTATTTTTCTTCTTTTTAATAAAAATAAATAAAAAACGAAAGTGGTCAACAACCAACAAAAAGTTTTATGTTTCTATAATTGTGTCATTCTATTTAATTAGTGATCTACGAGTACTTGTGGGAGCCCCAATAAATACATTTTCTTTATTTTTTCAAGCAGTGCCGCCATGAAATGCCCAGATTTTTAGCATAGCTACTGATATACCCTCCTTGCCTGGCCTCGGTAACTTCTTTTCTGACTGCTACAATAAAGTTTCGCGAATTTAAAACCCATTTTTGAATATGCTATTTAGTGTTTTCGCGGTACCATTACCCACCTGAGTAGAGAGTTCTAACTTGAAAATATTTGGCCATTTCGCGCTAGTCCAATTTGGCTGATGTTCGCCAGTGCCCGATTTGGCTCTCGCTCACAATTCGGTCTCTTTGTAGGTTTATTTTTTATTCGGTGATTAATTTCGCAGCCTCAATCGCATTTTTGACTACAGTCTAGAGACTCATCTTATTTGGCTTTTTATCGGATTCGAGAAGCGTGAAGTAAACGAATTTCTCTTTAAATTACTTATTAAGGAAGGATATTAAAATTGGTTTTGAAAAATACATTATTTTGCTTGTAAATATTTTAATTTTGTCTTGTAATTTGCACATTTTGGCATGGTAATATGTCTTTTTGATTTCCATGTGTGTTTTACTACTTCTCAACTAAATCGAAATGGTATGATTGTTCGGTTGACCACTTGTTGATCTAGATCATGATGACTCGAATGTAGGTCATTCATAACTCCCGGTGAGTTCAGCATTGTCTGGATACAGTAAACATTGAACCAACAACTGTTGTCAGAGTATTGTTTAATTACAACGTGCTTTGTTTTACGACAAAGAAATGTTTAAGTACTTACTTAGAGCCATAGTATCTTGTTTCAGTTCCTTTTGAATTACAGTTTGCCTATGAAAATGTACATACATAACACGTATTTAAAACGTAAATAGATGGATTGAGTATGCCTTATTGGACATCGAAAGGTCGATATAAAAAACCAGCCAGATGCGTGTCGGACTACACAATTGTGTGTAGTCCGACACGCATCTGGCACCCTTCATTGGAAGGGTTCTGTAGTTGGGATGAAATTATCCCAAAAAACAAACTTAACATTGTAGTTGAAAAACATGTTCTCCCATACATCGATATATGCCACGGTCAATTCTCCAACTGCAAATTTCAGTTGGTCGACTATTACTCCTTAACTTGTAAAGCCAGCCCACTTAGCTGTGATAGTTTTCCTTTTCATTTCATTACATGTACTACTGCCATGATTTTTTTTCACCATCTCCATAAACAACCATTCAGCTGGCAGGGGGACCCTTGAATCACAAACCTGCAATATTTTTGAACGTCCTATCCAACGACACCCAACAAGGCATGGCATAGACGAGAAAAAAAAACCATCCCACATTACGTGCAAGGGAGGTACCATAAACAAAATGTTTTTTTTAGATTTTATTTTAGCGTTTTGTCGGCATAATTAATATGTATACCTATGCCAAATTACGGCTTTCTAGTACTAAGCGTCTCTGAGCTACAGCGGGGACAGACATGGCGAAACTATAAGGGTTCCTTAATTACTACGGAACCCTAAAAAGAACATAAGCCGAGATCTATTTGATTGACATAAATAAAATATAAAGATTGGCCCATATTATCAAAGCAGGTCAAAAACAAAAGTATAGTTGAGAAAAACACGAGAAAACTTAAAATGCCAGACTTTCGTGGAGGCTAAGAGGCTTTCTTATTCTTTGTGCCATTCTTTAAGCATATCAACTTGATTGTTGCCTTATTAAGCCACTATCTCTTAAAGAAACGGGCTCCAGGTAGATCGTTGGGCCAGATATCATTATACCTTTAGTGCGCTCAGGAGCATTTCGTAGAAATATTTCATTATCAGTTAGTTCATACTCGTGGGCGAAGGTATTTAGTAAACTACGTTATCTAATTATCGCCCACAGCATTTTAGCAGTTTTAACTAAGTGGACGAACCCGCGCTTAATTTTCCGGGAAGGTAATTTCACCCTTACTTATAGGTTGGCTTTTAGAGTTTGCCACTAAATATCGGTAGGTATTAAGTTTATCAAATATCCTCGTAGTTATGTCAGCGTGAAATTGCTTGCGTATTTTTTTAAATCGGGATTTATTTCTGCCAGTGTTACTGGTTTGTTATTTTCCCTATCAATCATGCTGTACAGGTTTGTTATTTCATTTCCAGAGTTGTTCAGATTTATAGGAGCGAGGCTGGAAAAATTGGAAGAGAAAGAATTGTATTGTCTGTCTGTTTCTGACGAATAAGGTATGAGTAGAGTTTGACTCAAGAGCTGTGTTAGTCCTGGATAGTACTTATAATGGTGCCGATTCCCTTGTTCACAAACTAAACTAAATTTTAGTTCAGTGCATCTTTTTCTTTGTATTTCATTAAGAGAGGACAGAAGATAAAATTTAGTTTAGTCCTGTCAAATTAAACAGCGCTTGACGTAAATTGACATAATTTTAGTAGGCATGTTTTTAATCACGTCTAAACTTGTATGAAGTAGGTAATGACAGCCGCTGATTAATTTGACAGGACTAAACTAAAATTTATATTCTGTCCTCTTCTTATTGAAATACAAAGAAAAAGATGCACTGAACTTAAATTTAGTTTAGTTTGTGAACAAGGGAATTGGCACTAATATCTCTTAAGAGTTCCTTAAACCATCTCCGTAGTTTTTATTCAAATTAAAACGTTCATATCCAAGTGGCGAGGTGGCTTTATAGTGAACTTGTGAACGCAGCGGTTAGCGTACCTACTTCGTTTTGTCCCATTTTTATTTCGATAGTTTTTATAACTAAAAGCTTTTCTTCGTTCTTCTTTAGTGGTTGAGAAGTTCTCTTCCATTATTTTATAAGCATTTTCTCAGGAGTATTGTTGACGTATTCGATATAATAATTTTTACCTGTTATTCCTGGATAAATATTGAGTTATCCGTTCGTATTTTCCATATGAATAATGAGTACTTATCCATTAAAATAAGCGCACCTAATAATGCAGTTACATCATAATGTACGAGTGTTCCGTTTTTTTATGACAAAATAACGTTATCAACAAGTGCAGGTGTTAAAATAGCGAAGTGCTCGGTTACAGCACACGGCACCACTGCAGACCACAAACATTGACTAAACTGGTACGTAATCTTGTTATCAACAAAGGATTACTTTCACGTACCTACGCTTCAGTGAAAAAACATGATTTTTTGTCTCCCTAATCACATTTTTCTCTTCAAAACCATTATCTAAAGAGCCTATGAAGACAATATTTATATTGTCTCCACCGAATATAAAACCTCGTAAATATACAATATTTTGTAGGTCTGCTATATAAAATTTCACTCAAGTATTTTCTGTGGAATGTTCAATGTTGGTTCAAGTGAGCTTTGAGCTACGGAAAAAGGAGAAACCGTTTCCGCCGGATCTGCATTAAATTGCATTTGAAGAGCTAATAAAACTATGCAGATTTAAAGTTGAAATTGAGAAAAGCATCAAGCTGGATTCAGAGAGTGAAATAATTAGACTGTCGACAAGTAATAATGAAAATATTTCGGCGAAATGAGAACGAAATGTACAGCAAGTATTATTTTTATTTAAGAAACATTTGGAAGGATCATACCGTTTTGAATTAGCGTCGATAAATTTACGTCAGGTGCAGATAATCCGATTGGAGACACTGACGTAGGGATATCGTCTAGCGGGGTAGTGGATCGGGTCGACCTGCCGATGCCACTGTTTATTTTGTGTTGGCAAATTGGAACGTCGACATAAACCGATGGGACCCCGAAGACGACTGTTTTGCAAAGAAATACATCACTAACCTCCCGGGATCACGAAATATCGCAACAAGAACAATGTGTGACGTGATTTAGGTAATTGAATCAAACTGACAAATATTCAAAGGAGTCTTTGTGGAAGGAGCCTACGAAAAGAGCTTTATCCCATTTTGAACTGATACAATACTGTGAGGCAAATGAATCCCATTGCAACTGTGACCTTTGGCTGGATATTTTTCCTTCCCTACGCTATCTGAGTAACATGAAACCATCGCGCATTTTGTAAAGTGAGAGAGTGAAAGGCACTTCTATAAGTACTGAGTTGTATGTCTATCAAAAACCAAAATTAAAATATATTATTTCACATAAACCTTCATGGGCACTTATGAAACGTCAGAAGCTAGGTGCACGGTTCCAATTGGTCCTATGGAGAAGAGCCGGCAAGAAACTCCACGGTTACTCTTTTAAAAATAATTGGCTTTTACAATGTTTTTAAATTACAGTGTTAATTTGTACCTATGGGAGGACAGTGTAGGCCTGTCAAGAAGTACCAGGTACAAAACAAAAAATAAATGGTCTACAAATCTAGTCTATTAATCCTACAACAATCTCACATTCACAAAATATAAAAGAATCTATGTATCCATCTATACCTATATCTTGACCTGAGACTATTGTTAATTTTTGACACGATTTTATCGAGAACTTTCTTTTGACACTCATCTAAACTTTTGAAATTCCATATCAGACCTTATGCGTTATATTGTCTAACAAATCATGAAAACCTGATCATTAAGTTCGATGTTTACTCTAAGAATAGAACAGTAGGTACTTATTAGATATACGTGTGATAAAAACGTTTTATAGGGTCTTAAAATGATATCGAAGATGTAAACCGTGTTACAGGTGGCACTTAATCGCAGGTTGTCGGCAATTCGATGTTAAATTGCTAAGCAGTTACTCTCGCCATTAATTTTTCTGACGACAGCCATTCGAAGTCATGGCATAAACATCATTCTTCTAAAAGCTTTGAATGTTCCGAGACTTAAAGGATCAAGTGCTTTGAATCGTTTGATAAATGTCTTTACGACGGTGAATACTTACCACCATTTCGTGGAAATCCGGATGCCTTTGAGAATGCGTGTTCGATAATGAGTTAAGAAAGGATGAGATAAAAACCCTCACACTGAGGGATTGAGTATGTTCAAAGTCATGGCGTGTGATGATAAGTGATAACTCACATACTATGAATATATTTTTTTCGAGGATTTCGTTATTATAAGATGAGAAAAGGATATTACGAGTATTAGCTGATGCGACTGTGGTCCCCAACTTACATTTTATGAAAAATAAAATGACCTCACTTTTAAGTTTTGGAACAGTACATATGTTAGAAAGTTAGTTAATAGCACGAAGTTATGTATATTATCTTCTATAGTATACTATCTATAAGTATGTATATTGTACGCCTGGACAGGACCGGCCTGCGCCTGTTGACGGGGACCATCACGGGCCATTGCTCGCTAAACAAACACTTCCACACAATAGGCATAACGGACAGCCCTCTGTGCAGAGCTTGCATGGATGCAGAGGAAACCGTTGCGCATGTGCTCTTCGAATGCACAGGCGTCACCCACATTAGAACAGAAACCCTCGGGGCACCCAGATCCTACACAGAAATTCTAAACAGACCAGGAGATGTTATCAACTTCTGGAGGGAGGTGGGCTGGTTGGAATAACCACCAAAAACGGCCGCCATGGCCCACGCAAAATGGTCCATCTGAAGGACTAAGTGCGGAAACCAAACCCTCTAACATAGAAGTATGTATATTATATGTTATGAATCGATGGTTTATCTCAAATGTAATATTAAGTTTATTATGACCTACGTTACACAAATACACATAAGTATTATCAGTTTAGTCTTTCCTTGACATTCCATTTCAAGTGTTTTATTCCAAAACGGTATTACAAGTAACGCTAATGATGTCAGATTTTAGGTTCAGTCATAAATCTTTTGAACGTTACCGTGCAAAGGAAACGAATTTTGACGTTAAGGTTGGAATTACATTACGTAGGAAAATTAACAATAAAGGTACTTACGAAATAGGTATTTGCACAGAGACCCTAATTTATTATTGTAGTAACTTTTTGGGTACACTTTTATTGAGTAAATGAAATTTTATTTAACCTAAAACTATTGTGCTAATGGTTTAGTTACATCAATGGATGATCAGTCGAGCGAAATTTTAGTTTGAGAACTTTTAATGCGGGCTCTCGTTCAGACATACATAGATTAAATTTTAATAATTATAAACTGAAATACGTATGTTTAATAAACATAACGTTAAATTTTAAACATTTTCATTTTACGAGTAAATTATTTCACAAACTGTATTTAAAATCGTTACAGAACTTGTCTTTAACCATACAACACAGTTCCCATTACTTTTTAATGATATCGAATAATTACAATTTGAGCTAGGGAAAAAAGTTTTAATCTAAATGTAAAATGAATCGTAAAATCAAAGTAGGTAATAGAAAAGTACGCACAATATTGAATGCGACTCAATAATAGAGATGGGCAAACAGTCGGCATGAGAAATTCCCTAAAGCTAGAGTCGGGCTTCGCAACAAATTGCGTTATATGAAAACAAAAAGATCAAGAATAAAATGTTTCCCGCTTTTATCGCAACTAGCTTCGGGTGACCTAAGGCTGGTTGCACATTTAACGGATTGACTTTTGACAAACTATGTTTTACAAAGGTCAAAATTACTGGTCAACTGTACCTACCTCTTTTTTTGTTGGTGGGGGTATACTCGGGTAAAGTTGCTTTGAAAGGTTTACCTATATGTCAAAGTTACCGGTATGTATCTAGGAACGTTAAAAATGAGATTCTCGTAAATATAAATAAGGAGACAATGCTTAGACTTTGTAAATAATATTTCATTCAATATAGACTTAGGGAAGGTTAATCCTTGAATGGCCTTTTGTTGATTTGTTTGTAGATAAAGCGACGGATTAGGAGCCTTGTACGACCTGGTACAAAACAATGTGTTTGGAAAAGTAATAAATAAACTCGAAGCTACGTTAACTTATGTAGAGCAAAGGTTTTAAGGGGACTACAGGACCTAAACGCAAATTTTGTAAGTTTTATAATGCCTAAAAGTATATAATCCACTGCAGTAAATAAAATCAAAAAATTATATTTTCAGGATATATGCTAGGTAGATAGTGTGTTGAAAACATTATACAACTAATTTGATACGATAGAAAAAAATCACGAAGATCGAAATCTTCGTGATTTAAAAAAAAAAATATTTTAACGATTAAAAACCATACTAATATACATATTATGTACACGCAATCATTCTGATTTTTTGTCAGATTATTCTACAAGCAACATATTAGCACAATAGTGTTTTATTATTTTTATACAATCTATAGCTTTTTTGTAAATCGATAATTGCTTCATATTTTGCAATAATTTACCAGCGTTGTGTCTTCGCGCATCTCTTTCTTTTCTATGCAGTCCGACAGTGACCGAGCTTTAGGTGTTGTCGGCTTGTAGTATTTGTCTCATTTTGGTACAAGACTAGCTTCAGCCCACAACTTCGTCCACGTGATATTTCTTGGTTTAACAAAAAACACATTCATTGACACCTGGCTATACAAGTAAACTCACGAATTTTATCCCTTTATGATATTAGTATATAGATATTATATCCTGCTTCGTTGGTGTAGTGGTCACAAGCGCTACTGCTGAGCATGAGGTCTTGGGTTCGATTCCCGAGTCGAGCAAATTGTTATTGGGTTTTTCTATCTGGAATTTGTCAGTAGCAGCCCGGAGTCTGGATTTGCGCCCGGTTGATGGCAATAGGCTCGCCCCCTATTACATGGGACTTTAAAGACTATTTTTAAATCTTTGTTACATGTAGATGAAAAAAGTGCAGTTCAACAATTTATGAATTTAGGTTTTCATGTTATTTTCCATAACGCGTGGGTCACATAACACTCATATATTCTGAAAGGTGCTTTGCTGCACCTACGCTTAACGTACCTACTCAAACTCAAACTCATATCATTAATTTGAAATAAACTAAATATAGGCACTTTTGAATTACGAGTATCAAAGGGTCGGCCAGTTAGAAAGATGAAGCTAGTTGCCCATTCCAAAGCGTAGTAGTTTCCTATGGAGAAGAACGGGCAAGAAACTCCACGGACACTCTTTTGAATTAAAATATTGTTACACAAACATTAGTGACATCATTCATGTTGAAATTATACATGTGAGAACAACGTAGAAAGACGTGCACGTTAAAAGTGTTCGCAATAAAGAAAAAGAACAAAAAACATTTAAAAATTAAAATAAGCCGTGGCAGTTACTTACATGAGCGTAAGCGAAGGCAGAAGTCAGGACAAGAAGCAATTCCATACTTTTCTTTCCCTAGTGACCGCGCTCGTGTTGACAAATACTTTTAAATCTATCAGCGGATATTGCTGCTACTGTTTCGCGTTGCTTTTATCTAGCAATGCGATTAAGGCTTAGCACAGACGTGTGAACTGTGACATAACAGCCGGCTTCAATTTATTATTTCTTGCTGCCTTTTTATAAATACGTTGAAGTATTTTAACAATCTTTTATATATGTAGATTCTTTTATATTTTGTAAACGTGAGAACGTTTAAGACTGTAGATTTGTAGACCATTTATTTATTGTTAAGTACATGGTACTTGTTGACAGGCCTACACTGTCCTCCCATACCTATTAACTTTATTTTATTTATTTTGGGAGACAAACAATTGTACAGTGAGTATTCAATAATTAATTTAAAAAAAGAATGAATAAAAAAAACACTGTAATTTGAGAACATTGAAAAAGCTAATTATTTTTAAAAGCGTAACCGTATCTAGCCAGCTCTTCTCCATAGGAAACGACCAATTGGAACCGTGCACGTAGCTTCTTACGTTTCATAAGTGCCCATGTAGGTTTATGTGAAATAGTATATTTTGATTTTGATGTATTTGAATAAAGTAGTTTTAAAGTTGACTTTTGAGTGAATTTAAACTTTATTTCATAAAAGACACACATTATATTTCACTGAAGCCGTTAATGTGCACCACGGGACTCGGTAACAAATTAATTCTTTAGAAATGTTCCTCAGTTGGCTTTTTGTCAAAAAGTACCAGGTAGCAGAGTGAAAAGTATTATTGGGTTTTTCATCTGTATTTTCCCAGTAGCAGCCCGGAGTCTGGATTTCTGCACGGTTGATGGCAATAAGCTCGCCCCCTGTTACATGGGATAACCTGATAACTGGTGAAATACAGGTGTACTATAGTACACCTCTGCCTACCTTTGGGGCATACAGGCTTGATGTGTATATCCTACCTAGGTATATCCAAATATTTCCCCAGAGGCCAGAGTAAGCCGAAACCAACAAATTACTAGAGCATACTAACATGTTAAATAAACTGAACAGAGCGTCATAAAAACAAGTGACAGTACTCACGGGAGCCATGCAACAAGTAGTCGTTCAACCAATAGCGACTCCATGTATACCGACCAGCATGTTCACAGTCGCCCGCGGTCCTACTGGAATGCAAAAATTATACAAATTACTACTCTGTGGTATACATGAGCATACATTGTTATCATCGTTGCTTCCCTCGCTCCGATAATTTGCACTTTTACCCATCTTTTCGTAGGAGTTACAATAAAATTATCATATAAATGTCATGGGTGGTGACGCGACTACTATAACCGTGCGTTAATGGTACTAAGACCAGGGGTGAATGGATTATGTACCTATTTCTATAGATGTTACTCTCATTTCATCGTTTATTTTGGACATTTACGTAAGAACTACAGATCTGTATGTTTAAAAAAAACAAAGGAAAGTTTTCTTCATCAAAATTTCCTCTTTTTAGGATTTCATAGTCAACAAGGAACCCTTACAGTTTCACCATATCCGTCTGTCTGTCTGTCTGTTCGCTGCTAGGCTCAGAGACTCTTAGTACTAGAAAGCTGTAATTTGACATGGGTATACATGTTAATCATGCTAAGTTTTTTGTTTTGCGGTATCTCACACGTAAAGTGGGGATAATATTTTTTTCTTGTCTAACCTATGGTTTGGGGTATCGTTGGATAGGCCGTTAAAAATATTGCTTGTAAAAAACATTTTTCGATTCAGGAATCCGTTTGCGTAATATTAAGCTTTAAAGTGCTCATTTTGTTTGTTGTTTTTCAACTAAAATATTAAGTTTGTTCTTGGTATAAATTCATCCCAACTACGGAACTGTGCGTGGTCCGACACGCACTTGGCGGATATTTTCATATTAAAATAACAGACATTCGTGGAAGTTAGATTTATGTTTAATTTCGCAACTTCAATTCTATCGCGTTATAATTAGTAAGAAATTACAACTGAGTTCAAATAGGTTACATAAATATACTTTAAATATACTTTAATAATACTCGCAATTATTAAATAGCGAGTATTATTTTTAAGAAAAGGAATGAAGAATCAACGACACCATCAGCAAATCAAGAATGGCTTTAACAAATAATTAAAAGCTAACTTATAAAATCGCCATTGAGAGCCTTATCTCGCAAATCATACTGTTTATCGTTTAAGCAGTCGATCGAGCTATTAATCTCGGCGGTGCACAGTCATCAGGGTCCAATCAATCCTGCACAGGTACTCATTTATAACACGATGGACTCACAAATTTTACCTTTCTTCACATCAGGGCTTAACACGGGGGTTGAGGGTGGGTTTAGAATATATATTGTCAGCTTTTATAGGATCTTTATGGATTTGATGTATGAGATATGATCGCGATAAAAATATTAGATCTGCCTCGTTGGTCTAGTGGACGCAAGCGCTACTGCTGAGCATGATGGGTTCGATTCCCGTCTTGGGCAAAGTGTTATTGGGATTTTCTATCTGGAATTTCTCAGTAGCAGCCCGGAGTCTTGATTTGTGCCCGGTTGATGGCAATAGGCTCGCCCCCTATTACATGGGACTTAAACATGACTGGTGAAATGTGGGTGTACTGCGGGTACACCTCTGGCCAACCCTTCGGGGAATACAGGCGTTATTTTATGTTATGTATAATGATATTGCGCGTTGTGTTCGCGCGCCTCAGAGAGATGTCAGCACAAGTGTAGGGGTCCACTAGGGCCGATGCCTGCCGTAGGGCCGTGACGTAGGGCCTGCAAGTCCGAAAGGGTTAACGAGGCCCCTGGCAACACAGGCAACGGAATGAACACGGGTGGGTTTTAGTCAGTAAGAGTCTGACACACCCTCCCGCTCCGCCCAGAGCGGGAGAAATTATTTGATTATTACCCACCCAAAAAAAAAGGGTGATGCTGAGAAGAAACATGGCAGGTGCAACATACGGGATAGATAACACGAAAGTAACTATGCAATACAAGAATAAATACATAGATATGTACATACTGTAGAATTATTAATTCTACAATATTTTTTTTTTGCTATTGATCCTTTTTATAACCATCTCATGTTCAACCTTAATCGCTAGTTTGGACCTTTCACAATTTTTTTCTTTTCGAATGTTCGAATTTTATTTTAAAAATTATTTTTGTATGTCAATACATTTGTTTTCAAACGCATTCCTCTGCCGAGCTCCGAGATACACAGTTATATTGTCAAGATAACACCAAAATTTTTATTGTTTGAACTAGTGCTCTTACCTTCAGAGTTATTGTGGTGACGATTACAAGGAGTCATTTAGATGTGATGTCCAGTCAGGAGTCTGTACTGTCGAATTAAGACCATTTTATCTCAAGGGATTTTATCTCAATATCTCAAGACACCAATCGACATGGTGTTCACATGATCTGACCAAGATTATGTCTGGACTTTAAAAGAGACTGTGACCTCTGAGTTTGTTTCGGCCTTTCTTCTCAGAGTAGTCAGATAGGAAACGCCGGCCTCATCTAGTTTAAAAAATATGTTTTGACGTGTAAAAGTGTTTGTAAAAACCTACTTACAGAAATAAAATCATTTATCATTTATCATTATCATTATCATTATGGGACTGGTATGCTATTTTTTCTTATTACTTATCCCATTCACTTTATATCTTCAGAAACGTGGCTTGGTGACTTATTCGCTTCTGTTTTGTTCTAGAAAGAACTCCCATCAAGCCAGGCTTCTATTCTGGTATTTTTTTTTCTTCTTTATATTATTCCCATATTGAACCTACCAAGTGACCTTGGTATGAATCTACTTATCTGCTGCTAAGCTGACCGATCGGAGGACGTAGTTCCAGCAGCTATTATTCGCCGGGATTTCGGTAACCCGAGGTGATCCAGCGAAATCTACGCCACGTTAGCTTCTGGGAAGCTACCGGCTAACGTTATTCTTTAATTATTACTTTCTTTCATTGTGTACTGTATTTTGCCACCTGTACTTTTAAATGCACATCAGATTTTTAGATAGCCTGTTTCAATTAAGTCAGGACCACGAATAAGCTTTAGAGCTTAGCACCACTTTTTTGCATTAACATAATTTAAAAACCCAATCATTCAAGCGCTTAAAATGATTTTTAGGGAAAACTTCATAGTTCTAGTTAGTGTGCTCTAAGTTCTAATTCTGTTATGTAAAACTATTTTATTTACTTATCAAAAGGCATGAGGAATTTTTTTAAACGTGTATTTTTAATTTACATAATTTTTGTTATTTTTTTGGATTCTTGTGTTTTTTTTATATTTTTTAAATTATACGTACATAATGTCGCGAGTGTTTCCTTTGAATCCACACGCTACAATACGTACATACATATACACAGAATACTACATTATAATTATATATAAGTATTTTAGTCATATTTATTTTAGAAGTATGTATGTATGTACGTATATTCTCTTATTGTATGTTTATATTTTAATTAGTGAATACTTTTTTTGATTTTATGTACTTTGTTTTCTCTTCTACTCTTACACACGGTGTCTACATCTCTTTGTCTACTGTCCTATCCCAGGTATGCTGGAAGAGATTTCTTTAGAAATAAGCATCACCTTTGTACGTATTTTTCTGTTCCTTTCTTCTTGTCTGTTCATATGTGTGTACATAAACTGTTAAATAAATAAATAAATGCTGTTTAAAATTAACACCGTCTTGGTCATTGATAGCTTCATTCATTAACTTAACTTCAAGCTAAAACGTGTAAACGCGGTGTCGACACACACAGTTTATAAATGAGGCATGCTCAGATTTATTAAACCAATTTGAAATAACCGTCTACGGGCACTTCTGTAAATGTTTAAATGGAATTAAACTAATAATTTTCCCATTAATGTAAGTTAAGAAATATTTCCAAAATCTCAAGAAATATTCAAAATATGTCTTTGAAAGTTGAAACTGGCAGCTACTTTAAACGTTCGCACTGACTGAAAAATTAAGCGAAATAATCTTAATATAATTATAGACGCCCTTGTGAAGTTTATTGACTTATTAACCTTGCATAACATTGAGGGATTTTCTGATCACTTAACTAATGCATTGACATAAAATTATCACATTAAGATAACTTTTACATGAAGATAAAATGTTGGCAGCTGTAAATCTATGTAGTGATATCACTTACTTGGCTTTTAGTGGAAACCACTCCGCCACCGCATCGTAGCGGCGGCGTAGCGGCGTAGCAGCGTAGCGGTCAACTACGAACTTTAAAGCTACGACTGCAGTACTTTAATTTTAAAATCAAAATATCTTAATATTTTATTGAATGTAACCAGCTACCGATAAAAATTGTGCAATATAACAAAAATTTACATAATTGTTTCCTGTACGAAAGAGCAAATTATTCCCATTTATAAAAAGGAGAATAATTTGTTCTTTCGCACAGGTACAAGTAAAGTCGGTAATAATACCGACTTTCATTGATCCCCATCGTTTTGAAATAGCTCCATTTCACGGTATTTTACTTCACCAACAAATGGAGTGGAAAACCTCATTTGTCAATTCTGATGAATTACAAACCAAATGATGAATACAGATTCTAAATATAAATATTCATTTTGTGGATTAAAACTCGAGTCATTTGTTTTTTTTTTTTTTACATTTACTTGGGTCTTTGCTACGACTTCAGAAACTGAACGGGAAACTAGACGAGGAAAAATGTTAAATGTACAAAAAAATGTTAAATGTGTAAATGTTAATAAATTTGTTTTGTTTTATCTTTTTTGGCTTTGAATTATCTTCGCCATTACATTAATTAAAAGAAGTATGGGGAAAAGATTTATGTATATGCGTAGAAAGTCTTGATTTTCATTAATTTCTGATAGCGCAAAATAATTGCTAATATCATCCATGTAGATCTGGAATTAATGCAATAAGAGAATGTAATTACAAGAAAAGAAACCTTGTGTAACATGTGAACCGATTCCATTACACGATACCTCATGTTCGAAACATGAGAACATAATGTTGGCTTGTTCGTTAAGAATGACTAATTCTATTAATTATCGCTTTGTTCGACTGTTTCTGATTTTGGTTTACTGAATTATATTTTCATCACGACCTCAGTGTTAGAGGTAAGCAATAATTAATTGGTCTAGGTGTGGTGCGCCTTCAGTGGGTGTGATACAATTATTAATGTTTTTAGGATTCTAACCCGCACTGGGCCCGCGTTGTGGATTATGGCCCACTCCCTCCCACAGAAAGAAGGCCCGTGTCCCAGCAGTGGGAAGATTATACGCTGATTATGTTAGGGTTCCATAGTCAACAAGGAACCCTTATACTTTCGCCATGTCTGTCTATCTGTCTGTCTGCCTGTCTGTCACCGGCTTGGCTCAGAGACTTTTTATAATATAAAAATATGATCCCTTTTTATGTGTAAGGGAGGTACCTACCACCTCTCTTACACGTAAAAAGAGGATCATATTTTTATTTCTCGTCTGGTGATGGTATGGGGTATCGTTGGGTAGGCCGTTCATAATATATTGCAGGTCTGTAAAAACTATTTTTAGATTCAGGGATCTGTTTGCGTAAAATTAAGCTTTAAAGTACTAATTGTCAGCTAAATGGTTGTTTTTGGATATTTGAAAACAAACATGGCAGTAGTAGGTATATATAACGAAATTAAATGGAAACTATCACAGCTAAAGAGCCTTTACAATTTAATGAGTAATAGTCAACCAAAGTTGGTCGACTATTACTTATATTTGCAGTTGGAGAATTGACCGTGACGTATATCGATGTATGGGAGAACATGTCTTTCAACCACAATATTAAGTTTGTTTTCGAGATAAATTCATCCCAACTGCAGAACCCTTCATTGTGCGTGGTCCAACGCGCACTTGGCTGTTTTTTTTAAGTATTTTTAAAGATAATAATATAAACACACAACATCTAGCCTCCTTCTTTGATCTTATATATACAATAACGGATCTTGAAGCGTAGAAAAAGCATATCAAGGCTACATTTTGTAGATAAACTAAACATGCGATACCAAGCGAACACCAGCGGTTTAATCATAACCTTTTCCGATCAGCCTTTAAAGTAAGGTTTACATAATGGATCCTGTTACCAAGATTCCTAAAGGTCCCTCATTAACATCGTTATCATTTTTCCATCAGTTTAGCACGGTGTAATCCGACCCTAACAAAGCCAATAGTTAGTTGAGACTAAACCTTTGAGAGCACTCTATTAAAGACTCCGGACTCGGACTCGTTAAGAGTTATTAAATAAATTGCTCCGGGGTGATTAATTGAGCCTTAATTACGATATCGTTTAGCATCACCTCTGTTCATTACGCAAAACAAAGGTACCTAAAATTAACAATTAATTTGAAATTGGTTAACAATTATGTATTAGGGGAGTTAGGTTTGAATTGTTTGTGTGTCAGCACACATTGTTATAACGTAATAGGTGATGCAGATTGATTAGTGTTCATTTGTTTAGCTAGATTTGAAGGTTTGTTATATAAATGTGAACACAAGGGCTAAATACTGTTTAAAAAAGTTTCGTTACGAGTAGTTTTTACAAGTGAATAGAACACGGTAGAGAAACTTTGCTTCTAGTAGCTAATCCTACCTAGATTTTCCATAATATATCTTTCTATAAATGTAGCGTACACATTTATTTACTTTAATATTCATGCCTTATAAGACCGTCCTTATATGATCCGCATAATACCGGAGCGAAAATATTTAGGTCCTGGAGGCAGCCATCATCGGCAGTAAGCTCCAAACGGTCCGGGACAAATAGTTTCAGAGTTCAAACTTTATGAATACGCAAATAGTTTTAAGTCCCTTTTACTAACAAATATGGGTACTTTAACTTACAAAATTATTATTAATCATTAATTTAAATTATTATAAAACGGAAAGCTCTACTAAATATAAAGTTAACAAAGTCGTGTTGAGTATTTCAGTATGGCCATCTAAAAATAAGTGAATTAATTTTGCTAATCGTTTTTAGAATGTACATACTCATATGGCTACTAAAGAGGCTATCAGCGTTACTTATAACCTTATAAGTATGTATTAAGAAATATATAAACAAGCGCAGTGATGTGATAAAAGGAACAAGTCAAATCAATCAAATCTTTTTATTGTGGGCATAAGTTATACAGACAGATGTTAGGTACATTACAGATCCATTATGTCCTGCCTAGTAGGCATACAATAATAAATTATATCAACATGAAGTATAAAAAATGTAGGTATCACTTATAAAGATAATCTTACAAAATAAGAATTAGGTGTATGGTGACAGATCGTAGTAGGATAATTATTAAGAAAATCTTGGATCGTGTAGTAAGCTTTGTCAATTAAAAAAATACGCAATTTTTATTTGAATAGTGGGAGTTCCTTGGTGTTTAGAAAGTCTGCAGGTATTTTAGAACGTTTGGTCCATTGAAATAGTATTTAGATGCCAGTATTCAGAGACTTGTGTAACACTCTCAGAGGGTCATCAACCGAAACTAGTGTGGTCAGCTAACTGTGCATCCAATCAGCAAAAAAGAACACTACAATGATGTTCAACTTAGGATGAGGATTGGTAATTATACCTATTTCTTTATCATATAGTTTCCCAGCATGACCCCGTGGCCGATGTTTGTTAAATTCAGCCAATGTCATTATTTGACAATTGTATGAATTGTATGAACAATAGTTTCGATTATTTGACAATTGTATGAAATGGCTATTATAACACGGCAAATTGACGTAGGGTATCAGTTTGCTAAACAATTGGTTTCCCTTACTGTACCTAGGTATTCTCATTACTCGTTTGTAAATAAAAAAACTATCCCTCACAAAATGAGACAGATGCGAAATCCCTAGGCTGTCTGTAGCTCAGGCGAGAGCGCCTGAGCTACAGACAGCCTAGGGATCTCGCTTCTGTCTTCTTCGTATAAGACTTCTACTACGTACTTGTACTCAACTCAGCTTCTTAAATACATATTCAAATAAACAAAATTGAACTGTCTGTTTGTAATGCCAAAATAACATTTTATTACTAAATGCATATGAAAGTATGTACGGTACTTATAACAAAAACAATTTTATTAATTTTGTCTGTCTGTTTGGTCCGGCTAATCTCCGAAAGGGCTAGACCGATTTTGACGGGTCTTTCACTGGCAGATAGCTGATACTATAAGGAGTCGTTTAGGCTATTTTATAGAAAAAGTCACGTGGGCGAAGTCGCGGGCAGCAGCTGTTCAAAATAAATACGAAGCGTATAAAGAACAAATTGATTCCGCGGCTCTCGCCCCACTTCTTAGAGTTTACACTCAACTATAATTACGCGGTGCTCCACGAACGGGACCGTTCCCATCACAAAGTTCAATCGGCTATTCGAAAATACCGAACGGAGTTTATATAGCTTTTACGAAAAAGGCATTAAGTAACCCTACACAGCTGAATCTGCCTTCAACACGTGATACTGAAAAATATTTGAATATTTTAACAGGATAAAAGGTTTAGAGGCGATTAAAAAGTATTATTGAGATTTTTTTATGTAATCTGAAAGATTTAATTCGGGTCGGACAGGCCTCGTAGATCAAGAGGCATCGATTTAGTGTTCATAATGTAACCGTGGCTAAGCCAAGCCATAGTTAGTTGCCTATTTTAAAATACCTACCAATAACTCGGATGAAAACGTAACGTCACAAAACAGAATTCTAAGTCGATTGCTGAAATAAATACTGAAGTCGAGTGCAACTGAAAACGAAGCCTTACATCTTACAGAATACATATTTGATTGTCCGGAAACCAATCTAAAAATGTGAGCAGAAAAGTAGTTTTTACTTAATAACCTAAACCTGGATATCTACGTACTTAAGTGTAAATAAATTATTTACCTTCGTGCTCAAACATCTATCATTTACGTTGTTCTTTGTGAAGTAAACTCGGTTCCTGAGTAAGAGGTATTGTTGATGCTGGATATTATTATAAAATATATTGTATTAAGTCTAAATATAGACTCAACAAGCAGTGGTGGCCTAGCGGTAACGACCGCGACTTACGAGTAGGAACCCTGATAGGCGCATTACTTTGTGTAAATTATTTCACCGTTTTCGGTGAAGGTTTTCGTTTTCTCAAAACGGTGAAGGAAAACATCGCGAGGAAAATGTTCTAGAACCAACAATTCGAAGACATGTGACATCTACCAACCCGCACTGGGCCCGCGTTACGGCCCATTCCCTCTCATCGAGAGGAGGCCTGTGTCCCAGCAGTGGGAACATTATAGGCTGGTTATGGTCATGCTAGAGACTCAACAATACTGACTACTTGTTTGTATAGTAACTGTTAACAATAAACGCTGACGATTTGTTTTGCAAAAATAGTAGAATTGATGATTTTTTTTTATTAACAGTTGCCTACTAAGTATTTAAATCAAGATTATGTGGATAATGCATGAAACACAGTTACAAATTGTACGCTTGTAAAATCTACATATCACTGTAAATAAACAACATGCTAAAAATAAAAAAAGTGTGTACAAAAAAATGTTGATGTGGCATCGAAACGCTATCACCTGTCACTTATTAAACTTACCTGTATATCTGGCAACATTGCCACGACGGCTGGCAATGCTGATTATCTGTCTGAAAAATATCCTATCCTTCTGCTCACGCCTGATGTCCTATATGTTAGCAAAGACAAGAGTTGTAAAGAGAAGTGTCGATTGCTTTATTATGTACTAAACTAGAGAAGTACCTACTTACTACGTATGTAAGTACTACAGTACATCGCGCAGGTTAATGAGCAAGCCGTCGCATTCATGATCCTTTCATTAATTAACTAACTAAACTTGGCACATTACTCATATCACTTCATTTACTTTATGTACACAACATGTGTGTGTTTGTATATCAAGTAAGCGTGGGCAACCAATGATATTTCACTTTCATATCAATTCATTTACCAAGTAAGTTTCAGATTAATTTTATATTGAATCTAATGAAATGAAATGAAATCTATTATTTCCACATATATATCCACATACAACTTTCAATAAAATAGATAACGTAATAAATAATTATACAATATAGAAAGAAAGAACGAAAAATATTTTATTTGAGACACGCACAAGAAATACAAAAGTAAAAAAAGAAGCATTTAAAACTAAACTTCGAATAAACAAAAAACAACAAAGAATATCCAATAAGAACGACTTGTGCGATGCCAAAAAGGCTCCTATCTCAGCATAATGCTGCGATATTTAAAAAATAAATACCGCAGCGCTGGTATTCTGATAGGGCCGGAATATATCATCAATATCACATTCACTTTACACAAACAACGTCGAAGACCCAGTTCGCTGCCAATGGAGCAGCGAATTAGGTAATTGGCGTGTGGTAAGAGTCTTACCACACGCCGATTACCTAATTCCTCAGCCACAGCTATGGGCTTGTGTCACCTGAAATAAATGGTATTATTATTTCGTTTATTTAGTTTGTTTTCCATATAAAATTATTATTATTATTACATATATAAGGTGGCACCGTAAGGCTTACTTACTTACCTTATATATAGGTTGCTTTGGTTCCATTCTCGAACCGCGGCCACCAAACAATTGGCCGATCGATGTATGGCGGTGCGTGTGGCGGCACCGGCTCCTCAGCAGCGCCCGCCAGCAGGGCGTTCCGCGGTGAACATGGCGCTCGCTCGTACCACCGCGCACCGGGGCAATCGAAACATCGCGCGCCACGCGTCGTTGTACTGCACTCGCATGTCGCTCAGTGCCACCTAATGATACTTATGATATATTGAGCAGAATACAACAGAAAAATAATCATGTATTTTTTCCGAATTTTAATCAGTGCTACGAGATTTGTTATTGCTACAATTGCGTAGCGGCTTCGTAGTATGCTACGAATTTTGCTACGAAGCTTTTAACAATAGGGTATTTTACTATGTACGAGAAAAAATCTATAAATATATTATTGAGATGGTTTAGGCAAATAGGAGTCGGAAAATGTTAGTTTTAGTTCATAAAATAACAAAATAGATTTTAAAATCAATTCAACGTTTTCAGTTTTTTTAATCTGTTAAAAACATAATGAAATAGTAGCCGCCATGTTATTACGTCATACGGCTATGTTAACAAAAACGTGTCAACTATCATACAAAAGATCAGCGCATTTGTTTTCATAGCCCAGTGACGTCATGACCACAGAGCAACATGGCGTCCACTGCGTCCAGCGTTTTCGTCAGACTACGTGCGAAATTTGAAAATGTAAAATTTTAAAAGCATATTTATGGCACTTATCGATTGAAAAAAATTTTGTGTATTTTATATTAGCAATATAGAATTTAATTAAGAAACTTTTTAAAAATGGGTGTAAGACTCTATTGACCACGGTCTACGATGGACATTGTCGAATGCATATATTTTGTAAAAGAGAGTTTTGGCTGTTTACATTTCATAACCAGAGCCGCTTTTTGAATTTTCTGTTTCTAATTAAAAGAGATTCTTCCTAAAGCCCTTGTTCTATTTAATTTTACATGAGCACAAACATACGTATAAAGAAACCGTGTTTTGTAAACAAATTACACATTCTTGCAATTAGGCTACCGTTTCCAAATGAAATCTTCAACTTGCAAGTGAAATATTGTGTCTGAAAAACACCCTTCACGAGTCTAATTATGCGTGTGACACAGTAACACACTTCGCAATTCTGCTTTTAATAAAGGATTACTTTGTTAGATTAGTCCCTTGTTTCATTTATGAAGTTTTCTAAGAAACAGTGTAATGACAACGCAATGTTTAATTAATTATCGCCAAGTGCCTGTATTCCCTGAAGGGTTAGCCACTTTCGGCAGTTCTGTTTAACTCCTGTGTAATAGGGAAAGAGCCTATTGCAAAATACTGGTCACAAATCCGGATTTGAGGCTGTTACTTAGAAATTTCGAATAGACGGAAAACCTTAATACCACCTTGCTCGACCTGTGAATCGCACACAGGATCTCACGAGGCAGTCAAATTAATTGAAGTTTAGTTATAATTTAGGAGTTCGTAATTAAAGTGCTGTGACCCTTATCAGACTTATGTATGAAGGGATGTTGTCTTGTAAACGCGGGTTAGTTTGTCCTCATCTAGGAACCTTCTTCTTGGAAAGATATCTTCCATCGTTTATCATTTCCATGGTCGATCATCAAATCAGTGCTCTGTGACTAGAACCTTCATTTATTTAAATATAAAGGTAATTATGATTTCAGCGAATGAACCGAAGCAAAGCGAATGAATATGTTGCTTTGATAGTATTAGGAATTAGTTCACATTACAAGCGTATTCTTTGAATCAACGGTGATACCAAAACAATAGAAAGATAAAGTTTACAAGTAGGTATGCAATTCATATTAAGTACATATTATTATAGTTTTTGCATTAAACCACTACGTATACTACAATTATTTACATTACAGTCATTAGAAGATAGATTATACAATCGTAAATAACCTTAATGCTTTTCATAATCATGGTTCATGTAAGAAATATTTGTCGTTAAAAATGTTAATAGCATTTTTCAAAACTGATTTTTGCGAATTTTTCAAAACTAATATTTTTAATTTTAATTAATAATTTTATGAAATTGATATTAATCATTGTTTATATCCTAATTAATTTACATGCTCATACCAATTTCATAAACAAACACACCCATACTTTTATGTAGTGCTATAAAAAGAAAAGTACCTATACTTCTTACTAGCAAATATATTTTTTTTAGTCTAACTACCCTACTATTCGGCTAAACAACCACAATATTCGGCCTGTAATCAAGGCACATCACGTCAGCAAAATAATTGTGCTGATTCATTGAATTAAAACTTGAGTTAATTAATCAAACACAGGTAAAAAGGTATAGTCTCACTGCCTGTTCACTTCTCAAGGTTCCACCTGAATCCTTTTAGTAATATCTCTCACGGTAATGCGGGCCAGAAAGTCAACAGCAATAGTAATTTATAACGTAACGTTATTACCTAGTTAACGTCACGTAGATAAGCCACAACCTTAATGCTGTATTGTGCGTACTACTCGCATTTAAATACGTAATTTGGTAGACAAAAGAGGTAACATTTCACGTATGAGTACAAGCAGATTAGTCACCAACATAAATAATCAAGGGGTTTGCTACACAAGGGGCGAAGAACACGAGTTAAGCTAAGGGATCAGACTCGACAAGAAATATTATGAATGTTGAATTTGCTAACTTTTCTTTTGAATCCCGAAATTATGTTCAAAAGTAACGAAAGAATGTTGTCAACACTAATTTTGTTATACCACGGACGAAAAAGGAAAACCCAACAGAAATAAACATTTTAATTCTAGCGAATGAATAATTCCACAGTCATATAAATATGAGTTGGTATTTCACAACAGTTTTATTCATATGATGCGGCTGATGCAAGTAACAGACCGCTTGAATGCCCGTGAATGTGATGAGCAACAAAACGAGGAAAGTACAGGTTGAACTGATACGGGAAAAAATATGCGACTGAATAGAGTTACGTGTATCGCAAGTAGCTCTGAAGGCTGTGGGCGTACCAATAGCTTTTATTCTTTTACTGAAAATACTGAAAAATGCAACATAATTGTACGTCTCTTGATCTTGTAAACCATAACTTTCAATTTTATTTTAGTCATGGAAAACGAAGCACTGTTTGCAAAAAATTGGTATAAACCAGCTGATGTTATCTAAGAGGGTCCCAAGGTATTACATTATTCAATAATGTTCATTATGGAGCAGACTTAAGTATCTGCATCTGGCTACATTTACGGATTTTACGCTTCATTGGGCAGTCTTTTCTTCCGACAAAGTTCAGCAGCTCATTTGGTAAATATTCTTCCCTGGCGTGATAACACATGTTTTATATTTATTGGAGTTGTCTCTCCGGAGAAATTTAACAAAAGTTCATATATTTCTCTTCAAATCTCATTATGTTGGTTGTCTTTTTAGGCATCTATTAAGCCAAGTTAAAAATGTGGCGAAACATTACCTCATGACAAATTGCCGTTTAAGACGAGACCAAAATTGCTATACTTATAAAACGGAGAGGCGTCGGCGCGTCGTTTAAAATTAATTTTAAATTGAGTAGGTACTTATCAGTTTAATTTAAGACTAAAATCGGATCATGGAAATTATATTAACGGTTGATATAGATAGGAAGACTAATGAAATGTCATTTAACGTTGTTATTTGTAACAGGACAAAATAAAACCTTGATATCATTTGACTATGTCTCCAATATATTTGAATGTTAACGTACGTTCGAAAACGTGCAAAAGAACTTGTCATAAATTCAGTTGTTTAGGTGATACTATTATGAATTCCGTTCAGCAATGTACAGGAAACGTACGAGTGACATCTTACTTTCTTGTACTAAAACGCGAAACACGCGACGTTTGACACGTAGGAACATGGCAGAAATAAAGTATTGACACCATTTCACCGCTCCTTTGGGAAATAGTGAAACAATGTATGAAATCCAATAACAACGAGATATAAAACAAAAGGTAAAACACAAGACACAAGGTAGACTCTAATTTCATGGAACTTACGTGTTTGTTCCTGTTAAGGGTCGGGTAATCGCCGTTGACCTTAGCCATACGAATGTGCATCGCACTCACGCCTCCCCGCCGTTCGGTTTCATAGGGAATATTTATTTTATGTAACTAGAATATAAAAATTTGCAAAAAATAACAGATACAATTATAGATAATAAAATAGCCTGTTCCTACAAAAAAACACGAAAATATCTTAAGTAGTTTGAAAGTAATATCGTTTTTTATGCTTTGGGTAGGCATTACTTCCTGAATTTATTTCATAAAGTATTTTACTACGATACTTAAATATTCACATATAAAATTGATTTAGTTTAACATACATTTTTGCATAACTCACTTGCATTATATGAAGCCGTAATAAAATATTTAAAAGCCGCTAAAATCATATATCGGCGCCTTAATAAGTAAACGTTGTGCTAGGATTTAGTACCACAACTGGCTTACCTGTTTAACACTGAACGTCGGGGTCTGTGGCGTCCACTGATAGCACTATCCATTGATAGTGCTAATTATTTAAGCTTGTACTCAGGAGCGGCAATATTCTTGGAAACAATTTGCTATTCCTGAAAAATAATAGGCACATACTCATCACAGACACAGGATAGGCCTTTGGTGTTCCCCAATCTGCTAAACAAGTTAGGAAACTGAGGCATTTTTCTTCACACTCACACTCATATATTGTGATGTCATTTATTGATTAATGTTTATCAACATGATGAAATGAAACGATGATGATGAAATTATGTTTATTTCTGTAAGAAGATCTTTTAAGACACTTTCTCACGTCATTGTTTTTATTACCTAATATTTTAAAACATGATGGCGCCGGTAAATGATAATGATAAACGATAAATGATTTTATTTCTGTAAGTAGGTTTTTACAAACACTTTTACACGTCAAACATATTTTTTTAATCTAGATGAGGTCGGCGTTTCCTATCTGACTACTCTGAGAAGAAAGGCCGAAACAAACTCAGAGGTCACAGTCTCTTTTAAAGTCCAGCCATAATCTTGATCAGATCATGTGAAGACCAGTTCGATTGGTGTCTGAAATGGTCTTTTTATGAAAGAACCACACAGATTGAGTAGACCGGTCCAGTCAGTGTACGCATTTGTCGGTCGTTGTGCAGCTCGACTCAGAACTAAAGGAGCTCAACGATTCAGCGAACAATACCAAAGAAAGGACATTTGGCTAGGCCGCAAAAAGTGCATGCCAGACCATGTTAAAAACTAACTGAGAATAAAACAAAATTAAACAATGATCCACATAGTCTTCACATTTACAAAAATTAAAATAATATAATACTACACAGAGTAAATATTCATTTCATTGCATAAATTAAATTAATCAATGTCAATGTGTATATCCGGACATAATCTTGGTCAGATCATTTGAGGACCATGTAGGTTGGTGTCCGAAATGGTCTTTTGAGGAAAGAACCACACAGCTTTGAGTGGACCTGTCCAGTCAGTGCACGCATTTGTCAGTTATCATGCAGCTCAACTCAAAACTTAAGGAGCTCAATGATTTGACGAACAATACCAAAGAAAAGACATTTGGGTAGGCCGCATAAAGTACTCAAACTAAACCATCATTAAAACTAACTAAAAGACAAAAAAAACAAACAATGACCCACATAGTCCTCACATTCCTAATAATTTAAATAATATAATATAATACTATACAAAGTAAATATTCATGTCACTGTTTAGATAAAATGTTATATAGAATAAGAAAATATAAATAGCTAGTAAAATAAAAAGAGTAAAAAAACAACATTCACTGTTTTATTGGAGCAGCTCAATCCCAAGCCTTTTTGTACTCAATATAATCTTTAACAGTATATAAAAAGGTATAATAATAATAATACAATTTATTTATTTATTCAGATAACTTTGATCCATAAACTAACAAAAATGATGAGGTTCAGATTATAGATGCATGTCTTGAGTTTGATGGGTTAAGATAAAGATGACGACGGTCTTATAATATGGCAGTCTTATTTGTATTAGACTAAACTGGGGATATAGTTAATAATTGACGGTTATGTCATGTTAACATAAACTAGTTTAATAGTTTCGATAGGATACCAACGATTGGTAAGATGTTTGCTTGGCTCTTAGACATGTGTTTTTATTCCGTCAATGAATTTTTAAATCATACTTTTTGACATTGTTAATAAGATCTTAATAATGACATTAGTACTTTGACATTATTATGAATTCTTGGACATTGTAATTGTTATTCTGACATTTTCTTTTATATTTTGACATTATGATTTATTCTTTGACATTATGATTTATTTTTTCGACGTTATGATTTATATTTTTGATTTTTAAATATTAATATTTTGACATTATAAATAATGCAGTTTGTAATATAACCAGTCTTTTTATTTATCACTAATATTATTGAATTTTTATAAACTTAATACAAAACATAATTTTATATAATATTCGTATAATGTACCTGGTTCTGATCCGCATGTACCTAGCTTGATAATTAATATTTCTACACCAGCAATGGTAGTTTATGTGAAACAATGTTCAATTTAAGATCTCAATGTACCATAAACTGAGAAATAAATAAATTATTATTATTATTATTGATAGGCTCGCCTCTTACATGGGAATTAAATATAATTGACGAAATGTGGGTGTAATAGTACATACAACTCTGCCTAACACTTTGGGGAATACAAGCGGGATGTTATGTTATGTTGGCCATTGATTTATATTAAACAACAACCCTTTCGTGTAGTAATGAGGTTTGCTAAACGGTCCGTTAGTCGGGTCGACGGCTGGGGTTACCGCTTAGTATGCGTTATTACACTCTTAACAAACTGCAACCCAAATTGCGGTGCGAATACCAGCCGGTATACGTCTCGGTTGCCTCTTAAGAATCTGCCGTGGCACTAGATTTCCTAGACGAGTTATAAGTATAAAGAACTTGATGAAATGGTGTAATTACTTGAAAAACTTTAAGTAGTTCTTGTAATAGTCTGGCTGAGTCAACCGAGGACCTACTTCTCGCCTATATCCATTTTCTAGGAATAGATGTAAAGCTCGTTACATTATCTATCCTCTCAGACATTTAAATCCCGTAGAGTTAATAGACTCGAATCCCTCATATTTCCATTACACTACCACGTAGAATCTCAGAGCTATTCAGACATTGTAACCTAAACAAAGCACAGAATTTGTCAATAGGCACAAATCCAGTATTAATTGTCAGTAATTAGTGCTCATGTAATAGCTTGATATCGGGATTATCTTGTGTCCGTTTAGGTCAACTATCACGTACCGCCCTAGCAGTCTATCCCGTACTTCACGCGGATCACGTACGTTTATCCAATAATTCCAATAATTATTTAATTATTATGTTATTGCCCACTCCGTAATTGTGTTATTATAGTCTACAGTTAACATTGTGTGGCATTTCATATTGTATAATAATTAACTATTGATTCATTGGAACAATAGTTGCCGGTGACAACGGTGAAGAGGTTGTATGTACCTCCTTTAGGGACTTGTAGAGTTGGGTCCCGAATCTAATCAATGGTACGGGGTTAAAATGTCATTTTGAAGCTAATCGATTTCCATATCTAGGCCTTTCCTACCTTAAGGCTAAAACAATAAAATCGTTCTCGCTATCAGTTTTCATTGCGGAAGGAAGGGAGGGAGGGAAGGAAGTCTGGAAGTTATCGATAATTTTCCAGAACCTCGGCTCTGTCTCAACTTCTAAAGGAGTGCCAATCACGGGTATTTTCTACTATCATTATGTATGTATTTGTACTTATATGTATGTTGTTTTATTTACTTCGTCTTATTTATTTTCTTTATTAATGTTTCCATACAAACAGGAACGTTAACCTTTACTTTCCCCTTCAAAGATTTTCTAGTATAATATTTGGTTGGACTCGATAAGTTTTATCGATGAAAATCAATTTCAGTGTTTAAAAGTTTTACGTGTACCTCGGCACTGAGGTAGACCATTTTGCAAACTGTTTTGTGAATATTTACATATACAATCTAACTTTTTACCATCATCGATGCTGTATAAGTAAATCACATATTTAGGGGTCGTACACATCTTGAAAAGTGTATCTTAGCGTGCTTTGAAAAAACTGTTCATTGCTCGTGGTTAGCGTTCATAGCAGAACAAAATGAATGAGATATACTTACTTACATTCTTAGATCTTCATATTTAATTACATTACATGTTCCATGGATATATATGTTCGAAGGGGCTCGTGGCTAAATCATAACAACAGCCGCACGGGTCGATCGAAGGTTAAGCTACGCTTGCCGCGGTCTGTCCGTGGATGGGTGACCATCCATTATCAAAATCAAAATCAATAATCAAAAGTCATTTATTCAAACTAGGCTGAGGATCAGCACTTTTCGAACGTCAAAATTACATAAGACAGTCCCCCAAAACGCCACCACCCTTCGCCACTTCCTAGTGCTTTAGCTGGGAAGAAGAAGTGGCCAACAAACTCCCCACCATTACATACCGAGAATTCTAGACCCCTCCGTGCCTCGGAAAGCACGTGAAACCGTTGGTCCCAGCTGTCATTTGTAGATCTTTGACAGTCGTTACGGATAGTCAGAAGCCCGAAAGTCTGACAACAAGTCTTACTGAGGCGTATCGTATTACCCAGTAACTGGGTTGTGTAGGTCAGATAGGTAGTCGCTCCATGTAAAATACTGGTATTTCGCTGTATCCGGTTATACTGGAAGCTGACCTCAACATCATTGGGAACAGGCTAGGCAGATCGATTGATTGAATACTTACTAACATTACTTATCAGGACAGACTCACTTTATTATTATGCCTCTACTGTACTGAACCTAATGTAGTTTCGCCTGTTACGTCAGAAATGTCTACAAGTACGAGTATACACATAGGTATAACTCTCTGGTCTATACGTGTTACACGTATTATCTTGTTAAAAATATGATTATGATGATGGTGAGGTTCCATAGATAAGCACAAAATAAAATACAGGTCTCGATATATCGAGATAATTATATAAACTTGTGAAACTTGTGTGAAATTCAATATCAAATCTAAAATTACCGAATCTCTACTGGCATACATCGCTTAACAAAACAAATCATTAACAAACCACTATTAAATAGGAAAACAAAACACAACACAAACAAACACCTTATAACATACAACACACACACCACAACTCAACTAACATTACACTCACGAACATGAACACACACACCTCTCTTTCATTCACAACCCCAATAATTCTCCATCCATCCATCCATACTCAAATAAATCTTAATTACTTACTCAGCTTATTCACATTTTTGTCATAAGGTAGTTTAACATCGACACTCGAAACATAATGTCCATCATTAATCTACAGCTCAGTTTGGTCGAATCACTGTCTCCTAAGAAACAGGCAATCCCTAGTTTAGGAGACAGGATTTATTTTTTTCTTGATATAGACAATTGTTTTTTACCCCTTGTGTCCATTGTTAGTTGACTAAGTCTTAGCATGTAACTAGTATACGAGTATAACCTGTGTCTATGTATATTTTGGACCAATAAATTCTATTATTATTTATTTATTATTATGTGTGAAAGACACATTGGTCGTGTACGACCAATGTGTCTTTCTGGTGCAAATAGTTTCATATTGCATAATTTTTCCATTTACTTTGGACATTAGCTCATACATAACCAATTATAAAAAATATATCACAATGTGTTGTAACGAAACGGCAAACGAAATAAAATTACCTTTATTAACTCGTTCAAATAATATTAATAACCAAACAAATTATTGGTGGGCGGAATAATTCGATCAACTAAAAACGGCAGGTGTAATTCGGCGCGTCACTTACATTTGAAGTGTTGACCGACTGGGATCGATTACCTCACGGACAAAGCATTGTTCCCTTAATCAGGACCCGTCCGTCGGTACTTACGTGTCGATGGTACCTATGCCCATTGACACCTCGACGTTGACGAGCTCCTATTAATTTATAATTCACATACGAGTACATGAGACAGCGAGAAATGCAAAGGTTCCGAAGCATCCCAGGTATGCTTTGCAGTTTTGGGCTTTTATGAATGACGAATGGTTTGTAGTACTTTTTATCTCAATTCCGTTTTACGTTAAGTTTGAGTGTAACTTGACCTACATAAAGTAAATTTTGGTGCTAGCCTCATCTTTTTGAAAATAAACTAGCATCTCGAGGCATGAAGGAAATTTTCAAAGCTTTATCACTTTATTCTATTTTTGGACCATTTGTCTGATATAGTTTTTAGAAAATGTAGCATACCCACTTATGCAGCTGCATTTCTAAAGAATTATCCGGAAATTTCCACTACATTTTCTCCCAATACCTAGAAATGATTTGGAATCTAGATCTCTTTCAGTAGCAGCTCGGAGTTTGATTTTTTTGATGGCAATAGGTTCGCCGCCGTGTTACATGGGACTGAAATATACTCGTATCTAGCGAAATGTGGGTGTACTATAGGTACCCTTCGGGGATTACAGGCGTATGTGTAAATGATTTTAACTAGTTGTTTTAATTATGTAAGAAGTTACTGTAGGTGGATAGAATTGAAGTAGCGCGTTACAAAGAAAATATTCCAACGGTTCCCTGTTTGGATCATCTGTATGTTGAAACAAGTTGTGTTGGTTTTTTTGTAAGCCTGTACGTGACGTACACAGTTTTCAGTGACATCATTATGTATGTAGGTAGTACTCACACCTGTTCCCATTTTTTGTAGTAAAATATACAAAAGATCTTTGGTTTATTTATCATGATACCGGCAAGCTGCGGCTTTAGCTACGAAAAGGTTAAACCATTATTTAATTAATGTAATACCCATAGTTTTACATGCAATTATGAGTTAATAAAATATTTAAAGTGAAACTTTTTTTCCATCGCCTCAATTTTTTTTTTGTCCATCTATCGCATGTCGCATTACAGCCGCAGCAAAGTGAAAGGCGGTCGGCAGAGCAGCCAAGGCCAATATGGCGGCGCCTATTCCGTACTCTATACGCAGATGGAAATTAATATTTATAGTTGGATATCTTGTCTACTATTGATTTCACATTATCATTCCCATTTTCCAATTACTAAGTTAAGATTAAAAACGCGATTTTAATACCGTAAATCGAATAATTTTCTGAAAATGTTCAGTTCAATGCGTACGATACGAAAAATGTTTCACGTAGTACATCGTGGTTTCATAAAACCACACAATTTTTATTTTGTTTTATCGTTCTAGATATAACCCATCACCATCATCTGGGAAATTTCACCAGCTTATTTGATTTAACCCTGTGTTATATGAATGATTATAGAACACATAACATAACATCAAGCCTTGTTTCCCCGGAGGGTTAGGCAGAGTTGTGCCTGTAGTACACCCACATTTTGCCAGTTATTTTTAAGTCCCATGTAATAGGGGGCGAGCCTAATGTCATCAACCGGGCATAAATCCAGATTCCGCGCTGCTACTATCTACTACTGCTATCAGCAGTAGCGTTTGCGACCACTAGACCAACGAATTATAGAAGTGCAGTGAATTATAGAAGTTAACGTAAATAGCTTCGACCAACAATGTAAATAGTCATTAAGTTAAGAAAATATTCACCTTTTGAACAGACAAGAAGATATCAAATCTCATTCTGAACCCCTAGGGTTCAGACTTCTACTATTAGCTCAGTTCACCGACTGAGACGTGTTCTCACCGACACCATTACCACTCCAGGAAAGCATGATTACAGTGCACAAACACAAACCGACATTCCGACCTCGCCACCGAGGTCCCTCGCGAAGATCCCGTCGTAATCATCCTCCCCGACCCTTGCTCGACGAAGTGCCAGCCCGCGCCGTAGCTGAGCCCGTAGCTTTAAATTCCCCTGATAATAATAATTATCCAGTTCTGATCCAGCCTGTCCCACCTTGCTGTCCTCCATCCAGCGACGCCCTAAGCCGAGGTTCTTACCCCATTTAGTGTGTAGTCGCTTAGTAATGTAAGAAACTTGCCCCTGGCTGGAGGCTTTGAGTTAGCTTAAGGCAGCCACAGGATAGTTCGGTTAAGTAGCCACGACCTCTCAAGGTCAACAACGAGATGCCATTCATAAAAATAAAAAAAAACAAAAGCAAACTTTCAGAAATAATACTCGCAAACAATGCTTCTGATCCAAAGAAACAAGTTTACCCAACTATTCCTCTACCGACAAAGGTGCTATTTGCAGAGTTATGCTTTCACGAATACTTAATGATAATAGTGATAATAATGGTTTAGCTTACATAGGCTTCATTATCTTTGAAGATATCGTTACGTTTAAAGGTATTTGTGACGTTCGATAATCTGCTTTAAAGGAAAAGTTGAAGTGTTATGCTGTAGTAAATACCTCTTGGCTATTCGTAGGTATCAAAGACAATTTTTAAAATCATTTGCTAGAATTACGGGTAACAACAAATTATAAGTGTACGTATCATAACAATGAGGTTTTTCAGAAATGACGCTCACTAGGTGGCCGCACTGAGACGTCACCCATCCGGACACCTGTCAAAAGTGTCAAAGTGTCAATATTTTCTTTAGTTATGACTGAATGATGAAGGAATGGATGCAACGAATGATGAACGTCATCATATATAATAGATTCATTGTCGAAATGGAAGAACGAGAGTCGAGTTGGTGACGCGAAGTTTCATGAAAACCCTCATTAAAAGAACAATCTTTTACTCACTAGTAAGATAACTTAAGAACAATTTAAAAACGTAAATGCCAGAAGTGATACCACTACACAAACTATTGAAATGCGAGATAATAAGTAATGAACAAATATGGCCATACTACTCGTATACATAGGGCACCTGCATACAAATACGACAGACACCGTACCCCGAAATGACAAAAGCTGCAGAGCTAACAAAACGTAGGTACACTTAGAAATAGGACATCAGATCTGCGAGCTAATCTAGTAATCTTCATCTGGCTCCATTGATGCAACTCCTCATGCGCTTGACATTTCAATTTTTGCCGAAACTATACCGTCCTCATTCGAATTTCGAATACTTGATTGTAGTATGATTTGGGTCATGTCGATAATTTCCCTCTTCACTGAATGCAACATGACATCGAATATTACATTGCTAGTGCCCAAATTATACCTGTAAACCAGCCGGAAAATTAATTAGGAAAATTAATTTGATAGTAATACTGTTTCATTAAAATTAATCTAAAGTAGTAATCTCATGTGTTGGATTAGTTTGTACCAATTTAGGTTTGTCTTAATATTTCACACACGTACTATTTTTGGTATGAATTGGATATTTCTTTTGGTTACAGATTCATTCCGCATTCCGTTCTCACACCTCTAAAGCAAACATGGTAAGTTTTACACATGCTTCAGCTTAATCTTGTTTCAACCGAGTTTCAACCTAGTAAAATATGATCGTTGAAAGGCAGTTTTTTTTTTGAATGGCCTCAACTAATCGTCTTAAATATTAGTGAAACTTTTATTTTGGCAAAGACGATAGGATTTATTCTGTCTCTGGCGCTTTTAAAGTAAAGTGGCTAACTTTTAATAATGTTAGTTTTTCTTTAATATTATTATATTTCTTATTTTAAAAAAGCGAGATTTATTATTTACATGTTATGATAATTTGATAACGTAAAGTATTATGGATTGGTTCTTCAATCCCATTATGAATGTAATCACGAACAGAATCATAACTTTCCATTGTTTACGAACATGATATTCTTTTATGAATCTTTCGTGTAAGGAGACTGTAACAATAGATTGTATGGATCTATTCTTTCATATTCGCTTTATATCCACTACAATGATGGTATGTGAATCGAGATCATTTAATTGATTAGTTTCGTTGCTAGACCAATAGAAATATTACCTAACTGTTTAGTACGAAGCCACATAGGATAGAGTTTAGTTACAAAATAAATTTCTCAACTCCCGTCCCAGTCCCTTTTTGCGAGCCACTATATAATGAAAACCACATCAAAGTATTTTGCTCGGAATATATTCGCAAAACATATTTATGCAAGAGCCGATAATCATTCATTTTAAACACAGGCTGCTGAAATCGATTGATAGTCAATTGTGCGCTGATGATCCAATCAAATTATGATCGGATACCTCTGCGGGATTGTTTCACTATGAAAATAGGCCTGTGAATATAAAATAGGGTGATTATACGAACCTTTTCGAAATTGTGGATCAAATTGCATCATTATTGCACGGTATCGAGAACTCGGAAGGAACACGCCATTCACTGCGAACTTCCGGTCCGGAGCAACGATGTCAATATTTGTCGTGCCGAAGCTGTCTGCGACACTTGTTGCATTCTGTTTTATTGTGTGCTTCGGTTCGTAGAAGCCGTAAATACGCTTTCGGTGGATATTTACTGATAAAAAGCAGCTTATAGCAGAATATATATAATATTCAATGTGTCACTAGTAGAAATAAATTGACAATGCTTGGAAGAAGTTGCCGCCATCGTATAAGACGATTCAATCTTCATCGTCATTGGATCATGCATGTCCATAATGGCTACACCAATTACGTTAAACTATTTAGGTTTTTTTTGTTAATAAACGACACACGGGACATGTGTCAACAGATGTAATCATAAAGGGACTCCGTTTGTATAAGAAAGTGGTCTTAAACACGGACACCTGAACTGTTTTTTTTAGAAATTATATTAAGGCCACTGGCCATTCTGACATTGTAAGTAAGCCAAACATTCTACTATTTTTCATTGACCAGGAATAGTCTTTTGAGCTCAAATGTAAGTGCTTCTATTTTTTTAACAAAACGTAGATCTTTTATGGAATACTAAAACCATTAATATTTATAAAGAATTGCGTCTGTATGGAAAAAATCGTAGGTAAGGTTGGTAACAAAAGTCGTCGAATTCATTAAAAGTTGACAAGTTACAAAATAGTGGTGATTTCCACTCAAGTTGTTTCCGATGCCGGAACAGTTCTAGGACATGCGTCCTAGAACCTAAAATTCGAAGACATGTGACATCTACCAACCCGCACTGCACGGAAAAAAAGGATCTCTTCAGCGAAGAATATCAATATTCTCAGAAAAATTGTTTCAATTCAAGTAAATATTTTCTTAACGTAAGTAAATGTACTCAGTCCAAGAAAACCTGTTTACTCAAATTAAGAATAATAAATACTTGGTTTTTATTCTTGACTTAAGCAAATATTTTTGATTCAAGACAATAATAATCTTAATTGAAGAAAATATTCTAAGAGAGAAATAATATTCTTAAAATTAAACTTAATTGTTCTTCATTTAAGTATAATGTCTTCGAAGAAGACAATAAAACTAAGACAAAATTTTACTTCATTCAAGAATATATTGTTTTCCCCATATATGTATAAATCAATATTTATCTTGACCAAAAGGATATTGTCCTAAAAATTGTAAGGATAGTGTCCGCGTGGTGGATTACGGCCCACTCCCTCTCACAGAGAGGAGACCTGTGTCCCAGCGGTGGGAACATTATAGGCTGATTATGTTGTTGTACTATTCCACCAGCTACTAAGGCAAGGTTTTTACAGTTCCATAACTTTACCATTAAACACGGTTACTTTGCCATTTTAATTATTTTCTAATGCCTTACGAAACGGGTTGAGTGTACGATAACTTTCTTCGAATATATTTACATGTTAATTGTATGTTAATATTTGTTTACTTACATACACAAACAAACAATACAAGTATTAAAATCGATACTTGATACAGTCACATGTGATGATGTGCGTGTACTTGTTTCCTCTGTACTTTGGTGCTGCGAAGATGGGTCAAAATTTTCCGTGAAAAGCATCTTTCTTTATAAAGATAAAAACATATTAATGAGAACGATTCTTTACCAGAGCTCTGACGTAAGCATAAAACCACAAGAACTTATTACGATACGAAATTACTAATAACATATGCTGTGATAACTACAAGTATAATTTTCGCAATTGTTATCGCAGATTAATAGGTATTATGAAACCGCAAACTAACAACGGATATTGGGAAAATCACTAAACGATATAACGTTGTTATTACTTGTCAATATCGGTCCTAGTAATAAAACAAAGGGTGAGGTAATAAACATATCTTAAGCATTAAATTAATTGACTATCAATCTCAGGAACTCCGTAGCAGGAACGTTATAAAATTGAAGTGCACAGTTTCAGTTTTATCGGAAATTGGCCGAAGCTCCGGGCTACAGCACCCGTGCCTGACTTGTAACGGTCATTTTACAGAGAAACGGATAGCAATCCCCACGGGGGCGTCTAGTCCAGCCACACAATGGATCTCGGAGTTACGCCCTGATGGCGTGAAACAAACCTTCATTGTTCGCGAACTATCACTATACACAGCCCAGTTATAATATCAATCTAAGCTCCAACTCTCATTCAATACCAATATAGTTCATCCCGTTTAGACCTTCATTTTTTCATACAACGGTGATCCTTTCAGAGTTTTCTGAGAAACGCAATATCTTGCAAATGTTTGTAACAAGGTTTTGCTCTAAGCCTACTAGCTACTAAAAAGGAATTCACGTTTAGGAACAGGTAAACTTACTTACCTGACTGTACTTTGAACGACTCAGTTAGAGGAGTAATAATTACGAAATTGTACCATTGCGCTGCTTTTTGAACAGATCTCTTATATTTTTAGTTTTTACGTGCATATTTTTTCCAGATATCATAATTTCCCTTTGTGGGGACAATTGTTGCGCTGCACATGTGTATATTTAATGTGATTTCATTGCTACATTACCATCTGCACCTGCTGCAACGGGCACCTCTCATATTGCTCAAATTGTCTTTTATTTTCCACTTTTATATTTTGTTCATTTATGAAAGCTCCTGTGTTTCGTACAAAAATAGTATATTCACAGTGGCTTAACGTTTTATTTTCATTGCAATCTGCATATTTATACAACTGCTTCTTTTGCAGGTTAATTATACTATCAGTAGGTACTTATTCAATGTTCAGAGTAAATACACATTAATTAAATTAGGCAGTTGGCTGTCTAACGAGTGTTTATCGCGAGGGACAGGTGGGTCAACCATAAACAGAGCAAGTTTGTCGAGTTGTTGAAGCAGATCCTACGTAAATAGAGTTCTCCCGTTTAGTTGGAGACTTGGCCAAAACTCGACAGCCCGATGACAAATTACAGGCACTTGGAACTAGGGCACTTTGTTTGATTCGCGTCACGATTAAGCCAAACAACCTCCCTAAATCGTATTGCTAGCCACTCCGGTAACCAGCTCTCCATTACACAAAGTATTTAATATCTTTGTAAATTGACAAAAAACATGAATGGTGGTTTTAGTAAAGAATTTCAGTTTACCATTCCATTCTCGTTTTGTTTGTTTTATTTTAAAAGCTCCTGTCATTTGCACAAAAACAACGGAACAGACGCGGAGATTTTTTCTACTTTTCTGGATTGACGTCATCCAAAAGCGAACCGAGCTACTATCGAAAATATTTTTTCATTTATAGTTTATTGTTTTTACTTCTGAAGAGTGAAAAGAAAAGCATACATTCAGTATCTAATAATGTCTGTACTGAGCCAGAAAAATTGCTGATGGTCATTATTTTCTATGAAAGCAACTTGTGTTCTTATTCCTTTCTTATCCTCAGTTAATCAAGAAAGCTTTAAAACAAAAACCGTTCAGAAAACCACCGACTTACGAAAAAAATATTTATAAATACTTTCAGTTTATTTGATTAAAATCTATGTTCAGTAAATGGACGTTTTTAATAAGAGCTGTGCAAGATGAGCTAATCTCATGGCGGACAAACATCCGACGTCACCCAAAGCCGATAAGTCACGCGGACTCAACCCGCGCCTGCAATCGCTTCGAATAAAACTCGTAAAAGTAAAGCTCTCTTACTTTTTGATTTACAATATCTTTTACTTAGTTTTACACGTTATCGCAGCTTTTACTGACATGTGTACTTTCGATAAGAATTTGATGTATGTCTTTCTTCAACTCTGAAAGCATTTAAGTACGCATTTGCTGAGATATTAAGATACATGTTTGATTTAGCTGAAAAACGAAACATTAGATACTCATATCTATTAAAAATAAAAAATCAGAGATTCGTAAAAATGGAAAATCTTCGATATAAAGTGTAAAAGATTTCGGTTAACATAATGTGTAGAAACTAACTTATTATAACTTGGCAAAGAATATAAAAGAAAATCAATCTTCATTTTAAAACTTGAAGGGTGGGTTACTCGATCGTAAATTAGACTGTCTACGTGAGTTTTTAAGTCGATTGAGTAACGTAATGAAACAAACTTTATACAGACAATTTAAATATATTACCAGGAAAAAAAATCGTGTTCGATACAAAGTTATTTATTAAACGTAACAGTTTTTGGTCATATATCAACCTACTTTTACATTGAAAATTGAAATACCATGAAAAAATACCTGACCAAGCTCACCTTTGTGTTGCCATATTTATTTTGACAGTCTCATTTCTCTTTTGCAAACAAATAACTCAAATTCCATCAAAGTGCTGTGGAAAGAGCAAAAGTTTGTTATCTGCGCAGAGATACCGATTCTTGAACAAAGTTGTTTTTCATTTAATCTTTTGCGACCTGACAAAATGTTTTTGATTTTGCGGTATCCGGCAGGTAACTAAGATGTTATCTATATCTGGAGGGGCTTTTAAAATATGGAACCTTCCCGGACCATAGCCTTTGAATTCCAAGACAAAAATTTTCATCACGAAAATAAATAGTTAAAGCCACTGAATTCCCTAATGAACATCTAAATATGTTTGGTACGTCTTCTGCAAATCTAACGTCTAAACTGATAATTTAGATAAGAGGAGCAGCTTTAAAACAAAGGGCACCTACTGATTGAACAATTAACAACAATGTCTCCCTACGTAATTACGAATTTGGATTAAAGGTTACTGTTACAGCGGCCGACGCTGGGTTAATGGGGGCTCTGGTTTTAAAACTGGTTACGGCAGAAGGGAAGCGTGATGGGAATAAATGCGAACTTATGAATATTTATGAGGACACCTTCCAAAAATCCACACTAGGCTACGAAGCGAGCGATATACGGCAGCCATTGTCAAAGTCAAAGGAAACGATCGCTCATGCTAGCTCGGTTGGTTTTAAGTTTTAATATTCATATTTCATACACATAAAGGGAGGGTAGAGCAAGTTTTCTGTTTCTTTTGATATACGACCCAGTTATTAATAACGAATTCCAAATTGCTTGCTAGTTGTGCGTGTTATTAATAGGGTCCAGATAAAATGATACGCGTATTTAGTTTATACTGATTTTGATAAATATTTAATAAAGTTTCACAATAACTCGGTAATGATTAATACAGTATATTAGGACGTGGCAGGGCGATGGTATGTAAGCGACTGGCGAGCCCGGCGCGGGCGTTCCTATACAATATCAAAAATGCAATTCAGCAATCGCATCGCTAGGGTCGCTACACTAGCATTTCATTTAGAAATTACTTACAAATATTATGAAATAGTTTGCATAGGGATGTATGTATGTCCCGTCTGAAAACTTAAATAATTGGTTTGGTCGTTCTCGAGATAGACATTTTTTTGTCTTACAACGATATGACCTCTGCACAAGGCATTGTTGTATACTCTCAAAGGGTTAGTTAGTGATAACCCTAGAAGGGATTCTTCCTAACTGCTTTTATGAGAACCAAGCCCCGTTTACACGATGCAATTTTCTTGCGTAGGGCATACAATAAAGTTAAAGCAACAAATGCCTTGCATAGTCTAAACACTATTTAGATGGTGCAACTTATATATCTTTGCTTCAACTTACGATATGCCACAAACAATTAAATCACATGGTGTAAATCAGTTTTAGGGACACTGATCTTCGAGCTTTGCACAACAGGAGAGTCACTCTTTGAGGAATGATTCATATGTGGTCAAAGTGCATCAGGTTTTTTCTTCTCCTTTTTCTAATTCTCTATTTTATTTGCAGATGTGGTGGGCTCTCTGGTGCGCCGTGGTGGTGGCAGCTGGATCCGGCGCTGCGGCGGCACCTGCTCCCGACTCCCTCTCGCCCCTCGACATGGTACAGATGGACTCCTCCGCACCTGATGACGTAAGTCCTCTAAAATTAACGGCTGTTATTCTGCTGTTATTTCGCTTCTAACTCTCGAACTGACGCTGACGTCGATTAAGGCTATCTATCAGTTTTGGCGACATTTCCAGCAAATTCAAATATCGCTGAGGTTTAATTTCCGTTACGTCAAATTAAACTGGGACTACATAACGACACGTCAGTACAAAATACATCATAAACACAACACTAGTATTCAATCTAAAGTTAAGCGCACATTACAGCCGCGTCGAGCCGCAACTCATCGCATTTCAATAAAAAAAAGCGTTGCGCCCGCCTTTAGCGTGCGATGGTTTATGTAAAATGTACGAAAGTGATGTAGGAATGTAGGAGGATTTTTGCTAAGCGTTGCATTGCGGCTCAGCCGTCCTAATCTGCGCTAGCGTTGACGTTTTTGGCCGACAGTACCAACCTACACCAAAATTACTCAGGTTTTGGTTGACTCACGTGCTATCCGATTAGACTATTTACCCAAAAACAAGACAGAGTTACAGACACCCACGGATGTACAAAATGTTTGCACTAATATGAGCAAATAAGTACACAAGAATTGTAGTTAATCACAGGTCGATCAAGGTGACTATCCAATGGCTCAACAGATAAAAATATGATGAAATGAATGTCAGTGTTGACGAATATATAATGGCGTCATTACACGTAAGGTGCCTGTCAGATATTGACATTTTCAAAAGTTTATACTTGAGTCAGGACCGTAGAAATCTTTACGTTGTTTATTCCTGTGCCTAAGACCACTTAAAAGTTATTGTACTTTTAGGAAACTTCTAGATTTGGTATTTACAGGATGTGGCGTAAATAGTAGTCCAACGTTAAGGCGCTGACAAGACCTAATTCACCAAAATAAGCTTCGCTTAAGAAAAAAAATTGCCAATTCTGTATAGTTTGTGGTAGCGTAAAAAATATATGTAAATTTTGAACATACTTCCTAGAACTTGGTTGTTACCAAAACACGTTTTGAAAAGAAAATCTCGATACAAACTAACGTTAAACTAACCTCTTACTTTGTTTTCTAATCCAAAATATATGTATCAAATATCAACATACGTTACGTATTTAATTAATAACAAGAACGTCTTGTTTGAATGCAGAACTTGGTTGTTTTTTATTTTCGATTACTCAACTCAATTTCGAGTAAATAGATAATTACTTCATATTTTGCAATAAATTACAAGCGTTGTGTCATCGCGCTTCTCTTTCTTTTCTATGGAATTTGACAGTGACCACGGTTTAGGTGTTGTCAGCGTCTTAAGGGGTCGATACACCGTATATTCAGCTATCATGTACCACAATTTGAACCATTTTTTGCCATAGATCGCAGAATATTTTTTTTATGTTTAGAAATTGTTGCTTCTTTACTGATTTGGCTGTAATTTCTATAAATGACATTATATTTTAATTTTGTTTTTTGTTTATGACTGTGGAATACATGCTATGCTAACTGCTACCTACGTGCATGTGTTTAGGAGTTTCGAATTGAATTTTGAAATAAACAAATTTTTGACATGACATTTAAAATGTTCCTTTGCATGTAATAACACTGATAAGTTGATAACACATGTATAAACAAAGACAAACACTACACTGTTATAAACAAAGACAAAAATGAGGTAATTTATAGAAATTACAGCCAAATTAGTAATAATAATATAATAAAAACGTTTATTTCAGATAAAATCCATAAATCGTAATAGTAAAAACAAGTCAGCGCATAAATATATAAAAAAAAAAACAAAATAAAAGAATTCAATTAATAGCAATAACAATACATTACAATAAAAATAAAATAATAACATGTCAGTATTGTCCAGTGGATAAACACATCCATCTATGTTGGAACGGACATTCAGTGCGAGATGCAATCATCCTGAGGATGCTATTGCTACTGTCTCTCACTCGTCTTAATAAAGAATCAGCCTTTTTTTCGGATTATAGCTGGATAGCCATCCGTTCGAGCTTCTGCAAACATTAGCGACGCACTGCAATAGGGAGGTAGCCGCATCAGCATCCTAAAGATGTTAAATATTGAACGCGCAGGACATTGGCAGCCCGACAAGTATGATTTACCCATAGACTGCTCGCGTAAAACGATTGACAGTAAGCCTTAAACAAGGTGATTTTTACTAGAATGGAGCTGCGAGCGAATCTACGGTCAATCCCTCGGACCGCCAATGCCCTGCGCTCCCGCTCCAAATCTGCGTCATCAGACAAATCCTCTGTTACAATGTGCCCTAAATACCTAAAACTGGTCACTCTGCAGTGCCTCACCACACGATGTTATCGGAGGAACACATCTGGTACGGAGACACTGCATTTACCCTTAAAAAGCAGAACTTTACTTTTTGCTACATTATACATCAGTCCATGTTCCACCGCATACGTCTCACATATCATCAACAACTTACGAATAGCACCCACTGATGGTCCCAGCAGTGCCATATCGTCCGCGTAGCTAATATTATTGACGCATACCGGTTGTCATATCGATGGATATGACAACCGGTATGAGTGCTGCTGAGCTCACCGATGAGGTCATTAATGTACAGGTTAAATAACAAAGGAGAGGTCAGTCCACCCTGCCTAACGCCGCACTCCATGCCATATGGCTCGGACAAGGCTCCTGCCCATCTCACTTGGTTCCGCTGGCGGTGATACCACTCTTACACTCTTGCTCTTGTAATGCAAGGTGTAAATAAAAAAAAAATTATAAACAAATATTTTATTCTGAGACCTATGGAAAAAAGTGGTTCAAATTGCGGTATATGATAACTGAATATACGGTGTATCGACCCCTTAACGTTGGAACACTCTTTGGACCACTCTTTACACCACATCCTGTATACATAACGTTAGGTTTTAGGTTAAGGTTTGACTAGCTACTATTTCTGTCTTGTGTACCTACATAACAGTTTTATAAGTAAAATGTTTAGACAAAATTGGGGTCGAGCCTTGGTTTCAGACTGTTGTGTTTGTGTTGTGATGCGAATGTTTACATGTAAAACCAATTAGTAGCCCAGTTAGTTTGAGTTAGACCACTCGAAACTTATGTTTTTTTATCAAATAAATATAAAGATCACATACAAATTTTACGATTCCTTAACTTTGTTGTATTTGTTGAAATATTCAGTAGGTATGTTTATAACCCGCAGGCAAACAGAAAAAATCGAGAAACTTTTTTTTTTCAATATTCTCTTGTATGCCATGCTCGCGTGGTGGAAAATTGACGAATCCGTCGGGAACGAACGGGGAATACAAAGAAAATATCCACATTGCGGCTTTGTACGATATTTGATTGTGTCAACAAGTTCTACAAGAGACGCTTGGTTAGCTATGGATTAAAATATAAACTTGCTATCCAGAAGTTAGTTGACTACGAAATTGGATTTTATTTATAAGAATTTGGGGATTCACAAGATTCAATGTTTTCTGATAACAGAAACAAAATAGGAATTTCTTGTTATCCCTGTCATCAGTTCTGGATGGAGTATTATCTTCACCAACAAGCACAATCGAAGTGTCTCATGGCCATCGAAATCTAGGACTTTGTCACATGTTACACGTCTATGACAATGGCATAGTGGATGACCACTATTCGACATAGCTTCGTAGTGTGTCAGCGGTCTATGTATTTACATAGACCGCTGATTGACATTGATCAGCACTGACTCTTTGGGAAAGCTTGATATTGTACATGAACCACTCAAATTGAAAACATACTATTTATATATTTTGTGACGTATAGTCGTCTATGTTTTCTCAGGAGAGCCTCTACGCAATGTCACCGATGGCCGCTCGCTACTCTGCCGGCGCGCCCTGGCTCTACCTGCTCGCTGATATGCCCCGGGACTCACAGGTAAACACCTTCTTTGTTTTTATATATTAAATAACTACGGAAATTGTTAAAAGGTGTATCAATGCACAAGAAGCATATGCATAGTAAGTAGTAAATTTTAAGTTAAAAGACTACGATGTTTAGCTTGGCTGAAGCTTAATTTTGCGTTAAGAGTCTTTTTGTAGGTACGGCGTCACGAAAGTACTTACTTCAGATTTCTAGAATTACAGGCTTTCAAACTTCGAACCTATAACTCGTTTGCATATACAACACTATCATATTACCGTAGTGCGATGAAAATCTGAATCTTCACGCACAATTTTCCGTCAGGCAAGGTTCACTTTGTCATGGCAAGAATGTCCCTGTAATTAGTAAAACAAATTAAGGCAATAAGAGATCTCTGCCGCGTCCACTCGCGATCGATAATCGTTAAAGGTGTCAGTTCTACGTAAGAATTTATAGAGTGGAATAAATAAAAGCGCGTTTATAGGTACTTAGTTTGCGATTTTCTTCAGAAAGTGACGCAATAACATAACTTACGAACACAATTAGGACGTAAATTATATTAAGTTACACAGAAAACGTAAAATATATACAAAACATGCCTACTTAAAAAGTTCTTTTGAAAATATTCGCATGAATTTGTAGCTAATTATATGGAAATAAACGTAGCAAGTAATTGCTGTCGCTGGAAGCAAATATATAGTTACAAGTTAATAATAACTTTTTGCGGTTAAACTTTCACGCGAGAGTTACGCTTTACCACAGACAATATAATAGTTGTGCTCGGACAGTGGTCCTCGCTCGGCGCGGACTTTATTCGAGCGGTATATAGTCGTTATGTTAAACGATGCATACTATTTAATTATGTCTACCTACCTTTTATATGTGCGTTGGGTTCCACTATAATTTCTGTAACATACACGTAACTTTACTCGTAATAGTAATATTACTCGTTTCGTACAAGTTTCTGCATTGACCGCAGCTCCTATTCAACTTTGATAGTAATTATACTCTGCCAAGCAAATTTCTAAAGGACAACAGAACGTCTCTTAATTCATATACCTAAGTACTATTTACCATATCTTAGGAAAAAGCATTAGCATTTCATAAAATTGTTCAGCTGCCTTATAATATTTCCAATACACTTGCTCCTGTCAATGCAAACAGTTTGAAAACACGAGTGCTTCACAAACAGCCATGAGTTTTCTTCGTCACAATAAACCAACAGAATCTTGGCTTTACGCTTTCTGTATCTATTATATTCAACGAGTTCTTTCAGAAGTTGACTATCTCAGTCTTCCTGCTTGCTTTTCTCATAAACTCATCATTTCGGGCTAAGATTGTACAGTGATTATAAACATGAGTGTATAACGAAGGTGGCCACTAGCGGTGCGGAGATGCGCACACGCCGCTCGTTCTCCGTGAACCCCGCGGTCGAAGTGCTGCAGCGAGGAGCCTACAACAACTATATGGAGAGAGTCGCACACAACAACAGGAACTTCCTCGACCGAGTCGGAAAGCGAGGTTAGAGTATAAACAAGTAATATCTAAATGAAAAACAAATGAAATATGCACGAATTGGGTGTATAGTCGACCCCGCTTTCGACAACAATTCTCAGTAAACTGAAACTTCTCAGTAAACTGAAACTACACTATCCAAATGTCACATAGACAAATATACCTTATTGTTTTGTGACGTGCAAGTAACATTCAACCTTAAGGTCGTAAAGCATTTAAGAGGTCAACTATACATCTGGAATGAGAATGAATTAAATTCGTAGATAGAGAAATTTATAAATTTATTAACATACATTTTCCCAATATTTGAGAAAGTGCCCGTATGATGCATGTATTTTTGATGAATGTGCATGAACCCCAGTTTAAACCTTTTACAAAGTACTGTGTGTAATGTAGTTTTTTCTATTTTGTAGGATCCTGGAGGAGTCAAAACTGAAGTAGTAGAATCCAGCTGTTGTTAGACCTCGTGTAATCGACTTGTAACCGCTACAGTTATGCGCTTCCAATATAGATTTGTACAAAGTTTACCCTTGTTATTAGCAACTAAACACATGTATGTAGAGAATCTGTTGTGAGCAAAATAAAGATAATTTGTTTATAGTAATAACTGTTTATTTTATCATATTCCTAATGTACTTTCTGGAAAGTATACTCTCCGAATATAGTAAATAAGGTTACATATTCAGGGTCATAAAGAACCTTTAAGGGTAAATAAGGTCCAGTCACTGATTCATTAGTCTAATGGAAAACGTTCCAGGAATGCTAAGACCCTAAGAGATTCCTGAAAACCAATCGCCTAAAGACTCCAAGGGTATATATATTTTATACAGCTCATTTATTATTATTGACTAAATAAGCCGAAATTGAACTGACATATTCACGAGAAATATCAATAAAGTAATTGTTATTTCATAATACATCAGTCAGAAATACGTCACTGGGATATTCGGATTACAAACCAGTGTATTTCATGCTGATTTTAACTAACAGTAGCTGTCAATGGCCTAGAATTAATTATTCTTATTCATAACAAACTATAGAATTATATGCATGCAGTAGACTGATATAAGAACGTATCAGTCTACTGAATGCATACCTATATCTTCCAAAAAGGTCTACCTATTTCTTCATAAAAAATGGGTGAAAGTTCACCATTTCCCAAATTATACCATAATACGTAGGGCTAGTCTTTGAGTGAGATAGTAGCTAATATGACCTGGTGGTGCGTGAAGACCGGCAGTGGTCGGGTGAAGCGGCGCATGCCGTCGCTGTCCATCGACCTGCCCATGTCGGTGCTGCGCCAGAAGCTGAGCCAAGAGAAGGAGAGGAAGCAGCAAGCCCTCCGCGCAGCTGTCAACCGGAACTTCTTGAACGATATTGGCAAACGAAGTGGGTTTAGTAACAAGGATCATATGGGAACCGTCTCGTCCACGATGAAGGAATAGAGTTAGGAACCTGGAGATTAATCTAGCGTTAACTTTCAATGTAATAGTGTGAAAACTTGCAACTTTGGCAAACACACAACATCATTATCATCATTGTTGATTGTGGTCTTTGTTTTCTTGTTATTGCTTATTTCTTTGTATCTGTAAGTGGTTTAAACAAATTACTTTATCGTGGATGGGGTGCCTTAGATTGTAGAACTTGAGATGTTGAGCTACTGCATGATGTTTGTCTTTTGAGAATTTAACTGACAAATAGCGTTGGCTTATGGTTTCATCATAGACATTTTTATGTTGAGAACTATTGTCAAAAATAGAACCTGCATGATCCAGGCGATCGTTCATTTCGTCTTAGTAGCTATTAAGTGAAAGCTGAACATTGTACGATAGAACTAGATCTCTCATTAAGTATGCACTTTGCCTGGAAATACATAACTGAAGATGGAGTTTCTCTAGACCACTTTTACCCTTTGTTTTGGACCTAATTCTAACAAGCCCAGGAATATAGGTACAACTCTGTAGCTATAGATTATGTTAGAGGCTTTTCCCACATCTAATAACATCTTCAAGCATGTTAGTATCATAGAATGTTTTATTTAGGATCAAAGCATGCAAGTCAAACAATAGTTCTCAGAATTATGCCTAGTATATGTAATGTTTAACGAATTAACTGTTAATTAATTGTTTTGTTTTGCAGGCTTCCAATGGTCCCCTTCGGTACAAGCTGTCAGATACTTCTAAAAGCGTAATATCACCAACCAAGAAATGCCTGCATACGTAGACGTTATCTGAGACCCATGTTTCTAAAGCATCTGTTAAAATAGCCACGTTTGAATATACTACATAACATATTCCATATATATTGTTAAAAAGTAGTGTAGGAAGCATCAGATATTAGAAAATGTTTAAAACAGTAGACTATTTGGAATGTATAGTATTATAAAAATGCGCATGATACCTTTTTATCGATATTTGTGTTGTAAATTAGGCAAAGTACAAATTAACTGTTCGTTTGTAGATTAAATTGAATTTTATTTAGCTACTTAGATATAAAATAATTCAGCCATTTGTTGTAATAATTATGCTAATTTATTTTAAATGTTATTGCTCTATAATTAGCTAGTTACACTGGCAATCTTTTATGCGCACCATAGCATTGTAATAGTATTAAATTATTGTAATAAAAAGATGCAATAAACGTCTTTTAGATTACTTGTTGTTTCATTCATATACCTACCTCTACCACTACCTAAGTGATTTTTCACAGTAGAATTGAATTACCATAACATTTGTAATCATTATCGTGAGGAAAACCGAAATTTTAATCTGTGGGCTTAGCACGACGCTTTCTTTTTCTACTCTAATATAATAGAAATCGCTTGTCTACATTTATCGGTAGAAAACTGTCAACTGTCTACACGGAAACATCAATTTTGTCTACTCTTCCGTCGACAAAACGCTTCTCTACGGTTCTCTTGGTAAACCTGCAGATCAGTGAATGACATTGTAGAAAAAAGAGTACCTACATCATTACGTATTTCCCAAAATTCAACAAAGTACCTAAGTACCCACATGATTAAAATTTAATTGTAAATAAAAAAATACCCGATATATTCTCACTTTCTATAGCAATCAAGTCAATATTATACCCTTAGGTAATTGGCAGCATATCTTTACAACCGTTAAATTCATTTATAGGGAATTTATTCAAATTTATCGATATCAATCCTCCGAAAGTAGCAATCGAATATTTAAATACAAAAAATTGGGATCAAAAGCGTAATTTTCTAATATTCAAGGGTGCTTTTAAAATCAGAAGCTATAAAAAGAGCTTATAAATGAGAGTAGGTCAGCTTTGGTATTAATTACGCAAAAGTTGATTGAATTCGTTAAAGAATTTACGAAAACAAATAAAAGTTTGTGAATGGAAGACAACCTGACAACGCATCAATTATTATATTTACATCGCATAGAGGTTGCGAATAGGCCTTTCAATAGGTGGTAGGGGATGTTGTGAAGTTCAAGATGTCACAAGAAATAACAAGCTTCTGGAACTGAGGCGTAACTGTCGGTAACACAAATGTGGTGAGTGGTACGGAACTCAACACCTCGTATTATGTACACAAGCATTTCACCCCGTTATTGGGAAATGAATCACTCTCGTTCCATCCACTCGTGAGATGGGAACTGTAATTCAATATACATAATAGGCCGGCAGTAAAATGCCAACATCTTTTACTTTGGAGACTCTTCTTGGCCCATCTGTTGAGCCTATATTTAGCACTATCTCCTAGATACTTTATACCAAAAATTAGTTACACTTAGCCGCCCTTGCCGTTTTTTCTGTTATTAGGTTTTGCTTCGGGCTACCCTCGCATTTTTTTGTTAATTAGCCATATCAATTTCATGATGCCCTGCTGACGGTATAATTAATTAGCCTTGTCAGTGAGGAGAAAATTTGCTTGGATCGGTGATTGGCATATTCGAAAATACTTATTAGAAATCCATCTCCTTTGTCATTTATTGTGACAGTCAATTAAAAATGTTTTAGGATATATTATTTTCTTTCATCTTCATCAACTTTATGTTAATCGTGATGGGTAAAATAATTACTTGATTAATTTTTGCCCATTGGTTTTTAGATTGAGTTTTATGCTTATTTGGACACTGTCATCGTTGATTTTTATTCCATAAGTACATCTGGTGTTAAATAATTACTTAACTGAATTCAAGACAATCAGGCAGGGCCTTGCAGTTATAAATCAAAATGTATGAGATGGTAGCTACAAAACTAAACACATGCGTCAGCATAATTTGGTAGTTCGTTTGTTACGTCACTCAAAGTCAAAGTCAAATTATTTATTTCAAATATGTGCCTATTTGAAATTAATAATTGGCATTTTTGAATGTCAAAATTTACAAAAAAATAGAATTGATTATAGTCGCCCCTTCCAAAAGGTAATTTCTTATGGAGAAGAATAAGCAAGAAACTCCACCGTTACTCTTTTGAAAATGTTTTACAATATTTTGTATAGGTACATTTATATAATTATACAAATACAGTGCAACCAGTTTGATTTTGTCTAGCACTCTTCCTAACTCAAACATCATAGGGCAGACAGCCCTCAAAACCACCCTTGACCACAACGACCACCCGTTGGGGTGAAGGGTGGATTTGAGGGCTGTCTTTTGAAACCTTTAACATTTTAACGTGCTGATTTTCAAATATGTTTAATAGTTAGGTTGTTCTTCTTAGTCCATTTTATTATGTTCCACAAACTATATGAGTGGTTGGGGTTACCGCAGAGGCTGGTGGATCCTGCAGAGCTGCACGAGGGTCGCGCGCGGCCGAAGCGCAAGATGCCGTCCCTGTCAATCAACAACCCAATGGAGGTGCTGCGCCAGCGGCTGATCCTCGAGGTGGCCCGTAAGCAAATGCGCGAAGCCAACCAACGGCAGGCCGTCGTCAACCGGCTGTTCTTGCAAAATGTTGGGAAACGAGGTACGTTAGATTATTATATAATTGACCAAATTAGTCCGACCTGAACCTTAATTTTATACATGACTAAAGTCCAGCCTTATTTAAGTATGTGACCAAAACACTGCTAGTTCAGCAGGTTCTTAACAATAAAGTTTTTATGTCATTGGGTGGCAAATAACTAATGTTAAATTTTTATTTGCATGGATATGTGCATTACTATAATACGAGAAGAGGTTGACAGACTATCTTAGAAACTAATGTGTCAGTAATTACACCGGTACATGAACTCAAACTCAAAACTCAAAGCATTTATTTCAAATAAACCAATTACAGGCACTTTTGAATTGTCAAGGGTTCGGTCAGTCAGTCAGAAAGATGAAGCTAGTTGCCCATTCCAAAGCGTAGGTACCTGTGGAGAAGAACGGGCAAGAAACTCCAAGGACACTCTTTTAAATCAACGTATTATGGTTACAAAATATTGTTTACATCATTCATTTTGAAATTATACATGTGAGAACGATGCAAAACGTAAAAGCGTCCGTAATAAAAAGATTACAACAAAAACAAAAGTAATTCAAAAATTAAAGTTAAAATAAGCCGGGGCAGCTAAGAGATGACCAGTCTCTACTGACGGCGCCCGTTCACGAACATGACGCGTGGATCAGCACCATTCAGCTCAACCATTTTGAAGGGAGCTAAATGATCCAACACACGCGCCACCATCAGCGAGACATTAGAGTGAGCACGACATACTCCCAGCCACCAGGGCACATTCAAGTCAATGAAAGACGTATCCAGTAAATGGCAGCTTTATAGTACATAGTACTCACATAACAATGTGCTGTGCAGCTATACAATACTAAGAGATTGAATTTATACAATGCAAAGAGTTTTTAAAATCTTTAGCAGCTCCAACACTATTTTCAATACCTGATCAATTAGTTTTTGCGCCCTTGTGGAGCAGGACCAGCGTTGAGCCAAGCATTTTTATCAGCAATGTAATCCCCCAATTTATAATATGCTTGGCTAAATAGCGTGCGTTTTATACAAGATTTAAATTTCATCTCTTTCAGTTGAAGTATGTGGGGAGGTATTTTATTGTAACATTTTAAACAGTACCCCATGAAAGATGAGTCTACTTTAGCCAGCCTGAAACCTGGTTGAACTAATTGGTCCCTATTTCTAGTGATATAATTGTGTCTTTCACCTCTTTTACTAAGATGTAGATTTTTCCTTACGTACATGATGTTTTCATAGATATATTGACAAGGTACCGTCATGATGTTAATTTCTTTAAACAGTTCCCTTAGAGAGTCGCACCTGCGGAGGCCATATATGGCTCTGATGGCTCTTTTTTGCAGAATCAAAATAGACTCGATGTCTGCAGCCCGTCCCCATAGTAAAATACCGTACGACATAACATGGCGGCTATTATGAGCTCTATGAGACCGCAATGGGGATTTGTGGAATAAAAGTACCTACACAGATCCCCATCAATGGGGATTTGTGTACTTTTGTTCCACTAATCCCCATTAACAATCCCCATTGTTGATGGGGATTAGTGGAATAACCCAGAAATGATTAAGGTGGTGATACTTTTCTGCTACGCGCAAAGACAACTACTAATTACATGCAGTACCTACATGAGCAAAGTTCCAAGCCACCTTTGAAAAACCAATTTAGCGATGCTCTTTTTTCAAAGAAGAGTGTCCAATCGAATTAGAATCCTGTAACGTGATGTCAGCACCTGCACGTACTTAAAACTTCTGGTGGTACATAAATGTAGGACCATAATGTTGTGATATTTTTCTAGATGAAAAAATCGAATCCTACTTATTCAGCACAAGTTACCTATTTACCTCGTTGACTTTTCGAAGTTGTCCTTAATTATAACGAGGTAGCCAATATTTTGTTATTTGGTAGGGATTATTTTGGCATTTTTATCAGAGAAAGTATTATATATTTTGGTATATCTACAACAATTATTAAATTAAGTACCTTAAGGTTTTCCAATTTCAGTGTGTTGTTAGAACGTCAAGCTTCAATATTAGTAAAAACGTTAAATCTTATGTTAAGAACATTTTTTTTTTATATTGTTTAATTATTTTTATTTATAATATTTATGTAGGTATATATATTTATTTTTTTTTTTTAATTTTAATATTGTATTATATATTTTTTTGTATATTATATCACTTTAATTTTCTTAAAGGTTGTGATATTAACGATTGTTTTTCTGTTCAGGATTCTGGGCCAACTCTGCTTCGACCCGCTACGACAACTAGAGCATTCAGCAACTGACTCCTTTCAGTTTCCTGCGAGGTGTCACCACTGCCTGGCTGGAAATAAGATATTACGTCAACACATCACTATAAAACCTCCTGAGACGCCCAATAAAAAAAAATGTTTACTTTTCAATAAATTGTTTGTGCAAATGTTAAATTCAAGAGTCGTATTTTTCCTTTTGGTTTTTCGCGGCATGAATTGTGGTAGGTTTAGAAAATAATATAAAACTTTAATGTATTTACCTTCCATCCGATATACGATACTAAGTAAATGTCCACTACGTCTACGTCACCCTTTGTCAATTTCATTAAAGCTTGTGCTAAAAACATGAATGTGTACATTAATTACAAAAATATACGATATGTTAGTTTAGTTGTGACAGCTAACGCTAAGCTTGTTTAATTCAAGATTATCACTGTACTTTCGATTCGAATGATGATTTATAAAATGGTGTGTGTTATCCAGCTCAACATGCACCCATAAGTTGTCGTAATACCTTGTTTGTGGTGATCACAGCTGTCCCAACTCTCTATTGTATTTCCATAATAGTATTTTTCTACGCTTGTTAATTGTTGTTACTTACGAGTAGAATGTTACATAACTTCAAAGTTACCACGACATTCTTAGGTGTCTCCATCATGATATTTTTTCCTTTTCATAATTAGTTTTTGTGCCAAAATTCCCAATAAATAGAGTAAGTATAGATAGCCTCATAGAATATACTTTTATGTTCAATACGCCATTACCTAATTATTTTTACATTAAACCTTATTCATGTAAACGTATTAGACGTTTGCTGTTAGCCTCTACGTAATATATATGTACAGAGTAGTTTAGTGTACTATCTATTTTTACGTTCCAAAATTGATCTCTTATAGCATATAAATGGTAGGAAACATGTAATAGTTCATACATTATAAATTACGTTCAATAAAAACGTTAAATTATTAATTTGTGTTTCATTAAGCGTGTCATGGCATGGCATGCGGCCCTCTAAATAGTGTTACACTGACGGAGTATGTTCGATTGAAGTTCCTAGAAAATTACTATTTTGGGAATAACGTAGCGAGCGTGAAAGAGGCACTTTGATATAGTATCTGTGCCATGAAGGAATCTATAATTAAATACAGGCACAAAGAGGAAGATATTCTGCAGGTAACATGGAATTTCGGGTACTTACCTGCCTTAGTAATTATAAGGTAGGTGCCTACCTCATGTTATTCGAAGGTGCAAGCAATTGTGGAACGCTAGGGAAATGTTCTAAATAAAAAGCTCAATCAAATTCGCGCCGCTGACACCGGCTGGCGGCCAAGACCCTTTGACCGACATTAATTAGTTTTTTTTTTCGTCAAAAATGGTTGTCAAGAGATAAAATTACAGTAGGTACAGGAGCACCAATTTTATAATGTACTTACGTCAAGCCGGAAACAGAGTCAGAAAACATATTGTCAGTTGGGTATAGACTGTATGGGTTCATAATACTCAATGACTTTTTTCGTCGACCCCAAGTGAGCGTATGAAATTAATGAGAATCAGTAAAAGTCTCTTTGATTTTCCATCAATACACTAACACCATATACCTACAACATTAGCTTAAAATAGAATTTAGGTATTACTCCTAATGTACCTATACAATAATTATAGGCGTAACTACGTACTTAACGAACAAACGTTCAAGGAAAAAAAAAAGACATTGGACAAAAGCTGCTTACTAAACTAGTAGTAAAACTAGTTAATAAAATAATAGTAAGTAATTTTGTTTATTAAGAAACGTTTTGTAAATGCTTTACTAAAATTAACTATTTCTCCGAAGATATATCACCTTTACGACTCTCCACTGCGCTCTGCTAAGCTTTTCCTCAGAAATGCATGGCGCATTAAATATTACTTCCTTGTAATATCATGAGGGTAAAACGATAGATACTTAGCTCGACACGGTAAGAGAGCCCCGGGCTCCATCTACGTGCTATAATTAACGTGATTGAATTTAAACCGACGCCTCCAGAGCCACGTGATTTCATTACTCTTCAACACATTTTCGGTACCGTGAGGACTGAGGACTTTCGCTCAACTATGTTACCAACATCATGTATTATTTAAACGAATTTCCTAGGTATTTAACTTTGGAACGCTTTTGTATTTAAGACCTTATATGGTTTCCTGGGGCTGCAGATTCGACTAAGATAGCGATCGCTTTACGACCGAATTCGGTCGCAAAGTCGTAATAGACGGTCAAAATTTTCGTGCTTGTCAAGCAATTTCGACCGTGTACCTAAGTACCGTTTAAGCTTGTGTGTGCCACTTCCTAAGTTAATCTTAGAAAATCTGAACTAACTTTCGGTGAAGCAACATCATGGGGAACACCGCAACGCTGTAAACCGTGATTCGGAAATCGTAAACATACAGTCAAGGAAATTAATTGTTAAGCAAATTGACATCCCACGCCAATTTTTCTTTTCATAGCCATTTCAAACAACTATCAAAATGTAATTTGGTAGTTAACTTGCTTAACATTTTTTTTTTAACTTTACCTAAGCAAGAGAGGCTGTTGGAGGAAGCGTTAGTGAGCGGTCCACTGCTGAAGACCTCATAACTTAGGGACGCGTCGTATGTGGTCGCGATCCACAGCATTCAGGGGACGATGACCAAGAAGAAGAAGCAAGATTTAGTTCAATCAATTATGAGCTCATACTTCTCGGTAAGGGAAAAAAACTGCGAAGAAGATAAAAGTAAATATCCGCCTTATGGTTTAACAGGCAGATATTTACTTTTATCTAGGTATTATATGTAGTTTTGTAGAATCATTTTTACACGACTATGGCGAAGCAAAAAGGGGGGTTATGATTTTGACCGTTATGCATGTATGTTCATCTGTTTCCTCATAACTCCTTATCATAATTTGACAAATGAATGTCAAATTATGATAAGGAGTTTAGTTATGTATCGTTGGAAGCGTCTTGATCGGTCGCTGGTTATAGGCTATGTGACGGCAGTTTAAATTCAATATGGCGCCCTTTAGAATACATAATAGTCTGAATATCACTATGAACATGTATTAAATACATTCAAATATATTACGCGTTAGTTGTTTATTTAATAGACGATAAATACTGAATAGTTTGTACATAACAATTTCAGATGAGAATATTTTCTTTAGTAGTCGGGTTTTAGTTCATGACCTTACTTTTTTTGAGCTGCACCTCGTAAAACTGCAGTGCTATTCTGTAACCTTCTCACCGTGAAAACTTAAATGAAGTGAACGTGGAGTGAACTGTCAGTGTCATCCCACCTGATACTAGGGATGGACCAAGGATTACATTTACAATCATAATCGAGATTTTAATAATATTTTTATGCTAATACTATTGATCATAAACAGTTAACTGATTAAATAAACGCAATCCCATGACCCAACGGCGATGTGTTTTGAAGAAGCGATAGTGGACTGAGTCGACTAGACTGTGCGACGTTATTCAGCATTGTTATTAACCCAAATCTATTCAATAAGAAGAGATAACCGAGTATGTCAAGTGATCGAATGCTAAAAGTGTGCCTGGCTGACGGACCATAGAATTCATCCCCTCACAAACTATGTGGAAACCTAACTATACGATGTGTGTGTCTGTGTGCATAAGCCATTTCAATAAAAAAACGTGCGGATTATTTTATAAGTACCTACCTTTCTAATATTTTACTATAGGTAGGTAAATTTATACCGACCAATAATAAAATTAATACGCATGGCCAATAATAAAATAATATTCATAAAATCACCGTCATCAATACTATAACAAAATTCAACAGTTCAACTGACACTCGCGCAGCGCGCGCACCGGCCGCCGGCGGGCGGCTAGGCTCACTTCATCCAGCCCAAGTGAAGTGATGTTGCTATGGCAACGAGAATCGAGTGAAGTGATAAGATCACAACACTCGCGCGTCGCGCTCAGCGATTCACTTCACCTAGCCTAGTGATAAGATCACGCCGCGCTTGCGCGTGAGGCGCTGTTATTAAAATATCAAGTTGAGCTCTTTTTTTTTGCCGTTTTTTATTTTTAAATGCGCGACAGACAAAAATTTGGTTTTACCACCTTTATCTCAAAATCCAAAATGGCGTCTACAATTATTTTTCATCAGGGGTGTCGTTTTCATGGTTTTTTTGGGTGTTAAAGCCGATAGTGAGGTCAAATCTGAAAGGCAAGATGGCGGCTGCGAAAATATTCAGTTTTTTCATTAAAGGTATCGTTTTTATGGTTTTCGGGGGTTATAAATCCGATACTGAGGTTAAAATTAAAAGCAAGAAGGCGGCTGTGAAAATGTTCAGATTTTTCATCATGGGTGTCGTTTTCATGGTTTTCGGGGGTGTTAAAGCCGATAGTGTGGTCAAAATTAAAAAGCAAGATGGCGGCTGCGAAAATGTTCCGATTTTTCATCATGGGTGTCGTTTTCGTGGTTTTCGGGGGTGTTAAATCCGATAGTGAGGTCAAATCTAAAAAGCAAGATGGCGGCTGCGAAAGTTACCAAAACCTTTTGGAATAAGAAAACCAAATTGAAATTTCTGACTGAATTTCTGTTTTGCTATTTTATTTAGAAAACCCCTTAATAGTAACGTTTCAACACTTAAATACTAGTTTCGCAATAATGTAAAATGATCAATAGAATTAGCATAAAAATATTATTAAAATCTCGATTATGATTATAAATGTAATGCTTGGTCACTCCCTAGCATCAGTGGGATGACACTGACAGCTCACTCCACGCGAGTTTTCACGGTGAGATTTTTACAGAATCGACATGCTGATTGCAACGAACGGTTACAATAATAATGAATGAACTGATGTCTGAACGTCCGCATATTTGTTATTATAGTGACCTCTTTTAATAAAGTAGGATTTCTTTAGCTGTTAACTATAAAGATTATTATGTTACTAAAGCGGACCTTAAGCTGCCGGCCGGATCACCGGTAGAATGAAAAATGTAATGTAATATAAGGTATGGTCTTGTGCTGGCTGGAAACCCACACACTGTCGTCCAGGGAGGTAAAAATGGAAAAGAATTTGCAAGAAATTATTTGCTAGATTAGAAGAACTTAAGGGTGAACTAGGGGTAGTGAAACAAGCCATTTGTATCCAATTTTGCCGCCTTCCAATTTGAACTAATCGCCTTGAAACTAATCGAAGATAGGGAGCCAATAAGGTCCGTATTACAAAACGTTTCTCAAGTCCAGTTTGATCGTCAATCAATCGATCACTGTTTAGTTATAGAATCAGTACTTGAGCATCGGTCTTATTCCAGAACGGTAATCAATCTATACTCAGCTGAATCGAGACTCAAATCGATCTTCAAGCAGTGATGTGTATTGTCTATCAATCAGCCTGTTTTCGTTTTATTTAATCTACCAAGTTTATTCTGATAATCTTCACAGGATTAGAAATATGTTTATGAACCCAATTATTTAGGAATTCAGCGTTATTATGGCAATCCTGACTTATTTGGCGCCTGAATTACATTGGCCAGAAGGCGTTGTCGAGAAATACTTATTTGTGACTTTTCTACAGACGATTTTGACCACGCGTCCAAATAACCTTGGCGTTGGATTTTTTGTTGTTTTTTATTCATTTTTGTTACTTAAATACAGCTAAGAAAAAAGCGCGGGAAACATAACTTTGTGGACGTGTCCTTTTTTACTTAAATTGAAAATTATTAATTAACTTGTATTATAGGATCAGTAGTAGTAGTTTTAGTGTTTTATCTTCTTTCACTTATATTTTAATTTTAGTTTTGTATATTTTCTTCAGTAGGGTAAGTTTTTTTCACTAATATTTTATAGCGCGGGAAAATGAAAGACCCGCCTGACCCGGGGGACTTTGTTCCCCCGGCAGGCAATTTTGTTACAATAATGTCCAACGAATCGGGCATGGATACCGATGGGTCGTCGTCAGCTCGCCATCTTAAAAGAAGCCGCGTGCATGTGTGCAAAAATTGCAATAAACGCCGTCGTACCCGAAAAAACCTAGGTTCCGAGTCTTTGGGTTGTGGTTGCTTGGACTCTACTCCTCCCTCTGTAACTCCATCGGAGCCTAAAAGCTCTGAAACAATTATTGTATGTAAAGATATTCCGGATATTTCTGCTCCGCCTTCAGTTATTCCCACTCAGATTGGTCGAAAAACTTATGATAAAACTGACAGCGCGCCATACGTTGTTCACGTACAAAAAATATTAGTATCACCAGATGATGGAACGTCATTGCACCCTATTACATTTGGCAAGTTCCTAAAACACAACGCTTTCCAAAATATTATAAACGGTAGCGTCAAAAAATCGGACGTAATAAAATATCTATTTCTTTTTCCAATTTCCTGGACGCAAATTCTTTTATTACACATAATAGCCTTGAAACATATAATTATAAAGCTTTTATACCTACTTTTAATGTCACTAGAATGGGTTTAGTGCGTGGTGTTCCTGCGGAATGGTCTCCGGAGGAAGTTATAGATAATATAACGGTACCAATTGGTTGCGGTCCAATTTTAAAAGTCAGACGTCTCAATTTTAAAACTGTTGTTGATGTTACAACCATTTGGAAACCATCCCAATCTATAGTTATTACTTTTGATGGGCAGATTCTGCCTAAAAGAATTTTTATGTGTTATAATGCATTACCTGTAGATTTATATATTTTCCCTACTGTACAGTGTTTCAGCTGCTGTCGTTTTGGTCACACAAAAATTCAGTGCAGGTCTAAACCACGTTGTTATAAATGTGGCCAAGGACATACGGGGGACAGTTGTGAAAGAGAACAAGAAAGTGCATCTTGCTGCCTTTGCTCCGGTTTTCACTATGCTACTAATAAATCTTGCCCAGAAATGTCTAGGCAAAAATTAATTAAAACATACATGGCACAAAGTTCAGTATCTTATGCTGAAGTGGCAAAAATGTATCCCCCAGTTACTAAATCGTGTGCCGATACACTTTTATCTTCTCCTTCCAAAAACTTTGCAGATACTCCATCTTTCCCTTCAACTAATAGAGTACCTGTTTCAAGTAGCTATAAAAAAACTGTCTTCCTTAAACCACGCTCACCACCCAAACCTGTACAAGGATATAATAAAGAGGCTCACAATGCCATTATTAAAGATTTCAACATTCCCCAACCATCAAATGGTTGTGCTTTTTCTAATCATGGACAAATTGAAGCAAGTTTTTCTATAAACGATTTTCTTTCTGCATTACACAATCTTCTGTCTCAGTTCAACATTTCACCGTCCAACGTTGCCCCATCTTTCAATGTATCTCAATCCATTCATAATGGACAACACATCCAAAATAATCCAGTGGAACTGCCGCAGTCTAGTAAACAAAAAGAGTGATGTTATATATTATATATCTTATAAATAAATATGAGCCATTTGCTTTTGCTTTAGCAGAGACTTGGCTCAAATCTAATCATAGCTTTAAAATTAATGGTTATTTAACCATTAGAGAGGATAGATCTGATGGGTATGGTGGAGTAGCTATACTTATCAAGAATTCTATCTCTTTCTCCACCATTACATTACCTCCTCATAGTGAGGAAATTTCTATTGTAGCTATTAAAGTGCATCATACTTGTCTTGTTTCTATTTACATTCCTCATCCCTCTTTTTCTGTTCTTCAAGAGATGAATAATCTTGTTTCTTTTCTTCCAAAGCCATTATTAATACTGGGGGATTTTAATTGCCATCACCAATCATGGGGTTGTGCAACTTCTACCTGTTATGGCGATGAGTTACTAGATATAATAGACTTACATAACTTATGTATTTTAAATTCAGGAGCTGCCACACGTCGTTCAGATCCCAATCAGAACCAAAGCGCAATTGACCTTTCTATCTGTTCTCCAAACTTAGCCTCTTCATTAACTTGGCATACTTTAACCTCTACTCATGGTAGTGACCATTTTCCAATAGTTATTTCTTATCCTCTTTCCAAACCAAATGCACCATTAAGGAAATCAAACGTAAAATATAAACTACCTAATAGAAATAGTAATGACTGGGACAAATTTAGGAAAATTGTTGACAGTAAGCTTTGCTCCTTGCCTGTAATTTCTGATGGCAATGAAAATAGTTGTGCTGAAGCTTTAGCACTCATAGTAATTGCAGCGGCAGATGACGTTTTTCCTGTAAAAAATAACAACATTAGTACAATTCCCTCGCCGCCGTGGTGGGACTCTGAGTGCACTGAATTGATTAAGAAACGTAAAGAGGCTGAATACAATTATAACCTTGATATGTCTGATATTAATTTTGATATAGTTACTAAGTTAATTAATGAAACATACAAACTTTTTAAAAAGAAAAAAATTGATTCTTGGCGTAACTTTTGCTTATCAATTTCACCGAATACTCACCCTACGATTGTCTGGCGCAACATTCGTAGATTTAGGTCCATTTATAACAACTCTTCTCCTATCCCTGTTTCTTTAGCCAGTGAATTTTTGGATAAATTAGCTCCGCCTTGGGTTCCTGAGGCTATTTGTACTAATAATAGCCTGTCTCGCGTATCCAATAATCAAGACACTCATTCGACGCTAGATCTTCCATTCACTCTCACTGAATTAAAGGTTGTTATTCATAAGACTAATGATTCTGCACCAGGCATTGATGGCATCCCGTATTCCTTTTTTTCTAATTTAAATGACGACGTCCTCAGCTATTATTTACAACTTATTAATTGTATTCTATATACAGGGAACATCCCTGTTGAATGGAAACGTCAAATGGTGTTGCCATTCCTTAAACCAAATAAAACTCCTGATGCTTCTTCCTATCGTCCCATAGTTTTGTCTTCAATTCTGATGAAATTAGCGGAACACTTAATAAAAAATCGCCTAGAATGGTATGTTGAAAGTAAGGGTCTTTTGGCAGAATCACAATATGGCTTTAGAAAGGGTAAAAGTACAATTGACTGTTTATGTATTATAACATCTGATATTCGGTTATCCTTCTCTAATAACCAATCCACCGTTGCAGTTTTCCTTGATATTAATGCGGCATATGATAATGTTGTATTATCGGTTTTACAAAATAAATTAAAAGCCTTACAAGTTCCTTTGAATTTGTCGAATTTGATTATTAATATCTTGACTGAACGCTCTGTTAACATGTTAATAGGAGACCATGAGATATCACATCTTGTATGGAGGGGTCTCCCACAGGGTTCTGTGCTCAGTCCCCTTCTATACAATATTTACACTTTTGATTTAGATCTATCCTTAACTAGTCACGTTACGGTTCTTCAATATGCCGATGATTTATTATTATATTCTGCAAGTCAATCTGTTGAGCAAGCTAGCTCTGCTATCAATTCTGCTTTATCTATTTTGGAGTCATGGTTACATCTAAACGGTTTGGATTTATCCACATCTAAAAGCGCGGCTGTTTTATTCACCCGGAAGAGAAATATACCTATTCCAGTTGAAGATAAATTCAGATATCTAGGTATAATACTTGACTGTAAATTAAGTAGTGTCCCTCATTGTGAATAGATTGTTAACAAATGCGAAAATCACCTAAACATGCTTAGATGCCTCTCTGGTGTGTGGTGGGGTGCACATCCCTTTTCTTTGAAACTCATTTACAACGCAATCATCAGAAGCACTCTGGATTATGGATTGTTCGCTCTAGAACCTGGTAGTGTAATGGCTTTTAAAAAATTGGATCGCATATGGTCTAAAGCATTACGCATTATTTCAGGTGCAATGAAGTCTAGTCCCATTAATGCACTTCAAGTGGAATGCGGAGATGCTCCTTTAAGCATTAGAAGACAATTCCTATCTGACAAATATTTGTTCCGGATTCTTCAATTCTCAACTCATCCTCTCATTCCTAAACTGGACGCTTTAGTGTTGCAGTTTGAATCTTCAGATTACTGGTCCCATAAACGTGCTCCTTGTTTAGTTGTAAGTTATAAAATATTTCTTTCACTTTCTTCTCCTATTTTCCGTTCCAATAAACTTCCCCTATTTAGCAGTAGTTATGAGAGTTTACATTTCAGTCCCTCTATAAAATATAACTGTGTAAGTAAATCAGATCCCGATTGTCATTTAAGTTTGAATCATTTTCTGTCAGAACACTTAGAGTACCACCATATTTTTACGGATGCTGCCAAGCCTTCTCCGATGGGTTGTGTTGGGATAGGTACTTACCATTCCCAATACAAATTCGTACAAAAAATAAAACTACCTCCGGAGACTTCTGTTTTTACCGGGGAATGTTTTGGCATTTTTAAAGACATATAATATACCCGTATTTTGAAGCTCAAAAAATCTATAATTTTTACTGATTCTTAAAGTGCTCTTCTAGCCATTAATAAATCTGCTTTCGAACACAAATCGCAGTTACCTATCATTTATTTAATAAGAGAATTTGCGTTCAGGACCATCTCTGAGGGTAATTCACTACAATTTGTGTGGATTCCGGCCCATGCTGGAATCCATGGCAATGAAGTAGCTGATAAACTTGCCGGTGATGCGGTGCAATGTGGGGACTTAGTTCCATATATAAATTTTAGTTATGATCTCGCGTCGTTACCAAAGACTTTTCTTGGTAGCTTGGGATATCGGAAGCAAATCGAAGGGACATTATTTCTCACTTATCCAACCTGATATACCAGAAAAACCATGGTTTGGCAAGGCCAAGTTTGGCAATATGGAGACCTCCATTCTAATACGGATGAGACTGGGTCATGTTTGTTCTCCAGCCCATCTTGCCAAACTTTCTATCAGCGACGATCCCATTTGCTTATGTGGCACAGATGTAGGCGACTTAGATCATATTTTTTTTCTCCTGTCCTTTAAATGACCGTTCTTCCTTTCTTAGTAACCTCTTATCCCTCCGTACTCCTTTTCCTACCTCAATACTTTCCTTACTTTGTACAAATAGCTCTCTTGTATATAAATGTATAGTCTCATTCATTATTCTAAATAATATCAAGTTGTAATTTTTTTGTTTTCATTTATCCATATGGTATCCTTTTTACTTATAATTATACTGATCCTATTTTTCCGTCCTATCCTAAATCCCGTTAAAATATTTATAATAATGTTGTTTCCCTACCTTTAAATAAAACTAAACGTGACATTGGCTAAATGCACAAACCGTGCGAAGACAAAGAAAAAAAAAAAATACAGCTAGTTATTGTTAAAACAGTTTTTGAATAGTTTATTGTTTTACCTATTGTTTTATAATGAAAATGTTAAAATGACTTGTTATACCTGTTTTTAAAGCGTTTACAATATTGGTCCTGTGTATCTCTTAAATGTCTGACAGGAACGCTAAAGTTCAACCTTATATCTGAGTCAGCGTTTAGGGTAAGTGCTCTGAAAATGAACATTTAAGTGATTATCGAACTAAAAAAATATTACAGTAACAGTTTCCTCTAATGGATACAATGCAATAGCTAAATTTTAGTTATAAGATTATATTCAAAAATATTTTTATGTTGGGTTTACGACATAACCTGTATAATTTCTTAGATATTTAGCAATCAATTGAAAAATACCCTAAAACCACAGTAAATAAGGAAATTTTCTAGTAAATGAACATATTTTTTGTTTAATTAATAATACTAAAAATCCTTATTATTAAAAAAATGCAGTCCAACAATCAACTAAATAAACAAACATAAATCCTCTGCCTCAAAATCTTTTACAAACATTAACAAATATATTTTTTAACAAAGTAAAAGCTTTCAAACTCTTACCTTATCATTATAAACTCACTCTATAGGCCTAGCGTTAATATCTTTTAATTTAAAGAAAATATAAAAAAATATATTTATATTAAAATTAAAATAAAAAACCTGTATCCAAATAACTAGGTTACTTAGTTAATAATACTGAAAAATCCTTATTATTATAAAAAGTGCAATCAACAAAATAAATAAAAATAAATTCTCTGCCTCAAAATCTGTTACAAACATTAACAAATATTGTAAACAAGTATTGTATTTAACAAGTATTGTATTTTATAACAAAGTAAAAGCCTTCAAATTCTTACCTAATGATTAATAAAGGTTTACTTTATAGGCTTTTATAGGCGTTACTTTTAATTTAAAGAAAATGTATTTACATTAAAATTAAAATAAAACACCTGTATCTAAATAACTAGGTAACATAACTATTTATATAAGGTGTTCACAAATTTATTTTACAAATTTAAAGAGGTGCTTTAGACCATCGAACTGAATAACTAGTAAAACGGGACAAACTTAGAAATCGCGAAAAAAACACAGCTATCCCATACACTTATTAAAGTTTGTAACGTAATTTTTTTAGCACCTTATAATTTTTTTTTTTATTGACATATCGTAACTTTATTATAATAATATGTAGCTTACAATTAATAATAATAATATGTACAATTATATAAAAAGGGAGGGCAAAATATCACAGGGCGTCAAAAAATTCGTCCGCATCGTTGTCAACAGGAAAAGTGCCCAAAAGGCTGGCAGCATTACCACGTTGTATGGCAATGCTGATTCTTTGGCCAAAAAATAGACCAGCCCTCTGGACACGTGAGGAGTCGACCAACAGCTTTGCGATGTCTCTAAAAACTAAGTGGGCACTCGGACCCCATGGCCCTAGTGTTTCAACCCCAAACGGCTCGAACATATAAGTCCCAATAAGATTTGAGTACTTGCGCCGTTTGAGGTTTTCCGCACCTGCCGCAGCCGCCCCAGCACAGCCCGCCGTGCTAGGAAGATGGGATGGCGCAAGGGTGTCGACACACGTTGCATCCCACACCAAAGGCCTACCTACCTTCCAAGGCATTATGGTCATTCCGTCTGGTCTCTTCCCATCGTCGCGTGCCAAGCCATTAGGTTCTAAAACAGCGGGCACCCCGACGGTGCTAAGAGCGCGACGGATGATGTCGTTGATGCTGGCGTGCCGTGCTATCCGACCTGCGCTTTTACTGCAGGATAGGCCATGGTGTCCGAGACAGTCGACACCTTCACCGCATTGGCAGCGATGCGGAGCCACGCAAGGAGCACCCAGACGCAGACAAGTAGCGAGCCGGAAGGTGGTGTCACCCAGCATAGTGCCTATGTTGGGTGACGGTAGCGCATGAAGCCAGAGGCCCGACTCCCACTCACCCACAGCCAGCAGGCGGGCACGCTCAGCAGTATTGGTGGACGTATTAATAAGATTTTTCCGTACCAACCTGCAGAGCGGCTCATCCCACTGCCTCTGGGAAGATGGGTTCACGGGCCGATCTGTATCCGGGCAAGCCATTTTCCAGGCGTTCACCGCGTCGGTCAAGCACGGCACTTCAGAGTCAACCAAGGAGGGGGCTAAAATTTCCCCGGTTAGCTTTTCAGTGCTGTGGACAGAGGACAGGAACGCCGGTAAGCTAATATTGGTAATTTTACGGACACCGAGGCCACCAAAACGGATGGGTAGTGTGGCTTGCAACCACGCTCGGTCGTCCAAGGCCACATTTAAAATAGAAGTTAATGTATTGCGAATAATTTGGTCAATTTTGTCCAAGAGGTGTGACTGCTTCCATAAAGGGGAAGAGCGTAGAAAATATATAAAATTTGGGCCAAAACAACAGTATCTAATCAGGGTGAATGCCGAATGTAAATTAATTTTGGAGAATCTGTCCGAAATGTCGTGGAAGTTTTTGATTTTTTCGTCGATGAAAGAAGAAAAACTATCTTCTAAAATTGGGGAACCTAGGAGGTGCAGTGAACTTTTTTCTAAAATTTTGATTTGTGGGGTTATTTAAAAATAAAATATATATAAATTATTATAAATCTCTAAATGTTATATTATGAAATGAGATCAAGCCACGTCTGGAAATTTGAGGTTCACATAAAACACGTTCTATGTCCCTATAATTCACTTCTGTCACATTTCACGAAGCTCACAATGTTATCGCTTACAGATTTTTTTCTAAGAAAATCTATCTTTTTGTTTCTGTTTTGTTCTTTGAAGTGATTGTTGGGTAGCTCAAAAAAAAAAACGATTTTATCGGTATCCTATCCCAGTTGTATTTGTTTCTCATTGACTGTACACACATTTATAGCAGGAACATTATTTTCAATTTCCAGATGCCTTTCAGTCAGAAGATGTAGAAAGCGCATCACTTAGACATAATTCCGGATTTATAGTTGTTGTTTTAATAATACCAGTACTCTCTGACAATGTGCCAGCTAATGGAGTGTCGTACCATGGAAGAGGAATTTACACAGTTGGCAGGTTTAATTCACTATAAATTATTAGGTCCACTATATCAGTCGTCTCATTGAAATTCCATGTACACTCCCCTAAATATTCAGAAAAAATTGTAATATTATTCAAATCAGTCACAGTAGGTACAGTTATATCAATATCTTGAGTATTAACTGCTAAGTCGTTGTTTTGATTATCTCCAATCTCAATAACTATTTCGGAATTACATTCGGGTTCAATACTTTCTTGAAGTAGCTCTCTGTTTGTGTCAGTTAAGGATTGTCTAAAGGAACTAGGTGTGTTAGATAAATCAAGAGGGACATCAAGTGAGGTATTGGTTGCTATAGTCACATCATCTATAGTTCTTTAATTATTTTATTGTTATTTAAGTTCAGCTGCATATGAAGTAAGAAAAATTAGACAGTTGACTGATATAGCCACAGCTAGGTTAGTATACTTTGCTTATTTCCACAGTATTATGTCTTATGGCGTTCTGCTGTGGGGATCGGCAGCTGATGTAGATTCTATTTTTATCTTACAAAAGAGGGCAATCCGCGCAGTCTATAGAATGGGTCCTCGTGAGTCCCTTAGAAACAAATTCAAAGAAATTAATGTACTAACTCTGCTTTCTCTTTATATCTTAGAAAGTATTTTGTATGTTCACAAAAACTTATGTCTTTTCAAAACAAGAAGTGATTTCCATAATATAAATACATGTAGTAAACATGAAATTGTGATACCCAAATTTAGATTAACAAAAACAAGCAAATAATTTGTTATCAACAATATCCGCTTTTATAACAAGTTGCCAAAGTCAGTTACAGAACTTAGCGATGGAAAGTTCAAAACCCACATCAAACGTGTCCTTATCAAAAACGCATATTACAAGATTAAAGACTACGTTGAAGACAAGGAAGTTTTGCAATAATTCCTTCTACACATGTGGCTTCCCTGGTACATCAGAAACGGCATAACTATGGAAATGTCTATTAACTGCTCCCAAATTACGATGTTTATTATTATTATTTTTAGACATACTTTTTGACATTATATTTTCACTATTTGACATTATATACCTACAATTTATATTTCAGACTTAGTATTATTAATATTATTTTACATGGATTCTCGTGTACGTTGTGAATGTGAGAACGTTGTAGGCTTAATAGACTAGATCTTTTGTAGACCGTTTTCTTTCCTTTTTTTTATTTTTGTTAAATACTACTCGACAGGCCTACACTGTCCTCCCATACCTAATTTGTGTAATTTGAAAACATTGTAAAAGCCAATTATTTTTAAAAGAGTAACCGTGGAGTTTCTTGCCGGCTCTTCTCCATAGGAAACGACCAATTGGAACCGTGCACCTAGCTTCTGACGTTTCATAAGTGCCCATGTAAGGTTTATGTGAAATAAAAATATTTTGATTTTGATTGATTGATTTTGATTTTATAGTACCATCTATTCCTTTTCTACATTTAACCCATAAATTCGTTTATTATTAAATTTTACCGTTCCCATGAACTTTCTTCGGAGGTCGGCTGTCAGCAGGGCGATCCCCTCGGGCCAGCAATTTTTAGCTTGGCTATAAATCCGATTATTCAAAATTTAAAATCAAAATTTAACGTTTGGTATTTGGATGACGGAACCCTGGGAGGCGATGTGGACACTGTGCTATCTGACTTATCAGATATTAAAACAAATTTCGAAAATATTGGTTTAGAATTAAATTTTAGCAAATGTGAACTCTTCATTCAAAAAACTTCTTACGGTTTGGATAATTTAAAATCCAAATTAAATTTTCTGGCACCGAATATCAAAATAGTAGACAGAAAGTCACTTTGCCTCCTGGGTTCTCCCATCTTTGAAGAATCTTTTCCTGATTACATTACTAACACTATTTCTAAATTCCAAAGTCACGCAAATTGTTTACTCGAAATCAGTCCTCATTATGCTCTTATAATTCTAAAGTTTTGCCTTTTTGTCCCTAAATTTACTTATGTGCTTCGCTGTAGCCCTTTTTGGAAACATCCAAATTTGCTTTCACCAATAGACGATTTAGTCAAAACTAGTTTAGAAACGATTTTAAATATTCAGCTCAATGAACCATCTTGGTTACAAGCATCCCTCCCTATTCGGTTTGGCGGTTTAGGAATCCGCAAAATTTCGAGTGTTGCTTCCCCAGCCTTTTTGTCGTCCACCCATAGCACGTCACGTCTCATAGGTAATGTCCTAAGGGCTTTGCCCACAAACTATGAGACTGCGGGCTTGGAGGATGCCAAGAATGCTTTTCAAATTGCTTGCCCGGGTAAAGAATTTCCAGACAACCTAAAATCTCAGAGGAGCTGGGACGATATTTATTGCGATTTAACATACAAATCGATTCTGAGCCGCAGTTCAGGTCCGGATCGCGCAAGACTTTTGGCGGTCGGAACCAGAGAGGCCGGTCATTGGCTACATGCCCATCCTTCTCCATATACCGGTACCTTCCTGGATCCGACCTCGCTTCGTCTGGCGACTGGTCTGCGGCTTGGGGTCACGGTATGCACTCCACACACATGCCCTTGTGGCACGGACGTGGACCGACTGGGTCACCACGGACTTTGTTGTCAAAAAAGTGCAGGCCGCTTTTCAAGACATGCAACACTTAATGACATAATCCGCCGGTCTCTTGCCAGCATCAATGTGCCTGCTCTTCTTGAGCCGACTGGCATTGTCAGAGATGATGGCAAAAGACCTGATGGTGTGTCTTTGGTCCCGTGGAGTTTGGGACGGATGCTTGTGTGGGACGCTACCTGTGTAGACACACTGGCACCGTCCCACCTCCAACGGACTACTTCTAAAGCGGGTGCAGCGGCAGAAAATGCCGAAAATCTGAAAGTTATTAAATATGGAGGCCTTGGCAGAGAGTACAACTTTGTGCCCTTTGGCGTCGAGACCCTCGGTCCGTGGGGTCCCAGTGCGCATAAGTTATTTGCGGAAATCGCGAAACGTCTAGTTGATGTAACTGGTGACCGAAAAGCTGGCGGCTTTCTCGCGCAACGCATCAGCATTGCAATTCAGCGAGGAAATGCCGCCAGCATCCTCGGTACAATGCCCCGAGGGCCTTTTTTAAGCCTAACTTAGTTTTAATTTAATTTAGTTAATGTTAATAATCATCTTGTAATTTGGTTATGTAAATAAATGATATTATACCCATAAAGAAAAATATAGATGCTGATGCGTTTGCTTCGATAAATAAGTCTGTACGAATTAATTTCTTAAAGTTTGTCCAAGTTCTTCTTATGTCATCTCTTCTCTCCTCCAGAATTTGGTTTTGTTGATTTCTTAAACTTTGTTCATTTATTTCTTCTCTTCTGGTGCTTATACATTTTGAATAGTTTACAGCTCTTTCTGCATTCAGAGGAAATAATCCGCATGCTCTAAAAGCATTCTTTATAGTTTCGACTTTTAATCCAGCGGCGGCCGGCGGTGTAAGCTTCTTGAAACTTTTTAGCGAAATTTTGTTTCTTTATGGAGGATGTAGAAGATTGCTTATTTTTTCGTACTACTTTCCTCCAACTCTTCTTTATAAATAGCCAAGTCACAAGGTTGCAAAATGTGCGTGGCATTAGAATATAAGCAATGTATTGATTCGCTTTTCTCGACAAAATTCGAACATTTCCTGATTTATGTATGATATAATGCCCATCAAGAAAGAGTATTACCGGTAGTTGAATCTCATTTTGTGCAAGCCAATCGTAGAATAATTTAATATATGAAAAATATTGTGCTCGATACCATCCATCCGCTATCCGATCGACCATTATACCAGGAATCCGGAAAATTTTGAACCACTGCTGGTGGCATCCACTTATATGGTTATACTACAAATGGAGGAACATCCTTTCCATCGGCAGCAAAAGTACAAAGAACTGTTATAGAATCTTTTTCTTTTCCACTGGCTATTTCGTAGGTATTTCTATAATTCTTAGGTCCCAATATGATTACGGTTTTGGGGCAGGTCATAACACCTGTTTCGTCAGCGTCATATCCTGCTAGGATTGTTTTTAATTTCTAAAGTATGTTCTTCGGTCAAAAACTGATGTAGTTTCTTAAACCAAGCCCTTTTTTTTTTTTGAGGGTGGGAAAACATCAAATAACTTCTCCCGCTCTGGGCGGAGCGGGAGGGTGTGTCAGAATCTTACTGACTAAAACCCACCCGTATTCCTTCCTGTTGCCTGTGTTACGGGGGCCTCGGTGACCCATAAGTACCTTCCCGCGACCCCGGCAGGCATCGGCCCTAGTGGACCCTACTATATGTGCTGACGACATCTCTTTGAGGCGCGCGTGGAATACAACGCGCCGTCGACCCGGCCTGATCCTTACCGGACGGTGAGCTACCCATTGCTCACCGTCCGCAAGCCCGCGCCTACGGTGGCCGGAAATCCGCCCGGGATTCCCGACGCCCTGGGCGTCTCCTGCGGCGGCTAGGGGCGAGAGGGCGCGAAACTTGCCTTTCCCTCAACCATCCCGCCTCCTCCTTCGCGAGCATTACTGCTTCGCAGAAGGAGGTGACGGCTGCCCATGCCCTCTCGCTCCGTATCATGGCCTGAACCAGGGCCGGACGCGAGAGGTCTCTGCCGCGGATCGCCTCCACGAGGACACGGCGGTGCTCTGCCCAGGCCGGGCAGACCTCCACCGTATGCTCCACCGTGTCCTCCGGGCGATCCACACAGTGGTGACACCCGGACGTTTCCTCCCGCCTTATCCGACACAGGAACCTCCCGAAGCTGCCGTGTCCGGTGAGGACCTGCGTCAGGCGGAAGGTGAGGACGCCGTGGCGCCTCTCCAGCCACTCCTCAAAGAGGGGACTTATCGCCGCAATCGTGGCGTGCCCAAAACCAAGCTCTGATAGATATTTCAGTAAATGCGGCTCTGCCTTTAGAAATTACTTCCGCATTTCTTTTAGTAACCTCGGGGTGCCTGTTTCAAAATATATTGAGCCACTTTTTCCTGGCCCTGTGAACTTGCTTTTTCTATTGTTGGTAATTAAAACATTTTCAACGGTAAGTATCAAAAACTTCCTCCGGGTGCATTGTAAAACCTAATTTGGCTTTATTTATTATCCAATTAGCAACCTTAGCCTCTTCATCCACACTCAGTTCCGATGGAGGACCCATTTTTCTTTACAAGGGAACTTTATTAGTGAATTTATTATGTAAGGTGGATTTTGGTATCCTAAAAACATTACTTGCTTTGTTAATAGTTATTCATTAGCAATGGACCTAAGAGCACTTTCCATCGTTTCTTGGGTACATCCAAACCTTTCGTATTTATTTTTATTGGAATCCATGTTAATCTGAGGGACTATAAGTAATAGAAAAAACAAATTGTATAATAATAAAATCTAGGTCTTAAAAGGACGAAATCTAGCTGAAAATGTTGTGTTCAATTATTGGTCCCATCTTCACGATGAAAGCTAATATTTGAACATGATGAAAAATGTTAGTTCATTCACTAGATTTTATGAACCAATAAATGTCCCAATACTGGCCTAAAGATCCGAAATATATTTTTAAAACTACTACCAAAATATGAATCTTATGGCATAATATTAAATTACATACCTATTATAATAAAAATATGAAATAGACGTTTGTCCAGTAAATGAACGGGCGTTCATTCACCGGATTTCAAAAGATTTTTAGTTCCAATGCTGGGACACCAAATAATTTACTTAAAACGGGCTAAAATGGCAATGAAATCGATTGGAGACATATAGTATCCTTTATTCGAAATAATACATACTCGTAACTTATAGTAGATACTTCAATTACGGCTACAATGTGATATCAAAAATATTGCGTCTTACCTGAGTCCTAAATTCTTGCCCGAACAAATACACCGCAATACCAATTTCAAACGCTTGCCATTTTGAAATGAGCAGTGACACAAAATCAATGTCCCCACTATTATAGAAAATTGAGTTGCAATTACGAAAAAAAATACTGCGTTGGGTATAAATATCTTAATTTCTTATTTTTTTGAAAATCTCCGTTTTGTTTATTCTATAATCGTTATTTTTCTCTTAACAGTTATGTGTTTTTTGCAGTCGGGATTTTTCCTTTTTCTAATCATTCATACCTACATGATTGTAATAATCTACTTCTCCAAATAGGTACCTATATCCATTTTAATAGTCATTCAATTCCACAACAATATTAAAAAAATAACAACGCAGGATGAAAATAACAAAAAAAATCATGACAGTTTAATATGCTCAAGCGCGGTTTTGACCACACTTGGGTGATTTGATTACATATCAAATCACTACTTTATTTGCTTCACGAGCTGAGTAACGATCTAAAATAAAGCCAGCTGAACTATAATCACGGAATCTATGCTTGAGAGAGACATTCTAAACTTGACTTAAAACTCGATTTAAACAGAGATCAATGCTTTTGTTTTTTTTGATGGAAAATTATCAAATAACTTCTCGCGCTCTGGGCGGAGCCGAAGGGTGTGTCAGACTCTTACTGACTAAAACCTACCCGTGTTTCTTCCGTTGCCTATGTTGCCAGGGGCCTTGGTAACCCTTTCGTAAGAGATCAATGCTTGAGTTTCTTTCTGTAATACGGACATTAGGACACTTCATACTGAGAAAATGTTCAAAAGTGTCACTACACCAAAAATAATTAAAATAATCTAGTAAATATTTCGCGAAGTTAAAAACAGCTAAATCCTTTGATAACTTGTAAAGGATGAGCCGAGATCATTTAGCATTATAGGTACAGTTTGCTTAGAAAAGGGTTATAACAAAGAATCTTAAACTTTTAACAATCTAAATAACTTGAAGAAGGATTGCTTTACCTACATAAATTTGTACAAGTGTTAAAGAAACGTCCGATTTTTTTCTATATCAACACCGGGTCATCATCATGCTCCTGTCCTTACTCCAATTTATTTGGGGTCATCGCAACACGTTTTCTTCTTCCATACTTCTCTATTAGTTGTCGTCGTGGTAGTCACTCCTTTTCTAGCCATATCATCTTTCACTCAGTGCATCCATCGTTTCTTTGGTCTTCTCCTACTTATATAGCCATTCCCATTCATACTCAAAACTTTCCTGGCGACATTTCCCTCATTCCTCCGCACCACATGCCCATACCATGACAAGCTATTTCCACACAACTTTTCAGTCACTGGTGTCACTTTCAGACTTCCTCTTATATACTCATTTCTTATTCTATCGATGCGCTTAACACCACTCATCCCTCTTAGCATTCGCCTCTCAGCTGCAAGCAATTGCCTTTCATTCATCCTTTTTGTGGCCCAACATTCTGATCTATACAAGACCGCATGTCTAACCATTGTTTTATAGAGTCGCAGATTGTCCCTGTGACGTGCTTATCATATTAATAACGGGTGAGTATAAAATAATATTAAGTTGGTAATCCTTTAGCCCAGCTTCGCACGGGCGACATTTTTGTAAAGCTTTTTTTGCGGACTGTAGGTAACTCTCGGTATTGACCCGAGCATGGAGAATCCATCAGAGCGCATCCCAGCGCGTCAAGAAAACACACTGTTGTATTTTCTACTCTCGGTGGTAAGCAGAGCGTTGAAAATTTAGTGCGCGAAAACAAAACCGCCGCGATAAAAAATCGCCCGTGCAAACCTGGGCTTACGGTCGGTAACTTATATTGGAATTGAAATAGAATCAGGCGTTACATAGGTAGGTCGTAGGCAGAAATCCATCAAATTCTAAATTGCATCTGGGCAGCTACTTAATCTAGAGTACCGTCAAACGCTGCAACATTGCCTCGCATATCCAACTTTGCCTATTATATGAATTTACCAATATCTTTTTAAATATTGGTTGTAGCAACTTCAAATTGTTGGTAGTTATTTAAATCATTACATGGCAATACGAAAAACCCGCCGCCATGTTTCTTTTCTTTGAAACCACATGACAGTGAGTTGTCAAACGCAATGAGTGATAGCCGATCACAACATTGCCTAGCATTGTTTCTAGTGGTATAAGCAAAAAGTGGCTGTTTTGCAATTCTTATCCCTAAATCCTACTAATAAGGGTTAACTTCCAGTGCAAGAATGATGTACTTAAGTCGTTTAGACGGTCAAAATTGAAGCAGGCAATGTTACAGTTTTGTGGCCCAACTTTGCCTATTGATTAAGACTGTTATATTTCGAAAGTGATACAGAATAATCATAGTTCTAAGTACACTGCCAATGACAATTAATATAAGCTTTAGCCCCAACCTGACAAGGGTGAAAATTTATTGTATTTTTTCGAAATATATCAATGTTACTATAAAACTACGGCAAAGTTGCAGCATTTTACCGGTACCACAATATTTGAATAAGTTAAGCTGTATATTTTATATTATTTATATTTTTATTACGAACTCAGGCAGGCGCTTTACTTGGTATAAATAATTTCATCACCACTTTTTTTTTTTTTTTGAAATCACCACTGCTCTCAAAACGGGAAAGAAAACATCGTGAGGAAACCGGCATGTCCTAGAACCAAAAATTCGAAGTCATGTGCCATCTACCAACCCGCACTGGGCCCACGTGGTAGATTACAGCCCACTCACCATCGCAAAGAAGAGGCTGGTGTTCCAGCAGTGGGAACATTATACAGGTAGGCTGATTATGAATTATTGGTGCCGATTCCCTTGTTCACAAACTAAACTAAATGTAAGTTCAGTGCATCTTTTTCTTTCTCTTTCAATAAGAAGAGGACTGAAGATAAATTTAAGTTCAGTCCTGTCAAATTAATCAGCGCCTGTCACTACTCCATACAAGTTTAGACGTGATTAAAAACTTGCCTACTAAAATTACGTCAATTTACGTCAAGCGCAGATTAATTTGAAAGGAGTAAACTAAAATTTATCTTCTGTCCTTTTCATAATGAAATAGAAAGAAAAAGATGCACTGAACTTAAATTTAATTTAGTTTGTGAACAAGGGAATCGGCACCAGTGTCTTCCCGCCGACGGTAGTTGAGTGAACTGACGTACTTTTGTTGTTCTCTTTAATTTTAATTTATAAAACTAGTAAAAAGTGATTCTGAACTTTCTTTACTCCGTGCAAATCAAAGTTCATAACTCAGTGAACAATCTGTGTTAAAATTATTGCGAAATACTCATTTTATAATACCAATAAACAGTTTTTAACCACAAACGGAGATTCATTCTTGCAATTTGTGTTGGTGACAAACAAAACAAGTGATCTTTGGACATATTAGTACGCCCCCTGCAGACGCTCAGTGTTGTAAAATACAGTCTACTTTTCAAATGTGTGTTTGGTCCCGAGGTCGAAGCGCTCGAGAATAAAAACTTGCGCATAGACAGAGTCGGTTCGTATCCAAGTCACGACATTTCGCTTTTTGCATTTATTTTTTGTTTTGTTGTTTTTGTTTCATTCGGGTAAATATGCCTAAAGTCGTACGCACTCCACCAAATCTAAGTACCCCAAAAGCTGTTGTTATCGAGTCGGAAGTAGATATGGTAGAAAACCCGCTCTCTCGTGACCAAGATTCGGAGATAATAATTTCTTCAAGGGTCAAAGGTCAAACGTCCGCGCCCAACTGACTCACCCCAAGAACAACAACCTAATGAGCAGTTAGTCCACTCCGAGACCTCCTTTACAGCGGAAATCATTGAAACTATCCGAGTCGAGATACACAGAGCCTTAACTGATGAAATGGCCGCTACCATCAAAAACTGCGTTACCACCGAACTTTCTAAAATTAATGAACACCTTTCTTCACTGCCAGGTCTGGCTAAATCAGTTCAATTTATGAGTGATGAGTTCGACTGTATTAGCGCTTAGTTAACAACAAGGATAAAGTTAAGGATCTGGAAAAGGAAAACAATATCCTGCTGAAATCAGTTCAGGATCTAACGTCCAGACTAAATTCTCTGGAGCAATTTACCAGACAGGAGAATATTGAGATAAACGGTGTTCCCGAAAATAATAATGAAAACCTCGTAAAAACGATTGTGCAACTATCCAACGCTTTCTCGAATACCATCCAAGAACAAGATGTGCTTTTTGCAAACAGAGTTCGAAAAATGGATACGAAAAATAATCGACTTAGATCAATTATTGTCCGTTTTAAGAATACAGGCATCCGTGATGGTCTCCTGACTTCAGTAACTAATTTCAATAAAGCTCACAGCGATGGCAAGCTAAACTCTCATCATCTTGGTTATGGGGGCGAAAAATGTCCAGTATTTGTATCGGAGCACTTATCTCCTTCAAATAAGGAAATCTATGCTGCTGTTCGGAAGGTCGCCAAAGAAAAGGCGTACAAATTTGTTTGGGTTCGTGATAGGCGTATCCTGGTCCGGAAGGAAGAAAAACTGCCGGCAAAGCATATTAAATGTCTCGATGCTATCTCGCTTCTTTAAAACTGGTTTATGGTCACCTGATATTTATTGTTTGTAAAAACTCTTAAATTCATGTTGTTAATTGTTGTAGACAAATGTTTCCACCTCCATACTCACTTACACAATGTTATTTTTAGATATTGTATTCCCTAAATTGTCAAGTAAGTTAACTCCCTTTTTTACTAAAACACACATTCTTAATTTGTTTCACTTCTACTCCCTAACTTTGTCCTCCCCCCCACACCTTCAGAGCAATCTACCAGAAACCCATAAGTTGTATTCGATAATGTAGACGAAATAAACTCCAATTTGGTTGCGGTTTCGGTTGCAAAACCTCATCTATGTGTCGTTGAAGACATTTCTACCTACATACCTAAACCGAAATAGTATCTCTTACTGATTCACCAAAACATTAGAAGTATTAGACGCAACCTCCCCGCATTTCAAACATTACTCAGCAGGAGTAATATAAATTGGGATCTCATAATCATGACAGAATGTTGGCTGCCATACACCCAGGTCATTCCTACTCTTAAAAACTAGACGTCACACTCTACCTCTACTAACACTACTCAAAACGAAGGTATGGTGATTTATCATAATTGCAGCTTGAAATTATCTGTTGAAGAACCTCTACTGATTGATGCAAACTGTCTTTTAGTAAAAATTGATATAGACACTGTCATACTCGTAATAGCAATTTGCCGTCCTCCTGCGCATAAAAAATTCTCTGGTTTTTTGAACTCTCTGAATGAACTCCTCTCAAAATATTCATCTACAAAAAATATTGTTTTGGCCGGGGACATCAATATTGATATTACAGAACTTAATTCTGACTCTCGCTCTCATAATTACCTTAACTTGTTGGCGTCTCATGGCCTACTACCAGCCCACAACTTTCCCACACATGGACGTACCTTGACCATATAATCCTAAAAACCAAGAGGAACGCGCACTGCTTCGTAATGCATTCATCAGTGACTGACCACGATACTACCTCCCTTTTTGTAAATTTGTCAACGCGACCTACCCATCCAAAGAAATTCACAAAAGTTATTGACTATAGTGGCTTAGATGATGCTATGAAGGCACTCGATCTTTCCTTATTGTACTCCATGAGCGACGCCAACCTAGCAGCTTCATATCTTATCGATACATTAAGCAATGTCATTTCTATTCATACCAGGGTTGTCCCTGTCAGTAACCGCCGCCGTATCATTAAGCCTTGGATCACTCCAGGACTTTTGAGATGCTCTATTAATAGGGACAACCTGCATATGAAGGTGAAAAAGTATCCGAATGATGAATAATTGCTAATCACCTATTAAAATAATATAAATTTTGTAATGACCTATTGAAAAAAGTTAGACAAGAATACGAGAAAGAGGAGATTCTTAATGCGAAACATAATAGCAAAGAGCTTTGGAAGGTCATTAGGAAAATTACTGACAGTCAAATCTAAACCACCCGCCCAGGAACTCATAAAAGTTGAAAACCCTCAAGTCTGTCAATGAGGTAAATTACTTCTTGTCTAATATTGGTAAATCCCTCGCCGAAAAGATATTAAGTCATCACGTTCCTATCGCTACCAGTGTTTCGGTCACTCATCCACTTTCAATGGCTTTTCTTCCCACTGATGAGAAGATAGACTCCCTCATTTGTAGCCTAAAAAACACCTGCTCTGAAAGTGTTGACCCCATTTCTGCTCGGTTTCTTAAGCATTACAAGAACTACTCGGTTCCCACACTTACCCAGTTATTTAATCTTCCACTTTACACAGGCACCTTTCCCTTACCCTTAAAAAAATCACTTGTACATCCTATCAATTTGGATTCAGGGCTTGAAAATCTTGTGCCGACGCTGTTTATGAGCTGACAGATCATCTTGTTACCAGTCTTGATGGTAAAAAAGGCACTTGTCATATTCCTTGACCTGGCCAAAGCCTTTGACACAGTATCTGTACCCAACCTACTAAACAAGCTGGAAAACATGGGAATCAGGGGTCTCCCACTTCAACTCTTCCGGGACTACCTATCTGATCGGTTCCATAGGGTTAAAATAGGTAACTATGTTAGTGATGATCTTCCTGTTACTTTTGGTGTACTACAGGGAAGTGTGATCGGGCCCTCCCTCTTCCTTGCCTACATTAATGATCTCTGTAACCTACAGCTACCCCATGGTAAAATCATATCATTTGCCGATGATACGGCACTACTTTTTACAGCAGACTCATGGGCTGATGTCTACGATTATACACAGAAAGGTTTTGATGCGGTCCTAGCTTAGTTAAAAAATAATGTCCTTACCCTTAATGTCGATAAAACCAAGTATTTAGCTTTCTCCCTCACTAACAAACGCAATGGTTATCCCATTTCCAGATTAAAGCGCACTCTTGCATAGACTCAAATTCTAACACTTGCTCCTGACCCGTTCTCCAAAAGACTACTTCTATTAAGTATATTGGAATTATAATAGATAATAATTTAAACCTCCAGCCACAAATAGACAGTCTAACTTCTAGAATTCGCAAATTAATCTTTCTGTTTAAAAGTCTTCGTCACGCAGCGGACACTGAGGTTATGAGGTGGGTATAATTTGCGATGTGTCAAGTGTCTTCATAACATCATGGGGGGGGGGGGGGGTGCTCCTAAATGTAACATTTTGAAATTGGAAAGAGCCCAGCAGGTGGTACTAAAGGTGGCCTGTTTTCTGCCACACTCGTATCCTACTGTTGATCTTTTCAAACACTTTAAAGTCCTGTCAGTGAGGCAACTTTTTATTCTGTACTGTACTCAAGAAACACTCCTCCATCATATTTGATCTCGTCTCTATCTCAGGAAAACGCAGAAAATACTCTGTTTGCAATACAGTTAAGAGTCTAAGAACGTTCTTCTCTCAAAGATTTTATACATTCCAAGGTTCCCATCTATACAATAAAATTAATCGCATTACCACGATATATCACCTATCAAAAAAATCATGCAAGAGTGCTCTAATTGAATGGCTCATTAACTTAGATTATAAAGCAACTGAAGAGTTACTGACTCATCCAAAATAGTCCGTCCTTCTAATTTACTCATAATATTTCTCGCATTTTTCCATTTCTCTTTTATTGTGTTGTATAGTTTTTTTACTTTGATTTAGTTTTTAGGTTTTTATTATTATTTACATTTGATTTATTTTGTTATGCACGCAGCTCCTTCACTTTTACTGTATTATTTATTTTGTAAATATAATCATGTTAAACTCCGTCTGGTGGGATGGGACCCTGGTGATCTGCTATACAGGTTTTCCTAGTGCAGACACCAGTATCTCACAAACTTTATCACGTAGTTTCTAAGCTTGTTTTATATATTGTTTACGTCATTGTTTGTGAAGAGAAAATCAATTATTTGAATTTGAATTGTAAAATAAAAAGTTGTATTAATGTATCTTTTTTGTCTCTATCTAGAAGACGGGTTACGTTACGTTATTTAAGCAGTTTTCCATCAAAAATATTTCCATCTCACAATTCTTGAGTACCTACTACATAAACGTGAGCTCATTAGCTCCCTCATTGTCCCTGCCTCGTGCCAAAGAAACTAAATACTTCTAAAAATAATATGTGTAGAAGAATTCTTGATTATACCTAGTTCCGTGAATACTGGTTTGATCTAAGCTCGACGAGGCATGCTATCCGCTGCTATATTAAAACTAAAACAAACATTAGCTAAAAGGCTAGTTCCACTTGAATTTTAATATAAAACCTCTTTAGTCTCTGGTTTTGCAAATAGTTTGTTCTAGAGCAGGTGGTTTTTCATTCCCAAAGTTGTCGATACCGACCCGTTGGGGTCGACGAGGTCTAAAACTCGACCCCTATTAATTAACATAAGTTCTTATTTAAAACTTTCAAGATACTGTATACGTTGCGTTACGTGTACCAACTTGTTATAAGAATGACTAATATTTTAGTAGGAAGTATCATTGTTGTACTTTTAAAAAACTCAATAAGTCAAGATGAAAAAAATTGTACAAGTTCGTACAAGATGAAAAAAATTGGCTATGGGGGTCTGAGGTAGATGTTCATTTTGGAAAAGGGGTCTCTTGCCCAAAATAGTTTGGGAACCCCTGCTCTAGAGGCTGACGCACTGGTTCTTCTTATCTAAGAACTAGCTTTTGCCTGCGGCTTCGCCCGCGTGGAGGTCGGAAATTATCCAACGGAAATAAACCACCGGGATTAATTTATCCTATATGTCAATCCAGGTTATTAACCATCGTGTGCAAAATTTCACCCAAATTTGTTCAGCCGTTTTTTCTGTCGTAGGAATAGAGTAGTAGTAGCAGATGACAAAAGAAAAACCGGCCAAGTGCGTGACGGACCACGCACCATGACGGGTTCCGTAGTTGCGAAGTTGGGATGAATTTATCCCAAAAACAAACTTGACATTGTAGTTGAAAAACATGTCACATCGATATAATTATGCCACGGTCAATTCTCCAACTGCAAATTTAAGTTGGTCGACTATTACTTGTTAACTTGTAAAGCCCACTCAGCTGTGATAGTTTTCCTTTTAATTTCATTATATGCACTACCGCCATGATTTTTTTCACATCTCCGTATACAACCATTTAGCCCGGAGGGGGGCGGGGGGGACACTTGACTCTGACAAAAATTTGCACTTTAATGTTTAATATTACGCAAGCCGATCCTTAAATCGAAAAGTGGTGTTCACGATTCCGTAATATTTTTGAACGGCCCATCCAATGATACCCCACACTATGCCGTAGACGAGACGCAAGGGAGGTACCCTAAAAAAAGATTTTATTTCAGTAATTTGTCGGCGTGATTAGTAATGATACCTATGCCAAATTACAGCTTTCTAGTACTAAGCGTCTCTGAGCTACGGACGGCGGAGACAGACAGACAGACAGACAGACATGGTGAAACTATAAAGGTTCCTTGTTTACTACGGAAATCTAAATAGGTCATTGATTTCCGCGCCACCGTTTAACCATAATATTAAAAAAACATAATTTTAAACATAATTATTTTGTTATGCGTAATTTTTAATCTGTGATATCTTTTAAAGAATTCCTATGAATAATGTGATGTCGAGGCATATTTATTCTAATTTAAATGCCGAATTTAAATAACATTTTAATTGGGTGAGGATTAATATAATGCCAGTTAAAATAGCTTCGGAAATAACAATATTTTTTTTATTAGATTCTGAACGATAACAATGGTTACTGTGGGTCATCCTTAGGAGATCTATATAGGCATAATTATGCGATCGCAGACTTTTCTGATGAACTTTTTAAGATGTACAGTTCTGTAGAACATTAATTTTATGAATCTCTTACGGTTTACAAGGCGCACGCCAGTAAAACTCCCAGTCGGCAGTCGGTAGTAATTTTTTCCGACATCTTCAACAGTAATGTTTCATGAACAATTATTCTGTCTCCCTCTATTAATAACTAGAGAATCGCCCCTGATTGACACGTTTTTTACGACTTGACAAAACATTGAGATTTATTTATTATTTGTAATAGAAATAAACACCAACCTTCCGGAATTAATTATCTATATTATTGTGACAACCCCACCAAAATCCATTGCGAAGTTTGGAAGTAAAGCGTGGTCACACAGCTACACGAAGAGCGACTTAATAATTTGCAATTTGTGTAGATTCACGTTTCAGCACAGGTAAATTCTCGTCCCTATAAAAATAAAGGTAAGCTATATATCACAGTGATTATGAATAATGGTAATTGGTCCCTTGTTCTTAATTTGCTTGCCTAATGCGGTTCCTAAAATTCAGTCCGTTATCTCTACAATCGTCGAATGTTGCTAAAGTAACGGATAAGAACCGGTAAGGCGGGAGGAAACGCCCGGGTGTCACCACTGTGTGGATCGACCGGAGGACACGGTGGAGCATACGGTGGAGGTATGCCCGGCTTGGGCAGAGCACCGCCGTGTCCTCGTGGAGGCGATCGGCGGCAGAGATCTCTCGCGTCCGGCCCTGGTTCAGGCCAGGGTACGGAGCGAGAGGGCATGGGCAGCCGTCACCTCCTTCTGCGAAGCAGTAATGCTCGCGAAGGAGGAGGCGGGACGTTTGAGGGAAAGGCAAATTTCGCGCCATCTCGCCCCTAGCCGCCGCAGGAGACGACCTGGGCGTCGAGAATCAGGGCGGAATTCCGGCCACCGTAGGCGCGGGCTTGCGGACGGTGAGCAATGGGTAGCTCACCGTCCGGTAAGGACCAGGCCCGAGTCGACGGCGCGTTGAATTCTACGCGCGCCTCAAAGAGATGTCGTCAGCACAAGTGTAGGAGTCCGCTAGGGCCGATGCCTGCCGGGGTCGCGGGAAGGTACTAAAGGGTTACCGAGGCCCCTGGCTACACAGGCAACGGAAGGAACACGAGTGGGTTTTAGTCAATAAGAGTCTGATACACCCTCCCGCTCCGCCCAGAGCGGGAGAAGTTATTTGATGATTGCCCACCCAAAAAAAAAAAAAAGTAAAACATAATTATTAACACACAAAACTTCAACTCTTCAGCCAATCAATACAACTTGCTGACAAATAGTCTAAACTCATGTTTACTTCTATGATTTTATTTCTAAAAACAGAAAAACAGCCAATCAAATCACTTGAGAATCTATCAGCTAATTACCACCTATTGTGTTCATAAACCTTTCAGAAACCAGTTGCACATATTTTTTAAATACATTATAAGAAGCACTCCGCTTATTATTCATATTCAACACTTCCTAGTTCCTTCCAGCAATTCAGCATACCAATAAGTTTAACGTCCTAGTCATGCCTGGTTTGTTCAGCGGACGTTAAACTCAAGATGAAATTAAGTCCGCAGTATGCAGTACGCTTTTGTTTTTTTAGGGTTCCGTACCTCAAAAGGAAAAAATTGAACCCTTATAGGATTACTCGTGTGTCTGTCTGTCTGTCTGTCTGTCTGTCTTTTGACCGTGTCACAGCCGAATCATTTTTTTTTTCTTTTTCAATTTATTTATTCAATGATATTCTATTACAGAGGTGTTACTTAATTCTAAACTCGCCAAACTTTTACGTTTGATGGCGAGAGGCGCTCTTTCACATAAAAATGAACCACCTTATATACATACTTACTGATGGACCGATTAAGTTGAAACTTGGTACACATATGAATTTCTGTGACTCAAACACGGACGTGTAACGTAAATAAATGAGTTTTGAATATGAGTGTCAATTATGGGATCAAAAAAGATATTTTTTAAAGTTTTGCAAACTGTACCGTGTGACATGTCAAATGAAAGGGTTTGTTGTGAGGGTCTTAAATATATATATATATATATATATATATATTTTAATTTTAAAATACATAGCTTTAAAGCTATTTAAGAAAATTGATGAAAAATTAACCATTTCCTTATCTCCGAAAACCTAAAATTTAGAAGAAAAAAAACTGAAAATATATTAATATATTACAGGAAATCCTATAAGAAGTCTATGATGTCAAAAAACATGCACACACATGTACATCTCTCATTATTGTACGTAAAACAATGTTAAGTTTCTTCCTGGGATAAAAAACATGGTAGATAACATATTCACTGTACAGAACCCTCACCACGCGAGTTCAATTTCAAAATTCTAAGTGTGAGAATGAATATTGATCATGTAAGATTCTAACAAAGAGGTTAGTTGCGCTAGCAGTTAGCACGAAGTCAAAGAGGTGTGCAAAAAACATTCATATTATGCCAATAAGTAGGAACTTCCAAATCGAAAAGCGTTCCTGTCAGCCCGTTCCAGTGGATGAAGATGAGATGTATGTATGGATGCACCTGTTACGCTTTTGTTATTTATGTAGTTCTAAGATCAGCGTGAGAATGAATATCGATATTGTATTGAAGCTGATAAGTTTCTAGCAATGTAGTTAGTTAGTACGAAGTACAAGGAGAGGTGTGTATTTAGCTCTAAGATCAACTTCAGAATTAATACCGATCATGTATTAAAGCTAATCTAAGTTTAAAAAAATATCAGTAATAAATAAAATATCAGTTTCAGCTGTTTGCACGAAGTCGAAAACGTGTGCAAAAACAATTCACGCTGTGCCATTGTGCACTTTTATAATTTCTAACGCGGCGATGTTATCGTGGACGTCCACGTCCGTAAAAGTATGGAAATATTTGCACGTTATAACGTCGTGGACGGACATTTAAAAGCGTCTTCACATATTTCCGTACATTTTACTTCCTTGTGTAATTGTGATACCGGGACGTGGACGTCCACGATAATATCGTCACGTTATAAATTATAAAAGCGCACAATAAGTTGGAAAAAATATAAATGATTACAAAAATATAAGTTTCCAGGAAGGAGGTTAGTTGCGGCAGCAGTTAGCACGAAGTCATAGAGGTGTGCAAAAACAGTTCATGCAATGCTAATAAGTTGGAATTTCTAAATTGGAAAATCTGTCAGCCCGTTGCAGTGGAGGTGCTGAAGTTGAGATGTATTAAGGATGCACTTGTTTTGCAACATAACATTTTTTTTTTATTTAGTTTTAAGATCAGTGTGAGAATTAATATCGAACATGTACTAAGCTAATAAGTTTCCAGCAACGAGGTTAGTTGCGGCAGCAGTTAGCACGAAGTCAAAGAGGTGTGCAAAAAACTGTCTAGACTGTTATGTATTCATAAACGCCACCGTGTGAAGGTATTTTTAAATTTCCCAGATAAGACACTTGCATTGCATCGTCCTGTTTTTAAATATCCTCATAAACAAATGCGATTTCACACACAAATCACGCCCGCTCAAATACTTACTGACGTATTAAAATTTCGTACACATTGGCACATGCATTATTCAGTGTTTTAAAGTCAAGTCAAGTCCGATCAAGTTCAAGTTCTCGAAATACTTGCACAAAATAAGTAAGAACTAACTAAGTAGATACTTATAAGGAACAAGTGTTGATACCTAAACTAGAGCTTGTTACTGAAACATTTTATTAATTCATTCAGGAGAGACCTAATGAATAAATAGATCATACAAAAGCAACGTTGCTAAGAAACGGAGCTTCTATTAAACAGTGCTTAGATTAGAAATCACAAAATTTGGTATAATTATTTGTAAAGTTTTACATTTAAGCTCAATATATACCAAATTGTGTTCCCGTTTCCTACTTACCGTTTCCACAACACGTTTCCAAATTAAAGGTATCTACGTCTTTATTCATGTATTAAGCAGTGTTTAAATTCAAGTTCAAGTTCTGTAAATAGTTATACAAAATAAAAACTACCTAACTACTTACTTATAAGGAAAAAGTGTTCTTAGCTAGAGCGTGTTACTGAAACATTTGATTTATTCATTCAGGATCTAATCTAATCTTATCGATCATACAATCGTAACGTTGCTAGGAGTCGGACGCTTCTATTAAACAGTGTTTAGCTTAGAAACCACAAAATAAGAAATATTAATGTGTAAAGCTTTACATTCAAGCTCAATACCACATTGTGTTCCCGTTTCCAGCTAAAGACATGGACGAAAATGAAAGGTAAGTCTTTCTATAACTTGTTTTATTTTACGTTAGTAGATACAGATAATGTTTATTAACCCTTTGACCGCCGCGTCAAAAATGCAAAAATGTGCCCTCGGCGCCAAGCTACGAATTATTCCTTATAAATCTGTCATGTAGTCGTGACCGTGGCGTGCTGGGCACATTTTGGTCTGTCATTTATACATGACTGTGGCGGTCAAAAGGTTAAACTTACTTCGAGCCTATTCAGTTTGTTAGAGCCAACAACACGTGTGGGAAAATGACTAGCGGTTGTTGTGATAAAGTTCTTGTTAACAAATAATAGACACTAATATTTAATGGGAAGGTACTGAGAAGGTAATGCGAGGGTAACTGTTACTATTACCTTAAGGCGCTGACAAGACCCAATTGACCAAAATAATCTTCTCTTAAGATAAAAAAAATGCCAAATCTGTATAGTTTGTGGTAGCGGAAAAAATATATGTCAATTTTGAACATATTTCCCAGAACTTGGTTGTTACCGAAACACGTTTTGAAAAAAAATCTCGATACAAACTAACGTTAAACTAACCTCTTACCTTGAGTTCAAATCCAAAATATATCTGTATTAAATATCAACATACGTTACGTATTTAATTAATAACAAGAACGTCATATTGTATATACGTCGAATGCAGAACTTGGTTGCTTTTTATTTTCGATTACTCAACTCAATTTTGAGTAAATAGATAATTGCTTCATATTTTGCAATAAATTACAAGCGTTGTCTCATCGCGCTTCTCTTTCTTTTCTATGCAATCTGACAGTGACCGGGGTTTAGGTGTTGTCAGCGTCTTAACGTTACTGGAGAATTTCGACAGTGCAAAACAGTCTGTAAACAATATCGTAATCATTTAAATTAGGAACAGATTTTTGATTGCGAAAAAAAAGTAATAGAGTTTTAGCGCATCTTTTTAAACCAAGTGATTTATATAAGTATTATCCACCTGGGTATGACAAAAACAAAAACACACAAAAATACACAAACATACAAATATTTGGGTTCGATTCTAATTTATATATATCTTTTTTCGTTCAATAGTCCAAACCCTTTAGTCTTTTTACCCATTATGGCTCTATTGGACGTCAAAACGAATAAGACAATCTACCTCTTCAATACGTTAATATTAACTATCTATTCTACTCGCCCGCGACAGTGACTCAACGAGGCTCATTAAACTGTCCTGGCAGGTTCCTTGCTCGTCCATTGTCAACATCGATCGACCACAGACAATATTGTGGCGGATATTACTCTTGCCTCTTCGTTAAAACTCTCCGGTCGGATTCGACGATGGGTATTCAATTTCCAGTTATTAAAAAGTATAGGAAATAATTTTGTTTCGATCAAAGTCCCAAGAAGGTAACTGTAATAAAAGTTATTTCATTTTGGAAATTACTCGTGCGTAATTAATTACCTAGCGTTTCAATTTAATTAATGCCAAGTTGACACTGCTTAATATTTTTTTTACTATAGGGTAGGTAGGTACAGACAGGTAGAGAACTCACAGTAGTGTGCGAATGAATGTGAACACGTGTTATAACTTAAAAAAAAAGCATTTATTAGTTAAAACAAAGAAATGTACAAAAAATAATATAATTTAAATTAGGTTAGTAAGTAATATGTCCTCCCTTGGCTTTTATGACTTCTTCAACGCGTTTTGGCATAGAATCAACCAGTTTTTTACATGTTTCTGATATTTGCTGGTTTCGAAACCACACCTGATTTACAGCTTCAATCAATTTTGTTTTCGTGGTACAGTCAATTTTACGGAGTCTAGCTTTTACAATCGCCCACAGATTCTCAATGGGATTAAAATCCGGTAAGTTTCCTGGCCAATCAAGACAGAAAAAAAAAAAGATGTTATTTTTTTTCTTTGTAGAATTTCATCATAACCTTCGACACGTGGCACGGAGCTGAATGTTGTTGAAAGATGTCTTGACCGTTGACATCAGCTTTTCTTAATTCGATTTCTAATCTCTGTTCTAACAACTCTTTGTACTTCTGTGAGTTCATCATGCCTTCAATCGGCACAAGAGATCCCGTATCATTATAAGGAAAAAACTATTTTTTTTAAATTATAACTCGTGTTCACACACTACTGTAACAATACCTTACGGACCGTAAACGAAAACGTTAACTCAAATAAACATAGAAATCATTATTTGCTTATTGCTTATAATGTAGGTATGTATATAGATAAGATGTAATTTATATAAATAGTCTCGATACTTTTTTTTAAGTAATAACAGCCGCACGGGTCGATTCATCCGGTTAAGCTACGGTTGCCGCGGTTGATCCGTGGATGGGTGACTACCTTTACATACTAAGACCCCTTCGTCCAGGAGGACACGGTGAAGCATACGGTTGAGGTATGTCCGGCTTGGGCAGAGCACCGCCGTGTCCTCGTGGAGGCGATCGGTGGCAGAGATCTCTCGCGTCCGGCCCTTGTTCAGGACATGGTATGGAGCGAGAGGGCATGGGCAGCCGTCACTTCCTTCTGCGAAGCAGTAATGCTCGCAAAGGAGGAGGCGGGACGGTTTACAGAAAGGCAAATTTTGCGCCCTATCGCCCCTAGCCGCCGCAGGAGACGCCCTGGGTGTCGGGAATCCCGGGCGGATTTCCGACCACCGTAGGCGCGGGCTTGCGGACGGTGAGCAATGGGTAGCTCACCGTCCGGTAAGGACCAGGCCCGGGTCGACGGCGCGTTGTATTCCACGCTCGCCTCAAAGAGGTTTCGTCAGCACAAGCGTAGGGGTCCACTAGGGCCGATGCCTGCCGGGGTCGCAGGAAGGTACCAAAGAGTTACCGAGGCCCCTGGCAACACAGGAAACGGAAGGAATACGGGTGGGTTTTAGTCAGCAAGAGTCTGACACACCCTCCCGCTCCGCCTAGAGCGGGAAAAGTTATTTGATGATTTCACACCCAAAAAAAAGACCCCTCCGTGCCTCGGAAAGCACGTTAAGCCGTTGGTCCCGGCTGACATTTATGGATCTTTGACGTTACGGGTCGTCAGAAGGCCAACAGTCTGACAACCAGTCTTACCAAGGGGTATCGTATTACCCAGTAACTGGGCTCTGGAAGTCAGATAGGCAGTCGCTCCATTTAAAATACTGGTTTTTAGGTACATCCGGTTAGACTGGAAACTGATCCCAACGTAGTTGAGAAAAGGCAGGCAGATGACACGAGTCCCGATACGTTTTACCTTACGAGTACATGTTTTGCATACCGTAAGGTAAAATAATAGAATTTATTTAAATACTAGCTTTTGCCCCCGGCTTCGCCCGCGTGGATGTCGGGAAATATCCCACGGGATACTACCGGGATCTCCATCCCATTTATATGAAATATGGTATGAGGCCATACATTTTTAATGATTCAACAGCCATTGTGATAGATAACAAAACGTACCTATTATTTTGTGTTTAAATAAGTCGGGGTAAAGAATATATTAGAATATCAATTTTGGAAAGTTGGGAAACAAAGGATTGCGCTGAAAAGTACAGTTTTTAGGGTTCGGTAGGAAACAAGGAAACCTTATAGTTTCGCCATGTCCTTCTGTCTGTGTAGAAAGCTGTGATTTGGCATGAGTATACATATTAATCATGCCGACAAAGTGATAAAATATAATCGTAATCAAAAGAAATTGTAGTGTACCTTGCACGTAAAGTGAAGATTTTCGTTTTCTCGTTGATCCTTCAAAAACTTTGTGGGTCTGTGGAAATCAGTCTTCGGTTCAGGGATCCGTTTGCGAAATATTACCTAAGCTTTAAAGTGAAATTTTTGTTAGAGTCAAGTGCCAGCCTCCCTTGCCAACTAAATGGTTGTTTTGGATATGTGAAAAAAATCATGACAGTAGTACAGTCGCAAACACATTAAGTTACCACAAACTCAAAATTTCTCTTTCGATTTTGAACTTAAGACGCTGACAACACCTAAACCGCGGTCACTGTCAAATTGCATAGAAAAGAAAGAGAAGCGCGATGACCCAACGCTTGTAATTTATTGCAAAATATGAAGCAATTATCTATTGAAAATAAAAAGCAACCAAGTTCTGCATTCAAATAAGACGTTCTTGTTATTATTTAAATACGTAACGTATGTTGATATTTAATACAAATATATTTTGGATTTGAACTCAAGGTAAGAGGTTAGTTTAACGTTAGTTTGTATCGACATTTTTTTTCAAAACGTGTTTTGGTAACAACAAAGTTCTGGGAAATATGTTCAAAATTAGCATATATTTTTTCCGCCACCACAAACTATACAGATTTGGTAATTTTTTTTCTTAAGGGAAGCCTATTTTGGTCAATTGGGTCTTGTCAGTGCCTTAACCATCAACATTTTAAGGTTTAAAATCATTTGGAGAAATTTGACAGTTTAGTTATAACCTGATGTGCTGGCGACTGTACATATAACGAAATTAAAAGGAAAACTATCACAGCTGCTTTACAAGGTAACGACTAGGTAATAATCGACCAACTTACATTTGCAGTAGGAGAATTGACCGTGACGTACATCGATGTATGGTAAAACATGTTTTTCAACTTTTACAATGTTCATCCCAACTATGGAACCTTTCGTTGTGCGTGGTCCGACACTCACTTGCCCGGTTTTTAAAAGATAGTTTTGCACTAAAAAAAGTACATTTCAATTGTAAACGATAGCGGCGGTTGAGCTAAAGAAAGAAAGAAAGAATAAAGAATATTTATTGGGACTCGCACAGGAGATCACAAATTAAACTAAAAAACACTCACAGAAACATAAAAAAAAAAGAAAACAAAAACAAAAAGTCCTGTACGAGGCCAAAAGGCTTCTATCTCACCATAATGCTGCGGTACTTAAAAAATAAGTGTCGCAGCGCTGGTATTCTAATAGGGCCCACTGTGATGTTTGAGATAGGAAAAACATGGAGGCGCCGCGTTATTCTATAGATACATTTGCTTATACAAATATGAGTGAAATACGATACAGAATGTGAAATATCGTTTTGTCTCATTCTTTCTAATGAAATAATCGTATTTGATAAAAGAGACAACAATATTTAAGTTGTTGCTCATTATGGTCACATTTTGTCGTGACGTAGTGACTGTTGTAGGTAGTTGGCATATCAGCCATTTTATGCGCCAAGTTTCGTGGTAGCTTTGCTGTCAAACGGTTGTTTACTTTTTGTATTATTGAGATTTGCGAGAAAATTACGAGGAGTTTACCTTTAAAACTGCATGTGAATGTTGGAAAACAGCAATTCAACATGCCTGTGTGTAGTTTTGTGAAGTGTAGTGCAAGAAAGAATGAAAATCAACGTCGATTATCTTTACACAGGTTAGTAGCCGGTTTCCATGCAACAGTACATACAATAATACAAATTCCGGTGAAGAAAATATTAATCCCCGAAATAAAGAATGGTACCTACCTGTGTTCACTTCACTTTGAAGAAAGCTATTTCAATAGAACACTTGGTGTAATGAGATTACATAATAACTCTGTTCCCACAGTATTTTCGGTAAGTGTGTATTTAAATGATTGATTAATTATAATAATAGCCCGGCCCTTTGGCCTGAAATAAATAAATATGATTATCATAATATTAATGGGTACCAAATTTTTTCAGGTGCGTGCCAAAATACAATATCAAAAGTCATATGTTTTGTGTGAAACAAGCAACATTAAAAATATCAGATTTTTATTGTTGCTTGTTTCTGGTACATCTACTGTAATGCCTCTTTTGCAGTTACCACATCGAATTGTGGACGCGGTGCATATTTCATATTTCCTTGCATTGATCATTACCTTGTATTGATCATTACACACTTGTATCATAATATACTAGTGTAAGCCTACTTTTCTAATCAAACGTTATACTATAATCATTACCACACCAAGAAACACAAAGGTATAAAAATAATTCTTATTTATTTTTATACCAGAAAACAACACGACATAAATTTTATTCTCAGGTAACAGAACGTAAGTTAACCTACTCATGTTTTTCTGTTACAATGGACTATAAGTATGTAATTATGATCCAAACGTGATATCTAGTAAGACTAGTATCGATACTAGTTATAGTAACACCCATGTTCCTTGATTGACACAACCCTAGCAACGGCAGCCATTTTATGCGCCAATATCGAGTTGTAGGTATGCACCTTTTTTTTTGTAGGTATTTCTAGTCCATATATTTATATGTCAATGGATGTCACGGATAGATACAGATATAAATAAAAATAAAATAGTTATTGAATAAAATTGTCCGCGTGTCAGAACCCGACGTAGCATCAGTTACTTGTCAATGCCATTTGTGTTTGATCTAAAGGTGCTGGTACCTACCCATGAGCATGTGTATCATTTAGACTCGAATTTGAGTTTAAGTTACCACCATTCCTTATATACACGCTCTGGAACATTAAATAATCATTGTATTAAGATTATATTTAGCGACCTCTTTGATTTGATGTTGGCAATTAAGCAAGAAAATACAAGGAGTGTAAAAGAAAAACTGTCGGGCGAAGAAGTCCCAGAGTCTGAATCTCTTTTTCGCCCCTAAATATCTAAACATTCTTCACCAAAACATTGCTGGGCTACGGACAAAATCGCAGTTATTAACAGTTGCCCTACAAGAATTACTAGATAAAAAATCAAACGTTGATGTTATCTGTCTCACCGAGCACTTCATGATGTCCGGGTGTGAGGACATCTGTTCGATTCCCAACTATAACTTGGAATCATTCTACTCTAGAACGAATTCAAAAAGAGGCGGGTCTTGTATATTTGTCAAGAAGGGACATAATTGTAAAGAAATATTAACATTAGCGAGTTGTTCAGTCTGCTCAGCGTTTGAGTGTAGTGCTATTGAGCTGACGGACTACAAAATTGTTATTGTCTGTGTGTATAGAGTACCCCTAGCTAGTAATATTGATATATTTTTTGACATACTGAACAAGATTCTAACCTTACTCTATAAACACTATCACAAACATAAGATTGTTATAGCTGGAGATTTTAATATTAATATTCTAAATAAGTGTAAGTTGACAAACGAATTTGAATGTTTACTATTAAATTATAATCTAAAATTACAATTGAAAGAACCTACCAGACATCTAAGTAAAACATGTATTGACAATTTTGCCCATAACTTTGGGAAAGCATGTAAATCAGAAGTAATTGAACTAGCACTGTCAGACCACACCGCACAATTGTTAAAATGTCAAGTGAGAAACATATGTATAATAAGAACTGGAGAATCAGGAGACGGGATTTATGCGTAGAAAATCAGGCCAAATTCAAATATTATTTAGGTCAAATGTCATTTACAGATATGTACAGTACTTGTGATCCAAACATAGCATATAATGTTTTCATTGATACATTTCAGTTGTTTTATGACCTTTGCTTTCCCTACAAAACTATAACCATACACCTCTACAAAAAAAGCAAGTGGGTATCACGGGGTATTAAGACCTGTAGCGCTAAGAAACGTGAACTACTGTGGAAATATAAAAAAACACCAAGTGCGGACAATAAATCAAAATTGAAGCAATACACCAAAAGACTGAAGAGGATTGTATCTTTGACTCAACGAGCACAAAAAAATTACAATATCTTGAACGCTAGTAATAAACCAAAAGCTGTATGGCAAATTATTAATACTGCAAAGCAAAACAGACCATTAGAATCTATCCCATATATTGAATCGAATAATAATATCGTGACAAATCCGTATGACATATCGAATGAATTTAATGACTATTTTGTAGATAAGATATCACCCATTAATACTATGCACATCGATCAGCATAAGCAATACCTAACATCTAGGCTAAACTCAATCTTCATGAAGCCATGTCTACCAGAAGATATAAAACAAATTATAAAAGGGCTAAAAAACATCAATAGTGTAGGATATGACGGTATCTGCACTAAAGTCATCAAGCTATTAACGGAATGTATTTCGCGACCCCTGAGCTACATTTTAAACCTGTCTATTGAAACTGGTATATACCCAGAAAAATTAAAAGTAGCAATTATAAAACCGATACATAAAAAAGAGAGTAAAGAAAGCATGATTAATTATAGACCTATTGCCTTACTGTCAATCGTCTCAAAAATTTTTGAAAAATACATTTATAGTGAGCTGACTAAATACTTTGAAACCCATAACATCTTAGCTAAGGAACAAAAAGGATTCAGACAAGATAAAAGTATCAACCTTGCTATATATGAGTTCTTAGGAAATCATAATGTCTAATGTCGACAAGCGAATACCGATCTGCGGCATCTTCATGGACATGACACAGGCTTTCGATCCCGTGGTGCATGACGTTTTACTTTATAAGCTCGAGTTATATGGCATAAGGGGCAACGTTTTAAAATTAATAGAAACGTACCTCAAGAACCGCACTCAATTTACACAAATTAATATAATTAATAGTAGAACTAAGATGGAGGAGACATATTTATCAGGGGGACGTGAAATTCAGTACGGTGTCCCTCAGGGAGGCGTATTAAGCTCACTACTTTTCATTATATACATTAATGACCTTCCGAACGCGAATTCAAACCCAATGACACTCTTTGCTGACGACAGCACCGTTGCAATTAAGTGTAATGACAGAACATCTTACGAGCATGATATAAACAGTAGCCTAAATGCAATCATTCAATGGTTAGATAGTAACAATCTGAAGGCGAACATTGGGAAAACAAAAATAATGCATTTCAGTCAGCGTATAAATGCAGGTACACCTAAGATTAACTATAAGGGTGAACCTGTAGCTGAAGTACTATTAACAAAATTTCTTGGGCTTACTCTGGATAATAAGTTAAATTGGAAATCCCAGATTGAAACATTGTGCAAAAGATTAAATAAATCAGTATATGCCCTACATGAACTTAGAAAGGTCTCAAATATAAATACGTTGTTAGCGGCTTATCATTCCGGGTGTCACCACTGTGTGGATCGCCCGGAGGACACGGTGGAGCATACGGTGGAGGTCTGCCCGGCTTGGGCAGAGCACCGCCGTGTCCTCGTGGAGGCGATCGGCGGCAGAGACCTCTCGCGTCCGGCCCTGGTTCGGAGCGAGAGGGCATGGGCAGCCGTCACCTCCTTCAGCGAAGCAGTAATGCTCGCGAAGGAGGAGGCGGGACGGTTGAGGGAAAGGCACGTTTCGCGCCCTCTCGCCCCTAGCCGCCGCAGGAGACGCCCTGGGCGACGGGAATCTCGGGCGGATTTCCAGCCACCGTAGGCGCGGGCTTGCGGACGGTGAGCAATGGGTAGCTCACCGTCCGGTAAGGACCAGGCCCGGGTCGACGGCGCGTCGTATTCCACGCGCGCCTCAAAGAGATGTCGTCAGCACAAAGTAGGGGTCCACTAGGGCCGATGCCTGCCGGGGTCGCGGGAAGGTACTTATGGGTCACCGAGGCCCCCGCAACACAGGCAACAGGAAGGAATACGGGTGGGTTTTAGTCAGTAAGAGTCTGACACACCCTCCCGCTCCGCCCAGAGCGGGAGAAGTTATTTGATGATTTCCCACCCAAAAAAAAAAAAAAAGCGGCTTATCATGGTTTAGTTGCTTCAGTACTGAGGTATGGTGTAATTTTCTGGGGAAATACAACAGATATTGACATAATTTTTAAAGCACAAAAACGGTGCTTAAGGGCTATGTTTGGGCTTCAAATGGTCGAAACCTGTAAACCGTTTTCCAGGAGTATAAGATTCTGACTCTCCCAAGTCTGTATATCTATGAGGTCTCATTATTTGTGAAAACCAATAAAAACCTATTTAAATTAGCATCAGAAATAAATAATAGGCAACAACGGGACGCACTACGCCTCTATTTACCCCGAGCATGTACCTCTTTAATGTACAAGAGTGTGTTCCATATGGCTCCTCTAATCTTCAATAAATTACCTAAAGAAATAAGGGAATACGGCCCTATTAAGAAAAGTCTAAAAAAAATTCTGGTTAATAAATGCTACTATAACTTGAATGACTTCCTCAATGATAATTTTGCCAAATTATAGACCTCACAGTGACATCAAGTAAAATCAATTATTCAATGAATTATGCATGTATCTCTTAATAACTAATTTTGACATTGACATTGAAATAATCTAAATGTTTTTATTTTTTAATAAATAATTTATTCTCCACTATGACTTTAACTTATTATAACTACGAGTATATCGTGCTTATTTCATCTAATTTTATTTTTTCCAATGTCTATTTTGATTAATTGATGAATAACTATGACTGTATAAATTTTTGCATGCCTTACGGTAGAATCACTTGAAACATGTAACTCTTATAACACCATTGTAACAGTGTATTCAGCAAAAATAAATGATTTGATTTGATTTGATTATCTAGACAAATATTGCATTTATAATGAGTTGGTTCATTTTTCGTTATTTTTTATAATTGGCATCTCGCAGATCAACCTAGGAGGTTGCCGTCTGCTTATCCGGATTTTCCTGTGGGTGCCTCTATGTGGGGTACGGATCTCTGCTTAGGGCGTCGGAAGGACAGCAAGGGACAGGCTGGATCGGATTATTATTATTTGGGGATGAATTTAAAGCTACAGGCTCAGTGGCGCGGGATAGCTCGAGCAAGTGTTGGGGCACCGGGGGCACCCGTGTGTTGCCCGCCTTCTCGCACTGCTTATGATATTTGATTGCTGGAGGATAAAAAGTCCTAAAACCTAACAATAGTAACGGAATATATAACGGAATGGAAAATTACCTACTCGCATGCCAAACTGAAGGAAACTTTAAAGCGAAAATATAAAGCGTCTTTATTCCTTTTTTGCCGTGGTAATTTCGAAAAAAATAGTGACCTAAATAATTACAGGTACGGAAATAAGAAAATTTGTGCACTGTGTGCTGCACCGGTCGACGTCATCACGTCAACGCCGGCTATCGCTGAAAACCAGCGCTGCGGTTCTGTCGCGCATAGAGTCGCAGCATTATGCTGAGCGTTGGCCGTTTTGCGTGGATGTGACGCATATTTTCCCCCAAATTGTTTTTTTATGTATTTGTGTTCCTTCTTTGTGTCATGTTTACCGCAAGTAAACGTATTTTCTTTATTTTTTCTTTATATATTATTCCATAATTAATTAATTATTAAATAACTTGTCCCGCTCTGGGCGAACGGGTGGTTGTGGTAGACTCTTACTGACTAAAACCTACCCGTGTTCCTTCCGTTGCCTGTGTTGCCTCGGTAACCCTTTCGTACCTTCCCTCGACCCCGGCAGGCATCGGCCCTAGTGGACGCCTTGTGCTGACGACATCTCTTTGAGGCGCGCGTGGAACATAACGCACCGTCGACCCCGGCCTGGTCCTTATGGACAGCGAGCTACCCATTGCTCACCGTCCGCAAGCCCGCGCCTGGCCGGTGGCCGGAAATCTGCCCGGGATTCCCGACGCCCAGGGCGTCTCTTGCGGCGGCTAGGGGCGAGAGGGCGCGAAATTTGCCTTTCTCTCAACCATCCCGCCTCCTCCTTCGCGAGCATTACTGCTTCGCAGAAGGAGGTGACGGCTGCCCATGCCCTCTCGCTCCGTACCAAGGCCTGGACCAGGGCCGGACGCGAGAGATCTCTGCCGCCGAGCGCCTCCACGAGGACACGACGGCAGTGCTCTGCCCAAGCCGGGCAGACCTCCACCGTATGCTCCACCGTGTCCTCCGGGCGATCCACACAGTGGTGACACCCGGGCGTTTCCTCCCGCCTTATCCGACACTCATTTGATCCCTTAGTAAAGTTATTGTTCTTGGAATTACTAAAGTATCTTTGGCGAGGGTGAAAGTCGGGCTGAGCAATTACGGGTTTTCCATACAAACTTTCATCCCCAATTTTACCCTCTTATGGGATATTTTTTCAAAAACGATGAAAATAAATAATTATTAATTACCAACCGAAAGGCTAAATACCGAACTTGGTTTGAATTAAAAATTTAACGGGTTTCCCATACAAACTTTCATCCACATTTGTGATGATTTTCCAAAAAAACGCTGAAACACGTTTTTATTTTTTTACCAGAATGCTAAATACCAATTTTCATGGATTAAACTACAAAAATGACGATTGACGAAAAAATCCTTCCTTTTTTTGCGAAATTCTAACCTCTGTGCAAAGTGTCAGCTTTCTAGGTCCAAGGATTTGGGCTGGACGTTGATAAGTCAGTCAGTCAGGACTTTCCTTTTTATTTATATAGATAAGATAGAATGGATTTAATATTATTATAACTCTTTTCCAATTTGGTAAAACAATAGGTAAGTGAATCTTAATTTACACAATAATCTTACACATAACGAAATAATAGGTATTTAGAATATAAATTATCCAAAATATTATAATAATAGCATAAAAAATAACTTGAACATTCACCTATAAAAGGCAAGAAAGGCGTAAGTTACTTACTGTCTTTGATAGACTTACATAGACCGATCGATCTGAAATTATTTCCTTCAGACGAATATAAGAGAGGAACCTGATAGACCATCGAGCATTTTTCAAGTTATTTAAAAGTACAAGAAATATTAAATAGTTGGCTTTCCAACAATGTGCCATGTTTTGTTTATCAATAGGTATCTTTTCATTATAACTGTAATAAAAGTTATTTCTTTACGAAAATTACTTGTGAGTCTGGAAAAGTAACCTTATTAGAATTTACAGATAATTATTGGAATTTAATAATAGCACTAAAAGGTAAGGTTGTCTTTGATTTGCGATGTGATTTACTCGGTCCTAAATATACAAGCCACACTACCCCACAGCCACACATCCTTTGTCTCAAGGATAACGCGTAAAATGAAAATGTTATGTCACATTGTACCTACTTAGGTAAAGAGATTTGCCCACGTGATGTACAGGCTGAAAAAATCACGTTAGCATTTTATAACCGTGTAATGGCTTCTTAATCCACGGAAACCTGCATCTCAGTAGGTACCTAAACTACTTAGGTACATGTTCTCACGACTGACACCATGTTTTTTTATTTTAATTAATGAAATTAAGGAGAAACCAAAATAAATTAGGGGCTTTTTCGTAACCATTTATTTCACTATTATTTATTTATTTCACTATTATTATGGATTTAATTTTTGGATATATGTTTATTGACTATTTGATTAATACTCTGACTAGAAGAAAAGGCAATCGAAAATGCAATCGATTCAAAGAAAATGGAAACGAAATTAATTCCGAAAAGAACTCTACTTTTCATATTTTTTTCTGTAATTCTAAAATCCCAAGTATTTTAATTGCAAAATTGCGTTCCAAATGTGCGCATTAGGTAATTGGAAGTCTGGCTGAAAATATTTTTGATATAAAGCTTAATATATTTTTAAACGTAAGAACGTTGCTCTATAGTGCATTGTGGCGCCCTTTTTGCTCGTATGTGGGAGTAATTAACTCTGTCACTTTCTTAAGTTCGCTATGATTTATTTTTACGTATCACCTGAGTATTAAATTATGTAAGCTTAATATAGGGATCAATCACTTTCAAGCACGACATTTGCTTATTTCAAAGTACGCTTCTAGGTACTTAGGTTTAGTTTGCAACAGTAGAAAATGCGTTAGACGGTAGGTACCTACTATCCAGATGGACACTCGTAGTAGGTACTACCTACCGCCTAACGCATTTCAGTAAATTTATTTTTTATTATTTTTTTTATTTCAAACATTCATAAATATGAATGATTGAAATAAATTTTACGTATTCCCGCGGCTTCGCCCGCGTTGATGTCGGAAATTATCCCATAAAGTCTCCAATATCCTAACCCAAGTCGTGGTCCACCCATGTGCCAAATTTCATCCAAATCCGTTCAACATTTTAGCGTGAAAGCGTAACAAACAAACTTACTTACGCATTTATTATATTGGTTAGGATTATAAGGCTTATTATAAGACTTTTAATGCTATTCAATACTACACTCAGGGGCACATTTAACCGTCCACCTACATTTTGTCGATTTATTCAAAATTCTATCGTAATTTAATTAATTTTGTTATAATGATACATTGGGTGAACCTTTACGAAAACTAATGAAACACGTGTAAGTTGTGAAATGGTTTATTTAAAACAAAAAAATAAAAAAAGAGAATTTGCAGTTTTTTTACCAAAAACAAAAATTTGCAAAATTTTAATTTAAAAAAAAGTATGCTCTAAATTATCGCATTAATAATGTGTATTTCCTCCTCTGGCCCTAATGACCTCTTGTAACCGATTTGAAAGCCCGTCCATTATGTCTTGAATGTCGCTTTGTGGAATGTTCTCCCACTCCTCAATAGCTGCAGTTTTTAGCTCACTGATGGTCGTAGGAGCTGGTGTCCGACTCCGAATCCGTCTTTTTAGGTTATCCCATACATGCTCTATCGGGTTTAGGTCTGGACTCCGAGCTGGCCATGGTAATCGCTGAATATTGACGGCGTCCAAGTAATCCGTGACAATTCTCGCGGTGTGTGCACGTGCGTTGTCGTGCATTAAAACAAAATTATCGCCAATGAATGGCGCAAACGGAATCACATGTGGTTCTAAGACTTCTGTCACGTACCTGTGAGCATTAACGCTGCCTCTATCGAATACGACCAACGCTGTACGGGCGTCGTAACAAATGCCACCCCACACCATTATCGAGCCTCCCCCGTAGCCCACTGTTTCAACCACAGCACATTCAGCAAACCTTTCACCACGGCGTCTATACACGCGCTGACGTCCATCTGGACCTCGTAAAGCGATTCTTGATTAATCAGAAAAGAGAACTGCCTTCTATTGTTCCGAAGTCCAATTTAAATGTTCTCGAGCAAATGCAAGTCTTGCTCTTCTGTGAGTTGCGGTCAGTTCTGGGATTCGAGCTGGTCGAAATGATCCCAGATCCCTCTCTGCTAACCTTCTTCTTATTGTTCTTAGGCTCACACTTACATTTCGTACCTCAAACAAACGGTTACGAGCCTCAGAAGCGGTTGTGAACCGATTTCGAAGAACGTTCGAGACGATGTAACGATCATCTCTCTCTGATGTACACCTTCTACGACCTTGCTCTGGCCTCCTTATGTAGGAACCAGTCTCTCTGTAACGTCGGATAGCATCTTGAATAGTGGTTCGTGGATATCCAAGCATTCGTCCAATCCGACGCTGGCTGAACCCAGCGTCTGCAAGTGCCACAGCCCGGGCTGCTCCAGCTGCGTCCAGTGGCATTTTTATGGTCTAAATGAGGTCATGGCACTCGCAACACCTCGGATTTATTCGAAAAAATGGTAACACAACAATTTAAACAAATGTATCCTTCACACAAAACCAGGGGCGAGACTGTCACATTTCGACTTAACTGATTATTATTGAATAAAACCCACAAAAGTAAACAAAACGCGGGTATGATTGTTTTGTTTATTCCAGATATACCCACTTATGAAGTTACGCCTAGTAGTCAAAGCTTAAGTTATCATAAACAAACGATATGGAATTCGATATGAGTGGACGGTTAATTGTGCCCCTGAGTGTATAATATAAAACAACTTTTCATACACTGTGAAACTTCGTACAATCATCATCACTTACCTACGTAAGTACTTTTATGTTGATTAAATTGTATCTATTCCAATAGCTTATAAATACTCGTACCATACTATAACATTGGTAGGTACCCCACGTAAGAAACATTTGGTAGTAAGTACTAGTAGGTACTAAAGAAATGTCGTATCTGAAATAAAATAAGCCGGACAAGTGCGAGTTAAACTCGCGTGAGGGTTGGGTTCCGTATTATCTACCATGTTTTTTATCCCAAGAACAAACTTAACATTGTAGTTGACAAACATGTCCCCTCATACATTCCAACTGCAAATGGTACACAAAATATTGAGAGGTTTACCATGTTATTCTAAGACCATAGACTTCTTATAGGTTTTCCTGTAATCTATAAGTAAAGAACTATTTTCAAAATTTCTCATTTGTTTCGGAGATAAGGGGGCCCAATGGTCAATTTTCATTTATTTTCTTAAATACCTTTAAAACGATTATTTTAAAATGATTAAATAAAAAAAATTGAGACCCTCACAACAAGCCCTTTTATTTGATATGTCACACGGTACAGTTTGCAAAACTTAAAAAAAAAAACTAGTGTGCCCCCAAAAGTGACCCTCATATTCAAAATTCATTTATTTACGTCATACGTCCTTGTTTGGGTCACAGAAATTCATATCAGTACCAATCGGTCCAGTAGTTTCGGAGCAAATCGGCTGTGACAGACAGACATACAGACAGACACACGAGTGACAGACACACAGACAGTTTCCTTTTGAGATACGGAACCCTAAAAATATGAAATAATATAATATCGTGTTCTGTAGCAGGATTAGTGAAATGGACGCGCTGCTCTTTGCGCTGTCATTCGAGGTGGTTTTACTGCAAATGAGGATTTTAGGTGAGTACCTACCCAATATCTAACTAGTTTTTACTGGAACCTTGCCCCTGAATGGAGGTAAAAATACATAATAATAATAATCACAATCACCTGTACATTTTACTTTGTGGTGATCAGGCATTCATGCCCACAGAAATGTATTTTCATATTTCCATGTGTAATTATGTGGTAGGTGTTACACAATTAGGCACATACGAAATTTACATAAAAAATTAAAAAGTCCATGATAATCTAGTTCAGCCATATTCAAAGTTTGGTACGCGCAGCCCTAGGGCTCCGCAAAGCCTCTGTAGGGGTTCCGAGAAAATACTGGTCATAATGCTAAAATATACTTAAGGGGTACTTTTTTTTTTGGGTGGGAAATCATCAAATAACTTCTCCCGCTCTGGGCGGAGCGGGAGGGTGTGTCAGACTCTTACTGACTAAAACCCACCCGTATTCCTTCTTGTTGCCTGTGTTGCAGGGGCCTCGATGACGCATAAGTAACTTCCCGCGACCCCGGCAGGCATCGGCCCTAGTGGACCCCTACCTTTGTGCTGACCACATCTCTTTGAGGCGCGCGTGGAATACAACGCGCCGTTGACCCGGGCCTGGTCCTTACCGGACGGTGAGCTACCCATTGCTCACCGTACGCATGCCCTCTCGCTCCGTACCATGGCCTGAACCAGGGCCGAACGCGAGATGTCTCTGCCACCGATCGCCTCCACGAGGACACGGCGGTGCTCTGTCCAGGCCGGGCAGACCTCCACCGTATGCTCCACCGTGTCCTCCGGGCGATCCACACAGTGGTGACACCCGGGCGTTTCCTCCCGCCTTATCCGACACAGGAACCTCCCGAAGCTGCCGTGTCCGGTGAGGACCTGCGTCAGGCGGAAGGTGAGGACGCCGTGGCGCCTCTCTAGCCACTCCTCAAAGAGGGGACTTATCGCCGCAAGTGTGGCGTGCCCAGCACTGGGTTGCGACAACCGTACTCTCTATGACGCCATGAGATCCCGCCGGAGCACCGTCCGCTGTGCCGCGATTTCTCGCGGCAGCGGACTTACGCCCCGGCGTTTCGCCTCCTCGCGCCACTCCCATACGTGCGCGAGGACTTTTGCCTCCAGATCCCATGGCGGCAATCCGGCAAGGAGGCTCGCTGCCTCACAGGAGACCGTGCGGTATCCCCGGACCATCCGGATGGCCATGACCCTTTGGGCCGCGCTCAACCGGGGGGCTGGCCGCAGCGCCAGAGAGCGTGCCCATACAGGAACCCCGTAGAGGGCCATGAACCGCACGATCCCTACGTAGAGCCTCTGGCAGGAGGCGTTTGGACCCCCTAGATTGGGCAGGAACCGCTTCAATGCAGCGCCTGCCCGCTCCAGTTTAGGAGCCAAACGTTGAAAATGCTCCACAAAGTTCCACCGGCTGTCGAGGACGAGTCCCAGGTACTTCATCGTCGACTCGACGCCGATGGAAACCCCTCCTACCGTTATTTGGGACCCCAACGGTGGCGCGTTCCGAGGACCATGAAAACACATGACTTGTGCAGGGCCACCTCGAGTCCCAATTGCCGGATCTTTTCGACGATTGTCGCAACCCCGCGTGCCGCTAATTCGGCCGCTGCCTGGTGCGACCTCCTCTGCGCCAGGACCAACGTGTCGTCAGCGTAGCACACTACGCTGACGCCGCTAGGGAGGTCGGCGCGCAGCACCCAGTCGTATCCGATGTCCCACAGATGCGGCCCCAGGACCGATACCTGTGGGACACCGCACGACATCTCTTGCCGGTTCCACACTCCCTGGTGACCGGGGTAGATGATGGCCCTGTCCGTCAGATAGGCACTTAAGGGGTACTTAAGTACTACATTTTTTGGGCACGCCACGATTGCGGCGATAATTCCCCTCTTTGAGGAGTGGCTAGAGGGGCGCCACGGCGCGGCGGCGTCCTCACCTTTCGCTTGACGCAGCTCCTCACCGGAGATGGCAGCTTCGGGAGGTTCCTATGTCGGATAAGGTGGGAAGAAACGGCCGGGTGTCACCACTGTGTGGATCGCCCGGAGGATACGGTGGAGCATACAGTGGAGGACTGCCCGGCTTGTGCAGAGTACCGCCGTGTCCTCGTGGAGGCGATCGGCGGCAGAGATCTGTCACGTCCGGCCCTTGTTCAGGCCATGGTACGGAGTGAGAGGGCATGGGCAGCCGTCACCTCCTTCTGCAAAGCAGTAATGCTCGCGAAGGAGGAGGCGGGGTGGTTGAGGGCAAGGCAAATTTCGCGCCCTCTCGCCCCTAGCCGCCGCAGGAGACGCCCTGGGCGTCGGGAATCCCGGGCGGATTTCCGGCCACCGTGGGCGCGGGCTTGCGGACGGTGAGCAATGGGTAGCTCACCGTCCGGTAAGGACCAGGCCCGGTTCGACGGCGCGTTGTATTCCACGCGCGCCTCAAAAATGTATCAGGTGTAGGGGTCCACCAGGGCCGATGCCTGCCAGGGTCGCGGGAAGGTACTAAAGGGTTACCGAGGCCCCTGGCAACACAGGCAACGGAAGGAATACGGGTGGGTTTTAGTCAGTAAGAGTCTGACACACCCTCCCGCTCCGCCCAGAGCGGGAGAAGTTATTTGATTTATTCCCACCCAAAAAAAATGTACTATATTTTATTTTACTCTGCAACCTGAGTAAAATAAACTGTATCTAAATATTCCAACTTAAAATAAAAAAAAATATGCAAATGTTAATTGTCAAGTAATATGATTATTAATAAAGAACCCTACACATAAAACCATTTTTGATTATTTTGTGTATAAATTAATCTGAATTTGGGATTAAAAAATAATGAAAGCCGGTAACAAAAGTAGTAGGCTGGCAGCTACAGCGAAGGATAATCTTAAGTAGAAAGTAACAGCTTAATGATCAGTTGTTAGCTTTGTTTTAATTTAAACTGGCATCATGTTTTTGTTTTGGCAACTGTGAGTCACCAACAATAGAGGGGATCTGGCGCTCAGCGGCCACTGCCGCGGCACGGTTAAATAGTTGATAAGGTACGATGGGGTTGCCATATCCGTCTGTATAAACAAAGCATTACAAAAAAATAGGCAGTATGGGGACTGCCGACAAAGTGAAAACTTATTGCTCAACGCGCCTATAGAAGACACGTGCACTTCAACAAAATAACGATTATCTAAAACACAATTTAAACAATGCGCAGTGTACAGAAACAAAACTGTTCACGCGGTCAATTTAACTTAACTAACTGCTACTACAGCATGTCGGCGCGGGCATGTCGGTGACGCGAACCCATAAATTTCTCCTGCCAAAAATCGTTCAACGCGACAGAATTTTTGACTTCAAAAAGTAGGATAATTAGGTAGCGAGTTCTCATCTTCATTGTACAATGAAGATGAGAACGCGCTATGAGATGAGAGCCTAGGCTAGCAATGCGGACTTGGACTTGCGGACCGTAAACTCTAGTATAGGTCATAAGTGACGGTCTTTGATAGAGTTTCATAGAACGATAGGCCAGAGATCTGAAACTTTTTACTTCAGACGATTATGATTATAAAAGACCAACCTGGTAGACCCCCAAACATTCTTGTATTATACCTACTCTAAAATCTCAATATTTAAGTTGAGAACTAAATTCTTAGGCCTTTAGACATGGCGTTTATTACGAGGTCGTCGCGCGTGTGTCATCAAAAACATGCGAAAACTTTTAACCACCAGACTTACAGCGCCATCTATTGCTTTCCTGAAATTCACTTACAGAAGGCAGTGTGGAGCTGAGGCTAGCGGACTGGCGTCCTACGACCAAAATCGAGATGCTTCAGCGAGATAAGCTAGCAAAGGACCGGTGAGTTGTGCCCGAGTGTAGGGAGATGGCGTTACAATGACATCAGCACAAACTTTGTTCCCCTACAGTGGGTGTGAAAGGCACTGCTAAAGTCTCCATAATTATACCTACTGGATACTGGCATGTATTATTATGGGAATGTTTCAGTCCACGGGTCATACATTTATTTTCCGTATCCGGAAGTTGACTAATTAAGATCTCTGAATTGATAATAGGTACCTACCTAATTAAAACATATTAAGACTGATATTAAAACAATCATATTCCTTGAAAAACATACGGCCGCGTCCTAACCAAAAGCGGCTATGCGATCGTCCCGCAAGTATGCGATCGTCACGATCATCGCGATAGTTTAACCTGTTAAGCCCCGCGCGACACCGATTCGGAGTCAAACAATAGAAAATCAATTTGTGTCTCATTAGCTGTCCTTGATCAATTAAAACTTTAAAATGAATATTACTTACGCGCGCGATCAATCAAGTCACGTATGTTCCTATACCATTATTCAGGCAAATGTTCGGGTAATCGCGTATTCGCGCGACAGTCGCTTTCGGTTAGGACGTAAGGTAACACTTCTCGGCATTTGGGTAAAATGAAATGAAATCTTTTACATGCTACAGGGACCTAGTGAATGACGTAATAAGGCGAACTCTGATAGAAGTCGCGGAGAGCGGGAAGTGGCAGTCGGTGAAGAATGCGGTGGAGCTGCTCAAGCAGTCAGGATGCGATGTTGAATCGCTGCGGCTCAGAACTGAGCAACTGAGAACGTAACTATTTCTACTTATTATCCGATATTAGAACACACAATTATGCCTCAATCGTTTCTTATTCTTATCGTGATTCTTGATACTTCTGAACGCCTGATTACAAAACCCTGATTAGTTGATCTTCCGTTTCATGTTAAGTAGCTGTTTTGTAGCCAAAATAAGAATTAAGTTAGCGCCAATTAGGAACACGAGTTGACATGAGATTTGCCCAGATTTAATGATAAATAGTTGAAAGACTAATTCTTTTTTCAGTACTCGCAAAACCCTTGAAGCAGAATTGGATGCCAAAAGAAATCAAAGGGTGATGGAGCTGGACAACGCTGATCAGAAAGTAGCTGTTCTCCGAGACAAAATGAGTGTGCGTACATGTTTATTTCTATGAAAGTGATAATTCCAAGAAGTAATAAACATGCTGATGCTGCTAATTCTCAGTAAAGAGCTGTTTGCAATGCAATAATTATGAGATCACCGAGGCGTTACCGAGAGCGTGGAAAAGGCGGTTCTAGGAACATTTATGAGAAAGAGTTACAATAGCTAGACAAAGTCCATGCAACTAGACCTGGACTTTTAACCATGTCACATTATACACACATTAATTGGTAGGTAACGCAAGTATGAGATCCCTCTTTCTATCGACATGGTAACTACTTAGATTTGTTAGAGGTCATAACAAATGGAACGTTATTCAAACACAATTTTATTACAACGTGACGAAATCAGAAATATCGCTTCATAATTAGCAGGAAGTTATTTCTAGATCGGGCGTGGGCTTTAGTCTGTAGGATATTTCACAAAATTGATTCACCGGCCATTCAATTAGACGCTCAACGTTGCATTATCTCGGGATGCGACAGATCTCACAAGCGTCATGTAACTAAGCGGAACTGTTAAGTGCGGAGGAATTATTTATTTAATCATTTGATCATTATTATTTTAGTACTGAACTTATTTAGGTACCTATTTATAGACGACTATGATGTGTTATTGACTGCGCTTTCCCCCATGTGAATCTCCAGTCTCTAATAGCGAACTGTTTCATGTATGAATGAAAGACATAGAAAACAACTACTTATAATGAGATTGCCCAATATTTTTACCCGACTGCCCCAGTAGGAGGGTAATGTTTTCCCCATATTCAACATGTTCGTGTGACATATCAAATGAACTTCAGTTTTTTTTAATGTTAAAATAAATACTTTTTATAAATAAGTTATTTAAGAAAATTTACCACTCTCCCCGCTTATCTCCGAAACGACGGACCATAAAATTTTGAAAAAAATACGGATTATAGTTCTTTACCTACTTACAGATTAAGACGCTGACAACACCTAAACCGCGGTCACTGTCAGATTGCATAGAAAAGAAAGAGAAGCGCGATGACACAACGCTTGCAATTTATTGCAAAATATAAAGCAATTATCTATTTACTCAAAATTTAGTTGAGTAATCGAAAATAAAAAACAACCAAGCTCTGCATTCAAATAAGACGTTCTTGTAATTAATTAAATACGTAATGTATGTTGATATTTGATACAGATATTTTGGATTAGAACTCAAAGTAAGAGGTTTAACGTTAGTTTGTACGTAGGTACGTAATTTTAACGTTAGTTTGTATCGAGATTTTGTCTTCAAAACGTGTTTTGGTAACAACCAAGTTCTGGGAAATATGTTCAAAATTGACATATATTTTTTCCACTACCACAAACAACACAGATTTGGCATTTTTTTTCCTTAGGACAGCCTATTTTGGTCAAACGGGTCTTGTCAGCGCCTTAAAGGGAAACCTATAAGAAGACTATGGTCTTAAAACAACATGATAAATCTCTCAATATTGTGTGTACAAACGTACATTTGCGGTTGGAATGTATGAGAGAACATGTTTTTCAACTACAATGTTAAGTTTGTTTTTGGGATAAATTCATCCAACTACGAAACCATTCATTGTATTATTGTGCGTGGTCCAACACGCACTTTGCCGGATTTTAGAAGAATTATTCGCTTTAAGTTAGTCAGTCCATCGTTTCATTTGCAGGACGACCTCCACAACGCAAGCACACGGCTACTTTACGCAGAAAAATGGCTGTTCGCGCGCTTCGAATCCCTAGAGCTAAAGCTGGATGTTCCACGAGCACCTCGACCACGCACCGACCACGAACAGCGCGTTCACGACGAGTTACTAAAAGCTTTTGAATTACAGATCAAAGTAAATGAATTCTGATAAATTACACACACTTTATACCTACACTAGCAACCCACCCCGGCTTCGCACGGGTAGCAGGGCAGAGCAAAAAATCAAGCTTTAGCAAAGTACCGATTCGGCTTGGCTAAATTTATACGGCTACAAATAACCAAGACTTATTTAAAACGTCATATACAACTTTGTTAATATCAAACAAGCATGTATTGCACTTGTTCAATTCTAGCAACAAACTTTGCAGGCTCCCTCCGAATCAAGTCGTTCGGTTGTAAACAGCAACAACAACTTTCCGTGTGTAGTATCTGCCTGTTGCGTCAACGCCCTGGGCGTCGGGGATGCCAGGCGGATTTCCGGCCACCGTAGGCGGTAGGCTTGCGGACGTTGAGCAATGGGTAGCTCGCCGTCCGATGAGGACCAGGCCCGGGTCGACGGCGTGTTGTGTTCCATGCGCGCCTCCAAGAGATGTCAGCACAAGTGTAGGGGTCCACTAGGGCGGATGCCTGCGGGGTCGCGGGAAGGTACGAAAGGGTTACCGAGGCCGCTGGCAACACAGGCAACGGAAGGAACACGGGTGGGTTTTAGTCAGTAAGAGTCTGACACACCCTCCCGCTCCGTCCAGAGCGGGAGAAGTTATTTTATAATTTCCTATCCAAAAAAAAAGAAAGCCTGTTGCATCGACCATGTAGGTTAGATTAAAATATAACTGATGTTCATCCTGCTTGGAGTATTTTTAATGTATTTTATTGCCAATCCTGCAAATATTTTAAAAATTAAAGAATAGATACATATTGTTTTCATTAAACCCTATTGGTTTACGCGGTGAACGGCGTCTTTACCATAAGGGAGAGGGAGCCCCTCACGGGAGCCCCGAAAAGCGAATACATAAAGCCATATATTCGCTTACAATTATTTTTCTATTTAAGATAGATATAATGCGAAAAAAAGTTTATAGGTTAAATGAGGGCCTTGTTAGCGACTTTCTGGCAACCCTGAGCACTGACAAGCTAATGACATTGCCGAGAGTGACAGAAAACGTGGTATTGCCATGGCATTGCCAAACTTCCCATATAGGAAATAGTTATTTCCGCGTTTCGCTGCCATCTAAACTTTTTGTCGGGCTGTACAATCGCCTTACATAGCCTGGATTTATCTTTCATTTTTGGTAATTCTTATTAAATTCTTATTATAATTGATTCCGCGCGATCTTGAATACTTAATAACTAGTTAAGAATAATAAAAATGGTACCATATTAAAGGTTAAACTGTTAACTTTAAATTGATACCAAATTCATTTAAGTCACACCAGTATTTAAGGAGCTTTCCCGGACTGAGTGAAGGAGTTAGGAAAACATATGGATAATGTAAAAATAATAAATGAAGAAAACAACAAAAAATAATTAATGAAAAATTTATTTGGCCTTAAAATTAAGTTTTAATATGTTGTGTTCCCTCCCCTCGCCCTTATAACTGCTCGAAGACGGTTCTTCAAATTCCAAATTCAAATTCATTTATTGTCACAGGTGAAATATCAGTTCTTATGGTTATTATAATAAAGGCTCGCTGCAACATACCTATAAGGTGTACAATATTTCATGCTTGTTCAATAATTGTTATTAACATTAAAATCATTATTCGTCCTAAGTCAACGTACAGTAACAGTCAGAAGTCGACTAGCAATCTCACAAAACTATGGAATAGCAATATTAGTTGTACTTATGACCTTCTTCTATAAGAAAACACTACACATTGGCATCGTGTTGCCCGTATAGCGCAGGCGATAATGGTCATTGCGGTGTAAGTGGACTTCTGGACGTTGACTGTACATCATTCATCATGCATTAATATAAGTTGTTTATTCACATAGTCAGATTTAAATTATTCATTCATGTCATACAAATTAAATTACTCGTTAAGATAGCTTTTCTAATGATGCAGTCACCAGTATTTTTGTCATTAAAAATGTCATTGATTGAATATTAGGCTTTATTTATCAAGAATTCCTTTAGTTTCTTTTTGAAACTATCAAAGGTTACACTGTTTTTTACATAATTTGCAAGTTTGTTATACATTTTTACACCTGTACCAAAAATACGCGTTTTAAACTTAACTGTCCTACATCTAATTCCGCTTAATTCATTTTTATACCGTGCACTTCTCAATGTGTCATAATTATTAATGTCGCGTTTTATCATTACTGCTGCTTCATAAATGAATAATGAAGGTACAGTCAAAATGTGTAATCTTTTAAACTCTGTTCTACACGAATCAGTCTGTTTAAGCCCACATATACTTCTAACACACTTTTTTTGGGCCTTAAAAGCATACTCTCTGTTAGTTGAGTTAACTCAGAAAAGAATACCATATTTTATTGTAGAACCCACGTATGCATGGTAAGCGCTTAGTAATGCTCTTTCGTTAACAACTTTTCTTAGCATGTAAAGGGCATATAAAAACTGATTTAACTTTTTGCAAACATGATCAACTTGCATTTTCCAATTTAGTCCTGAGTCAATATGAATACCAAGAAACTTAGTGTTGTTTACTTCTTTTAATTGTTCGCCTTTATAATTCATATGTACTTTTATTTTTTTGAATTTTTATTTGTGAAAACCATATAATTCGTTTTTTCAAGGTTTATTTTTAAGTTGTTTACATTTAACCATTGTATAATATCTTGAAGTGATTCGTTAATGTTGGTTTCATAGTTCTCTTTATCTTGGTTCGTAAAAATAGCTGTACTATCATCTGCAAATAGTACCATTTCCTGTTTTATAATTTTCGGTAGATCGTTTATGTAGATGATAAACAAAAGAGGTCCAAGAATACTTCCTTGGGGCACTCCATAGGGTTCTAGGGTCTGATATATATGATTGTTCCAATTTTGTATCATTTGTTATTTTTGTTTTTTGTGTTACTTGAAATCTGTTTGATAAATACGATTTTATAAGATTTAGAGCTTTTCCTTTTACTCCATACTTTTCTAATTTTCCCAAGAGTATTCGATGATCCACGTGATCAAAAGCCTTTGACATGTCCATAAAAATTGCAGTTATATGTTGCTTGTTATCCAATCCTGTCATTACATTCCTTAAAAAGTTAAAAAGAGCGCTGCCGGTAGACCTGCCTTTATGAAACCCGAATTGTTCATCTGCAAATATGTCATTAACTTCAAAGTAGTTATATAAGTTATTATATATTACCCTTTCAAATATTTTTGCGAAGACTGGTATTAACGCGATTGGTCTGTAAAAATTCATCTCTTCTTTGACTTCTTTTTTAAATAAGGGATTTATAACCGTTACCTTCAGTTTCGAAGGAAACAGTCCATGTTAAAGGCACAGATTTAAAACGTAGCTAAGTACTGGAGCAATGAGATGCGATACACTTTTAACTATTTTCGTGTTAATATTATCGTACCCTGTACTATTAGTATTTTTAAGCATTTTTATTATTTGGTCTACATCAAGCGGGTGAGTTGGTTTCATAAAAATTGAATTAGAGTCATTAATTATGTCAGTGTTTTTAGAGCTATACCAATGTCCCTAGTTATCGGTTTTATATCGTCAATAAAAAAGTTGTTAAATGACTGAACTATTTCTGTCGGTTCTGTAACCATTCTATTATTTACTTTTATTTGGTTTATTTCCTCATTAGGTGTTCTTCATTGATCTAATCAGCTTCTGAATCGATTCTTGTGGGATACCTTCCCACTCCTCTATCAAAGCCGATTTCAGCTCATTCACACTTGAAGGAGCAGGATTTCTGGAACGAACCCTCCTTCGGGCCCGTGGTAGGTTCTGGCCAGGCCAGGCCCAGACTCCAAAAAGGAGTCAAATTAGCTTGCTTAAGTCTTCGACGAACTGTCCGCTCGCTGGCAGCTGCCCCACGAACATTTCGGAGCTCCTGTTGCACGTCGACACCAGTCAAATGTCGATTTCGGAGAGAGGTTGACACGATAAAACGGTCATCCCTCTCCGATGTGCACCGGCGCTATCCGGATCTTGGTCTCGGGATAAAGCCATCAGTCTTCCGAAAACGTTTATAGACTTTCGAAACACAGGACTGGCTTATGTGGAGCTGACGTGCGACAGCCCGCTGGCTGAGCCCTTCTTGCAATAGGGTGACGATTGGTGCTGCTTCTGTAGGTGCAGTATCCATTGTCGTCCAAATTCAAGGGTCAAAAATAGTGCAGATGTGTACCGGTCAACGTGTGAAAGCCGACTGATAAAGAAAGTTTTTTTTTTATGTCTGGCATCTCGTAGTTGACCTTGAGAGGTCGTGACTACTCAACCGGACTATCCTGTGGCTGCCTTAAGCGGACTCAAAGCCTCCAGCCAGGGGCGAATTACTTACATTACTAAGCGACTGCACGCTAAGGGCACCCCCTGTGAGGTACGGACCTCGGCTTAGGGCGTCGCTGGGGGGAGGACAGCAAGGTGGGACAGGGTGGATCTGAACAGAATTATTATTAAACGGGGAGTTTAAAGCTACGGGCTCAGCTGCGGCGCGGGCTGGCACTTTATCGAGCAAGGGTCGGGGGGAATAAAGAAAGTCCGATAACACGTGCTGTTATAGGGGGTCAATAGGCAACTCGCGACTCTAACAATTGAAACATATCTTTTTCCTTACTTCTTCACGTAATCCGGGAGAGCTCATTAAATACTGGTGTGTTTTAAATGAACTTGGTATCAACTTATAGTTAACAGTTTAACCTTTACAAAGGTACCATTTTTATTATTCTTAACTAGTTATTAAGTACTCAAGATCGCGCGGAAGTAAGTGATTCCATACTTTTGCTCGCGAGTGTACATGGTCTACAAATGCTATTAATGCTTTGCAAAATGGTCATTTCAATATTTCTGAAGCTTTTTCTTCAATTGCAAGTGATATCAATCAACCAGGAGATACAAGAACAAAGTTCGCGACCTCACGCCCCTAGCCGCCGCAGGAGACGCCCTGGGCGTCGGGAATCCCAGGCGGATTTCCGGCCACCGTAGGCGCGTGCTTGCGGACGGTGAGCAATGGGTAGCTCGCCGTCCGATAAGGGCTAGGGGCGAGAGGGCGCGAAATTTGCCTTTCCCTCAACCGTCCCGCCCACTAGGGCCGATGCCTGCCGGGGTCGCGGGAAAGTCCGAAAGGGATACCCAGGCACCTGGCAACACAGGCGACGGAAGGAACACGGGTGGGTTTTAGTCAGTAAGAGTCTGACACCCTCAGAAGTTATTTGATAATTTCCCACGAAGAAAAAAAAATAAATAAGGAGATATAAGAAACGAAGCCCAAAGTCTTGCAAAATAAATGGAAAAATTGAATACTGCTAACGGAGATATGGAATGATTTTTTGGAAATTTTGAACAAAATAAGACTAACTTACAGAATAGCACTATAACCATGGACGTTGCAACAAAACTTTACGCATCTCTAATAGATTATGTCAATAACGGATGATGAGTACGAATCAGCTGCTAAAGAAAAAATCCAAATGCTGAATATAAAGATAAGTCTGAAAGGTAAAGAATTCGCAGCAGACGCCTCACTTTTTTTGAAAGATATCAGAGACTGTACAGTGGAATGGCAAAGAAAAATTTCGTGTCGACACGTTTATTCCTATAATCGATATGTCGCAGCCAACTAGCTTAATTAGCCGTTTAGTTAACAGCCTCCCTGTCGCAGCCATCTGGTTAAATTAGCCAGCTAATTGGACGCCTAGGCCGTTCATTAAACGCCGGCACCCAATTAAATAGCTGAAGGACAACTAGAACTATGACCAACTACGCGCGCCGAAGTGGTAGCAGTAACTAAGCCAGGGCACCCCGATCAAATGGGTTAGGTTAGGTTAAAACTGTGACCAACCGCTATTTCTCACGGTTAGGCTGTGACTTCGGTGCCGGCGTTTAATGAATGGCCTAGGCGTCCAATTAGCTGGCTAATTTAACCAGATGGCTGCGACAGATACATTATATGCATATTTAAAAATTCATTCGGCAGAATATCAAGAAATTGACAATCGTTATAGTTTTCTTTGTCAATTAACAACTATCGATTCTGACGAGTTGACAAAAAAATGCAATGAATTTAAAGAATTCTATCACGAAGACATTTAATGCATATGAGCTCAAATCAGAATGTTTTCATTTAAGGCAGTACCTATATAAAGAACATAGCAAAGGAATCAGCGGATTTGAGTATCTCAACCTTACATAAACGAATAAAGTCTGACAAATTAGGAGAAACTTTTCCAAATGTTGAAGTTGCTAGGTTGCTACGAGAATGGTTACCAATTGTAGTGGAGAGCGCTGATTTTCACAGCTAAAGAGGATAAAAAATTAATTACGAACAACTATTTAACAAGAACGACTAATTTGTCAATTATGTGCATAGAAAGTGATATCCTCCAAAAAAATAGACTTTGAAGATACGAGTATAATAGAATATTGTGCACAACAGAAGCCCGCAAAGAAATTACTGTCGTAATCGTACCCTATTGAAAGTTCAAACCAGCAGCATACTTATCTAATTAATAACATATGTACCTATACTTGATTTGTACCTGTGTTTGCTTTTGTCATTCACTTTTTTTTACTTTCCAACAGGGCCACAAATTCTTGTGTACTAGGGCACGCTGCCTCAGGCCATGCCCTAGGGGGCGCCGGCATGACCTATGATGGTCTATGACGGCGTTTGGTGACCCCTGTAAAGTTCCCGGTCGGCATGAGTTTTTCCAACATATTCAACAATTATCGTCATATTTCAGCTAATTCAAAATATTTCTCCACCAAAAATGTTGACCACACATATAACATAAAATAATTCTTCAAAATAATAAATTCCTGAATATGACAAAATTTAATACGTCGCCTTAGTACTCAGTAGCACAGTTTTTGTTAGCGTGACACTAACTAACAGTTATTTAACTTCCGAAAATTATGTTGTAGGAACTCGAGAAGACTTTGGAATACTGGCGCCAGCGTTACGAGACTGACATTGCCGAAATAAGCGCCAGGAGCCAGAGAAAATTGGAGCAACTGCTGGTTGCTAGCAGTAAGAGACAGAAACTGCAACAGTTGGTAAGCTTCTTTCGTAGGATCTGCCGCAATAAACGCCAGGAGCCAGAGAAAACTGGTGCAACTGCTGGTTGCTAGCAGTAAGAGACAGGAACTGCAACAGTTGGTAAGATTTTTCGAAGGATCTGCCGTAATAAGCGCCAGCAGCCAGAGAAAACTGTTGAAACTGCTGGTTGCTAGCAGTAAGAGACAGGAACCGCTACAATTGGTGAGCTATTTTCGTAAGATATGCCGAAATAAGCGCCTGGAGCCACAGAAAACTGGAGCAACTGCTCGTCGCTAGCAGTACGAGACAGGAACTGCAACAGTTGGTAGCTTTTTTCCTAGGATCTGCCGAAATGTGTGCCAGGAGCCAGAAAAAACTGGAGCAACTGCTGGTAGGATCCGTAGGATCTGTGTAATTATAGCAATCTACCTCTAAGATTAAGTTGTAGCTCCGAAGAAATACTTAAAACCCGAAGAAATACTTACAATCAGAAGAAACCATACTACTGGTACTGGCTCAAATACTTACTGTTCAATAAGTTTTAATCGGGCTTCATTATACCTACCTACTTTGACAATAACTCAATCATTATTATTTATATTGAAAGTTGTGCTCGTTCGTAGGCCTGAAAGTTTTTTATATATTCTGAGAACAGCTTCATAACTTTTAATTGGAGTTTATTGACAAAACATTCCCAATGCTTCGAAAAAATATTTGCGAATACAAAAAATAAACTTTGATTTGTTTCAGTACGACCTACATAAAGGAGAAATGCGTGGTTGGTTAACATTTAAACGGGAACGGGCAGCCCGTTTAGCTCGTGAACATAAAGTACGCCTCTCCGCCATGCGCATACAGGCGTGGTGGCGCGGCGTCATGGTGCGTCGGGCTCTAGGACAGTTCAAATGTTTGAGGCATACCAAGGCGAAAGGCAAGAAGAAATAAAATTTGTTGAAATGAGAGTCCTTTGGTTACCTATTTATAGGAAATTAAAAATATCACCCAACCTAACCACACCCATCCCATCTTCCTGGCTCGGCATGCTGTGCTGGCGCTGCTGCTGCGGCTGCAGAAAACCTCAAGGAGTGAAAGTGAAAGTAAAATAAATAACTTATCGGTAATTATAGTTTCGAGCCGTTTTAGGTTGAAACCCTCGGGCCGTGGGATCCGAGAATGCTCATGGTTTGTTCAACGAAATCGCCATACGGGTGGTTGGAGCTTCCCGTGACCCAAGGGCCGGCTTTTACCTTGGCCTAGCGGCTAATTATTGCAATACAATGTGGCAATGCCACCAGAAATTCCTCCGCATCGCTGTCGACTGGTAATATACCGGTAATGATAGCGATGCGGAGGAATTTTTCGACACCATATTTTAGTTTGTTGACAGTTTTAGTTAGGTTGGGTTATTCTATTTTATTTTTAGTTTATTAGTTAATTTAGTACCTACAAGAAGTTTATTCAGTGTATATATTTTTATCCTTTTTAATAAATAATATACCCTATGAAAAAAAAAACACCATAACTTACTTTATTCGCAAATAAAAAATAATATGAAAACCCATGAATTTTGTTTTTTTTTAATCTTCAAGAATGTTATGAATAAAAAAACACTTTTTAAGTTCTGAATCACGTATCAACCTAGATATAATTCACTTCACAAAATAATTATTGTAATTAAAAAATATTTTACATAACGCTCGTAAATCTTAGTAATTCATAGAATGGAACGCGCTCCGGTAATTGAATTTGACAGATGTCAAACAAGTTGTCAGCACGCCACTGTCAAATGTTGCCAACGTAGTGAAATTTCCATTAAATCTGGTAGTATGGACTGGACTTTCTGGCGGATAAATTTCACTTTTAGTATCTGGTGGTTTTGACTAGTGCTTAGTTTAAATCAGTTAGTAGAAAACAATACAATCAATCGCTTCGACTTTAGTCATATTATAATAACAAGACATTGGCATTTTTTTGAAACTCGGCATTTCTACTGCAGATTCGACACTGATTTCGAAACACGGACACGTATGACGAATATAGTGAAGTTCAGTAGTGAAGTCTTCGCCCATGTAGAGGTCGAAAAGCAACGTCATTTTTAAACCTTATCCCACGGGAAAAAACCTTCTGCCGCTAAGCCATTATTGTGTACCTAAGAAAAATCCAAACATCATAACTAACTTTTAAATTAATTGTTTTGTGATAATTATAGTAGGATGATGATAAAAACATCTCAAGTGCATATCGGACCACGCACAGTTAAAGGATCCGTAGTCGGGATGAATTTCACGTATGCATAGTATTGTTTTATCAATAGTATTATTTAGTTTGTATTTCATAGTCCTATTCGAAAATACTATGAAAAACAAAGTTTGTTCTATTGTTATTATCGAAAATATTTCTAAAACGATATATTTAATTATGGAGCCAACAATATCCCACATGTAGGGAATGCAAAAAAGGCTCGAGATCTCGCGAGATTTCACTCGAATCGAAAAATGTTTAATACCAGCCCTCAATATTGTTGAAAGACGTAGACGCGTAAATAAAACATGCCAAGTTACAGCTTTTTAGTACCAAGAGTCTAAACCAGAGAGGATTAGACCGCGGATAGACAGAGAGACAAACGGACTGGACGAAACTTGAGTTCCTACGGAACCCAAAACAATTTCTATAAGATTATGTTTTGTTTAATTTACATTTTCAAATCTTCAAATGGACCTCTAAAACAGCGACCGAAGGTATGTCATTAAAAAAAAATAGTGGATTTATGGTGGTTTGAAGAACCGCCGCGAGTGGGTTCGGGAAAAACAAGTTGGCAACACCAAAACTGGCTGTCACAACTGTCAGTCACCAGTCGCATGCGTTTGCTTGTGGAGGCCGGTGAGATTTGTGATTATTTTAATGAATGGAAAATAAAGTTACCGATGTAGATATTACTATAAAACGAATTAATTTATTAAATAAATATACAAACAGTTAATATAGTGTGGTGTGATATATCGAACTGTGTTAAATACTGTCGACTGAGAGTTTGCGGTATTTTCAATTCTTGGAAAGTTGGACTGTCATCCAGCAGATTCGGTGAGTAATGCCGTATATTTTTTTATTTGTAAAAGCTTTAGATTACAAGCCTTGTGTGAAATGTTAATGGCACATGACCGTGTTTAGGCAAATATATTTACTAAATATATATACTGTTTAGCAATTGAAGACATAAACATGCGCTTGCTTATTCGCCGACGCGATTTCGGTAAATTCGCTTAGATTCGTGCATTAACACTTTCACTTCTTGTACCAAAAATATCACGGTACCCTTATTACTTTCCTTAGTTGTACAATTTCCTTTTATTCTTAGATATACATTAAAACACTTGGTTTTCTATTAGTAAACACAAGTTCTTAATTTTTTACCTTAGTTTGCTAGGTACCTTCGTAGTCTGATTTTTACAACATTTTATTTAAATCATACAGCTTATTGCAGTTGTATGATTCCATTTGTATAATTTTTGAACAGCCTTCCTATAATGAGGATTTCCCCTTGTCTGTATTTCCAAGAATCTCATGTTGTAGAGTGCTGTATTGACTAGTTTTCTCTGTATGTTGTGTGTTTCTTTTTACCATATTAAGTCTTAGCACACTTGTTATTGGATTGATTAATTCCATATTGATTTCTACATGCTTGTAGGTACCTGTTTTGTAGCATCATTCTTTTATCTATATCTTTGATAATATACTTTATTTATAGAATAAAGTTCAGACTTGGAAACTGTTTTATATCCTACTTATTCCTTAATGTGTTAATGTAGCCACAGAAATTGTAAAAAAAAGTATATGTATACCTACTGGATTCTGGTGAAACCCCAATTTAAGTAAACAATGAAATATATATAACAATGTAATGTAATATTGAGGCCCAGTAGGTATGACTCAAATAAAATAACCAATTATTTGAATTGAGAAAAAAAATGTCATCACACCGATTCATTTCAATGATTCAGTCATTCCATACCATACTTGTATGGAATGACTGAATCATTGAAATAAATGTTAATGGAAAAGAGTAATGCAAGCAAAATACCAACAGCTTGAATACAAATGTTGAGGTAAACTCATGAATGGCTGGTCGAGATTAGATTTAAGCACATTTAGATTCTATGCATACTGCAGCCTTGGCCAGAGACAAACTGTGACGTTAATAGACACACCAGTATTTACCTCACAATTATAATAATTGCTTCAACCAATAAAAAAGGTGTTTCACAAGAAAAGAAAACAATACAGTACAATTTAATAAAACAGTGGCTACATAGTTAACAAATACAAAATCCACGCCGATTAAAAAAGCAAGTAGCCAGTGTTTTTGCGTGCTATTACAATGACACCGACAGAGGTGGTATATGTGGCCGCGACACGGCACCGCACGGAGGCGGGCCCGCGCGGTAATTAGTGCGTTAATCGCACTAACCGGGTACACAGTTGATGCAAGTGCGTTTCCGAGAAACCGATCAGCGGAGCTCGCGGGAGGAGCGGCAAATTGCCGACAGATATGTGTGCCGCCTGTCGGTAATTGCAAAAATCACTCGCCTCACCGCGGAACGAGCTTGTGGTCCTTGTATTACAAGTACAACTCGTGGGTGCAACTACTGTACCTATATCAGCACGTATACCTGTTGTAGGTACTTATATGTACCTCACCTGTGCTGTGTTCTCGGATGCTGCCGACTGCCGATATTGGGTTGAATTGAGCACGTAAGCTAAGCGACATGTTTCGTTTATTGCGATATTATCGTTTCCATGTTATTGCCGATCCCATTCTCAGTAAACTTGATAGCTTTGAAGTCGCAGAAACGAGCGACATTATACCTTATACCTAGGTGCATACGTATAAATTATGGTTGGAATTGTTTGATTTTGCGATTTATTCATTCATTCCATTAAAATTATGTGTGAATACTTTCCGGAATTAAAATTTCGCAGTAAGCCTTTTCAACTAGGTAGTATGTCGATAGGTAGGAACTTACAAGTACTAAATAAAAAAATAAAAAATCACACTAAATAGGTATCTTTGTGCAGCACGGAATACGTACTTAAGGCGCTGACAAGACCCAATTGACCAAAATAGGCTTCTCTTAAGAAAGAAAATTGCCAAATCTGTATAGTTTGTGGTAGCGGAAAAAATATATGTTAATTTTGAACATATTTCCCAGAACTTGGTTGTCACCAAAACACGTTTTGAAAAAAAAATCTCGATACAAACTAACGTTAAACTAACCTCTTACCTTGAGTTCTAATCCAGAATATCTGTATTAAATATCAACATACATTACGTATTTAATTAATAACAAGTACGTCTTATTCTAATGCAGAACTTGGTTGTTTTTTATTTTCGATTACTCAACTCAATTCTGAGTAAATAGATAATTACTTCATATTTTGCAATAAATTACAAGCGTTTTTTCGTCGCGCTTCTCTTTCTTTTCTTTGCAATCTGACAGTGACCGCGGTTTAGGTGTTGTCAGCGTCTTAACTGTTAACTACATCTCGAATTCTGTAGTAATCTGCGGTCTCTTGTCAATCTCGCGCGCCCCAGTTAAGTTAGGTACAACTGCATAAACTAACGAATTCATTGTTTTCTAGAAATAATCTGGTCATTTGAATTTGCATATTATACAAGCTATGTGAAGCAAACATTAAATCGCTAGTTATGTACCTAGTCAGGATACAAACATAAAAACTAGGAAAACAATTTGGTTTGTTTTGTTTAAAGCCTGAAAACATGAAAGAAATGGAACCCACCACCTGCCTAGTGAACACAAAAATAACTTAAAAAGCACGTTTCACTTAAACGAGGTACCTACCTACTGTACAGAGCTAGACTGCTACATCAAACATCCATTGCATTGATTCCCATTTCATAACGCGACACACCCTCAAAGTATCGTCCGCCAAGGCTAAGCATGTTTGACAAAATTGACATGTTTGTCAAACCTCCCAGCAACTCAAAACGGAAACCTAGACCGACGGAATATTCCTAATGAAACTCTATTCTGATCGCCGTGTAATTGTTGCACGATAATTTTACATAATCAATTTATACCTAGGTAGGTATTTCAACATAGTCTTATACGTACCTACCAAAAAACTGGTGACTGCGTTGCCATTAAGTATTGCTTTTCTAAGAACGACTGAGCTAGGGCCCGTCACTCGCGCAGTTGCCAATTCGTGGAATTACTTATACCTAGGTCATTTTATTTAGTAATTCATTCCTTCGAAATATGTATTTAATTTAATATCAAGATACTCGTAGGTTTTTACGTTTCTGTATATTAAAATAAGTTCTTGGATTTCGGTCTCTCAGATTAATTTGAATTAACTTAGTTTAAATTATTTTACTGAAAGCATTTTTTATTTAGAAGAATTGCTGTTCCAATGTTTGAAGCTTATTTTCATTAATCCACACAAAAAAACTTCAAATAAAGCAAAATTGTCGAACTTCAAAACAAAGAGGCTTTAACTTTTATTATGCACTCAGTTTTATTAACAGCTCCCGGATTATATCACTGTACTCTTTAGATAAGTCTGCAGACCGTTCATCTTGTATTGTCCATTAACTATTTACTTTTAAAAGTGGTATTTTAAAAATACCGTAAACACCAGCTTACGGTATTTTCACAAACAATAACATGGGCCATGGGCAGTAACAATAATGGCTAAATTAATCCATGTTCTTTCCACCGAGGTCGAGACAATTGTCCTTTTATGCCCTTGTTTGGAACCCGTTCAATTTTCCATGAAATATAATTACGTACGTACCTACGTTTAATTTCTATTGTATTTCGGGAAACAGCAAAACACCAGTACCTACGGCGCGCGGCGCAACTTAAAGCCAGGTTATGAGTTACATAAGTGCTTAACTGCCTAAGTGGCTGTTTGTTTGAATGTTCCAAGAATGTACATTTAACTTTTTACGTGACATCCAACTTGCCTATTCGATTGGTATTCCCGTGATACGTACCTCCTATATTTTGCTATTTCTATGATTACCATACCCAGTTACGAAAATAATTATCTATTGAATCACGTGCTTTTTAATTGAAATACCGTATGAATGAAGGGCAACTTAAGGAAAATACTGATGACATGATGGCATCATGATGACGTTATCGAGAGAGTAAATATTGGTGAAAAAGCGCAAGTAGTGTGCGAACTTGTAAAGGATAGATCCTATGATCTTGAAGTTAAAAGTGGAATAAAATCGAGCCATACAGTAGTCGCCATCTCACCTTGGTGATAAGCAACTGAGCAGCGACAGAAATTAACCTCAGAATTGAAAAAAGCTACTTAAATACTGAAATATTTATTCAAATAATTAATTACTAGTGGTCGCCCACTGGTCGAAATTCGACCCCCTCTACTTACAATCTATATACCTATTCAGCCTATAACGTTTCCACTGCTGGGACACACGCCTCCTTTCTGTGATAGTAAGAGGGCCGTAATCCACCACGCGGGCCCAGTGCGGATTGGTAGACTTACTAACTCTGTGAGTACACTAATTCCATGTTTTTATAAAGTACTTAATAATTCCATTCCATTTCCAAAAGTACTTACTTATTCCATGCTCAAGCCGTCACTTCCTGTCTACACATTGGCGTGCCTTTTCACGAAATCTCCCACAGAAAGCGGCAGGAAAGATGTTACACATCAAAAAACCAATTGTCCAGTAATAGAAAACACTTTATTAGTTTCTACTCAGTATTTTATGCCATGATTATAAAGTAAATATCAATTTATATAAAGGCTCGTGCAGACTAGCGCGATATCGCGGGCGCGACAGGCAGCAATATGCTTGTCGCTCCCACGATATATCGCCCCAGTCTGCACGAGCCTTAACAGTATTAACCCCTTTACAGGTTTATAATTGTACATACATAAATATGTACTTAGTTGGCTAGCAATTAACGATGTTTTCTTTATACCATACCGAGTTATTAGGTACCTACTTGTTTCTGCTAAGTATTTTCAGGGAAACTGTTTTCGATTCAATGCGCAATACAATCCTTGGAACATGACTCACTTGAACTTACTTAGCTAAGTGTTTAAGAATTTATAGTATAAACATCTAGGTTACAAGTTTAACACTTATGTGACCAAAAAGGACAACAAACCACAACTGAAATATTCTGCAGTCGCAAATTTCCCAAATATCGATGTGAATAAAATTAGATAAGCTTGGAGAATAGACTGACTGATTCTACTAATGGGTTCTTTCGACATTATGGATTCATGATAAATAACCAAACAGCAACACATAATCAACCTATAATGTTCTCACTGCTGAGACACAGGCCTCCTCTGCGAGAGGGAGTGGGCCGTAATCCACCACGCGGGCCCCGTGCGGGTTGGTAGATGTCACATGTCTTCGAATTTTCGGTTCTAGGACATGCCGGTTTCCTCACGATGTTTTCCTTCACCGTTTTTTGAGAGCAGTGGTGATTAAATTATTTACACAAAGTAAAGCGCCTGTCCAGGCTCGAACCTACGACCTACAACTTGTAAGTCGCGGCCGTTACCACTGAGCCACCACTGCTCTCAAAACAGCAACGAGATGTCCGAATTTTTGAATTTTCTTTTAACTTTTTACAAAGTTTGAACAGTCGGCAAAAAAGCTAGACAGACCTGCGCCTGCGGGGTAATTGCGTAAAACACAGAATGGCAATTGATCGCAATGTCTTTCATTTTGACAGTTCATTGCGTTATATACGCTGTTGAGCAGACGAAATTTTTCAAACCTATGAAGCAATGGATTAGGAATTTCCTTCAAAACTCTCGGAATGTGATTGAAAGTGTGTTACTATACTGTTATTTTATTAGAGTGCAACACCCTTTATCATACTATCAATCACAAGCTGAATGATTTTGAAGTATAATATTGCTAATTAATATTGCTATTCATTATGTTCAAAAATGTGTCTGCTCAACAATGTAAATATCGCGATGAATGTTGTTGAACTGTCAACCCATTGCTACCGATAGTAATTTAATTACCCCGAGAAGTTTTAAATCGTGTCGTATTGATTTGCTCAATTAAGTTTTTATTTAATACACAAGATAAAGGCAAAATTAAAATGATTAACATCTTATCGTCATTATTTAAATATAACCTACTTACGTAGAACAATAAAAAACGTTGGATTACGTCATTGGTTGAAACAAAAAATACTTATACACAGGTACAGGTATTTCCCATAATGATTCATGAATGCTTTGTAACAACGAACAACTGAATATTTTGATTACAAGATGATTAGGTAATATCTTATTGCCATTATCCTCTACATGATTTTATAAAATTCCTCGCGGTCATAAGTGGAGTTTGACCTTTCGCATGTAATGTAACTGTTGTATTCATAAATGGAGAGATCAATCTGAACTCTGAACAGACTAATCTGTGGGGGTCTACTCTCTTTCAACGAAAAACGAAGTTTCGATCGAATTTCGCGTGTTTCCTACCACGGTTCTATTCGTTCCGAAGTTTCAACGAAGTTTCATTCGAACGAACATTATTTGACATTTAGATTCTCTACTAAACCTACTCTAATTTATAAATGTTGCGAACCAAAATTTGAATTTGACAGATGATTGTTCGGAATTTTAACCTCAAATTGACGAAACCAAATGTGTTACCTTTTGATTTTCGTTAGTCATTCGGTAGTCCAGTCCATGACACGAAGCGATCAGATCGTTCAGTTTTAACAAATACTTCATGTAGTAACAGTTCCAGCCATCTGCATCGGTTGTTGGCAATCGACCTAGAGGCCGTAATACCGATCTAAAATTAAATTTGACCAAGTAGGTATAGGCATTTAATTATTAGAGAGCCTTTAGATGAATAAAAGCGATAATGGATAGAGAAGGGAGAAAGGCCACTTGAGTATTTTTATCACCTTAGTATTTGGTAGGACTGCTTTTTGGCTAATTAATGCAACATATACCTAAAATGAGTATCACTGGAGCGACTTTTCTAAATGTCTCCACTTGTTAAAGCTGCAAGAAACATAATATATGCTGGTAAATAATTTTCGAGTCTCAGAGACAGTCACACGTCGTACGAATAAGAATGTCATTGGAAATAATCATCAGCTGTAAATAAAGGAACAATTTTTTTTTTTCAATTCACTTTCTAATCTCACCAGCCAACCACCAGTGTTCTTACCAAAAGGTATCCAATTACTTAGCAACTGGGCTGTGGAGGTCAGATAGGTACTCGCTTCAAGTAAAATACTGGTATTCAGCTGCATCTTAGTAGTTAGACTTTAAGCCAACCCCAAAATAGTTAGGAAAATGCCAGGCACACGATGACTTTCCCAATCTGAGAACTTAACTTATAATCTTGATCCCTCATTGTTACATTTGTTACCACATCAAAGTTGGAACACAGTATCAAATATCACATTCTTATTTAATTTCACAATATTTTTACTTTCCCTTTAACAAACAGATCAAATATTATATTACAAGAAAAGATGGATGAATTTTGTGAGGAATGATATGTAAGAAAAGGGAGTGACGGTTGTCAGGGAAGAAAGGAAGCAACACGTTGTCTACGTGTTGCGCCGACCCCAAGTAGTAGATACACAACTGCAATATGTATCCCTTTTGCTCTACTAGAGAATTGTCACTTTGGCTTACGATATAAGACTGGTTCTTTTTTCTTTCTAGGATGCTTCAATAGATCAAAATGTGTGTACGGACTGTGTGGTGTGGCCTCCTGGGGCTGCTCGCTGTGTCGGGCGTGGCTTCCTCTCAAGGGGCCAGCTACTGCTCCATCAACACCTTCGCCACAAACTCTTCGTGGATGCAGTTCACTAAGGAGCCGGTGCCTTTCGAGTATGGCTTCGAAGACAAGTTCAAGAGCATCCACTGTTGTGTGAAGGGATACAGGAGTATTGAATGGTGAGTCTTCTTTTTTGGTTCTCCGTCGTTATCAGCCTATAGCAGTATTCTGCTGGAAATTATTCCAAGGAGTGGATTACCTCTTAATTGCACGTTACCTACATCGTCCATTATTTCGGAGAGCCAGAGGCGCCACTATACACAATTACCTTAGTTCTGAGCAGGGTTGTTGCTGATTTTAATTATTTTCTTTAAAAATCAGGGAAAAACCTTACCCTCCTTTTGGGGCAGTCGGGTAAAAGTAGTGACCATTACGGCTCGTACAGACTAGCGCGATATCTCGATATCGCGCCCGCGATATCGCCCCAGTCTGCAAGAGCCTTTATGAACGTATACCTAAACGTTGCACAGTTTTCCTTTGTATTGAAGTAAAATATTGTTTCAATAATTTGTGACTTATTTAAATAGAAAATAGAATCAAATTAAGTACCTAATTTAGTAATAATTAGTACTAGATTAATAATTAAGTACCTAGACTACCTAGTGGAAGTACATATCCTGCTATATATTTCGTATAATTAATATTCTAATTAAATCAAAGGTAAGTTGTATTTAAAAAAAAGTAGCAGCTAGTGTACTGCTTTTTCGGATTCAAGTCCGTTTTGTCAATTATCCTAGCACAGCTGAACAACTGTTCGCTAGGAACACTCGCCGGCGGGGTAACAGCAATGTTCGAGTCATTATAACGTAATGAGACAAGTTTGTTTTTGTTTACAATCTCAATCACCGTGGTCCACCTCTGGATTGGTCAAAACTAGAAAGCGAACACAACACGTGCTATAAGCCCCGCCCCCTCTGCGGTCATGTCTCGACTCGAACTTCAGCATCGATCAATGCGGATGCTGATGAATGAAGTTCGGGTGCTGATGTTCGCAACAATCGTGGTTCAGAGTTCAACGAATAATTACGCCACTTTCAGTTCCTACTACCGCCGATATTGATATGATATCCTAGAATACATTCTAAAGAAACAGTGGTATTCGTGCTATCAAAGCAGTAACGGTTTTCAGAACCCATTTATTAGGTACAATTCCTGTAAATTGCATTAAGCCAGAAAATAGTATATAATTAACAGATGAACTGAGTTTGTGTGAAATATTTAATTTGGTTTTGTAAAAGGGCATTTAATGACGACACTTAAAATTAAAAGTTGGGCAGAAATAAGCAGGTTTGTCAACGAATTTATGCAGGCATGACTGGAGTCAGTGGAGTCATCTACCCTATATCCTCGTAAGGCCCAACCCAAATTTAGGTCGATATATATTTTTATGATTAGATATATAATTTAAATGATTTTAAATAGTGTCTCGGGCCGGAGTGTCAAAATTTTTTTGTCATTAAATTAGGTCGTTGGGCCTTACGAGGATATAATAAACGCCTAAAACAGAGGAGAGAGACACCGACCTTCATATGTAAAAATATCAAGTTTCCGACAAGAAACTAACCGAAACGAGTGTAGTATACCTATTTTAGTTAGATATAACTTTTTTTCTTATTGCCGGAAACCTGCCAATTGAATACCGCCTGTGGCGACGTTTCATTCATTTTATGTACCGAGATTAGTATTCGATCTATTCTCTACTCCAATTGAAACATTAATTGGGTAACCTTATAATGGACACGGAACTTGCATCACATGTAACATACAACAACACACACACATCATACTAAATACAACAACATACTACATCATAACATCACACATCATCAGTGTGTGTTCATACTACATCTAAAGCTTATAGCACACAATATGAAAAATTGAATATAGCACCAAATGATATAGTTGGAAGTTTCGGAGCCGAGAAACAGGCAGGTGTGCGCTACCGCTGGTAGCGATAAGCACAACGCTTCTACGAAATAAAGACCATTGTGTGCGCGAAAATAATTGATAATCGCCTGGTGTGACAATGGGCATTGCTCCCGTCATCCGTGCCTATGTTCCGCTGTGCTCCGCCCGCCGGCGCCGACTGTACCGTCCACATAATATTAATGACATCGGCATCACCGTGAGAAAAAAAAAATCGACGAATGTGGCACAGCCGCGAGGATCTAGTCATAGGATGACGTCACTGTAACGATGTTAATCATACAGAATTTAGGGTGATATTGTATTGACATATACAGATAGAGCTGTATATTAATAGGTCTGTGATTCGTCGCTAATAATACGAGTTCTCGTCATTCTAACTATTTATAGGAGACAAGAAACGATACAAGTACCGACTATGTATAGAACGCGGAAACGTGTACTCCGATAAAGTGATAACATCTCGCATAAATTCTAGGAATATGGGAAGCCTATAAAAGAAACCCGTTATCCTGGAAGAAACGTTTTGTGCCCCTTGTTCTATACCCAACTACCCACTGACCTGTGGCCACATTGTAAAGTGGGGCCAAGGCAATGGCGCTCACGGGAACTATTGTTATGTCTTTTTCCTCTTGACCCCAACAACAGGAATAGAGTAATAGACTTAATTGATCGTGTTTTTATTACCTAACGCGACTACTTTTATGTAGCACTTAGCAAAATCGACTAAGAAATGTACTTTCAATAAAGGCTACTACAGCATGGTTTAAATAGCAATGCATGAACACAATGCAAGCAATAATCCACTTACACACAGCTTTTTGATACTTTAAGCGAGGCCGAGGTTACGCAAACATAAGCATACAAGCATTTTACGCTTGTCTTTAGATAAGTTCAAACTATTTAGTCTAGGGATAACCTATTACATGACTTTAATCATGACTAATTTAGGAGTAAATATGATTGATTCAAATAAAGATGTAAATTAGAATGACATTATGTTGAATGTAACGGATACAAGTGGAAATATTACCATGAAATGAAATAGTAAATGTATTGAAAAAGCGGATTTCACTCGCGTAAGTCTCGATTCCGTATGAACATCGGGATAAAGAGTATATTCTATGTCCTAATCCAGGTCATGGTCTACCCATATGCCAAATTTCATCCAAATCCGTTCATTCGTTTTAGCGTTAAAGCGTAACAAACAAACATACAAACTCACTTTCACATTTATAATATTAGTTAGGAAATTGAAGTTATAGCGAAAGCCAATTAATTTCATGCAATATTCTATGCACGGTCCGTTGTAGTTCTCGGTAAAAGTTTTAACAATTATGCCCTTGATGAACAATTTGTTGTTCCAGTAACTGTGCTTTCCTGTAGGCAAAGTAAAAAATCAATTGGTAGGATTTCATCGAATTGCCTCGTCACTCGTGCGGTATGCGGCTATTCAAAGTAACTGTGTTGCATTGTTTGTGCATTCTCTGCTACATTTACTTCAATAATGGCAATTTAATTTCCTGCTTCAACGCTGACCGAAGCGAGCGTCGCGTAGCTCTCATTACTCGATTGACCAAAATCAATTATCTTTATTGCCCATTAATGATCATATTTGATTCGATCATTACTTTATCTGTAGGATTATCAGTTATAAATTCTCACAACCGTTCTACTGTCCTACCCGGATGTATGCCAAGTTTTTAACTATCACTTAAAAACTCGTTACACTAACACCAAATAACGATATTTTACGCTTTTATGTAAACTATTGCCAAATAATGTCAGTTCGCACTTGTCTATATTGTTTAGAAAAGAATTATTTGACTGGGCATAAATCGGCGAAGGTGTTATTTATCAATAGGTACGGCATGAGTGCACCTGGTGCGAAAACAAGTACGATTCTGAGAAGTTGTGATTGCTACTCGTTACTCCGCCCGCTACCCGCCGCCTGTCCGCCGTCACCAGCATCCATCTTTGATGTACACCTGAACACGAATATTATAACCGAGAAAAATACATATTTTACTACTGAACGTAATCAAATTGAAGGCTATGCTATAACGGTGAAGATAAGTTAAAGCAAAACAGTTAAGGCGATGACAAGACCCAATTGACCAAAATAGGCTTCTCTTAAGAAAAAAAATTGCCAAATCTGTATAGTTTGCGGTAGCGGAAAAAAATATATGTTAATTTTGAACATATTTCCCAGAACTTGGTTGTTACCAAAACACGTTTTGAAAAAAAATCTCCATACAAACTAACGTTAAACTACCCTCTTACCTTGAATTCTAATCCAAAATATCTGTATTAAATATCAACATACGTTACGTTTTTAATTAATAACAAGAACGTCTTATTTGAATACAGAACTCGGTTGTTTTTTTTATTTTCGATTACTCAACTCAATTTTGAGTAAATAGATAATTGCTTCATATTTTGCAATACATTACAAGCGTTGTGTCATCGCGCTTCTCTTTCTTTTCTATGCAATCTGATAGTGACCGCGGTTTAGGTGTTGTCAGCGTCTTAAGAACGGAAAGCATTTCATCGATATGCCTGTTATTTGCCACGTCTACGTCCGTAAATAATTCTGAGATTGTGTCATCATAATAAATATATAATATATTGATACAATCTCAACAAAGCCCGAATGGACTACATTTATTTGCGTGACTCACAACGCTTGTGATATGAAACTCTAGGTCGTCGGACCAATGGATTATGTCATTATCCACTTGTAACAACTTGTTAAATTGCAAACCATCCATAACATCATCACGCACTACATGAAAATTCTCAGAAATCTTTTTAAATGTGCAGTTATTTTTTGATGCATTCACAAGGTATCTATTAAGTGGCTGACAACAGCTAAAGTGCGGTCACTGTCGGACTGTATAGAAAAGAAAGAGAAGCGCGATGATACAGTGCTTGTAATTTATTGCAAAATATGAAGCAATTATCTATTTACAAAGAATCTATGGATTAGAGAAAAATTAAAACACTATTATGCTGCTACTCGTATGATGCTTGTAGAATAATCTGATAAAAAATCAGAATAATTACACTTATATTAGTATGGTTTTAATCGTTAAAATAAATTTTTAGAGGTGTCTTCGTGATTTTTTTGTATCGTATCAAATTAGTTGTATTATGTTTTCAACACACTGTCTACCTAGCATATATCCTGAAGAATATCATACATTTTCTGATTTTGTTTACTGCAGTGGATCATATACTTTTAGGCATTATAAAACTTACAAAATTTGCGTCCTGTAGTCCCTTTAAGTTGGATTAACCTGTCATTGCAGCACAAGAACCGTAAATACCACCTTCTCGGCAATCCATGCAATTCTGTTTCTCTTGTGTTATGTTGCAATAGTTTTCAAATTACTATCAATCACGATTGCACTCCTGTTGTTATCGCGTTTGATGAATCACGTCTTAATCTAATTAGCGATCACAAATATGTGACATGCTATTGTTTGTCATCAGTTCATCACACTCATTAGATATACTGCTAACAATACCCGTTCCTAGTAGTTAAAATTTAAGATTTCCCTTTGTTATGTTCATCCAGACAAGGAGAGCCGAGAAAGGCATTAAATGTACCTGAACTATAGGTACTTAGCTTGGCTTAGGTCACTCAAATCGTAAAAGTCAGCTGTAATGTAGGGTTACGTTTGTATCTGATGACGGAGGAGATGCTACATCGGCAACCTGCTGCTTCATCATGCCCTTCTTCTTATTTAAGTATGTTGTTTGAAATGTATGTATTTTCATTGGTAATACAAGGGTCTTCTTCACAATACAAGACAGAAGAGTTCTTTGGTAGTACAAGAGTTTCATTGGTAATCCTTAAAAAGGTGGCTGGGACAGATTGGATGCGGAAGGCGGAGGACAGGGTGTTGTGGCGCAGCCTGGGAGAGGCCTATGTCCAGCAGTGGGCTGTTATAAGCTAAGTTGATTGAGTACAGAGACTCTTACATAATGCCACGTGACATTTTCTATTTCCAGTCGACATTAGGGTTAAGTGTTATTGTTTCACATCTTTGATACGTTAAATATTTTGTTTCTTTAAACCAAATATTGGCCACAGAGATGTTGGTCTAGGGGTTGCAAGCGCTACTGCTGAGCATGAGGTCCTGGGTTCGATTCCCGGGTCGGGCAAAGTGTTATTGGGTTTTTCTATCTGGAATTTCTCAGTAGCAGCTTGGAGTCTGGATTTGTGCCCGGTTGATGGCAATAGGCTGGCCGCCTATTACATGGTACTTGAAATATAACTGGCGAAATGTGGGTGTACTACAAGTACACCTCTGCCCAACCTTTCGGGCAAACAAGGCGTGATGTTATGTTAAATATGGTACCTGCGTAAATTGATTACCCGGTTAAGGATTAGAACGTTATTATGAATGTGTGGGTGTGTGTAAAATGGTCATGTCCACTAGTAGGTACTACGTGGGCACTCATCCATATGCGTGCTTGAATATAGTATATTCGCGGATTGGCGATTGCGCCAACGTCACAGTGATTTCGCCATAAAATAGCGACACGACTACGCACGTGGTAAGTACTTGCTTAACGAAGACAATTCCGAGAAATCAGTTAGTAAATAGTTGCATAACAAACCAGGCGCGTTAGTGCTCGACTCAATAAATTAAATGCATCAATGGAGTTATGGCCTCCAAAAATTGTACATTGGTACCGATTCCCTTATTCACAAACTAAACTAAATTTAAGTTCAGTGCATCTTTTTCTTTGTATTTCTTTAAGAAGAGGACAGAAGATAAATTTTATTTTAGTCCTGTCAAATTAAGACGCTGACAACACCTAAACCGCGGTCACTGTCAGATTGCATAGAAAAGAAAGAGAAGCGCGACGACAAAACGCTTGTAATTTATTGCAAAATATGAAGTAATTATCTATTTACTCAGAATTGAGTTGAGTAATCGAAAATAAAAAACAACCAAGTTCTGCATTAGAATAAGACGTACTTGTTATTAATTAAATACGTAATGTATGTTGATATTTAATACAGATATTTTGGATTAGAACTCAAGGTAAGAGGTTAGTTTAACGTTAGTTTGTATCGAGATTTTTTTTTCAAAACGTGTTTTGGTAACAACCAAGTTCTGGGAAATATGTTCAAAATTAACATATATTTTTTCCGCTACCACAAACTATACAGATTTGGCAATTTTCTTTCTTAAGAGAAGCCTATTTTGGTCAATTGGATCTTGTCAGCGCCTTAATTAGCACCTGTCACTACTCCGTATAAGTTTAGACGTGATTAAAAACATGCCTACTAAAATTACGTCAAGCGCTGATTAATTTGACAAAACTAAACTAAAATGTATCTTCTGTCCTTTTCTTAATGAAATAGAAATAAAAACATGCACTGAACTTAAATTTAGTTTACACAAACTCTTCTATAAATGGAGTTTTTGGCGACCATATAAGCTAATATCTAAATCTATTAGTAATCTTTAGGTTTTAATATCAAGCATTTTTATTTGCATCATATCTTCGATCAAAAATTTGGTCTGCTGCTATGCCTTTGTATATCTTGTTGCAGCACTTTGTGTAAAGAGATACGTTAAAACAGAGTTTGTAGACACCATGGCGTGACAGCTTGACGTTAATTCAAGATAACAAACTGCAACAGCAGGCTTAGCATGACACTCTATTTCTTCGAAGATTAGACACGGCTCTTTCTATACAAAGTGACATTTCGTTTCTCAGTTTTTGACATCTCTCCGTAGAAATCCTTCTACAATCTGTCATCTTGTTTTTCGTTTCTAACGATCTTTGTCTAGGTCCTTTTTTATGTAGAAAGATTTCTACGGTGGGATGTCAAAAAAGGAGAAACGAAATGTCACTTTGTATGGAAAGAGCCGTGTCTATTCTTCGAAGAAATAGAGTGTCATGCTAAGCCTGCTGTAGACGTTTGTGCACAGACTAGCAGGAGCCATCGCGACTGACAGCACTGACGGGCCAATGAGTAAGCTCCTAGCTAGTAGTTAGCACAAATGAATGAGTGAAATAAGTTCGCTTGACATTAGTGATTACTGCAATCATGTCGTTAGTTGATGAGACAGACGGCTTTAACTTCATGTTGACGGGAATTTTTATTCCTCTTGACACCTGGGCCTCAAGTCTGCTATTACAATAGTGTCAGAATGGTCTGTTCCGATCCTCATTAATGACGCCATTATATTAGTAGATTACCAAACTTGTCAAAATCAACAATTATATAAAATCAACGATAGCCCATTCTGACACTATTGTAATAGCAGACTTGAGGCCCTGTACTCTAATTGCGTAACACAGTTTGAATCAGTCTGAATTTTTTTGAAGTATTTTGCTAATCCATTGCTTTATGTCCGAAAATTTTGTGTGCTCAACAATGTAAATAACGCAATTAATGTTGTTGAACTGTCAAAATGAAACCTATTGCTACTGACAGTGTGTTACGCAATTCGCTTATCCCTATTAACATTGTCGTATATGTTTTTTTGCCATTTTCTTTTTATTTTATTAATTACTCTTAAAAAGTCCCTTGTTTTAGTGGAGTCAAGAAAATTTATTAAAATTCTGTTGATTTTTGACAATCTAATTTCTATATGAAAAAAACATTGCAATTTAAACTTTGAGACGCTCTCTTGTAATGTTGCTGATTTTCACATCCGACAATGTTAATAGGGATAGGCGAATTACCCGCTATAAGAAGTTTTATTTTTTAATGTCTTAAAAGTTTGTCTCAATGGTATCAGAAGCACTGCATTTTTGTTTACTTCATTCAGCCTATCTATTTTTTACACCGTATTTCGCATAGCGGGTTAAGGCGTTGACAAGACCCAATTGACCAAAATAGGCTTCTCTTAAGAAAAAAAATTGCCTACTCTGTATAGTTTGTGGTAGCGGAAAAAATATATGTTAATTTTGAACATATTTCCAAGACTTGGTTGTTACCAAAACACGTTTTGAAAAAAAATCTCGATACAAACTAACGTTAAACTAACCTCTTACCTTGAGTTCTAATCCAAAATATCTGCATTAAATATCAACATACGTTACGTATTTAATTAATAAGAAGAACGTCTTATTTGAATGCAGAACTTGGTTGTTTTTTATTTTCGATTACTCAACTCAATTTTTAGTAAATAGATAATAGCTTCATATTTTGCAATAAATTACAAATGTTGTGTCATCGCGCTTCTCTTTCTTTTCTATGCAATCTGACAGTGACCGCGGCTTAGGTGTTGTCAGCGTCTTAACTCGAGCGTTTCTGCGTAGAAATTGTAGGGATTTAAGCTTTTGTCCTAGTCCTAAATCGTATAGGTAACAAGACTCTAATTCCGTTACAATCATTGCAAAATTGCAATAGCTTTCAATTCAATATGACTGTTCATGTTCATTCACGCAATGATACAATAGAATAGAATACTCTTTATTATGTACACCATAAAAATTACAGATATAAATGTAGAAATTTTACATTAAAAAAAAAAATAATCTGTCCAAACATAGGTAAGTGCTCATAGCCTGTTGCAATACTGACCTGCTGATTTTAAGAGCAGAGCGTTCTGATTTTGTTTGCTGTCGACTGAACAACATTATCGTTTTATGCTACGGCTACATTGTCGCGATAACGCGAACTATGTATACTTCGCGCGCTCTCTCTCGGACACCGCTCTACGTCTCGCTGTACAACAGAGAGCGCTCGAAGTGTAGACAATGTAGCCGTAGCATTAATGTATTAAGGTCTATCAATCAAAGGCGACAGATCACGTGGAGTGGATGGACAGGGTCTCGTTGCGGCATCAGTCTCACGAGGGCACAGCGAGAGTGACATGCTCATGTCAGTGTCTTGTAATAAATCCACCGCCAACGGCGCTCACGCCGGAACGGGTTCAAGCCTGGCAATTTTATTTTATTACCCCACTTTTACTTTTATGCTAAACCGCTTCCCACTGATCCAACCCTATATTTGATATTCAATTGAAGCCTGTGCATTAGAGAAGTGGATATATGACATGTGATGACATATATCTAATCCTCTAATGCACAGGCGTCCAAAAAAGCACGTGAACGATGATCCACGTGGTTTTATGGTTTTCGCTCTGTTGTTTTGAGATGATAAGTTGCTGTTTCAAGAGTGGGATCCGTTTCAATCACGTAGTTTGCTGCTATCTTAAATTCGGTTAAACCGTCATGGGCTTAATTGAGTAGGTACCCAAACATTCGCATTTATAACGTCATTTCTTGCACTTCGATTTATCTACATGTTTAGACTGGCCAACATTGGTGCCGATTCCCTTGTTCACAAACTAAACTAAATTTAAGTTCTGTGCATCTTTTTCTTTCTATTTCATTAAGAAAAGGACAGACGCACAGTGGAACGAATGTATGGGAGCGGTTGGACGTAGACATGTCCGAAAAATAAGAGTAAAATTATGCCAAACTAATGATGCCATCTTATTCGATTACTTAATGCCTTCATAAATTGTGGTGATGAATTTCTTCATAACTCCCATATTTCGGGAGTAATTTGAGAAAATGTGAAATTTTACTATGAAAATGAGTGTATCGAGCTCTCTCCCTCCTGATTCCGGGCTTGTTTCAAGTAGCGGTCTCTAATATCGTAATGCTATTACTAAGAGCTATATTTAATACTAAGACACATAGTGCGCCAAATGTGCACTTTCTGGGATAAAAGGAAATGAAAATTTAAAAAAAAAAACGTTTTTTCCCCATTTGTATTTACTTTAAACCGCAGACAGACTTATTAAGAGGTCTATAAATATATTATATATATACAGAAATATATATTAACAAAAATATTCACAAGAACTGATGAGAGTATGACTTTTAAGTAAGTTGATAATAAATTACCTAGTTTCATTAAAAGTACAATAAATAATTAAGATGTAAGCTCTAACTTACTAAGTTACACATTTTAAAACAATAACATCATTTAATTATCTTCGTCATCATCATCATCATCAATTAATTCAAATTCAGAATCGATGTCCGCTAAATCATTTATGTTAACAAATTCGATATCACTTTTCTCAGAATCCGTAAGCTCATAAAATTCCTTAAAAGAAGATTTTTTTACAAACTTATTTCCTTTTGGACGGATACTTGTAACAAGTGGATCAGAAGACAGTAAAAGATTGTGCATAATATCTTCATTGCATGAGATACTGCTATGCTTTCGAGAATGCCCCTCTCTATATTTTCTAAAATCTTTATTTCTAGCCTCAGATGCCTCTTCGGATAGAAAACCAATGGGCACAATTGACATGTTCTGAACTATGTCTGGCCCATGCATTAAAATTTTATGAAGTGAAGAAGGCATATAATACCATGGGTATAACTCCACGTAAAGCTTAGCAGTATCAAAGCAGAACTCTCGGAATTTAGTTACGTTGATCTTCTCTCCTGATGAAATACACTGCAAGATCACACAGATTTTTCTTAAAAGCATAGCATCTATTCCGGTCAGTTCAGCAGATTTAGTGTAGTTTTCAAAAAATCTCCTTGCCGAGTTGCCATTGTTGGTGGATCCACTGCCTTGTTTCACAACATCGAGAAGTAAGCCCGTTTCTCTTCTTACAGCCTCTTGAACTCTTTTCTTCCTGTCATCAACTTGCCTTTTTGCTATATCACCCCTTACTTGCCATGATTTTATGTCTAATTTGTAGGAAATGTGTAATAAGCATTCCATTGAGCGAATCCAAGCGTGAAGGGTGCTTAAGCTATATTTATACATGTCCTCGTTTGCGTGTTTATCTTTGATTAACTCTAAATTATTCATTTCTTTAGGACAAGCCTTGCATATGTCACACACTGAAGCTGCTGTATTGGATATAATGGAATGAATTTTACCATCAATCATTGTCAACAGCAGTTGGTGTTTGACACTAATTCCATCAGTGATGGTGGATGGAGTTAAGGCTTCAATCTCTGCTTCGATTTCAGCCATCTCTCTCTGCACATTTTCTTTGGTTGCCTTTATAAACTTAAACAATATTGGCCGGCAAAATGAAGTGGAAGATGGTCGCTCGTTTTCCCAAATTGTTACACCTTTTGAGACGAGCCGCAGTGGTACAAGACTAATCATAAAATTACTAGCAAGATCGATTTGCTCATCTTCACTCGTCCTTTGATGATAAATGCTTTGGCTAGATGATCCGTCAAAACCCCATTTGCTGGTCAATACGAGCTGTTGATTGGGATCAACAGGGGTTTCTAACGACCTAATAAGTCTTCTTGAGGTTAAATCCATCAAGGCTTGTAATTTGATTTTTGCAGAGCTCTCTGTAACTGTGAGATCTTCTTTGGCCGGATAGCACTTAATTTTTTCTTTAACCAACATGTAGTAACTCGGGTATTGAAGAGCTCCTTCTTGAGTGTTGAAATCCCGAAGAGTGTTATAGCGCCATTTCGATAAGTTCATCGATACATAAAGAGCCAATGCCTTCAAAGGGGATATTTCCCGTACCTGAATTGATTTACCTTCAATGAAGGCTTTGATTTTTGAGGCCTCTTCTGGATTCTCCGTCAAGTATTTCATAACATAAGCTGTATCGCTTTGTCCTGCCTTTTGAAGCGCCCTTTCGGCCGAAAACATAATTTCAGCGCTGCTACTGCTGCATGAAAGACTATCTTCAGTGCGTCTTCTTTTTTGCCGGTTACTAAGGTCCTCAAAAGATTTACGAGGACTAGGATGTGTACAAGTTGAAGCATCAGATTTAGCAGGAGAAATTATGGGCTCGATGACGTCACTTATATTTTCTGTAGAAGGTTCCATATTTTCATTCTGTAATTCCGGCCATTGAATTGCAGCCTGTAGCCAAATCTCATGTTTCTTCCGAAACTTATCTGTGCTTCTTCCAGACTGTGTCCATTTTGCATAAATGCGGTAGCAAAATCGACGACACCAGTCTTTTAAACTTGTTTCAGCACTTTCACATAACTGAACACAACTGTTATCTTTTAAAACACTGAACAAATAGTTAAAGTCGCGTAAATCTTTATGTGCGCGTGCGCATAAAGCAACGTGAATATCAAGATTTGTATTAAAATTTGGAAAATACATTGCGAGATTAGCTTGGATACAACGAGGTGTAAATCAACACTGATTTTAAAGTTACTAATAGTGACCTATTTATATAAAATCCAGGTATCCCAGGTATCCTTTGTTAAATATTGCAAGGTAATTAGTTATTGTGATAATTAGTAAATGATGCATGCTAAATTAGTGTATTAAGAGCCATTTAGTAATTAAATAATAGCAATGTTCTTATCAGTAATCATTAGTGCATCAGTTTTATATGTAAACCTTAAGTCCCTAATTATATATCCTAATTAGCTTATATCTTCTCTAATTGGCTGCTCAGAAATGTTATTGTAATAAGGTAAACCTTTAGAAAAACGGTTTTAATCAACAAAATAAACAAAAAATAAAAAAATTGTGTTATAAAATAAACATCACTCTTTATCCCAGAAAGTGCACATTTGGCGCACTATGTGTCTTAGTATTAAATATAGCTCTTAGTATTAGCATTATGATATTAGAGACCGCTACTTGAAACAAGCCCGGAATCAGGAGGGAGAGAGCTCGATACACTCATTTTCATAGTAAAATTTCACATTTTCTCAAATTACTCCCGAAATATGGGAGTTATGAAGAAATTCATCACCACAAGTTATGAAGGCATTAAGTAATCGAATAAGATGGCATCATTAGTTTGGCATAATTTTACTCTTTTTTTTCGGACATGTCTACGTCCAACCGCTCCCATACATTCGTTCCACTGTGAGACGATAACTTTTAGTTTAGTCCTGTCAAATTAATCAGCGCCTGTCACTACTCCATACAAGTTTAGACGTGATTAAAAACTTGCCTACTAAAATTACGTCAATTTACGTCAAGCGCTGATTAATTTGACAGGACTGAACTAAAATTTATCTTCTGTCCTTCTCTTAATGAAATAGAAAGAAAAAGATGCACAGAACTTAAATTTAATTTAGTTTGTGAACAAGGGAATCGGCGCCATTGAATCTTATCAATATTCGTGTCATACTCGACAAAAATTTCTAGGTACAGAGTCGCGCTAAGTCAATGTTGGCGATTTTTTGTCACGTCAGATTGCTATCAGACCGATTATCGAGAACCCACGATCTTGATATTACTTGTAGCGGATGTTCAATTCTAGTAATGTTTGTAAGTTGTCTGTTGTATCGCCTCGGATTCTGAAGTGTACCGTTGGGTCCTCATTCTTATTTAGTTGACAAAAGCCTGCTGTCGTTGTGAATAGTGTGCGGGTGTAGCTGGTCGGCGGTCGCGGCCGGTATCTGCGAAGGTATCGCACGTCGCCGCAAACCTGTATTGTGGCGGTTCCCGGAAGGCTCTTTGTTGCGCGCCGGCTCCCCCCGCGCCCCCCGCCATGCATCGTCCCCCGCTGCTGCCTGCACCGCTGCTGTGGGAACGATGAACGATCTCTCCTGCTCTTTACCCTACTCGCGGCTTGTTAATCACCGTTAAAATTTAAATGTCCCGCATCTGGCTCTTATTCAAATTGTTAAAATACATACCTACTGCAAATTCATTCCACAATTTTTTCCCACTCTAAAAAGTCATTGTTGTAATAAAAATTACTTCTGAACTCGGTTTTTTTTTTAAACTCGTTATCTTCCAAAGTCAAAAAACCATTCGGAGCGAGTTTTGTTAGCAGTTTATTTTGTTGCTAAAAAGAAACGATACTGCACATTTGCACACTGTACCGTAAGCAATCGTCAAAACGGTTTTTACACTTTCTGCTTTCATAAATAATGTAAAGCTTGATGTACCCGTTAATTATTGCATTACTCCGTTTTTTGTACGAATATCGGGCGCATGATCATACACAGTACCTACATTTTACAGTATCGAATAACATTGAATAACGAGAGATTATTTTTGATAAGTTAACACCTTGCACTCAATTGACGTGTCAATAGAAAGAGCTCCTCAAAATAAGTATCGGATACAGTTAAAGAAGTGGCCATAAAATACACAAAACGAGCATGGACAACCCACTGGGCCCAAATAAAAACCGACAGCATGTCCTGACACGTTCCAATGACTCGATTTGTTGAACCGATTATTTTTAAAGCGCGTCTTTATAACCGTCTTCAGGTAGTAGGCTTCACTTTGTTTTACAAATTCGGTGATTGTGTTATCTTCTTAACATCTTGTAAAAGATTATTTGAAATTGATACCGTTTGTGCTCGCACTTTAGCGACTTACCTCATTCATTAAAATATCAGTTTTATCATTTGAACGTAAGGGAAACACAGTTAAGATGAGAGCTAGCTTTTCCTGAGCGGTCCGAGATCCGGCTAATTGCTACTATTGATTTCCTGTAGTTAACTTCTTAAGATAAGATCTATTATTACTTATTACTTGTTTGAGGAAAAAACGAAAGTTTGGATTGGATTGGCCCATCATCAAAATTCTTCGAACGGATACTGGTCATTATGTAGAACTGCGTGAATTCTCAATTTCGACATTCCCAGACAAAGCGTTCACGATTGGTCTGTGTTGATGAATCAGCCATGAGCCAGGTCATTTCTTTTTGTTCGCGTATGCTCTAGCGCACGGGACGCGAGGTCGAGGGTGCTCGCATGCGCACGCCAGCGTACCCTTCACAATGGACCGTTTTATTTATCTACAATATTGATCTCCCTCAAGTTATTCTTTTTTTCCTCCCTACCAAAGTAGGTAACAATTCCTTTGTAAATATTTTTTGTTCACATTTTTCACCGTAGTTGTTATAGCAGACAAGGAGGTGTTCCGTGTGAATAGAACCCTCAATTATATTGTATTGTCCTAGAAAATTGCTCCCACCGTGGCCCCTATGAAGGGTGTTTGCGTAACATTTGTGACGCCCCATTATTCGCCACTTGATACCCAAATCTTCTACAGCTTTTGATCCATGGTAGTTCATGAATTCTCTTTGTTCATTAAATAACTTGATAAGTATTAAGTAGAATGGCATATGGTCTTATTACTATAAGGATTTTTCCAAGGTGAAATCGTTTGTCGTCTACTTAGAGGACGGACGATTTCGAAACGGCTCAGTCTGATTACCTTATGAATTTGTTGGCCCGTATAATTTTATTAATTCTGCTCTAACGCTGTACCCGATAAATGAAACAAAAACTCCAAAATATATTATAATCCTTGACAGATCGTTCAAATATTTCTGGTTTCTATGGAAGCCTAGGGCAAGTCGGTTCAGATCGGAGACGGTCGTCGAATGCCTTACAAATTAGTTATGATGAGCGGCTACCTGGGCGTCTGTATCTCACGATCATTAAATGTCTCTTTGCGTCTGTTGTGACACTCGTGTCACACAGATATGCCACATTTTTTACCACAACCACACAGGCAGTTTTTATACGTCTAAGTTACTTTTTAAATAAAATGACATTCGTTAAATTACAATTTGTAATACGATCGATGCGACCACGTCCATGTTTAAACCACTATTGCGTTTATTTTCTCGGAACAAATAGTGAAAGACCTCATCGCGATGTGTAAAACAGAAACGCGTGACTATACCGGTACGCGTAATATAAGCGACTTCATTCTTTGGAAAGCTGGTGAACGGTAATGATTTCAAACGGAAATGTCAGTTTGCTGAGATCCGATGGTCGGCTCCGGACCGTGCCACCACCGGCACCGGTCCGTTCACACGCCGGTGTTTTGACTTCACAAATACATTCTATTCCAATAGCCAATATTGACTTGACATGGATCGTCGAGTGCGTCCCCCATTCTGTATTTTTTGTCATCCATTGAGTATTTAATAACCGTGTAATGTTCTGTAATCTACTCCACGACGGCGTCTTTTGGAATACATATCACTTTGATAGTGGTTTTTCAAATGACTTGTTTCTTCGTTGTTTTATGAAGCAGTAATACAGTGCTGATTCTAAAAAACTTAATTGTAAGACCACCGTGTCGAACATTAGCGAGGAATGTCGCTTGCATGGGAAACCCGATATTGAGTCTCGGGAGCACGGGACGGGACGGTGAGATTCTCTACATATTAAACGCTTCATTGTGAACACGGTGTCATGATAAAAATGAATGTCACATATTAGCTTCTGGAGTGAGAATATTAAACGTAAGGAATGCGATTTTTTGCTGCGCCGGTACGCACACTGAATCTGAATCGATGGTGTCAAAGCTCGCCTGAACTTGCGCCTGCGTCGGGCGCTTAATTCTCGTCCGCATAATTCATGCAACAATAGACATTGCACAGTCGTCGAATCGTATGGGTTTCGAGAAATGTGGCGCGGGCTCGTTATGACGCCGCTGCACGTCCGACAAATGGCTTCATCGTGAAAATTAACATTCGGCCAGCATCTCGCGGGCTCGGTCGCCGCCCCTCGCGCCTCCTCCGCGAGCAAATATTGAATCGTCGCCGACTCGCCGTCCTGGGACCTCCGCCGAGGTGTCGCCTTCTCGGTACTCGGACACGTCAACAGATTTTTTCTCATTAAAGAGAATTCGAATTCATTCATGCTAGATACATTGACACTACGCTAGGTAAAGTGTAATTGAACACATGGTCTCCGTTTACTTGTTAGAATCATATTCAACAAAGTTGTACGGTATGTAATGACACCGTGTTTAATATCATAGCAACTCATCATATTTCATTTTAATTAGTAATAGTTGAGAGGTTATAGACACTACTTGTATTTCTAGTCGTTCGACTGAAACAGCGTTCTTCACTATTTTAATCAATCAATCAATCTGCCCAGCCTTTTCCAAACTTTGTTGGGGTCGGCTTTCAATCTTACCTGATGCCTGAATACCTGTATTTTACATGGACTGCCTATCTGACCACCACGACCTAGTCACTGGGTAAAGGCTCCTTCAAACAGGCGCGACACGCGACGCGACACAAAGGCACCGCGTGTAGCACTACAAGCGGTGCCTTTGTGTCGCGTCGCGTGTCGCGCTTGTTTGTAAGAGTCTTTATGCGATACCCCTTGGTATGACTGGTTGTCAGGCTTTCGGGCTTCTGACGACCACTAACGACTGTCAAAGATTCACGAATGACAGCCGGGACCAACGGCTTAACGTGCTTTCCGAGGCACGGAGGAGTCTCGGTATGTAAAGATGGTCACCCATCCACGGACCAAAGGGCATGCGTAGCTTAACCTGATGGATCGACCCGTGCCACTGTTATTACTCGTGCGGCTGTTATTACAAACTTCACTCGAAATCGAATATTAGGTCGATTCGATCGCGATACCAAATTACGTACCATATACAACATAAATTATGACACAATTCATTGCTACATGTGCAATTGTGCATGTGTTTTAAAAAACCCATCGGTTTGAGAACCAAAAAGTTTTTTTTTATACATAGGTCTTTTCAATAAATAATTATTTTTAAAGCTTTAGCGATTGCGACTGTGAATGACACCTACCTATACGAAAAATAAAATGACCAACTAATGTACCACTGTGAACTGTTTAGTTTGCTGATTGCACGCAGATATGCTAGCGTTTATCAAAGAAAGCATTCAAATAACAATTAAAAGATTTTGAAGTGACTTCCAAAAAGGAGGAGCTTTTATGTTCGTCTGCATGTACTCATGCTTTTTTTTTTTCACCGTCTTTTCCGTCATTTGTGGACCGATTTTGAACATTATTTATTTGTTTGAAAAGGTATGCTCTCGAAATGGTCCCATTGACAGCAAGTCAGAATCAGATGATCAGGATCACATGGAAATCGAGGGAAATCCTCGAATTTTATAGGCACATTAATGGCGATTTGGGTATTTTTAATAGTAATTCTACGCACGTAGCCTACGCACCTTCTGTGTAGCGTGTAGCCGACGCACCTTCTACGTAGGCCTACGCGGCCTTAACGCCTACGCCAAACAAAAGACACACTTATTATCCAAGCTATCGGAATTACATGTTTTTAAATTAAGATTTCGTATATTTAAAGTACTGTATATTCATACAATCATACCGCATCGAGATGCTACTTCAATGGCTGTGTATTTTCCAACTCGAATCAGGTCTAACTTGAGTCCGTAAAGATAGTAGTAAAGGGAAAAAAAATGATAAACTCGTGACTGTGATTTACGTCTTACTAAACCTCTAGGAGAGCAGTGGTGGCCCAGTGGTAACGGCCGCGACTTACGAGTTATAGATCGTAGGTTCGAACCCAGACAGGCGCTTTAGTTTGTGTAAATTATTTCATCACCACTGCTCTCAAAACGATGAAGGAAAACATCGTGAGAAAACCGGCATGTCCTAGAGCCAAAAATTCGGAAGACTTGTGACATCTACCAACCCGCACTGGGCCCGCGTGGTGGATTACGGCCCACTCCCTCTCACATAGAGGAGGCCTGTATCCCAGCAGTGGGAACAATAGGCTGATTAACCTCTAGGGTCTTCCTAATACGTTACAAACTGTACTGACAAACTGGCACCTAATTTTCGCATCGTTCCGCACTATTTGTCATCTTCAACACATCTCCGTGTTTAGTGAAAGTGAGCCTCGAGGTTACAGTTACTTCTATAGTAGTACCTATATCCAAACATTTGTGTCGCCCTGTGAGTCACAAACACGTGGCTTCGCCGGCTAAGTCTAGTTTTTTGTGCTAACAGTTTTTATTGCATCATTTTCAGTTCCGTAGAGCGTATATTTAAATTAAAAGATCGTCACAGAAATAATAATGAAGTAGCTAGCCGGATATGATAAAAAGTGGATTACAAACAGAGTGATAGAAACGTACGAATCAGCTTGAAAAAACATAAAAAATCTGTCTCAATTTCAAGAAGGATCAGAAATGCGAACTTTTTGTTAAGAGGTTTGACCTTCGGTTGACTTTACATAATTAATTATTTATTATGAAAATACATCCCTAAGAGATAGGTAATGTCTGTGCTTGCAGAACTTGAATGTTGACTAACATACAGCATAATTAGTAACAAACTAATTATACTTTTTTTTTGGGTGTGAAATTATCAAATAACTACCTACTCTTAACAATCTTACTGACTAAAACCCACCCATGTTCCTTCCGTTGCCTGTGTTGCTAGAGGCCTCGGTAACCCTTTCGGATTTTTCCGCGACAAACTAATTATACTTGGCTTTCATAATTAATTCCTCAAATACATGTAAATTAAAATAATTATTGTTGTGTGTGGTCCTAATACCGGACCGGATGGAGCTTCTGGCATTTTTACTTTATTCTAAGCATTGAATTTGTCTAGATAAGCTACGGAGTTACTCGTTAATGTTTATTTAATCTTCACATCACTAATTATTCTTTCACATACTTTTTGTCAAACTACAAACTCTCTATGTACACTTACACCTCATCTAGTTTTTAAAATATGATTGACGTGTAAAAAGTTTGTACAAAAAATCATTTATCATTTACACAGTTTTTTATGCGAACTTGTCTCGTCGTATGCTTAGAGACTTGAATGTGTGCTTATGTTATGTTGCATTATTCCTATTCATTAGAAACAATAACAAATTTTAAATATTAATCATTTTAACGGTCCTTAAGACTCTTACAAACAAGCGCGACACGCGACGCGACACAAAGGCACCGCTTGTAGCGCTACACGCGGTGCCTTAGTGTCCCGTCGCGTATCGCGCCTGTTTGAAGGAGCCTTTATCCTCGCATTGAGTCTTCAACACTGCCCGTGACTATTTCAAATAGATACAACTTAATTATGCCAATTTTATTAGCTCTTGCCCACAAATGCGAGAATTCTTGTAGTCTTTTACGATGTACATTACTAGTATAACCATCTGACATGACTATTATTTCCATACTTACTAGCTACTAGCTGCGCCCCGCGGTTTCACCCGCATAAGTCTTGATCCCGGGGGAATATCGGGATAAAAGTATCCTATGTCCATCCAGGTCATGGGCTACGCATTTGTGCCAATATCATCCAAATCCGTTCAGCCGTTTTAGCGTGAAATCGTAACAAACACTCACTTTCGCATTTATAATATTATTCAGGGTTAGGATTATTGAACTAACTAGATGCGCCCCACGGTTTCACCCGCATAAGTTTTGACCCCGTGGGTATATCGGGTTAAAAGTATCCTATGTGTTATTCCTGGTTATAAACTATCTGTGTGCCAAATTTCATCCAAATCCGTTCAGTACTTTTTGCGTGAAAGAGTAACAAACATCCATCCATCCATCCATACTTTCGCATTTATAATATTAGTAGGATAGGTCAAAACGCAATATGGTTATTTACGAAACTACCTGCCGCTGCCAATTAACTAAGTTTTAAAAACTTTAGTTAACAATCCAATGCGCGAGTTTATAACTAAGCCACTTTTGACACTTCATGTAACAGCGGTTATTTTCATTGTCCGCTGGTGAAAATTTAATCATAATCAATACGCGGCTTATGTATCCCACGCATAGAAAATCAAACAAAACCTCTTTAAATAAATGATTGAGATGGATGGGTCGATAACATGAAAGCTTTCAAAATTAGGAATTTAGGGCGATTCATGAATATTTTACTGAACGAATGGCAGCTTACACGTTTACGGCGTTACTCAGACACTGAGACTGTAAAATACTTAGGCCCATATTAATATTACAGACCTCACTCAAAACTCAGGACTTAAAACTTGTTTAAAGCCATTTGATTGGTTAAAACTAGTTTCAAGTAACGCTTGAGTTTTGAGTAATTTTCTGTAATACGGACTTTAGTATTTCAATAAAATAAAATTCACAAAGAACGTCGCTAAAGACAGAGCGTCGTTAAATGAGTCGCGTAGGTGAATACTTCTTAGTATCTCACTTAATTGCCTCTCAGTTATTTAATAACACTCACAATGTCATGTTCGCAATTTACATAAGCTTTTTGCCGGAGCTATAATTGTTCATTATAATGTCTGTGTAACTCGAGCCAGTTCTCTAGTGATAGGGAATTATCCTAATTCAAGGCTACACGCTGCATGCAAACATTTTGCTTATTACAATAACACTCAATAATGTTTCACCCGATAGAGCATACCAACCTGATCTTACATTGTACGCCTAGTGCCTTATAAATAATTCTACGACGCATGTCGATGTAAGTAACGATATTGAACATCCTGATGTAAGTTGTCGCAACTGACATGGCGATGTTCTAAATCACATAACGCGGTGCATGCTAGTTGCTGGGATTATTAGGTATCGTTGGCTACCAGGAAGACTAATTGCCTGAGTATGTCTGTCGATATGTGGGCCGATTAGCGAGAAGATGCTTGCGTGCGTGTAAGATCCGCCGCGCGGCCCTGCGGGTGCCTGCTGTTGTGCGGCGCACGCAATCACGCACATGAGCTTTCTAGCTGCTCATATTACATTTTCTACGTAGCGACCAGTGCATGTCAATTTCCTATACTTTATGTGGCATCTCTGCACCAATGAAATAATATCGTAAATTGAATATATACGTTATCGCACGTGCATCTTGGCAACACGGTGCTCGCTGGAACTTATTATGCTGTCACCGTGTGTCGTGCGTCCGTCGGTCGCGACTATCTACATGGTGGCCAGCGTATATTACGACCTGCACGCACATTATGTCGGAATAATTTTATAATAACTACTATTTGCCAGTGCTTTCGCATTTTATCAGACACGTTTACTCTATTTTATAAATTAAAACAGCTCTATGGCTGGGTATCTGAACCTACAAACGATACTGTTGCATGTTTACGAATTCATTTAAACTTCTAAAAGACTCGATTATGCTAACGAAAAGTTGGCAACAAAATAAATGTAATAAAGAGGGTGATTCAGTCATTACTTAGAAGTGTTCGGCCGACTAACCTTTGTTAAATGCGTTTGAATCGTTAGGAACGTCCGCTGCTCTAAGAACGATCTTTATCAGGAATTTTGTGCGAATCTGAGAAGAGCAGTCGTCCGGCAGCCGGCAGCCGGCGGGCAGCGCCCGGTGCCATCCAAATCGATCATTTTACGCACCCGACGCGCATAATGAAACAGTCATTTCCGGCCGTTTCGCGGAATTGAATATTTAATATTTCGCACAATCGAGTGGTCTGCGTCGCGCGTCGCGGCACGCACGGACGACACTGCTGCCACTACCCTTGTTAGTATTCGTCGCGTGACTCCGAACAATAATAAATTCTTGTGCACTTGCAGTTTCACGTAGTGCCAAGAAACCGCGATCGGCTACCGAATGCTAAAACGGGTATTGTTTGAATAAATACCATCTACCGTTTCCAGGAAAATGATAAATGGCGTATTTTTATACACTTTACCAATAAAATTGCGGTTAACCGCCACGGAAAATGCAGACATTAATTGAAAGCTGCTGTGTTTTGCTCCGAGACACTAAGCTCGTAGCTGGTAGTCATTCGCATGGCGACAGTGCCGTTGTGTTCAATAGAACCATTTTTAATGTGACAGATTCCCATAATTGGTAGATGGTTCCTGTTTCCGATTACGCGACACGCTCACTTCATTTAAATACAAAAGCGTACGTACCTGTACAACACCGGTAGCTCGGTGTGCGCCCACCCGAAATTAACTACCTACTATTCAAGCTCCCGCGAGTGTGCACCAGCCTTATTACGTAGTCTGTGCACACAAGTGTTTCACATCGCCATTGAAATTCGTAGTAGTATGCTTTTTATGAACATTCGCGCCTTATTAATCCATTAGCCACATCGTAAATACTCTTTGCGAACTTATACTAATGACCGACCGTGTAGGGCAGGGTTTTTGTTTAGTTCTATAAATAACTTTACATATAACTTAATCTCTACTAATCAATCGTTCGGATTGGGGATTGAATAATTTTAAATTAGACCACTTATCGTGACTGAAATTATATACCGTGATGACATAATTTATATTGAATTCAACTAAACATTGCCGTGAAAATTTGCAAGCTTTTACTTAATACTGCAAACAAGCAAAACTTAACTTCTTATTTCTAAAACACAACATCCCAATCTTCAACTAAAGAAAATGAATCATGCAAAAATATTTCATAAACAACCTGTATAATCTGAAGATGCAGAATCCAAAAGCGCAGACAAAGATCAAACAACCCGCAACACGATTTTATAAGCGAGACTCCTAGAGAAAGCAAAAACATCCGCGCACAGCAAGTTTTATATAATTTCACGGTAACAACCAGCGTGTTAGGAAAAGCAGTTACCGCAGCTGAATCGGGCGAGTACAGATGTGTTGCGGACGTCGGGCTGGCGTATGTTCCCAGGCGCACAGTGGAACGAATGTATGGGAGCGGTTGGACGTAGACATGTCCGAAAAAAAAGAGTAAAATTATGCCAAACTAATGATGCCATCTTATTCGATTACTTAATGCCTTCATAACTTGTGGTGATGAATTTCTTCATAACTCCCATATTTCGGGAGTAATTTGAGAAAATGTGAAATTTTACTATGAAAATGAGTGTATCGAGCTCTCTCCCTCCTGATTCCGGGCTTGTTTCAAGTAGCGGTCTCTAATATCATAATGCTAATACTAAGAGCTATATTTAATACTAAGACACATAGTGCGCCAAATGTGCACTTTCTGGGATAAAGAGTGATGTTTATTTTATAACACAATTTTTTTATTTTTTGTTTATTTTGTTGATTAAAACCGTTTTTCTAAAGGTTTACCTTATTACAATAACATTTCTGAGCAGCCAATTAGAGAAGATATAAGCTAATTAGGATATATAATTAGGGACTTAAGGTTTACATATAAAACTGATGCACTAATGATTACTGATAAGAACATTGCTATTATTTAATTACTAAATGGCTCTTAATACACTAATTTAGCATGCATCATTTACTAATTATCACAATAACTAATTACCTTGCAATATTTAACAAAGGATACCTGGGATACCTGGATTTTATATAAATAGGTCACTATTAGTAACTTTAAAATCAGTGTTGATTTACACCTCGTTGTATCCAAGCTAATCTCGCAATGTATTTTCCAAATTTTAATACAAATCTTGATATTCACGTTGCTTTATGCGCACGCGCACATAAAGATTTACGCGACTTTAACTATTTGTTCAGTGTTTTAAAAGATAACAGTTGTGTTCAGTTATGTGAAAGTGCTGAAACAAGTTTAAAAGACTGGTGTCGTCGATTTTGCTACCGCATTTATGCAAAATGGACACAGTCTGGAAGAAGCACAGATAAGTTTCGGAAGAAACATGAGATTTGGCTACAGGCTGCAATTCAATGGCCGGAATTACAGAATGAAAATATGGAACCTTCTACAGAAAATATAAGTGACGTCATCGAGCCCATAATTTCTCCTGCTAAATCTGATGCTTCAACTTGTACACATCCTAGTCCTCGTAAATCTTTTGAGGACCTTAGTAACCGGCAAAAAAGAAGACGCACTGAAGATAGTCTTTCATGCAGCAGTAGCAGCGCTGAAATTATGTTTTCGGCCGAAAGGGCGCTTCAAAAGGCAGGACAAAGCGATACAGCTTATGTTATGAAATACTTGACGGAGAATCCAGAAGAGGCCTCAAAAATCAAAGCCTTCATTGAAGGTAAATCAATTCAGGTACGGGAAATATCCCCTTTGAAGGCATTGGCTCTTTATGTATCGATGAACTTATCGAAATGGCGCTATAACACTCTTCGGGATTTCAACACTCAAGAAGGAGCTCTTCAATACCCGAGTTACTACATGTTGGTTAAAGAAAAAATTAAGTGCTATCCGGCCAAAGAAGATCTCACAGTTACAGAGAGCTCTGCAAAAATCAAATTACAAGCCTTGATGGATTTAACCTCAAGAAGACTTATTAGGTCGTTAGAAACCCCTGTTGATCCCAATCAACAGCTCGTATTGACCAGCAAATGGGGTTTTGACGGATCATCTAGCCAAAGCATTTATCATCAAAGGACGAGTGAAGATGAGCAAATCGATCTTGCTAGTAATTTTATGATTAGTCTTGTACCACTGTGGCTCGTCTCAAAAGGTGTAACAATTTGGGAAAACGAGCGACCATCTTCCACTTCATTTTGCCGGCCAATATTGTTTAAGTTTATAAAGGAAACCAAAGAAAATGTGCAGAGAGAGATGGCTGAAATCGAAGCAGAGATTGAAGCCTTAACTCCATCCACCATCACTGATGGAATTAGTGTCAAACACCAACTGCTGTTGACAATGATTGATGGTAAAATTCATTCCATTATATCCAATACAGCAGCTTCAGTGTGTGACATATGCAAGGCTTGTCCTAAAGAAATGAATAATTTAGAGTTAATCAAAGATAAACACGCAAACGAGGACATGTATAAATATAGCTTAAGCACCCTTCACGCTTGGATTCGCTCAATGGAATGCTTATTACACATTTCCTACAAATTAGACATAAAATCATGGCAAGTAAGGGGTGATATAGCAAAAAGGCAAGTTGATGACAGGAAGAAAAGAGTTCAAGAGGCTGTAAGAAGAGAAACGGGCTTACTTCTCGATGTTGTGAAACAAGGCAGTGGATCCACCAACAATGGCAACTCGGCAAGGAGATTTTTTGAAAACTACACTAAATCTGCTGAACTGACCGGAATAGATGCTATGCTTTTAAGAAAAATCTGTGTGATCTTGCAGTGTATTTCATCAGGAGAGAAGATCAACGTAACTAAATTCCGAGAGTTCTGCTTTGATACTGCTAAGCTTTACGTGGAGTTATACCCATGGTATTATATGCCTTCTTCACTTCATAAAATTTTAATGCATGGGCCAGACATAGTTCAGAACATGTCAATTGTGCCCATTGGTTTTCTATCCGAAGAGGCATCTGAGGCTAGAAATAAAGATTTTAGAAAATATAGAGAGGGGCATTCTCGAAAGCATAGCAGTATCTCATGCAATGAAGATATTATGCACAATCTTTTACTGTCTTCTGATCCACTTGTTACAAGTATCCGTCCAAAAGGAAATAAGTTTGTAAAAAAATCTTCTTTTAAGGAATTTTATGAGCTTACGGATTCTGAGAAAAGTGATATCGAATTTGTTAACATAAATGATTTAGCGGACATCGATTCTGAATTTGAATTAATTGATGATGATGATGATGACGAAGATAATTAAATGATGTTATTGTTTTAAAATGTGTAACTTAGTAAATTAGAGCTTACATCTTAATTATTTATTGTACTTTTAATGAAACTAGGTAATTTATTATCAACTTACTTAAAAGTCATACTCTCATCAGTTCTTGTGAATATTTTTGTTAATATATATTTCTGTATATATATAATATATTTATAGACCTCTTAATAAGTCTGTCTGCGGTTTAAAGTAAATACAAATGGGGAAAAAACGTTTTTTTTTTTAAATTTTCATTTCCTTTTATCCCAGAAAGTGCACATTTGGCGCACTATGTGTCTTAGTATTAAATATAGCTCTTAGTAATAGCATTACGATATTAGAGACCGCTACTTGAAACAAGCCCGGAATCAGGAGGGAGAGAGCTCGATACACTCATTTTCATAGTAAAATTTCACATTTTCTCAAATTACTCCCGAAATATGGGAGTTATGAAGAAATTCATCACCACAATTTATGAAGGCATTAAGTAATCGAATAAGATGGCATCATTAGTTTGGCATAATTTTACTCTTATTTTTCGGACATGTCTACGTCCAACCGCTCCCATACATTCGTTCCACTGTGAGGCGTGGCGAAGCTGCGGCGGCATTCTTTGCCCATACGCAGCCGGCCCAGCCACCTGGCTGTTCCGGGATGCGTCGTTACCTGCCCACAGACTACATTCCCTGGACACCAGGAACGCAAATACAAACTACCGCCTTCCTCTCCAAACTTTTTCTTTCCAGACTTGAACATGACAGGTATGACAAACGTTCTCCCGATGTAATTAATAAGCTCGGTACGTTTTTCATACGGATAATTCTATTGATGTAGGTAATTGGAAGCCGTTTTGCCTTAATGAAATCTTCTTGTTAGTGTTGTTATAAGGAATCGACTTTAAACTAAACGATTCTAATGCTGAATACATGGTGTATAATATTATACACCTTGCTAGCTTAAATTAGATGGACTGACTGTCGAGTGTTAATCGTGACTTGTAACCATCAGCAATTAAGACTACTGTCTTAATTGTCTTATCAGAGAGGACTCTTATATATTGAGTTGTAAATATAAAACTTATATTAGTAAATAATAAAGATAACAAAGGAATCAAACAGCCTGTGTGATTCCTTTGTGTCTTTATTATAGGTTTAGACATCTTACTCACCCAAATTCTATAGAACTCCTTGTTTCCTAGAACCATAACTGCCGCGATCGATCATTATCGTTTTCGTGTGATTACTGTTATCATAAAAATTACTTGAAAGACAGCTGTGACGTAAATAAGTTCGAGGAAACAGTTAAAACACAGCAAATGTAACTATTTGGGTTATGGTCAGCCAGTGACGCATCCGTTGTATAAAGTCTGAATCATTTTCTAATAAACTGCATCATGTAGGACAAGGTAGTCGTGAATATAGTTCATTGCGTTTTTTGTGGCCGACACGCCCCTTTATCGTTCGTACACTCAATAGTAACATAGTAATGTGCGGTTTAAGCGGTCGCATAACTTCATCCTCTCACTTGATGGCGATCGTTGGTTCACCATCTATCGTATCGTCGGCTAGGTGTGGTATACAGGTACAGTTGTCGCGCTTCGCGGTACGAGGAACGAGCAGTGTCGTCGCCGGGAGATACCGCCGGTTTCTCGCTCACCTGTTATGCGATCAACTTTTTGCCCCACACCCGGTGCTTTGCGGTTTTTCTAATCGCAACATTCAAGCATTCCCGACCCGCATCCCTAAACCGCACTAACTGTATGAAATTGCTACACTTGTAGCCAGCAACCTGCAACGTTAGTTTCCGATGTTCCATGTTATTGCCGCAACACTGTCATTAGTACATAGGAGCTCAAACGGCAACGTGTACTTACTATACTGCTCTTGTACATATATAATTACATACACCGCAAAAACGAGCCGGTGTGCGTCTTATTCTCATTACTCTTCTACAGCTGTTGCCTGTCAGAATAAATGGCTGTATTTAGATTTATCACTAAGCGAAATGTATCCGATGACATTCGAAAATTGCATCGCATGAAATTCATTGGAAATCATTATGTAAGTGTAGGGTTTATAACGAGTGGCGAGGCGAGGCAGGCAGGCGGGCTCACCGGCTCAGAGGCTCAGGCTTGGCGGGCGCCGAGCGTGGCTGGCGTGCGCGCGGATCAGTGCTTTGTTGCCGAAGCCCGACGCATTACTTTTCTGCTTGTTAGCTTTAATACAAAACGAGCAATAGCACCGTTATTGAAAATGGGATCATGTTTTCTGGTCTAATGCATGTTTATTCGCTTAACCAATAAAAAGTCATGCGCTTCCATTACTCTAATAGAAACATTCCATATTTCTAATATCTAGGCACTCTATCAAATCTTTTTGACAGGGTGAAGTATAGAAACAATAATTCTATCGATTTCCAGATTATATACCTATATGAAAAGTGTTTCCTGGAAAATGTGTGCGTATAATAGCAATTGCCGTGAATTGTTAACAGCATTTATAGGCTTTTTATTTTTTATTTGTAATAATATATAAATTGTTCAATGTTAGGTTTTCCATTTCCCACAACATATAGCGATTATTATTATTGTCATCGGTGCGTGACGGGGCAGGCATGCGATTACACTGTAATGCAAGGGAGCGACGTCATTATGCGGCGTGTGTGTGTGTCAACTGTTCGCCAGAGAAGTATAATTGCGGTTGTTTCACAGAAACGATCAGCATGCGAATGGCTCCGCCAACAAAGGGTTTAACCACGTAGAGAGTACAGCGCGCCGGTTCCTCCGGGCGGTGTCAATTTGGCGTCCGCGCCGCGGCCGCTGCTAGCCCTAATTACTTCACAGAATTCATGCAACGTGCGCTCCTCATTAGCTGCTCTCTTTGTCCTCTTTATGAAACCCGTCATCGTATCGTCTTCCAAATGATGTCATGAAAGTCATAACACGAAATGAGTTCGCCATTTACTCACATCACACGGTGTCCGCTGCATTATTATGTTAACAAACTACGTAAGGCTTGTTGTAGAACCATTCATGAATTAACATTCCTGCTCATGATCCATTCTCTACGATGTCGGCGTTTCATTAATTGACACACATAACACACATAATCAGCCTATAATGTTCCCACTGTTGAGACACAGGTCTCCTCTCTGTGAGAGGGAGTGGGCCGTAATCCACCACGCGGGCCCAGTGCGGGTTGGTAGATGTCACATGTCTTCGGATTTTTGGTTCTAGTATAATTGATATTTGTTACAAATTATTAACGAGCGAATAAAAATCGAAGGAATACACATTCAACATTCACAGCCGTGAGGCGTATGCTTTTCGGAATGACAGCAATCATCATCTGCCTAGCCTTTTCCCAACTATGTTGGGGTCGGCTTCCTGTCTTACCGGATACAGCTGAATATCAGTATTTTACATGGAGCGACTGCCTATCTGACCTCCACAACCCAGTTACTGGGTAACACGATACGCCTTGGTAAGACTGGTTGTCCGACATTCGGGCTTCTGACGACCCGTAACGACTGTCAAAGATCTACAAATGACAACGGGACCAACGGCTTAACGTGCTTTCCGAGGCACGGAAAGCAATATAGACAGAAATAGTTCAACCTAATGTAACGATTTTTTGTTCCAACTCTAATTCGGGTATTGTTTACAACTCAAAATTACTATGTTCTCATTCAACCTAATTAAGATGATATTCCTTTGGAAGTGGTTGATTCGATGTGGACGGTGGAATCCGCTTGTTAATAGTTGGTTAAACGATTACAAAAAGTTCGTTCACCTTCAAATCATTAGTAGTTTGTATCCTTGACTAATTCCCCGTTTTTTGTTAAAGCACACTTAGCTCAAGTGACGTGATCGCTCTCCCACAAAAAGCCGGATACATTGCATACCTGTTGTAAATAACAAGCATTTGCTTATCAGCTGTATTATTAAATCTAGTCCGACGTCATCTTACGCTAATGACTTCATTAATCACTAGGATTTTCCAAAAGGAAATTATTAGCATTTACATTAATTTTGTCCTATTGGTGTATAAAAATTATATGGTAGGTTACCCAAAATGAGCTCATCACTTTCTTGATAGTGAGTGTATAATTTTAAAATACTAGTTCATCGGGTCTTACCGATGTGTCGATATATATCCGATTACTGTAATTTTAAATTGGACATGATACCACATTATTGGACAAGACGGACAAAAAAGAAAGTCACCCCTGGGCTCTGATTGCATTTTGTGGTTAACGGTGTAAAGTTTAACATACAGGTAGAATTTAAATTGATGGTTAGGATGTGCTCTGTTATCTTCTTTGGTAGTCAATATTTATTGTAACTAATCCAGTTTAATATGGTTAAACTTATATACTTACTTATAATAAAAATTAAGCTGTACCAAACTAATGCTGAAACTGAACGAAAATGGATGAAAAGTAGTTACCTACATCAAACACTTAATATTAGCAACATCCAGGTTTAGTTTAACTGAACTGAACGTGTTTTGTTAGTCTGTTTAGTGTTATAAATGTTATAATGCTAACTATTTGTTATAAGTTACTCCTCGGTTGGTGTATCTGTGCTAAAATCAAGTCTGAGAACTAAGAGAACTGATTATTATTTGAGCCTGGTTCCTTCACCAATGTATTAAATACTTCGTATAGTCATGTATCATGGGTAGCTTTAGGTATGTATCTCTGTTCGCAAGGAGGCTACATGCGAATGATTTGTGGTGAGCGGTGAGGGAGTGCAACCCGACACACGGTCAAAGACCGGTTCGCGTTATTTCGGAAATATTCGGAGCTTTTTACAGGAGAGGCCGACGAGCCGCCCGCGCCGGAGGATGACCTCACCGGGGATTTCTTTTTGTTTCAACTTTTAAAATAACGACGTTTTCCTGCTACACGACAGACAACATTAATTTTATACTTAACGGATTACTTACATACTTTCTGATATCTTTGTAGATACGTCAGAATATCAAGTGAACTATAAGTGGAGGCGCACATTCAAATAAAGTTGATTGCAAAGAAAAGTTCTAGCTGAGACCGCATGGCCACGCGTATTATCCACCACATTTGTTGATGCTCCGAGTCCGGCTCTAAACATGTAAGAAAACATAAACAACTGTTTTTGTCGAACACTTGTTGCTAATTAAATTAACGATCTCTGTCAGAATCGTTAACGATGTCATAATGAGTATCATTACATTTGCGTTTTGTTCTTTTACATGGAATAGTTGTAATAATTGGTGGAGATACTAATAGATCGCTGTACAGTCGTAGTTAGGCTCTATTTGCTGCAGACGCGAGACGGCGCGGCCGCAAGAACCATGCAGGTACAGCTACAGCCATAGAGCATTGCACGCACACAACTATATGGGAATATCTAACACTATTACAGCTATTTACTTGATACCTGCTAAGAATGAATCATGATCATAAATTACAATCTACGACCTACGTAGAAGATTACACAAATTTTATACAGATACGTAGGTTGGACGTTTGTAAACGCGCCTCCAACTGTGGTTTATTTTTAAAATTGCTCATCAATGGTTTCCATACATCGTCATAATTTCGCGATTCATATCAATATACTTATGCGTGCGTTGCGTGAGTCATTACTTTGAAAAAAGTTAAAAATATTCGCATCGTTCTCCCAGGGACACTGGAAAGTGGAATGAAGATTGTAAACATGCGCTCTTGATATGTTTTCTTGGAAATTGTCACGACTCTAGTGCAAATAATAGCTATGAACAACACCAACGGCAACGTGCAGACTGGGCATTAGCTTCATAATGTTTGCTCTGCGTGTACTCACAGAAAATACTTAAATTATGGGATTAAGATACGGTGAAATTCCCCAGTTTTTGTGTGACTAGTGCGAATTTGTATATTCCCATATACCGTGTTTTATTAACAGAGGATATTCGCCAGATAACAGCTCACCGTCGCTTCTGAGAAACAATTCGAACGCGGCCTTGCGATGAAACATCGCTCAAATGTTTGTTTTCCTTTCAAACGATTCAAAAACGGCTCCCGCAAAATTTTACTGTTCACGGGAATCGGTAGCTTCGCGACGTTTTGTTTGCTTAAGCCGGATTCGCTGAACAAATTACAGCTGTTCGATTTCGCCTTTAAGGCGCTGACAAGACCCAATTGACCAAAATAGGCTTTTCTTAAGAAAAAAAAATTGCTAAATCTGTATAGTTTGTGGTAGCGGAAAAAATATATGTTAATTTTGAACATATTTTCCAGAACTTGGTTGTTACCAAAACACGTTTTGAAAAAAAATCTCGATACAAACTAACGTTAAACTAACCTCTTACCTTGAGTTCTAATCCAAAATATCTGCATTAAATATCATCATACGTTACGTATTTAATTAATAACAAGAACGTCTTATTTGAATGCAGAACTTGGTTTTTTTTTTTTTCGATTACTCAGCTCAATTTTGAGTAAATAGATAATTGCTTCATGTTTTGCAATAAATTACAAGCGTTGTGTAATCGCGCTTCTCTTTCTTATCTATGCAATCTGACAGTGACCGAGGCGTAGGTGTTGTCAGCGTCTTAAGTGAATATGTGGCTTAAAATATTCTAGAGTTGACTACCTTTGAATTGTACGTGTAAGCGTATTTCAATTTGTCAGCACTGCGCATTTATCAATTTGCGGAATATTAGAGAGTCGTGATTTCTCCGTTGACGAGTGACTGCATTGCAGTATTTCGCAGAATCACTTAGCTGTCATCGACAGTGGCTACATTACGCCACCACCCGCTCTGGCGGAATGGCGCTCCATTACTCGTGTACTGGGAATTATTTCCTGCATGTATGTGTACACATGCCGGCAGATCTCGTCGCGCAATGACAACAGTGCAGCATTAGAGGCGTGTATGTATCTCACAAAACGATCAATTCACAGAACGCGATAATTTCCTTGTTAAGTACACGTTACGCTAATACTGCTTTGGGATGCGGGTTTTCCATTACGTTCGAACTGAGCGCTCGAATAAGCAATGACAAAAGCATAAGTCCTCGTTCGGATAACTCCAAGATATTCCAAACTTGAATACCTACCTATTTGATGAATAAAAACTCGGCTTAGTGCGTGTCGGACCATGCACAATGAAGGGTTCCGTACTTGGGATGAATTTATCCCAAAATCAAACTTAACATTGTAGTTGAAAAACATGTTCTCCCTATTACTCGTTAACTTGTAAAGCCAACTTAGCTGTGATGGTTTTCCTTTTAATTTTGTTTCTTTATAAGTAATAATGCCATATTTTTTTAACACGTACTACGACTCTAGGAAACAGATATCTGAATCGAAAAATGGTTTCCACAGACTTGCAATATTTTTGAACGGCCTATCCAACGCTACCCCACACCATGGTGTAGGCGAGAAACAAAATATCATCCCTACATTACGTGCAAGGCAAAGGAAAAAAATAATTGTATGGTACCTACAGAAATCTGTGCGGAAATCGGTTGTAATGATATGGGCATGTGATGCGGAGGAATGAGGAAAATGTCGTGAGTTAAGTCTTGAGTATGAATGTCGATGGCTATAAGTGTAGGGGAAGATCAAAGAAACGATGGATGGACTGTGTGAAAGATAATATGGCTAGAAAGGAGGTGACTACCGAGATGACAACTAATAAGTAGACAAGTATGGAAGAAAGGGACATGTTGCGCCGACCGCATATAAATTGGGATAAGGGCAGGAGAATGATGATCTACCATACATTTTTTTTTTCATGATTTCATTTTACCATTTTGTCGGCGTGATTAATGTGTGTACCAATGCCAAATTAAAGCTTTCTCGTACCTACTAAGAGTCTCTGAGCTAAATCGGACAGACGGACGGACATGGCGAAACTGTAAGGGTTCCTTGTTGACTGCGGAACCCTAAAACAGTGTTCAAGTATGAACATTTACATGATTGAAATGTTCTAAAACTTCGCGTGCAAGAGTCCATAAAGGTTTTTGCTTGTCTATTTTCCGTAGCCCGGCTTATCGACTAAAACGCTAAAGATAAGCATAGCAAGCCTCTTCCTTTCTGCTAATTTGCTGTGCCCAAATAAAATATTCTCATGTAGATATGTTTTACCTTTAAATAAGAACATGGTTTTACCACGCAACATTGGGTTTTACCATTTAACGTTGCAAAATGCGAGAATAACGGGAATCGAACAATCGCGCCATCCTTATTTGTGATGCATCGTTCATTAGGTACTTATACATTAGTCAAAAACCGACCTGATGCACTATATGAATATGATTGACGAGAACCCCACCATCACCATCATCTGCAAGGCGCTGACAAGACGCAAATGACCAAAATAGGCTTGTCTTAAGAAAAAAAAAATTGTCAAATCTGTATAGTTTGTGGTAGCGGAAAAAATATATGTTAATTTTGAATATATTTCCCAGAACTTGGTTGTTACCAAAACATGTTTTGAAAAAAAAATAACGATACAAACTAACGTTAAACTAACCTCTTACCTTGAGTTCTAAGCCAAAATATCTGTATTAAATATCAACATACGTTACGTAGGTATGTCATTAATAATAAAAACGTCTTATTTGAATACAGAACTTGGTTGTTTTTTTATTTTCGATTACTCAACTCAATTTTGAGTAAATAGATAATTGCTTCATATTTTGCAATAAATTTACAAGCGTTGCGTCTTTGCGCTTCTCTTTTTTTTCTATGGAATCTGACAGTGTCCGCGGTTTAGGTGCCAGCGTCTTTTTTTCGGCTATGTTGGGGTCGGTAGTCTTAACGGATGCAGCTGAAAACCAGTATTTTACATGGAGCGACTGACTAGGAGCACTGCAGGGATCCAGCAGAATATCAGCGTCAGGTATATTTGCCTGTCACATGCTGAGCTGGACTCCCATTTGGTGCAACCCTGAGGCGCACACCGCACCTTGTTCGATAATTAATTGAAGTGTCATAATGACACTTTATTTCTATAAGCATGTTATCTTTTTTTTGTATATTGGCTCCTTGTTTTTATATATATTCCTGTAATTTGTTGTTTGTGCTTTTGTGTGTTATGCTATGTCTTTTGTGTGCACTGAATAAATGTTTTATCTATCTATCCAGGAAAAAAATATAGAACCCGTCCATACAATACAATATTTTGTGTATTGTAAGCTCAAATGTACCATACTTAATTCATGAAGACCATCATAATAAAGTCCTCCATTTCTTCCAGGTTCAAAGATGGCGTCGCTTACCCATGGTCAGCAGGGGTGTCCAACATGATCCTGTACCCAGAGGCTGCCAACCAGACGCTGTACGCGCGGCGGGCAGCGAGGGCTGACTCTGGCAACTATACCTGTCGTCTGTCAAACGAGACGCACATGGAGACACATACTGTCAAACTCAACATTTTAGGTGAGTCATATTTTATCTTAAATGCCATATCAGAACATCCTAACGGAGCCCTACCTCTCAAACTAGATATCGCTGTATATTTAGTCATTGCCTAACTCAAATTGCTTAACTTTATTTTACATGGATCAACTACTATCTGGTGTCCATAATCCAATTTCTGGGTAATATTGTTTTACGGTTAGATCAGATATATACAAGGCGTCGTTTTGCATCCTCGTCAAATTCAAGGAGGTAACTATGCTTATGATTTTCGACACGAATCAATAATTAAATAAGTAGGTCTTTTTTTTTGTTCTAAATTGCGGAAATTGGCATGTGTGGGACGGGACACGCATATTAAAAACGCGGCCCGTGTGATACCGCACTGTAACTGCCCTTTTACACACACACTACCGCATACGCAACGGAGTGAATCTGTTCTGTGAAAGTGGTGTATTCTAAAATACTGTCAAACTTAAATAACAAAAAAAAAACAAGTATGTATTAATTATTGACCAGGTATCGTAATTTTATTTGATTATATATGTCTTTCATAGCAGCCTCCTGAAATTTGACGAGGATGCAAAACGACACCTTGTATATCTAGATTTATTATCCTGACCTATTCAAACAAAATATGTTTAGAAAATACTCCATACCGTCGTTGCAAATAAAAAATCTCCTATGTGTATAAAGTCACTTTTCGAGAAAACAATTATCAGACTTTATTGTTACTTACTTAGAAAATAAAAAAATTGTATAAATAAATAATTGTAGGCTGACACTTGAGATTTTTTAATAATGATACGTGCTCTATCGATACAATGAGATATTCATTTAGAAGTTTTTGCTAAGTACGAGATTCGAATCTTTTTTGACAAAAATGTCACATAGGAGATTTTGAATTTGCAACGACGATACCTACTTTGTCTGGCCGCCTATCTTTATTTTTTTCTATTTGTAGCCAGTATTGTCTCACACACTAATATGGCCATAGTCACAGTAACTTCTTAAATTGAGAAACAAAACGAAGAAAAGCTCTCATGTTGAACCATTAGCTCTGTGGGAGGTCCAGACATTATATTACATCGAGTCATAAATGTACACACTTATATTTATATTATTATAGTAGGCTTTATGATACGACCGCTGTAAACAGCCATTCCATAACACTTCAGCTGAGCTAGAATAGATCGTCGTGATGCAAATAACTACGGTTATTAAAATTACGACTTACACATAACCTATAACAGTTATTTCGCTCGTTTCACAACATTACGTGTGACCTAACATCTTTAGTTTAAACGTTTTATTGTAAGTAAAATAACAGTCCTTTATTGAGTAAGCGAGGCGGTTCCGTACGAGGAAAATATGTATCAGCTAATATTCCGATTCACAGAAAAACCGACGGACGCACCGAGAACAATGTTCATTTCGAAAGATCAGTGGTTGGAGGAGGGGGGGGAGTTACGACTGTACTGCGAAGCTCTCATCGGTAAGCAATACGCCTACGTTGTTTAAAGCACGGAGGAAAAGAAATGGAGGACAATGGACGGGTGAAAGTGATACTCGAGACTTGCACAGTTCATGGTTTACTACGCTGACCTGGTCCTTCTGCGGCGTTCAACTGACACATGCCAAGTCTCACCCTGGTATGACAGCTGCCCTCTGCTCTCATAGACCAAAATCAAATCTCGCTTCAACTTAATGATCACCTGTTGTTATTTTATCAACCAATTACAGCAGCTATCATGAAATTATCTTATCACATTTTTCGGAAAAATATATTTTGCCCTCCATTTCTTTCTCCTTTTCTATGAAAAGATATAATATCTAATCAGATCTGATAACCTTAACTATGTATATTGTGCAGGTCGGTCATTATTGGCCGACGCCCGCAGCGACCTCCGGTGGCGAAAAGTGTGGCCCAACAATACTGAGGGTGACTTGCTACCCACACAGACTGAAATCAAGACCACCCGGTGAGTCCCTCGTTATGTTCAATACCTACGTCTATATTTACCCTGTATAATATGAATAAGTTATACTCAAGATGTTGTGGGTGGAAACTGCTTCCACTGTTGAAATTTTGTTAAAATGTAATTTTTACGAGGCAAGTGCCTATTCTTAGAAGGTTGAAGACGGTTAAGGGAACGGCAAATTTCGCGCCCTCTCACCCCTAGCCGCCGCAGGAGACGCCCTGGGCGTCGGGTATGCCCGGCGGATTTCCGGCCACCGTAGGCGCGGGCTTGCGGACGGTGAGCAATGGGTAGCTCACCGTCCGGTAGGGTCGACGGCGCGTTGTATTCCACGCGCGCCTCAACGAGATGTCGTCAGCACAAGTGTAGGGGTTCACTAGGGCCGATGCCTGCCGGGGTCGCGGAAAGGTACAAAAGGGTTACCGAGGCCCCTGGCAACACAGGCAATGGAAGGAATACGGGTGGGTTTTAGTCAGTAAGAGTTTGACAAACCCACTCGCTCCGCCCAGAGCGGGAGGGTTTCTCAAAATCATCAAATAACTTCTTTATTTGATGATTTCCCATCCAAAAAAAGTGTCTTTTCTTCGATTCTTCGAAAGCTCTTCTTCCCTTCGTATTTCATTATTTTACATAGACTTGAGGGGCTTCTGGCTAAGTAATAACAGCCGCATGGGTCAATCGATCAGGTTAAGCTACGCTTACCGCGGTTGGTCCGTAGATGGGTGATCATCTTTACATACCAAGACCTCTTCGTGCCTCGGAAAACACGTTAAGCCGTTGGTCCCGGCTGTCATTTGTCGTCAAAAGCCCGAAAGTCTGACAACCAGTCTTACCAAGGGGTATCGTATTACCCAGTAACTGGGTTGTGGAGGTCAGATAGGCAGTCGCTCCATGTAAAATACTGGTATTCGGCTGCATCCGGATAGACTAGCAGCCGACCTCAACGTAGTTGGGAAAAGGCTAGGCAGATGATGACATAGACAAGGTGTCATTGAAATAATTGAAAACCTGAATAGGGGTCTGTAGGTACCAACCAACCGACCCTGAAATCGCGAAAGAGGTTTTCAGTTATTTCAATAACCATACAACACACACTCAAACACACACACACACGACATACACATGACACATACACTTAATTCACACTGGAGAGAGGCTATACATTTTTTATTAAAAAAATATTTTGTTTCTTTATTTTATTGTTGTACTCAAACGATAGCTAATAAATCCAATGCAACCTCCGTACTAGTTTGTAAAACTGGAAAATTGTATTAATAGAGAGAGCCCTGGCACCCATAACACAAGTTTAATCTTTGCTTGGGTGCCGAAGGTAATATAATCAGTGATTTATGCAATTTAAAAAAATAATATTGTTATAGTACTAACCTATCGCCTTTGTGTAAATTGTTAATTTGGAAATAAAGTTTATTCTTATTCAAGACATTGTTTAAGCGCTAGAGAACAGCCAAAAACAAAAGACTAAATAATAATTCACATTTCAAGTAACTTTTACAGAATTCAACAGACAAAGGAGTTATGACGTATCAGTTCTTACAATAACATGAGAGAACGTACCTAATTATGAAGCACTCAAAACTTCGATAGATTCTCGATAATAAGCGGAGTACCGCCTACAGACATCTGCAAGCTAGAGGTCAGACAGTGACCTTTCATTGTGGTTGGCGCTTTTACTTAAAGGAGAAAATGCGTGGCCTTTACGTAAGATAATAGTTTAAGGATAACTGCTTGTTTTTTAAGCGTATCCGTTAATGTTTTCCCGGAAAGGCGAGAGGTCTCTATTTCCTGTTAATGTAGTACCTAAATAACTACTAATTCAGAATAAAAATGATATGTACATAAATAAAAACTTATACCTAATAAATACATTTAAAGAAACCCGAAACCCGGTCAAGTCGGACTACGATTTTTAGGACAATAGAGGAAACCTCTTGCTTAACAAACGAAGATAATTTAAATAAAGGTTTAAATCATCTTAATGTTACACAAAGTTCTTTAATATCACACCCATCAAATTGCAGTAACCTAAATAAATGTAATAATAATACTCTAAAAATCGTTCATCAAAATATACAGGGTGTGATAGGTAAGGAATTGGAACTGGAGCTGTTCATGAACTGTAATTATATTGATATCCTATGTGTAACTGAACATTGGTTAAAAGTCCACCAGTTCATGTTCAGCTTTAACAACCACCAGGTTGCCAGCTCGTTCAGCAGAGTTAATATGATACGTGGTGGCTCTCTAATAATTGTTCGTAACAATATGAAATTTAAAGAACGTAAGGATATTGTGAGCCTCTCTGTTGAGCGAGTTATTGAAATAGCTTGCATTGAGCTTGAGCAGTTCATTGTAATGAGCGTGTACAGGCCCCCATGTGCTTCATATGATATTTTCGAGAAATATATGGAAGAAGTATTATTAAAGACTTGTAACAGTAATAAAACACTTGTTGTCTGTGGAGATTTCAACATTAATATATTGGAAAAATCTGCTGCAGTAAATAAATTTATAACTTTATTAAAATCCTATAATTTGTACAATACATTCTTTGAGCCAACTAGAATAACTGCCACTAGCGCTACCTGTATTGACAATATTTTTACAAATTTAAGACCTTCTAGCCATTCAATTGTAAATGAGTTGGACTCTGATCACTGTGGCCAGTTGGTCACTTTCCCTCAGAAAATAATCAGAGTTCAAAGAAAACTTATGAGTTTTATTCCTGTTAACACAAGTCGCTTAGAACAATTTAAAAATAATTTAATGGAAAAACTACCGGGTTTGCCTTATCACACTGACCCGGACCAAGCATATACTTTACTATTTAACCTCATCAATTGTGAATTTAGGAAGGTATTCACCTCAAAAACATTGCCTGTTTATGATCGCGTTATATTTAGTGACTGGGCAACACCAGGTATTTACAAAAGTAGGTTGAGGTTATATGAACTGTATCATGAAAAAACATATAACCATGATGAAACTTTTAAAGAATTTGTTAAGAATTATTCTAAAACTTTTAAAAGAGCCTGTTACTCAGCAAAAGCCATACACATTAAAAATAAAATAAAATCTTCTGGAAATAAAATTAAAACAACTTGGAATATTATTAATTCTGAAACGGGAAGAACGACAGTACGGAATCGTGACTTCCATCTAAAAATCGATGATGCAGATATTAGGGCAGACGTGGAGGTGGCAACAGAGTTTGAAAACTTCTTCACTAATATTCCCTTTTTAACAACCAAAACTCTGTCATCGTCGTCCTCCACTTCTGCTTACTCAATTATAAAAGAATGTGTACCAGAATGTGATAAACACTTTAAATTCACAGTTGTTAGCCCTAAAGACATTTTGGAATCTTTTAAAGAACTTGATGTAAAAAAAACTACTGATCTTTGGGGATTATCAGTACATACAATGTCTTCAATAATTGATGTTATTTCACCCTTTTTAGCAATTGTTTTTAACTCTTGTATTGCATCTGGTATATTTCCTGATCTGATGAAACTTAGCAAAGTGATTCCACTGTTCAAATCTGGCAGCACAACTGATCCCACGAATTTTCGGCCTATTTCGATATTACCTACATTGAGCAAAATCTTTGAAAAAATAATTTTAAAACAAATGTTAGGACATTTCAATTCATGTAATTTATTTCATCTGAAACAGTTTGGTTTTACGAAGGGTCGTTCAACTACAGACGCGGGCGTGGAATTGCTGAAGAGCATTTTCGAGGCTTGGGAGGAGTCGCAGGATGCTCTTGGCATTTTCTGCGACTTGTCTAAGGCCTTCGATTGCGTCCATCATGATACTCTCATCAGGAAACTGCACCACTATGGTATGAGGGACAGGGCTCTCGACCTTCTGACTTCCTATCTTAATAATAGAATTCAGAGGGTTGATATAAATGGCAAGAGATCTGCAGGATCTGCGGTCACTATGGGCGTTCCGCAGGGTTCAATTCTAGGTCCATTCTTGTTTCTAATCTATATAAATGACTTACCTTATCACATAAGGGATAATCACAAGATTGTATTGTTCGCAGATGACACTTCCCTCATTTTTAAAATCAAACGACTGCTGGTCAACTTTGAACATGTTAACGATGCACTCTCTAAAGTTGTCCATTGGTTTAATGTAAATAATCTTCTCCTGAACGAAAAAAAGACTAAACTTATTAAATTTTCAACGCCAAATGTCAGGCAGCTAACTACCAATGTTCAACTTAATGGAATAGAGTTGGACCCTGTTGAGTCGACAGTTTTTCTTGGAATAACTATTGACGCTAAATTACAATGGCGCCCACACATAGAAAAATTGTCAGGAAGGCTAAGTTCGGCCGCCTATGCTGTTAAAAAAATTCGACAGATAACCGATGTAGATACGGCCAGAATTGTTTATTTTAGTTATTTTCATAGTCTTATGTCCTATGGGATTCTTCTCTGGGGAACCTGTGCGGACATTAATACCGTCTTTGTTTTACAAAAAAGGGCTGTTCGAGCCATTTACAACCTAGGTCCAAGAGATTCCCTTCGAGAAAAATTCAAAGAAATAGATATTCTGACTGTAGCCTCTCAATATATATTTGATAATCTTATGTATGTACACAAAAATATATCAAATTTTAAGAAAATGTCCGATATCCACAGTTTAAATACCAGGAATAAACATAATCTTGCTGTACTACACACTCGCCTCCACAGAGTAGGCAACTCGTTCATGGGTCAATGTATACGCTTTTACAACAAACTTCCTATTGCTATTCGAAATTTACCCATTAAACGATTTAAAAGCTGTATTAAAACCAAACTTTGTAAAAAGGGGTACTATAAAATTTCAGATTATTTAGAAGACAAAAAAGCTTGGGATTGAGCTGCTCGCTCTGATAAGCTTTGTGCTAAAACCATTAAATTTGATATTTAAATTATGCAAAATCATCATTATGTACAACTATATGTACATATTGACATTGATGAATATTATAAGCAAAATTAAGTGAATATTTACGTATGTACCTTGAAAAGTATTATATTACTTTAATTATTGTGAATGTGAGCACTATGTGGGTCATCTTTATTTATTTCGTTGTTTTTTTTTTTTTTTTTTCTCTTAGTTTTAATTATGGTCTGGCATTTTGAGTTCTTTATGCGGCCAAACCAATTGTCCTTTCCTTGGTATTGTTCGTCGAGTCGTTGAGCTCCTTAAGTTTTGAGTTGAGCTACACGATTACTGACAAATGCTTGCACTGACTGGACAGGTCCACTCAAATTTGTGTGGTTCTTTCCTCAAAAGACCATTTCAGACATAGATCTACATGGTCCTCACATGATCTGACCAAGATTATGTCTGGACTTTAAAAGAGACTTTGACCCTTGAGTTTGTTTCGCCATTTCTTCTCAGGGGTAGTCAGATAGGAAATGTCGACTCCATCTAGCTTATTTTTTAATATGACGTGTAAAAGTGATTCTCATATCCTATTTACAGAATAAACAATTTCATTTCATTTCATTTCATTTCATTACGCACAATGAAGGGTTCCGAGTTGGGATGAATCTATCCCAAGAACAAACTTAACATTGTAGTTGAAAAACATGTTGTCCCATACATTCCAGCTGCACATGTAAGTTTTTACGCACAATATTGAGAGATTTGCCATGTTGTTCTAAAGCAATAGATTTGTTATATGATTACCAATAAAAAAAAATATACTTACAAAAATAGTTCTATACTTGTTGATAACAAGTACTTATAGAACTATTTTTGTATATTTTTTTTTGAGGGTTGTTCTTATTTATGTACATATCATTTTAATTCGGAATTAATACCTATTTACTAGTTAAGGCTCGTGCAAACTGGCGCGATATTGCGGGCGCGACATACAGCGCGACGCACAGCGCGAAATTTTCCACGAAGTTTTCATAAAAATGTGCTACTATGGTCGCGTCCCGCCTGACTGCGGCAGCCTTTATTCGATCGTTCATGCATTATATTACAGCCTTAGTAACTACTTAACTATAATTTGATCCAATAAAATTATAGGTAAGTAGTTTGTACACACAATTACGTCTTGTAAACGATGTAGCAATTAGAACTATGACATTAATCTAGCAGAGGCTCGAACTTCTACGTATCCTCTTAGCTTGATTGGTCTCATAAACCCACACCGGCTACAATATGTATAGATAGCCACTTCGTGAAATTTCTCTGCCATTGACGGCGTACTTTGTGTGGATTGGTTGTATACAGTCACGAGTATATACAGGGCGCCCCACGACTTTGCCACATGGACGGAAAGTACCTTAAATACTGTAGATAGAAAAAAATACTGAATAATGACTTCATTTTTATTTTAAAAACAATACGAACTGCATTCAAAGAATTTTAAATAAACGCATGTCTGGACAGGGAATTGAACCCCTAAATGTGAACCTGTACTTACCTAATTATACTGTGTCGATCGAAAGGCTCAATCATTTACATTTATTTCTTCTAAATAACATAGCATCTAAAATAAAAGGAAGATCATGAAAATTAACATTTATTTTAACATTTTGTTCAGAATAATGAATAGGATCGTAATCCACCACGCGGGCCCAGTGCGAGTTGGACTTGGTTACTGTAATCAGAAAGCTGCATGAGTTTGATAATATCAGTTTTCTGGTACAACTTTGAAAGTCATTCGCTGTAACGATCCATATTAAGGTTTCAAATAAAAATTCCACTTAGCCACTTTAAGGATCAAAGATGTGATAAGATCTTTATGATGGCAAAATATTTCAATGAGTGGTTTAAAATTCCGCAAATTATGACTACCCAGTTGCTGAGTCAAGATTAATTTATTTATGACCGGTAGGGTTAGATGAGAAAACAACGGCTGTTTTGACATTGCCCATAATAATAAAAGTTAATGTATACAGTGTGTAGCAGAATAAATGCAAATTGTAAAAGTAGTTTGTCCAGAACCGTTTACTGAATCGATTTCTGTCATTTTTAATATATATAATAATATATTTAAATAAATAAATCATATAATATAAAATATATATTTATATATATTTTTTTCAATAAATAATTTTTTTTTTATCCCAAAAATAAGTAAAACAACGTACATATATGATAAACATTTTTTTGTCCGTCCGGTTGATTATTAAAAAATATTGGATACGTATATTTTCTTTTTTTACAAAATCAAAAGATTGCGGCAATACATTGAAAAACAATCTGGCACGACGTCACGCCTTGTTAGATTTTATACTGAACTAGCTGCATCCCGCGGTTTCACCCGCATATGTCTCGATCCCGTGGGAATATCGAAATAAAAAGTATCCTATGTCCTAACCCACCCCATGGTCTACATATGTGTCAAATTTCATCCAAATCCGTTCAGCTGTTTTAGCGTGAAAGCGTAACAAACAAACAAACTTACTTTCGCATTTGTAATATTAGTTAGGATTAGGATTGTGATGTACCGAGCCCTTACTCCCCAACGTTAATGCGTTTTATCTAAGTCATTTTTTTATTGATATGATAAACTAAAAAATACGTGTCTAATATTTTTTTTATTATCTGACTCATCATTTGCCTAACCTTTTCCCAACTATGTTGGGGTCGGCTTCTAGTCTTACCGGATACAGCTGAATACCAGTATTTTACATGGAGCGACTGCCTATCTGACCTCCACAACCCAGTTACTGGGTAACACGATACCCCTTGGTAAGACTGGTTGTTAGACTTTCGAACTTCTGACGACCCGTAACGACTGTCAAAGATCTACAAATGACAGCCGGGACCAAGGGCTTAACGTGCTTTCCGAGGCACGGAGGGGTCTTGGTATGTAAAGATCACCCATCCACGGACCAACCGCGGCAAGCGTAGCTTAACCTGATCGATCGAGCCTGCGCTGTTATTACTTTGCCACAAAATATTTTTATTTTTACCCTGAAATCATTCCTATTATAGTCTAACTCCCCCTGTACAGTATAAACAATCCAAAATGGACGAAGTACCTACTACGCTAGACCCTACGTGTGCGACTGTGTGCGTGTGTAGATTTGTAACGAAATTTTCTCCCACAATCAGTATAACTAATTTAATAAATAAACAATGTTTTATACATAATAGTAAAATTCAGTGAACGTATTATGATTACTCATAACATAATATTCTAATTGTGGGGTGTTTGGTGGTGTGCGTTAATTGCGAGACATGTTGTGTATAGAGCATTAGCTTAAGCCCGCGGCTTCGGAAAATATCCCACGGGAACGTACTAACGGTATTAATAGTAGTAAATCATTGTGTTAATCCAGGTTATTAAACTATAAATTAGTACATTCGCCTAATTTTAACAAAAAACTGTTATTGTGACTTGACTAAAAGAGTTAGACATATAGGTACCCCGCGGACTTTCTGTTGATAATGATGAGTACTATAAACATGTAGTACATTACAGTACATTACTTTTATGTATCATCAATCGTTTTCGCAGCGCACGCCAAATAATTACTTTTATAGGATTTTTTTTGATATTTGGATTACATGATTGTAATTTTCGTAGGGATCTCTAATTTTATCAAAATAAAAAACAGCTCATATTACTCGCTGAAAATGTAGCTTTCTATACAACACAAGTACAAAGCCCAAACTGCGGCCAAGAAACTGGGCATCCTAAATAAGGTGAAGCGATACTTTACGCCTGGACAGCTTTTGACCCTTTATAAAGCGCAGGTCCGATCCTGCATGGAGTATTGTAGCCACCTTTGGGATGGCTCGGCTAAATACCAACTTGCCGCGCTTGACTCGGTGGAACGCAGAGCTAAGAGGCTCATTGGCGACGTAAATCTGGTGGATGCCAAGCTTCACAGTTTGGCCCATCGTCGCAAGGTTGCCTGCTTGTCGGTCTTCTATAGATTGTACTTCGGAGAGTGTGCCCAAGAACTCCACGACCTCATTCCACCGGCCCCCTTCTATTATCGGTCATCTAGGCGCACTTCAAGTTACCATCCCTTCCTGGTGGCTATCCCACCAGCTCGCACTAAGCGTTTCCAAACTTCTTTTATAATGCGCACAGCAAAGGAATGGAACTCTCTGCCTGCGTCTGTGTTTCCGAACGCATACAACCCTAATCTCTTCAAAGTGAGAGTGAACAGGCTTCTTCTGGGTAAGCTCGCTCCATCGTCGACTTTGTTTCTGTCACCTCTGACATAGACTAAGGTCAAGAGCAAACCCATCACAAATAAAAAAAAAAAAAAAAAAAAATTAAATCAGTTAAGTACTTTTTGAGTTATGAGATTTGATTTTTTGTTTGTTTGTTTGTAATGACTGCCTCGTTGGTCTAGTGATCGCAAGCGCTACTGCTGAGCATGAGGTCCTGGGTTTGATTCCCGGGTCGGGCAAAGTGTTATTGGGTTTTTCTGTCTGGAATTTCTCAGTAGCAGCCCCGAGTCTGGATTTGTGCCCGGTTGATGGCAATAGGCTCGCCCCCTTTTACGTGAGACTTAAACATAACTGGCGAAATATGGGTGTATCTACTACAGGTACACCGCTGCCCAACCCTTCGGGGAAACAAGGCGTGATGTTATGATGTTTTATGTTGTTTATAATGGATAATTACAAACAAAAAGTCTTAAGCTTTTCTCTTTGTAATATTAGAATAGTTATGTTTTTCCTTTCTACCAGGTGGATCAGGTTTACATTAAGTTATTATTTCAGTCAGACCGACAAAAAGCTATTACATAAATTTTCAACAACCATGTTTTCATTTACCTCCTAGAATAATAGAATTACGCAATTATGTTTTCAAACCTTATCGACCGTCGCGTCGTTCACATTAGGGCTTTACCATACTGAGTCAACGCTTCCTGCCGAAGTGGCGACCAATAAGGAAGTACCAGTAGTATAACTTTTGAATTATTGATTGCAGGGAGGATGTGGAGGATATCATCGGCTCATACCTGACCGTTGATAGTGTGTCTGCGCAGGACTACGGGACTTATGTGTGCGTCGTGCACAGCAATGACGTCGTTTGCAAGAATTACGTCACAGTTTTCCACAGATGTGAGTATCCTTGTTTTAATGTTTATGTATCGTGTGTGGACAGGTGTGATGAAATAAACGTACACATTACCTAATCTTCAGAGGAGATTTAAAAATCTGATCTCTTTTTAAAATGATGCAATATAAAAATTGCTATAAGTTATAGTTAAGTTAGGTTGTCATGAATGCTAATCGTGTGGTTTGAGTTCAGTCTCCGAAAGTTAATCGGCTTTCTCCGTTTCGAAATTCTCAGAATCAACCCGGGATGGATTTGTGCCTGTTTAATGGCTGTAAGCACATATAACATAAAGATAACTGCCGATATCTTGGTGTAATAAGCCTATACCTCTTACTCACCCATACATACCTTGAAACCTTCATTCCCAGAATGAAGGTTTCAAGGTATGTATAGCTTTGGCGGCTTCGCCCGCGTTGAGATCGGGAATTATCCCACGTGAAAGTACTACCGGGATAACCAGTAAGCTATATCTTAACCCAGGTCTACCTGCGTGTCAAGTTTCGGCCGAAAATCATAATCTGTTCTTAAGGGTCTAGTAATCGCTGTTGACCTTGACCATACAAATGCGCGTCGCGCTCATGCAGCGCCGCCGTTCGGTTTCATAGGGAATATTTATTTTTAGTAACGAAAATATGAATATTTGAAAAAAAAAACAGATAAAATTAAATTATAGATAATAAAATAGTCTATTCATAAAAAAAAACAAAAAAATCACCATGAATATATCATAAGTAGGTTGCAAGTAATATCGCTTTTTATGCTTTGGGTAGACTTTACTTCCTGAATTTATTTCATAAAGTATTTTACTACAATACTTAAATATTCACAAACTATAGAATTGATGTGTATACGTTCTAATTTAACAACATTTTTGCATAACCGACTTGCATTAAATGAAGGCGTAATAACGGATTTAAAAGTCACTAAAATCATATATCTGCACCTTAAGTGTGAAAAGGTGCGCGTTGTATTCCACGCGCGCCTCAAAGAGATGTCGTCAGCACAAAAGTAGGGATCCACTAGGGCCGATGCCTGCCGGGGTCGCGGGAAGGTACTTATGGGTCACCGAGGCCCCCGCAACACAGGCAACAGGAAGGAATACGGGTGGGTTTTAGTCAGTAAGAGTCTGACACACCCTCCCGCTCCGCCCAGAGCGGGAGAAGTTATTTGATGATTTAAAAAAAAGTGTGAAAAGGTAATAGACAGAGTTATTTATATTATATCGGTATGGATGTTCATGGATGTTCGGGTAAACAAAAGGTTTCCCGTTTTCCTTTACAGTTGCAATAGACGACGACAGTGGTTTGCGGTCATTCTATTATAACTTAATGCGGTCATCAACCATAATGATTGTGGCATTAATTATTTTTAATCACTCTTTTTCTCTTGACGATTATTCTTTGAGGTAGGTCTATAATAATACTACCTATTATGTTATGATGCTTTACTGAGTCAACTTGCCTATTTAGTTATTTATGTGTACACAAGCCGCGTGCCCGATGAGATCATCCCATCGGCAAAAATGACGAAATTCCATACAAATTTTCATCCCTATTTGAAACCTTTAGGGTGAATTTTCAAAAATCCTTAGTGCTGACTTATCCTATACAGGGTCAAATTAAATTAGTTAGCGTTTAAACAATATAAAACAAAAAAAAATATTGAACGTTTTATTTTGGGGGTTAATGACCGCCGGGAGTGTAAGTTGAAGTCAGAGTTGAGAAAATTCGATACCCATCACGTCTGCGGAATTTCGATAATTTAATTCGATCCTGTATAAGGAACTCTTGCTCTCTCTTGGAGGGGCTTGTGGCTTCGTAATAACAGCCGCACGGGTCGATCGATCAGGTTAAGCTACGCTTGCCGCGGTTGGTCCGTGGATCTTGGTATGTACCAAGACCCCTCCGTGCCTCGGAAAGCACGTTAAGCCGTTGGTCCCGGCTGTGATTTGTAGATCTTTGAAAGTCTGACAAACAGTCTTACCAAGGGGTATTGTGTTACCCAGTAACTGGGTTGTGGAGATCAGATAGGCAGTCGCTCCATGTAAAATACTGGTAATTAGTTGCATCTGGTAAGACTGGATGCCGAACTCAACGTAGTTGGGAAAAGGGTAGGCAGATGATGATAAGGAACTCTTAAAATTTCATGCTTCTAAACCCTAGCAGTTCGGGCTGTGCATTGTCGGTCAGTGAATGAATTTGATTTTTATTAAGTAGATATGTTTGATATATGTAATTCAATTTGTAATTGTAACTTAGCCCTGACTATGCACTAACTGTGCGTAGGCAGACAATGTAGTTGTCTAGATATTACAGCGTCTAGTCATAACATTTCTTGATGTAACAATATCGCATACGTGTTATTTAAGTCGGATGTTTCATCAAGTTTTATTTAACCCTTTGACCTCCACGTCAAAAATGCAAAAACGTGCCCTCGGCGCCGAGCTACGCATTATTCCTTATAAATCTGTCATGAAGTCGTGACCGTGGCGTGCTGGGCACATTTTGGTTTGTCATCTATACATGACTGTGGCGGTTAAAAGCTTAAACTATATATCCAATTTAGATCAGTCTACTCTAAAAAAGGTTTTAAACAGGTTACATTAAGTTTAATTTTGTATGAATTGTCGAAAATGTTGTTGCGTATAATCGTCTAACTGCTAATCAATGTTATTTATTATAATAATCATTTAGACTCTTCAGGTGGTCAACGTTGTGCTTAATAGCCTGCGCACGATTGTAGCTATTTATTCTCATATCTAAATGTTTTTGAAAATATACGGCGTAATTATCTGTCACGACTCACCCGTCTACTGTAGGTACAACCAAACAACGGTACAAGATGCTTGGCGTGTGACCAAAATCGGAACTAACGCCGCTATCTTGTTTTTAGGGTTCCTTAGTAAACAAGGTACCCTTATAGTATCGCCATGTCCGTCTGTCTATCTGGCTGTCCCCGCTGTAGCTCAGAGACGCTTAGTACTAGAAAGCTGTAATTTGGCTTAGGTATACATATTAATAACGCCGACAATATTTTTTTTAGGGTACCCTTGTACGTATTGTTGGGTTGATATTTTTTTTCTCGTCTACCCCATGGTGTGGGGTATCGTTGGATAGGCCGTTCAGAAATATTGCGGGTCTGTGAACACCACTTTTCGATTCAAAGATCCGCTTGCGTAATATTAAGAATTAAAGTGCTAATTTCTGTTAGAGCATATATCGATGTATGGGAGAACATGTTTTCAACTACAATGTTAATTAAGTTTGTTTTTGGGATAAATTTATCCCAACTTCCCAACTACGGAACCCTTCATTGTGCGTGGTCCGACACGCACTTGGTCGGTTTTTTGTCAGTCTACAATTTCTGTGACAATTTCACAAATGTTTACCAACTATCGTGTCAGTGTCATTAAAGCGCCAAGAGAACCTTGCGCTCTATTTCCTGCAGGCTTAGCATGACGCTCTCTATTTCTTCGTAGAATAGACACGGCTCTTTCTATACAAAGTGACATTTCGTTTCTCAGTTTTTGACATCTCACCGTAGAAATCCTTCTACAATCTGTCATCTTGTCTTTCGTTTCTAACGATCTTTGTCTAGGTCCTTTTTTATGTAGAAAGATTTCTACGGTGGGATGTCAAAAAAGGAGAAACGAAATGTCACTTTGTATGGAAAGAACCGTGTCTATTCTTCGAAGAAATAGAAAGTGTCATGCTAAGCCTGCTGCAGGTTTAGGCGTACTTTTGCACAATAAGCACACCTACAATAAGACACTTTCAAACCCCACGTGACGTCATTCTTGAAAATGAATTCAAATTAATTAAACAAGCTTGAAAGATTGAGAATTGATTAGAACCTCGATTATAAAAAATACTAGCTTTTGCTCGTTGGCCCGTTGTTTTACTAGGTTGGAAATTATCCCACAGGAACATGCTACCAGGATATAAAGTATCCTTTGTCTTTAAATATAAATGTAGTAGATTTTTTTACTCAGGTCATATCGATCCGTGATAGTTTCATATAAAACCCGTCCCATGTTAGGCACACATTTGTCTTAAAAAATACTTTTTCATCTCATTTATTCGAAAAGAAGCGAAGGGTTCCTCGATAAGTGTGAGCAAAATGGGTCATCCAACAGTGACGAAATGACTTTTGAATTTGGAACACTAACTACACTAACGCAATTCGCTTCGATAAAGTCCTGGCCGGTAATAACGGTACCAAAATTATTTAACCTCGAACGACGTGCTATGAATCCCTGGCTGCGCTTAGGATTCTACTCTAGAATCCTTCGTTTCGCTCTGGATTCAAACAATCACTCTCGCCCTCAATACATTATTTTGGTCCCTTGTGACACAATCTACTATTCTATTACACAGACGGAGGAGCAGACGACGGCTCAAACTCATCCTGGTGCGGCAGCGGCGCCGTGCCGTGGCGCGCGCTGGCGCTGGGCGCGGCGGCCGGAGCGCTGGCGCTGGTGTCGGCCGTGGCGCTGCACCGCCGCTGCACGCCGCGCCTGCTGCTGGCGGCGCGCCACGCGCGCGCCCGCGCGCAGCCTACCGCCACGAGGGCTCGAGGTCAGTATCTACCTTATTTAAATGAAATGGATAATATTTTATGACATGAAACCTACTTCTTTTTAATACGAACGTAAAAAAGACCCGACAATTAAATAAAAACAAAATCAAAATTAATCAAAATCAAAAGTCATTTATTCAAACTAGGCTGAAAATCAGCACTTTTCGAACGTCAAAAAACTCGTGAATCAAGAACCTTCTCCTTTTTTGAAGTCGGTTAAAATACCTTTAACTAAATAGTTATGTAGATTAGGTTAGGTTTTAACCGACTAACCACCACTATAATGCTATATGTACAATTTCCTAAATATGTTCTATGGATAGCTTATTATATGAGGTTATTATCTAGAACCTAGATAGATATTAGCCTCATACAAATTTGTAATATACAAATTTTGCACGGTCAGACAAAAAGCTGAAAAATGTGTACCTACTAGTTTTATTTTCAGCGCCTGTTTGAGAGGCTATGGATTAAAGACCATAGATCCAACTCTTTCTACCAGAAGACTGGCTGTCCTGAACGGTTGCCAGTTAGTAGTTTCAATATTGTGTGTAACATAAAATTAAACGGAACTATTATGCTACCAGAACGTATGAACTATCGAAATTAAATACTGCGATTATCTAAGTACAATTAATACGTGCGTCATTTAGACAAATTATTAATGGTGATGACACCATATTCATTGTCGAAAAAACAGTTTCGCGCACGTTCAAATTCTGAGTATTTTTCTTTAAAACAGACCGTTTAATTGTACATTTTTAAGACGTGTTCATGTTATTTTAGTTGACGGAATAAACGTTGAAAAATATTTATAATAAAAAAGACACAAAAAAGCTCAGTAAGTCAGATGGGCATTTGAACACTTGTTGAACGTCTTGTAATTTGCGCGAAGTTATAAATATTCGTCATTTATGCAAATAGCATGCTAATGTTACGCTGTATAGAGATTAATGTATGCTGGTACTGAATAGTTTTGCAGTTTGACTAACTCAAGTAAGGAAAGAAGGATACAAAAATAATTTCCTTATTTCCCGTTTAATAGAATTACGTAAAATTTATTAATGGAATAAGCTGAATTCCACTGGCAAAATTATCCTGTTTTCTTGTTGAATGAGGGCCGATTCACACCGGGAAAGCAGCGGCCGGCACTTTCAGAGTGAAACAATTTTTAACTATTAAAAGACCAGTCTCACTTGAAAAGCGCGTGTCCGCGAGCATCCTCGCGGACACGCGCGGTTCTTGTCAGCGGTACGTCGCTGTCGGCTTCTGCCGTTCCGGTGTTAATCGGCCCATAGATTAGCCAGTTGCCATTAAAAAACAATTGCCTGTTGCCAGTGACAATATTCGCTTGTTTCCACAGTCACTATAAGCCTGTTTCTTAATGACCTACAGGTTTTCTAAAAAACTTAATTTAGGCACCAGTCTTCCACAAATTAATTATAAAATTGTATCTGTAGACTTTTTACTGACATTGTCTGTAATTTGTGGTAAGAAATAAATAAATTAATAATTATTATTATTAATAAAGTCTATTTCTTAACAAATCGCCTGTTTATCCACTAACAAAAGTCTTCTGTCAATGCTTTGTAATCTAATAAGTCTTATAAAAATTTTCCTCGAGTAGCCTGTCTTTTTCAAAGCGAAGGCTACCGTTGTCGGAAACAACTGTCCGTTTTCTTAGAGGAACCAGGTGAAAACCTAACAATTAACAAAGCTACAATAACGTATATTTGTCCACAGTGTTAGAAAAGGAGTTCGACGTTCTAGTGTGTTGGACGGCGGTGGACGGCGAGCTGGTCCGCGGCGCGCTGCTGCCGACCCTCGCGCTCAAGTACAAGTACAGGGTACACGCCGTCCTGCTCTCAACACAACCTGATACTTGTGAGTATCCTATTATTTATATTATTTTTGTAACACATTACGGTAAATGCTATAGCAAAGGGTTGCTACGTTGTGTATGTTCGCAAAAACTTAGGTCTTTCCAAAATAAAAAGCGATTTCCATAATATAAATACACGTAGTAAACATGAAATAGTAAATTGTGATACCAAATAAATATTCTTATCAACATATCCACTTCAAAAAAAAAGTTGCTAAAGTCGGTTATAGAACTTAGCGATGGAAAGTTCAAAACCCACGTCAAACGTGTCCTTATCAAAAAAGCATATTATAAGATTAAAGACTATGTTGAAGACAATGAAGTTTGGCAATCATTTTTCTGCACATTTGTAAATGTCTGTCAACTAAAATTACTGTCATATTTATGTAAATGTCTATTAACTGCTCCCAAATTAAGATGTTTTTTTTTTTTTACATATGTAATATTTTCATTATTTGACATAATCCTACAATTTTAATTTCAACTATTTATTAGTGGCTTTTGTGGACAGGATATTAATTCAGATGTTACAGTTGTAATGGCAATCAGGTCATTTGGTATAAACAGATTTTTTTTTTAAATATTATTGTATATATGTACTTAGACTCTTTTATAATTTGTGAATGTGAGAACTTTGTAGGCTTAATAGACTAAATTTGTAGATAATTTTGTTAAGTACCTGGTACTTCTCGACAGGCCTGGGTCGATTTCAAATTTGGGGCCAAAAAAGTGTGAATTGCATGATATTTGAAAAATGTTTGAAAAATAATGTTTAAATATCTGGGTGCGTTCATTAGTTAAAAAAACACATGCTAATCAAACAAACCTTTAATTTCTTCCAATAACAGGGAAAATACAAATTTTTGAGTGACACGAATGAGCAGCATAATTTCTCTAATGATATTTTATGATTTACTAATTAGATCTCTGGTTACACTAATGAAAGTTAATAAATAATCAACAAAACATAAAATATTTGTCATTAACATTATTAGTAGCAGGTGCAGTGTTCAGCGCTTCAACCTACCCTCAACCTACTGTCAAATTTCTATAAAAGATTTTCAATTTACTGCAACAGTGTAAAAAGTGTCAAATTCCATTACCTGGAAACTTTGACAGATTGGGGTACCATTTTTGTGCTGGTCACCGTACTACAGAATTTTAAACTTAATTCCAACAATAACTTATTCAACTAAGCTAATCAATGGTATACATTTCTGATTTCAGTCTTCAAGATTCGTTAACGCTAATCGTTTTTCATTGCGAATACAATAACAATATTCATATTTTTAATACCTTCTTAATTTAATCAATGGGATCGTCATCATCATCTTCACATTTCTTTAAAAAATTAAGAAATTCTTTTTCATGATCTGTCGCTTTTGTATGATTATTTATAAAAGATTTGTTGGTCCACGAGTGTCGAACACTGCGGAGACTTGAAGTTGATGGCATGCTGTCATGTAACATTGGATCATCGGTATTAGCATAACGAATGGTAACATCACTTAATACCTTAATTATTTTGTTTTCCGGGATGACCTTTACATTTTCCATTGTAGATTCAATGGGAGTATTATATATTTAAAAAAATCTCATATGTTTGCCATGTTTACAAGCGACATTTAAACATTCGAAACAGCTCTGTTGTCTAAATTCTAGATAAGCAGAATCGGCAGCCCAAACGACCTGAAAGAAAAAAATATGTATTATTATTACATTGTGTATGGTAACATCAGTATATTTTTTAATGTTTAATTGTTGTATAAAATATACCTGATGAACTGTCATAGTCCCCTTGAAAGTGGCAATATCTTTAGGCAACATTAATTCTTTTAATTTAATTTCGTGCTCTTGAATAATACCCATATCTACGTTTTTTATATTTCTTCGAATGATGTTAACAAAGGCATCAAAGTCTCCGACATCCTGATGACACCTTAATTCATAATCCGCAGTCCTTTTGATCACTGCTCCGATGCCATCAGGAGCACCCTTGCCGTGCCCAGCTTCTTGGTAATTCCATGTGATAAGATTTAGTTCTGGGAAGTCATTCCTTAATTGGGTTAAAATATAAAATATGTATTTATTTCTATACTGGCTTGAGGGACTATCTGTTAAAATGTGAATGCGATTAATTTGTGATGATCTGATAAACACAAATTTAATTAAATAATTTAGATGAGCCCACACTGCCACTGCATCATGACGGGTGCATTCACTGGCTGTGCAAACAGAGTAGGCTTGAGTAGCATTGAAATCATTTTTTAAATAAACCACTGCTGTATGAAGTGAGACTTGACCACGGCTGCCACCAAAGTGCATGCTTTGTACTTCCTCCGCATATTTATAAGAATAGTTTTCCGAAAAATCCATATGAATCAAGGCTTCATTGGTAGTTAGAGCTTCTTTCAAACATTTAATAGTAGCGTACTGGTTGACAATATTACTCGTGTGGGACGAAAATTTTGGCAGCATATTTTCCAGTTCAATTATCAGGTTACGAGCATCAGATCTCTTTGCTTTCTTCTTGATTATTTTTATTTCTTTCGTATCTACTTTTTTGGTGTCTCTTTCCCATACCATGTACTGTATTTCTTTATCATTTCGGAATTCTTTATATGGTACTGTTTTATTTTTACATGAAGCGCATTTGCGATTAAGACAATCTAGGCTATATTTATTACAACAGATTTCCTTTGTCAAATTCTGACTATCTTTTACATCAAGAATATTATTCTTATTAAGAGCCGCTATTAATAAGTTAAAGTTTGTGTGCAATAAGCAGGCGCACGTATCACGGTCGTCAGTTGGAAGAGAGACCCAAAATGGTCTGAGTCTTGTAAAAGTCGTGTAACTAATTTTAATGTTAGTATTTTCAGCCAAAAATGTCTTGTGTAAATTTTTTATAGAATCTAAAAGATATCTGACTTGTTTAACGGTTCCATGTTTCTTCTTATATTGTTTCTTGCCTGGAGTAATGCGACTGTTAATGTCGTCTTCGTAAAACTTTTCCACTAATTTTTGAACGTTGATGTTATTTCGTGCATTCTTCTTAAAGGCTCCTACATACTGGCGCGACTTGTCGCGCGACGCGACGCGACACAAAGACACCGCGTGTAGCGCTACAAGCGGTGCCTTTGTGTATGTAGGAGCCTTTAATCGTTCTCGGAGATGAACTTTGCGAAGGTCAGTAGAAACCTTAAATTTTTTAAACTTCTCTTTATCAATTAAGTTAGTGATAACGCGTTTGTCTTTTCTGTTTGCAGTTGTTGCAAATTTCCGTGTTATTTCAGCACTTAGAAGTTTATCAAATAATTGTTTCTTGTCTTCATTTTTTGTATTTTCTGATTCATTACTTATTTCTCCTGTTAGTGTAGATATTTTTCTTTTTAAATAATTTACCCTGAACCTGTACCTGTTTAATAATAATATATAATTTCGTTTTTCTTTCTCGTGCTGCATTTTCATTGTTTTGATTTTTTTTATTAATTTTTGTTCACGCATACTTAGTTTCGATTTTATTTCTTGGTTTTCTATGTTTAAGGGATCTGTATTCATGTTAACATTTTCAATATCACAACTTTCTTCAGTTACTGCAACGTTTTCTATCATTCTTTGACTTACTTTCTTTCTATAAAACTTTTTGACACTCGTTTTCCATTTTCGTCTTTGAATTCTTTGCTCGCGTGGACTCATTTCGTTAATACTTTTAATTTTTTTATTCTCCTTCGCTTTTAAGTAATATTGTCTTTTTTTTTCTTGCTCAGCAGCATATAACTCAGGATTGTTTTTAATAGTTTGATATTTTTGTCTTCTAGCTATTCTACGTCTCTCTAATTCTTCCTCACTTTTTTGTTTTTTTAGTTTCGCCATTATATAATACTTAATCTAAAAGTAAAAAAAAAAATCATTAGTGTGACTTTCAATATAATTTGTGTGACTCGTCAATCGACACAAATGAGAGTGACACGAATGAGATTTTTGGAAGTAATTCGAATTTATTTCGTAAATAGAACGTTCTAGAACGTTTTCGTACATTGGAAACAAAATATGCTCTCAATGGTTTGTTAGGCAGCCAAATCAAAAACAAAAAACACATTTAACTAAGCACGATATGTGACAAAACACTAATGATATAAATTTGTTACAAAAGTCAAAATCTTACCTGAAATTTGGAATTTCTCTTAAAATAACGCCACACACAACTGACGAGCACGCGCGTTCGGTCACGACTGAGCACACGGGATGCGCGCGGGGTAAAGGTCGGGTAAATCAGGGACGAATTCTATTTACTGGTGCATTTTGTTACGATCACACAAATGATACTTTAAAATGAAACAGTTTTAGAAAGCTAAAAAAAAACATTTTTTTTATACCCAGCATTGTTTTTAATATCTAATTATTCATCTTTGAAGTGTATACTTAAAAGTACCACGATAAAATTTGAATTTCCTCGACGCGTTATTTCGTTTTTTAGAAAGATTAAGAAAAAATAAGACTTTGGAGCATTAACACTAATGAGAAATAGGTACTAGTTTTAGATCTATCTTTTTAATTTACAATTATAAAAGATTCGTTGTAACTGGCATTTGGACGTCTCATAAGACTACATGATTTAAAATAATTTTAGTTACGATAAATTCTACAACATGAGAAATAAATGAAAATATATGCTTTTGGCCCCAAATTTGAAATCGACCCGCCTACACTGTCCTCCCATACCTATTAACACTGTAATTTGAAAACATAGTAAAAGCCAATTTTATTTTAAAGAGTAACCATGGAGTTTCTTTCCATAAGAAATGTTCAATTGGAACCGTGCACCTAGCTTCTGACGTTTCATAAGTGCTCATGTAGGTTAATGTGAAATTAAAAATATTTTTATACACACTTGCTCAAAAGACAAAGACATTTATTAGTCGGATATGGTAGGTACAAAGTTGGTTATCAGTGTTATGCTAAGGACACATCTGCCGCTAAAAGGGCATACGAATATCTAACGTGCAATGGGTATAAACCCTATCGGATCGGCATCGGCTCGGATCGCCGACATTCGATTCCGGCAGTATTGGCAAAACAATAAAGCCGACACATATTCGGCTTTCATTGGGCTGTGCCATCGGCAAGCTTCATTCGGTATCAACCCTCGCGGAATCATGTCGTCATCGGTTCGCCACAATTCGAGGTAAGCCGAGCGGCTTTTACACAAAGTGATTTCAACGAAAACGAAGTTTTATCCAAATAATATTTCTAGCGAATGCTACTTGGCGACAATTTCAGAGAAACAGTTATTCCACTAGGCGTGGGTGACTTACTAGAAATCAGTAATTATTATGAACTTGTGTGTCAAGAACTCAAGATTTTCCATTGATACACTAAAGGAAAAAGCAGTTACTGGGAATGTTTTTTTAAACATTATTGATTTTCGTTTTCCTTATTACCGTGAGTTTTCTACGAAATATCGAATAGCAAAATACAGGTAGTCTTGCTTTGCAAGGGTGTTTTTTTTTGCAAATAGATTTTTCAGACATCCTACTAAGTCATAACCGAAACTTTATTATAAAAGTAGTTCTTCGAGTAGGTATGCTCATTACTCTCCAGTCTCCACCTAAACTTTATTTCGGAATGCGATCAAAGAAATTATAATGAAAAAAATAAACGATTATTGAATTTTGAAACTCAATAAATAAATTATTTAACTTTTAAGTGCGGGATGGACAGTCGCCAGTACTTCAAGTTACCACAAACTGTCAAATTTCTCCAAATGATTTTAAACCGTAAAATGTTGAAGATTAAGTTCAAAATCGAATGAGAAAATTTGGTAGTTTGTGGTAACTTGATGTGCTGATTTTAAACCTTAAAATGTTGATGGTTAAGTCCAAAATCGAATGAGAAAATTTGACAGTTTGTTGTAACTTGATGTGCAATCGCACGATCGTGGTATCAATTTGACATTGGCAGCGTCTTTATGTCGTAGCACATTAGGTAAGAGCAGATTTAGCGTACCCAGCATTTCGTATTCAGTAGATTGTAGGTCATTGCTTCGTGTATCGCCCGTAGACTAAACCTAGTGCCGTCGCCAGGGTACAGCGAGCTGGTGGGCGCGGCGCCGCGCTGCCGCTCGCTGGTGGCGGTGCTGTCGCCGGCGCAGCACTCGGCGCAGCAGCTGCTGACGGCGCTGCGCCAGCTGCGCGCGCTGCCGCTGCCGCCCGTCGTGGTCTTACTACAGGTTTGTATTTATTCATTCACAAGCTGTGCGCCCTGTGGGATTACCCAGTGGCATAAATTACGAATTTCCATACCAACTGTCATCCCCCCAATTAAACCCCTTTAGGGGATGAATTTTCAAAAATCTTTCATTAGTACTAACTTTAGTTATATAGGGAACTCTTGTGCGAAGCTTCTTTACTCAGCGGTTTAGGCAGTGCATTTTCAGTCAGTGAATTAATAAATTCTAGAATTTATTAAAAGTTGATATTTTTAGGGTTCCGTATCTAAAAATGAAAAAAAAAAAACGGAATCCTTATAAGATCAGTTCGTTGTCCGTCTGCCTGTCGGTCCGTCTGACAATCTGCCGAGACCCTTTTTCTCAGGAACGCGTGGAGGTATTAAGTTGAAATGGAGTTTTAAAAACACCAAGTTTAAACGCAACGCAATAAAAAATAATATGACTATTTATGCGATATACTTTGATACTCGCAAATAAATCATGAATTTTGGCTAGAAGCAAGCCCTCACAGTACAAGTAAAAGGAAAAGTCAGAAAATCGTTAACTTGTAGTTTTATTACATAAAAAAAATAGTTCGAGAATTGACGGTGACCTACATAATTATGTCGATATACTATTTATAAGGGAGAATATGTATTTCGACTACAAAGTTAAGTTTGTTTTTGGGATAAATTAATCCCAATTACGGAACCCTTCATTGTACGTGCTCCACGTACTTTTAACTTTTGTTGTGTAACATAGCGGTTCCGTGATTGACTGTCCAGTTGGTAACGCAAGCATAGCCTAAAACACTGAAGAGGAGACATGTTTAGGAATTATTTTCCTTATAGAATTGAGACACTTAAAAACCATTTTTCGTTACTACGTGCCGAGGGTTGAATCTTGTACGCAAGCGGAGTCGCTAAAAACGGCTTGTTTTTAATAAAAAGGATTCGTCACTGAAGTGAAGAGAAACGACTACTTCCAAGATTCCCATTGATTTCATCATTTACTTCACAAGGTAAATATTTTAATAGGAAAAAGAAATGTTGTCCTCGTTATTAATCTTATCGTGTATAAATAAATAGAAGGTAATCCCAACATAGGTATTTTGTAACAAAGCCTTGTGCGTAAGAAGTTTTTATTAGCATCATAGCATGACACATTTCTTGCAGCAGATGTTACTGTATAATTATTCCTTAAGTTGTCTGTTTGTTACCTAGTAGCCATTTTTGCGACAACTTGCATACTTGCAACTTGCATTTGTGCTTTGTCTCATGTTTCATCGGTTTTTAATGTACTTTGGTCAATAATTATGGTGTTATGAACTTCATAAAAATTCAATAATTGCAGTATTACTAACCATCAGTCTTATTAGAGGTATATTTTTCCCAAGTCTTTCCAAAGGGTATCATGTTTTATTCAGTAACAGAGTTTTAGGGGTCAGATAGGCAGTCGCTCCATGTAAAATACTGGTATTCAGCTGCATCCAGATGATGATGAGACGATCTAGTAAGCATAATCAGCCTATAATGTTCCCACTGCTGGGACACAGGCCTCCTTTTTCTGGGAGACGGAATGAGCCATAATCCAACGGGTCGAAGGATTCACCCATCTAGTAAGCAAGCATAGTGATCGATACTCGTTCTTTCCATATTTGATTTTCTTTTGATGTTTTTTAATGTATTTTTGACCCTCATTTGTTTTCTTATCAACCAAATGCATAATTTGGTCCTGCATGACCTAGTTGGTTCTATGTGGGAAACTGCATAACACCACGCGTAGTGTTATGAAATTGTTGGCTACTGCCATAGGGTTTATGAATTTTTGCATTTTACATTACTTATCGCATTACTTGTTTGTACTCAGGATCTTCCCAAACTAAAACGCGAGGCCAAAGAAGGCGGCGAGAGCCTGGTGTCGACGCTGCGCGGCACGCGCCTGGTGGCGTGGCGCCACGTGCACGAGCGCGCCTTCTGGACGGCGCTGCGCCTGGCGCTGCCGCTGCCGCCCGCGCACGATGTATGTACACGTTACTGAGGTAACGCGATGCACTTACTAACTGTGCACTGGAAAGGTTATGCACCACTTTTTAACACAACTTGTGTAATTGATTTTCTTCTAATGCTACGGCTACATTGGCGCCGATTCCCTTGTTCACAAACTAAAGTAAATTTAAGTTCAGTGCATCTTTTTCTTTCTATTTCATTAAGAAAAGGCCAGAAGATACATTTTAGTTTAGTCCTGTCAAATTAATCAGCGCTTGACGTAAATTGACGTAATTTTAGTAGGCAAGTTTTTAATCACGTCTAAACTTGTATAGAGTAGTGACAGGAGCTGATTAATTTGACAGGACTAAACTAAAATTTATCTTCTGTCCTTTTCTAAATGAAATAGAAAGAAAAAGATGCACTGAACTTAAATTTAGTTTAGTTTGTGAACAAGGGAATCGGCGCCAGTGTCGCGACAACGCGAACTACACTTCGCGCGGTCTCTGTTGTACAGCGAGAGGTCCAGCGGTGTGCGAGAGGGCGGGCGAAGTGTAGTTCGGGTTATCGCGACAATGTAGCCGTAGCATTATGGCAAATTCAATTTGAGTATTCCTCATTATCATTATCACCGTCATCAATGTCATTTGTTTTGGGGTTGCGTGCATTTTTCTACTAATACAAATTCAACATTATTTTTTAATGATACTATGATTTGATTTTGGTCTCATTTCATTAACCATGGTCTGGCATTCAAAAGTGGTGCAAAACTCTTTAGTTCAGCGTACAATGCAGTATAGGAATCATACGTAAACAAATCACTAACATAACCATCATTACAGACGAAGCCAACACCAACTGAATCAGAAGAAAAACAATACTCTCGCTCGGGGAGCCTGACCGCGCTCGTGTAGTGCGCATGCGCCGCCAGCTGGCCGGTAGCTACTCAGTGTGGACAGTGACAGTTAGTGCGAGACAGGTGACACTCGACAGTGCGCCCGTGGACACTGCCCGTGACGGACGCACGCATGCATGCTCCCACACACCCGCGCTGCCAATTTATTATTCGTATGAAGACTGTGAGTAGTTGTAGCTATTTGTAATATCCAATATCACATTACGGTAATTAGGTTGTAAGCCCATTTGAAACCTGTATACAGTTTTCTAAGATCTCAGCATCTGTCTTTCGTCTGATTACTATAACATCGTTTCATTTTCCATTTCTCTTGTGCCAATGGAAAAACTATCATGACAATTTATTTTAAGTTTGCGGTTGTATTCCACTATTTATTTTATTATATCTTTTTCTTACTTTCTGATTGTGTATTTTTCTCTTTCAAATATTATTAACGGATGGATTCCGCGTTGTCGAGCCGTCAGCTTGCTCATGACTGTATGGCGACGAATTTAGTTTAGAAAGAAATTCTTAATTTATCTTCTTTTATTAATGTAATAATTTATGTTGTTTGGAAACAGCGGAGTGTAGAATGTGTTGCGACGATTCAGGGTTCTGTGATAATCGAAGTGTGGGTGTGGATGTAGTTGTGGAGAGACGGTAGTTTAGTAAAACCATTTCATACCAAAACAATGTTACTACTCTAGAACACAATACAGAAAAATAGATAACCAGTGCGCAATTTTTTTTGGTGGATCAGTATCAGTAATACATTTCCATTATTTTTTCAATACTTTTTTTTCCGACTTGAAATCCTAATGAAATACCTAAACAAACATACGCAAAGTTAACATCTTTCGTTAACAATAACTTTATTTTTTTGTACTAAGACATATCAAAGTAAAATAATATAAAATATATATAAAACTCGCTTAAGTTTAATTTGGCAAAATTTGCGCACTGGTTAACTTGTTCCTGTATAAGTTGGTGTTTTGTACACTGCTGGCTCTTTCTGATCGTATGTTTTTTTACACTTTTTTAATAGTGTGTTGTTGTAAATATTATTATAAACAAACAAGAGTATTTTTACATGTGTTTAGTTATATGAAGAAGCTTAGCAGGTTACTGATTAATGTAAACATTTAGTATTATAGTTTAAACGATACATTCCGTAAAAAATATTATTACTAAGTTTGTTTTAAGTTCACTTAAAGCTGCGTCTCCACTTGTAACATGAACACCAGACAAACTTTCAACATGAGATACGAGTATCAAAATGTGACGTCACGCAGCTATTTATTCCGAACTCTCATAGAAAATCACGTTTTGCCGATCCGCCGACTGTCGGTTTCATGAAGGGATTTCCATAAACTCCGTGTAAGTCCCGGGAGTGTGATTTAAGAGCCACGCTGTGACAAGGGGGTGACGAAAATTTCATTATTGATTGAGGATTTGCGAAACACCCAAAAACCAAGTTATACATTTTAGGACTTAATTTGCGATTACACTTTTGTGGAACGTTATTGTTTATTGATATGTCAATAAATAGACGACCATAAAAGGATAATAACTATTAAAAAGTTACAAGTGGGGACGCAGCTTAAACCGATTCTGAAGGTTCAAAACGCTCTTCAACAAGAATCTATTGTCTTATCTGAAACGTTGTATGTAAATAAAACAAATGCTATTGATACGTAAAAACTGTTTTATTTTTGTTGCAATAAACCAACATTTAACAAGTTTTTACTTACATAACATTTTATTGGCGTAAATAACGTCTTCACTAATTCATTGCATCACATTCAAATTAAGAATAACAATAGGATTTAAAATAATAATTGGATACAAACTATGTGATATTCATAAAAATATAAGTTCTCAAAATTAAGCACTTCTGTATCGATACTTTAAGTATCTATATAATTCACAATATTGATTTCGAATAGTAAGTACGTAGTTAAGAGCTCGTCACGCGTGACGTCATCAGTCACCGATCACTTACGATTAAGTACAAGATACAAATATTAGCTCCTTCGTTAAAGCTCAAAAGTTATTGGACCGTTAATTTATTAAATTATCTATCTATTTTAATGGTATTCGAGATTACATTTGGCATTGAATGCAAACATGTTTATAAATTATTCAGTTTTCCACAAACACACCTGAACGCAATTTTTTATTATCTAAAATAAACTTGTAAATCTCACTTGTCGTTTATAAAAACATAATTATTAGCTAAGTCACATAACAATAAAATATATTCTTAAAAATTATTTAAATTTATAAAAAATACCTAATACATTTTGTGACATTTACCCAACACTTCCAATTCTAACGCACTAGGAACAGCTTCATAGTTACAGTTTTATTATCTAAAGTACTGAAGAGTTCATGTTATCAATAACATCGCAATTTGAAATACCTCCACATAACTGCATGTTGTAAAAAACGTTTCACGTTACTAATGACTGCAAATGGTTCTTTACTCGGAACCATTTTTCAATAATAACTCGTTGTTGAGAAATATCGTTATAAAAAGTTATTTTGCAACGCGAAAGCAAATACTGTGAAATATTTCTATATGTTCGCGCAATCCGATGCAGTTGTTTCTGCGTCGGCGCACTTCACAGGTTCCTCATTCATAAGCCCTTTAGTCGTGGAAGTGTTGACTAACAATAAAATTACAAATTAAAAATAATCATTTCACTTAATGGGAAATAACCGTGATGTATCGCATGCGCCCCTCATGCACTTCATCACCAGATCCTTTGTACAATATTTCGATTGTAGGAACAATTAATTCATAGCCTAACATTAACCATTAATTTGTATCAATCAGAGGCGCCCGCCAGTGGCTGCCCCATTTTGACTTCATATGCCTGAAAGATAAACAGAACAAAAATTATAAAAATATCCCATTATCCCAAATATCCCATTATCCCAAATATCCCATTCATCAGCAAATATCCCAGATATCCCATTCATCAGCCGATCATACATACTCAAACGAGGGATCTCATTTGAGTCTGAAAATTCTGAAGTAAAAAAAAGACTGAAGATTTTGTATCTGCTGTTCATGTGACACCTAAGAGCAGCAAATAATTTCCAAAATGTTATACATTCATAACTGAGCCAGGTTCTTTGAACCCGCGCTTCAGAAACCTTCGAATGCTCAAGTCACGAGAAAGCTCTCGAATAAGACTGTTCGAAACATTAATAGCAGTGACAGTCAGTGAGAGTGTTATTCAAACTAGAATAAAGTAGGTAGTCCTCACCTGTTGGGCCACTTTGCACAGCGTCTCTGCCATGGCGCGGCCGGTCTGGTCGACCATGCCGCGCAGGATGCCGTCGGTGATCTGCAGCAAGTTGTGAGGGTGGTCGTACTCTACCATGCGGCCCGCGTCCATTACTAACACCTGTAAGTAACAAGTAAGTATTATTTATTGTACGTGGTAACATCAACGGGAGTAAGGCAACTGGGCATGTCAATGGTTTGACATTTTTCAGTATTGGACGGAAAAAACTAAATGAAGAGTCGATTTAAAAATTAAGTTATTCAGATGATAATCAGAAGGTAATAGCTAAATAGAGCATACATAATCACATTTCTGAAGTAAATAATTCTTTATATTTACCTTATCTGAATCCATGACGGTATGAAGACGATGTGCGATCGTGAGCACGGTGCATTCCGCGAATTTGCTCCTAATTGTAGTTTGAATAAGCGCATCAGTCCTGAAACAAAAATCAAATTATTTTAGTTCTAGGTAAAATAAAAATAATTTTAACGGCTTTCTACACCGTTGGGTCCATATCCTAACCGAGGTCTCCGTTGTTGAATGAACAAACCAATGAGTGAGGTTTTACACAATCTAACAACAAATAACTGTTTAACCGACTTCAAAAAAGGAGAAGGTTCTATGTTCGACTGTATGCAATTTTGAAGTGATAAATTCTCTAAGCGCGTTATGCAATTTTTGGTAGGAGAAAAACTAATAGGTTCGCGTCACCGACATGCCCGCGCCGACATGCTGTAGTAGCAGTAAGTGAAGTTAAATTGACCGCGTCAAAAGTTTAATTTGTGTGTATTGTTTAAATTGTATTTTGGATAATCATTATTTTATTGGAGTGAAAACTTATTTAGGCGCGTTGAGTGATAAGTTTCACTTCTGTCGGCAGTCCCCATAACTGCCAGTATTTTTAAAAAATGTATTTTCACCGATTTCTCCGTCAATTGTGGACTAACTTTGAAAATTATTATAATTTGGTAGAGGATGTTTGCGCGGTGGTCGCACAAGAATTGTATTAAATTTGCTTAGGTAGTTGTTGAGTTATTACCTTTTTTTCCACTTTATGTATATTGATGATGTTATAATAACTTCCTGTCACTGATATTTACATAGCAAGTAGTAGTATACTAATTTGTGTGGGGGTAGGTACTACAACAAAAAAGTGAAAAATAGTCTTCTTTACAAAAATAAAAAACTTCCAAAAAAACACTACAAAGTGAAAACAAAAAAGAGTTTTTTGTAACATGTCGAGACGCCAAATAGTAAACTATTTGTTATCTACTGTTTATAAAAGTTTTTTTTTTTTTAAATTTAAGAGTTTAAAAAATCTTTTACTGATAATATAATGGACGGTTCCTGTGCGAATCTCCGGCGGGTGAAACGTAGCTAGTAATCAATAAAAATAATCACAAGGTTGACTGGTAGAAAATACCAATGGCATTAAGTCAACCTCTGTACATTTGTGTGCTTAAGTAATAAATAAATGAGTCCACTAACTGCGGGTCCACGTTGGCGGTGGCCTCGTCCAGCACCAGCAGCCGGTTGCGGCGCACGATGGCGCGCGCCAGGCACACCAGCTGGCGCTGCCCCACCGAGAAGTTGCCGCCGCCTTCCGACATGCGCGACGACAGGCCCGCAGGGAGCTCCATCACTGCTTCTTTTAGCTCCACCTGGACAACGTTGTTAATACGGTCAGATAGTGTGTTGGGAGGATGTATCAACAGCTGTCTACGACTGCTATGTATAGTATTGTGTAGTAGCTGGATGTAAACATGACACAACTAGGTTTAGACAGGGACTGTCCCACAGGTATGATCACAGAATAGAAAAAAACAGGTATGGTGCATCTATCATCTATCTATAATATAATTAATTTATCTGTCATTGCTTCATTTTAATACACTGGTCAGCAAACCTGCTGCTGCTTGAAGAGGAGTGGAATGCAATTCCTCAAGATTTTATCGTCAGGCTAGGAGGTCAATGAATACGAGGATGCTGGCAGTTATCCGAGCAAGGGAAATACTGAATATTAACCGAAAAGTATTTTTAATTTTTTCTAGCTTTAATCTTTTTTATTTCATTTTATTATTACTAACGATTAACATGATTGGAAACCGACTCTTCTTTATAAAATCCTTAACAAATTAATTAATCCCAATGAGTTTCCATTTTAATCATCTCTTGTAGCGCTACACGCGGTGTCTTTGTGACGCGTCGCGTCGCGCGACAAGTCGCGCCAGTATGTAGGAGCCTTTATGTAGGTATAACTCTGATAGTTGTAAGTTTCATACTTTTTGAGAAAATCGAATCAGAGTTCCAAGTTGAATCTCTGATTCGGCGCGAGTGGCCCGGTTTATTTGCTGACCAGTTTACTTTGTGCCTTTATTAGTATAGTAATTTTAGTCTTATAAAATTTACAAACAGTTATGATCAGTTGAAAAAATTAAGGCGCTGACAAGACCCAATTGACCAAAATAGGCTTCGCTTAAGAAAAAAAATTGCCAAATCTGTATAGTTTGTGGTAACGGAAAAAATATATATTAATTTTGAACATATTTCCCAGAACTTGGTTGTTACCAAAACACGTTTTGAAAACAAAATCTCGATGCAAACCAACGTTAAACTAACCTCTTACTTAGAGTTCTAATCCAAAATATCTGTATCAAATATCAACATACGTTATGTATTTAATTAATAACAAGAACGTCTTATTTTAATGCAGAACTTGGTTGTTTTTTATTTTCGATTACTCAACTCAGTTTTGAGTAAATAGATAATTACTTCATATTTTGCAGTAAATTACAAGCGTTGTGTCGTCGCGCTTCTCTTTCTTTTCTATGGAATTTACAAGTGACCGCGGTTTAGGTGTTGTCAGCGTCTTAACGGGCAGTCACTATATTTTAGGGCGGTTGGTAAATTAGTGTAAAAGTAAAAATATGAATAGTAATAAAAAGAAATACAAAATAGTCAAGTAGTGTCATAAATGAATGGCCACTAAAATGTTGGAATGAGCAGTTACATAAATAGTTCGGCAGTTCATAGATTAGGTTAGAACTGTGACCAACGGCGCGCGAGCCGAGCGAGTGGTGTCGCCGAGCGAGCGGTGCCGCTGCGACAGCGGTACTTCCAAGTTGGATTTCTTACCAACTAATTCTGATTTGTTGACTGCCCATTAAACCATATTACTGCTTTATATTTATTTATTTACCCAATTAAATATGTGTATGACTCATTTTTATTTAGTTCAGTTCTTTTCAGTTTTTACTGCCGAACTTACATGCATTTTGTAATTTTTAATTTACCAAAACTGCAATAAACAACTACCGCTTTAAATCAGTGCCGTCATTGTATTCCAAGTAAATCGTCTGCAAATATAATTATACTAATTAATGTACATATACAAAATGTTCTAAAACGTTTAAAAGAGTAACTATGGAGTTTCTTGCCCATTCTTCTCCATATGAAACTACATTTTGGAAGGGGAACTAGTATCAATTCTATTTTCTTATAAGTTTGTACCATTCAAGTGGCTTTTATGTGCCGAATTGAAATAAATGTTTTGACTTTAAAACGACGCAATACAACGTCGAACTTTTTTTAAAACTCGCTACGTCTAGAGTTCATGGCGCAGCGAAACAATAATGTCTTTAGCACGACGTCTACTCACGCGCTTTTTTTCGTAAACTAACTTCAGACACATGTTGGTTTGTAAAATTGACCAAAAGTCTACTTATAATGCAATTTGCAAGTGACAGCTTAGCTTGCTGAAGTCCACAAGATTGCTCGGGTTAAACGACTATGAACTAAGATAATATAGAAAGAGACAAATATTTTATTAGGGTCCAATTAAATAAATATATTACCTCTTCCAACGCTCTCCACAGCACTTGATCAGGGTACTCATCGAAGGGGTCGAGGTTGTGTCTCATGGTGCCAGAGAACAGCACCGGCTCCTGCGGGATGATGGACAGCTGACTGCGCAGTTCGTGCAGACCCAGCTTAGACGTCTCGCGCCCGTCGATGATGATCTCGCCGTCTAATGTTGCTAACCTGGTGGGGGTAAGGGCGTTATTTAGTTGAGTTATTTTGTATCGATCACTGGAGTAAGTATTAATCGATTTTTGTCGTCACCATTCCGCTATGCTTTGATGGATTGTAGGCCATTATGTTTATAATGTCAGTTGACAGGTAGTGTTGGTTATGTCAAATAGTTAGGGTCAAATTTAATTAACCGGTGCAACTGTAAAGTTGCCGCTTTACCCATCCACCCATGATGGGTAAAGCGGCTGGACTGGACGACATAACTGTGAAGCAACGTAAAAATCTAGGCCCGGTTGGTGTTTCATGGCTTCTTGTCCTTATAATGCCTGCCTTGAGAGTTCGAAGATCCCTAAAATCTAGAGAAAAGCACAAATCACGGCACTAGGCGTGGGAAAAGTTGTATCATTTTTGCGATTGGAACATTTGCATCTGGATCACTGAAATGATACGAAACACTGATGTTTTATTTGGATCATCAGCTCATAGGATATAAAATACGTTGCGTCGCAAAACTGTAATGTTTTCGTAAAATATAAATTTGCGCGAACGTACACAAACAATCTGCCTTGTGCCGAATTCAAGTAAAACGATAACTTAGTTTGCACTAACAAGTTATCGTTGCAAATATTATATGCGAAAAACGACCTTATAGCCGCTCACTCGTGACTTGCGAGTCAGTAGTAAAGTAACTCAGTGTGTCTCTCACGCTCAATGCTCAGTCGCCTCAGGCTGAGGCTACAGTAGGCAGCGATTTGTGATGCGACTGAAAGAGCGAAACGATATAAACATGGTATGGCTACATTATATGCGAAAATCCGGCGTATATTTGGCGATGACGTGGCTACAGTACACATACTACACAACGAATTAGCATGAGCGATTCATGCGGCTAATTTCGCTGATATGTTGATGTAGCCGATGCCGTGATTACAGTAATGTAGTTCCGATCGCTTAAAGAAATCAAAGATCGCTAGTAATATTTTATGTACAGTGTAGCCATATACGTGAGCATTCATTTATATGTTTTAATCGCTCATGTGTCGCAGGTCGCGTCGCGGTCTAATGTAGCCTCAGCCTCACAAGCGACGCGTCGCGCGGAAAGAGCACAGAGCAAAGTGATGTTACAGTTCCCTATGATGCGTTTGAAACATTGTTACTGAACTAATCTTTTAAATCACTTCATCATCCGGTTCAGTGGGTTCCGTAAAGAGGTACACACTCCTACACGGCACTGCTTAAACCCGGAAAACCGCCTACCAACCCGAAAAACTATCGGACTATCCCTCTTTTGTGCCATACGTTCAAATTATTTGAACGTTATTATTACTCAGTCGCCTTCAGTCCATTATTGAGCCTAAACTGGTCCCCGAGCAGGCTGGCTTCAGACCAGGTAAGTTATGGTCAGGGCAAATCCTACGACTGTCGAAATATATTGAGGATAGCTATGAGACACGAAAGATCACTAGGGTCCTCCTTGTCGACTTGTCAGCGGCATATGATACTGTCAATGTCAAAACACAATTGGCGAAACCATCTAACATGATCGACGACCAGGGTTTTATTCGGGTCCTGGGTGAGATGCTACGTAATAGATGTTACCAATTCCTCTTAAACTCAGAAAAAGCAGATGGAGATCACAGAGGACCGGCCTGCCCCAGGGTAGTGTTATGGCGCCTATTCTCTCCAACATCTGTACCAATGACCAACTTACTGCTGAACACTGCGAGAGGTTCCTATACGCTGATGACCTCGCTTTGACTACCCAAACAAATAAATTTGAAGACGACGAAAAAATCCTAGAGGCAGGCCTAGAAGTTCTCGGAAAGTACTACCCTGATAACTATCTCAGACCGAACCCCACAAAAACACAGGCATGGGCTTTCCATCTCCGCAACAATTCGACAAGTCGCACTCTGAACATCAACTAGCCAAATAGTTTCCCCCATCCACTTACTATCTACCACCAAAGGAGCATCTTCCTGCAGGGTATAACCTTCCGTGGTCCACTTGGAAGTCCCGGTACCGTCTCCAAACCCAAGTGGGAAGGTGTAAATCGAATCTCGTAAAGTGGGGCCACCTCGACGGAATGGCAGCAGGGTATGTAGATGTCTGCCGGGGTCGCGGGAAAGTCCGAAAGGGATACCGTGGCCTTTGACAACACAGACAACGGAAGGAACACGGGTGGGTTTTAGTCGGTAAGAGAGTGACACACCCTCCCGTGTCTTAAGTTATTTGATAAATTCCCTCCAAAAAAAAAAAAGTTATGTAGATGATAAAAAAGGGTATGTAGATGTGGAGCTGTGTCACAAACTATGCTTCACCTCGACCACCTCCTCTCCTGCCCTCTGCGCCCAACAACCTGCAGCTAAAGTGACCTCTGCGCTACCACCGATAACGACGTGGAAGTGGCAAAGTTTTGGGCCAACAAAATTTAAACAACTGTTCTCAGTGTCAGCGACACGAAGAAACAGAAGATGGTATCGATAAACAATCATAATAAAACAAAGTCAGATCATAGAGCAATAAATAGTTTCAAATATGTTCGACACAGGTAGGGTGTCCCGTAAATGTAAATTAAGTTAAAAAAAAAATTGTTCAATATCTTAAGTACTACTTGGGATATATTTGTTTTTGTGTTTTTTTTTAACGTCCATAAGGTCTATTATATGCTACTTCAAGGTCATCCATTATTGACGTAATACCCTGTCATGTAGAGACAAAGGTAAACAATTTACCTAAACAGTGCGTTGATAAGCGAAGATTTCCCAGCGCCAGTTCGTCCGACGATGCCGACCTTCTCCTTGGACTCCACAACGAAGCTGAGGTCGTTGAGCACCGGAGGGTCGGCCGGCGTGTAGTACAGCGACACGTGACGGAACTCGATGCGGCCCTTTTCCGGCCAGGATGGCGGCGGTTTCTTATCCGGTTCCGATTGCAATGGCGGCTCCGAATCTATGTGTGAGTATTCTTGTATTCTGGGGAATTAATGGGAGATTAATGAGTAAAATGGAAGATTTTATTTTATTTAGATATTCGAAAATCCGGTGACTAGGTACAGATTAGGTTCGATAGATTCTACAGTCGATCTGATTATACATAGTTCGATCAACTTGTGTGAAATGAGTGGAGGCGTCACGCAAGTAGATCCTACAGTCGATCCGATTTTTGTTCGCTAAGATATCTGTGAACTCAATATACAAAACCGACACCTACGTCCCATTCAAAAAGTTTATTCTAAAAAGATGATTTTACAAGCTTATTTCCTGGCTTATTAAGTTTAGTTTACCTTTCAACACTGGTCATTTGATTTTCTAGCTCGGTGGACTGTCGCATGCCCCACTGGAACATTCCCGTTAGGCCCATTGCTTGTGTGATGGCTAGACCGACGTTGCCTCCGTACTCGTCTACAAGGAAAGATAACTTTTAAAATATTATCTAGACATACAAATTAAGGGAATTCATAAGAATTTGTGCTATTATTAATGTAAAATAACATACATAACATCACGCCTTGTTTCCCCGAAGGGTTGGGCAGAGGTGTACCTGTAGTACACCCACATTTCGCCAGTTATGTTTAAGTCAAATGTTACAGGGGGCGAGCCGATTGCCATCAATCGGGCATACATTCAGACTCCGGGCTACTACTGAGAAATTCCAGATAGATAAGCCCAATAACACTTTGCTCGATCCGGGAATCGAACCCAGGACCTCATGCTCAGCAGTAGCGCTTGCGACCACTAAACCAACAAGGCAATTAATGTAAATAAACTATTTATTATTATTATTATATCTAACCCGCCCAAACAAAGATCAGACTTGTTTCTTCAAAGCGATCACACGCTCATTCTGAGATTTGTTGTTTTCGACTCTGAACAATTAAATTGTTCATAACGATATCAGCCTGTAAACAGGCACCTGGGGAACTCTGATTTCTTTTTGCATCCATAAACAGATAGAAAATCAGTGATTGCTTGAACTATTGAATGTGGGTCGTAAACAAAAAGTGTTTGAACGGAAGTCTCACCTTGCCCGAAGACTAGGAAACTGAGCGTAACCATTGCGATGTAGACCACGCACACAAGATCCAGCCAGAAGCCAAATGCTCTAGAGCTGGCGATGAATAGATACCTGGAAATGATTCATACTTTATAAACAGTTTTTTAAAAGAAAAGAAAAAACATGCAAGCAATTTTTCGACCGAGATCGAACAATCGCTGTAGAGTTTTTACTTTAATGCTTCTAAATGCGTATTATACCAGGTATTGTCAAATCAATAAATCAAAGTCCTAATCTGAAGTCGTTTTTACCTAGAAATCTTTTGATCTCTTACGAAATCACGACTTAATCACAGCTATAACTATTAATTTGCGGTGCCGTTTCTAGGTATCTCTCGATGATATTAATACAGCGGGTAAACAGACCCATCAAATAACCGTTACCTGCGCAAGCTGTACATCAAACTATGTAACAGTATCCGGCTCGAAGGACCAAAAATAAAGGTAGCGGGGATCCCTACACTTAGTGATTTTATAACGGGGCGATTCTATTGGGATGATGAAATAAAACCGTCCGATTTGAATGTTTGTTAAACACTGATTTATTGAAATATATTTTTACATATTATTTGCAATAATAGATAAAAATGCAGTGTGTGCAGAATACACGGCGCGTAGGAAACAACACTATTGTTTTACATATAGGAAAATAAATTCTTGAAAAGGTGGCGGGTTATTGTGTTTTTTTGTGTAACAAAGATACTTTGAAACAATAGGAACTGCCACCGCTATCTGTAAGAATCGGTAAGAATAACCATATATCTGTACAACAAAAGGTATGCAATTGAAGCACAAGTTGTAATTTACCTAATATCCACTTACAAATAAGCACATAAACCAGCCAAAATAATTTTATTTTACCTACTTAAAACAAAACATTAAAATTTGACACAATTTTAGTATGGGACCCGAAAAATGTACTGAAAATCCCGCGATTAAAACGTCATTATCATCATTCCGGGATTTTAGAGGGGGTATTCTCTGTTACTCACTCGAAGTTTAGGTAAATATACTTTACCTATTCCGCTCTCTGCTTATCATATTTAAACTTTGTTTACGTAAAAAAAAGTAAAAACAGGTGGAAAGGTCAAAACCGTATATATATCCGTAACCAGAAGGTTCCGCTCAGAGCAAAAACATGCTCAAAATGACGGGGTGTACAAGTGACTCGGCTTCGTTGAACGGATTTTACATCCGATAAATGTGTGAAAATCTTAATGTAGAAACCTCTTGCTATTGAATACAGCTCTAAAGCTACTAAGATTATGAGTCAACTTACCACGCAGAGCTGTGCAGATCCTGATGGTTGTCGAACTCTCGTATAAGCGCCTCCTGCGCTCCGAACGCGCGAATAGTCGTGATTCCTTGCAGTGTCGCGTTCAGGTGAGAGAATACCGGACTGCGAGCTGTGAGGGTGGAGATATCACTGCATTATAGTATGTTTGTTTATTACCCCGATTATTACTAAATGAGAAATAAAGTAAATGTACTTAGAAATAGTAAATAAAAATAAAACTTATTTTTTTAAATTTCATTAAATCGGACGATTTTTGTCCATATCTTGTTAGTACTATAAATAATGAATGAACCTGTTTTAAGGGTTCCGTAATAAACAAGGAACCCTTATAGTTTCGCCATGTCCGTCTGTCTGTCTGTCCCCGCTGTAGCTCAGAGACGCTTAGTACTAGAAAGCTGTAATTTGACATAGGTATACATATTAATCACTCCAACAAAGTGCTAAAATAAAATAATTCAAAAAAATGTTTAGGGTCCCTTGCACTTAATGTGGGGATAATATTTTTTTTCTCGTCTACCCCATGGTGTCAGGAATCGTTTGATAGGCCGTTCAGAAATATTGCGGATCTATGAACACCACTTTTCGATCCAAGGATCCGCTTGCGTAATATTATTAAAGTTCTAATTTTTGTTAGAGTCAAGTGCCGGGGCCCCTGCCAGCTAAATGGTTGTTTATGGGACTTTGAAAAAAATCATGGCAGTAGTAAATACATATAATCATTAAAAGGAAAACTATCACAGCTAAGTGGGCTTCACAAGTTAACGAGTAATAGTCAACCAACTTAAAGTTGCAGTTGGAGAATTGACCGTGGCATATATCGATGTATGGGAGAACATGTTTTTCAACTACAATCTTAAGTTTGATTTTGGCATAAAATCATACCAACTTCCCAACTACGGAACCCTTCAATGTGCGTGGTCCGACACGCACTTGGCCGGTTTATTTTAACGTTTTTAACGTTCACCTATTAATTCTTACGATAGCTCCTCATGTATTATCATACATACACACAGTATCAAGAGTGGAAAGACCATAATTAAATTTACTAGAGGATAAACGGGTGTTGCTGAGAGCGAGGTTTGTGACAAATAACTACGAGAACTGTGAAATGATGTTAGTACAGCTACAGCTTAGCTTAAATCTGAGTTTAGTCTACCAGTCATGCATTGGATCCGCAAGCTTGTCTAAGAAGCGCCGTACAACGTGTAACGACGAAGTATCGCGATGTTATCCGAAGGTTAATCTAAAGACATGGTCGCGCGATGCGCCAGGAGATGAATCGCTCACATCCGCGAAGCCCTTGATGCTGCGCGAGGACAGGTAGAGTATGCGCACTCCGTAGAACATGAAGTATTCTGATTAGTTCCGATGTTATCCGAGGGTTAGTCTAAAGAAATGGTCGCGTTTTGCGTCAGAGACGACTCAAGGTCATCGCCCACATAACCGCACCGCTCCGACATAGCAAATAACTTGTCATTCCAGTTTGGATTTTAAATCAAATGCATTAAAGTCTACTTTACGATGACTATACACAATAGTGGATAGCTCGCGGGCAGTGCACTGCCGCGAACGTGTCGCGCCGATCGCTCGCTTCAAGCGAGCAGTCGCCGTCCATGCGGTACCAACCAACCAACTAGTAGGCGGCGCGTGGTCTACAAGCTGTCACGTCACCACTGGCGTGCCAGCAGCTAGCGATCATCTCGCTAACGGCGCGTTGGCCACAGGCGGGTGGATATTTTCGAAGCGCTGCCGGGCCGTTACTGCGCTGGAGCGGTGCGGGTATAGTGAGTGATGACCTTTAGTCATACCCTCGAGGCGCTTGATGCTGCGGTGGCAGTCGGGGATCGCGGAAGTCGCACTAGATCCCATGATCCCGGTGCAAGTGTAAGAGGGGAGCACCGGGGTGGTTTTTAGTCAGTAAGAGTCTGACAGACCCCTCCGCCTGCCCCAGGGCGGAGGACATCCATGAGGATTTTCCACCCGGAACAAGCAAAAAAAAAGGGGGGGGGGTAGTTAGAAGATGTCCGTAGAACATGAACGTTTCCGATTAGTTCCGGGGTTAGTCTAAAGAAATGGTCGCGCTATGCGTCAGAGATGACTCACTCACACCCTCGAGGCGCTTGATGCTGCGCGAGGAGGACAGGTAGAAGATTCGCAGTCCGTAGAACACGAACCCGATGGCTAGCGTCGGTACTAGCAGCCAGTAGTTGACCACGGCCACTACTACCACGATACCGATTAGGGAGAGACCGATCTGGAACAAACATAAATATCATTTTTTAAAAGGTTCATAGCTATAAGTCAAAAAATTATGTGCTACTTTTATCGTCTTTGAGCGATATCGAATCATGTAAGTATAGAATTTATTTTATCTCAGCAGTAAATAACCATTTTTACAAGTAGTCTAAAAATACTTTCTTTTACTCATTTTACTTATCTTACCTGTAAAACATCCAACAACGCAGAGGGCAGGACTTCATCGACGGCTCCCATATCCTTCGAAAATCTATTAAGGATCCGGCCTGAAGGGTTGGTGTGGAAGAACCGCATGGGAGCCCGCGTGATGGCCGAGAACATGTTGTTGTGTAGGCGCGTGGAAGCGCGCATCGCCATCGTGAAGAACATGAACGAACGGAGTAAGGAGACCACGACGAGAGCTATCACCATGGCTGGAAGAAAAAAGTAAAAGTTAACCAATCGGTTTCATTTGGGTGTACACTTTTAAGGCCTCTTGTTCATGCACGGTCGTGGACAAAGGCCCTAAGACCCCGCTTCTCGATTCGTTTTCGACACGTGGGAAATTGATTACTGCTAAATATAATTATACATTTCTAGTAATTATTTTATTATTTTCTGGTTTATTATTTTCTAGTACTTATATGTAATCAATCTTTTAAACTTGTAAAAAAAAATACTAGATATATCAAAATCACAATTAAGTAATTTATTCAAACTACGCTGAGAATCAGCACTTTTCGAACGTCAAAGACTAGAAGCTTAACTGGAGAAGCTCCACAGACGTAATGGGTATCGATATTATTTTAATGATGACATAATAACATGTCTGTGAATTTATTATTTAATTTGATCTTGTAGATCATTTATATTATGCAGATTGTAAAAACCCTTAACTGGAGAAGCTCCACAGACGTGATGGGTATCGATATTATTTTAATGATGACATAATAACATGTCTGTGAATTTATTATTTAATTTGATCTTGTTGATTATTTATATTATACAGACTCTAACAACCGTCATTCATATACTTTATCGGACGGTCATTACTACTTGGCTAGACATCGAAGAGTAGATTGCTCTTCATCATCAACCTACTGCACTCTACTGCAGCAGAAAGGCGTCTCCCTAATTTCACGTTACTAAGCTCAATTAGGCAGCGTTTGGGAAACTTCGTAAGAATCATTTGTTAGGGCTTTGGGTTTAGAGTAAAACTACCGAAGTACTAAACAACTCAAAGGGAACGTCTAGAAAGAAAGAAAATACATTTATTTAGCACACAATATAAAATACTGCAGATAAAAAAGTATTAAAAAAAACAAATAAAAAGTGTAAAAGTGTATGTAAGAAATTAGCAAGAAAGTGTGCCTCACGGCTGCGCCAAAAATGTCTAGTCGCCACAAGGGATAGAGAGGGACTCTCTTGAGGCGCTACCATCTAGTTGTGCGCTACATTTAATAGTATATGACTTCGTGTTCTCGTCGCGTATTTGGTGAGCTACCCATTGCTCACCGTCCGCAAGCCCGCGCCTACGGTGGCCGGAAATCCGCTCGGGATTCCCGTCGCCCAGGGCGTCAACGGGCTATGCTTGGAGTTTCTGTGAGGGATCGAATCCGGAACGAGGTGAATCGGCAGAGAACCAAAGATTTCGATATAGCTCACAGAATAAGCAAGCTGAAGTGGCAATGGGCCGGCCATATTAGCTGTAGAACCGATGCCCGTTGCGGTAGATGTGTTCTTGAGTGAAGACCGCGAATCGGCAAACGTAAGGTAGGAACGCTCTCAGGCTAGGTGGAGCGACGATCTTCGCAGGGTGGCTGGTACCAGCTGGATGAGAGTTGCCGAGAATCAAGCTGGATGGCGTGCAATTGGAAAGGCCTATGTCCAGCAGTGGACTGCTATGGCTGTTGATGATGATGAAGCTCGATTGACCTCGGGACTTAAATTTTTTGTCACTGTATAGTTAAATTTTTTGTCACTAGATTGAGAAAGTAAATATTCAAATTACAAAATCTCACCAGAATAAATATAGATGCAGTCGTATCGGCTGATGCCCGCGGTCACAAAGTACGTGTCCTCTATGAGGCTGCCCGTGTAGTTGTTGACTGCCTGCAGTGCGCCCGTGCCGTTCACGTTTAGCGGTATCGCCGACATACGCTCAATGGGGTGGGCCTCTTCTAGAATTACCCTGAAAGAAGGTATTTGTTTTATTAATCTTTGTGCACAATAAAGGTACAAAGGCGGACTTAATAGGCATTCTCTCTACCACTGCCAGGGTCGCGGGAAAGTCCGAAAGGGATACCGTGGCCCTGGCAACACACAGGCAACGGAAGGAAAATGGTTGGGTTTGGACACCCTCCCGCTCCGCCCAGAGCGGAAGGAATTATTTGATAACTGTTCTACAAAAAAAAAACGGGCATTCCCTACCAGTCAACCAAGGGTGGTGGAGATAACATGGCAGGTTTGGCAGGTGTATTTAAAGTTTGTTTGGGCTTAATAGTTTTTACTCTCATGGCGTTTTCTGGAGCCGGGCATTTTTTTTTTCGGGGAAGAAGTAGCCTATGATAATTACCGGTCATTTAAGTATTTATAAGCAAAGAATTAAGTTGATCTGTTGATCCGTCGCGTCGCTACGTGAAAAAGGGACAAACAAACAAGCACACTTACGCCCTAATTACGGTCCGCTGACGGCTGACTAAAATACTTTAGCTATAGGGTTGCACTTACAGCAGGCTAGTATGTTCAGTTCCAAAAGTATTAGTACGCAATCACCCACGAAAGAAAATTAGTAACATATATTCATCTGTATTCAGACGGTTTCCACTTTATATTTCACCACTTTTTTCCAACAATTATTGTTTAAATAACATTATTCAATTGCAATTGAAAAATTGCAATTGCAGTTATAAAATTAATCTCAATTGTCAAATCAAAAATATTTTTAGGGTGATTAGAAATAAGAATTGTGGGATAATGTAAGCACTCCATTTGTAAGTGGCACTACAAATTTTGTATCCATATATTTTTCTGATCCATTTGTTTACAGTTTCATCAGATACTTTAAGAACAGACTATATAGCTTCTAGAAGAATATAGAATATAGTCTGTTCTAAAAGTATCTGATGAAAATGGATACCTAGGTATGAACCGTACACGTTGTGAAGTCTCGTATACACTCACCAGTAGCTCGTCCACCAGTCGGACGCAGAGCCCAGCAGCTGCGCGAGCGTGGCCACCAGTAACATCAGCAGCACGACGCACACGTTGCCGGCCGCTCCTAGGTATGCGCCGTACACTTTGCTTCCGACTGCGCCAGCGCTTCGTGTTTCTGCTTCGCCGGCCGGAGGTGCCGTTGCAGTAAGGTTGTCCACAGAACTCACCTAAACGAAGATAGAGAAATAATATTTCGTGTAGATACGAAACTTTAGCTGTAACGCAATAGATATGCTTACAGTTTTGGACGAACGGTACAAGACTGGAACGTCGCTAGTAGCGCACGCTGCTTTCTACGCGCTCGACCATGTTTTTTTTCTGTTTTGGTATGAATGAGCGCGGGTCGTAGGTCCTTGTACCCACGGGCGATATTTTACCGAGCCCTGGATTTTGCGAAAGAGACATTTTGGGAAGCGGTCATTTTGCGACTGAGCCACCTGGACTAGTGGGCTAGTGAAGAGCGATAACTATTTCCGCGACATCTTATCGGTGTACGTTCCGGAAAAAACGAAAGGGTTATCGAGGCCCCTGGCAACACAGGCAACGGAAGGAACACAGGTAGGTTTTCGTCAGTAAGAGTCTGACCCCCCCCCCCCCCCGCTCCGTCCAGAGCGGGAGCAGTTATTTGATAATTTCCCAAACAAACAAAAAAACAACGAACGTTCAAAGGAAAATACGCCAGTAGCAATTGTTTTTTACGGTTTTTAATTATGAGCCATTTTTCTGTATCTGGCTTAGACCCGTAATTGCGTAACACATTGCTCCATTGCTTCATAAGTTTGAAAAATTCGTCAGCTCAACCATACATGGTTGAGCTGACGAATATTTACAACTACACAATGAACATGGCTGAACTGTCAAAATGAAACGCATTCCGATCAATTTCCATTTCATTTGGTTACGCAATTACCCCGCAGATTATGACACCATATTCAACTCTTTTTTATGTACAATTCTTACCGAGTGTATGCTCATCTGTCTTTTCCGGAAGCTGCCTTGTAGCATGGATTCGGTATCTGCCTCGGAAGCGTTCGGGTCCACAGCAGGTTTCTCTTCCTCCGGGTCCCGCGCCAATAGTGTGGCGAAGTCTAGACCGGACGCGCTTAGTGTATCGAAGTTACCCGCCGCCGCTATCGCGCCGTTCTTTAGGATTATTATCTGTTGGACAAATGTTGGTATAAGTGATTTGATACTTTATGTTGCGGTGGATTACAATACTGGGTAGTATTGTAACCCCGCTGGGAATCGCGGAAGTTGCACAAGATCCCATGATCCCCGGTGCAAGTTGGGGAGGGAAATACCGGGGTGGTTTTTGGTCAGTAAAAGTCTGACAGACCCCTGGCCCGACCTGGCCTGGCCTGACCCCTGGGCGGAGGACATTCATGAGGACTTTCCAAACGGGAACAAAAAAAAAAAAGAGGGGGTTACAATACAGCACATATTTAAACCTTTTGTAGATAAATATTATGGTACGGAATTATAAATCTTTTCTAGAAAATTGCTATGACGACAGTGTTAGCAACCAATACTGGTCGCCGAAATAGTTTACATCGATGAGAGAGAACAATCTTGCCTTGACCATGTAGAATATCGCTTGATTCCGAGCATTTTAAGATTTTATACTATTTTGCATGCGAATGCATATAATATAATGTTCTTCCCACACGTCTTCCCCGGAATTCTCATATCTTATTTCAGCTCTACAGTATGCTGTTCAATCCTACAACCCCCCTCTAATCTTAAAGAGCATTTTAAGTTCCTTCATGACACACATAATAGGTCATCGGAAAACTAGAGACCAGTCTTTCACAGTTCAAGCACGGTTATGGAATGCCTTGCCCGTGTCGATAAGGCGTGCTCAAAAGGTTGTCTGCAAAAGATTGCTTCTAGCGATAAGAGCGCCCCTATCACCCCTTGTATAATTTCAACATTTATATCTGTAATGTGTACATAATAAAGAGTATTCTATAATAAGAGTCGGCTTTAAATAACAAGACTATTTTGTTGAGTTGCATTACAACTGGGTAGCACCTATCTTAGTCAAATGATGAGATAAGATGAGCGAAGCTGACCTAAGAGGGACACTGTCTCTCTCGACACAGCACATGGTATCACAAAATAGATACGGGTCATAATTTGAAGCCTCTCACCTGGTCGACGTCTCTTAGGAACTGCAGCTGGTGCGTGACGAGTATCCGGGTGGTGTTGCGCAGGTAGCCGATGAGGCACGACTCGAACAGGTGCCGCCCGACGTGCGCGTCCACTGCCGACAGCGGGTCGTCCAGCAGGTAGATGTCGGCTCGCTTGTACACCGCGCGGGCCAGGGAGATGCGGGCGCGTTGACCTGGGGACGTACATGGAAATTACTGCATCTGATAACACATGCGTTTTCAAGTCAGATTAACTAAGCTGTAAAAAATCAATTGGAACCCCTATAACATATACAGCCAAATGTTGGTTTGATCGATCAAAACAAGTTACATTAGATTAAACAACAGATGCAATTCAATGGGATTCCCAAAACTGGCAGTGTCTAAACTGTGAAGGTAAAGCTAATATCATTGTAAAAAGCTGAAAACAAAGTGATAACACTAGACAAGTCTATAGCCAAAAACAGAATGCCTTACCTCCACTAAGACTGACGCCCCTCTCGCCGACGATGGTCTTGTCCCCATGCGGGAACAGAGTAAAGTCTCTGTCGAGAGCGCACCGCCTGACTACAGTGTTGTACCGCGGTCGGTCCATTGCCTGACCGAATAGAATGTTTTGACGTACGCTGCCTGTAAAAAAATATAAATTTTAATATCGGCGCTAAGTTCAACATCATTTCAAAAGAAAGATGTCGATGCTGGACATAGCCAGGCCCCAAGGACCGCCACAATGAGCGGTCCTGCTCTGCCCGCAGACAGCTGATTCGTGCAACCATTTCCAGGTCATAGTTCCACACCTTGTGGGATTCCTAGCCACGCCAAACTTGTCAATATATTGTTAATTCCTAGTGAGTGACGTACTCACTAGGAAGAAAATCATAGATTCCACCATAGAACTGTTGCAATAAAATAACACATACTTATATTATAAAGCGAAAAGATTTGATTTTTTGTTTGTTTGTAATGGATAAACTCAAAAACTACTTAAAGCGCTGACAATACCCAATTGACCAAAATTGGCTTCTCTTAAGAAAAAAAAATTGCCAAATCTGTATAGTTTGTGGTAGCGGAAAACATATATGTTAATTTTAAACATATTTCCCAGAACTTGGTAGTTACCAAAACATGTTTTGAAAAAAATCTCGATACAAACCAACGTTAAACTAACCTCTTACCTTGAGTTCTAATCCAAAATATCTGCATTAAATATCAACATACGTTACGTATTTAATTAATAACAAGAACGCCTTATTTTAATGCAGAACTTGGTTGTTTTTTTTTTATTTTAGATTACTCAACTCAATTTTGAGTAAATAGATAATTGCTTCATATTTTGCAATAAATTACAAGCGTTGTATCATCGCGCTTCTCTTTCTTGTCTATGCAATCTGACAGTGACCGTGGTTTAGGTGTTGTCAGCATCTTAACTGATTTTAAAAATTCTTTGACCTATAGAAAGCTACATTATCAGCGATTCATACGGGCTGTATTACAATAAAATTACAATAATGTAACCCAAGGTATCATTAATTTGCCCATTTGTAATTATTTGGCGTGCGCTGCGAAAACGATTGATGATACATAAAATAATGTACTACATGTTTATAGTACACACGGCTACACATCACGCTACACATTTCCAGTTTACGCTGACCTCGCATTGTAAGGAAATCCTATATAATGCGAGATCAGCTTATACTGGAAATGTATAGCTTGATGTGTAGCCGTGTGTACTCATCATTACACACAATAACGTCCGAGAGGCTATATGTCTAACTATTATAGTTAAGGGGACTACAGGACCTAAACGCAACTTTTATAAGTTTTATAATGCCTTAAGGTATATGATCCACTGCAGTAAACACAATCAGAAAAATATATGATATTCTTCAGGATATATGCTAGGTAGAAAGTGTTTTGAAAACATAATATAACTAATTTGATACGATAGAAAAAAATCACGAAGATACCTCAAAAATTTCTTTTAACGATTAAAAACCATACTAATATACATGCAATCATTCTGATTTTTTGTCAGATTATTCGACAAGCAACATATTAGCATAATAGTGTTTTATTTTTTTTTATACAATCTATCGCTTTTTAAATTTGTAAATCGATAATTGCTTCATATTTTGCAGTAAATTACCAGCGATGTGTCATCGCGCTTCTCTTTCTTTTCTATGCAGTCAGACAGGGACCGCGCTTTAGGTGTTGTCGGCCTCTTAGTCACAATAACCATTTTTTGTTCAAATTATTCAAAAGTACTCATTTATAGTTTAATAACCTGGATTAACACACCTAATAAACTACATCAAAAAAAAAAATCACGGTATTAATAATAAATGATAAATGATTTTATTTCTGTAAGTAGGGTTGTAAAACACATTTACACGTCAATCATATTTTTTGAACTAGATGAGGTCGGTACGTTCCCGTGGGATACTATCCGACATCCACGCCGGCAAAATCGCGAGCAAAATCTAGTAGTTAAATAATAGAGTAGTTCGATGAAATATTTTGTGATTGTTTACCTGCAAAAAGCCATGGTTCCTGACTGGCGTAGGAGACGTTACCTCCGACGTGTAACGAGCCTGATATTAAAGGAAGTTCTCGTAGTAATACGTGTAGTAGTGACGACTTGCCTGCGCCTACTGGGCCGATTACTGCAATTATCCTGTTAGACAAAATACATAACAATTAAAGTATCGGGCACAAGTTTATAGTGTGATTTCTAAGACTGTCCAGATATCTCCTGTTCATGCCAAAGAAGACGCGTTTTGTAGGACCAAACATTCCGGTCAGTCAACGCGTGTTTACAAAATAAGTAGGTTCATACGATGTTTGATCGTTCACATAATGTTCCTCTGTTTATACAGACAAAAACAGCCACTTGTGCCCACAGAGTCCACTAACACGAGAGTACACTTGGTCCTCAAACTCAAAGCATTTATTTGCAAATAAACCAATTACAGGCAGTTTTGAATTGTCAAGGAGTCGGTCAGTCAGGAAGATGAAGCTAGTTGCCCATTCAAAAGCGTAATTTATACCTATGCAGAAGAACGGGCAAGAAACTCCAGGGACACTCTTTTACATCAACATACATATGGTTAGAAAATATTGGTTACATCTTTCATATTGAAATTATACATGTGAGAACGATGCAAAACGTCAAAAGCGTCCGTAATAAAAAGATAAAAAAAAACAATTCAAAAATTAAATTAAAATAAGCTGTGGCAGCTAAGAGATGACCAGTCCCTACTGACGGTAGTTAGTCCTACTTCCCGGATAGTTATTCTGGTAAGTAATCTTACCATATTGTGTTGATTTCTGGCTAAAGTCGCAGCCGTTTGGGAATAAACAGAGACTGTGAAAAGGATGTGCTTTTCTCAAAACTAACAAAAAAAACCATAACAAATAGGACTCACTTGCCAGGCTTGATAGTAAGCGACAGATCTGTAAGCGTATTTTCTTGATGCGAGATAATCCACTTCGCTGTCGCGTGTTTTAGCCGCACCCCCCGCGCGTCTTCCTCCACCCGGGCTGCTAACTCATGGTCTTCTTCTTCACCAGGTTCCAGTGGTGCAAGTGTCGCTGTCGCGTTACCTGCGTTGTAATAACGGTGACAATTGCTTGAAATTGTGGATGTAATGTTATCTGATGTAGTTGTGTGGGTGAACGATAGGAGCGAGTGTCACTTTTACTGTTTGTTATAAGGGTGAGAATTGCTTGAAATGTTACCTAGGTATTATGTTGGTCTTTTGTTAGCGCATAGTTTGGACAATATTGAGTAATTGATGCTCAAAATTGTATGGAATGTTGTAATAGCGTGTTTTGTTAAATTGCTTCCTTCAAATTGGTGTGAACAAACGTATTTAACGTTTTTATTTGGGTTCAAATGCTTTGTGAGACCAAAAAACAAACAATAGTTTCGTCATAAACAATGTGAATATTTATTGATGCTTACATAATGTTTATTTTTTGTCAAAATTGAATCTGCACCGCTACCGTCTTTATTTGTTTTTGTACTAGCTGACCCTACGGACGTTATCCTGTCCAAATTTCAATAAATAAATCAATTTCATATTAAGCACGCCGACAAAGTGGTAAAATAAAGTCTTGAAACTCAGGGATCCGTTTGCGTAATACTAAACTTTATAAATGGTTGTTTTTATAAACTATCATAGCTATGTAGGCTTTACAAGTTAACGAGTAATAGTTGACCAACTTACATTTGTAGTTGGAAGTTGTAGAATTGACCGTGACGTATATCGATGAATGGGACAACATGTTTTTCAATTACAATGTTAAGTTTCTTTTTGGAATAAATTCATCCCAACTTCCCAACTACGGAACCCTTCATTGTGTGTGGTCCGACACGCACTTGGCCGGTTTTTATTTATTTATTTATATATACTTTATTGTACACCACAAAAATATATAACAAATTAAAACTCTAACTGAACAGACAGCTGTGCTGCTGGGGAGTTTGTTGACCACTTCTTCTTCCCAGCTAAAGCACTAGGAAGTGGTGAAGGGTGGGCGTTTTGGGGGACTGTCTTATGTAATTTTGACGTTCGAAAAGTGCTGATTCTCAGCCTAGTTTGAATAAATGACTTTTGATTTTGATTTTGATCGAACACTACAAAATATACAATGGGCGGTTTTTTTATTACATAGATTACGAAACTTTACATGTATTTAAATAGTGAGTAACTGAGTCGTTCCGATCCAAACTAGATACAATTATTTAAAAGATATTATAGTGGCAGACAAAAAAAGTGAACTGATAACCAAGCAACAATCTAATTTCAACCTTATGTCGTAAGCAGTATGATTAAAAATTAAAGAGTTCTTACCATTTCCTTTAGCCTCTTCTTCTTTCGTGGGCGCAGTCGAAGTTGACACGTGCTTGGTCTCAGTTGAATCTTCTTTATCTTCTTTGATTACATCTGCCGACTTCCGAGGCGATGCCTTAGGTTTCGTGGAAGTCTGAATCTCTGCTAAACCGGGCACTGGCTTGCTTGTGTCTTCGTAAAGCATGAAATTCTGTAACCGTTTTATTGATATTGTTGCTTCTGCTACTTGAGCGATACCTGGTGACAAGAAAATGGATGAAAACTTAAGTTGATTCCACATTTTCAGCTTGATATTGCATTACTTGGTTGCTTACAGTTACACCAAGCATTGTCGTGCCGTAGTAAACAAGGAACCCTTATAGTTTCGCCTTGCATGCAATGTGGGGATGATATTATTTTTTTCTCGTCTACCCCAAGGTGTAGGGGTATCGTTGAATAGGCCGTTCAAAACTATTGCGGGTCTGTGAACACCACTTTTCGATTCAAGCGTCCGCTTGCGTAATTAATAATATTAAGAATGAAAGTGCTAATTTCTGTTAGAATCAAGTGTCCCTTCCCCCCTGCCAGCTAAACCGTTGTTGTTTTCAGAATTCAGGACCCGAGGTGGCGGCGCGTTTTGTTCCACGCGCGCCCCTATTGGACGTCGCGGTGGAAGTCTTACACCTCATTCCCCGCCGCGGGACTGAGAGGTGGCCCGCAAAGACGGGCCAGCTTCAGCCGGGGATCGCGGAAGTCGCATTAGATTCCGTGATCCCCGTGGCAAGTGTGGGAGGGGAACACCGGGGTGGTTTTTAGTCAGTAAGAGTCTGACAGCCGCTCCTCCGCCTGCCCCAGGGCGGAGGACATCCATGAGGATTTTCCACAACGGAACAAAAAAAAAAGGGGCAGGAAGATGGTGATGGATTACAATTACCCATAGAAGACACGATACCGCGCATAACCTTTATTCTATTGAGGTTTTCATTCTAGACAAGCAATGGACTGTTATAGAATCATGCCAAATTAAGAACTCTTATACAACTCACCCTGCGGAAAGAACACAGTCATAGTCTGCCTCAGTATATTGTAGAAGCTGGTGACGACGAACACCTGCTTCGCGGTGATCACATTGTACGCAAGAACATACGCGAGGATCGAACAGAACAGGCAGATTCGCGTCGTGAACATTATGAATGATGTCAGCACTCCGCGGATGTAAGATGTCGCGCGAATCTGCTTTATTTCTCGCCTGTTTAGAAGTGAATTGGATTAGACAGAAAATTTGGGAGAAACAAAACAATAAACCAAAAAAAAAACTGAAAAAGTACAAAAAGACAATGTTTAAATTATTATTCTTGAATTGGCTGTTTTTGTACTATTTAAGTATTTTGTTTTGTTTATATTATTTTACCAAAAAACTATAAGGAAAAAAAAATTCAACAAGTAAAATTCAAAACATTCATAATCTTTGCATCCATGTATTATTAAGAATTTCGCAAACGTAACCACGACAAAAATACTGCTTAGACCAATATGCGGATGCGCCTTGTATCAGTGATAATAGTTATTGTTATGCTGCAATGTGGTTATGAGGTAATAAGATACAAAGGATATGATGTAATTTAGATGAATTATGAACTAGACCACACAACGAAATATGAGGTTTACGTTCGCGTAAACAAAAATAAATGGTACTCGTTGTTCTGCATTAACCATTTAATTTTTAATTGTGCACCTATCCACAAAATTTCCTGTACAGTCGCCGCCGGCACGTAACTAACAAGGTTTTGGCGAAGTGGGAGTAAGTTCATGCATATACACTTAGTGCATCAAAAATATAGTCACTTCTATTGCTTGTCATTATTCTATGATTATTGCAATCATTTATTTTTAAACATGTCTGTTTAGAAGAAAGTAAATGCAAGGAGATGAACATCTAACCACTCCTGGGCCTCAAGTCTGCTATTACAATAGTGTCAGAATGGTCAAAATCATTGATTTCTTAACTATTTTTTTGACAAGTTTGGTAATCTACTAATATAATGGCGTCATTAATGAGAATCGGAACAGACCATTCTGACACTATTGTAATAGCAGACTTGAGGCCCTGCCAAGTTACGTGGCGGCAACTGTACACACAATGGCAATGTGTAGGTCCGTAACAGCAGTGGAGGCGCTACTTTAATTCAAGTAGATTATCTGTACCTATTTATTTAAACGTTAAAACGTCAAACTTACTTTCTGGCTTTGGCGACTAGGTCCGCAAACGGTTTCTCCCAAGTGTACATTTTGATGACCTGTATTCCGGATAATATTTCGTTCATGAGGCGCACACGCTCGTCTGTTCGAAGCGCCGTTTTTAATCGTAGCACTGATGTGCGCTTACCCAAATAAGCTGTAAAGGAAAATAAATATAGGAATCTGCTAATTTATGTATGAATTAACATTATATAAATATAGTATGTTGTTGTAATTTGGGTAAGCCCGTATATTTTTAAGATGAATCACGATTGGTTTGAAAGTGAACATATTTTGTGAAAATATATCACAAAGTGGACGGCTGATGACGACGCCATCGCTGCATAAATCATGGGTGCCAAATTAGCCAGAAAAGGGAACATAGATTTCCCTCTTTAAGGTAGGGTGTACCATTGGGTTATCTTTCCCCAGCACAAGGCAGTCCTAACTGACAGTTCCAATATTTAACCTACTTATTCGTTTAAGGTTAAACATTGGAACTGTCTGTTTTATAGACTCAACCTTTAAAGATGGGAAAGCCCTGTTATGACGTCACATATTTTCACACATATCTGACGTGACCAAAAACAAACACACGTTGGATTTAACAAAACATATTTGGATAAGCATTTATGGGGACGTCCCATAGCACACAAATAATATGCTAAACAAACAAAACGGTTTAAATAAGTTTGCTTTGGTCGCGAGCGTATCTAACGATGTATTATTCCTATTCGCGTTTACGACTGTAATACAATTTGTATAATTTCGTCGTTACGACTGTCATACCCGAAGGATTTTCAGATTCAGTGGGCAATAACTGAATTAGAATGTTTACTAACTAGATCGGTTTAGAATTTTAGATTCGTCTTATGGGAATCCATTCTGAATTTTCAGTAGGTAAGTAGCATGAGTAATATTTTATCGGGAGTTCCACGTAATTATATTTCAATAAACCTAATTTCTGTATAACTAAATGCCGAATGGCTTTTGCGCAATTATTGAAAGTTAGAAAAATTGTTTTTCTAATATAAACCATCAAATTAATTTACAGTAAGCAATATAAACATTTACCTCTCAGTTCGGTAAAAATTATAACATAGATACAATTTTGATCCACGATAGACTCATATCTAGGGCACAATATAAGTAATTTAATACGATGAAATATCAACAAAATAAGAAGTGCTTCAAGAGGTTAAATAAACTTAACGAAAGTTTATAATAATTTGACCTAGATATCTTGGACACGTGAACAAACAATCGTGTACAGTGCGCCCAGGGGGGTTACCATCACCTCTTATAGCAGTATTATTTAAATATTACTTAGCGTGAGAAAGAGATGGAGCCATAAGTCCTGTATAGCTCCATCACTTTCCCACTGTGAAGTAATATTATAATAATACTGCTATAAGAGGTGATGGTAACCCCCCAGTAGACACTTCAGGGAGGCACTACTTGTAAAATGTACTTTACTTTCATATAAGAGAGTATTGTTAAAGTCAAGTATACCTTTAGAAACAGTGCCGCTTACACAGGGTCAAATTAAATTAACTGTCATGATGATAAAAATAAGGTATGATTTTATAAACTCATAATAAATTATTTTAAGACGCTGACGCGGTTTAGGTGTTCACCTAAACCGCGGTCACTGTCAGATTGCATAGAAAATAAAGAGAAGCGCGATGACACAACGCTTGTAATTAATTGCAAAATATGAAGCAATTATCTATTTACTGAAAATTGAGTTGAGTAATCGAAAATAAAAAACAACCAAGTTCTGCATTCAAATAAGACGTTCTTGTTATTAATTAATTACGTAACGTATGTTGATATTTAATACAGATATTTTGGATTAAAACTCAAGGTAGGTAAGAGGTTATTTTAACGTTAGTTTGTATCGAGATTTTTTTTTTTTTCAAAACGTGTTTTGGTAACAACCAACTTCTGGGAAATATGTTCAAAAAATAACATATATTTTTTCCGCTACTACAAACTATACAGATTTGGCAATTTTTTTTCTTAAGAGAAGCCTATTTAGGTCAATTGGGTCTTGTCAGCGCCTTAACAACTGCTCGGAATCTATGAACGCGGAACTCACGAACTATAAGAAATAATAAGTTTAAAATGTTTACTTTTGATTTCGATACACGTCACGTCTGTGCAGTTCCGCCTGGTTATTTATTTGAACCCGAGTTTATTGTGAAAAGGAAATAATCGTTTTACATCTTAAAAAAAAAAATATCGTATAAATACTTTTTTATTGAAGTGTCGTACCTTGTAACGGTATGAATGCAAGCATGAATCCGACTCCGACGACGGCCGCCCAGCTGATCTCCACCCACATAAAGTAAGTGATAATGACAGTCGCCAGCGGCCCGATCCACAGATAATGTAGGAAGATGATGGCCACATCGAATCTGTTCACGTCGTTTGAAAGGAGGTTCACTACTTGGCCCACCGTCGTCTCTCCTAGCGCTGTTTTTGATAACCGTAGCGACTGTGAAGAAAAAAAGTATGATTAATTACAACGAAGACACGCTTATTTTCCCGTTGGTAGAAACTGTAGAAAGTACAACTTGTGATACTTACAACGCTTGCATTTACATTAGGTACTGTAGAGGTTCTATGATAAATTGATAATACATCATCCTAGCTGCTAGTTGACACTGGCAACTTATTAAAAATAAATATTTAAAATCGGAAGATGGATTTGAAATGATAAATTGTCACAGAGATAGTCTTTAATAAACTCACAAAGCTGGTATATGTATTAAATTTTAAAAGATATGTATTAACAGATATCGAAAAGGAATATTATTTATTAATGTAGTACGTCCCGCACACTACAGTACCGTACTATTGTTTCGGCATCCGAGCGACCGTCGCGACGTTTCTGAATATTAGAGTAAGTACATAGTACGCTTCAAACTTTATGGCGGCTCTGAAGTACGCTACTCGCTGCGCAGTACCACACCACACACCCCCGCTGATACGTGAATTTGTTACTGCGCAGCGACTCGCCTCATGTTTCGAGCCGCTATAAAGTGTGAATCGTACTGGACGCACCTAACATGTTAAAAGTAAAAATACATACATACATACATACATTCATAACATTACGCCTGTATTCCCCGAAAGGTTAGGCAGAGAGGCACCTATTATAGTACACCCACATTTGCCAGTTATGTGTAAGTCCCATGTCACAATGTGTGTCATGTCACAAATTCTTACTCCGGGCTGCTACTGAGAAATTCTTAATGGAAAAACCCAATATCACTGCCCGACCCAGGAATCGAACCCAGGACCTCATGCTCAGCAGTAGCGCTTGCGGCCACTAGACCAACGAGGCAGTCAACACTCACAAAGTAAAACATGTATGATATACATAAAGTCATGCTTTTTTTTCATAGAATATACCTATTTGTCAAACTAATATGCAGAATCCATCTAGGCCAGCGATGCACAGACCGCGGCCTGCTGCTGGTAGGCGTGAGGCCCGCCAACAAATAAAAAAAAATGTGGAAAATTCGTCGCTTTGGTGGTGAAGTGAATTACTAGTGAAACAAAAAGAATAATTATTAGTCTATATCAGACTAATAATTATTCTTTTTGTTTCTCTTAATTGCTCATCATTTCGGAACTCGTTGTGTGTGGGTTGACTCACTTCACCACCAAAGCGACGAATTATAAAAATAAATGTTGACAATGTTGTACTTACACCTAATTACCTACATTATCAAGCACGTTTCAACTATTCGGGTAGCACTTGGGTGAGTTCGGGCGAGAGGGAGTGGGGCGCAACGCGCAAAAAAAAAATGTCACGGTAATGCGATGCCGTGCCATGCATTGACAAACTAAATATTTAAAGGTTTTTTTTTACAAAAAAAGATACATAATTAAATTCTCTATAAGTCTGTGCATCCCCCTGATCTAGGCCAATAAACCCTAGCTCATTCTTGTTCTGCTTGCTAACAATGTGTCTAGCTGAACCCCAATCTGAAGACTAGATTAACCACATATGACATCTACGTGTCATATGTGGTTGATCCAGTCTTCAGATTGGGGTATATCTGCTGACCGAGTGAGAGTCTAAAAGGAACTTTACGAACAGATGTTCACGGCATTTACATTTATTACACAAGAATACATTATTTAAAAATGCAAATTAATTCATTTTGACTATTACGAGTACTAGTAGAATTGGAAGGCAGTAAAATGCATGTTATAATGTGCATTAAATAGGTAATTAATGAACTGACAGACAAAATTTCATTTTTTTTAAAGCTTTAATGGCACTTTAGATTATAACTAGGTAGGTAGGTAGGTAGGTAGGTAGGTAATTTAATGAATTAATTACAGTGTAAAAGATGATCTATTTTAATTTCATTTAAAATAGGTACTCCTATTACAAAAAGTTTACGTAGGTACCTAATAATTTAGTTAACATAGCCACGAATACAACCACATGTTTTTCTTCTTCCTATTTTCATTCTGAACGCCTCATAGGTCTAGTCGTCGCAAGCGCTACTGCTGAGCATAAGGTCCTGGGTTCGATTACCAGGTTGGGCAAAGTGTTATTATAGGAGTTTTTCTATCTGGAATTTTTCAGTAGCAGCCCGAAGTCTGGATTAGTACCCGGTTGATGGCAATAGGCTCGCCCCCTATTACATGGGACTTAAACATAACTGGCGAAACGTGGGTGTACTATAGGTACCTACACCTCTGCCCAACCTTTCGGGGAAACAAGGCGTGATGTTAATTTATGTGTATTTTCGTTCTTCGTAAATAAAATCTAAAGAGGAAGACAAAGTGATGTACATGTCAGCCGAGTAATGGCAAGGTGATAATAATTGAATGCTTAGCGAACCATACACATTTCAAGGTGAAGATCTCCCATGTTTAACCGAAACTATTTCTGTCCGCTATAACAGAACATAACCGAGGAAACTCTCACGAACTATTTAGTCTACAGGAAAATATACAAACGCAAGTATTCTATCGGTTTTGTTCGAATATTTCTTTTCCGCCCTCAATTTACCCAAACTTATCGTACCATTCAGAAAACGGAGTTCGTGCGCTAAACATAATAGTTTTCATAACAAATTTCTTATTGCCATCAAAGTATTTCACACTGATCCTTATTCAAAATCAGTCCTGTAGTTTCTAAGATTAACATTTAATTAAACAAACTACCTTTCAATATTAGTTTAGAGCTTCTACAGTAAAGATAAGTAATCCGTAAAGTACATATTTGAAAATCATTCTTTTGTTTTTGTCATTCATGAATCATTATTTAATGATTCATGTCAAAAACAAAAGAATGAGATATGCTTTTTTAGGGGAAAAAAGTGTCTGTCTGTCTACGTCTGTCCGCCTGGCACAGTCAATTTCCTCCGAATCTAATGGAACGATTAAGTTGAAATATGGTACACATATTAATGGCATTTATGGCGGCAGGGAACACAGTGCCGGCCGTCTCTTATCAGTTATCAGTCTACGGTATAATTCTTCGTTGTTGGTAGATCGGTAGGTGGTTTTCAATCACACACAACACTTAACTCAAAATCAAAGCAATTGCATTCAATTACAGACACTTTTGAATTATCATTTATCAAAGAGTAATTCAGTTTGAGTTAGTAAGTGAATCTAGTCGCCCATTCCAAGACGAAGTAGGTTCCTTATGGAGAAGAACGGGCAAGAAACGCCATGGACACTCTTTAAAATCATAATATTATGTTACAGAGGCTTCTTAGACAATTATAATTTCAGTCCATCTAGATCACACTTCCATGTCGATAGATGACCCACGCTGCCGGCGCGCTTGGTCGCGGCAGTCGTCTTCCCAAAGTGGGCGAAAACATCCCTAAAAATCTTATTAAAAGCTAAATAAAACTTACAAACAATACTAAGATGCTTATCAGTTTATTATTTTATTATTAAAATAGTTTAGTTTTAGTTTAATTTTAAATGCAAAGCCGTTTTAAATTGAAAGTTTCATAAGTAACTTTGTTTCTTTTTCTCGAATGTTAATCAAATAACAGGTTTTCATATAGAAATGTGATTTAGTTCTTGTATCAAATTATAACATTCGAGACAGCCAGGTAAATGGTTGTTTATGGAGATGTGAAAAAATTCAGGGCTACTTAGTACATATAATGAAATTAAAAGGAAAACTATCACAGCTAAGTGGGCTTTACAAGTTAACGAGTAATATATAACATTCGAGACAGCCAGGTAAATGGTTGTTTATGGAGATGTGAAAAAATTCAGGGCTACTTAGTACATATAATGAAATTAAAAGGAAAACTATCACAGCTAAGTGGGCTTTACAAGTTAACGAGTAATACCGACCAACTTAAATTTGCAGTCGGAGAATTGATTGTGGCATATCTTGGCCAGCTTTTTCTACAATATTGGGTGACCCCAGATCATAACAGAACTTACTATGTCAAGTGTGTAATTGTTCATTTGACTTTAACCCAAAAGTCATTCATGTTCTCTTTTAATTTGAAGTATACTAGTTTTAACGAGAACATCACAATTAATTTTAATAATATTAGTTTCTAATTCACAAAGAAGCCAATAGATGGCAGCAGTCGATATTAACACGTTGTATCGATTGTAACAATATCCCGCCGAGAGGGCGTAATTATTAAGATTATGATAAATTGGAATAATTAGTTTGTTACGAATAAGAATTAAGTAATAATCTTAACAGGTCGCTCTTGCGGCGACATTTTACATATATATAGTTTTAAAGTTAATTCGGAAAATAGATGAAAATTGACCAGTCCCTCTTTATCTCCGAAATTACGAAACCCAACATTTTGAAAAAATTGCAGATAACATTTCTATACTTATAGATTACAGGAAAACCTATAAGAAGTCTATGGTCTTCAAATAACAGGTAAATCTCTTAATATTGTGCTTACAAACATACATTTGCAGTTGCAGGAGTGTATGGGATAACATAATTTTCATTTACAATGCTATGTTTGTTTTTGGGATATTTCATCCCAGCTACGGAACTCTTCATTGTGCGTGGTCCGAAACGCAGTTGGCCGGTTTACTGTACGTACATAGGTATTACCAAAGATTTTTCAAAAGTGCCTTTTAAGTGCCTATTCGAAATAAATAATTTGACTTTGATTTTGACTTTACTAAATTCTGTGAACGACACAGGGGAATATTGGCTAAATTACGTTTTTTTTGTGAATTTTATTGCGATAAGTTTTAATTGGTACATTAAAGACTTTTTTTTCACGCGGCTGCCTAGAACTACACTTATTGGAGCCAATATTTACAATTTTCTTTTGTATTTACCGCTTAGTAAGACAAATAAAATACGCACAATCATTGTAATAATTATAGATCTCACATGTCAATCAATCTGCCTGCCTTTTCCCAACTATGTTGGGCTTCCAGTCTAACCGAACCAGTATCCAGTATTTTACATGGAGCAACTGCCTATCTCACCCATAACCCAGTTACTGAGTAACATGACACCCCTTGGCAAGATCTCGCAAGTATCTAAATTAAAGGAAACTCACGGCCATATGAATTAGTGATCCCTTAATTCCCAAACGTACTTTTTATAATAAAACCTAACTATAACATACCTTTCTATAAATAAGTGAACAGCAGGCGACCCGGAACTTCATGCCCATATGTAGGATGGCCATCATATACGGATGCACGATGAACACGTTGAGCGCAGAACACAGGACCACGGCGCCGGCATACATGTAGGCCTCTTCCTGCTTCATAGTGTGCCCAGGACTGTAGTACTCCACCAGCTTTCCCAGGAACACTGGCTGTGCAATCCTGGTGTTGTAATCACAATTATATTGAATTTAGTTTTTATTGTTGGACCGATAAAGATATGGTATGGGATAGAATAGAGTACTCTTTCTTAACATAAAACATAACATAATATCACGCCGTTTCCCCGAAGGGTTGGGCAGAGGTGTTCAGTCACGAGCACTAATATGTATACACTTAACAACTTTTAAAAGTAATTTTCTCCCACTGTGTTGATTGTAATTTTATGTCGTTACGAACATTGTATTTTGGAACCCATGCTATTATTAAATAGGTCTTACCTCAATGTTGCAGTCGTAATTCCACGAAAAAATCGCTTTTGTATTTGGCTAAGTGTATACACATTAGTGCTCGTGGACTGTACCTATAATACACCCACATTTCGCCAGTTATATTTAGAGCCTATTGCCATCTCCCGGGCACAAATCCAGACTCCGGGCAGCTACTGAGAAATTCCAGATAGAAAAACCCAATAATAACACTTTGCCCAACCTGGGAATCGAACCCAGGACCTGCTCAGCAGTAGCGCTTGCAACCATTACACCAACGAGGCAGTCGCTCTTTCTTATGTACACCATAAAAATTACAGATATAAATGTAGAAATTTTACATAGGATGACACAATGGGCGGTCTTATCGCTAAAAGCGATCTTTTAAAGACAACATTTAGATGGATTAGGGGGGAAGGAGACAATACTACCGGTATCCGCTTGAGGCAAATTCACATTGTATGTATTTGTCATTCTTTGAAAGTTTTATGAAATGGCTATAACATAACAAATCAACGTAGGGTGTCAATTTCCTTAACAATTAATTTCCTTGACTGTCCAAATAATTGTGTTAAACAGTAAAATAAAGTTCACAACATTTCCAAAGTCAGTTACAATTTCAGTAACTGTTGATTGATTTTTCTATGTGAATGTAACCCATTCCTGCAGCCTTTGCAACATAAATCTAACAATGAAAATAATTACCTTAAACATTTTGGTAATAATTCCTAATTTAATGTAGTAAATACAAAGAACGAATACTAACTTTTAAAACTAAAAACAGTTCAAAATGTGTAAACGTATGGTGAAGTAAAAAAATGGTAAATAAACTAGGAAATATCTATCACTGCAGATCAACAAGGAAGTAATAAGAAATATCACGTGAGATATTGATATTGAGAACTTGATCTTTTGGCGAGATAAGACAAAAAACCCGGCCTTACTAATCCTATAAGAAGTCACCTGTAATCTCAAGTTAAAATTTTCCGCCTACGAAAATCAAGACGCTCTCATCCGGGATTATCTGGCTTCCATAGAAGTACCTATTTAACAAACCTAGTTACATCAAAAACGCCAAAATATTATTGCCAAATCGTAAAAAAAATCTTTAAAAATGTAAACCATTAACACTAAATCTGATAAACTAAACACTATCAGTTTGTCAAGTAATTGTACGGTTTAATAGCGGCTTTAGTAACAATATTTTCTATGTTAATTTGTTTTTAATCTTTCTTGGCATCAATTTCAGATATCTAGATTAGTAGGCTTATTCCGGACATCTGTGAGTTATGAATCGAATCGAATTTGTTTTAATTAGTTTAAAAATGACAATACGTCATAATGCGAACCAATTATGTGCATCAAAATCGATATAACTCAAACTCGCGGAGTTAACCTGCTGACAAACCCACACCGGACGTAAAAGTTGAACAGACTGATTTATCTAAATTAATACAGACATCCTAGTAAAACAGGACTAACAAAACAAGATGGTCTTCTAGCTTAGAATAATATAGTTAATTAATACTGCACATATATACAGGCTATTGATGAGTACACATTTCTTATAAAATTATGTGAAAAAAAAATTTTTTTTTCACGCTTCATTTTGTCACTTGAATTGGATTTGCACAAATTGAATTGGATATGCTTTTTTCTAAAGGAAAAAAGTTCAGTATGACGCGGACGAGTTGAATACCCCCTCCCCTAGACAAGTGAAGGTGACTAAATCATCAGCCTGCATAAGATATAAGTAGTTTCTATTTCAATTCTCCAGCCAGTGCACAGGCCAGCTTAAACCACAAATCACTGTTTAGTGATTTGTGGTTTAAGCTGGCCTGTGTACTGGCTTACGTTTAGTGGTAAACGAATTTAAATAAAAATTCTGTTTCCATCAATCATTTGAAGATAACAGTGATGGAATTATGTTTTATAAAGGCATGTTTAGCGTTAAGGCTCCTACATACTGGCGCGACTTGTCGCGCGACGCGTCGCGACACAAAGACACCGCGTGTAGCGCTACAAGCGGTGCCTTTGTGTCGCGTCGCGTCGCGCGACAAGTCGCGCCAGTATGTAGGAGCCTTGAAACGTACTCGTACTTAATTTTTAATGTCACCACTACTCTCAAAATGGTGAAGGAAAACATCGTGAGGAAACCGGCATGTCCTCGAACCAAAAATTTTAAGACATGTGACATCCACCAACCCGCACTGGGCCCGCGTGGTGGATTACGGCCCACTCCCTCTCACAGAGAAGAGGCCTGTGTCCCAGCAGTGGGAACATTACAGGCATGTTGTATTTAATGTTTTATGGCATGTGGGCATAAGTGTAGTTAATTCACAATGTACTCTACAGTTACCTACAAACTACATACAACTACACACTACTTTTTCTATGTAAGCTAACTTCGTCTCACTTGTTAGTGCTATTATAAGCGTTGGCCACCTGAACACGGAGTTCTAGCAAACGCTTGTGCATGTCCTTGTGAGTCGACTTCCCGAAGTAGCCTATGAACGAGCCCAACATGCGAGGCTGTTGGATCCTGTAAGAGTAAGGAGAGGTTAGGATGGGAAAGGAGTTATATGGTAAATTAGTATAGACTTTGGGAATGTCGGTTTTTAGAGCTAATAGGAGTGGCGGTTTTTAGGCCCCCGGTAATGACAATTTTTGAAGTATCGGAGGTTTTTGGAACTTCTGAGAATGAACGTTATTGGAGCTTCTGAGGATGTTGGGTCTTAGGAGCTTCAAGGGATGTCGCGTTTTGGAGGCTATGCAGTTGGCTACATTTCGTTGATTTACATTCACAGTATTTTAGATTTTTATGTCGTTGTTTTTCGTCTGTATGTCATACAATTTATTCCCCACATCTACCCGTCTAGTTTACATTAGTTATAACAGTTTGTAATTCCGTAAAAGCAATTATATATACAAGTGCATGTTCATTTTATTATATAAAAAAACTTTATTGTATTGTTAGGTAACTTTGATGTTATGGGATTACATTTTTTTACACATTTTCCGGAGAATTAATCTTTGTATTTATACGCTTAGCAACAAATCATTTTCGATAATTACAAAAAAAAAAACATTTTAAAGCTTGCAAAAGTAGGATTGTTAATGTGGCATTGAGACTTGCAAATAATTTAGATATACCAACGATTTAACGACAACTAATACAAGGTGTCGTTTTGCATCCTCGTCAAATTTCAGGAGGCTGCTATGAAAGACATATATAATCAAATAAAATTACGATACCTGTTCAATAATTAATACGTACTTGTTTTATTAGTTATTTAAGTTTGACAGTATTTTTCACAGAACAGAATCACCCTGTTGCGTATGCGGTGGTGTGTATAAAAAGGCAGTTACAGTGCGGTATCACACGGGCCGCGTTTTAACATGCGTGTCCCTCACATGCCGATTTCCGAAAATTTAAAAAAGAAAAAAAATAGTTCTATGTAGGTACTTATTTTATTATTGATTCGTGTCGGGAATCATTAGCATAGTTAGGTACCTCCTTGAATTTGATGAGGATGCAAAACGACACCTTGTAAGAAAATGACCGTGTAAAATATTACATAATTTTTAATAACGGTTTAATGTCTCCAAGTCAACGTGTAAAACGTTGACTTGGAGACATTAAACCATTTTGCCACAGAAACGTGATGTAACGGTACCCACCTAGGTAAGTAAATCATGTGTTTAAGTAATACTGATAAGCACCCATATTTTTACATCAATTCCCGACTATTTCTAGTACTCGATAGCCGCACTGATTGCTTCAGAACTTTAGATGCAATACAAATGTATGTTATCTTATCAAAACAGATTTAAGATATGGGATTGTTTATACTACTGTTAATAATACAATTACAATTGTTGATTGTCGTGATATTGTCAGTCAAATTGAGTCAATAATCCGTCTTATTACAAAACAAGGATTATCTTCAGAGAGTTTAAATTATTGAGCCATTTTTGAATTTTGAACTTTATTCCGACTACGTTAAAGTTCTTAATGAAAAACTGTCAACTTAGTACCGGACTAAATAGTGAGTTTTGTATAAAGAACTGCATTTCAATCATAGTAAAGTTCTTATTACGAAAACTGGTTCGATGGTTTAAACCATGTCAAAAGAAATCTTTGTTTTGTAATAACACCGGTTTAGGTCTATCAATAGATAGGTAGCATATTTGAAGTACCTACCTACCAATTTTTTTTTTCTCATACGTTATCAATTCAGTACACAAATACGGTCGTAGGAATTAAATCAGAAAATGGCTTATTATCAACTTTTTTAATATACGGTACTAGCTGTTGCCTGCGACTTGGTCTGCGACCCAAAATAAAAAGTAGCCTAAGAAGTCCGTGTCTAGGGCATGGTCTACTCATGTGCCAAATTTCATCCAAATCCATTCAGCCGTTTTAGCGTGAAAACGTAACAAACAAACAAACAAACGAACAAACTCACTTTCACATTTATAATATTAGTTAGGATTAACCATTTTATTATATAACCATTTATTTTTTTATTGACACAAGAAAAGAGAGACCTATGCCTTGCAGTGGATTAAGTCGGTTGGATGATCAATTTGATGATGAACCATTGTATTTAATACATACCTAAATTGGCGGGAAATCAAAAACTCAGCTCGCCATATTGGTTAACCAAATAGAACAAGTTGAAAAAAATTGTGTGGTTGTTACATCTGCTTAAACAATATACCTATCCATAACTACGTAGGTGTGTGACTTATATGTTTGTAAGTATATCAATTTGCATGATTGTAGGTAATTAATAAACGGATCGTTGTACATTGTTACTTTTTCGTGGAAACATAACTAGTTTGCAGTGTCTGCGGTCCTTTTAAAATAAGCAATAATATAATTTATTACTATTTTATTATCTTTATAATAGTAAGTGCTTGCTTTTATAAAAATCTACGTGTTGAACAGCTGTGAATGGTATTCATTATAATTAGTGTCCGACCGAAAATGGATTATCAGCCGAAAACGAAAAAGAAGCCTAGGCTTTAGTCTTATTTTCGGCCGAAAACGAAAAAGATTTACACATTGAAAAATATTTATAATACACTGAAATCTGGTTTGTTTTTTTACACCTAGGGAGAGAAAGAGCAAATATAGGCTTTAAAAGAAATACAACACGATTATTCAGAGATAATTCAATAATCACATATTTCACAAATCTTTGTCAATTTGAGAGAAAAAAGTTCAAAATCCATTATATGCACGTTAAAAAAAAATACATCATAACCTCGCTTCACAACTTCAAAACAATATCGCCTCCGTTTAAGTCAGCTAAGTGAAACCACGAGGGACCCGATTAACCCGGAAGTTAGCCGAACTTTACCTGATTATGCAGAGCTTTACGAAGTAGGCCGATTGACGCGCGACGTTTCGCGAACTTCTAATTGTCTGCTTGGCCGAAGCTTCGGCTGGTTTATGACCGAAAACGATAATATGTCCGAATCATGTGTTTTTGGCCGAAAATGGCTGAAAACGAAGACGAAGTTTCGGCCGGTCACTAATCATAGTAGCCATTTTTATCCATATAATTAAATGAGTTTTTACCCTAGAACTAAAACAGAGACTCAATAGATAGATATAATACCCTTTATTATGTACCTACACCAATAATAACAGATAAAAAAAGACATGAAAAAATAAAATTATATGTAACAACAGGGGTTATAATTTTCATTTGTCAACAAAAATAAGTGCTTGAGACAAGTTATAGGAGAAAATCACGAACAAGCTCGAGTGAGACTTGTTTTCTGCATTATTTATTTTCATTTTAGAAGTGGTCATAAGAGACTGAAAAGTGACATGCGGAAAAGGGCCGAACATCCGCCAAATACAAATACGCACTCAGTGAAAACAATACACTTTTCCTTTAGAAGCTTCTAATTATAATATCAAATACTTGTTCACAAAGAAACAAGAGTACCTTAGTACTAAAAAGCATGAGGAAAACCGCAGACCACGACAGATAAGTAGTTGAGGCGCCTCGCGTTACGTCAGCTGTGTTTTTATTACATTAGTCTCAAATATTTTGACGTGACAATAACCTGGTACGAAATACACAGGACTGATTGTGGAGTTTGTGAATTGCTTTGGCGCCTCTCATTGCCTAGAGCAATATTAGGTACCTATAATATACAGTTCTTTTTTAAAATTCTGTGTCCAGAAAGTAAATGCTTAAGTACTACCTATACCTAAATGGATTTTGAAATTCTAAGTAAACTTAAGCCGCCCTGAAGACCGTGTTTGAAAAACTATTTTGATTTATACAAAATCAAAGTTAAGAAAGACATTTTATAGACATAATGACATTGAATTATTATCTGTTTGGCTGCTGGGGTGGCTATTAGTCACAAGCTCACAAGCATTTTCACATGACAATAGGCCGGCTGGTACAAAGTACACAGGAAGGAGGATTGATTATGGACAGTGTGGAATGCATCGACGCCGACGCCTCTCATTGCGTAGAATAATATTAGCTTTAATATTCAAACAACAGAGATAAGGTCGCTATGAATCATTTATTGCAATGCTGAACAAACTGTAAATATTTTGTTATTGTGTGGGTTTACAGCTTTCTGTCTATCTTCATTTGTCTTGACTTAGGGTTGATATGAAAATATGAACGTGTACATAATTTTAATTATGTATGTATATGTAAAATTAAATATGACTTAGGGTTGAAATGAACGTAGTACTTAAGTACTATGCATTTAAATTATTAATACAAAATATTAAATCTGGAAGTCATGTTTTTTAAATGTGTTGGACTTTGAACTCGCCTTTTCTTAAGGTATCGTCTGTCTATTATGGTTAATTTTCGGCAAAGATGTAAATCCAATCGCTAAAACATACAACTAATGGACTTGTACCCGTGACCTTGTTTTCTCACACGCCATACAAAGTCCATTTCATTTGCTTATGTTAGTAAACATTGCTACCCAGTGAGTATCCACATTTTTTGATGTGTAAATCTTTCCTGGGCGAGTGATTTCGTGAAAAGGGACGACAGTGTGTAGGCAGGAAGTGACAGCTTGAGCATGGAATAAAGGCTCCTACATACTGGCGCGACATGTCGCGCGACGCGACGCGACACAAAGACACCGCGTGTAGCGCTACAAGCGGTGCCTTTGTGTCGCGACGCGTCGCGCGACAAGTCGCGCCAGTATGTAGGAGCCTTAAGTAAATACTTTTAATAGCATGAAAGAAAAAAAAAAGAAAGAAAGAAAAATTGTTTATTCTGCACAAACAAAACGCACATTATAAAAAATTACATAAAATACACACATATACAAAGTAGCTAAAAGCCTCTTAATCAACCCATATAAGTTTGACAATCCTGTCGATTACGTAATATTTACTCTATGTCGCATGGAATTAGTAAGTAATATAGATTGTAAATAGAGGGGGTCGAATTTCGACAAATGGGCGACCACTAGTACTCGTAATTATTAATTATTCGAATGAATATTTCAGTATTTAGCTTTTTTAAATTTCTGAGATTAAAATCTTTCGCTGCTCAGTTGCTTATTACCAAGGTGAGATGTCAGATGCATCTTATGCGACTATTGTAAGGCTCGCTCGTTTTTTTTTTCCAATAGACAGTATTGAAAAGACAATGCTGTGTTTTACACATAAGACACTCATGATCTAAGTGCTTCAGATAATATTTCAGTTATCACTTAACAGATAATAACAAAATATTAATTAGTCTCTTAGCCTTAGTTATAAAAAACATTTTTTTTTCAATAATTTACAGTAAGCACCTGAAGTACTTACTAAGGACATCTAGAAGTTTGTACTATCTGAAGTACAGCTTTTTTATCTTTATATAAATACTAGCTGCGCCCCGCGGTTTCACCCGCATAAGTCTCGATCCCGTGGAAATATCGGGAGAAAAGTATCTTATGTCCTAACCCAGGTCATGGACTACTCATGTGCCAAATTTCATCCAAATCCGTTCAGGCGTTTTAGCGTAAAAGCGTAACAAACAAACAAACTCACTTTCGCATTTATAATATTAGTTAGAATAATTCTTCTGTACGTGTGTATGTCACTGGACTCGTCCTAAACGGCTGGATGATTTTTGGGTGTGTTTGAGTGGGTCTCTGAATGGTTCAGATTCGCAATTGGACCCGGTAGGTGGCGCTGTTCGGGCAGGACAACGTCTGCCAAGTCCGCTAGTCAAAATAAATTAGTGCTATTAATAAAACCTATGATGTCGGGCAATACTTTTTACAATAGGCTAATTTAATAGATTTACTGGGAAACCGACCATCGGTCAGTGTCGCACTGCATAGAAAAGAAAGAGAAGCGCGATGACACAACGCTTGTAATTTATTGCAAAATATGAAGCAATTATCTATTTTACAAAAAAACTATTGATTGGATAAAAAAAATAAAACACTATTATGCTAATATGTTGCTTGTAGAATAATATGACAAAAATAACAATGATTGCATGTATATTAGTATGGTTTTTAATTGTTTAAATACTTTTTTAGATGTATCTTCGTGTTTTTTTTCTATCGTATCAAATTAGTTGTATTATGTTTTCAACACACTATCTACCTAGCATATATCCTGAATATATTTCTTATATCTTCTTATATCTTATATTTTTCTGATTTTGTTTACTGTAGTGGATCATATACTTTTAGGCATTATAAAACTTACAAAATTTGCGTTTAGGTCCTGTAGTCCCCTTAAACATTACACTACGTTCCCTTAATTTCGTGATTCCCCAAAGTTACTTAGGAACGATAGCAACACTATTACATAATATAATGTCTAAGCTAAATTCAAACTAATTAAATTGGAATTTCTGCAAAAAAAAATACTTTAGTAAAAAGTAAAAATACAAAACATAAAGGAGGCAATAAATAGATCTTTGTTGTTAAATTTGGAGCAGTGGTGGCCCAGTGGTAACGGCCGCGACTTACGAGTTGTAGTTCGTAGGTTCGAACCCAGACAGGCGCTTTACTTTGTGTAAATTATTTCATAACCACTGCTCTCAAAACGGTGAAGGAAAACATCGTGAGGAAACCAGCATGTCCTAGAACTAATAATTCGAAGACATGTGACATCTACCAACCCGCACTTCCTCTCACAGAAAGGAGGCCTGTGTCCCAGCAGTGGGAACATTACAGGCTGATTATGTGTATGTTGTTAAATTTCTCCGACTGCATGAGATTGTTTAGAGTATTAAGTTATTTAAATTGTTTCCACCTTTTATAAAGTTTACATAAAACAGTCGGGTTTTTTTTATTTTAAATTTACTTTGTTATTTTAGACTTTTTTTTTCACGTTAATAAGACCTATTATACGGTTATATGTGAACTTTATCACAGCTTTATTATAACTTTTGAAAATTTAAGCGAGAATGGTTGCTACCAACTTTAAACCGTTATAGTTCCTAAATGGTCATTCAAAATGGAATATGGTAAGACAAACAGTGATAGGAATAGGTAGTGCCTGTTAGCCTAAACTTCGAAGAACAGAGACAAGAAACGGAGACTTCCTTAGGACTAAATTATTTCCGGCACATCTGTCTCGAAATTTCGAGACAACACTTAAATACATTTAAAAAAATGTGTTATTTGGAATAAGTAATTCGTCTATATTTATCTAACGTTTGTCTATAAATGTGATAGTTTGTATGGATGTCCATTACTCAATGCCACTGAAAATGCTGATTTTGGTAGTGATATAGATTAAGGTGTGGAATAGCACATATGCTACTTCCTATTAAAAAAAAAGTATAGTTCCCATGGGATACAAAAACAATAGTACACGCGGGAAAAGCCGCGGGCATTAACTAGTAAAAAAACAAAACGTAAGGGTCCTTTCACACCACCGATATTGTCTGGCGATTTTTGGAGATTTCTATGCAAAAAAAAACGAAAGAAAAAATGCTCAAAAATCGCCGGTCGATATCGCTCTAGGGTTCATTAAATAATTAATGGGCTCTAAAGGAAAAATAAAACACATAGAATATTGTTGTAACAAATATATGTATATTTATATTATTTTAAAATATGACGTAATTGGAAACCATGAAACAAAATGTACAGAAGGAAAGATTTAAGAAACAAATTTATGTTTATCTATCTTTAAATATCTATGTCATATTTATTTTACTGACGTTGAGGGATGCAATTTTTACTCAAATCAAAGTACAAATTAACCTTTGAAGTTTACAAATTAATATTTGAAGCATTTAGGACAATCAGTTTTAATACTGAACTACTAACTGTTCGGTTTTGATAAAGAACTTGATGCATCAAAAATTGCTAAGAATTTGAAAATCTTTATTTGTGTTACAAATACCATAAAAAATAAAGAACGATTTTAATTTAATCATCGTGATTCGATTCGTCAAGTTCAGTATCAGAACCGAAATTTTCTTTGTCAGATGAGTCATCTAAGTTAAAATACACAATCATAATTTTTTCTATATTTTCAACTGTCAGGCGATTTCTTTTTATGTTAAGAATCCATTTATAAGTTGAAAATGACCTTTCAACATCAACTGAGGTTAAAGGCGCGTACATATAGTATGATCGCTCATCCTTTCCTGCTGTTATCGCTTCACATATGTCTCTAATTTTATCTAAACCGGGATTTCTGTCCATGACATTTACGAGTTTATTTTTTATAAGCTCAGATGAACACCAGCTAAGCACAGTTCTCACGTGATCAAATATTTCAAAGGATTCCGTTAGAGTTAAATTCGATTTTTGTAATTTCTTTAATCCAATTTGTTTATCTTTAAAATATTCCTCAATGTAGTCCAAGTCCGACTTCAAGTTTTCCTTTTGAAGAACATTTTTGGCACACCTAATAGATAGCGCGTCGGAACTTCTTAAAAGATTTACAATTGTTTTAATTTGATCATAATATTTTGCATAATATGACACTGCCTCCAACCAAGTACCCCATCTTGTAATAACGGGTTCTGGAGGAAGCGGCATGTGGGGAAAGGTGTTTTTTAACAAGCGCACTCTATTAGGTGATTTTAAAAATATTTTTTTTACGTTTGAAATTAATTCATCTACATCTGAGTATTCGTATCGTATTTTTTTGCCACAAGATTCAGTGCATGTGCTAAGCAAGTGACGTGTATCATGTTGGGCAAATAATTTTTCAGCACACGTCCCGCTTTTAGCATATATGCTACACTATCAGTGCATAATACAGCAACGTCTCCTACTTTGGATTCATACAAATCGCACCACATTTTCAAAGCAGTCTATTACAAATTGGGCAATTGTGCTCCCATTAACAATTTCTAGTACTTTGCAAGCAACTAAAAATGGTTTTTGTGTGATCGCATTTAAAGGTTTTACAAGTAAATGTACCATGTATCTGCCTAAAAAATCAGTTGTCTTGTCTAAAGATACCCACAGCTTTTGATTTGCAATTTGTTCATAAATCGAGTCAATTTTAGTTTTAAAAATCTTATCTAAATAAACTTTTCTCAGCAATGATTGCTCAGGAAGCTTTTGTCGATTTGTACAATTGCAACAAATATATTTATGGAAGAATTTTTTGAAAGCGGGGTTGTTTACTTGAATCCAAGGTATATTACATAATATGAGAAATTGTACTAGGTCCAAATAAAATTCTTCATTTGGTTTTTTACTTGTCCCTTTGTGTTTCGGACCTTTAACGTGCCTCTTGACACTACTAAGTTCAGCTGTTATACTGCTCTCGCACTTAGAACAGTAAATCAAATTACTGGCCGGGTCGTAATATAATTCAGGATGAAGTCCAATCCAACTTTGTACTGTTGCTTTCTTAGGCTTGTTCGCCATCTCCAATCTTACTGGTCTCCAAAAAGATGTACGATGGCAAGTACCTAAAATAAAATAAAATTTTAAGTTTTCCATGCCTCAAAAGGAATAACGAACCTTTATAGAAACAGGGAGGTGGAAAGGAAAGCGGGAGAGGTGCGCGCATTCCAGCTAGGTGCATCGATTGTATCGATTTAAAGATTTTATTCTTTCATTTTACGCTCTAATAAAGAAAAACGGTTAGATAATATGAACACGCGTAACATCATTGTTATTGAAATTTTTTTTTCGCATTTTTGTCAATGCGCAAAAGACATATTTCTTTTTGGTTCAAATATTAAAAGAACCGGCCAGAAAAATAATATATTTTGATAGAATTCGTCCACCTTAGCAATACTTTATGACACCAAAGATATAACATAACTATGCTTGGTAGTATTGAAGTTCACTTTTATATTTGAACCAAAAGTTAAATGCGTATGTTTTTTTTCTTTAACTACGTTTCATACACAATAATTATCTTAAAAACTCCACTAAAAAATATCAAGTTCATACAATTGCATATCAATCTAGACTGTCAAATTGCTAGTTTAAGATAAAATAATATATACATTAATGTTCTTCTTTATATCTAACTTACTGTTTGTTTCCCTACAAGAAATAAAATAAATAACTTTAGCAAAAACATTAAAAGTAATAAATGTTGACTTACCGTATTATTTGATGTAGACAGACAGGAACAATGTTATTGCAGCAAATCGTAATCCATAAATTCAAGCCAAAGTAGTCGTATTAAGAAGATCCAATGAACCAAAAAACGAGCGAGGGTGAAAAACAATATTCACAAAAACAATACAGGAAGATGCGTACTTAACAAACCGAAGTACAGGATTGAAGTGAAGGTAACCTGCGCGCACGCGGGGCGGTAAGGAGTAGGGGGGGAGGGGGTATGTAGACCCTCCCCGCGCCGCACAGGTATGCGACCATGGCGGTTACCTTTTGTAATTTCTAAGAATAGATAACGAAACGCGCTGCCGTAAAATGTGATAATGTGATACCATTATTATGCAATTATTTTAATATCATGCACATTTTTAAATATACTTTAGAAATATATTTCATTAAGATGAAAGAAAAAAAGGTATTTGTATTTTCATTTGTAACTAAATATTTGCACATCATGTATAACGGTAGAATGTAAAGGGACCTCATTAATATTAAGATCATACCACTTTGTATACCTACATTCTGGCAAATAAATGAATTATTTATTTATTTTAAATACCGATAAAATCAAAATCAAAGCATTTATTTCAAATAGACCATTTACGGGCACTTTTGAATAGTCAAATGTCGGTCAGTCCAAGAAAAGTGAAGCTAAATTGCACGTTCCAAAGAGTAGGTCTCTATGGAGAAGAACGTGCAAGAAACTCCATGGACACTCTTTTAAATCATATTATGTGTTACATATAATGCCTTTTTTACACTTGAACTTTAGAAATCTCATTAAACGTAGCCGAGAGTGAGCTAGAAAGAAGATATCGACGGTTAAAAGGTAATAAGGCATAAGCGACATTTTGGTCCAAAATTAGTTATGAATGCCATCCTACTTTACCTCTATTTTTAAGCAGGATGGCATTCATAACTCATTTTCGACCAAAATGTCGCTTATGCCTTATTACCTTTTAACCGTCGATATTTACTTCGAAACGTGTACGGCTTCTTATTCAAACATTGTGATTCATTGTGTATTACGATCAATAAGTCATTTACAAAATGTTCTCCAAAAAAAAATTCAGAAAATTTTATGGTTGTAACGACTGTGTATGTTATTTATTATGATATATCTAGTCGCAAACTTTAGGTAAATATAGACGAATTACTTATTCCAAATAACTTTTTTTTTAAATGTATTTATGTGTTGTCTCGAAATTTCGGGACAGATGTCTCGGAAAAAAAGTTAGTCCTAAGGAAGTCTCCGTTTCTTGTCTCTGTTCTTCGAAGTTTAGGCAAATAGGCACTACCTATTCCTATCACTGAAGATAAACCTAAAGGTGATTTTCAAATACCTATTCAATGATATACCCCATTTGACATAGGTCGTCGACTTATTTTTTTTCTTTTTCACAATATGGCGTTTGGTTGTCGCCATATTATATTTTGATTACTGTCATGTCTTCAGTGACACTCACGAAATTATGACAAATCGATTGACGTAAGAATCATCAAAAGCGGCCCACGCGTGTGGTCACTAAACATACATAAATACATACAATATGTAACAAAAACCCTGTTGTTCCTTTTAGGAACGTATACATTTACCTATAATAAGGACATTGATGAAATTATAAATTTAAAAAATTAAGCATTGGCTAGTAGAGAGGTCAAAATCAAATAACTATTAAAATCGACACATTCCAACAAATGTTTAGATTAACCAGACAAATCGCTCCACCAACTAAGAACGGCCATGCACCACCACCCACCGAATCAAGAAAGAGCTGTTAATCTGTATCTGATTTTACAAGTACATCTTTATTTCGCTAAATAGCCTCGGCGCATAATTTTGGTATCGCAGGCGGGGACAATCAAAAATTACACCATAATTCAGGTTATTCGACTGTCCCCCGCCTTGAAGAACAAAATTATATAGATTATAATGCTTGTTTTTTCCCTTTTCAGTTATGTGTTTTTGCAGTCGGGTTTTTTGTTTTTTAAATAATTTATTTTATTAAGCTTTTTAGTTTTATTAATATATATATTTGAAAATTACTCATTACTAGCTTTTATTTGATATCAATATTGTTGCAATTAATTAAAAAAAGTCTTCACCTCCTTTGTTTTTGTATTTGCAGATGCAATTTATAAATATTATATAGCCTATGTCACTTCCACAATTAAGACGAATCTAACGACACCTCTTATGTTAAAATCCATCAAGCCGTTTAGGCTACAGAGCGTGCCAAAGAAATAGACATACATACATACATACATACATACATACATACATACATACATACATACTCTCGAAAAACATTACCCTCCTGAGACAGTCGGGTAAAAATCACGTTTCTTGTTTCTTTAACTTTTTACTTTATTTCATTTTTATTATTAAATTTGTTGTCATAGCGGCCATAATAGAAGTACCCACTCTCTGAAAATGTCAAGTGTCTATAACTATTATGGTTCAAAAGATATAGCTCTGTGACAGACGGACGGACGGACAGCGGAACCTTAGTAATAGGGTCCCGTTGGCACCTTTTGGGTACGGAATCCTATAAATAAGCTTAAGGTTGGTCATGCATGATTCCAATTGGTCGATTGTACGTACGTAGTTATTTCTCGCCCAATGTTTAAAGGAAATAAAATGTATTGAACTACTTGGCAACACGCATAATGAGTAAGTCAATGAATTTAAAATTGTTGTAGTATTGTACTACTGAAGGTTTCAGTTGCCAAATATATGCCAGCTAGTTTTTTCATGAGGAACGAAAGATAGTTTTGAGTTATTTTTGTTCTACTTCTTAGAATTTATTTATCACAATATTTGTTAAACTGATACGCATTTCTGCTACAATTCTTATTCAGAATTTGATCCATATCGGTATTATAGAAATCCACTATATCAGGCATCCACCCCGAATGTCGTGGATGTAGCCTTGATGACATGATTCATTAAGGCGCAGAGATATGATTTTAATGACTTTTAAATCTGGTATTACGTACATATAATGCAAGTAAGTTATGCAAGAAATGTAGGGGGAAAGGTGTAGGAGATGATTCACGTAAGGGTTCTAGAAGGCTTGTAGTTTAAAATATATTCAATTTTAATACAGATGTAAAAGCGTTTATTCATAGTAAATTTATCTGTCTACCTGTTGTCATACTCACAATGTAAATTTTTTTGTTCTAATAATATTATATATTTTTTTTTTTAAACTCTACCAAAGAATCATCTTGTACACCCAAGATCTTGTGTCCAAGATGATCCCTACGGTATGGGCAAGATGATCCTGGGGATCATGTTGCCCTATTTTGGGAATGTCCTAGGTTTTGGTAGAATTAAATAAAAAAAATTGTGTGTGAAAGGTGGCCATCTAAAACCAATTGCACTGGGACCTCTGCAGAAGGCTTCGTGTTGTGTAAAAAAATATCACACCATTTGGTAAAAACTTCCAGATTCATCCATGCAGATGAATTACATGCCTATATGGAACCCGGCGGTGCACCATCCATTAATTCTATCTTCATTCGAACCCTTCGAAAGATGAACATGGGTGGAACAAAAGTTCCAGAAGCAGACATGCAAATTACAGCTGTCGTTGTCTCCCCCCTTTCAGCTGATGTAACTCGTGCTACCTGTTTGCGTCCAGTTCTTGCAAACACCTTTGTGTTTTTGATGGGTACCGTAGAAACGCTCGTCTCGTCAACGTTATTGATTCGATGGCATGGATGGTTTTTCGTCTCTTAAATGGATCTTAACGCGGTATAAAACCCGTCTACCAAAGGTTTGTTAAAGGCCCGTGCTCGAGCAGTTGAAATGGATTCAGGAGCTCGAAGGGCTATCTATATCTGGTAGCTCAATTTTCTGTTCTGTCGTAAAAACTGGTTTTCTACCTAAATATTTTATTGCACCAACAGCCACTGTATTTTTGCCTTTAGCCCGCCTTTTTAGTGACATAACAGACACAAAACTGTTTACTTGTTGTTCTATAAAGCACGCCATTTTTACAGATACAGAATCCAGCGTTTTGATCATGGAGTCTTCCGACCGCTCACCACGATTAGGTTTTTTTTTATAATTACGAGGCCATAGTATAATACAAGATAAAGTACTTTTTGTTATTGATTGAAATCGATAAAATGAACGAATAAAGTCTACTACTATTTTGTCCATAATGTAGGCTATTTATTTAAGTCATGTTTTTTAGACAAAATACATTAACTAAAACATAATCTATTAACATACAAATGGTTAAAGATGGTGTACAAGATGATCCGTGCGGATCATCTTATACACCAGGACCATAATCATCTCGCCCCAACATAAACATTTTTATTCAATGTTCGATAAAATAACCAATATCTTTTCAACTGTTACCACGCCATTAAAAAAACAAAAAATACCAATAAACAGAGGTACCAATACAACAACCTTCAAATCAACTCAAATCAAATTTATTCGTAAATGCAGGTTTCAATATAATAGGATGTTATAATAAGATCGCTACATTTTGCTCGAAAGCATACAAATAATAATAAAATTAGTGGTGCCAAAATAACAGACACATAATTAAAATGAAATAACTCAAATTACTTACATACTAACACACAATTCCTTACGTACTAACACACAATTTACCCATGTAAAATAATAATAATCTAAATGTATGATTGTAATAAGCTTTACAATAGACTACCTAGATCACATTTGACTTGAAGTCAGCCTTACCATAGATCAATGTCACGTAATTTTTGTTTTTATCCACAAAAAAATCGGTTGTCACTCACGACGCCATTACGATCGACTGTGGCGTGGGAATATTGGATATATTCCCACGCCACAAAAAATAACTAGATATCGCTAATAGTTTCGTTGCAATAAAAAAGGATCATCTCACCTCAACGGATCATCTCGTACACCTTTCCCCTATGTTAAACTAGAACGCATACATCTAAATTCTATATGTCAATGGCGCCGATTCCCTTGTTCACAAACTAATCTAAATTTAAGTTCAGTGCATCTTTTTCTTTCTATTACATTAAGAAAAGGACAGAAGATAAATTTTAGTTTAGTCCTGTCAAATTAATCAGCGCTTGACGTAAATTGACGTAATTTTAGTAGGCAAGTTTTTAATCACGTCTAAACTTGTATGGAGTAGTGACAGGCGCTGATTAATTTGACAGGACTAAACTAAAATTTATCTTCTGTCCTTTTCTTAATGAAATAGAAAGAAAAAGATGCACTGAACTTAAATTTAGTTTAGTTTGTGAACAAGGGAATCGGCACCAATATTTAAGTATTATAGTAAAATACTTTATGAAATAAATTCAGGAAGTAATAATGTGTATCCAAAGCATAAAAAACGATATTACTTTTTAAACTACTTAAGATATTTCATGTTTTTTTTTCAAAAATTCATATTTTCGTTACTAAAAACCAATATTCCATATGAAATCAAACGACGCACACGACACACATTTGTATGGCCAAGGTGAACGGCGATTACCCGACCCTTAAGTTTCGAAAATTCTGAAAGAATTAAAATGCAACCTAGTACCTACAATCTACCTACACTGTTCAACTGATCAAGTGCTTTATTTACGCTTTTATCACATCCTCACAGGTGTTCGAATGTGTAAAACATTAGCTAGGAGCATAAATAGCATTAAACATACATATTTCATAAATATGTAGTCGTTCTTTACATCAGATATGAAACGTCAAGAAAAATATTGTAATGATGTAAAGACTGTTCACAAATAAATAATAATCTAATCTAATCTAACTGTCTGAAATAATATCGATAATAATATCGTATCGATGAATGGGAAATTGGCAAGAGTCGTGAACTTCATATTACGACGGCGGCAACGTAATAATGGAAATATTCAGTTATTTATAGCTCAATTTATTTAAATGTATTGCGAAATGGTTACCTACTTACTTGTAGGACACGCATTATAGCAAAAAAATATATAAAATATGTATGTGAGACACAGGTCAAAAATTTTTCTTTCGAAATGCACAGTGTGCTGCGATGAGTAAATTTCTGGGCAAAAATATTATAATTGCAAATAATTTGAGCGGTACAGTCAAAACAAAAGCCGATTACATGTATATTGAAGATGCGAGAACTGACGAATCCGCTAACGGTCGAAGGATTAATGATCCGTTTGGCTCAATTCTTTAGTCCGTCTGTGACGGACGTGTAAGCTGTTAGATAATACAGACATGCACGGCCGAGGTCACGAGCAAACAACGGTGACGTATACAGGCTACTTTGTTTGCCTATATTTTTTTGAACATGCGTTTAACGAGAAAAATATCTTCATATTTTGTCTAACCTTCAACTTGTAAACGCAGAAACGATCAGTGTGAATATTATATCGAGACTACAGCAATAATTTAGATGAGGTGTTTCCCACGAAACCATGACCTCACGTATCGATCGACCGATAATTATGTTAATTATAGATTCTTATCTATAATTAACATAATTATAAAAGTTTATCAGATATTCAATAAAACTGTCATCGTATCTAAATTCTATCGATATACAGATGTATTTTTGGTGACTGTAGACATGCCCAAGACATGATACGTGCCCCACACTTATTGTTGCTTAAAATAAGTCCAATCTATTTGCACAACATCGTCGGTCAATAACAGCGGTGGCAAGAAACAGCCATACACGTGTTTAGAAAACAAGATGATGTAATGGGAACTTCAAAGATTGATCGTACGCGGCATAAGAAACTGGCTGCATTTATTTTTTAATAACTTTGTAATCTGTTATTATGATGTCTGTAATTCTCAGCCGTTCTCGCTTTTAAATGTGTTGCAAAAGGAAGTAAGCTGCTGAATTTATACTAGTAGTTCTGCGAACAGTAGACCCCGCGAACACAAACGTTTTTTGCAAAAATTAATATACCACTAAAGTCAGCCTAGTTTTGTGATGAGAAGGTGGTCCCAGGTGCTCCATCAATCCTTACCTAGTAGTTAAAGGGCCGATTCCACTGGTAGAAATCTAAAAGTGGCCATTTACTTCATTTTGAGGAGCTATCCTGCTCATCACGCCGAAGATCCTCATCAGATCTTCACCGAATTTTTACGAGACCAACTTAAGTTACTGTATGCTACCTTTCAAATAAAAAAGAACCATCGAAATCGGATCTCATAAGGCGGATATACCTACCCAGTAGCCCCTTTTTGGAAGAACTACCCCTACAAAAAAGTCTATAAAATCGTAAAACCTGTATACCAAGTTTCGCCCAGATCGGTTCTAAAATACGAGTTTGAGTACCATCAAACTGACAGAGGAAAACAAATTTGAAGCAGAGACGTTTCACTCGCTCGGCATATAACAGAAAGTATGCGTAAACAACACTATTCATAACCCAATAGGTACCTTAGTTAACGGTGTTATTGCGACACTTATGCTTATTGTAAATATTTTTTCTATATTCCTATGCCTTAGCAAAAAAAGAACGATTCGTACATGTTAATTAGGTTGTCATGGTAACACAACAACAAGCCAATGTCATTACAAATTGTGAAACAGCTGGACATTTTTCTTATTAATTTATCACCCTATGTTTACGTGTTTGCCTCCACTACTTCGTAAAGTAATAGCTGGCAATTCTTTTAATGGCTGTCCTCGTATAGCTGTCCATCATTATTTTGTGTGTAATACAATATTGTTCGAGAAATTGTAGGCAAATTTAATTTGTTACACAAGCAACTTTAGCGACATCAATCAAATGAAGGGCGTCTTTTACGTTCTAATTAATTATAGAAGAGTGACTGCATTTCTCACTCATTTAAAAGATTCGTCTCCGTACCCATTTTTTTATGTCAATATAATTTCTTTTTAACCATCGGCCTATGGTTGATCATCCCTTGCGGCATTATATCTACCTTATGTAGGTGCCGTCCCCATTGTGCATTGGATATTTTTTTCTAGCTTGTATCGGTACAATATAACCTTGAATATAACCTTGTTCTCATCAATATCCTTTAAAAAGAACAGACTTTTCACAGCAATACGGTATCGATCGCGTTTCAGATTGCCTTAACAGTCTTTAAATTGCCAAAACAAACATGACGAGTGACTGAGCATGACGATTGTTGAATTTTTACGTCACCATGACGGCGGATATGTATAGAACAGACATCGACATAATAAGTGCTAGGCGGGCATTTCCTAGTATGATCAATGATCGACGTCACGCGAACAATGTGAACATCAGTCATTTATTTTATTTTATTCGGGAAACTTACAGCTAACTTAGACAGTGTTCTTAAACATTATGAAATTGAATGATAGAACCGCGTCGCAACGCAACGCATTGCAAAAATCATCACTTTCGTAAATAATTTTCTATGAACAATCGCACACCACAGACGGTCCGCACCGCACTTTTTTTGTATGGAAATGCACTATGCTGTGGCCAGTTGTGGCTGTAACGTTAGCTTGGCTTAAATCTTTGGTCCCTCACTTTTTTATTTAACTAGTCAGTCCAATCCTAGTCAGGACTCAGGACATGCGATCGTGCCAGGCACGACTATCTACTCGCAACGACCCATTTTAGGTGCCTTTTTTTTTGTAACGGGTTTGAAATCCTCATATATCTTAGGTTAGGTTACCTCAATTTCTTTTTTTTTAATTCCTGAAGGATTTCTCATTACGAGAATATCTAATTGCTTCTGTCCAATTATTATACTTGTATGTACTGTGTTCATGTCACGGTTCTGATGTCATGTTCATGAAATTGTCACGTTTTTTTGTGTTATCAAGAAAACCACTATCATCGTACTAATAGCTAGATATCTACTTTGTTCTCGTGATGGTCCTTTTCTTCCTAGTAACAGGAAAACCTATTTTCAAATGGAAAAACCGCCCGATGATCAGTCATTTCCCAAACCTTTGAGTAGGTGTTAATTTTTTTGTATATCAATGAGTTGTTGTTGAAGTAGTTGGATGACAATGCGGAAATATAAGGAGTAGGTAAGTATTTAACATAAAATAAAAGTATGAAAGCTATTATGTATCGACGCTTATCACTAGACTTGTCACTAGATAATTATTGTGCAACAAATTAGCAATCGGAAGCAAGACTGCGGTTTCTTGTATTCTAATAGTGAAGAGCGATAACCAAGCTCTTGAACCATGGACGTAGAATTGTGTACACGCTTGTCACTGATGCTTTTTGAATACTAATATTTATGTATGAATACCGCCTAAATCTACCTAGACAAAGGCCACGCTTATAGTCGAAAAACGGGCGGTTGTAATTCAAAGCTCGCTCCATCGTCGACTTTGTTTCTGTCGCCTCTGGCATAGACTAAGGTCAAGAGCAAACCCATCACAAAAAAAAAAAAAAAAAAAAAAAAAAAAAAAAAAAAAAAAAAAAAAAAAAAAAAAATCTTGTTTCCAATTGATGTTATTTCTATTCAAACGAATATCAAATTTACACTACAGTAACTTTAGTTGGTTCCAGTATAACTACTACCATTGATAAAGTCTTAAAAATGTTTGAAGTTGTAGCGCAAACATTGTGGGATTTTAAGGTTGTTTTTCCTAAACACATTATTTATTTACGTTTTTGGAAAATAAATCGTGGTCGCAGTAAAGACTTTTTCGTCATTTCTATCCTGGTTCTCCAGTTCCGGGGGGAATTTAGAGACTTTCCACGTCAACAAAATCACACTTGAAAGTGCTTTCGACCTCGTCAGACACGTAAATAGCACATTACACTTATAGAAAGATCATAAGGTCTCTGATATAACACCACAAAATCACAACATCTATCTCAGTGTCAATACTCTCTCAACACTTTCACCTTATTTATCTTAGAATATTACAAATATTATTTCACAAAAACACGTGATTCATAGTGTTAATTACTTTTAAATATAAACAAACTAACATGCATGATACCTATACAGGGTTATTGTTTGTCATTGTTTAATGACTCGACATATTTTTATGGTGACTCAGATTCTGGGTCATGTCATTGGGGATATGGTAGTAAGTATCAAGATGAACGACTAGGGACGTCCTTAAATAGGCTGGGACAGACTGGATGCGGAAGGCGGAGGACGGGGTATTACGGCGCAGCTTGGGAAAGCCCTATGTCCAGCAGAGGACGGCTGAGAGGCTGAGTTGATTGATTGATCAAGAGGCAACCTTGATAATTACTACTATAAATAATTATATATTCTATTTTCACTCGCAATCCTGTCTATGGTGAATTTGGCGTCACAGTAGTCATAGTGCGACTGATGTATCGAATGCATTGTGATCAGTTGATCACATGGTTGCTTGCTTACCCGATAATAATGTGTATCAAATGAAAAGTAACAAATGGAAATCGTTGATTTGCGACTGTAAATTATAGGCGTATGATGAATTAAAATAATAGTTGGGGATCCTGTTGGTGGTAAAGTGAAATTCGCCCAAGAAATGAAACACCGAACTTCAGTGAAGGTTAGGTAATTTTTGCCAGACGAAAACAGGTAACCCTGTATAACCTCGTATCTATAAAATAGTTCACACTTAACATAATTTTAAGTAGGCGATAACGTATGCACAATTTATTCAACCTGTATTTTAAATATCTATCGCGTGGGAAGTGCATAAAACAAACCAGCAAGTTTGGAGCAAAACGTTGCATATTGATCGAAGCACTTATCTTATCATTCTTATACCTCCTCCCCATTACAGGAAAACCAATATGATCCCGAAACATTACTCTGCTATTAATAAACCGCAGATAAATAACGCAATCACTTTATTTTTATACAATTTCTGTGTGTCCTTGACCAAATTGTGTTTAAGTACGTGTAGGTATATCGCGTTATGGCCTGAGCACTGTTTGATCAATAAAACAGCATAAGTTCCTCAGTTCTACGGGTTTACCCTACCCACACAGTTTGACTGTTAAGGGTTACGTAAGGTTCGAAAAAAAAAATATTTTCGTCTGTTCAAACGATAAAAAACAAGTCGTTGAAATAAAAAAAAAGTAGTTTGACCTGATTTTGGAAATTGGACTTAACTGTCATTTAATAGACAAACCTAACGAAATAATTTTTAATTACTTAGATTTACCCACGAGATTATTTCTACAATTCGTAATTGGCAGCCGCACAGTTAAATCGATCCTGCTTTTGAAGGAAGGCCAAACTGATAAGTCATAAATGGCTTACCTACCGAGTACCTACTGATAAGTGATAGATAAGCGATGACCGATGATGATCCGTGTGGTGCCGGACGTAAAGAATAGCACCATTCCATTTCTTCCCGTGGGTGTCGTAAAAGGCGACTAAGGGACGTACTAGAGAATGGGCAGCAGCGTTATCCATGCATTTTAACACTATACTGCGATCGCCAACCCGCCTGCCAAGCGTGGCGATTATGGCAACCCCCCCATTTCGGCGGTTTCGGAAAATGGGACTATTTTGCGTCCCGGAGCTTTTGGACAACGGGACAGGTGACCGAGAAAAGGGACAGTCCCGTTCAAAACGGGACGTATGGTCACTTTAGTCAAACATCATTAAAGGATTTTGAAAAAATAATTTAGTTTTATTTTCTTTGTGCTCTTACCTTATCCCACATTCCATGACCAGTAGTACAAATCCATACAGCATACATCTGGCCGCATATGCCCTTAATATTACTCGTAGAAGACTGGGTTTTCTCTTCCTTCCTGCTCTCTGGACCTCTTCCTCCCATAGTCGCGCGAATTTGTCACCTAATGGTCCTGGTAAATAGAAATATACATTATCATTAGTTTTTTACATTGAAGTTCCTGAGGAGTCATTAACAGGACGCAAATGCCTTAGCGAGTAGCGGTAGCGACTGCAATCTTGAGGTTTATAAACATTCTAATTGCGTAGCGCAATTGCTTGGATACGATACGATCCCTCGGCAAGATGTACGTTTGGTAGTTTGCTAATACTGAGTCTACCAGGGTGTCAGAAGTTTGGTTTTGGACTATACCCAAGTATATATACTTGGAAACCCGTCCTCAAGTAGGTATTCTTCTAAATAACCTTATTTTGGTGAAAACAACAACGAGCCTGATGAATGTTGATAAGCTTGATCTCTGCATGTTGGAGATACTTTAGAATTACAGGTAAAATTAATATTTTACTACCGACATTTAAGATGACCTGATGATGAACGTCCCTTTTACGATATTTTATTTATGACCTGATGGATGATGATCATCCCTTTTACGATATTTAATTTATTTATTTTAGTATTTATGTACACACAGTGAATTACAAAGAGATTTAAGTGTTTTTAGTTTTATTACTTTCTCTAAAGCCAAGAAAATCTAAACAGAAAGAATCCGAGGACATGCTTTATCATTGTGAACAACGGTCAATCAGTCTTCTCATCCTATTACACGCGCCGTTCGATAACTAGCATCATTGATTGCGACATGACTTCTCAAGTATTGTGTGGGCATTGCATTTCTCAATAATATTAAATCAAAGGCATATTATTACTATAGACTCTGCCCTTTGTACAATAACCTTAGTCATTGGATTTGATTTGCAACTTCATAAGGTCAATGGATAACATATGGGAAAACTGTTTTTTCGTGAATCTCATCTTCAGCACAATCAAATCCGGTCATATGCTGGCCATCGTTAAAAACGTTTCATGTTTTAAAGACGCAAAAAATTAAAGCGATATTTCATCATCATTTCAGCATTAAATGGTGCAAGTGGTCACTGGTCAGTGAGGTAGTGACTGTTGCCTAATTAATTCGTTGGAGTAAGATAGGATGGCAGAAGCTATAAGAGGCTCATGCATAATCAGCCTATAATGTTCCCACTGCTGGGACACAGGCCTCCTCTCATCGAGAAAATCGATCTACCACGCGAGCCCGGTGCGGGGTCACATGTCTTCGAAGTTTGGTAGAGGTCACATGTCTTCGAATTTTTGGTTCTCGGGCATGCCGGTTTCCTCACGATCTTTTCTTTCACCGCTTTGAGAGCAGTGGTGATGAAATTGTTTACACATAGAAATGTGCCTGTTTGGGATCGAACCCAAGTCGGGGCCTTTACCACTGGGCCACTACTGCTCTCATAAGAGGCTTGCGGAATACTAACTCTAGCTGTTCTAAGAATGTTTGTGTAAAAAGTTAGAGCAAATGCAACGAACTACAACGAAGGGTGTCTGGGTTATTTGGAACAGAATCTTGAGTTGTGATTTAAAGTTACGCCAAACATTGCCTGTCTTATGTATTTGTTTTGCGTATTTTTTTTGTTAAAGTATCTATAAAAGCAAGTAGGTTTGTAAATACCTGACCCAATTGTAAACTAAAACACTTTATATCTTACTTATGTACTCTAGATGTGTTGTTTTAGTAAACATACAAATGGTACAAATGAGATTAAACTCAGATTAAAAAAGTTAGTATTACTGTATAAATGACCAATGTTTTTTATCAGTTCATTAGCACGGCATTCTGCTTTTTTTTGTAAAGGACAAAAGCGCAATTTGTTTGGTATTTCTAGATTATATTATTAGTGTATGTTTTTGACCTATGTTAAAAATTTATTGTACATAAACGAATTGAGATGCAATCAATTGGACATTGACCATTACGATGCGACATCGTGTGGCGTGCAATAGTCTGTTCGAATACGAATTATGATAAATTATACTTTTATTTATTTACTTCCCTTTAACATTACGGACATTACGGGCTAAATGGGTAGATAGGTACCTAGTGTAATCCCTGTAATGAAACGATCATGAGGTCTACAACAAAACTATTAATTAGAAGCAAGAGGAAGTACATTATTGATAATTCCGGAATTGTATTCAATTCTGTTTACTGCGGTTTTCCTTGACAATATAAAAAAAGCTACGGCAGGTACACGGCTACATATCAAACTATAGGTACATTTCCAGTATAACCTGACCTCTCATTATACGGAAATCCTATACAATGCGAGTCCAGCATAAACTGGAAATGTATAACTTGATATGTAGCCGTGTGTATCTACTAAAGCCACATATTATAGCAGTGCGTTAGTTTGAACAACAAGCAACTAATACTTTGTTTGTCTTACTTTCCAGATGAGCATGAAAATTAAATGAAGATGTATTGAAAATACATGCAATTTATGTCCATTTATAAAATCACATCAACATACTTAAACACAAAGAAATTATTACAATTAAACAATTTACAGGCACTTTTGAATCGTGAAAGGAGTCGGTGATTCAGAAAGATGAAGCTAGTTGCCCATTCCAAAGCCTAATAGGTTTCTATGAAGAAGAACGGGCAAGAAACTGCATGGACATTGAAATACAGACGGTCCCTGAGTCCACATCGCACGGGCGCTTTTTTAACGCGCTTACGAATACGAATGGGAGCTTACCGTGATGTCACTTCGATAAAATAAGAATCATTCAACTTCAAATTAGTGCACAAAGTGAATGCTCTCATCGTATCTCGCCTTGCCATCCAGAAATATTTTTTTTATCGTCAAGGTTCATCAACATTGGTGCCGATTCCCTTGTTCGCAAACTAAACTAAATTTAAGTTCAGTGCCTCTTTTTATTTCTATTTCATTAAGAAGAGGACAGAATATAAATTTTAAAAATTAATCAGCGCCAGTCAGTACTCCATACAAGTTTAGACGTGATTAAAAACTTGCCTACTAAAATTACGTCAATTTACGTCAAGCGCTGATTAATTTGACAGGACTAAACTAAAATTGATAATGGCGCCGATTCCCTTGTTCACAAACTAAACTAAATTTAAGTTCAGTGCATCTTTTTCTTTCTATTTCATTAAGAAAAGGACAGAAGATAAATTTAGTTTAGTCCTGTCAAATTAATCAGCGCCTGTCACTACTCTATACAAGTTTAGACGTGATTAAAAACTTGCCTACTAAATTTACGTCAAGCGCTGATTAATTTGACAGGAGTAAACTAAAATGTATCTTCTGTCCTTTTCTTAATGAAATAGAAAGAAAAAGATGCACTGAACTTAAATTTAGTTTAGTTTGTGAACAAGGGAATCGGCGCCATTCTGTCGTTTTCTTAATGAAATAGAAAGAAAAAGATGCACTGAACTTAAATTTAGTTTGGTTTGTGAACAAGGTAATCGGCACCATTGTCAGCTTAGTTTGAACTTAGTGTTACTGTAAATTCTAAATTTAACTTTTGAGTCAAACGTTACTACTGACTATTAGTACCGACGATGCGGACAAATGCTTCAGAAATAGCTACTTTGCATAATCAATTAAGAATGTAGGTACTTCAAGTTATTACCTAGAAACTACATTTTATATTATTTACTAACGTAGATACATTACATACAATAGAAGATCAGAAGCATGCTATGTCATGATAAAAAAAAAGATTGCACGACTTATTATGTAGTAAATACTCCTAGATTTGTTTTCAGTTTCATTATACAAAAAACACTTTAGTTAATTGAGGGTAGACATTAAATTTTCTTCACACGTTTTCAAACTTAACGTGTTACGTAAAGTTCAAACTAGTCAATTGGTCTGCCAACTCAGTACGATTAAGCTTATTAAACTGCCTCATTGTTCGTTAACTGCTGAGCTGTCTCCGTGGATGATTCAGGAGACACATACCACGCGATTAAAGCTAACACAATGTGGTATACGCTCACTTTATAATTATTGAATCTGGTAGACAGAGTCAAGAACTAGTAGTCGATTTTGGACGTACCTACTACAGTAAAATGGTGCTGAGATAGACAAGATGCGAAAGGCGGAGACCCGGGTATTTTGGCGCAACTTAGGGGTGACCTATGCAGTAGACTGCAGTAGGTGCAGCGCAGACGACAGACTCTTTTGTGCGAAGAAGTCTGCGACACACACCAATGTGTTTATATTTATTAGCTCACACTCACAAGCTTTCATTAATCACTCCTTCGCACAAAAAGTCTGTCGTGTGCGCTGCACCGTAGAGAGACGACAGAGTGAGACCATGACTAGATATCAAAGATTTAATTACAAATCTGCTACGAATTGAGAGTTTTATGTTTACAGGTTACCTAGATTCAATTTATCGGACAGACAAGACAATTGTATACCTACTTATTAATTTGTAATGCACTGTAGCCATCGAAAGTTCTTTATTAGTGATCGATGACTGTAGCTAATAAATTGCTTCCTTCAAACCTGCTTGTTCGCTCAAACTCGTTAAGGCTCCTACATACTGGCGCGACTTGTCGCGACACAAAGGCACCGCTTGTAGCGCTACACGCGGTGTCTTTGTGTCGTGTCGCGTCGCGCGACAAGTCGCGCCAGTATGTAGGAGCCTTTACACAGGGTTTTTGGAATTAACTAACTGCATGAAACAAAAACTGCCGTAAACTTTGATACAATAAAAATCTGTGGGACTCGGTAATGTGATTGTGACCATCGATAGTCAGTCAATGTGAACGTTAGCAAACATCTTGCCCCATTTTGAATTAAAGAGATTTCTTTGAGTTTTTGCTTGTATTATGGAAAGTTTCTAGTCCTGATTCTCGGTACAGACCGGAGCCAGTTGTCCTACATAAAAAAAAACTGTTACCTGATTCTTAAGACGCTGACAACACCTAAACCGCGGTCACTGTCAGATTGCGTAGAAAAGAAAGAGAAGCGCGATGACACAACGCTTCTAATTTATTGAAAAATATGAAGTAATTATCTATTTACTCAAAATTGAGTTGAGTAATCGAAAATAGAAAACAACCAAGTTCTGCATTCAAATATGGCGTTTTTGTTATTAATTAAATACGTAACGTATGTTGATATTTAATGCAGAGTTTTTGGATTAGAACTCAAGGTAAGAGGTTAGTTTAACGTTAGTTTGTATCGAGATTTTTTTTCAAAACGTGTTTTGGTAACAACCATGTTCTGGGTAATATGTCCAAATTTAACATATATTTTTTCCGCTACCACAAACTATACAGATTTGGCAATTTTTTTTCTTAAGAGAAGCCTATTTTGGTCAATTGGGCCTTGTCAGCGCCTTAAAGTGCGTGCGCGTTTAATAACAAGGGATTATTTTTAGTAAGGGTAAGTACTGACAACCTGCAAGCAGGTATCCTGCCTGTGTATGAAGGAAAAGGACGTTTTAATTCGTGGCAATCGAAAGAAGATTGGGAAGAATGCAACAAATGGCCCACATGGTATTTAAATTCGTGCGAAAACCTATGCATACGAAAACATTTTACATTTTAGTTTTGTTACGTTATGTATTTCTTTTCAAGAAAACCATCATTTAAAGATAACATCGAATTTGCTATGATTTTCCCTTATCCTGTTTTTTTTGTGATGTCATGTGATTATTCAACTATGTAGCGGCTTAGCAATAAATTTTGTGTGTTCTGTTTTTGCATAAGCTTATGACACATTTTCTATTACATTATGTTGTGAAATAAAAGACCTTCTTTTTTAAAATCAATATTTTAATGGCCTGGTTGCTGGGACCTATAAGCCAAGTCTTTATTTATAAATGACCTTCATGACGAAGTGGAGGCATCAGAAAAACATGATTTTGAGAATTTCACTGCATTAAATTTTTTTTTTAAAGACTAGACTGTTATCAATGCTGTAAACTAATAAACCTTATGCAAGGAAGCAAGACCTAGTAAAGGGAACACTACCAGCTTCATACTTAGTTAAATTACAATATTGGAAAGGTGGGTAGTTGTTAATTTAGGTAAATTTAGCTTCATCCTTCCCTAGTCATTGTATATAGGCATAAGAACATAACGCTTACCTGATGAATGTTCTGCTAGTGGCTCATACAGGTCTTGTTCTTCCATTTCTGTTTTTATACCACTCCAGAAAATGGGTAAGGTCCATCTAAAAATAAATTAGGCATTTAGAGATAAGTGGTTTTGCCCTGCAGTGAGGCACTAAAGGCTAATAACAAGCATTTATGTGGTAGAAATTAGTTATATGTATTGATTCCTTGGCCTGTGGGTAAGAGCATTGAGTATGCTGTAATTCAATTAACATGTTGGCTATGTTGGTACAGGGCATTACCTAATAAAAATTTATTCACTTGTCATGGTGTTCTTTACCCATTAATGGCTATGCTTGGGTTTATCCATTCAGGACTTCACTCTGTGAATAGCAATCAGTATTGTATGAATTTAATAATTATTTAAAACTGTAGGTAGGCCGTAGAAGCTTATTTTTTTCAAGTTTTATACTTTAACTCTTAAATGTAAATTTTATTCATATTTAAAATTAACAACTTACGCAAATGTGAGTGCAGACAGTGGATTTGTTTTAGCCCTGGGATGTGGAGGGCGGCCTTTTTTACCTAAAGCCTCCATGATTGAGTGGGTACCTGAAAAAAGCGAGTTTATATATATTTTTTTTAATTCAAGGCTACACAATTTCCTATCTCACCTTACTTAGAGATACTTCAAAAACATTTCTGAATATTAGGAAGATGTTGAAGAATAGAGGGACATATCATAAAGTTAAAATTAATACTTTCATTTTTTTGTGCATACAAGCTCATGGGAAGCTATAAATACTTACCGTAGCAGTCTTCGACAGTCGGTGTGGTTTTGTAACCTTATAGGACGGGCAAACGCATGACCTGTGCACCGGTACACAATTCCGCTTCAAGACGGTTACACAGCCAATTGAAAATGTGCACTACCTACTTATTATTTATTTTATACCCACACGACAGGTAAGATCTTTTTTCTATTGTACCCGTCGGTGTAAATTCGAATTGTAAGTCACTGGTTACGAAATACTTCGGTATTGTTGTGTGGAAATTCATTAAACTATTAACTAAGGTTAACAATATGCAACCAATTCACGTTTGAATATGGCACGCACAATTTTATTATTGTGTCATATTATCAAAAACACTCCGTTCACGACCACCGCTTATTTTTTACTGATAAAAATGTAACCTGACCGAATCAGCGTGAATTACGAAGTGTCAAACTGTCAATTTCACTTGACAATGACAAATTGAAAAATGACATGAAACATCTGTCCACCAGCTGTCAAAGGCTAAGTTTGACTTGAAAACTGACATTCTCTTGAGTCTTACCAAAAAGGCTGGACCACCGCAAAACTTGTAAGGGGCACGACACATTACTAAAATCCGTCGCGGTTAAAAAGTGCGAAGTGAGCTCGAAAACTTTAGCGGAACTTGAACGGGATAGGTATTCTTTTATCCATTCGTACAGAAAGAAGACTGACTGCGTCGATTTATACAAAGAAGCTAAATGCTATCTATGTACATACGCAGCAACTTTATCTGCCTGAGAACTGGGAGGAGGACAGAATCATAGGTAGCTGAAATGTCTAAGAAAACGGCTACCACAGACTAATTCCTACTGAGGGCCAGCCGGATCTCTGTAGTGAGGGTACCCACACTATCAGCTGTACCCAGACCTTTCCTAAAGCTGAATTGAGTCGTTGGCAGCAGTTTCCTGTTTCCGACAAACCATTCCAGGCGATTTTTAACCAAGTGTTCTAAAAGCTTAATAAGTATGGACGATAGAGCAATTGGTCCAATTGGTCTGTAAGAACAATGATCACTAGGATCTTTACCAGGTTTTAATATAGGGATTACGACTTGAACCTTCCAATCAGGAGGAATATAATGGAGGTAAAACAATAATTGACGAAATCCAGATAATATTGGTGGGTCTTGTCACCTGCTTTAGTGATGAAGGAGTAAGGGAATCCATCCACTCCAGGAGCTGAATCCTTTACATGGGTGAGGATCGATTTGAGTTCCTCCAGAGAAAATGGTCTATCCAGAGGGTCATCCGATATCAATTGAGAGCCTCAAGCGACACACTCATCCATACGAGGAACATAGACTGGAGCGAGCTTACAGAAAAACTGGTTACCCAGTTTCGCAGTCAGTATGCTCCCGGAGGGTGGCTTCAAACTATTTCTGAAACATTTCAGTTTACGTCACATTGCTGACGCTGAAGTGGATGGACTCAGAGAGCCACAATACTTCCGCCAACCTAGAGAAGGTTGGCGGAAGTATTGTGGCTCTTCTTATGTTTTAGTAATTTCTTGGACTTAGCCAATACATGTTGAAAAGCAATGATATTATCCAGGTTCATGTCGGAATTGAAATTAATTTCAGTCTCATTCCTTTTTTTTTTTTTTTTGAGGGTGGGAAATCATCAAATAACATCTCCCGCTCTGGGTGGAGCGGGAGGGTGTGTCAGACTCTTACTGATTAAAACCCACCCGTATTCCTTCCTGTTGCCTGTGTTGCCAGGGGCCTCGGTGACCCATAAGTACCTTCCCGCGACCTCGGCAGGCATCGGCCCTAGTGGACCCCTACATTTGTGCTGACATCTCTTTGAGGCGCGCGTGGAATACGACGCGCCGTCGACCCGGGCTTGATCCTTGCCGCACGGTGAGCTACCCGTTGCTCACCGTCTGCAAGCCCGCGCCTACGGTGGCCGGAAATTCGCCTGGGATTCCCGACGCCCAGGGCGTCTCCTGCGGCGGCTAGGGGCGAGAGGGCGCGAAACATGCCTTTCCCTCAACCATCCCGCCTCCTCCTTCGCGAGCATTACTGCTTCGCAGAAGGAGGTGACGGCTGCCCATGCCCTCTCGCTCCGTACCATGGCCTGAACCAGGGCCGGACGCGAGAGATCTCTGCCGCCGATCGCCTCCACGAGGACACGGCGGTGCTCTGCCCAAGCCAAAAAAGGCTGGACCACCGCAAAACTTGTAAGGGGCACGACACATTACTAAAATCCGTCGCGGTTAAAAAGTGCGAAGTGAGCTCGAAAACTTTAGTGGAACTTGAACGGGATAGGTATTCTTTTATGCATTCGTACAGAAAGAAGACTGACTGCGTCGATTTATACAAAGAAGCTAAATGCTATCTATGTACATACGCAGCAACTTTATTATACAGATTTTGAAATCGCTAGCAACAAATTTTCTGTTTTTGCGTGTGGACTGGCAACGGAACATAGAAAACAGTTGAGTTAATTCAGTATTATGTGCCACGATGCCAATACAGTACTCACAAAGAGTAAAGTAAATTATAAAGGGAAAGTACTAGATACTGTGGTTGAGTCTCGACCTCTCGACTCAGCTACTTGGCCACCAGATATTTTTGATGTGTAATATCTTTCCTCGCGCTTTCTGTGGGAGTTATTTCGTGAAAATTGATGGAATTGTATAGACAGGAAGTGACAGCTTGAGCATGGAATAAGTAAGTACTATAGATATACATTAGATAATTATAATAGATTGTAAGTAGAGAGGGTCGAATTTCGATCAGTGGTCGACCACTATAGTTCATTTTTTAATCCCAGAGACTAATTTGACATTTCAAATGATTGTTGTTCGTTTTTTCAACTTGGAGTTTGACATTTGCATGTATCAATTTAGTCTCCGAGATTAAAAAACAGACTTTAGTAATTAATAATAATTTGAATAAATATTTCAGTATTTAGCTTTTTTAAAATTCTTAGGTTAATATGTTGCTGCTCAGTTGCATGGTATTATACAACTTGTGAGTTTTGTAGGTCTCACACTAGTGCGCTGGATTGGAGGATGCTATGTTTGTTCACTTTAATAAAAACTCTTTAAAACTTGAAGACTATTTATTGTTCTTGTTGATCGTAGTATTTGGATTCACAAAGCACAGTGATTCGAAGGTTCAAACTGCCCCATACTTATATGAATTTACATAGGTACAAGTAGCGGCGGTAGCGCTGTCTTGATGATTTTAATTTACCAACAAATGTTCATTATTTAAATTACGTTTACGATCGACTCTAGGTCCACCAATCAGAGGCTGGCAGTGGTGGCTCAAGTTTCGGACAGGTTTTGACAAGTTCAGACCTGCTCTGAACCTGACCTAGAGTCGCTCGCGATTATGACAAAGTTCCTAATAATCAATAGAATGCTTATACTAAAATGAACTTAAGGCTACGTACTTATTACAAACATTTATACATTAAATATAGGTTTCTTATTGTTCTACGAGCGGGCGTCCTGCACATTCCTCCCGCCGTGCGTCGTCCACTGCTGACGTCGCAATTGTAGAAGCTGGTGCAGGGTCGCCGTGGTCGATTGATAGCACCACTATCTTTTTCACTGGACGTCGCAGGATACCTCCTTTTGTAGACACGTCCACTGTACGCACCACTCCATCTGGGCCGGGAAATGTAGCGCAAACGCGTCCTCTGATCCACATGTTTCTCGGGAGATTTCCATCTACGATGAACACTAGGTCGTCGACCTTGGGAATCGTGCCTTCAGTGTGTGGTTCTCTGCGGTTCTGTAGTTCTGGGAGATATTCTTTCAGCCATCTGGCCCAGAATATATCGGCAAGCCTCTGAGCTGCACGCCAATTGGCTCGTAGACGTAAGTCGCTGTCGTCGAATTCTCCTGGTGCCGCGTTGCGACCTGGCCCACCCAAAATGAAATGATTGGTGCTTGGGAATCGTTCGTTCAGCGTGGTGGCTAGTGCTGTCTTTACGGATCTCACCATGCGTTCCCAGGCGCCTCCCATGAATGGCGCCCCAGGTGGAATGAATCGCCAGTCGATCATTTTCTTTGAGGCTTCTTCTGCGGTGGTTGTGAAGATGGCTGCTCGTAGTTCCTTTTCAGCGCCGTGAAAGTTCGTTCCATTGTCGGACCATAGCTGTGCTGGACACCCTCGGCGTGCTATCATACGCCGTAATGCCATGATCGCCGAATCTGTGTTGAGCGATCCTGCAAGTTCGAGGTGTATAGCTCGTGTCGTTAGGCACGTGAATAAAGCGACGTATCTTTTTTGATGACTCCGTCCCGCTGTAATGGTCAATGGCCCGAAGTAGTCCAAACCGACGTAGGTGAATGGTCTCTGATGGTGTGCTAGGCGACAGGAAGGGAGATTCCCTGTCATCGGCTGGGGTGGCGAGGCTGCCCTTATACGACATCGCAGGCATTTGCTTATGATGTTTTTGACAGTCGGTCTTAGACGGAGCACCCAATGTTGCTGGCGACACTCGTTGACTAGGGCCTCGGTGCCCGCGTGATGTAATTTGCGATGGACGTGTTCGATCCATAATCGTGTCGTAGTATGGTTTCCATCTAGTATCATTGGTTTCCTCAGGCGTTCTGTGATGTCTGTCATGGCAGTTATTCTACTCTTAAGACGAATCCCTCCCTCTGTTAGTTCTATGCACAGTGCGTGTAGGCGACTGTTTCGTTGTATGGGCTTCTTGTTTTTTAGAGCTTCTATTTCTTCTTGGAAGGATTGTTCTTGTGAGGCTCGCAGGATGAGACTTTCGGCTTGGCGTAGGAGTTCAGCGGTGAGAGGCAGGTGACTGCTTGTGATCTCTCGCCTTTCCCTAGGTTTGATTGGTACTGTCTGTTTACTCTTTCTCCAATCAGGGTCGATGCTGCTGTTCTTTTTGGTTCTTTTATAGTTAATGTTCTGTCTTAACTGGCGGCAGAGATGCAGGAACTGTAGGACTCGTGCTGTGGCTCGTAGGTATCTTTCCCAACGTGAGAATCTATTCACGTTTGGTATAGCTTCGCTGATTTGTATGTTCGTGTCTCTGATGCTACAGGTTCTCTCTTCTCCTGTGACTATGACAGGGTGCTTCTCATCAGCTGGCCACGTTTCCGGGGGTCCACGAAGGAATTCCGGACCGTTGAACCAGCGATGATCTTGATCATAGTGTTCTGGTACGTCTCTAGTAGCGTCGTCTGCTGGGTTCAATTTCGTCGGGATCCAGCGCCATTCATTGGTGGAGCTATGTTCTTCGATTGCTGCGATGCGGTGAGCGACATACGGTTTATACGATCTGGACCCAGTTCTGATCCATGACAGTGTTGTTCTGCTGTCGGTCCAAAACGTAGTTGACTCTGGTGTTCTTTCGTGTTCTCCTTTAACCGCTGTCGCCATACGTGCGCCGAGTACTGCTGCTTGCAGCTCCAATCGTGGAATTGACATTAGTTTCAACGGTGCCACTTTGGCTTTGGCTGTAATTAGGCAGACGTAGGCTGTTCCGTCCCTGGCGACTGTTCGCCAGTATAATGTTGCTGAGTATGCGGATTCGCTTGCGTCAGTAAATACGTGCAGCTGTAAGGATTCCGTAGTACTAAAGCCTGGGTAGGTTCGTGGAATGGAGATGTGTTCTAATGCTTTGAGATGAACAAGCCATTTCCTCCAGCTTGCAGCTAGGTCACTATCTAGGGCTTCGTCCCATGCTGTTCCACGACGCCAAACTTCCTGTAATATTTGCTTGGCTCTGATGGTTACAGGCGATACAAGTCCCAATGGGTCGAATAGGGACATGACTATTCGGAGAGCTTCTCTTTTGGTAGGCGTGTCGTTCTGTAGGACGTTCTGGGGTATACGTGTCAGATTCAGATTGAAGGCAAGCGAGTCTTCTGTTGGCCTCCATATCAGACCGAGTACTCGTTCTGTCTGGATGTTGTCCTCCAGCTTGATCGGATCTTCGGTCTTGGTTACTTCCCCTAGTGCTTCAAGTAGGGCGGTAGAGTTTGATGACCATTTCTTGAGTTCGAAATGCGCCTCGCTATGAATACCACGCACTGCTTGTGAGACTCTTACTGCTTCTTCTAAAGTGTTAAAGCTGTTCAAATAGTCATCCATGTAATGCTTTCTTTTTATGGCTTCGACTGCCTCTGGGTGTTCATGTTGGAATCTCTCGGCGTTCGTGTTCTTTATATATATCGCTGTAGCTGGTGAACAAGAAGCCCCGAAGATTAATGACTTCATACGGTATTGTTCAGGCGGTTGGTTGTCTCTTCGGTCTCCTCGCCACAAGTAACGCAAAGCGTCCCGGTCTTCGGGTCGAAGTTCTATTTGTAAGAACATTTCAGTAATGTCGGCGGTCACAGCGATTGAGTGTTGACGGAAGCGCATGATCACTCCTGGTAACGACTGCAGAAGATCTGGACCAGTGAGTAATTGGTCGTTCAAAGAGACTCCTCTAGTCTTGGCTGCGGCGTCACATACGATCCTCAATTTGTCTGGTTTCATTGGGTTGAAAACCGCAAAGTGAGGTAGGTACCAGGTTCGATGTTCTGGAGTGATCGGTGGAGCTGGTTCGGCGTATCCTTTTGATACTAGTGCTTCCATTTGTTCAGAGTACTTCTTCTTTAGTTCTGGGTCTTTATCAATTTTCTTTTCCACACTGATGAGTCTGTTCAAGACGCTGTCGTAGTTGTCTGGCATTTTAATGTTATCATCTCGCCATAATAGAGTGGTTTGATATCGTCCATCTTTAGTTCTCTTCGTATGTTGCTGCAGGATACGAAGTGCCTTTTCATCCGGATCATTGATGGGTTTCTTTGCATTGACTTGTATGTTGTCCATCGTGATATATTCCTTCACCAGTTCATGAAGGTCGTCGTCTGTGTTAGCATGTCTGATGAAGTTCACTCTGTGACCGAGGGCTCGTGTATGGCTGCCGTGCAGGACCCAACCGAGTGGTGTTAATGAGGCCACTGGTTGGTTCTTCTTTCCTGTTTTAATTTCTTTTGTAATGAGGAGATCCCAGTTGTCTTGACCGATCAGGAGTCTGGGTCTTGCATCTTCAGTTACTATATCTGTGACTATGTCTCGAAGATGTTCACAGTCCTTGACTGCTTCTCGAGGTATTTTCTGTGCAGCCAACTCTAATTGTTTGACTGTTCTTGCATGCAACTTGCGTTCAGATGTGTGAAGTCCTTTGATGAAGAAGTTTACTCGTCGTGATGTTACGTCGATCGTAGGCTCGCCGTCGAAGGATGATATGTGTAGTGGATCACAAGATCCTTCTGCTCCTATTTGATTGGCTAGGCTCTCGTCGATTAGTGTTACTGTAGAACCGTCGTCTAAGAGTGCGTAGGTATCTACAGCTCCCGCCGGTCCAGAAAGGTGAACTGGTATTATTTTCAGGAATGCTACCTTAGGAGTCCATGCTGAATGAACCTTCTCTTGTTCTTCTTTGGAGCACTCGCTTGTTTCTTCTTTCTTCTTGTTCGCTTTACTGTAAGCGTGTAACATTTTGTGATGTAAATGTACACAGTCGTTTATTTCGCATTTCTTTGGTTTACAGCTGTGTTGCTTTGTTCTGTATTTGAGGCAACGGAAACACAAGCGATGTGTCTTAGCTATATCCCATCTAGCATCGGTAGTTGCTTTTTTGAATTGTTCACACTCCATGATGCTGTGTCCATGACGTTCACATAAACCACACTTTGGTTTAGTTGTTTCCTGCGTGGCGTGTACTCGTTGCTGGCGTCGCTGCGTGTTCTGAGAGGTTTGTGTTGTTGCAGCGATATTTTCAGGTAGTGCATATGGGCTGCATATTTCTGCTTCAATCTTGATGAATCGGGTAAATTTCAGAAGATCTGGTTCTGTCCTGGGATGCATTGCTGAAAACTGATACCACTGTCTCTTCAAAGTTGGCGTGAGTTTCTCAACAATAGCTTTTGTTACTTCTGGATTGAAGAGATAATGTCCACAGTTGAGTGCTTGCAAAGTCCCAACTATGCTTTCCACTTTGGTGGCGAATGTACAAACTTCACGCGGAGATTCAGTGAGGCGCGGCAGAGTTCGTAGACGTTCTATCTCGGCCATTGCGATTGAGTCCGGACGTCCGAAGCGTAGCTCGAGTGATCTGACAACTTCACTTGGGTCTGCGTTTACTATTAGAAGACCTTGTACAGCTTCCTTGGCTATACCTCGAAGGCTTCGTCTAAGTCTAGACATGTTTTCCACTGCTGTTAGTCGATGTGCCGTCTCACTGTAGGCGGCGCGAAACGTGAGCCAATCTTGATGAGCTCCGTTGAAGCAGGGTAGTTCAGTGTGTCTCATTGGCTGCTGATACTGTGTGGATTGCACAGCGTGTGTGATCGCAGCAGCAAGTTCCTTCATGTCCGTCCTTGGTTCTTGGACGGCCAGCGTTGTAGGCTGGTAGACGTGTGCTGATGGCGTAGGCTGCGGCACCCTAGTCTCGGTAGCATAACCCGGAGTGTAGTTATGATGCGGTGCCGTAGTGTAGATCGGTTGCCATGACGTGTTCGTTGTTGCATACGTCGAGTTCTGTGGCCAGGATGCGACGGGTTCTGTCGTTACTGGCGTTGGTCGCGACTGCGCAGGCACGTAGTTCGGTTGCCAAGACGTGTTCGTTGTCGTTGGCTGTAGGTTCGGGTGTGGCTGCGTGGTCGCGGAGTTCTGTAGCCAGCTGGTTATTACTGGCGGCGGGTTCAGGTGCGGCTGTTCAGTCGCCGAGTTCGGCTGCCAGCTGGTCATTACTGGCGTCGGGTTCAGGTGCGGCTGTTCAGTCGCGGAGTTCGGCTGCCAGGAGGCGGCGGTGCTCACCGGCAGCGTGTTCTCAGGTTCGGTGTTCGGGTTTTCAGGCGGTGGGTTCACTGTGCTAAACCCTGCCGGTAAGGTCGCTGGGATGCACCAGGACACGGCGGTGGTCACTGGGGGTACGGGTTCGTTGGTAGACTTTATTCCGGATTGATGTGGTCTGTCAGCGATGGCGAGTAGCTGACTTGATTGTAACCAGGTAGTTACTCGTTGATTATTTCCAGCTTCCGACGGGACTGAGGATGCGTCTTCATCAGTAGATTCAGCTTCGACCTCGGCGAGGTGTGCGGTTGCTAACTCTACTAACCTTTGTGCTAGCTCCGCCTTGGCCTTGGCTATGCGACGCGCTTTTGATACTTTTTCACCCTTTTGTGATGTAGGTTTGCTGTGGCGACTACTTTCTTTGTTTTCAGGTTCTTTTTCGTCTTGTTGCGTGGCGGCGCGTCTGACTGTAGATGCGGTCGCGGCGGGTGTTTCAGATGCATCAGCTGTCGTTCTGGTAGTCTCTGTAGTGACTGTCTCAGCCGTAGTTTCAGTAGTGGTTTCAGTAGCGGTTTCAGTAGCGGTTTCAGTAGCGGTTTCAGTCCGCTCTGTAGCCGTAGTCGACGTTTGTCTGCCTTTCTTACCCGTAGACCTCGTAACCGGCATTGTTCTTGATAAGTTCTTCTAAATATTCTTCAAGAAGTTCAGTGGAGTCTTCTCAGTAGCGTTTTCCTCGGATCCGGCTCTCGAAGGACCAGAAAATGTGAGTTTTGTAGGTCTCACACTAGTGCGCTGGATTGGAGGATGCTATGGTTGTTCACTTTAATAAAAACTCTTTAAAACTTGAAGACTATTTATTGTTCTTGTTGATCGTAGTATTTGGATTCACAAAGCACAGTGATTCGAAGGTTTTTTTTTTTTTTTTTTTTGTGTGTGGCATCTCGTAGTTGACCTTGAGAGGTCGTGACTACTTAACCGGACTTTCCTGTGGCTGCCTTAAGCGAACTCAAAGCCTCCAGCCAGGGGCGAATTTCTTATATTACTAAGCGACTGCACGCTAAGGGCACCCCCTGTGGGGTACGGACCTCGGCTTAGGGCGTCGCTGGGGGGAGGACAGCAAGATGGGACAGGCTGGATCTGGTTAATATTATTATTATTAATCGGGGAATTTAAAGCTACAGGCTCAGCTGCGGCGCGGGCTGGCACTTCTTCGAGCAAGGGTCGGGGGGGACAATTACGTCGGGGTTTACGCGAGGGACCTCGGCAGCGAGGTCGGAACGTAGGTCGTCGGTGTGTTTTGTGCACTGTACTCGTTGCCCTATTGCTTTCCTGGAGGAGGGTAATGGGGTCATCGGGGTCGGAGAGGGTATGCCTTGGACGGCGAATAGAACTAATGGTGGAGGGCCTATAACTGGCGGCCTGCACAACCAGAGGGTTGCGGTGGGTGGTGGCGGAGTCGAAGAAGCGCTTCGTGATGCGCTTCATGAACTGCTTGATGGTGGGGATTCTAAGATCGAGATGGAGGATCTCGTTTCGAACGAACCAGGGGGCTCCCGTTGCCTTTCGGAGGAAACGGTTTTGGAGGGACTGCATCCTGTGGATGTGGTGGGGTTTAGCGTGTGCGAATGATTCGAAGGTTCAAACTGCCCCATACTTATATGAATTTACATAGGTACAAGTAGCGGCGGTAGCGCTGTCTTGATGATTTTAATTTACCAACAAATGTTCATTATTTAAATTACGTTTACGATCGACTCTAGGTCCACCAATCAGAGGCTGGCAGTGGTGGCTCAAGTTTCGGACAGGTTTTGACAAGTTCAGACCTGCTCTGAACCTGACCTAGAGTCGCTCGCGATCATGACAAAGTTCCTAATAATCAATAGAATGCTTATACTAAAATGAACTTAAGGCTACGTACTTATTACAAACATTTATACATTAAATATAGGTTTCTTATTGTTCTACGAGCGGGCGTCCTGCACACAACTATATAATACCAAGGTAAGATGTCAGATGTTACACATTATAAGCAACTACCTACTGTAAGCCTCACTCATTTTTTTAGAAATGGAAAGGGTTGCTATTAGATAGATTAATATTGATTGTGGCTAAAAGGTCCCAACAACCAGGCCATTAAAATATAAAACAAAAAAAAAAAATATCGATTGACAATTTGACAGCAAGCGACGCAAATGCAATGCCACAATGCATGGGTTGGTATGCGAATTCGTAATACCGAAATTATTTATTTTAATAACTATGTATTGGTGATATCGAGCACCGAGTTCGCTTTAGATAGGTATAGGAATGGTTTTGAAACTATTTATTTTATCGGTACGTTTGGTCGGTATTCAAAATAAGTTGAACTAAATATTTTTATTATCATTTTTGAGTCCAGCCAGTCCTAAGCCTGGATAATAATTATATGAAGGAAAGGCTTAGGACTGGCTACATATTAGTTTAGCCTTGAGGTTTAGTTCGTATTATTTCGGTAACGCTCGGCTCGGTCATCATCAATTAGGTGTTGTCACTTGGTAATTCATTATCGCGTATCAAGCCAATAAATAGTTCCACGCAATATAGTAGTTATTGTGGAAGCCAATACCATATTTATGGTGTTACGCCAATACATAGTTATTGAAACTATTTATGGTATATACCACCCATCTCTACGCAGCAATGACACTTTGACAGTTTAAAATTTAACCTTTGCGTTTTGTGTCGTTCGTTTGGTGTGTAATCAAAACAGTGTTCAAGTAGTGTGTTGTATAAATAAATAATCCATAAATGTAGTTCCGTGGATATAAATAGAAAAGCCCTTGTTTTAATGGTGCCTGATTAAATAAGTGAGTCATGTGTGTGCTGCAGTAATATCTCAGAGCCAGCGTTATCTCGAACAGAATACAGATTTATCTAAACAGTAATTCAACGTTCCAGGTGCACTTTCGTGTTACTACATTGAAGACGAGAATGAAATATTCAGGTCTGCTTTAAAGACCTTCAAAAATGTACGTATCTTTCCTAAGAAGATACAAAAGTATGATACTCGCCAGTATATTCTTTTTTTACGTTGGTTGTGGTATAACTCTAAGCTTTTTACGTCTCGAATGTGCTGATGCCCTAGCTGCCAAAGATTTAAGTGATTCAAAAAAATATTTAGCTAAGTTTGAATATGCTGTATTAGTTTTAAGTGGTCCAGATAATGAAGCTAAGCGAGATGCAATAAGAGCCACATGGATGAAATTATCGAATAACATATTTGTGGAAAATGGAGAGAAACTTTATAAGTGGAATCACACATGGACTGAGCAACATGCTACACACGAATTTATAAAGTTTTATTTCGTAATTGGTACCCAAGGCCTGAGTGAAACAAAGTTAACAAGGTTAAACACTGAAAATAATAGAAGCAATGACCTTTTACTGTTAGACAGCTTTGAAGATAGCTATAAGAATCTGGCTATGAAAATGTTACATTCATTGAAATGGCTGACAACTAATTTGAGTAGATTAAAATACTTGATAAAATGTGATGATGATTCTTTTGTGAGAGTTGATCGTATAATAAAAGATCTGGAAGCATATGCTCCTGAAATGAATGCTCATGAAATCAGTGACTATGTTACATACAAGGTAAACATGAACCTATTTTCTTATCATTAAAATGCCTACACATTTTTTGGTCTCCCAACTATTTAACCATTTGTCCGCCTCGTCAAAAATGCAAAAACGTGCCCTTGGTGCCAAACTACGAATTATTCCTTAAAATCTGTCATGTAGTCATGACCATGGCGTGCTGGGCACATTTTGGTTTGTCATCTATACATTACTGTGGCGGTCAAAAGGTATAAACCAGTGTTGGTGACCACTGTAGCTACCTCAATTTCTTTAGCAGTGAACTGTTACCAGTTGAGTTTTGATCATCCAGTTTATCCACACTTCAATCTTGTACTAATAGTATTTATCACATTTCAGAAAGATCTTCCTTCATACAAAGGCCTGTATTGGGGATATTTTGATGGGAGAGCCCGTGTGTACTTGAATGGGAAATGGCAAGAAAAGGACTGGTTCCTATGTGACAACTACTTACCTTATGCATTAGGTGGTGGCTATGTCATATCTCGTAGCATCGTTGACTACGTTGGAAGGAATTCTGATATTTTGGGGTGAGCAAATATTTAGGACATTTTATTGATTTTATCAACAAAATATTTTAAATAGAAATAAAGTCTTTATTTAATATATTTGTTTTAAAAACTACATAGATTTCTAAGAATATCACAATAGCATAGCTACCTTAGTGATCTCTGATCTTATTTATTTCAGACATTACAAATCAGAAGATGTCTCAATGGGTGTGTGGACCGCCTCATTAGATAGGGTGAACCGAGTACACGACGTCAGATTCGACACTGAATGGAAGTCCAGAGGCTGCTCCACCCAGATGTTAGTAAGACACAAACAACTGCCAAGTGACATGTTCCAACTATATAAAACATTGGTCTACTCACATGGAGAAAGACTTTGTAAGACTGAAACTATTTTAAGAAAATCATATCTTTATAAATGGGATGTTTTGCCAAGTATGTGCTGTAAATAGTTGTCCTGATAGTAGAATGTGCTAGAAAATTCTAGGTTTGGTTGTGCAGGCTAAGTTTATTTGATAAAACACAATTCCATTGTGGGCATGGTCCCAATAGTGTGTTCATTTAGAATAATCGTGTTCAGTATTTGATTTGATGTGGAATGTTTTTTACATTATAGTTAAGGCAAAAGTGTGAAATTATGTTTAGAACATACAGCTAGTTAGGTACCTATAACGTTTTCAAATATTTCTCAATAATAATAACAATCTGATATTAGTAAATTTAATGTAAGATCAACTTTTCATAACTAGCAGTAACATTTTAATTTTAAGATCAACTTTACTTACATATTCCTTAGGTTATTAAGTTTCTAGTCAATTGTACGTCTTTACTTTGATATCAATAAAACACAATGTTTTTGAACATTACAAGAAATGTGCATTTTATTTTTTTATTTTAACTAAACAAATGAATATAAATTAGATATACAACACATTTTTGTCATTTAGGGGTGGCCATGTAATCACTGTGTCATAAATAACAAAAAGAGAGAATAATTCAACAAAACGATTTCTTATTGTTATTTATACACTCCCGCACACAGGCACCCGAATATCACATTTTAACAGATTCTATAAACTAAATTAATTATGACTTTTCATATTCATGTAAGTTTGATTGTTTTGAAATGTTGAACTTGACAACTCTTCTTTGAAGTAGTCAATGGTTCTTTGCAGACCATCTTGTAATGGCACCTGAAATAAAAAGTAAGTAGGTACACATGGTTGCCTGGACAAGTATGTTATAATAGTAGTAGACTTAAGTTTCAAAGCTGGAAATAGTTCCACTGGTTCCAAGTCACGACAACAACAATAGTGTTGTTTATAGATCAACGAACTTGAAAAGTTAGTTATTGAGCCATGGATCCCCTTACTTTAGATCTCAATTATCTAGGACATAGTATTAGCTATAGTCCAAGCTGAGACATCTGCAACCATGTCGTTAACCTATTGACCACCACGTCAAAAAAGCAAAAACGTGCCCTCTGCGCCAAGATACGAATTATTCCTTAAAATCTGTTGTGTAGTCGTGACCGTGGCGTGCTGGGCACATTTTTGTCTGTCATCTATACATGACTGTGGCGGTCAAAAGGTTAAATCCTTTTCCCTTTGTTTCTGATCATCCTTCCTGCAATCGCTTTGAACTTAATGCTGTATGCTGTCTCACCTTAGGTTCCCAATGCAAATTCTCCTTAGCGACTGTGATGTCAGGACGTCGCCGCTGCGGGTCGTCCTCCACAGGCGCGCCCTTCGCCACCATGCTCCGACATCCTGGCACCTGATTCTTGATTATCATAGCGAATTCTGAAATGAATAATGATATATTTACAGACAAGTCAAAAGCAATAAGCTCGCCACCACATCTGGCGAAATGTGGGTGTCATAACTCCTGCCTATATCCCCATAGGCATGATTTTAAGCTGTTTATAGCTCACTTTTGAAACACGAAGTTCCGCTTTACTCAATCTCTCTGTGATAAAAAAATTGAGGATTTTTTTTTGTGACAAAGTAGCAGAGTTTGCGAGAGTACTTTGCCAATAAGGGGCAGATTTCCACACATCAGCAGGTTTTCCAAAAAAGTATTAAGTAGCAAACGTGAGTAATAAAAAATACAAACAATTCAATAGATAATATAATAATGTAGGTAAATAAGCTATCAGGTCATTCGGTTACATAGGTTCTAAAACTGCTTCTCTGTAAAGGGTCTGGTTCAATCCTACTAGAAATAATAAAAACAGTAGATGTGTCCTACAAATGTAGGCAGTAACTTATCTACACATAGGAAGCGTAACAGGATAGTTAGTAATATCTTATGATAAGCGTTATCATTTAGTTCTACCGATTTTAAGATAAGCAGAGTTCAATGAATTGAAAACATTTCATTTCTAGTTGATGTACTTATTAATATAAAAATGTGCTTATATTTATTAAGCTTATTATTTTTTACCTAAGTAATACGTTCATCGTGTTTATTATAAATACATTTAGTATTTTTTAAAGAATATAAAAACGTAATTCAAGAAATCGATTTTCCTAATCTGTGTTCGATAACTTAATTGCCTTGTAATGGCAACCCTGTTAGGTTACGTCTTCTGCAGTTCTGTCAAGATCGCGCGCACTTATACTGACAGTGAGTTGACGATGACAAGATGTCAAACATCTTGTGTTTTTGTCGGTGGTTTTACCCGACTGCCTCAGGAGGGTAATGTTTTTCGAGAGTATGTATGTATGTCTATTTCTTTGGCACGCTCTGTAGCCTAAACGGCTTGATGGATTTTAACATATGAGGTGTCTTTAGATTCGTCTTAATTGTGGGAGTGACATAGGCTATATAATATTTATAAATGCATCTGCAAATACAAAAAAAGGAGGGGAAGTATTTTTTTAAATTAATTGCAACAATATTGGTATCAAATAAAAGCTAGTAATGAGTAATTTTCATATATATATATTAATAAAACTAAAAAGCTTGAAATAAAATAAATAATTTAAAAAACAAAAAACCCGACTGCAAAACACAACTGAAAAGGGAAAAACAAGCATTATAATCTATATAATTTTGGTCGTGCAGGCGGGCACAGTCAAATAACCTGAAATATGGTGTAACTTTTGATTGTCCCCACACAAACACATTTGTGTTCCTGATGAAACGGCGTTTGACTTTGGAAACCCAGAGAGTACATTGCATCAATATTTTCAAGAGGGAGATGTGTTTATTCTAGATACAGGTTTCAGAGATGCAGTACCATTGTTGCAAAAGTGTAACTACTCTGTGCATATGCCATCATCATTACAGGATGATGAAAATCAGTTGTCAACATTAGAGGCGAACAAAACTCGGGCTGTTACTATTTGCAGATGGTTGGTTGAAGTTATGACTGGGATTTTTAAAACTTCTTTTTTCGAAGTTCAGTGTAAAAGTGGGAATCACAGAAAAGCTTTTGACATTAAACTACACAAAAAAACGTAAGAATTTTCTCTGTCTGTGACAAATTAATATTGAGCCAAAATTACTATGGACATCTGACATTGTTCTTTAAAATTGCTCTGATTTAACTGTAACACTATCTTTCGAAAATGTTTTCTATGTGTGCTTATGTGTGTGAAGTTTCATTAAAATCGGTTCAGTCAATTCGAAAAATAAGGACTTGAAAATTTGTATGAAATATGCCGTACGGCGTAATCGCTCTAAGTCAATGCCGATAAAACTCAAACGTTAAGTCATTGCCACTATAGCTTTAAATCTTTGTTTACCTTGTATAGTATTTTCTACGGGATTTCCGAGGTTGACAGGTAACGTGTAATTGGCCGCCATCAAAGCCAGCAACCCGTCAACGAGATCAGATACGTAACAGAATGAGCGGGTCTGTTTCCCGTTGCCATATACCTGGAACATATAAACAAAATTAGTAATATTATCTATTTTTCTTTTGTGTCGACTGCCTAGGATGCGGTGCGGTGGTTGAACGATTAAATTTATTAGGTAGGTACTATTAAAATTTATCGTCACTAAAACGGCGGTTATTGCACCCCTATATAATAAAAATCTAATGATTAATATTCCCCTAATCTGAATGATTTCGGCGCAGAATGCCCAATTCTCAAAATAATGAAAGACAGGCAACAAATTTTTGATTTATTAACATAATTTTTCTATACAGCACGTAATATAAAATGTCTGTAAGTTGAAGTTATAGTTTCGCCATGTCTGTCTGTCTGTCCCCGCTGTAGCTCAGAGACGCTTAGTACTAGAATACTGTAATTTAGCATAGGTATACATATTAGTCTCTCCGACAAAGTGCTAAAATAAAATCTTGAAAAAAAGTTTTTGGTCCTCCCTTGCACATATTGGGGGGATGATATTTTTTTCTTGTCTACCCCATGGTGTGGGGTACCGTTGGATAGGCTGTTCAAAAATATTGGGTTTATCAACACCACTTTTCGATTCAAGGATCCGCTTGCGTAATATTATGCATTAAAGTGCTAATTTTTGTTAGAGTCAAGTGTCGCCCCCCCCTGCCAGCTAAATGGTTGTTAATGGTGATGTGAAAAAATTCATGGCAGTAGTACATATGTGTAATGAAATTAAAATGAAAACTATTACAGCTAAGTGGACTTTAAAAGTTATCGATTAATAGTCGACCAACTTAAATTTGCAGTTGGAGAACTGATTGTGGCATAATTATATCGATGTATGGGGGAGAACATGTTTTTCAACTACAATGTTAAGTTTGTTTTTGGGATAAATTCATACCAACCTCCCAACTACGGAACCCTTCATTATGCGTGGTCCGACACGCACTTGGCCGGTTTTTTATTATACCCTCGAAGATTTGAGTTTCATAATAACAACCCACCTTATCAATACTCTACACAGTGACATGAGTCTAGCTTTTCTGCCGACCCTACTGAACAGCGACTACTGAGCTTTCAATCATAATATCAAGAAATAAAATATTTAATTAACAGCCTTGACAATCTTAATAGGCGACACTTCATGAATTGTCTGCTGGTACAGTCCGATTCTAACTTTAAGGCGGCTCGGAACACAACAAATTCACGTGTCAGCGGGGGTGAGGGGTGCGGTACTACGCAGCGAGTAGCGCACTTCAGAGCCGCCATTAAAGTTTGACGCGTACCATATGTGTCATGTTACAACATCCTTGTCTGTCAATTACAATCAGCGTTATTTTATTGGAGTGTATATTACAACTTTATTAAGATCATAATCGGCTGAATACATAATAAATATTATGAAAGCATTGAAATTTTTTTTGCATGGATTGGATTTCCTTTGCATATAAAAATGCAAAATTAAGATTTCTTATTATATAGGGTGAGACCGTTAAATAAAAAATAAAAAAAATTCAGACCCTGAATTATATCTATAATTACAAGCTGGGAGTACTTTTTAAAGTTGGGGATGGTCCCTAACATACCCAATTTTAAATATATGTCATCAGTCAATCATCCAAAAACAAATGAACCTAAATTGAAATAATAAAATTTTCTTACAGTAATTGTCAAATTCTGCAGCGCCTGCATAATAAAGTTGGACACCACTCGTCCGTCTGACACATGCATCCTGGGGCCATATGTGTTGAATATCCGGGCCACTCTGACAGCCACCTTCTCTTGTTTGGCATAGGAGTAGGCCAGTGTTTCTGCTACCCTCTTGCCTTCGTCATAACATGCTCGTGGCCCTGCAACGTAGTGAGGTATTTATAGATAGATAACAACATTTATTCAGTGCACACAAAAGACATAGCACAACACACAATAGCACAATTAATAGATAACAAATTACAGGAATATAATAAATAAACAAGGTGCCAATATACCAAAAAGAAGAAACATACTTAAAGAAATAAAGTGACACTATGACATACTCAAAATAATATTATTATTATAGATTATAATAATGGATTTATGAATTAAGGATTGGATTACATCCACATTCCATCCATTAGTATTATAAATGCGGAAGTGTGTATGTCTGTATGTTTGTTACAGTTAAACTCGCGAATAAAGTTTGATAAAATTTGGTATAGAGTGAGATGGCTTGAATTGGATAGCTAGGAAGCCAAGTGATCCAACTAACGTTTTGGCCAAAATTTCGTTTTTAAGAAACAAAAAAAAATCATTTGTAAGAATACTTTGATGCACAACTGATCCAGTTGTGCATCAAAGTATTCTTACAAATGATTTTTTTTTGAAGAGAAGCGACACAACTTTGTAATTTATTGCAAAATATGAAGAAATTATCTATTTGCTCAAAATTGAGTTGAGTAATCGAAAATAAAAAACAACCAAGTTCTGCATGCAAATAAGACGTTTTTGTTATTAATTAAATACGTAACGTATGTTGATATTTAATTCAGATATTTTGGATTAGAACTCAAGGTAAGAGGTTAGTTTAACGTTAGTTTGTATCGAGATTTTTTTTTCAAAACGTGTTTTGGTAACAACCAAGTTCTGGGAAATATGTTCAAAATTAACATATATGTTTTCCGTTACCACAAACCTTACAGGTCCGGCAATTTTTTTTCTTAAGAGAAGCCTATTTTGGTCAATTGCGTCTTGTCAGCGCCTTAAGATAATTCAACAACAACCATACTATTGTATCGCAAGGTTAATGTAAAAATTATACTAAAATAATTATTGTGAGTTTGTTCCTCTGACTTACTATTATTATCAAGAATATAATAATAGGTGTAATTTTATGTACTTTTTATATTGTTTGACAACCCATTATAGTGGTTGTAACTTTATTATGTTTTATTCAACTCACGATTTAAATTTTGCTACAGTTTTTTGATAATAACGCTTCATAGTATTATAATTATATTGAGAATGTAATTTCATATAATTTGGGAATTAATTAAGGTAAAAAAATAATTAAAAACGTAACTTGGATCACTTGTGTTTTGATTTTTATTTCATGGCATAAAAATTACATGAAATGCAATAATAGTCTCAGAAATTCATTTAACCTGTCTGTATATAAAAAAAATATAAGAAATAAAAATTCTGATTTTTACTTGTCCTGATTAAAGTGAAAAATTACAAAAATATATTAAAATATGGACGTAATAAGCAAAACGATTTTTGCTTAATATCTCAAAACTTAAAAAATGTCAGTTGGATCACTTGACTTCTAAGCTATCCAATTTTAAGTTACAAAGTAGTTTATATAAATTAACCTCTACTGGTGTTGAAGTTTGTACTTATATAAATATTCTAAATTTACGTGGCAAAGTCGCGGGCAAAGCGCTATTACCTAGATAGTTGTCACGACTCACGATAACTTGTCGTGACAGTTTATTAAATAGTTTTATTTTCTTTATGTATTTTTAATCACATTTAATAGACATTGTAAGAATGACACAGGTGGTATTCTTACTATGTGCTCACAGTGTATTTACGGTATTTTTCTCGATGAAGGTAAATCATTATATTGATTTAAAGTACACTACGCTATGGGTCGCCATCAGGACAAGAATGCAGAAACTATGCAATATTTTTATGGTCTAACGCTAATACCTACAGATAGGTGATAATATATATATAATAGAATTACTCCTCACTCTCAGTTGTATGGTTTACCCGTTATGCAAGACAAATTCTAGTGTGAGGAATATCTATTGAAAAAAAGCCTGTTCAATTCACCTTGTCAACTTGTAAACTATACAACCTTGATCATTATGGAAATACTAAACGTTTTCTATAGTTGCGGTTAATTTACTGGGTAATCGAGAATGGTTTATTATTCAAGCGATAGTGCATTGTTTCACGTCATACCAGTTTTAAAATGTAAATGTAGCATATTCTTTGCTTATTCTATTTAAAAAAAAATCTTTAGAAACAGAATATCACTACGCAATATTTTCTTAAACAAATTAACATAATTTATGCACACAAGCTGTGTCATTTGTTCTATTTTATGAAAGGTCGCAAAACAGGCCACCTGTATAGTAAATAAGGTTATTGTCACAGTCATGTGAACACCTGTGAAATGCAAATAGAGAGATATAAACATCAGTGTTATGGATATACTAAGAGAAGCCAAGAACAACAAGTTTATTTTCTGTATAATAATCTTTTCATGCATATTAACTTTTAGAGTGAGGACAGGTGTTGGTTTGGCTTGCTTGCTTTTGTTGAAGCTTTTGTTTTAATTAGAAGATAAAAATTCATCTTTGTTTTAGGCAGTCCTATAGAAAAGAGTTATTTACTTATTAGGAAAATTGGCAAGCTAAATGCAATGTCAAGTCAAGTAGTTTAATTGTTTATTTGGCGACCCTAGTTGCATTGCATCTATTGCCATGAAGATGTTATATAGGCAGATGTGAATGGATACGCCGCGAGGGGTCGCTCCAGGAAGACATATGGTGACCTCATTGGTGATATTCTTCAGAAAGGTCAGATGAGTAGTACTCGCAATCAGCGTGCGTGTGTGACCAGATGTCATGTATGAACGTAAACGAAGATAAAGGAGTATGTAAGGAGCGTAGCAGGTGGCGTTCTATAGTTTCTGCCTACCCCATGGGAAGAAGGCGTGAGTTTATGTTTGTATGTATGTATGTTTTCGAGCCCTTGCCGCCGACTTATCGTAAGAGATATTTTTACGAAAAGGCAATTTTTAACATAATTCTATTGTTTTCAATGTCGCTTAGGATATAAATCGCATTTTCGTAAAAATGTCGCTAAGGGTCCGTAATATAGTTTGAAAATTATACTGACCTATTGGATTAACATGTCCCCAGTAAGATTCAGGTTGAGGGTGCACCATAGGGTCTCCATAAACCTCTGACGTGCTTGCTATCAGTATCTTAGCTCCAACTCGACGTGCTAAACCTGGAATTGGATGACGTCACATTTGTAATGAAGTTTACACATTTCAGTTGTATTTCATTTGTTTAAAGCAGGGATTCCCAAACTATTTTGGTAATCCCTGCTCATGCTGTCTTTGACACTAAGGTATATTGTAGAGACAGAGAGACTTTTAAGAATGTCTGAAAGTGTCGTCCCCGGCGTTTCCACTCACCTCTGCTTTGTAAATATATTTTGTTAATCGCCTTTCATTCATCCTCTCAACAAGACCAAACCATCTAAGCATAGGTTCATTTAAACTGCATGGTTGCCTTATCACATCATTTTTCAGCCTATCATTCATAGTCACGCAAGAAATGCTACATATGCTGCATATATGCAACATATTATACTTTATCATATATGTATACTTTTTTCTGCTATTTCTTAGTTGGTTTCATTATAAAAGTTGTTTATAATCATGAATACTTTCACCTTCTGAAAGGTTAACAGTGAATTAAAAATCACTATGTACCAAGTGAGTAGGCAAACAATTAATTGCTGTTATCATTACATATCCAATTAACAATTTTAATTGTAATTTTTTTATGCAGAAACTATTAATCAACCGTAAAAAATCGTGAATACAATTGTATAAACTTTACATTTTCATTCGTTTCTAAGAATAATAAAAACTTGAGTTGCACCCACCAGTAGTAGACCGCGTCCTAACCAAAAGCGATCGAATACGCGACGCGATCGTTTGTATGAATTTTGACGTACAATTGATCGCGCAACTATGTCATATTCGTTTATAAGAGTGATACGGGACGATCGCTTTTGGTAAGGACGCGGCCGACAAGGAACCATCATTGATATTTTTTTATTCCACATTTTTATTAGATTTCCTTTGCATATTCTTTGATACTTGCAAACTCCTTTTTACAACGACGCGGTACTGTTTGCTTTGTATACAGCACAAATATTATATCCGATTGTTGTTACAATTATACCTACTGTTGCTGCTGTTGGAATGCTATTTCAAGTTTGGTGACACTGAGAGTTTGGCCTCCTTAGATGAATTACATTGAATTTTAGTGACCATCCTTATGGCATTAAATTAAGGTTCAAATTGAAATGCACCAGTTAGATTTAAAAATTAGGAAACAAAATACTCACCTAACATATTGATTGTACCTAAAGTATTAGTCTTAATTGTCTTAACTGGATTTTGCATGTAGTGTGGTGGACTCGCTGGACTAGCTAAGTGGTATATTTCATCTGCCTAGAAATCAAAACAATAATATTGAGGTATATTATATTAGAACCTTGAAGTCTCGTATGTGGGCATACTCATGGGAGACAACCGTTGCACACTATTATTGAAGTAACCCGTTTTTGTGTTCTGAAAACATGTTGGCAACATGGAATATTGTTGCTGGCAGAAGGAAATACATTGTTGCCAGCCACATTTGCCAAAAACAAAACTATTGTTTGACTTTTCTTTCTTATGAAAACGAGGCTTAACTAATGTTGTAGTAATAATAACAATTAAGTACCTCTACATAAAGTGGGTTAACTATATCATGATGAATCATCTCAAAGTTGCGGTGACCAAACCAGTGTTCCACGTTACGTTTGCGGCCCGTGAAGAAATTGTCCACGACAATCACCTCATGGCCTTGCGTCATAAGTACATCTACCAAATGCGAGCCGACGAATCCCGCGCCTCCTGTCACCTGAAATTATATGAGACTTCAACTCTTCTGTTCCTAATGTGATGCCATGAACTATGGTCGGTTCCAAAAGTATCTGAAGAAATTGTAAACAAATGGATCAGAAAACATGCCTGTGGATGCCAAAATGTAGTTCCACTTAACTTAGTGTTTTTATTAGATTATTTAAACGTGATTATTAAGACATTATGAAGAGAAACACTCACACACTTCAACACACACACACACACACACCACTCAATACTCACACCCCCCCCTTCACACACACTCACACCACTTCACTTACTCCTTACACACTCACATCCCTACGCACACCAACTAACATGTGCGAGCACATATTTTATTATTATTTGTTTTTTTTTTTGTTTTAATTATGCATGTTACATTACTTTTAAAATTATTATTTCTATTGCTTTTGATTCGCTTTGTAATCTTTGGATGCCATAAATAACATGTAACAAAAATTAGGGGATGACACTGGCTCCTGTAATACATTGTACCTACACTAGCGCAGGAGCTAGGAAATTCGTAGAAATGTTTCCTTAATTTATGACAATAAAGATTATTATTACTTACATATCTCGGGACCATTCTTATTATTATTATTTGAATACTTAAATCCGAAATTAAAATTTTTAATAACTTTTAAGATTTATTTAATTTTTTTTTAATGTGTTTCATTTAGTGAGTGAGAATTTATCCTGAACAGGGTTTGTATACACTTTCATCAGATACTTTTGGAATAGACCATACACAATAATAATCAGCAGTTTGAATTGACTTCCCAGGGTTTTCCTGGAGACCATTAATATGTTACTAGCTCTGCTCTGCGGTTTTACCCGCATAAGTCTACATCCCATGGGAATATCCCGTGGGAATATCCCATGGGGACATAGTATATTTTTTCTTAATGTCATGGTCTACCTATGTGAAAATTTCATCCAGATCCGTGCAGCCGTTTTAGCATAACAAACAAATAAACAAACTCACTTTTGCATTTATAATATTAGTTAGGATTAGGATTGTTATTATTATCTTTTCATGTGCCCAAAACATTAGATCTGATAGGCTTACTATGTTGATCAAGGAAAGTCAGGTCAGTAACGGAAAGTGCGTTAGCAGTAACCAATTAGGTAGGTCTATTCCATAAATAAGTTGTAAAAGACAGAACATTCTTTCTTCAAGTAAAATTGGAAACTGTTGTAATTGAATGCAATGTAAATTGTACCTTGTATTAATTTGACCTTTCTAAAAACAAACAGAAAAATAATATACACTTCTGGACACATCTATTGGCCCACCTTAGAGTTTAGGTTTCGATGGCCCCTACCGAAATATGATTGCTAGACTGAACAAAAACTGTTGATGCAGTTTTAAACCTGATACATTTTACCATCTTTTTCGATCGTATTGTTTTAAATTTGAATTCAGAATACCATACGACATGGAGCTACGCCTAACAAGTCGGATATGCGCCTTGTTAAAGGCAATTGATTTTTGAATAAAAAACATGTTTTATCAAATAAAGGTTTAATTTAATAACGCGTGTTGCCTCCATGGGCATCTACCACAGCTCTCATACGATTAGGCATAGAGTTTATCAACCGCTCTATGAAATTTTGAGGGATCATCTCCCATTCCTCTTCTATGGCAGTTTTCAACTCCTGCATCGTCTGGGCAACTGGCTGAAGAGCCCTAACACGTCTTTTTAGCTCGTCCCACATGTGCTCAATGGGGTTCATGTCTGGGCTTCTGGCTGGCCAGTCCATAACTGTGATGTTCACATCCCGAAGATATTCCCTGACGATGCCAGCCGCATGGGCTCTTGCATTATCATGCATAAAAAGGAAATTTTAACCCAAATAGTCCGCGTATGGTATCACGTGAGGTTCTAAGCACTCACGAATGTACCTTTCAGCATTTAATGTTGGCAGCCGTGGTCCTGTAACAACCTCAAGTTGAGTTTTGCCGCTCGCGGATATAGCGCCCCAGACAGTCCATGAGCCACCGCCATAAGCAACCCTCTCTTCAAAGCAGCATTGTGCGAAACGCTCTCCCTTACGTCGGTAGACCTTCTTCCTTCCATCATTGCCATGTAACACAATTTTAGACTCATCAGAAAAGAGTACACGGCTCCAATCTTGCTGTGTCCAATTTAAATGACTGCGTGTGAAATGAAGGCGCGCTGTTCGGTGGGCTCGCGTTAGTTTGGGCCCATTAGCTGGCTTGTGTGGTACCATATCGCGTTCTTTTAACCTTCTCCGAACAGTTCGAGCGCTCACAGATACTCCGTGGAAGTCGCGAAGTTGGTTTTGTATCTCAATGGAGGTAAGGTGACGATTTCTCAAGCTGGTCGTCACGATGAATCGATCCTGCCTTTCAGTTGTGACCCGAGATCGTGGCCTTCCTTGGCGACAAACAAAGCCGCCAGTCTCTAGGTACCTCCGATAAACATTTCGGACCGCAGATCGACTTAAATTAAGTTGAGCACTCACGTTTCTTTGGCTGTGTCCGGCCTGAATAAGTGCCACAGCTTGGGCGGCGACTTCAGGTGAAGTATCCATAGATTATTGATAGAACCTCACCTTAATGTTAAGAATAAGTAATGTTTGTTGCAAAACCAAAGATATCAATCACTTTTTCAAGAATTAAATCCAAGTAAACCAATAAAACCAAGTTTTCTTAGTATTCGATTGTTTGATATCAACAAACAGGCTCCAAATTGTCTTTTGTTTCTTTAAATTCTGTGTTCGAAATTCAAAAAAAGACTATTGAATGAAATTGTGAATGTGCCAGGTTCAAAACTGCATAAAAACTTTTTGCTCGACCTAATATAAAATTTTAGCTAGGACCAAACGAAACTGAAAATACAAGGTGGGCCAATAGATGTGTCCAGAAGTGTATTTATATTAATGTTAAAAAGGGCTCCAAAATTACTTTGATTAAACATAATATGCATTAAATTCTGTTATGTTAAAATAATTTAACTAAAATATTTATTATGACTAAACTGTCATGTAATAAGGGCTACTGGTTAAGTAATTATGTAAACAAGCATCATTATGATGAAGCAATATGCCACGTTATCTACTTTGGATATAGATAAGGTTTCATATAATTTTCATAGGGACATTATCAAGAAGTTGTTATGTTAATTTTTATACTTCCTAATTTAAATATGTTGTTATCCAATTGGATCTATCTAATATTCTATAGACTCAGAGAAAAATAAAATTATGAAGAATGAATGAAATAAAGAAATGTTTTACATCTTACCAATATCCTCTTCCTTTCCTTGTAGCCTAGAAACTTAACTTCTGGAAACTTCTGTGGCACTCTTCCTTCCAATATTGCTATTTTCTTTTCTAACTGGTCTATCCTTGACTTAGCTTCTAGTAGTTCTCGTTTTGTACCATCGTTATCACCGTTGGCTTTCATTTTATCCTCCATTATATCTGTATTAGTATATTTATCCTTCTTTGGCTGATCAATTAAATCTCTGTCTAGTTTTTGTACATCCTCCTCTTTTATTCTTTGGTGCACTCCACTGTCTTGTTTTGTAAGTATTAAAAATATAAGTAAAACTGAAAAAAAATATTAGTTATATATAGATTGAAATTTGATTGTTTATTTATTATTTTATGTTTATTATTATATATCATAGTATTGTATTTCTATGTTTTATATATTTTTATGTTAAAATGCCATTAAGTTGGTAAAAAATTTGAATATTACTTATTTTAATACAAACCTTGACCTTTTACCGAAAAATATATTGTTATGATAAGTAATTGATCAATATACTGAAGTACTTAACTATCGATTGGTGATTAAAACAACTTTGTGTTTGAAGGTGTAAAAGCGATATGTTAGCTGCGCAACCGCTGTTATAATGACTGAGCTCGGTAAAAACCTTTGCTACTTATGTGGAAAGGACGCAATCAAAAGAAAAGCATTAAACCCTACGGCGAAGAAAAACAACACAAAAATGCGGCGAGCATTTGTGTAAACTTATAAACAGATTGTTCTGTACTTACATAAAGAAAGTATGCCCAAGACTGTTAGTGTCTTTCTCAATTTCAGAGATTGTCTTATCATTTCGAGTTTACTTTGATTCTGTTTCTGTTCACATTGCTAATTTTAAATTAGAATTTATGTTGTACGTGGTTGTATAGCGAAAAAATATTGAAATAACAAGTTTTACAAGTGTCATATCCCTTCTGACAGCCTCACATCCAGCTGACCGGCACTGTCAGTTTTATTAGTTTTCTAAGCATGTGCTGGGATTGGGCATCTTGTCTTTTGAGTAATTTATTTTTAAGGTGATTACATACCTCTTCTTCCAAAACGATCCAAACCAGAATCCTAATCTAATATCCCAAATGTTTGTTACAAAAATAGTCCAATATACACCGAAAAATAATTCATTGAATAGGTGTAAAATTAATCAGCGATAACTATACAAAATCACTACAATTAACACTGCTACTTCAAAATATGGGAGAATTTTGGACGTGTGTTAGTATGTTTGGCAGAACTAAACCACATCTTGACAAACCACACCCGCTCACAAAACTGATTTGACTTTTATCGTCATCATCAGCCTGCAGCAGTCCACTGCTGGACATAGGCCTCTCCAATTGCACGCCATTCAGCTCGATTCTCGGCAGTTCTCATCTAGCTGCTACCAGACTTTAATAATTACTTAAAAATATTTTATTTTTTGATAGATAACGTGTGTTATTATTCCCGCCGTTGATTATAATTCGAGCCTAACAATGTTGTATTCCTCTCACCTTGATGTTCACAGACTTGCTGCTCATCGACGAACTGACTCAGCAATACTATCGATCGGTCCTTAGTGTGAGTTGCTACTTGCTGTGTGTTTCTCTTACGAAATAAGTCGGAAGACTTACACTGAACGTGATGGTGACGCTGATTTAAATAGCCATTGAGGTTTCTAGGGTTCTGTGTTGGTACTCAAAGGGTTTCAACAGAACTGTCGAAACCCTATTATTAAGCCTACGTTTGTCTGTCTGTCTGTATGCCACAGGGTCTGTGTCTTTTCGACAGTCAGTTATGTTCACAGACTTCTTGTTACTGTGGTCTCTCTCATGGCAAATTTAAATACCAAATAAATAGACGGTGAAGTAGGTTACCTATTTTATACTTATATAGTTTTGAAGATACGGAATCACATTATGAGTGCGAATTTGACTCGCACTTGGCCGGGTATTGTTTTCGCCATAACAAATTAGCGGGAATCATTTTTTTTACGGTGATAACACCATATATTATTTATTTCGTCACAACTACGGAGAAGCCAATCTGGACGGGCAAACTTGCTTTACATTGGACTGACGAGAATTCGGAAGCGTGCTCGTACAGGAACCTGAGAGGCTTAAGTTTTAACGATTCTAGTGATCTGCTAGTTGCGCGTAGGTCTTGTGGGCGTAGCCGTAACATTTTCCTGCTTGGCAACACTGCGTTACTCTGCTTCCGGTTTGAAGGGTATGGGCTTACCCGGTTTTCACACTGCCGTGGCCGCTGCTGTAATCTCGAACCAAGTTGTCCTATAAAGTATACACTAATTCCATGGCGAAAATATCGCGAAATCTGTTTAAACTGAATGAAAAACAACCGCATTTCGCAACGGAACCGCCGCAGAGGTGAACGTTTGTGTGAAAAAAGGGATGTTAATTAAGGGCTTTAGGGGGTGCCGATAAGATGACAGGCACGTAAGGTAGAACAGTTTTGTGTCTGTCTACCATGAAAAAGAGAGTTGATTTGTGGTACAAGGTTAGACCAGTCTAGCAACTCAAATTGGTTGTGGTGATTAGGTTGTGTTGTGGGAGCCCAGAATTCAAATAGTAGCTGTCATACTGTGATGTCATCTTCAATCATTTCACACTTCCCTACTCTTCTTCCTCGCCTCTAGTCCATATCTTAATAGGGCCGGTGCAGTATGTCTTCTTCCAAACATCTCGTGACTTTGACACAACCAACCATGCGAATCCTTGTCAAGCGGTCCGTGGCCAGTGACCAGCACCTTAATTGCGTAACACACTGTTGTACGTCACAATCTGAATGATTTTGAAGTAGATGGCTAATAATCCATTGCTTCATATGTTCGAAAAATGTGCCAGCTCAACAACGTAATTACCGCAATGAATGTTGTTGAATTGTGAAAATGAAACCCATTGCTACTGATAGTGTGTTAATTAAGCAACTACCCCGCGGATCTAAAGATTATTACTTTCTTACGAGCGTAATTTATGAAGTGGTTAACAATATTAGAATCTAGTCCGGCGCTGGACCGGGCGACGTCGCTGCCCAACATTGGCGACGCGTCGTCCGGTGCGCCACCACCACTATCATCAAGCAGAGGAGGAGAAGGAAGAAGAGGGGGGGGGGGGACGAGTGCCTCGGCAGCCGACATCATCGGCAGCCATTGGCAGCTCACCGACGTCATCGGCGCCTGCACGCGTTGCGCCAACGCCGCACGACGGGCTGAAAATCGGCTTTCATGAACTTAGCATAATCATTGAACTACTTTACTTTATTCAGGTTCTAGTTATCATTTCTTTACCCATAATTTTGTAGATGATTATGCCCAATAGAAAATTACTAAGTTTGTCACCCCCGCTGTAAGCTGACTTCCAGTAAATCACCCTGTTTCAGATGCTATTTGTAAAATATTGATATTCATCTGGTTAGCTTGGAAGCCATCACCAGCTTAGTTGCGAAAAGGCTAGGATGATGACATGACCATGAAACTACATAATTAATATGCGTAGTATGTACTTATTTCCCGAAGGGATAATCACTGGTGTATGGTGTAGTTCTTCCTGATTTCGCCAGTTATGTGTTAGTGCTATGTTTCAGGCGCGAGCCTATTGCCATCAACACAACCGGACTCAAGTCCAGACTCTTAGTTGTTATTGAGAGGAAAATAAACGCATTAACAGTAGGTAGACCGACTTGGGAATCGAACCTAGGAATGACTGGAACGTTAAATGTAATTTTTTTATGTGGGTTGTTCGTAGCAGGATAGTAGTGAAGATCTTTACCTAAGTATCTTTACCTAAGTCAGACAACCGCACTGCCATGACTCTTTGACTTTGATAGTGGCTTTATTTCGTATCAGTAAGGGTGGTTTTTAGGGTTCCGTACCTCAAAGACAAGACAACAAACACAAGACTAGACAAACTTTTATGGCTAGAATACGAGGCGTTTGGCTACTTTGTATGTGTGTATTTTATGCATTTTTTTTGTAATGTGCGTTTTGTTTATGCAGAATAAACATTTATTCAGTATTTCTTTTTTTTTTTAAAGAATAAAACGAATCCCATTAAATCCCTTAAGATCACTTCGTTGTCCGTCTGTCTGTCTGTCAGTCTGTTAAGAGCCTTTTTCTTAGGAACACGTGGAAGTACCAAGTTGAAATTAATATCAAATACGTAGGTTTAGGGTCCCTCGGAGCTCTAAAAAAATTAAGCTTCTAAGTCAACGCAATGAAAAATACGGCCATTTATACGACAATTTTATATATGATACTCGCAAATAAATCACTGTTACTTGGTAGGTACTACAGGGTACTTCCCGTTAACCTAGAATCATAGAATTAGGCAATAAGAAGCAAGGTCTCACAGTACAAATAAAGGAAAAGTTCGAAAATCGTTAATTTGTAGCCGAATCACAAAAAAAGAAAAAAATGGTATTACAAACTTACTTTTGCAGTTGGCGAATTGACCGTGACATAAATCGGAGTATGGGAGAACATGTTTTTCAACTACAATGTGAAGCTTGTTTTTGGGATAAATTCATCCCAATTAAGGAAACCTTCATCGTGCGTGGTCCGACACGCACTTGGGCGGCTTTTTTTGTAGTCCAGATACTGACGTGCGGTTGAACGTATGGCCTACAAACTACTACAAAGTTTCAAACGTCTGTATCGGTCTCATTAAATAATCATTAAGTATTTATTGTCAAAAAACATGTATTTAGGTATAATAAAATAATATCATATAGGTCTTGCAGGTAGCTACTGTAGCTATTTGTTAAAATTCTAATATAAAAGTATTAGGTAATTACATTATATGTAGGTAGGTACATGCTAAATAACAATTACTAGCTTCACTTATGTTATAAGTACTATTTATATAATTAAATTCATAGATTTTCCTATGTCAGACTCTTACTGACTAAAACCCACCCGTATTCCATCCATTGCCTGTGTTGCCAGGGGCCTCGGTAACCCTTTTGAACTTCCACGCGACCCCGGCAGGTGTCTGTGTGTCTGGATGTATGATCCGGTTCCAAAAACGGCTAAACGAATTTGGATGAAATCTGCCACACAGGTAGTTTATAACCTGGATTAACACATACTTTTAATCGCGGTAGTACGTTCCCGTGGGATATTTTCCGAGATCTACGCGGGAAAAGCCAAAAGGTAGTCATTAATATTGTTTAGTTTTCCTAGAAACTATTTATAGGTACATAAATTTTGATCTCACAAAAAATATGTAAAAAAATGCATAGATAGATAAAAACACTTAAAATTGTACTTCTGCAGGATATAAGTTCTGTTATGGGAAGATTATGCACTGTTGTCTATAACTTATGATTTCACTGAGGACGGCTTGATCGATGAAGAATCAGGGACCAGCTCTTTTTGTTTGCAAGATGCTCGGACTCGCACAGGAACGTCAGGTTGATCACTGAATAGGCCGTCTACCCCAGCAGCGAAATAAGCGCTGATCTCAGCAGCTAAGTTACCCAGAACAGATGGCGTGTCGGGGTTCTCAGTGCTATGGTATTCTCTTGGCAAGAAGTTATTCTCAGCTCGGAACGTGTATGGATGCACTTTCAACCCAGCAGCATGAGCATCACTTACGAAAGTGGTGACATTACCAAGATTATCGTCTTCATCACGAGGAATAATATAGCTCTTGTCTGGACCCACTGCGTAAGCATACTTTGCAACATCTCGAAGTCCCTCAGCAGTGGCCATCTTCTCATAAGTGAGGCCAGTTCCAGTTTGATCGAAGGGCGACATTGACTTACTGTCGAACAGCTGCAGCAGCCGAAGCTGGGTCATTTTTTTCAGCTTTTTCAAATTATTGACTTCAAACGACTGTATATAAACTGGTGCTTGAGCTTCTTGGTAACCGTAGCTGTGAAGAATATCCACTGCTAATTTTTCCATTGGTAGTCCGATTGACTCAAAATAGGTGCTGTGTTTAATTTCTGGGTAAAGTCCAATAACTCTATTTTGACTGGTTTGTAGACCTTTGACCATTTCAATTATCTCTCGAAATGTTGGAATTTCGAAAGCGCCATCCATCCGGGCATTTCCAGGTCTTATATCTGAAATGCGTTCAATAGCTCGTAAGGTCTTTAGTTCTGCAAGGGTAAAATCTTCAGTGAACCAGCCGCTTATTGGATTGCCATCTATGGTTTTATTGCAATAACGAGAAGCGAACTCGGGATGTAAAAAAACATCTGTAGTTAACCCTAATTCGTTATCGTGTCGAGCAATTAATCTTCCATCTTTTGTCATGACTAGATCGGGCTCCACGTAGTCAGCCCCCATGAGAGCGGCGAGTGCGTAGGAGCCGAGGGTGTGTTCCGGGGTGTACCCGCTGGCCCCGCGGTGTCCTATCACCAGTGGGTGACAGAATTCAGAATCGTAGTCAACTGATGTCTTCGCAATTTCTGGTTGCGAATCAGTTGGTACTCCAATTGCGACTCCCCATAAAGTACACAACATGATCCACATACTTCGATCCATTGCCATTTTCCTGTAAATAATTGTTAATTGTGGATAAGTATACGTTTATTGATGATTATACTGATTATTTCATGACTACAAATTAGTTTTTAAATATACTCCTTTATTTAACCATAATAATACTTAGTGACATTAGCGGTAGGTACCTGTGTTTTATCACGAAGTTACTTTTCAACACTGTTGAAATAAAATAGGTAAGTAAAAACATTTTACCTTTAGATCTCATACCTAATAGGTACCTCATGGCAAGGTCCTGCGCATTGATACCTAGGTATAATATCACAGTCACATTAGTTGTTGCCACTGTAGTTAATGTTGTTAAAACCAGTTGGTGCAGGTAACTAGGTAGGTATACCTCGTAATTAAATCAACCTAATTTACTTTAAAGCATACTTTGCTTGCACAGTACTGATTTGACAACTTACAGGGAAGCATTTTGCAAAAAAAAAAGAAACAAAACAACTTAATAAAATTTATAAAAAAATTACTTACGTGTATGTCGATGACAGTTTCCTAACTCGGAAAGATTGGCGATATATAGCCGGAGTGGGTGACAAGAGCGACTTAACACGATGTATGTAGGTACAGTCAATAACTAAAGTGTTGCGCGGACGCCGAATAAAATATGTCTACCATCTTATAATACGACGAGGAAAATGTACAGCTTAATTATAATTACGTCTGTTGACCTCTATTTGCCAACGAGTATTCCGCGTGAACTTGATTTTGCCAATTATATTGCTCGGAGGTTACAACATGGTATCCTGCTATCATTAGAATGCCAAACGCAGATTACGCACAAGTTAAAATATCTACGTAAATAAAGTTGCTCGTGATAAAGACATATACGAAATAAACAAAGATTTAGCCTCGGACTTATGTACGTACCTATTGACATCCAGATAATACATATTGTGTATGTAATCATACTTTATTTTGAAACGTATCTCGCTTATTTAACTCTGTAATTGGGTGGAACGTAAAAAACAATAACTTATTACTTTGTTGTGGCAATTTGTTCTTTCTGTTCAGCATTTTGACATTCGTTTTCTGATTAGGTATGTTAATTCTTTATTTTTGTAAATGACGAACGAATTTAAGGTCATAAGTGCTAATTAAGATTATTAGTACTTTCTATTTATACCTTCCTAGCGAAAACTGTGTCAAGTTATTTATTATACTAATCTAACCTACTTCCGAATAAATATGTGAGTATCATGAACCTATCACATAATTAATTTATCTGTCATTGCTTCATTTTTAATAGACATTTCATTTTAATAGTAGTTTTATTCTAGGTGCATCGTCTTCACATAATTATTATATATTGTACCTACCTATACAATTTTTTGTACAGATGTTCTATGTCACGAAGTCCGTTTGGCTATGAATGTTGTCAAGCGTGCACATGCACATTGTTTTTGTGTGCGTAACCTCGAGAGCGCTCAGTGCAGTGTTGCCATCCATACGAGGTTTCTCGTACATGTACGAGATTTAGTGGTCCTGGTACGAGGTACGAGCTTACATCCATCCTCGTACGATTTTATACGAGATTCGTTGATACAAGTCATATTTTGGAACGCGCCTCTGACTATACGAAATGAAGGAATGGTGTGTACGTACGAAAGGTTTCATTTCATTCATTTTACTTGTATTGTTTCTTTAAGATGTTAAGTTAACGTTTAAAATATGTCTATGATAATTCCACTCTACTCCACGTCCACTATAATAGGTACAGTTCGGATACTACATACAGTATCCAAAGCAAAATTCCGGTTGTACGACCTGCCACCTGCGACCACCTGGACACTTTTTGACGAAACTGCTTTGTAGAGTGCTTGGTTATGAGATAGTTGACAAGAAAATCAATAAATTTTAGGCAATTTATTAAATAAATGGTATGTACGAGGTTGTGTTGACAAAATACGAGATTTCAGACCATATCTGTACGAGGACACGCCTTCGGCGTCTGGCAACACTGGCTCAGTGTCGATCGGGACACAGTCCGGATCAGTAGTGGTTTTTAGTTCGCGCCAAATTGTTTCACGGAGTAAGGTCAGCATGGCAACAAAACGAAGAAGAGTTGTCCATAGTGAGGTAATATTTATTTATACGTTTTCAATTAAAATGTTATACAGAAGTATTTATAAAATGAATGTTTTTTTGTGTTATAAAATGTTTATATTACTTAATTATTTTGATTACATTTTGTTTTAGGGTCGAAACATGATAGCTAGTGTTTATCATTTTCTGCGAGAAGAATATGAATTTACAAAATCATTAATGGAACTCAACTGTGATTTGTCTCATTTACGAGACATTACACGCCGTACAGCTGAAGCTACGGGTGTGAGCCAAAAAACAGTTCAAAGAATATTAAAAGAAGAGAAGGAATTGCCATCCACTCCATCAAAATTCACTTCACCTATGAAGAAAAGGAGAAAGCGAGATAATAAAGTGGATATAGATAATTTTACAGCCGATGTGGTTCGCAGTACTGTACAAGATTTCCATATTGTCCATAAAGAAATTCCAACATTAGCTAAGTTAAGAACAGCATTGAATGAAAAAATCGGATTCGAAGGTTGTTTAGAAACTGTTCGCAAGTTACTGTTGAAATTAGGTTACAAGTGGCGCAAAACAGAGAACAACCGTAAAGTCTTGACGGAGCGTCATGATATACAAATGAGGCGTTTAAAATATTAAAAAAAAATAACAGAGTACTGCTCTCAAAGTCGGCCCATTGTCTACACCGATGAGAGCTACGTCCTTTCGACACACGTGCGAAACAACACCTGGGCAAAAAAAAAAGGAAAGAAAACCGTTTTAAAAAAAAATTAGCACAGGCACTCGCTTTATTTTAGTGCACGCGGGAACCAAGGATGGTTTTATTGAAAATGCTTCCTTGGTTTATAAGGCCAACTCAACAGCTGGTGATTATCATTCAAATATGAGCTATGATAACTATGTAAAATGGCTAAATGAAAAGTTGCTACCCAATTTACTTCCGCGCTCTGTCATTGTCTTAGACAATGCATCCTATCACAACACACGGGCTGAACGACTACCGACGCAATCTACAAAGAAAGCCGATATGCAGCAATGGCTCAGGGATAAGGGTATAGCATTTGATGAATCTCTTCTTAAATTGGAATTGTACGATACAATAAAGAAGTACAAAGCCCAACACGTAATCTACAAGATTGACGATTTTATAAAAAGCAAGGGTTTTGATGTCTTACGCCTTCCCCCTTATCACCCAGAATTAAATGCGATTGAAAATATTTGGGGGATCGTTAAAAATTATGTCGCATCTAAAAATATCGAGCAAAACATGACGAATACGAAAAGACTGATCAATGAAAGTTTGGGCCAAGTTAGCAGTGAAACGTGGCAAAAAACTTGTGCTCATGTTAAAAAATTGAAAAAGAATACTTAAAATATTTTGATCTCGATTTTGAATTTATAATCAATGTACAAGATGATTCTGACGACAGCAAAACGGAATCGGAAATCGAAAATTTATCTGATAGTGATTGAAAATACTGAATAGTCCTACTTGTTTCGTTTGCATTCTGTAACACCAATGCTTAATTAAATGCCTACATATTCTTAATATTTTTGTATTTATTGCAACCTAATCTAATTTATTTACAAAATGTACTTATATACTTTTAAAACCAAAATTTAAATTTTATTTTATTTATTTAGATTATTAAATCTCGACTTGAATATGTATCAGATTTTTTTGCTAACGTTACCTACTTTTACACACACAAGCGCGCTTGTCGGGATACGTCACTACTACAATCAAAGCCGAACGGACTTCGTGAAATAGAATATCTGTAAAACATTTTAAAAGAGTACCTAACGGTGGAGTTTCTTGGCCATTCTTCTCCATACGAAACCTTTTTGGAAGAAGCAACTAGAATCAATTTTATTTTTTTTGTAAATTTTGACGTTCTAAAGTGCCTTTTATGTGCCTATTTGAAATAAATAATTTGACTTTGAATAATTATTTCTTTGGTCACTGTACATATACTTGAGATAAATCATAGAGCTGAATACACTTATCTTATTTTATCATTGATACTTATCAATATCATTTCAAGAGAGTTTAGAATAGGGTAAACAACTTGTAAACTAGTCTTCGAATAAGTGACGTCACTATAAAGTTAACTTTGAAATTCCGTTCTGAAAGTTATATTGATGTCTACTACTGACAGACTGCATTCTGTATCTTCATCCCATTAGAAACCAGAGTTATGAACTCCATTATTAATACCTACCAGCGTATTGTTCCAGTGCAGCTGCAAAGGCCTCTTGTCGTACAGAGAAGGCACGAGCACTGATCCCAAGCTTGCTCAAGATGGGTTAGCGATTTGAAACTTCTATTACTAACTATAAGTCCAGATTTCCTCACAATGATTTCCGTCACCGATGTCAGTAATGTCCAAGATAAACTGAGAAAGATATCACGACACTTGAACATCATTAATGGACCACAACAAATTAAATCCAGAAAACAAGTTAAACTCAACTCATCTGGGTATAGAAGCTCCAAAAACGCCAACTTACGCTGCGGAACAATTAACTTCCTATTCTAAACGACTTTTCTATCTGGCTCGTAACTATGCCAAGATGAACCAATACATGTTTTGCTGGTCCGCAGACGGGCGTATCCTGATGAAGAAGAATCCTGACAGCCCCTCTATTGTTATTAAAAGTGAACTGCAAATTCAAACGATGTCTGTACCGACTGCACCTATCAACGTATAACTAGTTCATCCATTAAGAAACTTAAGTTTTCAAGTAACGGATATTTCTACAGCTCCTTTTTATAATGTTATTACTTTTTCTATCCCTTTATTTAAGTTACTTAATGAAAACTACTGCACACGAAACATCTCAACCAAAACTACTTTATACATTTCTATCATAAGGTTAAAACACTATAACACTATACAATGCTCACCATAACTCATAGTTAACGTCCCAAAGTTCTTACTGCCTCATTCCTATAGCCTTATTTATTACTTCCTTAATTTCAAAAAAGAATGTCTAATACGATAAATGATGTAATGTCTGATCTTGACCAATTTTCTGTATCTGATACTCACATTTGGACCCCCGAAGAAACTATCTCATACGTTAAGAACGAAAGCTTCTGATTTACAAGATTAACGCAAAATATCCTGTCCATAAACTGTAATTACTTAAACCTTCAAACCCTAATTCAACGTAAAAACCAGAAGATCAAAGTCAATAACTGTGATTTTCTGGTTCTTACAGAATGCTGGCTACCGTGTTCAAGTAACTCTTGCATTCCCAATCTAGATAATTATATCACTTACAAAACAACCAAACATCTAAATCAGAGCGACGGGGTAGTTGTCTATGCTAAGTCAGATATAATAGCTATATGTGAAGAGCCTAACTTTCTTGGATCAGCTTCAGGCTTACTTAACTTCACAAAAGTTAAATTCTGAAGTGGCTATACTTTGTGTCTACCGCTCCCGTCAATAGACAACATTCATTCATTCCTGACTGCACTCAATAATATTATTCCAACCCTCAGTACCTACAAATCGGTTATCATAACTGGAGACATTAACCTGGATATTAAACCTAATGCCCAAGATTCAAGATCCCATGAATATCTTAGCACCCTGGCGTTTCACGATTTCCTACCAGCCCATACACATCCCACTAGAGGCAAAAACTGTCTAGAACACATTATGATTCGATCCAAAGGCTACTATTCTTACTCTAGTCTACGATACAACGGTAACAGATCTACCCTTTTATGTGTTAATCAAAATAAAAAATCAGAATCACCCCTCATAAAAATAATATCTAAGGTAGACTATGTGATGCGCTTGATAAAACCATGAAAAATCTAGACTTTACCCCACTTTTCCTTATCTCAGACCCACACAACGCTGTAGACAAGCTTACACAGATAACGAAAAATGCCATAAATGAATGCACGACACTTGTAAAAGTCCCAGCTACTAAAAGGATATTTAAACCATGGATTACTCCAAGTTTACTGCGTTGTATCCGGAACCGAAATTCTCTTCATAAAAAAGTTAAGCAGTCACCAGACAATCAAACTCAAAACAAATTATCACATATATGCGATACAGAAAATTTTGTACAATCCTTTTAAAAAACTAAAAATAGAATTTAATTCCGATGACCTAAATAACTACAACCCTAAAAAAACTCTTGGACACAGAAACCATCACCAATTCACAGAAAAAGAGGAACGCTTCTAACCAACTCACTCTTACTCTCCCAGACAGTCTTGCAATGATGTTAACGAATTCGTTGTCAACATTGGAAAGAAACTCGCAGAAAATATAAAGAGCTCCCAATTTCGTTCAACTTCAAACTCAATCTTCAAAGTTCAATAAATCTTTCGTTTTAGAACAGACAGATCCTGATCAAGTTTTAAGTACGATTAACCAGCTTAGGGTTAATTCTACTGCTGGTTGGGATGGCATATCTCTAACCTTCCTAAAGAGATACGCATGGACCCTGGCACCTATAATACTATGCCACATTTTCAACCTTTGCTTTCAATCAGCTATCTTCCCCTCTTGTTTTAAAAGAGCAATTATCCATCCTATCTTTAAAGGTGGTGATGGAACCTTGCCAAACAACTATCGCCCAATAGCTGTTCTTAGTGCACTGTCTAAGGTACTTGAACGCCTCTTAAACAAGCGATTAGTCCTCTACCTCGAACACTTCAATTTGTTATCACCTAAGCAGTTCGGCTTTCGCAGGGACAAATGCACTTGTGATGCTGTCCAATCGTTGGTTAACAATATAGTGCATAACTTAAATACTAACAAGAAGGTTCTCACCATATTTTCAGATCTTGTGAAAGCATTTGACACCGTTCCCGTCTCCACTTTTCTAATCAAGCTTGAAAGTTTAGGTATCAGAGGGTCGTCACTTGATCTTTTCAAAAGTTATCTCACTGATCGCTCTCAATTAGTCAATATAGAGAATTACAAGAGTGATGAACTACCCATTCAGTATGGCGTGCCTCAGGGTAGCATTTTGGGGCCCACATTCTTTCTTGTGTTCATTAACGACCTCTGCAATCTCCAAATTCCAAATGCCACAATAGTTTCCGTTGCAGACGATACTGCCATCACATTTTCCACAAAATCATGGTCGGAACTCCAAGTCACTGCACAAGATGGCTTTAATTCTGCCTTGAAGTGGCTTTCCTCTCATACTCTTACTCTCAATGCTAACAAAACTAACTTCATCACTTTTTCAATGACCAATACTTCCCAGCCAAATGCCCCAATCTCTATTAAAGCTCATTCTTGTCCCACACAATCTCAAATTAATTGTCAGTGCCCTACCTTAACCTCATTAGAACAGGTTAAATATCTTGGTTTAGTTCTGGACTGAAACCTTAATTTCAAATCTCACATTAACATTCTTTCTGGTTGCATACGAAAGTTAATTTACGTTTTTAAAACCCTGCGACATGTAGCCACCCCGCTAATCATCCGAAACGTTTACTTTGTTCTTTGCCAGTCAATCCTAATATATTGTATCTCATGCTGGGGTGCTGCTGCAAAGACCATACTTAAGCCTCTGGAGGTCGCTCACAGAGCTATTCTAAAAGTGGCTACGTTCAGACCGATACTCTCTCCAACTATCGAACTGTATCAATCATGTAGAGTACTTAATGTAAGGCAACAATTTATTTTACAGATAGTCCTTCTGCAACACCGACGAACACCTTTCAAAAAAATCTCCAAACGCCGCAAAGACCTAATCTACACGCACAGCTTTTATAAAAAAGTTTGTCCTCTACCTTGGCCCATCACTCTACAATAAACTTAACGCAATTATTTCGATTTACGGCTTAACAAACTTTAAATGCAAAAATACTGTTCGCTCCTTCTTTCTAAACCTAAACTACGACGAGACAGAAGAATTCTTAAAGAAGTAATCACTCAAACACATCATGCATGACACACTACATAAATTAACGAAACACTCACTACACGCCACAACAACACAACAACTCACGCCTTCTTACCATGGAGGTAGGCTACGCTCCTTACATACTCCTTTTACTTCGTTTACGTTCATACATCTGGTCATACACGCACGCCAGTTACGAGTACTACGCACCTGACCTTTTTGTAGAACATCACCAATGAGGTTACTATATGTATGTCTTTCTGGGGCGTCCCCTCCCGGCGTTTCCACTCACATCTACCTTTTGAACAATTTACCGTTAATTTCTATAATTCCGTTCTTTCGACTGATTTGGGGAGTTCCGAAGTTTTATTTGGCCAGCCTGGGGACTGAAGACAAGTAAATAGGTGTACTAATAGGGTACTCATATGATCATGTTTGCGAACTCTGCCCTTTCGGTAGGTTAGGGTATCATTTAATGTTGCCCTGCCTTCCAATAAAAGATATGTTGTCAATTAATTTCGTGGGATTAAATGGGATTAATACACAATTTTGTAGTAAAGATTATAGCATTTATTGTTTAGCATAAGGCATTGTAAAACACAGTATTATCTACACTTATAGACTAGAATAAATTAATGATTACAATGGTGCCGATTCCCTTGTTCACAAACTAAACTAAATTTAAGTTCAGTGCATCTTTTTCTTTGTATTTCATTGTGAAGGGGACAGAAGATACATTTTAGTTTAGTCCTGTCAAATTAATCAGCGCCTGTCACTACTCCATACAAGTTTAGACGTAATTAAAAACTTGCCTACTAAAATTACGTCAATTTACGTCAAGCGCTGATTAATTTGACAGGACTAAACTAAAATGTATCTTCTGTCCTTTTCTTAATGAAATAGAAAGAAAAAGATGCACTGAACTTAAATTTAGTTTAGTTTGTGAACAAGGGAATCGGCACCTATATCGAACTGAGCATCTAAAACTATTTTATTTACAAACTAACTGCTGCCCGTGGCTTCGCCCGCGTGGCTTTTTCTAAAGTTCTAAGTTATTCTTTATAATATCAGCTGTCGCTAGTGAAAGTCCCGTCAATATTGGTCCAGTCGTTACGGAGATTAGGCAGAACAAACAGACAGACAGACAGACAGCCAAAAGTTTAAAAATATTTTTTTGTTGTTTTAAGTACCTACCGTATATATACATACTATCATATGCATTTAGTAAAAAGCTGTTATTTTGACATTACAAACAGACACTTTAATTTTATTTATTTGTGTAGATGTTATATAAATATTAAGTAGAGGTAACATGGTACTATACAGCTAGTAATTGAATCGAATTGAATTGTAGTATATGAATTTTATGATCTGACGTATGATGCTTTACGATCTACATTGACGTTTGTGTCTTCATCTCAAACTATAGTTAGGATCAATTAATTGTCACAAGTACCTCGAACGCGCACTAAATCATCTGGCTGGTCGGTGAAAAAACCGTCTATTCCTGTAGCTAAGAATGCTCGTAGTTCTCCATCAGCGTCTCCAATTGCGGAAGGTGAAGGGTCTTCAGTCCGGAACTCAGCTGGCAGGTATACGTTCTCTGACCGAAAAGTATATGGATGTACTTTCAGCCCCGCTGCATGAGCATCCTGCACAAAACTTGTCACAGCACCCAGCTTGCCCTCGTCATCACGTGGAATTATGTAACCTTTGTCAGGCCCTACTCCATAAGCATAAGTGGCGATCTCACGTAACCCTTCAGGAGTAGCCATTTGATCATAAGTGAGAGATGTCCCCGCCACAAATTGGTCAAACGGTTGGAGAGTAGAATTTCCCGCAAAAAGCTGAATTAATCGAAAATCAGTCATATCTTTCAGTTCCTTTAAGTTATTCACTTCAAAAGATTGAATAAAAATATGTGCTTCCGGACCTCTGTAACCATTGTTATGCAGCAAGTCCACTAATGGCCGTTCCATCGCTAGTTCCAATCGTTGGAAATGAGTTGCGTGCTTGATTTCAGGATAAATTCCGATTGGGCGATGTAGACTGATTTCAAGACCTTTGGTTAAATCGATGATCTCTTGCATGGTCGGAACAGTAAAGGCTGTATCCATTCTGGTATTTCCAGGTCTTATGTTGGGTATGCGTTCAATTGCACGTAGAGTTTTAATCTCTGCGAGGGTAAAGTCTTCAGTGAACCAGCCGCTAACATTTTCGTTGTCAACGTTTTGACTACGATAACGGTTGGCGAATTCAGGACGTTGAGCTACATCTGTCGATAGGCCAAGCTCGTTGTCATGTCGGGCGATGATTTGTCCGTCTTTGGTCATGACTACATCTGGTTCTAGGTAATCAGATCCCATGGTGGCTGCGAGTGCGTAGGCTCCGAGGGTGTGTTCTGGGACGTAGCCGCTGGCACCGCGGTGCGCAATCACCAGCGGGTGGCAGAGGTCGAGGTCGTACTCCTGTTGTATGCCATTTGGATCGGTTCTGGTACGTGTTACGAGCAGCACTATGGCAGCAGTCAAGCCTCCGACGCCAATAAATGCCAGCAGCACGAAAATTGTCGTGCGGCTGTCCATCTTTGGTTTTCCTGGAAAATAAAACGGTTGGCTTAATTCAATGAGCTACGTCAACGTGGTAACTGGTAACGTTTACAAGTAGTTAGTGGTGTGCTCTTATAACTAATAGAGAGCGGTAGTTTAGTGCACATAAAAACTTTTATTTCTTACTAAAGAAAATAACACTCACGTCAGTATTACAGCTATGTCAAGACTATACGTCTACTTACATTAATTTATAGATAAATTGTAATTGGTACCCATAAAACATTGTTCAGGTTTGTGATACCACCAGTTGAGAAATTAATACTCTTTAGATAAGGTTAGATAAGTGTTTTAAATATTTTGCTAAAATATATCTAAGTGTATCTTAGTCACTAAGTATCTCCTTAAATGTTTAATTAATATGATGTTACCAGATTTTTCTTGGAAAGGCTTCTCTTGATAAAGTCAATCATTCTCAATTAGATAATAATGAGCAGATAATGCACCCCCAATGAGCAGTGGATAGACGAGGTTTTAGATGTGACTTGAGGCAGAAACAGACAACCATTCAGCTTTTACCAGATCTTGTGACCTGAAGATCACTTATGAAGGTGATGCTTTTATTCCTCATTTCCTAAAACAGGTCCAGACTGGCTGCAAAGGACGGCAAGAGTAACTTGGATAGTTCATCATCGAAACAAACAGAAAATGGAGGATTACTCATTCCATTATCGAATGATTGGTTTTAGTCTTCATCAAAATAGGCCCCGAGACTTCATCGAGACTTCACTATTTTGTTTTATGTAGTTTACGATTTGTCTATCCCACTTTGCCGCTTTGCCATCACATTGGGAAAATCACCCTGTATGTAGTTACACAAATCTGCGGGGTAATTGCGTAACACTTCGTATTATTCCGTAGGTACCAATGGTTTTCATTGTGACGGAAAAAGTATAACTGGTGACCGAAAAGCTGGCGGCTTTCTCGCGCAACGCATCAGCATTGCAATACAGCGAAGAAATGCCGCCAGCATCCTCAGCGCAATGCCTCGAGGACCTTTTTTAGGTTTAACTTAGTTTTAATTTAATTTAGTTAATGTCATCAATCACCTTGCAATTTGGTTATGTAAATAAACGAATATTTTGACAGTTCAACAACATTCATTGCGTTATTTGCGTTGATGAGTAGACAAATTTTTCGACCATTTGAAGCAATGGATTAGCAATAGGTGGGTCAAAATCACCAAGGTGGCAAATTCCCAATTCTGTTTTATGATGAATTTACCTAGCAGCTATTACTTTGATGATCAGCCTAAATGATTACTAAAGTTATGTTTAAACAATATTTGTTTTGGCAGAGCATGGAATTGATTACTACTCTTGTAAGTTTATTTTTAAAGAGAGCTATCGCTGAAAAAAATCATTACGGGAACGTTTTTGTGAGGCTTATAATAATATTAAAATATAACATAAGTATTTATTTTTTTCCTTGTTCAATAGCGGATATATATTATTTATAAATAGAATTTAAAGAAATGTAATGAAATTGCCAATAAAGACGTTAAAATGCAAAATATAGTGCAAATGGAGCTATTCTGACGATTTCTTTGTCTTAAATATCTAAATATAAGAAATATCGCTGTCTTATATATAAATTAACATGCTATAGGTATAAGAAGTTCGCCTTATTTTAATATTACCAGGGCCTTTTTTAAATATCTAAAATAATAATGTGTTATGTGTGAGTTTAGTGATGTTCCCGAAAATGATGAGGTGTTCGCGGAATGATGCGTGTGTTCCCTAAATGACGATAGAGATACAATTTAGGTTTATAAAATCATAAGCAATGTTTGTGTACGTCGTACTTATTTATTCATTTTGGCATAAGGTTCCTAATTAACAAAAACGTAACTTAAATCAATTTGCAGTCTTTTAATTACTGTACACAATGTTTACTTCAATTACAGACTTCCATTGGAAATATGTCACAGAATCTGCATTATCAGCTGACTCAAGCTTCGGATTTTTACAAGTATCACACAAACCATTCATGCAGTCATAAGAGTTATGTCGCAACTATAATCCTCGATGTTTTTATCTACATTCCCGTGATTAATTTGTTGTAAGTTTTTTAACCGGTAACTCCCCATTGACTTCCGAATAGGAGTCGCACTCCCGAATGAACAAATTCAGTCCCCATTGACTCCGAATAGGAGTTTCACTCCTCCAACCGTCAGTCCCCACTGACACCTATTCGGAGTCTTTGGGGCGCGCGATTTGCAACTCTATAATAACGGATGAGCACCTTATTCGAAATTTTCGTGTTTGACACATAAACAAGATTCTCTGTCTCTGAATGTTGGAGCTACTACCTACTAGTATCGTTTACTACTTGATATTGCCTTCTTCTTTTCTCTGTATATTTTTGATGCTTCTTTCCAAATTTTTCTCTGCTTTCGCTATTCTCTCTCAGTCATCTCATCAATGTTTTTAACTTTATTTTCAGCTTTTTTTCTGATAGTACGCTCTATCCTTAGCCCTTTTTATTTCTCCCTTATCCTCTGTCATCTTATCTAAAAAAAATATTTTCTTGGCATTGGCTTTCTCTCGCTGTCGCAAGTAAGCTAAAAAAAAATAGTTCTATTTTTTTAACTTGCTTTTTCGGATGTTTTTTATTTTCTTCAGCCACATGAGACTTCTTAGTCCTAAAAAATATTGAAAAATATGTTAGCACAACATACACTAAATTAATTAACCAATAGTTATAATAACATGGCGCGTTTATTTGAAAAAGTCATTTCGGGAATGTCATCATCATTTCGAGAACGCTCCGTCAAGTCCGGGAACGGTCCCGAAATGACCGTTCCCTAAATGACTTTTTTTAAATAAACGCGTCCTTTTTAGCCGTCAACCAACTTTGACATCATGTTAGGCTTTGTTATTGTAAAATATTTAAGGTTACCATTTGCTATAAAACACTACAAAACTTATTTTTCATTATTCGAAGTTGAAAAACGCCTTTCGGTATGATGACGTATTGATGTACGCTCTATAAATAATGAATTGAAATATACTTACCACTTATTTTCAATTGGTTTGGCCGAAACGAGAGACGACAACCGTTTGTTTACATCGTTCACATCACTGTACCATAGACAACTAAAGGTTGCGTTCAAAAACTGAATTTTAACTGAGAATAAAAATTACGTTCACTAAAATGACGCTTACATTGCCGGACACAATATTTTGACTTGGTTTTCTTTAATTTCTTTTCTTTCTTTAGTAATAACAATAATTAATTGATATAAGATAAAATTATAGGCCATTAAGTAAGAAAAACTTTTCAATTTCTTTTATTTTATGAATATTTCCAAAGTTAGTTTTTGAAGATTGCTACATAGGACGCGATCTCGAAATGATTTTTTGTGGTTATTTCTTCAAATAATAATAAATGTGATTTACTTTTTTAGTATAAAATATTATGTACAGTTAATATGAACAGGGATACGTAATATTTACAATAACGATTTGTTTAAATAAACTAAATTTAGACTTTTATTTGCTGGTAAAGCTGATTCTCCACCTTGGTGATTTTAACCCAGGTATACTTCAAAATCATCCAGATTTATTGATAGTGTAGTACGCAATTAGGGTACTGATATAATTTTATGGTAGCGAAATCTATCACGTTAAAGTATTGTGTAGACATGCGGACTTCATGTTTAACCTATTCTTCGTCGATAAGCCATGTTTGCTGTCGGCTAATCTTTATGTGGATATACATAATAATAAAACACCATGAAATAGTAGCCGCCATGTTATTACGTCATACCGCTGTGTAAACTAAAACGTGTCAACTGTCAACTGATAGTTAGATAATAGATCAGCGCATTTTTTTACATAGCCAAGTGACGTCATGACCACAGAGCAACATGGCGTCCACTGCGTCCAGCGTTTTCGTCAAATTACGCGCGAAATTTGAAAATATAAAATTTAAATGCATATTTATGGCACTTATCAATTGAATAAAAATTTTGTGATTTTTTTTGGGGCATATTAGCACTAAAGAATTTAATTAAGACACATTTCAAAAATGGGTGTGAGTCCCTATTAGTTTAGTTGTGGTAGTAGTAGATACCTATACAGAATCAGGAAGTTAAATTAGGTAGTCAAACTCCGCGGACGTGATGGGTGTCGATAACTAAACATACACATACATACATACATTAACTCACGCCTTCTTCCATGGGGTAGGCAGAAACTATAGAACGCCACCTGCTACCCTCCTTTCATACTCCTTTTGCTTCGCTTACGTTCATACATCTGGTCATACCTACACGCACGCCGCAAGCGAGTACGCACCTGACCTTTTTGAATAACATCACCAATGTAGCCACTATAAGTGTTTCTGGGGCGTCTCCTCACATCTGCCTTGTAAATACCTTTTGTTAGTCGCCTTTAATTCATCCTCTTAACATGACCAAACCATCTAAGCATACTATTTTCAATGTTTGTTACTACGTCTTCCTTTAAACCGCACCTTTGCAACTCATACGTAGCGGCTGTTACCACTGGGCCACCACTGCTCATAACTATCCACGATAAAATAAAATAAAACAGATTTTCTCAACTCATAATTCCAGTAACAAAACTACCGTTGGCCCAAAAAAAAAACATCAAATCTTTTTATTTTTCCGTGTTTCGATATCGATACCTATGACGTCTGCAAAGTTTCGCTCGCTAATTAAATTTGACCCTGTAGATAGATAAATCGTTTTTTTAAGTTGATAACCTACTGTTGGCAAACAAATTAAACCACCCATTTGACAGTAAACGCTCGTGCAAACAAGCGCGACGCGACAGCGCGATGTAACACCGCTAGAACAATAGGGTCCTACACCCATTTTTGAAAAGTGTATTAATTAAATTCTATAGTGCTAATATGCCCAAAAAAATCACAACATTTTTATTCAATCGATAAGTGCCATAAATATGCATTTAAATTTTATATTTTCAAATTTCGCGCTTAGTTTGACGAAAACGCTGGACGCAGTGGACGCCATGTTGCTATGTGGTCATGACGTCACTTGGCTATGTAAACAAATGCGCTGATCTATTATCTAACTATCAAAAACTGAAAACGTTGAATTGAATTTTAAAATTTATTTTGTTATTTTATGAACTAAAAGTAACATTTTCTAACTCCTTTTTGCCTAAACTATCTCAATAATCTATTTATAGATTTTTTCTCGTATAAAGTAAAATACCCTATTATCAATGTTTGCTATAGGTATCTTGTAATAACTATATCCACATAAAGATTAGCCGACAGCAAACATGGCTTATCGACGAAGAATAGGTTATACATGAAGTCCGCATGTCTACACAATACTTTAACGTGATAGATTTCGCTACCATAAAATTATATCAGTACCCTAATTGCGTACCACACTATCAATCAATCTGGATGATTTTGAAGTATACCTGGGTTAAAATCACCAAGGTGGAGAATCAGCTTTACCAGCAAATAAAAGTCTAAATTTAGTTTATTTAAACAAATCGTTATTGTAAATATTACTTATCTCTGTTCATATTAGCTATACATAATATTTTATAAGTACTGAAAAAGTAAATCACATTTATTATTATTTGAAGAAATAACCACAAAAAATCATTTCGAGAACGCGTCCTATGTAGCAATCTTCAGAAACTAACTTTGGAAATATTCATAAAATAAAAGAAATTGAAAAGTTTTTCTTACTTAATGGTCTACAATTTCATCTTATATCAATTAATTATTGTTATTACTAAAGAAAGAAAAGAAATTAAAGAAAACCAAGTCAAAAGATTGTGTCCGGCAATGTAAGCGTCATTTTAGTGAATGTAATTTTTATTCTCAGTAAAAATTCAGTTTTTGAACGCAACCTTTAGTTGTCAATGGTACAGTGATGTGAACGATGTAAACAAACGGTTGTCGTCTCTCGTTTCGGCCAAACCAATTGAAAATAAGTGGTAAGTATCTTTCAATTCATTATTTATAGAGCATACATCAATACGTCATCATACCGGGAATGCGTTTTTCAACTTCGAATAACGAAAAATAAGTTTTGTAGTGTTTTATAGCAAATGGTAACCTTAAATATTTTACAATAACAAAGCCTAACATGATGTCAAAGATGGCTGACGGCTAAAAAGGACGCGTTTATTTAAAAAAAGTCATTTAGGGAACGGTCATTTCGGGACCGTTCCCGGACTTGACGGAGCGTTCTCGAAATGATGATGACATTCCCGAAATGACTTTTTCAAATAAACGCGCCATGTTAATTAATTTAGTGTATGTTGTGCTAACATATTTTTCAATATTTTTTAGCACTAAGAAGTCTCATGTGGCTGAAGAAAATAAAAAACATCCGAAAAAGCAAGTTAAAAAATAGAACAATTTTTTTTTAGCTTACTTGCGATTGCGAGAGAAAGCCAATGCCAAGAAAATATTTTTTTTTAGATAAGATGACAGAGGAAAAGGGAGAAATAAAAAGGGCTAAGGATAGAGCGTACTATCAGAAAAACATCGGAAAAGAAAGTTAAAAACATTGATGAGATGACTGAGAGAGAAAAGCGAAAGCAGAGAAAAATTTGGAAAGAAGCATCAAAAATATACAGAGAAAAGAAGGCAATATCAAGTAGTAAACGATACTAGTAGGTAGTAGCTCCAACATTCAGAGACAGAGAATCTTGTTTATGTGTCAAACACGAAAATTTCGAATAAGGTGCTCATCCGTTATAATAGAGTTGCAAACCGCGCGCCCCAAAGACTCCGAATAAGTGTCAGTGGGGACTGACGGTTGGAAAAGTGTATTAATTAAATTCTATAGTGCTAATATGCCCCAAAAAAAATCTCAAAATTTTTATTCAATCGATAAGTGCCATAAATATGCATTTACATTTTATATTTTCAAAATTCGCGCGTAGTTTGGCGTAAACGCTGGACGCAGTGGACGCCATGTTGCTCTGTGGTCATGACGTCACTTGGCTATGTAAACAAATGCGCTGATCTATATCTATCAGTTGACAATTGACACGTTTTAGTTTACACAGCGGTATAACGTAATAACATGGCGCCTACTATTTCAAGGTGTTTTTTAACAGATTAGAAAAACTGAAAACTTTGAATTGAATTTTAAAATTTATGAACTAACAGCAAGATTTTCCGACTCCTTTTTGCCTAAACTATCGCAATAATCTATTTATAGATTTTTCTCGTATATATACCTTTTAATACCCTTTTAAATACCCTATTTCAGTGAAGTTTTTATAGAAATTGTTCCACTAGAGTCGCGTGGCGCTGTCGCGTCGCGTCTATCTGCGGGAGCGTTAAGTGTTCACCTGTGGAGCATCCGGAAGCATTGCAGGTGCGTTGCCATCCCTGAGCAGCTGACATTTCATGTGTCTGGGCTGCAATTGCACCAGCCCCTATAATGTTTAAGACGGATCACAGTGACGCTGCTTGAAGGTCGAAAATGGAATTCTTAGTTCCTTCACAAATAGAAAATGTTCTGCAAAACAATCGTTCAGTTCTTTTGAGTCTATACAGGATAAGTTTAAAAGGAGTGCGGATATCTAAAAAATAAAATTCAACTTCTCATATAAACATAAGTCACGTGACCAGTCACTTTGTAAGAAAAGTCGATTTTCAATTTGACCTATGTTCCTTGGGGAAAGTTGTCCAGTTTTAATGCACCTGATTACCTACTAAAATATCAGCACTACATTTAAACTTATCCTGTATAGTACTTAATCAACACACATACCATGTAAATTGCAGATGTTTGCTTACTAGTAATTGTTTGCAGAAGGATAATGTAAGCATACCCCAGTTCCCATTATTGCAGAATAAAAACTTTTAATAAAAACAAACGCATCTCTCGGGGTGCACAACCCTCGCGGCTGGTATGTTGACACTGAGATTTTATTGTTATAGGGTTGTCGCTTTGTTTGTCGTTTTGTTTTAAAAAAATGAGCTCGTAAATATTTTTATCATATTTCTAGATGACGTGTATATGTTGTTTCACATTTTTTTTATGTCTCTAAGTCATATTTATTTAAAAGCTTAGAACCTAATTATTATTCATACTAACATTATAATAAAATATAGTATCCTAACCTATCTAAAACAATTAATAAAATAAAATTTGGCATTGTAAAATTCCTCCGCATCGCTGTCGACTGGTAATATACCCAAGCGACTGGCGGCATTGCCACGTTCTATGGCAATGCTTACCCTCTGGCCAAGGTAAGAGCCAGTGGGTCTCGGGAAGTGACAACCAGTCGTTTGAAGATTTTGTTGACCAAACCATGAGCACTCGGACCCCCCGGTCCGAGGGTTTCAACCCTGAATGGCTCGAAAATATAATTACCGATAAGATTCTTATAATTTCGTCACTTGAGGTTTTCTGCAGCCGCAGCGCCAGCAAAGCACGCCGAGATAGGAAGATGGGATGGCGCAAGAGTGTCAACACACGTTGCGTCCCACACTAAATGCATACCCACCTTCTATGGAAATAAAGACATATCGTCCGGTCTCTAGCCATGGCCGCGTGCCAAACCATTGAGTTCTAATACAGCTGGAACGCCGACGGTGACAAGAGAATAGAATAGAATAGATCTATTCTATTCTATTCGACGGTGACAAGAGCTCGTCGGATGATGTCATTATTATTCACGTGCCACGCTAAGCGACCCGCACTTCAGCTGCAAGACAGGCCGTGGTTTCCGAGGCTGTTGACAACTTCGCCACAGTGACAGCGATGAGGAGAACAACAAGGAAATCCTAATCGCAGGGAAGCAGCGAGGCGGAAAGTAGTGTCATCAAACAAAGTGCCTATCTATGTTCGACAACGGCAGTGCATGAAGCCGCAGACCCGACTCCCACTTACCCACAGCCAGCAGGCGCGCACGCTTTGCAGTAGTGGCAGAGGTGTCAAGTAAATTGTTCTGTATTAATCTGCAGAGCGGCTCATCCCACCGTCTTTGGGAAGATGGATTGTCGGGTGGATCTGAATTCGGGAAAACGAGTTTCCAAGCAGCCTCGGTGAAGCACAGCACAATAAAATTTCCTGATTAATTTGTCAGTGCCGTGGGCCGAGGAATATATGAAAGCCGGTAAGCTAATACTAGAAATTTTGCGAACACCGAGGCCTCCCATACGAATGGAAAGAGTAGCTTGTGCCCAAGCTCAGTCGTCCATGGCCACATTAAAGATCGAAATTAATGTATGCGGGATAATTTGGTCCATTTTGTCTAAAAGGTGAGTGTACTTCCATAAATGCGAAGCTCGAATTTAGGACCGAAACAGCAGTAACGGATTAAGCTTATGGTCGAATGTATATCAATTTGCAACAATCTTTCCGAAACGTCATTGAAATTTTGTATTTTTCCTCAATAAAAACGGGAAAGCAATTCTCAAAGATTGGAGACCCAAGGAAACGAAGAGAGCTCTTTTCAATAATTTTGATTTCTGGGGCTATGGCGTTAAATTTGGGAAGTGTCTGTCAGTACTGTCCGCTAAGTATAGTTCACATATCGATTGGTTCAGATTAAGGCCAATGGAATGAAGTATTTTTTTTAAGATTTTTTTAGTAATTTTTTTAAGATTTATTGTTTTTAACAGTTTCTACAGCGCTTTCCAAGGTTCCATCATTAAGATACCAAACGTTAAATTTGGAATTTAGCTGTGTCAGCGTCGAATAATTGGGTGAATGGCTAAACTAAAAATCACTCGCCCGAGGTGTTCATCTTGTTGACAGCCAACAGCAGATTCCAGAAGGGTGTCCCGATACAGTAATTTAGAAGGCTATCTGTAACATTGCTAAAGGAAGCTATAGATTTGGGTTATTTATTTTATAGTTTCTGCCAGCAAGGTGTATATTAACAGAATTGAAGGCATTATTTATGTCAACCTTCAGGATGACCTCTCCTTTGCCAGAATTTAGGTAGTTCGACAAGGCGTGTACTTCAGCCTCACAGCCCCCTTTGGAGCCGTAACCTCGCTGCATGGGCTGATTTTTTTTCGAAACAACCTGACCATTAAATTTATAGCAAATCTTGGCTGCCATACGACGGTATGTAGTTCCCATGGCAATGGGGCGTATGCCGCCATCCATCTTGCACATGGCGTATAGATTGGCCCCGTACTGAACGTCAATGACGGCCTCGTTCACCTTGCCCGAGAGCATAAGGTTAATCAGAGCCGTAAGCTCCCACAAGAGCAACTCATCAGCTGCCCCGGCGCCTGAACAATAAGATCATCTTATGGTGCTGAGGACTCAGGCCGTCGAGGCCGCCAGCGGAGCCGTTCCGGAAGGAGTAAACGGCTGTGACCAACTCTGTATAACCTGTAATGGTGAGGGAGTGGGTGATCCGGATGGGTCGGGAAAATAAAGACCATCCGCTGGGGCTCTTTGATCTACAGAGCTTTTTTTTTTTTTACGTGGGAAATCATCAAATAACTTCTCCCGCTCTGGGTGGAGCGGGAGGGTGTGTCAGACTCTTACTGACTAAAACCCACCCGTATTCCTTCCTGTTGCCTGTGTTGCCAGGGGCCTCGGTGACTCATAAGTACCTTCCCGCGACCCCGGCAGGCATTGGCCCTAGTGGACCCCTACTTTTGTGCTGACGACATCTCTTTGAGGCGCGCGTGGAATACGACGCGCCGTCGACCCGGGCCTGGTCCTTACCGGACGGTGAGCTACCCTTTGCTCACCGTCCGCAAGCCTGCGTCTACGGTGGCCGGAAATCCGCCCGGGATTCCCGATGCCCACGGCGTCTCCTGCGGCGGCTAGGGGCGAGAGGGCGCGAAACGTGCCTTTCCCTCAACCGTCCCGCCTCCTCCTTCGCGAGCATTACTGCTTCGCAGAAGGAGGTGACGGCTGCCCATGCCCTCTCGCTCCGTACCATGGCCTGAACCAGGGCCAGACGCGAGAGGTCTCTGCCGCCGATCGCCTCCACGAGGACACGGCGGTGCTATGCCCAAGCCGGGCAGACCTCCACCTTATGCTCCACCGTGTCCTCCGGGCGATCCACACAGTGGTGACAACCGGGCGTTTCCTCGCGCCTTATCCGACACAGGAACCTCCCGAAGCTGCCGTGTCCGGTGAGAACCTGGTGAGGTGGAAGGTGAGGACGCCGTGGCGACTCTCTAGCCACTCCTCAAAGAGGGGATCTCCAGAGCTGCGAGTGTTTCTAGAGAAACACGGTGCCACCACATATATAACTGCTAAAAATAATTCTGGTAGCTCCGCTAATGTAAGCTTCCCCTAACATAGTTTTTACCAGATGGAATATACCTCTTGAAGAGGGATGTCTCCGAGTCGGTGATTTTTAATCTAAATTATGAGTCGAAATATTAGGAGTATTATTTACATGTAGAATTCTGTAAGGGAAGGTGAGCAGCTGTTCCCGAGCACTTTGCGAGTTCTTCCGGGCGGCAACACGAACGCAACCTGCTAGGTGTTGTGCCACTAGAGGTCTAGGGCCACAGGGAACTCGCTTCAAAACAGGAATAGTTTTTGAATTTTGAAAGGGTTTTCCAATCATAAGTCGATGTACCTAGCTGTTGTTGTATGTGTAGTTGTTGAGACTGGGTCAGAGGTTAGTGCATTTGGTGGTCTGTGCATCTTTCCAATATGCACATTCAGACCCCGCGTACCTTTCAAAAACCGTGCCTGGGTACACAGCGGACATCTCTCCAGGATGCTCAGTGATTTCGAAGGTTGACAAGCACTACCACTATCATTCACCACATCGCTGCCGCCACTAAGCATATATTTATATAGTTTTAAACTTATAGATTAACTTAAAATAAAAATAATAACAATAGAAACTAAATGACAAAAAATACACTGAAACCACAGAACACTATTACTCCTTAAAACGTCTATGTGACACCGATGACAACTGTGACGGGAGCGACACCGCGCCGCGCCGCGCCGCTGCCGCGCCGGCGTTCCGATATATTTCGACACAGCCGGCAGCCTGGAAGTAGTTTTTCTTGAGATAATTATCTTTTTATAGATCAAGAATATCTATTAATCGTCACATAAGTTTTTAGGAAGATCAGGTGGTATGAACTTTTTGTGCTGCTGGAAATAATTTCGTGGTCTGTGATTCCCCAGGCTTGCAATTGCATCATTAGCAATAAAATCAGAGATCTAGAACGCCATGTCCGTCTATCGGTCTGTCTGTCTGTCCGCTGTAGCTTAGAGACGCTTATTACTAGAAAGCTAATTTGACATACATATTCATTACGCCGACATATTCGTAAAATTAAATCTTGAAAAAAAAAAATTCATCTCCCATGCATGTGCATCTCCCATGCAATCCCATCTCTTAATGGTATTTCTTTCTCGTCTATTCCATGGTGTGGTATCGTTCAATATATTGCGGGTCTATGAACATCATTTCTCGATTCAAGGATCCGTTTGCGTAATATTAAGCTTTAAAGTGCTGATTTTTGTTAGTCAAGTGTGTTCCCTCCCCCCTTGCCAGGTAAATGGTTGTTTAGGGAAATGTGAAAAAAATTATGGCAGTAGTACATATAACGAAATTAAAAGGAAAACTATCACAGCTAAGTAGGCTTTACATGTTAACTAGTAACAGTCGACCAACTTAAATTTGCAGTTCGAGAATTAACCGAGACTAGTATGGGAGAACATGTTTTTCAAATACAATGTTAAGTTTGTTTTTGGGATAAATTCAAACAAATTCCCAACTACGGAACCCTTCATTATGCGTGGTCCGACACGCACTTAGCCGGTTTTTATGTTTACTCATGTTGGCGTTAAGGAAACGAAAATTAATTCTTAAGCGGTTTAAGAAATTTGTATTGATTCACTGTTACAGAATAGTACATTATGAATGAATGATACAAGTGTGCTATGTTCTGCCATGGGATCTGGAGGCGAAAGTCCTCGCGCACGTATGGGACTGGCGCGAGGAGGCGAAACGCCGGGGCGTAACTCCGCTGCCGCGAGAAATCGCGGCATGCTAGGACGGAGCTCCGGCGGGATCTCATGGCGACATGAAGAGTACCGTTGTCACAACCCAGTGCTGGGCACGCCACGATTGCGGCGATAAGTCCCCTCTTTGAGGAGTGGCTAGAGAGGCGCTACGGCGTCCTCACCTTCCGCCTGACGCAGGTCCTCACCGGACACGGCAGCTTCGGGAGGTCCCTTTTCCGATATGGCGGGAGGAAACGCCCGGGTGTCACCACTGTGTGGATTGCCCGGAGGACACGGTGGAGCGTACGGTGGAGGTTTTCCCGGCTTGGGCAGAGCACCGCCGTGTCCTCGTGGAGGCGATCGGCGGCAGAGATCTCTCGCGTCCGGCTCTGGTTCAGGCCATGGTACGGAGCGAGAGCGCATGGGCAGCTTTCACCTCCTTCTGCGAAGCAGTAATGCTCACGAAGGAGGAGGTGGGACGGTTGAGGGAAAGGCAAATTTCCCGCCCTCTTGCCCCTAGCCGCCGCAGGAGACGCCCTGGGCATCGGGAATCCCGGGCGGATTTTCGGCCACCGTAGGCGCGGGCTTGCGGACGGTGAGCAATGGGTAGCTCACCGTCTGGTAAGGACCAGGCCCGGGTCGACGGCGCGTTGTATTCCACGCGAGCCTCAAATAGATGTCGTCAGCACAAATTTAGGGGTCCACTAGGGCCAATGCCTGCTGAGGTCGCGGGAAGGTATTAAAGGGTCACCGAAGCCCCTGGCAACACAGGCAACGGAAGGAATACGGGTGGGTTTTAGTCAGTAAGAGTCTGGCACACCCTCCCGCTCCGCCCAGAGCGAAAGAATGTTGGTCATTACATTAAGTACACTCGAGGCGGTATTGAGCCGAGTGTGTAATGAACAATGCTTCATACGCCGTTTTTCAACACAGTTGCGAGGAAAAAATCGGACTTGTATTGTTATTAACTTTTAATTATTGAAACTATTAGTGAAAGTACAATTCTCAAAATGATACCTAACAGTTTTTGTTGGCATTTTTACAGTTTGTGTTATGGTATTGGTATTATTAGTAACTTCGTTATTTTCATTTATATCTGTCCGAGCGTCTCTATAGAAATGGCGTAAGGCGCGGGTGTAAATGAAGGCACTGGAAAACCGCTTAACAGCCTATATAAAAATAGAATAAACACAAAATCATATTTTGAATAGGCAATTAAGGTTAATATGTAGTTAAAATATATAATTTGATAAAATTATATTTTTATGATGATTGATTCATCATAATATGTAACCTAAAATAGTTTATTTATTCACAAAAATATTTATTGTTTTTAGACATAAAAACTCTTTGGGGAGATTGCAAAAAAAAAAATGTAAAGTATATAATAAGCTGAATTATGAACCTAACTAAACGCGTTGCCATAAGAATCACTTTACAAGCAAGTGTGTGGAAAAAAATATAATAAACATTAAATAATATTTTGAATAGTGAAAAATATTTTTTTTTTTTAATATTTATTTACACAACCAATTATTATATAATTTAATGAAATGCTGATAATTTTTGATGATTGATTTATTATAATTATGTAACCGAAAATGGTTTATTTATTCACAAAAATATTCATTATTTTTAGAAATAAACACTAGTGTGGTAATGTAAAGTAAAAAACCAGAGTCTATAATAAGCTGAATTATGAACCTAAATGCGTTGCTATAAGAGTCACTTTACAAACAAGTGTGTTGAAAAAAGTTTTTCTTTTAATCGATGATTACTTATTTCTTACCTTTTCCTTATCAAACAACTAAAACAATGCCTGCATCTGTATAAGATTTTGTTAGTCACGTCCTATTTAGCAATTCAGTACATTATTATAAGTAACTAATTAGGTATACAGTAGTACGTACATTACTTATACCTATTTAGGTATTGTTATTTTATCTGGTAAGTTAAGGCATAAAGAATTAGCGAGCATGGTGGTTATCAACAGAAATATTTATATTGTATTCATTCCTGAACAAGATAAGATTAGACTTAACTTCCTTACATTTATATACCTACCTAAGTATTTATATGATAAGAACTTTTATATGAACATGTCAAAAAATAACCTTTGATTATTTTCGATTCCGTGACTCATGAATTAGATGCAAGACATTAGTTTTGCACCTAATTCATGCATTAAAAGAAATAAAGTGTGCGGGACAAGATTTATGCATCATAATATTTAATAAATTCCTTAAAATATAAGATCATTGTTTGTCTTTATCTGACTGCTTAAATGCATGTGTTTTTTGGTAGGCGCTGAACATAAACTCGCTAGCTACTTAATCTATATAAAAAAATAATATTTTGAGATTGTGATAAGTACCTTATTAAGAAGTATAACTTTAAGCAAGGCCACCTTCACGATGACCATAAATCCTATTTTCCATTTTTTTAAATGTAATTGCAAGATTTTTTTAAAGCTGCCTGACAGCCCTGACCAATTGTCGTTTAAAGGGAGCGTCCCGGAGGTATCCCTTTGCGAAATTCGTTTGTTTTTTCCGTGTACCCTCCGCCACCGTGTGGAGCCTATAATCCTAGTTGATCGAATTAATAAAGTTTGTCGTTAATCATTATCGTAAGCTACGAAAACGTATTAGACATTGATTACAGCAGGGTGAATGGATAAGTCGACTTTATTACGTTAAAAGATTTAGTTCCAGAGAATCCAGACAAAGGCGTTTATTATTTTTTATTTGTTAAGATTTTATTGGATTTTAGAGGGACGGAAAAAACTTTAATCTGTTTAACACTAGCGCTACGGCAATGGCAAAGTAATAAAGAGGAAATAGGAAGAACAATGAGGTTGGACTGAAGATAAATATGTCGAAGACCAAAGTTATGTGCAACGAAACACCTGGAAGCATAAAAGTTGACGGGAAGATACTACAACATGTCAAGGAATTCCTTTACTTGGGTCAAGTAGTCTCTTTCCAGGAGATGCAAGATAAAGGAATCTTAAGACGAACGGAAAAGTCTGGAAGAGCTACTGGTACATGAAGGAATTGTTCGAGGGTAGGTTACCTATGGCACTGAAACGCAGGCTCATGGACATGTGTATTCTTCCCGTCTAAACCTATGGTGCACAGACTTGGTCTTTGACTAACATCCAGAAGTCCAAACCAAGGTCTGCCAACGAGCAATGGAGCGCAGTATACTAGGCGATTTGTCAAGGACCGGCTAATGAGACACAATTGATTTTCTATTGTTTGACTCCGAATCGGTGTCACGTGGGGCTTAACCGATAATTAACGGATCGTGTTCGACACACAATACTGTGCTCCAAAACAAAGATAGCTGACGTGGCACAAAAGGCAGGACATGTCTATCGCATACTGGGCCAAAATAGCACAGAATTGGTGCCCTAAGACAGTGAGACGGGGTCGCGGCAGACCACGTAGGAGATGGCGGGACAAACTGAATAGGTTCAGTCAAAACTGGAAGGAGGTCGCGCGTGCTTGCGAAAGACGGAAAGAGTGGAGGGAGGCCTTTCTCCAGGAGTGGGACAGCGTAGAATAGTAAAAAAAAGTAAGAAAAATTGGACTTCGATATTCAGAACGTCAGGAAACTATTTTATCGCAGTTAATAGGACTTAAAATAAAAAAAAAGTCTGTGGTACCTATATGTACCAAAGACTTTTTATTTTGCTTATTGTGCAAGCCCTGCGTCATTAAATAAATATCTATATTATTAGTCCTTAAATTGCAGTTAGATTTGTTTCCCACGAAAAATATCCTTTGGGAGATGTTTAACAAGTGAGCTTCAATTTTTCTGCAATCTCTCCCCAGAGACAATTGTACGATGGGGTGTGATAGTGTTGTGGTTGATTCAATAAATATGGTTTCCTTCTTGTATCGCAACCCCTTTCGGAAAACGGATAACATAAGTTGATTGCACTTAGCACTGTCTTTAAGTGTGAAGGGATTAAATTAATTAGGTAGCGAATGATTTAGAACGCTTTTTGCACTTAGGTTTTTACTTAGGTACGGTAGTCAGAAAAGTAAGTATGTATACCTTTTCATTTAATTTTATAACTTATGAGTAACGTTTCAACTCACGTAACATTTTTAATTATTTACCTATTTGATCCTAAAAAAAAACAACGAGGGGAGAATAAACTCATAATGAAGGGTTCCGTAGTTGGGAAATTGGGATGAATTTATCCCAAAAACAAACTTAATGTTGTATGTATTTGAAAAACATGTTCATCGATATTCGTCACGGTCAATTCTCCAACTGCTAATGTAAGTTGGTTGACTATTACTCGTTAACTTGTAAAGCTTAGCTGTGATAGTTTTCCTTTTAATTTCGTTATATGTACTACTGCCATGAATTTTTTACACATCTCCATGGGTAGGAGGACACTTGACTGTAACAAAAATTAGCACTTTAAAGCTTAATATTACGCAAACGGATCCTTGAATTAAAAAAGTGGTGTTCACAGACCCGCAATATTTGAACGGCCTATCCAACGATACCCCACATCATGGGATAGACGAGAAAAAAAATATAATCCCCACATTACGTGCAAGGGAGGTACCCCAAAAAAAATGATTTCATGATTTTATTTGATCACTTTGTCGGCGTGATTAATATGTATACCTATGCCAAATTACAGCTTTCTAGTACTAAGCGTTTCTGAGCTACCGTGGGGACAGACAGACAGCCAGATGGACATGGCGAAACTATAAGGGTTCCGTGTTTACTACGGAACCCTAAAAAACTATAAACAGGTAGGCATATGTTACGTTGATTACATCGCTGATAGAAATGCTCGGCTCAATGCTGGTCCTGCTCCACAACCACAACTAATTAATTAACATTTGAAAATACTGCTGGAGCTGCTGAAGATTGTAAAACTATCTTTGCATTGTAGAAACTGAATTTCCTTCGAATTACATAATTGTATAGCACAGGTGTGAGTACTATGTACAATAGAGCTACCACTTACCAGGGGCCCAAGTCTGCTATTTTTTAAAAATTCGTCATTCCAGCACGACCCCATTGTCATTTTGCTAAAAGTTCGTAATCTGCTAAATTCATAATGGTCGATCATTGGTCGGTCAATGGTCTCGTAATAGAATCGTGGTAGAATGACATTGTCGTATTGCCATTATTATAAAACTCGTTAGTAGAAACGATTTTCGAAACTCTACTACTTAATTTGAACATTTAGTCATGCCAGATTTCATTTATATATATATATTTACGTATTATTTATTAGTGTTATAACCAATCTGAAGTAGTAAGAAGTTCGTAAATAGCAAAAACATTAAATTTATGTGAAACTATACAACTCAATAATATTTTATCTGTTTATCTGTCAATGTCAAATGTGACATTACTGCTTACTGACGTTAATCTGTTTTAGGGTTCCGAATCCAAAGGATAAAACGGGACCCTATTACTAAGACTCCGCTTTCCGTCTGTCTGTCTGTCTGTCCGTCTGTCACTAGGCTGTATCTCATGAACCGTGACAGTTAGTTGAATTTTTCACAGAAATTGTTGAAACTTCTGTTGCCGCTATAACAACAAATACTAAAAAACAGAATAAAATAAATATTTAAGGAGGGTCCCTTATAACAGACATGATTTTTTTCATGCGCGAGTCTGACTCGCACTTGGCTGGTTTTTATTTCTAGCGGTCGGTGTTTTGTTAGTTACTTATTTTCATTTGAGTGTTTTCATTATATTTTTGTTTGTACATATCTAAATTTAAATTATCTTTTATTTGTTTATTACATTGAATAAAAATGGTGCTAATTGAGCAAATTTCGGCTCTAATTGATTTTCTGGAAAACCACCAAGACCTGGCGCTTGGCCACTGCAGTCGCACCAATGAAGGGCGAAGTTTATTCAAACGATATCGGATGGAGTGCGACCAAATTTTAAATTCGATATTGGACTGCCCCAATAAAACGACGGCAGAATGGCGCACAGTAAGTACCTAAATACAGGATTATTTAGTAGTATGCATTATAAAATGTATCATTCTTGTAATTTTTGAACTTTTTTTAGTTCTTTATTGAATATAAAAGTAAAACTTTAAAGAAAATTCAATCACAGAAGAGAAATAAGTGTAACAGGTAAGCAATACTTTTCTTTTGGCAGCCTTGCAGAATTATAGTGGGAAGCATAATTATAATAATAATTGTATAACTTGCCAAGGGGTCGACGACGTCCTTTGCATTCCGCCCATCTTCTTTCTCTAGCATCCACTGCGTTGGCTAGCTCGAGAATATTTGCTCGTAGTGAACATTTCTCCATTCAATATTCCACAAACACGATAGATAGCAAACACTTTTTGACAATCGAGCTATTAAAAGCAATGACTGCACAATGACGTTCTAATGGTAGGTTGTGGCGGCATCTACATCGCCACATGCGAACTAAGCAGCACACTGACGTCACGCAAAATCCTGCATCGCACAAGCAGAGTTTACCGCGCAACTAGCATATATAATACAACATCCCGACGTCAACCGTCGGGCAGTTGCCCGCCAGACACGACACCCGTCTGGTCGGAGGATCCTCCCTTTTCTATGGAGGATGAGTGAATTTTACACCCTGTTCCTCATGCCTCCATAAGGTCACTGATCAAAGGAACTGTCAAAATTTTAGCAGATTACCGCTTACGTCAGTCATTCATTCGTCATTATGTACGAGATTACCATTCTATGCCATTTCTTTCAATGGAGTGTCAGTGGTTGACCATTGGAAAGTCATAATGACGCCATTATATTAGTAGATTACCAAACATGTCAAAATCAACAATTATAAAATCAATGATACACCATTCTGACACTATTGTAATAGCAGACTTGAGGCCCAGGGGCCCAAGTCTGCTATTTTTAATAAACTCGTCATTCCAACACGATCCCATTGTCATTTTGCTAAAAGTTCGTAATCTGCTAAATTCATAATGGTCGATCATTGGTCGGTCAATGGTCTCGTAATAGAATCGTGGTAGAATGACATTGTCGTATTGCCATTATTATAAAACCCGTTAGTAGAAATGATTTTCGAACAACTACTACTTAATTTGAACAGTTAGTCATGCCAGATTTCATTTATATATATATTTACATACTATTTATTAGTGTTATAAGCAATCTGAAGTAGCAAGAAGTTCGTAAATAGCAAAAACATTAAATTTATGTGAAACTATACAACTCAATAATATATTATCAGTTTAGCTGTCAAAGTCAAATGTTAAATTACTGCTTACTGAGCTAAATCTGTTTTTAGGGTTCCGTACTCAAAGGGTAAAACGGGACCCTATTACTAAGACTCCACTGTCCGTCTGTCACCAGGCTGTATCTCATAAACCGTGATAGTTAGACAGTTGAAACTTTCACAGATGATGTAGGTACTTCAGTTGCCGCTGTAACAACAAATACTAAACAATAGAATAAAATAAATATTTAAGGGGGTCCCATACAACAGACATGATTTTTTTACCGACTCGCACTTGGCCGGTTTTTATTTCTAGCGGTCGGTGTTTTGTTAGTTATTTATTTTCATTTGAGTGTTTTAATTATATTTTTGCACTTTTTTAGTTCTTTCTTGAATATAAAAGTAAAATTTTAAACAAAATTAAATCACAGAAGAGTGAAATAAGTGCAACAGGTAAGCAATACTTTTCTTTTGGCAGCCTTGCAGAATTATAGTAAGAAGCATATAGGTAGTAATAATTGTATAACTTGCGACGGGGTCGACGACGTCCTTTGCATTCCGCCCATCTTCTTTCTCTAGCATCCACTGGGTTGGCTAGGTCGAGAATATTTGTTCGTAGTGAATACATTTCTCCATTCAATATTCCACAAACACGATAGCAAACACTTTTTGACAACCGAGCTATTAAAAGCAATGACTGCACAATGACGTTCTAATGGTAGGTCACTGATCAAAAGAACTGTCAAAATTTTAGCAGATTACCGCATACGCCAATCATTCATTTGTCATAATGTACGAGATTACCATTCTATGCCATTTCTTTCAATGGAGTGTCAGTGGTTGACCATTGGAAAGTCATAATGACGCCATTATATTAGTAGATTACCAAACTTGTCAAAATCAACAATTATGAAATCAATGATAGACCATTCTGACACTATTGTAATAGCAGACTTGAGGCCCTGGTAATATGTCATTCATTGACTTGAAAAGGCCCTGGCGGCTGAGAGTATGTCATGCTCACTCAAATGTCTCGCTGATGGTGGCGCGTGTGTTTAGCTCCCTTCAAAATGGTTGAGCTGAATGGTGCTGATCCATGCGTCATGTTCGTAAACGGGCGCCGTCAGTTGGGACTGGTCATCTCTTAGCAGCCACGCCTTATATATACATATATATTTAATTGTTTTTTATTTTGTTTCTATTTGCTGTACTCTGGACACTTTTAACGTGTACGTCAGGTTTAAATCATTCTCACAAATAGTTATAAATTTAACTTTAAAGATGTAACTAACATTTTTGTAACAATATAATTTAAAAGAGTGTCCTTGAAGTTTCGTGCCCGTTCTTCTCCATAGGTACCTACCTACTTCATCTTTCTGACTGACCGACTCCTTGACAATTCAAAAGTGCCTGTAAATGGTTTAATTGTAATAAATGCTTTGAGTTTGAGAATTAGTTTTAAACGTTAAGGCACTAAGGAACAACTTCTTTCCAGTAGCGAAACTGGCAATGACGAAAATGACTATAGGGAACAGCACCCTAGTTGCGTTGGTACTTAACACCCTTTCATTCACAATGTGTATGATTTTGAAGGAAGACAAATTTTTCGAACATATGAAGCAATGGATTAGCAATATGCTAACCCATTGCTTCACATGTTCGTAACATTTATACAGTATGGATTGGCAATATGCTAATTCATTGCTTCATATGTTCGAAAAAATTGTCTGCTCAGCGACAATAACGCAATGAATGTTGTTGAACTGTCAAAATGAAACCTACGTGTGTTACTCAATTAGGTTGTACTCATGTCGTGTGGTACTCAAAGAACTGAGCCTCAATAAATTTAAATCATTTATTAAACAGAAACTCTGTCAAAAAGGTTTCTATAAAGTTAAAGATTACTTGGACGACAAAAAGGCTTGGGATTAATTAAGCTACTCCAATGTACCCCCAGGCAACAAACTAATTTTATTTTTATACTAAGTGTGACATTGATGATTTTGTTATACTTATACACTATGACATTAATATTTACTTTTTGAAGTATTATATTCTTTTTTTAAATTATTGTGAATGTGAAGACTATGTGGATTATTGTTTTTATTATTTCTCTCATTTAGTTTTCATCTTAGTCTGGCAGTTTGAGTCATTTATGCGGCCTACTCAAATGTCCTTTCTTTGGTATTGTTCGTCGAATCGTTGAGCTCCTTAAGTTCTGAGTTGAGCTGCACGATTACTGACAAATGCGTGCACTGACTGGATAGGTCCACTCAATCAGTGTGGTTTTTTCCTCAAAAGACCATTTCAGACTCCAATCTACATGGCCTTCACATGATCTGACCAAGATTATGTCTGGACTTTAAAAGAGACTGTGACCTCTGAGTTTGTTTCGGCCTTTCTTCTCAGAGTAGTCATATAGGAAACGCCGAGCTCATCTAGTTTTTTTCTAAGTATGATTGACGTGTAAAAGTGTTTGTATAAACCTACTTACAGAAAATAAAATCATTTCATCATTTCATTTCATCATAGGTGCCCCGCCAATAGGGACCGTAGTACGGTATGACGGTTTTCTATTGTGTCTATTGATGAGGAGAGTTTTACCACGCACAATGGTCCACCTGAAGGACTAAGTGCGGAAACCAAACCCTCTAACATAGAGGAGTTTTTCTTCTAGTCGCTTTGATATTAAAATAGGCCTTGGATTCTTAAAATGAAGCAGGTAACCCCAGTCGCTCTCCTAATTTCAAACAAATAAAGAGGAAAATCTAAAATTACCATTATCATATGATGAAATATTTCGCACAGAAGTGATGTGTTTAAGTGGATAATAGCCGGGTTTGTGATCCCGGGCGGGGCAGCCCCGCCCACCAACATGGGATGCCTTTTATTTATAACAATAAGCGGACACAAATCAATGTTTTTCCAAGATAAATATGAAAAGATAAATGAAGACAATGCTACGCCGAGCGGACTAAAATATTTCGAATTTTCGAAATATTTAATACCATAAAAGCGCATTTAAGAAAATAAGAAAGTAGATAATGTGATTTCACTCCCATTTACAAAATTCTACTATGTCTACAAAGAAAGAAAAAAATTCTTTTCAGCGCAAACAAAAAGCACATTCTTTTTGTTTCAAAAATCATTTTTTACATAAAAAATACAAAAAATAAGTATACACATACAAAGTAGCCAAAAGCCAAAAGCAATTTTTTATTCAAGCAATAAAAAATTGTCAATCTTCTCCATTAGTACTTAGGTATATTATTACTTTAGTTTACACCGGTATTTTTAGTTTAAATTAAATGTTTATTAAAACTCTATACAGGGTTTAAAAGTAGGTATGATTATATCTACTCTTAAACCCTGTAATCTTTTGCAATCTTAATAAAAGACAGTGCAAACCAGTATGATTCTCTATAATTATATAAAGGCGGGAAGCCTTTATATAATTATAGAGAATATATATAATTACATATAGAGACTCAGACAGGCCGGGCAGACAGACAGACAGGCCCGACGCGACAGCGCAACGTGATACTATTATAGTAGCACAATTTCTATGAAAACTTCATGGAAAGTGTCGCGCTGCCTGTCGCGTCTGCGATATCGCGCCTGTCTGCACGAGCCTTTAACTATAGCGGGACCTACCTCTAAGATGTTACGAAACCTATCAACAGGTAAATCACAATAAGTTTCGCAAAAATATCGAATGTGTCTGAACTCGGTTCAGGGGTCGTGGCCTTATTAAATTTCTTTACGAGATAACATCGGTCGTCACTCCCAACAGACGTGTAAGGCGCCACAAGAATGTTATTGGATTGAACAATATCGATGTTGTATCGAACAATTGTCCGTCGAGCGGTCCACCGGCCCACCATATCGGAGCCATCAACACGAACCATAACAATAATGCTATTGACGAAATCCTATAAACATAAAAAAGACAACATCAGATTGTCGAGAGCGTATCGGCCACAGACTAAATTAAAATTACATCTAATAGTATTTATTATAAGCGTGAATTATTAATTTGGGAGGCATTGTCCCGACCAAGCATTGTGAATAGTTACCGGTATACTTATGTATGCGAGAGTGATTGTATCAAATTGATGTGTAGAACTAATGAGACGTTATATTCGGCTTAAATGTTCAGTTTTGTTAGTATCTAATTCGTTATTGAATACATTGTTTGGTGAAACAAAAACATTCTGTTTTAACGTGATTGTCTGAAGAAATGATTATCTGAGTCAATGACTATACATCTGAGTCATTCCGATACCCCTAAAAGTTTCCAACGTTGCTTGATAAATAAAGCATAAGATTAAATATTTCCAAAGCACTTCATTAACCGTGACAATAAGCTATCAATCATCCAAAAGCTCGCAAAACAATAATCACATTATCATTCTCCCATAATAACAAATGTTGGCCCCAAATTCATAAAGAACCCGCTTTGAAAGTTTTTCGAGATACATTTTGAGAAATATCGTCGCAAGGCTGCGTCCGACGAAACCGAACAATGTAAACTTATGAGTGAACGTATTATTTATTGAAAAAAAAAAGAAAAAGTAAAACGGTTTGACATATTGTTAAGGGTCCTTATAAAATTATTTGCTATCACGCCACCCGAGGCTTGTTACGAAGAAGCAATCTTCAAAATGAAACAAGAGTACAACTCGAGGTACATTCACGAGAGCCATGTCGGACAATAAAACAATGACGGACTAACCGAAACATCGGCTGGATTAATGGTTGGCGTGGATTTTGTCTAAGGATAAATAATTGCTGTCTTCTCATTTTAATAATCATATGGAGGGACCCACTTCAAGAGCGCTATTAATAATACTTAGAATGAATTTTTCGAATTCCCAAATGTCATCCAGCTTATTAACCGGCTTCGTTTTTGTTTAAGTTTTATTTGTTTTGGATTGGACAGAACGTTTTGGTTTTGGCGCGGTCATCCCGACCTTTCGTTTTTTGTCTCGCATCATGCAATCACGGCAGATGAAATATTGTTTAGAGTTAATTAGTTATCCACTGATAAAGTCTTTTTCTATGGAACTGCTCAATTATTTGTGGGTTTTCGTTAATTTGTTGTGTTTGTACATTCTGATTTGTTTAGTTATGGTTCACAATGTCTCTAATATAATTACCGGCGTTTAGTAGGAGACTCTACTCTACTTATGGTTAATTTGGTCAAGTCCTTTCTCTTTTTCCGAGATTTAATTTCAAACTTAAAGACCAAGTCATGAGATCATAGGCAGGTAAACAATCACTTCTGATCCAAATAATTAAAATTAGACACGCTGATTGAAACTATAATTTAAGCTTAAACACGAACGATTTATCACCGGCTACATACGTCAAAAATCATCTGCAAAAAGATGCCACTAAATGAATAAATTTAGATTCCAATGCGCGTGATCGATAGACTCTTAGATCGGATCTATAGATCATATCGACTTCGAAAATGGAATGCGTGAGTAAGACAAAATATAATTAATGATCGTCCTTCTAAATTCGAATCGGTCTGGTGCAGACATGTTGGCGTCGTCGCAATAAACAAAAGGCAAAAAGTTTTGTTACATTTTTTCACAATATATTTTTTATTTGTGCATATAAAACGTTAGTAGATGTGCACGATTAATCATTCGTCGGCGTATTGTTGCATCTGTCGTGTCGGCTGTAGAACTGGAGTGCGGCCATTGTTGCCGATGGACTTTTGTACGATTTGATAATTCCAAAAAACGTCTATTGCGCCACCTGTGGCATGCCATAACGGTTTAATTCTTTTGTATTGAACTAAATATAAAATAGATTAACTTATTCATATACATTATTTAATAAACTCGAAACTCTGTATCGATTTTGTGTCTAATGAAGTAATGACATCAACAACATATTGTATTGCGTTTGACGATTAATGCTTTAAGATAATTATTATATCCGGCAATTAATTACACAGCGTACCTACTTGCATGATGCATCAGTGATGTATGATGCGATCCAATCTTTGGTTACAAGTTAATACGTTTCTTTCGACTATGATTCTATCATGCATACAATTGTAGTCGATAATGTCTATTTAGGTAATTTAATTAGGTATCATCAAGTTTAAATGCTTAATTTGTTTATTTTGATACGTATGGAAATTAATTTAAAAATTACACATAGGTACCTGTGTAAGTAGGTACTCACACTTTTTCCTATAGAGTATTCGAAACTTATATACTTACTTAATTGTCTTGTCTTTTTGTTGTTCTTCAGATATTTTTGAAAGATGATAACTTTGTTGATTGATAGTTATTCCGTCATCGACATCTTCATCTTTGAATGAGACTCTTTGATACACGTCATACAGGAGTTTTGGTCTCTAATGCGATCGTAGCACTGAATTCCAAAATCCAGTATAGTTTCAATACTAATAGAGTTCAAAATGGCGACTGACAGACCCGGACTACCAATCACATGACTGCAAAATTCAGTGCCACCACTAGCGTCACGCGTCAAGTTATAGTGAACGCATTAAGTGATAATTTTGGTTTCCTTTTTAGCAGTTTTGGTCTAAGTGACTGTCTATTTGCCCTCACTTCTCTGATACTCGGTATTATTTACTGTTTCACAGACACATGAGTTTGAAGTCGATGCTTAGGCTTTACAAGCAAGAATAACACCAGCCTGTTATTGTTCCACTACAGGGCAAAGGACTCAGAGAGAAGTCACGGGCATAGACGACCACGATTGCTCAAGACGGGCGATTTCAGACTTATATTAATTATAATAAGTTCTTTCACCGATGTCAGTAGTGTCCAAGATAAACTTAGAAAATACATGTGAATCAGTTTGATATTAAAGTTAAAGCGCAGAATTATTTTAGCACTCAAGTTCACTTAAGACGCTGACAACACCTTAACCGCGGTCACTGTCAGATTGTATAGAAAAGAAAGAGAAGAGAGATGACACAACGCATGTAATTTATTGCAAAATATGAAGCAATTATCTATTTACTCAAAATTGAGTTGAGTAATCGAAAATAAAAAATAACCAAGTTCTGCATTCAAATACGACGTTCTTGTTATTAATTAAATACGTAACATATGTAGATTTTTAATACAGATATTTTGGATTAGAACTCAAGGTAAGAGGTTAGTTTAACGTTAGTTTGTATCGAGATTTTTTTTTCAAAACGTGTTTTGGTGACTACCATGTTCTGGGAAATATGTTCAAAATTAACATATATTTTTTCCGCTACCACAAACTATACAGATTTGGCAATTTTTTTTCTTAAGAGAAGCCTATTTTGGTCAATTGGGTCTTGTCAGTGCCTTAAGCTACAGGTATATTAGGTATCCTTCTTTGTACAGGGACCTGCAGGGTCTCGTAACCTGAGCGGTTACCTGCAGCCACAATCAATCGCGGCACAGACGGTTATGACAGATAACGTGTTCTGTCGTGGAGCAATCCGTCACGGTCGGCGGCGCGGGCGCAGGCCGGGCGCCGAGCTTTGTTCGACGTGGGAAAACTGTAATATTCAACGAGTACCCGACTATTAAGATGGTTGTTTTTGCTATGTATTAAAAACTGAGTATAGTGCGTAATTAATCTAAGGTCTTCAGCTTTTTGCGTAGAATGTGTATTTTTTCTTTTACACCTATACGTAATTGTTCCACTTTAGCCTTAGACATAACATAATATCACACCTGTATCCCCGAAGGGTTAGGCAGAGGAGTACCTGTAGTACACCCAGATTTCGCCAGTTATGTTTAAGTCCCATGTAATAGGGGGCGAGCCTGTTGTCATCAACCGGGCACAATACTAGACCCCGGGCTGCTAATGAGAAATGCCAGATGCGAAAATCCAATAACACTTTTGCCCTACCCGGGAATTGAACCCAGGACGTCATGCTTAGAAGTAGCGCTTGCGTCCACTAGACCAACGAGGCAGTCAGCCTTAGAAATAGACAATAATCAGTCCACTACTCTAGAACTCAAGCTTCAAGCTTCAAGACATAGTGAAAACTAAATAATTTTAGCTTTAGAATGGTATTACAACTGCAGAGAGAGTGTTCATGTAGTCTTTATTAGGAGGAGTAGGTCTTTAAATCAGAAAAAGAATCATTATATCAATGGAATGAGGAAGCGAATTGTTGATGGAGTCCATAACAATTGTTATTATGATTTCCTTGATTATAGGCTCTACGCTTAGCCGCAGTGGTAGGTAGGACCCCGCAAAATTATCAAATAAAAGTTAGTTCCATAAGAACAAGTTCTTCTAGTTCTAACTTAGAGAGATGTATTAATGATTGTAATAATTATAATTCTGTAAATACACTATTGTTATGGTCGCGAATTATATTTTGATCAAGATACAACCTGACACTGACCTGCAAATTGCAAAAAATATGCGTCACTTGCGACGACAGTAATCTGGAGGGGATCTGGCGTTAATGGTCACTGTTCTAACCTAAACTAACCCAACATTATCCTTCGCTCATATGAAAGGTTCTGTCGGCGAAACGTCCATAGGTGAAACGTTCTATCGACGAATCTGTCAAAAACGAAACGTCCTGTCGGTGATCAGTCCAAAGGAAAAATGACTGTCGGAGAACGCTTGCAGACTCCTCTTTCTAAAGTGCCTCTATACAAGTTCTAAGGTTAAGATTCTAGGTATCGCAAACTCATTAATTTTTTTCCACAAGGATGAATAGGGCTGCATGGTATTCCAGTTTAGGCAGTTATGGACGTAACTTAGGTAGTTTATTTGCTCTATCCCTTCAATATCCAAAGTATAGATAAACATATTCATCATAATTAGTTCGAGACATTTAGCTGTCCTTTGGCCATCCTCTTTTGAGTTATGATACTGTTCTAAGAACACACCTCATTTTTCTATTCCGTACCACCAAACAGTTTTAGAGGGTTAACACGTGAAAAAAAAGAAACAAACGAATGTGCGACCGGTTTTTTTTCACCTGACAACACCCAACGTTAGTTTTTATGTATACCATTTTGAAAATTAAATTATAGGTTATAATTTTAATATGATAGGTGTGTAATATATTTCTTGAAGGAATGTTTTGTTGAGATTTTTATCTTATAATAGTATTTATTTTATTCGGATCTAAACCATTTTTATATTAAATCGTCCCTTTTTATTTGTATAAATTACGATAAGCAGTTAATGAGTAAGTTATATACAGTTTTTCTTATGAATCTTGGATTCAACGATTGGTTAGTTAGTATCTACCAGCTGGATTCAACAAACTTCTTAAAATAATGTTCTCATAAATATTAATTGTCTGCATTCATCTTCAGAAGTTGAAATATAATTATGAATTTTATGTAGTAGGTATAAATATATGTTATAAGCCTTCATAACTTGTTTACAACCCAAGATAAGGTCTTCTTAGTATTATTCTTATTACCTTCTTGCTTTTTCTTTCTCTTAATGAAACAGAAGGTATTTTCATAAGCTCTGCAACAACACTTACAAGTCCCGACGAACCACCGAACAAAATGGCTGAAAATAAGTTTTTTAACCAGCGGCATAAAACAAAAGCTTATCGCATCAGGTATCAGCTTATAGACAAGCTATAAAGATGGGATCTACAATGAAATCGGCACAGATTACAGTTAAACGACCATCGCAATTGGACGATACATTTTTAACGACTCTGTTTTTTGGCGCGCACAAAAAAAACGCGGCAACCAGCCAACGACAAAAGACGATCGTCACAAAGATCCTCCTTACAGATAAAGGGACCATAAATAACACCATAGTTTAATATTGTTTTTATGGATTCAGGACTATTCCTATAAGTGCTATCATTTGTCAATAAATGTGTCTTATAGTTATTTTCTTTCATTCTTTTAATCTTATGATAAATTAAAGTTGTATTGATTTTACCTGTCCTTGGAATAGGTTGCATATTCAGTCCATTAGTTTCGTTCGACAAGAAGGGTGTGCTTGTGACTATTTTAACTTTGAAATGGTTTGTTGATCCGGAAAGCCTCATCACCTAGAAAATGACAAAAACCTATAAGTTTAAGTGGAGAAAACTTTACGAGTATTGCACAAGGCAAGACCAAAGCAAGTTCAAATAATTATATTTTGTGCAACTTATGACTCCATCTGCCCTGCAAACACATCCAGATCTTGCCACTAAAGATGGCTGTTTTGGGAATCTATTGCCAAATCCACCATTACACAAACTTTAAACACCAATAAAACTATTCACGAAACTAAAAATTCAATAACCTACCCTTTTTAACATAATACGACTATCGTAATCCACCCTAAACCCATACAACAGTAACGCCAGAAAAAAGTGTTACCATAAACAAAATTGTGGTAGTTGCCAATGTTGCCATATAATGAGGGATCGTTCCCCGGAAAGTTTATTAAATCTTCCTTAGAATTCATTACAGGCCGGTTTCTAAATTAAGTTTCGCACCCCACGCTTCACTTAACATTTTATGAGTTGTTTTCTCTTAGGACACTGATTTAATTTTAAACGTGTAATATGATTTATCGTTGTTTATTAGTAGTGGGGCTACGAATATTCTATATGAAAGAGTTCCGGGGTGCAGTTTTGGGTGACTGCAGATTATAAAACTTGCTGATTTAAGCTTAAATAATGGCAGGCTTTACCACTTTAGGAGGAATCCGCTGTATGCGAGAAGCACAGAACTGGTCGATGTGGCGAATGGCGATGCTTGGGGGAGGCCTATGTCCAGCAGTGGACGTCTTTTGACTTTTAACACTGGCTTGATTTCGTTTAGCTTCTATAAATTAGGTAATCATTTTCTAAAAACGTGTAAACGTGCAATGTTTATCAAGCAAGCTGAATATCAGTAGGTATTTTTAAGAAGCGACTGCGGATTAATTTCTTGAATCCAAACACTAGAAGTGTTGTATGTTGAGAGTACCAGTGATACCTATTGTAAAAACAGAATTTTCTTGTTAAAACTAAAAGTAACTGCCTACTTTGGAAAGGCAAATTTCTACCCAAAGTAGTAGTTACTTTTTCTTTTATTCATGTATCAAGAATATAATTTCCTTAATTTGTACATCGATTTTTTTTCCGTTTAAATTCATTCCAACAACAAAAATACACCTAGTTATATTATAATAACATTTTATTTACTTACAATTCAACTTAAACATAAGCTTTTTCATAAGTTGATCACATCAAATTACCAACCTACAAACCAAACTTAAAACATGTCACCACTGAAACTGGAAACACCGGAAAGCCGTAGGAAAACTGAAAGTGCGTGGTAGAAGACGTTTGCCGACGGCCGGGGCGGCGCGGCGGCGGCGGCAGGGCGGGAGCGTCGCGTTGCTAAGCGACGCGCCGCGGGAGGGCGTGGCAATCGATACCACCCTCGCCTCACCCGGTCACCTCCAGCCCTCACGTGATAACACTGATAACCCTTATCGACTCAGCAGATGAGTTGGACACGAATCCGTGTAGGTATGCGGGAAGGTGGTATATCGACAATGAAGTGATAAGAACCTGTATCTACAACAAAAAACAATTTTACAGGAAACGAAAAAATAAATCTTATTATAGTTATTTTCAGTTATCAGGAACTCGTAAAAAGAGAATAATAATAAATAATAATAAAAATCTCTATTCATACAAAAACCTTTGACATGAATAATGATTTTTATTATTATTTATTTTTTTTTTTTTTTTACGAGCCCAAATAGATTTAAAGTTTGCTGCTTTTGCCAGCTCACGCAAACGATTATTTGAAGTCTATCTACGTAAAAAAAAATAAAATCGCCAAAATGTCAGGAGTTCTTGTCACTTCATCGTCGATATATTTTTGGTCTTTCTGGAAGTACTGTTTCAGGGTCAGCTTAACTTTCAGCTTATGAGTAGCGACTGTTCTTCTTTCAGTTATTTTCATAATAAATGATATACAAATTTTACAATCGTGTTAAATAATTATAATGGCACAAACATGTTCAACTAGTATAAAACTCAGCACGCTTACTTTTATCTTTTATCACTATGTAAGTAGGTATTTTAGGTATTCAATAATAATAATAACCCCCTGCCATTTTATCCGTGTATTACATAACATTGATCAGGCAGGGGTCATAGTCCTTCCATAGTTTTAGACTACCAATCCACTATAGCCACCCAAACCCATATCCCATTATGTATTGTTTCCATGTTCTGCAATACGAGTAGTCCTGCACCAACCGGGGATTGTCCTTGGGTGGATTTGCATAGTGCATACAGAGATAATCGTCGGTTGGTGCCTCAACACTTAAAATTGTCTAAGGGGCCTCTGCGAGCTGTCTTCGGCCCCTCGTACGCCTTTCAAAGGTCCGGGACACCAGGTTCCCGAGATATGTCAAAGACATTTAAATTAATAAAATACAATGAACAGTTATATATAAACAAATAATCACTAGAACACTACACTATAATGGTTGAGGTACTGTAACATCTTTTCATAGGCTACATAATAGCCGGTAATACAGAGAAACAGTGCCGTATCCCTCTGGGGTGGACAATAAACTAGTGTTATATTTTATTAATTACAAAACAGAAAAGTTTTAACTACATCGATTATGAATTTGAGAGGTGAAACTTTATGTAACAGATGTGAGGGTCTTTCTTTTGTAAATAGAGTTTACTGTTAGAACCTTGCCAGGATTTTGTATCTCGAGTTCTCGACATTGTCGATACAGATTTTTACATCACTTCTCTGAAAACAAATCATTTTATAATTCTAACTTTTTCATGAGTTTTGTAACCAATGGAAGTAGGTTTTTCTTTTTATTCTTGAAGCTCAGAGAATCGCAAAGCAATTTAATGCATCATCGGCTCACGGATTGTTTAATGTTGTGTAATTTTGATTATTTTTGCAATAAAATTAGTAATTCAGGTAATTTGGACGGGTACATAAAACACTGCAATAGCAAAACCACTGACTTTTTCAAATGATTTCATTACTTATCTAAGTACTTAATTGGTTCAGTCGGATAACAATCTTGAGAGTTCAACCTGGTTGTATTGTTACATTAGATCATTCATTACAGATGATGATAATAATTAATAAAATTTAGTACAATAAATAAATTGTTTTGTATCTAATTATATTGCCTTCCAAATCGAACACGCGCCGTCGTAGTTTAATAAAAGGCCTGATTTTACAAATTCGTCAAGTCTTTTAATGTTGCTGTCAAAAAGAAATTGAGTTTCCCTTCTCAGTGATGTGGGGGAGTGCGTCGGACAGGCTCCGTCGACACTGTACCTACTATTAGTACACAAAGGTCGGCTGTCGGGTACATCCCTACCAGGTACCTACGCGGGTAGGGGCGCGAATTATGACCTGTCAACAGCAGATCAGTGTACTCTATGACTATACCTGACGCTAATTTGGATGTACGCGATGTTTCACCAGTCGGTAGGTAGAGCCATACATACATATACTAACGCTTTGTTCCCATGAGGGTAGGCAGAAACTATACAACGCCACCTGCTACGTTCCTTACATACTTCTTTCGCTTCGTTTACGTTCATACATCTGGTCATACACGTACGCGGGTAGGTAGATATGTATCTAATTATCATCGATGACGTTGATGAACTGGTTTCTGCAGACAGTTAATGTAAAGTAGACCTCTTGATGGTTGAATTTCTAATTTTAGTCAAGTTATTTTACATAATAAAAACCAAAGAAAATCAAAAGATAGGTCGTTTTGTTTTTTCGAAGCTTATGTAAACACAGCTATCCCTATTGTCGTGGCGACTAATTAATACAAATGGTGGAGTTCGCTGCACGAGACGGATCCTGACGGCCGTCCTCCCAAATATATGGTCCATAAAACTACGATTACCTTTTATAAACACTACATTTATAACTACTTCATGATTGTATTATTTATTTTACGTAATATATTATGCTGTGGTGGAGATTTTGATTTTTTTCTAAACTGTGCTTTCAAATATTTAAAATTCTCTGGCACAGTACAGTCCATTAATTTATAGTATTCGACCACGTTGACTAACATGGAGACGACTTTTATTAAGCCATGAGACTTTTATAGGTATATTTTATTTTGTAAGTTATGTGTTTGAGTTTATAGGGAGATTAACTAACTATTTTATGAGTATTTTATTTGTTTTAAGGTTGGCTTGCTTAAGGTAAAGAGTGGGGATTAAATTAACGGAAAATAAGACTTAGGTTAAATTGTAGGAACAGCATTATATTAATCATCATTGAATATGGGATTTCCATAACCGGAACAAAAAACAAAAGTTCATTTATTTAACTCCTTTAGAGGATGAATATTCAAAAACCTTTCTTAGTGCTCACATTCGTAATAATTAAAATTTACTCTTGTGCAAAATTTCATGCTTCTAGACCTAGGTGGTTTTTTTTTTTGGGTGGGAAATCATCAAATCACTTCTCCCGCTCTGGGCGGAGCGGGAGGGTGTGTCTAACTCTTATTGACTAAAACTCACCCGTATTCCTTCCGTTGCCTGTGTGGGCCTCGGTAACCCTTTAGTACCTTCCCGCGGCCCCGGCAGGCATCGGCCCTAGTGGACCCCTACACTTGTGCTGACGACTTCTCTTTGAGGCGCGCGTGGAATACGACGCGCCGTCGACCCGGGCCTGATCCTTACCGGACGGTGAGCTACCCGTTGCTCACCGTCCGCAAGCCCGCGCCTACGGTTGCTGGAAATCCGCCCGGGATTCCCAACGCCCAGGGCGTCTCCTGCGGCGGCTAGGGCCGAGAGGGCGCGAAATTTGCCTTTCCCTCAACCGTCCCGCCTCCTCCTTCGCGAGCATTACTGCTTCGCAGAAGGAGGTGACGGCTGCCCAGGCCCTCTCGCTCCGTACCATGGCCTGAACCAGGGCCGGACGCGAGAGATCTCTGTCGCCGATCGCCTCCACGAGGACACGGCGGTGCTCTGCCCAAGCCGGGCAGACCCAAGGTGGAGCATACGGTGGAGACCGTATGCTCCACCGTGTCCTCCGGACGATCCACACAGTGGTGACATCCGGGCGTTTCTTCCCGCCTTATCCGACACAGAAACCTCCCGAAGCTGCCATGTCCGGTGAGGACCTGTGTCAGGCGGAAGATGAGGACGCCGTGGCGCCTCTCTAGCCACTCCTCAAAGAGGGGACTTATCGCCGCAATTGTGGCGTGCCCAAGACCTAGGCGGTTTAAGCTGTACATTGGCTGTCAGTGAGCGAATGAATGAATGTAGATTACAAGACTACCTATGTAATAAAGTAATTTAATAATTTCAAAATAACAGTTCATTAGTTCTATTTCACCTTCATTTGTGTGTTTGTGTTGAAATAGGGAACGCTCCATTACCTAGGTAACTTCCGAAGTTGCGTATCCTAATTCCTATCGTCTGCTGCAATGATCGTATGACGAAATACAGTTTTTTTTTTCAAAACTTCCTAAATTTAAAAGTGTATTCTTCAAGAAGCTAAACTTTTAATCATGGAATTTATATTTTCAGGGAGAATTTACTCTGAAAATTCTCGAACAAAGTTGACCTTTAACACTTGAAGTATTTATAGACGAGGTCCTATTCCACAGTTAGTGAGCCGTGTGATCCGTAGCGCACGGAACACGGCCGGCGCTCGCCGTGGCCGGACCGGGACGCGCCCGCACTAAATTTAAATATTTTAATCCTTAATTTAAATTTTTGACATTTTTATTTTATGTTGGTATTCGTGTAGTTTCATTTTTAATGTTATTTGTCATATTCAGGAGACGGCGCAGCTCGTGACTGGCGCCTCGGAACACCATTTGCTGGTAAAATATCGTCAATGAGACAGACTGACTCAGGACAATTTGTTCGAACATTACCTGCCTTCAATAGCGAAACATTATTTGAAATGAAAATTGTATTTATAAATAGGATGGTCTATCTACCTGGGGATACCTGTGATATGGAACTATGCAACCTATAGGTACAGGGTCACATTAAACTAGCTAGCGGAACTCCGCAGATATGATGGGAATCGATCATTAAACATGATAAAACAAAAAGAAATAAATTAGTTGAGTTTTTTTTTACCGTATTCTTACCGTAGTCACTTCAAATATCAGATTAAAAAACATTTTTTTTGTGTAATCTTCACAGACGTGATGGGACTCTATATCTAAAAACAATAAAACAAAGAAAATTATGATTTTCTCAATTCATACTTTAAGACCGCACCTAAACCGCGGTCTGTCAGATTGCATAGAAAAGAAAGAGAAGCGCGATGACACAACGCTTGTAATTTATTGGAAAATTTGAAGCAATTATCTATTTACTCAAAATTGAGTTGAGTAATCGAAAATAAAAACAACCAAGTTCTGTATTCAAATAAGAGGTTTTTTTTATTAATTAAATAAGTAACTTTTTTTGATATTTAATACAGATATTTTGGATGAGAACTCAAGGTAAGAGGTTAGTTTAACGTTAGTTGTATCGAGATTTTTTTTCCAAATGTGTTTTCGTAATATCCAAGTTCTGGGAAATATGTTCAAAATGAACATATATTTTTTCCGCTACCACAAACTATACAGATTTGGCCATTTTTTTTTGAAGAGAAGCCTATTTTGGTCAATTGGGTCTTATCAGCGCCTTAAGTAAAAACATTACCAGCGGTCGTTGACCCCCTAAAATAATTCATCAAATATATTTATTTTTATTTTGTCGTGTTTATCCATCTCGTCTGTGGAGTTTCGCTAACTAATTTAATTTGACTCTGTATACGTAAGTATACCTGCATTCAGCTGTATCCGGTAAGACTGGAAGCTGACCCCAACATAGTTGGGGAAAAGGCTAGGCAAATGATGTTACGTAGGTACAATCTGTAAATGTATGTTAAGACTCTGACAACACCTAAACCGCGGTCACTGTCAGACTGCATAGAAAAGAGAGAGAAGCGCGATGACATAACGCTTGTAATTTATTGCAAAATATGAAGCAATTATCTATTTACTCAAAATTTAGTTGAGTAATCGAAAATAAAAAACAACCAAGTTCTGCATTCAAATAAGACGTTATTGTTATTAATTATACGTAACGTATGTTAATATTTAATACAGATATTTTGGTTTGAAACTCAAGGCAAGAGGTTAGTTTAACGTTAGTTTGTATCGAGATTTTTTTTTCAAATCGTGTTTTGGTAACAACCAAGTTTTTAGAAATATGTTCAAAATTAGCATATTTTTTTTCTGTTACCACAAACTATACAGATTTGGCCATTTTTTTTCTTAAGAGAAGCCTATTCTGTCTTGTCATCGCCTTAAGTAACAACATTACCAGCGGTCGTTGACCCCCTAAAATAATTCATCAAATATATTTATTTTTATTTTGTCGTGTTTATCCATCTCGTCAGTGGAGTTTCGCTAACTAATTTAAATTAACTCTGTATACGTAGGTATACCTGTATTCAGCTGTATCCGGTAAGACTGGAAGCCGACCCCAACATAGTTGGGGAAAAGGCTAGGCAAATGATGATACGTAGGTACAATCTGTAAATGTATGTTAAGACTATGACAACACTTAAACCGCGGTGACTGTCAGACTGCATAGAAAAGAAAGAGAAGCGCGATGTCACAACGCTTGTAATTTATAGCAAAATATGAAGCAATTATCTATTTACTCAAAATTGAGTTGAGTAATCGAAAATAAAAAGCAACCGAGTTCTGCATTCAAATAAGGCGTTCTCGTTAATAATTAAATAGGTAACGTATGTTAATATTTAATACAGATATTTTGGTTTGAAACTCAAGGGAAGAGGTTAGTTTAACGTTAGTTTGTATCGAGATTCTTTTTTCAAATCGTGTTTTGGTAACAACCTCAAAATTAGCATATTTTTTTTCCGTTACCACAAACTATATAGATTTGCCATTTTTTTTGTTCTTAAGACAAGCCTATTTTGGTCAATTGCCTCTTATCAGCGCCTTAAGTTTTTATTGGATTTGGAGTAGGTGCCAGTCTAGGTAGGTATAAGATATCTTATATTTTCTCATCACAGGCATGACGTTTGGATGGCGTAGTACCAGAGTTTGTGGTGCAATAAAAAGCGTCAATCAATAACGTTTTAAGATCATTGGCGTCAGTCATATCAACTTCGCAGTTAATAAAATGTTATTAAGACGCTGACAACACCAAAACCGCGGTCACTGTCAGACTGCATAGAAAAGAAAGAGAAGCGCGATGTCACAACGCTTGTAATTTATTGCTTAGAAAACTGCTTTAAGGCGCTGATATATGATTTTAATGACTTTAAAATCTGTTATTACACCTTCATACAATGCAAGTAAGTTTTGCAAAAAATGTATGTTAAACTGAAGGCGTACACATCAATTCTATAAGTGAATATTTAGGTATTGTAATAAAATAGTTTATGAAATAAATTCAGGAAGTAATGTCTACCCAAAGCAGCAAAAAACCGACCAAGTGCGTGTCGGACCACGCCCAATGAAGGGTTCGTGGTTGGGATTACTTGGGATGAATTTATTCCAAAAACAAACTTAACATTGAAATTGAAAAACATGTTTTCCCATACATCGATATACTCACGGTCAATTCTCCAACTTAAAATTTATGTTGGTCGACTATTACTAGTTAACTTGTAAAGCTTACTTAGCTGTGATAGTTTTCCTTTTAATTTTAATTTCGTTATACTCGTATGTACTACTGCAATGATTTTTTTCACATCTCCATAAACAACCATTTAGCTGGCATGGGGGGGGACGGACACTAACCAAAATTAGCACTTTAAGGCTTAATATTACGCAAAAATGACGAAATGTGACGTTCACAGACCTGCAATATTTTTGAACGGCCTATCCACATCATGGGATAGACGAGAAATAAAAATATTATCGCCACATGACGTGCAAGAGCCTAAAACAATGTTTTTTCAAGGCTTTATTTCAGCACTTTTTCGGCGTGGTTAATATGTGTACCTATGCCAAATTACAGCTTTCTAATACTAAGCGTCTCTGAGCTACAGTGGGGACAGACAGACAGACGGGCATGGCGAAACTACATATAAGGCTTGTTTATTACGGAACCTTAAAAACGATATTACATACTTTCAAACTACCTAAAATATTTATATGTTTTTTTTTTATATGAACAGACTATATTATTAAGGGGATTACATCGCTCAAATCCCAAAAATACCGTCTGTTTAAAGAAGTTTGTAGATGAATCCTTTTGTACCTTTTCGATATAAAAAATATATGTTATACTTAAGGTCATTACAAATGCATTGTATTGTTTAAAATTTTAATAAACTTTCCCAAATTTTGGAAAAAAATATAGTAAATAGGTCCTTTTTCAACCTAAACTGTAAATGTTCTCTGTAATGGCTGAATAGTTCGGCATGAATTTTCTACCAAAAAATACGTAATGACGTATTTAACAATTTTTATTGTTTTTTTTATTCGTATTTATTTTATATTTTTTAATAATAAATAAAAACCCGAAACTTCGCGAGAAAGGCCTGTGATGCACACTCGGGACGCGACACTTCAGTCAGTGTCTCTATGACTGGTGACGGGTGGACTATACGCGCGTTATTTTTTTCAAATAAAATAGTTAAGTTCACGTTTTGAATGATTTCTGAATGAAATCATATTGTAAATAGTACAAATATAAATATTTCGTAAAATAAGAGTAGAAATTAAGTTTGTAAATATATATAAAGTAGTTTGTAGTTTTGTTTTGTTTTTTGAACCCATCATAGAGTAAGCTTGAATATGCCTAAAATATAAAAATAAATGTAAAGTGAAGCGTGGACGAGCTCTCCAAAACTATTGATAATTAGTACCTTCCGTTTTAGTGTATATACATATTATTATTTCTATAGTGTTTATTTTCTTATCGTTTAACTATCTCGAGAATTTCGTTTGATGGAGGATGGTGACCTAGGTGACACCTACCTGACGGTGGACTCCGAAGGTGGGTATAGGATCTCATTGATGGCACTACGTAGAACCATCGTGTTTGGACTCATTTGAAAGAGCTCGTGGAGAGCTAGGCGACTGGTGATGTCACCTACGTGGTAGTGGACTCCGAAGGTGGGTAAAGGATCTCATTGACGGCACTACGTAGAGCCGTCGTGTTTGGACTCATTTGAAAGAGCTCATAGAGACCTAGGTTACTGATGATGTCACCTACCTGATGGTGTACTCCGAAGGTGGGTAAAGGACCTCATTGTCGGCACTACGTAGACCCGTCGTGTTTGGACTCATTTGAAAGAGCTCATAGAGACCAAGGCGACTGGTGATGTCACCTACGTGATGGTGGACTCCGAAAGTGAGTATAGGATCTCATTAACGGCATCCCGTAGAACCATCGTGTGTGGACTCATTTGAAAGGGCTCATGGAGACTAAGGTGAGTGGGAAAATTTCAGACATGGTTTTAAGAATAAAATACCTAGTTAAAATACATTTTAGTTTTTTTGTGGTGAGTGGCTTATTACCAGACTGTAATAGTAAAAACAGTATCCTATCTTACTTAAGTTATTATTTTTCAGGCAAATAACAAATCAGCAAAATTCCCAATTACAAGATCAAATACTTCAGCAGGTAACAGAGACACACGATCTGTCTAGTATGGCAGTTGATGAGGAGGCGCTGCAAATTATGCCAGTAATTTACGAGTATTCTGCTTGCTTATACTGCGGCATCTATTAGATATATTCTTTTTCAGAGAGACGATATTTTATTACGATTTTTTTTAACCCATGTCTCTATAGTTTTAAATGTATACAATGTAAACTCTTCATAACATCATTTAATATAACGAAAAACAAACTTAATATAACGCAAAAATGTATTCAATTAGGTTGGTCTAGGCTTAAAACTCGTACATTGTTGCACTCTTTATAGCGCAACAACCATTACCTATACAAATAAATAAAATTGAAGTGTCTGTTTGTAATGTCAAAATAACAGCATTTACTAAATGCATATGAAAGTATAATCGGTACTTATAACAATATGCCAATATTTTGCATTTTTGTCTTTACCTGGTCATCATCAGGCCTTCAGAATGTATCATGTAGTAGCACCCGTGCTCAATTAGATAAAATGTTAAAAGCTAGGTCATCCTAACTATTTCCGTTACTGAGCACCGATAAGCACTTACCTGGTCATCATCAGACTTTTAGAATGTATCATGTAGTAGCACCCGTGCTCAATTAGATAAATGTTAAAAGCTAGGTCATCCTAACTATTTCCGTTACTGAGAACCGATAAGCACTTACCTGGTCATCATCAGACTTTTAGAATGTATCATGTAGTAGCACCCGTGCTCAATTAGATAAATGTTAAAAGCTAGGTCATCCTAACTATTTCCGTTACTGAGAACCGATAAGCACTTACCTGGTCATCATCAGACCTTCAGAATGTATCGTGTAGTAGCACCCGTACTCAATTAGACAAATGTTGAAAGCTACGTCGTTCTAACTATTTCCGGTACTGAGAACCGATAAGCGCTTACCTAGTCATCATCAGACCTTCAGAATGTATCGTGTAATAGCACCCGTGCTCAATTAGACAAATGTTGAAAGCTACCTCGTTCTAACTATTTCCGTTACTGAGAACCGATAAGCGCTTACCTGGTCATCATCAGACCTTCAGAATGTATCGTGTAGTAGCACCCGTGCTCAATTAGACAAATGTTGAAAGCTACGTCGTTCTATTTCCGTTACTGAGAACCGATAAGCGCTTACCTGGTCATCATCAGACCTTCAGAATGTATCGTGTAGTAGCACCCGTACTCAATTAGACAAATGTTGAAAGCTACGTCGTTCTAACTATTTCCGATACAGAGAACCGATAAGCGCTTACCTAGTCATCATCAGACCTTCAGAATGTATCGTGTAATAGCACCCGTGCTCAATTAGACAAATGTTGAAAGCTACATCGTTCTAACTATTTCCGTTACTGAGAACCGATAAGCGCTTACCTGGTCATCATCAGACCTTCAGAATGTATCGTGTAGTAGCACCCGTGCTCAATTAGACAAATGTTGAAAGCTACGTCGTTCTATTTCCGTTACTGAGAACCGATAAGCGCTTACCTGGTCATCATCAGACCTTCAGAATGTATCGTGTAGTAGCACCCGTGCTCAATTAGACAAATGTTGAAAGCTACGTCGTTCTATTTCCGTTACTGAGAACCGATAAGCGCTTACCTGGTCATCATCAGACCTTCAGAATGTATCGTGTAGTAGCACCCGTGCTCAATTAGACAAATGTTGAAAGCTACGTCGTTCTATTTCCGTTACTGAGAACCGATAAGCGCTTACCTGGTCATCATCAGACCTTCAGAATGTATCGTGTAGTAGCACCCGTGCTCAATTAGACAAATGTTGAAAGCTACGTCGTTCTAACTATTTCCGTTACTGAGAACCGATAAGCACTTACCTGGTCATCATCAGACCTTCAGATTGTATCATGTAGTAGCACCCGTGCTCAGTAAAATAACTGATGAAAACTAGTTCATTAAGCAAAGTGCATCTACAATTACAAAATAAATACAAATTATGATGTAGGTACTCGTACAAATTAAAGGGACAAAATGTAAATATTAAATCTCTCAGAGAGCGAATAAAATAGGCAAAAACGATGACAATTCTGCGACACATCTGTGTTCTTGCTCTATCTTCAGTTCGTTTTAGTGAAGAATGGCCGTTTTCGGTAGGTGGCGCCAAAGTACCAAATACCAGAACGGAGATCAAATCATCAAGGTCATCGAGCAATGTAATACCCTTAACTACTAGATGCGCCCCGCGGTTTCACCCGCATAAGTTTTGACCTCGTGGGTATACCGGGATAAAAAGTATCCTATGTGTTATTCCTGGTTATAAACTATCTGTGTGCCAAATTTCATCCAAATCCATTCAGTACTTTTTGCGTGAAAGAGTAACAAACATCCATCCATCCATCCATCCATCCTTACAAACTTTCGCATTTATAATATTAGTAGGATAATTCTATCTGTGATTTTTTCAAATATTCATATTTTCGTTACTAAAGTTAAATATTCTCTATGAAACTGAACGGCAACCGGCGGCGACGGCGTGGCGGGAGCGCGAGCCGCATTCGTATGGCCAAGGTCACCGGCGATTACCCGACCCTAAAGATCATATGAGGTAACTAATAACTCAGAAAATGTTAATGAATCAGCCTCAGTTATACAAGATGGACCTATATCGATTTGATATTTGGCACATTGATCCTTTTTTTATAGAGCACACCAACATTTTTATTATAAACTGTCTGCCATTGGTTTTGATTTCGTATGCCATCGTAGCATCGAGAATAAATGACCCTGGTAGATCATTATAATACTTTTGTAGATCATTAGTCATCGGGCGGCGTTAGAGTCGAGCTATTACAGCCTTTTAATATTTTATTCTAATATCCTACGTATTGTGAATATTTGAACACAAACATTGTAACATATTCTTCAATTTGTTAAGAGATTTAGCTTATTTTTCGTTAATAATGGTGGACAAGCGATCTTTGAACTGTAATTAATAATATTAGACCTACAGGCTACACTACACTGACTGAGGTTGTGGAGATTATGATTTTTGGATAGAAGATGCTTTAAGGTAGGTACAGATGATAAGATGATATGATTTAGTGACTTTTAAATCTGTTATTACGCGTTCATATAATGCAAGTAAAGTATGCAAATAATATATGTTAAACTGGAATACGAGTACACATCAATTATATATGTCAATATTTAAGTATTGTAGTAAAATACATTATGAAATAAATTCAGGGGCCAACCATCACCGCTTATAGCAGTATTATTTCAATATTACTTCAGCGTGAGAATGAGATGGAGCTATAAGTCCTGTACAGCTCCATCACTTTCACACTGTAAAGTAATATTATAATAATACTGCTATAATAGGTTATGGTTGGCCCCCAGGAAGTAATATGTATCCTAAGCATAAAAAAACGATAATAATCTCATACTACTTAAGATATTTTCATGTTTTTTTTTTGTATGAACTGACTATTTTATTATCTATATTTATATCAGACTTTTTTCAAATATTCATACATATAATCGTTACTAAAAACAAATATTCCCTATGAAACCGAACGGCGGCGACGTGGCGTGAGCGCAATGTGTATTTGTATGGCTGAGGTCAACGGCGATTACCCGACACTTAAGAACCTAGTCGTTGCAGCAGCATATATGTGTCAGAAAAAGCCCTAACTTAGAAATCCTTTTAACCCTTAAATAAGTTGTTAGGCCAAACCTTGGTTTGAGGCTTAGTTCTTTGTTTACTTACAGTACGCGCAAAACTTTATGAGCTCTCTGAAGTTGCACGCGAGTGGCCTAAAAGTTTATTAATATAGCTAATTATTTTTATGATGAACAAATCAGTGCTCTAGGTAGGCATATAGGTACCTACTATAAATAAAAAATATTATTTAAAGTTCAGTTATGTTGTGTAAATAACTAGCGATTAATATACTTTCTAATAGATAAGACGTATTACTCTATAGAAGAATTTTTAAATAATAAAATATGATATTACCAGCCCTTTAATATAATTTACTACTGACATGCATGTAAAAATAAATTATAATTGATTAATTGTTTATTAATAATACATATCTAATTGATATTATTTACTCGAGCGTGACTTTGTATTGTATAGATTCAGACTTAGTTATTACTAATAAACTACACTACTAAATATGTATTTGTACACCAATTTCATTGGTAAGACATAGAGCTCGACTAAAATGTATACATAAGACCTTTATTGTAATAACTGTGTTGACGAATAAAGATTGATTGATTGACTTTTAGACCACTCGAATGCAACTTCAGAGGGCTCATAAAGTTTTGCGCGTACTGTATAAAGTAATTGTAAACAAGCAGACGGCCCATCTGATGGTAAGTGGCCACCGACGCCTATGGGCATAGAGTAGAATAGAATAAAGTTTATTAGATGTTTTGTGTTTAACGACCAGAGGCATCGCAGGAGTGTCGCCATACTTGGGATAAAGCATAATTGATGATGGAAGAAATATAATGGTGGAGGCTTAGTAGTTTTTTCTTACAATCTGACACCATTTGATACTGGATGATGATGATATATAGATAGATAGAACACTCTTTATTATGTACTTAAACCATACAAATTACAGATATATAATAATAATTCAGTTAATCAAGTAACAAGACTCAACGTGTTAGTAACAAAATACTTACAAACTATGTTAGTAAAACATTAACACAAACAAATGTGACATCCCTGCTGCAAGGTGACAAGCCCAGCCGATACCCCGCAGCAGTGGTTCCTCGTGGTTCACAAACGCACAATCTAGCCTGCTTGCTATCATAGACAGGATGCTGTTGGTGCTGCCCCGCACCCTACTAACTAGGGATGCGCACCGCTTCCGCATCACAGTGTAGAAGCAGTCAATGCGAGCTTCAGCAAATATTCCTGACGCGCTGCAGTATCGGGGCAACCCCATCAGCACCCTGAATGCGTTATTGTATTGAACGCCAAGAAAAAAACGCGATATAAATGTAGAAATTTTAAATAGGATGACACAACGGGCGGTCTTATCGCTAAAAGCGATCGTTTATAGACAGCCTTGATGATGATGATCATATAGTTGGCCTTCCTAATGTGAAATGCTACACAATGTGACATTCTGCTCCTTTGATCTTCAAGTTCACCTACACCCATAGACCTACAGCCATGATTTTCAAGGAAATTCCTAATAGTACGAGAGCCGATGACCAAAAAATTTGCGTTATCGTTTTATGACCAAAACCGTATAAAATTGATAGATTCGGTTCGTGGGCTCTCGTACTATAATCCATTGCTTCATATGTATGAAAAATTTGTCTGTTTGACAACATAAATAACGCAATTAATGTGGTAAAATTTCCTGTTTGGCTCAGACAGAACTCAGCAACGAACAAACCATTCGCTGACGCAGAGATTAGGTCCTCAAGTGGTGGTACTGGTGACAGGGCATGCGGCGCAAGATCAAAGGTGGGATGGTCTGCGAGAAGCAGCCGCATTACATAATCAGGAGGTCTGAGCTTTTCTCGCCAAAGATCACATCTTTCCGAGATGGTGTTGCCATCCGATGGACTTACGCACTCATGAAATGAAATGATTTTATTTCTGTAAGTAGGTTTATACAAACACTTTTACACGTCAATCATATTTAGAAAAAAACTAGATGAGCTCGGCGTTTCCTATCTGACTACTCTGAGAAGAAAGGCCGAAACAAACTCAGAGGTCACAGTCTCTTTTAAAGTCCAGAAAACTTTTTCGGCTCTTAAGTCTCCGTGATACTAAGTTGTAACTGTAATTTGACTTCATATTTGCCATCGACACGCTAAGAAGGATGTTGTTGAACTGACAAAATGAAAGCCAATGCAATTGTAAGTGTGTTAGCGATTACCTCGCTGTTCTTTTACAACTTTGATATAATCAGCCTTTTCCCACTGAGCTCAGACCTCCTCTCTTACAGATGGACGGGCACCAAGAGGGCCCGGTGCCAGTTGGTGGACGAAGGTTACAAACACTTCGAATCTCAAGTTAAAATCAAGTTTTTCTTACTGAACAGACAGCTTTGCTGCTGGGGAGTTTGTTGCGCCACTTCTTCCCAGCTAAAGCACTAGGAACTGGTGAAGTGTGGGTGTTTTTTGGGGGACTGTCTTATGTAATCTTGATGGTCGAAAAGTGCTGATTCTCAGCCTAGTTTGAATAAATGACTTTTGATTTGAATCAGGCTTTTTCAAGATATTTTTCTTCGCTATTTTCGAGCACGAACTGTCACACAGCTCGTGCTCGAAAAAAAAACCCATAAAGCCCATAAAGTAAAGACTGTGTCCCTTACCAATTGGTTTCAATCTATAAAAAAAAAAATGTACCACTGAAAGTACGGTTAGCAACACAACTTAACACATTTGCAAATTAAAAAAAAAACATTTGCAAATTGAAAATTATCTAAATTGACATACGAGTATTATTCGATGCATTCTTTTTCAGGTAAGTAGGTAGGTACTGTGATAGACAAACGTCGAATAACACTTCAGTTATTATATTATTGAGCTTCATATTTAATTAAAATCGGAACAGATGCTTAATCGGACTATTTCATATAATATACCTACAGCATAATCAGCTTATAATGTTCCCACTGCTGGGACACAGGCCTCCTCTCTGTGTGAGGGAGTGGGCCGTAATCCACCACGCGGGCCCAGTGCGGGTTGGTAGATGTCACATGTCTTCGAACTTTTGGTTCTAGGACATGCCGGTTTCCTCACGATGCTTTCCTTTAGGTACCGTTTTGAGAGCAGTGGTGATGAAATAATTTACACAAAGTAAAGTGCCTGTCGTTTGGAGGAGGCCTTTACCTACAGAGGGGTTCTTGCAGATAATTAAATAATACAATATATTTAATATGCGATTAATTAACATTTACGTAAAAATCTAAATTAAAACTAAAGGATTTCGTACCGCTTACTTTTTTGAGGTTTTGTTATAGAATTTGTACCACATATTAAGGCAACTAAGCCATTTATTTTCATGTAAGTTCGGATTAATTAATAAAATTAAAAAAAAGATTATAATAACTACACGTAATTTAGTCGTAAACTAAACGCAGTTATGTTGGTATTTAAGCTGTGCTAGCCATGAGGGTATTACCCGACCTGCCCCCTTCTTAGATGAAGTAATATTAAGAATTAATTAATTATAAATAAAATAAATGCACCTACTTATATAAAAAACTATTAACGGTATTGTTTTATTTACCTACACTCAAAACCCCATCTGGACTTAATCATTATCAAACTGGCAGTCGGCTGGTGGAAATACGTATTTCCTAATGCACTCCGCTGAGTAGGTACGATCCTCATCTCAATTTACCTAGTAAGTAAACACTACAAAAATAGCGACAACCAATCTAGAACATATACTTTATTACCAATACAATGTTTATGTGCCTTTAAGTAACAATCTACATTGGTACACTAGTACATAACCTTGAAAAATAAAACTGGTTATAACTTTTACGTCCCAAGTTCTAAAATTCCAAGAATTTAAAAAGGGCTTGTCTATCACATTAACTACCAATTAAAACAAAAAATATCACCACAAACTTTTTTTAGCGGTACGAAATTCCCATACAAGCCTGCCGTTCGCCTTTAAGAACAAAACTTAATTACTAACAAAAATGTATAATACTAACATTGAATCTAACTTTTTTCTTTTCGTATTCTGCAACGAAATATACCTAAGGCTTTTTATTTTATTTTATTAAAGCGCCTGTCGGGTTTGAAACCTTCAACCTACAACTCGTAAGTCGCGGCCGTTACCATTGGGCCAGCTAAGAATCGATATTATTAACGGTGAATGACAACGTAGCGATTCATTTTAGTGTATTTTATTAAAGCGCCTGTCGGGTTTGAAACCTTCAACCTACAACGCGTAAGTCGCGGCCGTTACCATTGGGCCAGCTAAGACTCGATATTCTTAACGGTGAATGACAATGGCGCCGATTCCCTTGTTCACAAACTAAACTAAATTTAAGTTCATTACATCTTTTTCTTTCTATTTCACTAAGAAAAGGACAGAAGATCAATTTTAGTTTAGTCCTGTCAAATTAATCAGCGCTTGACGTAAATTGACGTAATTTTAGTAGGCAAGTTTTTAATCACGTCTAAACTTGTATGGAGTAGTAACAGGCACTGATTCATTTGACAGGACTAAACTAAAATTTATCTTCTGTCCTCTTCTTAATGAAATAGAAAGAAAAAGATGGAGTGAACTTAACTTTGGTTTAGTTTGTGAACAAGGGAATCGGCACCAATGTAGCGAATCATTTTAGGTGTCAATTTAGATGATGTGTAAAAGTAGCAGTGTTAATCCCCTTTAGGCCCGTGTTCACCAACATTGAAACCACCATCGCCAGTTATGTATTTAAACAGTCGGTTTATGTCAAATTTAGAAGGAAATTTGAAATAAGCCAACCTGTTATAAATATGAATGTTGGTGAACACAGACTTTAGTGGCTGACCGTACCTAAAATACCTATGTAGTTACAAATTCAGTTCTAGGATGTTTGAATTTCTCGCGAGGAGATTTTGTAAAGAGGAATAAAGAAGAATAGAAAAAGTAATTAATAATGATAAAAAACCTACTTACCTACCGAAATAATTACTGACGTAAATTCCCTCTACTCAACAAATCAAGTATTTTTTTAGCAACGTTTCTATCTATCATATCCGTAGTATAGTACAAAAATGATTATTACCTACTTAATGTTTCATATATTAAACAAATACAATTGGTGTAGGTAGGTACCTAAATGTGAAATACAACCGTTCCGTGTTTATATAGAATTTCAATGCCATTCATGGTTACGCTAACAAACAACAAGTTGGGGTCAATGTTCGATAAAAGCCGATGACGCAACAATTTATTGCGAACTCGACTCTTTTCACTCATCTAGTACGCGCAGGTGGCTCTTCAACAGAATGTGTTACGTAATTTCGCCACCCTTCAACATGACGAGGTGGCCGAGTGGTTAAGGCGTTGGACTGCTAATCCAATGTGCTCTGCACGCGTGGGTTCGAATCCCATCCTCGTCGGATCTTTTTGTTGTTGCTATTAATTTGTACACCGTATATGTATAATATAATCATGATAAGAATGGTGTGTAAATAAGTTATTAGTACAATAACATTAGTTTAATGTTTTTTTTATTATTTATTGTACAGATTTTTTTTTTGTTTAGTAGATTGATATCAAATTTTCAATTATATTTTATACATTATTAATGTATATTTTTACACAATAATCAATATTTACGTATCTTACATTCTTGCTATTTAATTGAATACCCTAACTCTAACCTATCAAAGCAAGTCATTAAATCATTTTCCATCAAATAAGTTTTCATTTACACTCGACTTAACCAATGTTTACGTACGGATCAACCGCCGAGCGCCGCTGGCTATGGGTTATTTCACTTGCACTCGCAAGGGGACTGGAAGAACACAGATTATATTTGAAAGGGCATGAATAAGTAAACACTCCTTGTTTATGATACGAATCTATGAATGCTGGATATTATTTTGATTGGAAATACTTTTTGTTTTAATTGAATTAGAAAGTAGGGTGCCGCCGTTTTAAATGAATAAAATTATTGGTTTTAATTTATTTGTTTTTATTTTTTAAATTATTTTTAGGAATACGCAGTATTCAAATGCCCGTTTTCCATTCATTTCTTAATATTTAATGCTTCTGTTTGTTTGCTAACCTTTTACCCTAATAAGTACATAATGTTACAATGTTGTTATGTTGTTGTTTATAGTTTGGTTCAATTAGCTGCACGTCCATGATGACACCCTTGAGCGAGCCTGGCGTAATACGGAGTTTTAAAAGCATAAGGGTCCGAGTGCTCATCGAGTATTTCGAGACACCGCCAGGCGGTTGGCCGACTCCTCACGAGACCAGAGGGCTGGCCTATTTTTAGGCCAAAGAATCAGCATTGCCATCTATCGTGGCAACGCTGCCAGCCTTTTGGGCACTTTTCCCGCTAACAGATGCGGGCGAATTTTTATGGCTAATTAGCTTTTTTCCTTTTTAGATTCCGTAGTAAACAAAGAACCCTTAAGTTCAGCCATGTGCGTTTGTCTGTCTGTCGATCCCCGCTGTAGGTCAGAGATGCTTCGTACTAGAAAGCTGTAATTTGGCAAAGGTATACATATTAATAACGTCGACGAAGTGGTAAAATAAAATCTTAAAAAAAACTTTTTTTAGGGTGGTCCCTTGCACGTAATGTGGGGATGATATTTTTTTCTCGTCTATCCCATGGTGTGGGGTATCGTTGGATAGGCCGTTCAACAATACTGTGGCTCTGTGAACACCATTTTTCGATTCAAGAATCTGTTTGCGTAATATTAAGCTTTAAAGTGCTAATTTTGTTGGAGTCAAGTGTCCCCCCCCCCTGCCAGCTCAATAGTTGTTCATGGAGATGTGAAAAAAATCATGGCGGTAGCACATATAATGAAATTAAAAGGACAACTATCACAGCTAAGTAGGCTTTACAAGTTAACGAGTAATAGTCGACCAATTTAAATTTGCAGTTGGAGAATTGACTGTGACGTATATCGATGTATGGGAGAACTTGTTTTTCAACTACAACGTTAAGTTTGTTATTGGGATAAATTCATGCCGAATTCCAAACTATGGAACCCTTCATTGTGCGTGGTCCGACACGCACTTGGCCGGTTTTTTATCCTTCATAGTATACATATTTTACCGTTAGATTGTATATTGTATTTAAATATAATTATGTAAATTAATGTAAATAAAAACTACATTTTAAAAGAATAAGGGACCAATTTATACTGCTTTTATTAACACTGAAGTGTGAACTCTACATGAAACTGCATTCTTAGTTATGTTTAGTACCTATTTATTATTTTATACTAAGTAAACTATAATAAATTGCAATAACATTTCGGTGTATTTAATTTATAGCTTACGAAAAGTTTTCCAATTAGAAACAGCAGTCACCATATTTTGTAGAAATTAATTACATAACAGTTATTTTTTAATGATTAATCTTTCCCATTTCTTTACTGTCTTTATGTTCTTATTTCAGAAATATTTGAAATATATGTGCAGAGTTGTTGGTAGCATGTCTTCGTTTCCGTTCTTCCTGACATTTTTGGCTGCCACTACCAAGCGATCTGACACTTCCACTTCCGAAAATATTTCTTATTTATTTTCTTACGCACAGTACCCACGCTTAAGTAACTGAAAACCCATGACAGTCAAATTACATAAGGACGTTACAATATATACTTAGCTATATAAATACGTCATGAGTAATAAAAAGAAATATAATAAATAGGTTTCCGACCCCCTCACATGAAGCAACTATAATATTGTTCACTCATTAATTATTTATCTACCACTTAGTTAGTGCGTGATCAACTCAAGATCGTAATTTGATTACTCATCTATGATAAGGTCTATGATAACCTATCTACAAAAAAGTCAGGTGCGTAGTACTCGCAACCGGCGTGCGTGTATGACCAGGGCCTCAAGTCTGCTATTACAATAGTGTCAGAATGGTCTATCATTGATTTTATAATTGTTGATTTTGAGAAGTTTGGTAATCTACTAATATAATGGCGTCATTAATGAGGATCGGAACATACCATTCTGACACTATTGTAATAGCAGACTTAAGGCCCAGGATGTATGACCGTAAACGAAGCTAAAGGAGTATGTAAGGAGCGTTCTATAGTTTCTGCCTACCCCCATGGTAAGAAGGCGTGAGTTTTATTTAAGTATGTATGTATGACTGCCTTGTTGGTCTAGCGGTCGCAAGCGCTACTGTTGAGCATGAGGTCCTGGGTTCGATTCCCGAGTCGGGCAAACTGTTATTGGGTTTTTCTATCTGGAACTTCTCAGTAGCAGCCCGGAGTCTGGATTTGTGCCCGGTTGATGGCAATAAAGAAACAAGGTGTGATGTTATGTTATGTTATGTAATTCTCTTTCAGAATACACACTGACTCAGTCTAAGTTTTTGAACTTATTAGAACTTTGTAGGCTTAATAGACTAGATATTTTGTTTTCTTTTTTCTTTTTTTTTGTTAAGTACCTGGTACATCTCGACAGGCCTACACTGTCCTCCCATACCTATTAACACTGTAATTTTAAAATATTGTAAAAGCCAATTATTTTTAAAAGAGTAACCGTGGAGTTTCTTGCCGGCTCTTCTCCATAGGAAACGACCTATTGGAACCGTGCACCTAGCTTCTGACGTTTCATAAGTGCCCATGTAGGTTTATGTGAAATAAAAATATTTTTGATTTTGATTTTATTTGAGACAGAACTCTAGGCACGGCTCTTCCCCAAGCACAGTTCTTTATTAACCCCATCCACAACACTTTGATGAACATTTATGTGGGTATGTGCAAATAATTAGATGTGGCGTTAGCCCTGGACGCACGCGCACGCCACGTGCATTCACTATTGTTACTTACATTATTTATGAATATTGTTCGCGCGGCCGTCGAGTGGATCGCCTCATCGCCGACACGCGACTCCTGTCCTATGATTGATGTACACATGGACTTATGAGCTCCTGGTAATCTGCATGGGTTAGTGTGTCAATGAGAAGGTATAATCCGGACTTTACATGGGGTTTGTGACGTTATTGCTAAGTTAAGTGATCCCTTTACACGCAGATTTGGTTCAGGGTAACAGGGTTACTCGAAGAGAGGAGGCCTGTGCTCCAGCAATGGGAACATTATAGGCTGATTATATAACAGAGTTACTAACACTCAGTAGCTTGCACTAGGTCAGTAGCTTGCAGATAGGTCGTATCTGTGTGTAGTCTTACAAGATTCTAATACGCCACAAGAATTTTCAACTTTTCAGGGTTCTTACCAGATGATCTAATAAGAAGAATAGCTGTCACGGGTGAGAAAATAAGAATAAATCCAAAGGAGAAATGTTTTGAACCTAGAAATTACCATCCGCAGTCAATAGTTACAAACTTGTTCTCCCAATGACGGTATTACGTTTACGAACAGATCCACGTTTTAGATAAGATCTTCCAAATCTCATTTTTCTTCCTATCCACCAACAATTCAAATATTCCTTCTTACACCCTACAACAATCACAAGCTTACGAAATTGTCAATAAATTATGAAATACGCATAGTGTTAGCGAAGCCCGATTGGTATCGGAAGTGAGGCGGGATGACGGAGGGCGGAGGGGTGACTTCCGGGTTCCGGCGAATCCGGCCTAGTCCTCAGTACCAGTAACTCATCATCAGCACTCCGCGGGGTGCCGGCCACTCTCCCCCACACAAAGAAATATAAAGATTTGTGTGAATTATACCCTCCGCCTGCAAAAGGGGAAACGCATAAAAAATGTTGCCATGGATAACACACTTTTAAAAGGAACTGTTGAGATTTTCTTTCGTTTGAATTATGCGTGAAGTCGCGTATCGCAATCAAATCGAGCTTCTATTTGGTGGTGAAAGAAAAGGACTATTTTGGGCATAAACATCTAAGTGTTATCAAAATTGTCTTCGAAATGCGAATCGATTGGTATCTTTTCGAAATTATAATAATGAATATATTTATTGTACCGTTTTGATTTGTTTTTCTTTTCCACAATAATCGACAATCAGGCAACAGCTTATAGCGTTTACGCAGCGTAGCAGCTGCATCACCTTGGCATTGCTACGCGAAGCCTACGCATCTCCTACGCATCGCCGACGTAGCGCTTACAGCGTAGGCGATACAGCTCGTAGCGTTTGCGCGACGTCTACGATGCGTCTACGCAGTGTAGCAGCTGCATCACCTACGCATTGCTAAGCGTCGGCTACGTATCGCCAAAGTAGCGACTTCTGCGTAGGCAATGCAGCGGCTACGTGACGCCTATATTCAACAAGATGATATTCCTGCACTTATTAGGTGTAGACATTAGACATTAGGCTAGGCAGTCGCAGATTGGAAGCAGTTGGTAAAACGCTGTAGGCAGATGATAAAGATGATTAGATGTAAATATTAGAGAAGTCGTTTAAAAACAGTTTTTCAAACGACTTCTTAAGTAAGTGGTGTTTCATGTTGTAGTTGTTTATGTTAAGAATTTGATATATTATTTCTAACTAGAGTGACGACAAATCAAGGTATTCAAATCTTAGTAGATTTTAACACCTACTTACTTTTTTTTTTTACTTAAAATAACTAATATTGTGGGTTCGAACTTGATAAAGTATGACAAAAACAAGTACCTAACGATACGTCATGCTTTCATCAGCGTGTAAGAGACATATTATCACACTCTCTACCGTAAGTTGAGAAAGACATGTTTTATCGTTGTAGATAAGTACTTACTTATGTATCGTATTGTATATTCCACGTTCATATTACTTACGGTGTCACCCACTAGGTGGTGCCGCGAACACTTGTACCGATAATGGAACAATGCGGTTCCCACTGGTCGCCTGCGTCGCTTCCGTACCTCCGCATTTGAATTCAGAACACGAATTGAGATGGTTACAATTTAAATTCAGAAAGGAAGTGTAACGGACGGAGTAAAGATAAAATGTCACTTAACTAGTGTTGCTTTTAATTTTGAACTTCGCCTTTTTTTACTTTTACAATAGTTTTGCACTAAGGTCTTCAAAGACAGCGTTAGTAGAGTAGCGCTTACCATGACCTTAGCAAGTAGGGCGCGTCTATAAGATCTAAAATACTAAACCAAAAGGCATCTTTATTATTTTCCTTTTTTATTTCAAACATATTTTTTTTCCTTCTGCCTGGCCTGAATAACACCAGCTTTCCTCAGGATCCGTCTTATTAAACTATATAGGTATTGAGTAATTAATATAAATCTAATACTTATTTCTTTAGTTTAACTTAAACAGTAGTAAAAACAAAAGGATGAGAATCATAGCTTAATTTCTCTCCCCAATTATATCTATCGGTCCACCGGTCAGTTTTTACCGCACGTCAATAACAATGCGACGGACATAAAACACTGGACTTTTATAATTTACCGATTCTAATAAATAAAGATTTCAGTCCTTACAGAACGGGGCCACACGAAAAACGACCGCCCGGGTTGCATGTATTAGAATCTCAACTCTATTGTATTTTACCATACATTCTTTTTTGCACCTCGCTCGAATACATTTGCAATTTTCATTCAGACTATATTACCATGGGCCCATGGGTCTGTGAGGCTTTTTGTGTGGCTCTGATTGTCTCTTCTATGATGGGTTAGTCACGGCTAGTGTTTACTTGAGGCATGCTGTTGTTGACAGGATTTCGACTGACCATGACCATCAAATAAAATATTGCGGGCATAAGTTATACAGACAGATGTTAGGTAAATTACAGATTCATTATGTCCTGCATACAATAATAAATTATGCATGCAGTATAAAAAACTTCATAGGTACATAAACCTAGTTTAGAAGTCAGGGTTTATCTCTCTGAAACACTAGCTTAAAGCCATTTTTCTTAGATCAGAGAATAAATCAAATGTATTTTTGGAGATGTATAGTGACAGATTGTAGTAGGTACCTACTAATTATTAAGAAAATCTTGGATCGTGTAGTAAGCTTTGTCAATTAAAAAATACGCAATTTAGCGCACTTGAATCTGTATCATGGTTGCGTTTGTAGTTCAATATTAGCAATCCTATAGCGTGCCATGTAAAATATTGGTATTCAGCGCATCCAGTTAGATTGGGGGGTAACCATCACCTCTTATAGCAGTATTATTTCAATATGACTTTAGCGTGAGAAAGAGATGGAGCTATAAGTACTGTATAGCTCCATCACTTTCCCACTGTAAAGTAATATTATAATAATACTGCTATAAGAGGTGATGGTTACCCCCCTGGAAGCCGACCCCGACGTACTTGGGAAAAGGCAGGCAGATGATAAGTAGCAATCGTGACTGTATGTTTAAGGTACGTCAATTGATGATTTAAATTAGTAGGTATGTTCATAATATTAGAGACCAGAGTAAATCTAAACTCAATATCCTTTCTACATTTATTTGTAAGAAAGCAATTTATTCCCAAACTATTCCAAACAATGTTGACCAGTAATTATCTATATTTAGAACATCATGTATTCTCTCCCTCTGCAAACAAAAAAGGGGATTGCCGTGTGTCAGGGGCTGCTGTGGGCGGGGCCAGGTGTCACTGGCAGGCTGCAGATCTTATCTTTAGCAGGGGCCAGGGGATACAGGGGCCCCGCGCCGGGTTTGCACAGCCCTCATAACAATATCTCACCCTTGCCGATAAAATGCGCGGCAACGTAAACTTTCAAGGCCGTATTTCGATGCTTTATTTTAATATCTTGAAGCTTTATTTGATGGCTCAGTTATTTCTGTTTGGTGATAGTGACACAGTCAGTCATGTGTCACGAGGTTCAAAAGAGTTTTTTTTTGTATCTTTCAACGATATTTTTGTTCCTAGGTCTAACCTTCACTAGACAATAAGATATTCCACCAAGAGCTGCTCATGAAACTAAATTAAACAAGTTGGTTGTTCAACCGTAGAGGAAACGGTTACACAAATGAGGCTTCTTCTCCGCTGTTACACAAATGAGGTTCCTCAATTGGATTATCAGGCTGAATAGTAAGCTTTTACTTTATCCATATTTCAAGTCGCACAAAAGTGATTTATACCAAAATTATTTACTATTCCAATTGATAGTAAAATAAAACACGCTTTACAATGGGTATTAATGTCATAATCAATTATTTGTATAGAAAAGTCGGGCAGCGCAGCGAGCGCAGCGTCCGTGCGCCGGCGCATTAACTTAGCCAGCCAATTACCCGCAGTGTTCTCGGTGCACTCGGGCCGGTTCATTCCTCCACCACCGCAATATGTTAACATATTTTTTAATTTCTCCAACGGACAGCTAAAGAGGCAATCGCGAGTTCATGCGCAGGAGTGAGATTTATAATAAGAAAACGCTCCTACCGCGCATGCACCATAAGGATCTATAAATCTTTTAAGTACTGGATCGGCCAATCCCTGTTGAGAAACGATAAATCATCCCCTCGGACAGTAAAGTCGAATCGAATAGTATCGCGCTCTCGCTCACACTCGCCAGTGCTTATGCCCTTTAGATCATTTATCATTTCATTCTCTCGTTTCTTCTCAATGATAAATTCAATTCTCTTTTGGAATATGATTGTTCCTCGTTTTGTTATTGTGTGGTGTTTTATTGTGGGTATCGTCACGGACTTAGGTTTTTTGATCGGAACCCGATCGAAATGATCGCGAGAATTGGATTTCCATTTTAGATTTCGTGACTCGAGTGATCAATCTTTTGATTTCGAATTCGGAATACAGACTCTTGTTTACAGTATAAGCATATGAGAAAAAACGTAACAAATTACAGTGCCATTTAAAAAATTCATGATTAATATTACTTTTAACCTATTGGTATCTTGAAAAATAATTAGGAGAAAGAGAATACATTAATTTATATGAATAAATCGTTGTTGCAAAATCTCCTATGTCACATTTTTGTCGAAAATGAGTTTTGTTGATATTTGAAAAGCGATTCTGAATACCCCTACTTAGCAAAAACTTCTATGTGAATATCTTATCATTTCGATAAAGCAAGTAACATTTTTGAAAAATTCAAGTGTCAGCCTACTTTTAATTGTAAATCAAAATGTCCTGTGTGTCTTATGTATGTAAATAAAACTTGTAGTGCTTGACGTTGGGTGACCATTTTATGGTCACCCAACGTCAACCACTACAATTTTGCGCCTATTTTGTGCTAGAAAGTTTTTTTTTAGTTTTTATCGAAACGTTACATTATACACATAGGAGATTATAAACTTGCAAAGACGAAATAATGTTTATTTATTTTTAATTAAAAATAGTTTGACTTGTGTAATGTGTATAGTAGTTTCATTACCTACTTAGCACCATGTTAGGGGAAATTTATTTCGTTTGGAATCATAAAGGCTGGCATTTTATTGGAGAAAATATTGTAAAACCTATTCCAAGTTTATGGGCAATCAGGTCGTTAAGATAAAGTATGCTCTATGAAATCGAAATATTTGTTTATTTTATTTCTTGCTATTTACAGGGCTGTAGAAAAGACAACAATTTTCATCTTAAAATAACTTAAAATACGTAATGTTTTCTCAGTCAAATAGGTAATAATATAGGTAGGTACACTTTAAACTTCTTTCACTATCTAAAACGTCGGCCCGTGAAAAAATAGCACTATGTTCAATATAAATATACATATATAGTTCAGGGGTCCATAGCACGACGACGAGAAACACTTGTGTGAAATGTACAAAGAAATCAAACCCTTATCTCTACTATCACTGGGCATTTCCTTAAATATATATTTTACAGCGTACTATCTAACTTAAAACTATGAATTTACATACATTTTACAACCTATAAAATCGTAGTTTTTATTAGACTTCGGTGCTTTGGCCATGCTGATCATTATAATTTTATGTTACAAGTCTCGTTTAATATTTGCTATGATAGGTACCTCTTCTGTTGCCGACAATGTTACCTGTATAAATATATACCTGTTAATGATTAAATATAAGAGTATTTGTATATCGCGTTCACAGTATAAATAATCATCTATATGTAAAGCTGAAATGTATGAATATTTAATTATTCTCGTTTCACAAAACCAATATGTTTAACAATACATCTGTTTGTACGTATCTCCATGCAACTCAAAGGCTGCAATAAATCACTGTCAACAATTGCAGTAAGTTGACAAAAATATCCGTCGTACAGAGTAACCGTGTCCCTGGACATCACAAATGCTTCTACACACAATAAAGAAATCGTGTTCCAAAAAATTATAAGACACTTTTCATCGTTAAAATGTTTACAGGAAATATATGACATGCTGTAAAGCATTCAACTAGCGGTCATTGTGTACAACTCAGTTGTTTACGACTGAAACAACAGAACTGTGAGGCTGTGACATAAGGTTCTATTGTTCACAGTTTACATTGTCACCACTCTCCCAAATAACTCTTTCTTAAATGTAGACCCAAATATTAAATATCTCTCGGACGGCTGACGTTTGGCGATGATTTAGAAATGGTCGGATTGACTATGGACTAATTAGATTTATAATAAGCGTAACACATTGAAAACAATACTGTTCCGGAGCGCATTAGTGAACTTTTCATTCCACGTCAATAGCGGACACACTAGAGTACCAATCGGCTTACAATACAATTGATTTATTAACCTACACAAGCAAAAGTCACGTAATTAATTCGTCGTTGGTGCTCACATCAGCTGAAGTTCGTCGAATGAAGAGTTCGCTAAGCGCGGTGCGGTCAGTAGGCGGCGGCCGCGCCCGAGTGGTGCATCAGGTGATGGTGGTGGTAGGACTCCTGCGTGGGGCACCACCAGTCAGGGACACCGTGTGGCATGGCCGGCGCCGGCTGCTGGAACTGCGTCCAGTGGCCACCGAAGCCCAGCTTGTTGTCCATGACGCCGTTCCCACCGATGTTGGTGAGGTGTGGGGGCTGGTGTTGGTGGGGCGGCGCCGGCGGTCGCTCGTTATACTTCTGGTCATGCGGGTTGAGGTATTTCTCGTTGAGGCTTTCGAGTTTATCCGTGATAGAGGGGTGATGATGTGGGTGGTGTTGCGGCGCAGGCGCTGGCGGTGGGGGGAGGGGAGCAGCGGGGCTGGCGGCGCCGGCGGTGACGCTGACGCTGCCGGCCGACGAAGAGTCGTCTCCGTCGCTGTCGTACCGTGGGGAGGCGTCGCCGGCCGCACCGTGCACCTTCATGTGCTTGCGCAGCGAGGAGGGGTGGGTGTACGACTTGTCGCAGCCATGCACACGGCAGTTGTACGGCTTGTCTGACGTGTGGACGTGTGAGTGCTTCTTCCTATCCGAAGAGTTCGCGAACCGTCGGTCGCAGCCCGCATACTCGCATTTGAACGGTTTTTCTCCTGATAAAAAAAAGAAACAACGTTAGTAAACACGCATGTGGGTGGATAGCGGTTGGATACATTTGGAATTGGACAGGAAACTATAAAATACATTTTGTGACATGTTGCTCTCCATTTTTCACGAGGTTAGTAGGTGAGGACCATTTTTAAGTAGGTATATCAACTAAAAATGGTTTGTGTTCTCATCGTAAGTTCATTTCCTCTTAACGTTAATCAAACATCCAAAACCCCTAAATAGTTCTTCAGCAAAAATACACGACAACGCAAAACACAGCGAACCAGTAATGATGGACCTCCACTTAATCCACAGTTAAAGAAAAACATCCACCACATCCAAATACGCGAATGTCCAATCACGTCGTAAATAACCAGATTTGCTCGTTGTTTATAGTTTACGAGCATAAATAAATATTCACAACAATTGCACGGGATACTTAACACGGCTATAAATCATATTTATAAGACGACTTTGTCACATTCCCGTAACAAAGCCTGGAGTAGCAGACCGCATGCCACTTTGAACCTTACTGTTGCTCCAAATGATATATTTTTGTGTTGACGTCTCAATAAGCCCTGGAGCCCTGTGACAAAGGCAGCTCAACATCCGTTTTGCTCCTGATAACTTGATGATGAACGTGAACAATGGAGATAATCTCCTCAGAATGGTGTTATCACACCGATGGTATCTTATTTACTGAATACCTGTTCTGGTTCTACTTGACTTAGGCTTGTCGGTAAATGCCATAGATTTTTTTAAATATGGACGAATATATATAATAACTATGTCTTTTTTTTTTGGGTGAGAAATCATCAAATAACTTCTCGCGCTCTGGGCGGAGCGGGAGGTTGTATCAGACTCTTACAGACTAAAACCCACCCTTATTCTTTCCGTTGCCTGTGTTGCCAGGGGCCTCGGTAACTCTTTAGTGTACCTTCCCGCGACCCGGCAGGCATCGGCCCTAGTGGACCCATACACTTGTGCTGACGACATCTCTTTGAGGCGCGCGTGGAATACAACGCGTCGTCGACCCGGGCCTGGTCCTTACCGGACGGTGACCTACCCATTGCTCGCCGTCCGCAAGCCCGCGCCTACGGTGGCCGGAAATCGGCCCGGGATTCCCGACGCCCAGGGCGTCTCCTGCGGCGGCTAGGGGCGAGAGGGCGCGAAATTTGCCTAAGAAGTGGGTAAAAGAGTCAGAATCTATCGTTTTGACAGTTACAAACCTATCGTTAGTAAGAATTTCGAAGACGCAGCCCACAACAAGATAACAATAGAAAATACGAATTTTCCACCATGTGATTGCACGGTGACCCTAATTTTTTGCCCACTTTTTTGCGCTTCCACCAGCATTGATCCTCACAAGTTCACCGAATCGTATGAGCTGATATTCAATAAAATACACTACAAGTAGGCAGACAGTTTGGTGACCGCAGCACAATGTAGCATTACTATTATATTGTCGTGTTTACAAATAAACCTCTTCGGTTGTAATCCTGCGCTTTGTGTTTGAAATATGAAGATTTTTGAGGAGCCACAGATGCTAATCTCAAGTGTCTGTTAACGCTACAATAATAGGGCTCTTTAGACGTTCCCTTACCACAATTTTTGTATACCACCGTATGAACGGATCGCACGTTTTCAATGGATTGATACTTCCTTTATTGTTCAGTGTTCCATTACAAAATATTTACGCTTTGTACTCTATCATTCTGGGTGCGTATCTGGGTGCGTATAATTCCAATTCATATGAGGAATGCGAACAGTGGATATTTGCAAGTTGGCTTCTATAAAAAGAAATATGAATGAATAAATTCAGATAGAAATATTTCTACGAATGTTAGGATCGTGCTTTCATGAGACATATACCGATGTTTATATCAACCAAACTACATACGAGGCATAAGACATCCAGACAGACAGTTCTTGATAACGACAAGCAAAACAAAGAAAACGATATAGAGAAATAAAAATCACGTTAGGACCATGATCGCAAACAATAAAAACGATTCGACTCTACTAATGAGGCTAATACAAGATAAAAGAGTCCAAAACATGTGTCGCCCGTCTAATTACTAATCGGGCGTCTCATCTCCATCGCTGTTCTAAACAAAAAACGATCCAACCCAAATTCTATTACAATTTGATGCATCTCTTGCGCACGCGCCGATGCTGTCTATTTGAGGTGGCTTCGAAAGTTTTTGAAGTTGGAATAAAAGAATAATGCCCGTTTTTTTCAGCAGTCCATTGACAGTCTCAGATAAGGTTATGAAAAGTCCATTGATAATAGTTTAAAGCTAATTGACCTATCTCAATATTTTAAAAGTCTATATTATTTAAATAAACTTTATTAATAGCCACATAAACAAAAATCATGTTTGAAATTGTTTCTCTGAACATTTAGTGTCAAAACAAAAACAAATCGAACACAAGTTGGGAATGCACTTCGTGAATTCGTCGCGTTCCGAGTCGGGACACCGGCTAGGGTCAGATGTTTATCTTAAACGGCTGTATCACCCACAGGAGACACTTTTTTGTTACTATATTAAAGATGTGAAACTTTATCTCATGTTTTTTTCCTGGATCCGTACTTTTTTGACGGATTAAACCGTGTAAAGATAACGATTTACATTAGTGAATTCGGCAAACAATTTTGTTTAACAAGATGTGATTTTAAGCTACAGTTTTATGTTTTTAAGTCAATTCAATGGGATTAAACGATCTACAAGTAAAGCACGAACAAATCCACAGTTGGCACATCGCCTAGCCCGAATTACTCTGCAGTATTGAGTTACAAATCGCTACTTAAGTGCGCTCCGCTGTGAAAACAAGCTTTTTAGAAATAGCACGAGTGATGTGAAACCTGACCCACGGCCTTTGCTCCCAAATTGTGGTAAATGGCTTTAGGTGAGTTTGGAGAAAAAACAATAGATCACCGGATATCGGGTTGCGGAACAAAAAGGTTGTCATACAAAACGCTATTTATTGCGTTTTTAGAGCAGAAGCAAATTAATGTTTATCATTTGTGTGGCCGCCGACTACTGGTCGCGGACTTGTCATCGCCTTGAATAATAATTGGACGACACATGATATCCGTGCACCTGTTGCTTGGGACATGTTCATTAGACATTAATGCGGAATTCTCTTAAATCAGCGTGACGCTAATAATGAAGATAACACAGAGTTTGGAGTAAATCTCAAACGATTGATGCATCACCTTAATGAAGAGTTTGTGAATGGTATATCTATCATGGTATATCTATGACCTAGACCTATGAGTCATATATATATATATATATATATATATATAACAATGTAATATATATATACATATACTCGTATGAATCATTCGTAAGCTTCGCTTAGCTTATGTCTTATAAGAGATAAGTTTAAGATCCTAAATATAGATATGATAGTGTATCTAATATACTCCCCAAATATCCCAAAATACGGCAATCGTGGGTATTGGGATTGTTGTTAATAACTTGATTTCATCAATTCCTTTAGAGACATATTTCCTAAAGCAATCTCCCATATCGTTTGAAAACGTTAAAATACATAATGAGCGTGCTTTAATTAATATAGCATTAATCATCAATTTATCATTTGAAGCGCAAGTGTGCCGCGCATTGTTTCAGTCTTTATTAAATGTTACATATCGAAGCTAATTCAATCTCGGATGGAGAATCGGCTAATAAGCGGCGGATGACTGGCCGATTGCTGACACAGCCGCCACGGCGCTCCACCGCTTGCCGCCAACCCGTTAAGACATGACCGCGCCATGTTCTGTCTGACCCACAATACTAATCGCTACATTCAATACACCATATCTAGAACACCGGCCATATTCAATTAAAACATTTCAAACACGACTTATCCGAACACTATGCAACATTTTGAGGACTTCTACACTCTCAATAGTGTCACAATACGGACTGATTGACGACATTGACGGCACTTCCCCGAAAACCGTTTTCTCTCGCATATTTAAAGACAGTTTCGTACAGCGTGCATAATGATTTATGATGTACCTTTTATCCGAAACGTATTTCGAATTAGAAAGGTATATTAATATCTTCATTTTTTCCACTTCTCAGAGAATACGGCCCCTCGTCCGGGGAGCACAAAAAGAATACTTGGGGTCGGGCGAGCGCATTCGGCGCCCAACGACCGTGTGACAAGGTGCTTTATGCGGACGATTATGAGCAGACCGAATAATGTTCCGATACCCGATAAATATCTGCCAACTCATACAAAAGCATCCCAATAAAAATATAATAGTAAATGTAGCAACAACACGGGCCACAAACTGCACAGTCATATCTCGCTGATAAATATAAATTAAAATGAAAACGTATAGCTCGGGAGGAACAGGGACGGCGAGCGTCCGTGAACGAAAACAAATTAAAACTGATATAACATTCAAATGTGCACGCGCGGGTTAGTCGAAGGCTTGTGGAAAATCGAACATGTAGCGAGCAGTTGCGTACTGGCCACTCTGGGCTGGCTTGGCTTCGTATGAGGCCTTTTTTGTCGCGCTGGAGTCCCGTGATTCACGACGACGGCCCGTGAGACCAGCCGCTTTCATTACCTATTACAATAATTCACTCATTGAACCTCATTTAATACTGTTTGTTATTTTGCGCCAATTAAAAATACGAACTGAATAAAATAACAATTTTAATTGATCCTTGTATTGCCATAAGTGTCGGACAAGTCATTTACTGTCATCATAACTCGTATAAGAACTATTTGCGAATTCAATTCACGATGTGGCAGTGCCAGAAATAGTAGTAAGTGAAACAGATAATTATTGCTATAGATAGTATCTCGAAGTAATCATGTTTTTGCTGGTTGTGCTAATAATTTATTACACCTTGACATTTTTATGTTGTTTCGAGGGTTAGATGAAATAATGGCACATTTTCTCGTCTGGCTGTGTACTCGTGAATTAAAGCGTCTTCCCATTGTTCGGTCTGCGACTGAGAGCCTCCATCCGTCTTGCTCTGATAGGTATCTGCTGAGAGTGCGCAACAAGGACTAGAAAAGTATATCTTGCATTGTTTTAGGAGAAATGGGAGAGTTGTCACATAAACATGTCCGTTTCTCTCTTTATCGGGAGCGCACTTTAGGATTATGACTCTAACAGCAATTCCATTTTGAAATAGTAAATATTATTATCCCATAGGTAGTACACGATTCGAATTGATCTGTCTAGACTCCTTTATCAGAGGTTAAACTTTATACATTTAGATTGTAATCTAAACCGAAAGATCAACTCAAGTTAAGATACATTATTATGACCTCTACTTATTTTCTCATCGAAGCTTTGATCATTTTGTTCTCAGACGACTTTGTAGATAAACAATATTGTACAAGGCTGAACATAAAAAAGTACAAAACACCTAACCAGGCAGGGCACGCTCGTCAATCCTAACGTCAAGCGTTTTGACAGCCCTAACCGGCATCATCGCTCCTCTCGGAGAAAAAAATACAAGAAATAATATCAGAAACTCGACTTCTCAAAAAATTAGGCGGATGTAAAAAACAAATTCAGATTTTCCGTATAAGTTTAAATGAGATCCGATCAAAATAAGGCGAAATAGCATTAACAATTTATGATTTCCTGCTAAATGTATACAGAAATTAACGTTACCTTCCGTTAGTGAGAACTGAAAATGTGATTGATATAATGAATTATTTCGAGAAAGAGTATGTACGTAACGCTAACAATTTTACCGTGAACTATAACGAACCACCACAAAGCCTCGTAAAGGTTACGGTCAGCAAAAAAATAACGACATTTCACCTCATAAACCGCTTGAAGATTACGTTAAAGCTATAAAAGAAATGTTTATTTATACAATAACCTGCAGGATTTAAGGTAGGCGCCGTCAACGTGCTGCGTCGTGTCACAAGATGGCCGATAACTTATCAATGCGTTAAAATCTACAAAGAGATGGACGGGCACGCGAGCGTTTTAATAAAACCAAGTTAAATTTTAATATCAAAATCCGTGGAAAGCTGATGCTGGGAATTGAGACAATTTTATCTTAAACGGGTGCCATAAAGTAGTAAGACTTTGGTGGTTTGCTAAAAGCGGAAGGAACAGATACTTCAGTAAATAATGTCTTTAAAGAGTGCCATAAGAAAACAAGACTTCAGATGCTTTGGTAAAAGTGTAATAACGAGACCAGGCAATGCTGAATACTCGAAATGGCATTATAGCTACTGTAGTTAAAGACATTGTTTATGAATTGGCCATAAAGTAGAAGGTAATTCTTCAGAAGATCGCTGTGGTATAAGTGTACCTTAGGATAATAAGGCAATATTCCAAATATCATTAGAGGTCCTGTAGTTAGATAATATATTGTTTTCGAATTGGCGTGATTCACGATACCGAATGTTCTTGAAAATAAAAGAAAGTGATGAGGTGATAGAGAAAAATGAAATTCCAAGTGAATTACTTATTCATATTGAGTGCTCGAAAGACCCGTAGAGAATTGGTCCTATCGCAATTTCTTAAACAATCGGTTTAATAACTTTAAATAATTTACCTAGCATGAAGTTTCAAAGGACCACAAAAGGAATAATGTAGAGAAAATGAAGATACGTCGCGACCACGAGGGAATCGTTTTATTAATTGAGCATGTTGGTATCGCATTTCTTGGTATTCGGGCTTAACCTACAGAGGAGACCTTACTGTACGATACCGATATGCAATGGCAAAAGTATGGACCTGATTTGTGTACCAATTTATTAATGGATGTTAGTAAATCATTTAAAATCTTGTTAATACAGACTCGAAGTAATTTATGAGTTTCCATCGAGGACAAATCATTCATCATCAGAAAATAAACGAATAAATATGAGTTTTGCCTTAAATGTTTTGTCACCAAAAACAGTCTGCCCGTGAATTACGTTAATAACTTCAACAGAATTCTTTAGGGCAACTTATTTAAGTTTGCAATCATTGTCCGGGCCGTTACTTGCTCCATGAATATTAATACGAGTATGTTCACAAATCATAAATATTATAATTTTGCGGCGTGTCGTACGCAAGTCGCCCAATAAATCGGTAAGGTTATGTATTTGTTCGGGCCGTGTCCACTCAACACCCACGCGGGATCGTGTTTCAGCCCCCGGGCACATTTTTGGGACAAACCAATATTTCTAACGAATATTAATAGTCTGTTTTTGTTTTTATTTGTAACGTGTTTAATTTTTGTTTCGGACGCGCCCACATTCTTTGCAAGCCAAGCATTCCTTTGGGAACATATTTTTGATTTGTTAGTCTGTGGTTTTGCAATTGATCGTAGTCCATAAAAATAGCATCAGTATAAGCAACTGGTAACAAAATACGTATGAAAACAGAATCAATAATTTTACATACTATGTATATGTAATGTGAACAGACGTTCTGTTCAACACCAGCAAGACTAGTTCTATTTCTCTCATGACGTTACAACTTTACGTCTATTTTTTCAGGTAAACAACTAAGTATCATTCGAAAGATTCAAGTGTTCCAAAAACCATTGGAATACAACTTTTTGTCGTCGTGTTAACATTTCGATTGTTGTCTGATCCTGTCGATGCGTTCTATCGAGATTTTTTCGCGAGCGGTGTTAAATGCAAGGAATTCTAAAGGCTGTCGACACAAACATAGCTTATTCAGACACTTTTTATGAGGTGTGGACCACAGGTGCTATTTTAAGGAGAATTGTAATGTCTCTAAGTTGAAGTGTCTTTAAAATTGGCATTTTATGTTATGCTTGGGATGGTAAACTCTAATTCTGATGACTATGTGCATAGGAGCCAACACTCAGTGATCTATTTTTAGATGGTTGTTGCTTTGTACTCTTTAAGGACACCTGTCTCCTAAGAAGAATATTCACACCTCTCTCAAGCGAGGTGTGAAAATAAATATCAGGGCTGGTTCAGTGTTTATCTGAGCCATGTTGTCGGCAATATCACACACTCCCATACATATTGATACGAGTGAGGTGTCGGCGAAAAAACGCATGAATGATGCAGTGAGACCCTCCGCAGTCGCCCTACAAGACGAAAGAATTTCGCACACTTGCGAACCTCAAAGCGCAAAATGTTTTTCTAAACGTATTGAAAACGCCTGATAGCTCATTTAATTTAACGAGCCACCTATTTGATGGGAATGAAAAAGCACAGCACTACGAATCGGACTATTTAGCCAGCTTTACGAAGCCCACTCCTGCTCCTAATAGAATTATTTAAGTCTTATTTATGTCAGTATTGCCTAATAGATTTGACAAGAAAATACTACGAGTAGGAGCCAGTGAATGTTATAATAAGTACCTACTAAGACAGTTTCGCATAAATTAATAGATTACGTAAGCAGTTGCTAGAACATGCGGAGTTAGATGTATTGTAAGGGAACATAACATTTGCATCAATTCGGTGTCAGTTTCTTAATGTAACTTTGCATAAGGTTTACAGTGATGGTCAGTAGGTTACAAATGACTAAGCTTCGAACATATTTTATAGATGCTATGTTAATCATGCCTCTTACGAAATAAATCACTTCTATTAACATTGAATTTAATGAAAAAGAAAAGAACAAAAAGATGACTGTCACTATAAAATGCGCGCATAGATAGTAAAGTGTCAGAAGAAACGATTGTCATAAGATAGTAAGGGCGAGGAGCAGGCGAGGCAGCCAAGTCAGGCAAGTAGGCGTAGGCAGGCAACACCAGTGCTTCCCGCGGCTTCCAAGCTATTGTTACGTTGCAACCGTGCGCAATTTATGTCACCCTGGTAACAAGACTTGTTGCAAACACATGGCAAAACAACTTGCCTATAAAATAGAAGGATGCTACAACAACAACTATGGTTTTGTAAGGGTATTTGATGTGTGAGATACGTGGTAATAAATTAACAAGGACATTACAAAAAATCCAAAAGAAATCTGATGCGTTCCCTGATTCAATAACCTAAGAAGAAAGCATTCAATATTTGAATCGACACAGCCCGGTAAAAACCCAAAAACTAAAAAGGTGTTAAAATAGCTAAATTGAAACCCAATAAACTCATGATTGTTTGTTAATAGAATGTAAATAAAATCATTTCTAATAATTACGACGTCAGTAAATGCCGTCGATGTTCCATGACTAAATGATTCGTGTGGGGCGTGTCGGACGGATATTACTAATAGTTCGGATGTGTTCCCGATTAGTTCACCGAGACCAGGTGAAACCACGGCCCGAGCTTTGATTGATTGCTTGCCTGATACATATCTCGTCTGAACAAAGACTCTTGATCGAATTTAAGATATAATTTCATTACCGAATTGTTTATAAATCAAATCGGAAATGTGTTTTTGGATGTTGAAGACCGAAATTGTTGAATGTCAATATTTCATTCAGTTGTGGTTTTGTTTGAAACGTGATAGCCCAATTTGCATAACATTGTTTCAACCTGATTGTCAAAAGCAGAACCTCGCTATTCTAAAACACATTATTCAGCTCGATGAAATGACACATTTCGATAACTAAATAGGTATCGATATTTCCTTAAGCAATACATGCGATTGGTTGTCACCGCAGCTGGTCCAATTAGTGTTTTTGTCTATGAACTAATAATTGCTCAAATTAGCATTGTCTGATACGCATCGATGTGAAGGCATTCGATCCCGTCTAATAGAATTCAGTGAGGAATCGTTGCTTGCAGGCCGATGCGTTCCGATTCACGTATCGAGGTGCGGTTAAAGTGTTTTTGTTCGCACTCCGATACCCTGTTCGCTGTTTCGCACTATCTCTTTGACGTTTAGCCAATTTCTCGAACGGATAAAAACAATTTTCACGTTTGCAGGAATGCTCGAGTTTCTGCAAAACGAGTCTTAGCTCGGACGTGCAATTTTTTAAAATCTATGTAATGTAGCCCTGTTTGTTGTTCATTGACGCTTGTGAGACATATAGAAAAACCCAGAATTTCAATGTTTGATGTTTTGTGTACTTAGAGACATTATATGCAGTGTGGCGGGTGTAGTCACTTCAACATCGTGTCAATGCGAAAAGGGGATGTCGTGAGTTGACAAAGAGATAAAACAAAGTAAAGCGCTTAACGCTTTTATTGTCTGCATGTGTAGGTACAGTATCAGTGGTGTGGTGTGGTGTGGGGTAGCAAGTGTGTTCACATCATGGAGATTTGTACACGTGTGTATGTGTGAAGTTCTGTGTCAGTGTGCGTGCTGAGGGTTGTAATGTTGCTACCGACAAGGGCTGGCCCCGCCCATCAAATTATCGCTTGTTTCAACTCAATAAATTGATTCGGATGCAATTAATTTTGCCAAGTACTTCTTTGTTTTGTATGGTAAAATTCATAATTCATTTTGAATATAACGCTGGATATTTTGTTAGCTTAAGATTAAAGGCTCCTGCAGACTGGTGAGATATTGCGGGCGCGACAGACTGCAATATGCCTGTCGCGACCTAGATATCGGCCCAGTCTGCACGAGCCTACCCACACGCATGTGCAATTGACAACAATACCTACCTAAACACATGTGCAATTTTATCAAAAAAATACTTGCATAAAAAACAGTTAAAGCTAGATTTTGGACAGCATTTTAATATAAACGTAAGTACTTAATTATATTCGTTGACCGCTAACAGAGAAGCAAAGTTTTAGAAATACTGGCAACATTAAATCCCCTCTGAAACAGACTAGTAACGCACACAAACGCATCGACTATTGTGTTGAACATTTTTTATACAATTTATCAATCCGGGGCAGATGGTCCGGGATCATATAGACACCATTGAAAAGCACCCAGCTATTATAGGGTTACAACATTATCATATGGACATAAAATGGCCGATTCTACGTAGGATTATGTACGGGAACGTTTGGAGACATGACTTCGAAAAAGTGTTATTGATTGGGTGTTAAAATTAGTACCTAATGTGCAGTGTTTTATAATTTCTAACGTGACAATATTATCGTGGACGTTCATGTCCACGTCGCGGCATCACGATTTCACAGGGAAGTAGAGACGAGAGTAAGAAGACGCTTTGTAATTTCCATCCACGATAACGTTTTCGTGCATTTATTTCCATACATTGTATGGACGTGTAAGGGGACATCCACGATAATAATAGGCCTCCAAACCGAATTTTGGCCATGGCGACTAATCTCAGCGAAGACGCAGGAGATATTATAGTGCACAAGCGTGTGCGCAGACACAGGTGCATTCTCTCTTTCCTCACTCTCATAGTCCGATGGGACCGCAATCCGACACGACCGCAAAGAGATCAGGCGTAGGATATCACACCGCTTACTTCCAAACTCCGGGCTGTTACTAAGAAATTCCTAGTTAAAAAACTCAATAACACTTTGCCCGACCCGGGAATCGAACCCAGGACAGCGCTCAGCAGTCGTGCTTGCGACCACGATACGAACGGCCCGGCAGTCACGATAATAATAATATCGTGTGATCATATTCAGAAAAGTTATGTATATAAATTCCTGTAACACAGGTGTTTTAACCTAGCGCAGGAGTCAGGACTTCACTTTGTTTGTGAGACGCTTCTTGACTTTGTTTTTTTATGGCAATAACGAATTTATTTATTATAAATTATAAAAGCGCACATTAAATAATAATAATAATAAAATTATGTTTATTTATCTCCACAAATTACATTGTTATACCATTCATAAGTACATATTAATTAGGGTAGGTAGGTATTTTGAGAACATTTTGTAATTTGTGGGATTATAGAGAGATTATCAACATCGTCATCATTTCAGCTGAAAGACGATAGTTAGTTAGATTACTTTGCTTGACTCTAGTTAAATTAAAACATAATTACATCAGACAGTTATTTAGTTACCAAATTTAGTATTAGTTTAAAACGTTGCGATGACGAATTATATCTGTGCTATGTTTCTTATTACTTCTAAAAAAATTAGCAGCAAAAAGGTTTTAACTTTATAAAATTTGCCTTAAAACTTTTTAAGGTATTATCGCTAATAACACTAAGCAATAAAAACACTATACATGTGAATTTGATTTGTTGAATTGTATCTACACATTATAAGCTACATACAATTCCGCAGCTAATTATTTTAACTTTCACAAATATTTAAATAAAAATAATATAATTAAATAATAATATAATAATTAATTAATAATTTTATCTTTACCTACTTTAAACTCTTTTTCCTAATGGGAAAGAAGAGTTTTGTGTGAGACCATAGCCAAGAAACTACTACGAGTATCACATACATCATTAATTGAAACAAATAATACCTATGTTTATTAAAAAGTTATCCCACATGACTCATCATCTGCCTAGCCTTTTCCCAACTATGTTGGGGTTGGCTTCCAGTCTTACCGGATACAGCTGAACACCAGTATTTTACATGGAGCGACTGCCTTTCTGACCTCCACAACCCAGTTAGTGGGTAACACGATACCCCTTGGTAAGACTGGTTGTCAGACTTTCGAACTTCTGACGACCCGTAACGACTGTCAAAGATCTACAAGTATCCCACATGACTAATATTCATATTTATATTCCAACTAAATTAAAACTGCTTGTAATATGGAGTGGGTTCATGTCAATAGTGCAACGGGCTGAGTTCGAACTTCGACCTCTCGTTCACCAAACCGACCATTTAGCCGTTAGGGTAGTCCCGTTTAAATTCTCTCTGATCACTGACATTTTAAACAATTATTCTCGTTTGTGTATTGGACATAATGATTCAGCACCTATTCAGCAACTACCTCTTAAAATACAGGAATACCCTAGCTTAAGAGGTAGAGTATTATTCTTGTACAGATTTTGCAACGTAAACAGTATAAATGTACTTCTAAACCAAATATCAAACTGTATTTCAAACTCTGTATGTTTTTTGGATAAATAAAGATCATTATTTTGTTTCTACATTTGTTTTCCTCGGTCTAGCCGGTAGAACTGATGGCACGGGCCTAAGCCAAGTGTCCAGCAGTGGGGTTAAGTGTGGGAGTAATATTAGAAGTAAAATGCGTGGTAGACGAACCTATATTCCAGTGAGAGTATTGGTGCAAGTTGTCCAGCTCACACCGAAGAAATTTTCTAACTAGCCTGCATGTGTTAAGAATCACTGCCTTCTGCAGCAGGTGGTAGGTGTTAGATGGCAGGTTAAAAGAACTAAGGGACTGATGAAGCTGTTTAGGTATTACTCCTGTTGTAGATAGCACTATGGGGATTATTGTGACTTTTTGAAGATGCCAAAGTCGGGTTATTTCGTCTTTTAGTTCGGTGTATTTAGATAATTTTTCGACTATTGTAGTCTGTAAGTTATGCGTATTTGGCACGGCAATGTCTATTAAGAACCCTGTTTTGTTTATTTTATTAATTAATGTGATGTCGGGTCTATTATAGTGAATTGTGTGGTCGGTGAGTATGACTCGGTCAAAGTACAGTTTTGTTGTGGGGTGTAGTACCCTAGTCTTCTAGTACCGTTTCAGGGTTGTATTTATAATAAGGTACTACAGTATCTATACGAGTTTGTATTTGTGAGCTAGTTTTTGGTGTATTACATTGGCTACTTGATCGTGTCGATGTTTGTAGTCTGTTTGGGCTATTGATTTGCAGGCGCCGGTTATGTGTTGAATTGTCTCTAAAAAACTATTGCACTTTCTACAAGTATAGGTTGTTAAATTCTGTATAATATATTTTCTGTAATTTTTGGTCTCAACTACTTGGTCCTGAATTGCAATCATTATTATTATTCATTGGCAAGTACAAAATGAAACAGTAACGTAGACATATTAAGTGTTAGATGTTGACGAGTGTATTACATGTTTGTTTGCTCGCAATAACCCGCAAGTACTGCAGCCGACAGGCCCGGGCACAATGGGGCGGGCGCAGGGGCGAGGGCACAGCACCGAAGGGTTCCGTATTGTTTGCAAAATATTTTGAAAGCGTCATTTTATACGGCATATTAGCTGAGCACTGCGTTTGATAGTCGGGGGACGTCTTCGCCGGTTCGAATCATATCATCATTAGACTATTGTACCCTCCCCTCTGTGGTGTTGAAGTGGCGATGTAGAAACTATTGAATTTTAATATTGTGCAACCGGTATTTGTTTATAGGATACGCTGTGAATCGAATGATCGAATATGCATTTATTAGCATTTGCTAAACTGCGTCCAATATTACATTTATTGTAAACATATTCGCATAATTAACTGAAGTAAAATATCTAGTGATTTCAAATAGGCAGAAAATATAAATAAAAACTGGCCAAGTGCGTGTCGGAACACGCACAATGAAGGGTTTCGTAGTTGAGAAGTTGGGATAAATTTATCCCAAAAACAATCTTAACATTGTAGTTGAAAAACATGTTCTCCCATACATCGATATATGTTACGTTCAATTCTCCAACTGCAAAATTAAATTGGTCGACTATTACTCGTTAACTTGTAAAGCTCACTTAGCTGTGATAGTTTTCCTTTTAATTTCATTATAATATAATGTACTACTGCCATGATTGTTTTCACATCTCTCCATAAACAACCATTTAGCCGGCAGGGGGGACACTTGACTCTAACAAAAATTTGCACTTTAATGCTTCATAATACGCAAGCCGATCCTGGAATCGAAAAGTAGTGTTCGCAGACCCGCAATATTTTTGAACGGCCTATCCAACGATACCCCACACTACGGAGAGACGAGAAAAAAAAATATCATCGCCACATTACCTAAAAAAAATTCCAAGATTTTATATCAGCACTTTGTCGGCGTGGTTAATATGTATACCTATACTTTCTAGTACTAAGCGTCTCTGAGCTACAGCGGGGACAGACAGACAGACAGACGGACATGGCGAAACTATAAGGGTTCCTTGTTTGAACCCTAAAAACGTTGTTCTGAGAAAAGCTAACGCGAGACCAGTCGTTAGTAATGTTTTGCTGACTTCCTGTAAAAAATGCTATTTAAGTTAAATCATGATCATGGTTTTAATTGTTATTAGTAATTGTTTACTTATTTTACTTCGATGGGGCTAGTTTATCATTTCTCACTTCGAGCTACAGCAATAGCCTTATGAAAGCGGGCACGCCCTTTATGCCTGGAGACTTTTATTTAGGTATTAAGTTCTATTTACGTTTTTTTATGTTGTAATTTTTATCTGCTTGAGTACAGTTTGTTCATTGTTTTGTTGGTATACTGGCGTGAGCTAACATATGGCAAGTGTGTAATTTAATCCAATGTTTTGTGTTTCGTAATGTTAATTACTTTGCATACGATTTGTATAGAATCAAGTTTATATAACTAAACAGACAGACGTGCTGCTGGGGAGTTTGTTCCACCACTTCTTCTTCCCAGCTAAAGCATTAGGAAGTGGTGAAAGGCGGGCATTTTTGGGGGACTGTCGTATGTAACTTTGACGTTCGAAAAGTGCTGATTTTCAGCCTAGTTTGAATAAATGACTTTTGATTTTTTAAATAGTCGTTGCGAAGCGCGTAGCGTTTCGTAGCTCCCGCCTACGCCGATTTAAAAGTCGTGACATTTCGTATCAAAAATTAATATATCAAGCAATAATTTTGCACAGGTGTTTAGTTATAACTGAAGTGTTTTTAAAAAAGATTGGGTGATAGTGGGCGGAATCACCGGCGGCCATTTGACGCCGACGCGTGCTACAGTACCCTCGGGGTTTGGGCGCTCGGGTTGAAAACTCATCGCTGTGACTCAAGAATAATATATTAATCCGTAATAAAGATTGGTGATTAATAAATAAGACAATAACGAATTTAGCTTGGGCAATAATCTCGTGATGTTTGGACGGAGATGGCTGTTGCTATACTTTGCTTTTTGAAGGATTAATCACAGGAATGTTTCGATATAACTTCGCTACAAATGTCCTAGTGAAGATTCTTGGTACATAGATGCTGTTTGTATGATTAAGCTTATTCATATCGCAGATGTCGCAGAAGGATTGTTGAGTCCGCTGTATTTCATAATCGCTAGCCGTTTTACAAAACAGATCCGTTATGTAAAACAGCTGAACGACGTTCAGCGGGATTGACATACTTCCAACTTGGTCGCAGTTACTTGGCTATTTAGTATTTTTAGGATTGACTTTGATAAAACTCTGATAGTTTTTTATTAAAATTGTCCTTAAAATCACTGCTTTCCGTTGTGTTAGGGTAATTTTCAGTAATATTACTCGTTTTGTTTATTTCTGTTTCGGACGCCATCATTGTTGTTATGACACACAGACACACGAGCGACAAAATTTTGAACTAAAATTTGCAATCTAACGTTGAAACGTTAGATTGCAGATTTAGTTCAAAATTTTGTCACGCTGTGTTTTTTCACGCTCTTTTATACAACGTAATCCTGTAATCGTTGCCCCACTGCATTGATAAATGCAAAACTTTTATGCAATTCTGCGTGTTAAATTTCAGTATTTATGGAAAACCGATAAACGTCAATCAGCTATTTCACATAACGGAGCTGTTTTGTAAAAGGGCTAGTGGTTATGTAAAACAGCGGATTCGACAATCCATCAGCGACATAATAGACATTAGTATCAGTTATATTTACTATTTTATTAATATGTTATCTTGTTTTAGAGCAGCTTCAAAAAGAAACAATGTGGTACTTACACTTATAATCAATGCAATGGCTGCAGATCAGATGATGCAGCCATTGTTACTAAGCCTTAAATATTGATGGACACATACCGTATCAGTTACATTGGTTTCTTTATTAAAATATCTGACTTATTTGACTACTTTACTATAATATCTAACCTTTTTAATTAATAGATTACCTATCTACGATTTTAACTCATACTGCCGTATTTACATTTACTTCTCAAATTACTCCGGTAGGCAATTGTTTTTAATAACCGAAATATATTAATTTTATATTACTGAATGAAGCTACTGATCGGCTGAGTAGGTATCAGTTTACAAGGGTCATAACGATATATTTTTAAAGTCAAGCATTTTCCTGGTCTGACGGTTTCTACAGGTAAATATTTAATGTGGAGCATCATGGGATTTAGAGTTTTATTTGGATGGATTTAATGACTGTATTTGCGTGTAATCCCACCACAAAAAATACTAGTGTATGCTCGGTAGCTTAGTGACTAATGATTCTTTGTTTACTTGCAGATGGATCCGCAGTGGTAGCCCGAGGAAATCCAAATTTTCTTACGATTTTTGCAATTTGCAGGTCAGTGACAGGTTGTATCTTGCTCAAAATATGATTCGCGACCATAACAAATGTGTATTTACAGAATTATACACATAAAAATAATTAATTATACATATCTCATAAAGTTCGTTTTTTAATCCCAGAGACTACTTTGACATTTCAAATGATTGTTGTTCGTTTTTTCAATTTGGAGTTTGACATTTGCATGTGTCAATTTAGTCTCCGAGATTAAAAAACAGTCATTAGTTAGATTTAATCCATAAAGACAAAAGATTCCGATGAAATGATGATGATTTCAGATTTCTTATGGGAAAGTTCTTATGGAACATCTAACTTAGGGTGATGTATTTTAATGTTTATATCAAGATTCAACCTGACAATGACCTGCAAATTGCAAAAAAAAACTAAGAAAAAATGAATTTCGCGGGCTACCACTGCGGGTTCACCTTAATAATGAACATTGAAACAAATACAGTAACAACTAGTCACAACAGCAGAAGCTTAAAACGACTAGGGACTAGACAACATCCAATAGTACCTAATAGTACCCCGTATACCCATGAATTCTTAAATGGAAGATTGACTAACTAGCTTATTTAACATTCACTGATGACTCCGAGATTAAAGCTATTCCAAAAGCTGTTAAATAGCCATTAAAATTGGGTGGGCTGTCTGTCATAAATACATTATTAACCTATTTGAAGGTGAAGAGGCCTCACCACCACGGTATTTGCTCTGGGCTAATTAAATCTATAATGATCGGCAGCAGACCCCGGCTCACTATGGTTTTACACAGCCTTCGGAGTAATTTATAGCCACCCATAAAACAATTCTTCAAACTTCCCCACAAAAAGGTCTCGTCTATTCAAAAGCCCGTATGAGATAATAGAGGACGGGGGCACAGGACAAAAGTCTGGATGCAACACTAAACAGTGACGAAGAAAAAAAAGCATAAAACCAGCTGGCCACGTCCCCGACGCGACAACGGCTATACAAAATTCCTGGACCGTTCCCTTAAAAATCGATATTTAAAGTTAAGTACCAATACTTTACCAATAACAATGGTCCGACGTGCGACAGAGACAAGACACGAGGAACCCAGCACCCAACTGGACATTCTAATTTACGAGCGCTTTTTTTTTATCTAACATACGCAGCTCAGATGAATCTTTCGACTTTTGTAATGAATTGAAAAATGGAGTTCTGTGTTAAACGGCTTTTTGTCCTTGCTTACTGAGAAATAGACTTCACAAGTCGACGTGGACAATTACAGGACGGCCGTTAGCTCCGTTGTTTGTGCTCGAGATCGTGCTACAAGGATATTCTTTGATAGTTTGTTGTGTGTCACTTGTCATTGTGTCGGTTATTGTCGAGGCGTGCTCGGATATATCGCAACAGTGGTCAGCCGCAGAAGCTGCCGACTGCGGGGGGCGGTTCATTATGAATTAATGAGAATCGAAATTCGAAATGTTTCGCTAGATCAACGCTCGTCCATTTAAATGGATCTGACGTCTTACTACACGACTGCCGGACGGAAAACACTTCGTTTGGACGTGACGAATCAATTTGACCTAAGATAGAGTATCTTATGTTCCTACAGAATATATAAGTTATTAAGGCCATTGAAACATGTATCAACCTACTTAATACCTAAATACTATTGGATAAGTTGTTGATAAAAATAAAACTTACCGGTATGTGTTCTTTTGTGTATTTTGAGGTTTTCTGATCTCGCGAACACCTTGCCGCAGCCGGGGAAGGGGCAGGGGAACGGTTTCTCTCCGGTGTGCACCCGAATGTGATTCACCAATTTGTATTTCGCTTTGAACGGTCGTCCGTTTCTCGAGCAGCCCTGCCAGAAGCACGCGTGTGTGGTGCACTCGGGCCCACCGACGTGTTCCACTGTCAGGTGCGTTACGATCTCGTGCATACTGGAGAACAGTTTGTTGCACATCTTTCTAGGTGGTGGCTGTTCGGGATCGAGCCACTGACACCGCATGTCTCTTCGAGGCGGTGCGCGCACATAGCGCAGAAAGGCGTGAGGGGCATGCGCGTGAGCATGGGGTACTAGAGGAGGGGCGGCGCCCTGATAGTGCACGGCGTCGCCGCGCCAGTCCCAGCTCTGCTCCAGCGGCTGCTGCGGGAACAGCTCGCCGCAGCCGCTGTAGTCGCGGAGGTAGCCGGGCTGGTATGAGTGCAGTGGGTAGGGCTGGTAGTGCGGCGGGTGGTGCGGCGGGGGATGCGGCGCGGCGGCGCGGTGCTGTGCGCCCACGCCGCACGCTGGCTGAGGCGACATCTTCAGGCCATAGGACGCCAGGTGTGCGTGGTTGGTCTCGAGGAAGGCATTCATGGCGGGGGTGGCCGACGCCGGCGCATAGCCCCATTCGCCCGCCACCATCCACGCGGCGGGGTATTCCCCGCTGATGACGGCTTTGGAAACTGCGTCGTCTCCGACGCTCAACGAGGCTGCTGATTATGGACTAAACTCGCTTCAGCCGACACGCTTGCTTTGTTACCATCCCTTGGTTTAAGAGTTCCAGCAGTTTGCGACCTGTTGAAGATGATAGAGTGTAATTAAAAATCCTGCTATTTATAACATATTCAAGGGCTCCAACCGTTCGAGCAAAATGTAAAAAAATGAACCCTTAAGTATCGTAACCTTTCGAGACAAATTCAAAACCATTTCTCAAAATAATAACACACATTCGTGCAGCCATAACCGGCGACGAACATTTATTTATAATAAAAAAAAAATGTGAAGCAGGTACTTTTGGACATTAAATTAAACTGTGGGTAAATTTATAGGACACTTTTATACGCCTGAGACAAAAATTTCGATTGTATTCGTGTATATTTAATTTTAGTTTATTTGTTAGGCTGGCTCCAATCTCTTTTATGGCCGAGGTTTAGCATCGATAATTTATTAAAATAGTTTTATGAATGATAAAACCTGTTCCATCGTAGACAGCGCGCAACGACGGGCATTTTATTGCCAACTTCACATCGTTTTATAATTAATTCGAAGGCAATATAATAATAATAACACTTGGCAAAATAAGTCTATCCTTAGGCATAGAAAACTACATGTTTTTTTTTAAATCTTTCTCATCCTTTATCAAAGATTCTTTATTAAAGAAAACTTGATATCTAATATCACCCAAGAAAGGTCAATTTTTACTCGTAATTCTCTTTTTAAACGAACCTGTGATAAAACTTTTGAATTAATTGTTTATGAATGAGGAAGAATTATGAGATGCTGTCGTATAATATTAATTTAATATTTCCATAGATCACATATAGGTCATTTCATTCAAATATACATTCACGACGGCTCTGTATAATAATGATATGTATTGGCCATAGTTTTTGTGGCTTCATTCTTTTCCTTTATACATGAAGATAACTTGTTGAGTGTTGAAACAAGATAAATTGAGTGAAAAAAATCAATATACTAATCCACGTCACTCCTACAGTAAAGACGAACTGTCAATCAACAAAACTGTACATTTTTTGTGGAAGTCTACATAATCGCATTATTTGAAAATAATGTTGTTTATGTATTGTTTGACACAGTCGAGTGGGACAGGCCTTACCTGAGACTTAAACAATGTCGAGCCTCAGATCTCCATCTAATCTGAACATTATCTGCGATGCTCCCCGCCGCGTGGTCGCATCACCACAAAGCAATGGGTTGACACATGGAGTAATAGGATTACAAAAATAACCCCTTTTATGTCAATATTAACTGTCAAAGCATTTTGCGTCTTAATTCTTTATTGATAAAGCCTTCACACCGGTTTTAGAACGGTAAATGTATGGTGGTAACAATTTGCAGCTGTCAAAGGACGGTTTCTACAGTTTTAAGGAATTAGTTCTAATCACATTAGCGTGCTATTGAGATGCTTCAGTTATAGGTTGAGCGGATATGTGCTCACGGAGATGCGAGCACTGCATGCTCATGCTCAAAAGCCTTTAATTACTGAAATCTAATAAAAACAGCATCATCTGCCTAGCCTTTTCCCAACAATGTTTGGGTCGGCTTCCAGTCTAAGCGGAGGCAGCTTAAGGCGCTGACAAGACCCAATTGACCAAAATAGGCTTCTCTTAAGATAAAAAATTGCCAAATCTGTATAGTTTGTGGTACCGGAAAAAATATATGTTATTTTTGAACATATTTTCCAAAACTTGGTTGTTACCAAAACACGTTTTGAAACATAATCTCGATACAAACTAACGTTAAACTAACCTCTTACCTTGAGTTCTAATCCAAAATACAACATACGTTACGTATTTAATTAATAACAAGAACGTCTTATTTGAATGCAACACTTGGTTGTTTTTTATTTTCGATTACTCAACTCAATTTTGAGTAAATAGATAATTGCTTCATACTTTGCAATGAATTACAAGCGCTGTGTCATCGCGCTTCTCTTTCTTTTCTATGCAATCTGACAGTGACCGCGTTTTAGGTGTTATCAGCGTCTTAATACCTGTATTTTACATGGAGCGACTGCCTATCTGCCCTCCACAACCCAGTTACTGGGAAATACGTTACCCCTTGGTAAGACTGGTTACACACACGGCACACATAGATACACGGCATGGATAGGTACACATGGCTACATATCAAGCTATAAATTTCCAGTATAAGCTGATCTCACATTATATAGAAGTTCCGTAGAATGAGGGATTAGCTTATACTGGATATGTATAGCTTGATATGTAGCCGTGGCTACACAGACACTAGAAACTTGGTGATTTTTGTTGAGATTAGGCATAAGTACCTATAGGTAGATACACAGATCATAAAAAATCTGTAGGTAGATACTATAAGTTATGAATTTGAAGGAATTCGTTGTCGCTAAAACTCTATACAGGTTGATATTGAAAACTTGCGACAAACTGAAATGGGACATTGTATACATCATTATTAACAACTTTTACTAAGGGACCAAAGCTGTAATCCCAAAAAAAAAAATCTGCTTTTCCTACATTTTGATGAGGTATTGCGAACATAAATGTAGGGGACAGCAGTTTTTTTTTTGGGATTGTAGCTTTGGTCCCTTAGTAAAAGTTGTTAATAATGATGTATACAATGTCCCATTTCAGTTTGTCGCAAGTTTTCAATATCAACCTGTATAGAGTTTTAGCGACAACGAATTCCTTCAAATTCATAACTTATAATATCTACCTACAGATTTTTTATGATCTGTGTATCTACCTATAGGTACCTACTTCGGGCAAAGTTTTATTGAGTTTCCTTCAGGAATTTCTCAGTAGTTCAGTCCAGAGGTTGGAAGTTCGCGGTGTGATATCCCCGTGCCTCGGAAAGCACGATAAGCCGTTGGTCCTGCGCCTGATCTCTTTCCGGTCATGTCGGATTGCCGTCCCATCGGACTAAGAGAATGAGGGAAGAGAGAGTGCACCCGTGCCTGCCTCACTTTGTGCACTATAATATCACTATAATATCTCCTGTGCCGACGCCTGGTGTCCGCTGAGATTCTCGCCATGACCGAAATACGGTCTGGAGGACTATTATTTCTAGCTGTCCTGAGGGCCTACACAAGTGGCAATCCCTTTCAAAGCATTTCACAGGCTTATCAACCAATAAGCCTGTGAAATGCTTTGAAAGGGATTGGCACGTATTTACTCAATCGACACTTTTAAATAATAAGATTTTTTCTGAAGGCGATAGGGCCCAAAGTTAATTTACTAGTGGACGAATCGACATCTTCAGAAATACGTATTAAGAAATTGGAACATTTAATTAATTATATGCAATAAAGTTATGAAAAAAGTACACTAGAAACAATTAATTTTTTACAAGTTTATAAATAAATATAATATAATGTTTACGTGTAAATTATACAAGTTAATATTTTGTGTGCATATTGCATAATACGTTTTCTGGAGTTATCGATTCGCCCACAAATAAATTAACCTCAGCCGAATCGCCTACAGGAAAAACACTATTATTTTAAAGTGTCGATACGCCCATTTCGGGCGAGTAAATTTGTGCGAATCGACCAATAAGCCGTTTCATATTTCTATAATGACTTTCAACAGGATTGACGTATGCTTTGCAGTACCTAGCTTATATCAGTCCGGCACATTTTTTTACTTTTCCAGCATCGTTATTGATGATAGAATCTTACTTTGTCCAGACACTCTGGATCAGATGTGTTTAATTAGCATCTTATATATTAAGCAGACCATAGTAGTTTCAGGCCTATAACCCTAGATTAAGAATAGATACACTAAATTCAGAATAAAAAATGGCCCGCCAAGGCAACGTGGTGCGATCAAAAATAAAATAAGCACAAATTAACAACCAAAATGCTTTTAACCCAATTATTATATAGTTTATAGTTTAACTAGTATTTTAGAATAAATATTTTTGTACTTATTTCAAAATTACTTTATTTTCAAGCTTCAAGCATGCTTCAAGCGAATTTGTTTTCACATTTTCTCCTATGACAATATACAGTTATAATATTTTTTTGAATTAAGAATATAGTAAATGTAGTAAATTATCAATCGCGGCCAGTAGAGCAATGAATGATTTTTCGTGATACTGTATTGATTGTGTATTCTTAATCGAAGTCGACATCTCACTGAGATTTTTAAACTGACAAATCTTCCTCCATTTGTCACGTACTGAATACAACAGAAAATTATATTTCAGTTAAAACAGAATGACCATACCTAAAACACGCTAAAATGAGGATGTTTATAACTTCTGGCATTATTAAATTGCCAATAATTTGGATGTCTGTAAAAATGTATACAGAGGAACCGGCGAACTATAGAGAAAAATAAAATCTTTTTCTTTTAGACATAATTATTTGGTTTATAATACTGTTATTATGACATGAGTATGTCGGCATAGTATCAGATTTCAGAGTCGGCAAAGAAATGAACTGCTAATAAATGAGGTTTATTAGCTTATTGAACTTATGCGAAACTTATATTTTTTAAAGTTCTTATGAGGCATTTACTTTCCTGTTTGTCTATTATACTAACGTGTACATTTGTTTACTACTTTTACTACCGACAAGGGGTTTATTGAATAAAATTAAACTTTGTTGATTCTATTTCTCTTTATATGTATACACTATAAAGATAAATAGAATCTATCCTGAATAGGCTTAATTTTGTTTTTTTTACTATTAAAAGAAGTATAACCAATTTTGGTGTCACTAAAAATATTTCTAGACCTGTCATTCAGTGTCAATAATAATATATAGCGAGCTGCAAATGGACCAATGATTTTCAACGCAGCTGCAAAAATGTAGCGACGGAAAAGTATCAGGCAAAGTGTTAAGTAGGTTCTTGCAAAATGATTAATCTAAGGATTATTTTTAACTTCCTTTACATAGCAAAAGCAAAAATAAAAAGAAAGTTAGTCATTAGATTGATTGAAAATTGCAAGGTCATAATTCTACTCTACTTACTAAATTAAAAAAAACAAAAATCAAAAGTCATTTATTCAAACTAGGCTGAGAATCAGCACTTTTCTAACGTCAAAGTTACATAAAACAGTCTCCCAAAAACGCCCACCCTTCACCACTTCCTAGTGCTTTAGCTGGGAAGAAGAAGTGGCGGAACAAACTCCCCAGCAGCACACCTGTCTGCTTAGTTAGATACTGCGCTACTTACTTACTTTATCAGGGAATCATTCCGACATTTTATGTGAAAAATGGAAAGAAAATTAACTATAAATATTGTGTGAATAACGCATAATAACTCTTGGGGCCGATTTAGTTCACTCTTCAGATTACTTTTAACTGTGGAATAAAAATTGCGGTCTGACAGCTTGCGTATAGAAAATTTCGCCAAAACTCGATTTGAGGATTGCAAAATCATCTCTTAGTCACTAACCGTAAACAGTGGAAGTACCTAATGCAGGTTATATAATCTCTGCATTTGAATAACTAAGTAAGAAATGAAGTATATTGTAGATATATTTATAAATTACTTCAAGCCTTAAACACTAAAACTTAAAAAAAAAATCTCTCAGTTTCATCATCTGCCTAGCCTTTTCCCAACTATTTTACATGGAGCGACTGCCTATCTGAACTCTACACCCAGTTACTGGGTAACACGATTCCCCTTGGTAAGACTGAGAAAAAAAATCTCTCTCAGTTTAAGTTATGTTAATGTAAATTGAATGATTGTCCCAGACAATGATTGTGACCTATCAGTAGGTACAGAATTTGTGTGTGTTAGAATACTTTGTAAGAGTAATAGAATATTACCTACACTTGTTTTTTTTTTTTACAATTGTAATTTACAAATTCAAGACTTATGTGTACTGGCTTGGGCAGAGCACCGCCGTGTCCTCGTGGAGGCGATCGGCAGCAGAGATCTCTCGCGTCCGGCCCTGGTTCAGGCCATGGTACGTAGCGAGAGGGCATGGGCAGCCGTCACCTCCTTCTGCGAAGCAGTAATGCTCGCGAAGGAGGAGGCGGGACGGTTGAGGGAAAGGCAAATTTCGCACCCTCTCGCGCCTAGCCGCCGCAGGAGACGCCCTGGGCGTCGGGAATCCCGGGCGGATTTCCGGCCACCGTAGGCGCGGGCTTGCGGACAGTGAGCAATGGGTAGCTCACCGTCCGGTAAGGACCAGGCCCGGGTCGACGGTGCGTTGTATTCCACGCGCGCCTCAAAGAGATGTCGTCAGCACAAAGGTAGGGGTCCACTAGGGCCGATGCCTGCCGGGGTCGCGGGAAGGTACTTATGGGTCACCGAGGCCCCCGCAACACAGGCAACAGGAAGGAATGCGGGTGGGTTTTAGTCAGTAAGAGTCTGACACACCCTCCTGCTCCGCCCAGAGCGGAAGAAGTTATTTGATGATTTCCCACCCAAAAAAAAAAATGTGTACTTGGAAAAAAAACACAATTGAAAATCAAGTGTAATGTTTTAATAATCGTATAAATTATTCCAGCATAGACTATCACAATCCGAAGGATATTGAATAATTCGTCTGCTCGAAAACTTAAATTATAGCAACGTATATTGTAGAAAATTAAAGGTATTGTCATTGTAAGGGTGTTACACAATTAGGCTACTGGATATAAAATTCGCAGAGCAGTGGTGGCCCAGTGGTAGCGGCCCCGACTTACGAGTTGTCGGACGTGGGTTCGAACCCAGGCAGGCGCTTTACTTTGTATGAATAATTTCATCACCACTGCTCTCAAAACGGTGAAGGAAAACATCGTGAGGAAACCGGCCTATAACCTATGTCCTGGAACCAAAAATTCGAAGACGTGACATCTACCAACCCTCACTGGGCCAGCGTGGTAGACTTACAGCCCACTCTCTCTCGAAGAGAGGAGGCCTGTGTCCCAGCAGTTGGAACATTAAAGGCTGATTATATTCTACAAGAACGTTCCATTGCACGATATTTTCAAAGCTAAAGCTTGATTCATATTTATAAACAAATGGGTTCTTTAGTAGAACCCACCAGAAAAACATTCTGCAATTGCATTTTAGCATATCTATTCTAATTCCGTAAGCATGATCGTTTTAATCAGTTTGAGAATTTTCTAGCAGGAAAATGCCTTCTCGCAAATAGAGAAGAACTTTTAATGGTCAATTACCAGACTTGCTTTAAGCATTGCGTGTTTATCGCACTAGGATCTTGAACCTATTGTTTCAGTAGTAAATACTTTATTGCATTCCACATTGTACTTATATGCTTAGGTGATAAATCTTTAGTTAAGATCAATCGTGGACGTGTCGGGCACAGCAAAAGAAAGATAGTAGGTAGAGATGAGGAATTTTTCTGAAAGCATTAGGTACTAATTTAAGCTGTTGTATAATACAGTCAATTAATTCATTACATTATACAAGGTGTCGTTTTGCATCCTCGTCAAATTCAAGGAGGTAACTATGCTAATGATTATCGACACGAATCAATAATAAAATAAGCAGTTTTTTTTTTTAATTTTCGGGAATCGGCATGTGCGGGACACGCATGTTAAAACGCGGCCCGTGTGATACCACACTGTAACTGCCCTTTTACACACACTCTACCGCATAAGCAACGGGGTGATTATGTTAGGGGAAAGTGGTGTATTCTAAAATACTGTCAAACTTAAATAACTAAAAAAACAATATACTTCAAAATCATTCAGATCGTAATTGAAAAGGTGTTAATCAATTAGGGTGCAGATCAACGTTTTTTTAGATATGCTTTTCAGTAACTCAGTGCAAGATCCATGTTTCGCCAGATCAACAAGACTATAATAGAGTAGAACAATTTACTGACTTAATAGATTACATATAGGTAATTGGATTAGTCCTAAACCTCACTAGAATTCCTAGGACGGAACCACAACGTTAGAATAAAAGCAGAAATCTTGAATGTCCAGAGGGCCTATGACAAGTGGCGATCGCTTTCAAAGCGTTTCGTATTTCTACAACGATTTTTAACAGGAATGACATAAACTTTTCGGTAGCATATTGCTTATCAATTACATTTTTGACTTTTCCATCAGCCGATGTCGCTGATAGAATGTCACTTTATATAGGCACTCTTTTTTTTTTGGTGGGAAATCATCAAATAACTTCTCCCGCTCTGTGCGGAGCGGGAGAGTGTGTCAGACCCTTACTGGCTTAAACCCACCCGTATTCCTCCCGTTGCCTGTGTTGCCAGGGGCCTCGGTAACCCACCTAGGCACTCTGGACATAAGAACACAAAGATTGAATAAGAACATTATTTCTTGGGTGTCTTGTACTACACCTCTGCCTCATCCTTTGGAGAATACAGGTGTAATGTTGCTGTAACGTTATTTTATTTCAATTTCAATGAAACACATCAGCTAAGAAATTAAGTACACGACATAATATCTACTGAGCAGAGAATAATCTAAGCTTTCAAAAAACAGCAGTAACTTTTGTTACCTCAAGAAATCATGGATGGATTAAAAACTAAAACCTAATACATAAATCATAGGAGCTATATCCACTGTAAAAAGTATAATGATAATGTTAGTAATATACACGCAATTATTGCCACAATTCATCAACGTATTGCAATAACTGCTCGTTACAGAGTCGTATAAACTGCAGCCATTCATTACGGAAACTTTACAATGCAATGTAGCTAGTACAGTTTGTAATGAAATACGAGAAGTATGCTGACATTACAGCTTGAATGATTCGGTGGGTTTTTTTAACTGACTGCATGAATAAAGGGGAATTTCTTCTATATGCATGTATGTTTATAGGTAAGTTTGCGAAATGCTCAAAAATTACTAGACCGGAAAAGCTTTGGAAAGGATGACGGATTTTTTTATTTCCACGTTGAACTATACACATCTTCGGTTCCAGAATTGCCAAAAGGTCAAAACCGTTTGTATAATTTTAAAATTATTTTTGTAGGATAATTTTTAGTAACGATTACTTTTCTGTTTAAGTATAATTAATGTATGATACAGGTATGATATTGTATATACCTGTTATTCAGTTACTGCCATGCCTTATCTTACTACATACCGAACCAGTCAGTTATTAGTGTGACATTATCAGAGAAATTATAAGTACAAATGAATACCTACTTTTCTCAATTTTTCCTTAGCCATTAACTTCTGTTTACATCAGTTAGCTGCATTATATCAACCAACTCATGTATTTGGTCATTGTATGTCAGCACCTAGTATTTATTCTAAGTAACTAGACTTGATGGCACATGTCAACAACAGCTTCAGAATTTTAATTGTAACTACAAGCTCACTTGAGCTTAAAGATGTTGTTAATATTACCCAGTCAAGATGTTTTTCAGTAATTCAGACCAATTATAGCTTTCATTTCAACCCTCTATCAGATTACATTTAATTTTGTAAATTTCAGTTTGTATTTAGATTTTTATTATTTAAATATCTTTTGCGGCACACGCTTCGCCTGATTTCTATGAGAACTTTGTCTTTTCTTATTAACACTTCATTATGTTTTAATCGTTCGCTAAGGATACTAATGTAGCATAATGCAGCATGTAGCATAATGTGAATGAACTCATGACGAAAGTGGTAGGCTCGGGTAATAGAGAAAAAGATACTTTAATGTAATGAACAAATAAAAAATGTTTTTTTTTTTGTAAACAGGAAAAGGTTACATACTTGTTGTTTTAGTAGAAATCCAGTCTTCAGTTTATCGATGTACTCATTAAAATAATCACTTAGTTTTATCTATTAGCACAAGAAAATATCAAAACACTTCACTGAACATATACTTATGTATCTAAAATAAATTTCAGTATCCTCATGTATCTAGAGCAATTAGTATCACAGGTGTTGGCGCATCGTTATAACAATCTTGTGTCGATTTCACAGCCGCATTCTGCGATAACAGGCCGTCTCGTTGGTAACATAAGTTTTTTGGACAAATTGTCACGCAACGATTTTTTCTCGTAACGATGAAAGGCTTCGCGACGTGTGTCCACTGACTCCGCTGAGGCTCTCAGCATGACTGCGGGCTCCCGCGTCGCCGCCCCTCGACACAGCCGACATACTGCTTCTTAGAAAATATTTTGTGCGGACCGGGCCCCGAGGCGCGAACATAGCCCTGCACGCGGAGAAAAGGGCGGGACACCGTAAACTTTTTCACCCAATGGTGCCAGCTCCGACGTCAAAACCGACGATGTCTATCCGTCTCGCTCTGATGCACGCAGTAGAGTGATGATCGAAAGGGAGACGCGATCCTCGGCGAGCTCATAACGATGGTATAACGAAGAAAATTTCTTTGTATTTGTGTCGTAATGTGTTCACTTTATCAGATTTACGTTGAAAGCTCGCTGTTAGCTTTCGAGGGCGCCACATCGGGGCTCCCTCTCGGACGTAGCGCGCGGTGTGGGAGTGTGAAAGGGACGCAAGTCACCCGGGAAATGTTTCGGCTAATGTATTTTCCTGTGGGAAGGAAAACACATGTCGTCGCTTTTAATTTAATACGCGTCACGCTGCGTCGTCGTGTCGTGCGGACCAAGTGCCTCGTTTTGTTTTTCGAAGCATTTTATTTCGTTTATAAATGTTGGTGTTAAATAAAGGGTTATTATTTCGAAATGTATGAACTGAAAATATTAAATTTCATACTGATTAAGCAATACTAAACTTTATTTTTATGTATATGTCAACCTCAATGCTTAAAGCTTTAATTTTGTTCATTATGGTTTATTTTATAACTTAAAATATGAATTAAAACTCTGTTTTTTTACGTAATTTTGAAACAGTTAACATTGATTTTAAAGGCACGAAGTATTATAAAACACACCCATGCTAACTAATATTTTAAAAAGTTCATACTAATATTAGTAACAGCATTGAACATTTTTTTATTATTATTTTATAGGTCTGTGAGAATCTTTATAGATGGCAACTTCTAATTTGATTCTTATAAGTTCTAAATTCCCAAAAAAAATGTTTTATGGCGTGTACCCTAACACACCACAAATAGTGTTCCGCATTAACAACTCATTGTTTAAAATATTATTTAAAAAAAACTGTTCCAAAAACAAAAATAAACTGATTTAAAAGTCCATACAACACATAAGGCGCGCCAAATATAATTAACGTAATTAATTTGACGTACCAAACGCACTTGTTAATTATTTTAGTAAAAACTCGCGTGCGTGCGGCAGGGGCGGGATCGCGCGCCGCCATTGGCTGGCGAGCAGGCTGTCGCGCGCGCCGCCCGCCGCCTCCGCACTCCTGCGCACACTTTTATTTTTACCAACATTTATTTTCATCCGCAACACGAACGCTCGTGATTAATTTAATATATTTTTATCGACAAACTTTTCTCACGCAATACGCTTTTTGCAATATTTACCAGTAACGATTCGTTACATCTTACAAAACGTTTTTGTACGCATGATCTTGTGCGGTTTGTTCACTTCGTTAGAATGAAATGAACGTTTTGTGAGTGGAACGACATTCTTCCTATTAGTGTCGCGGAGATACTTATAAGAAAAACCTCCAGACTACATCCGCTTGGTGACAGCCTGAAGGATTGCAGCTGCCGCCTGTTTTTTAACGCAATGCCGTGAAGTGATGGCCATTTATAAACATTTAATTAGTGCGTGAACACAGGCCTCCTCTCTGTGAGAGGGAGTGGGACGTAATCCACCACGCGGGCCCAGTGCGGGTTGGTAGATGTCACATGTCTTCGAATTGTTGGTTCTAGGAAATGCCGGTTTCTTCACGATGTTTTCCTTCACCGTTTTGAGAGCAGTGGTGATGAAATAATTTACACAAAGTAAAGCGCCTGTCTGGGTTTGAACCTACGACCTACTCGTGAGTCACGGCCGTTATCACTGGGCCACCACTGATCTAAATGATAAATGATTTTATCTATGTAACGTTTAGTAGGTAGGTACAAACACTTTTACGCGTCAATCATATTTTTTAAACTAGATGAGGTCGGCGTTTCCTATCTGACTACTCTGAGAAGAAAGGCCTAAACAAACTCAGAGATCACAGTCTCTTTTAAAGTCCAGACATAATCTTGGTCAGATCATATGAAGACCATGTAGATTTGTGTCTGAAGTGCTGTTAACATTTAATAGAAAAAGGTCTCTACTGACTGTAAAATTACTTGAGTTCTTGTAATGATTCTGTGATTTGAAATTACAGCAATAACACAAGGACGGCACAGTAGGGCTCCAGGTACACACAATGCCCTCCCTGCCCTACGTGTGTTGAGGGCCGGTAGATATTTCATTAAAATAAATAACGTTATTATTTATTTGGGTGTTTTTCGGCAGCGATGCAAGCTACAAATTAAGCGGACAATACCTCCGCGGGACACCGCTATTATTAAATGTAGCCCACCAGATGGCGCTGTGTTCCCCTGCTCTCTAGACTTACAAAACAATATTAAAAATTCGTTCTAATAATCCCTAAATTAGTAAAACATCACAGGTTTAATTAAATATTAGTGTAAATTAATTTAAAATGGCAATATTAGAATGAGGATCTTATGAAGTTAATGCCTAATATGAATTATGTGGGAAGGTACGTAACTAATTGTTCTTTGTAAATGCCAATAAAAATATTGATTCAAAAGATGTCGTCTTGTTAGGAAAACTAATAAATATGTAAAAACGTAAAATTCACCGCGTACAGTATAAGTTTAAAATTAAGAAATTCATACAACAAATTAATAAGACCTTTATAGACTCGTCTTCCTGGACCTACCTATACTTAATTTTCCATAAAACCATTGCAAATTAACTCAAAATTTGTTCAATTCCATGGGAACCACTTACTTATCGCTACGCTCTACTTCCTCATTGCGTTACTTCTAATATCTAAATCTCTTGAAACTATTGCCTAATATTACTTCATCTGTGATTTTATTTTTTAATTGTTCTTAGGCCTACCTTAAGAATGGCCATGGCCGGGAACCACACGGATGATTATTGAAAGAGTTCAATAATCATCCGTGTTATTCCCGGCCAGGGGCTCCAGTCTTGACATAGATAGCGATAGTTTTTCGACCGAATTCGGTCGTAAAGCTTTAATAAGAAACTTGAATACGATTATTAAAGTCCAACTTCTTTCCGCGACTTCGACATCGTAAAATTTCTTGTTTTAACATAAAATATGTCCTACACCCGGCAATACTGTAGCTTCCCATTAGTCAAAATCAAACTGGTTGCTATTTTAACTTTATAATTTATTATTTGATAAAAATTATAAATCAATGTTGGTTTTACATTCTGTGATTACCTTAAAACTCACACACTGACCTATTTTTTTTTTAGGAAAACTTATACTTTTACAATGTTTGTAAATATGTGAGCACCATGTATCTATAATATAATTAATTTATCTGTCATTGCTTGTTTTTAATTCCTTTTACCTATTGTGGTATAGTAAATTTATTCTAGATGCATCTTCTAATAAATAATGTACGTCTATACAAAATATTGTAAAAAAATTAAAAGAGTAACGGTGGAGTATTTGCCCATTCTTCTCCATACGAAACTACCTTTTGGAAGGGGCGACTAGAATCAATTCTATTTTTTATGTAAATTTTAACGTATAAAAGTGCCATTTTTATGTGCCTATTTGAAATTAATCATTTGACTTTGACTTTTGACTTTGAGTGACCGTATTAGTGACTGAGTTTTCGGAATCGGATCAGTAGTAGTTCTGAAGATTACCCCTGCATACAAATTCACAAATTTTACCTCTTATAATATTATTCATTATATACATCGACGCCGGCGCGTTATTCCAGGCGCGCCTCAAAGAGATGTCGTCAGCACAAGCGTAGGGGTCCACTAGGGCCGATGCCTGCCGGGGTCGCGTTACCAAAGGGTTACCGAGGCCCCTGGCAACACAGGCAACGGAAGGAATACGGGTGGGTTTTAGTCAGTAAGAGTCTGACACACCCAGCTCCGCCCAGAGCGGGAGAAGTTATTTGACGATTTCCCACCCAAAAAAAAAAATAGTATACATAGGCATTTCCTATCCTATCTGCTAATAAATAACAAACAAATTGTCAATTCTCCTATAACCGTTACTGACTGTTAGATTTTGAATAAAACAAAAGCCGATAATGTATCCATAATCAGCTTATAATGTTCCCACTGCTGGGACACGGGCCTCCTCTTTGTGAGAGAGAGTGGGCCGTAATTGACCACGCGGGCCCAGTGTGGGTTGGTAGATATTTTCGAATTTTTGGTTCTAGGACATGCCGTTTACCTCACGATGTTTTCCTCCACCGTTTTGAGAGCAGTGGTGATGAAATAATTTACACAAAGTAAATCTCCTGTCTGGGTTCGAATCTACGACCTACAACTCATAAGTCACAGCCGCTACCACTGGGCAACCACTGCGCAATAATATGCTAATGTATCAATAATAATTAATATGATAATAAAATGAAATTCCATATTTAAATATTTGAAATAAAACGTTGTCATAATTGACGTTGATGTCTAATGTTAAGCGCAAAACTGCTACGAAGCGTAGCACGTACATTAAGAATTCAAAATTACATTAAAAAATACAATTTAATGTCACAAAAACTTATAGGACGCTGTATTTAATTCATATAACGTAGTTTTAAATCAATATAATTCCTATATGCATATCAACAAAATCGTGTAATTGCGCCTTTTTATTGTAGCCGTAGACAATGTGCTACGAATTGTACGTAGCAATAAAAACTACTTTTGGCTTCTTTTACGTTTATTAATATATTTCTTTTATTGTGTCCATGTTTTTAATAAAATACATAAACCATAAAATCAGCAATACGTAGGTACGTCGTTATTACTATAGACTAGATTTGTAGACTATTTATTTTTATTAGTGCGTGGTACTTCTTGACAGGCCTACACTCTCCTCCCATACCTATTAACACTGTAATTTGAAAACATTGTAAATTATTTTTAAAAGAGTAACGGTGGAGTTTCTTGCGGGCTCTTCTCCACAGGAAACGACCAATTGGAACCGTGCACCTAGCTTCTGACGTTTCATAAGTGCCCATGTAGGTTTATGTGAAATAAAAATATTTTGATGTTATCAATATGTTATTATGTTATTAAATATGTTATTGTTATGTAATAGAAATTAAAGTTAACAAATCTAGTCATATAAAATCTTGGCGTAAAAGATTAAGAAACATGTCCAAAGAAAATCTACATAAGTTTAACAACTATCTTCAAAATCTTAGTTTTTCAGATGTTTTCAATACCACAGACCCTAATAACGCTTATGATGCCTTCATTGATTTATTTCTTATGTCATATAATTTATGCTTCCCATATAAAACAGTTACAATACGTCTAGAAAATAAAATAAAATGGGTGTCTAAAGGCATACGGACCTGCAGTAAAAAACAACGCTACCTTTTGTGGCAAATGAGATTAAAACCGAACGAAGAAAATAAAAAGAACTTTCATTCCTATACCAAAAGATTCAAAAAAATAGTAAATCTGACACAGAATGCTCAAAACAATTATCTAATCCAAAATTCTAAAAATAAATCAAAAACGACTTGGCAAATTATAAATAAAAATAAAAAAGTAACAGAAACCATCCTCCAAATAAAAAATAACAATTCATTAATAACCAATCCGAATGAAATAGCTGAGACTTTCAATAATTTTTTTATTGACCAGATAACAGATATTCCAAAACAAAACACAACCAGTGTTAAGCCGATAGAACATAATCCACACTCTTTGTTTATGCATCCAGTTGTGCCTCAAGACTACAAGAAGATAAGAGTAATTAAAAGTCTAAAAAATAAAAAAAGTCTTGGTTATGACGGTATATCTACTGAAGTAATAAAATACGTGTCTCCTTATATAGCAGGCCCCTTAGCACACATTATAAATACTAGTATATCAACAGGTGTCTTTCCCGAGTCCTTAAAAACAACGATAATAAAACCGCTCTACAAGAGGAACGATAAAGATGAAATGTCAAATTACCGTCCTATCGCGCTAATACCCGTTTTCTCCAAAATAATTGAAAAAATTCTTTATGAATCTATTTACAATTTTTTGACAAAGTTTAATATATTATGCGAAGAGCAAAATGGCTTCAGGAAAAACAAAAATATAAATATGGCTATTTTTGAATTGCTGAAAATGTTAATGGTCAATGTAGATAACAAAATCCCCGTTTGTGCTATATTCACTGATATGTCGAAAGCTTTTGACTATGTGAATCATTCGATTTTATTAGATAAGCTGAATGCCTATGGCATACGCGGTAACGTCTTAGATTTAATTAAATCTTATTTAACTGGACGTAAACAATACACCGAAATAGCTCGAGTATGTCTCAAATCGAAAAGAGAAACTTTACACGCATCGTCTTGCAGATATATTCATTATGGTGTGCCGCAAGGAAGCGTCCTGGGACCATTATTGTTCCTAATATATATAAATGACCTTCCCCGTCAAATCAGCCACCCGATGGTTCTGTTCGCAGATGACAGCACCGCCTTAATAAAATGTACAAATAAAGAAGCATATGCCTATGATATTAACAATTCCTTGAAGGTAATAATAAACTGGCTAAATATAAATAATTTACTAATAAATATCCTTAAGACAAACATAATGCACTTTCACCAAAGAATTCGTACGAACAATTTAAACATAAACTATGTTGGCCAAAATATAGAACAAGTATCCATAGCAAAATTTTTAGGAATAACTTTGGATAGTCAATTAACGTGGAAGGCACAAGCTGAGGTTATATGTAAGAAACTTAGTGCATCTACGTATGCTCTTTATAATTTAGCTAAAAAAGTTAATACTAAGACAGTTCTAGTTGCATACCACGGTTTAGTTGTGTCGAAATTAAGATTCGGAATTATATTCTGGGGCAATTGTAGTCCGAGAGAAGGCATTTTTAAGGCGCAAAAGCGCTGTATAAGGTCCATGTTCAATATTAAAGTCACAGATAGCTGTGTTCCTGCTTTCAAAACACATAAATTATTAACATTTCCTTGTTTGTATATTTTAGAGTTAGCCATGTTCGTAAAAGGTAATCTTCATCTTTTCAAGATGTATTGTGAAATTCGACACCGCACTACTTCTATGAGACCTCAGTACCAAAACTTATTATACACAGGCGGCTACAAAACAGCTCTGTTAAAAAAGAGTGTTTTTGGCATGGCACCTCAAATTTATAATAAGATACCTGACTGTATAAAAGCACAGCCAATAAGATTTTTCAAAAAGTAGCTCTTTGCTCTACTTGTGGAAAAGTGTTATTATTCCATTAATGATTTCCTGAATGATCCGTCAATAATAAATAATAGAGTACTATAAAATTTAACTTGTGTAGCGATAGCTTAATTTATATCTTCTATACCTAGTTTAGCTTAAGTAAATTATCGGATGTTTAATTTTTATGTCTAGATTAAGTAAATTAAGTTTAAAATTTGCATGCCTAATAGGCAGAATGTACAAGGCTCTTTAAATAATATTCTAACACCAAATTGTAAATACCTGCATTCAAAGCAAATAAATTTATTTCATTTTCATTTCATTTCATTTTCATTTCATCATTGTCAAAGTCATTGTAGAACATTTTTGGAGGAGCTTGTGGCTAAGTAATAACAGCCGCACGGGTCGATCGATCAGGTTAAGCTACGCTTGCCGCGGTTGGTCCGTGGATGGGTGACTATCTTTACATACCAAGACCCCTCCGTACCTCGGAAAGCACGTTAAGCCGTTGGTCCCCGCTGTCATTTGTAGATCTTTGACAGTCGGTACGGTTCGTCAGAAGCTCGAAAGTCTGACAACCAGTCTTACCAAGGGGTATTGTGTTACCCAGTAACTGGGTTATGGAGGTCAGATAGGCAGTCGCTCCATGTAAAATATTCAGCTGTATCCGGTAAGACTGGAAGCCGACCCCACCATAGTTGGGAAAAGGCTAGGCAGATGATGATTGTAGAACATTTTTTTTTTATTTAGAACCGATACTTAGTGCTTAACAAACAGTGTCTGGTCGACTACAAAATTGGATTCTTCTAGTTTCCTTTTCACATTTTTTTAATACACTTTACCAGCAGTCAGACTACACATCAACACAGCAAAACTAATGACAAAACTTCACGCTCAAAATAACGAATATAAAATAGAAGTTAAAAAAATCCACCTGTTCACCTCTCGCCCCTAACTGTACCAGTAATTAATTCGATTCCGAGTCAAACGTCAGTGGGATTCGATGACTATTGATATCGAGTCGGGCCGACTCGACTCGTATGAAAAGCCGACACAAGCCGATGTGATCGACTTTTTTGCCGCAACCATTCAACGAAATTAGATTCGGATTCGTAACGTTTTCCATTTGATTGTACCTATTGTATATATGTATGAAGCTGATAATATTCAGGTATCGAAGTATCTGGGCTATTCTTTGCGAAGATTACAAATATTTGTCATGGTTAAAGATCGTCGTGTGCAACCAATCGTAAAATAAAATGATGATTCTAAAAACCAATCTGAATATAATAATAATATTTATCCTTATATGTACTACTTTTACTGTCGCATTGAAATCGAATCTTAATCATACTTTTCTGTATTTATAAGGATTGGTAGGTAGTCAGATCCATTTTAGAGTTAATTATGTTAAATTATCGTAAGGATAATGATCGTAAGTTTATAAGTTTCAGGACAAAAGTGCGTTTTAGTATGAACTAGCTGGGCGCAGCTAGTTTCATCCGCATAAGTCTCGGGAAGGGAATATCGGGATGAAAAGTATTCTATGACCTAGGTCATGGTCTACCCATGTGCCAAATTTCATGCAAATCCGTTCAGTCGTTTTAGCGTATAAGCGTAACAAATACAAACATATAAAAAATCTATTTTTTTCTCTTTATAATATTAGTTTAGACATGTTTTTCATTTGTATTTCATTTATATGGATCATTAAATTTATTAATTAAAATACTGCCTCATTGGTCTAGTAGTTGCAAACGCTACTGCTGAGCATGAGGTCCTGGGTTGGATTCCCGGGTTGGGCAAAGTGTTATTGGGTTTTTCTATCTGGAATTTCTCAGTAGCAGCCCGAAGTCTGTATTTATGCCTGGTGGCAATAGGCCCGCCCCCTATTACATGGGACTCAAACATAACCGGTGAAATGTGGTTGTACTACAGGTACACATCTGCCCAACCCTTCTGGGAAACAAGGCGTGATGTTATGTTATGTTTCGTTAAAAATAAATAGAATAATACATGTAGGTAACATTACATCAAATGTATGAAATTCTGAAGACAAAGATCTATAAAATTAAGGTTTCAAGTGAGATGGTGTAGGTATAAATAAAGCCAAGGTGTTAACCGTGACAAAAATCTTGTACATTATATTTTTAAATTTCAACCTTTTTTGGCACCGTAATGGTTTTTCTTTAATGAAATATATAAAATATATTTTTCATTTTTAAATAAAAATAAAACTCATTTAATTCAGGCAAAACCCATATTACATAAAATAACTTACTTACTAGTTAATGGTACCGATTCCGTTGTTCACAAACTAAACTAAATTTAAGTTCAGTGCATCTTTTTCTTTCTATTTCGTTAAGAAAAGGACAGAAGATAAATTTTAGTTTAGTCCTGTCAAATTAATCAGCGCTTGACGTAAATTGACGTAATTTCAGTAAGCAAGTTTTTAATCACGTCTAAACTTGTATGGAGTAGTGACAGGCGCTGATTAATTTGATAGGACTAAACTAAAATTTTTCTTCTGTCCTTTTCTTAATGAAATAAAAAGAAAAAGATGCACTGAACTTAAGTTTAGTTTTGTTTGTGAACAAGGGAATCGGCGCCATTGTTTTAGTATGTTAAGTATTCCAACCACAGTGCACAAGTGTGTCAAGAACATTCGCTGTAATAAATGTCAAGACTTTTTATAAAATTGCTCATGTATGTCACGTTTATTTTCATACGGAATTAAGTACTCACCGTAATGACAAAAATAACAAAAAAAAAACACCTTTTCGTAAGATACCCTTATAATACTAGCTATGCTCACGGCTCTGCTGCACGTGCAATATAATTCTAATACTATTTTGTTGAGGAAGGTATGTACTTAGTTAAATACTCTTGTGGTTTAATATTCTGCTCTAGAATTATTTTAAGTAATTTGTTAATATGGAGATATTACCAGAAAATAAATAAAATAATGTTGTTAATTTAGCTGAGAAACAGACCGTAAGACGTGAAACAAGACGGCCTCTTGCAATAAAACACTAATTACAAGTTCATGTGCACTAATTAGACCTAATTTGTTGACAAACATGCACAAAAATTTAAATTTAGCAAATAATTAACAATTGCATTTAATGACAGCTGTTGATAAAGAAATAATGAATAGATACGAATGCAAGATAACGCTCGGATCATTTAATAGTGCTCTCAAAATAGAACACAGCTTCCAATGGCGGTTAAGGGATAATTAACGTAAGAAAAAAATATTAAAGTTACAAATACAATTCTTTTGCATGAACTAAATTAATCTAACAGATATACAGATGCAAGATAACGCTCGGATCAATTAATAGTGCTCTCAAAATAGAACACAGCTTCCAATGGTGGTATAGGGATAATTAACGTAAGAAAAAAATATTAAAGTTACAAATACAATTTTTTTGCATGAACTAAATTAATCTAACAGCTATAAAAATGCAAGATAATGCTCGGATCAATTAATAGTGCTCTCAAAATAGAACACAGCTTCCAATGGTGGTATAGAGAAAATTAATGTAAGAAAAAATATTAAAGTTACAAATACAATTCTTTTGGATTAACAAAATTAATCTAACAGCTAAACAAATGCAAGATAACGCTCGGATCAATTAATAGTGCTCTCAAAATAAAGCACAGCTTCCAATGGTAGTATAAGGAAAATTAAAGAAGAAAAGAATATTAAAGTTACAAATACAATTCTTTTGCATGAACTAAATTAATCTAACAGCTATACAAATGCAAGATAACGCTCGGATCAATTAATTGTGCTCTCAAAATAAAGCACAGCTTCCAATGGTAGTATAAGGAAAATTAAAGAAGAAAAGAATATTAAAGTTACAAATCGTCCCTTAGCTAACAACACCGCATAAGTGATTTTTACCAACTTTACAGGAGACGAAAAACTTGTGCGGTGTTTAGAGGCCAACCGACTTGCGTGCTGTCACTACTTTTCGAATTACGTCTTCTGATTGGCTGAAATCTATATCATGTGACCAATGGATAGACGCGCAATGAGCAGCTCCATCTAAAGGCATTCAAATGTGAAAACCGCCAATTTTCGACTTGAGCGGTGTTGTAAGCTAAGGGACGAAATACAATTCTTTTGCATGAACTAAATTAATCTAACAGCTATACAAATGCAAGATAACGCTCGGATCAATTAATAGTGCTCTCAAAATAAAGCACAGCTTCCAATGGTAGTATAAGGAAAATTAAAGAAGAAAAGAATATTAAAGTTACAAATACAATTCTTTTGCATGAACTAAATTAATCTAACAGCTATACAAATGCAAGATAACGCTCGGATCAATTAATAGTGCTCTCAAAATAGAAGACTGCTTCCAATGGTGGTATAGGGATAATTAACGTAAGAAAAAAATATTGAAGTTACAAACACAATTCTTTTGCATGACCTAAATTAATCTAAGTACCTACATACCCGCCTATTATTGTCCCAAAACAGCGCAAAGCCCTTCTAAAATACAAAGAAGGCACGAGTATTGACCAACACACTTGCTCGAGACGGGTTGGCAACTAAATGAATAATATGCTGGATTCAAAATACTTATTTATTATTTATTTCTCTTCTCTTCTTTTCTCTTATCTTTACATATCTAACTATTCACGTTACAATAGTGTCTATCAAAATCGGCCCTACTGAAAAGTTGGTGAACATTATCTCATAGAAGTCAGTTATATTTTGCTAAGTTCGATCCATATGATCCATGATCCAAATTACAACCATAAACAGAAAATCTTCACTAGTACTACCTACACGGCTCCTTCACTCATCACCATCACAATAATATTAGTTATATCAGCTCGTATTCGCTAGCCGGCCCCCGCGGCGGCGCGGCGTACGAAGGTAGCCGAACAACCAACATACATGATAAGCGATTATAATTTAATATGCCGTTTGCTCCAGACCAAATTGAGCAATTTATACACGTCCGGAGCAAGCGCATGATCCGTGCGCCTTGCGTGTGCGCAGCATAATGAATTCTTATTATTCCAGTACCAGGTAGTGCCCAGGTAATTAACATTAACTCGTCCTGTTATTGATTTCCTTACTCGACGAACTGTTTATTGCGTATCACGACTTATAATAATTGATGAATGTATGTACAGATCGGCTACTGTTATGAGAGATTTACGAGTAAGATTGCATGAATTAACAATAAAAAGAAGGAGGCAAAATGTTAATTGTTTTCAAATATTTTGTCGCCTCACCTATAAAAGACTGATTATTGTGATTTATCATGTTTACTGTTGATTGTTGAAACTTCTTTTGAACATCTTTTTCCAAAAATTCCCACATAACCCTAACTAAGGTTTTTCATTCAAACTGTACAAAATTTGCTCTTAAAAATCTTAATAACAATGAAATTCCTGTTTCGACCGGATCGTACGTAACTCAGCGGCCGAAACGCCTACTTATTACATAATCAGCGTATAATCTTCCCACTGCTGGGACACAGGCCTCCTGTCTGTGAGAGGGAGTGGGCCGTAATCCACCATCACGCGGGCCCAGTGCGGGTTGGTAGATGTCACATGTCTTCGAATTTTTGGTTCTAGGACATGCCGGTTTCCTCACGACGTTGTCCTTCACCGTTTTGAGAGTAGTGTTGATGAAATAATTTACACAAAGTAAAGCGCCTGCCTGGGTTCGAACCATACGATCTACAAATCGTAAGTCGCGGCCGTTACCCCACCACTGCTTTACCGACACCGAAACGCCTACTAAACCGCAGAACGAAGCAATTAAACAGATAAAACAAAATACTCAACAAAGTGATCAATAAAACTAAAACTTTCAACACAATAATCATCAGTTTGGAATAATACAATAAAACATAGGTACAAACGTACAACTTGATGCTGACTCAGTAAGTACCGGGTTTTTTCACGATATCAGTCATTATGTCCGTCTATTATTTAGATATTTTAATCAAGACGATCGATTGTTACGCGTAGATATAAAGGAAGGTAATTAATAATAAGAGATGGAGAGACCGCGGCCTCTTGCCACATGCTGTAGCAAAAACCCAATGAAAACGGACCGATTAGAGACGGACTCCATACAATCCTATGACGTTTGTTCGTTTCAGCCCTTTTTGCTTTGTGTTCAACGTATTTTTGATGATTTGCGGGACACAACAGACACCAAACAAAAGAGAATCAAATAAACAAGTCATCAATTTATAAAAATAAAATTCATCGATTAAGCAAAAGGTTTTTAGTGATCGAATTTATTAGAGTCGGAGGTTCGCGGAAGTTGTTCATACATTCGTGGAGGTATCATGGCAGCTCGTTTTTTATTTTTCACGAAATGATTAATACCATGTTTATTTCATTATCTACCTTTTGATTTTTAACTTTCTGAACTGGGAATGAGAGATATCGAGTGATATTTCGTGAAAAGAGAAATTAGAGTCAAGTATGACGTTAGAACTTAAAGTACCATATGCAGGTACGGCTTTAATGAGGAAAAGCTTTTTTTTGTATGGCCCAGAGAATTTTTAATAAGTTACCTTGCTCAATAAAAAATCTAAATTTAGTCAATTTCAAGCGTAAATTACCTACGTACTATAATGATACAGAAATGTTATTATTGTCTCAGCGACTACTCTGGTGACAGTTATTTGACATAATTATAATTGTATAGGTACATTCATACTACTGAATTAGAATTTTACCACTTTATAATATTAGTATTTTCAGATTAAGTAATGAATTCAATTGTACCTAATAATAATATGTATGTGACATGACCATAATAATTTAATGTGTTAATTTGTGCATAATATTTTTTGACATTTTATTATATTACTCTTTTGACATTTTTGTAACATGACATTTTTCTTTATTGTAACTGCATTTATAACTTTATTGATAAAATGAGTTTAAACCTACCCATTATATAAATTTGCACACCTCAATAGGTTATAATACAGTGTACCTACCATACTTTTATAACACCCTATAAACATGTATTATGCAAATAAATGATTTGATTTGATTTGTAATTTTTTTAATGTTATTTAGTCTAGTTTTTGACAGTATACCGCACCTGAACATATCCCGTGCTAATCACAGTCAGTCGTTTCTTTTCTTGCTTCTGGTTCCTGTTTCACACATGGCAGATATAAAAGGGACCAAGTTTTAGTTAGAATAAATTCAATTTAAATAAAACACGTGCAAGTTGACAGAGAAAAATGCTTACAATTTTCTATTGGCTTGCTCGTGACTGAAAAAGGTCAAAAGGTTTGTTGGAAGGGCAAAACCGCACGATTTGCAGGTGTTCAGACTATTTATTTTTATATATAGTTTAATTCTAGTATAGCTAGGCAAATGATGCTGAGTTTGAATGCTAATAAAATTATGATTTTGACTTTTGGCTTAGAACATGTACTATATACATATGTTGCTAGTTGCTACTTTGGCAACCCAAATAGTCTCATGCTTTTACAAAAAAATTCATATTGAGCAACATATTATAAAATCGTGGAATATACTGTATGCATTATCTCATTATATTTCCCGACCGAGGTTCTGTTTACGATCATCTAAGCGGCATTGAATAGCTTAAACGTTGTAATACAAGTACCTCGGTCTGCGCAACCGCAGCCAATCGCCAGCCGCGGCCGCCCACAAAAACCGATCAAAGTTGCCGCACCACCACGAATGAAACGCGACAAATTGCTTCCATTTTCAAAATAGACCAATCGTTTTAAAAAACGAAGCAGTAGTGCGGGCTCACGAGAAATTCAACCACGACTAATTGGACATTTTAGTGAGGAAAGCTCGGTTTGTAGTCGATGTGACTGAGCTTACACGTGGATGCTGGGGGTGATTAACTTATGGAGCTCTGTCTGTCACGCAATCGTCGATTTTACGAATTAAGTATACCTAAAGCTGAGTTCAGTTCCTTAAGTTCTGGGTTGAGCTACACGATTACTGTGTGGTTCTTTCCTCAAAAGATCATTTCAGACACTAGTCTATATGGTCCTCACATGCTCTAACCAAGATTATGTTTGGATTTTAAAAAACAATGACCTCTGAGTTTGATTCGCAATTCATTTCAGTAGTAATCAGATAGGAAATGTCGACTCAATTTACATAGCTTATTTTTTATTTAAAGGAAAACTTTTTTACGCGCCTTGAGTGATTTTTGGTAGGGGAAAAACTTATGGGTTCGCGTCACCGACATGCTAATGTGACGTATTGCGCTAGACTGGCGACGCGCAGCGGTCTGTGTATACTTGTGTACCTACGCATCATCATCATTCTCCTGCCCTTATCCCAATTTATTTGTGGTCGGCGCAACATGTCGCTTTCTTCCATACTTCTCTATTAGTTGTCATCTACCGAGATGACAACTAATAGAGAAAGATGATATGGCTAGAAAGGGGGTGACTACCGAGTCACCCCCTTTCTAGCCATATCATCTTTCACACAGTCCATCCATCGTTTCTTTGGTCTTCCTCTACTCTTATAGCCATCGACATTCATACTGAAGAATTTCCTCACGACATTTTCCTCATTCCTCCGCATCACATGCCCATACCATGACAACCGATTTCCGCACAACTTTTCAGTCACCGGTGCCACTTTCAAACTTCCTCTTATGTACTCATTTCTTATTCTATCCATTCGTGTCACACCACACATCGCTCTTAGCATTCTCATCTCAGCTGCATGCAATTGCACGCATATATATAATTATTCCAAACTGTTAAGTGTTCACTTTTGTCGCCAGTCCTCATGACTGCATATTTTTTTTAATGACGTGTAAGATTGATTCCGATATCCTATTTACAGACTAAACATTTCAATTCATTTTCATTTTAAATTGCCCTGAGGGCGTTTCGAGTTTTTACAACGACTTTCAACAGGATTGACATAAGCTTTACGGTAGCTTACGTCAATGTCAGTCTAATACATTTTTGACTTGTCCATCACCGTTATCGCTAATAGAAAGTCACTGTAACTGCCCCCCCCCCATCTAAAATATCCAGACATTTGGTGACAATATGCTTTGAGAACGCGTGGAATCCATGTTAGAGCTTTGAATAGCAAAGCATTTACTGCACTACCACTTACGCAGTCATAAAATTACTACTGTTGTATCTTAACACTATTGGAGGGGCTCGTGGCTAAGTAATAACAGCCACACGGCTTGATTAGGTTAAGCTACGATTGCTGCGGTTGGTCCGTGGATGGGTGACTATCTTTACATACCAAGACCCTCCGTGCCTCGGAAAGCACGTTAAACATCTTTGACAGTTGTTACATCATAATCAGCCTATAATCTTCCCAATGCTGGGACACAGGCCTCCTCTCTGTGAGAGGGGAGTGGGCCGTAATCCACCACGCGGGCCAAGTGCGGGTTGGTAGATGTCACATGTCTTCGAATTCTTGGTTCTAGGACATGCCGGTTTCCTCACGATGTTTTCCTTCACCGTTTTGAGAGCAGTGGTGATGGAATAATTTACACAAAGTAAAGCGCCTGTCTGGGTTCGAACCTACGATCTACAACTCGTAAGTCGCGGCCGTTACCACTAAGCCACCACTGCTCTCACAGTTGTTACGGGTAGTCAGAATCCCGAAAGTCTCCCAACCAGTCTTACCAAGGAGTATCGTGTTAGCCAGTAACTGGGTTATGGAAGTCAGACGGCAGTCGCTCCATGTAAAATACTGGTATTCAGCTGCATCCGGACTGGAAGCTGACCCCAACATAGTTGGAAAAAGGCAGGCAGATGATATCTAAACCCTATATTTATATTGTTTCTGATGCAGTCTAACAGTGGGTGCGCATGAATTGTTGCCTATGCAGGTACTTAATTTAATGTTATACTTAGTTAGTGTTACCTATGTTTTTCTTTCTTTTTTTTTGAGTGGGAAATTATTAAATAACTTCTCCCGCTCTGGGCGGAGCGGGAGGGTGTGTCAGACTCTTACTGACTAAAACCCACCCGTGTCCCTTCCGTTGCCTGTGTTGCCAGGGGCCTCTGTAACCCTAGTTTTTCCATTTTCTAAACTTATACAATAATACTCTATGGCTAACTGTGTAGGCTTGTATACGGCTTGTTGTCACTATTACTTCTCTAAATCGACATGGTCTTCACATGATCTGACCAAGATTATGTTTGGACTTTAAAAGAGACTGCGACATCTGAGTTTGTTTCGGCCTTTCTTCTCAGAGTAGTCAGATAGGAAACGCCGACATCATCTAGTTTAAAAAAACATGTTTGACGTGTGAAAGTGTTTGTAAAAACCTACTTACAGAAATAAAATCATTTATTATTTAAGTAAGCCACCCAATCACAAAAAAATAAAATAAAATAAAATAAAATATACCCATTTTTAGGGTTCCGTAGTAAACAAGGAACCCTTATAGTTTCGCCATGTCCGTCTGTCTGTCTGTCTGTCACCGCTGTAGCTCAGAGACGCTTAGTACTAGAAAGCTGTTATTTGGCATAGGTATACGTATTAATTACCAAACTGCTAAAATAGAAACTTGAAATACTTTTTTTACCTTGCACGTAATGTGGGGATGATTTTTTTTCTCTTCTATCCCATGGTGTAGGGTATCCTTGGGTATAGGCCGTTAAATATTGCGGGTCTGTGAACACCACTTTTCGATTCAAGAATCCGCTTGCGTAATATTAAGCAATAAAGTGCTAATTTTGGTTTGAGTCAAGTGTCCCCTCCCCCTGCCAGCTAAATGGTTGTTTATGGAGATGTGAAAAAATTCATAGCAGTAGTACATATAATGAAATTAAAAGGAAAACTATCACAGCTGAGTGGACTCTACAATTTAACGAGTAATAGTCGACCAACTTAAATTTGTGGTTGGAGAATTGATTGTAGCATATATCGATGTATGGGAGAACACATTTTTCAACTACAATGTTAAGTTTGTTTTTGGGATAAATTCATGCCAACTTCCCAACTACGGAACCCTTCATTGTGCGTGGTCCGACACGCACTTGGCCGGTTTTTTCACAGAATTCTGTAGTTTAAATAATTAATATCTATAGTTTAAATAATATCGGCCGGTGATTTCGCGTAGCGATGGTCACTTGTATTTTGTAGCGCTCAGAAGGCTAGTTACACAAGTACCTAGAAAGGCTGTATTATTCACGAAGTATACCTACTTAATTTCACACTGTTCTATAACTAGGTACATACAACGTGGATAAGCATATAACGTAAAACCGGCACTAAATTAAATATTCGATAGGTATAATATCTGAGATAATGCTCGTAAAAATACCGCTGAACAAACGAACCGCAAAAGTCATTAAAAGTATATAAAATAAACATAAAGTAGGAATATAATGCGTAGTTCACTAGTATAATAACACCACTCGAATGCTTCTGAACATGTATTTTTGTAGGGAAATTAACTTTTTAGAAATAAGTTATCCCCTTGCCCATAAAAGATATGGTAGAGTTCTTCTAATATAATATGAATCTTTGCTAATTTTGTATTAGGTACTTATCATTCATAAGATTCTCAGCATTCAAAAGAGCTATTATTCCAAATCAATTTTATAAAATAAAACGGTCAGCAATTGATTTTGCTCCTTACTGATCCGAAATATAGTTCAGATTCCTCTATAATAACTTTACGAGATATTGTAATAATCAATTTTTATAGAGATTAGCAGAAAAATACGCATAATTGGAAGAAATTGATGGCATTATCGATATTTGTGTCGCGAACAAGGAGGGTGATCAGACATAAAGGATAATCAGTAAGTGAAGTTATTGCAAATGGCGCAGGGGCCGCGGGCCGTTATCAAGATTTGGGCAATCAGTGCCATTGAGCACTCCGCAGATTTAAATAATGCCTTATTATGATATTGATCATGATGTTGATAAACATCATATTGATGCAGTATTTTTCTGTAGTAACCGTTAACTGGGTTTTTTTAATTGTTACTGTTACAGATGTATTATTATGCATATATAGCTATCGTGACAAATCACACACGCTAACACCTTTTTTTTTGGGTGGGAAATCATCAAATAACTTCTCCCGCTCTGGGCGGAGCGGGAGGGTGTATCAGACTCTTACTGACTAAAACCTACCCCTACTCCTTCAGTTGCCTGTGTTGCCAGGGGCCTCGGTAACCCTTTGGTACCTTCCCGCGACCCCGGCAGGCGTCGGCCCTAGTGGACCCCTATGCTTGTGCTGATGACATATTTAAGGCGCGCGTGGAATACAACGCACCGTCGACCTGGGCTTGGTCCTTACCGGACGGTGAGCTACCCATTGCTCACCGTCCGCAAGCCCGCGCCTACGGTGGCCAGAAATCCGTTCGGGATTCCCGACGCCCAGGGCGTCTTCTGCGGCGGCTAGGGGCGAGAGGGCGCGAAATTTGCCTTTCCCTCCACCGTCCCGCCTCCTCCTTCGCGAGCATTACTGCTTCGCAGAAGGAGGTGACGGCTGCCCATGCCCTCTCGCTCCGTAACATGGCCTGAACCAGGGCCGGACCCGAGAGATCTCTGCCGCCGATCGCCTCCACGAGGACACGGCGGTGCTCTGAAGCTGCCGTGTCCGTTGAGGACCTGCGTCAGGCGGAAGGTGAGGACGCCGTGGCGCCTCTCTAGCTAACACGCTAACACCTACAGTAACTATCCAGAAAATATTTTTATAACTTCACAAATCACTTGTTAAAGAAGGTAATTTATTTAAGTATTGAATCGATTGAATAATATTATGGCATTAGATTGCATATTTATTTCCTACAACATTATATTGAACTCAGCTCACTTTTCCACAAATATTTTATCACGTTTGAATTAATAATTAATTAATTACTTACTTAAAACAAAACATGAACTTTTCAGACCCAATAGGCCATGTATACAATATTCAATCTTCACCTAACTGTAATTCAATATCTTAAATCATCAACATCTTCACAGATACCCAACGATCAACGTTTAATTACTGCTTGTTGGTTTTGTGAAGAAATATGTGTTATTGATAAGCGTGGAAGTGCTAATAGGGAAGCACCACGCCTTCACACGCCCCCTACGCCCAGCACCTACATGGTCATTATTTTCTTTAAAAATAATCAACTTTACTTTCAATATGGGAGTGAGTTTGATCAAGATGATATTTACTAAGTTTGTATTTGTAAGTAGAAATTGCAATGGTTCGTTTATTCCAGAAAAATATGATATTATGCAGAACCAATTGAAAGTAAAGACTATTTTATAAATGGTCCAGTTTACTTTCTTAGGATGATTGCATCGTATTTATTTAAAGAGTATGGTTATAATAAGGTTTTCAACGTCCGTGCAATTTTGCTAGGTATCGGTATAGAGGATAAGGCTGTGTGCACATGCGGCAAAAAGCTGCGGTAAAAGAGAAAAAAATAGTATTCTAAATTTGAAACGAATAATCCAACATTTATAGTGCGTTCACAATTTTGCAGCCATGTGATTGATAGTTCTGTTCTGTCAGTCGCCATTTTGAGAAACTAAGACTGCAAAATTTTGTGCTATAAATCGCGTCACGCATCAAGTTATAAGCAATGGACGCAATATATGTACAAGATACTAGTACCGCATCTAACCTACCTCAAATATTTTTCTTTAGTTTTAAACAACTTGAAAGCTTATGTCATCTAATTTATTAGGTTCTTATCGAGTTACCGTGTTCATAAATATGTCAAGAAAGCAGTCGCCATGTCGATTTCGATTAAGTTTTTTACTTCGCCATCAAGAGCAGTGAGCAAGCAATATTTTTTTCCTTTTAAGGTCAAGGATGTAAGTTTATAGCCTTTGAATCTGCCGTTTGATCGACCGCTTTAAAATTAAACTACGTTTTGGAAATCGTTAATTCTGGTAAGTAAGCTACCTAATACCCAGTTTACCAAGGATAAAAGTTTCATATGTGCATACATATGCATGCTTCTATATTTATACATATTATAAAATAAAGTCCCTTTTCGTGTCTGTCTGTGTGACCGCATTGTTCTTCTAAACTACACAACGGATTTTAATTCGGTTTTTACTAAATCATTTCGAGAATTTAGTCCGGAAAAAACTTGCATACAGAATAAGTTTAAAAGGAGTGCTGCTATTTTAGGAGGCAATCAGGTGCAAAGAACTGGACAACTTTCCCCAAGAAGCATAGGTCGAAATCTTAAAATTGAAAATCGACTTTTCATACAAGTGACTGGTCACATGACTACGAGAAGTTGAATTTTTTTGACGTGATAACGTTTTATAAATCGATGAACACCGGCTGCACGCACGAAAAAGTGTCACGTTCCGCCTAAGCCGAGCGTGCAAGCGAGAGCGCGGAACTAGCGATAGAGAGGCATGATCGGCTCACCTCCTCGTGTGAAAACCTCCTCGTGTGCCTGATTGCTGCTGGTTCCCTTCGAATACGTTCGGGGGAAAGAGCAGTCGTCGGGCCGGTGCATCCTGGGTACGGCCAATAGTCTCTCCATGTTTCGGAGAGGGTATTGACCGTGGCGAATTTCTGCGTGGCGGGGAGCTTCATGCTTGATCGTCAGTCGTCCACTCCCCCCTCTGCTTACAGAGGGCAGGTCGAGTGGGCGCAGAGTGGCGAGGCGGAAGGGAAGGTCCGCGAAGGAGGGGCCAATATGGGCCGACGTTTTTCCTCGTGTCTCTCTGATCCAAACAGAGGACATAGGGGAGAAGCAAGGGCGGTGCTCGCTGTGCACTCACCCTGCCAGCGAGCTAGCAGCGGGAGAACTGATTCTCCTGACTGCAACCGTCGAAATCGTAATCCGTAAAGAGATCACAGTCATGTTTTGTGACTTGGAACGGGACGAGGATCTTGGCTTGGTCGCCCGGATCGCGAGGAAGATAACCTCTATAAACAATTCCTCTAATATCAAGTTTTGGTGCGTGGCGAGGATATGAATGGCTGAGGAGTAGTGTCATCTGCAACTTCGTAGTTGCAGGTGGCGCATCAGTCGTTAGCGCACCCCCAGCCAGGGTACCAGTGGACCCTCTGGTTGGGTTATAAATTTACACTTACCTAGGGACAGGGGGTGAACCTAGGTGGACTGAATAGATCCCCCACACTCGTGGGAACAATATGGACACATTTTTCAAAAACAAAAAAACAACCGGACGTAAAGAGGAGGAGAGCGATGCGGGGTCGGAATCCGACGCTGCATCCGGCGCAAAGAGCTCTGGGAGCTCAAAGCGCGAAAAGATCAGGGACAGGAAGAGAGGGTCTTTAAGAGCCCCGAAGCGCCCCAACTCGGGGTCGTCCTCCGACGAAGGGGTCGGGCGGAGGACGAAGAAGATACACTCCAGCCGGCGGGGTGGAGCCCGAGGAATAAAAGGGGTGGACAGAGGGCCCTCCACTAGGGATCCCAGTAAGCCGAGCCGAGCCAGTCCAGCCGAGCCAACCAGCCCAGCTCGGCCAGCTCAGCGAGCTGAGAAACTCGCCACGGAGGGGCCCCTCTCTGAGGTTTCCGGCGGGGGGCCGGACGCCGGTGGCTCCAATTCGGAGCGTGTGGATGGGTTTGCGGAGGTGGTGGCCGCGGCGATCAAGGCTGTTTCCGTTAAGAGGCTCAGGTCCTCTAAGGATCAGGCCATAGCCGCGGCCACGGCCTCTATTGTGGCGGCAGCGGAGGCCCTCCACGTCGGGCCTACTCCGGACGGCATGTCAGAGATGCGGGCGGAGATCGCCCGCTTGACAGCCGCCATGGAGCTTCTCCGAAAGGAGAATGAGAAGCTCCGAGCGGACCTGGCTGGGCTCCGAGGATCCGGCCCCCAGATGGAGCCGCAAGGGGGGCAGCAGCAGGGACAGGGACGGCCCGTGTCTGTGGAGGACCGGGTTCTGACCCTGGTGCGGCAGGAAATGGCTTCCTTGCGGAGTCGTTTCTCCGCCCTGGAGGCCATCGTCCTGCGCCCCCCGTTGGCGGCGAGCCAGCCGGCCTCGGGCAAGCAGAAGCCCGCCTCATACTCGGCTGCCGCGGCTGTCACGGCCAAACCGGGGTCGTCGGGGCAGAGCAATGGCACGGCAAAAGCGCAGGCAGCGAGGGCTCCAGCCCCAGCAGCGAGAGCTCCAGTCCAGGTGAAGAGGGCTCCGGCCTTGGCGGCAAAGGCATCGGCCCTGGTGGTGAGACAGCCGCCGCCGCCTCCTGAATCTCTTCCGGCCGATGCCGAATGGCAAGTGGCCGGGGAGAAGAAGAAGGCGGGTAAGGCAGCAAGAGCGGCCAAAAAGAGGGAGAGGCGGCAGCAGCGCAAGAAGCGCACCGCCGCGGCTAGGCTCCGCGCCCCGAATTCCGCAGCCGTAGTGATTACACTACAGCCGGATGCGGAAAAGAAGGGCGTGTCCTACAGGACTGTGATGGCAAAGGTGGGTGAGGTGGTGCGCCTCGAGGAGCTCGGCGCTGCCACTGGCCTAAAAATGAAGGTAACGGCGACTGGGGCCCGAATGGTGGAGGTCCCCGGTGCGGCCAGTGGCCCGGCCGCTGACGCTCTGGCCGAAAGGCTCAGGGCGTCCCTAAATGCGGACGAGGTCCGAGTGTCCAGGCCCACCAAGTGCGCTAGCATGCGCATCATGGGCCTGGACGACTCCGTGACGGAGGAAAAGGTGGTCGCCGCAGTAGTTAGGACTGGGGGGTGCTCTGCCGAGCAGGTGAGGGTGGGCACCATCCATCCTGACTCCGTGGGGCTGCAAACCGCTATGGTGAGCTGCCCCGTGTCGGCGGCCAAAAATATTGCCAGGGAGGGCCAAAGGTTATTGGTGGGCTGGGTGTCCGCACAGGTCAAACTGCTGGAGCCCAGACCTCTGAGGTGCTTCCGTTGCCAGGTGGGCGACCACGTGCAAGCCAATTGCACCTCGTAGGTGGACCGCAGCGGTCTTTGCTACCGCTGTGGTCAGCCCGGGCACAAGGCCGGCTCCTGCAACGCCACGCCGCACTGTGCCGTATGTGCGGCGGCTGGCAAGCCGGCCGACCACCGAATGGGGGGCAAGGCCTGCACCCCACCCGCCAAAGCCAAAGCCAGGGCCAGAGGCAAGCCCTCCGCCACCGCCGTCACCGCCGCAGCCGCCACCACTGCCACCGCCGCTGCCGCCTCCAACACCGCCGTCGTCGCCGTCGCCACCGTGGCCGCTGCGGCAGGCCCCTCTCAGGGGGCTGGGAAGGAGGCCCAAGAGGGGGCTGACATGGAGTGCCATTAATGGCCCCATTACGCCTCCTCCAGGCGAACATCAACCACTGCGCCGCCGCTCAGGATCTGTTGCTCCAGAGCATGGCGCAGTGGTCGATTAACATCGCCGTGGTCTGGCTGGGTGGAGGACCTGAGCGGCTCAGTGACCCTAATTTCGTCGGCCGCCGCCGGTACCCCGTCCCTCGAGGCCGTCAAGAGAGGACGGGGCTGCGTAGCAGCACGGTTCGGGGAGATTGTCGTGGTAGGGGTCTACCTCTCTCCGAACCGAACTCTTGCCGAGTTCCACAACTCCCTTGCGGAGTTGAGAGACGTCGTCGTCGGGTTTGGTTCCCTCCCCGTGTTCGTCCTCGGGGACTTCAATGCCAAGAATTTGGCTTGGGGTTCCCGGTTAACGGACACACGGGGCAGGATGGTGGAGGACTGGGCTCTGGAGACAGGCCTGGTCGTCCTAAACCGGGGTTCTGTCCCCACGTGTGTGCGGATGCGGGGTGAATCAGTGGTGGACATCTCGTTCGCCAGCCCCGCTCTGTCGCCGCGTGTAGTTGACTGGCGTGTCATAGAGGGGGTGGAGACCTATTCCGATCACCGGTATATCCGGTTCGACGTCTCCGCCCAGACCTCGGACGCGCCGGTCCGACGGGCCCCGAGTGGTCCGCGGTGGGCGCTGAAGCAGCTGGACCGGGAGCTCCTCCTGGAAGCCTCGATCGTGCAGGCCTGGGTGTCACCACTGGACAGGCCTGCCGACATCAACGACGAGGCGGAGTGGTTCCGGGAGGCCATGTCCGACATATGTGACGTGGCAATGCCCCGGGTCCAGCCTGGACGTGCCTCGCGCCAGGTGTACTGGTGGTCGCAGGAGCTGACGGCTCTGCGCACTGCGTGCGTGGCTGCGCGACGCCGGTACACCAGGCACCGCAGGCTCCGTATCAAACCTCCGGATACGGAAGCCATTCAGGCGGAGCTGTACGAGGGGTACAGAGCGGCGAAGACCGCCCTCCAAGCGGAGATCCTGCGGGCCAGGGGGTTGGCCCGCGAGGAGTCGCTGGGGACTCTGGACAGGGACCCGTGGGGACGCCCGTACAAAGTGGTGCGGGAAAAACTCCGCCCATGGGCTCCCCCGCTGACGCAGAGTCTCCGGCCCCAGCTTGTGGAGGACGTGGTGAGCGCTCTGTTCCCTTCCCGAGGGGAACACACCTCCCCGCCTATGGCTCCGCCTACTGCGGTGCCCGATGCGGACCACACCGCCGACGACGACGACGATGCTCCGGAGGTGACTGAGGTAGAAATGAGAGCGGCGGTACGCAGGCTTAATGCCAAAAATACCGCCCCAGGACCCGACGGCTTACCTGGGAAGGCCTGGGTCCTGGCCTTGGAGGCTCTCGGGCCTCGACTTAGGGGGCTCCTAAGCGCATGCATGGAGAGGGGCCAGTTCCCGCTTCGCTGGAAGACGGGGAAACTGGTCCTCATAAAGAAGGCAGGGCGCCCTGCGGACTCTCCGTCCGCTTATCGGCCCATCGTGCTGCTTGACGAGGTGGGCAAGCTCTTTGAAAGAGTCATTGCAGACCGCCTCGTCGGCCAGCTGGTGCGGGTGGGGCCAGATTTGGCGGAGAGCCAGTTTGGTTTCCGCAGAGGGCGCTCTACGGTGGACGCCATCATGCGTGTGCGAGCCCTGACGACGGGGAATGCTGTTGCCCAGGGTGGGGTCGTCTTGGCGGTGTCCCTAGACATCGCCAATGCCTTCAATACCCTGCCCTGGAGTTGCATCAGGGAGGCACTCCGGTATCACCGGATGCCGACCTACCTCTGTCGTGTGGTCGAGGCCTATTTGACGGACAGGGCCGTCATCTACCCCGGTCACCAGGGAGTGTGGAACCGGCAAGAGATGTCGTGCGGTGTCCCACAGGGATCGGTCCTGGGGCCGCATCTGTGGGACATCGGATACGACTGGGTGCTGCGCGCCGACCTCCCTAGCGGCGTCAGCGTAGTGTGCTACGCTGACGACACGTTGGTCCTGGCGCAGGGGAGGTCGCACCAGGCGGCGGCCGAATTAGCGGCACGCGGGGTTGCGACAATCGTCGAAAGGATCCGGCAATTGGGACTCGAGGTGGCCCTGCACAAGTCCGAGGCCATGTGTTTTCATGGTCCTCGGAACGCGCCACCGTTGGGGTCCCAAATAACGGTAGGAGGGGTTTCTATCGGCGTCGAGTCGACGATGAAGTACCTGGGACTCGTCCTCGACAGCCGGTGGAACTTCGTGGAGCATTTCCGACGTTTGGCTCCCAAACTGGAGCGGGCGGGCGCTGCATTGAAGCGGCTCCTGCCCAATCTAGGGGGTCCAAACGCCTCCTGCCGGAGGCTCTACGCGGGGGTCGTGCGGTCCATGGCCCTCTACGGGGCTCCTGTATGGGCGCGCTCTCTGGCGCTGCGGCCAGCCCGCCGGTTGAGCGCGGCCCAAAGGGTCATGGCCATCCGGATGGTTCGGGGATACCGCACGGTCTCCTGTGAGGCAGCGAGCCTCCTTGCCGGATTGCCGCCATGGGATCTGGAGGCAAAAGCCCTCGCGCACGTATGGGAGTGGCGCGAGGAGGCGAAACGCCGGGGCGTAAGTCCGCTGCCGCGAGAAATCGCGGCACAGCGGACGGAGCTCCGGCGGGATCTCATGGCGTCATGGAAAGTACGGTTGTCGCAACCCAGTGCTGGGCACGCCACGATTGCGGCGATAAGTCCCCTCTTTGAGGAGTGGCTGGAGAGGCGCCACGGCGTCCTCACCTTCCGCCTGACGCAGGTCCTCACCGGACACGGCAGCTTCGGGAGGTTCCTGTGTCGGATAAGGCGGGAGGAAACGTCCGGGTGTCACCACTGTGTGGATCGCCCGGAGGACACGGTGGAGCATACGGTGGAGGTCTGCCCGGCTTGGGCAGAGCACCGCCGTGTCCTCTTGGAGGCGATCGGCGGCAGAGACCTCTCGCGTCCGGCCCTGGTTCAGGCCATGGTACGGAGCGAGAGGGCATGGGCAGCCGTCACCTCCTTCTGCGAAGCAGTAATGCTCGCGAAGGAGGAGGCGGGACGGTTGAGGGAAAGGCAAGTTTCGCGCCCTCTCGCCCCTAGCCGCCGCAGGAGACGCCCAGGGCGTCGGGAATCCCGGGCGGATTTCCGGCCACCGTAGGCGCGGGCTTGCGGACGGTGAGCAATGGGTAGCTCACTGTCCGGTAAGGACCAGGCCCGAGTCGACGGCGCGTTGTATTCCACGCGCGCCTCAAAGAGATGTCGTCAGCACATAGTAGGGGTCCACTAGGGCCGATGCCTGCTGGGGTCGCGGGAAGGTACTTATGGGTCACCGAGGCCCCCGCAACACAGGCAACAAGAAGGAATACGGGTGGGTTTTAGTCAGTAAGAGTCTGACACACCCTCCCGCTCCAACCAGAGCGGGAGAAGTTATTTGATGATTTCCCACCCAAAAAAAAAAAAAAAAACCTTCGGCTTGTGACGCATCTCTCTCTCTCGTTATCACGTAAAATTATCGTACGTAAACCGACTTTACAGACAACCAAATTTTTAGATTTCAAACTTATCCTGTATAATAAAGAAATCTCGAAGTTTTAGCAAGTGATGAAAAACCGTGCGAATCAGGGACGGGGCGCTATAGCTAGTAGAGAATATAACACTATTCTCTAAGCACGTATGTCTTTAATTGCATTGTCCTACTTTGGCTAACGTTAACAGAGAAAGTCTTGTCGCTGGTAGACATAAACATAGATCTTAACAATATTCTTGAAAACAACAATTTAATATTTTGTTATATCATCAACTTACCGTGAACACATCCTGCAACCCTTATACCGAGGTAATATAGCGTTGCTAGTGTTGTAGAAAGGCACTTATGGCCCCGGCGCGTTTTTCCCGGCGTTATGGCAACTCCCGCGGGGCGCCGCAGGGTGCTCCGCCCCCACTTAACGCAATTTATTGCGCGACCCTTTAATAAATAAATAAATAACCGAGGAAAATTCAATGAAATACAACCGCGCGTGCTGCTTGCCTGTTCTTCCTCTATCGATGAAGCAACTCATGAAATATTGCCGCAATTTCGGAAAAAATGATTTTTATTATGTTTTGATGGAGCGGGATCGAGATGAAAATAAGCAACCAAGTAAAAGATTTTAGGTTTGAAGTTTGAAGCTCATGCTTATTTATTAGTGCGCGGATTTCTACTTCTACAGAGTTTGCTTTTAACAAGCGTGCTTCTGTCCTTGTTGAAACCTCTGTTCTTTCCATGTACATAATCAGCCTATAATGCTCCCATTGCTGGGACACTCTGTGAGAGGGAGGGGCCGTAATCCACCACGTGGGCCCAGTGCGGGTTGGTAGATGTCATATGTCTTCGAATTTTTGGTTCTAGGACATGCCGGTTTCCTCACGATGTTTTCTTTCACCGTTTTGAGAGCAGTGGTGATGAAATAATTTACACAAAGTAAAGCACCTGTCTGGGTTCGAACCTACGACCTTCAACTCCTAAGTCGTGGCAGTTACCACTGGGCTACTAACTGCTCTCCATCTGATCTACCTTTCCATGTGATCTACCTTTATTGTGAACATGCGGCGGCTGCGCGGCGTTGGATAGGTGTCGCTGCCACATGATGCGTTCCGGCGTCGCACGTACATCGGACATGCAAGAAGAGGCGGGGAAGAATATACGCATTGCGACACCGGAGCGGCACCGCTTAGTTGTGTCTGCGGCAGGAGAAAGTGCGAAATCTATGCGGTGCGGCGCCGCAATGCATCGTGAGAACTGGCTCTAACTCCACATTATTTTTTTATTTATTTGCTGCACTTTATATTATGTGCTTTTTAGTCTGTGCTAAATAAATGTGTTTTCTTTTATTTATTTACTTTCACATTGGTTGATAAAGAATGCTCATTATGAATATGGCTATAATCAACTCTTAATTTTTACTTCCTTTTCTATTTACTAAACTCTTAAACAGTTTGACACAAATCAAGATGTCAAACTGTCGTTGTTCATCTTTCTTGTAGGTAAGTCTGTCTTCGTGACCTAGGTTTTATAAAACCTCGCAGAACATCCATTGATGTTTTGGTACATCGTACAGGCAAAACCAAATAAATAATAAAAAGTAACAGGAAGACTAAAAACTGGCCAATTGCGTGTCGGACCACACACATTAAAGAGTTCCGTAGTTGGGATGAATTTATCCCAAGAGCAATCTGAACTTTGTAGTTGAAAAAATGTTCTCTCACAACGATAGTTATACGTTACGGTCAAGTCTCCAACTGCAAATAACTGTAAGTAAGTTAGTAATCACAATTATTTTTTGGGTGATAAAACTACAAATAAACGATTTTCGGACTTTTTCCTTTACGTTTACTTGCACCTTACTTAATTCTTGACACATTCCATGATTTTAGATCACCGGGAAGTACCCTATATAGGTTTGATTTATTTGCGAGTTTCAGAATATGTCGCATAAATGGCCGTATTTTTTATAGCGTTGACTTAGATGCTTGACTTCTTTTGACCTCAAAGGGACCGTAGACCTACACAAAAAAGTGGATCGCCCGGAGGACACGGTGGAGCATACGGTGGAGGTCTGCCCGGCTTGGGCAGAGCACCGCCGTGTCCTCGTGGAGGCGATCGGCGGCAGAGACCTCTCGCGTCCGGCCCTGGTTCAGGCCATGGTACGGAGCGAGAGGGCATGGGCAGCCGTCACCTCCTTCTGCGAAGCAGTAATGCTCGCGAAGGAGGAGGCGGGACGGTTGAGAGAAAGGCAAGTTTCGCGCCCTCTCGCCCCTAGCCGCCGCAGAAGACGCCCAGGGCGACGGGAATCTCGGATTTCCAGCCACCGTAGGCGCGGGCTTGCGGACGGTGAGCAATGGGTAGCTCACCGTCCGGTAAGGACCAGGCCCGGGTCGACGGCGCGTCGTATTCCACGCGCGCCTCAAAGAGATGTCGTCAGCACAAAGTAGGGGTCCACTAGGGCCGATGCCTGCCGGGGTCGCGGGAAGGTACTTATGGGTCACCGAGGCCCCCGCAACACAGGCAACAGGAAGGAATACGGGTGGGTTTTAGTCAGTAAGAGTCTGACACACCCTCCCGCTCCGCCCAGAGCGGGAGAAGTTATTTGATGATTTCCCACCCAAAAAAAAAAAAAAAAGACCTACACAAAAGTAGGGGTCCACTAGGCCCGATGCCTGCCGGGGTCGCGGGAAGGTACTTATAGGTCACCGAGGCCCCCGCAACACAGGCAACAGGAAGGAATACGGGTGGGTTTTAGTCAGTAAGAGTCTGACACACCCTCCCGCTCCGCCCAGAGCGGGAGAAGTTATTTGATGATTTCCCACCCTCAAAAAAAAAAAAAAAGACCTGCGTATTACGCGCGCCACAAAGAGATGTCAGCACAAGTGTAGGGGTCCACTAGGGCCGATGCCTGCCGGGGTCGCGGGAAAGTCCGAAAAGGTTACCGAGGCAATACAGGCAACGGAAGGAACACGGGTGGGTTTTAGTTAGTAAGAGTCTGACACACCCTCCCGCTCCGCCCAGAGCGGGAGAAGAAAAAAAAGACCTACTTATTGATATTAATTTCAACTTGATACCCCCACTTTCCTGAGAAAAAGAGTCTTGACAGACAGACAAACTGACGGACAACAAAGTGATCCTATAAAGGTTCAGTTTTTCCTTTTGAGATACGGAACCCTAAAAACGAGTAGATATCTACAAAAGTAAAGTAACAAAATTCGATCTTACTCCTAAAGCTGAGCACTCACTTATTTGTATATCTATTTTAGTTTATTTAAAATCCGCTCTATGTTAAAATATTTGAGAAACTCGTAGAAAAAATGAAGCTACTGAGGAAAAAATATCAAATCTGCCTGCCTTTTCCCAACTATGGTTGGGTCGGCTTCCAGTCTAACTGGAGGCAGCCTAATACCAGTATTTTACATGGAGCGACTGCCTATCTGACCCCTACAACCCAGTTACTGGGTAATACGATACCCCTTGATAAGAGTGGTTGTCAGACTTTCGGGCTTCTGACGACCCCTAACCACTGTCAAAGATTCACGAATAACACCCGGGACCAATGGCTTAACGTACTTTTTTGAGGCACTCCTCTGTGCCTCTCGGTATGTAAAGATGGTCACCCATCCACGGACAAACCCCGGCAAGCGTAGCTTAACCAGATGAATCAACCCGTGCGGCTGTTATTACTTAGCCAGGAGCTTCTCCGGCCTCCTCCTGTTGAAAAAAAATATGTATAATGTAAAGTCAGACAATCTAAGTACTAACTTACTCGTACATTGTCTTTATATTCAAATCACAACTGCCATTCTTTGACAGTAAGTTGTGAAATGATAAGCGTGTTAAGAAATGGCTTTAACACGGCTAACTGACGTAAGGTATCAATTTGCTCACCAATTAATTTCCTCGACTGTACTTTTCACGTGTCAAAAGATTACCCAGAGGCTAGTAACGGGTTTGCCTGCTCGCTGACGATACTTGAATATCTTCAACTGTCGCATAGGATGTGTAACATCTGACATCTCAACTTGGTAATAAGCACCTGAGCAGCGACAGAAATTAACCTCAGAATTAAAAAGCTTAATACAGTACTTACTAATTCCATGCTATTAAAAATAACTTACTTATTCCATGCTCAAGCTGTCTACACATTTCCGTCCCTTTTCACGAAATCACTCCCACAGAAAGCGAAAGGAAACACCAAAAACGTTGTTTTTTTACACATCAAAAACGTTATTTTTTTACACATCAGAAACGTTATTTATTTTACACATAAAAACGTTATTTTTTTTACACATCAAAAACGTAGGTTTTTTTTACACATCAAAAACGTTATTTTTTTACACATCAAATACGTTATTTTTTTTACACATCAAAAGCGTTATTTTTTTTAACCATCAAAAACGATATTTTTTTACACATAGAAAACGTTATTTTTTCTTGACTTGACGAATTTTTTTTATAAACATTATTACAAGTTTTCTCACATTAGTTTCAAGTCCTAATCTCTTGACTTGAAACTAATTTGAGACCTAACTAATATTAACCTAACCTAACCTAACTAATATTACAAATACGAAAGTGAGTTAGTTTGCTTGTTACTTTCACGCTAAACCGCTAAACGGATTTGGATGAAATTTGAATGGTCATGGGAAGACCATGCCTGGATTAGGACATATGATATTTTTATCCCAATATTCCCACGGGATGGAGACTTATGCGGGTGAAACCGCGGGGCGCAGCTAGTCTTAGTATAATTGATTAGTAGTATTTTATCTAAAATTATACTTCACTGACACCTGCATAATTGTGTTGTATGTAAGTTATTTATTTACATAGATATTATCTCTACGTAGTCGCTACGTCACCCACTGCGAAAATGTTAATTCGATCATCTCCACATCGAATGTCGCATAGAAATATTCTATTTGATTATAATCCATTATAATATGGAAAACAGGAACTTTAAAAACGGCTGTAATGATATTTTTTCAAGTTTAGATGACCGTTTAGATATTTTTGACAATTTAATCGTCTAACCTCGAAGTTTTATACTCGTTTCATTCAGTTATTTTGATTAGATTGTTTTTATACAAAATTTTAATAGATGTCTAGTTTTTTTTTATTATAATTAATTTCGAATAGTATACTTAGTTAAATTGTTTTTTTTTTAAATTCAATATAAGTAATGTGATTTTAAAACCGATGCTTGTTACGAAATCTGATCAAGTCGGTTCATGATCAGAGATAGGAATAGGTAGTGCCTATTTGCCTAAACTTCGAAGAACAGAGACAAGAAACGGAGTCTCCGTTTCTTGTCTCTGTTCTTCGTGATGTTAAATAGCCTTTAACCTTTCTCAAAAATTGGGCTAATAAATGCAAAAAGAATCTTTCAAATCCGACTGGCAGTTCCAGAGATCATCGCGCATCATCTTTCGATTTCACCCGTGTTTTGATTGAATAATTTGAACAAAAACGGTTATTGTGACTTAACTGTAGTAGTTAAACATATAACCCGCGGACTTTTTTATAGATAATGATGAGTACACAGATCATAAAAACACAGTGAGTACTTTAAACATGTAGTACATTACTTTTATGTACCTATCATTAATCGTTTTCCCAGCGCACGCTAAGTAGTTACTTTTATAGGTAAATTTTTGATACCTTGGGTTACGTTAAGGCTCCTTCAAACAGGCGCGACACGCGACGCGACACAAAGGCACCGCGTGTAGCACTACAAGCGGTGCCTTTGTGTCGCGCTTGTTTGTAAGAGTCTTTATTCCAATTTTCGGGTGGACTTCATGGGATTAAAAAAAATGTGGCCTATGTTACTTCTTGATAATTTGGCTTTCTATTGGTGAAGAAATGGTTAAAATTGGTATAGTTTCGGAGCTTATTCGGTACAAACAAACAATCAAAAATATCTTTCCTCTTCATAATATAGTATAGATATCGACGTCCAACTACTAGAAAATGAATCGTTATCTGAAGGTACTTACTTATACAGGGATGCTGTGGAAACATTATTTAGCTAATCATGTAGCCTACATAGTAGGTACTTTTATGGCACAGCCACCGATTATTTATTTATCATGAACAGTGATAGGAATAGGTAGTGCCTATTAGCCTAAACTTCGAAGAACAGAGACAAGAAACGGAGACTTCCTTAGGACTAACTTTTTTTCCGAGACATCTGTCCCGAAATTTCGAGACAACACATAAATACATTTCAAAAAAATGTTATTTGGAATAAGTACGAGTAATTCGTCTATATTTACCTAAAGTTTGCGACTAGATATATCATAATAAATAACATACACAGTCGTTACAACCATAAAATTTTCTCAATTTTTTTTTGGAGAACATTTTGTAAATGACTTGTTGATCGTAATACACAATGAATCACAATGTTTGAATAAGAAGCCGTACACGTTTCGAAGTAAATATCTTCTTTCTAGCTCACTCTCGGCTACGTTTAATGAGATTTCTAAAGTTCAAGTGTAAAAAAGGCATTATATGTAACACATAATATGATTTAAAAGAGTGTCCATGGAGTTTCTTGCACGTTCTTCTCCATAGATACCTACTCTTTGGAACGTGCAATTTAGCTTCACTTTTCTTGGACTGACCGACACTTGACTATTCAAAAGTGCCCGTAAATGGTCTATTTGAAATAAATGCTTTGATTTTGATTTTATCAGTATTTAAAATAAATAAATAATTCATTTATTTGCCAGAATGTAGGTATACAAAGTGGTATGATCTTAATATTAATGAGGTCCCTTTACATTCTACCGTTATACATGATGTGCAAATATTTAGTTACAAATGAAAATACAAATACCTTTTTTTCTTTCATCTTAATGAAAGATATTTCTAAAGTATATTTAAAAATGTGCATGATATTAAAATAATTGCATAATAATGGTATCACATTATCACATTTTACGGCAGCGCGTTTCGTTATCTATTCTTAGAAATTACAAAAGGTAACCGCCATGGTCGCATACCTGTGCGGCGCGGGGAGGGTCTACATACCCCCTCCCCCCCTACTCCTTACCGCCCCGCGTGCGCGCAGGTTACCTTCACTTCAATCCTGTACTTCGGTTGGTTAAGTGCGCATCTTCCTGTATTGTTTTTGTGAATATTGTTTTTCACCCTCGCTCGTTTTTTGGTTCATTGGATCTTCTTAATACGAATACTTTGGCTTGAATTTATGGATTACGATTTGCTGCAATAACATTGTTCCTGTCTCTCTACATCAAATAATACGGTAAGTCAACATTTATTACTTTTTAATGTTTTGGCTAAAGTTATTTATTTTATTTCTTGTAGGGAAACAAACAGTAAGTTATATATAAAGACGAACATTAATGTATATATTATTTTATCTTAAACTAGCAATTTGACAGTCTAGATTGATATGCAATTGTATGAACTTGATATTTTTTAGTGGAGTTTTTAAGATAATTATTGTGTATGAAACGTAGTTAAAGAAAAAAAACATACGCATTTAACTTTTGGTTCAAATATAAAAGTGAACTTCAATACTACCAAGCATAGTAATGTTATATCTTTAGTGTCATAAAGAATTGCTAAGGTGGACGAATTCTATCAAAATATATTATTTTTCTGGCCGGTTCTTTTAATATTTGAACCAAAAAGGAATATGTCTTTTGCGCATTGACTAAAATGCGAAAAAAAAATTTCAATAACAATGATGTTACGCGTGTTCATATTATCTAACCGTTTTTCTTTATTAGAGCGTAAAATGAAAGAATAAAATCTTTAAATCAATACAATCGATGCACCTGCGCTGGAATGCGCGCACCTCTCCCGTTTTCCTTTCCACCTATAAAGGTTCGTTATTCCTTTTGAGGCATGGAAAACTTAAATTTTTATTTTATTTTAGGTACTTGCCATCGTACATCTTTTTGGAGACCAGTAAGATTGGAGATGGCGAACAAGCCTAAGAAAGCAACAGTACAAAGTTGGATTGGACTTCATCCTGAATTATATTACGACCCGGCCAGTAATTTGATTTACTGTTCTAAGTGCGAGAGCAGTATAACAGCTAAACTTAGTAGTGTCAAGAGGCATGTTAAAGGTCCGAAACACAAAGGGACAAGTAAAAAACCAAATGAAGAATTTTATTTGGACCTAGTACAATTTCTCATATTATGTAATATACCTTGGATTCAACCCCGCTTTCAAAAAATTCTTCCATAAATATGTTTGCTGCAATTGTACAAATCGACAAAAGCTTCCTGAGCAATCATTGCTGAGAAAAGTTTATTTAGATAAGATTTTTAAAACTAAAATTGACTCGATTTATGAACAAATTGCAAATCAAAAGCTGTGGATATCTTTAGACGAGACAACTGATTTTTTAGGCAGACACATGGTACATTTACTTGTAAAACCTTTAAATGCGATCACACAAAAACCATTTTTAGTTGCTTGCAAAGTACTAGAAATTGTTAATGGGAGCACAATTGCCCAATTTGTAATAGACTGCTTTGAAAATATGTGGTGCGATTTGTATGAATCCAAAGTAGGAGACGTTGCTGTATTATGCACTGATAGTGTAGCATATATGCTAAAAGCGGGACGTGTGCTGAAAAATTATTTGCCCAACATGATACACGTCACTTACTTAGCACATGCACTGAATCTCGTGGCAGAAAAAATACGATACGAATACTCAGATGTAGATGAATTAATTTCAAACGTAAAAAAAATATTTTTAAAATCACCTAATAGAGTGCGCTTGTTAAAAAACACCTTTCCCCACATGCCGCTTCCTCCAGAACTCGTTATTACAAGATGGGGTACTTGGTTGGAGGCAGTGTCATATTATGCAAAATATTATGATCAAATTAAAACAATTGTAAATCTTTTAAGAAGTTCCGACGCGCTATCTATTAGGTGTGCCAAAAATGTTCTTCAAAAGGAAAACTTGAAATCGGACTTGGACTACATTGAGGAATATTTTAAAGATATACAAATTGGATTAAAGATATTACAAAAATCGAATTTAACTCTAACGGAATCCTTTGAAATATTTGATCATGTGAGAACTGTGCTTAGCTGGTGTTCATCTGAGCTTATAAAAAATAAACTCGTAAATGTCATGGACAGAAATCCCGGTTTAGATAAAATTAGAGACATATGTGAAGCGATAACAGCAGGAAAGGATGAGCGATCATACTATATGTACGCGCCTTTAACCTCGGTTGATGTTGAAAGGTCATTTTCAATTTATAAATGGATTCTTAACATAAAAAGAAATCGCCTGACAGTTGAAAATATAGAAAAAATTATGATTGTGTATTTTAACTTAGATGACTCATCTGACAAAGAAAATTTCGGTTCTGATACTGAACTTGACGAATCGAATCACGATGATTAAATTAAAATCGTTCTTTATTTTTTATGGTATTATATAAACACACAAATAAAGATTTTCAAATTCTTAGCAATTTTTGATGCATCAAGTTCTTTATCAAAACCGAACAGTTAGTAGTTCAGTATTAAAACTGATTGTCCTAAATGCTTCAAATATTAATTTGTAAACTTCAAAGGTTAATTTGTACTTTGATTTGAGTAAAAATTGCATCCCTCAACGTCAGTAAAATAAATATGACATAGATATTTAAAGATAGATAAACATAAATTTGTTTCTTAAATCTTTCCTTCTGTACATTTTGTTTCATGGTTTCCAATTACGTCATATTTTAAAATAATATAAATATACATATATTTGTTACAACAATATTCTCTGTGTTTTATTTTTCCTTTAGAGCCCATTAATTATTTAATGAACCTAGAGCGATATCGACCGGCGATTTTTGAGCATTTTTTCTTTCGTTTTTTTTTTTGCATAGAAATCTCCAAAAATCGCCAGACAATATCGGTGGTGTGAAAGGACCCTTACGTTTTTTTTTAACTAGTTAATGCCCGCGGCTTTTCCCGCGTGTACTATTGTTTTTGAATCCCATGGGAACTATACTTTTTTTTTAATAGGAAGTAGCATATGTGCTATTCCACACCTTAATCTATATCACTACCAAAATCAGCATTTTCAGTGGCATTGAGTAATGGACATCCATACAAACTATCACATTTATAGACAAACTTTAGATAAATATAGACGAATTACTTATTCCAAATAACACATTTTTTTAAATGTATTTAAGTGTTGTCTCGAAATTTCGAGACAGATGTGCCGGAAATAATTTAGTCCTAAGGAAGTCTCCGTTTCTTGTCTCTGTTCTTCGAAGTTTAGGCTAATAGGCACTACCTATTCCTATCACTGTTCATGATAAATAAATAATCGGTGGCTGTGCCATAAAAGTACCTACTATGTAGGCTACATGATTAGCTAAATAATGTTTCCACAGCATCCCTGTATAAGTAAGTACCTTCAGATAACGATTCATTTTCTAGTAGTTGGACGTCGATATCTATACTATATTATGAAGAGGAAAGATATTTTTGATTGTTTGTTTGTACCGAATAAGCTCCGAAACTATACCAATTTTAACCATTTCTTCACCAATAGAAAGCCAAATTATCAAGAAGTAACATAGGCCACATTTTTTTTAATCCCATGAAGTCCACCCGAAAATTGGAATAAAGACTCTTACAAACAAGCGCGACACAAAGGCACCGCTTGTAGTGCTACACGCGGTGCCTTTGTGTCGCGTCGCGTGTCGCGCCTGTTTGAAGGAGCCTTAACGTAACCCAAGGTATCAAAAATTTACCTATAAAAGTAACTACTTAGCGTGCGCTGGGAAAACGATTAATGATAGGTACATAAAAGTAATGTACTACATGTTTAAAGTACTCACTGTGTTTTTATGATCTGTGTACTCATCATTATCTATAAAAAAGTCCGCGGGTTATATGTTTAACTACTACAGTTAAGTCACAATAACCGTTTTTGTTCAAATTATTCAATCAAAACACGGGTGAAATCGAAAGATGATGCGCGATGATCTCTGGAACTGCCAGTCGGATTTGAAAGATTCTTTTTGCATTTATTAGCCCAATTTTTGAGAAAGGTTAAAGGCTATTTAACATCACGCTACGACTCTTGGGAGCTGAGCGAAAAGGAAAAAGTCAAAAAGATCGCTAAACGAAGTAATACATCGCCTGATGGGATGCGACGCGGTGGGTCGGGGGCCGAAATTTCACGCGAATGAAGACGCGGGCTAAAGCTAGTTTTACATAAACAGCAGACAATCGGGTCTCGATACCGACGGAGCCGTACAAAAAGTAACTCATTTAGGAAGGCCCGACCGGGAGCGCAGGAATTAATGAAGGTGAACAATAATTTAGGGTTTAATTAAAAGTGCAGCCCCCCGTGGCGCCGCCCCCGCACCCCGCGCCCCCCGCGCTCCCCGCCACACAATTATTATTTCTACATAATTTGTGAAAGCTGTAATTTAATAAAACTCACTACCAACCTTGTCTAAGATGGTAGGGCATTTGAGAATTTTGTTAATATGGAGTTATGAGAGCAGCTTGTCTTTTGTAGCCTGCTTCTAATGAAATATTTTGTTTTCTTCTTTGATAACCTGGTTTTGATTACTATACAAAGTTTTATTGTTTATAATGTTATTTGAAACGATTTATGAAGGTAAAGATTTGTATGCTTTCAAGACAAAAAAACATGATTGACGCGTCTTTATCATAAAAAAAAACAAACTTTCAGACAATACTAAGAAGACAGTTTCAAAGTTCTGAATAGTTATTTTTTTTTTAAGCACGTCCGTAGAATTAGACCTGTTAAATAAATAAATATTGTATGAGCCTTCATCCCACTGGCTACCTGTACGTCGGTTATTTACAGCCCATTTTAAAACAACAAGTGATTTACAATTACCAAAAATACTTGAATAAACAAACATTTGGAGTGTCAACGTCTTTTCTCACCGGTATCGAGTTGAACAATACGCATTGAGCTCGACCCCGAACTAAAAGAATGGCGATTATTCTACAAATCACTGTTATTACGGGACCACAATGGACTTGATGAACAAGGGGGATAAATAATAGCAACGCACTAGCGATCGAGATGGATCTACTTTATTTCTATGAAGAAATACTTACGTTCTAAATATTACTCGCCATAAAATAACGCCATGCATTCAGAGTGGTACCTAAATTAATTAAATACAAAAAATATAATTAAAATAAAATATTTATTCTCGGATTTGGTCTTTAAAGCCGTAAAAGAAATATTTCTGTAAAATAGACTCAGCATGTTGTACGCACACTGAGCAATTACGAGTTCTTTATCGTCAACCCATGAATGAGTTAAACGATGTTTGAGATACCAGCCCATTAAGAAACACGTGTCCTCTGAAGTTTTTCCTGCGTCTGTAATATTTCCCGGACACTTGCAGGTGCAAAAAGTATTATGTGATCAGTTGATCACAAATAACAATGCATCCGTGACACTACGTCAGGGCTGCGCGTAGCGGCGCGCGCGCACCACCCTTGACGCACAAAACAATGGCGCTGCGACGAAACTCGAAACCGAACGGAAGTGCGCGGACCCCCGGGATGCGGCGATTTTCTTGCGCTCGCGCTCTTAAAACTTTCAACGGCAGCAAAGAGGGCTAATGGGCAATAGCATTTTTGTTATCGGCGACGCATTGAAGTCAACTCGCGACGCTCATTGTTCAAGCGTATAATTATCCGCGCATTCTTTTATTGTTGCGCATAAAATCAAAGAATATGTTATATTCATTTTCCCCTGACTTTTGACTCGGAGCGTATTGAGCAAACTCAATGGAAGACGGTTAAATGTTCTCACGAGTTACTGCGTTTTAAGGACTGTTAGAGCTAGGACGCCTTTTAAAAGAACTACCTCGTAGGTAGGTACTTGTAAATTAAACGACTGAAGTTCATTAGCATTTATAGTTTTCACATATGTAGTAGGCTACATTTGAATGACAAACAGAAAATTGTTATTTATTTATTTAACAGTTTATGTACACACATATAAACAGACAAGAAGAAAGGAACAGAAAAATACGTACAAAGGTGATGCTTAATTCTAAAGTTCCAGCTTACCTGCGATAGGACAGTAGACAAAGAGATGTAGACACCGTGTGTAAGAGTAGAAGAGAAAACAAAATACATAAAAACTATTCACTAATTTAAATATACAATAAGAGAATATACTTACATAAATACATACTTCTAATATAAATATCACTAAAATACTTATATATAATTAATAGTACAAAATAATAAATACATAATATGCAACTATGGCAAAGTGGAAAGATAGTGTTCTTTCACTCTTCTTTTAAAAACAGCAACAGTTTTGCAGTCCCTAATGTCAGGCGGGAGTGAATTCCACAGCCGAACCGCGTGCTCAGTGAAGGAGTAGGAGTAGAAGTCGGTAGAGTGGGGAGGGGATTTAAGGAGATTTCTAAGATGCGACCTGCATTGTTGTTGAATCCGGATGTATTTATAGCATTTCAATGACACTTATAATAAGTAATACCCTAAGATAGTTATACGCCTTTGTTTCACTATCAACACATTTATCTCGCAAGCAGTCGTATAAGATAACGGCACACTTACATTATTTATTTGAATTTTACGACATCATCGAACGTTATAATAGCCCAATTCTGTCGATTAGAGGTACCTCAGTCAAGTAGTCGAGGTCCATATGTCGAAGTTGAACAACGTTTTGTCGCCAAGTGCAAAGTACGTACTTACTCCCCTACGAAGGTTTGAGTCACGTGCGCGTACGTCAAGAGGTTAGATAATGCCTCCTTGTGTGATCATTTGATCACTACTCTAATCGTTCATTGAATCATTGAGTATTTAAAGCTCTTGTAATGTCGTTCTGTGTTTAACACGTGTCGTCTGATTTAATGAATGATTAATGCAGTATTTACTATGTAAATGTACACGGAAATGAGCCTTAGGTATTTACATATCTCTCGCGTCCGGCCCTGGTTCAGGCCATGGTACGGAGCGAGAGGGCATGGGCAGCCGTCATCTCCTTCTGCGAAGCAGTAATGCTCGCAAAGGAGGAGGCGGGACGGTTGAGGGAAAGGCAAGTTTCGCACCCTCTCGCCCCTAGCCGCCGCAGGAGACGCCCTGGGCGTCGGGAATCCCGGGCGGATTTCCGGCCACTGTAGGCGCGGGCTTGCGGACGGTGAGCAATGGGTAGCTCACCGTCCGGTAAGGACCAGGCCCGGGTCGACGGCGCGTTGTATTCTACGCGCGCCTCAAAGAGATGTCGTCAGCACAAGTGTAGGGGTCCACTAGGGCCGATGTCTGCCGGGGTCGCGGGAAGGTACTAAAGGGTCACCGAGGCCCCTGGCAACACAGGCAACAGGAAGGAATACGGGTGGGTTTTAGTCAGTAAGAGTCTGACACACCCTTCCGCTCCGCCCAGAGCGGGAGAAGTTATTTGATGATTTCCCATCCAAAAATAAAAGGTATTTACATATTGATAATAATAGGATTCAAAATAATAGTAGAGACTGATTAAGACTGATGAATTGTTGTCAAATCTTATGGTATTCTTTGACCAAAGTAACAAAAGACAATCATATGACATAACATGTGACAATAGTTTAAATTGAGAAAACTTAATAAGTAGGTACCTTCTATATTTATCATCAAACACCTTTACAGTTTTGTCATCAAGGCGAAGATGATTAGTGTAGTCAATTTTCGTATTAACAAATTTATTACCACAATCAACTCAGCCTATCGCAGTCCACTGCTGGACATAGGCCTCTCCCAGTCTGACCCAGCCACCTTCTTAAGGTCGTCGGTCCATCTAGCTGGGTAGCGTCCCACACTACGCTTGCCGATACGCGGTCTCCACTCCAGGACTCGTCTGCTCGAGCTGTCTTTTTGCTCCATCGGCCATCGGTACTTCGACAAAAATGGCCAGCCTACTGCCACTTCAGTTTGCTGACTCTGCAAGCTATGTCGGTAACTCCGGTTCTTTTCTGGATAATTTATTACCTGCTAAAAATATTTTCAGCAAAGACAAAAAGCCTTCTCAGAATATCATTGCCATGATTACCTATCACCTTACTTAGAAAAGCATATACATAATGTCTATTTTGTGCAAAATTTATATCTAAATATGAAGGTATGCAATGTAAATAGGTAGGTACTAGTAAAGCCCGTCCCAGCCTCCGACGGCGCCAACCATACATTTACAGTGTAATAAAACGTTATCATCTTGTCTGGATAGTTATTCTCTTATGTTAGACTGCCCATCGAGAAACTTCTACATGTTAGCTTAATAGCCCTTCATATTGAAGTGAAAGAAATGACTAAATTATGACAGCATGAAGTTCGACTTCAGCGGTTTTCATTATCATCCTCATGGTGGAAAGCCTATCACTTTTTTCGCATATCTAATAGATGTCTTTGTCACTTACCGTGTCGATCGCAACAATAATTTTCCCAGATTTCCATCTGGAATTTCTCAGTAGCAGCCCGGAGACTGGATTTGTGCCCGGTTTATGGCAATAGGCTCGCCCCCTATTACATGTGACTTAAACATAACTGGCGAAATGTGGGTGTACTACAGGTACACCTCTGCCCAACCCTTCGGGGAAACAAGGCGTTATGTTATGTTATGTTTTATGTTCTCCCAGATTTTCTGTATCTCCTTGTTGTTTGGCCGAGGCTTCTTTTGCTAAGCTTCAAAGAGGAAAACATTGAAAGGCTCTACACTGACTTAAAGCCGATGACGACGCGAGACCTTGGCTCAATATAAAAATAACTAGTTAAAAAACGAATACACGTGTTTGTATAACAAAAGAGTTTGCCTAACAAAAAACAACAGTTGATTTACATTTACAACAAAGTGTTTGCATCTGTCAACTGGCAACACGTTGACTTCATAATTTACGATTTGTATATAGAGATATTATATACCGTAACCATGGGCGGTTTAACCAGGGTCGAAGAGTAGTGGACTTTTTTCAACAAATATAATTTGTTTGATTTGTAAAGAGTGAATGGTTGCAGTAGGCCTGTATTACGTTGGCTCCGCAGTCATTGTTTGGTGCTCGCGGGTGTCCGCGGAACCCCGCCATTTGCCCCGCAGGGTTCTCCTAAAGACCCAATGCTATGTTAATTCTGGAGTCACCAAATGCCCTGTTGAATTTGTCAGCAAAGAATGGACTCTTGCCCTTTGAACGTCATTATTCGCGGGCTCGACAATGTACCATGCAATATTGGTATTATGATTCAATACGAATTGGTTTCCGAACCGTTCTTTAACCGCACAAAACTGTGATTTTGGTGTTTCATGTTCTGATTTGTCTACTTTACTTTACAGTGCTTATAGTCGATTGTTTTAATAGAAAGTTTGGACACAAAAACATCACACTAGCATTCTGAAAAAGGATTTTGGAAAACGTCTCTAGGCAGTCTTCAGAACCGATTGTATCCGCTGATAATATTGTATTGATGTCTTATTTCTCTAACGGAAACAGAATAAGATCTGTAGATAATTTGGGGAGATATTGTCTGTTATGTTCAATTAAAACGAAATGATCGGTGTTATGGTCGAGGGTGTGACCAATTGCGGCGGACGTGTCCCCACGGAGCTGAGCTCGGTGGTCACAGCGTGACTCTCTTGTCACTCCCACCGAATTACAGTTATTATTTTAACTTTAATACTTACATTTCCTATTTTTGTTTGAAATTTGTAATTGCAACTAGTACTGTACTTATCTTCTTAAGCCGACCCCAACACAGTTGGGATAACGCTAGGCAGATGATAAATGTACACATCTTCTTTGAAACTAGGATCAGCTTTAGCTTCCTGTTGATAATGTACAGTGCGGTCACTTATGAGAACGAGTTCAGCAGAGACATCAAAACCGCGCTGGTATGATGATTAAAAAGTCGGGTGAGTTCTAGGCTCTTTTAGTTTCTGTAAAATTGAACAGTAAATCGGTAGCTATTTACTTATGCTGGAAGGCACCTACATAGGTATCAGCAGAACAAAAATACTACCAAAGGGCGTGTTGTTCAGGACGGCTGCATTTTCTTTACTTACCTTTTACCTTCCTCTTTACACCAGATGCTGAAAGAAGACTGTAAGAAAGAAAGCTAAGCTCTTAGATGAGATGCTCAAGAGATGCTCAGAGCGATGGCTGAGATAAATAAATCTACATCCACACACCTTGTTATAAAGTTTAAAATCATAGGGTTATTTTTAAGAAGATGCAACACAGAAAAGAATTCTATCTCAACTACAAGCTGCTTATTTTTATTTAGGTACAATAACATCTGTCTATATTTTAGAATTAAATTTAAATTTGTTAAAATACGATTGTCTCTAACTATATCACGTTGTTGTTGTAAATTATTTGGTTTTTACATTGGTACAAAAGTGGTCGAGGCAACTGCGCGGGCGCTGCGCCGTCGCCGCGCCGACCAGCGGGGCGCCGCGCGCCGCCGGCGCAGGCTGCCCCTGCATAAATACAACAAATATCGAAGAATACATTTGAATACGTATGTGTTATTTACTAAAATTAATTTATTCATGCTTTCGGAAGAAAACTCTGGCGCTTCCAATAACTGATAACTGAACGCCGATAACAGATATCTTATGATTCATTCAACTTGATCCTTGTTTCTGCTTGCTTTTAATTATGAAGGTATGACTAATGTACGTCTGCACTTGCGTCGAAAGCTTGTTTTATTTCTGTTGTTCCACTGAGGTTGTTTGTTCTTGCCGAGCACCAGGAAATACCTACCTATGTAGATTGTCTTGTCTTCATTAAACATTTCAAATGCTTTCTGCAAAGCAAAAGACAAAACGTTTTTCCTTTATACATAAAATGTAACGAAATCAAGTACTTACTTACCTACTAAGTACCTACGACTTTTTGGAGAGTTCAAATCCGTCGCTTGTTTTGACCACAGATCGAATTAATTATTATTTAAAGGATCCATACATAAGGAGCAAGTTTTTCGTCTCTTCACTAATTGTGTCCTTAGTATTAATAAAGGACTTGTTAGGGCATCTTCACCATTATCCTCTTGCAATTATCCCACAAATCAACGATTGAAAAAAAAACTGTACCTTTTTTGGAACACCGGGAATTCTACTAAGATTTTGAAAACGCAAACACCGTCGTAGCCGTTTCTTCGATTCACAATTTACGCCTGAAATAATTAGACACATACTCGTATGTATGTGTCTAATTATTTCAGGCGTACATACATACATTTATGTATGTACATACATACATAACATCACGCCTTGTTTCCCCGAAGGGTTGGGCAGAGATGTACCTGTAGTACCTACACCCACATTTCGCCACTTATGTTTAAGTCCCATGTAATAGGGGGCGAGCCTATTGCCATCAACCGGGCACCAATCCAGACTCAAAAGATTGCATTCAAAATATGCGTATTAGGTAATTGAAAACTCTGGCTCAAAATATTTTTGATACATAGCATACTTTAATTTTAAACAATTTTTATTTGGTTTGGTGCTCTTCGTTGTTTTATTTTGGTTCTAGCGCATTGTTGCGCTCTCTTTTTTCGAATGTGGAAGTAATTGACTCTGTCACTTTCTTATCCCGCCCAGTTCGCTATGATTTATTTTTTACATATCACCTTCAGCTGAGGAGTATTTCGGATTCGGTTCTTCTTCTCGTTTTCATCTTCAGCAGCATATGAAAAGCTCCTTAATTTTCACTGGGACGCGCTAGTTTTCATCCTGTTGGAAAATAGTGCGAATTTACTACGCCTTTGATAATTCCCGACATCCCTACCGTAGCTTGCAATTTATGCAGTAATTAGGTTATGTCCTACTTACTTACTTACTACATCAACTGCATCCTCTTTGCTGGATTCGTTTTCTCCTCAACCAATCGTTATGTCTCCTGACAAAGTTAATTTTTAGGGTTCCATACTTCAAAAGGAAAAATCGGAACCCTTATAGGATCACTTCGTTGACCTTCTGCTAGTCTGTCAAGGCACTTTCTTTCAGAAACGCGTGAAGATCATCATTCTCCTGCCCTTCTCCCAATTTATTTGTGGTCGGCGCAACATGTCCCGTTCTTCCATACTTCTATATATTAGTCGTCATCTCGATAGTCACTACCTTTCTAGCCATACGAGTATCATCTTTCACACAGTCCATCCATCATTTCTTTGATCTTCCCCTACTCGTATCTAGCTATCCACGTGCATACTCAAAACTTTCCTGGCGACATTTCCCACCCTTTCAGACTTCCTCTTATATACCCATTTCTTATTTTATCCATTCGGGTAACACCACACATCCCTCTTAGCATTCTCATCTCAGCAGCATGCAATTGCCTTTTATTTGTCTCTGTTCTCTATTGTTCCCGTGACCTGCCGCCATTTCATCCATCCAGTGTTAATTCTGTGCTTAACCGTCCGATCTGCTTCGCCATCGCTTTGCACGAGTGAACCGAGATAACGCGCGAAAGTCAGAGCAAACCGGGAAAAACGCGCCATTATTTTCTACTTGTGCATAGAGTATTAATAAATATATAAAATAAATACCTAGGTAAGTACATTTGTATCTAGGTATTTATAAAAACTAAACTAACTAACTAAGTTTAGCTCCAGGGCATACTTTCCTAAGCTCAAAAAGAGAGACGAAATGTTTTTTTCTCGACTACTTTCGAGAAACAAACGCTGGAATGAAATCATTTAGACACATACAGTAGGTACTGGTGTAATTGTAAATCTTGTTAATAGTATTTTTTCGCGACTTATAATACAAGTTACTACACTTATTACACTGTAAGTAATTTATGATCGAAGTTAATGTTCAGTTTCCGCACTTGGCCGTCGCTGCTCAGACAAATTGGCCAATTAATCATTGTTTAATGTCGCTTCCACAATCTTATCGGAGAGTAGGTACACGCTCGCTTCATGTAATGGTTTGTATACGTCTGTTTTAAACGATAGACTAATAAGTTATGATTTAACATTGTTTTAATTGGGTAATCACTTTGTGCCATGTATTTTTTCAAATAATTTAGCTCATGTGACCAACTATTGTAGCGACAACACCCCGCCCTGTCTTTGTCTTTGGAAAAATAAGTAGGTACCCAAAAGGTCTGGAAAATAAATAAGGGATTATTTCAAAACAAATGAATCAGAAAACGTTCTATCGCGGGTGTGGATATCGGACCACTTTCAAAATAAAATCCCACTGCTCACGATGAACACATCTTTTTTTGCGTCGACCAATATTTTTTTTTCGTTTGTTTAAATCTATTTGTGAGGCTCTATTACAAATACAAATTTCGCGCCCTCTCGCCCCTAGCCGCCGCAGGAGACGCCCTGGGCGTCAGGAATCCCAGGCGGATTTCCGGCCACCGTAGTCACGGGTTTGCGGACGGTAAGCAATGGGTAGCTCACCGTCCGATACCGAACCAGGTCCGGGTCGACGGCGCGTTGTGTCCCACGCGCACCTCAAAGGGATGTCAGCACAAGTGTAGGGGTCCACTAGGGCCGATGCCTGCCGGGGTCGCGGGAAAGGCCGAAAGGGTTATCGAGGCCCCTGGCAACACAGCCAACGGAAGGAACACGGGTGGGTTTTAGTCAGTAAAAGTCTGACACACCACAAGTTATTTGATAATTTCCTAAACAAAAAAAAAAGCCTCTGTTACAATGATCATCACAAATGTCTGACCACCCTGTACACGTTCTTTTTTTTTTCATTTACAAAAACAAGGGCTCGGCAAAAATCTGATGTGGCGATGCTATTGATTGATGAGCATACCTAAGCGTTACTATTGGTCCGATTTGCATACCCGCGATAGTACCCATCTACCTGTGGAATGTGGATGCCCGTTTGTAGTGCCACTTACAAATGGAGTGCTTTGATTTGATTATTTAAATACTGGAACCCGAAATTCTATTTTTAAATAACCTTAAAGATGTCGTTTTCATTTGACAATTGAGGTTTATTTTATAACCCCAATTTTCAAATATTTATCAATTACAATTAAATAATGCTATTCAAACAATAATTGACTGAAAAAGTGCTGAGTATAATGTTAAACCTTCTAAAGAGAAACAGATGAAAGAGTTTAGGGATTCCCTTTAGGGTTTGTTAACACTTCCATCACAAAATTTTCGAATAGAGTAATAGACTATAGGTAGCAATTTGAATGTCCAATGTCTCTATTGAAAAATTTCAACTCATTTTTGTAAAATTTTCAAAGTAACGATTCCTGTCTAATAAAACCAATCGAATTATCCATATTGAACTCCACGCTATCTATTTACCTCTTTTATTATGTACTACGTGAAGGTACAAAGCCCAGTAATTGCAATCATAAATATCGCTCCTGCGCCATTTATAACCGGTCTGGGTCCATCTATTAGATGGCTGTCGGTAGGTACCCCATTTTCACTTACGATGTTATTTATTTACCTCTGCCTTTCTGTGGGTGTGAGCAATTGTTTCGTGGTCTCTGTGGGGAAATAAACAACTGTTATGTAGGGTCGTGGTGATAATCGAGTGTGAACTTGGTTTTTTCGATAAGTAGGTGCATAGTTGTTCTAAGACCAAAATATGCGTTCATTCTAAAGTAGCCAAAAAAATAATAGCTGTGTACCTACCTACCAACCTTACCTTACCTTATATTTAACCTGGTACCTTAGATTTAAAATTAAATGGTAAGTGTGATATGATATTATAAGGGGTGAATTTCAAAGAGAAAGTAGGTTTTTAAACAGGCTAGCGATTTAGATACCTGCATCCTTCGAGGGGGTGATTATACCCGTCATCCTGAACAACGTTCTCTACAAAAGCCATATTTTCTATTTCGTTCAGGCCCGTGAAATAAAGGTAGTACATAGTGAGTACTTACTTCAATTTCTTCGTCAAGTGTACTTGGCGCAGTCAGCCCCTCTCAAAAACTTGCGGACTTAACAATCTTTTTACCCAAGCTTATATTCTCGTATCTGAAGGTCGTCTGATACTTACGATAAAATAAGATAAGAAAGGATATCTTCCACTATAGAATGAAAGTAACGGTCAAAATGGTTTCAGTTACAAGTGTTTAATTTTAAAATATTATTTAAATGAAAATAAATATAAGGTTCTATAGCTGTCGCGTTTTTGCATGGCAATAGCGGTCATTGCCACCTACATTTTCTAGCATTTTTTATTTTCAAAACGTGTGTTCATTAACGAAAAGCCATTATTGTTTGAGTTCCTACTGAGAGATATGAGGAAAAGGGCAATGACCGCTATTGCCATGCTAAAACGCGACAATTATAGGATTCTTAAAGACCCTATTTACGACTTTAGCACTTATGGTCATGGTAAACCTACTTAGATTTAGAGAAGGAAAGCTTTTGTTTTATTGCTACGTCGGCGGCAGTTGTCCGCGCGTCTACAACTGCCGCCGATGAGTGTCGTCGGCTGCAGTTGCCTCTGCCGTTGGCAACGTGCCGCTCGTGTATATCAATCAGACTTTACTGTTATAGCTAACTGAATTAAGAAAATTGCATTACAAAACAAAAAGAGTTGAGTTGTAGATTTTTGAATTTGGATTTGGAGAGAGTTCAGAAGAAAGGTTTCAGTGTTGGAAGAACGAAGTCTCATCCATTGAGACTACACACTAGGTACGCTGCAGTTGCATACACTTTTATGCCTTCTCACTTTAAATAACTACTTATACCTATAATATTTGAGTATGTAACTTACAGTTTATTTAGTATACAATATAAATATTTTGCTAAAGTGGGCGGTCGTTAAGGCGTGGCTGTCCGCGGCCCCTCCTAAGATACACACCCACAACGAAACAGGTTCGCAATTACACATCGCTGTGGGTTTAGTAATGCTTTATACGTACATAATAAAATAATATAGTTCTAAATATACCAGTGAAGGAACACTTTGTTACAGTAACAAGCATAATGTTATTACGTGTTATCATCGCTTTGTTGTATTGATGATAATAGCTTAACGATTTAAAATCAGCCCTTTAAGACGCTGACAACACCTAAACCGCGGTCCCTGTCAGATTGCATAGAAAAGAAAGAGAAGCGCGATCACACAACGCTTGTAATTTATTGCAAAATATGAAGTAATTATCTATTTACTCAAAATTGAGTTGAGTAATCGAAAATAAAAAACAACCAAGTTCTGCATTCAAATAAGACGTTCTTGTTATTAATTAAATATGTAACGTATGTTCATATTTGATACAGATATTTTGGATTAGAACTCAAAGTAAGAGGTTAGTTTAACGTTAGTTTGTATCGAGATTTTGTTTTCAAAACGTGTTTTGGTAACAACCAAGTTCTGGGAAATATGTTCAAAATTAACATATATTTTTTCCGCTACCACAAACTATACAGATTTGGCAATTTTTTTTCTTAAGAGAAGCCTATTTTTGTCAATTGGGTCTTGTCAGCGCCTTAAAGTCGACCGCATAACAGTGGTAACCTGCACTTCGAAAATCGCCCTTCTGATAGGACATAGATAAATTACCACTTATGTGACAGTTGAGTTTGTACCCTAATCTAATAGACTTAGCAATAGATTAGGGGACAAACTTCTTTCTGCTAATTAAGAGGCCGACAACACCTAAAGCGCAGTCACTGTCGGACTGCATAGAAAAGAAAGAGAAGCGCGATGACACAACGCTGGTAATTTATTGCAAAATATGAAGCAATTACCGATTTACAAAAAAGCTATATATAGTATAAAAAAAATAAAACACTATTATGCTAATATGTTGCTTGTAGAATAATCTGACAAAAAATCAGAATGATTGCATGTATATTAGTATGGTTTTAATCGTTAAAATAATTTTTTAGAGGTATCTTCGTGATTTTTTTCTATCGTATCAAATTAGTTGTATTATGTTTTCAATACACTATCTACCTAGCATATATCCTGAAGAAAATCATATATTTTTCTGATTTTTTTTACGGCAGTGGATCATATACTTTTAGGCATTATAAAACTTACAAAATTTGCGTTTAGGTCCTCTTAAATCAATATCAAACATTATTGAGTTGTTGTTCTTATCACGCGCTTACCTATAGAATGTTCGACACTTACATATTATGGTTGCCAATTACTGTACTCTAATATAGAGTAGGCACATACTAGGTACCTACTGTAGAGATTCTTAATCATGCAGGCTTTTTTTTTTGTTTTGTCGGAAATCATCAAATAACTTCTCCCGCTCTGGGCGGAGCGGGAGGGTGTGTCTGACTCTTACTGACTAAAACCCACCCGTATTCCTTCCGTTGCCTGTGTTGCCAAGGGCCTCGGTAGCCCTTTTGTACCTTCCTGCGACTTGCCCTACACTTGTGCTGACGACACCTCTTTGAGGCGCAGGCTTTGAGATGCAGGAATCTCTAAACGAATCATATAAACGATATTACAAATTAATGATAGCAAAATAAAATAAAAAACTGAGAGTCAGCCTAGCAAGCTGACCGAGATGTCATGATATAAAAATGTAAATTATCGTAGACTAAAATATAGGATTAATTATTATCCAAGTTAAATTATAAAATCGCGGGAAGGTACTTATGGGTCACCGAGGCCCCCGCAACACAGGCAACAAGAAGGAATACGGGTGGGTTTTAGTCAGTAAGAGTCTGACACACCCTCCCGCTCCGCCCAAAGCGGGAGAAGTTATTTGATGATTTCCCACCCAAAAAAAAAAAAAAAAAGTTAAATTATAATCACTCGTTTTATTTGAACGACCCGGCAATATTATAACGAGGACTCATTACATTATAGTTCCCAGCCTAGGTAACAGCCCGATTCAAACTTTAAGGCGGCTTGGAACATGAGGCGAGTCGTTACGCCGTAACGAATTCATGTGTCTTCGGGGGTGAGGGGTGGCTACTGCGCAGCGAGTTGCGCTCTTCAAAGCCGCCATTAAGTTTGACACGTACTATCGGTACCCATAATATTACGCTTACCTATAGAGCAGGTATTCTATTTCGGGTAGGCGTACTATATGATCTACTTAATACGAATTATACTTATTCAGCATACCCTGAGAGAGTCATGATTGCAACGTGACAAACGTGACGTCATTGAAATTGATAAAAGCCGTGCTCCTAATCTACCTATTACTCAGAATTAGAATGTCAAGAGTCATAAAATTAATTAAAACACATAGGTGACATGAACTTTGCGCAGATGTAGGTAAGGCACCTACTAGGTATCTAGATTTCGACAAGGAGTATCTGGTAACAAGGTATACCTACTAGCAATTAATTGAGATTTAGCACCAATATCTAGACTCCGCGCTGCTTTTGGAGTTCCTAATGGAAACACTCTTGATGAAACTTTGCCGACACGGGAATCAACTCCAAGAAGTGCAGTCGACCATACGGCCAAGACCCGTTGGTCTTGGTAGTATATATCTTCACGCTGGTACCATAAACACAAGTTAAATCTTACACTGGGTGCCAGAGCTCATCGAAAACACTCTTTTTCCTAGTTGAAACGCTGCATAGTGTTTAGATTAGTGTTTCTTGTACAATTTAATTTAATAAAATACTTTTTTTTATGTCGCAGCAAAACTAGGGATACCAGTGTCAGCAACAAAAGAATTGCCATAATAAAAATAACATTACCATTTTGGAAAAGCAATAAATATTTATTACGCGTTTAACTTGTAGTATCAGGCTTAGGATGATGATGACTCTACCTCTCTATGTAGAAAACAGGAAATAAGCAAGCAAGCGTTATTATACCTAAGTAGGAGCAATTGCAAGCTACTTTCAAAAACAAAATAACCTACAAACACCATCTAAAGATATTAAGGGCTGACTATAGGTACTACCTACCTAAGGCTCACCCCCTATAATTGGATACCACTTATTATTTATATCTGAAAATAACTGGTGAGATATGCATTCACTGTCCAGTCAGTCACGAGCACCTTACACTTACGCAAGATTCTAATGCGATTTTCTCCTAAAGTATCGGTAGATATTTTATATTATTGCGAAGTCTGGGAAAACGGAGGCTTATGTCGGACTACTACCCCCCCCCCTGTCCCTGCTACTGTTAGAGAGGTGTCGAGCCAAATCTCACGACATCTCACCTAGGGGCGAGGGGGGGTGAAAAATCGCCCAAATCGCCTCACATAATTAATGGACGCCCTACCTATATAACTATTATCCATACAAAATATAGGTTATCATAGCGAATTTTTTATTATCCTGTCTTTCACTGTAGGTCAAAAAACCTTTTTGTAAAAGACTAATTCCAAAGCATTGAGTCTTTAACCAAGACAGCAGCTGTCCTATTCACCAATTATGTACAAAGACCGCAAAATGTCTGCTTCATTTAAATCCTTTTTATCGACGACATCACTTAGCATAGAATTTGCACATCTAGTCGTCATAAATGCTCATTCGTTGAGTGCGCGTGCGACGACGGGAGATCTCAATATGTGGTCGCGACCACCGCAGCGCAAGTCACCGCGCGCCGCACAGTGGAACGAATGTATGGGAGCGGTTGGACGTAGACATGTCCGAAAAATAAGAGTAAAATTATGACAAACTAATGATGCCATCTTATTCGATTACTTAATGCCTTCATAAATTGTGGTGATGAATTTCTTCATAACTCCCATATTTCGGGAGTAATTTGAGAAAATGTGAAATTTTACTATGAAAATGAGTGTATCGAGCTCTCTCCCTCCTGATTCCGGGCTTGTTTCAAGTAGCGGTCTCTAATATCGTAATGCTATTACTAAGAGCTATATTTAATACTAAGACACATAGTGCGCCAAATGTGCACTTTCTGGGATAAAAGGAAATGAAAATTTAAAAAAAAAAACGTTTTTTCCCCATTTGTATTTACTTTAAACCGCAGACAAACTTATTAAGAGGTCTATAAATATATTATATATATACAGAAATATATATTAACAAAAATATTCACAAGAACTGATGAGAGTATGACTTTTAAGTAAGTTGATAATAAATTACCTAGTTTCATTAAAAGTACAATAAATAATTAAGATGTAAGCTCTAATTTACTAAGTTACACATTTTAAAACAATAACATCATTTAATTATCTTCGTCATCATCATCATCATCAATTAATTCAAATTCAGAATCGATGTCCGCTAAATCATTTATGTTAACAAATTCGATATCACTTTTCTCAGAATCCGTAAGCTCATAAAATTCCTTAAAAGAAGATTTTTTTACAAACTTATTTCCTTTTGGACGGATACTTGTAACAAGTGGATCAGAAGACAGTAAAAGATTGTGCATAATATCTTCATTGCATGAGATACTGCTATGCTTTCGAGAATGCCCCTCTCTTTATTTTCTAAAATCTTTATTTCTAGCCTCAGATGCCTCTTCGGATAGAAAACCAATGGGCACAATTGACATGTTCTGAACTATGTCTGGCCCATGCATTAAAATTTTATGAAGTGAAGAAGGCATATAATACCATGGGTATAACTCCACGTAAAGCTTAGCAGTATCAAAGCAGAACTCTCGGAATTTAGTTACGTTGATCTTCTCTCCTGATGAAATACACTGCAAGATCACACAGATTTTTCTTAAAAGCATAGCATCTATTCCGGTCAGTTCAGCAGATTTAGTGTAGTTTTCAAAAAATCTCCTTGCCGAGTTGCCATTGTTGGTGGATCCACTGCCTTGTTTCACAACATCGAGAAGTAAGCCCGTTTCTCTTCTTACAGCCTCTTGAACTCTTTTCTTCCTGTCATCAACTTGCCTTTTTGCTATATCACCCCTTACTTGCCATGATTTTATGTCTAATTTGTAGGAAATGTGTAATAAGCATTCCATTGAGCGAATCCAAGCGTGAAGGGTGCTTAAGCTATATTTATACATGTCCTCGTTTGCGTGTTTATCTTTGATTAACTCTAAATTATTCATTTCTTTAGGACAAGCCTTGCATATGTCACACACTGAAGCTGCTGTATTGGATATAATGGAATGAATTTTACCATCAATCATTGTCAACAGCAGTTGGTGTTTGACACTAATTCCATCAGTGATGGTGGATGGAGTTAAGGCTTCAATCTCTGCTTCGATTTCAGCCATCTCTCTCTGCACATTTTCTTTGGTTTCCTTTATAAACTTAAACAATATTGGCCGGCAAAATGAAGTGGAAGATGGTCGCTCGTTTTCCCAAATTGTTACACCTTTTGAGACGAGCCGCAGTGGTACAAGACTAATCATAAAATTACTAGCAAGATCGATTTGCTCATCTTCACTCGTCCTTTGATGATAAATGCTTTGGCTAGATGATCCGTCAAAACCCCATTTGCTGGTCAATACGAGCTGTTGATTGGGATCAACAGGGGTTTCTAACGACCTAATAAGTCTTCTTGAGGTTAAATCCATCAAGGCTTGTAATTTGATTTTTGCAGAGCTCTCTGTAACTGTGAGATCTTCTTTGGCCGGATAGCACTTAATTTTTTCTTTAACCAACATGTAGTAACTCGGGTATTGAAGAGCTCCTTCTTGAGTGTTGAAATCCCGAAGAGTGTTATAGCGCCATTTCGATAAGTTCATCGATACATAAAGAGCCAATGCCTTCAAAGGGGATATTTCCCGTACCTGAATTGATTTACCTTCAATGAAGGCTTTGATTTTTGAGGCCTCTTCTGGATTCTCCGTCAAGTATTTCATAACATAAGCTGTATCGCTTTGTCCTGCCTTTTGAAGCGCCCTTTCGGCCGAAAACATAATTTCAGCGCTGCTACTGCTGCATGAAAGACTATCTTCAGTGCGTCTTCTTTTTTGCCGGTTACTAAGGTCCTCAAAAGATTTACGAGGACTAGGATGTGTACAAGTTGAAGCATCAGATTTAGCAGGAGAAATTATGGGCTCGATGACGTCACTTATATTTTCTGTAGAAGGTTCCATATTTTCATTCTGTAATTCCGGCCATTGAATTGCAGCCTGTAGCCAAATCTCATGTTTCTTCCGAAACTTATCTGTGCTTCTTCCAGACTGTGTCCATTTTGCATAAATGCGGTAGCAAAATCGACGACACCAGTCTTTTAAACTTGTTTCAGCACTTTCACATAACTGAACACAACTGTTATCTTTTAAAACACTGAACAAATAGTTAAAGTCGCGTAAATCTTTATGTGCGCGTGCGCATAAAGCAACGTGAATATCAAGATTTGTATTAAAATTTGGAAAATACATTGCGAGATTAGCTTGGATACAACGAGGTGTAAATCAACACTGATTTTAAAGTTACTAATAGTGACCTATTTATATAAAATCCAGGTATCCCAGGTATCCTTTGTTAAATATTGCAAGGTAATTAGTTATTGTGATAATTAGTAAATGATGCATGCTAAATTAGTGTATTAAGAGCCATTTAGTAATTAAATAATAGCAATGTTCTTATCAGTAATCATTAGTGCATCAGTTTTATATGTAAACCTTAAGTCCCTAATTATATATCCTAATTAGCTTATATCTTCTCTAATTGGCTGCTCAGAAATGTTATTGTAATAAGGTAAACCTTTAGAAAAACGGTTTTAATCAACAAAATAAACAAAAAATAAAAAAATTGTGTTATAAAATAAACATCACTCTTTATCCCAGAAAGTGCACATTTGGCGCACTATGTGTCTTAGTATTAAATATAGCTCTTAGTATTAGCATTATGATATTAGAGACCGCTACTTGAAACAAGCCCGGAATCAGGAGGGAGAGAGCTCGATACACTCATTTTCATAGTAAAATTTCACATTTTCTCAAATTACTCCCGAAATATGGGAGTTATGAAGAAATTCATCACCACAAGTTATGAAGGCATTAAGTAATCGAATAAGATGGCATCATTAGTTTGGCATAATTTTACTCTTTTTTTTCGGACATGTCTACGTCCAACCGCTCCCATACATTCGTTCCACTGTGCGCCGTCAATGATCCTTCACAACTATGCGCGCACGCAGCTGTCATGGTCGTACGACTCAATGAATGTTATTGGCTGTAATAATAATAAATCTTATGTAAGACTTGCTTATCTACGTAGAATATTGAGCTTGGTAGAATGGTAGATCCTTGTAAGGAATGGCCTTTGTCCAGCATTAGGACAGTTAAATCTACTTACTTATAAAAGGTAGGATTTCAGATGAGACTGCATAAAATCTAGCAATTAGTTCATTCCATCGACCCTCCACTCCACCGAAAACTTACGGGAATCTCGGGCTACTTACGTAATAAAAAAATTAAAAAACCGAAAAGTGAACTTTAAAAAGATGGAAATAAGATTTATATGTATAACTTAATCATGCAGTCGGAGGCAATAGGTCTTTATTGTTAAATTTAAGATGCCTCCGACTGCACGAGATTGTCTATTTACTTTTTTTATTTTACACATTTTAGTTAGGGTTTTAATATAAGACGGTAAATTTGGTTATTTAGGTACCCACTTATAATCGGGTGACAATGGTCTCTTACTCACTCACTCCAAAAGTTCGAGTTAATTTATTTAAAGTTTCTCGTTCCAAGTTACAATTAAACATATAATTTTGAATTTATTTTAGTCATCACCTTATTAAATACTTTATTTTGATACCCCACTCGATAGATATGGGACATTTTGATTTAATACACCCAATGACACTCGCGCAATAAGGAGGAATCTAACGACTTATCATTCATCAAAATCGGTTCAGCCGTTTAGTAGTTATAGGGGAATATAGGGACGGACATACATACATACATACATACAGGGGGGTAACCATCACCTCTTATAGCAGTATTATTTCAATATTACTTTAGCGTGAGAAAGAGATGAAGCTATAAGTCCTGTATAGCTCCATCATTTTCCCACTGTAAAGCAATATTATAATAATACTGCTATAAGAGGTGATGGTTACCCCCCTGGTCAAACACACAACCCTCCTTTTTTGGCTTCGCCGCAGTTGGGTTCAAATAGGAAATACTTTGCGGAATGCAACCTCTTGCCTTCGCAACCATAACAAACATTTTTATAATACTGTACTTACCTAAAATGCCTCAGTGCTCTAGTGAGTGGCAGTCCTAAGTGCGATTTTTGTGAGCCTGATGTGTGTTTGCGACAACCGGTTCGTGCTCTGTTATGAAATTCTCAGCAGCAACCTACAGTCTGGATATATGCCTTCTGCCTGCCCTTTTGAGGAGTTCAAGCGTTATTTTTAAGTACCTACATATGTTTCAAAAACCTGTATGTACGGTTTTTTAGGAAGGTTCTTAGACCAGTCTTCTTTGATGCAAATAAGTCTGATATTTGACCCCTTTCAAGGAGTAGGTCGAATTTCCAATCATTCTGTATACATAGGTACATAGCTGGTCCATCAATAAACATTGCCATATGTACTTGTTTTCTATTACACGCCCATATACCTAATAAATTATATCAACAATTTATAAGTACTGATAAGATCCAAAGATAAAAGTAGTCTAGCTACCTACCCACTTTGCAACAATGATATAATCGGCGGGGTAATGTGTGCGTACCACACATAAAAGGACAATTGATTATCATGCTCACTCAGACGTATCTCTGATGGTGGCGCGTGTGTTAGATCATTCATCATTCGGTTCCCTACAAAATGGTTGGGCTGGATGGTGCTGATCCACGCGTCATGATGGTAAACGGGCGCCGTCAGTTAAGACTGTCATCTCTGCTAGGGCTTACTTTTCTTTTATTATTATATTTTAAATTGTTTTTAAATTATTATTATTTTACATTGTTCTCAGTTCTCACATATAGAAGCAACAAGGATAATGTACCCAAGATTTTGTAATATCTTGATTTAAAAGAGAGTCCTTGGAGTTTCTTCCCCGTTCTACTCCATAAAGATCTATTATTTTGGAATGGGCAACAAACTTCGACTTTCTGATTAACTAACAGACTCTTTGACGATTCAAAAGTGCCTGTAATTGGTATAATTGAAATAAATGCTTTGAGTTTGAGTTTTGAGTTTGACAAGGGCGGATCCAAGCGGGGGTCATTGTGGTCATGACCTTTTGGGTTGGGCTGGGTCTAATTCAACCACTGATAATTATTCTAGTCTCATTGATAAATTAAATTAAATGTATAGGTTCTTTGTATGATGGCAAACACATACGCGAACGACATGCAAAATACGACTTTAAGCTGTTATTATAATTGATGGTGCACCATTGTGAATAAATTTTGTTAGCACGATTCCGAGTTTGATTTTACTGCGTCGCGCCGCCCGCCGCCGCGCCGCCCCTTTCGTTCGCAGCCGCGCTTCCCATCACCCGATGTCTCGGTGACACTCATGGAATAAATATATAGACTAGAACATATAGACAGAATATAAAGATGCTATCAATGATACAACGAGTGTTCTACGACAAAAAGGGAACAGGCGGACAGTTTTCCGACAGCTTTTTGAAGAGGCAAAGTAGCTGAGCAACTAGACGTTTAAAATAAATGCCCCAGAATAGTATCAAGACAAACCTCCGCGGGCCTGAGTGGCCCTCAAATCTTAAGAAGTACTTATTAATCAAATCCCCAATACGGTCAAGATACATGTGTATCATAATCAACCTATAATGTTCCCACCGCTGGGACACAGGCCTCCTCTCTGTGAGAGGAACTCGTGTATATAAATTTTACAATATCTTAGTTTCAAAATTATAATTTTATTAATACTATTTAGGTAAAGTAACTTCCTCTCTAAACAATTGTCTGAAATACTATTAGTCAGTTTTTTTTAAGAACCTGCATTCTCCTATTAAGGTAATATGTGGCTCTATCCTTTACCCGGGCAACCTGTAGGACTACCTTTTCTAGGCCGGGTTTGAGCAGTATATCTACCCACCAACTCAAGCAATCAGTAGTTTCCATATGTTTCTATGTTCCGGCTTAATCCTCCCGCATACAGGCACGACGCGACAGCGGGACGTGATAGTGAGCAAAATTTATGAAAACTTCATGGAAAGTATCGAGCTGAACGTCGCGCTGCCTGTCGAGCTCGTGATATCGCGCCAGTCTACACGAGCCTTTAAAGGGTATGAGTGCCAGTGTAATTACATTAACACAATGGTATGTATTGTGCAATTACACAATAACAGGCACATTCAATATGCTAACTCTGCCTCTAGGTAACACAATGTGTCTGAAACTGCAGCAGCAGATGCCCTAAGTCCATAAGCGGTGACTGGTCTACCAAAATGACTATTCTAAAGCATCAACCCAACCCACCCAAAATCCAAAATGTAGCTGTGACCACATACAGAGTGTCCCGTATATGGATATCTTTTTAGTACTTTTTTAGAACGGCCACAAGCTCTATTATTTGCTATTTCAAGGTTATCTATTATTTACGGGGCATCCTGTATAGGTGCATTGTTATCCTCCTGCCCTAATACAAATTAATTTCAGATCAGCAGAGCATTTCTCTTGTACAATTTCGTTACTTAGAGAGAAACTTACAGAAAGATCCAGCAGTTAAAACAGTATAGGTACACAAAGTTTATGAACGAGTATTTTAATTTAAACCATATGATGCCATCAGTAACAAGTATGAAACCCGAGTGCTACCTACCACACCACTGCGTCACTCGTGCTACCTACCACACCACTGCGTCACTCGTGCTACCTACCACAACACTGCGTCACTCGTGCTACCTACCACACCACTGCGTCACTCGTGCTACCTACCACATCACTGCGTCACTCGTGCTACCTACCACAACACTGCGTCACTCGTGCTACCTACCACACCACTGCGTCACTCGTGCTACCTACCACAACACTGCGTCACTCGTGCTACCTACCACACCACTGCGTCACTCGTGCTGCCTACCACATCACTGCGTCACTCGTGCTACCTACCACACCACTGCGTCACTCGTGCTACCTACCACACCACTGCGTCACTCGTGCTACCTACCACAACACTGCGTCACTCGTGCTACCTACCACACCACTGCGTCACTCGTGCTACCTACCACATCACTGCGTCACTCGTGCTGAGTCAACCACGATAAAGTTGAGAGTTGTGTTCAACGCGTCTGCTAGACCATTATCAGGACTTAGCTTGAATGACTTTATATACCGAGGTCCCAACCTACAACAAGATCTGCAGGAGCTGATTTTAAAATGAAGACAGTATCAGTTCGTTTCACTGCTGATATCGAGAAAATTTAAAGACAGATATTGGTGGATGTACCTATGAAAATCAGTCGTATCAGAAGATATGATGGAGGGACTTAGCATACCAACCTATTCAGATATACCAACTTACAACCACAACTTACGGCACAAAGCCTGCACCGTTTTTGGCTATGATGTATTAAAACAACTAGCTACCGAGGAAAAACAAAATTTTGCTGATGCAGCAAAAGCATTAGAAGAGTGTTTCTATATGGATGACTGTAGCTGAGCAAATTCAATGGAACAAGCAAAACAGGCAAGATCAAACCATTTTAGTGCTAATTTAGCTTAGATTTACCATTTGATAATTATAATAAATAAATAAAAAGGTTTATACCAGTAGCAGAAACTTGTACAACTTTTACAGTAAATCTTACATAGGGACCCCTTTTAAGTAAAAGATATCCCTTTGCCATGAGATCCCGCTCTTCAATGACAAGTTAAGAATAGGTAAAAAGTGGTGTACAACAAGAAAATAGAATTTAAACAAAAAAATACAAGTAAAATCTCAAACTAGGCAAGACAAGACTTGAACTATAACTAAATAAAAGAAAAAGAAACTTAGAGATATGTCCTAAAATAATGTTTATGTGTGTGCATGTGAGTGTGTGTATGTGTGTGAGTGCGTGTGTGTAGCTTCTCAACTCATATTGACGATGCTTGCAGCAAAAACTCCAAAATTGCCTTCAGCAAAATACTACTTTAGTTTTCGAGACAAAATCGCATTATTAAAGCATGGATTACTTTAGGAATTTTGTGCTGTATTCAAAACAGAAATAATATACAAAAAAGCTACGACTTGATCCACAAAACAATATATTACAAATTACTTACAGAAGATATCGCAACTATTGCAATAGTTTAGTTAAAAAGCTTAGAAGAAAATACATATGATAAGGAACAACTACTAAAGGCAAACAAGAATACGAAACAGATATGGAACACAATTAACAAATAACTCATCGTAAACCTAAGAAAAACTATTAGAGATAAAGGCCACCCCTCATGGTTCAGTAGACAAAAAACATAAAAAACAACATAAAAAATTACTTTTCTAACATTGGGATCTCCCTGGCTGAAGACATTACCTCCGCAAACCGATCATAATTTGAAGACGATTCTGATCATGTAATGAAATCACATGCTTCCTCCTTCGTGGTTCGCGAAACAGATCCTTGAGAAGTCTATAACGTGCTATTGGGTCTTAAATCTGAAAGCGCTCGAGGCTGGGATACGATTACAATTTTTTTTTTAATTCTGTCCATGGTTTCCCGTAATTACGCATCTTGCTAACTTGTATTTTAGCCAAGGGAAATTTCCTCCAGCTCTGAAGCAAGCCATTATTACTCCTGTGCACAAAGAGGGAGACAGAGATGACATTAACATCTACATACCCATTTCTGTCTTGCCTGCAATATCTAAAATCATTGAAAAGCTAATTAACATAAGACTAACCAGCTACACTAAGAAATATAACATTATTTCACAATATGGTTAGCTCAATAGGGTTATAGACAAAAATTATCTAGGGCAGACGCACTCACAGTATTAACCACTCATATTGTTATATATATACTCGATAACATTATAAAATTGTAATTTAATATTTGACATTGGTAATTTAATATTTGATATTGGTAATTTAATATTTGACATTTTTAATTTAATATTGTTTTTATTTTTTATTTTGTAATTTGTTGTTTAAACAATTATTGTGATTATTTTTTATTTTATTTTTTGTCATTTGAAATTAGTTATGTTGTGTATTTTAGAATAATTAATTACTATTGTCACTAAAATTAGCATGCCGAATTTAGTAGGCGGAATATGAAGACCTATTGTATATTTGTTATAAAACCTGTAAAATACCATATTTCAAGCAAATAAATGAATCTGAATCTGAATCTGTTAACCTAGTAGATTCAGGAAAAAGATGTCTAACTGTATTTCTTGATTTGAAAAAAGCTTTCGATACCGTTTCTGTCCCCATTCTTGTGTGTAGTCTGGAACGTATAAAAGTAAGAGGAAACCCGGTATCATTACTAATACATTATCTACGGGATCGTAGGCAATAGGTTAAGGTAGGAGAGTATATTAGTAAGGATTCTTAGGTGACCTACGGCGTTCCGCAGGGTAGCGTACTGGGCTCGACTCTATTCTTAATATATACATATAAACCATCTCTGCAAAATGATGCTAGATAATAGTCGCCTTTTCTCAAGCAGATGACACTGCTATTGCTTTCTCTGGTGATACATGAGAATCCGTACACCTATCAAACTGCTGTAAAGGGTATTTCCAAAATTGCTTGCAAGAAAAAGTAATTTAGCACGATTGGGAACATCACAACTTCACAAGCCAGATGCATGCTTCCATTTTTAGGGTTCCGTAGTAAACAAGGAACCCTTATAGTTTCGCCATGTCCATTTGTCTGCCTGTCTGTCCCCGCTGTAGCTCAAAGACGCCAAATTACAGCTTTCTAGTACTAATACTAGAAAGCTGTAATTTGGCACAGATATACTCGTACATGTTAATCATGCTGACAAAGTGCTAGAAAAAAATTATGAAAAAAAAAATTTAGGTAGGTGCCTCCCTTACACGTAATGTGGGGTTGATATTTTTTTTCTCGTCTATCCCATGATGTGGGATATCGTTGGATAGGCCGTTCAAAAATATTGCTGGTCTGTTAACACCATTTTTTGATTCAAGGATCTGTTTGCGTAATATTAAGCTTCAAAGTGCTAATTGTATGATGCGAACTAGTATAAACACTGCTGAATTTAATTTATATGTTAAGAATTATTCAAAATTATTTAAAAAAGTTTGTTGTATGGCCAAGTCACGTTACTTGAGTTCAAAAATTAATAATAGTGGTAATGTGATTAAGATGACATGGAATATCATTAATAGCGAAATGGGAAGTTCATACAACCGAAGTAGTGACTACAGCTTTGATGACAACAGAATTAAATCAGATTCTCAAGTCGCCATGACCTTTGAAAATTTCTTTACATAGATTCCCATATCGACAACAAAATCTCTAAACACTGCTGCAGACTCTTTACTTAAAGAAAAGGTTCCAGTTTGTGATTCTGAATTTAATTTCCAATATGTCACCTGTAAAGATGTAATTAAAAACTTTCACACGTTAAATGTTAAAAAGACTGCAGATCTATGGAGTAATTCTGTGGAAATTGCTAAGTCGATTATAAACATTGTAGCACCTACTTTAGCTGTTATTTTTAATAATTGTATTGACCGTGGTGAGTTTCCTGATCTTATGAAAAACAGTAAAATAATACCGTTGTTTAAATCGGGTAGTATATCAGACCCTACTAATTATAGACCTATTTCAGTGCTACCTACCTTCAGTAAAATTTTCGAAAAACTTATTTTAGATCAAATCCAAAGATTTTTTAATAACCATAAATTAATGTGCATAACAAACAGTTCGGTTTTACAAGGGTCGTTCGACTACTGATGAACTTTTAAAACATGTTTATAATGCATGGGAGGATAAATGCGATTCTTTGGGCATTTTTGTGATTTGCACCACTATGGAATCCGAATCTCTCTGGATCTTCTTACTTTATATTTAAGTGATAGGATTCAGAGAGTTGATGTTAACGAAAAAAGATCACCCGGATCTCAGGGCTCAAATCCTGCCCCTTTTTTGTTTCTTATTTATATAAATAACTTGCCTTACCTCATCAAGAACATTCATCATATAGTGCTGTTTGCAGACGACACTTCACTTTTATTTAAACTCAAACGTCAGCAGTTGGTAATGAATAGTGCCTTCGGCAAAGTAGTTAATTGGTTTAATGTTAACAACCTACTTCTTAACGAGAAAAAACCAAATGTATTAAGTTTACAATACCTCATGTTAGACAAGTAAAAACTAGTGTCCTCATAAAGGGTGAAAACCCCGAAGATACCACTGTGTTCTTAGGCATAACTTAGGATGCCAAGCTTCAATGGGGCCCCCATGTAGATAAATTGTCAAAAAAAAACAGCTCTGCAGCATACGCCGAAAAAATTGCTCTCAGAAAAAATCGTGATTAAACTGATTTAGACACAGACCGTTTAGTATACTATAGTTATTTTCATAGCGTAATATCTTACGGTATTCTGTTATGGGGAAATGCTGACCGTAACGCGAAACGTAAAATACCGGACTAAAACACCGAATCACTCCCGAATATGGACGTAAATAAGTTGCCTCATTTACTTGTTCATACACAAATATTATTAAATAACATGTGAAATGTTCAAAGAAGTATGAATTACCCACGCCGCGTGTCCACAGACGAATCCAAGATACGGAATCACCACAATAACAGTTATTTGTCGTATTTGGGATTGCTAAATAGATGGCCCCATACAGACACATGTAGTACCAAGCCCATGTACCCATACAATATTATGAGCACAATCGTTTCGCGAGTGTATTGTTAGTTAGTTTAATGATTTGCGAGGAGTGGCTGTTGCTCAGTGGGTCGTGCAGTGAATTTAGTTAAAATGTTTCAGCCTCGGGTCATGTTAACGTTCATGGAGGTGCCGAAGAAAAGAGACATGGACTCTGGGAACCCTGAGGAGCGGTTCAAGTTGATACTGACAGGACCAGGAAAGGTACTGAATGATAATTTTCCTCTTAACTTAAATCATCTCTCGCGGGCCAACCGAACTTTCCGTATTCGCTCAGCCCGCGAAACTAATGTTTCGTTTTTAAAAAGTTCACGATCTTATGTATTTTGTTATGATTGATAGAATCAAATAATAATTGTGGGTTAGTAGAAGGACTTTTAAAAATGCTACTGTTTGAAAAGATACTCATTTCCCTTCGAATCGTAAATTATGATATGACACAAATAATGTTTACACACACTCGGAACAATAACAAAAAAAACTTTTATGGGACAAAACAAAACTATTCAATCAATAACTGTAATCTAAAGGAATCTGTCACTCAAGCATTAGTTACGCACAACTTAAATGTAACAAGGCTTTTGTCAAATTCGCCCGTGGAAGTGACAAAAACTCTGAACAAAGTAGGAAGAATGAGGAGCATTTGCGCGCCCAACGTCTTGTTTACGAAACAAACTTTATGCGAAATAATAGTGTACCTAGTGAAAGCTGGGGCCCACCGTGACTGAACTGCATATAACATAATAGAGGTGCCCCATAAATCACTATCATAATGAATATTGTCCTTGGTCAGTCATACGTTTTTATACAACAAGATAATTTAAAATTGGAATAATAAGATTTTGGTAACATTCTTAGAATTTGTGGTGTGTTTTGTTAAATGGTCAGCAGGTTTAGCACGAGAACCGTAGAGAAACGTTTTGTCGACAGAGGAGTAAAGTTAAATTATGAATTCCCTGGAGGAAACTTACAGGTGCTAGCTATCACTTAGTTAAATAATTTGGAAATATTTACTGTATTTATTGTATTCTAGACTTTTACACTTATTATTATACATTTATTTTGCACGTATACAAGGTGTCTTTTTGCATACTCGTAGAATTCAAGGAGGTAACTATGCTAATGATTCTCGACACGAATCAACAATAAAATAAGACAGTATGTCATTTTTTCGTTTTTTTTTTTAAATTTCGGAAATCGGCATGTGTGGGACAGGCATAATAAAACGCGGCCCGTGTGATACCGCACTGTTACTGCCATTTTACACACACACTACCGCATACGCAACGGGGTGATTATGTTATGTGAAAGTGGTGTATTCTAAAATACTGTCAAAATTAAATAACTAAAAAAAAAACAAGTATAATATGTACTAACTATTGAGCAGGAATCGTAATTTTATTTGATTTGAATTGAATGTCTTTCATAGCAGCCTCCTGAAATTTGACGAAGATGCAAAACGACACCTTGTATAAATCGATTAAACTAAACGATCACCATTGCAATAAATATGACCATTTTATTACACAAAGTGACAGCTAGCGTAATATTACTCCAATGAATAAAAAATTAGATTTTAGACAAAAAATGACGTTTCCGTGTAGACAGTATAACATTTTCCGTAGACAAGCGATTTCTATTCTACAGTACAGTAGAAATAGAAAGCGTCATGATAATTCTGCTGATGAACCGCTAGGTACATACTTTGTTTTTTTTTTTTCTTAGCTAAATTACTCGTATCAATATTTATTATAATTACAAACACGCCATTACTGTTATTAATTGGTCAAGGACAGCTAATGAGACACAATTGATTTTCTATTGTTTGACTCCGAATCGGTGTCGCGCGGGGCCTAACAGGTTAACCTGTTATTAACTTTTAGGTGAACTCTTTTATACATAATATTCATAGACACATAAACAAAGAGGCATGTAAGTAGATACCTGATTGAATAGAACAAATTAAAAACATCCTACGACTACTTACACAGATATACCCATAGGCAGTATTAACACCCCTATTTTGCGTCAGAGCTTGGAAATAAAACAGTCAAGGGCTTTGGATTACATTAATGTTGACAATCCTTAGGCTACGGCTTGCAAAATCCCTGGAGCGGAAGCGACAGCGGGGCATCGCAGCAGCGTGCAGCGGAGCTTAGTGGGGTTGAACAACAATAAATCATACAATTTAATTATTGCTCATGTAAAGAGACACTTAGGGCGAATTACACCAATGAAACTGGCGTTCAAGAGCTGTCACTGTCATGCGTTTCTGCCGAAAGACGTCCACTGCTGGACATTGGCCTCCACACCCCCCTCCCCTTACTTACCCCTACTTCGACCGGTTGTGTGCTTCCCGCATCCAGCGGATACCTATGGCGTCCACAATGTCATCGGTCCACCTTGTAGGAACCTCGACCCCATCGGCCATCTGTTCTGCGAGCAATATGCCTGCCCACTGCCACTTAAGTTTGGCAATTCTTCGGGCTATGTCGGTTACCTTTGGTTCTCCTGCGGATCTCTTCATTTCTATCACGTAAGGAAACTCCAAGCATAGCCCTCTCCATTGCCCTTTGGGTGGCTTTTTGCCTTATAATAAGGCCCATTATTGTTATGGAATATTGACACTGATAGGTCTTGAACGCGGTTTAGGTGTGCTGATCGCGTTCAGTTTCATTGGTGAATTTGGTCTTTAATAATAAAACGTCTAACGGTGTGAGCCTGAATAAAGAACAAATTATATTATAAGAAGTAACAAGAGAGACATCACATATTCTAGAATAATACATAACGTATGAAAGATATAGTTTTGTGTAAATATGCCTTATGCAGTCCACTGCAGGACACCGGCCTCTGAACAAGACCGATCAGTGAACTCACCCCACGCGTTCACTTTTTTCTCGCTTATATCCTCGCTCGACACAATGTCGTAACCTTATAACAGCTGTTTACGCAATCGATAAGACCGAGGTGTGGAGACAGCAAACAATCGCCCCGCGTGTTTTCACTCAAAACATTCAGCATTCTGAAAGTTCCCTTCATTCGGAGGGGAACTGAACGAAAAAAGCTTTCCGATCGGTATTTTTTAATACTTAAATACGGAATAGAGGTGGTCCTGGTGTCCTGAAATACAGACCTCGAGCCTAATTTAGACACCAGTCTCCCAAAATATGAAATAACAAATAATTATGAATTCGAACAACTGTGATTGCTCTGTTTTTTGTTATATTGCGGCGAGAGAATAAACTTTTTATTTTTTAATATAGGTAGAGGTCAAGTTTAAGACCGCTATCAACAGTAGTTAACCGTGGGAAATAAATTTGGTATCATAGCAACGATTAATAAGTCCAAACATTGTAGCAGACATTATAAGAGTGTGTACAGTGTGGAAGTGTGAGAGGGGCTTGTGGCTAAGTAATAACAGCCGCACGGGTCGATCGATCAGGTTAAGCTACGCTTGCCGCGGTTGATCCGCGGATGGGTGACCATCTTTACATACCAAGACCCCTCCGTGCCTAGGAAAGTACGTTAAGCCGTTGGTCCCGGCTGTCATTTGTAGATCTTTGACAGTCGTTACGGGTCGTCAGAAGCCCGAAAGTCTGACAACCAGTCTTACCAAGGGGTATCGTGTTGCCCAGTCGTATCGTCTGCCTAGTCTTTTCCCAACTATGTTGGGATTGGCTTGAAAGCCAACCCAAAGCTAGTTGGGAAAATACTGGTATTAAGCTGTATCCGGTAAGACTGAAGTCTTACCGGATACAGCTTCATACCAGTATTTTAAACGGAGCGACGGCCTATCTGACCTCCACAACCCAGTTACTGGGTAACCGAACGCCAAAGCTTCAGTAAAACAAATATTCAGCGTCGATTTTTAGAGTTTCAGACTATTTGTAGCTTTCCCGCTTCAAAGTCATGGCGCTCATTGACCCACAGACACTGTTATGAACGAAACGTTTTTATTATAATCGGGTTCTAGTTTTATTGTACCTTTCATGTTTTATCAAACTGATAAATTGATAACGTATCATGGATACGTTAGTCGCGAGTGGGACGACCGCGGATAAACGTTGCATTAAATATATAAACTAAATCTTAAATCATAAAAAATAGTACAATGAGTGTTTATACACAGTAATAATAAACGTTTTAGTGTAGTTTTGTGCAATCGTCATTAATTATTTATAATGTCGAAGGACACCGAAGGAAACGGGTGGCGATTAAAACCCGGAGACAAGGAGAACAAGAACAAGTTGCCAGACCCGTTAAATGGCGATTTTCAGCGAACTCCTGAATCTGACACGTAAGTATTCTATTATAATAATATTATCTTCATAAACTATACATACACTATTATAAATGACGAATAAAATTGAAACAATCTGTGAAAACGGAACCCTAAGCACGAATGACACTGAACACGAATTGTTTCAATTGATCAGCAACATGAACAAGCCAGACGCGTCTTTTTTTTATTATATTACACATTTATACCACGTAATAGGAACGTACGTATGGAACAGAAATTCGCCGGGACTTATTAAAAACGATCTCATCATGATACTTGACGCTCTCCCATTTTTCGGCGACACCTTAGAGTCTTTAACCACTCATCGAGTTAAAAATAAACGAACCACATATTTTTAATAGCCCGGATTGTGTTAAACTAACGGCTCCTAAATGACTTTCGATTTTAGTTCCGGAATGTTACCTGATATGATAATTTATAGTTTTTCAAGATAAATTATAAATTAGGCATATATCCAAAATTGTTATCTGCACGCGTCCAGTGTGAAAACCGATTAGATAAACACAGAGCCGCAACTTTCGCTTAAGTGGCCCCGGGGCAGGACAAAAATGGGGCCTCGTTCAATGCTTGGCAGGGAAAAAAAAATACTTTTTAACAAAGCGGATCAAATCTGAGGCAAACCTCAAAACTGTGACATTGGCAGGTCGTCTATCCCGACGGAGACTGCTAGATAGCATAAAGGCAGGTTCCCAATTGCAGAGCTGCAAAGCTAATACCCGGGCCCCGGGGCCGCCCTAGTGAGGGGCCCCGGGGCGTTACCCCGGTTGCCCTATAGTTGTTCCGGCCCTGATTAAACAAGTACCTATGTTGTATGTACACCTATGTCCAAACAAACAAACAAACTCACTTCCGCAATTATAATATTAGTTAGGATGGTTCGCTATATCAGCAACAACCCATTGTTGCTGATATAGCGAACTATTTGTTTGTTACGCTTTCACGCTAAAACGGCTGAGCGGTTTTAGATGAAATTTCGCACATGGGTTGTCCATGACCTGGATTAGGACATAGGAGATTTATATCCCGGTAATACGTTCCCGTGGGAATACTTTCCGACCTCAACGCGGGCGAAGCTGCTGGCAAGAGCTAGTTTAATATAAACAAAGGGATGTCATAATCAATAAATCATAAATCATAATCATTTATCAATTTGCGAATATGGGTACAAAAGAAAGCTCTTAAACAAACAATAGTGTCTATTAGCTACCGTAAGGCATGCAAATTTACATACATTATATAATATGTTTCATTCTGTAAATATTCAGTGACAGAGTAATACGCTTTTTTTAGTAACATTGTTTTGATATTGTTTTTAAATATACTTATATCACTTCTCTTCAGGAATGAATTTGGTAAATGGTTATACATATATGCGTGGAGCCATAATATACTTTTATTTAACAACTCTGTTTTATTAAAAGGTAAACACATATTCATCATCATTATGTTCCAACATATTAGGGCTTTTTTTTTTTTTTGAGTGTGGGACATCATCAAATAGCTTCTCCCGCTCAGGGCGGAGCGGGAGGGTGTGTCAGACTCTTGCTGACTAAAACCCACCCGTATTCCTTCCTGTTGCCTTTGTTGCGGGGGCCTCGGTGACCCATAAGTACCTTCCCGCGACCCCGGCAGGCATCGGCCCTAGTGGACGACCCCTACTATATGTGCTGACGACATCTCTTTGAGGCGCGCGTGGAATACAACGCACCGTCGACCCGGGCCTGGTCCTTACCGGACGGTGAGCTACCCATTGCTCACCGTCCGCAAGCCCGTGCCTACGGTGGCCGGAAATCCGCCCGGGATTCCCGACGTCCTGGGCGTCTCCTGCGGCGGCTAGGGGCGAGAGGGCGCGAAACTTGCCTTTCCCTCAACCGTCCCGCCTCCTCCTTACACCACGTGCGTTTGGTGTGCCGTTTGGGATACATACATAAACAATGTAGAGCAAACTGTTTTTGTGTGTACAAAAAATAGTTTACAAATCCCCTTAGATATATATTCTTTTAACAGAAAAAGGTGTGTGGAAACGATGCATAATCAGCCTATACTGGTCACAGTTCCCACTGCTGGGACTCAGGCCCCTCTCTGTGAGAAGATACATAGCGGGCCGAGAGCGAATTGATGTCATATTTTTATGTCTTTCAAAATGACACGCTGCACCGGTTAATCACCATACAATAACAGCCGCACGAGTCGATCGATCAGCTACGCTTGCCGCGGTTGGTCCGTGGATGGGTGACCACCTTTACATACCAAGACCCCTCGTGCCTCGGAAAGCACGTTAAGCCGTTGGTCCCGGCTGTCATTTGTAGATCTTTGACAGTCATTACGGGTCGTCAGAAGCTCGAAAGTCTGACAACCAGTCTTACCAAGGGGTATCGTGTTACCACGTTACTGGGTTGTGGAGGTAAGATAGGCAGTCGCTCCATGTAAAATACTGGTATTCAGCTGTATCCGGTAAGACTGGAAGCCGACCCCAACATAGTTGGGAAAAGGCTAGGCAGATGATGACGCTGCACCGGTTTGGGAAGGAAAGGTAGGAAATCTGGAGATAAACCAAAGTTTTGAAGAACAAGTCTGGGTGATGATTGTGATGAACCTGTAGCTTTATTAACTTCTGTTCGTAGAAGCCCAATCTGTGGTTAACGCTAAACCATACCAGGTAAACAAAAAAAACGAGGAAGCCTTATATTAGTCGCATAAGATGTATAACATCTGACATCTCAATAAGCAACTGAGCAACGACAGAAATTACCTCAAAATTTAAAAAGCTAAATTTTTAAATATTTATTCGAATAATTAATTATTCATTACTAGTGGTCGCCCACTGGTCGAAATTCGACACCCTCTACTTACAATCTATATAGTACTTATTTATTCCATGCTCAAGCTGTCACTTCCTGCTACACACTTCCGTCCCTTTTCACGAAATCACTCCCACAGAAAGTGAGAGGAAAGATGTTTTTCGGGCTGTTACCATTAGTCTGGCACATGCTAGGTTTTACTAATACCGACTAGTACTGACTTTGGAAATGAAAAATCAGTGTTAAAAACGGGATAAAGTTTAAGTCTTCATTTATTTTGTTAGTTATTGTGTATTCTTCTTCTTCTTCATCATCAAGAGGTTCCTATTTTTGTAAAAAGGTCAAAAGAACACAAAGCATAGGGCTTGAAGGGATTGACAAGGGCTTATTTCTGAGCTTCACTGGCTCTCTAGCCCCCGTCATCGCTTTATAACCTAAGCTATCCGTGTCGGGGTGCCCTTATACATTTTAATCAGCTTTCTTCTTTACATCACCTCTCTTCTTTAAATCACCTCTCTTCTTTATATCACCTCTCATCTTCATAACACCTTTCTTCTTTAAATTATCTCTCTTCTTTAAATCGCCACTCTTCTTTAAATCACCTCTCTTCTTTAAATCGCCTCTCTTCTTTAAATCACCGCTCTTCTTTAAATCAGCTCTCTTTAAATTGCCTCTCTTCTTCAAATCCCCTCTGTTCTTAAAACCAGTTCTCTTCTTTAAATCGCCTCTCTTAGGATAGCTTAGTTTATAAAGCGATGACGGGGGCTTTTTTTTTTTTTGAGGATGGGAAATCATCAAATAACTTCTCCCACTCTGGGCGGAGCGGGAGGGTGTGTCAGACTCTTACTGACTAAAACCCAGCCGTATTCCTTCCTGTTGCCTGTGTTGCGGGGGCCTCGGTGACCCATAAGTACCTTCCCGCGACCCCGGCAGGCATCGGCCCTAGTGGACCCCTACTACATGTGCTGACGACATCTCTTTGAGGCGCGCGTGGAATACAATGAGCCGTCGACCCGGGCCTGGTCCTTACCGGACGGTGAGCTACCCATTGCTCACCGTACGCAAGCCCGCGCCTACGGTGGCCGGAAATCCGCCCGGGATTCCCGACGCCCTGGGCGTCTCCTGCGGCATGACGGGGGCTAGCCCCGTCATCGCTTTATAACTTAAGCTATCCGTGTCGGGGTGCCCTTATACATTTTAATCAGCTTTCTTCTTTACATCACCTCTCTTCTTTAAATCACCTCTCTTCTTTAAATCGCTGCTCTTCTTCAAATCACCTCTATTCTTTAAATAAGCTCTCTTCTTTAAATTAGCTCTCTATTTTAAATCGCCTCTCTTCTTTAAATAAGCTCTCTTCTTTAAATCACCTCTCTTCTTTATAACACCTCTCATCTTCATAACACCTTTCTTCTTTAAATTATCTCTCTTCTTTAAATCGCCACTCTTCTTTAAATCACCTCTCTTCTTTAAATCGCCTCTCTTCTTTAAATCACCGCTCTTCTTTAAATCAGCTCTCTTTAAATTGCCTCTTTTCTTCAAATCCCCTCTGTTCTTAAAACCAGTTCTCTTCTTTAAATCGCCTCTCTTCTTTAAATCACCGTCAGCATTTACCGGGTCTCTAAGGTAAAACCTAAGATTTACCGAGTGAATACTAGTAAAAGTCCGAAATTAACCATTATTATTATCACAGAATAGACTCGGAGCACACAAACCAGGCAGGCGTTTTACTTTGTGTAATTTTTCATCAATACTGCTCCCAAAACATCGTGAGGAAACGGCACATCTTAGAACCAAATTCGAAGACAAGTGACATCTACCAGTCCATACTAAGCACGTGCGTACAGCGCATATTTCACAGAGAGAAGGCCTGAGTCCCAGCGGTGACAAAATTATAGGCTGATTATGCTACAGAACGGACTTTTACGATCATAACTTGCTAAATCTTAAGTTTTACCGTAGTTCAGGTTTATACAATCTGTTACTATACGTAGATAACCCCATGAAATGCGTTCTAATAGCAGGAAGGACATGAACTTGTTAATTTGTTATTTACATCGTAAAATTAAGTAAACTGCTCTCACATGCCAAACAAATTCATAAAATTGTTTGAAACACTTTGAGCTATAAAATAATTGACGACAATGTCTTATCTTAATGCACATCATTGCCCATATCTTTAAGTTTCCATCAACCCGCACTGGGCCCACGTGGTAGATTATGGCCCACTCCTACTCACAGAGAGGAGCCCGTGTCAGTAGTGAGTGAGTTTTTACATGCCATACATCTATCGACTTGAGCACAGATTGCAGTTACCAAGATCTTGTTGAACAATACCGTCAGAATCTGCAATGACAACGTACCAAATAGGCAAAGAATTGGAACAATAATTATGTGGACTATAGAACTTTTCTTTGTATTAAAATTAAGCGTTCATATATATCTATCTTTTTGCAGAAGTTCAGAACCAGATGTCTCCAAGAAGGATGAAGTTCCAAGTATACCTTTTATTACACTGGTGAGTTTCCATGCTATCCACCATTACTATAATATAATTTAAATGTTAGATTAAGTACTATGGCTCCACATTATAAATGATCGAGATGTATGGAAGAAGTCATGCTGCATCGGCCCCTATAAATTGGGATATGGGCAGTAAGATGCTGATGATCAGAGAGCTGTCTGAGACTTTCGAGAAGAAACATACCTAGATACCTACTATAAGTATAGTTAGTCCTATTAGAATCAGTACACAATTTACCTTTCGCCTCGTCTCGTCTGTGCGAAAACATAGGTACTTTATCCTTCCTTCATTATCGATCCGTGCCGACTCATGCTTTTACCTAATTAACTTTCAAGCCATGAACAGACCCTCTATCGCGGGCATTAGTAAAGTCAATAATATAAATGGAATGTTCATGTAACCATTATATTTTATCAGCTAAATTATACGAACGTGTTCAGGATACCACCAGAAATGGTTTCCCCATTTCTGCTGGTAAATTCGAAAATAGATGCAATAACAGATGGCCTATTTTGTTTAATTGTTTGTTACGCTTTCACGCTTAAACGGCTGAACGGATTTGGATGAAATTTGGGACATGGATAGGTAGACCATGACGTGGATTACGACATAGGTTAATTTTTATCTCGATATTCCCACGAGGTCCAGACTTATGCGGGTGAAACCGCGGGGCGCAGCTAGACTCTGATAAAAGATAGTTTCGATATGTTTTCACTATGTTCACCTATATAGAATCCCATTGGGCAAACAGCTTGTACACTAGTAGGTAGTGTACAAGCTACTTGCCCAATGGGATTCCCCATCGTCGGCAAAAGTTACAAAATTTTTATAGAAACTGTCAGGGACAGATTTCATGCCCTCGCACAGCCTACACCAGCCTACTACTGGGTCTACACCCAGCAGTGTAGGCTGTGCTGTTGTCCGTCAGTAAATGAATTAGTTTAAGATTTATATTAGGTACATTCCGTTTTCATATGTAACAATCATCTACCCAAATCTTTTAATTTCAGTTCAGATTTGCGACCCTTCGGGACAAAATTTTCATAACCTTGGCGTTAATATGTTCGACGATCGCTGCCATATCCGCGCCTATCAACACCTTGTTGCTTGCGTTCCTGCTGGACGCTATGGTGAAATATGGATCATCCTTGGTAAATCCTGAAGTATCGAATGCTGAAGCTGCAGATGCATTCCTGAAAGAACTATTCTTTTTCGCAATCTACAACGTTATTACTGGAGCATTACTTATTGTTTTGTCGTACGCTGCTACTACGCTGATGAACAATGCTGCGTATAACCAAGTACGTATAGCACATTCATTATGAATTAATTATTTAGCTATTTCTTCGCAAAGACTCTTTTATTGTTTTAATATCTTTCTTCTTGACACTTCCTGATGGTGATCCTTCTGACCCTGACTTTACTGAAATAGAAAGTTATTAAGTAAGGTCTAGGAAGATATTTTTATATCTTTTGTGTACCAACAACTATAACTTTTCTTCTCCAGGTTTATGTTATACGGCAAGAATATCTAAAAGCAGCTCTAAATCAAGATTTTGCGTATTTTGACGTTCATAAAAATGGTCACATAGCTTCTAAAATTAACAGGTAAGACATAAATCAAATTAGATAATGTGTAGGGCCCCCCGTACTTGACCTTTGCTATCTCGCTTACGTTTCCATATATATACTAATTTACAATAATACTAAGTAATAAAGTATTCCGCTATTAAATATTTTTAAATGGGCACTTCCAAATTAAATTGTGAGCTTTCTTGCAGTGACATCGTGAAACTAGAAGATGGTATCGGCGAGAAACTGTCGACATTCATGTTCTACCAAGCGTCGTTCTTCAGTTGTGTCATCATGGCTCTGATCAAGGGTTGGAAGCTGGCCCTGCTGTGTCTCATATCATTCCCTGTTACCATGACACTGGTGGGAGTCGCTGGGCTGGTAAGTCTCATTTGTTTACGTTCGTTTTCTCTTGCGTAAAGATCGAATGTCTAAACAGAGCTCATCCACTTTTACTCACATCATACATTCTACAAATGGGCAGGCTCTTTGTTCCGCGCCTTTATTTACTCTAAGTACTATATCGACAGACATACTGCCACATAAGAACTGACGTCATTCAAATCCTACATCGCGCAAGCAAAGTTTACCTCAATATCAGAATATATACAACAGAATACCAGACAAAATACACAACACCGTCTGATCGGAAGAATCTCCCTTTTCAATGAAGGATAAGGCATCAAGAATATAGCAATATCTTGGCGTCTCTATACCGTAAATTACGAAGAACTATCTTATAAAAACCTCAAAAGTGTGTAACGAAATACCCTAAATAACGAAAAATCGTCCAACCTAGCACAACAGCTAATCGCTTCGCTATCGATCCACACAGTTATTACAGACACTGTATCAGAGCTCTATCTATCTACCTACCAACATTGGCAACTAAACGAATGGATACTGTCATACAGGTATTTGACTAAGGTGACGCTCTACAAAGCCGAACTTTTGTTACTCCATATTAATTCATTTACCTAATTAGAGTTGTCGCATTTTTGCATAGCAATAGCGGTCATTGACCCACCTGCATTTTCTAGATTTTTTTATTTAAAAAACTGAAACAAAGTCCTTTAACGTCCTGAATCAATATCTATAGTGATCTTCAACATGTTCCAATTACAAAAAAACATACATAGTTTTTTTATTTGGGTTCTTACGTACGGAGAGATATTAAGGAAAGGCAATGACCGCTATTGCCATGCTAAAACGTGCCAACTATAGTTAGGTTAATTAGACGGCTTACAGTATTTTAGCACAATTATTACTTTTTTGCAAGAAGTATTAGCTTTCGAGAATCACGTATGAGTACCTATCGTACACGAGATCCAATTATTATACAGGGTGTAACAAGACCTTTCACGAAGCCGTCATCTACGCATTCTGTACATCAAACTAATGGCGCAATTACACCTGGTCGTTCTCCGGATTTTGTTTGATGGAATTTATTTATTTGGAAATAGAATCAAATTTAAATTCGATTCGATTGCAAACGACCAATTGAAAATGATTTGGGTCGAGCTCGCTGCGCTGGCTCCTATATCATATGTATGTGCACCAAATATTTAACTTTTCTGCATTATTCAAAAAAGAATCTACTTTTTCCGTCAATCAATCATTAATCAAAATCCTGTAATCCTGCCGGGTGCGAGGCCTATATTGTAGATAGAGTATAATATTACACACGATATATTAGATTTTTTTTTGTTATTAAACTTTTTTTGCAAAATGTTACTTGAAATACCTACAGAAATTGAAAAGACCCGGACAAAATAGGGTCCCCGGGCCCCCGACAGGCTTCATTCGCCACTGAACCCATACCTACCTGTTTCAACTTTTTAGTTAATTGGTTGACGTATCTACTTAAAGCTTAATTACATCAATCAATCGATTAAACCATTCTTTAATTGTAAAACAATCATGAAATGTTGTTGCAAAAGATAATAGGTAAAATTGTATCATAAAGAAATGAGTCGGGTTGCGTAATTCGTGTTAGGTCCGTGTAAGTAAAGTTATGATATGGAAAGCCAATATAATACTCACACTGTTTACTGAATGATAGGATATTATACGACGTTTATCGATAATAAGGTAGTGTGACAACCATTTGGATTATCCAAGATTACTTCCTGTTTCTACCCATGTTTATCTTATGTGGAGACGAGAAGAAGCAATTATTTGCGACCTGCCTCGACCTACATACCTTACGAAGTCAAGATTAGGTATCGTAATTTTGTCACGACTTCCACTTGTCTTAGTTGCCGTCCTAAAACCGAATAATTCTTCATAATTCTGGAGAAAGACGTCATAATCATGGACTCTATAACTGGTCGAAATCTGTAATTTCTCAAAGTAACTTATTTCAACAGGTAGCCTCTAGTCTTTCTAAGAAAGAAGCGATAGCATCAGGCAAGGCAGGTGCCATCGCCGAGGAGGTTATCTCGGCCATACGCACCGTGTATGCCTTCAGCGGACAGCAGCAGGAGCTGGAGAGATACGAAGCACATCTTAACGAAGCCAGGAAAATCAACATTAAAAAAGGTAAGCAGAATTGAGTTTTTCGACAATAAAGTTGTGATATGCTTAGACGCATATATCACAACTTTACTTTCGAAAAACTTTAAAGAAGCAGCTGATTGTGGCCAAATGTCCTAAGTTTAAGTGCAGCGCACACGACAGACTTTTTGTGCGGATGCGTCATTAATGAAAGCTTGCGAGCTAATAAAATGTAATCACATTGGTGTGCCCCAGACTCCTTCGCACAAAAAAGTCTGCCATCTGCGTAGCACCTTAGAGTCATACGTTGCACCATTGACGTAAATTCAGTTACAGAGTATAATTTATTCGGTTGAATAGCTTCTTTCCTAAGTTGCAATTCGCAGGTAAACCTAGGAGGTTGCGGTCTGCTTGACCGGACTTTCCTGTGGAGGCCTCAATAAATTAAGGCTTCTAGCCAAACTTATATATACTTTGCGACTACACGCTAATGGCACAGCCTGTGGACTACGGGTCCTCCTCAAGCGCTTGGGGAGGATCCGTAGTCCACAGGGTGTGCCTTTAGCGCAACAGCAAGGGACAGGGTGGATCGGATAAATATTATTAGGGGACGAATAAAGCTACAGGCGCAGCGGCGTGGGCTGGCTCGAGCAAGTGTCGGGGCGGGCCTCGGCGGCGGAAGGACGGCAGTCTGATTCTGAACACAAACATGTTTTCTTCAGTGCTGGTGGCTCTCCTACTCTCCTGGAGGAGGATTGTGGTGTCATCGGCAATGCAGAGAGTACATGCCTCGGTCGGCGAATCCTACGTATGCGAGAGGGAGTGTATCGGGCGGCCGCCGCAATCAGGGGATCGAAGTGCTAAATAGCGAAAACGAAGAAGTGCTTTGAGAGACGTTTCATGACCTGCTGGATGGTGGGTATTTTGAGATCTAAGTGTAGATCCAAATTGGACCTTACTAAGGAAACGATTCTGGAGGGTCTGCATCCTATGGAGATGATGTGGCTTACCGTGTGCGAAAACGATGCAAGCATAGGTCATGATAAGTCGGATGACCGCGGTGTAATATGTATGCAATTGGCACTTAAGTAATAATTTGCTGCGTGCGGTCAATATGAAATGGAGCCTACAGAGAGCGAAAGAGGCGCGCGAACGAGCCTTCTTTATCTGCTCACTGGACTTACGGTGATAGTCACGGATCCATACCTAGAGACCGGGCTGGGGAGGGGGGAGTTGACGTCGTGATGTCGAGAAGAGAACCGCCTGAATCTTATCGGGGTCGACCTCGCTTCTCCATTTTCGGAATGAAGCGTCTAAGACGTTTGCGGAGACCTAGAGAGTGCGAGCGATAGAGTTCTTGGTTGAACAGCTTTTATGTACGAAAAACACAAAAATGCAGAAAGCAGAATGAAACATGCCACAAGCAAAAGACGATGACTGGCGACGACTGACGATGATCCGTGAATCCGTGACAGAAACTAAAATTAGATCCAAGTTACAGAATATGAGCTGGTTAGCTTTACATTTTTTTAAAAACACTAACACTGAAAATCTAATTAGCAGTATTCTGTCAATAATTCTTCGATTGCGAGAATTTAAATAGTGTCAGTTACATAACAAGGAAATGGCAATCAGTATCGATATACATAATCAGCCTAGGTATAATGTTCCAACTGCTGGGACACAAGCCTCCTCTCTGTGAGAGGGAGTGGGCCGTAATCCACCACGCGGGCCCAGTGCGTGTTAGTAGATGTCACATGTCTTCGAATTTTTGGTTCTAAGACATGCCGGTTTCCTCACGAATGTTTACCTTCACCGTTTTGAGAGCAGTGGTGATGTGATAATTTACACAAAGTAAAGTGCCTGTCTGGGTTCGAACCTACAACATACAACTCGTCGCGGCTGTTACCACTGGGCCACCACTGCTCGATATAATATGACATTAACCCTGTGGACCATTTAATTTCTTGACTATACAAGAACGTAATGGTCTAATTTCCCTACAATTGCGACTTTTGCAGGCTTGTTCAACGGGTTGGCAATGGGCATGCTATTCTTTTGCATCTTCTGTGCCTACGCTCTTTCCTTCTGGTTCGGCTACAGACTGATGGTCGATGAGCCCGAGACTTACGACGTGTCCACGATGATCGCTGTAAGTTCTATTAATTCATGATTAAGTTAATCTAAAGTGGGACGTAGACGTTTTTAAATACTTATGGTACGACGATATATTTCGCCTGTGTCGCGTAGGTAGGTAACATTTGATCCTTGGCGAGTACATAAATATATTAACAACTATTTATGATATGCAGATGTAGATGACTGCTAAAAATGAGCAGGTGTTCTTTTCCAAGTTGCTTAAATTTTATCCCAACAAAGTTGGGAAAAGAAAGGGCTAATCTGATTATGAGAAGAAGCCTGTTGCAGTGGGACAAGCTGGCATAGCTTAGGAAAGAGTATCTCGCAAAAAAATATAAAAAACTGCAATTTTTTGCGAGCGAAACTAAATTGCCCGGGTGACTATATTTATTCTTATGGTACCAATTTATTAAAAAAATAAAAATAATTTCCTTAGGTGTTCTTCGGTATAATGACGGGTTCGGCCAACTTCGGTATCTCGTCGACTCTGATGGAGGTGTTCGGGTCTGCTCGCGGCGCCGGCGCACAGATCTTCAACATGATTGACAATGTACCGACCATCAACCCTCTGCAAAACAAAGGAACTGTGCCCAAAGGAATTGAGGGAAACGTCGAGTTGAAAAACGTTGTTTTCCATTACCCATCCAGAAGTGATGTTCCGGTAAGTTTTTCTATATGTATTATGAGTTTTCATGAATGTAAAGCCACCTGTACCTACTGCTGATACTTGTGCAGCCTTAAGTGCTTTACTTATTTTCTTAACTGTTAGGTACCTACTAAGTTAAGGCGCGTATATATGACGCGAAAAATTTCGAGCATCTAACGTTTGTGAAGATACCTACTTGAGTGAAGTTTCACCCAGGAACATTTATGTACTTACAGGTTACAGGTACCTATCGAGTATTAATGCTTTAGTTTTCCTTTAAATCTACTTGTATTTACCAGATAATACAAGTAGATTGGATCGCGTGACTGTTCAAAATTAAAGTTGTTTTGACGCGCCGATTGGCGAGTCTCTTGAAATTATTTGACAATAAAAGACTCACTCATTGATTTGCGCAGTGACATATAAATACCACCATATTATACCTATCTATAGACACAACTATAAATGATGGGCTGAAAAATTGTGATAAAGCAACGCTGTGGTTTACAGAGAATGTAGTGACAAAAATTTAAAAGAACATTGTTTGGTCATGTTGAGAGGATGAATAAAAGGCGACTAACAAGGCAGAAGTGAGTGGAAGCGCCGGGAGGGGACACATTAGGAAGTCATATTTGGTGACCTAATTGGTGATGTTCTTCAGAAAGGTCAGACGCGTAGTACTCGCAACCGGCGTGCGTGTATGACCAGATGTATGAACGTAAACGAAGAAACAGGTGGCGTTCTATAATATCTGCCTACCCCCATGGGAAGAAGGCGTGTGTTTATGTATGTATATATAGACACCTGAATCGATTTGCTGTTCTGTTGTGACGTATTAACTATGCACCACGTTGATGTCGCCACGGAAATAATAATGCAAAGATATACTTATTATTTATAAACTAAAGTTCATAATTATATGGCGACATATAGTATACCTACCGTGTCTAACAATTATTAACAAAATTATTTAAGTAGATTAATGTTTATCTTTTTCTTCAATTAGGTATGTGATAGGTGTGAAATTCGCTATTCACGATGATAATTAGTTTTAAAATGTTTTTGTTTTTGCGCACAGACACGTCGACATGGTACAGACCTTTTTTTTTTGGATGGGAAATTATCAAATAACTTCTCCCGCTCTGGGCGGAGCGGGAGGGTGTGTCAGACTCTTACTGACTAAACCCACCCGTATTCCTTCCTGTTGCCTGTGTTGCCAGGGGCCTCGGTAACCCATTAGTACCTTCCCGCGACCCCAGCAGGCATCAGCCCTAGTGGACCCCTACATTTGTGCTGACGATATCTCTTTGAGGCGCGCGTGGAATACAACGCGCCGTCGACCCGGGCCTGGTCCTTACCGGACGGTGAGCTACCCATTGCTCACCGTCCTCAAGCCCGCGCCACATGGTACAGGCCTGATACAATAGTTGCCTTTGCTTGCCATGCGCCAACGCCATGGTGTTTCAGTGTGGAATAGGTAGGTACATATTTGGCCACCACGGCGCATGGCGGTACAAGTGTGCAACCATGGTTGTGCTGCTAACAAAATGTATACAGGTAGTGATTATACAGGATGTTAGGTTAAACGAAGGGCATACTCTAATGGCATTTCTTGGTTATTCAATTTCATGAGTTCTACATTTAGTACTCATAAAAATGAATAACTTTAATTAAGGGGCAACTGCTACTCTGAAATGTAAATAAAAACAGCTGTTTCCATTAGTAGTACTATACCAACTAGATTGGGCTAGATAGGATAGACCTAAATGGGGCTTGTGGCTTACCTTGTGACTCCTCCGTGCTTCGGAAAGCACGTTAAGCCGTTGTTCCCGGCTGTCATTCGTGGATCAGTCGTTACGGATCGTTAGAAGCCCGAAAGCCTGACAACCAGTCTTACCAAGGGGTATCGTATTACCCAGTAACTGGGTTGTGGAGGTCAGATAGGCAGTCACTCCATTTAAAATAATGGTATTCAGCTGCCTCCGATTAGACTGGAAGCTGACCACAACATAGTTGGGAAAAGGCAGGCAGATGATGATGAGAGTTGGTCCAATACCTACTAAAAATGATTATTTTCATGAGTACTACACTCCCTTAAAGTGTGTATGGAGGGTATCTCAAATGCTAGCTCTGTGTTTGCAGTTCTAAGAAAGCCATAGTTGTCAAGAAGATAGAGGTACCGATTACCTTGTTCACAAACTAAACTAAATTTAAGTTCAGTGCTTCTTTTTCTTTGTACTTCATTAAGAAGAGGACAGAAGATAAATTTTAGTTTAGTCCTGTCAAATGTCACTACTCCATAGTGACAGGCGCTGATTAATTTGACACGACTAAACTAAAATTTATCTTCTGTCCTCTTCTTAATGAAGTACAAAGAAAAAAAAGCACTGAACTTAAATTTAGTTTAGTTAGTAAACAAGGGAATCGGCACCATTATTATAGTTATTTGCTCGCGACTTCGATTTTAATGGCAATTTTGCACAAGTATTGCATAAAATCGATTAATCATAACCCGCGAGGTAATAGCGCATCAGTAGCAATGAGTTTCATTTTGACAATCCAACAACATTCATTGCGTTATTTACGTTGTTGAGCAGACAAATTTTTCGAACATCTAAAGCAATGGATTAGCAATATCCTTCAAAAATATATACAGGGTGACATTGAAAACATGCGACAAATCGAAATGGGAGATTGTACTCATCATTATGAACAACTTTTACTAAGGGACCAAAGCTACAATCCCAAAAAAAAAACTGCTGTCCCCTACATTTATGTTCGCAATACCTCATCAAAATGTAGGAAAAGCAGATTTTTTTTTTGGGATTACATCTTTGGTCCCTTAGTAAAAGTTGTTAATAATGATGTATACAATGTCGCATTTCAGTTTGTCGCAAGTTTTCAATTTCAACCTGTATAGTGTGTTACGCAATTAGGGTGCCGATATTCGGAATAATTACATACCTAAGTATATTATTACTAGAATTCCTAGATATAGGTAACTAAGTAATCCTTATTATAAAACTGCTTTACACAGGTACTGAAGGGTGTCAGTATTACCGTGAAACGTGGCCAGTCTGTGGCGCTGGTGGGCCACTCCGGCTGTGGCAAGTCTACGATCATACAGCTGCTCTCCAGGTTCTATGATGTCATCGATGGCAGTGTAAGTACAGTTTGCTTACGTGTTTTATTTGAGCTACGTATGGTATTCCGAAATACCGCTCACCGAAAGGACGGTTTTCCGATAACACTCTACTCCGACGGTTAGTTGAACGAAAAAATAATTGGCCGATGAAACGTTTCGCCGAAAATATTATTTATCGACGGTTGATAGTCCGAATGAATCCTTCACCGATGTAACGGTTCACCGAAAACACTCTTCAACGACGATTGGTTAAACGAACGAATCTTTCGCCGATAGCAGTGATGGCAGTGTAAGTACAGTTTGCTTACGTGTTTTAATTGGTAAAAATAAAACCCTCACGATCTGATCGATCTGATGATCTGAATAAATAATATAATCCCGAAAGGCTAATGACCAGTCTTACCAAGGAATATCGTGTTGCCCAGTAACTGGGTTGTAGAGGTCGAATAGGCAGTGACTCCATGTAAAGTACCTACTGTTATTCATTCGGTTAGACTAGAAGCTAACCTTGGGGTTAGCTTCCAAGATGGGAAAAGGCTTGACAGATGATATAAAGCACAAATTTGATCTAAATCTTTAAAATAAATATGTTCAGGGACTTTTTTAAATGAATTGTCGAAACCTCACAGACGATAGAGGTACGGTATCTAAGAGCAATCATATCAAAAAGTACTTCAGTTTTACAAAGTCGAAATCTCTGTACGCCAGGAGCGCAGCCTCCATACAACCCGATTCCTATCGGTTTCCCTTCGGAACAACCAGTCTTGTTACACCTGTGTGTATCACATCACATTACAAATATTTAATACTAGTTTAAAACATCATATAAGATTAAAAACATTACAAACGCCTATTTTTTTGACTAAACAAACGGGCGTTAAATTAAGAAAAGTAAAATGTTTGAGTTAATTAATTTTTATGTTATCTGGAGTTTATGAGAACTGAACAACTTTTTCTTCGGCTTCCCTCTAATAAAAATTATGGATTCGCTACTGCTGTACGCCATATTTTTATCCATGCTTAATTGTACATGCGAAAGTAACTGTCTGTCTGTTACACTTTTACGCCTGAACGGCTGCACGGATTTGGACCTAGGTTAGGACATAGGTTACCTTTTATCTCGATAGTACGATCCCGTGGGATAATTTCCGACATCCACAGCTACTTAGTTTTAAAATTTACCTATTTATAATTTTATAAATCTACCTACCAATGGGGTAAAGAGAAAATGGATGAATGGGGAATGAATGGGGTGGAGTTAAGATTGATGATATACCAAAAACATATTATTTTTTTTGTTTTGTTTTATATTGTTTTATTTCATCAGATTATCCAGTTTAATCTAGCTGCGTATTATTTATTTCACATGAAGCATGTTAAATAAAGGCTCCTACATACTGGCGCGACTTGAAGCGCGACGCGTCGCGACACCAAGGCACCGCTTGTAGCGCTACACGCGGTGTCTTTGTGTCGCCTCACGTCGCGCGATAAGTCGCGCCAGTATGTAGGAGCCTTTAAGCCCATTAGATAGTAAGGTACCTAGACTGGTGCTATTAACGTACTACATCATATCTATTATCTAATCGACACAAAAAACAGAACTAGGATATTATATCAAAGCTTGTTTTGATTTGCTATACAGGGTTATTTTAAATTGGCTAGAGCCTAAACTCGGCAGACGCGATGCCGTATCGATATCTAAACGCGATAAAAATAAAAGATATGATGTCTTTTTTCGTGAGGTCAACTACCGTTGTTAGTGTTGTTACTTGAATTATGAGTAAATAAAAACAGTTTTCTTATGATTATCATGTTTAGATATACCCATCACGTTTGTGAAGTTTACACAAATAAAAACAGATTTTTTAAACTGTTATTTCAAGTGAGTACAGTAACTGCGGTCAATCTAATCAAAAATCAAATCTAATTTATCATGTTCAGATATCGATACCCAACGCGTCTGCGGAGTTTAGTTAGTCAATTTAAAATAACCCTGTATATTGACGGGACGGAACCCAATCATTTTGTTTACCAAAACTTGAATCAAATACTTGGGCACTCGGGCAGTAGAAGTTACATTTTTCTAGAAAGGTTACCGAAATGTAATTTTACCTGGATTCCAGAACATACTTGCCGTTTGTTCAACCTATTATGTTGAGAAATATTGGCTTCAATAAAGTTCACAGCGAGGCATAGGTCGGTCAATAGCTGAAGGGCATCCCACACTGTGTTTTTGCTTCGAGATTTAATTCATGTTGTTTTAATTACAAAGTATAACACCCATGCCCTAAATAGGTGTAGTTTTCATTTTAATTGAGATTAAGCATATTTGATGTTTTTTTTTTTAAAATGCATTATATTAATAAGTAAGCGAAATCTCGATCTCTGAAATCTCTAAATTCCAATCTCACCAAATTGCAAAACGCTAGATCTCGAGACTCAAGACTCAAGACTGCATTCCCTATTCTCCACTCAAGGACTCGTCTGCTCCGACGAACATCGGTACTTCGACGAACAGAAACTTATATTCCGTGGAATCATTTTAGGTGGCAATCGACGGCCATGATGTCCGCAACGTATCCATCCGCTGGCTCCGTGACCAGATCGGGCTGGTAGGCCAGGAGCCCGTGCTGTTCAACACCACGGTCAGGGAGAACATCCGATATGGACGAGAGAACGCCACCAATGAGGAGATCGAGGCGTGCGCCAGACAGGCCAACGCACATCAGTTTGTCATGAAGTTGCCGAAGGTAAGCCTGTCTATTGCATCTAGCTTGGGGATACTAAAAGAGCCCATTGCGAGACATTCGAATTTTATTGTGCAGCTTTAAAAAATGTCTATCTGTAATCAAAAGCTTTTGAGGCTTTTCCATTTAAATATAGTCAGACCTCCATTAAAGAGAATCTTTATTTGCAGCTCCACTTAGTTCGCCTACAATAAAAAAGGCATATCAAAATGGCTCTGTCACGAATTAAAGAAAATCATCTCCCAATTTAGCGGCTGCTGAACCTTTTCCATGTAAGCAAATTCATATAATTCTTAAAAACAGGGTTACGATACACTTGTTGGAGAACGCGGTGCTTCACTGTCAGGTGGACAGAAGCAGCGCATTGCTATTGCGCGTGCGCTTGTACGGAACCCGAAAATACTGCTATTGGACGAGGCCACCAGCGCGCTTGACACCTCCTCTGAAGCAAGGGTACAGCAGGCTCTCGATAAGGTAAGGTTTTGTTAAAATGTAGGTTCATACTCTATAATAGAAAACAAATAAATGTAAATTTAAATGTTGATACTTAGCAACATTTCACTTATCGCTTTCAAAATGAAGTAACCTATAGTTCAGGTGCATTTAATACCCTGTTGGTTAATAATGTTTTGGCTACTGACCAAATTGTAATAATAACTGTTTCTAAGCCTTCCAAGTACTTTACCAAACCAAACAGCAATGCTCACGATTTCACTTGTCTCGTTTGGCCAATTTTTGATAAGAATCATCGTTCTTATTAGCAATTGGTCAAACGAGACACATTATACCAATGTACCAATCTTATCTTTGGTGTTCTTTTTTTTTGTGTTGAAAATCCTCAAATAACTTCTCCCGCTCTGGGCGGAGCGGGAGGGTGTGTCAGACTCTTACTGACTTAAACCCACCCGTATTCCTTCCGTTGCCTGTGTTACCAGGGGCCTCGGTAACCCTTTAGTACCTTCATCTTTGGTGTTCTAGGCACAAAAAGGGCGTACAACGCTCGTGGTCGCTCACAGGCTCTCAACAATCAGGAACGTGGACATGATTTACGTGTTCAAGAGTGGCCTGGTGGTAGAAAGTGGCAACCACGACGAGCTGATGACGAGGAAGGGACATTACTACGACATGGTCATGTTACAGACGATGCCGGGCTCACAGGAAAATAGTGGTAAGTGCTTATATATTTATTCCTAATAGTATGTCACCGTATAATTATGAACTTCGATAATTTATAATTCATCGGCATTATTTCCGTTACAAATATAAACTGTCGAAAAATTGTGAACTGCAACAAACCACTTACAATTTAACGCATTAATTTTCTATAGTTCCATGTAGTAGAATCCATGGGAAACCCACAAATTCTGAACTGGTATTAAACTTGCTTGCGACGTAACGCACTTTGCGCTGATACTAAATAGCCTGCCTAGCTGCGAGCAACTTGGAAGTATAGTAGCGCTCGCCGGCCGCTACCGCGTCACTGCTGGCTTCGCTCGCTCGGCTCGCGCGAGGTTGGTCACTGTTCTGACCTTCTTTTTTTTTTTGTTCCGGGTGGAAAATCCTCATGGATGTCCTCCGGGGGACGGGCAGAGGGGTCTGACTGGGGAGGGGGACTCTTACTGACTAAAAACCACCCCAGTGTTCTCCTCCCACACTTGCACCGGGGATCATGGGAAGTGGTGCGACTTCCGCGGTCCCCGGCTGCTGCCAGCCCGCCATTACAGGCCACCTCAGGCCCGCGGCGGGGGATGAGGTGTAAACTCCGCCCACGATGTCCAAAAGGGGCGCGCGTGGAACACTATGCGCCGCCACCTCGAGTCCTGCTGTGTGGGGGGTGACGAGTCCGTCGCCCCTGGACCCATTTAGGAGGTTGGAGGAGGGCGTTGTCCGCCCTCCGCCGACGCCTGGTGCGCCTGCTGCGGGTAGGGTGAGTGGAAGACATCTCCCGCTCCCTTTCCGCAGCCTCCTTCTGCGACATGACTGTTTCGCAGAAAGATACCACCGCGACCCATGACTTCTCGCTGCCGACCATGGAGTCGACCACGGCTGGCAGCGACAGGTCACTGCCTACTCCTGAGATGAGGGCACGGTGCGGCTCCTCTCAAGCGGCACACTCTGCCAGCGTTTGCCGCGTCGTGTCCTCCCGGCAGTCACAGTTCTGACCAAACCTAACCAAATTCACCCAGTAAAATCGACTGTTTATAATCTAACTGACTGGACAGGTCCACTCAATCTGTGTGGTTCTTTCATCAAAAGACCATTTCAGACACTAATCGACATGGTCTTCACATGATCTGACCAAGATTATGTCTGGACTTTAAAAGAGACTGTGACCTCTGAGTTTGTTTCGGCCTTTCTTCTCAGAGTAGTCAGATAGGAAACGCCGACCTCATCTAGTTTTAAAAAATATGTTTGACGTGTAAAAGTGTTTGTAAAAACCTACTTACAGAAATAAAATCATTTATCATTTAACGGAAATAATACCGATAAATTAAAAACAAACAGTTCTCACAATTATTCCGCGAAAGCACTAAAATGGACAGAAGTAGGCGTTTATATTAGTATATTTATATTTGTATATTTCGACTTTTCTGAATGACTGAATACAAGTTCAGTGTTTAGCACTCATGTGTCGCTTTTATTCCCCTCTAACTAGCTGTTTGTTTGCTTGAACTATTTTTCCTTCTTCAAGATGTTTTATATTCCTTAACCAGCCTTTATTCTCGTACATACCTAAACCCCATCATTTCATGACATACACGAAAGCTGAAAGGTAGATACTACCGTTTACCGATTCGTGACTATTCTAGGACACAGCAGAGAGGATGTTGTAGCTTTTACCTGTAAATGTTCAACAAAGTTATAAAACCTCATTATTTACAGATAAATCCAACCTAACTCGTAAAACTTCAGTAATAAGTGAAAAGGATGACGAAGACGAATTCATGGAATTCAAATCTGGTGTAAGTATTCCCACTACTATTTATTTAATTAGCTATTCAATTGTTTAGTAGCTGGCTCCATTCAAAACTGTATACTTATGCTTCTTTGTTGACTTATGCAGAAAAACTGAAGAATTAAGAAAAGCTATGATGCAGCAGCACACGAAGCGAGCTCGAAATTTTATAGAATTTCTTTTGACCATTGATATAGAATATTCCATTGGACCTACAGGTGGTGTAGGTACCATGATTGGAGCGCGGGGCCTGTACCATTTGCTATACCTGCTACTTACTTAACCAGGCCCTGTCCGTCTGCCGGCAGGCAAGCTACCTGTCCTGTAGCCATTTGGGTGGGGCCCCTAGGCTGACTGGGCCCCTAGGCTAGGGCCTTGTATGACGAGCTCCTTCACAAAGAGTTCTACGGTTCTACGTACTACTTCTAACTAAATGGGTGTTTAAATACGCGGTCAAATTAAAAATAATCTAGTGAAATTTCACAGACGTATTGGGTATGACCAAATGATGATAAGATGCTACCTGAAGATAACTGTAGTTACCTAAGTACATTTTTGTTGTTTTAACTGGCCTAAAAAAAGAGGAGGTTATGCATTTGAGTTTATAGTTTAGATATTTTGTTTTGTTTTTAACCGACTTCAAAAAAGGGGAGGTTATGCATTCGAGAGTTTAAAAGAATCATTATATACATCGATATTTATCACGTCTGTGAATTTTCGCTGATTTAATATGATATTATCATCTTCTAAATCCAAAGGTCTAAAACTTATTGGTCGTTTGTACAGGACCCCGAGGAAGACGAAGACAAGGTTCCGGACATTTCATTCTGGCGGGTTTTGAAGCTGAACAAGCCAGAATGGAAGAGTGTCTCCATTGCCAGCATCTGTTCGCTCCTGAGTGGCTTCCCTATGCCACTGTTCGCTGTAATTTTTGGAGATTTTATTGGCGTAAGTAGTAATTAATGTAAAATAGTCATTTCAAATCACGAGCGCACCGTATGTAACTTTTTTTCATTGACAAAAGGTTTAAATTGCAATGATCGAAATCGTGCTCGTGAAATACAGCTACTATATCACCAACCCGTCTTGAGCCAGAGGTGTGATCAATGCACGTGCCTTCCCTGTATGAGAAGAAATACAGCTACTATATCACCAACCCGTCTTGAGCCAGAGGTGTGATCAATGCTCGTGCCTTCTCTGTATGAGAAGAGGCCTTGGCTCAGCACTGGGACAATAATCGGCTGGTATTATTATAATATTACAAAATATTTTTCTAACATATTACTACTAGCAAAGTATTGCTTGTTATTTTACTTTCGAGGATGTATAGGTAATTATATTTCGACATCTGCCTAGCCATATCCCAACTATGTTGGGGTCGGCTTCCAGTCTAACTGGATGTAGCTGAATACCATATCTATCATATATCTTACATGAAGCGACTGCCTATCTGACCTCCGCAACCCAGTTACTGGGTACCCCTTGGTAAGACTGGTTGCCAGACTTTCGGGCTTCTGACGACCCGTAACGACTGCCAAAGATCCACGAATGGCAGCCGCGATCAACGGCTTAACGTGCTTTCCGAGGCACGGAGGGGTCTTGGTCTGTAAAGATGGTCACCCATGGCATCCATGATCGATCGACCCGTGCGGCAGTTATTACTTAGCCACAAGCTTACTTAGCATAAGTATGTCTATTTATCGAATTTAAATAATATTTTTATAAACAATTACTATCTTGTCGTTTCCAGGTTCTCTCCGATCCGGATCCGGAAAAGATTTTGGAATCAGTTCGTAGGTTTGCACTGATATTCGTCGGCATTGGTATCTTTTCTGGAATCACTAACTTCATCACGGTATGTATCTTTAACATTTTTGGACTGTCAAATAACCTTACCCAATCTCGTTTCTTAACAATTTCTTCAGGTAGGTAGGTTTATCTAAAGACCACTTCTAAGTATGTTTGAGGATTTTATAATTATGCGAACTGAGTTAACCAGCATTTAATCAAGTTGCGAAACTTCTGAGACGTGAAATTTCGTTTCTGAGACGTTTGTTTTTTAACATATATTTAACAAGACGCCAGCATATAATCGTAATAATGTAATATTAACTTATTTATTAATAATAGAAGCGTAATTAATATATTTATCTTCTTTATATACATAATTCTTCTCTACGTCTGTCACTGAACTACTCCTAAACGGCAGGACCGATTTTGATGATTTTTTTTGTGTTTGTGTGGATGCCTGGATGGTTTAGATTCACAATCGGCCCCGGTAGGTGGCGCTGTTCGGACAGCGCAACATCTGTCTGATCCGCCAGTATAATTATATTCAGGGTCAAATTATTAGTTAGCGAAACTCCGCAGTCGTGATGGGTATCGATATCTAAACATACAAACAAAACACACACAAATAAAACAAAAAAACATATAACAAACACACATATATGATCAAAAAAACAAAAAATATATAAAACGATATGATGAAACAAAAAATTAATAAATTTGATGAGTTTTTTGGGATCATCAACCGCCGGTAGTGTAGTCACTTGAAATATCAGTTTAAAAAATCAGTTTTCTTTTTGGTGTAAACTTCACAGACGTGATGGGTATCTATATCTAACACTATAACAAACTGATTTTCTCAACTCATACTTCCAGTAACAATTCTTCCAGCGGTCGTTGACTCGCGGGAAGGTACTTATGGGTCACCGACGCCCCCGCAACACAGGCAACAGGAAGGAATACGGGTGGGTTTTAGTCAGTAAGAGTCTGACACACCCTCCCGCTCCGCCCAGAGCGGGAGAAGTTATTTAATGATTTCGAACCCAAAAAAAAAAAGCGGTCGTTGACTCCAAAAAAACAACCATCAATTCTTTTACATTTTTATTTTTTCATATTAAGATACCTAAATACCGACAGTCTGTCGAAGTTTTGCTAGCTAATCTAATTTGACCATGCGTTGCTGTATATTGCTTTATCATTATTAATATAGATACAGATCACGTCTGTGAAGTTACGCTACTGAATTAAATTTGACTTTGTATTATATCTAATGCAATATAATTTAGGTGTTCTTCTACGGCATTGCGGGCGAGTACTTGACCCAGCGGCTGCGACTGTCGATGTTTGGGAAGCTGCTCGAACAGGAGATAGGATTCTACGATGATAAGAACAACGCTACCGGTGCTCTTTGTGCGAAGCTGTCTGGAGAAGCCGCCGCTGTTCAAGGGGTGATATTAAATATCTTCCTTTACCTATTTAAAATTGATGAGGTTGTGAAACCAAAGAGACAGCTAGAAGGATTCCATTCACTATTCCTTACCTAACACAAAACTGTGTAGTTTGAAAATCAACGGAGAAGCATAGTTAAAATCTGGCGTGTAATTGCTCCGTGGTCAGTGCTTTTATTATCTTGAATAGTGAGCCCACATGACCATTCAACATTTTAAAGAAATAAATTGCTTACGTGTGATGTTTCTCTCATTAAGTAGTAAAGTCTACGTCATTTATAAAAAAAAAATATGCTTAGTTGGGGTCACCATTCAATCTGTTCTTGCACAACCTGAATATTAGTAAATACATTTTTATTTGCGTACGACAAATAATACACAACAAGAAAATTGCGAATCTTGGTAAAAATATACCTCCAAAAACATTTGCAACCTTCTTAAAAGAACCAAAACTCCCTTCAAGGCCACAGGACAAAGGATTGGCACAGTTGTTCAAGCAGTGGGCACGTTCGGGTTTGCCCTGGTGCTGTCACTGATCTACGAATGGCGAGTGGGGTTGGTAGCCCTGACCTTTGTGCCCATCATCGTCTTCGTGCTCTACAAAGAAGGAAGGATGACTTACAACGCGTCTTCTGGCACTGCGAAGACTATGGAGACGAGCTCGAAGGTAAATAGAAACTATATCCTGCTAATTCTTATGGACCGACGTCGGACCATAGGACGTTGGATGGGTTAATGAGCTTTGGGTGAGATGGTCTTTGGGTCCATCTCCGAGTCAGGTAAAGTATATAATATTGCGATTTTCTGTCTGAAGAATTCTGAATAGCAGCCCACAGTCTGGAAATGTGCCCGGAAAATAGTCAATAGCTCAACCCCTACACCATGGGAACAACGTACCTGATAAAAAGTGGGCATGCGATTTGATGTACTTAAGTATATATGTCATAAGTGTTAAATTTCCAAAAAATTATGTTATAATTCTCCAGATAGCCGTCGAAGCCGTCGCCAACGTTAGAACAGTAGCGTCCCTTGGTCGCGAAGATACATTCCGTAAAGAATACGCAAAGCAGCTGCACCCAGCCCTAGTGACCGCCAGAAACGCATCCCACTATCGAGGTCTGGTGTTCGGTCTGTCCAGAGGCGTCTTTAACTTCGTCATAGCTTCCTCTCTGTACTACGGAGGAACGCTTATTGTTAATGAGGGAATCGCTTATGATGTTGTTTTCAAGTAAGTTTTTATTTTTTTTTATTTCAAAGATGATTTCTGAGGCCGTATGCGAAAGTGTTATAGTCATAATTGTTACAGTGCAAACAAGGGATATTACTACACAACTACACCCTTCAAAAGAAATGGTACTATTAAGTACAGGGCGTATATCCTGTTCCTAATAGTTCCATTTCTTTTTCACACTAGGACAGTACTTCCTTTTCTATACGGGCCCAGTTCATTGTGGAGCCAACCTTAGACATTCCATTATCATTATATTATGGTGATTTAGAAAAAAAACACTACAAAGTGAAAAATAACTTTAATTCAGTAGTCGGTGTATTTCGATCTGTATTTTAGTTTTTTGCCACCGACTTCCGAAATTAAAGTAATTTGTAGTGTTTTTTTGGAAGTCGGTTGTTTTTTATTAAGATTTTTGTGTTCACTTTGTAGCATGTCAGTTTGTAATTTATCTAAGTTACAATAGCCTAATATCAACTGCTCATCCCTTTTACAAAATATTGCTTTTCCCGATGCAGGGACGTTAATTGCTGAGGAGTTCTGGCAAGAACCAGCAGAAGTACCACTCACCACATGCATTCTAACGAACGTAAAATGGCTTAGAAACCATATTAAAGTACTTAATCTAATCGCAACCCGTTAAATACTTATTATTAATTAGTTCCGGACGCCATCTATTTCCTTCATCATCAGTTCCATTTGACCAAATGGTGCTTTCCATAACTGACGGAGAAATCGGTGAACATACATAAAAAACTAACACACAGACGAACATATAATCTCCTCCTTTTTGGAAGTCGGTTAAAAATAGAGTGTCACATTAATTTGCAAAAACAATGATTTTTCTAGTCTAACCAAGTGATGATACTTACCATAATAACTGGAGGTAAATACCGACCTTGTAACACAAGACATTGAACTAAACGCTACTTCCTTCCTTACCCGTACCCAGGTCAGCTCAAGCCCTATTGATGGGCGCATCATCAGCTGCGCAAGCGTTCGCGTTCGCTCCCAACTTCCAGAAGGGCATCAAGGCGGCCGGTCGTGTCATATTGTTGCTCGGCAGACAGTCCAAGATCACTGACCCTGCGAATCCAGCTCAGAAACAATTTGTATGTATCAATTATTATTATTTTAAGTAAACATTCCAAAACCGTCGTTAGTATATATGCAATATAATTTCATATGAAACGAATTTGGGTATATAATACGCCCCGTATGCCCACGGAATAGAAAAAACAGTAATAAATATGGTTAATAAATATATGATAGTTTTATACTAACCGGTGATACGATAGGTACACCACCGCAAGATACATTTTTTGTCCTGCTACCATTTTTGAATGTAAAAATTGCACAATAAGGCATGTTTATAATATTTTTCGTTACGTTCGAGACGTCGTATCAGAGCAAGTAGCTAACCGCGACTGAGCTGGTGTTGCGGAGCTCCGCATAATTGTGACACACGCGCGATAGCTGCGTGGACTTCCACTGTTTTTTTCTATTCCGTGCTTATACCGCAAGTTTAGACGCATTTAGAAGCAGGAATTTCAGTTTCATACGTAGCACTACCAGATATTAAAATACTAGCACACTGATTCACATTTCCACCACGGATTATGCTATAATATATTCTAGTTTAACTCGTGCTACCGAAGAAATATATATCATTAACGGCAGTAACTGTTGGACGACTAAGTATTAGAAAAAGATTAAAGAGCAAATTGATAGCGTCTATTTAAATGATCATTCTTGAGATAGCTTGAGAACAGCCCAACTTTTTTTCCATTACTTTCCAAAGAACACAGCCGGATTCATACGACAACCCAAAATCTTCTATCCAAACAATAATCATATTTATTTCTTCACAGATGGGAACAGGAGAAGCGAGCCTGCAAGCTGTACAGTTCAGGTACCCGACAAGGCCGATGGTGCAGGTCCTCAAGAGCCTTGACCTGGAGATACAGCGAGGCAAGACCTTGGCTCTTGTGGGCGCCAGCGGCTGCGGGAAGAGTACTGTCATACAGCTTCTTGAGCGGTACTATGATCCTGATGATGGTGTTGTGGTAAGTACGGTTACCTGATGGTAGCAGTTTGACTTAGAAAAGCGTCTTTATAACGTAGCAGTTAGGTCGATTATCGTAATTGAAGTGGAGTACTAACTAGTGGCAACTGCACGTAAGTACAATATAGTATCTAGTAACTTACTGTACTTACCGCTTAGTTTTTTGTTACTCCCGTAATAAACTCGGGGTAAAGTTACCTTCAGATTAACCATACATTTCTCGAGAATTAAGTTTGGTATAACTTAACTCCGCACTTATTAATAAGCGGTTAGGGTTAGCTCGGACTGTTATTATCCTGTATGGGATATTGATATTGCAAATTTAAATCAATTATTCAAATTTGGCTTACGATCAACACCTTTTCAGCACAAAAATTACTTAATATAGCGCACACGATCCTTTCGTACCGTCTTATTAATAAACCTGGAGTAAAGTTAACCCAGTATTAAGGTCGGTTTCTTACATTATTCAAGGTTTAAGTTCGGCATTACCTTACTCCGGGTTTATTAAATAAGGGGGCTAGTGTTTACATGGCACAAAGTTTTCAGCAATCGTTATTAAAAACCCAGCATTTTTATCAACTTTTTAACACACAGGCACAAGACGGCATCCCTCTCCCGAAACTACGCCTCATAGACTCTCGGAGAGCGATAGGCTTCGTGCAACAGGAGCCCATTCTGTTCGACCGCACCATCGGGGAGAACATCGCGTATGGCAACAATGAGAAGATGCCGTCCCCTGATGACGTCATCAACGCTGCCAAACAGGCCAACATACATAACTTCATTACTTCTCTGCCTTTGGTTAGTAATCACTCTCGTATTTTGACATGTATCATAGGTAAGTACCGTACCTTCAGGGTTAGTTCCCTATAGGTATCCATGGAAACGGTGTAATAGTATCTATAGGCAGTGTTTTTCTCAGAGGTATTTTACCTCTGACAGCAGCAACCCAACAGCAACCCTATTGTAACGGCAATAAAAATTACAGTGATTTTGACAGTGATGCAAAATCAGTAGGTGTCGTTCGCGCGGTCGCTTTCGAGAAGTTTTGGCCGTGCTCTGGACTTTCAACTCTCGGCGTCGAACCGAGCGTTTAGAATCCAACAGAGTGCAGGGATAACGCGTTGAAAAAGTGCACCGTTGGATTTTCAACCCGCTAAAATTGCCAACCATCAGGCAATTTCTTAAAAAACAAGCAAACGCTTTTTCGATTATGCTACCACGCACACTAATCCACTAGTGGCAGCAGCTGCCAGTTACACTTCCTCACGCATTTCACGCACACGCCGCCCAAAACATGCACTAACCGACAAAGATGACGACATCACTCTCTACCAAGAGAGTATTAAGTTAGCCCAACAACAACAAAAACACACCACAGCACACTGACCTCCCGTACTCGACGGCGAGTACCTCCGCGAGCTAGATTAAAAAGATACTCCCCCTGACCCTTGAACCCGCCCGCCCGCGCGGAGCCAGTTAAGTCAAATTATATCCCCAATAATAATATAACACAGATACGACAAGTCCCCGCTTGCTCAGTAATCGGTAGCGTCCTAAGCCTAGGTTCGAGTCCCACTATGGGACGCTCTTAGCTGTGCTACCTAAACTCTAATATAACTAAGTGAGAGGCCCTTCTGGCCCCACCGAAGCCCGGTAAAGCAGTCGAGGACCCCCGAGGAATTACTGCATAAAAGCCAGTATTAAAAAAAAAAAAAAGCCGCTAAGCCGAGCGATCAAAATCCAGTGTCTGGCAAGAAACGTCTCGATAAAAAGAGCGCTCGTGCGAACGTAGGCCAAGGCCCCGGTAAACTCCGCATACCTACAAAGATAGACTAAATAAAAATAGTAAATGTTTGCAGTCTGATTCAACAAACATGATCGTGATCAAAATTAAACGAATCAAAGTTACTTTGAACAGATTTTTTGTTCGATAAAACTTAGACGATTATTATCGAGTTTTTATTGAACTTGCGACGCATTCCGGGATCGTGATTCAAATATCACTTGAAGAATTTAACTAGACAAGTTAAATAACAAATGTTATGGCAATCCGAGAAACCATAAATAACTACAATTGTGAAAAAGATACTACGTAGGTACTTATATATGACGCCATATTTGTTTCGTCAACTATAAAACCCCTGTCCACTTTATTTCAGTGGTGCCAGATTAGGCGACTTATCGCCATTTAGGCTACTCAGGCTACTCAGTGTCGGGGCGACCAATTTTTGCGATCGGCGACTGGTTGCCAATTAGGCTAACACAGAAAAAAAAATGGTAATTTTAGGCTCCTTAGATTATTTCAGGAACGATGAAAATGTCCGGTACCTACTAAAATGAGCACTCATGAATCACCATGTGTAAGATCAATCAGAGAGGAAAAAAAATGTAAGAAAGTATCAAAGAATGTTTTACAATGAACGAAATAACGTTGACATTGGCTTGTGAAGTGTTGAATGATGTCAGATGCACATTCATGGACATCAGCGGATTTTTGTTTACGTTTAAAAATTGTACCATTGCATTCAAATATACAGAAATGGTAGACTTTTATTTTAATTGATTTGTTTACGCTACAAATCAATTAAAATAAAAGTTTCTGCATACGTTTAGTGAATTTTCTTGTGATTCGTGTGTATTGTTGTTAGGTTGTAATCTGGCAAAATGGGAAAACGCAGAAAATATAACAAATAATACAGGGACCTTAGAATATAGAAAGAACCAGAAGCCGCGACCACGCCTAATACTGAAGCGTCAAAAACTACTCCTAAATGGAGTAGCTTGACGCGCAGCCAATCAGTTACTCTGTGAACGTCGTATCGCGTAACGTGTTTTACCGGTGTGCAATTTGATTTAATTATGCCGTCTAGTGTCGTTCATACCTGTAAAAATGCAGCGGGGCTAAAAAATAAACAGGATGGGATCACATTTCACGTGTAAATAGCGCATTCAAATATCGTCTTATTTAATTACAGAATAAATTTTTCAGTTTGTAATTGTCATAGAGAATTATGCATCCATCTTGTTAGTATTGCCAGTATAAGAGTTTTGATTTTCCCTTCTTTTTATTACCTACTGAGGGCATTCGTTGTAGTGTTAAATTAATAACAACTTAAAAAAAACTGACTTGAAAAAGAAAGGTTATCAATGCAACCCGTATGTATATATGATTTTGTTAGAATTGCATAACATTCATAATAGGTACTATGTTAGACTATTAGGTTTTCTAGAGGGGGCGGGTGTATGAAATTATGTATCTATGAAAAGACCAATTGTGATTTTATTATTTATATTATCTTACCAATACTCTCAACGTTTACCCCAAAAGGGGTTTATAATGTCCGAGCTAGCAACATTACGCGGGTGGGAAGTGAGGCGGGCGCGGGACGCTTGTCTTGATTTTGGACACAGCGTGCGGCTTGCAATGACAGTTGAACGCGGATTCTGGTTCTTTCTATATTCTAAGACAGGGACGAATGGGAATAAGATCCGGATTTTTAAAATAAGCAAGTTCATTAAAGTGGTTGATTAATATTTTCAGGCATTTTCCCACTAAAATTAGCAACTGTATTACAAAAAATGACTCAGACTCATGATGAAACAGACTTATAATTCGGCAAACTTCGGCTACTTCACAGAAAAAAAAATTGGCGACTTTAGGCTTCTTGGGCCAAAATATTTGGCGACTTGGAGCGCGCCACATCTGGCAAAACTGTTTTATTTCCTCACATCAATACCTAAACAGATAACGTAGGTGATTCTTATGAACTATTTTACTTCTGCTCGTTTCCACTAACATTAGGCGACAAATAAATAAATGCCCAAACAAAAGCGCACTTTTGGATTTTCAACTTTCTGCGCTAAGCCGAGCATGGAAAATCCAACAGCGCGCTCTTGTTAATGAAAACCGGCAATAATCACCTCTTGAAAAGTTCGGGTCAACTTATCTGGTAGATTGTACTATCCACACTTCTTAACTCAGGCCCTCACTTTCTATTATCAGGGCTACGAAACCAACATCGGAGCTAAAGGCACCCAGCTGTCTGGCGGACAGAAGCAGAGGGTAGCGATAGCCAGGGCGCTCATACGCAGACCCAAGATGTTACTCCTTGATGAAGCTACCAGCGCTCTGGATACCGAGAGCGAGAAGGTACGTGTTATGTAATAATGTGATTTTTGAGCTCGTAGCGAAGATGCTACGGCGTAGACCCAAGGTCTACGAGTTTTACGAATTTTATTATATTCATAATAATATTGGGCCATCGCTTCTGACGATCTGATTTAATTTAAGGACTCTCTGGAATGATCCTAATTTACTTACTGCTCACTGATAGATATTTGGCTGCAGGTCTTTCCAAAAGGCTTTGAATGAAAAGTAGCTCACGTTCTTGACTTATATTATTATTATACTCTTTACCCAAACTTAAAAAAAAAAAATATCTGTCCAGCACCCTAAATGCGTAACAGTTTGAATCACAATCTGAATGATTTTGAAGTTTATTGATAATCCATTGCTTCATATGTTCGAAAAAATTGTCAGCTCAACAACGTAATGAATGTTGTTGAACTGTCAAAATGAAACCCATTGCTACTGACAGTGAGTTACGGAATTACCCCACAGGTTTCTCTAAAAATAATTGCGACCCGATGATCATATTGATTTTTTAAATATTACATACAGTTTTCTTTCTGACTTTTTCCTTTCAAATTCCTTTTATTTCATTCAAGGTGGTACAAGAAGCCCTAGACAAGGCGAAGGCCGGTCGCACTTGCGTGATGATCGCTCACCGCCTAAGCACGGTGCGAGATGCCGACGTCATCTGCGTCATACATGACGGGCAGGTCGCGGAAATGGGCACGCACAGCGAGCTCCTCGACCTCAAAGGACTGTACTACAATCTGAATAGGAGAGGATACGCTTAAGTTTTAAGTCCCACATTAATTCCTACCTAATCTGCCCCGGATTTACTCGGAATGTGACGAACAAATCCCGCTATAATTCAGCTAATAAAGGTCACATAATATACCGGTTGTAAATGACATCGACGCGCAAATTATCACCATGAATTCAGTAAGTACGTGAAAAAATAATCAGCTGTTACATACAAAAGTACAGTGTGTACCTCCAAGGTCAAAATCTATAGAACAGCAGATATTTTTTTCATAACTGACGAAAATTTTTATAGTTGGTGGGTTTAGAATCATGTACCGAATTCACGGGAACAGATTCCGCGTCGATGTCGCTTACACAGCGTTTGTAGATATTAATTATACATTTAAACCTTCATCAAGAGAAGCTCTACCAATTGGTGAAAATTTGGAACCAAATCTGTTCACCAGTTTTTCAGAACAGTGCTCTCAAACATACAGAGGTGGGGGGTTAATTTTATATTATGTATTGGTTAAATGCTTATAGCTAAGTGATCGTGATTTTATATTCATATGCAAAAGTGTTTTAAAACCTACCAAATTTTGTACTTATAAAACACCATAGATGTATAGGTCCCATGGGTACCAAAAAACAGTTCCAATTGAGATTTCAGTGATGTATTACATATTTAACTTTAAGACAGCCAGTGATAATAAATACTAGATTTATTTATTTTTATAATAATGTGAGATATATTGAATTTACTTATATTATATTTTTTTGTTATAACTCTGCCTTTTTTTACGAAGAACTGACTACCAATATCTTTTTGCTAAGGATCCTTATTTCTAAGTAATTCATTTCAGAATCCACAATGTGTTAAACATGCATTTCCTTTTAACCAGTAAATCACGTTAAAACAAATAAGTTGCGTATTCAGCGAGGGTAAATGACCCGTAATAAATTACTATTGTTCTACTTTTACACAGAGGACACTATTGATTTACAACTTATTGTATGTCCGCACAAAACAAGCTGTTACAACATTGTTTTTGTTTTACCCCATTACAAAAGTTTGACCAGCTATTGTACAGATTTATTGTAAGGGATCTATTATGTATTACAGACATTTTGCTACGTATACCTACCTACTAAAATAGAGACGTTGGATGTAGACAAATTTTTTTTGTACATTATGTTGTAAGCAATCATAAGGGATGAAATAGTTATAGAGATAACAGAGTATTGACAGATCCCGCATGAAAACACAATATTTGACTGTTCCCAGTATAATTCCCATCAAAGAGCAATTAATAAAAATTACTTGTTACATAAAACAATTAACGTCCAGCGGAGCGGCGCACGCCGCCGATAAACTGATCGGAATCATCTCCACGAGCGATCATAAACTAATTGTTTTATTATGTCACATCCCAGACGTGATAAAAAACCGACAAATTACCAAATTGAGACATCCCGCTATCTGCCTTATAGACACGTGAAGCTCTTTAATGAATAACACCCGTCATAAGATAAAATAGATACTATCGAGAAACCAAAATGACCGAGCGTCCATTTTTTTCCACCCCAGCGTGAGCTTTATGCTAATGAAACCCAAAAACAAACATTGTTATAAGCCAAATGTGTAACATACGATAAAAATAAATTAAATAATAAAGGGAATCGTTAAAATGGAAGAAATGCCCGTAATTTATCCACGAGTCACCTTTTAGGCATTCCCTGGATGCCAGCGCGGCGGGGTCCCGCGGCCGCCTGCTCTAGACGCGATCTCCAAATAAAAAGGCGCCACAAAAAGACGTATTCAATAAGCCGTTGGCCATTACCGGACGTAATCGATGAGATAAATTAGTTATAATAAAATCTGTGGAGCCGCGGACGGGCAGTACGTTAGTTGAATGTCTGAGCAATGCTAGCGACGCGCATGGACCGCTGTGCAAAAAGTTAATGAATACTTGTCTATATTTGGTCTAGCCAAGTTTGTTCCGAATAAAAAATATCAGTACCGTCTCTGAACAATGGATATTATATGCTAGGTACTTATAAATATGTAATCCGAGAAACATTATAGGTACCAATCTAGGCAGAACAGTTGACGGGCACGTGTAAATAGGTGTGCCACCCAGCCTAGTCACCCAGTGTTCCCATCATGATAAGTTGCAGTTGCCGGTGATGTCGTAAATATCTCCTGTCTCCTATGAATGCAACAAATAGGATCATTATTGATGAAACTTTTAATCTTTGGGTGAGCGCGCACTACGATAAAAAATCGTTGCGAAAAAATATCGCAAATCTGTGAACCACAGAAATACACTACAATCCGCACATTGCGAAAATAAATCGTTTGCGATTTAAAATTGCAAATGCGCAATTGTATGTGTATTTTGTACCTTACGAAGCGGTACCGAGGCCCGCGCATTGCGGATAAAATCGCAAGCGCAGCGGTCAGTCGATTGACGATATTTGACGATGTCAGACGCATATGAATCGGAATCGCCTGTGGCCACGCCACCTGCCGCCATTATCGATGATGGCAACGATAACATACACGGACTTACACTCTCTCTCACACACATACCTACAGTCTCTCTCACACACACCTACGCTCTCCCACACACGCACACACCTCCCCTCTCCCTCTCCCACACGGACACTCCTCTTGCATAACTATTTTATTTTTCTTTCTTTTCACAGGCCTAAAAATACAGAAAAAGTGGCGCAATTTAGGAGATACCTTTAAAAGAGAGCTTTCATTACAGAAAAAAAAAAATCAGGTCAGGCGGCTCGCAAAAAAAAAAAAAATATTTGTATTTCGACGCACTATCTTTTTTAGCCACTACTACAATTCAACGCGAATCTAGTGGGAATATTACAATCGAAGACGATTCTACTCAATCGGAGGCCGATGCAGGTGCTGATATCGCCTTAGCTAACCGACGACTTGCCACTACATTGAAAAAAAAAACAAATGCTCGTGAGAACACCGACTGCGAGAAGGAATTATTAAATATTTTACAAAATCAGAACAGAACATACGATGAAGATGTGAGCTTCTCTGAAATGATAATACCAATGTTGAAAAATCTTAACATTGATCAAAAACATTACGCAAAAGTAGAAATATTGAACATTCTTAATAAAGCTCGATATTTTGCTCCTCCACCTATGCAACCAACTACTCAGCCATTGTTACCTATCTCACAAATAAACTATCTTCCATCGCAAGCAGAATTTTAACAACCTCGGCCACAAACAACAAGAGACTTAGCTCAGTCTTCTAAAACTATAATTGCACCACCATCGAATATAATCCTAAAAAAACCTATGGAGCCCCAGCCATCAACCAGTTCTTGCGCTAATTATTTAGAACAGTTAACAATGTATCTGTCGGATTCTAATACATCGGAATCGGAAGAGTTGTATGACCTAGGAGGATATTACACGCATAAATGAGTAAAATTGACATGGTTAACTTGCTTTTGTAAAATTATTGGACACTAAGTAAATTGATTGATACAAAACGTTTTCATTTACTTACCTTAGTGCCACCGACAGCCTCTCTTCAGGAGATATAGCATTTCGCCATGACGTGTTGCTGTACTGAAGAAAAGGGCCAACGATATGTAAAAGGTTATCAAAAAATAGTCATCCGAAAATAACCAAAAAACTTTTTTTCATACACTCGCAGATCGTTATACCGTACGTAAAAAAATCCCTTCAAAGGTACCGTACGTAAAAAAATCCCGCAAAAATCTGCGAGCTCGATGTCAGTTTTTCATAATAAAATGACAACGACCTCGCAGATTTTTGCGATGCGATGCGAATTCGCAGTTTTGTGTGGGAGCCCTTAACGCTGTCAAAGGATGGACCCAGTAACGTTTAGTTTTTATCCTCTTCTTCTTCATTTTTTTTTTACGTAAAATTAAGTAGTATACAATAGTTATTTTCTTTTGTAAGTCCATGTTGCTATGTATAGGTGCACTCCCGTCTTTCGTACCGTAGTACCAATAGTACCTATTGACTGTCTCCTCAGTCCGCTATTTCGCAGGCGACAATAAATCGTAGTGCGTGTATGAAATATTGTAGTTTGCGATTTTATTTCGCATTAAAAAAATCGCAACGATTTTTTATCGCGGTGCGCGCTTAGCCTTTCTGTTACGGCTTAAGAGGCCGACAACACCTAAAGCGCGGTCACTGTCGGACTGCATAGAAAAGAAAGAGAAGCGCGATGACACAACGCTGGTAATTTATTGCAAAATATGAAGCAATTATCGATTTACAGAAAGCTATAGATTGTATATAAAAAACAAAACACTATTATGCTAATATGTTGCTTGTAGAATAATCTGACAAAAAATCATAATGATTGCATGTATATTAGTATGGTTTTTAATCGTTAAAAGAAATTTTTAGAGAAATCTTCGTGATTTTTTTCTATCGTATCAAATTAGTTGTATTATGTTTTCAACACACTATCTACCTATAGCATATATCCTGAAGAATAAAATATATTTATCTGATTTTGTTTACTGCAGTGGATCATATACTTTTAGGCATTATAAAACTTACAAAATTTGCGTTTAGGTCCTGTAGACCCCTTAAGGCTCGTGCAGACTGGGGCGATATCGCGGGCGCGACATTGTGTTACTAGTGTCGCTTCGCGAGAGCCTTTAACCCTCGAATTACTTGTAGTCAACGTATCTAGAGGTACCTACCTCTATAGTAGTTACTTGTAGCTGTCACTTTACAGAACTCAAATTCCTCTGATTACCTACAACCTGATAAATTGGAAAGAAAACATGTATACCTTTTGCACTAAGTACATGTAGGCACTCTATCTAACTCTGGCGTAATTTGGCATCCGCTTAGAGATAGGACAGTAACCAGTGGGAGGCGAAGACCAGACCACAGAAAAATTGATTAGGTAAAATATTCATCCCGGAGAATTAAAAGATGTAGGTAGTGGTGCCGATTCCCTTGTTCACAAACTAAACTTAATGTAAGTTCCGTGCATCTTTTTCTTTCTATTTCATTAAGAAGAGGACAGAAGATACATTTTAGTTTAGTCCTGTCAAAGTAATCAGCGCCTGTCACTACTCCATACAAGTTTAGACGTGATAAAAAACTTGCTTACTGAAATTTAATTTGATTAATTTGACAGGACTAAAGTAGAATTTATTTTCTGTCCTTTTCTTAATGAAATAGAAAGAAAAAGATGCACTGAACTTAAATTTAGTTTAGTTTGCAAACAAGGGAATCGGCACCATTGTCAGGCGGAGCTGCGGCAAGTATCTAAATACTTACCAACTTTATGTGTTTAGTATATTCAACATCTGTTTACTTATCTGGCAATCAGAATCATTTATCGCAGACAGACACTAGTGTTTTATTCGCCGAGATGACTATCTTTCAAACGGCGCCTCATTTACTTAAAAAGAAAATAAGTAGACGTTTGAGGAAAAAGGCTAAACAGACACTAATTTGTGAGGCAGTCCCAACTTTATTAATGAGTTATCTTGATTAAGGGCTGATGTTTAGGGTTTCGTACCTCAAAAGGAAAAATGGAACCCTTATAGGATCACTTTGTGGTCTGTGTGTCTGTCAATACTCTTTATCTCAGGAACGCGTGAAGGTATCGAGTTGAAATTAAAACCATATACTTAAATCTACAGACCCTTGAAGCTGTGAAAAAAACAAATTTTTATTTCACTTAAAAAAGAGATACGGCCGTATATGCCGCAAAAAACGTATATTTCAACACTCTCACGGGAATCAAAATGAAATTTAACGTAAAAACGTTTGTAATTAAATCATAAAAAATATAGTCTTTATTTAATACCTACAAATTTGTACGGAACCCTCGGTGGGAAAGGCTGACTCGCACTTGTCCGGTTTTTTTCAATAATCAGATAACTTTTATCTAAAGAATAAATATGTGTTTGACATATTTTTTATACAAAACCTACCAAATTTAACTATTTATTCTTCCGATATGAGTTATCTGACTATTGGAAAATCAGCCCTTAACTATATAAGTAATTAATTATATACCTACAGGGAGTAAGGGACATCGACGCGCCATCTGTTACTATTAATTCACAACGTGATTCTAAACACCGTATACAGGCTGACTTGTAATTTGACGTAGGTTCTAGGACGTGATAATGTGACCCATTTGCACTAAGCACCCCATAAAGCCTGGGCGAAAATTCATGGGATAACCTAATACGTTAACAAACCATTCGATGTAAACAATTTTTTTTAACTTATAACAGAAGTTAAAGGAAGAAGTTTACTAACCATTTTCAATAATCATCTACGTAAATTAACTTTGACAGCAGTAATCTCAAAATCTTAATAGAGCATCATTAAGCGTACAAATTACAGGAAAGATATTGTCATTTAATCAGCTATCTAACGAAGTAGAAAAATTAAAAAATACCTATGTATATTTAGAGATGTCCATGAAACAGTCGATAATGCTGGCAAAGGTCGAATTTTCAAGTGGTTTGATGCCATAATAAGATTTTAAGATAACTGGTGTCAAAGTTCATTTACGTAGATGATTTTTGAAAATGGTTAGTAAACTTCTTCCTTTAACTTCTGTTAGATGTTAAAAAAAATTGTTTACATCGAAAGGTTTGTTGACGTATTAGGAACCCAAAGGAATTGAAATTTGAGAGTTCAGAGAAGGAAAGAAAAAAGAGATAATTAGTGACGAATTCTGGGAAATTTTCAAAATACAAAAAATTTGGTTTTCTCTAATGCCATGAATTTTCGCCTAAGCTCTATGGGGTGCTTAATTGTTGCGAATGGGTCACATTATCACGTCCTAGAAGGAATACGTTAAATTACAAGTCACCCTGTATGTAGAGTATCAATATAATCAAAACTAGGTATAGATTTGTTTGTTTTGTGTGGTTTGATATTTAGATAAAGTTCCCACTTCTGAGACACAGGCCTCCCATCTGTGAAAGGACCTGGGCTGAAATTTACCAGTCCCAGTACGGTGCACTCGCACTGGGTCTGGCGGATTACAGCCCAGTGGTGGATATCACAGACAATCTTCTGATTGTTGGTTATAGGAAATTCCGGTTTCCTAAATCATTTAGACGTCCACGGTGATGAAATAAATTAAGTTCAAGCCTGCCTAAGTTCACACTACTGAGGCGCGGCCGTTACCATTGCCCCACTACTGACTGCTGACTGAGAGCAAAATGCAAACTACTTTTTACTAAAAACTTATCTCTGGAATATTACAACGCCTTTATGTCTTAGTAATAAGAGCGATTTTTGAGGGTTACCGCTATAGTCCAGTTGTCCGTACCAAGTCGATTGTATGAGTGAAACACCATCGAGACGTGTTGTACGAATGTGTATGTTGCTTCTAATTTTTTTTAGGCGCTTGCTTGAGACTTGTATAAGGCGAAATAGTGATGAGCACTGTTATCTATGAGATAAATCAATGATACGACGGGAGTACCCGTCGCACAAAGTAGTATTTCCATGTAAAATCCGGTCAAAAGTCGGATTTACGAAGTTAAATAAAAACTTATTAATGCCACAGATTATTGCAGCCATTTTATTAACTGGTCCATCGAAAAAGGGACACATTTTTAACTCAAGCAGTCGACCCTTCCCGTACAAGCAGTCTGAACCCAGTCGTTGTCTCTAAACAGTATGTCTTTGTTCTTGGCGTCTGATTTTTTCACTGCATTCGAGTTTGAGCTGTACGTTTGTTGAAATAAATTGTGGGAAAAAACGTTGAGAATATGAAAGTACAAGGTACGTAGATTATTTTAACATAAAAACTAATTAATTTATGTTTCATTTATGTGTTTAAAACAATCATAAAGATGAACCGAAAGTTCGCTATAAATTGTATAAAATATTTTATTGAATCGTGTTTTTGTTTATTTGTCAAGGCTTTTCAAGCCTTTATTTTGCGATTAATACGTTGTCTAGAATATCTTTAAATAAATACAATAAAAATATGCCGCGCCTACGCGCGCCATTTTTATTTTTAATTATTTAAAGATGATAGTGTAAAATATGGGTATATTTCTTTACTTTATGTTGTTTTATTTATATTTTCAGATAATGTAGAATCAACTGTTAGTTTTACCAAAAGAGCTTTGTACGTGACTGTAAAGGAAAAAAAATTAAGAAAAGTATATAAGAATATTTGGGAACAAAATTAGTTGAAATAACCCAATGATCTGCATGTCGATTCTGTAAAAATCTCACCGTGAAAACTCGCGTGGAGTGAGCTGTCAGTGTCATACCACTGATGCTAGGGAGTGACCAAGCATTACATTTATAATCATAATCGAGATTTTAATAATATTTTTATGCTAATTCTATTGATCATTTTATATTATTTCAAAACTAGTATTTAAGTGTTGAAACGTTACTATTTAGGGATTTTTTTTTTCAAATAAAATAGTAAAACAGAAATTCAGTCAGAAACTCAATTTGGTTTATTTTATTCTAAAAGGTTTGGTAATTTGCGCAGCCGCTATCTTGCTTTTTAGATTTGACCTCACTATCGGCTTTAACACCCACGAAAACCATGAAAACGACACCCATGAAAAATCTGAATATTTTTGCAGCCGCCATCTTGCTTTTTAATTTTGACCTCACTATCGGATTTAACACACCCGAAAACCATGAAAACAATACCCATGATGAAAAATCTGAATATTTTCGCAGCCGCCATCTTGATTTTTAATTTCGACCACACTATCGGCTTTAACACCTCCGAAACCATGAAAACGGCACCCATGATGAAAAATCTGAACATTTTTGCAGCCGCCATCTTGGTTTTTAATTTTGACTTCAATATCGGATTTAACACCCCCGAAAACCATGCAAACGACACCCATGATGAAAAAGGTTTGTAGCCGCCATTTTAGATTTTGATCGGGAGGTTCCTGTGTCGGACAAGGCGGGAGGAAACGCCCGGGTGTCACCACTGTGTGGATCGCCCGAAGGACACGGTGGAGCATACGGTGGAGGTCTGCCCGGCTTGGGCAGAGCACCGCCGTCTCCTCGTGGAGGCGATCGGCGGCAGAGATCTCTCGCGTCCGGCCCTGGTTCAGGCCATGGTACGGAGCGAGAGGGCATGGGCAGCCGTCATTCAAAGCAGTAATGCTCGCGAAGGAGGAGGCGGGACGGTTGAGGGAAAGGCAAGTTTCGCGCCCTCTCGCCCCTAGCCGCCGCAGAAGACGCCCTGGGCGTCGGGAATCCCGGGCGGATTTCCGGCCACCGTAGGCGCGGGCTTGCGGACGGTGAGCAATGGGTAGCTCACCGTCCGGTAAGGACCAGGCCCGGGTCGACGGCGCATCGTATTCCACGCGCGCCTCAAAGAGATGTCGTCAGCACAATGTAGGGGTCCACTAGGGTCAATGCCTGCCGGGGTCGCGGGAAGGTACTAATGGGTCACCGAGGCCTTGCGGGGGCCTCGGTGACCCATTAGTACCTTCCCGCACAGGCAGCGGAAGGAATACGGGTGGGTTTTAGTCAGTAAGAGTCTGACACACCCTCCCGCTCCACCCAGAGCGGGAGAAGTTATTTGATGATTTCCCATCCAAAAAAAAAAAAGCCACCATCTTGCTTTTTACATTTGACCTCACTATCGGCTTTAACACCCCCGAAAACCATGAACGCGACACCCATGATGAAAAATCTGAACTTTTTCGCAGCCGCCATCTTGCTTTTTAATTTTGACCTCAATATCGGTTTTAACACCCCCGCAAACCATGCAAACGACACCCATGATGAAAAAGGTTTGTAGCCGCCATTTTAGATTTTGATATATAGGTGGTAAAACCAAATTTTTGTTTGTCACGCATTTAAAAATAAAAAAACAGCAAATTAAAAAAAAAACTCAACTTGATATTAAAAACAGTGCCTCACGCGCAAGTGCGGTGTGATCTTATCACTTCAGCCGATTCTCGTAACCATAGTAACCACCCGGGCCGAAGTGAATCGGCTAGGTGAGGTGAGTCGGTAAGCGCGACGCGCAATCGACACTTGCGCGTGATCTTATCACTTCACTCGATTCTCGTTGCCATAGCAACATCACTTCACTTGGGCTGGGTGAAGTGAGCCTAGCCGCCTGCTGGCCGGTGCGCGCGCTGCGCGAGTGTCAGTTGAACTGTTGAATTCTGTTATAGTATTGATGACGGTGATTTTATGAATATTAGTTTATTATTCGCAACGCGTTGGTCGGTACAAATTTACCTACCTAAAATAAAATATTAGAAAGGTTACGATTAATTATACGATTCAAATAATCCGCACGTTTTTTATTCAAATGGCTCATGTACACAAACACACACATCGTTTTGTTAGGTTTCCACATAGTTTGTGAGGGATAAATTCTATGGTCCGTCCGCCAGGCACACTTTTAGCACTTGATCACTTGACATACTCGGTTATCTCTTTTTATTGAATAGATTTGGGTTAATAACAACGCTGAATAACGTCGCACAGTCTTTACTCGACTCAATCCACTATCGCTTCTTCAAAACACATCGCGGTTGGGTCACGGGTTTCCTTTTATTTAATCAGTTAACTGATTATGATCAATAGAAGTAGAATAAAAATATTATTAAAATCTCGATTATGATTGTAAATGTAATCCTTGGTCCATCCTAGCATCAGGTGGGATGACACTGACAGTTCACTCCACGTTCACTTCACTTAAGTTACAGAATAGCACTGTGATAATGAAAAAACTATTTTGGATCGTACTCTGAGATTTTTTAAGACTGAAATAGGCAGCAGCAAGTCGCAAAGAAGATCGCTTCTTGCGCAATAACGACAAATGACTCAAATCCTCTATACTGTTGCAGACATTTAGTGTAAAGCTTACATTTAGATAAACGGGGCCGGCCAAAATCGTTTGAGAACTTAAGTGAGCGTAGTCACCGACGAAAACCTAGTGAGATACGGGAGCAAGTACCTGCTGAAGAACTAATATTGGAAGCTGGAGTCATTTAACGCATTATTGGAAACACTGATGCCTCAGTAATGCTAAAAGAAATAGTGGCAGCTATTGTTCCTATTGGTCAATTGTCGGAGGAGGCGGCTGAGGCCCGAAGTAAAACTTTAGGCAGTACAGGCTTGACTTTTCTAGAAAATTTTCTAGAGCAGACTACAACAGGGACATTATTAACAGATTATTATTAAGTTCAGATCCTTATATAAGCTCAATTCGGCCAAAACCGCAATTGAAGAGATTTTTTTTTACGAAAGATGTGCTTGACCTGATGGTCACAATTGCGCTGCCATCTTTACCATCAACGTCAACAGAAGACAACACCAGCTGCAGAAATATAGATGAAGATGATGAAGAGGAAGAGGATAGGTAATTAAGATATTTTTTAGAACTTAAGTTAAAAAAAGTTTTTTTTTGCGATGAAAGTACTTTTTATTATAATTAAAGATTATATTAAATCATATTACCATGTTTTATTATTAAAGAAGCCATTAAATAAGTTTGACCGGATTTTACATGCCAATAGGTACCTACTCGTCGCGTCGTGTGCGTCGTATAATCGGTGTGAACAGCGTCTTGTTGCTGACCTTTCGTGGTAGGGTTTATACCTTTAGGTAGGGAAGCGTGTTCCGTTCCCTTTCCGTGTTCAATTCGAGACACCATTTGCATGAAATTACCACGCTTTTGTAGCACAGTACATGCCTACAAAAAGTTGCTAGTTTTCTTCTAAAATGGATAACTGGACGTCCTAGGTCAATTCATGTTGGTATCTTGACGCCAAAATCCTAGCGTCACTATATCGGTGGCGCCGGGACGCGCTGGAACGGGCGAGCACCTGATGCCTCACCATATCGAGATGTACAGGGCTGAGCTCCGCCAGACCCTAGTGGTGGAGTGGGAACAGCGACTTGCGCAACCCAGCACCTCTCTTGAGGAATTGCAGCCGTATGCGGCTGCTGAGGGTGACGGGGTCTGCATGAAGTAATGCGGACCAACACCCAGCCGGGGAAGCGTGACAAAATGCGCAAGCACTCCAGCGCCCCGGCTAAAGGTAGCAGCAGAACACCGTGTGGTTTTAGTCAATAAGAGTCTGACAGACCCCACCACCCCTCCACCTACCACCTGCCCCAGGATGGAGGACATACATGAGGATATCCACACGATAAAAAAGAATAAGTTCAATTCATGTTAACCATTTTAGGACGCAACTCTTACTATTTACTCTAATGTCAATTAGAATACTTTGATGTTTGCTATGATATTATTATGCTATCTGGTGGATAGTCTAATCAGTTGAAATATTATCATATCTGACTGGCACCTAGATCGTACCTACTCCAGCTATTTGGATGTCTCACTGAGTGAATGTAATAGATTTAATTTATGATGGATTCACAAGACATAAATTTTTGATTAGTGGCGCCACTGCCACTGCGTGACTTGTACTCGTACACACGGCTACACATCAAGCTACACATTTCCAGTTTACGCTGATCGCGTTGTACGGAAATCCTACACAATGCGAGATCAGCTTATACTGTGTATAGCTTGATGTGTAGCCGTATATACGTGAACATTACTCCAGCAGGAAAATGGCTCCTAGAGTGATGAGTGGAATGTATAATTAGTGCGAAATCGGGTGTAAATGTGCGCCACATAAAATCTTTGTGCGCTTTGTCGTTTTGGAAAAAAACGGAAAGAACGATTCCTGCTGGAGTAACGTTGTTCCAGCAGGAAAATTCTAAACGAATGATCGGAGAGAAATATTGTGCATGGGCAGAAAGCTTATATTTGTGCAAAAATGTGCGCCGAAAATATAATTTGTGCGTCCTGCTTTTTTTTGGGTGGGAAGTTATCAAATCACTTCTCCCGCTCTGGGCGGAGCGGGAGGGTGTCACGTGTCTCTTACTGACTAAAACCCACCCGTGTCCCTTCCGTTGCCTGTGTTGCCAGGGGTCTCGATAGCCCTTTTGTACCTTCCCGCGACCCTGGCCCTAGTGGACCCCTACACTTGTGCTGACGACATCTCTTTGAGGCGCGCGTGGAGCACAACGCGCCGTCGACCCCGGGCCTGGTCCTTACCGGACGGTAAGCTACCCATTGCTCACCGTCCGCAAGCCCGCGCCTATGGTGGCCGGAAATCCGCCCGGGATTCCGCTGCGGCGGCTAGGGGCGAGAAGGCGCGAAATTTGCCTTTCCCTCAACCGTCCTGCCTCCTCCTTCGCGAGCATTACTGCTTCGCAGACGGAGGTGACGGCTGCCCATGCCCACTCGCTCCGTACCATGGCCTGAACCAGGGCCGGACGCGAGAGATCTCCGCTCCCGATCGCCTCCACGAGGACACGGCGATGCTCTGCCCAAGCCGGGCAGACCTCCACCGTGTCCTCCGGGCGATCCACACAGTGGTGACACCTGGGCGTGTCCTCCCGCCTTATCCGACACAGGAACCTCCCGAAGCTGCCGTGTCCCGTGAGGACCTGCGTCAGGGCAGAAGACGCCGTGGCGCCTCTCTAGCAACTCCTCAAAGAGGGGACTTATCGCCGCAATTGTGGAGTGCCCAGAACTGGGTTGCTACAATCGCACTCTCTATGTCGCCATGAGATCCCGCCGGAGCTCCTTCCGCTGTACCGCAATTTCTCGCGGCAGCGGAGTTACGCCCCGGCGATTCGCCTCCTCGCGCCACTCCCATACGTGCATGGAGTGCGTCCTGCTGGAGTAACGTTTTGCAGAATCATGTATCTCTAAAACGATTGTATGGGCGCCTGTAGTATAAACATACACGAGTATTGGTGCGTATTTGTGACACAATTAGAGCTATGAAAATATTTATAATTTTCAAGTCGCGCTTTTTAGAAAACCCGAATAAATTTAAAATTGGTGTGGGGCGTGTTGTACCTCAACAAAAAATCTTTTTACAAAAAAAAAACACTACTAAGTGAAAAATAACTTTCATTTCGGAAGACATGACAAAAATCTAAATACAAAACCAAAGAAACTGACTTCCGAAATTAAAGTTATTTTTCATGTCTTTTTTGGATGCCGGCTATTTTTTTTTTTTTGATAAAAAGATTTTTAGTGCTATTTTATTAGTAGTTTTCGAGGTTGTTGGCAACACCGTAAATGTGAAGAACTCAATTTAATGAAAATTAACATTGCTCTCTCACTGTGTACTTTCAGTAAATGCTATTTCGATCAAGGTTACCTACTAATTTGCAGAATGAATAGGACCAGGTGCTAAACTAAAAATAACAAAACAACATGATTCTGTTTCTTAATTTTTATTGGTAAATTCACATTCAAATAATAGATCACGTCGAAGACAGATATTACAATATGGGATTACTACTGACAAAATTTAGTAATTATTTGCTATGATACTGTATCGGTACTTCTCAATTTCTAAATCTACTGCTTCATTACCTACGTCGATTTTAGAGTGCATAAATGCTTCAAAATTCCAGTGTCATGAGTGAGTCAGCTATGAGACTGTCAGAAAATAGAAAATCGAAAATACACAATTACATTGTTCACTTACGAATCCACGATACAGATCGGACATCAAAAATATTTCTATATTAATAAACTACATTCACATAATCGTCACTAAAAAAGACAAAACGCGTGCGAGTCACGACGCGCGTGACACCAACGATACATGTGATCAAAATTTAATCTAATCGATTACTTCCATTAATGATCGCGAACTACCATTCTCACTGAATATATTCACAGACATTTGTTAAGCATGCCCATGGTGATAGTATGAAGTTAAGAAACAAGGCTCGTCCGCGCTCGCGGGCATCGCACCTGAGATTCAGCGCCCGCGGCCGAACGCGCCCAAACACATCTCTGTCGCACCGCTCTCTTCTATTGTACAAACATTACCGTATTAAATAGTCACAGGTCAATTTCAGTCCAACTATCATTTTACGAATTAAAATAAAATATATTAATCTAGAACGTTTCACATCGCTTAAGTTACGAATGAAGGGGTCGAGTACGGGGTCGCGTACGGTGCGAGCTGCGGGTGCGGTCGGGCTTACGAGTCCCACCAGTCGGGGCCGCCGCCGCTGCTGCCGCCGCCGCCGCCGCCGTACGAGCCGCCGTAGTTGCCGCCGTACGAGCCGCCGCCGTAGCCGAAGCCTGCAAGTGGAACGCGTACCGGTCAGCGGCATTGCATGCTCAGTTAACACAATCCAAGTCCAGTGACAGCACTCGCATCGATATTTCGAGACGTTGAGCCAAAAAACTATCAGCTGAACAAAGGATCTTAAACTAAAAATTACGACTAGACTCCAATGAAAATGTTTTCGCTGGTAGTAGATCACTTTACAGTGTCGAGCGAATAGTTAAACCAGATAACTCTTCAAAATCATCGTGCACGAACTCTTCGCATAATCCTTAGACTCGCGTCCAATCGTGTTCATGTTTGTACTCGTGCTTATTTACGATAAGCGGCGAATATCTAAATGCATAAAAACCAGAAAATGATACTGACCAGAGCCAATAGTAGATGGCCCTGCGGACCGCGGAGTCTGACGCGACTGTGTACGGAAGTCCCTGGCACCAAAGCCGCTGGGTGCGTTCGGGAACCGTCCGCCTCCTCCCGAGCGACTGCCGCCCGTGCGGCGCCCGCCGCCGCCCAGCCGGCCGTCGGCTGCCGTGCTAGTCAGCCAACTAGAAAAATCGACGGATTGGTTAGTATATAACATTACAGAAGAACAATGTCCCGGTTTATCAGTACCCAGGCTTTGCTAATACCACAGAGGCGTTGCCCTATAAAAATGTAACGCGAATGATTTATATAGTGTCACATCGACACTCTTAGTCTATAGTCTTCAAAAGATGCTTTTAAGTGTCAAAGAAAAAAAGTTCAAAGCCTCAAGTACCCTTAATTTCTACTGAGATAAGTTACTAAGAAAAAAATATACTTACTTCGGCACATCCTGCTTGGCCTCAACGAGGAGCTCAACCATGTCCCGCGCGAGGCCGCGGTTGGAGTCGTTAAAGAAGGACGTGGCCACGCCCAGGTTGCCCATACGGCCGGTACGACCGATGCGGTGCACGTACTCCTCAACGTCCGACGGCAAATCAAAGTTAATCACGTGTCGCACGTGCGGTATGTCCAAACCTGTGAACAACATCATTAATAATAAACGTCATGCATTGGTACAAGGATCTTTGGCGCGTGGCCACAATCGGAACACACGGAACTAACGGCGCCATCTTGATTCATTTTCAATACAATTTCTATGACAATTTCACAAAATGTCATGTTATATATATATATATATATATATATATAGTATACTAAACTCCTGAAATATATATATATATTTAAGGAGTTTAGTGTTCTTATTTAATTGTGAAGGCATGAGAATAGCCCTCAAACCTAGTCCTAATTGATACTGCTCCTGTAAAGGCTGCTTCACACTAACCTCGGGCGGCTACGGCCGTAGCGACGAGGATGGGAGTCTGTCCGGTACGGAACCGACGCAGCGCTTCCTCACGCTCGCGCTGAGTCCGGTCGCCGTGGATAGACGTCACCGGGTAGCCGAGATTGTCCAAGTATTCCTCAAGTTGGTCGGCACCTGGATAACGATAGCATTACATAAAGTCAAAGTCAAATTATTTATTTCAAATATGCCATAGAAAGGCACTTTCGTACGTCAAAATTTACAAGAAAATAGTAGTAGTGTAGTTTCAGAAGAGGGAAGAACATACCATGATTAGCAGATAGTCAAGTTTATTAAATACTTTTTTCCAACTTAAGGTTTATTTCTTAAACCACTATCAATTTTACGTAAGTGTAAATTAAATTGATTTCAGAATGAGTTGCATGCAAAATGTGAAAAATATTACTGTAGCAGAGTTTATGCTTTATGAGTAGGCATTAAAGTTATTTTTCAAAATCATAAATGTATAACTAAATATCGTGAACGTAGTTAGGTATGTTATGCAAGAATTCAGCTAGGTTATTCGCGAACAAAATGAGATAAACAAAACCACATCCACAATGTGTTGTGATTGCATTTCTTCTCAAGAACATGTTAACGAAAAGGTGATGAACTGCAATAATTACCCTTCTTGGTTTCGACGAATACTAGAATAAGTTGATCCTCTTCAGGGTTTGCGCGCTGCAGCAAGTTGGAAGCATTCAGCAAATCCAACAGGAAAGAACGCTTGTCCATTTCCTCCACCCATACCACCTGCAAGTTAACAATTGTTTTTAGAAAATCTGTTATTTTGATAAAAATATTTGCATTTGTAAAGTATGGTTTTACTATTTACCTTCTGGGTGATATTCTCGGATGTGGAACCGACGCGTCCAACGGCAAGGAAAACGTAATTAAACAAGAAATCCTGCGCCAACACCTGGATCTGTTTGGGGAAAGTCGCAGAGAACATGAGCGTCTGGCGCTCGCCAGTTTTTGGCATCGTGTGGCTCTCGACAATCTTGCGGATTTGGGGCTCGAAGCCCATGTCCAGCATGCGGTCGGCCTCGTCCAGCACCAGGTGCCGGCAGTGGTCCAGCGCCACGCGGCCGCGCGCCAGCATGTCCACCAGCCGCCCGGGCGTCGCCACGAGCAGGTGGCAGCCGCGCTCCAGCTCGCGGAACTGTTCATGTATCGGGGAGCCGCCGTACCTGATCCAGTATACCATTATTTCTCTGATTTCAACATCGTTAACTAACAAAATGATGACTAGGGTCAAAATCTAATTAATACTCACACGACACAGGGTCGCACACGGGCGCGGTAGGCGAATTTTCTAGCCTCATCAAAAATTTGTGTAGCAAGCTCGCGCGTAGGTGCCAACACCAAACCCAGCGGGTACTGCTTGCGCCGGTTGTACGGTCTGCGAACCAAGAACATGTTTCCATAAATCAATCATGTGGAAAGGAGATGTACTAATTGGCAACTGACACTCACCCCATATGCTTGACGGGCCCAGCTTCGTATATCTGATTGAGGATGGGCACAAGGAATGCGGCCGTCTTTCCTGAACCAGTCTGTGCGCACGCCATGACATCTCTTCTGCCAAGCACAATCGGAATTGCATACTTCTGGACCGGCGTCGGCTTGTCGTAGCGAGCCGAGGCAATATTCTGGCGCATTATTTCCGTCAGGTTAACATCCTCAAACTGTGAACAATATTTCAAGATAAGTATGACAAAAATAAAATCCGTTCAATAAACTTAGTAAATATTTAACGTTACATACGCTGGTGATGAAATCTGGGACGCGATCACCGCTGGCCTCAACGGGTATATCCTCGTATTTGGAGAAGTTGATGCCTGTGTTGCCAGTGCCAAACAGCTCCAACTCCGTCCGCTCGTCGCGAGGTAGCGGGACCGTCCAATCATTCTGTAACAAGTATCTCTTATAACCTGATGCATCGAACACACACACCAGCATATCGAACCTAGGTCAAAAGAGTAACATTTTGAAGGCGAACTACTCATAAAAAGCAGTTTTAAAATTAGCAGCAAAAATTTCAGCACATGTAATTTAGCAACAAGCTGTTAAAGCAAAGCTCCGGCCCGACATCAAGTGTCGTAATCCGCCCAAAAGGTAATAAAAGTTGGACTAACCGAGTTGCTTTCATGGCCACCCTCGTCCCTGCGGTTGCTACCGCGGCGCACATCGTCGGATGGCCAGCGCGAGCTGTTGCGGTCGTCCGCGCGCGGCTCCGGCTCCTTCCAGCGGTCGTTGCGCGGCGGCGGCGGCTCGTCGCGGTTGAAGTCCTCGTCGCGGCGGATGTCGCGCGACTCGCGGCTGGACGAGCCCCCCCCACCGCCCGCCGTACGCCCCCCGCCACCCGACGCGCCCCATCTCTCACCAGACGACTCCGACCAGCGTTGCGGTTCTGAGTCGCCATTCTGATATCCTGCCTCACGACCTTAATCAGACATATATTATTAAAAACACGAAAATGGCTCCACTTCCAAATTCACAAAAACCTCGTACCAAAGAGGAGAAACCAATCTACCGCCATTTACGTCACAGTCGCAGGGTAAACTCTTCTTTAACCACTCTGTTCCAACCTATGGTATTCAAACTAACTAAGTGCAAATGATTGGATGGGTATATCGCCATAAACTGAACGTCAGTTCGTCATTCAACGCAGGGTGCACCGAGTAAGGTCGCGGTTGACGATTGGGGAAGCCGGATCTTGTGCGCTTCCCCTTGCACCCAAAATTAACGTCCATTATAAAAAACGATATAAAAAATATGATCTCCAGCACTTCTAATAAACGTGAACATAGTGCTTGGTATTTTGCAACTTATCTACTTAGGAACAAATACCAATCAATACATTGATAACAATATAAACCGAGATAAGATCGTAGATAATGTAAGTCTAGAGAGTTACATGACAACTATGCATATGAGATACATAAGTAGTTGGTATGGACATACCGCGGTCCCTGCGCGGGTATCGCGAGTCGTTGCCGCGATCGCTTTCACGTTCGCGGTCACGGTCGCGGTCGTCGCGCCGACCACCACGGTCGTAGGTTCTAGAGTTGCCTCCGAATGATGAACGGTTGTCCCGTTGTTCGTTTGAACGGGCGTCTAAGCTTGGGCGCTTAGACTCTTCCCCTGCACAAATTAATCATTTAGTAATCTACTGAACCAGTTGCACGAGGGTCGTGTGTGGCCACGACTCGACCTTTCATTTATCATTTGCTTGATAACACTTTATTTGAAAATAGAAAGCATAGAGACCACGTTTGTAAAATTTTCCATTGCGACTTTCTTCTGAATCAAGATTAAATGCAGGATAAAACTAAACGTGAGAATTAAGTATCAGCACTCTCAAAATGACAGCAACATATCAGTTAAGTTATCATTTAATCATAAAGTTCGAGAGATCATAATTTTTTTTTTAATATAATGTTTTATATGTTATTGTTAAATGTTATGAAATTTGGTGAAACAAACAGAAAATGTATGCAGTTAAACAATGATTCAACAGCATGTTGATGTGATATTTATGAATAAGGTAAGTAGGTACTGTATAATTCTTGAAGTGATAACAATCAATCCTGAGTCACCGTCTTATAAACGATGCAGTAAATATCTACATCTCTCCCTATTCTGAACTATTCATCTATCTATGAATCGAGCCATTCTAGTACCTGCACTATCACAGCACACGATAAACACGGCGACAATAAGCCAGATAAGACTAATACGAAAGAATAGATAAAAATCAATGCTTCAATTTTTTATCGCAATGTCCTAGTTTTCAGAAATAATATCCGCCAAAATTCAGAACAAAACTAACATCATGTCGAACAATGTTCCTGTTTTACAAATCAGAGAATAGGGACATGATATCACGTTACGCTGACCTCTACTCAACTCGCCGGGACAACGCTGAATAATGATGCAGGAACTATAGCGATATTATTATTTATAGTTGCGCTTCAGAACACTTCCATGTTTGGATTAATATTTTTGAATGAGACATTCGCGTCGATTCGATTCACACGGGTAAATTGACCATGCGTCATCGTTAATTGGTTAAGTCATGCAGGTAATATACCCGTACCATATATCTTCACTACATTTTAGTGCGTATTTCTTGAGCCTAAATTGCTTGAGGCAACAGGTCATGTTCTCATAAGCAAAGCCGCAACCGTGTCGCGCGCAATTGTTGTTAACGCAAAATGAATGCTCCACGGCACTTACTGCATGCAGACATTTGTATAACCTCTCTATGGCTAGGTGAATAATTAGAAGAGATTACACAATAGATGCAGTGATGTTAGGTTCCCAGCAATGATTAGTCCGCCCTCTCCTCCTGTGGGGATTGCAAAAAGGCAACATGCAATTTCGCTAGACAACAAGATGATTCTTGATCTGCTTGGCATGGTTACAGGGCAGCTAGCGAAATTCCCGAACAAAATCCTTGTTACTGGATGGATGTTGCTAATTAGACTTGAAATCGTTGGGTTTCATATTGCAGAATGGGACGCTTCATGATGTGCAATAATCTGCTGTGTTAAACTCAAAGTTATGTCAAATTGATGACCAGTATATCAGTCTTCTCTGCAAAGATTTAACCTGAACACAATAGTCCACTAACCACAATTAATATGTAGCGGTCCTAAGAAGGCCTACAATGGATGCATGGATAATGGATGTTAACAATGTTATGATGTCATGAGAGATGTCAAGTGCACTTGCTACCAAACTTTCTAGAACTAAATTGATGCTGATACAAGTCCATTGTGGAATATGTGAAGATACCTTTCTGTACAAAATTTAGGGATGAGGTGCCCAGGCCCAGCACACAAATATGATATTTTGACTATGTTTTAATAATACAGGAAGCATATTGACTATTTGTGACCTACATATTTTTATTATAGTATCTCTGTACTTATAACTGTTTGCCACAGACAATTAGAGAATTTCAAGTGATAGATACTCCTTATTCTTCAACCTCAAAATGTTGAGCACACACTTGATACCAATTGTTTGTTGTATTGTTGTTTTATCTATGATACCACAATGGAAATGTGATTGTCTTCAACACAAGCATGTATTGTACTTGGAATACATAGAAGAAAATAAAAAATATAGAAGTAAAATGCGCTTTCAAAATATTCCATTCTTAACAAGCTTTTAGATTTAGGGTATCATATTATGCTAATTGAGAGAGAGCATTGCTACTGTTTAAATTGTTAATGTTTTATTTTTCTCTCCTTGTTTTCATTTTTATCATAGGCAACTCACCCAAAGATTTGTATGCTAAATTGCAAATGTTGCATTCAGAAATATGATGCCAGCATAGGTAAAGCAATTAATACTCTCCTACACAAGTGCATTTACTATTTTGCATATTGTACAATGTAAATGACCAGGATTAAAAAAGTCCCTTGGTCTTAACCAGTTTTGAACCAGTTATAAAAATAATACAAATCTGCAAACCTATAGCTAACCAATTCAAAAGCTATAAGATTAACATTCTTATTAGGACAAGAGGAAGGATTAAGCCAAGGACATGATGCAAAGTCTATTATTTACTATTTAAAAGTGAATTATTGACTTACCTTGTGAAGGACTGGCCTGCAACTGCCTGCGCAGATGCGGGGGGATGTAGCGGCCAGTACTCTTATTAGCCTGAGGCTGCAAGTCCAGACCAGCAAGCTGCAAGACCAACAAAAAAAAAACAATTTAAAACTAGAATTGTGTAAGTGGCCAGCATTTACTGCAAATTGACAAATAATACAAAGATCAAATAATACAAACATCCAAGATTGTCTACAAAGGACTTGAAATTATGTTTTGTAATGGTTGGTAGATGAAAGTTGAGTTTGTTGACCGCACCCTGTTTCGGTCAAATCTCTCTTTGTTTGCTAACAACACTAAAACTTAATCAGTTTTGTTCTATAACACTAACAGTATTAAAGCATTGTGTTTTTGTTAGGAACATTAAGTAAATAGACAGATTGCAAAAATAAAAAATATATTTGACAATGCTTTGTCTACACTAAAAGTACAAGCCTAATAGACTGTTAGTAATATCTAGGCTACGAGTTGAGCAATTCAATATTTGCAGGGAAATCATTCTGATAGTACCAAACGCAGCCTTTTGTGATTTTCAGTTATTTAAAAATACATATTTGTAATTTGATACAGTGAGTTTTACAGTGTTGTTATTGTATATCAGTTATATAAACCCATAATGTGATTATAACTATGAGCCTGTAATTTCAATGTGAGAGTACCTACTAGTCATCAAATAACCTTGTGCATTGAGTCTTACACCTGATTGATAACCACAAAGCTTTCCATGTCGTAAAAATATAAACTCAAAGAAACTTTATGATAATTTATTGGTTAGCTAACCAACATCAGCACAGTTGCTACACATCGCCACCCAACTATAGCAAATTAGACATGCTAACTTGACTATACAAGCATGTCAAAATACTGCATGATAAACCCTCTATGAACAAAACATACACTTAGAACTCTATACATAGATGGTCAGATTACAGCTATTCTTTAAGATATATCTTCATGTGCGTATTCCAGTGTGGGTACAATTAATTGCGAAACCTTTTATTTCCTCCCGCCATGACACGCAAATATAGCATGACAATGACCTCACTCGTAAGTGCCTTTGGAAAACTACTGTAATATCTAAGTAAGTGTCGATGCTATGTAAATCATGAAATTTTCACAAAATCAATGAAATAGATACCATAAAAGTGGAAGAACTAAGTCGCCATGTTGGTTAATCTGAGACACGACAGACACGTAAAGCATTGCGAATGTATAGATCGATGCTTTCATCAAAAAACGAGATCCTTTCGTGAATTAGAGGCGTTTCAAATGAAAAGCATAAATCTCTGAATAGTGCCTTTTCCAGGTATATTTCCATCCAATTTTGTAAAAATCAATACTAAGTGCATGTAGGTACATGAGGTACAGACCTGCTGCTCTAGACCTGTTCCATTTTGGTTGGTAACATTACTCATATTACTACCAAGCGGTACGTTTTTTTGGCAACTTTGCTCCAAAAATATTATACAAACACAGTCTACAATGAATTTTGCACAAACACAAATTCACAAAATCACATGAAAAGGCTTCAATTTTTCTCTCCGAAATCACTTTTCATTCGTAGTTTTTGTTCTTCACTGATTATTTAGCATCTCGCTTTAACTCTCATTCGTTCACTCCCACGCATTCGGTCAATATTACCACATAAAAATCAAAAAATCCACTTAATTGCAAGATCGTGAATTTGAATAGGGCAGCATGGTGTTCTGGATTATTTTAAGAGATACTGCACGTGATTATTTTAACAGATAATTAATTAAACATGGTTTTATGGAGTTAATTGAGGAAAATAACATTTAAGGAAACAATTACAAACCTAGAAAAACCAAAGAAAGTGGGAAGTAAAATAAGTTGGCAACATTTTTATCTGTAATTTTAGATGGAAACTGTTTTATCATCAGAGCACTTCCGCTTCTATTTTTTAATCCTGTCAATAGATGTCACTTTCCTGTTCGGGCACAGATTATATAATTTAAAAAATAAACATAAGCCAGGTTTACATCAATTACAGTCAGTAGTAAGAATATTTGGTTCACGCTAGTTTTTTGAAGATGCAGGAAAAATGAACGTAAAAACTTCGCCCACAACATCTTTCGCGCGGATTCCGTATTTTCTCCTACAAATTCCACCTCTTCGAAGATATTTTTTGAAAATTAGTGGTTATGATCTTTTTAATTTAGTTAAACTACCAGATACCGACATACCGTTACTGGTGTCGATTCCCTTGTTCACAAACTAAATTAAATTTAAGTTCAGTGCATCTTTTTCTTTCTATTTCATTACGAAAAGGACAGAAGATAAATTTTAGTTTAGTCCTGTCAAATTAATCAGCGCTTGATGTAAATTGACGTAATTTTATTAAGCAAGTTTTTAGTCACGTCTAAACTTGTATAGAGTAGGGACAGGCGCTGATTAATTTGACAGGACTAAACTAAAATTTATCTTCTGTCCTTTTCTTAATGAAATAGAAAGAAAAAGATGCACTGAACTTAAATTTAGTTTAGTTTGTGAACAAGGGAATCGGCACCAACTGGCTAAGTTTATATAACAAAGGAATAAACTTTTCACACCCACAGAAGTTGATTTTTGAAAAATCTTTTGGGTCGTTCACTTGATTTTATATCATTTAATGACGTACACACAGGCACCACGAACGCCGACAAAGGGGTTTCGCTGGCTTTCGGTCCTGTCTGGATGGTTATAGCAAACGCTAACAATCGTCAGTTGGCATGTGCCGGCTATCTGCAGCGTGGCCGTGGCGGTAATATCAAAGGGATAGAAGCAATCGACTGTTCGTTTGTTCGACCACTATAAGTCGGACTTATAGTGTACTTACTCTATAAGTCGGACTTATTTAGCTACAGTAAATTCTTACTGTCATTTCGTTAAAAACTATTTTATGTTCTTGACAAAATGACAGTAAGAAATGTAATTTTAATGCAGCACATACATACATCTCACGCCTTCTTCCCATAGAGGTAGGCAGAAACTATAGAACACCACCTGCTACGCTCCTAGATAGGTACTCTTTTTGCCTCATTTACGTTAATACATATGAACATACACGCACTAAATAAAAGTCTTGTTAATGTATTTGGATGTACTACATACCTTCGAAGGCCAACGAACGTGTGGTAGCCAACGAAGGATATCTCTCGATGGCGTTCGTTGGGCCAGTGTGTACGCAGCATGAACCAATTTTCGAGAGCCACGCTGTAAAATCCTCCCCTCAAATTTTAATTATGTAACCTTTTCGAAAAACCTGAAAACTCGTTACGCGTCTTTCATTATTTGTCAAAAATATTTTACCGAGTATCAAGTTAATGATAAAAAAAAGTATTTTTTCGACATACTTACGTTTGGATCAAAATAAATTATATTATGATCACAAGGAGATCATAGAGACAAGATTTGCCCTTTAAAGTATGTCAATAATTTGTTATAATTATTATAGTTTCGGAGATATAAAATTATTAAAACGCAAAATCCCAGGCCGATTCCCGGCCACCGTAGGTGCGGCCTTGCGGACGGTGAGCAATAGGTAGTTCGCCATCCGATAAGGCCCAGGCCCGGGTCGACGGCGCGTTGTGATCTACGCGCGCCTCAAAAAGATGTCTGCCGGGGTCGCGGGAGAGTCCGAAAGGGTTACCTCTGGCAACGCACAGGCAACGGAAGGTACACGGGTGGGTTTTAGTCAGTAAGAGACTGACACGCCCTCCCGCTCCGCCAAGAGCGGGAGAAGTTACTTGATAATTTCCCAAATAAAAAAAAAAAGGTGACCTCCCGTATTATTATTATCTCTTTGCAGGTGACTCCATAGAGTATAGTAACTAAAATGGGTGAATCACGCCCACTCACGAGGTCACTACAGTCCTGTCACAGTTGTTACGAGGGTGACGCTGAAAGTTTTTACAACTGGCCACTTGTAAACGATATAATAAAGAAAACAGTTCAAATTTTGAAAATGGAACTCTTTGCCAATATTATTGTGTATCTACGTTGTGTATTTGTATTTTATTCGTTTGTCATTTGTTTATGATTTGGCGGCAAATTGAAAATTATGTCACGTCAGCATGAATTTAATGCGAGAAAATTTTCATACAATGATTTTTTATAACTTCGATGTCATTTAGGTCAACAAGAAAGTTATGATAGACTTCGATTGGCCTTTCACGATGAAGCCCCATCTCGTGCCACTGTTTACAACTGGTTTAATGAGTTTAAACGTGGTTGCACTAATCTCACCGATGATCTGCGTGAGGGACGGCCTTCTACTGCGAAGACTGAAGATAACATCAGTATTGTGCGGCGTATGATAGAGACTGACAAAAGAGTGACTTATCAGCAGATTCGGACAAGCTTAGGCATCGGTATGAGTCAAGTGCACAAAATCCTTTATGAACATTTAGTGGTCAGGAAGCTTTGTGCCCGGTGGACACCTCTTAATTTGACATAGGCCCAAAAACTCCGTCGTGTTGATTGGTGTCGTGAAATGGTTCAAAGATTTAACGGAGGTGATTCATATGCTGTGTTCGACATACTTACGGGTGACGAAAGCTGGATTTATTGTTATGATCCTGAAACTAAGAGATAGTCTGCTGTGTGGGTGTTTCCTCCGAGGATTTGCCAACTAAAGTGAAGAGAGGTCGCAGCGTGGAAAAAAAGATGGTGGCCTCGTTCTTTGGAAGGACAGGTTATAGAGGCATGAGGAACAGGGTGTAAAGTTCACTCATCCTCCATAGAAAAGGGAGGATCCTCCGACCAGACGGGTGTCGTGTCTGGTGGGCAACTGCCCGACGGTTGAATTTTTTTTTTTTTTGTATGGCAGCTCGTAGTTGACCTTGAGAGGTCGTGACTACTTAACCGGACTTTCCTGTGGCTGCCTTAAGCGAACTCAAAGCCTCCAGCCAGGGGCGAATTTCTTATAGTACTAAGCGACTGCACGCTAAGGGCACCCCCTGTGGGGTACAGACCTCGGCTTAGGGCGTTGCTGGGGGGAGGACAGCAAGATGGGACAGGCTGGATCTGGTTAATATTATTATTATTAATCGGGGAATTTAAAGCTACAGGCTCAGCTGCGGCGCGGGCTGGCACTTCGTCGAGCAAGGGTCGGGGGGGACAATTACGTCGGGGTTTACGCGAGGGACCTCGGCGGCGAGGTCGGAACGTAGGTCGGTGTGATTTGTGCACTGTACTCGTTGCCCTATTGCTTTCCTGGAGGAGGGTAATGGGGTCATCGGGGTCGGAGAGGGTATGCCTTGGACGGCGAATAGAGCTAATGGTGGAGGGCCTATAACTGGCGGCCTGCACAACCAGAGGGTTGCGGTGGGTGGTGGCGGAGTCGAAGAAGCGCTTCGTGATGCGCTTCATGAACTGCTTGATGGTGGGGATTTTGAGATCGAGATGGAGGATCTCGTTTCGGACGAACCAGGGGGCTCCCGTTGCCTTTCTGAGGAAACGGTTTTGGAGGGACTGCATCCTGTGGATGTGGTGGGGTTTAGCATGTGTGAAGACTGCACAGGCATAAGTCATGATGGGACGGATGCACGCTATGTAAATACGCAATTTGCCCTTAAGGGACAATTTGCTGCGCGCATTTAGGACGGAGTGTAGTCTACCGAGAGCGAAAGCGGCACGCGAACGCACCTGCTTGGTGTGCTCTGAGAACGAGAGATGGTGGTCAAGGGTCACGCCTAGGTATTTGGCTCGCTTCTCCCAAGGGATAGGCTTGCCGAACATGGTGAGCGGTCGGGGGGCGATGAGGTTTCTACGCTGTTTGGTGAAGAGAACAGCCTGACTTTTGTCGGGATTGACCTCGATTCTCCACTTTCTAAACCAAGCGCCAAGCTTGTTGACTTCGGTCTGGAGAGTGCGAGATATGTGGTCGTGGACTAACCCGGTGTACTAGATGGCCGTGTCGTCTGCGAACAGAGCCAACTGCGCCTTTCTACTTTTCGGGATGTCGCTGGTGAAGAGAGTGAAAATGAGAGGGGATAGAGTACAGAGCCCTGAGGGACGCCTGCACGGATAGGGTGAGGGGAGGATAGCGCTCCTTCGATGCAATAGCGGAAGGTGCGGTTTGACAAGAAGTCTCGTAAGATGAGCACGAGACGATCGGGCACACCGAGTTTGTAGAGCTTATATAATAAGCCGTTGTGCCAGACCTTGTCGAACGCTTTCGCTATGTCGAAGAATACAGCACCGGTCGTAAGACCACGTTGAAAGCCGTAGCTTATGTGTTCAACGATGCGGTGGACCTGTTGGACGCAAGAATGTTGGGCTCTAAAGCCGAACTGCTGGTCGGGGATGAGGCCCTTTGTTTCCGCAAAATCTCTGAGGCGCTTTAAGATAAGCCTCTCATAGATTTTGCCGAAGACATTGAGCAGACTGATGGGCCGGTAACTGGTGGGCTCCGTTTTCGGCTTACCGGGCTTCGGTATGCCGATGACGGTGGCCTTCTTCCACTCTTGTGGGAAGATGTTATTGCTCAGGGCTCCATTGAAGATGGTGGCCATGAGCATTATGAGGTGAGCGGGGAACAGTTGGAGCACCCTATTGGTGATTCCGTCTGAGCCGGGGGCTTTGCGAGGTTTTAGACCCTTGATGATATCATGCACTTCGTCTGGAGTGACGGGAGGCAGAGGATAGTCAGGGTCTTCAACGGGCGGGAGGGAGGCTCTACGTTCGACTTCCGCGTCGATCTGGGACAGGTGAGCTTGGTCTACTGGTTGAGAGCTAGGTGAGCATTGAGCCTCAAGACTATCGGCTAGGCATTCCGCCTTGTCGACGTCATCGAAAGCGATGGTCTTGTCGGGGCGCACCAGGGGGGGCATTGAGACGACTTCATCGGATTTGAGTTTCCTCTGAAGGTCCCAGAACGCTCGGTGAGTGGGCTCTAACTCGCTCAGCATCTTGTCCCATCCAGCGTCACGCAGCTCCGATAGGCGTGTCTTTACAGATCTCTGTAAATAGCGCATATGGGCTTTGTTCGCGTGGTTGGGAAAGTTACTGTACGCACGGACAGCCGCGTTCTTCTCATTCAACAGTTCGCGCACATTGTCCGGGAGCTTCCAGCGATGGTCGTCCATCACCGGAACCTCCCTTGAACAGTCGTTCAGGACTGATTGTACGTGTACTGTGAATGAGTCGATCGCGGCTGTCGTGTCAGCGATAGAGTCGAAGTGGTCGGGAATGGAGTCTAGTCGGGGACCTAACGTGGTGGATTTCAGGCAGTCGCTTACTTTCCTCCAGTCTGTAACTAACTTGGTGAGAGGGGGTCTATCAGGGTCGTGGAGACCTAGGCGTTGTGCCAGCTTTACAACAACTGGACGGTGGTCAGAGGAGAGTTCGTCAAGCGCCTCTATAGAATCCAACCGTAGGTTGATATTCTTCAGAAGCGCTATGTCAAGTACGTCGGGGGTATGGCTAGGGTCGTGGGGAAAGTGAGTGGGAGTCATCGGGGCGATGATGTCGAAGTTGAGGATGGGACATAGGTCAAACAGGTGTTTGCCTCTGGTGGAGGTCCTGGTGCTGTTCCAAGCATGATGTTTGGCGTTGAGATCGCCCGCTATGATAACGGAGTCACTCAGGCCAAGTAAAATGGAAAGGTCGTCAGAGAGGGGGGGAAGGGCTAACTCCGATGAGCAAACGGGGGGAACATAGGCCGATACTATGGTGATCGGTTGATGGCCAGTCATGCCTAGCTTACAAATGGACACTTCTAAACGCGAGAGAGGGGGCGGTTCCATTGGGATGCAGTGGAGGAACGTTCTATAATAGATTAGGGTGCCGCCCTTGTGACATCTAGTCCTGTCATTGCGAACTATACGATAGTTGGCAATTGACGGGTTTCGACGGCTGGGCTTTAGGAAGGTTTCCTGTAATAGGAGAATATCAATTTGGTGGTCGCGGAGGAATGCAGCGATTTCATCGCGTTGATTAATCATGCCATTGGCATTAAAGAAACCTAACTTTAGGGATCGGGGTTTGGTACGTGCTTTGGGTTGTATATCCATTACTGGGGTTTCGCGAAGTTTTCAAGGGCTTGCGTAATCTCGGGATACGCGTGGAATATACGCTGGATCTGGGCGAGATCGCAGGAGTTACGGGCGGCAACGAGCTCGTTGGCCATTTTACGCGCGCGGGGCGTGAAGAATAACGCGAAGGTCCCAGAGATCACGCTGAACGGATCTACTGGGATGGACGGACGGACCACCGGAGTGGTAGAAGCAGCAGCGGGCCGTGGCGCAGCGGTTGCGGCAGCGGCCGTGGGGGCGGGCGCGGGTCTCGCGGGTTGAACTGGTGGGGGCGCGGAGACGCGAATGCGGGGGTCCATCAGCGGTCTGATGGGAGGCGGAGTGGGTCTCGGCAGAACCATAGCAGGGAAGGCCTGCTGGTGGTTCATGTAGTTCCAAGGGCTAGGCCTTTGCGGGCTTAGCCTCTGGGGGAGTTGTGAGAGGGTCTGAGATGGGGGGGGGAAGAACCCATATGATGGGCACTCTCTCTGCTGGCGGGCGTCTGCGCGCTTCACCAGCTTTGAGGAAGACGTCTTGGGGGCCATGCGACAGCCTCGGTAGTTTGCTGGGTGCCCAGCCTCACCGCACAGCACGCAGCTGGGCGGCTCGGTGCACAATGACCGGTCTTTGGGGCGGGGGCAGTCAGACGTGCAATGCTCACCCAGGCACTTGACGCACCTGGGAGTCGCATGGCAGTTCTTCTGCGCATGCCCGTATAGTTGGCAACGATGGCATTGCCCGACGACGCCGCTCTTCCTGGGCTTCTCGATTACGAGGCCCGTGAGATGTCATATAACTGAGACTTTAAATATAGGGTGATGCCCTTCAGACGGGGGGCATACGACAAGGACCATGTCGTATGCTGATCCCCCCCTGGCGCGGTGCATGCGGTGCACTTCGTCCACGGGGACGCCTTGGGACTCAAGGTCGGCCTTGATGTCGGCCGTGGGGATTTCCTTTGGGATCCTACGGATCACCACGCGGATCTGGCGTTCCTCGGGGAGCGAGTAGGTGTGGTATGACACACCTCTCGCTCGGAGAACTCTGGTTAATTCCCGATAGTCGCGGGACGTCGGGACAGAAATTTTGATACCCTGCTGGGTGGTCGTGGCTTTCGAAAAGCCGATTTTCAGGTCGACGCACCATTTCGATACGTCGAACCATTTTGATTTATCCTGCAAGATTACAGGAGGGGGAGGGGGGATCTTTTTAGGGGCCGGAGTGGCCGGAGTGTCCTTAGCGGACGAAGTGGTCGGGGTGGGGATAGTAGCGGAGGGCGACACAGATACAGGGGGAGTGGGGGCAGAGAAAACCTCCGTGGCGGCTATTTTAGTCGCCTGCGAGGACGTCGCCTTCCTCTGCTTCCTCTTTTTCCCCTTTCCGGTGACGGCCACGAAGCCGTCGTCCTCGGAAGAGGGAGCAGTGGGCAGAAGAGGAGTTGACTGACTCGACGTCGGAGTAAGAATAAGGGGTCGGGCACCTCTTGTCTTGCGACAAGGGTTCCTCGGTGTCCATAGACACTGAGGGGCTATTAGGGGAAGTCCGGGGCGCGGCCGCGGGGGCCAGGGCATCGCTGAAATTAGCGATGGAGTCGGTGGTTAACGGCTGGCTAAGAGCCGAGAACCTAGCGCCATATTTGGCGAGAAAATCTGGGTCCTTAAAGAGGACCTCTTTGAAGAACGCCACTATAAGGGCGTCCTCCATGACGGGGGAGGGGGGGGGGATCATGGGGGCGAAATTTTGGAATCTAATTCCTCCTAATAAAGACCTAACGGCCCTAAACCTAACTCCCCGGGTGGATAGGCCCGGGGATGAGTCGCCCTCCCTGTCGGGTGCAGACAGGGAGGTGTGTACCTAATTGTGAGCTCTATGCTTGTAACCCTTTGCCAGTCCCCTTTACCGCATACTGTACCAAATTTGATACACTACGAGTTTTCACAGATAAATAATTTTTGGACCTCCTATACTACGTTTTGATGACTGATATCTAAACAATGGTTGTATCCGAACATGAAAAAGAAATAAGCAGATTTCTACCTTGTCTGTGGTATGTTATTTCTGTCACCGAATATTTGAAACCGCCAATTCAAACAGTGAGTGCGGTTTGTGGATTATAAAAGCCGATTTTGGCTTCTTTTTCCTCTAGCTAAAATTATTTTTGTTATTTGCGAGTGAATAAAATGGATCCTAAGAAGTTTTACGGAAAAACATGTAAGTAATATCAAATACTTCTTGACGAAAAACGGACTAGAACTTTGTATCTGAAATGATACTCTATGCAGTTATGTATGCATACGTTTTTCAAATATGATACTTCATGCATTAGAGTTTGTGCCAGTGCTCGGTCAGATATGAGACTACATGCAATAAGTACATCGTACAGGGATTTAATTTTTTTTTAATAATAATTGATAGTGAGAAAGTAGAACAAGCGAACGTGTTTGTATATTTGGGAAGTTTTACACCGTGGGTTCATCTAATGTTATAAAAAATATGTTTTTTTGCTTGTTCTTATTTACTGGTGCTATAAACGTTTGGGGCTTATGAAGGTATTTAGTGTTTTATTTATTTGCAGGGACTCGACACGCAAGCGGGCGTGATATTCCTTTAGATAGCGATGATGAAGACCTGACCGATGATGAAGATTATTTTTTACCGCCCAAAGGCGTAACCATTGAAGAAACAGATCTATCCTATCTTACATTTACTGTAGTAAATGCGAATGTTTTTTTTGTTTAAACAAAGATCGTAATTGTTTTAAGGATTTTCACATGGTTTTGCATTAAATATTGACATAAAATGTGAATTTTATTCATTCAATAAAATTAATACTTAATAATAATATATATATATATATATATATACGAAAATATTTACCCCAACTGCATGTTGTACCATATATGATGTCGTATATTCCGTTACCTGGACTGCATGTTGTATCAAATGTGAGATTTTGTGTTTCAAGGCAATTATTTCTGTTTCTAATGTCCGAAAAAATAAATAAAAAAATACTGGGATACCTATTATGCCATAGAACCATGTAAATTAATTTGAACCAAATCTAAAATTCCATGCGGTAAAGGGTTAATGTGCAAAGGGGCCCTGAACCAGTCTAGCGCGAAGGGTGTAGACACACCCTAAAGACACTAGGTGAGTAGCTGTAAAGGAATTCAGTGCACCAGAGCCGACTAGGAGATCCCCCAAGGCCGGTTATCTCTGGGACCCTTCCAATTAACTGCCCTGAAGGGGTTCGGCGGGTGTATTGGGACAACAACACCCCACTCGGTTTCGTTGGCACCGTGAGGTATCCACCGAGGACCACGAAACAGTGGATTTAGCCCAGAGGGGGCCTATGAAGCTACTCTGACAATTACTCTGTTCAAGAAACACCTGCCTTGAAAAAGGCACTTTTTGAGATCAATACGGCCGATTAATAAAATTAATCGACCATGGATCGGAAGTAGTCGGCGACTACTGAGAGTTACGGCAGCGTAACGAAATCCGGAATTCGACGGGCGCAGTGAGCGAGTGCAGCGAGCGGGAGCGGCAGCACGTCCGTTCACGGCGGGTGGCGAGCGCGGAATGGCCGACGGTTGATGTCGGGATGTTGTATATTATGCTAGTTGCGCGGTAAACTCTGCTTGCGCGATGCAGGATTTTGCGTGACGTCAGTGTGCTGCGTAGTTCGCATGTGGCGATGTAGATGCCGCCACAAGGTCATTACGCAACAATTGTTTTAGAGGATCGAAAAACAGTTACTGCAGAGTGGTACACTAATAACAATTGTTTGCCACTTGTCTTGGAAAAAGTTCGGGGGAAACTACTTCACATTAGGATCCTCCTTCACCACGACAACGCCTCGTCGCACACCGCCAAGCAAACAATCGACTACTTGGCGACGCGCGACGTCAGACGTGGGATAGGGCGGGTGACCCAGTAGGGTCACCCGCCCTATAGCCCCGACCTCGCACCTTGCGAAATTTATTTATTTCCGAAAATAAAAGAAAACCTTCGAGGAAAACGTTTTATGGACGCCGAGGAAGCAGTGACTGCGTTTCAAAATGCCGCCGCAGAGACCCCTAAGGACGAGTGGCTAGAGCGCTTTTCTCAGTGGTTCCATCGGATACAGAGATGTATTGATGTAAATGGACACCATTTTGAAAAGATATAAAAAAAAAACGAATAACTTGCTAGTTTGTTCAGTTTTTGATTTTCTAAGAACTTTCAGTGTCACACTCGTATCCATATGATATTGTATATCAGTGAATCCCGAGTGAGCTACAACAATCCTTACTCCTTACTAATAATATAAATGAGAAAGTGAGTTTGTTTGTTACGCTTTAAAGCTCAAACGGCTGAACGGATTTGGATGAAATTTGGTAGGTACATGGGTAAACCATGACATGGATTAGGACATAATATACTTTTTATCCGATATTCCCACGGGTTCGATACTTACGCGGGTGAAACCACGGGGTGCAGCTAGTAATTTAATATAATGTGCATGAGTTTTTAAAAAAGTCATTTCAGGTAGGTAGGGTTACATCTTGGATTTTAATTGGATTCACGTACTCACGGTGATATTAATTTAGGGCATGGTCGGCGTTATCGTAAGATGAAGCATGTCATGACGTCATCTATGACGATTCACGGGACATCGTTATCGCGCTCACGCTAATTCGGAACGCGTGTAAGCAAGCTCAACTCAAGTCGATTACAGCGCAATTCGGACTGCACACTAGTTTTCTCCCTAAAGCCTGATTTACACAGTGCGATTTAAGAGGCCGTATGCGAAATCGAGATAATCAAAATTAGGTATTCGACACGCACACACGCGAGAGCGCGCGGTCGCGGCCATACTTGAATCTGTGAATATGAAATTCATCATTTTAGTCAATCCAAAAAAAATGTCAATACAAACATGTTCGCAACGGCGAGCTTAACTCTATAGAGAGATCTCTTTCAGTCCAATCCTATAATATATATATAATAATCATATTTATATATAATATAATAAAAGGTTGGGGAAAAAGTTTCTTCGCATTTTTTAAGAAAATTCAAAACGCTTTTTAATATAGTTTATTTACATTTAACTAAAGTATGTAGGTACCATTTTGTTCGATAACTTTTTGCCATCTTGTAGGTAGGACATGATCCCATTGCTATAGAAATTTTGGAACTTCTGATTAAAATACCGCTACAAGTGGTTTTGGCAGTCCTCTCGTGATGTTAACCTGACACTGCCTAAAGAATTCTGAAGAGACCGAAACAGGTGGAAATCTGAAGGTGCAAGGTCAGGACTATACGGCGGATGCATTAACACCTCCCAGCCAAACTCTCTTAATTTTTGCTGAGTGGCTAAAGATGTGTGAGGTCTAGCGTTATCAGGATGAAAAACCGCACCCCTTCTGTTGATTAATTCCGGCCGCTTTCTCTCAACTTCTTGCTTTAATCTCATCAGTTGTTCGCACTAGAGTTCAGAATCGATAGTCCTGCCTGGTGGTAACAGCTCATAATGAATAATGCCCTTCCAATCCCACCACACACAGCATCACTTTTTTTTTTTTGGATGGGAAATCCTCAAATAAGAAGTTATTTGATGATTAGTTCTAATTAATAAGCTAAGCCATCCTTACTAAGTAGGCACTAATATTAATAAGCTTTTTTTTTTTTGGTGGAAAATTATCATATAATTTCTCCCGCTCTGGGCGGAGCGGGAGGGTGTGTCACACTCTTACTGACTAAAACCCACCCGTATTCCTTCCTGTTACCTGTGTTGCGGGGGCCTCGGTGACCCATTAGTACCTTCCTTGTTGCGAGTTAACCCGGGTTTCGCCACAGTCTGTGAAGCCTGACCGGCCTTTGACCACGACCTTTTTTGCACGTTCTTGTCGTACGTGATCCACTTTCCATGACCAGTTATCAGCTTCTTCAAAAATGGTTCGGTTTCATTACGTCGTAATAAAGAATCACAAATGAGTACACGGTTCATTAGGTTTCTTTCAGTGAGCTCGTGAGGTACCCAAATATCGAGCTTTTTTGTGTACCCAGTTTTTTTCTTGCTCCACTTTTCAAAAAATGGCATCCATTTTATCCGTAATAGGGCGACCAGAGCGACGTGCATCTTTGACATCAAAATTTCCGGATTGAAAACGCTTAAACCAAATTTGTGCTACTCTTACAGACACTGCACTAGATCCATACTGCCGCGCTAACGAAGAATACAATAACTCGATTTTGGACGATTTTAAGTTATATATATTCGGAATTCGTTAAATTCGCTGATTCCGAATAACTAAACAACTCAAAATCGTCCAAAATCGAGTTATTGTATTCTTCGTTAGCGCAGCAGCATAAACATCGCAATTTTTTTTTGCGGCTTTTTTTTTTGGGTGGGAAATCCTCATATAACTTCTCCCGCTCTGGGCGGAGCGGGAGGGTGTGTCAGACTCTTACTGACTAAAACCCACCCGTATTCCTTCCTGTTGCCTGTGTTGCCAGGGGCCTCGGTGACCCATAAGTACCTTCCCGCCAACCCGGCAGGGATCGGCCCTAGTGGACCCCTACATTTGTGCTGACATCTCTTTGAGGCGCGCGTGGAATACGACGCGCCGTCGACCCGGGCCTGGTCCTTACCGAACGGTGAGCTACCCATTGCTCACCGTCCGCAAGCCCGCGCCTACGGTCAAATCCGCCCGGGATTCCCGACGCCCAGGGCATCTCCTGCGGCGGCTAGGGGGAGAGGGCGCGAAATATGCCTTTGCCTCAACCGTCCCGCCTCCTCCTTCGGGAGCATTACTGCTTCGCAGAAGGAGGTGACGGCTGCCCATGCCCTCTCGCTCCGTACCATGACCTGAACCAGGGCCGGACGCGAGAGATCTCTGCCGCCGATCGCCTCCACGAGGACACGGCAGTGCTCTGCCCAAGCCGGGCAGACCTCCACCGTATGCTCCACCGTGTCCTCCGGGCGATCCACACAGTGGTGACACCCGGACGTTTCCTCCCGCCTTATTCGACATAGGAACCTCCCGAAACTGCCGTGTCCGGTGAGGACCTGCGTCAGGCGGAAGGTGAGGACGCCGTGGCGCCTCTCTAGCCACTCCTCAAAGAGGGACTTATCGCCGCCATCGTGGCGTGCCCAGCACTGGGTTGCGATAACCGTACTTTCCATGACGCCATGAGATCCCGCCGGAGCTCCGCCCGCTGTGCCGCGATTTCTCGCGGCAGCGGACTTACGCCCCGGCGTTTCGCCTCGTCGTGCCACTCCCATACGTGCGCGAGGACTTTTGCCTCCAGATCCCATGGCGGCAATCCGGCAAGGAGGCTCGCTGCCTCACAGGAGACCGTGCGGTATCCCCGGACCATCCGAATGGCCATGACCCTTTGGGCCGCGCTCAACCGGCGGGCTGTCCGCAGCGCCAGAGAGCGCGCCCATACAGGAGCCCCGTAGAGGGCCATGGAACGCACGACCCCTGCGTAGAGCCTCCGGCAGGAGGCGTTTGGACCCCCTAGATTGGGCAGGAGCCGCTTCAATGCAGCGCCTGCCCGCTCCAGTTTGGGAGCCAAACATCGGAAATGCTCCACGAAGTTCCACCGGCTGTCGAGGACGAGTCCCAGGTACTTCATCGTCGACTCGACGCCGATGGAAACCCCTCCTACCGTTATTTGTGACCCCAACGGTGGCGCATTCCGATGACCATGAAAACACATGGCCTCGGACTTGTGCAGGGCCACCTCGAGTCCCAATTGCCGGATCCTTTCGACGATTGTCGCAACCCCGCGTGCCGCTACTTCGGCCGCCGCCTGGTGCGACCTCCCCTGCGCCAGGACCAACGTGCCGTCAGCGTAACACACTACGCTGACGCCGCTAGGGAGGTCGACGCGACCTTTTCGCGGCTTGCGTTGCATATTTACCTTTTTTGTAGTAATTTTTTAAAATGTATCGTATTTCTTCATTAGATTCACTCATCTTGACGGTACGAAAAACAAATGAAAATCACACATTTTCCTGATTTGAATTTGGAATTATGTTCTTTAAAATTTAAACTTTCAATGATACCAAAACCAGCCAGATACATTTGTATCTGAACTTGTATTAAAATCTCTTTGGGTATACTATTTAGTATACCCAAAGAGATTTTAATACAAGTTCATACATACTATAATGCGAAAAGACTTTTCCCCCAACCTAATATACCCTTAACTGGTGTGAATGTATGTCAATTTCACAATAAATGTTTAGATACCATTATTAAGCTTAATAGTTTAAAAAAAATATACTAATAATAAATGATAACACTCGTTGCGTGGGAAGGTCCAACTCAAGCAATCAGTAGTTTCCAGACTATGTTCCGGCTTAATCCTCCCGCAGACAGGCATGACGCGACAGCGGGACTTGATAGTGAGCAAAATTTATGAAAACTTCATGGAAAGTATCGAGCTGAACGTCGCGCTCCCTGTCGCGCTCGTGATATCGCGCCAGTCTGAACGAGCCTTTAAAGGGTATGAGTGCCAATGTAATTACATTAACACAATGGTGTGTGTGTGTATTGTGCAATTACACAATTACAGGCACATGCAATATGCTAACTCTGCCTCTAGGTAACAAAATGTGTCTGAAACTGCAGCAGCAGATGCCCTAAGTCCATAAGCGGTGACTGGTCTAGCAAAATGACTATTCTTATAAGCATCAACCCAACCCACCCAAAATTCCAAAATGTAGCTGTGACCACATACAGTCCCGTATATGGATATTTTTTTAGTACTTTCTTAGAACGGCCACAAGCTCTATTATTTGCTATTTCAAGGTTATCTATTATTTACGGGGCAACCTGTATAGGTGCATTGTTATCCTCCTGCCCTAATACGAATTAATTTTCGATCAGCAGAGCATTTCTCTTGTTTGTACAAGAGAAATATTTTTCGTAACTTAGAAAGTTACAGAAAGATCCAGCAGTTAAAACAGTATAGGTACACAAAGTTTATGAACGAGTATTTTAATTTAAACCATATGATGCCATCAGTAACAAGTATGAAACCCGAGTGCTACCTACCACACCACTGCGTCACTCGTGCTACCTACCACACCACTGTGTCAATCGTGCTACCTATTAAAACACTGCGTCACTCGTGCTACCTACCACACCACTGCGTCACTCGTGCTACCTACCACATCACTGCGCCACTCGTGCTACCACCACACCACTGCGTCACTCATGCTGAGTCAACCACGATAAAGTTGCGAGTTGTGTTTAACGCGTCTGCTAGACCATTATCAGGACTTAGCTTGAATGACTTTATATACCGAGGTTCCAACCTACAACAAGATCTGCAGGAGCTGATTTTAAAATGAAGACAGTATCAGTTCGTTTCACTGCTGATATCGAGAAAATTTAAAGACAGATATTGGTGGATGTACCTATGAAAATCAGTCGTAGAATAGAATAGAATAGAATACTCTTTATTATGTACACCATAAAAATTACAGATACAAATGTTGAAATTTTACAAGGGGTGACACAATGGGCGGTCTTATCGCTAAAAGCGATCTTTTACAGACAACCTTTGGATGGATTAAAGGGGGAGGAGAGACAATACTGCAGGTAGTCAGTGGTGTACCAGTTACATATACAATAAATACATATAATACATAAAGCATATACTATACATAACTTAAATCATACATACATATATATATATATATATATATTATATATATGCCATAAACATGAAACAAGATCAAGAACTATAATAAGTAATGATGATGTTTAGGGAGAGAGAAAGTGTTTTTTTACCTGAATTTTAAAAGTGGACAAAGTTTGTGCAAAGTCGTATCAGAAGATATGATGGAGGGACTCAGCATACCAACCTATTCAGACATACCAACTTACAACCATAACTTACGGCACAAAGCCTGCACCGTTTTTGGCTATGATGTATTAAAACAACTAGCTACCGAGGAAAAACAAAATTTTGCCGATGCAGCAAAAGCATTAGAAGAGTGTTTCTTTAAGGATTTTAAAATCGAAGAGTGTTTCTATATGGATATTTTTTGCTAATTAAGCTTAGATTTACCATTTGAGTAACTGAACACCTTAACACTGGCAATAAATGCCTGACTGTCTTCCTGGACCTTAAAAAAGCTTTTGACACCGTCTCTGTCCCTATTCTTGTGAGTAAACTGGAAAAAGCTGGAATAAGAGATACCCCTCTGAAATTGCTTAAAGACTATCTCACGTCTAGAAAACAAAGGGTAAAGGTGGGTGAACTGACCAGTAGTGATGCTGAGGTCACATATGGCGTTCCCCAGGGCAGCGTACTGGGCCCTACACTATTCCTGGTATATTTAAATGATCTCTGCAACATGCATATCAATAATGCAAAAGTTTTTTCATACGCCGATGATACCGCTGTCGTTTTCTCTGGGAAATCCTGGCAAGACGTGAAACTCAAAGCAGAGATGGGCATGGCACAAGTAACTAATTGGCTAAATAATAACCTGCTCACTTTAAATACGTCAAAAACCAATTACATTTGCTTCAGTATTAACAAAAGTAGTCAACCAAGCGAGGATCTCAATCTAAGAATACACACATGCGGTGATACCAATAACAGATACTGTTATTGTTCATGCATAAAACAAGTAACTCAAATTAAATATCTAGGCGTGATAGTCGATCAGCGGTTATCCTGGTATCCACATCTAGAACAGGTCTCAAATAGGGTTAGGAGATTAAGCTGGATCTTTAAAACACTTCGACATGTTGTTCCAAATAATATTACGAGTAAACGAGACCCCCCAAGAAATGTTCTTAATGAGATCTACATGGCTTTGGTGCAGTCTGTCTTGTTATATTGCATCCCTATTTGGGGAGGTGCAGCGAAAACTAATTTTATAGACGTGGAGCGATCCCAACGAGCTCTGATAAAGATAATGTACTACAAAAGTAAAAGATATCCTACTGATATCTTATATAAAATGAGTAATCTGCTTTCCGTAAGAAAACTGTACATTATCCAAATAGTTTTAAAAAAGCATAAAACCCTGCAATATGATCCACACTTATTACGAAAAAGGAGGACCGACATTGTTGCACAAATTCCTAAAACCAAAACCATTTTTGCTTGTAGACAATTTAATAAACGGTCTGCTCAACTGTACAACAAAATAAACAGACATATTAACATATACTCAAAAAAAAGTTATGAATGTAAAAAAACAATAACCAGTTGGATAAAGACACTTACATATGATGAAACGGAGGCACTTTTAGAGCACATAAAGTAGCAGATACACTCACACATACACTCTCACTTACACTTTAACATACACTCCTTACACTCTAACATTCACTCTCATTCACTCTTCATGGGGGTGTGTGCGCGAGTGTATACTCGCGCACACACCCCCATTCACTCTCACATACAATTACACATACAGACACACTACGCACTGGTATTCACACTCGAATCACACTCTCACTAACATACTTGTTTTTATTTGATATTTTAAGATATTTTAGGTAGGTACCTACGGAATTGTTTTATAGATTAAGATTATGCTGTACTATGGAAGAGCGGAGTCTCCTAACACAGGCATTGTTTGCTTAAAAGGAGGCTCCAGACATGAAACCCTTTATATGTAAACTGAAGCATAAATAAAAACATTTTAATTTTAATTTTTAATTTTAATAATTATAATAAATAAATAAAAAGGTTTATGGCATAAACTTGTACAACTTTTACAGTAAATCTTACATCCCTATGTAAGATTTACTGTAAAAGTTGTACAACATACAGAATTACTGTCGCATTTATAATATTACTATTGAAAAATCAAAATACATGAAACGAAACAAGGTACTTAAAATTATAATAACAAAATACACTATTACTTGTTGTATTTAAAAAGCATATTAAAATAATCACAAAATACTATCACACCAAAATACCAAAAACTTACGTCGCGCTATATTCATCTGTAGCTGGCGGCACCGCACACCGGCGCGTCGTTCGTTGCGTGTCGACTCGGTGTGAATGTGTGATTTTCGGAGCGCAGAGCGATATGTCCACTAGTGATGGGTAACTCATCAATTTTATTTGAGGTTGAGGAAGGACCTCACTTTACCTCGTGAGGTCCTCACGAGGCACCCCTCATTTGAGGTGAGGAATCGTCAACGGCGTATTCACCTCACGACTCGTCAGCCCGAGCCGAATTAAGCCGAACGTACGAGGGAGCGAGGCGAGCGGGCGCGACGATGACTCACGAGTACCCACGAGTCTCTACTCACTCGCGACTCGCGAGTCACGTACTCGTTCGACTCACCCCTCGCCACGATTTCATATTGTCAATGTCAATTTTTGAGGACGCGTGAATGAGTGAGGTGGTTCAATGAGGAAATTCGAGTAACTTTCAATTTGCGATCAAACGAGGGACCTCATGAGTGAGGGACTCATCACTAAATGTCCACTCGCTGGAAGCGCTCGGCGCGGACTGCTGACTCGAGGCTTAGGATATTGCGTGATTTAGATTCTTTTAAAATAGGTATTTTTTATTTTTGCATTTTTTTTTCAGGAAATAGATTGATGTTGAACTGAAGTTTATTTCTGTTGTTTTAATTCTGTTGTACAAGAGTTCTAAGTAGCCGAAATCAAAAGCAATACCTACTTTGCCTATTTTCTGTAAAATTTGACTAAGTTAAATATTTTTTTACTCAACATTTTTATATGAAAGTCGTAAAAAGTGGTATATACATTCTGTAGACGACTATCACTACAATACATTGTAATTTTTTGTTACCGTTTAGATTTCAAAAGGATTCGTAAAAATGTGATATTCTAAACCTCTTACAGCAAAAAATCACAAAACAGTCGCTGGTTTGAGGTCGATTAATCAAAATTTAATATTAAAAATAGAAAAGTTGCCCATTCATTAGATCATAATTGAAATTATCTTTCATGTTGTGCATTAAAACTTATAGAAATACATGTTTTAACTGTAAAATCACGTAAATCAGCGAAAACTCCAAAATTTCGTATAGGTACGGCCTCTTAAATGCCTGCGGCCTTCCTGCAGCACGTTGAGAGTTGCACCTTCTAAACCTAAACAGTGCAAAGATGTTGTTTCAAGAAATTCAAACAAAAGAAAAAAAAAGCTATGTTTCAAAATTTGACAGCATGCGTCATTCGAAAAAAAAACTCTCAAACAAAACTATCATTTTTATTTTCTCTATTTCTTGTGCATTAAATTGTTTGTATTTATAAGACTAGTTTAAGCTTATTGCAAAGTACTTCTGCTGCCTGCTTATCCAAATCACAAAATTTTGGAATTGTCTAAATAACAATATTGTTTTTTTTGCGAAATCGATGTTTTTGTGCATATAAATCAACCTGTTTATGTTGCGATTTGGATAATTCACCTTACGAACGACACCAGGAAACCTCATTTAGGTAAATGCTATCCTTATAAACTTTAGATCTAGAATACTCTAGATAAAGAATCACAAACAAAAACTCATTGCTCAAAAGGCCACAATTCAACAACAACAACAACAATATAGCAACAAAAACAGCTTCAGTGTAATAAAATCCCTTATACTCGAACCTAAAGTTTAATTATGTTTGTGATATATTTACATTATGTTTAAGACTCGTCAAGCTTGAAAATCAAATGTAATTTTGAAATGGTACGTAAATATTTGGTAAATATTATAAAACTTAAAGTTTGTGCAAAATGTTAAAGATATTTTATTTGGTAACAGCTGAAAATCGAACCAACTGCTAAGCAAAAAAAAAACCCAGTAACAAGTTTCCTTTACATAAAAAATTGTAGTTTCAATATTAAGGGACATTTCAACCTCGGTCTACTTCTACTTTCAGGGTAGAAAGTGGAAGTAGACTGTGGTTGAAAATATAATTATAGTTTGCATAGAAATTCCTCTAGAAACTACCAGTAAAACCTTGCCTAGTCTAATGTAAGGCTTTCTTTTAACAAAAACCAGTATACAAATAGTATGTATGTAAAATAATAACAATAATAAACTTTTTTTATTTCAGACTACAATGGTCTGCAGTGTTAGTAGAAATGTAACTTAGCCTATGTTAGTACTTAATATCTTAATAGATTGGGTCCTGTTTATAAGCTCCCACACTAGTGGATTGTCTGTCTGGGCGGCTATTGGTTTCAGGATGATGTTGGCTTTAAAATAGAATGTTTTGTCATTTCAGGATGGAAACTGCACCTAACATGCCCCCGCAGCCCAGAGAGCGGCAGCCCCCGCCGGAGCCCCGCGCTCGCCAGCCGCCGCCCCAACCGCGCCGCGCCGCTGCGCAGCCCCCGCCACAGCCGCGGGAGCGCCACGCTCCGCCTGCACCCCGGGAGCGACAACCACCGCCGCCACCGAAGCACTTCTGATTAAGTTACAACTCTGTGGAAATATCTAGGGACGTCCTCATTGGGTGGGGCGAGCTTGGAACGACACTTGGAAGAGTTACTTGTAACCCACTCACTTCACTCAGCCCAGTTGGCTCCATAATGACCTAGGGCCAATTATAGATCACACTTTGACTTTACTCTGCTAAGTAAGCTTTCATATGATTATGAACCTTATTCTTATGCGCATAATGTTCATATATATTGTTTGTATTAGCTAATGTAAACAGGAGTTTTGTGTGAATATCAAAACAAAACTTAAAAATGAAGTTCACATTCATATGTGACGCTTATTTGGCAAAGTAAAGTTATTGTGAAACTTGCCCCCTTTAGTGAAGTTACGTCCCAAAATAACGACTTCTTATCACATCCTTGCAAGCTTTTGAACACCAATATAAAAGGTGTCTGAATGCTATAAAGCTAGACTTTCAACATGTCTAAAATTATTGGTTTGGTGCTTCTAATTAAGATGACTAATAATGTAAAACATTGGTGCCGATTCCCTTGTTCACAAACTAAACTAAATTTAAGTTCAGTGCATCTTTTTCATTCTATTTCATTAAAAAAAGGACAGAAGATAAATTTTAGTTTAGTCCTGTCAAATTAATCAGCGCCTGTCACTACTCCATACAAGTTTATACCCAATTAAAAACTTGCCTACTAAAATTACGTCAATTTTCGTCAAGCGCTGATTAATTTGACAGGACTAAACTAAAATTTATCTTCTGTCCTTTTCTTAATGACATAGAAAGAAAAAGATGCACTGAACTTAAATTTAGTTACTTTGTGAACAAGGGAATCGGCACCATTATTGTCATGTGAGGTCATCACTGTTAAATATATTATCAATAATTATCATGTAAGCTGTGTTGTGCCTGTACTTAGTACCTATGCAAGAGAAATTAGCCACTAACAGATAACTTAGCTTATTATGTAAATTAAGAAAGGATGATCCAAAGAAATGTATCCTAAATAAAGTGTAATTATGCAAATTTTATTTTTAATTTTAGGAGGTTTGAGCTGATATGTTAAAGGCTATGTTAAATCCTAACTAATATTATAAAAGCGAAAGTGAGTTTGTTTGTTTGTTTGTTTTTACGCTTTCACATCTTAACTACTCAACCAGTCATCATGAAATTTTGAATACACGATTTCAGGATAACAGAAAAGGACATAGGGTACTTTCATACAGGAAACATGTACTGTTCCCGAGCGATAGACACTGAACGCGAACGAAGCCGCGGGCAAAAGCTAGTTTTAATATACATATTTTATCACGTTGCGGGACACTTATACGCGTGTAGACTTCATTACAATTAATCTTATTCCATAGTCAAATCTAACTTTATTTCTGCGTAGATTAAGTTGATTTTAGAATGACTTATTTTCGTAATTTATTAAAAAAATCATGAATAGTAGTTGTAGTACAAACTGAACTTTATGTGTGGGTATTAAAGTTATCTAAAACACATTTGTTTCCTCTTTTTGAAACTAAATTGCAAATGCAGGATAGTGTCTTGTTTGTTTTTAAGAGTCCCGTATAGTGTTAATAGGGTTGTGAAAATCAAGCCGTTTTTTTTTAATTTTGAACAATTTTTAATGTATATTTTTTTATTTTAAACTTTTGTCTGATATACAATTGTTGTATGTAACCCAAGGAAAAGTTACCTGTACCTATGTAAAAATAACGACTTTTTAGGAAAATGTCCTAAACTAAATAAAGGTTGATCGTCACTACGTGATCTGTCACGTCACTGTCTGTCACTTTTTCACAGCTCATATTTATTTAAATTTACATATTTTACGTGGCCCTAGATGTCCAAATTTGATCGTTTTCTTGTTAATCAAGGCTTAACTGCTGTGCCAAAGTGTAGGCAGCTCCCAATTTTGAACAAATAATAAAATATATTTTTGTTTCAGACGTTGCGGTCCTCCTTGGCAACGTTATGGCGTGTCGTCCTGACGTCCGACGTCAACGCTTCTGAAAGACTTTAAAATAGTTATATTTTAGTGATAATTTCTATTTTGTGTTTAGTTGAGTGTTTTTCTCTATTCAAGTGTTGTTTTCTGGTAAGTGGATGCATACCGCAACCCAATCCGGTGATGGCACGTTAAATCAAAATTACATTTGTTTACATTGCGATAGATCTTTTCAATCAAAAAGGGGTCTTAACATTCATATTTCAAAAAAACATCGTCTTTGTATTAGCCAGAACGGCCCTGCTCTAAATTTAGACCCAGTTTCTTTACCGGCACCTGTTTCCGACAGTCCAAATTCTACCCCATTCCATTTGTACCTTAGTTACCTAAAAAATAATGTGCCTGTTATCAAACGAGTCCCGCGCGGCGCCAGGATCTCCGTCGCAAACCACCTTTCAGGCTTGATTAAAAAATGTGTGGAGAGCAACCAAATTGTAGACTGGCATAATCTCTTCCTTTTTTCGTATACCACTTTGCATGTCAAAAAAGATGAGGCTACTATTTCTCTAACCCAAAAAATCAAAAATAACTGTTTAACAAAAACAACTTCACCTTTTGATTCTCCCAAGAGGGGAACATTATCTAGAATTAAATTAATTGAAGGCAAAATTGCCGACGGGGATCTCAAAGGCGCCGCACGTCTTCTTTTTACTAACGACGTGTTGTCGCCTGATACTCCTGATACCCTTTCGGCTTTGCATTCGAAACATCCCCCGGCTCCCGTGATCCCGTATTTTTTCGACTCTCCTACAGCAGACCAGGCCTGCCTCGAAATCGAAGGCAAAGACGTTATTGACGCAATAATTTCTTTTAAAACCGGTTCAGCGGCCGGCCTGGACGGAATCTCACCCCAACATTTAAAAGATTTAACTTCTTATTCTGTGGGTGATGCAGGTGTGCAGCTTATTTGCTCTATTACAAAATTAATAAATTTTATGTTTTCAGGCAAAATCAACGCTGATATTGCCTCACTTTTATTTGGTGCTAATTTGATCGCCCTAACTAAAAAGGACGGAGGGGTGAGACCCATTGCTGTGGGGTCAACTTTAAGACGTTTGGCATCCAAAATTGCGGTGAGACATATCAAATCTAAATTACAGTCTGTTTTCGAACCTATACAATTAGGATTTGGCACGAAAGGTGGGTGTGAGGCAGCCGTCCATGCCTTAAGAACCTACCTTTCGTATGATGATTGCGAAATTGTAGTCAAAATTGACGTCAAAAATGCTTTCAATTCAGTAAACAGGGATGCCATGCTGACAGAAGTTAAGAACAAAATTCCGGAACTCTATCAATACCTGCTTACCTGCTACGCAGAACCTTCAAAATTAATTTACCGTTCCCATGAACTTTCTTCGGAGGTCGGCTGTCAGCAGGGCGATCCCCTCGGGCCAGCAATTTTTAGCTTGGCTATAAATCCGATTATTCAAAATTTAAAATCAAAATTTAACGTTTGGTATTTGGATGACGGAACCCTGGGAGGCGATGTGGACACTGTGCTATCTGACTTATCAGATATTAAAACAAATTTCGAAAATATTGGTTTAGAATTAAATTTTAGCAAATGTGAACTCTTCATTCAAAAAACTTCTTACGGTTTGGATAATTTAAAATCCAAATTAAATTTTCTGGCACCGAATATCAAAATAGTAGACAGAAAATCACTTTGCCTCCTGGGTTCTCCCATCTTTGAAGAATCTTTTCCTGATTATATTACTAACACTATTTCTAAATTCCAAAGTCACGCAAATTGTTTACTCGAAATCAGTCCTCATTATGCGCTTATAATTCTAAAGTTTTGCCTTTTTGTCCCTAAATTTACTTATGTGCTTCGCTGTAGCCCTTTTTGGAAACATCCAAATTTGCTTTCACCAATAGACGATTTAGTCAAAACTAGTTTAGAAACGATTTTAAATATTCAGCTCAATGAACCATCTTGGTTACAAGCATCCCTCCCTATTCGGTTTGGCGGTTTAGGAATCCGCAAAATTTCGAGTGTTGCTTCCCCAGCCTTTTTGTCGTCCACCCATAGCACGTCACGTCTCATAGGTAATGTCCTAAGGGCTTTGCCCACAAACTATGAGACTGCGGGCTTGGACGATGCCAAGAATGCTTTTCAAATTGCTTGCCCGGGTAAAGAATTTCCAGACAACCTAAAATCTCAGAGGAGCTGGGACGATATTTATTGCGATTTAACATACAAATCGATTCTGAGCCGCAGTTCAGGTCCGGATCGCGCAAGACTTTTGGCGGTCGGAACCAGAGAGGCCGGTCTTTGGCTACATGCCCATCCTTCTCCATATACCGGTACCTTCCTGGATCCGACCTCGCTTCGTCTGGCGACTGGTCTGCGGCTTGGGGTCACGGTATGCACTCCACACACATGCCCTTGTGGCACGGACGTGGACCGACTGGGTCACCACGGACTTTGTTGTCAAAAAAGTGCAGGCCGCTTTTCAAGACATGCAACACTTAATGACATAATCCGCCGGTCTCTTGCCAGCATCAATGTGCCTGCTCTTCTTGAGCCGACTGGCATTGTCAGAGATGATGGCAAAAGACCTGATGGTGTGTCTTTGGTCCCGTGGAGTTTGGGACGGATGCTTGTGTGGGACGCTACCTGTGTAGACACACTGGCACCGTCCCACCTCCAACGGACTACTTCTAAAGCGGGTGCAGCGGCAGAAAATGCCGAAAATCTGAAAGTTATTAAATATGTAGGCCTTGGCAGAGAGTACAACTTTGTGCCCTTTGGCGTCGAGACCCTCGGTCCGTGGGGTCCCAGTGCGCATAAGTTATTTGCGGAAATCGCGAAACGTCTAGTTGATGTAACTGGTGACCGAAAAGCTGGCGGCTTTCTCGCGCAACGCATCAGCATTGCAATTCAGCGAGGAAATGCCGCCAGCATCCTCGGTACAATGCCCCGAGGGCCTTTTTTAAGCTTAACTTAGTTTTAATTTAATTTAGTTAATGTTAATAATCATCTTGTAATTTGGTTATGTAAATAAAGATTGTTAATAAAGGTGGATTGTAAGAAACTTTGTGTGTTATTTGACTTCGAATTTAAAATGATTATTTAAATATAGTTCATACATAACACAAGATGAATAAAGCAAATTGCATTTTAATTCGAGTAATTTCTATTAAAATCATCAAATTAACTCTCAAAATTGTATTTGCAGAAAATCATCGTATTTTCACGATATTTATAAAAGTAGTTTTAGGCCTTGTCCTAAAAATGGCTCGTGGATCTCTATTAGGACAGGCCCTTATTTTCTGCAAATATCATTTTGCCGAGTGCTTTAAAGAATTTATTAGCGATGTAGATTGAGCCACAATTTTTTTGTCAATTGTGAACTGCCAATGATATTGAGCAATGTTTACGACCAGGGGCCAAAAAACAACCTTTCCACATCGGTGTTGAGGTTGTAGCAGGGATTCTCATACCTATAAAGGGCAGTGTTAGGTTAAGTTTACTAAAATACTTAGTTCAAAAATCAAAATCGTTGTGAAAATGTGGTGGATATGTTGCAGCCAACTAGCTTAATTAGCCGTTTAATTAACAGTCTAACCTTTAGAAGTAGCGCTCGCCGGCTGCTGGCTCGGCACCGCTCGCTCGGCTCGCGCGCGGTTAGTTACAGTTCTAACCTAACCTAACCTAACCCATTTGATCGGGGTGCCCTGGCTTAGTTACTGCTACCACTTCGGCTCGCGCGTGGTTGGTCACAGTTCTAGTTGTCCTTCAGCTATTTAATTGGGTGCCGTCGTTTAATGAACGGCCTAGGCGTTCAATTAGCTGGCTAATTTAACCAGATGGCTGCGAGAGATACACGCAAAAGATGTTACTTAAGACGCTGACAACACCTAAACCGCGGTCACTGTCAGATTGCATAGAAAAGAAAGAGAAGCGCGACGACAAAAACGCTTGTAATTTATTGCAAAATATGAAGTAATTATCTATTTACTCAGAATTGAGTTGAGTAATCGAAAATAAAAAACAACCAAGTTCTGCATTAGAATAAGACGTACTTGTTATTAATTAAATACGTAATTTATGTTGATATTTAATACAGATATTTTGGATTAGAACTCAAGGTAAGAGGTTAGTTTAACGTTAGTTTGTATCGAGATTTTTTTTTCAAAACGTGTTTTGGTGACAACCAAGTTCTAGGAAATATGTTCAAAATTAACATATATTTTTTCCGCTACCACAAACTATACAGATTTGGCAATTTTCTTTCTTAAGAGAAGCCTATTTTGGTCAATTGGGTCTTGTCAGCGCCTTAAGTAGATATAAAATTCAGTGCTAAAACAGATTCTGCCATGCACGGATGGTATGCAAATATTTAATGGATGTTAGTCAGTTAAAACTTTGCGATATCAACAATTTTTTTCATTTAGCTCGTTGGTTGGTGACAGTACTTTAGATTTCCGACCAATATATTCATCAGAGAGTCTCTTAGAAATGCCTTATTGTTAGATACAGTAGGTTTGGATATCAATATCATTTTTGGTCTTCAGAGCTTGACTTGAAAGTGCCCTGGCGGCTGGGAGTATGTCGTGCTCACTCTAATGTCTCGCTGATGGTGGCGCGTGGTTGGATCATTTAGATCCCTTCAAAATGGTTGAGCTGAATAGTGCTAGTCCATGCGTCATGTACGCGATCGGGCGCCGTCAGTAGAGACTGGTCATCTCTTAGCTGCCGCGGCTTATTTTAATTTTTGAATTGGTTTTCTTTTTTTTTTTGTTAAATTTTTTATTACGGACGCTTTTACGTTTTGCATCGTTCTCACATGTATAAATTCAAAATGAATGATGTAAACAATGTTTTGTAACCATAATACGTTGATTTAAAAGAGTGTCCGTGGAATTTCTTGCCCGTTCTTCTCCATAGGTACTTACTACGCTTTGGAATGGGCAACTAGCTTCATCTTTCTTAGTGATCGACCGACCCCTTGACAATTCAAAAGTGCCTGTAATTGGTTTATTTGAAATAAATGCTTTGAGTTTGAGTTTGAGCTTTTTAAAGGCTCCCGCAGACAGGCGCGACGCGACACTAGTAGTACAATTTCTCTATGAAAACTTCATGGAAAGTGTCGCACTGCGCGTCGCGCTGCCTGTCGCGATGTCGCGCCAGTTTGCAAGAGCCTTAACATGGAATAGATACATCAAAGCTTGGCTTGTATTTATTTGCCAGTTCATTGAAATAAAACAAGATTACGTTCTCCAAAAATGACTCTGCATTTTTGCTGCTTTTACACTAAGTTTCGTAGGCCGCTAGATATTTCTCTCTAGATTTTGGTGGCAATAGGCTATCTATCACTCGTGCTTCGTTGCTCGATTGGTATTTCCGGCGGGGTCAAATCTACGTATCGCCCTCAAAAATACTTCCCTACGAGTCGATATTTTTGATAATAGACTGGTCAACACCACACGAACTCTATGATGGCTAATATTGTTTTTGCCACCTACACTCTAATAAACAGCAATAGTTTTATTTATAACCAGGGGGGCAACCATCACCTCTTATAGCAGAATTTTTCAATATTACTTAGCGTGAGAAAGAGATGGAGCTATAAGTCTTGTACAGCTCCATCACTTTCCCACTGTGAAGTAATATTATAATAATACCTACTGCTGTCAGGGCGTGCGAGGCGCAGCGCGGCACGGTTGTCACTGCCAAACAAATATCAACATTGCGTGCCTAAAAATAAAGTTAAGAATAAATAACCCGAGACGCGCGCCTCTTTACGCTCCGACGCACTCTCGACCTAATGTAAGCTTATTGATTTTCAACTTTATTTCAACTAGTGCAGGATCGATATTTGTTTGGCAGTAACGAATGCGCTGCGCTGCGCCTCGCCAGATATGCGCCGGCCCTAAGAGGTGATGGTTGCCCCCAGTACTAAGGTGATAAACGCAAACAAACAGTCATTAAATTAATTGTTTTCGTAGTAGTCTGCTGACATTCAAAATATATTCGTTCTTCAAAAACGAGCTGTTCGAGCTATTTACCAGCTTGGTGCTAGAGTTTCTCTGAGAGATTTTTTTAAAGATATTGGTATTCTCACGGTGGCATCACAATTCATCTTCGCCAACATCTTATACAGGGTGGAATTTTGTAATGCTACCTGGAGGGAAAGTACTCATAATACTGCAGATAGAAAATTTTACTCAAAGGAAACATTCCTTTATTTTTGAATAGAAAGCAAACTGCATTCAAAGATTTTCGAAAATTCTCTTCTCCCACACCCGGGAATCGAACCGGCTAAAATCTGAAAAAATTATACCCTGTACTTTTGTTGCATCGATCGTTAGGGTCAATTATAAGGATGAAATCTCTCTAACAAACATGATAAATTAAATGAAAGGAAAACCAGGAAATCTGAAGTTACAAATTCAATGAGTCAAGTTAAAGCTCTTTGACTAACATCCATCTTTTGTAATGCAGACTCCTTTGCGACATACTCGTAGCTGCGTGTATGAGGTAATTTAAATATGGAATGTTAGATTAAAATTTGAAAATTAGATTGTCATAGTTGTTATTCACATTTGATTGTTTTTACAACTCATTTCACATTTTGTCTCACGGTGAAAATGGCTTATCAAGAACAGTTTGATTTAATGGAAGCTTATTTTTTAAATAACAAAAACGTGAATCTAGCTCTGCGGTGGTATGGAGAGAGATATCAAGACCGACAGGCACCAACTCGGTTCGTATTGAAAAGAATGGTAGAAAATTTAAAGAATACGGGTGGTTTCAAGAAGAGACGGCAAACTATTCAGCAAAACTATTTCGATTTTGAACTAGATGTTTTAACATACTTTGAATCATTTCCAAAGGCTTCAAGTAGAGATGCTGCCGATGAATTAGGAACAACCCACACTCGCGTACTTAAAGTGCAGAAAAAGTATAAGTATAAATGCTATCATGAAGGTCGGTTGGTGCAAAAATTGCATATTGGGGATCGTGACAGACGATTACAATTTTGTGAAAACATGCTTGGAGAAATTGACCGAAACCCTAATTTGTTGAGTAACATTGTATGGTCTGACTAAACCAGCTTCAGCAAGAATGGCATGTACAATCGCCGCAATAACCATTATTGTCTCGAGTGAATCCTGTTCGTGTTCATGAAACTAACAATCAAGTAAGATTTTCTTTCAACGTTTGGTGCGGTATTATGAGAAATAATGTAGTGTTAGTTCACGTGTACGAAGATCATTTAAACACTGTCAAGTATATTGAAATACTGGATCTCTTAAGAAACGAGTTAAATGGTTTCCCCGAGGAAGAGCGAAACCAAATAATTCTACAGCAAGATGGTGCTCCAGCACATAACAGCAGAATCACTACTGCCTACATTAATAACCATTTTAATACCTGGATTGGTACAAACGGCACAATCAGATGGCCTGCGAGATCGCCAGATCTCACCCCATTAGATTTTTTTTTTGTGGGGATATGTAAAAAATCAAACATGAAATCTTATGCGAATGACAACGAGTTGAGAGTTGAAGTTCAGAATACGATTTATAATATTCACCACAACACGTTATTAAAGGTTACTAGAAATGAATTCCGTTAAAAGAATAAATTTGTGTATCCAAGAGAATGGAGCCCATTTCGAGCAACTAATTAGTTAGTTTGCCATTTATTGTAAATAATTAAATTAATTTAAGATTTCCTGGTTTTCCTTTCATTTAATTTATGTTTGTTAGAGAGATTTCATCCTTATAATTGACCCTAACGATCGATGCAATAAAAGTACAGGGTATATTTTTTTCAGATTTTAGCCGGTTCGATTCCCGGGTGTGGGAGAAGAGAATTTTCGAAAATCTTTGAATGCAGTTTGCTTTCTATTCAAAAATAAAGGAATGTTTCCTTTGAGTAAAACTTTCTATCTGCAGTATTAAAAGTACTTTCCCTCCAGGTGGCATTACAAAATTCCACCCTGTATATTAGGCAAAATGTACACTTATACACAAAAAACAGTGATATTCACAATATTAACACCAGAAACAAGGACAAATTACGAGCTCCATTTCACCGGCTTCATAAGGTTCATAACTCATTTGTGGGGCTTGGTATAACTTTTTATAATTATGCTACCCTCTTCTTTGCTAGATTTTCCTTTTAACCCTTTAACCGCCAAGATTTGCTACCTTTGGCTTACCTTCAGCGCCACGTCACTTTAGGTATAAGATAGAACAGTGTTGGGAATACTTACTATCGATGCATACATTATTTATTTATGAATAAAATGAAAGTCGGAAACATAATCAATGTTTTATTTACTTATTATTTATTAATCTTACACATGTCATGTGCTTGTAGAGTGACAATGGTGCCGATTCCCTTGTTCACAAACTAAACTAAATTTAAGTTCAGTGCATCTTTTTCTTTCTATTTCGTTAAGAAAAGGACAGAAGATAAATTCTAGTTTAGCCCTGTCAAATTAATCAGCGCTTGACGTAAATTGACGTAATTTTAGTAGGCAAGTTTTTAATCACGTCTAAACTTGTATGGAGTAGTGACAGGCGCTGATTAATTTGACAGGACTAAACTAAAATTTATCTTCTGTCCTTTTCTTAATGAAATAGAAAGAAAAAGATGCACTGAACTTAAGTTTAGTTTTGTTTGTGAACAAGGGAATCGGCGCCATTATAAGTAGGTACTCAGGAGATGGGCACGTTGTTCGTTCTTCTGTTGGTGAGGATTCTCCACGAGAATGTCGTATTAAATTAATTATCTTCATGTAAACTTCTGAGCGAATTTCTTGTTGAATTATCGAATTAAACTTACCAAATCAACATCACTATCTGCAGAATTGTCGTCACTTGGTAAATCATTATTGGATTGCAAAATATTTAATAATTCTTCGTCTTCCAGCATTTTTTTTTTGCAATTATTAGAGTTTAACCTAATACGAAAAAGGCCTACAACACTAGTTACCCAGAGCGATAAAGTTTACAAGTGATTTCACGGTGACGGCGCTGAGGCAACTGACAATATGGCGGGATTGAACCTTGAATGTCTTTGGCCGCACGTAATATTACGGCGACGGCGACCGGCGACTGTCTGAACTAGTGAGGTTCTGCGTTGTCGAGATTTCTATATTTTTATCGTAAAAATCAAATAATTTCAAACTTTAATCCACTTTATTGTATACAGATACTTGGACTAGAGTAACATTAAGGTTATTTTGTAATGAAAGTATTCACTTTCTTTGCAAATGGTGATAGTCATTTAACTAGAGCCTTGTTTATTCTTAGGCAACCTATTATTTATTTTCCGAATTCGCCCATCTCTAGTACCCGTAAAATTACGTGATTGGCGATACAGGTAAGTCACGCAGTGATCACACTGTATTTGAACCTCAAAATTCACAGTATTTATCATTCAAAACATTGAAAAATATACTTATCAATAAAGATACACCCCAAATCTTAAAATTGACAACAGTTTTTATGGAGTTTGTGCGCATTAAGAACTTTTTTAATAAAATAACGTAATATTACGTGTGTGGCGATTCGGGCATTGTTTTCAGAGCCCGTGATATTACGGTGTCGGCGCTTAAAGGGTTAATGCGTTTAAAACTAAAGAAAAATCCACCCTTTGTTCAAAGGCATACTATTGTATCAATGACTACTTAAACGATAAGAATAGTTGGTCGCCGTGATTAACTCAAGACAATGTTTATGTTCTTTCTCCTGAATTAGCTTCCCTACTGATAGGTTATATGAGTTCATATAATTTATTATTTTTTATTTTATTAGTGACATAATCTACTTATTACAATGTGTTTTTTTATGAGTTGTATTATGTGGTTAGCTAGCGTCCTCGACAATTGATTATATACTATTCTTGCCTGAGCAACCGGCAGCAAGTTCGTCATTCTCCCTTAGATGTCACTGCCTGCGGTAGCGTCGGGGGTCGGGTTGCCTCCTTCCCTCCAATATGGCGAGGGGGGTGATGGCTGATCTTTGCGTTATGCTCGTGAACGGGTGCTGCTTGTGGTGACTGGTCGTTTTGCTGATCATGGTTTTAATTGTTATTAGTAATTGTTTATTTATTTTACTTCGATGGTGCTAGTTTAATCATTTCTATATATAACTTCAAGTTACAGCAATAGCTTTATGTAAGCGGGCACGCCTTTTATGCCTGGATGCTTTTATTTAGGTATTAAGTTCTATTTACGTTTTTATGTTGTAATTTTTATCTGCTTGAGTACAGTTTTCATTATTTTGTTGGTATACTGGCGTGTGCTAGCTAACATATGGCAAGTAATTTAATTTAATGTTTTGTGTTTTGTAATGTTATTTTGCATACGATTTGTATAGCTGTCTGTTTATATAACTAAACAGACAGGTGTGCTGCTGGGGAGTTTGTTCCGCCACTTCTTCTTCCCAGCTAAAGCACTCGAAAGTGGTCAGGGGCGGGCGCTTTTGGGGGACTGTCTTATGTAACTTTGACGTTCGAAAAGTGCTGATTCTCAGCCTAGTTTGAATAAATGACTTGATTTGGTTTGATTTGAACCCCCGACGCAAAAATGACGTTATAAGTTTAACGTGTCTGTCTCTGTGTGTGTGTGTGTATGCGCGCGCGCGTGTTTGTGTGTGTGTGTGTCTGTGGCATCGTAGCTCCCGAATGCATGGACCGATTTTGATTTTGTTTTTTTTTGTTTGAAAGGTGACTTAATCGAGAGTGTGAGCTATGGTTCAAGAAAATCAGTTCAGTTGTTTGAAGATTATCAGCTCTTTTATAGTTGATATTTAACTCGCTCACCAACTTACAGCGCAGGTATCGTGTTAAGGCTCATTGTCACTGGTCTCGATAAATAGGTTATAGCTAGATGGTGATCAGGGTCTGATGATGGAGTTGGAAAGAGAAATAAGTTAATTAGTAAGTACCTTCACTTTGGGAAAAATACCTACAGGGGCGCAGTTTTCGGCGAGGTAAGTACGTATCGATGGCAGAGTGTCTGACCTACTAGTAATATATAAAGTTGAAAAGTAGGTAATAAAATTTAAATGTATAACTTAAAAAACCTAAACCAGTTAACTACTTTTTCGAGGGCACTATTTACATTGTCAGTAACCAACTGCTGACGTTTGACTTTAAATAAAGTGAAGTGTCGTCTGCAAACAGCACTATATCATGATTATCCTTTATGGGGCAAAGCACGTCATTTATAAGAAACAAAAATGGGCTAAGAATTGAGCCCTGAGGGACCCCCATTCCCGATCTGGGTGATCTTTTCCGTTAACATCAACTCTCTGAATCCTATCTCTCGAATATGAAGTAAGAAGGTCCAGAGAGGCGTTTCGTGCGGTCCATGGCCCTCTACGGGGATCCTGTATGAGCGGGTTCCCTGGCGCTGCGGCCAGCCCGCCGATTGAGCGCGGCCCAAAGGGTCATGGCCATCCGGATGGTCCGGGGATACCGCACGGTCTCCTGTGAGGCAGCGAGCCTCCTTGCCGGATTGCCGCCATGGGATCTGGAGGCAAAAGTCCTCGCGCACGTATGGAAGTGGCGCGAGGAGGCGCAACGCCGGGGCGTAACTACGCTGCCGCGAGAAATCGCGGCACAGCGGACGGAGCTCCGGCGGGATCTCATGGCGACATGGAGAGTACGGTTTTCGCAACCCAGTGCTGGGCCACGCCACGATTGCGGCGATAAGTCCCTTCTTTAAGGAGTGGCTAGAGAGGCGCCACGGCGTCCTCACCTTCCGCCTGACGCAGGTCCTCACCAGACACGGCAGCTTCGGGAGGTTCCTGTGTCGGATAAGGCGGGAGGAAACGCCTGGGTGTCACCACTGTGTGGATCACCCGGAGGACACGGTGGAGCATACGGTGGAGGTCTGCCCGTCTTGGGCAGAGCACCGCCGTGTCCACGTGGAGGCGATCGGCGGCAGAGATCTCTCGCGTCCGACCCTGGTTCAGGCCATGGTACGGAGCGAGAGGGCATGGGCAGCCGTCACTTCCTTCGAGTAATGCTCGCGAAGGAGGAGGCGGGACGGTTGAGGGAAAGGTAAATTTCGCGCCCTCTCGCCCCTAGTCGCCGCAGGAGACGCCCTAGGCGTCGGGAATCCCGGGCGGATTTCCGACCACCGTATATGCGCGGGCTTGCGGACGGTGAGCAATGGGTAGCTCACCGTCCGGTAAGGACCAGGCCCGGGTCGATGGCGCGTTGTATTCCACGCGCGCCTCAAAGAGATGTCGTCAGCCCAAATGTAGGGGTCCACTAGGGCTGATGCCTGCCGGGGTCGCGGGAAGGTACTAAAGGGTCACCGAGGCCCCCGCAACACAGGTAGTGTTGCCCAAATGCAAGAACAAGACGAGACTTAGCCAGTCTTGGTCTTGGTCTTGCGCCAATACACCTGGTCTTGGTCTTGGTCTTGGTCTTGCGCTCCCAGTCTTGGTCTTGGTCTTGGTCTTGCAGCAAGAGTCTTGCAAGTCTTGCAATTACCTATTAGTCTATTACTATTTATTAAAGTTTACTTTAAATCTTAGAAAAACGTATTAGAATTGGAACATTGTGAGCTTGAATTAACATAGCCATAGTAAAGATCAAGCAGATTAATAAATAACTGAAGATTTGATAAGAAATTCGAAAAATCAACTGACCTATATGTCGTTTTCCATGGAAGTAACTGTTTCTTAATAAACATTTATGATTTATAAGCTTACATTTGCTAAAACATGTAAAAAAACAAATTAATTACAATAACTTGACTGTATTTTAAAGAACAATACTTATCTGTCTAGAAAGAGATTGAACCCTCAACTTATAAGAAATTTAATAAAAGAGTTTTACGATTTATCATTTATTTGAATAAAAAATAAAATACAACACAAATCAACAGCTTTATCATTAGGTTATGATACTTTATATCAATTTTTTTGACCAAGAATTAATACAAAGTAACCATCTGGCTGACTCATCACTTAACCTATTTCTATGTTTTCTAATTACTAATGATGCTTTAGAAAATAACCTCTCAGCAGGTACTGAAGTTGCAGGTATTGAGAGAAAATCACGGGCCATTTTCGATAAAATCGGATACTCTGTCTCATGCGTCCTCCACCAATCTAAAATGTCTTCCGAGCTGGCAGTTCTTGGTTTTCTCAGGTACTCCTCCAACTCGTCTATCACTAAGCCTTGAAGACAAGATCCAGATGACGTCGAGGGACATTCATAGAGTTTATCAAAGTCTATTACGTCTTCATCTTCATCACATACTTTATTTTCTTTTTCTGGTAATTCCAGAGATTTGTTCAGTGAGTGTAGACTTTTATATTCTTCATAAAGTTCATTGAACTTGCGCAGACTTTCTGTTTTAAGTTGCTTCCCCCACATTGTCAGGTCAAAAGTCTGAGCCTTATGCCTTGGGTCTAAAATTAAAGAAGTGCAATAAATCCAGTTGCTCTTCTTGTAATGTTTAAGCATTTTGTCTCGAGCTGCTTGGAAAGCTAGAATGAGCCTTTCATCCACTTCAGATCGATTAGGTTTCTCATCTAACTGTTTTACCATGGATTCAATTTTATCTAGCAAGAGATTGAATGATACAATGACTAGCGGTAATGTAACATATTTGTCTCCACCAAGTTTTGTACTTAAAAGTTTAAAGTTTATTAGAAATTTATGTAATTTTTCGAGTACCTGCCATTCATTAGCTGTGATTTGAAAATCATTTAATTCGGTGACAGAACTGCACAATATGTCAATGCCCGCTCTCACTTTTAAACCAAATCCAATCATATCATGTGTGGAATTCCATCTCGTTGGACAGTCAAGAATGGCATTTAGATTTGATGGCACGCCAGCTGCTTCACAAGCAGACTGAAACTTCTTCTTCACTATCTCACTTCTTTTTATTTTACTGGAAATACTGCGTAACTTTGTTACAGATGTACGCGAGTCAGCAATATTTGGTGCAGATTCTTCATCTTCCTCATCCTCAGTTTCGTCTGCATAGTCTTCGTACTGCTGATCTTGCGCGTTAGTGTCAGACTCACAGTGTAATGCTAAGTCTTTAATAAATCTTGTACACCAAGGTTTAAAATGTGAGCAAAGCACCGGAAATGTTGATTGTCTGAATCAAAGTGTGGCGGCAGCTGTTTGCCCAGTTCATACATAAATTTGGTATTTGCAGTTGCGTTGTCGACCGTGATACCTTGTATTTTATCAATTATGCCATATTCCAATAAACATTCATGGAAAATCGTTGCAATATCTTCCCCAGTATGTCGACCGCGTGATGGTATAAAATCAAGAACTACAGATTGATACTTCCATTCGTTGTCTATATAATGAATAGTAACCCCGTAGTAACTCCTACCAGCAATTGACGTCCACCCATCAATGGTAAAAGACATTTTAGATGATAATTGTTGAAGTCGTTCCTTGAGATTCAATTGGAGCTCTTCAAATCGCTCTTTGACTTTCCTTCTAAGTGTAGACCTTTTAGGAAACACCATATTAGGGCAAATACGTCGAAAATATACTTGTGTAGCTTCGTCATCGAAAAATGAGAAGGGAAGATATTTTTTCACCACCCAATCAACTGTAGCTGTCGTGATGTTGTCACTGCTGTTTTCCGACTGAAACAAAACAATAAATCTTGTGTTATTATTTAAAACATACTAGGTTTGAGCGTATAAGAGGAGGAGGTTTGTTGTTGTTAAATCGAGAAAATCGTTAAATTGATATTTGTTATATTAAGGTTGCACTGTACTGTAATTTACCAAAATAAAGTACTTAGTTGTTACTGGCCGATTAAATGAAAATATGGGTGTTTATAAAAAATATTTAAGACGATAATTACATACTTAATATGTCGCACCCCTAGATGAAAACACCACTAACTCAAAAATACTTACGTAAGTTAATGGCGTTTTTGAAAGTATCGCATGAATAGCTACGCGGAGTTAAAATTCTTTTAACTGTTAAAAAAATATTCTTACCTGTCCACTTCTTCCAGCGGTTACTAAAAAGCTTGTGATATCTCCACTTAATTTTGGTTTAACAGGAAGAAATATTTCTGATTCCTTTTTGTGGAAAGATATTAGATGTTTCCTTAAGCCTGAAGTGTTTCTGTTTTTCATTTTTATTTCAATCTTTTTATGTTGGCACAATTTACAGAAGGCAGTTTGGGATGCATGAATTATTTCGAAAAACTCCTCAAATTTGCTTTTGGGTCTTTTAGATCTGTGACTCAAACTCTCGTTACTCGGACTAGAATAATTTGAATCTTCGTCACTCATATTAAATTGTACACGTGATACGTTTTTAGAAAACAACGAGAATTAGTAAAAACAATTATTAAGTTAGACTCGAAGCACAGCTCAATTGGAAATGACTGGAATTTTTTTTTTTTTTTTTTTGATACGGGCTTTTATGCAGTGGTCCCGCGGGGGACCTCGACTGCTTTACCGGGTGTCGGTGGGGCCAGAAGGGCCTCTCACCTATTTAACTTATAAATTAGGCAGCACAGCTAAGGGCATCCCATAGTGGGATTCGAACCTCGGCTTAGGGCGCTACCGGTTACTGAGCAAGCGGGGACTTGTCGTGTTATGTTATTATTATTGGGGAAATTATTTGTATTAACTTGCTCCGCGCGGGCGGGCGGGTTCAAGGGTCGGGGGGAGTGACTGGAATTAAAATAATTCCTTTATTTATAGTACGTTTCCTTGCTTTCTACCGCGCCGCCTCGCCACGTGCCGGCTCTATGAAAAGGATGCCGCCGCAAATCAAACAATGCCGCGTGCGGCGTACAAACACACACTAAATATTACATACTTGTACAGACGCGACGCGTGAATAAAATAGAATTAGTGCCAATCACTATTCTTTACATATAAGTGAATGTTTTGGCGTACATCTATACTAATATTATAAAGCTGAAGAGTTCGTTTGTATGTTTGATGACAGAAGTTTTAAAATAAATAAATAAGTCCTGAACGTCACTATACCTCCAAAGTTACTATTCCTCGTGGACGAAGTCGCGGGCACAGCTAGTAAATACTCTCATCATCTCTCTCAGAGATATTCGGGCTGGTAAGTAATACAAAACTCTTATCGCAGGCTTTTTATTTTATTAGTAGGTAAGTACCTACGCTTTTTATATTATTTCATTAGTTTTGTAGAATTTTTTTACACGTTTCAAGTATATTTAAAAGTGGCTACAATATTTATTAAACGGGTGATATTTGAACACTTTTTTGCTATTTTTTCTTGTAAAAACTTAAGAAATATAATGACTAAATGTACAATAATAGTACCTAAGTAATTAGTTTAAAACCATATAAGTAATCAATATTATAATATATACTTACTAGAATTAATTAATATGACATCTACTACCTATCCTTACCATTTTATCCTAATCATAATACTACTTGCGTGATCAGTATAATGTATTCATTTTCATTCTAAGCACTCTGAAACTTATTTATTCTTTGGAACACCTGTAGGTACTCTTAAAAAAATTCGAAATTATTTTGCATGAGTATACCTACGCCCTATGGCGGCAATCAAATAGTGTCACAAATGTTATGATTTCGGCGTGGCGGCAACGATTGTTTTAGATTTCAAAAGAAGCCGGCGCGCGTGTATCATAACCATGTACCGAAAAGCGGCAAATTTCTTTGAGAAGTAAGTACAAAACCTTTGATGCCGCATTATCAAAGTGCCGATGGTTAAAACATAACTATGCATGCACTCAGTTTGATTTTAATAGATATTTTTTTATTCGCTATGTTTATGGTATTAGTCGTAATGCGCATAGGTCCAGTTTTTCATATTCTTTGATACAGTTTTTTGCGTCTCATAGAATTCCTAAGCGTACCTACCTATACACCGAACTGTTACACCTAACTACTCAGTGAAATAGCGCTAAGTCCTAGCTGCAAGACGCAAGAGTCTTGCAGGCTATGTCTTGTTCTTGCTCAAGTCTTGCACGGTCAGTCTTGGTCTTGGTCTTGCTAAAAATACGCGGTCTTGTTCTTGGTCTTGGTCTTGCAAAAACGCAAGAACAAGACCAAGACTGCAAGACCAAGACTGAATTTGGGCAACACTAAACACAGGCAACGGAAGGAATACGGGTGGGTTTTAGTCAGTAAGAGTCTGACACACCCTCCGCTCCGCCTAGAGCGGGAGAAGTTATTTGATGATTTCCCACACAAAAAAAAAAAAAAAAGAGAGGCGTTTCGGATTCTGTATTGTTGCAGTTTTCTGATCAAAGTTTCATGAAGAACGCAATCGAATGCCTTGGACAAATCGCAAAAAATACCCAAAGCATCGCATTTATCCTCTCATGCATTATAAACATGTCCCATCAGTAGTCGAACGACCCCTTGTAAAACCGAACTGTTTGCATTGCATTAATGTATGTTTATTGAAAAATATTTGGATTTGTTCTAAAATAAGTTTCTCGAAAATTTTACTAAAAGTAGGTAGTACTGAAATAGGTCTATAATTATTAGTGTCTGATGTACTTTCATAAGGTCAGGAAACTCACCACAGTCAATACAATTATTAAAAATAACAGCTAAAGTAGGTGCTACAATGTTTATAATCGACTTAGCAACGTCCACAGAGTTACCTCATAGATCTGCGGTCTTTTTAACATTTACGCGCCGCTGTCGCATGAAGTCAAGATCCCTCCCGCCCCGACCTCGTTCGCGGATGAGCATCTTATTGCGTTATAATAGAGTTGTAAACCGCGTGGCCCAAGACTCCTATTCGGTGTCAGTGGGGAGTTTTTTTTTTATTTTTTTTTATTAGTGATGGGTTTGCTCTTGACCTTAGTCTATGTCAGAGGTGACAGAAACAAAGTCGACGATGGAGCGAGCTTACCCAGAAGAAGCCTGTTCACTCTCACTTTGAAGAGATTAGGGTTGTATGCGTTCGGAAACACAGACGCAGGCAGAGAGTTCCATTCCTTTGCTGTGCGCATTATAAAAGAAGTTTGGAAACGCTTAGTGCGAGCTGGTGGGATAGCCACCAGGAAGGGATGGTAACCTGAAGTGCGCCTAGATGACCGATAATAGAAGGGGGCCGGTGGAATGAGGTCGTGGAGTTCTTGGGCACACTCTCCGAAGTACAATCTATAGAAGACCGACAAGCAGGCAACCTTGCGACGATGGGCCAAACTGTGAAGCTTGGCATCCACCAGATTTACGTCGCCAATGAGCCTCTTAGCTCTGCGTTCCACCGAGTCAAGCGCGGCAAGTTGGTATTTAGCCGAGCCATCCCAAAGGTGGCTACAATACTCCATGCAGGATCGGACCTGCGCTTTATAAAGGGTCAAAAGCTGTCCAGGCGTAAAGTATCGCTTCACCTTATTTAGGATGCCCAGTTTCTTGGCCGCAGTTTGGGCTTTGTACTCGATGGTGGCGCCGAAGTTGAGGTTAGATGTCAACTCCGTGCCTAGGAGCTCGAGCCGATCAGTTACTGGAACCGATGTACCCCGAAAAGTAGGAGTCAGGTCGAAACGACTCCTTTTTGTGGTAAAAAGACACGCCTGTGTTTTGGTGGCGTTAAAAGTGACCAGATTATCATCACCCCACTGGGAGACAAGGCTTAACGTCAACTCTGTCCGCTCTACCAAGGCCTCTCTCAAGGAACGAACGAACTGGAGTTACCCGGCATGTGAAAGGTTTTAATTACATCTTTACAGGTGACATATTGGAAACTAAATTCTGAATCACAAACTGGAACGTTTTCTATAAGTAAAGACTCTGCAGCAGTGGGTGATGAGTTTAGAGATTTTGTAGTCGATACGGGAATCTCTGTAAAGACATTTTCAAATGCCATGGCGACTTCAGAATCTGATTTAATTATATTGTGTCGGATTGGCTGTAGTCACTTTACCTTCCGCTTGACGCAGGTCCTCACCGAACAGCCGGCAGCTTTGGGGGGTTCCTGTGTCGGATGAGGCGGGAGGAAACACCCGGGTGTCACCACTTTGTGGATGGCCCGGAGGACACGAAGGAGCATACGGTGGAGGTCTGCCTGGCTTGGGCAGAGCACCGCCGTGTCCTCACGTGGAGGCGATCAGCGGCAGAGATCTTTCGCGTCCGGCCCTGGTTCAAGCCATGGTACGGAGCGAGAGGGCATGGGCAGCCGTCACCTCCTTCTGCGAAGCAGTAATGCTCGCAAAGGAGGAGGCGGGACGGTTGAGGGAAAAGCAAATTTCGCGCCCCCTGCCCCTAGCCGCCGCAGGAGACGCCCTAGGCGTCGGGAATCCCGGGCGGATTTCCGGCTACCGGAGTTGCGGCAGTAAGAGTCTGACACACCCTCCCGCTCCGCCCAGAGCGGGAGAAGTTATTTAATGATTTCCAATCCAACAAAAAAAATGGCTGTAGTCACTACTTCGGTTGCATGACCTTCCCGTTTCGCTATTAATGATATTCCATGTCATCTTAATTACATTTTTTTTTTTTTTTTGTGTATGGCATCTCGTAGTTGACCTTGAGAGGTCGTGACTACTTAACCGGACTTTCCTGTGGCTGCCTTAAGCGAACTCAAAGCCTCCAGCCAGGGGCGAATTTCTTATAGTACTAAGCGACTGCACGCTAAGGGCACCCCCTGTGGGGTACGGACCTCGGCTTAGGGCGTCGCTGGGGGGAGGACAGCAAGATGGGACAGGCTGGATCTGGTTAATATTATTATTATTAATCGGGGAATTTAAAGCTACAGGCTCAGCTGCGGCGCGGGCTGGCACTTCTTCGAGCAAGGGTCGGGGGGGACAATTACGTCTGGGTTTACGCGAGGGACCTCGGCGGCGAGGTCGGAACGTAGGTCGGTGTGATTTGTGCACTGTACTCGTTGCCCTATTGCTTTCCTGGAGGAGGGTAATGGGGTCATCGGGGTCGGAGAGGGTATGCCTTGGACGGCGAATAGAACTAATGGTGGAGGGCCTATAACTGGCGGCCTGCACAACCAGAGGGTTGCGGTGGGTGGTGGCGGAGTCGAAGAAGCGCTTCGTGATGCGCTTCATGAACTGCTTGATGGTGGGGATTCTAAGATCGAGATGGAGGATCTCGTTTCGGACGAACCAGGGGGCTCCCGTTGCCTTTCGGAGGAAACGGTTTAGGAGGGACTGCATCCTGTGGATGTGGTGGGGTTTAGCGTGTGCGAAGACTGCACAGGCATAAGTCATGATGGGACGGATGCACGCTGTGTAAATACGCAATTTGCCCTTAAGGGACAATTTGCTGCGCGCATTTAGGACGGAGTGAAGTCTACCGAGAGCGAAAGCGGCACGCGAACGCACCTGCTTGATGTGCTCTGAGAACGAGAGATGGTGGTCAAGGGTCACGCCTAGGTATTTGGCTCGCTTCTCCCAAGGGATAGGCTTGCCGAACATGGTGAGCGGTCGGGGGGCGATGAGGTTTCTACGCTGTTTGGTGAAAAGAACAGCCTGACTTTTGTCGGGATTGACCTCGATTCTCCACTTTCTAAACCAAGCGCCAAGCTTGTTGACCTCGGTCTGGAGAGTGCGAGATATGTGGTCGTGGACTAATCCGGTGTAGTAGATGGCCGTGTCGTCTGCGAACAGAGCCAACTGCGCCTTTCTACTTTTCGGGATGTCGCTGGTGAAGAGGGTAAAAATGAGAGGGGATAGTACAGAGCCCTGAGGGACGCCTGCACGGATAGGGTGAGGGGAGGATAGCGCTCCTTCGATGCGATAGCGGAAGGTGCGGTTTGACAAGAAGTCTCGTAAGATGAGCACGAGACGATCGGGCACACCGAGTTTGTAGAGCTTATATAATAAGCCGTTGTGCCAGACCTTGTCGAACGCTTTCGCTATGTCGAAGAATACAGCACCGGTCGTAAGACCACGTTGAAAGCCGTGGCTTATGTGTTCAACGATGCGGTGGACCTGTTGGACGCAAGAATGTTGGGCTCTAAAGCCGAACTGCTGGTCGGGGATGAGGCCCTTTGTTTCCGCAAAATCTCTGAGGCGCTTTAAGATAAGCCTCTCATAGATTTTGCCGAAGACATTGAGCAGACTGATGGGCCGGTAGCTGGTGGGCTCCGTTTTCGGCTTACCGGGCTTCGGTATGCCGATGACGGTGGCCTTCTTCCACTCTTGTGGGAAGATGTTATTGCTCAGGGCTCCATTGAAGATGGTGGCCATGAGCATTATGAGGTGAGCGGGGAACAGTTGGAGCACCCTATTGGTGATTCCGTCTGAGCCGGGGGCTTTGCGAGGTTTTAGACCCTTGATGATATCATGCACTTCGTCTGGAGTGATGGGAGGCAGAGGATAGTCAGGGTCTTCAACGGGCGGGAGAGAGGCTCTACGTTCGACTTCCGCGTCGACCTGGGACAGGTGAGCTTGGTCTACTGGTTGAGAGCTAGGTGAGCATTGAGCCTCAAGACTATCGGCTAGGCATTCTGCCTTGTCGACGTCATCGAAAGCGATGGTCTTGTCGGGGCGCACCAGGGGGGGCATTGAGACGACTTCGTCGGATTTGAGTTTCCTCTGAAGGTCCCAGAACGCTCGGTGAGTGGGCTCTAACTCGCTCAGCATCTTGTCCCATCCAGCGTCACGCAGCTCCGATAGGCGTGTCTTTACAGATCTCTGTAAATAGCGCATATGGGCTTTGTTCGCGTGGTTGGGAAAGTTACTGTACGCACGGACAGCCGCGTTCTTCTCATTCAACAGTTCGCGTACATCGTCCGGGAGCTTCCAGCGATGGTCTTCCATTGCCGGAACCTCCCTTGAACAGTCGTTCAGGACTGATTGTACGTGCACTGTGAATGAGTCGATCGCGGCTGTCGTGTCAGCGATAGAGTCGAAGTGGTCGGGAATGGAGTCTAGTCGGGGACCTAACGTGGTGGATTTCAGGCAGTCGCTTACTTTCCTCCAGTCTGTAACTAACTTGGTGAGAGGGGGTCTATCAGGGTCATGGAGACCTAGGCGTGGCGCCAGCTTTACAACAACTGGACGGTGGTCAGAGGAGAGTTCGTCAAGCGCCTCTATAGAATCCAACCGTAGGTTGATACTCTTCAGAAGCGCTATGTCAAGTACGTCGGGGGTATGGCTAGGGTCGTGGGGAAAGTGAGTGGGAGTCATCGGGGCGATGATGTCGAAGTTGAGGATGGGACATAGGTCAAACAGGTGTTTGCCTCTGGTGGAGGTCCTGGTGCTGTTCCAAGCATGTTTGGCGTTGAGATCGCCCGCTATGATAACGGAGTCACTCAGGCCAAGTAGAATGGAAAGGTCGTCAGAGAGGGGGGGAATTTAATTACATTACCACTATTTTTTTTAAATAATTCAGTTCAGGTCCAGCCTGTCCCACCTTGCTGTCCTCCCCCCCAGCGACGCCCTATGCCGAGGTCCGTACCCCACAAGGGGTGCCCTTAGCGTGCAGTCGCTTAGTAATGTAAGAATTTCGCCTCTGGCTGGAGGCTTTAGGCAGCCACAGGAAAGTCCGGTTGAGTAGTGACGACCTCTCAAGGTCAACTACGAGATGCAATTGTCAAAAAAAAGTTTAGCTCCTGTGGTCCCCTTAATAAAGTCCTTAATATTTCGTATAACTTCGCGAAATGACCATGATTTCCAATGCGTCTGATCCATATTTTCTAACTAATACGACCAGGAAGGCATTCAGCCGATCTTTCTAAATCCGCAGCTCAATTTCTGCTGTCACATTACCTGTTATATGATAAGGTATTATTACTTTTCTTTTGATTTGCCAAAGCTTGAAGGAATATTTCCATCGACTGTTGTAATACCAACTTCTTGTAAAGAAGCTACTGAATCTTGCTTACCTTTTTGAGCTGCCTGAATACGAGTATTTCTACATTCAATGATCGGGCTTGGAGCCCGTTGAACTTCGAGTGAGGGAGAATCAAAATATTTTGAAAGGGCTGTTTGATACGTGCAATTGTGTTCTGACATCAATTCTCTAATGCGCTTTTGTTTTTATACACTGGGCAATGTTTCGACATAGCCTCGTGATTGCCTGAGCAATTAGCACATTTGAATTTAATTGTATCACAAGTATCATGGTAGCTACAGTTTGGGCATTTTTGCTTTACCTGCCGGGCACATTTTAGGTATATCCCCGAATCTCCAGCACTTAGAACAATGTGTCACAGGAAACGTATAAGATTCTACTCTTATTTTAAGTTCAATTAACAGTATGCGTCTCACGCATACTGTTAATTGAACTACCTACGTAAGGAGGAACCTTTAAAACCAATTCTGAAAGTTTCACTTTGTACCTATTCTCCGCCATTTTTTTTATTGAGTCGCATATCTGTTACAACTTCCTTTTCAGAGTAGATATATTTTGTAAGCTCTTCTTCAGATAAGCCCAATTCGATATCTCTAATAATGCCGGACTATATACCAACCTTCCAAGTTATTTTGTATTCGCCAACCAAGTTGACTAAATACCGGACAACAAATATTTAGGTATTGTAATGGTGATCGTTTAGTTTAATCAATTTATATAGTGTATATATAAGACTGCCTCGTCGGTCTAGTGGTCGCAAGCGCTACTGCTGAGAATGAGCTCCTGGGTTCGATTCCCAGGTCGGCAAAGTGTTATTGGGTTTTTCAATCTGGAATTTTTCGGTAGCAGTCCGGAGTCTGGATTTGTGCCCGGTTGATGGCAATAGGCTCGCCCCCAGTTACATGGGACTTAAACATAACTGGCGAAATGTGGGTGTACCTACTACAGGTAGACCTCTGCCCAACCCTTCAGGGAAACAAGGCGTGATGTTATGTATGTATAATAATAAGTGTAAAAGTGTAGAATACCATAAATATAACAATATTATTACACAAAGTGACAGCTAGCATACGACAGATTACTCCAGTGAATAATAATAATAATAATTAGACTTTAGGTAGGTACCTAATATGTTTGCAGTTTCACAATTGTAAAATGCATGCGAAGGTGATCTCGACGCGTTGCACACGTCACAGCATTCCTACCGACCAATTAGGTTGACTGCACGGAAAAAAGGATCTCTTCAGCGAAGAATATCAATATTCTCCGAAAAATTGTTTCAATCCAAGTAAATATTTTCTTAACGTAAGTAAATGTACTCAGTCCAAGAAAACCGGTTTACTCAAATTAAGAATAATAAATACTTGGTTTTTATTCTTGACTTAAGCAAATATTTTTGATTCAAGACTATAATAATCATAATTGAAGAAAATTCCTAGTTTTTATCTAGTTTTAAAAATAATATTCTTAAAATTAAACTTAATAATTCTTCATTTAAGTATAATGTCTTCAAAGAAGATAATAAAACTAAGACAAAATTTTACTTCATTCAAGAATATATTGTTTTCCCCATATATGAATCAATATTTGTCTTGACCAAAAGGATATTGCATCCTTTTTTTCCGTGTGGTTGTATGAATAAGGCTTCGGATGAGTAAGCATAAAACAAGTAACGGAAAAAGGGTAATAACCGGCTTAGTAATAAAAATTCACAGAATAAATCAGCCTCATCAAAATACTACGAATAACAAAATATTGAGCACATCACGTGCCTGATAATAATATATTTCATCATAAAACGCAGACACTAGCGTGGGTGAAGGAAGTACATAATCTAAACGTGATAAACTACCAAAATCCTCAGTCCACTCGCTTGTCTCTGAGCATAGTGACAGATAAACTTACAAAATGTTTCGGAGTTGGTTCCTGGTTTTAGTGTTACTTGTGTGCACTGTACTTTCTCGTCCGAACGTTGCGAAGCAGGGAAACGTTTTTCCTCAAGGAGTGCAGAAGAGCAATGCTTTGTTCGCCGTGGCTGATGACTCGCCAGTTTGGTGGAGGTGCCCCGACGGACTTCAAATGGATGTCTCTGGGGTCTGCCGAGAGGTGTGGTAGGATGAATACGATGATTAGACGAAGATATGCGAAACTACGTTACGAGAAGAAGTTGATCAACAGTTTTAATTGATGGAAGTATATTCAGACCTACCACAGTCACCAGTTGGAGATGGCCGCTGGAAATAATATAGGTACTATTATAAATATAATTGTCAACATTTAATTACCTATAGTTAATTGCAATAGTTCTATTTTTGTTTGCATTCAATTAAAATAATTTTGATAACCGTTTTGTTTTAATTATTTGGGTTTAAATACCTACTATAATCTCAAAAAGACACAATAGCCACTCGCATGAGAACACAAGATATCATATTGTAATAAACTTATTCTAGGTATAGACCACCGATGCAATACAATAGGCTTAAAATTATTTTGTTTTTTAATATAATTATATAAATTTAAATATAATAATACCGTTGAACGTGTAACCCTGGTTGGGTTACACGTTCAACGGTTTTATTCGTACGGTACGTTCGGTACGTAGGCTATAGTAACATTGTTAGTGAGTGGTTTCAATTATATAATTTCATAGTTTTGATTTAAAACTCTGATAAAGCATACATTTTTTATATAGGACGGTAAATTATTATAAAATTGTGCTCCTTCATAGGTGATATTCTTCATAGCATAATTTGTACGTGTCTTTGGCAGGACAAGTAAGCTGGGTCGATGATTATTAAGATATAACACTTACATATTATAAAGTTGTTTTTCTTATTTTAATACTTAGGGTATCGTTTAGTGATAGTAAATGATAAATGATTTATTTTCTGTAAGTAGGTTTGTACAAACACACTTTTACACGTCAATCATATTTTTAAAATAAAGCTAGATGAGGTCGGCGTTTCCTATCTGACTATTCTGAGAAGAAAGGCCGAAACAAACTCAGAGGTCACAGTCTCTTTTAAAGTCCAGACATAATCTTGGTCAGATCATGTGAAGGCCATGTAGATTGGTGTCTGAAATGGTCCTTTTGAGGAAAGAACCACACAGATTGAGTGGACCTGTCCAGTCAGTGCACGCATTTGTCAGTAATCGTGCAGCTCAACTCAGAACTTAAGGAGCCCAACGATTCGACGAACAATACCAAAGTAAGAACATTTGGGTAGGCCGCATAAATTACTCAAACTGCCAGACCATGATTAATACTAAATGAGAATAAAAAAAAAAAACAATAATGACCCACATAGGCTTCACATTCACAATAATTGAAAACAACACAATAATTTACAAGTAAATATTAAGTTCCAAACAGTATATTGAACTCCACAAAGTAAATATGTCAAAATGGTATATAAATAAAATAAAAGTTTCAGTATGCAATAATTGGAGCAGCTTAATCCCAAGCCTTTTTGTCCTCAATATAATCTTTAATAGTATAAAAGGCTTTCTGGCACAACTTACTTTTAATAAATGATTTGAATTTATTAAGGCTTAGATCTTGAACGTGGCTTGGAAGTTTATTAGAAAAACGTATACATTGACATCTGAATTAGCCACCTATTTTCTTGAGCCTTGTTGTAGGTACAATTAATTTGTGTTTGTTCCTAGTATTTATATTATGGATATCACTGTATTTTTTAAACAATTTTATATTTTTATTGGCATATAAAAGATTTTCAAAAATATACTGGGAGGGCACAGTCATTACATTAATCTCCTTAAATTTCACTAGTAAACACTGTATAGGTAATACCTGTGTGTGTGCTACCTGTGTGTAATCCATCAGGCATTTATTGTAGGTTCTTTCAAATAACACATTTTGGTAGCCTATAAATGTTTATTTCTTATCATGCGATAACTGATTTGAGATAATTGATAACTGACTTGATTGTGTTGTGGAATATGTGTATCGGTAAGTAGGTACGTACCTAATTAAAAAAAAAGACTTTTTAATATTTCTGTGAAATCATCATCATCAAAATAAAAATATTTTCTTTAAATTATGTGATATGTCCAGGGTGAAGAAATTACAGGAATCAGCCAATAAAACAAACACAGACTAAAACGTAACATTATTTTATTTCATAATGTCATGTAGGAAATTCTTGATTCACTAAAAACCAAGTCTTTTTATCGTATCTTATCTCATCGGAACACGTCATTCTGGTCGTTCAGGTTTATTATTTACAAAAAAAGTCTGTAATTCTCTTAAAACTAAGTGCGTGGTAGCACCACCGCGAGGTAAGGCCAGGTGTCGAGCTGGTCAAGGAAGGGGTTCAGTCCAGAGATGACAAGCTTGGAGGCAGCTAAGGCGATGGCGCCCTGGAACCGGTTGGCGTAGTCTATGATCACCTCTTCAATCACAGAGTTGACGATACCGTCGATGTCTCCGCCGCCGATTGCACCGGTCAAATACGACTGGAATTTAAAGTAAAATATAAATTATTGTGCAGGTTGTGGGCTGCATATTAAATTGCGATGTAGGGAAAATGAACTTGTGTATTAGCCAAGTAAAAATACAAATTTTAAGTACGTAGTGACCAAGACGGCGGGCGCGGTGTCTGCAATGGCCGCCCGTCGTGGGCGCCGGGCGGCCGCACTGTGTGACGTTAGCACTGGTTCCGAACGTCTCTTGACTCATTTCATTCCTTTCCTTGTTTTTTTTTAACAGTTATTAATATCTAAGTACCTACCTACATAATTCAACCAAACATCAAGGTGTAATCTCCGAAGGGCAGTCAGTCAGGGGTGTAAAATACCTACACCCATATTACGCCGGTTACCTACCAATTAACCAGGTTGCTATTACCATTTTTTAAATAACTGGATACAAATCTGGCCCCTGCTAATTCCTAATGGAAAACTCTCTCGTTTGCGGTCACCGTGTTCAGACACGGAAACACAAAACGCATAAGTTCAACCGATAGTAATGAGACAATAAGTTTTCTATCGTTACTGACTTCTAGGAGGTCGCACGACAGCTAAGAGTTAAGATAAAAAAGAAATTGCCTTACCTTGAAACTAGGTAGTTCGAAGGAAGCATTTTCAATCCTGTCAATGAGTACAGATTTTTCATCATCAGATTGCTTGAGGAACAATTTAGCTTGGAACCTGAAGCCTTCCACTAAGAAGCTGGAAAAGGACATACAATTCGTTTAATTAGGTACCTAAGCTTTTTCTCCGTCAAAAAATAAACCGTAATTCAATTTATTTATTCAGTAACTGGCACAGCAGCGGCTTGCAATGCTATGCTAGTAAGTAGATTTAGCATATCGTGCTACTTATAGGTAGGTAGAAGACACCGATGGCCCAGTTAAGACTCCCAACTAAGGGACTATTGGCCTCAGACATTTTTTTTTCTATATTTGAGAGCTAAATTAGAAAAATAGAAAAAAATAGGCAAATTCGTGGAAAAACTGGATTTTAAAAATAAAGCGTCGGATATACTTGCATATAATATAATACTGCCTATTGTGTCACCCCTTTTAACATTTCTATCTGTAATTTTTATGGTGTACATAATAAGGAGTAAAGGCTCCGGTAGACAGGCGTGACGCGATTCTATTAAAACAATTTCTAAATTGTTCTACCAAAATCGCGTCGTGCCTGTCTTCAGGAGCCTTTATTTTATCTATCTATAGCGTGTGTAAGAGCGAGAAATATGTAGGTAGTACTGTATAATGAATAATCAGCCTATAATGTTCCCACTGCTGGGACACAGGAGGGAGCGGGCCGTAATCCACGCCCAGTGCGGGTTCGTAGATGTCACATGTCTTCGAATTTTTGGTCTAACATATGTTTCCTCACGATGTTTTCCTTCACCGTTTTGGTTAAAGGAGAAAAAAACTTACTTAGCTTTTCCCTTTCCGTATAGTGGGATAGCGGTGAAGAAATCACCGATTAGTTCGTAATCCTCTGTAAAAAAAAAAGGGTGCTTTAGAATTATGACACTTAGTTCTAGTTATGGGAAACTCAAGCTCAAAGCATTTATTTCAAATACACCAAGTACAGGCACTTTTTAATTGTCAAGGGGTCGGTCAGTCAGAAAGATGAAGCCCATTCCAAAGCGTGGTAGGTTCCTATGGAGAAGAACGGGCAAGAAACTCCACGGACACTCTTTTAAGTTAAAATATAGTTACAAAACTATTGGTAACATCATTCATGTTGAAATTATACATGTAAGAACAATGTAGAAAGACGTACACGTTAAAAGTGTCCGCAATAAGAATATAAAAACAAAAAACAATTAAAAATTAAAAAAAAGCCGTGGCAGCTTAGAAATTACCAGTCCCTACTGACGCGGACGGCGCCCGTTCCCGAACAAGACGCATGGATCAGCACCATTCAGCTCAACCATTTTGAAGGGAACTTACTGATCTAACACACACGCCACCACCGAGAGGGACCTATACCTACCTACCAGCCGGTATATCCTGTACAAATCTTTCTTTATACAAATCTTTATTAATCTATACTTGTCAGGTGGCTAGCTCGAGTGAGCTAGCCACCTGATGCTAGGGATTGGCATAATTAACAGATAAGCATGTCGATTCTGTAACAATTTCACCGTGAAAACTCTCGTGGAGTGAGTTGTCAGTGTCATCCCACTGATGCTAGGGAGTGACCAAGCATTACATTTACTATCATAATCGAGATTTTAATAATATTTTTATGCTAATTCAAATCAATTCAATCATTTTATATTATTTTAAAACTAGTATTTAAGTGTAGAAACTTTACTATTTAGGGTTTTTTTTTTAAATAAAATAGCAAAACAGAAATACGGTCAGAATCTCCATTTGTTTTATTTTTATTTCAAAAGGTTTGGTAATTTTCACAGCCGCCATCTTGCTTTTTAGATTTAACCAAACTATTGGCTTCAACTCCCCCGAAAACCACGACAAACGACACCCTTCATAAAAAATCTGTACATTTTCGCACCTGCGATCTTGCTTTTTAATTTTGATCAGACTGTCAGTTTTTACACCCCCGAAAACCATGAAAACGACACCCATGGTGAAAAATTTGAACATTTTTGCAGCCGCCATCTGGCTTTTTAATTTTGACCTCACTATCGGCTTTAACATCCCTGAAAGCCATGAAAACGAGACCCATGATGAAAAATCTGCACATTTTCGTAGCCGCCATCTTGCTTTTTAATGTTGACCTCACTATCGGATTTAACACCCCCGAAAACCATGAAAACGACACCCACGATGAAAAATCTGAACATTTTCGCAGCCGCCATCTTGCTTTTTAGATTTGACCTCACTATCGGCTTTAACACCCCGAAAACCATAAAAACGACACCCATGATGAAAAATCTGAACATTTCCGCAGCCGCCATCTTGCTTTTTAGATTTGACCTCAGTATCGGATTTAACACCCTCGAAAACTATGAAAACGACACCCATGATGAAAAATGTTTGTACTCGGCCGGCATTTTGGATTTTGATACAATCAAATTTTTGTTTGTCCGGCATTTAAAAATAAAAAATGGCAATCTTAAAAAAAAAAAAAACTCAACTTGATATTAATAACAGCGCCTCACGCGCATGCGCGGCGTGATCTTATCACTTCGCCTGATTCTAGTAACCATAGTAACCACCCGCGCTGAAGTGAATCGGCTAGGTGAAGTGAGTAGGTAAGCGCGACGCGCGAGTATCGTGATCTTATCACTTCACTCGATTCTCGTTGCCATAGCAACATCACTTCACTTGGGCTGGATGAAGTGAGCCTAGCCGCCCGCCGGTCGGTGCGTGCGCTGCGCGAGTGTCAGCTAAACTGTTGAATTTTGGTTTAGTATTGATGACGGTGATCTTATGAATATTATTTTATTATTGGCAACGCGTAGGTCGGTATAAATTTACCTACCTAAAATAAAATATTAGAAAGGTACTTATTAAATAATTCGCACGTTTTTTAATCCAATGGCTTATGTACACAGACACACACATCGTTTAGTTAAGTTTCCACGTAGTTTGTGAGGGGATGAATTCTATGGTCCGTCAGCCAGGCACACTATTAGCTCTCGATCACTTGACACACTCGGTTATCTTTTCTTATTGAATAGATTTGGGTTAATAACAACGCTGATTAACGGCGCACAGTCTTTAGTCGACTCCATCCACTATCGCTTCTTCGAAACACATCGCGGTTGGGTCATGTGATTGCGTTTATTTAATCAGTTAAACCACATCGCGATTGGGTCATGGGATTGCGTTTATTTAATCAGTTGACTGATTATGATCAATAGAATAAGCATAAAAATATTATTAAAATCTCAATTATGATTGTAAATGTAATCCTTGGTCCATCCCTAGTATCAGGTGGGATGACACTGACAGTTCACTCCACGTTCACTTCACTTAAGTTTTCACGGTGAGAAGGTTACAGAATAGCACTGCAGTTCACTTCAAGCTCACTTCACCTAAGTTTACACGGTGAGATTTTTACAGAATAGGTACAAACAAACAGCTAGCCTCTAAAACTGTGTGGGACACTGCATACCTAATATAACTTACCAGCAGTTGCATCAAGTGTTGGTACAGAGATGTCCAGGTCGAAGGACAGGTCTGACAGGTCCAGGTGACTCCTGTGCACCACGAACCCACCGATACCAGTCGCCAATATTTTGTTCAATTGCAAGTCCAAGCTACAAAAGAAAAAGTAAAGAATTAAAATTTGTACAGGGTCAAATGAAACTAGCTAGCGAAACTCTATATCTAAACAAGATAAATTAAATTAAAAGATTTAAGACGCTGATAACACCTAAACGGCGTCACTGTCAGATTGCACAGAAAATAAAGAGAAGCGCGATGACACAACGCTTGTAATTCATTGTAAAATATGAAGCAATTATCTATTTACTCAAAATTGAGTTGAGTAATCGAAAATATAAAACAACCAAGTTCTGCATTCAAATAAGACATTCTTGTTACGAGTATTAATTAAACATGTAACTTATGTTGATATTTAATACAGATATTTTGGATTAGAACTCAAGGTAAGAGGTTAGTTTAACGTTAGTTTGTATCGAGATTTTTTTTTAAAACGTGTTTTGGTAACAACCAAGTTCTGGGAAATATGTTCAAAATTAACATATATTTTTTCCGCTACCACAAACTATACAGATTTGGCAATTTTTTTTCTTAAGAGAAGCCTATTTTGGTCAGTTGGGTCTTGTCAGCGCCTCAATGGATTTATTTTTGCGGTCAGCGGCCGCTGGTAGCTTTGTTACTTGAAGTATGAGTTGAGAAAATCTGTTTTATCATGTTTACATATTGATACCCATAACGCCTGCGGAGTTACGCTAACAGTATAGTTTAGTTAAATTAAGTAGTCATGTAATTTGCAAGATAGGCCATGGTTTCTAGAAGCCGTTCTTCCTTACAAGCCATTTTTTAAATTAAGAAGTTTATTCCGACAAATTTAAAGTTCTTCAATTTCAATTAAGCACATAAAAGGCACTTTTGAATGTCAAAATTTACAAAAAAAGGAACTGATTCTAGTTGCCACTTCTAAAAGGTAGTTTCGTATGGAGCAGAATGGGCAAGAGCTCCACCGTTGCTCTTATAGAATGATTTACAATATTTTGTTTACATTAATTATATAATTATATGTGAAGACGAAGCACCTAAAATAAAATGACTAAACCACATTAGGTATTTTTTTTTAAATGAAGCAATGACAGATAGATTATTTATGTGATAGATTCTAGCCAAAATCAAACTGGTTGCTTCTTTAATTGTATGATTTATTATTTTTGTGACATTGATTTTACATTCTGTGACTCTTAGATTGTCCTATGGTGCTCCATAGGACAATCTAAGCGTCTAGCAGCATGTTTCCAAGCATTCTTATCTTGGATATAATCCTCTAATTTTTAATATGCTTGTTTACAAAGTGTATTTTTAATATGAGTTTACAAAACTGACTTTTAACCCGAATCAGTTGTCAATTTGGTTTTAAGAACTTACGTAAGTCGGAATAAGGTTCGAAATACAAAAACTAGCTCGAAGGGATAATAGTGGAGTAAAGTAAGACTCGTTTTGTTATAAGACCGTAGCGCACCATACACGATCGTGTTCGGTGGTGAGAACTAACTAGCCGACCAAGATTAAGAGGCCGACAACACCTAAAGCGCGGTCACTGTCGGACTGCATAGAAAAGAAAGAGAAGCGCGATGACAGAACGCTGGTAATTTATTGCAAAATATGAACCAATTATCGATTTACAAAAAAGCTATAGATTGTATAAAAAAAATAAAACACTATTATGCTAATATGTTGCTTGTAGAATAATCTGACAAAAAATCAGAATGATTGCATGTATTAGTATGGTTTTCGTTAAAAGACATTTTTAGAGGTATCTTCGTGATTTTTTTCTATCGTATAAAATTACTTGTTTTATGTTTTCAACACACTATCTACCTAGCATATATTCTGAAGAATATCATATATTTTTCTGATTTTGTTTACTGCAGTGGATCATATACTTTTAGGCATTATAAAACTTACAAAATTTGCGTTTAGGTCCTGTAGTAGTTAAGGTGGGTCCGCAGTGGTAGCCCGCGAAATTGAAATATTCTTACGCTTTTTGCCTTCGATCAATTTATTGATCGAAGCTTTTTGCAATTTGCAAGTCAGTGTCAGGTTGTATTGTTGCTTGATCAAAATATAATTCGCGACCATAACAAATATGTATTTACAGAATTATTATCATTAGAATACATCATTCTTAGTTAGATTTGTTCTATAATAACATATCTTAGAACAAATCTAACTTAGAGAGATGTATTAATGACTCTAATAATTATAATTTGCCTCAAGCGCGTTCTTCTAGTTGGCTTAGGTAACTATCCTACCTCGCGGGGGTAGTCTTACACCTCATTCCCCCCCGCGGGCCTGAGGTGGCCCGCAAAGACGGGGCACCAACCGGGAATCACGGGACTCGCACTAGATCCTATGATCCCCGTTGCAAGTGTGAGAGGGGAACACCGTCTGACAGATCCCTCCACCCGCCTCATGGCGGAGGACATCCATGAGGATTTTCCAACCCGGAACAAAAAAAAATACCTATCCTATCGCCTTAACTATACCAATTGAGAAGAATATTTCTTCTAATATCCAATGACTTACTTAATAAGTCCCGCAGGGATGTAGAGATGGTAATGTTCCAAGTCCAGTGGGTCTAGGGGCGGGATCCCGAAGATGACGGAACCATTGTTGATGACGCGGCGGATGTACGCGATCAGCTGACGGATGAGGGCGTTGACAATGAAGTTGCGACTTTCAACTGTGGTTTCCAGCGCCGAGGGGTCTGGGAGTGAAGGTAACCATGAGTTTATGGATTAAATTAGCTAGAATTGATTATTTTTTTAATGTGGAATAATTTATACATTCGCGCGATTCGCCTCAGGTCGGGCAGAGCTTTACCTTAGTGTTTACACACTATCTAGTTCATTGGTCTAGTTAGACAGTGACATGACAATATTCATGTCAAGTTTGACATGAATATTCTAATTCAAATCAAGGAGCTGTGCTCAATGATTCCCTCAATTCAACACATGCGCGTTTGTTATTGACTTGAGTTTAATTCCATATTTTCAGAAGAGCAAATGTTTAATTCACACTACGTACTTAAATCTACTAGGTATGTAATTTGAAATTATTTATTGAAGGAAAGCTAGATGCTAAAATTACTTAAAACTACTACAATATTGTATGCAGCTAGTAGGCATGTAATATTGTATGCAGCTAGTAGGCATGTAATATTGTATGCAGCTAGTAGGCATGTAATATTGTATGCAGCTAGTAGGCATGTAATATTGTATGCAGCTAGTAGGCATGTAATATTGTAGTAGTTTTAAGTAATTTTGCGCCCCGTGGTTTCACCCGCATAAGTCTCGATCCCGGGAGAATATTGGGATGAAATATACTTTACAACCTATTCTCATACCTACCAAATATACATTAAAAAATTCATAAAAATCGGTCGAGCCGTTTCGGAGGAGTGCGACCACAAACACCGTGACACGAGAGTTTTATATATTAGAAGATTAAAATGAGTTATTTGGAGAGTGATAAAACTTATAAGCTTAAGGTACTCACTGTGAACAGGTGTTGGTTTTCCAACTTTAGGTGCAGCAGCCGCCAAGGCACACAGCATCAACACAAGTACGAGTTTCATTCTGAAACGGAAAGCGTCGCATTTTATGTAAGCGATAGCGTAAATAATGACGGTCATTAACGTTTAGCGTAATTACGTATTTGTAGGTACCTAATGCAGATCATATCATTGGTCAAATTATAAACATGTTATGAGCATTTTCAATTGGGATTCGCAAGTTGACCACATTAAGGCCACGGGCCTTAATGTGGTCAACTTCACTCAAAACTCAAGCATTACTTAAAACTCGTTTGAAGCCTTATAAATTGATTGAAACGTTTTAAGTAATCCTTGAGACTTAAAGTTAGGTTCTGTAAATTTTCCCGCAGACAGGCGCGACGCAACTCTAGCAGAACAATTTCTATGAAAATTTCATGGAAATTGTTCTACCAAAATCGTGTCGCACTATCGCGTCGCACCTGTCTGCTCCTGCAGACAGGCGCGATGCGACAGTGCTCCTGCCTTAATACGGGTCCTATAAGTTTGTGCTATGTCCATAAGGAAGTCGATCAATCGTAGTAACCGGATCGGTAAAATCATCTATTACCTACCTACATCATTTAACAAACCCGAAAGTACTGGCATTCACCTGAATCCGGTTAGACTAGAAGCCGACCCCAACATAGTTGGTAAAAGGCTTGGCGGGATGATCATTTAAGACGCTGACAACACATAAACCGCGGTCACTGTCAGAGTGCATAGAAAAGAAAGAGAAGCGCGATGACACAACGCTTGTAATTTATTGCAAAATATGAAGCATTTATCTATTTACTCAAAATTGAGTTGAGTAATCGAAAATAAAAAACAACCAAGTTCTGCATTAAAATAAGACGTTCTTGTTATTAATTAAATACGTAACGTATGTTGATATTTAATGCAGATATTTTGGATTAAAACTCAAGGTAAGAGGTTAGTTTAACGTTAGTTTGTATCGAGATTTTTTTTTCAAAACGTATTTTGGTAACAACCAAGTTTTGGGAAATATGTTCAAAATTAACATATATTTTTTCCGCTACCACAAACTATACAGATTTGACATTTTTTTTTCTTAAGAGAAGCTTATTTTGGTCAATTGGGTCTTGTCAGCGCCTTAACGAACCCGATAGTATCATCATAACGAACCCGATAGTATATCGTAACATTTACATACGAATGTGAGTCTGCAGTTAGGAATACTTGCACACTTACATTCTTGTGTTCGTATGACTCGACAATAAGACTTTAGGCAGGGACTCAATTCCTTGAGTCCCTGCCTAAAGTCTTATTGTCGAATGAGTTCACATCTAAAACCCACGACATTCTATGATAGATTGTGTATGTAACTGGTGGTAATTGTCGTGGCTTTTAGATGTGAACTCATTCGACAATAACACTTTAGGCAGGGACTCATGTCCTTCAGTTCCTGCCTAAAGTCACATCTAAAATCCACGACAATCTATCATAGATTGTCGTGGCTTTAGATGTGAACTCATTCGATAATAAGACTTTCAAATTCGGCTCTGGAAAGAAAAGTGGTACCAGTAAAATAATGTTGTCAACTTACAACATTGCTTATTATCGGAATCGTTACGGTGAGTAATTATAAGTATGGAATTTAATTACAGGAAATATTTATTTACCTAGTAAAGTAACAATAAATGATGGGGTGAAATTGCACTAATTGGTAATACTTTAAAAGGTTCTTTTCTACTTCCCAAATACAACCCAACAAATACGATCTACTAGATCTAAAACTTATTTAAAGTTATCAATAATGTTTTCTTCAGAACTTACCTAGTAGTTTTTCCGACTTACAATTTCCGACTGTGCATAATTTCACGGGCACGGTTAACGATGCTAATCTTGAAGACCAAAAATTGATGTATTCCATCAATCATTAATATCTACTACTAAATAGAGCGATAATTAGTAATCAGTGTCGTATTATTATATTTATCTAATTATAATCTTTATTTATGTGTGTAATGGCCACCTTTAATCGTTTTTTTATGTACTAACCTACCTGTAAGGGTGTCTACACACCAAAGCCGAAGTTGTCCGACCTGCAACGTTCTGAAGCCTAAAGGCTAACCTGCCGACACCCGTCGGTGGTGTGTAGACACCTTTAGATACATTACAATTTATGTTCTTTATTATCGAACAAACAAAGGGATATCTTATCGGGTAAGGAGGTAATTTTGATATAATGCTATCAAGGTGTGACGACTTTGATTTAGCAAGTTATCTCATCTGATTTACATAATAATATGTATTCGAAAACAAAATACTAATGGAAAACTATTCATATCTTTATTTGTATTCTATAATAATAATCAATCTATAAAAATCTGCTGTAACTAATTTATGCTTTTGTGTTGAGTTAAGTTACTCAAAAGTATGTACGTAGGTATGTGACGCCTTGCGTAGACACGCGGCTACGCGCGTAGCAGTGCCTTGCGTAGCACGCCGTAGGCCGTAGTACGGCGACTTGCAGATGCATTTTTAAGTGTAGTTTTAGACCACCTCAGGCCTGCGGGAGGAGTGAGGTGTAAGACTCCCCACGATGTCCAATAGGGGCACCCATGGAACACTACGCGCCGCCACCTCGGGTCCTGCTGTGTGGGGGGCGACGAATGTCCCCGAGTCTGTCGCCCCTGGACCCAATTAGGGGGCTGAAAAATGCATTGTCCGCCCTACGCCAAAGCCCGGTGCGCCTGCTGCGGGCAGGGTGAGTGGGAGAGATCTCCCGGGCCGCTCCCTTTCCGCAGCCTCCTTCTGCGACATAACTGTATCACGGAAGGATACCACCGTGACCCAGAACTCCTCGCTGCCAATCATGGAGTCAACCACGGCTGGCAGCGACAGGTCACTGCCTACTCCTGAGATGAGGGCACGGCGCGGCCCCCTCTCAAGCGGCACACTCTGTCAGCGTGTGCCGAACCGTGTACAAAAGCACGATACCAGTGCTAACATCTGGTTATCATGGGTAGAGCTTGGGCAAAACCCAAGCGAGCCTTTAACCCCATGTGGTGCCAAACAATGGAAAATCAATTGTGCCTCATTAGCTTTACTTGACCGATTAAAACAATGGAGAAATTTTACAAAAAATGACAATAAACCTATTCTGAGTATTGTTTTAGTATGGGGAAAAAACCCACGCTCGCTTGGTGTTTTTGGAGGGATTTTAAAGGGACTTATGCGATAAGTCAAGGCAGTGGGTTTAAGAGGGCGAGAAGATGCGGTCGATTGAGGCTAGGCTAGGCTAGGACAGTTGGAACTTAGTCAATAGCATCGAGACTATGTCTCTGTGGAGAGATCGTGATAGCGGGAGTGTTATTTAATAATAAGTGTAGTTTTAGGTTATATTAGTCTAGTATTAATGCAAATAGTGTGTACGGCGCGTGAATCTCAGTGAGTGTGTTTGTTGGAGCGGTGGAGTTAGTCTTGGAATGCGGGGAGGACGGTTCGAACCGTGATAGGACACGGACGTCAGTCTAAGCTAGTTAAGTTAGGAGACTTGGTGAATCCCAGAAGCTATGTCCCAGTGGGCTATCGTGAGGGACCGAGTATTATTTATTAGGTTGGTAGTGTGTTTAAGACCACTTCAGGTAGCGGTAGACGTAGTCTAAGCTAGATAACGGTGAGGACCTGTGACCGAGGCGAAACTTCATTCATGCGGTATTTTGTAAGTGAGTCATCTTGTTCTCTCTAAGGAGTTATTTGGTAAGTGTCAACTTTGATTAACTTTAATATTTAGTAATGATGTACATCGTACTTAAAGACATTTCCATTATATGGTTCTTGCAGGTTGATTAGTATTGTGATTTATAGGTACATAACGCTGGGAAGACATCGCAAACATATCGGTAACATATCGCTGGTAGCTATAATGATCATTTATTCCAGCATGGCGAAACTACTTTTATATATTATCATATTAGATAATTAATGTTATGTTCTCTTGTATTACTAGTCCACCTCCTGATCCGTACCTTAAGGCGCTGACAAGACCCAATTGACCAAAATACGCTTCTCTTAAGAAAAAAATTGCCAAATCTGTATAGTTTGTGGTAGCGGAAAAAATATATGTTAATTTTGAACATATTTCCCTGAACTTGGTTGTTACCAAAACACGTTTTGAAAAAAAACTCGATACAAACTAACGTTAAACTAACCTTGACTTGAGTTCTAATCCAAAATATCTGTATTAAATATCAACATAAGTTACATATTTAATTATTAAAAAGAATGTCTTACTTGAATGCAGAACTTGGTTGTTTTATATTTTCGATTACTCAACTCAATTTTGAGTAAATAGATAATTGCTTCATATTTTGCAAAAAATTACAAGCGTTGTGTCATTGCGTTTCTCTTTCGTTTCTATGCAATCTGACAGTGACCGCGGTTTAGGTGTTGTCAGCGTCTTAACAGATATTTGTTATTTGTGTTTTGTTTTAGGGAAACGCAGGTCTTCCGCTATACTTGACACTGAGCACTATCGCTCATGACTTTTGACGACTGTTGATCTTTAACTGACGCACCACATATGGAAGGCAGAACCGTAAATATTCGGAGTTCGTTTACTAAGCTATAAGGCCAATCTGTATTGCATTATAAACAGAGATGGGATACGATCCTCGAGCACGTAAGGGAGTGGCGCGAGGAGGCGAAACGCCGGGGCGTAATTCCGCTGCCTCGAGAAATCGCGGCACAGTGGACGGAGCTCCGGCGGGATCTCATGGCGACATGGAGAGTACGGTTGTCGCAACCCAGTGCTGGACACGCCATAATTGCGGCGATAAGACCCCTCTTTGAGGAGTGGCTAGAGAGGTGCCACGGCGTCCTCACCTTCCGCCTGACGCAGGTCCTCACCGGACACGGCAGCTTCGGGAGGTTCCTGTGTCGGATAAGGCGGGAGGAAACGCCCGGGTGTCACCACTGTGTGGATCGCCCGGAGGACACGGTGGAGCATACGGTGGAGGTCTGCCCGGCATGGGCAGAGCACCGCCGTGTCCACGTGGAGGCGATCGGCGGCAGAGATCTCTCGCGTCCGGCCCTGGTTCAGGCCATGGTACGGAGCGAGAGGGCATGGGCAGCCGTCACCTCCTTCTGCGAAGCAGTAATGCGCGCGAAGGAGGCGGGACGGGGCGTCGGGAATCCCGGGCGGATTTCCGGCCACCGTAGGCGCGGGCTTGCGGACGGTGAGCAATGGGTAGCTCACCGTCCGGTAAGGACCAGGCCCGGGTCGACGGTGCGTTGTATTCCACGCGTGCCTCAAAGAGATGTCGTCAGCACATATAGTAGGGGTCCACTAGGGCCGATGCCTGCCGGGGTCGCGGGAAGGTACTTATGGGTCACCGAGGCCCCCGCAACACAGGCAACAGGAAGGAATACGGGTGGGTTTTAGTCAGTAAGAGTCTGACACACCCTCCCGCTCCGCCCAGAGCGGGAGAAGTTATTTGATGATTTCCCACCCTCAAAAAAAAAAAAGAGAGGCGTTTCGGATTACGTAGTGTTGCAGTTTTCTGATCAAAGTTTCATGAAGAACGCAATCGAATGCCTTGGACAAATCGCAAAAAATACCCAAAGCATCGCATTTATCCTCTCATGCATTATAAACATGCAGACAGGCAAACAGGCAGGGAGGGACAAACAAAAGTTACACCATATTTCAGGTTATTGGTTTGTCCCGGCCTGCGATACCAAAATTCTATAGATTATAATGCTCGTTTTTCTCATTTCAGTTATGTGTTTATGCAGTCAGGTTTTTTGTTTTTTAAATAATTTGTTTTATTTGAAGCTTTTTGGTTTTATTAATATATCGCTCATCCAATAGAACAACGACGTAATTACCAAAATATCGAAAATGAGTTTTGAATGTCATAAGTTCACGTTTCGAAAGTTCTATCTATGACGAAAACGACAGAATTGTAGTTACGGTGGTTTTCGATAGAGTGAGTGACTGTCGTTAGGGAATTGGCGTATTTTTCAAAAGGTCACCCGGAAACATCGACTTAATTGACAGTAGTGCGGGGCGCCCCGCGAAGTGAGAACGTGTCAGGACTCGTAGCGACGTAAATGTAAGTTATGACAAACTATTTCAATTTTATTGGTAGAACAACGACGCAATTGGCAATTATGTCATTATGTCAATAAAACTGCACAAGATCGTTTGATTATATGACACAATTGCCAAATACGTTCCTGTTCTGACAAATTCACTTACAAATAATTATGTAAAAAGTGATTTATTAGTAATTTTAATGTGAGTCAATACGAATGTCAATGTGAATATCAAATATCATAATTACATATTTTGGAAATATTATGTTAGTAGGTTATTTGATAATCATGTTGAATTTGAAAGGATTTATAATTACGTACCATACATAATTATAAATCCTTATTAATGATTATTAAACTATAATTAACTTAATTCTTCACGATGAACTATTATTGTACTAACTAGTAGGTATTGCAAGGCTTTCCATTTCACGGTGTATAAGTATACATACTTAAAATATCTAAGAAGTACCTTGCTATTTAACATTTTTGGGGTAAGTAAGTATACTTTAATCATAATGGTATTGTTTTAGATCATAGATACAAACATGTCAAGGTCAAAAAGAATCGAGCAGATTGTAAAGTTGGGTCAGGACGGCCATGTACCTCAACCTTTTTCTCAAAACATTCAGACAGAATTGACAGCAATGGATAAACCTACGGAATTGAAACGTAAGGCTAACTTTTTCTACCTTTTATTAAATTTACCTACATAATAACCCAGTTCTCAGAAGGGTCTGGTGTTTCAGCTGAAATTGAAGGTCAAAGTGGAACTGGAAAAAGGAATCGGTCGTCATCGTCGTCTTCTACATCCTCGTCGTCATCCTCCAGCAGTTCGTCATCATCTTCCAGCAGTTCGTCGTCAACTTCAACATGTTTAAGTGGCACCTCACAGGATACATTGCCAAAAGAAGGTAGGTAAATTAGAGATTATTTTTATTAGAGAATTGTAGCTTACTAATTAGTTTTTTAATATAAAATAATGTTTTAGCATTACTTGAAAAACCAGACACCTTTGTCGATACCTTAAGAGGAGCTAAAGACAGTGACTACAATGCTATAGGAATGAAGTTACCAGTACTTATCGATGCAAGCAACACAATTCAATCTAATAAGCAAAAATGTATTGAATATGGTAAGGATATAATATACCAAATGTAATCACTTAATAATCTTAATATACAATTAATAACTTAAAATTTTTAGATGATAACATAAGTTGTGATAATATAACTGAAACACCAGCTACCTCAGTCGATGTATTGAGAAGAGCTAAAGACTGTGATTACAATGCTGTGGGTATGACAGTACCAATATTAGTTGATGCATACAACTCTACTCAATCTGAGAATCAAAACACTATTGAAGATGGTAAGGATAAGATATTTAATGTTTTCATTTAACAAATTTTAATAATCATCTTCGTTAATAGTTATAATTTCTTTTAGATACAACTCGTGATAATAATGCATGTTCACCTTCCCTGCTAAAGAGCGTTAATAATCTGGATGCAATCTGTATTGAGATACCAACTGCTTCGCCACCTAAGGACTTAAGTAGTTTACTGAATACAAAATCCTCTACCGGTAATTGTATATTTTTACAAGTACAAATTAGGTACTTTTTCAGTAAATATTTGGATTTTTATTTTTAATAGGTATTTATTTTAGAAAAAGAAAATATTGTTCCCAATTCCGAGAACGAGCATTCTGCTGGTATGGACTTTTCGCCGGATGATAGTAGCGATGAATATCAGCCACCTCAACAACATCATACCAGAAATCTTAATTTGTCTACGTCTTCCTCTAATTTAGAACTGAGACATACGCCAACACCAAAAAAGGGTAAAAAACGTATTAGAAACCCACAGAAATGGAAGAAGAATATATCAAGAGAACTTAAGAATTCTGGAAAAGAATACATTTCTCGTACTGGAAAAAAGATTGAGGGTAAAGTAATCAGACCACCATGCAACTGTAGATTGCAATGTAGAAACAAGTTTACAGAGGATCAAAGAAAACAGATATTTGAAAGTTATTGGAATTTGGCATCTATTCAAAGACAGAGAGATTTTTTATGCTCGTGTATAGAACCCTTAAATATTTCATGTCGTCGTATTAAGAACCTCGAAAAACCTAGAACACCTAATTGCTCATTTTCATTATTAAATAACGGCCGATGTTTTAAAATTTGTAAAACATTTTTATTGAATACTCTGGGAATTACTGAGCGAACTCTACGAACTGTAATTGAGGCAAGAAATTATAATGCAGGCATCGCCCCAAAAGACAACAGAGGTAAACATGGCCATCATAAAAAAACAGTTCCTGAACTTGTACAATCTGTTAAGGACCATATTAATTCAATTCCACGGATTGAATCGCATTATTTAAGGGCTAACACCTCTAGAGAATTTATAGATGGTGGTCTGACAATTGCTGAGATGCATCGTAATTACAAAGCACAACGTTCTACCATACATGAAGAAGCAGTAACTTACGACGTCTACGCAAACATTTTTAAAACTGATTTTAATATCTCTTTTTTTGTACCGAAGAAAGATCAGTGCGATCTTTGCGAATCATTCAAAAATGCAGTCGGTGAAGACAAAGATACGTTACTTCCAGAATATGATTTACACCAAAGAGAAAAACAATTAAGTCGTAATGAAAAATCCAAGGATATAGAGACCTGTAACGAAACCAACAGTAATACCCTAGTTGCTATTTATGATTTGCAAGCAGTAATGCCAGTACCACTAGGTGAATCGTCTGCTTTTTTTTACAAGTCAAAACTAAACTGCTTTAATTTTACTGTAAGTTATTGTTAAATCCTTTAATTTTAATGTCATTTTTTCATGTTACCTTAATTAAATACCTTAAGTACTGTTTTATATTTCAGATATCCGATTTAAAAAATAAAACAACAGATTGTTATTTTTGGCACGAGGGACTGGGCAATCGTGGTGCAATAGAAATAGGCTCTTGTGTTTTCAAGTTTTTAGAAAAGATTGCTCTCGACAGTCCCGACATAAATATTATATTCTATTCGGATAACTGTTGTGGTCAACAAAAGAATAGGTAAGTTTTTAGTGCACCTGATTAATTCTGATTTCAACATTAGTCAATACTGTTATTAATCTATATGAATGTTTATTTTTTCAGATACTTATTAAGCATGTATGCCTATGCAGTAAGAACATTGGCAATTAATTCAATTACCCATAAGTTCTTAGTCAGAGGCCACACCCAAAACGAAGGGGATAACATACACTCCATTATTGAAAAAAACATTAAAAATGCAAAAAAATCAGGCCCTATATACGTTCCTGATCAATATGTTCAATTAATAAGAAATGCTAAGAAAAGGGGCAAGCCTTACGTCGTCCATGAACTGAATTTTACAGATTTTATTGATTGGAAAGATTTAGCTGTACAATTATCTGTTAATTTCAAGAAAAACCTCAATGGAGATATTGTCAGGTTATCGGACATTAGATTAATTAAATTTATTAAGGGGTCTGATGTTTATTCATACAAAGTATCATACGACGATACAGCAGAATGGATTCAATGTGGTATGTGTATGGAACCTAGAAGACGTCTTAGACGAAATCCGCCTGCCGAAATATGCCTGAAAAACGCCTATAGTGCTAAACTTTGTATTTCAGATCGTAAAAAAGCTGATTTGTCGCATTTAATAAATACTAATATCATACCAAAATACTATGAGACTTTTTATAATTCTATTTTGTGCTAAGTTTAATTTACATTATTTTTACGCAAGTGCTAAACTTTGTATTTCAGATCGTAAAAAAGCTGATTTGTCGAATTTAATAAATACTAATATCATGCTAAAATACTATGAGGCTTTTTATAACTCTATTTTGTGCTAAGTTTAATTTAGGTACATTATTTTTTATAAAAATTAAGTAAAAAAAAAAAAAAAAATTGATACTTCTTATTATACGTTTATAAATGTAAACTGATTTTTAAAAATAAAACTAAATTGAATAATTTGTTGTTTAAATTCATGATTTATTCCCATTCCAAAACCTAGTTTATGTCATAATTGTTATATTTGATTCATAAAATGGCATAAGTGTACGTCAGGTTTGTTTTATTTGGAATTTTCTATCAGTTTTCTTTAGTTTTCTCATAAAGTTATAACAAATTATTATTGATAGTAAAGTAACATACATAAATAATAAAAGATTTTATCATAATCATTGGAAATATATCATATTTTCAATTTCAAACTTTTAAAACGATCTCCTGAAAAATAGCTAAAACGTAATTACGTCATTGTTCTATTGGATGAGCGATATGTATATGTATGGAATAGACTCATTACTAGCTTTTATTTGATATCAATATTGTTGTAATTTATTTTAAAAAAACCTTCCCTTCCGTTTTTTTTTATTTGCAGATGCAATATATAAATATTATATAGCCTACGAGTATGTCCCTCCCACAATGAAGATGAATCTAACGACACCTCGTAGGTTAAAATCCATGAAGCCGTTTAGGCTACAGAGCGTGCCAAAGAAATAGACATACATACATACATACATACATACATACCTCCTGGGGCAGTCGGGTAAAAAAACGGATGTCTGTGATATCGTAGCTCCCGAACGAATGAACCGATTTTGATTTAGTTTTTGTGTTTGAAAGGTGACGTTGACGTAGTCCAGAGTATTCCTAGCTTTATTTAATGAAAATCGTTTCATACAAATAACTTGTATGAAGTGAGAATTCTTATGAATAAAGTAAAGGAAAAAAAAATACACAATAGAGACATTTATTATCAATAACACAATAGAGGCATTTATTATCATTAAGTCACCAATCATGTTCCAACATGAGAGTGAGAATATTTTCATCACACCTACTCGTAAAGGGTTATTTGATCCCGCATAATTGTGGGACTTGTAGGTCATTTTCGCCCATGGGCGGAAAATGTAACATTACCTCCCATGCGATGTAATGTAATCGACGCATCTGCTTGATCGGCTAACATTACTTCACGCTAAAGGAAGCCTACAAAAATCTAGTAGGCTACGATTTTTTTTTCTTAAATTTGACTTTAGCGTGCGGTTTTGGTAAATAGGTATTAGTTTTGCCATAAAACCACAATGTTGAAGTTCATTAGTCTAAAAAAATCTAGTAAGCTACGTTTTTTTTTCATTTTGATTTTGACGTAAGGTTTCGGTAAATAGGTTTTAGTTTTGCCATAAAGTCACAACGCTGAATGTGTTTATTGGTCGCAACTGACAGTAGCTAAATAGATGACGCGCAAAAAAACTTATATGTGTGACCCACAATCGGCGCCATGATTGTTTCTTGTTGTATGCATGAAATGTTTGATTGAATATTTTTGTTTCCTCGTATGTGTAAGGAAAAGCACTATGTGATAATCGAACCCGGAAATATGTAGTATACCGCTCCCTGGTGTGGTTTACAACCCTCGCCTACGGCTTGGGCCGTAAATGCACAATCGTGAATACACCTTTGACCTCTTGTAACACAATGTACTATTAAATGAGGACACCAACGAACAGTATTCATCATCATCTGCTTAGCCTTTTCCATGTTTGGGTCGGCTTCCAGTCTTACCGGATACAGCTGAATACCAGTACTTTACATGGAGCGACTGCCTATCTGACCTCCACAACCCAGTTGCTGGGTAACACGATACCCCTTGGTAAGAGTGGTTGTCAGACTTTAGAGATTCTGACGACCCGTAACGACTGTCAAAGATCTACAAATGACAGCCGGGACCAACGGCTTAACGTGCTTTCCGAGGCACGGAGAGGTCTTGGTATATAAAGATGGTCACCCATCCACGGACCAACCGCGGCAAACGTAGCTTAACCTGATCGATCGACCAACGAACAGTATTGTGAACCAGAAATAAAGCGAGTATGTTAAAATCAAAGACAAAATCAAATTGAAAGAAAAAAAATCGTAGCTTACTAGATTTTTGTAAAAGTAATGTAAGACGACCAATCAAATACGTCGATAATGTAAAATTTTCGCCCTAGGACGAAAAATCCAATTTTTGCCCCTATTATGGGGTATCAAAATAACCGTTTACGAGTAGGTGTGACGAAAATAATTTTACCTGTCTCCTTCGTCATATGATTGGTTTGCATTGTTGCACGTTGGGTTCATTGGGTGATGATAAACTTTTATATCCAGTGGAACTGAAAAAAATGCCGTTTTGTATGAAGACGTAATACTGCTTTACTTATGTTTACTGTGACAACTCTATGTTGTGGCATGCCACGATACAGCGGCACTGCGTGCCATTGGCCTAATTGATTTACTCTTTTACCTATCTATATCAAATCTAATTATAAGTACGTAGATAAATGTGTAATTAATTTTAAAAATATTTTTTTATAAATTATTTTGTAATTTTTTATTGTCACTAAAAATGTCAGCACAATGTATTTTCTTAAGAAATAAATGACTTATGACTTAGATTTTTGACACTAGCCGCATAGAATGTGGTTTCTAATTTGCCAACGTAAATTCGTACGTGTCTAATAGTAACAAACTATAGATTTGCTGCACGAATCTATAGCTTGTTACTGCGCCGCTGAGTTGTAATGCCGCCCGGTCGTTTGGAATCTATACCTTGTTGCCACTATACACGTACGAATTTACGTTGGCAAATTCGTAACGAAAGCACTTAGTTTCGCGTTCTGGCGAAGAAAGGTACCTAGGTAAGCATATGGAGCTGGTAGGTAGGTACCTACTTAGGTACGCATATTGTTTACACGAACCTACCTATATTTTTTCAAAACGCTTGATTGATTGTTACTAATAAAATTTTATTGGTAGTATAGGTAGGTACCTATACTACATATAAAATTTTATTGGTAGTATAGGTAGGTACCTATACTACCTATAAAATTTTATTAGTAACAATCAATCAACTTACCATTTCATTCTTTGTATTCTCCTCTTACATTTTATTTTCAAATTTCGCTTAAATAGCGTCTTTTTTTGTATACCCACCCGTATTGATTATATAAATAAACATACGTTAATTGCAGAAATATTCCCTATGTATTATTACTACTAACTAACTTCATAGTAAAAACTACTATAATATTTACACACACACACACATAACATAACTATTGAAATCAACAAAATAAGTAGGTTACCTACATAGTTATTTTTTTGATTTTAATAGTTTGTTTACAATATCTTCTAATGGTTATGTCACCAAAAAAAAATGCGAGAAAAAGTGGTACAGGTCCGCTTAGTACTGCGTCTCGTCCCGCACTGATTTTTTAGGCGACAGAGGGGTTGCTTACGCGATTCAGTGTCGATTTATGTAAAAAATAATGACTAGAATTAACCAGTAAAGTTATTTAAAAAAATAAACCGAAGATTCCCTAGGCATTGTGTTGTGTAATATCATGATGACTGTAAAACAACCTAGCGATTAATAGTTTAGAAGAAAAAGGTTTTTTATTTCTAAAACAGGGGTTACTTTGCCTATATATTAATGATATTTAAAATAGATTTTTATTTTTTTTTTAAGTAAAGGGGTCATGTTTTGTATTGTGTAGCTGTAGATTAACATATATATTTTTTAAGATTATTTCGGTACGGGTTATGGAGAAAAACGGTTTTAATTTTCTTCAGTTCCGCATAATTCACATATACCACGGCCTTAACCAATCTGAGTACTTATGCAAACATTTTGATTTATTTCTAGAGACAATTTTCCAAAATCTATCAAGACTTTTACATAAACTATCTTACTATCTAAGTTCCTAATGTCTAGATTCTCCACCTCATCCAGTGAAGCTAGAATAGTTTCCAACAAGGTTCAAAGCGTCCAGCCAGGGGTGAATTTCTTACGTTACTAAGCGACTGCTCGCTAAGGGCGTCCCCACAAACCTCGGCTTAGGGCGTCGCTGAGGGGAGGACAGCAAGGTGGTACAGGCTGCATCAAAATTGGATAATTATTATTATCTAGGGAATTTAAAGCTACGGGCTCAGCTACGGCGCGGGCGGGCTCTTCGTCGAGCAAAGGTCGGGGGGACAATTACGTCGTGGACTTCGCGAGGGACCTCGGCGAGGTTGGAAAGTCGGTCTGTGTGTTTTGTGCACTGTACTCGTGGCCCTACTGCTTACGTTGCCTTACGGAGGCAACGGTTTTGGAGACACTGCATCCTGTTGATGTGGTGGGGCTTAGCTTGTGCGAAGACTGCACAGGCATATGTCATGATTGGACGGATGCACGCTGTGTAAATACGCAATTTGCGCTTAAGTGACAATTTGCTGCGTGCATTTAAAACGGAATGGAGTCTACCGAGAGCGAAAGCGGCACGCGAACGCACCTGCTTTATGTGCTCTGAGAAGGAGAGATGGTGGTCGAGATGACCCTCGACCACCATCTCTCCTTCTCAGAGCCTAGGTATTTGGCTCGCTTCTCCCAAGGGATAGGCTTGCCGAACATGGTGAGCGGTCGGTGGGGACGGGGTTTTGTCGCGGTGATAATTAGGTAAAATGGGTGACATATTTATATTTTTGGATAGCTTGTTTATCGGTAAATCGTTATAAATTAAAGTAGGGGTAATGGGGATGATGAAATTTTTGCATTTATGACCTAAGGTGGTACCACTGTGCAGGGGCGTGCCGTTCATAGAGGCAATTAGGCCTAGCCTACCCTACCAACAACGCCAAATGCATTTATTTTAACTATGTAATACAATAATACAAAATATTAAAAAAAAAGTTAAACTCCTGTTAAAACTCTTATAGCAACTTGTCGCAGACACCACGTGACTCACAGTTCGACGGAGCTTACGTTATACTTACGTAGGTAGGTATGCGCGATCTATCAGGCAAGGCAAGTATTCGTTTTGCCTACAAGCCATTGATAAATTTACGCACACTCGTGTATATTTTCGTGTGTATGAACGGCACACAATAGTGAAATGGTTTAAATTAGGGGCGTAACGCCGGCGGCAGGAGCTTGGTCCTCATTGGTTGTGTGTAAAGTGAAAATTTAATGAATGAAAAATATTGAAGACCAGCGTTCCCAATTTTTGGACAATTCCCCGAATTGCGGGGAAGTTTCCTTCATGACTACCAGACTACTAGAGACAATTAAATAAAAAGGGTGGTATTGTTGAATTTAAACCTTCAAAAAAAATTATAAATTGTAAGGAATAGCAAAAGCCCTATAAAAGTAATTAAAAACTTCATAATTTTTTATTTTTATTCTCATATTTGGGAAATTTCGCTTGGTTTGTGGTGAGTTAGGAAAATAAGTTTCGGCAACACAGTCCAGTGTGTCAGTGTTATCCAGCAAAATATGATAGTCCCTTTTGTGGAAGAACACGGTATGACAGTGATACAATTTCAATTGGTAGTGTTTGTTTCATGTGACAGTGACACGTAATTTATATGTGATCTTGAATGTTTTGCTGTTTTAGATCTTATTAAGTTATAAGTAATTGGTTTTGAAACGTAAAGTAGTGTAAAGATTATGTGTTGTGTTATTATTTGTTTATTTACCTAAGAATGGTGTTCTGTTGTGAAGTTTGCGCCGATAATGTGTTGGTTAGGTTAAGTTAGTCGCACTTGTCGTTTAATGATAAGATTCAAGTTGTGTCTAAAGGTAGATGTGTGCCCGAATTACGAGAATGAATCCAAAAATATGACAATTCATGACTTCGGATATCTTGCAAGTGACGTGTTCTGTAATTATCATCCACCCACTTGGTGGTGGCCATCATTTGAGGTGGCCGAATCTTTCTTCTGTTTGCATCGTTAGAAAATCGTCCTTGAATAATGTGGTGAGTTTTTGTATGTAGAGCCGCGCTGTGATGTTGCGCGAATTAGTTTTTTTTTTGGTGTCAGTATGCATGGCCTACCATCTGTGGAGAACCACTGCACGCCACTGCCACTGTGCAGCGGTAAGCACATCCTGCACGGTATGCCTCGGACATTTCATTAAAGGTATTTACGATCAAATCAAAGGCGTGATAAATAAATGGATAAAACGAATATTACAACTATTAAAAGTATTAAACCCATTACAAGGACAACAGCAAAACATTTGATATAATCTTAAGGTAATAAAATAATGTACCTAACTTATAATATAACTCTATAATATACTTTAAAATATAATGTCATATTTTCGAACGTATTGTATGAGCCTTTTATTAAGCCGTCCCGCGTCCTATTGTTTCGCCGGATTTTCAGACGTTCCCACCAAATAACAATAGTACTACACTTACAATTAGATAATTAACTTATCTCTAAGACCTTTGCAAGAGTTGCGACAGCAATAAACAAAAAGTTCTGATAACATAGTATGGACTGGAGTATTGGTTCAAATACTTGGCGTAGTTAGTTGTCAATTTCTAAAAAGAATACGTAGCTTGCTTCTTTTTTGACATATTCCCAATTTTAAATACATTAAATTATTTCATCATCATTATTAAATTTTCAATAGCACAAGTAAAAAATCCCTCCCACGCCGATCATCATCTGCCTGCCTTTTCCCAGCCATGTTGGGGTCGGCTTCCAGTCTTACCGGATACAGCTGAATACCAATATTTTACATGGAGCGACTGCCTATCTGACCTCCACAACCCAGTTACTGGGTAACACGATACCCCTTGGTAAGACTGGTTGTCAGATTTTCGAGATTTTGACGACTTGTTACAACTGTCAAAGATCTAAAAATGACAGCCGGGACCAACGGCTTAACGTTTCCGAGGCACGGAGGGGTTTTGGTATGTAAAGATGGTCACCCATCCGCGGACCAACCGCGGCAAGCGTAGCTTAACCTGATCGATCGACCCGTGCGGCTGTTATTACTTAGCCACAAGCCCCTCCCACGCCGATAAAACACAAAAATTATAATACAAACATTTTATACCTTTATGTGCTGTGGTGGACAACGCGTCTAGCGCGTTCGTTGCGATTTGTATGGCGGTATCACATAGGACATCGTGAATATTGGGGAGGCAGTGAAAGTGTTAATAAATAACTAAATGTATAGACCCAACAGCATAGCTATCCATGTGTCGGTGAGAGGAAATTATTAAAATGGATAGAACATATTATATTTGTTGTTTGACATTCCTTATTCCAAATTATTATAAGTAAGTCAACAATAATAATTCATAAAGAGCTCACGCTGGCCGTACCCATCAAAAATCATCTCACAACAAGAGTGCATAGCACGCGCCTGTGTGTGTCACACTTCTATACATATATATTACACGAACACGTCTAAAATACGCTTCGTCCAGCCTGTTGGTATGCATTACGGCATGCATCGGCCGATCGAGTCGTAGGTCGTGCTATGCGGTTATCGTCTTAGAGGTGAGCATGCGGAAATTTTACCGATAGTACATACGTATTCCCAGGTTTTGGCGGACGTACTTATTTACTAAGCGGCCTTTCATAGGGCGCTGTCCTGTACGATATTTTGCGGTATAAAGTTGGGATCATAAGTCGACATCCTGCTAATACGGTTAAAACAAATATACAGTCTAAAAATGTCATATGCTCCCAAAATTATAGGCGCCACCTCCAAGCGCGGGATAGGGGTATGTGGTGCGGGAGGTCACCTCTCACGGCGAGCGCGCGCGCTGCGAGCAGGTGATGTCTCGCGGCGAGCGCGTGGCGGGTGGGTGCACGTCGAGTTGTTGACGTTTTGCTCGTCAATGTTACTCGCCGCATTGTCGCGATAGTATCGCCGTGAGAAGATACGTTCATAGAGTTATTATAGAATGAAGTGGCAGGACGATAATATCACCGCGATTTTTTTTGCCCGTGGAGGTGGCGCCTAAAATGTCGTAATGATGATCGCCGTGTGGACGGGGGCCTTCGAGTATCACTCCTACTACACATTTCCAAGAACTGGTTATGGAGAAAGGACAAAATAAAACATTACACTAAGTCACCCATTTAATATTCATATTCATCATATAGTAAAACCGCTATGAGGTTCCAGTTGTCATAGTTGTCCAAGGTGGGGTTAAGGAATGGTGCGATGTGGCTACTGTATGATATAGCTATGTACTTGTTGAAGCGGGTCAGGTAGTCGGCCAGGAGGTTCTCAACCATAGAGCTGATGACGCCGTCTATGTTGTTGTCGAACTGGGTTCGGGACTGTAAAAGATGCAGCGTGGTCAAGTATACAGTATAATAGGAAACACCTACTTACAATGGCAATGGTCATTGTGAAAAAGAATTCTGTAGACTTCCTATTAAACACAGAACACAGAGGCACATAAGTAACAATTATGGACACTGACACATCTTAGCAACTTTGGCGTTACTGAAAACGATAGCTGAAGTCTTGCAAAAGGAATGTATATTCCAATATCGTTTTTATTTTCACCCCCGACGAAAAAGAGGGATGACTCTTTTTCGACTCCCGACGCGATGACGCTTGGATCAAAATACTACCTACAACTTATATTATACTTAAAGGGCAAATACATATTATTCTTTTACTTTTTAGAGGTTTTTGGTAGTGTCAGGGTTTAATAAATTTTAAATTTAACTTTTATTGTAAAGGTTAAAGTACACTGCTATCTACACTTCAGTAAGTGGAAACAAAATCGTTCTGTGTCTCTCGATTGACTAGATTTAGTGCACTTACCACAATCCGTTCTATACTAAACCCCGGATCTTCAATCTTGTCCAAGAGAATGGATTTGTCATTTGCAGACTGCTTCAAGTATACTTTTCCCTGTAGCGATATATTTTGTATTTCAATGCTGCAAAAAACGAGTTATTCTTAAGTAAGTACTTATATATTTCTAATTATGAGGTATCGGAAAAAAACATAGGTATAGTCTTGACTGTAAAGAACTCACTCCGCTATGCCTTGTCCTTTTATGGGTACTGCTTCTTTAATATTTCCCTCCAACTCGTAATATTCTGTAAGAACACCCAATACGATTAGATTATTATTAGTAAATCCTTTATAAAATGAAACTTTACATCATTTTACCTGAATAAAACTTCAAGGATGGAATATCAATGTTCAATTCTACCGAAATGTCACTTTTGGAAAAGTTGAATTCTCTCAGCCGATAGTTTCCCAAACCAGTAAATTTTCCGTCGGTTATGTTCAAGTTGGCGCTGAAACATCATGACTTACATTAGGTATCATTAAAAAAAACTTTATGAGTGGCTTACCTGTCCTTTTTTCATAATATTTTTTTTTCTACACAACAGAGGATTTTTCTTTACGAGATTTTCACTGCACGGAACCGATTTCTGTCCCCATGCAAGCATATTTGCTGCGTTCAATTAAAAAGGGTATGCAGTCTCTGATTTATATAATCCTACTAATCCTACTTAATATTATAAATGCGAAAGTTTGTAACGATGGATGGATGGATGGATGGATGGATGTTTGTTACTCTTTCATGCAAAAAGTACTGAACGGATTTGGATGAAATTTGGCACACATATAGTTTATAACAAGGAATAACACATAGGATACTTTTATCCCGATATACCCACGGGGTCAAAACTTATGCGGATGAAACCGCGGGGCGCATGTAGTCTTAACATAAAATAAGATTTTTATAAGTACTTAAACTTTTGTCCTGCTGCTAATTTCACTTGTCTCCACTCAAATTTGTAAGGATCCAAAACGGGTACTCCGTTGTCAGCATCACCGTTCCGTATCAAGGTTCTTACTTGTTCCGAGAGGAGGTGAATCATAGACTCCGAGGTAAATTGCCTGTTGCTGATGGGGCTGGTGTCTGCGAAATATAAAAAAAACCGGCCAAGTGCGTCTCCGAACACGTACAATGAAGAGTTCCGTAGTATTAACAATTATTATTAATATATTATTATTAAAACAAGGCGATTAGGGTGTCTCAATACCACGAGTCCTGATAATTTACACAGCTCATAAACTAGTTAGAAACGCGTGATGGTACAAAATGCAAAAAAAACCTAGTTACACGTAAATCTCGTGTTGAACATGTTTTGTTTTGCATTATTTTCTAGATTTAATTCGTTTCTATAGGTATTTGTGACTGTGTGATGTTGTTGGTAAAACGGTTAAAGTTCACAACGAATTCTGTACTTCAATAAACGCGACTTATTAACCATTTGACATTTACCCGTAGCGGTACCGTCAACATTACATCTTCATAAATCAAAAGAGGTAGGCACCCACCACTACCGTAGCAACCGATGTTTTCATTTAAAGCCATCACCAACACTAAAAATGAGGTGAGAATTTTCATTTTCACACGACGCACTTGAAATTCGCAGTTTTATAATAAGGAGAGGTGAGACTGCCACAGGACAGTAAGAACTTTGCTCAAATTATTCTTACAAATGAATGTATTAATGGAACACTTTTGATGACTGCTACATGCAACGTCTATTTATAGAATACCGCGTTCTGTGATTTAAACCATAATTTAACCTGAAATCCTTATCGTTGCAGTTTCGAAATCTGGATTTCAATATCTGATTACGTATACCTACTTATCTGCTTTTGTAGTTTAATTTGTTTGTTTTAGATAAATATCTGTAGTATTTGGCCTACTAAATGAATAATTACGACATAATATTAAATAGGTACCTACTTACGCGGCACTTTTATGGTACCTATACGAGTAGTATCTAACATTACCACACATTCAAGCTGACCTGCTGAAAACAAAGCCAAGTTTTTGAGATATCCGTAAGATTGCAGACATTACTGGAGTTACTCAGGTGTTAAGTAGGTATTGTGAACTCCATGGGCCACACACAAGTAATAAGTTGTTTTTTATTTATTCGTCATATTCTCCTAGTCTAAACGAACGGTTAAACGGATTTAAAATTAACGTTCAATTGAACACTAGAGTCATCTTTACATATTTCTAGAGACATTTTTAGATATTTCTAGAGACATCTTTAGATATTTCTAGAGTCATCATTAGATATTTCTGGAGACATCTTTAGATATTTCTAGAGTCATCTTTAGATATTTCTAGAGACATCTTTAGTTATTAGTGGGACACGAATGATTTTTTATGCCTGATGTACCTCTTATAATGAATAGATCAGGCAAGCGAAGCTGTGGTTCAGTGTTGTATCAAAACTAACTGTTGGTATGGAATAGGGTTCAATGTCTTTCACGGTCAACATAGACCTCAATCAACGTTATACCTCCACCAACCATTGTCGAATCGTACATCAAACGTATCTAAACTAATTGAATTAATTTTCCCATGATGACTACAACGTTGTACCACGTCCTTGACACATTTAAAGATGAAAACGTTTTAAATGCATATCTGTGAGTGGATCGGCACACCCGTCTTCGTGAACCTAGTGCAGGGATGGCCAACCTATGTCATGTCACTGAAAATTCAGGGCAATGGGCACTGAGCGTTCTAAAACATAGGATTGAGGATTGAATTTTCGATTTTGTTAGTAATACAAATCTATAGCAAATTGAAATTTAAGTATATGGATGGGTACATATGACGGAGAAGGAAAACACCGTGAGGAAACCGGCATGTCCTAGAACCAAAAATTCGAAGACATGTGACATCTACCAACCTGCACTGGGCCCGCGTGGTGGATTACAGCCCATTCCCTCTCACAGAGAGGAGGCCTGTGTCCCAGCAGTGGTAACATTATAGGCTGGATTATGTATGGGTACCTATACCTAATCAAATTTCAATCCTAACTTATATTAGGCAGGCATATTATAAGTTGGGTGATTACATCGCTGATAAAAATGCTTGGCTCAATGCTGGTCCCGCTCCACAACCACAACCAATTGAATAATTAACATTTGAAAATACTGTTGGAGCAGCTGAACATTGTAAGACTATCTTTGCATTGTATAAATTCAACCTACGTTGTATAGTATAATTGCATTGCACAGGTGTGAGTACTATGTATAATAGAGCTACCATTTGCCGGTTATGTAATTGACTTGAATGGGTCCTGGCGGCTGAGAGTATGTCATGCTCACTCAGATGTCTCGCTGATGGTGGCGCGTGTGTTGGATCATTTAGCTCCCTTCAAAATGGTTGAGCTGAATGGTGCTAATCCATGCGTCATGCTCGTGAACGGGCGCCGTTAGTTGGGACTGGTCACCTCTTAGCGTCCTCGGCTTATTTGTAATTATTTTATTTAGAAATTGTTTTTGTTTCTCTTTTTACTATGGGCGCGTTTTTTTATTTTACATCGTCCTCACATTTAGTTATAATTTCAACATTATTTTTGTACTAATCTTTATGTATCAATTTAATTTAAAAGAGTGTCCATGGAGTTTCTTGCCCGTTCTTCTCCATAGGTACCTACTACGCTTTGGAATGGGCAACTAGCTTCATATTTCTAACTGACCGACTCCTTGACAATTCAAAAGTGCCTGTAAATGGTTTAATTGAAATAAATGCTTTGAGTTTGAGTTTGAGTTTGAGTTTATTATAAAGGCTCGTGCAGACTACGCCCGAATCTGCACGAGCCTTAAGACGCTGACAACACCTAAACCGCGGTCACTGTCAAATTCCATAGAAAAGAAAGAGAAGCGCGATGACACAACGCTTGTAGTTTATTGCAAAATATGAAGTAATTATCTATTTACTCAAAATTGAGTTGAGTAATCGAAAATAAAAAACAACCAAGTTCTGCATTCAAATAAGACGTTCTAGTTATTAATTAAATACGTAATGTATGTTGATATTTGATACAGATATTTTGGATTAGAACTCAAAGTAAGAGGTTAGTTTAACGTGTTTTGGTAACAACCAGGTTCTGGGAAATATTAATTAACATATATTTTTTCCGCTACCACAAACTATACAGATTTGGCATTTTTTTTTTCTTCAGCGAAGCCTATTTTGGTCAATTGGGTCTTGTCAGCGCCTTAAAGGCGAAAGTGAGTTTGTTTGTTACGCTTTCAGCTAAAACTACTGACCGGATTTGAATAAAATTTGGCACACGGGTGGACCATGACCTAGAGAAGAACATAGAGACAATAAATAACCTGGATCGCAGACAAAGTTATGGCCAACAGCTACTTTACTATATAAAATTGGTGTTAGAAGGGCTATTGGGCGTCGAGAAAATTCCTAAACTTTGGTGCCCAAGCGCACTCCAAAAGTAAGCTACTAACAATTGGCAATAGTCGTGTAGTGGCAAAAATATACTTGCAAAGCTCTTTCCATTGGTATATCTTATGGCTATTGGGCCTTGGGGTTTGTACCTACCCACAGTTCGTTGCCCATTCTCAGTTCTGTTTTAATTTTGCCTCACTTTTGTCAGATACCGGAGGCATGTGTCTTGGTTAATAGTCATTTAAGCCTTTCATTATTACGCACATGCAAACACATAACCCTGTCTTCGTTGTTGCTTAGTCGAACCCCAGGAACTGCAACAGGGTGTGGATGTGGAGCTGTGTCACAGACTATGCTCCAACTTCTATCCTGCCCCCAGAGAGCAGGATAGGAGATGGAGCTGCTGGAGCTGTGGAGCAGCCCCAAAACATGCAGCTAAAGTGACCTCTGCGCTGGAACCGTTAACGCATTGGAAGTGGCGAAGTTTTGGGCCAACAAAATTTAAATAACTGTCGTGCCAGTGACACGAAAAAGAAGAAGTCGGGTAAAAAGATTGGCCATCCCTGGCTAGGGTTTTATAGCACTATTGTAGAGTGTGACATTGCATAACGCTTAACCATAAAAGTCGAGACAGATTGTGTTCGCTGAAAAGGCATTCTAATTTATGGTCCACATGAGTCATTTATGTCGAAAACTACGATAGACATAAATGTTTCGATCGTTGACCTGGACGGCCTAGAAAATATGCTTTTTTTGTAACCAACAATTTAGATTCGCCCACCGCACCCGTCTAGCCCGAGAGCTCTTTACCCATTTGTTTACATTATGTGTCTAAAAATGCTGATGTTTACCTTTCAATGTCTATTTTTAGAGTTCATCACATTTATTAGGTTTTGATTACATAAGCCATGGTGGATAACTACGTAATGATTGTAGCATTGCATGGGTGTAGTGGATTATTATTTATTAGGTAGGTATTTTTGGGATTTCTATTAAATATATAGATATATATACCAAGGTGTAGGCTCTTGGTGTATATCTATAAAATAAATAAAATTTAATAGTGTGTTTGTAATTTCAAAATAACAGCTTTTTACTAAATACAAATAAAAGTATACGGTACTTATAATAAAACAATCAATTTTTAATCGTCCGTCTGTCTGTTCGTTCCGGGTAATCTCTAAAACGGCTGCACCGATTTTGACGGGACTTTCACTGGCAGATGTTCTGTAACTGATGTTCTAAGTAGCAATTTTTAAAATAAAACAACGTATTATAATGTCTATGAAATAGCCGAATACTACTTCTTATATGCCTAGTAGGTAAGTACTTAGGTAGGTTAGTTTCCAACGCTTTCCCGATCCTTAGGTCAGTCCTTTTTATTTTCTGGTTTTTCAGAAATGATTAGGTACGTCCTTGTAACTAATTATAATTACGTATAACGGTATTATTTATGTTCCAAAATCTGGCACACGCTTACGCATAGGTTTATTAGTAAACTATGTCCCATTTGACTATTAGCATTTTTTCGGGTTAATAAGTTGACAATAGTGCAGATTCCCTTGTTCACAAACTAAACTAAATTTAAGTTCAGTGCATCTTTTTCTTTCTATTTCATTAAGAAAAGGACAGAAGATAAATTTTAGTTTAGTCCTGTCAAATTAATCAGCCTCATCGCAGTCGTGCCCAGAAGACTGGCAGCAACATAAGCAGATAAAAATATTAGATTGTCCAGTCGGAAACAAGTTTCAAGGGTTTCTAGGACATCATAAAGAAAGTGACTTATTTTAAATTAATTGGGGAGAGGGGTTGACAACCGGAGGACAAAATCGCTCTTACCGACAGTTTTCTTCATGTCGGAATAATACACGGACGGAGCTGCGAACAGCTAGTGAAGACGATATAAGGAGACATACCTAAGTACTTAGGTAGGAACTGTAAACAAACAGAAAGGATACATCTGTCACGTCCATCCGTCCACCTATGAGTGATATCGACACATCTATACAAACGTCGACTCGATTTCTTCATCGATACTTACGACTGAGATTTATAGCTCCATATTATTTGTGTTCCGATTCGGCGCACGCGACGCCAGATGTCAAAAACTCATCATGGCGGACCAACAGCCGTTGACATCAGTAATAGTTTGAGTTGAGAGTATCGTGGAACTCGTAAATCAATTAGTGACTGACGCTTCGACTGTAAAATTATTTTTTATGCTCAATATGCCGTCTGTGATCAGTTTCATATAGGTCACCTAGAACTGGATGTAGGGCGTAACGGAAGGAAATGTCACTGTTATTAAAATAACATGTTAATTAACGAGGCCTTGCATCAAGTCTGAAATCAAAGAGGTCGTGGAGTATCAGTTGAATAATGCTGACTGAAACAGAACGCGGTACCTACTGTAAAGGTTTTCTGAAAAAGGTGATCTTGTCGCAGCAGGCTGGTAGGAAAATATCTTTGTTTCCATTCGATGGTTCAAGCGAATTTAAAATGAGTATTGAAAATAAGTAATTAAGTTTTGGTTACAATAAAATAATAGGGTTAGAATAAGCGCATGGAAGTGCGCACGTTTCTCTGAGAGAAACTGATAAATATGAAATAAATTTAATAGATCTTTGACAGTTGTTACGGGTCGTCAGAAGCTCGAAAGTCTGACAATCAGTCTTACCAAGGGGTATCGTGTTACCCAGTAGCTAGGTTGTGGAGGTCCGATAGGCAGTCGCTCCATGTAAAATACTGGTATTCAACTTTATCCGGTAAGACTGGAAGCCGACCCCAACATAGTTGGGAAAAGGCTAGGCAGAGGATGATAGATTTATCATCTAAGTATTATTATACGCCCCCACACTGTACAGCTAGTGCACTTCGAGCACTGTCAAATGAAAATCATGAATATATAAAGGAGGAATGTGGTTGGTTTGATTTGGTTGAGAGCTAAACCTACTCCTCATTTTTCTAAACCCTAACTAGGTTCTAGTTAATCGCTGCTGCTGTTTACTGAGACGTAGTACTGACGTCAACATATCCTAAGTACAACACATTTCTGGCACCAATGTCAAATGTGCCAATGATGAAACGACTGAAAACAGTCGACTTCGTTATTATTTTCATAGCGGCGCGGCGCCAACATTCTGAAACGTATACCTACGTATTTTTATGATTCTGTTTCTTAGACAAACGCGGTATACGAGTAAACGCGGCTTTTGTTGCCTGACACGCGACGTACTAAACGTACCAAATAATTCTACGTATAAACTAGGTAGGTATACGATGCGTTTCTATTTTTATCTGTAGGGTGCATTCCCGGGGGCCATGAACTCATGTCCCCCCCAAAATCATTCAAAAATTAAAAAAAAAATCAAAATGTTTATTTGCAAAGAAAACATAGTTTACAAGAGAAGATCTTACAGCCTTAAAGTCACTGTATTCTGCCTGCAAGCAAGCGTGCAAATTATTTATGTTTAAATGTCATGAATTCATAATTATTATGCAGATTATATTATTATTAGTACATTATTATTACATTATCATTACATTATTATCACACATTATTATTACACACAAATGTCATTAATTAATTTATAATAGATTCATTAAATAATACTCTCAACAAATATTTTTATGTTCTAAAAATTCCTTAATATTGTAGAAACACTTTTTTTGTAACCACTCTGATAATTGTGTTTTAAAAAGATTACCCTGCAACAATTTAAATTTGTTTGGTGTGGTATTATAAATTAATATACACTTAATGAACACATTTTTCTTATAAATATCTTTATGTCCAACTGGATTATATTAGAGGTTGCGAAACATATGCTATTGATATGCTTTTCTGTCGTGGTATAACCTCGGTATATTGCTTAAAATAATGCATGTGAGTCTTTGTAAAAGTGCAGATATCTCTAATATATATACAGGGCAGTGGAAGAATTTTCATCTTTTGAAAGAGTGGCTTACAACTATCTAAGAACCGTGCCCAGTTTATTACTCGGATACAGCATTTTTGGAGCTTGAAAACTCTGTCGGTATCGGTCGAGTTACCCCACATGATTAGTCCATGACTTAGAACAGATGAAACGTAACCATGGTAAGCTGCAAGAGCAGCTTCTACAGACATATTTTGTCTCAGCTTTTTTAAAGCAAACACAAACCTATCAAGTTTTTGACTTATATGCTCCACATGGCTTTTCCAATTCAGGTTTTTGTCTACATGAATTCATAATAAATATTTCATAATAATTGATCCACTTGCTGTATCTTTTCACCATTATACAGAATATCCCAAGCTAATGGTTTGCTATTATAGGAGTTAAATTCAATTAATTTTGTCTTGCCAACATTTATATTTAAGTTATTATTTTGCATCCAACTTATTACATCTTTTAGGGTGTTTTCCGTAGCTGATTGGTAGTCGCTTTTATCTTGACATTTTATGACAACTGTAGTATCATCTGCAAAAAGTATACATTTCTGCAAAGTGGCCTCTGGAACATCGTTTATATAAAGTAAGAAAAGTAAAGGACCGAGAATGCTACCCTTAGGCACGTCACACTTTTTTATTACCGCAATGGATTTGAATTTCTCTTTGGAATATATTCTGTCACTTTTCTTTACACCTATGGATATTTCGGTACACTGTTGCCTGTTTCCTAGATAACTAGATATCCATTCATATGCTTTTCCTCTAATACCGTAAAAGTCTAATTTGTTTAGTAGCTTGTAATGGTTAACAAAATCAAAGGCCTTACTCATGTCTAAAAACAGGGACACCGCAGGATTGCCATTGTTAATACTTTCTGCTAATACTTTTCTACTCTCAAGCTGTCGGGATCCTGAATGTGAAATTTAGGTGTCTTACTAACTAAAAACATTAAGGAAAAAAGCCCGTTTTAAAAATAAAGGATATAGGATGCAAAAGCGGGCGAAGCAAACACGGACATTTGAGTAGCACTACGCTCGGGTTAAAAGGCCAGTTTATAAAAGCTTTTCTTCATAACGCAACAAAGTAAGTTCTCTTTCTGTGTAATGGTCAAAATGGTTTACATACAAATTATCGCTGCCTCGGGAATAGCAGAAGTAATGTCGAGCGATGAACCTCCCTAAAAATATGGCATGTATTTAATCGAATCTCATTTAATTCCCATTTTGGTTTCCTAAAACTATATTATTGATTACTTTAATATAATGATTGGCCCTCTTCTTGTGGACCTCGAATGATTCCTATTTTGGGGTCCTAAAAATACTAAATACCCAAGTAACTGAGACTAACTTGGATGTAGCGATTGCCGGCCGCTACCACGGTACCGCTCACTACGCTCGCTTGGTTCGAGCGCGGTTTGACACTTTTTAACCTGATGTAACCCGTTTGGTCGGGGTACCCTACCTTAGTTACTGCGAACCAAGGCAGGAGGAGGTTTTGAGGGTTCATGTTCAAACCCCCCCGAAATGTGAGAAACCAGACTCTTAAATTTTTATTTGAGATTCTCTCTTACAATCTACTCTTATAATCTCTGTCACGCGTTTAATTTCTGATGATTATCCACGTCGGTTACCTTTTAAGTCAATTGGTATACCTATGTATGTAAAATTATAGGGGCTTATGACGCTGACAACGCCTAAACCGCGGTCACTGTCAGATTGCATAGAAAAGAGAGAGAAGCGCGATGACAAAACGCTTGTAATTTATTGCAAAATATGAAGCAATTATCTATTTACTCAAAACTGAGATGAGTAATCGAAAATAAAAAAAACAACCAAGTTCTGCATTGAAATAAGACGTTCTTGATATTAATTAAATACGTAACGCATGTTGATATTTAATACAGATATTTTGGATAAGAACTCAAGGTAAGAGGTTAGTTTAACGTTAGTTTGTATCGAGATTTTTTTTCAAAACGTGTTATGTTAACAACCAAGTTCTGGGAAATATGTTCAAAAGTAACATAATATTTTTTCCGCTACCACAAACTATACAGATTTGGCAATTGTTTTTCTTAAGAGAAGCCTATTTTGGTCATTTGCGTCTTGTCAGCGCCTTATGGCTAAATAATAACAGCCGCCCGGGTCGGTCGATCAGTGCTATTCTGTAACCTTCTCACCGTGAAAACTTAGGTGAAGTGAGCGTGGAGTGAATTTTCATTGTCATCCCACCTAATTCTTGGGATGGACCAAAGATTACATTTACAATCATAATTGAGATTTTAAGAATATTTTTATGCTAATTCTATTGATTATTTTATAAATTATTTCAAAGCTAGTATAGTTTGTTATTACAAACGCAATCCCATGACCCAATCGCGATGTGTTTTGAAGAAGCGATAGTGGATGCGACTGCGTCGTTATTCAGCGTTGTTGTATATGCTTTTGTTCTTAACAGTTACCTCCGCCCTTACGGGTTAGCTACATCTGAATGACTAAATTAACCCAAATCTATTAATTAAGAAGAGATAACCGAGTGTGTCAAGTGATCGAATGCTAAAAGTGTGCCTGACTGACGGACCTTAGAATTTATCCCCACACAAACTATGTGGGAACCTACCTACTTATGTGTGTGTACATACGCCATTTGAATAAAAAGACGTGCGGACTATTTAATAAGTACCTGTCTAATATTTTATTTTAGGTAGGTAAATACTGACCTACGCGTTGCCAATAACAAAAGAATATTCATAAAATCATTGTCATCAATACTATAAATAAATTCAACAGTGCAACATACACTCGCGCCGCGCGCACCGGCCGCCGGGCCGCTAGGCTCTCTTCATCCAGCCATAGTGAAGTGGTGTTGCTATGACAACGAGAATCGAGTGAAGTGATAAGATCACGACACAACTCGCGCGTCGCACTTACCGACTCACTTCACCTAGCCAAATCACTTCGACGCGGGTGGTTGCTATGACTACGAGAATCGGGTGAAGTGATAAGGTCACATCGCGCTTGCGCGTGAGGCGATTAATATCAAATTGAGTTTTGCGCGACAAACAAAAATTTGGTTTTACCACCTAACAAGATCCAAGATGGCGGCTGCAAAAATATTTCATCACGGGTGTCGTTTTCATGGTTTACGGGGGTTTTAAAGACGATAGTGAGGTCAAAATTAAAAACCAAGATGGCGGCGGCGAAAATTACCAGTTAAATAATTGCCAGGAATAAAAATAAAAACTCAATTGAGTTTCTGACTAAATTTTTGTTTTGCTATTTTACTTAAAAAAGACCCTAAACAGTAAAACCCCGTTTAAATGTCGCGTGATACACCATTGGTGCATAAGAACTTAGGTAGGAATCCGGAGTCTGGCGTTCAACGGGTATTAAATACTAGTTTTGGAATAATATAAAATGATCAATAGAATTAGTATAAAAATATTATTAAAATCTCGATTATGATTTTAAATGTAATGCTTGGTCAATCCCTAGCATCAGTGGGTTGACACTGACAGCTCACTCCACGCAAGTTTTCACGGTGAGATTTTTACAGAATCGACATCCTGGTTAAGCTACGCTTGCCGCGGTTGGTCCGTAGATGGTTGACCATCTTTACATAACAAGACCACTCCGTGCCTCGGAAAACATCGTGAGGAAACCGGCATGTCCTAGAACCAAAAAATTCGAAGACATGTGACATCTACCAACCCGCACTGGGCATGCGTGGTGGATTACGGCCCACTCCCTCTCACAGAGAGGAGGCCTGTATCCCAGCAGTGGGAACATTATAGGCTGATTATGTATATGTATGTATAGTCAAAAGAAACCTAACCTACACGAGGTGCTAAAATCAAAATAAAAAGTAATTTATTCAAAGGCTGAGAATCAGCACTTTTCAAACGTCAAAGTTACATAAGACAGTCCCCGAAAATGCCCGCCCTTTACCTACATTTTGCTTCGGGATACGGGGGCCTCGAATGTCAAGTGCCTAGGCGCCCAGGGTCTTTAAGTGCGGGCCTGGGGTTTTATTGAAATTGATAATTACTAAGCTCTTCATCAATTTGAACTGGGAATTAGAAGGTCTACAGGATCGGAAAATTTGTTATTAAAAAATAAAATATGTTCCGCAAAAATAACAAAAAATTAAAAAACACAATAAATATTTTTTTTTTATATAAATCGGAACTCTTTATTTACCCTCTTTGAAATCAGAAATTCTTAATTTATTCTAAAAAAAAGTTGGCAACCCTAACCCACACCCGTTTAAGAAGTTTTTACATTTAAATATTTCGCTAAAAATATTCCTTGGCACCCATAGTGACCTCCCCAAAATCTTGGGCTGCGACCGCGCCTGTGCTATCTCTGGAAATCTGTTTGATTACCTATCTCGTAGTATACCTACCTACTTACTTAAGTATTACCTTTTTTAAATCTTGTTGGACTAGGCTATTAATGGCTCCGATAAGGTCTTATTGAAACGTTCATCATAATTTCATTCCACAATAGGTCATTGTCACAGGAGTAATAAAAAAATTCAATCATCAAGATAGTCTTTCTGGTGTGTAATTGATACACACAAAGCTGCTCCCATGCACAAACCCAAATCTAATAAAAACTATCACTTGTTGTGCCATAAAATTATTGATTTTATGGCACAACAAGTGCGGTAATCGAACCCGCGATTGAAAGTGCAGCTGGTCAATCACTCCGCTGCTGCGTCAATCGAGCCTTTTTAGGGTACCGTAGTGAACAAGGAACCCTTATAGTTTCGCCATGTGACACTCTTAGTACTAGAAAGCTGTAATTTGGCATGGGTATACATGTTAATCATGCCTATAAAATCCCCCCAACAAAATCTTGAAAAAAATGTTTTTTTTTGTTATCGTTGGATAGGCCGTTCAAAAATATTGCGAGTTTGTGAAAACCATTTTTCGATTCAAGGATCGGTATTGAGTAAATCATACCTACCATTCATATATGAACATAGGCGCAATGTTGCCATTTAAATATTATATTTGTATAAAGATTTAGAATTTTTATTGTGTATTTATTTTATTTCTTATTTTGTATCTCATTTTATGCCGCACCGGTTGACGGCATCACGTCAACGCCGCCGGCTGTCGCTGAAAACCAGCGCTTGGCTCTGTCTCGCATAGGGTCGTAGCATTATGCTGAGCGATAGCCATTTTGCGTGGATGTGACGCATATTTTCGCCCGACTTGTTCTTTTTTTTTCATAAATATAAAGTTTACCTACTATAGCTGTCAATTTAAAGAAGTATGTATTAAGTTAACATACCTCGTGTCTATAATCTAGGTATGTGTGGTAACAATAAATCAGCTTTAACGCTTTTTTTAAACAACAGCGACTGAAGTACTCGCTGTTTCCAGCAGGTGTTGTGGAAACAATAAATTATTTTAGTTCGTATCTGTTTCCCGTGTCCGAGTTATTTCAGTCGAGGTCGGCTGTTGCCGGGCCCTATAAAGGTATGTTTGTTTATTGAGAAGGAAACTGTGACTACGCCGTAGAGGTCGATGAGGAAAATATAACAGTAACTGGGCTGGTTTCGTAGCGGATGCGAGAAAAGATGCTACGAATTAGGTAATAATAAAATTTGCTACGAAGAATCGTAGCAAATTATTACCTAATTTTCAGAAATAAAGCTCAATTTAAATTCTCGAAAAGCTTAATTTTTTTATTATAAGCAATTTTACCTATTTATACATATTTTACTTCGCATTTCAATGTACTTTTTCAAACGTAGTAACTCGTAGGTACCTATTGATATTCCTTACTCTTTTCCTAATATTCACTTGTATTTTATTTAGTTTAACCTTCTTATTAATAAAACATTCCTAACAAATCATTGATTTGTATAGGCAGACAGACGTGTTTGGGGTGAATAACGTTACATAGAGACCTACATACACACAAGTAATATTTAAAACTTCTGTAGCCTTTGAAAATGATTAATCAGGTTGCAATTGCAATAACTACAAAAGTCATAATAGTGGCCAGTTTGCTATTTATAGTGCACATAATACGACCAACAAAAACTATGTAGATATATCTACCAAGCACCAAAGTATCCAACAGACCAATCACCCCAGTACGACATATGGACTACCATAGACCATATGCACTCAAAAGTAATTAAATCTAGTGTATTGTGATGCTTTTGGACAGTATTTCGTCAATGAATAGACTACTATTTATTCCCAGCGAGCCGACTACATCTCGTGCAGTACACGTTGATCCGTGATACCATAGAGAGTCGAGTGCCTCCTTAGACGCGCGAAACGAATTCGAAATTCAATCTGAAAAAGTATTGTTATGAATTTTATATGACAGTTTAAAAATATTAGTGTTTAAAAAAAAATAAGATGTGGCGAACAGTTTTGGGTCTTTCAGTTTTCTTGTATGCGATAGTTTCGCACGTTACTACAGCGCCAACATATTATAACGGTGAGTTAAACTTAGTTTTTTTTTTATTAATTTCTTTTATGAAATACGTTTTTTTAACCCTATGGGTAGTAGATTATTCTATGTGTAAAGTTTTGCGCTCGGAGTCGGAAGGCAACTAAGATTTTTTGTAAAACATAACAAAGATTGAGATAGTCTCTCTCAGAAATTAAGGGCTTAAATCTACGATGAGAGTTTAATATACCAACGATGATCAGTTATTAATTTTAATACTCGCAAAAAGATTTTCAGATCTTCCCATACTTTTATTACCTACATCACGCTGCATTCCCTGCATGTTAGTGGTTGATTAAGGAACATAATTTATTTACGGGTGTAAAGAAGAATGTTCTACAGAGCTTTTATCTTTAGCAGCATTATAATAAATATCTGTAACTTAATCAAATAATCATATATGGTAAGGTATCGACTGTTTACGTTTCTACGCAATTCATTAACACGTTCAGACCCCGACCACATGAACTGTTAATGTTGTCCTACGGGGCAAATCATAGCCACCGGTGGTACAGTCAGCGTCAAAAATATCGGGACGAACCGACTGTTCAAAATGATCTCAACAACTAAGAAAATTAAACTTTATCTCGATTTGATAAAGTTCTTGTCAGAATGACAGTTGTCGCGTACATTCTTCATTTTGAAACAGTTCTTGTGTCATTGAGTTAATGTTAATAATATAAACCAAAAGTCTTGCCTTACAATGTCCTTGCCAATGCCTTAAAACGTGTTACGTTTTAAAACCGGCCAAGTGCGTGTCTGACCACGCCGGGCCATGAAGGGTTCCGTAGTTGGGAAGTTGGGATGAATTTATCCCAAAAACAAATTTAACATTGTAGTTGAAAAACTTGTTCTCCCGTACATCGATATAGGTATGCCACGGTCAATTCTCCAACTGCAAATTTGAGTTGGTTGACTCGTTAACTTGTAAAGCTTACTTAGCTGTGATAGTTTTCCTTTTAGTTTCATTATATGTACTACTACTGCCTTAAATTTTTTCACATATCCATGAACAATCTTTTAGCTGAAAGGGGGGGGGGGGGGGGACGACGACGACACTTGACTTTAACAAAAATTTGCACTTTAATGCTTAATATTACGCAAGCGGATCCTTGAATCGAAAAGTGGTGTTGATAGACCCGCAATATTTTTGAACTTTCTATCCAACCATACCCCACACTATGGGGTAGACGCGAAAAAAAATATCATCCCCACATTACGTGCAAGGGAGGTAAAAAATATTTTCAAGATTTTATTTTAGCACTTTGTCGCCGTGATTAATATGTGTAGGTACCTATGCCAAATTGCAGCTTTCTGGTACTAAGCGTCTCTGAGCTACAGCGGGGACAGACAGACAGACACACAGACAGACAGACGGACATGGCAAAACTATAAGGGTTCCTTGTTTACTACAGGAACCCTAAAAACAAAACACTCAAAACAATGTAAAATAATTATTGTTTAACAGCTGTAAAATCATTGTGTTCTTGACTCCTATACGTATCATGATCAAGAGCGGAACAAATAGGTGTCTATTACACTTATCCACATCGAATTCAGCACCAATTTACAGATGCTTGTTAAGTGAATGACCTACTTTTTTATCTAACTATATTTTGGTGATCATTTAGAACAAGCACTGCGTTTTATTAAAAATAATTACGCTGTATCTTTCTAATTTATAGAATTAAAATTGCCTTATACCTTATATTAACAGTTTATTTCTGATGTCGTTAAAAACTGCTGAACAAAACTTATTCAGAAAACGTAGCTGTGGATGCCCATTTGAATATATGTACTTGCAAATTGGGTGCTTTGATTTCAGTTTTTGACAAAAAACCCATTTGACAATACTTGTGGTTAATTTCCAAAAGTATCCATTGATTTGATTATTCGAATACCAGATATTCTAATTTTATTTATTTATGCACAATTTATTTTAAATCACCTTAAAAAGGTTTTTCATTTGACTAGATATCGAGGTTAATTTCATCATTAATTTCATTTCATTTATTTGCATACCATAATGTCTATAAAAGATTTTACATAAGGCTTAGAGCTAAAGTACAGTTATGGACCCTGTTAGGGCACAGCAACATAGTATTAACTGAAAATTAAAATTTTAAGATACAATTAAAAAAAAATACTAATCTTCTTCTTCTTTCTTCTTTTCTTCTTCTATTATTATTCTCATTCTTATGTGAACTTATAAAATACGTATTAATAGTTGTAGTTATTTAGATAAAGTTATTGTTAGTTTAGGGGTCTCTCTCGTATCGCGATGTGTAAACCCCTAATCAAGACTGCCCCGTCTGGTTGTAGAAGGTTACGGGTCCATTAATGAAAGTCTTTTATTAAGTTAATAATGTTTGTTTATTACATGGAAAACCCTTTAAGACAACCTTCTACGCAGACCAGTGCGCAGTAACTGGCTGGTCCCCATTCATACTTCTCGCTTGTATACATTTTTGCTTATCAAGCGTTCTGCGTTTACATTGTGTCGCTAATATGATCAAATTTAAATTAACAAAAAATAAAAGTAAATAGAAAAGATAAAGTTAAAAGTTAGAATGGTAAAAGTAAGAATAATGTTAATCAATATCAGTCATGTAGTTATTATTTCATGTAATGATATTATTATTTTATAATTATAGTTACCATTCAAGTATTAATTTATATTATAGTAGTTTCTGCTTAATAGAAACAGTTTTAATGTATTAATGAAAGTATTATATTTATTTGTGTTCCGAATTTGCTCCGGTAGCTTATTAAATAATTTTATTGACATTATAACATAACTACTAGAGGAATGCAATTTTAGTCGTGATGTTGGAATGTTTAGTCTGTGTTTGTGTCTTAGTATAATTTTGGTTTATAAATGTATTCTCTTTTTGTATAGACTTAGGTTAATTTTATAACCTTAATTTTCGTCGATGATTTTTCAGTTATTATTTAATAATATTATTAAAACAATAGATAAAGTTTGCTTGCTTGTTGGAAAAAGTGGTGAGATATAAAGTTGAAATCTTGAAGCAAGATGAATGTGTTGCTAAAACCCTTTAGTGAGTATTTGCGTAGAATTTATAAATTCTACGCAAATACTTACTCAGTATACTGAACAACCTTTGTTTACATCGTCATCAGATTCTTTTGGAACAAATAATAGGTACCTTACCTACTTAACAGCATAACTTATGTTAGTTTTGTTTTTCTTATTAACCAAAAATAACATAAGTTCACAACTCAAGAACTTGTTGACGTAATGGGGTTGGTTTACAATTAATATACAAGGGCATGGAAAATTGGTAGACATAAAGTAAGGCCAGCAGATTGTTTAGCTAGAGAAGTCTTTGTCTTGCTAGGTACCTAAGAAGTTCATTCAGTAAAATGATTTGAAACACCTGCGCATGATGTTCTAAAGTTCCAGCTGTCCTTTCATGTCGTCAGTTACCTACGGGTTTTCTGGAGAGACGTGAACTATTAATGCAATGCAATGGCATTAGAAATGAGGGTGATGACGGTGTAGTCTTCTGGCGCACCCAATTATTAAGTCTATCAGGTATAATCATCCTATGTCTCCGATCGTATAGGTGTTCGGCTGAACGGATTTGGATAACAATTGGCACACAGATAGTTAATAACCTAGATTAACACATAGGTAGTAGGTATAAATTAATCTCGGTAGTACATCTCCGTGGGGTAATTTCTGACCTCCACGCGTGCGAAGCCGCGGGTAAAAGCTAGTAGCATTTATAACGAAGTTAAAAGGAAAACTATCACAGCTAAGTAGGATTTACAAGTTAAGGAGTAATAGTCGACCAACTTACATTTGCAGTTAGAATATGGAGAAAACGGGATGAGAATGGAGAACATGTTTTTCAACTAAATACAATATTAAATTTATTCTTGGGATAAATAATTCATCCAAGCTACGGAACCCTTCATTTTACGTGGTCCGACACGCACATGGCCGGTTTTTTGTAAATAATAATATTACTTTCTAAGAGAAGCAGATTATGAGCCGGCTTATTGGTTGATTCGCACAAATGTACTCGCCCAAAACGGGCGAATCGACACTTAATTGGTCAAGGACGGCTAATGAGACACAATTGATTTTCTATTGCTTGACTCCGAATCGGTGTCGCGCGGGGCTTAACAGGTTAAATAATATTATTTTCGTACCAATAGCTCAAAAAAGTGACATTCTATGCCACAAAAAGCGAACATAACAATAGTCATTTTTAATCTGTTAAAAACAGGGAAGAAAATTGTACTGAATTTCATTCATCCTCTAGGGGGAGAATGTGATTTAAATTTGGAATACTTACCGAAATTTATACTGAACTACATCTGTGTTTACACCATTGAGTTTGTATAGGTATAAAGCATTATACATCTTTTTGAAAAAGGAATACGCATTTATTATGCAGTTATGATTATTAAATAAAATTACGAAAACCGACGAGGCCGTATGAGCCTTTGCTTTTCCGACAAAAAAATATTAGTCTAGGAATTTGCCGCGTTTTTGTTTTCTTCAAATACATAAACGTTAAGTTTATTTTAATTTATTTTTATAAATAAGTTAATGTTCTAAAAATACGTTACGATGTAAAATCAAAGCGACAGTGACAGTGAATTGTCTGATTCCATCAGTGCAAATGCTGCCGCAATGATAGATAATTTGCTTCCAACAAAATCCAAGGAAAATTATTTAAAAACTTATGAAGAATTTTCAACGCGGAGAAGTGCGAAAGGCCTATCAATTTCAGAATCAATACTTCTTGTCTATTTTGATTATTTATCCAAGCCAAAGAATCCGAATACACTCTGATGCATATACTCAAAACTGAAAGCTACAATAAGCATCAAACACAGCATTGAAATAAATAGATTCACGAAATTACTGGCTTTTTTAAAAAGAAAATCAGAAGGACATTGCGCAAAGAAGTCTAAAATTTTTACGACTCAAAATGTGGAAAAATTTCTTAATGAAGCTCCTGACGAAATTTTTCTGGCCATTAAAGTAAGTATACATGATTTAACTATGAATATTTCATATCTTAGTAATGGTAGTTATTCTATATATTTACCTGTTTTTTATCTTTGTTATAGGTGGCCTTAACTTTTGGACTCAATGGTGCTTGCCGCGGATGTGAATTTGTAAACTTAAAGGTGGAGGACGTTAAAAATCATTCCAATGAGTTGCTGCTGATTAATGTAAAGGAAACTAAGACAAAGAAAAATCGGTCATTCATTGTACAAGGACAATATACTAAAATCATTCATAAATAGGTACCAAGTATTACGTCCCACCAACATGGAAAACAATAGATTTTTTATAAACTATTGGAATGGGAAATGTACTCGACAAGCCATCGGAAAAAATAAAGTTAGCAATATGCCAAAGGAAATTGCTAAATATTTAAAATTTAAAGATGTTGAACTCTACACTGGTCACTGCTTTAGAAGAACTTCGGCGACTTTCTTGGCGGATTCAGGGGCGGACATTACGTCAATAAAAAGACACGGTGGTTGGAGCTCTGATGGAGTAGCTGAGGATTATATCGAAAGCTCAATGGCGAATAAAACCATATTAAGCAGTCAAATTAACAAAAATATAAAACTTAATCCATCAGAGCCACAACCATCAACTTCCGGCATCTTATCTTCGTCCGTAACTCACGATGCACCACCACCACTATCTCCGACGTATACTATCTACAATGAAACGCAAGTTCCTCAGACGCAAGAACAGAGAAATACTCAAATCAACTCATCAACAATAAATATACCAAACAAAAATGTAACTCTCTCTATCAATAATTGGACCAATTGTTTCGAATGTTAACTTTTACTTTTAATTGTCATTATTTTTAATAAATGCTTATCTCATATTATTATTGTGTTCATTTTTTCGCAAATGGTACGAAAAGTAGAGTATTTTCCTCGGTGATAAAGCTGTCTTAGTCTTGGGTGAACTTAAATCCCTCGCTACACTCGCGATTTAAATTGTCACCGGCGACAGAAGACACTGCTTTATCCCCTTGGTTAATAATCTACTATTTTTCTGTATGCGATTCGCTTGAAATCAAAATCAAAATATTTTATTTCATATTAACTTACATGGGCACTTATGGAACGAAGAAGCTAGGTGCACGGTTCTAATTGGTCGTTTCCTATGAAGAAGAGCCGGCAAGAAACTCCACGACTCCACGGTTACTCTTTTAACAATAGTTGGCATATAGAATGTTTTCAAATTACAGTGTTAAGGCTTCTGCATACTGAGGCGATATCGCGGGCGCGACAGGCAGCAATATGCCTGTCGCGAACGCGATATCGCCCCAGTCTGTAAGAGCCATTAATAGGTATGGGAGGACAGTGTAGGCCTGTCAACAAGTACCTACAAGTGCCTACCAGGTACTTACCAAAATCGAAAATGGTCAATAAATCTACAGTCTACAAGGCCTACAACGTTCTCACATTCATACAGATGATAAATAAAGAAGTAAAAGTAAAAACATATTTAAACCAAAATATGACATGCTGTTATAAAGTACTGACTTATTCCACGCACAAGCTATGACTTCCTGTTCCACACTTCCGTCTCTTTTCACGAAATCACTCCCACAGTAAGCGAGAGGAAAGATGTTTCACATAAAAATATATGGCTGTGTGACATCCGGACGGATGGACGCATAGATTTAGTACCTACTACCTACAGACGGACTGACGGCCATGATCAAATAATAAGGGTTCTGTTTTTGCCATTTGGCTGCAGAATCCTAAAAACGTACTGTTCCTCAGCCCTCGGAGTGTTGTCTTTCGGTGAGAAGAGAGAAACCCAAATACATAACACAAAATTTCAAACTTGAATTACTTGGATTTTTTTTAACCTTCACAGCACGAGGCCCAAGCTATACGCTGTCGAATGTTCCCGAACAACTGCAGCGCAAACCTTACATCGAGGTGCGCAACTCGACGTACCACGGCAGTGGGCCGCGTGAGGAAGCGCGGGCTATGTGTTCCGTCAAGACACAGGAAGTCAATGCTACAGCCAACGCCACTATTACAAGGAGGCTGCATGGAGTCGTTACTTCTAGTAAGTCTATCTTCGTGATAATGCATGTTATGATAAGTGGTACCATTTTTTTTTGAGGAACAGCGCAAGTCGTTGATCCAGATATCGGGGTAGTAATAAGGCAGCAAACACATGAGTTAGCACTTATTTAAGAGTAGATAAAACCAGTAAGACACATGAGGTCAACGCCACCGTTAGCTAATTCATCTCTGCACAATTTTGCACATACACACATTGATTCATTGAGTTATTGCCCCGAGAAAAATGCGTAAGTGGCGGGTGCGAGACGTTTGATAGAGCAACTAAAACGCCGCAGACTGTTTCAAGTTAATCTCCCCTACAATCAAACATTTGGAACATTCGAATCTGTTCAATTAAAACTCGGGCGGCGCAATAGCAGGCAATTATAGGCTCCAGGGCTAAGCTCCTTAGCGAGTTTTTTTAGTGCGGATTTCACCAATGAAACTGAGTGCGTTCAGCACTGCCACTTACTCGTCTAAAGCGCGTTCAAGATTTGTCAGTGTCAATATGTGTAGTGGAATATTGACACTGACAGCTCTTGAACGCAGTTTAGATGTGCTGAAAGCGTTCAGCTCCAGCTCCATTGGTGAATTCCGCACAAAAAAAAAAACATTAATTTTACAAAATAAACTGAACGTGTTCAGCGTTCAGTTTTATTGGTGAAATTCACCCTTTCTAGTTAGTTTAGGATTTAATTCCTGCTTAGTTTTGCTTGCTACTATTGTTTTGTGTTCAGACCCGGAACAACAGCACATCATATTATGTAATACTGGATAGCAAAGTTCTTCATTATTGCCGCGTTTACACTACACTAGCCCTAACGAAGAATGTCTTTATCTGAGGCAAGAAAGTCGGGATATTTAGATTCGATATCGCAATAGTCAAGTATATCGTAGAATACCTCTCACACTAATTATAATAAGACCATTTATTTTCTGTTTTCAGGAGAGCTCCACAGTTCGATTCAGCGCCTGGAAGTGATAATTTACGGTCAAATGCAGCAGCTGTGGCAGAGTTTGGACGCGTTGCGCAGTCAGATCGCCGGCAGGGTCCCACGATCTAATAATATTAATAATAATGTGTACCCCTCTAGGGATACTGTGTCGTTCAGATACCAACCAGCACATACATACCAACCCCAGGCACTGTGATTTGTAGAAAAAGCATTTTTTTTAAAGTGAAAGTGGATTCACTTTCGACTAGAGTAGACTTGCATTAATCGAGGAAATGTAGCACCCAGACATGTCTTCTGTATGTTACTCGAATATAAATAGCTGTCCTCGTAATTCCTTTGGGCACCACTTTTGACAAAAACTTCTAGTAAATTGAAACTACACTAAGGTTGAAACTAGGAATCTGTCACATTGATCTTAAAGCAATACTAGCTTTTGCCCGCGGCTTCGCTCGCTTTCGGTGTATATCCCTAGGAAACAGTACTTTCTTCTGGATGAAAGGTGTCTCTATGTACCTATGTCCTTTTACTGTACTCCTGAAAACGTGTATGCAAAATTTCATGATGATCGGCTGAGAAGTTAAGATGCAAAAGCGTAACAAACAAACAAACTCACCTTCGCATTTATAATATTAGTTAAGGAATAGGATGACGTGCTCGTGATATGCAACGTTAGGGTGGTAATGCAATAACGAGATCTACTATACAAACAAATAAAGGTTAGGTTTTCGTAGGGAGTTGGGAGAATATTGTTTATTTTTTGTGTTCAGAACACTACAAATAGATCTTTATCTCAAAGTCATTGCACAAGAGATATCCACAAGGTAATCTGAAATCTAATTAGAGTGCCAATAATGAAATTATAACGATTAGGGGAAACATACACTGCTTACCTACCTATTATTTTGCCAGTGTGTATAAAGTTCTTCTGAATTCCGCGCCGTCCTAGAGTAGGTAACCGACTGAGGGCGAATTTGACTAAACATTTACTATGTACCTAGTAGATATGTCTTATCCCGCGAAATAAAGTTGATTTTTTGAGTTTTGTCCATACACACAAACTGTCAGACGGCAATTTTATTCCACAGATAAAAATATAAATCCAGGCCTAAGAGCGAATTTGACCAAACTTTTATACCCAGTATAAGCCTTATTTTATTAAAGAACGAATATAGGTATGAAGATAGTGTTTTTTTGCTAATGTGTGAACCTATACTCCATTTATTATAACATTAGAAAAATAACGGATATCACCGTTTCGTTATTTCGATATAAACGTATAATAAACTCACTTATTTCACGATAATTATAAAGCGATATATCTATTTACCATAAACATTTAAAAAATATTCAAAAATGCAGTAATTTCTACAATATTACACAATAACTGTCGTTATTTTTCTTATGCAGTAATAAATGGAGTTCATGCGAATAATGTCGACACCTAATATGTATTGATTAAAATGTGATGAGTTAGGTACCTTTGTGATGGAAAATTGAGGAATATGTGACCAGTTGTATAAAAAAAAAATTAAATTATTTATGAAGTTCAATTTATTAACAATTAGTAACTGAATAATTCAGCAGCTTACGGGCTCAAATTCACATCGGTGTGGTTAAACGAACTTGAGCCGTAATAACAATAAACAAATACCTCGTTAGTTACAATAGTTAAGTTAAATGATGTAAAACTAAATGTCGTTATTAATAAATATTAACAAACAAATTATTATGCATTTATCTCTAAAATTATATTTAGAATTTTGCATTAGAATGTATGTACTTATAAAAATACAGAGATTCTATTAGACTATTCATTTATAATTTAAATACCTTTATTCCGATAATGGCGCGGTTTCTATAGAAAATCGTACAACTGCAGGAATTACTGGTTTGCCTACACTACCTTATAAACGACACATGGACGGATTATTACATTTTGTGGATTTACTACTAGAACAGTAATTCATTATTTAACTGATAAAATACAATAAATAAAGACCTCACTTTACTTCCAATATAAATGTTTTGTTCGTTCAGATTTAATCACAAGTGCGTACGATTCGGATTATAATGTTTTCGTGCACATTTATATAACTAACAGATTACAATATCATAATATTGTTAGACGATAGACATACGTGTAGGTAACAGGTGTTAGATTCAATCAATCGTATCTTTTGATCGAATAGATCACCGATGAAGACAATTTCAAATAAAATATTACCTACTTAAAATAAGGCATTTAATTTGTTGAAGACAATATTTTTGGAATACAAATATAAAACATGTAACAAAAACCCTGTCCAATCCGAAAGCGGTACATAGGTACTGCAATAAAATTACCAAAATGTAATAAAAAATCTTATTACTTATTATTGAAAAAAAAAAAAAAAAATGCTATTTAAATTCACATTTTTAGTACCAAAACTACCCCAATTCCATTAAAAATTAGCAACATTTCAACAGGGGTATAAGTTATGACTTGTAGACACCCGCTAAACGACGGCCGCCCGCGCCCCATGGTACTAACACGGTAAAAATCCCCTTTGGAAAAAAAAATGCGGCGTAAGTGTAAATTACCACATGAATAGACTCTCAGTACTATACCTAACAACATCCTCACGGACCGGGAAAGTTTTTGTTACATATTGTAGTGTGTTTGATAACATAATAACCATCAGAGAAGTTATGTAAAAACACAAGTACCCACTTAGAAATAATTTATTTGTTACAAGCTGCCAACGATGTACAATCGATAGTATTATGAGGGTAGTTCGCATTAAAACTTTACTTCACTTCGCTGAATAATAGAATCTAAAGGAGATAATTATTTTCTGCAGATTGGGTAGTTACACCAATAGTTACATTGCTACAAGGATATTTTGCTCGAATGACGTTAATAGGAGGGAGCTTTTGGTAAACATTTGTTCCATATTGTATAGTGAAATGTGTTGAAACAACAAGATGGTTAGTTCCGATTTCGGCCACGCGCCAAAGGATGCTTGTAGCGTTGTGCATAGGAGCAAGTAGGGTGCGGTGTCAAGCGGCAGACGCTTGCATGTAGCGGCGCAGTTCCTCCTGCGTGTCGAAGATCATGACGGGGAATGGCGAGCCGGGCACGTGCCGGCCGGCCCATCGGACTTCCACGCGGTAGTCGCCGGGCTCGGTGGGAGAAAACTGTGGGCAATATAATGTTTTGTTATGGAGTTATGTCTTATTTGATGCAGGCTTCGCAGAGTGATTTCAGATTTAAAAGGTCATATAAATACAACAATACTTATGTATTGTACACCTAGAATATTGTTTACATCCCATCTATTCGAAATGAGGCGAAGGGTTCCTCGATAAGTGCAAGCTTAATAACAGTGACAAAATTACTTTTGAATTTGGAACACTACTTATTTAATTTAAAAAGTTTGAACGCAATTCGCTTCGATAAAGTCCCGGCCGTTAATAAAAAAAGCGCTTGGTTAACCAATGCCGCGTCTGCCGACGCGGCATTGGTTAACCAAATAAAAAGAAAATGTAGAAACTTCTTATTCGTTTTTCCATTACTTTTTGTCAAAATATTACTGACAATTTTAATTTGATATTAGTATAAATTTGTAATTTGGTTATGTAAATATAAATGTTCGTCACTACTAAAAGCATCTCTTATTTATTTTTCTCACAGAGGTAGACAAAAAGCAGAGTGTGCCACAAGATACCAAAATTATTTTAACCTCGAGCGACGTACTTTGAATCCCTCGCTACGCTTAGTATTCAACTCTAGAATCCTTCGCTTCGCTCTGGATTCAAACAATCGCTCTTGCCCTCAATACATCATTTTAATCCCTTGTGACACAATCTACTATTTTCTCATAGAGGGGCATGAAAAGCAGAGTGCGCCACACGGTACCAAAATTATTTAACCTCGAGCGACGTAATTTGAATCCCTCGCTACGCTTAGGATTCTACTCTAGAATCCATCGCTAGGCTCGGGATTCTACTCTAGAATCCTTCGCTTCGCTCTGGATTCAGACAATTGCTTTCGCCCTCAATACATTATTTTGGTCCCTTATGACACAATCTACTATTATTGTTGCTACATGTAAATAAAGTTGGTTAAAATTTCAAGTGTCTCTGCAACTTACCTCTTTGCTGCAGAGATTATTTTAGAGAAAAGTGTAACACGGACAGACATAACTAAACTATGTACAAGAACTAATTAGCTAACCCAACAGCTGGAAACTTAACGGCCGAGAGTGTTTTGAAAATGGTATATTGTGGGGTTTTAATTAGCTGCAAATAACACACAACATTTAAATCTGATATGAAGATAGCAGCGCTTCGACACTTATTTTTAAATTTCGCAGCATCATGCTGAGATAGGAGCCTTTTGGCCTCGTACAGGACTTTCGGCTTTTACTTTTGTGTTTTTTTTTTAGATTTCTATGAGTGTGTTTTATATTAATTTGTGATCTTCCTATGTGAGTCTTATAAATACTTTTTCTTTCTTTCAAACACGTGTACATTGTGAAATAATTGGGAAATTACCTAAACTTATTCCAGTCATTGGAGCCCTTCGGATGGACCTACGCAGTAGAAATGTAGCCTTATCCATTACAAACACATAATAAAGGAATGTTTTGGCATACAACGCAATAACAATATACATAAAATAGGTATACTGTATTATAGAATGATAAGCTGATAGATAAAGGATAGTCCGACTTAACAGATCCTTATCAGAGTTACTTAGCATTTACTATTAACTATCGTCATTACTAACGTAAGTAGTGTATGTACACGTCAATTAATATAGTTTTAGGGTTCCGTACCTCAAAAGGTAAAAACGGAACCCTTACAGGAAGGATCACTCGTGTGTCTGTCTGTCTGTCACAGCCGATTTGCTCCGAATCTATTGGACCAATTAAATTGAAATTTGGTATACATATGAATTTGGACCCAAACATGGAAGTGTAACGTAAATATATATTTTTAAATATGGCGGAATTTTGAATATTCACTTTTGGGAGACCATTTAGAAAAAAAAAAGTTTTACAAACTGTACCGTGTGACACGTTAAATGACAGGGCTTACTGTGTGTTATTAAGACGCTGACAACACCTAAACCGCGGTCACTGTCAGATTGCATAGATAAGAAAGAGAAGCGAGATGACACAACGCTTGTAATTTATTGCAAAATATGAAGCAATTATCTATTTACTCAAAATTGAATGGAGTAATCGAAAATAAAAAACAAGTTCTGCATTCAAATAAGACGTTCTTGTTATTAATTAAATACGTAACGTATAGTGATATTTAATACAGATATTTTGGATTAGAGGTAAGAGGTTAGTTTAATGTTAGTTTGTATCGACACTTTTTTTTTAAAACTTGTTTTGGTAACAACCAAGTTCTGGGAAATATGTTCAAAATTAACATATATTTTTCCGCTACCACAAACTATACAGATTTGGCAATTTACTTTCTTAAGAAAAACCTATTTTGGTCGATTGGGTCTTGTCAGCGCCTTAATAGATTACAGGAAAACCTATAATAAGTTTATGGTCCGCTAAACCCCCGAACGGCGCGCGGTATGCCAGTTAGCCCAAACCGTCAAGCCCCGCCGGCGCGCGGTTTGCAACTCTATTATAACGGAGGAGCACCTTATTGCATTATAATACAGTTGCAAACCGCGTGGCCCAAGACTCCTATTCGGTGTCAGTGGGGACTGAAGGGTTCGGGAGTGCGACTCCTATTCGGAGTCAGTGAGGAGTTACCGGTTAAAATAACAAGGTAAATATCTCAATAATGTGCGTATAAACTTACATTTGCAATTGGAATGTATGGGAGAAAATGTTTTTCAACTACAATGTTAAGTTTGTTCTTGGTATAAATTCATGCCAACTATGGAACCCTTCATCGTGCGTGGTCCGACACGCACATGGCCGGTTTTTTTTTAATAAACAACTATATACAGCTCAATAATAACTCGTTTTGTCAGTCAATAGACGCATAACGAAATCAAATTGAGTACTAAAGGTACACCTAAGTAGGTACTTATATTTTATTTTTGATTTGCAAGTAAGAAACCTCTTAATAAAAAAAAGAAAATAGGCAGTCATGGGGACTGCCGACAGCAGTGAAATTTTAAAACTTTGAACAGCACATGATACAGTTGAGTATATACAATGTAATGTATTAGTGTAGTTATATATGCGTATACATACGTACACATGGCGCTGCGCGTCGCCAGTCTGGCGCAACACGTCACATTAGCTCGTCGGTGACGCGAATCCATAAGATTTGCCCCTACCAAACATCACTCAACGCGGCTAAAGAAGTTTACACTTCAATGGTCAACACACTCAATCTTAATAATTACAACGTTTTAGGTATTATTCTTATTGATAAGAGACTATATTTTTTTCCATTCCAACGCTTTTTGGATAAATTCTATCATTACATTTTTAGTCAACAACCGTCTCGTCTGTCTGTCATGGCCCTTTTTCTCAGGAACGCGTGGAGGTATCAAGTTGAAATTAATGTCAAATACGTAGGTCTACGTTTCCTTGGAGCTCTAAAATAAATCAAGCTTCTAAGTCAATGCAATAAAAAAATACAGCCATTTATGCGACATATTTTGATACTCGCAAATAAATCAAAAACAAAACCTTTACGGTACTTCCCGTTGACTTAGAATCATGAAATTTGGCAAGAAGTAGGGTCTTACAGTAGACGTAAAGGAAAATTCCGCAATTTGTTCATTTGTAGTTTTATCAGATAAAAAATAAAACGATTACAAAGTTACCTACATTTGTAGTTGCAGAATTGACCGTGATGTATATCGTGTCGATGTATGGGAGAACACATTTTTCAATTACAATGTAAAATTCGTTTTTGGGATAAATTCATCCCAACTACGCAACCCTTCATTGTACGTTGTCCGACACGCACTTGGCCGTTTTTTTTGTATTGGACAATACCTGTGACTCTTCTGTAACGGATAAGTGATGGGTCTTCTTTACACCTTGTACTTCTAAAAACTCCATAAAACTCAAACTCACTTTGCAAAGTATAGTGCGATCCTTCTGGCTCTCTCGCTGCATTTCAACGCGGAAGGCGCCCTTGGGCCCGCGCACGCGCACGGTGAGCTGCCCCGCGCCCGCGCCGCGCGTGTCGCACAGGAAACGAGACTGGAACGTCGCCAGCACTCCTGGTTCTACGCCCGGCCCGTATACACGGACCTAAGTCATGTTCAAATGATTAGTATCAATAGGTATCTAGACTGAAATATTTAAAGGACAAAGTAATATAAATCTGTCGTTTATAGGCGGTGCTACTTCTTAAATAAGATCCTCTCCCTGTTTTATGTATGTAATCAGATATTTCAACGTTTTTTCATGTAAGATACATAAGCAGTTCAATCACTAATCCATTTACTAAGCATTATTAATTAACTTAACAGACGGGCTTATGGTTAAGTAATATCAACCGCACGGGTCGCTCGATCAGATTAAGCTACGCTTGCTGCGGTTAGTCCGTGGATGGGTGACTATCTTTACATACCCAAGACCCGGCTGTAATTCGTGGATCTTTGACAGTCGTTACGGGTCGTCAGAAGCCCGAAAGTCTGACAAGTGGTATCGTATTACCCAGTAACTGGGTTGTGGAGGTCAGATAGGCAATTGCTCTATTTAAAATACTGGTATTTAGCTGGATCCGGTTAGACTGGCAGCCGACCCCAACATAGTTGAAGGCTGACCACATAACTTAATATCGACGGTACATGACCAATTACAATACTTAAAGACAAACAAATACATAAAGACAAATGACACGTGCACCTGTCTGCCGAGCTTACGATCAGAATAATAATCTCAGATATTACAACATCTAATATTCAAAGAGAGCAGTGGTGGCCAGTGGTAACGGCTGCGACTTACGAGTTGTAGGGCGTGGGTTCCAACCCACACAGGCTTTACTTTGTGTAAATTATTTCATCACCACTGCTCACAAAACGGTGAAGTAAAAACATCGTGAGGAAACCGGCATGTCCTAGAACCAAAATTTCGAAGACATGTGACATCTACCAACCTGCACTGGGCCCGCGTGGTGGATTAAGGCCCACTCCCTCTCACAGAGAAGAGGCCTATGTCCCAGCAGTGGGAACATTATGGGCTGATTATTATATATTCAATATAAAATATAAGCTAAGTCAGTTGGAAACTTACAAAGGAATAGAAACAAAAAGTACCTTCGAAGGGTCGGGAGCGCCGGCCACTTTGAGCACAAATGGCGAGCCGGGCACGTGTTCCCCAGCGAACTGTATGCTCAGCATGTGTCGGCCCGCTTCCGCTGGCTTCACGTTCAGCGTGAACGTGCCGTCTCCATGCTCGTACAGTTCGCAGTATGCGACCTGGGGAAATTACCCATGGTTAGATGCAAATCAACGCATACAAAATTCGCATAATATTCGGTATCTCAATTTAAACCAATGTGCATAATCTGTGGGTATAAAACGAGTGACGGGGTTAGTTCTTAAATCCCCCGATATGTTGAGATTAAAGGTGTCTTCGATGTCATGCAATAAAGTTGTTTGTATTTATATCCGCAAAATATATGGTGGTTTACACAAGGTACAGATATTCTATTTCACGAAGTCCGTTCGGCTTTGATTGTAGTAGTGACGTATCCCGACAAGCGCGCTTGTGTGTGTAAAAGTAGGTAACGTTAGCAAAAAAATCTGATATATATTCAAGTCGAGATTTAATAATCTAAATAAAATTTTGGTTTTAAAAGTATATACATTTTGTAAATAAATTAGATTAGGTTGCAATAAATACAAAAATATTAAGAATATGTAGGCATTTAATTAAGCATTGGTGTTACAGAATGGAAACGAAACAAGTAGGACTATTCAGTATTTTCAATCACTATCAGATAAATTTTCGATTTCCGATTCCGTTTTGCTGTCGTCAGAATCATCTTGTACATTGATTATAAATTCAAAATCGAGATCAAAATATTTCAAGTAGTCTTTTTCAATTTTTTCAACATGAGCACAAGTTTTTTGCCACGTTTCACTGCTAACTTGGCCCAAACTTTCATTGATCAGTCTTTCCGTATTCGTCATGTTTTGCTCGATATTTTTAGATGCGACATAATTTTTAACGATCCCCCAAATATTTTCAATCGCATTTAATTCTGGGTGATAAGGGGGAAGGCGTAAAACATCAAAACCCTTGCTTTTTATAAAATCGTCAATCTTGTAGATTACGTGTTGGGCTTTGTACTTCTTTATTGTATCGTACAATTCCAATTTAAGAAGAGATTCATCAAATGCTATACCCTTATCCCTGAGCCATTGCTGCATATCGGCTTTCTTTGTAGATTGCGTCGGTAGTCGTTCAGCCCGTGTGTTGTGATAAGATGCATTGTCTAAGACAATGACAGAGCGCGGAAGTAAATTGGGTAGCAACTTTTCATTTAGCCATTTTACATAGTTATCATAGCTCATATTTGAACGATAATCACCAGCTGTTGAGTTGGCCTTATAAACCAAGGAAGCATTTTCAATAAAACCATCCTTGGTTCCCGCGTGCACTAAAATAAAGCGAGTGCCTGTGCTAATTTTTTTTAAAAACGGAGTTCTTTCCTTTTTTTTGCCCAGGTGTTGTTTCGCACGTGTGTCGAAAGGACGTAGCTCTCATCGGTGTAGACAATGGGCCGACTTTGAGAGCGGTACTCTGTTATTTTTTTTAAATATTTTAAACGCCACATTTGTATATCATGACGCTCCGTCAAGACTTTACGGTTGTTCTCTGTTTTGCACCACTTGTAACCTAATTTCAACAGTAACTTGCGAACAATCTCAACAACCTTCGAATCCGATTTTTTCATTCAATGCTGTTCTTAACTTAGCTAATGTTGGAATTTCTTTATGGACAATATGGAAATCTTGTACAGTACTGCGAACCACATCGGCTGTAAAATTATCTATATCCACTTTATTATCTCCTTTTCTTCATAGGTGAAGTGAATTTTGATGAAGTGGATGGCAATTCCTTCTCTTCTTTTAATATTCTTTGAACTGTTTTTTGGCTCGCACCCGTAGCTTCAGCTGTACGGAGTGTAATGTCTCGTAAATGAGACAAATCACAGTTGAGTTCCATTAATGATTTTGTAAATTCATATTCTTCTCGCAGAAAATGATAAACACTAGCTATCATGTTTCGACCCTAAAACAAAATGTAATCAAAATAATTAAGTAATATAAACATTTTATAACACAAAAAAACATTCATTTTATAAATACTTCTATTGCTATATTAAGTATCTTTGTATAACATTTTAATTGAAAACGTATAAATAAATATTACCTCACTATGGACAACTCTTCTTCGTTTTGTTGCCATGCTGACCTTACTCCGTGAAACAATTTGGCGCGAACTAAAAACCACTACTGATCCGGACCGTGTCCCGATCGACACTGAGCGCTCTCGAGGTTACGCACACAAAAACAATGTGCATGTGCACGCTTGACAACATTCATAGCCAAACGGACTTCGTGACATAGAACATCTATACAAGATGACTCTTGTGATATATAATTCAAAACCTGACGCTTTTTGCCTTGTATACTAGTTCGTTTTGTATTAGTAAGTAACTTAATCTGTGTAGTCGCGTATGTGAGTGTGTATGTGTGTACCTTGTTGGGCCCGCTGCAGTGCGCGGTGAGCTCGCCGGGCCCGGCGCGGCGCGTGTCGAGCCAGGCGCGGATGTCGCGGCCCAGCACGCCGCCCGCCAGCCCCGCGCCCGAGCACACCACGCGCGCCGCGTCGCCGCGCTCCGAGCCGGCCGACACGTTCACTGTGAGTGGGCAGCCTGTTCATAGAAATTATTTATTACTATTTATTATTATTACTACATTAACATTATGAAATTAAGAGCTGGGTGATTAATGAAATTCTATATAATAGATGGTCGGCGGCGCGGCGCGGGGTGTAGGAGGCGCGCCACAGCCCCGGCCGCAGCATGTTACTGTACTACACAGTAACAAGTTACCTCTCACAAGCCGGCCCGCCCACAGCACTCGCAGCTGATGGTCGGCGGCGCGGCGCGGGGTGTAGGAGGCGCGCCACAGCCCCGGCCGCAGCATGTTACTGTACTACACAGTAACAAGTTACCTCTCACAAGCCGGCCCGCCCACAGCACTCGCAGCTGATGGTCGGCGGCGCGGCGCGGGGTGTAGGAGGCGCGCCACAGCCCCGGCCGCAGCATGTTACTGTACTACACAGTAACAAGTTACCTCTCACAAGCCGGCCCGCCCACAGCACTCGCAGCTGATGGTCGGCGGCGCGGCGCGGGGTGTAGGAGGCGCGCCACAGCCCCGGCCGCAGCATGTTACTGTACTACACAGTAACAAGTTACCTCTCACAAGCCGGCCCGCCCACAGCACTCGCAGCTGATGGTCGGCGGCGCGGCGCGGGGTGTAGGAGGCGCGCCACAGCCCCGGCCGCAGCATGTTACTGTACTACACAGTAACAAGTTACCTCTCACAAGCCGGCCCGCCCACAGCACTCGCAGCTGATGGTCGGCGGCGCGGCGCGGGGTGTAGGAGGCGCGCCACAGCCCCGGCCGCAGCATGTTACTGTACTACACAGTAACAAGTTACCTCTCACAAGCCGGCCCGCCCACAGCACTCGCAGCTGATGGTCGGCGGCGCGGCGCGGGGTGTAGGAGGCGCGCCACAGCCCCGGCCGCAGCATGTTACTGTACTACACAGTAACAAGTTACCTCTCACAAGCCGGCCCGCCCACAGCACTCGCAGCTGATGGTCGGCGGCGCGGCGCGGGGTGTAGGAGGCGCGCCACAGCCCCGGCCGCAGCATGTTACTGTACTACACAGTAACAAGTTACCTCTCACAAGCCGGCCCGCCCACAGCACTCGCAGCTGATGGTCGGCGGCGCGGCGCGGGGTGTAGGAGGCGCGCCACAGCCCCGGCCGCAGCATGTTACTGTACTACACAGTAACAAGTTACCTCTCACAAGCCGGCCCGCCCACAGCACTCGCAGCTGATGGTCGGCGGCGCGGCGCGGGGTGTAGGAGGCGCGCCACAGCCCCGGCCGCAGCATGTTACTGTACTACACAGTAACAAGTTACCTCTCACAAGCCGGCCCGCCCACAGCACTCGCAGCTGATGGTCGGCGGCGCGGCGCGGGGTGTAGGAGGCGCGCCACAGCCCCGGCCGCAGCATGTTACTGTACTACACAGTAACAAGTTACCTCTCACAAGCCGGCCCGCCCACAGCACTCGCAGCTGATGGTCGGCGGCGCGGCGCGGGGTGTAGGAGGCGCGCCACAGCCCCGGCCGCAGCATGTTACTGTACTACACAGTAACAAGTTACCTCTCACAAGCCGGCCCGCCCACAGCACTCGCAGCTGATGGTCGGCGGCGCGGCGCGGGGTGTAGGAGGCGCGCCACAGCCCCGGCCGCAGCATGTTACTGTACTACACAGTAACAAGTTACCTCTCACAAGCCGGCCCGCCCACAGCACTCGCAGCTGATGGTCGGCGGCGCGGCGCGGGGTGTAGGAGGCGCGCCACAGCCCCGGCCCGGCCGCCGCCAGCGCCACGGGGATGCTGTCGCCGTCCACAGACGTTAGGGATGCTTCTGGAGCGCCTGGCCCGGCTGCGCTGCCATCTGGTTGGAAAAGGCGGAATATAGTTAGCAGTCAAGTCTCTGATCGGTAAACATACTAATAGCTGAATATTGGGACAAACATATTTTAAATTTTTGCAATCGATACGCTTAGAAGAAGTTACCATTCAGTTTGAGGGTTTGGTTGAACAAAATAATAACAACCTACCAATTAGTAGAAGGAGAAAGGTTTAAAACAGATTAAACTATAGCCGTATTTGAATTCAGAATTTAAGATAATTATCAAACAAATATCAAACATTTTTGATGTGTAACGTCTTTCCTCTCGCTTTCTGTGGGAGTGATTTCGTCGATTTCGGAAGTATGGAACAAGAAATGACAGCTTGAGCATGGAAAAAGTAAATACTTTATAACAGCATGGAATTAGTAAGTACTATATAGATTACTAGCTGCTGACCACGGCTTCGCCTACGTGGCTATTTCTAAAATAAAGTACTAAGTTACTCCTACAACATCAATTATATGCCAGTGAAAGTCCTGTTAAAATCGGTTCAGCCATTTCGGAGATTAGTCGGAACAAACAGACAGACAGACAAAAATTTTAAATATTGTTTTTTTGTAATAAGTACCGTGTTTACTTTCATAAGCATTTAGTAAAGTGCTGTTGTTTTGACGTTACAAACAGACACTTCAATTTTGTTTATTTGTATAGATATATTAATAAAAATAATGAAATTTCTTAAATAAAAGTAGCCTAAGTTACTTCTTATTACATCAGCTATCTGCCAGTGAAAGTCCCGTCAAAATCGGTCCAACTTTAGGGTTCATTTCTGTCGCTGCTCAGTGGCTTATTATCAAGGTGGGATGCAAGATGTTACACATCATATGCGACTACTGTAAGGCTCGCTCATTTTATTTTTTTCATTTTTATAAAATCATTAAACTCTTCATAAATAAATAAACAATAATAACTGGCTGCTGCGCGCGGCTTCGCGCATGTGGTTTTTTCTAAAATAAAAATTACTTCTTTTAACATAGGCTATCTGCCAAAGGAAGCCTCGTCAAAATCGGTCCAGCCATTTCGGAAAATAGCCGGAAAACCAGACAGACAAAAATTTTAAAAAGGTTTGTTTGTTTTATGTACCGTATATACTTCCATATGCATTTAGTAAAAAGCTGTTATCTTAAAATTACAAACAGACCCTTCAATTTTAAATATTTATATAGGTAAGTTTTGGAAGACCCAATAAACTCAATGTCATACACACACAGTGTTTCAATTCTTTTGCAACGAAAATTATTTTAGGAACTTTTAAAATCATCTTGGAATTCAATAAGATCTGAATGAATATGAATGCAAGTATAAAAGGGATTCACGTCTAAGATCCCTAACCCTCAGGCGTCAGTTTTCCGACGCCCGAGGGCGACACCGGGATCTGAAACGTAACACTTAACGTTTTTATGATAGTACAGTTCTACATAAGTATTTATGTACGAGTAAGTGTTCTAATGGTATTAAAAGAAATTCGGCTCTGGCTGGAGGCTGTGAGTTCGCTTAAGGCAGCCACAGGATTAACGGCCTCTCAAGGTCAACTACGAGAAGCCATATAAAAAAAAAAACGAATGGTGCCATTTGTGCGATACGGTGAAGCAAGTGCAACTTCGTTATGCAATAGATGCCGCAAAAAAATATTTAATAAATATTATTTAAACACGGGTGTTAGCTATATCACATGAACATTTGTGAGCAAAAGCTTAAAATTATACTAGCTGTTTTACTGATTTCAAAATTAGAATAAAAAGTGATCAAGTTATGATTAAAAAAAAATCTAGTTTAATGCTTTTAATATGAGTATCTTCATGTTAATATTGTAGTGATGGAATAAATGGAAATATATAATAATCACAAAAAGAACAGTTTGACCCCGACGTGATTTGAACACGCAACCTTCTGATCTGGAGTCAGACGCGCTACCGTTGCGCCACGGAGTCTTATGAATATGTGTCTGAATTTATAGACTGATTCATCAAAGTAAGCCTCACTCTCGCACGATCTATATTTAAATTGAAACACTTCAGTATAATCACTGAATAAAAGTGCCTTCTTGAACGCATCGCTTACTAATAACAACTTGGCGTTGACTGCGAATATTTTTAAACATTTTGTAAGGAACGCTTTAGTTATTTGGCCGTGAGTAAATGGTTAATGATTTTTATTTTGTAAATATGTTGAAAAAACATTTATACACGTCAATTTCTGAATTTAAACTAGATATGAGGTATATAGGTGTTTCTTAGCCTAATACACTGAAAAGAAACAGAGGTCAGTCTCTTTTAAAATCTATACAATGGGGATGATGACATTTTTTTTTGTCCATCAGGTACCGAGATTATTAAAAAATATTGGACACGTGTTTTTTCTTTTTTTACGTAGGTAATCAAAAGATTACGGCAATACATTGAGTTAAAATGTGACATGACGTCACGCCTTGCTAGATTTTATACTGAATTGTGACGTAGCCAGCCCCCACTCCCCAACTTTAATGCGTTTTATCTAAGTCAGTTTTTATTAATACGTGTCTAATATTTTTTTTTATTTTCTTACTGACGGACTAAATAGGATTTTTTTTTTTTACCCAGGCATCATCCCAATTACTCGTTTATTGTAATGGTTAGATTAAATAAAGATCATGAAGGTCTCAGGTGAGGAAGGTCATGTGGTCTCGGTCAGGCGCTTATTAGACCAGCCTGCGCCTGTTGACGGGGACCATCACGGGATACTGTTTGCTGAACAAACATTTCCACACAATAGGCATAACGAGAGTCCTCTGTGCAGGGTTTGCATGGAGGCTGAGAAAACCGTTGCGCATGTGCTCTTTGAATGCACAGGCATCACCCAGATTAGGGCAGAAACCCTCGGGGCACCCAGATCCTACACTTATGTTATAAATCAATCAATCAGGTGATGTGATCAACTTCTGGAGGGAGGTGGGCTGGTTGGAATAACCACCGAACGGCCGCCATGGCCCACGCAATTATAGTCCACCTGAAGGACTAAGTGCGAAAACCAAACCCTCTAAAATAGAATATAGAATATCTGAGTTGGTCTCTTGAGGAAAACATAACACAGGTTTGAGATAAAATACGTATGAATGTTATTAGTCATTTAAATGTTTTCACTATCGAGTTATCGACAAAGTATCAACACAGTGATACTGCTTAGCGGCAGAAATAACTTTGCTATAAATTTCCCTGATGAACGCCTTCACAAAGAGCTGTACTTCTACCAATCTACTGTTTGTACTCACCGATGGTGAAGGCCGCGGGAGTGTGCGGTGCGGCATGCGCCAGGCCCCTCCCGGCGAGGGTGACGCGGTCGGCGCTGGCCGGCGGGGCCAGCAGGGCCCGGCGCGGGGCCCCGCCCACTAGCGCGCCGTTGTATGTTAGTTCTAGTTCTGCTTCGCCACCCGCACTGCCCTCCACACCTGTTAGGGTCACTACTGCACGACCGGATACTGTTTCTACGCCTGTAAGGGATACAAGAAGCTGTAAATTGTGTTTTTATCATAGGAAGTGTACCTTAATAATAATATAGACTGAATTTATGCAGGACACTGACAAATAACTAGCTACGTTGTGCTAGGTGACTTACACCTGGGTTCAGAAAACGTAATCAAGACTGGGATCAGTATCTACTTAAGTTGGATACTAGCCAAACCCATATTAGTTGCTGTGACAGCAGATTACTTTTCAGAAATCAGGCGTTGTCCACTTTGATATTTTTTTTGTTAATTATAGTGCTTATTTTCTTATTACAATAAATATTTCCTAAGATCATATACACACATGCATAAACGCACGCCTTCTTCCCATGAAACGCAGAAACTACATAACGCCATCTACTTCGATTCCTATTACTAATATAAATGGTCGGCCTCGTTGGTCTAGTGATCGCAAGCGCTACTGCTGAGTATGAGGTCCTGGGTTCGATTCCGGGGTCGGGCAGTGTTATTAGGTTTTTCTATCTGGAATTTCTCAGCAGCAGCCCGGGGTCTGGATTTGTGCCCGGTTGGTGGCAATAGGCTCGCCCCCTATTACATGGGACTTAAACATAACTGGCGAAAAGTGGGTGTACTACAGGTACACCTCTGCCCAACCCTTCGGGAAACAAGGCGTGATGTTATGTATGTAAATGGTTTATAAATGGAAAAATAAAGATAGTTGCAACTCACGTTGATGCCTGCCAGCTAGTAAGCACTCTAGCGTGCCAGGTCCAGCGTTGCTAGTGTCGAGCACTAGTTTTGAAGGAGCTCGCACTCGGCCCGAGTTGTCTGTGCCCCATCCTCCGACTGGCATGATAGCTGATGTGTCTATTACCTGTTTATGGGAATAGTTTGTTTTTAAATTATTCATTTTAAGTATTATTTATGGCTATCGACGTGTTCAGGGTGTAAAAAGAGCCCATCACAACCATTATCTAAGGAAATTATTCCCGGGAAACGACTGTTATTGATGTGAAAACTCGTTGTTTACGGCAGCGCGCAATGTAAGCACGCAAAACATTATGCTTATGGGTGCTTACGGTACCGGTACAGGAGTTGTGGGTATATTTACAAGTAAGTACATTTAAAAATTGCTTTCGTGAAAAAGTAAAAAAAAATGTTGGCGCTTTGACTTTAAATATCTGATGTATACCCAGAGAAGAAGGTTCCCAGGTATGGTCAATACATTAAAAAAAAACACAATGACGGGGAGTACAAGTGACTTTCGGCTTCGATAGGAGTCTTTTAAACCCGTTATATACAGAGGAGTGAGGAACTCATTGTCTCAAGGCAGCAAAAAGTTTGAAAAACCTTGACAGCGTGATATTGCTCACTCAGTCTGTCTCTGTGCTTTCTTTTTGAGAAATAACTCCAAAGAAACAGTTCAGTGTAATATTGCTCACCTTAACAGAGAAGGGGCTCCCCGGCAGTGGTCCTGACGACGTGAATATCCTGACCTCGTACAGTCCCACAACTAGTGGTATGTACGCACAGAGCCACTCTCTGGGGGCACCAGCTGCTACTCGACATTCTAGCAGACCAGTCTCTGTGCTTTCTTCTTTGTCGTCTGTTGTTAGTCGTTCAACCTGAAAGTAATAATTTAGTTGAATATTACATCATTTGATAAACACAGAAAAGGAAATTAATTTTATTATGAATCCTTCGCATCCATTCGTTCAGTGTATACCTAACGTCGAATTAAAGGTATTTTTCCAAAAAACACGAAAGTACTTTAGCTGCTCCATACATTTTTGGTTGGTTGGAAAAGGTTTACGGTTTCACAAACTAAGGTTGTATATCTCTCGGTTTTCACTGGTAGACGGGCGGAAGGTTCTTTTAGAGTCTAATCTAAGTTAAATTAGGTCTAGATACAGTAGCTAAATTGCTACTAGTCTAGAGGGTTGACATTGGGCCAAATACGAATAACAGTGGGCTATCCTAACATAGTACGTTTTATGGTGTTAAGCTGCTAAAACCCCTGCCGCGGGAAAGTTCAAAAGGGTTACCGAAACCCCTGGCAACACAGGCAACGGAAGGAACCCGGTGGGTTTTAGTCAGTAAGAGGCACACCCTGCCGATGCGTTTCACACAGCAGCCCAAAAAAAAAAAAACCTAAGTCGAATTATGAATTCACTGGAGTAATCTGACATGTGTACTTTGTGTAATCAAGTCACATTTATTGTAATGGTGATCGTTTAGTTTTAATCGATTTATATAAGTGTACAATGAATGTATAATAATAAGTGTTAAAGTCTAGAATCCTATAAATATGACCATTTTATTACACAAAGTGACAGCTAACACATGCCAGATTGCACCAATGAATTAATAATTCGAGTTTACGCAGTATACGCTGCGACTACCCGGCGTCATCATGACGTCGACTAACGCCAGAAGCGAAAGCATCCTTAGGTATACCTATGGACACTGGAGAGTGGCACCCCTTTACTGTGTGATAGAATATAGATCGCCGCAAAGCAATTAACTGGAAGAGAAACCACAAATATTTATGCAATTTGTACAAGTTGAAACTATTTTACTCTGGGTCGCCTTTCCCACTCATGGTACGAGTGCTTATTAGTGCTTATTTACCTGTACGACGGGCGGCGCGTCTTCGGTACAATGTATGGTGAAGGCGGCCTCTTTGCCCACGTGCGCCTGCGCCAGCCCCGTGCCCGCACAGCGCGCTAGGCTGCTGCTTCTGCCGCTTAGCACACCTAGAGACACTGGACTGCCTGATACGTTTGCTCCTGTAATGAGTGGTTTTGTGTTAATTTAGTACGATTATGATTTTGATTTTGTGATTTTGTTAGGAGCAGTGATGGCCCAGTGGTAACGGCCGCGACTTACAAGTTGTAGGTCGTAGGTTCGAACCCAGACAGGCGCTTTACTTTGTCTAAATTATTTCATCACCATTGCTCACAAAACGGTGAAGGAAAACATCGTGAGGAAACCTGCATGTCCAAGAACCAAAATTTCGAAGACATGTGACATCTACCAACCCGCACTGGGCCCGCGTGGTGGATTACGGCCCACTCCCTCTCACAGAGAGAAGGCCTGTGTCCCAGCAGTGGGAACATTATAGGCTGATAAAAGTACGATTATAATACTTAATTAGAGACTAAGCAGCAATGGGTTTCATTTTGACAGTTCAACAACATTCATTGCGTTATTTACGTTGTTGAGCCGACCATATATTTCGAAAATATAAAGCAATGTATTAGCAATATACTTCAAATTCATTCAGATTGTGATTGATAGTGAGTTACGCATTTAGGATGCAGATACTTAAAACTTTCATCTTATTGCTGGGGATCAGGTTGACATCCTAACTAATATTATAAATGGGAAAGTTTGTTTGTTTCCCTTTCACGCTAAAACGGCTGAACGGAATTGGATGCAAATTGGCAAATGGGTAGACCATGACCTGGAGAAGGACATAGGCTACTTTTCACCCTGGATCGCAGAAAAAGTCGCGGGCATGATCTAATTAGGCATAAATGGAAATTGGACAAGGACATGGGCAAGTAGCTAACTGGTTGCAGTCGTACATCATTTGCAACGACTGCCGTTTTGTTTCCGGATCATCATTAGACCCGTTATGGAATATGCGTGAATTAAATTTATACCCGTGACTATGACATTTTAATTTTCTTATATTGGTCATAACTGACAGTAGATAGGTAGGTGAGCGATGATATGATTTACAACTGGGCATGCCTTATAGAGCCAGTTTTAAAAATTCGATTTCAGAATAGTTACCTCCATAAGTAATATAAATTCTGTAATGCGCTGGCACCGAGGGTCGCAAACGGACTCTGTAGGTGTTGCCGTCCTCTCTAATATCGACGGGCAGACGAATGCGACGCTCACCCATAGCCTCGCATATCACTTCTAGCTCCGCTACACCTGCGTCTTTTGTGTCAACTGAAAAATAATAAAAATAATTTCTTAGATATCAACTTTGTGTAAAAGATGTTTTAACTAAGTGGTTTTCAAACTTTTTTTTGACAGCACTAGTAGTTACTATTGGGTTCAAGAAAAAAACTGTGTCAATCTTACAATAAATTTTTAATCAAAACTTTTAACTTGTTTGTTAAACTCAAAAGTAACACACAACAGTACTATTATAAAAGAAAACAACATTTTTAATAGAGAATTAACATTATGTTTGCATCATTGTGATTTTCGAGCTTGCATCTTCTATTTAAGTTAAAAGGTACGAACAAAAGATTGAAATTTTTAAATTATTCGCCGACCAATGGACAAGAAAGATATTAAACATTGAGATACCGACTGATAGAGACGCGGGGAAGACGTTCTGCCAGGCCGCAAGTAACTTAGGATTTGAGGCCGTATAAGAGGCGTTTTAGGACTTTAGGCGCCCCCCAGCTAGATGGACCGACATCCTTGGCCAGGACAGACTGGATGTAGAAGGCGGAGAACAGGGTGTTGTGGCGCAGCCTGGGAGAGGCCTATGTCCAGCAGTGGACTGCGATAGGCTGAGTTAATTGATTGAAGAGGCGTTTCCATTGTGCGAGTGCGAAAGAGGAATAGTACTATATGTCCTGTATAGCTCAGATAGCTTGGCAGGGTAGAAATGATTATTAGGATGATAAAGGCTCTCGCAGACAGGCACGACACGACAGCGCGACGCGACTCTAGTACAAATATTTCTATGAAACTTCATGTACATTGTTCTACCAGATTCGCGTCGCACCATCGCGTCTGCGGGAGCCTTAAGTTATCAACTTGAACTTGGATAAAGACAATTTTAATGATTATAGAATTATGTGTGTTACCTGTAAAATTGATTGGCGTTTGCGCTATTATATTCCCAGTAGGTAATCCAGATATGATGACTCTGTTAGAATCAAAGGATTCACAGGTGTATGGACTGCCAGACACAGGTTTTGATAAGTGTAGTACCTCTGAAAAAAGAAACGACATTATTATAACAGCTGGTAAGTGACATTGTTTTTATACAGATTTTAAAACCATTTGGGAACCCGAACAAGACACAACAGAAGTGTTATTGTTTTCACGTCTATTTATACTCCGTTAGCTAGGGTAGTTAAATAAAGGTAAAAAAAAAAAACAACACGTGAAGAGAGCTGTCAAGTAACCGACTAAACGTAATACCTGTCACTTCAGTTGTCGTGCTATGCCACAGTAGTACTCTTCAATATAGCAACATTATAATTCGTTAACGTCTATAGAACCTGTCTTTTTGGGCTCTTTAGAATAGGCAGATTACAAAATATTATAGTATTATTATAAATCTAACAAAGAAAATGTGCTCAAACAGTTATATCTACGAAGAATAGTTTAAAACTAAATGACAAAGTTTAACTTACATTAATAAAAGAAGAAACTATCGAAAAAAGCAAAAATAAATTTGGTTAAAAGTTACAACGTATTTTAAGTAAGAAAATAAATACCTTTTTACGATTTGTTTACCTTTATTTAATTACCTAAACCAATGGAGTATAGGTATAATTATGTTATTACTATCTGGCAACGTGTTAAGGCACTTTTCTCATTAGGGGTAGGCGTTCTTCAAACGTATACGCTTCTAGTTTTTTTTAAACCATGTATACGCGACGTTAACGCAGCGTCTACGCGACATCAACCAACGCTAGATGAAAAGGTATTTTGTACTAACCTATAGTGCTCTGCCCAACATCAGTGATAGTATATTCAGCCTGTAACAATCCTGACTTGGTCTGATAACACCGCACAGGCAGGGCTCTGGATCCAGGGCCGGACACTACGACGTCAAACTCTCTTGCCGGTCGGCCGAGGGTGTCGATACTGAAGGATGCAACCCTGTTCACTTGGGCCTGGTATAGACCGAGGCCGGAGGCAGCCACCTGGAGAGGAGAAATGTGTTGTTTTGATACGAAATACAAGGTCGATGAAGGTGAATCAAACTCAAACTCAAAGCATTTATTTCAAATAAACCAATTACAGGCACTTTTGAATTGTCAAGGGTTCGGTCGGTCAGTCAGAAAGATGAAGCTAGTTGCCCATTCCAAAGCGTAGTAGGTACCTATGGAGAAGAACGGGCAAGAAACTCCACGGACAATCTTTTAAATCAACATATTATGGTTACAAAATATTGATTACATCATTCGTTTTGAAATTATACATGTGAGATCGATACAAAACGTAAAAGCGTCCGTAATAAAAAGATTAACAAAACAAAAAAAAAAGCAATTCAAAAATTAAAATAAGCCGTGGCAGCTAAGATATTCACGAACATGACGCATGGATTAGCATCATTCAGCTCAACCATTTTGAAGGGAGCTAAATGATCCAACACACGCGCCACCATCAGCGAGACATTAGAGTGAGCACGACATACTCCCAGCCGCCAGGGCACATTCAAGTCAATGAAAGACGTATCCAGTAAATGGCAGCTTTATAGTACATAGTACTCACATAACAATGTGCTGTGCAACTATACAATACTAAGAGATTGAATTGGTACAAGGCAAAGAAAGTTTTTAAAATCTTCAGCAGCTCCAACACTATTTTCAATACCTGATCACTAATTGATCAGGTATTGAAAATAGTGTTGAGCTGCTGAAGATTTTTTTGCGAATGAACTAGTGGAACTACACAGAAGTGATGGGTATCAATATGTACCTAATGTTGATGAAAGAAAGATTTTCTACTGTCTCAATTTCAAGTCTACGCTTCCAGCGGCCTTTGACCTCGTACTTGTAATAATAAGTTTAGAACATTATTTTATTTTGTCATCATAAGATATCGTTATATCCCATCACTTGTGTGAAGTTTCGCCATTTAATTTGACCTTGTATATGAGCTCTCATTTTAGTACTTTATCGAAAAATCCTGTCAAAGGTCAGACTAAAACTAGACTTCGAAACATGCATTTCACAGTGGGATATAGATGGTCTTCATTTCTTTAAGAGGCCTATTACATTTCGTCCCTGATTTTTTCGTTAAATCGCCAACTTTGGCGTCATTATTCTGAGAAACTAAAAGACTTCGACAACTTTTACTTATTAATTGGTGGAGTTTCTTATCTATTTATAAAAAGCCAAAATTCCGAAGCAAGTTTTTCATAAAATGCGCGACGGCACTTTTTTGAGCTCGTGGATTGAACAGAAGCAAACGAAATGAAATATATACAATAATGGTGCCGATTCCCTTGTTCACACACTAAACTAAATTTAAGTTCAGTGTATCTTTTTCTTTCTATTTCATTAAGAAAAGGACAGAAGATAAATTTTAGTTTAGTCCTGTCAAATTAATCAGCGCCTGTCACTACTCCATACAACTTTAGACGTGATTAAAAACTTGTCTACTTAAATTACGTCAATTTACGTCAAGCGCTGATTAATTTGACAGGACTAAACTAAAATTTATCTTCTGTCCTTTTTTTAATGAAATAGAAAGAAAAAGATGCACTGAACTTAAATTTAGTTTAGTGTGTGAACAAGGGAATCGGCACCAATATCTCTTAAATAGTGGTTTAGTTTATAGTGGCCCCAGAATTTTGAAATGTGTATGGAATATAAATCCGTTAAAATACATAAATCTATTAAAAACGCTAAGAATTAACTGTTAATTTTTCCTTACTACATTAATATTATTACGTAAAATTTATACATAACTATTCGTTTATAAGAAATTTAATAAAAATGTATTAAACTGAAAATAAACGTAATTACAACTGCCCTTACTACATAATGCGATGCGTCGACTGCTTAATCTTTTAAGAACGCAATTTTGTGTTAGGCCTTTTAAGTGGGGTATTGTTGCTTCATATATAGCAGGGATGCACAGACTTATAGAGAATAGGGGGGAGGCCACTCGGGCACATTATGAGACAAAGGCGGGCCCAAAGAAAAATAAATAGGTAAACGTTTTAAAAGAATTGAATTAGGTACTTTTTTTTGTAAAACTTACAATATTAAGTTTGATGCATGGCGTTGCATTGCCGTGACAATTTTTTTGCGCGCCGCGCCCCTCTCGCCCGATATTAGCCAAGTGCTACCCTAATAGTTCCGATCGCAAGCTCGCAATACATAGACGCCCAGGGCGTCGGGAATCTCGGGCGGATTTCCAGCCACCGTAGGCGCGGGCTTGCGGACGGTGAGCAATGGGTAGCCCACCGTCCGGTAAGTACCAGGCCCGGGTCGACGGCGCGTCGTATTCCACGCGCGCCTCAAAGAGATGTCGTCAGCACAAAGTAGGGGTCCACTAGGGCCGATGCCTGCCGGGGTCGCGGGAAGGTACTTATGGGTCACCGAGGCCCCCGCAACACAGGCAACAGGAAGGAATACGGGTGGGTTTTAGTCAGTAAGAGTCTGACACACCCTCCCGCTCCGCCCAGAGCGGGAGAAGTTATTTGATGATTTCCCACCCTCAAAAAAAAAAAAAAAACAAAAAAAAAAAAAAAAGCTCGCAATACATGCTTGATAATATAGGTTATTAGTAAAACAATATTTTCAACATTTATTTTTTAATATTCCGCATTTTTTTAATTTGTTGGCGGGCCGCACGCGTACCGACAGCGGGCCGCATGCGCCCCCGGGCCGCGGTCTGTGCATCACTGCTACAGTGTCCACTACTTGTGCTTACCTCTTGCCCATGATGCGCGGGCTGTACGTCCACGATGAGCGGCTCCTTGGCGACGGGCGCGCCGCTCCACAGCAGCGTGAGGCGGTGCGGCGCGGCGCGCGCGGGGTGCCACAGCAGCTCCTGGCGCGCGCCGCCGCGCCGCCGCACCGAGTGCGGCACGGCCGCGCCGCCGCACGACACGCGCCCCGACAGGCGCCCGTTGCCGGCCCCGCTCGTGCTCACTGGGGGGGAAACATTACTTGTAGTGGGAAGCAATAGCTGATCTGTAGTCTTGGAGGTTCATGAAGCTTGCCAGGCAAAGGAGAGGTCGTCTCTCATCTTACGTCGTCTTTATCCCGGTATTCGTTTCAAATAGAAGATAACAAAAATAAAATACTTTTTACCCGACTGCCCCAGAAGGAGGGTAATGTTTTTCGAGAGTATGTATGTATGTATGTCTAATTCTTTGGCACGCTCTGTAGCCTAAACGGCTTGGTGGATTTTAACATAAGAGGTGACGTTTGATTCGTCTTCATTGTGGGAGTGACATAGGCTATATAATATTTATATATTGCATCTGCAAACACAAAAAAATGGGGGGAAAGTTTTCTTTTTAAATAATTTATAACAATATTGATACCAAATCAAAGCTAGTAATGAGTCAATCCCATATATATATATATATATATATATATATATATATATATATATATATAGTTTTTAGTTTTATTAATATATATTAATAAAACTAAAAAGCTTGAAATAAAACAAATTATTTAAAAAACAAAAAACCCGACTGCAAAAACACATAACTGAAAAGAGAAAAACAAGCACCAAAATATGAGGTTTGTGGGGCCCGCCTGCGACACCAAATTCTATTGATTATAATGCTTGTTTTTCTCTTTTCAGTTATGTTTTTAGCAAGATTTTTAAGAACAAAATTTACTGCAGTACCATAAATCTGACACTCGTAAACGCACGTCACTAAGGCATGCTGCCTTTGAGGTGAAGCGTTCGGCGAATGTTTGTCAAGGGTACCGACTTATCTATTTAACTATTAGCCCTATTGGCTAGGCAATGTTATGGAAACTTACCAGTAAGTATCGCCGGTCGATGCGCCACCGCATCTCCAATAGACAGTACTTTGACCGCAGACGCGTCAAGCGCCTCCACGTCAGCGACCGGTCCCCTCGCAGTGCGCACCACATACCTACCGACGCGACTGGCTGGGAATGTGAGAATGCCGGTGTCTTCTAAATGTGCTTCGGCTACGCGAGTACCAGTTGGCGAGACGACTTCAACTTCGGATAAGTTCTCGTCTATTTCTACTGTTGCTACTCCGCCTGGAGACAAACAAAAGAAAGTTAGAGAATTCATATCATGTGTGTAGATAAAGTCTTGTATGCAACAGTACATAATTAGGATATAAAACATTATTATACAACAGTCGCATAAATAACTATTAAACAATTTAGTGTTTTAACACTTAATTATTATTCTCTTTATTAAACTTACATACAAACATATTAATTATATTTTGAAATACTTATTAATTATTATCATTTATTTTTAAATGATTTAATTGTTGTGTTTTAGCAAAAGAATGTTACACTACAAATACTGTGCTAAGAGTTTTAGAAGAAATGTCAATGTGGATGACAATAGAGGCCACATTCAATTGTTTTTAAGTTCTCTAATAAATGCTGATTGACTTTGACGAGTTGACGGCTGATTATGGCGATGGAGACTAGTTCTTGTCGATATAAATGAAATGTCGATAAAACTTCACATTAACATGCGTAGTTACATGAAAACGTGCAAAATAAGGTATTCAATCAAAAGTGAGTATATGTTAAATATTGGCATGTAATAGATTAAAAATATATATATACATATATCATGGTAAATAGATGAACTACTTACCGATCTGAACATATGTGTGTGGCTCACTGACTCTGCACACGAAAGGACTACCGGGCACGGCTTGTTCGTTGAACGTGACGGACACGCGGTGCGGCTCGCGTGATACAGGCACGAATGTTACGTCGTACAGGCCACGGGCTACTGCTACCACCTGGTGGATAAGACAATGTTTTAGCAGGTGGATGAGGGAGTGCATTTTAGCCCAGTTGCACCATAAATTACAGCCCGATTCAAACTTTATGGCGGCTCGGAATATGAGGCGAGTCACTGCGCAGTAACGAATTCATGTGTCAGCGGGGGTGAGGGGCGGGGTACTGCGCAGCAAGTAGCGCACTTCAGAGCCACCATTAAGTTTAACGCGTACTATACTAAATACAGTTAGCGCTAAACATAATTAAAACCTGTCTCTGCCGTCTTCAAATGATTGTCTGAAATAAAATTGTTTGTATCAATCAATCTGCCTAGCCTGTTCCCAACTGTGTTGCGGTTAGCTTCCATTCTAACCGGATGCAGCTGAATACCAGTATTTTACATGGAGCGGCTGCCTATCTGACCTCCACAACCCAGTTACTGGGCAACACGATACCCCTTGGTAAGACTGGTTGTCCGACTTTTGGGCTTCTGAATACCCGTAACGACTGTCAATATTTACGAATGACAGCCGGGCCCAACGGCTTAACGTGCTTTCCGAGGCACGAAGGAGTCTCGATATGAAATGGACGGTGACCCATCCAGAACCGACCGCGGCAAGCGTAGCTTAACCTTCGATAGTTCCGTGCGGCTGTTATTATTTAGGCACGGTCGAAAACTTTAAACAGAAAGGCTCCTCTGTTTAAAGTTTTTAGTACATGTACAAGGCCAAATTAAATTAGCAGGCGAAACTTCACAGACGTTATAGGTGTTGATATGTAATCATAATAAAAAAAAGATTTTCTAAACTCGTAATTCCAAGTAACTACAGCATTTTACGCGGTCAACGGCCACGGCGAGTATATTTACTTGAAATTATGAGCGCGCGTGTGTGTGTCTGTGTGTGTTTGAGTAGACCGCACATATAGATAAAATGTGTCGGAGTGTCTGATCTCAATTTTTTTAAAGTCCAGAAATTGTATTGAAAATTCATTAGATGGGCTACATACCTCTGCCTTCACAGTAGTGGAGGGTGTGGACACGACTAGCTCCAGAGTGCCCTCCCCCGCGCCGGCCGCGTCCACGCTGAACGTCACCGGCTTGCCTACTTCCACTCCTCGTTCTTCCTCCACTCCTTCATCTAAGCTGAGGCCTTCTAGCGTGCCTTCGAGTTCTGCAATGGGACCAATAAACAGTATGTTAATGAACGAAGGGCGTTCCCTTTAAACAGTTATACTACAACGTCGTAAAAAAGCATTTATTGTTTAGTATGAATGGATGCTACATCTATTACCGGTATAGCGTTCATACATATTGAAGAAATAAAATATTGTTTTATTGATATAATTGATCAATGTTGGTAAAACTAACATTACATGAGTTAATAAAATAACGTCTGCCGGAAGCTTAAAGTCAGACAATATTGTCCTGGTCACTTGAGGCACGTGGCCAAAATCGGATGTCGTTAACATTTTGACTAAAGTAATTACGACGAAATAAACAATAGTAAGGTGATTCTGACACTTTCCATGTCGAATATATATTGATTTAGAATATTCGAATCACTGAAAATAACGAAATAGTGGAGTAATAACCAAACTCATGAATGAATCCGAAATGGAATGAAAGGCATTGAATCGACAAAATGTCAAATTTCGTATAGCCGGGAGGTACTTAGCTATAGCCATCTACAAATAGCTTTGACCGGCCTTTCCCATTGCACAAATATCCACCAACTGCGCCCCTCGTCAACGTCATTCAAGCGCCAAGATTCTTGTCATCATCTGCCTGCCTTTTCCCAATTTTGTTGGGGTTGGCTTCCAGTCTAACCGGATGCAGCTGAATACCAGTATTTTAAATGGAGCGACGGCCTATCTGACCTCCAAAATCTAGTTACTGAGTAAAACGATACCCCTTGGTAAGACTGGTTGTCAGACTTTCGGGCTTCTGACGACCCGTAACGACTGTCAAAGATCCACGAATAACATCCGAGACCAACGGCTTAACGTGCTTTCCGAGGCACGGAGGGGTCTTGGTATGTAAAGATAGTCACCCATCCACGGACCAACCGCGGCAAGCGTAGCTTAACCTGATCAATCGAGCCGTGCGGCTGTTATTACTAAGCCACAAGCACCACCCAAATATCCTTGGGAACAAAAATTGCATCTCCGTTAAGCACCCTGATACGATAAAGGAACAAAATAATAATTAGCCAAAAACACCATCCCTTCCTGGTGGCTATCCCAACAACTCGCACTAAGCGTTTCCAAACTTCTTTTATAATGCGCACAGCAAAGGAATGGAACTCTCTGCCTGCGTCTGTGTTTCCGAACGCATATAACCCTAATCTCTTCAAAGTGAGAGTGAACAGGCTTCTTCTGGGTAAGCTCGCTCCATCGTAGACTTTGTTTCTGTCGCCTCTGACATAGACTAAGGTCAAGAACAAACCCAAAACAAATAAAAAAAAAAAAAAAAAAAAACAAATTAAACACATACCTCCAGGTCCCAACCCAGTAACCCTCACCCGTCGCACATCATACACGTTACACGTGAACGGCGATCCGGGCACGTGCCGGCCCGCACACGTCACCTGCACGGTATGCCTTCCCACGGCTTCCGGCGTATAAGTCGCCGTGTACCGGCCTTCGCTGGTCGAGGAGAGACGCGACCGAACGTTGGTGCCCCCTGGACCCGCTACGTATACTGTTGGCTCGCCTGCTAAGGGAACAGAAAGGAATTGAGCATGGTATGGTAGAAATCTTTCAGGTATACAGAGTGACTTTGTATTCATTGACATCCTTTTGAACTGTGGAGGTACATATATGAATAGGAGCAACTTTACTTTAGAAAAGTTTTTTTTTACATTTCGGAATTAGTCCTAAATGAGAAAATACTTAAGTACTTATCTGCAGTTTCTTTCAAAAGTGAACTACTTATACCCAATCAAAAGGTATGAAATTTATGTTATGTTTTCACTATTTCAGAGTTAAAGTCGAATTATTAATTCACTGGAGTAATCTGACATGTCCTAGCTGTCACTTTGTGTAATAAAATGGTCATATTTATTGTAATGGTGATCGTTTCGTTTAATCGATTTATCTAAGTGTAAAATAAATGTATAATAATAATATAAAATAAAATAAAATGAATCAAATAAATAATATATAAGTGTAAAAGTCTAGAATACAATAAATATGTCCATTTTATTACACAAAATGACAGCTAGCACATGCCAGATTACTCCAGTGTAATTAATAATTCGACTTTAGTTGCATAGCTTAAGTTGTTCATATTCATGAGTACCTACATTCACCAGTTAAAAGGGCACTGTATGATTTCAAAGTCAGCCGGTATAACGAGTCAGAATTTTCGAATAAGTAGGAGTTTGCTAGAATCACTTTTCAATATTTTCATGTATGGAGACGACCGCTCGGAACATTATCACATACTTTCAGCCGCTACCGCTTTTTTAGGGGTACGATCTTTCACTTTCAATGCGAACTTGTATAAAGCAACGTACAGTGACATTTTACACAACCCCAGAATAACGAACTTATGCTACGTCGAATGCGCGTCGACATTTGACTGCAACTATTGACTGAATATGTTCCCAAATAATAAACATTCGCATAGACAATGCTGCGACACACAAACAATGGCTCACAGACTTGAATCCAGTTGCTAAACATAAACTATCTTTACAAAGGAATTATTTATAATGTGAGGTTAGGTAACGGGTTATATTTATATCTTTGCTACATGGTTGTGCTCAAAAGGCATCTTATCGCTTGCGCTATTGATCCTAAAGGCTAAGAGAGGCTCGCTTTACACACGTCGTCTTGGCGCTCTATTATTCGCAAAAATATCAAATCTTTCGAAGAAAAGCGACAAAGCTATTATCAAGAAGCGCCAAATACGCAAAGAGATCTAAGCCATCCTACGCGTATACAAACAACACTGCGAGCCAACTTTAATGTTCGGGATATTATAAATTGCATATCAAATAAATAATCGCCTATCAATATATACTCATCATTTATATTCTTATTTACATCTAATAACTTACTTCACTACAAATAAACTAAATGTTTAACAAAACTCAAACTGCAGATAATTCGAAATTATACATCAATATAACATTACTTTTTTCCTCATAATGCAATACAGTTAAATTTATTTTTGTACAAAAATACTACATACATAGCATAAATACTGACTGCACAGCAAATTTTTCAGTTGTTGGGTTAGGTTAGGTTAAAACAGTGACCATTAACGCGCGAAGGCGAGCGAGCGAAGCGAGCGTGTCGCGGCAGCGACCGCCGAGCGCCAGATGCCCTCTATTACCAAAACAAAAATTCGATGCCAGTTTAAATTAAAACAAAGCTAACAACTGATTATTAAGCTGCTACATTTTACTTATATGTACGTTATGGGGACAACGGGAAATAAATTTAATCACGTCCCGCTGTCCCCGTAACGACTGTGACTAATAAAATGCTGTTTTATTTAGAAAAACTGCTGTACATAATATAAAAATAGAAGCTATATTTAAAAGAAAAAGAGTTAACATGTATAATGTGCATTAAGATTATTAGCTGTGCATTGATAAAAAAGCTTTTGCTTTAGGAAAAATCGCTGTACGCTGCGAAAATAAATTGTAGTGTGTTTAGTGATATTTTGAGTTGAATATTTTGCTGTGCAATCAGTAATTTTGATGGGAATTCGGAATCTTATTGCATAGAAAAAGGATATTTTTTGATTTGCGTTTAAATACTACCCTTAATGTTCTAGTTGCACCCGGGTGTTCAAAACTAAATTCGTTCTAGCGAGTCACCTAAGGGCACACGCAAGGAATTGATTTCTAAGGGTCGCCGTTTTAGAAATCGATAAGGACTTTAAATGTATATTTATATTAGATGTAGACACATTAATCACGATAGGGCTTTTAGTTGTTTTAGAAATGACAAACCAGACTTGCTCTAAAAATCCGTGACGTCTTGCTACTATTTATCAAAAAGATTGACTCCAGACACGAGGCCGATTTGAGGGTCTTTTCAGCTGACAGCTCAGTCACTTTAGTGGCCTTCAACAAGCCTCGTGTACGAATATATTCGAAGACAGTTACACTGGCTTTGTGTGCGCGTGGGTTCAGCGGGCACAAGTAGATGATCTGCCTTGAAAACTGGTTTCGTGTCAAACCCTAAGCAGCGTTCAAAATTATTTTGTGACATTACAAATACTCTGTGCAAACTGACGGAACTACTCATTGTATGTCTGCAGTCTGTGTAATATCATCTATTTATTTTTTATAGACTGACGTACGCGACTGGAGGCGACATCTTTTTACTCTCAAAACCCAGTTACACACAATCAGTTTCTGCCTAATATTAAAATAAACTTACTGTGAAACCCAGTAAGTTGTATCTCAGCAGGCTCAGCTCGGGGCGTGGACACGAGCCCGGGGCCGGACGCGCGCGCGTCCGCCGCGGCCGCGGGCGCGGACACGGCGCACGTGAACGGGGAGCCGGGCACGGCCTGCCCGTTGAACCGGACCGAGAGAGTGTGCGGGGCTGCTTCTACTGGCTTGAAGTTTACCTGGGGGAAGGATTATAGGGTTAAATGTGCTTGGCGTTTGAAGTTATGTAAAATACAAGTACTGTGATCTGATTTGGCATATTTCTGTCAAATTCGTTTCGAACGCTGCATCACCATTGGTGGAAAGGTGTTTGCAAATGTCTTGGTGAATCGCTGCCCAGTTGAACTCCAATTGTGTCAGTGGGGGTTTTCATGAGACTTCACACCATCACTTGGTGCCACTTTAACAAGAGGTCCTCCAATTCGTCATTGAATATAAAATATACGATGAAGTCAACGTAAACTATAATAGGCGCTTTGACACTTGACAGGTGTACTTGACGTCTCCGTGTCTAGAATGAGGGTTTTCTGAAATGACCTTCACTAGATATTCTAGTGAAGGTCATTTGAGAAATCCCTCTTTTTGAGAATTGATGATAGAAAGCTATTTTTTTTTATGTTAGACCATAAAACTTCAAAATTAATAAAAAATTGGCATTTTTTTTTAATTAATGTGTAATAAGACTTACTTTGAACCTGGCATTTCCTTCACTTTGTACATAATTTGGCACATTCCTTCCGTTCACAGCCACGATTATTTCTAAATTGCCAGCACCTGAAACAAGAAATCAAATTCTGAATCATCACGAAATAAAGGCCCGATAGGCAATCCCAGCTTAAAATCTCCAGGGATAAAATCTGACATTAGCTATCTTCCCTCAAATACAGGGTGACTTTGAAAACAATCTACAAAATTTAAGGGTGTGTTCTACCCATCAATATAAACTATGGGACCCATTTTGTAGATTTTTTCAAGGTCACCCTGTATACAAAAAAATATGAGTGACGAAGGCCACTAGGCTATCATTAGATGGCAGGCTGACCAGGCATCTATTACGCCTGGACCTGCGCCTAGTAACCGGGACCATTACGGGATACTGCTCACTAAACAAACACTTCCACACAATAGGCATAACGGGACAGTCCTCTGTGCAGGGCTTGCATGGAGGCTGGAGACACCGTTGCGCATGTGCTCTTTGAATACACAGGTGTCACCCAGATCAGCTGGCTTAGCATGACGCTTTCTATTTCTACTGTACTGTAGAATAGAAATAGCTTGTCTACATTTCTCGGTAGAAAACTGTCAACTGTCAAAAAAAATCAAAATCAAAAGTCATTTATTCAAACTAGGCTGAGAATCAGCACTTTTTGAACGTCAAAGTTACATAAGACAGTCCCACAAAAATGCCCGCCCTTCACCACTTCGTAGTGCTTTAGCTGGGAAGAAGTGGCGGAAAGTGTCTACACGGAAACGTCATTTTTGTCTACTCTTCCGTCGACAAACGCTTCTCTACGGTTCTCGTGCTAAGCTTGCTGAACAGAAACTCACGGGCCACGGCCCTTTACAGATATCCTAAACAGACCAGGAGACATAATCAGCTTCGGGTGGGCTGGTTGGCATAACCATCGACGTCCACCATGGCCCACGCACAATGGTCCACATTAAGGACTAAGTGCGGAAACCAATCCTCTAATATAAGACATAGATGTAGACTAGGTACATACCAGCATGTGAGGCGTTGATAGTAAAAGACACGGGTCTGCCGACGATTCCGGGAGAGATATCGGTGACGTTGACGCGAGCCGCGCTGTATGCCTTCACAAGGAACGGACTGCCTTCCACGTGACCACCCATTGCGCCCGCTCGCACCTGTGAAAGTTGTTGAAATGACTGATTTATGATTTATTGAAATACTAACATAGCATACTATGTCAGTATTTCTCTTTATTGTTCCTCTTGATCGCACGGCACAAAAGTATTTACTATTATTATAGAATTTTGTATTAATTATAATTAATTTACTGCATGGTTTTGATTGTATTAGAAAACAATCGGTACTAGGTGCACAATGGTTAAGGATTCCGGGTAATCGTACTCGGATATGAAAATACTTCAAATTAATTTGATGGAGTAGGACTTACCTCAATGCTATGGTCTCCTACGTCGACAGGTACAAAGGAGATGGTGTACCTTTTACTGGCCTCATTCTCACCAATAGTCTCTTCGGCAGATACCTAAAACAAGATGTTTGTGTGTATGGTTAATATCGAATAACATGGTTTCAAAGAGCAATCGGTATTTTTCAGATAGTTTTTAAGACCGACAGTAAATGTTCTACAAACAATGTGACTATAAATGGTTTGGAGTAATTACTTCCCTAGCTAGAGATAAGTACTGTATACTGCGTTCGCGACTTAGTTTCCGAACTGGTAAACAAATATAACCTATTATGCTCAGTTTGAGTGGAGTGGTGGCTCAGTGGTAACGGCCGCGACTTACAAGTTGTAGGTCGTAGGTTCGAACCCAGACAGGCGCTTTACTTTGTGTAAATTAGTTCATCACCACTGCTCTCAAAACGGTGAAGGAAAACATCGTGAGGAAACCGACATGTCCTAGAACCAAAAATTCGAAGACATGTGACATCTACCAATCCGCACTGGGCCCGCGTGGTGGATTACAGCCCACTCCCTCTCACCTAGAGGAGGCCAGTGTCCCAGCAGTGGGAACATTATAGGCTGATTATGTATGCTCAGTTTGCGCTACAACTTCAAAATGTTTTATGTCTTTTTCAATCGTAAGTACTAGTCATTTTGAAATCAACTTATTTTACACTTGCATAAAGTTGACATTCGTTTAAGTGGAAATAACGTCATTTGGAAACAAGGACTTGAACAGACTTTAGGTACAAACCTGCACAGGTACGGGTCGTCGTGCAGGTCCGAGCACCTCAACGTGCGGCGAGGTGGGCGAGTCCACGCTGAACGTGTACGCTTCTCCTACTGACACCTTGTCCGGAGACTCGCCCGAACCAGCGCCGATGACTCGCGCTGGTGCTGACACGTGGCAGACGAATGGACTACCTGCGGAACACAATTTGAACATAAGGATCGACAAAAAATCCTGTGATAGGACGATAAGAGACGTCGGGATCTCTAGAGGGACAGTGCATCCCAGTAATCAGAACTTCAATGTGTTATTTGTACGGAGAAAAAGTGTGATAAAGTAAAAATATTTATTTTAATGTTATGAAAAATATATAATTTGAGATCCTCTCAACAAGCCCTTTCATTTGATATATAACACGGTACAATTTGCAATCCTTTTTTAAAAATTTTCTAATTTGCCCCCAAAACACGTCCGTGTTTGGGTCACAGAAATTTATGTTTACCAAATTTCAACTTAACCGGTCCAGCAGATTCGGAGCAAATCGACTGTGACAGACGGTCAGACAGACAGACACACGAGTTATCCTATAAGGGTTCCGTTTCTTCCTTTGGAGGTACGGAACCCTAAAAAGGGAGGCGAAGGAATAATAGGCCCAAAAAAAAAAAATCGATTTTTCACGTGACCATAAGGTGATGACCAAGAAATAGGTCACTATTTGTGTGGCAATGCTGATTTTCTGAACAGAAAAAGTGCCCAAAAGGCTGGCCAGCCTTTTGGGCACTTTTTCTGTTGACAACGATGCGTTAGTATAATTTTGTTGTGAAATATTAGTTTTAGGGTTCTGTACCCAAAGGATAAAACGGGACCCTATCACTAAGACTCCGCTGTCCGTCTGTCACCAGGCTGTATCTCATGAACCGTGATAGTTAGACAGTTGAAATTTTCACAGGTGCTGTATTTCTATTGCCGCTATAACAACAAGTACTAAAAAAACAGAATAAAATAAATATTTAAGGGGGCTCCCATACAACAGACATGATTTTTTTGCCGTTTTTATAAATAATGGTACGGAACCCTTCGTGTGCGAGTCCGACTCGCACTTGGCCAGTTTTTATTTATTAAAGTTAGCATAGTATCATTGAAAAAAAAACAATTATTTAAGAAACTTTGTGTGTAACATAACAATGCAATATATACCAGGCACATGATCGCCGTTGAAGCGCAACTCGACGGTGTGCGGCCGCGGGTCGCGCGGCGTGAAGCTGATGGCGTACGTGTGCGCTCCTTGAGCCGCCGCCGCGGTGGGCACGCGGCCTCCGTTCACGGTCACCTCCAAGTTGCCGGGACCAGCTGCCATGGTTTCCACTGTGGAGACATGCAAGGTGTTATATTCTATCGTTAGCTATGCAGGAGTTTGAAAAGCTACTCCAAATCTCCCAAAAGCTTTAAGGTTTTGAAACTATAAAGTTAGAGATTGAGATTAGCAAGTACTGTTGCTAACAGGATCGTAATGTTTGGTATTCTCATGAAACTCTATGCTCTACTCACATGCCTTAATTAGTGGTTGTGGGTATGCCTTTTAGTGGGAATTCTATTTCAAATATGTCCAGCAATCACTTGCGATGGGGACAAAGTAGAGATTCGAGCTTAAGACGCTGACAACACCTAAACCGCGGTCACTGTCACATTGCATAGAAAAGAAAGAGAAGCGCGATGACACAACGCTTGTAATTTATTGCAAAATATGAAGTAATTATCTATTTACTCAAAATTGAGTTGAGTAATCGAAAATAAAAAACAACCAAGTTCTGCATTCAAATAAGACGTTCTTGAAATTAATTAAATACGTAACTTATGTTGATATTTAATACAGATATTTTGGATTAGAACTCAAGGTAAGAGGTTAGTTTAACGTTAGTTTGTATCGAGTTTTTCTTTTCAAAACGTGTTTTGGTAACAACTAAGTTCTGGGAAATATGTTCAAAATTAACTTATATTTTTTCCGCTACCACAAACTATACAGATTTGGCTATTTTTTTTTAAGAGAAGTCTATTTTGGTCCATTGGGTCTTGTCAGCGCCTTAACAGCTTGAGCTTTTTTGACTTACCTAAAAATGTGACCGGTTTTCCGACGGTCCCATGTGTGACATCCTTAACTCTAATGGCGGTGACATCGTACACCTGGAAATTTTCAGTAATTATGACGCGATCCTTCATATTGACTCTGTTGTGGAAGTCAGTGAGATAGGCAGTCGCCCCATGTGAAATACTGATATTCAGCTGCATCCGGTCAAACTGGAAGCTGACCCCAATATAATTGGAAAAAGACTAGGCCGATGATGACTTTATATTGACTTTTTATATTATTTCCGGCCACAATAACCTTTATGACAGTAGTTACCTACTGTCATTTGATTTCAGTTGTTGTATAAATTATTTAGAAAACAAAAAACCTGACTGCAAAAACACATAACTGAAAAGGGAAAACAAGCATTATAATCTATAGAATTTTGGTATCGCAGGCGGGGACAATCAATAGTTACACCATATTTCAGGTTATTGGACTGTGGCCTGCAAGACCAAAATTATATAGATCATAATGCTTGTTTTCCCTTTTCAGTTATGTGTTTTTGCAGTCGGCTTTTTGTTTTTCAATAATTTATTTTATTTCAAGCTTTTTAGTTTTATTAATATATATATTTGAAAATTACTCATTACAAGCTTTTATTTGATACCAATATTGTTGCAATTAATTAAAAAAAAAAACTTCCACTCCTTTTTTTTTGTATTTGCAGATGCAATAAATGTTATATAGCCTATGTCACTCCCACAATTAAGACGAATCTAAGGACACCTCATACGTTAAAATCCATCAAGCCGTTTAGGCTACAGAGCGTGCCAAAGAAATAGACATACAGACATACATACATACATACTCTCGAAAAACATTACCCTTCTGAGGCAGTCGGGTAAAAAGGATAGGTATGACTCACCTTCAAATGAAACGGGCTAGCCGGTATGGGCAAGGAGTCCACGAGCACGTTGAGGCGGTGCTCGCCCACGGCGCGCGGCACGAACTCGGCGCGGAACACGCCGGCGCCGGCCGCGGCCACGGCCGCCGGCACGGAGGCGCCGTTGGGCCCTGCAGCACAGGCGGCACTCAGCTCACCGCCCGCCCTAACCCGCCCTACCCCCTCGACGGACGACGGATGTTAGGAGTTAGGGCGAAGCGGATGAGCTTATCAAAATATGAATGTTACGTTTTCGTCATGTTATTTTTTGAGTATTCTCTGTAAACTGAAATCTTATTACTTGTTTTTTTATGAACTTACTTGACTACCCGTTAGTCTATCCTACAGTTTTATATAATTAATATAATATTTGTGGTTAGTTTTGTTAGTACTTATAACTCAGCTACAAGTGAAGTTGTTAGTGCGGCTAAGCATTTATGATATTTCTTTTAACATTAACTTTTTCGTAATAAACTATGGTCTCTCCTCTACAAAACTTCTTTGATCCCCATGCTCTAAATAATTCCCTCATTCTTTGTCTAATCTTTTTCAGATAGATACCCAAAAAGTTTTTTTTTGTATCTCATTCATTTATACCACCCTGGAAAAAAAACCGATTAAATTATGATACATGTCCTACCTTATAAAGCAAACAGCAAGAGGGTGGGTAATATTACATAGAAAAAGCCACATGGTTCCAAAATGGACTATGTCTGGGCTACATCTGTGTACCCAGTAGATGTGTGCATTCACATATTTTTATATTAGTTCAATAATAAATAAACGTGTTTGGTATCTACATAAAACATACTTTATTTTGAGCAACTCCTAAAGTGTAAAAGTTAACAATAAACAATTAAATAAGTTAAGTGCTGTTAAATCAACACACCTGCATAGCATAAGTAGCTGTGCATTTATTTCATTTGAGTGTTCTTACTTTATCCAAATAGCAAGAAATAAAAATCAAGAAAACAAAAACACTTTTTGAGTTAACATTTGAAACAATGCTAGGCCACTAGTAGTTTGGTCAAAGAATTTACACATGAGTCCTGAATAATCCTGATCATCACCGCTTTCTGGCAAAAATAAAATCAGCTTTCGTTAGCTATACATATAGGTGTAAGGCCTTACCCTCAACATTGACTTCAATCTGATCGAGCGAGGCGGAGGGGTGGTGCAGCGTGAGCGCGGCGCTCTGGTGTAGTGGCGCCGGGCCAGGCACTGTGACGCGAGCCCCGCCGCCACCACCCTCAGAGACTTGGATTACTAGCGGGCAGCCGGGGACGCGCATCTAAAAAGTTAAAAATTATACTTTTTATGTAATCAGAATTTTTTCTTCTCTCTCTGCCGATCAGACCAAGACAAACAAACGTGATAGGTAAGGTAAACCAGTTGAATTAATTTTGGCCTGTTCTTCAACAATAATCTCCTAACTGAAGAGTAGGCCACATAAATCTCTATATCTGTAGTTTTATCTCCGTATACAATAATACGGGCATAGGCCGTCTATGTCCAGCAGTGGACTGATATAGGCCGAGTTGATTGATTGATTCACACAATAACACCCCAAAACAACTACACCTTAACAGCTACTATGGTGAGTATGGCAAAATTTGTCAAGAACCTCTCTTTGTCTGAAAAGCACAGAATCAGCATTATACATTATGTTTACAGGCATTGGGCTGATATAATCCAAAAATATTATTCAGACATTGCATTGTACTGTTTGTGTGTAACGCATAATGGTATAAGTTAAATTACTCACTTTATTAAAAGATACATTGACAACATGTTCACATGCTTCTGTTGGTGTGAAAGATACCATGAAGCGGGCATTTCCCTGAAAAGAAAAATAGTTTAATGTTATAAATCCATTGTTAAATATTATCAGTCACATCCTCTCAAAGCATCAGAGAGACTGAATACTCACTTGTGGATGCACTTGTGTTGGAATATTCAGTCCTCGGGCAGCAACTGTAATTTCAAGATTGCCTTCCCCAGCTTGTGCAGCATCAACTGCTAACTGTACCGGTACACCAACTCTTGCAGCATTACCTCCACTCACGCTTACTAGCTTGCTGTCGTATGCTTTGCAAACAAATGGCGTATCCTGGAAATAACAATAGATATTAAAAACAAAGTAAATTGCAGAATAATTTTAAAATCCAATAATCTTTTAAGATGTTTCGTTAATAATTTTCACCTAGATTGTTATGTAGGTATTTATAAGGAATTTTAGAAATATTTGAAAGCACCCTGATGCCATACTGATACATAAAAATATTTGACTTGTTGTTCACAAAACTGTGACAAACAATAAACATTATGAATTAGAAACATACCGGTACTATTTGGTTATTGTACTGTGCGGTGAGCGTATGAGGTCCGACATTCTTCGGGGTGAAGCTGGCTACCAGACCGGTGACAGCGTCTCCGGTCAATCGCACAGGAACTTCGCCCCTCGGGCCTCGTACTGTTACTGTTAACTCGCCGCCCGCAGAACCTTCTACTCGAACTGAACATGACGCTAATTCACCCACCGGAATCAATTCTAGGGAACAAAAATATAGCATATAATTGTCACTACTTTTAAGAAATGTAGACGTTATTCAATCAATTAGTTTGCAGTTCTTTTATTTAAGTAATTAAAATTCCCGCCATCCTGCTGACAGACGTCAAATGTTTGACAATTATTTGATTGAAAATGTAACAGATAAAACTAACAGTTAGGGATGTAAAGACATTTAATTTAGTTACATTCTATAAACTATTTTTCTAAAATAATGATGTATATGCTCTAATGAGAAATGCTAGAAGATGATTATACAAAATGCTAATTAATAACAATTTATAGAATGTTATAGTTTTTTATAAGTACTGGCTAAAAACATTACAAACAGCCGTGAACAGAAAAAAAAACATTTATTAATGCAAATTATTTTCCAGCTTTTGCATTTTTTTATTTTAAAGCAATTTGACCAGTTACAATCCTGGCTAAGCTAGCTATCGACCGCAGCGCCACCCCAAACGAATTGCGGAGGTAAGTAAAACTATACATGGAAGGCGCCCAGTAGGGTTTTTAGGAAGGTTTTAAAAAGGTTTTATAAATCTACTTTCTTCCGAATCCACAACTAAATTATATTATGTAAATTGCAAAAGCTAAATCTGTCGTTTAGATATCGATTTGACGTGTACAAATAATAATTATTGAATGACCAGGCACTTACCAACTTGTGACGTGTCTATAGTGACTCTCTGTGCTGGTGCTACGTGGAAGATGAAGGGAGAAGATGGCACAGGCTCTCCGTTGAACTTGATGTCCACCCGGTGAGGGCTCGCCGCTTCTGGCCGCCAGAACACGAGGCATCGTCCTCCGCCAACCACCTAGAACAAAATGTGAAATTGATATGTAAGCAAGACGGGTGCCTCTTGACATCACATTGCCTCTACTTTGAATTACGTACCACTAATTAGGTGTAATTAGTGGTACGTAGTAATTCAATGTACTATGTACTATCGGCCAATCTTCCGCATGCTCACCTCTAAGGCGATAATCGTATAGCACGGCTCACGACTCGATCGCCCGATGCAAGCGTTTTGGCCAATGGGATGCATGAAGCGTATTTTAGCCGTGTTTGTATTATTGTAATTATGTATAGTGTGTGTGACAGTCACACTAGGCGCGTGCTATGCTCACTTGTTTGTAAGACATTTTTTTAATGGGCACGGCCAGCGAGAGCGCTTTATGAATTGTTATTGTTGACAAGAAGTAATTTCGTACTAATATCTTCCGTTTGGTTTAGAAAATGTATTATTGGTATTGCTATACGCGTACCCTAAAAAAACTTTATTTAGCATTTTTGTTTACCACTTTGCCAAATTACAGCTTTCTAGTAAGAGTCTGTGAGCTAAGCCGGGGACAGACAGACAGACAGACGGTCATGGCGAAACTATAAGAGTTCCTTGTTGACTACGGAACCCTAAAACGAAGCAAGTTACGTAGTTTTGTTAGAAATTGTCATTTGCTATCTCTTTCTTTTATTGCTGTTTTGATTAAAATAGCAAAATTACTTACAGTAGTATTTGAACCATTACTTGGCGCAGTTTATACAATGTTATCAGATTTTTTTATTATTGCTGTCGCAACTTTTGCAACTGCAATAAAAATAAGTTCATTATCTAAGCACCATTGTTATTCAGTGGGAACGTCAGAACATCTGGTTAAACAATAGATCGGCTTTATAGAACGGCCATAAAATACGGTCGCAAAAAATTACGAAATATTTCTTCAACACACTTGCTTGTAAAGTGACTCAGAAATTCAGCTTATTATATAGAAGTATTTTTACTTTACATTTCTTTTTTCAATATACGCAGTTTTTGTCCAAAAACAATGAATATTTTTGAGAAAAAAAATTCGTTACATCAGATAAATCAATCATCAAAATTATCATCATTTCATAAAATTATATATTTTTCACTACATATTAACCTTAATTTGCTTATTCAAAACATTATTTTGTTTATTATATTTTTTATATAGGCTGTTTAGCGGTTTTTCCAGCGCCTTTATTTACACCTGCGGCGCGCGGGATAAACAAAACAAGCGCGGTATTTTCCAGAAATACTTGTTAACGTTTTCAATGGCGCCGATTCCCTTGTTCACAAACTGAACTAAATTTAAGTTCAGTGCATCTTTTTCTTTCTATTTCAATAAGAAAAGGACAGAAGATACATTTTAGTTTAGTCCTGTCAGATTAATCAGCGCCTGTCACTATTCTATACAAGTTTAGACGTGATTAAAAACTTGCCTACTAAAATTACGTCAATTTACGTCAACCGCTGATTAATTTGACAGGACTAAACTAAAATGTATCTTCTGTCCTTTTCTTATTGAAATAGAAAGAAAAATATGCACTGAACTTAAATTTAGTTTAGTTTGTGAACAAGGGAATCGGCACCATTGTGTGGTTAATTATTATCAAAAATGTTGACTTCAATTAGGAAAGAAGAGCGAAGAGCAACGCGTAGATTTAACCCCCCGGAAATACTAATCTAGGCACGAAACGCTAGTGACAGCCTGTTGCCTGCAAAATCTAGAGAGAAATACCTAGCGGCGTACGAAACTAATAACAATACCAGTCTCTTTTTTTCCTCTCAAGTTGAAAACCGTCGTATGAAACGCGCACACACTCGACTCCCTTATCGCGCTCGCTCGCCCTCGGCTCGCGCGAATAATACCGGCTCGTGCAGTGAGTAACCAACATACCACACATATTTATATTTTTTGTTACACGCCCTATACTCACACAAATTCATATTGTCTCTAATTGGACGAAACCAGGAAGGGGTGTGGTTTGTCACTAGCTGCGCTTGCCGCAGAAATATTTTCTAAAGTGAGCATGCTTAAGTTTTGCCAATAGTATGTTAAGTCGCAGATTAAAGGAAATGGGTTTTCTTTGATTATTATTCTTAAAGAGAGACGACTTTTAGAATATAACGTACAGTAAATAACTTTCAGTAGGTAGTTGGTACATAAATGATTAGGTAGGTACCTACTATTGGAAGAATGAGGTATGATGTTTTCTGACGAAAAGGGAGAACATAACACTTTGTTCCTTCTAAATGTCTCGCTTTTAGGATAAAATAGTTGAATATCAATGAAAAAATTTATGAATATTTTATGGATATATAAAATTATAATGGATACGGGTATTCGAAATTCCATTAGGAACTCGTCACCATTAATTAAAGTAATTTTACCGCATTTTAGATTGGTAACAGACATTCCGAAATTCCCGTCAACAATCGAGATAAAGCTACAGTTCCAAAAAAAAACAAAAATAAATATAAACCTATTAAAGTTTGAAAAGCGAATGAAGGGCCTCATTAAGAGTTACAGACTAGGTACGAGTACATGTTTAAAATAATAAATGACGCGAGCTTACCTGCACGTGATTTGGAACTTCGCCTTCGTTTATTGAGATTTCCAACTGTCCTTCTCCGGCGGCACTGGCATCCACTGGAAAAATAAACTTTCAGTTATCACGCGTAAGTAGGTAATTACTTTAACCTACTGTTTTTATTCTTAGCTAGGCAAAATCTTCAAACATTTATTATGTCGTATTGAGTAACCTACTGTATATAGAAAATCAACAAAAGTAAATACCTAGTTAGGACGTAGACCTTTGTGGCGTTCTAAACTCAAACTTAAACTCAAAGCATTTATTTCAATTAAACCATTTACAGGCACTTTTGAATTGTCAAAGAGTCGGTCAGTTAGAAATATGAAGCTAAATTGCCCATTCCAAAGCGTAGTAGGTACCTACCTATGGAGAAGAACGGGCAAGAAACTCCATGGACACTCTTTTAAATTATATTGATAGATAAAGATTAGTACAAAAATAATGTTGAAATTATAACTAAATGTGAGGACGATGTAAAATAAAAAACGCGTCCATTGTAGCAAAATAAACAAAAACAATTTCTAAATAAAATAATTACAAATAAGCCGAGGAAGCTAAGAGGTGACCAGTCTCAACTGACGGCGCCCGTTCACGAGCATGACGCATGGATCAGCACATTCAGCTCAACCATTTTGAAGGGAGCTAAATGATCCAACACACGCGCCACCATCAGCGAGACATCTGAGTGAGCATGACATACCTACTCTCAGCCGCCAGGGCCCATTCAAGTCAATTACATATTAACCGGTAAATGGTAGCTCTATTATACATAGTACTCACACCTGTGCAATGCAATTATACTAAGACATTACACCAACATAATTTTGATTTTCATGTCGATTCTAGATAATTTCTACATCAATTTAAATACCTAGTACTTATTTAATTTGTTATGCTATCGTTCTAAATTCAGCCAGGTACCAATTTCCGGCAAAGCAGCTTTTGGGCAATTAAGAAAATTTATTATAGCCAATTAAATTAAAATCTAGATAGCTAACCAATTGCGGAAGTAAGAGTTATTATGGTGAGAGAGACGCACGTAACGACCCGTTGGTTCTTAAATGTTCAATGGGGAGAATGTCCCCTTCTTCCGTAGGCGCTATAATTTATGTTCCAGAGGGGATTATACCATAATCACCGTGCTCGGTGGGTTTAACAGAATTTAGTTTGAACTGGAGAATTTTGCTTTAGAAATCTGAACCTACAGTTGAAAATCACGCATTTATCTTTACATATTTTTGGCTTGTTGTTAGTTTCCTAGTGACCACGGCGTAAGGTACGTATTTGTAGGCAACGAATTTTCGTTGCCTACAAATACGTACCACACGGATAGAGAACAGAGGCAAATGCCTCTGTTCTCTATCCACCATATCTATGGTGGCCCAGCTTCAGCTTCAAGTGGATCCGCAGCTGTAGCATGCGGAATTCAAAATTTCGTACGTATTTTGCTATTTACAGGTCAGTGTCAGGTATCTTGATCAAAATACGATTCGCGACTGTAGCAGTTATGACGTATTTACATAATTATAATCATTAGAATCATTCATACATCTAAGTTGATAATTACTTACAAATCATCATTCCTCATCATTCTCCTGCCCTTATACTTATTTATTTGGGGTCGCCGCAACATGATTAGTATAATCAGCCTATAATGTTCCCACTGTTGGGAGACAGGCCTACTCTCTTCGAGTTGGAGTAGGCCGTAATCTACCACGTGGGCCCAGTGCGGGTTGGTAGATGTCACATGTCTTCGAATTTTTGGTTCTAGGACATGACGGTTTCTTCACGATGTTTTCCTTCACTGTTTCGTTCAGAGTAGTGGTGATGAAATTATTTACACATTGTAAACCGCTTGCCTGGGTTCGAACCCACGACCTACAACACGTAAGTCGGGGCCATTACCACTGGGCCACCACTTTCTTACAGGCAACATGATTTACTTACGGGCAAATATGAGGAAGAATGAAATCTGACATGGTTTCCTCTGTTACAATATTATTCCGATTATGTTACGCAATTAGGCTGCGATTTGCTGTGACCGACCAAAGCCCAGGGTACCAGGGTAAAGGCTTATCTCCTGTAACAGCTTTAGGCGGGGGTGAGGGTAGACCTGGCTTACCTCTGAACTGGCACTGTTGGCCGACCACCGCATTGCCGACATCTGTCACTTTGATAAGGCTGGCGTCGTATACTTTGGCCACCAATGGGGCTGCTGCTAGCTTGTCGTCTGCGATTGAGACCTGGAAGAATTCATTCAATTAAAATTTTGTTATAAAATAATAAAAAGTTTGACGATCTTATTTAAAATGACTGGATTAAGCTGTTATTTACATTGAGGTTCAGTTTACATCCTCAACCTCAATGATTGTTTAATTCAAATCCTTCGATAGTCGTTGGAGCCGGGCGAGTCCTAAGTGTGGATACCGAGAATTAGTAAACGTAGCGCAAGACGCCCAAGGACCATTGAGTCCAACGACTTAAAAAGGCGGCTGGACCAGACTAAATGCATACGGCGGAGAACTCGTGGTCACACACACAACTATGGGCCTAGGCTCAGCAGGTCGAGATCTAAAAACGTTATAAGTAACGTTCTAAGTGTGCTAAGGCAGGTGCTTTGGCTTAGACATGTTCCCATCCCATTTTGCACTTGTAGTTTGACAGTTGTGTAGTGATATGTCCCTCACTCATGAGGTCCCTCGTTTGAGGTACTTGCGATCACAAATTGAAAGAGTCACTCGAATTTCAACATTAAAACCTCACTCGTTCACGCAATTTACATTGATAATATGAAATCGTGGCGACGGGCGAGGCGAGTGAGTTCGAGACTCACGAGTCACGAGTGAGTATTGAGTGACTGAGTGAGCTCAGTGAGCGAATGAACAGACTTAAAAATTGTACCTATAGAAAATTAGAGAATGAGTGAGTTGAGGTGAAAGGATGTGTGTAAGATGTGAATAATTGGACAGAGTCGTGAGAACTCATAAGTCACCGTCGCGTCGCGCCCGCCCGCCTCGCTCACTCGGACCTTCGGCTGAGTTCGGCTCGGGCTCACGAGTCGTGATGTGAATACGCTGTTGTACGAATCGTCACCTCATATGAGGGGTACCTCGTGAGGATCTCACGAGGTAAAGTGAGTTACTCCCTCAAGCTCAAATGAAATTGATGAGTTATTCATCATTACAGTCTGTTGTGCGACAATGACAGGAATAACACTGAGCCAAAGTACGTGCTAAGTAACGTTTATAGATCTCAGTCCCCGTTGATTGAATGGTTAAAACTCGTATCGGTGTTTCTAAAAACACCAACATTAGAAAAAGTTTTATCTCTGCTTATTTATAACTTTATGCTTAGATAGCCAAGCGTGTTAATATTATAAATAGCTATAATTTAATGCATAAAATTACTATTACGGGACAGGTTTTCACAACATTTAAATAAGTAAATGCATCATAGCAATGTGTTACGTAAGAGAGATGTCACACGGGCGAGTCGCGCTGCGTTGCGACGACTGAGCGTTGTCGCTCCGTCGTCTTACATACAAATATCCATGGTATGCCACACGGTGTGCTGCGATTTCGTCCGACAACGCAGCGTGCGCGTTACGGATAGGGTTGCCAACCATACTGTTAAAAACAGTATTATACTGTTTTTCACTCTAAAATACTGTTTACTGTTCAACAAAAATAAAGTACATGAATATACTGTTTTCACTGATATCCAGAGCTATACCTAAATAAAAAGTTTAATCTATTACGCAGACCATCGTGCATGCACCTGGGCGTGGGCGCGGTGATTCAGCTAGCCTTCATTTCAGAATGAAACTGTTAATGTGTCTCGTATTTTCGGGACATAGTAAATTGATAATTGCTATCGGAATACTAAAAGGTGGAACGACAGAAATAGAGCTTCAATACATTTAATAAAAATATTGCTCCTCATCTATTTGGTGAGGCTTAAGAAACCCTCAAAATTGGTGCTAAATTGATGAGTTGCGCGAGGCTATACCTATTTTAAAAAAAAACTTTAAATACTGTTTATTTTCCGACTTTGATCATATACTTTATTTCTTGTACAAAAAGTTGGCAACCCTAGTTACGGACAAGAAGACCAGAAAAAGTGAGGCTACACGGGCGTTGCCGGTATGTCGCGTTTTCTTTAGTACAAGCAACACTGCGCTGCGATACCACGCTGACGCTCGGCATCGCACCGTAACGTACTTACCCGCTTCGTTTCTCTGGTCTCATTGTCCGTGAGCGTCCATCGCCTCGCTGCACGTCGTCGCAAGTCGCAACGCACCGGCAACGCATCGTGTGGCTTCGCTCGTAGACGGAGCGGGGAGGGTAGAGGCGTCGAAATGCCGGAGCGGTAACGCAGTGCAGCGCAGTATTGTTTATTCTCCTTTATATAACTCCATTGTCGTTCGAAGACTGACATGACACACCCTACATCAGAACGCCGCGACCCCGTAGTAACGGCGGCATTGCGACATCGCATTGCCCGTGTGGAAACCAAGGCGTCGAAATTTTAGCGGTGCGACGACGCAAGGCACCGGTAACACCCGTGTGGCGTCCCTCTAACGCGTAGTATATTAATCACCCGATGATCTTAATTTTATTATTTTCTATATTAGATTTTTATGATAAGTATTTAGAGAGTTTCCTAAATAATATGCATGGATGAGTGAATTTACCTAATGCCAGGTTCATGTATGTGGTTATTATGTATGTGTTACATAAGTTGTGTATGTGCTCCCCGCACATCAAGTTACCACAAACTGTAAAATGTCTCCAAATGATATTAAACCTTAAAATGTTGATGGTTAAGTTCAAAATCTGATGAGAAAATTTGACAGGTTTCTGGTAACTTGTGCTGGTGACTGTACCTACATACAATATATATAACATACATAAGCGAGCTAAGACCAGTGCATTTCATGTTAAATGAAAATTAATTTCACACGATAAAGTTAAGGTGAACAAGCGTGACGTTTATTGAAAACAGGTGTATTTTGAATTCATTGTTACCTACATTCTTGTTTCATAATTGTTTCCCTGGCAGATCTTAGGCTTCTTAGCCTATTGACTGCTTGGTTTTATATCAACTGCCTGACGACTACTGATTTATGTTAATATTGGGTCGTGCAATGAAATATTAGACAAAAAACGGACATCGGTTTTTAGTCGTATAAATACGGCTGCGGCGGCACGGGCACGAAAATACCTATTTGTCGTATTAATCTGACTGAGGCGGTCAATACGTTAATCCTGATCACAAGCAACACAAGAATACTGGTTTAAGAAGGTCCAATAGGTTTCGGTTCACTTCCAAAGTCCTACTTACATCAATAAGGTGTGTGCCGACTTCTTCAGGGGTGAACTCGATGCGGTACACCCCGGGGCGCTCCGCCACGTCCAGCACCCGCGAGGTCACTGGCCTTCTGGACGGAGCTGTTACTGTTACGCCAACCTTGAAGAAAAACGTTACAATTTTACTAATCAGCTAGAAATACAAACAAACTCATATTATGCTCAACATAAAGCGCATCAAAGAAAGAAAGAGAATAAGTTTATTTGCGCTTAAGAGGCCGACAACACCTAAAGCGCGGTCACTGTCGGACTGCATAGAAAAGAAAGAGAAGCGCGATGACACAACGCTGGTAATTTATTGCAAAATATGAAGCAATTATCGATTTACAAAAAAGCTATAGATTGTATATAAAAAACACTATTATGCTAATATGTTGCTTTTAGAATAATCTGACAATAAATCAGAATGGTTGCATGTATATTAGTATGGTTTTTAATCGTTAAAAGAAATTTTTATTTGTATCTTCGTGACTTTTTTCTATCGTATTAAATTAGTTATATTATGTTTTCAACACACTATATACCTAGCATATATCCTTAAGAATATCATATATTTTTTCTGATTTTGTTTACTGCAGTGGATCATATACTTTAAGGCATTATAAAACTTATAAAAGTTGCGTTTAGGTCCATGCATAAAATTAAAAAATAAGTACCTACTACAAGGAAAAATAAAACAAACAGCCATCACTCAGCACACTTAATGCTGCGACTCATGTGCGAAACAGAGACAACCCAAAGGACAACTAACTACCTAGGTAGGTACTACAAGAAATAGATAGGTACATTTTTTTATGATGAATGTGCCTACTAGGCCATGTAGGCTATTTGGTCGATGGCTCATTGGACAGAACAGTTTTCATAACTAAATGAAATTGAGGTTATATAGCTCGTCTTTTAAAAGTGATTTGTTCTAATTTTACATAATTATCAATTGAGGTCTGTCATAAACTGCTACGGTACTATTCGAAATAAATTTTCATTTCAGCTGTAATGTGATGTGGTGTAATGTAATGTAATGTGATGTGATGTGATGTGAATGGTAAATTGTCAACCATTCTGTACAGTCAAAACAAAAGTACAAAAATTTCAATAATTAATTACGTTACAGCTTCCCCATTGAATGCTTAACATGTCGCTCAATCCTGGAATGGAGAGTTATATTGGTACAAATTGGTACGAGTGAGTGCATCGAACATGGAGCTTCGTGAAAACACTGGCATTCGATAAAACATCGCACCTCAATGGTAAATTGAGATAAAAATTGAACAATGAAAATATGATTTTCTAAAGATGCCAACATGTTATTGTACATATTAAATATAAAGTTGATTAAAAAGTAAATAAATGTCATTGGAGACAAATACACACATCAAAAAAGTCTGAGCAACACGCATCATTTACAGAAACTGCGTGTTTTATTAATTGATACTTTATTTTTTTCTTAACGAACTAGATTGGTATGGTACAATCTTTTTGTTCACGGAAACATACCTACTGGCTGATTTAAAAAATAGAAACTTTTCGATTGTGTTTTGTTTTCTTTAAAATAAAAGCTAATTATTATTTCCCGATTTCATGTTGTTTTCGTTGCTTGATAAATTTAGTATTTATCTTACTTTTATCATTTTAAGATATAGAGTTTTTGAAAAAAATGAGTGGTGAGTAATTTTTTGTCATAGAGCGACGCCATTTGACTGCTGATGAAATGCAGAGAGCTGTAGAAATGCTACAAGCGGGAAGAAATCAGACCTAGGTATCTCGGCATTTTGGTGTCAATAGGAGCGTGATTTGTCGTCTTTGGCAGCGTTACGTTAATACAGGAGATCCTGATGAGCTGCACCCAGGACGTGGAAGGAGTACAACTGCTCGACAGGGCCGATACATACAACTGACTGCAAGACGTCAGCCGATGTTAACCGCCCGGGTGATAGGTTTAAAGCTACAAATCTCAAGCGGTGTTGTTGTTAGCCACCAAACCGAGAGAAATAAGGCTGCATGAATACAGCCTACGAGTAAGACGCCCAATTATGTGCCCACCTATACGCCATGAGAATCGCGCCTGTCGAAACGAATAGTCTAGGGAACACTTGACATGGACTCAGGAGCAATAGGATAAAATTTTATTTTGCGATGAGTCCCGGTTTGGATTAAGCCCTGATACGAGAAGGGTAACGTCGTCCCGGAAATGCTGAACGGTTGAGATGCGTTCAGGAAGTGCACCCTTACAGTGGCTCTACAGTGACGGTATGGACGGGTATTATGAAGAACAGACGAACTGAGCTCGTTTTTCTAGATGGTAATATGAACGCTGAAAGTTACGTTATAAATGTCCTCGGGCCTTATGTTCACCCATTTGCACAAAGACTTGGATCAGATTTCACGCTGATGCATGACAATGCCTGTTCGCACACAGCTCGGAGGACCAGAGAGTACTTGGCAATGGAAAGCATTCGGGTATTGCCGTGGCCTGCACAATCGCCAGAACTCAATCTCATCGAGCACGCATGGGACATGTTCTAGAGAACCTGGACGGAGTGCCGACAACCAAACAACTGAAAGACTTGTTAAAATTCCATTGGGAGCGATTGCCGCAGGATCAGAAAAACAATCTTATAAATTCAATGAAAAATCGTTGCTGACAAGTTTTAAACAACAGAGGCGGTCACACTTTTTATTGCATTACCAAATGATTAAAAAAAAATGTCGTTATTTAATTTTGTAAAACAGAAAAGTTTAATTTCGTTTTAACGTTATTTTTCATTACGTTTGTTACGGTACACATATTGTTAATTATTGTGATTAAATGAACAATTAAATGAAGGATTTTGTGGCTAAGTGATTAATGCATCAAAGAATGCTTAGTTATTATTTATAAAAGAAATATAAATATATTACAATAGCAAAAATCGTTCAAAAGTTCAAAACCGTACATGTTGCTTAGACTTTTTTGATGTGTGTATGATAAAATGAAAAGTCGTCAACGCCCAGCCCAGACCTTTGAACCTAGAAAGTTGAAGAAAATGTACAGAGGTTCCCTTTATGGTTTAGACAAGGAATAAGGTCAGAATTTTCGAAATTCCCACGGGGTAGGGAATTCATGGGTTAGTTAAAATCATTCTGCGTATATATGCACTAAAGTAGATATAGAGAAGGACTGAGGTAATATTTTATGACAGAGGATTTGAATAAGGAACATTACCAACAGTTTACTCCTAGTTAAATTGCCTCAAAGTTAATTATCCGTCGACCTACCTCATTCTTGCTGAAGGTAGCTTCTCCCGCTGAGGTGGAGATCTCAAAGACGGCTGGTACTCTAGCAGGGATCAGCCGAGTGGGCTCCCCTCCGCCGCCGCCCAACGGCCCTGCCATCACCTCGACCTTCCACGGAGACCCTGGGAAAAAAAATACTTACAGTTAAAAATATGTTTTTTTTAGTTACAGTCAGATATGTTGCAATGCAGATTATTCGATCAGCTTTGCTGGGTAAGAAAGAGAAGACGTACCGATGATTTATGATTTTCCTAAATCGTCAATGTGTCACCTAACACGTTTTGGACCACTACGTGCACTTTTTTTGCATATACTAAATATATAGATATCTACTGCATAGAATATTTGAAATACATTCAGTAAGTTGTATGGATGCTATGTAGCAAGAAAAAATCCCACAAAAATACTCGCGAAAATCTTAACCCTTCTTACCAGCCATGCAAAAATAAAGGGATGCCCTACTTTCTGGCGGAAACGCGACTTATTTAGTGCAAATCGAATGTGCTTATAGGTACACAATAAATGTCAACGTGGAGCAAAAGAAAACTGATAAAGCCTCCCTAGCGTGGGGCGCGAACGATCGCAGGCGCGGGTATGATGATAGGTACACCACATGATAAATGTAGTGGCTGATGGCACTAGCGGGTAGCGCGTAATAGACATCATTACGGCTAACTTTCTCATATAAACCATGTTTTTCTATTCCCATAATATGTTATTGTGTCTTTCAGGAGATATTGTAACGTGTATAGGCTTCTACGAGTAGTTTTGGTAGAGTTTGTGGCAGGTTTTCAGTAGTTCTGACTGTAATAATTTCGAATAGGTGTGCGCCTAAGTAATACTAAACGTTACTTTAAAAATATCAGCGATTTCCAGAAATAACTTGGCTCTTCAAGTTTCATAACTTTACTTATTGAATTAAGCCATCTTGGTGAGCACTAAGATAACTTAATTCAAACTTCGAAATCTTCGAAATTAGGTCGCTTTTTAACAAAACGAGTCAATCATGTCGTCTTCTTTTTTTTTTTTTTTAAATCTTTATTCATGACCATGGATACATGTCCTTCAGTCGTAATCACTAAACATAACATACTCATAAGTCATAACTAACATATAGCCTGTCGTTTTCAACAGCTTAATGCTGCCAAGTATTTAATTTTAATGTGAACAACGTAAATTATTCATCACTGTCTATGAATCGAAAGAAGTTAACCTTTAAACATTTCAAATTCATTCTTTATTTATTTTTAACCCAAGTAAATCGGACTTTAAGCATATGTACTTTAGCCTACCTACTGTATTTTTTTTGAACGAATATAATGGTAGGATAATATTACGATGTTTAAATCGTCAATTTGTCCGTAATGATTCGCACCTGGAGGCGAGCCATGAAAACTATTCGTTTAAAAATACCTGCACGTGTGCATGTAGCAGTAAACACAAATACGTTCTTACAAGCATAGGTACTAATTACAGTAATTACTAATACTCCTGCAGATGTTTCCAAGTACACTTGGAAGTATTCAACGTATTCGCTAGCAGTAAACGTTTTGCAATACCCTCGATGCTACGACGATGCAAATTGATATTAAAACTTTATCATCGATTTAGAAACGAATGTTGATTAGTTAACTATCGTTTACGTCTTCACGTCATTATTGGAATATGTAATAACGATCCAACTGTTACACTGTCTAAAAAGCAGCCATATTCTTATACCATATGAAAGTTTCGCTAAAACAATAGGCGTGTGTAATGTAAAATGCGTTACGAAACTTCAAAGGTCGACATGGCGGAACCGATTGCTGCGAGGTCGTTTAGTTAGAAAATAAACAGTTGAAACTTTTCAATCACCTGTGGCCACACATTCCATGCAGTTTGCAGGCACATCTTACCGGTGAGAAAATAAACATTTTGTGAGACAGACTATGTTGTGAAATATTGCTATGTGTTTGAGCGTGTTTTGGTTAACCTACATTGTAGGAGCGCCATTCATGTGGCTACATAAATCCTTTCGAGACGGAAGCGACAGTTTGGATGGTCACTCCAGGTTGTCGTACGAATGACTATGACTGTCATTGTAGGCAGTCAGAGGACCAAATGCCTAAAACTGGCCTCACCTGATCGATGCGTTGGTCTACCTAGAGGACAAATATTCTCAATCCAAAATCAATGGTTTTTGACATTTTGAAAGTGAATGAAACGAGCTTGCTGCATAATGTGCAACCTGTAAAGCCCCGCGCGACACCGATTCGGAGTCAAACAATAGAAAATCAATTGTGTCTCATTAGCTGTCCTTGACCAATTAATTATATAATTATAGAGAGCTATGAGCAATTATTTCATCTGTTCTTCTATGAATCTTAATAGCACATTTTAATATCAAAATTAAAAAAAAATACAAAACTGCTCTTCTTTAATCCCCTATCCTTATACCTAATATGGGTAGGTATTTCCCAATTCGTGTTGTGGAGGTCAGATGGTCAGATTCTAAGCAGATCCCAACATTGTGAAGACAAGACACTTTTTAGGGTTCCGTAGTAAAGAAGGAACCCATAAAGTTTCTACATGTCCGTCTGTCTGTCTGTCTGTCCCCGCTGTAGCTCAGAGACGCTTAGTACTAGAAAACTTTAATTTAGCATATGTATTTATTATTTATGCCGCCAAAGTGCTAAAACAAATCTTGAAAAAAATTTTTTTTTTTCATGAAATGTGTGGATGATATTTTTTTTTCGTCTATCTCATAGTGTGGGAGTGTGGGGTATCGTTGGATAGGCCATTCAAAAATGTTGCGGTTCAGTGCAAGACATTTTTCGATTCAAGGATCCGTTTGCGTAATATTAAGCTCTAAAGAGCAAATTTTTCTAAGAGTCAAGACCCTGGTTTCCACGAAGGATTGGGCAGAGGTGTACCTGTAGTACACCCACATTTCGCCAGTTATGTTTAAGTCCTATGTAATAGGGGGCGAGCCTATTGCCATCAATCGGGCACGAGGCAAAGGTGAGTGGAAACGCCGGCAGAGGACGCCCTAAAAGGACATAATGTACAGTGAGTGAAGATAATGGTGATGTTCTTCAGAATGGTCAGGAGCGTAGCACATACCACACGTACGCCCCGGTTGCGAGTACCTACTATGCGTAGGTACTCGCAACCGGGGCGTGCGTGTATGACCAGAAGTATGAACGTAAACGGCGCAAGAGGAGTAGATATGTAAGGATCGTAGCAGGTGACGTTCTGTGTTTCTGCGTACCCCCATGGGAGAAAGCTGTGAGTTTATGTAGCTAATAATTGCTTTCCCGCTGCGTCAGGAATAGATACTGAGGTCCTCCGGACAAGCTCCTTCACAAATACACGTAGATACCTTTATGGCCTTTTTGGCTTCGCACAGGTCTTTTTACTGTTTTATTTTTAATGTAAATATTGCTAGTTTTAGATTCTTTTTTTAATGTTTATATTTCTGTTCGTGTCCCAAATAATAATTATAATTTGTGGAAAATGTCGTGGGTTTTATTTACATTTACTCACTCTGAAACTCAAATTTTGTGTAATACTGTAATGTGTAACCGTTTATTTTCCCAAATACGTAAATAAAATAAAAGATCACGGGTCGATCGATCAGGTTAAGCTACGCTTGCTGCGGTTGGTCTGTGGATAGGTGACCATCTTTACATACCAAGACCTCTCCGTGCCTCGGAAAGCACGTGGTCCCGGCTGTCATTTGTAGATCTTTGACAGTCGTTACGGATCGTCAGAAGCTTGAAAGTCTGACAACCAGTCTTACCAAGGGGTATCGTGTTACCCAGTAACTGGGTTGTGGAGGTCAGATAGGCAGTCGCTCCATGTAAAATACTGGTATTCAGCTTTATCCGGTAAGCCGACCCAAACTTAGTTGGGAAAAGGCAGGCAGATGATGATGATGACGTAAATAAAATAAAACAGTTCTCTTTCTTTCTTAGATACTACTATATGATTTCTCATATTGGTTTAAAGTTTTTAATACTTACAAGGTTAGTAATCGCAATGATTGTCTGATTGTCTGACATAACCCTACCTTATTAGTGGCGACCTCGGCCTCGACTGCTGTTAATAATACATGTGGGAAGATGCTTCAATAGAGACAAGTGACCCGCGCTATTGTTTTGTTTTATATTAGTCATCTAATTTATCCTCGAGTTATTAGTATTAGAGATTAGTTTGGTGGAACGTTATTAGGTTCGTCAAGTAATTTTTGTTTATTTTGCATACCAAGGCATGAGATTTCTGCCGGGGTCGCGAGAAAGTCCGAAAGGGATACCGTGGACCTTGGCAACACAGGCAACGGAAGGAACACAACAGAACGGGGTGGGTTTTAGTCAGTAAGAGTCTGACACATCCTCCCGCTCCGCCCAGAGCGGGAGAAATTATTTGATAATTTCCCAACCAAAAAAAAAATTGATTTGTATCTAAAATATTTCATTCGCAGAAGGGGGCCAAACATCACCTCTTACAGCAGTATTATTTCAATATTACTTTTGTGTGAGAAAGAGATGGAGCTATAAGTCCTGTTCAGCTCCATCACTTTCCCACTGTGATATAATATTATAATAATATTGCTATAGAGGTGATGGTTGGCCCGAACGAACCTATCCTATTCTGCTACTCACGACTTTACCCGGACCTTTAGGTACACACATAAACCATTTTTTGATCTGCTCAGCAGTGGAGTTTTTGAAAAATCCTGTCTTAGTGTTTTTTTGCCTATTCGTAACATTTTCTATCGTCAGTGTCCTGTGGTTTTGTTGTTTATCAGTCAGTCGATCAGATATTGTTTTGTTTATATGAAATTAGTTGCGCCCCGCGGTTTCACCCGCATAAGTCTCGATCCCGTGGGAATATCGGGATAAAAATATCCTATGTCCTAATCCAGGTCATGGTCTACCCATGTGCCAAATTTCATCCAAATCCGTTTAGCCGTTTTAGCGTGAAAGCGTAACAAACAATCGAACTCACTTTCGCATTTATAATACTGGTTATGAATTTAGGATTAATATTGTTTCGTGTAGGTTTCCCTAACCGATGTTAATATTTACTGCTGCCTATCTTCTTCACTCAATGCTCACCTCACCAAACCAAAGCCCCTGGCCTGCATATTCTTAGCAGGGAATCCGAATGACCATGACCGAAAATACCGTGTATAATTGCTTACTTAAAGCACACGTAGGTACATTGGTAGCCCATCGACGCACCTGCTCAACTCGGGCCGGGCCGTTACTGGCCCATACTACTTCGTTACATCGAAGATCGGTCATGCGAATATAAGTAACGGTAAATGATGAACGGTCAATAAAAATTGTAATCGGCCGCTCTAATTAAAACCTTCGTATGGGAAGCTATGATTTGGTGTTAGTAATTAGATAAATGGGTATGTGAATATTAAAAACTTGTGTTCATCAATTTTATTGTACTTTTGTTCAATATGGTCCAGTGGCTGTTTCATTGAATGCTAACTGTGCGAGCCAGAGCCGATCTTGGCCGGTCCATCTAATGATTTCTGCCGCTTGTTAAACAAACAACATTTTGTAGCCAATTATCATCGACTTCAGTTCGAAAATAAAAACATCTTTCAAGGCTCTTCATATCGGGGTCGCGGGAAGGTACTTATGGGTCACCGAGGCCCCCGAAACACAGGCAACAGGAAGGAATACAGGTGGGTTTTAGTCAGTAAGAGTCTGACACACCCTCCCGCTCCGCCCAGAGCGGGAGAAGTTATTTGATGATTTCCCACCCTCAAAAAAAAAAAAAAAAGGCTCTTCATATCCTCAAGATGTTTGTTTCAAAAACCGAACAGATACAAAAGATTTTCGAGTTTAAGCGAGTGATTAAATTGGAGGAGTTCTTTATTCCACGAGAGGGATGGTCATGACCATCGTTACAAACACGACCTTTCCGTGAGATGTGCTGTTCATTTGTGCCGAGATTCAGCCGAGATAAAAGATGTCCATTATAAAATACATTTCTATGATTCACAACTTGTCTCTGGTTTATAGAGATGTATTTATCATTACGTGCTGTGACCACTGGAACGGCCCCTAACGGTGGACTGGCGTAAATAATGATTGTGTACAAACACTGGATATTATTGAATGGATAAGATTATTACCAACAATCATCAATCATTCTAGCTGTAATTACCTAAGTAAATAGATAATAATAGCTTTCTCGCGCAACGCATCAGCATTGCAATTCAGCGAGGAAATGCCGCCAGCATCCTCGGTACAATGCCCCGAGGGCCTTTTTTAGGTTTAACTTACTTTTAATTTAATTTAGTTAATGTTAATAATCATCTTGTAATTTGGTTATGTAAATAAATGTATAACTAGTAAATAGATATTTATATGATTTGTGAGGTAATTTTAGAAACATTAGTAGAATTTTGAATTACCATAAGATTTTGCAGACTGTAGATTTGCGAAGCAAGACTAAAGTACCTACTTTGGTCTTGCTTCGCAAATCTATTAAGAGGCCGACAACACCTAAAGCGCGGTCACTGTCGGACTGCATAGAAAAGAAAGAGAAGCGCGATGACACAACGCTGGTAATTTAGTGCAAAATATGAAGCAATTATCGTTTTACAAAAAAACTATAGATTATATAAAAAAAATAAAACACTATTATGCTATAATATGTTGCTTGTAGAATAATCTGACAAAACATCAGAATGATTGCATGTATATTAGTATGGTTTTTAATCGTTAAAAAAATTTTTAGAGGTATCTTTGTGATTTTTTTCTATCGTATCAAATTAGTTGTATTATGTTTTCAACACACTATTTACCTTGCATATATCCTGAAGAATATCATATATTGTTCTGATTATGTTTACTGCAGTGGATCATATACTTTTAGGCATTATAAAACTTACAAAATTTGCGTTTAGGTCCTGTTATGTAGTCCCCTTCATTTACCAATTAAACCGCTTAGGGAGACTTTGCAAAATCCAATAAAATTCCATTAAAATAGCATAGAAACAATGATTCGTTATCGTATAATTAACTTCGCTGAATGTAATAGATTAACACTTAATTGTGTAATAATTGATTTGACAACTTTCTCTAACAGTTCCAAGTGACTCCTTCTGTTGTGGCCAATATTTACGTAATTGTGAGTCGCGAAGCATCTGTGTGTTGACTTTGGTTATGGACGTCACTGGATATACTTAAATGGTATACGTGATAAATATAGATACTTATCTGAATCTAACTAAGTGTCAGTCACAGGGACGGATTTAAAGTTGTGGCGGCCCTGGGGCAACCAAGAAGTGGAGGCCCCGAAAAATTTGTGAAACAGATAAAAAAAAACAATTCAAAGAAGGTACCTTACGAAGTTATGATTGTGGACTCTTTTTTTTTGAAGGACACAAACGAAGTATTTTATTCATATAAAAATCAATGAAAAATCTAATTGTGGAGGCCCCTTCTTTGTGGAGGCCCGGGGCCAGTGCCCCTGTTGCCCTGCCCTAAATCCGGCCCTGGTCAGTCACGTGATGATCGGCTTTATTTTTTAGTAGAAGACCAAAAACCCGAAATTCTGAGAACAAGTCTTACCAAGGGGATACCTATTGTCTTACCCAGTAATTGGGTATTGGAGTTCGGATAGGCAGTCGCCACATGTATCATACTGGAATTCAACTGCATCCGTTTATGGTTTGAATATCGTTATGGCTATGGTTTTGAAGGAAGTAAACTCTGAGGGTAACTCTATACACATTGAAAAAAAATACGTGCTGTGTCGACCCCACAGGAGGAAGATGATTGTCATTAACAAAGTTGGTAAATGATAAATGATTTTATTTCTGTACGTAGATTTGAACAAACACATTTACACGTTAATCATTTTTTTTTTGCGCGGGCTTGCGGACTGTGAGCAATGGGTAGCTCGCCGACCGATAAGGACCAGGCCCGGGTCGACGGCGCGTTGTGTTCCATGCGCGCCTCAAAGAGATGTAAGCACAAGTGTTGGGGTCCACTAGGGCCGATGTCTGCCGGGGTCGCGTGGAAGTTCAAAAGGGTTACCGAGGCCCCTGGCAATACAGGCCACGGAAGGAATACGGGTGGGTTTTAGTCAGTAAGAGTCTGACACACCCACCCGCTCCGCCTAGAGCGGGGGAAGTTATTTGATAATTTCCCAACCAAAAAAAAAAAAAATAAACTAGATGAGATCGTCAATAATTTCTGGATATATGCCATCCAGTCTGCCTCATCAAAATCGGTTGGTAGCAAAAACGTACCAAACAGAGATACCTACGCGTTTTCGCATTTATAATATTAGAATGTCACCTGCTACGTATAAGTTCAATATGATTCATAAAACTAGTTATTTGTGTACCTACTTTATAAACGGATGGCAGATCATCTTATTCAATCCATATTTTATTATGTAAATTGATAAATTAACATAGCAAATAGTTTAACCTGATCTATGGAGCGTAGGATTATATATTAACTGCCTATAAACATGGCTTATATTTTAATATAATGTGTCATTATTAAAATAATTCGTATGTTACTAACGCATTGTCTAACACATTCCTATGCATATTAAACTTGGTAGTTGGCCTTGAATTTATTTTATAGGTATGTGAGATTGAATAAAATTGCATTTCGCCTAGCAATTCTTGTAGCAATAAAACATTAAGAGGCCGACAACACCTAAAGCGCGGTCACTGTCGGACTGCATAGAAAAGAAAGAGAAGTGAAATAATATTACTTCACAGTGGGAAAGTGATGGAGCTATACAGGACTTATAGCTCCATCTCTTTCTCACGCTGAAGTAATATTTAAATAATACTGCTATAAGAGGTGATGGTTACCCCCCTGTTTACCCTTAACCTCTGAAGTCGACGTTGTAATCATCATTATGAACAACTTTTGCTATGAGACAAACCAAGAAATCCCGAAAACAAACAAACAGGGCCTCAAGTCTGCTATTACAATAGTGTCAGAATGGTCTATCATTAATTTTATAATTGTTGATTTTGACGAGTTTGGTAATCTACTAATATAATGGCGTCATTAATGAGGGTCGGAACAGACCATTCTGGCACTATTGTAATAACAGACTTGAGGCCCTGGTACAGTTGCTCAGTACATTTGTGTTCACATAAATCGGCAAAATATATGGAGCAGCTGAAGGTCATCATCTGCCTAGCCTTTCCCCAACTACGTTGGGGTCGGCTTCCAGTCTAACTGGATGCAGCTGAATACCAGTATTTTACATGGAGCGACTGCCTATCTGACCTCCACAACCCATTTACTGGGTAATACTGGTTGTCAGACATTCGGGCTTCTGACGACCCGTAACGACTGTCAAAGATCGACGAATGACAGCCAGGACCAAAGGCTTAACGTGCTTTCCGAGGCACGGAGGGGTCTTGGTATGTAAAGATGGTCACCCATCCACGGACCAACCGTTGCAAGCGTAGCTTAACTTAGCAGCTGAAGGTATTTTGCCAAAAATCGCGAGAAAACTTCAGCTGCTCCATACATTTTCATTTGGTTGGTTGACTCACTCACTCACTTTGTGTAATGATAATATCATACCAGCCCAGTGCCAGCCCAGTGGTAACAGTGACTTACGAGTTATGTGTCGTAGGTTCGAGCCCAGACAGGCGCTTTACTTTGTGTAAATTATTTCATCAACACTGTTCTCAAAACAGTGAAGGAAAACATCGTGAGGAAATCGGCATGTTCCTAGAACCAGAAATTCGAAGACATTTGACATCTACCAACCCGCACTGGGCCCGCGTGGTGGATTAGGGCCCACTCCCTCTCACAGAGAGGAGGCCCGTGTCCCAGCAGTGGGAACATTATAGGCTGATTATGTAATAACATCACAATGATAATATCACTACACAAAGTGACAGCTAGCTAGCACATGTCAGGTTACTCCAGTGAATTAATAATTCGACTCTAGACATCAAATTAAAACATATAAAAAAAATTCTCGCTGTCAAATTATTCTCCATTTTTTTTTGCCAGAACATCTTTTAGATATTTATAGTCAAAACAAGGCGAAAAAAACCTAAATGTTTATATAAACGGTAAATTACCGATTAGTGCAAAATAGGATCACTAGTTGGGATTGTGTCGATCTATGGCCAGTAAGACCATGTCCTCGCCTATTAATGCGTGAAATAGCTATCTATCTAACGGTGCAAACTTGTTTGAGTAAAAGAAAATAGTGTAGCTTATATTTTTGCATGCACAGGTCAGCCTACAAATTGATTTGGTTTTTCGATAACTGAAATATAAATGTCTAATAAATTACCTACTTTGGTGATAAAAAATATACCTATTGGTTGTTTTAGCAATAATTTCAAACACTATAACGGTTTTATCACGATTTTGGACAGTTAAATAGTCTTCGGTCTAAATATTGAACCATTTGAAAAGATCATTTAGATCTACTTAAACTTGGAAATCCTCAACAATCAACGTATACTTGCCAATTTTGTGGTTAGATAATTCCCACACGGTAAATTACCTACCTACATCGGACAAATAGATCTAGTAGTAGGTACATATTTAAAATACCTCTACCTATCCCTTCCAAGAATGTCAAGCGTGATATCGCAAGAGAAAATGTGTGGACATTAGCTCTCGTACAATTTCCGTTGAAATACGTGTATGTAGTACATACAAGTTATTTAGGTGCACGCATTCATTCGTGTAGAATACGTTCAGAAACGGAAGACATTTGTAAATATGGCGGCGCGAGAAGCGATTTGCTGTAAAACTATGTTGCTGTTACACTTTTGTTGTTACGAAAGTTAATGGAAAGTTATTCACGATACGACGGTAACAATTTAATAAACTATCGGTAACTCTTAACGCTCGAAGGAGTTAGTACAACGGAGTATGATCGACCGTTCGCGAAATAGGTAGTGTTAACATTATTACAGCAGCTGATATAACATCTCAATTTGGTTACTTAATACGTTTGTGGCTTCATACACGTTTGTCGGAGCTCGTGGTTAAGTAATAATAGCCGCACGGGTCGATCCATCAGGTTAAGCTAAGCTTGCCGGGGTTGATCCGTGGATGGGTGACCATCTTTATATACCGAGACTCCTCTGTGTCTCGGAAAGCACGCTAAGCCGTTGGTCCCGGCTGTCAATCGTGGATCATTGACAGTCATTACGGGTCGTCAGAAGCCCGAAAGCCTGACAACCAATCTTATCAAGGGGTATCGTATATGGTACGGAGCGAGAGGGCATGGGCAGCCGTCACCTCCTTCTGCGAAGCAGTAATACTCGCGAAGGAGGAGGGACGGTTGAGGGAAAGACAAATTTCGCGCCCTTTCGCCCCTAGCCGCCCCAGGAGAACCCTGGGCGTCGGGAATCCCGGGCGGATTTCCGGCCACTGTAGGCGCGGGCTTGCGGACGGTGAGCAATGGATAGCGCTCACCGTCCGGTAAGGACTAGGCCCGGGTCGACGGCGCGTTGTATTCCACGCGCACCTCAAAGAGATGTCGTAAGCACAAATGTAGGGGTCCACTAGGGCCGATGCCTGCCGGGGTCGCGGGAAGGTACTAAAGGGTCACCGAGACCCCCGCAACACAGGCAACGGAAGGAATACGGGTGGGTTTTAGTCAGTAAGAGTCTGACACACCCTTCCGCTCCGCCCAGAGCGGGAGAAGTTATTTGATGATTTCCCACCCAAAAAAAAAGGGTATCGTATCGTATCCCAGTAACTGGGTTGTGGAGGTCAGATAGGCAGTTGCTCCATTTAAAATACTGGTATTCAGCTGCATCTGGTCAGATTGGAAGCCGACCCAACATAGTCGGGAACAGGCTAGGCAGATTGATTGATTGAATACGTTTGTGGCTTGTTATCGTCGCAGGTTGCACCTGTCGACGTCATCACGTCAACGCCGGCTATCGCTGAAAACCAGCGCTGGGGCTTTGTCTCGCATAGGGTCGCAGCATTATGCTGAGCGTTGGCGTGGCGTTTGCGTGGATGTGACGCATATTCTCCCCCAAATTGTTTCTTTTTGTATTTGTGTTCCTTCTTGGGGTCATGTTTACCGCAAATTAACGTCTTTTCTTCTTTCTTTCAGGTATAATCTATCTATACTAATATTATAAAGAGGTAAAATTTGTTTGTAAGTTTGTATGTAGCGGTAATCTCTGTTGGATTAGAAATAATCTTTTTGCAGTCGATAGCCCTACTCTTGAGGAAGGGTATGGGCTAATTAACATCACGCTACGCTCCTTAGGAGCCGAGCAAAATGAAAAAAGTCTGAAAGAAAGCTAAGCGAAAATTAAGTAATCGTGCGGGCGGGCGATGCCACGCGACGCAGTCGGGGGAACAAGAAATTTCACGCGGTAGAAGTCGCGGGCAGGAATTAGTAGTTACCTAATGTTAACAAGTGGGATGTGCTATTTATTGTACTCTGTTTCAGCTACAGGAAGAACTTCATTGTGATTGTGATTAGGGCTTGCAATATTCGATGAATTTCACTACAACTATAGAAGCAGTGGTAAGATAAGCGGGAGCTTGGGCATTGGCACAAGATAACAGAGGTCGATGCCCAACAGTGGGTGAAGCCAAGCTGTGGATGAGGATGATGGATGATAGAAGCTTTTAATATCTGGTCTCGTGGTCGCAAGCGCGACTGCCGAGAAAGGTCCTGGGTTCAATTCCCGGGTCTGGCAAAGAGTTATTGGGTTTTACCATTAGGAATTTCTTAGTAACAGTCCGGAGTTTGTAATTTGGCGGTGTGATACCCCCGTGCCTCGGTGTGCACGTTAAGCCGTTGGAGCTGCGCTTGACCTCTCTCCGGTCATTTCGTATTGCCGTCCCATTGGACTATGAGAATGTCCTCACTCTGAAAGAGAGTGCACCTGTGTCTGCGCACACGCTTGTGCACGCTGAGATTAGTCGCCATGGCTGAAATTCGGTCTGGAGGACTTTTATACTTAACTAGAAAGCGAATTTAAGTAGGTAGGTATAGTAAATTGAGAATCTAAGTATAAATTTAAGTAGGTAGGTATAGTAAATTGAGAATCTAAGTATAAATTTAAGTAGGTAGGTATAGTAAATTGAGAATCTAAGTAAATTTATTGACTAAATCATAATTCTAAACCATAAAAACAAGTCCACTGATAAACGACTTTCTAATTGCTACCTATCGTCTTCCGTAATATAAAAAAGTTCATATTATTCAATTAAATAGCCAATTACGGTTGAAGATATTTTGTGGTAGGTATCGAAATTAAACGGAATTCGAATAATCGAATACTAGATGGTAAACTTGATTATCGTACCGGTTGGTAAGGTTAAAAAATATATTACTCAACCGAGGGAACTCATACATGGTGCCAATGATTAACTTGAAAGTAGTCACCAATTATCCGCTCAAGTTACCACAATTTATCATTCAACAGTAAATTACATAAATAAAACGTGCAAACTTGGTAGTATACAAATTGAAATTAAATATCTACTAATTGTGTAATTACAAATTACTCGTTAGCAATGTAAATTCCAAATATACTGTAATTTCGACACAACGACACAGGATATGAGTTCTCTTTACATACATATGTACTAACATTATCAAGATTTTAATAACAATGAAGTTTCGAGCGATGCCTTGTGACTTTATACTGACTTCGGATGGTTCTGAAGTAATTCTTAACTCATAAGCTTGATATAATCAACTGCTTAGTGGTTAGGATAATTATAATAAATTATGACGTGTAGGATCAAGATATGTGCAAGGTGAACAAGTCATCGTATTATAATAATTTAAAGACAATAGCAGAATACAGTGGTGGGTTTCGCTTGGTCTGTAGATGTTGATAAACTTGAGTACGGTTCCTTTATAAAATACGATTCTTTTTACTTACCTACTATTGTAAAAGATTTATTGTGAGATTTATTGTATATAAAATGCAGGTAGATAGATAGATACTCGTTGAATACAATATAATGTAAACATTACACCATAACAATTACAGATATTAATGTAGAAATTTTACATAGGGTTACACAATGGGCGGTATATTATAGATAACCTTTGGATGGATAAAGTTCCAGTTTTACATCAATATCTATACATATAATCGCGACAAAATATGTCGAAATAGCTGTTGGATAGAAACACCCTGTTATTTTATCTTCAAATTTAAACATAATACCTAATAATTTATGTAACGCTCTTGCTGCACCGGGTCAATAAAATGTGTATTATAAATAATACATTGGATTATTATTCCTATAAGTAGGTAGCTAAAACTACTACATTTACATCTGTAATTTTTATGGTGTACATAATAAAGAGTACACATACACATACAAAACATCATGCCTTGTTTCCCCGAAGGGTTGGACAGAGGTGTAGCTACAGTACACCCACATTTCGCCAGTTATGTTTAAGTCCCATGTACGATTAATAGGGGGCTAGCTTATTGCCATCAACCGGGCACAAATCCAGAGAATAAAGAGTATTCTATCTATAATCGCGTTTGTCTGTATGTATGTTCCGGATTGGCGCAATAACGGCTGAACGGATTTGGATGAAATTTGGCACACAGATGATTTATAACCTGGATTATCACAAGGGTACTTTTAATCCTGGTGGTACGTTCCTGTGGGATATTTTCCGATATCCACGCGGGTTCCGATATCCTGTGGGATATTTTCCGATATCCACTTACTCCGAAAAAAGTACATGCGCTCCCTAAATCCAAATAAATTGATAATTAATTTAGTTGATCAGACTACGTTTTGTTAAGGCGTAGAAGTATGTAAATACAACATGGCCAATATATTACAAATGTTTTTTTTTTTTTGTGTCGAGTAACTGTAACAATTGTAATTTATGAGAGTGAGTAATCTGGGTCACTTTAAATGTGGCTACGAGGCTCTAAAGGCTCTAAACAAAACGTTTTGGCATACGAACATAATACATTTACGCCTATTCCAATTGACATTGTTGTATATGTATTTTTGCCATTTTCTTTTCTTTATTTCGTTAATCACTCTTAAAAAGTCCCTTCTTCGACTCATAATCATGTATTCAAATTCTGTTGATTTTTGTTCAACTTTATATAAAAAAAAAATATAGCAATTCAAACTTCGACACGCTCTCTTGTAATGTTGCTGATTTTCACATTCGATAATGTTAGGGATAGGTGATTTGTTTAATAGTTTATTTAAAATCTATGCGAATCCTTTTACAACGTATACGTACTTATACGAAGAAATCAGCTTTTGCTCATAACGCCCGGAACAGATTCTATTCTGCGCCTTTATAATTTCTATTAAATACGTCCACGTATAACGTTATTGTGGATGAAATTTAAAAGCGTCTTCATATATTTACTTCCCTGTGTTATCGTAATGCCTTGAGGTGGACGTCCACGATAATATCGTCACGTTAGAAATGATAAAAGTGCACATTAGCAATTGAAATATTTTTTTCCACGTAACATACAAACATAAGGTAGACTCATGAAACTTAACTTAATAAAAAAAGATTTAAAGGCAGTCATGGGGACAGCCGACAGAAGTGAAAACTTAAAACTTTGGAACAGCATATACAAGGTTTTTTTTTTATATCCCATAACTCTAGGGTATGAATGGAAAATGAATGAAAAAAAACCTTAACAAAGTATCAACTGGCATAGGAGTTATTTTTCATATATCATTTTTTATTTGTTTTAATTTTTCATACAAAATAATTCGACAAAGTCACGATTATTAATAATAATATATGTATTAAAAATAATAAATAATATGAATAAATAAATGAATTTTATTTTATTTATTTATTTTATTAATGTAAAACACTCTTACGTGAAATATGACAACGTCTCATTTTCTTAGCTTTAAATACGAATGATTGCCTTCGAAACTATGTATTTTTGGACCACTTATTCTAGGACTTTTTATATTATTTTTACTTATAGAATATAACACCAAAGTTATGGGATATAAAAAAAAAACAAGTTGTATAATTATATGCATATACATATACAGCTGGCCCTTGTAGCGCAAGTGTGGTCTTTTGTTTATAATGGTAAGGCTGGCGGATGTCACGAGTTCAGCTGCTATTGTTTCACCTCCATTGGTGTTTCCTTCGGGACGACACAACCGATCAACATGGAATTCGCTTTATAAGGAGTTTCTTTGGAATTAAGCATAGGTTTTTATTAACCTATTGACCGCCACGTCAAAAAAGCAAAGACGTGCCCACGGCGCCAAGCTACGAATTATTCCTTAAAATCTGTCATGTAGTCGTGACCGTGGCGTGCTGGGCACAATTTGCTCTGTCATACATGACTGTGGCGGTCAAAATGTTAAATTATTCCATAAAGGAAATGTATTGTCAGTAGGTTCCTTCCTATTTGCGGATAAGGAGTTGTCAAGTCTGCAGTATGCTGCAGACAGTGAAATGTAATTATTGGAATAATACTAGTACCATTCAATGTCTAAATGATGCTATCATTCCACACACAATGAACTCTATTTTTCTCCTAAACTTGATAAATTGAGACAAAGCTTTCCCGAGACAATTGAAGGCGTGCTATCCGAATATAATAGCGATTACGACCACACCTATTTACCAGCTTCCATCAATGTTGGTTCACGTATTGTAAGGTATTGTATCTAACCGATTTGGTATTGTTCCGCCCGCGCCCCGTCTAGTACGTCTCGTCTGGTGACCTCCTTCCTGCCTCACCTCACTTCGCGCAATCAACGGTTTCGAACGCTTTACCTATTCGATGAGTAAAACATGCGCGTACGCAGCACTCAAGTAGTACGACTTCACTAACTCACCAGCTGTATAATGTAAACTTTCATTAGACCTAAATACCAAAGCCCTGAGAATTCTAAAAGAAGTTTCAAATAAAGAATTGTGCAGTTCTTATTAAATAAGGCTGCGCACTCACTGAATCGTGTAAACCGAGAACGGTAATGTAATGTGATCAAATGAGAACTTATAAACTTTTCGTTAGTATTTCAAACTCAAAGTATTGCTTGCTTCCGATGCACATCGTTTGCCAACAAATATCGTTAATTAATTTATGTTTTATAACGACATTACGTAATGCTTTGCAGTTCGGTCAAAGCTGTAAATTAACTTTGTATGTTTAATGATGCGGAACAGATTATGTTACATACGATACTGATATAACTATTGTGTCTGTAAATGAACGGATTGGTTCTCTCCTAATCTATGGACAAAATGTAGCGATTGTTCAGTCCGACGACGGGTGATTGCCGGGTATTTTATTTTTTTTATTTTATTTATTTATTAGGGACAAACAAACAGTAACACATTATATCTGCGCAAATAATATAAACAAAGATATTATATAAATGTGAAACTCACACCGTTATCCACAGCATATACAATTCATATAAATTTACTAATGAACAATCTATGCGAGTAAGACTACAAGACTGTTCAAATAACTATACATCGGAATCCTTAAGTTTCTTTAACAAAGCAGAACGAAATCTATTTGCTGACACTGAGAATAAATCTAATTCTGTAGTTTCTGAACAACTGGGTATTGCCAGATTGAGGTATCGGTACACCGCCGTGTGACAGGGTTAAGTAGAAAGGTATTTTCAGCCAGCTAATGCGGGCTGCCCGTTGTCCTCAGCTCTCGACTCGTTCAGCCGGAGGTTGTGCCTCCGATAACTTAGCGTCGACCGTCCACAGCCTGTGATACCCCTATTCATTACAACCTGTATCGCATCCGCATTCACCGAGCGACCAACGACGACAAATATTACGAAACGTTAAATTATGAAGGATGAATATTTGCGGTCCAGTTTCTGCGAATTATGTAGACGATCTAGAAAATTATGGAAATAAGTTGCATAATGAAATCGACAATATTTTACTAAATATTTGCATCGAAATTCAGAACACAGTTTTATTGATGCTATAACATGTCTGACTAATCTGTATGCAAAGTACGGAATTTAATATGCAATGAAATGACTCCTAGTGTAATGTCGATCAAATTGGACCGGCTTTGGCGATTTTATGTGGTTTTTTCAGCCTAAAATCATAATCAAGATTCACAGTTAGAGACCTAGAGAACATTTTTGGACCGTTACTGATTTAATCCTCATGGTGGTTGGACTTGGATGTCATTCTCATTTTGAATAATCTTTCTTTTATGAAAAAATATTTTGTTTTCGAGTTAATAATTACGAAAAAAAATACAACCATACTAAAAATACGAATATTATAAAGAGAAAAGATTTGTATCTTTTGTATGGTTGTATTTTTTTTTTCGTAGTTAATAACTGAAAAACAACTGGACCCATTTAAAAAAAATCTTTCACCAGGAGAATGCTATATTATTATAAATGAGTAACATAGGCTATAATTTATAAAGATTTCACGCGGGTGAAGCCGCTGGGGGAAGCTAGTAGTTAATAAAAATAGAGGTGGGAATCAGCTCGTTCGGAAACTTGTTTTTTCTCCGCTTCGAAAGCGATGTGCAGTGTTAACCCGTTCCGTGCAGGTGTGACTGGCAGGGTTTTAGTAAGCCATCGCGAAAAAAAGGAAAAACCAATCATGGTTCGCAATCAACACGATGTAATAACTTTAATACTCTAACAATTTTGTTAACTATCGACTTCCTGCCGTTTAGTGCTGGTTTACTTGAAACCAGCCATATTAGTCTGGTGTATTGCTCATTTACTGAGAATGCAGAGTTATGAAATATACGGTATTTTCATTCACAGGTTTTCTTTTAGGGTTTAGACTCCGTACTTAAAGAGTGCCAACACCCTATTACTAAGGCTCCACTGTCTGTCCGTCTATCCGTCTGTCACAGGGCTGTATCTTTTGAACCGTAATAGGTAATACACTTGAAAGAAGAGTGTGTACTACTACGGCTGCTATAACAACAAATATACACTATAAAAATAACTAAATATACAATATAAATAACTGTGTATCAATTTTAGTATATTGTATTTATTTATTTTTTACACCAACGACAGCCCCACTTTATGTCCAGGCAAATCACTGTCCATCCTATGGTTGCCTGGAAGAGATCGCAGAAAGCGATAAGGCCGCCCATTGTATATTTTGTAGTGTTTGATTTATTTTTTGTCATGTATTTTTTGTGGTGTACAATAAAGTATATATAAATTAATAAATAAAATAAATAAATATAAATAAAATAAAGTAAAGTTAAAGGGGGTCCCCATACAAGAAACGTGTTTATTTTACTAAAGTATTTTTCTAAATTATATGTAGTGTTAATATTGTATGGTGTTAAGGAACCCTTCGTGTTTTAATCCGACTTGCACTTGGCCACTTTTTTCATCGACTTAGAAATAGAAAAAAAGAAAGAAAATGTATTTATTGGGACTCGCACAGATCACAAATTAAACTAAAAAAAAACTCATAGAAACAAAAAAAAAAAACAAAAGCAAAGTAAAATTAAAATGAAAACAAAAAGTTCCTGTACGAAATGTTCGTTTTGCTAAACTACCGCAGAGGATGACCAGACATTTCTCTGTGCCACTGCAACATTTCTACGAGATTTATTGATTCTATTAAAATAGTTATAGTTATTTTGATTTGTTGGGCCATCTATTTCATTAATATTTTGGTTAGAAAATGATATTACTCACCATACAGTAGGTAACATGTTATCAATATTTATGAAAGCCCACAACTCATATGGGATGCAATTTAAAAATCAATTATGTAAATGGAAAATAAATCTTCACTTTCGTTCCTGAGAAACTGTGTTTTTAAGTAATGGGCTTATACCGTAAACCTTGTGCCCATAATATTTACGGGCGTCCATCCCAAGCTAAGCTGATTTCTAAAATACAGAAATGGTGTTAAATCGCCGTTACTTTACATACCTATGCCTAAAATTACCGTTGGCATTATTTTTTCCACCGCTTATCAGTATACTGTGTTATACATATTTAAAAAAAAATAAAAAAAATAGGAAGTATTACTCGTAGGTAGCGACGTTTTAAACTCGAGTAAAAAAGTGAGGTTTCCCTGGAACAGGAGTAGTGAGGCTAGGCTGCAACCCGACTCCTGCGTCCGTAGTTCGACACCCGACACTCGAGAGAAACGATTACCTCTGCCTTGCGGCAGTAACAGCGAACCTTGCCACAATGTACCTGTTATTATCCACTCTTCAAAGATGTATAAATTGTAAAAAATATGAAGTCCCCGCTTTTTAGGGTTCCATACCTCAAGAGGAAAAAAGCGGAACCCTTTTAGAATCACTCGTGTGTTCTGTCTGTCTGCCTGTCTGTCACAGCCGATATGCTCCGAATCTACTGGACCGAACTAGTTAGAATTTGGTATACATATGAATTTCTGTGACCCAAACACAGACGTGTAACGTCCTGCCAGGGTCGCGGGAAGGTACTTATGGGTCACCGAGGCCCCCGCAACACAGGCAACAGGAAGGAATACGGGTGGGTTTTAGTCAGTAAGAGTCTGACACACCCTCCTGCTCCGCCCAGAGCGGGAGAAGTTATTTGATGATTTCCAACCCTCAAAAAAAAAAGACGTTTAAGGTAAAGTAAAGACTATGGGGCAAATTAGATAATTAGCAAAAAAAGTTTTACAAACTGTACCGTGTGACATATCAAATGTGTAAGGGTCTCAAATGTATACTTATTATAATTTTGAAATAAGTACTGAATCATCATCTGCCTAGCCTTTTCCCAACTATGTTGAAGTCGGCTTCCAGTCTTACTGGATACAGCTGAATACCAATATTTTACATGGAGCGACTGCCTATCTGACCTCCACAACCCAGTTACTGGGTAACACGTTGCCCCTTGGTAAGACTGGTTGTCAGACTTTCGAGCTTCTGACGACCCGTAACGACTGTCAAAGATCTACAAATGACAGCCGGGACCAACGGCTTAGTGTGCTTTCCGAGGCACGGAGGGGTCTTGGTATGTACAGGAAAACCTATAAGACGTCTATGGTGTTAAAATAACATTGTATGTCTCTGAATATTGTGCGTACAACTTACATTTGCGGTTGGAATATATGGGTGAATATGTTTTTGAACTACAATGTTAAGTTTGTTCTTCAAGTGTTACGAGTTAAGAATCGCGAAGTTGTTTATCTAAATAGTTTAATAATTATATGTTTTACAAAGATATTACTGTATGTCGCCATGTTGGTTGTTACTTATCTACAATTTCTAAACTTTAGAAATTGGAAAAACAATCTATATAACACGCCCGTATACCTAAATAGGTGTACATTCCCATTGATATTCACCAAGGGTTTTACACAACAGTGCATAAATATTGAGAAGCAAATATTTACCCAGTAATTACCATTATAATTACGTAACGTGTCATACCATTGTCACTAGCTAACACCAAATAGTGCACGTAACTAATGAACTAACGAATGGGATTATTATTCATTCCAAATTCAAACACGTTGCGTTAAATCGCATGAAGCGGTTATTATGACAAATATGGCAGCTCCATAATTTAAGTGGATGAGTTGCAGCCGCAATGACTGAAATATTGTCATTCATGATTTTAGAATAAGCACTTTGCATGCATAATTATTATTTTAACGTTAGCTTCATTTAAAAAATAATGGGCTGCTTCGAGGTGGCAGGGCGCGGGATAAGAGTTCTTGGAAGGACTTGGGGAAGGCTTTTGCCCAGCAGTGGGACAGTACCTATGTGGTATTTTTTTAAACTGTTAAGTAGGTACCTAAAGTCGAACTATTAATTTACTGGATTAATCTGACATGTGCTAGCTGTCACATTGTGGAATAAAATGGTCATATTTATTGTTTTCTAATCACACTTATTATTATACATTTATTTTTAACTTATATAAATCCATTAAACTACTCGTAAATGATCACCATGACAATAAATATGACCATTTTATTACACAAAGTGACGGCTGTTACTTCTTTTGGTGGTTCAAAAGTTCTATGTAGGTATTAGTAGTTACTTTATGCTCCTTCGTTGTTATAATTTCATAGAGCTGTTCTATGTATTATCCAACATCAATAACCTCAAATGTTGTGTGTGATCACCTGACTGAGACGACTTGTAATTTCACGTAACAACCGTCACGCTTGAGAATGCGAAGGGTTTGGTGGAGGTGCATTATCTTGCACCTACGTGTATTTAATTATGGAGTTCAGTCTACTGTGAGATATTTCGAATCGAATACAATGTTGGGCGACTATTTATAGAATAGAATAGAAACACTTTATTAGCACAGAGCAGTGGTGGCTCAGTGGTAACGACCGTAACTTACCAGCAGTAGGTAGTAGGTTCGAACACTGACAGGCCCTTTACTTTGTTGAAATTATTTACACAAAGTAAAGTGCCTGTCAAAACGGTGATGAAGGAAAACATTGTAAAGAAACCGGCATGTCCTAGAACCAAAAATTCGAAGACATGTGCCATCTACCAACCCGCACTGGGCACGTGTCGTGGATTACGGCCCACTCCCTCTCACAGAGAGGAGGCTCGTGTCCCAGCAGTGGGAACATTATAGGCCGATTATGCTTATGCTACTCTTTATTATGTACGCCAAGCTAATTACAGATATAAATATAGAAATTTTATTTTGCTGAAACCCCAAAATTGAACACCCTTTTTGGGGTGAGAGTTTTCTCTCACAATAGACTTTCATCATGGAATGGACGGTCTTGTCGCTAAAAGCGATCTTTAATTGGGTTTTTTACGTAATTTATTTTGTTGCTGGGTTTTTTATCTGTGTTAAAAACACACGTCGTAACAATTTAAATGATAATCCTCTATCATATTTGAATAGGAATTATATCTGTGCAATTGACAATAATTGGAGATTTGATTTACATTGTAGATCCTGTCCCTAAGACTTGTAAAAATGAATGTTTTATTCGTGAGGTGAATTACCTAAAATTATTGACCGTCTAGTAACAAAAAAATAAGCTATTATTAGAAAGGTAATATTTCAAAAGCTTTATTTACCTAAGAATAGAAGATGATTTTCTATCAGTAATCAAACCATTTCTATTCAGAGTTCTGAACACAATTACATAAGAAGAAAGTCATAATACCCACACACGTGTTATATGTTTGAATATATAACTTATGCAAGTAAATAACGTTTAGTCTGCCGGTGCTTTCACTAACGTAACGCTAGATAAAACCGTAGTTAGTTAAACAGTAGTTTAGAAAATAATGCTAGGCTGCTAAGTTTTATTGTGATGTGGGCGGAAGGATGGTTACTGTTAACTTGAGATGGGATACAGTGCGTGAAGTTGTATTTTAATATTCATTGAATATTAAATGTAAAAAAGGAATAAAGAAGAAGAATTTATTAATTGGACACAGGCCTCCTCTTTCTGTTTAGAGGGACATAAACCCATAATCTACCACGCAGGCTCAATGCGGGTTGGTGGATTAATATTGCGAAGTAAGTAATTAACGGAATTTAAAAATGAGCAACTAATTGAACATCATTATTGTGAATGAGGTGTAGATGTCTTCAAGCGATAGAATTACACTTTGGAAATCAAATGTAAGGGATCTATTTAAGACCTACAAGTGTCAAAATTGCTTAAACCCAGTAATCTCATTAATACTTCAGTTAGAGTAATACAAAACACACTTGCAATTCAATTCAGAGTAGATTTATAGATAACGATCAGGTTTGTGGGTAGTTTTTGCACACAGCTGCTACAGTCACGCGACATCGGACGGGCGTGCGATCGGTTGGATGAGTGTCCATAAAAACTTAACATCCGTTATCTGTTCAAGAGATTTTGCCTCAATATACACTAACCTACATAGAATTGGGGCGTGTTTTTCGTTGCGTATGTCTGGCTGAACCAGAGGGGTGTGCGTGAGAAGCGGCCCTTATAAAAGAGTTCAACGCACGGTGCGTGCTTTGTATGTGCCCAGTGGCGCGAAACGTAGCCTAGATCCCTAACGGACATGACCATAGGTACCTGTAGGGTGCATCTAACTGTCTCTGTGCTAATCGTACTTATCGAGTGCGTAGAACTGAATAAATTCGCTGTTACATGTTAACATGTAGGTCAGGGTGTATAAACCTGTAGGCACCTTACTAGTTAATTTAATAGTAATCTACCAACTACGTCCATATTCTTATTTAAATATCTAAAACTATGTATGTGGGCGATCGCTAAGTTATTACTTAGATTACTTGAATGGAGCTTGAAACAAGTTTGTGTATTTGCCGTACTCGTTCCCATGTTTAGTTTCGACTAGCTACAGTAATATGAGATGAAACCATAACTTAGTATAGGGATGACAAGCTGCAGGAACCAATTAGTTCAAAAATGTTGCGCAAAGGTTGTGAATGACGTGTCGCGCCCACACTGCAATACGGATGTAAGAATACAATAAAGGTATGCAAATAAACTCACTTATCGAGGGCGAAACGACCTCCGGAGACAAACTCGCGTCCCCCTAGCGACAACTACGTAGGGCACTGCACTGACTAGACGAAAAGAAATCACAACAATAACACTTTCATAGAACATTCACCACACCATGGAGTCTGTATGAAGACAAGCTCAACTGTTCTTGTTCAACGCTAAGATCAGAGAGGCACTGTGTTACGTATATTAGTATTTAGCACATATGCGACAGAATACGCGGCGATAATGCATTTTGATGGTTCAGAGGCATTGCCTCGTTCGGAAGCGAACGCGACGCAAATGTCAGACACAGGCGGTGCGCAAGCGCAGAGTCGCCCGCGCCCACCTGCGTGACGTCACTGTGGTATTCAAAATGGCGGCTGGAATTCGAGAGCCTACACGTAGTGGTAGCAAAACAACCAGTTTGCCGGCGTTGCGCGTCGCGCCGGATTGGGCTAGTTAACACCCACTTAATCATTGTTTTCTGTTTTTTCGATTGCAATTTTGCTATTATTACAGATAAAAAGTTTGTTGCTAAGTAATGTTCTACGTCTTTAGATTGTAATAAAAATCGTTCGTTTCTACGTTTTTCCTGAGTTACGAACAATTATAGTAATTGCGATTTACCCAAAAAGCTAGACTTTATTTTTTGCCCACAAAAATCGTACTCGTCCCCAGGGCAACATCAAAGAGACCAGAATTATGTAAACAAACATAAATAATGAGCTGGACATGTTTCATCCAGTTCCAAGTGTGTCAAGTCGTGGGCAATTTGTATAGATCTCTGGAAATATGGCGCTGACATGACGTCACTATTCACTAGTTAGGTACCCGCTAAGCGCCACCTACTTGCGCTGACAAACGGCCCTAAGTCGGGAATAACTTGCACGACTTAAACGTTAGTTTGGAACACGTACGAGAGCGTTGAATTGTGGTTTTACGTGCATAAACACCTTCATATGGCGTAAATTGTAGACTGAGGAGTTTATAATATCTTGGTATTTCCTTGAATATATTCTCAATTTACATAATTTTTGCACAATTTGTTTTAGTTTTCTGTAATACAAGGTTTCTGTCCTAAACAAATCGCTTCTTTTGTTTCGAACTCGAGTATTTCCGCGAGTAAATCAACTGAATGAAAATGTTCAACAAACTTCTTATGATTTTTAACCACTCGGTACAACGGCCCCTTTCACTGTCACGAGACGGCGATCCTCTCGCTCGCTCATTACCCCAAGAAACGAAAGAGACGGAGGATAAGGCTTTGTATGCACTTTTATTACCGCATTTAGCGTTCAGTCGACGTCGACTCAGTGTAGTCGGAACTGGGGCACGAGTATTTCTAAACTCGGGTTTTTAACGCGTTCACGATTAGTTAGTGATTAACAAGTGATTTTATCAGAAATGCGCTTTTTAGATAATATAGGTTGAGTTTTGAGTTTTTAGCCATTGGCTTAGCGCCGTGAGTGAGGGTTAACTTCCTATGCTACGACTGCAGTGTCGATTCCCGCAGGGTTCAGATATTTGTTTGGTCGACGGGTATTTGTTCCAGTACAGTACGGAGTAGATCTTGTTTATTTTTAGAGTGGGGAATACCTACGTAAGTAAGCCACTACGAGTACCTTTAGGTAAATATTGCTATATGTGTGTACCATTGAACTCGCACATGGGTTTCCATCAATAACATTTTTAATGTAGTTACAATAAGCCGCACATCAATGGTAACGTAAACCAGTATAAGCTGGCTTCTATTATATCGAAACTCGGTAATACGCCAGGGTCGCTAGGGCATGCAGTCGACTGTACCAACTTAAATGAACAAAACAATAACAATTAAAACGTCTTGAATTTATAATTGTAGTTTCAGTGAGTCGAGTATAATGCTGTAGTGTTGTTTCACGCTCGGCTTAGTACAACTTAATTATGTTCCGTAGGTGTTGTACACAGAACTCAGTATACACGGCTTGTAAGGAGTTTGCTCTGAGTTCGGCTAAGACCGCCTCTAGCCCTGTTTGTTTGTTGCAGCAGTAGATCAAGAGTACCTACTAAGTATATAACGGTTTTGGCCGTTTTGGGCTTCTATTTTTAAACTAGTCACCGATTCTGGAATAGTAACGGACACGACCCACTGGAATGAGATCAGGAGTTTGGATTCTAGGATGAATTGATTGAAAATCGTACGTATATCTGCCAGGAAAGTTGATAATTGTGGCTGAGGGCTAAGTTGATGTAAGATAAAAAAATGTGACGGTGATTCGAATAATGGTGATGATCTAACAGTCTATTACGCTGTGAATAGGTAGGTATTCAACACAAAAGAGTATGATGAGTTCATCGAAACTATATCCAAGAAGAATTCTTTCAAGAATTTTCCTGAACGAACACAATAGAACCACTCCACATTGATTCTTCCTAGAGTCAATTAATAGGGTATTTGACTACTATCAAAGAAATACATGAATTAATACTTATTTTAATTATGTTACTAAAAAGAGACGTTTTGTAAAACAAACAAATAAAATCAGTGGAAAAATAGAAAAGTTATACGCTTTTGAAATTATGCTTCCTTGTCAAAAAAAAATGATCATTGTACTGAATTGCGCGAAGTTGCTATGGCTCTCTTGTGTTGTGACGTCAATGGTAGTAGTGCTGTCTCTGTCTAGCATAGACTTTAAAGCGCACACAAATTCGCCATTTTTATAGACATTTAAACAATTTCTTTTACTGTGGCTTAATTTTTTTCTAGGTTTCGAAAACACTAATTTAAAAAGAATAGTCAAATACCCTATTATATTCATTTCAGACTTTCTAATCGAACCAATAAATCTCCAAATCATTCTTCACATTCGGACCGGACATTATAATTCTAGCTTAGCACTAGTTACATGATTCATGTAAGTAGGTAAGCAGTTGGCTGCACCCGCGACACGATAATGTTAAACTACCCGCGCCGAACTGACACGCGATCGTGCCTACTCATTACGACCTGTATGGCATTTACCTTCGTAATGCGTACATGTATGGTTATGTATGTGTGGTCTAGTCATTCAGTGTTACATGATCTGCTTCTTTGAATTTAGAACGAGCAATATTTATTTTATTTATTTGTTAAAACTTTATGCACAAGTAAAAAAATACCATACAAAGGCGGATTTTAATGCCTGAGGCATTTTCTACCAGTCAACCTTACGGTGATTCAGAGGAGAAACATGGCAGGTGCAACATATGGTATAGAAACATTGATATACAAAAAACCCAAGATGCACACTCAACGTCTAAAAAACGTCCGCAAAAAATGAGTGCAACATTCTAAATTGTGCACTCATTTCAAATAGTCTCGCGTCACTCGCGTCTGGGAGCAGTCGTTAAAAATGCCGAAGTGTTCTGTGAGAAATTGTAAAAATATTACTTACGTCAAGAAGGCTAAAAAAGGATGGGATATCGTATTTTCGGTAAGTAAAAAAGTTTATTGATTAGTTTTTGTATGACTGATTATAGCAAACAATGTGTGATTTTGATTTATTTAAATACTTCATTCAACGCTCAAAGTACAATGCGGCCAACTTCAATGGCCGCTTGTTCAGTGTTAGAACAACGAATTACAGCCTCCTTTTTATTTTAGTCGCATTATAAAAATTACCCTGTTCTAATAAGTGGAGTCGATTTTTTTTTATTTGTGTTTAATTTTTCTTATAAATAAGGTTATGTACTTTTGAACTTTTTTGTATGTAGTTTTTCACAATTATATTTACGTTATATAAAGTATAGGTCAGGAGGTAGCCAATTTAACATTTTTTTTTAATGTTCGTAAATATTATGATGTATAACGATTAATTTATTGTCCAACTTATGAGTTCGCGACATGCGGCATGTTAGGGATAGAAGTGTCGCGTAGTCTGTAGTCTGTAAGTGTCACATTATAAACTTCATGGAAACTTCTAATTTTTATATTTTATTTTTCCTCGTGCCCCAATACGAAGTGGAGAATGGACATCAATTATCAGTCAACAAAGGCGAGAAGATTTTTTTAATCCGAATAATTCAGGCGTCGTTTGTTCCGAGCATTTTTTGGAGGAAGATATATATGTCACTTCAAAAGGCATAAAACGTCTTCGTAAAACGGCTGTTCTTAATGTAGTGGTAAGTAACTCTAAACTAAAGTGGTAAGTAATATTTGAATAAACAATTTTAACAGTTATTATTTGTTTTTTTTTATATACCTATAGGCTACCCAAAACACGTTTATGCATAAATAAAAGTATATTTATGTGTTTAAAACACAATTTAACAAACTCTTAAAATACTGACTAATTAAGTGTAATGAAAAAAAAAAGTCATGTTCGACTCCACTCAATGCCTTGTCCTACCGACCACAGTCGGTAGTAAAATTTTATTGCTTTAAGTACACTGCGTTGTAATAACAACTTTAAACAATTCGCGTAAGGTTGAACTTGCAATAATATATACTTGTAGCTTATAGAAAGAGACAGAAATAGTGTTTGGGGACACTTTCGAGCATTACTTTTATTCGAGACTGTGGATCTTGGGTTTTTTGTATATCAATGTATAGAAAACACGAAAATAACTGTACTATACAAGAATAAGTACATATATTATATATATACATACATATACACAGAAAAAACACTACTACAACAATACAACAACAACAAACCCACAATACAACAATATCTACTGCTCCTTAGTTGTTTGACTCCGAATCGGGGTCGCGCGGGGGGTTAACAGGTTTTATTCAAAGAGATGATTAAGAAAGAAGTTCGGGATTCTAAATACATCATAAAAATCATTAATAAATAAAGGCGGATCCTTTATTTATGAATGATTTAGGAGAAGAAGATGAAGACATTACCAGCCATGGCACGGCGGAGAAAAGAGCTGTCAAAATCAAATGATTGTTCAATGGCCACATTCGGGTGCTGCCAGCTGTCATTCGTAGACCTTTGGCTGTCGTTACGGGTAGTCAAAAGCCCGAAAGTTTGACAACCAGTCTTACCAAGGGGTATAGTGTCACCCAGTAACTGGGTTGCAGAGGTCAGATAGGCAGTCGCTTCATGTAAAATACTGGAATTCAGCTGCATCCGGTAAGACTGGAAGCCGATGCTAACACAGTTGGGGAAAGGTTAGGAAGATTCTTTTTTTTTAATAAATAACGGATCCGAATACCTTCATAGTTGGAAGTATCTCACGATGCTCCACACGAGTAGTTTTTTTCTTTTTTTGAGTGTGGGATATTATCAAATAAGTTCTCCCGCTCTGGGCGGAGCGGGAGGGTGTGTCAGACTCTTACTGACTAAAACCCACCCGTATTCCTTCCTGTTGCCTGTGTTGCGGGGGCCTCGGTGACCCATAAGTACCTTCCCGCGACCCCGGCAGGCACACAAGTAGCTACGGCGCTACGGCGTAGCTCAAGAACAAGAGTTTTGTTTTCAGCTCTCAAACATATTACACCAGGTTTTTTTTTTTTGAAGAATTTGCTCTATCTCTTTTCTATTCATACTTTACATTAATTGTAATTTGACCAACAAGTAAACTCTAAAATTACGTTTTTATTTAGTTACGCGAAAATGGTTAGAAACACCCTAACCATTTATCTACTTACTTACTTTAAGTTAAGGAACATAAATAATATTTATAAGCGGTGTCCCTTTCGAAGAAGTTCCGGTAAAGAGCTTATCAGTACCTCGCACGGTTCGATGACTAAATATTCCCAATCTATAGATGGAGTCTCGACACAAGTTGCAAAGTCTACTGCTAGGTAGATATACATTTAACATCTCGCTTGTATACACCTAAGGGTTAGCCAAATATCCTTTCTTTGGTATTGTTCGTTGAATCGTTGAGCTCCTTTAGTTATGAGTTGAGCTGCACAACGACTGACAAATGCGTGCACTGACTGGACAGGTCCACTCAATCTGTGTGGTTCTTTCATCAAAAGACCATTTCAGACACCAATCGACATGGTCTTCACATGATCTGACCAAGATTATGTCTGGACTTTAAAAGAGACTGTGACCTCTGAGTTTGTTTCGGCCTTTCTTCTCAGAGTAGTCAGATAGGAAACGCCGGCCTCATCTAGTTTAAAAAATGTGTTTTGACGTGTAAAAGTGTTTGTAAAAACCTACTTACAGAAATAAAATCATTTATCATTTATCATTTAGGCAGAGGTGTACCCATAGTATACCTACCCACATTTCACCACCACCACCAGTTATGTTTAATCCCCATGTAATGGAAGCGAGCATATTGTCATCAACCGTGCACAACTATGACCGGGACTGGGCTGCTGTTGAGAAATTGCAGATAACACTGCCCGACCCAGGAATCGAACCCAGGATCTCATGCTTAGCTGTAGCGCTTGTTTTTTTTTTTTTTTGTGTGGCTTATTATCAAATAACTTCGCCCGCTCTGGGCGGAGCGGGAGGGTGTGTCAGACTCTTACTGACTAAAACCCACCCGTATTCCTTCCGTTGCCTGTAACCCTTTCGAACTTCCAACCTGTAGCGCTTGCGACCATTAGTCCAATGAGGCAGTCACTAGACCAACGATGGTACCAGAGGGGAACTGTACCTATCACATGAACTTAAAAATATAGTAGCATATTTTAATCTGTCTGTTGTCAAAAAAAACCATAACAGAGATCAGACAGTATACCTACAGATTGGTTTAACGGTTATGTTTTTGAGACGGAATTAAAGCTTTCAATAAACCAGTAAAACTGTTTCTAAATCAATCGGGTAGTAAAAGAACTCATAAAAATTAAACGGAGACTGGATTGTGATATTTAAACTTACTTTTTTGAAAACGGAATTTTACACTTTTAATAATAAATCAGGTAATAGGAAATATGCTCGGAATACTACAAAACGGTAATCGACAAAATGTGAGTTCGATACACAAAACGAATATTGATATTTTTGAAACCCTTGGATTGTTTGTTCATCCGAGTATTAAATGGTTATGTAGGTACTCGAATTTAATTTACAGTTCCTAAGAAAACTGCCGAATAGTTAAGAAAATATTTTAATTATTCGGCAACTAGCTGCGTCCCGCAGTTTCACCCGAATAAATCTCGATCCCATAGGAATATCGGGATAAAAGTATCCTATGTCCTAATCTAGGTCACGATCTACCCATGTGCAAAATTTCATCCAAATCTGTTCAGCCGTTTTAGCATGAAAGCGTAACAAACTAACTCACTTTCGCATTTTTATTATTAGTTAGGATACAACTTTTAATGAGAATTCCACGATAAATATTTTCATCCTGGAGTTCCCCCGTTAATAATTTTTCTAATGATACTCCAGAATCGTTTTTTTTTTAATTTATAGACTCTGAAGCATGACTAAATAACTACATAGTTAGCTACTAATTGTTTGTAACTGCAAAATCAGAATTTGCGTCAATTATGCGAAAGTCAGCGATTAGAAATGTCGAAAGTTACATCAAGTTGACACTTTCTTGAACACTAACGTGTCGGTGTACGGTTGAGGTGGTGTTATAAGTGCGTTGTTTCCCCCGGCTGGTTCCCCTCGCCAGGCAGTAATGCCCGAAATAACACGCACCATGGAAACACATTACAATACCAGTGTATGGAAAAATAGAAAGCTATACCTACACAGCGTGCATAAGATTCACTGCACACGAATTGTTATATTATCAGTACTTAGATAATTTAGATAGTAACAGAGTAACTACATATTTTCGTAATTGGATAAGTACCTATGTATGCCCTTCATATACAGCATGTATCAAAAATGAGTGGTCATATTTAAGGGTGTGCTACAGACCATTATCTGTCTAGCTTGTTTCCCAAATATATTGGGGTCGGTTTCCGTATAGGTAATAAGTATTTACTAAGTATTTTACATGGAGCGAGTGCTTATCTGACCTCCACAACCCAGTAACTGGCTAACACGATACCGCTTGGTAAAACTGGTTGTCAGACTTTCGGGCTTTTGACGACCCGTAACGACTGTCAAAGATCTGCAAATAACAGCCGGGACCAACGGCTTAACGTACTTTCCGAGGCACGGAGGGGTCTTAGTATGTAAAGATGGTCACCTATCCACGGACCAATCGCGGCAAGCGTAGCTTAACCTGATCTATCGGCCTGAGTGGCTGTTATAACTTATATATATGTATCAAAAAAGTTGGTCAAACAGCATGTATCAAAAAAGTGTGGTCAAATATAAGGGTGTGGAAAAAAATATCAGCTGTCCCATACGTTTGGGTCAAGTGGGTATCAAAGTATTGTGTGGGACAGCTGATAATATTTTCGCGATTACGATGTTGATCCCCTGAAGAAACGTGATCAATATGATGGTCTGCACCACACGCTTAAAAAAAATATAAAGATTAAATTTAAAGAAAATTTATTTAAAAGAAAGATACAGATTAATAATAAAGATTTTGATTTTAAATTTTAATTTAAATTTTACCACACTTTTTTGATACATGCTGTATTTGTGCGATTGATATTATTAACGCACGTGTTAAAGTGAAACCTTTAATCCATCGCCTCAATTTTTTTCGACCATCTATCGCATGTCGCATTACAGCCGGCCGCGGAGTAGGGGTACAGTGAAATGCGCTCGACAGAGCAGCCAATGCCAATATGGCGGCGCCCATGGTTCGCATCAGCTAACCGTTTAGCATCTAGATTCACACTCATTCGTGCAAGTGATCCGCGGTATTTGTGTGTTTTGATCAGTGTATTGATGTAAATGTTCTTGTTCACTTGATCGTGATGGACAACGATACAGCTAGTAAATATGTATGTATATGTATTTTATGCTTGTAACCTATTTATGTATTTCTGTACTTATTCTATTTATAATCTATAATGTTGTCTTTAATATTTTTGTTATTTTTATTTCCTCTCTGAACACCTGCCATCTTATCTCTTCAGCACCCTTGGTTGACTGGCAGAGAATGCCTAAGGCATTAAGTCCGCCTTTGTACTTAATTGTGTGCGAGAAGTTGAAATAAATAAATAAAATATCCGACGAAAAAAGTTTCACTTGCATCGTGGTTTCATAAAACCACACAATGTTTTATTCTCGATATAATCACTAATTAAACGACGAGCGACGAAAACGAATAGCAAGAATTTATTAGCAATAATATCAACGAGTTCTAATTAACAGACAGTTCGAATTTGTTATTATGTTTTTTGTCATAATATTATTGCGTTGGTAAATATTTATCGATAGAATTTTGGCCATGACTAACGTTAACTAACCGACGTTATCGATAAATTGAAATTCGCGCTCAACCGTAGATTAATTTTAAGTCATATTTCAATATTATAAAACAAACTGACCTGCTACTGTGTGCCTTAATGCGTATTTATCTCTAAAAAGGATAGAAACTTCCGATTCAGTAATTAATGATTAAAATTACTTACAGATCGTAGTTTGAAAGACAGATGATACTAATTACGTAAATTACCAAAAATCACTAAACAGCTGACCTTTATCAAAAAAGAAATCTACGAAATCGCGTTATTAGCGTTACCATCATCATCAATAAAAGATCATAACACCCACTTTGCACAACGGATCAGAGCAATTAAGTCTGAATAGTTCGACAGATAAAGACCTCCTTGCAACTACGCCGACGGCTTAATAACAAGGATCCGATAAATCAATTTCCGTTCAAGATTTATATTGCAGCATTAGCATTGCTGAATGATTTGCCATTCATCAACCAACAGGTTTGTAAAAGTAATATCTTACTTTTACAAAATAAAATAAAGTTATCACTTTATTTTATTCTTCGTTAGTCATTCCTTTTCTAACAGATACATCGTTGTACCGGTATTTTGGATACTTTGGTGTTGGGTGTTTAAGATTCGTTTCGAGATATTCAAAATCTGAATGAATTAACGGTATCCTAATAGAAAGATAATTATATAATCAAGCAATCAATCTGCCTAGCCTTTTTCCAACTATGTTGGGGTCGTTCCAGTCTAACCGGCTGGCGCTGAATACCAGTATTTTACATGGAGCGACTGCCTATCTGACCTCCGCAACCCAGTTACTGGGTAATACGATATCCCTTGGTAAGACTGGTTTGACGGACTTTCGGGCTTCTGACGACCCGTAACGACTGTCGAAGATCCACTAATGACAGCCGGGACCAACGGCTCTAGATGCTTTCCGAGGCTCGCAGGAGTCTCACCCATCCACGGACCAACCCCGGCAAGCATAGCCTAACCTAATGGATCGACCCACGTGGCTCTTATTACTTAGCCACGAGCTGCTGATAGAAAAATACTCATTTAAAAAAAGACCCAATTATACCAATTATTGCTTAGTTTGTTCTATCACAAAGTATTTATGATGCATTTGAAATTATAATCGGAAATAAACGGGACAAATGTTTTGAAATTAACGTTTGATATTTCACTCCGAGATGAAAATAGAAGCTTACGGCGCTGTAGCTGAAGAAATATATGTAGTAGTACAAGAGTTAGGTTTAAACAATGCGTAGGTACTACAACCGGGTATTGTTGCAATTTTGATTTGTTTCCTACAGTGTTGCCGGCTGGTGTGATTCGCTCGTTCCTTTGTTCTCGTATTCCGGTAATCACATACAATTTATACAGCGAACGTGTTCTTAGATAAGCCAGCCTTCTACGAGCAGGCTTTGCAAAATTCTGCTCATAGGTTTACGAGTCTATGTCTTCTTTTAATTAATGCAAGCGCTCCACTTTGCTCTTCTTTTGAAAGGTGATTTTCACGTTGCGCTTTAGTTAGATTTCAGCGCAGACATCACGTTGCAGTACGTGAACTTAAAAGTTCACGTACTGCAACGTGCAGCGTCACCTCTGCGGTTTCAGCCTATCAATTAATTTTTTTAGGACACATTTTTTTTATTCTACATTTCTCTAATTTTAAAACATGATTAAGACGTAAACAAGGATGTCAATTTTTTATAAAAAAAAACTGCTGTCGTAGATAAATGGGAATTTATTCCAGTCGATTTTATAAATTTTGGACTTTTAATTTTAAAATGAGCCAAGTGAATTTTATTGATTATACTTTGCCTTGATTCCTAATCAAGTTCCAGGTTATTATGTTCTGTTATCTGTTGTGTACCAATTACCGAGTTTTGGACAAATTATTATGTAATATGTATTTTATTTATTTAAAATTGTTTTTAAATAAATAAATAAAATAAATTGTTGTCCTTATAATTAAACAAAGCACACTATTAGACCTCGGGCTCAGTCTGTCTTAGCATGCCATGGTCTGGAATTTACTCAACGCGCTACTGACAAATTAAGGTAAAATGGAGTTGTAGTTTTCTTTGAGCTTGTGTTTTACGTTTTTACTGTTCATTGAGTCGCAAATGTCTAAAGGCATTTGGTTTGGTAAATAAGATAATGGCGCCGATTCTCTTGTTCACAAACTAAACTAAATTTAAGTGCAGTGCATCTTTTTCTTTCTATTTGATTAAGAAGAGGACAGAAGATAAGTTTTAGTTTAGTCCTGTCAAATTAATCCGCGCCTGTCAATACTCCATACAAGTTTAGACGTGATTAAAAACTTGCCTACTAAAATTACGTCAATTTACGTCAAGCGCTGATTAATTTGACAGGACTAAACTAAAATTGATCATCTGTCCTTTTCTTAATGACATAGAAAGAAAAGGATGCACTGAACTTAAATTTAGTTTAGTTTGTGAACAAGGGAATCGGCACCATTGTGAAAGATGCGATGCGTCTACCATAAAAAAATGGTATAAGATAATCTTCGAATTTGGTGTAGAACCAGTTGAAAAGGGCCGCTTCCGATTTTTTCCGGGTACCGGACTGTTCACCAGGTTCACGTGCTTCTGGATTGCTTTTACCAGCCTCATAGAATCCTTGGAGGTCGGGTTGGATCACTTAGGTACGATTCTGTTGAGGCGGGCTACGCTTTGAGGTTGCAGTTTGTCAGGATCGACTTGTTATTTAAAGTTTAAATATGATGGTTTAAAATTTGAAACCGTCATACTTGACTGTTATAGTTATTCGTATTTTCAGGGTTATGATTTTAATACCAGTTGATCTTTAACCAGGACTGTTTGTATCGGGATAACTTAGGTTAATTTTTATCGCTAGTATTATTTCGCTACAGTACCTAACTATCTATTTGTACGAAATATGAATTCGATATTTCCAGAAAGGATTCTTTGAACGGGACTTGGCTTTAAAGTATGTATCATCGTTGGAATGTTCGTGAAAGATGGGTCTGGAATACCTATCAGCAACAACCTGTATCCAGAAGGTTAATTAATTGCAAATCCACATACCAAAACATTCTCTCATTGCCATTAAAATACCTTAAGCTTGGTCACAACTTGTTTTGTTGCCGGCAAGGCCGACCGCATTCAGTGTGTATATCAAGTGTCAACTTAAGGCTGTATAATGGTACTCGTAATTTGAGAACAGCTGTCCTCAACCTATGTTATGTTTTATAGAAACAGAAGGGCACAGGATCCAGTGTCCGTAAAATGTGAATCCCCTCTGGCCACGATGTTAGGTTGAACTAGGCTTTGCCAGCTGTCAAATTTCGAGACACCTGCCCAAATTATTGCTGCAATAAGTTCTCCAAGACAGCTACGTTGAAAATATTTACATAGAGAGAGAAATAAGAGCAGCAAATATCTCGTAAGGGTATAGCTATATTAACATGTTTAAGTCTTATTTTGGAAGGGCTGACAAGACCCAATTGACCAAAATTTACTTCTCTTAACAAAAAAAAATGCCAAATCTGTATAGTTTGTGGTAGCGTAAAAAATATATGTTAAATTTGAACATATTTTCCAGAACTTGGTTGTTAACAAAACACGTTTTGAAAAAAAAATCTCGATACACACTAACGATAAACTAACCTCTTACCTTGAGTTCTAATCCAAAATATCTGTATTAAATATCAACATACGTTACGTATTTAATTCATAACAAGAACGTCATATTTGAATGCAGAACTTGGTTGTTTTTTATTTTCGATTAGGTACTCAACTCAATTTTGAGTAAATAGATAGGTATATATTGCTTCATATTTTGCAATAAATTACAAGCGTTGTGTCATCGCGCTTCTCTTTCTTTTCTATGCAATCTGACAGTGACCGCGGTTTAGGTGTTGTCAGCGTCTTAAAGCAGGCTCCGTGTTTCGTTAGTACGAAACAGTATGTTGAAAGACTCAAATAAAATTATTTTCTTCCTTTCAAACTATCCAAAAAGATAAGTTATTAATTTATTGTTAGTTATTTCTGTTTATTTTTAACTAGCTTTTGACCGCAGCTTGACCCGCGTGGATGTCGCAAAATATCCCACAGGAACGGTTATTATGACTTAACTATAATATTTAGACATATAGCCTCCCGACCTTTTTTGTGGGTAATGATGAGTACTATAAATATGTAATCTCATTTTACATTATTTAATGTATCATTAATAGTTTTCGCAGCGCACGCCAATGACTAAGGCACGCGAATGACTTTCATAGTAAAATGTTTGATACGAGTACGTTGGGTAATATTATTGTAATTTTCGTAGGGATCTCTATTTTTTTTAACAATAAAATACGCCCACATTTCCCGCTGACAATGTAGCTTTTTATAGGTGAAAGAATTTTTCAAATTGGTTAAGTATTACATTACAAACAAACATACAAACAATCAAATCTTTTCTCTTTATAACATTAGTTTCGATATACTAATGTTTGATATCCGTTACAAAAAAAAATATAACTATAATGACTTACCAAGTACATGTTCGTCATTAAAGGTGACTCTCACGGCGTGGGGTCGCGGCCAGCGCGGTGTGAACGCGGCTGCGTACCGGTGACCCCCAAGGGGTCGCACTGAGCTGGCCACCAGGGCCCCGTTGCCGCCTGATACCTCCAACTCGAGGTGGCCGGGGCCCGCCATACTTCCGTCAACTGTTTAAATGAATTACTTGTCAATTTAACACAACATTGAGACATGATTGGGATAAAGTTGAAATCGTTGGAATGCCGAAAAGGCAAGAATAAGTCCGCTACATGTTTTCTTTGAGATGGAGCAGAGAGACAGAAATATAGATAAAAAATCGTGTAGATTGTTTTAAATAATAAATGATGACTAATTTTTCAATTGCCTTGGGCAGAGAGGGATGTGGACATGGATGAAACTGCAGCTCAGCAGTGCTTGTAAGGCGGTGCGCGTTTTAGGTATTCCGAGAAGTTAGATGTCCGCTAAATTATAAACATTTGCTTTCATTCTCAAACAATTATGATAAAAATGCCGATAAGATAAACACTGACATGTAACTTCAAGTAATTCCACTTTTTCTACAAATTATGCGTCTATGCAAGCCGCTATTGTAATGTGTAGAAGATTATTATCTACCACTTGATGCAATTAGATCGACACGCTACAGCAATAAAATAAAGTTTTGCTGAAGTCAATTAACGAAAGTGTTCAAGAAATGGAGGTTTTTCAGTTGATTTCCAGTCTCTTATGTAAAATAATCTTACGTCGGTACATAGAAACGACATGTCTAGAACCTGTAATAACTCCCTTTTGCGGTCCAAAAATATAATTGAACCCTCTAATTTAATGATTGCGCAACTTGTGTGAACCTCAAATAATTCCTATTTCGGGTCTTGAAAAGACTACATAGCCGCCAAGTAACATCGACCAACCTGAATGGAACGATCGCTCGGCTCGCGGATATCAACCTTTTTTTTTGTAGCGGTGTGGAAGTCCTCATGGATATTCTCCGCCCCGGGGCGGACGGAGGGGTCTGTCAGACTGACTAAAACCACGCCGTCTTCCCTCGCAAACTTGCACCGGGGGCTACGGGGACACTTAATCACTTTGCAACGCAGCCCCTGACTGGTGCAGGCCCGCCTCTGCGGACTCCGTCTGAACCTAACCCATTTGGTCAGGGTGCCCTAGCTCACTTACTGCGACGAATTTGGCCCAGGCGGATTGGTGACCGTTTTAACCTTTTTTTTTGTAGAAATCCTCATGGATGTTCTCCACCCTGGGGCGGACGGAGGGGTCTGTCAGTTCAGACTACTACTGATTGAAACCACCCCGTCTTCCCTCGCACACTTGCAACGAGGGCTACGGGGGCACTTAAGCACTGCAACGCAGCCCCCGACTGGTGCTGGCCCAGTCTGCTGGTCTAATGTTTGACTCCCCCCCAACGCCTAAGTGTAATTAAGTGCCAAATTTAATATTGGGAATAAACAAATGTGAGGCAGGAGTGTGATTTTAGCCGGTAAGAGTCCGACACTGCCCAGACTGGCTCATAAGTGAGGCAGTCTGGGTTTCCATGAGGATTTCTCACTCGGCCGAAAACAAACCCGTTGCTAGCTCAGTTATTGTGACCAACTGTGAAAAAAGGCCAAAAAGTAAAAAAAGGCTCAATTATAAAAAAAAAAGTGTGCATCATTAAAAACACAAAAGTTTTTAGAGGATCATCAATTTAAAAAAGTGTCCATCATTAGAAGCTCAATAAGTTTTTAGAGGATCAATTAAATAGGTATTTCCCCATAGACATTATACAAAAACCCACATGATTCCAATTAGGCCTACTTAAAATATGGCAAGGCTTACACCCTCTGTCTAAATTAAGTTTACTTTAGAATTAAATTGTAGTTAAAATTACCCCAGTTCCCAACACTACATCCCTATTGGCATGAACCCAAATCCTCAAACATGGTTGTAAAAATTAACTAAAAATAACAATTGAATAAAAATAACAATTGAATTTATCTGCCCTTGGCCATTTACTGCCTCTTTGGTCTTGTGACTGCTGAGTGTGGGCGTTCGCTTAGTTTAGTTTATAAGTTTACATCCTGGTTTGAATGAAGTACCCACAGGAAAGTCCGGCTACGCAGACGTCAACCTCTAAGGTAGACCTGGGAGATGCCAATTACATAAAACCGGCCAAGAAGGGTTCCGTAGCTGGGATTACTTGGGACGAATTTATTCCAAAAACAAACTTAACATTGTAGTAGAAAACTTATTCGCCCATACATCGATATATGCCGCGGTCAATTCTCCAACTGCAAATTTAAGTTGGTCAACTACGAGTATAACTCGTTAACTTGTAAAGCCTACTAAGCCGTGATAGTTTTCCTTTTAATTTCATTATATGTACTACTGCTATGACTTTTTTCACATCTCCATAAACAACCATTTAGCTGGCAGGGGGGGGGGAGGGGGGGGCGGGACACTGGACTCTAACAAAAATTAGCACTTTAATGCTTAATATTACGCTAGTGGATCCTTGCATAATTAAATTAGCACTTTAATGCTTAATATTACGCTAGTGGAACGGCCTATCCAACGATACCCCACACCATGGGGTAGACAAGATAAAAAAATATCATCCCCGCGTTATGTGCAAGGGAGGTACCTACGCTAAATATAAAATATTTTTCAAGATTTTATTTTGGCACTTTGTTAATATGTATACCTATGCCAAATTAGGTACAGCTTTCTAGTACCTACTAAGCGTCTCTGAGCTACAGTGGGTTCAGATAGACAAACAGACGGACATGGCGAAACTATAAGGGTTCCTTGTTTACTAAGGAACCCTAAAAAACAAAAAAAAAACTACATGATACATACTTAAACATAGCTTGTAAAATTTGGGTGTACTATGCTCTGCCAACCACTTCGGGGATTAATGACGTGATGTTAAGGAACATGAACTTACCTATGAATTAAAGACGTGATGTTAAGGAACATGAACTTACCTATGAATTAAAGACGTGATGTTAAGGAACATGAACTTACCTATGAATTCAACTGGTTGTCCTACAACTCCTTTGTGCGATGGTTTTACAACTATTCCTTTGGCACCTCTATTATTATCCCTTTGAATCGGTCTGCAAACAAAAAACGTAGTTTACAACGAGTTAAAAGTAAATGCTGCTGAACTTTTAAAAGTACGACTCTTTAAATACGACTAATTCAACAAAAAGTTGTATACAATACACAATTGCAGGTGACGTTGAAATGAAAAAGTAAGCGAAGTTCTACATTGTTGAAATAAAAAAACTTTCTGTGTTACATAAAATTAAATTTATTACAAAGAAAAATAGTCCATGGAATGAATTTATACGATATTCTGCAGTGTTTAACAGCTTTATATTTTGTGAAAAGACCAAAGACTTGTTCAGTGCGGTCTTTCATTGTGATATTTTATCTCGCGTAATGGCATGTGCATTCTTTCAAATTATAATAGAACGCTATTGTGAGGTTCAACTGCTCGAGTCAATTTTTTGTTTGATCGTATTGAACTGCACCCTAATTGCGTAACACAGTTTGAATCACAAACCGAGAGCTTTGAAGCATATTGCTAATCCATTGCTTCATAGGTTTGAAAAATTTGTCTGCTCAGCAACGTAAATAACGAAATGAACGTGGGTGAACTGTCAAAACGAAAACGATTACGATCAAATTGTATGCGTGTTACGTAATTTATGTAATAATATACAAGGTGTTGTTTTGGACCTGCCAAACATTTTAGGAGGTAATTATGTTATTGATTCTCGACCCGAATCAACAAAAAAAAAATAAATAAAAAAAAAAGAAAATATAAAATTTAAAAATCTAAAATAAAAAGTATTATTGATTATTGACTTGGTATCGTATTTTTATACGATTATTTACGAGTTTCATAACAACCTCCTGAAATGTTTTGCAGGTTCAAAACAACAGCTTGTATATGCACGCCGTAAGGTAGACTGTAGCCGATCTCATTAATTTAAGTACAACATCTTATAGGTACCTGTACCTGCATGCATAGCAAATAAAATTCTGATTCTGATTCAAGGAAAATAAACACTGAGATTTTACAGTTTACTCATTAGTACATTAAATGGATCTATGATATTTTTACCTGAAACGTGCGTGTGCGGCGTCCGTTTCAGTGTGGGCCCCCCCGGCAGGGTCGCGGGGGGGCCTATTGGATAAAAAAGACTGCTGTTGTTGCTGCTTCTCTTCCACACTGCTGTACGAAGAGTCGCGGACTACGTACGTACTCTCACGTACTTCGCGCTTACTGAATTCTTGCTGCAACAAAACGAAAACTTGAATTTGTCATGTACCTAGGACCGAGAAAGTTGATAGCAAGGTTGATTTTTATAGTCCAGACTTATTTAGGTATCAAGGGACTTTTTAAATTCTCTTAGGAACAGGAGGTTCATTTAAAACACTGTATTTACTGCTATGCCAACTACGTATCTACAGCCTGATAAGGTTTCTGGGTCAGTCAATGCGGACTCGACTAGAATTATTAATATTACCTGTTGTTATTAGAAGGTACCTTCACTTAGAACGCTACTGAAAAAATATTATATTCCTGAGATACTTTTCCACCAAAGGTTATTTTCTTTGTCGAGAAACACGTGCAAGTGTAAAACATTGATATCTGAGACTGCAACACGGACAGAACGCCCTAACGAGAACCACTCGTATATTCGTGTACAATTTGCACAATATTGCCCTGACAACTTTTCCAAGGAGTACTCAAAAGAGAGTAGTTGGAGGCGCGCTAGGTTGCAATTCGAAGAAATCACTATCAAGTGCCTTTTATAAACGGAATGTACATTGCGAACGGTGCTGCGGAAATTTTCACCGTTATGTTATGTAACTAGACTACTTCTATTTTTATTAGAAGTAAAGTAAAAAGTTATGAGAACATGAATATTCTATAGTATTGTATTTACTTACGTAGGTAAGTGCACTGTAATGTTACCTAAAGTTCGTTTTTAATCCCAGATAGGCCAGCGCGGGCTCACTTGATCATGATTATGTTCAAAGCAGCTTCGAATTAATGGAGTGATAATTAATGATACCTTTTAAAATAAATAGGATGTTCATTTGGTTATGTAACAACATCAACAAAATTGTATCAAATACGTTGTTTACTAGACTAATCTACATGAACATCACAAACCTCAGATGGGTCAGTTGACCCCAACAGGTGGGGTCAATTGAGCCACCCAAAAAGTTAAAGTTCACTGGCTCAACTAGCCCCGTGTAGTTGAGCCGATGGACTTTAAAGGTTTGTTTCATAAGAGAATTAACGTAAAGTACAAATAAAATCTTTCAAAAATCTTTAATAAACATTCTTAGGTAACAATAGGAACATACATATTAGGAAACAATGGAAAAACTAGCTAGCTTAGCCACTTAATCACTGTCACAGTTGACACAAAGATAAACCGCACCAGCAGCAGAGGTGAACTTAACATATGCCTTTCTGCGGCAATCGGTGTACTGCAGCCACTCTTCGCCTGGAAGGCGAATCAGAATAGGCTTCGAAGCAAACAAGGCAGAAATATTCTTCTTCTTCGGTGTCAGAAGAAGGTGTCATGGCTTTTGGCTCATATGACCCCTTCCCCATTTGATTGCCATTGGACCGAGCCACTTTAAGACTATTGATATTACATTATTCTTGATTATGTCTTCGCACAAACACACTTTTGTGAAATTAAAATACACTTCCTTGATTGCCGTAACACAACAAACATGGCCTGGATACCAAAAGTTACGACAAACTGCTTTTTTACTTTAGGCGCGAAAATAGAGGTAAAGTAAGCGCACACTCAAACTGAATGCCAGCCAGCGCTGACGCAATAGCGGCCGAGCCGCATACCTCTCCCGCTTCTTGTGGCATCCCTTACTTGTATCTAATCTACACCGTCTGTGTACTAGTGTGGGTGGCGCAAAAGACCCCGGGGCTCATATGACCCCGCTCTGCCCTCGTAATTTCACCTTTGTTGTTTGTTTTTTCAATTTGGAGTTTGATATTTGTACCTGGCAAATTACTATCAGGGATTAAAAAAACGAACTTTAGGAAAAACCTGGAAAACATGGCACCGAATGGCATGAAACCGGTATGTCCTAGAACCAAAAATAGAAGACGTACAGTCACCTCAGAAACAGCCTGGATGTTCAATGGGATTCTCTTCCTTTTTCATGAGCTTAATTTCGCTACCGGCGAAATGTTGCTGAGAACTCAGGTACCTACATGTATGCTTGCCTTTGACAAGCATACATGAAAATAAACACAATTAAATACATGGTGCCTGTGTAGGTACAGTCGCCAGCACAAAAAATTACCACAAACTGTCAAATTTTCTCATTTGATTTTGAACTTAACCATAAATATTTTAAGGTTTAAAATCATTTGTCGAAACTTGACAGTTTGGGGTAACTTGATGTGCTGGCGATTATACCATGTATTTAATTGTGTTTATTTTTTACAGCTTCGTACACGCGACTGCTGAGGGTTTATTATATTGCTAGGGGTTTGATCCTCCGGTTGGACAGAGTTATTCGAATTTTCTATTGGGAAACTCTCGTAGCATCTTCGAGTTGGAGTTTTTTGAATGAAAAAAACTATATCATCAGGCCGCGTTTGTTACACATATTATAACATAACTGGAGAAAATCGGGTGTACTATATGCACTTACACATCTATACAGGGTGTCCCGTAAATAATGGATAGCCTTAAAATTGCGTATAATAGACCTTATGGCCGTTCAGAAAAATACAAAAAAAATATCCCAAGTACTCGTAGTACCTAAAATACGATTTAAAAAAAAATACTGTGCGATTCCTAGTCACATTATTTACTGCCTCTCTGTCGGCACAGTCAACGTGAAATATTACAACAATAAATAACCGATGGAATTAATTAATTTGTGGTTGTGATGAAGAGGAATGTAAAATAAGGTAAAAAAAGTTAGTTAATCTTAGGTACCACTTGGGATATATATATTATTGTATTTTTTTAGAACGGCCATAGGGTCGTTTATACGCAATTTTAAGGCTATCCATTATTTACGGGACCCCCTGTATACACCTATGCATACTCGGTTAGGACATAAAAGGCAGAATGATATGTCATGCTCATGACCTTATGTTATTTAAACCACTTCTGTTTGAGTAGCAATTAAAACTGACGACCAAGTCAATGGTCGCAATCTTAATGACGGGAAGTTACCCCATTGTAGCGGACTGGGATCGCAACCTAAGTGACGCCATAACGTCCCATAACCACGAGAGTCACGCACTCTGTTTACATAGTTCAAATTTCTTCCTAAACTTACATAGTATTATGTAAGGGGTCAGTTCGAACAAGTTGAGCTTGTAAGGGCGCCCGCAGACTGATTTTACTGGGGAGTTGAGACTGGTTGTAAGGCTGCAGTTTGTAGACAGGCGTTACTACCGCATCTTTAAATTATAAGGGTGCAACTTTGTATGTAACTTAAGTTTAGACTACCGCAAAAAGGATCAATAACATTAATTATCTTTGCTAAACTGCATGCTATCGCCAGGCAGGTAGGTATGAAGCTGTATTGCTCGCGAAGGAGGACGCGGGACGGGCGAGGGAGAGGCAAATTTCACACCCTCACGCCCCTAGTCACCGCAGGAGACGCCCTGGGCGTCGGGAATCCCAAGCCGATTCCCAGCCACCGTAGGCGCGGGCTTGCGGACGGTGAGCAACGGGTAGCTTGCGTCCAATAAGGACCAGGCCCGGGTGGAAGTCGCGTTGTGTTCTACGTGCGCCTCTAAGAGATGTCAGCACAACTGAAGGGGTCCGCTAGGGCCGATGCCTGCTCAGGTCGCACGAAAGTCCGAAAGGGATACCGTGGCCTCTGGCAACACAGGCAACGGAAGAAACGCGTGTGGGTTTTAGTCAGTAAGAGTCTGACACGCCCTCCCGCCCCGCCCAGAGCGGGAGAAGTTATTTCATAATTTCACACCCAAAATATGAATTCGATGACTGCAGGAGTAGCTAAAAAAATGAGTTTGACAATGCACAGCCGTTCAGTACCTACCCATATGAATGAATGAATTAATGAAATGCACCGACCCCAGCATGGTTTGACCAGACTCGATTAATCGAATGAATCCAGAGATTAGCACTAGCCCCTGGAGCCTTGTATTTCATGAGGCTAGAGACACCCTTGCATATCAAGGAGTGGATCGGGGGGCGCGGTAATGGTGGGGAAGACGTGCGCTTGGGATATGGAAGTATTAGATATGCATCCTAGAGTAGGTGAAGGAATTGTCGAGAGACGGGTGATATTTATCTATAGATCTTTTAAACCCATAGGTGATGTATCACATATCAAGCAATATACCTAGGATACAGTCACCGTAATCGTATCATATCGCTATTAAGCATTTTTGTAAGAACATTTGAAGAAAAAAAAAGCCTTAAACATGTGGCTGGGACAGATAGGATGCGGAAGGCGGAGGATAACGTGTGGCGTAGCCTGGGAGAGGTCTATGTCCAGCAGTACACTGAGTTGATTGATTTGAAGAACCCTAGCTTATTCAGAACAAGAAAACATAACATTACGCCTTGTTTCCCCGAAGGGTTGGGCAGAGGTGTACCTGTATTACACCCACATTTCGCCAGTTATGTTCAAGTCCCATGTAATAGGGGGCGAGACTATTGCCATCCGCCGGGCACAAATCCAGACTCCGGGCTGCTACTGAAAAATTCCAAATGAAGAATCAAATAACACTTTGACCCGAGAATTGATCCCCAGAACCTCATCCTCAGTAGTAGCGCTTGCTACTGTGGCGGCATCTACAGCGCCACATACGAACGCATCACACTGACGTCACGCAAAATCCTACATCGCGCAAGCAGAGTTTACTGCGCAACTAGCATATATACAACATCCCGACATCAACCGTCGTCGGGCAGTTGCCCACCAGACACGACACACGTTTGGTCGGAGGATCCTCCTTTTTCTATGGAGGATGAGTGAACTTTACACCCTGTTCCTCATGCCTCTATACTGGTGACCCCGACGTGAAGATAGATCAAGGAAGCAGTTAGTTATTTTGAACAAGTATATATAAGTATAAAATGGGGGGCTTGTGGCTAAGTAATAACAGCCGCACCGGTCGATCGATCAGGTTAAACTACGCTTGCTGCGGATGTTCCGTCATTTGGTGACCATCTTTACATACCAAGACCCCTCCGTGCCTCGGAAAGCACGTTAAGCCGTTGGTCCCGGCTGTGATTTGTAGATCTTTGACAGTCGTTACGGGTCGTCAGAAGCTCGAAAGTTTGACAACCAGTCTTAGCAAGGGGTATCGTGTTACCCAGTAACTGGGTTGTGGAGGTCAGATAGGCAGTCGTTCCATGTAAAATACTGGTATTCAGCTGTATCCGGTAAGACCGACCCCAACATAGTTGGGAAAAGGCTAGGCAGATGCTGATATATAAGTATAAAAATGGTTAGCGAAAAACACGCCTTCTACTGCTGTATTGTAGATTTGCATGTTAGATTTATAAACGTGACGTCGATCTGAATGCGCCAGTGAAAACGGTCTGTAGCGCCCTTAATTGTGGCATCCTACACGTTGTGATTCGTATATCCTCGTACTGTATCGTGCCAGTGAATAGCTAACTTAATTTTAAACTCGACGCCAGCTGTACACTTCTAGCTTTTACTTTGAGACTATTCTACGGTTTATGTCATAGGTATGTGAGGTCATGTGAAGCCGTGTACGCATGAGCGAACAAAACATGGTGAACATGAACATCGAATATCGAACATTTGGTTCGTGCATGTGGACGTAAATTAGCAAAGCGAACACGAACATCATACACCGTCCACACAGAACAACGAAATTGCTCATGTACGCTCATGCGAACAAAGTGTTCGATGTTCGTTGTTCGTGCGTGCGTATACGCCTTTAAGAATCATAAAATAAACTCACACAAGTTTAAGAACTTTCTTTTATTGTATACAGCGACCCGTCCCTCCATCACACGGATTTTACGACCTATTATACACATACAACTTCCGGAATAAATTCTGTAAATCATTATGAAAACCTTATCAAAATCCGTTGCGTCCTGCCCATAGAGTCCTGCCCTTTTTTCATTTGTTAGTTACAGTAACAAAGCAACATACCCGACTGGTGTAGGTGTCGGAGTCCCGATCATCGGCCAACCGGTCGAGCTGCCTGTTGAAGGAGTCTCGCGAGTAGTCGGTGAACTTGTTGAGCTGTGTGTTGCGTTTCGTCTCGCGTTCCAGGGTGCTCTGCCCGGGCAGGCGCTCTGTTGGGCTTTTAGGAGACTCGAGGCTGGACAAACAAAGGGATAAAAAAATAGCACAACATAATATCACGCCAGTTTTCCGTGAAGGGTTAGGCAGAGGTGTACTTACCCTATAGTACCCCCACATTTCGCCAGTTATGTTTAAGTCCCATGTAGGGGGCCAGCCTATTGCTACCAACCGGGCACAAATCCAGGCCCCAGGCTGGTATTAAGAAATTTCTGATGGAAAAACCCAATAACACTTTGCCTAATCTGGGAATCGAACCCAGGACCTTATGCTCAGTGGAAGCGCTTGCGACGACTTGATTAACGAGGCAGTAAAAAAAAAATTGTTCACGAATCGGGTAACACTTATGCTCTGAAATGGCGAACACAGCTTGCATAATGTATGAGCTAGTTACAATCTTAATTAATATTCCCTCCGTATCAAAACGTCCTTTAATCGAAACGACACTTTAGCAATATGTCCTATTAGCAGAACGTCCTATTTGTAAAATACAGTATAATAATATAATCAGCTATGCAGTCAAGCATTTTTATCAACAGTGTAAATTGCTGATAAAAATGCTTGGCTCAACGCTGGTCCTGCTCCACAAGGGCGCAAAAACTAATTGATCAGGTAAGGTAGGTGAAAATAGTGTTGGAGCTGCTGAAGATTTTAAAAACTCTCTTTGCATTGCATAACTTCAATCCCTTAGTATTGTATAGCTGCACAGCACATTGTTATGTGAGTACTATGTTATGTAATATAAAGCTGCCATTTACTGGATACGTCTTTCATTGACTTGAATGTGCCCTGGCGGCTGGGAGTATGTCGTGCTCACTCTAATGTCTCGCTGATGGTGGCGCGTGTGTTGGATCATTTAGCTCCCTTCAAAATGGTTGAGCTGAATGGTGCTGATCCACGCGTCATGTTTGTGAACGGCTGCCGTCAGTAGAGACTGGTCATCTCTTAGCTGCCACGGCTTATTTTAATTTTAATTTTTGAATTGCTTTTTTTTGTTGTAATCTTTTTATTACGGACACTTTTACGTTTTGCATCGTTCTCACATGTATAATTTCAAAATGAATGATGTGAACAATATTTTGTAACCATAATACGTTGATTTAAAAGAGTGTCCGTGGAGTTTCTTGCCCGTTCTTCTCCATAGGTACCTACTACGCTTTCGAATGGGCAACTAGCTTCATCTTTCTGACTGACTGACTGACCGAACCCTTGACAATTCAAAAGTGCCTGTAATTGGTTTATTTGAAATAAATGCTTTGAGTTTGAGTTTGAGCCTATAATGTTCCCACTGCTGGGACACAGGCCTCCTCTCTGTGAGAGGAAGTGGGCCGTAATCCACCTCGCGGGCCCAGTGCGGGTTGGTAGATGTCACATGTCTACGAATTTTTGGTTCTAGGACATGCCGGTTTCCTCACGATGTTTGACCGGTTTGAGTGCAGTGGTGATGAAATAATTTACGCAAAGTATCTAAAGTGCCTGTCTGGGTTCGAACCGACGACCTACAACTCGTAAGTCGCGGCCGTAACCACTCGGCCACCACTGCTACCAAAAAAATACAATCGGATTTTATCAAGTATGGCATATATTTGAAAGGTACGAAAAATAAAGAAGAATAAGCACTGGGCACTTAAGAAAGAATATTTTGGCTCTCAATTTTATTGCATGTCTATTTCATGTATTACTTTATCATTATTCTTTATTCTGTAGCACATGCAAATTAGATACAGTCTTGTGCAGTGACAGAATAAGCGCTTGATTTGAATGTGGATTGTCCGCAATCACCTACTGAATTGATAATTTTTGTGAAAACATATAATAAATCCAGTGAAATTAGGGCCACTGCTCTAGATTATCAATGAGAATTTGTACCCAGTTACTATTCAAATTGGACTGAGAATAAGTACCTCTTACAGAAGTTTCTAAAAATCACCGCTTCCTAGTTTTGTTTAGTTTAAAGAAAGAAGTGGCGCAAAAAACTTCCTAACAATTACCATTTATTTATTCTTATTACACAATAATATTCTAATAAGGCGCCTGTTTAAGATCTGGCATTTATTCTTATTATTCATTATCTATGTGTGTATTTATTGAAAGTTGTATGTGAATTTATATATGGAAATTTCATTCTGTTACCCGTAATACTGCGCCAAATATCGACTCGAGTATCATTAATCATGCTTCCATTGTTTCCTTTGTGTGGCGTATTATCAATATCTTACCTGTTAGCGCTCATCATTTGTCTTGTTTTTTCTACACTATCCCAGTCTCTTCGTGGGTGATAGGTTTTCCCGCCAGGATCACCTGTGCCTAGTAAAAAAAAAGCTTTATTAATTAAACTTTTATTTAAACCGTTTACTGAAAAGCGCTGAAAAGCTAGACAACACAAAAATCTGGTGACTGATTGTCAATATTATGTTAAATTATTTAGTTGACTCGTAGGTTGGTCATTGGCATTCATTGGCGCCGATTCCCTTGTTAACAAACTAAACTAAATTTAAGTTCAGTGCATCTTTTTCTTTCTATTTCATTAAGAAGAGGACAGCAGATAAATTTTAGTTTAGTCCTGTCAAATTAATCAGCGCCTGTCACTACTCCATACAAGTTTAGACGTGAATAAAAACTTGCCTACTAAAATTACGTTAATTTACGTCAAGCGCTGATTAATTTGACAGGACTAAACTAAAATTGATCATCTGTCCTTTTCTTAATGAAATAGAAAGAAAAAGATGCACTGAACTTAAATTTAGTGTAGTTTCTGAACAAGGGAATCGGCACCATTGGCTGGATAATTTCAGTCACCCAATCACAGCAGTTTAAAATTCTTACAGAAATTGAAATAAATATCCAAGAATATAAAAGTAGTGAGTCAAAAGAGGTGATATTACTAAAGGTTATTCAGGTAGAGTATGTATTTGCATACTATTGCTATTCTATTGGTGGCTGTAAGTAAAACTGGAGGCCGACCCCAACATATTTGGGAAAAGGCAAGGCAGATTGGTTTTACTATTCTATTGGTCAGCTGTCATACACAAATTCCGGCACCATAATTGCGTAACACAGTTTGAATCCCAATCTGAGAGTTTTGAAGCATATTGTTAACCATTGCTTCATAGGTTTGAAAAATTCTTCTGCTCAAAAACGTAAATAACGCAATGACCGTGGCAATGAACTGTCAACATGAAACCGATTGCAATCAATTGTCATTTTACGTGTGTTAGCAATTGCCCCACAGATCGTTGATTTATAAGGCGCAGGGAAAGTGCTATCGTGTTGCTTACTTTACGAAATAAAAGCTCTCATAATATTATAATAGAAACTTAGAGCAGTTAATTATTATTACGCCATTTGCATAAACAAAGAGCTTATACCGAACTATTAATTATAAGAAACATTTAGTCTAATTTAGTTTATAACGTATGTACACACGGCTACATATCAAGCTATACATCTCCAGTTTGTGCTGATCTCGCATTGTATAGGATTTCCGTACGATGGGAGGTCAGCTGGGGTGTGTGTACATGTATTCCTACTAAAGTTAGTGTAAACGCTTATTTTATGTAAATGAAGTCTTGTGTCTTACTGGGGCTGCCGAGCCTCCTCGCGCGGTCTCCCTCCAGAGAGGAGAGTGGGCTGCCTTGGTCCAGATTGTCTTGGGACCCACTGTATGAACTGTACATCTTGTAATTCGATCTCTTTTCGACCACGCGCTTCGAGGTCGTCACAGGACTGTACCGATCCGTTGGACTGCTCACTCTGAAAAGATTTTAGCAAATATTTATTTGGTATTATTTGTGCCTGTGTGTATGTTGTGGAACTAATATCGAATTAAATCCGTTTTAGATAAACATTTGTGGTTGCGCTAACCGCTTATTTGAACAGTGCATTATGTTTTGGTTGATTGTTTGATTAAATAGTAGAATACCAATAAAACGTCCATCAGTGTATATTAACATACTTAGAAGTGGTCAAACTATATACAGTAGTGACGGGTACCCCGGCTTCGCTCGGCGGATTAATGAAGCCTGTAGGTAATAGTGCCAAACATTCCTCAAGTAAATCTCCAAATAATAGAGAATCCCAATCAAAATATATTGCTTCATATATTTTGTTAAGTTTTAAGTGTGTAGGTATAATATCAAATATAAAAACGACAGACAGATATGGTTTATGAGTTATTTCACAGTTTTATGACATAGGTACGCATTTTTATAACACAACTTTTTGTCAATTATTTCACAGACCAAAGCATTAGTATTAATTACTCGTAATTACAATTATGAAAAACAAAATTAAATTAAGCGGAGAAATGTTATAGCGGTGATCAATGAGGCATTTCAGAGTACAAATTGTATACTGAAATGTGCTCAATCAACGCTGTACACACAATATAGTAAAAAGCCACTATGTGTTAATACAATGGAATTATATTTATGGGGATACTGTAATATGGCGCTGAAAATTATATGAAAATTGATTTACGCTGTAAATACGGGCCAGCTTCGTGCGAGCTTTAAATATAAATTAATTAATTAGCATACGTGATACTGCGGTATTGAAGTCCATTGTTGCATGTGAGTGAATTCAACGCACCTGTTAATTGGACTGGTCGTTCTGTTCAAAGGGCTGTCTTTTCTGGCGAGAGGGCTCGTTGTCCGGCCGACCGGACTCGTCGCCCGGTACGGCGAGCTCGCTCGATACGGACTGGCAGACCTATTGACGTCCAACCGAGAGCCGTTCCCCAAATGTTTTGTTGTTATCGGACTTGCTGTCCTGTTCCTCGGACTCTCGGTACCGTATCCTGTGTACGTTTCCTTTTTCGTCGCTTTTGATGTCGAGTACGCGGAGTCGGTGACGTCGTAATTTTTGTCCTTCGGGTCGGATCCGTGGGAGGGCTTGTAATAATCGGTGGAATCACGCCTCTCTTCGCGACGGTCCATTGAGCTCGTATTGTGCTTGGTGTTTGATTCGTATAGATTGTATTGGTTCATTGGACTCTCTGATCTCAAACGAGTAACTGTAACAAAGGGAAATAAGATACGCTTAAGTTTAGGTTCTATAAATATGTCGATTTTAGCTTTATTTGTATTTAGAGAAATAGTAACTTATTGGGTTCCAGTTTTAGCTCAATGTTTACGTTTACATGCAACATAATTCAAACGGTACCTGGACTAGATATCCTCGCGTAAGCCGGAGACGGGCTGGAGCTGTCGCGGGGCTTCTTGGACCGGGAGCCGACGCGGAACATGTGCGGCGAGCCGTGCACGTCGTACCCGTTGAAGTAGATGTACAGCTGGAATTACAGGACAGTATAGTATCCCGAAACCAGCTACTGGACAGTCTTAGAGGTGGTGTGGGGATTTCAGCTTTAAATAGTTCATAGTGATGTAGTCTTAGGGATGTGTAGATAGCCTTTGGATGTGTTTCCGCTTGCCTAGCAATTACCCGTAGTGAGCCAAGGTGCGTTATAACTAAATAGTAACGCATCTTCGGTTAAATGTTATGGATACAGATGACTCTATGAAGTTATGAATATCGGCGTTACGCGACAGAAGAACGGCTCTTCGTAAAATCCGTCACATAGTTCCGTCCCATAAGATGGGTCTTGCTACAAATATTTTCACGTTCGTAGATTAGAAATTGAATTTTTTATTGAACTTTTGTAAGGAATATCCTATATATATGTTGGTAAATATAGTCTATTGAAAATAGCCTACTACATATTTTGTTTAAACTGCCATTAAAATCTTACTCTATGTTTTCCAGGTGCCTTCGGCATGAAGGTAGCGCGGTATTTGGTAGCCGACAGTTTCTCGAGAGCGCACATAACGCTCCGTTTGTCGTGAACAATGTCCAGTTGTAGATCACCTCTGACGCCGCAGCCACTGGTGTCCAGCTCGAAAGAGTGGGGCTTGAGGGGTTCAGCTCCTTCCAGAGCTCCAGGGCTTAACCGAACTCCGTGAGGATCGAATACTTCGCAAGTGAAGGGGCCACCCTGTAATAGAAGAACAATTGGTATCAGAAAATTATCTCCGTATTAAGTCTCAATTTTGTTGTTGTAAATATTTTGTTGTAGACACAGAAATTAGGAAATCTTAAAAATATATAAATCTTTGATTTGGCTATTCAGTCAAATTGAGAGGCAACGTAAATTATGCTCGTTCATTCCCACCCTTAGATAATAATTAATTAATGGCAGTGACTATGATTTTTTAATCTGGTGGTGGTGGTTAAACGCGGGTTCTGCGGGTCGATTTCCCTACCCTACATAGAGAAAAACACCCTAGATAGAGAAGAAATTGTTCCGAATGGCAATTTGGAACCAAAAAACTCCTCTCCCGGTCTCACCTGTATATGATCGCCCTTATATGTAATAGCTATAGTCCAGGTGCCCGCCTCATCAGGCTGGAAGGTGGCACTGGAGGCGGTGGTGCCAGGCGCTGACGGTGGCGGATGACGAGGCTCCAGCGGGACTGCGCGACCGCTCGGAGAGTGAGCTGTGACGTCTACATCCTCTCTTCTTGGTGCTCCTGTAATGAATAAGGGTCAAGAGATCGAAGAGGGAAGAGGTATAATTGGCCGGAGGGTAAGGCGTTAGACCGGTAAGCGAAACGTCTTGAGTTTGAACCTCACTTCACTTGACTTAATCCCATAGTTAAGATTGTTACAACACCTTCGGATGAAGAAGGGATGGTATTTCTTTATGGGAACTGCTCGGAATTATTCGTTTACAACTCAAATCTTGGGTATGATTCTAAGCCCGAAATAACTTATATCTACTTTTGAAACTAGCAGTTTTTAATCAGATGAATTTAAGCACGTAAGTAATCTACAAGGGTAGGTATCAGCATCTGCCTAGCCTTTTCCCAACTATATTGGGGTCTAGCCTGGGTATCGAACCTAGGACCTGATGCTCGGCAGCAGCGCTTGCGACCACTAGACAAACCAGCATCATCTGCCTGCCTTTTCCCAACTATGTTGGGGTCGGTTTCCAGTCTTACCGGATACAGCTGAATACCAGTATTTTCCATGGAGCCTATCTGACCTCCACAACCCCGTTATGGGGTAGCACTATACCCCTTGCTAAGACTGGTTGTCAGACTTCGGGCTTCTGACGACCCGTAACAACTGTCAAAGATCTACAAATGACAGCCGGGACCAACGGCTTAACGTGCTTTCCGAGGCACGGAGGGGTCTTGGTATGTAAAGATAGTCACCCATCCATGGACCTACCGCGGCAAGCGTAGCTTAACCTGATCGATCGACCAGTGCGGCGTGCCTTGTTTCCTACTGTATCTACCACAATCTCACTGCCACAACTACATGCACTTACCTAACATTAACGTTTGGCGTCCAAATGTCAATTACGCGTAAGGAGCGGTTGTACATGCATGAGGTAAGGACATTGTGATGTTATCGTGATTGCTCTGCTCCAGCCATAGAACCATGTACACACGGCTACATATCAAGCTATACAAGCTGACAAATGCGTGCACTGACTGGATAGGTCCACTCAATCTGTGTGGTTCTTTCCTCAAAAGACCATTTCAGACATCAATCTACATGGTCTTCACATGATCTGACCAAGATTATGTCTGGACTTTAAAAGAGACTGTGACCTCTGAGTTTGTTTCGGCCTTTCTTCTCAGAGTCGTCAGATAGGAAACGCCGAGCTCATCTATTTTTTTTTCTAAATATGATTGCCGGGTAATAAGTGTTTGTACAAACCTACTTACAGAAATAAAATCATTTAATTTCATTTTACATTTCCAGTACAAGCTGATTTCGCATTGTATAGGGTTTCCGTACAATGAGAGTTCAGCTTATACTGGAAATGTATAGCTTGGAATTTACCTGTGTGTACCTACCTATATGTAGTATACTTGTACGTACCTGTAGCACTGACTAGTACTTCAACGATGCTCCCTATGGCACACGGCGCCATGCCAGGCGGTGGGACGGTTACAAGTCTTGGTAGAACTCGGAAGAAGTATCTTCCATCGACCCTGCGATCAAAATATTAGTATTAATAGTGAATTTATTTTTGTAGCTCGTTTTCAGTTCCATATGAACGTCGATATAACGAATTGTTTAAAAATCTTGAATGCACAGACACGCGTAGTTTAAAAAAAAAAACACAATTTTGAAATGTAAAATCAAAATAATTGCTATTGTTAAATGTCAAACGTTCGTGTACATTCCACACCACACCTTTACAGGGCGTGATAGGTGATTCAATAGCACGACTGTGTAGACAATAACCACATTATCTTTGCCATAAAATTATAATAAAAGTTACCTGATGTCATCAACGGTGAGCACGATTTCATGCATGCCAGCATGTTCGGGGACAAACTCGCCGGCACCACGAGCATCAAGTTTCAACCTTGATTCTTGCTCCAGAGGGTTTACTATTGACACTTTTACTTCAGATATGGATAACTCGCTGGATATGCTCTCGATCTTAATGTACGTCTGGAAGGTAAACGAGTGAGCGAAGTGAAGCGAATGTTTGGTCAGCTGTTTGATGAAAATTCAAAGTCAAAGAAGTAGTTCAATGCCTTTTGTTAGTCGATTTTTTTGAAGAAAAAGTGATCTTTAAAATAACCTACGAAGGTATAAGTTTTATTGGAATTCTTATGTTTAAAATAGAATATAAGAGTTATAAGAGGCTAGAATTATCAAAACGTGTGTAATGTTTTTGTAAAGGATTTTATGTAGATACCTAGAGATCTACAAAAAAATCCTTTAATCTCCATTAATTAAAAAAAACCTTTTCTTTCTTTTAAATTTACCATATATATTTAATACATATATGGCAAATTTAAAAGAAAGAAAAGGTTTTTTTTTTTAAATTAATGGAGATTAAAGGATTTTTTTTTATTTATATAACATAACATCACGCTCGTATTCCTCGAAGGGTTCGGCAGAGGTGTACCTATAGTACACCCACATTTCGCCAGTTATGTTTAAGTCCCATGTAATAGCCGGGTGAGCCTATTGCTATCAACCGGGCACAAATCCAGACTCCGAGCTGCCACTGAAAAATCTACGTGGAAAAATCCAATAACACTTTTGCCCGACCCAGGAATTGAACCCAGGACCAGCAGGCCAGCAGTAGCGCTTGCGACTACTAGACCATGCAACGAGGCAGTCTTAATGTTCACTTGTGCCGGATAAATCAGCTGAGGCACTTCCGGCTGTGTTAGACGGTAACTTGCATCGAGGAAATTTCATAAGGCTTCCGCTTTCCCGTTTGAAGTCGACTCATAAAAACCAGATCAATTAGCCATCTACTCTTGAAAGACATCAAATGACTGGCGTTTTTTTAAATTCAACGTTACTTTGACTCGGGATAATGTTTTAAGTATTTTTTAAACTACTAAATCGCGTTATGACTTAATTATTTCTGTAATTTGGTCTGCTAAAGTGTTGATGTAACTTGTTGATGCTGGGTACAGTTGGTTCAGTAAAAACAGATAAGTATAGAATCAGTAAAATTTTAACTATTTGCTACTGCCTGGTTTCTCTAGTGGTCTGGGGCTTGTGGCTAAGTAATAACAGACGCACGAGTCGATCGATCAGGATCAACCTACGCTTGCCTCGGTTGGTCCGTGGATGGGTGTCCATCTTTACATACCAAGACCCCTCCGTGCCTCAAAAAGCACGTTAAGCCGTTGGTCTCGGCTGTCATTTGTGGATCTATGACAGTCGTTACGGGTCGTCAGAAGCTCGAAAGTCTGACAACCAGTCTTACCAAGGGGTATCGTGTTACCCAGTAACTGGGTTGTGGAGGTCAGATAGGCAATCGCTCCATGTAAAATACTGGTATTCAGCTGTATCCGGTAAGACTGGAAACCGACCCCAACATAGTTGGGAAAAGGCAGGCAGATGATGCTGGTTTGTCTAGTGGTCGCAAGCGCTGCTGCCGAGTATCAGGTCCTAGGTTTGATTCCCAGGCTGGACAAAGTTTTATTGGGTTTCCCCAACAGGAGTTGCTCAGTAGCAGCCCGGAGCCCGGTTGATGGCAATGGCCTCGCCCCCTATTACATGGGACTTATACATAACTGGCGAAATGTGGATGTACTACATGGTACACCCTGCCTAACCCGTCGGGGATTACAGGCGTGATGTGTTATTTGCAATTAATGCTGTGCGAGTGAGTAGTAAAATCTTTGACGTCGCTCTACATTAGCTAAGACAGCTTCCAGAAATTGATCCTACCACCACCTAGGATATGCAGCCGCTAAGACAGAGGAGAATAGGTAAAGTTGTACTCACGGTTTCTCCAACTCTGCCAGAGGTGGAGTCGAGTGCGACTCTCAGCATATCATGGACAGGTGGTCGAGGAGGCACGTTCCGAAGCTGAGTGGCCCACGCCATCACAGCCAGGTGTTCCACGTCGCTCTGACTCAGGTCACGAGCTGATAACACTGGGTGTACACCTGGACAACACAAGTAAAATATTTGACGGATTCTCGTGTGATGTTCAGGAAAACCGCAAGCTGATTGAATTCGAGAATTTAGAATAAAGTGTAACGGAAAACATTGGTGCGGTTGTAGTTTTCATGTTTTAAGGGGACTACAGGACCTAAACGCAACTTTTATAAGTTTTATAATGCCTTAAGTAGTGTAAACTGCAGTAAACAAAATCAGAAAAATATGTGATATTAATAACTAATTTGATACGATAGAAAAAAATCACGAAGGTACCTCAAAAAATTTCTTTTCTCGATTAAAAACCATACTAATATACATGCAATCATTCTGATTTTTTGTAAGATTATTCTACAAGCAACATATTAGCATAATAGTGTTTTATTTTTTTATACAATCTATAGCTTTTTTGTAAATCGATAATTGCTTCATATTTTGCAATAAATTACCAGCGTTGTGTCATCGCGCTTCTCTTTCTTTTCTATGCAGTCCGACAGAGACCGCGCTTTAGGTGTTGTCGGCCTCTTAATCAAAGTGATTGATACATCCGTAAGTATATAATTAATAATAACTAAACGTAGATGTTGACATACACCTTTATGTTGTAGAATTGAAGCAGTGGATTTTCTTACCCGTTCATCTCTATACGAAACTACCTTTTGGAAGGGCCAAATAGAATCACTTCTATTTTTCTGTAGATTTTGACTTACAATAGTGCCTTTGTGCCTATTCAATAAATGATTTCACTTTGCGTTGAATTTTAGCATAATATTTATCGACATCGAATGCCCATTTTCAGTTTAATATTTCAGTGATCAGTGGTGTTTGTAATTCTACCTCAAATATTTAGAATGTAATATATTGCTGTAATTCATTGAGTGTCAGAGTTATAAATCAGGCCATCACTGTAATTATTAATTACTACTACTTTATCAAATGTACGCTGATAATTTAAATTACCATTGAACACGATCAAACATGATCCATTAACATTATTGTAATATTGTAAGGTGTAAAGTTAAACTATTCGAGGAAATGAAATGAAATGAAATTGTTTATTCTGTAAATAAGATATCAGAATCACTTTTACACGACATATAAAAAAAAAATAAGCTAGATACGAGTAGAGTCGATATTTCCTATCTCAAGGGTCTTCAAGTCTCTTTTAAAGTCCAGACATAATCTTGGTCAGAGGTTCAGTCACCGTTAGGTATCTGTTTAGGGGTGTTTAGAAATTATGCATTCGTACGGTCGCTTGCAAAATCCTTTTTATGTCATCCGAAATTAATAATGTATCATTTGATACTGCTCTTTCTCTACAAAAACTAGCTAGTGAGTATTTATTGATTGATTTAGGATCTCTAATAAAATATGTAAATATTAAATAAAGGGCAACATCAGGTATTAAGTAGGTGTACAAGGAGTACACTTACTTAATACCTGATGTTACACTTATAGGAGACCACAGCCTGCACAATAAAGTTAACAACTAAGATAACAAAGTTAAAATATTAATTATAGGTAAAATTTGGAAACAGTTAACACATTTTTAAAGGACCTAAAAAAGAAGAAAAAAAAAAAATGCGGTACTTAAAAATATGTAGATAAATAAACTACTACTATATATGTATATAATATCTATATATATAATATATACTATAAATAATATATACTATACATATACTTAGTATTTATTTCTACATATTGACACGTCACAGTACTTGGGGAGAACATCCCGAGGAAACCGGCACAAATCCTAGAACTAAAAGTTCGAAGACATGTAACATCCCGCACTGGGTGTGTGGTGGATTATGGCTCACAGAGAGGACGACTGTGTCCCAGCAGTGGGAACTACAGACCGATTATTAGATACTTACCAGTAATAGGCCTGTGACGAATAAGTGTAAAATTGATTGCTCTGGCTACAAGTATTTTTGTGGCAATAAAACGTTACAAGTGAAGCGTTAGGTTATATTCATTCCAATAATATATATTTTTCAAATATTGTTTTTGTTTACCAATTTTCTTAGCAGCATCAATGGCCATTTGGTTATTCTCCTCCCAGCGCGCGGGGTCTCTTCGCAACCGACTCGGAGGCGGCGCTGGACCTCCAATAGATCTAACTAGTTCGTTTGAAACACGACCGTCGTTCCAATCCGTCTAAAAACAAACCAAATAAAGTGAATTACCGGTCTCTGATAGAACAAAATAATTGATGAAAATTACGCTGAAAATCATAACTTTTTAAAGTAAAAAAAACCAGCCAAGTTCGTGTCGGACCACGCACAATGAAGGGTCCCGTAGATGGGATGAATTTATCTAAACATTGTAGTTGAAAAACATGTTCTCCCATACCTTCATACTGCAAATGTAAGTAGGTCGACTTATACTCGTTAACTTGTAAAGCCTACTAGGCTGTGATAGTTTTCCTTTTAACTTCGTTATATAAGCTATTGCCGTGAATTTTTTCACATATTCAAAAACAACTATTTAGCTATTTTGGGGGAGGGACACTTGACTCAAATATTAGTAGGTACTTTAAAAACGGATCCCTGAATTGAAAAATAGTATTCACACACTCGCAATATTTTTGAACGATCTTTCCAACAATACCCCACACAGTGGGATAGACGAGAAACGCTTTAAGTGTAGGTGCGGAACCCTAAAAAAAAGATTGTATGATTTTATTTTAACACTGATTATAAATATAGTATACCCATGGCAAATTAAAGCTTTCTAGCAGTCGTTTCTAGAGTCTCTGAGCTAAGACGCGCACAGACAGACAGACAGACGGACGGACATGGCGAAGCTATAAAGGTTCTTTGTTGAATACGGAATACAAAAAAAAAAATACAGCCCCCAATACGAAGCCACCGTACATTAATTGGAGATCAGTTTGAAGTGATATTATTTAGTTTGTAGAGTTATATTCCATACGCAATTATTCGCAATTAACCGGCCATTAGAATCCAAGGATGTATTTATAAATCAAATTAGCGATAACTCGAGCAATTGTGTAATTTAATAGAGAGAAACCGAAAGAAAAGTGGAATATGAGAACACTAACTCACAAAGTGACCATTGTGACTATATCTTTTGATCACTAGGCAGATTGTCGTGAGACCACTGAGTAACACAGGTTGAACTAAAATCTGAAGTTTATTGCTTATCCATTGCTTAATATGTTCGACAAATTTGTCAGTTCAACAAGGTAAATAACGCAAAAAATGTTGTTGAACTGTCAAAAAGAAACAAATTGCTACTGATAGTGTCTTACGCAATCACCCCGCAGGCCTTGCTTAACTTCACGAGCCATCGTAAATTTTATAGTAAAACGTGACTAAATAACTTCGGTATTCGGTGAATTATTTGCACTAAGTCTTACAACAACTTTAGACACGCGCTAGCCACCTTCACCTATTGCTGGGTTTACGTAATCTTGTGTTCTCTTGAATGAGAAAAATATTGCCTTTGGCAACGATATCTAAACTCATCAAACGCCTACTTTAATCGTTATTTTAAGAGAGTTAACCTTTCGAAATTATGACGTGACACGCTTATTTTCCCTAAAGAGGTTAGCAGAGATTGTACACCAACCGAAAATAGTACTTGAATTCGACTTGTTAGGAATAAAACCGGCCAAGTGTCGGAAATGTCAGACCATGCACAAGGTGAAGGGTTCCGTAGTTGGTATGAATTTATCCCAAAAACAAACTTAACATTGTAGTTGAAAAACATGTTTACTCATACAGTCCAACTGCAAATGTAAGTTTGTACGCACAATATTGAGATATACTTCTTAAAGGTTTTCCTTAATCTATAAGTAACTATCTTCTGTATTTTTTCAAAATTTTAGGCTCCGGTTTAGTTTCAGTAAAGTTGGGGGAATCCAAAATTATCATCTATTTTCTTAAATAACTTTAAGTGTTTATTTTAAAATCATAAAAAAATCCGTCATGTCTGAAAGCCTTTCATTTGATGTGTCACACGGTACTGCGTTAGCAAAACTTTTTCTTAAAATTTTCTAATTTGCCTCCCAAAAGTGACCCCTATAATCAAAATTCATTTATTTAGGTTACACGTCCGTGTTTGGGTCACAGAAATTTACATGTGTACCAAATTTCAACTTAATCGGTCCAGTAGATTCGGAGCAAATTGGCTGTGACTGATGGACAGACAGACAGACACACGGGTGATCCTCTATGGGTTCCGTTTTTCCTTTTGAGATACGGAACCCTATAAACAGCCAATCCGAAACGCTTACCGTAAAATTGGTGATCCCTCTCTCCAAACGCGAGTTGACCCATTCAAGAGTAGTCTTGAACCCTGTGGATTCGGGTTTCATGAAATAGGAGAGGTAGGTCATGCCAGACAGCTCGTCCAGCCAGGGTGAGGCCAGGTATTCCGGCTCCAAGACCATGGGCACCTCCAGCTCGCGGTGAGCCAGCCTCATCGCTCGGCGGCAGTTCTCCACGGCTTCATGGCGATCTGTACGAGATATCTTGCATCACTTTGTATTCATACCACGTTATATATGTAGGTGGATGAATAAGTATTAAAGAACATTTTTTTTTAAGGATTCATAAATATTGACCGCATGACCACTTTTCACCCTTATGCTTTTGGTAATAAGGTTGAAAAGTGGTTAACCGCCAGTGTCCGCGATGTTACAAAGGACGGCCTTGTCGCTAAAAGTGATCTCTAGCAGACAACCGTAGGATGTATAGAACTGCAAGGTTTATTTGAGATTGTTTCGCTTTTGTTAGTAAACAAAGTTGTTCAAAAGTTTGCACTTGATAAGATTGAAAATTACTGCGGTAACTACCCAACAGTTTACAAAGTAAAAACGGTTGGCTATTAATTTTATAAAATCAATTTGCGCCCTTACAGAATTTCCAATTACTTTTAAAGACTGCTCGGAACGTTGGACGGTGTAATGAAATCTGTCATAATCAATACTGACTGAGCTCGCGCCAGTGCGGGAAAATTCCGGGCTTGCAGTAGTCGAGTAATGCGGAGAGCAGAACCCCGCTGTTCCAATCCGTCGTCAAGTTGTTGACGCGGCACTCCGGCATCGCCGCCTGCAGCCACGATAGCATCAACTTTCTGCAATCAAACACCAATAAACGTGCAATTTGCCACTCACTTGCCGCCAGCAACAGAACTACACAGAACTATCCAGCTTCGATCTCAGTTACAACTTTAGAACGCAGCTCCAATTAGTAATTCACATCGAACCTCCATAAAAGCGAGAAGTATTGAGCAACGTACATTTTATAATAGGAATTTATAATATTCGACGCGCATAGCGAAGATGGCGTGAATTCTTTCGTCACCGCTAGAGCTTTATGTCTTCCTTTGATTGCGTACGAATATTTGAACGGAAATGAATTATTGAAGATATCCTTTTCGACTTGGTAAGTTGACACATAGTCGTGTGTACGTAACAAGTACATGTATAAGGAAAGATTAAATAGAGACTTATATGGAATAAATTATCTTGAGCAGAGAAAACCTATACACTGCCGGTATTTCTAAACACCGGGGACGTTAAGCGAGCTCACTGAGCGTATCTTAGAGGTGTTTATTTTAAATGCAGTCTAGTGCCATGGGCCGCTGCGCCGGCGCAGGCGTGTCGCGCTAATTGCTGTTACACCAAATAAACGTTTTGTTGTTTAGATACAGTTAGTTTTTTCCCAAGGTTTATTGATTCAAGCATTCGAATTACATCAGCATCGTCGTGTGACTGCATCGTTGTCTGAATTTATCGCATCTGTTGGTACTGCATCATGTTTATTATAATGCATTGTTTTTTTTTTTCGACGTCATGTGAAGTTTTTGCTTTGTTAACTAAGTTTTTATTATACTCTCGGTCGGTTTCCGGATACCTACGTAAGTTATTCATTTTGAGTTAGTAACATATTTTAGCAAATTGTAATCACACGTTTAGGTGAGCTAGATCACGGTTCTAGAAAGATTTTATTTAATTCAGAAATCTTAATGTAAACAAAATATACTTATGTAATAGTTAAATTGTATGAAAAACAGTTGTAACCGTTAAGCAAACAATAATTACCATTGAACTACTAAAATATAACCTTACCTTGGAGGGAATTTGCTGCGCCCGATCTGGTACCGAACAATGAGGGACCAAATCAGACCCAATATTAGTTTTAAATTCCCGTTCACTATATCCACGTTACCTAAAACAAAGGACGATTGAAAAATAATATTTATTAAAAGTTTAAATGTTCAATCTATACATATTATAAATTAATGTCGCATTTCGTGTCTGTCTGTGTGACGTTGTTCTTTTGAACTTCGCATCGGGTTTTGATGCGTTTTTCACCATTTAGAGATTTTATTCCTGAAGGTTTTTGTGAACTTATATACACATAATAAATAAATGTCCATATTTTGTCAAGCCGTAAAAACCGTGCGAAGCAGAAGCGGGTCGCTAGCGAGTGACGTATAAAATGTTTATAGATTCAATTTGGAAGTTCAAGATTTCCTAGCCTACTCATTAAGGGTAAATGGATAACAAATTTAAGTGAGTTAGTCAGGACATTTGGGAATACCGAAAGGCAAAGATGATTGATGATTTTCAAATAGTATGGCTAAAAGATGAAGGATTATAACTACAGTTCCAAATTCGCAGTTAAAAGATCTAACGAGATTCTTTAAAGACTATTTCGAACTCTACTAGAATCCAAATATTGTCATAAGCCGACGTCTTATTTCGTCTTGACCCAGCAGTGAATTTAAAAATAGAATTATAAGAATGTGATTCGTACCAATATTGACAAGTTTGACCCCATCATCTTCAATGGCTTGCAGCGCTGTGGTGACATTCTCCAGCTTGTGATGCTGGTTCGTTGGGTTGCGACTCCAGCCCTTCAACTTTCGACCCTGAAGAGCCTCCACTAACGCACATAGTACGGTTCCATCTCGGAGGTCTTCTACTAAGTCTGCAACCTGTAGATAATGATAACACGCTAGTTTTACAGAAAAGAAGCATCAGAATGTCATGGTTGATTCTCAAAGAGTAAGCCTTCAGATTCGATTACTAAAATCAAACAAATCAGCGTCGATAACACGCTGTTCATTAGAAAACACTACCGATAAATCAGCGCAGCAAGTTGTGTGAAACTGTTAACTCAATTAATAAGGTATTTACCTTTATATTCATTGGTTTCAGGGTCTCATTGACCCAATTTCTGAAGGTGTTGGCCTGTATCTCCACCCAGAGATCCTCGTGGCCTTTGATGGCCATGCCCTTGGCGGCCGTCCCTTCAGCGCTACGGGCAGCAAGGCCGGCCTGGGTGATGCGGCCCGCCGAGCCCTCGGCTGAATGCGCCCGCACCCCCTGATGTGACACTCTCACCCCCTCCATGATCACGACTTATCAGTTATTTATGTTTCATCTATTTAATATCACTTCATTTTCTTTGGCACTGCACATCGTTGTCATCTGAAAAGATGGTTATATCATAAGTATGGAATTTATGTATGTTAATGCATGCCTGTCAGGAATGGAAATTTATATACAGAGACTCAGTCGTAACTAGCATATTGATTAGGAATAAAAGGAATCCTAATCACGGTTCTACAGTAGAAGTTAAGTCAACAACCTATCTACATAATTATACGTACTCTTATCAAGTGAATTAATCGCTCATGAGAGAAACTGAGAGTTCGCAAACGACCACACTCATTCTATAAAGCGAAAAGTATATGTCTTCCTAAGTATAGATAACAATATTGATGGGTCTAAGTAGTCATGACCTCCGGTTATAGCACATTACTCGTTGTTCTCGCCAGTCCGGACGGATCTAGTTTTAAGCAGATTGATGATGCATTGTCACCTCGCCTTTGATTGATCACAGTTCCAGACAAAACCTGACGAGAGTAACTTTATGAGTTTATAGACGCTGACTTTACTGCGTAATCTATGCTTTGGCTTGAATGCTGTATATGGGATATGAAATATGTGAATGTTATTGGGAATCAAGTTAATTTTATAATGGCAAATATCACCAGAATCTGTTCGGCATTTTATCCCAAAAGATGTGATGAACAGACAAACCTACACAGAAACTCGGAACTCAAAGAATAGAAGAGTGTTATTTGACAGTTTTGTTATATGTTTGAGTGTAATAACCACCAGACCGTTTCAATATGATACGTAATAAATTTAATTATACTGATTTATATATTTTTCAAAACAAAGCCATATTTAAATGACATTACATATATTACCCGCGCGCTACGTGTTTGGATATACTGAAATATTGAAATTGTAAATGTGGTGTAAATTGTATGTCATTCGAATCCGTTATTTATGATGATGTCGGTCGTTATGTAAGGGTTTATAGAGGCCTTCACATTTAATAATATTGTTAACACTGTTATGTAGTGTTGGCAATATAATAAGTAAGTTTTTGATGCTCGACTTTCCTGAGGTCTATAATAATAACAGGAAAATGGCGGCCCAATCACAGGTTAATTTATAATACAATCTATCACATAACTAACTATTTACACAAAGTACTAAATTAAATGACTAAAATACACACAAATACAAAAATAAAAGGACACTAAGGTGTCGAAGTACTCGTCCGCATCGCTGTCATCCGGAAACGTGGCCCGAAGACTGGCAGCATTGCCACGTTGAATGGCAATGCAAATTCTTTGGCCAAAAAACGAGCCAGCCCTCTGACCCCATCATCACGTGAACTGGCGACCAGTCGGTGAAAATCAGGAATGGAATTTATTTATAATTCTAATTAGCATGCAATTTGGTAGATAACTTTCCCTTTCTTGATTTATTTTTGTTAGAACAGGAAAATAGTAAAGTGATCGTGTTATGTTTCACCGATTTTATTGTGCCAATTAAAATTTGGAGTCAGATCAATAAATTCCTTCGCATTATGCAGCAGTTATTGCTGACTTATATAGAAAACAATATAATATAATGACCTCAATAAAAGATCGACAGTCGAGCCTTATCTGGTCACTTGTAGTTTCTCGTTTATATTGTTTGGTATCTTAACTCCTGTCCGTCAATTGTTTTAAAATGAAGGTTGGGAAAGGTAAAAATACGCAACAACCTTTTATGTTTTGTCTTAGAAACTTTATTGGACCTTAAACTGACAATACAAGTTTAGTAACACCGTAATCGTAAATGATTAAAAACCCTTTTTCTAATATGGTACTGTATGACTTCTCACAAGACTTACAAGTGATCAAAATAACGCAAAAAATTCTGATGTTGTATGGAATATGCTAAGACATTCAACTGAAGTTGGTAGTCTGCCTCAAAAAGATGTATAGACCAGAATTCATTCAATAGGGAATATGCATTTTTTTTTTCACTGAATCAATAATATATAATATTATAAACCCAAGAAAAGTATTAAAAATTAAATTCAACTACTGCTTGTTGTGAGGAAACCGACATGTTCTAGAATCAAAAATTCGAAGACATGTGACATCTACCAACCCGCACTGGGCCCGCGTGGTGGATTACGGCCCACTCCCTCTCACAGAGAGGAGGCCTGTGTCCCAGCAGTGGCTCATACGAAAAAAATACATTACACGTGTTATTACGTGGTACATTATAGGCTGATTATGTACTGCTTGTTGCTCAAAAAAATTATGAAGCTCGAATAATTTTCTACTACAGTTCAAACGTCCGTTTCTGTCGCGATCATGATGTGACGTCATTTACCACGAAACTGCTTTGTTTACAACTGTTGCCCTAAATCATATAAATGAAATTATTGTATAGGCTTTATTCAAGCAGAAATCGCACTTACTTACTTACCTTAGTGAGATTTCAAGTACTTTGCAAATAATAGAATTTTATTCACATAGTTTATTTCGTCACTTCCGGCATTGTCGAAGAGGACGCGTTTTGAGTTTGCGTTCCGTTCCACCAAAAAAACGCAACATAAAATAATGAATTGTAAAATAAGTAATGCATTAAAAAAAAAAATATAGAAATTTGTTTCTTGACTATACACAATGTATATTATAATAATGGATAAGTTTTGAATTATGTGCATATTTCCCATTGTCTATAATTTTTGTTCCCATCAATGTGTAGTCACAAAACATTACACATTGGGTACCTACTTGACTGTAGCTTCACAAGATACAATATTATGAAGCACTAACTGTACAACTTACCGAGTCCTATTCCCATTCTGAATGCATAGTAAATAAGTATGACCGATTACGTTATGTCTTACTTATTTGACTACCAAGTCATAACACTCAGATAACCGTCATAAATATTTATGACATTGGCAAACAAAGATAAGTAGGTATTGACATTACTCTGCCCAGCTCAAACAGGAAGTGGTGACGGGTCCCTGGGGGCTGATTCTTGTAACATTTGACGTTTAAAAGTGCTGGTTCTTCAGAGTAATTTCAATAAATCTTCTATTTAAGGCGCAGATATATAATTTTAAGGACTTTTAAATCTGTTATTAAACTTATTACGTCTTCATATAATGCAAGTAAGTTATGCAAAAAATGTATGTTAAACATTCTTGTATTATTTCTTGTGTCATTCTTGATCAATTCTATGTATGTATATGTGAATATAGTTTATGAAATAAATTCAGGAAGTAACGCCTACCCAAAGCATAAAACACGATATTACTTTCAAACTACTTAAGATATTTTCGTGATTTTTTTCGTATGAACAGACTATTTTACTATCTATAATTCTATCAGTGATTTTTTTTGAACAAATTACAAAAAATAAATATACCCTCTGAAACCTGTCTGTGCATCCCTGGTTTAAAGCACGAAATTTTGCACTAGAGCTCCTTTTGTAACGCAAGTGAAAGAAGTTTAAAGGGGATGAAAGTTTGTATGGAAGTTTGTCATTTTTGCCGGTAGTAAGTCCTATCGGGCGCTCGGCTTGTGATTTCTAAATTTGAATTCACCGTATCTGACTGAATTAGAGTCATATCACAAATACCATTTTTTCAGAAAAGATTACCTAGTTTCCATCCTTAGGCAGGTATGTCAATGTGGAGAGTAAGTTCCTATCTCAGGACCTTTACAGGGCTGCTGCAATTATTCGAACTAGAATAACATCGCAACGGCTCTGGCATGCACTAATTAAGCATGGAATAAAAGGCACGCTTGTTTGTACCTAGGTAGCATGCTCATTAGTAGCATGCTCTCTGTGCCTGTAAAATACTCATGCTCTTTTCGTATACCTACACATGCTAGTTGAATGCTACTAAGAAGCATTTGCTCGGAAAGTAGCATGCTCTTGTACTACTAGGTAGCATGTGTATTCCTCGCTTTAGTCACCGCGTACGTATTCAGTAAATTATTCTGTTTATTCTGCGTCCTTGTTCATCTAATTGACAGCGCGAATCTATGTCATTCATATTTCATCCCATCTATTCGAAAAGCGGCGAAGGGTTCCTCGATAAGTGCAAGCAAAATGGGCCATTCCAGCGCACTTAATAACGGTGACGAAATGACTTTTAAATTTGGAACACTATTTCCTTTTAATTTCATTATATGTACTACTGCCATGATTTTTTTCACATCTCCATAAACAACCGTTTAGCTTGCAGGGGGGGGGGGGGGGGGAACACTCAAGTTTAACAAAAATTAGCACTTTAATGCTTAATATTACGCATCAGTGAATCCTTGAATCGAAAAGTGGTGTTCACAGACCTACAATATTTTTGAACGGCCTATCCAACGATACCCCACACCATGGGGTAGAAGATGTTTACTACGGAATCCTAAAAATAATACGTGGGAACTTCTTATTCGTTTTTTCATTACTTTTTGTCAAAATATTACAGGCAATTAAATTTGAGATTAATATAAATATGGAATTTAGTTATGTAAATATTCGTTACTACTAAAAGCCTCTCTTATTTATTTTTCTCATAGAGGGGGATGAAAAGCAAAGTGTGCCACACGGTACCAAAATTATTTAACCTCGAGTGACGTACTTTGAATCCCTCGCTACGCTTACATTATTTTGGTCCCTTGTGACACAAGCTACAATTTTTTTTTTTACTTTAGTATCTCTAGTGCTAGTAGTTACTTAGATGCGCTAAAAAGTAATTAAAATAGTAGTTTTTACTGGAAATGGACTATTTGTTTTCGATAATTAATATAATTTATTTACTAACTAAAGGACGTTTCAGAGAAGGTAATCAGACTAAGAAATTTCTACGAAAATAATAATTAGTGAGTTACGAGAAAATCTCTGCCCCAATAAATTCCAATTTCGTCGTAAATGATAAATCTCTATAAAACAGTGTTTTTTAAAGGTATTTTTATTAGACGCTGAAATACAAAATTATTTAATGGAAGCCGAACCCAATAAATGTAATGAATGCATTATTAAATAAAACTGTTACCTGAATGTTTTAGTCTTTTTTCCGTAAGCATCACAATGGTCTTTGTAACACATTTGCCGACCAAACTCATTCATTGTTCTTAAATTAAATCGCTTCCTAATAATGTTACACATTATTCTTTGAAATGGAACAGTTGAAAATCTACCTGTTATAATATAACTACAACGGTTAAGTTGAGTAAACAGAAAAACTTGTGGAATAAAGTATTTATTTAATGTGGTGCAGCATCCATTAATGTCATGCCATGAATGATAATCGAACCTCAATTAATTCCCATTTTGCACTCCTAAAAATATCAATGAACACTCTAATATAATATTTGCGCCTCTTTTTGTGGACCACAATTATTTCCTATTTTGGGATCTAAAATACTAACTAAATATCCAAGTAACCGCGACCAACTTGAACACGGTTGGTCACAGTTCTAACCTAACCTAAACCATTTATGGTCGGGATACCCTTGCTTAGTTACTGCGACAACTATGAGAATCGACCAGAAAATTCAAAAGAGACTCAATAATTTAAAAAATTAGAAGCCCATAAGTTTTTAGAGGTTCGTTAATTTAAAAAAGCGTTAAGAGAGGGTTATTTCCTTTTACTCCTTAGTCGTTATCGATATGATATGGATTACTTGATTTTGACTAACATCCCAAAAATCCTCCGAGTAACACAACTCCGAGCATCCATCAGTGTGAGATTGAGATGAAGCTATACAGGGGGTATAGCTCCATCTCTTTCCCACTGTAAAGCAATATTAAAATAATACTGCTATAAGAGGCCGTGGTTGCCCCCCAGGTGTCATAAATAGAATAGTTAAAGATATAATTAACTAATAATTTAACTGTGCCTAAGGTTATTATATAATTATTGATTGCCACGTTTACCTCGCCGATAGCGATAGCATACATTGCATAGTCATACTGTTTAAACCTTCAATCCCCAAAAAGGATCTTCAGTACCTACTGGGTAGGTAGCGCTTTAACGTTTTTAAATAGCCTATGATATTTATGTAGAAATACATTAATAAAATTTATAAGCAAACAGGTAACTTCTTCGAAGCAACTGGGAATAAATCTGCCCGGGATCCCCGTAGCAAACGTATCAAGATTCGGAGAAATCTGCGGTTTTTATCCGAAAAGCATTAGTAGTGTTTCATTTGTTTGTCTATACTTAGAAGTTCCATAGGTATTCAAACTTATGTCATTATGAGATGAGTGGAGCGTTTATTAATTACGTTTTGGAAAATTATTTTTTTTTCGTTAAATTTTCTCAGTAGCAGCCCGGAGTCTGGAATTATACCCGGCTGCTGGCAATAGGCTCGCCACCTATTAAATGGGACTGAAACGTAACCGGCGAAATGTGGGTGTACTATAGATACTTCTCTGCCTAACCCTTTCGGGATTGCAGGTGTGATGTTATGTAAAGAAAACTTGCATAGAAACAACTAAACTATTTTTTTGAAGCTAAAGTTGACGGGAATGCTAGGTGCATCGTGGTCTTGATTTACCCGAGAAAATGAAATTGTCAAGAAAACGCCTCATTTCCCCATTATGCAAATAGGAACTAAGTGAGTAATGTGTTTGTAGTTTTACTTTATATCATAAACAATGCAAGGATAGAAAATGGCACCTGTACCACGGTAATTAATGGCGTTCATGAATATGGCTTTCTTCACGTGTCTATTTCAGGTATTGCCGACTACGTCCGGTACCCTTTTTCATGAGAATGATACTTATCGGAAATATCAAAAACATGTAAGTAGGTACCTAAGTAAATCGTCATCCAGAATCATGAAGTCTAACTGGAAATTTGTGAGTTTTCTGGTTTTTTATCTGGATGATTTGTCGCTGGTCTAGTGGTCACAAGCACCATTGCTGAGCATCAGGTTGGGTGCGATTCCCGGGTCGGGCAAATTCAAATAAAAAAAATATATTTCAGACCATATAGATCCATATAGTGTTAGTATGAATGAATTTAGCCTATGTTAGTAAACTCAATAACTTAAAAATATAATAATAATAAATATTAATTGGCTACATGAACATGTCCACGCACATGTCTGCCAGCCCAGGGCCTTATAAAAGGTCCATCAACCTTGTCCGCCTGTGTAGTTAAAATACTGTTATGGCTACCCCTGCCGCGAGAAATCTCGGCACAGCGGACGGATCTCCGGCGGGATCTCATGGCGTCATGGAAAGTACGGTTGTCGCAACCCAGTGCTGGGCACGCCACGATTGCGGCGATAAGTCCCCTCTTTGGGGAGTGGCTAGAGAGGCGCCACGGCGTCCTCACCTTCCGCCTGACGTAGGTCGTCACCGGACACGGCAGTTTCGGGAGGTTCCTGTGTCGGATAAGGCGGGAGGAAACGTCCGGGTGTCACCATTGTGTGGATCGCCCGGAGGACATGGAGGAGCATACGGTGGAGGTCTGCCCGGCTTGGGCGGAGCACCGCCGTGTCCTCGTGGAGGCGATCGGCGGCAGAGACCTCTCGCGTTCGGCCCTGGTTCAGGCCATGGTACGGAGCGAGAGGGCATGGGCAGCCGTCACCTCGTTCTGCGAAGCAGTAATGCTCGAGACGCCCAGGGCGTCGGGAATCCCGGGCGGATTTCCGGCCACCGTAGGCGCAGGCTTGCGGACGGTGAGCAATGGATAGCTCACTGTCCGGTAAGGACCAGGCCCGGGTCGACGGCGCGTTAGCGTTGTATTCCACGCGCGCCTCAAAGAGATGTCATCAGCACAAGTGTAGGGGTCCACTAGGGCCGATGCCTGCCGGGGTCGCGGGAAGGTACTTATGGGTCACCGAGGCCCCCGCAACACAGGCAACAGGAAGGAATACGGGTGGGTTTTAGTCAGTAAGACACACCCTCCCGCTCCGCCCAGAGCGGGAGAAGTTATATGATGATTTCCCACCCTCATCGCCGGGCTACCCCTGAATCGCCGCAACATCGATGCACGCCGTTTGCGCATGATGGCATGAAAGTCCTCTATTCGCGCTTCCGCAAACATGCCCGATGCACTGCAAAACCGAGGCAGCCCCAACAATATCCTCAGCGCATTGTTATACTGCACGCGCAGAGCGTGTAAGCCTTCTGCGTATACAAATACAATACAAATAATTTATTTTCTTTCACAATTTATGTACTACATCTAGTGGTTGAAGTGACCTTTTAGACAAAAATTGCCTGTGTTAGGACACTTCGCTCTTCCGAAGCTTAAAGTTACGTGATGTACCAACAATTTTAAATCTCCTTATTGTAAGAAAACAAGTCAAAGTAATTTTACAAAAAGAAAAAGATGTGCCAAATTTTGAATTTACATACTTAAAAATAAAAATTAACAAAAGCAATGTATGTACTTTAGCAGCGAATAAAAGTCTTATATTATACTTTTATATAGAACAGTAGTAGTGGCATACATGTTCTGTGGTAAATGAGATAAGTGAGTAGGGTGTATGTGTGATGTATGTGTATGAGTGTGGAGTGTATGTGTTTGGTGAGTGGGTGTTCGTGTGGATGGCAGAATTAAGATGCGTGCTGCAAGAGGGCCTCGGTGTCCTCATATGTAAGTATTTCAATCTATTTAGTTATAAGTTTTTGCATTCATAATATTTTTTAGTATATTATTCATAATAATTTGTTATACAGGTGAGATGCACGTCTGTCATATTGCATACTACAAAAACTGGTTTTAGTTTGTGGAATATGCGCCACAAGATCTTTCCTTCTTTTAGTTATCTAGATTACCAGCATCATAAGGCAGTGTCTTGTGTTTTATCAAAGACAATTTTAACAATATATTTTTTTCTCACTGAGAGCAGATCACTAATTTGATAAAGTCTATAAGTGGGGTACCATGTTCTCTTAAAATACATTATTTTGATTAGAGCTCTTTGAGCTCGTTCTTCTTCTATAAATTTGGACTTAGCTGCACCTCCTCATATAGGAATACAATACAACAAGACAGATTGAACTAAGGCGACATAAATTTTCTTTAATAGTTTTCTAGAAGAGTTATTGCTACTAGTAGCCCCAGATGGAACAATGTGTCTTAGTGTCCTAAATATACAGCTCAAATTTCTAATCACAACCTGTCCAAGATGGGGGTACTAGGATAATCTCTGGTCAAGAATAACACCTAAGTAAGGTATAAGAAGATGGTCAGACATTTGGTGTAGACATTGGTGGTATACCTAACCCACAAGCTGCACGAGTAGGTAAAACGACTGGCACTAGGCTCTGAAGAGCGTCAGTTTTACCTCGCCAGAGCACTGCGCAAACCTGCGGGCAAGCATATTGCATCGGGCTGCCACCGCCAAGAGTACGCAAAGTGTTATTGGGTTTAACCATCTAGAATTTCTCAGTAGCAGCCCGGAGTCTGGATTTGTGGCGGTTAACAGCAATAGGCTATACCCCCCCTATTACATGGGGCTTAAATATAACTTAATATGGGTGTACTATAGGTCTCTGTCTCTGCTTATCCTTCGAAGATTACAGAAATCATGTTATCTTATGTTGTTTCCACCGAATAATCGTTAGTAGGGTTTGCACATTGCGTGATGAATTTCCAATCACAGCATGATTTTATACATCTGGTAAAACATAATATGTAATTCTGTTCATCAAACATGATCACTTTCACACATAATATAATAGGTTGGGGAAAAAGTTTCTTCGCATTTTTTAAGAAAATTCAAAACATTTTTTAATATAGTTTATTTACATTTAACTAAAGTATATAGGTACCATTTTGTTCAATAACTTTTTGCCACCTTGTAGGTAGGGACATGATCCCATTGCTATAGAAATTTTGGGACTTCTGATCAAAATACCGCGACGAGTGGTTTTGGCAGTCCTCTCGTGATGTTAACCTGACACTGCCTAAAGAATTCTGAAGAGACCGAAACAGGTGGAAATCTGAAGTTGCAAGGTCAGGACTATATGGCGGATGCATTAACACCTCCCAGCCAAACCCTCTTAATTTTTGCTGAGTGGCTATAGATGTGTGAGGTCTAGCGTTATCATGATGAAAAACCACACCCCTTCTGTTAATTAATTCCGGCCGCTTTCTCTCAACTTCTTGCTTTAATCTCATCAGTTGTTCGCAGTAGAGTTCAGAATCGATGGTCTTGCCTGATGGTAACAGCTCATAATGAATAATGCCCTTCCAATCCCACCACACACACAGCATCACCTTGTTGCGAGTTAACCCGGGTTTCGCCACAGTCTGTGAAGCCTGACCGGCCTTTGACCACGACCTTTTTCGCACGTTCTTGTCGTACGTGATCCACTTTTCATCACCAGTTATCAGCTTCTTCAAAAATGGTTCGGTTTCATTACGTCGTAATAAAGAATCACAAATGAGTACATGGTTCATTAGGTTTCTTTCAGTGAGCTCGTGAGGTAGCCAAATATCGAGCTTTTTTTGTGTACCCAGTTTTTTTCAAATGCGCCAAAACTGTTTTGTGGTCAATTCCCAGTTCTTCAGCTACGTCGTAACTACTGATATGCCGATCTTGCTCCACTTTTACAAAAATGGCATCCATTTTATCCGTAATTGGGCGACCAGAGCGACGTGCATCTTTGAAATCAAAATTTCCGGATTGAAAACGCTTAAACCAAATGTGTGCTATTCTCACAGACACTGCACTAGGTCCATAAACATCGCAATTTTTTTTCACGGCTTGCGTTGCATTTTTAATTTTATTGTAGTAAAATTTTAAAATGTATCGAATTTCTTCATTAGATTCACTCGTCTTGACGGTACGAAAAACAAATGAAAATCACACATTTTCCTAATTTGAATTAGAAATTATGTTCTTTAAATTTTAAACTTTCAATGATACCAAAACCAGCCAGATACAAATAGTATACCCAAAGAGATTCTATTACAAGTTCATACATACTATAATGCGAAAAGACTTTTTCCCCAACTAATATTTCATTTCATTTTTATAGAGATTTAAAAACAAGTATTTTCGTAATAAATTGAAAGCGTTCGTGTGTCCAATTTTACTCACGTGAAACGTAAAAATTTGCGCTCCCAAAAACATTTTGCACGGAACTCGATACTGACGACTCACGTAGTACGGGCGATACCTACATAGTTTTGTTGTTTATGTTATATGTATGCATATAAATCCCTTTGACTCGTGTTTCTAACATACGAGAATAACTCCCATTTTGCGCTCCAAAAAGAGCAGTGGAGGCACTTCAATTTAAGTAGAAATTATTTCATCACCACTGTCAAAACGGTGAAGGAAAACACCGTGAGGAAACCGGAAATGTCCTAGAACCATAAATTTGAAAACATGTGATATCCACCAACACGCACTGGGCCCGCGTGGTGGATTACGGCCCTCTTTCTCTCACAGAAATATAACGCCTTCATAATATAATGCAAGTAAGTTATGCAAAAAATGTATGTTAAACTAGAACGCATACGTGATCAATTCTATATGTGAATATTTAAGTATTACTTACTTAGTGTTTGTACTTTATGAAATAAATTCAAGAAGTAATGTACTAACTACCCAAGGCATATAAAACGATATTTCTAACAAACTACTAAGATATTTTCATTTTTTTTTCTATGAACAGACTGTTTTATCATCTATAATTCTTTATGTGACTTTTTTCAAAATATTCCCTATGAAACCAAACAGCAGCGCGACGTGAGCACGACGCACATTTGTATAGCCAAGCTCAACGGCGATTATCGGACCCTTAGTATTGATTCACTACAACACATAATGAACGTACATAATAATCAAGAATGAAGCTCAACTAAAGAGAACAATGAGTACATAGGACGCTGTGCGAGGCGTGGGTCGCGCATTTAAACCGGACCGACGATATTGTTATGTAAGATATTCTATTATAATATACAAGCGACCCGTCCCAGCTTCGCTCGGGCGCAATGTACTGATGTGGTGATATATCAAAACATCGAGATTTCTGTGCTATATCTAAGTTATACCTAGTTAGTTACTGTACCTAGATTATAAGTAAATGATGTGGTGTCCTATAATTGGAAGCGCACACTTGTGTTTTTCCCTGTTGTATGTATACTTGCATGCAATTGTGTAAACTGATCCTCTGTTGGAGATCCAATAAGTAAATTATGTTAATGTTTTATACACAAAAACGTTCCTGTATAAATTCCCTAAATGATGATGTAAAACGTATCAAAATCCGTTGCGTTTTTTTCGTAGTATTTTCAATTTTCTTCATTTTAACTATTACAGGCTTGCAGAAAAGAGACAGGTACTAATTGGCTACACAGTCGCTTTGTCTATTTCTAGATAGTGGTCAGAACAACGCGGTTACACAGACAGACACGAAAGGCGACTTTAATTTGTAAATATATATCGATATATTATAAATTAAAGAAGACAGTGGGCAGTATTTGCCACCGGCTGTACCACACAGCTGATCTGTCATCGTCACCTCTATTTTAGACGGTCCACTAATCGTAACACTTACGTCACTAGGTATACAACCTTATTAACTCAAACCTCAGAATTGTAAAATCGTAAAATCGTAAACAGAGATCGTAGAGCAGTGGCGGCCCAGCGGTAACGGCCGCAACTTACGAGTTGTAGGTCGTAGGTTCGAACCCAGACAGGCGCTTTACTTTGTGTAAATTATTTCATCACCACTGCTCTCAAAACGGTGAAGGAAAACATCGTGAGGAAAAATCCTAGAACCAAAAATTCGAAGACTTGTGACATCTACCAATCCGCACTGGGCCCGCGTGGTAGATTACGGCCTACTCCCTCTCACAGAGAGGAGGCCTGTGTCCCAGCAGTGGGAACATTATAGGCTGATTATGTGAAAAATCGTAAACGCATCATCTCATAATTTATGCAAAACTGCGATTCTTCGGTTGAGGTAAACTGGTTCTCGAAGGGGATTCTGATTCATCTTATCGAAGGTACTTTATAATAGGTCTGTACTTTATTAGTAATTGGATGTTTGAGCTTATTCGCGTGAAAAGATTAACTAATCCATATTTGGTAACGCTGTAGTACGTACGTATTTTGTAGCGGGTAAGGTGCGTTGGAAGTATTTAATGTATCGTTACTCGTAGAGACTCTATTAATGCGTCTCATACTTATCAAAAATTTGGCACTAACGTATGTTGTGTTCACAAATTGGATCTTCATGAAACAAGGTATCACATAGCATACCGAGAGAGAGACGAGATTGAAAAAGTCCAGCGTAAGTTTCTACGAGCCATGCATTACAGATGTCACAAAACGTATTTGTCGTACTCACAATTACTTGATAAATATGGGCAGGTTGACCTGCCTAGGTTGACCTAGAATCTAGACATATGTATCTAGAGGCTTCTGTACTGTATGGTATTGTTCATAGTGATGTTGATTGTATCGATCTCACCAGCAAACTATGTTATGCAGTCCCACGCACTGTTAATATACGTAGTATCCGAGCAGGTACCCTAATCGTATATGCTGTCAATACCTGTCGAACTAATTCTGGGGGCCAACCATCACCTCTTATAGCAGTATTATTATAATAATTCTTCACAGTGGGAAAGTGATGGAGCTGTACAGGACTTATAGCTCCATCTCTTTCTCACGCTGAAGTAATATTGAAATAATACTGATAAAAGATGTGATGGTTTGCGCTGCCCTATCCGTCGAATGGTTGCATCTTATAATTGAAATTTTGATATTGATATTTTTGTATACTCAAAAGCCACATTTAAATGTAATGTCATGGAAATTATTATTATTCAATAATGTTATTAGTTAGGAATGTAAGCCAGTCTAGATTTTATAATTTATTTGTTTTTAGTGCTAATTATTACTCTGTTTCCAAACAATCAATTAGAATCTCTATTTGCATGATGTAATTAATTATTATGAATATGATGTAATTATTTTAAATTACCTATCTAGCGGCACTCATTATCATATTTTCTCTTTTTAATATGCGGATAATGTAGTGGGCTGCAATATTGTTATGTATTATCTTTTCTCTGTTCCAACACATATTGTAGCTGTTTATTGTCCCTGAATAAATAAAATATAATAAAAATAAAATAACATCACGCTTATTTTTCACAAAAAGTTAGACAGAGGTTTATTTCTAGTAGGCGCAAATTTAACCAGTTGTATTTAAGTCGCATATAATACTCGACAGCTAAGATCTTAATGTATCGTCAACAATCGTGAGCTGAAGAATAACCAGCCTCTAATTGCGTTACTTACAGTAGCGATGGGTTTTATTTTGACAGTTGAACAGCGTAAATAACGCAATGAATGTTCACTGCGTTATAAACAGATTTTTTTTTCGAACATAAGAAGCAATGGATTAGCAATATCCTTCAAAGGCATTCAGATTGTGATAGATAGTGTGTTACGGAATAAGGGTGCTGGTACTTAAGCAATTTAATGTATTCTATAAAACTTTGCGCCAAATATATCATCATCTGCCTAGCTTTTTCCCAACTATGTTGGGGTCTTACCGGATACAGCTGAATACCAGTATTTTACATGGAGCGACTGCCTATCTGACCTCCACAACCCAGTTACTGGGTAACACAATACCCCTTGGTAAAACTGGTTGTCAGACTTTCGGGCTTCTGACGACCCGTAACGACTGTCAAAGATCTACAATTGACAGTCGGGACCAACGGCTTAACGTGCTTTCCGAGGCATGGAGGGGTCTTGGTATGTAAAGATGGTCACCCATCCACGGACTACCCGCGGCAAGCGTAGCTTAACCTAATCGATCGACCCGTGCGGCTGTTATTACTTAGCCACAAGCCCCCCAGATTGTGATTGATAGTGTGCTACGAAATAAGGGTGCTGGTAGGTAATTTGATTTATTCTATAAAACTTTTCGCCAAATATACATCAAGCCTGTATTTCCCGAAGGGTTAGGCAGAGTTGTACCTATAGTACACCCTTGTTTCGCCAGTTACGTTGCTGGACACAGGCTTCCTCTCGGTGAGAGGGAGTGGGCCGTAATCCACTACGCGGGCCCAGTGCGGTAGATACGTTTAAGTCTCATGTAATAAGTAGCGACCCTATTGCCATCAACCGGGTACAAACTCCGGAATTCACATATTAGGTATTTCTAGTAAAAATCAACAATGAGCAAAATCATTTGGAACTCGTCACTATCGTAAAGATCAATAGTGTATTTAAGCAGGCAAGTATTTAAAATAGTAGACTTAATAAAACATAACAGTTTCTCGGAAGTAAACAATCCGACAATAAAATGAATGAATATATAATGACAAGGACTGGTTTGTCTCTGTTTATTATTGACTAAAAGCTAAATATATTATACTAGATGCGTTCCGCGGTTTCACCCGCATAAGCTTTGACCCCGTGGGTATATCGAGATAAAAAGTATCCTATGTGTTATTCCTGGTCATAAACTATCTGTGTGCCAAATTTCATCCAAATCCGTTCAGTACTTTTTGCGTGAAAGAGTAACAAACATCCATCCATCCATTCTTACAAACTTTCGCATTTATAATATTAGTAGGATAAGCTTCTTCTGGTTGCACCAAACACCAGATCATCCGGACCGTATGTGTCGCTACTGTTTAATTAATTTGAGTCATGTGCCGCACACACATTCCACTTGTAATGATTACTAATTAAATGATACCTACCTCCAACCACAAGGACAGTCATGAGGTGACAAGAGTTACCTACTTCGCCCACAACGCGTCGAGATATAAATAAATCATTCGTGATGACTGAAGCTTATCTTAATTCGTATAAAAAATAAGACGTTCTTGCTCGTTATGGAGCCCGAAAGAGTGTTTAAATATACCTACCTATTTTGTGATTTAAAAAAGTTTGGTGAACAAGATTCTAATGATTGAAAACATACCAACATCGCACTTGATAGGAAGTGTTAACATCAAGAGGTTTAGATATATTTATTTGCAATGAATGTAGGTACCGAAATCTGTTGTTACAGTTTCTATTGAATCCATTAATACATTGTACATTTTACCTTAAGGCGCTGACAAGACCCAATTTACCAAAGTAGGCTTCTCTTAAGAAAAAAAATGCCAAATCTGTATAGTTTGTGGTAGCGGGTAAAAAATACATGTTAATTTTGAACATATTTCCCAGAGCTTGGTTGTTACCAAAACATGTTTTTAAAAAAAAATCTCGATACAAAATAACGTTAAACTAAACGAACGTACGTCACTTAACGTTCTTGAGTGCTAATACAAAATATCTGCATTAAATATCAACATACGTTACGTATTTAATTAATAACAAGAACGTCTTATTTAAATGCAAAACTTGGTTGTTTTTATTTTCGATTAATCAACTCAATTTTAAGTAAATAGATAATTGCTTCATATTTTGCAATAAATTACAAGCGTTGTGTCATAGTGTTTCTCTTTCTTTTTTATGCAATCTGACAGTGACCGCGGTTTAGGTGTTGTCAGCGTGTTAATATAGAATGCAAATTTAGTACATTTTAATCTTAATATATAAAAATCACGTGTCACTATGTTCGTACACGCTAATTTCCGAAACCACCCAATCCATTTCAATGAAACTTTGTGAATGTGTATGGCTGGTTCCAGCTAGAAAAATTGGATAGTTTTGGACCCGATAGGTGGCGCTCCGTGCGAAGTTGGGGCGGGTCGCTAGTAGATTTTAAAAACGAAATTAGTTAACTTATCGGCTAAGAAATTTTGTACTAAATAATAATAAATCGTTTATTTCTACCAACAAAGGATGATTGATGATGGAGGATGGATGGAGGCTGGATAGAGGATGGATGAAGGATGGATGGAGGATAGATGGAGGATGGATGGAGGATGGATGGAGGTTGGATGGAGGATGGATGGAGGATGGATGGAGAATGGATGGAGGATGGATGGAGGATGGATGGAGGATTAATAATGTTAGATTTTTTTTAATTTTGCAGCATTTTTTTTTAAATTATGTTAAAGACCTAACTTTAACATAATTAGGTTTTTTTTATTAAAATTTACAGGAGCCATACAGATAACAGTTTCTTGAGTAAAGAAGTTTTATATACTCCCGAGCACAAGAAGTTCTGATCTCATACCTGTACTACGTTTTCTAGTTTCATTCAAGGTAGCAAATATATGGCTATTAGTTTTCACAAATACGGCAAATCAAGGATGTAAAGGCACGGGAAGTTTATGAGACTTAAGGCGCAGATATATTATGTAAGTGACTTTTACATCTATTATTACGCCTTCATATACGAGTAATACAAGTAAGTTATGCAAAAAATGTACGTTAAACTAGAACGCAATCATTATACACACCAATTCTATCTGGGAAGATTTAAGTATTGTAGTAAAATACTTTATGAAATAAATTCAGTAATTAACGTAGCAAAGCAGAATAATCGATATAACTTTCAAACTTTTTTTTTTTTTGGCTGGTAAATTAGCGAGCGGGTGGGTATGTCAGACTGTTACTGACTAAAACCCGCCCATGTTCCTTCCGTTGCCTGTGTTGCCAGGGGCCTCGGTCACCCTTTTGAACTTTCCCGCGACCCCGGCAGGCATCGGCCCTAGTGGATCCTTACACTTGTGCTGACGACATATCTTTCAGGCGCGCGTGAAGCACAACCCGCCGTTGACCCAGGCATGGTCCTTATTGACGGCGAGCTACCCATTGCTCACCGTCCGCAAGCCCGCGCCTACGGTGGCCGGAAATCCGCCTGGGATTTCCGACGTCCAGGGCGTCACCTGCGGCGGCGAGAGAGCGCGAAATTTGCCTTTCCCTCAACCGTCCCGCCTCCTCCTTCGCGAGCATTACTGCTTCGCAGAAGGAGGTGACGGCTTCCCATGCCCTCTCGTTCCGTACCATAGCCTGGACCAGGGCGATATTACTTTCAAACTACTTAAGACATTTTCATGATTTTTTTGTATGAACAGACTGTATATATCTATAATTACATCTGTGATTTTTTTCAAATATTCTTATTTTATTATATGGAATATTTTTTTTTTTACTAAAAAAACATATTCCTTATGAAGCCGAACGGCCGGCGCGCGGCGCGGCGTAATCACGACGCGTATTTTTTTGGCCATGGTCAACGGCGACTACCCGATCCTTAAAAATAGGTATGTAACTGTCTGTTGCTTTGAGATCAAATATAGCGCTAAGATATCGTTTTTGGGCTTTGAAAATGCTTTCTCGTTGACTACAGCTATCTCAAAATATTACACCTACCTACCTATATTTTAAAACAAAAGGTACATGGGAGGCAACCATTACAGTATATGTACTTAGGTACACGTCTTTAACAAATTTCATCTGCCTGCACGGTAACGGACTTTACCTGGAATAGCAGGTATTCCAGGAAAAGTTCTCTAGGCGAATGCGCTTCGTTTTCCAGGTATTAATCATGTTAGTGCAAAAACTCAAGTTTAATTTCTGCACACACTTTTGACGAAATCCTTCAAACGGAAATATTCAACCTATATAGCTCCCGGAACTGTAATTTGTTGTAAATTCCTACGAGCTATTTGATTGCATGTTTATTGCAAAAAGGTTAGCTGTGGGTTGATTGCTATTGGGTGTCGATGAGGCTTGCCACCCACTGCGCTGATTTGAATCGGATTATGGCACGCATACAGATCTTAAACTTAATAGAATAGTGTTTGTCCTACACAGTATGTAGCATTTACTGGGTAGCAAAGGTTAATAGTGCTTTCACAATATTTATCTTCCTCATTAGCGACGGAATCGTCGTACAATCGTGAGGCAATTTAGTAATAATCATATTTTTTTACGGAACAGCGCGCAGTGCAGAGAAGCATGGATGCGATTAGACCCAAAAGCCCACTAGCATTCCTCAAAACAACAATATAGATAGTGTTATTTTCTTTTATTGGATTAAATGAACTGTTATTAAATAAATGTCCAATATAGAGACATTATTATGACGCCACATGTCGGTGTAATATCGTTTATTCATCAATAACAAATAATTGCCAGAGTAAGTACATCTCCTTCCTCTACATACACAATATTATTTATTCGCTCGGAACACCTACGACACACGACGTAGATTGATCACATGTCGTGATACACTTACCATAAGTATCTACCTACCGATCTATGTATCAATATCTACACTTAGCGAGTACTTGAATCAACTGATTTGCGATTGCGGGTCAAGCATTCGATCTGTGACCCCCTGTTTCGATATTGCGATCGAAGAGCTTAATATCAGTTCTCAAAGTTAAAGTAGATTCCTTGTTTTCTCTTGTGTCATCTAATCGTCATGTCATATAAACAAGACTAGCCTTGGCTTAGATGCTATATAGGTAGTCAGCAAGGTTGTTATAACCGCCAGGGTTGACTGCCTAAGATGCGCTAGATTGACTTAGGTATATCGTCATTCGTAAAGACGCTTTAAAAGCACACTCTTTGTGTGTGGTCTTCCGAAAAGTTTGGCCACTGTTTCAAAATAATGTATTTATATCGCCCCGTTATTGGGTGGCTATTATCAACGGAAATAAGGTACTCCGTATAAACTGTTGATATTCCAACTCTAATTTTGGTATTTATGGCACCGTCTTGTTGATGTTGATTCTGCCACTGTCGAAATAAACGGCATAGTGTTCTTAGTTCAATAATATGTATACCGGAAATCAATCCTATTATTTATTTAAAAAGGCTAGACGGACAATCGCTCACAATGGGCCTTATAAAGGCTAAAAGTCACTCAAAGGGCAATGGAGAGGGCTATGCTTGGAGTTTCCCTACGTGATCGAATCAGAAATGAAGAGATCCGCAGGCGAACCAAGGTTACCGACATAGCCCGAAGAATTGCCAAACTTAAGTGGCAGTGGGCAGGGCACATTGCTCGCAGAAGAGATGGCCGATGGGGCCGAAAGGTTCTGGAGTGGCGAACGCGTACCGGAAGACGTAGCGTTGGAAGGCCTCCTGTAAGGTGGACCGATGACCTTGTGAGGGCCGCAGGAATCCGCTGGATGCGGTAAGTACAAAACCGGTTGAAGTGGCGGTGGCCTATGTCCAGCAGTGGACGTCTTTCGGCTGAAATGATGATGATGAAATGAGACGGATAATGATATTTCTTTTCTATTTATATCAGAGTCTAATAAGTCAGCGTTCAAAGTAGATAATCGAGAATTAAATTTTCCTTTTACAAATAAAGTAAGATGAATCATAGAGCCTGTTTTTCCTTGTTCTCTCAATGTCGCTTAGACCTTAGGGCCAGGACAAATTTATATGGAAATGTGGCAGTTAAAGAGGGATCTAAACAGTTCAAACTTGTTGTGTACCGCCCTTATTTTCAGAGTTTGTTGATGGAATGGTGAACTTTTTGACAACTTTCTGCTTGTATTAATCGTTATTGTTTAGACTTTAGAGAACTCGGTAGCTTCAAATGTCGGATAGTCTACTTCCCTACTTAGGGAATTTATAAAACAGACAAATCCGAGTTTAACTGGCGTGGTGAGGGTTCCGCACAATGAATATGTTATCTACCATATTTTTTATCCCAACTTAAATCTTAAGAACAAACTTAACAAATTGTAGTTGATAAACATGTTCTCCCATACATTCTTACTGCAAATGTAAGTTTGTACGTACACTATTAAGAGATTTACGATGTTATTTTAACACCACATTTTACTTCTAATAGGTTTTCCTGTAATCTATAAATAAAGAACTATTTTCTGTATTTTTTTTCGATATTTTAGACTCAGTAGTTTTGAGATAAATGAGGGAATTGTTATTTTTCATCTATTTTCTTAAATAACTTTGAAACGCTTTCTTTTAATATTGTAAAATGTATATAGATATATATATATATATATATTTGAGACCCTCACAACAAGCTCATTTGATATGTCACACGATACAGTTTGCAAAACTTTATTTTTATTTTTATGATATCCCTCCCAAAAAATTACGTGATACTTCCATGTTTGGGTCACAGAAATTCATAAGTGTACTAAATTTCAACTTAATCAGTAGAGTAGATTCAGAGCAAAACGGCTGTGACAAACGGACAGACAGACAGACGAGTAATCCTATAAGGGTTCCGTTTTTCCCTTTGAGGTACGGAACCCTAAAAACATAACTCGACGGCTCAGATCGTAATGTATCGTCAACAATCGTGACCGAAAGAATAACCAGCCCCCCAATTGCGTAACACACTTCAGTAGCAATGGGTTTCATTTTGACAGTTCAACAACTTTTACGTTGTTGAATAGACTAATTTTTCGAACATATGAAGCAATGGAATATACTTTAAAATCATTCAGATTGATAGTGTGCTACGGAATAAGGGTGCTGGTAGGTAATTTGATTTATTCTATAAAACTTTGCGCCAAATATATCATCATCTGCCGCCTTTTCCCAACTATGTTAGGGTCGGCTTCCAGTCTTACCGGATACAGCTGAATACCAGTATTTTACATGGAGCGACTGCCTATCTGACCTCCACAACCCAGTAACTGGGTAACACGATACCCCTTGGTAAGACTGGTTGTCAGACTTTCGAGCTTCTAACGACCCGTAACGACTGTCAAAGATCTACAAATGACAGCCGGGACCAACGGCTTAACGTGCTTTCCAAGGCACGGAGGGTCTTGGTATGTAAAGATGGTCACCCATCCACGGCCCAATCGCGGCAAGAGTAGCTTAACCTGTTCGATCAACCCGTGCGGCTGTTATTACTTAGCCATTTATACATGTATATATTTGCGCCAAATATATACTTGTATATATAAGTCAATAACGTGGTCAAAAAGAAAATGAGCCTTCATAGCAACTGCCAAACGTGCGGTCAGGGGCGTGCCGTCCATAGAGGCAATTCGGCCTAGCCTACCCTACCAACAACGCCAAATGCATTTATTTTAACTATGTAATACAATAATACAAAATATTAAAAAAAAAGTTAAACTCCTGTTAAAACTCTTATAGCAATTTTTCGCAGACGCCACGTGACTCATAGTTCGACGGAGCTTACGTTTTACGTAAGCAAGGCAAGCATTCGTTTCGTCTACATTCCGTTCATAAATTTACGCACACTCGTGTATATTTTCGTGTGTATGAACGGCACACAATAGTGAAATGGTTTAAATTAGGGGCGTAACTCCGGCGGCAGAAGCTTGGTCCTCATTGGTTGTGTGTAAAGTGAAGATTTAATGAATGAAAAATATTTCATGAAGACCAGGGTTCCCAATTTTTGGACATTTCCCCGAATTGCGGGGAAGTTTCCTTCATGACTACCAGACTACTAGAGACAATAAAAAAAGGGTGGTATTGTTGAATTTATACCTTCCAAAAAATTATAAATTGTAAGGAATAGCAAAAGCCCTATAAAAATAATTAAAAACTTCATAATTTTTATTTTTCTTCTCATATTTGGGAAATTTCGTTTGGTTTTTGGGGAGTTAGGAAAATAAGTTTCGGCAACACAGTCCAGTGTGTCAGTGTTATCCGGCAAAATATGGTAGTCCCTTTTGTGGAAGAACACGGTATGACAGTGATACAATTTTAATTGGTAGTGTTTGTTTCATGTGACAGTGACACGTAATTTATATGTGATTTTGAATGTTTAGCTTTTATAGATCTTATTATGTTATAAGTAATTGGTTTTGAAACGTAAAGTAGTGTAAATTTTATGTGTTGTGTTATTATTTGTTTATTTACCTAAGAATAGTGTTCTGTTGTGAAGTTTGCGCCGATAATGTGTTGGTTAGGTTAGGTTAGTCGCACTTGTCGTTTAATGATCAGATTCAAGTTGTGTATAGAGGTAGATGTTTGTCCGAATTAAGAGAATTAATCCAAAAACATGATAATTCATGACTTCGGATATCTTGAAGTGACGTGTTCTGTAATTATCACCCACCCACTTGGTTATGAATTTATGATAATTGAGGTGGCCGAATCTTTCTTCTGTTTGCATCGTTAGAAAATCGTGTTTTAAGCCTTGAATAATGTGGTGAGTTCTTGTATGTAGAGCCGCGCTGTGATGTTGCGCAAACTAGTTTTTTTTTTTGGTGTCAGTATGCATGGCCTACCCTCTGTGGAGAACCACTGCACGCCACTGCGTGCGGTGCAGGTTCTCCATACAGCAATCCTTCCCTATCGACTAATAAAAACGGTTCTCCGAATACGGGCCCTATGGCATGCTTTACAGAAATCTCCCGCACCCCGGATACGAACCCTATCGACCAATGAAATTGAGCCTTTAAAGACCTTCTCGTCATCAACAGACAATTACCATTCTTATATCGTAAATGGAGGCTGTATTCGCTAATGTACTCGTACATTTTACTTAAAGAACAATATAAAATACTGAACTGTTATGCACATCCATCAAGAGACGTGTAGGAAGCGAGGTGCTGTTCCGTTGTCGTCATTATGCGCGCTACTCAAGCGCACCCGCATAGCACGCACTCTTCCTACGCGAACGAAGTACACTGTACTGCTCTAAATATTGTAGGCAGATTGAATCTTGAATGGTTCATAATCATAATCATTAATTTGCAATAGATATTGGTTATTTTGTTGTGCGTTTTATTTTTAATTCACATTACCTACGGGACGAACTGGGTAGGTTCCGTCAAAACTGGAAGGAGGACTCGCGGGCTCGCGTAAGATGGAAGGAGTGGAGGGAGGCCCAGCAGTGGGACAGCGTAGGATAGTAAAAAAAATACCCCTAAGGTTGTTCACAGACAGACAGCCAGACGGACATGGCGAAACTATAAGGGTTCCTTGTTTACTACGAAACCATAAAAAGGAGCATTTAAAACTAACAAAATTTACATATTTGCCGTATTTTTTGCCTTGCATAGTTTCTCTCACAGAACCTTCAGAACACCAGACATACACGCACAATTTTACTCACTCGAATCTGTTGTTCTTCGGCGAAGTAATTATAAAGTTACATAATAATACCTATTCAATAATCGAATTGTCGGATTGTCTTTTCATGTACAACATTTTGAATAATATGATAGACTGTCCTAAATTCCTGAGTAGGATTAATTACAGGGTCCCTGCTAGATATCCCCGCAGTCGTATGACCCCTTTCTATCCCCCGCGCCGAATAACCGTGTACGGAGTTAATTCTCCACTGCCAAGAATGTGTAGACTCATGAACGAGTGCAGTGATCGAGTAGATGGGCTCACTTGGTTGGTTCCGATCTAAACTTCTTGATCATTTGTGTCGCAAGTAATAGCAATTTTAATACGCTCAATTTTTCATTATTTTTTATTATTTTCTCTTTATTTTTTTTTTTAATTAATTACATATGAGATGGCTGTAGCTCTCTTTGTTTTGTTATATATGTCAGAGAGACGTACCGTCTCCGTCATATACAAATGATTTAACTGCTTATTTTAAGATGGTTCATCTAGTAGGTAATAATAAGAAAATGCTGTATTTACCTATAATTGTTTGTTACATTTAGTTCTTTATTTTCTGTTGCTTCCTGTAATTTATGTAGTGTTTATGAACGATGGTAAATCTAAATAAATAAATAAATAAAATAAATAATAGGTATTACCTACTTCAGGGTGAAGGCCTCTCCTCTTCTCATACAGAGAAGCTCACGCCTTGTCTGTATGATAAGAGGCCTTCGCCCTGAAGTAGGACAGTAAATATTATTTTGTAACTTTGTAATTACTTCGCCGAAGGGCAACAGACTAACACATAACATCACATTTCTCAGTAGCAGCTCGGAGTCTGGATTTATGCCCGGTTGATGGCAATAGGCCCCTATTACATGTGACTCAAAAATAACTGGCGGAAATGTGGGTGTACTACAGATATAATATGTAAATATGTAGTTTGTAGATGCATGTACTTTATAATATATAGTCATTGCAGCTACTAGGGATGATATTATAACTTAAATCACAGCAAACCAACCTACTAAATCCGTTCAGCCATTTCAGCGTGATAGCGTAACAAACAAACTCACTTTCGCATGTATAATATTAGTTAGGATATACATATATAATATATGTATATACTCGTATATATATTACAAAACAATTAATATCACATTGCAGTAAGTACACAATAGATACGTATTATTTTAGCTGGAATATTAATGGCCATATACGAAGAAATAGTTTACCCCGTATAAGGCCCGCAGTATTACATTGTCGGATTTATGTATTCGGTTCATGAGGCCTGCGACTTTCTCATGACTGCGTAAAAGTCATATATCCAGCTTTCGGCAAACATGACCAAAGCTGTCCTGTATTTTAAAATGATAAAATATTAAAATATATAATATATACATCTGATATTTAAATAATATGTTTAAATATCAGATGTAAAACACAAGCACATTTAGAATGAAAAAGAAGGAAAATATGTTTATTTGCGGCAAACATAACGCAAAAAAGAACACAAACACGAAATAACAAGTGGGGGAAAATCTGCGTCACATCCACGCAAAACGGCCATCGCTCAGCATAATGCTGCGACCCTATGCTAGCAGAGCCCCAGCGCTGGTTTTCAGTTTTCATTTGTTCTCAGGTCACGCTAGGTAATCTTCAATGTCTTCAAAGAACTCTTTACAGTGCAGCCACCCGTGATGTGGTCATTGTTATTAATGATGAAACTGGCTTGTTTATGGACTAGGTTAACAATAGTCTAGACGGGTGTAAACGTAGATTTGCCAGTGTAAAGGGGAAGTTCTTGTTACCCATTCTATAGTTACATTGGTTAAGTCTTATATCATTTATGGTAAAGACAACACGACAGTAAGAAAAAACAATGGCAATACTAGTGAATAGGAATATTATGAAACTTGGAACTTTAAACAAGATTTTTATTAACCATTTAAATAGTAGTCATGCGCCAAGTATATGGCTTACTACTAATCAGTTTACTAGCTAATTGGATATTATGTATTTGATTGATTTCGAGATTGGCAACTCGAGATCTCGCGTGCTAACTCTGGTGTCGAGATTGGTCATTCAAGATTTGACCAATTTTTTGAAATAATGAGTTTTTTTTTAATAACATATTCTTGAAACATAATTAAACTGAAAACTACAACCTACGGTATTCATGTTTATTTTGTAAGTAAGAAATATATTTTACTATATTATTTTTTGTATTTGAACCGGTGTTCCAGTAAAAAACAAAAAAGAATTTTATAAAATTTCATAGTTATTTCCGAAGCTGGCAATAACTATGAAATCTTATCAAATTCTGAAAGATAAAAACGGTTACTGTGGGTCATCCTTAGAAGATAGACATAAACTATTTCGGACTTTTTTGTTGAACTTTTTAAGATGTCCTGTTGTTGGTCCTGTAGAACATAGATTTTATGTATCTCATACGGTTTACGCGGCACACGCCAGTAAAGCTCAAGTCGGCATGATTTTTTCCGACATCTTCAACAATAATCGTCATATTTCAGCCGTTCAGTAGTTTTTGAGTGTATCGCGTTCAGAGACAGGCAGATAGACGCAGCGGGGGCTTTGTTTTATAATATGTAAAGAACGAAAATGGCTTCTCGGCTCGCGCGCGGTTGCCTTCCCGAGATTCCCTTCCCACAAGATTGAACCTCTAGATCACGCACGATCCGAGATCTTGCGAAATTCGAAACCTCGCGACTCGATCTCGAAGATCGAGTTTTCATTCCCTACTGGTAACGTCATTGGCTAGATATACAAGTTTATTGACGTCTGACGTCCGTACTGTCGTATTGACGACCCCTGAATTTTTTTATTGAAATTAGTATGTAGATATTGTTCGCACTTTTCAGTTTAATGGTTTTTTATTAAGACGCTGACAAGACCCAATTGACCAAAATAGGCTTCTCTTAAGAAAAAAAATTGCCTAATCTGTATGGTTTGTGGTAGCGGAAAAAATATATGTTCATTTTGAACATATTTTCCAGAACGTGGTTGTTACCAAAACACGTTTTGAAAAAAAATCTTGATACAAACTAACGTTAAACTAACCTCTTACCTTGAGTTCTAATCCAAAATATCTGTAATAAATATCAACATACGTTATGTATTTAATTAATAACAAGCACGTCTTATTTGAATGCAGACCTTCGTTGTTTTGTATTTTCGATTATTCAACTCAATTTTGAGTAAATAGGGAATTGCTTCATATTTTGCAATAAATTACAAGGGTTGTGTCATCGCGCTTCTCTTTCTTTTCTATGCAATCTGACAGTGACCGCGGTTTAGTTGTTGTCAGCGTCTTAACTTCAACTGATGTGGTTTGGTCAGTTCGGTTGTATCACCTTTGATCATAATATCCATCAGCAATTAAGTATCTCATAGACAGCTAATCAAATGGCTCTCAACGCAAAAAAATCTAGTCATACGTCAATATTTTGATCGATTACTTTAATTAGATAATTATATTAAAAAAACAACTATGTTTTATGCAGTGTTGACTAGACACATCTCCTTAAAAGGATGGCTATAGGTAAAAGTGTTAAAGCTCTTGCCTCATTAGCCCAGGTTTGCACGGGTGTATTTTTATCGCGGCGATTTTTTTCGCGCACTGGATTTTCAACTCTTAGTATTGAGCCGAGCATAGAGAACCCAGCAAAGCGCATCCCAGTGCGTCAAGAAAACACACTGTTAGAATTTCAACTCTCGGCGCTAAACCGAGCGTTGAAAATCCAGTGCTAGAAAAAAATCGCCACGACAAAAATATGTACGCCCGTCCGTACCTGGGCTTACACTCAATGGTCCGTTAAGTCTATGATGTATGTCGAGGGAAGGTTCTAAAGGGTTACCGAGGCCCCTGGCGACACAGGCAACGGAAGGAATACGGGTGGGTTTTAGTCAGTAAGAGTCTGACACACCCTCCGGCGCCACCCAGAGCGGTAGAAGTTATTTGATGATTTCCCACCCAAAAAAAAAAGTCTATGATGTATAATAAGCCATACATTTACATACCAAAACCCCTCAGTGCCTCGGAAAGCACGTTAAACGATTGGTCCCGGCTGTCATTTGTAGACCTTTGACAGTCGTTACTGGTAGTCTGGCGAAAGTCTGACAACCAGTCTTACCAAGGGGTATCCTGTTACCCAGTAACTGGGTTGTGGAGGTCAATTAAGCAGTCGCTCCATGTAAAATACTGGTATTCAGCTGCATCCGGTAAGACTGGAAGCCGACCCCAACATAGTTGGGAAAAGGCAGGCAGATGATGATGTATAATAAGTCATGTCATCATGTACAATAAGTCAAGTAAGTCTGTGATATATAACATATAATTTCGCAATTCGCAGTAATAAGTAACATGAAAAGCGAGTTAAACAAGTTAGTACTGCCCAAATTCAGCTTTAGTTAAAAACATTCTGAGCTCAAATTACTTCTAAAAAACTGTGGCATTAATCAGAGCAACAAACTTACAGAGGCGGTGAAAATTATCTCATTCTCAGGAATTTCGAGATCAATGTTTCTGTGGTGATGAGAATAATATCTTTCTCAGAAATCCGAATCTGAGTATCCGTCATATTATTATGTATATTTCGTTTATTGCTTAATTAATTAATGCCTCGTTGGTCTAGTGGTCGCGAGCGCTACTGCTGAGCATGAGGGTTCGATTCCCGGGTCAGGCAAAGTGTTATTGGGTTTTCTATCTGGAATTTCTCAGTAGCAGCCCCGAATCTGGATTTATGCCCAGTTGCTGGCAATAGGCTCGCTCCGTATTACATAGGACTTAAACTTATCTGGCGACATGTGGGTGTACACCAGGCACACTTCTGCCCAACCCTTAGGGGAAACAAGGCGTTATATTATGGAATGTTAATGAATGCCAGCTAACAGTTCCCCGTGTAAGAAAAATGATAAGAATAGTAGCATAGTTTTGAACCAGAGTTTTAAATCTTCTCTGTTATTGCAATTAATTAAGATATTCGGTAGATTAACACGATTATCAACATTTAACAATAGCGGATTTTACCACAACTTATTTCATTTCTTTCAGCTCTACTTGATACTTTACTCATGTAATCGAGAAATTACAACAATTGATTTCAGTCAGTTTTCCCAATATGTTATGTATGAGCAGTCTGTTAGCATAAGTCATGTCCGTTTCAAATGTGACGTAATTGTAATACCAACGACGGTACTGGACAGTTTGTTATGCAGTTTGTAACGTGGGTTGATTTGACCGCTACTGCCCACAAAATATTCATCTAGTGACATGCAGACTGATTTAATATGGTGACCAAGCATTCATTACGGTCGTCTCAGTTGATGTTATAACGATTCTTTGAACTTTTGGACTTTTTATTAATGCAGATTGACCGTGTATTTTGTATGTTCCACTCAATCGTTGTACGTATATATAATTCACATCAAACACAGCCTTTATTGATATAAATTCACCCAAAACGAAGGAAAATCGTACGGAGCGAAGCCTCAGATTTACTTATTGTTCGTTTATTTTTCAATCTTGCCAACAATACAATACTGAAAGGTAACAATAACGAGCTCAGTTAGGTGTTTTTCTTGAATTGCAAACGAAGTGTGTGTACAAAAGGAATAAAGCTGAGGGGTGCTAAAATTGTATAATTTTATTTTTAACAAGCGCCTGGTTCGTGCTTGGCTGCGTCCGATAATGTGCCGGCCATCCACGTAGAAAGAAACACCTATCTATGTATGTTGTACTTGTATACTACTTCACAGTGAAACTGTTATTAATATTTGTCATCTAGACGTGAAAATATCTTATAAAATATCCACAAGTAGAATTTTTTCCTTGATGATTGAGTTGAGCTCTAAAATTTCTTAAGCTACGTCTACAAAATATTGCCTTGTATCAGTATGAGGCAATGTTGTTTATTCAGAAAACCATGGACAAATAGGTAAGGCAGGGAAAATATTCCATAATATTTTCATTCAACTATTTATGTTCTGAATTCCACAATATGCTGCCGCGTGGCTGGTTCTCACACTGTTAAAATATTTAATTCCATATCCCTATCTGCCATACCTCGAGTAAATGCTGTCAATGTACATACAGTGGTTAAAAGAGGGACATATTGTAAGGGACACTTAAAATATGTCATATACAGTGTGTTAGGTTAAACGAAGGACGTACTTGATGGGAGTGTAGTTCTCATGAAAATGATCTTTTACTATGGGACCAACGATAAAATAGGAAAAAAAATGCATATGATGTGTAACATCTGACATCTCACCTTGGTAATAAGCAACTAAGCAGCGACAGAAATTAACCTCAGAATTTAATAATCTAAATACTGAAATTTGTATTTGAATAATTATTCATTACTAGTGGTCGCCCACAGGTCGAAATACGATGCCCTCTTATACTTACAATCTATATACTACTTACTTATTCCATGCTCAAGCTGTCGCTTCCTGTCTACACACTTCCGTCCCATGTCACGAAATCGCTCCCAAAGAAAGCGAGGGGAAAGAACAGCCGATTCTTTTTAAAATGTACACTTAAAAAAAATCGTTTGTTCCCTACATTTTGTGGAGTTATAAGAAACATAAACATATGGTGCAGCTGATTTTTTCTTTCGCGATTTCAGGGTTAGTCCCATAGTAAAAGTTGATCATTTTCATGAGTACCTATTACACTACCATAAAGTATGTCCTTCGTTTAACCTAACACACTGTATATGGCATATTTTAAGGGAGTGTCCCTTAAAATTTGTCCCTCTTTTAACCACTGCATGTACATCGACAGCATTTAGTCGAGGTATGGCAGATAGGGATACCTATGGAATGAAATATTTTGATAGTGTGAAAACCAGCCAGGCGGAAGTATATTGTGGAATTCAACACAAATAGTTGAATGAAAATGTTATGGAATATTTTCCCTGCCTTACCTATTTGTCCATGGTTTTCTTAATAAACAACATTGCTTAATACTGATACATGGCAATATTTTGTAGACGTAGCTTAAGAAATTTTAGAGCTCAACTCAAACATCAAGGAAAAAATTATACTTGTGGATATTTTATAAGATATTTTCAGGTCTAGATGACAAATAATAGTAACAGTTTCACTGTTTCACACGTGAACAGTTTAAGTGTTAATATAATTTGTCAGTAGACACAATAGTTAAATAATCAACCTGAACCGTATGTTGTTCATGGGACAGGGAAAAGGTTAAGCTCATGTGTAATGTTAGGTAAAATAAAGAACATAAGAATATACACGTCGGTAATGTGACTAGACATTATAGTGTCATTCACATTTACTAACAAAAACTTAAAAATGAAGATTGTTTTTGTATTTTTTTTACTCGTGTGAATAACGTTGCTCGCTTGTTTAAGATATCTCTAGCAAGACAATTATTTACAAGAACAAAGTACTTATAAGTTTTTCCTCAGTTATAATTAATTGTCGTATTGTTTAATTGTCGTAAATCACTGTTTAAGTACAAGCTCACGACACGTGCGCTGTGGGTGGAGTGCGAACATAGTATACAGCATGATGTCATTAACGCGAGACTTGGTAATATTTGTCACTTTCTGTACTTGGGCAACTTGGGCAATGTGCTCAGAATGCGCAAGATTCGATGACACACTACTCCATTTAACAAGTTATGCAAGCCACGACCGGTCGGTTGCAATTACAGCCGACTCATTCACAAAATCTGATGCACCTGCTTTGAATATTACTACGATATCATAGTACACAGAGCTCCCAGTTAAAAATGCTTATGACAATGATAATTTTAGTACCTACAGACATGATAAGTACGTATAAATGCTAAACTGGATGGCTAACTTACAAATGCCCTTGTTCATCGTAAAGCAGTAGGATAATGTACAAAACAAAGCATTTACTGCACTGTTTACCTTTTATGTAAATAACTAGAGGCACATCACAAGATCTTTCTGTCACTTCACTGAGTTGGCACTAGTATTTCGTTTGTTTTGAAGGTGTAGAGCACACAACTATTCGTGTAGTGTGTTGTTTGTGCGCGTATGGGCGCGAGCATGCGCGGGCGAGGCACTGGTCGCGAGGAGTGACGGAGGTAGCAGGTTGCGCGGGAGTGCCGCCCCCCCTTCCACTCCGCCCCGCGCTCGGCAAGGCTGCCCCTGCGCCGCTCGCACAGGTATTCCGACTGTGACGACAACGTGCCCATTTATGTCTTTGGACATGGTTGATGGCCATAACGGCCATATGGTGTCTTGCACTCGGCGCGATTATGTTTTTTCAATGGAATTCAGTAATAGTTGTGAATTACCTCAAGGTGTGGGAAATGGCAAAAAACTGGAAAATTACTTTCCTTGGTGCTGTAATTTCTTGTGTTTTCTGTTGAACTTTTACATTTGTATTTTATAGTATCTCCATGTATGGTAGTAGATTGATAGGTTGTAGGTACAACAATTTGTACGTTTGTCATGTTGGACATCGTAAAATATCAATGTTATGAACATAGGAAACGTTTTCTATCATACATATTTAAAGAAAAGTCTTTTCAAACGATTCTCATTATGTCCGTTCATTGTGGTGTTTACGATCCATGTATAAGTGGAAGCTATTAATATTTATATCCATCGATAACTTTCAGTTTCTTATCGATGTTCACCATTTTCGTTCTATACTTATTATCGTATTCATTGACAGTGTAGGTAGAGAAAAGATTACATTCCACCTAATGCTTCTGAAGATGAATCCTTTTATGTAAAAATTCATTTCGGCATCTTTCTTAGATAGCTTTTATTATGCAATTTATTTTTTAAAGGTTAAGTGCTTATTATTACGCTCTGCTGGCTGGCTTCTTGTTCGGTGAAATTTACAAAACAACAAGTCTCGCGTAGGTACACTTACACCCTTTATTTTATATCCATTCAAGGTATTTTGGCAGCTGAAAAAATCTGATACGTAAAGTCTTTAATTCAATGGAGATCATTTATTTACATAACCAAATTACAAGATGCTACTTAACTAAATTAAATTAAAACTAAGTTAAACCTAACAAAAGGCCCTCGAGGCATTGTACCGAGGATGCTGGCGGCATTTCCTCGCTGAATTGCAATGCTGATACGTTGCGCGAGAAAGCCGCCAGCTTTTCAGTCACCGGTTACAGCAACGTAGACGTTTCAATGGAGTAATCGGACATGTGTGTGTGTCACTTTGTGTAATAAAATTGTCATAATAATATTATAAATATAGCATATCTTTACTAATATTATAAATGCGAAAGTAACTTTGTCTGTCTGTGTGTTACGCAATCACGCCTAAACTACTGAACCGATTTAAATGAAATTTAATACAAAGATAGTCTAGAGCCTGAGAAAGGGCTTTTTAATGCGAAAAAGGACTGTTAAGGGTTGAAATAGGGGATGAAAGTTTGTATGGAAATTACGTAATTTTTAAAGCTAGAAGGATGAAACTTATTTTTTTAGGCTTTTCATTAGATATAAATAAATACGACATTCAAAGTTTGTAAAATTTTACCCTAAAGGGATAAAAATAGGGGATGAAAGTTTTTGTATGATGACGTCGGCTAAAAAGCTTACGGCCCAGAATTTTACACAGATTACAAGAACAGAATCCAAATGTTTCATACAATGATTTAATTGACAATGACGCGCTAACAAAGGTTGAAGACCAAGTGATTACTATTACTGGAAAAGATTTATCCGATTTTAGAATGAGCAGACCACAAATAATTGTAGAAGTTAGTAGTGATTTAATGTGAGAACTAGATTACGATACTGTTTCTTTAATGCAACTAATAACAGAAGCCCTTCCACTTTTAAATTCAGAACAAAGATTAGTTTTTGACACAGTTATTCAAAAAGTTGCCAGTGGCGAAGAAGGTTTGTTCTTTTTGGATGCTCCAGGAATCACTGGCAAAATCTTTTTTTGAATTTTTTACTATCAGCCCAAATCCGGAAAGATAAAGGAGTTGCTGTTGCAGTAGCTTCCTCTGCATAGCTGCTACGCTACTTAGTGGGGGACGAACAGCACACTCAGTTCTAAAACTACCATTGAACATAGCTCGTGAGGAAATGCCAGTATGTAACATTAGCAAAAGCATTGAGCGCGGAAGAATGTTACAGCAGTGTTAGCTGTTGTTTGGGATGAATGTACGAAAAGAGAAATCGAAGCACTGGATCGCACAATAAAAGATATCAAAGGCAACCAAGGTATCATGGGAGGGGTGGTGGTACTTTTAGCTGGTGACTTTAGACTGACCCTCCCGACTACTAATAAAGGCCTGTTTGAAAGCACCTGTATTATGGGTACACGTAAAAAAGTTTTGTCTCACTACAAATATGCGAGTACAACTTCACAATGATTCTCAAGCAGGGCAATATGCAGCTGCTCTTTTAAAAATTGGAGAAGATTGTATGCCATCATACACTAACGACATGATTACACCGAGACGTGAGTTCTATCAAATTGTCGAGAACACAGATGACCTAAAAATAATGTCTATCTGATCTTCAAATAAATATGGGCAATCGGGAATGGCTGAGTGAAAGGGCAATTTTGGCGCCGACTAATGAGATAGTTAAACATATAAACGAACAAATAATGTCAGACGTGAAGGGGGATGTTGTCGAATACTCTCAGTAGACAATGTTATGGACACTGAACAAGTCACATCATACCCTATAGAGTTTCTCAACTCTTTAGAATTATCAGGAGTGCCTAAGTTAAGGCTGAAAGTTGGTGTTCCAGTCCTATTAATGAGAAATCTAGACGCGCCAAGGCTATGTACACGGCTACAAATTACACATCTGCGACACAACATTATAAAAGCTACAATCATCACTGGAATTGCAAAAGGAGAAAATGTTTTGATTCCCCATATTCCAATAATTCCGACTGATTTGCCATTTCAGTTTAAAAGAGTGCAGTTTCCCCTGAAAGCAGCATTTGCAATTACAATAAATAAAGCTCAAGGACAGACGCTTAAAGTTGCAGGTGTTCATTTAGAAAAAAAAAAAAAAATTCCCATGAGCAACACTATGGAGCATGCTCACGTGTATCAAACCCGCAAAATCTTTGTTTTGGCAAAAGAAGGAAAAACTATAAACGTCGTGTATAAAAATGTACTTAAATAAGCTATTGGCAGTAAAATACTGTAAATAGCTTATTTTAATGTATGTATGCGTTTTATTTGCAAACTAAAAAGCCTAAAAAATTAAAAATGCTGTCGAAAATCACTATTCCACGCGGACGAAGTTGCGGGCACAGCTAGTATACTATATAGCACATGTCGGATTACTCCAGTGAATTAATAATTCGACTTTAAGTAACATTTTTATGCAAGTACATTTGCTGGGACCTAAATTAAATCAAATCTATTTTTTAATGTACTATTGGCCAATACATTCAACAATTTTCCTGCAGAACATATGTACATACATAATATTATTATTATTTATTTATATATACTTTATTGTACACCACAAAAATATTTAACAAAAAATAAATCAAACACTACAAAATATACAATTGGCGGCCTTATCGCTTTCTGCGATCTCTTCCAGGCAACCATGGGATGGACAATATAATGTATATTATGATATAATATTGTGTGGATGTATATTATTCTATGTATTGTTATGTATTCTGTACATCAATAAACAGCGGAGCATGTCACCACCACGCGTTTACGACGTCCAGCTTGGGTCTGTGTATTGTAGAAATAAATTATTAGTGTTCGTTGTAAAAGGAAAATGTTTTCGTAATTTATGTGGGCATAAATTATTTATATAATACATGTATTTACAGCCAGCACCCTGCAGCTATCTGTAGAACAGTTAAATTGTATTCAAGGGTCGCACAAGGTTTCATTTGATGCGGGTCTGGTCGAGCGAGACCCTTTATGTTAAAGAGAATTTGTCGATTGTAAATTCTAAGCCATATTTTTGAGCCTTGATATTACTGGGTGCCCTTCATAAAGTTGGATATTCAAATAAAGTACTGATTTTGTTAGGTTGCTGTGTGGCGATTCCCTTGGCATGTAAACATAATATCAAGCCTGTAATTCCCGAAGGGTTTGGCAGAGCTGCACCTATAGTACCTACATCTCAAACTCAAAGCATTTATTTCAAATAAACCAATTACAGGCACTTTTGAATAGGGTCTTACACCTATTTTTGAAAAGTGTCTTAATTAAATTATATAATGCAATATGCCCCCAAAAAAAAATCACAATTTTTTTATTCAATCGATAAGTGCCATAAAAATGCATTTAAAATTTTACATTTTCAAATTTCGCGCATAGGTTGACGAAAACGCTGGATGCAGTGGACGCCATGTTGCTCTGTGGTCATGACGTCACTGGGCTATGAAAACAAATGCGCTGATCTTTGTATGATAATTGACACGTTTTTGTTAACATAGCCGTATGACGTAATAACATGGCGGCTACTATTTCATGGTGTTTTTTAACAGATTAGAAAAACTGAAAACGTTGAATTGAATTTTAAAATTTATTTTGTTATTTTATGAACTAAAACTAACATTTTCCGACTCCTTTTTGCCAAAACTATCTCAATAATATATTTATAGATTTTTTCTCGTATATACTAAAATACCCTATTGTCAAGGTGTCGGTCGGTAAAGCAGAAAGATGAAGCTAGTTGCCCATTCCAAAGCGTAGTAGGTACCTATGGAGAAGAACTGGCAAGAAACTCCACGGACACTCTTTTAAATCAACGTATTATGGTTACAAAATATTGTTTACATCATTCATTTTGAAATTGTACATGTGAGAACGATGCAAAACGTAAAAGCGCGCATCCACATGGTTTACACATACAAATCCAGACTCCGGGCTGCTACTGAGAAATTCTAAAAGTGAAAACAAATCCGGCCCAGTACTCGATGTTCTCATAAATATCGATCATCCATTTCCTTCCGGACGCAGTGTTACGTTACGATACAGTGTTGTTTCAAATTATAGACGCGTGCGCCATCGTAGGGCACGGATGTCGAGAATTGTCAGGCGAGGGAGGCCCGTGGAATCCTAACTCGTGAATAAATTTGAATGAGTGAGCAGAGGACACGACGACATTTGGCCTCCAGGACACAGGTGCCGACGGTCTATGTTTCCATAAAATCGCGCCCGTCGAAGGCACGGGGGGAAATCTGTGCAACTTTTGGAAAAAATACTTTCTGCATAAATGACTTTCTTTCACGGTTTTACTGTTTGTAACATATTTGATCGGAGTGTAAAAGTTTGTGCGTTTCCGATATTTTAGAGAAATGTATATCACTACATATTATAAAACAAAGTCCCCTGCCGTCTGTCTGTCTGAACGCGATAAACTCAAAAACTACCGAACAATTTTCACCAATGGACGGAGTGATTCGTGAGGAAGGTTTTGGTGTATAATTCATTAAGGTTTTGTGTAAATTGGCTGAAATATGACGATCATTATTGAAGATGTCGGAAATAATCATGCTGACTGGGAGCTTTACTTACTGGCGCGTGCCGCGGAAACCAATAGGGTTATATGAAAACCCCGGTAAAAATCCCGAGAGACCGGGCAGTACGTTCCCGTGGGATATTCTCCGACATCCTCGCAGGCGTAGCCGCGGGCAAAAGGTAGTCAGCTATAAAATCATGCATGTTTACATCGTAACTTAAGTGTTACGACGTTAGCGTGTAGATACGAGTATACAATCTAACTTGGGAATGCTGAAACTCAAATTGAATTTTCGTGTTTACTGGGCGCAGGTGAAATGTTTCAAGAAAATTTTTCAATAAATGAAAAATGGAATTGGTTTGCTGCCGGGAAACGTATATAGTTGTCGACAAGTTTTCTATTTTACTGTTTCCTCGGAACAAGTAGCTCCAGGTGTAATCTAAGTAAAATGCCCTACGAATATTCTTGAAAAATCCAAAGATCGGCGCGGGCTGTCTTTTATTTGTGTTCTAATTAAACGCGTTGCGGGTTTTCCGACGACTTGGCTTTAAAGAGGCGTGTTCTATGCTAGCACTTGTGGTCGTATGAGCTAACAAAAAAGTTGGAATCATCTTGAGGAAAATTTTTAAAAACTCGCCGTGAAGGGATTATTTAAATTCTACTGTTGATCGCGTTCAAGTGCTGGTTCTATTTCACATAAAGATGAATCAGTGGGCCGGTCATCGGCTGTCATGACCGGTCGGAGTGTGATGTCACCGGTATTTTTACGGGCTAGTAAATATTTCAAAAAGACCTCATCACCGAACAAAAAGCCACATAGTATGTCAGTGACTAACAAACGAAGTCGAGCTTGCTGATTGGCGTTAACATGTGTAATGAGATTATTTGTCATTGTACATGACAAATCCTACACGTTTTATAACTAAAACAAAACAGGTAGGTACATACTAAGATCAGAACTATTACGCAGTTATAAATATTTTGTAAATCGCGTCAAGGCTTGTACAGACTGAGGCAATATCGCGGGCGCGACAGGCATATTGCTGACTGTCGCACACTCGGTATCGCGTTAGTCTTTTTTTTTTTTTGGGTGGGAAAACTTCAAATAACTTCTCCCGCTCTGGGCGGAGCGGGAGGGTGTGTCATACTCTTACTGACTAAAACCCACCCGTATTCCTTCCTGTTGCCTGTGTTGCCAGGGGCCTCGGTGACCCATAAGTATCTTCCCACGACCCCGGCAGGCATCGCCCCTAGTGGACCCCTACATTTGTGCTGACATCTTTTTGAGGCGCGCGTGGAATACGACGCGCCGTCGACCCGGGCCTGGTCCTTACCGGACGGTGAGCTACCCAGTCTGTAGGAGCCTTCAAAGAACACTGTCCTTCAAGATACAGCATTTTCCTAGTTTGAAGGGCGGGGGTCTTACTCATTTTTAATAGCCATATGCATCCTTTATTTAAACAACACTGATGTTACCTAGGCTTAGTTTTTCGTAAATAAATGATTACTTACTTACTTAAAGACGAAATAATAATTCATTGGAGTCATCTGACGTAATATGCTAGCTGTCACTTTGTGCAATAAAATGTCATATTAATTGTATTCTAGACTTTTACACTTATTATTATACATTTATTTTACTATCTTATAAGTCGATTGAACTAAACGATCACCATTACAATATATATGACCATTTTATTACACAAAGTGACAGCCAGCACATGTCAGATTACTCCAGTGAATTCATAATTCGACTTTAAGTACCTTCACCGTCTGAAACAAACCTCAACTTGACGAACAAAATGACGTCTAACAAAGTTTAGCTTTTAACGATACCAAAACAAACTTCTGAGCCAAATGAACTAGAGTTAAAATACATTTCAAGTTATTCATAGGCACCTGAGTGACATCTGTTTGAAGCTACGATAAAATTCAAGCGAAAAATGTCCTTACAACAAACGATTTAAGGCGCTACCACGAGCAAAACCTCGCTGTTCTTCGTTATTCAGACGGCTACTTTAACTCATTAATTAAGTGAAATAAATTTCATCTAAAAGCAAATTATTAATGTTCGATATCCTATCTCCCTGTAAAATAATGACTTGCGTTCTAGTTTAACATACATTTTTTGCTTAACTTACTTGCATTATTTGAAGGCATAATAACTAATTTAAAAGTTACTAAAATCATATCTGCGCTTTAAAGCTCGGGTAATCGCCGAATTGATGTGTATGCGTTCTAGTTTAAGATACATTTTTTGCATAACTTACTTGAATTATTTGGAGGCGTAGTAACAGATTTAAGGCTCGTGCAGACTAGTGCGATATCACTGGTGCGACAGGCAACAATATGCCTGTCGCGTCCGCGATATCGCCCTGTCTGTACGAGCCTTTAACGTTACTAAAATCATATATCTGCGCCTCAAGGCATCTATATGCGTGAAATGGGACGGAGTGACGGGGTGAGGCATGTCGAGATTCGTTTAATGTCTGGCGCGTGCGACGAACAGTCACTTACGGAGGATGCGGGTGTCCTTGAGGGTAGTTCACGAGTCGACTGATGCGCTCGCGCCCTTTGAGTTTTTAATGATGTAAGTTTTTTGGTATTGTGGACACTTGATAAGATTCTTATTTTGTTTGTGATAGGACAAGTTATTGGTGTCGATTCCCTTGTTCACAAACTAAACTAAATTTAAGTTCAGTGCATCTTTTTCTTTCTATTTCATTAAGAAAAGGACAGAAGATAAATTTTAGTTTAGTCCTGTCAAATTAATCAGCGCTTGACGTAAATTGACGTAATTTTAGTAGGCAAGTTTTTAATCACATCTAAACTTGTATAGAGTAGTGACAGGCGCTGATTAATTTGACAGGACTAAACTAAAATGTATCTTCTGTCCTTTTCTTAATGAAATAGAAAGAAAAAGATGCACTGAACTTAAATTTAGTTTAGTTTATGAACAAGGGAATCGGCACCAATGTTAATTATAATTTTAAGTTAGTTGACAAATTACATACTTACGCGAGCACCGCCGATTAGCACACAACCTACTCTCACTTGTTGTGATCGGTATTCTAATAAAACTTTTAGTATTACCAAATCTGTGTGTTTACTCATCTAACTCCAAGTACTTACTTACTTGCCGCTTCTTACTTAAACTGCAAGTGTAAGGTGCCAAGTTGCCAACCACTACGGGACCTTACAGTTACAAATATTGTAAAATAATTTTGCCACTATTTTACTTTTTAACTGATTTCAAAAAAGGAGGATGTTATAATTATGTTCGTTTGTATGTATTTTTTTTAAGTATGGTATCGATATTTTCGTTAATGGTGGATAGATTTTCAAAATTCTGTGTTTTTTTCGGAAGTCGGTTGTCCTTTTTTGGAAAAAAGTTTTTTTTAAAGGCATTTATTGATGTTAAGAACCATTTTAAACACCTTCCCCTACACAAAATCTGCTTCCTTATAATAGTCTAAATAACAGGTGTAAAAATATGTCCCCGCCATTGTGAAATTCTTTTTTTTTTTTTCACTAAAACAAGTTTTAAATGTTATAACTTAAATTTGAATACCCCACAACTACTATACCATTGCATGCATGATACACTCAAAAGCATGATGTTATGCGTGCATTACATTCCGAACAACAGCAATAAACAGCGACTTTTAGCACCAAAAATAAAAGTCGTTTCCCAGCATTAATTTTTTCCCAATCTTACAAATAGATGTACAGAATGCGTAGATAACGGCTATGTATACATACCACCTTACTTAAACAATAGATACAGCATCAAGTTCATCAGCCAATCTAGTTTCCTCGCCTGCATTGTAATGAAAAGCGGTTTTGTATTCGCGTTGCGGCCACCGATGGGCCCGAACTGAATTAAAAGTTGCGCCGTCGGCAACCGATGTGGCCGTAACCTGATCAACGCACATAGTTACATGCTCCATTCACGTAATGGAGTTAGTAGTAACGATGCTTTACTGGCTCACTAGTGAAGTTACCGAGCGGCTTAAAAGGACAGTTTAATTGTTTATTGAGTGGAGTGAACAATCGCTGAGTTGATTTTATATTATGTCGTAAAATCTTGGTTGTATTTAGGTAATTACTTACAAATGTACATACTACAAAGGTTTATTTATTAATTCGAAAAAAATACATTCATGTGTACAATTGATATACAACTAACTATTATAAGTATATAAAAAGGAGTTTAAATAATCATAAGGCATGAAAGAAATCGTCCGCAACGTTGTCATTAGGAAAAGTGCCTAACAGGCTGGCCGCTTTACGACGTTGTATGGTATGCTGATTCTTTGGACAGAAAACAGGCCAGCCTTCTGGTCATGTGAAGGTATATATGAATGCTTAAAGAAATAGTTGTTTTGCGCTAGGATTTCCGGCAACAACGTGAGTGCGTTTAGACGCACAAATCTCATCAACGCAAAAACCTAAGTAATTACTTTTAACATTTAGCATAATCAGCCACCACGCGGGCCCAGTTCGGGTTGGTAGATGTCACATGTCTTCGAATTTTTGGTTCTAGGACTTGTCGGTTTCCTCACGATGTTTTCCTTCACCGTTTTGAGAGCAGTGGTGATGAAACTTACACAAAGTAAAGCGCCTGTCTGGGTTCGAACCTTCGATCTACAACTCGTAAGTCGCAACCGTTACTACTGGGCCACCACTGCTCTGTCCGCTAACATTTAAAATTACAATATTAAAAACACACGACTTTTCAGTTTTCTCTAAAATTAATTAATTTAAAACTGAACAATGGAATCCGTACGAACCGCTATTATTTCAAATACGTACCTCGGATACCGTTTGTTAATTTGATTTAAAATAGTGAACCACGAGATGAATTACTGATTCCCGAAAGGTAACTAAAACAATAACATAGTTAGAAAGATATGTTATCAAAGCTTTGAAATAAAACTAAGGAGTGTTTAAAAAGACAATAGTGAGGGGCGAGCGACTGGCGGTGAGTACTAGCAGCTTGTGAAGCCCAGCTTGTTACGATCCCGGGTCGGGTAACAGAATTGCAATTTATAGCTTTCTCGTTGTTTTTCATAATTTATAAGATTAGCAGCGGCGGCGTCGCGATGCCATTATAAATTTCAAATAAGCTTGATTTATATTGTTACTGTAAAAACGAATGTTTCAATTACAACTTAAATTCATTACGAATTTAGTTTATTGTTTGTAAACTGAAAATGGTAGAGAATATACTGCTCAGTTGGTTTAGCTATAAGAGGCTCGTTTGAATAATAATATTATGATAACCAACTTAGATATACATCCTGTTCCTCGAAAGAGTAGATGACGAATTTTTTGTAATAAAAAAAAAAAAAAAAAGTTTATTGACACAAAATACCTTTGTATACAATTGCAATACATTTTACTTAGGTATATTTGATTTTAAGGAATGCTGTAGAAATAGTGAAAAACCCTGTTTCCTAAACTAGGGGAACCCTGTGACCTAGGAGTCAGTGTTCTACTGTGACTTCGTGTACAAAAGAAACCTTTATTTATTTATGTGTGTTAATAAACCCAATATGTGAATAGTGTTCGCACATTTCGCCAGTTCTATCTTAAAATCCCATACTTATAACAGGGAGCGAGTCTATAGTCACACATTTGAACTTAGGGCTGTTACTAAGAATGTCTCAATTAGAAAAACCCAATACCATTTTCCCCGACCAGAGTATCAAACTAAGACGCCTCGCTCAGCAGTCGCGCTTGTAACCAACGATGAGTTTAATTTCATTATTTTGCAAAACTATATAAACGAAACACAGGAGATTTGATCAAATGATACATGCAACGTAGAAGATTTGAGATTAGTTGAATGCTTGCCAAAACACATTCGAGCTAATACAAGAATCGAACTAGAAAATCAGACCCGAGTTTTAAACACCAGAATATTTTTAATTCAAAGAAATTTATACAATATCTAAGAGAGAAGTTAGTTGGCCTCCCGTGCCGCTGGCGTTAACTTTAAACATTTCGTTTTATACCTATAATATGCACCCACTAGACTATGGAACGGAACCTACTTTCAGTTAATTTACTAAGTAGTGCAGTTAACCTGACTCTTGAGCTAAATGCAGCGTCTATTTATTTTGTTATTATATACTATATAGCTTCTGCCCACGACTTCAACCGCGTGAAATTTTCTGCTCCCCCGACTCACCCCGTCGCATCGCATCGCCTGCTCGCGCTATTACTTCGTTATCGGTTAGCATTGTTTCTGACGTTTTCTCTTTTTGCTCGGCTCCTAAGGGTCCTAGCGTGATGTTAAGTAGCCTATAGCCCCCCCCCCATGAATTGGGCTATCAAAAGCCAAAATAATTTTTCAAACGGGACTGGTAGTTCTAAAGGTTACCCCCTACATAATTTACCTTTTTACAAAATTAGTCTAAGTAGATTAGTTTTAACATCCAGTTCTTGCTTGAAGCTCTCTAGGTTGCCACTGAAATAATAATAATCAAAACTTAACATTTTTGGTTATCTCAGTGCTACCTCTTACCTATATTTTAATGTGTCATTTTATGTGGGTAACATCAAAAGCTCATCGCAAAAACAAAGTGTTTTCAATGATTTCGTGTATCGTATAATATTGAAAAACGCAAAACATGTGTACATGGAGGTTATAGAGAAAAATCATGTGTCTTTCAAACGGTTGAAAGGAAACTCAAAGTTTTAGAAACTTTACACGCAGGTGGTTCCGCTGCCGGTCTTCAGCGACAGTTCCGATGGCAGAAATACAACCTCTATGAAACTGGGTGGACTTTTTATCAACATTTCTAAATGTACACTGCTACAAAGATCTTTTGGCGCTCGAATGACTTTGACAGTGGGGCGCTGATGGCACAATTGCGCACAATTGTTTTGTGAAATGTCTTGAAAAAACAAGATGGCGGCGTTAATTCCGATTTTGGCCACGCGCCAAAAGAACCGAGTAGCTCTACTAGCGCTATATTTTACTCTAGTGTACTGTTGAACGTTACTCATGTGTCCATACGTACGTGGAGTAGATTCTTTAGCTGGTCCTTAGTTATTCCAGAGACACGCGCCGTCCACTCCGGGGTACGTGATCCGCTTGGAGAAAACGGTCGCCCAATACTTCCGTGGTTTGTTTATATACATGTCCTGTGCGCCTGTGTAAGTACTTACAGGGTTTCAATGATTGGCCGGAATGGTAATAATATTAGAATGGTATTAGAAATTAAAATACCTAATATTTAAATAGCTCATAGTTCCAATGAATTTTATTTGGAACTCGTTACTTTTAAATTGCTTCTAATAACCTTCTAAATACTTAATATATCTCGTAAATAAAAACAAAACATACAAGCCAAAATTCACAGTACCAGTAAGTATTTAAGATCATACACTTAATTACGTATCTTATCGTCACCAAAGTACTATGAATTTAGTCTACCCATTGAATTTCCCTCTACACTATAATATTTGCTTATAATTGGGCAAGTTTCGGGTGTCTAATTAATGTTAATGGCACACTATCAGTGTCACGTAGACGCAGCATAAGTCCTAACTAGATTCTGCGAACTGTGACACAGGGAACATGACGACTGCGCCCGATCATTATAACTTGCCCTGCCGCTGTTCGAGACACCGGATTCGACGTTAGTCTGCTTGAACTGAATACAATATATTCCTATGTTAATGAACAAGTATTATAAGTACACTTTGTAAACAAGCATATTATACATTTATTTACATAACCAAATTACAAGATGATTATTAACATTAACTAAATTAAATTAAAACTTAGATAGGCCTAAAAAAGGCCCTCGGGGCATTGTACCGAGGATGCTGGCGGCATTTCCTCGCTGAATTGCAATGCTGATGCGTTGCGCGAGAAAGCCGCCAGCTTTTCGGTCACCAGTTACATCAACTAGACGTAACGCGATTTCCGCAAATAACTTATGCGCACTGGGACCCCACGGACCGAGGGTCTCGACGCCAAAGGGCACAAAGTTGTACTCTCTGCCAAGGCCTCCATATTTAATAACTTTCAGAGTAATATTGAGTATGGAAATTTTTATGTTGTATGTGTATATATTTTAATAACTATTTTATTTTTAATGATAACTAAGTTTAGTTTCTTGTTTGGGAGCTTTGTGTTAACTTTGGTAAGCAATTAGAAGAATGAGATCGCCAAATAGGTCTTTTTAATTTTGGTGCCAGCACAATCTGCACATCGGGTTAGTTATTCTCAAAAACTTTATAAAATAACGTTGTACTAAGTAGGTCTTTTTTTTTTTGGTGGGAAATCATCAAATAACTTCTCCTGCTCTGAGCGGAGCGGGAAGGCGTGTCAGACTCTTACTGACTAAAACCCACCCGTATTCCTTCAGTTGCCCGTGTTGGCAGGGAAATCGGTTACCCTTTGGTACCTTCCCGCGACCCCGGCAGGCATCGGCCCTAGTGGACCCTTACGCTTGAGCTGACGACATCTCTTTGAGGCGCGCGTAGAATACAACGCGCCGTCGACCCGGGCCTGGTCCTTATCGGACGGCGAGCTACCCATTGCTCACCGTCCGCAAGCCTGCGCCTACGGTGGCCGGAAATTCGCCCGGGATTCCCGACGCCCAGGGAGTCTCCTGCGGCGGCTAGGGGCGAGAGGGCGCGAAATTTGCCTTTTCCTCAACCGTCCCGCCTCCTCCTTCGCGATAATTACTGCTTCGCAGAACGAGGTGACGGTTGCACATGCCCTCTCGCTCCGTACCATGGCCTGAACCAGGGCCGGACGCGAGAGATCTCTGCCACCGATCGCCTCCACGAGGACACGGCGGTGCTCTGCCCAAGCCGGGCAAACCTCCACCGTATCCTCCACCGTGTCCTCCGGGCGATCCACACAGTGGTGACATCCGGGCGTTTCCTTTCGCCTTATCCGACACAGGATCTTCCTGAAGCTGCCGTGTCTGGTAAGGACCTGCGTCAGGTGAAAGGTGAGGACGCCGTGGCGCCTCTCTAGCCACTCCTTACAGAGGGGACTTATCGCCGCAATCGTGGCGTGCCCAGCACTGGGTTGCGACAACCGTACTCTCCAAGTCGCCATGAGATCCCGCCGGAGCTCCGTCCGCTGTGCCGCGATTTCTCGCGGCAGCGGAGTTACGCCCCGGCGATTCACCTCCTCGCGCCACTCTCATACGTGCGCGAGGACTTTTGCCTCCAGATCCCATGGCGGCAATCCGGCAAGGAGGCTCGCTGCCTCACAGGAGACCGTGCGGTATCCCCGGATCATCCGGATGGCCACTACTACCCTTTGGGCCGCGCTCAACCGGCGGGCTGGCCGCAGCGCCAGGGAATGCGCCCATACAGAAGCCCCGTAGAGGGCCATGGACCACACGATCCCCACGTAGAGCAGGAGGCAGGAAGCGTTTGGACCTATATTGGGCAGGAGCCGCTTCAGTGCAGCTCCTGCCCGCTCCACTTTAGGAGCCAAACGTCGGAAGTCCTAAGTAGGTCTAAATATATCTGTTTAGAAAAAAAAAACCAAGCAATTGCGTGTCGGACCACGCACAATGAAGGGTTCCGTAGTTGGGATGAATTTATTCCAAAAACAAACCTAACATCATTGTTGAAAAACATGTTTTCCCATACATTTCAACTGCAAATGTAAGTTGGTCGACTATAACTCGTTGACTTGCAAAGCCACATATCTAAAAACAACCACTTAGCTGACAGGGGTCAGACATTCTAGCAAAAATTAGCACTTCAAAGCTTAATATTTCGCAAACGGATCCCTGAATCGAAAAATTGTTTTCAGAATCACGCAAAAATTTTGAGCAACTTTTCCAACGACACCCCACACAATGACATAGACGAGATAAAAAATCATCCCCACTTTACGTAAAGGAGCGGTACCCTAAAAAAATAATATTTTAAGTTGTTATTTTTTTATTGTTAGTCGTGATTAATATGTAGGTATGCCCATGCTAAATTACAGCTTTCTAGTACTAAGAGTCTCTGATCTTAGCCGCGGATAGACGGACAGACACAACCTTTCCCATTCTTTATTAACAACGAAACCCTAAAAGCTCTATGTTAATTCGAAGCACAAACATCAATCGAAACGTAGGCTGCATACTAATGTTACAATTTAGTATACGAGATGTTACAATTTTCTCGTACAATTTAAGTGCGAGCGGAAACTGTGCATCTTGTCCCTGCGTCTAGTCGCTGCAATAAGACACAGAGTAGTCGTTTGCATCTGCGTCTTGTCGCTGCGACTAGTCGCAAAGCTGTCGTGCGCATCTGCGTCTTGTCGCTGCGACTAGACGAAAAGCTGTCATTTGCACCTGCAACTAGTCATTCGACAGAAATCGTGCAGGAAGCAATCATTTTCTTTGAGTATTCGAGAGAGATGATCGTGTTGTTTATCTTGTGAGTGAATATGGAGCCTGCAGTGGCACTTGCCTTGGTGCTTATCAAGAAAGGCGAAGGCTCAGAATACGCGCTCACAGGAAGACTAACGCTGCCCTGTCGCATGCGATTGTCATCGGGTATTCGCGAGCACCATGCGTCTAGTCGCAGCAACAAGTAGCGAGAGAGACTGCAAGTCGACGCCAAGTGTGCGGAGATTTAAACAAAATATGTGAGGAGGAGTATCCTATTCTATTCTATGAAAATTGTCGACCGCAGCCTGTCGTTGCGTCTAGTCGCCGAGCTGTCACCGTCACATGCGTGTCGCATAGTGTGCGCCATGTCTTAGACAGAAAGCTTATTATCGTAACAGTTCTCGGTAACGCTGCTTGCAAAGGCAAATGTCAAAGTTATGTCAAGTGCATAGTACATTTCCATCCATGTTTAGTTCTATATTTCTCTGCCAACAGGATATAATGGTCAATTACTACAATACGACGTATCAGAATGACAAATGTCAATGTACAATTTCTTACATAATTCGTCAGTACGCTTACTTAGAACTCTGATTTACGTGATATTTATTTAAAACTCATAGAGGACTAGTAAGTAAGTAACCTAATAGTATATTTCTGGATAGGTTTTAGCATATTTCGTCTACGCGAGCAGAGCCGCTACTGAACTGCTCTCAAAACGATGAAGGAAAACATCGTGAGGAAACCGTCATGTCCTAGAACCAAAAACTCGAAGACATGTGACGTCTACCAACCCGCATTGGACCCGCGTGGTGGATTACGGCCCATTCCCTCTCAACGAGACTTCTCTCGTTGAGAGACACAACACGTTGGCACAGGTCTTCACCTGTGTTCCAACAGTGGGAACATAATAGGCTGATTATGAGTAGAGCCGAAGGCACAGCTAGCATATAAAATAAATAGGCTTACACAATTTCCTTATATTTAGCTATAAATACAACAGTTTCAGTGTCGAGAAAGTCGCGTTTGTATTTACGACGTTTTTCATTTCTTCGGCACAGTTGAATTAACATTTTCATGGTTCGGCAGCAAACGGCATAAAACCTTGCTCATTAGACATCGCCAGGTGAACTTTACGCTTTGGTGCGCTATCGAAATTATAGTCCCCAATTCCGCATTAAACTCGAAAATTCAGCGACGGGGAAGTTTTCCTTTACTTTTCTTTATTTTATTTTGGTTTTGTGAACACCGTTAATAAGAAAAAAACCGGCCAAGTGCGTGTCAGATCACGGACAGTGAAGAATTCCGTAGTTGGGATGAATATTAACGCGTTTATTTTTTGTTTTTATCGACCACAAAATCAAATTAATTTTTTGCGGTTGGCAAATCTCAAAAAATAAATATTTAGTTCCTACATGTACTTTTTCGAAGAATGATTTGTATTCTAAGTAGGCAAGACCTTGTCATCGCTTGTCTTGTGCTCAAAAAGCTTGCTTGCTTGTGTATGTCCTATTTATTTATTTGTTTTTGTTTGCGCACCAAATTGTGAGTAGCTGAGTATTTTTTAGAGCTGTATTATTAAAATAAATCTTTTGTAATCATAAATGATAAATGATTTTATTTCTGTAAGTAGGTTTTTACAAACACTTTTACACGTCAAACATATTTTTTTAAACTAGATGAGGTCGGCGTTTCTTATCTGACTACTCTGAGAAGAAAGGCCAAAACAAACTTAGAGGTCACAGTCTCTTTTAAAGTCCAGACATAATCTTGGTCAGATCATGTGAAGACCATGTCGATTGGTGTCTGAAATGGTCTTTTGATGAAAGAACCACACAGATTGAGTGGACCTGTCCAGTCAGTGCACGCATTTGTCAGTAGTTGTGCAGCTCAACTCAGAACTAAAGGAGCTCAATGATTCAACGAACAATACCGAAGAAAGGACATTTGGCTAGGCCGCAAAAAATTACTCAAACTGCCAGACCATGTTAAAAACTAACTGACAAACATCTAAAGATACAAATTTTCACATTTATAATATAAACTGGGATGTGCTAAAACTGACCAGACTTATTACCACTGCAGTTATGCTTAAAGATGTAGCTGAGCCATGGAAGGTTGCTGAAGTCATCATGATAGCGAAGTTTGGGAAGCCACTCCATGAAGCATCATCATATAGACCCATTTCCATGTTGCCCGTATTATCAAAACTATTTGAAAAACTGTTATTAAAACGGTTAAAATCGCGTTATACCGAAGTGTTGGCGTGTCAAAACATCGTGATTCCAGTCTGTGCTTTAACTAAGTTAAATATTATTGTATTATCATTATGTAGTACCTGTGTGTACTTATGAATCTATTTTCCTTCTTTCTTTGTTACATATTTGCCAGAGCTGTTTATAATTATTTCATTATTAATCTCGAAAAACAGGCGATTACCGGCAGAGGCCGATGATTATGGGCGCATACCTAATTCGGTGCTGTTTTCCCATTCTTCAGAGGAATAATGGGAAAACAGCAAAACTTTAGCGAACTATTTATGCTTATAGATTAGCTATTAATAAACTATTTCAATTAGCCCATTTGCTATCAATAATTACTATAAATAACACACATAAACACACGCCTTGTTTCCCCGAAGGGTTGGGCAGAGGTGTACCTGTAGTACACCCACATTTTGCCAGTTATGTTACTATGAATATAGGTGTGAATTGTCTTTTATTACATTCTGCTCACAGCAGTCAAGAAGCACGACAGCTCGTGTCACTATGAAGTTCTTTGATACTCTTATTATATAGTATACTTATAGTAATTGTCGCGTTACTCGTCGCGTTGTGTTCTGCGCAACCGGTTGACAGTTCAGCACCCAGCTCACCGTCCGGTAAGGACCAGGCCCGGGTCGACGGCGCGTTGTATTCCACGCGCGCCTCAAAGAGATGTCGTCAGCACATAGGTAGGGGTCCACTAGGGCCGATGCCTGCCGGGGTCGCGGGAAGGTACTTATGGGTCACCGAGGCCCCCGCAACACAGGCAACAGGAAGGAATACGGGTGGGTTTTAGTCAGTAAGAGTCTGACACACCCTCCCGGTCCGCCCAGAGCGGGAGAAGTTATTTGATGATTTCCCACCCTCAAAAAAAAAAAACTTAGTCAACCAAAAACATCTTTTCATATTAGGGTCAAGAAACCAAGTACTGTTGTAGACGAATGCGACTGCGAAAAAAATCATTATTGGGCCGGTACTAAATGCGTTACCTGCGATGAGTAAGTACAATTTATTCCGTAATGTCTGTTTTTCTCTACCTCTATCTAGGATATTTTTGTAAACTACCTGAGCTGTTAAAACATATAGATATATCCGTAAAGAGTGCTGCACAAATCGTATAAGATTTCTAAATCGATTAAATCAATTTTTGTTTCTTTTGAGATTATCTACGATCATCAATCATGAATCATCGACCATCTTATTTAGTTTCACCCAAACTTACCTGGGAACTTACCTGATTTTTAGAACAAAAATCAACACAAATATAGGTAGTTAGTGATAATTAGTTAGTGACATGCCATGTCATTTCATGCTGTGCTGTGATTAGTTGACTGATTTATCAGCTGCCAATCAGATCACTTGACAGATTTTAATTTTGACATGACTTTTTTTTCTTTCTCGTAAGGTCACGTGACTAACAAAATGACCACCTTTTGCAATGGATCCCTCGATCGAAAAAAAATCATAACAAACCCCCAATATGTTTAATAAGACCTATCCAACTATACACACACAATGGAAGAAACGAGTAAAAAAACAACATCCCATCTTACCTGTATATTTTTTTTTTTGGGTGGGAAATCATCAAATAATTTCTCCGAAAGAAGGGGGGTGTGTCAGACTCTAACTCACGGAGCGGTTTTCACCCGCGCCCGCCACGGTGGTGGAGCTGTGGTTTTATTTCTAAACTCACGAGACCGGTGATTTGCGCGGTCACGCAGCCGTCGCGGTTGAGATCGCAAGACGGGTGATTAAACGATCAGTTGAGGTCCAGACATACCAGAAACGAGCTGTTGCGTTATACTCACTTTAAAGAAGAATAAAAAAAAAGGCCCAAAAGGTTCTGGGTGCATCCACTGATTCAGGATAGAGATCACTAGTGCAAAATGGCGTCGGATTTCTGTACCCGCCGCCCCGCCAGTTACTGCGGTCGCCCGCCAAACGATCGCACGCGGGCGCAACCCGCCAAACGCCGGCGCGGCGGGTGACTGCCGTCCGCGCGATTCTACAAGTTGCCCGCCGGTGCCGCGGGACCCGCAAACAACCGCGCCGCGGGTGTAAAACGCGTTGTGAAATGTACTCTCACTTTTGCATATAAATCTACATCCTACAGAAGCTGCGGGCCCGCAAACGCGGCGGGCGCGGGTGAAAACCGCTCCGTGAGTTCTTAGCCTTACTGACCCACCCGTATTCCTTCCGTTGCCTGTGTTGCAGGGGACTTGGTGACCCATTAGTACCTTCCCGCGACCCTGTTGCCTGTATCAGATCAGTCAAAAAAAATGTTTTCTAGATTTGTAGGCGTGATTACTATGTATGGGCATACATGCCAAATTACAGCTTTTTAGTACCAAGTCTCCGAGTTAAACCGCGGACAGTCAGTCTGACAGACAGACTTGACTATAATAAGGGTTCTTTGTTTTACTACGGAACCCCAAAAATTAATTGTATTGCCATTAAACATCAAGATTTTTAAAATGTGTTTATTATATTAAAGTTGCAGTAACTCTCGCTAATAAATTCGAAAACAGCGGAAAGTTGAAAAAGCTTTTCAGATATTCATGGCATTAAATAATAATCAAACGAGTTGATATTGAAGTTAAATACTTCATATATCAGCAACGATGAACAACGAAAACATTCAACAAACAATTTTGTATCAATCCGAACAATAAATCATTTGTACATTTTAAAAGATAAATTCGCCATTTATTTGAGTACAAAACTGTTTCATAAATGGGTACTTGTTGAATTTCTTGCACTTGAGCAAGACTTGAGCCTGTAATTAGTTTTGGATTGGTGGCGGCGCGAACGGTGGACGGAGCAAAAATCACAAAGGCCTATTATAACGGATTTAGGGAGGAATTGTCGCCACTGTCCGGATTCCAGACTACGGACACTTGAATTAATGAGACTACTTCACAAATCATAAAATAGCTGGCAACTGTATTCTCCGGCTAATAACTTATTTTCAGTCACAGTTTTAATCTGACTTTAAAAAGGCTTGAGTTGAAATGAAAATCTTTTACGTTTAATGGGTTATGGCGGGGACGGATGTAAGGAAAATGATTTTGAATTTTGGTATGAAAAATAGAACCCCTCTTTTATTACTTACCTACTTGTTGGCGACGACAAGAAGACTGTTTGCGACGACAACTAATTGTAAATAATTATAATTAAACTATAAAGATTAAAGTAATCAAGTTAATTGATGTAGGTATAAACAATTTACACCATAAGTTGTATCTAATAGCATATGGTTAGTTTGATTACCTGTTTTCTGCTATTTCTTAGTTATATATAAGTTACAATAGGGCTTATTGTAAACTGATTAGTGGGATAATAACTAATAAAATTGTAGAAAGTTATTACCCTAAAATACTCCCATGGTCAAGTAAACACACTAACTTTCTTACGATCAGTTACCCATACACACATAGGTAAAAATGGACTCACCCGAGAGCAGGTAGGTTGCAACCTGTCGGGAGCAAGATCCGACTTGACCGACCTGATCCTGAGATTTTTGTTTTAATAATAGTAGGGCCACCCGCTACTTGTACCATGGTAATTTACAATATAAAAACCGGATGAGTGCGCGTCGGACTCGCCCACCGAGAATTCCGTACAAATTTGTAGGTACATATTATAAATAGTTCAGGAATCGAGTCCCGCAGTTTTTTCCGAGCTTTTCTCGAAAATCAGTTTCCAAAACCTATACTAACCTATACTATAACTTATATTATTTTTATACTAACAGTTAATACCTAAATAAGTTAGGTAACCTAATCAAAGTTGTTTTTTACTTATATCAAATTTAATCCAGATTTGTAAGTGGTGACTGAAAAAAGAATGGTATTTTAAATAAAGACTATATTTTTTATGATTTAATTGCAAATGTATAGTTTTCAGATGTTTTCCCTGTACCTACTTGTGTAGTATAACACGATATTACTTGCCAAATTTCATAGTTCTAGGTCAACGGCAAGTATCCAATATATTTTGATTCCCTTGAGACTGTCGAAATATACGTTTTTTGCGGCATAAACGGCCGCAAAAAACGTATATTTCGACGCATATCTATAAACGCATATCTTTTAGAAGTTCGATTTTTTCACAGCTTCAAGGTACTGTAGACTTGAGTATATGGTTTTAATTTCAACGCGTTCTTGAGATAAAGGGTCTTGACAGACAGACGGACAACAAAGTGATCCTATAAGGGTTCCGTTTTTTCCTTTTCAGGTACGGAACCCTTAAAAGGACAAAATGGGGCCAAACACAGTTCAGTATGCAGCTCAATAGGAATAAGTAGCAAGTGTTATGTAATAAATCTACAGTGCAAATCACGAGGAGTTTTTAATAAAGTCCCCTACACTACCTATGTTTGCTTGCATGGATTACAAGACTTCTGCGTGACGAATGAGTCAGACAACATAAATTTATTCCAATTTTATGATAAGTGTCTATCTATCGTTGTAACCTTGTTATCTCAATGTATTAAGCTAGACTACCAAAATAACAAAATTAAAAATAATTTATTCATTAGTATTTTTTAAATAGATAAACATTAAAGTAAGTTACGTGGAAAAGGATCAAAATATTGAATACTTGCTTTGCAGTCCAGTTGTCCTGAATTTAAATTGAATCCGAAAGCAACCAATGAACTGAACCTGGTAAGGATATTCCTACCTATTTGTACTTCATAAATATTTGTTAATCTTAGATCCATGGTATCTTTGAGTATATATACAAATCTATTTAGCAACCTACAGTTCTGTTCAGTGTATGCTTGAATGAGTAACCCCATAACATCCTCACAATCTTTCACATGAATCATATTCGTTCAATTTCGTCAAGCAGAGCCGTAACTTTCGCTGAAGTGGCCCCGGGGCAGGACAAAAATGGGGCCTCGTTAATCAATAATTTTCAATGCTTGGAAGGGAACAAAAATACTTTATAATAGGCATTATTAAAAAAAAATACTCCCTGGTGATGCCCCATGTTAGTTCCGGTCCTGTACGTCAAGTCAAACGAATTGACGTTTCGTCGAATTGTTTCCTATGATAGAATTACTTTCACTAATTTAACATTCTTTTTGATAATACTTGACCAATTCCTCAATCTAGAGGTCCTTAAAGACCCTTTAATTACCAAACGCCTGTCATGTTACTTCTGCTCGACACTAGGAGGCAACAATTTGCCTTCAGTTGGCCACAGTAAGCATTTTGGCACGCATTTTCATGGTCGGCACGTTTCATTTGTCAAACTGTCACCTTGCCGCAATGGTGTTAAATGACAATTAATATCATAACATGACAAATGTTTTGACAGGGTTCAAAGGCTGTAATGTTGGTAGGCTGTGATTATTTGAAATACAGCAGGTTCTCAATTCATGAGTAGTAATAATATAGGTAGTAGATCCCAATGATGAGTACCTTCTGAGACTACGAAATAATATCCTTGATGAAATGTTTCAGTAGCTCTTATAAAAAAGTACCTACTAAGCAAAGACGTCGTTTTATACCTCAAGATACCCTAAAGTTAGGTCTCATTCTCCCCCTCCGAACTAGATAAATGGTCGTCCTACTTATAGGTTTTTTTTATATTTTTATTGGATGGTAAATTATCAAATAACTTCTCCCGCTCTGGGCGGGGCAGGAGGGTGCGTCAGACTCTTACTGACTAAAACCCACCCATGTTCCTTCCGTTGCCTGTTTTGCCAGGGGCCTCGGTAACCCTTTCGTACCTTCCCGGGAACTTATAGGTCTATATAACTATTTCCGCCAAAACTTGTTATAGTTCTGTTATAGCTTAATACTATTTTAATAGCTTAAATTTTTGCGCAACGGGCGCTTCTTCCACAAACAGACTTAGTAAATATTACAACAATACCGATGCGGGCCACACGCTGACAACTAATCCCCTTCAAAGATACTCGAATACAATTACTGAACCACAATTAGTTTATCAAATTAATTCCTACGTACAGACAGACAGCCTATAATTACGTTGTGTGTATGCTACAACCTATTTGTAATCAAAACATTACGATGTCAATACTCCTTTAAGTAACTTTACGTAATTAGAATCTAGAATGAAAACAAAAGAAGATTGTTAGCATTGAAATGTAATAATTTTCGTTGATTGTTACTTTCCATGTTCAGAGCTAGGGTTTTCTGAGAAACCAGACCAGATGTTCCATCATGTGACTACTACCACCACGCAGTTGTTTGATAGGCCTGGTCTGGGAATTAGAGGTACCTACACATATACTTCATTTTGCCAATACGTAATGAAACTCTTAGTGTCACAAGCGATAGTTCAGAACTTGACTATTAGTTGGACAATCGCCCCACTTTCACCCACCTATCACGTTAAAAACCCAACCGAGTCTGACAAACGGCGTCACAAATGGTACAACAATGCAGTATCCCACTGCTACCGTGGCACCTCACTGGTATTTTCATCGAGCGTGGCGACACAGTGACAAGTTATCGGTGGCACAAAGCCGACGCAGTCACCGTCAGCTTGCAGTGCCGCTATTCACCGTTCGCTCAAATGCACTATATCATCCACTGTGCCCTGAGTGGTTGAATGGGTGACGCTTTTTTCCATTAGGAGAGTTTGTATAAGTTCTTTTTATTTGATATCGGCGGGAATGATATAAGGCGTGGCTTATGTAGGTGGCATTTCTTAATGGTTGATTTTCGAGTTGTATCAACTCGGCCTGTTACAGTTCTGTGACGAGTCTCCAAATTCAACAAACCACTAGGTTTTCAGCCTGAGCCCTTGCAGTAGTGTCGCTGTATTTGTTGTTCATAATTTTCAAATTCATAATTTTAATTTTATGTTTATTTTTATTTTTGCCGGCTATCGCTGAAAACCAGCCCTGGGGCTCTGTCTAGGGTCGTAGCATATGCTGAGCGATGGGCGTTTTGCGTGGATGTGACGCATATTTTCCCCCAAATTGTTTCTTTTTTGTATTTGTGTTCATTCTTTGTGTCATGTTTACCGCAAATAAACGTATTATCTTTATTTTTTTTCTTTTTACATAAAATCTATGCTTCTGCTTCGGAAATTAAAGAAAAAAAGAATAATGTTTATTTGGACACAGTTCGTGAAACACAAAATACGCTTAACAAAAAAAAAATCGGCCCAGTGTGTGTCGGACCACGCACAATGAAGGGTTCCGTAGTAGAACCCCAAGTTCCCAAGAACAAACTTATCATTGTAGTTAAAAAACATGTTCCCTTTTGCATTCCAACTGCAAATGTAAGTTTGTACGCACAATATTGAGATATTTACCATGTTATTTTAAGATCATAGATTTTTTTATAAGTTTTCCTGTAATGTAGTAAAGAACTATTTCTGTATTTTTCAAAGTTTTAGGCTCAGTAGTTTCGGAGATATAATAAAATATTAATTAATCATTTAAAAAATATTTATTTTTTAAATAAAAATCATATACATCTCAAATCCTTACAACATGCCTTTTCATTTCATACGTCACACCGTACAGTTTTCATTTCTTTTTTTTACATTTATTTTTTTATTTAAACTGCTCGCACACAATTAGGTACAAAGGCGGACTTAAAGCCTTAGGCATTTTCTACCAGTCAACCAAGGGTGGAAAGAGATGAGATGGCAGGTGCTCTGAGAGGAAATAATAATGATGAAAAATATTAAAGATAACTTATTAGATTATAAATAGAATAGGTACAGAAGTACATAAATATGTTACAAACTTATAATACAAGTATATACATATTTACTACAATATATACCCACATTATACATATATATACAAATTCAAGGAAAAGAGATACCTACATAATTGAGATGACTACGCTATTTGTTTTGAAAATCACTCTGCAATTTCCGCTTTGACCGTCCTGATATCAAGAGGGAGCGCATTCCAGAGAAGAATGGACTGAATATGAAAGGAAGAATGAACAAAGTCAGAAGTATGAGAAGGAAAGAGTAGAAGAAGATTGTTGGAAGGACATTCTAATTTTTCGATATTATAATTTGCGCCCCTTTTGGGGCAAATCTCCATATTCAATATTCATTTATTTTCGTGACACGTCCGTGTTTGGGTAACTGAAGTTCAAATGTGAACCAAAGTTCAATCTAATCGGTCCTGTAGGAGCAAATCGGCTGTGAGAGACGGACATATAGACAGACAGACACACGAGTGTTCCTATAAGGGTTCCGTCTTTTCCTATTGAGGTACGGAACCCAAAAAAGTGAAAATAATGTTTTAACAACAACAATGTGAGCCTCACGATTGCGTCAAAAGGTAAATTACTTTTAGAATGGACAGTTATTTCAGTTTACTTATAAATTTTTGAAGTAGATATCTTGATAATACATTAAGAAAACATTTTGACTTGACTTTGACTAAATTGATTGATTATTTAGAAAGTTAATAAAGAAAGTTAATACCAGTCTCTAATAAACATAAAGACAAATGACAAGCGTTTTACAATGGCTTTAAAGGCACAAATAAAATACGAACCTAATTCTACCGAACAATAGTTTAACCGTTTGACAGACAAAAGGTGGCACGTGATGAAGAAAGGGGTGTTACTAACCCGAATCCGCTCCGTCTTCCGTGTGACGCGCCTAATTGTAGATGACGAAGGTAACAGGTTAATTTGTTATCAAAGAGATTGTAAGATCAAGTTTTGAAGTGACACTTTGAGAGGCGACCTGCTTTTGACTTTAGACGGTGATAAATTGTTGTACGAGTATAACAACTGTATTCGTGACCTTTTAAGTTTGTAGGGAAATATTGAACAAATTGTGATCACTCAACTTTTCTGATTGAATTTTGCGAAAAGGTTGTAAACATTTTTACTAAATTAATTAGTCATTCTCCATAGCTTAGGTACTTATATATATAACGTTTACTTAATAAAACAATATAGGCTCTCTTGTTATCAGAGTAAGTCGGCTTTTCCTGCAAAAACGCCGAATCTCTAAAAAAGATAAACACACTACGACTCCACTACTTCGATCTTTGGAATTGTCAATACTGTACTTTCGCCCAGCTAATAACGAGTAGCCAGTAATGACCACGTCAGTCGAACCTGTCAGTGGCATTCTGAGATCTATTAAAATGCAAGTGTACGGACACTCAGGCCACTGGTAACTAAGACATGGTGGAGGCACCACACTCGCATTTGCTCTCACTATATATGTGTTGTATTTATTTTAAATGGGACAGCTTTGGCACAATACGATGGGTACATAAAACATCAATATTGCCCGGGCCGGGGTCTCGCGGCCGTCAAATATCCCCGGGTAAGTTATGATACTGACGTTATGCTAATGCGGTCTCATCACGGCGTAAATTTGCACATCATTTGCCGACTTGTTATATATATTTTAACAAAGTTTCCGCTACTTTTGTACTTAAACGGGCCTTTTGGATGGATTTTAAATGTAAATTATATTGAAATTAAGCACAGACCTTGGTTATGATATACATTTATTGTGTTTTGTTCAGAATGGAATTGTCGCTGGCCCATATTTTTATGAAATCAATATAATAAAAGATTATACCATTTTTTACATAAAATAATTTATTTGTAATAAACTTTACAACGTACGTTATTGACAATGGAAAATAAAAACCAGAATTCTAAAAACAGAAATGTACTAAGGGCTGTCTGTTCTCCCGCTCAAGGCGATATCTGTCAATGCCCAAAGTAATACACGAAAAATACCAAGACTAAGCGCGTAGAGGTTCGTAGCGCGTAGCACTTCGTAGCCATTGTCTACCATTCGTCGCAGATAATAAAAGGAAACTAGGAAGCTATTTATCCCTACTATGTACTACTAATGCGGAGGATTAGTATGCACTAGTACCTAGCATCCTATAACAATAGGTATATACTGTATCACTGATGTGCTACTGCTAAGAGATAATTCTCGTAGCGTTCTCGTATTCTAACTTCTTAAGAATCATAACTAATATCATTAATCTTGAGTTCTCTCCACCGATCTTAGTTCTTATCCCAATGTATACCTACAAAGAAAACCATGCACAGCTGCTAATAATATTGAGAAAACAATAAATAAATAGGTAATTACGGCATCATTCATCTCGGCAGTAAAACGGTCCCGATCAATACTCCCGTGTCATCCATTAAGGTGGCTCGTTGTGAAGTATATTGAAGTATCGGTCCACACTCGCTGCAATTACGATACAGCTTTGCTACTTAATAAGTACTTGTCATTGAACAATGAAGGTTTAAATTCTCGTTACAACACTTTGATATCTACACTTTAATTATTACATTTTTGTCGAGATGAGGACATAATAATTATATTTTTTTGACATGTGCATATAATACAGCACTGTTAAAAAAGGGAGCGATTTGTATGGCACCCACTGTTTTTAATAAAATACCCCTTAGTATAAGATAGCTAGCGTTACATAAATTTAAAAAGGACTTTACAAAATTACTTGTGGATAAATGTTATTATTCATTAACCGATTTTGTAGCAGATAAGTTACCTAATTGAATTCATTCTCAATTTTATTAATTATAATTGTAACTTGTTATTATGATGTTTTGACTATTATTTGTACTTCTTTTTTATAATTGTGACATGTTATAATGATCTTTTATTACTAATTGGACTGTGACATGTTTACTCTACTTACCTACAATTTAAATTTATATAAAGATTTTATTGTGATAATTATAATTATTTGAAAATTAAATCATTTAAATTAAATTTTTCTAAAGATTTGCATGCCATGACGTTTGGCAAATATCTATTAAGCACAACTACTTTGTTTATATTTTGTCATCCTACATATATGCACCTACGTGTGTGTGTATGTATACACATTTTTTTGCGAATAAATTTTATTATTTTTTTTTACATATAAAATATATTTTTAAATATTTCTTTAAAAAGGTATAAAAAAACATTTAAAAATATAAAAAAATAGTGGTCCGCCGGTGTCGGGAGCAGGGTCCAAGCTACCGATGGTTAGGGCTCCAGAGATAGGAACCTCCTCACAATGCGAGCCGTATCGAGGAGTACCGCTTTCTGAATCAGACCCTTGATCCAGCCGCCTAACGAGAGCCTCGAGAGATGTTGGTTGAGGCTTTCAGCCATCAGGCCATTGGCCGTTACGACAATCGGCACAATGATAGCCGAGTTGACATTCCACATGTCAACAACCTCGTGTGCTAAGTCGAGATATTTTATTTGTTTCTCTTTCTCAGCTTTCACGAGGTTTTCGTCATGTGGAATGGTAACATCGACTATCATTGCGCGGCGCGCTAATCGATCTGTCACCACTATATCAGGCTTATTGGCGACAATAGTCCTGTCAGTAATGGTAGACCGATCCCAGTACAACGTGACATGGTCATTTTCGAGAATTGGGTCGGGCACATATGTGTAATACGGTACCTCAGAGTTCACAAGTATATATTTCAAAGCAAGTTGCTGGTGAATAATCCTAGCCACTTGGTTATCTCTGTGCAAGTACTCGCCGTTAGCCAAACGAGAACAACAAGAGATAATATGTCTGATAGACTCACCCGGACGGTGGCATGCCCGACACACGTCAACCGTCCCGTCCTTTATAATATGTCTCCGGTAGTTATTCGTCAAGATAACTTCGTCTATAATTGCACAGACAAAACCTTCAGTAGCCAGGATACGGACGCTAAGAAATCTACATGGGGCTCATGAAGAGCCCGATAGAAGCGCCCGTGTAGCTCCTTGCTTTGCCATATCTCCATGCGGTCATCCGTGGTAAGTACCACAGGTTTGCGCTAGTTCTCTTTAGCCATGGAAAGTGGGGTGAGCCCCTTGTCCACTGCAACCACATCACGGTGCATACCCATGCACTTCGGTTTTCAAAAAATATTCCCTGAGACTGCATATCTTGCGGTTGTGGAGGGTCTTTGCATTTAAAAAGCCTCGACCTCCGCACTTCCGCGGGATGTAGGTACACTCTCATCACCGATGATCGTGGGTGTTGCATCCGGTTTGCGATCAACAGTGTACGGACCCTGCTATCCAGGGCGTCGAGTTCGGTCCGAGTCCATTTGAGTATGCCGAAAGAGTACATCAAAACCGGCACGACCCAACCGTTGAAGGCGCGCACCTTGTTTCCGCCTGAAAGAAGACTAATTACTACCTTCTTCAGGCGACCAAAAAAGCGCTCCTTCAACGATTGATTCATGTCAGTAACGTTGATGCCTAATGCTTCCGACATACCCAAATATGTGTATGGAATCCGAAAGTCGAATTCCCTCGGATTCCATAATTTCCCCTCGCTTCACATGCGTGATTGCACATTTGTCCACACCAAATTCCATTCTGATGGCGCCACTGAAAGTTTCAGTTACCTTCAGTAGCTCCATCAGTTGCAAAGATTTTCAAGTCATCCATGTAGAGGAGGTGAGATATGACCTGACCATCTCTCCTCAACCGATAGCCTAGACCTGAATCCGCCAGCAATGCGCTTAGAGGGTTAAGGGCTAAGCAGAACCAAAGTGGACTCATACTGTCGCCCTGAAATATTCCCCTTTTAATCCACACAGGCTCATCATTCCCCTAGATCTGTCGACACCCCGGATAGCGAAGGACTGTCCTCCATTGCCCCATACACGATTCAAGGAAGGTGCATAGAGTCGTATCTATCTTGTACAACTCCAGCACCCTCATGAGCCATGTATGTGGCACCGAGTCGTAGGCCTTCTTGTAATCTATCCAGCAACTCGACAGATCCTTGCGGGATCGACGAACCTGTTGGCTAATGGCCATGTCGATAAGGAGTATTTCCTTAGTACCGCGGGACCCGTTCCTACAACCATTTTGAGAGGCAGACATAATTGAATTATTGTCAATGTGAGTATTAATTTTCGCTCTCAAAATGGATGTAAGAAGTTTATAGACCGTCGACAAACATGTGATCGGTCTATAATTATTGGGTTCCGCGGGACTACCTGACTTATGGAGCAGGTGGGTAACGCCTGTTGTTAGAAATTGTGGTAGCGACCCAGATTCTAAGGATGACTGGAACTGAGATGCCAGGCAAGTGTGTGAACTAGTTAGCCATTTCAGCCAAAAATTGTGCAGTCCATCCGGTCCCGGTGATTTCAATTCAGTAACGGACGGACCGCACTGGCTGTGTCTGATGGCGTAATTACTATACGAGTAACTTCCATTTCTGGTATAGTGCTACACACTCGCTCGACATCCCGCATCCAGTTAGCCTCAGCGTGACAGACAGGCGCCGACCAGATGCTGCGCCAAAATACACTCGTGTCGGCATCATCCGGGTGGCACATGTCTGCCACATTTTGCTCAGTTCGCTCCCAAGCTCTATATACCCACCTTTCATCGTTCTGGAACATGCGATTTTGCGTGTATCGATCAACTCGCCGCTTATACCGCCGAATACAGCTCGCCCATGCACAAACTTTCTGCTTCAGGAAGTCGATGCGCTCTGTGACACGGGACATGTATTCTCGAGGGCTGATTCCAGTTCCCGAGAATGCCAGGCGCCTCACAAAGCGCATCACTCGTGGTCGTGTATTGCCCTCCCTGAAGCAATAGTTTGCCGATGCGTACCCTGGTCCCATCGATACGACGCTGGATACTGCACTGCCAAGCCGGTACGGCTGGTTTTGGTCGAGTAGCTTCGTCACAGTTTGGGAACTTAACGTTCGCTTAACGACATGCCGCAACAGCTGCGCAATACAGGATCAAGTGTGTATCAACGAGATCCTCACTGCTCTCGAAAAAATCCTTAAGCAGCGAGTCCAAGGCACACACCAGCGCCCTATTTTTCTTGTGCATAGGTAGGCGTAGTATTCGGGGTCTAAGTTCGGTTGGAGTGGACCTATACTCGCGTAACCTCCTCATTCGGACGTTGCACTGGCTACTTACTGTGGCAGCCCTATCATCCTCCTCTTCAACACCGTGATTGGACCGCGGCGGGATTACATCAATAATTGGAGCATGTGCCGCGGTTTGTGCCGGAGTCGAGACGATATAGTTGCTCAGTACCTCTGAACGCAGCCTATCAAGTGCGGCATCGTCCAATCTACGATTGCGTTTGATGACCCGCACCTGATCCGATAATCGTTGGGCTGAGACATTGACGGTTGGCTCTAGTTCCTGAAACAGAGACAGCATCCCAACAGGGTACGCAGTGAAGTTAGTTCCCCCCTCTGTAGACCCCTTAGAATATAGAAAGAACCAGAAGCCGCGAACACGTCTAATACTGAAGCGTCAAAAACTACTCCTAAATAGAGTAGTTTGACGCGCAGCCGATCAGTTACTCTGTGAACGTCGTATCGTGTAATGTGTTTTACCGGTGTGCAATTTTATTTAATTATGCCGTCTAGTCTCGTTCATACCTGTAAAAATGCAGCGGAGCTAAAAAATAAACAGGATGGGATCACATTATTCGTTGTAGTGTTAAACAACTCAAAAAAAAAACCCGACTTGAAAAATAAAGGTTATCAATGCAACCCGTATGACGATTTTGTTAGAATTGCGTAACATTCATAATAGGTACTATGTTAGACTATTAGGATTTCTAGAGGGGGCGGGTGTATGAAATTATGTATCTATGAAAAGACCAATTGTGATTTTATTATTTATATTATCAATACTCTCAACGTTTACCCCAAAACGGGTTCATAATGTCCGAGCTAGCAACATTACGCGGGTGGGAAGTGAGGCGGGCGCGGGACGCTTGTCTTGATTTTGGACACAGCGTTCGGCTTGCAATGACAGTTGAACGCGGATTCTAGTTATTTCTATATTCTAAGGTAGGTATATTCCATAATATGCGCGCATGACGTTCTCGTTCATAGACTGAGTCCATCTCATGCGCTGCACACAACCACCGGCAGCGGGGACCCGGCTCGGGGCCGGTTGGCCCCTAAGTCCCAAGCTCTTCGGTGGCCGGCCTCTCCCCTGCCGACGTACAGGTGTTGGCGACGTCGGCGGGAAAAATACTCGTCGCTCGAGCTCGACGCAACTACCGCGGCCGGTGTAATCACTGCACTCACAGTGGGGCTGGATACCGGCGGCGCACAGTGGAACGAATGTATGGGAGCGGTTGGACGTAGACATGTCCGAAAAATAAGAGTAAAATTATGCCAAACTAATGATGCCATCTTATTCGATTACTTAATGCCTTCATAAATTGTGGTGATGAATTTCTTCATAACTCCCATATTTCGGGAGTAATTTGAGAAAATGTGAAATTTTACTATGAAAATGAGTGTATCGAGCTCTCTCCCTCCTGATTCCGGGCTTGTTTCAAGTAGCGGTCTCTAATATCGTAATGCTATTACTAAGAGCTATATTTAATACTAAGACACATAGTGCGCCAAATGTGCACTTTCTGGGATAAAAGGAAATGAAAATTTAAAAAAAAAAACGTTTTTTCCCCATTTGTATTTACTTTAAACCGCAGACAGACTTATTAAGAGGTCTATAAATATATTATATATATACAGAAATATATATTAACAAAAATATTCACAAGAACTGATGAGAGTATGACTTTTAAGTAAGTTGATAATAAATTACCTAGTTTCATTAAAAGTACAATAAATAATTAAGATGTAAGCTCTAATTTACTAAGTTACACATTTTAAAACAATAACATCATTTAATTATCTTCGTCATCATCATCATCATCAATTAATTCAAATTAAGAATCGATGTCCGCTAAATCATTTATGTTAACAAATTCGATATCACTTTTCTCAGAATCCGTAAGCTCATAAAATTCCTTAAAAGAAGATTTTTTTACAAACTTATTTCCTTTTGGACGGATACTTGTAACAAGTGGATCAGAAGACAGTAAAAGATTGTGCATAATATCTTCATTGCATGAGATACTGCTATGCTTTCGAGAATGCCCCTCTCTATATTTTCTAAAATCTTTATTTCTAGCCTCAGATGCCTCTTCGGATAGAAAACCAATGGGCACAATTGACATGTTCTGAACTATGTCTGGCCCATGCATTAAAATTTTATGAAGTGAAGAAGGCATATAATACCATGGGTATAACTCCACGTAAAGCTTAGCAGTATCAAAGCAGAACTCTCGGAATTTAGTTACGTTGATCTTCTCTCCTGATGAAATACACTGCAAGATCACACAGATTTTTCTTAAAAGCATAGCATCTATTCCGGTCAGTTCAGCAGATTTAGTGTAGTTTTCAAAAAATCTCCTTGCCGAGTTGCCATTGTTGGTGGATCCACTGCCTTGTTTCACAACATCGAGAAGTAAGCCCGTTTCTCTTCTTACAGCCTCTTGAACTCTTTTCTTCCTGTCATCAACTTGCCTTTTTGCTATATCACCCCTTACTTGCCATGATTTTATGTCTAATTTGTAGGAAATGTGTAATAAGCATTCCATTGAGCGAATCCAAGCGTGAAGGGTGCTTAAGCTATATTTATACATGTCCTTGTTTGCGTGTTTATCTTTGATTAACTCTAAATTATTCATTTCTTTAGGACAAGCCTTGCATATGTCACACACTGAAGCTGCTGTATTGGATATAATGGAATGAATTTTACCATCAATCATTGTCAACAGCAGTTGGTGTTTGACACTAATTCCATCAGTGATGGTGGATGGAGTTAAGGCTTCAATCTCTGCTTCGATTTCAGCCATCTCTCTCTGCACATTTTCTTTGGTTTCCTTTATAAACTTAAACAATATTGGCCGGCAAAATGAAGTGGAAGATGGTCGCTCGTTTTCCCAAATTGTTACACCTTTTGAGACGAGCCGCAGTGGTACAAGACTAATCATAAAATTACTAGCAAGATCGATTTGCTCATCTTCACTCGTCCTTTGATGATAAATGCTTTGGCTAGATGATCCGTCAAAACCCCATTTGCTGGTCAATACGAGCTGTTGATTGGGATCAACAGGGGTTTCTAACGACCTAATAAGTCTTCTTGAGGTTAAATCCATCAAGGCTTGTAATTTGATTTTTGCAGAGCTCTCTGTAACTGTGAGATCTTCTTTGGCCGGATAGCACTTAATTTTTTCTTTAACCAACATGTAGTAACTCGGATATTGAAGAGCTCCTTCTTGAGTGTTGAAATCCCGAAGAGTGTTATAGCGCCATTTCGATAAGTTCATCGATACATAAAGAGCCAATGCCTTCAAAGGGGATATTTCCCGTACCTGAATTGATTTACCTTCAATGAAGGCTTTGATTTTTGAGGCCTCTTCTGGATTCTCCGTCAAGTATTTCATAACATAAGCTGTATCGCTTTGTCCTGCCTTTTGAAGCGCCCTTTCGGCCGAAAACATAATTTCAGCGCTGCTACTGCTGCATGAAAGACTATCTTCAGTGCGTCTTCTTTTTTGCCGGTTACTAAGGTCCTCAAAAGATTTACGAGGACTAGGATGTGTACAAGTTGAAGCATCAGATTTAGCAGGAGAAATTATGGGCTCGATGACGTCACTTATATTTTCTGTAGAAGGTTCCATATTTTCATTCTGTAATTCCGGCCATTGAATTGCAGCCTGTAGCCAAATCTCATGTTTCTTCCGAAACTTATCTGTGCTTCTTCCAGACTGTGTCCATTTTGCATAAATGCGGTAGCAAAATCGACGACACCAGTCTTTTAAACTTGTTTCAGCACTTTCACATAACTGAACACAACTGTTATCTTTTAAAACACTGAACAAATAGTTAAAGTCGCGTAAATCTTTATGTGCGCGTGCGCATAAAGCAACGTGAATATCAAGATTTGTATTAAAATTTGGAAAATACATTGCGAGATTAGCTTGGATACAACGAGGTGTAAATCAACACTGATTTTAAAGTTACTAATAGTGACCTATTTATATAAAATCCAGGTATCCCAGGTATCCTTTGTTAAATATTGCAAGGTAATTAGTTATTGTGATAATTAGTAAATGATGCATGCTAAATTAGTGTATTAAGAGCCATTTAGTAATTAAATAATAGCAATGTTCTTATCAGTAATCATTAGTGCATCAGTTTTATATGTAAACCTTAAGTCCCTAATTATATATCCTAATTAGCTTATATCTTCTCTAATTGGCTGCTCAGAAATGTTATTGTAATAAGGTAAACCTTTAGAAAAACGGTTTTAATCAACAAAATAAACAAAAAATAAAAAAATTGTGTTATAAAATAAACATCACTCTTTATCCCAGAAAGTGCACATTTGGCGCACTATGTGTCTTAGTATTAAATATAGCTCTTAGTATTAGCATTATGATATTAGAGACCGCTACTTGAAACAAGCCCGGAATCAGGAGGGAGAGAGCTCGATACACTCATTTTCATAGTAAAATTTCACATTTTCTCAAATTACTCCCGAAATATGGGAGTTATGAAGAAATTCATCACCACAAGTTATGAAGGCATTAAGTAATCGAATAAGATGGCATCATTAGTTTGGCATAATTTTACTCTTTTTTTTCGGACATGTCTACGTCCAACCGCTCCCATACATTCGTTCCACTGTGCGGCGGCGAGGCGGAGCTGAGCGAAGAGTCCGGAGGTGGTGGGCGTCCTCGTTTCGTAGCTGCTCTAGTCAACATTTTTTCGATTTCTTATTCGCATTCATTCTATTTTATCGCGAGGTGACATCTGTCATGTCACCTACCATTCTGCAGTTTTTTTATTAAAGTCTTTAATATGGTTCATTTTGCTATTTTTTCATTTATGTCGTGATTATTTTGGTTCAAGGCTTGTTGTAGGGATTACATAAAATAAAATAAAACTGCTTCTAAAATTACTGAAGTTAAAATAATATGAACCGAATTTCTTGACGTGTTGACGTTGGTGTTGCCAGCTATTATAACGCTCGCAGGCGAGAGCGTCGGAACATGTTTTGTTTCTTTCACATTCTTTCTTGATTTTTACTTTTTCTGGTCAGAGCAGTGTTTTTGTGCAAAAATCAAAGAATTAAAGACAATACTGTTATTGTTAAAATATTAATTAACAATTAACAAGGGTTTTATTTTTCTCCTATATACATTTTATTGAGAAACATGTACGTACAAAGTAAGAAACCGGATAGTCGGCGCTCTTTACCGAATAGTCGCCGACTACAAAACTGGCCGGATAGTCGGCTTTACCGACTAGTCGAAACATCCCAATCCTAACTAATAATAAATGCGAAAGTGAGTTGTGTTTGTTTGTTACGCTTTCACGCTAAAACGGCTGAATGGATTTGGAATCCGTTACGTTCTAATCCAGGTCCTGACCTGGATTATTTTTTTCCTGATTTCCCCACGGAATCGCGATTTATGCAGGTGAAACCGCGGGGTGCAGCTAGTCTCTAATAATTTTATATCAACATGACATATATAAAATTGATTTGTGACCGGAATGTACCTACGCGTACCGGAAGATGTAGCGTTGGAAGGCCTCCTACAAGGTGGACCGATGACCTTGTGAGGGCCGCAGGAATCTGCTGGATGCCGGAAGCACAAAACCGGTCGAAGTGGCGGTGCTTGGGGGAGGCCTATGTCCAGCAGTGGACGTCTTTCGGCTGAAATGATGATGATGTGATGACTAACTAATTGGATGATTAATAGATAACGTGCAACCTATCAAATAAATATGAATGTCTTTCATCAAGCTTTTCAAGCTTTTCAGCTTTGAAGAAAAGTATTTACAGGTTGTAAAAGTATACTAAAAATTGCTCGGACCTCTATCTCGCAATATTCCCAACAGTAAATGAAAACAATAAAAAAACTTCATGCAAAATGAGCATGAGAATGAATATACGGAAAAACAGGCATAGTAAAATTCCGTGAAATGCGTGCTCTTTTGTAAAAACCAAAACCACACCTGAATTCAAAAAAGGAAATTGATTGAACCAGTATGTTCAATGTTCATTTATATGCCAGTACTTTGCCACTGGTCCAGTATGTTACTGATAAAAACCTTTTGCTGTCTCCCAATTTATAGTAGGACGGAATTTATTCAGGCGGGAAACGTTAAAAATCATTTTGTAACGTTCAAAACCGCACTGCCGTTTTTATCTCGTACCTACTGATCGTTTTTAGACATTTAAATTTCGTTTTTAATGTAAATCCCTTTTTTTATTGTAGGTATTACAATGACGGGCGATTGGTACGACACAGCTATCAGTAAGATACTATGGGGTCAACCCTTTATGTCCGCTTCCGCCTATTATCCCGGATAATGACGGTTCGACCTTTATTTCTCAAATCGGTGCGAAAATTGTGGAAATTTCTGTCCCGGTCATGTGACCGGGACAGAAATTTCCACAATTTTCCACTTTTGTTTGAGATTCTCCGGGTTTTGGTATTAATCGAAAAAAAATCCGTCAATTTCGCAAATTAAAATTGTAATTATTACAAAATACACACATAACATAACAACATCACACCTCGTTTCCCCGAAGGTTTGGGCTGGCGAAATGTGGGTGTACCTGTAGTACACCCACATTTCGCCAGTTATGTTTAAGTCCCATGTAATAGGGGGCGAGCCTATTGCCATCAACCGGGCACAAATCGAGACTCCGGGCTGCTACTGAGAAATTCCAGATAGAAAAACCCAATAACACTACAAAATACGCGACTTCGTAAACAAAGTCCAACATAACAATACTGATGTGTTTAAAATATTTAAGAAACATGTTGAAGAACATGTTGTACTGGCCAAAAGTACTTGCCGCCATTGATTTATAGGTAGTGTAGCGAAACAAAAAGGAAAATTCACCACATTAACACGTACTTATAATAATGAATGATATAATTAAAAAATAATCGAACAAAAAACATTAAAAACTTAAGTTAAATGTGATCACAATAAGTAGTTGCGGAACCGATAATTTGGGCTAAATGAAGAGAGATTACGAAAAAACTTAAGGTGCATCGGATGGTAAATCTTAGTCTGCGCGACTAAGATTTACCATCCGATGCACCTTAAGTTGGTTTAGAAACGAAGGATACGATTGCAATCGGTTTTATGTTCGCGACCGCGAATTACGTAACCTTCCAAATTAATATAATATAAAGATGAACCTAAGTTATCCCGACCGAAACAGACCTGAGTATTAAAAAGTTAACGCAGAAAGTACTAATAACTATAGTAATTACGTGTAAGTTTAAGTAAAAACTGGTTCCTGACGAACTGCAACTGCAAAGCGTACCGCGCCTAGACTAAATCGCCGGTGATACGACGTTCATGTGTCGCACCAACACAGACTCGCCTTCGAACTCCAAGGATTCTATTGTTTATTTTTTATTGTTAATTGAAACGGTAACACCAATTACACCATTAACATATATAGACATTGAAACAGGTATAGTAAACAAAAATATTTCAAATACTAACATATAATACCGGACAACCTAGCACACTTACTCTCGCAAAACATCAAAGAAAGAAAGAAAGAAAGAAAGAAAAATATTTTATTTGGGACACGCACAAGAAATACAAAAGTAAAAAAAAAGAAGCATTTAAAACTAAACTTCGAATAAACAAAAAACAAAAACAAAGAAAATCAATAAGAACGGCTTGTGCGATGCCAAAAAGGCTCCTATCTCAGCATAATGCTGCGACATCAGTCATACATACATAATTCTGCTCCGTTCATCAGCAGACAGATCACATTCTGGATTGGTGGTCAGGAGGGGCATTAAGCATCCCTAAAGTACGACACACAGGGGACTCAGGTCTGGCGACAATTTAAGATAATGGCGGCGCAAACAGATTGCGGCTGGTAAAGACGAACTAAGAACACGCAGATTCTATGCGGCTGGTAAAAACGAACCAAGAGCGGCATTCCTGGTTGATAGTCCGGTACCCGGAAAAAGGCTGGAAGTGGCCCTTTTCAACTGGTTCTACACCTACAACAAATAAAACAGGGTATTACACCAGAGAAAAAGGCTAAAAACCCCGTTGAGTGAGCAAATAAGCGAAAGTACATACCAAATTCGAAGAATAACGTACACCATTTGCACCACGTTTTGCAGAATTCAACAATCAATAAAATCTGTATACAATAACTTTTACTTGGTACATTTTTTTATTATAAAGTCCGAAATGTATAATATCATCAACTAGATTGGACTTCTGATTCTCAGCAACTGAAGTTTTTTTCTATAAAAAACTGACAACCTTGTTCAAGTCATAATCAAATTTGAAAATCAGAAAAATTAAGAATACATAATTGATGGCCAGCTAGAAAAAGTAAACTAATAGGTTTAAACCGCAGCTTGCAGGGGTAACGCTGCATTAGGCTGAGTACCGATGAGTACTACAAGCTACATAGATATTGCAAAAAAATATGGTCAGTTTCTGCACTAAACGAGCCAAAGAATTAGCAAGTCGTCACGATTACTTGCTGACTGAACTAAATCGCGCGGTCAGCCGGCAGACGGCGGCGAGCAGGCCACTTCTTTATCAAGCCGTGGTTAGTCGAGACGAGACAAATAACCCCGCATCCGTTTCCCCACTGATAACGCAACGCTTTTTGTGTCCCCAAGCATTCGCTGTCAAGAATTATCTTGACAGCGAATGTTTGGTTTGAAATAATAGGAGGAAACAATAAAATTTTTAACAATTCCTTTTTGTTTTATTTCGTTTGTCAAAAATCTTTTTTATTTGGATAGAGACTGTAATGAGTGTTCTTTGTAATATTGTAATTTTGTGATATTATAATTTATGATGGAAGCTGTCAGCTGCACGCTGTAGTGCAGTACAATTTTGCGGTAATATGTCAATATTACCGCAAAATGGTTTGGTTTAAACATAGAGCTGAATAATTATTCGTAGGAACGATATTCCATAAGCGAATATTGATCAGTGCTGATGTTTGAATAAGTAAGCTACTTACAGATGTGCAGCATTTCGATATTATATTGAATTTCATCGTACCTTTTATATTTTCATGTTTACATACGAAGACCCCTCCGTGCCTCGGAAAGCACGTTAAGGCGCTGATAAGACCCGATTGACCAAAATAGGCTTCTCTTAAGAAAAAAATTGCCAAATCTGTATGGTTTGTGGTAGCGGAAAAAATATATGTTCATTTTGAACATATTTCCCAGAACTTGGTTGTTACCAAAACACGTTTTGAAAAAAAATCTTGTTACAAACTAACGTTAAACTAACCTCTTACCTTGAGTTCTAATCCAAAATATCTGTATTAAATATCAACATAGGTTACGTATTTAATTAATAACAAAAACGTCTTATTTGAATGCAGAACATGGTTGTTTTTTATTTTCGATTACTCAACTCAATTTTGAGTAAATAGATAATTGCTTCATATTTTGCAATAAATTACAAGCGTTGTGTCATCGGGCTTCTCTTTATTTTCTATGCAATCTGACAGTGACCGCGGTTTAGGTGTTGTCAGCGTCTTAAGCCGTTGTTCCCGGCGGTCATTCACGGATCTTTGACAGTCGTTACGGGTCGTCAAAAGCCTGAAAGTCTGACAACCAGTCTTACCAATGGGTAATATTTCGTATTGGTAACTGGTTGTGAAGCCCAGACAGGCAGTCGCTCCATGTAAAATACTGGTATTCTAGAGAGTTTGTTGCGCCACTTCTTCTTCCCAGCTAAAGCACTAGGAAGTGGTGAAGGTTGGGCGCTTTGGGGGACTGTCTTATGTAATTTTGACGTTCGAGCCTAGTTTAAATAAATGAGTTTTGGTTTTGATTTTGATTCATTTGCATCCGATTAGACTGGAAGTCAAACCCAACGTAGTTGTGAAAAAGCTAGGCAGATGATTGGATTTTATAGTACCTATTTTGAAAGGCAAACTTATATACGATCGGTGACTCATCTAGAATTATTATATACCATTCCTAGTATATAGCATTTTGAAGATGACCTTTAAACCTTAAAGTATTAACAAGTATTTTGAAGATGACCTTTAAACCTTAAAGTATTAACAAGTATTTTGAAGATGACCTTTAAACCTTAAAGTATTAACAAGTATTTTGAAGATGAGCTTTAAACCTTAAAGTATTAACAAGTATTTTGAAGATGATCTTTAAACCTTAAAGTATGAACAAGTATTTTGAAGATGACCTTTAAACCTTAAAGTATTAACAAGTATTTTGAAGATGACCTTTAAACCTTAAAGTATTAACAAGTATTTTGAAGATGACCTTTAAACCTTAAAGTATTAACAAGTATTTTGAAGATGAGCTTTAAACCTTAAAGTATTAACAAGTATTTTGAAGATGATCTTTAAACCTTAAAGTATTAACAAGTATTTTGAAGATGACCTTTAAACCTTAAAGTATTAACAAGTATTTTGAAGATGACCTTTAAACCTTAAAGTATTAACAAGTATTTTGAAGATGACCTTTAAACCTTAAAGTATTAACAAGTATTTTGAAGATGACCTTTAAACCTTAAAGTATTATCAAGTATTTTGAAGATGACCTTTAAACATTAAAGTATTATCAAGTATTTTGAAGATGACCTTTAAACCTTAAAGTAGTAACAAGTATTTTCTGAGTAGTTCCTTAGTAGGTCTGCCAGACTGTATGCCTTTTCAAGAAAAGTATAACAATAACGTTTCCGTTATGTAGATTAAGGTCAAAAAAAAAAATTTTCTGCCTGCCTCGTTCGTCTAGTGGTTGCAAGCACTAACTGTTGAGCATGAGGTCCTGGGTTGGATTCCCGGGTCGGGCAAAGTGTTATTGGGTTTTTTTATCTGGAATTTCTCAGTAGCAGCCCAGAGTCTGGATTTGTGGCCGGTTGATGGCAATAGGCTCGCCCCGTTACATGGGACTTAAAACATAACTGGCAAAATGGGTGTACTACAGGTACACCTCTGCCCAACCTTTCGGAGAAACAAGGCGTGATGTTATGTTAAAAATATTTTAATTTTTCTCCAGGCAAGATTGTTACCGCCCCTAACATTACCTTGTATTTCAGGTGCATAATTTCCTTGTATTTCAGGCATATCAGCCTGAATAAGCTTACATTTTCATCCATTGTTCTTAGTAGTCTGTTACGAAAGAGATTCTTAAACTTACCTACTTAAGAGTTTATACTTGACGAGACTTGGAACGCTTGTGGCAATATCAACTGAGGAGGTGAAGAACAAAACCTCACTATTCCACATTTAAAAATATCTTTTTTGATTGTCAAATTTGCAAAAAATGTGAAATTGATTGAAGCAAATACGTAAAGTCTTACCAAAAACAACTCTTTTCATAAATAAATTTTCATTTGTAATCGAGAGTTCCGAACAAAACCACACACCGTCTACCGACTAAAAAAAAATATATTTAAAAAATAAATTATTTAAAAAACAAAAAACCCGACTGCAAAAACACATAACTGAAAAGGAAAAACAAGCATTATAATCTATATAATTTTGGTTTTGCAGGCGGGGTCAGTCGAATAACCTGAAATATGGTGTAACTTTTGATAGACCCCGCCTGCAAGACCAAAATTATATAGATTATAATGCTTGTTTTTCCCTTTTCAGTTATGTGTTTTTGCAGTCGGGTTTTTTGTTTTTTAAATAATTTATTTTATTTCAAGCTTTTTAGTTTTATTAATATATATATATTTGAAAACTACTCATTACTAGCTTTTATTTGATACCAATATTGTTGCAATTCATTTTAAAAAAAACTTACCCTCCTTTTTTTTGTATTTGCAGATGCAATTTATAAATATTATATAGCCTATGTCACTCCCACAATTAAGACGAATCGAAAGACACCTCAAATGTTAAAATCCATCAAGCCGTTTATGCTACAGAGCATGCCAAATAAATAGACATACAGACATAGATACATACATACATACATACATACATACATACATACATACATGCATACTCTCGAAAAACATTACCCTCCTGAGGCAGTCGGGTAACAAAAAAAATTATGTCTATTTCTTTGGCACGCTCTGTAGCCTAAACGGCTTGATGGATTTTAACATATGACGTGTCTTTCGATTCGTCTTAATTGTGGGAGTGACATAGGCTACATAATATTTATAAATTGCATCTGCAAATACAAAAAAAAGGAGGGGAAGTTTTTTTTTAAATGAATTGCAACAATATTGGTATCAAATAAAAGCTAGTAATGAGTAGTTTTCAAATATATATACTAATAAAACTAAAAAGCTTGAAATAAAATAAATTATTTAAAAAAACAAAAAACCCGACTGCAAAAACACATATCTGAAAAGGGAAAAACAAGCATTATAATCTATATAATTTTGGTCTTGCAGGCGGGGTCTATCAAAAGTTACACCATATTTCAGGTTATTCGACTGACCCCGCCTGCAAAACCAAAATTATATAGATTATAATGCTTGTTTTTCCCTTTTCTGTTATGTGTTTTTGCAGTCGGGTTTTTGTTTTTTTAAATAATTTATTTTATTACCCGACTGCCTCAGGAGGGTAATGTTTTTCGAGAGTATGTATGTATGTATGTATGTATGTATGTATGTATGTATGTCTATTTCTTTGGCACGCTCTGTAGCCTAAACGGCTTGATGGATTTTAACTTAAGAGGTATCGTTAGATTCGTCTCAATTGTGGAAGTGACATAGGCTATATAATATTTATATATTGCATCTGAAAATATAAAAAGGGGAGGGGAGGGTTTTTTAAAATTAAATTACAACAATATTGATATCAAATAATAGCTAGTAATGCGTCAATTCCATGTATAAATATATTATTAAATCTAAAAAGTTTGAAATAAAAAAAAAATTAAAAAACAAAAACCCGACTGCTAAACAGTTGGGTTTTTTGTTTTTTAAATATTTTTTTATTTTTTTATCTAGATATTTATTGTGATAAAAAATATATTTAAGTAAGGTTTCATAGCAGTCCCTTCCTTCCCTTTTTTTTGGTAAATATAGAAACTTATTTTTTCCAGAATTCTATCAAAACCACAACCAAAGATGTTTAGTCAAAACCTCACATTTCTCAATTTCATTTCAAAATATTGGCTAAGATTCTTATCATTTTTATCAGCCATTTGGTACTGAAACACTAGTTTAATATGACACCATTAAAACAAATGCACATGTTGCAGTCGGTTAGTTATTAACATTCTACTGTTTTCTCCAAAATTAGAAAAAGTGGAAAAGTGAGATTTTGTTCTTCACCTCCTTAACTGCTTTGCTTTATCGGATTGCATCTTTTTCATATCGAACGACGTTTTTGATGTTTCTAATTTTAATATACATATATTAATGTTTCCGTTTTCTGGAACCACGCATTCCGATGAAGAAGGTAGTCTTAAACAGCGATTAAAGGGTTATAACAAAAGGACGACAATAGCATCCACGTGTTACAATAAAACTAACACGCTGCATGACTAATGAATCTGTGTTAACTATGTCACTCTTCCTTGTGACAACCCTGAGTAAAAGAGAAGCGGTTTCATTAATTAAACTTCAGAAAAACAAACCTTTTTTTGTTATTAAAATGAAAATGTCGCAGCTATTGAGAGCGGTTCCGCTGTCTTTTCATTTCATACGTCAGCAAAGTGTACTTTTCCGAAGCGCGTGTGTCATCACGGTTCTTTTTTATATCCTTCAGTAAACGCAACATCGAAATGATATTTCAGGGAACAATTTACGGTTGAAATGTAAATGTGAAATTCTGTCACCGGGCGTGAGTCACTCTGCGGACCACATGATTATTTTGTGTATCCAGTCCAATTACCTTCAATCATAGCTTGGCATATGATTTATGGTAATTTACTTGTGTAGTTAATTGCAGTAAATCATTACAGATTCCCAAACACTATCATTATGTGTCGGACAGTCACAATGAGCTGCATAGATAATTAGATATCAGTTTGATTGTCTTGAGCAGGTAATACTATGTTTAGGGTAGATATTGAAAATGTTGCAGGCAATAATAATAATATTTCGTTGAATAAAAACAGGTCAAGTGCGTGTCGGACCACGCACAATTAAAGGTTCCGTAGTCGGGATGAAAATATCCCAAAAATAAAATTAACATTGTAATTGAAAAACATGTAAGTCTGCAAATGTAAGTTGGTCGACTATTACTCGTTAACTTGTAAAGGCTACTTAACTGTGATAGTTATCCTTTTAACTTCCTTATATATAGGTACTACTGCCATGATTTTTTTTCACATATTCAAAAACAACCGTTTAACTGGCAGAAGGGGGCACTTGACTCTAACAAAAACTTAAAAGCGTATATTATGCAAACGGATCTCTGAATCGAAAAATGGTTTTCACAGGCCCGCAATATTTTTGAACGGCCTATCCAACGATATCCCATACCATGGAATAGACGAGAAACAAAATTTTCAAGATTTTTTTGTTCATAACAAACCCCCAATATGTTTTAATAAACCCACACAATGGAAGAGACGAGTAAAAATATCATCCCAACTTACCTGTATGGGAGGAACAGTCAAAAAAATGTTTTCAAGATTTATTTTACGACTTTGTCGGCGTGATCAATATGTATAGCCATGCCAAATTACAGCTTTCTAGTACTAAGAGTCTCCGAGCTAAGCCGCAGACAGAAAGTCGGGCATGCCGAAACTATAAGGGTTCCTGTTGACTACAAAGCTAATTTAAAAATGTAGCACTCCTGGTAAAGCCCTTTTCGTGCAAAATAAGAACTGAGAACACTTCTGCTGTTACATGCGGGTAACAAACTAAGTTTCATTAGCCGCCTCCACGCGCTGCAGGGAAAAGCGTCACATAACTGTGCTCCTATTCCATTCATCAAATTCTAATCCGCCGCTCCACGACCTGTTCACATTCAGTCGGACGTGCTATATATGGATTTGTTGTAGAAAATACAGTGCATTCACATTTCAGCACGTACAAGGCTCGTCCGAGTGACGTCTAGACAGCAGAGCCGGTCCAGAGCAGCGTGAGGGCAGGGGGCGGGCGCGGGCAGGCTCGCCGCACACTACGACAGTCGGCGCGCAATTCGTCAAGAGACCGCTCTGCCGTAACTAGAGCTCAGCTACTCCGACACAGCTTTTTGTTCACAAGCAAAATAAAAAACACAAAATGCAGAACAAGCGAGCGATACGATACCCTGATACACAGCGAACGTTATTGATAGTGCCTGAAATATGCTCCGTCATTTTGTCTGCAGCTGAAACGAGCTACGTTGTTAGTACAAGATGTATTGAACGAATAAATTCGGATGAGTTATTTCTTGAGTACATTTCGTTTGTTTTGTAAATAGAGCGAGAAAAGACGAGTTGCAGACCGCGCGAATAATGAGGACGGCGAGCTTATGTGTTTTTAACAAAGTTGCCACTACGGAAATAAAATGAGATTTTAGGAGCACATGGTAGCGTTGGCTGTCTGCCACGAGACGGACTTAAAGAAAATTTACTGGCCACAAAAATTTAGCCTCGCTACAGCGTGGCACCCCTCCCGGGACGCACCAGTTAGATTAAAGTTTTGTTAATATGGAGAGGTTGCGGCGGCTTGCGATTTCCCGTGAGATTAAAATGAACACATTTCAGATTTCCAAACTCGACCCAACTTTGAGTAGTTCGACACAACAATGGTCCGCTGCGATAAGAGTGTGCGCTTTGATTTGTGGTCATACATCACCCGGCTCTGTTCGAGTAACACTTGACACGCGAACCGCTATTAAATTTGGGCTTTGGAAACCGGCATCCGTAAATTGTAACAGTTCCTCTGACGAGCTCATTTACTAGGCATCGGCAAGAGCGCGAGTGTTCGTTAACAAGGCGCAGAGACATGCAGGACATGCAGGTATCCTTTATTAGCACGAACGTTCATAGCTTCTTAGAATTCATTGCAGGATGCACCATTCGAGCATGAATATTTGTTTACTGTGTTGTGTGTACATGTTTATTTGTTGTCTGCCTAGCCTTTTCCCAACTATGTTTGGGTCGGCTTCCGGCCGCATGCAGCTGAATACCAGTATATTACATGGAGCGACTGCCTATCTGACCTCCACAACCCAGTTACTGGGTAACACGATACCCCTTGGTAAGACTGGTTGTCAGACTTTCGGGCTTCTCACGACCCGTAAAGACTGTCAAAGATCTACAAATGACAGCCGGGACCAACGGCTTAACGTGCTTTCCGAGGCACGGAGGGGTCTTGGTATGTAAAGATGGTCACCCATCCACGGAATTTGTTTAATAACGAGCGAAATTCCTGACATCAATTCGCGTTAAAGTTATCAAGATCGGCGGCCGTTTTCGAGTCAGTCTTATGTAACAGAGTGCCAATCAGTAAAGTTAGCGGCCGCCTTAGAGGCTTGCAGACAATCTCGGTAAATGGTGCCATTAGCTGAATGCGTAGCAGCTCTCGCCGGGTAACGAGCGGCTTACCCGCCGAGCCCGCGATCATTGAACGATTTGAATAATACATGGAAGTTGAAACACTCACCCAACATCGGCAAAGTTGGGATGCCGAAGTTAGGCGATAGGCTGCGTTTTAAATAACAGCGTGTGCAGCGCGCCGTTGATGTATAAAATTGTTCACACTCTTCCGCAAATTGAATTTTCACTGCGGTTACGTAGGAACTCTATGAAAGTGGACTCATTGAAATGAAGCGTCACTTTCACAATAATGGTGATTATTGTGAAAGTGACGCTTCATTTCGCTTCATTTGAGTTAGGTAGTAGAGCTAGGTAGTTGGTACGCATTGTACTCATACTTTTTAACCAACTTCAAAAAGGAGAAGGTTTTATTTATAAAGGGTGAAGTTGAATTCATGGGTCTTAAGGGGTCATTGTAGTCATCATTATGAACAACTTTTAATGTGGGACCAAACCTGAAGTCGCGAAAACAAAATCAGCTGTTCCCTTTTTTATTTTAATTTTTGGGTGGGTAATCGGGCGGAGCGGGAGCGTGTGTCAGACTCTTACTGACTAAAACCCACCCGTATTCCTTCCGTTGCCTGTGTTGCCAGGGGCCTCGGTGACCCATTAGTACCTTCCCGCGACCCCAGCAGGCATCGGCCCTAGTGGACCCCTACACTTGTGCTGACGACATCTCTTTGAGGCGGACGTGGAATACAACGCTAACGCGCCGTCGACCCGGGCCTGGTCCTTACCAGACGGTGAGCTACCCATTGCTCACCGTCCGCAAGCCCGCGCCTACGGTGGCCGGAAATCCGCCCGGGATTGCCGACTCCCAGGGCGTCTCCTGCAGCGGCTAGGGGCGAAAGGGCGCGAAATTTGCCTTTCCCTCAACCGTCCCGCCTCCTCCTTCGCGAGCATTACTGCTTCGCAGAAGGAGGTGACGGCTGCCCATGCCCTCTCGCTCCGTACCATGGCCTGAACCAGGGCCGGACGCGAGAGATCTCTGCCGCCGATCGCCTCCATGAGGACACGGCGGGGCTCTGCCCAAGCCGGGCAGACCTACACCGTATGCTCCACCGTGTCCTCCGACTGATCCACACAGTGGTGACACCCAGGCGTTTCCTCCCGCCTTATCCGACACAGGAACCTCCCGAAGCTGCCGTGTCCGGTGAAAGGATATACTTGAGGTGAAGTTCTGAGTTTTTATAAATAAGTTTTTACTTGGTTTTTAGGGTTCCGTACCTCAAATGCAAAAAACGGAACCCTTATATCTATCGTGTGTCTGTCTGTCTGTCCATCTGTCACAGCCGATTTGCTCCGAATCTACTGGACCGATTATGTTGAAATTTGGTACACATAATATGCATACGATAGAATTAAGTTTATATAACTAAACAGACAGGTGTGCTGCTGGGGAGTTTGTTGCGCCACTTCTTCTTCCCAGCTAAAGCACTAGGAACTGGTGAAGGGCGGGCGTTTTTGGGGGACTGTCTTATGTAATATGACGTTCAAAAAGTGCTGATTCTCAGCCTAGTTTCAATAAATGATTTTTGATTGTGATTTTATGAATTTCTGTAACCCAAATACGGACGTGTAACGCAAATAAATGAATTTTGAATATGAGGGTCACTTTTGGCCAAATTAGAAAATTAAAAAAATAAAGTTTTGCAAACTGCAGTAGTGCTATTCTGTAACCTTCTCACCGTGAAAACTTAAGTGAAGTGAACGCGGAGTGAACTGTCAGTGTCATCCCATCTGATACTAGGGATGGACTAAGGATTAGATTTACAATCATAATCGAGATTTGAATAATATTTTTATGCTAATTCTATTGATTATAATCAGTTAACTGATTAAATAAACGCAATCCCATGATCCAATCGCGATGTGTTTTGAAGAAGCGATAGTGGATTGAGTCGACTAAAGACTGTGCGACGTTATTCGTCGTTGTTATTAACCCAAATCTATTCAATAAGAAGAACCGAGTGTGTCAAGTGATGGAGTGCTAAAAGTGTGCCTGGCTGCCGGACCATAGAATTTATCCCCCTCACAAACTATGTGGAAACCTAACTAAACGATGTGTGTCTGTGTATATAAGCCATTTGAATAAAAAACGTGCGGATTATTTAATAAGTAGGTACCTACCTTTCTAATATTTTATTTTAGGTAAATTTATACTAACCTACGCGTTGCCAATAATAAAATAATATTCATAAAATCACCGTCATCAATACTATAACAAAATTCAACAGTTCAACTGACACTCGGGCAGCGCGCGCACCGGCCGGCGGGCGGCTAGGCTCACTTCATCCAGCTCAAGTGAAGTGATGTTGCTATGGCAACGAGAATCGAGTGAAGTGATAAGATCACGACACCCGCGCGTCGCGCTTACCGACTCACTTCACCTAGCCGATTCTCTTCGGCGCGGGTGGTTACTATGGTTACGAGAATCGGGTGTAGTGATAAGATCACGCCGCGCTTGCACGTAAGGCGCTGTTATTAATATTAAGTTGAGTTTTTTTAATTTGCCGTTTTTTATTTTTAAATGCGCGACAGACGAAAATTTGGTTTTACCACCATTATATCAAAATCATCAAAACATTTTTCATCATGGGTGTCGTTTTTGTGGTTTTCGGGGGTGTTACAGCCGATACTGAGGTCAAATCTAAAAAACAAGATGGCGGCTGCGGAAATGTTCATATTTTTCATCGTGGGTATCGTTTTCATGGTTTTCGGGGGTGTTAAATCCGATAGTGAGGTCAAAATTAAAAAGCAAGATGGCGGCTGCGAAAATATTCAGATTTTTCATCATGGGTATCGTTTTCATGGTTTTCGGGGGTGTTAAAGCCGATAGTGTGGTCAAATGTAAAAAACAAGATGGCGTCTGCGGAAATGTTCAGATTTTTCATCATGGGTATCGTTTTCATGGTTTTCGGGGGTGTTAAATCCGATAGTGAGGTCAAAATCAAAAAGCAAGATGGCGGCTGCGAAAATATTCAGATTTTTCATCATGGGTATCGTTTTCATGGTTTTCGGGGGTGTTAAAGCCGATAGTGTGGTCAAAATCAAAAAGCAAGATGGCGGCTGCGAAAATGTTCAGATTTTTCATCATGGGTATCGTTTTCATGGTTTTCGGGGGTGTTAAATCCGATAGTGAGGTCAAAATTAAAAAGCAAGATGGCGGCTGCGAAAATATTCAGATGTTTCATCATGGGTATCGTTTTCATGGCTTTCGGGGGTGTTAAATCCGATAATGAGGTCAAAATTAAAAAGCAAGATGGCGGCTGCGACAATTACTAAACCTTTTGAAATAAAAAAATAAAAACAAATTGAGTTTCTGACTGTATTACTGTTTTGCTATTTTATTTAAAAAATACCCTAAATAGTAACGTTTCAACACTTAAATACTAGTTTTGAAACAATATAAAATGATCAATAGAATTAGCATAAAAATATTATTAAAATCTCGATTATGAGTATAAATGTAATGCTTGGTCACTCCCTAGCATCAGTGGGATGACACATTACACTAATCAAAATACATATTTATACAGAGTACAAAATCTAGTTTTACACACAAATGGCCATGTGTTAAAGTTGAACCATCCTACCCTATTTTTAAGCTAGTATGTCAACCTCTACTCAATTATACTCCGCGGTCCATGTGTCATAAACACAGCCTACACTACCACCATGGACCAACTAATGATTAATATAAGTTCGATAAGCTCGGTACAAATGAAGTGACAGGGAGCGCGATAGTTTTCTCACGGGGTGCAATTAATCAAAGGACAGGAGCTGCCTGCCGCAGACGATAAATCATCCAGCTGGACTGTAACGAGCGTATCCCCTGCTGGAGCTATGAATTTACCTAGTCCCTAACCGCTGGCGTCTACTTATGATTGTGTTTCCGATCGGTGTATTGCTTTTATATATGTTTGTACCATACGCCTGTCTTTTAGAAAAAGAGGAAAAGAGTATCTGGTAAAACACTAGAATCCACTTGCACCACAAATCACTAAATATATTTAGCGCTAAACATATTTAAAGCATCATTCTGTCTTTGTCATCTTCAAACGATTGTCAGAAGCAGAACGATGTTTTAAATGATGATGTGTAGTGATCTGTGGTGCAAGCGAGGCAATTTTTAAACAAACCTTGGAGCTTACTGTTTGGTCTTACTTACTTACTTAATGAATGAATGGGGAATACTCCGTTCGATGTGTTTAAAACTCTTTTAATTTGTCAGTAAAATGTACGTTTCTATTTGGCCCCAGCAAGGAAAAGCACTTTTCAACCTCGAGACTCCTTAGGCTGTAGCGTCAAGGAGACGTCATCACACGCTGTCGCCTCCTCTGACAATTTCTCGCTCCAAATCTGTTAAAAAGTGTCCTTTGCAAACTAGTTAAATTAACTCACCGGCAACGTTCGGTTTTTACCCGGCGACCCGGGAACTTAAACAAATTAAATTAAAAATTGCTGCAGGGAATGTTAACAAAATGTTATAAACCGCTACGGGTGCACGTTTCTAAAATTGTATTTAATTACGTTACGTCGATTATCGTTAGCACAATGTGTTGAACTATGGGTCAGTGAGACCCTAGCCGTATATCATAAAAGTGACAGCGGGACAAGAGCCCCGGAATAAATAAAAGCGGGGGATTCGGAACATAGTTTTGGAGAAAGGTTTACGAACATGTTTCCTGGTTTGCCGACCTTTCTAAATGTTTTGGAGCATGCCATTTTGCGAGCTGCAACTATATCTATGTTAGTTCCTTTTTACTAAACATAACGTATAGAAATACAACCTATCATTTCCTCGTTCATTTTCAACTGTGTGATAAAATTATAACACGTAATAAACATCCATCATGTTAATTATATTTTTTATTATATTAGTTCATATTAATTATATGTTTGCAACAAAGGGTTTGTAGCTTGTAGCACTGTTCATGATTGGTTTAAAAACACATTACACTCCTTTTTGGGCAGTCGTGTTTGCAGACTTTCATTTCATATTCTTCCTTCTTACAGAGGATGTTTTATTTACAGCAACTATTCCAACAGTGTCAACTGAAGAATTCTGGCCGTATATAATTTGGAGCACATTCCTTTTTCAAAGAGGCATATTAGATGTGGTGCAGGTAGGGCCGCCTCGCCGATGGGCCGGAGAGCGCCGCAGTGCGGCTGACCGCATCACGCGCCTTCCCGAATGTTGCGCCATGCGCGACCTACCATGGGCCCTGAATTCTTTATGCACGACGCACACTTTGTGAAATTTGTATACATTTCTCCTCTTACAATTAGACATACAGGAGCTGGAGTAAAGTTTGAGTTGGTAATTTTAATTTTTGTGTTCGTGTTTTTTTGCATTTGTTGGCTGCTGCAAGGAATTAAAAGTAAGAATCTCTAGTGTATGTATAATTTTATTATAACAAAACACATGGTTTGCCAGGCTTTTTCTGGATTTCGCCAAAATACTACTTAGGTACGTCGCACACAGGCAACGGAAGGAATACGGGTGGATTTTAGTCAGTAAGAGTCTGACACACCCTCCCGCTCCGCCCAGAGCGGGAGAAGTTATTTGACGATTACCCACCCAAAAAAAAAAAGTCCTTTTCTTTCCGCTGAGAATGAGAATTGCCTTCCAATGCATCATTCCATTGAATGAATGGATTCGTGGTTACCGAGGCCCATGGCAACACAGGCAACGGAAGGAACACGGGTGGGTTTTAGTCAGTAAGAGTCTGACACACCCTCCCGCTCCGCCCAGAGCGGGAAAAGTTATTTGATAATTTCCAAACCAAAAAAAAGGCGTCACCTTTTTTTCGATGTGGAGTAAAAATGTTGATGTATATGTAGTTTTTTTTTTAAGTTAACTATGTATTTATATTCAAGAGTTTTTACTTACTGGTGAGTAAGTAAAAACTCTTGAATGTTAACTACCACAATGTTGTAGAAATATAAATGGAGGCATGGCAACTAATTGATGGTAGATAATTGATGTTTCTTGATGATAGTGCAGCAGTCTTTTTCTAAGCAGTTGGGTGCTGGATCATTAAATATTAGTTAATTTTCAAAGCGGATAGGAACTAACTAATTGTAACTTCAAACTTTTTTATCAGAATCCCTGAAACTGCGACTAATTCAATTAACATGAACGCTTGCTTCATGAGCCAGAATGCTTGAACCAACTTCAAACAGATTACATCAAAGTTTCTAAATTTTTAATCTCAACTTTGGAATTTTTTCGTCGAGAATTAATGAGCTTTTAATTGGGTGTGACGCTTGTCTGAAATCAGTAGACAGTAAACATAACTTTTTAATTTACTCTCTAAAACAATCAATTAGGTATTTCAATGTTTTTATAAATTGCCACAAAAGTGTGTAGGAAAATCTCTCACTTGTGAGGAACACATTTTCCAGACTGCTTCTCCTATAACGACAGGAGAAGCAGTCTGGAAAATGTGCTCAATGTTATTAGGTACATTGTTTTCTGCCGTTTTATATTAAGAAAAACACATAACCATAAATTTGTAATCCTAACTAATATTATAAATGCGAAAGTGTGTTTGTTACGCTTTCACGATAAAACAGCTAAACGGATTTGGATGAAATTTGGCACATGGGTAGACCCTGGCCTGGACACTTTTTATCCCAATAATCTTACGAAATCAAAATCAAAAGTTATTTATTCAAACTAGTTTGAGAATCAGCACTTTTCGAACGTCAAAATTATATAAGACAGTCCCCCAAAACGTCCGCCCTTCACCACTTCCTAGTGCTTTAGCTGGGAAGAAGAAGTGGCGCAACAAACTCCCCAGCAGCCCACCTGTCTGTTTAGTTAGAAAAACTTGATTCTATACACATTCTTACGGGATCGGGACTTATGTGGGTGAAACCGCGGGATCTTAACTAGCAGTGGATTTCTAGCAGGTAACTAATACAGAAGCTTTCGCTAACATACTTTAAACTGGCCATACGATTCAGCAACCGTTCTACTAAGACCGATTCGCCATTGGTCTGTTCGTCGACTTTCACCTATGGATATTTCGCCGACAGAACCTTTCATATGCATCACTTTCGACGACAGCCCTTGGTAGCAAATATAGTAGGTTGGCAGCTACAGCGTCGCCATAACTTTTTTCGCTTAGGCCATCTCAAAAAAAAACCTGCCAAGTGCGTGTCGGACCATGCACAATGAAGGGTTCCGTAGTTGGGAAGTTGGCAAGAATTTATCTCAAAAACTAACTTAACATTGTAGTTGAAAAACATGTTCTACCATACTTCGATATATGCCACGGTCAATTCTCCAACTGCAAATTTAAGTTGGTCGACTATTACTCGTTAACTTGTAAAGCCCACTTAGCTGTGACAGTTTTCTTTTTAATGTCATTATATCTACTACTGCCATGATTTTTAGCACTTTAATGCTTAATATTACGCAAGCGGATCCTTGAATCGAAAAGTGGTGTTCACAGACCCGCAATATTTTTGAATAATCGGCCTATCCAACGATATCCCACACGATGGGGTAGACGAGAAAAAAAAATATCATCTCCACTTTACGTGCAAGGGGTTTTTTTTTCTAGATTTACTTTACCACTTCGTCGGCGTGGTACACCTATGCCAAATTACAGCTTTCTAGTACTACGCGTCTCTGAGCTACGGCGGGAACAGACAGGCAGGCGGACATGGCGAAACTATAAGGGTTCCTTGTTTACTACGGAACCCTAATAACGCGTGCAAACATGTCAGTGACATGTGACCGACGTTAGGGCGGAGACAGGTGTTCCACCTTCAACAAATATACTAACGATCAGAATTCTACTAGCGGCCATTAGTAAGAACTACGAACTAATGCCCGTAGCTCGTACGTTGCTGCACCGCGACTGAATTATTTACCCCCATACGTGCCTTGTTTCATTTAACGATGGTTTAGTTTAAACACAGCGAGTAATCGCGAGGCGGCCACTCACAACTCAACACTTTGCAAGATAAATGATAAACACGGTTTTGGTTTTTCGAACCGTTTATGGTCTCGCACTTACTTTAAATGGTTTTAGGGGAAAACGATGAGACAACCGAAAGGTTTCGTAGATAACAAACTTAAGATAATGTGCTGAGTTGAGCTGTGGAAGTGTGGAGCTGTAGGGCTGTGGAGCTACTCGTCAGCGGAGTGAGGATTTATACGGTTTACAAGCGAGATCGTGAAAACTTTATTGATAGCGTGGAGTAAGTGAATTTACTCTTTCAGGAAGTAAGTGACTATTTCATGTCGGTACTATAAGTTTGTTGAGAAAGATATATCTCAGAAGTCGGGTAAACCTTGGCACTGTCTATGTTCAAAGTGCTTTGTGTGATAATCACGAGGATGAATCTCTTAGGCCCTTTGTACACACACGTTTTTCTTGCCGTGAAAATCAACGGCAAGATCGTTGATTTTAACGGCAAGAAAAACGTGGAAAAACTGGGTACGGGGTGTGTAGGCACGGTCGTCAGTGTTGTATGGATCACTATGGAAGCTTGTTGGTAGACAAGGAGGCATTATGGCACGGCGCTCTGTCGCCGTAGCGCATATACAAGCTCTCACGATTTTTCTACGGCGCACTTAAAGGCTCCTACATACAGGCGCGACTTGTCGCGCGACGCGACGCGACACAAAGACACCGCGTGTAGCGCTACAAGCGGTGCCTTTGTGTCGCGACAAGTCGCGCCAGTATGTAGGAGCCTTAACACGCCGTACCGTAAAGAAACCGTGCCGTATACATTGTGTACAACGGGCCTTACCCTACCGACGGACTACGACGTGAATCAAACAACCAAAAACAAATGAACAACGCATTTCGAAATTCGAATATAATAATTGGTTGGAGATAAAAACGAGTTCAAAAACATGGAGAATGGCGGTGAAGCAATAACAAATGTCCTCCATTTATTGTCTTCGCGGTTTCCTTTGGCACTAATGAGCCTGAGAATCACATTTTCAACCAAATCGTCATAATTTCGATAAATGTACACAAATGTAGGCCAGTTTGAATATATTCGAGGGTAATTTGTCATGATTAATTGTTTTATGTATTCACTTTTATTATTGCAAACTCATTTTGTGACTGAAACATGTTTAATGTAGCTTGTGGGTGGTTAGATACATAGCTATGATCAAGGCTTGCTTAGCCTTGTTTATTTATTTAATACTTCAAGCACAAAAGCGGAGTTAATGCCAAAGAATTTTTCTACCAATCAAGTAGTGTACCATAATAGTGTGTATTACTACTAATAGTAGTAGTTGATGTTACATTAGAAAGAAAGAGGTAAAGAAAGAAAGAAAGAAAGAGAGAAAGAAAAATTGATTTATTTGTCACAGAAACACGTGCATATAAAAAGCTATGCTAATTGAAATAAATAATAAAACAAAACAGATTTATGCTTATGAACACAGAACACATATAGTCGGCAGCTGCATGCCGTGACTGTGACCGTGGCTTCCACTCAGCATGATGCTGTGCTGTGTGTACACACAAACACACACACGTGTGGACCCATAGCAGAGCGCTGATTTACATTACACACATTGATGATTCACATTTTACATTATTTTTAAGCTTCCGTATCTCAAAAGTAAAAAACGGAACCCTTATAGGATCACTCGTGTGTCTGTCTGTCCGTCTGTCACAGCCCATTTTCTCCGAATCTACTGGACCGGTTAAGTTGAAATTTAGTACACATATGAATTTCTGTGACCCTAAACATGGTAAATCACTCAAAATTGTGCATACAAACTTACATTTGCAGTTGGAATATATGGGGGATATAATTAAGTATCAATTCATTTTTATTGTCCCAAACAAGCAAATTAATTAATCATCTAGGTATTTTTGTGCAGACACCAAACTCACGCCCGACCGAGCAATCACGAAAAATAATTGATCAAAATTAAAACGTTCCGACTGGCTTTAAGTGAAGCATACATGATATTGAACGCAGCAATCACAACAAATTGCCGCATTCAATACAAAAATAAATCCTGCAATTTTATCATTTTAAAGTGAGAATTGAATGGTATAGGAGAGACAAAGAAAACCACCGCTCGATACCAATTTAGCAGCTGTACTTTTGTAGTTAGAGGATACAAATTGAACGCGACATGTAACAAGCATTACCTACGAGAACGTTAATATGAAATGCACTGCTTTCGTGTTCTCATTTATAAATATTTTGCTGTTTTCGAGTGACGTGGGATTAAAAATAAATAAGTCGCTGCTATATGGAAGTTCTACGTTATGCTTTATACGTTGGTTTTATAACTAACTATAGTGACTCGCCCCTGCTTCGCACGGTTTTTATTTGACATCGAGATTTCTTTATTACACTAACCAGTTTTGCGAAAATTAAAAAAAAATGTTCTATAGGTAAATATTTTTTATTAAATCTTTTCAAAGTACGCTCCACTACCCTCTATACAAAGTTTCATGCGTCTGAACCCTTTTTCAGTCCGCCGCAGACACCTCGTTTACAGCCTGCTCGAACGCTGACAGCGCATCTTCCGGCGACGAAAATTGTATCCCTTTGAGCTGATTTTTTATTTTCGGGAATAAAAAGACGTCACACGGTGCTAGGTCAGGGCTGTAAGGAGGGTGACCCAGGAGTTTGACCGGCGTGCTGCCCAGGAAGTCCCTCGTTTTGAGCGCGGTGTGTGAAGATGCGTTGTCGTAGTGGAGCAGTAGCCCGCGGAGCCCTGTGTTTGGTCTCCAAGCATTTGGGCTACCGGGCTTCGCGGGCTACTAAACTAAACTACTCTTACTAGAACTAAAGAAGCATCAATGCTTCTTTAGTTCCGTAAAGGAATTGACACTAAGTAGCCAGTCAAATTGAAAAAGCTCGCGATCAAAATCTTCTCCCCGCTTCTAGATGGCTTCACTTTGGTAGGCCTTGATTCGTTTTGAAACACCCAAACCGTCAACGGGCGCTTCGTTTCTGGATCGTATTTATAAATCCAAGACTCATCACCTGTAATGAAAAACACACTTCGTAAACACACCGAGATGAGCCTGCTTCAAAGGAGAAGGGAAAGACTCCATAGTCTCCTGGGCCCAGGTGTTAACTAAATCAAACTAGCCTTATTAGTAAGAGGACATAATAACAAGGCCTCACTGAAAGTTTGGTGAGATTTGGCTATCCAGGAATCAAATTATATGAAGTATAGTAACATTGAGGTTACATTAATAACATTGTAGTTTTTGGTGTTATTTCTGACAGCCGACAAACATGAGACCGGTGACCGTAAACAACTCTGGTTTTTTTCGCTTGATAGGCTAAAATCTCGACTTGAATAGGTACTTACGCCACTGACGAATAACTAATAAATCGCCTCAACGTTCAAAACTCTTCTGCCAGTAAGAGTTACTGCGACCAGTCGCAATGGTACAATTCACACAGCGATCCATGTCGTCAATATCCGATCGATAGGCGTAATCAGTTGTCCAAAATAGAGAGTCAGGTAATTCAAAGTAGCAAGATCCGTCGAATAGTCCTTTATAATATGCAAAACCGAGGTCGTGGAGTTATACAATAAAACATGGAGAATACGTGCGCACTCAGAATGAAAGAAAACAAACGCTTGCCGATTATTTCTGCCTGTCATCTGTCAGTCGGTGACTAGTATTGCCAACTGAAGAAAAATAAAAGGAACTCGATTCACTATGAATCGATTCCACGAAACGATTGATAAGCACTTGTCAGTCGATTTTCATACATATTCTGAGATTTTACCGATTATTGATATCGATTACTAAGAATTCAGGCATCTATCGATTATTTAGTTTCATAACTTAATTTAACTTTTCTCGCTTCCTAGATAGAAACATGGTACTGTATTTTGTGATTTCCTTTAGAAAAATATAACGGTTTTTTTAATACACATTTCAACTAGTTAACTGCTGGGCCCAAGAATTCCCTTCTCCTTTGTTTATCAAATCACGGCACCATTCCACCCGGGCCTGCTTCTGAGCATCGGTGAGGTTGTGCGGCACCCAGCGTGAAACTATACTCCTCACGCGACGATGCACGTGTAGAATTTCGTGAAAGCTTCCCGATCCAACCTGCAATATGTGCGGAATCTCTTGATACGTAATTCGCCTATTGTCATGGAATACATTTTTCACTGCTAGCACGTTTTCTTCCGTAACAGCCGTCAAAGGGCGACCACTTAGGCCCCTGGCAACACAGGCAACGTAAGGAATACGGGTGGGTTTTAGTCAGTAAGGGTCTGACACACCCTCCCGCTCCGCCCAGAGCGGGAGAAGTGATTTGATGATTTCCCACCAAAAAAAAAAGGGCGACCACTTCTTTCTTCATCCCCCAAAGTTAGTCGAACGCGCTTGAATTTGCTATACCAACGATACACGGTTACCTTAGAAGGGCCTTCATCCATTCATGAATGCCATTTGAAGTCCATCGTATGATTCGTCCGGTTTCAGGCGACACTTGATATCGTAAAAATCATACCGCGAAAATGTTCCCGGCGCAGATCCATTTTTTAATGAGGCACGATAATTTAAATTAGCTCGCAAACAATGTGAAGGGAAATTTTGACATTTGAACGTACCTATTTTTACTTAAAAATAATCATATTTTCAAAATAGATTACAACTGGCCTGTCTCTCATACATAAAAACTTTTTCGCAATACTTTCTGAGTGGCCTGGTATTAAATGCACTTATGTGCACAATACATTAATATTCCGGAATAAATTCTCTAAACAATGGTGATGAAAACCGCATCAAAATCCGTTACGTAGTTTAGGAGAACAACACACAGCCAAACACCAAAAGCGACTTTAATTTATAATATGTATAGATATAGAAGTGTCCTATAGCTGACTTTTATGTATAGTTGAAAAGTACAAGAAAAATTGATGTCGGTGACGATTGTAGACGAGATGAATGTAGGAGGAGTAAGTACTGATTTCCATGTTTCACTGGAATTTAGTCTTTTTTTTGACCGTGAAGGAAAACATCGTCAAGAAACCAGCAAGCCTGACCGATATATCTCGACGGCATGTGAAGCCAAGTCAGAGGCCCATGGGTGGCATAAAAAATCTGACATTAAACGACGGAAAAAAAAATGTGGTGTTTTATAGTTGTAGGTACTATATCGATATTTAATAGTAAGACATCATGACGCGACTTACGAGATGTAGGTCGTAGATTGAAGAACCCTGAAAGGTGCGCTTTAATTTGTGTAAATTATTTTATCACCACTGCTCTCAAAACGGAGAAAGAAATCATCATGAGGAAACCGACATGTCCTAGAACCAAAAATTCGAAGACATGTGACATCTACCAACCCGCGCTAGGCCCACGTGTAGGATTACGGTTGTACCTCTCACCGAGAGGAGGCCTGTGTCCCACCAGTGGGGACATTATAGGCTGATTATTTTATGTAATTCATAGCAGTGGCGTGCCTAGGGTTTCAAAATAACGCAAGCCCAATAAAATTTTAACTGATTTCAAAAAAAGAAAGTTCAGTTTTCGACTGAGTATGTAGGTACCTACGTATCTACGTATGTATCATCGCAATTTTCTCATAAACTACTGGTTAGGTACAATAAATTCTCTATCGAGCATTTTAGTTAGGCTTTTGGGCTTATATGAAGGTACCGCCACTGATTCATAGGTATAACAACAAAAAAAGCTTGGAATAGGAGGAAATGGAACACCTATTTCTGTAGACTAGTTATACACCTGTAGCAGAAGATGGTTCATCTGCAACTCACAATGAGTGAATTCTAAGAAATGTTAAATGGTTTCATTATTTCCAACGAATACTTTAATTTAATTTTATTGAATCACAACCAATGAATTCCACCTTGGATCGCCCGGACTGTGTGGATCGCCCGGAGGACACAGTGGAGCATACGGTGGAGGTCTACCCGGCTTGGGTAGAGCACTGCCGTGTCCTTGTGGAGGCGATCGGCGGCAGAGATCTCTCGCGTCCGGCCCTGATTCAGGCCATAGTAGGGAGCGAGAGGGCATGGGCAGCCATCACCTCCTTCTGCGAAGCAGTAATGCTCGCGAAGGAGGAGTCGGGACGGTTGAGGGAAAGGCAAATTTCGTGCCCTCTCGCCCCTAGCCGCCGCAGGAGACGCCATGGGCGTCGGGAATCCCGGGTGGATTTCCGACCACCGTAGGCGCGGGCTTGCGGAAGGTGATCAATGGGCAGCTCACCGTCCGGTAAGGACCAGGCCCGGGTCGACGGGGCGTTGTATTCCACGCGCGCCTCAAAGATATGTCGTCAGCACAAGCGTAGGGGTCCACTAGGACCGATGCCTGCCGGGGTTGCGGGAAAGTACCAAAGGGTTACCGAGGCCCCTGGCAACACAGGCAACGGAAGGAACACGGTTTTAGTCAGTAAGAGTCTGACACACCCTCCCGCTCCGCCCAGAGGTGGAGAAGTTATTTCATAATTTCCGACCCAAAAAAAAAAAAAATAAAAGAGTGTACTGACAGAATAAAATATAAACATTATCGAGTTGGTTCTGTGTAGCGAGCCGGAAACAGAGTTGAGACAAAACTTTTAAGAACGCAATTAAAAATAAACGCTCGACGGGCTTCGAGCTTTCGTGACGCGCGCGCCGCTTTACTTCACAAGCTTTTTCATTAAAATACAATTTTAAAACGATGACACATTTTAATTAATATGTCTGTACCTTTTTCCCAATTTTCTTGTCAGATTGAATTGATGTATGGAAATGTCACAAATTAAATTCTCATGCTTCGATTATCAAAGGTAACAGTGAATATCAATTGTTGGACATCGCTGTTCATTTGTACATTTTTAATTAACTTGACCATTGGCATCTTTGTTTTCCAGTAAAAGATACTATAAAATAATTATTATGTAACAAAATGACCGAATACAAATATCAAGTGATTTACATAACATAATATCACACCTTTAATCCCAGAACGGTTGGGCAGAGGTGTAGGTACCTGTAGTACACCCACATTTTGCCAGTTACGTTTAAGTCCCATGTAACAGATGGCGAGCCTATTGCCATCATTCATTCATTCATTTCAGCCGAAAGACGTCCACTGCTGGACTTAGGCCTCCCCAAGCACCGCCACTTCGACCGGTTTTGTGCTTCCCGCATCCAGCGGATTCCTGCTGCCTTCACAAGGTCATCGGTCCACCTTTTTTTTTTTGGATGGGAAATCATCAAATAACTTCTCCCGCTCTGGGCGGAGCAGGAGGGGGTGTCAGACTCTTATTGACTAAAACCCACCCGTATTCCTTCCGTTGCCTGTGTTGCAGGGGACTCGGTGACCCATTAGTACCTTCCCACGAATCGGTTCACCTTGTAGCAGGCCTTCCAATGCTACGTCTTCCGGTACGCAGTCGCCACCCCAGAACCTTTCGGCCCCATCAGCCACCTGTTCAGCGAGCAATGTGCCCTGCCCACTGCCACTTATGTTTAGCAAATCTTCGGGCTATGTCGGTAACCTTGGTTCGCCTGCAGATCTCTTCATTTCTGTTTCGATCACGTAGGCAAACTCCAAGCATAGCCCTCTCCGTTGCCCTTTAAGTGAAGACTTTGAAAAGTCCTCGCGCACGTACGGGAGTGGCGCGAGGAGGCGAAACGCCGGGGCGTAACTCCGCTGCCGCGAGAAATCGCGGCACAGTGGACGGAGCTCCGGCGGGATCTCATGGCGACATGGAGAGTACGGTTGTCGCAACCCAGTGCTGGGCACGCCACGATTGCGGCGATAAGTCCCCTCTTTGAGGAGTGGCTAGAGAGGCGCCACAGCGTCCTCACCTTCCGCCTGACGCAGGTCCTCACCGGACACGGCAGCTTCGGGAGGTTCCTGTGTCGGATAAGGCGGGAGGAAACGCCCGGGTGTCACTAATGTGTGGATCACCCGGAGGACACGGTGGAGCATACGGTGGAGGTCTGCCCGGCTTGGGCAGAACACCGCCGTGTCCTCGTGGAAGCGATCGGCGGCAGAGATCTCTCGCGTCCGGCCCTGGTTCAAGCCATGCTACGGAGCGAGAGGGCATGGGCAGCCGTCACCTCCTTCTGCGAAGCAGTAATGCTAGCGAAGGAGGAGGCGGGACGGTTGAGGGAAAGCCAAATTTCGCGCCCTCTCACCCCTAGCCGCCGCAGGAGACGCCCTGGGCGTCGGGAATCCCGGGCGGATTTCCGGCCACCGTAGGCGCGGGCTTACGGACGGTGAGCAATGGGTAGCTCACCGTCCGGTAAGGACCAGGCCCGGGTTGATGGCGCGTCGTATTCCACGTGCGCCTCAATGAGATGTCGTCAGCACAATGTAGGGGTCCACTAGGGCCGATGCACCGGCAGGGGGTCGCGGAAAGGTACTAATGGGTCACCGAGGCCCGCGCAACGCGGGCAACGGAAGGAATACAGGTGGGTTTTGGTCAGTAAGAGTCTGACACACCCTCCCGCTCCGCCCAGAGCGGGAGAAGTTATTTGATGATTTCCCACCAAAAAAAAAAAAAAGCATAGCCCTCTCCATTGCCCTTTGAGTGACTTTTAGCCTTTTGATAAGGCCCATTGTGAGCGCCATTGCCATCAACCGGCCACAAATCCAAACTCCGGGCTGCTACTGATAAATTCTATTTTTTAAATTTAATTAAAATTTTGGTTGTTTTTTTTGTAATGTTTTTATAACGGACGCTTTTGACGTTTTGCATCGTTCTCACATGTATATTTTTTTGAAATTGTTTCAATTGTAACCATATGTTGATTTAAAAGAGTATCCATGGAGTTTCTTGCCCGTTCCATAGGTACCTACTACGCTTTGGAATGGGCAACTAGCTTCATCTTTCTGACTGACCGACCCTTTGACATTTCAAAAGGGCCTGTACTTGGTTTATTTGAAATAAATGCTTTGAGCTGAGTTGATGCCAGGTGGAAAAACCCAATCGAACCCAGAACCTCAGTGCCTGTGGCCACTAGACCACTAATACGGCTATGACTATATAAGTAATGGAGCGTTTATAATTTATGGAGGAGTCACCGGCCTAACGATATAATTTAGAGCGACCTCCGTGACGCTTGATTAATGAAACTACAGCGGAGATTCCGCTTTTCGACACATTTATTTTCTCAGACTTGGGCACGCCCCCACTGACTCCTGTGACTGAGTTATTGTTACAAAAACTGGGCTAACTAACGACGTGCAGGTACATATCAACTCGTTTGATGTTCGAGATAATTACTGTTCTGCAGAGAACACTACCGATACCAATACCAATTCCCACCCAGCCAAAATACCGATTCATCAATATGTATAGTTCGTATACGTTTACGTACGTACGATTTCGTTACTCGTAGCCCGATTTTCATGAAAATTCTCCATCAAAGGACATCAACACTGTATATCGTATTGCATTTTCTTTTGATGCCAACTAGTTAATATCAATATGGTTCGCTGGGACTCGTCAACTCAAAACGAGGCGTTTCCAGTAATAGTGTTAACAGCTCACGTCACAGCTCTTTGTGCAGCTTCCCATTTATTCTCGTAGATAGGTACTCAATATTTTTCATCTTCAATTTTCTCAGATCATTGAATAGTTACTGATTCTCGTCGAGTTTGCACGATTTGAACTTAGCAGGAGTTCATTCAGTTGCATAATGATTTATAGTTTGAAGTTTCGAATAGTATTTTTTTCTGTTGTGATATCGTTATTACCCAACTGCGGCAAAGCCAAAAAGGAGGGTTTTGTGTTTGACCTGTATGTATGTATATCCGTCCCTATGTTCCTTCGGCACCACTAAACGGCTGAACCGATATTGATGAATGATATGTCTTTATTGCGGGATTGTCACTGGGTATTTTAAAATAATAGAAAAACTAAATGGCGGATTTGCGCCAAAATGTATGTTTCCTTACATTATAAAAGTAAAATAAATACACACTAAAAATAAAATAAATATTGTTTATTTGCACCTTCAAGTAAAAATATGGTTTACAATAAAATAGGCCTTAAGGTTGATAAAGTTGCATATTAGATTTGCAGCCAATACCTAAGCTAAGATAACTTAATATCTTGTAATTATAGGTATCAGCGCCCACCCTCATAATCATTATAGGCGATGTTATTGTGCGTAGCTTGTAGAATAACAAATTTAAACGAACGAGAAATACATTTTGCAGCACCAACATAAATGAACTATCGTAGTAAGGCAAAAAAAAAATTATTTTAACTACAGGAATAATTTTGACATATCTAGATGAGTTGAAGTTATAATAAAACTAGTTAAAATAAATTGAATTGAATTTTAGATTGTTTTATACTAAGCACAAGAATAAGGGACTCTATAGGTGCAAAACTAGAATTAAAATTAAAAACTAATTAAAGAAAAACAAATGAAAACAGATAAACGGTATGACATGTGTAGGTGAGTGTAGGGGTGCGTGTGAGTGTGAGCATACGTACACGTACGTGTGCGTTGTACATGGGTATATTTGTGTGTGTGTACGGGTGAGTGTGTATGAGTATGTATGTGTATGAATGTGTGTGTGTATAACTGTATATGTCTGTTTGTGTAAGGAGGAAAGCTTAGGATAAGTATAGAATTTCAACAAGTACAATAACGAACTGTACTTACTTGTTCAAGTATAAATACAAATATAGCCACTTAATGTTGTCATTTTAAACAAAAACAAATAAATGATTTCAATACTCATTTTTATTGACAAAAGAAATTAGAAATTATGCAAGTACGCTAAACAGCCATTCAGTTTCATCATAGGTCAGGATAGAAGCCAAGTGATCACATTCTGTCTGCACTCTCTTTTTTTCAAGGAGACAATTTGTAATTGTTTATTTGCAATGTTGAATAGCCTAGGGCCGATAAACATGTTGAATTTTTGAGCGAAAGATGTTCTACAGGGTACAGATTTTAATATTTCGAAACGTCTTCTCCTAGTAATTTCTTTTTCGGTCAGGGCACTGAGCTTGACACAGGAATGCTGTCTCATAATTAAGGCTAGTACAAAGAGTTTTCGTACAGTCAGTACCTCACATTCCCTGTACAGCTCAGTAGTAGAAAAATACCTGGGCTTAAAGTAACTTACCTTTAATAAGGCTCTTTGAGCTCTTTCAGCAATTAAATTATGTGTTTTAGCGGCACCGCCCCAACAAGTAATACAATAGGTTATAACAGCTTGACACAAGGAATAATAAATCATTTTCATTATATTAGCATTGGCTGAATGTCTTAATAAAATTGTTTAAATACATATATAAGCTTTCTTATTCTGTTTGAGAGATTAATTAAATGATTTTTAAAATTGAGATATTGTTTCAAATATGAGTCCTAAATATTTAATATATTCAACGGCGGATAGAGATGAACAAGAACAATTTTTAGATTCACTTTGGCATATATGAGCGGTTATACGACGTGTTGATTGTAGCGGGTCACCAGGGTTGCGAATGGAGAAAGAAATGTATTTTGTTTTCTCGGTATTAAGAGATAGGTAATTTTGAGCAAGCCATTTTGTGACCATGTTAAAACCAAGTTGTGCTTTATGGAAGGTTTCACTCCAAGTATCACCGTGGAATGTCAGGGTAGTATCATCTGCATACGAAATTATTTTGCAGTTTTCAATATTAAGTAGTGTAAGTTCATTAATATAAACTAGGAACAACGTTGGACCTAGGATACTACCCTGAGGCACTTCATGGGTGACAGGTAAGCCAACACTGGAAATCAACTTAAATTATTGTCTGAAATAATTTAAGTTGATTTCCACGAATACCGAGTTGATATAGCCTGTTGACCAGGTTGGGAATAGAAACCGTGTCAAAGGCCTTCGCCAGATCGAGAAATATACTTAGTCTATTCCTTTTTGTTATCTATAGTTTTGACAATGTGTTCAGTGAAGTCATTTAATGCATCTTCCGTGGACTTGCCTGCACGGAAACCAAATTGATTTTCCGATGGTAGGTTATATTTTTCTAAATAATTTGTAAGTCTTTTATTAATTATTCTTTCTAAAATTTTTGATGGAGGTCAGAATTGAAATAGGTCGATAGTTAGTGACACGGTTTCCATCTCTACCCTTTGTTTTTTTTTTTTGGGTGGGAAATCGTCAAATAACTTCTCCCGCTCTGGGTGGAGCGGGAAAGTGTGTCAGGCTCTTACTGACTAAAACCCACCCGTATTCCTTCCGTTGAATGTATTGCGGGGGCCTCGGTGACCCATTAGTACCTTCCCGCGACCCCGGCAGGCATCGGCCCTAGTGGACCCTTACATTGTGCTGACGACATCTCTTTGAGGCGCGCGTGCAATACGACGCGCCGTCGACCTGGGCCTGGTCCTTACCGGACGGTGAGCTACCCATTGCTCACCGTCCGTAAGCCCACGCCTACGATGGCCAGAAATCCGCCCGGGATTCCCGACGCCCAGGGCTTCTCCTGCGGCGGCTAGGGGTGAGAGGGCGCGAAACTTGCCTTTCCCTCAACCGTCCCGCCTCCTCCTTCGCGAGCATTACTGCTTCGCAGAAGGAGGTGACGGCTGTCCATGCCCTCTCGCTCCGTACCATGGCCTGAACCAAAGCCGGACGCGAGAGATCTCTGTCACCGATCGCCTCCACAAGGTCACGGCGATGCTCTGCCCAAGCCGGGCAGACCTCCACCGTAAGCTCCACCGTGTCCTCCGGGCGATCCACACAGTGGTGGCACCCGGGTGTTTCCTCCCGCCTTAGACGACACAGGAACCTCCCGAAGCTGCCGTGTCCGGTGTGGACCTGCGTCAGGCCGAAGGTGAGGATGCCGTGGCGCCTCTCTAGCCACTCCTCAAAGAGGGGACTTATCGCCGCAATCGTGGCGTGCCCAGCACTGGGTTGCGACAACCGTACTCTCCATGTCGCCATGAGATCCCGCCGGAGCTCCGTCCAGTGTACCGCGATTTCTCGCGGCAGCGGACTTACGCCCCAGCGTTTCCCCTCCTCGCGCCACTCCCATACGTGCGCGAGAACTTTTGCCTCCAGATCCCATGGCGGAAATCCGGCAAGGAGGCTCGCTGCCTCACAGGGGACCGTGCGGTATCCCCGGACCATCCGGATGGCCATGACCCTTTGGGCCGCGCTCAACCGGTGGGCTGGCCGCAGCGCCAGAGAGCGCGCCCATACAGGAGCCCCGTAAAGGGCCATGGACCGCACGTCCCCCGCGTAGAGCCTCCGGAAGGAGGCGTTTGGACCCCCTAGATTGGGCAGGAGCTGCTTCAATGCAGCGCCCGCCCGCTCCAGTTTGGGAGCCAAACGTCTGAAATGCTCCATGAAGTTCCACCGGCTGTCGAGGACAAGTCCCATGTACTTCATCGTTGACTCGACGCCGATGGAAACCCCTCCTACCGTTATTTGGGACCCCAACGGTGGCGCGTTCCGAGGACCATGAAAACACATGGCCTCGGACTTGTGCAAGGCCACCTCGAGTCCCAATCGCCGGATCCTTTCGACGATTGTCGCAACCCTGCGTGCCGCTACTTCGGCCGCCGGGTGCGACCTCCCCTGCGCCAGGAACAACGTGTCGTCAGCATAGCACACTACGCTGACGCCGCTAGGGAGGTCGGCGCGCAGCACCCAATCGTATCCGATGTTCCACAGATGCGGCCCCAGGACCGATCCCTGTGGGACACGTTATTTTTCGAGGTATTATTGCAAAATTCAATTAGTATGGAAGGGTGGTTATCCTTCTTTCCCGGTAAACGAAAGGCGTCTTTGATGCATGAGTTAGAAACATTGACATTAATCATTTTAAACAGGTTACCTAGGTATCTGTCTAGATCATTCCTTGATTCATTTGGAATTTTCGGTAAAATCCTTAATTCCAGAAAATTTATGTTTGAGATTCGTTGCATTTCCTCAATTTTTTCTTCGAATAACAAAAGAAGTGCCTGGTTTTACTTACACTCCCATTCTAAGCAATCACTTTTAAGCTTCATATCATCATATTGTTTTGTAGTAAATGATATGGACTTGTCTATTTCCTGGTTAGACTTATCAATTAACATTAGGGAATCTTCAATTTTAGTGAGTCTCGCATCAGTGTCTATTTTAAAAGACGAGAATTGACTTTTTTCGTTCATCGTATCCGTTTGAAGGTTAATAAACATTTGTTTAATATCATCTTTAAAACTTAAAAACTCATCTCTGAACGAAATATCTCCGGACGTACTTCTAAAACGTTTCATTGCCCTACTTTTTGATACATAAGAAGTGGGAGTATCAGTTATTCCAATTGTAGATAAATTAGGTTCCGAGTTGTTGTCTGTTGTACAGATCATTATAATCAGTTAGTACCACATGAGGAAATATCTCAACTACCAATGTTAGAAGTATCTTAAGTTGGTAACTTAAGAGACTTCTAACATTGATAGTTGAGATATTTCTACCGCAGTAGTTATAATCATGTCAACAATATCACATTGGTGGTTTTGCGTTACCTGAATTCGTGCTAAGCATGTTAGATTCGGCAGCGCGTATTTTCTTCTCAGCAGGTCTACACTGCTAGCTGACCTCGCGTGTGCTTAATGACAATTATCAACCATAAGACCAAAAGCTAGCACGGGTTGTATGCCAGTCCAGTGCCGTACAGTCCAGCAATTTGGTATGGAGTCCGGTCCATTAGCTGCGAGTCGGTAAGCCAGCGGCTGACCGCGATGTAAATGTTGTCGATTTGTTCAGCACGCCGCGCGCCGCTCGCCCGCCCACGATCCACCAAGCTAATGAGCCCCTTACTGAGGTAGTGAGATCATTTGTCTTACACCTAAAATCGGTTGATATCTAACAAAGTTTTTGCTTTCCGTCGACATCCTAACGACCTTACTTTCAGTCTATTGTAAAGGGATCGGTCGAAGCATTAATCTCGATTATAAAACAAGATTTCAGTAGAGATGGGTATAGAACCGAAAAAATCAAGGGTGCAATAAAAGAGCCTCCATGGGTGACGGTACCAAGCACTCATCCGGCGTATCCTGCACAGTTAGCCCGCTATAACCTGCTGACTGGCTAATATGTTTACTTAGGACAAATATAAAATCTGAATCTATGCTTCATTACCGTTCTAGATTATACGGACTTCGGTCATAATAATAAATCAGTTTACAAGGTTAAATTCAATTCGCTAGCGAAACTCCGGAGATGGGTATCGATATCTAAAAACGATAAAACAAAAAAAAACTGTTTTTGGGTCAAAGACTAGTTACTTGTAATATCAGTTTCAAAATCTGTTTTTTTTTTTGTGTATACTTCACAGACGTGATGGGTATCGATATAAAAACACGATAAAACAAAAAAAAACACAGATTTTGTCAATTAGTTCAAGTAACTACACTACCAGTGGTCAATGACCCCAGAAAAAACCATTAAATCTATTTTATCTTTGTTTCATCGTTTTTTACTTATCAATACCTATCACGTCTCGTTTTCTCGAGTTTAGCTAGCTAATTAAACCTGTAGAATTAAAGAAAATAAACCCTGTAGTTCTGTTAATTCACGTGCAAGAGTATTAATTACGGAAGAACTTCGAATTTAATGTAACATTTCTATAATCCACACCCCTACATATTCCCAAATAATATGTCCGTAACAAACATATAATTTCGCAGTTCAGGATGGAGATAAGGAATGTAATACCTTCATAAATTTTCGAGGGCTTAAGATAGTGAAGAGATGTCCAAGAGAAAATAAAGCGAAACCTCATGTGGTTTTAAAACCTCTAGTGATGTTATCCGATGAAATTCGGGGCATGAGACGTGATCATAAAATAGATAGTGCGTAATAAAACTGGCTACCTTTGCGGGTACTGAATGAAACTATTTTCTAAAAAAAAAAACGGATTTCCAAAAAAACACTACAAAGTGAAAAATAACTTGAATTTCGGAGTCTTTGGATCTGTATTTTAGTTTTTTGCTATCGTGGAGTTTTTGTTGAAATTATTAAATGTACAACATAAGTTAGAACATAAATTATATACCTCGTACGGTTCACGCGGTGCACGCCAGTAAAGCTCCGTATAAGTAAAGCTCGGTGATTTTTTCCGACATCTCCATAATAATCGTCATATTTCAGCTAATGTACACAAAACCTTAATAAATACAAACCTTGACAAAAGCTTCCTCATTAATCACTCCGTCCATTGGTGAAAACCGTTTGAAAATCTGTTCGGTAGTACACATAACAAACATAACATCACGCCTTGTTTCCACGAAGGGTTGGGCAGAGGTGTACCTGTGGTACACACACATTTCGTCAGTTATGTTTAAGTATGCGTGTTTTCAGTAGTTTTTGAGTTTATCGCGTTTAGACAAACAGACAGACAGAGAGTCGCGGCGGGGGACTTTGTTTTATAATAAGTAAGTCTAAGGATATAGATAGAAAATAACTCAGTGGAGTTTTACAGCAATAAACCAATTAATCTAACATTAATCTATCATAAAACTGTAAACAATAATAAAAACCTCAAAGGGCTTATTGCTTAGCTCGTTATAATTATTTCAAGTGCAACAGAACTTCTCCCTGAGGTATTTAATTTCATAATTTCACACACCGACCTCGGATCGGTTTTAAAAATATTTTTTTTTTGTTACATAAAAATGTTCAAGGCTTTACAAAAAGGTCGGCTCGTATATTAAATTAAAGCGGTTAGGGTCATTCGTAACAATTATTACCTAATTCTTAGGGTTCCGTACCTCAAAAGAAAAAAAACGGTACCCAAGAAGTAAGGTCTCACAGCACAAGTAAAGGAAAAAGTCCGAAATACGTTAATTTGGAGTCTTATCACATTATTATTTTTCTTTGGAATTACAAACTCACATTTGCAGTTAGAGAATTCGCCGTGACGTGCATCGATGTATGGGAGAACATGTTTAGTCAACTACAACGTTAATTTTTTTTTGGGATAAATTCATCCCAAATACGGAACCATTCATTGTGCGTGGTCCGACACGCACTTGGTCGGTTTTTATGTTTTCAGAAATGTTGTAAACAATAGTAACTAACAGTAAGTAGCATCTATAAATTGACTGCAGTCAGTATGTAAAGGTTGTTTTTCTTTGTTGTCTACCTTTTTGAGGAGAAACAATGAACGAAATATTTTTTCATACTTGTATTTCTTTCAAAACTTGTTTCCTGTGAGACATTTATTCTTATCAAAATGTCGAGACATTTCGTGGTCAACTAAAGTTCATGCAAGAATCGAAACAATACTAAAACAATAGACACGAGATCGTGACATAATAATTACGAAGAGCAAGTCTCTGCCACCATCATGTGCGTAGTAATAATGAACAATACAATATGCATATTGAATAGTTAAGGTGTTGCATTGTGCAGGGCCGTCCGAGCGTGATTTCCTGACACGCTCCACCGCACAAATATAAGTTTGTCAGTTGCGGTCTCTATGCAAATATGCTTGCGTATTTTTATGGAACTAGTTAAACATACCTACTTACTGCGGAATAAACCAAACATGGTGAATTACGTACCCATGTCAATTGTCGGGTACCAGGGGTTGCAGTCTCGACATAGATAGCGATCGCTTTACGACCGAATTCGGTCGCAAAGTCCTAATGGAGTCCCTAGGCAGTCAAAATTGCTCGACAAGGACGAAACAATCACAGTTTTGACCGTCTAGTCGAATTCGGTCATAAAGCGATCGCTATCTATGTCGAGAGTGCAGGTCCTGAAATAATCTACTTTCTTGTAAAAGCCGGTCCCATGGCCCCGTCCCATGGAGACCGTGTGGTTTTATTCAGTGGTCAAAATTTGATAAACAAAGCAAAATGAAAGCAGAGGAAAGGCGCCATTGAACTTACCGACTCCCCACCGCAGGCCTCATTGGATGCGGCGGTTCCCATGGCCTGACGGCCTGGCCTGGCGAGACCAGGCCTACTTTCGTCCTACTTTCTCCAGGGACCTGGACAAAGTAGGTCGTGGGACCGCAGCATAAGATGAAGTGGGTTGAATGAAAAGAGTTGTGGAGGACAACCGAAGGCACGTCTCATGCAATTTGGCAGTCAATTCCGCTTCCAACTCATAAACATTTTTTTTTTTTATCGCTGAGAAATGCATTACGCATCTCCACTCGTGGGGGACGAGTCGGGGTATGTGGGACTCCTGTCAGTAATTACAGTATACCCACTAAAACTCAGCGGTGTTCCCGCATCGCCTTGATGGGGGGGGGGGGGGGGGGCAGGGGAAACCGGCTCAGCCTTTACATCCACAACCCTCCTGGCGCATGCCCGCCTAGCTGGCCGGCCCCTCATGCCCCTCAGGCTGGGGAGCTACGGGAATGGCAGGGAACACCTGACCATTCCCGTTCGACACTGGTGGAGGCCTGTGCAACACAAGCAAGGGTGCCCCCGCACCTGTTGCCTGCTGGCCTCCAACTGGGAGGAGTCGGAGATGACTTTCAAACTGACGTCTTCTTCGACCTCTCCTCCGCCTTCGGAGTGGCGCCGCGTCAGGATCGTCCTCACGCGTGCGCTCCGCTGCCTCCTTCTGGGACATGACGTGTTCGCAGAAGGAGGCGACTGCTGCCCAGGACCTCTCATCCCTCAGCATGGCGTTAACCAAACCGGGGAGTGAGAGGTCCGGTCCGATCACCACGATGAGACTGCCGCGCGGCTCGGACCACGACGGTCACACCTCGAGGGTGTGCTCTGCCGCGTCCTCCGCCGGGCCACAACCATGTCCGGACAGCACCTGCACCAGACGGAAGGAGAGGAACCCATGCGACTGATCGAGCCACTCTCGCAAGACTGGCCCAATCGCATCGAGGGTTCGGCGGCCGAAAGATGCAGTGGCGAGGTCCCCCGTCCAATGGACGACGATAGCGTCCCTCGCCTCCTGCCGGACGGCTGCCCGCTCTTCTGGGGCTGGGAGCTCTCCTCTCGCCCTCCGTCCTGCCATCCATTCATACACTCTGGTGAGCACCCACGCCTCGAGTTCCCAAGGAGGGGTGCCGGCCAGAGCACCTGCAGCCGCAAAGCCCACCGTGCGGTGCGCCCGTGCCACCCGCTGGGCTATGGCCCTTTGGGTTGCCCTCAAGGCGGCGGCGTTCTCCCTCCTGTGCAGTGAGTCTTCCCAGATAGGAACTCCGTAGAGAGCCATACTCCTCAAGATGCCGGCGTAAAGTTGCCGGCATCGTGCGCTGCCCCCCCCCAAGTTGGGTAGCAGCCACGAGAACGCACCAGCGGCCTTCAGCAGGCGCGACGACAGCCCGCTAAAATGCGGACCAAAGCGCCACCTGCTGTCGAGTACAAGGCCCAGATATTTCATCTGAGCCTTCACCTCAATTCTGACGCCCTCTACGAAGATGTGGGCGTCATGTGGGGGGCGCTGCCGAGGCCCGTGGAAGAACACAGCCTCGGTCTTGTGCAGCGCCACCGTTAAACCTAGGCGACGGATCCTCCCTGCCACCAAGGATCCGCCCGCCGAGGCCAAGTTGCCCGCCTCCCTGAAACTACCCCCCCGGGCAGTGAGGAGAGTGTCATCCGCATAGCAGACGACACTCGTGCCTCGGAGGAGAGTTCCCCGCAGGAGCCAATCATAGCCGACGTTCCAGAGGAGAGGTCCTAAGACTGACCCCTGCGGAACGCCGGCCTCAACGGCGTACCGCCGGACTTGGCCGGTCCTATTTACCAGGAGGATCGCCCGATCCTCCAGGTAGCTGGCCAATAGCCTGTGCATGTATAGAGGCACTCCGTGGAATTGGAGCGCCTCTAGGATGGTGGAGTGGGGAACGAAGTTGAAGGCATTGGCTATGTCGCATGACACAGCCAACAATCCGTCCCACCCTTCCATCGCCTCCTTCACCTGGCCCTTAAGGCAGGCCAGCGCGCCCACCGTGGAACGCTCAGCCCGAAAACCGAACTGAGCGTCCGACAAGTCCGGCCCGATACTGCGCTTTAGGTGGGCTGCGATTATCCCCTCGAACATCTTGCCGACCTCATCGAGCAGAACGATGGGCCGGTATGCCGAGGGGGAGTCTGCGGGGCGGCCCTCCTTGCGAAGAAGGCACAACTGCCCCTCCTTCCATGGTTTCGGCAACCTTCCAGACGCAAGGCATGCGCTGATGAGGTCCCGAAACCTCTCCTCAATTTGAGTGGCAGCGATCGCCACCACTCTTGCCGGAACACCGTCGGGGCCCGGAGCTGTCTTCTTGGCGCGGATATTGAGAATCGCCGCGTCAACAACAATTGACCTACAATTTATATTTAGATTACAACCACATTGGATCAGTCACACAAAATAAGTGGACTGTTTATTGTTCAACAAGAAGATTGATAGGCTGTTATAACAAATAAGTAGTTTTATTATAACAGCTTTTTGTGTTACTCAGTTACCGGAGAAAACGGTAAATCGATTCGCAGTAACGGTGGTAATAAGTACCTGCGGTTGCAACAGATAGCAGATGCTGGAGAAAATATGTGGATGCACCGTTAACTACACTCGTAACTCGGTCCCCTCAGATATTGAATATTTTCTTGAACAGAAAATTGTATAGTATTGTTTCTGCAGCATTGTTCGTGAATTTTTGATCCGTTATTGAGATCTATATTTAATAGAACTTGCAGTTACAGTTGATTTTAGTTATTTATTGCGTTGAAATTTTCATACTTGTACCTACGTACAAGTATGAAAATTCGAATCATGTGAATGTTTCGTTCCATCCATCGCACAAAACTGATTTTTATAATGTATTTATATCTTAGACATCACTAACTTATAACTTACTATACTTATAAATAACCAATCATACTATAAATAACTAATCACTGACTTATAACCCGCGACTTCGTTCGCGTGGAATATCTTGTTCCTCCTACCCACTGCGTCGCATCGCGTCGCCCGCCCGCGCTGTTACTTTGTCGATCTTTCCTCTCGCTTTCTGTAGGAGTGATTTCGTAAATAGGGACGGAAGTGTGTAACAGGAAGTCACAACTTGAGCATGGAATAATTTTAAGTACTTTTTAATAGCATGGAATTAGTTGGTACCATATAGATTGTATATACGTAGAGAGAGTGGATTGAACTTCTACCAGTGGGTGACCACTAGTAATGAATACTCGTAATTATTCAAATAAATATTTTAGTATTTAGCTCTTATAAATTTTGAGGTTAATTTCTGTCGCTGCACAGTTGCTTATTACTAAAGGTGAAATGTCAGATGTTACACATCATATGCGACTACTGTAAGGATCCTTTCCTTTCTTTCTTTCTTTCTTTTTGTTTGGCTCCTAAGGGTTGCAGCGTGGTGTTAAATAGCTCATAACCGTCCTCAAGAATTGGACTATCAAAGGAAAAAGATTTTTTCTAATCCAACTGGTAGTTCCAGACATTCAAACAAAAAAATAAACTCGTCAGCCTTATTATTAGTATAGATTATTTCCTGCCGGGGTTGTGGGAAAGTCCGAAAGGGATATCGAGGCCCCTGGCAACACAGGCAACGGAAGGAACACGGGTGGGTTTTAGTCAGTAAGAGTCACACACCCTCCCGCTCCGCCCAGAGCGGGAGAAGTTATTTGATAATTTCCCACACCAAAAAAAATAAAATAAAGTTTAGATATATTTGAAATCACCAATCTGCCTTAAGCAAGTGTGGTGATAGACGCCCGTGCCTTCTCTGTATAACAAAAAGTCTTTGCCCAACAGTGGGACAGTAACAGGCTGGTATTATTATTATTATGAATCCGTGGGCGTTGAATGTATTTAACATTCAACCCAGCAACCAAGCCATTAAAACATAGATATTAAAAAAAATAATCACATTCAAGGTCGCAGTAATTTCAGAAATAGCCAAAATGTATTCTATCCTAAAGGTCAGTCTGTACTTATAGTACTATCACCTACATTATGTTCCTTCTAAGTCAATGTTACCCAACTACGAACCCGGTTGTTGCTTTGCGGATTGCGGTGCAGAGCAATAAAACTTGTAAATAGCCCTGGCGTAGGTAGGCCATATTGTACGAATCTGTTAATGTCCTGAATAGCTCTGAATTACTGGTAAAGTAGTTTTTCAGCACAGAAATTTAGGGATTTTAGAAAGATAAATTCATTTATTTTCCTGATGTATGGTATTTTACAGATTTAATAACACATACACAATAGTTCTTCACATTCCGCCTATCATATCCGGCATGCAAATTTTTTGACAATAATAATGATTCTAATTTAATCAATTTAAATAAACAAAAGAAAAGTACTAATAAAAATAAAAGTAAATATTAGTTTGATTATTAATAAAGATCACTTTTATCAGGATGTGGTAAAAAGAAAGGGTTGCAGTTGTCGCTCGGCACATGCGGATGTTTGAGAAAACTGCTATTCGTCTTACCTATACTTTAGGTGATCATAATCATCTACGAGTATGTAAGATAAAATCACCCAAACGGTAAGTACATATTCCTCAAAACCAAAACAAACGGTAACGTTTGACGGCACGTTTTGTAAAGATGCAATGAATTCTGATTCGAGTCTTATGTTAAAGCTGTCAAAACGTTTGACCTTTGTGGAAAGCTAGAAAATGTGTGTCTTGTTCGTGTTATATAAAGCTCCGACTATTTCAGGCCCCAGTGGAGAAGGCTTAGTGTGTACTAAATATACCGACACCCCCCGGCCGTGACGTCATAGCGCAGCCCCTACCCTTTAGGGCCGATTCACACAGGGAAAGCAGCGGCCGCCAGCGGCGCGGCGTGCACTTTCAGTGTGAAATAATTTTAAAGTGTATCTACATGATTAAAAGACCAGTATCGCTTGAAAAGCTCGAAAAGGTCGGGCGGCCGCCCGCGGTGCTGCGAGGCCGCTCGTGTAGCCGCAAGCAGCCGCGCGGCCACGCGCTTCTTGTTAGCGGTTCTGCCCGCGGCTGCCTGCGTCGCGTCGCTGCCAGCCGCTGCCGACTTCTGCCGTTCCGGTGTGAATCGGCCCTTAGGCTTGGCGGGACGCACGCAGAGTAATGCATGCTAAGTTGATCTTTGATTGCATTAATTCTAGGAATAGTAAAATGCAGTTTTCTGACAGTACTTTTATCGCAATATTTTGAATAATAATGAATAATAAGTTTATTTAAATAATTGTTTACAATGTTACAAATGTCTTATAGGCTATATTTCCTTTTTACATAGAATTAGACATCTGTACCCCAACTAGGAATAAGCCTGTATATCGATTATCAGCGCCAAACCCCTCAAATAATAAACACTTAAAAATTGTCATCAAGCAGAGATGTTAACATTTTACAAATTTAAAAATGTATTGATATAACATAGTTAATAATTCCCAACAAAAAAAGACCCCGAAAATAATATCTTTAAAGCAGATCTCTTCAAGGGTGTTATTTTCTTTAAAATTACAACAAAATTCTTGTTCTTACCTGTGTAAAACTGTAAGTATGTATTTAAATAGAAGCTTTTAAAATGCTCGTTTCAAATTGTTCTTTTACAAGCTCGCTATTTTGATAGCTTCTCGGAGCTAATAATAACGTGCTACTTGTTAGCGTAGTGCTCAGAATAGACGACAATACACTGACCTTACTAGTGATGTCCTTCAGAAAGGTCAGGTTCGAGTTTTACTCGTATCCGGCACACACACATGTGTGGAAATATCCATGAATGTGAAAGTGTCAAAAGGAGTACCTACCCACCTTTTGTAAGGTCGTAACACGAAGGTAGTGTAGTTCCTGTCAGTCTCCACTGGGAATAGACATGATATAACTATGTCGCACGTGTGTTCCTAACCTCAAGCTTGATTTACACGGTGCGATTGAATAGGGAATATGCATGTATTTTTTTTTTGTGAATAACCGCAAGAAAAATTCAACTGTTTCTAAGTTGTGATGAAATTTCAAGGCAAATGTAAAGAATAGATTTTTCTTTACATCGTTTTTTCATCACTTCCGGCATTGTCAAAAACGACGCGTTTTAAGTATGCGTTCCGTTTCATCAAGAAAACGCAACATAAAATAATTAATTGTAAAATAAGTAATGCATTAAAAATGTAAACAAATAGGAATTTGTCTCTTGACTCATACACAATTTATATTTAAATAACGGATAAGTTTTCAATTACGTGCATATTCTCTATTGCCTGTGGCATGCTATAAGTTGAAGCAACTATATTAATTGCACCGTCTAAACAGTATTTTTACGATGCGTCATTTGTTGCTTCATTTTTATCTCTCTTTTCTCTTTTTTCCTCTTTTTTTTTTTAAGTACCTGGTACGTCTCGACAGGCCTACACTGTCCTCCCATACCTATTTACACTGTAATTTGACAACATTGTAAAGGCCAATTATTTTTAAAAGAGTAACCGTGGAGTTTCTTGCCGGCTCTTCTCCATAGGAAACGACCCATTGGAACCGTGCACCTAGCATCTGACGTTTCATAAGTGCCCATGTAGGTTTATGTGAAATAAAAATATTTTGATTTGATTTGATTTGATTTGTCACAGGCAAGAAACTTGCATCGTGTAAATGGGGCTTTACGAATGCAACAAATTTCACAGTTGCTATACCACTAACTAGGACACACTACTACTACCAGGAACTAGGATAACTAGGAAAAATATCAGAAAACAAAAGAGCGCTCGCAAAGTCTGGACTTTTTGTTAAAAAATCTATGCCCTTTGGTACAGTTTTACAAATAACACAATATTATGATTAAAATGTACAAAGTGTACAGCGAAACGGAGAAAAAATCGTTTTAGAGAAAATACTACTGTGGCACTGAAAAATAATTATTTGCAATAAGTTGAAACAGACAGAGATGGCAAAATACTCCACTAAAAATACTGCCATAGGTTTTCGCTAGTAAATTGGAAATTATTAGGTATTTACACTAATTGATCAGGATCCTTTTCTATCAAATTTTAGTAGATACCAATTTATGAAACAGACCAACAAACGGAATTATTAATTCTTCCCCGTTCTCACAGAACCCTAAGAGCAGCTATTCAATAAGAAAATGTTTTATACTTCTTCATAGGAAATTCAAATTCAAAGCAAATCGTGCTCTTGACAGCTTTGAGCCGTAAAAACGATTAATACTAACTCTCGGTTCATAAAATCATCAAATGCGAACACACCGTACTCGACTCGATTACGCTCCTGCCGAATGCTGTTGAAAACGGATCGATGTTCACTGTAAAGACTTACTCGATCCCTATCAAAAAACAACGCCACCCTTACAAGGGTGGCGTTGTTCAAGGCTCAAGGTTATAACCTTCAATAATGTAGTCATAGTACAATAAAAAAAATCGAATTAATTAGTAGCTAAAAGAATTTTATACTGTCAGGGTCTGGTAACACACCAAGGACACAAGTCGTGTCGTGTGACTCACCGACATATTTACCCAAAAAAGACGTTATTTTTAGAGGACACTCAAGTGTCAAAATTAAAATGTCATCATTTTTTTGTATATACCCATGACGTGTTTTTAATCAAATCAGCATATCAAAAGATATTCAATCCAAAAGGGTCCCCCTCACACGAGAGTGTTTAATTAATACGGGTCCTGAATTACTTACCGGAGAAAAACCTACTCAAAAATTAAACATGAAAGTTGAACATGATTTTCCCTATTACACGCCCCTAAGTATCCCCAAAAATGTGGAGTTGGCAACATACTCGGCTACATATAATTCGCACAACAAACAATCAATATTTGCAGAAGCATTAGTTCTGGCCAACCGAGTGTAGCTTTAAGTAATTTTGTTTGAGCAAAGATTTTTTACTGCTTTATTACGACGTTTTCGCTCTTTCCCTACCGCTGGGCGAATTAAAATTTTAATGGATTTTCAATGGCAGCAAGTGAAATAAAACCACCAGCACGGTGATTACACCGCTCCGCTAGGAAAACAGGACGTACTGCCTGAACACTGCCAGTTTAATTGTTGTATTTAGGAAATTAATTCAAAATAAATGCAAATTGTTTTCGAAAACAACCTCGCCTTCAGCACGACGTAAATTTTATATCTATTTTACGTTAGCTATTCACTATTGATTTATTTATTTCACGTTAGCTATTCACTATTGATTTATTTATTTCACGTTAGCTATTCACTATTGCCCCTCTTGTGATTTTATTTGAAAACGATTGATCTCGGCAAAGCTTCTCAGAGAGATTCATTCAAATGAAACCTGGATACAATTCTATCAAAAACGATACCGTACCGTAGTCGGCAGCAATCTTATTCTTATTTACATCGGCGCACTAGTAGAGGTAGGTACGCACTTCAGGGATTTACATATCGCATGATATGGAAAGCTCGATTTCATTCAAAAGTCGTTCATCGCTGAATTAATTGAAAGGATTATTTAAATATTTTCGACGATACGGTATTCAATCATTCACGTTTATTTATGACAGTGCATTAATTTAAAGCCCTTATTATGTGCAAAATTAATCTGCTTCGAAATTCGTTATGAAAAATATATGTTTATGTCGATTATAATTCGTCTGAATTCAAAAGAGTACTTATTGTAAAGTATATTCACGATAGCCGAACATGGAGTTCTTATTTCAAATGTTTTAGTGCGGGAAGCTTGCAGCAACGAGTAAAGAAATACACAAGGTTGTAATCACGTTGACTAGGTGAGTAATAGCATCTTGTGAAGTTGGGGATGCTGCCCCTTAGAGGCTCGACCCACGTCGCCGGCGACCATGCTACTCACTTTTTATTGTCTATCGTATAATATTGATGGATTCCGAAACGAGTTTAGAATTAGATTGAGTCGGTATAAAATCCACAAAACTAAGCCTAACACAGGGAAGAAATATAAGAGTTCTTTGAAAGAATATCTTTCACGGGCGCGCGGGCGGTGCGGTGACTCGGTGTCTGAGCGTTTCCCTAAGCAATTTGTTTTTTTTTTTGTTATGAATAAAGTAGCAGCTCATGTTTTAATCTAAAATTAACACGTTTGGAGCGTGATTTACGCGGGGAACGTTATATTGTTTAGGTTATTTTAGTAACGTTTTCTAAAAGCGGCTTACCGTTTCTCATTAATTTTTTCTAACACTTTATTGGTATACTCTGATTCAAACGTTTCCATACAGGCTATGTTAATACCTCATAAGATTTTATTTCTCCCTAAAGAAAATAATAAATACAATCTCCACTGCGGCGTAGCCTACGTTTTGTCAGCTAAACATTTAACATTTTTTTTTTACATTTAAATGAGCGCTATAATTACACAAAGAGCCGAGTGCTGCAAATATCCTTTAATATATGGCGCGGGTGTCAGCACAGTGCAGGTTCTGCGGTTCAGATTTAAGCGCAGTTGAGCGGAAGGAATGCAGACGAATGATATTCCTTAACAGCCGAGCTCGGGATTAAGAAAGCTCCAAGAGACATATATTCCTGTACGAGGCACGGAATTACCAATTAAGTGTAAGACTCGGCAGTCATTTAGAATTAATGTGCCTATGCCATGTTTTTAACAATATTTTGGCTGTTGTACTACGCGCTTACGTTATATACTGGTATGCAGCAGTGGAATCGCAGCATTTTCTGAATAGCGGAGGCTTTATACGTCGGTGGTCGGCAGCGACTAGTGATGAGTCCCTCACTCATGAAGGAACCTCATGAGTGAGGGACTCATCACTAGTCGCTGTCGCGTTTGAGGTACTCATGATCGCAAATTGAAAAAGTTACTCGAATTTCCTCATTGAACCACCTCACCACACGTCACTCGTTCACGCGTCCTCAAAAATTGACATTGACAATATGCAATCGTGGCCAGGGGTGAGGAGAACGAGTTCGTGACTCGCGAGTACTCGCGAGTCGCGAGTGAGTAGAGACTCGTGAGTACTCGTGAGTACTTTCGGCTGAATTTGGCTCGGGCTCACGAGTCGTGAGGTGAATACGCCGTTGACGATTCCTCACCTCAAATGAGGGGTGCCTCGTGAGGACCTCACGAGGTAAAGTGAAGTCCTCCCTCAACCTCAACTAAAATTGATGAGTTACCCATCACTACTGGTTACCACTTAAGACTTGTACTCGCACTTGCGGAAATTACTAATTAATTAATTTATAATGGAAAATAATAATTACAGATTAATTACTTGCAAGATTAAGTAATAGTAACGCGGAGTGAGTAAGTGAATTAATTAGTTTTTACACTCAATTCATATAATTAAATGAATTTAAATTTTCACACACGCTTGTACTAACTATGATAAGTAAAAAAAAACCTGCTAATTATAAAGCTGATTAAGTACCTAATAACAATCAACGTAGTTCAAGCTCAAATAGAATATGTTCTTTGTGATATTGATAGATATTCATATCAAATAGATATTGATAGCGCACAACGGGCGAAATGTGGGTCTGCTATAGATACACCTCTGCCTAACCCATCGGGGAATACAGGTGTGATATTATGTGTTATTGATACCGTCCTGTACCTATGTATATGTATAGTATCGGCGTTTTGATGCAGAGGGGTTCCTTCACACTGTTCTTTGTTTATGTTGACGGTTAAAGAATATTGGATCTTCTGAAAATTCGATCAAATACAAATATTGGTGATCAACATATTATACTATGCAGTTCTATCATTCAAGATGAAAGTGCCTCAGTTTATGTTGAAATATTGGAGCGTTTGAAACCTTATGTATATTATTCATACGGGTTTTATTGCCAAGTTTGACTGAAGGATTCTTTCAGGTGGTGGATTTTTTACCTTTATGATAATATCAAACAATGTTTTTTTTTTTTATCGTGTTATAGAAAATAGTAGAAGCTAGGTAGTAATTATGTTTGACCAACTTATTGCACAAATTGTACCGTTAGTTAGTAGAAACCTAGTTTGAAAATAAAAACAAAAACCTTTTTCTAATGCAATATTTTACAGAACTGAAACTCGCTCACTGAGAGGCTACAAGAAAATTCTCCTCAACGCAGCCGTAAGTGGAAACCTTTTTACTCCCTCACAAAAAAATACTTATTACCACATTAAAACAGTTGACAGCTAATAAAACAACAACATGAAAACTTTCCCAGTTTCTAACAAAAAGTTATTCAGCCTGTCTTAAATACGGGTAGGTAAATAAAAGTATACATGAACAAACGCCCGGCAACGCAGTGGATTGGGCGTTAGAACCAAATAAAATATTAAGGGAGAGTGGGAATCCCGGTAACCTCACAAAGTAGGCACCCTCTCAAGGGTGTTTCTTCCTATTGAATAGCTTCCTGCCTGTAGATTATGTACATTCATATTTTATAGATATTTCACCTACAGAGGGAATGCTTGCGCTGTATCAATATTTAATTCTGATGATACAATAACTCTTGCGATGTATTCAGATCGACGTTGAAAGGTTTATAAGGTAGAAATGTGTAGGTACCTGTTGTATAGAATTGTTTTCATTGGTAAATGGAACTGCTCATAAACAACTCTACAAACGATCTAAATAAACCTTTATTTCCGAAAGTTTTCAGCTTTCATCGTCTAAACATAATAATATAAGTCCAATATTGACCAGAAACATCATAAATGTGAATATTCTAGATTTAAGCAATGCTTACCAATTTACCAGAGCCTACATTACATTGTTCAATATTCAGACCAGTATCACCGTTATCTGTTCATTCGTTCAAAGGTCACGGTATACCAGATTTTTATTCAAACACACAGTACCTACATAACATCATCTATGCATATTCTTTGTTAGGCAGACAAAGCGAGTAGATCATCAGCCGCCGCGAGGTCTACAGTAAAATATTCTTACCTATTCAAGTGCCATAAATCTTTATTCAAAGTTTTGAAATATCTCCCACTTTCCTTTCTGCGAGTGTCAGTACCTATATATAACCCACCTATTTAATCGTGATATGTTAATCTTTTTGCCCTCCGTCCTTTTTTCGTTTGCTTCCGACGTTTCGTTTTGAATATCCCTAGTTTTTTTTATCTCCTAATATTTATATTATATTTCAGTTTTCGGAGCATGCGCTTCCTTATTCAATTTAATACAAATCTTTACCTTATCTTTATACTCTCGTCTGAATAACTCCTATCCTTCCACCCTGTTTGGGATGCGGGAATCCTTAAATATATTCAGGTTTGTGAGAAATAAAAAGCACGAATCGTATTATCATAATCTTTTTATTAACAATAAAATTAATCATGTGCGATACATAATTGAATTTCCAATTTAAGATGCACAAGCCTGGTTAATGCAAAACTACTGAACCGCGTTTCGATTTCCATCCAAATAATACGGTCACCGCATTAGAACATGTCTGCTTCGTGTGAAGGTAAAGAATTAGCACTTATAATAATTATTACAAAAGGAATCGGTTCGAGCTGGTGTCGCGAGCGAGCGGTGCCGCTCGCCAGCAGATCTCACAGGACACTCGTAAACCTACTAATTATTATGATAAAAAGCACTTTCGTTTTTCGTTAAATATAAGTATTCAATTGCATAATGCATCTCTCTTACCATTTTATAATCGAGAAATATGTAAGAAGAAAAATTTATGGAATATAATAACAATAAATAAATATTTTATTTACAGTTTAAAAATTTTATCGCCTATCTATTATATTCTTCGGGCGTTTAGGAAATAAACAGTACGATTCGAACTAACTAATAAATGATCGACGCATGAACTGAACCTGACAAGACGAGCGGCAGTTCACCCTACAGCGTGTTACATGAACGTGAGACGAGCACGAGCACGAGCTCGGGCACGGCACGAGCACGGCACGAGCACGGCACGAGCACGGCACGAGCACGGCACTAGCACGGCAAGAGCACGTGTGTGTGTACTGTGAACACAAACAGAGAGCCTACAACAACGCCACGCTCCTTACCTTCAACAATACACATCGGGTAACTTTTGCTTCTAAAACAAACGGTTATCAATGAAAACAGCTTACAAACACGTATCATAGATATTAGAATAATTATTTACAATTTACTTAGAGCTGAGTTAAATTAGTTTGTTCTCGTATTTTTGGTACCACTTTATATTGTGTACTGGTCTATTTTAAAACACATAATTATCCAAAATAATAACTAAAATACATATTATTATTGTAAAAGCTTCAACAATAAAATTCATTTATGTAGACACATCGATGTTACATAACGACGTTATAACCCAATACAGTAAATAGAAAGAATACAAGTACAAAACATTGTTAGTTGATTGTCAATATCATTACATTAAAACTTTGTATCTATACTTAAATCTTATTTGGCAGTATTGATCTTAAATTACCAAAACTGATGTTATTATCAGTTATAAGCTACTTCTCTTATTTCATAGGTATTAAATCCATTTTATATAACAAATTACAACATACTATGGTCGTTTTATTTTCTTAAAACTGACAAAACTGCTTCAGAATGTAATAATATTATTCCGCGAATATACATAGATTATACCAAATTTAGTGACGAATGAACTATTCCCTAGACTGTTACGATATACCAAAGATCAGGTTAATTGAAACATAACACTTAAAATGGGTCAATGATCAAGTCTTCCGGGATTTTTATAATAATTAAAGCTCAAATTTAATGGATAAGAAACCATCCATTACATTTTCTATTTATGAGTTAACACAAAAATCTTATCCATAGCACATTCACTTTGGCCTTAGTTTGGCACACAGTATCAGTTATTGATTAGAGGATACACAATAACATTGTACACAAACTTCCGAACTCCACAAGGAAAATATTTCGCCATAACTATATAGCATTGCGGAAACAGACAGAATCACGATATTGAAGATGAAACAATAGAGAAACTCAGTGGTTAGATCGTATAGACACAGTTCATTACACAGAGCTTACAACGGTCACTAGTGAAGGAACAGAAGTACTCGCACGCCCGCACATGCAGGATGCAGCAACACAACGAAACGGTACAAACCGCGCGCACGCACTTCACGCACTCTTACACCTCGACACCTAAACGATATTTAAGATAATATTGTCTCGGCAAAATCTCACTCCACGACACTCGTCAAATATTAGCGAGTTGTATATATATATTAATATATATAAATTTGATAAAGTTATTTTCGTTAGTTAATTTTGATTCGTATTTAAATATTCCATAATAATATTTATTCATAAAAACACTAATTCATCGTACTTTCGAAGTTCACAAGGTCACAAGAGGAGGCGGGTGGGGTGGGGTTTGGGAGTAGAGGGTTGGGGTATACATTGGTCAGTTTTTCAGTAGACGGCGGCGAGATGCAACGTCTGCATGGGCAGCAGACGCGCTCGCTCGGGCGAGGCGCGCTGTTAAATAATGCTCTCGCGGTTCCGCTCGTTCTCCTCTAATGAGCTCACCGAGCTGCCGCCGCAGATCTGCATCTCTATTTCTTGCAGCCTGGACACACAATACATTAGTTTCAAGTTAATAAGCAGTCTTGCTCAACTAGAGCAGGTACTACTACTAGCATTGGTATACTTCCATTGCACTTACCTCTGATCCACTTCCCACTGCTGCTGACTAAGTTTAGCAGACATGGCGGCATTCTCCGTCTCGACGGTGTACAGCCGCTCCCGCAGGCGCTTGATCTCGCCCTCGAGCGCGTCGTGCGAGTCCAGAAGGCCGCGCGGCGCGGGCGCCCCGCCGCCGCCGCCGCCGCCCGTGCCGCTGCTGCGCGCGCTCGACGCGCACGACGCCACCGGCGATGCTACGCGTAGGGGGCTTACTGACGAACTGTGACGTATACAGAACAATTATTACAATAGCAATAGCATTTATAACGATTAGGTCATTAAACAAGGTAATTTTGCATTGTTAATTTATTGTTCTTCCTAAAGCATTCGATATGGTTGATCACAGCTTCTTCTACCATAAAGTTTTGCGCGCGTTTTCACGCGATTCTTTGTTAAATACATGGTGCAAGTCATAACTCGGAAATAGGTTCTAGCATAATTAATTTAGTTTGTAGTTTTAGGCCCAATATCAAACCACTCTCCTCGGTAGTATCGCAAGGGTCCCACCTTAGGCCACCTTTTATCCTTGTTAAAGCAGCGCGCCCTGCTTTTCACATTTTAAATAGTATTTCATTAAAGTTTTGACAGGGGACTAGACAATGATATTGTATAGACCACAGCACCTATAAAGCTGGTCCCGGTAGGAAGGCGGGTGTGAAAGGTGTGGCGGTGGCAGCATTGGCGCGGGTGGCAGGTTCATGTCCTCGATGGGCACGCGCCCACTCGTCTCCACCAGCCCGGGCGTCGACTGGCAACGACCCATGGCCACTATAAGACAGTCACACATTATAACACCTATAAACTTCTCTACGCCAGAAGTAAGTAAAATATAGAATACATAATAACACAAACGTTAACTCGGTCAATGTCCAATATTAACAGAAGGAATGTTATAGGAAGCAATAATTCACTAAAAGCAATAAAGCCTTGTTTTAGGAAACAATCTATTGATTCGGAAAATGTTCAGCTTTATCAAACGCACATTTGTTATCGTAAATAATGTACTAGTCAAGTAGTACCTTTTTCTAAAGGCGCTTTCTTATATTTTTCAAGTCTCTTGACGGCGATCGCCTCGAGGCGCACCCTGGCGGCAGGATACTCCTTGAGCACGTCCCACATGTCCTTCTTGCTGAGCACGAACAGGTCCGAGTAACCCACAGATCGCACCGATGCTGTCCGGCGGTTGCCTGTCGACGTGTCATCCACACACTCCATGCCAACCGGCGTCCGGTCCCCCCCTTATGAGCTGTTCTGATCCCTCATTCCAAACGACACACACATAGACAGAACAGGTCATAAGAAATACCAGACCAGGACAACCGATATTGGTGGTAGGGAAAAGATGACAAGAGAAGTTCAGTCACAGGTTCAAAAACTAAAAAAAGCTTGTTTAGTAAAAAGATAGAAAACTACCTTGAAATTTAGACAACACGAAGGGTAGGTAAACGGATCCGGAGTCACATCGCGTTCACAATTTTAAAAACAATAACTGACTGTAAATAAAAAATATAAGAAGCCATCTCTCTAGGGTTCTTATTTTGCTCCATTACCAAGACAAAGCTTTAAAATACAAAAACTGTTACATACGAATGCTAAATATTAATAAAAATCAGTAGGTATATGAAATCCGTAAAAGAACTAAGCAGTTCTACAAGTCAGATTGCATAGGATATCGAAGTTAGAAAAAAAAAAGAATTTTGGAAACCGATAGTAGGTATGATAATAAGATCTTACGCAGGTGACACTTAATAATATTGGGAGATCATGCACCAAGAAGTCACGCCAAGTATATGAGGTAATCGGGGAGGATGCAAAGCGATCGGGGACACTGCCTTCAATACAACCAAAGGAGATGTTACTAAGATGCAAATAAACCACATGACACAAGACGCTACAAATCCTTGATGAGGATCTAAGATGAAGCCATTGAAGTCCGATTCGAAACATATAAAAGTAGTTAAGCTTACCGCATAACAATATCTCTTCTTTTGAAGTATGTATCAATATGAAAAGGAATATTTTAAGAGCATATAAAAAAACTGAAATCATATCTAAAATGCGTAATTGTAAATAATTTAAATTTTAAAGCATTCCCTAATACAATTGGCACGAACTAGTTAGCGCTAGTCGGATGCGTCATAGCGAGGCAGGCGTCAAGTGACGTTAGTGTGCGAGTAGGCGCAGCCGACTGCGGTAACAGTCGTCACAATGATGTCCCAGAACCTGTTGGTAGCGTCGCGGCCGCTCCCTCGGCCTGAGTGCAGCGTCTCCTCGAAACGTTTGCTTTTCAAAACTTTTCAAGAATACAGAGTAGTGTAATAATGGCGTGGCGTCTCGGGCCCTGGCGATATTTACCAAGTTGTTTACCTGCCGTGCCCATGTTCAGAATGGAAATTTCGCCAAAATAAGAACCAGCCTTGAGTGTTGCAAGCACGGTCTTCCCGTTGTCGCCTACCACCTGGAGTTTGCCTCGGTTCACTATGTACATTTCCTTCCCGACTTCGCCTAGGGAAAATATATTTTTTTTTAACAGCATACCCAGAAATATTTTCGTTTTATTTTGTTTCCTCTTTCAGGAGGTAAAATTTATTAAGACAATCAAAACGTACCTTTTCTACAAATGTAGTCACCTGGCGAGAACAGAACTGGTCGAAGTCGTAGAACCAACTCACACAAAAAGCCTGCCTCAGTGTTTTGAAAGATTTCCACCCTGCGAAAATATAATTTTTGTAATTTTTTATAATTTTTAATAACGATTGCAAAGTTGTTTCTAATATTCAATAAGTTCGTGTAAATGTCTGATAGATTTTTTTTTTGTTAAACATATTTTGCAATTATATCCAATTAATGTTGTAAATACAGGTGACACATTAAACATTACAGGCACAGGTACTGTAAAACGTACGTAAACAGAATTCAGCTGAAAACCAGAAAAGCACAGAAGAGCCATTTGGCGACAAAAAATTACGGATCGTATAAACGAACACTTATGCATAATTCATGGACGTAAAAAGCGAATGTTTCTCTTTTTAATTATACAACACGGGATATTAAGCTTGGACTGCTACGCTGCATAAATGTTGGTGAGATGGGTACATAACTACTCGTATCTACGACTATTCATACGGAATCAACTGTTGAAAGGATTCGACAACTCGCTAATTGAATTAAGAATCACCATTACCAGATGGAATTGAACTTAATAAAATTAAATGGTCTGAACCCTAACTCAAACTAAACGCAAATTAAATTAAAGGCTAAGACATTTGGGTGCCTAACTAATTTGCTCGATAGTGACAAGTTCATTATCCTTCGAGTCAAATTCCGGCAATCCACAGAGGATCGTCGGAATTTGACTCGTTTGTTGTTTGTCTCATTGTCGCCACCAACATCAACGTTTGTAATGTCCATTAGGAAGGTCCCCAAAATTATCTCAATAAGATTGTCGAATTTCAAAATAATTATGATCGCGTTTGTAATACCTACATAAAGTATTCAGTTGAGCAAGGCTCAGCATTTATTCGTTTGTGCTTATACATTACATTTGTGCCTCGAATACGCTAAGGAATACTAATTGCCTTCATTTCTGCAAAAGACATGGGTACTAACAGTTTGCCGCTGAGCGCTAATAACTTGAGGTATGAGTACAAATAAAAATTTGCCAAACTTTTCGCATTTTTTGTAGGTATTTGCATGAATAGTCAAGTTTTGTTTCTATTACTTCAACTTCTGACGTTTTTTAGACCTTGCTAGAGCTTTTATCGCCGGTTTTCCAACTAAGTGTGTCTTCTTTTAGTTTAACCGGAAGCAGCTGAATATAAGTACTTACCTGGAGCAACTGCAAATGCGACTGAATCTGAATTCCACAGTCCAATAACTGGGTAACTGGGTAAAGAATTGACATCCAATCTTACCAGGGGTACCGCCCTGGTAAGACTGGATGTCAATTCTTTTTGTAGTTAAGTAAATTGATTCCTAAGTATGTAGATCATATTTTTATCTGTTGCGGTGAAGGGAGCTGCTGGTGGTGGGAAGAAACGAAGAATTACCTTTTTAACGTATCTAAGTGTACATTGATAGCTATTTCAGCCTTGAGCTTGTCAGGCAGACAGGAGACGGCCTTCTCTTCGTCGGAGCACTTCTGCGTGAGCCACAGGTAATCGAACCACTTGATCACCTTCACCTGCAAGTGTGTGGGCACCCGCCGCATGCGCATGTACGTCTTCACCCCGTCGAGTTTCGCTATAACAATAGAAATAACTGTTAAAGTTGCCTGTGTATACCCCAAAAAGGCAGCAGTTGTCAAAAAAGTAACAATAGATTAATGTCAATTGTTTTTTAATCAACTAGTATATAACCTTAGTAGCATAAATGTCTCGTTGCATCAGAAAGCCAATGACTTAAGTAATAAAGATCCACTTTAGTGATATTAGGAAGATATTACGCAAGTAGAAGTTAGAGTCTTCAAAACAAAATTTCAATTTCAAAAAGATAATGTTATTCATCAACTTGTCACAAAGTTTCGCAGCGACAAAATGAATTTATACTGTTTTGTAGATCGCACTTAATCTCACCTGTCGCCGTCCGGGGAACTAGGGTTAGTTAAGCTAAGTGGAGCGCCTAGTATGTCAAGTGCTAACTTAATGTTAGCAAGAAATAATTGCAATCTCAAGTTTACTAAAACCGTTTAACCGGGCTGCCATGTCTGCCCCGAGGCTTAGTTCAGAACAAACACAATAACGACGTATAATGTGGGCATTAAGTACATGCATGTTACAATAATACTTGTACGATATGTCACCCTAGTTTACATCCTAGTACATGACATTACAGTTTTAATGGATATCGATTCATTGAGACGTGATTGTGCGGTAAAGCGATATATTTCGTTCCATGTCCCCGAGGAGTACCTATACAACCTGGGTAAAAAGGGATCTGTCGAGGTGAAAAGTGCTCAACTTCATTCAATGACTAGAGCACGCTGCTAGAGGGTTGACGATAAAGTGCAGTGCGCTGCAGGTCGCCAGTTACTCATAAAACCAGTACTGAAAGTTTCCTAGCATTCTTTTATCTCGATGTTATTTTATCGCTCGTTTCGAAGACAAAAATAAACAAAGAACATCTTATATCTTTTGGCATGACTCTCATATCCTAATTTATAGCGAGTCATTCCGCAAATATTATAACAGCCAGTTATTCGGCTTTTCCTTTTGTGTAACGGATATTACGGCAATTTCAGTGTCTATAGAGTCTATAGTCATTTTGGTCATTTGTGAATAGAGTAAATCACACATTATGTACGAAAAAGTAGGACAAAACTTTACTTTGAAATGTAGTAATTGTTGAAAGCGAAACGTGTTTCTAAAATATTTTGGTCTTTTACTCTAATTAGAATGATCGGAAAGTCTCTAAGGATTTTATAACATTTTATTTTTAATTACTATTTGCTCACCAAAGTCCTAAATTATATTCCACGAGAGTGGTTAGTGCGTCGTACATAAATTAATAGCTCGAGCGTCCCTCAAACGTGGCAAGCGCTCCAGTGCGCCCGCGAAATACAATTATTGTATTATTTAAACGCGAATGAATGTTTTCCAACTGGCGTGACTTGGTAACACAGATGCCTAAGTCGAGGTTTTAATTTTTATAAGTGTTATATGATGTGAGGCTACGCACCTTATGGACTCAGTTCAAAAATATCGAAGACCACTGCCGCGGCCGGCCTACCGCTTACGTAAGTTAGAAAACTTTAAAGCCAACTAAGTTTTTGTACCTGGTATTTGTTATAAATAGATAGGTTCGTTTTTATATTTTTTGTATTCTGTACCTCTACCCAAATCAACAAACGCATCTCATTTTGAGGGAGGAATTTTTTACTGAGATCACGCGTACCCATGTTGAACTCAGATACAAAGGGTTGATTGTTTGCTAAGTAGCGTCAACAATAAACATTTCGTCACAAAAACAAGTCAACAGTGTACCCTTTGCCGTGCAGTATACCGGTGTACGCGGTGTTATTAGTGTGCCGACATTTGGAGTAATTTAATCTTGCTCAAACACGGTACGGGGATGGCGGAGTGCGGTCGCCAATGTGTGCGGGGCTGAGTCAACCGCGCTCGTAGCGCAGCGCCGCGCCGCATCGCCTAACGGAAATAAGCCACGTGCGCGACAAGCCACGCTATATTCGTTACGTTAGAACACAGTTTTTGGGAAACGACGGAAATAAGGCTTGTTTAGTAAAGCATTATTATTGTCTTGGTTTCCGTGTTTACGTCGACCAAAATACGTCAGCTGGAAAGAACGTCCCAGACTCTATATAAATTAGCGAAACCTCTTCCTCAATTTGAATGAGAAAATTATGGTCCGTGTTTCTGTTTCTATGTTTCAGTGTAAATAAAGTATACATTTCTGGTGAATTTAGGCACAACTTATTTATAACTGGATGGCGTAACAACCATTTCTGACTGAAGATTTTTAAGAGAAGTTTTTTTGTATACACCGTTTTCCTTACTATAATGTACTTACAGGAAAAACTCTCTCCGCAATTATCTATAACGTTATCGTTACAGCAACAATGCAAAGTCTGAAAGTCAAACGAAGCTAGTCGGGTTCAGGAGCTAGAGAGATCTGACTGCGTACACAATTGGAGGACAAGCCGCGTCCAGCAATTTGAATATAAACTAGATACTTACTGTAGGAGCGACTGCACCGATTGTTTACATTGCACCCGCCTGCTCGACAATTTCTAACTCCCTATTGAACTCGGAAACGCTCCATGAAATATTCAAACGTACTCATTAACTGAATGATGTAGAATGTATACTAATCATGCCTTCATATTAGTTTTTTGGTTCTCCAGGGGATAAATAATATTACGATACAATAATAAAGTTTCGTCTACGCATGTGTCATTGTTAAAAGAGTTGGTAAGACCAATTTTCTGTAAGCATATTTTTTCACACATTTCTGTAAAAAACACTAATAACGCAAGTCCAAACAATTTTGAATTAAAATCCGTTCTAAAAGTTAGAAACCCGCGACTACTCACAGAGTTGATAAACTTGATGTTGTGTGTGTGGAGATTGCAAGTACGCATTTAGTAACGGACGTGTGAGCGTATCACGAAGAAGCTAGTATTTCATTAGACGGGTAAACGACCGGCGCGCAAGTTATTTAACTTGTGAATACTACCTAGCGTTTTAGGGTTAATGAAATTGGCTAACAGATTGAATACTCCACGGAGCGTGGGGTTTTCCACCTAAATTACTAGTATGTTTAAGTTGTGAAGACTTATGATATTGAGTTAATTTTGTAGACATGTTTAGCTGTTACTAATTCGATACAAGTTTTTATGTGGATCTTGCTAAGGTTTATTTTGTTCAAGAAACCTCTTTTTTATAATTTGTTACTACAAATTTAATTTTCATACCATACCTAGTAAGTAGAAGATATAGTGCTGCCTTGCAACACTGCAGAGTGCTTGAGACTAACGGCGAGTGTCGTCGAGTAGATCAATTATTGTCGAATTGTTAAGCTCGGGCGGACGCTGGGCGATGGGGTGCGATGAGGTTCGATGGCGCGCGATGGAGCGCGATGGGGCGCGCGGTGGCAGCACGGATCGATGTCGGGCGGCCGCGCGCGACGCGCTCTCCCGGCGCGGGCGGGATGGGGCGCGGCGCCCGACTTTCGCCGAGCTATTTATAGCATTCAAGCCGCTGACCTATTTCGCTGCAGCGCCGCCGAGGAAGGTCACGGATTCAGCCTGCTCTCTGCCGTCGCGGCGCCATTGTCTTTTCGACCGAGCTGCAGCGCTAATTAAAGTTGTTGACACTTTGCCGCTCCTTTGTTTTTAAGATGCTAGACTTATCCATCCTACGAATTGATTACCTACGTACGTGTCTTTTGCAAATTTAATGAGTTTAAACGTTTTGATAAACGAACTATGAGTCGGAAACTTTGTTCAGAGTTTTCGTTTGTAACTTTGCTGAACGCATCGAGCAGACGGTTGTTCGTGGAGTCGACATCGACGTAAGGTCGAGGAGCGAGTGAGGCTAGGTGTCGGGAGCACGTAGCGGCGCGGTGCGCGGGGGCGCGTGCCGGCACGTCTACCTGCTTAGTACGCTAATGTGACAGCCACGCCGTGCCGCGTGCCGTCCCGCAGCCTCCTTGCCCAACAGCCGACCAAGCTCTTTGAACCTTCACACGTGCGCATGATATATTGTGTTAACCATCTAATGCATCACAGGAAATGAGAACTTCGCAAAGCTTGTCTACAACACATATTTATACGAGAACGTTTTATTTTTGCATTATCCTTCTCATATGGTAATCGGCTTACCTCAAACGTTTTTCATATTACATAGCTAAATTGTATGCGTCAGATTCAGAAAGAGGAAAGCTTACGTCTGAGATAGATAAGTGTGGGAATAATGAGATATGTATGAATAGAGCCTACAGTAAAAGGAACCTTGAACTTATGACAAACATTCCCAAGTGAAACCATAATGACGAACAAATAAAAAAAATATTGAGCAAATTATATTCCAATATTTCCTACAAAAGCGAAAGTAGATTAGATACTCGTATTAAATCAAGTAATCACGCACGTATTGACTATGAAAATCTGATTGAAAAAATAACGTTATGCGGATGATACGTACGAGTACCTACAGTATTGTATTAAACATTTCTGTGAATGCTTTTACCTCGACTTTGGTCGGAATTGTGTCATTGACATTCAGAGCTTTCATCACGGAACATATAAAGAGCTTATTTAGGGAAGCTAGCAAAACACTTGAATACTCTGCACAGCAGGTTTATCTTGTTGTCGTGAAAATAAATATTTATGCGTGTTTATATGGATAAAGCAATAACAACAGAACGGAACATGTGGCTATATCTTTAAAAATCTCTCTCTCTCGAAAAGTAGTCTCTAAGGTGACCAGAGAGACTACTGTTCGATATTCCGTGAGCTGTCTTACTTGCTGTTTATTTATTTGGTTTACACGGCTTAAGAAACCAATTACATAAATCAAAGTATGTATGATGTGTAGTAGTAACACATACTATTATTCTCACAAAAAAATAGTCACATAACCATTAAATTGGCGAATTTATTACCGAACAGATCGCAGTCCGGGTTGGCTTCCGCGAGCTTATTTAGTGCGGTCAACACGCGCGGTACGGGAGACGCAGCACGGGCTGCTGTATTACACGAAGGCACGCCTAACAGTCGATGTTTTCTGCCACCGAGATAATTATTTGGTGTGTAGTCGAATCAGCTCACTATGGATGTCAGGCGCATCCGTCATACCCTTCCACACTTTAAGCATAACGCCTACCTGGCACATGCCCCACTGGTCTCCAGCATATGATATCCCAGACATCCTAAGAGGAACTTGGTAGGATAGAGGTAGGGATAGTAACCGAGAGTTTTTTTGTAAAGAAAACGCAGGAATGCTTTTTGTACTTTTTCTAGAAGAAGTGCATACTTTGCATCGTGCGGATTCCATACAGTGGTAGTATAGTGTCTAGTTTTTCTGTATGGAAAATTCTGTATAGAAATACTTTGCTATAAGAAAATAAAAGCGGTTCTTACCTTGAAACTCTTTCCTGGCAGTGCTGACAGAGGTGACGATATTGGCGACATGCCCCAGCACGGTGGCAAACAGCATCAGGCCGAACAGCAGCTGCGCGATCACGAACACATACTCTCCTTTACTGCGCGGCCGAGGCAAGTCACCTGCGCACATAAATATACATGTAACACTGTACTAAACTTTGTGTTATTTATAAGGGCCTCAAACATGTTATTTTTAGCAACAGCGATCGGTGCTTTTGCGACTGTTTGATTGATGCGGCATCGCGTTTTGACTTTTATAATATATTTTCGTTCGGTCGCGATAGGAAAATCTTGCAGTTTCTGCGATTACTTCGATGACGTTTTGGCGACTCGCGTTTGAGCACGGTATGCAATTGGCATGATTTCTGTCTATCGCTGTGTCAAGCTTCCAACTAAATCACTGATCGCCGATACTACAAGCAAAGGACGAAACCAGTCACCTGCACACTCAAATACACTGGAACATTGTTTAACCTCAATGTTCGGTCGAGTTAAGGACAGACGCGTATATGATACACCGTCCTTACTGGTTAATTAGAGCTGATACGCACCCGCGAGCGTTATAACTTTTAAAACACAAAGGTTTGGCTACTGATTACACGCGTTATAACATGGGTTAAATAAGAGTTTTAGTTAACTGCCATATACAGGGGATAGGGACATCGACGCGCAACCTGTTAAAAAAAAATCTATGGAGATTCAGTACGTGATTATGGACTCCCCTGCGTTGAAATTTTTCTTCGGTAATTATAAAAAAAAATGCATTAATTTTGACCACGTAGGTATTATTGCACTTTTAGACCGCGTAGGAAACAGTAGATTTTTTCCTATCCTTTAAATCATCTGTACATGTAATAAATACATCTCTCTCGATTTTACTGCACTGCCAAGGCAAGCGATATACACACAAGTGACCCGAGACATACGCAGAGACTAATCGCAGCGATGCAACTATGCAAATTGATATCCTGCTAGTGTTTCATCAAACGGCGAATAAGACACATCGAGCGTGATTATGCTGTGCAATTGCTTACACGTTACGATACAAGAAAGCAGTTAAACATGAATCTGTTATTATAATATAATTATTATTATCTTTTATTTCATTATTTACACATTATAATTTTATTTTTAAATATTAGGATATAAAAAATATATAAAAAAAATTAAAAATATAAAAAAATGGTAGCCCACCGGTATCGGGAACAGGGTCCAAGCTACCGGCGGTCAGGGCAATTATTATTATTATTAATTGAGGGAAAACTTATTCGGGAAATTAAAGTTTACAAGTAAATGCAAAAATTATTTTTTAAAAAAGAAACGGTGACAGCGTGTAATTCATTGTACGAACGTTATAGTTATAATATGTATAAGGATGTGGACACAGGCACGTGGTCAGGGCGGACCACGTCACTGCGCCGCCCTCGCCGATAACAAATCATACAACAACGCCTTTGTAATTGCTACCCCGATAAAAAAAAACTGACCTAATAAAAATATACACGTATGTCATCAACACCAATAAAGGACTGTTTCATGTTGATTCAATTACGTTACTACAAATATTAGCGCAAAAAATATATACGCAGGCTGCGGTCGCTCCACTTTTATCCCTGCGTCTCGTTCGAGTCAATGTCAGATTAAGCCTCGTGTGTAAGTACTTTATCCCACCACCTGTGACGAGGAGATGTGAAAATAGCGTATTTTATTTTTAAAATAGCGTACATTTTTCAGTCGTTCGAAGCTCGGATTGTCTACCTGCCACGCGAAAAGATCTTTAGTTATTTGCTGAGTAGCCTATGTAACTCAAAACTGTTTTAACTTAAAAGTTACAAAAGGCCAGTAAGCCCGTTAATAAAAGACAAATAACCCAAACTAATGATTAAATAAATAATACCTTTGTTTAAATCAGGTAGAACATCAGTCCCCACAAATTATAGACCTATTTCAAAACTATTACGAAACTTTGTATACCTTTACGAAATATTTTGAGAAATTAATTTTAGACCAATTGCAAAGACGTAAATGAATAACATAAATGATTACCAGAGATCGGATATTTGGATGCATATTCACCTAAAGTTGAGAAGTTGGTTATTAAGGAACGCGCTTTTGTATCGAAAAAATCCCGCGGTTCCGACATCGACAAATTTTGGTTTCTGATTATAGAATCGGATGTATATTTACTTATACATGTTGGCTTAAAATAAAAATAATTATTTTAATTTATGTTGTCACTTATTTGCATCGGGGGTTAAACATTAATTTTAAATAAATATGCATCTGAATAGTTATGCGGTCCAATAAATATTTTTTTAGAAGTCTTCCATACTATGCATCTGATAACTAGTCGGATGGCATGTCGTCCTGGCATGCCAGGATTTATTTACAAAAAATATGTTTTAAGAAGCCGCTTCCATACTTCAACAGCTGAAAATTAACTTTAGGTAAATATGCATCCGAATATCCGATCTCTGATGATTACATAACAAAGAGTTCGGTTTTACAAGTGGTCGTTCAACTACTGATCTTTTAGGACATATTTATAATGCATGGGAAGATAAATGCGATGCCCTGGGCATCTTTTGTGATTTGTCCAAGGCATTCGGTTGCGTTCTTCATGAAACGTTAATCAGGAAACTCCGCCTCCACGGGATCCGGAACACTGCTCTGGATCTTCTTACTTCATACTTGAGTAATAGGATTCAGAGCGTTGACGTTAATGGAAAAAGATCTCCCGGATCTTTAGTAATAATGGAAGTCCCACAGGGCTCAACTTTTGGTCCTTTCTTGTTTCTTATTTATATTAATGACTTGCCTTACCTCATAAAGGATAATCAAGATATAGTGTTGTTTGCGAATGACACTTCACTTTTGCTTAAACTTTAACGTCAGCAGCTGGTTACGGACCGAATAAATTATCAAAAAAACAAAGTTTCGCAGCATACGCTGTTAAAAATATTCTTAATTTAACTGACATCGAGACAGTCCGTTTAGTGTACTTTAGCTATTTTCATACGGTATTATGTTGGGGGGAAATGCCACCGACATTCAGACTGTCTTTGTTTTGCAGAAAAGAGTTGTTCGATCAAGTCCGAGACACTCTTTCAGAGAGAAATTTAAGGAGATTAATGTAATATCTTGTGCCTTCTCAGTATATTTTTGAAAAGCTTTTAAAATAATATATAGAGTTGTTTAAAAATACAGTGATATCCATAATAGAAATACTAGGAATAAACACAAATCTGTTGTACCTACAAAAAGGCTCAAGAAAATAGGTCGCTCGTTCAGCTGTCAATGTATACGCTTTTATAATAAACTTCCAAGCCACGTTCAAGATCTAAGCCTTAATAAATTCAAATCATTCACTAAACGTAATTTGTGCCAGAAAGCCTTTTATACCGTTAAAGATTATATGGAGTATAAAAAGGCTTGGGATTGAGCTGCTCCAATTTTTTACATATTGAAAGTATTTATTTTTTTGCTATTTTTTTTATTTTTATATGACATTTGATGATTATTTTATACACAATAACATGAATATTTACTTCGTGGAGAATAATATTATTATTTTAATTATTGTGAACGTGAGGACTAGGTATGTGGGTCATTGTTTTTTTTTATTTTTCGCTCAGTTAGTGATGGTCTGGCAGTTTGAGTACTTTATGCGGCTTACTGAAATGTCCTTTCTTTGGTATTGTTCGTCGAGTCTTAAGTCGAGCCTTAAGGACTGAGTTGAACTACACGATTACTGACAAATACGTGCACTGACTGGATAGGTCCACTCAATGTGTGGCTCTTTCCTCAAAAAACAATTCAAATACAAATCTACAGGCCTTCACATGATCTGACCAAGATTATGTCTGGACTTTAAAAGAGAACAGAAGAAGAGGAGGAAGAAATTTGAAGAGGTGACAGGACCTCTGAGTCTGTTTCGACCTTTCTTCTCAGAGTAGTCAGATAGGTAATGCCGACCTCATCTAGGTTTCAAAATATGATTGACGTGTAAAAGTGTTTGTACAAAACTACTTATGTATAGCAATAACATTATTTATCGTTTAAACTATCTCGGAACGATTCTAGCACAAAGCTTGTAAACTCATTATCGTCAGACCGGAACAACACTACGAGTAATAAAATTTCTATCAAGCCTGAACAAACTATATCCGTAAATCTATTTACCCAAAACAAAATACTTCTCGTTAAATACTTATCGTAATAAATGTCCAAACGAGTGTTTCAAGGGTCCCTTCTCAACAATATTATAAGCAGGTATAAAGGGCCCGTATCACAAGACGGATGGCCCTCAAGACATGACAGTTACAACGGGGGCCCGTTTTTACGGATTACGTTATTAACCCAAATTGCAAGGTCCCAGAGAACACATAAACTGTCGTTTATTGTTTACAAGCCACAAAAAGTCTCGTAGCACGTTCGTAGCTCATGCTACGCCGTGCTACGAAATTCGTAGCACCGTTGTTTAAAGTATAATATTTCTTGCAATAGGTGACTTTTTTATTTATTTATTTATTTATTTATTTAACCATTTATATACACACATATAAAAACAGAAAAGAAGAACAGAACAGAAAAATACGTACAAAGGAGGGTTTCAAAGGGGGGAGGGGGTTTTCATGGATTTTTACCCTTAAGTATGTGGTAAACACTAGACTTTAACTTATGTAAAGGCTCCATTTTTTCTACGCATACTCATAATGTAATAAAGCTTTAACGGCTATATACAACCTCCCCATTGTAATTACTTTAGCCCAAGATAAGATGTGAAAGTATTTTTTTGCCATTAAGTACTTGATTAACAAACCTGCTGTGCTATTCTGTAACCATCTCACCGTGAAAACTTAAGTGAAGTGAACGTTGAGTGAATTGTCAGTGTCATTCCACCGGATACTAGGGATGGACCAAGGATTACATTTACAATCATAATCGAGATTTTAATAACATTTTTATGCTAATTCTATTGATCATAATCAGTTAACTGATTAAATAAACGCAATCCCATGACCCAACTGCGATGTGTTTTGAAGAAGCGATAGTGGATTGAGTCGACTAAAGCCTGTGCGACGTTATTCAGCGTTGTTATTAACCCAAATCTATTCAATAAGAAGAGATAACCGAGTGTGGTGCTAAAAGTGTGCCTGGCTGGCGGACCATAGAATTTATCCCCTCACAAACTATGTGGAAACCTAACTACACGATGTGTGTGTCTGTATACGTACATAAGCCATTTGAATAAAAAACGTGCGGGTTATTTTAATAAGTACCTTTCTAATATTTTATTTTAAAATAAAATATTAGAAAGGTACTTATTAGGTAGTAGTGGTAGGTTAATTTATACCGACCTACGCGTTGCCAATAATAAAATAATATTCATAAAATCACCGTCATCAATACTGTAACAAAATTCAACAGTTCAACTGACACTCGCGCAGCGCGCGCACCGGCCGGCGGGCGGCTAGGCTCACTTCACCCAGCCCAAGTAATGTAATGTTGCTATGGCAACCAGAATCGAGTGAAGTGATAAGATCACGACACTCGCGCGTCGCGCTTACCGACTCACTTCACCTAGGCGGCGCGAGTGGTTACTATGGTTACGAGAATCGGGTGAAGTGATAAGATCACGCCACGCTTGCGCGTGAGGAGCTGTTAATAATGTCAAGTTGAGTTTTTTTTTTTTAATTTGCCATTTTATTTTTAAACGCGCGACAAACAAAAATTTGGTTTTACCAAAATCCAAAATGGCGGCTACAAACATTTTTCATCGTTTTCATGGTTTTCAGGGGTGTTAAATCCGATAGTGAGGTCAAAATTAAAAAGCAAGATGGCGGCTGCGAAAATGTTCAGATTTTTCATCATGGGTGTCGTTTTCATGGTTTTCGGGGGTGCTAAAGCCGATAGTGAGGTCAAATCTAAAAAGCAAGATGGCGGCTGCGAAAATTACCAATCCTTTTGGAATAAAAAAACCAACCTTTCATCATGGGTGTCGTTTTCATGGTTTTCGGGGGTGTTAAAGCCGATAGTGTGGTCAAAATTAAAAAGCAAGATGGCGGCTGCGAAAATGTTCAGATTTTTCATCATGGGTGTCGTTTTCATGGTTTTCGGGGGTGCTAAAGCCGATAGTGAGGTCAAATCTAAAAAGCAAGATGGCGGCTGCGAAAATTACCAATCCTTTTGGAATAAAAAAACCAAATTGAGTTTCTGACTGAATTTTTGTTTTGCTATTTTATTTAAAAAAACCCTAAGGTTTCAGCGCTTAAATACTAATTTTGAAATAATATAAAACTATCAATAGAATAAGCATAAAAATATTATTAAAATCTCGATTATGATTACAAATGTAATGCTTGGTCACTCCCTAGCATCAGTGGGATGACACTGACAGCTCACTCTACGCGAGTTTTCACGGTGAGATTTTTACAGAATCGACATGCAGCTCCATTTTTTACTCGTTTCACTGGCTTTCGAACTGCTTACGTTTGTCATAAAAATGTCTCAATTTCTGTCACTATTGTTGATATTAATACGTGGGAGAATTTTATTTTGCTACGAATTTTAATATGTGGCTATGAATACACACCATTAGAGCTTATTTCGGGCGTTATACTTGGCAAGCAAGCAAAACGATCGCCAATAAAGGGAACAGTCTCCAAGACATTGTAACACCTTTTTATGATGGTCATAAAAATACATTATCCATCGTTAGCACTATGTGTGTGGCCTGCTCACCCCATAATTACGTTCATTCATGATACAAATGATTTTTCAATAATACATGAATGCTTTGATCCGTGTTCAAATTGCCGAAGGGAGCCCAAGTCATTTAAATCGGTTTCATTAAAGTTGCTCCATATATAGATGAATTTGGATTTTATGTTTATAATTAACGGGACTCGGCACAACACGAAACCAAATTTATAGCCCACGCCAAGTTACGCACACATTCAGTGTGCGGGATTTGTTGATTTAAAACTTTTCCCATTACCTGACGACCATTGTACGGCTTTGTATATAATTATTGTGTTGTTCTTTATTTATGACGGCGAGTTCGTATTATGAATATGTATTGGATTTATTGTATTCTGATTACGTACAGGATACTGATAGCAGTGAAGCTATAAATTAACTTCATGACAGCACAAACTGTGTATTTGTCCAATTTAAACCTATAAGATTTTTTATTCGTTGTGTTCGTTACTTTACGCCATATTTCTCGGATTATTGAACACCGTACTAAAACAGTAGCTGTCAGGCAAGGGTTATCTTAGTATCTTACGACAAAGGCATACCCATTTACCCAATTTACCCATGTATAGGAATTGATAGCCCGCAAAACATCTAAAAAATAATCAAAAAACTAAAAGAAAAATAATCAAAATCGGTTCATTCGTTCAGGAGCTAGTATGCCACATAAAGACATAGACACATACACAGATACACACTAAAAACTTACAACACCCCTCTATTTCGTTGGGGGTTAAATAAAGGATTTGGATTATTATGGTACAACTCTTGTTGTACCATTATTTTCATCTCAACCATTACCTACAGAAATGTGTAATGTTTCATAAAAGTAGGAATTTCAACAAAACAATTTAGCTAAAATACGATGAATTATTTAAAAAAAAACAAACATATATTTTAATACCGTACCGAAGCAGGAAGCAAGCAGGTGCACGAAAATGAAACGGTAAAAATGGGACTAGGAGTTTTTCATAATATTGAATATGGAACTCTATTTTGCGATTTTATCCTATTACTTCACATATTGCGTCGAATTAATGTCGTTCTGCGCATTTAAAGTAAAAAATTATCATTTTATTTTAGTGAGTCGGCATTCATTTTAAAATATATCGTTCTTAAGCCGGACGTACTAAGTGCCTTCACCTTAAGTTGCGGTTTCAACAATCGATGTTATAGAATAACAGTTTGGTTTAATACATCAAAATTACGCCTTCTAACCGACCTGTCGTTTTGAGATCTGAGTCATAAATGCATGGTGCTTGCCCTTAATGTTTTAAGTGTTCGTGAGCGCGGAACTCGAAATGGTGGTCATTAAATGAAATGGTGCTCTACATTGAAACACCTCTTGCTCTTATCCAACGTTGTTGTTAATACGTGCTAAGCTATTGCAAAATTGTTACAATTTTAGATAATCTACAAAACTTGGCTATTATTGTGTTTAAATGATAAAGGAAATATGAAGTCTGGAAAACTTTCAAGCTAATATTTATAAAGTTATTTTTGTATAGAATTGTATAATTGTCTTTTCCTATTAATTTATCAATAGACACGACATAATGAGTGTGATACGTGACTTAGATTAGTGTAACACCGAACATCACGTCCCCGTAAGTTTACGAATACGAAACACCTAACAACGAATGCACGCTACCACGAAAAACTTAACGCCGTAGCAATCCAGATGTAGATTTCAATAATAAATACATAATTAAACTGTAACATTAAGGAAGTTCTATTCCTTTGTTACGCCATCACTTGCAAATGTCAAAATCAAAATCAAAAGTCATTTATTCAAACTGGGCTGAGAATCAGCACTTTTCGAACGTCAAAGTTACATAAGACAGACCCCCAAAAACGCCCGCCCTTCACCACTTCCTAGTGCTTTAGCTGGGAAGAAGAAGTGGCGCAACAAACTCCCCAGCAGCATACCTGTCTGTTTAGTTATATAGACTTGATTCTATACAAATCGTATGTAAAGTAATTAACATTACGAAACACACATTAAATTAAATTACTTGCCATATGTTAGCTAGCACACGCCAATATACCAACAAACAATGAAAACTATACTCAAGCAGATAAAAATTACAAAATAAAAACGTAAACAACGTGAACTTAATACCTAAATAAAAGCCTCCAGGCATAAAGGGCGTGCCCGCTTATATTTCGATGTCGATTCCATCACCGTACGAAAATGTATAATTTATAGTAACCAAGTCCCGGAGGCGTGCCTAGTTATAAACAGTGAGGAAATACTTACAATGTTTACTAAGAAAAGTTCCGTCTTCAAAGAACTGGTAACTACTTAACTGAGTTACAAAGTTCACGTATGAACGACCATCCAATAATGTTAAGTTATTGTACTTGCTTTACATTGTGTATGTGAAGTAACAGCTTATTAATGTCTGACTAAAGGTGCGCTGTTGATATACTCCGCGTGTAACTTTAACAATTTTGACTACGTAATGAATTACGTGTGAAGGCATCAAGGTGTTTTTGATTAACAACTTATATAAAACTAGCTACGCCCCGCGGCTTCACCCACTGTAGAATTATCATTCTACAATCATTTTTGATATTTATCCTCCATGTTGAGTTCTCACATTCAACCTTATTTTAAAATAAACAATGACACATTGCAGTCAGTCTTTTGAATTTTATTTTTTTGTTTGTAACAGTTTGATGGAACGTAAAATTTCCTCTTGACGTTGGACATTGACAGATTCTTGCCTAGATGCAGGACCATTTTTTCTTGAACGTTAAGACGCTGACAACACCTAAACCGCGGTCACTGTCAAATCCCATAGAAAAGAAAGAGAAGCACGATGACACAAAGCTTGTAATTTATTGCAAAATATGAAGTAATTATCTATTTACTCAAAATTGAGTTGAGTAATCGAAAATAAAAAACAACCAAGTTCTGCATTCAATTAAGACGTTCTTGTTATTAATTAAATACGTAACGTATGATGATATTTGATACAGATATTTTGGATTAGAACTCAAAGTAAGAGGTTAGTTTAACGTTAGTTTGTATCGAGATTTTGTTTACAAAACGTGTTTTGGTAACAACCAAGTTCTGGGAAATATGTTCAAAATTAATATATATTTTTTCCGCTACCACAAACTATACAGATTTGGCATTTATTTTTCTCAAGCAAAGCCTATTTTGGTCAATTGGGTCTTGTCAGCGCCTTAATGCCAAAATTTTAAGTTATAGTTTTATCACTCTATCGGTTATCCATTCCAAATATTGTTGTGGATATTTTTCTTTTCTTTACCGTATGGATTCTCTTCTTCTCAATTTCGAAAATTGTAATTCTTATATATTATTTGTCCTTACGATACTTATTTTTCTCGTGGTAGGAAGCTCATATTCATTGTTTCTTACGTCAGCTCTATTGAGACAAGGCTTTGTTCTTACCGCCAATTGGTATGTAATCTCGCTCATTTAATTAAATATCTGGCTTCTAAATCCCAAACTTATCCTCTATTTATTTAATAGGAAAGACCGATATTGCCAGACATTTTTTGGCCCGCAACGCCAGAGGCAGTACGGACTCCGCCCTTCAGGTGCGAGGCACGGCGCTCGGGGAACGTCCGCGCGTCATTCCTCGAGTGACCGCGTAAAGTGGCGACGGGAACACCTACAGATAACCCTATTTGATTTATTTCGTCTTGTAAGCGAACCTATCAGGGCGTGGTTGCAACTAAAACCTATAGGGACGTACATTTTCGCAACTTATTTTCTTGACAACATCTGTCTTTTTTTTAATTGTAGATGGTATTTAAAAACGGTCTTCTTCTATTTAATTTCGTTAAAATATATTTATTATAAGTAACGTAAAAAATGTTTTTTTTATTTAAATTACACCACACCACGTAAGTCTCGATCCCGTAGAAATATCGAGATAAAAATTATCCTAGTCCAGGTCATAGTCTACCCATGTGCCAAATTTCATCCAAAACCGTTCAACTGTTTTAGCGTGAAATCGTAACAAACAAACAAACTCACTTTCGCTTATAATATTAGTTAGGATTATTTTAGAAGGGTGATTACTGATTATATTGTGTGAAATATGATATGGCTAGAAAAGGATTGACTACCGAGATGACGAGTTATAGAGAAGTCATCATCTGCCTAGCCTTTTCCCAACTACGTTGGGGTCGGCTTCCAGTATTTTACATGGAGCGTCGTGTTACTGGGTAACGCGATACCCCTTGGTAAGACTGGTTGTCAGACTTTCTGGCTTCTGACGACCCGTAACGACTGTCAAAGATCCTCGAATGACAGCCGGGACCAACGGCTTAACGTGCTTTCCGAGGCACGGAGGGGTCTTAGTATGTAAAGATGGTCAACCATCCACGGACAAACCTGATCGATTGACCCGTGCGGCTGTTATTAATTAGCCACAAGCCCCACTATAATAATATAATAATACTCGTAAGTATACTTACGAGTATTATATTATTATACTTATACTTACTTATAGAGAAGTATGGAAGAAAAAGACGTGTTGCGCTTGCGCCGACCCCAAATTGAATGGAATAAGGGCAGGAGAATGATGAGCATACTACATACTCATCATTCACATTCTACTACATTCATTAACTGTCTACTGCAGGAGACTGAAGGCTTCACACAAATAAATACAAACCTACACTAGCAACAAAATAATTCTAAACTAATTAATAACAACTTCACTCATTAATTAAACACACACAACGTACAAAACTGATCAACCCTCGTACAACACAAAGTGAACAAACACCCCATTATCAGCACATTACCATAATATTGTGAAATCTAATTTAAAACACCTCTTCGGAAAGCCTCAATTTATAGTTTATAAACAGCATTAATAAGCGGTATCTCTCCTGTAATTATCTTCCTATTTATGAGCGGAAAATGTCAACCCTCCGGGAAAGTTCCCTCTATCTCGTAGGTACCGCGGTGAGTCGGCCACTGTGTTTTTAAGCCACCTAAACATTATGAGTAGGTAACGCGATATACTCAAGCGGTTAATTGGATCTGTCTTCGGTAAACACGATTCATTAATAATGTGTTTTATGATTTATTTTATGAATTTTTGTAGAGGGAATTAGGTTTGATCAAAGTTTTTTGTGCGTAATTATTAATGGAATTTCAGTACCTATGTTTATTGATACAATCAACCAAACCAAATGGATGTACACTCAAAACAAGATGCTTCAGTGCAAGCTTAGTTTTCTTGTCTTAAGACAAGACATCAGCAAACATTAATATCACTCAGTCAGCAATAACAAAGTCACGATACCAATGTCTGTTTATAAAGGCAACATTGCATCTAATATTGTACCAATTTTCATATGTGCGTCACTACTCACTACAGCAATATGTAACAGGCACGTTTTCTGTTTATTTGTTCATAGATGCTTTGTTTGTGAAAATATAGCGTTAATATTGTAGCGAAGTCGGTCAACTAGTCGGCCAACTAGTTCTCCAACCGCGAAGCCGACTTGTCGCGCCGAGACGAGCCCGGACGATGGACAAGTATCTACGGAGACACTTCAAGTAGATAGTGCTCGACTCGAGGAAACTTCTCAAGCCCAATATTTTTATCTTCTCGGCTTTTTTCGAATCATTTTAAAAGATTTGAATGTACCACTTACTGGCGCTAAACAGATGCTGAAACTTAGAAATCAGAAAGTCAAAAGTTACTATAGGATAGGTCAAAGGATTGACTAACATTCTTAGCGTGTTTAGTTTATTTACCCCTTGTGGTCAGTTAATAAAATAAATATACCTTGAACAATTCCTTGATTTAGCACTATTATTTACCTTTAATAGCAATTTAAAATTATTGACGCTGACTCGAATGAAATTGGCAATACAAGACACCTAGGAATCTGAATAATATTGGATGTAGACATTCAATTTCGAATCCCAACTAATTACGCCGACACAACCGAACGAAATTGACAAGCTATTTGATTGAATCCTGAAATATCATTTGTATCGTCCATCCGCGAGCCTGATTTTGCGATGCACGCAATTTATGAGGGATTTTGATGAATATAAATTAGGCCATTATAATAAAATGGTGGCATGTAATCTGTTCACCCATCTAGTTTAACGACACGCTTTTATGAATGCTCTTAGGGCGAAATGGCCATACTGTTTGTTTTCAATACTGTTTTTTTTTCTATCGTATTCTCCTCGTCCTCGTTTATTTAATGGTTTGGGCCTGGGGTTTGGTTTCACAGGTAAAACAAAATATGCTTACATTTTTAAGGAAGAACTGCGCGTATACATATAGATACGTCATATCATACTTATCTATTATCTGTATAGTTTCTTAGTAGTTTCCTACCTAATCTCTACAACATAATTATAACAATTAGAAATCATTTAGTTTCTCCGAAACGATACTTATAACAAACATCTATAACATACTAAGGATTTCGGAGAATTCCAGTTATTTGTGTATATGAAACAACACAGTTATGGAATTTACCTCTAATGAGTTTCATGAATTTGATCTATTTACTGTAACTGGTTAGACAAGTATCTTGTACGTTGTACATCAATACATTGTCTCGAAAATTGATTAAAGTGTAGGTAAAAGTTTCAAAATTTCAATTAGTGTTGCCATTTACTTTATTTATACTCCTTTTACCTACTATATTAATAAATCAAGTATTTCTATGAGTATATAGCTACATTCAGCTAACGCGTTTCAGCCCACTCATCTGCATAAAGGTTATATTACTTATAAGAAAAAAACTACTGGAAAAGTGGAGCGTAGGTAAGGCCTCATTAATCAAACTTTTTTTTTCAATACCGCGGCGTGATCGTTTACAAAGCGTTTCTCGTAAGATATTTATGTTATTTATTACGGAGTTATTCACTAAATATTGGAAGGCGCGCGTAGTGTTGGACAGGTCGTCAGTCATTCCTGACGTTTGCTAGCGCTATGAAACTAATTCTCCTAACCGTTTGCTATTCCGTTTGCCAATGAAATTTAATTCAGACGCTGACAACACCTAAACCGCGGTCACTGTCAGATTGCATAGAAAATAAAGAGAAGCGCGACGACATTGGCTTGTAATTTATTGCAAAATTTGAAGCTATTATCTATTTACTCAAAATTGAGTTGAGTAATCGAAAATAAAAAACAACCAAGTTCTGCATTAAAATAAGACGTTCTTGTTATTAATTAAATACATAACGTATGTTGATATTTAATACAGATATTTTGGATTAGAACGGTAAGAGGTTAGTTCAATGTTAGTTTGTATCGAGTTTTTTTTTCAAAACGTATTTTGGTAACAACCAAGTTTTGGAAAATATGTTCAAAATTAACATATATTTTTTCCGCTACCACAAACTACACAGATTTGGCAATTTTTTTTCTTTAGAGATGCCTATTTTGGTCAATTGGGTCTTGTCAGCGCCTTAACCGTTCACTGTTTTTTATCTTTGAAGTGAACAATTTACATTGTTATTTCTGGCTACTCTCATTTTAATATTTCCAGAAGTGACTTCCTTCCTTCCTTTTCTGTTACAAACACTGATAGGGAAAAAGTTTCATGTTTTAATTATAATTTATCTTTGTATAATTAGACGAACGAGATTTATTCGAGGTTCCTTTCTTTAACATTCCTTGATATATTTATTTGGACGAAATATATACTTGTAATGTCTAAACGTTAAAAAGCATTTATTTCGTCCAAAATTTTATATTGTAATTTAATATTTTATATTATAATTTATCGGTAGAACATTATTGAACAACAATTTATTGGTAAAATTTTCGTTTGCTCATTTTCACCCAGAATACAGTAGGTAAATTTAATAAATTTAATTCAAATTCAATACGTCTCGTAGAATTATGACCAGCGTTGCTTGAAACCAAATATCGATACTTAAGTTTTGTGTGAGAAAAACTGATCAGCAAATTGAGTTAATTTCCATAGAATGACGTCTGGAACATATTATTACACAACAGATATATGATCTCGAAGATGCATACTGCTAAAGTCATTAAATTATTTAATCTTAAAATCACTTGGCATACTAACACACCACAAACAAACAACAAAACAAACAACAAACAAACAAACAAACAAACAAACCAACAAACAAACAAACAAACAAACAAACAAACAAACAAACAAATCAATCAATCAATTTGTTTAAGAAATCCGTGTTAAATTAAAACATTTAAATTCCAGTATCGCATTTTCAATAAAGCGATTAAAACCATAACTTGAACAATTTGAGCACCTACATGTGCAATTTGGTAGACGCAAAACTAGTCTCAAATATAGTTAGCGATGCTCTCGCGTTCAAGGGGACTAAAATTAGATGGCAAGTCATAATTACTCTTACAAGCTGGATCATTACCCGCCAAATCCTTTCATATTATAAAACAGTCGCACAGTCCCCCCGCTGCGTACAGAAGCAGCGGGGGACTTTGTTCCACAGACAGACATCTGTCTGTTTGTCTGAACGCGATAAACTCAAAAACTACTGAACAGATTTTCAAATTGTTTTCACCAATGGACGGAACGGTTCATAAGAAAGGTTTAAGTGTATTATTCATTAAGGTTTTGTGTAAATTGGCTGAAATATGATGATTATTGTTGAAGATGTCGGAAACAATCATCGGAAAAAATCATCAGAACTTCGAGTTTTACTGGCGTGCGCCGCGTAAACCGTACGAGATACATACAATTTAAGTCCTACAGACTTGTACATCTTAAAAATTTGAACGTAAAATCCGCAATAGCATTATGTCTATCTTCTAAGGATGGCCCACAATAACCATTTTTATCTTTCAGAATTCGATAAAAAATTTATTTTTATTTCCTAAGCTATTTTAACCACCATTATTTTTATCCTTATCCAATCAAATATGTTATTTATACCAATAATAATTAATACTTTAAAAGATATCACAGATTCAAAATTACGCGTAACAAAATAATTGAGGTTGACGGCGGCGGGGGCAGCCTTAGCAGTCAAAGACCTTTTTGTTCCTTTTAATCCCGATAGTACGTTCCCATAGGATATTTTCCGACATACACGGGAGCAAAGCCGCGGGCAAAAGCTATTCTTCATATAAAAATTAATGTCACAGAACACCATAACACGTGGTAATCACATGGAAAGCCGTAGTTATCTACGGTAGTTATACACAAGCACACGGAAAAGTTAAATAAAGTTAAGACTCACCTATCGTCGTGAGCGCCAACGTGCACCAGTAATAACTTTGCAAATATTGTTTCACCACATCCGCAGTCTCAGTGTCATGATACACCCAGTTTTTACTACCGAACCCATTGTTTTTATATATTATATGGTACAAGCACCCGTTCCAATGGAATATCACTAATAAATAATGAATTAAACTGGTCGATCTAAACAAGTTGGGATAGTTCGTATGCCGCTCGGTTCTGTCCATGAACGCCCAGAAGCGGTATATCTTGACGAGGCGGAACGAGCGCAGGATGGAGTTGAACCCGATGGACAGGTAGAGGAAGTCCAGCGGCAGCAGGCACAAGCAGTCGATGTAGAACGTGGTGGAGTTCATGTAGTGTGCGCGCAGCTTGGCCGCGTCCGTCTGCAGCACGCCGTCCTCCAGGTAGCCCGTGCGGAAGTGGAACAGAATGTCCGCCAGGTAAAGGAAATCGGAAAAGTAGTCCAAACAGAACCACACTATTAGCGTCTCGCCTGAAACAATACACATCAAGTTTATTAAGTGTTATACAAATAAATCATAGATACTACCTACCTTACCATTAAATTAATTGCAAATGCTTTTTCACACCCCTGTAATGGATTAATTTACTTTGATTCAAACTTTTGGTTTAAACTAAAGACAAAAAGATCAATACCTACTACAAAGCGAGAACTTGAAAGGGACTCGCAAATTTTATGTGGCGCTGAAACTCATCGCAGCTGTGTAGCGGTAATGAAACAATTGGAAACTCGGGCGGCGAAACATCCAAACGTTACCTTTCCAAATATTACATTGTCTCCGGTGCGAAACATTTAACTCAGAAAAGCTATTTAGGTAAGTAATTAAATTCACCGCGGGGCAAGTTGGCGGAAACTATGCGCGGAGTGCGCTAAGTCGCTGCAGCCCCAGATCGTCGTCGCTAATCTTGGTTGCTATCTAAATGGAGACGTCTTTTGCATAAACTCTTGAGTAAAAATTGGATTTTTATCCACTTAAGCGCCTGCTTTCAAGTTCATCCGACAGTGAAAATGAGTAGGGTACGATACAAATGCGTTTGATCATATACGCTTAGTATAATTTCCACATTACTCACCGTTAATCTCCTGGAAAGCGAACCTGTAGACTATGACCCAGAGATTGTAGAGGAAGGCGAGGGAGACGACCATGGACCAGTAGTAGCACAGGCGGCCAGCGGGGTCGAACACGAAGGACCAGTGCGGGCCGGCGCGCAGCCGCCCGCTCGCGTATGTGGACCGCCGCCGCAGCCCGCCCCTGCTGCCGCTGCCGACAACAATACGCTATCAACCATCTCATTACCCATGTCGTTGGACCCTTTTAACCTTAATTCATTTAAGTTTGCCTTAACTACGTACACAACGTTAAATCCGTTCCCCTTTGAAGTAATCTACATAACATTATGTGTGCGCTCTCTCCGAATCTAATACTACTTGCACTTGATAGATAATTCATTTTCATATTATTATAATATTGGAATATTGTATGTCGGATAATATTATTGCCAATATTGCTAATGAGCTAAATTGTATATGTTTTTTACCTTGATATTGTTATACTGTTGCTGTTATTATGAGTAATGGTCCAAAAGATAGAATTAACTGTTTTTGAGACAAAGATAATTTATGAAAATGTAAGAAATATGTTTTCTTATCATATTACGAGTACTATCTTGTCTTTCTTCTCCATGAAGACCTAGTTTTGCGAACGGACAACTAGCTTTCTGATTAAATACTGACAAGTGTAATTAAATATAACGTAATCATTTATAGTTATTACTATAAATGATTACGTAATATTTCCTCATTACAAAATAAGACTCTTAACCTGTAAAAATCACTTAGATGTTATTACATCTAAGTGATTTTTACAGGTTAAGAGTCTTATTTTTTGTGAACACAATATCTAGTTAAATTAGGTACTTCTTCTATATTGATCTGAAGCTTCGTAAATGTGACAGATGCCATTATTCAACAAACAATATTCTAATATTATAATAATATCAAAATTAATAATAAAATCTAACACACTTAACGTTAACCCTTGAGCTAGGCTTATAACATCATCTTTGTAGTTAGGTATACATGTGTACGTACCTATCTAGGAAAGTTGTTCTTAGGTAAGTAAACAAAACACTTATTACATCACTAACAATCAACAAAGGAGATCATTAACAAAGTTATATTTTGATTACGCAGTTAGTAGAAAATACCGACAACAGTTATATCTATGTAGGTATATGATACAAGTGTGTATTTGTGGGCCGTCGAGCGTGTGCGGATGGCGGCAATAGATAGTTTGCGTTCATTTGATATCAAACTTAGTGACAGATAGGTTTGTGTGGTTCCTTTGTTATTCGATATCATTGTAGACGATCGTATATTATATATCTTGCCATAATATGGACAGGGGTGGGTAAAAGATACTAAAACTCCTCTTCTTAAGTAAATAGGTAGCTACTTTATAGGATGCTTGCATGCTAAGAATACGTATTACGTACTGCTTAAGATACATTCATTTCCCATACAAAGGCAAAACAGAAATTGAAAATTCACAAACATACACAAATAATAAAAACCGGCCAAGTGCGTGTCGGACCACGCACAATGAAGGATTGAGAAGAATTTATCCCAAAAACAAAATTGACATGTAGTTGAAAAACATGTAATGTCCCATACATTGATATACGTCACGGTCAATTCTCCAACAGTAAATTTAAATTGGTCGACTATTACTCGTTAACTTCTAAAGCCCACTTAGCTGTGATAGTTTTCCTTTTAATTTCATGTACTACTGCTATGATTTTTTTAAATCTCCATAAAAAAAAAACCATTTAGCTGGCAGGGGCGGGCGGGACAGTTGAATCTAACAAAAATTTGCATTTTAACACTTTATTACGCAAGCGGATCCTTGAATCGAAAAGTGGTATTCCCAGATCCGTAATATTTTTTAACGGCCTATCCAACGATACCACATACCATGGGATAGACGAGAAAAAAAATATGATTCCCACATTACGTGCAAGGGAGGTACTCAATATTTTTTTAAAAATTTTATTTTAGCACTTTGTCGGCGTGATTAATTTACATATGTATACCTATGCCAAATTACACCTTTCTAGTACTAAACGTTTCTGAGCTACAACGGGAAAAGACAGACAGAGAGACGGACATGACGAAACTATAAGGGTTCCTTGTTTACTACGAACCCTAAACATCAATGTAATACTTTAGGTTTCAAAACAAAGAAATAACAATATCAGACCTATACCATGAAGTCCAAATGAGAACTCACGTGTTCATAACAACACAAATAACCATAACAAGGCATAAACTTACGTAATTATTTAGTAAACGATGTACGTACGCGTACCAATTAAGATAAGGCATCGGTTACACGCTAATTACAATAATCTTTGTTCAATCTCGACAGCCTATCGATCAATCGAGCCGTACGCTAACTCGGCTAGCAACGTATGTCGGCTGTGTAGGCATTACAGATTCAATACGCAAGCCTATCAACGACTAAGTCGTTTACACAAGACACCTACTTCCCTATGCTAAGTATCCCGGCTTACAACCTAAGTACACAGGTATCAGGCATGGACCATGTAAGATAAATGTAAGCATCGCTGTTTGCATTAGCTGATTGTTTGGAGTTAAATCCGATTGACTGAGTTAGCTTGGGCGGGGATTTATGTACTCGTCTCGTGTGTATGTAATTGCGACTGGAGAATAATTGAATATCGCGTTTACCACCTGAGGGCTCACCGCAGCGATATCTCTCGATAGGTATCCAATTAACCCTCCGGATAGTTAAGACAGTCAGTGAAAGCGCCTAACCACAGGATTGCGGTCCCAATAATACCAGTTTCATTATCTTGGGCAGGCTCAGATTGAATGCCACCCAAAGGATCGGTATCTCGACATAGAACTGACAGGATATGTATACAAACCTCTACAATACATTGATGGCGATAGGATCTACATTCGATTACCTAATATCAAGGCCGATGATAAACAGTTGCAACATGCTAATTAATTGTCAGTTAGTATACTGTTTATATACTTGGTTAATAACGGTACACTAGCGAATAGATTCCTCAATCCTCTTTCCTTCAGACTAGTAACTAGGTTTCTTTACCACTCTCAACAGCTGAAATCTCATCGTAAGATGAATTCCTTCCGGGTGTCACCACTGTGTGGATCGCCCGGAGGACACGGTGGAGCATACGGTGGAGGTCTGCCCGGCATGGGCAGAGCACCGCCGTGTCCTCGTGGAGGTGATCGGCGGCAGAGACCTCTCGCGTCCGGCCCTGGTTCAGGCCATGGTACGGAGCGAGAGGGCATGGGCAGCCGTCACCTCCTTCTGCGAAGCAGTAATGCTCGCGAAGGAGGAGGCGGGACGGTTGAGGGAAAGGCACGTTTCGCGCCCTCTCGCCCCTAGCCGCCGCAGGAGACGCTCTGGGCGTCGGGAATCTCGGGCGGATTTCCAGCCACCGGAGGCGCGGGCTTGCGGACGGTGAGCAATGGGTAGCTCACCGTCCGGTAAGGACCAGGCCCGGGTCGACGGCGCGTCGTATTCCACGCGCGCCTCAAAGAGATGTCGTCAGCACAAAAGTAGGGGTCCACTAGGGCCGATGCCTGCCGGGGTCGCGGGAAGGTACTTATGGGTCACCGAGGCCCCCGCAACACAGGCAACAGGAAGGAATACGGGTGGGTTTTAGACAGTAAGAGTCTGACACACCCTCCCGCTACGCCCAGAGCGGGAAAAGTTATTTGATGATTTCCCAACCTCAAAAAAAAAAAAAAGATGAATTCCTTAAAACCGACTAATCAAACGCTATTGCGTAAAATTAACGTCAAACGAATCCAATTATTAAAGCCCTTACACAAGGCCCTTAATCAACCCGTAATATTCCAAAAAATCCGGTTTCCTCAAGATGTTTTCCTTCACCGTTTTGAGAGCAGAGGTGATGAAATTATTTACACAAAGTAAGGCGCCTGCTTGGTTTCGAACCCATAACCTACAACTTGTAAATCGGGGCCGTTACCACTGGGCCACCATTGCTCCCTAAGCCCTGCACTGTTCATTAAGGCGCTGACAAGACCCAATTGACCAAAATAGGCTTCTCTTAAGAAAGAAAATTGCCAAATCTGTATAGTTTGTGGTAGCGGAAAAAATATATGTTAATTTTGAACATATTTCCCAGAACTTGGTTGTCACCAAAACACGTTTTGAAAAAAAATCTCGATACAAACTAACGTTAAACTAACCTCTTACCTTGAGTTCTAATCCAAAATATCTGTATTAAATATCAACATACATTACGTATTTAATTAATAACAAGTACGTCTTATTCTAATTCAGAACTTGCTTGTTTTTTATTTTCGATTACTCAACTCAATTCTGAGTAAATAGACAATTACTTCATATTTTGCAATAAATTACAAGCGTTTTGTCGTCGCGCTTCTCTTTCTTTTCTTTGCAATATGACAGTGACCGCGGTTTAGGTGTTGTCAGCGTCTTAAAGCGCTTATTAAGAGTAAATGGACCATTTAGTCAAACTGTCATAAAAAAATTAATACAAAAATGTTGTATTTAAAAAACGTGCAGATTGATGACTTGATGAATATAATATCGACCTCTGAATATAAATGTAGACATAAATTGAATATCGTGGCCTCACTAAACTTGTGAACAACATTTACCAATGTGGAGTTGTTAGCTAACTTTCCCAGTTGTCGTGCAAACGCGACCGCAACTAGTTAGTTGTTTGTTAATATGAGCTTTTTCATTCACATAAGTACTTCGACATTGGTACGAACTATCGCGAAGTTCGAATTAATAAAACAACACTGTCAAATCCACTTCTATCCAGTTTTGTTTAATAAAAAGTTGAATTTACTCCTAGTGTGAATTTTCCAGACAAAATTGGATTTAGATGGTTCATCCGATTTGCCAGAGCAGATTAGAAAGCTTACTTTCCGTTTGGTTCAGCTGAAACCGGAAAAGGCAGCTCAGCTTTTCATGACTAGTGAAAAGCAAATGCAGCCAATTTTCTCTACTACACAGGCTTGGGGCCTGTGTAATCGAGAAGTAATATAAAATGAAGATAAGTGTTCAAAATATTGTTTGTTTAAACGAAAGCCTATCCATGTCCAGACAGACTTTTCCTTTATATTGAAACTGGATACTGCAAGCCAAGTGAAACAAAGACTAAACGAATATTGACCAGACAATGTAACCATATAAACAAAGCAGAGACGACATTCACATGAACGAGAGAATAACTTCGTACAAAATAATTCGCAACTTAAAATTTATGGTTATTGCGTGCATTTCGTATATACTCGTACGTGGCTAATGTAAAATTACTGTAACGTAAGTTGAATGTATTGAACCATATTTTGTATTCGTAAAAGTTTGTAGTTTTACTCAGTTGGTGTATTAAAACTTGTGTTTGGGCCTCTGTCTTGACTCTGTTTGCTATCCGAAAATATAGGTACTAAGTACTTAACGCCCAACGATGTTGAAGTTAAAATCACAATTGAAAAAAAGGATCCAATCTATCTCCTCGACTTTCTATGTTTTGTTTCATTTAAAGGCTGCTAAAGATCTGAGACCCAATAATAAAAGTCTAAACAAACAACATAAATCGTAACTCCTGCCAAAAGCCGATATCCGAATTCCGATGTAATTTTGCGTAGTTTCGAGGCATACCAAATAACATTAAAGGGAATACGCGTGAAAGCTGTCAAATCGTATCAGCTGTCAAACAGTATTTTATTTAGTTGTGTGAACAAGTTACCGCTTTGTTCTAGTGTTATTGGTACAATATCGATAAAATGTGCCCCTACATGTGGTTTTTTAGACAAATTTTTGTTTGCACCTAAATCAGGCAATGCGCGCCAAGAGTAATAAGTGAATTATAATATTCACAATAAAATTAAAGCACTTTTTTCGTATTGACGCAATCTGTGATGTGTCGGTGTTTGTTTAGTAAAATGATTCATATTAGTATTTCAGTTCAGTTGTTCATTTTGGATGAATTTATTTAGTTCGTTAAATATCACGCCCATGCAATGACGCTGATAGGGTCTGGTTGATACGAGTGTTGTAAAAATATATACAATAATATTGTTGCGATAAAGGGCCTGAACGTGGCGTGGCGTTGTGCGGGTATCTACGCCGTAGCACTGAGTCGAAGACTTGTAGTGAGTTTTGAGGTAAGTGACGATGCTGCAGTGTGGCGCGTTGCATAGGTTGATTGGAGTATTATATCTACATGTCGGTTCCATTGCAATGAGAAATGTGTGAGTGATGTAGCGCTGGCGTAGCGAGATGTATAGCGCGCTTTCCGGGTAGCTAGGCTATCCCTGTCTAAGCTACCGTAGGCACGGGCTTGCGGACGGTGAGCAATGGGTAGCTCACCGTCCGGTAAGGACCAGGCCCGGGTCGACGGTGCGTTGTATTCCACGCGCGCCTCAAAGAGTTGTCGTCAGCACAATGTAGGGGTCTACTAGGGCCGATGCCTGCCGGAGTCGCGGGAAGGTACTCGAGGTCACCGAGGCCCCCGCAACACAGGCAACGGAAGGAATACGGGTAGGTTTTAGTCAGTAAGAGTCTGACACACCCTCCCGCTCCACCCAGAGCGGGAGAAGTTATTTGATGATTTCACATCCAAAAAAAAAAAAAGACCGAGGTCGCATGCGGGTCTCGGTTGTGGCAGGGCTTTTGAATATAAAAATTAACAGCAATGACAACTGCTCAAGTTTTTATGATAAAATAAAAACGAATAGACTTTTATTAAGGCGCAGATATATGATTTCAGTGACTTTTAAATCTGATATTACGCCTTCATATAATGCAAGTAAGCTATGCAAAAATATATGTTAAACAAGTTCGCATACACATCAATTCTTTAGGTGAGTATTTAAGTATTGTACTAAAATACTTTATGAAATAAATTCAGGAAGTAATGTCTATTCCATGATTGCTTTTTTTGTGTAAACAGACTATTTATTATCCATAATTATATCTGTGATTGTTTTCAAATATTCATATTTTCGTTAGTAAAAATAAATATTATCGACGCATATTTTTATGTCCAAGGTCAATGGCAATTACCCGACCCTTAATGAAAGCCCTTACATCTAAAAAGTACGAATGGTACTCGGAAGCAGGAGCCAAACAAAGATGTGAAGATAAAGCTAGGGATGGAGGACCCAGTAGTCATAAATAAGTGCATAATATATGCAGCATGCATAATATTGTATGTTTTTTATTTTAATAAATACATATTACATACTCATATCCGTCTTAATATCTCTGAGACTGGAGATTCTCTCCTCTCCCGTACACTCAACAGTCTCTACATCTACAGTACTTTTATTTACGGCTATACCAGCTTCAACCGACGCTTTTTTTTTTTTTTTTGAGGGTGGGAAATCATCAAATAACTTCTCCCGCTCTGGGCGGAGCGGGAGGGTGTGTCAGACTCTTACTGACTAAAACCCACCCGTATTCCTTCCTATTGCCTGTATTGCCAGGGGCGTCGGTGACCCATAAGTACCTTCCCGCGACCCCGGCAGGCATCGGCCCTAGTGGACCCCTACTTTTATGCTGACGACATCTCTTTGAGGCGCGCGTGGAATACGACGCGCCGTCGACCCGGGTTCAACCGACGCTTGAATTTAAAATACGAAAAACAATTACTCTCACTTCATTGGCCCGTCTTCTAGACTTCACTATGAAATATTATAGCAACGCTAGTTATAAAGCATGTGTGTGCAGGACGCCCGCTCGTAGAACAATAAGAAACCTATATTTAATGTATAAATGTTTGTAATAAGCACGTAGCCTTAAGTTCATTTTAGTATAAGCATTCTATTGATTATTAGGAACTTTGTCATGATCGCGAGCGACTCTAGGTCAGGTTCAGAGCAGGTCTGAACTTGTCAAAACCTGTCCGAAACTTGAGCCACTACTGCCAGCCTCTGATTGGTGGACCTAGAGTCGATCGTAACCGTAATTTACATAATGAAAATTTGTTGGTAATTTAAAATCATCAAGACGGCGCTACCGCCGCTACTTGTCCCTATGTAAATTCATATAAGTATAGGGCAGTTTGAGCCTTCGAATCACTGTGTTTTGGGAATCCAGATATTACGATCAGCAAGAACAATAAATAGTCTTCAAGTTTTAAAGAGTTTTAATAAGTGAACAAGTAGTAGCATCCTCCAATCCAGTGCACTAATGTGAGACCTATAAACCTCACAATGTGTAAGTATAGTATTGCTTGGTACTATGGTTGGAAAGAATGTCGGACTATATCTGTCGGTTCCATTACAATGTGTCGGTGCGAGGTGATTGTGTGAGTGATGTGGCGTGATGTGAGTGGTGGGCGCGTATAGCGTGCTATGTTATAAAACGTAGACTACAAAGTAAGTAGAATGCTGTAGCACTGTATCGGCGTGAGACTACTTATATCTTGTACTAACGTGCGAGTATTTTATGATACATCGGAATTAAAGTAGTTTGGACTATACCTGTCGGTTCCATTGCAATGTGACGGTGCGAGGTGATTGTGTGAGTGATGTGGCGCTGGCGTGGCGGGCGCGTGCGGCGTGTGCGGCGTACTCCGCCATCCGCTCAGCAGCGGCGCCTCTCCGCTCGCCCCCAACAGTTTTAATCTAGGTAATAAAGATAATATTTCAAAACTATAAAGTTACGTGCAGACTGGGGCGATATCGCTCTAGTATGCACGAGCCTTAAAGCAAAATCCAATAATAAATTTTTTTAGGACACAATATTGCTCATGTTATTCAAATTTATATTTAATTTTTTTTCAATCAATGTATCATGTCGCCAACGCCGCAAGAATGTTGATGGCAATATAGGTACTATACCTAAAGCGTTTGATTAAGGCTCTGACAAGACCCAATTGAAAAAATAGGCTTCTCTTAAGAAAAAAAATTGCAAGATCTGTATAGTTTGTGGGAGCGGAAAAAATATATGTTAATTTTGAACATATTTCCCAGAACTTGGTTGTTACCAAAACACGTTTTAAAAACAAAATCTCGATACAAACTAACGTTAAACTAACCTCTTACTTTGAGTTCTAATCCAAAATATCTGTATCAAATATGAACATACGTTACGTATTTAATTAATAACAAGAACGTCTTATTTGAATGCAGAACTTGGTTGCTTTTTATTTTCAATAGATAATTGCATCATATTTTGCAATAAATTACAAGCGTTGTGTGATCGCGCTTCTCTTTCTTTTCTATGCAATCTGACAGGGACCGCGGTTTAGGTGTTGTCAGCGTCTTAACATAGATTGCATCAACACAATACGTATAAAAATTAGGTTTCTTTGTTAGGATTATTTCGATGCTCAGCATTTTAACGCACTAGGTTAACAGGAACTAAAAGCAATAATTAAATTAATTAATATACATATAAGTAACATGCCTAACCTTTAACCGTTTGCAAATTATCTATTCACCAATAAACTCTTTTTGGAATGGGCATTTTGCCCTGTCAATAAGTTATTGTGAACTTACATGATTTTTTTATTTAAGAGCGACATAAGTACTTAGACTAATTTAACTTTTTTCGATAACGTCATAATTATAACTACTTCAATAAACGATTTTATATGTTGCTAGGTAGGAGCCACAATGCAATAAATAAATTATTCTTATCTTGTATATTTTGAGATTCACAATAAGTACTATTAGCTTCTAGTTTCCCGCGCGATCATCCACAGACCACATAGAGGTATTACGTATCGATCATCTATTTGGCTTTTGTCTATCAACGCTAATTTTTCATGGAAAAGTAAAACCGTTATACAGTGAGAAAAGAGTTGACTACACCTCATTCAGCCAGTGTTCAAAAAAAGCATGGAATTAGGATGTACTATATTGTAAAAAGCATTGACGAATTCAATTCATTACAATTAAAATAAACCCATATTTGGTAACAGTAGTTTGGTAGTAGGGTAGTGGTACAGTCAGGTATAATTAATTGTATTTCCTAAATAATACACACAGCAAAAAAGTCTAAGCAACACGCATCATTTACAAAACCTTGTTTTATTAATTGATACTTTATTTTTTCTCTTAACAAACTAGATTGGTATACAATCTTTTTGTTCTCGGAAACATACTGGCTGATTTATGATTTATTTATTTATTTATTTATTTATTTATTTATTTATTTATTTATTTATTTATTTATTTATTTATTTATTTATTTGTTTATTTATTTATTTATTTATTTATTTATTTATTTATTTATTTATTTATTTATTTATTTATTTATTTATTTATTTATTTATTTATTTATTTATTTATTTATTTATTTATTTATTTATTTCCCGATTTCATGTTGTTTTCGTTGCTTGTTAAATTTGGTATTTATGATGAGTAATTTTTTATGTCATGGAGTGACGCCATTTGACTGCTGATGAATCTTTAGCAGTGTTACGTTGATACAGAGGATCCTGCTGAGCAGCACCCAGGACGTGGAAGGAGTACAACTGCTCGACAGGACCGATACATACAACTGACTGCAAGACGTCAGCCGATGTTAACCGCCCGGGAGATAGGTTTATTGCTACAAATCTCAAGCGGTGTTGTTGTTAGCCACCAAACCATAAGAAATTGGCCGCATGAATACGGCCTATGAGCATGACGCCCAATTAGGTGCCCACCTATACGCCATGGGAATCACGCCCGTCGAAACGAATGGTCTAGGGAATACTAAGGGAACACTAGGGGACTCAAGAGCAATAGGATAAAATTTTATTTTGCGATGAGTCCCGATTTGGATTAAGCCCTGATACGAGAAGGGTAAGAGTGTATCGTCGTCCCGGAAATGCTGAACGGCTTAGATGCGTCCAGGAAGTGCACCCTTATAGTGGCTCTACAGTGATGGTATGGGCGGGTATTAAGAAGAACAGACAAACTGAGCTCGTTTTGTAAATGGCAGTATGAACGCTGAAACGAACGCTGAACGTTAAAACTGTCTTCGTGCCTTATGTTCACTCATTTGCACAAAGTCTTGGCTCATATTTCACGCTGATGCATGACAATGCGCGTTCGCACACAGCTCGGAAAACATCCGGGTATTGCCGTGGCCTGCACCATCACCAGACCTCAATCCCATCGAGTACGCATTTTTTTTTTTTTTTTTTGAGGTTGGGAAATCATCAAATAACTTCTCCCGCTCTGGGCGGAGCGGGAGGGTGTGTCAGACTCTTACTGACTAAAACCCACCCGTATTCCTTCCTGTTGCCTGTGTTGCGGGGGCCTCGGTGACCCATAAGTACCTTCCCGCGACCCCGGCAGGCATCGGCCCTAGTGGACCCCTACTTTGTGCTGATGACATCTCTTTGAGGCGCGCGTGGAATACGACGCGCCGTCGACCCGGGCCTGGTCCTTACCGGACGGTGAGCTACCCATTGCTCACCGTCCGCAAGCCCGCGCCTACGGTGGCCGGAAATCCGCCCGGGATTCCCGACGCCCTGGGCGTCTCCTGCGGCGGCTAGGGGCGAGAGGGCGCGAAACTTGCCTTTCCCTCAACCGTCCCGCCTCCTCCTTAGCGAGCATTACTGCTTCGCAGAAGGAGGTGACGGCTGCCCATGCCCTCTCGCTCCGTACCATGGCCTGAACCAGGGCCGGACGCGAGAGGTCTCTGCCGCCGATCGCCTCCACGAGGACACGGCGGTGCTCTGCCCAAGCCGGGCAGACCTCCACCGTATGCTCCACCGTGTCCTCCGGGCGATCCACACAGTGGTGACACCCGGACGTTTCCTCCCGCCTTATCCGACACAGGAACCTCCCGAAGCTGCCGTGTCCGGTGAGGACCTGCGTCAGGCGGAAGGTGAGGACGCCGTGGCGCCTCTCCAGCCACTCCTCAAAGAGGGGACTTATCGCCGAAATCGTGGCGTGCCCAGCACTGGGTTGCGACAACCGTACTTTCCATGACGCCATGAGATCCCGCCGGAGCTCCGTCCGCTGAGCCGCGATTTCTCGCGGCAACGGACTTACGCCCCGGCGTTTCGCCTCCTCGCGCCACTCCCATACGTGCGCGAGGACTTTTGCCTCCAGATCCCATGGCGGCAATCCGGCAAGGAGGCTCGCTGCCTCACAGGAGACCGTGCGGTATCCTCGGACCATCCGGATGGCCATGACCCTTTGGGCCGCGCTCAACCGGCGGGCTGGCCGCAGCGCCAGAGAGCGCGCCCATACAGGAGCCCCGTAGAGGGCCATGGACCGCACGACCCCCGCGTAGAGCCTCCGGCAGGAGGCGTTTGGACCCCCTAGATTGGGCAGGAGCCGCTTCAATGCAGCGCCCGCCCGCTCAAGTTTGGGAGCCAAACGTCGGAAATGCTCCACGAAGTTCCACCGGCTGTCGAGGACGAGTCCCAGGTACTTCATCGTCGACTCGACGCCGATAGAAACCCCTCCTACCGTTATTTGGGACCCCAACGGTGGCGCGTTCCGAGGACCATGAAAACACATGGCCTCGGACTTGTGCAGGGCCACCTCGAGTCCCAATTGCCGGATCCTTTCGACGATTGTCGCAACCCCGCGTGCCGCTAATTCGGCCGCCGCCTGGTGCGACCTCCCCTGCGCCAGGACCAACGTGTCGTCAGCGTAGCACACTACGCTGACGCCGCTAGGGAGGTCGGCGCGCAGCACCCAGTCGTATCCGATGTCCCACAGATGCGGCCCCAGGACCGATCCCTGTGGGACACCGCACGACATCTCTTGCCGGTTCCACACTCCCTGGTGACCTGGGGACCGCATGGGACATGCTCCAGAGACATGTTCTAGAGAACCTGGACGGAGTGTCGAAAACCCAACAACTGAAAGACTTTTTAAAATTCCATTGAGAGGGATTGCCGCAGGATCAGATAAACAATCTTATAAATTCAATGAAAAGTTTTAAGCAACAGAGAGAGAACTCGTTATTTAATTTTGTAAAACATTAAAAGTTTACTTTCGTTTTAACTTTATTTTATACTACGTTTGTTACGGTACACACATTGTTAATTATTGTGATTAAATTAACAATTGAATGAAGGATTGTGTTGCTTTAGTCACTAATGCATCAAAAAATGCTTAGTTATTATTTATAAAAGAAATATAAACATATTACAATAGTAAAAACGTTCAAAGTTCAAAACCGTACATGTTGCTTAGACTTTTTTGATGTGTCTAATTATATTTTGTAAATAAAAGAAATTAAAAGTTAATTTTATCAACCTACATATTGTTTATAAACGTATGCAACCTGAATACTTTTATAAACCAGCTGTTAGACACTGGTTATATCGCCACGTTTTACAATTCAGCGACTATTAAAGCAAGAAAAAAAATACGCGTTTATTTTTAATCTTTATTTAATGGCTTTTGGGACTGTTTTTCGGAAGAAAATGGCCATAAAATTTGGTTAAAATACTGTAAAGAGGTTTTATGGCAAGCGTTCATTTATTTTATGGTTATGCATTTTTATATTGAAGTAGATTACCAATATGGGCGCGCTTTTTTTTTGGGTGGGAAATCATCAAATAACTTCTCCCGCTCTGGGCGGAGCGGTAGGGTGTGTCAGACTCTTACTGACTAAAACCCACCCGTATTCCTTCCTGTTGCCTGTGTTGCGGGGGCCTCGGTGACCCATAAGTACCTTCCCACGACCCCGGAATATGGGCGCCCTGTGGTTTCCTTATGAAAAGATCATAAAATAATGATAAAATGGGTAAGAATGGTTTTAAGGCAGATATTTCAATACAACCGTGTACAAACTCCAACTATTATATTAATAATTATGGAGCAAGTGTACGTAAACAGAGACTAGGACCTGCCTTGTCACCATTATACCTTACTGTAAATATCGAATCGATTTTCGGACCAAAGCCATACCTAAACAAAGCATAAATCTTCCTTATCTGTTCCCACGCAAAATTAAAAACAGTCCATAAAATAAAATAAAATAAAATAAAATACAAAAGTCACCGACTCGCCAGTGTTAATCTAAAAAGTTATGCAGATATGAGACTTGCGGGCGGAAGGAATCGTTTGAAGTCCAATCGACTTAGTGGCACGAGAGCGGCTACCGGTAGAAATTGGTTTTCCCAATACGACCTCTGTGGGGGCAGAGCCGTGCAGGGCCGTGCTAGAACTGTCGTACCGTAAAATGAGATATAAACCGTAAAAAAATGCGATCGGTCGTGTTGCCGCGGCGAAGGGCGCTCGCTCATATTGCCAGTAGCAGTCGCGAACTGCTTAGCTACTTTTTCAAATTAAGTGGAGCACTCTTTATCGGCTTTTTTGTCTGAATACGGCTTTTTAACGGTCGGAGAAAGTTTTGACAATCAAACAGTTTTGATTGTATCAGAAGCAGCATCAGTATCATGGCCGTCGTAGTCACAACCTTCGTTGATGCATGCATTGAAAAGCAGAACTCTGAACGAGTCGCGTACATATAATATACTGCGTTAGTATGCAGTATATGTACGTAGACTAAATCTAATAGGCACTTACACTCTTTATCAGATATTGGTTTCATCAAGTTTTATTTTCGAAGAACATAAAACTGGATACCTTTTTATGGTAACAACCAATTCTTTCTTGCATTATGAAACAAAACTTATTCAAACCAGCAAACAAAACGGAATATCCAGAACTTTCCTAAAACCCTCAATAACAAGGTATTGTTCTATAAGGCAGGTTTATTTAAAAGTTGACGTACCTACGTGAGTCTTTTCTCCCACGAGGACGGAGGACGTAGGCTCATCGAGTCAACACTCGTGATTAAAGCGGCCCTCAAGAAAAGGGTCCTTATGCTCTTGGGCAAACAAGAGCCAGCCGTCGAACCTCTTCACCGTCGCCTTAATGGAAGCACCGCACGTTTAACCACGTTATATCAAGAAACGTATGCGCCACAAAAATATTGAACAGGTGTGTAGATTGTAGTTCGAGAATCGTTATGAACTCAGATTCATCCTGGCTTTGACAGCACACAAAAGCAGTGTGTATTTCGCTTGCTCTCATGTTGTCTACATGAAAATAGTAATCGTGCCGTGATAAAATATAAGTCAATCAAGTTGATAGCGCGGCTAAAGGACTAGGGAGAAAAATGGAATATACAAAGCTAACACACGTCCCTCCTAATTCCCAAGTCCCAACTAAACCCCTCAATAAACAACCTTTAAACACAAAAATCACAATTCATCTAAATCCCACTTCAATAAATGATCTTAAAAAACTCAAAAATAAATCAAGGACGTAATAATTCTTGATTTCATAGAGACGTTAAAAGAAGGGATCCATAATACATAGAGACTGGAAGTGTTATGATCGCGATAGATCCCCTTTATCGCTCGCGGCGGTTTGACAGATCCAGTTTAAGAGGATATCAAGTAATATGGCTCCCCGAACGTGTAAAATGCTGAACACAAAAAGTCTGCCGACACTTCGTCCTACAATATTAAGTTAGAGCTGCATCCGTTACTACTTTAAATACTCCTTATAAAGTTTATGTTTAAGCATTTAAAATAATTTTAAAGCAAGCTGTGCAATGTTCGGACAACTCAGATAATGAGTTACCATTGGAGCGTCAAAATTGTATTCTTTGCCTGACCAACGCTACGAAGTTAATTGGTCAAAGACAGCTAATAAGACACAATAGATTTTCTATTGTTTTTACTTTGAAAGTTACGATAAAAAAATCTATACCTGAATTTAGAAGGTCAGAAAATACCAATATGTTTTAATATTCCAATCTTTTGTAGGTATTTACACGATTCAAATATATACCTAAAAGAAGCCTGTTTCGTGGCGAGAGATTCCTATCAAAAGATATTTGAGGCATATTTATTGAAGGACCGTCTCTACTATTTGCAAATAGATACCTACTTAATTAAAAACGAAATGACTCAATTTCGTTTTTGCCTCCAAATGTCACAAGTTAACGATCTCCAGTTTATGTAGTGGAAAATTCGATACCTTATTAGCTTACAAATCGATAACTTTGGAAATAATGATTGGGTAGAACGAAGCCTGCTCTCCGAGCTCGCCTCAACGATTAGTAAATCAAACGAACGTTTCACAACATAGGCTTGTTAAATCCGATCTCATGTCGGATTTTGTCAGGAGTTCACTGGAGCAAGCGCCCAAAATTATTTGGACGCGAAAAATTGCGAATCAATTAAAATGTACGATACGTTTTACACGAGCTAGGAGAAAACAACTTTATTAAATGCCCTTTTATGAATAGGAAAACAAAATGTTTATTTATATTTGTAGCTACAGTCTCCCCCAACCCTTTAGAGTGTGAAGCCACATAACTTTATTTCAATTCTTTCTCTGAAGCTTCTATGTTTATATGTAAAAGTAAAATACATTTGTATGTTTGCCTAAGCCCACACAATTTCCTCCGAGGAATTACAGAAATAAACTCCGAGTGGGATGGCTGCGGGAAACGTTTAAATTAATTCCTTAACTAGCATGCTAGCATTATGAAATTACTCTTAATTGTTTTTTTACAAGCTTTTTTGCCGCACTTGTTAGCATGTTAAGCTGGCTACTTGCAATTTAAGTTAATAGTTAGGTCGGGGAAATTAATTGTTTATCAAAAAAAAAACCGGCCAAGTACGCGTCAGACCACGTACAATGATTATCCCAAGAAGAAACTTGACGTTGTAGTGAAAAACATGTTCGCCCATGCATTCCAACTACAAATGTAAGTTTGTACGCACAATATTGAGTGATTTACCATGTTATTTTAAGACCATAGACATCTTATAGGTTTTCCTGAAATCTATAAGTATAGAACGTTTCTCTGATTTGTTTTCAAAATTTTAGGCTTAGTAGTATCGAAGATAAGATGGAATTGTCAATTTTCATCAATTGTCTTTAATATCTTTAAAACTGATTAAATTAAAACCTTTTAAAAAAATATTTAAAATCCCCATAACAAGTCCTTTCATTTGATACATCACACGGTAATGTTAGAAAAAATATTTTTTTTAATTTTCTAAGTTTTCCCACGAAAATAAACGCCATATTCAAAAGTCATTTATTTACGTTACACGTGCGTGTTTGGGTCACAGAAATTCACATGTGTACCAAATTTCAACTAAATCGGTCCAGTAGATTCCGAGCAAATCGGCTGTGACAGACGGATAGACAAACAAACAGACAGACAGACAAACGAGTGATCCTATAAGGGTTCCTTTTTTTTTCTTTTGAGGTACAGAACGCTAAAAATGAGTTGTCTATTAAATTAAATTGTGTCCATACATTCAAATCGCTCACTGCGATTCTTTGACGATTGTATGAAACATAAAGTGTCAATTTGATATACAACTAATTTCCCTTACTGTACTATCATTAAAATCTATGAATGTTGCGGTTACCTAGCTTTATGTGCGCGTCTGGAGCGCGAGGAGAGGTCCAGCTCGCTGGCAGCAGAGCAAGCGGTGCCGGCCTGCAGCGAGCCTCTGGAACCACCCAGCCGTCGCGAGCCCAGCCGACACGTCATCATTTCTGTAGGACAAACAAACATACTATTTAAAAAAACATAACATAGCATCACGCGTGTAATTCCCGAACAATTAGGCAGAGGTGTACCTATAATACACCCACATTTCGCCAGTCATGTTAAGTCCTACGCAATAGGGGGCGAGACTATTCCCATCAACCAGACTCCAGGCTGTTACTCTGTGTAGGGGTCCACTAGGTCCGATGCCTGCCGGGGTCGCGGGAAGGTACAAAAGGGTTACCGAGGCCCCTGGCAACACAGCCAACGGAAGGAATACAGGTGGGTTTTAGTCAGTAAGAGTCTGACACACCCTTCCGCTCCGTCCCAGAGCGGGAGAAGTTATTTCATAATTTACCACCCAAAAGAAAAAAATAATTGCCTGTTACTCAGAAATTCCTGATGGAAAACCCAATAACACTTTGCTTGACCTGGGAATCGACCCCAAGATACAACAGGAACTTAGGAAAACTGTAAAAAAAATTAACAAAAATATAACATAAGGTAATGTAACTTTTGGATTCCCCGAAGGATTTTAGGCCCTTTTCACAAATTACGTTTTAGTCACATTTCACCAGTTATGTTTTAGTCACAATACGTTTTAGTCACATCTGTCTCGGAAAGGACGTTAAGACGTTGGTCCCGGCTGTCATTCGTGGATCTTTGACAGTCGATAAGGGTCGTCAGAAACCCAAAAGTCTGACAACTAGTCATACCAAGGGGTATTAGCCAGTAACTGGGTTATGGATGTCAGATAGGCAGTCGCTCTATTTAAACTCTAAATTTAAATCAGCTGCATCCGGTTACTGGAAGCCGACCCCAACATAGTCGGGAAAAAGCTAGGCAGATGATGAAGTTTTAGTCACATTTCACCAATTATATTTTAGTCACATTTCACCAGTTATGTTTTAGTCACATTTCACCAGTTAAGTTTTAGCCACACTTCACCAGTTATGTTTTAGTCACATTTCAGCAGTTAAGTTTTAGTCACACTCCACCTGTTATGTTTTAGTCACATTTCATTAAGTTATATGCTTTAGTCACATTTCACCAATTATGTTTTAGTCACATTTCACCAGTTATGTTTTAGTCACATTTCACCAGTTATGTTTTAGTCACATTTCACCAGTTATGTTTTAGTCACATTTCACCAAATATGTTTTAGTCTTGTGTAATGGGGGCAAGCCTATACCCGGGTACAATTTCAGACTTAGCAAATTTATTTTGAAATAATTACTTTATTTGTTGCAACGAATTAGTTAGGATCGTATTGCCATCCTAGAAATTCAGATGAACTAAATAGAAATATTTCAGATCAACTGTCGTCAAGCTACGGTATGTCAATTTAGAAATACCAATACAGAAATTGGTGTCTCTGAAAACCTGTTACAGCTATATAGATATTCGCATGACAGCCCTGACCGGAGAATTATTGCGTATATAGATACCCGAGATATTGGTTAGTCGTACACTTGCACAGTAATTATATTATATTCTATATTAAATATATTATATACAGACTATATTCAATAAAAAAATATTCATATTCATATCTTTAATTGCATTCCATAATGTTTTTAAAGGTGTTCCAAAGGCTTAGTTAGTGCTAAGGTACAATTACGGACCCTGTAGAGCACAGAAAAAAAAAATTAAATAATTCTTTAAATTAAAATAAAACTAGGAAAGAAATTACCAATAATTTTTAACATTTTAAATACACTATTAACATTAATTAAGTAAATATAAAAACATATTTTATTGAGATCAGTTATAGGTTGTGATACATAATAATTATTTGGTCGGGTCAATTAAACATATATCATATTATATCTATCTATGTATGAGATATTCCTTAGTATAATCGCATCCCCATTATCTGTAGGTGAAGTGAAACTGAACTGTCGTCCCACCACGATGATAAGCTGATGCTAAGCCAGTGACAGTTTACCTCAGTTTTCACGGAGACAAATCATCGAGTTATGAACTGGTAAGACCAAAAAGGATGTCAAAAAAAACTAGTCAGTCATGGGGACTGCCGACACAAGTAAAAACTTAAAACTTTGGAATAACATATACCTACACTCGTGTAATGCGTAAACATGTACACAGGCCGCACATTAGCATGTCGGTGACGCAAACCCATCAGCTTTTCCCCTACCAAAAATCGCTCAATGCGCGTAAAGAAGATTTCATTTAAAAAAAAAAACATGATAACTGCTCCTTCATCTAAACACTCATGTTTGTTTGACATTTTCTTATAGAATAAAACGGCTGGCTGTGTGACAATTAAATTCAAAACACATTGTTGTATGAGACAGCACAATATTATGCGCAACTAATGACAATCGTATCGCATATCACATGTCCTTTGTGAGTTGATCATTCTATGAAGCCTAAAGACGTATTATATTTCTGCTCAGAACTGTCCATTAGACGGAGATATTGTGTATAACATTCAGTTTAATTCAATGACGATATTATACCTACTAATCACAATGTACTATTATGTTCAACATTGAAATTGTTTGCGACAGACAGACAACTCGTCTCCTAAAGAGTGATGTGGAGCATCGTTGTATGTAACCAATTATGAAGATATGAGATAACATTGAATTTCATGAGGAGTTCGATTCGCTGCGGTCCAAAGGGCCAACCACTCAACAATGGGGAAACAATAACGATAATAAAACGGAACCATCTTGCGAATCGAATAAAATGAATAAAGCGTAAATCGAATGAGGCTATTGTTGCGTCCCCATTCTTTTTATAAACTGCCCGCCACGATTTGTTCATTGAAGCGCCCACTTTCTGAGAGTTCCGGTCCAAATTACGAGGTTCGAAAAGAAACTCCTCCGAACTTCGTTCAGAAGTTACCTAACGAACTAAAAATAAAATGAAAACTCGATACAATCGGGCAGCTGGCGCGACTATAGCGTACTAATAATGGGAACAGAAATAGGCTCATCACATCGGAGCCGTGAGGGTAATATAACAAGTTAATAGGAGCTATTTATAGGGCGATGTTCAGTATGACGTCATGACACACAGCGACATCGTCCGTACATAAATAGTAGCGTAAATACGAATGTTTGTACGTGGATGATTGTATCGTTCCGGCAAGCGGAGGATTTGGTAAATTTTAATGGTACGTTGCGGCGCAGTGCGGAAATCTGCGACTTGTTGGCCTGCTTCACTAGCTCATTTTCACGTAGGCTATTTGCCTATTTCGATGGCTTATTCACTGAATACATACAAAATGCTTGCATCTAAATAAATGGTCATTGTTTAAATACGTGCATTGATGAAAAATAGAATAGAATACTCTTTATTATGTACACCATAAAAAAGCCGCGCAGTGTAATACGATGCGAACAAAAAATATCTAGCGTATCTACCAAATAATTGTATGTGGGTGAAAATTCAAAACTCCGCAGTTCGGTCACTGCGCATTTTGCGTCAAAAACGTTGGTAAATTTAGTTTATTTTTGATTCCACAAAACGATATTTTCTGATCGTTTACGGACACGAGCTCTGTAGCGTAGTATAAAGCAACCGACCAAACTATTGGTAATCAAGTTAGCAGTGCGGAAATACGATCAACATCATCGTTCAAAATATTCTGTCGTCTGCAGCAAGCCGACGGTCCCGAGCGATGCCACTAAAAGCCAATAAATAATAAGCTTGCCTGTTTGCCACGTCATCGCATCGATAAGCACCAAGTAATCCTGGATTCTTGCATAATTAAGATTGAACTTATTGCTGTGAATTAATATGCTAATCGAATCATGATTAATATTGATGGAAACTTTTACACAGCCAATTATGGACTGAGAAACAAGTTCGTCACTCGAAGTTCGAAGCTAAGTAATTTTACCGCTACTTCCCCAAAACTTTCTTTTACATAAGTAGGTAAGCACTTCAATGCTTATATTTTTGGGTTGTTGTGTAAGTAATGTATCTACAATTGAACGAATGTTAAAGCAAAATGCTTGTGAAGCCAAATTTAACTAAAAAAGAAGGCGAATTGAAACGGCACACTCTAACATCAACCGAACGCCTCTCAAACGATTCCAATTCGGAAGCGGAATTCCGCGTTCAAATAATTTTCTATTTCCGCGCCAATAGAAAAAAGTAGAACATATTTCGGTGGGTTCCTCTCACCAGAATGTTCACCGCTGAAATACACTTTTGGGCCTTTGCATTGTAAATGAGCTCTAGGATATAAGAAGTTTGGAAGTATATGAGCTTTATCTTAAGAAAATTTGGTAAAGCGATCACGGAGTATTATGTAACAAGATTATTAATATTTCAAACAACCTACCTCGTATCTCTACGGGGCTCACACAAATATTAAATTGATAATCGATCCATTAATAGGTATATATAATACAATTTATATAAAACGTAAATTAAATAAACAAAGAGTTTACGAAAAAAGAAAATTGTTCCCAAAAGCGTAAATACCTCTTTTGTTTGAATTGCACTTTCAGTTCTCGGTATTGTGTAATATATCCCACCTGAAAAATGATACAATTCTGACATGAGTGCTTTTCCATATAAATGAACATTTACATGCATGTATTTCAGTAAATTAATTCTTTCGCCTCTTTTATCGAGCACTTTATTCTTAGAACTCGTGGGAAAGTCGTTCAAAATAAACGTCATGATTCAAGTGGGAGTTATCATTATTTTTCACTCCCTTTTCCAGGAATATATCTTCAATAAAATAAATTATTTAAAAAACAAAAATCCCGACTGCAAAAACACATAACTGAAAAGGGAAAAACAAGCATTATAATCTATATAATTTTGGTATCGCAGGCGGAGACAATCAAAAGTTACACCATTTATTTCAGGTTATTCGACTGTCCCCGCCTGCAAGACCAAAATTATATAGATTATAATGCTTGTTTTTCCCTTTTCAGTTATGTGTTTTTGCAGTCGGGATTTTTGTTTTTTAAATAATTTATTTTATTTCAATCTCTTTAGTTTTATTTATATATATATATTAGAAAATTACTCATTACTAGCTTTTATTTGATACCAATATTGTTGCAATTAATTAAAAAAGAAAACTTCCCCTCCTTTTTTGTATTTGCAGATACAATTTATAAATATTATATATGTCATTCCCACAATTAAGACGAATCTAACGACACCTCATATGTTAAAATCCATCAAGCCGTTTAGGCTACAGAGCGTGCCAAAGAAATAGACATACATACATACATGCATACATACATACTCTCGAAAAACATTACCCTCCTGAGGCAGTCGGGTAATAAAAAATAGGTAGATACTGTTGTATTATCGATACAACAGTATCTAACTATTTTTTATTACCCGGATATTTATGGATTGTCAGAGCTGGCTGGCATATATTTTCTTACAAACCGATGTGAGCGTCGCCGGGGGCGTACTGTAAAGTGGCGTCAAGCAGTTGTGATAGCAGCATACATAACTCGGCGCCGGCGCCGGGGGCACGCCGCACTGCGACGCAACACATCATTAAAATTTACTAGAATCTGTTACGTGCGAGGATCCCGATCCAACATCCAAGCAAACAGATACACACACCAATTAGAAGGACGAGCAAACGGTTTCATAGAGTTTACCGACAAAAGACACGCACACACTTGTATGTTGGTCAATAACAGCTAATGACACACATTGATTTTCTATTGTTTGACACCGAATCGGTGTCACGCGGGGGGCTATACAGTTTAAACAAAGGGATTCCACAAGATTGATATCTCGCGCAATAAATACAATGCAGCTTAGAGAATTGCCCCGATTTCTATATTTTAAGGCGCTGACAAGACCTAATTGACCAAATTAGGCTTATCTTAAGAAAAAAAAATGCCAAATCTGTATAGTTTGCGATAGCGGAAAAAATATATGTTAATTTTGAACATATTTCCTAGAACTTGGTTGTTACCAAAACACGTTTTGAAAAAAAATCTCGATACAAACTAACGTTAAACTAACCTCTTACCTTGAGTTCTAATCCAAAATATCTGCATTAAACATCAACATACGGTACGTATTTAATTAATAACAAGAACGTCTTATTTGAATGCAGAACTTGGTTGTTTTTTATTTTCGATTACTCAACTAAATTTTGAGTAAATAGATAATTGCTTCATATTTTGCAATAAAATACAAGCGTTGTGTTATCGCGCTTCTCTTTCTTTTCTATGCAATCTGACAGTGACCGCGGTTTATGTGTTGTCAGCATCTTAAGCTATCTAAAAGATTGGAGAAAGAAAGCGATTAATCTTGCGGTGTTTACCATAAAAGTAGTTTGCTGAGAAACGTGGGTGTACTACACCTGTACTCCTCCGCCCAATCCTTCGGGGAAACAAGGCGTGATGTGTATGTTTATGTGTATAGTTTGCTGAAGCTTTGTAAATAGCGGGATGTATATACGGTAAGCGTTTAATCGTATTAGGGCTTCATTTAAATTCACTAATTATTATTGTCGTAAACTATTGCTTGAAAATGACAACTTGTGAGTTTCTGAGCCACGTCGTTTACTTAGTTTGACTTAATTTTCTTGTTTCGTTTGAAGTTTAATGTAAATTTGATAGAACTACCCGCACTCCCGCACTGTGCGCTCCCGCTGGGTAGACGGCAAACGGGTTCGTGTCTGTGGGAGCGAGATGATTTATGTCGTTGGTTTTGCCTCTTTTCGCTAATTACTTAGACGTGCCGCAGAAGTCTTGTTAAGATTGCGTTGCTTCGGGCTAATATTTTTTTTATACTCGACTCAGTTTTAATGATAAAATTGTGAATTCATTTATTTTCTTTGTTCTGACGTTACCACATCTTTAGCAAAATTGCTAGTTCAAATGAAAGTGACTGTTGAGAAGAGAAGAATTTACATGCTAATGTCTTCATTAGTAAGTTTATTCTTCTCTTCTTCCCACTAAACACACAGATCACATAGGTACAGTAAGGCTCACGTCAGAGGCACTGGTAACAAAACCAGTACAAGCTGGCTTCTCATTCTATTGGAACTCTGTACTACTCTAGGCCAGCTCAAGGTCGTTACCCACCACTGACCGATGACGGGCGTTCTTTTGTATTGGTACGTATCTACACAAATAAGTAGACGTTTCCTATGATATAACTTCACCCTTTCAATGGGGTTCGTATCTAACTCGTAAATAGTACATTAGCATAATAATAAGTTTCATACTCAGATATAAATCTATTATTTTATATTGCCTATCATATATCAGCCCGTAAAGGCCCGCTGAAGATACGCCTCCTAACAGATCGGTATTACCTACAACGAATACCCGGCCACAATCACCAATCTTGGAAAGCTCATTGGTGATTAAACGTATAAAGTAATAGTAATTACTATTATTTTCATCAGAACCTGTACAACACTTAATTGGTCAAGGCCAGCTAATGAGACACAATTGATTTTCTATTGTTTGACTCCGAATCAGTGTCGCACGGGGCTTAACAGGTTAATATTTGTTTACTCGTTTATTTTTATGTATATAAATGACATATATTATGTTTGATACTGTTTGTTACCTGTTATACGTCACTTTTCCCTAAAGGCTCATTAGAAAACCAGCGTCAGACCGAATGTCTGGCATTAATGCTGAAATGGACCATTTTGGGGCACACACTGTTGTTTTAAAGCATAATTCCACTTTTGTATTTTTATTTTGTGTTTCGTGAACTGTCGCGAAATAAATGTTATGTTTTCCATGTTTTTTTGCTTATTGGAGGAAAATAAAATGGTTAATGGAGAATAGAAGTCATTTGACTTTATTGCTAATGGCAACGCATTAAATGCATCATTGAAGTAATACTTCTTACCATTATTAAAACACAATAGGGAATATGCAAGTAATTCAAAACGTATCCATTATTTAAATATACATTGTGTAGGAGTCAAGAAACAAATTCCTATTCTTTTACATTTTTAATGAATTACTTATTTTACAATTCATTCAGTTATGTTGCGTTTTTTTGGTGGAACGAAACGCAAACTCAAAATGCGTCGTCTTCGACAATGCCGGAATCTATGTTAATAAAAATATATTCTTAGCAAAGTGCTTGAAATCTCACTAAGGTAAGTAAGTAAGTGCGATTTCTGTTTGAATAAAGCACAACAAAGAATTTAATTTATAACACATTTGTTCGTAAAGGGTCTCTTATTTCACCAATTTTAATATCGTATTGTATCTCATTAAGTACTTGTGCATTATTGTAATGTAAAAAGCACGAGTTTCTTTTTAATAAGGTAAAACGCAGGGTTTATCAAGATGCTCCGTCTAAAACGAACTGTACTTTTTTAAATCTTACCAAAGAGTTTTTATGTCAGAAAAGTGGACATCATCAACACTTTATGAATAAAATTAACTTTGGGAGATAAAATATAATAAATAAACATTTAATTTATTAATTTTGACAATAAATTACAACCATTCATCTGTAACAAAAACACAAAAATATTGACTTACTTTATTAGTAATACTGGCTGTTTTTTTGTGCCTTTGCACTAACAAAAAGCGCTGATGCGCATGTCAGAATATGCTGTATTTCTAGACGAACAGTCAATTCCGAACGAAACCTGTGATCTGTGAGTCAGTCTAAATAAATTCAAAACTTATCTTACTTTCACGTAAAATTAAATGATAACAGAATTATAAATTGTATTTAAAATATTTCCTTCATTTTATATGCTATTTCGATGTATAAGTTGTTTTATATCAAAGGTTTTTATTGTGGCTTAAAAGTCTACTATTACAAACAACGTTTCTAGACGAAAAGTAGGTATATCAAAACATAAGTTATGGTTGGTGGTTTTTGAATAATCAAAACAAATGTTTATTAATTTAGAATTAAAGTAGATGATTAAGGTATAATTAAAATGATACTATAATGTTTATTACGATTTTATATTGCCATTTTCATATAACACTTAACTTAAGCTTAAAACGATTTCCAGAACTTTTAAGTAGATGTTAATAACTTATCCAGTTTACTTTTCGATTTGGTAATCGAAAAGTAAACTGGATAAGTACATACTAAATTGCTAAATCATCTTATTAAGTTTTAAAAAGGTTCCACTACCTTCGATTTGTTAATTATTACATAAATTAGAAATGAGTAAACAATAATAAGATTGGTGACCATCTGCGATTGGTCAAAAATGGCGGCAACGTTGGTTGTACTTGGGTAATATTTGAAAACTATAAAAGATAGGTGTACCCGCGAGTTAAAGGACTTTTTGATACAACTGTTGTGAAAGATGGACTACCTATAATGTTCCGTAAGTGAGTTGATCCTATATCTTGATTATTTCTCATAACTATGTTTTTCTGTATGTGTTATAATGTCTTATGTGTTAAATCGAATTAAGGAATATTCATGTTCTGTTTCTTTCCGTTGATATATTTCTATACCTTTGACAAATGGTCGAAGAGATTAATGTGATAAAGATAATTTTATACTAATTTAAAAATGTGTTGATAAAATACTCTAAACCAAGCTGCCATGGAGTTTATTGTCCTTCTTCTCCATGATGACCTAGTTTTGTAACGGACAACTAGTTTTCTTTATAACGTAATTAACTGACAAGCCTTATTTAAATAAATACCTAGTCTTGTCTCTCTGTGCTTTTCTTCATGAAATCCTTTCCCTACACACCATATTCATAGGTACTTCCATACACAGTACATAACAAGTAACCATTCTGACACTCAAAACTTGCTAATTTAGTGGATATTACATATACTTATAGTATTCCATCCACTTATCTGACACGCGCGTATCGCTAATTAGTGAATAAGTAAAAAATATTCCGCGCGCTTTTTCTTTTCGCTGTATTGTTTTTATTTGAAAATGTCGTCAAGTAATGATGAATTAATTAATTCGACACCGCCAGAAGTCTCAGAGGCAGCGAAAAGGGCTACTCTAAGCCTCTTGCCCGAAAAATCGACCGAAGGATACCTACTTACAAGCGTATCAAAATTTCATCATAAGGAAAACGAGCAAAGATGCAAATTCATTTTCAGAAAGTATGTTTTTAGCCTATTTCATGGAACTTTCTCAAAAATATAAGTCAAGCTCATTATGGTGCTACTATTCAATGCTAAAAAGCACTGTGAAAACAAAACATGGTATTGATATCAAGTCATACTCCAACTTGCTGGCATTTCTAAAAAGACGCTCAAGTGACCATGTGAGTAAAAAGTCGAAAGCATTTTCGGCTGACAATGTCAAGACGTTCCTAAAAGAAGCTCTGGAATGCCGATATTTGGCAATAAAGGTCAGTTGAAACTAAATTATTGTTATTAACTCCTTTCACTTTCGTATTTCTTTACAATATAGATGTTTTGTATGCTGTTTTTATCTCTTTTCAGGTTGTATTAATATTCGGTATAAACGGTGCATGTAGACGTCAAGAGTTGGCAAACATCACAACTAATGATGTCGAGAACCATGGACGGCTTCTTCTTTTCCAGGTCAAAAACACAAAAAATAAAATTCCAAGATCGTTCACAATACAAGGGCCTTTTCACGACATAGTGAAGAAATACGAAGCGCTTCGTTCAACAAAAGCGATGTCTAACAGGTTTTTTCAAAATTGACAAAATGGAAAATGCACTAGCCAACCCATTGGCATAAATAAATTTAGAGCATTGCCGAAACAAATTGCCACTTTCTTAAATTTAGATGATCCACATGAATACACAGGGCACAGTTTCAGAAGGCCCTTGGCTACATTACTCGCCGATTCAGGTGCGAACTTATTGACACTAAAACGCCACGGAGGAAGGCGGTCGAACAGTGTAGCCGAGGGCTACATAGATGACCCGATGAGAAATAAAGAAGAAATTAGCTCCCGCATTACAAGGAATATAATTTTGGAGCCAAGTGTTGACTCTCGATCATCTACGAGCACAAACGCGTACATTCCACCATCGTCGCCGCCGCCGCAGCCGCCTCCGTCGCCGCCACCGACTGCAGAACTCTGTGGTCTCGTTTCTCCTACTTTCACTCAAGAAAGTGAGAGAGAGACTGGTGAAATTGTAACTAATAATAATAACTCGACAACATTAAAAATGCCAACTGGCACGGTAATAATCAATTTTTCAAATTGTTCAAATTTTTATAACTGCTTTAACAAGTGATTAAAGATTTATTTGTTTAAGAAAGTTCGAGTTTTATTTATTTCCTCACAAATATGTTATAAAACGTCGTATGACATAAGTGCGCTTTGATAATTACAGCCTCTGCTTTCTTGTAGCCCTCGCCTACGGCTCGGACTAGCAATATCGCCTCGGCTGTAATGTTCAACTTACCGCACTTATATCATAATGTACTATTATATGATTTGGGGCTACAGATGTACGCAGAGCAGTTTTGTGGCAAATGACGTCAGATCATGCACGCGACAGAAACGGTCGTTTGAACTGTAGTAGAAAACTTTGGCGTTTCATATTCTTTTTGAGCAACAAGCCGTAGTTGAATTTAACTTTTAATTATTTTTTGTGTTTATATTCCTGTCTATTATTGATATAGTGAAAAAAATAAATTACATACATATTCCCTATTAATTCTTCATAACCAATATATTTAATATGTAGGCACCTACAAAACTAAGTGACGTGGTAATCAAAGCTGTGTCGTGCTGTCTATTAAAGCCCAGAAGCCGATAAGACGCGTCTAGGATAAGCTGCAGGTAAATCTGTACCCAGAGCTTAGCCTAGGAAGGATAGACGTGGATTTTAATTTTCCTGTAAACGGAAACTAATTATCATTGCGGCTTGAATACAGATGGAGAACTTTGATAAAAAAATAGTTTGATAGTTTCAAATAAGTATATAATACGTATTTGAAACGATCAAATTTTATAATGAGTTTGTCGTGGGAAAGGTTTGAACACTTTCTTTTGTTTTTTAACAAATTAACCCCTTATTTATAAACTTTGCTTAAAGTTAAGTAATGATTAGCGTTTGTCAAAAATGTATGGTTAACCATACATTTTTGACGTTTAAACGTTTCATAACTTTAAGCAACTTTTATAAATATGAGGGTATATGTACTTTTGTTATGTCAATCGTCAGCCTATAGCAATCCACTGCTGGACTAAGTCCTTCCGATTTGCGTTTTTACCAACAGTTATGCCACCATAACAGTTATAACACATCTTACCTACTCGCATTAGGGAAGAAAACCAAAATCATGAAAGAATTGGGTCAACTCCTGAAATTATTTCTTAAGTACGTATAAGCACCTACATCCACTCCAACAATTATGTCTGAAATGTTTACGGAGAGAATAATAAACCACTTGAGTGAAATGGGATTGTATGTTTACAGGAAGTAATTAACTCACAAAGTTTAAAGAGGGCCACAGATGGGTCGCACCAACAGGCGCCGTTCAACCAAATTCTCTTTAAATACTTGAAACAAACAACAATAGTTATAGAGGACTAATTCTGCGCTGTCTTGGATTCAAACATTCATAAAAACATCCGCTGCTTCTTGGTCAGTCAGCCCCAATACAACTTTGCTGCATACAAGTAGCTAATATACTCGTAGCTACTCTTATTTTCATCATACTGCTAACAAAAATAAGAAAAGTTTGTTTGCTATGGGGTGAATTTGCATTGTAACAAAACATGATTTTATGGTTGCACTCCATTTTAAAACCATTATTATATTTGTCTGTATACGGACAGGGACTAGCCAGAAGACGCCGCCATTGCCTACCTTTCTGACATTCTAAAGTGCATTAGACACACATGGGTGGGCAAATGAGTGCTGTATTTATTTTTACCCAACTGCTTTAGAAGGATAAATAGGATAATATTTTTCAAACTTTAAAAACAAACAAAACCATACTTAATCCATTATAGAGAAACATTTTACCGGCCACACAGATTTGTGAGCTCGAATGAATTCAATCTTGAAATCTCATGTGAAGCAAAAATTTAATCTTATCGGCTTTTGAATCTTAGACATCAAAGTGACGGAGATTTAGAGAAACTTTCTTCCACCGCCTTTTCTGTGCTCCGTCGACTTTTAGAGATAAAACTTTTTGCGCCTTCAAAAGAGTTACACGCTTTATTTCACAGACAAAATAAAATGTCCGTGAAAAATCAAGAAGACTAGAAGACTCGGGCTGAAGCCCCGAAGTGTTATTACTAAGACTGTCAAACTCGAACTCAGTGAGAAAAAATGTCTTTTATTCCTTGTTTTTCTTATAATGGTCGTTTACTGAGTGGGAAATGAGTTAGAACATCGAGGTAGAAGCCTGAGCCAGGACCGGCTTGTGACCGATCGCGCGTAAACTTGCGACGTCGGTCTTCCCGGGCAGACAGTCGTACCAACAATTTTCCGTTATTCAATTTCAATTATTTTTTAACATTGTTACTTACGATCCAACTATAATGTATTTTGTGTCCAAGACTTATTCAGAGATAGGTAGGTATAAGTAAAAGGCCTACCTTTTTTAGATACCTTCTATCTAACTACCTATTGTTTTATTTTAATCTTGAAACCTCTGAGGACGTCAATCCTGAGGACATTACGTATTCCATTACGCGCAATCTGGACACTTGGGGCTTTCCCGTAGTAAAGGTTATATTTAACAATCGGACAATTTTAATAAATACCTACGACAAGAAACTTTTGTCTTCACGACATTGGTTCGTCATTACTTATTTTTATTATTTTTATTAAACGATCTTCAATTTCCTTTTTCAAGATCTTGAACATTTTCCTGTTCATAAAAAGAACTTTTATAAAATAAAAGACGATCGCTTTATGAAAACAGTAGGTAACCAAATTTTGGACTAACGTCTGCAATGCTCGATGTCGTCGTTATACTAACAACTTGTTGCAATGTAGACTAGAGCCGGCCAAGTTGACATAGATAGAACTTTTCGGTCTAGTCTATTGCACTTACCGCACACCAGTTTAGAACAAGCGCAGACGACGCGACGACTTCACTTTGCAAAAAGTCTCTCAATGTAACTACAACTTAGGGAAATGGTCGATATCTTTTGTCGCAAGCTTTCTGCGTCAGAATTCAAGACTCAACGGTATCTTATAGAAGGAATAAAGCCGTTTTGAGTAGGTGTACAGCATAAAATGATCTCACAGTTCGCGTGTCAGTGCACCCATGTAGGTACGTACCTAAGCCAATTTACAGCAACGACCACAGAGTATCGGGTAGGGCGATGAAGCTCACTTTCTCGAGAAAGTGAGACTTGCTTGAATCCAGCAAGAAATTTAATATGTGAAGAAAAATATGGACTGTATAAAGTTGTGATAGAAAAGAAAAATAAAGAACATTTTGGGGAAAACTGAAATCTAAAAAGACACGTTACGTTAAAAATAAGAAACTCATTTTAACACAATGGAGAGCTTTAAAAAGAACTTTAAGCAATATTATTAGGTATCTGTTGGAACATTTCAATAAATCCTAAGGCCACTATCATGAAAAATTTATCAAAGCAAACGCCACTACACTTCAAACAAAAACAAAAGCTTGAAGGTAAAGTCTTTTTAACAACAAAAGAACACACATAGCATTACGCCTGTATTCCCCTAAGGGTCAGACAGAAGTGTACCTATAGTACACCCACATTTCGCCAGGTATGTTATTAAGTCCCATGTAATAGGGGGCGAACTTATTGCCATCAACCGGGCACAAATCCAGACTCCGGGCTGCTACTGAGAAATTCCTGATAGAAGAATAACACTTTGCCCGACCCGGGAATCGAACCCAGGACCTCATGCTCAGCAACCACTAGACCAACGAGGCAGTCACAACAAAAGAACAGTGGATAACTGCAAAAGTCTCGAATTTTTTTGTAGTTGGTACAGTTTTTATGCGATGACTCACGTCAAAAGTTTGCTCTCATCCACATTTCCCAGTCCACAACTGTATTTGAATAAAGTATGAGAGGCGGACGGAAAGTTCGGGAAGAAGCCGAACTGAACAAATGCATGTTTTACCCACTACGGAACGGAGAAAGTGTGTACACGCGGCTACACATAAAGCTATACATTTCCAGTTTACACTGACCTCGCTTTGTACAGAAGTCCCACACAATGCGAGATCAGCTTATACTGGAATTGCATAGCTTGATGTGTAGCCGTGTGTACCACTAAATACGTTTGGGGTCGCAGGGATTTGTTCCTTTTAATCTTTATTTTGTAATTTGGTTTTCATTAACACTTTATTCTTTTTTTCTGTTTTGGGGAGAGTGAATTTCATATTATTTGCGTTGTGTTTTAGACTACTTAATGGTTGATTTAGAGTTTTATGCGTACTTAATACCAAAGAACAGCTTCAGAAATAACATTCTTAAATGGAATTGGATTGCATGCAGTTACTTTATTTCAGAGATTCATCAACATATCCTGACTGTAAACGTCCATAGCTAAATAACTTCTCCCGCTCTGGGCGGAGCGGGAGGGTGTGTCAGACTCTGACTGACTAAAACCCACTCATATTCCTTCCTGTTGCCTGTGTTGCCAGGGGCTTCGGTGAAACGTCCATAGCTGAGTTGAGATTAGGGTTGCCAACCATACTATATAATATAGTATTCTGCTATATAAGAGGCCTAAATACTATATTAAAAAAAACCGGCCAAGTGCGTGTCGGACCACGTACAATGAAGGGTTCTGTAGTTGAGAAGAATTAATCCCAAAAACAAACTTAACATAGTAGTTGAAAAACATGTTCTCCCATACATCGATATACGTCACGGTCAATTCTCCAAATGCAAATTTAAGTTCGTCGGCCATTACTCGTTAACTTGTAAAGCCTACTTAGCTGTGATAGTTTTTCTTTTAATTTCGTTATATGTACTACTGCCTTGATTTTTTTCACATCTCCATAAACAACTATTTAGCTGGACTTGACTCTAACAAAAATTAGCACTTTAAAACTATCCAATGATACCCATTACGTGCAAGAGACGTTTATAAAAATAAGTAATTGTTAATAAAGGCTCAAAGTACAAACATATTTTTCGCTATCGACTATATTCTTCGGGCAATGACTTCGAAAATACTATAGATGATATAAAAAAAAATTGGCAACCCTAGTTGACATGGAGTTCCCAATCGATTTTAGGTTTCATTCAGCCATCTAAAACAACTTTCTAATATCACTTCAATTCACCAATCGGGTAATTGAATTAATTAATTTTGTACAGCAATTCTAAATGGAAGCCCAAAATTTAATAACTAATTAAGCACCGTACGTAAGTAACAGTAATGTTATCTTTCTGAAAAAACCAATTACAGTTTCTTAAAATGGAAAGCCTCCAAGTGTTTCAATTGACATTTATAAGAAAATAAAACATATTGCTTTCAAGTTAAACACACACGCATTCATATTGAGAGTGTTTTCATTCAATCAATCAAAAATATTCTATTGTAGCGTACAATCATAATTATACTAATGCTACTTCGTCTGCGATCTAGGATGAAAAGTAGCCTATGTCCTTCTCCAGGTCACGGTCTACCCATGTGCCAAATTTCATCCAAATCCGTGCAGCCGTTTTAGCATGAAAGCGTAACGAACAAATGGTATTTCATTACGTTTCACCATACACGGGTACCTACTTATAACTACATAAGTTGCTTGTGTAGGCATTGAGACTCATACACTTCATAACGAAGTAGCCTGTAGTCATCCTACCAAAGCCGTCAAAAAGATCATGTCTTGAGAGAACTTTCAAGTTGAATTTTTCAATTACAAAACTGTCCATGCAGTAGATACTTATATAGTACTACCTAGGAAGCATAAAAAAAAAATACAAATCACCATGCACCTACATAGTTACAAGGAGAGTATAAATCAGAAAAAAAAGTACTTGGACAGTTTTAATTCAGGAACCTTAGCACTTATCAACTTCTTCATTATCTTTGGACATGAGAAAACGACTTCGTTCTATTCTCTTTTCAATATTGGACATTCTTCGCCCTAACGTTCTATGAAGCTTTCCCTAGGGTACCTACTATAAAAACTTATTAATGCTACGGTAAAATCCTATTATATTTTTTTTTATAAACTCTGGAATCTTCTATAAAACACTTCGTAACTGTATTAAGTATACCGTACCGTTTATTAATAGAAAATGACAGGTAAGATTTATCGAACGTTTCTGTATGGGGAGTTTTTATCAATAGGAGGATAAGCTTTCGCCATCGAAGCCTTTTTATGTTACTAAAGCGAGTAAAAATTCTTTTCTTATTTTAAATACAAGGTGACTCCGTTGAAAGGAGTCATCAATTGTGATTATACAGCTTTAATATTAATATTGTGTTCTTAAGAGCCTTCATAGAATTTTGTATTCGCATGTTTATTGTATCAGGGTTTGCCTCCTCTAAAGATTTCCATTCACTCCTGTCCTTTCGTCGACGTCAAAGGACAGGACAGCAGGTCCAATATGTACTCCTACAGATGAATCCATATTGGAACCGCTGTTTTCCTGATGTCATCCTTCCATCTCTAAGTCTGTCTACCTCTGTTTCTTTTGCTGTCTGTGGTTACCATTCAGTTATTAGTCGTAACATCTGTCTAGCTGGCTCACCTGACACCCAGCAACGAAACCGATGTAGACTGTTAGCTTATTGAATGTACTTGTCGAATCGAACGAAAATATTGTATGTACCTCCGCCACTAAGACCGAAATGACATTTAATTTCGGTTTCTATCCAGCGGGCCCTTCGTTATTCAATATCGGTTCATCCGTTCAGGAGCTATGATGCCACACAAAGACACACAGATACACACTACAAACTTATAACACCCCTGTTTTGCGTCGGGTGTTAAAAATAGTACCTACTTTAGTGACAGCCTTTGTCCATGTGCAAATAAAATTAAAAAGATATTTTATAACACAATTTCCATAACAAAATAATACTTTAAAATGACTCATTTATCCGGTGAAATACACCTCGACCAATGAGTTCTCAATGCATAGGTTTTAGTTGCCGTCGAGAATTGAAATAACTTTTATTAGTGATACGGATTTTATAGCGCCTAATATGCCAAATATGTTTTGTGAATTTAATAATGTTAGAAAACAAAAATCATTAAAAAAAACAATTGTTTTCTGCATTTGGTTAAAGTCCAAAATTTGAGAATGATGTGCAAATTAGATTCGCTCAACCGCTGATTCTACATAATCTGTGACTGTAATGGCGGCGCGTCACCGTGACAGTTGATCGGCTGCTGTAGCGCGTTACCCCCCGGTTGAATATCGAATTTGGGCGCCATAATTTCGATACCACATTATGATATAATTGATTAATTTGCATGAGTTTAAATAAATTGGCTCTTCTGTACTTTCCAAGTTTTTTGAAAATAAATGAATAATTTGAAAAGTAAATTGGAAGGATCCAATAAATTTTCCAGTCTCTAAGCTATAGAATAAAGAAGGGCCCGCTGGATAGAAACCGAAATTTCATTAGCCATTTCTGTCTTAGTAGCGGAGATCCATAGAATATTTTCGTTCGATTAGGCAAGTAAATTCAATAAGCTAACAGTCTACATCGGTTTCGTTGCTGTGGCTCAGGTGGACCAGCTAGATAGAAACACATTTATTAGTCTTGTCCATTTTTCCTTTTTGTCTAATATCATTTTAGTTGTTTGTAAGTTGTGTAATTATGCATTCTTGAAATTTGTTTTACTTTATAACTATGTATTTTAATTTAAGTATGAGGCATACTTCATATTTTATAATATAATGTAATAGTACATCATGATATTAGTGCGGTAAGTTGAAAATTACAGCCGAGGCAATATTGCTAGCCCAAGCCGTAGGCGAGGACTACAAGAAAGCAGAGGCTGTAATTATCAAAGCGCACATATGTCATACGACGTTTTATAACATATTTGCGAGGAAATAAATAAAACTCGGGCTATCTTAAACGAATAATCTTTAATCACTTGTTAAAGCAGTTACACTGTTTGACCGCCACCCTCCGTGGCGTTTTAGTGTCAATAAGTTCGCACCTGAATCGGCGAGCAATGTAGCCGAGGACCTTCTGAAACTGTGCCCTGTGTATTCTTGTGGATAATCTAAATTTGAGAAAGTAGCCATTTGTTTCGGCATTGCTCCAAATTTATTTATGCCAATGGGTTGGCTTTTTTTTTTTGAGGGGGGAAATCATCAAATAACTTCTCTCGCTCTGGGCGCGGGAGGGTGTGTCAGACTCTTACTGACTAAAACCCACCCGTATTCCTTCCTGTTGCCTGTGTTGCGGGGGCCTCGGTGACCCATAAGTACCTTCCCGCGACCCCGGCAGGCATCGGGCATGGGTTGGCTAGTGCATGTTCAAGTTAGGTAAATTTTAAAAAATCTGTTAGACATCGCTTTTGTTGAAAGAAGAGCTTCGTATTTCTTCACTATGTCGTGAAAAGGCCCCTGTATTGTGAACGATCTTGGAATTTTATTTTTGTGTTTTTGACCTGGACAAGAAGAACCCGCCCATGGTTCTCGACATCATTAGTTGTGATGTTTGCCAAGTCTTGACGTCTACATCCACCATTTATACCGAATATTAATACAACCAGAAAAGAGATAAAAACAGCGTACAAAACACCTATATTGTTCAGAAATACGAAAGTGAAAGAAGTTAAAAACAATAATTTAGTTTCAACTGACCTTTGTTGCCAAGTATCGGCAATCCGGAGCTTCTTTTAGGAACTTCTTGACATTGTCAGCCGAAAATACTTTCGACTTTTTACTCACATGGCCACTTGAGCGTCTTTTTAGAAATGCCAGCAAGTTGGAGTATGACTTGATATCAATACCATGTTTAGTTTTCACAGTGCTTTTTAGCATTAAATAGTAGCACCACAACGAGATTGACTTATTTTTGGGAAGTTCCATGAAATAGGCTAATAACACACTTTCTGAAAATGAATTTGCATCTTTGCTTGTTTTCCATAAGATGAAATTTTGATACGCTTGTAAGTATCTATCGGTCGATTTTTCGGGCAAGAGGCTTATAGTAGCCTTTTTCGACCTCTTCGATTTCTGGCGGTGTTGAATTAATAAATTCATCATTACATGACGACATTTTCAAATATAAACTAAATATAAAAACAAACTAAAGCGAAAAGAAAAAGTGCGCGGAATAATTTTTACTTGTTCACAAATTAGCGATGCGCGCGCATCAGCGCTTTTTTTAATGTAAAGGCACAAAAAACAGCCAGTATTCCTACTCGTAATAAAGTAAATTATTATTTTTGTGTTTTTGTTACAGATACCTAAATGGTTGTAATTTATCGTCAAAATTAATTAAATTAAAGAATCAAATGTTTTTTTATTATATTTTATGTCCCAAAGTTAATTTTATTCATAAAGTGTTGACCACTTTTCTGACATAAAAACTCTTTGCTAAGATTTAAAAAAGTACCGTTCGTTTTAGACGAAGTATCTTGATAAACCGTGCGTTTTACATTATAATAACGCACAAGTACGTAATGGGATCGTTTGCAAAAATATCTTTTTAACACTAAAAGGTATGAAATAAAAAATAAATAATTAATAAATTAAAAAACACGCCTGGCAGGCGTGTTTTTCCATGTATTAATTATTGATTTTCCTATATTATTTTTGAAACATATACCTCAGAAGTGGGCTAGCAGTACATTTGAGACATAAGTACACTAGAGATAAAATGAAAACATTCCTCTCATTGATGGCACTTACAAATATAATCACCCTCTCCGGTTTTATTTTTAATTTAAAATACATTCTTATAAAGCGATAAGTCCGTTTTAATTCCAGTTGATTACTCTATTAAATACTTTCTGGAGGGAGATAACGACGGAGTACACGACGAGCAAAACCCGTAGCAATTAATTAGCAGGGATCATCTAAATGTCCTTAGCGAGATGAACGCCTGATAAATTAACCTATTTAATTTAAGATACTGTCTATAACAATGTTTTATATCTTCAAAAGATCCATTTGATAACCTCTTTTAATTTCAAAGAGTATTTAAGGCGCTGACTGCGGTCGACGCGACTTGGCGGCTTTCCCAATGGCTGTAAAATTGCAAAACAACTATGAGTTTGCGCCGCTGAGTATTAGCATCAACTTATTTCCCCCACAGTTTGTATTTCAATGCGCCCTCGTCTGAAACTAAAATAAAAATAAAAACAACATCCGCCGGTGTAACACGTTACTGTAACCGAGTTTTGTTGACGCCTGCGCAGTACAACGAAAAATAATGAATAGGTCGCGGCATTCACGACAAGCGCTCGACCGAACAACGCCAATAAATAACACAGGGGCCGGACACTACCATACTAGACAAGATTTCAGTAAAAATTTGGAGAAAAGCGCCATCTGCTATCGTCTGCGCAAAATATTTAGTATGTCTAAATTACAACAGATGGTGCTTTCATCAAAAAATAATTTCGCTATATTAATGGGCATTTAAAAATATTTAATTAAATTTATGTAGGATAGTGAGTATCAACAATTATTAATATAAACAAATAATATCATTTAAATGATCAGATATTTTTATTTGCTCTTATTTATTTTTTTTGTATGGCAATAATGATGCTGTCAAATCAAATTGCAAAGAAATTTGAATTTGAATTTCACAATATGGCGACTACCTACAACTTGCGCGTACGCTGTTTTGTATTTTTTGTCCATTTTGTAATTTTTGTTTAAATTAAGCTGCTGATCTGCGTTGATTTGAGTTTTCACTTATCCGCCGTGAAGTGTTTTCGGTGAATTTCTGAGTGAGTTGAGCTTTGCTCCTCCGTTTCATGTGTTCACCTAACTTGCGAAAAGACGCTATTATTTTGTATTATTTGCGATATAGACGCTGTAATTTTGTGTTATTTGCGATATAAACGCTATTATTGTGTTGTTTGCGATTATAGACGCTTGTGTGTGTGATTTAAACGATGCCAAGGCGGTGCGAATTGGGATGTTCATACAACCCGGGTAAGTGCTTTCTTCATCAAGTTCATAGTACCTAATAATTGTTTTAAGTCTCACTTCATCGCTCATGTTTTCATGCTGTGATTTGAAAGCTAGGCTAGTCAGCAAGTTTAAATTATTTCACTAGTTCTAGTTGAGGGAAGGTAACTCTTGAGTCACCCTTCAGCCATCACCGAGAGCATCTATTTCCTTCCCACTGTATAAATCTTGTTTCATTTCTAATATTGTGTCCTCGTCTGGGTCAATTAAACATTATGTCTTTCAAAAAGCTTGACAGACTTATACAAACTCGCACTACAAACACTTCACCGCTAGGTAGTAGTTGTTCTCCACCCTTAAGACAACAATAACATAATTAACATATTGAGTTTCTTATCATCCCTAACAATACCTTCTCTCCCTTTTTTTACTACTACAGCAATTTAGCCAACATCAACATACAAAACTTCATGTTTTTTTTTTGTTTTCAGGTATTACCTTCCATCAATTTCCACACCCAGAAAAGAATACTGAAGGATTCAAAGCCTGGGTGAATATTGTTGGTGGAAAACTAGAGACTGCAGATGACATCAGATTTTACAGAAAGAAAGTTATCTGTGACATACATTTTGCAAACCAGTTTAAGAACCGCAATAACCGTTTAAATGTATTAGCTGTGCCTACTCTACATCTTCATGGTAAGATTTTCTATTTATTATATCATTTAATATTCATCCGTTGAGTAACAGATAATTAATCTATTATATACTGGAAAGACCTTATATCATACCATTAACATGCCTAAAACTCATAATTTATAACATCACAGCGCGCTTGTAATCTCCAAAGGGTTGGGCAGAGGTGTACCTGTAGTACACTCACATTTTGCCAGTTATGTTTATGTCCCATGTTATAGCGGTTGAGGCTATTCCCATCAACGGGACACAATTCGAGACTCCATGGCTGATACTGAGAAATTTCTGTTGGAAAAACCCAATAACACTTTGACAGAGCGTATGGATTCCCAGGTCGCTTACCAGTAGTGCTTGTGATCACGAGACCTATGAGGCACCATTTTCATATAATTATTAAGTAATATGTTTTTACCATTATCAGGCTTTTCTACGCAAGCTGCTCCTGTGCCTCTTATAATACCTCCAGAACTTTCCATGCCTGAACTTAAATGGAATCAGCCATCTACATCAAAGCAAATAATATACACTAGTAAGTACTAGCTTGGCTACCTACATTTTCGCATTAGTTTGTTTATATTTATTTTACATACAAAATTTTAATATTTTCATATAAAAAATACACTAGCATAACCATGGGCAAATAATAATATGATATAATTAATCTTTGCCTTTGTCCGTGTGGTGCTGGATGTAAAGAATAGTAACATCCCATTTCTTCCCGTGGTTGTCGTAAAAGGCGACTAAGGGACTTACTAGAGAATGGGCAGCAGCATTCTCTATGCATATTAACATCATACTGCGATCGCCAACCCGCCTGCCAAGCGTGGCGATTATAGCAACCCCCCTACAATGGGGGAGGCCTATGTCCAGTAGTGGACGTCTTTCGGCTGGAATGATGATGATGATGAATCTTTGCCATACCATAACTAAAAAACATTATTTTTTCTTATTGTTATTAAAGTTCTTTTATTATGTGATTTAATCTATGGATTTATACCTTAAGTCCGAAATAAACTTATAATAAACTAAATAATTTGTTTTCACTGTTTTCAGGCTTTCCAACACAAGCTGCTCATGTGCCTCCTACAACACCTACTGAACTTCGCATGACTGAACATATATGGAATCAGCCTTCTGCACCCAAGCAAATAGTCACTGGTGCGTGCATTTACATTTTCGAATTATGTTTAATAATTTAGTTTTAATAACCCTCAACGGACTCACACTAATAAAGTTTACTGCTTACATCACTCTAGGTTCATTTTTATTTTATTTTCAGCTGTGCCTCCCATTGCTGGTGTTATAGCAGCAGAACATAACTATTGCAGAAACAATGGCAGACAACAGAGGCAGAAACCTAAAGGAGGCAAAAGTGAGTACCAATGTTGTTTCTTCCTTAGACTATATAACAAAAAAATGTTCTTAAAAGTGTATGCACACAAGGATTTACAAAACTCAATATAGATTTGCTTGATATTTCACAAAAAGTTCTTAAATGTATTACACACTAAAAACCTCTGCCCAACACTTCGGGGAATACAGGTGTGATGTTAGGATACATATTAAACTTGTTTTCATTTTAACACAAAAATAGTAATGGAAAGGAAGATGATATTGTTGTACAAAGTAGTAGTGTGAATCTTTATTTACACTGATATTATATAGAGATTTTGTGAGTTTGTGTACATGTGGACAGTAATCTCAGGAACCAAAACTCCTATTTGAAAAATTCTTTCGCAATTTTAAAGGTACATTATTCCAGAGACATAGGCTGATATTTACAAAAAGAGGTACCTAATAATAGTAATAATAATAAAAGTATTTATTTCATAAAAACAAGAACGCATTGCACTGTATGCATTGCAGATTACATTACATTTTAAATTTGTTACACTTTAAGCACAATTATGTAGACTCTATCCCTTAAACTAGGTCTAGCCTGTATCTTAAGAGATAAGGTTCAGCCATATTGGTACAGAAATTATATTTTGTAACAAGTGAAGCAGGGTCTATATATCTATACTAATGAAATACTATCTTGAATTTATGAAAGCCTAGTTCTTTTTGTTAGGTTGCTGCTCGGAACTCGTCTTCACATGTAAATTGCACCTGTGCAAAGTAAAAGATGTATGAAAAGTTATATGGTTTAATTATTTTCTTCAGGAAAGCTGAAATCTACTTCATCGCATATGGAGAATCAATTGAAAATATCAAGATTCCAGATGAAGTATTTGAAAAATGAAATTATAAGATTACGGAAGAGGAGTGGAAGTTTCAAAGCAAGACTAGCCAGCGCTGATAAAATTAGTAAACAAAATGATTTCGAAAAAATTACAAGAAATATGACGACAGCTGCAAAAATATTTACGAATATGCAGTACCTACACCCAAACACATAAGAAAGCTCGTGGGCGGAGATTTACTTTAAAGGAAAAGTTTTGTCTCTCTCCATGTACAAGAAGAGTCCCAAAGGTTATACCCTTTTATATAAATATTTTACTTTGCCCTCTGTAAAATCTTTAAAAAGGCTTCTGGTGAAAGTCGAAATAGAGTCAGGGTTAAATAAATCAATATTCTTAAAAATGAGAGAAACTGTGAAAGAATTAAGTCCAGAAGATCGCCTCTGCTGCTTAATTTTTGACGAGATGTCAATATCGCCACAAATCCATTATGATGGATCTAAAGACAAATTAAAAGGATTTACTTGGCACGGTAAAAAAATTGCTGACCATGTTTTAGTTTATATGGTCAAAGGAATTAAAAGAAAATTTAAGCAGCCTGTGGCATACTACTTTACGAATTCCATAAACAAAGTTGAATTAAAAGCCTTGACTATAAAGGTCATCAGATATGTACAGGGTACAGGGCTTAATATTTTGTGCACAGTATGTGATCAAAGCACTGTAAATGTGAGTGTGATAAATGAAATTGTTGAAGATACTCGACAAAAATTCATAAAAGAAAAAAGAGAATGGAGACACGAAACTATGGAAGTAGGGAAATCTAAAATTATTCCAATATTTGATGTCCCTCATTTATTGAAAGGGGTAAGGAACAATTTATTAACAAAAGATTTGAAATATTTCGACTTTGAAGAAAAGGTCGAAAAGACCATTAAATGGGAGTATTATCAGAAAGTTTATGAAGCAGACAAATTATATGGGGAGTTAAAAATATGTCACAATTTGACTGACGAACATATTTATGTTGAAAAAATTAAAAAAATGAAAGTAAAAGATGCGGCCCAGATTTTTAGCCATAGTGTTGCTGTAGCTGCAGAACATTTAACAGGAAGAGGCGATGTACCAAATGAGTGCCGTCAAATAATAAAATTTACCAAAATGATGGATAATGTATTTGATTCTTTGAATGCAAGCACATTTAATATGATGCATGGAAAAATGTACAAATGTGGTGTAAGAAACAATTCACCTCACCACGAATTATGGGTAAATGCGAAAAAAGTTTTAAGATCAGTAAAATTTATTCAACTCAAAAAAGATAAGAATAATAAAATCAGATTAATTGAAACAAGTTCCGTACCATCAATAAAAAATTTCATCCGCACTATTGAGGGCATGCAACATTTGTGGAAAATAGTATCCCAAAAATATTTGTTTGATTCAATGTTGACTAGAAACTTTAACCAGGACCCACTAGAAAATTTCTTTGGGAACATTAGAAGTTTCGGGGTGAGGAATACGGCACCTAACACTATTGGCTTTGAAGGTGCCTTTAAATCACTTCTTTTAAATAACTATAACTCACCCCATTCTCTAAAAGCTAACTGTGAAAATGATGATAATGACTGCTTACAAACTTTGAGCTTCTTTTTAGAAGACACAAAAGAAAAAACTTCTAATGTTCCCAGTGATGAGGCACTATCATTTCAGCAAGAAGAAAATGATGAAATTGTGGTGCCTTTTATTAATTTAAACACTGAGACTGCTGATGCTGGCCAGGCTAATTATGTATGTGGGTGGGTGCTGGCTAAATGTTTGAAAAATATTTCCAAATCATGCAGACATTGCAAAAATCAAATAAATGGCGATAGTCAGTTAAAATCTAATGAATATATCCGGGCAAAAGAATATAAAACAGGTAGACACTTTCTGTTGTATCCCACTCAAGAGGCGGAAAAGGCTTTTAAAGAAATCCAAAATATTACTCTAGAAATTTTGAAAAAGAATGTGCCAAAGACTAAGCTAAAAGAAAAAATTAAAATGTTTTTGGACATATTTGTGGATTATCCTTTCACATGCGAGATCCACAAGAAAGATTTGAAAAATATTTTTGAAAACACAACAATAAATGTCTTGATTTATAGTTGGTGCCGATCAATTAATCGGATTTTATCTGGCAAAATCCAATACCGTGGTGAGGATGATGAAATTAAACTTTCAGCACAAACGTATTTTAATAAACATAAACATAAATAAGTAAGATTTTTATTTAATTCCAGGTTGCCTACTAAGTATTTTCCCAATGTACATGATATTGTTCTGTAGCATTTCCGTCTTTATTTCCAATATTGTACTAACTACGTAATGCTAAATAATTATTTGCTACAGATCAGTAACCAGTGTACATTTTGTAAAGTACTTAGTAGGCAAAAACGAACATCCTTTCCTATAAATAAATATACAGTATATTGAGGTATAGGTAGGTATGTATGTACCTATACATACAGAATAATTTAGGAGGACGATACCAGATGGCGCTTCAAATGACATTTAGAAAGATGCAGAAAAATAATTGGAGTGGGTTCTCTATTCCCAATCTATTACTATACTCTATGAAATAACATATTTTAGGCGCAGCCGGAGTGTTACCAGTTACAAGTAAGTAATTAGATAATATACCAAACAAGTTGTAACAAATGGGCTCAGCGGCGATGGTGAAATATTTTGTGATTGATCACCACGTAACGAGCTCATGGGACTTTAAATTCTTTTCACGCTACGGTAATGTGTTGGGCTCAGCAGGTAAAGAGACTCAGGGACCCATTTGTTTCCACATTTATTTAAACTGGCCATGTAACCTTTTCTGGGTCCACAATAATAATCTCACTTTACAAAATAGTGGTTGTCAAAAGAGATGAGTGAATTTTAATCCATGGAATGAACACTCTTCCTTCCTATACAATTATAGCACGCCGCAGGCACAGAGAACCCACCATGACTAAGTCCCTGACAGACACGACATTGTAATAAATCACAATTTGTATTAGTTAATCCGATCAGCAAAAACAGCGGTGACTCATAAAATTTGTTTACCGACAGCACCCAAACTTGTATCATTATACGGGATTCAGCTGATGTCATGATTAATTTCACGATAGGTAGGTAATCTCAAGTTAAAAAAAATTAAACTCGACGCTCAAAGAAAGATGACGAGCTAATCAAATTTCGCGCAAGTTCGGAAAGTCTCGGCAAGTTCTCGGCAAGTTCCCAGATTCAATTAGTAGATACGCGGCGGGCTGTTGTCGCCACCCGGCCGCTCGGCCGCCCGCGCCCGCGCCGCTCAGACACACTAGCACGGCGATTTTCATTATCATACCTATAATAAACATTCACTTACTTTCATGATGTTTGCCCTTTGCACTTTAACTTAATCCAGGAGTTCTCGACCGGCTCTTTGCTGTGATTTAATTTAATCTAAAAACCCTGCTGGAAATAAAGCTAGCTGGTATTAAGTTTATAAAGATTTGCGACAAAGGGAAAGAATAAAAACGTGAATAAAAATGTTAAATAGAAAACTGCGACACTGTTGATACAAATCATTAAGATTGTGCTCTGAGAACACAAAAGGAGCTGCTATTAAGCCTCTAATACTACGTATAAAGCAGCCCAGCAGACTGCCAGCGCGGCCATTATAAAAGGCAATTTTGTAACAAAAAGATGAGTGAACCGTTAACTACAAAGCCTACTGATAGATTGGCTCAACGAAACTTACTAACGTACGGTGATGGTGCAAGGTGAGCGAGGCACAAGTTTGGAAAGTTTCACCTTTGGCAGTGTTAAATGTTGGCAAATTATACGCCTCGTTTGAGAACCTTTAGCACCATAACACTTGGCCAGCTAAAGTGTTTAATAAATAACAAATAGAATAGGTATATTGTATACATATATAGAGAGGTGGATTTAAGCATAATAAGAAACACAAACATTTCAAGTTACTTTGTTCTTATGCTTTCAAATATTATGTTATTGTTAGTGAAGCAATAAACTAGCCATTTAAAAAACCACGGTTCAAGTGCAATAATGTGACTTCTGACATTGCTGAAAAATGATTGCCACTTCAAATAAAGAACATTTTACTAGTGACGTTGAACGACACATTTCGTTTAATATTTAATTAAGGCATGACTACACTTTACCGCAGGAAATTTCGTTTTGTCGTCAAAAAAATGACAGCAATCATCCTTAATGGGTGAGGTCAAGACAAGTCACCTGTGGGGGAGACATCCATGTGATTTCAAGTCACATTACAGAAACACACACACATAATAACACGGTTAAATTGATACACTTTCATTATCCCTCCTTTCATAAGCTGGAAGAGCCTTATATCTAGCAGTGGTCTGCGATAGGCTTATGGCGGCTTTTATAAAGCCACGTACGAACTACGCAGTATACCTGACGTCACGCAAAATCCTACATCGCGCAAGCAGAGTTAACCATGCGATTAACATGGCCGACAATAACCGTCGGCTAGTAGCCCAACATCCTTTTGGCCGAAGGATCCTCCCATTTCAATGGAGGATGCAAAAAAGAAAGAAAATTGTTTAATCTGCACAAATAACACGCACATTACAAAAAAACATACATAAAATATATACATACAAAGTAGCCAAAAGCCTCGTATTCAAGCCATAAAAGTTTGACAATCTTGTCCATTGCTTGATATGAGGGCCAGGGACCAAAGAAAATGTACATTGTGTAATAATTACACAGGGATGTTGCGACGCAAATGACAACAAACAAACAATCAAAACAAAAACAACTACTTTTGTAACAAACAACAACTGTAACAAGATCAATTAAACTGTGCATCGCATCTGTGCAAAAACAGGTCGTTGCTCAGCAAAATGCTGTGACTTCGGACAAAGCTATGGTCAACAGCGCTGATTTTCAGCAACTACCTACCTATGGAATGACATAATGGCGTCCAATGTGTGACATAATAAATTAGGTAAGTAAAAGATTCCCACAGAAATAAGTGTGATTCTAGCTGAATATACTATGTAGTTTAAAATAAAATAAATATATATCTGCATTAATGCGTAAAGTGTGGTGTGTTTTCCTATTTATGCTATTTTATGGTTTTAGTAATAATATATAATATATATAAATAAAATAATTTCGATACACTGACAATAAGCCATAGTGAAATAATGAAGTTTCGTCGCCTTAGAGTGAAAACCTCGTATATGCGAAAAAGGCAACTTTACTGGAATATTTATTAAATTCTAAGTGTTGGTAAATTGAAAACCTCATCTGTTCTTTTGCGAGAATTTTGAACTCGTCATAGATGGCGCTACAGGTGACTAAACTTTTTTTGTGGGAACTAGGCGTGCGTTGCGAGGTTTAGCTTTCCAAAAATGAAATAAAATAAAAATGACCAAATAACATTCCCGAGGTTTTCACTCTAAGGCGACGGTTTTCATTGATACACCATAATTTCATAGATGCACCATGGAAATTGCGATAAAGGCCATTTGCAAACGGCATCTAACCATGGCGTTGGCAAACAAGAACCATGCTTTATGAGGAACTGTCCACCCTGTTCCTCAATACCTCATACCTCTAAAGGCTGTAAAGCAGTTGATTGCTTGTTTCATGATATACGTTTTCTTTCGTCTAATGTAAAAGAAGTGTCAACTCATTCCTCAAACCGCCACATTATATTCCTCAGTGGGCTTGGTCATCTGATTTAGTCACGACGTCTATTTGCGTCGTGCGACACATTACCAAACCACACACGTAATAAAGTGTCAGAATTCAGTTGTACAGTCTTTATTGTTCCTTAGGGACAGCGTTTTAGAGAGCCAACATATGGTGGGTGAACAGTAAATTTTATATTGTAGGTTTAGTTATGTACGAGTATACTGTAACTACCTACCTAAACTGTATTCGCTATTTAGTTTCCAAAAATGTAAACAAATATGTGTTTTTGGAACATTTCGATGACTATATCAATAGTACTAGTCCAGTTCCAGTTGAAAACCAGCGTCAGGCACTAGCTGTTTGGCATTTTTGCTAAACTGGGCCTTTTTGGCGCAGCCGTGAGGCACACTTTCCTGCTAATATCTTACTTTACACTTTTCATTTGATTTTTATGCATTTTTTTTTTCTGCTGTATATTATATTGTGTGCCTCTTAGTGTGCTAAATAAATGTATTGTCTTTCTTTCTTTTTAGTCTAAAATCAACATAATTTACATTTGTATGAAGTTGATACTCGTTTAAGCAAAATTAATAACATTAATTGGAAACAAGGATTTGAAGCGACTTTATGTGTAATCAATTTTATCACGTCAACGTGTTGCAGAAATATAACGTCAAGTTGAGTCGTTCTACAGACGACAACAATCATTCTTAAGAGATGGGGTCAAGAAGTGTCACCTGGGGGAGTTGCTACGTTTATGTACAAGAACGTCGCACGACTTGTTACTATACCGTTTCAGGCCACACGCAATATCAGGACTAGATACAGTTGAGTCCTACAATTGATTTTTATTTAGGTATGACTAGCGTTTTTTGAGATTTTTGTAGGATGCGGTGGTATTGAACTATGAAAAAGAAAACTAGACAAAGAAAACGTCGTGAAAATGAAATGGTTACCTAACTGCAAAGTTATAACAGTTTGGGATTTATGTAAAAAAGAGAAATTAAATATGTAGGTAAGTATTTCAATAAATGTTCATTTGAGGTCCGTCAAACGCTGCAACATTGCCTCGCATACCCAACTTTGCCTATTATATGAATTTAGCAATATCTTTTAAATATTGGTTGCAGCAACTTCAAATTGTTGGTAGTTATTTAAATCATTACCTGGCAATACGAAAAACCCCCCGCCATGTTTCTTTTCTTTGAAACCACATGACACTGAGTTGTCAAACGCAATGAGTGATAGCCGAACACAACATTGCCTAGCATTTTTTCTAGTGGTATAAGCAAAAAGTGGCTGTTTTGCATTCTTATCCCTACTAATAAGGGTTAACTGCCAGTGCAAGAATGATGTACTTAACTCGTTTTGACGGTCAAAATTGAAGCAGGCAATGTTACAGTTTTGTGGCCCAACTTTGCCTAGTGATTAAGACTTATATTTTGAAAATGATACAGAATAATCATAGTTCTAAGTACACTGCCAATGACCATTAATATAAGCTTTATCCCCAACCTGACAAGGGTTAAAATTGATTGTGTTTTTTCGAAATATATCAATGTTACTATAAAACTACGGCAAAGTTGCAGCATTTTACCGGTACGTAATAAACCAAATGTTTATATATATCAAATAACGCATTTGTCAATTTATCTATTTTGCAACATAATACTCTATCTATCATACTACACCTACCCTTTTTTACGAAGCTCTAAAACGTTTTACCGGAGCGCGGCCGTAGATTATCTTCCATAGTCGAGTGCTTTGCAGGGTATCGCATCACTTAACTACCTATGCACTCCTGGTACAATTAATTTTACTGCTGCGGAACCTTCGTTCCTATCTACAATAAATTCGCCAACCGCCTTCTTGAAAGTAAGCGTCTTTCAGCCCTCGAAGCCACGAGCGATTTTAAACCCGGCGATTTTTATCGCACTCTGGTTTTTCAACTCACTGCTTATTGCCGAGAGTTTAAAATCTAACAGTGTATATTTTGGCGCGTTTGGATGCACTTTGTTGAATTCTCAATGCTCCAGTGCACGATAAAAAATCACCCGTGCATACCTGGGCTCATTGTTGTTAGGAAGCTCTTTAATGATGGCGACACTGTCTAAGTGCAGAACGTTCTAACAATGGTGCCAACCTTGAGGCATGAAGTCCTTTGTGGCAACTCCCGCCTTGTCCAAAACTTATTCTCGCCTTAATAATAAAACTTTATGGGCGTTTTTACATCAAAATATTCTCTGAAGCATTTAGGGAAACTCTTTACGAGAAATTATTGTCTCATTTCACGATGACTTCTTCTAATAAATATTAACGACTGAACATTGAGATATAAAATGGACGGCTTCGCTGGCTGAATGAGATATTATATACTAGCTATTAGCCGGTGGCAAATGCTTCAATAAATTATAAAAACATTCAATGTCTTGAGTTTTACTTCTCACTTACCTAAGTAGAGATAATCTCTCTAGCATTGTTACGGAAATATAATTTCAGACGGGAAAAGTATACTTAGAACTACATATATATTTTTTTTCATGATTTATAGTTTTATGGTCAAGTTTATTTTAGTATCCTGAAAACGGTTATTTCTGAACTACAAAATATCTTGTAACTAAATAATCCTTATCAAAAACACAAAAGGTACAAACATTTTCTTAACAGTCCTTTCATTGTCGAGTCAGAATGTGAATGTTTTGTGTTTCGTAATGTTAATTACTTTGCATACGATGAACTAAACAGAAAGGTGTGCTGCTGGGGAATTTGTTGCGCCACTTCTTCTTCCCACCCAGGTGTCGTAGTTGGGATGAACTTATCCCAAAAACAAACTTAACATTGTAGTTGAAAAACATGCTCTCCCATACATCGATATACGTCACGGTCAATCCTCCAACTGCAAATGTAAGTTGGTTGACTATTACTCGTTAACTTGTAAAGCCTGCTTAGCTGTGATAGCTTTCCTTTTAATTTCGTTATATGTACTACTGCCATGAACTTTTTCACATATCCAAAATCAACCATTTAGCTGGCGGAGGCGGGGGGGGGGGGGGACACACTATACTTTAACAAAAATTCATATTACGCAAACGGATTCCTGAATCGAAAAAGGTGTTCAAAAACCCGCAATATTTTTATATAAATGGCTTATCCAATGATATCCCACATCATGGGATAGGTGAGAAAAAAACAATATCATCCCCACATAATCATTACGTGCAAGGGAAGTACCCTAAAAAGATTTTATGTAACCACTTTGTGAGCGTGATTAATATGTATACCTACGCATGCCAAATTACAGCTTTCTAGTACTAAGTGGGAACAGACAGGCAGACGGACATGGCGAAACTATAAGGGTTCCTTGTTTACTACGGAACCCTGAAACCAGCAATCAGAACTTCAGAATTTTACATTAAATTCTAAATTATGCTTATATACCTATGATAACGGCATTATTTTTAACCAACATCAATCGGGAAGATATAGGAACTGCCAAGTCCTTCGACAACACCCACAAGTAGAAATGGGTTAAGCTATTGTTAGCCCGGGGACACACGTGCATCGATATTCATCGCTATTTTTAGACTTCAGTGACTAACCTAACCTACTACAACGGCTACCTGAAATCTTGTCACACCTTTTTAGTAAAACCTCTTTATATCGATCAGCAGGGTTTTAATTAGGACCAAAATTGGCTCAAGGTCTTTTAAATCACTTAGAGCACAAGTTTATTGATCTAGCATGGAAAGATTGGCAGAAATAAGGTTAAAGTTATGTCATCCAGTTATAATTTGCGTTTCTAATCTTTAAAAAAAACACATTTGTTTCCAAACTTTTAGCAATCAACATTCTAAGCACGTACTTAATTTTTGCAGTTTATTCATTCAAGATAATTACAATTTAAAACCACAGACAACACACCTATGACTTTCGATAAACTACATGTACAAGGTACTTTATATAATCAAATCACAAGATGATTATTAACATTAACTAAATTAAATTAAACTACCTAAGAGCCTGTTAACTAAGTTAAGCCTAAAAAAGGCCCTCGGCCCATTGCACCGAGGATGCTGGCGGCATTTCCTCGCTGAATTGCAATGCTGATGCGTTGCGCGAGAAAGCCGCCAGCTTTTCGGTCACCAGTTACATCAACTAGACGTTTCGCGATTTCCGCAAATAACTTATGCGCACTGGGACCCCACGGACCGAGGGTCTCGACGCCTAAGGGAACAAAGTTGTACTCTCTGCAAAGGCCTCCATATTTAATAACTTTCAGATTTTCAAATAATCATGTACAAATGTGTCTACTTCAAAAATATCTAATATGCATTTAATTAGAGATGATTGGCATTTAATAGTCTATTATAAATTTATGACAAATCCTTATCAAGAAGGAACAGCGACATTATTAAAATATATCAAGTATCTTGAAACCTTAAGGCTCTTACAGACTGGGGCGACATCGCGGGCGCGACAGGCATATTGCTGCCTGACGCGCCCGCGATGTCGCTGTGGCGGACGCTGGTAATAAAACCACATAAATAACACTTTAAAGTGGACTGTATTTTAATAGAAATAGTTAAAGGTGTTACACTGGCAGATTGCGAATGAAGACTGCCTGTTGACATATGTTCGTTCACTTGAACGGAATGAGTGAATTATTATGTATGCTTCATACATAAATGGCAACGCCGACAAAGAAACCAAAAGGCTATAGTTTGAATACAAACCAAAATGTAACTTAATCTTAAATTTACTGAATATTAGACAAATAGGAACATTTGTGTCCTTTTCACAAGTATAAATAAACTGTTTAAACTTGGGTACTACTTATTTACTATTTTATAATATAAACAAAAATGCTTAACTATTTAGGTACCTACTTACTGGATGCTTCAATTCTTTTGAAATCCTTTAAATTGTTATGTACAGAATTACTAAGGAAGAATCTAACAAAGTAAATTTAATTAATCAATAACTGGAAAACTACTTACTAAATTGTTGTGATTATAAAACCTATTGTACTTATACATACATAACATACATTAATGTTACGTTCATTTAAGTACCTATGTACTATGCATTTTAAATAGGTTGGTATGTGTCTATTACAAAATAGATGTGCACATATTTATATTACATTTTACCTTCTTAAAGTATAATTATGAATCTATTGAGTATGCTATATCTGTTTACATCATGTTTAAGTTCAACTATGATTATTAATTTAAGTGATTTTTTTTTAACAGAAAGTTGGCTTAACTAACGATATTTATACCCTACGTATTTAGCCTAGTAAATGAACAAGTTCACATGACATGTCCAGCAGCCACACAGAGGTAAATTATTAAGTATAATTTATTCATAAATAGGAAGTACACAAACTTTCATAACACTAGTACGCATGATTTTACCACTATTAGTTCTTACAGATAATGCCCTGACCTTGCCATCTGATCCAGGGAAAGTCTGTTCTACTCTGGCCACTGGCCATGTTAATGGAGAGGTGTTATCAACTCTGAGTAGCACCAATACCCCTTTTTCAATATTTGGTACACTATTGTGCCATTTTGGCCTATTTTGTAACTGAGTCAAATATTGTTTTGACCAAGTTTTCCAAAAGGATTGAGCCATGTGAGTACATTGCTGCCAAAATGACAAACGGTTTGTGGGCACATTTGTTACATCAGGTTCAGGGAATGATGTAATAGAAGCACCTGTCAAAAAATGAGCAGGAGTTAAATAAGACATGTCATTTGGGTCAATACTTGGCAAAGAAAGTAAAGGCCTGGAGTTCAATAACCCTTCTATTTGAATTATCACAGTATTCAACTCTTCATAGGTTAGTATCTGTTTGCCTACAACTCTTTTTAAGTGATATTTAGCACTCTTAATTCCTGCTTCCCATAGGCCTCCAAATACTGGTGAATAAGAAGGAATAAAACTGAATTCAATACCAAGATCTGAAGTTGAGTTTATAATTTTCTCCTGATGTACCTGATTAAAATGTAATGAGTATAACTCATGCAACTGATTATTGGCACCCTTGAAGGTAGAACCATTGTCACAATAAATAATAGATGGCTTATTGCGACGATAAATGAATCTTTTTAATGCCTGTAAAAAACATTCAGTTGTTAAATTTGATACCAACTCAATATGAATGGCCTTTGTTGTGAAACAAACAAATAATGCTATGTATGCTTTTAAAATTACTGGTTTCCTAATACGGTGTAATTTTATTGAAAACGGACCGCCATAATCGATTCCTACCTTTTCAAAAGGTCGGCTGGGGTTCACCCTGTCTGAAGGAAGAGATCCCATCATTTGCTCTGATGCCTTGGCTCTTAGCTTGAAACACAGTAAACATTTGTGAATTACTCCTTTGACTTCTCTAAGTCCATTAATTAGGTAAAACCTTTGACATAAACTGGCTAGGGTCAACTTCTTCCCAGCATGTAACAAACATTTGTGTTCATTGTTAATTATTGAACGTGTAATGTATGATTCTTTGGGTAATATGATAGGATATTTCTGATCATATGGTATGTTAGCATTGTGTAACCTACCTCCTACTCTGAGGATACCTATTCCATCTAAAAATGGATTTAAGGATTTCAAATTGGATTTAATGGGTTTCTTGGACATGATACAATTCATTTCCTCACTTAAATGTTGTTTTTGATCTTGTCTAATTATATTTTTGAGTGAAAATTGAAGTTCTTTTATTTTTAGATGTCCGGAGACCCTATCTTCTTTCTTTACTTTGCAATTGTTAAAAAACCTGTAAATATAGGCAATAATTCTTTTCAATTTGTTAATATCCGAATAATATGAATATAAACTGAAATCTTTATTTGATTCAGAAGTCAATGTAATATTACAAAGCTTAAGTTCAGGAATTTCCTTAGGAATTTTGATATTTGTAGATTCATGTGTGTAATTCTTACTATGTAAAAATTGTGGCCCATGCCACCATAACTGGTTGTTTTTAAGTAAGTGAGGTTCTATACCCCTAGACAAACAGTCTGCAGGATTCTCAACGGTACTGACATATGACCATGAGGCATTTTGTGTGAGATCACAGATAGTTTTGACTCTGTTTGCAACATAAACAGACAATTTTGTGGGCTCTGTGTTAAGCCAAGCAAGAACAATTTGAGAATCTACATATAAATGTACCTTAATGGCAAAATTATTTTTAATTAGTTGATCATACAACTTTTTTGATAGTTTTGCTAGTATCAAAGCGCTATTCAACTCTAATCTTGGTGTGGTTAATGATTTTATGGGATTTACCCTTGATTTTGAGCATAACAACTCAACATTTACTTGATCATTGCTGTTAATGGTTCTTAAATAAACACAACAACCATAAGCCTTCTGAGAGGCATCTGCAAACCCTATTAGTTCAATACATGTTGAGTTTTGTGTGTCAATATTTCTTTTTACTTGAATACAACCTGTTCTTGATAAATTATCAACAAAACATTTAAATTTTTTATTTAAGTTCAGTGGCAATGGTGAGTCCCATGAAACCTTCTCTAACCATGTTTGTTGCATGATTATTTTTGCAAGTACAATAATTGGACCTACTAGACCCAGTGGATCAAAGAGTTTGCTAATGAAACTTAATGTCTGACGCTTGGTGTAGACATCTAACAACTCAGTTTGTGGACAGGAAATGTTCAATACATCCGTTTGTGTGTTATATTTGATACCCAAGGTCTTCACATATTGATCATCACTTTTGCATAAATCAATTTCATTTCAAATCTGTAAAGCACAGGGAATGTCCCTTAATATATGCTCACTGTTTGAACTCCATTTATGAAGTTTAAAACCACCAAGGTTTAAAATGGCAATTAATTGGTTTTTCATATCAAGTAATTTTTGTAAGTCGTTACTACCGGTACAAACATCATCGACATAGCATTGATTCAATAATATGTGTGCACCTTCAGGGTAAGTATGCGCAAATCTGAAAGCTAACTCATTTAAACATCTTGTAGCTAAAAATGGTGAGCTTTTAAGTCCATAGGTGACTGTTTGCAACTGAACACACTGTATTTCCTTTTGTGGTGAATCTCTCCACAATATATTTTGAAGAGCACAGTGTGCTGGGTTGAGGTTAACTTCTCTAAACATTTTTTGAATGTCAGAAAATAACACATATTTATGTAATCTGAAGAGAATCAATATATTAAATAACTCATTTTGGATGCAAGGCCCATTGAGCGACATGTCATTTAAAGAAAAACCTTGATTAGTAGCCATTGAGCCATCAAAAACGACTCTTAGTTTTGTAGTTTTGCTATTTTCGTTTAATACTGGATGGTGTGGTAGAAAGTATACCTGACCAGCTTTTAAATCATATGTTTGAATATCAATGTATTTAGCATGACCCATTGAAATGTAAGTGTCAATGAACGCTTTATAACCTCTGAAAAGTTCAGCATCTTTGTGAAGTCTTTTTTCTAAATTGTTAAAACGTTGTAAAGCTCTTATGAAAGAATCTCCCATGTTTAATTGATCAAAATTTTGTTTTAAAGGTAAGTTAACTTGAAATTTATTGTCTTTCAATATTACAGATTCAGAAAAGATTTTTTCAGCAAGAGCTTCTTCAGAAGCCGACTCAGTGAAAACTTCTGTCACTTGCTCACACTTCCAAAACTGCTCTAAAGTCTTTTCTATATTTTGGGTGCTATCACATTCACTGTTTTTTAAAATGTGTTTGGTACACTTACTTACCGGAGAGTAACTTCTAGTCTTCACCCTTCCAGCCACAATATACCCAAAGTGGGTGTTGTGTAAATACAAACCTTTAGGGATAATAGGTAGTTGTTCACGCAATAAGATTTTAAAGAAAGCGTCACAACCTAATAAGATACTTATTTTTCCAGTTTTATAAAATTCTGTGTCAGCTAACTTGACGTATGAAGGAATTTTTAAATTATCTGTATCTATCTCACACTGAGGTAAATCACTAGTGATGTTTGGCACTACACAGCATACTATTTGAGTCTTGTAAGTGTTGAGAGTAGAAGAGATGTTAAAAGTAGCAGTATGAGGAACTGTGTTGGATTGACCACATATTCCTTTAATATAGGTATAGTTATTGACTAACCTGCAATCAATTTTTTCTGTTAGGTCTGATAACACAAAGGAAACCTGACTACCTGAGTCACAAAGAGCCCTAACTTGAAATTGTTGACCTAACTTGTCAGTTATGTTTACCTTTATAGTAGGCAATAAAACATCAACACATTTATTCATAGATAATGAAACTTGCTTTAACTCCTGTTCAGGCTCATTTTTATGCAGTAAACTATTATGGTTTTGTTTGCAAATTGAACACTTAAAGGCAAATTTACACTTTGACAGGTGTTTGTTTAAGCATAGGGTACACAACTCATTGGTCTTTACATAGCCGAAACGATCAGATAGCGAGGCAAGTTTAAATTTTTCACATTTATATAGTTGGTGATTTTTAGTCTTACAAAATTTGCATACTTGTGTATTTTTGTTTACCTCCTTAGTGGCTACCAAACCTGTCCTGCGGCCGCTGTTCACTGCACAATTTGAGGATGTTTGGCTGTCTGCCACAGTTTCAAGTGCTGCTGCCCGTTGTTCTAAAAATTTAAGAAGTGAATTTAAGTCAGGGTCAGCCTCTGATTTTGTTTCTAGATGAAAGCACCTTAATGTGTGTATGTCGAGCTTGCGTTGCAAAATGCATACAATAATTGCATCCCAATGTTGAACGGGTATATTTATGTTTTTTAAGGCAGCTAAATGCTGTCTGGTTTGAGAAATGATTTCTCTTAAAGCTAAGGCAGTGCACTTAGAAATAGGCTTTAGGTCTAATATAGAATTAACATGATAATTAACGACCTTGTTTTTATTATCATATCGCTCGCTGAGCAATTGCAGTGCGGTTGCATAGTTATGTGCAGTTAGCGATAAATGTTTAATGAGTTCGGCGGCTTCGCCACTTAAATAGGTTTTTAAATAATAGAATTTATCACATTGTGATAGTTTAGTGTTCTTGTCGATGACACTTTTAAATAGGCTGATGAAGTCGTGGAAGTCACCTACCTCACCTCCAAACTTGGAAATATTTATAGGTGGGAGACGTTTCATAGCGTCTTTTTCTTCCTCGTCACGCTCTGCTCCGGGTTTCGGAGATTTACCTGGGCTAGATTTTTCTTCGATGGCATCTTCGAATGCGGCTAAGGCACATAAATATATGGATTCATAGTGGCCAAAGTTTTCATCGTTATTTTCATCTAGAACAGATATATCAATGTTAAATGAGCTATATTCTGAAAAGGCGGTGACCAACCTGTCCTTCTTGACCATAAGCGCCCTTATAGGGGCTTTGTCGATATCCTCGGACTCAACAAACTTACATAATGTGGTTATCGTTCCTTTTGCCTGGCTCCTGGCCAGTATTAGGCGTTTTAAATTGTTTGCCATGATGGCTTAAAAGGTTTGTGTAACTACACAAATTATAAAAACTTGCAATAATAGCAATTTTGCGCATATATGGATGCTACTTAGTTGTACAGAATGCAATGATTGCACAATGCGGAAAAAAATGAGACGTGTGATTCACTTCACTTGATAGAACACCACAAAAATGGCGGATTATGGCGTCGGACAATGGATGAAGATGTTGAAAATCGGCGGATAACTTCCGGCAGCTATGGAGTTTGCTAGAAGTTTCTGGAACTCTCGACGTCGCCGACCAACCGGCCGAGTTGATCGCGGTTCTCGTTCGCACGCGTACACTCTTCTCGCTCGTCCGCGTAGGCGCGCTGTCTGCTGAGCACGCTGTGTTTAGACTCCGTACTCCTCGCACGCGACGCGATAGTTGAGCGGTGCGATGAATGACAACTGATGACAACGCGGGTTTGTTGATGACCGCTTCCGCTAGTCCACGCCGACAAAATTGAGTCACACTCACACAACATATAGAGTTGATTATCTGCCGCGAACACTATTTTCGTCGAAGGACCATTTTTATGTGGCGGACGCTGGTAATAAAACCACATAAATAACACTTTAAAGTGGACTGTATTTTAATAGAAATAGTTAAAGGTGTTACACTGGCAGATTGCGAATGAAGACTGCCTGTTGACATATGTTCGTTCACTTGAACGGAATGAGTGAATTATTATGTATGCTTCATAAATCATACAGTCGCCTCAGTATGCAGGAGCCTTTATGCTCTACGATGCGATGGCGTCATGTTACAACTCGAGCACGAGTTCGAAGAAATAAAACATGATATTATTGTCACGATAAATGACTCGATTATGACTTATGCTACGGCTACATTGTCGTGATAACGCGAACTACACTCGAGCGCTCTCTGTTAAAGGTACAGCGAGACGTCAAACGGTGCGCAAGAGAGAGCGCGCGAAGTGTAATTCGCATTATCGCGACAATGTAGCCCTAGCATAATAAGAAGCGCCGGTGCAAATAGTTTATTCGGAGTGTTGGACCAACGATTTGCAGAGAAATATGTGAAGGATTTAAAAACATAATGAAAACCATTTATACAACCTCTGGGAAAACCAAACGTCGCGTCGTCGGTCGTAAATCTAAATTTAACCTCATGAAAAGGATGGAGGAAGGATAAACAAACACCACCAAATAATAAATCAAAGCTTAAATATCTCCAAGATTCTTATAAAAATCTCGCTCAGCAACTGCAAAACATAACTATCATCACAAACTTCATAACTTCGGCTTTCACTGCCAACAACTCGCTGTATATCCTTCGACGAATCCAGGACTCAATATTAGATACAGTAGCTGATATTTATAGTGGAAAAACAGATTTTCATTTGATATCTCCGAAGCAACTCAGGTCAGAGCTAAGCATAATATCAGCACTAAAATCTGGAGACTTGGTAATTCCTGTCGACAACTTTAATCTTAAAGATCTTTACAGCTTGCTCAAAGTGAGAGCCAAATACTCTGGCAAATACCTAATTATAGAAATAAGAATACCCCCGATTGAAAGGGACCTTTACGAGGTATTCAATCTTATCCCGGTTCCACACATTGTGAAAGATAACATAATGATGAAGGTCGAAACTATCTCTGAATTAGCAACCATCAACATGAGAAAGAATTCGTATTTAACTATCACAGACATCTGCAAAAATGCATATTACAAAACCCAGTGACTATTCTGTATCATATCAGAAGGCCTATTCACCACATGAAAGATGACCATAGCCTTTGTGAGTCTATCCCGCTGCCGGAGTCGCGGGAAGGTACTAAAGGGTAACCGAGGCCCCTGGCAACACAGGCAGCGGAAGGAACACGGGTGGGTTTTAATCAGTGACAGTCTGACACACCCTCCTGAAGTTATTTGATAGTTTCCCACCGAAAAAAAAGGCACAACAACTTGTAAAACTAAAACTACCTCGTGGAAGAATTACTGGAGAGGGTTAACCTCGGAAAACAAATATTATTATTTATGCTGCAATGAATGTAACGTCAAACTTCTGTGTGGAAATCAACTTAAGGCTGTTAGGTTATCAGGTGCTGGTCTGTTGCGTGTTGGGGAAGGCTGTTTAGTAAAAACAGAAGATTTGATGGTGTATTCAAACAAAATATTGTCTAGTAAAATTACCACGACAAAGATTATCTCGCCAGTAATATCACCAATCAATCACGTAGTAAATATCACTATGCCAGAAATCTCATATGAGCTTAATGCCAATAACTCAGACAACCGCAGACAATTTGAAGCTATTAAGACAAGTCTTGAGATCATGAAGCAGAGTGAACCTTGGAGTACCAATATCTCCTACCACGACATCCATCATTATAATGCTACATATTGGGAATCTAGTTATTAGATAAGATAAGTCTTTATATGCCTTCATCATGGTATAATGTTGTTACAGTCAGCTATTAATCTAAAGTCCACATGTTTATGTGTCCACATGTTTAGATATGTAAAATAATAATTATTAGTTAATTGTTGTTCAATGTCACAGATATAAGGTCAATACAGTAATATAATAGTTTTATGTTAGCATTATCTGCAATGACAAGAGTCCAGAAATATATAGTTTACTGTTAAAAAAATCTTTAATGTCTTAAAACATATGTTCTTTCAGCCATTTCAATAATCTGTTTATAAATAAGTTAAAATTATGTAACAATTTTATTTCTTTTACAATTTTGTTATAAATGACTACACACATGACTAGGAAACTCTTCGCCTACTTGGCTGATTTAGGAGTATCCTACAATACGAGTACAAGTCAGCATGGGGTCTATTTTGAGGGTTCATTTGATAGACTTTATTGGTGGCAGCTAACTGTTGTAAACATTGGCGGGAAAGACACCGTTCCACTTCTACAGCAGAGCGGTCGACAGCCTCTGCGGCGACTACGTTGCCATCTTCACACCCCGTTACAAAAAGTGTTGCGCTCAAGTGTAGTGAAATTAGGGAAAAAGGGCAATCTAGTACGAGTAGTAAATCAGTGAAAAGTGATCCTAAGCGTCTAGCTCTATCTAGTGAGTGCTTACAAAAAAAAAGGAAGATAGAGGTTTTTCACCGATCTTTCGCGTGTTTTCTCTTCCTGATTTACACTGTAGCAATTCTGTTTAATTTGTAATGTTACTTTCATCTCATCTTTTAACATAACTACATAAATATTTTATTATTATTTGAACATTTTTAATATTAATTTAATTGGTCAAGCACAGCTATTGAGACGCAATGGATTTTCTATTGTTTTACACAGAATCGGTGTCGCGAGGGGCTTAAAAGGCCCACTTAACTATACCTACTTACTAACCTCATCTTTTTCTCCCGCGGGAAGCTCACCTGAACATGCTTCAGGTCAATCACCGACCAATAATAAACATGTCAGCATAATTGCATCACCGCGCTCTATGCCTTGAATATTTTATGTATTACCTAAGTAAAATACTCAGTAGGTACGCTTTCGGATAGCATATCATATCGGGCGCGGTAGTTAGTATAGTTTTAATCGTTATCCCATGTATAGTTTTTTTTAATCATTTATATACACACATATAAAAACAAAAAAAATAACAGAACAGATAAATACGTACAAAGTTGATGCTTATTTCTAAAGAAATCTCTTCCAGCATACCTGAACAACCGGCATGTCCTAGAACCAAAAATTCTAAGACATGTGACATCTACCAACACGCACTGGGCCCGCGAGGTGGATTACGGCCCAATCCCTCTCACAGAGAGGAGGCCTGTGTCCCAGCAGCGGCTGGCAACATTATAGGCTGATTATGTATTATGTATACCTGAACATGAACGTATTACGGAAACATCTTTATAATCTTTTATCTTAGTTTACCCCAACCCCGAACACTACATCATAGTTACTACAGAGTGTACTATAGGTACACCTCTGCCTAACCCTTCGAGGAATACAGGCTTGATGTTAAATTAATTCTAAGTTCTGTTTAGTACCTTTGTAACATCGCAAACGTAGAATGGTACCTATATGTATCCTTTGAATACCGATTACTCAATCAAAATCAATCTGCCTAGCCTTTTCCCAACTATATTGGCCTCGACTACTAGTCTAACCGAATGCAGCTGAATATCTGTATTTTACACGAAGCGACTACGTATCTGACCTCCACATCCCAGTAACTGGGTAATACGATACCCCTTGGTAAGGCTGGGTGTCAGACTTTCGGGCTTCTGACGACCTTTAACGACTGTCAAACATCCACGAATGACTGCCGGGACCAACGGCTTAACGTGCTTTTCGAGGCACGGAGGAGTCCCGCTATGTAAAGATAGTCCCCATCCACGGAACAACCTCGGCAAGCGTAGCTTAACTTGATGTATCGACCCGTGCGGCTGTTATAAACTTAGCCACGAGCTCACCAATACTGATTACTTAATGCACGCGCGTCCATCATATTACGTGATAGTGCCTGGAAGCAGGCACTTTGTTGTTCCCGACGCAAGTCCAAAAAAACAAAAAAATATATATTCAAACTAGGCTGAGAATCAGCACTTTTCGAATGTCAAAATTACATAAGACAGTCCCCCAAAAACGCACGCCCTTCACCACTTCCTAGTGCTTTAGCTGGGAAGAAGTTGCGCAACAAACTCCTCAGCCATCTCTCTATGACCGGTCATCTAGAATAATTACCCCTGAACACTGCCCAATACCGAGAATTGTGTGAAGTGCGCGCATAGTGTGCAACTGGAATTAACAATTAATATCATGTTCGATATGCCTTTGATTTCAGAGGATTAGAATTATCTTCTATGTAATTTTATTAGCTTTACCTGAGTAAATACATTTTTAATTAATACTGCTTACCTACATAAATAAATACAGCTATATAATTATTATGTCATAATATTTTATTTTGAACAAAACATAAAAACCAGCCAAGCACAATGAAGCAAATTGCAAATTGCGCAAATGAATCAAATTGTGCGTGGTCCAACACGCACTTGGTTTAGTGGAATTTATCCCAAGAACAAAGCGGTGGGAACAAGTTGGCGGGAACATGTTTTTGAACTACAATAGTTGAAAAACATGTTCCCTCATATATTCCAACTACAAATGTATGTTTGTACGCACAATATTGAGAGATTTACCATGTTATTTTAAGACCATAGACTTCTTATAGGTTTTCCTGTAATCTATATGTAAAGAATTACTTTCTGTATTTTTTCAACATTTTAGGCTCCGTAGTTTCGGAGAATGGTCAATTTTCATCTATTTTCTTAAATAACTTTAAAAGTATTTATTTTAAAGTTATAAAAAATATATTTGAAATCCTCACAACAAGCCCTTTCATTTGATATGTCACACGGCACAGTTTGCAAAACTTTTTTTTTTTTTTTTTTAATTAGCCCCCCAAAAGTGACCTCAAATCATTGAAATCATTTATTTACGTTAGACATCGGTATTTGGGTCACAGAAGTTCATGTGTACCAAATTTCAACTTAATCGGTCTTAATCGGTAATTCAGAAATAAAACCCGATGCCTGTAAATGGACATTTTGCTTAAACAGACAAGATGACTACTGATTAACTTAGTCCTCAATCTTATAAAGTCTCAGTTAAGCTTGAGGAATAAAAAGTTTAAACAAAACCCAGTACAAGCATGGTGGGCCGTCGAATAACCTAACTGATGAAATTCTTATACTCAACTCAAACAAGGCCTTGCTAAAATTCAGTCTACCAAAAAATGATCTCTATACCAATCTAAAATATAGGCATTTCTCATAACTGACACGACGTCGAAATTCACGACATTACCCAACCGGGTTGGTGATAGGTCAAATTCTTGTCCCCGTGCCAGAAGTGATCCTTTTTCGTGCACAATAAATTAAATAGGACAGTCCGCCACTACCTAACATTTCGTTGACATATCACGGCAAAATTGAAACATGTTCGTGGCAATAATGTTCGTTCCTGGCACAAAAAATGTGTCGTTGTAATGGAGAATAAATAACCAAAATTGGTTATCCCATCATTGAAAATTATAGCCAGAACGCAGGAGCCATCAAAGGCTGTGCGACATCGAACCAATTAATTGTGTTGTAAAAAACTGTCGTTTGCCCGCGGCATCATTCGCTCTATTCGCTTTTTCCAATATCTTCCTGCCATTCTTCTCTCGTTAAAATGAGGCTTTGTTTCAAAATGACTTAAATTTCCTGGAAGCTACGTAGTCGCGGTCACTAGTGTTCTTTTTCCTTCCTTATTTATAGATTTCACAAAGAACAATGGCCAATTTTTTCCACTACGTATCTATTACATGATACTATTGCTCATTATTGGTGCTGTCGTAGGTAATCCTTTCATTACACATTGTGTGGTAACTTCATATATTTTATCATTTATCATAATGTATGGGGTGAACAATAACCGATGCCAAAACTTGATGTAGGTATCAGTATTGACGGATTAAGGTATTGGGAGCCCTCAACAAATATTAGCTCAAAGCTCTATATTGAGATTGATGGAGCGTCTTAGCACTGGCACGTAACCACGGAGCTACTTACACTATACCTAATTTAACTCATGTGGTATATGCTAAAAAGGTAGGTAATGCTCCTAAAATGAAACAAACACTAACTAACTACTTGAAAACACTAAAATCAGTTTTTTAGTTTGTTTATCTGAAAACTACCGTAGACCGGCTACGGCGTAGCAACTTGCTACGTGCAACAAAACTTAAACACCGCAATTTAACAGTAACTCAATTTACGAAGTCCAATAAAATACTGTCCGGTCGTGTAATTCTTAGTTCAGTAAAAATATAAAGTACAATTTTATTATAAAAGAACCTCACGGCTAGCTAATGTGACCTGAGCAATATATAATCACCTTTTTCTACTTCACTTCAGCCCCTCTGCCACCCGTGTCGTGCTAAATGAAGCTTATATAACGGAGAACTTGCACCATTTACCTTCGTATTTATATTGTACCCTCTACCTAAGTTAGAAACATTGAACTGCGTATTTGAAAAGCTAGATTTTCCGCCGCGTATATTACCACCAAGCAATTAATGTCGTATTAAGGTAGTTGATGGTCGATATTCGACACATTTGGGAATTGCCAATACACGTAATTAGGCGAAACTATGCAATCGAATATACATTATGTTGTAGAACATTATGTCGTCTGCCATTGCTCCCCGCAGACAAACTTGCCGCAGGAGCGGTGCGGCTGACTGACGGCTTAGTAACAATTGCTAAGACCTGAATAATAGTTGCTTGCCGCTAAAGCGCTGACTGTTACTTGCCAATTTACCTGCCAGAGACATACGAGATGAATGGATATGTTTAATGTACACATACCTACCTACTTGCAAGTTTACTGATAAAAGTATAAGTGGAAGTAATTAGTAGATAGGTAATATTTCACGTAATATTATACAAAAGGTATTTACAAGGCAGATATGAGTGGAAACGCCGGGAAGCCCCTTCTTTTTTTTTTTGATTGGGTAATCATCAAATAACTTCTCCCGCTCTGGGCGGAGCGGGAGGGTGTGTCAGAATCTTACTGACTAAAACCCACCCGTATTCCTTCCATTGCCTCTGTTGCCAGGGGCCTCGGTAACCCTTTAGTACCTTCCCGCGACCCCGGCAGCCATCGGCCCTAGTGGACCCCTACACTTATGCTGACGACATCTCTTTGAGGCGCGCGTGGAATACAACGCGCCGTCGACCCGGGCCTGGTCCTTACCGGACGGTGAGCTACCCATTGCTCACCGTGGAAGACATATAGTGACCTCAGTAGTGATGTTCTTCAAAAAGGTCAGGTGCTCGCAATCGGCGTGTGTGTATGACCAGATGTATGAACGTAAAGGAAGCAAAAGGAGTATGTAAGGAGCGTAGCAGGTGGCGTTCTATAGTTTCTGCCTACCCCGATGGGAAGAAGGCGTGAGTTTATGTATGTATGTATGTATGTATGTAATATTTTGTTATGAAGAGCTGTCTATAACAAAAAGAGCATCTTTAATAATTCTCTCACTATTGCAGCTGAAAAATGGCAAAATATCTAAATGGCCGGCCGGGAGATTGGCCGGCCAGCTATAAAACAAAACGGGGTAAAATTTCACATGTGACATCTTCAGTCAGCTTTACTGTGACAAAGGTAGACGCACAAAAAGCAGGTAGGTACCGGGACTCGGTTCAGGGCACTTACACCTGTTACACCCGTCATATTTCAAGAGAACGCCCGTCGCAAGTGTGCCATGCGGATATCCCATAAAAAGTTTTCACTTCCCGCTCATTTTTTATCGGGATATTATGTCATTACTTTCCACTATCTTTTGAAATATCTTCAGAATAGGTAGCGAGGTAACTTCAGGTGACAGTGATGTAGGACTTTCATTATCGTTTTGTGTTTGAGATGTAGAGCTTAGAGCCTAGAGGCATATGTATAGTGGTTTTACATAGCGTTGTGATCATCGAGAAAAAGGAAACGCTTTACGAGGCGATAGGGTACCATAATCCCCTCATTTAAAACGTCGTCCCGGTCAACCATTAAGAAAAACGCTCAAATAACGTGATATGCATAAAAGCAGATCTATGAATAGCTAGCTCACATAAACACTCGTGTATATTTGAGTCGATATCCCTTCACTATGAATAGTACTTAATCGAATGTCAACCGCGCGGCATCCGCTTGACATTCGACGGATATTCTCACAAGACAGGACACCTATCGGCATTCGCAGAGCATTACACACGTTAGGGTTTTATTATACACGCGGGGTTGTTTCACAATTTTTCTGACTGTTAAAGTCAAGCCAATAGTTTGATAGGATAAAGCAAGTTTTTGATCGATTTTGGCGAGGATTTACCTAAACGTACGTACTAGAAACCGCATATGGGGTATATGCGGTTTCTAGTACGTACGTTTAGTCAACCTTATAATGTAAAAAACCAGCCAAGTGCGTGTCAGACCACGCACAATAACGGGTTCCGTAGTTGGGAAGTTAGGATGAATTTATCCCAAAAACTAATTTAACATTGTAGTTGAAAAACATGTTCTCCCATACATCGATATATGCCACGGTCAATTCTCCAACTGCAAATTTAAGTTGGTCGACTATAACTCGTTACCTTGTAAAGCCTACTTAACCGTGATAGTTTTCCTTTTAATTTCATGTACTACTGCCATGAATTTTTTCACATCTCCATGAACAACCATTTAGCTGGCAGGGGGGGACATTTTATTTTTGTTTGGTATTAACAAATAACTTCTTCCGCTCTGGGCAGATCGGGAGGAGGTGTCAGACTTTTACTGACTAAAAACCCACTCGTATTCCTTCCGTTACCTGAGTTGCCAGGGGCCTCGGTAACCTTTTTGGACTTCCACGCGACCCCGGCAGGCATCGGCCCTAGTGTAGGGGTATTACACTTGTGCTGACATCTGTTGGAGGCGTGCGTGGATCACAACGCGCCGTCGACCTGGGCCTGGTCCTTATGGCGGACGGTACGCTACCCATTGCTCACCGTCCGCAAGCCCGCGCTTACGGAAATCCACCCAGGATTCCCGACGCCCAGGGCGTCTCTTGCGGCGGCTAGGGGCGAGAGGGCGCGAAATTTGCCTTTCCCTCAACCGCCTCGCCTCCTCCTTCGCGAGCATTACTTCTTCACAGAAGGAGGCCTGAACCACACCTGGACGCGAGAGATCTCTGCCGCCGATCACATCCACGAGGACACGGCGGTGCAGAGCCCAAGCCGGGCGGACCTCCACCGTATGCTCCACCGTGTCCTCCGGGCGACCCACACAGTGGTGACACCCGGGCGTTTCCTCCCGCCTTATCCGACGCAGGAACCTCCCGAAGCTGGGGTGGAGGACACTTGACTCCAACAAAAGTTTGCGCTTTAGTGCTTAATATTACGCAAGTGGATCCTTGAATTGAAAAGTGGTATTCACAGATCCGCAATAATTTTGAACGGCCTGTGCAACGATACGCTACACTATGGGGTAGACGAGAAAAAAATATTTTTCAAGATTTTGTTTTAGCACTTTGTCGGCGGGATTAATATGTATGCCTATGCCCAATTACAGCTTTCTAGTACTAAGCGTCTCTGAGCTACAGTGGGGACAGACAGACAGACGGACATGGTGAAACTATAAGGGTTCCTTGTTTACTACGGAACCCTAAAAATGCAATATTTAAGTTAAATAGTCGTAGTGATGCGCGTAGCTTTTCGTAGCTCCGCCTATGCCGATTTTAAAGTCGTGATATTTCGTATCAAAAATTAATATATCAAGCAATCATTTTGCACAGGTGTTCAGTTATAACTAAAGTGTTTTTAAAGTGTTGTTAAGATCATCCTTTTAATTATGCACAACGAAAAGTCTGACCTTATAAATAAATGTTCCAATGGAATTATACGTGCGACATGGCGATACACGTTTATAACTTTTCGTGGGAAAGTTAAAACCGTGCAACACCCCACAGCGTCAAAAGCGTAGGCTACCAAAACGAAGTTAAGGAAAACGTTTATTATAAAAAGTGTTCCACCAAAGTGACGTGCGGTACTGCGGTCACTAGAGTAACATAAAATTCAGTTACCGCGTGCGAGTCAGGGACACGACTGGTGTCGCTCGGCGCAGCCCGAACATCCCGTGTATCCCGCCCGGATATTGAGGGAGCGTGGCCGTCATGAAACTTTTACGTCCCTTATCCTCACACCTATTATACCGGCGTCATATTTCATCGAACCGCCGCTTGCCGGCTAGACAGCGCGAAAGCGGCTTTTATTAAAACCATTGCGGACGTTTCCGTCACCTCGTAAACCACACGTGGCTGAACATCTCGATACAGCGAAGATGTTAAGGTGTTTGACGCGGGCTGTCCTACATGTGCGCGCATAAAACCGGTAGTTTTATGATGGTGTTAGGAAAAGGGTAAAGTGATCAAGTTTAATCATTGTTATTCTGATAAAAATGTGACACGTTGTAACCTTTATTGTAGGATGGTTGTAAATAAACAGGTGTTTAGGTACGCGAAACTATTTTTCGGGAATACTAACTTACAGACAGACGCAGACAATATATATATATATATATATATTATTTATTTATAAAGACAACTGGATCCAATTACACTCCCAAAAATACTTACAATTCTAGATGTTAGTAATCAATTTAACTTATTTGCTGTGTTAGTACTTAAATTCTAATACAGACAGGGTGATGTTTATGTCGCGGGAAGGTACTAACGGGTCACCGAGGCAACGGAAGGAATACGGGTGGGTTTTAGTCAGTAAGAGTCTGACACACCCTCCCGCTCCGCCCAGAGCGGGAGAAGTTATTTGATGATTTCCCACCTAAAAAAATAAAAAGGTTGATGTTTATAAGATGCTCCTTATGGAGCTTTTATCAGGCCCATCAGCAATAATTACAAAATACAATATTTTATACAATATTAAATTAAATTTATTTTATTAAATATTTTAATTTTTATACAACATTTTTACAAGTGAACCTTTATTTATAAACACAAAATGTATTCGAAAGATACTTTTACAAGCCCATATCAAAGAGTTTAATTTAACTTCAATCCGAAACCCAATAAAATATGGGACTTGGAGGTTACAGGTGGAATTTTAAATTCCAAGTGTATCCAGCCCCAAGTAATATATTTTGAATTTATGTAATAATAATATTGGGGGCTTGTGGCTAAGTAATAACAGCCGCACGGGTCGATCGATCAGGTTAAGCTACGCTTGCCGCGGTTGGTCCGTGGATGGGTGACCATCTTTACATACCAAGACCTTTTCGTGCCTCGTGGTGGTGACTATCTTTACATACCAAGACCCCTCCGTGCCTCGAAAAGCACGTTAAGCCGTTGGACCCGGCTCTCATTTGTAGATCTTTAACAGTCGTTACGGGTCGTCAGAACCCCGAAATGCTGACAACCAGTCTTACAAAGGGATATCGTGCTGCCCAGTAACTGGGTTGTGGAGGTCAGATAGGCAGTCGCTCCATGTAAAATACTGGTATTCAGCTGCATCCGGTTAGGGAAGGGTTAAGAATTAATTTCTTTCGACCCTCGTAAAAATCTGCTATTCATAATTATATGCTTATAATAATACTAAGCTAATTGATCAATCAACCTGCTAAAGTTAAACAATACCTGATTAGGTGTATTCGATATCCGTGGGTGTGTTCAAGGCATATGGAATAATGGGGTAGGTAGGTACGATATAGTAGTAAAAACTGCAAACATATAGAAAGAGATACAACATACTGGAAGCATCTGATCTCCTTACTAATACGAATGAATTTCATTACCGAGTATTAAGCTCTAAAGAAGTGAACTGATTCCAAAAGAGTTGTTCAAAAGTTGCTCGGAGGAAAGCTTGTAAGAGTTAACTGTGGAAAGCGGGCTATGTCGATGATGTGCTAGCCACCTATGCATTTATGCAGTCCTGGTACAATATTATGCTGGTAACGGTATCGACTGGAAGCCGACCCCAAGATAGTTGGGAAAAGGCAGGCCGATGATGATGATGATGTAATAATAATATTAAAAAAATTATTAATACCCTCTCATGATTGAAGAGAGTTAAGACACGGATAAGTGCTGGGGGGTAGCTCCATCACTTTCCCACTGTGAAGTAATATTATAATAATACTGCTAAAAGAGGTGATGGTTACCTCCAGGTCAAGCTTAGGTTTGACCCCCGTATACGTTATGCAACATGTATTGTACCTACTACGGGCAACGGGCTTTAGAAAATTCTCAGTCCAGCCCTAACTTTAGAATTGTACCTACCCGGAATTTCCCACCCCGTCGGTAAACTGTTTACCGACTACGGTATTACGTCCCAGGGGAGGGAAATTCCGTAAACAGTAAACTGTAAGACTGTAAACCTCTGCTTACACATTTTGGGAATTAAGACGCTGACAACACCTAAACCGCGGTCACTGTCAGATTGCATAGAAAAGAAAGAGAAACCCGATGACACAATGCTTGTAATTTATTGCAAAATATGAAGCAATTATCTTTTTACTCAAAATTGAGATGAGCAATCGAAAATAAAAAACAACCAAGTTCTGCATTCAAATAAGACTTTCTTGTTATTAATTAAATACGTAACGTATGTTGATATTTAATACAGATATTTTGGATTAGAACTCAAGGTAAGAGTTTAGTTTAACATTAGTTTGTATCGAAATTTAACAACTAAGTTCTAGAAAATACGTTCGAAATTAACATATATTTTTTCCGCTACCACAAACTATACAGATTTGGCAATTTTTCTCAAGAGAAGCCTATTTTGGTCCATTGGGTCTTGTCAGCGCCTTAAAAGCATAGGTACGCACGGGGAGTGGCAGGCTGAGATAACTTTATACGACAGATTAGAAAGAGAAAGAGGCTAGAAAGAGATAAAACACGCATCTAGGATTTACCTTAACTAAGCAAATTACCCAGAAATTGACTTATTAGTAATGTCAAAGGAACGTGAACAAACGTTAAATTCGACTATTCACAGATAAAAGAATACGAAATGCATTTTGACAAGTTAACTAATCGTCATTGAATAGTATTTTAGTCGTTTCCTAATTGTTTAGCTCCAAACACGCTCACATAGCGCTATTAAATTTCCGGCGACAAAACCTTCCTACCCAATTTCATCAAATTCGTACTACAGCACCTACATTGATATGTCATATTAGTAACAATATTGTAGCTGACCAGGCATTGTTGCCGCTGGGCCGGACAACTCAGCGAGACAAGGGCTGACAGCGTTTGACAGCGCCGACATCACGTGACAGCGCGGTTTCCCAACTGTCCTCACGCGATCAATCACTGATGATCGAGGACACGTTGCGCGTTGGGGGAAATTTGTCACTATTTAGTTTATGTGAAAACATTTAAAGTAATTGGTTGTTGATCTGTACATCAATGATTGTTTACCTTGTCTAAAACCGTATAAGAGTGAGTAATCAAAGATCATTTGTTAGCCTTGTTCATATGAGCACAAGTCGCAATACGTGTGTCGTGAAGAGTCAGCAAAAGACTTTAGTATGCAAGCAAGTAATAAATATATTTTCCTTATCTTGTCACTACGCTTTCAATATTATTTTATTTTCATTGTGTACGTTTTAACTTTTTTACTAAACACTCTCAGACAACAAAAACTTAAGTATTCAGCATAACTTGACATAAAAATATGTAGTTGAACTCTCTGTATATATATCATTCTATTGCCTTTTATTTAAATTAGCTCCGACGTCTAATAAAATTTCTGTCACACACCATTACTACAAACTTTTGTGTCAAATTGGCCAAAAACTACACCACGAAAAAGATATTTAGAAAATAAAATAAAAATAAATATTGATGGGGCTGTTCCGCTTCCGTAGCGCGTCGCGCATAGCGTTTGCTGATGCTGGTGTCGATTGCTTATACGCTACAATGCGAAAAAGATGCGCCTCTCTGGAGCCTCGAGTGCGGACCAGGCCCAATATTATACTGCAGTGTGTCGCGAGCAGACTGGACTGCTTGTGTGTGAATCGCTGCAGCAAGCTTTCCACATCGGTGTAGAGGTTGTAGCAGGGATTCACATAACTATGGGGCAGTTGCAGTGTTTGGTTAAGTGCGTCGGTTAAGTTTACTGACTTAGTTGTTAAGAAATATTGTTACTTACACATTTGAGTCCATTGTTACTTGTGTATTCAATATAAATAAATAAATAAATAAATAAAAGCACGCGCAACACAACATACTTTAGTTATTATTGGAAAATCTTAAAAACACCGTTTACATAATGCATACCACATTCTACCCTCATTCGGCTTATCGTTTCAAATATAGAAGGGCGAAATGCTATCTTACTCTTTAATTTTCTTTGCAAATTGAAGAGTGCTTCTAATAATCTAGATTGCAGAATCTTTGATCGGATAAACTACAATCATAATTATATTATTCGATTGAATGGGAAGTTGCATCTACGTAATAAATGCGTGAAGCATATGTTGAGGTGCTCAGTTCTGTCTTCAGATCCGTCTGATCTCTACGATCCGATCCGTGAAGTGTGTCATGTTACGGCTTAAAGATTAATCGGCTTCGACGACGACGGAAAAAAGGGACTTATATGAAACAAATCGTTGAAAGTAAACAGTTTGAAACTGTATTTCATGTGTGCACGCATCTGCACCCAATTTGCGTAACAGACATTCAATCATAAAAGGACATGGATAAACTTTGGCCTGACACAGACAAAGAGATAATTAATTAAATTAAAAAGATAACTGATCATATTTTAAATCCCACCATAGCTTTCGTTACTTAGCAAAACTTTGCAGAAAATATTTCGATTTAAAAGAATTATTATTTTGATCGAGTATTCCTGAAGATATTTGTGTTGCCAGTTTTGGAAATATTATGGTAATTGAGACATGCTTATTGTAAGAAGTGATTTCACGAGTATTTTTAGAATATGACGGTATTTAATGCGTATTGAATAATAACTAGACTGTAATAAACATGATATTTAATTATTAATAATTGATTAATAAAAAATAAATAATTTCTCTAAGAAAGTCTTAAAAGTATGTAATGGCAACCTTCTTTATCTTTCATAATAATTGTCACTGGCACCCTGGTGCAAGCTGGTTGGCGATGACATTGTTTTTGTCAACAGAAGCTGGAGAAACGTTGGCCTGAAAATCAGCAGAACCAAAAGTGAAGGAGTGTTCTGTGATTTCGGCGGTCTCTCAAGTTCTGGAGCCATAGCGCTTGATGGCGCGCTTCTCCTAGTCTGTCCTGACTTTCGGTGTCTCGGTTCACTCGTGTAAAGCGATGACGAATTAGATTGGACGGTTGAGCACAGAGTTAACACTAGATGAATGAAATGGCAGGAGGTCATGGGAACAATCTACGACTCCCGCATTCCCGTTAAATTAAGGGGGAGATTATATATAAAATAATGGTTAGACCTGCTCTCATGTATGGATCAGGATGTTGGGCCACAAAAGGGATGAATAAAAGGCAATTGTATGCAGCTGAGATGAGAATGCTAAGAGGGATGTGTGGTGCGACACGAATGGATAGAATAAGCAATGAGTACATAAGAGGGAGGAGGTCTGAAAGTGCCACCGGTGACTGAAAAGTTGTGCAGAAATCGGTTGTCATGGTATGGGCACGTGATGCGGAGGAATGAGGAAATTGTCGTGAGGAAAGTCTTGAGTATGAATCTCGATGTCTATAAGAGTAGAGATCGTTTCGATGGCAAAGAAACAATGGTTGGACTGTGTGAAAGATGACATGGCTAGAAAGGGGGTGACTACCGAGATGACAACTAATAGAGAAGTATGTAAGAAAGGAACATGTTGCGCCGACCACAAATAAATTGGGATAAGGGCATGAGAACGATGAATCATTGTCACTGCCCGTCATTGTCTTGCATTTGTCATAATCTTTTTCTTTTTCTATACGAAACATCCTGTGTTAGAAAGAGTACGTTTTAGTAATTTGTATAATTATGCCATTAAGTCATTTTTAGACGTAGACACTAGACTATTCCGAAAATATGACTTATGAATGAAAGTGATTATTGCACTATGGCATCATACTTTTGCGTGTTACCTTCAGTATAAAACCAGTGTAAACAATTGTTGGTGAACCAATAAAAATAAATAAATGACCCTGGTGATAAGTCATATTTTTGGAATCGTCTCCTAAAGACCTTTTTTGACGTACTAAAAACTTTTTTTTTGTTGGTTTCTTAAGTCCGCCATGTTGATTTTTGTGAAACGTCACCTTTCACCTATTGGGATTATGAATTTCATTAAAAATCCTTCGGGTTGCGATCGGAAGTAAAGTGCGTTACGCCGGACGGTCACCACAAACCTAATGACATGTAAATCATTAAAATGCATCCAGACGTCTGGATGCTACGAGAGAATAAAGAATCCTACATCAAGGTGCTGTTTTGGATCTGCAAAACAATTTAGGAGGTTAATTATGTTAGTGATTCTCGACCCGAATCAACAATAAAATGGACTGGTATTTATTTTTTATTTTTTTTTATTTACGGAAATCGGTAAGTGTGAACTCCCCGTTTTAAAACGCGGCCAGTCTGTACGTGTCCTTAATCTGCGCTTTCACACACACACAAACAAACGCAACCAAACCAACATTTCTTTCATAGATCATAGATAGGGTTATTATGAGAGTTATTCTGAAAAACAATCAAATTCAAAATCTAAAATAAAAAGTATTAAATATTGATTATTGACTTGGTATCGTATTGTTATATGATTCCTCCACCTCCACCTCCACCTCCTGAAATGTTTTGCAGGTTCAAAACTGCATCAGGTATAGGGAATAACTGTCAAACCGTCAAATTTCTCCAAATAATTTTAAACCTTAAAATGTTGTTGGTTAAGTTCAAAATCAAATATGAAAATTATACAGTTTGTGGTAACTTGATATATATAACTAGACAAATACGTGTACATGCGCCAAAAACATAACCCTCATATCAGTCAGGTCTGTCTTTGACGATTTCTATTTTATTTATAACTCTGTGGTGCTGCGTGTGACGGCGCTGACAAGACCCAATTAACCAAAATAAGCTTCTCTTAAGAAAAAAATTGCCAAATCTGTATAGTTTGTGGTAGCGGAAAAAATATATGTTAATTTTGAACATATTTCCCAGAACTTCGTTGTTACCAAAACACGTTTTGAAAAAAAATCTCTATACCAACTAACGTTAAACTAACCTCTAACCTTGAGTTCCAAACCAAAATATCTGTATTAAATATCAACATACGTTACGTATTTAGTTAATAACAAGAACGTCTCATTTGAATGCAGAACTTAGTTGTTTTTTATTTTCGATTACTCAACTCAATTTTGAGTAAATAGATAATTGCTTCATATTTTGCAATAAATTAGAAGCGTTTTGTCATCGCGCTTCTCTTTCTTTTCTATGCAATCTGACAGTGACCGCGGTTTAGGTGTTGTCAGCGTCTTAATGTTTAGTTGTGGTTTCTTGCGATTTGTTCAAAGATATCATTGGCTGTGTTTATGGTTATCTTTTTGCATTTCTGAGTGACTTCGCCTTTCTTGGACTATGGATCTTCACATTACCTATAGTTTACCTTGGCTACAATAACAATACCTATAACTCCTATCTTAGACCACTCTGATTTTGCCTGGTTTCCAACGAAGATCCAATGAATCATTTCGGATGCAATCGTTAGATTTGAGTGAAATTCAATCTGATGGAAGACAGTGGATTATTCCGCGAACGACAGGTTTGAATTTATTTTTTGAAGTAGCCCAAACACGACACTTCTGCTGTAAGTTGTTAAGCGAGTTGGGTATCCTGAAAATTCCAGGTGATACTGAAGCATCAGTTTAAGGTTACTATAATCTTCTAATATCATTAAAGTAACAGAATACCAAATTTCGACTCGATCAGACGTGTGGAAGATGATAACATCCGTTCATCAACTAGAAAAGAGCTGATAATCTTTAAACGGCTAAAAACACTCTCGATCAAGTCACCTTTCAAATGAAATCAAGAAAATCTAAATCGGTTCAGCTGTTTGAGAGCTACAATACCGGAAACAGATACACAGATACACACGTTAAACTTATAACACCCCTGTGTTTCCGTCGGGGGTTAATTAAAGGCATTGCCGTTGTAAGTGTGTTACGCTATTACCGATCCTAATGGATCGGTAAGAGACCGATCGAATCAGATTCTTGTCAAAATTTATCTCGCTACGTATGCAGCCTTAAAAAGTACGTAAGTACTCAAGGTACGGCTTATATGGTTTATGTATGTTCAGACGACAGATAACGAGTGCATATTGAGACATTGAGCGTTTCGTCACGTAGCCCCTCGTCGGCTATCTGTGGCATTATGCTGATTGTAGCGCAATACGGAACTAGCGTGGTGCTAACGTGCCGACTGTGGCGCAAACACAACATTGACTATTCCACCGGGGCATTTAGATCGTGGGAATAAGAAAATTTTTGTTTTGGTGTAGGAACTTGTAAAAAAAAATTGTATGGTTTTATGAAACCACGATGCAACTGAAACTTTAGTGATGCGAGCCATGGGCGCCGCCATATTGGCCTTGGCTGCTCCGCCGTGCGCCTTGCACTTTACCGATACTCCGCGGCCGGCTGAAATGCGACATGCGATAGATGGACGAAAAAAATTGAGGCGATGTAAAAAAGTTTCACTTTAAAAAACTAAATGTGGGTGTACTATAGCTAAATCTGTGCCTAACCCTTCCGGAAATACGAGGATGACACTGAAAGTTCTTAGAAAAGCAAAAACTGAACAAACTAGCAAGTTTCTAGTTTTATTATATCTTTTCAAAATAGTGTCCATTTACATCAATACATCGCTGCATCCGATGGAACCACTGAGAACGTCCTTAGGGGTCTCTTTGACGGCATTTTGAAACGCAGCCACTGCTTCTTCGGAGTCCATAAAACGTTTTCCTCGAAGGTTTTCTTTTATTTTCGGAAATAAATAAAAATCGCAAGGTGCGAGGTCGGGGCTATAGGGCGGGTGACCCACTAATTCCACGTCTGACGTCGCCAAGTAGTCGATTGATTGCTTGGCGGTGTGCGACGAGGCGTTGTCGTGGTGAAGGAGGATCCCACTGCGAGGTCGTTTCTCCCGAACTTTTTCCAAGACAAGTGGCAAACAATTGTTAGTGTACCACTCTGCAGTAACTGTTTTTCGATCCTCTAAAACAATTGTTGCGTAATGACCTGTCCTTCCGAAGAACGAGGCCACCATCTTTTTTTCCACGCTTCGACCTCTCTTCACTTTAGTTGGCAACTCCTCGGAAGGAACCACCCAGACAGCAGACTGTCTCTTAGTTTCAGGATCATAACAATAAAATCAGCTTTCGTCACCCGTAAGTACGTCGAACACAGCATTTGAGTCACCTCCTTTAAATCTTTGAACCATTTCACGACACCAATCAACACGACGGAGTTTTTGGAGGATTCTGTGCACTTGACTCATACCGATGCCTAAGCTTGTCCGAATCTGCTGATAAGTCACTCTTTTGTCAGTCTCTATCATACGTCGCACAACACTGATGTTATCTTCAATCGTCGCTGTAGAAGGCCTTCCCTCACGCAGATCATCGATGAGATTAATGCGACCACGTTTAAACTCATTAAACCAGTTGTAAACAGAGGCACGAGATGGAGCTTCATCGTGAAAGGCCAATCGAAGTCTATCATAACTTTCTCGTTGACTTAAATGACATCGAAAGTCATAAAAATCATTGTACTAAAATTTTCTCGCGTTAAATTCATGCTGACGTGACACAGACAATTTTCAATTTGCTGCTAAATCGTAAACAAATGACAAATAAATAAAATACATACACAATAATATTGGCAAAGAGTTCCATTTTCAAAATTTGAACTGTTTTTTTTTTATTATATCGTTTAGAAGTGGCCAGTTCTAAAAACTTTCAGTTTCGCCCTCGTGCAGACGTGATGTTATGTATGTTTCATCATAATCGGCCTTTAACGTTCCCACTGCATGCTGAGACACAGGCCTCCTCTCTATGAGAGGGAATACGCCATAATCCACCACGCGGGCCCAGTGTGGGTTGGTGGATGTCAGGTGTCTTCGAATTTTTGGTTCCACGACATGCCGATTTCCTTACGATGTTTTCCTTCACTGAGAGCAGTGATAATAGAAATAAATTACACAAAGTAATGTGCCTGGGTTCAAACCCACGACCTACGAAACGTAAGTCGTACCTAGTTGCCACAGGGCCACCACCGCTCTTATCTTTGAGTAGCATAAGCAAAATCTTCTAACATACATCTCGTAATATACAATCTCAAAATTCACGCACTTATACACATAAATGCACACGCACTCACACCTACACGCACATACACTAACTCTCACTCACACACATACACAACACACACTAAGTAAACTTATTTCATAGAATAACTTTGGCTTATGTAACATCGACACTGTTTCACTTGTTAAAGAATGTCAATTATTTACTGTACCCATATGGCTGAACCCTATCTCTTAAGATACAGGCTAGACCTAGTTTAAGGGATAGAGTCTATATAATTGTACTAATAGTCTGACAAATGTTAATTTATTATCTACAATGTATACAGTGCAATTGTTCTTGTTTTATGAAATAAATATTTTTATTATTTATTATTATTATAGCATAATCAACCTATAATGTTCCCACTGCTGGGACACAGGCCTCCTCTCGGTGAGCTCTTTGAGTACTTATCAAAAAATCTGTGTGATGCAGTGACATATTTTATTGCGCTAGTTCACTTTTTACCCGACTGCGCAACGCAAAGGGGGGTAATGTGTTTATTGACTAGTTTGCCAATCCTAAAATATGTTTTGACAATACAGTTTACGTGCAATATTTGCTAATTTACATCGAGCATAATAGAACAGAAATCAATATTTACAATGAAATTTTACCATTCGCGTATGGTGTATATTGTAATGTTGGTGTACAATACAGTTTAATAATCCATCTATCTTTGGTACTTCATTTTCATTGTTTAGAACTCTTGATACAAACGTTCCGCATTTTCCAAGTATCTTTGCTTATCTACCTACCTACGTCTTATCTGTTATGTTATGTACCAGGGTTTCTGGTACATCACATAACATTACGCCTTGTTTTCTCAAAGGGCAGAAGTACCTGTAGTACCACCAGTACATTTCGCCAGTTATGTTTAAGTCCTATATAATAGGGGGCCAGCCTATTGCCATCAACCGGGCACAAATCGAGGCTCCGGGCTGCTAGTGAGGAATTCCAGATAGAAAAATCCAATAACACTTTGCCCGACCCGGGAATCGAACCCAGGACCTCCTGCTCAGTAGTAGTAGAGAGGTAGAAACCCGAGTACCCTGGTACAAAAATATGAAAATTAAATAATGTCAAAGTATCAATACTCGGACGGGCGTACGTCGGTAAGTGCAGTCTGGAGTATTTCCCGGTGAACCGGCACGCGAGCTGCCCGCCAGATATTAAATTCTGACGGTAATATTCATGAACGAGTGCCCCATGCGCGCCACTCAACTGGTCTTGATATAATAAAGGTAATAAGACCATTCGTAATATGTGGAAATAATAATGTTGAATCGATTTCAAGGTACAATTGAAAGTGGTAAGTTAATAACGTTTTCTTTGTTCGAGAAAAGTAAGTGGGGGTAGGAAAATAAAAAAGAAACAAAAATATATCCAAAATTTTACGTAGCCCAAAAACGTATATAATATGAATTGAAAAATCTAATATTGGAAGAAGACTGATAATGTGGCATGTTATATTTGAATTTTATCAACATCTTTAACGGTTAAGGTAAGTAAGCTTTTGAAGAAACTAACGAATAGACGAATAGCCCCACTTCAATGAACAAAGACTTTATTCAAAAGCGCAAATATCCAACAAATACAAAACAAAAGATGAGCGTTTTCGCACAGCATGGGATGTGAAAACGGATAGTGTTTTCGCTGGTAACGCCTCTAGAGACAAAAGGAGAGAATAATATAAAACAAAAAAACCGCGGACTCGTCACCGCGCGGCATTAATTTCACAAACCCGCCACGCGAGATCTATAAATTCACACAGTTGTTACTCGAATGACGTCACACACGAGTGCAAGCTGTAATTACCAGTGATTGTGAAAACTATCAGCCGCCATGATAAGTTTAACATATCATTATCGGGCGACCGGCCCGTGCCACGAGAAATAACATTTTAATATCTGCTATAACCGCATTTACGGTAACTTGTCATTTCTACTGACGTCGGAAAATTACTGCTTTAATCGCATTTCGGTCGTGGACCACGATTGCTTCGGGCAAAGATGTTTTCTGTTAAAAATATTGTCCACAACGAAAATATCTCAATAATAAGGTATTTTACCGGGGTTTCGTTACAAAACTTTCCGTAAGCAAACCTCCTACATAAAACTTGCTTCAATGCTAGTCGACCAGACAATAATAATTATGAGATAACATTTATAAGAAAACAACTATGTAACCTACACGAGCAAATAAATTAAATAATAAGTTCGGGCTACAAGCAAGGTTCAAAGCAACAGGCAAAATCTGGCCAAGTGCGAGTCGGACACGAAGAGTTCCGTAACGTGTTAAAATAGAAATACACAATCTGTGAAAATTTCAACTGTCTACCTGTTACGGTTCATCAGATACAGCCCGCTGACAGACAGACGGACGAACGGACAGACAGCGGAAACTCCGTAGGTTAGGTTAGGTTCAGTTTGGCCCGGGACAGGCTTTCAAGCCCGCCGGCCTCGTCACCATTGAGGCGGTCCGGCCGGTACTCGAGCGCTGGCTCGGGAGGAGGCACGGCTCCCTGTCGTTTTGGGTCGACGCAGTTGCTCTCGGGGTATGGTTGCTTCGGGAAGTACCTGTGTCGCATAAACAGGGAGCCGGACGCCCGGACATTTGACACACCATTGCGTGGACTGCCGGGAGGACTCGGCGCGCCATATGCTGGCAGAGTGTGCCGCTTGGAAGGAGCCGCGCCGTGCCCTCGTCTCAGGAGTAGGCAGTGACCTGTCGCTGCCAGCCGTGGTCGACTCCATGGTCGGTAGCGAGGAGTCCTGGGACACGGTGGCTGCGGAAAGGGAGCGGGTGATCTCTTCCACTCATCCTGCTCGCAGCTGGCGCACCGGGCGTCGGCGGGGGGCGGACAACGCCCTCTTCCAGCCCCCATAAATCTGTCCAGGGGCGACGGACTCCGGGACATCCGTCGCCCCCCACATAGCAGGACCCGAAGTGGACGTCGCGGGGGGAGTTTTGCACCTCATTCCCGCGAGCCTAAGGTGGCCTGTACCTTAACCCTGTACCAGCCGGGGATCGCGCAAGTCGCATTAGATCTCATGATCCTCAGTGCAGGTGTGGGAGGGGAACACCGGGGTGGTTTTATTCAGTAAGAGTCTGACAGACCCCTCCGCCCACCCCAGGGCGGAGGACATCCTTGAGGATTTTCCACCGCGGACCAAGAAACAAAAAGAAGGTTCCGTTTGGCACCCTTCGGGTACAGAACCCTAAAAATAACACAATCTACTGAATGCTTGTTAATAGAATGTTATTACGTAGAGCATGTTGGTGAAGATATTTCTACGACAGCTTATTAATTATCTTAAGAGAAAATAACTTATTACTGAGCATGCACCATTGACCGGCGACTTGTGGCATAAGTACATGCTGGGTGTTAAAAATGATTACATTGCCATTTACGGACTAATGCCATCACATATAATGTCGTCATAATATGTTTTACTATATAGATTGTAGGGATTTTAATTATAGTACACAAGCTAACACTAAGATATAATATGTAGTATGTACAAGTATATAATAAAAACAAGAACCGGCCAAGTGCGTATCGGACCACGCACAATGAAGGGTTTCGTAGTTGACTAGTTGGGAAGAATTTATCCCAAAAACAAACTTAACACTGTAGTTGAAAAACATGTTCTCCCATACATCGATATATGCCACAGTCAATTCTCCAACTGCAAATTGATGTTGGTCGACTATAACTCGTTAACTTGTAAAGCCTACTTAGGTGTGATAGTTTTCCTTTTAATTTCATTATACATATGTACTATTGCCATGATTTTTTTCACATCTCCATAAACAACCATTTAGCTGGCAGGGGGGGGGGCACTTGACTTCAACCTATAATCAGCACTTTAATGCTTAATATTACGCAAGTGGAATCGAAAAGTGGTGTTCACAGACCCGCAATATTTTTGAACCCCTGGCCTATCCAACGATACCCCACATTATGAGAAAAAAAATATCATCGCCACGTTACGTGCAAGGGAGGTACTCTAAAAAAAAATGTTTCATCATTTTATTTTAGCTCTTTGTCGGCGTGATTAATATGTATGGCTATGCCAAATTACAGCTTTCTAATACTAAGCGTCTCTGAGGTACAGTGGGAACAGACATACAGACAGACGGACATGGCAAAACTATGAGTGTTTCTTGTTTACTACGGAACCCTAAAAAAGGGTGAAAAGCTGATTGGGCAACAAAAAATTCGTCCGCATCGCTGTCAATAGGAAAATTGCCCAAAAGGCTGGCAGCATTGCCACGTTGGATGGCAATGCTGATTCTTTGGACTAAAAATATACAAGCACTCGACCAACCGTTTGGCGATGTCCCGAATTACTCGATGAGCACTCGGACCCAAGGCCCTAATGTTTCAACCCTAAACGGCTCATACATATGGCTCCCAATAATGTTGGTGTTATATTTGCGCTGTTTGAGGTTTTCTGCTCCTGCAGTAGCCGCCCCAGCACACCCCGGCAATATATTAGCACCAAATTGTCAATTTACAGGATCCCGCTATTCTTTACATTGCATGCATCATTAAATTGTGGCATTACAGCAATCGTAACTAAAATTCCATCAGATACGGATCTCTTTTCTTGTCTTATTTTCCAAGATTTCTCAAAAAAAACGTAAGCGACACTTCTGTTTACATAACTCCAAGTTCTCCGTTTACACACGAACGTAGAGTGTTTGTATTCAATATGGTACAAACCTATCATTGATTTGTTTGCCGCCAGGATTTACGAGTATAACACGAACACCTGAACGTGCTACAAATTCAATCATAAACGTCGCGTTCAACGGTACTTTGAGCCTACAAAGTAGAGTGCGGGAATGAATTGGGAAACGATAGAGTAATTACGTACTTCATATTGTAAGGAGAACTTCTTATTCGATTTGTCATTACTTTTTGGTACAATATTGCATCCAATTTTAATTTGATATTAATATAAATTTGTAAATTGATTATGTGTATATAAATATTTGTCCATACTAAAAGCATCTATTATTTATTTATTTTTATAGAGGGGGATGAAAAGCAGAGTAGGCCATACGGCGTTCGAGCGACGTACTTTGAATTCCTCGCTACGCTTAGGATTTTACTCTAGAATCCTTCGCTACACTTAGGATTCTACTCTAGAATCCCTCGCTACACTCGGGAATCAAACAATCGCTCTCGCTCTCGCCCTCAATACATTATTTTGGTCCCTTATGACACAATCTACTATTTAATTACTCATAATCGGAAAGTTGTGTTTGTTTGTTCCGAGTAGCGGGTGGAAGACGCTGCTCCTCACCTTTGGGCGGAAAAGACTCATATAATTGCTTCCCTCTCAAGGGCGGGAATTCATTTTAATAATAGAACTAAATTTGGTTAAGTAGTCGGCTACAAAACATTTTACATACTCGTAATTAAGAAAAGTATCGATTAAAAAAATGCTGCGGTCTTGTGAGTGTATAAACAGCCAGTTTGAATTAAAAAAATACCTACTAAGCGGGCCGGCCCGCGAAGGTGACGCGGTATTTTAAATTTATAAAAGACTATATAATTTGGCGGGATACTAACTCAAGCTGTACCAAAATTCAATATCTTGGTTTTATAGACTAATATTTGATTAAAAATGAGTTCAAGCGATTCTGAAATGTTGACCAAACTACTATTTTTTTATTTTCCTTACATTCGAAATGAAAAGTAGAGTGTTTAAACACGGGTGAAAGACACCAATTCCTTTCGACCCTTGTATAACAATCTACTATTGCGCACAAAGACACCACTGTCGAAAATTGTGTATTTTTGGGTATAACAGTCGATAAAAATTGTAATTGGAAACCACACATAAATAAAATTATTGTTAAAATAGATAGATTTATATATGTCTTGAAAAGAATTAGACAAACAATTAACTATGATAGTGCAATGTTAGCGTATCATGGTTACGTATCATCCATACTTAGATACGGTATTATAATATGGGTAATTCAGTAGAGTTTGACAGAGTTTTCAAAGCTCAGAAAAAATGTGTCAGAGCAATTTGTGGAGCTCATTTTCTAGACAGCTGTAAGCCACTATTTCAAAAACTAAAAATTTTACCTTTGCCGTGCTTGTATATCTTTGAAATGTGTATTTTTGTTAAGAGGAACTATAATTTATTCGAAACTACCATTACCAGACCAAATTGCCGATCATCACGCCATAAAGATAGACTTCAGCTACCACCAATAAAACTAACATTATTTAAGAAAAATACATACTGCATGGCCATTATAATATACAACCATTTACCAAATAGTGTGCAAGACCTACCGCTGACAATGTTTAAAAAATATATTTTCAAACTGCTTCTACTGAAAAGTTATTATACGATTAAGGACTATTTAGAAGATAAGTCAATAGAATCTGTAGTTTGTGAGTTAAAATAATTGACATTATAAGTATGTATAAATTTGCACGCCATCGTTTTGGCAGGATATGCAGAAACAAAATTATTGTAACACCATTATGTACCATATTCTAGCAAATAAATGTTAAAAAAAAAAAAAAGCACTTCAATGCTTTTTGCGCACTAAACGGAATAAAATTTACCATGAACAAGATAAAATGAAAATTTATTTTAAAAAGTGTATTGCTAGCAATAACTAGCTAATCAGTTATTTTTGCATGTTTTAATCCAATGAACTAATATGCAACACATAATAACAGGCAACAGTTATTTTCCCGGCTCCGGGGTTGTTTTCGTCATACTCGGGGCCTTTTCCATTTTATGGTATGTATTCCCTTCATCGGTTCGGTATTCCTTTTTAGGGTTCCGTAAGTCAAAAGGAATAAACAGAACCCTTATAGGACCACTTCGTTGTCCGCCTTTGTCTGTCTGTCACTCTGTCTAGACCCTATTTCACAGGAACGCGAAGAAGTATCAAGTTGAAATTCATATCAAATATGTAAGTCTGCGGTTCCTTGGTGCTCTAAAAAAAATCAAGCTTCTAAGTCAACGCATTAAAAATATACAGCCATTTATCCGACATATTTTGATATTCGCAAATTAAATCAAAACCTACTTCCCGTTGACGTTGACCTAGAATCATGAAATTTGGCAAAAAGCAAGTTCTCAGAGCACAAGTAAATGAATGAGTTTGAAAATCGTTAATTTGTAGTTTTAACAATTATTTTTTTTTATTTGCGATTACAAACTTACATTTGCAGTTGAAGACTAAGCATTTTCTTAAATTTCGACTATCTTAGTTTCTTATCTAATAATTTCCCTCTGACTCTGCATAGACTATTTTAAAATACTAGTAGGTACTGAAAAAGTTAAACCTATTTCGTATCTTTTGGGATAATTACTTAAATCGCGATGCAAATCTTAAGAGGCTGACAACACTTAAACCGCGGTCACTGTCAGACTGCTTAGAAAAGAAAGAGAATAGCGATGACACAACGCTGGTAATTTATTGCAAAATATGAAGCAATTATCTATTTACAAAAAATCTATTGATTGAATAAAAAAATTAAAACACTATTATGCTAATATATTGCTTGTAGAATAATCTGACAAAAAATCTGAATAATTGCATGTATATTAGTATGGTTGTTATAGTTAAAATAAATTTTTAGAGGTATCTTCGTATTTTTTTTCTATCGCTTTGAATCATATACTTTTAGGCATTGTAAAACTTCCAAAATTTGCGTTTAGGTCCTGTAGGGGACTACAAGACCTAAACGCAAATTTTGGAATTAAGTGCGATTGCAATCGATCTAGGGACTTCTCGGAGCGTGTTTAATATAAAATCTACGTTAAAGTTTATCTTAAGTATTTATCTTATTTATTTATCTTTACCATCGAGTCGACTTCTCTACTTTATATCGCATTTTTTTTCTACTTCCTTTTTACGTTATTCGTGTATTTTATAATCAATCAAAATAAATTATACGTGTATTTGTGGTGAACAATTGTTTAATATTGCTACATTACGTCCCGACGTAATGTCCCCGTAGAACCCCCGTTCGAAAGTACCAGCCCTATTTTCTACCCTACAATATGTAAGTCCTTAATACTTAACTAGTGACCCACCCCTCTTCGCAAGGTGTTTACGACTTGGTAAATCATTCGAGATTTTTTAATTTATATTTAATGGATGGATTATACACACCTTCCGGAATAATTTATGAAAATTATAGTAAAAACCGCATTAAAATCCATTGTGCAGATCAGAACAACTAAGTGGTCATACAGACACGAACAGCCACTTTATAATACTATTTATTGGGGATTTAACAGTATACAGTGTGTTCTTGAATTTTAAGACGAATATACTTACCAACTGTGATTGAATCACTTCATATTTATTTAATTTTATGTTTTTTATTTTTATTTGAAAGGTGAAAAAATAACCTATGCATTGAGTTATGGTGAATTAGTTACTTACAGGCGTAAGCAGCACTTACATAAAAAATAGCTTGTTAAATATAAGTTTTAACAAGATTTTTTACTCGCAGTGAGGATAGAAAATTAATTAGAACAAAACATTGAGTAACAAAACAAAATGGTAATCGAAATTAGAAAATTAAAATCAAAATGATTATTAGAATTAAAATTAAATATTAATTTGCAACATAACTTGGTCTTAAAACTTCATTGAGTGCGAGAGCGTACCTATAATGCTTGTTTTAGCACAAAAGTACCCATAAGATTAAACATTAATGGATGATATATCGGAACTACAGTACCCTAGGCGACAATCAATGGTATAATATTCCTACAACGCACTGGGGTTTAAGAAACACAATGTAAGTTGGCCTCGTTTCCCGTTTTATAGAATTCGTGCCTTTTAGCCAATTGATTTATCGCAAAATTGTCTCCGTTGGCAATTTATTTATTTTAAGTAAATACAATGACTTGACAGTTTGCTATGTTGTAGGTTACAAATAACTAAATTATTCATATGACCCGCTAATATATTTCATTGGTGTTCATCATTTCAGCCGAAAGACGTCCGCTGCTGAGCAAAGGCATCCTCTAAGCACCGCCACTTCGAACAGTTCTGTACTTCGCGCATCCAGCAGATTCCTGCGGCCTTCACCAAGGCATCGGTCCACTTTATGGAAGGCCTTCCAACGGTACGTCTTCCGGTACGCGGTAGCCACTCCAAAACCTTTCGGCCCCACTACCACTTAAGTTTGGCAGTTCGTTGGGCTATCTTGGCTTCGAGAAAGTGGTCGAACATCGAACCCGACTCGGCTGGGCAGCACTCGCGAAGCTACGCAATATCTCCTCGTCCCACATACAGCAGTGTCTCAAGACAAAAGTCTTTGACCAGTGCATGTTGCCAGTGATGACCTATAGCACTGAAACGTGGTTGCTTACAATGGGCGTTATTAAAAGGCTAATAGTTACTCAAAGGGCAATAGAGAGGGCTATGCTTGGAGTTTCCCTACGTGATCAAATCAGAAATGAAGAGATCCGCAGGCGAACCAAGGTTACCGACATAGCCCGTAGAATTGTCAAACTTAAGTGGCAGTGCCCACCACATTGCTCGCAGAACAGATGGCCGAAGGGGCTGAAAGTTTCTGGAGTGGCGTACCGGAAGACGTAGCGTTGGAAGGCCTCCTACAAGTTAGACCGATGACCTTGTGAAGGCCGCAGGAATCCGCTGGATGCAGGAAGCACGAAACCGGTCGAAGTTACGGTGCTTGGGGAGGCCTATGTCCAGCAGTGAACGTCTTTCGGCTGAAATGATGATGATGTCAGTTACCTTGGTTCTCCTGCGGATCTCTTCATTTCTGCTCGAAACCAGTGCTGGGGCTCTGTCTCGCATAGGGTCGCAGCATTATGCTGAGCGATGGCCGTGTTGCGTGGATGTGACGCAAATCTTCTTCCAACTTGTTATTTCATGTTTACCGCAAATAAACATAGGTATTTCCTTTTTTTTTCTTTTAAGCATAGCCTTCTCTATTGCCCTTTGTGTGACAATGCAATATATACTACAATGTTATACAGATACTTGATAATCTATGACAGCAGTAATACCTAATAATACTCTCTAATTAAAATCCATTACAGTGAGAGTTCCATATAATGATTAATTCATTAACAAATGAACGTGAAACAATTTTCGCAAACTCCGTTAATCATTAGTACTTAGTACGACTTATGAATATACTTTAGCTTAATTACTTAATCTTTTGCGCGATGTAAGCGAACCGTTTGCAAGTTTCCATAATATTTAATGTCCCACATGAATAATTCCAGGTTATCTATTATAACACGGCTTAGAACAAGCCCGCTGTAGCCGATGACGTATTTAGAATAATTTACAACGCTGATAGAATTCACTGGATTCTGTTTAAGGTCGAGATTATCCACTCTGTGGGCAAATTGAATCAGCGAGGAAAAAATTACAAAGTGTTTTTCTCAGAAAAATAAATTTGTGAATTTCTTGGTTCAAGCTGCTTTTTTAAAGGAAATTAAAATAAAATATGGTGCAAAAAAGGAATTACTAATAAAAAATAGCGACAATTTTACTATTCTTTCGAGTATCTAAGAATGTTTTAGAGTCTCCACATTTCCATAAGTCGGAGAAAAACGGCAGAATTAATATCGGATATCACAACTCATTTGTAAGTCAAATCAGTAACCGAAGAGAAATGTTGTAACTTCTAAAGACGGGAACCGCGTAACGGATGATCCAGCCCGGTTCTGCGGCTCACATTAATTTGTTACAAGCTATTACATAGATTACAGCGTGTGACTCACGACCACATAACCAGGGTAAGTTGAGCAACGAATAAATATTCAGAGGCTGACAGAAGAAATTAGTGTGATACGGATGGGGCGGGGTTACGGGATCCTGCCTGAGTAACGCTTCTCAGATGAGTAACACGGATTGTCTGGAAATTAATTAATCAAGCGATGGGCAACCTACACAACGTGGGTACGATTTACGAGTTCGTCTGTGGCCCGCCCCTCCCGCGCCCGCGCCTTTCCCGCGCCGCGTCGCGCTACCCACAAAACTACTCATCAATTTCCTCAGGACACACGACTTGGAATCCTGTTAATTAAACTATGCCACCAAATTAAAGCGGCTATACAGCTCGCGGCTTACCACTGACGAAAGTATGCACATTCCGTGTAGCTCGTCCAAAATATTCCTCGTTAATCATTCCTGGCATTTTTAATTACCTAAATAGTTTGCTTCTTACATACCCTAAGCAATATTAACTAATCAGTAACTTAGTCTGTCTAAAAAAGCTCTCATCGTAGTAAACTCGAGACAAAGTTAATCGATTAGAAGCGAATGTACGAATCAATGACCTTAATGAATCGAAAATCGCAACTTCGCCAGAGTTCATCGAACATGGAAAATTAGAAAGTAACATATAAAAAGTAATTCTATTAAAATACATATTTATATATAAGTTTCTTATTCAGTATAAGTTCTAATAGCACCTAAACTTTTTGATTAACTTGATCTAATAGGTATGTGGTTTTTTTTTTCGTACGTCGTCGGGTGCTTTCGTGAACCCATATTACGTCCTTGACAAGCTAAAGCTTCAATTTGCGAGGGGTGTGCTTATCTTTGCTTATCTAGAGCGGTTCCAATTTTAGATGTTTGAAAATGACTGAGAATAAACTGTATAACATTTTCTCTGGGATTAAAACGTTTCTGTTTTTAGAAAGGGTGAAAAAGAATAGGTGGGGTAAATACTACCACAGATGATTCTAAAAACGCGGCAACGGGGCAAAATGTACTGTCCAATGAGGCTGCTTTAAGATAGGAAGGACATTGATGCAGACACTAAGGGCAACATAAAGTACTGACCAATGAGGCTGTGCCGGCTGGCGCCGAGGCTGGGCGCGGGCGGCGAGCCGGCGGAACGCAGCGCGCCCAGCGCGCCGCCGCCGCCGCCGCCGCCCAGCGCGCCGCCCTCCAGCGCGCCTGCAACACGACATACTGTTAACCTGGCTCTTTCATCTCCTTGCTTTAAATATATGCTTAGACTGAAAACTGTGTTGACATGAGTCTTTCATCTCATACTTATTCCTAACCTTAGTTACCTATACTTATAACGGGAGTAACAAGGCGCTTAAGGAAGCGGAGAGTCACTTATACTCCCCGTCATTGTGATATTTTATTTGTACTTAAGGCTCTGACAAGAGGCAAATGACCAAAAAAGGCTTTTCTTAAGAAAAAAAATTGGCAAATCTGTATAGTTTGTGATAACGGAAAAATATATGTTAATTTTGAACATATTTCTCAGAACTTAGTTGTTACTAAAACACGTTTTGAAAAAAAAATCTCGATACAAACTAACATTAAACTTACTTTGAGTTCCAATCCAAAATATCTGTATTAAATATCAACATACGTTTCGTATTTAATTAATAACAAAAACGTCTTATTTGAATGCAGAACTTGGTTGTTTTCTATTTTCGATTAACTCAATTTTGAGTAAATGGATAATTGCTTCATATTTTGCAATAAATTATAAGCGTTGTGTCATCGCGCTTCTCTTTCTTTTCTATGCAGTCTGATAGTGACCGTGGTTGAGGTGTTGTCAGCGTCTTAACCATATCCTTACCTACCCTATCCCTGAACCTTCTGGAGATATTGAAGGTCAAAGTACCCCCACAACTCCTGTACCGTTCCATGCCCCCATAAGCACAATGTTTTGCGTACGTTACATTGCGCCCTACCGTAAGCAGAAAAATTAAAGTCGTTTCCCAGCAATTACTTTTGCTCAATGTTACCTAGTTTGATGTTCGGCTCCCTGTATTATGGCAGGGATTCTTAACCTGGGGTCCGTGACTCAGATACTGAAGGTCCATGAAGACCTTAAAAAGACTGCGCGTGATCAGTACCAATGTGAAACACTCCAGAACTCTTTTGACGGGTATTTTTGTCCAGAAAACTTTAATCAGGAGACATGGGACAGAGCGAAGTCTGTTTATGATTAATATTAACGTCATAAATGACGGACAACTTATCAAAGGCGACTTGATTGATTTAAGAAAGCAGTGTTCAAATTCAAATTCATTTATTGTTTGTCACAGGTGAAATATCAGTTCTTATAGTTATTATAATAAAGGTTCGCTGCAACATACTCGTACCTATAAGGTGTACAATATTTCATGCTTGTTCAATAATTGTTATTAACATTAAAATCATTATACGTCCTAAGTCAACGTACATCATTCATCATGCATTAATATAAGTTGTTTATTCACATAGTCAGATTTAAATTATTCATTCATACAAATTAAATTACTCGTTATGATAGCTTATCTAATTATGCAGTCACCAGTATTTTTGTCATTAAAAAAGTCATTGGCTTTACTTATCAAGAATTCTTTTAGTTTCTTTTTAAAACTATCAAAGGTTACATTGTTTTTTACATAATTTGGAAGTTTGTTATAAATTTTTGCACCTGTACCAAAAATACTCGTTTTAAACTTAACTGTCCTACATCTAATTCCCCTTAATTCATTTTTATACCGTGCACTTCGCAATGTGTCATAATTATTAATGTCGCGTTTTATCATTACTGCTGCTTCATAAATATATAATGAAGGTATAGTCAAAATGTGTAATCTTTTAAACTCTGTCTAGTGTTGCTGGCGGAATTCAACGCTAAAGATATTTGCAACTTTTGGTTAAGTCTCGGACAGGTTTACCACCCTCTACTAGTGAAACTAGTTATGTCGTTCTTAGTGCCATTTGCTACTACATACAGTGTGGCGATAAAGTTATCACATTCATTGAAACCTCATATTCTACATTACGAATTTTAAAAGTAGACAATTAAAATAATTAATATAGATCGGTATCTATATTAATTATTTTAATTGTCTACGTTTAAAATTCGTACTCGTTTCGTTCCGTACCGGTACCGTAGGACCTTCTTTTTAGGGTTCCGTAGTAAACAAGGAACCCTTATAGTTTCGCCATGTCCGTCTGTCTGTTTGTCTGACCCCACAGTAGCTCAGAGACGCTTAGTACTAGAAAGCTGTAATTTCGCATAAGTATACCTTTTATTTAGTGTAGGTACCTCCCTTGCACGTAATGTGGGGATGATATTTCTTTTTCTTGTCTTCCCCTTGGTGTGGGGTATCGTTGGATAGGCCGTTCAAAAATATTGCAGGTCTGTGAACACCACTTTTCGATTCAAGGATCCACGTGCTAATTTTTGTTAGACAAGTGTGTGTGTGTGTGTGTCCCCTTGCCAGCTAAATGGTTGTTTATGGAGATTCGAAAAAAATCATAGCAGTAGTACATATAATGAAATTAAAAGGACAACTATCACGGCTTAGTAGGCTTTACAAGTCAACGTGTTATAGTCGACCAACTTCTCTAAGGCGGCTGGAGGTGTCTGTCAGACTTCTACTAACTAAAACCACCCCGTATTCGCACTCTTCAACGTAGCCCCCGACTGGTGCCGGCCCGCCTTTGCAGGCTTCGTCTGATGAAGCGAGGACAGTACAATCTCTACTGTTGTCAAAACAATAATGAGTCCAAACGGTAATATTAATATTTGGTAATCATTTAGACTGATTGTAACTTACACGACACAAGATTGACAGACACACCAACTCTTAACTGTAACATAACTGAATCAAGCTACTTCATTAAGAATTAAGAGCGCATTAAGACAGCTAATGGGCCGACAATTTAGAACATCAAATACGGGCAAAGTGAATATGATTGAGCCGAATAGGGAATACTGACGGTAGAGAAAAATACTTTGGAAGTTAATCCCCCTTACTCATGTAAGATAACTTAATAAATTAGAAAGAAGTAAGATAATAAGTAACATAACTTAATAAAAGAGGGGTTAAACGTCTTCTAAATGGCACCTTCCTCATTCATAAACGATTGGAACTGAATGTCCACAAATTAACAAAAAAATATTGTTAGGCCTACGAAAACATTTATTTTTAAAGCACTTACTAGTGCTATGTTTTAGTGATATTGTAAATCTATAAAAAAATAATTAAATAAAAAGCTTTTATTAATTCCTTACGGTTACAACTGGCCAAGTGGTAACGGCCACGACTTACGAGTTGTAGATCGTAGGTTCGAACCCAGACAGGCGCTTTACTTTGTGTAAATTATTTCAACACCACTGCTCTCAAAACGGTGAAGGAAAACATCGTGAGGAAACCGGCATATCCTAGAACCAAAAATTCGAAGACATGTGACATCTACCAACGCGCACTGGGCCCGCGTGGTGGATTACGGCCCCCTCCCTCTCACAGAGGAGGCCTGTGTCCCAGTAGTGGGAACATTATAGGCTGATCACTGTACAGTTACAACAATATAAAAGGTTTACATAGAAAAATATTTTTAAACATATTAGGGTGTTAGTAGTAAAATCTGAACTTTATATTTTGTTATTATTGTGTGTTAATATCTATCGCTTATGTTTCCTCTACGTATGTAAGGACCGCTTGAGGCTGTATAGACCCCTCCTAACGTGTCTATTCATCTCGTAGTCTGGCTGTTTTGTCCAATTTTGACCGTTATATACCGTCTGCCTCTCTTTCTTTTCTTATTTCTGGAGGTCCGATGTCTAAAATCTATACATATTATAAATTGGAAGTCGCTTTTCGTATCTGTCTGTGTCACCGCGTTATTTCTTCAAAACTATGCAATGGATTTTGATGCGGTTTTTACCATAATTTAGAGAATTTAATCTGGAGGGTAAATAAATGTATAAAATGAATATTAAACTTACATATAATAAAGAAATCTTGGTGTTTTGTCAAGTCCTAAAAGCAGCGGGTTGCTTGTGTAAAATAAATCCTTTAAGTAATTTATTTTACTAATACCGTTACCAACATAATATTGTACCAGGACACATCATCGACATAGCCCGCTTTCCACAGTTAACTCTTACAACTTGTTCGCTTCGAAACAGCATTGGAAAAAGCTTTCCTCCGAGCAACTTTTGAACAACTCTTTTGGAATCAGTTCACTTCTTTAGAGCCTAATACTCGGTAATGAAATTCATTCCTATTAGTAAGGAGATCAGATGCTTGCAGTATGTTATATCTCTTTCTATATGTTTGCAGTTTTTACTACTATATCGTACCTACGTACCCCATTATTCCATATGCCTCGAACACACCCATGGATATCGAATACACCTAATCAGGTATTGTTTAACTTTAGCAGGTTGATTGATCATTTAGCTTAGTATTATTATAAGCATATAATTATGAATAGCAGATTTTTACGAGGGTCGAAAGAAATTAATTCTTATGTGAGGATTTTTGACGGCCGAGCGCAGCGAGGGCGGCTATAGTCCGAGTGGGAATTGGTGACTTGCACCCGTGTTAAACACTCTTCTAGGTATTTTTTAATTCACACTGACTGTTTATACACTCATCTGCTGTAAACAATTAAAAAATATATCGATTAAAAAAAAAGAAAAATGCTGTGGCAAGACCGCAGCATTTTTCTTTTTTTAATCGATATATTTTTAAACTAAGTAAAATTTGTCGTAGCCGACTACCTAACCAAAAGTTCTATTTTTAAAATTCATTACCGCCATAGAGAGGGAAGCAATTACTAAGTATAAGAGTCTTTCCCGCTCAAATGTGGGGAGCAGCGTCTTCCACCCGCTACTCGGATCAAATAAACACTACTTTGTCACGTCAAGTAGATCCTTAGACACTTTTGGACTTCAAAACTTTTTCTATTAGCCTAGTTAAATTTCTCAGCTTGAAACTGGAAAGGACAAACAATGTATTCAGTCGTTTGGCGCAGACGGCCGCTCTGAAGGGACCCATAAAAAATTATATGACGTTATAAAAGCGATATTTTTCATTAGAAGTGCTGCCAACTATTTTCGGAGTTCCTGCTAGGTAATGGTGGTCGGACTTTAAAAAACGTTAAAATCTGAGAACCATAATATGAGAACCAGAATAATCTCAAGTTTCTTTCATATTTTACAAAATATTTTCGCGAAATGTGTATAAATATCAAGTATCAAATCAAAAATGTATGTGTGACATAGTTATTGAAAATACTTTCTTTAAACATCGACCGTATATAATTTATGTCTTGAAACATAGACATATTTAACACGATTCGTCCATTAACCCACTAGACTTATATGAGATGATGTACAAAAATAGCCTTGGATATTGATAGGTCTGTTCGGTTTCCAATAACGAGATGATAAGGCTCAGGATAGGATGGCGCTAGATCGACGTGACGACTCTCCGGGGACTCGTCGCCGACGACATTTTGCTTTATGTGCTCTAATATGGGCGATTCGTTACTCCGCCTCCGTCGTGTTTGCGGACATCGTGTTGGTTGAGTGTAATGTGGACATAGCTTTATTTTCGAATCGGATTTAGATAAAGAAAACTTTAGTCGGACCGGATAAAGTCAAAAACTTACATCTCATTGATTATTTTCTCAACGTAATAATAACCTTATTAAATCTGAATTTAATATTTTCCTGTAAATCTACAGACATTGTTGGCTTTACAGCAGATTCAGCAATTCTTTTTCAACATAAAACTTATATATGTATGTTCAATAAACTGCATTGTTTTACTAGCAACACTTTTCTTAGTAACTCGTGTACACACAATATCAAGTTAACAACATCAAAACTTGGCGACAGACTTGGTAACGCCCTCCGGGACCAACGCGTACTTCATATATTCCTACCAAAAATTACTTCTCTTAAACCAAAAAGATGGCGGCAGAACCACGTTTTATGCATTGTAGATAAAACAAGAAAATATGGTTGTAATATGTAGGTATATAGCAAAATGGCCAATAACGCGGTTTCGCCCGATGTGTTTTATGTTTTCTTTATTTACTCCAAAACAGATAGGTAGTAAAGTTTAATGTTCTATTATAAATTATGTTATGATGATCTTGTTTTTTACACACGGTTACTTTTCTGTGTATCTTAGAAGGCACCTTTAGACATACCCTACGTCCAATTGTGGTGAAGGAAATGGCAATATAAGAAAGAAGTTTCCCAAAGTACAGCCTTGAATGTTTATATAACATCTTTAGTGAATTTATCGTCGTAATTATTCCACATTCCTATACATATGTTCCATTTTTATGCCCATTGTTACGACGCCATGGCAACACATGCTCAAAATAATTTAGTTTTTATGAATCCCCGTGATTATTGGGCCGTTTGTTATGTGACCTTACTTCGTAGAGACACTTAGGAACCTACTTTAACTAAAGACCATATCTAATGTTTTTCTTATTTTGTATAAGGTAAAATTTTTTTGGCTTTTGAAATAATCCCGTCGTTGGTGTACTTTGTGTTCCATATCGGCTCGGTCGGCTTCGCACGAAGGCAATTATTTTGTGACAGCAATCTGACTTGCTCCGCTTTTGCGTGCTCCGCTCTCTATTGTGGTCGTCTTATCAATACACCAGTTTAACAATGAAACGTTTTTCCATGAGAACAATATTGTTTCCAGTTTTTAGGACAACGTTTATAGCCTTTAACTATAGAATTGTCAAATTAAGCGCGGCGAGCAATGCTCAGGCTGGTACTAAAACGCACTTATTTATATTTAAGCTTTAAATGCATTTAAAGCAATTCCATTAAATAAGTAATTCATAAAAAAATATTTCAGAAAACATCCTCGTAAACGTCGAACAAAAGGGTCTAATAAGCCTTTTGATATCGAAAACGCCATAAATTTTAGATACCATTAAATTACCTTTCCGAGAGAAGACGGGCCAGGGGGGCAACCACGGCCTCTTATAGAGGTATTATTTTAATATTATATCAGTATGAGAATGAGATGAAGCTATACAGGGAGTATAGTTCCATCTCTTTCCCACTGTGAAGCAATATTAAAATAATACTGCTATAAGAGGTGGTGGTTGCCCCCTGTAAGCATTTTCGGTAAGCTTTTTACCAAGCTATAATTATTTGTTAAAAAGATACTCCGCTGGCTTTGCATATACTGCAAACAAGATAAGAAAACGCTTAAGAAATCTGCACATGCATAATGAAGTTTATAAGCACTTATCCAGTGTGGGGGCTAGCAGCACTTTCATTTAGTGACATTTTAACATAGCAACTTCTATGAAGAGCTCAATGAAAATGCAAAGTGAATGTAGTCGAAACATTTACTCATATTTACATATTCAACATTCGCCTCGCTCTGAATAATTTATTATTCATTTCGTTAAATGTAAAAATCTAGTAACATCGTGTTAAACATGTTGCAGTATTGCGTATCAATTAGATAAACCTTATGGTCTGTTCCAACAGTATCTGAGAAAAGTGTAAACAAACCCTGTTCCCGTTACATTCTTACGGAAACACTCACTAAAGCGAATTAGAAACGTTATACCTCACCATTTTTTCCAACAATTATTGTTTAAATACATAATCAGCCTATAATATTCCCACTGCTGGACGCCTGTGTGGCTTCCTCTCTGTGAGAGGGAGTGTGCCGTAATCCACCACGCGGGCCCAGTGCGGGTTGATAGATGTCACATGTCTTCGAATTTTTGGTTCTAGGACATGCCGGTTTCCTCACGTTTTCCTTCACCGTTTTGAGAGCAGTGATGATGAAATAATTTACCACCTACCTAACCTACGATCTACAACTCGTAAGTATTTGAATAACATTATTCAATTGTAATTTAAATATCATCCACGAAAATTGTGGTTATACAATTAACCTTAACTGTCAAATGAAAAATATCTTTAAGGTGATGTAAAATTAGAATTGTGAAATGTAAATTTAGTATTCAAATAATCAAACCAAGCACACAATTTGTAAGCGGCACTACAAATTAGCAACAATAAGTACGTTTGCTGATCCATTTGTTTACATTTTCACAAGTTACTTTTGGAACAGACCATAGACTATTTATCTTTGAAGGTACACTAATTAATATAGTTAATCTCCCTCCCCCTGCTACAGCCAGATTAATCGCTACTGTTTTATGCAAGCGATCGATCTATATACTCCTTTGGGAAATCTTGCAAGCCGATTACATAAACAATCATAGTAAGTAATCATTATATAATAATCATTCGTAACTAGATTTTCCTGGAATAATTATTTACCTTAATGTCCAAGTTGCCTCTGAAATATATTTATACATACATACATACATACATAAACTCACGCCTTCTTCCCATGGGGGTAGGCAGGAACTATAGAACGCCACCTGCTACGCTCCTTACATACTCCTTTTGCTTCGTTTACGTTCATACATCTGGTCATACACGCACGCCGGTTGCGAGTACTACGCACCTGACCTTTTTGAATAATATCATTAATGAGGTCACTATGTGTCTTCCTGGGGCGTCCCCTCCCTGCATTTCCAGTCACATCTGCCTTGTAAATACCTTTTGTTAGTTGCTTTTCATTCATCCTCTCAACATGACCAAACCATCTAAGCATACTCTTTTCAATTACATCTTTTCTTTTTTCATTCTTTTTAAATACATTTACACCGTACTGATATTTTCTATTATATACGCACACCATAATCTCTCACAAATTCTATTTATATCCCATCTCAAAGAGGATAATACAATAGCAAAACGGAACAGCAGGCGCGGATAGCAACCATTTCGTAATAAATTCACGACAGTCTCAGACCACAATCTTTGGGAACATTTAGAGGCACTTTAAACTACATCAAATATTCTAGAACTAAGCCTCAGTACGGCTGCGAACAAATAAACTACTCAATTACGTACTTGGACTGCAGATATTAAATTGTTCATTTATATTGACGATAGTATTAGGGTCAGTTCACACCGAAGCGCAAGACGAAGCAATGCTGCGCGTACATTTTATGATAGCGATATAATATAAAAGACTTAACTAATGTAGAAAACTGGCAGAAACTAAAGAAATAAGTAGTAGGTATCCATTGTGGGGTGCGGCCGCAACAGCATTCATGCCTTTGAACGTTTCCACTGCTGCATGATTCACGTACTGACTAATGTTAGGATATTGGTGCCGATTCCCTTGTTCACAAACTAAACTAAATTTAAGTTCAGTGTATCTTTTTCTTTGTATTTCATTAAGATGAGGACAGAAGATAAATTTTAGTTTAGTCCTGTCACTTTAATCAGCGCCTGTCACTACTCCATACAAGTTTAGACGTGATTAAAAACTTGCCTACTAAAATTACGTCAAGCGCTGATTAATTTGACAGGACTAAACTAAAATTTATCTTCTGTCCTTTTCTTAATGAAATAGAAAGAAAAAGATGCGCTGAACTTAAATTTAGTTTAGTTTGTGAACAAGGGAATCGGCACCATTATCATATTATTATTTGTGAATTTTGTACGTGATTCTTTAATTTTATTCATCATTTTTAATTAATTTAGTTAAATTATATGATCCAATAATTATTGAAATAAATAAATAAGAGTTATAATAATAATTGTACTTAATTTAGTGTTTGTTTGTCTCCTTTGTTTGTAGTAGGTAGATAAAGTAGTAAACAAATAAACAAATTCCTACAACTTCTTTTCCGCACAAAAAAGTACCTGAATACAAATGTTTGTACGAGCGCAAAAGCGAACTGGATACGGTTCGAAGTAAGCCGCGTAGCGCTACGCTGCGGAACGCCTCGCGCCGGTCACCGCGAGTGTATAAGTAATTAATCTACACACACGCAAGCCGCAGCGCAAGCATCGCGTGGCGTCGCATCGCATCTCAATGTGAACGGAGGGTCTGTTCTACGAACGTAAATTACTTACCGGTAAACCTCTTATTTATTGCTCAGTTTTCCCCCACGTTTCCCTACTATTGAATTTTCTGACTATTTCAGTTTAATTATTAAGTATCTCTCATTTTATTTTATGTCGGTTGTAAGCATGGAACCGTTTAGTTGATTTAATTAAATTGAAAGTCGGTTAAACTACGTGAGCGGTAGAACAAAGAACGAAAGCCTCAATTTTTTCATTAAAACATTGAAATTCTTTTTGCCATCTGGCTTTGCAGTAGAGAAATTCGGTCTTCCAGTCATTTGGGGATCAACATCTATACATATCATACGTAGTATGAAATGAAGTCGCTTCTCGTGTCTGTCTATGTGACCATATACAATGGATGTTGATGCGGATTTCACAAACATTTAGAGCATTTATTCCAGAACGTTTTTTTTTTCTTTAGTGACATTATACTTTATTTTATTAATATTTGCATGCCATTGTTTAAGGCAAACGTGATGATCTGTTTTATCTGTAATTTTAACATCGCTTGCATGCTAACAATTTGTGTTGTATGTATTGTACTCATATGACATCATCTGCCTGCCTTTTCCCAACTATGTTGGGGTCGGCTTCCAGTCTAACCGGACGCAGCTGAATACCAGTATTATACATGGAGTGACTCCACAACCCAGTTGCTGGGTAACACGATACCCCTTGGTAAGACTGGTTGTCATACTTTCGGGCTTCTGAATACCCGTAAAGACCGTCAAAGATCTACAAATGACAGCCGAGACCAACGGCTTAACGTGCTTTCCGAGGCGCGGAGAGGTCTTGGTATTTAAAAATGGCCACCCATCCACGGACCAACCGCGGCAAGCGTAGCTTAACCTTATCGATTGACCCGTGCGGCTGTTATTACTTAGCCACAAGTATGTATTGTACTCATGTTTGAGCAAATAAATGATTATCTTATCTTATATTATATTTCATTAATATCTAACTCAGTTAAAGCACATAAATATCGATATTTTGACATTTCGCCATTGCACCCGTGTGAAGACAGCTGGATCGTTAACTATTAATATATAGACGACAGAATGAGCGAAACGGAATAGTCGACTTCAGACATTTTGCTTCTAATAGCATACACGATCTTTAAGTAGAGCCACATACGTTGCGGTTGCTATGCTTACAATACACGTTCACATATTTAACTCTGAACACCGTATATCGCTAATGCTTAGAGAATCATCATCATCATCATCATTTCAGCCGAAAGACGTCCACTGCTGGACATAGGCCTCCCCAAGCACCGCCACTTCGACCGGTTCTGTGATTCCCGCATCCAACGGATTCCGGCGGCCTTCACAAGGTCACCAGTCCACCTTGTAGGAGGCCTTCCAACGCTACGTCTTCCGGTACGCGGTCGCCACTCCAGAACCTTTCGGCCCCATCGACCATCTGTTCTGCGAGCAATGTGCAGCGGGCAGGGCACATTGCTCGCTTGAAGAATATACCTACTATAATCACAAAATCCCAGTTGCATCGCAGTTAAATGGAATTAAACCGCTCTTAAGGAGCTTCGTGTCTTTCATCGGCCTAATACCTACATATACATAACCTACATATCTGCCTACTCCACATAAAAGGCGTGGGACCAAACATAATATTTCTTAATACTTATAAGAAGTATGATATACGTTCCACTCGATCCATTAACACTCATATACCGAACAAGAAAGCCTAACATGAGTACAAAAATAAGTAGTAAGTCACTGATTAGTGACTACAGAGTTCTGTCCCCTAAACCCAAAGTTGGAACTACGCCAGTTCTGTTAAAAGATGTTAATGACATATGTAACAACAAGTGCGAATCGGACTCGCACACGAAGGGTTCCGTACCACATTTTTAAGGTTTTGTAGTAAACAAGGAACCCTAATAGTTTCGCCACGTCCGTCTGTCTGCCTGTATGTTCCCGTCGTAGCTCCTCTGAGCTACGGCGCGAACAGACAATAGTACTAAGCGTACTTTCTAGTACTAAGCGTCTCTATGCTTAGTACTAGAAAGCTGTAATTTGGCATACATATCAATCACGCCGACAATGTGGTAAAATAAAATCTTGAAAATAAAATCTTTACGGTTCCCTTGCACGTAATGTGAGGATGATGTTTTTTTTTCTCGTGTACCCCATGTTGTGGGGTAGACGACCATGGTGTGGGGTTGGATAGGCTGTTTAAAAATATTGTGGGTCTGCGAACACTATTTTGGATTCAAGGATCCGTTTACGTAATATTCATTTAGTAGTAATATTAATATATTATATAATAAATATAATATATACAGGGTGTCCCACGACTTTTCCACATGGAGGGAAAGTACTCGTACCATAAATACAGTAAATAGAAAAAAAATACTGAATTAAGACTTCATTTTTATTTTAAAAACAATAAGAATTTCATTCAAAGAATTTTAAATAAACGCATGTCTGGACCGGGAATCTAAGCTAAATGTTGCCTTCATGTGGCAAAGTCGTGGGATGACCTGTAGGTATATCTAGTAAGGATACGGGTTTGGTTTTTGAATAAAGCAGCCCTTTAAATCGGGAATAGACGCCAATTTAATATTGTTAATACCTAAAGACCAAATTCTGTAAAGAAATGATTTGTGGCACAATGCGAACAAGAAAAGCCCATAAATGATAATGAAGTAACTGATGACGCCGATTCATTTTAACCTCTCTCCCCGAGTTTGTCTAGTTCACACGTTCTTATTAGGGTTCCGTACCCAAAGGGTGCCAACGGGAACCTATTACTAAGGGTTCGCTATCCGTCGGTCCGTCTGTCACAGGGCTGTATCTTTAGAACCGTATAGGTAGACACTTTAAAATTTCACCGAGTGTGTACTACTATGACCGCTACGACAACTAATAAAATAAAAAAAGTTAAAACTGAAAGGGACAAGAAAAGTTTAAATAAAAACCGATATACGTCATGGTCAATTCTCCAAGTGCAAATTTGAGTTTGTCGACTATTACTGGAAGAACAGGTTTTTCAACAACAATGTTAAGTTTGTTTTTGGAATAAATTCGTCCAAAGTAATCTCAACTACGAAACCCTTCATTGTGCGTGGTCCGACACGCAATTGGCCGGTTTTTGTTTGTTATGCTTTCACGCTAAAACGGCTAAACGGATTTTGATGAAATTTGGCACATAGGTTGACCATGACCTGGATTAGAACATTGGATACTTTTTATGCCGACATTCTTATGGGATCGAGACTTACGCGGATGAAACCACGGGGCGCAGCTAATGTTTTATAATATCGATCTCGTATCATTATTTCCTTTCATTCGTCTAATTCTGAGGTTACCCCCTACAAATACTATCACAAAACCTCACCCTGTATACCAGAGTTCCATTACTCAGTAGCCACAACAATTCAAACTTGCAACTATGACAAAGACTGATCGGTTTCCTGAAGTTAGCACCATGTTACTGAAATTCCACATGGACTTAGACTGATAGATTTTCTACATATATGTGCATCACGTGTGTGGTATCTACATCACCACATGCAAAATACGCAACACACTGACGTCCTGCATCGCGCAAGCAGAGTTTACCGCGCAACTAGCATATATACAATATCCCGACATCAACCGTAAGGCAGTTGCCCACCAGACTCGACACCCGTCTGGTCGGAGGATCCTCTTTTTACTATGTATGCCTCAAAGAGATGTCGTCAGCACATATAGAAGAGGTCCACTAGGGCCGATGCCTGCCAGGGTCGCGGGAAGGTACTTATGGGTCACCGAGGCCCCCGCAACACAGGCAACAGGAAGGAATACGGTTGGGTTTTAGTCAGTAAGAGTCTGACACACCCTCCCGCTCCGCCCAGAGCGGGAGAAGTTATTTGATGATTTCCCAACTAAAAAAAAAAAAAAAGGCAGTTGCCCACCAGACTCGACACCCGTCTGGTCGGAGGATCCTCTTTTTACTATGTAGGATGAGTGAACTTTACACCCTGTTCCTCATGACTGTGTTCAGCAGGCGACCACTTATTTATATAAAGGGTTACCAAGTAAACAAATACACAGCTTAAACCCAAAGTCTTTGTCATAATATAGATCTCGCATGTAGGAAATATAGGAAATATATATATAAATATAGGAAATATATATATAAATATAGGAAATATATATATAAATATAGGAAATATATATATAAATATAGGAAATATAGGAAAGCACGGCACTATCAATTTACAAATTAGCATTCTAGATCATTATTGGTACATTACAAAATATATTTTAAACATCAAACAGTAAAAACACATAAAAATTAAAATTAAAAAATGTTGAATACTACGTCATAACTTATAAATGCTGGGTTTGCCACTACATTTTATTAAATATACTTTTCAATTTACCACCGAAATCATCCAAGATTGCAACTGTGGAACAAGTCATTGCATCTTCTGAGGAATTTCATAATAGTCGTAATATAGCGTGTTTCCTGAGGCACGTACCGGCTGAAACGACTCATAAATAGGTGCACCGCCACCTTCCGTGGCACGTGTTACTTACTTCATAGACCAAGTAGATGAAAACTAAAGAGCCAGGAGTGTATCCCATGCTGCTAGCTAAGTGACGGAGAAAATTAATAAGAAGTGTGCGGGTTCCGAAATGTTGAGAATTTATTCAATTACGTTATGGCATTAAATCGAGAGGAGATAACAGTCATGTAGATGTAGTATATGTATAATGGGTTTCCCACATTGATAAATTATTTATATTTCTGTAAATTTGTTGTCAACAATTAGAAATAGGTTAAAATTGACTTCCATGATTTTATTGCATTGTTAGTTATAAGGAAAGGTAACCCACCAAAAACATTTTCATGTAAAATGTTGCCAAGACGAGACCACATGGCTCGCACTGTCAAAAAGTTATCAAATCTCATGTAGAGCCAAGCTTCTAACCCTACACACCTTAGAAGCTGTGGCTCTACATGAGATTTGATAACTTCTTGGCAACATTTTACATAAATAAAATAAAATGTTTTTGGTGGGATTTCACTTCTTTTTCTTCTTCTTCTTCACTTCTTGCTATGACAAGCAACTTACAAAAAGAAGTGAAATCCCACCAACCCCAAAAAAAATGAAAAAATATAAAACAAAATATTATTTTTTTGTCATACGAGTGAGTCAGTGACGAAATCGGAGTTTTAGATATGAATACAATCTGAAGTATAAGAGCTATGCAATTGAAACTTAAATATTATATGTTTAATAAGTTTACTATTGACATCATATTCCGAGAATTTTGTGTATCTGGTGTGATCCAAACCCAAGTTTCAAAAAAACGACGAAGCTCTTCGAGAAAAGGTAGGTACTGCCGTTGCACTTCGCTTAGTTCGCTTATACACGGCAAAATAAATAATAATATTTTAAAACAAGATGAGGTCGGACTGCTAGCAATCTTATAAAAAAGGTATCACTTGGCAAATGAGAGATGAGTACGAGCCCCAGTTGTCAAGCGAACTTAAACGAACCTCAATGATGAATTACAACAGATATTCCCAAAGAAGTGATATCAGTCCCAATTTGGTCCAAGTAATCCGGTTAAATACAAACCGACTAAAACAAAGTTTAAAAAGGTAAGAACTAATACCGGGAGCTAAAATAAATAACACAAGTGACCAAGTAAATTATAGAGCTGCACAGTGGATTCAAAGCGGATGTCAGTCATATCCGGGGCTGAGCGGCGACCGTTGATTAAAGTATAAATTACAAATCGTAGCGGCAACGTGCATACATAGCAATGTGTATGTTGAACATACAGAAAACTGTATAAAAAAATATCTGATTTTTCTGTGATAACGAGATTATTTTCAGGCCCTTTTTTGGGTGGAAAATTATCAAATAACGTGGAGGATGTGTCAGACTATTATTACTGACTAAAACCACTCGTGTTCCTTCCGTTGCCTGTGTTGCCAGAGGCCATGGTATACCTTTCGGACTTTTCCGCGACCCCGGCAGGCATCGGCCCTAGTGGACCCCTACACTTGTGCTGACATCTCTTCGAGGCGCGCGTGGAACACAACGCGCCGTCTACCCGGGCCTGGTCCTTATCGGATGGCGAGCTACCCATTGCTCACCGTTCGCAAGCCCGTATTTTCAGGCCCCATCGGCATACCAGCGCTGCGACACTTATTTTTAAATGTCCTTTTGGCCTCATACAGGACCTTTTAAATACTTTTACTTATACTGCTTTTTTTTTAATACTTTGGGGGTGAAAGATAGCGTTACAGTTGACAGTCTGCCCTTGTCCCATGGTACTTGTTGTCCCCACAAGTAACATGGGACAAGGGCAGAGAGATGATGATGTTTCTATGATTGTGTTTAGTTGTGATCTTCCTATGTGAGTCCCAATAAACATTTTTTCTTTCTTTATTTATTTTACAGAATCTCAAAATGTGTATCCTACCATACCTAATGCTTACTTGGAATTTTAAACTCTTCTTTCCTGTTCTTAATTTATTATCGTCACGTAATTTTTGGTTTTGACGTTTGTTCCTTTGTATTGCTGACCTATTTTTTTGCTTTGTATTTATTTTTTCTTTAAATTATATCAAGCTGAGACAATATAGGATTTGTTGATTGAGTTTTATGAAAATATATATTTATAAAATCCAATTATTACATCTTTTGTTACACGTTTTGTTTTTATAATAAACAGAGTTCACTACTAAAATCGGTTAACCTCATATCTAATGAACCAAAGTCCATTCTAAAGAACAAAAGCTTGACGCTGAATTCTGCGACTCTTCAAAAGGACTTGCAGAACCTACCTTTACCTTACCTTAGCTTATCTTAGAAGGTAAGGTAGGGTTATCACCAGAAAACGATGTCATGCGATATATGATTGTATGTTTAAAGCATCATAGAACTCTCCTATTCCTGATGAATGGGATGCTATTAGTAGAAATTGGGCGTAAGCCTCCGACCGGATCGCTCTGAGCGCTTAATTCGGACCCACCAATGCTGATTTATATTCCATCTGATTATCCGGATTTCCCTTTTTTCAATTTGAATTTCTTTATTCGCCTAATGGCAAATTAAGCGGGATGTTGATACCTTATCTCCGAATCTACGGAATACTTTTAATATTTATACCTGTTGGATGAATAAATCCTACAATTCAATGTATTTCTGTGAGTATTTAGTTAAAGTTTTCCTGAAATACCTACATAATAGTTTCATAGTGCTTTCATCAGTTCGAATTTCAATATCAAATATACAAAAGGTCCTAGTTAAATATAAAATCGAATTCACAAACGGTTTGCGTTGAAATTTCATTTTCCCTTCGTAACGCGGAATAAAGGTTGAAATAACTATTCTGGGTATCGGTAACTATGAAATTTAATATAACTCTGAAATTCTATATTGTTGAAAGGAAAACTGTCAGGTGGCTTTATAAAACATTATACATATTTAAGTATAGGTACGTTATAGGAATTCATTCCATTTCCTACAAAATTATTATCATGATTAATTTCTATAAATTAAACTACTTTTTGATAAAATAGGTCCGGAAATTGTTACTCCCTAATTCCAATTTCCAATTCCGATTCCCGGCCACCGTAGGCGCGGGCTTGCGGACGGTGAGCAATGGGTAGCTCGCTGTCCGATAAGGACCAGGCCCGGGTCGACGGCGCGTGGTGTTCCACGCGCGCCTCAAGAAGATGTCAACACAAGTGTGGGAGACCACTAGGGCCGATGCCTGCCGGGGTCGCGTGGAAGTTCGAAAGGGTTACCGAGACCCCTGGCAACACAAGCAACGGAAGGAATACGAGTGGGTTTTAGTCAGTAAGAGTCTGACAATTCATTCCATTTCCTATAAAATTATTTTCATGATTAAATTCTTATAAAAATTGTTCCTCCCTAAAAGTATCAGCGAGGCATATCATAAAAAATGATGGGCAGTCGAGTATGAAATATATTTAGCTAGGTTAGTATGTACACGTTGATTTCACTGACCTCTGTAATCAGATTACTGCGCTAGCATTTAATTAAGCGGATATGAGTTTCCAGATAGATCACGACTATCGACTTAAAGGCACGAGTGCCTATATTAAGCTCATGGACTCACTGCGCACGTGGTAAGACTTATAGCATTTTTATGTGTACAACTATCCGATCGTTCGAAATAGAAATATAACATTTATTGCTATTGAGAATCTTGTCCAGAACAAGGCACTTATACAACTTGTCATGATCATCATCCATCATCAGCTCATAAAGAGGAAAGATTTGATTTTTTGTTTGTTTATTTGTAATGGATAAACTCAAAAACTTCTTAACTGATATTAATAACTATTTCACCTATAGAAAGCTACATTATCAGCGAGTAACATGGGCTGTATTTTATTTCCAAAAATATTGAGATCCATAAGAAAATTACAATAATGTAACCCAAATAATGCACGCCAAATAATGATAACTTTTGATACCTTATCAAAAGTTGTCATTATTTGGCGTGCGCTGCGAAAACTATTGATGATACATTAAATAATGTACCAAAGTTTATAGTACTCATCATTACCCACAAAAAACTCCTTGAGGTTATATGTCTAACTATTATAGTTAAGTTTTTTTGTTAGTTAATAGTTTTTTGTTAAAATACTCGTATGTCAATCAAAACACGGGTAAAATCGAAAGATGATGGCAATCGTATCATGATATTTATCCTTAACCATTAAATAGTTTCATAATCAAGGTTGATGTTCATGTAAATTCCTCTTTAAGTATTTGAATCGGATCTTCGTTTAAAAGTTACGACGGGTTTAGAAATGCTAAAAGTAAGAAAAATGCTGTGTGAGCGAACAGCCCTACGCTTTTTTTTTTTTTTTGATTGTGAAATCATCAAATAACTTCTCTAAGGTGTGTCAGACTGTTACTGACTAAAACCCACCCGTATTCCTTCCGTTTCCTGTGTTGCCTCGGTAACCCTTTAGTACCTTCCCGCGACCCCAGCAGGCATCGGCCCTAGTGGACCCCTACACTTGCGCTGACGACATCTCATTGAGGCGTGGCATACAACGCGCCGTTGACCGGCGCCTGGCTCTTACCGGACGGTGAGCTACCCATTGCTCACCGTCCGCAAGCCCGCGCCTACGGTGGCCGGAAAGCCGCCAGGGATTCCCGACGCCCAGGGCGTCCCCTGCGGTGGCTTGGGGCGAGAGGGCGCGAAATTTGCCTTTCCCTCAACCGTCCCGCCTCCTCCTTCGCGAGCATTACTGCTTTTCAGAAGGAGGTGACAGCTGCCCATGCCCTCTCGCTCCGTACCATGGCCTGAACCAGGGCCGGACGCGAGAGATCTCTGCCGCCGATCGCCTCCACGAGGACACGGCGGTGCTCTGCCCAAGCCGGGCACACCTCCACCGTGTCCTCCGAGCGATCCACACAGTGGTGACACCTGGGCGTTTCCTCCCGCCTTATCTGACACAGGAACCTCCCGAAGCTGCCGTGTCCGGTAAGGACCTGCGTCAGGCGGAAGGTGAGGACGCCGTGGCGCCTCTCTAGCCACTCCTCAGAGAGGGGACTTATCGCCGCAATTGTGGCGTGAGCCCTACGCTTAGTCTATTACTTATCTATACATTTAATTTTTTTGTTAACTAGAAACAATTGAATAGTAGTTTTTAATAAATAATAAAGTTTGTCAATAATAAATAAAAAGATCGCTACCATTAGTTTTCGAAAACTATCTTTTAAACGGGATTGTTGAACTTTGTAGGCGAAGATATGAAATCCACGCGGACGAAGTGCTCGTGTTACATAAACAACAACACGATATGACATCATTCCACCCTCATACAACAACTATTCAATGTAAACGAACAAACCCGCAGCGCAGTACAACCATAAACTATCAAATAATTCAGTATCACGCCCACACAAACGTCGAATAAATAAATCTATTTTTGTTTTATGAGTCAGGCTTCACCGGCAGGTAACATACATAAACGAAACAGATAAACTGGCAGTTTCCAAGAACGCGAAAACTTTTGTTTACTCCCAGTTTATCCCATTTTTCTTTTATACGAGTTCTAAGAGTTCAAAGTACGCCGAGTGGATCGGGAAATTCGGAAACTAGTTTAGGAACAACAATGTTTTTAATATGAACCTCAAAATACAAGAAGCTTCATATAGCCGTCTCGCTCTCACGGTCATGGACCGGGCGAGGACTTGGCTGCATGGCCATAAAAGGCATGACGTAAGCGTGACGTCGACGTGACGCAGACACAGAGAAGCTATGACGTGGATAACTAATCGACACGAGTACGTACTACTCGTATCTCGTGATAGTATGCGCGCAAATGTGCTCCATGTCAACACTAAAGTACGCCAAGTTAGTGCACCCTTCGTCCTTCAGCCTCCCGTTAGCTTTTTTTACGCCTCGGGGTTCTGTTTCATTGCGTCAGACGAGAAATGTTACATCACTTTGTCGCCTGGTTAGTCAGGATTCGCGCAAAGTAATTTGTTTGTCACGTTACTCGCTCTAATTTGGAATATTAGCGCATAAACCAAAGTAATTTTTAGACTTACCTTAACGGAAAAATAAAAATTGTGCCAATTGGTTTAGGCCGGGATTAATCCACATTCCCTCTCGGTGATCATACCGAATTGTTTTTGCTTTTCTCTTTACCTACAAGTTTGGATTTGTTCACGGAGGGATTTTTAGGGAATTTTGGCCCTGAGGGTTGCAACCACATACCTACATGTTTTCCGCATTGGGAGGATTAGGCCAACATATATTTTTTGATTGTCATTTTATTTATTCTTTATACAGCGCCGTAGCACAGGTAATAAAGAGTTATAGGTACCTCCGTAAAAAAATACATATTCTCACGACACAAAGCCCCAGAAACACAAGCACTCCGAATTTGCAATTAAATTCAGTTCGATTGTGAAAAAGTTTTTTGGACGGAGGTACACACGCATAATGAAGCCAGTGTATTTCCATTTTACGAGGGTCATGTACTGTACAGCGGTATTGCTCGTAAACATATGTACTTTATGAGGAATGCTCTATATACACGACCCTGTACATGTCCCCAGGATCTTCCGATGATATGTCTCCTCATATCCTCCTTGGCAATAATGCCCTCTTTATAGAACCTCACAAAAGTCACCGAAGCAACGTAACACGATAGTATGAAAGGGCACACGAGATCGCTCACAGTCAACGTGTCAAAGTCGACAATTTCTCTATCGGAAAAGATTTCCACTTTTAGTAAGCTACTTTTGCGATATTTTTGGTTCGAATTTCTGTACAAGTTTTATTGTTGCTAGCTTGTGAGTTCAAAATTCACGTGAGATATTAAATAATAAATCATCCTCAGTGTAAAGAGACCTAGATACCTTTCTATCTGGTTATTAATATAGACATAAATCTCTATTAAGAACTTGTATGCATTAGGTTTCAGTACAGTTTGCGCAAGAAAATAAATCTTATATTCGGCTTGCACTCAAAGTATAAAACAATAAAGTACCATATAAGTTAGATAGCAAGTATTTTTCTATTTCCGTGGTCTCAGTATTGAAACTCCGTTTATTTATTTTACGATGCACCCGAGTATAAGTCGAGATCGAAATAATATTTTTATAAGCTGTGAAAATGATTTTGGCGAAAGGTTAGTCATTATAACCGTTTACATGAATCTTTGAAAGCAGAAAGGTGAAGGTACGTGATAACTCTCAAACTGTTAGTATATTTCGTTATCAATCCTCAAAGTAACATTGAATTCAAGACAGATAGAAACGCTACCGTAACAAAAATCAAATAGCTATCTTCAAACGCTACCCTTCGCAAGGGTATCGCGGGGATACCTCTCAAATTGGAAACGCCAGATTTTTCTCTAAGTGTGTATTTCAGATTCCCTGTTTGTTTATGCAAAGGCGTAAGCCCAACAGCTGAATCTTTAAGAATAACACAAACGAAAATCGCTCTCAGTTTGAAATTGAATTTGAAACGTCCATTAAGTTCTGGAAGATCAAAACAACAGCACTATTGTGTCTATTCCTCAATTAAAACAACTTTTATTCTGTCCCAACAATAACATTTCACGTAATACTCGTATGCCAGTAAATTAAATGTTTGTTTTTGTTATTACTCCTGTTTCACGAGAATACAACCGAGTTCTTTTTCATGATACAAATTAAGGAAAAAAAACCAGCCAAGTGCGTGTCGAACCACGCACAATGAAGGGTTCCGTAGTTGGGAAGTTGGGATGAATTTATTCCAAAAACAAACTTATCATTGTAGTTAAAAAACATGTTCTCCCATACATCGATATATGCCACGGTCAATTCTCCCACTGCAAAATTAAGTTGATCGATTATTACTCGTTAACTTGTAAAGCCCACTTAACTGTGATAGTTTTCCTTTTAATTTCATTATATGTACTACTGCCGTGATTTTTTTCACATCTCCAGAAACAACCATTTAGCTGGCAGGGGGGGACACTTGACTCTAACAAAAATTAGCGCTTTAATTCTTAATATTATTCAAGCGGATCCTTGGATCGAAAAGTGGTGTTCACAGACCCGCACTATTTTTGAACGGCCTATCCAACGATTCCCCACACCATGGAGTAGACGAGAAAAAACAATATCATCCCCACATTACGTGCAAGGGAGGCACCCTAAAAAAAATGTTTTCAAGATTTTATTGTAGCACTTTATCGACGTGATTACCTAATATGTATACCTATGCCAAATTACAGCTTTCTCGTACTAAGCATCTCTGAGCTACAGCGGGGACAGACAGACAGACGGACATGGCGAAACTATAAGGGTTCCTTGTTTACTACGGAACCCTAAAAACGTTGTTCTGAGAAAAGCTAATGCGAGAGCAGTCGTTAGTAATGTTTTGCTGACTTCCTGTACAACAGTGAACAACAGAAACGGACGACAGGCGTAGGTAGCGTGCCTCCATACTTGTATACAAAAATAGAAATCAGGTAAATAAAGTAAAGCTCGAAATACGAAAGGGTAGAGGAAGGGTTAAAAATATTTACTCTTACATTTTCATCTCAAGCCCTCTACAAACAAGGGTACAGTGTGGCTTTAATTACATCCGCCTGTTTCACAGAGGAATTAAATTTAAACTAAAAAACATGTCATGTGACCTGCCTGTAGTGTGCCCAAGTTGGTACTCAAGTTTTTTATTTTTATATAATACACTAATTTGAAAAACGGGTCGTGAAAATAATAGTAACAATGTGCTGTTGTGGAGCTAGGCTCAAGGCGGCAGGTCACACGCCGTCCTGTGCAAACACACAAACTGCCGTCGCCGTCGGCTTGTATACCGCTTTTAACTAAACTGCCGGCAAATCCCCCATTTTCTTCGACCATTACTTATTCATGCATATCCTGAGGAAAAGTTGCCGGTTGCCAGTTTCCAGAACGAATTTCACTCATGCATACGAAGAGCCCTCAACCGAAAAGTTACACGACGTTTTGTTGTGTGAATAGGAATTAATGTTGAACATTTTAGTTTTTTTCTTCTCCGCTGTATTATATGGTCGAAGTTACGCCCTACAATGTTCTGATTACTAAGAGTTAATCGAATAGAGGTTATTGAGGCTTAGTAATAACAGCCGCACGGGTCGATCGATCAGGTTAAGCTACGCTTGCCGCGGTTGGTCCATGGATGAGTGACCATCTTTACATACCAAGGCCCCTCCGTGCCCCGGAAAGCACGTTAAGCCGTTGGTCCCGGCTGTTATTTGTAGATATTTACAGTCGTTACGGGTAGAAAGTCTGACAACCAGTCTTGCCAAGGGGTACCTATCGTGTTACCAAGTAACTGGGTTGGACGACTGGAAGCCGACCCCAACATAGTTGGGAAAAGGCTAGGCAGATGACTAAGAGTTAACCGAATAATGACACTTCGTATTTGTATTTCCCATTACCGAAAACTTAAACAATATTTCTAATTACCGATGTACCTACATAATTACCTATTATAGATTCAAGTTAGAACAGAAACAGAATTTATTGAACGTTCAAGTAGATACACTACGTCAGAGCTATTGTCTTAACTGTCAATATTTCCAGTGTTACCCAACGTTTCAGATTTGGACATCAGGAATGTAATACTCTTGGCTAGCGGCACCGCCAACTATTGAATACATACTCGAGCTACGAAGTAATAATACCTAAAAGCCGTTGCGTATATACTGCGTACTCTCATGTGGGCTTTGCATATAACAGCGTGTATTCCCTCGAAGGTAATACAGTAACATAATATTTTGAAACTAATAGAGTTTCTATTTTTCAGGCTCCCTTGGGGAAATGACAAACTTTTCGTATTACGCATCTGCGTTTTACACGGCTGCGCGTCAGGGGATCGTTACAAACTTTTGTGGGAGTTTGATAGGCCAGTTGAGTCCAGTAGTCTATTCGAAAGTCTAAGCCGCCCGAGTTCAGACCTCATTAGGCCGTGGGCCGCTCCATTAGAAAAAATAAAAAGCTTCGTCGGACTATAGCAACCTTGGGCATTAATGAGAGGCCGCGAACAGAATATGAAAGACAAACTGTAGTACAAACTACGTGACAAATGAGAAACATAACTAATGACCGCTCGTGGAACAGCGCCACCACTACATCTGTTCCTTACAGTCCTAGCTTACTTCTACTCTGTGCTCATATTTCAACGTTTATAAAGATAAAGATAAAAATATATTTATTTGTAAACATGTGTAACATTAAACATATAAATGCCAATGTGGATGTATAAGTGAAAGTCTTTGAGTTTCAACATGTTTTGCCACCATTGGCGTATAAAGTTAATTATGACCACTTAAAATATAACACAATTAAGAAAGACGAAAAAAAAACATAACAAAACCAAAATATAACACAAACAGATTAGAAACTATCATTTAAAAAATCCTCGTAGTAATATTTTTCAGTAAATAATTTCTTAAGTTCTCTTTTGAATAAGTTTGGCTGGTTTATATTTTTAATATCCTCTGGAATTTTATTATATATTTTTGGTGCCATACAAGTATCCTCTGGAATTTTATTATATATTTTTGGTGCCATACAAGTGCTGTTTTCGCAGCGTGAGGGTAACAAATTGGGTTTAATTTTATGATTTTATTGGCTCATTACTACTATTTTAAATGGTAGGTAGGTTTACTAATTCTTTAGAGCAATAACCGATTCTGACATTAACATATCAAAATTAACAGTAATACAATTTTAACAGGCCACGCCGTTAGTTCATAGTGTCTGATGAAACACAATGGAGGAGATAACTAACAAACATTGTCGTTATTGTTCTATATAAGAACAAAGCGAATGGGCAAATATAACTGTCATTTCTGTTATCGGGTTTGGGTACCATTTTCACGCACGAACTGATCCGTCGGCATCCTTCATATATGATTATGGGTATGGGAGAGTATTGGGGCCCCTAAACTAGCAATTTGGTGGGATTTGAGCGTTCCTTACGAAGAACACTCCGGTGCACCGCTCTGATAAACACAACACCCTTATAATACTTGTTTGATTTATAAAGGGCTTATGTTGTTGACCAACGTGATCAGGGATTCAGTTGTGGCTTGCTGCCAATAAAATAAACTGTTTTAGTAAAAGAACCACCAATAAGTTTTGTAAAAACATGAACAAGTACAATATTAAAAGTAGTAAAAAACTTAACTGGTTTTCTGCCAAGGTATATTAAAATTAAAATCGAGTGATAATATATAAAAAAAAACATTGTATTTACAGAAACGAATAGCTGAATAATATCGATCGTCATAAACATCTTTTGATATGGGACGTGTCCAGGTGGGTATATTTATTATGTTATATCAACTGGAACTAAGAGTGCCTCAGGTAGAGATTCGTCAAATTTAGCTAGCTTTAGGCTTAGAACTTGCTGTTACTAAACAAACAGGAAGCTGCAGCCAATACTCAGTCAGGCTTCCTCAAAGCCGAATCAACAGTCAAACAAACAAGTCAGCTTGCCTTTGAATTGTAGCCTTGACTTCACCTATACGACTGTGGAGATAACTACACACTACAATATACTACGAATACCTACATATATGGAACTGCGTTACGTTTTGATACGTGTTTTAACACTAAGCATAAAAAGATTTGTGCTACCAATACTACCAATACTTATGTCAATTTCGGCAACATATGTGACTGTTCCTAAATTACCGTTCCTAATTTTAACATAGGAAAAAAGTTGATATTTTTTCCTATGTTAAAATTAGTGTTAACATCGGCTGGCCTAACAAATACCTTGGTTTCGACACTAGTTTAGTTTCAAACAAGCCGTGTGCTCGTTGAGATTTCCCATCGGAAAACAATACGAACTTTCTATACAAACTTTTAGCTCCTTTTAGAGCATGATTTTTCAAAAATCCTTCCTTCCACTTTGGCTATAGCATAAACAGCGTATATTGTTCCCACTGCTGGGACACAGGCCTCCTCTCTGTGAGAGGGAGTGGGCCGTAATCCACCACGCGGGCCCAGTTCGGGTTGGTAGATGTCACATATCTTAGAATTTTTGGTTCTATGACTTCACGGTTTCCTCACGATGTTTTCTTCACCATTTTGAGAGCAGTGGTGATAAATAATTTACACAAAGTAAATCGCCTGTCTAAGTTTGAACCTACGACTTACTATACTACCAGTCACGGCTGTTACCACTGGGCCACCACTGCTCTCACTTCACGTTGTATAAGGAACTTATGTTTAAAATGTCATGCTTTTAAACCTAGCGATATAGACTGTGGCTTTGTCTGTTAATTAATGAATTAATTTATCATTTTATTAAGAAGAAGATACCCATAAGGTGCTGCAGTAAGAAGCTGGATGAAAGAAGCCAAGAATCAAGCAAAATGACGCGCAAATAGATCGGTCAACGTTTGGCAGTGGACTGCTATAATTAGACCGATACATTTGTCGGTCAACGACGATTCGACGGCAGATGTTTGGACTTAGGGAGTTTCCACAAACAGTCAGCTATCCCCACATGGGATCGCTCCACACAAAATAACGATAAACGGTATGAGCTGCCGAACGCGTATGTCAATAAAGTACACACCCTGCTGACACAAATGATCGACAAAATTTCCCCCGGGCCCCGGTGAGACTGCCTCTCCAATGTTTTATATTTACCGGAATGGAACCGAGAAGGTAACGTGTTAACAGTCTACATACACATAAATTGTTAAACAGCGACTCCCCGATGAGCAGAAGTTCTGTTCAATGACAAAAATTTCCCATGAGCATCGGTGTTCGACGCGAGCCAACATTCCGCAAATAGGCCGCGTTTTATTTTTGTGTGAAATACTCATTATAACCCGTCTGTGTTATCAGTCATGCGCACATACGGTGTGCCTGAAAATATAAATATATGAGACTAATATTTTGATATTGTATAAATGTGAGTAAGTGAGGAAGGGGGAAAGGTTCGCGATTGAGCCACAAGGTCAGGTGAGTCACTTTGGATTTGGTTTCATGTTCTTTGTATTGAAATAAATTCTTCGACGCACCTATTTAAATAACATTTACCTTCACTGATATTATTATTTAGCACGCTACAATTTTTCTAAATTATATTAGGTGCTATAGCACGCTACCAAAGTATCTTCGAAAATGAAGTGCCTATTAGCCAAACAAATTTACCTACTTCTTAGCAAGCTACGCTCATGTTTTAAATTGATTGGATGGCGGGAGCAGTTTATTATACTAGTTCAAATTTCGGTTCCTGAGCCATCATCTCAGGTGATCAGAAAATAAACCACGGAACGACAGTGTGACACAACGACGTCAAGTCACAATCAAAAGTCAAGTGGCACAAACACCCCGGAGGACACGGTGGAGCATACGGTGGAGGTCTGCCCGGCTTGGGCAGAGCACCGCCGTGTCCTCGTGGAGGCGATCGGCGGCAGACACCTCTCGCGTCCGGCCCTGGTTCAGGCCATGGTACGGAGCGAGAGGGCATGGGCAGCCGTCACCTCCTTCTGCGAAGCAGTAATGCTCGCGAAGGAGGATGGCGGGACGGTTGAGGGAAAGGCAAGTTTCGCGCCGTCTCGCCCCTAGCCGCCGCAGGAGACGCCCACATAAACAGCCTACAATGTTCCCACTGCTGGGACACAGGCCTCCTCTCTGTGAGAGGGAGTGGGCCGTAATCTACCACGCGGGCCCAGTTTGGGTTGGTAGATGTCACATGTCTTCGTATTTTTGGTTCTAGGACATGCCGGTTTCCTCACAATGTTTTCCTTCACCGTTTTGAGAGCAGTGGTGATGAAATAATTTACACAAAGTAAAGCCCCTGTCCGGGTTCGAACCTACGACCTACAACACGTAAGTCGCGGCCGTTACCACTGGGCCACCACTGCTCTCAGCGCGAGCCGCCCAGGGCGTCGGGAATCCCGGGCGGATTTCCGGCCACCGTAGGCGCGGGCTTGCGGACGGTGAGCAATGGGTAGCTCACCGTCTGGTAAGGACCAGGCCCGGGTCGACGGCGCGTTGTATTCCACGCGCGCCTCAAAGAGATGTCGTCAGCACATAGGTAGGGGTCCACTAGGGCCGATGCCTGCCGGGGTCGCGGGAAGGTACTTATGGGTCACCGAGGCCCCCGCAACACCGGCAACAGGAAGGAATACGGGTGGGTTTTAGTCAGTAAGAGTCTGACACACCCTCCCGCTCCGCCCAGAGCGGGAGAAGTTATTTGATGATTTCCCACCCCCAAAAAAAAAAAAAGTGGCACAAACACCAAGTCGTACTACGTAGCAACTCAGCGCTACGGTGCTACGTACGTAGCGCGTGTCGTAGCACAGTTGATTTCACTGAATGGTAAGTTTGATAATATCGAATCCCACCGCTTCGTCGCGTTTGTCGCTGTAGAACAAAGGGAACTATAGCCTCATAGTATATGTAGCTACCTAGAGGGGTGGCCCTAAGTTTTGTGGACATAATTCGATATCAGCGACCCTTGTAACCAAGTTTGTGAATTAGAGCAATCTGTCGTATGTCAAGAACACCAACGGGCATGCTATATGGCCATCAATATTCCACTAAGTTAATGTTATAAACGCTTGTTATTTAAATGGACCAAAGACCTACAACGATATTTTATTAAATGGTATATTTACTATTAGACCGATTATTATACTTTCACAGTAGGATTACGAAATTAAATTGACTACTGTTTGCGTGGCGTTATTCATTATGGCTTTTGACGGGCTCAACCTCTAGGTACTTAAATTAAACATGATTTTTTTTACAAGTTTTATATTAACTTGCTTCTTTCGTATTTTTCGTAGAAAGAAAAGAAAGAAAGAAAGAAAATAAATTTATTACCCAGGTTAAGGTACACAATATTCAAACAAAAACAAAAAACAGAAAGTACTTAAACGGCTGCGCCAAATAGGCCTAGTTCAGCATAAATGCCAGACAACAAGTGCCTGTCGCTGGTTTTCAACTGGACCTTATGTTGCGAGGACGTCTTACGGAAGTAAATCGACTAGCACTATCATACATTTTTCAAGCATTTCCTGGCATCCGATTGAGCTGAAACTTGGCATACTTATATATACTATGGTAACTACGCAAAAATATGATATCATGGAGCTTGTTTGATGATGGAGCCCGAAGGTGGCCATGGGAACTCCTCAATCAAACAAGGTAGCACAATTGTGTTTGAACTCATTATTTATGTATTGATAACTGAAATGATTGACCAGTGATGGCCCAGTGGTAACCGCCGCGATTTACGAGTTTGTAGGACGTAAGTTTGAGCCCGGACGGGCGCTTTACTTTGTGTAAATTATTTCATCACCACTGCACTCAAAACGGTGAAGGAAAACATCTTGAGGGAACCGGCATGTCCTGGAACCAAAAATTCGAAGACGTGACATCTACCAACCCGCACTGGGCCCGCGTGGCCCACTCCCTCTCTCAGAGAGGAGGTCTGTGTCCCAGCAGTGGGAACATTATAGGCTGATTATGTAAGTGCTATTACTCTAGGTTGTGTCCAGGGTTTGACGATGGAGCCGGAAGGTGATCAAGGGCACTCCTCAAATAAACCAGATAGCCCCGTCATGTTTGGTTTCATTAGATTTGTCACATTTCGTGGTGTTCAGGGTCTGATGATGAAGCCGAAAATTGGCCATAGGTACTTCTCAACCAAACAAGATAGCACCATCGCGTTTGAACTCGTTGAATATGTATTGACAAGTGCTATTACACTAAGTGGTGCCCAGGGTCTGGTGATGGATGGAAGGTGATCACGGGCGCTCCTCAACTAAACAAGATAGCCCTTTTGGTTTTCGGCCATTTGCATTTGTTTTGACAAGTAGGTACAGCCCAAGGTATGGTGAAGGGCGGCCGTTTTTTGGGGGACTATCTTATGTAATTTTGACGCACGAGAAGTGATGATTCTCACCTTAGTTTGAATAAATGACTTGATTTTGATTTTGTATAGTCCATGATCTGATGCTCGAACCTGGAAGCTCGCCATAAGAACTTCTCAACTAAACAAGATAGCCTCCTTGTGTTTGGATTTGTTTCTTTGTCTTGACAAAAACTATAGCCAAAGGTGCAGGTCTAATGATGGAGCCGGAAGATGGCCACAGGAACTCCTTAACTAAATTAGGTAACCCTGATGTGTTTAGGCTCGTTAATTTTTGTCTTGATAAAAGTTATAGCTTAAGGCATAGTCCAGGGTTTCACTATGGAACCGCAAGGTAGCCACAGGAACTCCTCAACTTTGACTCTCTGACAACTCAAAGAAAATGTAGGTAAAAATCTTTTAAAAACAAGGTTTAAATGAACTAAAAAGTACTTAATAAAACTTACATAAAAATAGAACTTTCATATTTTCTTAAAAGCCCGGGCTTTGTAAGTGTAAGGACATTCAAGCCTCAAGCTTTCAAAAAAATATTAAAGTTCTATGTTTACGTAAGTTTTATTAAGTACTTTTAGTTCATTATAAGCCTTTAAAAAAAAAATACCTACATTTTATTTAAACTTTGATTTCCACTTCACGAGGATTTTACAAAGATTATTACACAATTATATACAGAATTATAACATGCTCAAAAATGAACTGACCAACAATATGATTTACATAAATGTATAAAATAATAAACTGAATTGTGGGACGGCTAACCCTTCCCTGCCGTATGCCTTTACAACACAATACACCCCTATCTTACGCTAGACAACTTACATCAACTTTTGCACCCGAGCAGAAAATCTGCTGTACTGTTTTCTTGTGTTTATATTACTCCTACTTATTTTCTCTTTACGTCTACTCGGGGATAAATAGAAAACATTTGTCTTGCATTTGCATCTAAGATAAGCACCAGTAAAAACCTATAAAACTACTTGAAGCCCGATTTATGGAACTGTGAGCCGCCGAATCGTCATACCACATAAACATCGCAGTAACTTCACACATTTGAATAGAAACTTATTAACTACAATCGCCAAACTTTGAAAGTTTGTAACTCTTTTAACATATTAATGTAGGTATTCTTTTTTTATGATTTGTTTTTATATATTTTTTTTATCAATTTGACACAAGATTTGCTTTGACAGGCATAGTAGGCGTGTAAAGTACGCGATGTTGCCCATTTTTTAGGACCCTTGCCCAGTTGTGGACTACGACGTTTACGACGCTATGATATGTACCCGTGAATGTGGCGCTCGTTGTGTGATCGTCTAGGTCGGGGCGGTGCTGCACGCCGCCGCCGGCATGCTATCAGCTGGACGGCGCAGCCATGTGTCCCTCGCTCGCTCCTCACCGACCGCCGCCTGCGCACACAACCATCACGTTACTTTACTTCCATCCATAAATCACGTCACACTTCAACTCAAACGAAAAACTTTAATATAATATTACCAATTATATCAATATTATTATGAGGTTTAATTTTATTTAAAATTGCAAAATATGTGACGTCACACCAGGGGGTCACACAAATATGACCACCTGTGACAATGACGGGGACGCTCCAAAAATAATGAAATTCGTGTGGCGTAATTTATGTATGGCCCCTTACTTGCTACATGTTATTTATTACAATCTATGCTAAAAACAGACGAGTGCAGAGTAATTTTACACGGTGTTCCTAATCTGTTCTAAGAGTTACTTTCTACGAGTTAAGCTTCTTAGCATACAAATACCACTCCAACTACCAAATTACTCTACAGTTTGCCATTTTATAACTGAACAACCATTTAATGAAATATATAATAGGTAGGTACATACCGGTTTGTAATAGTATTATTCTTGTTAGTGCAATTTACAATTAATTTATAATTTTATTTACATGCAAAAAAAGATGTTTTTGCTTGTATTACCTAGCACGTCATAGCTTGTAAAAGAAGATTGCGAATACGATAATATTCATACAATATCGTTTAACAGCTGTTCATACGTCACCAAGTAGTTTCGATCTTCATCTAATATAATCTCCTGCGCGGGGCTTACGAACCTCGCAAATGAAGGTCGCTCGCTATACATCCTATACGCACCTACATACTTGCTAGTATATATTATAACACCTATGTATACCACTCTCATTTCCTTAAAACACAGCTAACCTTTGACAGATGTTATACATTCTCTTCAGATCTAGACATTTCAATTCAATTACCCAGGAATAATGGTTGTCACAGATTGTGCCTACTTGAGATTTAAATTGAATTACATCGTTTTAAGAAGCATTTATTTGTGTGAACAGGGACTATTACGCCTCTTCCCCCTTATTATTTAATTTTTAAATATTCTATTAAAGTAGGTATTCTATCTGTGACAGTCAAAATGAAACAAGGACGCTATTATGAGTCCTTCACTTTTCGAAGTGATTTTAAATTGGAAATAACAATATAACAAGGCTACATAAATGAACGTTTATTTTTGTTTTGTTTAAAGATATAGTCTGTTGAATTAATGAACAAGTCCATTTTCAGTTTGTTCTATGTTAATAAGTCTTTAATATGCGTAAAGAATTAAAAATTAAGAATTAAATTAAAGCTCGAAAGTCTGACAACCAGTCTTACCAAGGGGTATCGTGTTACCCAGTAACTGGGTTGTGGAGGTCAGATAGGCAGTCGCTCCATGTAAAATACTGGTATTCAGCTGTATCCGGTAAGACTGGAAGCCGACCCCAACATAGTTGGGAAAAAGCTAGGTAGATGATGATGATGATGATGCGTAAAAAATTAATGAACTCACAGAACGATAAAGATATAACCAACATAAAACCACGTCATACGAAATCATTAAGAAATATATATCCTATTATAATTACACTTACCCTTCCAGGAAAGTAGGTGTGATGTTTGGTAATGTTTATCCTATTGCTGAAAAACCTCAACTATTTTTAACCGATTTCATTAGATCTATACAGAATTACAAGAATACCTACCCATTCAATAGATAGTCTTCATGCATAATAGAGCTGAATGGGCCTAGTTCTTCACAAATAGACGGACACAACTGCACACGATCTATATGCGGACAAGACAGACCGGGAGACAGATCAATAGTTTCTTTATTAGAACCAACACATACATAAACTTGTTACTTACTTCCTTAGACCATTTAACTAGGACTGAGCATACTTGTCACAATTACAATTTAACGTTTTCAAGGACACTGAACGAAACACAATAGAAGTTTTATTGTTATGCATCTATGGTCGCTTAGTGCCCCTGAACTTTAATAATGTTATTCAAAAAACAATTGTTGGATAAAGTGGTCAGATTATGTGATTGCACTTGACATGTCATCTGTGAATAGGGCTGCCAACCATACTGTTCAAATCAGTATTATACTGTTTACTGATCACCAAAAATAAAGTATATGAATATACAATTTTCACTGATATCCAAAACTATACCTAAGTTAAGACTAAGTTAAGTTTCATATACCACGTCGAACATCTGAGTGTTTTCAGTGATAAATGCTAAGTGGTGGGACGACAGAGATAGAGCTTTAATACATTTATTTAAAAAATGTCCTTCGTCTATTTGGTGAGGCTTACGAAGCCTTCAAGATTGGTGCTAAATTGATGAGTTGCGCGAGTAGCACTATTGAATAATGTATCTATTAATTTTAATTTTATTTAGTTTAGTTTTTTTTAGTTTTTTTTTTTTTAATTAATTTAGTTTAATTTAATTTAGTTAATGTTAATAATCATCTTGTAATTTGGTTATGTAAATAAATGATATTAAAAAAATTTTATTTTGGATTTTTGTGACATTTATTATGAATTTTATTATTATTATTATTTTATTCTATTTTATGGTATTATTAGTGTGAATTGTTTTGTAAATTTTCTTCTATGGGCCTAGTTACCCGAAATAAATGAATTTTATTTGTTTATTAAAAAAAACAAACTGAAAATACTGATTCCGAAATACTGTTTATTTTCCCACTTTGACCATAATATACTTTATTTCTTGTACAAAAAGTTGACAACCCTATCTGTGAAACCCACTACAGTTGCCTGAGTACATAGTGGAGTCTTGCTTGTGCTGCGTTCCGATGCGGACGCGTTTGCATATTCTTTATTTTGATTAGCGCGACGCAAGCTGTCGCTCGTAATTTACCCGCCATGAGTAATGAACTAGTGGCAAATGAATTGCTGGACGAGGTGTCCGCTGTCCAGAGCTACGCCACGAACTTCAGTAAGGATCATATAGTTGCTGCCAAGCTGTTGTTTTTCAGTGCGCTGAACAAGTGCGACCAGATTGTGTCCCGCCGGCTTGACGGGACTAAGAGGAGCTTGCAGGATATAATCTCGCTGTACAAGGAGACCGACCCTAACGACGTGCCGACGTTTGTGGCGAAGGAGCTACACAAGCTTCCTCCTGTCACCTTCGACCACGTCGGTGTAACGAGCCTTCTGAAGGACATCGTTTTTCTGAAGGCTCGCCTCGCGTATGTGCTAATGAAATTAGATGCATCCCAAAACACCGTCGCTGATTTGCGCAAAGAAGTTAGCGAGTTGCGCAACAGTGTAGCGGTAATTAGGTCACCTGTCGATGCATCAAACGCAAACACAAGTCGCGGAGCCGGCCGATATATCGTCGTCGAATTCCGCGTCAGCAGTTTCGTCGTCAGCGCATCCGTCGATTGCTGAGCTTGCAGAGCGCTGCGCCGGCGCGCTTCGCAGCCCCGTGCTCGTCACCGCGGCTCGTCCTAGCAGCGCCACGCGCGCCCCTCGCCCCATCCCTCTGTCAGTGTCTGCAGCCCTGGCGAAACCCCTACAAAGGAATTTCGCTAGCGTCACCGCGTGTGTCCCTTGCGCTCCTAGTGTCAACCCTATACCAGAAAAGGCGCCGAATAGCTGATAATGATAAAGATTTCGTGACGGTACAAACGAGAAAACGCCGATCGCGAACGAACTAGAAACACTGCGGCATAGCTCCTACGGAATCCGAAGTGATCCTGCGTGCCGCAAAGCAGAATACACCGGTGTTCATCTCCCGCCTGCACTACACCACTAAGGCGGAGGACATCGTGGAGTAGCCATCGTGTGCCAGAAGACGAGGTACACGCTGAAGGTGCAGTTACTGGAATCGCACCGGAACGTCAACATCAAGGCGTTCGTTGTACGTGTGCGTTATTTGCCCCTCGTCATGGAAGAAGACTTTTGGCTGCAGGACGTGGTATTCCGTCGCTTCCGCGGACAAGTTCCACAGGACAGCACAAAGTATAGCTAGTGCAAAGTGAAGTGCTATACTAACGTATAGTCTTAACCCTTTTTATTAACACAAGTTTTGTTTATTAATATATGTATTTTTAGGTTAAGGTATTTTTTCTATGGGCCTGTGTTGCCTGAAATAAATGGTATTATTATTATTATTACGTCTTTCACATATCTCGGGACCTGGGGTCCCGGACCTTTGGAAGGCGTACGAGGGGCCAAAGCCAATTCGCAGAGGCCGCTTAGACAATTTCAAGTGTTGAGGCACCAACCGACGATTATCCCTATATGCACTATGCAAATCCCAAGGGCAATTCCCGGTTGGTGCAGGACTATTGCGGAACATGGAAACAAAACATAATTGACCTTAAGTTACTTATGGCAATTAAAGATTTGAGTGACTGTGCACGGTTGCAGCGTGATATAGATAGTGTGGCAGAGTGGAGCAGGAAGAATAAGCTGCAATTTAATGTTAAAAAATGCTCGGTTATAACCTTTGGCAGGATGAGAGTGCCACATCATCACGGGTATGCGTTATATGACACGCCAATTGAGCGGGTAGAAAAGGTACGCGATCTGGGGGTGCGCCTGAACACCGAGTTAACATTTCGTGAACATATTATAAATGTTTGTAAAAAATCATATAGAAGCCTGGGTTTCATACTCCGTCGGGCATCGGGTTTTACAAACATTACAGCGGTAACAGCATTGTATAATGCTCTGATAAGAACTCAACTTGAGTGTAATGCTGTCATATGGGCTCCACATGAGATTAAATATAGTCTTATGTTGGAACGCATACAGAACAAATTTATCAGGTATTTGTTATATAAAACTTTACGGGGTCTACCCCTTCTATCCGTTGATGTACCCAACCTTGTTCGTAATTGGCATGGTTGGGTACAACAAACTGGAGACAAGAACGGACTTGGCTTTTACCACGTATATTTTTAAGCTGTTGCGCGGTAAAATGTTGAATAGTGATGTTTTAAAGGAGATATGTCTGAATGTGCCTGATAAGTACGCATTGCGACGCCGACGGCCACGGTTGTTAGCAGTGCCACGCGCGCGGACCAACCTGCTCAGTAAAGCGCCCCTGACGCGAGCTTTGCATACACTGAATGACACTGCTGATAGGATAGATTTATTTAATTGCTCTCTGAATGAATTCACAAAGGTAACATTGTTTGAATTATGTTATGCTAATATAGGTATAACTAGTAGTTTTAATTGTAATTTAGAATGTAACTAAAGACCACGCTACCACATTAGGGGTATTGCCTGTAATGATAGTTGTGTTTGTGATAAATAAATAAATAAATAAATAATGGGCTATGGGTTTGGGTGGCTATAGTAGATTGGTAACCTAAAACTATGCAAGGACTATGTCCCCTGCCTGATGAATGTTATGTAATATCCGGATAAAATGGCAGGGGGTGACTCGCACACTCAATAATGGCCCCCAGAAACTGTCGCTAGCACATAGTGACGTAGCGACAAGGGGCAACATGTCCTGAAGTGCTTGAGGAGTGGAGAGGTATTCCACGGCTTTCAGAACAATCCCAGAGCCCGGAAGATGGTCAAGATCCCTAAGAGCACTTACTGGAATACTTCCTTCCTCCAAGCACGTTTACTCTTGCGAATCTCCATTCAAGTCGGCCAATAAAGGCAAGAATGAGGTGGGGGAGCTCTGTTCCTTGTCAGTGTTCACTCCAGCAGGCCAATAAAGGCAAGCCAGAGATGAGGAACAAGACTTCTCCGAGGAGATAGGGTCCGTGGGTTCACTCCTGCCCAACAGCTCGCCACATGCTGCCCTTTCTTTCTGCCGGTTTCTGTATCTCTCATGGTTTGGCTCCTTAACCTAGACCTGTTACGGCAAAGTAAACTCTACTGGCATAGACCTAGACTTCGGAGCGCGCAAGCCCCACCACGACATCACCGTAGTAGAAATACAGCGGTGGGTTATTATTATAATGCCATAAATAGGAAGTATTCGTGCGGTATTAAAATATAAATAAATACCAGTATCCCATAATCGAGCATAATATGAACTTTAACCGCAATATCAGTCAAGTGGTTCAGTACTCCGCAAGTCTCGTTCGTGTTTCACTTATGCGTCTCAGTTTTCAAGATACTCGTACCTACGCCCGCCCGCGCGTGCAACTGAGACTCGGAAAACTTTTTTACTCTCATCAAGAGGACGGCAAACATACGTACGTAATACGTATTGTAGTTAATATGTCAATAATAATAATAAATATTTTATTTCAGATAAGATCCATATGATGTTAGTAAAAATCTTAACCTAATGTTAGTAAAACTACACTATACACAAAATTGAAACGTCTGGCACCTACGTGTGCAGCCGTATCCAGTGAGCCAGCATGGGGCTGTCCCACTTATCACACAAAACACTCAAGATACTGTGGGAGCTAGCACGTACTCTACCCAGAATGGAAGCGCACCGTTTCCGTGTAATGGCATGAAAACCATCAACCTTGGCCTCGGTGAACATCCCAGAAGCGCTACAAAAGCGTGGTAGACCCAACAGCATCCTGAATACATTATTATACTGGACATACAAGGCGTTGTATGCCCTCAGCGAATACCTGACCCAGAGACTGCACGTGTAAAAAGACTGGCAGTATGCTCTAAAAAGGGTTATTTCAAGGGTTTTCAGTGTATTGACTGAATATTTAATTAACAGAAGAAAATATATGTTGGAGCGCTATTCCGGTGACCATAAAAATGTGGCTGGGACAGACTAGATGCAGAAGGTGGAGGACAGCGTGTTGTGCGCAGCCTGGGAGAGGCCTATGTCCAGCAGTGGACTGCGATAGACTGAGGTGATTCCTCTATTTAAAATAAGTCATATTTACATATGAATAACGCTACACTTCTATTTGGCCTGTAAATAAAAAATCGTTCACTTCCTCACTTGTATTCAAATACGCTATTTATAGGTAACTCCGTATATTTAACAAACATTCTCAGCGAATGTGAGAGCAAGGTACATACACAAAAAGAAATGGGCCGTGCCTCACTAGACGCCACATTCATCATATTCGGTAACCTACATTCAAAAAGAGAAAAATGAAATGCTAAATCCAAACGTCACAAGCATACAGAATGTATAAAATTCATAACTCTTCCTTTCAGCTTCACTTTTTAGGGTAAATTAGATAAAAGGATTGTTCATTTCACGCTTTGTCCCTTTTAAGGTGAGCAAATGATGCCAACCCCGCCGATACATAAAAGTCACCCCTCTAGAAGGACAAAATAGGATTCCAAATAAAACTTATTGCAGAGATTTATGAGATGTATGTGGAAGCGTACGTGATATTTGTATAACATCTTAGATTAAAATAACTACAATATTATGGATACAAAATCGAACCAAATCAAATAGTTGCAGGTTGGGCCAGTCGAAGAAAAGTTCCAAATGTGTAGGGCCTTGTACAGGTATTTGGCAAAGTAGCTAAATACCAGCAAGTTCATACCAGCTAAAAGTAGTCTAATAAATAAATTTGAAATTATTTCATTGGGTTCGTAATAAACGAAAAATCAACCTAATTGTTAAACGTAATCAATCTAATTCTTAAACGTAATCAACCATTTCTATTTTACTAAACGAAATATACCAAGAGCATTGCATTCACTCAAGTGTATATTCATCATCATTTCGACTAGATGTCAGCCACTGTAAAAAGGCTCATCTTTCACGAGACACGCTCCAGGGTTCCATCAAATAAGTAACATATTTACTTTCCGAATATTTGCCCGTAAACTTGTTCGTTTGATAGAAAACTATCGAATTCCTTTCGGTATGTAGTATTCGAGACACTTTCTCTATACGAGTATGTGTCCAAATGTTTTGGATGACAGACGAATACTAAAATACTAGTATTTTGGCCGCAGGTTAGACGGGAAACCGAAACTAACATTATATACATAAGTACGTAGTTCGGTAAAGGTAAAACTGATGATGCACGAAAATCCACGGTAGACATACGCAAACGATTCAAGGGAATCAATCCCACGTTCTATCAAAAATAATCTCGAACATGCTCGCTACGAGCGTTCAAAAGATTCCAGAACGACGCAGTCTCGAAGACCAAAAAGCAACATTTTAATCAAAATCAGAAGCACGCTTTGAATAGGAAACGAACCTTTTCAAAACGAAAACTTCAAATAATTTTATAAACTTCATCCAATCCAAAAGTGAACGTAAATGAACAGTTTCCCTCGATTTCATGTCCGCTAGTTCTCTTCATTGTACTTGGATTCAATTAAAACATTTCAGGAAGTTTGACTCTGATAGGAAGTGAAGGAAATATTCCAAGTTCGCATTGACAAGATGATAGAGAATGTGGGACATGAAACTTTGCGGAGATAACTCATTCACATTCCGCGCTTTTGTTTGTACAGCGCTATAGTCTGTGACGACGCGAACTCTCGGAAAATGTAAAAATATGGAGAGCTTACCCACAAAGCTTTCTTAGATAGTCGACGTAAGAAGAACTAGGAAATCATAAATATACAAATGTGAAGGGTTTGTTAAAACTAGTCTCGTGTTTATGCAGCGAAAATGCAGTAACTGCATTGTAAAGAATATTACTTGGATATTTGACTATAAAATGAGAAGTTTCCGAGCAATTATTTTGAATTCAAGAAGACAAAGAAACAATCTATCACCGTCTTAAAGAACAGCTACGTAGGTAGGTAGCGCAGCGCGAATACTTCTGCTAACTTTTATTACGTTTTTCCCGAGCTTACTGTTTATGTCCCCTTGCCGTTTATAACCGGGACGAGATATTTTTTATGTCACACCTTTAGTCTCCAGCGAGAGAACTTCAATAAAATGGCGTATATTAATAATAATTCATGTTGAACGTTATTGTCAGTTATCTTCAATAATAGCTTTGTCATGTACCTGTAGTACCGAGATCACTATATTGCTTTTTATTAAGTACATCTACCGTTCTTTAGACATTTGTTTAACTTATGAAGCGGCGCGTACCCCATGTGGTGCCAAACAATGTAAAATCAATTGTGTCTCATTAGCTGTCCTTGACCGATTACGTACGTTTGGTTGTTTGGTTTGAGTAAACAGATGTTAAATTCTCTTCTGTCCCTCGGCTAAATTATGACAAAGTACTAGGCATCGCCGAGTGATAAATTTTCCTTTTCCGCTACCTTCAAAAACAGCTATATGTTATCAGATTCCGTAAATTCCTACAACAAAGTTCTGCGCTCGAAATGACAGCAGTTTGAAACGCAAAAACAAATTCTGTGCGGTATACATACATCTTTTTTTTAAATATCATATCTACCAACTTGCATGGATGCACAAAGCATTGCGAACAAAATATTTAAAACTGAACAGTTGAAATTTCCGTCGTGTGCGCTCAGCGACTGTCACATGCGAAACATGCGCCATTTATTTGTAGCGGCCTGCTTCTGACTCGCGCTCATTCTCCAAATGTTTTCGTTGTTCGAGACTCCGGTACAACGAGACATGCTCTCATATACGTCACATTCCGCTCCCGCAGTCCGTCCTCCACAACTCACAGTAGTTTTTCAAACGCTTCTGGCTGTTCGTGCCCCAAAAACCTTTTCGGCCGTTATCCGGTGAGCATTCTCATATTCTGATATTTTCTTTGACTGCGCCCATTGTGGTCGCCGTTCCTCGTAATATACGACAACGGTCTTGAAAATAGTTTGGGTCACTTTACAGTTTCACAGTCTGTCTATCGATTTACACTGTGAGACGCTTTTAATAAGATTAAAACAAAACATATGACTAGCTACTCTACTTGTACGACCAGCGTATATCTTGGCTAGCATTAAAATTAGATTTTCCTCTTAACATTTTATAGCTTACTACCATTATCAGCGTCATAACTTACAAGGATAATGGTCGTTACATGATCTGGAGAATCTTATAATATGCAACATTATAGGTCGCCTCATGGAAGCCAAAGTGGACCGCTAGCGACTCTGTATAGCTGATCTTCTTTTCCGTCGATACTCCATTTACTGACCACCATAACTGGCTTATATGGTGGTCAGTGAACCACAGCTTTGCTGTTCGCCTAAAAGCTTTCCTACAATCTACTAAACTACATTCCGTTCCACAACGCTGTAGTGCATTTATTTCTCCCAAAGCCTACATCGTTTACGTTTGGCTACCCAGTAAAATGTATCTGAATTTTTAGAAAACCTCTGTTCGTGTTTATGAAGCTGTATATTTATTTTTGTTTTCTATCTACACTAGAAATATAATGTTTGAAATAAAAATGTTATTAAACCTTAAAAAAACTTTCCAAGTCGAAACATTCTGCGACATTTTGCTACTTAGAAAGTAAATGCTTATAGGTACTCGTAATGAGGAGACATATCCTGCAGGAATGTGAAAATTTTCTTTGTCCTTTGAGATAAAGAAGACTGTAATAGCTACTAAAGTTATGATGAACAAGTTAGCTACGAAAGCAAAACATTACAAAGGATATTACGTTAAGGCATGCCTTTCATAAGTACCATTAACCTCGCGTAAACCGCTGAGTGAGCAATATAAACACAAGTTTCGTTCGACAGTTTGTGGCCGCCACGCGCTCGCAACACAAATATTTTTTCATTTCCTCTGGAAATTCACTCGATTTCGCGTCTTATGACAGTTCTCATCTACATTTTATCCGCGGGTTTTCTTCCCCTATCGCTTTCACTAAATTGAATTGTCTATTTCAGAAGTTAATACCGTTTTCTACTTCAGCAGTGAATGCCGGTGATTTCAGTTGTTTGTTCTTAGTGAATCAACAAAAAAATCACTTGTGAGTAATAATTTAAATGGTATGCTATAGTTAACTCAATAGAAATACGATCCCTCTTATCTCTAAATCATTTTTAAAAGTTCTTGTAGAACTTATACTTATATATACTTATAGAACAAAGCAATGTATGTGTAAAACTGCAGGTAAGTATATAAGAAAACCTCTCCGTTTTAGGTCTACTAAAAGTCAAAACTTGTTAAACTTTTGAACCACAACATGAGATTAATGACAGTTTGTGGTAAATAGCTGATGTATATATATTTTTGCAATAACTGTGAGATTCAATGTCAAGCTTCACTCGCAGTAGATTAAGCGACACCTGTTACATTGGTGATGTTTTATTCTCTGATGACATTCATAGATTTCCTACTTGCGGACAGTATCATTCATTAGCTTTTGATATTGAGTGTAGGTTGGCAATGAGAAAGTCAAGGAGTGTATTCATTTTGACCAGGCACAACAGCGCACGTGCGCGACTCTATCCCCTCCGGGTAGAGGTTAAAATACAACGGCTAGCCTCCCGGGGCGGGCTGCTTCGTAATTCATTCATTTTTATTCCGAATGCCACTCGCTAGAGCTGTTAGCTTGCGGAAAATCATTACCGGCGTCGACAATCGCCATGCGGCCTAGTGATACACGCAACGCATCCACTTACACATAAATTTACGGACGCGGCTTCTTTACATCGCGCCAGAATCGCCGGTCCCCGGGAACGTGGTCACTGAGCTAGTCTAGGGGCACAGACACTGCGCAGCACAGCCGGCTCGGACCGGTCGCGGCGTGCGGGCGGCGTGAGCGTGCGGCGTGGCGGACCGGGCACGAGGGCGTGTTCGCGCGACGTCGGTAGCGGCTCAGGTGACGCACGGACGCAACGCGGTGCGGTGCGGTGCGGGACGAGCGCTCGCACGGGCCAGCGCCGACACACGACAGCCTCCGTCGCAATGACGAAGCGGCCGGGTACGCGCGCGCGCTCTGCGACGCAGCCTCCGAATCTCTCCGATTGGCTCCGAGATCTGACGACGCAGGGGTGAACAAACCCGCCACGCTTCTCCTTCTAACACAGTGACGAGGTTAAAAAGGATTTAGACTTTCTCGTAGCATTTTACGGTTCGATCGTCCTCAACCTACAGTTTGTAAATCTAGACAACGACTCAGTTGTGAACTTGTCTGAATTAGGTATGAATCCTAGAAATCTCTACGTCGCATGAGAAGCTAATCAGATACCTAACCACCGCACGATAAGCTTCTGTACCACGTTACGATCTGAGATGAACAACCATCAGATACACTACAAAATTCGTTCTGGCGCTTGAATGGTTGTTAGAGAATACGAAATCAAACAAAGAAGACCTAGAACCAACAGAGTAGTTAATCCGGTAAATCGACACTCTTGAAGACGACTTTGTAATAAAGTCTCTGTAATCAATACCTATTCACTAACGTATTAATAAATCCATAACGTCAAAGAGAATGTTCCAATAAATTGACATTTTAACAATTTAAATTCTTCGAATAAAATAGCTGAGCTCTGATCGAAAACCATTAAAACTGTGCAAATTGATATCCCTGGGAACCCGGCAGGTGACGCCAACTCCAGGAAAAACATATCCATTGTGCCGGAGGCTCTGTCGGCCTCCCACGAGCTGCTCTAATGCTTCTTACTGTTTTGATGCTTTTCCGATGCTATTCGACTCAAATAATGCAACGTATATGTGAAATACATATTTCCAATGTCATATTTTATTTTGTCATTCATATTTTGTCTAAATATAAGATAGCATAATGTGTTAAAAACTACTAACAATAAAAATAAATTATAATGCAAGTTAACGTGTTATAGGGATTTTTTTGATACGTTGACACGTGCAAGGATCCTTTTTGTTGATTAACCAAAATGTGTAGGTGTAAAGAGAATTAGGTTAATTCATTCTTAATTACAAAACGTTAAAAGGGGCTAATAGGATATCAATATAAAGCTCCTCGCACGACGAGAATATAAACGATTTTAGGGGATGAAAGGTTAAAGGTTACTCTCATTATTCTATAGAACAAACCACTTAATATTACAGTAGTATCAGAATATACCTATAAAAACTAATTAACACTTTGCAAGCACGAGTTTTATAAACAATCCGGTGAAAAAGCTACGGAGCTACGTATAGTTCGTAGACCGCGCTACGAATTCGTAGCGTCGTAGCAGGCGAAACACTAACGTAGCCCCTAATTCCTTTTGTTGTTTGAAAGCTTTTGCATAATCGCATTCAAAACATAAATATATATTTGTACAAAACAACTGCGCTATTATTTTAACGAAGTTTGCATATTTCTGTTAATGTTGTATCCTTTGGTTAGAATAAAAATAAACAAATTGCATATACATTTAAATAATTAAAGTACCGTCAAATCTTCATAGCAAATATACTCCTGGGACAGACTAGACTTCCTCTTCGTGAGAGTTAGGAGTTAAAATGTTTATGTGTATAATGTATATACACATATACATTTTAAAATAAAATAAATAAAATAAAATGTTAATGTGTATAATAATGTATATGAGACGAGATTACTGTTTGAACTTAGTAAGTTACTGACTAAAGTAACTAATAAACTGAGACGTAGGGTTGATCTACGAGTATGTAGGTTTACTCCTATTAGAGCTTTATTCGATCAATAACATTTTATTGTATTTCATTAGGATCCACTAATTATTAAGTGTTGTATGTTGACTGTATTCTAACAATAGCATGCAGTTTCAAAGCAGTTGACTAACTTATCTTCAGCACGCTTTTACCAGACATCTATAGTACCAGGATATGATATTACTCCTGAATATGTGTTTAGTTATGTTGGGTGTACATCAGAGTGGTTGAGAATTATCAAAGCAGTGTTGTTGATAAGTCAAGTGGTACTTGAATTATTGCATTTTGTAGATTACAGTCCATCTGTGATATCATAATCACCATTATATTATGATCTACACTATTTATAACAGATCAATAATATAATATTATTAAATGTCAGACAATATATTTAAAATAACATCTTCAAAAACCAAATAACTAACACTACATTACTAGATATAATTATACAAACTATATTATTAAACAAGATCTACTTATGAAAACTGCATCTACTATATTGTAAGTTAAGGGACTAAACAATTCCACCGCCATTGATGTGTGCAATTTCATCACCTGAGACCTCTCTCAGGTGATGAAATTGCACACATCAATGGCGGTGGAATTGTATTGCTCTTCTGTAGCGCAGTGGTAGATCAATGTCAGGGATGACAGGTGTACTCAATAGCCGTGCTTGTAGCCGTTATTCTCTCTCATTGAGATTTACTCGATTTTCGAACAGACTTTTCACACATGTGCAATGTTCATGGTAGCAAATTATACACTATTTATCGTATGTCTAAGGTTTTAATGGTCACCTCTACGCTGCTGCAGTAGAAGTACTGATGCGAAAATAATTTGTTCTGAATTATCTGGCGACTCGATTGTTAGGTTAGTAGTTATAAGGTTTTGTCGCAAAAGTACACTGAAAAAAATGAAACGATACTTTTAGTAAAAAGTATCGTTACATTTTTTTCAGTGTACTTGTGTATTTTTTTCAGTGTGTGTAGACTGTGTCAACAACAGTAGTTGTTGTACAGTAAAAAAAAATGGTTCAGGAAACTTATTTTTATGTTAAAATAATTGATTACTGACAGTGCACTGAAATGGGCAAAAACAGTAAAGAGCTAAATAGTTATTTCAATTGGATGAACTTTAAAGTTTACTGAAACAAACAGTTTCTTTTAAGTATTGCTTATTTAGAGCTTAAGAGATGCACAGTAAAATCTACTGTTATAACTCAACTGTTTTTTTGTCAGTTAGTTTTACTTCTTTAGACAATAGGCTCTATTTTTACTGAACAAAGCGGTGAATATTACCGAAAAATCGATTGGGTTTACCGATTTTTTTTTTTTTTTCAGTGATTCTGATAACATAACTCTGATTCTGATGATCGTATCGTATGACGGTCGGCGAGTTTTACCAGATTAAAGATACCTACAGAAAAGCAGTGGTAACCCAGTGGAAACGGCTGTGACTTACGAGTTGTACGTCGTAGGTTCGAACCTAGATGCTGAAGGAAAACATTGTAAGGAAACCGGCATATCCTAGAACGGAAAATCGAAGACATGCGCTCGCGTAGTGGATTACAACCCCATGCATTCCCTCTCACAGAGTTTAGGCCTGTATCCTAGCAGAGATAACATTAAAGGCTGATTAGTTATGCTTTAAGACACCTACGGTAGGGTACTGGGTAAAGTACGTTCCATCCACCTATTGACGGCAGCAAGCACAAACGATTCATCTTTTCACTTTGCTGCGATTTAGCATATAGGTAGATATGTGGTGCAGATCCACAAACACTTACCTGATATCGTGTCCTGCGAGTCCAGTTGTCTGCACGTTTCAGGAACTGAAGGACGCTACTAAAGATGCCAAATTCTTAACCAATTTCTGGACCAACTGATTTTATTACTGATATTACTTACACGTGCTAAGACGGAGAAGAAAAAACCGGCCAAGTGCGAGTCCGACTCGTTTGTTGTATGGGAGCCCCTTTAAATATTTATTTTATTGTTTTTTAGTATTTGTTGTTATAGCGGCAATAGAAATACATCATCTGTGAAAATTTGAGCTGTCTAACTATCACGGTTCATGGGATACAGCCTGGTGACAGACGGACAGACAGACGGACAGAGAAGTCTTAGTAATAGGGCCCCGTTTTACCCTGTGGGTACGGAACTCTGAAAACCGGCCAAGTGCGTGTCCGACCACGCACAATAAACGGTTTCCTAGTTGAGAAGTTGGGATGATTTTATCCCAAAAACAAACTTAACATTGTAGTTGAAAAACATGTTCACGTCAACGTCACGATCAATTCTCCAACTGCAAATTTAAGTTGGCTGACTATTACTCGTTAACTTGTAAAGCCTACTTAGCTGTAATATGTTTACTGCCGTATTTTTTTTTACATCTCCATAAACAACCATTTAGCTGGCAGGGGACATGACTCGTAACAAAAATTAGCACTTAAAAGCTTAATATTACGCAAACGGATCCTAGAATCGAAAAATATTGTTCACAGACCAGCAATATTTTTGAACTGCCTATCCAACGTTACCCCACACCATGGGACAGACGAGAAAAAAAATATCATCCCCACATTAGGTGCACGGGATGAATTTTTTTTTTTTAGATTTAATTTTACCACTTTGTAGGCGTAAATAAAATGTATGTATATACTTATGCCAAATTACAGCTTTCTAGTATGAAGCGTCTCTGAGCTACAGTGGGGACAGACAGACAGACAGACGGACATGGCGAAACTATAAGGCCGTGCGCTGCGTTAAGCGGGTGCAGGGCGCGGGCGCCCGCGCGGCGTGCTGTTTCATGTCATCTCAAGATCAGCACTGCGTGGGCGGCGGGGCCCGCCCCGCGGGCAACGGGGGCACGCTCGCGTGTCCGCGCGACGGAGCACGCGAGCGGAGTTGTTTCTAGAAAATCAGTGAGCGCCGCTGCGTTACCGTGCCGCACGTTCCGTGTTTGTACAGTCTTTTTCATAATTTGATAACAATGAGTATTATTGACACGAAACGTGTCATTTTAGAAGTCCAATTTCGCCCCGTTTTATGGGATATTCTAATGACTTATATAAAGACAGGGATGCGCGTCAAGCTGCATGGCTTGAGATTTACATCCGTTCCTTGTAATTGCAATTGTTGCAATTGTTTTTTTCTGCGTCACTGAACCGCACGCAGCACGCAGAAAAAAAGCAATAACAGTAAGGTTATTGCCAACCTTTCCATTGGTGATATTTTAACTTTACACTTTTTACTTTCAAAGTACTAAAATTACGTTTCAAATTTATTTCAAGTTTCCAAAATAATTCGTCAAATGTAGACGTTGACATTTTAAAGTACTTAGTAAATTTCTTCTCATCTTCTCTTAATAACGTAAACTTGGATAGAAATTCCCCACACAACAATCTAGACGTGACATATGGGCTGATTGGCTGTCGCTCTTATCTACGTCGTTTTTTTCTAGGTAGTATATCAACAAATAATCCATGATATCGACTGTACACCCGCGCGATCGAAATTGTACTGGCGGCGCTGTGAGAGGCGGAAGTCCGTCGCAGGCGTCCGCGACGGAGCACGGCGCGGGTCCCCGTGACGGACACCCGCGACTGACGCCCGCTTAACGCAGCGGACGGCCAAAGGCCGTGCGCTGCATTAGGCGTGCGCACGGCGCGGGCGCCCGCGTGGCGTGCTGTTTCATGTAATCTCATAGATCAGCGCTGCGTGCAGCGGGTCGCACGACGCACGCGGCGCGGGCGGCGGGACCCGCCCCGCGGGCGACGGGTGTCCGTGTGACGGAGCACGCGAGTGGAGATGTTTCTAGGAAATCAGTGAGCGCCGTTGCGTTATCCGTGCCGCACGTTCCGTGCTTGTACAGTCTTTTTCATAATTTGATAACAATGAGTATTATTGACACGGAACGTGTCATTTTAGAAGTCCAATGTCGCCCCGTTTTATGGGATATGTATAATGACTTATATAAAGACGCGGCGCTGCGAGAGGCGGGAGACCGTCGCGGGCGTCCGCGACGGGTTAAATTTGTCCGCGACGGAGCACGGCGCGGGTCCCCGCGACGGACACCCGCGACGGACGCCCGCTTAACGCAGCGCACGGCCTTAGGGTTCCTTGCCTTAGGGTTCCTACAGAACCCTAAAAGCACAGACGGGTCGTGATAAGATCCATAAGGTCCTTAAAATAGTACTCGTAAGTAACTTGTAAACAGCATTACAAGAAACGTTATTATTTTCTTGTAATGCAGTTTCATCGTTATGCTTTTATTTGGTACAGTTAGCACAATAAGAACACAGTATGAATTATTATATTAATCATTTGAGTTTGGAACGAACACGTCGCCTTGGTCTCGGGCTTTCAACAATCAGCATGTCAAATGGATTTGTGGCAAACAAACCGCAGCTAAAAGCTATAACGAGTAGTTGTTTATTTTCTAAGATTAACGCGAATCGTGGTGAGTGTTATTATCAACATTAATTTGTTAATAAAATATCGCAATAAGATATTTTGTTGCGTAAAAGCATCGCGGTTTTTGGGTCCTTAATGTCGAAGGTTCGATAAAACAACGCTTTTAGGGTGCTTGCAACTGCCACGTTATTGCAGTGCATCTGCAATGTTTGCTCGAACCAGAGTAGATAGCTTCTCAGCTGTAGCACATACCCATAATGTTCTCACTGCTGGGACACAGGCCTCCTCTCTGTGAGATGGAGTGGGCCGTAATCCACGCGGGCCCAGTGCGGGTTGGTAGATGTCACATGTATTCGAATTAATGGTTCTAGGACATGCCGGTTTCCTCACGATGTTTTCCTTCACCGTTTTGAGAGCAGTGGTGATGAAATAATTAACACAAAGTAAAGCGCCTGTCCGGGTTCGATCCTACGACCTACAACTCGTAAGTCGCGGTCGTTACCACTGGGCCACCACTGTTCAGCTGTAGTGCGGGACAGTAGCAACAGCCTACTGAATGCTATTGCTGATGGGCACAAAAGGCCCATAATGAGGCATCTTATAAACACCACCCTGTCAGTATTAGAATGTAAGTACTAACACAGCAAATAAGTTAAATTGATTACTAACATCTAGAATTGTAAGTATTTTATTGGATTGTAATTGGATCCAGTTCTCTTTGTAAATAAATACATTATTATAATGTGGTACATACTCGTACCTAATCTCTATGATTATATTTCGTATACTAGCTGCTGCCCGCCGTATCGCCTGCGTGGCTTTTCCTAGCATAAATGTAGCCTAAGTTGCTCCTTATAACATCAGCTATGCCAGTGAAAGTCCGGTCAAAATCGGTCCAACCGTTTCGGAGATTATTAGTACAGATTCTAAAAATATTTATTCATACACGTGATGCTAGAAGGGGGAGGAGGGGTAGCCTAAAACCTCACGACGTGTAATAGAGGGAGGGGCTGGGGGGCAAAAAAGTAGCTTAAAAACCTCACGTTATTAAAGGATGGCCCTTTAAGAATTGAATACATGTAAGCTTTTATATTATGTACCTACGTCAGCAACTAAAGTCAATTAACACTTCAGTTTTAAAGATTCATAAACTGATATTTATAGAGCAGGCAACTCTTATTATTACAAAAATATCTGATGCAAGAAAAAAACCGAAACAAAACCGAATCTGAGACAATTGCGCAAAAGACACTTTCGCGAACCCATTTGTGCGAAAAGACATTTCCGCGAATGGACTTTTGCGCGATATACACTTAAGCGAAAGACACTTGCGCGAATCATAGTGTAGGGCGGTGGTATAAGAAAAAACGGTAACAATGAAAACAAAAAATAACGGTAAAAATTTAACACAAACTTTGTTATTGTTTTATCCAATAATCACCCATAATCACATCTTATATGTGTTCAATAAAATAAGTTTTAAAAATGTTATTTTAACTTTATTTTTAGGTTTAATGTTTATTGTATTATTTTAACAAACATATTGAACTTGTGTTAACCACTGTACCTGCTATTTAATGTGATAAACAAATCACCACTCTGTACATTTGTTTCTTACTCGCTTTTGCCCGCGGGTTCGCCCGCGTCGAGGTCGAAAATTATCCAACGGAACTGTACTACCGGGATTAATTTATTCCATGTGTTAATCCAGGTTATTAACTATCTGTGTGCCAAATTTCACCCAAATCCGTTCAACCGTTTTTCTGTCGTAGTAATAGCAGAGGAAAAAATTGTTGACTCCCGCACCGTCAACCATAATTATTTAGTTACGCGTAATTTTGAATCTGTGATATCTTTTAAAGTATTTAAATGATATGATGTCAAAGCATATTTTAATCTCACTTAAATGCCCAATTTAAATAACACATTTTATCGAGGATTAATATAATACCGGTGGCGCCAACTTGAATTTTGATTTTGACCTCATTATCGTTGTCAGCGCCCTCCAAAACCATGAAAACGACACCCATGACGACAAATGTATATAAAAAAGGTGCAATTAAAAGAACTACCACGATCACTATTGACGCCTAATTGGGCTGTTTACTTCCAATATGTCTGTAAGTTAAACATAACAGGCGAATAGTGGCTGTACCACACCCCAGCCCAACCATTTGAATTAATACAAGCGTGATGTTATGAAGAAATCTCATTTCCGCAACCTTTTAAGGCGAGGTATTTCCAATTTTCATCACTCTGATTCAATAATAAACAAAGAAATAGTGATTGCTTAAAGCCAAAAAAATGTATATTGTAGTTGACTATATCTACTTTGACTATTTGTGATTCAAAACATGATATCGAAAACTTCACTAGATCATAAAAAAATCGGAAGACCTCCTCTTCCGATTTTAATTCAATGATTTTTTGATGTTTTTCTTATTATTCCTGAAGTATAAGAATGCATTATTTCCAAAAAAAATATATAAGAATAGTTAATAACATATAGAAGAATAATTTGTGGTTACGTTTTGCAAACTAGTTTAATTCTTTTAATAATAAAATATTATATTATAGCGGCTTGCGTACGTCGCTTCAGTCGCCCGCCAGTCCTTGACGAGGTACGACCTATGTCCGATTTCCTAGCGCACGGCTGTCCCGCTAATTTATTGAACTATTCTGTCATTTAACATAGTGTAAGAAGTCAGTTTTTTTTTTTTTTTGTTTGTTTGGATTTGTTAGTGAACAGTATAGGTAATAAAAATAAAAACAAGAAGTTTACCTAACATTTTAATTACGTACTTTACCTTTATCTCCGAAATTGGTACACTATGTCTGACAATAGAAGAGCGCCGCGCGCCGCGCCGCCACGCTGCCGCACCTGTGTGCTTTGTTATTTCTCGGTTTTATTACTCTCTGTTCTTTCCTACGGATATACCTAGTAGGTATATTCATAGTATTATCTTATCAACATAAGTAATCAATTTTGACCTACGATTTTTATATAAGTTTTTACACATTTTAGTTTACCTGTACATAATACATAGCAGAGTCATAACAGTAGGATAACTCGATAATAAAGTCATGCACAATTTTTTATTATTCTGCAATAATAAAAAAAGATATATCGATACCTAAATATGCAAACATTGTGAAATAAAAAGTAATCATATCATAAAAACTTGACGTCCTATTTTTTTCACTTCACTATCCAACATAGGGCTAATTATACTATTAATACACATTAGTCTCATTTATGGGTTTTAAATGTTTAAAGTAGTGTTATTTAATTAAAAACAAAGATTACCTTTGATTATTTACTCAATACTACGAAAAGCACATACGGATTTATAATTAATAATATTTTTGTGTTTTTTATGTTAATTTCGTATTAAAAAATATTATAAGTAATTCCATGATGTTTTTTTTTTCCTAACTAATAAACATCATACTAACCAAAATAACATTTATCGTCATTGCTTTTGCCATTTGCTAAGAGGAATATTTTTTTGCAAGTTTGACTAAGTCACGACGATACGATCAAAAACATACAGCTTAATCTGATAAGAAACTAAAATGTTGAATAATTTAATCAAATATGACTTAGATCATTTTGCATTTACAATATCTATTTAAAATAATTTATTACATAGAAATGTCTTAGGTTTTTGCGATTAACGTATCAACTCTCGTACCTATTTTGTTATTTTTTAAACAAATTAATAAAATAAGTTGACCTTCTGCCTACACGACACGCTTCTCTGTACTGTGACATATCGCTCGGCTTTGAGTTCATATAAGTTCACGCGGCCGATGTTCCGCGTGAAGGCGCGGAGCGAGCCGTGCCGAAACGTCGGCCGCGCTACCAACCTACGTTGGTAGCGTTAAATACCTACTTCGCTTGGTCTACCCGGCCTTAACGCAACGGTCCTTTCGCGCAAGTGTCTTTCGCGCAAGTGGATTCGCGCATGTGTCCTTCGCGCAAGTGTCTTTCGCGCAAAAATCCCTTCGCGCAAAGGTCCTTTCGCGGAAATTCTTACGCAATGACTCAGTAAAGGGAATTAGTAACACATTAATTTGAAATAACTAGGTTTCAACTTTACATCCCATCACTGTTTCCAACATTTTTTTTTTAATAACTTTATTAAAATTACAATAATTGAAAAATCATTGATGAAAACTAAGGTTATAAAAAGGCACCCACGAAACAGGCTGATCATTTGTTTACATTTTAATATACTTACTTTTAATATAGATACTTTTGGAACAAACTATATTTTGTATCAAGTAAGTAGCGATAAGTGCTGTAGTGACTGTTGTTGCTGACTGTACCTACATTTCTTAGTTCAGACCATGATGCCGTTTTGATAGGTAGGTAGGTGATTTAGGTTCGCATCTTGTAGAATCTACATACCTATAGGATTTGTCTCCTCCGTGGTTGTGTGTCGTCGGGCTGAGTAGAGTGGCAGATCTCAGTTGCACAGCTTATCACACGTTATTTCGCAGCAGGTACTTGCTGGTAAGACGGAACAGCCTTAAAAGAGTCCAAGACTGTAAAGTGCTCCCAGGTAAAGATTTAGTCTCACAACATAGACTCCTAATAATAGAGCTAAAACTCAGTGTCTCGTCCAGTAAGAACAAGGAACGGCCCCCACCCAAAACCAGATGGCGTATGGTAGAAGAAGAGGAATGTGCCAGTAGGTTCAAGTGGTAGATAAAATGATTGAAATGAATGATATGGAAAGAAAATCTGTGAATGAATGTTGGAAAGAGATGGCGGATTGTATAAGGAGAGTAGCAAAAGATGTGTTTGGAGAATCGAAAGGGAAAGGTATGATAGACAGGGATACATGGTGGTGAAATGAAGTGGTGCAAAAGATGCTTAAAACAAAAGAAAGTTGTGTTTGAATTTGAATGGCAGGGTGTAGAAAACGGGAATGATAGTTTGAAAGATGATAAGAAAAAAGTTTATAAAGAATGGAAGAAAAAAGCGAAAAGGCGGTAGCAGTTTCGAGGGTTAAGGCGCAGGAAAAGTTGTATGACTCACTGGACAGTCCTAGAGGCCAGAAGGAGCTCTACCGGATTACAAAAGCAAGAGAAAGGAGAATGAGAGATTTACATTAAATTTATGAAAGACGACGCCGGTAAGGCTCTGTCCAAAGATGACGAAATAAAAGAACGATGGAAGGTTTATTTTGAAAAGCTAATGAACGAAGAGAATAAATGGAATGGTGTGCTCAAAGAGGTACCTACAGATAAATATGGGTTTAGTGAGGGAAATTAGCATGGATGAAGTTAGGAAGGCATTTCGAAGTATGAAAAATGCAAAGGCCATGGGCCCAGATGATATACCAGTAGAAGTATGGAAGTGTTTAAAAGAAAACGGATGTATGTGGCTGGCTTTATTCTTCAATAAGTTGTTGCATGAAGGAGGGATCCCACAAGAATGGTGCAATAGTTCGCTAGTGCCCGTCTTCAAGAATAAAGGTGATGTTCAGGACTGCAAAAACTATCGAGGGATAAAGCTCATGTCACATAGTATGAAGCTATGGGAGAAAGTAATAGAGAAAAGACTGCGAGAGGAGGGTGAGATTACCCCGAACCAGTTTGGGTTTATGCCAGGTCGAGGAACAGTGGACGCCACTTTTGCACTGCGCCAATTGTGCGAGAAGTACAGACGTGCACACAAGAACTTGCACATGGTGTTCTTTGATTTGGAGAAAGCGTACCTCGGGATGTGTTGTGGTGGGCCTTGAAAGAGAAAGGTTTGCCCGGGAAGTATGTGGAGTTAATTCGTGCTATATACAGCCAATATTGTACCTACGTACGTTCAGTGTGGCTGTAGGCTCACACCAAGGGTCGGCGTTAAGTTCGTACCTCTTCCTGTTGATTATGGACGCTCTGACGTCGGACATACAGGAAGTGGCACCCTGGTGCATGCTGTTCGCCGATAACATTGTTCCTGTCGATGAAGATGGACCTGAGATCCAGAGCAGGTTGGAGAAAAGGCAATAGAAGCTGGAGAATGTTGGTTTGAAAATCAGCAGAACCAAAACTGAATATATGTTCTGCGATTTCGGCAGTCTCTCCAGTCCTGGAGCCATAGCGCTTGATAGCGCGCTTCTCCCACTCTGTTCTGACTTTCGGTATCTCGGTTCACTCGTGCAAAGCGATGGCGAAGTAGATCGGACGGTTAAGCATAGAGTTAACACTGGATTGATGGCAGCAGGTCACGGGAACAATCTGCGACTGCCGCCTTCCCCTTAAACTTAAGGGGAAGTTTTATAAAACAATGGTAAGGCCTGCTGTCTTGTATGGATCAGAATGTTGGGCCACAAAAGGGATGAATAAACGGCAATTGCATGCAGCTGAGATGAGAATGTTAAGAGGGATGTGTGGTGTGAGGTACGAATGGATAGAATACGGAACGAGTACATAAGAGGAAGTCTGAAAGTGGCACCGGTGACTGAAAAGTTGTGCGGAAATCGGTTGTCATGGTATGGGCACGTGATGCGGAGGAATAAGACAAATGTCGTGAGGAAAGTCTTGAGTATGAATGTCGATGACTATTAAAGTAGGGGAAGACCAAAGAAACGATGGATGGACTGTGTGAAAGATATGGCTAGAAACGGGATACTACCGAGATGACAACAAATAGAGAAGTCTGGAAGAAAGGAACATGTTGCGCCGACCCCAAATAAATTGGGATAAGAGCAGAAGAATGATGATGAAGGGCAATTTTTGTAACTCAAGTCGCGCCGTGTTGTTTATTTTGTTGTATACAATTATTTGCGTTTTGCAGTTGTATGGTGAGTACCTAATCTGTGTTTTTATAAACGATGAATGATTTTATTTCTGTAAGTAGGTTTGTACAAACATTTTTACACGTTTTTACGTTCGTAACTTAAGAAAGTTGGGATGAATTTATCCCAAGAACAAACCTAACATTGTAGTTCAAAATCATGTTCCCCCATACATTCCAACTGCAAATGTAACTTTCTACGCACAATATTGAATGATTTACTATGTTATTTTAAGACCGTTATTTTAAGACGTACGTTTTCCTAGATAACAGGAAAACGACGTATAAGAAGTCTAGAAGTATAGAAATATTATATTATTATTATATTTTTTTTTCAACGTTTCGGAGATAGGGGGCAATTTTCATTATTTTCTTTAATAACTTTAAAACGAATAATCTTTTATTTTATTGTAATCTTCGTAACCAGTCCTTTTATTTGAAACGGTACAGTTGATCTCCAAAAGTGAACCCCATATTCAAAATAAATTTATTTACGTTACACTTTCCTGTTTGGGTCACAGAAATTCAAGTGTACCAAATTTCAACTTAGTACATTCGGAGCAAATTGGCTGTGACGAGACGGACAGACATACAGACACACGGTTTGAAGTACGGAACCCTAAAAATGAATAAAAGGTGAAGCGTCTGATATCTGATGCTGCTTAGCAGCACGTTCAATGCCTATGGCGGCATGGCATATGGGTTCTAAAAAAACTGAGTGCGACTCGAATATGTTAAAAGTGGTTCTGATGACCGGAATTTATTCCAAGGGCAGAAAATAAAACAAAGACATTCTATGAAAATTGGTAGTTTAGTATATTTAAAACATGATTCTAATCTTGTTACAAACAAACATCAGGTAAACTATATTCAACAGTAGAATCTAAGTTTAAAACTGCACTTTTATGTTCTAGAGACATTTCAAACGCATCCCCATCTTCAGTCAACTTATCGAAGAAATAACTGGTATTCACTTTACCAATCAAAGAATTATTATTACTATTAGTACTGAATCTGAAATTACTCTTCCTAACTGGACTATCTCTAGGCGTAGAACAATTATTATGAATTTGAGTCAATATAGATTTCCTCATGCTCATTTTCTTAGGAGTAGAGTATTTTTCAAAGACAAGCCTAACTAACTTATTGTCTACTTTAGCCGTTTTAACTTCGAGAGGCCTTGAAATTATCTTGTCTATAATATCTGATAAATCACCATCACTTGTTCCATCTTCAGTCTTATTTAGCAAACTTAAATAATGAGCGTTTACTTTATTTTCTTTATAATTATCTAACAGATCATCTGAGAATTTGCAATCATCATTAAAAGGAACATTGCACATGTTATTACTATCATCACAAGTCAATGACATATTTTTTAAGCTTTTTCTCAAAGACTGCATCAGTTTATTGCTAGTTCTTTTCTTTTTAATTGCGATAAAGCTGTTCAATGTTTTCTGGCCTTTCTTCGTGTTGTTTTTAATTTTTCTTTTTAATCTGTTGACATTTACACTGACGTTTAACGCACTTGTGTTTATTTCCTTTGCTTTTAATTCTAAATCTTTCATAGAAGTGTTTATGTTATCAATAGTTTCTATAGTTTTAGGTTTTCTGTTATATTTTCTTTTAGGTTTATCAAGATTGGGGTTCTCATTTTCTTTCTTCTTGCGAGTTCTAGTTTTCTTCTCTTTGGGAGGTTTCTTAATGGATTCTTCGTATGCTTCTACTATGTCCGGGTAGTACTTGCGCATCAAATCTTGTCTTTCTGTTGTAGTCCACACCACTAAGGGGTCTTCATCTTCTGTGAAAATTCTTATCATTATTGCTTTCCCATGAACATATAGATTTAAAAAACCAATAAGCATAGCACTTTGAAACAAACAAGTTCGATATTTAATTGATTTTAACTCATTAATGGATTGTTGAGTCAGAATGAATAGAGTTACTTAATATGTCTTACACTATTGCTAGGTACACGTGCAGCGACTATGATTGCAGGCGAATCGCTGGCTATTTTAAAATCCCACTCAGATGTTCACAACCAATCTGTCGCTAGCGATGTCAAATTCTAAGTGTAGACGTGACATTTTTAAAATCGCCGGCGAGTCGCCCGCTATTAAAGTCGCTGTGTGTCTACTTTGCGCTGCGGTCGACTTACCTTCAAACTGATCATCAGGTATAAGTCCTTCATATTGACCCTCAGTATCGGCCCATACAACCTCAAAGCTTGGGACACCTGTAAAATAAGATATTATTTTAAAACGTATCAAGCAGACAAGAAGCTTTCTTGTTTGTAGCAGCTTTTATAGTTATGGGGCTTACCTCTCGGATTCCTCTTCTTCTTTATTAGTGTGGCTTTTAATGTTCTGCAAGGCACATTGTCTTGGAAGTGCCATTTCGTTAACAGTGGCAAGAACTTCTCCACACAATATCTCTCTGACCAGTCCAATTTATTTGTCATCAGTTTCTGCAATTATAATTTATAATTATGACACATCAATTTATTCAATAATTTAGTGTCTACCAAAACTGTTTACAAAAGTAAAATTAGCAACTTATGTGTTGGTGACACTGGAAATACGCTTTTATGATTACCAGCCTAAAGGTGTTTTTCCCACTGTCACCAATATCTTCATTTCTTAACCCAAAACTTGTAAATTATTTTACTTGTCACTATAGACATACAGAATGGATTTTTCAGATGGCAGTAAGGGCAGGTACCTTAACCGTTGTTGCTACAAGAAAATGCTCTGATGAGACTGTCCTTAACTTTTTAAGATATTTTGATCTGCATTCACGAAACTTTTTTTGATGCCAATCGATCCTGTTTCTTATTGGGATGAAAAACTCCATAGGACCAACTCATCTTCATCATCTGCCTAGCCTTTTCCCAACTATGTTGCGGTTGGCTTCCAGTCTAACCGGTTGCAGCTGTATTTTACATGGAGCGACTGACTATCTGACCTCCACAACCCAGTTACTGGGCAACACGATACCCGTTGGTAAGATTGGTTGTCAGACTTTCGGGCTTCTGAAGACCCGTAACGACTGTCAAAGATCTATAAATGACAGCCGGGACCAACGGCTTAACGTGCACGTTCCGAGGCACGAAGGGGTCTTGGTATGTAAAGATGGTCACGAACCAACCGCGGCAAGATTAGCTTAACCTGATCGATCGGCCCGTGCGGCTGTTATTACTTAGCCACAAGCCCCAAACCATAGGACCAACTGAGTACTAGAAAAGTCAGAAGTCGCAAAAAACTTTTCCCATACATTTTGTAGGAATTTTGTAGGAAATGAGACTCCAACTTACTTTTTTACGATGGCTGGCTGGCAAAAAATGATCAAATTTCGAACGAACGTTTGAGAACAATATTTAGATAGTTTGGGGCTAACCAATGCTGCGTCAGCTGGCGCGCTTTTTTACTACCGGCCAGGACTTTATCGAAGCGAATTGCGTTCAAACTTTTTAATTAAATGGTGTTCCAAATTCAAAAGTAATTTTGTCACTGTTATTAAGTGCGCCGGAATGACCCATTTTGCTCGCACTTATCGAGGAACCCTTCACGTCTTTTCGAATAGATGGGATGAAAAAGTTTTTTTCGATAAAGTCCTGACCGATAATAAAAAAGCGCAAAGCCGACGCGGTATAATTTCAATTTCAAATTTATATAAATGTTTAATATATATATTATTTGCATAACCAAATTACAAGATGATTATTAACATTAACTAAATTAAATTAAAACTAAGTTAAGCTTAAAAAAGGCCCTCGGGGCATTGTACCGAGGATGCTGGCGGCATTTCCTCGCTGAATTGCAATGCTGATGCGTTGCGCGAGAAAGCCGCCAGCTTTTCGGTCACCAGTTACATCAACTAGACGTTTCGCGATTTCCGCAAATAACTTATGCGCACTGGGACCCCACGGACCGAGGGTCTCGACGCCAAAGGGCACAAAGTTGTACTAATGTTTAATTAGGTTATTTAAATATAAATATATGTCACTACTAAAAGCGTCTCTTATTTATTTTTCTCATAGAGGGGGATGAACAGCAGAGTGTGCCACACGGTACCAAAATTATTTAACCTTGAGCGATGTACTTTGAATCCCTCGCTACGCTTAGGATTCTACCCTAGAACCCTTGGCTTCGCTCTGGATTGAAACAATCGCTCTCGCCCTCAATACATGGTTTTGGTCCCTTGTGACACAATCTACTATTGCGATTTCTGACTTTTCTAGTACTCAAACCTCAGTTAGCCCTATACAGGTTGAAATTGAAAACTTGCGACAAACTGAAATGGGACATTGTATACATCATTATTAACAACTTTTACTAAGGGACCAAAGCTGTAATCCCAAAAAAAAAATCTGCTTTTCCTACATTTTGATGAGGTATTGCGAACATAAATGTAGGGGACAGCAGTTTTTTTTTTTGGGATTTTAGCTTTGGTCCCTTAGTAAAAGTTGTTCATAATGATGAGTACAATCTCCCATTTCGATTTGTCGCATGTTTTCAATGTCACCCTGTAGAGTTTTTGATCCTTGTAAGAAACAGGATCGATTGGCATAAAAAAGTGATTGTGAAAATTAACCATTAAATCAAATCAAATCAAAAGTCATTTATTCAAACTAGGCTGAGGATCAGCACTTTTCGAACGTCAAAATCATTTTCAATACATTTTCACCTACAATTTTTTTCAAAATCTGTGAAAGCAGACCTAAATGTCTCAAAAAGTTAAGGACAGTCTCCTAACCCTTTACGGCGCAAGAACGTGTTTTTGTATTTTTTTAATGACAATTGGTTTAGACGAGCTTTAGAATGATGGGAAAAATAATGAAAAAAAAATATGTAAGAAAAGGTATTTATTTTTGAAAAAAAACGTGGTGATGCAGATGTGCATCATGGTGTTAAAACATAGGTATTAAATGTTACGAAACGCGAAAGGATCGAAAACGGTTGTTATTTTTGTTAAAACACAAGGCTATGCACTTTTAACATTCTGTTTGGGCAGTTCCAGTTCAACCTGGATATTTGCCTTTTGTCAGGGCAAACAGGCCAGTGCCCTAACTGATCCAATCTGTAATCTTTAGGCGGGATTTGCTGACAAGGCCCTTTCTTCTTTTTGTCCTGGATAAGTGCTTCTACGTCGCTAATGCGGTTCAGACGGTTCACTCTTTATATTTGACTATATTCTCAGCAATTTCTAGTCAGAAATCAGCAGAATTTAGCACCTTGTCAGTATTTGCCGTGTCGGAATGAATTCTTCTCTAGAGCAGCCAAGAATTACACATGGTCATATCAAGAAAATGGTAAAAGAGTCACATAAACCAAGTTTGCTTCGAAGTTTAATTTTATAATGACCCATTATGTCCATTAGGTTTATACCTCCCATATGTCGATTGTATTCTGCGACAGTAAAGAGCCGTTCCACAGTGATGTATGTCTTTTGAGACTTGTCGAATCTACTAACGACAGATGTGGGATTTTTGCCAGCAAAGTTGGATACTAGGTACACAATTTTATTATCTCTCCAGGCCACCAGGGATATGTCAATACCGTTATAGCTTGCCACCTGTTCGACTGTTGTGCCTCTAGGTTGCTTTTTCAGCTGTTTTTCTTCTGGGAGTTTGCAGTTAGAGATGCGGCTTCTCCTAACGGTGCCCAAAGCTAAATTACCACGGCGTGATAAGAACTCGAATCAAGGGTTTTTAGTTTTCCATATGTTATTTTTCTTAGAAACACGTGTGCTTCGTGAAATGGGTTCGAAACTGGTACTGGGTACTAGAACAGTAGGCGGCGTCTCACATGGATGAACTGTAGTGTGCTAGTATTTGTCTCGGAGATCGGTGGCAAGATGTCATTGTCCTGATCTTCTGGGTTTGTTACTTCGGGTTCCTCATCCGAGTCTTGACGTAAATACGGATCATTCGGTTCCAATATGTACGAGGGATCAGCTACATCATCGTCGTCTGAATAGTCTAAGCTAAGCCATCCTCACTATCTTCACATTGGCCTAACAGATTTTCCATTTCCTCAGTCGACAAATGTGGAAGCCTAGAACCTGAACGTGGAAAGCCTCGAACTCATATTGAGAAAATGGAATAAAAAAGATACGTATTAGAAAAAAGTAAAAGTACAACAGGTTAGCGCAGTGATGCATTACTGCATCAGAACAAAACTCGAATCGATTTCTGTAAATACAATATAAAACATTTGTATTACATCTAATCAGTGAACATCAATATCTTACCGTTACTCCACAACAATTTCATGTCGATATTTTCAGTATAACTATTTAAAAAAAGCAATTGAAATCGCGTGTGAACTACACAAACCGGTTCTGACGGGTGCAACTACGAGTGGCCATAAAATACAAATAACGCCATCTACCTGTAAATGTGGTAACTAATTCGATAGAATGGTTTGCTGCAGATATGCATTGCTGCGCTAAAAGGTGTTTTATTCGTTTCTTTAAACGAAATTGTTGTTTGAATGGTATGATGCAGAACTGCAATTCAGCGCCGTAAAGGGCTAAGACAATTTACTTGTAACAACAACGGTTAAGGTACCTGCCCTTACTGCCCCATCTCAAACATCCAACCTGTATGTATTTAGAAATAATTACCATAAACTGTATTAAACTTGGAGTGGGATTCTTCAAGCTGTTCAAATCAATCTTGTCTGCGGGTGTGTTCATAAACTCTTTCATAACTTTGGGCTCCGGGAATAGAGCGCCACAAGTTAGGGCTCGATTACGAAGTGATAGTTCACGTTTCACTTCTGCTGCTTTTGTCCTGAAAACAACAGAAATAGTCAAGGTTTGTTCTAATTACTGCATTTCACGAACCTGCGTCAATCGTCGCAATTTAAACCTTATGTCAGTGACATAAGACACACGACGCGTGCTCGAGATATTATACCTTGGAAACTTGAATGTGTTTGCAGTTAATAAGGTTTTGACCAATTACAAATTAATCTTAGGTTTAGTTTTGGGCAGTTGTTGCGTTGCCTCTTACCGAAGTTTCCCACAGCTGGATTAAATCTAAAGAAACAAACTTTCGCTATACTTTCTTTTTGTGACAACTCTCCCAAATTCAGTTCATTATAGTCTAAAAAAAAACATTACTTGTGACCAGTGTCGTTGCAGCCACGATTTGTGACGCATACGGGACACCCGTTCTTGCCGTGCGTCCGTCCGAAATGGCCGCAGCGGTCACATCTACCAGGGGCCGACAACCAACGGTTCCGTTCTTCATATTGCTCGGGATCCGTCACCCATGACAACAACCTGTTTAAAAAAAGCATAATTAAAACTCTAAATACCACTCTTTCACTTACAAGCTTGACACACTCTGTCTGAGATGCAAGTATTTTCTATAGAAGTTTTAGTTTAAATTAACAAAATCACGTTTCCATTGACCTATAATGCCTATAAATGAATTTGTCACGGGCATTTGAGCGAAGCCGCGGGCACAGTTAGGTTTTTAAATGACTAGCATTTAACTCACCCATATAAGAAATACTGGCCTGTAATATTCCCTTTGCAAAGAAACAGCCTCCTCTGTTATAGAGAAGGAATGAGCGATGATCACCATACCTGCTCAATTAATAATAATAAATAGGATTCTCTATTTACGACATAGGTATATTATATACAGGTGTACCAAAATATGGCCATTCTAAAAAAAAAATACAAAAAATATAATATCTAAGATTTTAAATACTGTGCATTTCCTTGTCACATTATTTACTGCCTGTCTGTCGGCACAGTCAACGTTCAATTTTATAACAATAAATAACTGATGAAATTCATTCATTTGCGGATGTGGTGAAGAAGAATGTAAAATAATGTGGAAAAAGTTAGTTAAAAATCTTAGGTGCTACTTGGGATAAAACTGCTTTAAGGTCTATTACATGATATTTCAAGGTTATCGATTATTTACAGGACACCGTGTGTAGTTTACCTTGGAATGACATTGTTTTCAGGGACAGTATGCAGGAAAGATACGACTGTAGTTATAGACGAACCACACGCACCTAGTCCATAGTCGCACCCGCAGAGAAGAGCAAGGGCCACCATCTTGTTGCGGCCAAAACCTACAACATACTGAAAATTGGTTTTTGTTGAAGCTAAAGAAAAAGTGTGTCAGCAAAAGGAGTTTCCAAGGATACTCCTATTGCTAACACAGTATTTCTTAGTCAAAAGGCCTTTGCCCCGTGGGACAAAGTAATAACAGCCGCACGGGTCGATCGATCAGGTTAAGCTACGCTTGCCGCAGTTGGTCCGTAGATGGGTGACCATCTTTAGATACCAAGACCCCTGCGTGCCTCGGAAAGCACGCTAAGCCATTGGTCCCGGCTGTTATTCGTAGATCTTTGACAGTTGTTACGGGTCGTCAGTACGTACCATTACTCTCATACATGGCATCAGCATCGTAGCAGTCGACGGAGCCCTGCAGCGCTCCGCCCCCGGCCGAGTTCGACACGCTAAAGTTACGGTAGACACGCTTAGCGCCGTAGGCGAAGCAGTCGGAGTCTTGCGACACTACTGCGTCAACGAACTGTGTTTGAAAGAGAAGCAATGTTAAGTAACAATAGTGAATACTTCATAGTTTAATTGCCCGCATTTATCTTAATTACCTTACTCCTGAGACAATACGATGTGCACACAAACCCTCACCACTCCGCCGAGACCTAAAGTTAAATGCTGGCAACTATATATATTATTTATAATTTGAGAATAGATGGATTTTTGCATGTGGTGTGTTTTTGTGTGTGGTGCTATTTCTTTTGTGTGCACTAAATAAATTATTTATATATATCTTTTGTATTTCTGCAATGTGATACACTATTGACACACAGTCTAAAGGTAAGCACCGACCGAATAGGTGTCTCCACCTATTCGGTCGGTGCTTACCTTCAGACTATCATAATCATCAGTGCAATAAAATGGAAACGAAAACATGCTAGCATACTAGATAAGACACCCAGGAAGTTGAAGTCTGCATAAATGTTGGCACAACTTTGCACTGTATGACACTAACTATAAAAAGTATTATTCAATGTCATCAAAAAATCATCTAGGTTCAGCACTTGTAGAAAACTGTTAACCTTGTGTTTGAAAATATTAAAGAAATAGTAAATAAATACAAACCCCTTGTGCGTTAAGGTGTGCACATGTAGCTTCTGCCTCACCATGACCCTTAACACAGCGGACACCAAGAGTTTTGAGAAGTGATTCACACTGAAAACAATTAAAGGTATATTATGATCACTGTTCTATTCTGTAACTTTTCTTCTGGTACTAATTTTCTGTAACTTTGCAGTATGTAAAACACAATGAGGCATTCACTTGTCTTGTTTTGAGGATATAGGTACCTGTCTCAAAATGAGAAGGTGTGGCAACCACTGAGAGTACCAACTATTTCCTATAAAATAGATTTTACTTACTTCCTTTAGAACATTCTTAAATCTCTTCCTAGCCACATCAGGCTTTTTCTTGGCAACTGCAGCTTCAGACCTTGGAGCAGCCCCTTTGAACTGAATAGCATTACGAGCAGCCATGACATCTCTCTTGAGTTCAGGTGCGTCACCCTCCAGCACAAATACAGGGCTTATGTCGGCTAGTACCAGGTATACAGTTCTGAAGAAGAGGTTCCTGAAAAGTAGACATGTCTTTTTTATTTTGAATTTATTTCACTTATGTTATTTGAATTCAATCTTAGATGAAACTCACTACAAACACTTATTAACGTCTGGAACATAAACTATTTTTAGCATTAAATGGTATAAGTTGAATTTTGAGTGATCTTTTGCAAACAGGTTCTAAATAAATTTTAATTGTGATGGAGTTTGAATGTAGTCCTGTGACATGAGAGTTTTTGGTTTAAAAACTTGATCATTATTTAGATTCTGATTCTACATTATGGCTTTTTATATGCTGAATACAGGATATTTCTTAATAATTACCTCAGATATAATTTCGGCTGGATATGATATTCTGTGACATTCTGACTGTCGCAAACCCATCCTGATAAATCAACTGCTACAGTTTCACCTCGTATCTGCAAGTCATAGCTAAACCGTTATATCACTTCCGGCCCTATAGAGTTTTTTACCTTTGGACGGGGTCTTATAATTCCATGCAAATGAAAACTTTTTGTTTTCATTAGCATGGAAAAATAAGACCCCGTCAGGGTATATGTGTTCTGTGTATAAGACCAATCTGACCATATAAGTCGAGAGTCACAGAAGCATGGCCAATACCTAATTTTTTTTTTGGAAAGGTATGGGGGTGTGTTATTTATTAGTAAATATAATAAACTAGAAAATATATTTGAGATCTCACTTCATGTAACGATTTTTTCTCACTGTATGGTGTCAACACAGTCCATAGGCCTTTTACACCCATTTTATATATAAACAAACGGTGTAATACTTTACGTTAATGAAAAGGAACCAACTGAAATTCTGAAAACAACATTTCAATTCAAATTCAAATGAAAGTTTCCCCCTTCAGAACCAACAACCGACACTGTTTTTGTCACTAATTTGTCATTAGCTAAGCCATCATGACAAACAATAATAAACTGTAGATCTTGCACATATAAACCATTTTCTTCTACAAAAACCAATACATTCACGATGTTTTTGTTTCGCCAAGAGCGAAGCAAAAACATCTGACACTGACACTTGACAGTTCGTGATAAGTGTAGCCATGCTCAATAAATACAGGATATTTTTTTTATTTGATACGTCTATCCCTCTGGATCAGTCCACCCAAGTAGCTGAAAAATTTTTTTTCTAAATAACCTGATAAACTAAACACAACGTTATTAACATAATTATGGTCGAGCTGGATTATGCAAAGCTTTGGTTTACCGCACGTCGTTTACACTTCATAAACTAGTTGAAATGTACAGCTAGCTACATCCGACTGCTTTGGTATTGGTAGTAAGTATATAATTATGTTCTGTGAGTATAATTGTCGACTAAAGTCTGTTTTTTAATAGATTATAAATAGACGGAAAACCAACGCTTATGTGTTCTACGATGAGGTGGACGTGTTGGACGCAAGAGTGTTGGGTTCTAAAACCAAACTGCTGGCCGGGGATGAGGCCTTTTGTTTCGGCAAAATCGCTTATAAATAAGCCTCTCATAGACTTTGCGGAAAACATTGAGCAGACTGATGGGGCGGTAGCTGGTGGGCTCCGTTTTTGGCTTACCGGGCTTGGGTATGCCGGTGGCCTTTTTTTGTGGAAAGATTTTATTGCTCAGGGCACCATTGAAGATGGAGGCCATGAGCATTATCAGGTGAGCAGGGAACAGTTGGAGCACCCTATTGGTGATTCCGTCTGAGCCGGGGGCTTTACGAGGTTTTAGACCCTTGATGATATCGTGCACTTCGTCTGCAGTGACGGGAGGCAGAGGATGATCAGGGTCTTCAACGGGCGGGAGGAAGGCTCTACGTTCGACTTTCGCGTCGACCTGGGACAGGTGAGCTTGGTCTACTGGTTGAGAGCTGGGTGAGCATTGAGCCTCAAGACTATTGGCTAGGCATTCCGCCTTGTCGACGTCATCGAAAGCGATGGTCTTGTCGGGGCGCACCAGGGGACATGGAGACGACTTCTTCAGATTTGAGTTTCCTCTGAAGTTCCCAGAAGGCTAAGTGGGTGGGCTCTAACTCGCTCAGCATCTTGTCCCAGCCGGCGTTACGCAGCTCCAATAGGCGTATCTTTACAGATCTCTGTAAATAGCTCATATGGGCTTTGTTAGCGTCGCAGGGAATGCACGGACAGCCGCGTTCTTCTCATTCAACAGTTCACGCACATCGTCCGGAAGCTTCCAGCGATGGTCGTCCATCGCCGGAAGCTCCCTTGAACAGTCGTCTGCACGCTTCGCCAGCTTTGAGGATGTAGATTTGGGGGCCATGGGGCAGCCACGGTAGTTGGCTGGGTGTCCTGCCTCGCCACACAGCACGCAGCTGGGTTCGGTGCATAGGTTTCTGTCCTTCGGGCGGGGGCAGTCGGAGGTACCATGTTCGCCCCGGCACTTGACGCTCCTAGGTTTGGTATGGCAGTTCTTCTGCGCGTGCCCATATAGCTGGCATCGGTGACATTGGCCAACGACGCCGCTCTTCCTGGGCTTCTCGATGACGAGGCCCGTGAGACGGCAGATGTTGGACACCTTGAAAATGGGTTGATGCCCTTCAGTCGGGGGACATACGACAAGAACCATGTCGTATGCTTGACCGCCTTCGTCGACCGGGATGCCTTGCGCTTCGAGGTCGGCCTTGATCTCCACTGAGGGGATTTAATTTGTGATCCTACGGATCACCACTCGGGGCTGACGGTCCTCTGGGACTGAGTAGGTGTTGAATGACTCACCTCTCGCTCTGAGGACTCTTGTTTTTCCCTATAGTCACGAGCTGTAGGGACTAGGATTTTAATACCCTGTTGGGTAGTGACAGCTTTAGTGAAGCCGATCTTTTGATCGACGCACCATTTTGAAACGTCCATCCACTTGGACCTTTTTGGGGGCCGAAGTAGACATTTGATCCTTGGAAGAGGATGAAGTCAGGGTGGGGTCCACGGAGGGAGCTCCGGGGGCAGGGGCGAGGGGGTAGAGATTACCTCCGTGGCAGTGATCTTTGTTGCTTGCGATGAGGTCGCTTTCTTCTGCTCCCACATTTTCCCTTATCCGGTGAGGGACACGAAGCCGTCGTCCTCGGAAGAGGGGTTGGAGTGAGCCGAGGAAGAGTGCTCTGACTCTATGTCGTTGTAAGAGAAGGGGGTCGGACAGCGTTTGTCCTGAGACACGGCTTCGTCAGTGTCCATGGACACTGACGAAGCCGTGACTTAGAACCGCACGCGAGCGCGCACGAGCGCGCGCGAGCCGCGCGTGTGGCTTGGAACGGTAGCGGGGTCAGGGCATCGCTGAAGTCAGCGATGCAGTCTAGTTTCAAGGGCTGCTGAAGGGTGGCGAACTTAGAGCCGTACTTGGCTAGAAATTCGGGGTCCTTAAAGAGTACCCCCTTGAAGAACGCCACTATACGGGCGTCCTCCATGCCGGGAGAAGGGGGGGTTCACGGGGGCGAAATTATGGTATATTATTCCTCCTACCAAAATAGCCTATCGGGCCTAAACCTAACTCCCCGGGTGGATAGGCCCGGGGATGAGTCGCCCTCCCTGTCGGGTGCAGACAGGGAGGTGAGCACCTAACTGTGAGCCCTAAGCTTGTAACGTTTGCCAGTCTTATTGTGCAAAGGACCAGTCTAGCGCGAAGGGTGTAGACACACCCTAAAGACGCTAGGTGAAAAGATGCTGAAGCTGTGGAGAAAAGATAGTACACCAGAGCCGACTAGGAGATCCCCCAAGGCCGGTTAACTCTGGGACCCGTCCAATTGACTGCCTAGCCCTGAAGGGGCTCGGCGGGTGTGATTGGGACACAGATTTTCATGACGGCACAGAGCAATTTATAATTGTATGACGGCCACTGCTCTTCTCCGTACAACTTGTAGCTGTCTAGCCACAGATAATTATATACTAGTCAGAGATGTCCAGCTGTTGAATGCACGGAACAGAAAAACAGATTATATAGATTATCATAGATTATTATTATATATTACAAAACGTTGTAAAGACTTTTTGCACTAAAGCAAAATAAATCCTATTTGTAGAAGCTGAAGGTTTATTCCCAAATGAAGGATCTGTGACTTATGCTAAAATTAAAACGACAAATCAAACGAATTGTTTATCTGTAGTGCATTGTATGATTATCAGTTTATTTGTGTGAGTTTGGCGACAACGGTTCCTATAGTGAGTTTGTTGCATTGCACTTCCACTGTTTTTTCTGTTCCGTGGTTGAATGAAACGTTCGACAACAAATGACGTGAGATGTCAAACTCAAGAAACTTTTTTCATCTCTTTTACTCACATACAAAATAAGATCATCGCTCGGTTTGTCCTACTCTAATTAATCGCTTACAATATTTTCTTCAAACGTAAATAAACCAATCTTAAATAAACCCTTAGAAATTAGAAAATATGATGATGAAATTATGTGTTATTCGTAATAATCCATTTTTATTGTTAAACTATCATGATCCGTTAATCTTAACGTTTCAGTGTCTACAACAAAGTTGTTGACTGAACTTATTTTAATTTGGTGCCAAAATTGCTAATGAGTTGATAAGAATATGTTAGTTATTTCGGCGATAGTATCGTTACTCAGCGTTATCAGTCCGCAGAGGGGCCTGTCGACCAACATAATCTTAAAACACACCACGCATTCGTTCCTATAATCTGAGACTGAGTAGATAAGTTATGAAACTCGGATTTAATTATCTACTAATAGACTCTTGTCAAGAATAAACATGTCGTATTTAAGGCATCTGTATAAAAATGGGTATGTTTTTGACTTCTTTTATTTCTTCTCCATTATTGTCATTCAACGAAAAAAAAAATAATGGTTGCAAACTCAGATTATTTTACAATATGCTGCCAATATTTAAATGTTGGCAGCTTATTGTAAAATAATCTGAGTTCGCAACCATTATTTTTATTTTCTTGTGCAAAATAAATGCAGACACTCCTCTTATTTCTTAATTATATTTCTAGTAATGCAATGCTGCTTACACCTAATGTATGTTTGAACAAAGTTATAATTTCTCTGAACGAAAGTAAATAAACAAATACTATGTTCCAGAGTGTCTCTCCACTTGCAATACCCTGCAAGGTTTACTCATGCCCAGAAGCTCAAAGAGGAAGTCCGTAGGAGGCAGATCAGCAAAGTTCTGATAGCCAACCGTGGTGAGATAGCATGCCGAGTCATGAAGACCGCTAGGAAGCTGGGCGTGAGGACCGTGGCTGTGTACTCTGATGCTGATAAACATGCCATGCATGTTGAAATGGTAGGAACAATAATAAAAGGAAATAGGAACCTTGATAAAGTGAATACAGTAAAACGGGGTGAATAGGGATGCGGGGGTGAATCTGGATGAAACTTTAAAATGAATATTATAGTTTATTGCCAAAAAGGACTCTTAACGTGTTTACTGTATAATTATTAACAACTAACTTTCCTTGTTGATAGCAAAATGTATTATTTCAATGTTAACATCCATTTTAAAATTTCGACCTGATTCACCCGTGCGTCCCTATTCACCCCGTCTTACAGTAATACATTGTGGAAATGGTATCACATAATGATTATTATTATTCTTTGCAAGATGTAGTTGTTTGTATTTTATTTCATGATAACAACAGTTTACATCATGTCCAAGTCAGTAATCATTAATCAGTCTTTGTAATATAAGTTTAATTCACACATTCAAAAATGTATCTTAGGGGTGTGATCCCATGGTTCATTTTCCAAAAATGATTGTTTTTTAATTGCTATCAATAGGGTATCATCAAAATTCGTCAGCTTGTATTTTGTAGATTAATGAATTGCTGTCTTGCCAAATTGATATACAGATTACAGACACTGTATATTTTGTCAGTGCAGAAGAGGCATTATATAACAAATGAGCAAAATTAATATTATTTATTCCTTTCTTTCGTTTTTATCATAGGCAGATGAAGCATACCACATTGGGCCTGCACCTTCCACCGAGAGTTATCTAAATGCAGCTAAAATCCTGGAAGTGGCTAAGAAGTCCAACAGCCAAGCCATACACCCTGGTTATGGGTTCCTGTCAGAAAATGTGGAATTCTGTGAAAAGTGTGCCAGTGAGGATATTGTATTTATTGGACCTCCACCAGTGGCTATCAGGGATATGGGTATAAAAAGGTGAGAAAATAAAAATACAGTATAGTTTCATTTTAGTGCTAAATCACTTTGTACTGGCTCTCCTAGTTAGAAATAAAAAATATGAATGGAACTTGGTGGTATGACTAGTTGCCTCCCAACATTCATTCCCTATAGAGGAATTTCTCTTGCAGAAGTGGATTGTTATGTTAGCAAAGCTAGCAAACTCGATAAATTTAAAAGAAACATCAAGTGCTTACCATATTTTTACTGTGAATATTATGGATCAACATTTTAAAGAAACATTCATTCTTTGCAGCACATCTAAAGCAATAATGTCTGCCGCTGGAGTTCCTATCGTGAGAGGGTACCATGGTGAGGAGCAGAGCATTGAGAAGTTACAAGCTGAAGCACAAAAGATTGGATTCCCACTAATGATCAAAGCCGTTCGAGGTGGTGGTGGAAAGGTAACGATAAACTTGTAGAGAAGAACACATCAGCATTCTCTTGCCCTCATGCCATTTTTTTTGGGATCGGCGCTGGCGCAGCAGGACTCCTTCTTCTTCCATACTTCTCTATTAGTCGTCATCTCAGTGGTCACACCCCCCCCCCCCCCCTTTCTAACCATATCTTCTGCCCGTCCATCGTTTCTTTAGTCTTCCCCTACTCTTCTACACGTCCACATTCATTCTCAAAACTTTCCTCACAATATTTTCCGCATGATATATTTTAGTCCTGGACATAAAATAACGCCCTCTGTTGATTATGTTGGGTATGTATCAGTATTTTGAATGCATGTTCTATTTTTCGCCGCCTAGCATCATTGCTTCTACTTTTACTATGAAATATATTTTAAAACTACAGAGATGGCGCTGTATATTCACTTTTTGGTTTGTGTGTATTTTAATTTTAAATTGTGTTTTGTTCACAGGGAATGAGAATAGCAATGACTGAAGCAGATTTCTTGCCCCAACTGGAGTCTGCAAAACGCGAATCTCTAAAGTCTTTCGGCGACGACAACATGCTTCTTGAACAATACATCACAGACCCAAGACACGTTGAAGTGCAGGTTTGTGTACACAGTGCATTATCAGCCTATAATGTTCCCACTGCTGGGATTCAGGACTTCTATCGGAGGGAGGGAGTGGGCCGTAATCCACCACGCGGGCCCAGTGCGGGTTGGTAGATGTCACATGTCTTCGAATTTTTGGTTCTAGGACATGCCTGTTTCCTCACGATGTATTTCTTCAACGTTTTTTTGAGAGTAGTGATGAAATAATTTACACAAAGTAAATCGCCTATCTGGGTTCGAACCTACGACCTCAATTCTCAATTCTCAATTCTTTATTGCGTACCATAATGTATACAGTTGGTGGGAAAAACAGTTACATCAGTCTCAATTATGGACCCTGTCAGGCACAGCATAGATAAAAGTAGGAGAGAGGAGGAAGAACGCTTGGCATTTAATAAGTCAAACTATGAGTTTATATATGTATTTATTAAAAATATTAGTAATGTTGTAAACTAATTACTTTTAAAAATATTAATTATTGTTTTATATATGTACTTATTATTAATTTTATTTATTATGTCAGTAATTTATTTATTATTAGTTTTATCAATTATTTAAGGTATTTAGTTATTATTATTTTTATTTACTACGTAAATAATTAATTATTATATTTTATTTTATTTAAAGTAACTTTAATTAATATTATTATCCTACAGGGGTAAGTCATTTATTTCATATTTATAATTTATCATCTAAGTATTCGCCTATACTATAATAGCATTTACTTTCAAGGAAGATTTTTAATTTATTAATAAATATATTATAATTATCTAAATTCTTAATTATTGCGGGTAACTTATTATAAATTTTTATGGACATGACAAACGTACTATCGGAGTGCATTTTTAATCGCGATAGTGGTAAGTTTAGTCTGTTTTTGTGTCTTAGAACAATTTTCTTTTGTATGTCCTCTCTTTTTGTAAAGAAATCTGGGTATTTACGTACAAACTTACAAACTTCAAATATATACAAGCATGGTAGGGACAAGATCTTTAGTTCCTGAAAGTGGGGTTTACAGCTATCAGTGACTTCAATATTTACTAAGATCCTAATTAGTTTTTTTTGTAATGTAAGTAACGTGGGCGCGTCGGTACTGTTTCCCCATAAGATGATACCATATGAGAGCCATGCGTGGGCATACGCGTAGTACGTTACTAATGCTGTTTTTAGGTCTGTGGTTTTTTTGATCTCGCGGAGGGCGTATGAAAATTTTGATATTTTTGATTTCACTTTCTGGATGTGAGACTTCCAATTTATGTGTGTATCAATATCTAAGCCTAGTAGGGTGAATTTATCAACTACGTCTAATTTATTATTATTGAAGCTAAAGTTAATATATAATGGGGTTTTTTGACGAGGGTGAAATTAAATTATTTTAGTTTTATTGAAATTTATTTCTAGATTGTGTTCAGTCATCCAATTTATTGTAGAATCTAATATGGAGTTTAATTTATCATTTAAATTGGTGTTATTTTCGCATGAGGTAAGTATAGATATGTCATCCGCAAACAGGACACATTCCTCATTTATATTTTTTGGAAGGTCATTTACATACACCAGAAATAAGAAACACCCCATTACGCTTCCTTGCGGTATTGAGGCGGTGATTTGTTTGGTGTGGGATCTGATAAATTGTATTTCATTTGTACTATTGTTGCAATGTTCGATTTCAACTACTTGTTCCCTATTTTTCAAATAAGATACAAACCAGTCGTAACATTTTCCGCGGAGTCCTATACTATATATTTTATTTAATAATATTTCGAATTGTACTTTGTCGTATGCCTTCGTCATATCAAGCAAAAGTCCTATCGCGTACTTTTTATCATTGATGATATCAAGGGCTTTTTGAATGTATTTGTAAACGGCCAAGGTAGTGGAGCGGTTTTTTCGAAAACCGTTTTGGCAGTCATTAAATATATGATATTTTTCACAAAAAGCATATACACGATTGCACATGGCTTTTTCGAATATTTTTGAAGCTGTCGGTAAGAGGGCAATTGGGCGATAATTATTAGGGTCGGTTTTATTATTCTTTTTATGGATTGGTTTTATGAGGGCTTTTTTTAAAAGATTGGGAAAAGATCCTTCTTCAAATGATTGATTTAATAGTTTAAAGAATGGCAATGTTAATTCATCTGCACATTGCCTTAATAAGGTAGGTGGTAGTTCGTCAACGCCATGACATTTTTTATTTTTTAAGTTTTTTAGTAATGAATTAACCTCGTAGGGATCAATTGGACTGAGAAAGATTGAGTTTTCTGTAGGGCATTCGACTGGAGAGAATCTTTTCGGTTTTCCGGTCGAGTTGTTTGTGGCCTCCCCGATAGAAGCGAAAAAAGTGTTAAATATGTTAGCTACCTCTTTGGGTTCAGAAATCGCACTATTTTTTGTTTGAAGGGTTATGTTAGATTTCTCACTTGCTATTTTTTTATTTGTACGTTCATTTACTATGCTCCACATTGTCTTAACTTTATTATTAGATTTGGTCATTTTATTTTTGTAGTGTAGTTTTTTAGCTGTCGTTACTGTCTTCTTTAGAATTTTTTCATAGTTTTTGTAATGTCGAGTTAGTATAGGATTGTCTGTTTTAGTTGTTAGTATTTTTAATAATCTTTTATTTTTGCAAGATTTTTTTATGCCAACGGTAAGCCAGTATTTTTTATATTTTGATTTTAACTTTAGTTTTTTTAATGGCATACATTGATTTAGAATGTCAATAAGGGTGCCACTAAAAGCCTCATAATTACTGTTCATATCTTTTCCAGTAGTAATGATATTATTCCAATTTAGTTCTTGTAATTTTGACTTAAATTTTAAAATATTTGTGTGATTGAAAAATCTTTTCTTTACATACCAGGTGATTCTTTTTGTTTGATTGGGCAGGTGTAAATGTAAAACGGCACTATTATGGTCTGAAAAACCTAGTTCTTCTACAGTTGTGTACATATCTCTGAAATTAAAATTTGTAAATATTAAATCCAAGCATTTAGTTGTATTTGGCGTTACGCGTGTTGGGGTTTTTATGAATTGGGTAAATTTATATTCCTGCATTAAATTTATGAATTGATTTGATTTAACGTTATTTATTAGTATGTTAATGTTAAAGTCACCTCCTATAATTATGTTTAGTTTAGAATATTTATCATTTATATATTTTAGAATTAGTTTAAGTTGTTGATAAAAAACTTCTTCCTCTCTTCTATTCCAATACATAGTTATAATTAATAAGTTTTCATTAGGTAATTCAGTAGCACATAACTCTAGTACATATTCTATAGATTTATCTGTTATATCACTTCTACGTATATAGTCTATATGTTCTTGAAGCAGAATACAGACACCGCCACCTGTACGGGTACTGCGACAGTATGATGAGGCAAATTTATAGCCGCTAATCTTTATTAGTTCTAGTTTTTCTTCCGAGAGCCAGGTTTCCGAGATACATATTGCTTTGTACGCAGAATTTTGGTTGATGAAAGCTTCAAGTAAGTGGTGTTTATTTTTAAGACTTTGGAAATTCTGAAATAGTATTTTAAATGGTAGGTCTTTGTTTACGAAATGTATGACCAATTGATTCATTCGGTATATCTATCTGGTGGGATGTGTTAGTGATGCTCATCGTTCTCGTATCGCTTTCCTGGTAAGTTGAATCTTCATGCTGAGGTTTCGTGTTATGATATTTTTTGTTAACCGATTTTCCATCTATGTATAGTTGGTTATTTCTTATTATTGCGTGATGTCCGTTTTGTCTAGCCTTAAATAATTGTTCTCTCAATTCAGCCCTTTCCTTTCGTGATTTCGCGTCTAGAAACTCTGAAACACCTAGTCCAGTTCCCTGGAAACATTGGAAGCTGCTGACAATATACCTGGTCATTCTTTTACTGAGCAATTCTATTACGAGCGGTCTATTCTTTGTGCCTTTTCTTCCTACTCGATACATGTTTTCTATGTAACCTGATAGGTCTACATTGACTATATCGCGAAATAGATCTAACAGTCTGTTATATAGTTCACAGTCAGGTTCTTGATAATACTCTGGAAGGCCATAGAGTACTAGTTTATGATGGTGGTTTTCAGGTGTGTTTATTGGTTGGAATGTCCGAGTTGATAAATCCCTTACTTCTCTTTTCAATTTTTCGTTTTCCAATTGAAGTGTTCTTATTGTAATGCTAATGTTTTCTATTTCTTGTTTTCTTTGTTCATTTTGTATAGTTAGGGTATTCATTTTGGAGTCAAAATCTAGTTTCAATTCCGTTATGGCTCTATTAATCTCTGTTTGTATTGTGTTCTGTAGTTCTTCAATTATAGATTTATTGTTCTCTTTCAGACGTAGTATAATAAGTTCGCTCAAACTCTGCATGTTTAATTGACCCTGAGTGTTATTTAACGAGTCTATATTTTCATATGTAAAAGAGTTTTTCATTTCGTTGTTGGCAATATCCTCTGGCTGAAAAGTGTCTCCTAACAAACTCAGGTCTTCAGAGCCAATGGTGTCATTATTGGAATTTATAGTCTTCTTTCTCATTGTAACGTTGTTGCCTACAACTCGTAAGTCGCGGCCGTTACCACTGGACCACAACTGCTCTAACAGTACACAGTACGTCTGAACATAGAAAGTCAAGAATCTATTCTCATACATTGGGATTGAACCTATTCAATAAAAGATCAAAGCCAACCCAGCACATCACCGCGCATGCGCCAAAGCGGATGCTACCACAGACAAGTAACTTATACGTAACGTAGCACAGATATGCGTTCCATTTGAAAAAATGAATGATGGCAACTGCTTGGTGATATAACTTCTTAGATTTGCCCTGTCGTATCGGTAAAAAAAATGTTTTATAACATTATTTTGTTAGAGAAAAAGTGTTTTATTTTTATTCTATTTTTAGATTTCGGTATTGGGTTTATATAGTATGCCAATGTAAAATCATTTTGAAGTTTATAATTCGAATTTTACGATATGAAAGTAGATAAAACTTTTATGAAATAATTAGGTACTTATTTGTTTCGCGGATGGAGATCGCGCTTTGGATGAATAAAAAAAATAAACCGAATTTATTTTCTCTCAGGTATTTGCTGATATGCACGGCAACGCCGTCCATCTCTTCGAGAGAGACTGCTCAGTTCAGAGACGTCATCAAAAGATCATTGAAGAAGCACCAGCTGTACGTACCCGCTAGTACATTCTTCTATCTTGTCTGCATGAACTACACTAATAGTTCATGTGTGGTAAAAATATTAGACAGACAGTTGGTGGGCTGGGCTGACTGTCCACAGTGCGCTCGACACCCACCCTAAATTGCTATAGTTTAATTTGAGATGTGTTTAAATTCTTAGTATTTTTATTTTTAGACTGCATCGGTCTAGCCGTCGGTGGCAAGCGCTACTACTGAGCATGAGGTCCTGCAGGCTTAGCATGACGCTTCCTATTTCTACTCTACTGTAAAATAGAAATCCCTTGTCTACATTTCTCGGTAGAAAACTAACTGTCTACACGTCTATGTTAGAGGGTTTGGTTTCCGCACTTAGTCCTTTAGGTGAACCATTGTGCGTGGGCTGTCTACACGTCATTTTTATCTACTCTTCCGTCGACAAAACGCTTGTCTACGGTTCTCTTGCTAAATCTTGGTTTTTCCATCAGGAATTACTCGTTAGCAACCCGGAGTCTGGATTTGTGCTCGGTTAATGGCAGTAAGCTGGCCCCCTATTACATGAACTTTAACATAACTGGCGAAATCTGGGTGTACTATAGGTATACTTCTGCCTAACCCTTTGGAAAACAGGCGTGAAGTTGCGTTTTAACAGTACATAGTTATAAAGGTATTGTTTCTTTTCCAGCCAGGTATTTCGGAAGAGACTCGCAGTTCTTTGGGCGAGGCGGCAGTCCGCGCTGCGAAAGCTGTTGGTTACGTCGGAGCAGGAACCGTCGAGTTCATCCTTCATCGTCAAACTCACGAGTTCCACTTCATGGAGATGAACACACGTCTGCAGGTTGAACATCCCATCACTGAGATGATCACTGGTATGTATACTTGAGTTTCACCGGAAGTTCTCCGGTCCGGAAAATGAAAATTCTCAGTATAAATGTTGCTTGCGCGATGTAGGATTATTATGACGTCTGTACAGTCGCGATCTCTGCAACTTGTCGGCCACTAGCTGAATACTACATCGCACACTACTACACTAGGTACATACATGTCACCACTGGTGCAGATCCAGATATTCGTTTTCTCATTTTAAAACAAAATAATCTGAAAGCAGAAGAAAAAGCATTTATTTTTTCTTTTACTCATTTCCTAGATTTGAATTAATAAACGTATCAATTATTTATTGTTCATTGAAATATAGTAAATTAACACTTTTCTATTTTTTGTAGGCACGGACTTAGTGGAATGGCAGCTACGTGTAGCGGCAGGCGAACAGTTGCCCCTATCTCAAGAGCAGATCATTCGTCGAGGGCACGCCATAGAGTGTCGGATCTATGCCGAGGAACCACGAGCGGGTTTCCTCCCTCGCGCCGGCACGCTACATAGACTCACACAACCTGTGCCAGAAGAGTTTGTTAGGGTAAGAAAATGTGGAATTGTATGGGTAGTCAATCGGTCAAGACTATTTAAATGTGTGTATTTAAACAGTGATAAATAATATTTATTTCTGTAAGTAGGTTTATACAAACACTTTTACACAATAATATTTTAAAATCTAGATCATATAGATCTAGATGAGAATCTAGAGGAAACACCGACCTCCGGTGTTTTCCTCCTATCAGACTACTCTGAGAAGAACACCGAAATATATTCACATTGTGACAGTCTGTTTTAAATTCAAGACATAATACCTATTGGTCAGATCTTTTGGGGGAGGTCTTTTGAGGAAGTACCACACAGATTTGAGTGGTCTAGTCAGTGCACGCATTTATCAGTAATCGTGTAGCTAAACTCAGAATAAAAGGAGCTCAACGGCTCTATGAAGAATACCAGTGTATTATATTAGGTGCCCCTTGTAACAACGGGTGAACTTTTGCGCCAACGACTAGCAAGTTGTCGTCTTGTGGGAATGGCGTTTTCGAGTTTGGCCGATAGATGGAGCTATAGGAGCCGCGCCATTGGAATTAACAGTCTTTCTTGTGCTCCAATGTTATTGATAGACGGAACTGATAAAACCTCGACCGAACTTGAGTTTCATTTGGTAAACTTCATCGATTTTTATGCACCAAAGTACTTATGTTATAGTAGTGCTCTAGGATATATGTTTAATAGTAGTGTGTATTTCTGATTATAGTATATACTAGTATGCTGGGAAATTGTTTTATTTTCATTCTAATGATTGACTTATTGAATTTTATTTCGCTAGGTGGAGACAGGCGTCCGAGAAGGGCAAGAGGTGTCAGTGCACTACGACCCCATGATCGCCAAACTTGTAGTGTGGGCTCGCGACCGCAGCGGAGCGCTAGCCAAGACCAGAGCAAAGCTGTCGGAGTATCAAGTAAGTCTTATCAATGTCATCATAGCCCTTCAGCCAGTGGCCCAAAGTCGATATTCTTGGTTTAACTCGCTGGATCCCAAATCCCTGGCCACTAGTAACCTAATTATCTAGCTTGTTCAGTCTTGTGGTACTTAACTATAAGCGCAATTTCAGTTTTTTGTTAGGTGAGGCCAAGTTGAGTTCTTTTCGTCCTACTATTTTTGTCCCCTTGTTGTAAAGAAGTCTAATTAAATGTTATTTTTAGGTGGCCGGTCTAGAGACGAACGTCAACTTCCTACTGCGCCTTAGCGGCGCAAGCGCATTCGTAGCAGGCGACGTGCACACGTCGTTCATACCGCAGCACGAAAGCGAACTGTTCCCGCAGAGCGACTCCGTTCTGAGCGAAGAGCGCGCCATACAGGCGGCGCTAGGACATGTATGTATTCACTCATCGTGCTGCACAAACACAAACCACAAACACAATCCTCCTCTGCCATCTCCGAACGATTGACAGAAACAGAACAATTTTTTTAATTCGTTTTCCGTCAACCTATTTACCCCACAGTCATGTATAGATGATAGACCAAAATGTGCCCAGCATGCCACGGTCAGGACTACATGACAGATTCTAAGGAATAATTTGTAGCTTGGTGCCCAGAGCAGGTTTTTGATTTTTTGAAGTGGCGGTCAATAGATTAAACGTTTTTAGTGATATGTGATGCAAGCGGACCTTACAACCAGATGACGAGTAAAACGGCATTCAGTCTGTAAACCTTGCTCTATGAAAAGCGTTCCAACAAGGCGATGTTGTCAGCTTATCATGTTGCTGTGTTCTTGACGAAGATATACATTTCTTTTATTTCTTCCAGCTGCTGAGCAAACAAATCTCGAGTGTTGTGATGGGCAACTGGAAGGGGATCTCAGTGAACCCTCAGGCGTGGAGACCTAATTATGAATTACAAAAAACTGTCCCTTTGAGGTTTGACGAGAAAGGTGAATATATTATACTTAATGTTTAAAAAAAGTTGTGATATTGCTGTGTGCTCCCAATATGTAACCAATCAGTACTGCGTCATTAGTAGAGATCGGATATTCCGATGTATATTCACCTAAATTTGAGATGTTGGCTATGGGCCCGCGATACCGGAATTTTATGTTTGTTTCTGACTATAGAATCGAATGCATATCTACCTACCTAATATTGTAGAGTAGGTAGGTAGATACCAAACTGCAATAGCTAACAACGTCAAGATAAGATAACGGGCTACATATTGTATTTAGAATAATTTTATCTAAATACGCAATTCTTTTGGATTGTGGATTGCATAACAACAACACAAAAAAAAACTTCTTTTTTAGTAAATATTTTTTTAGAAGTCTTTTCCATACTATACACCTGACTAGTTATGCATTTTTTTATAGAACAAATATTTTAAGAAGCCGCAAATTCACTGTAGGTAAATATGCATCAGAATATCCGATCTCTAGTCACTAGTCACACTACTACTTCGAGTATAAAGTATTCCACTCTTAACCCAAAGCACTTATGATAAAAGTGTTGAAGAATGTTTATATTCTGGCTTATTGAATTGGTCTACCCTGGTGCCGACAGTAACTGAGAAAAGGGTACAAAAAAAGTAAAGGATTGGTGCAATAATTTTATTTATTTATTTATTCACTCATCATCACTATCATTAAAGGGATTTCCTAATTCAATAGTGTGGTCATTTTGTAACACTATACGACCTCTTCGCAGATTTCATCGTAACAGTCCAACACGAGCGCACCCCCAACACATACCGCGTTAAAGTTAAAGATGGCGAATGGCGACAAGTAGAAGCATCACTTGAAACCACCGAGAGAGGACTCAGACTGAACACGCTCATAGGCGACAAGAAGAGCAACGTGGGACTACTGACGCACGAGCAACAAGTGCACGTGTATGACGAGGTAAGGGCACTATGTGACAGTGTTGTATCAAAAGTAGAAGCATCACTTGAAACCACCGAGAGAGGATTCAGACTGAACAAGCTCATAGGCGACAAGAAGAGCAACGTGGGCCTACTGACGCACGAGCAACAAGTGCACGTGTATGACGAGGTAAGGACACTATGTGACAGTGTTGTATCACAAGTAGAAGCATCACTTGAAACCACCGAGAGAGGACTCAGACTGAACGCGCTCATAGGCGACAAGAAAAGCAACGTGGGACTACTGACGCACGAGGATCAAGTGCATGTGTATGACGACGAGGTAAAGTTAAAAGGATGCTCCCATAACGTCACAAAACGATAATTTTATATGGGACGTAATAATGTGCATAAACTTCCTGCAACTTAATAATCATCGACTGAGATGCCCGAAGAAGAGTGTGCGTCGGTTGTCTCCGCTATCTGCTGTATCTTTAGTGGGCATCTACATATTTATAAAAATCACTGATAACCATAACTCTGTCTATCTATTTTAAAATAAAAACACTACGCAATTTTCCTTCCGCAATCGGTTTCCCCTACGATTTTAAACGGTTTCCTTCCCATACAAGATTAAATTAATTGAATTTAAAACTGATTACAGAAAAATGAGGAACTTGTTTCCTGGTTTTTAAGTAAAATTGACTGACCACATTCTATTTGTAAAATTATTATAACGTAACAAAGAATTTAAAAAATCGCTTAAAAAGTTACATTAAGATCATCATCATTCTCCTGCCCTTATCCCAATTTATTTGGGGTCGGCGCAACATGTCGCTTTCTTCCATACTTCTCTATTAGTTGTCATCTCGGTAGTCACCCCCTTTCTAGCCATATCATCTTTCACACAGTCCATATATCGTTTCTTTGGTCTTCCACTACTCTTATAGCCATCGACATTCATACTCAAGACTTTCCTCACGACATTTTCCTCATTCCTCCGCATCACATGCCCATACCATGACAACCGATTTCCGCACAACTTTTTAGTCACCGGTGCCACCTTCAGACTTCCTCTTGTGTACTCATTTCTTAGTCTATCCATTCGTGTCACACCTCACATCGCTCTTAGCATTCTCATCTCAGCTGCATGCAATTGCCTTTCATTCATCCATTTTGTGGCCCAACATTCTGATCCATACAAGACAGCAGGTCTTACCATTGTTTTATATATCTTCCCCTTACGTTTAAGGGGAATGCGGGAGTCGCAGATTGTTCCCGTGACCTGCTGCCATTTTATCCATCCAGTGTTAACTCTATGCTTAACCGTCCGATCTACTTGGCCATCGCTTTGCACGAGTGAACCGAGATACCGAAAGTCAGAACAGACTGGGAGAAGCGCGCCATCAAGCGCTATGGCTCCAGAACTGGAGAGACCGCCGAAATCGCAGAACATACATATATTCAGTTTTGGTTCTGCTGATTTTCAAGTTAACATTCTCCACCTTCTGTTGCCATTTCGCCAATCTGTTCTGGATCTCAGGTCCATCTTCACCGACAAGAACAATGTCATCGGCGAACAGCATGCACCAGGGTGCCTCTTCCTGTATGTCCGACGTCAGGGCGTCCATAATCAACAGGAAGAGGTAAGTACTTAACGCCAACCCTTGGTGTAAGCCCACACTGAACCCGTCGGTATTTCCAGCAGCCGACCGGAAGTAGGTACATTAAGTTACATTTAGATCACTGGTACTCCAAATTCCATTTCGCCAACATGTAAATAAATTGTTACGACACTTTCGGCTACTCTAAAAAAAGATTCATAAAATATTTTTATTTGCCAACACCGCCCACTCAACAAATTATCTTCATGTTTTTGTTACAGAATGGTCAAACAATAGTGGAGTTGTCTCGACCCAAATACCAGGCCACCACGGTAGACGCGGCCGCTGCGGCCAACAGCGCATCTTCGCCGACGCCCGGCGTACTGGAGAGGATACTCGTCAGCAAGGGCGACAAAGTGAGTCAATCATCGGCCCCATAAACTGTCCCCACTGATTTGTTGAGCACGGTTTTTTTAAGCGCCTTAATTTTGGCATGACGTGCTATTATAGATAATTTAAAAAGCATTGCTGTCATAAGCACGTACTTTCGCTTGCGTATTTCCCGTATAATTCATCCATATTTACATTTTATTAACGTAAATGTTTAGATCCTGTAAAAAAACGAAATAAACGACTTTATCGACTCGAAATTTTACATTACGTTTACAATTTAATGTTAAGGCGCTGACAACAGCTAAACCGTGGTCACTGTCAGACTGCATAGAAAAGAAAGAGAAGCGCGATGACACAACGCTTGTAATTTATTGCAAAATATGAAGCAATTATCTATTCATTAAAAATTGAGTTGAGTAAACGTAAATAAAAAACAACCAAATTCTTCATTCAAATAAGACGTTCTTGTTTTTTATTAAATACGTTATTTACGTTGATATTTAATACAGATATTTTGGATTGGAACTCAAGGTAAAAGGTTAGTTTACCGTTAATTTGTATTGAGATATTTTTTTCAAAACGTGTTTTGGTAACAACCAAGTTCTGAGAAATATGTTAAAAATGAAAATATATTTTTTCCGCTACCACAAACTATACAGAATTAGATTTTTTTTTCTTATGAATAGTTATTTGCCTCTTGTCAGCGTCTTAATAGTACATACATTTTATTTGTATAGGTACTGCATACTTAGTGGTTGTATCATATTTTTTATGACGATTACATTACCAGCGTCACTATGAATTAAACGTAACAAGAGTAAACTTCTTCAGGTGGTGAAAGGCCAGCCCCTATTCGTGGTCATCGCCATGAAGATGGAGTACGTGGTGCGTTCTCCCCGCGACGGCGTGGTAGCAGCACTTGCGCCGTTCAATCTCGGGGACTCTGTCGGCAAGGGAGCTCAAGTCGTCATGCTAGAGGGAGACAGCTGAATATCTACCTCCTAGTCACATTGAGGCTACTGGTTAATATAATACGTACTTACATTATTAAAAAAAATACTATCAAGAACACAGTGGCCCAAATATGTTATCAGTCTCGTTAAAAGTTTTACGCATCATGTAGAAAGATAAGAGTTTTTGGAACAAAAATCACATTCGTCAAAACCCATTTTAAATCGGTTTTTTGTGTTCTAATAAAACCATAGTTTTAGTATATACAACTAGCGTTAGATTGGCAATACAAAAGATAAAGAGTACCTATAGTCGAAGCGTACGTAAGAGCGAGATAGATAGAAGAGACCATTAACGAACACGCTACCTATCGGTCTGTATCGGCCAACGTCAGTCGTGAACAAAATAAATCCAGCTAATTCAAAAAAAAAAAGGAATTGTTTAGTAGACGTGAATAATAATGGTTACATGTGCAGTACCTGGATGTGACTCATCTAAAAAAGAAAACCCAGAGAATCTATCATTTCACATCAAAAACATTGCAAAAATATTGAACTGCTACGAAAATGTATTACACAAATGGACGCGGAAAATGATCGCATTTTATCACATTAATGCTCTGGATGCTTAGGAACTATATTTAAAATAATAACAAATACGTGAATCACAGCTTTTCTAACTTTACATTTGTAGACCTAGAGATTGACACAATACGTCGACACTATCGATAAAATGAAGTTGATATATTTTCTGCAAAGAGGAATTCATTCATTCCAAAATTGCCTAGCGACAGCAGAGTTTATAAAGAACATAAAATGAATATTCGACATTTTCAACTCCCGAAATTTACTCAAGTACGGGTTTAAGAAGCCTTTGAATGCAAGAAATTTTGAATAAAAATAACTGAATGTGACAAAGTGTGTTCTAAATTTAAAATACATTGAGGAATCTTTGCCAGAGAGTCTTAGAAAACCTTTAGGCTCTTTGTCGAATACAGTGGCTATATGTCAATCTCATAGAGTCAGGAAACACCTTAAATTCCACAATTTGTCTTACTGCAATAACGACGTCATACGAGGATGTAGCTATTAGCCCAGGCCAAATTGATAATGAAGATTTCGAATTCGTATGTCTATGCCATGGATGCCTGAGGGCATGGAATCTGTGATGAGGTCCATTGTTGAGTACATATGCGGTTGCGTGATAAAAAAAATCGCAAAGTAAATTATATGCGCGTCGTGCGTGACCGTACTTTACGGTGAACCCAAAATAGGTTCACTTATACACATGAACGACGTAGGTGCCCTCATGTACCCTGTTCAAGATGTTTATCAGATAGTATTTATGCAGTCTGAACGAATTTTCCGAAAAGATATAAAAGGGAAAAATGTAAACGAAAATATGTTTCGAAAATGGGTAAACGAATGTCACAAGACAAAAATTCGTTTACCTTCTTGCCTCCTTTAACGTCTTGTAAAATCTTTTTTTAAATACTTTAAATTCACGTGTATGTGCCAGCATTATCTAACCATAAACACCTATTAATAAAACCAATAATCGAACATTATTTGATTATTTGAATAAAATATGAAGCAGAATTGCAAAATACATACTTACAAGGAAAGCTTACGATATTTTTATAATAAATTAATTCTATTTGGAGGAAACTAAACATTCAACAAATTTTATTTTTAGTTTTTTTTTGTACCTTTTTCAAAAAAAAGATAGGTATTCACTTTATCTGCTTCGAATCAGGAGATAATAAGAGCGCCTTCACACTAGCGTTTGTCCAACGTAGGCGTTCGATAAACGTATGCGCAGCGCAGACGCCGCGACAACGTGGCGCAGGCGTCGCGTTGCTGCGGCGTTTCATCTGGAGTCAATTGAACGCTGCGCTAACGCGGCGCAGACGTCGACTACGAATGAACAAATCAACGGGTGCACAGGGGCGCGTGGCTGTGGGTGGCGGGGAGAGGTCGAATGTAAACAGGATTGTACACGACGCCGCAGTAACGCAGCGCATGCGTCGCGCAGCTGCGGCGCTACCGCAGCGTATTTATTTACCCTTGCACTGACGCCGCGAGATCGCGACGCCGGCTCCGCGTAGTCGCGGCGTCTGCGCTACGCATACGTTTATCGAACGCCTACGCTGGACAAACGCTAGTGTGAAGGCGCTCTAAGACACTGCAATCTATATCGACATTCGAAGTTGAGGCAGGCATAATATGCACAGCACTATTTGTCTCGCACACACGCACACTGATGTGTTTTTTCACACAATTTGTTTGTGGTCTCGCCCTAATCACCACATTGCCAATCTACCGTATAATATAACTGAATAAAACTATTGAGTTCTTATAACTGACCTCTTTTAAACTACTAATGGGCCATTCACAGTAATACGCATAGTACACAAATACACAAAACCGGATTATATTGAGGTACCTTAGCAGCAATTGTGCAGACGATCAACTAGGCTTTATCTATTGTGAAGCAGCGAAAGTCAGTCGCTGCTAAGTAGAATGTCTGCAACAAAAAAGCTTTTGTTGCGTAAAATAAAAGGCTGTTTGATCCTATCAAAGTGCGAAATATTAAAGATATATTTTGAGGACAGACCAACATATGTATCTACAAACTGTTTTAGATAGCCAAGTTTCATTTCCGAACAATAGCATAACTATCCATATAGACGAGAGTCTGGCAGTTGTTTTTTATAGTTGTAGGATCTTGCCCGTGGTCGTGAGTCCTTACAAGGCGCGAGGCCCATCGGTTACAAAGCCTATTTAGTAATCCGACGCTGTTATGAATAATTTGTATGAATTAATATTGTAACGAGGACAATGATTTTTATTCATTCCAATTTATTATGTAATGAGAATCAAGTCAAATGTTTAACTTGCCAGTTGCCAGCTAATATTTAGCTGTTACATAGGTCTCAAAATCACGCTTTTATCTACACTAATATTATAAAGAGCTAAAAGGACGATGGGCGGAAACGTCCCCTCCTACCAACAGAAATGAAACATGTCTCTGTCAATAGATCTTGGCAACACGATGTTTTTTTTACTATGACGACATTCGCCTTACATATTGGGTTTTCTTGAAAAATCGATTTTTATTTTATTTTTTCTGTTTAATTAGTTGATAGTTACAGGAATTAACTAACTAAATTACTAAGTTACTAACAATAATACTTTTAAATACGTATAACGTGGGACATGAATCTTCTACTTAAGTCAATATTTTTTTATTAAAATTACACTTTAATGGGTTATTATGAAAATATCTCAACCATTGTTATGTCTGTTGGTAGGTGGGGGCAGTGCCCATACAAATCTAGCCATCGTCCTTTGTAAGTCTATATGTATCTTCAGAACTACCGATCTGATGCCGAAAATTGTTTTACTAATGGAAGCTACAGTAAGGCCGAATGTCATAGGATATATTCTCACGCAGACGAAGTCGCGGGCATAAGCTAGTTATAAATATATGGTATGGTTCTCGTACATAATTTAGGTTTTACAGTGGTTAACGTTTTAAGCCTCGATAGAACGATTTTATAGTGACCTCATTGGTGATTTTCTTCAAAAAGGTCAGATGCGTAGTACTCGCAACCGGCGTGCGTGTATGACCAGATGTATGAACGTAAACGAAGCAAAATAAGTGTGTAAGGAGCGTAGCAGGTGGCGTTCTATAGTTCCTGCCTACCCCCATGGGAAGAAGGCGTGAGTTCAAATATTATGTATGTATGTAGTACGATTTTGATAAATTCCTTTTATATGGTTATTTTTATACTAGTCGCTTAAATATAAAATGTTTATTTATACTTGTTACCGCCATATAACTGTTTATTTTTATATTTCCTTTTTATTTTTAAATTTTGGGAACAAATGTTGTTAATTTTTCATGTGTTATTTATTTGTGTTGGAAATATAAACTATTTATAAACATGAAAGGAAGTGTTATTTAACTCACCTTATTCCTACGTTAATTACTGCTAATGAAGGACGCACTGTAATTAATTGATATTTAATACACCAGCGAACATCCTGATCAAACCACTGACGACATAACTGCAGTAACAGAATCATTGAAGCCTGTTATTAGGCACGTAGGTACATGAGTGGAGAAGCGATTGATTTCCACCGATAGCGATAGTTTTTTATATAAAAATATATTATTTCTTCCAAGAGCGCCTATAAGGAATGCAAAATCAAACTTTTTTATAATAGGTCCATACCATCGTTGAAACAAAATGGTCCATACCAAAATAAATTTATTTATGTAATAGGTACCTATTTTAAACACACAAATATACAGAGGCGGACTTAATGCCTAGGCATTAACTTGTAAATTCATCTATATCTATATACACACAGACACAATATTATACACACACATATTTATTATATTGACAAGTTAACGACAACGGTCAATTGTCTCCAACTTCCTCATAGACAATAGTCCGTGTTTTGTTTTCTCGGAATACCGTTAGTTTTTTAAACCAGTGTAGAATGTAATACATAATTTCGACGCTTTTACTATCGGGGGCGTAGCTCAGATGGTAGAGCGCTCGCTTAGCATGCGAGAGGTACCGGGATCGATACCCGGCGCCTCCAAATATATTTCTTTTTACTTTTTTTTTAACAATATTCAATCGATAAATTCATAGCGACGCTTGAAAGGCAACCATCACTAAGCGACATTGAGTAAACTTTACAGGAGAGTCGTTTAAAGTTCAAAATATTAAAAAAAAAAAATCATAACTTTTCACCTAATTGTTCGATTAAAATGACGTTAACACTCGTAGAAATATTGATTTTATATGTCATTATAAGAGACCTGACACTTTTAGAAACACTGGTTTGTGTTGGTTAGATACAATTTACCTGATTTGATAAACCGGTGAAATTATCTAAATCATCACTGTAGTGTGTGCAGTAACATGTAAAACTAGATAAACTTACTTAGTTTAGAATATTGATACAGAAAGATTGATCTAAAAAAATCTGATGGTTAAAAATAAACCAGGTAAATTTACCTAAGCATTATTTAATGATTTTTGTGATTATGGAAATTGTATCTTAGTTATTAAAATTACCCCAGACCTCTCTTCATAACTGACATTTAACCAAGAACTGTATTGGTAATTATTATCATGCACGAAAAAACAAATACGCTACCTAGTGCCATATAAAATTAATAAGGAAACTAATTATGACATAACATTCCGTCTGACATCAATTTTTGATTTAATTGAACAATTTCTATTGCTGTCACATTTATAAATTACACTATAATCTTCATCACTCACTTTCTAAAAAAAAATATAACTCACAATTGTCAGTAAATGAATTATTAATAAACTATTAAACATAGTAAACAAATTAAATAACATTCTTACAAAATAACAGCAAGATTAACCTGCAAAGTATGAATAAGTATATTTGACTCGATTATTAAAATCACTGTCATTACTATATTAATAACACCACATAAGTATATTGTTTTAACAACTTAATCAGTCTCTAGAAACAATCAAGATATTTTTCATATCAAAAATATAACAATATAAAAAAATCCTTAATCTAATTGTACAATTACAAAATAAATCTTTAATACGTATTGCAACGTGAGATCTTGTTAGTTACCCAATCTAAATGTTAATACCACAATCTTCAATGTCTGATTGGGGTAGACAATGTTTGACATTTGTTGCGCGTGGAATGTTCACAAATTCATGTTTGAAACAATTAGGAATAACTTTGTCCACGCAAAGTTTGACTAAATCGTCATGTTTAGCTTTTGATATGGGAAGTTGCCATCGATAACAAGGTAAAAGAGATACCTTGGTTTTAGACTGAACTTCAACATCAAAGGACGCCGCAGTAGTTTTCATAGATGTTTTATATTTAACGCTTTGCTTGTTTTTTTTGAGCGTCATAATACGGATCCTGCTTATCTTTCCAGTTATGTTGCCTTTATAATATTTGTCACTACTACTATCCCATTTATAAAAATCTTAACTCAGTCTTTCTACCTCGAAAGGTGCTGGTTCTTGTCTAGCAGTTGCAAAAACTGTATACCATTGTGATGGTGCGTAAACAGTTGTATTTTTCAATCTGTTTTCAATAATAGCATGCACTGTATCTACGGGCATGTAAGTGTGTCCAGTCAAGAGAAAGTTTATTTGAATAGTGTCGATATTTTTACACTCCTGTAATGATGAATGCAACATTGCCAACACAGTACGGTTGCGGTTTTGGCCCGGACAACAGTTACAATACAGAAGTAATCGAGTGACGTTTCCTCCGGCACCTACCTATTGAATATATTTGTGCGATATAGATGCAATCTCGTTACCGCCACGTTTACCATTGCTCTCATCCCAGTAGTAACAGAAAACTTTACGAGTTCCATTTTCATAAAAAAAACAAATTGTACACAGCTAGTTTTCTACTGTAGTACAATATCATAGATTGTGCATAGGGTGTGTTAAGTAGGTACTTTTTCGAGATCAAAACTGGCGCAAAGAGTTGAAGGACCATCCTTGTGAATGTTTTTGTGAACTTTAAAGCGGGCAAAACTTTCTTCTTTTTCTATTTCATGTTCTTCCATTTCTTTTTGCTTTTCGGGATTATTATTATTTTCGTATTGAAGATACTTAAGGCACTTATCTGTGTTAGGTACATGCAATCCATTGTTAAAATTATATTGAAATATTTTACGAAAAATTCTATCACTTACTACGTCCACCCCCTGATCTACATAATGCTGCTTGTAAAGTTTATACAAGTTAGTGACATTTTTGTATTCTTTGGGAAGGTAAACTTTGCTTGAGTCTTGACGACAGTAATGCGAAGGTACGGCTGGTAACTTTTTGATGAACCTGTTAACGGAGATTCCGTTATAGGCGTATCACGTAATCACTTTACGTATCGCGATATGTCGCACATACCTACACGTCGTTTTTTTTTAAACTTGTGCAGTTCCTTAGCAACGAGAAAATAAATTTTGCGTACGGGTAAATTTATCTACGTGCCATACTTAGCCATTTAGCAAATCAAGTAAGACTATCTTACCGACATCATTAATATTAACCGTTATCAAGTAAAAATATCTAAGCTCTAATATTCGTCCACTTTATTTCAGGTCAACTTATACAAATGACACTGTTACGAAATATAATAACAAGTTAAAATACATAACCACAAAAATTACAATTGCTATGTGTAGGTAAAATCTACTAAGAGGTTTCGATCTAAAATTTCATAACAAGTAAGAATACGTAAATATAAATAAATGAATAAGTCAATACATGAAAACCGACTAAGCTCATATTCCAAATTGTTAGAATGTCGTAACTGCTGGATATTCTTAAAATCACATTTTTTTGGTCGTTTAGTCAGCACAAAATGTAGATTTGACCGAAATCACGCAATATCTAAGCGACAGTAAAACTCGTCGTAGAACTATGAGACCTAGAACAAACGACGCAGAAAAATCTGGCGGTTCGAATGGTTTATATAATTCATTTTACGGATTTATGTCGGTTAGTCAAGATTGCCTTTCAAGCGTCGATAGGTTCGGTATAGGTTTAATGAAAAACAAAATAAAGCATCATTATTTCATTTGTTTTAGTTTCTTTAATCAATTTGTTTCAACTTAATCATATCCTTGTTAGAATGTGTGACATGCGAGCGCAAAACATTAGGTCCACTGCTTTGCGCTCGCATGTCACTCATTGCGGTAGTGTAATTCATGTAGCTTGTGCTTTTTTTTTTTTTTTGGATGCGAAATCATCAAATAACTTCTCCCACTCTGGGTGGAGCGGGAGGGTGTCTCAGACTCTTACTGACTATAACCCATCCGTATTCCTTCCGTTGCCTGTGTTGCGGGGGCCTCGGTGACCCATAAGTACCTTCCCGCGACCCCGGCAGGCATCGGCCCTAGTGGAGCCCTACCTTTGTGCTGACGACATCTCTTTGAGGCGCGCGTCGAACACAACGCGCCGTCGACCCGGGCCTGGTCCTTACCGGACGGTGAGCTACCCATTGCTCACCGTCCGCAAGCCCGCGCCTACGGTGGCCGGAAATCCGCCCGGGATTCCCGGCGCCCGGGGCGTCTCCTGCGGCATACGATGTGCTTACTCCTCGATAATAAACTTGATTTACTTATTAGTCCCTCTATAGGTAATCTATTGTGTATACGCGAATATTTAGACAATAAAATATTGCATTTTTTTTACAAGTTCATTCAGTCAAAACATGTTCTCCCATACATCGATATATGCCGCGGAATTATCCAACTGCAAATGTTAGTTTGTCCACTATTACTCGTTCACTTGTAAATCCTACTTAGCTGTATTTCGATATATACTACTGCCATAATTTTTTTCACATATCCAATAAATTACTCTAACAAAATTTAGCACCTTAAAGCTTAATATTACGCAAACGGATCCCTGAATCGAAAGCACAACCTGCGAGGGAGTAAATGTATTGGCATAGAAACAAGGTTTTTATTGATAAACTATTTTCTTCCATGCCTATTTAAAAGGAAATGTTTGTAGTTGTTATATACCTACAATGGATATAGCTATTACTTGCATTGAGTAGGTAGGCTTTTGTCCGGATTGCCACAAATAGAACGCATACAAGTTTATAACACCAAGAAAAAAACTACGCGGTCAACTAACTCAGCGGTGAACGAGTTTATACTTGCCTGTTTTTTAAATGATTAAATATAGGTATTTTAGAGGTCATAGAAACCCAACCGCTTGAATATACCTACATAATTATTATGTAGGTATATGTATATTCGGTGATCTAACACTGATTACAACGAGGGAAAGAAAGGTTTCCGCAATCACAAACCGCAAATTGACAAGTATTTGACGGGGCTCAAGCCACAGATTGACGCGACATAATAAATTAAGGGTCGGGTAATCGCCGTTGACCTTGGCCATACAAATGCTCGTCGCACTCACACCGCGGCGCCGTGCTGCCTTACTGTGGAAAATGGTAGAACAACGGCATATCAAAAATGGTTTTTACCGATGTCGCTACTGACATACTTTTAAATTTTCTTTAAAAGTATAGGTTCGATTGAATAGAATCAAATTAAATTTAAAAAAAATAATGTTAAATGTAAAATGATTTTTTTACAATGCCACAATCTTTATAGTTTTGACGGACGTCAATGTCAAGCCAGGTTGCCAACCATCACCTCTTATAACAGTATTATTATAATATTACTTCACAGTGGAAAAGTGATGGAGCTGTACAGGAATTATAGCTCCATCTTTTTCTCACGCTGAAGTAATATTGCTATATGAGGTGATGGTTGACCCCCTGTTCACTTCATCACTTTCAAAGTGATTTTAATGTTAAACTTTGTAGGAATAGACATAAAGTACCTATTTAAATATATACCTGAAAAGCTCATCCTGTGAAGATTTTAGAACATTTAATATGTTTTTTATTGTTATGTTAACGTTTAAAATAATCGGAAAATAAAATAAGATGAAAAAAGTATTTTTTCAACTTCCTCGGGACTTTTGACAGCTACCCACGTTTACCCCTGCTTTACATTTATGTTGATTTGTAGCCTAGCTATTTAAGTATATTAAAAAAAAATCAAATAAAAATCAGCTGCGGAAATTTGCGATTTTCGAAGTAATATGTCATGTACAAATGTGATAAAAGTCAGAAAACGGAAAACCGCTATCCATTGCGGTTTCAAGTGTGGACTATTTTTATCATTAATTTGCGGTCTGTTTGTAATTTACTATTAACAATTAATTAATATTAGAGTTTTTATCATGTTTGTACTCATGTTGCGTGTGAAAAATTTCATCAACAAGATGCACACTATCCTAATTTTTCAAATAGTACATAAGGAGTTGTTAAATTTATATCTATGCCTATAACAAAATAAGTTAATTAATGAAACTATATTAAATTATTCAACACGTTTTATTTTATTTTTTGAATTTATTTTTTGTTTTTTATTACTTATGTATATTGATTTTTATTTTGGGATTAAGTAATTGGATGTATGATAATTGGGTTTGTAGACATTATACTTAATTTATATTGATAGTTAAATAAAACGAGGTAATTTTTGATACTTTTGAATTTGTTTTATTTTTTTAGTGTATTGTGTGGAAATCATTTTAAAATATATCCCACTTGAAGCCATATACACTATATATTCGTGCAAAATTTCACATCAAAATGTTTAGAAATAAAAAAGTTATCGATTATTCATCCGAAACAGACCTCGATTTTTCATATTCTCAGTGCGCCGTTCTAAACCGGACGGCGCACTAAGGATATTTATTTTTAGTAACAAAAAATCGAATATTTGGAAAAAATCACAGATTGAATTACAGAATAATTAATTAATTTAATTTTGTTTTGTTCTTAGTTAGTTTTCGCTGGATTCCTACTGACACTCATGTTGGTCACCTCGAGCGAGCGGTTTGCACGTCTAATGACCCATAAATAAAGACTAATATCGTCTGCGGGCGATTTCACTCGATGGCCTGAACATGGTCTGGCAGTTCGGGTATTTTTTGCGGCGTAGCCAAATGTCCTTTCTTTGGTACTTATTGTTCGTTGAATCGTTGAGCTCCTTAAGTTCTGAGTGGAGCTGCACAACTACTGACAAATGCGTGCACTGACTGGACAGGTCCACTCAATCTGTGTGGTTCTTTCATCAAAAGACCATTCAAACACGTATGTACATAGTCTGCACATGATCTGACCGAGATTATGTCTGAACTTTGAAAGAGACTGTGACCTCTGAGTTTGTATCGGTCTTTCTCCGCAGAGTAGTCAGATAGGAAACGCCGACCTCAACTAGTTTTAAAAAATATGTTTGACGTCTAAAAGTGTTTGTACAAACCTACTTACAGAAATAAAATCATTTATCATTTAGATAATAAAATAGTAAGTAAGTACATAGAAAAATAAAAAAAATATCTTAAGTAGTTTGAAAGTAATATCGTTTTTTATGCTTTGGGTAGACATTACTTCCTGAATTTATTTCTTATAGTATTTTATTACAATACTTAAATATTTACATAATTATAGAATTGATAGGTATGCGTTCTAGTGTAACTTTTTTTTTTTGCATAACTTACTTGCATTATACGAAGGCGTAATAACAGATTTAAGTTACTAAAACCATATATCTGCGCCTTAATAGGTAACACAACACCGTTATCAAAGTACAATGTACTAAATCGTTATCATATTCAACCGTGGTTTGCCCTACCATTGCACTAAACTTATCTCATGCGGTTTTCGAAACATGCGTTCCCATTGTGTTATTTTTATATCAAGCTCCTTTTTTATCTATCATAGGTACCTACCGTTACGATACGTTTCGTATATCTACAATCTATTTAGCTAGCTCGCTGAAACTTGTAACACCACATTTTTTGCTCTGAGGAGACTATAGATGGTCATAAATAGAATTATAGCCAATGTTACCGTATATCCGCCAGTACAAGTACCTCCGTCCTTATTCCATGTTGATGATTTTTTTCCCGTCGCTTGGAACGTCGACCGTCGCATGATCACATCCATGGAGCATACTCTATTAGGGCATGAATCTCGGAATCTCGGAACGCAAGTTCCGATATTACAATTCTGATACTGAGTGATCCAATATCGGAATCAGACAAATTTTTCTATTGCAGTTTTAAACTAAGCCTATATTTTAACTCCTTGTGCCTTCCTGTTGCCAGCTCGCTAATCATGCGATACAAGAGCTATAATAGTGTTGGTTGTCTGTCTCGCTCACTCTTTATCTGCGCGTGTACGTCTTGTTTATTTGCACCAACGAACAAAATATCCTGTCAATCAGTTGCGCTCGTGAACTGTGTAAGTTAAAGGCCAGATAGAGAGAGGCCAGAGAAAAGAACTGATCCAGTCTTCACGAGAAGACTGGGGCGATATCGCGGACGCGGCAGGCATATTGCTGCCTGTCGCGGCCGTAATATCGCGCTACGTGTTTGTGTTTTATGTGGCTACATGCAACGTCGTTGCTTTAAAAGATGTAAGTACAAATTACTATCTAATTGTTGTTTTCCAATTCAAGTTAAAGTTTAAATGGTTTTATAGCTCAAAATAAAACAACAAACACCGAAAATTATTCTTTCGTTCGGATCGTAAAAAGATTGTTTCTCCATTTTCATTTCGTAAACTAAAATTGTAAACAGAAGTTAATATTAAGTACATAAAACATTTGCAGGGCTTCATCAAAAAGAAAGCCATATACTCAGAATTTTTCAAGAAACGCTCATCAAATGTATGGGATCATTTTCATCGTTCGGATGACGGCCAAACCGCTAAGTGATATGTTAAAAAAAAAAAAAAAACTAGTGGTAGGTCTACTACGGGCTTGCACACACATTTACGAACTGTGCACTTAAACATCACTGCAGTTGGCCTCCCTTCATCGGAGAGTACTCCAAGCAAATCAACATCACAAGAGCAGACGACAAAGGTCAAGAAACGGAAACAGATAGGTCTTCAGAATCAATGGAAGCTATTGTTTTTCGAATGACCGCTTTAAATGGTGCAAGTTTCAGATTCTTTGCTGAAAGTCACGATCTACGGCAACACTTCAAAAAAATTGGATACGACTTACCAAAAACGCCAAATACTATTGTGAAAATGGTTCTTGAACAAGTGAAATGTTTTTTATTGTACCTACTCAATCCAACCTCATACCGAATTTATGCAATTTATTAATAAAATGTGCAATTTCTAAAGAATAAACGAGATTCCGATATTAATATCGGAATTCCGATATTGAGATCTAATATCGGAAATCAGTATCGGAATTGAAAACCTTCCGATATTACATGCCCTATACTCTATGGACGCGACGTTGAAAAGCTACCAAAACCTACGTCGGTACTATTTTAAGGACTGTTGAAAGTGATGAAATTTCACGAATACGAAATATGTAGGTTACGGTTATCCCGGAAGCTTAGCACAAGACAAACGAGAGCATAAAGTATCTACTTCTAACGTTAAAACATTATAGCCACGTGGTTGAGAAACAAGTATACATTTGAATAAAAACTTTATAAGATTGAATATAGATTGTCTAACTTAAAATTATCTTATTTTGAGTGTCCAAAGTTGTACGGCAAGTCTCTACATTGAACAAGAGTCCCGACAAAATAAACAAGTTCTCTAATTATTTCATTGTTATTGTTTAATCAATAACGTCAGAATTTGTAGTCGAAACGACTCTAATGACCTTGCTTATCGTTATCATCATTAAAACTGTATTAATAATGTCTTACATGTAGTTGTCGTAATTGAACATTATTTGTAATTCTAAGCTGTGTTGATTGACAATGATGAACTAATCACTGATCCGACACCACATTCTTATCCAGACGCATCTTAAAGTGTCTTAATGCTTGCGATTTTGACATTCCATTACATGTAAGTAGGTAGTTACATGGTCTATGGACACAACACAATACTTGAAATTTTTATTTAACAGTGACCACGGAACAGAACAAAGTTTTTTCTGTTCCGTGGCAGTGACTGACATTAAAATAAAAATAGGTTGTCAGACGGACAACAAAGTGATCCTATAAGGATTTTTTTTTCTGCTTTTAGAGTAGGTACGGAATCCAAAAACTGTCGTTTGTTCTTTAGTTACGTACATCTTATCCTCAAACTACTCCTCACTCACGTTCAAAGGCATGTAGGTGGTAGTGGCAGTAATCAGTTGTACGTGAACCATATTGTGTTTTTCTGTATAGAGAAAATGTTCAGACGCCATCATCTAACGTCACAAAGACAAAAATAATTTTGGAACTCGTTTTGATGTAGGTACTCGTACGAAGTCTCTCCCCAAACAAATGTGAGCGAGATTCCATTGAAGTGCTGCTATTATTATTCATTCTGTGCCTTTGTTACCTGCGTCGGGGGCAGGCTCAGGTTTGTTGATATTTTTTGTAAGCATTCCCGTAACAGCTGATCGAAACAACAAATCCACGTGACCCTGCCGGGCTGTCATTGGTTAGAACTTCGGAGTCACCCCAAGTTTAAGTTGTCGATCCAGTACACAGACAAGCATCAACACCCACACATGTTTCCAAATCGACACTACTATTGGTCCAGTATAGGTAGATACCTTAATGCATCTGTTGCCATCTCACGGAAGTGATAAAAAATCATGGGGTTGTTACTTGAAAACTTATTTGGATGTTTATTTGATGATCATCGGAACTATTGAATTTCCTTAGCTAGGTTAAAATTCGGTAAATATACCCGTAGAAACAGAAATAACTTTAGATCTCATAAATAATGAGATAAATTGCTATTAACGTATGTATTACGACGCTTAATAAAATTTGCTACATGCAATTCATAGTTACACCAGCCACAGGCAAATAATATTAATAGTTTATGAATGAATTATGTATTAACTAGTTATTAGGTGTCGGTATTTACGTTCACGTAGGAGTGTCGTGTGGCGGAGTGGTGGCGGTGTGGACAGGTACCTACACGTAATCAATCATACTTACTCGTGATCTTGATTTTAATTAAGAACACATTATAATGGACGTGGCCACACTTAACACAATTATTTCAATACTGAGTCGTATAGATTAGCCCATATACACACCTTTGATTTCGAAGAAGGTCATCAGCGCTATTTCCGACTGTCTGTCTCCGCTTTAGCTCAAAGATGCTTAGTACTAGAACGCTGAAACTTGGCATAGGTATACATATTAATCACACCGACAGTGGTAAAATAAAATGTTGAAAAAAGTTTTTTAGGGTCTGTGAACACCATTTTTTGAATCATTTGCATAATGTTATTTTGTGTTGAAGTGCATGTCTGACCACGCACAATGAAGGGTTCCGTAGTTGGGAAGTTGCGATGAATTTATCCCAAAAACAAACTTAACATTGTTGTTGAAGAACATGTTCTCCCATACATCGATATATGCCACGGTCAATTCTCCAACTGCAAATTTAAGTTGGTCGACTATTAATCGTTAACTTGTAAAGCCCACTTAGCTGTGATAGTTTTTATTTTCATTTCATTATTATTTCCTACTGCCATGATTTTTTTTACATCTCCATAAACAACCATTAAGCTGGCAGGGGGAGGACACTTGACTCTAATAAAAAATAGCACTTTAATGCTTAATATTACGCAAGCGGATCCTTGAATCGGAAAGTGATGTTGACAGACCTGCAATATTTTATGAAGGGCCTATCCAACGATAGCCCACACTATTGGGTAGATGAGAAAAAAAAATATCATCCCCACATTACGTGCAAGGGAGGTACGCTAAAAACTTTTATTTTTTAATTTTGTTTTCGCACTTTGTCGGCGTGATTAATATGTATACGGTCTATGCAAAATTACAGCTTTCTAGTACTAAGTGTCTCTGAGCAACAGCGCAGACATGGCGAAACTATAAGGGTTCCTTGTTTACTAAGGAACCCTAAAAACGTTAAAGTTTGTTTGTTTAATAAATATGATTATTCTACTGACCCGTTTAGCAAAAACCACATGTTATTAAAGATCAATATTTATGGAATGAACGGTTTTTACGTAACCTAACCTAACGGTAATAAAACAAGAAGTTATTCGTTGGTTCAACCCTTTAAACATTTACCATTTAAGTGGATAGATATTAAGTAAATGAAACACGTTTTCTATTGACACGATCGTTCGTCAACAAAATGAAAATTAAAACGGAATTGTACAAATACTATCGAAAGGAAAACTTGTTTTATCAGTTGACGATTGAAATGAAAACACTTATTACCTACTTCTTGGTAAGCACGAGTATTAGATAACCGGATTCTTTGTTAACTGCCCTTATTCATTACTTTTCATGATATTAAAATCATTTTCAAAAAACTAGGTCAACTAACATTTTTTCACTAAGGTACCTTAGTGAAAAATTTGCTAATTCATAGCGTAATGGTAAAAAAAAAACTTTTATGCAAACTTTATATTGAACTGCCACTTCTGCCATAGTGCAAGCAATCATAAGCGCACATGCAAGCAATAGGTGAATAATCCTGTAAAAAAAAAAGAACGTAAAAACATGCACATAAGAAAACTTACAAGCAAGCAAAAAGACAAAAATAATAGTAAGTATTCAAGTGCACATACAATTAAGCAAGCATACAAAAAAGAAAGCAAGAGAGCTAACAACTAATACACTATTTATGTATAAGTACTAGTTCTTAGCTCTCTTGCATACTTTATAGAAAATATACACGAGCAGCACGCGCCAACGGCATCGACACAGGCCTGCTACTGCCGTTGGCGCGTGCCGCTCGTGGATATGAGCACTAAGCACTAAGCAGGCTACAAATTTTAGCACATGCGCTATATAGCCAGCAGGTAATTGGCGAAAATGCAAGTAAGCAAATAATTTAGATATCGAATAAGCACACGGGTACCACAAACACCAAGACAGCAAACATTCTCAGAAAGGTCACTATAAAATAATTTATGATCTCACTTGAATCGCTATAATATTACAGATAGGTAATATTATTTGCAATGCGCTCATTTATCATAACATCATTTACATCGTCTGCAACCTATTTAACATATGTAATAGTTTTGTTAATTAAACGCACCGTTGCAGTATTATGTTATGACGAAATTATTTACTCAGATATGATAAACGTTAATGATAATAATACATATTATTTAGGATCGTGTGAATGATTTACCAGTAATAATTATATTAAAAAGGTTTTAAGAAAAATTAACTAGTTAACTCATTATTAATTCAGAGAAAACGACAGTTTTTTTCTTACGAGTCATTATGGCACCTAAATATGGTTGTAAGACTTTACAATTTTTAAGACCTTATTTTATTCTGGGCCATCCTTAATCAGAATCCCGACTGTCAACCAACCGAAGGTCTACCTACTGTTCTGCCCACCCAGACAATGCGCCAGATCAGCCCACCACTTCGTTACCCTTTAGTGGAGATCATATTATATTGTATCACCTAGTGAACACCCTAAACTCAATCAATGACAATCTGAATGATTTTGAAGTATATTGCTAATCCATTGCAATTTGTGTGCAACAACGTATATAACGCAATGAATGTTGTTGAACTGTCAAAATTAAAACCCATTGCTAGTGATGGTGTTACGCAATTACCTCGCAGTCACAACACCTTTACCGCGGTCACTGTCAGATTGCATAGAAAAGAAAGAGAAGCGCGATGACACAACGCTTGTGATTTATTGCAAAATATGAAGCAATTATCTATTTATTCACAATTGAGTTGAGTAATCGAAAATAAAAAACAACCAAGTTCTGCATTCAAATAAGACGTTCTTGTTATTAATTAAATACGTAACGTATGTTGATATTTAATACAGATATTTTGGATTAGAACTCAAGGTAAGAGGTTAGTTTAACGTTAGTTTGTATCGAGATTTTTTCTTCAAAACGTGTTTTGGTGACAAGCAAGTTCTGGGAAATATGTTCAAAATTAACATATATTTTTTCCGTTACCACAAACTACACAGATTTGGCATTTTTTTTTTCTTAAGAGAAGCCTATTTTTGTCAATTGGGTCTTGTCAGCGCCTTAAAAACATGCAGGTATACGTGTCTATGCGCTTATGTCGTTATCAAACGCGTGATATATTTTCACTTTGGACACGTATTTCCTACGAAATTCTACACATATTGCGGAAGATGTAAAATTGTAGTAGAATATCATTCGTTCGTGAAGTAGGTATAATGCAACGATATTTTGTTATCTGCACTTACATGTATTTTTTTGAAGTTGGTACAGAATTATAGATAATAAAACGAAATAGAATACGTTAAAATCAGTTAATTGATGCAAGGAATAATTCTAAAATAAGACGGATGCAACGTATGGATGCATAGAGACATTCCCTTAGAGATTTGCCATATAGGTAGGTACCTATATCGAATTTTTCGTAGTATTTCTACAAGTTTTCAGAACAAAGCATATTCCTTTACCGTCGCAGTATTTTAAAATACTTGTCATTGGCAATTAAACTTCATTTGAAGAAGGCTAAACAAATAATTCTTTTCCAGTTCTTTGGGCTGAGGTTCAACACAATCTGTCATTAATGTCATTATCATTACTAATTAAACCTAATTACTTTCGTCGGTAGGTAACTACGTACTTTGTAAATTGTTTTTTTTTCATCACTAAATTCTAAGTTCACTTTAATATTAACCATAAGTTTTGTATAGGCGAAATTTCCAGCGAAAGTCTCTGTCATTGGATACTACAGGGTTAGGTTAGAGTTTAATATACTGAAATCCCTATTTAGTAACAAGCAATCCTTGCTGCATGTTACTTCTATAGTTACACGTGTCAAAAGCCTATTCAGTACTTAATTCTGGGATTTCGTTTATAAGCAGCCACAAGTCACGACTTCGAGAATAATGAGGTCGTAATAAGACATTTACTACTCATTTGTATGGTAACGCTGGCCGGTAGAGGCTAGTTGAAAATTAATGTACGAGTATGAAATGGAAAGTGCAGTTCCACCAGGAGTGTCACGGATATCATAGCTAAAACTTTAACTGACTCGTTTGGCGGAAGAAAAGATTTCACAAAATTATTGAATGAACACGATGATGTTACAGTTAAGGAAATAACATAACACATAACATAACATAACATAACATCTCGCCTTGTTTCCCCGAAGGCCACCCACATTCCGCCAGTTATGTTTAAGTCCCATGTAATAGGGGGCGAGCCGACGGCCATCAAGCGGGCACAAATCCAGACTTCGGGCTGTTACTGAGAAATTCCAGATAAGAAAATAACAATTATTTCAGATAAGGAAATAGAAGAACAACACTAACAAATGTAGACACGTTTACGTAACGTAACTCAGTAGTTTGGAAACTAATATAGGTAGAGCAGATTTCGTCACGACAAATGTTCGAAAACTGTTTTTTAATAATTAAAGTCAATGTTAGAGTACAATGCCATCCACACATATTTATAACATTTCCTACTCCACTCTTACGGACAGCGTGGGTTTGTTTACTAAAGACAAATTTTCACGCACTTGATAAATAGAGAGTGACCTCTATTCATGAGATTCGTTTGTCGGGACAAAAGTTACGTAAATGTGTTTACTCTGAACATCATACATAACGTAAACAAATATGACCATAAACTTGATAAACATAGGATATAAAGTAGGCACACGGAATAGTTCGGTTGATGACGTAATGCCTCCGTGCCACAGTGGAACGAATGTATGGGAGCGGTTGGACGTAGACATGTCCGAAAAATAAGAGTAAAATTATGACAAACTAATGATGCCATCTTATTCGATTACTTAATGCCTTCATAAATTGTGGTGATGAATTTCTTCATAACTCCCATATTTCGGGAGTAATTTGAGAAAATGTGAAATTTTACTATGAAAATGAGTGTATCGAGCTCTCTCCCTCCTGATTCCGGGCTTGTTTCAAGTAGCGGTCTCTAATATCGTAATGCTATTACTAAGAGCTATATTTAATACTAAGACACATAGTGCGCCAAATGTGCACTTTCTGGGATAAAAGGAAATGAAAATTTAAAAAAAAAAACGTTTTTTCCCCATTTGTATTTACTTTAAACCGCAGACAGACTTATTAAGAGGTCTATAAATATATTATATATATACAGAAATATATATTAACAAAAATATTCACAAGAACTGATGAGAGTATGACTTTTAAGTAAGTTGATAATAAATTACCTAGTTTCATTAAAAGTACAATAAATAATTAAGATGTAAGCTCTAATTTACTAAGTTACACATTTTAAAACAATAACATCATTTAATTATCTTCGTCATCATCATCATCATCAATTAATTCAAATTCAGAATCGATGTCCGCTAAATCATTTATGTTAACAAATTCGATATCACTTTTCTCAGAATCCGTAAGCTCATAAAATTCCTTAAAAGAAGATTTTTTTACAAACTTATTTCCTTTTGGACGGATACTTGTAACAAGTGGATCAGAAGACAGTAAAAGATTGTGCATAATATCTTCATTGCATGAGATACTGCTATGCTTTCGAGAATGCCCCTCTCTATATTTTCTAAAATCTTTATTTCTAGCCTCAGATGCCTCTTCGGATAGAAAACCAATGGGCACAATTGACATGTTCTGAACTATGTCTGGCCCATGCATTAAAATTTTATGAAGTGAAGAAGGCATATAATACCATGGGTATAACTCCACGTAAAGCTTAGCAGTATCAAAGCAGAACTCTCGGAATTTAGTTACGTTGATCTTCTCTCCTGATGAAATACACTGCAAGATCACACAGATTTTTCTTAAAAGCATAGCATCTATTCCGGTCAGTTCAGCAGATTTAGTGTAGTTTTCAAAAAATCTCCTTGCCGAGTTGCCATTGTTGGTGGATCCACTGCCTTGTTTCACAACATCGAGAAGTAAGCCCGTTTCTCTTCTTACAGCCTCTTGAACTCTTTTCTTCCTGTCATCAACTTGCCTTTTTGCTATATCACCCCTTACTTGCCATGATTTTATGTCTAATTTGTAGGAAATGTGTAATAAGCATTCCATTGAGCGAATCCAAGCGTGAAGGGTGCTTAAGCTATATTTATACATGTCCTCGTTTGCGTGTTTATCTTTGATTAACTCTAAATTATTCATTTCTTTAGGACAAGCCTTGCATATGTCACACACTGAAGCTGCTGTATTGGATATAATGGAATGAATTTTACCATCAATCATTGTCAACAGCAGTTGGTGTTTGACACTAATTCCATCAGTGATGGTGGATGGAGTTAAGGCTTCAATCTCTGCTTCGATTTCAGCCATCTCTCTCTGCACATTTTCTTTGGTTTCCTCTATAAACTTAAACAATATTGGCCGGCAAAATAAAGTGGAAGATGGTCGCTCGTTTTCCCAAATTGTTACACCTTTTGAGACGAGCCGCAGTGGTACAAGACTAATCATAAAATTACTAGCGACAAGTATTTTAAAATACTGCGACGGTAAAGGAATATGCTTTGTTCTGAAAACTTGTAGAAATGCTACGAAAAATTCGATATAGGTACCTACCTATATGGCAAATCTCTAAGGGAATGTCTCTATGCATCCATACGTTGCATCCGTCTTATTTTAGAATTATTCCTTGCATCAATTAACTGATTTTAACGTATTCTATTTCGTTTTATTATCTATAATTCTGTACCAACTTCAAAAAAATACATGGGCAATTAAACTTCATTTGAAGAAGGCTAAACAAATAATTCTTTTCCAGTTCTTTGGGCTGAGGTTCAACACAATCTGTCATTAATGTCATTATCATTACTAATTAAACCTAATTACTTTCGTCGGTAGGTAACTACGTACTTTGTAAATTGTTTTTTTTTCATCACTAAATTCTAAGTTCACTTTAATATTAACCATAAGTTTTGTATAGGCGAAATTTCCAGCGAAAGTCTCTGTCATTGGATACTACAGGGTTAGGTTAGAGTTTAATATACTGAAATCCCTATTTAGTAACAAGCAATCCTTGCTGCATGTTACTTCTATAGTTACACGTGTCAAAAGCCTATTCAGTACTTAATTCTGGGATTTCGTTTATAAGCAGCCACAAGTCACGACTTCGAGAATAATGAGGTCGTAATAAGACATTTACTACTCATTTGTATGGTAACGCTGGCCGGTAGAGGCTAGTTGAAAATTAATGTACGAGTATGAAATGGAAAGTGCAGTTCCACCAGGAGTGTCACGGATATCATAGCTAAAACTTTAACTGACTCGTTTGGCGGAAGAAAAGATTTCACAAAATTATTGAATGAACACGATGATGTTACAGTTAAGGAAATAACATAACACATAACATAACATAACATAACATCTCGCCTTGTTTCCCCGAAGGCCACCCACATTCCGCCAGTTATGTTTAAGTCCCATGTAATAGGGGGCGAGCCGACGGCCATCAAGCGGGCACAAATCCAGACTTCGGGCTGTTACTGAGAAATTCCAGATAAGAAAATAACAATTATTTCAGATAAGGAAATAGAAGAACAACACTAACAAATGTAGACACGTTTACGTAACGTAACTCAGTAGTTTGGAAACTAATATAGGTAGAGCAGATTTCGTCACGACAAATGTTCGAAAACTGTTTTTTAATAATTAAAGTCAATGTTAGAGTACAATGCCATCCACACATATTTATAACATTTCCTACTCCACTCTTACGGACAGCGTGGGTTTGTTTACTAAAGACAAATTTTCACGCACTTGATAAATAGAGAGTGACCTCTATTCATGAGATTCGTTTGTCGGGACAAAAGTTACGTAAATGTGTTTACTCTGAACATCATACATAACGTAAACAAATATGACCATAAACTTGATAAACATAGGATATAAAGTAGGCACACGGAATAGTTCGGTTGATGACGTAATGCCTCCGTGCCACAGTGGAACGAATGTATGGGAGCGGTTGGACGTAGACATGTCCGAAAAATAAGAGTAAAATTATGACAAACTAATGATGCCATCTTATTCGATTACTTAATGCCTTCATAAATTGTGGTGATGAATTTCTTCATAACTCCCATATTTCGGGAGTAATTTGAGAAAATGTGAAATTTTACTATGAAAATGAGTGTATCGAGCTCTCTCCCTCCTGATTCCGGGCTTGTTTCAAGTAGCGGTCTCTAATATCGTAATGCTATTACTAAGAGCTATATTTAATACTAAGACACATAGTGCGCCAAATGTGCACTTTCTGGGATAAAAGGAAATGAAAATTTAAAAAAAAAAACGTTTTTTCCCCATTTGTATTTACTTTAAACCGCAGACAGACTTATTAAGAGGTCTATAAATATATTATATATATACAGAAATATATATTAACAAAAATATTCACAAGAACTGATGAGAGTATGACTTTTAAGTAAGTTGATAATAAATTACCTAGTTTCATTAAAAGTACAATAAATAATTAAGATGTAAGCTCTAATTTACTAAGTTACACATTTTAAAACAATAACATCATTTAATTATCTTCGTCATCATCATCATCATCAATTAATTCAAATTCAGAATCGATGTCCGCTAAATCATTTATGTTAACAAATTCGATATCACTTTTCTCAGAATCCGTAAGCTCATAAAATTCCTTAAAAGAAGATTTTTTTACAAACTTATTTCCTTTTGGACGGATACTTGTAACAAGTGGATCAGAAGACAGTAAAAGATTGTGCATAATATCTTCATTGCATGAGATACTGCTATGCTTTCGAGAATGCCCCTCTCTATATTTTCTAAAATCTTTATTTCTAGCCTCAGATGCCTCTTCGGATAGAAAACCAATGGGCACAATTGACATGTTCTGAACTATGTCTGGCCCATGCATTAAAATTTTATGAAGTGAAGAAGGCATATAATACCATGGGTATAACTCCACGTAAAGCTTAGCAGTATCAAAGCAGAACTCTCGGAATTTAGTTACGTTGATCTTCTCTCCTGATGAAATACACTGCAAGATCACACAGATTTTTCTTAAAAGCATAGCATCTATTCCGGTCAGTTCAGCAGATTTAGTGTAGTTTTCAAAAAATCTCCTTGCCGAGTTGCCATTGTTGGTGGATCCACTGCCTTGTTTCACAACATCGAGAAGTAAGCCCGTTTCTCTTCTTACAGCCTCTTGAACTCTTTTCTTCCTGTCATCAACTTGCCTTTTTGCTATATCACCCCTTACTTGCCATGATTTTATGTCTAATTTGTAGGAAATGTGTAATAAGCATTCCATTGAGCGAATCCAAGCGTGAAGGGTGCTTAAGCTATATTTATACATGTCCTCGTTTGCGTGTTTATCTTTGATTAACTCTAAATTATTCATTTCTTTAGGACAAGCCTTGCATATGTCACACACTGAAGCTGCTGTATTGGATATAATGGAATGAATTTTACCATCAATCATTGTCAACAGCAGTTGGTGTTTGACACTAATTCCATCAGTGATGGTGGATGGAGTTAAGGCTTCAATCTCTGCTTCGATTTCAGCCATCTCCCTCTGCACATTTTCTTTGGTTTCCTTTATAAACTTAAACAATATTGGCCGGCAAAATAAAGTGGAAGATGGTCGCTCGTTTTCCCAAATTGTTACACCTTTTGAGACGAGCCGCAGTGGTACAAGACTAATCATAAAATTACTAGCAAGATCGATTTGCTCATCTTCACTCGTCCTTTGATGATAAATGCTTTGGCTAGATGATCCGTCAAAACCCCATTTGCTGGTCAATACGAGCTGTTGATTGGGATCAACAGGGGTTTCTAACGACCTAATAAGTCTTCTTGAGGTTAAATCCATCAAGGCTTGTAATTTGATTTTTGCAGAGCTCTCTGTAACTGTGAGATCTTCTTTGGCCGGATAGCACTTAATTTTTTCTTTAACCAACATGTAGTAACTCGGGTATTGAAGAGCTCCTTCTTGAGTGTTGAAATCCCGAAGAGTGTTATAGCGCCATTTCGATAAGTTCATCGATACATAAAGAGCCAATGCCTTCAAAGGGGATATTTCCCGTACCTGAATTGATTTACCTTCAATGAAGGCTTTGATTTTTGAGGCCTCTTCTGGATTCTCCGTCAAGTATTTCATAACATAAGCTGTATCGCTTTGTCCTGCCTTTTGAAGCGCCCTTTCGGCCGAAAACATAATTTCAGCGCTGCTACTGCTGCATGAAAGACTATCTTCAGTGCGTCTTCTTTTTTGCCGGTTACTAAGGTCCTCAAAAGATTTACGAGGACTAGGATGTGTACAAGTTGAAGCATCAGATTTAGCAGGAGAAATTATGGGCTCGATGACGTCACTTATATTTTCTGTAGAAGGTTCCATATTTTCATTCTGTAATTCCGGCCATTGAATTGCAGCCTGTAGCCAAATCTCATGTTTCTTCCGAAACTTATCTGTGCTTCTTCCAGACTGTGTCCATTTTGCATAAATGCGGTAGCAAAATCGACGACACCAGTCTTTTAAACTTGTTTCAGCACTTTCACATAACTGAACACAACTGTTATCTTTTAAAACACTGAACAAATAGTTAAAGTCGCGTAAATCTTTATGTGCGCGTGCGCATAAAGCAACGTGAATATCAAGATTTGTATTAAAATTTGGAAAATACATTGCGAGATTAGCTTGGATACAACGAGGTGTAAATCAACACTGATTTTAAAGTTACTAATAGTGACCTATTTATATAAAATCCAGGTATCCCAGGTATCCTTTGTTAAATATTGCAAGGTAATTAGTTATTGTGATAATTAGTAAATGATGCATGCTAAATTAGTGTATTAAGAGCCATTTAGTAATTAAATAATAGCAATGTTCTTATCAGTAATCATTAGTGCATCAGTTTTATATGTAAACCTTAAGTCCCTAATTATATATCCTAATTAGCTTATATCTTCTCTAATTGGCTGCTCAGAAATGTTATTGTAATAAGGTAAACCTTTAGAAAAACGGTTTTAATCAACAAAATAAACAAAAAATAAAAAAATTGTGTTATAAAATAAACATCACTCTTTATCCCAGAAAGTGCACATTTGGCGCACTATGTGTCTTAGTATTAAATATAGCTCTTAGTATTAGCATTATGATATTAGAGACCGCTACTTGAAACAAGCCCGGAATCAGGAGGGAGAGAGCTCGATACACTCATTTTCATAGTAAAATTTCACATTTTCCAGTTTGCCAGCCATAACTAAACATGTGACGATAAAGCCCCATTTACACGGTGCAAGTTTCTGGAACGTTCAAGAGCAATAATCGCATGGGGTCGCGGGAAGGTACTTATGGGTCACCGAGGCCCCTGGCAACACAGGCAACAGGAAGGAACACGGGTGGGTTTTAGTCAGTAAGAGTCTGACACACCCTCCCGCTCCGCCCAGAGCGGGAGAAGTTATTTGATGATTTCCCACCCTCAAAAAAAAAAAAAATGCCTTAAAGCACGTTCAATTATTGCCATTCTAGAATTCCATGCAATTGTTTACCCGCGTGCGATTTCCATAAAATGGCATACAATAATTTAATGTAAGTTTTGCCGTTCGATAAAATTGCATGCGACTTACACCAAGGCATTTTTATTGTCGTTTATTCTCGTCTTAGCACAGTTGCACATCCTCGTGCAATTAATTCAAGTATTGCCCGTATTTGCGCTGCCAATACTTCATCGTCTTCTCAACATTTTTTTTTTGTTGTTTCCCGTGTTCGTACTTGTAGAGTTGAATAAGATTTTATTACACCTATACCAGATTTGAATGGCAACTAACTTGACCGTGTCGTGCAACAATTGTAGGTACGTGTTGTTTAGACGGTGCTAGTTTCTTGTTGCTTCATTATTATGGTATGCCACAGGCAATAAACTTGCGCCGTATAAATGGAGCTTAAATTGCAAATTTAGGTAGCATTATGATTTTTTTCTATAAAACCTGATGTATAAGTATTTTTTTTTTTAATAGCTTATTTTGTTTGCTCGAAGCCTATGTGTAACAAATCAGCGGTTTTCTTTATTCTTGAGGTTATGATGAGAGTAGGTCACTATGCCTATTATGTTTTGGCCAAAGTGCTAACCTGTCAATTTTAACTAAACCGGCCTCACACGTTTTTCTGAATTAGTTATGCATACAAATGTAGTTTACACTCTTTTCAAAGCAGAATATCAAACGGTATTATTGCGTGAAAATCTCTTCAGACATGTGGAGCAACTGCTTATCGCCTCTATTAAGTCTTGCAATATTTATGTCCTGTGTTTTCTACCACAAAAGTTAACATGCTAAGGAAATTCGAGAATTCTAGCTCGGAAATGCTTTGGGTAGGTATGCTTAGTTTGGCTTCTCAATTTATAGATGGCGCTGCTATGTTGCTGCCACTAAGCATACAAAATAGTTCTCAGAAAATGATCATTGTGTTGAGAGATACGTGAGTTGGGCCCCTCCACGGCTTACATGATGTTCCAATTTCTCTTAAATAATTTTATTTTGATTTTTAAATTGGAAACAAAATCTCATTTGATACTTAATTATACAAATAATATACTTAATAAATAACTATTTAATCATTTATCTTTGGTTTTTGCAATATGCATAAAATAAAGGGTTGATTTAGTATTGATTCAAACAGAGCAGCTGAATATTTATAAAGTTTTATGTACCTACGCGAAACAGCTACTGCAACTTTTCATTTGCAATTATAATTACGAACAGGTAGGTAGTATACATAACATTATGATGGTTCAAATATTATCAATTAAAAATTTGTGCGTAGTCGTAGTTGGGTCACGTTAACTGCGTTGCATAAGTGGGTGCATCTGCTTGACATTTGAATCGACCCCGAATCCGAATAGAAACTGTGTCACGTATGAAGCGTCCGCGGACAGTGGGTACGGGCGGCTTGTCGGTGCGTTGTGCAATCCCGTTAGCGCTCCACGTGCGAACCGAACCGGCGCGCCTCAATGTCGCCCGTGGGCGGCTGCTCTCCGCGTGCCGCCCGCCCGCCCGCTGACTGAACGCAGCGAGTGCGCCCGAACGCCGTCCGAATACCGTGGGCGGCCGAGCACCCGTCTAGCTCAGGCGCGCGGCCGGTAACTCGGTCGTCTCGCTCGCGCGAACAGCTGAGTATCAAAACAAAGGAGCGAGACGGGCGGTCGCCGCTCCCGCTCGCCGGCCGGCCGGTGTCGCCGGTCGCGGCGCGCCGCACGCACTCAAGCCAGTTCGTGTTCGAACCGCGCTTATTGAGGTCGTCCGCTGTGAGCTCGATACGAAGTTTAGTACCGCGAAAGGATTTTCCTTTGTCCCGATCCTCGAGGACCCTGCCCTCGTATTATGTTTCTACGCGAGAGCCGCGACCAGCCCCGGCCTACTGAGGAGCCGGACCGCGCACAGCGTACCGAATCGCGTCGAAATTCTGTCAGTTTTCCAAAATTCTGTGACGGTTATCCCGCGAAACGCGTACGCCGGGCGATTTGAAATTTTTAAGTGAAGGTGTAAGTAGAATTTTACAGGCCACCAGACAGTGGTGTGAGGCCGCAAGTGTTTAAGTAGTAGAGTGAGGACTGAGCACCATGTCCACGGGCAAGCGGCTCGCGAAGCGCTCCATTATAGGGACGCGCGTCGCGGCTCTGGGCGATGACGGGCTGTACTACTCGGGGATGATCCAGGCGGTGAAGACGCCAGCGCCCTTCCCGGAGAACAACAACTGTATCAACCTGACCCCGAACACTCGTTACACAGTGCGTTTTGACAGCGTGAAGATGAAGAACCGCGAGTACCGCGACGCCGAGCTGATCGGGCCCGGCTTCCGCGGCATGACGGGCGTGCGCCTGCAGGCAGGCCAGCGCGTCTTCCTCACCTACAACGGGAGGGAAGTGCACGCGGATATCAAGCAGCACGACTATGACACCGACGAACTACGCGTCCAGGTCCACTCGCCCACTAATGAGGTAATTTCTCAGAATGTTTAATTCAATAAGTATAGGCTGACAGCAGAAAATAATAAATTCTAAGAAAACCAGTTGATCACCATATTTAAGTTACACATATTTATACCAAAAATCAAATCTAGACTCTACATAGAGCTCCTTGAAGTTATTTTACCATTTTCTATCAAAAGACATCAACGATTAAATATTTATGAGACTGATTGAAACTTAAAAAAATAGCCAATTTTTTATCTAGTCCTGCTGTATTTTTTTATAGCAAAAGCAATAATAAGTAGATCGGGGTAACACATGCGTAGACAATAAAGGATATGCATATATTTTATAATTGGAGCGTTTCTTAGTATGTGTGTGTGTGTGTGTGTGGACAGTGAGCGGTTATTTGTAGTGTATGCAGTTTGGAGCGGTGTTGTAGTGTAGGCGGAGTGGTGGAGCGAGCTATTGACCCCGCTCCACGTGCAGCGAGCGGTGCTCGATGCACCGGCCTACAATCACACGTGCAGCCGTGCAGCTTATCGCAACAGACAAAGCACGCGAGCGACTCTGCCAGTGGCCACTCTTACACGTTACCGACTATAAACGAATGCATTACCGTTCACTAATCAGTTACACTCGTTCCCGAGTTACATGTCTATTGGTCATGATTCAATTACTGAAATCTATGACATCATTTATTGTTACCAAGCTCCGCTAACCATTATATCGGATGAATAATTTTCCTATGCAATGAGTAGCATGCATAATATTATAATATTGTAATGCTGTATTGTTGTAACATATCACAAAATGTATAAACAAATGATCTTTTGAACTTCGGCGAAACAGGAAAAATATGAACTATACTATAATATACCTAACTCAAAACACGAATTGTGTTAGGTACGTACCTACATAACACAATTTGTGTTTTTAGTTAGGCATATTATGGTTTATATATTTTTAATACCAGGTATATTGTTGCCGATTCCCTTGTTCACAAACTAAACTAAAAAGTTCAGTGCATCTTTTTCTTTCTATTTCATTAAGAAAAGGACAGAAGATAAATTTTTGTTTAGTCCTGTCAAATTAATCAGCGCCTGTCACTACTCCATACAAGTTTAGACGTGATTAAAAACTTGCCTACTAAAATTACGTCAATTTACGTCAAGCGCTGATTAATTTGACAGGAATAAACTAAAATTTATCTTCTGTCCTTTTCTTAATGAAATAGAAAGAAAAAGATGCACTGAACTTAAAAGTTTAGTTTGTAAACAAGGGAATCGGCGCCATTGTCTATTTCAAAAGCGCACTATGTAGGTAATAGGTATTTAATATTTAAACAATAGAGATATTAAAATAGCTTAACACCAAGGGCAAAGATAACACTATCGATCATTAAAAATTCGTCAGCACTCGCAAGGTGATGCCGTATCATTGAAAATATTAAATGCAATTCAATCATTCTACACTAAAGATTAGATAAAGCGGTAGGTCACGACACCAATACACTCGGGTGCACACAGGCGCAGGGCGCACTATGCACTATCGACTAGATCAGGGATTCCCAAACTATTTTGGGCAAGAGACCCCTTTTCCAAAACGAACGGATACCTCAGACCCCCATAGCCATTTTTTTTCATCATGTACGCACTTGTGCACGCTTTGCGACTTGTTGAGTTTTTTAAAAGTACAACAATGATATTTCCTACTAAAATATTAGTCATTCTTATAATAAGTTCGTACACGTAACACAACTTATACAGTATCTTGTTTTTAAGTTTAAAATAAGAACTTGTGTTAATTAATAGGGGTCGATTTTAAGACCTCGTCGACTGCCAAAATCAGTTTTCGTTTATGTCGACCCCTGGGAAACCGATTTCGACCCCAGGGGGTCGATATCGACCACTTTGGGAATCCCTGGACTAGATGAACAGAGTACACGTGTCGCCGCTGTTACAGTTACTTGTTGAAATCATAGCACGTGTTTGGCGACGCGTCGGTTAGAACACGCATGTGCTAAATTTTATAAGCTAGTCGGACCGTTACACTAAGTTTAGTGCGCGATGTAACAGGTAGTCAAAGATTACAATAAACAACTCCTCCGGCACTTCGCCATAGATTAAAAGTAGGTAGGTAGGTAGGTACCTACTGTCCGACGCCGGCCGACCGGCGCGCGCGCACCTGCGTCATCAGCATCGGCCGCCTTATCGCCGACCACAATTTGTACACAATAATAAATTCATGTTTAATTTACAGTCGATAATTGGCCGGTTGACCTGGCTCAATATTTTAATCTGACCGTCAATTTGTTTGCCAAGGTTCGATAAAGGTTTTACTGACATTACCTTTGTTTTTATATTTCCACTATAATAAAGCACTCAATTTATGTGATCGCATAAGAGATTACAAAAAAATAAGTTCGTAAAGTGAAGTATTTTTAGACCTTCAGAGATGAGTATCAGTCATAAAATAAAAATTACTTTAAACAACAAAGAATTTGGGGCGCAACAATAACGGGAACGTTCGAAGTAAAGCAATTAAAATGATTACTCATTAGCTCATGTTTACCGACATCATTTAGATATGTTGCGAAATACAAGTTGTTTTCAACGTTTTCAAGACAAGATCAAGAAAGTAGTGGCGCAGTGATTTTACAACAGTAATTTATAACAATAAGGAAGCGAGGTGCGCGCGCGCAGGCCTTGTGCCGTTGTGCGTAGATATGACGTAGCTAGCACGCGATAGGAGCGTGACGCGGCGCGACGCGCGGCCCGCGAGCCTCCACTTCAGCAGAGATGATGCCATGTTTACGATCCATCACGGCTCGTGCACACTAGCGCGATATCGCGGGCGCGACATTATCGCCTCAGTCTGCAAGAGCCTTAATTATTTATCTATTCGTTGCGTGTAAAAAATACCTGAACATTTTATAATATTCCAAGATAAAACACTTAAACAAATAGCAACGAGAATATAATTTAATTTCAAAACGATTAAACAAATAGCTACAACTACAAAAACAATCTCACAACAAAGAACGCAAACGGCGCGATACGCACTTGTTTACTAGTTCGCAATTCGCATGCCGGTGTATTGTGCCATTAATAATAGCCATGTAGGTATATCAAACAGTTTTTGCGTCACGCCGCGCTAGATAGAGCAGCGCACTTCATGAAAACAACTCGATAGATAACACGCGAACGTACGACACCACTCAAATGCTTATTTCTTTATATGGTTCGACGTAGAAATGCAGGAGAAACCCAAAATGAGACAGGAATTATTGAAAAAACCTCTAATTACAGCAACAGTCGATTTATCAAAGAAATGACGCGCGGTATTCCCCGGGTGCCGCTCTGTGCGCTCATAAGCGTCAGCACTGACAAACCCGCTCTACATGCACAGAACCGACACACGATAAAACAAAACCTCTCGCTGACTCACCACCGCGTTCATGTTCGTAAACAACTATTATTTTACCGGCAAACCCGGACAAGGGAATTACGTAATTCATAAATAACTGGATATTAACTAGTTTAATATAAATACGTATCTCCTATTATAAAACATCCGTGTTACATGACTTGCAATCCTTGCAACACACAGATGTAGTACAATATTGACACACTGACGCATCACCTAGCCCTACACAATCATAGAAAACGTTTAAAATAACATGCTTGATATAAAACGCTCAAAAGGACTACACCATCAGAACGTCCGGCAATAAGATATAAAAATAAAGAGTGCTCGGCTGAGAAATAAGGTCACCGGCAGGCCCGGAACCGAGTAACGGTGTTCGTTACAAAATCGCGTCAAGAATTATTTTCACGTGCGCGCGGCGCCGGCGTCATACCGTTAGCCGGTGGCGGCCCAACATCAGCTAACCTTACCACAGGCTTGTCCGCCGTTAAGTGGAACACTTATAGCAGTTAATGGTTGCCCGAACTGTTTGGATTTACCAACACGCATTTCTCGTCGTAGCCGGAAAATCGAACCTAATAGTCTCGAATATTCGTTGGAGAGTTATAACAAAACACTGCATCTGAATCTGAATTGATACATGAAAATTACGTAATCTGTATTTAAAGCGATTTCCCCAGTATCGGTAACCGGCGGAACGCCTTTCGTTTGCGGAGGTCGTAAACGGTCCGAAGTGAGCAATGAGTTGAGCCGGCGAGCGGCGCAGCGCGGGCGTCGGCTACCAGAGAGTGACGCTCTCCACACTCCGCGACCGCGGCGAGTGTGAAAGTGCTGCTCGCACCTGCATTATCCATGTACAGTGACAGTTTCAGATTCACTTTACTTATAGCATGAACTACTTAAACTATTGTTACACCTGTGAGCTGTGTGAGCACCACATTCTTGAACATATAATACATATGCAACTAGGTAACTTAGAGCGAAAACTAACAAAAGTTACACTTCAATTTCTTAGTTGCAATTAAAAAAACGGAACACTTTAATAATTCTTTGATTTCGTTTCGGTCACGTTAAAAGCAAATGTACAGCTTCAGCCAATAAATAGTCCGTTCTTCGCAATCAAATCAAACCCGTAATCAAATTCTATTGAATAGTTTGCCATTTTGCGAATTGATTTCACTACCTCACCTTTCAATGACGGGTTACTCAACAACAGCATGCGAGTTGATGCGAGTGTACGCAATGAATTATTACTGCTGAGTGGATTTCACATTAGCATAAAGTTGCATGTAATATAGCTAAAATATTGAAATAGCAAGCTATCGCGCGTGTCCGAACGATAGAGTACGGCCTCGGGGTAGCAGACAGTAATAACTTGCCAACAATGTAATTAATATCGCATAACTTATATAGCTAGCGAAAGTAGTTATGATTCAAAAGCGTATTATAAATGCGTTTTCCAGATTTTCCAGTCCAGTTAAGATTTTTTTCGATGGAACGAAGACAACGAAGACACTTACGCTCATGGCGCTTACCGTTGCGTGGAACCGTCGCGTGCTCGACGCAAATTTCACTCAACTGTACAAACTGTACTCTATTTATGTTTTTCTAACGCGCCTTATTTGTAACAACAATATTAATAACAATATTATCCAAAATCTTCGATCGTGATCAACTAACTAACTTTCTATTGCTACACTATTTTAATAACTCAATCAAATAAAACAATGCAACATTAAGTTAAAGGAAGAACGAATTTTCAATCTGAATGCTGAATCAATTTCAAGAGTATCCTGGGGGGTAACCATCACCTCTTATAGCAGTATTATTATAATATTACTTCACAGTGGGAAAGTGATGGAGCTATACAGGGCTTATAGCTCCATCTCTTTCTCACGCTGAAGTAATATTGAAATAATACTGCTATAAGAGGTGATGGTTACCCCCCTGATCAATTTCCAGTCATACCTTATGAGTTTTTATCGTTGAGAGCGCAAACGGAACTACAAATAGGCCTTGATGCAGAAACCATGGGAAGAGAAAACTAACGAGTGTAGGTAATCGACCACAACAACGTGACGATTTGTAACTGCGTCTATAACTACACTATCTAATTATTTGTTTAAAAACAATAATTATTTTTTGTTTTTTACCATGCTTTGTCAATAAAACTGATCAGAATAACTAACAAAATATCTATTTCTTTAATTTCACGGTTGTAACATCGTTTCGTGACACGGTTAAATAAATGAAGGTTGATAAGATAACACCGATAGAGATTTCTTAGTACAAGACGCCACAGAATGTCGAGAGACTGATAGCTTACTTAAGGTGCTAGGCCCGATTTAGGCCACGAGCCGGACGCGTTTTAAAACATTTCCTATGTTTAATTTTGTCTTGGTTGGTGCAAAACATACTATGGAATCACACTTATTTCTATATTCTTTTAAAATTAAATATCTACGCAGTATCAACCTGTTGCGTGTTTGATCTTATTTTATAACTGTTAAAATATTCAGCTCGCGAACGTCCACTGCCGCGCTGCGTTGATGATAAGCATGATAACTAGTAGTTAATATTGCCTTGCCAGCTCACATTTATATCGCTAATGCTTCAGTAATGCAACTAATCACGTGTTATTGATACTGAAATATAACAAAGTACTAGTATTTGATACATCAAACACGTTTCGTCCACGCGATCATGATAACAAATGAAAATCTTCCTCAAATCGCTAACCAAATATTACAACGTTACTAAAATTACTATACGCCGCAGAAACCATTCTACGTATAAAGAAGAAAATACGTATCGTCCATTTAAAGACCTGAGTTGGGATGTTTTAAAGGCTGGAGGTCTGATAGTACCTACTTAAATCAATCTTCTCATAAGATCTAAATCTTAATTTCGACAAACTATACAATTTTAAACACAAGAATATTGAATTAGGATTCATATAGGAAAGTGAAATTAATAAGTACACAAAATAAAGGTCATTTACTAGTAAAATAATTAAGAATTAAATGGTACCTAAGTATTTATTAAAATCTAAAAACTAGTGTAATAAAAACTCCGGGTGTCTAATTAAAAACAGCTTTAGATCCTTGAAATATTAATAAACGCTTGTCATGATAGTTCCCCCCTGCTTGGTGATAAAATAGTTCGCCTAATGTATTCGACCCAAATTCGCGCCGAAACAGAGAGATGATTGACCATTTAATGTTGCCAGAAAACCGTTGCGAATTTTAAAACGTTGATTCTGGTCCATTCCATCTAGTTGTCAACGATATGGATTGTGAAATTCCAGAATACTGAAATTATTAATTCTGATGAAGGTTTGGACAATATGTTAAGGGTCGGCTAATCGCCGTTGAGCTTGGCCATACAAATGTGCGTCGGGCTCACGCCGCGCCGCCCGCGCCGTTTGGTTTCATACAGAATGTTTATTTTTAGTAACGAAAATATGAATATTTGAAAAAAACACAGATATAATTATAGATAATAAAATATTATGTTCATACAAATAAAAAACATGAAAATATGTTAAGTATTTTGAAAGTAATATCGTTTTTTAAGCCTTGGGTAGACATTACTTCCTGAATTTAATTAATAAAGTACTTTACTAAAATACTTATAGAATTGATTTGTATGCGTTTAACATACACTTTTGCATAACTTACTTACATTATAAGAAGGCTTAAACAGATTTAAAAGTCACTAAAAGCATATATCTGCGCCTTGAAGAGTTTCATTGTTTTCATGGACGTTGTTACATTTTTGTTGTGCTATAAATATTGGTCCTCCTACGAACGAGCAGCGAAGGCAAGGTCGGCCCTTTGTGAGTGACCTAATTGCATTCGCCTTGGTAATAGTTGCATGATTTATGTCTCTTATCTAAACAGATGGCAGAACAACCCGTGAATCCCGATTCTTTGTCGTTTGAATTAGAGCACATCTGCAATTTTAAGTGGCTTGAAATCGTGCATAGAAAATTGGTAAAAATAAATGCCGTATCAGCTCAGAATTCTTAACTCCTAATTCGCAATCCTTAGAACTGGATACCTGACAGTCGGCTTTCGGCGTCACGCACGTTTTCGCCGGTTGACTCAGCAACGCAAAATAACTCGTTTTTGGGCTTGAGGTAACAGTAACACACCGCGACCGTTACTACGTGGGCGAGTGTCACAAGTCTACAGTTACGGACTACGTAATATTATTTGTGTGCCGGTGTCTTCGTCAGCGCTAAACGACGACTAAAGTTTTAGTGTGATCTTGAACATACAGGTCAAATTACAAGTATGCTAACAATGCAATAGAGAAGACCGTGAGAAGGAAGGAAACCGAATTCCAACGAAAACAATGCACTTCGTGCTTAGTTAGATTAATAAAATGAGATCATGATAATTGAATAAGCGCTTGTCACTTACTACGAGCTCTAGAGTTTGTTTTGTAGTTTTCTTTGTGTTTGTCCTAAATAAATAAAGCTGACTGGGCATAGTGTGCATGCAGAGCCATGCGTTACGTTTTTAAATGTATTCGTATGAAGAGCAAGTTTAATTGCAAGCGTGTGGTGAGGCGGGGAGCGCACCGCGCCCGCGCCGACATAGTGACCCACTGACCCAGAATTGCTGATATTGAACCAGCAGCGACGCACAACCCGTATTCGAAACCCGACCTCTACTTGCGTTGTTTTTTTATTTTATTAAGTATCCCAAAATATAGCCATTTAATTAAATATTTTTGTCTAAACAACAGCAAGATTAGGCGAATATGACGTCATCAAAATAACCTAATGTATTAAGGATTCCATTTCGACATTTATTAACAATACTAATTTGATGTTAGTACTGAAGTCACTCGGAAAACTAGACAATTGTTAAAAAGTAAAGTTACTTTGTCATGCCGCATTTCGGATGTAGGTATGAATTCATTCAACTTATTCGGTGTTGACTGTTGACCTATGGCAACGTAGATTTTGTTTGTATATTTTTTGGATAAAATAAAACGAGAGGGGCTCGTGGCTAAGTAATAACAGCCGGGTCGGTCGATCAGGTTACGCTTGCCGCGGTTGGTTCGTAGATGGGTCACCATCTTTACATACAGAGACTCCTCTCTGCCTCGGAAAGCTCGTTACGGGTCGTCTGAAACCCGAAAGCCTGACAACCAGTCTTACCAAGGGGTATTGTGTTATCTTGTAACTGGTTTGTAGAGGTCAGATAGACAGTCGCTCTATGTAAAAACTTGGTTCAGCTGCATCCGGTTAAGACTGGAAGCCGACCCCAACATAGTTGGGAAAAGGCTAGGCAGATGATGATTCTTTGAATAAAATAATGAAGAAGGTAACTATTCAAAGCGAATAGCTTTGAATAGTTACCTTCTTCATTATTTTATGGGCGCATCGCAGGTCAACAATATAACGGTGCTATCTGCGATGCGTATGCGGCGGCCGCGTGAAGCGAACAGGTTCCCGTACCCGTTATCAAGTGGTAACTTGGGGCGCGGAGTGCGACCCAGCACTCCGTTTTTGGGTCAGGTTAGGTCACGACGCCTGCGTGCTAGCCGCCTGTACCCTCGAACATATTTAGCACTATTTTGATATCTAAGAATAGAGAGGCATCCACGCTTGCGCAGCAGGCATCTCAAGGTGAAACGCTCACTTTTCTAAGCCCGTAAACGATGCGATTATAGCATCACGCCGGGAGTCAGTGATGTCGAAACATCGGCATCGCGTCCTTGTGCAGATTTCACGTTCAATTACGTAATAGCGTGCGATTTTATTTACGTGTAAGTCGACTATATTACGTGCCCGCCTGCGCCACCTACGCGCGGCCGCGTGCCCGTCGAGAGGGCGGCGAGCCGTAACATTTCGCCCGTGACGTCACCGTCGCGTCGCGCCTACGCTAAATCGTTCGCCAACGCGTCATGACGTCGTTCCTATAATTCTAATTGCTACGGACTGTGACATCATTCGCTATCAAATTCAATCTCGCACTTGATAGATAAAATGCTGGCATGCTTCGCGACCGGCTTGCATCATTGTCGACGCTACGCAACATCAATTTCCTGACGACGACAGCCGACGATAGAAGCTGACCTACATGGTCGGTCGGATTTATTGTAATTTAATAGAGGTCTTTATTACGACATACGACTCTGATTGTCATAAAAGTAAATTGGCTAACTGGCCGTCATTAAATACTGACTCGCGCCATTTAAGAAATTGCCTTTTAATAAAATATTAACAAACACATCCGAAAAGAATGAAGGACATAACATAATAATTACATTATAATAATGATTTAATGTTACTAAAGTAACAGCATCATTAGGCACCATTTGCACTTGCTCTATAAATACCTTTAGCAATTGTTGACCGTACTAGATCCAGAAATAGAGCACGGTGAGGTTACCCGGGCGAAACCGGGCCGCCTAGATGCTAGGATCGCGACCCGCGGACCTGGCGCTCGCCAACTAGGCCGCTGTTCGTCCTGCACAATCGCTGAGCCAGACCTAGTTTGCAATAACGATATTTTCTCGTAAATCCAAAATGCAAGCTGTAACAGGAATATGTGAGTCATTCATTTACAAAGGAAAAGGAACATTTTTCCTCGTCATTCCATTATTAGCCACGCCCGAACAAACGGTTTGGAAACGTTGAAAGTGCTCTTATTTTTTGTCAAGTAGAATTAAACGCCTGATAACCAACAAGCTAAACGGTTCTTTCCAAGGAGAATGGTTGCAATAAAAACAACGGCTGCATTTTGACGTATATAATGTAGGTCATGGATTTTTGGGGCAAGGTTGCCGGTTGCAGCGACTTGGCGGAGGGCGTGCGGCGCGGCGCCGGCTCGCGTGGCCTGCTTCTACTGCATCCGCTTTGCAACCAACACTGTTTGTATTCACCAATCATACAAGGCCGCCGTGCCGATTGATTGATCAGCTTAAGTGTACACGTCCGATAGGAATCGCTAATTCTATGTAACATTAGTCTGAATCTTTGGAACGAACGATTGAGCGTTGCAGCTCGCGGCACCTTAGTGCTCATACAGTTTCTAATACCTCGTTCATGAACTGTTTTTTCGAAACAATAAAATAATATTAAAAAACCGAAAAGGTATAAATATCACATTCACTGGTTTAAATTAGTATTGAATGGATAGAATCTATCTTGCTTTTCCAGCGTTAGTAGGTAGGTAATATTTGTACTGTTTGTGATCATTTGTTACGGAACCTGTTATAGCTAAGCAAATTAAATGTTAAATCATTCTTAAATGTCATGTTGGAATAGTTGTCTATTTGCATAGATCTGCGAATATTTCTTAGTTAGCACGTGTAAGTTGATTCACTTCTGCCCACGCGCCTATTTCTAGCTTCAGCTCAGCAATGAGTGTTAGAATGTTATGTACACACGGCTACACATCAAGCTATACATTTCCAGTTTATGCTGACCTCGCATTGTACGGAAATCCTATACAATGCGAGATCAGCTTAAACTGGAAATGTATAGCTTGATGCGTAGCCGTGTGTACACTGTACGAGTAGTACAAATATATTACGAACGTTTATTGGTACCCATCACAGCAACTCAGTGAACAGCATCTTTCACATACAAGTGAAAGACAGGACGCTCGGTCTCTTCTTTTTCATTAATTGCAGTACTTATTCGCTTTAATTCTCGCCTTGGCTAGGTAGTGTGTGAATTATATGGCTGCTAGCAATCAAGTTATTAGACGAATGCAATAAGCAAAGAATAATGATGAACAAGAGCGAGTGAAAATAATCACAGAGAAAGTCACTTAGTATTTCAATGTTGTATCTAACATACTACTGACGTACTATCTACGAACATCGTGAAATACTTCATTTCAAGTTAGTTATCACCATCAACATTATTATATTGCGTAGGTACCTACTATATCTACCCACATTTATCGGTACCTTATCTTTAATTTACCTACGTAGTAACGTACCTACGCAATAGAAGACGTTTAACGTAACGTGGCTGAAGGTGAAATAAATAGGTAGAACAATTTGCAGATCATTTAGGTGTTACAATAGTCTATTTTTAAATTTACAAAAGACGTTTAAAGGCTCGTACAGACTGGCGCGATATCGTGGGCGCGGCACTTTCCATGAAGTTTACATAGAAATTGTGCTACTAGTGTCGCGTCGCGCCTGTCTGCGGGAGCCTTAAACAAGTTTTAAAGACAAAACTCAAAATGAACAGTAAATCGACAAAAGTTCACTTTGTAAATTCAATGGCGCGGAGGCACAATAGGCCGATTATCGGGTAGTAGAGCTATTGACCTATTTATTGGTGCACGATCGGTCGCCGACAACCGAATTGCTTATGCATGCGTGTCTACGTGACTTCAACTACAGCCTCACTGAATATCGAATGTAAGAACAATCGACATCTTTAGGTTCCACTAATACTTTCGGTTAGAATCCGGCACAAAGCATTTGGATTTGTGATTTTAAACGATAGGTACAGATCTAGTATGTAAATTTGGTACCCTCTATCAAATTGTAAACCAGCGTTACTTACCAACCTTTTTTTTTTGGCTGGGAAATTATCAAATAACTTCTCCCGCTCTGGGCGGAGCGGGAGGGTGTGTCAGACTCTTACTGACTAAAACCCACCCGTGTTCCTTCTGTTGCCTGTGTTGCGGGGGCCTCGGTGACCCATTAGTACCTTCCCGCGACCCCGGCAACTGTCTAAGACTACGTACGGTCTTTAAGATCCTAATTTATTTTACTGTTTGGACGTTCATACATGCTTTGTCCAACATGGCAATCACTAGTGCGTTATCATTTATTGGATGTTCCTTCCGTTACCTGTGTTGCCAGGGGCCTCGGTAACCCTTTCGGACTTTCCCGCGACCATTAGCTTAACAATTGCACCTTGATACGATAAGACAGAGGTAACATTCCATAATCATTTGATATACCTATTTATTAGGTACCTAGACACAGCAAGCAAAATAATTTAAATTACCCACACACTTCACATAGGTACTATCAGTAGCTTCATATACAGTTTCTTTCATGGATATGGCTGAATAAATAAATTCAAAGTAATTTTATCGGTCGTTGTAACCGAAGCACACTATTGTTTTCCCCACCGCTACGTAATGAATTTTAAGTGCATTGTCCTGCCTGGTGCAGTGTCCTGTCACATAGGTATGTGATCACTGACGCAGGTTCACCATCTAAAAAACAATTCGAGGTTATTGTGAACTATAAATTGTCATCCCATGTCGACCGCTACTTTCCCCAATGTCATGGTAGATACGCCAAATAGAATGTCGGTAATACCCAGTACCACGGTTACCTACACCCATTTTTCAATCGGGTACCTCCTTGTCAAATGAATCTGAGCATACTCTATTCTATTCTGATTTTGTTTTTACCGTACGTCACCTACGTATCACGAATGTTTAGGTAGGTAAGACTACTGAAGTCTGAAAGTATGTAGATAAAAACATGTTGATTTAGTGGAGTCGTATTGAGTGGCGCAGGCGCAGGCGTAACGTGTGTCGTCACGCACGCGCGTCATACATCGTACTTCGCGCGCATCTACAGCCAGCCGGCTTCAGCCATTGACTCAGTGCGGCTGCAGTCAATGCCACTTGATCGCACACTCGTCATTTGTTTTACGCTTTCGCTGATCAGGAGCAAGGCAATTATAGATCTAAATAAATTTTACACATGCGACATAAAGCAGAAACCCTCGTGACATTTGATAAAAAATTCACACTTCAATGACACAAAATGGATTAAAAAGGAACTGATTTTCTCCATAATGGTGATTAAAGACAGAAATGTAACGTTTCAAAACAGAGGAGGCGTTACGAGCATGGATAATCCGTTTTGCGGGGCGGCCACACCGATGCGCAGTAGAGCGGACAGTTTTCGCAATCTTAAGACGCCAAGAGCACCCGACTATCGCGTAAAAGCCAACCGCAAGACTGCGTAGCGTAGGTTAAATAGACAAAAATAAGACTAAAATTATTCAAATTTGTGATACATTAACGAACGACCTAGTCTAGAATCTTAGTTTGGGAACAGGTTATTGTATTTATAGTTTTAAAGAATGTTTAATATATATTTCACAATTTAATAAATTTAATTTAATATATAATATATTTCAGCAACAGGTAATGTTTTCGTCAGTTATATAAAATCATAGGGTTTCACACTCGAACAATTTAGTTTTCCTAATTCAAAACGCGGTCAAACGAATAACAAATCAAAATCTAATAAATATAGTTTTTTGACACCAAAACGTTGACATTAGCTACGATGCGACATTCTGTATGGTCCTTAATGACTCCACAACGACCGACAACAATACAATGGCAGTTCCTAATGACCGTGAACCTCATTTTCGTATTATTTAATATATGACATTAAAAAAGTTCGTCAAATTGTAGGTAAGTAACCTACCCAAGTCTTAGGAATGAAATGCCATACCATTACGTTTAATTTAAAACATTTATTGCATTGGATTTACTACGCAGTTTATTAATCAGTTTTGGTCAAGGATATGACATTTATTCAAATACATTATCATATCTGATAGAGTCGCATTTCATAATTATGGGCACCAGAGGAGCAGGATGATGACAGGTTTTTCTAAGCACAAACAGTCGCCCGATTATGCAACTCAGCAACGCTAATGCATTGTTTTGCATAAACAGTAAAGGCTTATCGATTACATGACATGTAATCGCTATTCAGCATAAAATAAATTAACTAAATCTAAAATATTTCTGTCGGTAGTAAGTAAGTATGAAATGCAATAAACATCTCTAACTCAGTATTATACTCATGCCAGCGGCAGTGTTATCATGATATAGCGAAGTCGCTCGGCGACTTTCACTGGCATTTCAAAGCCGTCCGTTTCGCCATCGAATGAAGCAATTGTGCAATAGTTGTCACTTTTTACATAACCACGCTGGTAAGTGACTCGCCGATCACCTTAGCACGTCTAATGGAACTCCCGACTGAAGCTATTATTAAAACTATACGCAGTACCTTATTAATTCTCATAACAAAACGAGTCAAAATTCCACATCTATTACATGCATTCACTTGTCATTTTAATACTTTCAAATTCTACCCAATTAGAAGCCTCCTGCGCAGACAGACACAGCAGACATTTTAAATGCATTTTTAGTATTCCTAATTAGTCCTATCAGCGAAAACATAATGTATGTCAAGCAATCATCAAGACTCATTAATGCAACTTTCATTGTTCCGGCTCGAGTGAGGGGCACGGCAGTCCACGTCTCATGGCTCAAGGCACGTCCACACTCGCACGAAATCATGTAAAAGTGAAAGTATGATGTGATCAGCGACTCAGCACTCAACGCTTACTGTACTGATCATATAGAGAATGCTAATGAATCGCCATCTTCACATATCTTTAATCAAATAATCTTTATTTCGACTATTATTATGTCTATGCGCGCGCGCACCGAAGCAACTTTGTTAAGAATGGAACCAAACTTTAAAAAAAAATAAGGATCAATAATCTTAACGGACCGTTAGATACTTATTTATAGTATAATTATGTGAGTGAGGCTCACTACAAAGTATTAATTTATCATTCACTAGATGCGCCCCGTGGTTTCACCCGCATAAGTTTTGACCTCGTGGGTATATCGGGATAAAAGGTATCATATGTGTTATACATGGTTATAAACTATCTGTGTGCCAAATTTCATCCAAATCCGTTCAGTACTTTTTGCGTGAAAGAGTAACAAACATCCATCCATCCATCCATCCATCCATCCATCCATCCATCCTTACAAACTTTCGCAGTTATAATATTAGTAGGATGAATAATTTATCATTCATGAATGTATTCATACATTTATTAGAGAGATTAACCTGCCTGGTCAGAAAAATCTCAAATTAGCTAATCATGCACCTCGTTCGAAAGCGTAAATGATGATTCTGCTTCGTAACCGCAGATACGAACAATCGTTGCTTTAAATTGATGCTAAATACAGCAAGGTTATCCGTGCCGACTGACGTATAAAAAAAGTACTACGTACACTCATTATGTAGGTAGATAACGTGTCAATCACGAAGGTGGCTGCGTAGAAGGAAGCCGGCGACGAAAACGCAACCAATGTCAACCACTCGACAGCTCGCTGCTCGTGGCACATAATTGACCGAGAGTGTGACCGCGATACGAGCAACTTTACCAGTGCGTGATAAGTATACATACATGCGTCATACAAGTCCACTTCCTATTACTTGAGTTACAAGTTCAGGTCATATATTAACCTTAAGATACTATAAACTCCGACGTATGGATGATAAATCGATTCTATGAAATATATTAGACAAGATGGAGGAAACATGGAAAATCCGTATTTGGGGACTTCCCCGCTGCAGAATTGCACATGTAATTGTTGTATTGCCTATTATTGCTGCAACTTTACAATATGATGAAAATCCCCTAAAAAGTTTTAATGAAGTCATTTTGATCTTGGGCAACTTCACCATGCGTAATGTTACTTAACATCACCCCCGAAAAGTAGTAAGGTTCGCAGTCCAGTTCGATGTTTCTTTTTATTAGATGTTCTATTACCATTTCTATTGTTCTACTCGTATTAGTCACAACTATCATGTATTTAACTCCAATATTTTTTCTGTAACGTATGAAGCTAAGCCACTACTGATAAAATTATACGATCAATCAAACATTCAGCTTACAATAATCGGAAAATTATAGCACATTTATTTCAATAGATAATAATACGAGTATGTATAAATGCGCTTTTCAGTTTCCAGTAGCGTAGATTACCACACTCAGAGTAAGAACTTGTTTACCTCTACCGAGCAAGTATTTGAGTTGTGTGTGTTTCCTGTTCTGAGGCATAAGCGCGACAAGTAGGTATGTGTTAGGAATTTCCATTAAATACCTACGTATTACTGTGATTTTATATATCAGCCAAACATGCTACACGGAAAACAATCGTTATTATTCCGTAATTTGGTTTTATAAGTAGTTAAATTATAAGTGCATAGAGCGGGAATCTACTGGTAACTCGTGATACGGAACGTGCATCCCGCTCCCATTTCCACCCGGTCATGACGTCACTGCAACTCGTCCACCCGATCACAGTTCGTGCGAAGGTCGGCCATATTGATCTCGTGTTCGTAAACACTCAAGTTAATACTACAATATAAATTTTGTAGCCTTATAAACCTTGTGTATACGCGAAATGCATTCAACTCGAGCGAACATAAAGTGAGACTTGCTTGACCAAGGTCTCGTGAGAATGACATGTAATGTATTAAAATGTAATCTTTTAAAATTTTGCATATAAATTACAAGGAACATACGGGTATAATTATGTATGTCAATTTAATGACTAAGTAGAAGCTATCTTAGGAATAGAAGCCTGCTATGCGGTAGTATACATGTCTATGTTTTATTTCAGGTGCGGACCGAGCTAAAGAAAAGACTAGATGAGATAAGGTTGTTGGAGTCCCGGAAGTCAGCCAGATTGGCCGATGTGGACACAGATTTCGCCAGACTGGCAGATATGGCCGGTGACCGCCGCCGTGCCTCTGCCATCATTGAAGTACCTTCACATCACATGCAAGTGTAAGTCTACTATTTGAATACCGGTATTTGTGTTATTTCAAAATCAAAGGTTCGATATTAGAAAATTAAAATACATTAAAAGCAGGTACGCAGGACGATGTACGAAAACTACTGAAACCTAACCTAAAAAAGAGTCCAATATCCAGTAATCACGAATTCATGTCTCGTTGGATGTTGTAAATCTGGAGAGCAGGGAATTTAACTAACAAATATCAATGTTATTTCGCCTTGAGGTAGCGGCTCACCTCGCCACAAGCTCAAAGGAAGGCCGCTGCCACTGCATTTCTAATGGCCGCTCGCCGCCTTGCAAAATCTCTTTATCTAGATTTTGCAAACGGGTTTACCCTAACAACAGGAAGTAGGTCATCAGAAAACAAACATCGCGCTAAAGCTTATTATGACAGTAGTTTAATTTACTCGTATGTACTTTGACTTCATTGTCTCGAAGATGCTGTACGTCAAGGACACAATCAAATTAAGCAAGAAAGAGTATTCACAGCCAACAAAAGCCCAGCCATTCGGTGCCAGTATGTATTATGCGTTACCTTGTAGGTAGGTGTAATCGTTCACGAGTGTGCACTGTGCATCGGCGAAGTGGGGCCGGGCGCGGGCGAGCGTTGCGAAACGCGCACCGAGCACGTTAGAAACTGGATGGAAGTGTTAGCGCGGAGTACGGGCGTGTCCTTGTCACACTTGCCTACATTCTGTGGCCGGAGCCCGCCGCCCGCGCCTCCGGCCCCTCGCCGCGCCTCGAACAGGGACAGACAATGCAACGTTGTGAGAATGATTAAAAAATTCTCTGACGGATTACATAATTAGGTACCAATACCGATTGTTACTCCAGCAAAATAGCGGATAGAAGTAGGTAATCACCATCGCAATAGAAAGTGCTGCTCAAATTTCTCTCGCTTTCAACAGCACTACCTTCACCTACCTGAAAATAAAATATTTCCGAATGAGCTAATAATAACTTCAAAACTTCATGAAATATGGTTTCGCTTAAATATATTTCGCAAATAAAACACTTTCATAAAACGTCAGTACCTAGCTGTCAGCGACAGCAGATTATATTGTAGTGCAGAAGAACCGGAAAAAAGAAACAGCATCAAATGCTTGGCACGACGTGACGCTCGTCGACACCGCAGTTTCACTTTTCATCGTGATCGTGGTGAGAGGCAAGGCCTCCCCGTGGTCCAAATTTCACAATACCTAACCAAACCGACGCTCAACGAACGATCTGCTTTCGGATCTTCTACGCCAGTCGCATTACAGATTAAATCAATCCGTAGTTGGAACTTAAAGTTTCTGCAATAGTTGGTAACACCACGCTGAATGCAACAACTAAAAAACGAAAAGAATGACATTAAATTCAAATATCAGACTGCCAGTTTAAAAACAATACAAATGTTTATCATCACAAAATTGTTTTGACTAATCTAACGGAATGAAGAATACTAACGGTTGAAGGCCAATACGAGATCATAAAAAAATATCAAGAAATCCGTATTATTTCTGTAGGTAGAGCTAAAAGCCAGCGGTTGATATTTAACGTAGAGGCGGTTATTTCATAAAACCTGTTTATCCAACTCTAAGAAGTTATGAGATAGCTTGCAAAAGATTGCAACTACAAAACCGGATAACACTTTTGATTGAATGAGCTGATGTAGAATATTAGTAATTAGACCATGTATGAAACAAGATCACGTTGTGCTCTCTCTATTTTATTGTAATGATAGGCAAGATAGAAATTGAATTCGTGAACAAAATTTCGCCATTACACACCGGGCCACGGCAAAGTGAAAGTATGCGAACATTCATTTTCTTTTAGTTAGCAACCGTCGACGGCAGTAGCTTTACCTTGTATAAATTCGCGCCTTTCGGATAAAACACAACATTTTTAAAATACCAGACAATGATTGTAACAATTTTGTTGGTACATGAATCAAATAAATTCAAAGATGGCGTCGCATTCGGCTGGTACTTGGCGCGGCCGCCATGTGACACAGTGACCCAGTTTCGAAATGGAACGCCACACACACTAGAATAATACAGTAGTTACAGCGATATCCGCGAATACACAGAAGCAAGGCGACAACTAATTGGAGAACCTAATCAATTGGTAGCCACGACAATGACTTGAAGCATAACTATGAAATGTACCTACTCTGTTTTGGAATATGATTTCTATACTTACGAGTATCTAAGTGATTTCAAAAGTAGTATCCGCTGTCTGGCTGGAATTTTTACAAAAACTTACCTACACTATAATACCAAAGTTATAAAAAATATCTATGCAAGGCTTAATTTTATTTTGAAATACGGAGTGTTAGTAGATATTTAATTTGTGACAAAGACGGTGTACATTTTGACAAACTTTCAATGTCTGAAATGGCAGGTCCTATTAATTTTTGGTACTATTCTATGCTAACGAGGCCTTTGAGTACCATGAGCAGGAATGACTACATCACTTGCGCTAGGTACTTACATTCTTGAGATTCAATTAGACAGGAAAAGTATCGGTGATTTATTATGGGTTAGTCTTTCATTTCCCCCTCACAGCTTTACTTTAAAAATCATAACTTTTATTAAAACTCTACTGGACTTTAGATAATTTATGGGTATTTTATACGACGCCGACGACGTTTAAAACAAAGTTAGAAGACATTAACTTACATTCCGCATGCGTTTGCGCAACATGTAAAGAGAAGGCGCGCGCGCAAGCCGTCGAGTGGTGGTGGGGCGATGGCGGCACTTTCACGTTGGATAGGTACACGTTTGCTTTCGTTGGTGTTGAGGAGGCCCGTTATCTCATTCGGCAGGTGCAGTTATGCCGCCACTAACTCGAGAAAGTGTTACAAAAATGTCTTCAGTAGGCATTATGTAACCTAGGTAAGTATTTAATTACTATTTTCACTGTTACTAAAAGTAAGTAACAAAGAAATTAAGAAACGAATCTTCTTACTTTATACACTTTCCGGAATTCCACTGCACCATCAAAATCGAACAAAGGACGTCTATAAAACCCGTATACGTCATATACAAGGAACATGATTACTCATCCGGAATGTTCACCTCCGTGTTGACTTTCCGGCGACCTACCTGCAGGTTATTACACTTCGGTGGGGACAAAAACAGTCCACGAGTGCGATTATTCTTCGGGATCCACAGAATAATGAGTCGTGGTATAAACTAATAGCTCTACACATAACTGAGTCAGTTCTAAAGCCCTTACAATGGTGCCGGTTCTCTTGTACACCGAACTAAACTATCGCTAAAATTCCTTACTTTTGGCTATAAGAATCTTAGTTATTCTGCAAAAAAAATCTCTAAATTTAAAAATAATTTTGACATAAATAAAATCGAATTTGACAGTCGCGGCTCGCATGCGGTAGGTACTTACTTTTTTTCTTTTGGCTTCGCAACGTGGTACTTGTTTGCCCTACCCCGTGATTTTTTTTAGAGCCGGAGGCGCGCAGTGTGGGGAGCCTCGACGTGTTTTATAAGAAATTTTTCACTTTTTGTGTGGAAATATGAAAAATTATTACCTACATGTTGAGTTATTACGTTCGTACTTAACCCCTAAGGGTTAAGTACTTTAATAAGGGGGTCGAAATTTTCATTATTTTTGCGATAGAACAAAACACAACAAACACACCATTTTCGAGATATAAGCAAAAGAAAAGAGGTGCTGTGTGAATTTATTTATGAGTTCATGACAACTTATTTTATTCCACACCTTTTTAATCGCGATTAAAAATAGTCAGATTTAGTTAGACACTCAAAATTTTAGGTGAAAAACGTCATGTTCAGAATAGCAGAACTGCCATTTTCACTACAATAACCCAATGCCATTTTAGTGCTGTCAAACTAAAATGTAGTTAAGTTGTGTCACTTTAGTCAATTTCAGAATGGGAAATCGTCGTTTAACAGGAACAAACAAAATTTTGGCGATTTTAAGTCTAAATGGTGCCGATTCTCTTGTCATGTCACAAATGCCTCTAGCATTTGTGATAAGAGAATCGGCACCATCGTCCTATAATTTAGATAACTTAAAAATTTAATAAAAAATCATTACATAATTAAAATAATTATTTTACTATATTTTAAAAAAAGATGTCGCAACATCCTTATTAATTACAACTTGTACGGTTTAAAATAACGTTTATAACAGAAATATCAAATGAAATTCCTGCGTCGTCATCGTTTATTGCGTAATGCTAAGTACCAATTGATGACGTATATTTTAAACTCATAAATATAATAAAGATTTACCTGGGTACATAATATAGCAAAAAATACATTATGTCATTTTCAAAGATTTGAATTAGGCAGCCAAAATCCGAATCCGTATACGACCTTGATCATGCATAGGGAATGGGCGCGGGCGGCCCGACTCACAAGGCTGGCAGCGCGCCGCCGCGCGAGGCCAAACTGCTCTATCACAGCGGATCTATGTTTTTGTACACAGAAAAAACCGCGCGCCCGACCTACATCAACATGATAAAAAACGCATTAGCTTCAAGCGTACCTACCTACCTATAATGAAACTGGCGAAATTCACACAATGAGTGAGCTGAAGGTCTCCAGTTTATTTTTCAAAGCAACACATCATTATCATATGACATTGAAATAACGAGTAGGAAGTTATTTTTGGAGGTAGGTACTATTGAATGCTATTTTAAAATGGCAGGTGTTAATGTTTTTAGATAGGTTTATAAATAACAGATTGATATCACAAGTAATAGGTAACGGTAACTACGGTAAGGTAACATATGTAGCAAGTACTTTTATCATCTTTTTTTATAATATTTTAAATCTCGTAAAAGATAGGTGAAAAATTAAAAAAGAAAAAAGACAAAGTGAAGACGGTGTCTACATCTCTTTGTCTACTGTCCTATCGCAGGTATGCTGGAAAAGATTTCGTTAGAAATAAGCATCACCTTTGTACGTATTTTTCTGTTCCTTTCTTCTTGTCTGTTTAGGTATATGTGTGTACATAAACTGTTAAATAAATAAATAATAAAAACTGAAAGAGATACTGCAAAGTAACACTAGGCTGATATAACTTATAAACGATACCATAAACTTCGATGCTAGATAGATTTAATATTTCGTTTATGTCTTATTCGAAATATTAAATCTATCTAGCTTCGTAGTTTCAGGAATGTCTACTAGTTGCGAAGTGCGTAGGTGTCAGTGGAAGACATCATGCGTGTCGTATGTTCACGTACGTTAGAAAAAACTAACGCGCACACAAAGTGAAATCGGTAATTAAATTCTAGTTTATTTAGCTCTAGTCGAATCAAAACGTTCTGTATTTTGTATTGTCAATTCTTCTTATCAAATCATATAAAATTATGTAACCGTAATTTATGACATGAAGAGGTGTTTTTATCACACTTCGCATAATATTTTCGCTATCAGTGCTGAATAATACGGTAGCCGACAACAAGCGGCAAGGTCGTTCTCAATGTTACATATGTAGTACGGCCAGTTCGGCACCGCGCACAGTGGAACGAATGTATGGGAGCGGTTGGACGTAGACATGTCCGAAAAATAAGAGTAAAATTATGCCAAACTAATGATGCCATCTTATTCGATTACTTAATGCCTTCATAAATTGTGGTGATGAATTTCTTCATAACTCCCATATTTCGGGAGTAATTTGAGAAAATGTGAAATTTTACTATGAAAATGAGTGTATCGAGCTCTCTCCCTCCTGATTCCGGGCTTGTTTCAAGTAGCGGTCTCTAATATCGTAATGCTATTACTAAGAGCTATATTTAATACTAAGACACATAGTGCGCCAAATGTGCACTTTCTGGGATAAAAGGAAATGAAAATTTAAAAAAAAAAAACGTTTTTTCCCCATTTGTATTTACTTTAAACCGCAGACAGACTTATTAAGAGGTCTATAAATATATTATATATATACAGAAATATATATTAACAAAAATATTCACAAGAACTGATGAGAGTATGACTTTTAAGTAAGTTGATAATAAATTACCTAGTTTCATTAAAAGTACAATAAATAATTAAGATGTAAGCTCTAATTTACTAAGTTACACATTTTAAAACAATAACATCATTTAATTATCTTCGTCATCATCATCATCATCAATTAATTCAAATTCAGAATCGATGTCCGCTAAATCATTTATGTTAACAAATTCGATATCACTTTTCTCAGAATCCGTAAGCTCATAAAATTCCTTAAAAGAAGATTTTTTTACAAACTTATTTCCTTTTGGACGGATACTTGTAACAAGTGGATCAGAAGACAGTAAAAGATTGTGCATAATATCTTCATTGCATGAGATACTGCTATGCTTTCGAGAATGCCCCTCTCTATATTTTCTAAAATCTTTATTTCTAGCCTCAGATGCCTCTTCGGATAGAAAACCAATGGGCACAATTGACATGTTCTGAACTATGTCTGGCACATGCATTAAAATTTTATGAAGTGAAGAAGGCATATAATACCATGGGTATAACTCCACGTAAAGCTTAGCAGTATCAAAGCAGAACTCTCGGAATTTAGTTACGTTGATCTTCTCTCCTGATGAAATACACTGCAAGATCACACAGATTTTTCTTAAAAGCATAGCATCTATTCCGGTCAGTTCAGCAGATTTAGTGTAGTTTTCAAAAAATCTCCTTGCCGAGTTGCCATTGTTGGTGGATCCACTGCCTTGTTTCACAACATCGAGAAGTAAGCCCGTTTCTCTTCTTACAGCCTCTTGAACTCTTTTCTTCCTGTCATCAACTTGCCTTTTTGCTATATCACCCCTTACTTGCCATGATTTTATGTCTAATTTGTAGGAAATGTGTAATAAGCATTCCATTGAGCGAATCCAAGCGTGAAGGGTGCTTAAGCTATATTTATACATGTCCTCGTTTGCGTGTTTATCTTTGATTAACTCTAAATTATTCATTTCTTTAGGACAAGCCTTGCATATGTCACACACTGAAGCTGCTGTATTGGATATAATGGAATGAATTTTACCATCAATCATTGTCAACAGCAGTTGGTGTTTGACACTAATTCCATCAGTGATGGTGGATGGAGTTAAGGCTTCAATCTCTGCTTCGATTTCAGCCATCTCTCTCTGCACATTTTCTTTGGTTTCCTTTATAAACTTAAACAATATTGGCCGGCAAAATGAAGTGGAAGATGGTCGCTCGTTTTCCCAAATTGTTACACCTTTTGAGACGAGCCGCAGTGGTACAAGACTAATCATAAAATTACTAGCAAGATCGATTTGCTCATCTTCACTCGTCCTTTGATGATAAATGCTTTGGCTAGATGATCCGTCAAAACCCCATTTGCTGGTCAATACGAGCTGTTGATTGGGATCAACAGGGGTTTCTAACGACCTAATAAGTCTTCTTGAGGTTAAATCCATCAAGGCTTGTAATTTGATTTTTGCAGAGCTCTCTGTAACTGTGAGATCTTCTTTGGCCGGATAGCACTTAATTTTTTCTTTAACCAACATGTAGTAACTCGGGTATTGAAGAGCTCCTTCTTGAGTGTTGAAATCCCGAAGAGTGTTATAGCGCCATTTCGATAAGTTCATCGATACATAAAGAGCCAATGCCTTCAAAGGGGATATTTCCCGTACCTGAATTGATTTACCTTCAATGAAGGCTTTGATTTTTGAGGCCTCTTCTGGATTCTCCGTCAAGTATTTCATAACATAAGCTGTATCGCTTTGTCCTGCCTTTTGAAGCGCCCTTTCGGCCGAAAACATAATTTCAGCGCTGCTACTGCTGCATGAAAGACTATCTTCAGTGCGTCTTCTTTTTTGCCGGTTACTAAGGTCCTCAAAAGATTTACGAGGACTAGGATGTGTACAAGTTGAAGCATCAGATTTAGCAGGAGAAATTATGGGCTCGATGACGTCACTTATATTTTCTGTAGAAGGTTCCATATTTTCATTCTGTAATTCCGGCCATTGAATTGCAGCCTGTAGCCAAATCTCATGTTTCTTCCGAAACTTATCTGTGCTTCTTCCAGACTGTGTCCATTTTGCATAAATGCGGTAGCAAAATCGACGACACCAGTCTTTTAAACTTGTTTCAGCACTTTCACATAACTGAACACAACTGTTATCTTTTAAAACACTGAACAAATAGTTAAAGTCGCGTAAATCTTTATGTGCGCGTGCGCATAAAGCAACGTGAATATCAAGATTTGTATTAAAATTTGGAAAATACATTGCGAGATTAGCTTGGATACAACGAGGTGTAAATCAACACTGATTTTAAAGTTACTAATAGTGACCTATTTATATAAAATCCAGGTATCCCAGGTATCCTTTGTTAAATATTGCAAGGTAATTAGTTATTGTGATAATTAGTAAATGATGCATGCTAAATTAGTGTATTAAGAGCCATTTAGTAATTAAATAATAGCAATGTTCTTATCAGTAATCATTAGTGCATCAGTTTTATATGTAAACCTTAAGTCCCTAATTATATATCCTAATTAGCTTATATCTTCTCTAATTGGCTGCTCAGAAATGTTATTGTAATAAGGTAAACCTTTAGAAAAACGGTTTTAATCAACAAAATAAACAAAAAATAAAAAAATTGTGTTATAAAATAAACATCACTCTTTATCCCAGAAAGTGCACATTTGGCGCACTATGTGTCTTAGTATTAAATATAGCTCTTAGTATTAGCATTATGATATTAGAGACCGCTACTTGAAACAAGCCCGGAATCAGGAGGGAGAGAGCTCGATACACTCATTTTCATAGTAAAATTTCACATTTTCTCAAATTACTCCCGAAATATGGGAGTTATGAAGAAATTCATCACCACAAGTTATGAAGGCATTAAGTAATCGAATAAGATGGCATCATTAGTTTGGCATAATTTTACTCTTTTTTTTCGGACATGTCTACGTCCAACCGCTCCCATACATTCGTTCCACTGTGCCGCGGCGTGAAACGAGTGTGTGCGCAGCTGCCGCCGCCGCGGCACAGCCCGCCCGGTGACCGAGGCTAACTACAACAAACGATTTTTTTAAATTGTGACGTGATTAACTATTGACCGATGAGCTACAGCACCTTAAAAAATACTCCTCTTTACGTCATTACGTTGTGACACCTTATACGAATTACCGAGAGAGCGATGTACCGCAGGCTGATAACACAAAATTTATCAATTCGTCAGGAGTAATCTCGGTACGAAGCATTCGCAATATACCATTGGTTACGTCACTGCCGGAAACTACGTCACATAGCTTATGTGACGGCGGGCCGGCCGGCGAGTATCCCCATTATCGCGAACAAAAAAACAATGTCACCTCCGTAAGCGTCGGTCGTCGTCTCAAGACGCTAGCGACCCCGTCGCCCGTCATTTAACCTAGCCGCTCTATACATTATAATACGATTTCACCTTGCAAACTAAAACTATTCACGGGACTTCTATTTGTGCTATTTATTTTTTGTAGACGCAATTACCCGCTGATACATTGAACTGTAAAACAAAGTTTTTGACGAATGTTAAAGTGACCTACAGTACCCCTCACGAAAATTTATTATCTGTTTTGAATCGGATAACGAACCTGGTGGAAGGTCGTTGTGGTGCGAGGTTAATACACCTTGTTTCTAGGGTACGTTCGTAGGTCGGCGGATACAAGTATTTATGTATTAAATATTTTCACTTCTGAGTAACCTTTCATCTTATATAAAAAGGTCACGGTTGAATATACAAAACCAATCACAACGTGTCTTTGCCGATATAAAAAGAGACATTCGACATTTAATTGCATAAACCCTTAAATCAATTTTATTATTGAATAGAGTAGAGTTGACTGTAACTGGGCTATTAAACCTAAGGGGTAGCAATTTTGAACTAATATTTAACGAAGGTTATAAAGGCGAGGTGCGCGCGCCGGTCGCTGATCTTGAGTGAACACAGCCGGTCGGGGCCACTTGCCGACCGCCAAGGACGAGGCAACAGCCTCCCGAAATGAACTCAAGTTCAATCAGGGATCAATTTCTCTAATACTTTTGAAACCGGCCACTGATGCTGTACTTATCTTGCAATAATTCCAAGGTAAACATACATTACGAGAAACCAATTAATCAGTAGAATACTTGCAACTATTACGAACTGGCTCCCGAGGCATATGTAAGTACTATAATACGCCTTTCATTCAAGCAAACCTAAAATATAGAAATCCTGTCCATCAATAATTCACGACTTATTGGATATTTGAACTATTATGCTTCACTATTCCCGATTCATTACTCAGACATTTTGATTTTAATTATAAACCCGTATGTATTTTTTTTTATATAGAGGGTTATCGAAACAGATTAATGTGAATTAATTAAGTTATTTATAACAAATGCGTATTTATAAAATATGGTATTTACTGAAAATAAGTATACATAATATGGTATACTTAGTCGTACTAGTATGTTTGACGCGGGCAAGCGAGTCGCGACGTAGACAGCTGAGGTTGTTGGGCCCGGGCGTTCAGCTGAGTCGCTGAACGGGTCGAGTTGAACGACCGAACGACGTATAGCTTGTGAAGGTGGCGCAGGGTGATCGGTCAGAGCAAAAGCCTTCGTCCTTATGTGACTTGTCCAAATGTCTGTCGTTTGTGGGTCGCCGCCGATTGCGCAACAGACGCACCCACCCCACGCATCCCCTCGACCTCGCGTCACTCCATGCCGCCGCCATCCCAACACTGCCACTGCTAAGTTCAATAATCTAGTCTAGACTTGTTGATTGTTCAATGACGTGAACCTTTTTCGGTAACTTTCGAGAACCATCTGGGGATGATAAAAGTTCTGGCGACTATTTCCAAAGAATGTTCCAAGTTGGGACACAGCCTTGCATAATTATTTATTGCATAGGAAAATTTGCATTTATTTTTATCAGTTTATGCCACGCGTTTGTCTTTCCTTGCTTCCTTCGCGTGAGGTTAACTAATTGGGTATAGTTTTGGCTTTCAACATAGATGACAACAGCCAAATATAGTTTGTATTAGAAAACGGAACAGCACCTAACAAATACTCTGAGAAAGCGAACAATTTTCAGAATCATAATTTATAAAGAGTCATCTACACATTGAAGACATTGAAATGCCAAGCTAGAGCGTTAAAATAGTCAACTACTAACGAATACCTACAAGTCATTACGGCTTTGTTTTATTTATACGTACTTATTTCCGACCGGATCTTGACAATTCAACTTTTACTTTTAGAAAAACGCAGTGTATTGATTATTCTTTTTGATTATTTCGTTGTACCTAGTTAATTCATTTAGCGTTATGCGTTGTTACAGGTCACGCAAGCGTGGGCCCAGCAGCTCCTGCGACTTGGGCTACGGCGAGCGCGACGATCAGATGAACGAGTGCAATGCAGCACTCGTGCTCATGTCACTCAGCTGCTCTCCCAACTCGCCGCGCCCCAGTAAGTCGCAAACGACTACACCACATGGCACAACTTGGACACAGCGACCCATACGCGCCATAGCCTATGAATCTTCGACAACGCTGATCTCCAGCACCGGTAGTCCGTCAGTTCTCACATTTATTACTACGTCATTCTACTATTACGTCACGCTTGTGGTTATGCCGCACAGATGCCGGCTTTACTAGACCCAGCGTTACCCGTACGTTTATATAATACTTATCTACTGCTTTTAAATCTAACAATTTTAATTACAAATTAACATAAAATATTCTCTCAATGCATTGTTTATGACAGAAACATTCTATTACTAAATTTTAATTAAACCAAGACATTAGCTAAAGTTAGTTGTGAAAATTATTCATTTTAATAATATTTTGACTGTTAAGGGAGCGGTTGTATTCTGGATAAAATCTGCAAAACGTGGCTAACGTCTAGACAGTAGTCTAGACACCGTCTAGACAGGTATTTGGTGTAACAGCGCTCTCATGATGAGCTTCTACAAAATATGCTCTTGTTCGACTAGCATATTTGTAGCAACCCTTTCCTTTAAAGTAGGTACCTATAGTAGGTAGTAATACAAATTTTGTCAAATTCAAAATAGAAGCGAACGGCTTATTGTTCAATTCGCACGAATTTACTCGCCCGGAACGGGCGAATCGACATTTTTTCTGTAGGCGGTTCACACAAAAGTTAATTTATTAGTGGGCGAGTCGACGACTACAAAAATACGTATTAGTCAATTGGCACATTTTGAATTTTGTGCAATAATGATTACACTACATTAAAATATAAACTATTCAAATAATTGGTAAATGCAGTCTCATTTACCAATTATCGCAAAAGAAATAAAAAAAAAAATATATAAATATTTTAGGTAGGTATTCAGCAAATGTTTATAAGTACCTAAATATAAAAGAAAATATTTTGTGTGCCAATTGCCTAATACGAATTTCTCGAATTTTCGATTCGCCCACTAATACATTACCTTCGTGCGAATCGCCTACAGAAAAAAACATACTATTTAAAAGTGCCGATTCGCCTCTTTCGGGCGAGTAAATTCGTGCGTATCGACCAATAAGCCAAGCGATTTTGATGCAAATCTCTAGAATAAAAAAAAGAAATGTCAAGTTGCTACTAGTGCGTTCTCGTGATATTTGCAACAGAGTAAATTACATCGGTTAATTACTTTATAACAATTTAGATTAAAATCAAACATTAACATTGCAGTAGCCCGCTTTCGGGACAACTTACGCAACATTATAGCTGACAATCAAGACGATTCAAACCACCCATAAAATTTTACGATAGCTCTAGAGAACAGCGACTGTTCTAATGCGCCAGCGCATGTGTGCAGCGAGAAAATAGCCGTTCTTGTGAGTGAAAGTTTCTGACCAAAGTTCCGTTTCGCAATTTATTACTTTAAATTCATACAAATAACTCTGGCATTGTAATTCAAAAGTTAAAATGTCAGACTACCTTCTGACAAACGATACGAAGATAGGTGACCCAATCAGTTTGTTTTACTATGACGGTATAAAAATATGAGAACAGACTTTTCAAAAACACAAGTTTTATGAAATTAAGAACTTTGAATTAAATGGGATTTTTATCATGACAGGCGCATGGGGCGGTCGATCGTCAGTGTCTCCAGGAGCCAGCAGCAGCTCAGGCTCATCATGGCGTTCCGGCACGCCCTCACCCCCACCGGCATCTTCCTCTTTCAGCGACGAGGGCATTGCTATGGATTATGAAGAGATCCACCCGCGCAAGAAAAGGGTAAGTCATACAATACTAATTCCAACCTCTTTCCGACATTATAGCTAAGATCGCTGATTTAACCAAGTGTCAACATTTTAACCTTTTGACCGCCACAGTCATGTATAGATGACAAACCAAAATGTGCTCAGCACGCCACGGTCACGACTACATTACAGATTCATAAGGAATAATTCGTAGCTTGGCGCCGAGGGCACGTTTTTGCATTTTTGACGTGGCGGTAAAAGGGTTAAAAGTGAAAACAACCCCTGGAGCATTACTCATCGTGTAATCGACATTATCAAAGACTTCGTTAAATAATTTAGATGTTAATATTGTTTTACCGTTTCCCATATTATTTGCACAATATTAAAGCTTAAATATGAATTGAGACGTTAACGGTCCAAATACTAAATTATATAAATATGTCGTGTGGAACGTGCCCAGCCACCAGTACGACTTCAATTAGACCGTGACACATTTCCTAGTCGCTTTCATATTACGAAGACTACAGATAAAGAAGGTACCTATATTTCAATAAATGTATGAATACCACTCTGGGATTCCTGATGAGCGATGAGGACTATACCCAGTGAGAGTACACTCAACAGCAAGTCGATAAATATTTACGAATTTAAAGTTAATATCGTAACTAATCAGTCTGTTACATTAGAAGACTACATACATATATATATACATAAAAACTCACGCCTTCTTCCCATGGGGGTAGGCAGAAACTATAGAACGCCACCTGCTACGCTCTTTACATACTCCTTTTGCTTCGTTTACGTTCATACATCTGGTCATACACGCACGCCGGTTGCGAGTACTACGCACCTGAATTTTTTGAAGAACATCATTAGAAGACTAGAATCAAAAATACTAGATCTAATTTTTAATTCATAAAATCGATATGATAACGACTAATAGATTGTATTTTTATGTATTTAGCACGTTCACTAAGTACTTTGAATGTTGATCTCTCTAACAATGCGAAACTTGTAGCTTAGTTCAAGGCTGACACTATTTACATTTGCCATAGACCACGCAAGAAATTGTTGCCAAGCATTAAGTTTAACAGCATCAACTGTACCGAATTAATTACAAAGAGGTACCTAGCCTTTAATTAGGTGGCATACACATATCTAAGTACTTTGACTGTTGACATTAGATATATAAATCTTATGGGTGCTGTACTAGTGCACATAGCACTAGTACAGCACCCATAAGATTTCTATCACTATTCATGGAAATCACTCCATGACAGCGAATTCAAGATTGGATTTAGTAGTTTATTGCGCACGACGACAAAGACATGTTAAAAGATCCTTTGTGACGCATAATCCACAAAGCACTGAGTCAATCTGCACAGATGAACTTCAAGGTTCACTCGCTCGTTGACATTTAATTATATTACATCAGGAATCATTAGAAATATATTTCTTTTGTTTACTTATTAAGCCCGATTCCATCCAGGGGCCTGATTTCATTCAAGTAAGACTTTACTACAGCTACTTTCTCCTAACACGTGTTTGTACTTATACCTGCATCCTAAGTAAATGGCGTTACGTCACTCGTAGATGCGTTGTAATATGTGTATGTCAAGTAAAGGATATCCGGTTGTGGACCATTGCGTAACATTGTTCACTACCACGTTGGAAAATCCTATTAGTCACTGCAAAAAGGAAAACTAAATATTACGAACTCTCATCTACATTATCACTGATAAACAAATGAGTAGTTTACTTTTTAACTTGTTATTAAACCTCATTAAAATAACAATCAACTAAAATAATATTCCAAAGTCATGCGTTAGATAAGAAGTCAGTGACACGTTATGCACTTTGTTTAGGTTTATCTGTGCAACACAATAGGTACATTTGCGACACGTGTCGGGCCAATATAAGTTATTACTTATTTGTTAATTGCTGTTCGTGCGCACTCAATTAACTGAAGTATTATTGATGTATACTGAACAGTAATAACAGTTTGGAAAGAACTAGATTTGCTGCGACATTTTAAAGCAGTGTCTTCTTACCCACATTTGATTGCATCCTATAATACCGCTTAAAGGTTCAGAAGACAGAAAATTACCATACCACGTCGGCTTTATTTTCTATTAGGAAAAAAATCAGAATCCGTTTCCTTTTAAATTACATTAGACACACCGTTGCATCGTGATTATAAAATATTACAATAAATGGCGAATCGCAAGTCTCTTCTATACTTACTTCAAAATGCAATTCCATTAGTAACGACTAGTAACGGGCTTAACTGTCGTTTTTTTTTTTGGATGGGAAATCATCAAATAACTTCTCCCGCTCGGTGGAGCGGGAGGGTGTGTCAGACTCTTACTGACTAAAACCCACCCGTATTCCTTCTGTTGCCTGTGTTGCGGGGGCCTCGGTGACCCATTAGTACCTTCCCGCGACCCCGGCAGAGGCTTAACTGTCTAAGACTACGTCGATCTTTAAGATCCTAATTTATTTTACTGTTTGGACATTCATACATGCTTTGTCCCAACATGGCAATCACTAGTGCGTTATCATTTATTGGATAGACTAAAGAGACTGCCACAAACATATGTGCATGTAATATTATTTACGATCCACGTGCGCGGTTCACTGTCGTACAATGTCAAGGCGCGGCGTAGCGCTCTGCGGCCGCACTTATGCAACACCATTGTAAAATTGACATAAATGTTTATGACTGCGTAAGTGACTACGACCACAGCCAATACTTTATTGCAGGTAGTTATGTTATGACGATTCTTCGTTACCGCCGTTTTTTAAACTATGCTTGCTTAGTGACAAGACAACGCCCAGTTACGGTTGTTAGGGGATCTTGCCACCTATTAAGCTCACTCTTAATTTTCTTTATTGGTATACTCGTATATACACCTATAGACGTTTATACCGTTACGTAGTCAAAAAAATAGGCAGTCATGGGGACTGCCAACAGAAGCAAAAACTTAAAACACAGGCATGATATATAATATATATATATATATATATATATATATATATATATATAATATATATATATATATAATATATATATATATATATTATATATATATATATATATATATATATATATGCGTACACAGGCCGCTGCGCCACACTAGCATGGCGCGGTTAGCATATTGGTGACGCTAACCAATAAGTTTTGTCCCTAGCAATAATCGCTCAACGCGGCTAAAGAAGTTTTCACTTCAATAATCCCTATGTTATGTTTCGTGCACGTAGCAGACATTGGTGCCGATTCCCTTGTTTACAAAATAAACTAAATTTAAGTTCAGGGCATCTTTTTCTTACTATTTCATTAAGAAAAGAACAGAAGATAAATTTTAGTTTAGTCCTGATAAATTAATCAGCGCTTGACGTAAATTGACGTAATTTTAGTAGGCAAGTTTTTAATAACGTCTAAACTTCTATGGAGTAGTGACAGGCGCTGATTAATTTGACAGGACTAAACTAAAATTTATCTTCTCTCCTCTTCTTAATGAAATAGAAAGAAAAAGATGCACTGAACTTAAATTTAGTTTAGTTTGTGAACAAGGGAATCGGCACCAATGGCAAAGAAAACAATTTACTCCTTTATTTTAACTAAAATCTCTGCAATTGATTATCCAAGAAAATCATTTGTTGAAAACAAGTAAGTACTCGTTACATAACTTAATAGGTTGGGGAAAAAGTTTCTTCGCATTTTTTAAGAAAATCCAAAACATTTTTCAATATAGTTTATTTACATTTAACTAAAGTATATAGGTACCATTTTGTTCGATAACTTTTTGCCATCTTTTGTAGGTAGGGACATGATCCCATTGCTATAGAAATTTTGGGACTTCTGATCAAAATACCGCGACAAGTGGTTTTGGCAGTCCTCTCGTGATGTTATCCTGACACTGCCTAAAGAATTCTGAAGAGACCGAAACAGGTGGAAATCTGAAGGTGCAAGGTCAGGACTATACGGCGGATGCATTAACACCTCCCAGCCAAACTCTTAATTTTTGCTGAGTGGCTAAAGATGTGTGAGGTCTAGCGTTATCATGATGAAAAACCACACCCCTTCTGTTGATTAATTCCGGCTGCTTTCTCTCAACTTCTTGCTTTAATCTCATCAGTTGTTCGCAGTAGAGTTCAGAATCGATGGTCCTGCCTGGTGGTAACAGCTTATAATGAATAATGCCCTTCCAATCCCACCACACACACAGCATCACCTTGTTGCGAGTTAACCCGGGTTTCGCCACAGTCTGTGAAGCTTGACCGGCCTTTGACCACGACCTTTTTCGCACGTTCTTGTCGTACGTGATCCACTTTCATCACCAGTTATCAGCTTCTTCAAAAATGGTTCTGTTTCATTACGTCGTAATAAAGAATCACAAATGAGTACACGGTTCATTAGGTTTCTTTCAGTGAGCTCGTGAGGTACCCAAATATCGAGCTTTTTTGTGTACCCAGTTTTTTTCAAATGCGCCAAAACTGTTTTGTGGTCAATTCCCAGTTCTTCAGCTACGTCGTAACTACTGATATGCCGATCTTGCTCCACTTTTTCAAAAATGGCATCCATTTTATCCGTAATAGGGCGACCAGAGCGACGTGCATCTTTGACATCAAAATTTCCGGATTGAAAACGCTTAAACCAAATTTGTGCTACTCTCACAGACACTGCACTAGGTCCAGAAACATCGCAATTTTTTTTCGCAGCTTGCGTTGCATTTTTACTTTTTTTGTAGTAAAATGTTAAAATGTATCGAATTTCTTCATTAGATTCACTCTTCTTGACGGTACGAAAAACAAATGAAAATCACACATTTTCCTAATTTGAATTTGGAATTATGTTCTTCAAAATTTAAACAATTACAATTTCATACATACTATAATGCGAAAAGACTTTTTCCCGAACCTAATACATAATCAGCCTATAATGTTCCCACTGCTGGGACACAGGCCTCCTCTCTGTGAGAGGGAAAGGGCCGTAATCCACCACGTGAGCCCAGTGCGGGTTGGTAGATGTCACAGGTCTTTGAATTTTTGGTTCTAGGACATGCCGGTTTCCTCACGATGTTATCCTTCACAGTTTTGAGAGCAGTGGTGATGAAATAATTTACACAAAGTAAAGCGCCTGTCTGGGTTCGAACCTACGATTTAAAACTCGTAAGTCGCGGCCGTTACCACTGGGCCACCACTGCTCTCAAGTACTCGTTAATGGTAGTCAATTGTTGCAATATCAAGTCTTCTCCCATCATCCTATCGTATCTTTAATCCTATGGTAATGTACCGCACTTTCTCAAATGACCGGGATTTTTCTGGTAACTAATGTAGATACTCCTCGCATATATTGAAAAGATTTGGTTGAGATATATTAATGAACAAAATAAATGCACTATCACAACCAACTCATCATAGAGCTTCCAAAGGTTGTCTTCGTTTTCATGTTAGTGATTTGATCAGAGGTCCTACTGTCACAGTAAACTCGCCCAGTTCCTCTGTTTTTAAAATCCAGGTTTTGGGTTCGAAACTGGTTAAGATTAACTTTCTTGAACATAAAACTAGCCCAGGCTCCAGATGCTGGTTTTTACTCAGACGACTCTTCCATCACATCAACGTAATCATCTGCATAGCTTTTTTGCAATTAGGTTTGACTTTGAGTCGGCTTCTAGACTAAATATAAAAAAAGATGCGGCTGAATATAAATATTTCACATAGGGCGACTGCCATTAGACGTCGAGAATCCAATCCAATTGCTGAGCTGTACCGACATTCAAAGGTTATACCAGTTGCTTTGGGTCTTCTGACAACCTGTAAAGACTGTCGTAGATATTTTTAAAGCGACCAATCAAGTCCGACGACGCGATCGACGGTATAAGGCTCCTACATACTGGCGCGACTTGTCGCGACACAAAGGCACCGCTTGTAGCGCTACACGCGGTGTCTTTGTGTCTCGTCGCGTCGCGCGACAAGTCGCACCAGTATGTAGGAGCCTTTAACGTGCTCACCAAGATACCGACGCGTCTCGAAATGGAATGGTCACCCATCCATGGACTGCGCCGCAATTGAGCTGTTTCTTATAATGAACCTCTCAATATTGACGTTCTAACTAAACATTCTTTACCAATTACCTCGAGGTTCATTGGCGCCATAAACAAAAATCAGGGCAATAGGTATCTATCTCACAATTTTCAGATATACATTTTCTAGGTATTAGTGGGTGGCTGACTGGGCAAATACTAAATATGAAACGTATACCGGTATCTTGTCAACCGTCTTTATCATCACATACAAATAATAAAATTGCAAATAACGTACAATAGGTGTCGGGCATTGTATTGGCTTGCGTTACAGGCCCACGCTCTGTTTATAACCTTACATATTGTTGGCGGCCAAGTGCTTGTGGTGGGCGGACCGGAGACTCGTCGCGCTCGTTCTACTATTACACATTTTCTGTTCAATTACGTAACGGCTATTTACTCACTGTGAATACGAGAATATACTCATCACTAATTGTTCTTAATCGAATGGAAGATTCTGCAAATGAATGCTGTACGAACTACCTTTGAATCCAAACCTTAATGTGGGAAATAAAGACAACAAAGTATGAATGTAAAAATGTGTCTTAATAGTCTATAACAGGAATTCGCAGTTATAATTCGAATTATAACTAATTCGCCATTTTAATCATGAACAATAAGAATACATAAGCTCTGATTTTTAATTTGCTAGACCAAAATGACAGCTGCGATCAACCTTTTTTTTAAAATAACACGAATATTAATGAATATTACAGAGACAACACAACAGTGAAGGTCCTCCTGCAGATATTGATTCAGTGGTCCTTGGTGAAAGTTACTCGGTAGCAAAATTATTTACTAGGATAATTTTATATGTCGACACCCAATGTAATTTTAGTCTAGCAAATTAAAAATCTGGATAGGTATAGTCAAAATTAAACGCATATAAAGCACCCCACAAATTGATAATCCACTTGCAACACGTGATAATTACATTCTGAAATGTTTAATTACTGTATCGGTCTTGGAAAGAGTGCCTTGCTGAATTATTACCTATCGAAACATGCAGGCGCCTACGCAAACGCTGGCCGTTGCTAACAGGCTATTATTGGTGCAGCAGAACAATGGCATGCCCCAGACGTTGTGTCGCCGTGCTGAATTATCTTAAGCTTAAGTAAGCTTCGTTGCCAACTGTTATATTATTTAGCACCAATTTGCGACACGGTATCAAAAACCCGTATAAATAATTTAAATAAATCAAAATCAAAACCTTCTAAACGTAAACAACCATGTATATAGGTACGTTTAAAGAAAATACTGCTAAAGTAGATCAGTAAACGGATTTACAATACTCTAGTGACGCAACCTTAAAGACGTATTCAATCAGTGGGTACTTTTTATTTTCCGGCCTAAATATGGAAGCAGCAATGGCGGAGCGGCGGGTGTCGGTACTCCTCGGATTATCGTCCCTGGGTTCAGTGACCTGCCCACATGTGATCCGTGCGGAACCTGTTCCTGCGCACCACTTACGCCTGCCCGGCCACTGCCCACTGTGAGCCATCGCCTCTACCTCTACCTCAGAAAAGCAACCTATACAGCTACACAAAAGATGTTGAACTCAGTTTCGTTTTTTTGCGTGATTACAAATAAAAATAAACGGACATTACTTTCTTATAACAAATGCATTGTCTTTTAAGGTCGCGTTCATTAGCAGCTGACGTGCATTACTGCATAGTATAAATATAACTAAATGCAAAATCTCTTGTTACCGAGCGTAAGAGTCTGACGTCAGCTGGCAGACCTTGGCGGAGGACACAGCTATTAGAGCGAAGCAAGGCCTTGCCAGCATTCTGCATGCTATGCAAATTTCTAATTTTTATTCTGTATTCGTCACAATAAGAAGAATGCTGTTTTTGCGAAAATTATAATAGGTAAGTAAAGAAAATACTAAATAAAATCTACTGACTTGACTGACTTCATTTTATTAGTATCTAACAAACGATATCTAGCAACTTCCTAGAAGGCCTAAGTATATAATAGCTAGTAACAATAGCCTATTCATTGTATTACGCTAGGCAACTAGTTCCCATGATGCACTGTTTAGCTATATCGTGAGGCAATAGCGACCATCCATTTGTCGATAGCCGCTTACTGACACTGCCTTTGTGTCTTTACCTACATGTTCCAAGAACAAATTACGGATAGAACTATTACAGTTATTATTAGAAACAGCAACTCTGTTGCAGTAGGTTCACTATCAACTGTGGACGGTAGAGTATTTAAAAAGCAAGTAGGTAATTTTGACAAAATTATAATTTACTTTAACAATTTGGCACGCACATTTTTATAGTTTTAATTGCAATAGGGTTAACCAAGAATAATAATAAATAGAACAATCATGCAATCGTGACCATTTGACAAGTGGACATTAAACAAATGCGTCAGCAGATAACACGATGTTATCAGCATTCGTCACATGATTACATTTTGTTGTGCAGATCTGCGTGTTTAGTTGCGCAGCACACGAGGCAGTCCACCTAGCGATGCGCTGACGTAGTTACCACCTCCGAGCGTAACAATAAGCGCGTTGCATCACAGCGCACGCGCACTTTGAGCGCGATCACTTGTATAATCGACAAAACACACCCCATTCGTACGATTTCCCTAAATAGGCATGAATATCATGGGACTCGAAAAAAATCGATCAAACGATGCAACTAGTTCTTTTCGGCTGAAAAATGATACAAGTGAATGCATATTTTATTAATCTAGAATCCTCGTAGCTAGGTAGTCTTATTCATATGGAAATACAACTACCCTGCTGTGTAGAGTTGCCGGATAAAAATTACTATAAGTCACACAGGCGATAAGGAAAATCGAGATATTGGAGTGCATGCATGCAACACTTTTTGCACGAGTTTCGTTATTGTCGATACACGTGTGACCTCGGATGCGCAATAAATCGCCATAGCAGCGCATGAGATCAATAAACACCGAACAAGCTCTTTACTGCTCGACGACAGTTAACGCTTTTTGATTTTGAAATAGGACGTAGGTAACTGAAATATTTTTAGTATTATGCATAGCTAGCTTGCGGTTCTATTTATTTATTATGTTCTTGAGTATTTTCACAAGCTATGCCAGTTGTTCATCTTTTGAACAATGGTGTTATCGGTATCATTTATAAACAAAGAGATTGTTTGAACATAGACCTACCAAACGTAACATATCATATTTGTATATTATGCCTCAAGACGACCGCTACCTGATTGATTAAACGTTAGTTTTCGTTACCATTCGATATTATTTATAATTTTAACAACACAAAACGAATGATAAATTTTATTGCAGTACCTATAAATCAAATCTGTTCACGGTGATAGAAAAATTGACTTATTAAAAGACAAAAGCACCTAGGTACTTATTTTTGGTTAGTTTAGTAAGTTGGAAGAAGCAACAGCGTATAACAATCACGTAAACAGGGACACAATGATATTCTTGCGGTAGATACGTGTTTTAATGAAGGTCGCTTTATCGCGTACCACTGATAAAATACAACAATCGTTATCTGCAAGGCGTCGAGGTGACTTCCGCGCGTCGCTCACGGTCACTGTACATAGTTACTTATTAGATGGAACCGACTGACACTGTCAATTACCCCACGCTATGAAAATCATAGGAAAAGTTTGACAAAAAGGTTGACAAGATAAAATAACTTTATTCAATATGGTAATGGATAACTAAAGCCGCGTTGACACAATCAAAGTACATGTATTTTGTATAAAGTAGATTTGACAAAGCAGCTTTTGAACGCGGTCCGGGTCCATTTTAATTGGATGCCGCCTGCCGTCATCCAAGTGCGCTTTGATCAGTGTTGCCACGATCAAAAAAACGTCCAAGTAGTCGTCAATTCTACTTTGTCCAAACGTACTTTGATTGTATCAACGCGGCTTTATATCTAGAACAATACCATAAATGAGTGCGCGAACAAGCTTTAAACTGGATCTGATTTAAATACTATTCAAGAAACTACCGAAACTTTAGATTATTATAACATGAAAGTATTCGTTGCATTTATGTCTGGTTAATGAAACCCGGATCCGGTATCGTACAGTCAGTTCGTGTCATACGAATGCCGAGTCCTAATAAAAATACAATATCAGTGTAAAAAGTGAATATCCGCTGTAAATACTTACAAGAACGATAACGTATAGTTCATACGATTCAATTGAATTGTTAAATCGGCACAATATACCGAACGATTAGTGAAAGAACGAATTCAAAACAAAGGATTCAACTAATTCAAGGTTAACGTCAACGGAAAAATAAACGTTGTCATCAAACGACCATAGACGACGTCAGTGCTACCAACCTAAGTACTGTCACGTTGGGAACGTGGCTTTAGTAAGAATCTTAAAGGTGCGTTCGGAAACTGCAGAAAAAATGTGTCAATTATCACCAGAAATGGCACTAAAATTTACAAAACTACAAGAACTTGGGAACCAAACCAGCTTACAGAGAAAGTAACTGCAAACGTATTGCTAAGTATCGAAGAGAAGATAAAACCAACCAAGAAAAGATAAAGAAAATGAGAAATTAAAATATAAAATCAAAATCTTGAACATGAAAATTCAAAAGCAATAAGAAATACACGGGGTAAAAGAACCAGATGAAGAATCTATAGAAAATTTAACAGACCTAAATTTGTCAACAATGAGTGAACAGAAGTGGAAATGGGGGAAAATGAGATCATAAAAATTCAACGTCTTGGCAAAAAATGGGAAACTGGCAAAATTTTACCAATACATGTTTGCAGGATGCAGGATTTTACGAGAGATGAACTACATAATAGGAAGCAAAAAGCTGGAAGTAAAAGGGATAGTGAAAAAAGGAAAAGAACAAACACGAACTCACGCCAAAACGTTGAAAACAAAGAGGAGACAGTAAATTTACATTCTAAATTACAAAAAATACATACATTCGCAAACATGCGAGCAGGTTAATTTTCGCTCTCAGAAAACAAGAATTCTAAGAATAAAATACAGGAAATAATTGACACCGGCAACCAAAAACAACCGCATGAATCAACCAACAACACAACAACACTAAAAACAAAATACTAAATAAAACAACCTCATGAAACAACGAATACTTACAATATCCTCAATCCGGTTGGTCACCGTGGGGAAATCGACTAACACCCTCCATGTCCAAAATTACAAAAGAAAACACAGAAACACCTACACATAGCAACAATTAATACTAGAAGTTTAAAATCGGCAAGAAGTCATATAGAAATGGAAACAGCACTGAACGACATAAACTGGGCAGTGTTGGGCCGTTGGGTCTAAGTGAAGTTAGAAGGCAAGGGGAAGCGATAGAATCAAATGGACGATTTTTATTCTACCATATAGGCGAAACACCCGATCACCGTAGCGTGGTCTTCATAATAAAGGAAGAGTATGCAAAGAATGTCGAAGAAGAAGTAGGAATATCAGAACGCGTTGCCGTCTTGAACATGGTGATTCCGGGCTATAAAGAAAAAATGACTATTATCCAAGTAGGTATTTTCACCCACTGAAACAAGTGACAAAGAGAAAACAAAAAATATCGAAAAATTCTATACAGAGCTGAGCCAAATAGTTAAAGATTATTCTTATAAAATCTTATCATAAGGGGTGATTTCAATGCTCAAATTGGAAGTAGACAAGATTTCGAGGATACCATAATGGGCCCTCCTACCACAGATAGACGAACTAAAAATGGAGATATGCTCATTATTAGCTTTGCATTTGAACACAACCTCACGATTCTAAACAATAAATTTCGGAAAAAAACTAAATCGTAGATGGACTTGTAAATTCCCTAACGGAGAAACTAGAAACGAGATCGATTTGATTCTTACAAATAACTCAAAAACTTTGATGATTTTAACGCTCTGTATAACTTTAACTTAAACACAGACCACAGAATGATAAGAGCGAGTAACCTCAAAGCTTTACCCACAAAAAAAATTAGGACCAATGCTCCTGGTCCTAACATATGGATGCCAGACTTAGGCTTTAACCAAAGTGAATTAAACTACTGTATCGTCATTGGTATTATAACAAAGGCACAAGCTAATAAATTAGCTGTATGCCAACGTGCGATGGAAAGACCTATGATATGAGCAAAATGAAAAGACCTGATTAAAAACGAAGAAATTAGTCGGGTAACGACGGTGGCTGACGTCACACGGAAAGCCAGAAAACTCAAAAGGAAGTAGTCTGGTTACACCCTTAGAAGGGTGTACCTTCTAAGGGTGTAACCAGACTACTTCCTTTTGTTATGTTTCAAATGGCTTTTATTATTATTATTATGATGAAATTGATAAAGCACACTTTATATACTATAGTAAGAACAGTTTTAGAAGCGTGCACTATCTGTATGTAAAAATATCTAAAAGCGATAAGGGTGCTGATAATACAACAGATAGTTTACTAGCGACGAAGGCACGGGGATGTCGAAACTCACGTGAGTGGAAATACGTTGCGCGTGCGCAACGTGACCGCTGCCCCGCCAACACCATAATAATTAAATTGTTTGTTTAGCCTTTGTTAGACCTTGAGCACGTTGATTCTTTGCTAAGCTATATGTGCAAAACAACTTGATCACTTTATATAGTTTTCATCGTGCCCGTTAGATTGCTGTCCAAAAAAAAAATACAGACAGGCGTGATATTTCAAGGTTTATGTTGTATTAAAACAAACTACTGTTGTTCCAACGCGAATGATATTCCGACCTTCGGGTTCTATATTTACAACGCGGAAGACATTGCGGTACTAAAAGCGCGCAGATCACTCCCCGGTCGGTATACAACAGTTACATTAGGAGTGTAACTGGCTATTTATCCTGCAATGCTTGCTTTTTAGGGTTCCGTACCCAAAGGGTAAAACGGGACCCTATTACTTAGACTCCGCTGTCCGTCTGTCACCAGGCTGTATCTCATGAACCGTGATAGTTAGACAGTTGAAATTTTCACAGATGATGTATTTCAGATGCCGCTATAACGACAAATACTAAAAACGGAATAAAATAAATATTTAAGGGGGCTCCCATACGACAGACATGATTTTTTTTGCCTTTTTTTATAGATAATGGTACGGAACCCTTCGTGCGCGAGTCCGACTCGCACTTGACCGGTTTTTCAGACTTAGCTATTAATAGGTACCTATGATGTATTCAATAAAATGTTAATTGTTTTAAATTTAGCTATCTAATAAAATAATATAGTTAGATGAACATGATATATTTCATAGTCATTTTATTGTTATAATCTTTATTAGGGAATACGGATGATGGCCACCCTCATTGGCCCAAGTAACCCAGAGGCCAACCCAACGTGAAAACATCTGCCCGTCGTCACGTGTCACTTTGTCAACCAATTACGCGTTAATTCAAAACACATTAGGTAACAGCACTGTGATATAACAGTCGATAACAGAACATTCACGCTCCAGGCGTTGCTAACGCTATCAAGGTTTTATATCAGCCCAGTGCGCACAGTTAACATGGTTCGCTATTACATCACATCGTCACATTAGACTACGTAAATTGCGTACCTAGTTTCAATAGTATTTTTTTACATAATAAAACAACAGACTTAAAAAAAAAAACACTAAAAAGTAAAAAATAACTTTAATTTCGGAAGTCGGTGTCTTCGGTTTTGTATTTTCGTTTTTTGCCACCGACTTCTGAAATTAAAGTTATTTTTCACTTTGTGCCTAGTTTTTTTTTTATGGAAGTCTTTTTTTTTCTCTTTAACTCTTACTTTTTAGTTGTGGTACCTACCTCACACAACTTCGAATACCACTACCTGCTATGTAAATATCAGTGACAGGAAATTATTATAACATTGTCCACATAGACCAAGTGGGGAAAACGTATACGTAGTAGCTTTTCCTGATGCAGGGACGGTAATTGTTGAGGAGTTCAAAATCATGGTGAAGTGGAGTTGATGGTACTTCAACATGAGCTCCACTTCACCATAATTATGCATTGTGACGGATATAAATTGCTTGGCAACCATATTAAAGTAATCGAATCGCAACCCGTATAATAGTTGTTATTGAGTCGTTCCGGTGGCCATCTGTGGTCTTCATCACCAGTTCCAATTCACTAAAAGGTGCTTTCCGAGAGCAAATGCACGCGTTACTAAAAAAATACCCAAAATCGCTATAGGTGTATCTACAATATTTGAAGAGTTCCCTCGATTTATTCAAGATCCCATCATCAGATCCTGACCTCATAACAATGGGACCACTTAGGACCCATTTTCCAAATCAATCCAGCCGTCTTCGAGTAATCGGGGTATATTCCCGACGCACTGAGAACCTCCTCCTTTTTTTAAGTCGGTTAAAAACCGAGAAGGAACTAATTTACATGCCTAACAAAGACTTATTCGCTGAAATACAATGCCTTTGGTAATTATTTAACAGTAAGTAAATAACATACAAATATGGAGCGCGTGGTATGCGATTACGGTATGAATGTAGGTCACGAATGTAAGGCGATCCGGTGCCGAAAATTTATTTATGCACTAGTAACAAAAATAGTTGTATAGTATTTTAATAGTAGAAGATAGCTAGGTATACACGTAACCGTTTTGTGATGTTTTAACTATGTAGTTACTATTTCAAGATACAAAAAGCTGGATTTAGTCATCAACTTTTGTGAACAAAGGCTTTTGTTATTGAATGCCGTACCAAATATTCTTCTATTATGTCCGAATAAGTACATCAATAAAATTGTGAACAATGTATTAGGATTAGAAATAGTCGTAAAATTGTTAATGTGTAACAAATACTCAAAGTAGATAGCAGTTCAGGGAACACGTTCGATAAATTATTGATCGAATAAATAGCTGGAACAGTTGCTATTATAACGAGCCTGTTAGACTACATATACGTACTCTGTAAGATCCAGTTGTGCAATAATAGGTTCTAACCATCCACGAGCGACCTAATTGTAAGTACTGCCGATGCCGGGAACATAACGTTAAGATTAGGACACAGTTTTGACTTCAAAATACAATGCATTACTTGAACAATATTGAAAACCGACTCGTCGTTTGAAACTAGCATGTCGTGTTTTACAGTTTATTTAAAGGGTTTACGAGATGAAAATAAAATAAACACAGCAAAGAAGCTATTGTATGCAAGCTTACGTAACATTGGTCTCAGTTTACTCAAACAGTAAAAGAAATATGATTCAAAATTAAACAATGTCGCAAACACAGTACACCGGCATCCACTGCACGAACTTCAGCGTTGTTGTCGTTCCGTCTCGCTCTACGGGTCATCGCCCTGACACCACACAACTCCCTCATTCTAATAACCCTGCGCATATCACTAGGTTATTTTATCATGAGTGCGAAATTTCGTCAAGAAATTAAGCCTCATTACAACTATCGGAATGTTATTTTGCAGCGAAAGTTCCGTAAATTCTGTTATAATTGCGCCATAAAGTTCACGTACCCTATCCTGGCGGCCTTGGCGCGGTCAAAAACACCGTCCAAGACATTGACCAGTATCCGCCGGGTACACCAACACAAGCTGCGGTTACGGCCATTATGGATGTGTAACCACCTTGGGCAATTATTTCTACCACCTTGCACAATTTTAACGAACAAAGAAAGTGCTACAGTAACCATTTTGCGTGCAACACGACATTCAAATGGGTGGCAACTACTTACTTACGGTAATTCATCGGTGGCTTAATATCGTTGTCTAGCATGATTATCAATCATTTTGAAAATTACATCATTTGGCTTTATTTATAAAAAAATGAGTAAATACCTTTCTTTATTTTCTTAATATGAATAGATAAATTACATAACTCTTATCTAGAAATAGTATAAAACCAGGTACAAGGAATTAGAAGTCGACTGTCATGATATAAACGCACGTCTGGCAGCATTGCGTCGTAGTGTCAGAGAATAGATAGATGGAGGCAATGCGTTTTTTTTACCGGCATTGGCAGGGCAATGACACAGCGGCCGGTTCACTGCCCGTTCTTGACAGTTCAAATGTTTACACTTGGGAGTAACTCTAGAAGGATCACTTGCTTTTAACTTCACATTGTCATATCGTATCAGAAATCCTATTAACAACATTGAGTGCAATCAATAAGATTCAATTATTGGGTAGGTACCGTTATGAATAGGCGTCATAGTGTCATCATATTCTATTTAGTGTTTTATTCATGAGGTCTGTAATCCATTTTATTACCATAATTTCTCTTTTCAATTAATAAAACAGACGAAGGACGCGTTTATTGTTTCAACTATTACCCTAAGATCCGTGGGTGCCGGTATAACTGGAGCTTACTCAAACGCACATGAGTATACTTCATGTAAAGTAGCACATAATGACAAAATGGCATACCTATATTTATATTTATAGGTCGAATATCACTGACTGGAACAATGGCATGACGAGTTCATCAGACGCGATAATGAGCAGTCCCCTGGGTTCAACAAACTGCTCATTCCACAAAATAATTTATATTGCGATGTCTGATATTGTTACGCCAGATTCCTTGAGCGTTCCAAGCTTTTAATACCCTTATAAAAATCCAGTCGTTTGCAAGCGTTGAGCCGCTGCCAAAACTTGTGTTATCAGTATTTTAAAGTTGCTATTTATGTGATACTATTTACACCTAAATTCAAATACTCCCTAATGTTTTCTGCTTAATTTAGTGTTAGAGAATAGAAAATGATGAATGAAAGCGATAATTTTCTGGCAGCACAAAACTAAGCTATGTCAATCAAATAACTTTGGATAAATCCCATTCATTATAAAACAATTCTGTAGAATAAGAACCTGTTTCACATTTTCCGGCACCATACACCAGATAATGTTCTAGAAATTAAAAACAATTTGTATGAAAATGGTGCCGATTCCCTTGTTCACAAACTAAACTAAATTTAAGTTCAGTGCATCTTTTTCTTTCTATTTCATTAAGAAGAGGACGGAAGATAAATTTTAGTTTAGTCCTGTCAAATTAAGAAGGGAATCGGCACCATTAATAAAGTATTAAAAACTTTAAAACCAGTAACTTCCAGCCTTCCACAAAATATACCTGACAGGCCGGTCCTGTTATATAGAAATAAAAAGTGAAATGTTTACAAGTTAGAACCTGTAGGGGTCGGTGACCAAAGAAGCGGCGCCGCAGCTTTACTCCGATTGGCGACTGCCCCACGCGTCTGATTCGTCATTTTTCACCACCATCCAAGAGCTTTGTGACTCACCAGGAATAGAATTAACCATACAAAAGATGATTAGGTAAAGTAATCACTCCAAGTTTTCACACACACTTCCCGGTTTTTTTTTATTGGAAAGAAAGTAACAGTGATATTTATTTTGTAAACAGAAGAAACTGCCTAAATCGACCTATTTTCTTGGGCTAGTTATAGTAGATCAGGATGACACACATTTTCACGAAGCCGGCACACACGGCAAGTGACGTTTACAACCTTTAACCCTGGTTACGTGTAAGTAGTCTTTGCGCTTCTAAAGATTTTGTCTTGTGACACTTAATGATGCTTACAAGCAGATTATTTTATTTATAAAAAATGGTAAATACCGCATTAAACTTTTAAAAGTTATCAACTTATCACTTAAACATACCAACAATCTTTGAACTATTGACATTGGTAATCCAAATACCGATGGTAGCAAACAATAGTCAATGCAAGTCGCTTCTCACAATGAGATGAGGCGAACGAACGCTGCGTAGTTTCTTGCCACCAGGCGTTTTTCATGTGTTCTGTCCACATTCTGGGACGTGTGTGTGTCGGCGTAGGTAGGTTGAGTGAAAAACATGAAGTGATGAGGGTGTACCGCCCGCACCCACCGCGCCAGCGGGGGTGCCCAACGAGGGGAATGTTTTGGACCTGAGTTCAATGCATCCGCGACGCCACCTGTAGCACATAGCTTTATCAAACCTCCGTTTACTTTTTGTAATTATGTTTTTACAAGTACATGCAATGCATACTTCGATTTTTTATTTATATGTACATTAAATTTTTGCATATACCTACTATTAGGTTACTTAGGTTTTGAGTTTTTAGACAATTATGTTCGGGTTAACTTTTAATCCAGTTTTATTGTTATTTAATATGTTTGAAAGTTAACCTGAGAGTATTTAAAAAGTCTAAAAAAATATGCTTACTGGGGGGTAATATCACATCGCCGTTCATACCGTTTCGACGAACCGTAAGGGTAAAACCATCGGCAGTTCACTGACCTGCCGTGCTCCTGGTTGTCCCTTGGCTTTATGGGGTGCAAGCCGCGTGCGCTTTCTCGCTCGTGCATCGACATCATGCCATCTCATCTAATTTCTTTGTGCGAGTCAACAACTTAAAATGCCATTTTTGAGCTTTTAACGACTATAAATAAGGTCTTAAAATGTTACTCGAATAAAAAACAACACATCACCAACCCAATGTCTTTCAGTGTGCTAATTTAAAATAAATAAATGGTAAATCCGAATGAGGTTTGAAAATTTGTTCATGAACAATGATGAAAATATTTTGCAAAATAAGTGAGATGCAAGTGGTTATGCTATTTACGGAAATGGCTTACGGAAACGGTTTTCTATTTTTTTTAAAACAACTTCATCGACTTCATGATTCTGAGAGGCTTTTATTTGTAAACATGTACTAGTCGACAAAGCTTGTTTTGAAACACAGCCATCAAACCTAGCCACGTGAGAATTCCACTCCATCCACAAGTTTGATGGCTCAAACACAAAAAATATGACTGAGATACGATTTTGACGTAGGTAGGAAACATTCACTGCACAGTATATATTATACCTACATAAACCTAAATCTTCTATTTTCATTTAAATTATGTCAAAACGTGTAGATATCGATACATTTTTCGTCAAATGCATTTCCTTCTGCAATAGAGTAAAAAGCCTGTCAGTAGGTACTGGCCTACATTATCATATTCATAAGTACCGGCGCAGTGGACGCACAACTTAAACTCCGCATAAAAGTACCGGCCGGCAACCGGCAACACGCAGCCAGTAACGCAACATATCTCGTTAAAAGGCGTCTTCCTCGTTCGCTTCGTTTCTAGAGCTAGAAGGAGATGACGCGAAAACAACTTATCTGGCACTGTTAAGCATGTGTGTGTGTGTGTGCCTGTAAATAAGGAAGGTCAAGCGGATGAAACAGACTTAGTATGTTGCTCATAAGCTAAAAAGAGACGCAATGAAAACAAATCAATATCATCACCTCACAGCGTTTCGCGGTAGAAAGAGATAGCGCAATAACAAACCGGCATTTTGTGCGGCGTGTTTTATATGCAACTACTATGTTCCAACTTCAACTCTATTCCGGTGCTGTATAATATAATTTTGTTCAACGCAGTGTTGTTTACAGGCATAAAACAAGAACGTAGTCAATTTATATTTTCTCGACTGGTTGGTTGTAGGTAGTTTCATTTAGCTAACGGCAAACCGGTAATTTAGAATATCTTCTACATTAAAATTATACCTCAATAAATTGAAAACGGCAACAATCATACTATTTTATATACTTTGATATTTTTGTGGCAGATATGCACTATTTGTGATTAATAATAAGATTACACTGACTTTAATTCGAATGCATTCTGATAGAGCACAATAAATATAACTATCCAATTTAATTGAGATTTAAAATGCATCAAAATATTTTTTTATTAGTAAGTACCTGGTATTTTATTAATTTGATTGTTGCATTTTTATTAGATTGCTGCATTTGTATTTTAATTTCAAATAAAAAGAAGCTATGGATAAAACCAATGCAGATAAAACCAATATTCAGAATGTTTTCATAATGATCACTGCTTTATACGCTAATGCATAGATAGGTAGTACAATGCACACTGGCATCGACTACTGCATTGCACACATAGAAATAAACTGGCACGTGTAAGCGTACAGACGACACAAAAACTGAAGCAGGATTACTGCAAAAACATTTTTTTTTTATAGTAAGGACACTTTTGCTCAAATAAAGGTATTATAAAGGTATACAACGGATGCATCACAATATTTTCATGTTGAACACTGCTTTACATAAGCAAATGCATAGATAGGTAAAACTGCACACTGGCATCGACTACTGCATTGCACACATAGAACTAAAATGGCACGTGTAAGAGTACAGATGACACACAAAGGCATAGTAGGGTTATTCAGAAGATATTTATGTTTTAGAATATTAGGGATACTTTTACTGGAATGAAATTATTATTGCAGTTAACTAATTACCAAAATTATAGTATTTACAGTACTAATGAAGAACTAGGAAGTTATGCGTAATTTTCAGATATAAATACATAATAAAGACCCAAATCTTAAAATACTTTGACGTTCATTGAAAAAAAAAAGGTTTTGTCGCAAATTGATTGTAGAATAAATAAATATTATTATGACATTTGCGTGTTGCAAACGTAGAAAATAGAAACCACTGACTTCATTTCAAGGAAAGAAAAACCACTTCTTTGTTTAACTTTCTTACTTACTGCTAGGCAGGACATATCGGACATTATAATATTTATATTAACATCTGTATGTATAATATAATAATCTATGTCCACATAAATTACTTTATAAATATTCTTTTTGCCACTTTTTATTTTATTATTTGTTGTATTTAGTGTTACACGAACTGTGTCCAAATAAACGTTATTCTTTCCTTTTCAATAATTTTTGAAAATAAAAACGTTTACGTTCTATGAGGCAGTTACGTTAGCCTGCTAAGCCTAATAATTATTATTTGACGAAAACTAAGAAAAAAAAATATATCAAAGCGTTGTTAAACGCTGAAAGTAGGTCAGTGGTGCAGTGAAGGGAAGGGAGGCGCCCTCCTGAAATGAAACACGCGCACCGACATTCGATCCGCACTCCCCCTAGAATCCGCACCAAGGGAAGGTGAAGCAATATTAAAATAAACTATTTGCTCTGCCAACATAAGAATCTAACAGATTCGTTCATATTAACCGTTTGAAATCAATATCAGCGGATTAGTGAAAACAAGTGAAGGCAGTTTATATTTCATCACGCCAATCCAATTACATGCAGGTGACCATGTGCGTATTGGAACTATCGTTTTAAATCTTCTTTGAACAGCTAACGTTCATCTTTCTGAAAATAAATGTTTTCTGTAAGACCTACGGGGTAGGAGTTAAAAGGTGAAGGCGGTTCTGATTAGTAATAATACCTTGTCTATGAATGGAAGGATATTCAATTACGAAAACATTATACTCATTTTACCTACTTATAAAACAACTTCATATTTACAGTTTGTTGTTATTGTAAAACATTAATCAATGCAGATGCACTATTCTAGGCAATGCCTCTCAGTTACTATGCCAAACATGTGAAGTTGGTGTCATCGTCATCGAATTTTAATTAAGTAAAAAAGATTATTAGAGTATTCGATTCTACAAAAAACCTCTTTTTTATGGCATATAGCGACTTGCCTCCTATCTATAAAATTTTCTTCAATTTAGACAAAGAAGCGCAACCTTCATCTAGCACCCTTGGCCCTGGTGATTCGACCCAGTTCGCGGACGCCCCCCCCCTCCCCTCCAACAATCCCCGGACTACGGCGCTCCTCTACCTCATACCCCCGTGACCTAACCTACTTTTCATTGCACTTAATATAGCCTCGTTACCAGGTCTGGCGCAGCATAGGTAGGCCTTAAACCTTTTATCCATGTATCTATTTTTAAATAATGAAGTCATGTAATCGAGATACAGACTAACTTAAACAAGCCAAGCAGGGCTGGAGAAGGAACATAATAAGCTGTTGATTGTCATTTTGCAAACGAAATTAGTCAATTGTAGCAATTGGGATAATAACCTGGTAGGCCAGGCTATACTAAGCGAAATGCAGCTTATATGTATAGCAACAGAACGGTAAAACAACAGTTGTAATGTATGAATGTGTATGTAGCTCAACTCGGCCGAAATAATGTGGCATTGAGCAGAAGGTCGATGCAGAAACTTTGGCAAGACACGCCAACTGCGGCCCTGCGTATGCCTCGTCACGGCTCACTAACGCAGGGCTACTATTTTATCAGTTTTACCCCAATTTGTATCAGCGGAATCAGAAAACTTGTATGAACGAAGTAAACATTACTAGACACTCTGAGGTCTGAGGTCCCTCGACCTTCAGATGTGATTCACATATTTACAGAGGTATTAAGAGAGTGTTCAACTGATCACACCAAAAGTAGAAATAAATATTTTAGAATAACTCAAGCTAAATGCGAACACAATAGGCAAAAATTAAATGCGGTCACATAAGAGACGCAAAAAGAACAAAAATTTTCTAACAATACGTGATGTGGTCACGCCTTGAATGGAGCGTAGCGCTTACTGGTAGCGGTACAAGAGGGCGCCCAGCGCCGCCGCGCCGTGTGCGCAAGGCCACGACCTAGAGCTGCTTCCGTCTCCGCTACATCATCGCTCGATTCTACCTATCTACTGTTTAAATTCCAGTGGTTGTAAAGATGGTTATCTAACGCAGATATCACAATTTCTTTACTTATATATAACACATTCTACTAATACTACAGAAAATACTTTCGATACCGTTCCACATTATAAACATGTATTTTTTTTTTGTTACAGATAAACAGTGTCGTATTTGTGTGTACCTGGCGAGGATGCACATACAGTACCACTACCTGCTCAGCCATTGAGGCACACATCAGAAACACACATTTGGGGTAGGTTTTTAATGGTTTTTTTTTTAGACTTTTTGTAGAGTCTATTACTAATTATTTTTATGACAGTTGGCTGTTGAAAAATTATTACAAGATGCATTTTTTTAATAATAATGTTGTCATATCCACGGCATATCTTAATCTAGTCGTAGTATACTCTGCTAGATTAACTCACAAATAACAGAATGCAATAGTCACGTGCATAAAGGTCACGTGCGGCAGCTATTGCACGTGCTAGGTGCAATAATAATTGCGCAATGCCAACAAGCCAACTGGCAAGGTTACAGCCTGAGTGCGTCGCTAGCAAACATCTTACTTCCTGTATCAATAGAGAAAGCATAGATGGAAATACTTATACTGATTGGTATATCATTAGGAAATTGTCCAAAATCATTTAGAAATTGTGTTAATCTTGTAAATTCAAGAACATTGAAAAAAAAAGTCATAACCTAACCAATCATTTTAAACGATGTTAATGAAGCAGTTAAGTTAAAAAAGTAAGTGCCAGCTACCCTAACAAAATAGTACATTGCAACAGTAGTAAGCGATCATGACCTTTAAGGCAAAGTGAATACGACCACAGCTATCCTCTGAACATCACTATGAATACGTATATAATACATTAGAATATTATGGGCTATTTCTATTGTTGTTTTTCTTTACTGTTTATTTTTATGTTCACTTGTTTAGTATAACTTTTGTTTTTAGGATAAGTTTTCAATTTTAATTTTATGGGTGCTAATGCCTGAAATAAACAATTATTATTATTATTATTATTATTATTATGTGTAAGTTGTTTATTCAATAGACGATAAATATTAAATAGTTTGTACGTAATAATTTCAGATGACAATATTTTCTTGTTTCATACTTTTTGAGGGCGTGATTTTTCAGTAATCAGGTGGTAGTTTTTTAATTTACTTGTTATTTATATTATTTAGAGGTTGTAATTTCGTAATAAAGTAATCGCTATATGTGTTTTGGGTAGTTAGGTACATCTTAGGCGTGATTTAAAATAAATATTCCCAATTATCGAGTGCATGCAAGCAAAGCCGCGAGCAACAATATATGTATATATATATATGTTAAATGTGCTAATTAGGTCCTTTCATTTTATTTATTTCACACGGCATCATTAAAACATTATTATTTTTATTTCATGTTTTATGCCCTCTGGAGGGCGCCATATTCTATGTAATGTAACGTTACAAAGCGTATAACCAGCGGACGATCAAGACGCATCCCACGATACCTCACTTGTCAAATTATGATAAGTTGTTTAGAAGTTATGAGGGAACAGATGAACAAACATACGTACATACATACATACATACCATATCATATCATATCATATCATAACCCTCCTTTTTGCTTCGCCGAAGTCGGGTAGTAATAAGAAATACAATTTTATAATAACATGTAAACAAAAAAGGTTGACTTCGACCTTGATGCCTACAATAGTGTAGTTAGCATAAAGTAGTTAGAGAATTCTGAAAGGCCAGCCCTTGGTGACCCGGAAGCAGTGAGACTTCGCGACAAGGTTGCTAGCAACAGTCCCACCCGCGCCCGCTCGCGCAAGGCCACTTGCCAACGCCCGCAGCCCGCTACTTACGTAACGCTGCCCTGTATGTTTTATCAATGATATTATATTTTACAAATATTTTACATGTATGAACATGTTCATCTCGTAATGCATCGACTGTCTACTTTAAAACGACTGTGACCCTAGATAGTGTTGGCTTACCCCTTTCAGGAACATTTCACAATTGTTAGTCTTTTGCCCTCCAACTTCATTAACATTGTCAAAAATTACAAAGACCGAATTAATAAAGGATTTAAAAGAAAATGTCATACATTATTTTTTATGATGATAATAGGGTTAATATGCCTATTGGAAATGTTTTTAATTATTTATTTACTTTGTTTTCAATTGATTACGTTGCAGACCAAAGAAAGAAGGCGATAGTGACCATGAAGAAGAGTTCTACTATACGGAGCGGGAGGTGGCAGCCCCGGCGCCGCCACCCACACTCTCCCACCGAGACATGTGCCGCCCGCCGCACGAAGACCCTGAATACCAACGCCAGCTAGTAGGCTCTTTCAGGTGGGTTTTTTTAAACATAATATTAGTAGGTATGGATGTAAGTACTCACTAATATTTTGATATTTCTCTAAAATTTATTTTTCTAAAACTATTTCAGACAGGGGCTACTATCTACTATGCAGAATGGGAACGCTCGGCCAATAAGCATTCCCATGACGCATCACTGGGCCAACTCACATTCACCGGTTAGCATTATGAAAATTTCTGTTGATTTCAAACTTTATACTATAACTACTGAAATGAAAGAAAATGTTCGTAAATTGAAACTTGTATTTGCAGAAACATATGCGGTTATCAGCAGCAGGCGGATCACCAGGCAGTCCTGGAAGGCGGCCGCGTTCAGATAACAAGAAGTGTCGTAAGGTGTATGGCATGGACCAACGCGATCTCTGGTGTACTCAGTGCAAGTGGAAAAAAGCATGCACGCGTTTCGGCGATTAGCGTTCGCGTCGCTCGCACGCATATGCGCGGGCAGTGCAACTCAAATGAATGCAGAGCTGATGACTATAATCTTTACCCACAACTAAAATGAGACATTTAAATCAATTGCGGTTGCGAGAACTATTCCGTGTGGAAGTCGTGATTTAATTAGTAATAAGGAAATATATATTATGAATGAAAGTTTTTATTTAGTATAAGCAGAGACAGATTAAATTTACATATATTGGATAAAAAATTAAAGGAGACATATTTTTGCTCTTTATATTTGGCTCGTGTTTTGACTGCATAATGGACATTGCCCACGTATTTTTGTAGAGCAGTAGATTCGCCTTAATTGTAACGTACATGTGGAATGCAAAATCGTGTGACGCTCTCGGGCGGAGACTGTGAATATTAGCATTAAGTAGCTGTAAGATTAGACTGAGATGAATAGTGAGAAAGCATTTTCCTAAGTGTTAACAAATATTTAATTTGTACCTGAACAGATATTCGATACGTTATTACCATGGCTCATTTTACTGCACAGATTGGTAATGATAGGCAGTAGAAAGGATTGTTAAAAATTTGTTGAATACTGCATGGAAATTGAACCCAATAATTGAATTTCATCAGAAATAATTGTAAAAGGTCAGTCAATTCCGTCCACATTTTCGAATGTGCCGCATCGATTGTTAATCGACCACGCGTTCAGGATAATGTTTTCGCACTATTTCTACTATGTACCGAGTAAGCGATTGTAGTATGCTCTGATAGTTCGACGATATGCTGTCGAAAATACTTCAGTGATATTATTCACTAAATATGAAATGTATATTGACTGACTTAATAGATAATAATGAAATATAAATTATAATATATGAATTAGCCTCGTAAGTTATCTCAGATTCGACGAAAAGACTAACATGTTTAGACTTAAATTTTATGAACATATCTGTGTTGTATACAAAGATGGTCCTACTAGAACAAGGAGACAATACTCAAGAGAGGCTCGCGCCCTACGCGACGCAAGAGCTTTCCATTGTGGTGTCATCGATGGCGCCCACGCATTGCCATTTGGATACTACAGGGTGAGCGTATACGCAATGATATGACTTCCAGGAAAAGAAAAGATATGAAGGTAACATCACACTGTACATACTATTGAAATTAATGCACACAATCTAGAAACATGGAGTTCATTAGAACGCGATGTTCATATATACGCCAGTAGCTGAGGCCTAATATTAACGTCGTCGGAGAAACTTGAGATGAGAATTTCATATACATTTATTTTACTTAATAAAATTCTGCTGCAAATTCTGTGGATTCTTAATCATAGGACACATTAGATTCTGACTAGAAAAACATCTACACGAACAGATAAGGGGGAATGAGTAACAAAGGCGCAGATCTGTGGGAGATTTAAGAAAATAAAACGATTGCGAGCTGCAATATTACTTTTAAGTATTACTGATTAAACTTGTAAATAATAAATTATAATATAGTGAATTATATAAAAGATATTATTCTGTATCTACCTATTTAAAATTTGAAAGCAATGTTTGGATGTGTACATAGATAAAAGTATAATTATAAAAATATTATTATTGTTACTTAATGTGATCGTTTAAATCGAAAACTTTTGTACGGCTTCGTAATAACGAGTTTATAAAATGTAGATGATAATTAGGCACAGTAATTAATTACAAGAACCGCGATATGTTTTGTTTCGTCCCTGCATTCATCACGACGCGATATGATTTTCTGGTTTGATGGTTACCAAGGCTCGTTGGTATAAGATATAAATATTGTTTTAAGTATTAACAAATCACAAAATGCTTTTATTAGAAAGAAACGGTACTAAGTTTGTCAATACTCCAGGTTATAGAACCATAGGTATGTAATATTTAAAATGTGCCAATCGTAAATGATACAGTCAGTGTGAAATCAATATTAGACTATTATACACGAAATGTGATCATGCGTTGATTAGTATGCACTATGACCTATATAATTATGAACCGGTGCTGATACAAAAAACGCACATTTCACATACATATGTACCAGGTTCCGTATCTGATCAGTTTTTTACACGTTATAAAATAATGAATACCGATATCAAACTTATTATTTATACGTAAAACAAGTGAATAATAAAATCCTTAATAATCCCATCGATTCAAAATTATATCAAATTAAATAAGATCTGATCATACAAATAGATGCGATATTCAAGATTCTTAATAATGCGTGGTTTAAATAAATTATACCTCGGTGCCCTAATCAAAAATTTGTTGTTGAAAACTCACAATTATCATATTATGTATTTCTTTCGAACACTAATAACAAAACTATTTGCAATCCTTTCGTAAGTATTTTATGCTTCAGGAGAAAACTTATACATATAAAAGAAATAGACATACATACATGCTCTGGAAAAACACTACCCTCCTTCTGGGGCAGTCGGGTACTAAAGTATCGCGAGACTAATCCTTATAATGATTAATATGTAAGCTAATTAGCTATCAGTTTTAATTACACAATAAAATCGAGTGCCTATTTAGTCGAGAACCATGTAGATACCACATCTTGCCAAATTTCTTTATTAAATATCTTACAGGTGCTTAATTTCAATATTACTAATATATTTGGATATCGTGCTATCATAATTTTATTTTACGTGATGTACCTGTAAATCTTACCAAATATACATTTCATTGCAATATTGGTTGTGATAAAGCATCATGAAGTTGTCATATATAGCAAAACAACAACGCTCGACGCAATGAAACTCCGCGCTTTCCAAACCAAAAGATCACTGTAGTCGTAAGCAACAACTCAGCTAGCGATTTGACAACTGCCATATTGTAAGGATCTAGAATAAAACTGCAGCTTAGGTCTTAAAAATATAGCTCTTATTTGTATTTTAAGTTGAAGTCATAATAATAGTATTTAATAATGTTAGGTACAATAAACGTATTACGTATATTTAGTTGATATTTGTTGTTTCACAGCAGTGAATATTTGTAAATAATTTCAGCTATTTTCTACGATCGATGATCGCTTACATCAACATGATTATGAAATGCTATTACATAATTTTCTCGTTGCTATCTCCTTGTACAAATGGTTTCAGGCTTGAAATGTTTTTAAAGCTGTTTAAGACCAACGATTTGGATATCAAATTAGGGCAGTAGGTACCAATATTCTTCTATTTATAAATTTGAAGTTTTTGTGCCTAGCGTCATACTTACTCAGGTTAAGTTAAAAAGTGGGCTGTTAACAAAAGTGATCTACATAGATACTGTAACTTTCTTTACTGATGACGTCGACAGAACGCCACATGGCATGCTAGTTTCATATTCATGCATAAATACGATGCCGATCTCAATTTATTTTCGAAGCTACTAGATTTACGTTTAGGAACATAATATTTCATAGATCATTTCTTATTTTAAATAAATTATAGTAGTTTACTTTTTATTATTTTAAATAAAGACATTTTATTTTTTATTTCCTAAGTGATTTGTAAATATTTTTACGTAATTAAATTATTTATTTAGCCAAAATTTTTGCTCAATTTTATATGCACTCAACACCAAAGTCATAATACTAACAAGAAACTACATATCAGTACAAAGAAGCATAATTGAAACCGTTTTTAGGATATTTGTTTTTAGATGTTCACGTCTAAGGGCTAATTAAGCTGTTACATTCTTACACACACTCTTAGAAGCAATATGCTTCGCTGGCATTGGTAGAGCTCCAGTGCAATCCGAAATGGAACCACATGTTGGAAAATAACCTCTACGTAGTATGGTATCCTAAAAGATTGTTTGTTTTACTCAATATTACAAATATATGTTAGAACTAAAAAATAATTGCGCAACTGAGTATTTAAACACGTATTACCGTCGTTCGGGATGATTTAAAAGAGTACTAGCCTAAACTAGGCACGTGATCACCTAAATGATTAGGTTCATACTAACAAACAACGTTGACTGACTGACCTAGGGTACCTACCTACTCTCCAGAAAATGTTTAATGAATGACTTTGAAACACAGTAACCATTTATGTAAATATGTAAAATTCTCAAATTAGTAAGGTCTAAACTAAAAAGTACCTGGTAATAAACGTGAACAACGTAATTTTAGTGCTATCGGTACTTATAATCCCACGAATCTGATGATATTAACATTAACAACATTGTAATAACCAAGTTGTACCTTCTAGTTGAGTAGCATATTTACTTAAATACCTATATTGTAAACCTTTATTCTAATAGTATATTCGTGAATTTAGAATACTTCACATTTTTATACGTTTAATAAGTACCCTATGTTGTAAATTAATTTCAGTTAAAGTTATGGTACCTACCTTCATGACTAGCATGTATTTATATCTACACATATTTACATTAACAGTATGTTTATCATAGATTTACGTCTCTATTACTTCATATATTTACCATACATTGTAATATTATTGTAAATTGTTTACTCCTAATTGCGAATCATTTTAATTATTCTACTTACATATTTGATTGAATGTACCCTCTATGTATTTTGCTATTCCAATGAATATAATTTTATTTTTATGTGGGCAATTATAGTTTATGAAAATATGTCTCCTGTTTTAGTAGGTACCTAATTAAGTACTTTTTGCATAAAGATATTTTCTTGACGTGTCCGACATTTAACTACCCTTAACTCAGGCTTAGTATACAACGACGACTATTTCACGTCATTAACTGTTATAAATATTGTTATTTACAGTTACAATCATTTAAAAGAAAGGATCACAGAAAAACACAGATATGTTAGTTAACACTAAAGTAGCAATGTTTGTATCTGCTACACCTATATCGAAAAAGTACATAACAGAAAATGATATACGCTCTCATTTGCAGAGCGATGTTGTACGGACATCACTGACTAGGTACGAGATATTAAGTAACTGTCACGCAATATTTCTGGAATACTGATGGACCGAGCCAGCTGATTTGAGCCTCGTATACATGGTAAACAAAAATTGAGCAACATTTTTGCAGCGTCATCTTGTTTGTTGTTACAACATGACTTAATGAAATAGTGTCAGTAAAACAACTTGAACCCGCACCACAAATGTTGCTGAAACAATGCTATGCTTCTCTAGTTTCCATAAATATGGGACAAAAACAATCATTGAGATCAATTTGTATTAAATATTATAAGTTACATAGTATTTAGTACACATCACACATAAAATACCTGTTATTGAATAATTATTGCAAATACATATGTAATGTTATAATTAAGTACCGTACACAATTTTTCCTTTATTATTTTGATTAAATAATAGTACCTACGCCAGTTGTGTAAGTCGTCCTAAAATCGAACTGAAGGATACACACTTCCCAAGCAACGGTATTCTTAGACTGCGAAAAAAAGATGGTAGATTCAAACACGTTGTAGGTATTTTATGTAAGTACACGTTTGACGTTTCCATCTATACTTTACTTTTTTCTGAATGTTTCGACAATATAGAAAATCTAAAAAAGCCGCGACGCACGAATATTAAAAATCTTTATTTAGGTACGTTTTTTGCTTGGACGTCAACATCGATACAGTCATAGATGATCCGTACGGTTCGTGTGAACGGTTTTCAATATCAATTGAGCAAAGTACATTCCAATGCGGAATATGCGTAGTTGGACGCAACACATAAAATTACATAGAAGCAGTAAAGATTTAGGACGTTTCGTTTATGTGGTTTTATATTAATCTACCTTACAGGAAGTTACATAAGCAATTGTTAAGCCAGTATGTATCAAATTTAAATATCAATATTACATAAGATTCAGAGACATGATGCAAATAGGTATCTAGTTTCTTGTTAAGAGCCGGTGGATGCATCGATTCGTCGTTATTAATGGTTACCAGTAGTTTTAAGGTCGCAACATGATCAAATGTGTTGATTATCTCTCGATAGATATTATATTTTCGTATTTAGTTGTCAATATCACAGCAGTTTTTACCGCAACTGTCAGCCCTGTTTTATCATAATAATATTTCGACGTTTTACCTTTTTCTAACTGCCTAAAAACTTGGTTTCTGTGATTTCTTTATCATCAACAATTTATTTTGTGGTAGAAGCTAGCTGGCAGTTATTCTACTGTGATATTAATAATTTTATTTATTATTTTCTAAATTATTATTTATAACTATAATGTTGAATGTAAGCAGAGCATGTTATATTTTACTGAGATCGTCGTAGATTAGATCAATGTTATTTTATATCGTCTCTAATATGGAGGTCCAGAATGTGTTCCAAATTGATTTAATGATGATAATTATTACAATCTTATTATGAAATGTTTCTGTTGATAAGTATGTTGAAAATAATCTTGTAATATAAAATTGAAACAGGAAAAATTATGTACAGTCGCGGTCTGAAAATGCTTACCACCTTAAATCTATGTCACAAGGTCCATGATATTGTGATTTGATTAGGTATAGAGCATAGTTTTTTTTAACCTTTTGACCGCCACAGTCATGTATAGATGACAAACCAAAATGTGCCAGGCGCGCCCCGGTCACGACTACATGACAGATTTATATGGAATAATTCGTAGCTTGGCGCCGATGGCACGTTTTTGCATTGTTGACGTGGCGGTCAAAGGGTTAACACGTCGTCTAGGATAGATACAGAAAACCTTTTTATGTAAACAAAATATTAACTGGCATATACGTACATTAACCTATTGACCGCCACGTCAAAAAAGCAAAAACGTGCCCACGGCGCCAAGCTACGAATTATTCCTTAAAATCTGTCATGTAGTCGTGACCGTGGCGTGCTGGGCACATTTTAGTCTGTCATCTCTACGTGACTGTGGCGATCAAAAGGTTAAACAAGCGAGGTCGAACTTACAAGAAATAACCAAATAGAAACTCAAAATGTGTTTAATCTTTTGAAGGAAATTTATTATTTAAATTCTATCAACAATTTATTGTTTCAATAACTTGTATAGCCTCCAGCAGCAGCTATGGCTACGAGATAGACTATCTCGTTCTATCTCGCATAGATGCGACAAGGTGGCCGCATAAATCAGTCTCAGTGATAATTTGAAAATGGATAAACATTTTTAGACCGCTACTGTACATCACAAAACTTAACATTATACCGCACTTTGAGCTCTCTATCTATAATGTATAATATTGCATTTCATAGCAAACTATATTTTACTGTGAAGTATTGTACCTACCTATACATACCTGTCTACTCAACAAAATGAATGTTACGCAGTTTAATGAAATATATATTTAAAAATGTTATTATTTTATTAAGTGCTACTTCAAGTAGACTATTTGCCTGAATATACCTCAATAAGTTTAGTATGAATTTTGTGTCTTGAAAAAATATATTTCAATTATTAGAATCACAGTGGCATTATTTTTCTAATCCCATCCTATTTTTATGCAGCTGCCGCAGAAGGAGAATAATATTTTTACTGTACCTTTCGACCTGTAATTATCTTACTGCAGCACTTTAAGGGCCATATTACAGATCTTACTCAAGACTCAACTCAGCAATACTTAAATCTAGTTTCAACCAATCAAATAGCTTTAAACAAGTTTTAAGTAATGCTTGAGTTTTGAGTGTGGTTCTGTAATACGGGGCTTGTCTTACATGCTTCTATCAATATCTTGATATTAATAATTTATGTCAACAAATATTGAAAAATGCAAAGCCCTATAAAACTGAGATAGAAGGCCTGGATTCAACGGTGAAGTGATGATGAAAAATAAAGGACAGAAATGATAAGTATGCTTTCTAATATATTAAAAAATTAAGTAAATTAAACAATATTTTATAAGAACTATAAAAACAAAGTCACAATGTAGTCTAAGGTCACAATCTAACATCCATTAAGAGAAACCAAATAACCGGTATGTGAAGGATTATAAAAGCAGTAAAAGAAATCTGTATCATAGTCCTAACATTGTTATTTTTGCTGCTACATATAAAAAAGTCTGTAGAAATAGTATAAAACTACTTATTACATTTTGAACTCAATAAACAAATGAATTAATTAGACCACATAAGCCTATTTATAAAGCTGTTTCAGGAACTCAAGAACATCTCAAGATAAAAATACCCAGAAAATGCGTACACAATAGATAAGTAGATATGCAGGGAAATGTTTTTAAAACAGGTAGGCAGCAACATATATTTTGTTGTTTTCTTAGTAAATTCTGGTTAGTGGGTTGTCTTCAAAACTATCCAAACATGGGTTTTTCAACATTTTCAAGTGAACATATTAAGTACGGTAGATAAGTCTTAGTACCTAGACAATTTAAAGGTAGGTACAGTATCGCGCATTGACGAACGCATAGTAATCTCTTGTTTGAATCGCAGATACAGCAGAGTAGCAAGACTTTGAATGCCGAGGTTTAGCGCTTTAGAAGTCAAATTAATTATTTTGGTTTCAACCAAAACTTACGTAGAGCAAGTAGCAAAAGCGAATACATGAATAGTCGAGCAATAAAAGCAGAAAATAGATCGTATTACATACTGATAATAAGTTCGGCAATCGACATCAGATATGTCTAGAACTGGAACACAGGATACTATGAAGTAAATTGAAGTAGTTCGAGCTGAACTACTTGCTATGATATATATCAGCTGATGAAGTAACACGGTTTCTATAGCTTTGGAACGAAAAGAAAACTTGGCTCAATGTAAGAAATCATTGCCAGAAGGTACTTTTGAAATTTTGAAATGTAGAGGATAAAGGATATCAGAATTCGCGGCATTAATTTATTGATACTGGTAATAACAGTCGCTGATACAATAATCGACTAAATAAAAACTTCTCCAAAAAAACACTACAAAGTGAAAAATTTTAGAACATTTAACTAGATTAAAAGCTCTAAGTGAAAAATTGCTTTAATTTTAGAAGTCGGTGTCTTTGGATTTGTATTTAAGTTTTTTGCCACTGACTACCGAAATTAAAGTTAATTTTTCTTTTTGTAATGATTGTTTTTTTTTTAATTCAGTTGTTTTCTTTTGTATAAATGTTTTCTATTTTTCACTCTTTAGCCCTACTTATAGTCCTGCCAGGGTCACGGGAAAGTCCGAAAGGGTTACCGAGACTCCTGGCAAAACAGGCAACAGAATGTACACGGGTGAGTTTTAGCCAGTAAGAGTCTGACACACCCTCCCGCTCCACCCAGAGAGGGAGAAGTTATTGGTATAGTACCCACCCCACACGAATTCGTATACCACTACTTTCTATTTATACAATAGTACAGGAAGTAATATAACATTATCAAGAAACACAGAGTGGATTAAATACGTATTATCAAAGCTAACTCAGAAACTATCCCAGCAAAGTTATTAAATTTATCTGGGACCACCGCGCAAGCTTTCTCTACCAAGTTAAAAATAATTTTCAAAATCGGTCTACATTTGACGAAAACATCGATGAACATACTTATATAAAAAACATTCAGATGAACACATAACCTCCTCCTTTTTTGAAGTCGGTTAAAGAGCAAAAGGGTTGGCTGAACAATCATGTTTCCACTTCACGAGAGAAGTTGTCGAATTCCTTCTCAGGTCGACTCTGAAGTGCCATGTTTGACCGATGCGGTGAACGGCTGGAAAGTGGCTTGTTCGGATACGGTTCAGCCCGAAAACCGGTCTTCCCAGAGACAGTGGCATGAGCAAGTCTGCAGGTTGGTACGGAATAACCTCATCAATATATCCATCAATACTGCTGAGCGTGCCCGCCTGATGTGTGAGAACGGCAGTCGGGCCTCTGGCTTCTGGCGCTACCGTCACCTAACATCGGCATTATGCTAGGTGACACCACTTTCCGGCTCGTTACAAATCTGCGTCTGGGCGGTCCTTGCGGGGCTCCATATTGCTGTCAGTGCAGTGAAGCAGTCGACCGCCTCGGACTGTCAGTTTCATCCACCATTTTATACCAGTTTCAAGAGTGGCGCGTTCAGTTATATTGGTAAAATTCGTCCTCAATTAGATTAATGGATTGAACTGATGCCAGATTGATCGTCTGCCTTTGTCTGTTTATTTTTAAATAGTTTTTGCCTCATAGTCGATTTTCTTAACAAATTGGATTGACGTTATCTATTTCAATTTATTTAGACTTGTAACACTGCAGAAGGGGGATGAAAGTTTGAAACAAAATATTCGTGTCATGTCAAATCAGTCAAATCAATAGAGCTTGTTTTTCAAGAACAATGTTTTTACTAAATAGCATAAGAAACTATTGATTTTGTCTTGATCGTTATCAAAGTTTAAAAAATATCGTGAAATTGTAGCTAGAATATAAATAATTACTGATTAGGCCTTAAAAGTGCTTAAGCATGGGTGCAGTGTTAGGTCTTTGTTCAGCTGCTCAGGTGATTGTTGTTTTTATTAGGATTAAGTAATTATTGCAATTCAATAGCACAATTTGTGAAATCCTAAAATTATACACACTAAACAAGGGTTACATTCTATTTTTGATAACAAATATCTTACGCTATACATGCATTTCTACCTGAAATCTACATTGTTATCACCACTTTCTAAATAATTGCACAAAAAAATCTTATTCCAGTGATTATGTGCATTTAAATAGAATTACAAAGAATTAAATTAGTAGTTTTCTATTGTCACTCATGCTTTCACACAATTAGTAAAATACCCATCATGCTACTGACTCTGTAAAATAATCACAATAAATCATCAATGTAAATGAATATTGATATAGTGGTCACAGTCAGAAATAACAGAAAATTAATTCCAATGTGCTTTGCTTAGTGTGACCTTATTAGTGACGCCCAACCTGAAGGCTCCACCTTCAGGTTGGGCTGACCTGAAGCTGAAAAGCTTCAGCAGTATCCTTATCAATTGATAGTATACTTGGTTATAAACAAACATAAAGACATATAGTACTAAGCCATTAAATAATTGAAGAACAAGAGAAAAGTAGTTGTCCTCGTTTATGTATCTATAAAAATGTATTTATATCGCAGCTGGCATGCTGCTGTGGAAGTGCAGCATGCTCCCTGTGCTGCTCAGCATGTCCGTCATGTGCCAACTCCACATCCTCTCGTCTCATGTACACGGTCATGCTACTGCTCGTCATGGTGACCGCTTGTGTCACGCTAGCTCCCGGACTACATGATGAAATGAAAAAGGTATGCTATTATAGTATTATTTTGATAATAATAAACCTTTATTATCAGACCACAATGAATCCATACAGTAGTATTTGTAAAGAAAAACTTAATTCTTATGCTAGGTAAATTCTGACCGTAATGCCATCTGACAATAACAAACTGAAAGAGAGAAGTAAATATCACTAATATTTGCAGCTATTGCTCATGACAAAATTGGATGAAGCCATAAGTTCAAAGTCAAAGTAATTTATTTTTTCTTTTATTATTTGAGTGAATCAGCTTGCATTGTAAGGTCCGTATTACAGAACGTCACTCAATTCTCAAGCATTACTTAAAACTAGTTTTAACCAATCAAATGGCTTGAATCTAGTTTTAAGTAGTGCTTGAGTATTGAGTGACGTTCTATAATACGGGCCTTAGTATTCCATGTTTGAATAATTATATTCTTTCCAGGTTCCTTTTTGTAAAAACTCAACACACTATATACCGGGCGACTTTAAGGTGGACTGTGACCAGGCTGTTGGCTATTTAGCTGTTTACAGGTTATTTTATTATTTTATAAAAACTAGTAATGTCAAACTTTTTTATTTACCTAAGGTACGCATTTGTGCTAAGTTTCAAGTTTATAAACCCAATAAATATTATTTTTTATATAAACAAAATCCCCCCTTTTGACACCCTTAAGGATTGATTTTCGCAAAATCCTTTCTTTGTAAACTACAACTACCGTCCAAAGTTCAAGTTTCTATCTTTAGCAGTTTGGGCTGTGCAAGAGTCTTACAAACATACCCTATTCTTTTTACAATTCAAGATTAAACATCTTGATCTAATTTGGTGTTATTATTAATACCCACATAATTTTGTATTTCAGAATATGTTTTGCAGCATGTCTCTTCTTTGTTTTGATGGCTCTCATAACACTTGGTGTCAAGTCTTCCAAAGATCCTCGAGCTGGCATTCAAAATGGGTATGTATTTTATTTATTTCAATCTTGACTTGTTTTGAACATTTATACCTTATCAGTGAGTCTGCTCATATGACTGATAAGTGATAACTATTTGTTTTTGTATTAAGATGATAAGTATAAACATATGTTTTGTATTTTAGCTTCTGGGGCATCAAGTATCTGATTGTAATTGGTGGTATAATTGGCGCATTCTTTATTCCGGAGGGACAATTTGCTTCAACTTGGATGGTGTTTGGCATGATTGGAGGCTTCTGCTTCATAGTCATACAACTTATACTAATCATTGATTTCGCTCATTCTTGGGCTGAAAGATGGGTTTGTAAGTATAACATATTTTTTCAAAAACAATAATAGGTATTAATGATAAAAATATGGTGTTAAACAGATACATCTCTGCCTAGTCCTTTAGGGAATACAGGTGTGATGTTATGTGTTATATTCCTACAATAAGGTAATCTTCTGATTCTAAAAGTCATACTATTAGTGGGGGAAAACCCCATTTGATGATGTCTGAACAGTGAATAATACATGAGTCACTGAGGTAAAGTGTTGATATTACGAAAAATTACAAATGACATACATAAGTGACCGATTTTCCTAGAAGAATTTGTCCTGTTGATATATATTATAGATAAAACTTGGCTAATTAGCCAAGTTACTTATCGGTGCCGATTCTCTTGTTCACAAACTAAACTAAATTTAAGTTCAGTGCATCTTTTTCTTTTTATATCAGGCGGGGACAGTCGAATAACCTGAAATATGGTGTAACTTTTGATTGTCCCCACCTGCAAGACCAAAATTATATGTATAGATTATAATGCTTGTTTTTCCCTTTTCCGTTGTGTTTTTGCAGTCGGGTTTTTTGTTTTTTAAATAATTTATTTTTACTTAAAACATCATCGTAATTACCTATATTAACATGAACCGATTTTTCAATCGTCAGATAACTTTTACCTGAGGAATAAATATGGCGGTTTGACGTATTTTCTATACAAAAACTGTGTCAATCATATTCCCCAGATAAAAGTCTGATGATAAAAATCTGACTATTGAAAAATTGGCGCTAAATAATACCTCGTAGAGATATCTCCTAAGTTGCTTCTATAGAGAAGGGACAAGGGGTTTGCATGCAGTAATAATGGTAATTAATGCTATTGCGCATAAATTCCATGAGTGCTGCTGGGACTGGCTACTAGTATGAAAACTAGACTAAAAAAAAAAAAGGCTAATATGTATTGTCAAATTGTGGTGGTGCTTGGGAGAGGACTGAGTCCTGTGAAGCAGTGGATGTCTTTCGGCTGGCTGATGATGATGCTTGTCGAATGAATGATACTAGTTCATGTGATTGAAAATATAAATAAGGAAAAGCTGAATAAGGCCTTACATTAGACGCATATTAATTAATTTCAGCAAACTATGAAGAATCAGAGTCGCGTGGGTGGTATGCCGCTCTGCTATTGGCCATGCTCACTGCCTACGCTCTTGCACTGATTGGCATCGTCCTTCTTTATGTGTATTACACCAAGGTAAATTACTACTTAGTGCTAATGATAATAGATTTAAGTCAAGAGATTGAGACAATAAAACTGTAATTTGGAAAATATGTGCACAGCTAAACATAAACTGCTCAACACAGTTCTTAGGATCGCAGTTTGTCACAAAACACTTGAAATTAAGCATAATAATATGCCTATTATGTTCCCACAACTGGGACACAGGCTCATCTTGGTGAAAATACACTAGCTGTGGTCAAATGGCAGCCAAGGACAACCCAAAGCTAGTGCCAAAAGAAACAAATATCGATACCATACAATGAAAAACCCAAGATTTTATATTAGCAAAAGCTAGTTTCCCGTAGAATAACGATTGCAACTTTGAAAGACCTATTTCTCATAATAGTATGGGGTACACAATACTATGCTTGCAACTACATAAAATTACTATCAGTTGTAGAAAATTACTACAAATTAAAACACCGAGCGATTCCTGCTGGCGAGCATTTTTTATATGCACAATCAATTGCCATATAAGCTTTGAAACATAACATACTCCAACAGCTAACACTACCCTTATTTACAGTCAAGCGGATGTGAGCTATCCAAATTCTTCATATCAATAAACCTGATCCTCGTGGTGATCGCTAGCGGCATCTCGATCCTGCCGTCAGTGCAAGAGCATCAGCCTCGCTCTGGACTACTGCAGTCTGCCGTCGTGTCGCTATACGTCATGTATCTGACATGGTCTGCGCTCTCCAACGCGTCCAAGGAGTGTAACAGCATCACGGGATCTAATGAGGTGTGTATTGTGTAAACGACCAATTTGGGCAAGTTTCCACCAAAGCATAGAGAGGTCTTGTAAATAACCTATGGGTTGTTGCGGCGTTGTAGCGTTGGTTTCCTAAGAAAGTGGTAACGGTTGGCCGAACACAGAGCGTTTTTAACACGCTTGTATTCGCTTGATATGTATCTATCTATGTAACGGAATATTTCAACGTAATTTTCACCAACTTCAAGACGTCCGGTTAACTTGATAATTTGCACAAGTATCAAGGACCGATGACAATACTATAATTTCTTTCGATAATAAAAAAAGATAATTTTTACAGGTTAAGCACATATTGTTCTAATTGTTGTATCGAAATAAAACTTTGTATATACGCTTACCGGCACGGAACCTTGGCCTCATGTAAATTTGTCGATAATTCGTATTTACATAATATATATTATTCACACTGAATTAAGGGTAGGTGCGCTCTATACGTGTTTTTTATGCTTTTAGAACTTAGTAATTAGATAATGACTACACTATTAAGAATGTTTTCAAAAATTAGGCGTTTTTGCAGAAAAAAAGGATTTTACTTGATCAATTTAAAAACACTAGAAAATGAAAAAGTTACAAATTTCATATTATTGTCTCTACGTTTTAATATCGCGTGTATCCTTCTCTAGCCCTAATAACCGCTTGCATACGATCTGTCATGCTTTGAATGATGTTTCTGTTATCAACTTGCAGTATGTCTTCCCAAGCGGCCAGTACCGTTGGTTTAGAGTTAATTCCAAGTTGGTTTAGAGTTTCGGGCGCGTTGGAGGTGGAATTAATCTTTCTTTTGAGCATGTCCCAGATATGCTCTACTGTGTTTAAGTCCGGACTACGTGCTAGCTTCTGCAATTTTATAATGCCAACGCACAGTGTTTCATCCTGAACATGCTAGCTAGACAAAATTATTTATTGATGTTTTTTGTCTTAAACGGCTTTCATGTGATGTCTTATTGCGCAATTCGTGCATAACACCCAAATAAAAGATGGTAGGTAGGTAACTAGGGTGACGATTTTAAAGAAAACAAAGATTACCAGTATAAGTTGTGTTTAATTAAGGCAAGTAAAGATAAATACAATAGAAAAAGGGGTAACAACGCATAATATGGTTCAATTACTAATATCATAGCTACTAATTGCACAGTGGGACCCCATTACCTAACTTTATATAGCAAATTACCTTAAAGTACTTACATTCTTAAAATTTTAATTCTTAAATCGTAGTTAAAGTAATTAAATAAATTGATATAATAATAACCTACAACAATACAATAGTCCGCTTCCTTATTCTACATCACTATATTCTTCTGAAGAAGGATCTTCAATATTATAGTCAGAACTAACATTTAGACTAGAACTACTCATATTTACACTAGAATTTATATCTAAACTAGGGGCCCATAACTAATTTCAAAACATTCGAGGGTATTGAAAGTTCGTGGGGATCACTCTGATTAGGATAGATTAATTGGATGGAATCAAACACGGCAGATGCGACATGACGGGAACTTTTTTATTGACAGATGTCAAAGATAGACCACAGACTACACAGTACATTTTGACACAGAATTACTGGTACATTTTTATGAATATGCCTCAGGCTGACTTATATATACATTAGATGATTACAGAGCAAATATTATGTTCCTTTACATTCGAACTTCGGGGAGGGAAAATATTCAAATGCGATTTTTTCTGATAATGATTCTATCTCAATACGTCTAGCGCCACACACTTTACTGTGTCAAAAACAGGAACTAATGAATGTTGTCACTTAACTTTTAACAGAGGGAAGCTTACTTGTCGGTTTTTTGGGAATTTCTCGAAGACTATTTATTACAGGATCAGATGTGATTATTAACATATTAAGTAAATCTCTATTCGTGGCAATACGTGAAACTTTTCGTGTATTGTGTTCTCGGAATTTTCTAAAATCTTTATTGCGAGCTTCCTGAGCTTCCTCAGAAAGCTGTCCAATAGGTAGAAGAGCCGATTGCACAATATCGACACTGTGCACAAGAAGTTTGTGCACCGTAACTGGCATATAATACCACGAATAGAGACCAAGGTATATTTTGTTTGTGTCCTGCGATAAACCATTAAATTTTTCAATATTAATATCGTAACCCGAAGCTAACGTTCTAAGGATGGTTCCAAAGTTCTTAATTAGGGTCACATCTAAACCTGTAATATCTGAAGCTAGTTCAGGATTCCCAAAAAACCGACGAGCAGTATTTCCATCATTAGTATTTCCGAATCCAGGTTTTGGTTTATCTACTATTAAACCCATTTCCGACTTAAATCTTGGATTCGAGCCGAACGCTGCTTCACATTTGCTTTGTCATTTTCATCTCGAATTTGCCATTTTTTTAACTTCGAGACGATAGCTTATGTAAAGCAAACATTCGAAGCAGCGCATCCAAGCGTGAAGTGGAGATATACCAAAACCCAGATTGTTCTTATTTACTACAAATTCCTTAGACTCATCATTCATACATTTAGGAGTAGCCCCACAAATGTAGCACTTTTGAGCAGTGGAAGTTTCAGTCATAGAATAGCACACTTTACCGTCAATCATTGTGAATAGCAATTCATGTTTCACAGATACCTCATTACCATTTACATTACCGATTGTTAGTACCATTTGGTTTATTTTCTTCAAAACTTTGTTGGTTTCGGTTACAGTAAAGTCTGTTGTTTCTTTGGAGAAAATAAACTTAATTGGCCTACAATACATAGTAGAAGATGGTCGAGTATTCTGCCAAACAATGTTACCACTATTGTCACGTAATTGAAGCGGCACAAATGAGAATACAAATAAAAACTCATCAGTCTCTTCACTAATTGCAAACTTTTGTTTGTAAGTTCTATGATCAGAACTTCCATTGCACCCCCACTTGCTTATAAGGGAGAATGATGAGTCAGGAGGCAAAGATCTGAATACCTCAAGCTGTGCAGAAATTAGACGTTCGACTGTTTTGTTTAACGCGGCTTGAAGTTTAATTGAGCACGAGTTTCGGTTACGAAAATCTGTTCCTCAAGGGGATAACAGTCTAATTTAGCCTGCCTAACACTATTAAATGAAGGAAATATCTTATGTTCCGCCTTCATGCTCCATTTTCGGGTTTGTTTGTAAGAATGGGTTGTAGCTCTGGCGTCCACATAGTACGCCAGAGCTTCTTCCTTTGAAAGGCACCTTTGCGAATCAACACGCGAACTAATAGTTTTTTTTTTTTATGTCTTGACACTTCTCCGGGCTGTTGCTGGCTTCTCTAATCACTCAGGCGAGATTTCGGTGCCCAGCCAACCGCGCTGAAATTTCAGCAGCAGCCACCAACTGGTTTGTATCCCGTTCTTGGAGTAAATCGTCGAGTCGCCTTTTTTTCGATTTATCGCTCAGGTCATCAAAAGTTTTAGTAGGACGACCACCCGGAGTGAATGTTGAGGGTTTGGGGTGGTGGACAATCACTTTACACTTGAAATCTTCTGCCAAGTAAGCAGGCCAAGAAGCGTTCATGATTGCTTCCGGAACTTTTCCATTTTTCAGCAAATTTTGAAGAAGTTCTGCTGATTGGTAACTCTTTCATGGAATCATCGCTGATACCCAATAATCCGTGTCTGTTTCTTATATATTGATATAATGCACTGGTTAGATTTTCTTTTGGGTGTTTACGCCATTCTTCCAAAAACTCTATTTTCGAGATGGTTAATTCGATCTCTAGAAAAACAATAAAAAAACATAGTTGTAATTTCTTGTGAATTTTACTAAAAATCAAAAGCTAACAGAAAAAGCTATGATATATCAAAAAATCAACCTAGGGGAAAGAGGGGAGAGATAGTTTCTGGTCCATCAAACATTAAAAACACTTTACTTACCCCTTATTTATATAACAGCCCTCATTAGCTTTTCAGTAATTGAAATGTGTGCAAAATATTTCTTAGAACCGGGATAATGGCTACATATTTAGATAATTAGTTCTTGGAAATTTGAAAGTGACTTTTGTCTAGCTAGCATATTCAGGATGAATCACTGTGCAACGTCTTGAAAGCATTCTCCAACGCAACGTGCAACGTGTTGCCGAGCATTATCGTGCATAAGGAGGAATTGGTCGTGCTTCATGAACCCCGAATATGGCAAAACTATGTTCTTGAAGGACCTCTTCGATGTGTCGGGTTGCATTTAAGCGGTTATTAACAATAACCAACTCTGTACGAGCATCGCAACTTATTCCTCCCCAAACCATTATAGAGCCTCCATGAAAACTCACAGTTTGTAGTGGTAATGGGTAGAAACCTCTCCCCTTCTTCGCCTCATTGGCTCCTGACTATCTGGAGCACGTTAAACGATTCGACACTCATCTGTGAACAGTACTCGGGTCCATTGCTCATGGATCCAACAAGCGTGTTCTCGTGCGTATTGAATGAATGAATGAAATGCACCGATCCCAGCGTGGTTAAACCAGACTCGATTGCTCGAATGAACCCAAGGATTCGCACTAGTCGAAATACAAATTTCAACATTTGTATCTGTAATTTTTATGGTGTACATAATAAAGAGTATTCTATTCTATTCTATTCTAGTCCCTGGAGCCTCGTGTTTCATGGGACTACAGAGACCGTTGCAAATCAAAGAGTAGACCGGGGGGCGCGGTTATGGTCAGGAAGACGTGCCCTTAGGATAGGAAGGATTATTAGAGCCTACCGGATATGCATCCTTGAGCAAGCATTGGAATAGTGGAGAGACGGGTAATTTATCTATGGGAGGGCGCATCTTTTAACAGCCAGGTTGGCTCAGGTCCAGTTGCTTTCTCGACTCTTTTCTGTGTCACTGCTATGCTTTTCAGACTTTGCAGACTCTTACTGACTAATACCCACCCGTATTCCTGTTGCCTGTGTTGCGGGGGCCTCGGTGACCCATAAGTACCTTCCCGCGACCCCGGCAGGCATCGGCTCTAGTGGACCCTTACCTATGTGCTGACGACATCTCTTTGAAGCGCGCGTGGAATACAACGCGCCGTCGACCCGGGCCTGGTCCTTACCGGACGGTGAGCTACCCATTGCTCACTGTCCGCAAGCCCGCGCCTACGGTGGCCGGAAATCCGCCCGGGATTCCCGACGCCCTGGGCGTCTCCTGCGGCGGCTAGGGTCGAGAGGGCGCGAAACTTGCCTTTCCCTCAACCGTCCCGCCTCCTCCTTCGCGAGCATTACTTCTTCGCAGAAGGAGGTGACGGCTACCCATGCCCTCTCGCTCCGTACCATGGCCTGAACCAGGGCCGGACGCGAGAGATCGTGAGGACGCCGTGGCGCCTCTCTAGCTACTCCTCAAAGAGGGGACTTATCGCCGCAATTGTGGCGTGCCCAGCACTGGGTTGCGACAACCATACTCTCCATGACGCCATGAGATCCCGCCGGAGCTTCGTCCGCTGTGCCGCGATTTCTCGTGGCAGCGGACATAGGCCCCGGCGTTTCGCCTCCTCGCGCCACTCCCATACGTGCGCGAGGACTTTTGCCTCCAGATTCCATTGCGGATCACTGCTGTGCTGTGTTGCACGTTGCTGTTTCCAATGTCTTCATCTGAGGTCTCGCTACTATCCGTTTCTGATTTCTTGTGAATCTCGCTAGCAGCCTTCCTGATATTGTCTCTAACTTCAGCCGTGTCCATCCAAAAGTTGGTTTCCTTGTCGAAGTAAGTCATGTCTTGCTTTATGTTGTCATTCTTTTAATACCGTTGCCGCCAGGTTGGCTCAGGTCCGGCTTCACCGGATCTTGAATGAATGAATCTTTTGGCGCGATTTAACTGCTTCGACGCTTTTCTGTCACTGCTATGCTGTGTTATACGTTGCTGTTTCCAATGTCTTCGTCTGAGGTCACGTTACTATCCGTTTCAGGTTTTTTGGAATGAAGTTTTTTGACGCGGTTTGCGGTAGGAGTTTGACTGGTAGAAATCGGCACGTAATGAAGATCGCGTTCATACTTCCGTGGAGTCTACGATAATCCGAATATCGCCAAGTTGTAATCCTCAGTATAACGAAAACATTGCGTAGACTTCGCATGACGCTCGCAACCTATAGTAACGTCTTATTCGGAATTCACCGACTGTTGACTTTCGCCCTTATTCTATCCTCACGACCCTTTTTTGCAGTGTGCTGGGTACTACAGGCTACCTGAGCACTTGGAGCTCGTCTATGACAATGTCTAAAATTAGAATTGGCCTTAACAAACCGAACGATTTTGGGACACTATAATATAACACTGCACTGCACATAATGTTATTATAATTGTCACACACAAGTTAGGTACACTATTTGTTTATCACACATAACTAATTAAGCCAGTAGGGACACTATAACTAGTAGCTTAGAGTGTCGGACCTAACAATCTTTACTGGCTGCCAAACGCCAACATTTGGTAGGATACCTAGGCCACTCGGTACCTGAGGCGACCCTACGCGTGCCCGTGGCACGTTTATTGCTTGTTATTTGACTTAAGGTCCGTACATAAATTCTATTTCCTGCACGCCGTTCTTTGTCCAAGACCCTTTTAAGCGTACGAATGTGGTCCTCTGTTGGTTAGCCTATTGTTTAAAAAGGCAGCTTTTTTTAGAGGCGTGTCAACCTGTTGTGGTGTTTTGACGTTGATTGGTTCCTGTCCAGACTGCAAGGTGGACTTTGTAGAAGACGTGAAGGTTGCTGGGTACTGATTCGTGAATACACCAGCGTGTTCTCATTACTTATCTACACGTGCACATTTATGAGATAAAATTAGGATGCAGCGATATGGACAACTTCTCCTCACCAGCCCGTCTCGTTAAGCTATGCGGTTATGTATTTTGTTATCCTTTGTTCCTGGGAAAGATTGCTGTTAGGAAGGAAGTCTTGGGGGTATACGAGGGTCATTCAATAAATACTTAGCCTACAAAAAGTAAACGAAAATTTTGGAAAAGTGGCAATTTATTTTTCAACAAAGTCTCCTTTTAGTTCGATACACTTAGCCCAGCGATGCTCCAACTTTTTTAACCCGTCCGAAAAATAGTTTTTGTCAAACTCTGCAAAATAGGCCTCCGCGGCGGCGATGACCTCCTCATTCGATCCATATCTATTCCCGGCGAGTGATTTTTTCATATTAGGAAACAGAAAGAAGTCACAAGGGGCCAAATCTGGAGAATACGGTGGATGGGGCAACAATTCGTAGCGTAATTCGACCAATTTGGCCATGGCAACGGCAGACGTGTGAACCGGTGCGTTGTCGTGGTGAAACAGCACTTTTTTCTTCGCCAGATGGGGTCGTTTTTTCTTTAATTCGGCGTCGAATCGGCCCAATAAATCGGCATAGTAAAGCCCTGTAATTGTTTTACCCTTCTCGAGGTAATCGATGTAGATCACACCTTGTGAATCCCAGAAAACGGTGGCCATAACTTTTCCGGCCGATTTTACAGTTTTCGCCTTCTTTGGAGCACGTTCCCCGGTCTGGATCCATTGTTTTGATTGCTCCTTGGTCTCTGGTGTGTACCAGTGGATCCAGGTTTCATCGACGGTCACAAAACGACGCAAAAACTCCGCTGGATTCCGCTTAAACAGCGCCAAATACGTGTCTGATGTGGTCTCACGGTTGCGCTTGTTTTCTGGTGTGAGTAAACGCGGCACCCATCGCGCCGACAGCTTTCTCATGCCGAGTTCCTCGTGAAGAATATGATGCACTGTTCCTTCTGAAATGCCTACAGTCTCAGCTAGCTCCCGAACCTTCAATCGGCGATCTGCCAATACGAAATCATGGATTTTTTTAATTTTTTCCTCCGTAGCAGCTGTTTTCGGTGCACCTGGACGTGGTTCATCAAAAACCGACGTACGGCCACGTGCAAACTCGTTGAACCAATTCTTGACGGTGGCCATCGATGGAGAAGAGTCACCGTACACAGCATCCAAGCGCTCTTTGATTTCGATGCGCGTTTTCCCTTCCAAAAATAGGAATCGTATCACCGAACGATATTGCTCTTTTTCCATTTTTGTAAAACCGATCGACACGTTCGCTTCCATAAGTTGTCAAATTAAAACAAATGAAGGGATTGGAATGAAAATTTGTAAAAAGAACTAAAAAAGAATGTGCTACACTGTGGTAAAACTCTTTTGAAACTACAGCGCCCTCTGGCGATGAGGCTAGGTACTTATTGAATGCACCTCGTACGAGGGCGGCACTGAAAATTTCGAGAATCAAGGAAGTGACACAACATTACTATTTAAAAATGTATTTATTGCTTTTCGAAGTATTCTCCGCGAAATTTGACACATTTTCCATACGATGGAACCAATCATTGAAGCAACCATTCCATTCGGAAGTTGGGGTCTCCAAAATGGCCGTTTTGTAGGCGTTCCACAGCTTCTTCAGGTGATGAAAATCTCTGTCCACGCAATTTATTCTATATTTTAGGGAAAATATAGAAATCATTAGGGCTTAGGTCGGGGCTGTACGGCGGATGGTCTAATAATTCTATGTTTTCTTGCTCTAAAAACTCTTTTGTTCTGTGCGCGGTGTGAGAACTCGCATTGTCGTGATGGCGGATGATGCGGCGGTTGCAGTTCTCTTTACGGAGTTTAGAAACGACCTGTGGCAAACAAATGCTAGCATACCATTCTGCATTAACCGTTCTTTGTCCCTCAAGAGGAATAGTCGTAACATGGCCGGTTTTGGAGGCAAACGTGGCCACCACGTTTGTCTCCAAAACCGATTTTTTTTGCAACACTCCGTGAACGAACAATTTTTGTTGGCTTTAACTCATTTTCGAACACCCAAACTCGTGACTGGTTTTTTGTTTCGGGTTCGTACGCGTATATCCAGGATTCGTCACCTGATACGATGTTGTATACAACATTTGAGGATCCTGCGTGGAATCTTTCGAGAGTTCTGACGCACCAAGTAACGCGAGCCGCTTTTTGCTCTTCACAGAGCGAATGCGGTATCCATCGGGAAAACAACATTTTTACACCTAATTGTTCATGCAAGATTATTTGTATTTGACTCATGCCAATGTCTAAAGTTGCCTGAATTTCGCGGTATGTCACATGTCGATCTTCCTCAATCAGCTTACGTCACAGCATCAACGTTTTCTTGGGTGACTGCAGTTTTTGGACGACCTTGACGGGGATCATCACTGAGCTTGACACGTCCACGTTGAAATTCATCACCAAATGCAGAAATCATCCGGTCAACACACTGTTTTTGTGTTAAACCACTTCGAAAGTCATAATAAATCATCGCTCTTGAATTTTCTCGAGTCAATTCCATTTTCTCAACGACTAAACAAGTTTGACAAAACCTTGTGACAAGACCGAGAATCTTTTTTTAAATAAATAAATGGTATTCGATTTTTAAAACCAAGGAGTTTTCAATTAAAAATATTTTAATATGACAGGAATAGTGGAAATATTCCATTCCCGATACTTTTAGTGCAGCCCTCGTAATAACAAATATATGTAATAAATACAACTTGATTTACGACCTTTCAAAAAGATCGGTAATTTGCTTCGCTAGTGACTTTTTGTAAAGCTAAAGAGGCCAAATAATACGTTTGTTTAGGTACAGTAGTTTATGGGAATTTAGTTTAATGTTATAAGTATAAAGTACAGAAAATTCCTATTGAAGTCGAGTTACTCGATGATGTCTGAGAAATTCTGGACCGTCTGCTGGCTTTTAAGTTTACTTCCTCCATTCGTCTTCTCACCGTACGCACACTAACATTAACACCTCTTGCGATTTGGAGCCGCTGGCGTATCTCAACAGCGGTAAGGTAGCCGTTTCTTAAAATTTATATGACAATAAACCGGTCATCCGGGCTGATGTGCACCTGACACCTCCGCTGCCTGGTCTGCGGGAGTAGCGACCTGTCTCCTGGTATCGTTCTATGTTCTATGTTAGAGGGTTTGGTTTCCGCACTTGGACTAAGTGCGGAAACCAAACCCTCTAACCCCTCAGGTGGACCATTGTGCGTGGGCCATGGCGGCCGTTTTTGGTGGTTATTCCAACCAGCCCACCTCCCTCCAGAAGTTGATAACATCTCCTGGTCTGTTTAGGATTTCTGTGTAGGATCTGGGTGCTCCGAGGGTTTCTGTTCTAATGTGGGTGACGCCTGTGCATTCGAAGAGCACATGCGCAACTGTTTCCTCTGCCTCCATGCAAGCCCTGCACAGAAGGCTGTCCGTTATGCCTATTGTGTGGAAGTGTTTGTTTAGCGAGCAGTGGCCCGTGATGGTCCCCGTCAACAGGCGCAGGCCGGTCCGGTCCAGGCGTAACAAGCGCCTGGTTAACTTACTATCCAAGGATGGCATAGCCTCCTTGGACTGTCTGCACCCCTGTGCCGAGGACCACCAGCTCTCCGCTTGTGTGTGGGTGAGCTCCTGCGTAGTTGGTTGAAGGGGATGGGCACGATCGGCTCCGGTCCGCAGACTGACGTGCCGGATGCTCTCCTGGCTAGTTCGTCAGCTGCGTCGTTGCCCAGCGATCCGCTGTGTCCTGTGTTGCGGTTGAATACCGTTATACGTTCTAGCGCATTGTGACATTCTTGTGTTAATCTCGAAGTACTGTGTTTCTTTCCTAGGGATTGGAGAACTGAGGCGCTGTCGGAGAGTATACGTACATGAGTGTCCGTGACTCCCCTGGCTTCTATGGCATACGCCGCTTGTATAATGCCCACACACTCCGCCTGGTAGACGGTGTTGAACATTCCCAGCGGGCAGGATATGTTAATGTTAAGGTCGTGTGAGAAAACGCCAGCTCCGGTTCCGGAGTTGGTCTTTGATCCATCGGTGTATACTCTTACCTCATAGCCTGAATAGTCCCACCGTTCCGTGGCGAGGCTAAAAGTTGCTCGTTCCAGCCAGGTGATGATAGCGGTATGGTCTCGTCTTCGTCGGCCATTGCCGCTCGGGCCATGACTAGGGCATGCAAAAACCGGGTTGATTTAAAAAACCGATATTTTCGGGTTTTTTGTTTACTAAACCGCTGAAACCGGTTAAAACGGTTTTTTCGGTTTTTTTTTTCAATTTTTATTAAAGAAATGAGAAATATGTGTAAAAAATGAAAATGCTGAAGTCTAATCAAAATATGTATTTTTTTAAGTTTATCTCACTTATTTTTATAATAATGAGCATTTGTTTGAACTGAAATAAGCTACAACTACTAAGTAACCATACAAAAAGTTTCTTTTCTTTATACATAAAATATAATAAAGTTTATGATTTAGGAAAATAACATATTCTTCAAAACTTAGGTACCTTAACATACAAAATTAAGAACATTTGGTAGGTACATAAAGGTGTAAAATAATAAATAAATAAAATATAAGTCTTATTCCTAATTTACCAAAACAAAATAAATCAGTCGTTCTTATAGATATAGATTAAAAATTAAAGTTACACAGCTAAACCAAATTACAATTTTTTACTTTGACAGAAGACCGTAAGGATACAAGTGCATCTAGGGAGTCATCATTTAGATTACTACGGATTTTATTACACATGAGACCCGCTGATGAAAAGGCCCACTCTGATTCCACACTTGTTGGAAGTATAGATTTCAAAGCTTTATATACTTTTGTTAAGTGCTCTCCCATTTTTCCTCCATCGTCGTAAAGTGCCATTTCCACCCTGATTTTAGTTTCTAAATCAAATTCTGTAGATGGACTTGCACCAGAGGTATGTTCTTTGAGCGCCTTCTTTATTTCTTGTCCGAGTTGGTCCTTGATGTTCCGTGAAACATTTGCTACTGTATGGTCTACGCTTTCCTGTCTTGTGGTCGCCGTCGGTGTAGTAGTCGAAAAATGCTTATTTATAATGTTTACTATGAAACTTCGGATTTGTTTGTTATCGAGGGCAATCGCGTTATTTACGCCATCCAATAGATCTTTGTAGTATGTAGCTGGGCTGTGCAAATATAGAAGTATTCCAGTAAGATTTGTCAATATTTGTTCTATTCTTAACTCTACGAATAACTTTAACTACAATTTTTTAAGTATAAATTTTATTGCTGCTACTGCTGTAATTAAATTACCATCACGCTGGCATAAAGCTTCTACAGTAGCTTTTATGACAGCTAAAGTTAGCTAATTCAGCAAGAATCAGTAACTCGGCATCATTAAAATTAATATTAGACTTAAGATCTATTAAAGCCTTCGATACAGTGTCTTTAATTAAAAAAAAAAAACGCATAATCATGTCCGCCATCGAACTCCACCGAGTCTTGGAATCCAGTATAAGTTTCAGATCTTTATTGTCATGGTCTGCCATGACATATTTACACTTCTTACTTTGCCATTATATTATTTATAACAATCACATTACCCAAAAACCATTCAAATTTACTTCGTTATTAATATACGTCATCAAAAAATTAAAAACATTAAAGTTTAAATGTAACAATCTGCTGTGATCAGCTCAAACTACTTCAAACAAAATCAGGCTCTCATTTATAGGTTACATATTTACAAAAATAAGAACGTGCCGGCTGCCATAACCTAATTAATTAAAGCTATTACTTAAATATACAAAACATCTCCGCTGTGATTACATTTCAGTATTTGGTCATACACTTCATGTAATATTAGCAATGTATAATATACTAGTGATATAAAAGAATATGATCAAACTTACCTTGATAAAAATAATATCTGCAATGTAACTACCGACAAACACAACACGTGCACTCGTCTCAGTCACTCATGTCACTATAACACAGACTGACCGAAAAACAAAATGGCGGCAGCGTGGCATGGTAGTGCAATAAGGATCTAAATGAACGTGGCTGAAATAGGAACTAAATTAACACCGCCTCGTCGTCCTGTCCAGTTTTGTCAGTGATAAATTTAATATTTTGTTTGAATATTGAAGTATTATTCAACCAATAAACCAGGGGGAAAATAACCGAAAAAACCGATAGACCCGGTTTTGTTATCCTAAAAAACCCGGGTTTCAAATCAGTCGATTATCCGGTTTTTACGGTTATCCGGGTATCCGGTTTGCATGCCCTAGCCATGACCTCCTCCAACTCGTCCATATCCGCGTCTATTGTGTCCGTCGACGTCGGTAACGTCACAGTCAGGTTCGTCGTGGGATCGGTCAGGGTGGCGGGGAGTTGAGTCGCGGTGTCAGGGGGTTGGGTCGTGGGCCGGAAGCGTACGTATATCGACCCAAGAAGGTACGATATCCGACGCTCCCGGGCTAGGACCCTCTCAGCTTCCTCCGGTGGCACACCTAGGGTCAGATATGTCCCATAGTCCCATAGTCAGAATACTTTGGAGCCGGACAATGTCCCCTTTATAACGTGGGACGAAGAGTGAGGCTCGGACACGGGTCGGTGCGTCGGACTGTCTTATCACCGTTAGGTTAAGATCAGTGTCTGGAAGTCGGATTCGGGGCACGTTGTGGGTCAGCCAGGTCAGAGCATGGTCGTCCTCACACCACAGCTGCACGGTGCCTTCCGCTACCCGTGGGTATCCGCGGAAGGCAGGGAGCTGTGCTGTGGAGTCCGTGTCCAGCATAAGGCTCTCTAGTTCGGTCTTTATATGTGCGGTCTCTTCCTTAGTCAGGTCTCTGGAAGGGGGAGGTAGGCAGATTGCTACGGCCAGCCGCGTCGGGATGTCCTTTGTGGCTCGCGCGTAGGTCCTCTGCTCGCCCTGAGCGGATTGGACCCTCACACGTTTGGCATCCCTCTGAAGCGTGCTCGGTGAGGCCGATTCATTCGGGCGCTCCCTATTCACCGGCCCTGTACCACTTGGTCCAGGCTGCGGGTTGGAGGCGCCCGGCTGAGTGCTTCTTGCCGGTAGCAGTTGGTGTGAGGATCCAGCCCGCTTACCCCTTTTCCGTTGAGGCCGCGGTCGGTCGTGGGTCAAGTCGGTGTCTCGGGGTCGACTGGCGGTCCCGGCAGGCTCAGTCGCGTGCGGAGGTTTTTCGCGCGGGGTTACCCCTTCGCGTACTGGCCCCCGCCCGCATGGTTCCGCGTCCAGCCGCTTTTCGCGCTGGGTTTCCCCTTCGCGTACTTGCGACTGGCCACGTGATTCCGTGTCCGGCCGTTTTTCGCGCTGGGTTGCCCCTTCGCGTACTCGTGGCTGATCGCGTACTGCCTCTTCGGCGTCCGATCGCGCTTCGCGCTGGCTAAAGCCATCGCGGGTGCCGTGCTTTCGGTCGCCTACTTTCTTTCCCTGAGCCATGATTTTTCCGCGCTTGTGCAGCATGCGTACTCCGTCGGCCGAGAAAGTGCTGGAGCTGCCAGGTCCGTCACCCTTCCCCGTCACTCTGTCTGTGTTGTTCTTGGTACTTGTCCGGGTTGGTGATACTGTTACGCACGAGGCTCTATTGCAAGATGCTTGTGGTAGGCATACACGTCGTAGTGGTTGTTGGCGCGTGAGATGCAGCCAGAGTTGTGTCTGTTGGCGCGCTGGTCGCAGCCGTGGTAGGGTGAGATGGCGCATGAGTCGCAGCCTGTGTTATGGGCGCTGAGTCAGCAGCCAGCCGCGCTGAAGAGCGCGGCACCAGAAAGCAGTTAGATGCCCCCCCAGATTACGATGGGGGCTGACCGCCGAAGAGGTGTGGGATTCCCCGGCTCGGCCGGGACCCACCTGGGTAGTACTTTTCTCTTTCTGCTGCATGGTTGTGGGGGTGGGATTTTAAGGAATTGAGGTTACCCCTCCTCGGGGACCGACGGGATGTAGGGAGGAGGGAAGGCAAGGTGAGGTGAAGTGGGTTGGGTTCTTGGGGTCACCCTGCGCCTGGGATTTGGCCTAGGGATTTGGGGACCGACGGGATGTGTGGATAAGGAGGGATGGTTGGTTTGGCGATAGGTGCATAGGACGAAGGTAATAGGTTTCCCTGAGCCTGGGATTTGGCCTTCAGGAACTTCTCATATCCGGGATCTCTTTCGAGATGCTCCGGATGCGGGATCGACAATAACAGTCGGTCCCGCAGCCGGAGTTGGGCTATCCGCAACCTGCCCACCCGCTCGGTTGCAAGAGAAGAAGTGCCTGGCTGTCTGGGTCTCCCCACCACAGATGTACGTGTAGATTTGTGTTGGAGAGATCCAGCTTGCCCCGAGTTCTAGTCCTGGTATCGTTTCAGTCCATACTGTATTGACAAACGTGGTACGTTATGCACCGCAGCAACTTCGAGCTGTGACAATCCTTGGTCGATGCAGGCTACAGACTGTGCAACCTGTGCTGGTGTTCATGGCACTTTTATTGGTTATACCAATAAAAATGACATGAACACCAGCACAGCACCTGTTTGAATTAAAAGCACGAATACACAATAATTTAATAACTGAACCGTGAACTTTCACAACATACAAATTTAAACTTGCAACTTAGTCGCTCAAGAATCCCGATTCAACTAAATATTAAAAGTTACGCTACAGTGCACTCAAACATAATGAATTACCCACTTCAACTAAGGGTAAACATTTTTTTACCTACCCTTCATAAAAAACAACCATTAGAAACACTTAAAGCTTTTGTTATCGCAAGTATTTGCAAGATAAGCGCTTGGCCAAGATTCCGTGCCGCTGAGTGTATATATAGTTCGGATAACAATACTATAATTTGGTATCTTGGACCTGATCTGATGATAGAGCCAGGAGGTGGATAGTGTAACTCTTCTTGGCTACTAGTAAACTCCTCGAGTTCCGTTCACATGATTCGTTTTGATGAGTCCAATATATTGCACTTAGTGTCGAGGGTTTGATGATAGAGCCAGGAGGTGGAAAGTGGAACTCTTCAGTGGATACTAGTTAACCCCTCGTGTTCCGGTCACATGATTCGTTTTGATGAGTCCAATATATTGCACTTGGTGTCGAGGATCTGATGATAGAGCCAGAAGGTGGATGGTGGAACTCTTCAGTAGCTCATAGCAAACTTTTCAAATTTCATATGATTCATTTTGATAAGTAGTAAAAAGTGCAACCAAACTTTTTAGACACCTTATTTTCAAAGACTGGAGAAATAACAGATTTTCAAGACGGCCGACGGCTTCAGTGAAGAGTTATGAAAGCAATGCGAATCTATCGGTTGTTCGTGACATATCCGCGCCGGCTTTTACTGTGGATTTTCCAGTAAAACACAACCTTTATGTTCGACCGAGTTGGGTATAGCCGATAGAATGTCAATACTGATCCTTCCATTGACGACCATAATTGTATCCTAATATGGTCAGCATAATAAAACACATAAGACAGTACAATATGTGTAATGTATTGATATTATTTATATATTAGGTTGGGGAAAAAGTCTTTTCGCATTATAGTATGTATGAACTTGTAATAAAATCTCTTTGGGTATACTATTTGTATCCGGCTGGTTTTGGTATCATTGAAAGTTTAAATTTTAAAGAACATAATTCCAAATTCAAATTAGGAAAATGTGTGATTTTCATTTGTTTTTCGTACCGTCAAGATGAGTGAATCTAATGAAGAAATTCGATACATTTTAAATTTTTACTACAAAAAAGGTAAAAATGCAACGCAAGCCGCGAAAAAAATTTGCGATGTTTATGGACCTAGTGTCTGTGAGGGTAGCACAAATTTAGTGTAAGCGTTTTCACTACATATTACTTACAGAAAATAAATCATTTATCATTTATCACGTCGCTCTGGTCGCCCTATTACGGATAAAATGGATGCCATTTTTGAAAGAGTGGAGCAAGATCGGCATATCAGTAGTTACGACAAAGCTAATGAACTGGGAATTGACACCAAAACAGTTTTGGCGCATTTGAAAAAACTAGGTACACAAAAAAGCTCGATATTTGGGTACCTCACGAGCTCACTGAAAGAAACCCAATGAACCGTGTACTCATTTGTGATTCTTTATTACGACGTAATGAAACCGAACCATTTTTGAAGAAGCTGATAACTGATGATGAAAAGTGGATCACGTACGACAAAAACGTGCGAAAAAGGTCGTGGTCAAAGGCCGGTCAGGCTTCACAGACTGGCGAAACCCGGGTTAACTCGCAACAAGGTGATGCTGTGTGTGTGGTGGGATTGGAAGGGCATTATTCATTATGAACTGTTACCACCTGGCAGGACCATCGATTCTGAACTCTACTGCGAACAACTGATGAGATTAAAGCAAGAAGTTGAGAGAAAGCGGCCGGAATTAATCAACAGAATATATCATCATGATAACGCTAGACCTCACACATCTTTAGCCACTCAGCAAAAATTAAGAGAGTTTGGCTGGGAGGTGTTAATGCATACGCCGTATAGTCCTGACCTTGCACCTTCAGATTTCCATCTGTTTCGGTCTCTTCAGAATGCTTTAGGCAGTGTCAGGTTAACATCACGAGAGGTCTACCAAAACCACTTGTCGCGGTATTTTGATCAGAAGTCCCAAAATTTCTATAGCATTGGGATCATGTCCCTGAACCTACAAGATGGCAAAAAGTTATCTAACAAAATGGTACCTACATACTTTAGTTAAATGTAAATAAACTATATTAAAAAATGTTTTGAATTTTCTTAAAAAATGCGAAGAAACTTTTTCCCCAACCTATTATTTTATCTTCAATATGTTTAGCGATATATTATGTAAATTATAATATGTATTTATTTTAATATGCTCAACCAGGAATCAAAGGAAGATATCTATTGGGTATGTATGATGGTACCTATTAATGGATCTCTGTTTCTTATCACATCGCTTTTCTTTTTACTCTGCTCACATTCAACTATGGATGAAATATGATTTGACAGTTTCAGGTCTAAACAGCACTTCTTTCCATTTCTTTCCACTGATTAAGACTGATTATAGACTCCAAATTAAGCTCCAAAAATTAGGATGATTAAAATCACCCCCAGTATTATATTAGTTACTGATTGGTTTTGATGCAGCTGCGCAACATCAGCCACATTTCGTCGCTCGCATGACTAACTGTCCTATCTAATTTTTTTGCTGATTTGAGTTAGGACAACTACAGTTTTCATTTCGTGACTCTTTACATTTTACACTAACCTTCGTTTCTCTATGTTATTTGGATTTCAAAATATAACCATTTTGAAAGTCAACGTATCTCTATTAACCCAAAAAAAAATATTACTACAAAGCGGAACTCATATAGGACAGTTAGTGAAAAATGAGATAGGACAGTTAGTCATGCGAGCGACGATTTGTGCCACCTGCGGCGTTTTGCGCGATCACAATTTACCCTTTACTTTGTGTTTTTTCCCATTTTTAAAATTATGCACCAAACTTATCACTTTGTCCGAACAGTAACGCAATCGAATTTTTTATCCCATTATTTCACTACGCGATCTACCGCGCCCGGAATTTAAGTAAATGATAGAGTTGTTGATCGTAATACGGTCCGTTTATTAATGCCTCGGCTTCCTAAAAGATACATTATATATTCTTATAAGATACTGCTTAACTACTACATCACAGTCTCAATCTGAAATTGCTTAGCATGATCCTCCTTTATATCGAAAATACTGCAGCATTAATTTTGAAATAAATATATGGTAAAGTTGAGGATTAATGTTAAGTACCATGTTTGACGAAAACACGATTCTATAAAATTTTCTCGACAATAAAATTACAAATTTATCTCCAACTCGAACAATAAACCTTTGCATAATAACTGAACTAAATATAAAGCAGATACTATGTTTGTTTTTTAATTATCATTATTTTCACCGTAAAAATAAAACACCTAAACTATCAGCGCCTTAGAGCCTTCTCCCTGCCGCCCTGTCTTGCTTGCTCGCGTGACCGCGAGCAGTAATGTGCGAGCGAGATATAGAGTGAGGTGGCGCTGAGGTATTATGGACTCATAATTAGGCAATCAGCAAAACAGCGAGATCAGAATGAAATCTCTTTAAATTAATAATGAAAACCTTTCAGATAAGTTAAAAGTTGCTGAGACACTAGAAAATTTCTTTACCAACATGTCACTAGAGGTTACGAAATCTCTCCCTTCATCACCTATATTAGCTAAATCTCTTCTCAAAAAACACTGTTCTAAGGACATTCCAGGTTTTGATTTCAAGCCCTTTCTATTCTCACAGTTAAAAAAGCATTCAAAAGTCTTAACATAAAGAACGCTGAAGACCTATGGGGGATTTCCGTTAGGGTTCTTGGAGATATCATTGACACAATAGCCCCTGTTCTAACAGGCATATTTAATCAATGTTTAGACAGCGCAGCGGTACGTTTCCTGATTTAATGAAACATAGTAAAGTAGTACCAATTTTCAAATTGGGTAGTAAGAGTGGTCCCTCTAAAATTATAGACCTAAGAGCCCGATGCAAAATAGTTCGTCTAGTATGGAAAGTAGTGCAAAGCGTAAAATATAGAAAGTAAATATTGGTAAAATAATTTAGAACGTTTAATAAAAAGTACACCACAATTTGAGGAACATTTTAAAGTTTATTTTAACATAACTGAAATTCCTTCATGACTTTACATAACATAAAACGTTCAAAAAATATTCTAAAAAACATAACGCAAAAGTATTCGTCTACCCTTGTCCCTCACGCAAAATAGTTCGTCTACCACTTAGTTGTGTCGCCTTTGCTCTCAATGACAGCTTTAATGCGAAGAGGCATGGTTGCAACCAACGCTGCACACTCCTCAGGCGTAATTGACTCCCAGACAGCCAAGAGTTTAGCCTTTAAGTCGCTCTTCGATCTTGATGGATTTTTACGGAGAACTTTTTTCATTTTCCACCATAGGGTTTCGATCGGCGACAAGTCCGGGCTTTTAGATGGCCATTCGATTGTAGGGATGCTTTTCGCCAGTAGCCACGTCTTTGTTGTCCTTGCATGGCAGGAAGCACCATCCTGTTGAAAAATGAAGGAATCTTGATGCTTAAGTGACGGAATAGAGGGCAGTAAATTCTCTTCCAACAGGTTTTGATACCTTACAGAATTGATAGAACCATCCACAAACTGCATACCACCAACACCTTGTGCAGACATGCAGCCCCATATCATAAGAGACGCCGGAAACTTCACTTTGCGTTTGAGACAATCAGTATGAAATGCCTCATTTTTGTTCCGAATCACTTTTTTCCTTTCATCGCCGACTGTCACTTCAAATTTGGACTCGTCACTCCAAATGATACTACGCCACTGATCGGAAGTCCAATTTAAATGATCACGAGCAAACTTCAACCTCTTTTTCTTTTGTACAGCAGTCAACAGTGGTTTCTCCTTAGCGGTGTAAAATCCGTAATCCATTCATTTTAGGACTCTTTTGCAAGTATCAACTGAGACGTCTTTGTGAATCATGTCCTTCCATTGCACCGTGAGTTATCCAGCTCGAGCACGACGATTATTTTTGATAATTTTCTTCAGGATTCTGTTTTCTACTGCACTTGTGATGCGTGGTCGACCAGTTTTCTTTAAACAAGAAGTCCTTCTATTCTTTTTATAGTGCTGAATGATAGATTGGAGTGTAGACCTGAGAAGTATCAAGTCTTTAGATATTTGGTAACTTGATTTGCCAGCATAGACCCCACAAACTATTCGCTTTCGAAGCTCTCCACACACGGGTTTGCCACGACCCATTGTTATTTGAAAACTAATGAAAAAAACTGAAATTTTCAGAATTTCTACTGTCTCACTTGACAAATGACACAGAATTACTTTTACAAATTTAAATTATGCAACATAATTGTACAAAGAAGGAATAATCTTATTAAACTCACCGATAGACGAACTATTTTGCTTATAACTTCTTCGAATTTAAAACGGGATAAGTATGTATAAATTTAAAAAGCTAAAATAGTTTATTGATTCATAATTAAAAAATGGCATAAGTAACGCGACATATGATAGTAGAACAGCTTAATATTTTATATAGATATACAAAAATAATGAAGTTAGAAAAAATCTCACAGAGAAAAATTCACACTAGACGAACTATTTTGCATCGGGGCTCGTATATCTGCGCTACCAGCATTGAGTAAAAATACAATGTAAACTATATAACGACACTGAAGGGACTGTGCATTTTATGGCGTTATAGACAGTTCTCGTTAAATGGAGAGAAGAAAAATCAGAATTAGAAAAATAAAATGTTTATTTCAGAGTAGTGTTATTAGTTATGTAATATAAAAAATAATCTTATGCTATTGCGCCATGTTTACAGCTTGAAAGTTTGTAAGCAACTGAGAATAATGATACATAGATAAGGTATAGATGATCCATCAGTGGCGTGCAGTGGTTCTCCACAGAGGGTAGGCCATGCACACTGACACCAAAAAAAAAAACTAATTCGCGCAACATCACAGCGCGGCTCTACATACAAGAACTCACCACATTATTCAAGGCTTAAAACACGATTTTCTAACGATGCAAACAGAAGAAAGATTCGGCCACCTCAATTATCATAACCAAGTGGGTGGGTGATAATTACAGAACACGTCACTTGCAAGATATCCGAAGTCATGAATTATCATGTTTTTGGATTAATTTTCTTAATTCGGGCACACATCTACATTTAGACACAACTTGAATCTTATCATTTAACGACAAGTGCGACTAACCTAACCTAACCAACACATTATCGGCGCAAACTTCACAACAGAACACCATTCTTAGGTAAATAAACAAATAATAACACAACACATAATATTTACACTACTTTACGTTTCAAAACCAATTACTTATAACATAATAAGATCTATAATAGCTAAACATTCAAGGTCACATATAAATTACGTGTCACTGTCACATGAAACAAACACTATCAATTAAAATTGTATCACTGTCATACCGTGTTCTTCCACAAAAGGGACTACCATATTTTGCCGGATAACACTGACACAATGGACTGTGTTGCCGAAACTTATTTTCCTAACTCCCCAAAAACCAAACGAAATTTCCCAAATATGAGAAGAAAAAAAAAATTATGAAGTTTTTAGTTATTTTTATAGGGCTTTTGCTATTCCTTACAATTTATAATTTTTGGGAAGGTATAAATTCAACAATACCACCCTTTTTTTTAATTGTCTCTAGTAGTCTGGTAGTCATGAAGGAAACTTCCCCGCAATTCGGGGAATTGTCCAAAAATTGGGAACCCTGGTCTTCAATATTTTTCATTCATTAAATCTTCACTTTACACACAACCAATGAGGACCAAGCTCCTGCCGGAGTTACGCCCCTAATTTAAACAATTTCACTATTGTGTGCCGTTCATACACACGAAAATATACACGAGTGTGCGTAAATTTATGATCGGAATGTAGACGAAACGAATGCTTGCCTTGCTTACGTAAAACGTAAGCTCCGTCTACTGCTCCGAACTATGAGTCACGTGGCGTCTGCGACAAATTGCTATAAGAGTTTTAACAGGAGTTTTAACTTTTTTTTTAATATTTTGTAGTATTGTATTACATAGTAAATGCATTTGGCGTTGTTGGAAGGGTAGGCTAGGCCTAATTGCCTCTATGGACGGCACGCCCCTGTGATCCATGACTCCTTCTTATTAGTCATGGTCAAAAACAGTCTACACGTGCAAGCAATCCGAATTTGTAAACAAAAGAATGAATTTCTTTGAAAGTTTGGTATATATGATGCCGACAGTAGAGTTAATTGCGGGCTAGTATTACAAAGCAACAAAAAAACGTACGCAGCTACGCAGTTTTTACTAATTTTAGCAACTTAAAAGGTACTTTTTATTACTCAATTGTTGTCGTTATTGAGAGTGACTGTGATGCTATGCTATGTAGAGTATATCATTGTATGGTACACAAGCTAAACCAACCAAAGTCGATTGATTTCGACGCTTTAGAGACTTAAATAGATTTAAATAGGTTTTTATTTTTATTATTTTATTAATATTTTACATAGATTCTTTTATATTTTGTGAATGTAAGAATGTTGTAGGCTTAATAGACTAGGTTTGTTTGATTTGATTGCAACTTGCTCAAAAGTGTGCAAGGAGCTTTTATGCATTTGTGACATACCCAGGTTATCACCAATCAGAGGTTGTTATGGATTTTTAAGTGTACTGAATTTCAACCGAAACATCTCCAAGCTAGTTATGTAGAGTTTATAAACAAATTATAGGACAGGAAATAATGATACATGAATGTTTCAACAGTCATCCTTCGACAAGCAGTCGATCATTGGGCTGGTCATTTGGGTGTGCAGCGTGTTGTACTCATCCATTAGAACTGCGTCGTCCTCGTCCAAAATCACCATGTCGGACCATATTCTCGCCAAGGAAGGAAGCGCAGGTGAATATAACCTTCTTTATAATACCTAAAACTTACTAAAACTATTTTTATTGCAAGTGCAACACTAATTTCAAAGGAAAAAACTTAAGGGTGCGATTTCACATCCGCTTATTCGCATTATGTTTAAACTGGCCAAAAATGTTTTCATATTTCAACATATCGTTATCAGTGTGTCCTCTAGCTTATTTCTGACTATTCTATGTTTCACAATTTAGTCAACACAGATACATCTATGATCTCAAGTTTGCATGTTTTACTTCCAGTTTTAAGTCCTGATTATTTTTGATACAACTCAACTTCGTCTTTTCAATTTTGCTTCTCAAATGCTTTTCGTTATGTTGTGATATTTTTCACACAACACTGATTCCATCAGAATCACAATCCTTACAGTGTTAATTATTATTATAATTTCAGTTGTATCCATTTGTGTTGGCGTTTTAATTGCGATGATTGCCTCTTTTTCGAATGAAACAGGAACAGTTGTGTAGTCACCTTGTTTTTTTTTTTACTTTTTATGTAACACTAACGCATACTGTGCATTCTTTACGGACATATCGTGCGGCGGCGGCGCTGTATAAGGGCAAGGAGGGCTCATTGCTAACGAAGGTAACGCCACATGTGCACATGGCCTTAAATCACAAAGAACCTAACATAACAGACACTGAACACTCATGTATCTAAGTATCTTTTCATTATCTGCTGACGCCACATATGAACTTGGCCTTAAATCACAAAGTATCTACCATACCAGACACTGAACATCCATGTATCTTTTCATTATCTGCTAAAATATTTTTTGCTTGGTAATGATTACATGATATTCGTATTTTGACTTTCCTTGCCTGTTTATTTCTTTGTAAAGATGAAAATGTATTTTTTTTTCTTTTCTTATTTTCTTGCTTAACTTCGGTCCAGCTACTAAAGAATCCCAACCCAAGCCTAATCCTATTTTGAAGATGCCAGGTTAAATGGTTTTGTATAAATGTATGTATTGACAATTTGTTAGTTCATAGGACCTACTTACATTAATGGAAATAGCTTTCGTAGATTCAGTTTGTGTTATTTAGTTATTAGCGCAGTATTTTGAATGAATGACTATTTGTTTTTTAATTTCCGAAATAATTTTATAAACCACTGGACCGTCTGTATAAAATTCCAAGCAGGTATTACGCTTTCATGTTCCACTTAACCGCTTTAATTGCACCATAACATGTTATTGTGATCAAGATAGTTAACAATGCATGTTGGTATGCTCACTGAGCGCAGGGTATGATTCCGTAGAGGGCGCTGACGGCGGCGAGGCGGGCCGCACCGAGACCAAAGTGTTCGACAACGAGGGCGACGGCGTCGCCTACTCCTGGACCTTCTTCCACGTCGTGTTTGCTCTTGCTACGCTTTACATCATGATGACACTCACAAATTGGTATAAGTGAGTATCTCAAATTTTTTTCATCTTTTAGAAACCAACAAAAACCAAGAATTTAAATAATTGTGAGATCGACAAGCCCGTACTGGCCCTGCTCGCTCTGGGCCTAGCAAGTAAGACCGAGTCCCTGCAAGTGCAATAGGAGCTTTACAGGCTGAGATAACTCACTGCTACCAGCTCCAACTACCCTCTTCGCTACTGGCAAGGATATTTCGTGTATTTTAGATTACAGAACCAAAGTTACGACTTCGTAGGTTACCCTGAAAAATATTTACGAAATGTATTTTCTTCCAGCCCGAGTTCGCAGCTTTCGAAGGAGAATGTCGCCTCAATGTGGATCAAGATCACATCCTCTTGGCTGTGCGTGGGTCTGTACATCTGGACCCTGGTCGCACCAGCTGTATTCCCTGACAGGGAATTCTAAATGTTGTTTCAGTCTCAGAAAAGGCTGTTGTATGTTACACCATGATGGACCAAAGCTGAGTCCGAATTTGAACAATAAATCAAAAAAAGATTGTTGAAATCAATGTGTGTTCTCATTTTTTATTGGACGAAGTTGTAGCATAAAACAAGCTGTCTATCTAACTGTAAGCTGATTTTAATCATAATGATTTTAATTCGATCTTTATGTTTAAAATTATACTGTCAATTGTATTTAGATACTTGTAGACCAGTTGATTGTTATTATAGTAAGCCATGTGAATCCTTAATATTAAGATCTCATAAGTTTATTTTATTTATTTCACAATTCTTTAAGTGTCTAACTTTCTTACATCTAAATCTACATTACTTCTATTACGTAACGTATAATTCTTTAGAATTGCTTGATTCTTTCACAGAAGTAGTACATTATTTAATTTTTCAGTCTTTGAAACCTTATTTTTTTGCATTATTTACTGCTTTAAATGTCTGTATATCTAATAATATAATTTTATTAATAAATTTAATCTTCCCTCAAATTATTTTTAGCTTTAAATGTCTGTAAATCTAATAATATAATTTTATGAATAAATTCATCCTACCCTAAAATTATTTGAATTTTTTGCTCCATTTTGTAATACAGTGATATTAATCATAGCAGAATATGCAAATATTGAAAGTTGGTGACAGGAAAAGAGGAGAAAAAAATTAGAGAATACTTAATTTATTATCCAGGTCATTCAGTAAGCAATTGCAGTCACGACCACAAATATATTATTATGGGCAGATCGGCAATAATATCCGATTTCATAAATATCTGTTCTCGAGAAGTGGAAGTGGATATACAAGTAGCGGCACAAATATGTGACATCGAAGGGACACCAAAACTATCTGGCGAGACAAGCGACGTCAAAATATATGATACCGCATCGGCTTCAAAATTGTGTCACCTCTCAGAATGCATAAATAAATATCGGAAATCTGCCTACTTAGTTAACTTTCAGAAGAATGTGATACCTCGTTGTTATCAAAATAACTGACCTTTGGTAGCATAATGACGTGTCCGTAAAATGTTTCGAGCCGTTATCTTTATCGCAATTTGCCGCTCAAAAAATGTAACATCCCACTGGCAGCATCAATAACTGTCAGATAATGTTTCGAGCCGTTTTCTGTGAGCAATGAGTGCCGCTCATATTGCAAAAATATGTGACCGGGAACTGGCAACAAAAATATCTGACAGTAATATTTAATAAATTAGGTACCTATCTAAAACAAGCAAATAATTTCTTATTAATAGTACCTATACGCTTCTATAAAGTTGGTTACAGAACTTAGCGATGGAAAGTTCAAAACTCTCATCAAACGTGTCCTTATCAAACCAGTAAATTACAAAATTAAAGACTACCCTTTCCACCTTTTTAAATTCCAACAAAGGTAAAGTCATCCTCAAGGTCGACGAGAAGAATGCAGGTACCTACCCTTTGTTGGCTGAAGTCAAAAAGGAATTACCCGAAATTTATGGTTTTATGTGGCAATGTTACAGGTACCTACCCTTCTAAATTATTATACAAGAACAATGTATTGGAATCTGCAGTAGGATGCCAACAAGGTTACCCTCTCGGACCAGTCATTTTCAGCTTGGCTATTCATCCAATTATTCAGACACCACATTGAAAATTGAATGTGTATTTAGATTATGGAGCGCTAGGAGGTGATGTGGACACCGTTTTTAAAGACTTAAAATTCCTCAAACAGCAATTTAAATCTTTTTTTTTAATTGGCCAACCCTAACCCATCAAAATGTGAAATATAACTTTCTGACATTACCGTGAAACCGGCCATCATTGCCCGCATTTTTAATAATTTTTGTGATTTTGCAAAAAAATATCACCGGAAACGCGTAATAAAGTCGACTATGGTAGCAATTACTATTAAGGCTTTAAATTGCAAAATGTGGTGCTTCTAGCTTTAACAGAATCCTAGAAAAAGGCGCTTAAATAGCCGGGCAAAATAATACGCACAACCGTCCAACATGGCTCACCCTTATTTTCTCTAAAACTATCAGTTCTATGGCTTTGTTAAAGGTATGTTTCAGTGAATTATGCAAAGTTGCCATCCTTCATGATCAATATGTCAAACACACTTATATTTTTATTTTTCTGAGATGGGCAATGTTTCACTACACACCAGCTACTTTTTCATACAAACTAAAACGGTGGGTTAGGGTTGATACACATTAATATGATAAATAATAATCTGTTTAAATATAAACTCTTTTATTATTCAAAATCAGTCAACAATTACAATATTAATAATTGCAGGTATGAGACTATGAGCGTAAATTAAGGGTTCTAAAACAAAATAAATCTTACAACGAAATCTCTCAAAAATGGTAAAACAAATCTTACAAAAAAAGAAGCATTGCAACGCATGCCAGCCACCTTGTAACGAAAAGATATAATATTTACTTTTTTTCGGTCGAGAAAACTTGTAACCCAGTCCTTGCCAGGTGGTTTTCCATTAAATAAATTTTTACGATTATTTTTTTTTACATAATCAAAAACAGTCAAACGTAAATCAAGTTTCGTTTGTAGGCAACCATATTCACCAGCTGCAATCAATGCTTGAACAATACTCTTTACCTCTTCCAAAGAGAGCCGAGTAGGAGTTCCAACATTTTTGTTATGGTACTCTTTCACTTTGTTAAGTATGGTGCGCCTAGGTATACCAAATGTTTTTTCTGCTGATCTTGAGGACATCCTATTTTCTTTAACATTTTCTACCGCGAGGTGCAACATCTCCTATGAATAATTTTTATAAGGCCGAGACTCGAGGACTCTCCGATTTCTTCTTTTCAAAGGCTTTCCCATACTGCAAACAAACAGACTAAATGTATCTAAGTATCTAAATGTAGTTTTTGTTTGTCAAATAAGTGACTACTTGTCTAGACAACAAAATACAGAAACGAAACACAGGATTATCATTTTTTTGCCCTTATCCCAATTTATTTGAAGTCGGCGCATTATGTCCTCTTCCAAAACTTCTTAGTATTAACTCTCTTTCTATTCTAGTCATATAATCATTTTCACAATCCCTCCATCGGTTATTTGGTCTTTTCCTACCTAGGTACTCATATAGCCATCCGCATTTATACTCATACCTACTTAGAATTTTGCCCGTAACATGTTTCTCAGTCATCTGCATCATTTATAAGAAATTGGTTATCATGAACCAATAACTAATAAATTAGGTAGGTAGATATAAATTATAAATCTACAATACTATAATGGGTGCCAACCCTAACACTGTTTTTGCAATGGGCAATATTGTCACTCCTATGTTCACGCAAGTTCGGGAATCATTGCCCATTTCATTATCTTGAAGATTTGATGTTCTAATGGTCTCGAAATAGCATAGAAATGAAGCGTGGTACTTATTATTACTCTAATATTGAAATAACTTACCTGAGTGATGTCGTACGCTGACAATGTGTAAAAACGTAAAACAAGATTTTGGCACCACCTCACACTAGTCCTGCTTCCAACATGTCTCGCCGACAACTCAGTAAACTTAGCAACGTAACTAATATTTAGTGTTACTAGAAAAATATTTAAATTTACCCTAAAGATTAAATAAAGTTGTCAGCTACATAAATTTATTTACAATTCAAGATTTTAGTTATTTATCGTGTTCGGGCAAAGATATCCGCTAAGGGCAATGTTGGCCGGTTTCACGGTACCGAGAGAAATATGAAATAACCTCACAAATCAAAATTTTAGAAAAAAGTTCACTGCACCAACTCGGTTAACCAATTTTAGGAGACAGTTTTTCTTCTTTCATCAACGAAAAAATCAAAAACTTTAACGACATTTCGGACAGATTCTCCAAAATTAATTTACATTCGGCATTCATGATTAGATACTGTTGTTTTGGCCCAAATTTTATATATTTTCTACGCTCTTCCCCTTTATGGAAGCAGTCACACCTCTTGGACAAAATTGACCAAATTATTCGCAATACATTAACTTCCATTTTAAATGTGGCCTTGGACGACCGAGCGTGGTTGCAAGCCACACTACCCATCCGTTTTGGTAGCCTCGGTGTCTGTAAAATTACTAATATTAGCTTACGTTCCTGTACTCTGTCCACAGCACTGAAAAGCTAACCAGGGAAATTTTAGCCCCCTCCCTGGTTGACTCTGAAGTGCCGTGCTTGACCGACGCGATGAACGCCTGGAAAATGGCTTGCCCGGATACAGATCGGCTCGTGAACCCATCTTCCCAGAGGCAGTGGGATGAGCCGCTCTGCAGGTTGGTACGGAATAATCTTATTATTACGTCCACCAATACTGCTGCCCGCCTGCTAGCTGTGGGTGAGTGGGAGTCGGGCCTCTGGCTTCAGGCGCTACCGTCACCCAACATAGGCACTATGCTGGGTGACACCCTTCCGGCTCGTTACTTGTCTGCGTCTGGGCGCTCCTTGCGTGGCTTCGCATCGCTGCCAATGCGGTGAAGGTGTCGACTGCCTCGGACACCATGGTCTATCCTGCAGTAAAAGCGCAGGGCGGATAGCACGGCACGCCAGCATCAACGACATCATCCGTCGCGCTTTTGGCACCGCCGGGGTGCCTGCTGTTTTAGAACCTAATGGCATGGCACGTGACAATGGGAAGAAACCAGACGGGATGGGACCATAATGCGTTGGAAGGTAGGTAGGCCTTTGGTGTGGGATGCAAAGTGTGTCGACACCCTTGCGCTGCTGTATTCCAAGCGGGGTGCTAAAATTTCCGAACTCGCTTCGCTGGCTCTTGCATTCTACATTCTCAAACTTTATAAGCACTACTGCTTAAGTCGATAAAGTTACTTCTATTTCTGTATGAACGGTCAAAGTAGACCTAAGGCGATTATCATACTGCACTGCGCTCCGTCGCGTAGATCGGTGCGGTCGACACCTTTGCGCTGCTGTATTCCAAGCGGGGTGCTAAAATTTCCGAACTCGCTTCGCTCGCTCTTGCATTCTACATTCTCAAACTTTTTAAGCACTACTGCATAAGTCGATAAAGTCACTTCTATTTCTGTATGAACGGTCAAAGTAGACCTAAGGCGATTATCATACTGCACTGCGCTCCGTCGCGTAGATCGGGGCGGTCGACACCTTTGCGCTGCTGTATTCCAAGCGAGGTGCTAAAATTTCCGAACTCGCTTCGCTCGCTCTTGCATTCTACATTCTCAAACTTTTTAAGCACTACTGCATAAGTCGATAAAGTCACTTCTATTTCTGTATGAACGGTCAAAGTAGACCTAAGGCGATTATCATACTGCACTGCGCTCCGACGCGTAGATCGGGGCGGCCTTTCGCAAACAATTTTATTAGGTATGTTTCTATACTAACTAATACAATGTTAAATCTGCCTCGCACTACGCAACGGAGCGCGGTACATTGTGATAGATGCCCCAAGCTATTCGAAGCAAGGTTAAAAAAAAATCTAAAATTTCTTGCATCATTTCATTCATAGTGGCCCCACTATCCTTAACTGGCCTTTTATTTTTAAAAAAATGTTTCTCAAAAAGTGCTGTTTTAAAAATCACAATAATTATTACTCTTTTTTATAAATCTGTACTCCTTATTTACCCTCTTTGAAATCAGAAATTCTTTATTCCTTCTTTTGTAACATTTTCTTTATTCTTTTTTGCAGCTAAATGGTGTTGTATTAAATGGCAAAGCGTAATTTTGATTTAGCAGAGTTTGCAGACATGTGTTGGCGTTGGTTGTTGACGAGCTGATTAGATTTGCTTACAATGTGACACCAGAAACAGATAGTACGGAGGAGTATCGTTTTCACTCCATAGGTACGTGTTAGTATTGTCTAGTCTAATTGTGTTATGTTGACGTATCAAGCATAGTGATGAGATAAGAACCGAAAAATAACCTTATTGCAAAAAAAAAGGTACCGTGAAACCTGCTTACTTTGCCACTTTTTCATGTGTCAAAAAGTTTATTTCGTTTTAAAAAAAATAATTATATGAAAAAATAATGAGTAACCTAGTCTTAGACGTAGTAAATGTCATGAAAATTTATATTAATACCAAATATCTATTTTATTTTTGTAAATTAAAATATTATGAGCATAAAAACAACAGAAGTGACAGCTGACTTTGCCAGTCAGCTGTCACTTCTGGTAAATTTGCCCTATGAATATAAAAATTACATTTTTAGAGTTTATGAGGTTAAAAAGTAATATATATATACATTCTTCTTACATCCCGTAAAATAAAAGTGAAAACTTTATATTATTTAGCACTGGTAATTTAACTCTTAATAAGGTGGCAAATTCACCAACCTTTCCAAAATATTTCATAGTAAGAAGAAGTTAGGGTTAGGGTTGTCAAATAAAAATGTTTTCATAGTAGGAAAAATTTAATAAAAGTAAAAAAAAACATAACATTTCTATGGAATATTCCTTATATGCTCTGTTCCCTAACAAAGGTCGGCGGCGTCGTTTTTCCATCTTCTAAAAAAGGAAAACAAAATGTTTATTTAGTCAATATTTTGTACACGAGGTACTCATGAAATTAACCTAAAGGTAAACTGGATAGCAACTACAACATTTAACGACGTATACACGTCCCATCTATATGTCAAAACATTCTGGACCATTTACGGGACTTGTGAAAGTCAAAACACCACGACCTAAAATATTATTTCCAATGGAAAAAAAATTCAGATGAAAAAGTAAATAAAAAAAATGTAATAGAAAGTATTGTGAAATTGCAACGCTATACTGTATTTGCGCAAATAACTAAATCACTTCACATATTTAATTCTAACTGACACAAAATAAAAAAAAACTTTTTAAATTACCACCCTGCATACCTTTTGTAAAACAACCTTTATTTAAGCACATGGACTGTGTATTTCATATCTGGGTCCCTACCTACTTATATTATAAGTAAGTACTTACAACGACAATTTAATTAAAATATTCATAAGAAATTTTGTGGCAGCCCTAACCTCCAACAAAACATGGCAAAGTCAACATCACGGACGTTGTGATTGGGGTTGTTGAATTTACCAACACCAATTGCGAACTATAGGTAGCTTGTAGCACAGTAAATCAGCTTTTATTTAGCTAAAGAACATTATGCTAATATAAAATCAAAAAAGTACTTACGTAGGCAATGCTTTTCCCGTTTGTTTTTGTAAAAGTTCCGGAGCACTAAGTCTTACGTCACCAACATTCGAAAAAAGTAACCGCCGAAAATGACACCTCAAAAACAAGCTGGGTTGCCACATCACATTCGGTGTTGCCATTTAACTAATAAATTTTACCATAAAGGCATACATACATGAAAAAAAACTGTTATTAAGATGTAACTACACTTTTTCCCTCAGAAGTTGGCTATGGCAAACTCAGCAACCGTTGGCAAAGTTAGCAGGTTTCACGGTATGCTTACACAATTACAATTGCAATATGGTTATTTTTTGATAAGCTTGTCATTTAAAAAAACGCATAGAGATCTCTGTTCTTTCTTTGAGTATTGTAGTTACGTATTATCTTTTGGACTTATTGCTTTTGTTTTATAAATATGACGATATTTGTACGAAAAAGTCGCTCACGCTACTTTCAACTTCGAATTAGCAATATATTGTAAGGTGAAACTGCACTAAACCCTATATTACCTGGTAGCTTATCTCATATAACAACTTCAATGACTAGGGGTTTGTAGAGCTACGATGCGTATTTTCTGAGTTGTCGTAGTTTTAGTGATGCACGCGTGTCAATTCTACCGACTATGGTAACATCGTGACAGGATATCGATTTGGAGAATTATAACAGTAGAAGGGCTAATTGATCGGTAGGTTTCAATAATACGGTCATGATTGTGACTCAAAATATTGATATCCAAAGATTCGTTGTTAAAAAAGTATTTTTGACAAATGTCAGCTTTTGTCTTACGCCCAGTGTGACCAGACTCAGTATTTTAATACTTTTTCAGTATATTTCATCGATTTTTCCGAACATCAGTATATTTTCAGGTATATTGCTGGCAGTCAGAATTTTGGGTATATTTTGGTTGAAGTTATGGCAACACCGTAGTGAGTGATCGTCTTTGCGACAATGTTTGCGGAATTCCCCGGAACGCGAACATTGGGGACTTTCCCGGATTTAGTTTATACTTATACGTGTTATCTATGAGCAAAGATGAGTAAGTTACAGATATGACAAGAAAGACGGCCGTTGCCGGCGTTGTAGTATTGTAATACTACATATACAATGATCAATCAATACATAGTATTAATCAGACTTGCAAACTTTACAACTGCTGGACCGATTTCAATGCAGTTTGCACTATTAGATAGAGCGTAATTTCCAGATTGCATACATTTAAATTCGTTGTGTTTCATGAATATCAGTCTACCCGGACGAATTCGGGACGGACCGCTAGTTTATCTATAATTTTCAAAACAACGTCTAGTTTTTAAGTTTTCAGTTGCATGAATAGGTAGTAGTTAAACTTAAAAGATACTTTATTACTAGTATCAAATCGTCTAATACGGTTCAAGTGAAATGATTGTCTCTTCTGCATTCGACTTAATCTTTGAGGACTTTCTTTCGATAATTCGGGAATTTCCCCAAAATAGGAGATGTTTTTGTCATCATATAAATAGAACGCGATTATCGTTGTTTTTATTTACTTAGTTGCATTCATCCGGACAGCATGTCTAGTTTTCAGCAAAGTTATTTAGCTAAGTGGGAACAAATTCCGGAATTTTCTTCGTGGCTTTCACGTTATAAAGATGACGAGTTCACCGCATTTTGCAAAGCATGCAATGCGAAACTGCAAAGTAGATTAGCATCTATAAAACAGCATGCAAATACTGAAAAGCATAAATCGTACTTGATAAAATATAAAGGACAGTCAAAGGTAAGCATAACTCGCTTTACTTACCTAATTCAAGGAGTTTGGATATATTTTAATTTAAAGTTAATCATCCTAGTTTTGTTTCTCAAAATCAGTTAGGTAACAGCTATGAAATGCGGCGCTGTTATAAAAAAAACTAAGAAACCAAGTATTTTTTAAATTTTCAGGTTGATACATTTTTCAAAAAGGCCCCACTGAAAGACGAAGTCAAGAAAGCTGAGCTGCGTTTATGCAGTTTTCTGTCGGAACACAACATCCCATTTAGAGCTACGGACCATCTTAGTGATGTTCTAGTGAAGTGTTTTACCGATTCCGATATTGCGAAAGAATTCTCCTGCAAGAGAACCAAAGCAGCCGCTATAACTTATAATGTTTTAGGACCCAATTTCGAAAAAGATATGATTGAAGACATACTTGGTACTGCATCTCCTTCAGGTAAACCAGTATATTCAATTATAATCGATGAGAGTACAGATGTTGCAACAATCAAAGTATTAATGGCAATAGTAATTAAATACTTCTCTGAAACTAAATGTACTGTACAAACCAAATTCCTTGATTTAGTTGATTTAAGTGGTGAGACCGCAGGTCATTTATTTAATTCGTTGTCATCAAAATTATCCGAATTAGGTTTAGAAATAAAAGACGTAATAGGATTCGCTGCTGATACTACGAATGTGATGTTTGGTGAACATACTGCATTGTTGCAAAAATTAAAGAAGTAAACCCAAAGTGCTTTTTCATAAAATGTGTTTGTCACTCTGCAGCATTAAGTGTTAGCCACGCCTGTAAAATACTGCCTAGAAATTTAGAACAAATAGTAAAAGAAGTATATGGATATTTTTCTCAAAGCAGCAAGCGTCAAAGAGAAATTGCTGAGTTCCAAAATTAGACACTGAAAATCACAGAATTTTGCGTCTTTACGATATAAGGTGGCTTTCACTTCATGCCTGTATTAGTAGAATAATTGAGCAGTGGAGGGCATTGCAATTGTTCTTTCAAGACCAATACTTGAGTGATTGCAATATGTCATCAGAATTTTTATTTAATTCTTTTATCACTGATATAAACCAATTGTACTTTTACTTTTTAGACTACATTTTGCCGATTGTAAACAAATTTAACATAATTTTTCAAGGCGACTATCCGTGCATTGATAGACTGTATGATGATGCATCTAGTATGTACTTGTCGATTTTGGGTTGCTTCATGAAACCTAATTACATCAAACGTACGGACAATGTATTTACGTTAGACCCAAAGTCTAATGTAAATTATTTGCCATTGAAAGATATGTAATTAGGTATTCAAGTAGGCCAAGAATTAATCAAACACAGGGAAAATGTAAACATGAAAGAACAGATTGCTGAGTTTTTCAGAACGTGCCAATAATTTGTAATTGAGTTGAGCACGCAATTGAAATCACGTTTGCCTTTTGAAAATCCAGTTTTTCGAGAACTAAAATTTCTTGACCCACACACTGCCGTGTATAAAGAATTTCGCAGTTTACGAAATGTGATAGAAACTTTCCCATGCGAAGTACAGCCAGAATAAATGCAGTTAATTGACGAAGAATATAGAACCCTAAAGTTTGATCGCGAAGTAAGTGATTTGTTACAATCTTCCAGCACTGGCTCACCCATCTCGTGTGAAAAAATTTGGGTGGAAGTTGGGAAAATTTCTAACAGTGATGGCATGTTAAAATACAAAAATATAACTAGTTTTAGTAAATCTCTTCTATGTATACCGGTGTATGCTGCATGCGAGCGCATATTTTCACAGATAAATTTAATAAAAACGGACCAAAGAAACAGATTTATAAACAAAAATGTGTCAGCTATTTTAAAAACAAAGCAAGGTGTTAAGGATGAAGGAGGTTGTGTAAATTTTAATCCTTCGAAAAGGATGTTAAAATATAACTCTAACATTTATTGTGAGTATGAATAAATAAAACGAGTTAAGAAAATCAGTATTTTTATTGATATATAGATCTGTCCTATGTAAGTCGGTATATTTCAGTATTTTTTTGAGGTGCCTCGGTATTTTCGTAAAATTTAATCTGGTCACACTGTTACGCCCAAGGACCATTTTTGCTTCCGCCTGTCAGTGATGCCAACTTAGCTATTTTATAGCTAGATCTAGCTATTTTTGGACCCCTGTCAGCAACAATTTCTAAAAAATTGTAGCTAAAAGATTTAGCTACTTTTTTTATCAATTTTTCAACATAGCGACTTCATCTACACACTATCATTGGTGCTTGTGTGATTTTCAGTTTTATTTGTTTATCTGTGGAAGCATTTTGTAGATTCGTCAGCATTTTGAGTCAATATGTAAAAGAAAGACCATAGCGTTATAGAGCACAAAGGGCGCGCTATACGGAACACGCCCAAGAGAGGGGATTACGCCGATAGTGTCGCTTGCTGGAACATTGTGATTGTTTTTATTCGTCTCACTCTAATAATATAATTAGCTTCGTCTACATTTCACGCGTTTTGTTAGTTTTGTCTGTTGTCGTAGGTGGTTTACTGATATTCCGAGTAATTATTATTATATACCTATAACCGTTTGCGTTCGTAAAACTTGGTCATCAATTTGTGTCGTAATTATTGTAATGAAAAATGGATCTACTCAAGAAACCTAAGACTTATTCCCAAAAATACAGAACTGAGTGGGAGAACATTGAGGAATTTAACCGATAAAGCCCCAATGGCTCCGAATAGGAGCCCTCGCGGCGCGCGATTTGAAAGTAGTTATCGAATAAAAAAGTTTTTTTTGAGATTGAGAGATGACGTTATTGAGCCACGGGCCTGAGCGGTTAAAGGGTTGTTAATTAAAGGCAGCAAGTGGAAACTCGTCCAAAGTATTTTGCAGTTATTGTTGTGTGGAAATTCTGGCCAAACTATTTGACATTAAGAAACATGCTGAGACTAAAAAACATAAGCAAAAATTGGAGTTCAGAACAGATACGTACTTATAGCTTTATTTTTAGACACTCAGAACGATTAGTACCTATAGTTTAGGTTTAGCCTTTCAGATCATGATAATTTTGTACTAGTCTAGTCCAAAGGACATTATAATCAAACATATTTTTAGAGTGATTCAATAAGTAGGAAGATAATTTTGAAATTATTTTATTTGAATACTGTTGATGGCATAAATTCTTGATACAAACAATGTTGCCACTGTTGAAATTATATTACTTACCAAACATTTTGAAAAAAATCATGGTATCGTTCAAACATTAATCTCTCAAATGAACTTAGTTAAAAATAAGCAGAGAAACCGAATGAGTCTGATAACTCTAAATTCTATTCTATGTATAAGAGACTTTTTTCTTTCTACTACTCTAGTCTCATTTTTTTAACTTTGGCAACTTTTAGCTACTTTTTGGGGTAAGATAATGTGGGAATCTGGCAACTTTTTGCAAAAGATCTAGCTACAGAGATGATAGTACAGTTGGCAACACTGCCGCCTGTCACAGCTCCCTAGAGTAAATATGTTCCTTGTGTCACAGTGTCACTAGTGCTTGCTTACTGTCATTTTTTTGTTTATTTCAACTTAAAAAAAAAAATACAATCGTAGTTTTTCTAGTATAGTTAATTAATCATGAACAGTCATCTATTTACCTTGTTCTGTATTATTGTTTCTGTTAGTTCTAATACAAATGAAAAGTTTTGTAGCAAAGATGAAAAATCATGCTCTGAGGACCACAACAAATACAGCAGAGGTTACAAACTTTTTAACCCTCAATATTAGTTGAAGAACTTTATCCTAACGGCCCGCAAAGACAGCATATTATGTTGTTAGGTGACTGCAGTGCTGTTATCGGTTTCCTTCGAATTTTCAAATAAACAACCAATTTACTTCAATAACTTATCATAACAGTAAATTGTTGTGTTACTCTAGGAATTTCCCCTACTGGTCCCTATACTTGTAGTTAATGAGTTATGCAGGACCGTCTTCTATCATTAAAATACGCTAAATATTCCATATTTAACTTTCAGAAGCTAATGATAACTCTATAAAAATCAACTCAGCTGTTGACCAATATATTCCTTGTAAGGTTGAAAATTGTAGCTGCCATGCGTCAGTGATTGACCAGGACCTGGCGCCATTCAAAGATGGTATTACTAAGGAGCTATTTGACAGAGCTCGAGTAAAAGCAACCAAGTACCAGGTAATTTAAAAAACTGTTAATTTTATAGTAGAAAATATTTTTGTTTTGAGAAATAATACTTACTTATTATGTTCCAGATAATTGATGGAAAATTATACAGAGAAAATGAATGTCACTTTCCAGCAAGGTGTGCAGGAGTAGAGCACTACCTAACTGCTCTAGCACCAAACATGCCAAATTTAGAATTAGCACTAAATACCAGAGATTGGCCCCAAATCAACCAAGCATGGAACCATCCAAAAGCACCAGTATTTTCTTTCAGTAAGGTCCTGAGATTAAGATTTATTACTAAACCAAGCTTACCAACAATTGTCATGTCAGCTAAGATTGGAAGCTGCCCACAAACTATTTGGTGTGCCTAGAATGTAATAAAATCAATGGAATAAAGATATGTTATCATTTCTGGATAACATCATAAGACATTAGTTGCTTCATAAAATACACTTACTTCAGCTACATATTACAGCCCCATAAATTATTTTCAGACAAAAGATTATTATGATATAATGTATCCTGCCTGGAGTTTTTGGGAAGGTGGTCCAGCAATATCCTTGTACCCCACTGGCATAGGCAGGTGGGACAAACACAGAATCTCAATATCAGGATCTGCTGAAAAGTTAGTAATTAGTTGATGAAGGTTTTTAACAGTAATAAGGATGCACTGCACTGGTAATAAATAATTGCCTATCTCTTAAATTTTAGATTGCCTTGGGAAAAGAAAGAAAACAAAGGATTTTTCAGAGGATCCAGAACAAGTGAAGAAAGAGATGCTCTTATACTACTCTCTAGATCTGAACCTGACCTTGTTGATGCTCAGTACACAAAAAATCAAGCTTGGAAGTCTGATATGGTATATTACCTTCTTATTGATGAAGAATGTGTGTGGTTCCTTTGGCTAGCCCCATCGCTAATCTGAATTTTATTTGCGAAAATAACACTCCAAATAAAGTTAAATACAGTACGGGTCGACTTTTCAATCATCAGTCTTATATCTGAAGAATAAATATGGTGGTTTGAAATATTTTCTATGCAAAAGCTGTCAAACTTTAATCCCTCAGATAAAAGTTATCTGAGGGATTAAAGTTTGACAGCTGATCATTGAAAATGGCCCAAATGTTGTAAATTCTAAGGATAGTTTGAAGACCCTGCTAAAAATAATCTCCATTTCTGGAAACTCAGACAGTCAGAAAGAGGCACTTGCAGTATGTTGCTCATATTTTGTATCCATTATTTAATGAAGCTAAAATAAATTAATCCTATTTAATTTCAGGACACACTGTATGCACCAGCAGCGTCAGAAGTACCGTTTGAAGAACATTGTAAATATAAATACCTATTCAACTATAGAGGGGTTGCTGCTAGTTTCAGATTCAAGCATTTATTCCTCTGCAAGTCTTTAGTATTTCATGTTGGCGATCAATGGCTCGAATTCTTCTACCCATCACTAAAGCCTTGGGTGCATTATGTACCTATCAGCCCAAAAGCAACGGAAACGGAGATAAAAGAATTAATTAACTTTTTCCAAGAAAATGACGAGTTAGCAAATGAGATCGCGAATAGAGGCTTCCAACATATTTGGGATCATTTAACTGATAAGGATGTGAAATGTTACTGGCGAAAGCTTCTAAAGAAATATGCCAAACTAGTGAAGTATGATGTGGTGAAAGATGTTGATCTGAAATTAATCTCTTATTAGGATAAGGCAATATAAATGTACTTAATATTTTCTAATGTTGTTTTAGTCAAATATTTCTAGCTACATTAATAAAGCGACCAGCCTTCCGTTTCTGATATGCATGAAGATAAATGCCAGCAGGACAGTATTTTTTTCCCTACACAATTAGAATTTTGAAGAAATAAAAAAACCAGACTAAGACTAACTAAAAGTTCAAAACAAGCAGTTTTCAAGAAATCTGATGCAGTTGGTGGCAGTTATTTTAGTGCAATCTCAAATTTGATGCCATGGTAGGTACTTTTTTTTTCATGACTGACGGACGTCTGAAATTAAAAGAAAAATCCAAATCATAATATCTAGACAGATTTCCAGACTTCGGACTGCTAGGGAATGAATTATAACAAAAAAAATCCCCAGCAGTCGCGCTTGTAACCACTGGAGCAACAAAGCAAAACCTCGATTTTATAAATAAATACGTATTTGAAGATAGAAATGTACATACATGATACGGGTATTTGGGTATTACAGACTACAGCTGCAAAAATAAACTTGAAAATAAAAATAATTGGATTTATTTATGAAATACATACATATCGTCATCGTAAAATATTACTTTTGAGCTGTTACATATCAATCTCTGTAAATTTCATGTCGTTACAAAAATATTTATAAACGTAGGTACCTAACAGTAAAGCTTATAAAATACATAATAATCTACAAAATAATATAGTGGGCTACTATAAAATAAAGTGATAAAAACATTATCCATATATCAACTCAATCGGAGGCGGAAGAGCGGGTGGTCCTAGCCAGTTTAAAAATGGAATAACACCATTTAAAATTCACAAATTTTTGAAAACACCAAAGCTAGGCCGCACCTGCCATTAGAACGCAACGTAACCATTTGAGTCAAACTAGCTTCTTCTCCACATGAGTATTTATATAGATTTCAATACCCATTCCCAAACATGTCCATCAGTCTCAAGTCACACCAATGTAAATCGTATGATAGATTATATAAAAAAACCGGCCAAGTGCGTGGCGGACCACGCACAATGAAGAGTTCCGTAGTTGGGAAGTTTGGATGAATTTATCCCAAAAACAAAGTTAACATTGTAGTTGAAAAACATGTTCTCCCATACATCGATATACGTTATAGTCAATTCTCCAACTGCAAATTTAAGTTGGTCGACTATTACTCGTTCACTTGCCAAAAATTAGCACTTTAAAGCTTAATATTACGCAACAGGATCCTTGAATCGAAAAATGGTGTTCACAGATCCGCAATATTTGAACGACCTATCCAACTATAGGTACCCCACAATGGAAAACACGAAAAAAAAATTACATCCCCACATTACGTGCAAGGGAGACCTAAAAACGTTCTTTTTTCAAGATTTTATTTTACCACTGTCGACGTAATTAATATGTATACCTATGCCAAATAACAGCTTTCTAGTACGAAGCGTCTCTGAGCTACAGTGGGGACAGACAGACAGACGGACATGGCGAAACTATAAAGGTTCCTTGTTTACTTCGGAACCCTAAAAGGCACTTTTTGACCAAAAAAGTTTTTATCGCATTGTGCGTTTGTTCCATTTGATTCTATTTCATGTTGAGAAACACACACAATGGTTCTTTTAGACGTAATATATTTTATCGTGCAATCAGCAGCACCATAAATGACATAAAATCAGGAAATACAAAAGTCTTATCATCCGAACAACCAGTAAAACCATCATTAATATTAAAAAACTTACTGGTTCTGTACAATGAGTTCGCAACAACCAGCACGATATGACAATAACTCTGGAAATAACTAGTTATTCACATTTATAAGCACCATTTAATTAAGATCAGGCATACAAGCACTATTTAATTCTTTTTTATTAGAAATAATACATGTTTTTCTTTCTTTTTTTTGTTACATATTTATATATAGAAATTAGGAATCATTCTTAGTGTTGCTAGGTTGGAAACACTTGGACTTATAATCTGAAAATAAACCGTTTGATTACTTAAAAATATCTATAGACAAATTTTATATGTATTGATGTACTTATCTAGTTACCAGTAGTAAAAGGCAATGTAAAAAAAAACAATGTCTTTTACCACCAAGTCAAGTGTTCTAAATTCAAGTTTATTTAGAAGTTAATTTACGCTCGAGTTGATCAGCGATGGCTAAGAGGAAGTCTTCGGTGTGTAAGTACATGCCCTCTTTAGTGTCCTTCAGTCCGTGGATGCAGATTACCAAGTCCTTGGTCATTTTGCCGCCGTCGATGGTTTCAACACAAGCCTGCAAAAGTAGTTAAACATTTTTAGAATATTGTAAAGTCCATCTACTTTATTCTTTCTTAGTTCTGCCAACGAGAGCATTTACAAAAAGAGTGCAAATGGACAGGGCCTGGCCCTGTATTGACTAGTATTGTGCCGCCGCGTTAGACTCATCCAGGGGGGTAACCATCACCTCTTATAGCAGTATTATTATAATATTACTTCAAAGTGGGAAAGTGATGGAGCTATACAGGACTTATAGCTCCATCTCTTTCTCACGCTAAAGTAATATTGAAATAATACTGCTATAAGAGGTGATGGTTACCCCCCAGGAGACTGTTTTACAATTATCTTTTAATTATAGTGTGACGTGACGACCCTGTCCTTTGATAATTTCAAAGGTCTACCAATAAAGGCAATGAACCAATAGACATAGTAGGTAAATAATAATTCTCATAAGTATTGTTAAATTGAAACATTTTTTTATATGCATAATAATGCCACGAAACTGGTCGTGAACTGAGTAAAAATAGCCTTGAATACTTTTGGAAAAATGTCCAAAAAATTATAAACCGTAACATTTCGGCAATTCCGAAATATCGGAGAAGAAATCGGCGATTTACGACCATTTATGGCGATTTCATAGTATAACATCACCAGAACCACTTAGTTCAGTAACTATCTGACATTTAAGTTTAATAAAATAAATCCTGCTTGTTGTAAAATACCGTGAAGAGACCCAGAGAGCCAATAATCCTACTTGTTGCAGAATATTTCAAAGAGTATTGAGTCATACTGTGAAATAAAAACGCGGGTGTCGTTCGCAAGTCTGTGTCAACGACCCTGTTTTAAACAAGATCTTCTTGTTTTTCCACTTTTACGACCGAAACTGGACAAGTCGCGTTTAATTGGGTACTCGGGTTTTTGGAAACTACTTCAACGATCGATATTTGCAAACACATAATATCTGTTTTCAAATATCAATCAACTGCCAGATTATCTAAATTAGATTTTCCCCGCCTTTATGATTGCCTACTGTGATAGTTTAAATAATTTCATTTATCATGTGCAAATTGCAAATGTTTGATAACAAGAACAGGAAGAGTCGTGGCGTTGACTTGTTTACTACATTCTTGCTGATAAGGAAGGTTTTTTTTTGGTTCTTAGATACCTAGTCTGATTAAAAAATCTTATCTCCGAATGTATAAGTTAGTTTTTCCTGTAGCAATATTTTGCTGAACGTAACAAACACACATTTTATAATATTATGTTCATGACAAATATCTTTATTAATAATGTTTTCCTTGACTTCCCACGACACGATTTTGATCCCTGAGTACAGAGATGACATAATATTTAGTTAGGACTTGCTACTGTTTATATTATTGGTATCTCTGAATCTGAAGCCTTTCCAAAAGCGGCCAAGTGCAAGGGCACAATTGCACATGCACCCATTAACTTCTCTACCCACAGAATCCGAGTAACCCATGGTTTTCGAAAGTCAATTTTTAGACTGGCTGTTGTTATCTTAGACAGTCTATCACGCGGAAGAGCTAACACGAATATGAACAGCAAAACGCCCAAACCCTTCATATACAATGATGCTGATCAGCATGTGGATTCTGTATAAATCTCACCGTGAAAACTCGCGTGGAGTGAGCTTCAGTGTTATCCCACCGATGCGAGGGAGTGACCAAGCATTACATTTATAATCATAATCGAGATTTTAATAATATTTTTATGCTAATTCTATTGATCATTTTATGTGTTGAAACGTTACTATTTAGGGTTTTTTTTTTTTAAATAAAATAGCAAAACAAAAATTCAGTCAGAAACTCAATTTGGTTTTTTAATTCCAAAAGGTTTGGTAATAGTCGCAGCCGCCATCTTGCTTTTTAGATTTTACCTCACTATCGGCTTTAACACCCCTGAAAACCATAAGCACGACACCCATGATGAAAAATCTGAACATTTTCGCAGCCGCCATCTTGCTTTTTAATTTTGACCACACTATCGGCTTTAACACCCCCGAAAACCATTAAAACGACACCCATGATGAAAAATCTGAACATTTTCGCAGCCGCCATCTTGCTTTTTACCACCTCAGTATCAAACTCAAAGCATTTATTTCAATTAAACCATTTACAGGCACTTTTGAACTGTCAAGGAGTTTCACTTTTGAATTAATAACAGAAGCGCGGCGTGATTTTATCACTTCACCCGATTCTCGTAACCATAGTAACCACCCGCACCGAAGTGAATCGGCTAGGTGAAGTGAGTCGGTAAACGCGAGTACGACACTCGCGCTCGTTGCCATAGCAACATCACTTCACTTGGGCTGTATGAAGTGAGCCTAGCCGCCCGCTGGCCGGTGCGCGCGCTGCGCGAGTGTCAGTTGAACTGTTGAATTTTGTTATAGTATTGATGACGGTGATTTTATGAATACTATTTTATTATTGGCAACGCGTAGGTCGGTATAATTTACCTACCTAAAATAAAATATTAGAAAGGTACTTATTAAATAATCCGCACGTTTTTTATTCAAATGGCTTATGTATGTACACAGACACACACATCGTTTAGTTAGGTTTCCACATAGTTTGTGAGGGGATAAATTCTATGGTCCATCAGCCAGGCACACTTTTAGCACTCGATCACTTGACACACTTGATTATAAAGAAAGAAAAATATTTTATTTGGGAGAAGCACAAGAAACACAAAAAGTAAAAGAAAAAGGAGCATTTAAAACTAAACTTCGAATAAACAAAAACCAACAAAGAAAATCAATAAAAACGACTTGTGTGACGCCAAAAAGGCTCCTATCTCAGCATAACTATCATCTAACTATTATCTCTTCTTATTTAATAGATTCGGGTTAATAACAACGCTGAATAATTTCGCACAGTCTTTAGTCGATTCAATCCACTATCGCTTCTTCAAAACACATCGCGGTTGGGTCACGGGATTGCGTTTATTTAATCAGTTAAAACACATCGCGATTGGGTCATGGGATTGCGTTTATTTAACTGATTATGATCAATAGAATCAGGGGCGTGCCGTCCATAGAGGCAATTAGGCCTAGCCTACCCTACCAGCAACGCCAAATGCATCATTTTATTTTAACTATGTAATACAATAATACAAAATATATAAAAAAAAAGTTAAACTCCTGTTAAAACTCTTATAGCAACTTGTCGCAGACGCCACGTGACTCACAGTTCGACGGAGCTTACGTACGCAAGGCAAGGATTCGTTTCGCCTACATTTCGTTCATAAATTTACGCACACTCGTGTATATTTTCGTGTGTATGAACGCCACACAATAGTGAAATGGTTTAAATTAGGGGCGTAACTCCGGCGGTAGGAGCTTGGTCCTCATTGGCTGTGTGAAAAGTGAAGATTTAATGAATGAAAAATATTGAAGACCAGGGTTCCCAATTTTTGGACAATTCCCCGAATTGCGGGGAAGTTTCCTTCATGACTACCAGACTACTAGAGACAATTAAAAAAAAAGGGTGGTATTGTTGAATTTATACCTTCCAAAAAAATATAAATTGTAAGGAATAGCAAAAGCCCTATAAAAGTAATTAAAAACTTCATAATTTTTTATTTTTTCTCTTATTTGGGAAATTTCGCTTGGTTTGTGGGGAGTTAGGAAAATAAGTTTCGACAACACAGTCCAGTGTGTCAGTGTTATCCGGCAAAATATGATAGTCCCTTTTGTGGAAGAACACGGTATGACAGTGATACAATTTTAATCTGTAGTGTTTGTTTCATGTGACAGTGACACGTAATTTATATGTGATCTTGAATGTTTTGCTGTTTTAGATCTTATTAAGTTATAAGTAATTGGTTTTGAAACGTAAAGTAGTGTAAAGAATATGTGTTGTGTTGGAATGGTGTTCTGTTGTGAAGTTTGCGCCGATAATGTGTTGGTTAGGTTAGGTTAGTCGCACTTGTCGTTTAATGATAAGATTCAAGTTGTGTCTAAAGGTAGATGTGTGCCCGAATTACGAGAATTAATCCAAAAATATGATAATTCATGACTTCGGATATCTTGCAAGTGACGTGTTCTGTAATTATCACACACCCACTTGGTTATGACATTTGAGGTGGCCGAATCTTTCTTCTGTTTGCATCGTTAGAAAATCGTTTTTAAACCTTGAATAATGTGGTGAGTTCTTGTATGTAGAGCCGCGCTGTGATGTTGCGCGAATTAGTTTTTTTTTTGGTGTCAGTATGCATGGCCTACCCTCTGTGGAGAACCGCTGCACGCCACTGAATAGAATTAGCATAAAAATATTATTAAAATCTCGATTATGATTATAAATGTAATCCTTGGTCCATCCCTAGTATCAGGTGGGATGACACTGACAGTTCACTCCACGTTCACTTCACTTAAGTTTTCACGGTGAGAAGGTTACAGAATAGCACTGCTGCTCTCTTGTATTATTAAATACTTTACGCACACAAATTTACAGAGGCGGACTTAATGCCATAGGCATTTTCTACCAGTCCACCTTTGGGTGATGCAGAGACAGACAGTGGTAGGTGCAATAACGAAACCTGTGGAATAAATATTTATTAAAATATAAGTACATACATACATATACCTAATTATACATAAATATAAGACCAAATAAATACACGAATATACTAAACAGATAAGACAAACAATGGGAAAACATTACCGTTGTGATGATACTGCCAGCTTCTTACGAATGTGCTCGCGAATTTTAATTTTAAAGGATAATCGGTTGGTTGCCATCCTGATTTCCTGGGGGACCGCATTCCACAGAGAGATAGACTGAACAAAGAAGAAAGAGTGAATAAAGTCAGTGCGGTGAGTGGGACATTGAAGAAGACGATTGTGTGATGAACGTAGATTTTTACTATGGTTCGCGCAAAAGTACTGAAAGTGGGGGGCGAGATAACTAGGGGAAGAGGGAGAGTCAAGAAATGAAAACAAGGTGGTCAGCGCCCTTTGCTCTCTGCGCTGGCGTATGGGCAACCTCTTTAGAAGCGATCAATGCGCAGAGACATGATCATATTTACGCAGATTGAAAACGAATCGAATGCAGTTATTGAGAAGACGGTCTAGCTTGTCGAGGAGGTCTGCATTCAGGTCATAGTAGCACACATCGCCATAATCGATGATAGAGAAAATTAGGGACTGCACAAGCATTGTCTTGGTACTTGATGGTAATAAATTTTTCAGTCAGTATAAAGCCCGCAGTGTTCCAGTGACCTTCTGGCTCACCCTAGCGACTTGAGTACGCCAGTTCAGGGTATAGTCGATGTGCAAGCCTAGGTCTTTCACGTCAGTACTAAACGGAACAATCGTGCCATTGAAGAGAACAGGTGGCAAAGTTGAACCATCCGCACTACCAATACTACGATGACTCCCAATGATGATCGCCTGACACTTATTAGGATTTACTGCAACACCAAATCTATCAGACCAGGTTTTAATGGCTGTCAAGTCCCTATTTAACTTTTCAATAGTGTCAGGTATTTCATCAACCCTCCCTTGACAGTACAACTGCAAGTCATCTGCATACAGATGATACGCACACTGAAGCTCGGAAGTTATAAGATTGATAAAAATAGAAAAGAAGAGGAGAAAGAATACCGCCTTGAGGAACGCCAGCTTCCAAATCACGTCAGCATGATGAAGAATCCCCAACATGAACGGACTGCTGTCGTTCCTAAAGTTAAGAGAAGAACCATTCCAGTGCTTCGGGAGAGACCATAACATAGGAAAGAATAGCTAACAGGATGTCGTCACTAACGGTGTTGAAGGCATTCGAGAAATCAACCAAAATCAACGCCATATACCAAAGGGTATATGGCGTGAGCGGACAAATTATTCAGATAACAGATCGTCTTGAAGACCTAGACAAGAAGCGGTAAATACGCAAAAATCGCCCAAAGCCTTCATATACAATGATGCTGATCAGCTCTACTGTATACAGTGTGAGCGGGTTTTCAAGTCCAAATTTGGTTTTCCTAGTCATCAGAGAGCTCACGAAAGGAAAGAAAATTAGTCTGGGTCGCTATCGCCGGATACGGTGAAGAGGACTTAGATAATATATTCAGATTACTATTAAGATAACTTACATCTTCAAGCGCGAGTGCGAACCGCCCAAGATCGGGCGTGTCATCCAGCTTGGCGCGGTGCAGCAGACCTCTAGTCCACGCGTATATGGAAGCCACCGGGTTGGTGGAGGTCGGCTTGCCTTGTTGGTGCATGCGGTAGTGACGTGTCACCGTGCCGTGCGCTGCCTCGGACTCCACTGTGCGCCCGTCAGGGCACATGAGTACTGACGTCATCATGCCCAGGGAGCCGTAACCCTGTATGGAATAATGTTACTTTTATAGCATCCTAGAGAACTCGAGGAATATGTGTGGTCGAATTTAATAGACTGTAGTGTAGCGCTAAGATAGCAAACTCTTCATACATACGTATTATACAGGTGATTCATTAAGATACATTGCTCTACTTTTTCTCTAACACGAGAGTTTAGATATGTCTGGACTTAAAATAGAATGTTCAGCTTGTTTATTCACGCAGGTGTAGTTATAAATTACCAAAATCAACTAGTTCATGTTAAACACGTTTACAACTGTTTCAAATGTTTGTATTGGCAAGCCACAATAATATTAATCACATAATATTGCGAGAATCTGTTTTAAGTTAGTAAAATTTAGCTTACAAGACGGCTATCGACATAAGCCTTGACAGTACGAATGAACTTGTCTAGCGGAATGACCCCTCTACGGGTATTATCGCTAATCGACCTTCCTGGCAAAGCAGATAATTGAGTCTAGTCTGTATACGTGCTCTAAAGCATGGCAAATGTACGTAATCAGAATCTAAAATATTAAACCGAACGGACTGTACAAAATGATCTGACCAACTAAGAAAATTAAACTAAGAGTTAGTTTACTAAGAACTAAGAGTTGGTCACCTCAATGAAAAGATTTTTTCAAAATAAACACAGTAGGTACGCAATAACTGCCATTCTGTTAAGGTTAAGATTAAGAATTTTATCCAATTGATTAAGGGTTTTTCTTCGTACTTATTCATTGTGTGGGTGCGTGTCATTTTGAACAGTCCGAGTCTGTTTGTCCCTATATTTTTGACGATAACTGTACGTGTATAGGCCTGCGCAGACGAGGGACTTTTGTCCGGGAACAAAAGTCCCTCGTCTGTGCAGGTCTTAAAATGTACAATGAATTCTAATAAACAATTGTTATTAAAGTAATTGACACATATATGTGGCGTACAAAGATAACAACAATAAAACTACACCATATAGTGTTCTTTTGATAACATTGTTTTATCAAAACACAAAATTTTAGCGCATTCTGGTTAACAACTGGATATTGCTTGTTGTAATCAAAAAGAAAAGGTAGTATTTCTATTACGTTTCTTCTTCGCTACTTGCGTAGTGTTATTTATCTTGCGCCTATAAGCATAAAATCTCTTTGGGCGACGGGTTGTAGAGGATTTCCGAACAAATGAGAGGTCAGCTTATACTGGAAATGTATAGCGTGATATGTACCCGTGTGTACGTTCTTTCGTTCGGAAAGTTCTAGATTAGAAAGGGCTAAATAAAGTACAAACCTGAGCGACTACGTCAGACTGCACGTCACCGTCATAGTTCTTGCAGGCCCACACGAACCCACCCGAGCCCTTGATCGCCTGCGCCACCATATCGTCGATCAACCGGTGCTCATACCATATCTTCGCGTCTTCGTACTGCTTCTTGTAATCACTAGTAATCAACGATAAAAGACTTATTGCAACGGATTCAATTTTGATTTGATTTGATTAAATTTTCCCATGCGGATTTTAATCTCCAAATCAGTGGCCAAACATTACTAAGTATTTATTACCAGGCTGCGCAACGCAAAGGAGGGTGGTAATGTGTTTATCAGCCCATGTATGTATGTTCCTTTGTGGACTCGAGACCAAAGACCCAGGCCGTGGGTCGATTTTGATGATTTTTACGTCAATCGATTTGTCTTTATCTTGTGAGTGTCACTAAACCCATGACAGTATTCAAAATTCAATATGGCGACTACCAGACGCCATAATTATTGTGAAATAGAAAAAAAAAAGTCGACGAACTATGTCAAGTGGCGTATCATTGAATAGGTTTTTGAAAATAATTTTAAATTTTGAATGACCATTTAGGATCTATAACGGTTTAAAGTTGGTTAGCAACCATACTCACAAAAATTTACAAAACTTATAATAAAGCTGTGATAAAGTTCTTATGTAATCGTATAATAGGTCCTTATTAATGGGAAGAATAATTATTAAAAAGTTTAAAATAAAAAAGTAATTTGAAACCTCGAAGCGGTCAGAAGTAATTTAAAATAGGTAGGTATTTATTGTTAAATTTAAAAAGATGCCTCCGACTATATGCGATTGTTTACGAGTATATGGATTTAGAAACAGGTCATCTTGTTTCCATCTTTTTTTAAAGTTCACTTTTAACGCAGTCGGGTATTTTAATAAATCAATTATTGTTTTTTAATACCTTTGATAAACTTCTTCGAAAATGTCTTTGAAGCGGCCGTCGTACTTCTTGAGAATAGTGTTCTTAGTAGACAAATACAAAGGCCATTTCTTCTGCAACGCCACCTGATCAAAGACAATACTCATTTATGACGTGCATGCATATTAACGAGTGCAAATAGTAATGTATAGAATCATTGATAGAGTTTGTGTTCGCTATGTATTAAGATTAATTGAAGCAAGGTCGCGTTGACCTAACAATTAAACTGATCGACAGTTTGCCCCCAGTACTTACCTACGTCATATTAATATTTTTATTTTTCTCGATTCACTGTTAGTTCAATAAACAAGTTGGAAAACAAAACGAATGAATAACCTTTCAATAATGTAAACTATTTTTAACTTGATAAAGCATTCTTGAAGTCCGGGTTAATGGGTTCAAATTAAAATAATCTTATCTACATCTCTAACCATAGAAAATGCGTATATATTCAAACCTGGAAACTAGAATGAGCAAAGGCACGGATGGACTCGTCAGTGTTGTACATTGCCATGGCAACACCCGGTCCCTTGAAGTCATACAGCTGCCGCCTATCCACTGTTCCATCTTCTGCTGTGTAGACTAACTCCACCTTACAAATAAAACATGTATCAGGCACATCGAAATTACAAAAATATTAAAGCAATAATACTTCCGCCAAGCTAACCTCCCCCTCGGCAGCTTCAAGGCGTATAATACGCCTTGTTTAGCTTTTGTACAAAATGTATTAAGGCTCCTACATATTGGCGCGACTTGTCGCGCGACGCGACGCGACACAAAGACACCGCGTGTAGCGCTACAAGCGGTGCCTTTGTGTCGCGTCGCGTCGCGCGACAAGTCGCGCCAGTATGTAGGAGCCTTTATTATATGCTATAAATCAATAGCAATATGCTTTTTTTACCTTTCCAGGTTTCGGTATGACTAAATCCTGTGCCTTATACTGGTCGCCGTGTGCGTGACGGCCAATGACCATGGCCTTAGTCCAGCCAGGAATGACTCTTGGGATGCTCTTGCAAAGGATAGGCTCACGGAACACTGTGCCGCCCAGAATGTTACGAATCGTCCCGTTCGGACTCAGCCACATCTTTTTTAACTTGAACTCTAAAATATAAAAAACAACTTACGTTTCTAATCTTCACATTAAGATTCAGTATGTGTATTACATACTAATTAAATTAGACATGGATTGGTATTATGTATACAATTCACATACACTAAGAGTTGAAAGAGAATCTAGGGTTATTGACACTAATCTAGTGGACATAGCTAAAGTGAGATTATGTATCTTTGTGTTTCTTAGGATATGCTAATAAATGATGATGCTGTGGGAGTCGAACCTTCGACCCACAGCCAAAGGGTAGAAATTACAACATTGTACACGTGCCATTTGGTTCATAGTACCTAATTGATATTATACAATATAATACAAAATAATAAGTGATGATAGCTTTGAAAATATTGTTAGGCATAATAATTTGTTTATAACATTTTATGCGATTTTTTTTCGACTACCTACCGCCTAGCACGTACAGGCTTGTCTTATCACAATTTGTGTGATAGCTTTGAAATAATACCTAACCCGTAATTATAAGTAGACTATAAAGTTAGTACCGAATAGTAAATAAATTATCAAAATCCTACGCTGCAGGAAAAAGGTCTTCTTCCCTCATTTCCCAGTGTACAGCGATCCCATCCCGGAATCCAGCAGAGTTATACTAGTACAAAAATTTAAATAAATGCAAGCAGTATACCTTCAACTCTTTGCTCATCAGGAGTAATGGTGGCGCACTTGATTCCCACATTGTGCTTGAGGATGGCGTGTGCCGCGTCAATAGTAACTTGGTCTTCAGTGGCGTCGCGGTGAGGCAAACCCAGGTCGTAGTACAAGCAATCCAACTGTAGAATTATGATATGTAAATCTAATAAATTTTTTCGTAGTCTTATGCTAAACTGAATGGGATGTACAGCCTCCACGAGAGGTGATACCTAAAGTACTACAGTATTACCACCATTATGAATATGAATGGCTAAGGGCTATGCCTACCCTTACACACATGTAAGGGTAGGCATGATGCGGCAAAGACTGGGCGGGAAAATATACATTCGATTACACCGTGGCTTTATCTACAATTCTACATAGTAAACTAGCTTTAGCCTGCGGCGCGGCGGCGTCGCCCGAGTGGATATCCCACGGGAACGTACTACCAGGATTAAAAGTAGTAAACCCTATGTGAAAGATATGTAGTTTTTAAGTTTATCCATTACAAACAAACAAAAAACTATAATATTAAGTATATATAATATATGTATATACATTTATAATATAGTAATAACAATCGTATAGAAAACCGGCCAAGTGCGTGTCGGACCGCGCACAATGAAGAGTTCCGTAGTTGGGATGAATTTATCCCAAGAACAAACTTAACATTGTACATAGTTGAAAACATGTTCTCCCATATGTATGGGAGAACATGTTTTTGTAGTCGACCAACTTACATTTGCATCCAACTGCAAATGTAAGTTGGTCGTCTATTACTCGTTAACTTGTAAAGCCTACTTAGCTGTGATAGTTTTCCTTTTAACTTTGTTATACATACTGTGTAGCCGTGCCGTGTTTTTTTTTCACATATCCAAAAACAACTATAGCTAACTCTAGCAAAAATTTGCACTTTAAATCTTAATATTACGCAAACGGATACCTAAATCAAAGAATGGTTTTCACAGAACCGCAATATTTTTGAACGGCCTATGCAACGATACCCCATATTATGGGATAGACGACAAAAACGACATCATCCCCACTTTACGTGCAGCCGAAGTACTCTACAAATTTATTTTTTCAAGATTTATTTTACCAGTTGTCGGTGTGATTAGTATCCTGCCAAATAACAGCTTTCTAGTACTAAGAGTTTCGGAGCTAAACCGCGGAAAAACAGACAGACGGGCATGGCAGATGGACATGTTGACTACGGAACCCTAAACATGAAATGCTGTTCGTTGGTAAGAGACTCACTTCAGAACGACTGGACCGATGTGGCAAAATTTTGCATATAATAACATGAAATCACGCCTTGCTTCCCCGAAGGATTAGGCAGAGGTGTACCTACCTGGTAGTACACCCACATTTCGCCAGTTATGTTTAAGTCCCATGTACTAAGGGGCGAGCCTATTGCCATCAACCGGGCACAAATCCAGACTACGGGCTGCTTCTGGGAAATTCCAGATAGAAAAACCCAATTACACTTTGCCCTACCCGGGAATCGAACCCAGGACCTCATGCTCAGCTGTAGCGCTTGCGACCACTAGATCAACGAGGTAGTTTTGTTTTATTATGTTCGTAATACTCCGAATCAGGTTCATAAAGAAAAAAATTGTTAAAATGAGCCGGGAAGATGCGGGAAAACTGAACTGATAACTGAAAACTGATGTCGCTTTTTCTATGGGAATTCGTCAGCTAGTTTTTATACAGTTTTGGCTTTGCCGAATCAAACCTACCCGAACAAGTGGTACGCTTTTTTTTGGATGGGAAATCATCAAATAACTTCTCCCGCTCTGGGCGGAGCGGGAGGGTGTGTCAGACTCTTACTGACTAAAACCCACCCGTATTCCTTCCGTTGGCCACAGGCAACGGAAGGAATACGGGTTGGTTTTACAACACATTGCGGGGACCTCGGTGACCCATTAATACCTTCCCGCGACCCCGGCTGGGGCACGCTTAATATTCTTACCACGGCGTGGGCTTTTTACTGTTATAATTTGCGCCAATAAGAGATTAGAGGATGAAGTATGAGTCCTATGTCATTAGCATTGTGTAGGTCCAGTAATGTAATGTGTGTTACACATTCAACTTGATGCCATGTAGGTACTTTATATTTACAGGCCATTATATTATGGCCGTAATGTAATCAAATGGCAACCCTCTTCTAAATCAACTATCTGACCTGCATAGATCAGATCTGAACATCTGCTTTGCACCATGAAGACGGTCAAGGTCATTGTTATCTGGACATAAACATTCTTAATGTTAGCATACACAATAATCGACTGTTTAACTAATATTATTTGTGGGTTGCAACATTGTTATTTTAAATAGTTGATCTTTTTTTAATGTTGGTAACACGGGGTTGACAGAAAGGTGACAAAAAGGCGGGGGAAAGAAAAATAATTTTTGGGGCTTCTTGGAAAAAACAAAACGACGTGGTGGTCTCGTGTTACAATTTATGGTGAAAAGTATCAATAAAGCGATTTATTAATGTATTCGAGTGTCTAATTCCTTCAAGTCAGAAGTGTGCTAAAGTTTATCTACGTGCCTGATGCTGCGGTTTCCTGGAACAAGGTCAGATCTGAACGTATTACTTCGTTTCGTCGTGATTTTGCGACGACCTTGTTGTTCTAAAACGAGCATAAGCAAGCACGCGTGTGCTTGAAAAAAAGAAACAAGGCTCAAACATTATTAGTGATCGTTGGGGAGTACATACCTAGTGAAAGTGATACCAGTTTTGGTTGTTTATTTACATGTTGATGTACCTAATCAAAGACAATTTCGTTTATTAATTGGTTACTGAAGCGAATGCATGTATAAAATGGACTTTGAATAGTCCATAATTGTGATGGTATTATTATTTTAAGTATTACCCATCGTTTGAAATATCTGGTTGCTGGTTGAAGTGCATAAATGGTTATTTGAATAACTTGAACTACAAATGAACTTCAGTTGAATATATTATTTTCTATTGTTAGATAACTATAAAATAGTGAATACTTATTAATATTATTACTATGTATCTAGTTATTTAGATTTGTTGTTGGTGTATTTAAATAATTTGGATTTTATTTTGAATCACTCTAAATCGGTTAACGCGATAATGGGTAATTGTAAGCGAAGGCGACGTGACTCAAGTAGTGATAGTTCGTCTGTTTATAGTAGTGATAGTGATGATCACCACCACAGGTCACGGCATAGTAGAAAGCGACATCGTCATAAAAAGCATAGCAGTAGCCATAGGCAACATAGTAAGAGAACTAGGAAACAAAGGCGTTCTAAACTTCATGACATAGGATCTTCTCGAAATAGTCCTACTCGTGAATCAACTAAAACCCCTCCGTTGACTTCCTCCACACCATTACGTGCAGTAATTAATGAGACTACTCCTGATTTATTAAATAATAATAATTTATTGAACAATATTCCATTAAATATGAATAACCCCATCGGTAATTCTGTGGCACAACCAGTCTCCAATTTCTGGGCTCAAAACAACTTTCCGGTTGCTTTTAGTGTTGTACCCGAATTCGACCCAAGTGATAATAGCCAAACAATAGAAACTTGGATTAACAAGGTCAGTGAATGTGCGCAGATTTACTCTTGGAATGATCGTCAAATATGTCACTATGCCCTTCCCAAATTAAGTGGTTTAGCCAAGAAGTGGTACCAGGGTTTACCCTCGGTACTATTTAATTGGAATGAGTGGGTTCAAAAATTAAAACAGGCTTTTCCTTCCAACGAAAATTATGGAGACCTGTTGACATCAATGCTAAGGCTTAGATGTAAGTTTGGTCAGTCTTTAGAACATTATTATTATGACAAAATGGCACTTATAAATAAATGTGAGATAACTGGCAATAAAGCAGTTGGCTGTCTAATACACGGCATTGACGACAAATTTGTACGAATGGGAGCAGGGACCTGCATGTTTAATGAACCGGAACAAATCCTAAATTACTTGCGGACAGTGTCCCAACATGACAATAATACACTTACTTCTAACTTCCGTAACCGGAATATCGCGCCACCAAAGAATTCCAATAAGGTATTTAAAGAGCAAACAAAAACCAGTACAAATGATAACATTCGATGTTTTAATTGCAACGAGCTAGGGCATATAAGTTTAAAATGTAACCAACCCATTAAGCGGTGTAACTTTTGCTTTAAATTGGGACATGATACTAAAGACTGTCGTAGAAGAAACGTAAATAACAGTGACGATTTAATTAAAACGAATACCATTACTGACCAAAATAAAACTATCTTGTGCATTACTAACAGTGAATCCGCAAATTCAAAATATTATAAAGATGTCAAAATAAATAACGTTATCCTGCAAGGATACGTTGACTTTGGTAGTAAATGTACTCTTATAAGAGAATCAAATGCAAATGTAATAGTCCATGATTGGGATATAGAAAGTTTACCCATTTTACAGGGATTCGGAAATTCCGCTGTGAAGCCATTGGGAAAGTTTATAGCAATTTTAGAAATTGGTTCAGTTAAAGCTGAAACGGAAGTTCTAGTCGTAGATGATCATTATTTACAGACAGCAATTTTAGTAGGGCAGTCTTTTACGGAAAAACCTAACGTTATTATTTTAAAAACAACAGATGAATTAGTATTTATGCATACACCAGATTTTGATGATGATGTGTTTAAGACTAAGGTATATGCAGATGGTGACAAAGTTGTAAAACCCAAAACAGTAATGCCAGTAGATGCTATTACCAATGACACATATAGTGGCGGCTTGTGGGTACAATACAGTCTTCGGATTTTACCACAGAATGAATATGCTGTTTTGTCTGGGGTTTTTGAGTATGTAGCAGGTAAAGGATATTTAATGCTAGCAAATTTATCATCTAACGATTTACATATTAAGAAAGGAACTTTATTAGCTCGGTGTCAACAATATCAAGAAATAAATAAAGAATATATAGGTTTAACAATGGAAACTAAAAATTACAAAGAGTTACCTGAGTTACCTTTATCGGATATAAAAATTAGTACGGAAGTAACAGAACAACAAAAAGTAAAGTTATTTGATTTGTTAAAAAAGTATAGGGATTGTTTTGCAATGAACTTAGGAGAGCTAGGAAAAACGAATCTAGCAAAAATGGATATTACGCTGACAGACAATAGACCAGTAGTATATAATCCGTATAGAATTTCACACAGTGAGCGTGACAACCTAAATAAAATTATTGAAGAATTATTATTAAACGGTATAATTCGCGAAAGCACTTCAGATTATTCGAGTCCTGTTATCTTAGTCAGTAAGAAAAATGGGGATAAACGGCTATGTATAGATTATAGGGCCTTAAATAGAAAAACGTTAAAAGATAAATATCCGTTGCCTCGCATCGAAGACCAACTAGACAGATTGGGAGGCAACAAGTTTTTTATAAGTCTTGACCTCATGTCAGGGTACTATCAGGTTCCCATGAGTGAAGCTAGTAAGCGATTTACTGCATTTGTAACACCAGATGGTTTGTATGAGTTTGAAAGAATGCCTTTTGGACTTGCCAATGCACCTGGTGTATTTCAAAGGACGATTAATTGTATGCTTAAGGGTAAGCAAAACTTGGCATTGGCTTATATGGATGATCTATTAGTGATATCACGTTCAATTGAAGAGGGCTTAGATAAGCTGGAAAAGGTTTTTCAATTATTAAGGTCTGCTCATCTAACATTAAATCTTAAAAAGTGCGATTTCTTTCAGACTCGTATAGATTATTTGGGCTACGAGATTAGTTCCAATGGCATCCGACCCGGGGCAGCCAAAATTCAAGCTGTAGTAGACTTCCCTCAACCTAAAAATGTTCACGAGGTTCGACAATTTGTTGGCCTTACAAGTTATTTTCGACGGTTTATTCAAAACTATTCGATAATAGCAAAACCTCTAACAATTCTTACAAAGAAAAATATTTCATGGTGTTTTAATGAACCTCAAATAAAAGCATTTAATGAATTAAAAGGTAAATTGATCACCCGACCTGTTTTGACACTAAATGACCCTGAGGCTGAATTAGAAATTCACACTGACGCTAGTAAAATCGGTATAGGAGCAATTTTGCTACAACGAGTGAATTCAGATAAAGTATTCCACCCTATAGCTTATTATAGTCGTCAAACGACACTAGATGGAAGCAAACTACACTCGTATGAGTTGGAAACTTTGGCGGTAGTTTGTGCTTTGAATAGATTTCGAGTTTATGTTTTGGGTAAATCGTTTAAAGTTGTCACTGATTGTGCCGCTATACGCAGCACTATGACAAAAAAGGATTTAATACCGAGAGTAGCACGTTGGTACATATTAATGCAGGAGTATGATTTTATTGTAGAACATCGCGATGGTAACAAGATGAGTCATGTTGATGCACTGTCACGCAACCCAAGTGTAAAGGTGGTTGATGTTTTAAAAATAGATGACGATGCGTGGTTGCGCACAGTGCAGGAACAGGATTCAGAAATACAAAGGATAATCAACATTTTGAATGATTCAGAAACAAACGACATTGTCGAGATTCATAAGAACTATACTGTCAAAAATGGCCGCTTGTACAGAATAACTAGTGATAAAAATGATGTAATCAATTTAAAGTGGGTAGTTCCAAAATCAGTCAGATGGCAAATAGTTCGTATGAATCACGATGATGTTGGCCATTTCGGTTTTGATAAGACTTACAGCAGAATTAATCAGATTTACTGGTTTAAAAAAATGAGACGTTTTATTAAAAAATATTGTAATTCTTGCTTAAATTGTGCTCACAATAAGTTGCCAGCTGGAGCTAAAGAAGGGGAGCTTCATCCAATCCCAAAAATTAATAAACCGTTTGATACACTTCATACCGATCACTGTGGTCCCTTTCCCATTAGCAAAACGAAGAATTGTCATATTTTAGTGATCATTGATGCCTACACAAAATTTATTTATATAAAGCCAGTAAAAAATGTCAAAAGTAGTACTAGTGTTCAGGTATTTACGGAATATTTCTCTCTATTTGGAGTGCCACGTCGTCTGATATCCGATCGCGGCACTAGTTTTACGAGCAAAGAGTTTTCAGATTTTATTAATAAAAGAGGCATTAAACATATCTTAAATGCGGTTGCGTCTCCCAGGGCCAATGGTCAGGTCGAGAGGTACAATCGGACTATTGTTGATGCAATAACGGCTGCCAATCATAATAAACAAGAAAATGAGTGGGATTTGTGTTTACCCCAGATACAGTGGTCTTTGAACAATACTATAAACAAATCCACTGGTCGTACTCCTTCTGAAGTGTTGTTTGGAGTTCAAACCACCGGCGTTTCGGATGGTTTCATGAATCCACTTGTCGCGGAATCTCATACCCTGTTAGATCGTGATGAAATTAGATCGGAAGCAGACTCGCGAATTCAAATAAGTCAACAAGAACAAAAAGACCGCTTTGATAAGTCGCATAAAAAACCTACCGAGTATAAAGTAGGAGATTTAGTTCGTGTAGAAAAAGACATTCGTACAGACCCTGGACACAGTCGTAAACTAATACCAAAATGTGTAGGGCCATACAGAATCTCTAAAACAATAGGCAACGATCGCTATGAAATAGAGGACACTCCTATTACTAGGAAAGAAGGTTGCAAACCATATAGGTCGGTTTATGCTGTCGATAGGTTACACCCTTGGCTTGTTTTTAATCATGATGCGATGTCGAGTGATTCAGAGTAAGAGTCAGTAATAATTATTGTTGTAGTATTGAATTAAGGTTATTTCAGATTAACAGTGAATGTAAGAATTGTGATTTGGCAATATTGCTATTATGGTCATGTAATATAATTAATTTGAAAACGAAGTTCCACTTGGGGAACATTTAATCCTAAGAGCAAATAATACAGTAAAATAATATTAATCATTAGATTTATGCCTACTTAGAGAACTGTACTAAGATAATTATTTAAGCGGTATCTAATGACTTGTATTTTATGAATAGAGAGAAAAGTATTGATTTATTAAATGCAAAAAGAGTTTAACCGATAAAGCCCCAATGGCTCCGAATAGGAGCCCTCGCGGCGCGCGATTTGAAAGTAGTTATCGAATAAAAATGTTTTTTTTGAGATTGAGAGATGACGTTATTGAGCCACGGGCCTGAGCGGTTAAAAGAATGTTCGTTATTTCTTATTAAATAATGGTAATTTGCGAATGAATGAAAGTGAAGTAACTTGTTGCTATAGTAGTCAATAATAAGTGATATGTAGTAAATAGAGAATATGATGATAATGATGATAAACGATGTTATCGATGATTAGTGAGTCGTTACAGGCGTGCATAAACGCATAATAATAAACGATGTTAGAGATTGGAGATAAAAGTGAGTCACTACAAGTGAGAGTACTTGTAGTCGATGTTTATTTATAAGAGTGAGTCACTACAAGTGAGAGTACTGGTAGTCGATGTTTAGTTATAAGAGTGAGTCACTACAAGTGAGAGTATTTGTAGTCGATGTTTAGTTATAAGAGTGAGTCACTACAAGTGAGAGTGCTTGTAGTCGATGTTTAGTTATAAGAGTGAGTCACTACAAGTGAGAGTACTTGCAGTCGATGTTTAGTTATAAGAGTGAGTCACTACAAGTGAAAGTACTTGTAGTCGATGTTTAGTAATAAGAGTGAGTCGCTACAAGTGAGAGTACTTGTAGTCGATGTTTAGTAATAAGAGTGAGTCTCTACAGGTAAGAAGGTCTGCAGACGACATTAAAAATTTAAGTGTGAATTAGTACTTAATTAATAGTAAGATGTTGTAATGTTTGTTTTCCTATGATGTTTTTTTTTTACTTTTGTTAAACGCGAGGCCGCGTTTGACGTCAGGATTAGCCGAATGTTAGCATACACAATAATCGACTGTTTAACTAATATTATTTGTGGGTTGCAACATTGTTATTTTAAATAGTTGATCTTTTTTTAATGTTGGTAACACGGGGATGACAGAAAGGTGACAAAAAGGCGGGGGAAAGAAAAATAATTTTTGGGGCTTCTTGGAAAAAACAAAACGACGTGGTGGTCTCGTGTTACAATTTATGGTGAAAAGTATCAATAAAGCGATTTATTAATGTATTCGAGTGTCTAATTCCTTCATTAATATCAAAGCACAGACATTAATTCAAATAATGCACATTTAAATATTTACTAACATAACTTAGGTAAACTAAAGAAATTTTATACACACAAGAGATAATGCTGTGCAAGACTATGTGTTACAAATGATAACTGGAGTAGTAAATGGTAACATTGGAACAATAAAACTGTGATAAGAATAGTGAGCAGCTCTAATACAAATGATAACCTGCATAGTAATGTCACACTATTGTTCAGCACCCAGTACCTACCTTCACACAAATTTTTGACGAAATAACGTCTTATAAATCGATGAACGCCGGCTGCAGGCACGAAAATGCATGACTCAGTCACGTTCCGCCTGAGCCGAGCGTGCAAGCGAGAGCGCGGAACTAGCGATAGAGAGGCACGACCGGCCTTGGCGTTCGGCTTGTGACGCATCTCTCTTTCGTTATCACGTAAAATTATCGTCCGTAAACCGAATTTACAGACAACCAATATTTTTTTTAAAGGAAAGAGGATGTCTTTTATTGTAGCTACACAACCTAAATAAAGTAACCAGCAAGCTTTCTGGAGGATCTGTTACATACTTTTAACTCTAATACGCCACCATGGCAAAATTAAATTGCTTTAGCATTTTCTCCTTTCCATTTACAAAATACATTTGATGGTAACAAGCATTTTAATCATTTTACGTTTTATCATCTCCCTTCAAAAACATGGGACATCTGATTGTATGAACTCTACCACTTCTCAACCTCTCTAAAATATACCTCATAAATTACCACTTCTGAAGATACTTTTCTTAGAGATGGACTAAGAGTGTATTGTTTTACATAAATAACAGTATTCATTTTGACTTACCTTAACATAAGGGAATATGAGCTTCTCTTTAATCATGGACCATATGATTCGGGTCATCTCGTCACCATCCATTTCAACAACAGGATTCTTAGCAACAACTCTGTTGGCCGTTCCATCTAAAAGAGCAAGGTTTTCAATATAGAATTTCTTTATACTATATGATAGAATAGCTATAACATAATAATGAAAGTTAGAACATAACGTCACCCGTATTCCCCGAAGGGTACCTATAGTACACCCACATTTCGCCAGTTATGTTTAAGTCCCATGTAATAGGGGGCGAGCCTATTGCTATCAACCGGGCACCAATCCAGACTCCAGGCTGCTACTGACCGATTCCAGATCGAAAAACACAGTAACACTTTGACCAACCTCTTATGCTCAGCAGTACTTGCGACCATAACGTTAACAATGAAGTTAGAAAAATTTAAGTAAACATAAATACAAATTAAATGTCTATTCTTAAGAATATTTTATGGTATTTTTTTATTAGTAAGTTAATAGAATCAGTGTATTGTTTCACTGCAGCAACATTCAACAATTTATTGATGGTCAAACAAAATGAAATAAGGGAAACAAAACTTAGCAGAAAAATATTCTAAAACCAGAATATCAATGGCGATTTTTGTAAACATAAGATCACCTTATTTATTGTAGTTTAAACTTAAAATTCACACTCCTAACACAGTTGCTAGGTAAGTGCTAAATTAAGAGCTATTGACGCTAATGAACAGGCACAGGCAGTAACTAATACATTACTACTAGAGTTATTAGTAGGCGGATGGGAGCATGTTACTCGTCAACAAACAAATAAACATTAATTTATACAGTTTTAAAACTACATTCTTTGACCTGTCCTTTGCATGGGCAAAGTTCTCGTTTCAATATTATTATTTTTTATTGACTGCAATCAAATAATTAGCGGCAAAATTATATCTACTGTATTATAGAAGGCCAGAAAATTTTAATTGATTAAAATAAGTTTCATTCATTTACAGTCAACTAAATACCACAGTTACCTAACCAAAAAAGTAGTCATGAATAAAACCACTTACAATTTCTTGACTTGATGGCGCTAAGTTCTGTAACATATTTCAATAACTTTCTGCTGTTGCCGGCCATTATTACAAATTAACTACGTCACGCTTTAGCTTCAATAATTTATCAAAACCAAACGATTTCTCACAATCAAACGGCAAAATCTTATAGCTGCCAAGTCGGGTACCGGCCGGGCGTGTGTATGAATGAAATGACAAGAGTTGACAAGAGTCAAGACCACAGAAGAAAAGCACACAAAGCGCAGCACACATGCACAATGAGCCAGTGTTGACAGTGGTGATACAATATTATTTTTTTATCGATTCCGTATAAATAATTTCCATATTGAGTCGTTTTGTACTATAAATATGAATATTAGATGTATAAGATATATGAATATGTATACAATAAATACCACTCATTTTTTTATGTACTTATCTTCTCTGACCGTCTTGTGGTAATAGTCAGAAGGACAGAGATGATAAAAGACATTTAACGGGTAATAGTCGACAAATTAAATTTGCAGTTGGAGAATTGACCGTAGCATATATCGATGTATGGGAGAACATATTTTTCAACTACAATGTTAATTTGGATTGAATTGAAAAAGAATTGAAAATTGAAACAAGCACTTAGCCGGTTTTTTATTGTACATTGTCTGTACATTACCATACCTGGGAACTTTCTCGTTACAGAAATATTGAAGATCAAAGTTACAACTTGATTTAACGTTTTTTTGTTTATGACATCAGAGTTTTAAATGTTATAAACTAACTTTATAATTCATAGACACATAATCAGCCTATAATGTTCCCACTGCTGGGACACAGGCCTCCTTTGTGAGAGGGACTGGACCGTAATCCACCACGCGGGCCCAGTGCGGGTTGGTAGATGTCACATGTCTTCGAATTTTTGGTTCTAGGACATGCCGGTTTCCTCACGATGTTTTCCTTCACCGTTTTGAGAGCAGTGGTGATGAAATAATTTACACGAAGTAAAGCGCCTGCCTGGGTTCGAACCTATGACCTACAACTCGTAACTCGCAACCACCACTGCTCTCGTTATAATAGACTCCCACAATCCCTGTGCCGTTGCATGCAACCATAAGCACAATGTTTTGCGTGCGTTATATTGCGCAATACCGTAAACAGCGAATTTTTACACCGAAAATAAAAGTCACTTCTCAGCCTTTATTTTTACACATAGGTACTTAGTTTGATGTACTTACAGAACGCTTAGATGACGGGTCTTTTGACGTGTGTGAGTAGTTTGGGTTAGATTTAATGTCAGATCGATCGTGCAATGCTGCATTGAGACAAAATCTACACATATTCTGATTTCTTTTAATCAGATTGATTGGATTGCATGTTGAATGACTTGATTCTCTGTTTTGTGCCATCTGAGTTACAGAAAATCTATTTTGGATACAGTCCATAGATTAGTATTGCATCGTGTTGACGTCGTGATTGTCATAGCGACGAGATATAACAGAGTTTTACGACATGTACGGTAAAGGTTTTCATAAGAAGACGAAGAACGACAACGACACGTTAGTTAGCCAACTATTAAATAAAATAAAGTGGTTGATTTTACATCGATACTTTGATTGCTGAGAACGTCACTAGAGATTTTGAGGACGCTAATGAGTGTTGTAATTTATATTTTTTCTACTATTTGCGGAGAATTTGCTAAATGATATAAAAAGAAAGCATTTTCCAGTATTCTTTTAGCTTCATGATTTGCATTGTGAACGCGAGATGACCGATTAATAATACTTACAGTTCATTACTTCCAAACTCTATCATCGAGAATGGTGCTGGCGTTAGAGTGTAAACAGACGAGCTGCATTTGAACTTCTTCGCTTGCAGTTGGCGTGCAGGTGGGATTTTCACAACCACTACGTCACGGACTGCACGCCGCCGACTGTAACGGGGCCGGTTGTAAGTTTCAATGTAGTTTCATCAACTGCATCTGAACTGCAATTTTGCAACTGGCGTGGAGTTCAATATACGTAGTTTATCAGTTTAGATGATTAGAACTAAAGATTGCATAAATAAAGACTCGTAATCTTCTTATGGTTTCATTTTTGTTGTGCTCTTACCTAACACAATTTGTATAATGTTTAAGGTTAGTATAATAAGCCTTACCTATCTATTATAATTTAAATTACAGTTGTATGTATGTTACATACACACACACATACATAAACTCACGCATTGTTCCTATGGGGGTAGGCAGAAACTATAGAGATGTATGTAAAACTTGGCAAAGTGCCTAAGGCTATTTACTCTTCTTAGTCCGGGAATGTTCGATGGTGTTTTGATACCCTTGGTGTGTAAACATGCAACGTACTGTAATGACTTAGAATTTATAAAAAGATAAAGCCCGTTCGTTGATATTTTTTTTAATATTGATAGAAAATTCACTCGAAACTGTTTTGCTTCTAAAATAAAGTAATAGTAGAAATGGAAATAATTTACAAGCAACCCCGGAAACGTCAAACGCGCATCGGTGGAGTTGGACACACACACACAGACTTCGATTCGTCCGCGTCCGCGCGTGCGTTCGCCCGCCTCGCTGATTGCTTGTTGTACGGACCGCCCGCCCGCCGGTACCAAATTGTGGTTATTCTCGTTATCGAATCGAGCGAGTAAATTGCAAATGCCATTGCCAACTTTATCGCAGTACCAGGCACGCCGGGCCGCGGGTGTCGTGTCTGGGCATTGAACAAATACCAAGAGAAATACAGAATAATTTTGCTGCCCCCATTTCAATTTTCGCTCGTGGTGGTTTTGGTTCCTCTGTCTAAATATATTACTTCGCTATCGTCTTCAACCACGAAAAGCTTCATTTCACTCATAGAAGTTTTTAACGGAGTTTGTAAAGAATTGTCGAGCAAGAGGTCTACGGACTACGCTTCGTCCACAAGTTTGGAAGCCGGCTCCGGCTTGGACGCAGGTAGGTAATTGCATGCAGTTTATGTAAGCTATATCTTATTTATATTTTGTGTCTATGCAAGGTAATAATTATTTTTTTCATTCATGAGCTCGTAAGGTTTCAACAAGTGAATGAAAAATAAAATATTTCGTTCCAGTAATTAGCCTGCTATTTATAACTTATGAATTAAATGGTTATGCTTAAGGTTTAAATTAAATGTGACCTACATTATTATCTGCATCGTAAAATTACAGAATTTTATACTCAGATCAAATTAATTGGCGTAGTTCAATCAAAATAAAAAGGTGTTATTATGTAGTAGGTACATAAACTAAGTTATCACAAACATACACGCGCGTTTCTTTATACTACGCCCCTTATCTCCTGAAGCAAATTAACTTTAAAAGCATTGTTTCAAATGGAAGTTTTGTAATTACTTTTATTATGACAAGTTGTCTGGTTAATTTATAGGCAAAACATGCTCAGTTCAAATTTTCTAAGAAAAATTAAAACATTAATTGTCTTAAAAAAAAAGTTAACAATTCACTTGTTTCCATTCATATTTTTAAAATGAAACTTGTTTTTGTAAAATTACATTGAAACATGGCATCTTTAAATACCATGCTGGATCAATGATATTGATGCCTATTGTTTATGTTTTGGATAGCCTCCTTGAGCCTGACTGTCTTGAAGTCATAAAAAGTACTAATCACAAAGAACTTCAATTAATATTAGCATTATTGTTTATGGGATCAAACATTAGCTACTCCTTCTATAACTCTGTCACATCTCCAATCTAGCATAAGAAAATACCACCAGATTATAAAAGGTTAAATTTTTTTTGTCATTGTTCAATCAGCTCAAAGCATCATAAAACATATTTAAATCAATCACATGTCTGTAGTGTTGAATAGCTTGGATATCAGTAGATAAGCAACTGTAACCGCTTGCGCGCCGCTGTCGCATCAAGTCTAGATCCCTCGCGCCCCGAACCTGAACCTTATTGCGTTATAATAGAGTTGCAAACCGCGTGGCCCCTGACTCTTATTCAGTGTCAGTGGGGACTGAAGGGTTCGGGAGTGCATCTCCTATTCGGAGACAACGGGGACTTACTGGTTAACAAAGAAATGCTATTTACAATCGGTATTTAGTACAGATACTACAAAACAAATCTAACCAGCATTAAGCAATTTTAAATCTACACAAGATATTTCCAATGCCTACAATGGACAGGAGTACTCAACATACACCACACAAGCCATTGTATTCCAGTAGCTCAATGAAATTAAATAGAAGATTGATCATATAATCTAGTAAAAAAGATTTCCCTTATTCCTATAAAAGTAATATAACAATAATTAAATTTATTTAAAGCAAGTAAACAAAATAAGCAGTTTTATAATCTCCCAAGAAAATCCAACAAAGGCATTTGACCATGTTTTGCACTAAGTTTTTCCATCCCTACAATAATTAGGGATATTATTATCAGACCATTTTATACAGTAGTATGTAGTGACAGTACCCAAGCATTTTCACTGAATGACCTAACTAAACTGTTTTTACACTTACATATCATAACATAACAACAAAACTGGTATGCTACAAGGATGTATTTCTAGGTCTTATGTTTAAAAAATATAATTTGTTAAATACATCAATTTGACACAAACATATATAACCTACCATATTAATCTTGATTTCATATTGTTTGTGTACTTGTTACAGTAATTAGCCAATATGTGTGGCTCAACAAGGTTACTGAATATCCGCAAGCCTTTGCAGCGGTCATGGCACTTCCGTCTTTCGAGTTCTTCTGCATCAGCACCCCCCACTCCAGGGGTGCCATACACTAAACTTAGCATTGGTATACCTAAAGAGATTTGGGAAAATGAAAAAAGGTATTAGATATAAATCTTAATCAAACAGTAACCCCTTCATAATAGCCAACTTGTTAATATTTTTGGAATCAAACTATTGATTTTTGGTGTATTTTCAGAGTTGCTGTAGTACCAGCAGTAGTTAGCAAATTAGTAAAGAAGGGTTTCAGTGTCAATATTGAAGAAAATGCTGGAGCTTTATCAAATTTTCCAAATAAGACTTATGAAGAGGCAGGTGCTAAACTTACCAGCTTAAAGGACACATTCCAGTCTGGTAATTAGACTATTCAAATCTAACTTCACTCTGGTATTTTAAACAATTTGTGTTCTAATGCATTTGTTCATTTCAGATATCATTTTAAAAGTCCGTCCACTAGTAGATAACGAAGTGCCAAATGTTAGAGCAGAAGGAACACTCATATCATTTTTGTATCCTGCCCAAAACCAGGAACTAATAAAGAAGCTTTCTGCTAAAAATGTGAATGCATTTGGTGAGAATTTAATTTTAAATTAATGAATCATTTTATTAGCATTTTAAATGTACATATTATTAGTGCAGAATGAACAACTTTTAATTCTTTCATTTTTGACTTGTGGCATTTAAGTGTTTTTTTTTTTTGTAGCAATGGACTGTATTCCTCGTATAAGTCGAGCCCAAGCGTTTGATGCGCTCAGCTCTATGGCAAACGTGGCTGGATACCGGGCCGTGATCGAGGCGGCGGCGCATTTCCCACGATTCTTTTCTGGTGAGCCTTTTTTTTGTATAGTTTGTTAGTCGATCGTATCGTTAACATGAGTAGCATTAAGAACAGGAAATAGGAATGGTGGTACTCTTTCATAAAGATATCCTCTATGATCACTAATTAACAGCTAAGTCTCTCTTTAGGCTTTCGATGTATCTGATTGCTATTAATTAAAGAAAGGTCACTTATAGGTCTTCTGCCAAAATTCTTGATGCATACATATTCTACATATTTATATGTAGTACATACAATCAGTAGCTGAAACCCCATAAGTGCTAGTGCAATCTAACTTATTAGGAAGAACTCTGATTACAAAATAAAATAAGTCAAATCACACGTTTATTCAGACAGACAGAAAGAAAGTACTTATTTGTTCAAATCGAAATGATACCTGATTATAGGTTTTATATCGCATCACGATAATTCTTACCGCCTATCTAGTTTAGGTGAATAACCGTGTTATCCGACAGCCCGAACAGAAGTGATGTAGGTAATTCTATAAACAAATATCTGTTACACATATTATAGGTACAGTACGCGGTTGTTAATTATTAGCACATCGACTTTTAGATAAAGTTCGCGATTGCGTGACCGTTTACAAGAACTACGTACAAATACGATTTGATTAATCGCGCGAATCCGTCATATAAACGAGCGCGACGATCGCATACTCGTGCGACAGTCGCTTTCGGTTGACCGAAATGCCGATGAAGCAAAGGTTGTTAATTAATATGGATGTGGGTTGTTAGAACAATAATGTAAATATGAGGTGGTGTGCAGGTCAGATGACGGCAGCGGGACGGGTGCCACCGTGTCGTGTGCTGGTCGTGGGCGGGGGAGTAGCGGGGCTCGCGGCGGCTGCACAGGCGCGCTGCATGGGCGCCGCCGTGCGCGCCTTCGACACGCGCCCCGCCGTGCGCGAGCAGGTCGAGAGTCTTGGCGCGCAGTTCATCACCATGGACATGAAGGTTAGAGACCACCCACACTTACGACTTGACTACACCGCGTCTCATTCGGCATTATAGCATAACAAGATCAAGGCACCTGTCCCAACCCCGACGAGGAAGCGACTAGCTATCAACGATTTTCTCGCTGAAGAAACGTACAAAAGAGTAACGCCACGGTCAGTGACGTGTAAGTAAAAGAGATTCATATATTAATAGTAATTGATCGCTGACTGTTCATACTGCCGTGCCGCGCCGCACAGTGGATCAAAAAAAGGCTCTAGAAGACATAGGAACTTAAATTTTAAAGTGTCGGTTTTGCTTGACATGGCTTCTAATAGCCAATATCTTGCTTATATATATATCTTAGGTAGAACACAATCTGGTAGGCAAATTGGCAACTTACATTTTTTGCAGAAAATGTTTATATCTCCGGAACCACAAGAATAATAGAAATATCCTTGCACGGGGTTATTTATATAACTATTTATTTATGATTTTTGAGATACTTCTTAGAACTAGATGTTCTGCGGTACTTTAAAAAAAACTTTAGCTTTTTCTTTTTTAAAAACAATGTTATGGTATAGGTAGAAATATACACGTTATGTGATGTGTTCTAGTTAACTTACAAATTAAATTTAAAAGATATATTTTGAGTGTTTATCTCGCTCGAAAATTAAAAAATAGTACAAATAACAAATGTAAAATAAATATTGTCTTTAAAGTAAAATAAAATAACGATTTTTAAATGTTATCAGAAAATTTGCAAGTCCAGCCAGGGTCATGGTGTAGACTTCTCGTTGTTAAATAGTTAGTCACATATGAACAGAGATGACACGAAACGACAATAAAAATAAATCCGAACTTATCTAATTTTCCATATTATTATCACTTTCTTCGGATTCAAATTCTGAATCAGTAGAATAACCGTGTGCAAGGATATTTCTATTATTCTTGCGGTTCCGGAGATATAAACATTTTTTATACCAGCTCCGTACATATTTTTTGGAAAAAAAATAAGTTGCCAATTTGCCTAATAGATTGTATCCAATGATATAGTTATTTAAGCATGATATTGGCTATTAGAAGCTATTTCAACCAAAAAACCGACACTTTAAAATTTAAGCTCCTATGTCTTCTAGGGCCGTTTCTCGATCCACTGTGCGGCGGTGAGTACTCGCGATGCACACTCGGTAGGCAGAACGCTCGCTGCTCGTTGCACGCCAACTCGTTTTTAGTTGCTAGCTCTACTCGCTTCTCGTTAATCGCCGGCGGCGGTGGGACGGGTGCTTTAAACCATCGAGACACTTTTGAATTTATAGCTTTATTCCGACAATGTTAAAGTTCTATAAACAAAGACGATTTTGAAGGAGACTAAGCTGTCAATTTTGTATTAGGAACTTTATCTGAGCTGGATAAAAGTTTAAAGCTTGAACCAAAGTTAAAACTCGTTTAATAATGAGACGGATTATGTATTCTGTTTGTTATAGTCAAGCAAGACAATACAGTAAAATTATAGGTTTTGTTAAGGTACCATCCGGTGTCCTGTTGTAGACAGACAATGGCACGGCACGTACCGTCAGTGTCTCTATTTAATCATGTTACAAATAATAGTCGCAATGACTCTGGCCCTTTCTCATGCACTGTAAATTCATTTGGAGCTGCAGTTAGTTTTCAAACTTCCGATATGAAGAAACTTGTCGTTTGTACGACCAATAAATTATTATCGCTCTTACCGTTGAGCTAACCGATTGGAAAGGGAGAAGTAATTATCTTGACTGTCATAACTATATGCAATATATCGTAACACCTGATCAAACTTAATATCCTCATTGAATTATGAATCATAAGACTACTTGTTTATTACTCACTGTATTGCGTACAATGAGATCTTGCGGCGTGACCTATATCTGCACATGAGATGAATACAACGATACAACTTAAAATAACTATGTAATATAATATTGTGCTAGTATGTAGTCAATAACTGTGCGGTCAAAGTATACGTATCGCGTTCCTTGACCGCAGGCTTGTTGTATGAGATGTATCACGTGTATTGTGTTATCAGGGTACTTGTGCTTATGAAACTATTTGTTTACAGAGGTGGGTGTGCCCTAATCCTAGTGGTTGGGGTGCAGCGTCCACCCTGCCCTTGGCTGCTATCGCCAACGGTAATTTCCAGACCAAAAGACTCGTAGTTCTAGATACGTAGTCACGTAATATTTATTCACTTTATTTGTAACGTTTGTTTTGTTCTGCTAAATCTTATGTAAATTGCAACATTCAATGCACCAATCCTTGAGTAGTTATTGTTATCTCGACGTGATTAGCTACTTTAATTCTGCCTTTGTTTATTTTCTTTCATTACCTATCTATAGGACATACTCATAGTGGTGATTGAATGTTTGCGCTACATACCTTGTTTTATTCATGTGACAGAATGACACGAACTCTATAGCTAACATATTTTAAAAAAATATATCGAACTTAACATTTCATTTTCAAAGGAGCAGTGTATAATGAATTTATTTTTATTTACTCACACTAGTGTCACTCCCCCAAATCGACCGGTTTAACGACTTTAATAAACATGTTTGCAAATTGAGAACCTTGAAAACATTTCATTATGGTTTATTGTCGAAGATAATTATAAATAAGACTCAATACAACTACAAATTACCGACGATGTAACGTGGTATTGATATTCTACTACTACTGACTGATTAAAGTCAATAAGACAAGTATAAGCTGATAAAAGTTATTTTTGTTTAATGATCTGTTACATAATGCAAATTCAATTATACGAGGATATAGATTTGTATTCTTAAAACAAGGTCGTCAAATACACCTAAAAGTTTCGCACTTTAGCAAACATTTATTCAAATCTCTCGACAGACATTTGTTTTTCGCAAGTTGAATGACCGCTTTAATGTGTGGTTATTTGCGTCGATTAGGAGGAAGGCGCTGGAGTAGGCGGTTATGCGAAGGAGATGAGCCAAGAGTTTCTGGACGCTGAGAGGGCACTCCTCGGTAAAGAGGCCAGGACCTCTGACGTAATTATCAGCACTGCGCTTATACCGGGAAAACCTGCACCGGTGCTTATTCTTGAGGTAAGTTTAAAAATAACCTACTGTACAGTCCAATGGTGGGCATGGCACGGCATCTGAAAACTCACCACGTTCATATGCTCTAAAAACATAAAAAATCTTCCAAACAACTACTGAGTAATAACTAATAATATCTTTAGCTATGTTGTTAATTCATTGGCATGCCAAACGCGGGAACAATCTTCTACAAAGTTAAATCCGGATACAATTAATTTATTATCATAAGTTTTAACAGTGTTGTTTTAAATCGTCGATAACATTACATTGACATTTTGTTTTACACACTGCTTGTACAATATTCTAAACATGAACAAGCTGTATAATTAACAACATGTTTACAACTGTGTTCACATGTATTTTCATAGAATTGTGCGTATGATATGAAAATGACACCGATATGTTTGACCTCTTACTTTGGTGTAGGACCCATATTATAATATGTTCAATTACATCACATAAATTATGGTCATGATACATATGATGAGATGTTTGTATGTGTGATATCAATGTCGTGTGTACACAAAATATATGGGGCAGTAATGTAATATTGTTATGAATTTATGAACGCGTCAATGGGTAAATATTATGGAATTAATTACTCAAGGTCTACAATCCGCTTTCACTTTTCACTCAAAACTATGGGAATGAATAATGACATTAACAGAAGCGTTCATATTTTTTTTTTGCACAAAATAAATATAGCGAATTTTAGCGTACTGAGTCCTCGTCATATCGTGATATCTTATTGATTGGGTAGGGATGCGCGATACATATAAAAATACACTGATCGCGCAAGATAAAATTGAAGTTGATTACATTCGATCGCGATATTGACATAGGACGAGGACTCAAGCTAGGCCTTACCGACTAATTGCTGTCAATTATAATCCCGACTGTACAGATGCCAAATAACTTATTACGTCTTGGTATTTGCACGTCTTTCCAATTAGCAAGCAATTAATAATGCGTATTTATTTGGAGTTTGCTCGCGGTCCCGCCGGCGCGTCGGCGCGGAGGTCCATTATCACGCCCACGTTCCCACGGGAACTTAATACGGATAAAAGTATCCTATGTTGTACCCCAAATTTCATCAAAATAAATTCAGCCGTTAAGGCGCTGATATATGGTTTTAGTGACTTCTAAACCTGTTATTACGCCTTCATATTATGCAAGTAAGTTACGCAAAAATGTATGTTAAACGAGAACGCATACACGTCAATTCTATATGTGAATAAGTATTGTAATAAAATATTTTATGAAATAAATTCAGGAAGTAATGTCTACTCAAAGCATAAGAAACGATATTACTTTCAAACTACTTAAGATATTTTCTTTTTTGTATTAAGACACTATTTTATTATCAACTAGCTGCGCCCCGCGGTTTCACCCGTCAAAGTCTCGATCCCGTGGGAATAACGGGATAAAAATGTATATGTTCTAATCCAGGTCATGGTCTACCCATGTGCCAAATTTCATCCAAATCCGTTCAGCCGTTGAAGCGTCAAAGCGTAACAAACAAACTCACTTTCAAATTTATAATATTAGTTAGGATAATTTTATCTTGTTTTTTTTTTCATATATTCAAAAATAAATATTCCCTGTAAAACCGAAAGACGGCGAAGGCGCGGCGTAAGCGCGACGCACATTTTTATGGCCAAGTTTAACGGTGATTACTCGACCCTTAAATGCGTGAAAAGGTTACAGACGAAGAAGAACAGGATTTATTCGCATTTATAATATGAGTATGGATTTTTCTTTCAACTAGGATGCCGTCCGCGACATGGCCCCTGGCAGCGTCATAGTAGATTTAGCAGCGGAGATGGGAGGTAACATACAGACGACAAAGAAAGGCGAGATCATAAAAGTGCACGGAGTGACGCACATCGGTCTGACTGACATGCCTAGCCGGATGCCTGCACACGCGTCTACGTTGTATGGTAACAACATCTCAGGGTTCCTCTTTAGCCTAGGTAAGTAATGTTTCAGCTGATTAGATAAATGTGTGTTTATATTAATTTTTCTTAAAGTTTTGGAGCTGTAAAAATATTTACGGAAAGTCGTAAACCGACTTGATGTGTTAAGACAGGAGAGAATTCTGCATCTTTTGAATAAGAACTTTTTTCAGACATTTTATTTTTAAATATGCCTATCTTACCTCATAGGTACAAACGATCATTTCCACATCAACTTGGAAGACGAAGTGACTCGCGGTGCCATAATCCTCAGGGCTGGAGAGCTTCTCTGGCCCGCCCCGCCTCCACCCAGCATGCCCACCGTGCAAGCAACGGCTACACCTACTGCACTCGCTAAACCAGAACCGCCCAGCCCATTTAACGAGACTTTGAAGGATGCTTTCCTATATTCAACAGGTAGGTGAAACAACCAGCGCAAGCAAACAAATGAAGCGCTGACATGATCCTTTGAATTTCAAGTAATATATAACCGGCTAAGTACGTATAGGAGCACGCACATTGAAGAGTACCGTAGAGGGGATTAATTATCCCAAGAACAAACTTTTTTTTTTTTGGGTGGGAAATCATCAAATAACTTCTCCCGCTCTGGGCGGAGCGGGAGGGTGTGTCAGACTCTTACTGACTAAAACCCACCCGTATTCCTTCCTGTTGCCTGTGTTGCCAGGGGCCTCGGTGAACCATAAGTACCTTCCCGCGACCCCGGCAGGCATCGGCCCTAGTGGACCCCTACTTTTGTGCTGACAACATCTCTTTGAGGCGCGCGTGGAATACGACGCGCCGTCGACCCAGGCCTGGTCCTTACCGGACGGTGAGCTACCCATTGCTCACCGTCCGCAAGCCCGCGCCTACGGTGGCTGGAAATCCGCCCGAGATTCCCGACGCCCAGGGCGTCTCCTGCGGCGGCTAGGGGCGAGAGGGCGCGAAACGTGCCTTTCCCTCAACCGTCCCGCCTCCTCCTTCGCGAGCATTACTGCTTCGCAGAAGGAGGTGACGGCTGCCCATGCCCTCTCGCTCCGTACCATGGCCTGAACCAGGGCCGGACGCGAGAGGTCTCTGCCGCCGATCGCCTCCACGAGGACACGGCGGTGCTCTGCCCAAGCCGGGCAGACCTCTACCGTATGCTCCACCGTGTCCTCCGGGCGATCCACACAGTGGTGACACCCGGACGTTTCCTCCCGCCTTATCCGACACAGGAACCTCCCGAAGCTGCCGTGTCCGGTGAGGACCTGCGTCAGGCGGAAGGTGAGGACGCCGTGGCGTCTCTCCAGCCACTCCTCAAAGAGGGGACTTATCGCCGCAATCGTGGCGTGCCCAGCACTGGGTTGCGACAACCGTACTTTCCATGACGCCATGAGATCCCGCCGGAGCTCCGTCCGCTGTGCCGCAATTTCTCGCGGCAACGGACTTACGCCCCGGCGTTTCGCCTCCTCGCGCCACTCCCATACGTGCGCGAGGACTTTTGCCTCCAGATCCCATGGCGGCAATCCGGCAAGGAGGCTCGCTGCCTCACAGGAGACCGTGCGGTATCCTCGGACCTTTCGGATGGCCATGACCCTTTGGGCCGCGCTCAACCGGCGGGCTGGCCGCAGCGCCAGAGAGCGCGCCCATACAGGAGCCCCGTAGAGGGCCATGGACCGCATGACCCCCGCGTAGAGCATTTCTACCTCGGTCACCTCCGGAGCATCGTCGTCGTCGTTGGCGGTGTGGTCCGCATCGGGCACCGCAGTAGGCGGAGCCATAGGCGGGGAGGTGTGTTCCCCTCGGGAAGGGAACAGAGCGCTCACCACGTCCTCCACAAGCTGGGGCCGGAGACTCTGCGTCAGCGGGGGAGCCCATGGGCGGAGTTTATCCCGCACCACTTTGTACGGGCGTCCCCACGGGTCCCTGTCCAGAGTTCCCAGCGACTCCTCGCGGGCCAACCCCCTGGCCCGCAGGATCTCCGCTTGGAGGGCGGTCTTCGCCGCTCTGTACCCCTCGTACAGCTCCGCCTGAATGGCTTCCGTATCCGGAGGTTTGATACGGAGCCTGCGGTGCCTGGTGTACCGGCGTCGCGCAGCCACGCACGCAGTGCGCAGAGCCGTCAGCTCCTGCGACCACCAGTACACCTGGCGCGAGGCACGTCCAGGCTGGACCCGGGGCATTGCCACGTCACATATGTCGGACATGGCCTCCCGGAACCACTCCGCCTCGTCGTTGATGTCGCCAGGCCTGTCCGGTGGTGACACCCAGGCCTGCACGATCGAGGCTTCCAGGAGGAGCTCCCGGTCCAGCTGCTTCAGCGCCCACCGCGGACCACTCGGGGCCCGTCGGACCGGCGCGTCCGAGAACAAACTTAACATTGTAGTTGAAAAACATGTTCCCTCATACATTCCAACTGCAAATGTAAGTTTGTATGCACAATATTGAGAGATTTACCATGTTATTTTAAGACCATACACTTCTTATAGGTTTTCCTGTAATCTATAAATAAAAAACTATTTTCTGTATTTTTTTTTTAAGTTTTAGGCTCATTCGTTTCGGAGATAAGAGGAATGATACATTTTCATAAATTTGCTTAGTAATTGTAAAAGTATTCAATTTAAAATTATTAAAAATGTATCTGACATCCCTTTCATTTGATATGTTACACGGTACAGTTTGCAAAACTTTCTTTTAATTTTCTAATTTGCCCCCTTTTTTTTTGGGTGGGAAATCAGCAAATCGCTTCTCCCGCTCTGGGTGGAGCGGGAGGGTGTGTCAGACTCTTACTGTGCTGTCTTACTGTTGCCTGTGTTGCCAGGGGCCTTGGTGACCCTTTAGTAACTTCCCGCGACCCCGGCAGGCATCGGCCCTAGTGGACCCCTACATTTGTGCTGACGACATCTCTTTGAGGCGCGCGTGGTATACAACGCCCCCTTAAAGTGACCTCCATATTCAACATTAATTTATTTACGTTACACGTCCGTATTTGTGTCACAAAAATTCATAAATATGTACCAAATTTCAACTTAATCGGTCCAGTAGATTCGGAGCAAATTGGCTGTGACAGACAGACACGAGTGATTCTAAAAGGGCTTCGTTTTTTTTCCTTTTGAGGTACGGAAACTTAACAAATGAAGATCGTTATTTGAAGAATTTGCTCTTTTGATTTAAACCCATTCCAATTTTGTTTGTTACAGGAATGGCCAGTTTGATTGGTCTGGGAATGGCTGCACCTAATCCTGCTTTCACAACCATGACGACCACACTAGCGCTATCAGGTAAATATAATAACGATATTTAGTCACATGTATCCTTAAAATACGTTACGTGAGTTTTAGAGATCTCGTTATGTAGCCGGTCCTTACATATTCAAGTGCGTTAACCACCTTAAACATAGTTCTAAAATATATATATAGCCTCTAATCTATGTATAGGTCACAGTCTAGCTCACGGTCTAACTGCAAGGCCAAGGCATCTTCTCGTACAGATAAGGAACGCACTTCACCTCGATGTCCGATTTCAAGTCATTGGTGCCGATTCCCTTGTTCACAAACTAACCTAAATTTAAATTCAGTGCATCTTATTCTTTCTATTTCATTAAGAAAAGGACAGAAAATAAATTTTAGTTTAGTCCTGTCAAATTAATCAGCGCCTGTCACTACTCCATACAAGTTTAGACGTGATTAAAAACTTGCCTACTAAAATTACGTCAATTTACGTCAAGCGCTGATTAATTTGACAGGACTAAACTAAAATTTATCTTCTGTCCTTTTCTTAATGAAATAGAAAGAAAAAGATGCACTGAACTTAAATTTAGTTTAGTTTGTGAACAAGGGAATCGGCACCATTATCGGTCTTATTGTTGGAATAAAAATTTTTGTTTCAACAAGATGTTTCTTTAGACCCATATTAATAATAATAAAAAATTATGAAGACAACTTTTGGTCCACAAATGTGTTAACTACTAACACATTTGTGGACCTTAAAAAAACTCCACCACAACCATCAAAGTATTTTTGGATTTCGAACTTTATTTTAAAGAACTTTAAAGTCTTTAATATTGCCAATATTAAAGTTATATCGAACTTTATTCTAAAGAACTTTAATATTGCCAATATTAAAGTTCTCAATACAAAAATCTCGAAAAATTACCTGAGATCGATTTTGTATTTCCTACACTCCACGATGATTGTTTTCCCCCATCCCCTTCCTCTCTTGCTCTCTGTCTGGCTTCCCTAGTTTCACATTTTTTCCTCAGTACTAAAAATCCTTCTTTTACTTGTTTAGGGGTGGTAGGTTACCACACAGTATGGGGTGTAGTGCCCGCACTGCACTCCCCGCTCATGTCGGTCACGAACGCCGTGTCGGGCATCACGGCCGTCGGCGGCCTGCTACTCATGGGAGGCGGGTACCTGCCCGAGACGCCAGTACAGGTAAACTGATCTTTTAACCTGTTATACAGGACTAAAACATATCCCATGGCACTTGGCAAAGCTGTAGCCTTATATCAGTGAAATATTTTTTTAATATCAGATGTGTAGTTTCGGAGATTACCTCCTACATACAAACTTACAAACTTTATCACTTTATAATATTACTAGATCGTAATTGAAGATGGGGTATGAAGGAACCGTAACTGTTGTAGCTACTGGAAAATTGCTAACAGACTTTGGAAAAGTGGCACAAGCAGTTAGTTACGTTTTATATGATTGTGTCAATCGATGCAGTTTCATAAAAGGTTTAAAAGATTATACTGGACTAACTGAGGTTAGAGTAGCCAGAGCCAGAGAACTATGACTGTCTGAATTGACCGATTAGTAAAAAACAAACGTAAAGATAGACCTTCGTAAAGTATTCCCTCGTCATTGTAGTATGCAGAGCACTGTGACTTTCTATTCTGTGCACAACATCGTGACGAAACAATGACCATACAAACTAATTCCATTATCTCCTGACAGTGGCTGGCCAGCACAGCGGCGCTCATATCATTCGTCAACGTGTTCGGTGGCTTCCTCGTCACGCAGCGCATGTTGGACATGTTCAAAAGGTACACAAAACAACACACGATCACTTTGAATAATAATAATTATAGCGTGAAAAATGAACTATGAGTGAATGGATCTACACAAGTCATTTTCCGCTCACAATATCATTCTTGTATACGCCAAAGGAGTAGGCAGAGGTTTCGCCAGTTATGCCGCGTTTGCCCGCGGCTTCACCCGCGTGGATGTCGGAAAATATCCCACGGGAACGTACTACTAGGATAAAATAAGTTAATCCAGGTTATAAACTATCTGTGTGCTAAATTTCATCCAAATCCGTTCAGCCGTTTTTGTACCAATCCGGAACATCCATCCAGACAGACAAAGGCACACAAATTATTTGTTACTATTTTGTTATAATATGTATAGATGTGTGGCCATCCCAATATTTCAAGGTACGCACCCGATTCGAGCGCACATAGCACGGGTGTACTTCATCAACCGCATGAGGTGTGTACCTCGACGCCGGGCGCAGGCGCAGAGCGATAGCGTAGAAACGCTATCACTCGGTTCCGTCACGAACCTGCTCCGCCGGCGAACGCTCGCGCAAAGTAATTTAGATTTAAATTGCGTGTTTTCGTCGTAACTTGCCAAATTTTACAGTTTACTTTCTAGTTCTTGTTTCAGTCATTCTATCAGTACCTTTAAAATAAGCTAGTCTGGGCTATTTTGTACTTCTATTCTTGCCGTGTTATTAAACTTACGTTCTACAACCTCTGCGGCTCTGCCCATTGTCATTAATCGTTCCGTCTACCGTGGGGATTGAAACCAGGACACATTCAGCTGCGACCTAATGGTCGCAGCTGAATGTGTCCTGGTTTCAATTGCCAATGCAATGATGCAGACAAATGACAAGAAAGTGTGTAATATATATATATATATATATATATATATATATATATATATATATATATATATATATATGTTTAATATAACTGTTTTTATTATAGGCCTACAGATCCGCCAGAATATGGGTACCTGTACGCTATTCCAGCGGCAGCCCTCTTTGGCGGCTACATTACTACAGCTATGCAGGTACTTAAGGCGCAGATATTTGATTTTAGTAACTTTTAAATCTGTTATTATGCCTTCAAATAATGCTAGTAAGTTACGCCAAAAATATACGTTAAACTTGAAACGCGTACAAATCAATTCTATATGTGAATATTATATTGTATAATAGTATTGTGGTAAAATAATATATGAAATAAAGTAATGTCTACCCAAAGAATAAAAAACGATATTACTTTCAAACCACTTAAGATTTTTTCATGTTTTTTTTATGTATGAACAGACGATTTTATTATCTACAATTCTATCTGATTGATTTTTTTTAAATATTCATATTTTCATTACTAAAAATAAATATCGCTATGAAACCGAACGGCGGCGCGGCGTGAGCGTGACATGCTTTTGTATGGCCAAGGTCAATGGCGATTACCCGACCCTTAAAAAAGCACCATACTATTATGAGCACTATAGTTGGACCTAATATAATAAACACGGATATCTGTTCTATAGGGTTACCCTGAAGTCCACCAGATGGCGTACCTCGCATCGTCATTGTGCTGCGTTGGGGCCCTTGCCGGTCTTAGCTCTCAAACCACTGCTCGCAAAGGAAATTACCTTGGAATGGTAAGAAACTTCATAAATATTGTACCGTAATAAAAAATGATCTCAATGTTTCTTCTGCAACCGATGATTAGAAAAGGCATACATAATATGGCTATTGATCGTGTCCGCAGCTACAGACTCGACCCAAGTCCCGCTCATTGTAATCTTGATGGCATTAGTCTTAATCTATTGAACATTGTAAAGGCATTGAGACATTATAGAACGCATCGACTAAATTTCTGCATCATTTAACCAACAATGTAACTTAAAAAGTAATGTATTTCAATTTTCATTTAAACATAATTTGTATTTAGTTTTTGTCAAAGATGCAGCAATTTTGTCTAGTTCAGCAAGGGACCCTATGCATAAGTTTTGAAGTCTAAACTAATGCTCCGTCCCGCATAAGCACATAATTTTATTAAACGAGGCAACTTGGGTTCAGCTCGGCACTCTAATACTTTGATGACACTTTAGTAATATGAGGTTGCATAACACCTCAATACTTATGTAATAGTTTTTAAATTGCATATATTTAGCTATGTTACCATTTGTCCTTTAGATTGGTGTATCGGGAGGTATCGCCGCAACTTTAGGAATGCTGACACCAAGCCACCCAGTATTGGCTCAAATGTTGGGAGTCGCTGGTATTGGCGGTCTTATTGGTAGTACTATTGCCAAGAAAATTGAAATCACCGACTTGCCTCAACTTGTGGCTGGTTTCCACAGGTAACGTGGTACATTATATAAATTTACAGTACTCGGTCGTAAATATGGCTCATCGAGTTTTAGATAAACTGGCGTCGTCACTTTCTAAAGATCGTATGTGAAATAAGGGCCGTGTACTTTATATGAAGTTGTGATTTTTGGAAAACTTGAAGAAAAGATGTCCATGATTAGGTATAAAGACTTCGTCCCTTTCCAGTCTTGTGGGCATGGCGGCAGTACTGACTTGCGTGGCCACATACATGCATGACTTTCCCGCGATGGCGATGGACCCCACAGCCGCGACTCTGAAGACATCTCTCTTTCTCGGCACATACATCGGTGGCATCACATTCACGTGAGTATTTCATCATCAACATTCTACTGACCTTATCCTACTTTAGCGCAGACGAAGCTGATTCTTGATAAATCCATAATGAACGCAATCACGACTAAAATAGAGTTCAAAATAGCGAGATGATTCCCGTGTTGTATTTTGTAGAGTGTGTTCTAGCATGCTCGCGCATATTATCACTCAAGTCTTGAAAGCAAAGAACATGCTTGAGCATTTTGTGGCTCGCAGTATGTCTTTTTTTATACTTCGGTCACGTGAGTATTTTCATAAGTGAATAATAATATCATGCAATCACGTACAACATTTAGATATAGATAGGCACGCCCTAAATTGTATTTTTTAAACAAAAATAATGATAATGAATTGTTTTTCGAAATAATAAAGATAATAATTTCTAATTGCTCATAGGTGCATGTTATTAATGTATTGGTGCTGTCGCAGATAAGATACACAAAAGATACTCGATATTTTACATGCGCTTCGCCCGGTGCAAAAACATTGACAACTTAATAAACGGAAATGAACTGCATATAAGAAGTTCATGATGGGCTGTGTTAATTAACAGAAATTAACTGAGTGTAAGAAGTTCACGATGGACTGTGTTAATTAACACAAATGAACTGCGTGCAATTAGTTCATGGTGGACTGTGTTAATTAACAGAAATGAACTGCGTGCAAGAAGTTCATGGTGGACTGTGTTAATTAACACAAATGAACTGCGTGTAAGAAGTTCATGGTGGACTGTTTTAATTAACAGAAATGAACTGCATGTAAGAAGTTCATGGTGGACTGTGTTAATTAACAGAAATTAACTGCGTGTAAGAAGTTCATGATGGACTGTGTTAACAGACATACTATGTCTTCTTAATGTAATGCTGAAGGCGGATTGACCAAAAGCAATATCAACGTCGGCGTCTAAAATCGCCAATCTGTCTTGAGCAAGCTTGCTGATCAATGCTCGTGCCTTCTCTGTATGAGAGGCCTTTGCTCTGCAGTGGGACAATAATATGATTATTACCAAAAGCATTCCTTAAGACAATCCGCCTCTAGGTAAAATAATACGTACAATGGGTAGGTTTAAATCGAAATTACTTGTTAGAGGAGGCAGTGTTTAAAATTTAATTTCAGTGGGAGAGTTACAAAGTATCTATCCCGGTTCTGTATAACTTGGTTTATAAATATGTAAAAATGTGTTTTTGGAAACCACCTTTTTGTTTTGTAAATTTTTCCAAATGCATCTTCAGATAGTGCCAATACTACAAAAAAATCAATTTTATATAGTTATAGTTTTATAGTATTATTTTGTCATTCTAAAATCAAGTTAATTTACACTAGCGTAAAGTTGTTTACGAAATAACATCAATTGGAAACAAGGATTTGAAAAGAGAATGTACATATTTATTACAGCGGCTCACTAGTAGCGTACGGCAAGCTGCAAGGGTCCCTTTCGTCCGCTCCGCTGCTGCTGCCGGGCCGCCACGTCATCAACGCAAGCCTGTTAGCCGGCTCGCTGGGCTGCGGCGGGGCTTTACTGGCCTTCCCCGAGCTCCCCGGCCTGCCGCTACTGTCTGCGGCTGCCGTGCTCAGTGGCATACAGGGACTCACTCTTACTGCAGCTATTGGAGGTAGGTTAACTTTGGTTGTCTACGGCAGTCGTTACGGGGTAGTCAGATACTCCATGGTTTGTCAGCTGGAATATTGTTACTGCCTTATTATTTGGATTTGGCAGCAGTATCTGCTTAGTAAACAAGACAATCCCAACCTTGGGGAGGACAACGGTGGCTATTGTTTTAACTGATTGCAAATTATTATATAGCCTCATAACACTTTTTTCCATTGCTAAATTGCAAAAACGGAATCCTTATAACTTCGTCATGTCCGTCCCTCCGAATAACATACAGCCATTTTACTCGGAGACTACACTATATCAAGAAAATTGTAATGAAACTTAGAAAGTCCACATACATGTAAACGAGGAATGAAAAACTAAAAAATGCACATAAGCATATGGGGTATTGTTGGATCCCATAATTAAAATGTTTCTAAGTGACTGCTATTTAAGTCAATTATTGACCTGCATTTTGCAAATAAATGAATATAAGGAATATTTACGGTTACAACCGCAAAAATAACACATTGTTAGGTTTTCGAGAGATTTGCAGAAATACAAACTTATTTTTGCAAACAGTAAAATAAATGTGCCTGCGTAAATATTCATTTCAACTGCGGAAACCTTCACTGTGCGCCTTAAAGCCTTGTAGCACTTTATATCTTTTAAATTTTTTAAAAGTTAAGTACCTAAGCAAATACACACATAATTTAACCTTACAAATGTATATTAATCTTTAGGTGCCGACATGCCAGTGGTGATCACGGTACTAAACAGTTACTCCGGGTGGGCGCTGTGCGCTGAAGGGTTCATGTTGAACAACTCTCTGATGACCATCGTCGGCGCTCTCATCGGTAGCTCTGGTGCTATCCTCTCATACATTATGTGCAAGGTGAGTCAACTGACAGTCAAATGCCCCCTAATAGTACTTTATGAAACTGTTACATAATGAGGGGATTCAAACACGAGTGTGTGTTTAAAAACCAAGCCGTAGTCGTATTTATTCCCCAGGACATCACCGCTTATGCGCTAAAACGGGCGCTGCCACAGACAGGTAAAAATTGGAATCAAAACTTTTTGTATTCCTTTAAAAATGGCGCGCCCTGCATATGCGTTCCTTTAGAACAAAAAAAAAATGGAACCTCCTTGGTGATATTAACTTCTTGGATTTATTTGCCTTGTATCATATTGGTAAAAAATTGTTTCATAACATTATTTTGTTAGAGAAAAAATGTAATGATATAATTATATTTTAAAATTTCGGTATTGTGTTCAATAATATTGAATTATCAATGTACCTATGTCAATATGAACTCGTTTAGAAGTTTATCATTCGATTTTTACGATATGAGAGTACTTACTTAGATAAAATATTTAAGACTATTATTTTTAGACACCTGCATCAAATAGAAATTGGGGCGTAAGATACGCCCAGTTTCGTTACTATTGGGAGTATTATTTCTTTTCTTATTGTAGAATCTGTTTTTCAGATTCATGGCTTTTAAGAATAAAGTAAGGTGTAGAAATAAGAAACATTTGGATAGCTAGGAAGCCAAGTGACCCAACTGACATTTTGGTCAAAATTTAATTGTGTATTTTGGCACTTTTAATGCACATAACCCAATTTTGCCCAAAATGTCAGTTGGGTCACTTGGCTTCCAAGCAATCCAAATGTTCATGTACTTGCTTAGTGTATTTCTTTAACACGACAACCAAATACTTACAATCAACACTAGAACTAGATATTCTTAAATACACAACTGGAGTTAAGTTTCTCGTAAGTTGACGTTATGTTGACCTCATATGTACGACTGAGATCGCAGGACTGGTACGACAACCAAAGTAGCGTTTTCCCCACCATTATACCTACATTCCAATCGATGCGCTTTGGTTGGTTTTTAATATTAAAATCTGATTTAATTTAACAAAACCAATTGGATAAAATGCGATATAGTTTACTATTGATAACACTATGGACGGCAACATTGCCCCATGTAGCTGATTTTGAGTGTAACTTTGTAAAGATATGTCCTTAAATAATGCGATGAATGATGTCTCCTTTCACTGTTGAGCTAAATAGCGGCTTTCGTCTCTAATTTATTTATAGTTTGCTTTTCCGAAAGTGTATCTTATATTTGCGTATTTTCAGGCTATGAACAGATCCCTAGCCAATGTGATTTTGGGTGGATACGGTGTAACTAGCAGTGGTTCAGCGCGTCCCGCTGGCGCGACCCACACTGAACTCAACGTGGACTCAGCCGCCGAGCTCATCCACCGCGCCACCAACATTATCATCACACCTGGTAAGAAAAACACCAACGAACACATGCGAGAAATGTTTCTTTTGCGGTTTACTTATAACCTGCGATGACCACTAACCGTTAGGTGGATCAACTGCTTGTTTGTCACCCACTCAAGCTGTGTTGTTTCGATGGGTAGGTATGCGATCTTGGCAGTAAAAATACAGGTTTTGGACAAGCAGTTTACTTGTATACGCGCTCCATTTGTTAAATACTCTTTGTCAGGACATACATGTATGATCTATTTTGCAGGATACGGTCTCTGCGTAGCCAAAGCGCAATACCCTATTGCAGAGCTGGTAGATATTCTCAAAGGAATTGGAAAGAAAGTGCGCTTCGCCATTCACCCAGTAGCAGGTATAATTGATAGTCCTTATCTGTAGGTTATTAAGAGTCATATTAGAACATGACAGTAACTGGTGGATTGTTAATAGGTCGTATGCCGGGACAGTTGAACGTGCTGCTCGCTGAGGCTGGCGTGCCCTACGATGATGTGTTCGAAATGGAGGAAATCAACGATGAATTCGATGAGACTGATCTCGTATTAGTTATTGGTAAGTCGGCAAGTTTTGCGAAATTAAGCGTCATATGCAAGGGCCATATCAGATTGTTCAGTCAAAGTTTAACTGATAATATTAATTTGTTTATTTAGGTGCTAACGACACAGTGAACAGTGCAGCTGAAACCGACCCCCAGTCACCCATCGCAGGCATGCCTGTACTTAAAGTTTGGAAGGCGAATCAGGTAATTTAATCACGTTCTGTGGTTGCTGCTGCTGACTTTGTCTACCATCAATATCAAATCATTGTTTAACATTTGCAATGTCAACAATTTCAGGTGGTTGTAATGAAGCGATCGATGGGCGTAGGATACGCCGCCGTAGACAACCCTATCTTCTATAATAACAACACAGCTATGTTGCTCGGAGACGCTAAGAAGACTTGTGATGCGCTGCTCGACCGTATCAAACATCTCAACGCTTAAGTAAGATAGAACTTAATTTAATTAACCAAATAGTACTTACACCTCTGCTATTTGCGTATATTTTAGGAAAAAAAAAATAAAGTAGTTATGGTTTTCCATAACTATTTTTAGTTCAATCAGATTTTATTTAGCTGAGTGCCCAAGTCTTATTTTACAAGACCAGTGATATATATTTTTATATTTAACGTGAATCTAATTCACGGAATAGTCAGTAAATGGAGTGTTCATACGCGCATTTCTGAATTCATTTGCATTTACTGAGCGTGTAAGGCTCCCGTCTTGACGACTGCGTCATTGCTATATTTTAATTGACGTCTTACAGCGCAATAAGTGCTGTTTATAAGAAGTCATTCAAGGCACATTATCACTCCATTTGCTCACTACTTCTCGATCGAAGGTATTTAGGAGATTCATATTTGATTGTCTATCATGTTGTAGTGGACCATCACACGCAACGTCACAAGATGTACTATAAACTCGTGTTGTGTGTCGAAATAGCCAAGTCGCATTGCAGCTGCGTTCTTTCAATTTATGGATGCTTTAAGATAGCCCGAGAAATTCTTATCTTACGTATTTCGCACGTTTCAACTCTGTATTACATCGTATGGTGACATAAGGCATCAAACATTTTTCTGTAAGTTATATTTGATGTGAAATATAGCTATTACAAGAAAACGTGCATTTCCGAACTGCAATGTGCAAAGAACTTAAGATAATTTGAATTTTTGCGGGTTATGTTGACTATTATGCAAGCATGTGTTATTTTCGTAACAGGAAAATGTTTTGTTACCTTTCTGAAGACTACAATAGTTCGTGTTGTAATATTAAGTTTTGATTTTATGCATTTTTTTAATTGTTTATCCAAACTGCGTCTTTCCTTATTCTGAAAACTGTCTAAAATCACCCATGTGTTCTTCAAAATCAAGTGTCATAATGTTATATTTGCTACTTTTGGGACTGAATAGTAATAATGATAATAAGGCGATGCAGGGACGCTGTCGCCAAAATAATGACGCTTGTCGGAATCTAAGGAAACAAATAATGTTTTTGATTTTCTACAATTTGAGTATCTCGTATCAGCTAGTCTATATGATATTATTGAAATTATTAAATTAGATTTTAATTGAATTAAAACACTGCATTTGAAATTTATATACATGTAAATATAGTTCATATTTGAATTTAACTGTTATAACATTTGAGATTTTTATATACCTCTGTATTTTATGTTTATCTGTCTTTAACTTCATTTGTGGATGTGAGATTATCCCAAATAAAAGAACTATTACATGTTACAGGGCATGTAACCTCCTTTCACATTCCACCATTATGTAGACATCATTTAGGTGGACATAATAATTATTATGGAGGTCCTAGTATGAAACGACTTATAATGTTTAAGAAATCATTATTGTAGATACTCTTTTATATCTAAGACGACAATGTACCAGATGACTACATAATATCTTGGTTGTAATTTCATGTCTTTGTATGTCAGCCCTATTTTAATGTTAACTGAAAAATATCATTCCAACAACATTATTACCTATATTATAAGTTATTTCATATTTAAGCACTTAGTTGATGACGCTAGAGAATTGAATGTAAGCTCTATTTTTATCAAAATTATTATTGTGTCAGTTTTATTTATGAAATGATGTCAGTTTGTCTCTTAAAACCCATGGAATGTTTTTATACGTATGCATATATTGTATCTTTGAAAATAAAAAATGACTTGAAGAAATCGATTTAGGTTCTTATTTATTTTTTGTCTTACATACTTCTCTGATTGCTCGTCATTTTATTTCATCGTCCAGTAAAAAATCGAAGTCTTTGATTGCGTTATGATATTGGCAACTAATATCTGTAAGCTGATATTTCAAGTTATTCATTTTATGTAGAAATTCCATGTTATTTTCGTTATAACTTGCTCCTTTAAATGATGTTATTTCAAGTTTATCGATCGCAATTAACACTTCTATGCGTAACTTTTCGCAGATGTCTTGATAGCTTGTGAACTCGGGGATGTATCCATTTGATTTTAAACGTTCTTCGGCTTTTAAACTCAAAAACAACTCGTCCAACTGATGGATGAACCCTTGAAAAGTGTTCAGCAATCTTTTATGTAAGTTCTTGTTGTTGGTAGTAGTATTACTATCAAAATTGGAAGATTTACGTCGTAACTTTGTACTATTGTAACTAAAACAGGACTTCGCACTTCCTAATATCGAAGACCTAGATCTAGATTTATAAAATACTTTATTTTTTGGATCTGGCATCTTCAATACAGATTCTTATTTTAAAAAACTTAGTTATTTTGTTAAAATATAATATGGGAATTTATTGAACAAATTAGATTTAGAAAATAACGTTTTAGAAGTAATCCAAAAAAAACATCCTGCACTTCAAAAATCACAGATTAGGGATGTAATGTGTACAAAAAAGGTATACTCTAAAGAGATGCTACCTCCACCGTATGCTCCATCGTGTCCTCCGGGCGATCCGCATAGTGGTGACACCCGGGCGTTTGCTCCCGCCTTACAGTTCAAAATAAATATGCAGCCTGCAAGCCTTTTGTGATCCCATTAGATCCTCTCAGATCCACTCCATGACCAAGACCGCGTTAGCTGGGTCCACACCGGACGATCCAGTGCACTCCGATCGGGCGCAGCAAGAGTGCAGTCGATGTGGACGTTCCGCGTGCGGTTCGAGCACACGCGGTTGAGCTCGCGCGCTGAGAAGTGGCCGATCCGAGTTTGAGCATTGTCAAAAAACCGCTGTCGGTTTTTTGACAATGCTCAAAGGCCCCTCAGTCGTTTAACACGCTCAGTAAGGATCAGGCGATCGGGCAATCCATATCGACCGTGTATTCAACTGAACTTATCTAGCTAAAACGTGGATCGGCACTGGAGCGCGCGGCATGATCGCGTGTTCCCTAAAACGGATCGTGCGAAATAATTACCGATCCACGATCGGCCCTCCATGATCGTGGATCGTAGAGCACCGATCCAAATTGGATCGTTCGGTTTGGACCTAGCTAATATGATGCCATCTAATCTGAAACGAATCCGTTAGTTCATCGCTTAGCACTCAGGGACCGCTTGTAATCCAAGCCCTAAAGACACAAGGCAGTCCATCATGCTGTTTAACAATAAAGTACAGTCGCGAGCACATCACAAGTTACCACAAACTGTCAAAATTTCTCATTAGATTTTGAACTTAACGTTCAACATTTTAAGGATTAAAATCATTTAGAGAAATTTGACAATTATTTGTGTAACCTGATGTGCTGGCGACATTACAGTCGCCAGCACATCAGGTAAAAAAAAAAAGTAAAAAGGGTAAAGAGTATTCTATTCTATTACTAGAATATAATACTCTTTATTATGTACACCATAAAAATTACAGATACAAATGCATATGCATATATTATGTAATAGTACAGTATACATTAAATTATGGATGGTGGTGTAGCGGCCCCGACTTAAAGAGTTGAAGGTCAGTACAAACCAGCAGGCGCATTACTTTATGTAATTTATTTCATCACCACTGCTCTCAAAACGGTGAAGGGAAACATTTTTAACCCTTTACCGCATACTGTACCAAATTTGATACACTACGAGTTTTCACAGATAAATATTTTTTGGACCTCCTATACTACGTTTTGATGACTGATATCTAAACAATGGTTGTATCCGAACATGAAAAAGAAATAAGCAGATTTCTACCTTGTCTGTGGTATGTTATTTCAGTCACTGAATATTTGAAACCGCCAATTCAAACAGTGAGTGCGGTTTGTGGATTGTAAAAGCCGATTTTGGCTACTTTTTCCTCTAGCTAAAATTATTTTTGTTATTTGCGAGTGAATAAAATGGATCCTAAGAAGTTTTACGGAAAAACATGTAAGTAATATCAAATACTTCTTGACGAAAAACGGACTAGAACTTTGTATCTGAAATGATACTCTATGCAGTTATGTATGCATACGTTTTTCAAATATGATACTTCATGCATTAGAGTTTGTGCCAGTGCTCGGTCAGATATGAGACTACATGCAATAAGTACATCGTACAGGGATTTAATTTTTTTTTAATAATAATTGATAGTGAGAAAGTAGAACAAGCGAACGTGTTTGTATATTTGGGAAGTTTTACACCGTGGGTTCATCTAATGTTATAAAAAATATGTTTTTTTGCTTGTTCTTATTTACTGGTGCTATAAACGTTTGGGGCTTATGAAGGTATTTAGTGTTTTATTTATTTTCAGGGACTCGACACGCAAGCGGGCGTGATATTCCTTTAGATAGCGATGATGAAGACCTGACCGATGATGAAGATTATTTTTTACCGCCCAAAGGCGTAACCATTGAAGAAACAGATCTATCCTATCTTACATTTACTGTAGTAAATGCGAATGTTTTTTTTGTTTAAAGAAAGATCGTAATTGTTTTAAGGATTTTCACATGGTTTTGCATTAAATATTGACATAAAATGTGAATTTTATTCATTCAATAATTAATACTTAATAAAATATATATATCTATATATAAAAAAATATTTACCCCAACTGCATGTTGTACCATATATGATGTCGTATATTCCGTTACCTGGACTGCATGTTGTATCAAATGTGAGATTTTGTGTTTCAAGGCAATTATTTCTGTTTCTAATGTCCGAAAAAATAAATAAAAAAATACTGGGATACCTATTATGCCATAGAACCATGTAAATTAATTTGAACCAAATCTAAAATTCCATGCGGTAAAGGGTTAAGAAACTAGCATGTCCTAGAACCAAATCTTCGAAGACGTTTATGCTTGGGATCAACTATTTTTCTGTTTGGTAACCTTGGCTCCTGAGGTGTCAAACTCAGTTTGACACCTCAGGACAGTGTTGCCAATTTAGCGACTTTGTCGCTAGATCTAGCGACATTTCGTTTTCTACAGCGGCTTAAATTATGTTTCTAGCGACAAAAAAATCTAGCGACTATTCTAACGACTTCTAGAGTTTAAATAAAAAAAAATTACAACTTTAAACTATCTTCATAAAATTAAAATATGGCAAGATTTAAATCCAGAAATCTATATTCGGAACGCTGCCATAAATTCTTATGCTTAAGCCGGGATTCCCCCAATGCTGTAATTGACTTGTGTAGAGTCCGCGCCACCACTGAAGTCCCTTTGACGCGGCGCTAGTGTCTATGCGACGTTCAACACACTACATTAAAAAAATGTAGTTCCACAATTTTCCGCGAGTCTTCTTTCGTGGCGCGTACTCTACAGGGAAATTTGAGTATTCATTCGTTGATGGAGTGTATTGTGCTCTCTAATTGTACAAGATTAACGGTTACTTATTAAATTTGCTGTAAGTTACGTAAACTCAAAGTTACGTAGAATAGATAGTCAGTGATTGATTACGTTTGTTGAAGTTACTCACAGAAGAATAGAAAAGAGTGGGAAGACAATCCAGACTTCAAAGCATGGTTGGCACCGGTTCAAGGAACTGATTTAAAAGGTATGTGTCGCTGGTGTAAAGCTGAATTTTTTGCCAAAATCAGTGATATAAAAAAACACTCGCGGCGTTATTACAAAACAAGAATCACTTTTGGACATGGTTTAATCCATCGAGCCAGTTTTTGTAATAAGTACGTTACTATGGTTGAAATACAGTTCTTTATACAAAACTGACTACTTAGTCCGGTACTAATTTGACAGTTTTGCATTAAGATCTTTAACGTAGACGGAATAAAGTTCGAAATTCAAAAATGGCTCAATAGTTTAAACCTGGGTCTAAAGATAATCCTTGTTTTGTAATAAGACGGTCGGAGTCTAAAAAACATAAATCAAAAGCGGAAATAATAACCAAACAAAAGCCCTTGCCACCGTTCCTGCCAGTTGATAAAATAAAGCCTTCAAGTAGAGCAGAAGCAGCCATGGCTCTATTTATTGCCGAACACTGTTCCGTGGTGACGGTAGAGCATTTGGGAGAAATGTGTAAAAAACTCTTTTCCGATTCTAAATGCGGCCACGATATACATATACGTAGAACTAAATGTTCTGAAATAATTAATGAAGTATTGGGACCACACTTCAAAGAATCGCTGAGGTTGGATATCGGCGACCAAAAATATAGCCTCATTCTAGATGAGTCAACTGACATCAGTGTCCTGAAATACTTAGGAATAGCAATAAGATACTTCAGTAATTCACAAAATAAAGTTCTGTCAACATTTCTGGCATTAACATCTATTACAAAAGCTGATGCAAAAGGGCTTGCTGAAGCAATCATAAACACATTGAACGATAATAATTTAAAATTAAAAAAATTAGTCGGTATAGGTACTGACAATGCTTCAGTGATGACTGGTGTGAATAATGGCTTGCACCAAATTTTGAAAACAGAACATGGATTGCCTAATCTGGTACTTGTACGATGTGTTTGCCATTCCTTGCAACTAGCGGTAAGTCATGCTTCTGAAAAAACCTTGCCATGTAATATTGAGTACATAATAAGGGAGTCTTATAACTGGTTTTCCCTATCTCCCAAACGACAGGATGAATACCGACAAATTTATGAGACCATCAATTGTGGATCGCAGCCTTTGAAAATTCTTAAAATGTGTACTACACGATGGCTATCAATATTCCCAGCAGTTAGTCGCATTTTACAACAATGGGATGAATTGAAGTTACATTTTTCGTTATGCAAGGTCAAAGAAAATTGTTACACAGCAGAACTTCTGCATGCTATGTTTGAAGATGGTAGTAATTGGCTATATATGACATATATTCAAAGCATATTAGGAGAAGTTCAAACAGCTTTGAAAGTATTTGAAAGTGAAAATGCTGATCCCACAAAATTGCTCGAGACCCTGACATTTTTATTGCGATCAATATGTAACAGAGTCATTTACTTTCACACAAATATAAATGTACTAACTACGACAGTTCAAGAAAATCACCTAAACCCCTACGCTACGCTTGGATATGCTTTTGAAACTAGTGCTCGAAAACTTAATTTGAATGAAGATGTCACAAATATAGTCAAACAAAGGTGCGTTGAGTTTACAGTGAAGTTGATAAGGGAATTGCAAAGTAGGCTCCCTCCAAATATTGAAATATTGATCAAAATGAATAAATTATCCGTCAGCGAAGTTTTGCGAACGAAGAATCAAAATGATAACATTATAGATTTGGCAAAAGAGTTAGGGATTGACGACGTACAAAAATTGGAAAAAATTGATTTACAGTGGAACAATAAAAATTTTGTTAAATGGCAAAACAGTTTTGGGCTGAAGTCAATCAATATAAAGATGCTGCCGACAAAAAACCATTCCAAGAATTGTGTGATCTGGCATTAACTGTAATATCGTTACCTCATTCGAATGCCGAAATTGAAAGGATATTTAGTGCCATGAACATTACAAAATCGAAGAGTCGAAATCGAATGAGTTTGAAGTCATTAAACTCTATTTTAATGATTAAATACTCTTTAAGAAGAACCAATAAAAGCTGCTATGATTACGACATACCAATTGATGTGCTAAAGAATATTGGGACCAATAAATCATATTCATTTGCCAAACGTACATCACAGCCTCAGCCATCAACTTCCGGTATTAATTCCAGTTCCAGAACGGATACATTAACCATTTCAGATTTTCAGATTAATAGCGATAGTTCTGAATGTTCTGATGATGAATGAAGAAACTTTTTCATCATTTTTAGTATTAAGTTTTTGACTGTTTAATTTGTGAAATTATTATTTTTTTCATTTGGTGCCTATAAATAATATTTTATTTTATATTTTATTTTTAGTATTAATTTCTTGACTTTTCGTTTGTTAAATAAATGTTTTTTATAATGTTCAATTGTTCTATACCGATTACAAATATTATTCTGTGTAAGTAAATCAAATTATTTTCTTTTATCCAGCGCTCAGAATACTGGGATCATTTAGCGACTTCTAGCGACTTTTGATCTTTGTCCATAGCTAGCGACATCTGGCGACTTTTCAAGCGTACGTCTAACGACTTTTTGACATTGACAGTTGGCAACACTGCCTCAGGAGCCAAGGTTTGACTGCGGCTGTCAATAGTGTCTTCTGTCATTGCCAAGTCGGCATCTCGTCGCAAGACTCGCAAGGTCGAATTTGAATTGAAAATTATCAAAAAAGCTGCGTTGGGGTCGGAGGAAAAGCATTTTAAAACACGCTACAAACGTACATACTTTTAATTGACATCGAAAGCAACAATATTAAATGAAAGATAACGATTTGCATTTATATACCAAATAAATCATAAACCTATCATTGCGGAGTACAACGCGCTAGTCTCGCCAGGAATTTAGCATTTGGTAATCGGTTTACTTTGTATTGTGTAGTTTATGTTCATTTTTCAACCACTGCACTTCAGTGTTCAGCATGGTACGTCTTTCAGCTATTTTATTTTATTTTCTTTATTTTTTAATTATGAAAAGCTTGTAAGTACATGTTTCGAGTCTATAAATAAATATGACTTGTAAGCGTAAGTAGCTATGTGTTAAAAAAAAACCTTTTATTATATTTTTGTAATTTATTTTGGGACTTTGTAGATAGATTAAAAATTCCTTATTTCTTGAGCTTGTACTCCTGGAACCTATTCATTTAAACCCAGCCTTACCCAGTTCTTGTGCCAAGTCCTATTATTATTGCTCTATATTTTATCAAAAAGGGAGCTTTTTTATAATAAACCGCATTTTTATCTTATTAGGCAAGTGATGAGAAGAAAATGGTGTCTGCAAGTAGAACTGCCCTTCCCCCAAGCAGTGATGAAACTGGCAATGTGCTGGCTATGATATACAGATTCTTTAAAAAGGTATGTAATAGGTTCTTAAATAATTCAAATAGCTATTAATTTCAAGTTATTTTAGGACAGATGACATCATCAGCGCATTCATAGTACAATAAATGCATTTGTTGTTTGACCACACTGTCCAAACAGAATTGGATGTCTTGTTATGAGTCAGTGTGACCTTGAAGTACTCTGCTTTGAATCATAAGCCGGGCATTCAACCTTCAAGTGTTAGTTCCTATTGTTTATTTTATTAGGTGGAAGTTTTTAGTAAGTATTAAGGTGAAGCCTGTGTCCTGTGTAAAGTATGCATCATAGACTTAAACAAAATGATTCATACAACAGATTCACATGATAATGTCATTGTTTGAATAACAATCTCCTCAGTTTATAAAGTAATGTAAATAAACTGTCCAGTGTATCTTTTCTTTGACTTACAAAACTGACATATTCTAACTCACAAACTATAGAAAAATGTAATGTATGAGGTAAGCACTGCTTATCAGTAGGTAATTGGTAACACACCTCACACCTCTGTAAATGAGTACAAACACATACACACCAGTATAATTTCTACATAACATACTTGGTAGTACACTGTGATGTCATGCTTGTAAATTATTTCCCACAGGACAGGAAATTTTGTTGGTTAGGTAACCATTTATAGAATAAGGAAGAATGGTATCTAAATATGTAGGTAATCGCTAAATATAACATTAAATAATGAAAAACTCAAGCAGCAAAATATTTTTTACCTTTAATTTATTTATGAACATTTATAGTTATTCTTTTTATTTTGTTTAAAACATATTTTTGAATAATTTAACAATTGTTATAACATAATCTTATTTTATGCTAAGGTCATTACTCATTAAATTAAGTAATAATATCTCTTATTTCATGTTAATATTATGAGAAACTGTAACAATTACATTTAAAAATGACAGTAAACCCCTTTGTTACTATTGCCATTTATTTCAAAACACTTAAACATAATCCAGAAATCCATTGTTGGACAAACATATTGCCTGATAAGCAATAATAACCAATTATAACAATATTGCACAATTGAAATAATCTAATCATACAGTATACTTAACTATGTAATAGTATTTTTATTATCAAGATAATATTACGGTCATTTAAGAACACACGCCCTTTAATGAGCTTGCGAATGAGCAATAAAAAAAGAAACTTCTATGATTGGTCAGTTGATGAATATGTTCTATGCTTCATCAACCATTGCTGCAGGTGTCGGTGGTCGGGGCTGTGTACCTGGTAGGGTACATGCAATGGAGCGTGGCGTGGCTGATCGGGCCCGTTATTCTGTCGGTACTGCGCGATCAATGGCGTAAGGAGAACGAGTACCGACGCAACTTGGCCAAGGCCGCTGCCACTTCATCCGAGAAAGATGTAGTTTTGGCTAGGCTCGACGACTTGCCGGCGTGGGTAAGTGTCATGAACATAGTCTCTACACTTGTTATTATATTAATTGGTCAAGGACAGCTAATGAGACAATTGCTTTTCTATTGTTTGACTCCGAATCGGTCTCGCGCGGGGCTTAACAGGTAAATATGCCTATTCTTCTAAAAAGAATAGCAAGGCTTCCAAGATAGCCAGAAATAACAGCCGCACGGGTCGATCCATCGGGTTAAGCTTGCCAGGGTTGGTCCGTGGATGGGTGACCATCTTTGCATACCGACACTCCTCCGTGCCTCGGAAAACACGTTAAGCTGTTGGTCCCGGCTGTCATTTGTAGGTCTTTGACAGGTGTTACGGGTCGTCAGAAGCCCGAAAGCCTGACAACCAGTCTTACCAAGGTGTATCGTGTTACCCAGTAACTGGGTTGTGGAGGTCAGATGGGCAGTTGCTCCATGTAACTTACTGGTATTCAGCTGCATCCGGATAGACTGGAAGCCGTCTCCGATATAGTTGGGAAAATGCTAGGCAGATGATGATGCTTATTCTTCTAATTTTCTTTTTCTCGCGAACTATATGTATAAAAACATAATTCATGCCTTAATATTAGCCACTCAACAAGGATCCAGGGGGGCAACCATCACCTCTTATAGCAGTATTATTATAATATTACTTTACAGTGGGAAAGTGATGGAGCTATACAGTACTTATAGCTCCATCTCTTTCTCACGCTAAAGTAATATTGAAATAATACTGCTATAAGAGGTGATGGTTACCCCCCTGGCTGCGCTTGACTACATTCAAGTTTCGCCATTTGAGGACGCTATTTTAATGCACCCTATTCGATATTATTAAACCACGATTTATCAAATGCGTATCTGTAATTTGGATCTTATCCAAAAAGAAACAAACTGACGGTGGTTATTACTGCATACTATTTTACATAATATGTAAAATAGTATGATTAAAGAATATTATTCTTTAATCCATTAGTAGCCTATTTCCGGTTGCGTCACTCGCGGGAAGTGATGGAATGAATGATGGATTTTCATGCAGCCCAAATAACTTTTGCAAGCAAAATACCTCTAAAACATTATATTATACTTGCGGCAGTATCTTTTTTATCCCTTTTGTTTACGAACTTATTCAACCGCAAAATTCAGAACTAGAAGAAAAAGTGATTTTCACTACGAAAACATTTCTCATGACCCGTATAGTCATTTCTAAAAATAACTCGTCACGAATCTGTTGATTGACATGAAACATAGACTGATCGACCCAGAAAAAAAATATACCTAACAAGTTTTTGTCCAAAGCGGTGGATCAGCAATTTTACCATTCCACTTCCACGTGAATATTCTGTACAGACTTACACAATACATGCCTCACGTTTTACCAAATAGGTCAATGACATCATTCGAATCGATCGAGTGACCTCAACACATTTTTCTATAAAATTAAAACAGTAACGTTTTTGTGTATTGAAAACTATATCAATTAAATTAATTAGAAGCAATGTCACTTTTAGTGTCCGACTGAAAATGGATTTTCAGCCGAAAACGAGAAAGAAGCTTCGGCTTTAGTCTTATTTTCGGCCGAAAACGAAAATGATTTAGACATTAAAAAAAATCCGCTTTACACTGAAATCTTGTTCGTTTTTAGGGTTCCGTACCTCAAAAGGAAAAAAACGGAACTCTATTAGGATCACTCGTGTGTCTGTCTGTCTGTCCGTCTGTCTCAGCCGACTTGCTCCGAGTCTTTGGTACACATAATTATGAATTTCAGTGATCCAAACAAGGACGTGTCATCATCATTCTCCTGCCCTTATCCCAATCAGTGGTCTCGAACGTCATAGAGCAAGATCGGTAGAGTTGCCAGCTAAAATCGGTATATTTGTACCCAAAATCGGTATTTGACAAAAAACAAACAGTATTCAATCAAATTCGTTTATTTATTGAAAACAAAAACTTACAGACTAATTTATATACAATCACTTACAGACTAGTTTATATAATCATTTTTTATACCAATATTCTTTGGCCATAGCCGCGGTCATCTTCGAGTTGATTTCAAAGTCATAACAGTTAGCTGTATTAAAGAGTCGTTTTGCGTGTAATAGACCAGTGATTGATTCAGTAGACAGCCTATTTCGCTGTTTTGTTTTCAAAAGATTAATATGTGAAAATATGCGTTCAACGTTAGCGGATGAATGGGGAAGTGATAAAATATTAAAGATGAAATTAGATAACAAAGGAAACATTTGAGTTTCATCGCCACGCTTTAGTAAACTTACTTCATCCCAAAATAGTTCTACATCATCAGGAAGTGTTTTGATTTGTTCACAATTTCTTAAAATGCGCCACTCTGTATCAATTTCCTGGAAATCATTGCTCTGAACAATATTGGGAAAAAGCCTACTCATAGGAACTATCGAAGAGGTATTGCCAATTTTAACATTTTTTGGGTCAATTATGTCTAAACCCTTTATTGGATTATTTTTCAATGGAAACCGCGTGGTTATTTGCTTACAAGCTTCGATATAAAAATCTAGGCATCTGCATTTAAACAAATTTACTTGATCTGCGTTTAGATTTTCTGAACTACTTAGTAGTGTATTAGACGCAGCAGCACCATAGTATACGGCGTCAATATCCATAAAATTTCTAGGATTTTTAAAATCAACATTTTCGATTGGTGTGCTAGTTAAATATTCTCTTTTTAAAAAACAATCAAATATAGTTTTTAATGTTCCAGTTATTTTTTCATATAAAGTATGAATTTTCGGGTGTTCTGCTTGCATTTCTTTATTTAAATCGGTAAATAATGGTAATACAAAATCTAAAAATTCCAAAAATAATACCGTAGTGGGATCTTGGAGCTTTTGTAATATATGTTCTGCAGCTAAAAGATGATCATTATTAGAGATTTGGTCTATAAAAAATAGTTTTAGAGCAGAGAGTTGTTCCAATATTCTCTTCACTGCTGCATGTACTGATAACCAGCGTGTTTGAGAGGGGTGAAGTATTCTATGTACTTTTAAGTCGCAAAACATTTGAAAGTTTTTAAACTCTGCTACTCTTTTTGGACTAGAAGAAAAGTAGTTGTAAATGTCCCTTACTAGATCCTCTATAAAGCGTGGCAATTTGGTACAAGCATATGACGCGCAAAGATGAAACGAATGGCAGGTGCATTTAAGTATAAAAATGTTGGGAATTTCATTTTGCAGCAATGTTACAACAGAATTATTACGTCCCATCATTACGTTTGCCCCATCAGATGCAAACCCTATTAGATTATTTTGATATGGAATATCATTGCTGCTAAAAAAGTTTACTATGTGTTCAAATAAGGTTGCTGCATTAGCTTCTTCTAATGGAATAAGAGCTAAAAAACAATCTTTAATACGATTCATTTTCGCATATCTCACGACTAAGCACAAGTGTTTGGTTGTACTAAGATCAGTGGACTCGTCAATAATAAGCGAAAACTTAGTTTGCCGCAGATCTTCACATAAATTATCGAAACTTTCTTTACCTATAATATGATCAATTATGTCGTGAGTTTTCGTCGAAGAACATTTGATTTCTTTGCCAATTTTTGAATCAGGACAAACGGCTTGCATCAGCTTCGGTAGGTGCTCCATAATAGTGAATGGTAGATTGTGTTCAGCAACAAACGAGGCTAATCTTATTTCACCTGAAATTAAAATTTAGAATTAAAAATTATGTAGGTATATCTAGTAGCGATTAGGGTCTAATTATATCCACTGCTTCTATTTATCGATAACTAGAAAACAAAATAATATAACAATCTAAATAGTACCTAACAAATAATTAAAAAGAAATTACCTTGCTTAACCAGTGTATCAGTTTTTTGAGTTTTGGTCACAGTAAATGATGATATCTTCGGTTGAGATTTTATATTCTTTGATGATACTGAGTGTGTTTGTGAAGAACTATGTTTCTTTAAAGCGTCTTTTCCTGATGTGATGTTGATATCTTTATCACAACTCTTACAATAGGCATAGCTTTCGCCTTTACGACTATCTTGCAACCAGCCTGGAAATTCTTTTTCCCATTCTTTTCTATAATATTGTAGATATTTTTTTCTTCTTACACTCGCACTTGTGCTTGGCTCCTCGTCAGACGACATTTTAACTGAATGGTCTTCTCACGCACTCTTTAGGATAAGTACTCTACTATCTCTTCAAAGTTAAGAAAATTAATGAAAAAAATAAAACCGAATTCCTGTTTATATAGACTAGACTGGTTACAGGTAAATTCCCTAGCGGGAAGCCCCTTATAACATCGAGTTGTAAGACAACAAGTTGTAGGAACAAGGGTATTCCCCAAAATATATGGAACATTCTGCACTAGGCCCATACTTACTATTGAGGGCTTCCCCGTCCGTAACATTAAATTAAACATAAATGAAAAGGGTTGCCAACTGAAAAGTGTAAAATCGGTAGAGAAATCGGGAGAATTTCCATGTGCATCCAGAAATCGTAGAAAATTCGTTATATTTCGGTATTTCGGTAGCACAGAGCCCATATCGGTATAAATACCGATAAATCGGTAGGTTCGAGAACACTGATCCCAATTTATTTGTGGTCGGCGCAACATGTCGCTTTCTTCCATACTTCTCTATTAGTTGTCATCTCGGTATAGTCACTCCCTTTCTAGCCATATCATCTTTCACACAGTCCATCCATCGTTTCTTTGGTCTCCCTCTACTCTTATAGCCATCGACATTCATACTCAAGACTTTCCTCATTCCTTCGCATCACATGCCCATACCATGACAACCGATTTCCGCACAACTTTTCAGTCACCGGTGCCACTTTCACACTTCCTCTTCTTCATTTCAAACAAGGACGTGTAACGTAAATAAATGAATTTTTAATATGGGGGTCACTTTTGGGAGGCAAATTATTTTCAAATAAATACTTCTAAAGTTATTTACGAAAATGGATGAAAATTAAACTTAAACTCTTATCAAACATTTTGAAAAAAAAAGACAGTAAATAGTTATTTACATAAAGATTAACCATTATAGAATTTACGAGCGCATGTTAATTATTGCCTTTTAAACCATAAGTCAATGACACAAAAGTTACATGACGCGCGCTCGTGATTTGCAACATGTGTATTCATTCACGATGTTGTTCACCGAATTTATTATGAGGTTTAAGAAAACTGACAGTTGATAAACATTTCCAGGTATTCTTCCCAGACGTTGAACGCGCAGAATGGCTGAATAGGGTATGTAGTGTATAGCAATTTAGCAAATTACTTAGCTGCCTCCTACACCGAGTTAATACTCGCATATCTAGTTCCCTTCCCCCGTCACTAAGTGTTGGCAACGCGCCAATTGATTTTACTGGGAACACATTAATTATGCGCTTGATTTCCAGTATTTTCTAGACTAACTGTTCTGTTTTATTAATATAGAAACGACAAGTAAATCTATACCTACACCTACCCCTTGAATATCCCTCTTGACTGGCCTATTTACAATTAAGAATTTAAGTTAATAATTTAATTTAATATTAGAATATTTTTGGGCCACCTACTGTGAATCAATCACATGCACGAGCACTATAAAATTAATTGTAAAATACCGCCTCGTTGGTCTTATGGTCGTAAGCGCGATTGCTTAGCGCAGGGTCCTGGGTCCAATCACTGGGTCGGACCAAATGTTGAGGAGTTTTATAATGTATTATGAACTTTTTAATAGCAACTTAAATCTGGCCTTGTGCCAGGGGTAATAGGTTCGTTCGCACCTCTAACATGGGTCGCATAATGCCTTCTTTTTCGGGGAATTCATGCCTAATTTGATGTTATGATCGCAGATTCTCCTCCAAGTGTGGCCCAATGTGAACTACTTCGCTCGCAATATTCTCAAGGAGTCCATTGAGCCAGCAGTCGCCGAGAGTTTGGCCAACTTCAAGCTTACTGGCTTCAAGTTCGAACGCATGATTCTTGGCACTATCGTGAGTATCATTAGTTACTTTCTATTGGTTCAGTTACTTTCGCATGTCCAAATTCCGTTAGCATACCTTATCTGTTGCTATTATCAATTCTGAAAGCGTCAATCCAATAGAAAACTAAACGTTCTCTAAGCAACTGCAAATAATCAAGAATTTTACGATAACATTTTCAAAGTAAAACCACTAGAAGACTTTTCTAGTTAGTAATTGTAATTAAATTTTAAGTCATGGCCATAAAAAAATGACGAATGAAAGAAGGTTGTTTAATTTTAATGGTATTTGCTTTCCACGGTGTCAGTGACGTCACCGGTGCTATAAAAGTTTTATAGTAGCTGTAACAACGGTGTTAATTCTTGCAGGCGCCGCGGGTTGGAGGTGTGAAAGTTTACGACAAGAATCTGTCTAGGGATGAAATCATCATGGATGTCGACTTGTTGTAAGTAACTATAAAACCAAAAAATACGAGTGAAAGATTATATGGCTAGAAAGTGGGTGACTACTGTGATGAGTACCTACTAATAGAGAAGTATGGTCGATGAGGACATTCTGCGCCGACCTCAAATAAATTGAGATAAGGTCAAGATAATGTTGAAGAAATGATAACGATTCAATATATAATAAATTAGTCATTCATTAGCTTCAGATTTTCGGTAGGCACACGGCTACATATCAAGCTATACATTTCCAGTATAAACTTATCTTTCATTGTATGGGATTTCCGTACAATGAGAGGTTAGCTTATACTGGAAATTTATAGCTTAATATGTAGGCGTGTGTACATATTTAAGATGATTAAGAGTTCGACTGGTCCTTGTATGCATCAAGAAATATTTGTATTTGTCATCGTAATTTACGATACGTAATGACGTAGTACGAAGTACCTACTAGTATGGTTTCAATCATGATTAAATTGATTTCAGCTATGCTGGTGACTGTGATATCTCCTTCGTTCTGCAACGCATCCGTGGTGGCATTAAAGATCTTCAGGTAACAGTTACCACGAGACCATTACATAAATGTCAAGAAATCTAATGATATTCCTAATATCACGTTAATGTTATAGATCCACGGTATGGTTCGTATCGTAATGAAGCCCCTGATCACCAAGATGCCTTTAGTAGGAGGACTTCAGATATTCTTCCTGAACAATCCGTCTATTGACTTTAACTTAGTCGGCGTCGCTGATGTTCTTGATATGCCCGGATTCAGGTAAGATCTACTTCAAAATAGATTAAATGCCTATTTAAAAATAAGGAATGCCATTTTAATAAATAACTGTCATTCCAGTGATATTCTTCGTCGTTGTATCATCGAGCAAGTGGCAAAATTGATGGTGCTACCAAATAAATTGCCTATTAAATTGAGCGACGAAATACCTACTGTCGATCTGAGAATGCCCGACCCCGAGGTAAGTACGCCCTTTGTTGTGACCGAATTGTCCAGTATTGTCAATTCTTAGTTTGATGTATTTTTGGTTAAAATAGTATTCACAGCAGCATCATGTTTACAGGGTGTGCTTCGTATTCATCTCGTTCAAGCTCAGAATCTCATGAAGAAAGATGTATCAATGATTGGTAAGATAATTTTAAATACTTAAGATTAATTATGAGAACAAAAAATTAAATCGCTTCTTATTTATAACAAACTAGCTGACTTTTAAAATGTTCGACCAATTTCGGACTATTACGTACATCTGGCAAACTTTTTGTTGAAAACAAAAATTGGTCCAGCTGTCCTGAAGTGATGAGCTTACCAACGAACAGCATTTCATTTTCATTTGGTATATTGGTTATTTTATATAGGTGATTATACATTTAATTTTAGCATAATTTGTAATAGTAATTACATTTGATATCCAGGTAAGGGTAAGTCAGATCCGTACGCGATCATAACGGTGGGCGCGCAACAATGGAAGACCAAACACATCGACAATAACGTCAACCCACGCTGGGACTACTGGTGCGAGGTAAGCAGACCAAAGACCATCGTTATTTTTTCCTATAAGTTCTACCATTTTATGCACATGGGATTTTTAATACTTTTATAAAGTAGTGTTTGTATTTAGATTTTTAACAGATTACAAGAGTTCGCTTAGCGAGCACACAATTATTTTTCTTAATGTTGGTATATAACATTTAAGATGTGCTTGCTTATTTTAATTAATCGGGGTTTGGATACATTTGGTAAGTGAGGTCATGCTCATTTATGATTTATTCAAACTGCACTGCGTATCACAAATCTTCACAGATCACGTGCATTTTATATTATGATCTGAAATTCTCTTCACGACGAGAAGTGCAAGTTGAACGCTGTCTGGCATAATGAAGTAGCAACATAATAATATGGAGAAATGGATCTTTAATTTTGAGATCTAATACATAGGGGAAGTCTTATAATGATTTTCGTTTCACACAAAGCAATTCAAATTTGTTCCTTTTGAGTACGTAATAAAGTTCTATATCGTTCTATTTAAATGTGCAAAAGAGGTTTACTATATAATATTTTGCTATTTCAATTTAAAAAGCATCATCAGGAATAAGCATGAACTATGAATAATTTTGTTTTACTTTTATTTTAAAGATTTTTTACTGGGCAGTGGCCTGTCCATGCAAGTTATGAAAATAAAAAATAAGTTTAAAAAACAGTAAGCATTCTTCTAGTCACAGAATGTGAATTCTTAAAAATAAAAGGATTTGGTAATATTTCTTAACGATTGAGTCAATTAAGTGGTTATTAGACATTGTTTTATTTTATTTATTTGCAAGAAAAAATAATAACTTGGGTTCTTTTGATATTTAAAAACCAATGATTTTAATTCCAATAATTGAAAGATCTGTTCTAGAAAACCTATCCAGAAAGATCATGTCATAACAAATTCAAATTGTTTCAAATTCGAAATTACTCTACGAGGACAACGTTTTATAATATTGGCTTCGCATTAATAAATTAACAATGTAAAATATGCTTTTAACTGAGTAGGTATGTAATAGTGCGGGCGTAATCCGCACGCAGTAAGTGGTCGCGAAATGTTTCCAAGTAAGTAGTTATGAATAAGATTTTGTTTTCCTCACTTATGTTTGCGTCGGACTATGCGCGTGTGGCATACAGGCGCGTATAATGCAATCTCTGGGCCAAACGTTGGAAATAGAAGTGTTGGACAAGGATGAAGGAAACAATGATGACAAGCTGGGCAAGTAAGTACGTGCACGCGGTGACGGTGCGGGCAGGGGGGGGGGGGGGCAGGGCGCAAGGAACCGGGTATACGCTACGCTGATGGTTGCACTCGCTTCACGCATTGTAACTGTCCCGATAAGCTTCTAAACATCAGCCAACGCGACGCTTGTCTGATAGTTACAGTGGCATGAATGTCATGTGGTCCACGTTCCACTGTGAACTTGATGACTTACTGCATAGAAATTAACAAGCAGGCGTCGAGTGGTGTCGTCTCAAAGCAGCGTAAGCTTGGTATTAGCAGGTCATGTGAACCTGAGTCCTTGTGCTCTTTGGAATGAGACCCTCGATAGAAAGTAATGAGAGATCTAGACTTAGTTGAAATGACGCTAGATTCATGTTGAGTTATTTTTAATGTAAATAATGTATTTTGTATTCCTTGTAAATAGTACTATTCCAGATTCTCCCATTACAAATGACCTAATCTAACTGCATGTGTAGTTCATAGTGCATTTAGAACTTAGTATGTAGAAGGTGATGGTGAGTTTCCTAGACATGTCTTGTAATATTAATTAATTATTGTATAATTCTCTTTTCTTTCAAATTTTCTTTTATGCTGGCATGACGAAAACAACATTAGAGAGGTCGTTAGACTGTTTGACGTACCCACCTCATTACTGTTGTTCACAGAAATCGATATACTTGCCAGATGGTCAACAGGGGTATAGAAAATGGAACCACAAATTATTCCAAAATTGATTTCTAAAGATGAATAGATATGTGTTTAGGCAACGTTTGGCATTAAACTAATATGTAGATATATTGTGATTTTGTCCCAAGGCGTTAATAAGCTCAAGGACGAGTCAAGTGCTGCAGTTGGAGCTCTGGGACTGGGACCCTGGCATGGGCATTCAGAACGATGATTATCTTGGCAGGTCCGTCTCGCCGCTACTCGTGCATTGACACATTAGCGACATTTCATTGCCGTGTTTTTTTATTTGTTTTTTTTTTTAATGTTGACTCTTATTATCACCGTTGCGTTGCCTAGCTCAACTTTTAGTTACCAGCCGTATGCCCGCGCATGATGCCGGTGATGCTAAGATTCATCTTGGTTTTAACTGTTTTGACTACTATGGTTTTCTATTTTATTTATATCTACAGCTGTTGTGTGTGAGATTTATTTTTGCCTTAATAGGAATACCGATCCGATATATGGGGACATACAATATGTTATTTAATTGAAGTGGCAAGTTGACTATTGTTAACCGTTTAAATATTTACTTCACAAATTATGAAAATACACATACATTTATTTACAAATAACTTTAACACCTGCGCTTATTTGACAATTTAACATAACTGTACCTATACACCCTGAAACCTATTAATTTATTCTGCAAAAATATGTACAGAAACATAACACTTATTTCTAATCTCCCCATAATTAATGAGAGCTTAATATTTATTTGTATATATAACATGGTGGGGTGTAACAGTCAGTACTCCGCACCAGCGCGACGATCTTGGTCATCAAGCTTTTCGACTGGGACCGCACAGGACGAGACGAAAAACTGGGCAGGTCGGTCGCTGCCACAACGCAGAACAAGTGTATCTGACAATGTACATACATTCTCACAGTGAACTAACATTTGCCACTGAAAGCGACCACGGACCACACAATTCCGCACACGAGACTGAATTAAGCGCTACTGCCCGAACATCGCGCTGTAACATCACATATCGCACTCATTAAACACTTAACTACACATAGCACAGTTTATTGGGTCATACTAACACATTACGATAGTTTTTATCACTCACTCGGTAGTAATATTGCGTCTCAAATGGGAGGAATCATTCATTGCTATACAACATTTTATGTGGCTATAATTTTAACGCTACACAATCATACAGTAACGTTGAAATGTAACACAAACGTAGTTTTATTATTCCTCGGAGCTTTTCTTAATTTAAGGACTAATCCAAACTGTATGTCCACAATCCATTCCTTTCTGTATTCCAATACTTACACAGAAGTACTGCTTGTGATCACTAAATGTTGTGTAATGCACTGATTTTATCTATTTCTACTTTAAAACGGCGTATTCCCGATTTTATTTTCTTATCCCAATGGCCTCACCAATGCCAACAATTTTGTTGTTGTTTTTTATCTGGTGGGAATACACCTTCAAATGTAACTTCCTTAAATGTTTGCTGTTTCGTGCTAACTATGTTCTGTTGAAGTCTTTACAGTATCTTGCTGGGACAAGGGACTACATTTACTTATAATTTCAGGTGTTCGCTAGATATCTCACAAGTTGTACGCTTCGGTCGTTTAGACACGGTAAGCAGTTCTCATATAATTCACTCGTCAGTTTATACAGTGTGAGGGCGAAGTATATTAATGGAATTTATTGTTTTAGTGGCAAACTCTTCAGGAAGCTAAACATGGGAAAATTGAGTTGCGTCTTTCATGGCACCGTCTGTCTACTGATGTGTCGGACCTTAGCCGTGTAAGTATAATTCTGGCACCATACAATTTGTAGCCAAACTTAAGTATGTTTTACTATTAACCTGTTAAGCCCCGCGCGACTCCGATTCGGAGTCAAACAGTAGAAAATCAATTGAGTCTCATTAGCTGTCCTTGACCAATTAATTTTACTAATCTTTATTTCAGGCTCTGACGGAGACCCTGCTCATTAAGTCTGGAGAACTCAGCTCAGCTGTCTTATCTGTCTACATCGACTCGTGCAAGAAGCTGCCAGTAAGTTTATTATTGCTTAATCAACTTATTCAAATATTGCTGGATCTACTATACAGAGTATAAAACAAAGCTTTTCGTATCTGTTTGTGTTACCGCTTAGATCTTCTAAACTTAACAATGGATTTTGATGCGGCTTTTCACCATCATTCAGAGCGTTTATTCTGGAGGGCACTGGTGGCCCAGTGGTAACGGCCGCGATTTACGAGTTGTAAATCGTAGGTTCGAACCCAGATAGGCGCTTTACTTTGTGTAAATGATTTCATCACCAAAACGGTGAAGGAAAACACCGTGTGGAAACATGTCCTAGACCCAAAAATTCGAAGACATGTGACATCTACCAAACCGCACTGGACCCGCGTGGATTACGGCCCACTCCTTAGAGAGGCCTGTGTCCCAGCAGTGGGAACATTTTAGGCTGATTATGCAATGTTATTCTGGAAAGTTGTGTATAAAATACATTCATATTTAACTTGGATATAACACAGACTCGATTTTTGACACATCGCCATTGCACCCTAGCGAAGCACGAGTTGTTTTTACTTATACCAAAGTTGATGACCTATAACTATAAAATTGTTTTAATTTATCAACAGAACGCACGCACTCAATCTCGTCCCGACCCCTACCTGACGGTAACGGTAGGCAGGAAGACAGAGAACTCCGCCGTACAGATGAGGACCGATGACCCAGTCTACGAGATCGGGTACTCCTTCCTGGTGCAGAACCCCGAGTCCGATAACTTGGAGATTAAAGTAAGAAGGGAAAGAAGCTTGAACTTGTTCTAAGCGATGCGAGACTGGAACCACGGCCCTTACATCTATAGTGGCACTCTTACCACTTACCGATTACCTATAATTCGCTGTAAAGTAAAGTATTTAATGTAAATCGTGAATGTGTAATGTTGTATTGTACTTACTGTTTATTACTTTATTTAAGTGTTATTGTATGTATTTATTGTAAGTTGGATGCAGGACCAGATTTATAGGTGTGGAGGCCCAGGGCCAAGCAAGAAGTGGAGGTCCCGATTTTTTTTGGAACAGACGAACAGAAAAAAAAAATCACAATAATGTATACTAAAAATATACAAAAGAAAAAAGATAAATGTATAAGATATAGGCGAATGGAACTTTACCCGTCTTATTACAAAACAAGGATTATCTTCAGACCCAGGTTTAAATTATTGAGCCATTTTTGAATTTCGAACTTTATTCCGACTACGTTAAAGTTCTTAATGAAAAACTGTCAACTTAGTACCGGACTAAATAGTCAGTTTTGTATAAAGAACTGCATTTCAATCATAGTAAAGTTCTTATTACGAAAACTGGTTCAATGGTTTAAACCATGTCAAAAGAAATCTTTGTTTTGTAATAACACCGCTAGAGTTTAATCATTGATCATTTCGGTGAAATCCAGTTCTCGGAGTCAATCACTTTTAATACTCAGTAGGAATAACTTTGATAGGCGGTCTCGTGTAATTGTAAACCGAAGTCTATTTTTAATAATTTTCATCTTCCAAAAAAGGTCCCTTGTGAATGTGAACTTTTTTTATCAAAATAAATCAAACTGGAGGCCCGGGGACAGGGCCCCTTTTGCCCTGCCTAAAATCCGGCCCTGCATATCTGGACAATAAACCATTTCATTAGACCTTGTCCAAATATTGCGACTTACGTGCGTATGTTGAGATAGTTGCCCATTGAGTCCGTCCGCATTAGTGCGTTTTGCTTACGTCCAGTACACATGGTTTCAACTAGCGTGTATTGCGCCATCTGGACAAGGCCTTAGGCTGGCTTAAAAATCCTACGTCTTATTATAGAATGGCAACAGCATGTAACAAACAAACTATGACCAATGATTTATTCAGTTATGATAATGTTATTATTATTAATTAATTGCTGATCGAATTATTTAAATATTATAATTTTTGCGTAGTTGAGTTTTAACCCTGACAGGCGATTAACTTTGTGTAAATTATTTCATCACTACTGCTCTCAAAATGGCGAAGGAAAACATTATGAGGAAACCAGCATGTCCTAGAACCAAAAAAATCGAAGACACTTGACATCTACCAACCCGCACTAGGCCCGCCTGGTGGATGATGGCCAGCAGTGGCAAAATTATAGGCTGATCATGCGTTAATCAATATTTTCATTTTAGGTCCTGGATTCAAAAACGGGAGGCCAGCTCGGCCAGTTGACGTACGGAATCTCGAATCTGTTGAAACAAAAGGACCTCAGCCTGCTAACTCAGCCGCTTACGCTGCAGCGGTCCGGTCCAGAGTCGAAGATCATCGTGTCTTTACAACTGAAGGTATCTTATCTTTTCTAGGACTACTTATAACCTCACTTAATATTCTAGTATGATTATGATCTGATAACTAACAAACTACCCACAAGGATCAACCAGGAGGCTATTAATTAAAACAGACAGGCGACACACCGACAATTTTATAAGGTTTGTTTTCTTAGTTTTAATGATTTATTAAACAGATGTCGTGAAATTGTGTCAACTTTGTATTTTTTTTACAAATATATCGCGTTGTCAGTTATATTAAATAGGCGCCTGGTAACTTAAAAATATTCATCATAAGCATGAGCAAGATATATGTAATTTGATTTTCGGTAATTGACTGTCAACATTTCAAACTGTCGATTTTTGCAAGACACTTCAGAAATGTGGTGGAAGTTCAACAATATCAATATATATATGTTATCTTCAATATTGACAGTCTACTCAAAGAGGAACCAACATACTTCTGTAAAGCTGAACCTACGTATCCATGGCAGCTTCCCAAGCTCATATCTCCTGGCGAATTCCCAGAAACAACTATTTCTTCTTCTCTATAGATTTTGAAGGAGGCGATTAAGGAAGAGGACTTTGAGGAGGAGCCAGTAGCCGAGCCGCCGAGGGAGCCCTCGCCCCCCGTCACTCCGGCGGCGCCGCCCTCTCCGCCTATCACCTTGGATGATATCGATTCACACAAACCTGTTCCGCCACTAACTGACCCAGGTGATTCATTGAACTAATTAAATTATGTTCTCATTCTTATCTACTATACATATTATATAAATATCACATTTAATTAGGTATTGTGAATGTGAGCACTATGTGGGTCATTTTTATTTATTTTGTAATTTTCTTTTTTCTTTCACATTTAGTTTTAATGGATGCTCTGGCATTTTGAGTACTTTATGCAGCCTACCCAAATGTCCTTTCCTTGGTATTGTTCGAAGAGTTGTTGAGCTCCTTAAGTTCTGAGTTCAGCTACACGAATACTGACAAATGCTTGCACTGACTGGACTGGTCCACTCAAATTTGTGTGGGTCTTTCCTCAAAATACCATTTCAGACATGGATTTACATGATCTGAAGATTGTCTGGAATTTAAAAGAGACTTTGACTCTTGAGTTTATTTCGCCATTTCTTCTCAGGGTACTCAGATAGGAAATATCGACTCCATCTAGCTTATTTTTTAATATTTTTTTTAATATGACGTGTAAAAATGATTTTGATAACCTATTTACTGACTAAACAATTTCATTTCATTTCATAAATTCAAGTCTTTTTTCGTGTCTGTCTGTGTGACCGCGTTGTTCTGCTAAACTACGCAACAGATTTTGATGCGGTTTTCACCAGGATTAAGAGAATTTACTTCGGAAGGTTTATTTATGTGTATAATTAATTAATATTACACATGCCGTAAAACCGTGCGAAGCAGGGGCGGGGCTCACTAGTAACAAAGAAACGCTGCACTACTAATGATGCCTGAAGTTTGACTTGTGCTATGCAAACAGGTTAGGTAGCCTCTATACCAGCTTGCAGATCGGCTAATAGCTGAATCTAAAGGCAAGATTTACAGACCGCACTTTGACTTTATTATTTGCTAAGTAAGCATCGCATGCGAATGTCAACATAATTCGTCTAGCGTTAAAGTTTATATTCAAACAAAACGGTTGCTAAAATTACCTTATACGAATATGAACATTATACGGATAAGATTAAGCTTATATTCGTATGGAATGCTTACTTAGTAGTATTCTGTCTTCTTCTTACTTATTTAAGTCAAATCTTGCCCTAAGACGAGAGTAGATTATTGAACTTTAATTAAACCTATAATTGCTATTTATTACAGTCACTGTGCTTCCTGACCCTGTGCTGATGAATATCGAGGATGCTCTCCTAGATGCCGGTTCACATAAGTCGGTGCCTTTAGAACATATTGAAAAGGCAGTTGGTAAGTACTCTCTCTCGTTCTACAAAGATAACTCCTTCCAGTAACGAAAGGTTCTGAAAGCATATACAGGGTGACATTGAAAACATGCGACAAATCGAAATGGGAGATTGTACTCATCATTATGAACAACTTTTACTAAGGGACCAAAGCTACAATCCCAAAAAAAAAAACTGCTGTCCCCTACATTTATGTTCGCAATACCTCATCAAAATGTAGGAAAAGCAGATTTTTTTTTTGTGATTACAGCTTTGGTCCCTTAGTAAAAGTTGTTAATAATGATGTATACAATGCCCCATTTCAGTTTGTCGCAAGTTTTCAATTTCAACCTGTATAGTATTATCTCTTTTGTGTTTTTTTGTAATACGATCCTCAGCCACAGTAATAATAAACAATAAATCTTTATTCAGACTAAAAATACCAATATGAATCTTAGATAAATAATGAAGGCATTACAATGTTAGATGCCTGTCTGTTGTAATGCCCAATTGCCTTTTATAATTGAATTTGTGATTTTCTCAGCCCTCTGTTAAATTCATCCAATTGAAAGTCGAAAGCCCAAATCAATCTGCCTAGCCTTTTCCCAACTACGTTGGGGTCGACTTCCAGTCTAAGCAGATGATGCTGAATACCAGTAATTTACATTTAGTAACTGTCTATCTGACCTCCACAACCCAGTTCCTGGGTAATACAATACCCCTTGGTAAGACTGGTTGTCAGACTTTCAGGCTTCTGACGACCCCTAACGACTGTTAAAGCTCCACGAATGACAGCCAGGACCAACGACTTAACGTGCTTTCCGAGGCACGGAGGAATCTGGGATGTAAAGATCCATCCATGGACCAACCCCGGCAAGCTCAACCAGATGGATCGACCCGTGCGGCTGTTATTACTTAGCCACGAACTCCAGGAACCTTGAAAGCCCATGACCTGTTATCTGCGTTTGCAGGTTTTTAATGCAGTAAAGAATGTTTTTTTTATAGATACGCCTCAAGAGTATTCTCCGCCAACTGGTCGCGATTCACCTAAACTAGTACATAGGACCTCCTCGTTGACCACGTAAGTTCCTTAAGCTTTAGAACAATGTAATGTTCAGGCACTAACCTAAACATACTATACGTACACATTAACATCAGCTAATAGCAGTCGTTCATTCGCTGCTACCGGCCGCCCTGCGGGGCTCGTCGTTCATTCGCTACTACGGGCGCCCTGCGGGGCTCGTCGTTCATTCACTACTACCGGTCGCCCTGCGGGGCTTGTCGTTCATTCGCTTCTACCGGCCGCTCTGCGGGGCTCGTCGTTCCACCTAGACTGACAGCGTCCGGAACCCTAAGTTTTTATAGTTCTTACGAACTATGTTAATCACAAATATTCACCTTTTTATGCAGGTCTGCCGGTGAAGCTGGACTCGGACGTATTCTTCTGTCACTTCGTTACAGTATGCAAAACCAAACACTATTCGTTGTTGTTCACAAAATCATGTAAGTCATCCGAGTACATGGAATGCACTTATTTATGTTATAAGTTTAATGGGTCATTAAATTATTACCCTATTTCTACAGGCACATACCATTGAAGGACCCGGCCAACGTACCTGACCCATATGTGAAGTTATATTTGTTACCGGGCCGCTCCAAAGATTCTAAACGTAAAACTTTGGTAAGTGCTTTAAAACGCCTTTAATCTTTTTTTGCCGAAACCCCCAGAAGGAGATTGTTTTCTTTGGAGCTAGCGTCCAATAATATAATTGCATTGGGCCGCAGCGCATCGCATCGCATTCTAACATACGAAAAGCTCGGTGCGGCCCGCCGTGCGATAGGTCACATAAAATATACGAAAATGATATTAGGATTTTTGAGATGCGGTACGGCCCTTAAAACATTCTTAATGCGCATAATTTTACACTACACTCCCAAGCTGATTTCATTTAGGTTATTGATCGAGAGTCAGAAATAAGTTTATGACGGTAATTTTGGTTCACAGGTAGTGAAGGACAGTTGCATGCCGGAGTACGACGAGCAGTTTGAGTGGGTGATCCCGTTAGCTGAGCTGCACTCCAGGCAGGTGGAGGTCACTGTGGCCACGCACAAGGGCTTCTTGGGCGGCAGCCCGGTTGTTGGACAGGTAATGTTCTTCACTAAACAATAAGCAGCAGAAAATTAAACCAAGTTTTTTTATCTTATCTGTACGTATTATAAATTCAAGTTGCTTGTTTGTGTGACCGCGCTATTCTTCTAAACTACGCAACAGATTTTGATGCCGCCCTTATCATCATTTGGACAATTTATTCCGGAAGATTAATTTATTTAAGACATTAGTAAACTTACATATAAAAAACATAACCCCTTGGCAGTCGGGTAAAAACAAATCTCGATGTTTTGTAAAGTGGTAAAAGCTTTGCGAAGCAGGGGCCTACTCCCTTAGGACTAAATCCGTAGTTACGGGCGTTTCCTTCTCTGTATCACCTACGGACATAAAATTACTTCGGAGCCCGAACTGAGAATGAATGACACTACGATTTGGCAGTTGTCCCTACTCGCAATGTGTTTGTGCCCGTTCGAAAATATGAATTTGTCACTTGCTTTGACGGATCGACTACTTTCGGACGGGCCCGTATCATCGTTGACGGACTTAGAGACTTTGTATTGTGTAATAACTGACTATTCTCTACTTTGACTGCTTCGTTGGTCTAGTTAAAATCTGTCGTGTAGTCGTGACCGCGGCGTGGTGGGCACATTTTGGTTTGACTGTGGCGGACAAAAGGTTAAACATAACTGGCGAAATGTGGGTGTACTACAGGTACACCTCTGCCCAACCCACGCCTTGTTTACCAACAAGGCGTCATGTTATGTTATGAAATGAAAAGTCTTTTGAAACTACTTTCTTTGCTGACTGTACAATTAAACTTTCAGTATCGAAATACTCAAATAAACATATTTTTCTCATTTCAGGTGGTAGTTCATCTCAACCAGTACGATTTCCGCGAAGCAAAAACTATGTGGTTTGATCTTCTGCCGGAGACAACACCTAGAGATTAGACAGAACATAGTCACAAATATGTTCCAACATGAAAGTACTTATGAATCTTATTATATTTTGCGAATTGCAAAAGCCATAACTGCTGATCTGATCTGATTGCTAAATGTTCAAAGTGCATGCAGTCGCGTGTTATATTTACAGAAATATTGTGCGACCGCCTTTTGGTAGTTCTTTCCATATTATATACAAAACGTCGTTATTTCGTAATAAATGTATGTATTTTTACACTTGTTTATATTGTTATAAATGTATTTATTTATTTTTACTAAATAATTAATATTTTTAACATTGCTTATGAGTTGTAGCACTAAGTTAAAGTAATTTATTAAGTTTAGCTTATGATTATGTATGACACAAAGCATTTACGCGAAGCCGCTTATTCTATTTTGTGTGGGTTATTGAAGCAGTTCGTTTTTCTTATTTTTATATTGCATTTAAGTGTATTTTTTGTGTAATAAATATTTAAAAAAATAATGCTTATTTTCTTTTAACTGTTTCCGTAACTATATTACAGCTTGCATTCTCTATGTTAAGATAACAACGTAGACGAACTGTCTATAAAACCTATAATTGAAGCTAACTCAAAAACTACTCAAGCAAAGTTAATAAAGTATGAGTAGTCTCATACTTTATTAACTTATTTGGTAGAATTCGCCCGCAGGGTAGTCCCTGCGGGCGAATTCTACCAAATAAGGCTAAGAACTCACGGAGCGGTTTTCACCCGCGCCCGCCACGGTGGTGGAGCAGCGGTTTTATTTCTAAACTCACGAGACCGGTGATTTGCGCGGTCACGCAGCCGTCGCGGTTGAGATCGCAAGACGGGTGATTAAACAGTTGAGGTCCCAGACCGCCATGGACACACCAGAAACGAGCTGTTGCGTTATACTCACTTTAAAAAGAATAAAAAAAAGGCCCAAAAGGTTCTGGGTGCATCCACTGATTCAGGATAGAGATCACTAGTGCAAAATGGCGTCCAATTTCTGTACCCCCCCGCCCCGCCAGTTACTGCGGTCGCCCGCCAAACGATCGCACGCGGGCGCAACCCGCCAAGGCGGCGGGTGACTGCCGCCCGCGCGATTCTACAAGTTGCCCGCCGGTGCCGCGGGACCCGCAAACAACCGCGGGTGTAAAACGCGTCGTGAAATGTGCTCTCACTTTTTGCATATAAATCTACATCCTGGCCTTCTCAGATGTATGAAAAACAGGGATTTTCTTCACAAAAAGCATACGACGGCTCCGGATAATATCATTTTAAAAACATCATATATTAGATACCGGAATTTCTGTACCAAAATCTTAAAGAAGGTAAAAAGAGCATATGAGAAAACTCAATTAGATACTGCAAAAAATAATCCCAAGAAACTCTGGAAGACTATAAAATCAATTACGAGTTGTGTCAAAAACATTGACTATCCTGAGGAATTGTTAAAACTGAGTGACTCCAATAACACCGCACTTGATATTATTAATGAGCACTTTGTAAAAGTAGGTCAGTCGTTGGCAGAAAAGTATCCTCTTAACCCTTCTCCGACAACATCTAATAATTGGTTCTCAATGTTTTCATGCGACTCCCATTCGCGATCATTTGTATGTGAAGAAACGACGGAAGAAGAAGTGACCCGTACAATCCTTACATTAAAATCAAACTGCGCCTCAGGTTGTGACAATATCTCATCGAACCTATTAAAAAGTAATATTGAGCTTTTAGCTCCTCCTCTCACGTTTATTTTCAACAGGTGCTTAGAATATGGTGTATTCCCGAAAAATCTCAAACTGTCTGAGGTTCACCCTATTCATAAAGGAGGTGACCGTGATCGTGTTAATAACTATAGGCCGATATCGATCCTACCCTCCTTGTCAAAGGTTTTTGAAAAACTACTAAACAAGAGACTTGTTAGCTACTTGGAGGGCGAGGGCCTACTCTCTTGTACTCAGTTTGGCTTTCGGAGGCATAGAAGCACAGATGATGCCATCTTTAAATTAAACAATTGTATAGCTACAAATTTAGATTCTGGAAAGAAATGCCTTGCCATCTTTTTGGATCTGGCCAAAGCATTTGACACGATCTCGGTCCCCATCCTTTTGCGAAAACTCGAGAAATTCGGTATAAGAGGCAATCAACTTAAACTTTTTGAGAGCTATCTGTCGGAAAGATACCAGTGTGTAAGAATAGGAAATTGCACTAGCTCTTATCTTCCTATTACATACGGAGTTCCCCAGGGCAGCATTTTGGGACCTACCCTCTTTCTCGTTTATATAAACGACCTCACGAACCTGTCTATACCCCAAGGCGAAATAATCTCTTACGCAGATGACACTGCTCTTATATTCAACGCCGACAATTGGGTAGAGGTATTTAACGTTGCACAATGTGGACTTGATCTCGTAAAGGAATGGCTACAAAATAATTTACTTACACTGAACAGCGATAAAACTAAATACTTGACTTTCACCATACGAAATCCACCTAAACTGCTTACTACAAAACATTGCCTTATTCCTCACAATTGTCTTGGAATAGATAACTGTAATTGTGTACCTCTAGAACGTGTCAACAATGTGAAATATTTAGGATTAATTGTAGACCATAATTTATCCTATAAGGCACATATTAAAGCTTTGTCGGGACGAGTACGAAAACTAATTTATATCTTTAAAACTTTGCGACATGTTGCTGATCTCAAATTATTAAAACAAGTTTATTTCTCTCTTTGTCAATCCATTATTAATTACGGCATAATTGTATGGGGAGGAGCTACCAAAACTACTCTAAAAGGTCTTGAAATAGCTCAGCGTGCAATACTAAAAGTTTACACTTTCCGTCCAATTCGCTTTCCCACGAAGATTTTGTACAACTCATGCGAAGTCCTTACAGTGAGACAATTGTTCTTACTCAACATTGTACTAAAACAACATGGTGAACTTATATATGATACTGATCTCACAAGGAAACGCAGAAAACATGACGTTGTGGTCCGCATACATAAACCTAAAACCTCTTTCATAAAGAGATTCTTCGTCTTTCTAGCACCACATGTTTATATAATATATATAAAGTTAATAAAGCCATAAATGTTTTTTCTCTTAACAAATTCCATTGTAAAAAGAGGGCATATGAATTTTTAATGAAACTATCATACGAAGACACTGAAAAATTTATTCAAATAATCAGTTAATATTTTTGTTTGTATATCTATATATATTATGTATATTCACTCACACACACACACATACACAAACACTCACCCTCTCATCCTCACACACAAATCCTCATACACACACAAAAATTGTTAGTAATTTAAGTTTAGTTTACCTTAATTACTTATTTCTCTTTGATTTGTAATGGTCCTAAACACTTGTTTCTTGCTAATTTAGGTTACCTAGTGTATTGTTTCTGAGGGGAAACGGCGCTGTTAGCTGAGATACAGGCTCACGCCTAGTTCAGCTGCGGATGCTCATTCTCTTATTTATAATTAAACTGTAAGCCTAATATTTGTTAGAATGTACTGTACCTACCTACTGTTTTTGAGTAAATAAAAATATTATTATTATCCTACAGACGCTGCGGGCCCGCAAACGCGGCGGGCGCGGGTGAAAACCGCTCCGTGAGTTCTTAGCCTAAGAATCACGTAAATCGCACCAGTAATCACCGAGTAATCGGTGTACATACATTTGATACACGAAAAGAAAAAAAAGACGAATGCATAGCCATAGCCTGCCTCCATCTTTTTTAGGGTTCCATACCCGAAGGGTGCCAAACGAGCGTCCGCTGTCCGTCCTTCCGTCTGTCTGTCAGTGGGCTGTATCTCATGACCGTAAGAGTAGGATTACGTGTTTCTATTGCCGCTACAACATAAGCAATATTAAGAAACTATTTTTCGACGGGTTTTTTTGTTCTCAATAATTACTATATCCTAATTAATACGGTACGGGAACCCTTCGTGTGCGAGTCGTAACTCGCACTTGGTCGTTTTTTTACATTTCACATAAGTTTGCCGCTCCGTTGGGCTTTCCGATATAAAACCAAAAAAATTTGACGAAGGTTCCAGGCGGTTGACCGCCACGTCAAAAAAGCAAAAACGTGCCCTCGGCGCCAAGCTACGAATTATTCCTTAAATTCTGTCACGTAGTCGTGACCGTGGCGTGCTGGGCACATTTTAGTCTGTCATCTATACATGACTGTGGCGGTCAAAAGGTTAATTATAATTAAATCGTACATTAATCTGTAGACAGAAATGCCAGGTGTAACATAAGGGTGTGATAATTTAAAATATTTTAATAATTAATAATAATTAAAATATTTTAATAATTAATAATAATTAAAATATTTTAATAATTAATAATAATTAAAATTTACTACTTTTTGCCTAGGACCTAGGGTCTAATTTTTGAGATATTTGCGAAAAACTCAAAAGGGGATTCAAAATTATTCATTATAGTATGGAGCAATAACTTCCCAGTCGCCACCCGCTGGCAACTGGGAATTTTATTCCCGATTGCCACCTGGTGGCAATCCATGTGGGGGTGACTGGGAATATTAAAAAATATCGCAGTACCAGATTAGATGCATAAATGGGTAAATAATTTGTACTATTCAAATCTTCAATCCGTTGAGAAAACTTGAGAATTGCGAAATTTCATGAATTTGTTTTTCTACATACAAAAAAATCTTTAAATTCATAGCATACCTATAGCTAAAATGTAAAAGTCATAGAATAATACGACTGGGAATATTCAAAAACATCGCAGTACCAGATTAGATGCATAAATGGGTAAATAATTTGCACTATTCAAATCTTCAATCCGTTGTTTGAGAAAACTTGAGAATTGCGAAATTTCATGAATTTGTTTTTCTACATACAAAAAAATCTTTAATATTCATAGCATACCTGTAGCTAAAACGTAAATCCATAGAATAATATTATATTGTATTCGATAGTCAATTTAATTTGTGAAGTTATTATTTTTTGAATAAATCAATCAGTTTTTTTTATTCCTGTCTTCTACGGTTAAATATCAGTCACCGTGCGTCGCGTCGTTTAATCCCCGTCCATATTTTGCGTAACTTATTGCTCAATTTGTTGGCGTGTTTTTTACAATTGGGAAAAGCTTAACAAACCATAATAAATCAGAAAAAGAGTGGATGAAAAATATTTAATACATTAATTCACACTCAGATGTAATTGAATGCAGTCACTAATAAATACAATTTCACAGTCTTCCTCGAAGTTCTGAGCCTTATGGTAAAGCACATGGTGTTCACTTCACTTAAATATTAGATCTTATCAGCGTTCCATAGGAGCGGGTGTAATTTTTTGTGCGATTATCTTTCCGTATCCACCTCTACCCCCATCGTAGTCAGTTCTGTATTCATCTCGAACCTGTGAAATATAATATAATTTTGTCAAATAGGTACCCAAAATCTATGGTATAATCCCTCCTTATCAAAAAGTCCTAAAAGCTAAATGGTCCTAATAGCAAAACGACCTTATAATCAGAACGACACTTTAGGTAAATGTCCTATTAGCAGTTTGTTTTATTAGCAGAATGTCTCAATTTGTAAAGTACAGTAATGCTGAAAAATCACTGTCGTTTTTTATTGTCATGGCTCAATAACATTACAGCATTTATTTAAAAGGTACCATTGAAATGAAAAATAACGAAGAATTAAAGCACTTTTTAATATTTTGGCACTCAATTTTATTTCTATGTCAGTGTAAATAAACAGACCTTAACCTTTTGACCGCCACGTCAAAAAAGCAAAGACGTGCCCTCAGCGCCAAGCTACAAATTCATCCTTTAATACCTACAAAATAGTAGTGAGTTCGGAATTATATCGATAAATGTAAAACTATCTATTTATTTTTAACATATAGTATCTTTTTAATAAAAGTTACTATTTACCCGAAATATATAACACAGGAGTTTTATTTCATACCGCTTTCTCCTATATGACAGAAATGATAATGATATGTGTCACAGTTTCGGCGTTCTTTATAATTTAAATCCACAATTAAAAACGACAATCGACTAAATCAAAAAATACTGTAAATGAAAAGTTATTTGATTTTTTCATTACCGTTTAGTGTTGCCATTTTATATTTATTCTGCCAAGTGACAGTAAGTACAGCATTATTGTATTGTTTTAGTTTGTTATTATAATTAAAGGGAGTAAATGAATTAACAATACAGTTTCTTTCTAAGTGTAGGTATTCCTTGCAGGTAGGTAAAAATACTGTGGTGTAAAAATAAATAAATTAATGACTAGCAAAAAGGCTAGTAACCCAAATAAAAAAAATTGTTTGCTTGTTGACGACTGTTGATTGGTTCAGAGTGATGCTCATGTTGTAGTTACCTATTGTATACCTAAAGTAAGACCAAAGAGTATTTAGAACCACTGGGATTACCTACCATAGACAATATTTTTACAGGACATTTCATTATGAATTTACTACGTAAGGAAAATACGATATATGCGTTATTGCCATTTTACTTCCTCAATTAGGAATATAAAAGTTACCATTAAAATAACCTACAAAAGTTCATGACTTAATATTTATTATTCTCGGCCTTCTCGAACAAAAAATCTTGCACAAACTAATTATGAAGCTGAAGATATTTTTAATTTAAAGACGTAGAAATTTAATCTCAGCTAAAACAATGTATGCCATTGTTCATTAGTACGTATGGATATTATTATTAAATAAGAAGACTTAATAATTAACACATTATGTACGTATTGCAAAATGTTACATCAAATTTAATCTTATTTAACTCATCAGTACTCATGTTATTGGTATCCATTTTTATTACTATTAATAATAAAGGAACAGCTCTATTTGAAAATTTTCCGCGTGTGACGTCATGGGATTATCATGATTAGATGACTGTGGCGTTCCAGGCACAGACAATATGACAGTGTGATGGAGACGGGCATTACAGTCATTATGATTTATCGATAATCAACTGACACCGACATTTCCTTAGCAGAGAGTTTAGTAATATAAAATTTTCATGATTTCTCATTCATTAAAAATTACAATATTAAAAGTTTTATTTATTTATTGAGGACTAATTTAAAGAAATTAAATATAACGTAGGTTACCATCGAGGTCGATATGCTTGTTATATTGATTGTTACCTACATCACTACGTGTCATGATATGGTGACTGTGGCGCTGAGGGCAGTATGTTTTTCGAACTTTATAATGGGTACAGTGACCGGCACGAGTCGTGAGCACAGATGGGCAGTAGTGGGGGCAAGCTCGCGCACATACACTTTCGGCCAAATTTATTTAGTATCGCTTTTGCTCAAATTATTGATTATAGGGCTTACGCAAACTATAATTAAAATATTAGTGGTACTTAAAATTTTACTTTGATACAGTAATGTTGCAGGCCATTGTGACTTACGGCCAGTTTCTGCATCAACAAAATCAGTCAAAGTATTAACTTTTACTTGACCTTTACTGATACTACGGCGAATGTTTTCTTCATTAACAGCTAAAATAGTGAAGAAACAAATTTAACCGTTACTTTGACTTATGTGATGTTACTTTTGATGAAGAAACTGTCAGGAAAATATAATTATCTCAATAAAACAATTATAATCTGGTTAGATGCGTTTTTCCTTTGTTTATTTTTGTTTATACAAAATTCGTCTCAATCCAGAGGAATAGATAATATGCCTTCCATAAAACTAGACGCTGCGTTGGTGCTGGTAGAGGCCACTTGATCACTCATCTCCTCATCCTCCGAATTGGTCTCGGAGTCATCGTCACCAACGTGAATTATAAATTGTTCTGACATTGCATCCACTATGTGATCGTTGTTTATGTATTCCTTCTCAATTTCCTTCACTTTTTGACATAATTTTGTCCATTCATTACATTTACTTTTTCCTTAATAAGATTCGTTACGTGACTTACGTTCCACGTCACATTCTTACTGCCGACATATCCTTTTATTGCAGCCCATGCCATCTCAATGGAATTGAGGTCTGGGTGGTATGGAGGTAATCTTATTACATCGTGGCCGTGTTCAGCCATAATCTTATCTATATTAAATTTTTTGAATTGATCTTTATTATTTTTTATTAAATGATGTAGTTGGGGCTTCAGCATTCTTTCTTCGTGTTGAATCCCTTTTTCTCTTACCCACCCCAGCATCTCCGACTTCCTGGCATTTGAACTTGGTGCAGGTACTGTTTGTTGTGGTAGGATGCATTATCTACTACCAAAACAGATTTAGGAGGAATGTTAGGAATCAGCTGCGTGCGAAGCCATTTTTCATAATTTTCGTAGTTCATATTATCGTGGTAGTCTCCCGACTTAGTGCCTGCTTTAAATGTGAGCAGGGCATTTGGCACAAAACCTGACTCAGTTCCTGCGTGGACTATCACAACTCGTTGCCCTTTTGATATAGGCTTTTTAGGCCTTTTGTTGTGCCATCTGACCATGCCTGAGACGTTGAATGGGACGAATCTACATATGATTCGTCCGTATAAATAATTGTTCTTCCCTTTTCCCGGAATGTTTGCATTTTTTTCAAATATGTTATTCGCTGGAAAAAAATGAGTAGGTAAGTTCCTACATAAGTATTCTGGGAATCCAAATGAAATGTCATGATTGGGACACAGGTCTCTCTCTCTCTCTCTCTCTGTGAGAGGGAGTGGACCGTAACCCACCACGCGGGCCTAGTGCAGGTTGGTAGATATTACATGTCTTCGAATTTTTGGTTCTATGACATGCCAGTTTCCTCACGATGTTTTCCTTCACCGTTTTGAGAGCAGTGGTGATGAAATAATTTATACAAATTAAAGCGCCTGTCTGGGTTAGAACCTACGACCTTCGACTCTTATGTCGTGTCCGTCACCACTGCTCTCAAGAATCAAAATACTCAAGCCCGAGAAATCTATAGTTTTTTTTTCATAATCCATACTTTTGCCAATGCATGTTGGTTGATCTTAAGATTTACAAGTAATAAGTAAGATTTATGACTATTAAAGCTTTAACAGCAACACTACGTGACCTGGAAGCGAATATTGGATTGTTCAATCAATATTTTCCGGTTATTCTCGGTTTTTCTCCATTTGAAACCCAACATTTTGATTATACGGCGAAGACTGCGCTCAAACCCTTGAAAATGTATATTTTCCCGCAACTTCTGTCGTAGTTTTTCAACGGTAGGCATTTCTTTATTGGTGAGGTGGTGTGAATACACCTTTTAATAACCCCCTGGTCAAAACTATCCACATCTGTGACAGGGTGTTCTCTAGGTCTTTTCTTTCCTGGCGTTCTGAATATGGTCACAAATTCTGAATCATTGGCTTCTTTAACGATCCGCCGTACAGTTGCTATTGAGGTGTTGGTCGCCTCCGCAGTGTGTTTATAAATTTCCAGCATAGTTTTATCAATACCTAACTCAGCGTTGCTCTTAATGAAACAATACACTGAATACACCATTTTGCCTTGCCTGTCTATTTAAAACTGTATTTTTTCTCCTCGGCATTTTTGAAGAGTTTGTGTGACAATTTAAAAACACATAACAAATACGAATTAACAAAAATAAACTATTTCAAAATCAAAAACGTAAGTCACTAAAATTGCACGAAAGTGTACAGTAGCCGAATGACACGTGAGAGTCCAATAGACGACGAGCATCGGATGACGAACCAATCGCGTGCAGCTTCGGCGCCCCACGCCTTCTTCATTCCGCCAAAGAGACCGAAAAATTAACTACTGCGCAGGTGTCAGTTTGTGTTCACGACTCATGCCGGTTATTGTATTAGTTTTTGTCATCTTATGTTAATATACATGAAATATACAGAAAGAAGTTCGACTAATCTAAATTAGGATGAGTAAGGAACATAATTAGCGAAGAAAATAAAAAAAAAAATGTTGTTTTATGAGTTTTATTTACGTATAAAAGTCTGTCATGTAGTCGTGACCGTGGCGTGCTGGGCACTTTTTGGCTTGTCATCTATACATGACTGTGGCGGTCAAAAGGTTAATACAATTTTGTTGGTGTACTGAACTGTTGTAGTAAATAATTTCTAATCATTGAAATTGAAGTTCAATTTTGATTCTTTTAAATGGAAAAAGAATGCATCACCACCAAGAAATAGGAGTTTAAAAGAGAGATTTAATTTTTCCACTAATAAGTTATTGACCTTCTTATGATGTACACTTGTCTTTAATTGGTCAAGGACAGCTAATGAGACACAATTGATTTTCAATTGTTTGACTCCGAAACGGTGTCGCGCGGGGCTTAACAGGAACCGGTAAAACCCCAACTACACCGAAAAGGTGCCCTTTTCTGTGTAGTTGGGGTTTTACCGGCCAAAAGCAACTTCAAAAAAAGTTTTTTTTTTAGGTCACAAAATAGGTTCGATACTCATACACTCACAATATAATATTTGTGAGGCATAAAAATAAAAAAAAACATACCTACCTATTGACAATTGACTACAGCAATCATTGCTACTTTGGTGTCACACATTGTTCTGTTCTCTATCTCCGAAGAGTATTCCCATTTTATTTGCCTAAATTACTAAATAATTAACTGCGATCAACTTATATATGATATAGGATATAGCGCTCGCCGGCCGCTGCTGTGGCACCGCTCGCTACACTAACCTAACCCATTTTTTCGGAGTGCCCTAGCTTGTGTTATTAAACATCTGTGATCTCCCAGAAATCTAGGTGCGTAAGTGGGATTGGGCCGGACATGTCTGCCGCTAAAAGAACCACCGGGTGGGGCTCATTACAAGCAAGACGACATCGTCGCAGGCTAAGCCGAAGATGGCGGGACGAGGTTGACTTCTACCAAAAGAACTGGCGAGACGGATGTGGAAAAGGGGGTGGGTCTTTGTCCTGCAGAGTCACAACGTGTACGTTATTCCAGCAGGAAAGTGGCTCTTAGAGTGATATGAGTGGTACGTATAATTAGTGCGTAATCTGCTGTAAATGTGCGCCTTAAGTAGATAAAAACAAAACATGTAAACAACGACTGGTTATCAGACCAAATTCGAATGACTACAAAAAAGCGACGGATTCATACATATCGATGCCCTTCTTAACTTTACTCACGAACCGGTTGATAAGTGTTGTGCCTGAGTACACTGAAGTAAAAATATAAATACAGGCGCACATACAATGGTTTTAGAGATATACGATTCTGCAAAATGGTACTCCAGCAGGAAACGCAATATCTCGAAAACCTGAAGACGCACAACTTATATTTTCGGCGCACATTTTTGCACAAATATAAGCTGTCTGCCCATGCTCAATATTTCTCTCTCTGATCATTTGCTTAAAATTTTCCTGCTGGAATAACGTTACTTCAGCAGGAATTGTTTTTTCCGAAACAACAAAGCACACAATTTTTTTATGTGGCGCACATTTCCAGCAGATTATGCATTAATTATACGTACCACTCATAACAACAAACTCACATTCAAATTTATAATATTACAATTAGGATAGCAACAAACTTTGATGTTTGTCAAATGGATCTTTAGAGAACTATTCTCATACAGCCCCCATGACAGGCAATGCTTATACCTTTTGCTTATGCATGTTTTATACTATTTATTTAAAAAATAAAAACATCTAATTTTAGATCAAAATACTTAATCACTCCTCAAAAGGTCCTTAAAGAAAATATAAAATATTCATGAACAAAAATCTTTACCTGTCCACCAGTTTTGCCTCTTCCGTACTGTCTCCCTTCAATAAATCCTGCATCCCAATCGCATCGAATGATTCGGTCATCGAGTCTTGTACCATTAATATATCTGTAACATTTAAATTGCCACAATTAATTACAATAACACCCCAGTAACTCTTAAAATTAACTGTATAAAGACATTCAGTGGTCTTATACTCCCAATAACATTATGAAGCATGACTATTGTTAAAAAATGAGACTTATCTAGGACAGAAATCTCATCAGTTTCAATTAATGTGGTGACTGTTTAGTTCTATTTTATATAAACAACAAACAAAAAAAAAACAATACATTCATTCTAGTTCTACCCTTAAGGGTAGAACTAGAAGTAATATATTAATTAAATTAACTAAAGAAAGATTTCACAATGGATAAAATTTTACTAACCTCATGCAGTTTTCAGAATCTTCTCTTGTGTAATATTCAACGAAGCAAAACCCACACGGAGTCTTTTTATACTTATCTAATCCCATTATTACTCTTCTAATATCACCGCATCGTGAAAATAATTCATATATTTGTTCTTCTGTTGTATAGAATGACAGGTTTCCAATATACAGTGTTGCTGACGCTTTCAACAACTTTTCTTGCTCATTGCGGGAACCCTGACGAAATAACATTATCACATTAAACCAAATGTTACGAATGAGCAATTTAACTGAAATAATATCAAGAGCAACTTATTTTAAAGAAAATAAGGCAACCTACTTTGAAGTGTTGATCACGATAGGAACTTATTTCGATTGATGAATTCATAGCGTCGGAACTTCTTCTCATACCAATATAAGCGCGGCTTAAATAGACATCAAGTAAGCAAAACACTTTCGTGTGAGAAGAATTATAAAAATTATGTAGTTTTTCCAACTCAACAACAACGTTTCACTTCACTTGACATCAAAATTTCTTGCACGCACAAACGTATGTTCAAAATGAAATGACAAACTGAACAGGGTTACCATATTATTCCCATATAGTCAGTGGACAGTGATGTAATGCTGGAATCACACGCTTGCCAAACCTTGTCAAAACATCATTATACGGATAGGTAGAGCTAAGAGGGCGTTGGCTTGCCTTGTGGTGGACTTGTAAGCAGTTGCCGCTGATGTGCCAATTCTATCGAGTGTCGGTTAATCGATTTTTGTATTCACATCAAAAGTAGCATGCGGAAAGCGCCTTGCGATGCATTATAGACCCACAAGGCCACACAACATATTTGTGCGTTTGTAGTTTGTTGCAAGTGGCAAGTGTGTGTAGCTGGCTTGTTCTTCACAATTTTAGATTTATCGATGTTTTGCAAAATGGAACCCATAGACCATCTAAGGCTTTGACTCCTATTATTGATCTAGCCAAGTCTCTAATACGCAACCAAGTTGACAACATATTTATTTTTTTACAACTAAAGTTCGTTTTTTATCGTAGATAGAATTTGACAGTTAAATCTTTGTTGTTTGTTTTTTCCATTGACATTAAAATAGGACTGGAAATACCTACAAAAAAGGTGCATACCTATAACTCGATATTGGCGCATAAAATGGCTGCCGTTGCTAGGGTTGTGTCAATCAAGGAACATGGGTGTTACTATAACTAGTATCGATACTTAGTCTTATTAGAGATATCACGTTTGGATCATAATTACATACTTATAGTCCGTTGTAACAGAAAAACACGAGTAGGTTAACTTACGTTCTGTTACCTGAGAATAAAATTTATGTCGTGTTGTTTTCTGTACAGAAATAAAAAACACTTTTTTATTGCATCACGTTTACGTATTTAAGTGAACAGCAGGAAGAGATAAAACCGTTGGAAAGCCATAGCCCAGCAGGAGCTTCTGTTAGCCTATAGTTAGTTAGTTAGTTAGTTAGGTATGCGGAGCCTAATAAAAACAAGAAGATCTAGTGATTATCTTGTTTTTCATTAGGCTTCGCGGCTTTCATTATCTTCTCCCGGGTGGGAGAAGATAATGTTTATATGATGTGTTAATGAGTATTGGATTAAAAATGAAATAAGAATTATTTTCATACCTTTGTTTATTGGTGAGGTAATGATTATAGTATAACGTTTGATTAGAAAAGTAGGCTTACACTAGTACATTCAAGTTACAGTAGTATGATACAAGTGTGTAATGATCAATACAAGGTAATGATCAATGCAAGGAAATGTGAAATATGCACCGTGTCCATAATTTGATAGAGTAACTGCAATAGAGGCATTACAGTAGATGTACCAAAAACATCAGATTTTTAATATTGCTTGTTTCACACAAAACATATGATGATATGACTCTTGATATTGTATTTTGGGAAGCACCTGAAAAAATTTGGTACCTACTAATATTATGATAATCACATTTATTTATTTTAGGCAAAAGTTAGCTATTATTAATCAATCATTTTAATACACACTTACCGAAAATACAGTGGGAACAGAGTTATTATGTAATCTCATTACACCAAATGTTCTAATGAAACAGCTTTCTTCAAAGTGAAGTGAACACAGGTAGGTACCATTCTTTATTTCGGGGATTAATATTTTCTTCACCAATAGCCTCTAGCCACTTTTTCTTAACCCTTTATTTTTAGGAAAGCTATAAAAAGGCAAGTATTTTTATCAATAATTCATTTTGGTTAGAGCTGCGGAACTAAACAAATAACAAAATGTTGACGTCTTGTTTTAGGATCACTTATAACTCTGTGGGACGGTCTCTCAGACCGTAAACCACGGGCCGGACCTAACAAGGACCGATTAAGACACGCAGAATAATTTCTGTTAACATCGCAGATTATAACCGATATCGTTTCAACGGAGGAACTAGTTTCGGAAAGTATTACGGTACGGCGTACCCTCGCATCGGTACAACACTATTCCACTATGACATATTATTGTAAACAAACGAATGAAATAATAAATATTAAAAAGGTCTGGTATAGGGAAATGAACCCAAATATCAATACATTAGCAATAAATTCATGATCCCGTAACATTTTTTTTCATGGAATGTGTATTATTGTATGTACTATTGCATGAAAACCGGCTACTAACCTGTGTAAAGATAATCGATGTTGATTTTCATCCTTTCTTGCACTACACTTCACAAAATGTTGAATTGCTGGTTTCCAACATTCACATGCAGTTTTAAAGGTAAACTCCTAAATTTTCTCGCAAATCTCAATAATACAAAAAGTAAACAAACATTTGACAGCAAAGCTACCCCGAAACTTGGCGCATAAAATGGCGGATATGCCACCGCCCACCTACCTACAACAGTCACTACGTCACGACAAAATGTTACCATAATGAGCAACAACTTAAATATTGTTATCTCTTTTTTTTCAAATACGATTATTTTATTAGAAAGAATGAGACAAAACAATATTCCACATTCTGTATCGTATTTCATTCATATTTGTATAAGCAAATGTATCTATAGAATAACGCGGCGCCTCCATGTTTTTCATATCCCAATGGTTTTTTTTTCAATTTGGAGTTTGACGTTTCAAGTTAGTATCTGAGATTGAAAAACCGGCCAAGTGCAAGTCGGACTCGCACATGGAGGGTTCCGTACTACCGTACAATCTTTAGCAACAATCGCAGAAAAAAAGACGTTTCTTGTATGGTCAAATAAAATAAAGAAAAAATTATTTCTGCTATTTGTGGCGGCAACTGTAAAAAAAACAACTGGCTACCTATTACGGTTCATGTGATAGGGCCCGCTGGCAAACAGACGGACGGACGGACAGTGGGGGCTTAGTAATAGGGTTCCGTTTGGCACCCTTCGGGTACGGAACCCTAATAACAAACTTTAATCACATTCAACTCATTACCAACGTAATAGATAAAAAAATAAGTAAGGTTGGAAAACTCCAGTAGGTACTGTGCTAATGCTAATCAAGGAACATATTTACTCTAGAGAGTGCTAATAGTAGACATGCGCAAAATGTGTCAGTGAAAAGAAATGAATGAAGTATATCTTTTGGCTCAATGAAGTAGTCCAGTCATTTAGTTCACTACTTCATTTAGTTCAGCAAATCAGAACGAATCAATGAGATATCGAGCTCGCGTAGTGTGATACGTTACACAGAGTACTTTTTTATATATGGAATAGAGGTACAACTCAGCGACAAAAGTGAGAAACGTCAATTGTCGCCCTCTGGACGCCTGTTTTGGAACTAATACCAACATAATCTTCCGCACACAAACACACACGCACACACGTAGATACACACATACGTACGTCGCCTATTACTTTCAGCCTTGATATTTTTTATTTAGATAGGTGTTTTAAAATGTGAATTACATATTCGCTTGCATCTATGTAGAAAAGCGAAAGTAATTCACATTATTAAAAAATAAAACAAAGTTAGATTTCATTATTTATTTCTTTCTTTTGAAACACCTCTTATTCAGTTTTTTAGCTTTAATTTTATACGAATCCGTATCATCATCACACTCCCTCTTATTCATTAGTATATTATTTATATCTTTACAATAGTTGTAAATGAAAAATCTACAGGATATTTTTATTAAGAAATCTATTAATTTTTCATTATGAATTGAACATTTTATGAATGAAAAATCTACAGCAATAAAAATCACAGTAGTTATTGATTTCCGTAAATGTTGTTTATCTAAATTTTCTTTTAATATTATATAATTTATATCTTGCAGATTATAGATACAATTTAAGAGGGAGTCGCTGGGACTGCAAAGCCATTTTTTATTTGCGTATTCCCGATATCTTAAATATTCGTGCTCACTGTTTGATATTAAATCTTTTTTACATTCAACACAGCCCTTGAATACCTTTTTCTAGGCGCTTTTTACAAAATACCCACTTACGTACTGTAGGCCACCAATTACGCGTGGGTCATTTTTTTCTGCAAGGGGTGTGAATGTTATATCGGGAATATTACTTAGTTCGCAATTAATTTGCTCTTTGCCGTCTTCGCCTGTGATGAGTACTTCATGTAAAGTTTCACAATTGTCTATTTCACAATAAGCTCCAGGCGCATGGACGCTAGAGAGACTGTTTACGAGTAACGTCGTGAATGCTGCTTCAAATCGTTCTGGAGTAGGGTTTATGTTGCGGCATCCGTGGCTCCTTATGGACCCAAAAAAGTTTTCTATTGGGTCTTGATTCAGATGCCGCAGCCAAACTGATGATACGCAATATTTTGTTTTTAATTTTTTTAATAATAATTCATTCCTTCTAGCGTCCATACCCAATTATTCAATGTGGGAACGTGTTCGTTGTTACAGGTTTTAGGATGAATAAATTTCATATCTTTCATAATCATTTTACTCTCCTTCCATGTTTTATGATGGATAGAAGTAGGCGTTGCAGGTCCTAGAAGAGGTTTTCCATGTTTCTTTCTTTTGCCAAAGCTTCCGTTGAGGGAATCGAAAAGGTTGTCGAAGAACAACAGGATGTCTGCAGTGTCCTTGGCTTCTTTAGGAAGTATACCCTTATCTGTGAAAAAATATAGTTTGTTAAATAATTTAATTTAAATTACTTTTCATTAAGATAATCATATCACATAACATTTTTAACAGAAAAAGCGCTTTGTAGCTTAAATTAATTAATGAGCTTTCATATGACTTCATTTAAAAAAACAAGACAAAATGGCAAACCGGGTCTTGGCCAGCCTCCATACAAAAAAGTTTGATCCCCTTTATTATGCCTTAATGGAACCAAGGACAATTTGAAAAAAAAAGGTTGTTTAATGCTGTTATGATTATATCTTCACTTACCAAGATTTTCCTTTGTTTCTATATCTTCTATGGTACTTTGAGTATGTGGCTTTGTGTACACTGAGTCCAAATGTGTAACAGGACCTGGAATGACAATTAATAAGTTATTTCAGCAAGCAGCAATAACCCACAGAGGACTCTACATAATAGATTTTCCATTGTGTCTAATTAGTGCTGCTTGACAGTTAAGTTTGAACTGTCATCATATTACTATGTAAAGCTACATTGGTTGTAGCCAGCAGTTGCAGAAGTAACCACTGGGTTTGAGGTATTAGGTGCAATTCTCAACTCGGGGCAATTTTGTTATTGGTTATCATCAAATATTATAGAATACCAGTTATGACGCCCGTGTCCAGCAGTGGAGGCATAATTAAGAGCTCATAATAGCACATGCAACATTTTGAAAAGTAATATTAATTTACCTTTTGATGTAGATGCTTCTGACATCTGAATGGGTCTCAACACTCTTTTTTCTGAGTTCAATTTTAAGATAGATAACCCTGTAATAATAAAATTCTATTTGAAAAAGTAGTTTGTTAACTTTGTTTTAGTCACATCTTACTCAAAACTAATTTAATTTTCTTAACAATGAAGTAGCTGATGTCACTTTAGGGCCATTAACCCTGTCTACGCAAAAAATAACATTCATCCTTTGCTCTATTGTTGCATGAAAGATAGAAAGACAACCCTCAGTGGGTTGTCTTTCTATCTTTCCAGGCAAATCAATAAACACACTTTTGCATTTATAATAATAAGGATTTAATATTGCCATCTACCAATGTATTGTGTATGTATTATTATTTTTATTATAACTAACCTGGCATGTTTTCTGTTGGAACAGCTTCTTTGCTCAGCCGATTATTCCTGCAGCAATATTTTTGTTTGAAGTGTACACGACATACACGGCGGTATTTGAAAATATGTTCATTTTCAAGTTGCAATATGTCACCAACAACGGAATAGACCCATGTATTAAAAAACTCCTTATCCTTAGCTGGGTTAGGGAATTTATGCAAAATCGCATTGGTATCTGAAACAATCGAAAAAGTAGGTAATCAGTGGAATCTATAGACGAAACCTGAAATTTACTTGTGGCAGATTCTACCCACAGAGCTTTGTCATGAGGGTGCTGAAATGCTTGCATATCAGCCCCCCCCCCCCCCCTCCCCGTATCAGAGTAGGGGGAAAGGGCTCGGGGGCCCAAATAACGAAGCTTTTAGGGCAACGGCCTTTTATGAATAAAACACTTACCTAAGCTATTTAAGCATCCGGGGACGCAACACTTTCTGTTCGACATGATAGATAATAGGTCACAAACAAAAAAGTTAGGCAGAGTCCTGTCTCAAAACTTTTCCGATTTTAACAATCAACACAAGCACAAAATCAACACGGCCGGAGGGGCAGAGGCTCTACTCAACGGACTTCGGTGGAAAAAGCACTTTAGACTATTAAAATCAAGAAAAATAGATGAACAAACAAGCACAAACGCGAACGAGCGGCAAATTTTGTTATGTTTGACATTTGTAGTGTTGCATACAAAAATAAATTCAGCCAATACGTCTTGAAATTGTTTTAGATACTATTTAATTCGTTATGATTGAGCTTTTATCTTAAAATAATATTTTCCCGTGGTATTGTGGTTTATTACATAGGTTTATTTATTTTGACGCTCATGAAAATTGGTTACATTGAAGACCCAAATGGATGCCTTTTTCACGCCATCTAGCGTACTGAGTAAGACTACGTATTCACAAATCATGAAGACCGCCATCTCTCAGAGAGTTTCGTAAAAGTAATACAATATTATGAAATCAAATTAAAATGTCAGTTGTATGTATTGGTAGGCAAATCTTTTGGAGTCCAACTTTATTTTGCATACTTATAGGAGAACGATTACTCGTTTGCTACTACTAAGATTGTCAACCTGATACGTTACGATGAATGATGCACTTCACTTAGTTCACTTTATACGTATCTCGATTTTCCTTCATACTTTTTATAGGATTAAGACTGTCAACCACGAAATATGAAACCGACTTAAAAAAAAACTAAAAAAATATTAATTTAAAATTAACAGTTTCAGAAGTAAGCAAAACTACATAAGTAATTATATATATTAAGTAGTATATTTTCTGTTTTTTTTACTGATAGATTCCTTTTTGTCTAGGTTGGCGTAAAAAATAGTCGTGTGTGTAAGCTAGACAAGCGACACACACATAGTATAGGCGCCGTCGTCGCTCGTCAGCCCGACTTCAGCCGACCGGCCGGCGAAATGACACGAACACGTACGAGTCATGCATGCGAGCGAAATGAAATAAATGAACGCTGTCGCTGAGTTGGTGCGAGCCAAAAGAAGGACTGAACTAAATGAAGGAGAGACACATTTGAATGACTACTGAAGGAAAGATAAGTTTATTTTGTGAAATGAAGTACTTCATTTCCTTCAATCGTTCGCGAACTACCCATGCAGTGTTCTCGAACCTACCGATTTATCGGTATTTATACCGATATGGGCTCTGTGCTACCGAAATACCGAAATATAACGAATTTTCTACGATTTCTGGATGCACATGGAAATTCTCCCGATTTCTCTACCGATTTTACACTTTTCAGTTGGCAACCCTTTTCATTTATGTTTAATTTAATGTTACGGACGGGGAAGCCCTCAATAGTAAGTATGGGCCTAGTGCAGAATGTTCCATATATTTTGGGGAATACCCTTGTTCCTACAACTTGTTGTCTTACAACTCGATGTTATAAGGGGCTTCCCGCTAGGGAATTTACCTGTAACCAGTCTAGTCTATATAAACAGGAATTCGGTTTTATTTTTTTCATTAATTTTCTTAACTTTGAAGAGATAGTAGAGTACTTATCCTAAAGAGTGCGTGAGAAGACCATTCAGTTAAAATGTCGTCTGACGAGGAGCCAAGCACAAGTGCGAGTGTAAGAAGAAAAAAATATCTACAATATTATAGAAAAGAATGGGAAAAAGAATTTCCAGGCTGGTTGCAAGATAGTCGTAAAGGCGAAAGCTATGCCTATTGTAAGAGTTGTGATAAAGATATCAACATCACATCAGGAAAAGACGCTTTAAAGAAACATAGTTCTTCACAAACACACTCAGTATCATCAAAGAATATAAAATCTCAACCGAAGATATCATCATTTACTGTGACCAAAACTCAAAAAACTGATACACTGGTTAAGCAAGGTAATTTCTTTTTAATTATTTGTTAGGTACTATTTAGATTGTTATATTATTTTGTTTTCTAGTTATCGATAAATAGAAGCAGTGGATATAATTAGACCCTAATCGCTACTAGATATACCTACATAATTTTTAATTCTAAATTTTAATTTCAGGTGAAATAAGATTAGCCTCGTTTGTTGCTGAACACAATCTACCATTCACTATTATGGAGCACCTACCGAAGCTGATGCAAGCCGTTTGTCCTGATTCAAAAATTGGCAAAGAAATCAAATGTTCTTCGACGAAAACTCACGACATAATTGATCATATTATAGGTAAAGAAAGTTTCGATAATTTATGTGAAGATCTGCGGCAAACTAAGTTTTCGCTTATTATTGACGAGTCCACTGATCTTAGTACAACCAAACACTTGTGCTTAGTCGTGAGATATGCGAAAATGAATCGTATTAAAGATTGTTTTTTAGCTCTTATTCCATTAGAAGAAGCTAATGCAGCAACCTTATTTGAACACATAGTAAACTTTTTTAGCAGCAATGATATTCCATATCAAAATAATCTAATAGGGTTTGCATCTGATGGGGCAAACGTAATGATGGGACGTAATAATTCTGTTGTAACATTGCTGCAAAATGAAATTCCCAACATTTTTATACTTAAATGCACCTGCCATTCGTTTCATCTTTGCGCGTCATATGCTTGTACCAAATTGCCACGCTTTATAGAGGATCTAGTAAGGGACATTTACAACTACTTTTCTTCTAGTCCAAAAAGAGTAGCAGAGTTTAAAAACTTTCAAATGTTTTGCGACTTAAAAGTACATAGAATACTTCACCCCTCTCAAACACGCTGGTTATCAGTACATGCAGCAGTGAAGAGAATATTGGAACAACTCTCTGCTCTAAAACTATTTTTTATAGACCAAATCTCTAATAATGATCATCTTTTAGCTGCAGAACATATATTACAAAAGCTCCAAGATCCCACTACGGTATTATTTTTGGAATTTTTAGATTTTGTATTACCATTATTTACCGATTTAAATAAAGAAATGCAAGCAGAACACCCGAAAATTCATACTTTATATGAAAAAATAACTGGAACATTAAAAACTATATTTGATTGTTTTTTAAAAAGAGAATATTTAACTAGCACACCAATCGAAAATGTTGATTTTAAAAATCCTAGAAATTTTATGGATATTGACGCCGTATACTATGGTGCTGCTGCGTCTAATACACTACTAAGTAGTTCAGAAAATCTAAACGCAGATCAAGTAAATTTGTTTAAATGCAGATGCCTAGATTTTTATATCGAAGCTTGTAAGCAAATAACCACGCGGTTTCCATTGAAAAATAATCCAATAAAGGGTTTAGACATAATTGACCCAAAAAATGTTAAAATTGGCAATACCTCTTCGATAGTTCCTATGAGTAGGCTTTTTCCCAATATTGTTCAGAGCAATGATTTCCAGGAAATTGATACAGAGTGGCGCATTTTAAGAAATTGTGAACAAATCAAAACACTTCCTGATGATGTAGAACTATTTTGGGATGAAGTAAGTTTACTAAAGCGTGGCGATGAAACTCAAATGTTTCCTTTGTTATCTAATTTCATCTTTAATATTTTATCACTTCCCCATTCATCCGCTAACGTTGAACGCATATTTTCACATATTAATCTTTTGAAAACAAAACAGCGAAATAGGCTGTCTACTGAATCAATCACTGGTCTATTACACGCAAAACGACTCTTTAATACAGCTAACTGTTATGACTTTGAAATCAACTCGAAGATGACCGCGGCTATGGCCAAAGAATATTGGTATAAAAAATGATTATATAAACTAGTCTGTAAGTGATTGTATATAAATTAGTCTGTAAGTTTTTGTTTTCAATAAATAAACGAATTTGATTGAATACTGTTTGTTTTTTGTCAAATACCGATTTTGGGTACAAATATACCGATTTTAGCTGGCAACTCTACCGATCTTGCTCTATGACGTTCGAGACCACTGTACCCATGTCTAGCTAATAGTCTATGGTTGGCAATAGTAAACAAAAGAAGGGCAATAAAAATAACATCTGATTTATAATTCCCGCTTTTCTTTTGTTTCGGTTTAGGCTATTAACAATAACCAAGCTTTAAAAATCAAAGTTATCTACAAACCTTGTCTTACCCAGTTACCAGTTGTTTTTGTTATTTTTTCCTCAAAATCGAACTTGCTAAAATAGTCTTAATGGCTACCGTCGAGGAATTTGAAACTTTAGACGAAGAGGTTAGAGAACTAATTCAAAATTATAAACATAAAAGAGCTACCGCGTACGAACCCTGTACACTTAAAAACATCAAGGAGTGCCTAATTGGTCTCAGTGAAGTAAGTGTTTAACTTTCATTTTAGTCTTGTTCGTTTGTATTGTTTACTAATTAAATACCTCCAATTTTTAGGAGTTCGGTCTACTCAACATCAGCTATATTTTTAATCCGCATTTAGACGTGATCAATAATACTTTACACTCGGAAGCTCTGGTGAATCTTATTAACTCAGTGTGGTCATTGTTACATACATATAAAAATGTATCACAAAAAGTTGAAAATCTTGAGGAGCAGAATCATATACTGGATCACAATAATAAGCAACTCAATGTACGTATAAAAATATGTATTTAGCTGTCTATTCATTATTCTAAGTTTTTTAATTAAAATGCTGTCATTTTTCTTTCTTACACACAGGGTTTAGTAGGAAGGTTGAAGGAAAAGATAAATTCGGAGAAGAATGAATCAAAAGCTTGTGTTGCTTCAGCACAAAGGATCTCAGATCATTCTGATGAAATGTTACACAAGATGACAGACACACGTGCTAAGTTATTGCAAGTTACGAAACAGAAAGAAGCTAATGAAAGAAAACTTCAAAATGAAATAACAAGGCTTAAATTGCAAAATGAAAAACTAACTGATAGGCTGAGGAATAAAGGTAAATGCTTTATGGGAAGAAACTATTAATGTATTTGGTTATTTTATAACATAAATCCCACAATTATTCAACATTCACATGCTAGTTATATTTTAAACAGCTGTATTTTTTCCAGACATACATACTCATCCTACCAGTGCAGCCCATGCCACATGCAAAAGTTTGAAATCAGAACATGAAGATTACACTAAACATTTGAAAAGAATTATAAGCAAATTGGAGCACAATAATCAAATGTTATTACAAGAAGTTCTCAAACTGAAAGAAGAACTTATTTTTAGAGGAATGGATCAGTTTTCTTTAGAGAATGGAAATAATTAATCTTTACAGTTACCACAATTTTTCTATCTAAGTTACCTGCGTGAGCTGTGAGCCTGTGACTTAACATTTTAATAAATTTGAATGTTAATTACCTAACTGACTGATTAGTATTATATTGCAATGATCAGTATTATAGTACTTAACTAATGTTGATAATTATGTACAAACTAATCTAGTATATCTTGACACGTTTTTACTTGTTATTGTTAGGAGCTTAGCCCCTAGTTATTCATCAAGTGTTGCTAATTTTGTAATTAATCTAAGCTTCTAAGTTTAAAATATAAATAAAACGAATCATAGCTATATTTTTATTTTGTAAGCAAGAGTTGCATGGAAAAATGGACTATCGCCCTAAAAATCTACCTACAACAGAAATTAAGACAAAAAAAAGCTTGGTGTACTCTTGCAGAGCTCAATGGCCATCCTAGAGACCCAAAACCAAAGCCATCTAAAAAACTGCCATTCCAAATTCCAAAGCCTATTATTAACAGTTGACGCGTAGATTAATATATACTGAGTTGACGCGCAAGACCGACATCAGCAAACATTGGCAGAAATCCGGTAACCTACTTTTAAATATTGAAATGAGCTATTTTGACGACCCCAGCTTTGTAGCTGCTATCTTTTCAATGCGTGTCTCATAGATGTATCTTCTAAAGCGGTAGAAGGAAAGATAAACGCGAAGCAGCAAAGGACACTTTAAAACGAACACGGAAGCAAAAAAAAACATTACGAAATTAGTGGCATGAAATGACATAAAATTATATGGCGACTTTCGTTGCGACAGTACTTTGGTTCGTGCGGGGGAGCGACTGACGCTCCCCCCGCACACTTGTACGAAAGTCACCCTATAATTTTGTCACTAATTTCGTAATGTAATTTTGGCTTTAATTAACCCCAGTCGTAATCTTTCTTGAGTTGATTTGAAAACGAGCAGGCTTCTAACAGGAAATTCACAATTTGTCGAATAAAGACAAATTAAATAACTTGCGCCTTATGCAGCTTTCGAAACAGATGACTCCTATGCCCGTTTTCACTTACACTAGGCAACACCGAAAATAATGCCTAAATAAAAGCGCACTGGTCGAGCGTTTGCTCCAAACTGTCGCCTAGTGTGAAACTAACTGAGAAAGACCTTACCTTGTGCATCTTAGGTTTTGTCTTAAATTCCAAAAGGGGTGCCCCAAGGTAGCGTCCTAGGTTCCATGTTAAAAAACATCTCAATTCTATAAACGAATGATCAACATAAAACGGTAAGATTTGCGGATGATATGGCTCTGGTTACGCAGTGCGCAGCCCTAAAACTTTGTTAATCCAGAAGCGAGATAGGTAGGTACTATCTACTTAATAATGAAAAGTAGGCAAAACGCTTAATTAAACGTTAATACCGGCTGTCTGAAACCAGCACCACTTGTCGCACTAAACTCACTTGAAAGTGCCTACGATGCTCCTCTGATGGTCCAAGGTGCACGTTCGGTCGAAAACCAAACAAGAGACCGACGAAAGAAATCGTCTGTACGATGCCAGAAAATGCTTAGGCAAGATGAAGAGCCGCAACTGTTTCGTGAAGATAGAACCACCTTTCTCTACCCTCTTGCTGGATAGCCTGGATATTACATTGATCTCCTACAGGGGCATGAAAAAAACCGCGGTTGAAATGATACGCTCAGGTTCACGCCTGACTTTGACCTTGCCTGTAGAGCTACCAGCAGGTAACCAACTGCCATGGTCGATTTGGAAATCTTTGAAACATCTTTGGAGCCAGTTGGACCCAAATGTCAATACTCCAAGAAGAAACAACGGCCATGGCCTCATACTGTAGACGATGCTTCAGCTCCTGTACTGCTCACTTTCTAACAGCTGCTCTTTAAAATACCTCTGCGATGTAGGTAACTAACAGTGCTGTAGGACTTGGTCAAATACAGATAATATTTTGGAAATCATCAACACGAAGGGCGGTGGATATTTGTTGATATATTCAAATTGTAAATAATCGACTTGCGTTCTCTTGTGGTTACCCCAAATGATGCCAATAATAAACATTATGAACTGCGTGACATTAACTCATTTACGGCTGGGGTTTGTACGTAATACGTTCATAGAATTAATTAAACAGTTTTGTCCGGGCTTTTGCGAGACTGACCCGCGGCCGTAACAAGCGAGACAATAATATCAGTTCGCGACGCTCGCGTCCAGTCGCGCACTCGCTGTGGGCTGAACTGATTCACACTTCGTCGTGAATACTGAACATTCTACATTCGACCGCGAAAGTGTGCGCGCGCGCCTTGTTTCAACCACAATCATTTCGTTATCATTAGTATTTCTATAAGATTGATAAGATCATTACATCACTGAGTGATAAGATTCAAGGACCAAATTACGGGCGAGCAGTACACCGCGATTGCTGTGTGCAACAGCTGTATTTATAAAATTAAGTGTAAAACAATAAACTTGACGGTCGGTTAGTGTGAATATTGTGTTAGAATTTGTCGGATGTCGCGGCACGTACCATGGGGACGAGTAAAAGGCTGAAGATAACAGTGGTTGGCGATGGTATGGTCGGCAAGACGTGCTTGCTATACGTTTTCACGAAGAATGAATTCCCAGAAGAATACGTACCTACAGTGTAAGTCTCATCTTAATTTTACTCTCCGGTAATGTTTGAGATGGCAGGTGTCTGCCAGGTCAAAAGGGCGATTGCGACAAGATAAGTGCGACGCGAGTACAAGCCTCTGAATTAGCGAGTCCGCGGCGCTCTGACATCGTTATCATCATCACACATTTATATGTATATTATAGTTGCGGAGTTGTCACACTAAAACATAAGGAATCCTCATGTAGAATGGACTCATGTGGATTATTTTGAATTTTCCTTCTATTTTATGTATTCATAATTATACAGTTTTACACATCTTTAGTACTTTACCGTACATAGCTGACTCATAATGAAGATATTATTATTTTTAAACCTATTAGGGTGAAATTGAATTAACTAAGTTGGTAGACATATAAATATATATCTTTACCATATTATTTAAATGAGACTAAGGATGCGTAGGACAATTACACACTAGAAGCTACTGAGCCTTGGACTATCAACTTCAGTAAACACTTAGAGGTATAAAACCTGTATTATGAGCAGGAAATCGATTTGTCTTACGTCATTCAAATTGGTACAATACCGTAGAATTTAACGTGATGACTAATCATGCGTTGTAAGGTGCTAAACAAGACATAATATATCATTTGAGTATAGCGAATGATTTGACTGATGATAAGCTACATAAGTACAATAAATGATTCATTAAAGGGCTATATGTATACAATTCACCTCGGTTAATATTTACTTCACGGTGGGCTGCACTACTATATGTTCTGTCGGACCTGCCAAACCCATCAAAATACTAACATGTTTCATATTGTTATGATAACTCCTTGACTACGTCCTCCATCGTAGCAAAAGTCTAACAACGGGCGCCATCATTTTGGGGCTCATGTTGATAAGCAACATTGTTTTTTTTTTAATTTATGACCCGGTAGTTAAATCTACTTTAGTCCTAACTACATATAAGTTTCTAAATGATGCGTTCATTGAAATTGGTATAAATAGCAATTGTGTTGAGAGTTATTTTGTATAGATAGTTCACTAATCAAAAACTGTAAGTCATCTAAATTTCGCAAAGCGCTTTGAATGTCAATTTCGCCAGTAGTATTCGCTACCAGTGGGCTAATATTATTGAACAGGTACCTACTTAGCATTGCGAGCTGCACTATTTATAAAGTCAAATACGTCGCGGCATTGTTGTATTGTATCTACACGTCGTCGCTTCCACCTTATGAAACTGAACGCACGCCTACTGCAACTTTGATTTCCTTGCGATCCATCTCGTCACTAAATGACACAGTTTCTAGCACATTATAGGTACCTACTTGCACGGCTAGTAGGTACCTGTACAGATAATTTAGAAAGATAGAGATGGTTATCTTTTCCGCTCTACCTATGTTTTACTCAACTGTAGTTATAGAATGCAGTTGAGTAAAACGGCAATAACCCAACCCAATACCTAAGGATTGGCTCTAGGTGACCACGTTCATAAATTAAGATATATCCAGTTAATAAGTACATGTCGATGAACCCCTACTATCTACATACCAAAGCCAGTGAAAAACCAGCAGGGTTACGACTAAATTCTATCAATGTAGGTACAGTCACGAGCGTAAATACCTAACATAAGTGTAAACTTATGCAAAATTTAAAAGCGATTTTCTCGTAAAATAACGACACCAACTTATGGGAAGAGACTTAAAGAGAGTATGTTCGTAGCACCATAAAATTTCTATTAATCCTTTAGAAGAAAATCGCTTTTGTATTTTTCGTAAGTGTGGTTAATGTATTTATGGTCGTGACTGTAGGTACTACTTAACTAGAGTTATTGCAGCATTTGAATAGTAGTCGCAAACATGATGTCCTCCTTATTTAACTTAAGACAATTTAAAATTCTTAAATAGTTGGTTTGGAAAAGTCCATAAATACGTAAGTATACTTACCTAAGTGCATGTAGCGCGTTATGGGTCAATGTTAATAACACATAATATCCATTTAAGGGGTGTTTAGAGGGAAAAAATACAGCCTTAACGACCGATTTATACATTAAATTGAATACCTAAGTAGTTGTATTTTGAAAGGTGGGTAGGAACTTTTCGATACGACCAGGAAAAACAGACGAGCATCAACAGGTAGGTATAGCATGTAGCATCCCAATTCCCCATAATCACTGGGGCAACTCATACCTTAGTAAATCACCGACTCGTAGGTACCTACCATAATAACCGCAAACATTACCTATTTAACCTAACGTTAACAGATAACTGTGTGGTTCAACCTGGGTTTAACCGGCTCAAAGCTACATCAGTCCATAAAGGTCAGTGAATAGCCGCGAAAACAATGCGACGACGACAACGTAGGTTTAGTTACATTGACACGACCTACATAGACAGTCTGTAGGAAGTCGGTACAGCACTCTCAGAAGATCATCCTAATTACTAGGTTGGTTTAAATATCCCAAACGCCCAAGCATTTCCAGATTGAAACAGTTTGTGGCAATTTCCGCAGTTTAACGCAGAAATAAGTCAAACCAACCAGATAGCCACTAATTCGTGGAACGGTCGGATCCTTTTGTTACTAATCGCCACTCTATGAATTGTCGATGCCACAAGTTAACTCTGACCCATAGCATATGGCCCAACCTATATATATATATATACCAATACTGTTTTCCCGAAACATTAAAATGTTAAATATGGTTCAATAACCCGACATTGAATACTTTTTGCTTCCACAGGTTCGACAACTATGTCGGTCACATCACGGTGGACGGCGAGGAGGTGGAGATGGCGCTGTGGGACACCGCCGGCCAGGAAGACTATGAACGATTAAGGCCATTATCCTATACACATGTAAGTTTTTCACCATTGTTTACATAATCACAACATTATTACCCGATACGCTACAATGAGCAGTGGTCCCCCACTGCTACTAAAGCTTTTCGTGTCAACTGTGACCGCGTTGTTGTTTTAAACTACGCAACGGATTTTGATGCGTTTTGTTTTCACCATCATTTACGGAAGGAAGGAAAGTCTCTATGTATACCTAATACATTAATATTCAGCTGACATATAATAAATCGCGATGTGTTTATTATGTAAAAACCGTGCAAAGCAGGGGCAAAGCGGTAGTTATGTATAAAACGATTCCTTTAGGGTTGTTAAAACTTAAAATTTTCGATATTACACAAACAAGACCTAGTACCTAACGCTACAGTAATATATCTAACACAAGGGTATGTGTACTATACTCTTAGACATACATAAGAACCCTGTCTACACATCCAGGTCCGGACTTAGAGACCCAGGGCCCCTAGGCACTTGGCATTTGCCCCCCCCCCACGCCCCCCATCCCGAAGCCATTTTGGAAGTTTAGCAAATAAAATGCATTAGTATAAAACATATTTTTTTGAACCGACTTGTAATTACTGTAAACAATGCGGTCTTTGTTATGTACGTCACCAGAGTTACGTCAACGGTCCTCATAAATCGACGTTATTTTCCTCTCATTCCTTAACACTCAAGTTACCCAAGTAGCTTGACCCAACTTACTTTCTTCAAACAATACTAATTATAGTACTTGTGTAAAAACCTACATGATTGATATTTCGCTTAGGTGGTGCTGGCAGTGATTGAACGGTGATCATTCTAAGAGAACTTTGGATCGAAAATTGTAACACCTCGGAGAGGTTAGGTTTCTTATGACTATTCATACATTACCGAATAGGAGTTACTTTGTCGATTTATGCAAGAAAGTTTAAGAATTAAGAGTAACTAAGATGCAATAGCAAGCGACGCGAGCTCGTAAAATTTCGCACCCCGCCTCGGAAATGTTAATTTCTTTTGACAATTTAAAACAGGAATAAAATGAAATGATGATGAGGTTTGCATTATGGAATGCAAATAAAAATATAATATGAAATAGGAATTGCTTTGTCGACTTATGCAGAAAAGCTGAAGAAATAAGAGAAACTATGATGCATGATCGAGCGAAACGAGCTTGAAAATTTTTAGCATCCTCCGTCAGGCCCGGATTTACGCCTAGGCCTACAAGGCCCCGGCCTAGCCAGCCTGGGACCCCCAAAGCTATCCCGACCAGGTAGCTTGCCGCGGCAAGCGGACAGGGATTTTTTTTGAGGGTGGGAAATCATCAAATAACTTCTCCCGCTCTGGGCGGAGCGGGAGGGTGTGTCAAACTCTTACTGACTAAAACCCACCCGTATTCCTTCCTGTTGCCTGTGTTGCGGGGGCCTCGGTGACCCATAAGTACCTTCCCGCGACAAGCGGACAGGGCTGGACTGCAAATGTTACAGACTCCACGCTCATATCATCAGAAAAAGAAATCTGACCTCTGCGAGGAAGGATGCTAAAAATTTTCGAGCTCGCTCCTGCATTATAGTTTCTTCGATTTCTGTTCTGTTTAAGTCTACAAAGCATGTCCTATTTCTACATATACACGGTGTCTACATCTCTTTGTCTACTTCCTTATCGCAGGTATGCTGGAAGAGATTTCTTTAGAAATAAGCATCACCTCTGTACGTATTTTCTGTTCCTTTCTTCTTGTCTGTTTATATGTGTGTACATAAACTGTTAAATAAATCAATATATTAAATTGTCAAAAGAAATCTAATCTCTCTGATTATCCGACTTATTCTTAAGCTTTCCTGCATAAGTTGACAAAGTAACAAAGTCCTTAATATATATTCAAGTCAAATGCAACATCCGAGGTGTTAAAATTATAACCGCAACCAAAGTTATCTTAGAAAGATCACCTTTCCTTTAAAGTAAATAGGTGACATATTATGTAGCATAGACAGCATTATTTCTGATGCTTATTGGTAATTTAAGTCGATTAGAATTATATTTTCCGTACTAGTGGATTATATTAGCTAAATTTACAAAATGGCTTTGGAATCGGAAGGGGGGGGGGGGATTTAAGTGCTTCCGGGGCCTTGCAGCGCTAGGCGGAGTTCCGGGGCTGTACACATTCTGCTGCATTAGTGTTACCAATATCGGTTCTGAGGTTCTAACTGACGTATCGATTCCACATTTAGACAACTTTTAAATAATTCAAAGAGTATTGTTGTTAACATGCTTAAATAAATAATTCAAAATGTTATTGTTCTGTTACAGACAAACTGCTTCCTAGTGTGCTATTCGGTGGGCACTCGTTCGTCATTCGAAAACGTGATCCACAAATGGTATCCCGAGCTAAAGCACTTCAATGAAAAAGTACCCATTGTATTAGTTGGTGAGTTCCCTACATTACTTATTTGGAGGTGCATCAGCATGGTTGCATACTGAGGTAGGAATGGCCGAAATGCGTATGCATTGTTATTAGTTCCAAAAAACGGACATAATGTATTTTCGTTAATCTCATTAGTAAGTAACTACTGATTCTCTCATTACCTACCATATTACTACAGTCGCGATTCTTACCTAATTGGTACTTTTAAATTCGGTCTGATGGTTCTTTCTGAATTAAGCGTCCGTTGTAAAGTGCTACAGCCCATAATATTTTTATAATATTTGTTAATTAGGTACCTACATAATTAACAAATATGTGGCAATTTGTGGCTATTAGCTGAATGAGTGTTAATAAGGAAGAACTTAATTACTGCTTTAGATACATGGTTAAATTTGCACTTAGCAGACTTTGCTTATTCCCCCTGAATTACTAATGAATGTTTAATGATCAGAGTTTATGGGTGATAAAACCCATAAACTGGCTCATGTATTGATTTCATACAAAATACACAGAACTTCAAATGAGACGTCTAATCCGAACATGTGCAGGGTGATGCTTGACGAGGTCATAAACGGCGTACCTACTCCTGTTTTTATACTCAAACAAAATAAACATTCTGTCAAGAGACGCATTCTGGATTCATAGCTATGTAACTATATTGTGAATATATGGGCACGGAGCGGGGGAGACGTGGCTCCACATTATAATATTATGTAGGTGCACAAGCTAGCGATAAAGGACGCTAGGAATGCATAAATAATAAAAGTATCACAAAACATGTTCAATTAGGGTAAATATATCTGTTTCAGCTACTAAAACAGACTTGCGAGCATCCGGCACCGCAGTCATTACCACACAGGAAGGAAAGAAATTAAAAAAGAAAATTCGGTGAGTTTATGCTTCCAACAATAATATCTGCTTTACTATCAATTCAAATTACAGAGAAAGATAGTATTGGAACTGAATATTTTTTTAAACAACACAAAAGTGAAAACTGACAAGGGTTATCGTGCGCGAGCGCCGGCAGCTGCGCTATCGCCTCTTATCACGCGCAGATAATGCTACGAGTATTGTGATATAACGCCACAGGAACAATTTGTTAAATAAATCAGGCGATTTAACTACCACACAATTCGTTAAAATTGCCGTTAAATGTTTGCACACTAAACAACGTCCAAGGCGTTATCATCCGCAGTATTTTTGTCAGAGTTAGTGTTGAAGATTAAACGACTGTATCAAGGTTACAAAAAATCAGTCTACATTTGAGCACATACATAAAATTCAACGATTACAAGATATTGATACGTCGTTTTTATGATACCTGATTATTGAGTTTCTATGTTTGCCGCTTATCAGTCGGAGTGGCATTGTAGATAAACGGTGCTTGTACAGATGAGTGACGGTGCGCCTGCACTTGTTTCAGAGCGGTCCAGCTGGTGGAGTGCTCCGCGCTGGAGCGAGTCAACATGACCGAGGTGTTCGAGGAGGCCGTGCGCGCCGCGCTGCGCAAGTCGCCCGTGCACAAGCGCACCTGCCAGTACCTCTGACGAGCCTACTTCACCAACTATTTTCTCAATATGACCTGCGGAATGAACGACCAGCCATAACAAACTGCTCACAATTCAAACATACGCAGTTTAGTTTCGTCAAGAGTATCCATCGCCTCAACTGTTAGTTGTTACAGATTGAGCACGTTGCATTTTACTTAAGTATAATAAGGCCTGCACAAATGAACCTGCCTTTGAACACTTTTCTGAACTTACAATGAGTATTATTTGAAAACTAGAAGATTTGCAAAAGACATACTATGAGATACATTATTAGTTGATACATTGAGATTTTAGTTAGGTAACCGTTGAATTACGTGCTATTTATGACGATTTGTACAAATATTATATTATTATAAACTTTATTTTGATGTTAAGTTAAATATGAGAGAAGTATATTTGATTTTAAAATGTAAATATAAACTTAGATTAATATACTTTATGAATTAAAAAGGGCCAAATTCTTTGAAACCGAAACGTTTTTAATATAATTGTCAATCAAAAGCGTAATTTAGCTTCTACAATGAGTGCGTCATTAGTAGGCCGAGGTGTATACCTCTTTGCAAGCTATTAATGTATATCGTAGAATAGCTATTCACACTGCCACACGGTAAACTGGTTCGTTTACCTCGATCTACCCTTAAGACTTAGCTAGCGTAGTAACTTATGGCAGAAGCACTCACGCACTTACGTAGTATATTTTCACTATATCATGCAAATAAGTGGAGGCCTTTATGGTGACGTCGATAGAAGTGTAGTCGTGCAGTCATCCAGTCTTCAGTTCACAAACGATACTTTAGTCACCGGGTGGCTAACAAGGATTTTCCGAAACGCAAATAGGTTGACGTCAGTAATACACCATACGTGTATAAAAGGTATTATTATATTTTACGTTAAATTGACTGAATCAGTATTTTTTGTAGCACAGGAAACTAATGCAAACATTATTGTTGATACAATATTGTAACATGTATTATAGATTGTAATATATTTTAACAGGAAAAGTAAGGACACATTTATTTACATTAAAGAACGTGTAAAACGTGATTATCTTATATACAACTTATTGCAATTCTTATCGTTATGCGGTTTCTGGTGTTAAATTTTGCTTAATCTACCACCAAACAGCGAGCGGACCAACAATAATTATAATTTACAACTGTTAATGTTTACCAAAAAGTCTTGATTTCTAAGTAAATATGTAATATAAAAATTATTTCATTTAGTTTTATTTTCCTTTTTATTTATTTATTTCAACTTCTCGCACACAATTAGGTACAAAGGCGGACTTAATGCCTTAGGCATTCTCTACCAGTCAACCAAGGTATTTTTGTAAAAATCTATAATTTATGTATTTTTTTCTTCAGAAGCCTTACTCACATCTTATCATATATGGATAAGCGAAACAAAACCTAAAGCAAAAACATAACTCGGAACAACGAATCATTGACCAAACAAACAGTTGTCATCCAAAATAAAACTGAAATCAACTGAAGCAAAATAAAAGAAAATCATTATAGTTAGAAATATATAATGTGGCATTAATGGCACATACTGGCTTAAAGAGAGCGTTAGTTTTACAGCAATATAAACATTCCTCGGCTGTGAGGAAATTACAAACGACAGCAGATTCACTAGGCGAACAATTATAAGCAACGATGACTGGCAACATCGCTTCGTATGTGTCACAGAAACGTTATGATGTAAGTATTTATATTTTTATTGTTCTATTGAAACAGAGGTTCTATTGCACACACTTTTCCGACGCAATGCAATATCGAGGAAACGATCACCATTATAATTATACTCCATTTATTATAGCATTAGAAAAATAACGACAGTTATTGTGTAATATTGTTAAAACTTCTGCACTTAAGAGTTATTTTTTTAATGTAAATGGTAAATAGATTACATTGCTTTGTACTTATCGTGAAATAACGCAGTTTATTAGACGTTTATATCGACAAACGAAAGGGTGACAACCGTTATTTTGCTAATGTTAAACTAGACGGAGTATAGCAAAAAGTTCCTCAAAATTTCTGCCAAAAAGTTGCCAAACATATTTTTATCACCAAGTAGAACAAGCGCCTTGATTTTCTTCTGCAATATTAACATTATCGTCATCATACAATCTGCATAGAAGTATCAAACTTATTAAAAATGGAATTCGAAAATAACAATAAGAGAACTTTTGGTTTGGAAGGACGAGGGTTGTGCTACCTAATGGGTGGTCCTTATTCACTAAGACAAGGTGCTAGTCGCAGTTTATATGCAGTCTTTGCTTGTTGTCAATTGTGCGTACATTTTAGAATAAACCGAATTTCTTACATTGTTGTCAAATTCAACTCTTAATTAGTGCCTTAGAATTTTGCAAATATCGTTTGATCAGTAAAATAAAATTAGCCGGAGAACCGAAAAAAAAATATGACGCCAAATAGTATTTTTGGGCAAAGCACATATTAAAATATGGCATTAACACTATGAAATAAAAAAAATATAACTATAGAGAGTTCGTATTACTCGCAAAGTGTCATAGAGAATAAGTGCCCTGGACGTATCAATGCGTCCACACGCACACGAGGCACGGCGAGCAGAACGCGGCGGGCGCGATACACTCTGATGTAACTACTTGTCATTTCTTCTTCGTACGGTCTATAAGTTTGCTCTGCAACAAATTAAATAAGCTGTAAACATTATATCATGCAACTTTACCCCTTATTTCTATTGTAAATCTTTTGCTATAAAATCTATAATCCGCTGTAAGGAGTCCTTATTCATCAAATAACGTGTAACATCATTCATGCTACAGCTGGCCAACAGATATAAAATATATTTCTGAAGAATGAAATATGCAACTGCTGACAAAAACTGAATTTGGTTTTGAATCTATCTAATCGTACACAATCATATTGATATCATTGTATAAATCGCATGACAACGTTGCCGTATCACGTCCGGTTTTACCTGAAACGACTTAATCATGCAGTACTGAATCACATCCGGTAGCAAGAGATTTTAGGGTGACGTTTGTAAAATAAATATTACCTGCCGATAGAAACCTTTCTACTGTTTCAATATAATTTTCCTACCTAATATTTGGCGAGTAAATGATCGTGATCAGATATATTGTGGATGCAGAATTGGGATAGGGGTAACGATAGCCACAAACTTTTATTATACATAGTACTAGTTACCTTTGCTAAATTGAGTCCAATCTCGCTGAGTCGCTTGTGCTGGTAGGTGAGAGGCTCATGTAGCTTGGCGTCGCCACGCTTGTAGAAGTCGCTGTAATCGAGTCGGAACGCAAGTGTTTGAAGGGACACCTCCGCGTGAAGGGCCAGCTTCAGTATCAACGTGGTCACGTGACCCCTGTGAAAAACGTGTTATATGTAATGTAGGCAAGAAAGGAACAAGAAATGGGGTTAGAACTTAGAACCTCAGGAGTACGGCGGTCTTCACGGTAGCATTATATGAATGAACGGCATTGCCTCACACGCGATACATTGATTTTTGTATTTCCGATTTTTTTAAGAACGTTGACAATGAAAATCTAATATTTCATCAAAATTCGTCTAAACTTTTATTAGCCTCATAGCAGACGTTTGTCTGTAGAATTAAGCGATTATTAAATGACGATTATGGTAATTAGAGTAGCTTAATGACATACTAATCGGTGCAATTTGCTTATCGATAGTTTCACACAACTAAATGCGTGTGCGCAAGTTCTCAACTCTCATCGAAAACCAGTTGAGATCATTTCAAAAGTATCAAATATGGGTATAATCAATTATACTTGTTGCTGTTGCTATACAAATCTATTGAACCTAATGCTACGTGCCCGATGAACTCATCATGTGGTAATCAGTTATGACATAATGTTATTTTTCAAAAAGTCCCGAGCGATGTCTATAAGAATATAGAAAGGCTTTTTAAGCAAAGTAACATTTAATCGGTACCATAAAAACACTTTGGGTTATAGTTCTACAATCGTGCGTAACTAATAACTCGACCGTCAACGTTGAGTAATTGTCGTGACCTAGCGTATTGTACGTACCTGTACGTGCGCGCCCAAACGTTTAGGTCGGCCCTTCGACTGGCTAAGAACTGATGGAAGATCTTTCGTTTCTCTTTGTCCAGAGCTTCGTCAGCCGCCGTAAAAGCAAATTCGCCTGTAGAACAATTTAATTAAATCAAACCTTATAGTATTTTGGCGAAGGGGCTTTGGTGGCAGTTATTTTAGTTTAATCTCAGATTTGATGCCACCAACTGCATCAGACTGCTTGAAAAGTGAGCTTGTTTTGAACGTTTTAGTTGCCCGGGTTTTTTTTAAACTTCTCCTCATGCCCTTTATTTTGATACCTCACATGGTCATTTTTTTTTTAAACTTAGCAGGCCATGTAGAATTAAAATCTAGCAAGCTTGGGCAGCCGTCACCTCCTTCTGCGAAGCAGTAATGCTCGTGAAAGAGGCGGGACGGTTGAGGGAAAGGCAAATTTCGCGCCCTCTTGCCCCTAGCCGCCGCAGGAGACGCCCTGGGCGGCGGGAATCCGGGCGGATTTACGGCCACCGTAAGCCCGGCTTGCGGACGGTGAGCAATGGGTAGCTCGCCGTCCGGTAAGGACCAGGCCCGGGGCGACGGCGCAACGTGTTTCACGCGCGCCTCAAAGAGATGTCGTCAGCATAAGTGTAGGGGCCCGCTAGGGCCGATGCCTGCCGGGGTCGTAGGAAAGTTCGGAAGGGATACCGAGGCCCCTGGCAACACAGGCAACGGAAGGAACACGGGTGGGTTTTAGTCAGTAAGAGTCTGACATACCCTCTCGCTCCGCCCAGCGCGGGAGAAGTTATTTGATAATCCATAGAAACCACAATAAAATGTATCAAGCTTCGAGGGTATAACGAATCCCAGATACATAGATTCGCATGAACAACATAACGCTGTTTAAGATGTCGCGCAGACGGGTAAAAAGGAATCGCATGGCATATACGATCAGCAGCTACAACGTTCACAAGGCTGTTGTAGACGCCTTAGGTGTCCTGTGTCAGAATAATATATTTTCAGGCATACATCAGTTACATACAGATTGAACGAGAGAAAAGAGTATGTCAGTGAAAATTTCTAATTAAAACTACCCTCATAATTAACCAAATAAAAAGTCAGCCATAACGATGTCAGCTGTTAACTCAATGGTTTGATTAATGGATCACCAGCGAAGACAGTTTAGAACTTTAAATTGAGAAGGCTTTCATAAACCGTAATTTACTGGAACATAAATAAGTATAGTATAGTTTTCTTACCGCGTGCGTCTCTCTCTGCCTTCATTTGTTCTATTCTGTCCCGCCGCTCGAGTTCAGCATTGATTCCTGCGTGCAGTGTCGACTCGAAGCTACGAAGTGCCAGCGTTTCGTTCAACACGTTGCCCAAGTAGGATTGTAGTTCCTACGAACAAGTCAGTGTTAAGAACTTCTGAATGGTTTCGAATATTTTCGGCCTTTATTACAAAACAAGTTTTTCTTTAGAACCAGGTTTAAAGCAATGTGTCTACATTACTGAACTTCGAACTTTATTCCCAGAAAGTTGAAGTTCTAAATACAAAAAAACGATTTTAAACCCGACTCTAAGTTGGTCAATTTTAACTGGAATATGGTTCGTAAAACAAAAACTAACTCGAAGGTTTAAGCTTGGACCAAAAAAACATTATAAAACTCTTGTCTGTTCAGTCTGTCACACGTGGGCAGTTTTATCAAAAATGATCCACTCTAGAGATAAATATTGTTTTGTAATCAGGCCGTTAATGCTTACTGCAGCTAATTGAATGTTTAAAAAATTCGTCATATTTCAGAAAATACTTAAGACTTCAAGAATATTTCTGAAGCAACATTTTGATATAATCATGGGTCATATCATAACATACAATAACAGCTAGTAACATTGTAAATAACAGGAAAACTGCCGTTTATTCAGTTTTATTGTTGCCGAACAAAATGTATAAATTATAACAAAGTTAGAATTATATGAAACCGCAAATTACCCCACCCGAAATAATGTCAGCCACATTTTCCTTATGACATATTGTGGCACCATATTAGGTAGGCAATAAGGAGAAACACGAAACATGCGAGAAACTTCAACTTTCATTTTTTTCGAATTTTCCAGTTTAACGGACAATTTTGAAAAAAAAAAAAATATCTAATCGGTCCACCCGTTTGCAAGTGATGCGCTTACCAACGTACACCATTTAATTTTTATTTATGTTTAACCTATTACGAGTATACCCACTACCAGCGTCTTTTTACGTTTTTTTATAGTGTATAGAGGCATGAGGAACAGGGTGTCAAAGTCACTCATTCTTCATAGAAAAGGGAAGATCCTCCGACCAGATGTGTCTGGTGGGCTACCGCACGACGGATTTTGTATATATATGCTAGTTGCGCGGTAAACTCTGCTTGCGCGATGCAGGATTTTGCGTGACGACAGTGTGTTGCGTAGTTCGCATGTGGCGATGTAGATGCCGCCACAAGTATACCAGCGTCGGGAGAAGTTATTTGATGATTTCCCAACCAAAAATAAAAAAAGTATACCAGCGTGGTCTGATTTATCACGGCATATAGAAGACACCTGGCATGCTCTGTGATCGTAGATAGAGAATTGTATAGATCAGCCATCAGCGTATACCTTATGAGCAGGTAGAGAGAGGTAGGTAGAGTATATTTACCTAAACTTCGAGGAAGTAAGTAACATAGAGTCGATAATACCTCCTCTGAAATCCCGGAGTCGTAAACATGACGACTAAGTCCCGGGATTTAAGAAATTGCAAATTATTTATTGCACTTTGAATATATTTGTAATAAATTAATATTTCGAAGAATCTTATTAGGTTTTTAGGGCTCCGTATAAAAGGCGTAAGCGGTAAAATTGTTAAAGTGCTTTGTTTTACATATACGAAAATATATTCTTGAAAAGTTGGCTAGTGATTGTGTGTATTTACTTGATTACATTAGTATAAAAACTTAATTTTGTTTAACTTAATTTTAGGAACCCTAAAGTTTTTAATGTTTTTTCAAATCAATAATTTGTTAACTACATAATAATCCCACGGGATTAAAACTTCCGGGGGATTTTAGAGGAGGTATTATCCACTATGTTACTTACTACCTCGAAGTTTAGATAAATATACTCTACCTATTCCGATATATGCTTATGAAAAAGCGATACTATAATTATTATATACAACACTAAAAAAACTATTATATACAAATTATTATATACAAAACTAAATGGATTAAACCACTCGCATATGAGGACACGGAGGCTCTCTTGCAGCACACATCATAACTCACTCATTCATTCACGCGTAAATTTACTCACATGCACAACATGTACATACACCCCACACACACACCCAGCTCACATATAACATACACAAAACACACACTCATTTGAATAAGCTGATGTAAAATATTAGATTCTATAATTCTCTTTCTTTTTAACCGAAATCATCAAAAGGAGGAGATTCTCAATTCGGTTGTATGTTTTTTTTTGTGAATGTTTGTTACCTCAGGACCATGTCGTTTATAAACCGTTTTGGAAAATTATTTTTTTATTTGAAAGGATATAAATCCAGATTGGTCCCATTTTTATCAAAATCCAGTTCTGATGATGGGATCCATGAGGAATTGAGGGAACTCCTCAAATATTATAGGCATATATAACGATTTTTGATGTTTATTTTCATCAACAAGTCAATCATTCGCATTCAGAAAGTTATCATTGGTAAAGTGGAACTGATAAAGAAGACCACAAATGGCCACCGGAACTCTTCAATGATAATTATTTTACGGGTCGCGATAAGATATCTTTATTAATATAGTTAAGCGACCATGACAAAGCAAATTTAAATAAATGGTTCTAATCAAAATGGTGCCATCAAACTGATCTGATGATGAAGCCGGAAGGTAGGCACTGGAACTTCGTAATAAAACAATGTATTCTAGCCGTGTTTGGGCTTATTGGGATTGTCATGAGATGCACTCTGGCTATAAATGATTTTTAACCGACTTCAAAAAAAGGAGGAGGATCTTAATTCATCTATATATATATAGATATTATATATGTTCAGGCATAACTTATTTGTTTTTGAACCGTTTTTTAGGGTTCCGTAGTAATCAAGGAACCCTTATGGTTTAGCCATGTCTGCCTGTATGTCCCAGGCTTAGCTTAGAGACTCTTAGTACTAGAAAGCTGTAATTTGGCATGAGTATACATATTAATCACGCCGACAAAGTGGTATAAAAGAAATTTGTAGGAAAATTGTACCACCCTTGCACGTAAAGTGGGTATGATAGTTTTTTTTCTCGTTTATCCCATAGTGTGGGGTATCTTTGGATAGGCCGTTCAAAAATATTGGGGGTCTGTGAAAACCATTTTTTGATTTAGGGATCCGCTTGCGTAATATTAAGCTTTAAAGTACAATGGTTGATTACGGATATGTGAAAAAATTCAGTGCAGTAGTAGATATAACGAAATTAAAAAGAAAACTATCACAACTAAGTAGGATTTACAAGTTAACGAGTAATAGCCAACTAACTTACAGTAACTAACTACTGCTACTACTACTAACTTGCAGTTAGATTGACCGTGACGTATATCGATGTATGGGAGAATATGTTTTTAACTACAAAAAGTCTTAGTTTTTGGGACAAATTCACCCCAACCACGGAGCTTCTCATTATGCGTAGTCCCACACGCATTTGGCCGGTTTTTCATTTGGTAGAGAAAGCTTGCGCGGTGGTCCATATAAATTGTATTAACTTTACTTGGGTAGTTTTTGAGTTAGCTTCAATAATACGTATTTAATGCACTCGGTGTATGTTGATGATTTAAAAAAAAAGTTACTGTCACTGTTGTTTACATAGCAAATATTGATATACGAATTGGTGCGGGGTAGGTACCACAACTAAAAAGTGAAAAATAAAAACTTTTTACAAAAAAAAACTACTGACTTCCAAAAAATACACTAAAAAGTGAAAAATAACCTTAATTTCGGAAGTCAGTGGCAAAAAAAAACGAAAATACAGAACCAAAGACTTCCGAAATCAAGGTTATTTTTCACTAATAAGTGTATTTTTTTGGAAGTCAGTTGTGTTTTTTTTTTGTAAAAAAGGTTTTTGTAATAATTTACTTTCTTAAAATTATATGAATAATAAATACTTACATAATTTGTATATGTATTCACATTACATTACGTAATCTAAGTTGCGGAAGAGTGGAGTGTCCTAATGAAGGCATTTATTTGCTTAAAAGGACACTTCTATCACTAGCTATGTAGTACAAGCTTGGAAAAAATAAACAGCCAAGTGCGAGTCGGACTCGCGCACGAAGGGTTCCGTACAATTATCTAAAAAAAAAAAAAAAAACGGCAAAGAAAAAAATCATGTCTCTTGTATGGTAGCCCCCTTAAATATTTATTTTATTCTGTTTTTTAGTATTTGTTGTTATAGCGGAAAATTTTCAACTGTCTAACTATAACGGTTCATGAGATACAGCCTGGTGACAGACAGACGGACAGCGGAGTCTTAGTAATAGGGTCCCGTTTTACCCTTTGGTTACGGAACCCTAAAAAACTATTTGTATAGGTACACCTTGACAGTCACTTGTAACTAGTACTATCTAACGTAGTCGGGAAGTACTTTCTAAAGAAATCGGGTCGTGATATCAGTTTTGTTGGGCGCCAGTTGTAGGCTAACAACTGGGGCCTGACGAAAAGTTTGCATACGCGAAGACGACAACGAAAATATACCTCGTCTACTCTTACTACTGGATCTAAGTGTGTCCTTGTCTATTGCTATACCGTGTCCCCGCCAGTAACGCACCTGCGTGGTGTGATGTATCATGGCGTGTATGGAGTGCCTGTCCAGCGCGTGGTGGTGCAGCCTCAGCAGCGTGTCGAGGTCGGCGCGCTCGGCCGCCGCGCCCAGCAGCGCGCGCCAGGCCGGCTCCGCGCCCACCCCGCCGGCCTCTTGTAAGGCGCCCATTAGGCGGAGCGCCTCCAGGCGCAGACATGAGACGCGACGCATCAGGCTCCACACCTCTGCACAACATAATCATTTATTAATTTCTAGCTTTGGCATTACGCTTGCCAAAAAGACAGGTATAGACACATCTATATATCTGTACAGTCAGCGTCAAAAATATCGGGACGAACCGACTGTTCAAAATGATCTGAACAAAAGAAAATTAAACTATCTCAATTTGATAAAATTCTTGTCAGAATGTCAATATTGTCTTGTACTTTCTTCATTTTGAAACAGTTCTTGTGTCATTGAGTTAATATTTAATTTTCATAGATGTTTAGATCATTTTGACCAGTCTGTTCGTCCCGATATTATAGACGCTGACTGTACATATTATAGAACAAAGTCGCTTTTTGTATCTGTCTGCCTGACCATGTTGTTCTTTTAAACTACGTAACGATTTTTCATACAGTTTTCACCATTATTTAGATTCAAATTTATTTCAGAAGGTTTATGTGTGTGTGGTTTATACATTAATACTAAATTAAGAAATCATGATGTTTTGTCAAGTAGTAAAAAACTGTGCGAAACTGGGGCGGGTCGTAGTAAATAATATGTCGTTTAGAAAAGGAACTATGCGTATCATATCCCATGTCACATAACAAAACGCCAATATTGCGATTTTAAACGTAGTTTAATTTCTATAGAAAGTACTAAGCATGTCTTGTTGTCTGAATTGTCATAAAAAGAGAAATAAGTTAATTATGCCTATTACGTCAAAGCAAAGTAAGGCCAGTAAAAAATATATCCTATGCATTTTATAGTGGGGGAAAAATAGTATGCAATTTTTATTGCATTCTATTTTACGGTGGATTAGTCGGCTTTGAAGAGGTTGTCTGTAAATCAAGGGGATTTAAAAAAATAAAACAGTTATCAACATGGCATCACCTGACATGTACTTGAGCCTCTTCTGCAGGATGGCATGTTCGCGCCACGCGTCGTGCAGCCCGTACTCGATGCGTTTGACGCGCCACAGCTGCGTGAACAGCGCGCGGTAGCGGGCGGCACACGTGGCCGGGAACAGCGTGCCGAGCGGGCCGTCCACGCGGTACTGGAGTGCGAACACGTCCCAGCCGCAGTCGTCACGACCATCGCCTGTGTAACACAAACTAATTAAAAATGTAGCCTTTATTACCTCGGACCCTTCTTTCTAGATAAAACAAGTTCTTCTTACTAATACCATATATTATTAATTCTTCTGGCTGTTAATCCTATAGTAGCAACTATCAAAAGACAAACGAATAACTTATAAAAAAAAATGTTTTGGATAAAAAATAACATTCGGCAACTAAATGCCATCTAGAAGTTGTCTGGGACCATATTGTGAAGTGTTCCAGTCATTACTATTCCAGTGCGAGAAAGGGATGGAGATATACGTCCTGTATAGCTATCTCTTTCTCGCACTACCACACAAATCGTCCCATTTCCAAGGCAGGAGATTCAACAAGCTAGGTTAAAATACCTTCACAATAGTATGCTAAATGCACTTACAGTTAGGGTACAGATTGACGTGCAGACGCGCCAGCACGTGCTGCGGCTCGAACTGCGCGTTGGTGGCGCGCACGGCCGCCTCCAGCGTGCACGTGAGGTTGTGCACGTACAGGGACGACGCCGGCTTGCTGAGCTCGTCCCTGAGCATTCACGAGAACGTACAGGTATAATAACGCGGTCATATAAGAAAAGAGTGGTAACTATGAACATACCAGAATCATTGAATTCAATTCAATTAATCTTTATTGCAATCCATAATATATATTATATACCACCTGTATGTGTACCATAGAAGTGGTATATAATAATAAATAAAACAATTACGGACTCTGTCGGGCACAGCAACATTTTAAATGAGTACGAAAAAGTAAGAGCGCTTTAATGATTGTCTATTACAACATATTTAAATTATTTCCTATCCATCTGTTTTTTTTTTACAACAGTATTACATAATTATTATATTACATTATCACTCATTTATTTAATCTCTGAATATAATGTATGTCGGTCAATCTATTTATTTATTTTTGTATAAGATTTTGTGTTATTATTGCTTATTATGTTATATTTTTAACTTATTATTCTTAAATGAACATAATTTCTACAATAGTAATATGCTCCATTATTTGTATTGCATATTAAGGCGGGCCGGGCCGTAACGCAAAAGTCAGCCTACCATCACTTTAATACATTGTGTACCTGTGGACCATCGGTCACTACGGCCACCTGCATCTGGCTTGTTTTATTATCCCATGCGACGCACAGCATCTCGGCTGTAATATGCGCTAGGTGTTAAGGTACCACTCAAATGAGCAGGCAAGTAATGAACGCGGCGATTTGTTGGCAGTACGTGGCGCGGTACATACTGCAGCAGCGTCATGAGGTGGTGCACGAAGTCGCCCTGCGCCAGCAGCAGGTAGCGGCGGTGCGCGGCCAGGTGGTCCAGCAGGTGGTGGTGCGAGGTGAGCGCGGCCAGCAGGCGCGCGGACGCGGCGGCGTGCGCGCCCGCCACGCCCTCGCGCAGGCCCGCCGCCTCCCACCACGCGCAGCCTTCTGTCATGCGCTCTCCGCCTACACATTATTATAATTACACCATGTTATATACCGGGAGCAGTGGTGGCCCAGTGGTAACGGCCGCGACTTACGAGTCGTAGGTTCGAACCCAGACAGGCGCTTAACTTAGTGTATATTATTTCATCACCACTGCTCTCAAAACGGTGAAGGAAAACATCGTGGGGAAACCAGCATGTTCTAGAACCAACAATTCGAAGACATGTGACATCTACCAACCCGCACTGGGCCCGTGTGGTGGATTACAGCCCACTCCCTCTCACCAAGAGGAGGCCTGTGTCCCAGCAGTGCGAACATTATAGGCTGATTATGTATATACCGGGTGTAAAAGTACAACATATAGTCGTAAACTACGCATTCTGTACATTAACTAAGTAACAATGCACAAAAATAATTGCTGGAAAATGAGTTTTATTTTTGGTGTGAAAAATCGCTGTTTACTACCTCAATGTAACGCACACAAAGCATTGTTCTTATGGGTTCATACAACGGTACATGGGTCGTTTATACTTCCCATTCTATAAATACCCCTAGTATTTATAGAATGGGAAGTATAAAATCTTGAAATTTTTTTTTTCAATTTCGTACATTGTTGGAACTTTGACCTACAATACCTCCGCAACCGGAAGGGTTTCAGATATGGTCCAGTACAAAGAAAAATATCACAATGACGGGGAGAATAAATGACTCTCGACTTCGTTAAGCGTCTTTTTACACCCGATAAAAACAGCCCCTGGCAAATTTCACGGAGAAACCTCGAGGATATAAAATATCTTAACGTCTAAACTTATATTATAATGAGGTAAAATTGTTTGTTTGTTTGAGGTAATCTCTTTTTTTTTTTTTTTTTTGATGGTGGGAAATCATCAAATAACTTCTCCCGCTCTGGGCGGAGCGGGAGGGTGTGTCAGACTCTTACTGACTAAAACCCACCCGTATTCCTTCCTGTTGCCTGTGTTGCGGGGGCCTCGGTGACCCATAAGTACCTTCCCGCGACCCCGGCAGGCATGGGCCCTAGTGGACCCCTACTTTGTGCTGACGACATCTCTTTGAGGCGCGCGTGGAATACGACGCGCCGTCGACCCGGGCCTGGTCCTTACCGGACGGTGAGCTACCCATTGCTCACCGTCCGCAAGCCCGCGCGAGGTAATCTCTGGAAGTACTGAAGCGATTACAAACATTCTTTCAGTGACAGAAAGCAACACTACGAGGGCGGCACTGAAAATTTCGGAAATCAAGGATGTGACACAACATTACTATTTAAAAATGTATTTATTGCTTTTCGAAGTATTCTCCGCGAAATTTGACACATTTTTCCATACGATGGAACCAATCATTGAAGGAACCATTCCATTCGGAAGTTGGGGTCTCCAAAATGGCCGTTTTATAGGCGTCCACAGCTTCTTCAGGTGATGAAAATCTCTGTCCATGCAATTTATTCTTTATTTTAGGGAAAGTATAGAAATCATTAGGGCTTAGGTCGGGGCTGTACGGCGGATGGTCTAATAATTCTATGTTTTCTTGATCTAAAAACTCTTGTTCTGTGCGCGGTGTGAGATTTTTTTTTACACCTAATTGTTCATGCAAGATTATTTGTATTTGACTCATGCCAATGTCTAAAGTTGCCTGAATTTCGCGGTATGTCACATGTCGATCTTCCTCAATCAGCTTACGCACAGCATCAACGTTTTCTTGGGTGACTGCAGTTTTTGGACGACCTTGACGGGGATCATCACTGAGCTTGACACGTCCACGTTGAAATTCATCACCAAATGCAGAAATCATCCGGTCAACACACTGTTTTTGTGTTAAACCACTTCGAAAGTCATAATAAATCATCGCTCTTGAATTTTCTCGAGTCAATTCCATTTTCTCAACGACTAAACAAGTTTGACAAAACCGAGAATCTTTTTTTAAATAAATAAATGGTATTCGATTTTTAAAACCAAGGAGTTTTCAATTAAAAAGATTTTAATATGACAGAAACAGTGGAAATGTTCCATTCCCGATACTTTTAGTGCAGCCCTCGTATTGCCGAGTGCCATACGATATTTCTTCCACGCGAACGCAGCGGGCAGGCTAATATGTCATTAAGTAGATCGCATTTAGCTGCTCTATATTCACACACAAAGTACTTATACTTTATGTGTGAATATAGTGCACCTGAAAGAGGGATAAGATCGATGGAGTGCGTCTTAAATCTGCAAAATAATAAATAAAGAAAATACATTTATTTCCACCTAACGTGACGCATAAAGAAGAACAATTTAAGCACACAAACACAATAAGAACAAGCTGGGGTAAATTATGCGTCACATTAACCACATAAATAAACCTCATCAATACCACAATGATCGCATACGTGTTGTTATTCACACTTTCCTCCAACCATAATAGCTTGAGTCAACTGCATTTTGTTTTGTTGTTATGGTTATCCTTTCATAACCTACTGACTCATAGTTTTCTGCAATTGATTGTCAATCCAAGATATTCCACTATTGCCAACCAGGCAGACTCGATTTTTATACGTAATAATCGTGCCGAAATGTACAGTGAGCCTCAAAAAGATGGATAACATCGCAGTGGCGTAGCTAGTCTTATAATAAATTCGTCTAAAAATAAATTGGGGGCCTACACCCTAAGTTGGGAGGTTAGATTGTCATTGTGACCTTACTAAGAAAACGTAAGAACGAGCGAAGCATTCTAGATATTTGGAGCATCCTGATACGGTAAGATTTTATTCGAGAGAGCGAAGAGAGTTCAAAAATTTGAGCATTCCGGACCAGAAAATGTTAAGGTTTCACGTCACCGCGGTTTTTCTAAGAGAGTGCAAGAGCGAACGAAGTGAGCTCAAAAATTGAGTCGTCCTGACTCGGATATGTTAGATTTTTGTGATTTTATTAAATGAATGCAAGAGCTTGAGAATTGGACTACGAATTTTTGAATTTTTGCTGACCCACACCGCGGGGCCGCTGTGTCATTGATACCGCGGTAGTTACGCCACTGATACATCGACAATAATTTATTTGACTGTCTACAATTTGTGTTCCATAATATTGTATATGTGTAGTTAAAATGAAGTACTTATCATGTATTTTTTTTGTGGATATTAGTGACGGTGGCGCCTAAAAATATGCTTGACAACATCTTAAAATTTAATTATTCATATAATGCATAATCAGCCTATAATTTTCCCAGTGCTGGGACACAGGCCTCCTCTCTGTGAGAGGGAGTGGGCTACAGTCTACCACGCGGGCCCAGTGCGCGTTGGTAGATGTCACGTCTTCGATTTTTTTTTACTTCCGGTTACCTCACGATGTTTTCCTTCACCGTTTTGAGAGCAGTGAGACCTGCAACCAGGTTAATTTCTAATAATGGATCATCTTGATCAAAATTCTAAATGAAACCTTACTTTGCGTATTATACAGTGACATTATGTATAAAACAAACAAGTAACCTGTATGTGGTTTCAGCAGCGCCTGAAGATGCTGCGCGTGGTCGCTGGGGCCCGCGGGCTCGTCCTGGCACGCCTCCCGCATGAACACCACGCTCTTGCCGGTCGCGAGGATCTGGGCCGCCTGCTCGCGAGACATGAAGGACGGCACCATCCATTCCCTAATTTTATCACAGAGTTATATTTTGTAGTCACGAGCATAAATACTCACTTACTCAAGATTCAAAAGCAATTTTCTCCAAAAGTATTATTAACAGAAATGTTATGGTCACTAAATTATTATGAAAAAGGTCTTTCTGTAAGTGGCAATCGTTATTTCACGAGGAAATCGCTTTTGAATGTTGCGTAAGTGTAAGGTATTTTACGGTATACGCGTCCCTGTATCTATGGTTACGCTATTTGGTTGCTACAAGGAGGCTGATAGTGTAGGTACGTTGTTTATCATAGCTTATTATCTATCCCTACGCTCCGATACGCTAATAGATAATTGGCTACACTTTCATTGATTTATTAATTCATTCATAGGTCTTGAAGTGTTCAAGAAGCAAGTTATTCTTGTGAATACTTTTTGTGCAATAAAACTTTTTACTTTTTTTACTTTTATTCATATCGAACCGTAAATAAACGTAAAGTACATACCTCACTCTGTACTTGTCATGCCACATTCTGTCGATAGGAACCCCACTTCTGCTCTCAATAAAGAACTCGTTGTATCGATCGTCAATTTCTCCTGAAAACAAAAGTAGCCATTACTATGCATCGAATGCATATTTAAAAAAAAATAATATTGTTTTTTTTAAAAATTCCATTTTAGGTCATTATTTGACATAAGACATCCATGATTTGGACACTATTTATACAAATGAATCCATGAAACTATCCTAAAAACTCACCATGTATGAGCCACCTCGTGAGCATGAGCAGCAGCGGGTACGTGAGCGCGGTGAGCAGGCGGCGCGCCAGCGTGGCCACCCGCTCGTCTCCGTGCCGGACGAACCTGTGCACGCACGACGCGAGCTCGCCACCTGCACGACACGATATACAGAGATTATATAAAATAAAATAATAAAGCGATAAGGCCGCCCATTGTATATTTTATAGTGTATGATTTATTTTTTGTTATGTATTTTTGTGGTGTAGAATAAAGTATAATTAAATATAAATAACATGCAAACAATATTTCATTAAAAATGGTTAAAACAAGCTAGTTGATATATTTAAGCCTGATTTAGATGGTGCGATTTATTTGTCTGTAGCATGCCAAAGTTGAAGAAACAATATAAGATGAAACATCTAAACAGTGCTTAGACATTGAAGTCGTTTGTTGCTTCAATTTTATTGTATGATACAGGCAAGACAGTTGCATCGTGTGCATGGGGCTTTATTCAAATTCTTAAAAAACTAGTTGCTGCCCGCGGCTTCGCATGCGTGGATTTTTCTAAAATATTTTTTGTCTAAAGTAAATTAAGGGCCTAAGTTACTTCTTATAACATCAGCTATCTGCTAGTGAAAGTCCTGTCAAAATCTGTCCAGACATTTCGGAGATTAGCCGAAACAAACAGACAAATAAAAGTTCGTGTAAAAATTGTAGTTTTGTAATAAGTACCGTATATACTTTCTTATGCATTTAGTAAAAAGCTGTTATTTTTACATTACAAACAGACACGTAAATTTTATTTATTTGTGTAAATTAGAAGACCCACCTTTCTTATGGTGAGCAGCATGTGCGATATTGGCGAGCCAAGTGAGTCGATGCAACGGCTCCTGTGCCCAGACGCACACTCTACGTAGGGTGCCGCCGCCGCCATCGCCTTCACAGGCCTACAGTAACATACACGTTATAGTTGCTAAAAATTTTCACAAGCTTTATTGAAGGTAAAATTATTGATAAATTTCATGTTAAACATACCTGAGACTGTAGTAGAGCCACGCTGCGATAATATTCGGTAAGTTCGTCTCTGATTGATGCCACAAGTCCTTCTCCCATTAGGCCTGAAAAAAATAATTAAAGTAAGAGAAATTGTACCCAGCAACAACATCTGACTCTGTTAGTCACAAAGAATAACATAGGTAGATTGCAGTCAAGTCCAGTGTGGTACAAAGTAGCCGGATTGTGTTCACCAATCAACCATCGATAATATCGACTAACCGACGTGGGTCGACCGCAATCTCGTAGCACCTAAAGGTCGTGAAACAACGACTTACCCTGCGGCATGACCCCAGAGGAAGGGTCGATGAACTCCTTGAGTCGGTCGTGCAAGAAGCCGAGATGCGCGATACGCGCGTGCAACGCTTGCTGCGGGCGCGGCACGATGCTAGATACGCGTGCCCGTACGCCCGTCGCGGCCAGTACTGCGTCACGCACGCAAGTACGCTCGTTCGCTGGATCTGAGATTTTATTTATTTATATAAAGGCTTACCAACTAAATACATACACATCATTAACCCACAATCTTTGTCATTTATAAATCTCACATGTATCTACAATATAGGAAACCACGGTACTATTAATTAGAATACTTGTACTATACACATATATATATATATCGAGGGGTGAAAGGCTATTTGTTTGAAGCGACATTTTGGACGATATTGAGTTATATACATATTCGGATTCAGCGAATTTTTCTGCGTCGGCTGAGCCGGGTTTCGTACAATTCTGAGCACTTTTATGGCGCTTAAAACAATGCAATTTTAGTGCATAATTCTCAATCATGATGTATGATCCGACATCAAATTTGCTATATTTTTTTATTATTTCATTTAAGCTGTACACAAAAACATAGAATCGGAGCATAAGCCGTTATTCTTGTCCTAAAATTTCAGTTCGATGGCAGATTAATCGTTTTTCGATATAGCTAACTTTAGATGAAAAGTCCCTTCATACATTTTGCTTCCGACTACTTACACTATGCAATGTCGCTTCAACCAATCTGCCGTCAGCCAAATTCATTAAGACATGTCGGTTCAACCCTTTTCGCTGCAATAATAAAATACAAATTTTATTGCTTTATTAAAAAAAAAAATATAATTTGTTATGTTTGATTTACTGTGCTGTAATTTTTTATACAAGGAAACATACGATCTCATTAAGACTGAGTATTAATTAAGTTAAAGATACGTAATAAAAAAATATAATTAACATTTTTATTTTTTTATTCCTGACATAGTAATTATTCACCCATTTCAATACTACAATCTCTTAACTTACTATAAATCTGTCATTATTAACTTGTATCAACAACCAAGATATATATATCCTTTCGAAACCTGAGACATCAAACAACTCATTAAGAATGTCCATCGTTGCTTAAGCCAACTTGCCTGTATCGTTAACAAAACCCAATTGGTAGTTAAACAAAATAGCCTATTCCTATTATTAATGAGTAACGTCGATTCAATCATTTTGCTTTCTCCTGCATAAGTACTGTAAAGTCACTTAGACCATTTTGCCTGCTGCTGATTAGTGACAATGTTGGAAGTTGAATCATTTTTCTTTACTCTAAAAATAAGGCAATACAGATTATTTTGTATTAAGCGACATTTATCTTGGAATTCTTAACTGTTTTTTTATTGAAAATTATACCGAAACGTTAAGGGATTTTTTTGCAATAAAGATTTGCGATCCCCATTAAAGTAAGAGCAGTAGTTTTTTCATAACGATTTTTTTTCCAAATTTTGAATCTTTAAATGGCTCTCCTGTAAAGTTCGTAAAATGTCGCTTCAAACAAATAGCCTTTCACCCCTCGATATATATATAGTACAAGTATTCTAATTAATTGTCATCAATATATATATATATATATATATATATATATATATATATATATATGAAAATAATATAATTTAAAAAAAAACAAAATAAATTGTATAAATATCTAATAATAATAAAACAATAACATTTTTTTAATTATGCACAAAGGTTTTTTATTATAACTTAGCCTAAATAGTTGGGATACATTATAATGTTTTGCTGATAATATTTTACTGTTATACGAGGGCGGCACTGAAAATTTCGGAAATCAAGGAAGTGACACAACATTACTATTTAAAAATGTATTTATTGGTTTTGTGAAGTATTCTCGGCGAAATTTGACACATTTTTCCATACGATGGAACCAATCATTGAAGCAACCATTCCATTCGGAAGTTGGAGTCTCCAAAATGGCCGTTTTGTAGACGTCCACAGCTTCTTCAGGTGATGAAAATCTCTGTCCACGCAATTTACTCTTTATTTTATGGAAAGTATAGAAATCATTAGGGCTTAGGTCGGGGCTGTACGGCGGATGGTCTAATAATTCTATGTTTTCTTGCTCTAAAAACTCTTTTGTTCTGTGCGCGGTGTGAGAACTCGCATTGTCGTGATAGAGGATGATGCGGCGGTTGCAGTTCTCTTTACGGAGTTCATAAACGACCTGTGGCAAACAAATGCTAGCATACCATTCTGCATTAACCGTTCTTTGTCCCTCAAGAGGAATAGTCGTAACATGGCCGGTTTTGGAGACAAACGTGGCCACCATTTTTTTTTGCAACACTCCGTGAACGAACAACTTTTGTTGGCTTTAACTCATTTTCGAACAACCAAACTCGTGACTGGTTTTTTGTTTCGGGTTCGTACGCGTATGTATATCCAGGATTAGTCACCTGATACGATGTTGTATACAGCACTTGAGGATCCTGCGTGGAATCTTTCGAGAGTTCTGACGCACCAAGTAACGCGAGCCGCTTTTTGCTCTTCACAGAGCGAATGCGGTATCCATCGGGAAAACAACTTTTTTACACCTAATTGTTCATGCAAGATTATTTGTATTTGACTCATGCCAATGTCTAAAGCCTGAATTTCGCGGTATGTCACATGTCGATCTTCCTCAATCAGCGTACGCACAGCATCAACGTTTTCTTGGGTGACTGCAGTTTTTGGACGACCTTGACGGGGATCATCACTGAGCTTGACACGTCCACGTTGAAATTCATCACCAAATGCAGAAATCATCCGGTCAACACACTGTTTTTGTGTTAAACCACTTCGAAAGTCATAATAAATCATCGCTCTTGAATTTTCTCGAGTCAATTCCATTTTCTCAACGACTAAACAAGTTTGACAAAACATTGTGACAAGACCGAGAATCTTTTTTAAAATAAATAAATGGTATTCGATTTTTAAAACCAAGGAGTTTTCAATTAAAAAGATTTTAATATGACAGGAACAGTGGAAATATTCCATTCCCGATACTTTTAGTGCAGCCCACGTAGATAGATGTCGGATGTAATGTCTTGCACTATGTGTATGTAATTTAATAAATCTACTGTGAACTTTAGTGGATTTTTAAGATATACAGAGTTGTGTCAGTGTGTGCACATATATGTCAATATTTAATGAAATACAGTGGCGTGCAGTGGTTCTCCACGGAGGGTAGGCCACGCATACAGACAAAATAAAAAAAGTAATTCGCCCAACATCACAGCGTCGCTCTACATAATAATATGATGACCCTCAAAGTAGTCATTATTGATTACAATATTTGAAAAAAACGAAAACATTGAAAATAATCCTGTAAAAACAAAAGTTAAAAAAAGAACTCACCACATTATTCAAGATTCAAAACACGATTTTCTCATGATGCAAACAGAAGAAAGATAACTGGCCGTTAATACTAGTTTCAATACGTGATTTACCAAATGTATTTAACTTTAAGCAAGCATGTTTTTCTGATAGGTCATACTATTTGCCGAGGAATGGAAATTATGCAAATCAATATATCCCTCAAAATGCACGGAAAACAAAATAATTTATTTGTGTGTAAACAGCCACACAGCTAGTTATACAAGCCGTACGAATCAACTGTGCACTCCGCTGGAATGCGACCCCTCTCCCGCTGCCCCGCGCGGTGCCCCGCATTCGCCGCAAGCGCTCAGTAGCGATAGCATCTTTGTTACCGTTGCGCGTTTCTCGTTTCCATCGTCTAAATACGGTTTAAATCTGTTGCTATTATTGTTTCTGTTGAATTATTGCTTTGTTAAGTTTGTGAATTGTCGTTTTTGTTAAGTTTGGACCTTTTCAACGTGTTGTTGTGTAGTGAAGCCATCATGGGCAAGACAATTCATAGTGAGGCAAGGACTCTTATATTGAAGGTGTTGACTTTCTTCGAAAATGAGAAGGCAAATAAACGTTTTATAATTCCTGTAGACCAAGCTATAAAAAGAGCTTGTGCAGCTACTGGTGTATCAAAAAGAACACTGATGAATATTAAAAACCAATCGAAAGTTGTACAACAAAACGATCCGCCAGTGCCTAGTACATCGTCAGGTTCAGGTCCAGCACCTATACCAAAATTGTCTACACCAGGCAAAAAAAGAAGGACAAGCGCCAAAAAGATCGAACTGGACAATTTTGATCTATGCGCGTTGAGAAACATTGTCAACAATTTCTATACAGTTAGAAAAGAAGTACCCACTTTGAAAAAAATATTGGCGGCTGCAAAAACGGACTTAAATTTTCCGGGTAAGCATTTTATTTGTGTTAGCTGTCTCATATGGCTTGTATCATAATATTAATAATATTGTAATGAGTAACATAAACCTAACGAACTTTATTTTATGTTTTTCAGGTGGAATAACCACATTGCGGCTGATACTTATAAACCATTTGGGTTATAAATTTAAGAAATGTAAAAATATGCGACATTTTTTAATACAAAAGCCCGACATCGTCGCTTGGAGGGATCGCTACCTGCGAAAAAAGAAACAAAACAATGACCTCGGGGTGAACAAAAAACCCGTTACATACCTGGATGAAACATGGATTCATTCACATTATACGGTACGTAAATGTTGGCAAAACAGCAGTGACGCAAGCATAAAAAAAAATGACAATCCTGGGCAACGATGGATTCTTGTCCACGCGGGCGGTGAAAATGGTTTCATTCCCGGAGCCGAACTTCTATATAAATGTAAGAGCAATACGGGTGACTACCATCATGAAATGGACACTAAAAATTTCACGAAATGGTTGAAAGAAAAGCTTTTACCAAACTTACCGCCAAATGGCATTGTTGTCATCGATAACGCACCTTATCACTCGACGCAATCTGAAAAGCCTCCCGTAAGCTCGTCGCTCAAAGGCGATATGCAAAAATGGCTGCGAAGCAACAATATAATATTTGATGAAAAAATGACAAAACGCGAATTATATTATTTGATTGTGATTAATAAGCCTCCAAAAAAATACATTGTGGACGAATTAATGAAGGAGCACGGCCATGAAGTTTTGCGTCTGCCACCCTACCATTGTGATTTAAATCCAATAGAATATACAGGGTGTCCAAGAACCTGGCGTCCAACTGGATTCCCACGATGCCCCAAGTTCTAACAGTACTCAGAAAAATATTTTAAAAAATCCACCCCATGTACTTACAGAATTATACTGATTTCAAAAAAAAAGGGGAAATGAGCACCCTGTGACATACTTTTGAATGCTGTGACTGCTAATGCTGATAATTTCGATATTTCTTGGAGGTTTTGTAATCTAGGGTATTGCTGTGTCTAAATAGAATGTAAAAATAATGTACTTATTGTACCATTTTAAAATAAAATATTATTTTAACTAAAGGTGATATGGAAAACTATTGAATTTCGCAACTTTGACCGACTGTAGTGTAAAAAAAATGTACCAAAATAGTATGGCAAGTGACGTCAAATTTTGACGCGTTTATTCCTCTTTTTAAAAAGGTATAATACTTACACATTAATTTGAAAAAAAAAATTTTGATAATATTTTTACTCAACAACCCAATTTTTACGAAGTGCCTACCTACTAACGGTAACTGTCGGACCCTTTCTTATCTTAGAAACTGTTATGTTACTACTATTATTTACTTCGGTTCCAAGAGTGAGCAAGAAGGAAATACACACAGGTAGATGGGTTCCCAGTAGAATAAAAGCAAAGAATGTTAGTTTAAAGATATTTTATTACAATAAATGTTCAAAATGTTGACCACCCGCGGCAATACAAGCTCTCACTCTCCTTAAAAAGGACCGCTTTATGTTTCGCGAGTAACTTTTTTGACGTATCACCTGCACTGCTTGTGTTATCTTCTCACGAAGGTCAGCGATGTCATTAATGGGCTTCGCATAAACGAGCTCCTTCATAGTTCCCCAGAAAAAAAAATCCAGCGGATTTAAGTCAGGTGAGCGGGCTGGCCACGGGATTGTTCCTGATCGCCCAATCCACCTGTTCGGGTATTGCTCGTCCAAAAACTCTCTAACGGATACGCGAAAATGTGCTGGACAGCCGTCGTGTTGGAACCACATATCTGGTGGGGTCTCTTCTAGTAAGTTTGGCAAATCATTTTGAAGAAAATTTAAATATGATTCGCCAGTCAAATTCTCGGGCATCTCAAATGGACCAATAATATTCCCACAGAGAATACCGGTCCACATGTTCACTTTGAACCGGTACTGGGATCTATCTTCTCGCATCAAGTGCGGATTTTCCACATGCCACTCGTGCAAGTTGTGTAGGTTCATGTAGCCATCCTTCTTAAATGTTGATTCATCTGACCACAAAATTTTGTCGATAAAGTTTTCGTCTTCTCGATGTTTTTGCAGGATTGTTTCACAAAACGCGACTCGGCTCGGATAGTCTCGAGGTAAAAGACTTTGCACTCGCTGTACGTGGTACGGATGATATTCTTCTTTTTGGAGAATACTGTGTGCTGTGCTCTTCGGTATCCCCGTATCAGCTTCTATTCCTCGCACAGAGATGCTTGGATTTGCCGACACCGCCTCTAAAACTTCATCGCGTATGAAGTCATTTACGGGTCGTCCTTCACCAGCTACTTGATTGGGGAACCGCCCGTCACATAGTGATCTGTGCACATTAATGAAAACTCGATGGTCGGGATATCGCGTAGCCCTCGGATACCTTTCTCTGTAAAGTCTCGCTGCAGCTCGTCCATTACCTCTACATTCTCCATAAATGTAGTGCATATTTGCGTATTCTTGCGGAGTGTAGGTCGCCATGGTAGCACACACAAAACACAAACTGTCCAAACACAGGCAAAGGTCGTCGTAAAGAGTTCGTTTCAAAGTCCAGAGCACAAAGAGTAATCGAGTCCAATAAACAAAGCTTTAAATCGTAGTACGTGATCAATGGTAACAATAAGAGAGAGGTGCGTAGTAACGGCAGGAGGCAGTGACGCGTACTGACCGTACTGTTATCCTAAATAGCACGATCCCAGATAGCGTCACTATCTATCTCACTCGCACCTCTAACCTTTTTCTCCCTCACTCTTACCTGAATAATGGGGTACCATAAAGAAGAACCAGCAAATCGCAAAGATAGTTTCTGTCTTGCTCCCTCCTGTTGTAATAACGAATCACTATGGTGAGATGCATGCACATACCGTCCCTTACGGTCTAACCTGTTTTTTGAGAGGCCTGTTGTTATTTTTATGAGCATACAATAGTAATTCTTTAGAGGTTAGATTCAATTCGTCGTAAATTTTTCTTTCTAAGAATTCTGTAAGACATCGTAAAAATTGGGTTGTTGAGTAAAAATATTATCAAAAATTTTTTTTTTCAAATTAATGTGTAAGTATTATACCTTTTTAAAAAGAGGAATAAACGCGTCAAAATTTGACGTCACTTGCCATACTATTTTGTTACATTTTTTTTACACTACAGTCGGTCAAAGTTGCGAAATTCAATAGTTTTCCATATCACCTTTAGTTAAAATAATATTTTATTTTAAAATGGTACAATAAGTACTTTATTTTTACATTCTATTTAGACACAGCAATACCCTAGATTACAAAACCTCCAAGAAATATCGAAATTATCAGCATTAGCAGTCACAGCATTCAAAAGTATGTCACAGGGTGCTCATTTCCCCTTTTTTTTTTGAAATCAGTATAATTCTGTAAGTACATGGGGTGGATTTTTTAAAATATTTTTCTGAGTACTGTTAGAACTTGGGGCATCGTGGGAATCCAGTTGGACGCCAGGTTCTTGGACACCCTGTATATGGAATTTAGTGAAGCAAAGGGTGGCAGACAAAAACGTTACTCAATCTGAGAGAGAAATTGAAAAATTGACGAGGGAGGCTATAAAGTCCATTACAGATGCTGACTGGAAGAAAGAAATAAACCACATTGAAAGATTGGAAAAAGAGTATTGGGTCAAAGACCGTCTCCAAGAAATAGAAGAAAGAGAATTTATAATTTCTCTTGGAGGCGAAGAATCCAGCTCTGAGACCGAAATTGACGAATCCGACACCATGTCGGGAATTGAAGAAATTAATTATAGTAGCGAAAACGATTGAGTGAAATAAATGTTTTTATACCTTATTTGTTTCTTTACTTTCAAATATGTTACCACATGTCATTTAATTAAAGTGGAACTAAAAATTTTCCATACAAAATTGTCGCCATACTTCAGCATTTTACTAAAAAAATGTGACAGTTACGAAATATGTAGCGCCCTCATGTTTTCGTCATCTTTTTATTGTAAGCGGAAATATTATAACAATCTAATTACAAAACGTCAAATATTTTTAACATAATTTAATTTTTTTTGCAAGCGGTACCGTTCAAATGACGTCACAGCGCGAGGTGCACAGTTAATTCGTACGGGTAGTATGTTGCATAATTTTGAGGATTGAAATGACGAGTACAAGATGAATTATCATATTTTTGGATTAATTCGCGTAATTCGGGCACACATCGTCCTTTAGACACAACTTGAATCTTATCATTAAACGATAATTGCGAAAACTTACTGCTTTTAACTTCTTATAAACACACATTATCAGCGCAAACTTCACAACAGAACACCATTCTTAGGTAAATAAACAAATAATAAACACAACAAATAATTTAAACTACTGTATGTTTCAAAACGAATTACTTATAACTTAATAAGATATAAAAAAACAAAACATTTAAGATCTGATATAAATTGCTTGTCACATGAAACAATATGGCTTCTCTAAGAAAAATATAATTTCTAATTTGTCGATAAAAAACACTACCAATTAAAATTGTATATAATATACTTATTTTCCTAACTCCCCAAAAATCAAAGCGAAATTTCCCAAATATGAGGAGAAAAATAAAAAAATATGAAGTTTTTAATTATTTTTATAGGGCTTTTGCTATTCCTTACAATTTTTTGGAAGGTTTAAATTCGACAATACCACCCTGTTTTTTTAATTGTCTCCAGTAGTCATTAAGGAAACTATCGTGTCTGTGTGTAGTCTGTTTCTCAAATTCCCCGCAATTCGGGGAATTGTCCAAAAATTGGGAACCCTGTTCTTCAATGCTTTTCATTAATTAAATCTTGACTTTACACACAGCCAATCACAACACGCGGTGGCCAGCTCCAGTCGCAGTAGTTACGCCCATAATTTAAACCATGTTAATCATGTGTGCCGTTCATACACACGAAAATATACACCAGTGTGCGTAAATTTATCAATGGGATTTAGGCTGGACGCGTGCCTGCCTAACTAATAGTGCGTACCGAGCTCCGTCGAACTGTGAGTTACATCACACGGGCGCGACAAGTTGCTATAAGAGTTATAACAGGAGTTTAACTTTTTTTTTATATTTAGGTATTATTACATAGTTAAAATAAATGCATTTGGCGTTGCTCGTAGGGTAGGCTAGGCCTAATTGCCTCTGATGAAACTGTTTTATGCCTATTTTAATTTTCTTTTAATTTTTTTTTAAGAGAAGAGAAAATTGATTTATTGTGATTTTTCAATTAAGTAAATTTTAATAGTTAGCAGAAACAAGATGGATTCCTTACCGGGGGTTTGTAATGCAACAGCTGTGCTGCTGTTGTTGGATGGGAGGCTCTGATTGGAGCCCTGATGTTTAACCGCATGGCTGCCCCAACTCACAGAACCAATAGTGCTCTTACTTGTGCTTGAAACAAGGCCGCATATACCTGTGGCTGACTTCTGAAATGAAAATGATTATTTATCAGTCCTGGAGGTTGATAGTTTTAAAACCAGAAGTCATTCAAAAATATGTTTAAAAATTCAGTGTCATAATTATAAGTGTTATATTTGGAAAGAGATTGTGTTACCTATTATTTGTGATTGATGGGCTAAACACAATCAGTCACAGTTTTAGACTGGGGGGTCTGGATTTATGCTTTTGCGGTTGCACCACGACACGCTTTGCTTTGCTCCTCAAGGCAATCCTTCCCGAGGTTTGTCAACCTCGGTAAGGACGCGCCAGACTCGACGATTTCTAAATAGACGTAACAAAACACACATCCTTTTACCAATACCCCTCTGGATTTAAAGCAAAACGGTGGCCCTACCCGATAGCCAGGTTTAGGGAAATGGTCATAGTGTTCCGTCAGAGGGCCACAGGCGAGGTGCGTGAGGTATGTTGAGGAAGTGAGGGTTGATGAGTTCGTTGGAGGTGAGCCTTTCGACCTCCTACGCCAACCCGATTGAGCACCCCATGTCGCACTGTAAGCCAGCTTTGCGTGCCCATATCTCTCTGGTAGTCCTAACGTTCGAGCTTGTTTATAGTGATACGTTCCCAGGTGCGGGCGCACCATGGAGGGAGCCAGAGACATGAATTTAAAAAAAACAATTTAACTTGGATATTATTTAAGGCCAGTTAAATAACAAAACACCGGAGTGAAGGCGAAAGCCAATGAGACTCCCAAGAGAGGTGCTTGCACTTCTCTCGCCCCTGGTGGCCTTACAGCTAACGCGTGCGGGTACCAGCGCGGGCGTCGGTGCGGCTGTGACGAGAACCACAACTCAGACCAACACTAAAAAGTCACTATACAAACAAAGGACGTCGGCGCCGATTGGGACCAGTACCAACCCTTTCAATACTCAGGCGACAACTACGGCGACGACTAATACCACTGACTGCCGATCCGACCCTCTCCACACAGACCCCGGTGCTGGGTAACACTGGCTTCCAGCCATACACCGTCCTCCTCCTGAGGCTCCTCTAGCCTCTTCACATCAGATGACCGTCACCAGGTCCACCAGCTGCTTTAGTAAAAGGCAAGTAGAGGGACGGTGTGACGAGGAAAGAGCGCCGCCAAGCTCACTGGAGGCCAGGTAAGGGTCCCTGCAAAAAACAGGCCATAGCCGCTAGGTCGGTCAAACGGACAGGTGGCCAGCTAACGTTCTCCGCCAACCAGTGTTCCAGAGAGACCGGCTTTAGGTACCAACAAGTCACAGCGACCCGATTGGAAGGATCAGGATGGAGGCTAGACGCCGTCTTTCAATAGGATTGGGGGCGGTGTACGTGAAGTTCCAGGGTCGGAATGGCAGATTCGCCGACGTCCCTCAGGAATGGGACCCCGCCACTGGAACCATTTGCGAGGCGTTCAAGCAGCTGCCCACTAAACAACCAGGAAGCATCCGCGGCTGAACCTGCTGCAGCAGTGTCGGCTGCCCCTGCCGCCACCACCATCCCTCCATCGAGTGAGGAGCTGGACGACATGACTCTGTCACCGGCTTCGGGCCCGGGGGGGGGTGGGCTTCGACGAGGGCGACCTGTTTGCCGGGCTCAGACTTGAGGGGGACGAAGAGGGTTCGACCAGCGATGGCGTCCTTTTCGTCGACTTGTAAAGTCCTCCAGGCAAACATCCACCACAATCAGACCGCGACGGCTCAGTCTCGCAAGTGGCTGGAAGTTCAACACACGGTCATTGCGTTAATATAAGACCCGTGGATTAGGGCCGGCCGCATACAAAGACTCTCCAATCTTGGCGGTAAGCTCCTGGTCACCACAGATCACGATCACCCCAAGAGCGTGCATCTGTCACAGGTAACCTTAAAACACATCTCTTCACCGACTTCTGTTGCAGGGATGTTTCTGCAGAAAAGCTGCTAATACAGCGCACGACCTCGCCCGCCTCGTGCGCCACTGCGAGAGATGCGGGTTTGAGGTCGTCGTCGGGGTCGACTCCAATGCCCACCACCAACTGTGGGGTATGGACACGCAAAATAAGAGGGGGGCAAGGTCTTGGTTGACTACTACTTATTCTCGACTAACCTATCCCTTTTAAACACTCGACTCCGAACCAACATTCGTAACCAGGCAAAGCCGTACAATTATATATCTCACTCTGGCAACAGGGGGCGCGGCGGAAATCACCACTGGGTAGCAGTCTCTAAAGAAGCCTCCTGCTCTAATCATAGGTGGATCAGCTTCGACATCCAGGTCAATTTTTTCAATTCAATTCAATTTATTTATTCAGTAACAATTTACATTGCGTTCGAATATAATCCAACATGAAACATTAATAGAATTAGATATACAAATACATACGAAAACATGCAATTAAATTAAAAATAGAAAATTACTGAGGAATTACATAAATAAAATGTAAAATACCATGCAAACATAAATTATTAAACCATTATGTCAATAAATGAATTGCAATATAATCGAAAAAGAATAATCAAAAAAAATAAAAGTCATATGAACACGGTACACAATAAAACGCCATAAAAAATTATTACATGTCAGTTTCAAGAACAATACGACTATTACAACTCATCTAATGAGTAGAGACATCTTTCCAACAGGAAAGCCTTGAGCCTTGCCTTAAATGAGCCTGTATACAGTATGCTTTTTAACTCCAGCGGTAATTTATTAAATATTTGAACTGCCTGATACTGCGGACTATGCTTAACTATTCCAAAAGTCGGTACGATTTTGTTTCCAAAGTCTTTTCTACGTGATTTTTCCCTTACCAGCCTGTTCTCGTCTGTTTCGTAGTCGTATACATATTTTTTAAAAGTGTTTAACAATACTACTACATAAAGGCTAGGTTTTTTGGAGAATGAATGCCCTATGCCAGTTATAATGGTAGCTGTTTCCCCAAAACTGTATGCTATACCTCAGTTTGGACTCGATCAGCGCATAGTATACCATTTTTAAATGTTTTATGCTAACTTCATCTCTAAGAGTTCTTAAGGCATAGCAAGCAGATGATATAGATGAATCCAGTGCTGCTAATTCTTTCTTCCAATTCAACAGTTCGTCAATATAAATTCCTAAAAACTTGACCTCCTTGACAAGCTCAATTTTAATTTTGTCTAGTTAAATGTCCATGCTGTCTTTGTTACGAGCAGTAGTTTTAAATAACATAATTTTGGTTTTAGTTGTGTTTATTATAAGCATATTCGCATTGAACCAAGAATGAAAGGCCTCTGTCGAAGAATGAAAGGTCTGTGTTCCTCCAACACCACCACCGCGTAATCCGCATAACACGGATCGTGCCACCTACACATGCAACCTTGAATCCAAGTTGGCGGCACTAAGCGATTCGGCGTCATTTGCGCACGAAACAGACTGAGGTACAAATCAATGATAGACTGCTACCAAATTGCCTGCCTAAAAAAAAAACTATATTAAATAAAATAAAGAGTTTAATAGGAAATTTTCTATACGGTATTAATACCGGTATTGAAAAAAAAAAAAAACAGTATTCGAAGCCTTAAGGGCTCGCCGCCTCCCCGGAGTTTTCATACTTTTTAGGGTTCGGTCCTGATGGAGTGTTCCCCGCCTCACAGTGGGGTGGTACCCTGTCGCAATAAGACTGGTGCCTTTAAATACGTTCCTAAAGGATGGAGGGAAGTGAAAGTAATATTCATCCCTAAGCCCGGTAAGGGTGACTACACAAACGCCAAATCCTACCGACCAAACCTCAGCCTGACCTCTTTTCTACTAAAGTCTCTGGAAACGCTGTCTGATAGGGAGCAGTGGGACGGCGCTCTGAAAACCATACTGCTACACGGTAACCAACACCGACGGAGCCTTCGACAAAACCAACTTCTCCAGCATCAGCAGCGCACTCTCCAGACTTGGAACAGAACAGGTACTAACGTACTGGATTACAAACATGTTAAGCAAACGAGTGGTTCGCCTTGAGGATGAACAGCAGTAGGCCACGATAGCTAAAGGCTGCCCCCAAGAAGGTGTGCTGTGCTATCTATGAAATCTAGTGATTAATGACCTCATCACCAAACTACACAATAGGTTATGCAGACAACCTCGCAATCCTTGTTTCGCGAAAGGTGACGGGAACAATCTGTAACTTCATTCAGCAGGCGCTACGTATCGTATAAAGATGGTGCAGGGAATTTGACTTATCTATATATGTATAGGTACCTTTAGTGAATGGGCAACTAAAAGTATATTTAATAGTAGAATCAAACTTTTCGAACTATATGAAGAAAGAAATTACAAAGAAGTAAAGAATTTTATCAATATGTTAAGAACTATTCCAAATTATGCAAGTTTCCAAATTATCGAAGCTAGGTGTCGATAATTAAGTTCATAAATTAAAAATAGACAAAATAAAATAAAAACTACTTGGGAAATTATAAACCATGAGACTGGAAGAGATAGAAAGCGTAACAGTGAACAGCTTTAATATTAACAATACAGTTATTAAAATGGATTTTAAAGTAGCCACAGTTTTTGAAAATTTATTTGCAGATATTCCAGTCTCAACCACTAAATCTTTAAATTCTTCACCCACTGTTGCCGAGTCCATATTGAAAGAAAATGTTGATATTTGTAACCATGAATTTAATTTCGACTATGTTATTGCTCGAGATATAACATAGAACATTCAATACAATCAATGTTAAAAACAGCTGATCTATGGGGAAATTCCCTAGAGGTTGCAAAATGCATAATCAACACTGCAGTGCCTGAATTGGCAATTATTTTTAATAAATGTAGTGATGGTGGTGTAATTCCTGGCTTAATGAAGAGTAGTAAAATAATACCTTTGTTTAAATTGGGCAGCACATCAGACCCCATGAACTTTAGACCAATTTATTTGCTTTACCTTTATCATATATCAATTGTAAAGACATTTTAATAAGCATAAATGATCTGTAAACAATTCGGTTTCACAATGGTTCGCTCGATTACCGACGCTTTTTTTTTGTTTATTTGTGTGGGAAATTATCAAATAACTTCTCCCGCTCGGGCGGAGCGGGAGGGTGTGTCAGACTCTTACTGACTAAAACCCACCCGTGTTCCTTCCGTTGCCTGTGTTGCCAGGGGCCTCGGTAACCCTTTCGTAGCTTCCCGGCAGTTATCGGCCTTAATGGACCCCTACACTTGTGCTGACATCTCTTTGAGGCGCGCGTGGAACATAACGCGCCTTCGACCCAGGCCTGGTCCTTATCGGACGGCGAGCTACCGTGTGGCCGGAAATCCGCCTGGGATTCCCGACGCCTAGGGCGTCTCCTGCGGCGGCTAGGAGCGTGTAGGCGCGAAATTTGCCTCTCCCATACCCGCCCCGCCTCCTCTTTCGCTTGCATTACTGTTTCACAGAAGAAGGTGACAGCTTCATGCCTTCTCGCTCCGTACCATGGCCTGGTTTTCTTTTTTTCAGTTAGTTTTAATGATAATCTGGCAGTTTGAGTGCATAATGCAGCCTACCCAAATGTCCTTTCTTTGGTTATGTATGTCGAGTCGTTGAGCTTCTTAAGTTCTGAGTTGAGCTACATCATCACTGACAAATGCATGCACTGACTGAACAGGTCCACTCAAATCTGTATGGTTTAACAGCATAACTATTAAATGGATCAAAGGACACAGCAGTTCGCTAAGCAACAATGCAGTCATCGAACTTGCCAGAAGGGGTCGAGCATGGCACCAGTGGGACCTGAACCCATCGTGCCACTCCCCTTCGGGTACTTATGCATTCTGGCAAGGAACCGCACCAGAGACCAGCATCACAAACTATGGACGGACCAAGGTGAGTGCAGACAAAGAGGCCAAGGAAGCACTCCCTACAATTGATGGCCACCTCACGAAACAGGTTCTCCAACTAACTAAACAACAGCTGCATACAGTCACAGCAGCTATAATTCGCCACGGGCCATTTAATAAACAACTCTTTCTCATAAGACTCACAGACAGTCCACTATGCAGAGCCTGCATGGAGGACGATGAGACAGCAGCTCATGTGCTACTAAACTGCCCGGTGATCGCCACATACAGGTCAAAGTATGTGGTAACCAGTATGTGGTGTGGTATTGTCAGTAACACCAAGGCGTTTCTGGCCTTCCTTGAGAAGCTGGGGTGGATAGAATAATCAATTTTCCCACCTGTATGCAAAATACGCGCATTGGCTTGGAGTTGCGGACACCAGCCCCGTATTACCTAAATAGTTTTAGACAGACACACACATCGCACATTTTGTTAACTAGCACAATCCAGTTTCATTGAATTTACATGATAAAAAATCACATCTCTAGGACAAGATCTGTAATATTTTCTCTAGCAATTACTCACAGTAGTAGCAAGTTGTGGTATTGGGAACAGTTGTTGAGTAGATTCTGACTGCTTTGGTGACTCTGACAGGGCCAGCAGTAGAGACAGGACTGATACACGCTGCTTCAGAATAAACTGCAACATAAATTCAATTAAATGTAACATCACATAAATAGCTGATCACATTAAAACTAAATGTATTTTTTTTTTACATTTTGCATGCAATGGCGGGCACCATTGCATGACATTAGGTTTTTTTTTACACTACTAAGATACTATCCTAAGATATTATAAATGTGAAAGTGAGTTTGTTTGTTATGCTTTGATGCTAAAAGTGCAGAATGCATTTGTATGAAATTTGGCACATGGGTAGACCATGACCTGGGTTAGGACTTAGGACACTTTTAATCCCAGTAGTATATTCCCGTGGTATAATTTCCAATCTTGTTGTTACTTACAGAGCTTTTTAGTTTTGAATAATATTCATTAAATTTGTCTGTGTCTCTGACACTGGTAAATCTTGATTGGATCTTTTGGCACAGCAACCTCTCATCTTGAACAGTGCGACTTTTGTCTCCAGTGGAAGATAAATATGATACAGCCAGCTCATATGCTCCATCTATACAATCAAGTAATCATGCATAACTTATTTCTGAGTTTAACATACATAATAAACAATAGATACTGATTTACATGGCGCAATTTAATTGCTAGTTGCATACAATAAGAAAATTTCCATCAATGCATTTAACCATTCAATATTTATTGGATGAAACAGGCAAAAAACGTGCATTGTGTAAATAGGGCTTTACAATCCAACATTCAAGAATTCCCGCAGGGAAGCATCAAAGTGAATAAAATAATACACAACACTTCCCTTTTTTTTTGCTAGGTATCAAAGTTCTAAAGTAATCATGTAAGTTATACATGAAAAATAATCTCTAAACATTAAAATTATAATCAAAACTGTTGCTAAATCGTATTTTGACATTCACATGGAAATTTAATCAAAAACAATACTTTAAAGTTTGAAAATAGAATTTACCTGGATCTAGTGACAATCCTGAACATAATTTTTGAAGTAGTCCAGAGAGATTATTGCAAGACAGGTCCATTTGAATTCAATATTTTATTATCTACGTAAGATGACAATGATTTTTATTCGGAATAATTAATGTTTGCCGTAAAATACTACGAGCATCACAATATTTACAAAGCAATTTTCATAATATTGAAATCCTGTAAGTTTTGAGGTTGAGATTTCATGTGAATTCTATACCAGTGGATCTAATAATTTATAGTACCCAAATTCGTTCTTAATAAAAACGGTATTTAAGAATCAAGAACAGGAAAAAATTACTTGTTTGTATGAAATAATTAATTAAAAACGACCAAATCAAACGAAAATTGAGTTTGTCACTGTCAATTCGGTTTGACCGACAGATTGTTTTTGTGTTACCATCACAGACTAATTAGTAATGTTACCATTAATTTATATACCCATTATGCACAGATGACTATTCACGGTTATGTTTCCCACAAAAAAATATACATTATTCCGATGACAAAAAAGGGCAATAACTTAGAGCATTGAACCTAATAAGAATGCAGGCTTTGGCTTATAGCTCGATGCCAATTCCAAAGCGACGATGACGTATCGTTTCTTTGTTAGTTTGTAACTTTTGATAAAAATCCAGCAGCGCTCTAGTAACCTTCTGGCTCAACCTAGTGACTTGTGTACGCCAGTTCAGGGTATAGTCGATGTGCAAACCTAGGTCTTTCACGTCAGTACTAAATGGAACAATCGTGCCATTGAAGAGAACTGGCTGGTGGCAAGGTTGAACCGTAAGAATGAAATTAGACACGCGTTGAACAAGTGTCTATGTTTTTGTACTAAGGCCCTCATTGTTTGGTAAATTTTTAGTTTTTTGATGTTTACTTACTTCCTGAATCGACAGATAATTCAACTTTCTATCCTGAAAACAATTGCGAGTTATTCTTAATAAAAATACACACATACGAACATATAATCTCCTCCGTTTTGAAGTCGGTTATCAAAATTAATTGATTGTTACAACACAGCATATTAGCCGATAACGACACCGAACCGACACCTACAGGATTTCGGTGAACAGATAATTTCATACGTTTAGTATCTACTTAATGCTTTGATATTGTGTTGTTATTGTGGTTGATTGATAAGCATCAATATTGAAAAAATATAACCTTAGAAAAAAAACTAATTCAGTTAATCAACTGCAAATATTTTAAACTGTGGCATAGATTTTCCACTAAATGGTCGGCAGCGGATCGTAAATAAATACGGCGCGCTGTATTTGGTGCAGATGAAGTGATACATGCTAAAGACAAAACCAAATGGAATATTGGGTTTATTCAACATTAAAATACAGCATGAGAAAATAACAGACAGTAGTGACAAACAGAGTATGACCAGTATGACAATTTATCATAAAATATTCTAAGTAAGCAAGGAGTTAATATCATGAAGTTAGCGTTTCAAAGACCTACAGGCTCAAATAACCTCGCCTTAATTTAAGTGCACTTCTATTAACCGCAATTATTTTTTCCCAAGAATTTATTGCTGGCATACTATAAAACCATTGCAACAAGCAGCTGCCATGCCATCCGTCAGGGTATATATTATGTTTTGTGGCCATGCCCGCGTATCCCTCCCGCCCGGTGAAGACCTTGATTATCCTCTGCCTCCCGTCACTCCAGACGAAGTGCATGATATCATCAAGGGTCTAAAACCTCGCAAAGCCCCCGGTTCAGACGGAATCACCAATAGGGTGCTCCAACTGTTCCCTGCTCACCTCATAATGCTCATGGCCACCATCTTCAATGGAGCCCTGATCAATAACATCTTTCCACAAGAGTGGAAGAAAGCCACCGTCATCGGCATACCGAAGCCCGGTAAGCCAAAAACGGAGCCCACCAGCTACCGGCCCATCAGTCTGCTCATTCACATGGTAGTAGGCATATTAGACACGGAGAAACACTAAATTAAATTAATGTTGAATAAATTGATACATGCTAAAGACAAAACCAAATGGAATATTGGGTTTATTCAACATTAAGTAAATTCAAACTTAATATAATTCCTTTTGAAACCTTGCCGAAAAGCACTCGGCAAAGTTATACTATAAAATACATCCTAATTCCATGCTTCTCGGATGAAATGTAAATTATGGACTTGAATTACTTTACTCTTTGGACTTGACAGACAAATTGGCATTGCATTGACACTTGACAGATCTATGTGCTGCATTCTTCAAAAAATACAAAATTGACAATTATTTTGAAATCAAGGTTATGAACACAACTAACCATGAATCCCAAAAGTCCCGAAGCACGTAATCGTGACGAAAAGCCATTTGAGGGAATGGTAATATCAAGTTCAGAGACTTTAGATAAGTTGGACGGCCGTAGTGCATGTACCCTATGCGGCAAATCACGAATGTATTTCTGCTACACATGCTACATTCCAGTATCACACATTGAGGGGAAAATTCCAGTATGCAGGGTATGACAACACTACAACTGATCATTGAGTCTTCGTTAAAGATATTTTAGTATTTGTTTCTATACTTTCTTTTATAAACTTAGTTCAGCAGCAGATGCTAATAAATAGACACAATTGAAACTGTTTTACCATTAAGTAGCCAATAGACAAATTGTGTAACATGTTTATTCTTTCTAGACCAGAAAGAATAAACATGTTACACAATTTGTAAATAAATATATTCTTACTTATTTCTCCAGCTTCCTGTGAAAGTGGATATAATCAAGCATCGCCGAGAAATTGATGGCAAAAGTACATCAGCACATGCAGCTGTTTTAGCACCAGATGATGTAAACATTTATACATATCCAAATGTACCTGAATATGCTCTGGATGGCAGGACTGTATTATTGTTTCCGGGTGCAGTAGCAAGAACTGTTACTGAATTATACACAGGCAAAGGAGATGCTCCAAGCTATTCCAATCTTTTATTGGCAGAACTACCTTCAGGGTATAATGTGGGCACATTAATGACAAAAGTATTAAATCACAATGAGTCAGATGAAATTCATCACATCCATGAACTCCCCATAGATAGAGTGGTACTTATAGACAGCACATGGAATCAGAGCAGAGGTATTTATGCTGATGAAAGACTTCAAAAGATACCAACAATAGTGCTACAGCAAAGAGCTTCACAATTTTGGAGACATCAACGTGGAAGCCCCAGATGGTATCTTTCAACAATAGAAGCTTTGCATCAGCTTCTACTAGAACTACATATTTGTGCATGGGGGAGAAGTGAACAATATGAGTCATTCTTAACAATCCACTGTCCAGTGCACAGAACAGATGAGAACCATCCCCAATGTCAACCATATACAGGACAATATGATAACTTACTATATTTTTTTAAATTTATGTATGAAAAATTACATACACTTTATAAGCATGATAATTTATTAGCATATAAGCGGCCAATGACATAATTTTTATTAGTTACGGTCTTAGCTCAATAGGATAATTTAAGTCTTTATTAATGGTAGAATGAAAGAAGTTTCAATAATTAACTTCAATGTTCAGTTTATTCAAGGATATTAATCCTAACTAATATTATAAATGTGAAAGTAAGTTTGTTTGTTTGATTGTTACCTTTTCACGCCTGAACCGATCATCCTGAAATTTTGCATATACTTTGTCAAGGGATCCCGAAAAATGTACTGGTCAGGTTTGTAGCAAAACTACTCAGCTCCAAAACGGCTTGACCGATTCTTATGAAATTTTGTGTGTATATTCAGTAGGTCGGAGAATAGGTCGTAAAGTAAATTTCATATCGATATTCCCACGGGATCGAGACTTACGCGGGTGCAAACCGCGGGCGCAGCTAACTGAAATTTGGCACAGAAAGTACTAGGCTTGCATGAATATCATATTTTGTATAGTATATAAAATTAACTGAAAGTAGGTAGGGTAGGTACTTAGTGCTACCCATGCGAAGCTGGGCCGGGTAAAGCTAGTATTATAATAATTGTGAATGTTTGTTACTCAATAGCACAAAAATGGCTGAAAGGATTTGGCACACAGGTAGTTTATAACCTGGAATAGGACAGGATACTTTTTATGCCGGTAGTATATTGCATGCATACAAGACGGTATTCTATTCATGACACATTATGCACAATTTCTGAGCAGTAACCTATCAAAAAGCACTGGGCTTGCATGAATTCAAGATAGTATTTTTTGCACAATTTCTTAGAGTAACCTAACAAAAAGTACTAGGCTTGCATGAATTCACAATAGTATTTCGATCATAAGTATTATGCTACTAATAGGATTTGAATGAAATTTGGCACACAGATAGTTTATATTATGGATCTGGAATAACACATTGGATACTTTTTATTCCGACATACACGCAGGCGAAGCCGCTGGGAAAAGCTAGTGTGAGTAATAAAATATAGAAATACCATGTATATTCACTATTTATACTCTTTTATTTCTTATAAAAAATATCCCTATTATTACACAAGTAACAAAAATTAAGTCATTGATATACTGTAATGCAAAATCTGCAGACTATAACAATATCTTGTAATTAACACATTTCACATGTATGATTTACACATATGTATAATAATATTTTCTGGCTATGTTAAATTACAACATCACCACCACAAATACAGATATGTCACATGCAGCGGGTGGTAATGTTATACTTAGAGATAGTTCATAAGTATTGTATTACAGTAAATATGGTATAATTTAAACATCTTACAATATAAAACTTTACAGTGGCAATTTTGACCAATTATTATGAATGCTTTTCCAAATATTATAAATTTCATTTGAATTATTGGAAATGCTAAGATTTATGCATAATATTCATCTACAGTTATTGCTGTAAATTAAAAATTCTGGAGACAGCTACATTTAAATACATATTCAGGTCATTATAACCACAGTTTTATGAAAGTTCGAAATCATCGTCTGATTTTTTTATGATTAAACACACATACAGTGTTTCTGACAGCCTGTTGTTATAGTTTACGTAAGTCTAAAACAAAAACACTACCGTCACTAGCGCTCGCGCCGACCTTCGTGCCTCGTGAATTCCAGCACACTTCAAAAATACCTCCTGTACCCTTGTATGAGTGAACAAGGCTTCCTGTTTGTGTTGACCATATGTGCACACACTTGTCGAATGAACCACTAGCAAGGAACTTGCCATCAGGAGAAAATGCCACACTATACACTGGTTCAGTGTGTTTTGTGAGAGTGTGTATACAGACACCTCTCTCAACATCCCACAGGCGGACAGTACTGTCAAAAGAAGCACTTGCTAAGATCAGATTCATATTGGGATTCTGTGTTCCAGGTCCTGTTGGTGACCACTTGATTGTGTAGATTTCTTTAGAGTGTGCTTGTAAGTCATGCACACATGTGTCCTGCTTCATGGACCAGATCTTCAATGTCATGTCATCTGAACATGATGCTAGCAATTGTCCTTGAGGATCCCATTTTATGGCATTAACTTCATTCTGAAATTATAGTGTAACAGTTACTACACAATCTACAGGAATATACAAAATGCATAGTGCAAAACCTCTACTTACAGTGTGTCCTTGGAAGCTTTTGATTGGCTTATCAGCATTCAGTTTGCAAACATGAATACACTGATCAGTAGAGCATGATGCAAATGAAGTGTTGGTTTGCCAATCAACATCAAGGGCTGGTGCCAAGTGGAAGGAGAACTGCTGTGTGCATTGCCCTGTTGAGGCATCCCATATTATTGTAGTCTTGTCAACCTGCAAATTATCAGCAGGTTACACACACATTTTCAGAATGCTTGATGCGTCAAGCATCATAGTGTCTTTTCTGACATCTTAATATTGAATAGTTCTTTATATTTACCCCAGCACTTAAAATATAATTTCCTCTTTTGTTCCACTTCAGAGCAAATATAGGCCCTTTGTGTTGGCCTAGTGTTGACGCCAGTGTGCCATCTGTGGTCCAAATACGGGCATAACCATCATATGAACCAGTTGCTAATAGATTGCCATCACACTGCAAACAAGAATTAAATTAATATAAATGTTAATACTACAATAGTTCTTGAGAACTTCTGATTTGTATGTATGTGTACATACTCCAAATACCTAACAAACAAAAGTTCAACATCATAACTGCAATATGTAATTCAATAATTTAGGCAGGATTTGCCAAATTCATGATAAAAAACACCAGACACATAAGAACATTTGATCACTTACATTCCAGTCTAAAGATGTGACATCTTTGTTGCTAGGTACTTCAGCTCCACCCTTTTGGATGCAGTGTCGTAATACTAACTGATTGGGAGTTGTTGCTGGATTGTCTGACATGTCCCATATTCTGAAATTAATGGCAGAGAAATAATAAAGGATGACTTGTACATCATGACTTGCTGAAATCACTGCAACTAGCAGTTGAGTGTCTAACCTACACAGAACCAATTCCTTCAACTGCATAGAAACACATTTACTGTAAGATAATAATGAAAACCAAAAGTCAATTAATACTTTATGTATTTACAAACCTAGCAGTACTGTCTCCTGATCCACTAGCTAACAGGTCTGTGCTGGGGTTCCAAGCACAGATGAACACTTCAGATTCATGTCCTCTAAGCACTGTGGCTTTGCTGGCTGGGATTTCTATGGACTGGTCCATGTCCATGGCCTCTGGAGCATTGGGAGTTGCTGCTCCTCCTGGTGCTGCTGCTGCGGCACTACATGTTGTGCCCTTGATAACAAGAGAGTAAAGAAAATTCATTAATTTTGAAACATTATAATCTCTTGAAATAAATGATATCTTTGTATCCATAAAAAATCCTATATGTCAGCTTAGTATCCTGCTAACTGATCCTATGAAAGCTCGAGCTCATGCGGGGAGGCCTTTGCCCAGCAGTGTGGCGATGCAGGCTGACAGTAACTAGTAAATATTTTGAGTTTTCTTTTAAGTTGGAGATATTGTTGAATACTTACATCAACTCCATTCTGCTCCCCTCCAGACCCAGGTTCTGCTTTAATAGCTTGTTTTTGAGCATTATGTGCATTTTGCCTGGCAGCTACAATGTCTGGTGTGACTGCATCAATTAAACTTAAACTTTCTGTGAGGCGTGTTTCAGTGCCTGAAAGAAGAAAATTGTATTGTAATGATTCCTCCTGGACAAGATTGAGTAAATGGCTGCTCTTGGACTAATTAGTAACAAAAATATGACTAATTTAGGAAAGTGAATATTAGGAAAAACGCAAATTGATGATTCACCATCACTGAACTTATGACTAATGGTAGAACATTCTAATAATTCATTGTTAAAATTAAATACAACATACCATCTTCTCCTATGGTGATTTCTGCTTCTGTGTACTGTAATCCTTTTTGCAAAATGTTCAGTAATGCTGCAGGTGGTACTAGGGCTCCATTGATGTTACTCTGGGATATATGCGACTCAATACCAAATGTGTAAGCAGAATGATGAAACCCTGAAAGTTTATATTTACACTGTAACTTTACCAGGTACTGTACTTTACTTTACTTTGCAAAATAGTTTAGAAATGGCATTGTTTTCCAATTTTTTCCAAACTATTGATACTGACAAAATGGCCAATGTAAACTACTTAATGCCTAACATCATTTACTTCTTCAAATGGGAATGTTAAAGAAGTCTGTGAAAATCTACGAATGGATAAAAAATAGGCAGGAAAACTATGAAAACAGTAAAGATGTAAAAAACGAAATTATGTCGTGTAAAGATTGAGTTAGCGTCTGAGGGTTCATTGAACCATACCTGATTCTTGTAAATATCGATACACAAGGAAATTGACTTCATCACTGGAAAAACTCATTTTGTATTAAATCTTAATACATTCATCTAAATAATAATTTGAGCAATTTTAGTTTTAAACTCAGTAAAAACATCTAACCCTGTGTATTTACTTCGCACCGATCATCGATTGTAAATTTTGTAATATTCTATAGATCTATGGCCGTCAGTCATGGCGCATTCTGTGATCATGGCCAACAGCCGGCTGACATTCTCACATCAGTGTTACAATATATTAGTAATCTGTGCATCAGTGAACAAGATCATTGTGGACAGGTTTTATTGCTCGTACTAGCTGTCATAGACTAATATATATATCCAGCTGTGCTCGAAAACGTCAATCATTTATGTATTACAAGCTTCGATCAATAATAGTATTACGAGGGGCATAATAAATTAAAAGGCATGGATCAATTTACCCGCGAAGCTGCAGTTTGGCGCTCTATTGTGCAGTCTAGTTGCAGTTAGCGTGCAGCTTTTTGATTGATTGGTTTTATTTTATTTGTTTTTAACTTAATTGTAACTTGATTTATTATTATTTAATGTTTTGCTTGCAGTGCAGGTGCAGCAAACTACAAACGGCGCAAAAACCTTATTGGGTGCTATATGTTTGAGCCGGCCGTTGGGTCCGAGTGCAATCGAGTATTTCGGGGTAACGCCAAGTGGTTGGTCGACTCTTCACGTAACCAGATAGCTGTGTTATTTTTAGGCTAAAGAATCAGAATTGCCTTCCAACGTGGCAAGGCTGTCAGTATTTTGGTCACTTTTCCTGCTGACAGCGATGCGGATTAATTTTTTGATGCCCCCTTTTTCCTATATATACACTTGTATCAATATTATTGTATAAATATTTTAGTGTTAGATTGTATATTGTATTTAAAATTTGTCAAAATAAAGATTTCATAATAATAAGCCAATAAAGAATTTATATTTCACAAGGGAACAACAGCATTTTTGTTGCGTGACATATTATGACTAATTTTATACATTTTCGGGTTGTTGGTTTTAGATTTTAAGTGATTTTTTTTATCAGCTTCACTTTTTGAGATATAATGAAATCAAAATCAATTCACTTAAATCTACATTGACACCTATATTCTAAGGTTCGCACATTCAAAAAACATAAAAGAATCTATGTAAGGTATTAAAGTAATAAAAATAAAAACATATAAGTGTCGAATACCGGTGTCGTCCCCTGGCGTCGGAAAACCGACGCGTGAGAGCGACACCGGGATCATAGACGTCCAAATGACATGTTTGCATGTCAGATAGGTAACTTTGTCGCGGGAAGGTACTTATGGGTCACCGAGGCCCCCGCAACACAGGCAACAGGAAGGAATACGGGTGGGTTTTAGTCAGTAAGAGTCTGACACACCCTCCCGCTCCGCCCAGAGCGGGAGAAGTTATTTGATGATTTCCCACCCAAAAAAAAAAAAAAGATAGGTAACTTTATATGCTCACATTACAATTGGAACAGGTCTGAATTAAAAGTCAAGGAAGTACGTAAAAAATAAATAAATAAACATCGTTCTTTGACAGCAGATAATAGACATTTACATAGTTATGCCATTTATGCATTGAGATAGTAAAAACAATGTCAATGCATTTATGAGGTACCTACCAGGGAAGTCACATGTGCAGAAGGAAAAATTGCCAAACTTCCTTGTCTTCAACGTAGTCTTTATTCTTATGTATAATATGCTTTTTGATAAGGACACATTTGATGTGGTTTTTGAACTTCCCATTGCTAAGTTTTGTAACTGACTTTGGCAACTTGTTATAAAAGCTGATACTGTTGATAAGAAATTATTTGCTTGTTTTTGTTATTAATTTGGGTATCACAATTTCATGTTTACTACGTGTATTTATATTATGGAAATTTCTAAGATACAAAGAGAAGGCAGAGTTAGTACATTAATTTCTTTGAATTTGTTTCTAAAGGACTCTCGAGGACTCATTCTACAGATCGCGTGGATTGCCCTCTTTTGTAAAATGAAAATTTAATTTACGTCAGCTGCCGATCCCCACAACACAACGCCGCAAGACATAATACTGTGGAAATAAGCAAAGTATTTTAACCTAGCTGAGGCTATATCAGTCAACTGCCTAATTTTTCTTACTGTATATGCAGCTGAACTTAATCTACCTGAAAAAGCTCTAATGTGGGCACCGCATTGCAATTTCGAATCTAGAGTAATTCCTAGAAACACAGTTTCCGTAATAGCATCTATTTTCTTGCCATCAAGTTAATTTTTGTTTGGGTTGGAAATCTTCAAATAACTTCTCCCGCTCTGGGCGGAGCGGGGGGAGAGAGGAGAGGAATAATTAGTATAAATTAGATTAGAATGAAAAAAAAACACGTATTTCGCTTAATAACTTTTAATTACACGAGCAGGTAAGTGGTATTAAATGAATAGATACTCAATTAATGATTAAATTAATATAACATAATAGTTAATAAAACATGCAATTTATTTAGATTTATATATTTAACAATAATTTATAGACTTTATACGGCGTGTTTTTAATCGGGACTACCAATTGACCTCGAATGATGACCACTACGCGCTCTCTGCCCTCTATCTCCAAAATGGTACAAGATATAATAAAAAAAATTAAACCAATGTTTTAAAGAATTTAATCCTCTACAATATTTATAATAAATAAAAATAGCATAACACCCATAGGAAACGAGATATTTGCAAAAAAATGTGCAAAAAAGTCGATTGTTTGACCTTTGACCTTAGATATCTGTAGTCGGGGCCACCCTACGATAAGTAGGTATTGAGACAAGTTTTAGGGAGTCGAAATAAAGGTTTCTACAAGTTTATAGTTTTTTTTTTTATGTCCAATTCCGAAACGAAATAATATGACTGGACTACTGTTAGAGAAAATTTGAGGGTACATTTGAAATCAGCGACCTCGAATTAGTAAACAAAAAAAAAGTCTAATTTTGTTCCCTCGTGTTATAATTACGAACGAAGAAAACTCGGGAAATTGGGCACCTCACTTGGTTCGAAAGGCTAAGGTTAAAGGATAAATTCCAAAACCAAAACTTATACTTAGTAGGTATGGGAGAAAGAAGTTGTTATGATTTAAACTACCGCCCTGTTGGTCTACAGGTCGGAAGCACTACTGCTGAACATGAGGTTCTGGGTTCGATTCTCAGGTCGGGCGAAGTGTTATTGGGTTTTTCTATCTCGAATTTCTCAGTAGCAGCCCGGAGTCTGGATTGATGGCAATGAGCCCGGTCGATGGTAATAGGCTCGCCCCGTTTTACATGGGACTTAAACCTAACTGGCAAAATGTGGATGTTACTATAAGTACAACTCTTCTTTGAGCGTTATTAATCGACCACCAATGGAAAGCGATTTTTATGGGTCATCTGCTATCCTTTCAGACCCCTAAACACTTCTCATGCACTGTGGATTTTTCATCGACTTTTTATTGTTTTATTAAAAAATACCCAAATTTTACATTCAAATACAAATTTAAAAAAAAAGTACCAGTCGTAGACTCTGAATTTTAATTTTATAAAGATTGTGTATTGTATTACAGTACTTTTAAATTCAAAATTAGTGACAGTCATCTAGTTGTTTTTTTTAATTTACTTGCAAAGTTTCGGACTTCAATTAAAGCTGTCCATGTTACAGCAATTTACATGGCTATAAAAAAAAACCCAAAAGCGGCTGGGTTCTTCCAACTCCTTCAAAAATTCTCTAGTCTATCCTCTTGCTAGTGATGTGCCACATGCTATAAAAATCATTTTACAACTTTGTGAATTCGCTAAAACTGTGAATCGAGTCACAAAATACTAAATTCCAAAATACACCCTGAAACATTTCTCCGACATTCGTTTCGCCTAGTGATGGGTAACTCATCAATTTTATTTGAGGATGAGGGAGCACCTCATTTTGCCTCGTGAGGTCCTCACGAGGTACCCCTCATTTGAGGTGAGGATTTGAGGAATTCTCAACGGCGTATTCACCTCACGAATCGTGAGCCCGAGCCGAACTCAGCCGAACGTGCGAGGGAGCGAGGCGGGCGGGCGCGACGACATTCACGAGTACTCACGACTCTCCGTCCGATTAAGCAAATCTCTCTCACCTCTCACACATATAATTTTCTTTCGCTCATAAATTTTAGACCGCCAAAATAAACGAATCAATGACACTTGATTATCAATCTAATGCTGATGCTTTTAGAGTTCATAATAATTAACCATAGCTGAAATAAAAATATTTTCTTTAAAATTCGTTTTGACTAATAATGTTACATACTAATTTTAACAGTTTACGTAATGTTGACCTTGGAGGTGCACGTGATTTTCTTGTAACAATTACGTAGACTTTTGTTTTGTTTGTGTTCGTACTTTAATCTAAATAATTAATATCCTACCAAACATCAGTATCACACTCACCACACACACATGACACAACTAACATCATTACATACTTAGGTACATACCAAAATCATAATGTTAATGTTTATTATGCTGCCAAAATTTCGAGACCAGACCTCACCTCACTCATTCTTTAATTCTATACCATTTTTTAAATCGGTTCATTCGCTCACTCGTTGAGGAGCTCATCACTCAACCACTCAATACTCACTCGCGAGTCACGCCTCACGCCTCACCTCGCTCGCCTCACCCCTCGCCACAATTTCATATTGTCAATGTCAATTTTTGAGGACGCGTGAACGAATGAGGTGAGGTGAGGTAATGAGGTGGTTCATTGTTGAAAATCGAGTAACTCTTTCAATTTGCGATCACGAGGACCTCAAACGAGGGACCTCATGAGTGAGGGACTCATCGCTAGTTTCGCCGTTGAACGGTTCACTGACAGAACGATTCACTTTTCATTTTTTCACCGATAGAACATTTCAACGGCGAACGATTTGCCGACAGAATCTTTCATTAACGAAGGATAATATTGGGTTAGGTTAGGTTAGAACAGTGACCATTAACGCGCGAAGGCGAGCGAGCGAAGCGAGCGTGTCGCGGCAGCGACCGCAGAGCGCCAGATGCCCTTTATTACTCTCGTCGAAGTGACGGCGAACGATTTTTTTTTTTTTATGTATGGCATCTCGTAGTTGACCTTGAGAGGTCGTGACTACTTAACCGGACTTTCCTGTGGCTGCCTTAAGCGAACTCAAAGCCTACAGCCAGGGGCGAATTACTTATAATACTAAGCGACTGCACGCTAAGGGCACCCCTGTGGGGTACGGACCTCGGCTTAGGGCGTCGCTGGGGGGAGGAAAGCAAGGTGGGACAGGCTGAATCTGATCAGTATTATTATTATTAATCGGGGAATTTAAAACTACTACTGGATCAGCTGCGGCGCGGGCTGGCGCTTCATCGAACAAGGGTCGGGAGGGACAATTAATTCGGGGTTTACGCGATGGACCTCGGCGGCGAGGTCGGAACGTAAGTCGGTGTGTTTTGTGCACTGTACTCGTGGCCCTACTGCTTTCCTGGAGGAGGGCGATGGGGTCATCGGGGTCGGTGAGAGTATGCCTTGGACGGCGAATAGATCTAATGGTGGAGGGCCTATAACTGGCGGCCTGCACAACCAGGGGGTTGCGGTGGGTGGCGGCGGAGTCGAAGAAGCGCTTCGTGATGCGCTTCATGAACTACTTGATGGCGGGGATTTTAAGATCGAGATGGAGGATCTCGTTTCGGACGAACCAGGGGGCTCCCGTTGCCTTTCGGAGGAAACGGTTTTGGAGGCTCTGCATCCTGTGGATGTGGTGGGGCTTGGCATGTGCGAAGACTGCACAGGCATATGTCATGATGGGATGGATGCACGCTGTGTAAATACGCAATTTGCCCTTAAGGGACAATTTGCTGCGCGCATTTAGGACGGAGTGTAGTCTACCGAGAGCGAAAGCGGCACGCGAACGCACCTGCTTAATGTGCTCTGAGAACGAGAGATGGTGGTCAAGGGTCACGCCTTGGTATTTGGCTTCTCCCAAGGGATAGGCTTGCCGAACATGGTGAGCGGTCGGGGGGGATGAGGTTTCTACGCGGTTTGGTGAAAAGAACAGCCTGACTTTTGTCGGGATTGACTTCGATTCTCCACTTTCTAAACCAAGCGCCAAGCTTGTTGACTTCGGTCTGGAGAGTGCAAGATATATGGTCGTGGACTAACCCGGTGTAGTAGATGGCCGTGTCGTCTGCGAACAGAGCCAACTGCACCTTTCTACTTTTCGGGATGTCGCTGGTGAAGAGAGTGAAAATGAGAGGGGATAGTACAGAGCCCTGAAGGACGCCTGCACGGATAGGGTGAGGGGAGGATACGCTTCCTTCGATGCGATAGCGGAAGGTGCGGTTTGACAAGAAATCTCGTAAGATGAGCACGAGACGATCGGGCACACCGAGTTTGTAGAGCTTATATAATAAGCCGTTGTGCCAGACCTTGTCGAACGCTTTCGCTATGTCGAAGAATACAGCACCGGTCGTAAGACCACGTTGAAAGCCGTAGCTTATGTGTTCAACGATGCGGTGGACCTGTTGGACGCAAGAATGTTGGGATCTAAAACCGAACTGCTGGTCGGGGATGAGGCCCTTTGTTTCCGCAAAATCTCTGAGGCGCTTTAAAATAAGCCTCTCAGACTTTGCCAAAGACATTGAGCAGACTGATGGGCCGGTAGCTGGTGGGCTCCGTTTTCGGCTTACCGGGCTTCGGTATGCCGATGACGGTGGCCTTCTTCCACTCTTGTGGAAAGATGTTATTGCTCAGGGCTCCATTGAAGATGGTGGCCATGAGCATTATGAGGTGAGCGGGGAACAGTTGGAGCACCCTATTGGTGATTCCGTCTGAGCCGGGGGCTTTGCGAGGTTTTAGACCCTTGATGATATCATGCACTTCGTCTGGAGTGACGGGAGGCAGAGGATAATCAGGGTCTTCAACGGGCGGGAGGGAGGCTCTAGACCTGGGACAGGTGAGCTTGGTCTACTGGTTGAGAGCTAGGTGAGCATTGAGCCTCAAGACTATCGGCTAGGCATTCCGCCTTGTCGACGTCATCGAAAGCGATGGTCTTGTCGGGGCGCACCGGGGGGGCATTGAGACGACTTCTTCGGATTTGAGTTTCCTCTGAAGGTCCCAGAAAGCTCGGTGGGTGGGCTCTAACTCGCTCAGCATCTTGTCCCAGCCGGCGTCACGCAGCTCCGATAGGCGTGTCTTTACAGATCTCTGTAAATAGCGCATATGGACTTTGTTCGCGTGGTTGGGAAAGTTACTGTACGCACGGACAGCCGCGTTCTTCTCATTCAACAGTTCGCGCACATCGTCCGGGAGCTTTCAGCGATGGTCGTCCATCGCCGGAACCTCCCTTGAACAGTCGTTTAGGACTGATTGTACGTGTACTGTGAATGAGTCGATCGCGGCTGTCGTGTCAGCGATAGAGTCGAAGTGGTCGGGAATGGAGTCTAGTCGGGGACCTAACGTGGTGGATTTCAGGCAGTCGCTTACTTTCCTCCGGTCTGTAACTTGGTGAGAGGGAGTCTGTCAGGGTCGTGGAGACCTAGGCGTGGGGCCAGCTTTACGACAACTGGACGGTGGTCAGAGGAGAGTTCGTCAAGCGCCTCTAATAGAATCCAACCGTAGGTTGATACTCTTCAGAAGCGCTATGTCAAGTACGTCGGGGGTATGGTTAGGGTCGTGGGGAAAGTGAGTGGGAGTCACCGGGGCGATGGTGTCGAAGTTGAGGATGGGACATAGGTCAAACAGGTGTTTGCCTCTGATGGAGATCCTGGTGCTGTTCCAGGCATGATGTTTGGCGTTGAGATCGCCCGCTATGATAACGGAATCACTCAGGCCAAGTAAGATGGAAAGGTCGTCAGAGAGGGGGGGAAGGGCTAACTCCGATGTGCAAACGGGGGGAACATAGGCCGAAACTATGGTGATCGGTTGATGGCCAGTCATGCCTAACTTACATATGGACACTTCTAAACGTGAGAGAGGGGGCGGGTCAATTGGGATACAGTGCAGGGACGTTCTATAATAGATTAAGGTGCCGCCCTTGTGGCATCTAGTCCTGTCATTGCGGCGAACGATTTGCCGACAGAACCTTTTATATAAAGATTCTGTCGGCGAATCGTTCGCCGTTGAAACGTTCTATGGGTGAAAAAATGAAAAGTGAATCGTTCTGTCGGTGAACCGTTCAACGGCGAAACGAATGTTGGAGAAATGTTTCAGAATCTCCAAAATATGATATTTTTTATACCAGAAAAACGTATTAAATGTGTTATCTCACTCTTATAAGGTAAAATCTTTCACGTATCTTTCTTTTGGGGGGTGGGTTTACTAGAAGTAAAAAAAAACATTTTTAATATTTTTTTACATATTCTGTTCAAATTGTTGGCCTCTATTGCGAATGCAGGCCCGACATCTATTTTGTATTTCCACAGTTCTTGTACGAAGTCGCATTTTCTCCTTAATTTTATTGAACGCCGTTTCAATGTGGTGAAGTAGTGCCTCCCTAGTCGGAACCTCAGTGGCGTATACCAGCTCTTTGGCACGTCCCCAGACATAAAAGTCTAGCGGAGTTAGGTCTGGGGAACGTGCCGGCCATGCAATAGGGCCATCGCGACCAATCCACGCGTTGGGGAATACATTGTCGAGATATTCCCTCGATACAGCCGTCATGCTGGAATACTTTGGGCACATTTTCATTAAATACGGGCACCTCTGACACTAATTCGGGCAGGTCATTTTGAAGGAACTCCAAATAATTATCGCCATTGAGGTTATCGGGCAGGTAATGCGGTCCAACTACCTGATTCCCAATCACTCCTGCCCAAACGATTACACTAAACCTCCTCTGAAAAGATTTCTGTCTTTTAACATGTGGGTTTTCCATTTTGTTTGTCCAGTGGTGCATAATGGCGCCGATTCCCTTGTTCACAAACTAAACTAAATTTAAGTTCAGTGCATCTTTTTCTTTCTATTTCATTAAGAAAAGGACAGAAGATATATTTTAGTTTAGTCCTGTCAAATTAATCAGCGCCTGTCACTACTCTATACAAGTTTAGACGTGAATAAAAACTTACCTACTAAAATTACGTCAATTTACGTCAAGCGCTGATTAATTTGACAGGAGTAAACTAAAATGTATCTTCTGTCCTTTTCTTAATGAAATAGAAAGAAAAAGATGTACTGAACTTAAATTTAGTTTAGTTTGTGAACAAGGGAATCGGCGCCATTGTGAAGATTGAGAATCCCTTCTTTGGTAAATTTGGATTCATCCGTCCACAGTATTCTTTTAAAAAAAATAGGATCATCCACATCCCTGTGTAACATGAACCGACAGAATTCCACTCGTCTATCAAAGTCGCCACCCTCAAGCCCTACAAACAAAGAACTCTTTGAAATTCCTGTTGAGCATTAAATAATTGCACAATACGATTTTTAAGAACCGGCGGACTGCCTGTATGGGCTAAATTCACTACCTGGAAAACGTCATACCATACCCTTTACCTGCTAACCAAAGGCATCGTCAAACAAAGCGTGTACGGGTACAAAGTTAGTTTATAATTACGTACCTTGCACCGGAGTGTAGAGGAATGGATGCTTTTCGTTTTGCTGAAGAACTTTCCACACTTTCCATATCGAAATATCAAGATGTGCTGCCACATTTCTAATGCCTCTTGTAGGGTCTTCCTCAAAAAGTGCCAGTATTCTCTCGTCCACTTCAACATTATGTCGCAAAATGCCTTGGTTCATGAAAAGTGACACTGCCAGTCTCGCGTATGCGTCGGTATGTATCTTGGAAGACTCTGCGGCCAAGTAATCGTCTACCAGGAAAGCATTCCTGGTAAAGTCGTTGCGCTGCGCGAGCGAAACCATGAGCGGCTCCTTAAGCCATCACGATGTAAGCATATTCTTCGTTAGAGAACGTCGCCATTGCAACAACAAAAAAGTCAACAAAGTTTCAACACCAAAAGTTAAAACGTAACAAAAACTAACAAAGTAACAAAATGGAAAAATCGCAGAGTACGGTGAACTAGCACACGCGTCAGGTAGCAGAGGCAGTGATGTCTCGACTAAAATAATGACGGATTGACGGCGTCGGCGGCATCGGCAGTTCGTCGTTTGTTCAAACTAGTTTACGCTATGCAAGAAAGAGATAGAAGATAGATTTTACTTCGCGAGGGTGAGAAAACAAATTTTACCTGTTTTTCAAGTAATTTTTTCTCAATTCTAAAGAAAAAGTCTTTTTGCGTAATTGACGCAAAAATACTTTTTCTTTAGAATTTGGAATTTAGTATTTTGTGACTCGATTCACAATTCTAGCGAATTCAGAAAGTTGTAAAAAGATTTTTATGGCATGAGGGAGTTGGAAGATCCCGGTCGCTTTTGTTTTTTTTTATAGCCATGTAAATAGCTGTAACATGGACAGCTTTAATTGAAGTCCGAAACTTTGCGAGTTAATTTAAAAAAAAACTAGATTGCTAATGTCACTAATTTTGAATTTAATAGTACTGTAATACAATACACATCTATATAAAATTAAAATTCAGAGTCTATGACTGGTACTTTTTTTTTATTTGTACTTGAATGTAATATTTAGGTATTTTTTTTAATAAAGCAATAGAAAGTCGAAGAGTTTAGGGGTCTGAAAGGATAGCAGATGACCCCCCAGTCGACCATTTCAATTTGGCACACGAAGCACCAAACACCCTGTATATCTTATGATAGATTGAAGCGATCGCGATGAAACAAAAACGAAATGTAACTTCCAGTTACACACAACATTAGAGTATGAAAGTTTACCAAATTGGTTTTGTACTTTTTACGTGATGCCGTAACAACTTTATCTTTCACATACAAACAGGCAAAAAGACAAACAAAAATGGTAGTAATGGCATCTGTTAGTTAGATTAACACCCCAACTTTCAAATCAATCAGCGCCTTTCATTACTCCATATAAGTTTAGACGTGATTAGAAACTTGCCTACTAAAATTACGTCAATTTACGTCAAGCGCTGATTAATTTGACAGGACTAAACTAAAATTTATCTTCTGTCCTTTTCTTAATGAAGTAGAAAGAAAAAGATGCACTGAACTTAAATTTAGTTTAGTTTGTGAACAAGGGAATCGGCACCAGTGTCACGCTGCGCGTCGCGTTGCTTGTCGCGCTCGAGATATCGCGCCACACTGTACGAGCCTTTATATTATGTGTTCATGGTGACCCACCCGAAATCTTGGGCTTGTGACTGTGCCTGATGCAGCTGTTATAATAAGTACACGTACAATTTATGCTAGCTGCGCGAACGTAATGCAGGCCTAATGGACTGACTGTAGCATACAGGAGTTAGAACTGTACTTGAACTGCACTTTTGATGCAGTTGTGTACTGCACGAAAATCTCGAACAAATTACAATTTTGTTGTTTTATTATTAGAGCATGTGTTCCTAAATTATTCATTATTCTAAGGTTCCCATTTCAACCACTCCAGGGTTTGAGACTGGAGAATGGAATCTGCATATTACACGACTCCATTGCCCCCGGCTTAGCGATTGGTCTGTGACCAAATCTATAGACCAAATAAACTGGTCCTTAACGGTAGGGTTTGTTTAGGATTACTAATTTGTCAAACCAAATCATAAAATAAGTGAAACGGTGCGGTACTTTTAAGCGCCATACTGCAATCTTCAACCAAAAAAACTCAAGTTAGTTCTGTCTATGTCCGTCAGAATATTCGAAACGAATCACAGTGTGCAGTCAATAAAAATCTAAATAAAAAGAAGGCTGTATGATAGTACCTTTGCCTAGCAAAATTCATAGGAACTGAAACAAATAAAAACTATTTTCGTTCTTACTTAACTTACGTCAAAAAAAGTGTTAGTGCATTAAATTCGGTGGTTTATTTCAAGATTTTTTCAGTAAATTGAGTGTAGGGTAAACGTAAAGGTAAAACGTTTATGTATTTGTTATTTTTCTTTGTATATTTAGACTCTCAGTAGCAACAAATTTATATTTTTTGCTTTGTCTTGTTTGGGATAATGACGCCATTTTGTCGCGCCGGCTGATCTTATGAATTATTATTTTGTAGATCTTCTGTGGGTAGGGCAAGTGTTGTAATTATTTATTATTAGAATACTTCTTTGGAGTCAGATTTATATTTAGCAGTCTTCATTTAAAGGATTAAAATTACATAAGCTTTAAAACTTGATAACGAAAATTCATTGATTTATGAACCGCACCAATATTGTGATAAAATATTAGTTTCCTACTTATTTATTTTAGACTGAACTTCCAAGTGTTCATTCGTATTCCATCTATATCAGCATTTAACTTATGTCCTTGTTATGCGTCGTAAGTCAAAAGTTTACCAAGATAAGTGTGAGCTTAGGTGACTCAAATTCGTTTTGTGGTAGATTATAATTAGATGTACAGATCATCCAATATATTCCACTTTTTCTGGATTTACTTCTGGTGTATCCTATCTCAGACACACCTTTTTAAAGAAATATGCAGTAAAACTATGTACCCATTTTTTTCATTATCAACCCTTTAATATTTTGATACATTTCCTTATTGTTTGCTTGTTATTAATTTATAAAAATATACAAAATTATGGACAAAGTATATCAGTCAAACTTAAAAAATAATGGAATTGTAAAATTGTATCGGCATTATCATTCTTATTTCCAGGGGGTGCAATGATTAATCATATGTTGAAATAATGACTATATCAATGAAAGAACAAGATCTAATGCCAGGGGAGGTAAGATTATTATTTTTCTTATTACATTATGTTAGTTAGTTAATTTAGACTTTCCAATGTTGGTTGGTAATACACAAAGTATCCTTAATCCTAATAAATAATGGGTTAGATAAATTTTAAGGATACCAGGAAAACAACATAAAAACATTTGTTAAATTAGGTATTTATTGATTTTGAACATGAAAATACTTTATTTGTAAGCATTATGTATTAGTCTTTAGTAATTGCCACTTTTTTAGAACCATCATGATTTTATATGCAACTGCTTTTTCCGCATTTGTTGGGGTTGGTACAGTACATCTTCCATAAAGATGTATGGAAGATGTACTTAAAATTGTGGTACTTAAAATTGTCACGTTATGGGACTAAGGGAGGGAGGGTTAAGCTGATTTTTCAATGCTAGATATCTTTTATCTGTGAAATAATTTGACAGTTTGTGTATGGAAAAACTATCAAAAATTCAAAATAATTCCTTGGGAAAAGTCTGCTCTAAGAAATGTTATATTTGACTAGATGGCATTCCCCGAGGCCAAGTTAAAGGCACTAGAGGAGAAGATTTCACATCCCCGTTGGGTTGTGCCCGTGTTGCCTGAACAGGAGCTGGAGGCACTGCTGGTTGCTGCCACTGAGTTGGCAGCTAAAGGTATGTGGCATTTTATTCAACTAAGTAGTCATTGATGAATAGGATCATGAAAATCATTTGGTGTAATGTGTGTTGATATGATAATAGTATAATGCATTATGAATGTGTAACATTAATTGTTTTGGGTGTTGGTGAAAAATTGAATTACATGTTATGTTTGTTAACACATACAATTTTGGAACTAGCATTAAGTGAAGCAAGTAAGTATTGAAGATAAGCGAGTTAGGCTTATACATAAATTGTGTGGACTTTGGCCATCAACTTATTTTGTCTTAGAGGGATTCCTACAAGATGGTAACAAAAGATTAGCTTGTGGGGATTCCCCAGAAATAAAGTGCCCAAGCAATTTATTTTTGGGGAATCCCCACAAGTTAAGAGTGTTAAATGTTTATAAGTTTTTACTTGTGAAGTTCTTTTAACTGTTACCTGAATGTCACATGCTTATCTATTATTTTCTACATTTAGCTCTCTTATCATGTTGTCACATTTTATTTTGATATCAATGCTAAAACAGCTGTTAGTTTGTTGACAAGTGATTGTTTACCACAGGTGAAGATGCGACCCACCCAGCATGTCAGAGATTCTATAATGATGCCCTCACAGTGTCCTTTACAAAGATACTAACGGATGATGCCGTTTCATCTTGGAAAAACAACATACAACAATGTGTCCGTTCAAACTGCGAGAAGCTTGTCAAACTTTGTGCAATGAAACTAGATGATCCAAGATTTCTGCATTTATTATCTATGACATTCAATCCAAATAACAAGTAAGAGACTATTTCATAATCATTGCATGCATTAAATAGTTCAATATTAATGAGCTGCATGCATTATCTTTAATTTAATCTTATTTTATTATTTATTTTATCTTACTAATTAGATTATTGTGTAGTAAGAAATGAATTTACAGAATTCATTTCTTACTACACAATAATCTAATTAGTATACAATTCTTGTGCAATTATAGTTCAGGGACATATTGTTATTAACTGCTTGTTTATGGATTTAGTAAACAGAGGTTCTACATAGATTGTTGATGTTTACAGATTTCACACTTTCAATGCATCTAGAACTTGTGAAGGCCTGTCAATCACACCTCCTGGACAAGGAACTACCCAGGAGGTTGAAGTGTTCGCAAGGTCACAGGATCACCGCACGCCGAGAGGATGGCTGGTCCATCTTGTCAATGTGTATGTATTTTATCACTTGGAACTGTTTGCACTTGAAACAATATGAATTTTATTTTATACACCAAGTTCAAGCTCATGTTAATTGGATTAGATTGAGTATAAATGTATTCTTTTTTATCAGGTTTGGGCAAGCAGGTGGCTTTGTGAAAATCCGAGAGAGATTCGAAACAATAATGGGATTTCAAAAAGCAGAGTTGACTACATCCATCACTTCAGAAGAGAAGGTTTCTACAGAAATAATCGAAAAAGAAAATGAAGAAACCAAATGTGATAAAGTTGAAAGCACAGAAATAGTACCAGTTATTGCTGACAGTGGAGAAGTACGTATAAATTGTAACACTATAGCGGGGTCTGTTGCTCCATGTTTTCGTGTTTTAAGAACATCTAACATTAATCGCTAAACAATTGGGGGGCGTGACAAAAACAACAAACATTTAACAGAACATGTTTTCTGCGACGAACGGATAACATGACAAGCGTTCACCTGTGAGGGCGGGGGGGGTGTGGCTCATTTCATTTTCGGTTGTTGATAAAATTTTATATTGAACTAATGTGTCATGGAATCTAATTCTTTCTTCTTTGTAGAACTATATCAACTATTGCTGGAACAGCAGATATGTCTTCCTCGATGGAAATCATTTTTGAAAAGACAGTTTCGTAATAAAAACACTGGTTCAAACAAAAACACTCCAGCTGCTACGGACTGGCTGTTTACCACATGTTTTGTTGAGAAAATTGGCGCAGAGGAAACATTTCAATTTAAACATTTATGAAACTTACTTTTATATGATTGTTTTAGTTTTCGATACCAGCACGTAGCGAGCAGCCATCTTCGCTAGAACAGTCCACGAGCGGAGAAACTCGTGTCGCGACCGTTTGGCAGCTGCTGCGACCTCTAGGACTCTGCCACGACCTCCTCACATCACACACCGTTACCACATACCTGTTACCTGTACTTGTAAGTATGCTTGGATAACTTCAACTTTACTACAATATCGATCTCTGTGCAGTTGGCGAACGTTTATAAATATTTTCAGTTCAGTACAAAATAAATTGACAAAATCAGGAGTGGAACTGGTTTCATTTACTTCACAGAATTGTAAAACAAGCCGAGAATTGCACTGAACTGTAAAGACAACATGTTAGAATCCATTTTGTGTATGAAAAACAATCAATGTTATTGGCGAGTATTTAGTTTGCTCGATGTTTCCTTTTTGGGTGCTTAAATATCAATTTGTTCCCAGGAATGTATTCCCACACTACTTGAAAGTTTAACCGACGAGGAACTGAAGAGGGAGGCGCGCGGTAGTGAAAATAAGACTGACACTGTTTCTTGTTTAATTCGCGCGTGTAAATATGTCTCAGTGAAAACGCCCCAGCATCACAGTTTACTCAAATGTAAGTGCAAATCAAGTAATATCTTATATTGCTGATATACTATAATTTATGTATGTGTTGTTTCCATACATTGTTCACACTTACAAGAGTGCGTAGGGTCTTCTCTAGTTTTATACTCAAATTTCAACTGTCACGGGCATTCTTTAGTAACTACAGCAACTGCCATAGATTTAAACATTAACAGTTGTGTGGTAGTTAGTGTGCAGTCAGTCTTAACCCTGACAACTTAACATCTGATGAAGAATACTCAAGAGCAAGAGAAAGTAAGCCAAGAAGGAATGTTATGTGCAATACAGTGTTTACTCTTACGGAAAATTCTCAAGTCGACCAAGCAAGCCAGACAAAAGTGAATGATTTGAAAATGTTTTTCGAAAGCTCCGTGCTGTGCTACACCGCCGGGCATCACGAGGGTCGGTAGCATACCCTGTAGCTGCTAAGGGGCGTAGTCTGTATACCTCCCCTGCGCCGCTACATTGTACGCTACCGAGCCCTATATGACAACAGGAGAATACGGCATGTCAAGATGAAGATTTGCTGGAAGAAAGTACTTGAAGAAAAAGATTTGGATTTATTTGTCAGAGAGAAGCATAGTAACGGCAGATAATGCGCCGTCGAGTCGATAAAACGGTCGAGAAGGCTTCTCCGAAAGAACATCCGAAGCAACACGCGAATATTAATTTTCTGTTACAAATGTTATGTTTTCCTCTAAGAAATCTGTTTAAATATTTACAACAGTGGTACACCCAGGTTAAGAATATAAATTTTCTTTCAGCTCTTGAAATGTTTCGGTTAAAAATGATTTTGCGATTGCTACAAATGTCTTCGTTCAATGGAAAGATGTCGGCCCTGAACGAAATTAATCAACTCATCAGTACATTTTCCCAGCAACCTAAACCAGAGTGGCTTACACCTGCAGTTATTACAGTAAGATATTTTTAATCACCCCTTTTTTTCGCATATCAACAGAACCAATTTAATCATTTTGCGTTTCTTTGTAAAATTGGAACTTTTCTTTTAAAGTGAGTAGCCATTTTTATTTGCTGGGGATTTTGTTGCGCCAAATCATGTTCCCAGCTAAGTGCTTTAGCTAGGAAGTGGTGAAGTGCGAGTGTTTTGGGGAACTGTCTCTTGTAATTTAGACATTCGAAAAGTGCTGATTCTCAGCCTAATTTTAATAAATTACTTTTTATTTTTGCTACATTTTATTGGTTGCTCAATAGAGGGTGATGTTAAATTGTACAATTTTATTCTAGACTTGGATCCGTGAAAACAAAGTAGTAGACATAGTTTTACGAGACTCTCTTCACCAGCCACAGTACGTAGACAGACTAGAGAAAATGCTTAGGTTTATGATAAAAGAGAACTCATTGACTCGAGATGATTTGGACGCCATATGGAAGGCTCAGCACGGCAAACATGAGGCGATTGTGAAGAACTTGCATGACTTATTGGCCAAACTGGCTTGGGACTTCACTCCTGATCAACTTGATCACTTATTTGACTGTTTTAAGGTAATTTTTACTTTCAAAATCTTAACAAAATTGTTTTTTTGGGATATCATGAGATGATAATACAACTTTGTGCATTTTGTAGGCGAGTTGGGCCACATCCAGCAAAAAACAAAGTGATAAACTACTAGAGGTAATAAGAAGACTTGCAGAAGATGACAAAGATGGTGTAATGGCAAATAAGGTATGGTACTTGGCTATAAGATTCAATTATCCAATAATCTTTTCAAGACATGTCTAAAATAACAACTTTCCTGCAGGTATTAGTGCTTTTTTGGAATTTGGCACACTCAGATGAAGTTTGTACGGAGATAATGGACGTGGCGTTAGCTAACCTTATTAAAATATTGGACTATAGTTGTAGTCAAGACCGTGACGCTCAGAAGACTCTTTGGTTGGACAAGTGAGTAGTTTTTGTCATTACTAAAGCCATCATTCAAAGTAGGAGATTTATTCGATGGGGCCCACAATTTCCATTTCCGAAAGGCAATAAGTCACAAATTAACCCGAAATCGGCATTATCTCAGAAAGAGCTTATTGTAACTTCACTCTCTCTCCAGGTGTGTAGAAGAACTGAAAACCAATGAGAAATGGGTGTTGCCAGCGCTCAAAATGATGCGTGAGATATGTTGTTTGTACGAGGCGGGCGGCGGAACAGGGCTGCGGCCTCATGTGACACGACAGGAACTTATCGACCGCCTGCAGACGCAACACTCACTTGTGATACTCGTTACTGACTCACTCACACACTACATGGAAGCTGTGCGGACTAAACTTACGGGTATGTGATGTTTGAATTTCTATCGCAATCATTGAAGCAAATGATTTAACGAAATATTTTGCTAAAGCTTTTGTAGTGGACATGACCGATAATATAGTTAATTGGTTGATAAATTACGTGCTTGCGATTCATAGAACATAAAAATGATGAAACCGGTGTTATCCTTTACAGAAGAGGGGGAAATAGATTGGGACAACTGGCAACCAGACGGCAGGTACCCACATGCAGCTCAAGTTCATGAAAGACTCAGTTTTTTGAGATTCCTGTTGAAAGATGGACAACTATGGCTGTGCGCAGAACAAGTGAGGGGGCTACTTACCTTTATTTAAAAGTTAAATTTATTATTCGTTGTGTAATCCCTGCTCTTATTTTCTAGGCAAAACAGATATGGGTATGTTTGGCTGAGAAGCCGGCACACCTCGGTGACCGCGAAGCGTGTTTCCGATGGTTCAGCAAACTAATGGGGGAGGAACCTGACTTAGATCCTAACATTAACCTACATTTTTTTCGACGGAACATTATGACATTATCACCAAATTTACTAACCCACGCTGGTATCAAGTGTTTTGAAAGGTAAGATTTCATCTAAAAGTCTTTCTGAAAACTACACAGCATCAGAAGATCCCTCACCAATATTTTTCATTTTTACAGGTTTTTCAAGGCAGTTAACTCCAAAGAAGGCAAACTGAAAGTAAAGAGACGAAGTTTTTTACTTAACGATGCAGATCTCATAGGATTAGATTATTTATGGAGGGTAAGTGCAAACAACATTTACTTACTTTACTCTCTAAAGACTTACATTATACTAAACAAAATTAAAGGCTAAACAAACTTACCTTTGTGAATTTTCACCATAATTACATGAGTCGCTGCATCCGAAGAGATTTACATAATTCACCAGGTAGTACACTCCTGAATAAATGTACTAGGCATTGAACACATGCTTACAGAAAAATATGGTATACAAAAAGAAATTCCTTAGACCGGTGGTGGGTGGCGTCGCGCCTGGTTGTCACGCCCGTTCGCTTTTCATTATTTTCGCTTTTTAGAGCGCTATTTATCTAAAACTAGCTTTTGCCCGCGGCTTCTCCCGCGTGGAGGTCAAATTATCCAACGGAAGTGTACTACCGCGATTAATTTATCCTATGTATTAATCCACGTTATTAACTATTTGTGTGCCAAATTTCACCCAAATCCGTTCAGCCGTGTTTTTCTGTCCTAAAAATAGTAGAGGTAAAGGTCAATGACACCCGCGCCGCCGCGCGCCGTCAACCATAATTGTTTTGTTACGCGTAATTTTGAATCTGTGATATCTTTTAAAGTATTCATATACAACGTGTAACGGAATAAACGCAAGAGCTCATACACCCCAATTAGAATATTAAATTATAAAACTAAGATTACATCTGTAATTTAATTTAATTAAACCACACCTAGTCATTTTTTATAAAATAGTCGTCCTGACTAAACATGAAACGTTTGAGCAAACTACTCGATCTCCACGCACACTAATAGCGCGCCGCGCACGTGCGTGTGCCTGCGAGCTGGCTAGGTAGGTATGTACTGCAAGCGTACGCGCTAGGTATGTACGTTAGTTCAATGACCGAACATTACTAGTAAAATTATGATTCCATCTTTCCATCACACTTTCACAGGCTTTGGACTGTAGGCTTTGAATCATATTGTTTACCTAATTCTAAGATATTTAATAAAGCAGAAGCATTTTTAAATCAAGCAAATTTACGCCTGTCTGCGATCTATCATAAAACGTAGGTAGGGTGGTCTTTTTGGCGGCCGCCCGACTCACTTATTATCTCTGATGCGTACCTAACTGTCGCGATATCATATTCAAAGTCTGCGTGTTTAAAAGATTTGAATCATAATATTTACAGTAATTAAAATTGGTAAAGATAAAGGTACTTAAAGAACTGAACTATTTACACTACACTATTTCTTCGTCGCCTTTTTAATAGACTCGAAATGTCCACCACCTGGCTCGATGCACTTTATTGTACGTTTTCTTAAGTTAAATTTTAGTTTATTTAGCACTTCGGTGTCACTTTGCACAACACTAAATGCATGACCATTATTTTGTCTAAGGTCTTCGACACTTGTTGCTTCGTTTACGTATACGAGCGATTTTATTCGACCCCACAAATAAAAGTCTAACGGCGTTAGATCAGCCGATCTGGGAGGCCTCTGCCCTGGTCCTCCACGACCAATCCAACGGGGGCCATATTCCGCATCAAGATGCCGCCGAACGTTCCATGTGAAATGCGCGGGAGCACCGTCGTGTTGGTAAAACACGTCTCTTAAAAATATGAGAGGGACGTCTTCCAATAACTCGGACAATGTTTCCTGCAAGAACTGTAGGTAGGTATCTCCAGTCAACCTCTGTAGAAAAACAGGTCCGAGTACGCGTGTACCTTAGACACCCGCCCACACGTTCACGGAGAACCTGTGCTGAAACGAATCAACACGGCATGCATGTGGATTCTCATGTCTCCACAAATGCTGGTTATGAATGCCAACTCGCGGAAGGTGCTCTCGTCGGTCCAGATGATGTTTCCTTGCCAGTTCTCCAACAACCATCTACTAAATTCCAGACGTGGTAAGTAGTCGTTCGGCGTCAGCTCCTGACAACGTCGTAGGTGAAACGGGAGTTCACCATCAGCGCGTAACGTTCGCCACACGTACATGTGGTTGCAGTCAAACAATGGCGCTGCTTCTCTAGTGCTGCTCTCTGGGTGTTCGTCAAAATAATTGAGGATGTTTGCTTGTAAGCGAGTAGTGCGCACATTCGCCCCTCTATCTATCGCCGTGTTAGGACGAAAGGTACCGGAGTCCCTCAGACGCTGAGTTGCACTTAACATTGTCCTGGCACTCACTCTGGTACCATATCTTGCGTTGAACTCTCGACACGCTAACTCGACATTATCGTAGCAACGAGCCAGTGTCCTCACCATCTCCGCACGTACCGAATATTGGTGTACTGGAATGCCATCGCGCGCGTAAACAAACGAAACTCGGGAACACTTGTCGCTGCCGGCGAATAACTAAAGGAGCGGGTGCGCCGCGGGCGGCGACGGCGCTTGCGTCGGCATTTCAAACGTCAAAGGGGTAAGTCGGCAAATTAATGCATCTCGCTCTTTTACATTAATGTTCCATTTGCAAAAAACGAACCACAAAATTCCTAGTATTTTGGCATTTCTCAACAAAATAATGTGAAATACTGTCTACACATTCGGTCATGCATTTAAAAAAGCTTTATTACTTTGGAATTAGGTCTAAATTTCCTTAAATTAACATTTTTTTTTATGTGTGTGTAAAGAAAGCTATGACCGAACTACAAATTCGGTTTTGCATTTTAATTAGACATATTGCTTTGCAATAAGGATGCTTCCTTAAATTAACTATTTTATTTAACGCGCGCTACACATAGGAGAGCTATGAGCGTATTACAAATTCGGTCATGCATTTGAATAGGCTTTATTCCTTTGAGATAAGGCTTAAATTTCCTTAAATAAAATATCTTATTACCTTGTTATGACTCAGTGGCTCTAATTTCAGTTAAATAAAAGATTTTTTCATGAAAAATTAACATATTTAAATAATGACGGAAATCGATTCAGAAGCCGATTCTGAGCAAACTACTTTCAGGTCTTGCGTTTATTCTATTACACGTTGTATATGACATGTTGTTATAAATGCCCAATTGAAATAATATACAATATGTAACAACAACCCTGTTGTTCCTTCTACCTACGTTTTAAGAATCGGTTTACTAAGAGATAAAGCAACTCATTTATAAAAAACTGTTCAATAAAAAAAAAAAAAAAAATTATTAATATTTGTAATGTTTAATCGATTTGTTACCTCTGCAATTCTGCATGAAGCGATGACGCGAAACCAGAAGTAGATAGAACGTTCCCGCCCTCTCTTTGATCGGTGCCGCCGCGCCGCCGATTATCTACCTATTTTTCTACACAAGTTCGTGACCTTGTCAGCTGTTATTTATCAGTATCACTTTAACGAATTAATCTTTGAAAATATTGGTTTACACAGTATTTTTAAGCACAATTGATAATTGTTTAAACTACATTTAACACTTCACTACGTTAAAAAAAACAAATTCGCTGCGTCTGTCACATAAAACCTGATGTACCTATTTACATTTTAATGCATTAATTTATTATGATATCTACTTGACGGCCACGGAATTGCTGTTCGATATAACCACCTTGTACCTCTACACTTCTTGGCTCATTCCAGTCACATTTCCGAAGACACATCAACATATTAAAATATTCTACGTTAGAATAAGACATTGTCAACGTTTACGTAAATAAAACACAAGTCACTAGGCACTAGTCACGTAGGTCAACAATAACGTCCACTCGGAAGAAAGCTGCGCGGGAGACTAAGGAAGTGCTTCGCAGGGAGACAGGTGGCGGGGCGGCGGGGTAGGTAGGCACGTGGTACCGACCCGCCGACATGCGCGGCGGATGTTTTTGGCGGCACCTTTTGTCGCATTCAAAGAAAGCCGCTAGTAGCTAGTAGGCTATTTAGCGAAATAAAGATGTACTTGTAAAATCAGATACTCTAAACATTTTTTTGAATGTGTCGATTTTAATAGTTATTTGATTTTGACCTCTCGACTAGCCAATGCTTAATTTTTTTTAATTATAATTTCATCAATGTTCTGCTTATAGGTAAATGTATACGTTCCTAAAAGGAACAACGGGGTTTTTGTTACATATTGTATTTTATTTGATGAGGATTAATATATACCAGTCAAAATAGCTTCGCAAATAATAAATTTTTTTTTATCAAATTCTGAAAGATAAAAATGGTTACTGTGGGTCATCCTCAGGAGATAAAAATATTATGCTATCGTAGACTTGGCAATTTTATCAAAGCCATATTATGGTAGGTACTTACCAAAATATGACTTTGATAAAATTGACACATAATAAACAATATTAATGATGACAGGTGACGTCATTATTAAAACTTGATCAAGAATCAATGTCTGACTAGAAAACTGCTTTCCTGATAATAGCTTTGACACTAGCTACATTGCGATGCTGCGTTCTTAACATTACTACAGGGTTTGTGAACTCCATGAATAATTAAGTTTGTAAAGTTCTTAACAACAGACGAAATGGTTGGATACGACACATCTTTTTGAAGCCAATGTTATCAACAGTATCCGCTTTTATAACAAGTTGCCAAAGTCGGTTACAGAACTTAACGATGGAAAGTTCAAAAGCCACATCAAACGTGTCCTTATCAAAAACGCATATTATAAGATTAAAGACTACGTTGAAGACAAGGAAGTTTGGCAATAATTCCTTCTGCACATGTGGCTTCCCTGGTACCTCATAAACGGCATAACTATGTAAATGTCTATTAACTGCTCCCAAATTACGATGTTTATTATTATTATTTTTTTTATACATTTTGACTTAATATTTTCATTGTTTGACATTATATACCTACTATTTTGATTTCAGACTTGCTGTAATGGCAAACATGTCTTGGTTTAAATAGGTTTTTATTTTTATTATTTTATTAATATTTTACATAGATTCTTGTGTAACTTGTGAATGTGATAATGTTGTAGGCTTAATAGACTAGATATTTTGTAGACCTTTTTCTTTTGTGCCTGGTACATCTCGACAGGCCTACACTGTCCTCCCATACCTATTAACACTAATTTGAAAACATTGTAAAAGCCAATTATTTTTAAAAGAGTAACCATGGTGTTTCTTGCCGGCTCTTCTCCATAGGAAACGACCAATTGGAACCGTGCACCTAGCTTCTGACGTTTCATAAGTGCCCAAGTAGGTTTATGTGAAATAAAAATATTTTTGATTTGATTTGAATGCAGCGTCCTATACTTTGGCGTCGCTTGTCTCGATCCGGATCAGATAGTATTGGTGTTCCTTCGATGTCACATAGCGGAAGGCATAGACAAGTGGGAGCCCATTGGGCTGCCACTTGTCGATGCCTTCCGCTAATGATCACATATATTTGCCGTTATCTTGACGACAGATATTAATGTATGAATCATGAAATTAGATATTATTGCTGTTCATAGCAATATATTTATGCTAGTAACTGTATGTAGCCATTGGTTTGAAAGATAGCCTGGCCAGCCCAGACCTGAACATATATCGAGGGGATGTTTGATGTTAATAATAATTCTATATGACCCGTTAACTGCTAGATAATAAAAAAAACGTTTTTAGTTAAACTAGCCCAGCATGTCCTCTCAAATGGTTTTTGCGCCTGATAAGATTTAAAAAAAATCTGATTTTTTTAACCTCTTGAAGAGAAACGATCTATTAACTAACTGGTGACTAAATGGTTCATCAATATCGGGTTTTTAAACCAAAATGCATTTTACATAGTATTAGTTATGATATTTTAAGCAACGCATCTTGACTGGTTAGCGATTATGACACTGCATGAAGAGATGTCACCCTGTGGTTGGGTTGGTTTAGTTTTTGATGATCTCTTATTTAAAATCAAGATTTTAACAATCTGTACGATTTATGACTTAGTAATGACGTGTGAGTGTGACTCCGGCAATACGAAAACCGAAAAAATCGAGGTCTTGTCACCTTTTTAGTTGGTGTTTTTGTCGTAGTTGGGTTTAAGTTTTTTAACTTTATTTAAATAAAGTACCTTATCTCTAAAAAAATGTTTTTGTCGGCTAGTACATTAAAGGAGTGTACTACATGGTGAATTATGTTAATCTCGAGGATGCAGCGAGGAAGTGTAAAGTATCCTTGTTCCCTAGGAAATAAATCCCAAAACCTACTAACTTTGCAGGTGATAACGGAGTGTGACGACGATATCTCGGCGCGCGGCATAGAGTTGCTGCGCGAGGTGTGCACGTGCGTGGGCCCGCAGCTGTCGGCCGCGCACCACCACGAGGCCTTCCTCACGCAGTGCTGCGCGCGCACGCAGCGCATGCAGAAGGAAATGGAGGCGCACGAAGGTACACTACGAAACACTTCGATTCTACTTGTTCGAGCTTTAATCGAACACTCAGCGAAAATGCATAATTGCATCGAACCCAAGTATGTACATTCGCTTGTTTACCAAAATGAGATCTGAACACAAACAGCCCATAGTTTGCGTTCAGATCTCTTTGGATACACCACATACTTAAAAACCATAACTATTTTACCAATAAGTTTAAAAAACATCAGTTCTTGTAAACATGGTTTACGTCCCCATAGCGCCGAGCACTACTTTCTACCATCGGCTTGCACCAAAAATCACTAAATACGCTATAAAGCTAAACGAAGTTGAAACATCGTTCGATTTTTGTCAATCTTTTAAAGATCACAGAGACAGAGTGAGGACTGTTTTTTTTTTGGCGCTAATGATATTTCAATTATCTAAAGCGCCAAAAAAAAAAAACAGTAACCGTGGAGTTTCTCGCCGTCTCTTCGCCAAAGGTCGTCTCCTTTGGCGAAGAGACGGCGAGAAACTCCACGGTTACTGTTTTTTTTTTTTATCATTAGCGCCAAAAAAAAAACAGTCCTCACTCTGTCTCTGTGATCTTTAAAAGATTGACAAAAATCGAACGATGTTTCAACTTCGTTTAGCTTTATAGCGTATTTAGTGACTTTTGGTACAATTGGAATCGTGCACCTAGCTTCTGACGTTTTATAAGTGCTCATGTAGGTTTATGTGAAATAAAGTATTTTGGATGGTAATTCGAAAACGTACTTAGTGATTTGTGGTGTAAATGTGTACCTTAGAGTTCTGGAACCAAGTTAAGGGTCGGTATACCGATTGCTTAACCTCCGTTAAGCCGCAATCATAGTCACAATAAGACTTCGCGTGAATCCTAGTTCCGAGTTACTAAACGACTTTCAGCATTTGATTTTCGCTTTCAGTAACGTTTGTCAATTTCGACATAATTTCAATACAGAAAGTATTGTAGTAGCAGGAAATGTTAAATTGGTAAATGTTGTAATTGCGAAAGTGATAATGAGATAAGATCGTTTTCAGATTCGTCAGAGGGTTGTACGAGAATGTGTAGAGTGATTCGTGCCATACAAGAATATATTAATGAATGTGATAGAAGATTTTCGGCGGAGCGGCAGATCTTGCCTATCTATAGGTCAGGTCGGGGGAGGCAGTGTACGATTATAGTCAGATTTAATTTCCAAACTGGCCAAAGACAAGTTGATGATATCGAGCTGTTTTCGCACTCCAATGAGACGCTGCATTCGTTGCGTGCGACGATTCAAAGAAGGTTGGTGCTTTTACTCTATGATATCATTTTAAAATATATGTTTTTTTTATATAGTTATAATGCCTGTTTAATTTATTCTAGGCTGAAGAGTGCTTCAGAAAATAATATAAAGTTAGAGCTGTATGTAAATAAGTTGGAGCTGTATGTTAATGGGGAACTATTAGATTCTAGTCACGATAGAAAAATTCTGTCGCAAATACCGCTTCGTGACAAAACTGTGATTGTTGCTAAGGTAAATATTTAATTTTTCTTAAAAAAATATTTCATAACTGATGTTCAGTCTTTTTTTAACTCAAGATATTTTTTTAGGTGTATGATGGGCAGGTATGTGGTAGTGGCGGCTGTGGTTCCTCAAACGAGTCGAGCAGTGACTCTAGTACTTCGTCGCCTCCGCTGTCGCCGACACCGGAGCATGCCTTACCCGGCGTTGTAAGTACACACAAATTGATTTGAACCTTAACATTGCGATGCAAATAGCATCTAGCGATAGAAATAAGATAAGAGTAAATCTTGAATTTCGCAGTCGACCTCTTTGGTTATGCTTTGTTCATAAAGATGTTATGTTAGCGCAAAGTACAACTAAATGAAAATTAATTGATTAACAAGTGGGTACATCTTCTACACACCTGTATAATAGGTACCTTACGCCATTTTTGATACAATGTATAATTCTGTTACAATGAAATATTTCTTTTTCTAGCTTTTTGCACAAGGCTCGTGGTATTTGCCGTTTATATTGAATTTGGAACACATTGGAATTACCAAAGGGCACGGACCGCTCACTGAAGCGGCGCATTTACTCTCTCAGATATGTCCTGCGCACAAGCAAACGGTAAGTTATACATAAAAAATATTATAGTTGTTATATTAAATCACGAGCCCATCGCATTGACATGGACTCGTGAAATGCAACAACTATTGGTTTTTCATAGAACTTATTGATGATAAGAAATATTTTGTTTATTTAGGTGGAAAAATTGACAGAAGCGTTGCTATGCAGAGAAGATACAAAATTGAGGGACATGCTCTATGGTCCAGCTCCGCCCACAGTAGCTTATAATGTAGAAGTAAGTACTCTACGAATATTTTTTTTTAAGATACATAATACGGGGGATCAAGTTCATTCGAAACTCGCCCTTTCAACAAATGTGTTGAATCGGGGGCGGGGAACTTGTCTAAACAAAAGGAAGATACAAAAAATTAATACATTTATTTATGTTTAGGTGTTATACAGCATGGTGATGCCATCGTCAGACACGCGATTGGAGCGCTGTCGCAGTTTTCAGATAGCTTGCGTCAAGAAAGCACCGCTCCTAGTGCAGTGTCTGTCTGATAACGACTTTTTACAAGGTGCTGCACCGCATACACGAAGGTACGTTAAGGGGTTAGGTGGGTTTGAAAATTCAAAAAAATCGATTTTTTTTTGTCTTATTAAATTGTTTAATATGTTTAAAATATTCTCCTAAAAATTCAAATCGATCGGAGTAAAATTCTAAAAGATAGACCCTTTGGAAGTTCCGCCCATCAGGTCATGTCTGTGTAGCGCTTCGCGGCTATAAAGAAGCAGCAGCATAGCTATTGTTTCCGGCCTTTCTATTCATGGCTATGGCTTCATGCAAAACAATAATGAAAGTTTGAATCAGTTAATTTGGAAAATTACTCCAAAAACACTTCCTGCTGGTTCAAAAATAGTAGAGATTGCTGCATTTGTCGCTGCTGGCACTTTCAACGAAGGAATGTCAGCTTTCTTGATTTTTATGCATGGCATGGACTTGAAACTTGGCCGAAACAGCCACGAGTATGTCCGAAAAGAAGATGAGAACCGCATTCTCATTGCCGAAAAAAGAGCTGACGCTACGACTCGTGAAGCAAGAACTCGTCTCAGGCAAGAACAAAAGGATGCCCCGGATATTGCTGCAGCAGCAGGTACTTTGCTTTATGGTGCCGGAATGGATGATTCTATGTAAGTTAAAAAAAAGTTTCTTTTTTGCATGTTATTTCAATTTGAAACTTTAAACGCGTTTATCTCAAAACTCTATTTTTAAAGACGGTGGACACGATTTCTCGAAAAGTTATTAACCGATTTTGTTCAAATTTGGCACACATCTTTGTAATAACATTATCTAGTTATTGAACGAAGGATTTTGTTATTTTTTTTTATTACAACAAATTTTTTCGAGCCAATGCATGGTGAAAATTTGACCGAAAAAAAAATTTTTTTGTTTAGTCTGTCAAAAGTTCAAATTTCAATATTTTTTTTTCCTTCGTCCAATAACGAGATTTATCTATCTACTAACGAAATATTTTTGGTTTTTTGATTTTAGATGAATCAATAATGAGTTATGCTGTCCACGGCGAGAGCATTTTCTTTTGAGACGTCAAGGGAGATGTACCAACAGCTGAGTTTTCCGAATTTTTTAATAAAAATTTCACAAAATACTGTTGAAATATCTTTCTTTCGTATGCTGTATTGTTTGAATAAAATATATGATTGTTTATATTAAAAAAAAATTGTGAAAATTCCTTTTTTTTTAACCTCTGAAACCCCTGAATAAACCATAGATTAGGGGACTTATTTGCACACACACATAACATGACGCATGTTTTTCCCGAAGAGTTTGGTAGAGGCGTGCCTATAGGCAAAATAGGTGAAATGTGAGTGTACTATAGTACACTCACATTTCACCAGTTACATTCAAGTCCTAATGAACCGGGCACCATTATTTTGATTACTTGTTCTGTCCAACGTTAAGAGGCCTATCACAAAATTGCGTTCTGAAAGATTGAGCAGCCGACGCATCGCATTATGTAGTAATTTGGCAGCTGTAATTACGTTTATTTTAAGTTTTATACATTTCTTTTTACTTTTTTAAATGAAATTATTTTTCTTATAAACTAACGGTTATGCTGGTATACATTTTACGTAATAATATTAATGTAGTAAGGAACAATTGAAAATTTTGTAGTTTCATAAAACTACAAAATTACAGAATAAAAAATATAATTACAGAATATAAAACTACAGAATTTTGAAATATCTAAAAATAAAATCCCGTTATGAACCATAGTTCATAACGGGATTTTATTTTTAGATATTTCAAAATTCTGAGGCCACTATGAACTACACCACTATTTAAGAGATCATCATCATTCTCCTGCCCTTATCCCAATTTATTTGGGGTCGGCGCAACATGTCGCTTTCTTCCATACTTCTCTATTAGTTGTCATCTCGGTAGTCACCTCCTTTCTAGCCATATCATCTTTCACACAGTCCATCCATCGTTTCTTTGATCTTTCCCTACTCTTGTAGCCATCTACATTCATACTCAAGACTTTCCTCACGACCACTATTTAAGAGATATTATTATATAATATAGTATTTCATTTCGTTTGCTTATGTAATTCTACAGTAATTCAATCCACGAGCTCGAAAAAGCGCCGTCGCGCATTTTATGAAAAACTTGTTTCGGAATTTTGGCTTTATATAAATAGATATGAAAAAAATGAGAAAAAGAAGACTGCTATAAACTATACTAATAACTATTCTCCACCACTCAATAATTAATAGTTGTCGAAGTCTTTCAGTTTCTCAGAATAATAACGCCAAAGTTGGCCATTTAACGCAAAAATCACGGTCGAAATGTAATAGGCCTCTTAAGATATATCAGTATGTGAGTCTTGTGTTTCAAAACACAAGTAATAGGCGAATAATGTTTTATTTTGTTTCAGGGTTGGTTATTTAGCTCTAGTCAGGTTGGCCAAACTGGCGTTATACACGCTTGGCCACCTCTTTGAAATACTAGCTCCTGATGGGACCGACACAAGTCTTGACAAAGAATTCAGGTTAGTCCTAGCCGTAGCAGTAGCCCTTACTTATTATTAATTCAATTAATACCAAGGAGACGTAAATAAATGGAGTGATAATGCGTGCCTACGATGTTGCCTAAATCACAACGCATAGCGCCGTTTCATCTTACTTCGGAAATTGAGCGGGCGAATGACTAGCTTTTCCCTTATTACTCCAATTCCTTACTACTCCGTGATTACAATAATGTATTGGTCTGTGTAAGGCCTTCCTGTTTTAACTTTTCTGTTGTTGTTAGTAGAAGGGATGTAACGATACTACGCGAAGCACTGCAAACGGTGCCGAACCATAGCTGTGAACTGATGGTCAAGGCTATTTCTGAGAAATTGGCCAATGCGTTAGGGGAACAGGTAATTATTATTGCTTACGAATTATTTCATCTGTTTCACTCTAGACAGCAAAACGCTCCTATATTGACAATACGACCCCAACAAAAAGAGATGTCTACTTAGCTACTTACCATTGATGATTTGGGTCTTTTGAATTAATATTTGGAAATGTGTATTTACAAATCAGGTGGTAATCAGCGGAGAGGATAGTGACTCAGTATCGACGTTAGTTTGGTGGCGCGTCCCCACCGCGGCCACGGTGCGCGCTCTGTACAGTCTTGCCTACTCCGTGGCACAACCATCCGAGCTAAGCGGTATTGTGCACCCTGATGATGTTACACGTAAGTTGAACTGTTATTTGATGTCACACGCTATAGTTATATCTGAGGTACGTTGGGATCGCAGCTTTTAGCAATTCAAACAATTTTTGCACCACTCAGTTCCAATGACCCCCTTCTGATGGATCCCTGAAAAATATTATATATTAATAGAACTAATTGTTTTTAAACCTTATGGATGAATATTCTAGAGCACGGTTGAACTTCGTCCAGGACACGTGAATATAAATCATCCCTTGAGTGTAATGTAAATACGCGTCACATAATGCACGCTCTTGACAATACATAGAAGTTTTTTTTTTGTTTAGCTATCTTGCTGACATAATAAAAATGTTGTAGTTGTCCGAGAATGTATGGAGGTGGTGACGATCTGCATGGCCCTAAGCGGCGGTCACCTGGAGAACAACTTACTAAATGAGACATGGTGGCAAGACACCGCGCTGTTTCTGATGATCGACTGCCCAAACCCTCAGGTTAGTTTCAACGCGAGAACAAATAAATATAGGGGTTTCCCAAACTATCCTTTTTGATTTGTGGCTAAAATGTATTTAGGTTTTTGTATTACACGCCTTAAATGTCTGCTGTGATAGATCTATCAATAATTTATTATTTACCGTTTGTCAAGAGTTATCCATAGATTTTAAATAAGGTTTAGAATTTAGATTAACGTTTGACCATTTCTTCATCTAAAACATAGAAGTAATAATACTTCGAGACTCTTACTGACTAAAACCCACCCGTATTTCTTCCGTTGTCTGTGTTGCCAGGGGCCTCGGTAACCCTTTTGTACCATCCCGCGACCCCGGCAGGCATTGGCCCTAGTGGACCCCCGATGCTAATTACGCGATTTGAACGCGTTCTTTCAATACAAAGTTTCAATGTTTAAAGTCAAGCGATATCGTCGCGACTGGTGTCTCACAGCGACTACAATATGCGCACGTATTGCAGGTGCGCGTATCTTGCGCAGAGCAGTTGCTAGCGATGTGTGCGTGGGGCGGCGGCGGGGGCGCGCGCGCCGCGCTGTCCGCGCTGGGCGGCGCCGCGCCGCGCGCGCTCACGGCGGCGCGCCTGGCGACACATGCGAGACATGCGCAACAGTTCCTACAGCTGCTGTGTCGCTTAGTGGCGCTCGCTGGACCTACGTCACGCACGCTCGATGATCTCGCTCTTGAGGTGAAGTTACTTTCAATGTTTCTTTATTCATATTATTTATTCTGTAGTACACATACATTTAAATATAAACTCATTGGAGTTTTACCGTGCACCATAATCATCGACTACATAATTTAGAGAATAAAAACAACTTTAGCAGAGACAAGCTTCGTCTTCATATTAAACAAAACTGTACTTATTGCGTAGAATTTATGTATAAAACAGCAACACAAGATCATGTTGCTATAGCATTGTTGCGTAACTTTTGTTTTCGATGAATATGGGGCTGAGGTTTCTAAAGATCATCCCGAGTTTTAACTACCTCTTATGTTTAATAGGGAATATGCATGTAATTTTGTTTTCACTATTTCAATAATAGACAGTAATATAAACCCAAGAAAAGTATTAAAAGTTAAATTCAACTACTGCTTGTTGCTCAAAAAATCATGTAACTCCAACAATTTTATATTTTTTTTTTTTGAGGGTGGGAATTCATGTAATAACTTCTCCTGCTCTGGGCGAAGCGAGAGGGTGTGTCAGACTCTTATTGACTAAAACACACCCGTATTCTTTCCTGTTGCCTGTGTTGCGACAATTTTATACTACAGTTCAAACGACCATTTCTGTCGCGGGCATGATGTGACGTCATTTACTACGAATCTTCTTTGATTATATCTGTTTGTAGCCCCAAATCATATGAATTAAATTATTTGTTGTGCTTCAAGCACTTTGCTAAGAATAGATTATTATTAACATAGTTTCTTTCGTCACTTCCGGCATTGTCGAAGACGACGTGTTTACAGTTTGTATTCCGTTCCACCAAAAAAAAAAAACGCAACATAAAATAATGAATTGTAAAATAAGTAATGCATTTTTTTTTAAAGAATAGGTATTTGTTGCTTGACTCCTACGCAATGAATATTTAAATAATGGACAAGTTTTGAATTACTTGCATATTCCCTATTATCACAAAAATAAAAATCGTTTGCTCTGCAAACCTTTCGTAATAATTAAATTTTAATAAAAAAAAATTCGTAATAATTAAACCCTTCGTAATAAAAAAATAATTTCGTTGTTTAGGTGACATGGCTACGTGCAGTCCGCGCCAGCCCTCTGTCGCTGGACGACACATTGCTGGAGGGGCACCTCAACCTCACTAAAGAGCTGTTTGCGCATGTGCCGGCGCAAGTGAAATACCAGTACGGCGCGCATCCCGACCACAAGGACGCGGGGCTTATCAAGGTAATAAAGTTTTTTATAAATTCGACCGTCATTCCGCCTAAGTTCCTGTGTTATGGCGTCATGCTTGTTGTTCGTTGTTTTTATTTATTTGTTTTTGTGTCTTTTCAAAATAAAAAATACTTAATTACAGTCTTAGGCACTGTTTTGTTGTTGTGTTTGGGGGGCAAGGCCTGCGCCCCACCCACTAAAGCCAGGGCCAGAGGCAAGCCCTCCGCCACCGCCGTCACCGCCGCAGCCGCCACCACTGCCACCGCCACCACTGCCACCGCCGCTGCCGCCTCCAACACCGCCGTCGTCGCCGTCGCCACCGTGGCCGCTGCGGCAGGCCCCTCTCAGGGGGCTGGGAAGGAGGCCCAAGAGGGGGCTGACATGGAGTGCCATTAATGGCCCCATTACGCCTCCTCCAGGCGAACATCAACCACTGCGCCGCCGCTCAGGATCTGTTGCTCCAGAGCATGGCGCAGTGGTCGATTAACATCGCCGTGGTCGCTGAGCCGTACTTTGTCCCGCCCAGGGATGACTGGGTGGAGGACCTGAGCGGCTCAGTGACCCTAATTTCGTCGGCCGCCGCCGGTACCCCGACCCTCGAGGCCGTCAAGAGAGGACGGGGCTGCGTAGCAGCACGGTTCGGGGAGATTGTCGTGGTAGGGGTCTACCTCTCTCCGAACCGAACTCTTGCCGAGTTCCACAACTCCCTTGCGGAGTTGAGAGACGTCGTCGTCGGGTTTGGTTCCCTCCCCGTGTTCGTCCTCGGGGACTTCAATGCCAAGAATTTGGCTTGGGGTTCCCGGTTAACGGACACACGGGGCAGGATGGTGGAGGACTGGGCTCTGGAGACAGGCTTGGTCGTCCTAAACCGGGGTTCTGTCCCCACGTGTGTGCGGATGCGGGGTGAATCAGTGGTGGACATCTCGTTCGCCAGCCCCGCTCTGTCGCCGCGTGTAGTTGACTGGCGTGTCATGGAGGGGGTGGAGACCTATTCCGATCACCGGTATATCCGGTTCGACGTCTCCGCCCAGACCTCGGACGCGCCGGTCCGACGGGCCCCGAGTGGTCCTCGGTGGGCGCTGAAGCAGCTGGACCGGGAGCTCCTCCTGGAAGCCTCGATTGTGCAGGCCTGGGTGTCACCACCGGACAGGCCTGCCGACATCAACGACGAGGCGGAGTGGTTCCGGGAGGCCATGTCCGACATATGTGACGTGGCAATGCCCCGGGTCCAGCCTGGACGTGCCTCGCGCCAGGTGTACTGGTGGTCGCAGGAGCTGACGGCTCTGCGCACTGCGTGCGTGACTGCGCGACGCCGGTACACCAGGCACCGCAGGCTCCGTATCAAACCTCCGGATACGGAAGCCATTCAGGCGGAGCTGTACGAGGGGTACAGAGTGGCGAAGACCGCCCTCCAAGCGGAGATCCAGCGGGCCAGGGGGTTGGCCCACGAGGAGTCGCTGGGGACTCTGGACAGGGACCCGTGGGGACGCCCGTACAAAGTGGTGCGGGATAAACTCCGCCCATGGGCTCCCCCGCTGACGCAGAGTCTCCGGCCCCAGCTTGTGGAGGACGTGGTGAGCGCTCTGTTCCCTTCCCGAGGGGAACACACCTCCCCGCCTATGGCTCCGCCTACTGCGGTGCCCGATGCGGACCACACCGTCAACGACGACGACGACGACGATGCTCCGGAGGTGACCGAGGTAGAAATGAGAGCGGCGGTACGCAGGCTTAATGCCAAAAATACCGCCCCAGGACCCGACGGCTTACCTGGGAAGGCCTGGGTCCTGGCCTTGGAGGCTCTCGGACCTCGACTTAGGGGGCTCCTAAGCGCATGTTTGGAGAGGGGCCAGTTCCCGCTTCGTTGGAAGACGGGAAAACTGGTCCTCATAAAGAAGGCAGGGCGCCCTGCGGACTCTCCGTCCGCTTATCGGCCCATCGTGCTGCTCGACGAGGTGGGCAAGCTCTTTGAAAGAGTCATTGCAGACCGCCTCGTCGGCCAGCTGGTGCGGGTGGGGCCGGATTTGGCGGAGAGCCAGTTTGGTTTCCGCAGAGGGCGCTCTACGGTGGACGCCATCATGCGTGTGCGAGCCCTGACGACGGGGAATGCTGTTGCCCAGGGTGGGGTCGTCTTGGCGGTGTCCCTAGACATCGCCAATGCCTTCAACACCCTGCCCTGGAGTTGCATCAGGGAGGCACTCCGGTATCACCGGATGCCGACCTACCTCTGTCGTGTGGTCGAGGCCTATTTGACAGACAGGGCCGTCATCTACCCCGGTCACCAGGGAGTGTGGAACCGGCAAGAGATGTCGTGCGGTGTCCCACAGGGATCGGTCCTGGGGCCGCATCTGTGGGGCATTGGATACGACTGGGTGCTGCGCGCCGACCTCCCTAGCGGCGTCAGCGTAGTGTGCTACGCTGACGACACGTTGGTCCTGGCGCAGGGGAGGTCGCACCAGGCGGCGGCCGAATTAGCGGCCTACGGGGTTGCGACAATCGTAGAAAGGATCCGGCAATTGGGACTCGAGGTGGCCCTGCACAAGTCCGAGGCCATGTGTTTTCATGGTCCACGGAATGCGCCACCGTTGGGGTCCCAAATAACGGTAGGAGGGGTTTCTATCGGCGTCGAGTCGACGATGAAGTACCTGGGACTCGTCCTCGACAGCCGGTGGAACCTCGTGGAGCATTTCCGACGTTTGGCTCCCAAACTGGAGCGGGCGGGCGCTGCATTGAAGCGGCTCCTGCCCAATCTAGGGGGTCCAAACGCCGCCTGCCGGAGGCTCTACGCGGGGGTCGTGCGGTCCATGGCCCTCTACGGGGCTCCTGTATGGGCGCGCTCTCTGGCGCTGCGGCCAGCCCGCCGGTTGAGCGCGGCCCAAAGGGTCATGGCCATCCGGATGGTCCGCACGGATACCGCACGGTCTCCTGTGAGGCAGCGAGCCTCCTTGCCGGATTACCGCCATGGGATCTGGAGGCAAAAGTCCTCGCGCACCTATGGGAGTGGCGCGAGGAGGCGAAACGCCAGGGCGTAAGTCCGCTGCCGCGAGAAATCGCGGCACAGCGGACGGAGCTCCGGCGGGGGATCTCATGGCGTCATGGAAAGTACGGTTGTCGCAACCCAGTGCTGGGCACGCCACGATTGCGGCGATAAGTCCCCTCTTTGAGGAGTGGCTGGAGAGGCGCCACGGCGTCCTCACCTTCCGCGTGACGCAGGTCCTCACCGGACACGGCAGCTTCGGGAGGTTCCTGTGTCGGATAAGGCGGGAGGAAACGTCCTGGTGTCACCACTGTGTGGATCGCCCGGAGGACACGGTGGAGCATACGGTGTAGTACGTGTGTACGAGTAGTAGCCATGGTACGGAGCGAGAGGGCATGGGCAGCCGTCACCTCCTTCTGCGAAGCAGTAATGCTCGCGAAGGAGGAGGCGGGACGGTTGAGGGAAAGGCAAGTTTCGCGCCCTCTCGCCCCAAGCCGCCGCAGGAGACGCCCAGGGCGTCGGGAATCCTGGGCGGATTTCCGGCCACCGTAGGCGCGGGCTTGCGGACGGTGAGCAATGGGTAGCTCACCGTCCGGTAAGGACCAGGCCCGGGTCGACGGCGCGTTGTATTCCACGCGCGCCTCAAAGAGATGTCGTCAGCACATAGGTAGGGGTCCACTAGGGCCGATGCCTGCCGGGGTCGCGGGAAGGTACTTATGGGTCACCGAGGCCCCCGCAACACAGGCAACAGGAAGGAATACGGGTGGGTTTTAGTCAGTAAGAGTCTGACACACCCTCCCGCTCCGCCCAGAGCGGGAGAAGTTATTTGATGATTTCCCACCCTCAAAAAAAAAAAAAAAAGGCACTGTTGGGCAGGTCGGTGGATGGAAGTTGTAGTGAACAGGGTGCGCGACACATGTTGCGGGTTTGCACCTTTTGTCAGACATCGAAATCGATTAATGTTTATTTTGTTGTGTGTTTGTGTCGCCAAATAAAATTTTTCAGAACTGTGCAAAAGTGGGGTGGACTACGCCTATGCGCGCTCCTGATCTCTGGCGAGCGAACCAGTACATACGAGCGACTTTGCCTGCCCCCGGATGTAGGTTCCTGAGCCCCTGTGTAAGCTAATCTGGTGAGATATTATCATATCTTTCAGAGATCTGCTGAAGAGCTCTGCTTAAACGATATGATAATGTTATGTGCAGTGCTATAGTGTTCCAAAATTGTTGGTTTTTTGTGAGGGCGGCGCATTCTATTTTTAGATATGGATTCAAGTGTTGGACTCAGGTAGCTGTAACCCAACCCTACATTCTTTTTAGATATTTTTGCTTTGGGTTCGTCCAAGTGGTTGTCATTGTATTTTATTAACTTCTACTTATCGCGTAAAGATTCACCATTCAAGATTCGGTGAAGCTGTATTTTTTTTTGTTTTGTGGTGAAATATCCTCATGGGGTCTGTCAGACTCTTACTGACTAAAAACCACCCCGGTCTTCCCATACTTGCACTGGGCATTCAAGATTCGGTCAGGCTGGACCTGAACCACACTGGCGGCGTCGTCATTAAAAGATTTAAAGATACTCATAGGTAAATATCATCCGTCTCTCCACTATTCCAATGCATCGTACTCTAGGATTCATGTTCGGTACAGCTCTAATAATCCTTCCATATGCTAAAAGCACATTTTCCTTACCATTACCGCGCCCTCCGGTGTCTACTCCTTGATATGCAGTTGTCTCTGTAGCCCCATGAAACATGAGGCTCCGGGCTAGTGCTAATCTCTGGGTTCATTCGAGCAATCGAGTCTGGTCCAACCACGCTGGGGTCGGTGCATTTCATTAATTCATTCAGTCTTAGGCACTGTTGGGCAAACAATACTGCTATTTTCCTTCAAATATTTGATCTCTATGAGATTGCTTATAATCTCTCCATAGTTAATTACGCATAGTAACTTCTCACGTAACTCACAAAATGCTTGAGACCGTGACAATGATGCTCAGTATCATTATGATCGGATGATATCATTTCGTCCAGCCAGCATCGCGCGACCTCACTGCGTTCTATTTTATTTTTGTATATTTGGGATCGGTGGAGTGACACAGCTACAATCCCAACAGGAAGTGACGAGCGAGTTCCTGTGGCCGTACTCGTGGGCGTGGTGCAGCATGTCGCTGGCGCGCGCGGCGGGCGAGGAGGCGCCGCGAGCGCCCGCCGCGCCGCTGTGCCGCACGCCGGGCGCCGCCGCCGCCGCCACCGACCTGCTGCTGGCGCTCGTGCACGGCTGCGTGCCCAACATGGCGGCGCTCGCCGGCCTGCTCGAGACCATGTTCTACAGCGGTGAGTGCCCGACCATGCTCATCTAGTACAAGGTATAGGCTCGCCCCCTATTATATGGGACTGAAATATAACTGGTGAAATGTGGTGCACATACTAAAGGACACCTCTGCCTAACCCTAGGGAAAATTATTATGTTATCTAGTACCAGTGTTCCGTAGCTGTAAGTCCGGAACAAGTCTCGGGAGCATAAACCGAAAGCTAAAACAATGAATTATTTTGAATGGTATTTTTTTTATGCTCCACACTTTTTAAACCTGATTACGGAAAAGTAAGGATAATGAGTTTAACAGGGCCCGGACGATAGGTTTCACCAAAAAAAAAATACAGGTTACTGCCTATCTGGCTGGAATTGATTTCCTGCACATTAAACTTGTTTTATGCTAAGTTGACAAAACAAAATACTCACCAGACAGAACAATGCCGCTGGCCGACTGGGAGTACATACCGTGCGTGGGCCCGCGGCCGCCGGCCGGCCTGGTGGGGCTCAAGAACGCCGGCGCCACGTGCTACATGAACTCCGTGCTACAGCAACTGTACTGCGTACGCGCCGTGCGGGACGCATTGCTCACTGTGCAAGGTAACAACCTCAGCTAATTATCTCACATTTGAATAGTTTCTTCGCAGAGTTTATGTCTAGCGTCTACGCTACGTCATTGACGTCGCTGCGCTAGCGTCTCGTAGTCTGTTCGTAGTTATTTTACCTCTGACAGCAGCAACCCAATAGCAACCTTATTGTAATTAGAATAAATATCACTGTGATTTTAACAGGCAGCAACAACCTATCAACAACCTTATTGCAACAACTAAAAAGATCACTGTGATTTTGACAGTGATGCATAATCAGAGGATAACTGTGACTGGCCTGTGGTCGCGATTGTATCGAAGATACTAGACTATGACGTGGTGTTAACGTAGCGTTCGAGCAGCGTCTTCGCTGTGTGTACGTTTGACTCCTACGCAGGGTCAACGCCAGATGAAAAGGTCTGTTCGAGCCAGTATGTTTGGAAATAATGAAATACTCTTTTGTAGGTGCTGCTACAGATCCTAATGAAGATTTTTCTGGAGAAAACCATCATCCTGGTATTGTGGAGAATAATATTGAGGTATGTGTTTCAAACATTATTTTACCATACCATTTATTGTTATCATGTTGTTTAAAAGTTATTTCACTTGCTTAATTATCTTGTTTCAGAGTAACACAGATTACAATATAACAATTTTAAAACAAGTACAAGCAATATTTGCTCATCTACATTATAGTAAGCTACAATACTACATCCCAAGAGGATTGTGGGCGCATTTTAAGTAAGAATCACGATAAACTGTATTCAATACTAAACTTTATTACTTGGTAGTAGAGTTCATAATAACCTTGTTATTTCTAGGCTTCAAGGCGAACCTGTGAATCTGCGTGAACAGCAAGACGCGGTGGAGTTTTTTATGTCGCTGGTCGAATCACTAGACGAAGCCTTGAAATCATTAGGTCAGGAGCAATTAATGGCAAAGACTATGGGAGGAACATATTCCGATCAAAAAAATTGTAAGGGCTGTCCACACAGGTAAATAGAGTTACCATTGTTAAAAATAATTTTAATGAAACATTTAAGTGCTTACGAATTTTATTTTGGTCACTTCAGGTATTGTAAGGAGGAACCATTCAGTGTAGTGTCACTGGACATCAGGAACATGTCTCGTTTGCAAGAATCATTAGAAGCGTACGTTCGAGGAGAGCTGCTAGAAGGTGCAGACGCCTATCACTGTGATAAGTGTAATAAAAAGGTATGTGTTACTTCCAATTATCTGTGTGACTCAATACAATCAATTTCTGGTCCTAGTTTCATATGGTTGACGTACGGGTCATAACATGCCCCTTCTGAAATCAGCAGAGGAAATGACCTCACCCTAGATTAATGATAACGTGATAACGTTCGCCATCTCTACCCTGTAAAGAAAAATCGAAAACAAACTATGTGATAGAATATTTTATTTCGTTTTCCAGGTGGTGACAGTGAAACGGTTATGTTTAAACAAACTACCTCCAGTGTTAGTTATACAGTTAAAGAGATTCGAATACGACTTCGAGAAAGTGTGTGCAATAAAATTCAATGACTACTTCGAATTCCCGCGAGAGTTGGACGTGGAACCTTACACAGGTAAGACCATTCCACTATCATCTATCCTAATGTTGTAAAAGAGAAGTTGTGAGACCCGTAACTGTATTGCCTTAATTAATTCATTTCATTCATCTCTTAGATCTCGTAGGTCGTAAGTTCGAACCCAGACAGTTGCTTTACTTTGTGTAAATTATTTCATCACCACTGCTCTCAAAACCAGTGAAGGAAAACATCGTGAGGAAACCGGCAAGTCCTAGAACCAAAAAATTCGAATGTGACATTTACCAACCCGCACTGGGCCCGCGTGGTGGATTACGGCCCGCTCCCTCTCACCGAGCGGAGGCCTGTGTCCCAGCAGTGGGAACATTATAGGCTGATTATGTTATGTTGTGTATTCATCTCTTAAACCTTTTTAACAGGCATTATTTATTGGGGAATTATAAAACGATCGAATAAAAAAAAACTTAGCGACTGATGATGAAATTCATACCACTCAAGTTATTAAAACAGTATGTGTTTTAATAACTTGAGTGGTATGAATTTGAGTAAGCGAAAAATTAACAAAACTAACGACGAATATTGATTAATAATAAAATCCAGAACGAGCTTACAAAAAGTGGGTTGTGATAAATCCATTTCAGTTATTAAAATTTAATCCGTGCGACTACATTACTAAGTGAGCGACTAGAAATACAGAAAGGACAACTTCAATATTAAGATAAATTCGATTTTTCCAATTGAGGTTCTACATAACGAACTACTAAAAAGTTCACTTTAAGCAAAGTTTTGCAAGCTGCTTTATTAATGATTATTGGTTAATGGTATTCTATTTGAAGTCTTAGGTTGGCAGCTACAGTGAAGTAGCAGTTTAATTATAAAATCATTCGGGTTAGGTTAGGTTAGAATAGTGACCACCAACGCGCGAAGACGAGCGAGCGGAGCGAGCGTGCCGCGGCAGCGGCCGCCGAGCGTCAGATCCCCTCGGTTGTTGGTGACTCTCAGTTACCAAAACAAAAACTCGATGCTAGTTCAAAGCTAACAATTGATTATTAAGCTGCTACTTTATACTTAAAATGATACTTCACTGTAGCTGCCAACCCTTTTAAGATAAAATGCTACTCAGTATAAAAAAAAACATTTGCCAAATATTGAAAAAAATGCAGGATGTAACATTGACACTCAAACAAATATTAGGTCGCTCAAATATTATGAAGCTTCTCATTTTGTATTTTAAGTAACCCAAATTAATGTTTGTAAGTTGCTGTTCTGTTGATTTCTCGTCACTCGCAGTCAGTCGCTCACTTGGTAATACTATAACCTAAATTAATTTTTTATTGACACTTAAACTTTAATTTACAGTCACTCGTTTTAATACTACCCTTATTTATTTGTTGGCCTAGTATAGGTGGCATTAGAATTAGACAAAGTGCGAACCAGACCGCTTCCATCAATGCCACTTCAATGTCTGCATCATTCATTCAACATTGCACTTTATGCCCGTGAAAATAAAGTTAATTATTCCGAGCCATATTCTACATACTGATTCAATGTACCAACTTTAGCATGGGGCCTGGCCCGGGCCGAGGGTGACTCTTCACTGTGGGAGGGTGGCGAGGAGAAGGCACAAGAGACGCACTACCAGCTCAGTGGCATCGTCGTGCACTCCGGACAGGCCTCCGGGGGACACTACTACTCATATGTGCTACTCAGGTACTTATACTTTCCGGTAGTTATTTATTTATGTACCAGCCGAGTACCCTAAGGGATTTCCCATCAGCAAAAATGATAAACTTCCACTTCAATTTTTATCCTTACTACATTACTACATACTTAACCTTTTTATTGGAACTATTTTCAAAAATCCTTTCTTAGTGCTCACTTTCGCTATACTTTGGCTAAATAATCAGCCTTCCCATACATTTGGGTTGAGGAGGTATTGAAGTTTTCTATGGGACAGCTAATGTTGAAAGTTGTTCAATTTGATGGTCTGTACCACACCCTTAATTATGACCACACCTTTCTGAAACATGCTGTATAAGGTAGTCTTGTTCTAAATAAAAAAAATAAAGAGAAATAAAAAAAATACTTTGGTTGGATCGAGGTGGCAATGGAAAAGGATGCTTGAAAGGACCTTGGCCTTTGCTCAGCAGAGGGACAGTGTAGGGTAAAAGAAAAAAGAAAAACTGGCTAAGTTCGTGTCGGACTTCGCACATTTAGGATTCCGTACCAAATGTAGAATATAAGCTGTCCGAAGTTCAAAGAAAAAATGAGGGAATTTCAAAGAAAAAATCTGATTTGTATTTATGCAATTTGATATTGGTATTTGTTAGTAAAATATAAGTACTAAAATTTCAAGTTCATAGGTCAATAGGAAAATAAAAAATTCTTGGGAACAAAATTTTGTAAAAAATATGCTGACTTTGGTGGCTTCTCATTCCTTTGTTTTCCAATATTCTTTTAAACAAAATACGATACGATACGTATGTATCTACTCAACAAGCACTAAACAAGATACCCCAGGTCACAGGTCAAAATTTTAAAAACATTTCAAAATATTTTTTGACAATGGTCTTTGGGTCAACAAGAGGCTTATACTGTGAAAATTTGAAGTCTGTAGCTCCAACCGTTTGGCTGTAAAACCAGACTAAAGCAAAAGAAAAATAGACTGGAAAAAGTTAATAATTTTATTAAGGACAAAAGAAAATATAACATTTAGAGATACTTAAATTAGATTAATTTAAATTTCTAAATTATTTTCTTTATGAGGAACTTTAGTGTGTAACTTATCCACTGGCTGAGTTGATTTTTTAAAGCCATAATACCTCTTTACCGCTAATCCTTTTTATGCCTGCCTTGAAGATTTATTAAATATCTTACAGGGACAATGGTAGTGAGACAGGCCGGTGGGTAAAGTTAGACGACGGCGACGTGTCAGAGTGCGGCATGCACGACGACGAGGAAATGAAGGCGCAGTGCTTCGGAGGAGAATACATGGGCGAAGTAAGTACATAGTAATGTAAAGAAAATTGCATTTAAAACACACGCAGACACTTTCCCTCTTGTTCATAAAATATATACTCAAAATTAATGACTAAAATGTGACCTATGTGTGCTCTTGGAGTAGTTAACATATGGAGTGCTCATACGATTTGGATTCAACATGCAGACGAGCTATAGGCAATGATTGCCGATTCAGTTTTCGACATAGTCTTTTTGTATTGATATTGACTGGGCAAATCGCCAATGCACACCATCACTCAATTGTTAACGACTCGTCGATTATTTAGATCGTGTAAGATTTGCTAACTTTTCTATAATTAAACTAAATAACAATGTTTATGAGCAAGGGGGTTACAGCACCTGCACCCCAATTGCGTAACACACTTTCTTTCGTAATCCTTAAATTTTTAAGGAAATTCGTAATCCATTGCTTCAAATGTTTGAAAAATTCGTCTGCTCGAAAACGTAAATAATGCAATGACTGTTGTCGAATTGTTAAAATGAAAGACATTGCAATTGTTAGTGTATTACGCAATTACCCCGCTGTTTTGCTTAGCACATCAAGTGGTGACTTTAATCATGTTGCAGGTGTTCGATCCGATGGTAAAGAGGGTATCCTACAAACGACAGAAGAGGTGGTGGAACGCCTATATGCTGTTCTATACACGAAAGGACACGATAGAAACTCAATCAGCTCTAGAACTATCCATGAAAAATTTGACTATGAAGTGAGTTTGTTTTTCGTGTTTCAAGCTAGTGACATGTTTCCCGTGTGCCTGTATCAAAATACCAATGAGTTCTTATGCAACTGTTTTTTTTGTTTTCTAGAGAAAATATTATACCTCGACCGATCTGGCTGTCAGTGCGCCGCAGTAACATTGCATTTTCTCACAATCAAGACCAATTCAGTCCTGAGCATTTCAATTTTATGAAGAAACTTTGTTGTATGAGACTGCAAATGTTACCAGGATCTCAAAGCGCCGTCTGGGTATGTTTAACACGAACGATAATGGTATTTTATCCAGTATCCATGTAGTTTACGGTTTTTGATACATGTTGTCTCACAGGGTCCCGAGCACGAAGAAATGTCAATGTTAGCGGTACAACTAGCAACGAAATTCTTGTTCCAAGTAGGATTCCGTACAAAGAAGACACTGCGCGGCCCCGCAGCGGACTGGCATGACATTCTGTGTCAACACTTACGATGCTCACAAGTAGTTAGAGCGTGGTTCGCGACTGATCTCTTCAAACATCCGCACAGGTACTTTAGTAGTAGAATTTGTATTTTTTTTTGCAATTTAAACTTAAACTATGCCAATGACTTAAAAGTTAATTGATGCGCTCTTGTGAATTGCAACTTACAGCGCTTTTGGAAATATCAACAAATACATTATGATGGTTTTATTTTCAGACTATCCGACTACTTGTTATCGAGTCCAACGGCTGAAGTGAGAATAGTTTTTATGAAAATCATCGTCTTCTTAGCGCATTTCTCAGTTCAAGATCCGCCAGGTATTCCGATTACTCTCATACTCGTATTTGCTTGCATTAATTGTTCAAATTACTACAAAAGAAAACTCGCTTCTTTCGATATTTTTATACAGACACCCCAATTCTAAACCTCGTAAAAAACACTCACCTTTCGTTTAGACATGACACATTGTGTGTTATGTATGTTAAAGTAATATTCAAATTTACAAAAGTTTAATAATTGATTTCCAGTTAATCGGCACGAATTAACAATCATTTTCATGTTAGTATTAGAGATTTATATATGCAAATGGATTTAAAAAGAGATTTTACTTGTCGCAGTAAGCAACGGTTTCGGGTCATGGTGCACACGCGAGGAGGCGGTGTCCCTGTCGGACCAGCTGCTGTGCAGCGCGCGCGCACTGGCCGTGCCGCCGCACACCGATGCGCACACGCACCGACACTTGCCACTACTGTTCAACCTATTCCATACATACGCCACCCTCGGACTCAGTGAGAAACATCAGCTGCTGAGGGTAAGTAGTAAACATAGAATAGAGTACTTTTTATTATGAACACCATATGATTTACAAGCTCATTTCATCTTATTATATAAATGTAGACATTGTACATAGGGTGACATAATGGGCGGTCCACCAAGACAATAATTTTAGAACAGTGCAGGGAAAATTCATGAATATGATTGCTTAATAGAACAACTCTGTTGAACAATCCTTTTGGTGATATAGTTCCCGCTATCTTGCACAGCACTAGAGAATATGAATTTGGATGATACAATAAAGTGACGAACTTGTGCTAGAAATAAGAAAAAAATCATAATGTAAATTATTTTCTTTTCAGCTAAAACTACTCGATATCGTTTTATCTGTTTGCATGGATGAATCAAACACGTCAATGGGAAAATATCAGTATCCTGAGTCGGCCAAAGTTCATCAGGTAAGGTCAACTTAAAAACAGATAAATAACGTGGGTTAGAAATTATACGACTAAACATTACAAATGCCAACTGCAACATGTGTCTAGTACAATACTCTTGTTTCAATTTATTGGTTCTGCTGTTACTACTAGGCCATTCGCGACCATTATCGAAGGTGTGCCAGAAACCCCTTTGATTCTGTAGATTTGCAATACTCCGAATTTGTCGGTCTGAGCGCCAGGTTAGCCAGCAAAATTCAAATTTTTCTTAAGTTTTCGCAGGTCAGTATCAGGTTGTATATTGATCAAAATATGATTCGCGATCGTGTTGTCTATTTATTTACAGAATTATAATCATTACAAGTCTCTAAGTTACAATTGGTCTCAAAAGTCATGATTTCATGAAATAGTAATTCAATAGGGTGGATAATTTGAACTTAAGACGCTGACAACACCTAAACCGCGGTCACTGTCAGATTGCATAGAAAAGAAAGAGAAGCGCGATGACACAACACTTATAATTTATTGCAAAATATGAAGCAATTATCAATTTACTTTAAATTGCAAATAAGACGTTCTTGATATTAATTAAATACGTAACGTATGTTGATATTTAATGCAGATATATTGGATTAGAACTCAAGGTAAGAGGTTAGTTTGTATCGATTTTTTTTTTCAAAACGTGTTTTGGTAACAACCAAGTTCTAGGAAATATGTTCAAAATGAACATATATTTTTTCCGCTACCACAAACTATACAGAGTTGGCAAATTTTATTCTTAAGACAAGCCTATTTTGGTCAATTGGGTCTTGTCAGCGCCTTGATGATTTTGTGGGTTACCTTAGCGCAACCCCCGTAAGGCTCTAGGTGACCCTAGCGACATGATCTCGCAGGTGGTATGCGCGCTGGCCCGCTGCTGCGACGTGAGCGCGCGCTGCCAGGCGGCGGGCGCGGCGGAGGGCGCGGCGCCGCTGCCCAACCCGTACGCCGAGCTGCACGCGCACGCCGCGCGCCCGCTGCTGTCGCCGGCCGCCGCCGACGTGCTCTACAACAGGACTGGGTAAGTCGTACGCATACAGTAGTGCTACCGACCGGTTCTGTCAAAACCTCACCGTCAAAACTTAGGTGAGGTGAACTTGAAGTGAGCTCAATAGTCTCAATGCAAATTATAAAAAAAAAATGTTTTATATGAACACATATTTCTATAGTATTTATAGTCTCGAATAAATCTAAAGTTTATTTGTACATGGCTGAATCATCTTCATCTTTTGGAAACTCTCGAAAACAGATGAGATCGAGACCGAAATTTGATTTAAAATATTATTTAATACTTGAATTTGTCAGAATTATTATTAACAATCATATAGCACATCTTACAATATCGCATGTCTTCCAGAAGTTACATGAAAAAGCTGACAGAAGAGTGTTGCGGCTGCGAAGAAGGCATTAGACTGCTGCAGTTCATGTGCTGGGAGCACGCAGGCTGGTCGCGCATCGCGCTGGCCGAGCTGCTGTGGCAGATGGCGTACGCTTACTGTCATGAACTGCGCCGGCATTCTGATGCTCTTACCGCATTACTGCTCATGGAGGATAGCTGGCAGCAGCATAGGATACATAATGTGATTAAGGTAAAGAGTCCACTTGTAACTGCGATGACTTAAAGAATGCCACTGATTCCGCAAAGAACGTGGTCAAAAAATATAAATACAAAATACCATCGACACAAAAAGAAGGTGAAGTATGCTGCAATTGGCACAATAAGCTAGCAGCATTACAGATAGTGCAATCCACGAAGACACGCCCCACTATTCTTCCTAACCGTTTATAGTATATGTGTACAAGCTTCCGCCAATGTTTGAGTGTTATCGGTACACACTAATTACCTATTAGTGCACGCGCACACTACAATGAATAGACTAATCAGGAGAGAGAGTCAAGGTCAAAGGGAAAAATGCAACACCTAAAAATAAAAAAAAATTGAAGTAGATTAAATTTTTTATTTTTTTTATTTTTAGGTGTAGATATTTTATGTGCTTATTAGTTAATATACGATAATATTACCATTTATACAATAGGGCTAAATATAGACAAATGAAATACGTGAAAAAGTTTTATTGAACTTTATTGAGAAATCGTCAATCACTTGTTTCAGAAATATCTGATTCAGAGTCTGATGTATCACCGACATTTATAATAAAACTGAAATCAAGATCACAGTGTCTCATGTATTCGTCTTCTATTTTTTTCACATGCTGACAAGTATTGAACCAGTCACCTTTATTTACTCGATCAAATGCTTCATTTAAAATGGGTATAATTGAAGTGTAATTTTGATTGATATTCGTATTATACAATATGTAACAAAAACCCTGTTGTTCCTTTTAGGAACTTATACATTTACCTATAAGCAGAACATTGGTGAAATTATAATTTAAAAAAAATAAGCATTGTCTAGTCGAGAGGTCAAAATCAAATAACTATTAAAATCGACACATTCAAAAAAATGTTTACAGTATCTAATTTTACAAGTACATCTTTATTTCGCTAAATAGCCTACTAGCTGCCGGCGGCTTTCTTTGAATGCGACAAAAGGTGCCGCCAAAAAGTTCCGCCGCGTATGTCGGCGAGTCGGTACCACGTGCCTACCTACACCGCCGCCCCGCCACCCGTCTCCCTGCGAATAACTTCCTTTAGTCTCCCGCGCACTTTACTTCAGGATGGATGTTATTGTTGACCTACGTAGTGAGTGAATTGTGTTTTGTTTACGTAAACGTTGACAATGTCTTATTCTAACGTAGAATATTTTAATATGTTGATGTGTCTTCGGAAATGTGACTGCAATTATGCAGAAGCACGCAGACTCTACCAAGAACGTTTTGCGATCATTACCGTCGGCGATGGCATTCCAACGTTTGCACATACGTACGTACAATACCGTCAATGTGCATGGGCGAGACCTGACATCGTGCTGACGCAGGCAGACCGAGGACTCGAGACAGAAGTCTTGGACTTGTTTGAGCACGATCCAACGCGAAGTACACGCTCAGTCGGAGTAAATCATAAGCGCGTTAAGAGATTACTCAAAGAAGATGGGCAGCACCCATTTCACTATTGTCGTGTCCAATCACTACTTCCCTCCGACTATGAGCCAAGAAGTGTAGAGGTACAAGGTGGTCATATCGAACAGCAACTCCGTGGCCGTCAAGTAGATATCATAATAAATTAATGCATTAAAATGTAAAAAGGTACATCAGGTTTTATGTGACAGACGTGGCGAATTTGTTTTTTTAACGTAGTGAAGTGTTAAATGTAGTTTTAATAAATATCAATTGTGCTTAAAAATGCTGTGTAAACCAAGATTTTCAAAGATTAATTCGTTAAAGTGATACTGATAAACAACAGCTGACAAGGTCACGAACTTGTGTAGAAAAATAGGTAGATAATCGTCGGCGCGGCGGCGCCGATCAAAGAGAGAGCGGGAACGTTCTATCTACTTCTGGTTTCGCGTCATCGCTTCATACAGAATTGCAGAGGTAACAAATCGACTAAACATTACAACTATTAATAATTAAATATTTATTTGATTTTTTTTTATTGAACAGTTTTTTATAAATGAGTTGCTTTATCGCTTAGTATACCGATTCTTAAAACGTAGGTAGAAGGAACAACATGGTTTTTGTTACATATTGTATACAGCAACGTCGTTTTTTATAATACTCCAAATGTTTTCGATTGGGTTTAAATCAAGATAAGGAGGCAGCCGAAGCACTGTGAATTCATGTTCTTTTAATAATTCGTCAACTTTGTACTTGCGGAAGTTTTCTTTGTTTTTTAGTTCATAAAGTTCAGGTTTTTTGAAGCTTGGTTCGAAATGGATATTTTTGCATTCAGCCAAGTTATGTCTATGTAAATGCATGTCTAATTTATTGGAGTTAGTTGGATGTTAGTATTTTTTCCGAACTAGTGTTGTGATAGGCTGCATATCCAAGACTACCTCGGCATCATTTGGGACATTTAGTATTAGTTTCTCCTTTAGCCACTTAAGGTAATTTTCTGTGTTTATGTTGTCGTGGTAGTCTCCGGATTTTATCTCTGCTCTGTATGTCAACAAACCATATGCATTTGGTACAAAACCCTCTGCACCTTTTTCGTCCCAAGATTTTTTTTGCACGTGGTTTGTATGAATATAATAATATGATTCATCTGTACTCTATAGGTCTACCTGCATTACGAAAAGACTTTACCTGTTTTAAATATTTCAATATTAACTAATTTGATTCTCATGTTTTTCGGTTAGCACATTCCTGTTGTTCTCAGTTCTTCTCCATTTATAACCAAGTTTACGTAACAATGTTCTTAGGATTGTTATACATCCATCAAATTGTATACGGTCTTTCAAAACAATATTAAGTCGTGATAATGTTGAAATTGACGATGTTCTATATATAAGATAGTTTTGGATAGTTCTTCGGACTACACCAATATCAAATTCGCCTAATATAATTTTTCGTGGCATATCCTTCTCTTCTTCATAGGTGATGTAAAAATATTATCGACATTAAAAAAAAAATAGAGCAACTTTCGTGACGCGTCTGGATTTTCGCAACATAGGCTACTTGTGTTCATCGCTGACGGTTCGCGACTGACGCTTGGGTCAAACTCCCCGCACCCCGTGATCTGCTCAATCAAAAATTGTTGAGGCGCGTTTTCGTGGATTGCACTATCTGTACTTGGGCACATATTGTGCTTTTGTCGTTTTAATTCTTTTCAGAAGCGTCAATTAATATAATTTAAACCTTATGTTTATGAGTGTTCTGCACATGAGGAAAAGGTACTCGTAAGTTGACATTTAGTGGTGGAGAACTAATGAATCTAGTTGAGCTACACTAGGGATTCCCAAAGTGGTCGATATCGACCCCTTGGGGTCGAAATCAGTTTCCCAGGGGTCGACATAAACGAAAACTGATTTTGGGGGTCGACGAGGTCTAAAAATCGACTCCTATTAATTAACACAAGTTCTTATTTGAAACTTTCAAGATACTGTATAAGTTGTGTTATGTGTACCATTTTGTTATAAGAATGACTAATATTTTAGTAGGAAGTATCATTGTAGTACTTTTTAAAACTCAACAAGTCGATATGCGAGCACACGTTCGTACAAGATGAAAAAAAAAAATTGCTATGGGGTCTGAGGAATCAGTTCGTAATGGCAAAGGGGTCTCTTGCCCAAAATAGTTTGGGAATCCCTGAGCTACACTATTGACAAATGCATGCACTCACTGGACAGGTCCACTCAAATCTGTGTGGTTCTTTCCTCAAAAGATCATCTCAGACACTAATCTGCATGACGCTCACATGGCCTGACCAAGATTGTTTGGACTTTAAAAGAGGCTGTGACTTCTGACTTTTGGTTTTGTCAGAGTTGTTGGAGATGGAAACTAGATGTCTCCAGTGTTTCCTACACTGGAGACGTCTAGTTTTAAAACATAATTTATTATTAACGTTTTTAACCTTTTGAACGCCAGAGCAAAAACGCATGAACTTGCCCTCAACGCCAGGCCACAAATTCACCGCAAATACCTACGAAAAAAATAGGGATTCCAAAACTTCATCGATAATCAATTTTATTTTCATTTTCGTCTTTAATTTCGAAATATAATGTCCTTATAACATTGAAATTTAATTCAACATTACATTTCTTCCTATTAAAGTAATAGTTATACACTATTTACAGACTTGTATAATACCGTAATAACAGATATGAGACTACAATATATTTAAATATAATAACTGTAGGTACAACACTATTCTTGATCTGCTGTCTTCATATTGTGACCATGGCGTGGACGGCCCGCCATTTTAATAACTACTTCGCTTCCGAAATAAGGATGTGGCAACGTAATATCTCGTTTATCGATGTTCTAGTACAATATTATTTTATAATAAATGAAACACGTTTTTTAAATCAGATTTATAATTCCGAATGTAACAGGTACTTAAAAATATATGATTGAAATAGGTTAAGAAGGTAAATAAAAACTATGAAAAAATAGAAAATTTTAATAAAATGTTATACAGTATGTACTATGTATACATGTTTTTAAATATTAAGTTCTATAAACCTGGCATAAAAAGTAACAAATTAAAACAATTAACGATTATATATAATTATCACAATTACCAATCAGTCTTATACTAATAAATCTTTTGAATAATAGAACAAAATTATACAAAATCTACAATGCAACCTGCATTCTGATCATCTAATTCGCTGGGTGCAAAGTGGGTGGTGGGGACAGTGAAATCGATCTCAGCGCGCACCGTGGCTAAAAAAGGAACTTATATCTTAAAAACATTTTCGGAGGGATCATATAGCTTGACGAACACTATAGGAACTATATACCGAATTACCGAAACAAAACTGAAAAGTCGAGTTCTCTGCACACATATATACATAATAATTAATTGAAATAATAGTATACATATATTAGAAACCTATGAGTGCAGGCTTAGGTATAAGGCGCAATTAATATTTCATAAATATATGTAATATTTAAACATATTATATCGCTTAAACATATACACAAGTAAAAATATCAAAATCATTCTTGATTTTTACTTATTTATGTTAGCGATCAATAGGTTAAATAATACAACAAGCATTTAGTAGGTAACTGTATGCTGATTCATATCTTAATTAAATCGTATGTAAACAAACAACGATCGATATATCAACTTAAAAACTCTGTATAACGGCTGTATCTATTTTTTTACAACAATAATATTCTCAAAAGTAACTTATTTCTGTAAAAAATATGTTTCTTTCGGTCTACAAACACCAATACCAGGCCACACTTACAGATTTCATCGTGATTTTTAATAAGATTAATATTTGCTCAAAATTTTTAAAATAAAAGCAGATAAAAATAACTTACCTCTAAATCAAATTCGTCCAAAGATTCTGTTTCCGAAAATTCTTCGTCATCTGAGACTCCTTCTAATATGCGAAGAAGTTCTTCCGTAGTCATTAAATTCCCACTCATTATAATAGTCACTTAATATAAATCTTGAACTCGATATCACAAGTAAATTAATCATAAATATTATTCATTCACTTCACTAATTTCTGGTCGCCGCGCTTGTGACGTCACGATATTGTCGTCTAGTCGTGACCATGGCGTACAGGGTACTGATAATTCGGGTTGCGTTAGGGATGCGCTTGAGTTGGGATTAGTGAATATCGAAATTCGACCCAACCAAATTTTATTTTTGACTATGTAGCTTATTGAATGATTTTTAAGACTGGTTTTATAAAATTAATGCTGCTTTATCCTAGTACCAAATTATACCTAAAATAATATATTCCAGAGGAAAGTTTCGAATCGATCTTTGATTTGAAATAATGATATTATCCAACATGCGCTACATCACTAGCGGTCACGCAGTTATGACTCTGGCGTGTGAGGACATTCTTTTTTCAGAGTTTATTTCTTTCTTTTTAACGTAAAATTTCTCAATATTTATAATGCAATTTAATTAGTTTTATGGAAATAAATAAATTTTGGACCTTCTATTTTACAGGTATATAAATAAATAGGCATTAAAGTAATGTTTAAATAGTTTATTTCGTGTTTTAATGTACCGCTGTTTTTGTCACATATTTGTGTCGTTGGCGCTCAGGGACAGTTTTCGCTTGTCACGTATTTGTGACCCTGGCGCTCAAAAGGTTAACGAGGCAGAAATGAATATCATTTATCATCATTTAACGTCGTCCGCAGGGCGTGTCGGACGAGCGGCCGGGCCTGCTGGAGACCGCGGCCCGCGCGCGCGGCCACTACCAGAAGCGCGCCTACGCGTGCGTGAAGCTGCTGGTGGGCGTCATGTGCCGCGCGCCGGCCGCCGTGCGCGCCGTGCACGCGCAGCCCGACGCGCGCCGGCGCTGGCGCCAGCTGCTGGCGTGGCTGCAGGACGAGCTCGACCGCGTAACTACTGCTTTTAAGCTTACTCTTACCTATACTCATAACTCCGCTAAAGGGAAACACACATTCATCTATATTTAGAAGATTTCGACTTTATTATCTCACCAGTTTTCCCAACAATTATTGTTTGTGAATAGCATGATTAAATTCCAATCATCAACGAAAATAGAGGTTATCATCAATTGCCAAATGAAAAAAAAGAATCGTTAACGTGATTTAAAATTAGTATTTCGGGTCCTGGTAATCAAATAACAAACAACAAATTGAGTGCTTTGATTTGATCAAAGCGCTCAATTTGTAAGTAGCACTACAAATGATCATCGTTTTCTGATCTACTTGTTTACTTTTTCATCAGATACTTTTGGAACAGACTGTACAATACAACTGAATCGACGTCAAACGACCAATCAAATACCCCATGGCTTAAAATCAAATCAAGCTCACATCAAAACATAACTTCACGCCTGAATTACCCGAAACGGTTGGCAGAGGTGTATAGTACTCATATTTCGCCAGTCATGTTTAAACCTAACGTATCCATTAACCGGGCATAAATCCAGCGATCAGTAGAGTATGAGTGCCATGCTTTCACATAATTTGATCAACGATTTTATTTCAAACATGAATGATGTGGAATTGATGAGCAGGATTGCTTTCAGAAGTATGGCCCCGGCGGTTACGGCTCGTACGGTACGTGGTCCCCGCCCGGTACGTCCAACGAGACCTCTAGCGGATACTTCCTCGAGCGCAGCAACTCTGCAAGGAAAACACTCGAAAAGTAAGTCTTCTTTCTTATTGTGATGTTTATAATTGCCTTAATGGATAACAGCTAATAATATACCTATGGTGAATGTACTTTACGTTAACGAAAAACACGTTAAGCCGTTGGTCTCGGCTGTCAATCTTGGATCTTTGACAGTCGTTACGGGTCGTTAGAGCCCGCAAGTTGACAATCAGTCTTGCCAAGAGGTATCGTATTACCGGGTTGTGGGGGTCTGATAGGCAGTCACTCCATGTAAGTAATGGTTTAAATAGCTGCATCCGCTTGAAAAGGAAGCCGACCCCAACATAGTCAGAAAAGGGCTGAACAGATGCTGATGATGGATGTAGTCTAACTCATGTGAACTTCTCTTGTAGGGCATACCAACTTTGTCCTGAAGAAGAAGACGAAGAAGAGGAAGAGGGTAGGGAGGGCGCCGAGGGCTCCGGCTCGGGCGACGCGGCCGACGACAGCGCCGACGAGGACGAGCCGCCGGATGATGAACCGCCTGCGCGACGCCTCACGCTGGCGCCGCCCGCCGCGCCCGCGTCGGCGCCGCACGCTATGTCCTCCGGTACCACCGGCCCGGCCGCCCCTGTCGGCCCGGCCGCCCCGCTCGGCCCGGCCGCCCCGGCTGCGCCCGCCCCCGCCGCGCCGCTCGCGCCCTCGCCGACTCCCGCGCCTGCCCGCGACCCTCTCCCGCCACTGTGAACGCGTCTCTAGTCCCCCGCCCCGCGATTACTTATTTATGTAACTTACATGTTCCGCTTTAAAAGTACCATAGTATTTATTATTCGCCGTTAGGATTCGTCCTAGTGCTCTCTCGGCGGTCGAATTTATCGGTTGTTTCGCTTCGTACCGAAGGTTCGCGCCTCGCGAGCCGCGCTCGCCCGGTCCGATGCGAGCGTCTCGTTTGCGTTCGTCGTCTATAAACGGACGTACGTTTCCCGAATCAGTTCGGAATGTAGTTTGGTCCCCAAATATTTTATCTTTTAAGTTCACCGACACGACGAGAAGCAATCTCCTCTAGAAGTAAGTTTGTTTATCTATGCAAAATATCTGTAAATGAGTTGTGAAGTTAAAACATGTTCTTTACATTGCGAGACCGACTTTGTAAACGAATCTATATGAAATGAACAATATTTGAAGTAATGCTTTTATTAAAATAGTTCATCTGATGCATTTTAACATAGTGATAGATAGCAATTTTTTACTTTTTAGTCCAGAGAAGTTGACATGAATTATGAAAAATCGTTCACAGTACATAATTTAAAGCGTCGTGTAACAAATGTAAAGCTAGGTGCTATCTATTAGAGTCACGTGGTTGATTTTGATTGTGCTCGCTCGCTTATTAATTTGGTTTGTGCGAACTTGTTAGCTTTTGACGTTCGACATTGTAAGCATTTTAAACAAAAGTGCAGTAATAACTAAGTGACGATTTAAAATAGTTGCTGCATTTCTGAATTAAATTTAATATAATTATAAAATTGTTTCAAGTTACAAAACATTGCCGTAAATAATTTTCTAGTGGTATAGTGACACATTTGAATGACATGTATTGATTAAGTAGGAATGGAACTCCGATTAAGAACCACAGCAGTATGACGTAATGTCAGCTGATTCCACATGTATCACGAAATCTAGTTATGAAATTGAAATGTGCGTTTTGATCACGTGATTCTCAGCGTTTATTTTGCATTCATAGAAAAGATGTGTGTACGTGTTTCGTGTCATATATTAAACCTTCATATTTCCAGTGACTACACAAGTAGTTGATAAATAAGAAATAAAACTATTATGACAATTTAGTAAAATAATAAAATGTAATCTGTTTCCCGGTCAATTAAACTAAATTACTAAAACACAATCTCATAATATGGTTGAACCTGTTGGATATTTGGGAAAGCTCAAATGACTTATAAAACAAACGATTCGTAATAGACAGCAATATTTAGGGACCGAGTTAATCGCAAACTACTTCACTTATAAATGTTGTTAAAATACTGTTATTCAACAGTCATTTTATATTAGGTAAGAACTGTAGGGGAGCTTTCAAAACAGAGTCGTGTTTAAAAGAAATTGTTTAAACAATGTTTATGAGTGAAGTATAATTAAATGTACATAGTAAAACAATACAAATTATTGAGGCCAGAGAACACATATTGGGCCTAACTCTGACTATGTAAACAATGTTTAATATTTCAGTTTTTTATTTGCTAGATGTATTATTATAATAAAATAAACTTAGTTTTAATTCAGTGGAAAGTGTAGATATAGGTATTAACGACTAGTCTAACAGGAAAATGTTGCCACTATGTCAATGTTCTGCTTTGTAATATAATGTTATTTATTTTTATATTTCACGACGGTTGTATAATATTTTCCTTTTTTTCTAGTGGTAAAATTGTTGTAACATCCAGGCTATCAGGCGACGCAGCCACTCAGCCGCACGTCGCGGACGTACGCCCCTTTCATAGTCACTTGTAGCCATTAACGTTTGCACTTCGCATTCTAGTATTTTACAAATATAAAACCACCGTGATATTCTGTGAGTATTTATTTTAACATTAATTATTCTTCAAATTTTGGTCGCATAGACCGTGTGCCTTATTTTAATTTTATTTGCTCAATGCTTGCACCTGATAGTCTGTATATTGATCTATTAACAAGTTTTAATTTAAGACTGTTATGTCATTCATTTTGCATGTAAACATATTTCTATAAATAATTAAATAACAAAGTATTTAAACAATGTGATAAAAATAGAATTTAAATTTTATTGCTTATTAAAACACCCAGCATTGTTTATATGCTAAAGTGAATGATGTCAAGTCGTGATTTTATTTTGGCTTTAAAATTTTGAAAGTCGCTTTATATCATGGTTTTTATAAGTAAAAACAAACATCCAAAATCACAAGTTGTAATGATTGATATAGTACAGAATAGCATTGTGAATAATTAGATACCTGGTCGATAAAACGCTGATTGTTGTTAATGTTATTACCAAAGATGGAGTTATAGATAGAGGGGAATATGGTGGCCCTTTTCTTAATAGCTTAATAATTGAAATGTTTTGTATCTTTTATAAAATGCAAAGTTAACGATATTATGTTGAAACGAGATAAAAATGTGATTGATCTTAGATAGGTGAACCGCTGATTCGTGTTTAGAAACAAATGAATCTATATACTGGTAACTATTCACATGTGTAGCAGATGTATGATTCTCGGAGCGAGTATCTAAATCTTGTAAATATCATCAACCGGCGATAAGTCAAACTCAACATGTACTTCATTCTATTTTATATTCACGAAATTCGTAAATAGATCTTAAAAATAAATAGCAGTGAGTTCCCAAACAAATAAGATAAAAAAAGAAATGCAATTTTTTAAATATTGAAAATTTTGTAATGTAGCATATTTATAAACTTGACTTAATACACACCAATTAATTTGGCAGATATAATTATATGTTGGATTTATTCTCTGTAATTCAACGCATGCAGTTTTCACAATAGTGTAAAATGTGTATTGATAGAATTATTGTAAGATCAGTTGAGTTTTGTATAACATTTCTATGGCAAATATAACGAAATGGCATTTGAAGATTATACAAGAATGCTCAAAAAAGCATTCATACAGATATTATACTATTCAAATCAAGAAATAAATTCATAAAATCTTTTGAGTTTTTTTTTTTTCATCCAAGATAACATGAACAAACACACTATCATTCACACATACACACACACATATACTCTGTGTTTAAACCCGATATAATTATTTAGAATTAACTTAAGAAGACAATGGTGCCGATTCCCTTGGTCACAAACTAAACTAAATTTAAGTTCAGTGCATCGTTTTCTTTCTATTTCATTAAGAAAAGGACAGAAGATAAATTCTGGTTTAGTCCTGTCAAATTAATCAACGCTTGACGTAAATTGACGTAACTTTAGTAGGCAAGTTTTTAATCACGTCTAAACTTGTATGGAGTAGTGACAGGCTCTGATTAATTTGACAACACTAAACTAAAATGTATCTTCTGGCCTCTTCTTAATGAAATATAAAGAAAAAGATGCACGGAACTTAAATTTAGTTTAGTTTGTGAACAAAGGTATCGGCACCAATAATTAATATCTCTATTTACTTACAATTAGCAAATTATGTTATCACTGACTGCGAACATATATATTTTCAACGCTATTACATCTCTAGTTATAGGGCGATAAGTAAGCAAGGAACGAATGGACGTGATGGACAAAAACACCACTCGCTGCGTTGCTCTTCTGGCGCAGTGACAGAGGCTATGCTAATGGCGAAGAACATGAGCATAGAACATGAGCTGTAGTCGGTCCACTACGCTGTTCTTGAATCTGCCCTAGCGATATCTTTAGTTCTAGCGTAATACTCTAGGTGGCAACCAATATTTGAATGTTATTGAATGACATATGGATAATACCACGTATTTCTTGAGAATAGACAGTCAAGGTGTAAAGAGCTCTATGTTTTCTTCATAAATATTAAGCCAGGACCGGGCACCGGGTGTTCATAGTGTTTGACGACTTATAATGACCTGTGCCCTTACACGTAATACTTAAGATAAGATGTATGGCGCGTTATCATTAACCTTCATTTGACGGCAACGGCAAGTAATGATCAAGTTAAGCGTTCGCGGAATTTCATCATAAGTAGCAAATTATAAAACCAATGGAGAAATATATAAGTATAAAGGATATAGAGGAGGCTGCTCTATTGATATTACCGAAATCAGCTCGCGACTATTACAAAAGTGGTGCAACAGATGAACAGACTTTGGCTGAGAATAAATTAGCTTTTCAAAGGTATGTGCTTAGTATTGCTATACGTGTAATTTATGTTTGTCCACTGATAATGTTTGTGAAAAATCGGAGTCAAGGAGGTGGAGAAGAGAAATTATTAACATAATTTTTTTCGGATTATAGCGATAAAGTTTTTTCTCACAGGTTGCGGATTCGTCCAAAATGCTTAATAGGAGTAAGTCGTTGTGATCTTCGTACAAAAGTATTGGGACACAATGTTTCTCTTCCTGTTGGTATATCACCGACTGCCATGCAACGGATGGCGCACCCTGAGGGCGAATTAGCTAATGCAAGAGGTACCTAATCATCTAATTTTCTTATATCTCAATATAAGTTAATTGTTTTGTATTAATTTAGTAATGTTGTGATTTAGCTGCGCAAGCAGAGAAGACCATATTTACACTGAGTACTATTGCCACAAGCTCTATAGAAGAAGTTGCCGAAGCTGCACCTGATGCCATAAAATGGTTCCAGCTGTACATTTATAATGATAGGTATATATTTTTCCTATCATAAATATACGTAGTAAAAATTTTTAATTCATTCACTGTCAGACAAAGCACTGCCTAACCCGCTGGGTCTAGAAGCATGCAATGTTGCATAATAGGTATTTCCTTATTTAACAAAGGTGGCAATTAACCACTAAGTAATGATTTTGTAAATACATCGCCTAAAGGGGTTAAATAGGGGATGATAGTTTGTATAGGAGTATTTTTACTAATATATACCATCGGGCGCACGGCATAGAAATGGGTAATAAATGTGCGTAAAACTCATCGTGTATAATGTTTAATTTTCAGAGAAGTGACCAAAAATCTAGTTCTCAGAGCTGAGAAGGCAGGTTTTAAAGCAATAGCTCTTACTGTTGATACTCCACTGTTCGGAATTAGACGAGCAGACGTGCGAAATAATTTTACTCTGCCGCCACATTTGAGGTAATCAAGACATTACACAATCTTGCAAAATTTAAAACAAAAGAAGAATGCAAAGCTTTGCTTCGATACATGTTATGTTTTATTATTTATATTAGCACCATTGTTCTTTACTTTGTTATAGGCTGGCAAACTTTGAAGGCGTCCTATCTACCAAGATTCGCAGTACAGAAGGCGGTAGCGGTTTGAATAAGTATGTCGAGAACTTATTCGATAAATCTTTGACATGGAACGAAGTGACGTGGCTGAAAAGGTAATATAACAGTTTAATACTGCGTTTCATTTAGTTTCCAAATATGTAAACAAGTATGCGTTTTTTTCACTTTAAAATCCACAAAAAGATTAGTTTGCTTTACTACTTCAAACATTTTAATGACTTTGTCAACGGTACTAGTCATTCTGAAATCATCTTAATTTACACTAACATAGAGTATTGATTTTCGTTTAAGTGAAAATAAAATCAATTGGAAACAAAGATTTGAATAGATTTTAAATACCTATCTAATTCTGTAACTTTTAATATGGAAACCTACTGGAAATGACCGGAAACATGAACAAGTTGTTTTCTTTTGATAGCATTACAACACTGCCGATTATAGCAAAAGGCATTCTACGCGGAGATGATGCAGTGAAAGCAGTACAAGCTGGTTGTTCAGGAATTTTAGTATCAAACCATGGAGCGAGGCAATTGGATGGCGTTCCTTCTACGGTAACTATGATACTTACATCAATAGAGATGCTGCAATTCTTGATTTGAAAAATACGATATTTCGAATGTATCTTTTTGTATACTTCAGATTGAAGCATTACCAGAAATCATGGAAGCTGTAAGAAACTACAATGTTGAGGTCTACTTGGACGGTGGTGTGTCAACGGGAACTGATGTGTACAAAGCCCTAGCACTTGGAGCAAAAATGGTAAGTCTCTTTATTCTTCTGCGTACCTATCTACTATCCCTAAAATAGATCAGGTATTCAATATTTAAGTTGTCTGTGTGACTAATTAAGTCATTGTAAAATGTTTGTGGACTCAGGTCTTCGTTGGTCGTCCTGCGCTGTGGGGGTTAACTGTTGGAGGGCAAGCTGGTGTCCAAAGAATGCTCAGTATTTTCCGGACTGAGCTGGAATACACCTTCCAAATAGCAGGTATTGCGCCTGTTTATGTTCTCTGGGCAATTTTAAGTTATCACACCACTAAGATTTAATCTATTTGAATTCGAAAGCTAATAATGACTTATTCGGTTTTATCATATAAAACACGGGAAAATTAGGTTGACGTTTTCTCATTATTAAAATTGTCTATTTTGTTCACCCAGGGACTCCAACTATTGCTGATATCACAAGAGATATGGTTCGCCATCAATCGACCTACAGTAAACTGTAAGGCGAGCAGGACCGCATGATTACATAATGTTATCGTGTAATTATGTTACGTTATTTATTTAAGATAATACAAAATTACCATGAATAATTATCTTTTTTTTGTTGTATCGAGACAAAACTCATTTAAGTGGACATTAACTTTATGGTAGTCTTTTTAGATGTAGCAAAGATATGAAAGTGATTCGACATAATATTAGCAGCTTATTTTATAATTAATTTTCGGTACAAGTTGTAGAGAACCGCAGGCGTCATGTAATTTTCTTTTGGCCACATCGTCCGAGATATTTTCTGAAAGAATAATAGTCTATTAATTAAATTATTTTACTTCCAACTGACATATTTCACATAACATCGATAAGCATCAGAAAACAAAAAAAATGCGAAAAGTTGAAGATAGAACTTAAATTACTTACCTTAAAATTACATCCATACAAGTTGATTCCTAGTTTAAGTTTTCTAATTGTCTGCTTCAAGTTAACATCGCTGACCAACTTTCGCTTAAGCGCAATGGTGTTATTGCAGGTGTTACACGAGTTGCTCATCTCCATACTGAAATCTTCAAAATTTGCCTTTGGCTTTAAAACCTCAATACCTTCACTAGACTTATTAGTGTAATCGTTTTTTAAAGCAGCGTCTCTTCTACGCATGTAATTGGTGAAACTGTAGCTACAGGATAGTGTATCTCGGTTTGGAGTCTTATTCAAACTGTCAATATCATTTCCTATTTCGTGCAAATCGCTCTTAGGTCTAAATATATTTTTTACAGTTTTCACAAGAGAAGTGCAAGATGTGTTGATCGCGTCAAAAAGTCGCCCACTAAATGACTTGTGTTTGATTTCTTTATCGATTTTGCTTCGCTCTAAATGTTTTGCTATCTTCTTTTTCTGTAATTGTCGCTTGATCTTATGGTTTCTTACAGACTTTTGATTAGTTCTGACTGTATAATTATTCGAACGCTGGTTTTCGTATAAGTCATTTCTCTTAGGGGTAGAGGCAAATTGTGGATTGAAATCGTTCGTACCTAGTGTATACAGGCGACTTTCATCTATTTCCATATGGGATTCATAAACATTATTCTTTCTTACTCTACTCTCATTAGTCTGAAAAGTTCTTTGAAAACTTTCTGGTAGTTTATCGACTGTGACGAAATTCTTTGCAACGTGTTTTCTATTCGAATAATGCTTTCGTAAAAAAGAAAAGGATAGTTCATTTGTTTTATTACAGTGTACACTATCATTTTGAATTATAGTTGGTTGAACACTTCTTACATAGAACTTTTTATAATCTTGAGGAGACATACAGAAATTATTTCTTTGTGGAACATCATGAAATGGGACTTTAGAGTCTGAGTTAACAATATTCTTCTGACTTCTGTTCGTCATAATATCTGGTGGAAAGAAAGCTTTCAAATGATTGAATTCCTTCTGTGCGCCGCACTGAAGTATTTCCTTCATAACATTCTGGATAAACTTGCTGGTATCTGCACTGTTTTCTTTCTGACGCTTTTGGTCAGCGGGGTGCAATTTAGCTAGTAAAGATTCACTCAGTTTATTATTTCCCTTTCCTACTTCATCCACCTTTAGGTCTTCACATGGTGCTAAAATGAGAAGTTATAAGTTGATTTATCATAGCAAGTCTTGCATTATTAATTATTATTATTTAACAAAATTTCATGATATTTTACCTTCAACTCCCGAAGTATGATATAAGACTATGGTAGCCCATTGACCCAACTGTTAAAGGAAATAAATTATTTGAATATAATGCAAAAGAAATGACTGAGTATCAGGACAACGATAAAACTAAGAATTGACACCGGTAACAACAATACCTGTGACTGTGGGCCATACATCTGCAAGAAGTCTCGTAACAGTTGACAAATGTCTGTCTTGCCGATAAGTGCGACCGCTTCAGTGGAACTCTGCACTATTGTGGCCAGTAGCTGCAGGCAGATATCGTGTTGCAGGAATTCCCTACGAATCAAACAGGCAAATCATTGCTGAAAATATTGGTTGGACTAAGCTCTGACGTGCAAGGATGGTTATAGCCGCAGTATAGAGATAATGGTGCCGATTCCCTTGTTCACAAACTAAACTAAATTTAAGTTCAGTGCATCTTTTTCTTTCTATTTCATTAAGAAAAGGACAGAAGATAAATTTTAGTTTAGTCCTGTCAAATTAATCAGCGCTTGACGTAAATTGACGTAATTTTAGTAGGCAAGTTTTTAATCACGTCTAAACTTGTATGGAGTAGTGACAGGCGCTGATTAATTTGACAGGACTAAACTAAAATTTATCTTCTGTCCTTTTCTTAATTAAATAGAAAGAAAAAGATGCACTGAACTTAAATTTGGTTTAGTTTGTGAACAAGGGAATCGGCGCCAGTATCGAGCCTTTTCAGGAAGAACATCGTAAGCGCCAAAAACCCCAAAAAACTGTTTTAATATTAACCGCCAGATCAACTGATTTTGCACCTTATAGCTCTTACTGAAGTGTTCAAAGTAGAAATGTAATTTACTTTTTTTAATTTCGAAATTTTCATCGTAAGTTACAACCCATTCAGTTTTTTTAACGTAACCTCTACCGATTGACAATCGTAAATATAGTACTACCCGTGCGCGATAAGTTAGGACCTGAGCGCGGTGGCGTCATATTGGCGTGTTTGTACCGCCCGCAAAAAAGCGAACATAACAAGCAGCCGCCCGCGGCTTCGTCTTTGTTTTTTTTAATCTAATTTATTATGTTACTCAGGGAGGACGCTGCTTTTTATCTAATATTTTTTACACTATTTGAATAAAATAGGACACTAGGTATTTAATTATGTATCACCGAAAGTGTTGACTATGGTTTTGTAATGAATAAAAATACAATGTTTAAGTTTATACATTTATTTTATCTATTATTTACATTATCTCATCTTCGTCACTACTTAGTGGATTTATGCCTTCTAGAGGTTGTTCTTCGTCCTCAGTCTCACTATAATTTATATAAATATATATAAATTTTACTGCCTGGTCAACAGGTAAACAAAACTGTTTGTTCCGTTTTTCGTTTTCAAAAAACTCTTAACACTTTTAGCACGAGGTTTCTTTCTCCGCTATGCAAAGGTTTACCCTTCAATAACAAAAACACTTAACAAGAACTATAACAACAAAAACTACAACAACAAAACAATAACACAAACGAAAACTAAAAGAATTCCAGAGCGCGTCGTTACGTGACGTAGGCCAGTACGAGACTAAAAACCCTAGTAAAAAATAGTGATGCGAACGGGACAATACGGGCGCCATCGGGGAAGTGCAGGGGAAGCGGGCGGGGAGTCGCATTCCTAGCAGGTCCCAACTTATCGCGCACGAGTAGTCCCTGTCGATTACGATACAATACTAGGTTAATAATTTTATTGCAAGCATCCTACTTGGCACTTACGATAATAAATTTTTGCAGTGTAAGTTAAATACTTGTCGCTTGTGATAAAAATAAAATGCGTTTTGCGTTTAGTTGTTCGTGAATTGTAACATTATAATGCTCAAATAAATTAAATATGAATGCCATAAACTTTGGTTACTATAGTAGAAAAGTTACCTTTTTTTTTTTGAGGTTGGGAAACCATCAAATAACTTCTCCCGCTCTGGGCGGAGCGGGAGGGTGTGTCAGACTCTTACTGACTAAAACCCACCCGTATTCCTTCCTGTTGCCTGTGTTGCGGGGGCCTCGGTGACCCATAAGTACCTTCCCGCGACCCCGGCAGGCATCGGCCCTAGTGGACCCCTACTATATGTGCTGACGACATCTCTTTGAGGCGCGCGTGGAATACAACGCGCCGTCGACCCGGGCCTGGTCCTTACCGGACGGTGAGCTGCCCATTGCTCACCGTCCGCAAGCCCGCGCCTACGGTGGCCGGAAATCCGCCCGGGATTCCCGACGCCCTGGGCGTCTCCTGCGGCGGCTAGGGGCGAGAGGGCGCGAAACTTGCTTTTCCCTCAACCGTCCCGCCGCCTCCTTCGCGAGCATTACTGCTTCGCAGAAGGAGGTGACGGCTGCCCATGCCCTCTCGCTCTGTACCATGGCCTGAACCAGGGCCGGACGCGAGAGGTCTCTGCCGCCGATCGCCTCCACGAGGACACGGCGGTGCTCTGCCCAAGCCGGGCAGACCTCCACCGTATGCTCCACCGTGTCCTCCGGGCGATCCACACAGTGGTGACACCCGGACGTTTCCTCCCGCCTTATCCGACACAGGAACCTCCCGAAGCTGCCGTGTCCGGTGAGGACCTGCGTCAGGCGGAAGGTGAGGACGCCTTGGCGCCTCTCTAGCCACTCCTCAAAGAGGGGACTTATCGCCGCAATCGTGGCGTGCCCAGCACTGGGTTGCGACAACCGTACTTTCCATGACGCCATGAGATCCCGCCGGAGCTCCGTCCGCTGTGCCGCGATTTCTCGCGGCAGCGGACTAACGCCCCGGCGTTTCGCCTCCTCGCGCCACTCCCATACGTGCGCGAGGACTTTTGCCTCCAGATCCCATGGCGGCAATCCGGCAAGGATGCTCGCTGCCTCACAGGAGACCGTGCGGTATCCCCGGACCATCCGGATGGCCATGACCCTTTGGGCCGCGCTCAACCGGCGGGCTGGCCGCAGCGCCAGAGAGCGCGCCCATACAGGAGCCCCGTAGAGGGCCATGGACCGCACGACCCCCGCGTAGAGCCTCCGGCAGGAGGCGTTTGGACCCCCTAGATTGGGAGAAAAGTTACCTTGACTTTAGGTTAGTAATAGAAATAACCAAACTGCTATTATTTCATATTTAATAGAATCTACCTAATAGATTAATGGTGAATCAAAACGCACTTGTAGAAGTACCTATCGTAGCGTCAAGACTGGTTTCAACGTGTTTTAAATTTGAAGTTCGTATTCGTCCCTGTGTTAAACCTTCTTCACTTGCGAAAATTAACTATTCCTAAAGTGTATTTGCATAAACTGAAAAACACGTATTAATTATCGAACGACAAGGTAAGTGAAACGTGAAACTAAATTACTTGAATCTTGTGATGTGAACAAAAATAAAATATTAGGTGGTTATTAACATTAGGTGGGCGGTATTTTATCACTAGAGACTTAAGTAAAATACTATGCTAATTATTTTTCTGAGTTTGATTAAACGCATTGACTTCTTGAATTACCTACTGTTATTAAGTTTGATGACATGTTTATTGCAATAGTGCATTTAAATGAAATACGTTATGGGTGGTTATGCCTAAATCTTAAATTTCCTTCTCGGATTTTTTTCTTTTTTTAGTGCTTTAACTTTTGTTTGGGTGGCGGTTTATTTCACTTCCAGAAAATTGAGGAGATGGCTGAACTTATACCATCCAATGCTTTAGTTAACTACTCTGATTCTACACATTGCTCGTCTATCGACCAAAACTCTGAAGAAGAAAAGGATTATAGTGGATGTGACTCTGACCAGTCTTGGTATATTCCTATCAGAAGAAAGAAGAAAAGGCAAGTATTTACAAGTATGGATGACTACACTTGCCCATCCACGTCTGCTATACAAATTCCTACGACGATAATTGAAAGTTCGGACTCAACCAAAGAAAGTTCTGATAGCACAGAAGAGGAAGACTCAGGTATCGTAGGTAAAAAGGGTATGCGGAAGAAACGACCACTACCAAAAAAACTAAAAGAAAGGTCGGAGAGGTGGTCTGGAAAAGGAAAATATGTCAAACCTAATCCCTGCTTAGGTAAAAAATGCGGGAATGACTGCGCTAATAAGTTTACTGAAATTGAGAGAAACTGCGTTCATGAACTCTATTGGGGTCTTGGATCCTTACAAAGACAAAGAGATTTTATTTTATCTTGTATTAAGGAATGTGAAATCGGTCGAAAAAGAGCAGAAAGTGATCGTCGAAAAATAAGTTACAATTATTACTTACCAAAGGGTTCTGAGTCGGTTAAAATTTGTCAACAGTTTCTTTTGAAAACCCTTGATATATCGCAAATGACATTGCGTTACACTAAATCGCATAAAATTGCAAGTTTCATGTCAAAATCTGACCAACGCGGCAAAAGCACGCCTGTAAATAAATACCTACAGTCAATCTCAAACTCAAAACGTCAATAATTTTATAAAAAAGTTGCCTGCCGTTCAATCACATTATTGCAGAAACAAAAGTAACAAATTGTACTTACCAACTGAATTTAGGGATGTGACCTATTTATATAGAAAGTTTTATTTAAGAGACGACGATATGAAAGAGTTAGGTGCAGTAAGTTATCAAAAGTTTAGAAAAATATTTAAGACTGAATTTAACTTAGGGTTTCACTTATCAAAGAAAGATAAATGTGATCAATGTGAGAGAATAAAGAATTTGAATGATGAAGAAAGAAAAACAGCGATAGAATCAGATGCTTACAAGGCTCACATTAAGGACAAAGAAATATCATTAAAGCTATTTCTAGAGGATCAAAAAAGAAGCAAAGACAACAGAAACTTTTTGTGTGTGAGCTTTGACCTCGAAAACACCTCACGGTCAAAGCGTAAATTTCTACTATACTCGAAAGCTTGCCTATTATAATGAAAGCATTTATGAAAACGGTACCAGATCTGTATTTTGTTATCTTTGGAACGAAACGGAAGCGAAAAGAGGGTGTAATGAAATCTGTACTATTCTCTTTAAATACCTTAAAATGGTTGACGAGAGAAGGACTCAAAATGAAGTTGCATTATACTGTGACAGTTGCGCAGGACAAATTAAAAATAAAGCCATGATTGTAATGCTATATTATTTCATGCAATATCATGCGAGTTTTGTTGAAAGGCTGACTATAAACTACCTCATTCCTGGACATACCATGATGCCAGTAGACTCTGTGCATGCAACAATAGAAGGATTTGTACAGAAAAGAACCATTTACGCACCATCTGAATGGCAAACTTTGATTGGAAATGCTCGGACTAATCCCAAAAAATATGAGACAATTCTTTTAAAAAATAATGAAATTAAAGATTGGAATTCCTATGCTACAGCCTTCTTACCAATCAAAATTAAAATACAAACAAGCAAGCTGCGTAACGCTAGATTTGAAAAAGGCGACAAGTTCTATCTTAAATACGACTATGATGGACCCGAACAAGCTGTTGATGTGTCTCTTATATTGAGGTCTCGGCAGAATCAACAAGCTATTCGTGAACCTAAAACAGCTTACACTGAAAAAATTCCCATCTCGAAAGCTAAATACGAAGATTTAAAGAAAATGTGCGAAATAGGTGTCATACCAGAAGTATAGGTACACAAAATAATATCTGGATTTGCCCTGCGACAGAAACACAAGAGACGTTTTACCCGAGACTGATGAAGACGAGGACTGATTTATGTCTCTTTTGTATTTCATTTTATTAAAAAAGCTAATTCACTTAGAAGTACTTAATGTTGTTTTTTTTTACTTTTTCGTATTTCTGACTGTTTGTCCTTCTCTGTCTGGCATGGTAACTCGTAAAAACAGTTAAAAAAAATTACAAAAAAATATTTTTACTATTTCATGATATTTAAGAATGATCGTAATCAACATACTCATATCAGCTCTACCTAATAACAGTTATCAGTTTTAACGTAAGCGACAAATGTTTGTGATTATAGAGTACCGAGTCAAATCTTAACATTTGAATTAATAGGGAGGTGCTCATATAACACCAAGTGAAAATGTCAAATTGCTGCTATCAATATTTTGAGAAATATTTAAAAAAAACCTTCTCCTGTAAAATATGCAAAATGGCGGTTACGATCTTCTTCCTGAAAAGGCTCGATATGAATACCTTTAACGGGTTTATCTCAACCACCAATTGTCACCACCCCGATTTTAAAATGATCTACTATTAAATAATTCCTCTATGTATATTAGCGAAGAATCCGGGTACCTTTCCTACCTACCTTTGAAATAGCGATATTCCGTTACATTCAACGAACAGGGTAATGTTGCGGTGGTGGTGCTGTAGCAAGCTCTGTAAAACCAGCAGCACCTCGATGTTCCTCTGACTGCATCTTTGAATGCACTGCAAAATTTTTTATTAGGTAAGTGTCATAGTGTGCTTGGCCGAAGTTGACCATAGGATTCTACCAAAAGACAACTTCGGCCAAGATGCCGAAAGTTAAAAATTGTTAGTTTTTGGTCTAGGGCTACTTGAGTCGTGCGGATGGCGGTAGCCTCGTCAATATGAATGAGACAGAGTATAACTTACCAATGGAACAAGGTGCGTACAGTAGCTTTGATTAGCGTCAACACCGCGACACGATTCAGCGAGACTTCGGCAAAGTGCACGCCACGCGTCCTGATGCTGGAAATATTGATTACCTAATATTTATATTAGTAGAATTTATATCCCAATATAGTTGAGAAAAGGCTAGTTGATGGCGATTTATATCCACCCAAGTTTATGTACAGTCAACAGCACACCAGGTTATACGAAACTGTTAAATTTCTCCAAATTTAAACCTTAAAATGTTGATGGTTAAGTTCAAAATCTAATGAGAAAATTTGAGTTTGTGGTAACTTGATGTGCTGGCGACTGTACGTTAGTTAAACAATGTTAATAACATCATCAACCAAAAGACTTGACTACTGAGGGCCTTCGCGCAGAGATATAAATCTTGTCCTGGGGCTCCCGAAAAGTGGCCACAACCCGAAAACGTCGGCCCCATACTGGCTTTCAGATTTACTAGTGCAAAAAATAATGAATTAACGTATTAATGAATTACCATCATGCCGGTAGTAAAGAGATCACACATGGTAGCTAAACAACCACTGCTTCTGATCATATTCCTTGCATACGCGACAAGGCTGTTTTTCTTATGACTGTCTTCCTCATTGCCGTACAAAAGGGCCGAGAGAAAATTAAACGCAACTGTAGTTTGTCTTGGAGGACAATTCCCTATGATTTTAGATATTTTGTCGTAGATGGGGTTGAATGTAACGATTGCCTCAATATTATCATCCTGCAAAAAAAGGTATTTTAATTGAAAGAACATTATTCTACATATTGTCATAAATAAATGTAACTAAAATTGTTTCAAATTACATTTAACATTAAATAGGCCGATAAGATTGAGAATAATTTAACTTGCATATCGACGTCTGTACTACTATTTAATATTTCCAGTAATCCTGGCAAATTGAACGCCTTTCCATTTTTCATTGAAGACACCACATCCTGTAATTAAATGTAGGTTGTAGGTGGATCCGCAGTGACCCGCAAAATTCAATCTTTCTTACAATTTGCAGGTCAGTGTCAGGTTGTATCTTGATCAAAGTATGATTCGCGACCATAACAATAATTATTATGAAAGTATGTGTATTTACAGAATTACAATCATTAATACATCTCTCTAAGTTAGATTTAAGGATATAAGATAAGGATGTTAGAAACAAATATAACTTATAGACAGATGTTTATGTATGTTGAGCACAAAGAAATAATAAATTAATAGAATGTTAGGAAGAAATGCATAAGCATAAGTAGGTACTACGTTAGCAGCAGTATAGCCATATTATGGGAAAGACCGTGGATTCACCTTTAATATTGCATACTGGTTACTCTTCTTATGTTCCATTGTTTCATACAACAAACGATTTACAACCATTACCATTTAATTTAAAAAAATATGTCAAAATCTGCACAGCACATTTCAAAAAAAGCTAACTTTTACCGCCAATTGTATTTTTTTTTACAGTTGCTTAGAAATTATTGCAGCAGATCACAGTCTTTTAAGAGATGTTTAAATAAGCGTTTAGTCGATTTTCCATTGGTTGAAAGTCACATAAATGACCGAGTTTTGATAATGATATTGCATTTTTTCTGTTTTAAGCATGCACTCATCTTTTGTCTAGCCTTTTCTCCAGTATGTTTGGGTCGGCTTCCAGTCTAAACGGTTGCAGCAGAATACCAGTATTTTTCATGGAGTGATTGCCTGTCTCACCTATACTAGTATTTTTATCTCACGAAGCGCCACGCGCTTTACTTGTGAAACGGTAGGTTACCAAGTGTACAACTACAAACACGCTATGAATGTGAGTGATAGCGCAGGAGCTCTTGGCACAGAGTAAAAACGGACCGTTTACTCTGTGCTCTCCGTACCGTCCAAGACATTAAGTCAGAAGTGTGAGTGTCAGAACACAACACGCAAACACACACAGTGTTTGGGTGTTGTGCTCTGACGCTACTTATCTTCACGCACGCATTCACAGTGTATTTGTACGCTCGGTTACCACAAGTAAGCGCGCTTCACTTCTTGAGATAAAAATATTGTATCTAGAGACTGGGTAACCCGATACCTATTGGTGAGACATTCGGGCTTCTGAATACCCGTAATTAATCCGTAACCATTAACAACTCTCAAAGATCTATTAATGACAGCCCGAACCAACTGCTAAACGTGCTTTCTCTTCGTGTCGGTATGAAATATTTAGTCCGGACCGACCTCGGCATGAAATAGATGGTCCGTTCCGACCTCGGCAAGCGTTGCTTAACCTTTGATTGACCTATCTGTGCGGCTTTAACTTAGCCATGAGCACCTTTTTATGCACAACACTACTGAACCATAAACCTGGTCTTTAGATCTGTGCCGCCGCTCTCGCTGCACGCGTCAAATTGTCAAGTGTGTGTATCTGTCAATGTCAAATCACTTCATATTTTCTAACCAATTTATGTTGGAGTGTTTAGTTTTCTGTTTTATTTGGTGAAAACTAACGACAAGAAATTAGTAAATATCCTAAGAACTAAATAGACACGTACGTGTGTGAGCATGGATGTTGGAGAACTGCTTTCATTTAAGGTAAATAATATTAAGTCCACAAAAGCTTCGAGTAAAAAACTCTAGATTTGTTTCACTCGTTTTACTTTTTACAGACTACCGCACGGACTCTATCCAACATTATCTGAGCATTACCTTTATTGTTTATTGTTACCAAACAGCCCACACCAACGCCCAAGAGACCGAATGAAGATGACAGTGGGGACTCGGATGATGATGGCGCGAAGGCTTCAAAAATGCGGCGAATGGCGAGATCTAAAGCCGACCATCGTGTGTTAATGCCATTGAGTACAACCCTGCCAAAGGAACCCACCATCACAGACAAGGAAAGAGAAGATATTCTGCGATTTGTTGAAACTGAAGCAACTGAGGTAAGTAATCTTGATCTTGTTCAAGTTGTTTACAATACCTTTGCTTTGAGCACGATACAACACATTTTTTTTTAGTACGCTCTTTGCCTCGATTTGGAATACTGTAAAAAGAGGTCTGATTGTTTAATAAAAATCTAAAGATTTATTATTTTTAGGGAGACATTCTTGATGATACTGCAGTTAAGAAATTAGTATTGAATTTCGAAAAGAAAACTCTGAGGAACAGAGAGATGAGAATTAAGTTTCCAGATCAACCAGAGAAGTTTATGGACAGTGAAATAGATTTACATGAAGCGCTACAGGTAGGCAGCATAATTACCTTTACTTTTAAAGTATAATGCCATCCTACAAAGTTTGATCGTTTTGATTTATTGTTACACATGCACATATTATTAAAGTTTTGTGCAAAGGAGCCAGTGGGAATACTCAGTTACGTATCAGTCTGCTATTTAAACACACAGGGCCTAACAATCTTTGTGAAGTGGCATAAGTTGCCTATAAGACCAATCAATCAAAAGTAAGGATTTTTATTTACATTTGTTTTCAGGAGCTGAGTGCAGTAGCAACTGTACCGGACCAGTACCCCTTATTGGTAGACCTGAAATGTATAAACTCACTGTTGGAGTTGTTGTCACATGATAACACAGATATATCTACTAAAGTTGTGCATTTGCTACAGGTATGTCTACTTTTTGGGTACAGTCCGCTTCAAACTTTATGGCGGCTCGGAACATGTGGCGAGTCTCTGCGCAGTAACAAACCCATGTGTCAGCGTGGGTGAGGGGTGGGGTATTGCACAGCGAGTAGCGGACTTCAGAGCCACCATTAAGTTTGAGATGTACTATACTCATTAACAGTTATATTCTTATTTAAGGTGACATTATCAAAAGACTTATGACTGGCTTATGGTCTTATGTAACTAACTAACTTTATTTTATTTATTTATCTATAGCCTTTTCCAGAGTGACAGTTGTAGTTGTTGTTGGGATGTTTAATATCAGTTCTGAGTCTGCCTGCCCATTGGCAAAAGCCTCTTCCAACCCCTTTCAGTTCTCTCTGTAATTGCCTGTTTAGTCCATATATTTCTAGGCATCCTCACAAAGTCTTCCTGCCACCTTTCAAGGGTTTCCCTTTCTTTCTCTTCTCCTCCCTATGGTACCATAGGGTTACTTTTTTGTTCCATTTCTCTTCTCCCCCCTCACAGTGTGTCCAGTCCGTCTCCATTTTAATCTTCTCAGTTTTAATACTACATCTTGTGTTTTTGTTGCCTTCCTGATTACTCAGTCATTGGTTCTTTCTATCTTTCTTTCCCCATCATACTCCTTTCCATGCTGCGCTTACACTTTTGAAAGAAAGAAAGAAAGAAAAAGAAAATAGATCTATTTGTCTCAGAAATACGTGCACATAAAAGCTATGGGTAATTCTTATAAATAATAAAACAAAAACAGATTTACACAGAGAGACACAGAACATATACATATAGTCGGCATCTGCATGCCGTGACTGTGTCAAGTAGGCTTCCACTCAGCATGATGCTGTGCTATGGGGGACCCACAGCAAAGTGCTGATTTTTAAGCACTGGTTTTGAAATTTTGTCTGTTGGGTTTTGGTCATGGTCCATGTCTGGCATCCTTAAGTTAGTATAGGAAGGATGCTAGTGTTGAAAAGTTTTCTTTAAGCAGAGGTCTTTATTTTCTTGTCTTTCATTATTTTTTGGTAGGACCATTATTTTGTCCATGTATGCCCTATTCGTGTTTCTATCTCATTGCTGGATATGTTATTTGTTGTGATTTTTTGTCCTAAATGAGTATAATTTTCTACATAATCAAGTGTGATGTTATTTACTATGATTGTTTCATTTGCTCTGTTGGTCATTGCTGTAGTTTTTGATATGTTCATATTTAAGCCTACATTTTTGCTGTGTGTCTAAGTCAATCAACATTTCTTGCAGTTCTTAGAACAAGTTTGCAAGTAAGATGATGTCATTGGCAATTCTGTAAACGGTATTAACCATCAATTTTTAAGCCATGGTTGGTCCACTCAAACTGTCTGAAAACATCTTTTAGCACTGTTGTGAAAAGTTTTGGGGTGAGAGAGGGTCCCGTTGTCATTTTACTGTTGCAGTACTGCCTTTGTATATGTATGTGTTACATTATTCTGATGCATTTTTCTTCGACTCCTTGCTTTTTCAAGGTGTTCCAGATCCTGTTGTGTTCTAAGAAGTCGAAGGTTTTGCTGTAGTCCACAAAGCTACTATAAAGTGATAGATGGTATGCCTTGTACTTTTCAAAAATTTGCTTCACCACATAGACATGGTAACTACCGAGTACTCGCTTCTGAAATTCTCTGGGTTGGTTTTCGTCTAGTACTTCTGTAATGCAACTCAAAATAATTTTAGAAAAAACTTTATATATATTAGACATTAGACATAATGGACGATAGATGCCTACATCAGTTGTATCTCCTTTTTTAGGGTTCCGAAGTAAACAAGGAACTCTTATAGTTTCGCCATGTCCGTCTGCCTGTCTGTCTGTCCCTGCTGTAGCTCAGAGACGCTTAGTACTAGATAGCTGTAATTTGGCATAGGTATACATATAATACATATTAATTACATTTGCTTTTAATGCCATTATGTGTTGCACTTTCATCCTGTAACCTTAGCGTTTCTTCTGATATTTTGTTTGCTGCCGCAGCTCTTGTTTTAGGTATTTTCTGACAATGCAGATTTTGCAAGTACCTAATCGTATTTTCTTTGAAGCTCTCTGTAGATGTTGTTAAGTTTTGAAGTTGCTTTTGTAGTTTTATTGATAGTAGCTGCATTTCACCGATTGTTAATTTCGATGAAGTTTTTATGTAGTGTCTGCAATGTTTTCCTGGGTTTAATTTTGGTTTCGCTCTTACCATTCGGTGGTTAGGGCCGAAACACATGACCGCGTTGCGGCGCCGCGCCGCGCCTTTTAAATCGGCAGTGACGCCCGCCGCTACCTAGAATTTTATATATTTTGAAACCCGCTTAATAGTTCTTCAAATGATGATATACCGTACTCATTCTAAAGTAGGCGAAACATTTTTTTACATATATCTTTATGCTTCGTATTTTCGAGACAAGTACTCGCCATCGGGATTCATAGCCTTATTAAATGGATGTCATCTGCTGTGTCATGGTGGATCTTCTTTGTCGTTTATTTAAAATAGAGTAATATCTTCTTAATAATAAATAAGCAATAAGTTTATTACGATCCATGGCAGAGAGACGTCTATCCTCACTCAAAAATCACAAGGAACTGGTAATCCTACAGTACCACAATAAAACGCTCTTTTTCGCGACGCCGCAACGCAACGTTAAGTAACGCGTTGCGTTGCGGCGCGGTTTCGCAACGTGGTTATGTGTTTCGGCCCTTAGTGTTAAAGTTTAGATTACATATTATTCCAGTCGTCAAATGATTTCCGTCTGTTGGAAAGAACGAAATCTATTTGATTTTTATATCTGTCATCAAAGGAAGTCTGATATGTCCATGTCCATGAATTATTACTATTCTTCTTGTACACACTGTACAAGACTGTAAGGTTGCGTTCGTAGCAAATATTTATTAGTTTGTTGCCATTCTAACTAACTATACATACATACATATATACAATAAGTTAATTATGAAAATAATAATACTTGTATGATTATGCATATTTTATAAAACATCCATGTCTTCCATATAATGGACCAATATTTTGAAGGAATTCACCGATGTGGATATACTCCATGAGAGTGAAGAGGGTGCCGATGAGCTGATCAATGCTCTGGCAGAAGCAGAAGCACCAGCTTTGTTGTTGCACAACCTGGCGCGCCTTGATGAAACAGTGCCTGATGAGAGAGATGCTGTACACGACACTCTAGGTAACGATAAGATGCCAACTAAAGTGATCCATGATAACAGATTGTGCATCTTTGAATTTGATCAAGAACAATCTGTTTTCTTGGTTTCACTTTTATCCTACTGCATTTCATGTCCGATGCTCTATCATTACTTCTTTTTAATAAAATACACAATTTACAGGTATCATAGAAAACCTAACAGAATTTAGGATTGAATTGAGTTCAGAAGTCGCTAAACAGGGTTTTATGCAATGGATACTCAAAAGACTGAAGGTAAGCATCATTATGGTCAACTTAACTTTAAAACTATAGCTCTTTTAATGCATTTTGCATAAATATTTCTGTTTATTTTCACAGTTAAAAGTGCCTTTTGATGGCAACAAATTATATGCCACAGAAATTTTATCAATTTTGTTGCAAAATACTCCAGAGAACAGAAAATTGTTGGGAGAACTTGATGGCATTGATGTTTTATTGCAACAGCTGGCGGTAAGTGGCCATATATTATTTGTAGCAGGAACGAAATTATATCCCGTTTCGATTCGACTGCAATGCCTTCAACACGAAAGTAAGTAGGTATAATAGCCGGGAAACTTCTTGAACAAATAGCGCCGATTTTGCAGGTCCCACCTCGGTCTTGTGTGATGGACGGACGGATAATGTTTGCACAGCTTCTTGAGATTATGCCCTAATACAAAACAAAAGATGGATAGTTTCTTCAAACATTTTCTATTAAATAAAATATTCTTCGCAACAGTTCTACAAACGTAACGACCCGGCCGGGGCTGAGGAACAAGAGGCTATGGAGAACATGTTTGACTCGTTGTGTTGCGCGCTCATGGAGCCGTCCAACCGCGACCGCTTCCTGCGCGGGGAGGGGTTGCAGCTCATGAATCTTATGCTCAGGTATAGTTTTGAAAATGGCCGTTATACGTCTGAATTAGTTTGTCTTATTGATCTCCATACTTTCAGCTACTCTCCTCAAATTACATTTATTTTGTAAATCGTGAATCCATGGTACGAAAACAACGGCTGGCAAAAGGCCATGAACATATTTTAAATTTTTAAATTAAAGGACATGAAATTGGACATAAACAATATCGCGTCGGAAACTTCTCGCGCGCGTCCCGCTTTATGCTGCGGTGTACGAATTGATTCCCTACCCTACCCTATTATCCAAGAATGAAAATGTACTTCATAAAAAACTTTTGTTTTAGGGAAAAAAAAATGTCTCGGAATGGGTCACTGAAAGTGCTCGACCATGCACTCGCCGGTCCCGAAGGTCGCGACAACTGCAATAAGTTTGTAGACATTTTAGGACTACGCACCGTGTTCCCGTTATTCATGAAAACTCCTAAACGGAAGAGAATATTAACAGTTGATCAACATGAAGGTTCGTAACGTCGTATGATTTAATTCGTATCATCTATAATATTTGAAATACACATAATATTGTAAATTATCTATGTCGAAATGCCAATTTAACCGATTTCGCGACATTAAACACATTATCAAAAGCAAAATTCACAATATTTTGCTACGTATTTTTTTCAGCTTATTATAACTTACATTCGTTTTTTTTTTCAGAACATGTTGTTTCTATAATCGCCTCAATGTTACGCAATTGCCAAGGCAGTCAAAGACAACGGTTACTAGCAAAGTTCACTGAAAATGACCTTGAAAAGGTGGACAGGCTCCTAGAATTGCATTTCAAGTATATGGACAAAGTGGATCGCACCGAAAAAGAAATGGAGGTAATTACTATCAACCGTTTTTCTACAAAGTAGCAACCAATTGCACTTACCGACGACACCCAATCCTATAGATACTGGTAGAAACTGGATCATACTACACCCCTTTAAAGTTTGTGTAGTTGTTTACCAGATATTTAATATTTTACTGATACATATTTGTTGGGCGATACTGTGTGAGCGAGAGCGACTGTATGTGAGAAGGAAAGAGGAATTGGAAGTTAGCGGTGTGCACAATTTTTACGAGATTGATACACATTGATGCGCAAATTGATCATCTACCAAATGCAATTGAAGCAATTGATAATAATTACTACAATAAAAAATAAAAATAATGTTGTATGTGTTATGTTATTTAAGATAGTTTAATTAAGGACCATGCTACCGCATTAGGAATTTCCTGTAATGATAGCAGTGTTTGTGATAAATAAATAAATAAATTGCAATTGATCTTTTCGGGGACCTTTTGGAAATTATAAATTTATAAGACAAAGTAAAGGGATGCGAAAGGAAACGGACAATTGCAATTGTACATTTTTAGGTAATTGATACACATTGATGCGCAAATTGTGGTGCCGGACGTAAAGAATAGCACCATCCTATTTCTTATTTCTTGCCGTGGGTGTCGTAAAAGGCGACTAAGGGACTTGCTAGAGAATGGGCAGCAGCGTTCTCTATGCATTTTAATATCATACCGCGATCGCCAACCCGAGTGCCAAGCGATTATGAATCAAACCCCCCCCCCCCCCCCTACCGCTCAATTACAAGCACTACGAAAAACGGCCCCTTGTACCCGGTGGCCCGCCTACCCATGGTTACGGTAGCGGTCAAGGCTACAGTGAGCCGGCTACTACAATCACCGAAAACTGGACCAGGCAACATATAACACGCGTACACTCCGGACGGACGAGAAGATCATCGAACTCGAGGAAGCATTGAGCAGGTTACGATGGGGTATAGTAGGGTTATCTCACGTCTGAAGAGAGGGGAGGACTCCGATCAAGGTGGCGTACCTTTTACTCAGAATATCCGCAAGATATTCGCTGAAGGTGATACAGGTTTACGCCCCGGCCTCGTCACATCCCGACGATGAGGTGGAGACCATGTATAAGATATTTCCAGAGCCATGCGTGGCTCTAAAACTCACTTCACCGTTGTCATGGGCGACTTCAACGCCAAACTAGGAAAACGAAGCGATGATGAGCTGCGAGGAGAGCAATTTGGAGTTGGACTTCGGAATCACCGGGGTCACCTATTGGCCAATTTTATGGAGAAGGAAATCCTCTTTATGATGAACTCCTTCAATAACGTGAGCACAAAAAGTGGACCTGGCAGAGCCACGATGGTGCAACAAAAAATTAGATCTCTCTGTGATCAACGCCGTGAAAACCGGAAGTGATAACCGCATGGTAAGAGGCACATTGAACTTAAATATCAAGCTGGAAAAATCTCGACTGATGAAATCTACGCTCCGCCCAGCATCGATCCAAGTCCAAAATCCCGAGAGCTTTCAGCTCGAACTCAGTGCCTAGGGAGTTCTGTGGACGCTTATAACGATGGGTTCGTGAAAACTGTACATACGGTCGGATAAGATCTTCAAGACCGGCGTACGAATAGAAACAAGAAGCTCTCTGATACTTCTATACAGCTCATGGAGGAGAGCCGCGAGATGATCCTACAGTCATCAGACGATGCGCTCAAGTACCGCCAGCTCAATATACGGATCTCTTTGATTCTCTTTTAAGTCCTTGAAAAGCGACCTTCGCCGCTTTAATGCAGACCGCATTAAGGACGCGATAGAGCGGAATAAGGGCTCCTGCAAGGTCTTTGCAAGAGATCTGTCTATTGGGCAGAGCCAGCTTACGATACTGAAGACCGATGATGGCAGGATCGTAACCGCCAAACCTAAGCTGTTGAAAGAGATCCAGAGGTTCTATGGAGACTTGTACACGTCAACAATTAACCCCGGTACGAATCTGGCATTCTGGATTGATCCGACACTACTCCGAAGACATCGCGGACCTCAGCGTGTGCAGGGTTAGGATGGCTCTGAAGCAGCTCAAAACAGCAAGCTCGGGCTGATCACGTAATTATGGCCGATTTCCTAAAGGCTGGCGGAAAACCCATTCTCAAGGCCCTCCAGTAGCTGTTTGATTCCGTCATACTCGGGGGCAAAATGCCACAGGCATGGAACAGAGGTGTGGTGATACTTTTGTTTAAGAAGGGCGATAATACCCTCCTTTAAGAATTATAGGCCCATCTCACTTCTGAGCCATGTCTACAAGCTGTTTTCAAAAGCCATCACGAACCGTCTCGCGCGGAGTTTTGACGACTTCCGGCCTCCCGAACAAGCCGGATTCCGTAAAGGCTTTAGCACCGAAGACCACATACATACGCTGCGGCATGTTATACAGAAGACCGAAGAGTATAACCTCTGCTTAGCGTTTGTAGACTACGAGAAAACCTTCGATTCGATCGAAACGTGCTGCACTGCAGTCTCTTCAACAGTACCGAATCGATTATTGTTACATCGAGGTGCTGAAGTATCTGTACGAAAACGCCACTATGTCAGTCCGACTCCAGAAGAAGACCTCGAACCTATCCTTCTGCAGCGAGGTGTGAGGCTGAGAGACGTTATCTCTCCGAAACTGTTCACCACTGCACTGGAGGATGTCTTCAAGGTTCAGGATTGGAAAGGGCTAGGCATCAACATCAATGGCGAATACATCACTCACCTTCGGTTTGCCGACAACACAGTTGTCATAGCTGATACTATGGAGGACCTCAGTATAATGCTCGATGACCTCGGTAGAGCTTTCAAAAGAGTTGGTCTTAAACTAAACATGGACAAGACAAAGTTTATGTCAAATGCCCATGCAACACCCACTCTCATGAAGATCGGAGACGCTACACTCGGAAGTTTTGGACGAATATATTCGACGATTGACCTCTTACTCGAAGTTGGACCTACCTAACTGGACAGCTTGTACTAGCAAGCTGTCCAGTTAGGTAGGTCCAACTTCGAGTAAGAGGTCAATCGTCGAATCCGGCAAGGGCGATCGGCTGAGCAACGGTCGGGAAGCTACGCAATATCTTCTCGTCCCACATACCGCAGTGTCTCAAGACGAATGTCTTTGACCAGTCAGTGACCAGACCTATGGCACTGAAACGTGGGCGCTCACAATGAGCCTCATTAGAAGGCTAAGAGTCACCCAAAGGGCAGTGGACCGCGAGAGCTATGGTTGAAGTTTCCCTACGTGATCGAATCAGAAATGAGAGATCCGCAGGCGACCCAAAGTAATCGACATAGCCCGAGGAATTGCCAAACTTAAGTGGCAGTGTACATTGCTCGCTGAACAGGTGGCCGATCGGGCCGAAAGTTTCTTGAATGGCGACCTCGTACCGGAAGACGTAGCGTTGGAAGGCCTCCAAAAGGTGGACCGATAACCTTGTGAAGGGCGCAGGAATCCGCTGGATGCGGGAAGCACAGAACCGAAGTGTCGCCTATGTCCAGCAGTGGACGTCTTTCGGCTGAAATGATGATGATGCGCAAATTGATCGTCTACCGAATGCAATTGACAATACTTTTTTTTATTCTAAGTATTTGTTCACAGCAAGAAGGAGACGAGTTAGATGATGATGCGCAGTACCTAAGGCGTTTGTCTGGGGGACTCTTCACATTACAACTTATTGACAGGATTATTTTGGAGGTGAACTTTATTAATTTATTCGTTTTTTTTTTTCTTTGTAACTGCTATAATAATTGGCCACGCTATAGTAACTCGCCACTCATAAAAGAGACGTAGGAACAAGGTAATGTGAACTAAAACGAAAATACAATAGATACAGGGATATTTTTTGTCCTTTACATTCATGGGCTGGCTTGCATTACCTTGTTTTTATTACCGCTTTTGTTATGAGTGGTCAGTTACTATAGTGTGGTCAATTACTTTAGCAGTTACCCTACATGTTTTGTTTTACTTTCCTTACAATTTTTTGTTGTTATTAGGTTTGTACTGCGGGCTCGTCGTCAGTAAAGCAGCGCGTACAGCGTGTGCTGTCTCTACGCGGAGGATCACTCAAGATTATTCGACACGTAATGAGAGGTAAGTCGCGTATTTACTACGTGTTCAATTCCAAACACCGGTTGCGTGAAATCATACCACTACGTCGTCATCATGAGCCTATACGAGTCGACTTCTGAACGAAGGACATTGATATTCTTTACATTGATTCTCGACCATTCTAGTTTGTTACAACCACACGAAAATCGTTTGAAACTTCATTGGTGCCGGTCATTTCTAATGATTCTAAATGGTCGACCTAATAATGCTCCTATTGTTACAGAGTACGCGGGTAACCTCGGCGACGCCGGCAGCGAGGAGTGGCGCCAACAGGAGCAACAACATATATTGCAACTTGTAGATAAATTCTAAATATTATACTGTCTTCTACTATTAAACTAGTTTGTTTTATTGTTAAAATATCAACACTCGCATGTGACTAAAAGAGTGATGAATATAAATGTTGAGGGGTGGAGAGGGTGAAGAATGCTATAAAGGTTAAGGGAGTGAATGATAGCGTGACGTCTGACAGGGGAGAATGAAAGAAGACGTGTTGCGCCGACCTCAAATAGCAAGGGACAAGGGCAGGAAGGTGATGATCAACATTCAACACACTCAACTGAGAATAACTACCTAGTTGTAGTTTGGGAAATACTAAATATTATTGGTTATTATGCCATGACATGTCATGCAAGGTAGAAGGAGAAGTGTAATTTGAGGCTAAATAAAAAATACAGGTAACAATCGAATAACTTTATTATATGCATATTAAATTGAAAATTATAATAATAATTATAAAAACTCACTAACAGTGACCAATAAAATACTACATAAAAATAATTCTGCATCTAAATAAAATGATGCTCAACTTTTCTTTTTCAATAAAGATATACGTAATTTGGAAAAATAAAATTGTGCTAACATAAGATACTTCGCTTTCATAAATTTGTAATTCTCTAAGCCCTGGGTTCAATAAGGAACTCTTCAAATTAAATCTAAGTGACCATTACACCAACAGAATAATTATACATAAGTGGTAGAAATTGACGATCGATTGTTTAGTTGTTGCCTACAACATTCCAAAAATTCTCGTCTCTATTAAATGTCCGTAAAGTGCCACGAATATTGGTTGAAAGTGTGCAACATGGATTTGGACTTAAAATGCTACACTGGTCCAAACACACGCATACTGTACGTAGGTAATATTTCATAGTAATAATACCTATTAAACTTTACATTTTATATCCCACTATTCACTAGCTTTTCATTTCATGAAAACAACTATCTAAAAATTACTAGTCATATGAACTAACTAGTATTTAATTATTAACCTATTGATTTCTGCCAAAACTGAAACTTGTGGTTGGATCTCACCAAGGCGTTTTGTTCCAACGCATCTTCCGTTGCCTTGAGGTTCATTGCGTGTAGTTACATGCCCGCTACAAGGTACGGTCAACGCATGCGTAGCCCAGACGCACAACTGACTTGCATTGACGCACTCCTCAAACACAACTAGGTCAGTCGTGCGTTTGCGAACCTTTATGTCATTTTATATAAAGCAGTCGAAGTTTGATGCGATGGCTAGCTGATAATTGACTTTATCGCTTGTATATTTAAATAGGATGTTGCTTTGTCGAGGACATAAAAAGTAATGTTTCAGTTTTGATCGAGACCAGAATTTCATCGGACAATATTTCAAATTGAAAGAAGTTTTAACAGGTCCAGTATCTGTTCCCATCACAAAATTTGTCGAAAACTTTAAAAGTTCTGCTGACGGTTTATAAAATTGTGACAAGCTTTATATCACCCTCTTCAAAATTTCCTACTTTTCTCTTCACCATTCACAACCATTCTTTATTCTTTTCATTGTACATATTTACAAGTTGCGTGAGTTCGTCTATTTAACATACATGGCAATTTGTTATACACTGCCCTGGAAATGTTTTAGCTAATACTGCTGTAAATGCAAAATAGCGCAAAAAAAAATTGTGCGCCATAGTGTGTATCTAAAAATATTAAGTATTTAAACTAAATAAAACAGCATGAAGAAAAAGAAACCTTAGCCAAACATCAAGAAATATATTCTAATAAAACTTGCAGATTTTATAAATAACAATAACAAATTCCTCAAATCCTGTAAATTAATAAACCTTGACCTATAACTAGAACATCGATAAGTACCGTGGTTGCTCTAAGTGAAACTAATGTTTTATTAAAGTTACCTCTACATTATACTACATGCATCCTATTTGCAAGCTGAACTCATTTAGCAGAATATTGAAAGTATCACAAAACTAATAAACATAAAAACTGTTAGTTTATCTCCTTTGCATCACACTGACTCACGATTCTAATCACTAGGAAATTTGCTCTAACTCGAATTACAAAAAGGTCTCACTTTGCAGTTGTCTAGAGCCGTAAATGTTATAAAATGCGAGATTTTTGTTAAATCTAAGGTAAGGTCACATTGAGGTCTCTATTCTAAATAACTCGTGTGTAATATTAAATGTATTTAAGATAATTATCACTTCTAATTCGAATAAATCTCGTCACAAGATAAAAGTTACAATCTTGTCACTGAGCGAGCAGTGACGGGAAGCTGCGACGTCACAAAAACACTGGGGAATGTTAAAATAAATACGATTTCGATTTCACTTGTATCCTGTGCCGAACATTAGATAAATATTAAGGTAGCGATGCCGTCCTGTATACATCTCGTCAGAGTCAACGTAAGGCAACTCTAATTACAAATAACAACAACGACATCTATGTCCTATACTAGACGCGTGAGGAAGAACTACGGAACAGAAAAACACAAAAATCTATCACCATCACGTTAAATGTTTCCGACCGACGTTGAATTTAATGTTTACATTTTCAATTAGAAGTTCGACTTCTTCTTGTTTGGTATGTGAGTATATTTGTACTCTTTCGTTCGTATTTTTTTTTATTAATGCTTACTTTTGTGAATTATTAACAATGCTACATGGGGCAGAGCGTTTGTTCTAAATATCGCGCCTAGTAAATAGGTGCACAAATGTCGTTGTATAACAAGTGATTAGAAGTGCTTCGCACAGAAGGCACGGTGCCGGCTCGGCCGCGGTTAGGGACACTCCTTGCTCATCATCTTGCTGAACGCCTTCGGAATGTCTTCATTAGTTTTCGACACGGTGCTGCTACCCAAAAGTGTGGGCGCAGGGAATGTGCCCATTTGTATGCTATGAGCAGTCTTCAAGAGGTCGTAATTTATCTTTTCGGAGACCACTGAGTCTTTCCTGGAAGGTAAAAAATATCATCAGAACCTATTAGTTTAGTTTTATAGTTTATTTTTACATGACTTGAATCTTCAGCTGTACCAAACATCTGCTAACAGCCAGATAACTTCAGTGTGATTAATGGCCTCTTTCTCCAAACCGACGTGTGTTGCCGAAAAACTGTTTTGCAGTTAGGCAAATACTGATTAAAGTATTGTGTAATTTTTGGGAAAAAATTAACAAACAAACCACCACTGAACAAGTTTCGTCTAACTTATCTGGCACATAGTTTTGATGAACGGAGCAGTACATAAAAACGAATACTGGTCGGTCAGTAAGATGTACTCACTTATACTGCGGGTGCGAGGTGACGAAGTTCCTCATCCACGAGGCCATGGTGGAGATCTCGCCGGACGAGCGGCGCGCGATGAGCTTGAGGTACTGCTGCACGGAGCAGTGCGTGTCCGCGTCCACGTCCATGCCGGAGAGGTATGACTCGATCAGAGGGATCAGGCCCGGGAAGACGCCGTCCTGAACGAATTAATTATATTTAAGGCTTATATATATATATGTGTAGATTCCGGACAATGTCGCCAACGTGAACTTTTGAGGGAACTAATTTAAAGAACAAATTTAGAAATCATTTTCTTTTAGTCTGTAGTTTATTGTCATTGCCCTATGTTGGTGAAATTGCGCTGGTCACATTGGTTAGCCAATCAAATTGTAGGGTTTCAATAATTTCTATGTTGGCACAATGCGAGATAATTATGATGTGTGATTTTGGGTAGACCTAAAATGGTGAGCCGATGACATTCGAAATAAAAACAAGTGCCAAGTAAAAGGATTTTTCATTTTTAAAGATGTCTGATGACTCGGAAAGCCCACAACTCCAGACTCCGACCGTTCCCAAGACTATTCGTCGTATACATGATACGGAAGTTGACACAAAACAGTTATAGAGAAAATACAGAAATAAGTTTGTCAAGGTAGTGGCTGTCTAGCAACTTCTAAATGAATCCCGTTATAATTCATACATTGGATCTAGGTGTCCCTAAAAAGTAAGGGTGGAGTGGCGAAAAATACATTTCGCCGAAAGGAGATTGCACAGCGTTTAGAAAAAGTACAACAATATGAGCATACACGGACAGGTATTTTACTGGTATATGATCCTTTACATCCGTGATTTGTCACAATTCATCACGGAACATAATGGCGGGGTTTTCCTATAAGGAAAATGTTAAATAATCAGGGTCTATTGTTTTACTCTCAAGTAGTTAAAGCAGGGTAAATTAGATCATCGTTTTATTTGTATCACATATCCTGTTATTACTAATTGAACTTGTATGATAAAGCACCTATGTGAAGTATAGAGCTGCCTTTTAATCAGAGAACAAGTGTTTTATCGCCACTATTGAATGCGTTATCTTCACGTCCATTGCAATATATGCATGAACATAATTTTGCAAATATCACACTTTTCGGCAAGTGTGCTAGGTATGGCCCCAAAATATACAGGTTGAAATTGAAAACTTGCGACAAACTGAAATGGGACATTTTATACATCATTATTAACAACTTTTACTAAGGGACCAAAGCTGTAATCCCAAAAAAAAAATCTGCTTTTCCTACATTTTGATGAGGTATTGCGAACATAAATGTAGGGGACAGCAGTTTTTTTTTTGGGATTGTAGCTTTGGTCCCTTAGTAAAAGTTGTTCATAATGATGAGTACAATCTCCCATTTCGATTTGTCGCATGTTTTCAATGTCACCCTGTATAATTAATAGTATACCAGCAACTATTAGAAATAATGAGTGTCTGGGATCCTTTAAGAAGTCTTTGTTTAAGTTCCTTTTAGATGGATGGTACTACTCCATCACTGAGTTTACTACTGATAAACAGAGGTATGACGATCCTGACTTGCTAATTAGACATTTATGATTTTATATTGATTAAGTATGAATGTATCTAAAATTGTAATGACCGTTTACCTAACTGACATATTTTAAATTGATTTATTTCATTAATGTAATCTATTGGCATGCCACCTTAATTGTAATTCCTTGTTTATGTTAATTTTGTACGCCATATATTGGCAAAACATAGTGCACATATTGAAGACAATAATTATACTATTTGGCTTCCAGTCTAACCGTATTTTACATGGAGCGACTGCTTATCTGACCTCCACAACCCAGTCACTGGGTAATACGATACCCCATGGTCTCTCTAATAACTCACGTAATCAAATAATAACTCCAGAAATAACAATAGAAAGTCGTTTGACGTGAGAATTCGTGTCAAAGCATGTAATTAGAAAAAAATAAAATAAATGATTGATTGATTGATCGTGTTAAAATTATTGTCATAAGTAATACAGCAGATTACCAGCCAAGACTTGGGAGTTTTGATCATTGTTCTATCCTAAAGGATATATTCTTGCAAGTGTCTCATTAAAAATACCCAGGTAGCTAAATATTATTTGAGAGGAAAAAAAAATATCTTCCTCAAACGTAAATCATTCATCCTTTCATCATTATCAATCAACACACACCTTCCCTGCATTGTTTTTCCTTCCTTGATGAATACTCAAAATTATCCTTAAAATGTGTAAGCCTGCTTGCATAAAGCTACGGGTTTTCCAGTATGGACACGTCGGAACGGATCGGTACTAATCAGTGCGGGTAAAATAGTTCCTTACTTGCTGTATGCGCTCGCACATAAAGAAGCAGGTTGAAACTGGTCGGTACCGAATACATTTTTTCAAACCGGGCACTGACTCGTAGGTTGATTTGTACCTATCAGTATCGGGACCGGAAAACCTATATCTTTATGCAAGTACACTTTTTTATTTTGCGTGGGAAATTTTCAAATAACTTTTCCCACTCTGTGCGGGGTAGGGCGTGTCAGACTCTTACTGACTAAAACCCACCAATGTTCCTTTCGTTGCTTGTACGCCAGAGGCCTCGGTATCCCTTTCGGACTTCCACGCGACCCCGGCAGGCATCGGCCCTAGCGGACCCCTACACTTGCGCTGACATCTCTTTGAGGCGCGCGTGGAACACGACCCGTCGCCCCGGGCCTGGTCCTTATCGGACGGCGAGCTACCCATTGCTCACTGTCCGCAAGCCCGCGCCTACTGTTCTAAAATACAGGCTTAGGCTTATTTTAGACTCCAGATCTCCCAAAAATTATAGAATGTTCTCAAAATACCTGTCAACTAAATATAACTAGTATAAGAATGTAATTAGTGGAGATAAATAAACATTTTTTTTTTTTTTTACTGTGGTCGGGTATCGGCCTGGGATTCCCGACGATGCAAGCAGCCTCAGAACACAATCTATACCGAACCATAACCAAAAAAAAGAGATAATCCTCTATATTTCATGGTAGTTCAATACGTAGAAACGAACGGCGAAACTTCATTGAACGTCCGGCGCACCCGAAGTCTGGCTATTTTATCACGGCCTGGCAATCTTCGTACATTATATTCGTCTGCGTGTATGTTGTATTTCATCGTTTATTAATAGAACTATCCAGGATGAAAACTAGTAGTTTAGGCGTGAAAAGGTAACCAGACAGAGTTACTTTCGCATTCATAATATTTTGGATTTGATACGAGAAAAGCAAAATGCAGTTTCCTGTCGATGTCTGCACAATATTCAAAATACTGCGTAGTCTCTTACCTTTCCATTAACAATTTCGTCGATGGTCATCTCGGCGTACAGCTCGGCGGGGTCGCACGTCTGCTTGGCCAGGTCTGTGGGGGCGCCCACGTCGCGGCGCCACCAAAACTTCTCGCTAAGGCACGCGTTCCGCCTTTGTGCACGCTGCATGTTTTCATCCACCTGGTAATAAAATGTATGCACACTGAGCAAGGGTTTGTTTTGACGAAAGTCTTGACGGTGTAGTTTTTTGTTAATAGATGACGTAGAAAAAGAGTAAGCTTTTCAATAGATCTCATAACAAATAGAGCTCGTATTGGAATTCGAAGGCCTTATCTTACTCCCAAAGCACAAAATCCGTAGTTGCGGCCAAAGTTACGGACATTTCCTATTTACGGAGTACCACCTACGGGGTCGAACTAAGAATGAATGACAACACGATTTGACAGCTGTCCCTATCCCCGATATGTATTTGACAGTTGTCCCTATTCCCGATGTGTATTTGACAGTTGTCTCTATTCCCAATATGTATTTGCCCGTCCGAAGAATTTTATTTGTCTATTGGTTTGATGGATAACTACTTTTGGACGGGCCCGTATCTTCGTTGATGGACTTAGAGAGTTTACCCCCAGGTGTCACACTTCTACGGGACATAATAGTAATAGGGAAAATTATTTTAAGTCGATGACCGTTGGACAGATGAGGAAAACCACAATTACATTGTACGCGGATGTTATAAAAAAAAAAATTACTACACCACCACCACAAAGTTCCCGGTGTGTAATGCGTTGATAAAATAACATTTATGTCACACTGATCGTTCTTTATATTTTAACTGAAACACATTTATGTTTTTACCCGAGTCGAGTCCGCGAGTCAGAAAACAGCACAAAAAAAATACCAGCATGGATACGAAAATAACTCGAGTAATTTTCGAAAATTTTCCGATATATCTAATGTCTGTTCCAAAAGTATCTGATGAACGTGTAACAGAGGGTCTGTTACACGTTCAGGTGAACATCCTACGAATCTCACATTATAGGGAATTAGTAACATATTCATCTGTATTAAGAAGTTTTCAACTTTATATTTCACGAGTTTTCCGACAATGCATGGCAATGGTTGTACGAATAACATTATTAAATTGTAATTGAAAAATCATTGACGAAAATTAAAGTTAAAAATTAACTTAAATTTTCAAATGAAAACATTTGTAGTGATTCAAAATTTTAATTTTGGGTTAAGATTTTTTTATTAAGTAATAAAATCAATATTTTTTTCAAATGATAAAATCAGAGCACTAAATTCGTAAGCGGCACAACAAATTGATATCCACATGTACGTTTTCTGATCCATTTGTTTACATTTCCATCAGAGACTTTAGGGACAGATCATATTAATTATTTACTAGCTTTTGCCAGCGGCTTCGCCCGCGTGCATGTCGGAAATTATCCCACGGGAATGTACTACCGGGATAAAACGTATAGGTACTGTTTTAATCCAGGTTATGGTGCACTCGTATGCCAAATTTCATCCAAATCCGGTCAGCTGTTCTAGCGTGAAAGCGAAACAAACTCACTTTCGCATTTATAATATTATTTAGGATTTCATTCTTCAAGCACAGAAATGTACAGAGGCGGGCTTAACGCCATAGGCATTTTCTACCAGACAATCAGTGGTAGGTGCAATTATGAAAAAATCAGGAATAAATATTATTTAAATATAAAGATAGATACGCACAATTTACCAGAACGTATTGACAAAATAAACTGATATGTAGATTATTATTCAACTACCCCTTACAATCCCTTGAGATGTCGCGTTTATTTATTTAAGCTTTATGTAAAAGTAAAAAATACGGAACAAAAGCGGACATATTACAGTCAACCTTAGGGTGATGCAGATACAAAACATGGCAGGTGCAACATAAAATATAGATAGGTTAGGTGGCGGTAATAACTTTTCATCAAGAAGAAACTTACCTTGCTAATAGGCATGACGAAGTTAAGTCGGTAGGACAGTATGACCCTGGTGAGCAGCACGACGAAGCAGACGTACGCGGCGTTCTCGAAGTCAGTGAGTTGCGCCTCGCACGGACGGAACTCCACGCGCCAGCCGATCGGAGAGTTCGGCGGCGGCGGCTTGAAGCGCATCGTCTGCCAGTTCGTTGATTGGATGTTCTGTACAAAAATTATAGAAATTCGTATTAAAGGAGGCGGGATTTTACCTAACAATTGTTTTTTTCCCAACTGTGACGAAGCCCAAGAAGAGAGTAATCATGATAAATTAATTTCTAAACCTCTTGACATTCCGATTTTCGAGGTGTAAATTAAAACACTGGCCCTCAATATCAGAAGATAGAAGTGTGTGGAAAAGGAAGAGGGAGGCTTATACCTACCAGTGGGGCAATATAGCTTAAAATAGAAATTAAGATTAATAGGCGGTAAGGGCGTTAGGTTAGGCCAGCGTCGCGCATTGCCGGGAGCACACGGCGCGACATACGCTGGCAGTGTGCCGCCTGGAAGCGGCCGTGCCGTGCCCTCATCTCAGGAGTAGGTGGCGACTTGTCGCTGCCAGCCGTGGTCGACTCGATGGTCAGCAGCGAGGAGTCCTGGGACGCGGTAGTATCCTTCTGCGAAACAGTCATGTCGCAGAAGGAGGCTGCGGAAAGGGAGCGGGAGATCTCTTCCACTCACCCTGCCCGCAGCAGGCGCACCAGGCGTCGGCGGAGGTCGGACAACGCCCTATTCCAGCTCCCCTAAACAGGTCCAGGGGCGACGGACTCGGGGATATCCGGTGCCCCCCACACAGCAGGACCCGAGGTGCGTAGTATTCCACGCGCGCCCCTATTGGTCGTCGCGGGGGGAGTTCTACACCTCATTCCCCCCCCCCCCCCCAAAGCCTGAGGTGGCCCGCAAATGGCGGGCCGGCACCATTCGGGGATTGCGGAAGTCGCACTAGATCCCATGATCCCCGGTGCAAGTGTGGGAGTGGAACACCAGGGTTAGACCCCTCCGCCCGCTCCAGGGCGGAGGATATCTATGAGGATTTTCTACCCCGAGCAAAAAAAAACCCACCGTCACACGTCATGTCATGTCAGTCGTAGGGCGTTATTTACGTGTATTTTCTTCAGTACATAATAAAATCCCACTGACTTCAAAATGATCGGTATCATTGTTGTCATCCTGATGAACCTTCTCAGAGAACAGCGACACGGTGTCTCTAATGAAGAGGTGCGCGACGTGCAGCGCGAGCGGGTGGTCGATGCCGCCCTCGCGCAGGCGCCGGTACAGCGCCTTGTCGTGCACTATGTTGATGTCGTTGTACCTGACACGCGACACTATGTTACTAACATTGTATGGAAAATATCGCCCATTGTAAGACTAAGCCCGCTAGCACCAAAAATCGCGAAATAATTATATATATAAAATAATTTCAAACATCGCTCTGTTTCAGCCAATCGTTTGAAGGTGACAGAGACTGAATTATATTTTAAGACGCTGACAACATCTAAATCGCGGTGACTGTCAGATCGCATAGAAAAGAAAGAGAAGCGCGATGGCACAACGCTAGTAATTTATTGCAAAATATGAAGCAATTATCTATTTACTCAAAATTGAGTTGAGTAATCGAAAATAAAAAAACAACCAAGTTCTGCATTCAAGTAAGACGTTCTTGTTATTAATTAAATACGAAACGTATGTTGATATTTAATACAGATATCTTGGTTTGAAACTCAAGGTAAGAGGTTAGTTTGTGCCGAGATTTTTTTTCTAATCGGTTCTTAGAAATATGTTCAAAATTAACATATATTTTTTCCGCTACCACAAACTATACAGATTTGGCAATTTTTTTTCGACAAGCCTATTTTGGTCATTTGCCTCTTGTCAGCGCCTTAAACATGTATAGCGCAAACGTATTTAGGGATTTGTAGTGCAAGTGGGCCAAGTTCCCAATTGTTTGTATTCCACGCGCGCCTCAAAGAGATGTCGTCAGCACAAAGGTAGGGGTCCACTAGGACCGATGCCTGCCGGGGTCGCAGGAAGGTACTTATGTGTCACCGAGGCCCCCGCAACACAGACAACAGGAAGAAATACGGGTGGGTTTTAGTCAGTAAGAGTCTGACACACCCACCCTCCCGCTCTGGCCAGAGCGGGAGAAGTTATTTGATGATTTCCCACCCAAAAAAAAAGAAAAAAAAACCCAATTGTATCTTTCTTATGGTGTACAATGGAGTTCAATTTACCATCGTATCTTATCTGCCTAGTAAATATTTTTGGGAGTCAGCTGTTGCTGATTTCGGCTTACCCTTTGTTAATGATTTCATGTCCTATCTAAGTATGTTGAATTTCTTATCTTACGCCTCAAAACCAAAGCAGATACTTCAATAATTATACCTAATCGGTTTTTCGTGGCGGGGTTTTTATTATAAATAATTATTGTATATTTGAAGAAACACAAATGATAAGTGATAACACTTGTGGCTAATTGACCTATAGCTTCGTTATACCTACTAATTAATCCTTTAATCCTCTTGTCCCAAGATATTGGCAATAAAACATTTCACTTTTTATCTGCTTTAAGACAGTGAATTGATTAATTCATTCACTCAGCGGAGTTAATTAAAAGAAACGGATTATATCCATTACCTATATCGCTGTGGAGATAACATGACTTTGAGTTAATTATGTCCTATGTATAACCTGTCCTTTGTTTAAGTATCAAAAACAAGTATCAAAAAAATATGGCCAAGTGAAAAACAACTTTTAATGATCGCAGATTCCAAATTCTACACTAAGGTAACTAGAAACGTTGTAGTACAAATATTTATTTAAATATCCGTGATTATTATCATTTACAAATAACTGTAGATTTCCTTGCAAAGTGCATTTATTTAATACATAGCCTGTTTATTGTTTCCACCAAGTTGTATCAAAACACACTGCGCCTTACTACACTCACTACCTAAGCGTATTAAAAAAAAATCGTCCGATTAAAAATCAGAGTCCTATCTCTAAGTGGTTGTCACACACTTGAAGTTTGGTAACGAAGCACTGCAAGTCTGCAACCATTCTTAGGCCCGAATCACAGAACCTCTCTCAAAACTCAAGCATTACTTAAAACTCGTTTAAAGTCATTTGATTGGTTGAAACTAGTTTTAAGTAATGCTTGAGTCTTGAGTAAGATTCTGTACGGACCTAGGTTGATTTATCTTAAAATAACAACATTAAACATCAACGTGTAAAAGTGTTTTTTGTATCCAATTTACATAAATACTCGTAAATCATTTATCACTAACAGTACTTACTTTTCATTTTCCGGCGACAGATATGAGGATATGGAATCGTAGCGAGACTTGTTGATACGGAACTTGTTGTTCTTGAGTGGTTCGAGGCCGCGTTCCTCGCGCGTTCGGCAGTCCACGGAGCCGGCGATCACGTTCCAGCGACAGTCGACGTCGGTCAGGAAACCGCGGAAGATGGGTGAGGCCGCTGATAGAGCCAGCTACAAAATAACAAACAAAGACATAACAACACGCTTAACATTATGCTTGTAAACACCGAAGGCCTAGGCAGAAGCGTACCCCACATTTCGCGAGTTATGTTTAAGGCCCCATAAAAAACAAATAGTTTAAAATTACACGTAAATTTAACAAGAGCCAATTAATTAACCGTTTAAAGGCAACAATGACTTCGAACATATTATTATGAAGGGGCTTAGTAGTAAGTAATAACAGCCGCACGGGTCAATCGAACAGGTTAAGCTACGCTTGCCACGGTTGATCCGTGGATGGGTGACCATCTTTACATACCAAGACCCCTCCGTTCCTCGGAAAGCACGTTAAGTCGTTGGTCCCGGCTGTCATTCGTGGATTTTTGACAGTCGTTACGGGTCGTCAGAAGCCCAAAAGTCTGACAACCAGTCTTACCAAGGGGTATCGTATTACCCAGTAACTGGGTTGTGGAGGTCAGATAGGCAGTTGTTCCATGTAAAATACTGGGATTCAGCTGCTTCCGGTTAGACTGGAAGCCGACCCCAACGTAGTTGGGAAAAGGCAGGCAGATGATGATGATGACTACGAACTTATGAAATGTTTTATACAAACAAATATTTTGGTTTGTAAAAATTATCATGTTAATGTCATAGATAAAATAACATAAAATACAGATCTTTTAAGTATTCCTAATGAACGTTAAATTGTTGCTTGTTATCTGCAAATTGGTATTTAATACATAATTAGTGTAATTAAAGCATGATGGATGTAATCGATCTCAATACTGACCTCTTCAATGCGGGGTCCAGATACAATCTGGACTGTCATACCCATGAAATTTATTATTTTTATAATTTTGTTGATAGTTGAGCCAAGCAGACAAGATCAAATGCAAAAACTTAAATTTTAATCTTTAACTGTAATTACATCATCTAACTAATTTTTAACCGACTTCCAAAAAGGAGGAGGTTATATGTTCGTCTATGTATGTATGTTTTCTTTTTTTATGTATGTTCAGCGATTTATCCGCCAATTGTGGACCGATTTTGAAAATTCTTTTTTTTTAAAGAAATGCTCTCGAAGTCATCCTATTGTCACCAAGTCAGAATCTGATGAGGGGATCCCATGGAAAGCGATTGAAATCCTCAAATTTTATAGGCACACCTATAGCGATTTCGGTATTTTTTTAAAGTTACTCGTACATTCGCTCTCGGAAATCACCATTTGGTGATGTGGAACTAATAATGAAGACCACAGATGGCCACCGGAACTACTAAATAATTAGTAGGTATTTCACGGGTTGCGATTCGATTAGGTACTTTAATATGGTTGCTAAGCAATTTATGCTTGTCAAAATGCAAATAGTGAAGTGAAGCTGATGGTGACTAGTGGTTCTTACCCTCAACAATTAACGTCCCTGCGTCGGGAAAAGCAATATTTTGTAAAAGATGATGAGCAGTTGACATTAGGCTATTGTAACTTAATTGGTCAAGGACAGCTAATGAGACACAATTGATTTTCTATTGTTTGACTCCGAATCGGTGTCGCGCGGGGCTTAACAGGTTAAATAAATTACAAACTGACCTAGTAAAAAGTGAAAAATAACTTTAATTTCGGAATTTGGTGGCAAAAAACTAAAATACAGATCCAAATACACCAACTGATAACCCCAAAAAAAAAACACCTTAAATTAGGTACGGTATATTTTTTTTTGTTTTGACATTTTTTGATAACAATACCCATCACATCTGCGAAGTTTCGCTAGCTAATTTAATTTGACCCTGTATAAATCAATCGCTTCAATTCTCTTTTCGTGTTTGTCTGTATGACCGCGTTGCTCTACTAAACTGCGCAACGGGTTGTGATGCGGTATCCACCATCACCAACTCCGCAGTCCACTGCTGGACATAGACCTCTCCCAGGCTGCGCCACAACACCCTGTCCTCCGCCTTCCATATGCAGTCTTTCACCATCACTCAGAGAATTTATTCCGGAAGGTTTAAGTATGTTTATAAGACATTAATAATTATTAAACTTACATATAATAAAATAAATCTAGATGTTTTGTCAAGTCGTTAAAACAGCGGCCGGGTTTTTTTTTTTTTGGGTGGGAAATAATCAAATAACTTCTCCCGCTCTGGCCGAGTGGCAGGGTGGGTCAGACTCTTGACTAAAACCCACCCGTATTCCTTCCGTTGCCTGTGTTGCCAGGGGCCTCGGTAACACAGCGTGTCGGTCGTTAAAACAGCGGCCGGGTGGCTAGTTAAGAATAAAGGATAACAAACCATTATAGGACACAGCGGCGCAAGCTGGTCGTAAAGTGTGCGCGCTTCCGTAATGCAGCAAGCTTGGAAGGTGAGCTGCAGACAACAGCAGCCCATGCCGAAACCCATAGCATCCATATACACGCAGTCGGGCTTAGCTATGCCCGGCTCCAGTAGGTGGGAGTTATCCACCGGAATTTTCGTATTTACATCTTTGAACACTAGGAAAAAATACGAAAACATCAAAAACACATTTGCTTATGGGTAAAAACGTTAAGCAGGTAAACTTTGTATAAGGAAATGTGTGTAAGCGCAGTCATCATTATTATATGAATAAACTGCAATGAAATATACCTTCAATATACCAATGCATGATTGTTATATTCATGTAAGTCATGTAGTATGCGTAATCAGTTACAAGGAAGTGAGTAATATATTAATAATATATAAATAGGGATGATGTCTGGGTAAAAAAAAGGAAATCCTATTTAGTACATCAGTGAGATATTAAAAAAAAATTAGACACGTATTTTTTGTTTTATCATATTAATAAAAAAATACTTAGATACAACGCTTAAAGTTGGGGAGTGGGGCTCGCTACGTCACAATACAGTGTAAAATCTACCAAGGCACATTGGCATCATGTCAAATTCAATGTATAGCCGTAATCTTTTGATTACGTAAAAAAAGAAAAAACACGTGTCCAATATTTTTTTAATAATCTTGGTACCTGACGGGCAAAAAAAAATTGTCATCACGATGATTTTTGTAGGATTTTTTGCAACTCACCTGGCAAGTTAATGGCAACTTTTTCTCCACGTCTATGTCGGATGTTAGAGGTCAACGTTTTGAAGCGAGGGTGTCCAGGGAAGATGCCTTCGTCGGGAAAGAACAATGACTTCGAAACGCCATCGCGTGGATTCGGAGGGAACGGTGGACTTGTGAAATTTGGACAACCTAATCTGTAAGCAAATGTTACGTATCATCATAACCGGTAAACATACGAAGCTGAATAAAGAATCTAGACGGCAAACGATTTTATAAATGGTTGAAGACCCAGTATGTTCTTCACCTGTTACCAAAATTCGTGGTCAGATCACCTGAGTTTATGATTTATCCATAGTATTAAGCCATAACAATAGTTGCTATAGAATCGTGACTAGATATCACATCTTTGCGGAATTTGACACAAAAACCGGTTTTGATTTATATTGTACCTACCCTGACTTAGCAAAAACTGTTAGTTTAACCTATAGGTAATTGAAGCCTCAGTAGTTAATTTAAATGACAAAGCATGAGCTATTGAATTCGGATTATTAAACAATATTTATGAAATAAAATGTTTGTAAGCTAAGTATTAGCTAAGTAATACAAACGATTTCAACTGAAAGATATACAAGCTGAGGTATTGGCTAAGAGGGACGGGTACATGACGGCTAATAGGTATGATAGAAGACGATTAGAACTGACCCGAGCGAGCCCTACAGTAGTCGCATATGATGTGTAACATCTGACATCTCACCTTGGTAATAAGCAACTGAGCAGCGACAGAAATTAACCTCAAAAATTAAAAAGCTAAATACTGAAATATTTATTCGAATAATTATTCATTACTTATGGTCGCGCACTGGTAGAAGTTCGACCACCTATACTTACAATCTATATAGTACTTATTAATTCCATGAGTACACACTAATTCCATGCTATTATAAAGTACTTACTAATTCTATGCTCAAGCCGTCATTTCCGTCCCTTTTCACGACAGAAAGCGAGAGGAAAGATGGTACACATCAAAAATAGTAATGGAGGATGATGATGAGCTCAATCACACACAACCCATGGCGGAGGGGTTATCGCTGTTAACCTTGGCCATACAAATGTACGTCGCGCTTACGCTTCGGTTTCACATGGAATAGAATCGATATTTATACGAACGAAAATATGAATATTTGCAAAAAAATCACAGATAGAATAATGTACAACAGTCTGTTGTTGTCGGCTTTGGGTAGACATTACTTCCTGAATTTATTTCATACAGTATTTTACTACAATACTTAAATATTCCTATATAGAATTTAGTGTATGCGGTCTAGTTTAAAAAACATTTTTTGCATAACTTATTTGCATTATATGAAGGCGTAATAACAGATTTATTACTTAATAAAGTAACTTACTTTACCTTGGAAAGTTCGTTATGCTCATAATAACTTCTCCCGGGGGTAGTAAATGTGAGACTTCTGCTCTGCGGTACTGCATATTTGCCTCCACTATATTGAAATGTGCTAGAAGTCCTCCGTAGGGCCGGCCAGGAGTGCCTTCTACCATGTATGCGCCATACTCAGGCCGCCACAGTGACTTCGCATCTAGATAATAACATAAAGACTTATTTTCTCACCAGATTAAATAATCAAAAGAACAATACATAATAGTTTTGATTATACTGTGGGAGACTGGTGCCTAAGCTAGGCTTAAGGCCTGTATTTCAGGACACCAGCTCTCCACCCCTTCGGAAGCAGTTACGTTTATTTATGATTATGCACTCGTAGACAAATGCGGTAAGTCATATTAAACCAGAAAAAAGATAACACTATAGATTACTAGATGCACCCCGCGGTTTCACCCGCGTAAGTTTAGACCCCGTGGGTATAGTCGGATAAAAACTCCTGTGTTATTCCTGGTTGTAAACTATCTGTGTGCCAAATTTATATAATATTAGTAGGAAGTAGGATTACTTATTCTAGGGTTAGTATGTGTGTGTGTGTGTGTGTGTGTGTGTGTGTTTGTGTTTGTGTGTGTGAGTGAAGAGCTGAATGTAAAGAATGGTAATATAAATATATCTAAACCTATGTTTATTGTGTATCTAAAACAAAATTAGCCATTTTAAATATCTACTCTATATACCTAAATTCATTCATTCACTGACAGGCAACGCTAGGTCTAAAAGCATGAAATTTTGCACAAGTGCTCCCTAAATAACGGGGATGAGCACAAAAGGATTTTTGAAAATTCATCCCCTAGAGGGGTTAAATAAGGGATTGAAAGTGTTTGTGGAAATTCGTCACTTCTGACGATGGGTTACCCCAACGGGCACGTCTTGTCTACTTAACAGAAATCTTAAGGCGCTGACAACACCTAAACCGCGGTCAATGGTGCCGATTCCCTTGTTCACAAACTAAACTAAATTTAAGTTCCGTGCATCTTTTTCTTTCTATTTCATTAAGAAAAGGACAGAAGATAAATTTTAGTTTAGTCCTGTCAAATTAATCAGCGCTTGACGTAAATTGACGTAATTTTAGTAGGCAAGTTTTTAATCACGTCTAAACTTGTATGGAGTAGTGAAAGGCGCTGATTAATTTGACAGGACTAAACTAAAATTTATCTTCCGTCCTCTTCTTAATGAAATAGAAAGAAAAAGATGCACTGAACTTAAATTTAGTTTAGTTTGTGAACAAGGGAATCGGCGCCACTGTCAGATTGCATAGATAAGAAAGAGAAGCGTGAAGCCACAACGCTTGTAATTTATTGCAAAATATGAAGGAATTATCTATTTACTCAAAATTGAGTTGAGTAATCGAAAATAAAAAACAACCAAGTTCTGCATTCGGTTCTTGTTATTAATTAAATTAGTAACGTATGTTGATATTTAATACAGATATTTTGGATTAGAACTCAAGGTAAGAGGTTAATTTAACGTTAGCTTGTATCGAGATTTTTTTTCAAAACGCGTTTTGGTAACAACCAAGTTCTCGGAAATATGTTAAAAATTAACATTTTTTCCGCTACCGCACACTATACAGATTTGGCAATTTTTTTTCTTAAGAGAAGCCTATTTTGGTCAATTGGGTGTTGTCAGCGCCTTAACAAGGTGAGCATTAAAGGAAGGATTTTTGAAAATTCATCCACAATCTATCTGCCTAGCCTTTTTTCAATTATGTTGGGTTCGGCTTCCAGTCTAACCGGATGCAGTTGAATACCAGTATTTTACATGGAGCGATTGCCACCTGACCTCCACAACGCAGTTACTGAGTAACACGATACCCCTTGGTAAGACTGGTTGTCAGACTTTTGGGCTTTCAACTTTAGGGCTCGACTGTCAAAGATCGATAACGAATGACAGCCAACCAACGGCTTAAAGTGCTTTCCGAGGCACGGAGGGGTCTCGATATGTAATGGATCGTCACCCATCCACGAACCGATCGCGGTAAGCGTAGCTTAATCTTCCATCGACCGGTACGGCTGTTATTATTTAGCCACAAGCCCCTCAAAATATACAACAAATACTTATAAAATTAAAGTTAAAATCAATATAACAGACTCAAACTTGAAAGCATTTATTTCAAATAAACCAATTACAAGCACTTTTGAATTGTCAAGGGGTCGGTCGGTCACTAAGAAAGATGAAGCTAGTTGCCCATTCAAAAGCGTAATAGGTACCTATGGAGAAGAACGGGCAAGAAACTCCACTGACACTCTTTTAAATCAACGTATTATGGTTACAAAATATTGTTTACATCATTCATTTTGACATTATCAGTGATAGGAATAGGTAGTGCCTATTTGCCTAAACTTCGAAGAACAGAGACAAGAAACGGAGACTTCCTTAGGACTAACTTTTTTTCCGAGACATCTGTCCCGAAATTTCGAGACAACACATAAATACATTTTAAAAAAATGTTATTTGGAATAAGTAATTCGTCTATATTTACCTAAAGTTTGCGACTAGATATATCATAATAAATAACATACACAGTCGTTACAACCATAAAATTTTCTGAATTTTTTTTTGGAGAACATTTTGTAAATGACTTGTTGATCGTAATACACAATGAATCACAATGTTTGAATAAGAAGCCGTACACGTTTCGAAGTAAATGTCTTCTTTCTAGCTTACTCTCGGCTACGTTTAATGAGATTTCTAAAGTTCAAGTGTAAAAAAGGCATTATATGTAACACATAATATGATTTAAAAGAGTGTCCATGGAGTTTCTTGCACGTTCTTCTCCATAGAGACCTACTCTTTGGAACGTGCAATTTAGCTTCACTTTTCTTGGACTGACCGACATTTGACTATTCAAAAGTGCCCGTAAGTGGTCTATTTGAAATAAATGCTTTGATTTTGATTTTATCGGTATTTAAAATAAATAAATAATTCATTTATTTGCCAGAATGTAGGTATACAAAGTGGTATGATCTTAATATTAATGAGGTCCCTTTACATTCTACCGTTATACATGATGTGCAAATATTTAGTTACAAATGAAAATACAAATACCTTTTTTTCTTTCATCTTAATGAAATATATTTCTAAAGTATATTTAAAAATGTGCATGATATTAAAATAATTGCATAATAATGGTATCACATTATCACATTTTACGGCAGCGCGTTTCGTTATCTATTCTTAGAAATTACAAAAGGTAACCGCCATGGTCGCATACCTGTGCGGCGCGGGGAGGGTCTACATACCCCCCTCCCCCCCTACTCCTTACCGCCCCGCGTGCGCGCAGGTTACCTTCACTTCAATCCTGTACTTCGGTTTGTTAAGTGCGCATCTTCCTGTATTGTTTTTGTGAATATTGTTTTTCACCCTCGCTCGTTTTTTGGTTCATTGGATCTTCTTAATACGACTACTTTGGCTTGAATTTATGGATTACGATTTGCTGCAATAACATTGTTCCTGTCTGTCTACATCAAATAATACGGTAAGTCAACATTTATTACTTTTTAATGTTTTGGCTAAAGTTATTTATTTTATTTCTTGTAGGGAAACAAACAGTAAGTTAGATATAAAGGAGAACATTAATGTATATATTATTTTATCTTAAACTAGCAATTTGACAGTCTAGATTGATATGCAATTGTATGAACTTGATATTTTTAGTGGAGTTTTTAAGATAATTATTGTGTATGAAACGTAGTTAAAGAAAAAAAACATACGCATTTAACTTTTGGTTCAAATATAAAAGTGAACTTCAATACTATCAAGCATAGTAATGTTATATCTTTGGTGTCATAAAGAATAGCTAAGGTGGACGAATTCTATCAAAATATATTATTTTTCTGGCCGGTTCTTTTAATATTTGAACCAAACAGGAATATGTCTTTTGCGCATTGACTAAAATGCGAAAAAAAAAATTCAATAACAATGATGTTACGCGTGTTCATATTATCTAACCGTTTTTCTTTATTAGAGCGTAAAATGAAAGAATAAAATCTTTAAATCGATACAATCGATGCACCTAGCTGGAATGCGCGCACCTCTCCCGCTTTCCTTTCCACCTCCCTGTATCTATAAAGGTTCGTTATTCCTTTTGAGGCATGGAAAACTTAAAATTTTATTTTATTTTAGGTACTTGCCATCGTACATCTTTTTGGAGACCAGTAAGATTGGAGATGGCGAACAAGCCTAAGCAAGCAACAGTACAAAGTTGGATTGGACTTCATCCTGAATTATATTACGACCCGGCCAGTAATTTGATTTACTGTTCTAAGTGCGAGAGCAGTATAACAGCTAAACTTAGTAGTGTCAAGAGGCACGTTAAAGGTCCGAAACACAAAGGGACAAGTAAAAAACCAAATGAAGAATTTTATTTGGACCTAGTACAATTTCCATATTATGTAATATACCTTGGATTCAAGTAAACAACCCCGCTTTCAAAAAAATCTTCCATAAATATATTTGCTGCAATTGTACAAATCGACAAAAGCTTCCTGAGCAATCATTGCTGAGAAAAGTTTATTTAGATAAGATTTTTAAAACTAAAATTGACTCGATTTATGAACAAATTGCAAATCAAAAGCTGTGGGTATCTTTAGACGAGACAACTGATTTTTTAGGCAGATACATGGTACATTTACTTGTAAAACCTTTAAATGCGATCACACAAAAATAATTTTTAGTTGCTTGCAAAGTACTAGAAATTGTTAATGGGAGCACAATTGCCCAATTTGTAATAGACTGCTTTGAAAATATGTGGTGCGATTTGTATGAATCCAAAGTAGGAGACGTTGCTGTATTATGCACTGATAGTGTAGCATATATGCTAAAAGCGGGACGTGTGCTGAAAAATTATTTGCCCAACATGATACACGTCACTTGCTTAGCACATGCACTGAATCTCGTGGCAGAAAAAATACGACACGAATACTCAGATGTAGATGAATTAATTTCAAACGTAAAAAAAAAAAAATTAAAATCACCTAATAGAGTGCGCTTGTTAAAAAACACCTTTCCCCACATGCCGCTTCCTCCAGAACCCGTTATTGCAAGATGGGGTACTTGGTTGGAGGCAGTGTCATATTATGCAAAATATTATGATCAAATTAAAACAATTGTAAATCTTTTAAGAAGTTCCGACGCGCTATCTATTAGGTGTGCCAAAAATGTTCTTCAAAAGGAAAACTTGAAATCGGACTTGGACTACATTGCACAGTGGAACGAATGTATGGGAGCGGTTGGACGTAGACATGTCCGAAAAAAAAGAGTAAAATTATGCCAAACTAATGATGCCATCTTATTCGATTACTTAATGCCTTCATAACTTGTGGTGATGAATTTCTTCATAACTCCCATATTTCGGGAGTAATTTGAGAAAATGTGAAATTTTACTATGAAAATGAGTGTATCGAGCTCTCTCCCTCCTGATTCCGGGCTTGTTTCAAGTAGCGGTCTCTAATATCATAATGCTAATACTAAGAGCTATATTTAATACTAAGACACATAGTGCGCCAAATGTGCACTTTCTGGGATAAAGAGTGATGTTTATTTTATAACACAATTTTTTTATTTTTTGTTTATTTTGTTGATTAAAACCGTTTTTCTAAAGGTTTACCTTATTACAATAACATTTCTGAGCAGCCAATTAGAGAAGATATAAGCTAATTAGGATATATAATTAGGGACTTAAGGTTTACATATAAAACTGATGCACTAATGATTACTGATAAGAACATTGCTATTATTTAATTACTAAATGGCTCTTAATACACTAATTTAGCATGCATCATTTACTAATTATCACAATAACTAATTACCTTGCAATATTTAACAAAGGGTACCTGGGATACCTGGATTTTATATAAATAGGTCACTATTAGTAACTTTAAAATCAGTGTTGATTTACACCTCGTTGTATCCAAGCTAATCTCGCAATGTATTTTCCAAATTTTAATACAAATCTTGATATTCACGTTGCTTTATGCGCACGCGCACATAAAGATTTACGCGACTTTAACTATTTGTTCAGTGTTTTAAAAGATAACAGTTGTGTTCAGTTATGTGAAAGTGCTGAAACAAGTTTAAAAGACTGGTGTCGTCGATTTTGCTACCGCATTTATGCAAAATGGACACAGTCTGGAAGAAGCACAGATAAGTTTCGGAAGAAACATGAGATTTGGCTACAGGCTGCAATTCAATGGCCGGAATTACAGAATGAAAATATGGAACCTTCTACAGAAAATATAAGTGACGTCATCGAGCCCATAATTTCTCCTGCTAAATCTGATGCTTCAACTTGTACACATCCTAGTCCTCGTAAATCTTTTGAGGACCTTAGTAACCGGCAAAAAAGAAGACGCACTGAAGATAGTCTTTCATGCAGCAGTAGCAGCGCTGAAATTATGTTTTCGGCCGAAAGGGCGCTTCAAAAGGCAGGACAAAGCGATACAGCTTATGTTATGAAATACTTGACGGAGAATCCAGAAGAGGCCTCAAAAATCAAAGCCTTCATTGAAGGTAAATCAATTCAGGTACGGGAAATATCCCCTTTGAAGGCATTGGCTCTTTATGTATCGATGAACTTATCGAAATGGCGCTATAACACTCTTCGGGATTTCAACACTCAAGAAGGAGCTCTTCAATACCCGAGTTACTACATGTTGGTTAAAGAAAAAATTAAGTGCTATCCGGCCAAAGAAGATCTCACAGTTACAGAGAGCTCTGCAAAAATCAAATTACAAGCCTTGATGGATTTAACCTCAAGAAGACTTATTAGGTCGTTAGAAACCCCTGTTGATCCCAATCAACAGCTCGTATTGACCAGCAAATGGGGTTTTGACGGATCATCTAGCCAAAGCATTTATCATCAAAGGACGAGTGAAGATGAGCAAATCGATCTTGCTAGTAATTTTATGATTAGTCTTGTACCACTGCGGCTCGTCTCAAAAGGTGTAACAATTTGGGAAAACGAGCGACCATCTTCCACTTCATTTTGCCGGCCAATATTGTTTAAGTTTATAAAGGAAACCAAAGAAAATGTGCAGAGAGAGATGGCTGAAATCGAAGCAGAGATTGAAGCCTTAACTCCATCCACCATCACTGATGGAATTAGTGTCAAACACCAACTGCTGTTGACAATGATTGATGGTAAAATTCATTCCATTATATCCAATACAGCAGCTTCAGTGTGTGACATATGCAAGGCTTGTCCTAAAGAAATGAATAATTTAGAGTTAATCAAAGATAAACACGCAAACGAGGACATGTATAAATATAGCTTAAGCACCCTTCACGCTTGGATTCGCTCAATGGAATGCTTATTACACATTTCCTACAAATTAGACATAAAATCATGGCAAGTAAGGGGTGATATAGCAAAAAGGCAAGTTGATGACAGGAAGAAAAGAGTTCAAGAGGCTGTAAGAAGAGAAACGGGCTTACTTCTCGATGTTGTGAAACAAGGCAGTGGATCCACCAACAATGGCAACTCGGCAAGGAGATTTTTTGAAAACTACACTAAATCTGCTGAACTGACCGGAATAGATGCTATGCTTTTAAGAAAAATCTGTGTGATCTTGCAGTGTATTTCATCAGGAGAGAAGATCAACGTAACTAAATTCCGAGAGTTCTGCTTTGATACTGCTAAGCTTTACGTGGAGTTATACCCATGGTATTATATGCCTTCTTCACTTCATAAAATTTTAATGCATGGGCCAGACATAGTTCAGAACATGTCAATTGTGCCCATTGGTTTTCTATCCGAAGAGGCATCTGAGGCTAGAAATAAAGATTTTAGAAAATATAGAGAGGGGCATTCTCGAAAGCATAGCAGTATCTCATGCAATGAAGATATTATGCACAATCTTTTACTGTCTTCTGATCCACTTGTTACAAGTATCCGTCCAAAAGGAAATAAGTTTGTAAAAAAATCTTCTTTTAAGGAATTTTATGAGCTTACGGATTCTGAGAAAAGTGATATCGAATTTGTTAACATAAATGATTTAGCGGACATCGATTCTGAATTTGAATTAATTGATGATGATGATGATGACGAAGATAATTAAATGATGTTATTGTTTTAAAATGTGTAACTTAGTAAATTAGAGCTTACATCTTAATTATTTATTGTACTTTTAATGAAACTAGGTAATTTATTATCAACTTACTTAAAAGTCATACTCTCATCAGTTCTTGTGAATATTTTTGTTAATATATATTTCTGTATATATATAATATATTTATAGACCTCTTAATAAGTCTGTCTGCGGTTTAAAGTAAATACAAATGGGGAAAAAACGTTTTTTTTTTTAAATTTTCATTTCCTTTTATCCCAGAAAGTGCACATTTGGCGCACTATGTGTCTTAGTATTAAATATAGCTCTTAGTAATAGCATTACGATATTAGAGACCGCTACTTGAAACAAGCCCGGAATCAGGAGGGAGAGAGCTCGATACACTCATTTTCATAGTAAAATTTCACATTTTCTCAAATTACTCCCGAAATATGGGAGTTATGAAGAAATTCATCACCACAATTTATGAAGGCATTAAGTAATCGAATAAGATGGCATCATTAGTTTGTCATAATTTTACTCTTATTTTTCGGACATGTCTACGTCCAACCGCTCCCATACATTCGTTCCACTGTGCATTGAGGAATATTTTAAAGATATACAAATTGGATTAAAGAAATTACAAAAATCGAATTTAACTCTAACGGAATCCTTTGAAATATTTGATCACGTGAGAACTGTGCTTAGCTGGTGTTCATCTGAGCTTATAAAAAATAAACTCGTAAATGTCATGGACAGAAATCCCGGTTTAGATAAAATTAGAGACATATGTGAAGCGATAACAGCAGGAAAGGATGAGCGATCATACTATATGTACGCGCCTTTAACCTCAGTTGATGTTGAAAGGTCATTTTCAACTTATAAATGGATTCTTAACATAAAAAGAAATCGCCTGACAGTTGTATTTTAACTTAGATGACTCATCTGACAAAGAAAATTTCGGTTCTGATACTGAACTTGACGAATCGAATCACGATGATTCAATTAAAATCGTTCTTTATTTTTTATGGTATTTGTAACACAAATAAAGATTTTCGAATTCTTAGCAATTTTTGATGCATCAAGTTCTTTATCAAACCCGAACAGTTAGTAGTTCAGTATTATAACTGATTGTCCTAAATGCTTCAAATATTAATTTGTAAACTTCAAAGGTTAATTTGTACTTTGATTTGAGTAAAAATTGCATCCCTCAACGTCAGTAAAATAAATATGACATAGATATTTAAAGATAGATAAACATAAATTTGTTTCTTAAATCTTTCCTTCTGTACATTTTGTTTCATGGTTTCCAATTACGTCATATTTTAAAATAATATAAATATACATATAGTTGTTACAACAATATTCTATGTGTTTTATTTTTCCTTTAGAGCCCATTAATTATTTAATGAACCTAGAGCGATATCGACCGGCGATTTTTGAGCATTTTTTCTTTCGTTTTTTTTTTGCATAGAAATCTCCAAAAATCGCCAGACAATATCGGTGGAGTGAAAGGACCCTTACGTATGTTTTTTTAAAAAGTTAATGCCCGCGGCTTTTCCCGCGTGTACTATTGTTTTTGTATCCCATGGGAACTATACTTTTTTTTTAATAGGAAGTAGCATATGTGCTATTCCACACCTTAATCTATATCACTACCAAAATCAGCATTTTCAGTGGCATTGAGTAATGGACATCCACACAAACTATCACATTTATAGACAAACTTTAGATAAATATAGACGAATTACTTATTCCAAATAACACATTTTTTTAAATGTATTTAAGTGTTGTCTCGAAATTTCGAGACAGATGTGCCGGAAATAATTTAGTCCTAAGGAAGTCTCCGTTTCTTGTCTCTGTTCTTCGAAGTTTAGGCTAATAGGCACTACCTATTCCTATCACTGGACATTATACATGTGAGAACGATGCGAAACGTAAAAGCGTCCGTAATAAAAAGATTAACAAAAAAAAAAACCAATTCAAAAATTAAAATAAGCCGTGGCAGCTAAGAGATGACCAGTCTCTACTGACGGCGCCCGTTCACGAACATGACGCATGGATTAGCACCATTCAGCTCAACCATTTTGAAGGGAGCTAAATGATCCAACACGAAAATGTCTAAAAACAACTTACGAATTTTATAAAATACGTAGGTACGTAAGTTGTTTTTAGACATTGAGTTTTGAGTTCTATCTAGCGAATTATTGATTAATTCACCATTCTTAACATGTTGAAGGACACTGAACGAGATACAATAGAAGTTTTCTTGTTACACGCCTTACGGGCGTTTAGTGCAACGTTACAAATTCGAGAAATCATTTCGAGCACAAGGTTCATTAATACTTATAATCAAAGTTTCTATCAAAGGAGAATGCAAGAGAACATAGATTATTATAAATTATCGATACCTGTTTTTTCATTATTGGTGTAAGGGACAACGCGGGTTAAGGATACCATGGGCAGCCTACCGCACAAATGTCTCGATCCTTAAGCAACTCAAACTAGAGAAAACACAAAAACTGTCGTCCACCTTCCTGCAACGTTTCGTTAGATAATTCGGCCACATTGCTCGCAGATGTACCAACAACATGGAACGTCTAATATTAACCGGAAATATTTGAAAAACAAAAATCCCGACTGCAAAAACACATAACTGAGAAAAACAAGCATTATAATCTATAGAATTTTGTTATCGCAAACGGGGACAAACCGATAACCTGAATAATATGGATATGGAATACGGGTTTCAGTCGAGTTTTTTGTTTTTTAAATAATTTGATTTATTGCAAGCTTTTTAGTTGTATTAATATATTAGCTTTACCCGAGCTTTGCACGGGTATCACTAAATATCTACCCTATCCTACCTACCAGACCTTACCTACGCTACCTTCCCTATTTCATCCAAATCCTTATTACTTAATGATTGAAATACTATAGTGAATTTATGCTACCCTACTACTTTTGATAGCTATACTGCTCAGAAATTGTGCTCACAGAATACCGTATTTTTTTTTAGCTTTTCTCAATGTTACAAAAAAAATAGTAGACTATTTTTTTTGTTCATTTTAGTACAGGGGTGGTACACCTTGTAGTAAAACGAACAAAAAAAACTTAAAATCGGTCAAGCCATTTCTGAGAAGAATCTAACGACACCTCTTATGTTAAAATCCATCAAGCCGTTTAGGCTACAAAGCGTGCTAAAGAAATAGTCACACATATACATACATGACATACATACTCTCGAAAAACTTTACCCTCCTTCTGGGGCAGTCGGGTAAAAAGACCTAGAGGCCGATGCCCAAAACGGTGGTCGGATCAAATATCTGAGCAACTGGAGGTACCCATCAGCGCCGCACTCCACCACGCCACCGATTGTAACAGATGGAGAAAGACTGTTGACAATTTTTAACGGTGTCACCATAACCAGCAGTGAGAGAGCGATTGAGAAGAGAGAAGGGACATCTAAAACTGACAAAATGATAATTACTAAACACTACGAAAGGGCTTTGAAGGTCCGTGGAATACGTACTGTCCGCAAGTTAAAAAAAATATGGATCAACTGACTGTTGAGGTGACCAACTTTTAACGTTAATATCTCGGAACCGTGACGCTTTAGGGGGTTTGGTCCCAGCATGTTTTCATTGATGTCAGCTATCGATTTATATAGGTTTCATGCGTTGCAGCCATTTTGGAAAAAAAAATCTAAATGTCTGATAGTAGGTATGCCAGGCTTCATATAAAAATCTTCAATCCCCTTTCATACACATATTATGGAGATGAAATTGGTCGTTTTTGGTAATGGGAAATCCCATCGGGCACATACACTTAGGGGCTTGTTGTTTATACTTCTGAATATCGATGGCCAAAACGCTATGTGAACATAATTATCAGCATAGCCTTAGTTTACAATAGATTTGCGTCTCGACATGAGTTGGCATACTTTCCGCTCTATTTGGCGTACTTCACTATCTGTCTTATGTTTAACATCTGTTGTTCTAGATTCTAATTTGATGGCAAAATTTTGAAGATAAGGATCGTGTAAATAATAATCATTATTATATTCTTTAACGATGAAATTGGCATAAATTATACATACAGCTTCAAAATAGCTATAAATCTAATATTTTATATTAATTATGCTCTTTTTGCGTGCTAACTAATTGTATGGTGTTTTAATTGAAAATGATTTAATGGCCCCGTTGCTTTAAAAAATATGCACAGTTGCAATTGTTATGTCATGAACTCATGAGTTCATGACTTATGCAATGCATAACAAATTATGTAACCTACTGCATAATGTAAGCCATGTCATAAGATCCATTGTGTTTACTATGTTATATGTTAAACATGTTAAAGTAGTTAACTATGGTTGTACTTTTTTTACTAACTGCAGTTTAAACATGGAAAAAGCAGTTTCCAACTTGGGTTTTCGTGGTAGGTGATGAGCTCAGAACCTGTGCTACGCTAGATAGACGAGCCAATTGATACTCTGTATCTGTAATCTTGTTCTACGGAAAACTACCATAATAAAATGCTTATCATGCAATGGATTGATGATTGCAGTAATGTAAAAAATAGAAACGGTAAAAAAGATGCGGCTTGCTCATCATTAAAATTATACCCTACTACCCTTTTACGGTCCCCAAGAGGGGTTAAGGAATAGCTCGTTATTGGATCAATATCATTGAATAGAAGAATCAACTGGCATGATAGTAACTAGGCGCAGAATAGATACAAATACAGATAGCTAGATTCTGCGTAAGACAAACAAAATCAAGATAGTCACAATGATGTTGATGAATTATAAATAAGCAGTACCTACACGGTTTATGAAACACGCAACGCGACACTTCCGTCTTACGCATTACGAATTAGTTATACATTGAGTAATGAAGATATAGATGCAAGTGCATGACATGCATTAAGCTGGCAATGGTGTAATCAGCCATTACTTATGTTATGAAGGTAATGATCTTGTATCAGCTTTCTGTGGGCCCAACTCATCTAACATAATAAATAAAACAAAAAAGTCGAAACAAGGAGAATCTTTGTATCGTACATAACATTCTCCGTAAGTTATAGCTTATTCACACAAGGGTCCTCATTGATAACATTACAACGTCAACTGATGAATGACTGAATACTAGGCATAATAATTCGTTATTTTATTAGATGGCCAAGTAACTACGAATGAGCTGGTCATGTGATTAATGAAAGTCATTGTTAAAGATGTACCTATCTAAAAACATTACACATTGCATGTGATGGTCTGTTTTCCTTCCTCAAGCGAGGTAACTATAGTTCTAAGTAGTTTCCCTTCATCATTCTCCTGCCCTTATCCCAATTTATTTGGGGTACATACTTTTCACACAGGAATGAAATAGCCACTCTGCACGTAACGCAGTCAAGCACGTTACTTATGAAAATATCTAGGTAATTAACCATAACTGATACAGTCCTATAATAATAGTAATGAAATGAAGTATTCTACACATTTGAGTGCTGTTGACAACAACGCTACAAATACTAAATTCTAGAAAGGCATTGTTTCATTGCCATAATACTATAATCAATGCTAGTTTAGGAACTGTTATCAGAGTTATCTCTATTTTTTCATCTTCCGTAGTAGTACAAATATTAGTCAGCGATATGATATTGGAGTCGACTGCCCCTGCGCAGTGCCCAAAGACCTACTTTTAAGTATCTCTATTCACCGTGCCCAGTGCCCAAAGACCTATTTTTAAGTATCTCTATTCACCGTGCCCAGTGCCCAAAGACCTAGTTTTAAGTATCTCTATTCACCGTGCCCAGTGACCAAAGACCTAGTTTTAAGTATCTCTATTCACCGTGCCCAGTGACCAAAGACCTAGTTTCAAGTATCTCTATTCACCGTGCCCAGTGACCAAAGACCTAGTTTTAAGTATCTCTATTCACCGTGCCCAGTGACCAAAGACCTAGTTTTAAGTATCTCTATTCACCGTGCCCAGTACCCAAATACCTAGTTTTAAGTATCTCTATTCACCATGCCCAGTGACCAAAGACCTAGTTTTAAGTATCTCTATTCACCGTGCTCAGTGACCAAAGACCTAGTTTTAAGTATCTCTATTCACCGTGCCCAGTACCCAAATACCTAGTTTTAATATCTCCATTCAGGGGCTACTTCTATGGCACAGTGCACCTCTTTAATGCTAGATATACCTACTTAATCTCCTGATGCCGATGGCAGAAGATGAGTGCCGACCGCTGCAGAGCGGTTAATGCTGGATATTTATCTGGTGACTAAATTATAAACTACCCTACTACGCTAGATGGATGGGAAAGCGATTAGCTGAGATTAGACTCAAGTCTTAACTAATAGCACTCCTAGTTCTCCGACAGGAGGCGGCATTAAAAAAACGTATAATACAGACAAGAAACTACTCGAAAAGTAGATAGTTTGCCCTATTAGATAAGGATATATGATAGGATTCTATCTCCTTATATTTCACCGGGCGAAAGACGCGCTAATGATCAGGTACAGGATCATACAAGGATTAGATAGGTACCTATATACAAGCAAGTGAGTTCAAACATGTTCACCTATTGCTGCATTGATCGTACAAAATATTGATTGTCCCAGTCATATTTCATGACGTCAGTTAACATAATTAGTTTTTGCTGTGTCATCGTAACTAACATGGACGGCATGTGGCATGACAACAAAAAAATAACTGATATTTTCGTTGGGTCTATTTATGAGTAATATAACGTGAGTTTGTGGTCCAACTAATGACGTCACTTTTTGTGAATTTTCACATGCTGAACATTAAAATAATAACACATCATACTGTCATGCAGAACTTAGCCTTTTGGTTTAAGGTCATAATTACGTACCTTTATTTAATGTTGTGTAAGCTAAAGAATCAAAGCACGCGTCGCCTTTATTAGGGAAATTTTAAGGATCGTGGTTTTTTGATGGCATATAATATTGGTGTTTTGTTTTATGTTTTTTGATGGCATATAATATTGATGTCTTGTTTTATGCTGTGTCACCGTTACATATTAACGCAGAAGGCACGACATAATGATAACTAAATAAATCCAAAAGTTTGATTAGTAATCATTTATCTGATACCTACTGTCGTAGGATACAAAAAAATATATGCTCAGTCCCGCGCGACACCGATTCGGATTCAAACAATAGAAAATCCATTGTGTCTCATTAGCAGTCCTTGACAAATTAAGGTCCAGTTATCACTTTTTCGTTTTATGCTAGAAAGATTTAAATCCAGCAACACAAAATGAGGCGATACAAACCTTGCGATTGCCACGACCTAATTAGTCTCTTTTTTGATCCGTGAAAGATTTTGGGCGGCATCGGCATTCAAAATATGTTTTAAAAAATCCGACCAAGTGCGTGTCGGAACACGCACAATGAAGTGTTCCGTAGTTGGGATGAATTTATCCCAAAAACAAACTTAACATTGTAGTTGAAAAACATGTTCTTTCATAAATCGATATACGTCACGCTCAAATCTCCAACTGCAAATGTAAGTTGGCCGACTTTTACTCGTTAACTTTAAAGCCTGCCTAGCTGTGATGGTTTTACTTTTAATTTCATTATATTTACTACTGCCATGATCTTTTTCACATATCCAAAAACAAGACGAGAAAGAAAAGATCATCCCCACTTCCGTACAAGAGAGGTACCTAATCTACAAACAGTTTTTTTTCAAGATTTCATTTAACCGTTGTCGGCGTGATTAATATGTATCGATACCCTCCCCACACCATGGTACAGACGAGAAAAAAAATATCATCCCCACTTTACGAGGAGAGGTAAACCTACAAACTATTTGTTCAAGGTTATATTTTACCACTTTGTCGGCGTGATTAATACGTATACCCATGCCATATTACAGCTTTGTAGTACTCTGAACTCTGAGCTAAGCCGCGGACAGACAGACAGACAGATAGCAAACCACAGGCAGCAATATGCCTACTGCCGGGGTCGCGGGAAGGTACTATAGGGTTACCGAGGCCCCTGGCTACACAGGCAACGGAAGGAATACGGGTGGGTTTTAGTTAAAAAGAGTCTGACACACCCTCCCGCTCTGCCCAGAGCGGGAGAAGTTATTTGATGATTTCCCACCCAAAAAAAAGGCAGCAACATGCCTGTCGCGCCTGCGATATCGCCCGAGTCTGTACGAGCCTTAACTCGGAAGGCATGACTTGCAAAGGTTAGTTTATTTATTATCTTAGCAGCGTTTTTTCTGGGGTATGAGTCATATATACTAATATAATAAAAGTGTTTTTTTGTTTGAATGCGCTAATCTCTGGAACTACCAGCAGGCTTGGCACGAGCACCGTTTTGTCTAAGGACGAATAGACAAAAATGACGTTCCGTGTAGAAAGTACGACGACAGCAAAGTAGAAAGAGTCAATTGCACTTTTTACGAAATTCACTTTTTTAACATAATTCGACTCAGAATTTTTTGTTTTCTTATACGATTTTTTTCTGTTTGATTCTCAATTTTTATAGATATTAAGTCACGTATATAAAGACAACTACATCATTTTTTCTCAGTGTCGAAGTACCGTATTTTGGAACAAAAAAATATTATAGTAATATTGGCCTTCACCATTTCCTTAGTAATGCCCTATTAACTAAATTATGTAAAATAGGAGAAGATAGCCTTGTTCTGCTATTAATTATCACAGTTTTGCGTTCAAAACGCTCTCCTGTAAAATCATGATTTTGTAGATAACCGTATATATACCTTGTTGTGGCCGTCGAGTAGAAAAACGCAAATTGTCTTCACTACCTTAGACAACTGTCAGTTGTCAGCGTGATTTTGACAGTTTGGGATAGAAACTTTCTTCTGAAATAGTCTACATAAAAAAAGACCTAGACAAGGATCGTTAGAAACGAAAGTCAAAATGACCGATTGCAGAACGATTTCTACGGTGCGGTGTCGAAAATCGATAAACGAAATGTCACTTTGTATAGAAAGGGCGGGCGATACTTTCACGCTGACAGTAGCTAGTAGTAACTGATAAGTAATAATAAAGCATAAACCAAGTTTGTTTACTATGTTGTTTTTAGGTCAGTATAGGTATTGAAATTTGGTATGAATCAGTTATTTTCCTTATGAGAATATTTGGAAAAGAGGCCGTAATTGAACTTTTTAGGGTTCCGTAGTCAACAAGGAACCCTTATAGTTTCGCCATGTCCGTCTGTCTGTCTGTCCGCGGCTTAGCTTAGTCTCTTAGTACTAGAAAGCTGTAATCTGGCATGGGTATACATATTAATGGGTAGTATTTAAACGCAAATCAAAAAATATCCTTTTTCTATGCAATAAGACTCCGAATTCCCATCAAAATTACTGATTGCACAACAAAATATTCAACTCAAAATATCACTAAACACACTACAATTTATTTTCGCAGCGTACAGCGATTTTACCTAAAGCAAAAGCTTTTTTATCAATGCACAGCTAATAATCTTAATGCACATTATACATGTTAACTCTTTTTCTTTTAAATATAGCTTCTATTTTTATATTATGTACAGCAGTTTTTCTAAATAAAACAGCATTTTATTAGTCACAGTCGTTACGGGGACAGCGGGACGTGATTAAATTTATTTCCCGTTGTCCCCATAACGTACATATAAGTAAAATGTAGCAGCTTAATAATCAGTTGTTAGCTTTGTTTTAATTTAAACTGGCATCGAATTTTTGTTTTGGTAATAGAGGGCATCTGGCGCTCGGCGGTCGCTGCCGCGACACGCTCGCTTCGCTCGCTCGCCTTCGCGCGTTAATGGTCACTGTTCTAACCTAACCCAACAACTGATTATTAAGGGGATATTATAAATTGCATATCAAATAAATAATCGCCTATCAATACATACTCATCATTTATATTCTTATTTACATCTAATAACTTACTTCACTACAAATAAACTAAATGTTTAACAAAACTCAAACTGCAGATATGGAAAATTTGCTGTGCAGTCAGTATTTATGCTATGTATGTAGTATTTTTGTACAAAAATAAATTTAACTGTATTGCATTATGAGGAAAAAAGTAATGTTATATTGATGTATAATTTCGAATTATCTGCAGTTTGAGTTTTGTTAAACATTTAGTTTATTTGTAGTGAAGTAAGTTATTAGATGTAAATAAGAATATAAATGATGAGTATGTATTGATAGGCGATTATTTATTTGATATGCAATTTATAATATCCCCATATTAATCACGCCGACAAAGCGGTAAAATAAAATCTTGAACCTCCCTTGAACGTAAAGTGGGGGCGATTTTTTTTTCTCTCGTCTACCCCAAAGTGTGGGGTATCGTTGGATACGCCGTTAAAAAATATTTGTGGTCTGCAAAACCATTTTTCGGTTTCCTAATTTTTTCATCCCAACTTCTTAACTACGGAACCCTTTATTGTGCGTGGTCCGACATGCACTTGGCCGATTTTTGTGCTTTGGGTAACCTTCCTGAATTTATTTCATAAGGTACTACAATACTTAAATATTCACATATAGAATTGATGTGTATGCCTTCTAGTTAAACATACATTTTTAGAATAACTTACATGCATTATATGAAGGCGTAGGTAGTAACCGATTTAAAAGTCACTAAAATTATATATAAGTTTAGTGCTATGCATAGTTTTAATTTTTCACTTATCTCGGCAGTCATTTGAATAAAATAGGCAGTCATAGGGATAACTACCTATTTCATTCCAGTTCCCTAGTAGTGTGACAGTAGGGGCTGATATAATTATAATTACTAGTGATCGCTGACTACATTTATTAAATATGTATGAGATACCTACTCTCAAAATCTACATCTATACAAATATGTAAATATTTCATGCATGCCTAAAGGCTCCTACATACTGGCGCGACTTGTCGCGCGACGCGACGCGACACAAAGGCACCGCTTGTAGCGCTACAAGCGGTGTCTTTGTGTCGCGTCGCGTCGCGCGACAAGTCGCGCCAGTATGTAGGAGCCTTAATACTGTTTTAGGTTACTGCTCATAAATTATGCAGAGCATGTCGTGAACCGTCTTTATTATTTACATAACGAAATTACAAGATGATTATTAACATTAACTAAATTAAATTAAAACTAAGTAAAACCTAAAAAAGGCCCTCGAGGCATTGTACCGAGGATGCTCCCCAGCATCCTCGGTACAATGCCTCGAGGGCCATTGCCCCCGCATTTCCTCGCTGAATTGCAATGCTGATGCGTTGCGCGAGAAAGCCGCCAGCTTTTCGGTCACCAGTTACATCAACCAGACGTTTCGCGATTTCCGCAAAGCACTTATGCATTATTATTATTTTAATTATTCATATTATATAAAAATATTAAATTTCTGCTCTCCTTCTCCATATAAACTTTAAATGTGCCAAATTTCATACTCCTCCGTCCGCGTAATTTTCGTATAAAGGGGTACAAAGTTTTTGCTTCACGTATTAATAAGATTATTTTAGTTCAGCCTTGTTTCAATGAAACTCAGTATTATAATGTTTTCTTGACTTGCAGGTACCTAGTTGTCTGATGATTATTTATTGCAGTAACTGTGGGTGGTAATTAAGATTTATGCGAATCCATTTACTCAATGAATAATGATAAAGATTTATATTTAGAACAAAAATATTTTTTGTAGTTGACTCTTGTTTACTGCTTTTTATTGAATTATAATTTTGATTGTGTTTTTACTGTTATATTTCATAAATTTCATACAAAATGATGGCTTATTAAACATTATCAATAAGCATCACCCAAAAGTAGACTGGTAGAAAATGCCTTTGGCATTAAGTCTGCCTCTGTACATTTGTGCTTAAAGTATTAAATAAATAAATTAAATCAATATGATAGTCATTAAACTATTTTACTATCTATTTTCACATGAAAATACCTAAATTCAGCTTTTTCTTTGAATATGATGAAAAAAATTACATTATTAATCTGTTGCCCACCATTTTAAAACCCTCTCAATATTGTAGTGTAGTGTATTTTATATACATATGAATAAAATAATACTTACTTTGAGGATCTTTTAATTCTGTCTCCTGCAGTTTAGGCAGCAGATCATCAGCTATGAGACTCACTGTGGCTCGCTGCCTCTCATCATCAAACTTTACTATTATGTACTCCACCTAAAAGAGTTTAAATTCCTTACTATTTTGATAATAATTGTTTTTATTTTTTAAACAAATATTTATAATAATTGTAAATGATATGTAAAACAATGAATAAAGACATAATATCAGATTTGAAGGGGTAATTTGAAAGGGTATGCAGAGGTGTAAAGCACACCTACATTTTGCCAGTTTGGTTAATCAGAAGTCCCAAGTAATATGCCAATAACCTCTTTCCACTAACTGGACACAAATCCAGAGTCTGGGCTGCTGTTGAGAATTTCCTATTGGAAACAACCATTTTAAAAAATTGCCCGGTCTGGAGAATTTTCATAAAAAAAAAATACTTCTCCTAGCATATCTTACAACATAATTTACAGTATTATGAAATAGAGAGTGATCTCATCATTTATTTTTATACAGATAAGAAATTGTGTAGTTAAAAATAAAAACCCGGTATGTCCACTCTAAGTGAATATTGGGAAAAGAAAGAAATAATTTTTGGCTGTAGATTATTAAGTTATGAGGTTTTCTCATGTAGGAGATTTTGTTTAATAGAATAGAAATAAAATAAATATATAAATAGCGAATTATGGATGGCTAAAAAAATAGATTAAGCTTTGGATATACTGATGTTTGATTTATACTAGCGTAACATACCAGAGTTAATCATACTTTATGCTGATTGGTCATCGCAGATGTGCTTGACTTTGATAAACATCAATGGACATACCGGGATATGGAAGAAATGATCAATTTGAACTCTATTTCAGTTGTATTTTTAGTGAATTACCTTGGTTAGGAAAAATCAAGCATTTTTAATTTTCATTTTTAACCCCATTCACATTTTAATTTCAAGTAGGGGTGTGACTTACCTGGTTTTGGTATTTAACTACACAATAATAAGTAGGTACTTCTAGAATAAGCATAGTTATTTCAACCAACATCTACTTGGTGTGCACTTCAAAAGCAGTAATATTACGGTGCGCAGTATTTTTTTCTTTCTCCAATTGGAATAAATGGGTTTTTTGCATTATCATAACAAACTGCATTCTTTTATTTAAAAATTGTATTTAAATGATAAATTACATCTTGACCTTATTGATCAAAGATCTTGGCTGACTTTATTTATTAATATTTATGTGTAATTTCAAAATCTTTGAATTAACCTTGATGTACCTAGTAAATTAAGTATGGTCTTAACTGATTTCAGAAAATGGATTGCATATTTTGATGAAAAGTAAAGGATCAATACTGAATGTAAACATACCTCATCTCCCCATTTAAGCACATCTCCTGTGCGCTCCTGCAGCTTGCAGTACAGGTTGATGAACTGCTCGATGCCATGCTGACGGACATGCTCCGCCAAAGATTTCGTCTCATCCCAAGACAGGGGACTGCCTTCACTTAACAAACCCATCCTAGCTACTTGAACGAAACGTAAATTTACACGTGATCTGAACGAGTTCCCAGCTAAATAATTACGACAAAAAACCGCGCTCCCCTTTAAGATACTGTTCATGTAATGCTAATCGGCTAGGAACAATAGATATCACCAGTTTTTGTACAACGTTTTACGACATTGGATATAAAAAGTACACCACAGAAGAACTTGTAATCACGCCGAAACAGTTATAGGAACTTTTAATGTCTTTTAACAAATTAAATACGAAAGAAAACAACACACAATTTAATCATTCACTTTTTTAAAGTATCATGATCCAGAGACCGAAAGACAACCGACTTATTTATTTGTTCGTAATAAATAGAGACAAAACTAGACAGAAGTGAAGTTATATCAGCGTACAAGGCTGTTCTGTAATCACCACTAATTCACCAATTTTTTTTATCAATGGAACATCTATTGAAAGTCCAGTACATCTTGGAAAGCGGCGAAATAGGTAACTAAATTGAAATGTACTGAATCTGACATTATTTTGACATTTTCCTATGCAAACAGCGCCGCCATAAACTACCAAGATATCCTGGAAAAGGTTGTCTTCTGTCAAACAGGCATAACATAACGTTCCGTTCCAGAAAAAAAAAAAATTTAGTATATCTAAAAAATAATATGCTACGTTTACCAACGTTTCATTTGTCATACAAAATGGTAAAATTGTGTAAAAGAAACTATAGAGTGAAGTTGTATATTATTGAAGAGACAAGTTTTGATTTTGGTTTTTAAGAGCTAAAAACAGATAATCCAAAATGGAACGTTTTGATTCCGGTTTCATTCAATGACCATTGTTGAAATGATGAAAACTCGAGGGGCTCGGCTAAGTTGTAAAACTCAACTCAGTTAATACTTACCTTTTACCTTTTACCGCATTTTCTGTTGACAAATAAACAAATTTTGTTTATTACCACGTAAACCATATTGAAAAAAAAAATAACATAAAGGGGAACGGGCAAAAATTAATGAACTTAAACTATACTACTACTTTTATTTTACTTATGAATTTATGAAAATGTATGGTCAGTTAACAGTACTGCCGATTGACATGATACGTTCACAGACATCTGTAAATCAAAACTCATTGAATTAAAACCCGTAGTTTGAGACATTTTGGGTTACATTTTTTATTTCTAGTAAGCTCGTCGGTCGGAGTGTAAGGGTGAGCACACAACAGCCAGACTCCCCAAGTGTCAACGTCATCTGCGCGCGGTACACCCTGCCACTAACGGACATGGCGCTCGCGACCAACCGATCGGTATAACCATCCAACAAGCCAACCTAAACTCTCCAGAGTGATGACGGGCAGCAGCGTCAGCGTTGCGAAAGGATTGGCACTCCGGTCACCAACTCATTTGCCCAGCGTGGTAGCGTGGTGAATACGGGCATTAAACCTCCAAAATTAATAAAGTGCCAAAACAACGGCCCCAAGTTCTCGGTGGTCCCGCTATTCCTGGTCAAGGTAGAGGTCACGGTAACGGCGGGCCGGGGGTGCAAATCCCTGGGCTACGGCAGGCTACCAACGATGACTACATCTAGCTACGTACAATGGACGTTCAATGTGGCTGGACCATCACCTTGTCGAACTTGAGTTAGAGTTAGGTTGTATTAACTGGCCTATACCGGGGTTATCTGAAGTCCGAAAAACGGGGGAGGACACGAGTCAAGCCACCTATTATTATACTTCCGCGAAGGTGATTAGCTCTCCCAAGGTGGTGTCGGCTTTCTTGTCAACAAGGGACTAGCAGCGTTGTGGAAATCAGTAGTGTGTAGACACGGGTAGCGTACTTTGTACTGAAACTCACTGACAGGTACTACTTGAAAGTGATACAGGTATACGAGCTGACTTCGACATGCTCTGACAAGACAGCTGAGGTGGGACAGCGACAGACTGTGTATTGATGATCATTATGACAAGATAAGAGGCACATATTTAGAGAGATCAGCAAGTTTAATACCGGAAGCGATCACAAGCTTGTCCGAGGTACACTAAATATAAATTTTTGAGGGTTATTTTCGAGCTGAGAGGCCGCAATCCGCATAATGAGGCCAACTGGAACTTTAAATTCGACTACTGGAAACCACAAGCACTGTCGATGAGAAGGCCGACGAGGTCGTCAAAACACTATGCGACGGGTACCGCAGATTTTTCCTGACGCCGTGAAAAATTAAGTTGCCCAAACTATCCTCCGAGACTCTCGGACTTATGAGGGAAAGACGAGAGTTGCCATCCACGCAGCCGTCTTCGTCAGATAAGAGGCCCTTAAACCTAAAAATTAGAAAGCTGACGCTACGAGACCTTCAGTGCTCCAACACTCGTGACATTATGGTCGCAATTGAGCAGAACCGAGTGTTCGCTCAGCAATTAGGGAGGTCCCATTTGTCGAAACAGAACTTCGGATGGTAGCATCGTCACTTCGAAGTCCAGTTAGACCAGGTGCTGCATAGCCTAAATGGAGACTCTCTGCGGGTTGGATTTGGCATGAATTTGGACAAGATGAAAGTCATTTACAATGCCCGTTATGACATATGGTGTCGAAACGTGGACACTGACAATCGGGGTGGTCCACTAATTCAACAGTACAGGAGTTACCGACATGGCTATGTCGGTAACTCCTGTTCCCCACAGTCTTAGCCCCACAAATTGCTTACTCTGCAAGCTTGCAGAGTAAGCTAGCTGAAGTAGCAGTGGGCTGGCCATGTTTGTCAAAAGACCGATGGCCGCTGGAGCAGGCAAGCGTAGTGTGGGACGGCCTCCAGCTAGATGGACCGACGGCCTTAGAAAGGTGGCTGGGACAGACTGGATGCGGAAGGCGGAGGACAGGGTTTTGTGGCGAAGCCTGAGAGAGGCCTATTTCCAGCAGTGGACTGTTATAGGCTGAGTTGATTGATTGAAGCTCGTTGAACTTTGTTATGACAAGTTAGAGAGCTAAAGCCAAACAAAGAATATATGCTACGCAGTGTTTGAAAAATAGATGTTTATAGTATTTCGGAAGAGAACATTAAAAATGCAATGATTTGGACTTTTGAACGGGTACATAATTAAGTTTATTACTTATTAATAATCGCTAAGTATAAACAAGCTGCTGAGTGGCTAATTATATCATTGTGTGTTCTAAAAAAAATAAAACTTTTTCTATTCACAATAATTTAATTTGTTTTGAATTTTGATTATCCTTTTTTTATAGGTTGGATTTGTTTGTCCGTAAGGACTCATAAATTTTTATTTATGGAGCTCTTTTAAACGTACCCTAGGTCAACCCTTTTGGTTGGGCAATTATCAAATAACTTCTCCCGCTCCGGGCGGAGCGGGAGGGTGTGTCAGACTCCTACTGACTAAAAGCAACCCGTATTCCTTCCGTTGCCTGTGTTGCCATGGGCCTCGGGAACCCTTTCGAACTTCCATGCGACTACGGCAGGCACCGGCCCTAGTGGACCCCTATACTTGTGCTGACATCTTTTTGAGGCGCACGTGGAATACAACGCTGGTCCTTATCGGACGGCGAGCTACCCATTGCTCACCATCCGCAAGCCCGCACCTACGACCTACGGTGGCCGGAAATCTGCCCGGGATTCCCGACGCCCAGGGCGTCTCCTGCGGTGGCTAGGGGCGCGAGAGGGCGCGAAATTTGCCTTTCCCTCAACCGTCCCGCCTCCTCCTTCGCGAGCATTACTGCTTCGCAGAAGGAGGTGATGGCTGCCCATGCCCTCTCACTCCGTACCATGACCTGAACCAGGGCTGGACACGAGAGATCTCAGCCGCCGATCGCCTCCACGAAACACTGCGGTGCTCTGCCCAGGTCGGGCAGACCTCCACCGTATGCTCCACCGTGTCCTCCGGGCGTTCCACACAGTGGTGACACCCGGGCGTTTCCTCCCGCCTTATCCGACACAGGATTCTCCTGAAGCTGCCGTGTCCCGTGAGGACCTGCGTCAGGCGAAAGGTGAGGACGCCGTGGTGCTCTCTAGCTACTCCTCAAAGAGGGGACTTATCACCGCAATTGTGGCGTGCCCAGCACTGGGTTGCGACAATCACACTCTCCATGTCGCCATGAGATCCCGCCGGAGCTCTGTCCGCTGTGCCGCGATTTCTCGCGGCAGCGGAGTTACGCCCCGGCGTTTGGCCTCCTCGCACCACTCCCATACGTGCGCGAGGACTTTTGCATCCAGATCCCATGGCGGCAATCCGGCAAGGAGGCTTGCCGCCTCACCGGAGACCGTGCGGTATCCCCGGACCAGCCGGATGGCCATGACCCTTTGGGCCGCGCTCAACCGGCGGGCTGGCCGCAGCGCCAGGGAACGCGCCCACACAGGAGCCCCGTAAAGGGCCATGGACCGCATGACACCCGCGATGAGCCTCCGGCAGGAGGCCTTTAGACCTCCTAGATTGGGTAGGAGCCGCTTCAAGGCAGCCCTGGCCCACTCCAGTTTGGGAGCCAAACGTTGAAAATGCTCCACGAAGCTACACCGGCTGTCGAGGACTAGTCCCAGGTACTTCATCGTCGACTCGACGCCGATGTAAACAGCTCCTACCGTTCTTTGGGACCCCGTCAGTGGCGCGTTCCGAGGACCATGAAAACACATGACCTCGGACTTGTGCAGGGCCAACTCGAATTCCCAATTGCTGGATCCTTTTGACGATTGTCGCAACCCCGCGTGCCGCTACTTCGGCCGCCACCTGGTGCGACCTCCCTTGCACTAGGACTTAGGTGACGTCAGCGTAGCACACTACGCTGACGCAACTCTGATGCAACTCCAGGGCAGGGTTTTGAAGGCATTGGATATGTCAAGAGACACCGCCAAGACGACCCCACCCTGGTCAATAGCATTCCCCATCGTGAGAGCCCACACGCGCATGATGGCGTCCACCGTAGAGCGCAAGGTCAACCCTGGGGTCAGATTTTTGCACCTTAGGTCAATTTGCCTATTCTCTTTAATTTTCCACTATTCGAGCATACCAAAAATCAAAACGAGAAGAATATCGATATTCTTGATTCTCCAATATTTATGCTGGCTGCAGCCCTAGATCCATTCAATTGGCCTAAACAAATTAATTCGCATTCATTCACTCACTCATTCAATGGTGACAGTATGAGTGAAATGTGTCGCGTTTTTAATTCAACGCAGTGTTTTTTCCTTGTAAAATAAAATTATTGTCAATTAGCAGTCCAAAAAATGCGTGTTCATTCATAATTAGTATATAAATCATAAATTATCTTATATAGGTTTGATTATTCCAATAATCGACGACCAGCACCATGGTGCCTGTGGCAATAGAAGGATGCACCCAAGGTGCTGAAGGTGGAGGAGCCCGGGGCGGCTCTATATCTCTAGCATTACTTATAGATTTTATAGTACAGAGGACCTACGATGAACTCACAGTATTAGCTGAGCTGTAAGTACACTGTAAAATAGTCAACATTAAATGAAATCTCTGAACATGGTTCTTAATGATGCTTTTTGATTACAGTTTACCCCGTAAAACGGATATGGAGCGCAAAATTGAAATATACAAGTTCAGCGCTCGAACACGGCAGTTGTTTGTACGCTTGCTAGCCCTAGTGAAGTGGGCAAGCAGTGCCACCAAAGTGGACCGCTCTGCGCACATTATGGCATTTCTTGATAAGCAAGCCTTGCTGTTTGTTGAGACTGCTGATGTTTTGGCAAGAGTCGCCCGGGAGACACTTGTACATGCAAGGTTTGTGTTTTTGGTGCTATGTACTTAGGTCTGTCCTTATCTGAGAACTTGAGGATCAATCAAATTCCTGTGGTAACTTATACAAAGGTTATTGTAATTTAGGGCAACCAATCAAATTAGCTAAAATGACATTTGTAAGCTAGTATCAGTACACTAGCTTACAAATCTAATTTTACCTGTTGTACTTGTTCCAGGTATCAATAATCCAATTTAAATGAAAGTGTTTCCAACGTAACAAAAAGTTGTTATTACTAAAGAAATGAAAACTTGAGTATGTTGGAAACATTTAATTTAAAATCTCAGCAATCAAAAAGAAAGTCCCAATCTAACAGCTTCAAGGAAATTGCCATCAAACAAATTGAAAGCTGTAGCTGCAGCTTTAGAGATCAAAAATGTTTTAATGTGAAACATTTTTCATTTCAAAAGAAAATTAAAAAAGCTCAGCAATGCAGGAAAAATGATCTATACTAATATTATAAAGAGGTAAAATTTGTTTGTAAGTTTGTATGTAGGGGGTAAATCTTCAGAAATACTGATCCCATTTCTAAAATTATTTCACTAATGGGAAGCTACAGTATTGCCAAGTGTCAAAGGATATATCCTATTTTATAAATTACTAGCTGCTGCCCGCGGCATCGCCCGCATAGCTTTTCCTAAAATTAAGTACTAAGTTACTCCTGCAACATCAGTTATATGCCAGTGAAAGTCCTGTCAAAATTGGTTCAGCCGTTTCGGAGATTAGTCAAAACAAACAGACAGACAAAAATTTTAAATACTGTTTTTTTATGTAATAAGTATACTTTCATATGCATTTAGAAAAGAGCTGTTATTTTGACATTACAAACAGACACTTCAATTTTATTTATTTGTATAGATTTATAATAAATATGTATATTATTAAAAATAAATAAAATTTCTAAAATAAAAGTAGCCTAAGCTACTCCTTTTTACATCAGCTATCTGCCAGTGAAAGTCCCGTCAAAATCGGTCCAGCCATTTCAGAGATTAGCTGGAACAAACAGACAGACAGACAGACAAAAATTGTAAAAAAAATATATTTTGGTATATGTACCGTGTATACATCCATATACATTTAGTAAAAAGTGGTTATTTTAATATTACAAGCAGACACTCGCAATTTTATTTTTCTTTATAGAAGTTAAACAAGAAATATCACATGGATGAAGTTGCAGGCAAAAGCTAGTACCAAAGCTTGTTCAGTGTCTGCAGAAGAAGACACTGCTGCCTATTCTGTTACTAATCCTGACTATTCTTAATATTATGTAATCCTAATCATTTATAGTAGGGATGTGCTCTTATTTATTATCCTCATTTACAAGTCTCTATCAAACTGAGGTTAGCTCTTAGAGAACCCAATTCTGGGTTAAGTTTGCTTATTGTACATAAGTTGTCCTTAGGCTGCTTTTCCACAGAGATGTGCTATGCGAGGATGTGAGAGCTCAGCTACGAAACGTATGTGGCTAAATGGTCACATAGTTTCGTAGCTGAGCTCTCACATCCCACATGCCACTAATGCTAAGTAGCTGTGTAGCGGAGCGAGTAAGACGTGCTATGAAGATGCGCCGCCGTGAGGTAGCTGTGCGAGGAAAATGCGCAGCTGAAGTATGCATACATAGCTCCCATCTACACATCCACAGCTCCCATCCATAGCTTGCATTGCATCCTTCCATTAGTTGAACCCGTTTCCACTAGTGTTATGTTATGTGGACCAATGAATATGATTTTTGGATATCAAACGCATCCATAGCAATGTAGCATAGCACATCTCTGGTGAAAAAGCAGCCTTAGGCTGCCTGTCCACTGAAGCGGAGCGGGGCTGCGGAGCGGAGAAACGGAGAAATATTAACCAATAGGATTGCATAAAGTGTCCGCTCCGTGATTTTATGCAATCCTATTGGTTAATATTTCTTCGTTTCTCCGCTCTGCAGCCCCGCTCCGCTTCAGTGGACAGGCAGCCTTATGCTGCTATAGCATTATTTTTTTTTTAATTATGTGTACAATTAAAAATGAGAATTCATTTCTTTTACAACTTTAATTAAGACAGCACTAGTAGATTTGGCAATGCCAGTAAATCTACAACTACAATTTTCAAGTCTCTCAAAAATCTTTCGCTCTCTGGGATATGACTGATAAAAAAACTTTTACATTGTTATTTTTTAAACACAGGTTACCAACTTTCCACATGGCTGCAGCAGTAGAAGTATTGACACTGGGCACATACAGCAGATTGCCAGCAGTTATCAGGGAACGCCTGGTCCCCCCTCCGTCACTAACAGCTGGTGAGCGACGCACTACATTGCGTGCTCTTGCGCATGTTGTACGTCAACGTCTTACCACTGCGTCCTTGCCCAGTGATATTAGGAATTTGAAGGTATGTTTGAAGTCAGAATTTCAGCAAGGATCTATAGGTTAATTTTTTGTTTTTGACTTAGTATAAAAATATGGTGTAATATTAAGTTGGATGACTAATTTGTACATTATTTTTCTCTTCAAATCAAGGTGGAAAATAATCAAGCAGAAATGAAAAACATTTAGAGTTATGAGAAATTGCTTTTGTAGGTGGAGAATGGGCGTGCTACATTTACCGTAGGCCAGGAGTTCAGTGTTTCTCTCACTGTCATGGGAGATGCACCCAACTTGCCATGGCGTTTGTTGGATATTGCTATATTGATACAAGACAGTGAAACTGGAGGTAAGATTACATATGCTGTACAGTACCTTACCTTTACAGATACAAAACTTATCCATTTATTCTTAAAAAAATTACCATGATTGAGTAACATAATTATGTATAATTTGCAGTCTTATTACCATTTTTGGCGTAAAATACGTTATTACTATTGAGTAGTCCGTAATTATACTATTTATTAAACCCTTTATTGTACACCAAATGAAAAAACCGGGCAAGTGCGAATTGAACTCGCGTGGTGAGGGTTTCGTACTATGAATATGTTATCTACCATGTCTTTTATCCCAAGATAATTTGACCCAAGAAGAAACTTAAAATTGTAGTTTAAAAACATGTTCTCCCATACATTCCAACTGCAAATGTAATTTTGTACGTACAATATTGACAAATTTACCATGTTATTTGAACACCATAGACTTCTTATATAAGGTTTACCTGTAATCTATAAGTAAAGAACTATTTTCTGTATTTTTCATCTAGTTTCTTAAATAACTTTAAAACGATTTATTTTACAATTATGAAAAAAAAAACAATATTTGGGATCCTTACAACAAGCCCTTTCATTTGATATGTCACATGGTACAGTTTGCAAAACTTTTTCTTTTAATTGTCTACATTACCCCCCAGTGACACTCATATTCAAAATTAATTTATTTACGTTACACGTGTTTGAGTCACAGAAATACATATGTGCACCAAATTGAACTTAATCGGTCCAGAAGATTCGGAGTAAATCGGCTGTGACAGACAGACAGACACACGAGTGAACTATGAGGGTTCCGTTTATCCTTTTGAAGAACGGAACCCTAAAAATAATATAAATCCTAATGTGAGAATATTTCTTTCAGAGGGCAAACCCCTAGTACACAGTTCGCAACTGGCATGGTTGCGGGGCGTTGCGCAGGCGCGCTTAGCAGCGGCCGGTCTGAGCGGTGCGTTGACTGCGCTGCGCTATTTCTGTCGCTCGCTCTCGCTTGAGCTGTTGTACACGCAGACGTTGAGGCTGTGTCGCGACCGCCTGTCGAAGCATCTGCAAGTTGATAGGTACACGCCCGGACAGAAGCTGCAGGTTTCGTATTGGAGGTAAGTTGATATTTTATTCACTAGTTGAAACTAGGCAATGCAATCTCGAATCGAGATTGGCAACTAAGAGAGATCTCGCATGCTCAGTCTGGTGTTGAGATTGGCTAATTCGAGATCTAGTTCGGTAATCAGGCGAGATCTCGTTTTCGAGATTACGAGATTTATGGAGATCGAGATTTTGTCTACTTATTAAAGTAATTAGTTTAACTTATTTTTTATGAAAACTACACCTACTTAGGCGTAATCGTGTTATATTTTTTGAATACAAAAAGATGAATCAAATCTTGATAAAAAAACATTAGGATTAATCTCTTGAAAATGACTCAGGAAGCATAGTGCACACTATGCTTCCTGAGTCATTTTCAAAAGAAAGTCGCGCGCGGTCAGTTTAGGAGTCTCGAGTGCGGTCTCGTATTGGTCGATATCTCGAAGGAGATTGTTTTCCCACGATATTTCATCTCGAGATTGCATTACCTAGTTGAAACCAATAAAACGACGACCACCATTACACATCTTTTTTCATGAATTTCTGTCTTTTGTTTTTGACTATAACAGTCAATCACACCAGTTTCCCCGCGCTTGACAATTTGTCACATTAATATCGAGTTAATTTTCGTTCGAGAAACTAGGCCTTATGACGCGTTTCATGTTATATTATCCACTATGTACCTCTGCATACTAAAGTAAAGTAAGATAAAGTTCAGCAGTAGAGCCCGATAGACGAATCTCCTTGTCATGTCACGTGTTTGCTCAGGGAGCTGGGCTGCGAGCTAGGCTACCGCCTCATCATCGGCGCGGAAGGCTCTCAACTGTGCGTGTGGCACGTGCCGGCGCTGGCGGGCGGCGAGCGCGTGGCCAGCGCGCTGACGCCGCACGCGCCGTCCATGGAGCGGCTGTTGGCGCACACCGTGCACGTTCGCTCGCGACAGAGGCTCAACGACCTCAAAGTGCTGCTCAATGACATGGGGGTAAGTAACTAAAAGGACTTTGTCCGTTCTCGGCTTCGTGTGGACACGATGCTCGAAAAGAAACAAATTAATCAATAATCAAGTTTAGTTTTTAAACGCTTATTTATTCTATACTTTTGTATCAACTTGCGCTCACGAATAGTGTATTTAATAAGTACTGAAATTGTTTTATTCTTCGACATATTGACAGTACTCGACCTTCATTAATGCATAGTGTTGCCAACAATTAATCGTATTTGTTTAAATCATTATATACAAATCGATTCTAATTGTTATTTTTGAAGTTCAACTAAGGCTTCCTCTTTCATATAAGAGCCTAGAGTTCACAGCCAATTAAAGCTTTAATTTGCAATCACTTACATTATTTTGAACATGTTTTATTCGTATATCTGGAAAACAGAAGTATTTAAAAGAATCGAAAATGGTCGATGAATTCCGATTTTTATTCAATGAGTAATCGATTATTAAAAAAAAAAGTTATTTCAATGTCAATTGTCACTTCAAGTTATTTGTCATTCACTTTGTTTCTTGGCATCATGAATATTGTTTTCCTCGTTTTACTGTGATTAGTTTTCAAGTATTGTTTTGGTTTTGACAATGGACATTGATACCCCTTCTCACGTTGACCCCGGCATGCCTATGAACTCCTACACAAATCCCAGCGTTGACCCCAGCTTGAATATGGATATTGTACGGATACAAACGAGGCAATTTCATTTCAACTCCTACCTGTGGTGGAAACTGTGTGACAGATCCGATATGCGAATTATGGTACTGATATTACGCAAAGAAGAAGGCATACCCTCGATCTTGTGGAAGTGAAATCTGTTAAAAGGCAGTGGGGGTCAAAGTAGGCATATTAGTAGAAAAGTGTATTTTGTCTATACATATATTACATGAACATGAAAATAACAGTCAGTGGCGTGCCTAGGGTTTCAAAATAACGCAAGCCCAATAAAATCATAACCGATTTAAAAAAAAGAAAGTTCAGTTTTCGACTGAGTATGTAGGTACCTACGTATGTATCATCGCAATTTTCTCATAAACTACTGGTTAGGTACAATAAATTAAAAGTGAATTCATCCATCCATTTTAGTAAGGCATGCCGCCGGGCTTTTGGGCTTATATGAAGGTACCGCCACTGATAACAGTCAGGGACGAAACTTAATGAAGCAGTATTGCTAATGTATAAATGTATGTGAAAAAATGTAATGTAATGTAATGTAATGTAATGTAATGTAATGTAATGTAATGTAATGTAATGTAATGTGTGTGTGTGTGTGTGTGTGTGTGTGTGTGTGTGTGTGTGTGTGTGTGTGTGTGTGTGTGTGTGTGTGTGTGTGTGTGTGTGTGTGTGTGTGTGTGTGTGTGTGTGTGTGTGTGTGTGTGTGGTGTATGTATGTATGGTTATGTGAATGTGTGTGTGTGTATGTATGTATGTATGTGTGTTATTAAAAAAAAAAGTAAGCAAAACAACTCTTACAAGCATCATGATACAATCTCATTACAATATTCTCTTTCCTACTGGTATTAGCTATTAATCCTGTATTATATTTATACTTAAAGGGCCTGTTCACATGGAGCCAAATTCCCATACAAAGTGGACAATGCCCTTTGTGTAATGGCTAGATGCAAGAGAAATTGGCAGTTTTTGTAGCCGTAAAAACAATTAAATATCTCTATCTAACCAGAATTGAGGCGATGATGCTCCATATTACAGTAATAGTACCTATAGTATAATTTAGGTAATAGCCAAATAAACGCAGATCCACTGTATTGTGAACCTACTCTTCTGATGATGACTGTGCATGTCTACACTCTGATTCTTTACCTAACGAAGCAATAGTCAAACAGGATACCGATAAACAATTTTCCTTTGTTCGTCAGGTGGAATGCAGCGTAAGCGGATGGCCATGCGTATTAGCATGCTCTGTGGTATCTCCATGCTTGCGCGCTGAACAGCTCCTGGTGTGCGTGGGCGCGCACGGCGGGCGCCTGCGCGCACGCGTGCCCGCCTACCCCGGCACGCCTCGCATGCCAGAACTTGCTAACGCGCTCGGCGCTACCACCGTCAGGCTTATCAAGACGCTGCTCACACAACTGAGGTGAGATCTAGAACCTTCCAACCGTAGATAGAGAATTTAATAGATTAGCTATCAGCGTATACTTTAGTAGCTATTGCCCGCGGCTTCGCCCGCGTGGAAGTCGGGTATTATCTCGCGGCAGCGCACTACCGGGACAAAAAGTATCCTTTTTTTTGGGTGGGAAATTATCAAATAACTTTTCCCGCTCTGAGCGGAGCGGGAGGGTGTGTCAGACTCTTACTGACTAAAACCCACCCGTGTTCCTTCCGTTGCCTGTGTTGGCAGAGGCCACGGTCCCTTTCGGAATTTCGCGTGACCCCGGCAGATAAAAGTATCCTATGTCCACTCCTAACCCAGCCCTATTGGATAGAGAGGCGCCACGGCGTCCTCACCTTCCGCCTGACGCAGGTCCTCACCAGACACGGCAGCTTCGGGAGGTTTCTGTGTTGGATAAGGCGGGAGGAAACGCCCGGGTGTCACCACTGTGTGGATCGCCCGGAGGACACGGTGGAGCATACGGTGGAGGTCTGCCCGGCTTGGGCAGAGCACCGCCGTTTCCTCGTGGAGGCGATCGGCGGCAGAGATCTCTCGCGTCCGGCCCTGGTTCAGGCCATGGTATGGAGCGAGAGGGCATGGGCAGCCGTCACCTCCTGCGAAGCAGTAATGCTCGCGAAGGAGGAGGCGGGACGGTTGAGGGAAAGGCAAATTTCTCGCCCCTAGCCGCCGCAGGAGACGCCCTGGGCGTCTCCTGCGGCCACCGTAGGTGCGGGCTTGCGGACGGTGAGCAATGGTTAGCTCACCGTCCGGTAAGGACCAGGCCCGGGTCGACGGCGCGTTGTATTTCACGCGCGCCTCAAAGAGATGTCAGTACAAATGTAGGGGTCCACTAGGGCCGATGCCTGCTGGGGTCGCGGGAAGGTACTAATGGGTCACCGAGGCCCCCGCAACACAGGCAACGGAAGAAATACGGTTGGGTTTTAGTCTTTAAGAGTCTGACACACACTCCCGCTCCGCCCAGAGCGGGAGAAGTTATTTGATGATTTCCCACCCAAAAAAAAAAAACCCAGCCCAATATGTATGCCTTTAATCCAAATTCGTTCAGCAGTTACGGGTCCGTGGACGAAAAAAAACATACATAACATACATAATCAGCCTATAATGTTCCCACTGCTGGGACACAGGCCTTCTTTCTGTGAGAGGGAGTGGGCCGTAATCCATCACGCGGGCGCAGTGCGGGTTGGTAGATGTCCCATGTCTTCGAATTTTTCGTTCTAGGACATGCCGGTTTCCTTACGATGTTTTCCTTCACCGTTTTGGAGCAGTGGTGTTTAAATAATTTACATAAAGTAAAGCGCCTGTCTGGGTTCGAACCTACCACCTACAATTTCGGGGCCGTTACCACTGGGCTACCACTGCTCTCCGAAAAAAAACCCTTTGTCAATTTAGATTTAATTGGGAGAATGCAAAAAATTAATTAAAATGTAGGTGTGTGTGACTATAAAAGTAAATTATAAGTCTGTGGCCTAAAACCATTTGTGTCAGTCACAGCATCTGTTTGGAGTTTCATCAATTTTGCGGTCTCGAAAATATGGTTATCTTCGTCTTTGATTTACTTATTGACGAAACGAAAGGATAGCTGAAGATTCATTTGTGATTTCGTAATTTCTTGGGTGTTTTGCCAAATACTAAATTTTTGTCTGCTTTTTTTTGTTTTTTTTTTTTAACATTATCTGCTATATTTTGTATCAAAATTGAAAAAAGTGGTCAAGCCCTGTGATGATGATATTTTTTAATGTTCAAAATCAATATTAGTTCTTGTAAATTGATGATCGAACGTCATTCTCGGTAATTTTTCGGAAAACTTGTTGCGTTTGTTAGTAATTTGCCAGTATTACTTTAATTATTTGAAGAATCCCTTCAAGTTGACAGGACTCTTGATTTTTCAAGTAACAAATAAACTTGTTAAAAATTATTTTTCCCTTTCTCACAAACAAAAAAATGGCAAAATTGGTCAAACTTAGTCGACTTGGTGCACATCCCCTTAAGTCGTGAAAAGGTAACAGACAGACAGACAGATGATAAATTCAAATAATCTTTTGTTTTTATATATAACAAGGTTTTATGGTTGTATGTGTTATCATCATTAATTATAAAATATACTTCAGCGCCGCCATTTACCATGTTACCTACGTGTTATAAAAGTTATTCGGTCCAGTCCATCAAAAGTTAGTACAATAAACTCATAAGTTTATTGTAATAACTTTTGATCGACTGGACCGTTATTAATGAAATAAAGCCTGAGTGTTACCTCAAGATACACACTATCAGTGGCGTGCCTAGGGTTTCAAAATAACGCAAGCCCAATAAAATTTTAACCGATTTCAAAAAAAGAAAGTTCAGTTTTCGACTGAGTATGTTGGTACCTACGTATGTATCATCGCAATTTTCTCATAAACTACTGGTTAGGTACAATAAATTAAAAGTGAATTCATCCATCCATCTTCTTCTTTCCTCTTCTTTCTTCAATTTCACTCTTGCTTGTCGTGCGGTGAATGAGGTAACCAAAGCACACTGAAGGCATGCTAGTGCTAGATTGAATATAATGAACATATCAGCAATTGCATACCTCCGGTGGCTTTGAAAAAAGCCGTTTGGTTTGCTTCATTGCTTGAGGGAACAAAGTTGTGTTGTGTCTCAAACGAGGAGCCGAGTTATTTTGCAACGTGTTCTCATAAATTTGATCAAATTCGGATTGAAATTCAGCACGTAACTATGCCTGAAATTCCTGTATTTTATTAATACAATAACCGACATCAACTTGTGATTTTTGTGGAATATTGTACAAGCAGTCAGTTTTTTCAAATATCCGATGAAAGATAAAAAGAAAAAAATTGAAATTAAAAGATCGCAGTGTTTTCAAAATTCTCCGCAGCTAAAATCGTATCCCCGTGCCAGTTCTGTGGATTGTCGCACAGATCAGAAAACAACTCTAACCGTCTTATTAAAAAACAAGGATTATCTTCAGATCCAGGTTTACATTATGGAGCCATTTTTGAATTTTGAACTTTATTCCGACTACGTTAAAGTTCTTAATGAAAAACTGTCAACTTAGTACCGGACTAAATAGTGAGTTTTGTATAAAGAACTGCATTTCAATCATAGTAAAGTTCTTAATACGAAAACTGGTTCGATGGTTTAAACCATGTCAAAATAAATCTTTGTTTTGTAATAAGGTAATAACACCGAATAAGTTTACTTTTTTGTTCAAAAACCGTGTTTACAACTCGCGACATGTATGTCCAACGAGTTGCTCCCGGGAGCATTAGGCAATTTTTTGCTGCAATGAGTATCGTAAAAAGCAGCTCGTTTTGTACTATTACTAAAAAAATTACACAAAGCCTGAAGGGCTGAAAAAAATAAACTAACCTCCTGAATTCTATTTCTATTGCATGATTTAGACAACACTAAGGCCAAAATATGCGCATTACACCAAATGTAAATTGCTTGTGGACAAACATCTTTAACTTTTTGTTGCACTCCATTTCTTACACCGGACATTACACTAGCACCGTCATAGCTTTGCGCTACTAATTTTGCGATGCAATCATGTCTATTCAATAATTCTAAAATAATATTAGAGAGTGAGTCTGCTGTGCGACTTTCCGACACATTAAGAAAGCCCAAAAACGGTCATGAATTTCATTTTTATAATAATATCTGAGAATCAAGCACAGTTGTTCTCTATGACTAACATCGGGGGTTTCGTCAATAATAATTGAAACAAATTTTGTTTGTCTAACTTCGTAATCGATGCAAGTTTGCATCACATCGGCTACGGAATGAATAATATCGTTTTGAATTTTGTTAGATAAATAACTCGGCCCCGGTTTGTCACTTTCCTGATGCTGCATATGTTTTTCTAAAACGACATCGTATTTTGAAATTAACGAGACCAGTTCTAAAAAAATGCCTTTATTTAATGAAGTTACTCTGATGACTCTGATCACGATGAGTCCAAGACTCATCATGTCCTCTTAAAGGAAGTTCCTGTTGTGCTAAATGACCAACAATATCGACTAATCTTTGAAAAACACTACGGTTGTTTTCAACGCGCGTGTTATATTTTGAAATTTCCTCAGATAACTGGCGTGATATAGATGTCTCAATTCGTTGCTAACCAAAATTACCGAAAGAAACCATTGCACACAGGTGTTTATGGGAATTTGCGTGCCTTTTAATGGCGCCAGATATGTTATTTAAATCATTATAACCAGATGTATTCCAAACGGAATCTTCATTCGAAAAAAATATGCAGCACCAGAAATACAACTTATTAGTATGCGAACAGCCAACAATCCAACTAGTTTTATACACTGATCTATTAAATTTTCGTTTATGCGATTTACTAGTCTGAGAAATACACAGATTAGGCGTCGGTTTTAATGAAGAAATTAACTGTGTTTTCTGAGCAAAGTTTAAAGATTTTACCTTATCTTCGCCAATCAAAACTTGAACGCATTTTAAATCCTCACAAGGTACAATTACCTCCATTGTTGTAGGTAAGTCACCAAAACAATTGTATCACTGAGGAAATCTAAGAAAACACACAAAAAACTTTAACAACAAAACCTTTTTCCACTCAAGCAAATGAAACTGAAGTTAGTTGCACTCTCGGATGTCGGGAACTACTCAGTGTTGTCATTTAGGCAAAAAAAGTCGCCAGGTATATGAAAAATCTAGCTAGATGTCGCAATTTTTTTATTTTTTAAGATATTGCTTGAATATTTAAATTCGTTATTTTAAAAAGTCGCTAGTTTTTATTGTTGCTAAATGTTAAAAAAGTTTCCAAACTCGTTAAAAATCTCCAAGATCTCTCTCGTGGCTAAAACGGCAACACTGCAGAGTTGGCAAGCTGACAAGGTCACGCATACGCGTGCAACTTCATGCCGAAAGCCCGGCTTAAATCTGCCATAGTGATCGATTTGTTCTATGCACAGGGTCTAACTCGTTATACGGCACATCGCTATAAGTGCTAAAGTGACAGATATAGTATTTGAAAGCCCGGTAAAAGCCGGTGCGTGTAAGCGAGATAGCTATATGTAGATGCTACAAATGCGAAACTGCGCGTGAACAATCGCGATGTGTAGTAGTGTAGCATAGGTAGATACTTTGTGTTATTTTGATAAGAATTAAGCGCGCGAACTTTTAAATAGTTCGGGTTTGATATTGATTCTCTATCGAGCATTTTAGTAAGGCTTTTGGGCTTATATGAAGGTACCGCCACTGCACACTATGACTATATTTTAAATCCCTTTTATCTCTAAAGGTACACAAAAACTTCCATAACACATGTGAATATTAAAATCTTCTATTTTTCCTTGGGGATGTTTTTTTTTTATCTTACCAGAGACATACATTTTAATTTTCGTTTCATGCAAACTTTCATCCCCTATATAAAGGGGGTATCCCCTTTAGGAATATTTTTGAGACAAAAAGTAGTAAGTAGTATTCCTTTCCCAGGATGCCATCTATCTCCTTGCCAAATTTTATCGAAATCCGTTTAGTGGTTTAGGTGTGATAAGGTAACAGTTACCTTTGAATTTGTTACATTTGACAGTCATTTGTTAACTTGTACTACCATATGTAGTCGGGTAATACATTCCCAAGAAATCGTACCCTGACAGGTTGTAACAGCCGGGACCAGACAAAAAGTTTTCATACGCGACGGAGATTGAAAAAATATATTACTGCCTCGTTTACTCTTCCCTCCTCTTCTCTTTTGTATCTTATAAGTGGGACACACTTGTTATCTCATTATTATTATTATTTAGTGAATTGTTGCTATACTCTGTCTACGCTTCCGACCCAGTGATGTCACCGTGCCTGCGCAAAAGTACGCTTGTTATCGAAAGCTTATTTGTGTTTTCAAGTGATTTGATTGGCTGTTGTAATTTAATTGAACAAAATATAATGATTTGACAGTATAGTTAATTTTCAGACTCTTAACCAGGCTTTTGGAAGTAGCGAAACGTCTTACAACTCAATCATTTCCGCAGGTTCTGGCTTGTAGCTCGACGCTGCGAGAAGACGCTACAGCACCTCCCGGCGAGTGTGTGCGAACACCTGCCGTTCTTGCACGGTCCCGACCATCCGCTCAGCAAACTGTCGCCCGACAGACTCTACGTCACGCTGCATAGACATACCGATCATATACTGGTGAGTAATTCATAAAAAATATATTATTCCGGTAGTTAATTTGCTTGAACATGGGTAGTTCAAACCAATTAACTACCTGAATAACATTTTTTCTGTTGATCCCCTTAGGAGTGAAAAAAATGGTAAACTATTACGTTGCCTTGCGTCCTCATCCTCCTCCTCATCATCAGATATCCCAATTTATTTGTGGTCAGCTCAATATATCTTCGTCTTTCATTCACAAATATGAAAAATGATAAATAAATGCTAATGATTTATTTCCTGTAAGTAGGTTTGTACAAACACTTTTACTCTTCAATCATATTTTTTAAATAAAGCTAGATGAGGTCGGCATTTCCTACCTGACTACTCTGAAAAGAAAGGCCGAAACAAACTCAGAGGTCAGTCTCCTTTAAAGTCCAGACATAATCTTGGTCAGATCATGTGAAGGCCATGTAGATTGGTGTCTGAAATGGTCCTTTTGAGGAAAGAACCACACAGATTGAGTGGCCCTGTCCAGTCACTGCACGCATTTGTCAGTAATCGTGCAGCTCAACTCAGAACTCAAGGAGCTCAACGATGCGACGAACAATACCAAAGAAAGAACATTTGGGTAGGCCGCATAAATTACTCAAACTGCCAGACCATGATTAATACTAAATGAGAAAAAAAAACAACAATTACCTACATAGTCTTTACGTTCACAATAATTGAAAACAATATAATACTTTACAAGTAAATATTAAATTCCACACAATACATTAAACTCCACAAAGTAAATATGTCATTGTGTTTTGAATAATCATTAAATGTCTAAAGTGTGTATATAAATAAAATAAAAGTTTCAGTATGCAATAATTGGAGCAGCTCAATCCCAAGCCTTTTTGTCCTCAATATAATCTTTAACGGCATAAAAGGCTTTCTGGCACAACTTACTTTTAATAAATTATTTGAATTTATTAAGGCTTAGATCGTGAACGTGGCTTGGAAGTTAGTTATAAAAACGTATACATTGACATCTGAATGAGCCACCTATTTTCTTGAGCCTTATTGTAGGTACAACAAATTTGTGTTTGTTCCTAGTATTTATATTATGGATATCACTGTATTTTTTAAACAATTTTATATTTTTATGGGCGTATAAAATATTTTCAAAAATATACTGAGAGGGCACAGTCATTACATTTCCTTAATATATCCTTAAATTCCTCTCTGAGAGAGTGTCTCGGACTTAATTTATAAATTGATCAAACAGCTCTTTTCTGCAAAACAAAGATAGTCCGAATGTCAGCGGCATTTCCCCACAACAGAATACCGTACGACATTACACTATGAAAATATCTAAAGTACACTAAACGGGTCTCTATATCAGTTAATATTATGTTAGTCATCATCTTATCAGTATTCATTCACACTCTTCTTTCTAAACAAATCATCTTTCCAAAATCCATTCATCGTTTCCGTGCATGATCTTTCTCATGCTTTTCTTAAAACCATTTCAAAACTTTTCTCACGACATCTCCTTCATTTCCCCGCATCACACACTGAAAAATAAATTAGCTGAAGTTATATGGACGTTTTAAACCAAGATCTAAACTCGTATGTCGTCCGTCCGTCCGTTGGTCTCGTTTCTCGTAAAATCTTCAATCTATTTAAAAAAAAACAGTATAATAGAAGTAAATTAATAAGTATAGTAAAAAATTCTGAGTGTTATGTTCGGTGCAGATTGTGGAGATGAAAGAAGTGGCTGCGGGCAGTACAGCGACGACTAGCAACAGTTCCAACAGCGGCAGCGCTTGCTCCGTAGCGCTGTCCTTCCACCTGGCCGGCGCCAAGCGATGCACGCCCGAAGAGTGCGAGGACGAGGTACTCATACAAAAATACATCTTAATGTCAGTGTTATAAAGTACAAAGAAGTTGTACGAACATTAACAGATTTAAAACGACCCTTCGGTCGTGCTTAGGCGTCCTAAGCCCGCTTGCGCAAAATAAAAAAAAAATCATTATTTCAAACTAGGCTGAGAATCAGCACTTTTTGAACGTCAAAATTACATGAGACAGACCCCCAAAAACGCCTGCCCTTCGCCACTTCCTAGTGCTTTAGCTGGGAAGTAGTGGCACAACAGAAAACTTCTTCTAAACTTTAAGTCCCTGTTTTTATGGTTTATAACTCAATGGCATTAAAACTCATAACTACACTATATAATACTTGTGACAACCAACATAATGTTCTACTGTATATCTTGAACGTTGTAGAGCTCCGCCAGCAGTTCGTCAACGCCGGCTACTGCACCGCGCGCCTACTTGAAACTGAACTCCTTGGTCGAGTTAGATACTTTCACCCTCACACACGGACCGTTCACCCCGCTCGATACACCCGGTAAGTATGTATAGTAGAGTATAATTTTAGAACCTGCAACCTTGTATGGCTTGTTTAAAGTTTCAGTAAGCTTCACTGTTAATACTTCATAATCGGATCTATTTCGAGTCAAAATCGGCCGTATCAAATGTTTAGAAGTAGGTGTTTAGTTATCACATAACATCACATAATCAGCCTATAATGTTCCCACTGCTGGGACACAGGCCTCCTCTCTGTGAGAGGGAGCGGGCCGTAATCCACCACGCGGGCCCAGTACGGGTCGGTGTTTAGTTATAAAATGTGGAAATGACAGCTTTATTTGGGCATGTGAAATATAATATTTAAAGTCTAATATACATCTGAATACATGACGAACATCACCCCAAGTCCTTTTGGATGCTAGCTGTAACATTTTCTTGTGTATATTCATGTGTACTACAATATTAAATGATATGTAGGTATGCAGCCGGGTAAGCGCAAGTTATCAGCAGCATCTCAGCGCGCGGTTCGTGTTCGTCAACCTGCGTACTTCATACCGGAACTCGCGCATGTAGTGGCTGCCGCCGACGAACGCGTGCCCTTCGTTAATCTAGCACAAGAGGTGAGAATGAAGATTATGATACAAATTGAGTGCCAAAAGAGGGTTGAATGCACGACTTCACTATCTAGTTTACTTGACCAACAGATTTCATTGTAGAAAGTTTCTCAACAAATCTTTCCAAACTTCTATGGTATGTACATATCGAGCCTCAGATTCTATGACAGGTGAAAGCAATAGATGGCATATTTGGTATCGGGAACAAAAATGTACGTATAGTTATCATAGTTCTATGTTCTATGTTAGAGGGTTTGGTTTCCGCACTTAGTCCTTCAGGTGGACTATTGTGCGTGGGCCATGGTGGCCGTTTTTTGGTGGTTATTCCAACCAGCCCACCTCCCTCCAGAAGTTGATAACGTCTCCTGGTCTGTTTAGAATTTGTGTTGGATCTGGGTGCCCCGAGGGTTTCTGTTCTAATGTGGGTGACGCCTGTGCATTCGAAGAGCACATGCACAACGGTTTCGTCTGCCTCCATGCAAGCTCTGCACAGAGGGCTGTCCGTTATGCCTATCGTGTGGAAGTTATCATAGTTCGCTGCTCACCAGTTGGCGAGCCGCGGCGTGACGCACGGCGGCGTGCAGCCCGAGTGGAGCGGCTCGGCGCTGGGCATGCGCGTGGTGGCGCTGCCGCGGCCGCCGCGGGCGTGCGCGCGCGCCGCCGCCGCGCTGCGCGAGCGTCTGCTGGCCGCCACCATCCGCCTCACGACCAAGAACCAGGCGAGGGTGTGGACTGCGGAGATTGTGTTCCATGGATCACCTGTACGCACGCCTAATCCTCGGGAACAGGGTAAGCTTCCTTCTCACGTGTGGGATTTAATTGTTTGAGAATAGTTTATGCTGTCATAAAAAATAACCAGACAAACAAATAGTAAATAAACCTATTTATTGGGACTCGCACAGTAAGATAACACAAACTAAATCAAAACACAACACAAAATAGAAAAATAAAAACAACAATAAATAAAAATTAAGTCCTGTAAGAGGCCAAAAGGCCCTTATCTCAACATGACGACATTTAAAAATAAATATCTCGATTCTGATAAAAATTAACAAAATAGTTGTATATAAAATTCGAATTATTATTAAATAATTCGAATTTTATATATTAGTTTGGGGAAAGTCTTTTTGCATTATAGTATGTATGAACTTGTAATAAAATCTCTTTGGATATACTATTTGTATCATCTGGCTGGTTTTGGTATCATTAAAAGTTTAAATTTTGAAGAACATACAAGCCGTACGAATCAACTGTGCACTCCGCTGGAATGCGACCCCTCTCCCGCTGCCCCGCGCGGTGCCCCGCATTCGCCGCAAGCGCTCAGTAGCGATAGCATCTTTGTTACCGTTGCGCGTTTCTCGTTTCCATCGTCTAAATACGGTTTAAATCTGTTGCTATTATTGTTTCTGTTGAATTATTGCTTTGTTAAGTTTGTGAATTGTCGTTTTTGTTAAGTTTGGACCTTTTCAACGTGTTGTTGTGTAGTGAAGCCATCATGGGCAAGACAATTCATAGTGAGGCAAGGACTCTTATATTGAAGGTGTTGGTCTTCGAAAATGAGAAGGCAAATAAACGTTTTATAATTCCTGTAGACCAAGCTATAAAAAGAACTTGTGCAGCTACTGGTGTATCAAAAAGAACACTGATGAATATTAAAAACCAATCGAAAGTTGTACAACAAAACGATCCGCCAGTGCCAAGTACATCGTCAGGTTCAGGTCCAGCACCTATACCAAAATTGTCTACACCAGGCAAAAAAAGAAGGACAAGCGCCAAAAAGATCGAACTGGACAATTTTGATCTATGCGCGTTGAGAAACATTGTCAACAATTTCTATACAGTTAGAAAAGAAGTACCCACTTTGAAAAAAATATTGGCGGCTGCAAAAACGGACTTAAATTTTCCGGGTAAGCATTTTATTTGTGTTAGCTGTCTCATATGGCTTGTATCATAATATTAATAATATTGTAATGAGTGACATAAACCTAACGAACTTTATTTTATGTTTTTCAGGTGGAATAACCACATTGCGGCTGATACTTATAAACCATTTGGGTTATAAATTTAAGAAATGTAAAAATTTGCGACATTTTTTAATACAAAAGCCCGACATCGTCGCTTGGAGGGATCGCTACCTGCGAAAAAAGAAACAAAACAATGACCTCGGGGTGAACAAAAAACCCGTTACATACCTGGATGAAACATGGATTCATTCACATTATACGGTACGTAAATGTTGGCAAAACAGCAGTGACGCAAGCATAAAAAAAAATGACAATCCTGGGCAACGATGGATTCTTGTCCACGCGGGCGGTGAAAATGGTTTCATTCCCGGAGCCGAACTTCTATATAAATGTAAGAGCAATACGGGTGACTACCATCATGAAATGGACACTAAAAATTTCACGAAATGGTTGAAAGAAAAGCTTTTACCAAACTTACCGCCAAATGGCATTGTTGTCATCGATAACGCACCTTATCACTCGACGCAATCTGAAAAGCCTCCCGTAAGCTCGTCGCTCAAAGGCGATATGCAAAAATGGCTGCGAAGCAACAATATAATATTTGATGAAAAAATGACAAAACGCGAATTATATTATTTGATTGTGATTAATAAGCCTCCAAAAAAATACATTGTGGACGAATTAATGAAGGAGCACGGCCATGAAGTTTTGCGTCTGCCACCCTACCATTGTGATTTAAATCCAATAGAATATATATGGATTTTAGTGAAGCAAAGGGTGGCAGACAAAAACGTTACTCAATCTGAGAGAGAAATTGAAAAATTGACGAGGGAGGCTATAAAGTCCATTACAGATGCTGACTGGAAGAAAGAAATAAACCACATTGAAAGATTGGAAAAAGAGTATTGGGTCAAAGACCGTCTCCAAGAAATAGAAGAAAGAGAATTTATAATTTCTCTTGGAGGCGAAGAATCCAGCTCTGAGGCCGAAATTGACGAATCCGACACCATGTCGGGAATTGAAGAAATTAATTATAGTAGCGAAAACGATTGAGTGAAATAAATGTTTTTATACCTTATTTGTTTCTTTACTTTCAAATATGTTACCACATGTCATTTAATTAAAGTGGAACTAAAAATTTTCCATACAAAATTGTCGCCATACTTCAGCATTTTACTAAAAAAATGTGACAGTTACGAAAAATGTAGCGCCCTCATGTTTTCGTCATCTTTTTATTGTAAGCGGAAATATTATAACAATCTAATTACAAAACGTCAAATATTTTTAACATAATTTAATTTTTTTTGCAAGCGGTACCGTTCAAATGACGTCACAGCGCGAGGTGCACAGTTAATTCGTACGGGTTGTAATTCCAAATTCAAATTAGGAAAATGTGTGATTTTCATTTGTTTTTCGTACCATCAAGATGAGTGAATCTAATGAAGAAATTCGATACGTTTTAAAATTTTACTACAAGAAAGGTAAAAATCCGCGAAAAAATTTTGCGATGTTTATGGACCTAGTGCAGTGTCTGTGAGAGTAGCACAAATTTGGTTTAAGCGTTTTCAATCCGGAAATTTTGATGCCAAAGATGCACGTCGCTCTGGTCGCCCTATTACGGATAAAATGGATGCCATTTTTGAAAAAGTGGAGCATTAAAAAAACTGGGTACACAAAAAAGCTCGATATTTGGGTACCTCACGAGCTTACTGAAAGAAACCTAATGAACCGTGTACTCATTTGTGATTCTTTATTACGACGTAAGGAATCCGAACCATTTTTGAAGAAGCTGATAACTGGTGATGAAAAGTGGATCACGTACGACAAGAACGTGCGAAAAAGGTCGTGGTCAAAGGCCAGTCAGGCTTCACAGACTGTGGCGAAACCCGGGTTAACTCGCAACTAGGTGATGCTGTGTGTGTGGTGGGATTGGAAGGGCATTATTCATTATGAGCTGTTACCACCAGGCAGGACCATCGATTCTAAACTCTACTGCGAACAACTGATGAGATTAAAGCAAAAAGTTGAGAGAAAGCGGCCGGAATTAATCAACAGAAGGGGTGTGGTTTTTCATCATGATAACGCTAGACCTCACACATCTTTAGCCACTCAGCAAAAATTAAGAGAATTTGGCTGGGAGGTGTTAATGCATCCGCCGTATAGTCCTGACCTTGCACCTTCAGATTTCCACCTGTTTCGGTCTCTTCAGAATTCTTTAGGCAGTGTCAGGTTAAAATCACGAGAGGACTGCCAAAACAGCTTGTCGCGGTATTTTGATCAGAAGTCTCAAAATTTCTATAGCAATGGGATCATGTCCCTACCTACAAGATGGCAAAAAATGGTATCTACATACTTTAGTTAAATGTAAATAAACTATATTAAAAAATGTTTTGAATTTTCTTAAAAAATGCGAAGAAACTTTTTCCCCAACCTATTACAACTAGTCTCATAATGTAGTCCGCGTCTAATTAAAGTAAAAAAAACTACAAATGAATTATCGTTAGTCGGATGGCAGTCTTTGATTGTTTTTTGGGGTTCGTACCTCAAAAGGAAAAAAACGGAACCCTTATATACTCAGCGTCACAAAAATGGCACCTCTCCGAAAATAGCATTCTATTAAATATGGTATAAATTATTTTGAAGGGGATTTTGAAAGAAGTGCGATTTTTGTGACGCCCAGTGTAGAATCACTTTGTTGTCCGTCTGTCTGTCAAGACCCTTTATTTCGGGAACGCGTGGAGGTATCGAATTGAGATTAAAACCATGTACTGGTCTACAGTCCCTTGAAGCTGTGAAAAAAAATCAAACTTCTAAGTTAACGTAAAAAAAGATACGACCGTTTATACCGCAAAAAACGTATATTCGACACTCTCAAGGGAATCAAAACCTAGAACTATGAAATTTGGCAAATGATATCGTCTTATACTACAAGTACAGGGAAAAATCCGAAAACGACATTTGTAATTAAATCATAAAAAAATTAGTCTTTACCTACAAATTTGTACGGAGCCCTCGGTGGGCGAGTCCGACTCGGACTTGTCCAGTTTTTTATTTCATTGTGATAATTTATTTCTGACAGTGCTATTTGACAATGTTTAACGGTAGCGTCTTATCTGTTTCCAACAGGCGAGCGTCGCTGCGTGTACTTGCAATACGACTTGGGAACAGACGCAGGCCGTACAGCTGACGCGTTCCTTGCCGACTGGGCCGCCATCGTACACCTACACACTTTGTTACACGACTTCATGCTCAGACCTGCACAAGGTGCGTATTTTATTGATTTAATTAAGGTTCTCTAGTAGGCATGTGTGCCATACCAGAGTGTGAGCTACCTTCTATTTATATACCTACTTTGGATGCGCTAAAGGTAGCCCGCGAAATTCAATTCATACAAATACGTATGAATTGAATTTCACGGGCAGCTTACAGTCGCGAGTCATATTTTGATCAACATACAACCTAATATTTGCAAAAAAATGAAGAAAAAAATAATCTTGGGCTTCAAGCAAGATCGTCAACAAAAATCGTCTATTTAAATTATTAGGTTATTGCTCGACACCGGTATTGTTACACCTTGATGGCAAGTTATTCAAGAAACGTCAACAAAAATCGTCCATTTATAATATTAATGCTACGAAAAATAGGCCTACTGCTTTACCATCCTAATAAATGATGTTATACAGAACGCGAGACCTTGTGGTCCGGCGTGTGCATACGCTCATACACGTATCGCTCACTGGTGGTCGGGTTCGGCACGGCCCAGCGCGCCACGGCCGTGCTGCAGTGGAACGCGGCCACTCAGAGGTACACGCTGGCCACGCCCGCGCACCAGCCCGCTGCTAACGCGCATCATCTGCTGCATCACCATTTAGACCATTACATTAACAGGTAAGGCAAATAACTTTATTTATTTATTTATTGCAAATTGTACACAAAGTTCCACACTGAGACTAGGCTTCAATAATGAGTACAGTCAAATTTTTCATATCATTGACAGTTTTCAAATTCTTTTTTTTATCAAAACTATTTCAGGACACATAATACCTTTTGAAGCATAGAAAACTATATTTAATTGAAAACAAAGATCAAAATAGCATATAACTTTGACCAATGTCGAGTTGACACCAATCTAAAACCTTTTTAATGGCCTGACCATTTTGTAAAATACTGACTGCCCGGCGCGACTTCGTTCGCGTGGTGTCCTACCACTACCCTATTCATATCCTACCCCACGCCACCCCACCCTTACCATTCCAAACCAAACCTTCGCGGGCGTATGCAGAAACACTCACCAAGTTTCGTCAAAATCGGTCCAGCCCCTTCGGAGTCCATAGAGGAAAAAACTAACAAAACATTGATTTTTATTTATGTAGATAAAGAAGATAGATATATAGATATATTATTTTTTTATATTTCATTGTCAGTGTACGTTTTTAATTCGCTCTGACATGTTAAGAAGATGACTGAATGTCACTCTGCGATGTTGACGTTACGACGCAATATACTCTTATATGTGTCTGTAAAGTAGATTCCATCGTGCAAGGAGCACACAAAAATAGCCCTAAAGGTGACATACATATTCTGGATGTGACTATACATTACCCTGTTCGGGCGCAGCAAATTAACTAATTAGTAGGGTTACTATTATAACATATGCCACGCCACGTCAATAAAGCGTGCTCATTGGTCATATTTCATCTCGCTGAGGTTAACAACTAGCTGCGCCCGCGGTTTTACCCGTATAAGTCTCGATCCTACCATGTCCCAAGTTTCATCCAAATCCGTTCAACCGTTTTAGCATAAAAGCGTAATAAACAAACTCACTTTTGCATTTATAATATACTATAATACTCTTTATTATGTACACCATAAAAATTACAGATGTAGTAATTTTTCATAGGGTGACACAATGCGCAGTTTTGTCGCGAAAAGTGATCTTTTAATCAACCTTTTAATGTAATAATATTAGTTAGGATGGACAGGCATGGCGTTAGGTCTTACAGACCCCTCCACCTACCCTGACAAACCTACCACCACCTACCCTGATGGATGGAAGACATCCATGAGGTTTTCCCACACGATAAAAAAAAAGGCATGGCGTTTTTCACCTTATATTTTTGTTTGATATATTTAACCTGTCTGTCTTCTCAAGTCAGTAAGTTGCCGAATCTGTAATTTTAAAATTGATTTTTCTTATAAATCTAATTTCATCACAGTCACAAAGATCTGATGTCATTCGGCGTGGTTCTACGCGAGACGTACGGCCCGTTGCTGGCGCTGTCGCGTCTGCCGACGTTGCCGCAACTCGGGCTGCATCACGTGCGCACGCTCATGCCCACGCCCACGTTCACGCTGCTGGCACACTCGTGGAGAAAGGTCATTGACTTTGGTAACAATTTGACTTTAACAGCGCCTTTATGTCGTAGCAGTGTGTGATGTCGAGTAAATGAGCACTTCCACTCGCGCAACGTTTAGTGCAGTCAATCTTGTTTATTTGGTACACCAACAGCGGTACAGTCAGCGTCAAAAATATCGGGACGAACCGACTGTTCAAAATGATCTCAATAACTAAGAAAATTAAACCTTATCTCAATTGGATAAAATTCTTGTCAGAATTACAATAGTGGTGTACTTTCTTCATTTTGAAACAGTTCTTGTGTCATTGAGTTAAAATTCAATTTTCATAGTTGTTTAGATCATTTTGAACAGTCTGTTCGTCCCGATATTATTGACGCTGACTGTACATACAAAGAATTCTTCTTGTTTTCGTGTCGATGATAGACTTCTTTGTTTTTATTTTGCTTGAACCTAAAAAATGCTGGTATGTATGCCTATTATAGGTACACCGCATTCACTATAAAGACAACAGCGTAATTATCTAAAAAAACAAAAGAAAACACAAAATACAATCTCATTATGTTGACATTGTAACAATATTGACATTTCTCGTCTTAGATCCGCATAGTATACGCAGGCGCGTACTCTCTGGAAGTGGGCATCCGCGGCGGCGGCGTCATCACCATACGCGACGGATCGTATTCCAAGTTCGAGCGCAACACTGTCGTCGACGAGTTCGCTCCTGCTCTCGGATTGAAGGTAAAAAACAATTACTAATAAAGACCACAATTATTCAGAAACGAAGAATTTCAATCCTCCCAATCTGCATTTTTATTATAAAATATTTTTGTACTTGTATTTCATGATATTTAAAACAACTTTTATATTAAAATAACACCCGGCCAAGTGCGTGACGGACCACGCACAATGAAGGGTTCCGTAGGTGGAATGAATTTATCCCAAGAACAAACTTAACATCTTAGTTGAAAAACATATTCTCCTATACATTCCAACTGCAAATGTAAATTTGTACGCACAATATTGGCCGATTTACCATTTTCTTTTAAGACCATAGTTTTTTTTATAAGTTTTCCTGTCATCTATTAGTATAGAACTATTTTCTGTATTATTTTTTTCCAAAATTGTAGGCTTTGTAGTTTCGGAGATAAGGAGGAATGGTCAATTTGCATCTATTTTCTTAAATAACTTAAAAAGTATTTGTTTTATAATTATACAAATAAATATACTTGAGACCCTCACAGTAAGCCATTTCAATTGATATGTCACACGGTACAGTGTGCAAAACTTTTATTTTTATTTTCTTATTGTCTCCCAAAAGTGACTCCCATATTCAAAATTGATATGTGTATCAAATTTCAACTTAATCGGTCCTGGATTCGGAGCAAATTGGCTGCGACAGACGGACAGACATACGAGTGATCCTATAAGGGTTCCGTTTTTTCATTCGGACATACGGCACCCTAAACAAATACGATTATAAATGTACCAGCTCTATTAATCGTGGTCAGTTGAGCGACTAAAGGGCCAATAGTGTGTTTTATTGCATGGCGATTTGTATGATAGATAAAATTGAATGTCAGTTACCTAACTGCAGTCCGTCTGTATAACTCAGATCGTCGATGTTAATATTATGAACTGATTCCCAGGCTTTCCTATCACGCTACGTCGAAGACAATATGAGCGCAAGACTGCTTGCTGAGGACGACAACCCGCCCTCACCCATGTCGCCAATGCCGCCAGGTAAAAATGAAATAATAGATTACAAAGACTTTTATTAGAGAAGTCATAAATAGTTTTTTTTTTCGAGCAATAGTGTCTTGCTAACGCTATTTTGTTTTGTACAGTTACAGCCAAATTATCGTCGTTGCAAGTTTAAAATCTTCTATGTGACAATGTTGTCGAAAATGAGTTTTGCAGATATTTGAAAAGTGATTTTGAATACCCATACTTAACAAAAACTTCCATGTGAATATCTTATTATTTCAATAAAGCACGTATACTTAATTAAAAAAAAATCACGGGTGTAAATCAAAATGTCCTTATGTGTCTGATGTACACACGAAAGTTTTATAAAAAAAAAAAAATGAAAATGAAATCTATTGTATGTGGAGGGCACCCAACGTCGACCACTACATTGTATTTTGTGCTATAGTGTATTTGTTTAGGTAATTAACTAAAGGTAAACAAATCATAAAAAGGGTTGTTTATAGATGACACTTCCTTGATTCCAAATACGTAACAACCAAATTTAATTTATCTACGATATTACGACAGTTTTCTTTCGGAATCTTTTAATAAGTGTCTGTTAAAACTTTTTCATTAATTCCAGAAAGTTCTCTCCGTAGATATAACTACTTGAGTACAATTTTTAGTTACATTTACAAAATAATATGATAGTTTTTAATCTGTCTACTAGAAAGAGCCTAAAAAGACAGGATCCGCAAACCTTTCTCTATGAAATATGAACTAGATAATGTCATCAAATTGAAGAGTACGACTGTGACGCAGCGCGACATCTGAAGTGACGTGTTATACGTTTAGTCGGTTAATCAGACGCCACTGACAGCTCTCTCGTCGTTTGCGCTTACGTTTCGGTTTTGTTGAATTTATCTTGTTTCTTTGTTCTGTTTTTGTTATTTAGTTATTGTAAGTTGTTGTTATTCATTGTTAATCGTTTTTTAATTAGTATTGTATTGAAAAATGAGTGAACCTGAGCCTGGGACGAGCCGGGCAAGCTCCGCCCTCACATTTCCATCACCCAAGAAAAAACGTCCCAAAAGGGGACCTCTTTCGTCAACTGAGAAGCAGATAGTGATAAATGTGTTCAAATACATTGAAGAAACTTGGCCCAAGGATGTGTATCCGTACAAAAAAGAAATTATAAAAAAAACTGCAACAATATTGGGAATTTGCGAACCTACTTTGTACAGGGTTATTAAAGAGTACACAAACTCGCATGAACTAAAATCACCTCCTCTACCGGCAACGAAACCAAGGATAATAAATAGTTTCGATGACATGGATTTATCTGCAATCAGGAGGAAAATACACATGTTTTTTTTTGACAATGAAATACCAACAATAGATAAAGTTTTGGAAAATGTAAATAATGATGACAGTCTGCCTAATTTGAAAAGGAGCATGATGTATAATTTAATGAAAATATTAGGCTTCAAATACTCCAAACGGAATCGTAAGAGTATGCTCATTGACAAACCAGAGATTGCAGTATGGCGTGTAAAATATTTAAATGAAATATCGAAATATAGAAGAGATGGAAAGAAAATATATTATTTGGATGAAACTTGGGTCAATGAAGGTAATAACAACATCAATATATTTTTAAAACAAATATTGTACATTGTTAACTTTGCATAGAATTATCATAATACAAATACTTATCAACAATATTGGTTTTGCAGGACACACCAAATCTTCAACATGGCAAGATTCCACAATAACATCCTGCAAAGAAGCCCACAGGCAAGGATTATCTACGGGGTTGAAAAATCCCAGCGGGAAAGGAAAACGCCTTATTTTAGGCCACATTGGTAAGAGATAATTTATTAAAATGCAAAAAAGATAGTTTTAACAAGATTGTGATAAATATCATCTACACTAATATAATAAAGAGGTAAAGTTTGTTTTTATTTGTTGGGAGGTAATCTCTGAAAGTAATGGTCTGATTTTTTTAAATTGTTCTCCGATAGAAAGCTGCTTTATTCCTGACTGACATAGGCGATATTTTATATACAGGGGTGAAGCCGGAAACTAAAAACATATACTTTATCTGAATTAAATTGCTTATTTAAGAATGAGATTGTTCGGTGTCAGAAGTTGAATTATTATTTTATTTTGTTTAAGGTTCATCCAGTGGTTTTGTTGAAGGAGGGGAGCTCATATTTGAGGCTAAAAAGGGTGATGGTGATTACCACTCCGAAATGGACTCTCATAATTTTGAAAAATGGATCACCACGGTTTTAAAAAAACTGGATAAAAACTCAATTTTAGTAATGGATAATGCTTCATATCATTCCAGAAGAATAGAAAAGATACCAACTACAGCAACAAGAAAGGCTGATATACAAAAGTGGCTAACGGACAAAAATATTGCTTTTGAAGCAACAGAAATAAAAGCAGAATTATTACAAAAAGTAAAATATGAGAAACATAAATATCAATTATATGCAGTGGATGAATTAGCAAAAGAAAATGGTGTCACAGTATTGCGCTTACCACCGTACCATTGTGAGCTGAATCCAATAGAGCTAATATGGGCTCAAGTGAAGGGATTCATAGCGGACAAAAATAAAACATTTAAAATGGCAGATTTAAAAATGCTTTTGCCAGAGGCCTTAGCAAGTGTGACAATGGATAATTGGAAAAATTGTGAGGACCATGTCATCAAAGAGGAGCAAAAAATGTTTAATTTAGATAAAATAATAGATGAGACAACTGAACGCTTCATTATTCATGTGACAGATAGTTCTACTTCATCACCAGATTCAGAATAAATTGTATTAGAATGTGGTGATTAAATAGAACTATCTGTCACATGAATATTTTCACAAAAACCTCTAATTGGTCTTCCACAGCATTAGATATCATATGAAACTTTTCACGTTTTCTCGTTTCGTTTATCGTTTTCGTAATCACGCTTTGTTTAGATAATGGCATTTGAATTGACAAATAAACGATTCTCACATAAATTTAGTTTAATTAGAACCCAAGAAATATTTTTTGTTGTAATAAAAGGTTCAGCACCTCTGAGTCACGTGGTTTTTTTTGTTTACCTTTAGTTAATTACCTAAACAAATACACTATAGGAAGTTTCTTTTGTTTTATCTCGAAAAGTTACTTTATACGCATAGAAGATTTTAAATTTGCAACGACGATATGGTCTTCACCTTAAGGCGCTGACAAGACCAAATTGACCAAAATAGGCTTCTCTTAAGAACACACTTGTCGCCGGCTCGAACTTGTTGATAGGCGCGGTCAAAATGCATGCTATTTCATCCAACATCATGTGCGAAAGGGACGAACACTGTGATGAGCAGTAAGAAGCTAGTGCGCGCACGGATACACACTCCCGTATACAGTCTACCAACGCTAATGACGCACACATGCGCGATTTCATTGAAGGTCGGACGGCGACGACGCGCCTACATCGCTAATAAAATTAAAAGTATATTATTTTTACAATCAGATATTGTTGGTCCTTTTTTTGGACAGTCGTGTAACAAGGCGGCTTTCTTCAAGATCAAAGGAGCGAACATTCTGTACCTACGTAATATTTTGGCGCGGTGATGATGACGGACATGCTTGAATTCAAACATAAACCTACCTAAGTATGACAAAATTAAATGATAGTCACTGTGTGCAACTCATATTTTATGGTACAATTAGGTAGGGTCAAACGACTTAGTTGAAAATTTAGTAGGTACGTGCATAGTAAACTTATTCTAGTATTAGATCCTGCCCGCGACATCATCCTCGTGAAATTTCTTGTTCCCCGCCGCCGCCGCCGCCCGCGCTATTACTTCGTTTTCGCTTATCTTTCTTTCCGACTTTTTTTCTTTTTGCTCGGCTCCTAAGGGTCATAGCGTGATTTTGAATAGCCTATAACCTTCAAATCCGACTGGTAGTTCCAGAGATATGTACATACAAACTTACAAATAAATTTTACTCTTTATACATAATACCTATTAGTATACATAATACAAATTAGAGGATTATATCCAAGATAAGAATGCTTGGAAACATGCTGGTCCAGCTCCATAGGACAATCTAGAGTCTAGACAAAGTCAAACTGGTTGCTATTTTAATTGTACAATTTATTATTTGATACAAATAATAAATCGATGTTGAATTTAAATTCTGTGATTACTTTAACTCACACACTGACCTATTACTTTATTTATTATTTTTAGCAAAACGTATACTTTTACAATGTTTGTAAATATGTGAGCATCATGTACCTATCACATAATTAATTTATCTGTCATTGCTTTAATTTTCTATAGTATTTTGGTATAGTAATTTTATTCTAGGTGCATCGTCTTTACGTATAATTTTAAAATGTACAAAATTTTGTTAAACATTTTAAAAGCGTAACGGTGGAGTTTCTTGCCCATTCTTCTCCATACGAAACTACCTTTTGGAAGGGCAACTAGAATCAATTCTATTTTTTTTGTAAATTATGACGTTCAAAAGTGCCTTTTATGTGCCTATTTGAAATAAATAATTTGACTTTGACTTATAGATAGATAATACGTACGTACGCCCGGCTACACATCAAGCTATACACTTCCAGTTTACGCTGATTTCGCAATGTACGGAAATCCTATACAATGCGAGATCAGCTTATACTGTATAGCTTGATGTATAGCCGTGTGTACCAAGCGTTCCCTGTGAAAGAAATGTACATAACTACACACATACCTATGTAGGTAGTCGAGATAGCTTTGCTTTGTCAACAGCACGACTCGATGTGAGCGCTAATACGTTAGGGTTACTACTTTATTTCTTATAAAACTTGTTCATCAAATAAAACATACAGTTATTTTTAAAATATTTTTATTGGTAATAGAATTTGTTTCTTTACAATGGCGTTTTATAACGGTCTTGCAGTATAGTTATAGTTATCAACAAAAGTCACAGTAGGTACTACCGTAGAACACATTGACCACCGGAATATTTACGATCCGAACGTAGTCAGTGCAGCAGGAACATTTCCTTTATTTGTATTTGAAAATCTCCCTTTTACTCTGAACTTCTTTTTGCGAGCGATACTTGGCCGTATGCTGGTCTTCTTACTCATCCATCAATCCTTATTGGGCTCTGTTGCACAAAAACCAAACATAATTAAATTGTGACAGAGACTAAAATTATTCTGTAAAAAATCAAACCAGTGCTTGCTCTAGACAAACAGAAGTATGTTAACTAAATTCGGAAAAGAAAAGGGCGACACACCGGCAGTGTGTAATTACACGAACCATTTCGAGCTTCTTTTGAACATTCATAATTCAAAAACCGGCCAAGTGCGTATCGGACCACGCACAATGAAGGGTTCCGTAGTTGAGAAGTTGGTTTGAATTTATCCCAAAAACAAACTTAGCATTGCAGTTGCAAAACATGTTGTCCCATACATCGATATATCCCACAATCAATTCTCCAACTGCAAATTTAAGTTGGTCGACTATTACTCGTTAACTTGTATAGCTGTGATAGTTTTCCTTTTAATTTGATTATAATATATGTACTACTGTCATTAAATTTTTCACATCTCCATTAACAACCATTTAGCTGGCAAGGGGGGGACTTGACTCTAACAAAAATTAGCCTTTTCCTTGAATCGAAAAGTGGTGTTCACAGACCCGTAATATTTTTGATCGGCCTATCCAACGATACCCCACACCATGGGATAGACGAGAAAAAAAATATCATCCCATACGTGCAAGAGAGGTGGCCTAAAAACATATTTTCAAGATTTTATTTTACTAATTTGTCGGCGTGATTAATGTGTATACCTATGCCAAATTACAGCTTTCTAGTACTAAGCGTCTCTGAGTTACAGCGGGGACAGACAGACGGACATGGCGAAACTATAAGGGTTCCTTGTTTACTACGGAACCCTGAAAACCACTACACCTGCATATTTGCAATTTTGCATGTCTAATAACTAATAAGGCACCTTTGAACAGCCAGAAACCCAAATGACGCACGATGTAGACAACCCCGTACGTCATTTATACCGAACTTGAACTACTTTTTACCTGACTTCAAAAAAGGAGGAGGTTATGGATTCGTCGATGTTTTTACCGATTTATTTGAGATTTCTATTCTATATAAAAACCGACTTCAAATAACACAACACATTATATAGCATATCATTAGAATAGCTTGGAGCCGGCTTCTGAAACTTTTATTTTATTGCAATCTGTACTTGACAATTTTTTTTGTACTATTTAGTGTTTTTAGAAGTTGGTTTTAAAAAAATAGTTTTTCACATTTATGTTTTTGGTGGGTTTTTATTAGGTACCTATTAAGTTAAAAAGTTAGGTACATCAAGCACCCCCGTGAATTGTAGAAAATATAATGATATATAATAATAAGAGTCAAGAAAACATTCCACTTACCCATTGTTTCTTGTACTTGCACTACTGAAGGATCACTTCACTGACGCAATGAGTCCAAATACAAACGCCAAGTAAATCAATTAATTGACTGCCGGGGTCGCGGGAAAGTCCGAAAGGGATACCATGGCCTCTGGCAACACACAAGCAACGGAAGGAATACGAGTGGGTTTTAGTCAGTATGAATCTGACACACCATCCCGCTCCGCCCAGAGCGAGTGAAGTTATGTGATAATTTCCTACCCAAAAAAAAAAGTGCGCTATTGTAGCTAGTATATTGCTAAATTCAATACCAAATCATTAATCAATGACCTTTGTCACTACGCGAGTTCAATAATCGCGTGTTGAAGTACCAAGAATACTCGCATTCGTCACGCGTTTGGTACCTACGAGCGTACGATGTATCAAAATCAAAATTTCAATGTCAATATGATACACGACAAATTCAAAGAATATACACATGCGAAGTCAATCGTGAAAGGTATCAAAATCGGAATCCAAAATCAAGCCAGTGGTCAATGTTGTAAACAGATACGATAGATAGTACACAAGTAGTCTAGTCAGTAACAATCACAGCACGCGTGACGTAAGCAATAGCCGACTCACAAGCCGACCGACGCGCGGGTGTGTGCGTGCGCCTCCCCTCCGCACACCGCGCGGGGAGGTATATACATATTATTATTAAAGAGGTAAAATTTGCTTGTTTGTAACTTTGTATGTAGGGGGTAATCTCTGGACCTACCAGTCGGATTTGAAAAAAATATTTTAGCTTTTGTTAGTCCAATTCTTGAAGGTTATAGACTATTTAAAATCACGCTACGAACCCTAGTAGGAGCCGAGCTAAAAGAAAAAAAAAACAGAAAGAAAGCGAAGCGAAAACGAAGTATTAGCGCGGGTGGGCGATGCAATGCGACGCAGTGGATCTGGAGAAATTTCACGCGGTTGAAGTAGCGGGCAGAAGCTATTATTTCATAATATGGACAGGTTTTAGTTTGATGTCTAATCTTTGTTATCAAGTAGTTATTAATATCGATATGTTACTTTGCAATAGTCTGCTCAGTGCCGTAGCTTGAAAAGGTATTATGTGAAAGAATTTTAAAACTAACAAAAATATAAAATACTTTACTGTATTTGTCAAATAGGTGGGCTACGATTCCCGGCGCCATTGACGCCGCCACAGCCGCATACACCACACTCTGCGCCCGTCACCCCGCACCCGGCGTCGCCGGCACAGCATCAGGTGCGTAACTCATATTGTTTTAGCAAAAATTATGAATGAATTATGAAATGTAAAAGAGTTATGTTCAATTTTGGTGTATAATAAAGCATAATCATATAATTAAATCTTACTGCGGATCTTCTAATAGAGATTTATGTACGTATAATTAATTACCTGTACAGTCTTTTTTCTTTTCATTCCAAATGAAGTGTTGTAATCGAGTTGTATTATGCTGTCACAAGTTTAAAACCTATCCAGAGTCGAAAAGGCCAATACTAATAAAGTTGAGGTACGTTATAGATGGGTGGCGGATCGTTTAACCTGACGTCCCCGCCGGGCGGCGGCGCGGGCGGCGCGGGAGGCGGGGCGGGCGGCGTGTCGGCGTCGCCCGCGTCGCCCATGGCGCCGTCCCCGCACGCCGCGCCCGCCGCGTCGCCGCACCCGCCGCCCACGTCGCCCTTCACCGCGTGGCCCGCCTCGCCGTCGTTGCCGCGACCCTCGCCCGGGCACCACCCGTCGCCGAGACATCACATTGATCATAAAGGTAAGCACAATTGCAGTAGTATTTGAAACCAATACTTGGCGAAGTTTATGCAATATTATCAGGGCTTTTTGTTTATTGCTGTCGCAACTTTTGCAACTGCAAAGTGGTGGTGTTGTTCATGAAAAATAGATTTTTAATTAAAGTGACGTAACATTTGATTGACACAGGCCTATAATTTTATTGTTTCTTCCTATAAGGGTTCTTTACTATCACCGGATTCGAACAAAGGAATTACTTTACTGTGTTTCATGAGATCCGGAAAGACTCCTTGGTCAACACTGGTATTACATATTCGAAAACGCGTCACATATATACCTACTGTATTATTGGCATTGTCGAATTATTATTATATTAATTAAACTGTGTTAGTATCGATAGCCCAATAAAGTACCACACCACTCCCGAGTAGCTCATCCATGAACACTATAAACATTTCGCTCACAGGTCCTCAAGCCAGCTCAAGCAGTTCCCGCGCGGCTTCGTCGGCGGGCGGGCGTGGCTGGTCGGGCGCCACGGCCACGCCGCTCGCCGTGTGCAAGCTGGAGACGCTCTGCACGCCCAGCGAGCCCCCGCCCGGCGCCCCGCCCGGGCCCGCGCTGGCGCCCGTGCAGAGGTTCCTGGCGTGCGTCTATATGAAGCGGACGCTGCAGCGGTTTGTGCAGCAGGAGGAGTTTGTGAGTGTATTCTTGCTTACAAGATTTATGTGATCGAGATGAAGTTGCCTGCAAAATAAAATATGTTTGCCAAATATTACTTGAAGCCACTTGTTATATCAAATGTAGGTACAGCTAATTCCGCTTGATCATGGCAGCCAACATACTTTCATCGATTTACCATCGATTATGCTTTTAGGCGATCAATATCGGCTGGTCACCGTTGATCAACTGCAGTCTAGATGTAAATTTAAAGTGCCACATCCTTCTAATCCAGCCACATAGTATTTTTCACCTCATGAACATCTTCTCTGTTTCATTACTCAGTGTGTCTATACCTCCGTGTAGTTGACGCTGGTATCGGTGGAGGCGACGAGCCTAACGTTCCGGTGCGAGAGCGCGGGGCTGGCCGGGCGCGTGGCGCTGCACCCGCAGCACATGCAGTCGCTGCACCTGCAGCTCACGCCGCTGCCCGAGCATAGCAAGGAGGCCTGGTCCGCCGACGATCTGCAGGTAACGTGGCCATACATACGCCGAGCTAGGAACGCCTACGAAAAGTCATAATCAGCCTATAATGTTCCCACTGATGGGACACAGGCCTCCTCTCTGTGAGAGGGAGTGGGCCATAATCCACCACACGGGCCCAGTGCAAGTTGGCAGATGTCACATGTCTTCGAATTTTTAGTTCTAGGACATGCCGGTTTCCTCACAATGTTTTCCTTCATCGTTTTGAGAGTGGTGATGATGAAATTAAATACATAAAGCTGGGTTCGAACTCACGACCTACAACTCTTAAGTTGGGGCCGATATCACTGGGTCCTGGGCCACCACTGTTTCTACAAGAAGGCGTTAGAACTGAATTGAAGACCGTGTGGTGCTGAGTGGAACCGTAACAATTCAATTTTAGCGGCCGTTTACACGCCGACGGCGTTGTCCTATACTATATTTTACGATAAAAAGTTGTGATCACTCATCAACATCCAACTGTTTATACATACACTATGAAACTGTCATGTTATCCCAAAATTATTTAGTATTTTTTATTGTAATCAATCAGTCAGTAGCCTAGCCTATCAAAAACCTCTTTGAGAATATCTCTATAGTGCGTTATGTGCAGCTGGCTATTTTCAAAATGTGCCACCATTTTAGTTACGTATTGTTTCCAGAATGGTCAATTGCACTGCTAGTTGGTTCGGGTAGATTGCAAGTCGAGCTTTATATTTGGATCATGATGATCTATCCCTTCCTTGATTATCTTGATGTTTAACCTTTTGACCGCCACAGTCATGTATAAATGACAAGCCAAAAAGTGCCCAGTACGCCACGGTCACGACTACATGACAGACTTTTATACGTAAATAAAACTCAGAAAACAACATTGTTTTTTTTTATTTCCTTTGCTAATTATGTTCCTTGACTCATCCTAATTTAGATTAGGTGAACTTCTTTCTGTATATTTCATGTATATTAACATAAGATGACTGTTGTGTTCGTGACAATGAAACACCGAGATTCAATACAGATTGGTTTATTATATAAGTATCTCCACATACCCTCACAACGTGTACTTATTATGCGATACAATAATACCGTACATAACACTGTCCCCTCTTAATATATAAATATCTATTCCAAAACATTTTTAGTCCTTCCCACTTATATTTTAGATGAATGTGAAGTCAAAATCATGTTTTTTTATTAAAGGATACACATACATAATGTTGAACGTGGGCGAAACCGCTGGTACAATGCTTGTTACTATTGTGAAGAATATCAAACAAGGTCACGTACATGGATATAACTTAGGTATTTAATTCTACACAAACATAAAAACGTCAGTATTACTACATTCCAAAACGCATAAGTAAATCAACCCAAATACAAATACTACATAAAGGACATAATATTATAAATAAAACAGATTACAAAATTGCTGTGATTGTTATTTTGTAGTCTTTAGCTTCTTAGCACAATCTATGGCAGCTCTCCGGCGTAAACGACTAACAATGATCGGCGATGACGTAGGCAGTAGCGAACTTTTAACCATCGTGACTACTGGTTCGGTAGACTCATCTGTCGGGCATTTCCCTTTATTCTCGTATGATGTATTAAGCGAGGAGTCTACCGATGAAGTGTTTTGTGTTGATTTAATGGATGCATTAGATTCAAGTTCGACTATCTCCGTATTCGCACTAGGACTCGGTCCCGTAATAGATCGTCTAGGCTTCCTAGCACTTTTTGTCAACAACTGATCAATATGACGCTTATGAAGATGTCCGTCATTGGTTTTAATCGCGTACGTAACCGGCCCTGACCGTCGCATCACTTCACCCTCTGCCCATTTTTGCCCATGTTTCGAGTAATCCCGCATGATTACGACGTCCCCGATGTTTGCTTGCCGCAGAGGCGGACGCGCCACGGCCGCGCGCTGCTCGTGCGCTAGCTGCGCACCGCGCACCAGCTCGCCAGTGTCCGGCCGCAGTAGGTCTAGCCTGCCGCGCAGTCGGCGCCTGAACATCGCCACCGCTGGCTCGCGCCCCGTGGTGCTATGCTCCGTATTACGGTACATAAACAGAAACTTGCTTAGAGCAGTGTTTTCATTAACATTTTCTAGTGATGCTTTCTTTAAAACCCGTTTTATAGTGCGTACTGCGTTCTCGGCGGCTCCATTACTGGAGGGATGATATGGTGCGACGGGCAAATGTTTTATGCCGTTACGCTTAAAATACATACCTAATTCCGCAGATGAAAACGGCGGTCCATTATCGCTTACTATTTTTTTAGGAATGCCAAAGCGAGCAAAAAGTCTTCTGAAACTATCAATAACGACCGTAGCTGAAGTGGTGCTCACTCTCTCCACTTCAATCCACTTAGAGTGAGCATCAACTATTATTAAATAATATCGATTGTGTAAAGGGCCCAAAAAATCAACGTTTAAACGTGACCATGGCTCCTCGGGCCTGGGCCAAGAGTGCAATGGTGCTGGCGCAGGTTGAGCGCGCTGTGACACGCACGCCGCGCACTCACTACAAATACGCTCAATATCAATATCTAACGTCTCCCACCATACATAGTTGCGGGCTATCTGTTTCATTTTGACTATACCCGGATGTCCCTCGTGAATTTCTTGCAATATTGACTGACGTAACACTTTAGGTATAATAATCCTGTATCCCCACACTAAACATCCGTGATCTACGTGTAATGATTCTTTCCTATTAAAATAAGGTTTTTCTTGATCGACGCTAACCTGTAATGGCCACCCGTACATTGTATATCCAACTATTTTATTAAGAAGTGAATCCTTGTCCGTCTCTGTTTTAATATTCTTAAAGCTGAGTGGAAAGTTTTCTTCAACAAAGTTTAGATAGCTGCATTCATCGTCCTCCTCACGTACTCGTTGTGTAGTCGAGCTAAGTGGGAGGCGTGACAAGGCGTCAGCGAAACAATTCCTCTCCGATCTAACAAATTCTATTTTAAAGTCGTATGCTGCTAATTTAATGGCATATCTTTGAATTCTGCTTGCAGCAGTTACTGGTATGCCTTTATTGTCTCCTAATATATAACTTAAAGCACGGTGATCACTTCTAAGAATAAAATGTTGTCCGTATAAATACTGGTGATGTTTAGTCACGCCGAATACAATTGCCAAAGCCTCCTTATCCAACTGTGAATAGTTGGACTCCGCAGGGTTTAACGTTCGTGAGGCACAACAAAGCGGCCGCTCGCTGTCGTCGTCGTACCGTTGTAACAACACTGCCCCCAAACCGTATGGGCTGCTATCTACTGCCAGTATAAGTTTTAAATTTGGATCATAATGTGCTAGCACCGGAGAGCTGCTTAAGATGTTTTTAATTTTTACAAATGCATTTTCACATTTATTATCCCAATTCCATGTAACACTTTTTTTTAACAAATCATATAATGGTTTTAAAACATCACTCATATTTACGCAAAACTTTGAATAAAAGTTTACAAGTCCTAAAAAACTCCTTAACTGCGTAATGTTACAAGGTGATGGAGCAGCTACAATCGCTTTAATTTTTTTATCATCAGTATGTAGGCCTTGTTTATCAATTCTATAACCTAAATATGTTACTGATTCTTTAAAAAATTGGCATTTACCAAAATTAATCCGAAGGCCATTTTCTTTCAATCTCTGTAATACGGCCCTTACATTTGACATATGTGAAGACCCACATTTACCGCTAATACAAATATCGTCTGCAAACACAGCCGTAAACGGCAAGCCACTCAAAGTCTCTTCCATTATCTTCTGGAAATTCTCGGGTATGCACTTAATACCAAACGGCACACGGTTATAAACAAAAGTACCGACGTGAGTAGTGATTGCCGTCATCGGCCTTGATGTTTCATCGAGTAAACATTGCTGAAAAGCATTCGACAAATCAAGCTTAGTAAACAGTTCACCTCCACCCAATGTTGCGAACAGGTCCTCGATCCGCGGCAGTGGGTAATGAAAGTCTTTCAATCGTGAATTTATTGTTACTTTGTAGTCCCCGCAAATACGGATATCGCCATTTGATTTGACTACAGGCACTATAGGCGTACCATAATCTGATCTGTCAACTTTGTGTATAACTCCTTCCCCCTGTAACCGATCGAGTTCCCGCTCGACACGCGTACGCAGAGCCAGCGGCAACGGCCGCGCCTTCACAAACACTGGAGTCGTGTCATTTAGGTGAAGTCGGATCTGCGACTTGAATGTACCCAGTCCCTCAGCGAAAACTTCTGGATATTCATCCTTGAGTGTTTTCGCTAACGAATTTTCATCGGATGCATAATGGTGACCGTTAAGTGCATCAAAACTTGATAATTTCAACTGTTTTATCCATGTGCGCCCCATTAACGGAGGCCCCCCATTAATAATAACGTGTAATTTTAACGGAAGTTGTTTATTGTTGTATGTAATAGTCACCAGTATCTATCCAAGTGTTTGAATAACGTCTCCAGTATATGATTTAAAAGTTAATGTTTTCCTAATTAGCGGTAGCTTAAAAAAACTCTTTTCGTAAAACTTTTTTGATATAGCCGATATCTTACTTCCCGTATCTACTTCGAACTTTAAAAATATACCTTCGACATTCAACCTAATATAATAGGGACCGTCATCCTCACACTCATTTAAATTACTACCAAGATTGGTATCCCCCATGTTATAGAAATTACAATCGTCATCAATATCGGTGTCAGTAACAGAATTGTCAAGATAGAACTGACCTTTGTTTGTCTTCTTAGTGGAATTACTATCCTTGTCAATACGAGTGCACACCGATTTTAAATGTCCTTTTTCACCACACTTATTACACGAATAATGCTTGTAACGACACCTGCCCTCCACGTGACCGGTCTTGCCACATCGCGCGCACGGGCGCCGCTCGGCCGCCGTGGCCGGCGCCGCGCGGGTGCTGCGCGGGCGCGCGCCGCCTACTCGATGCAGGCCGTCGCTCGTGCCAGTGCTGGAGTCTGCGTTCGCGGTCTCCGCAGCCGGGGCGCTCGCCACGCTCGCGTGCCGCTCCGCCGCTTCGAGAGCCATCGCCAATTCCACACCGCGCTTGTAGTCCACATTCTTTTCGGCGAATAACCTAGATCGCATCTCCTCGCTGTACAGGCCCGATACGAACTGGTCGCGTAGGTTTACCTCCAGAGATGCACCAAAATTGCAGGTTTTAGCCAGATGTTTCAATCCTTGTAAGTAAGAACGAACGCTTTCACCCTGCTGCTGCTTACTCTGCCTGAAAATGTGCCGTTCGGCTATTTCTGATGTCTCGGGTTCCAAATGATCTTTCACTAATTTAACGAGCACATCGAAAGTCTTATCCTCTGGCTGATCCGGCGAACATAAATCGCACATTAAGTCGTAACACTCCGGACCGACCAACGTCACTAGCGTAGCCACGTGTAAGTTTTCTTCGATGTCATTTAACATTATAAACTGTTTAATTCGACGAACATAAGTGTCCCAATTTTGGGTTCCGACTTGGAAACCTTCGACTTTTCCGATCGGCATGTTATTACTTTAATCACACGCGTAAAAATGATAATTAATAATTTTCTCGTCGCCAATGTTGTGTTCGTGACAATGAAACACCGAGATTCAATACAGACTGGTTTATTATATAAGTATCTCCACATACCCTCACAACGTGTACTTATTATGCGATACAATAATACCGTACATAACAATGACAAAAACTAATACCAATTAAAAAGTTCGAAAAACATACTGCCTTCAGCGCCACAGTCACCATATAATGACACGTAGTGATTGTGACTGTTCCTAAGTTACCCTAGGCTGATAAAATTTTCGTTTTTCCTAATTCTGTTAATATGACTGTTCAGGTCGGTTCCTCCTTTGGAGGAAAAGTCGCACTCCGCCGCCGTGCGACTCTGTAGAGCTCGTCTCCAGACTGGTCACCAATTCATTTCATCTCTGTCGGTGGGAGCACCGACAGATTAAATGAATTCCATATATGAAGAAGTCCAACGCCTTGTCCCATTAATAGAACAAGGAAAGGATTGAAAGAAATAGTAAATAAGATTTAGGAATTCATAGTTATGAATTTGGATGTAGTTTTAGAAAGACAATAAGTAATAGAGGGATGCTAAGTATATTATTATATAGATTTGTGAGTAACTCTTACGCTAGCGTAAGAGGTATTTGGTCAGGCGTTACTCACACGATACTTTACGTCTGTACTTGGAGTACTCAGAGCAACACTTCCATAAAGTGACGCAAGCGGCTTTTCAGCGGCTTTCGGCATCGGCATCATGCTCTTTTGGAGACATGGTCCCTAGCAGTTCTTTCAAACTGATAAACGTGACGAAGCGGCTTTCCCTGCGGCAACCGTGCGAACCGTCCTTGTCTACAACAGGGCGGCTAGTTTCAGCGGCATTGCGTCGGCATCTTGCTCTTAAGGAGGCATGGTCCCTATCAGTCCTTGGACTGGATATGAGATAGATGTGGTTTCCCAAACCCCTGAAAGTTCCTCCTTTTGCACAACAAGCATATCTGCAAGACACGTGTTCATATCAGTCTAACCGAATTATTGGTTTGTGATAAAGAATACAACATCCAAGAATTACTAGATAATTAGAGTTGAGAATCGAAACTCAAGAATTATTAATTAATAGAGCTGTGGATCAACTCTCTTAAAGATCTATAGAAAGCCCAAAGCGCCCACCCTTCATCACTTCCTAGTGTTTGAGCTGGAGAGAAGAAGTGACGCAACAAACTCCCCAGCAACACGTCTCTGTCTGTTTAGTTACATCAACTTTAATTACACTATCGGCCTAGGATAAATATTATAATGAAAGGCTCATCCAGTCGCTCGAACAAACACACACACACATACATACATAATCAGCCTATAATGTTCCCACTGCTGGGACACAGGCCTCCTCTCTGTGAGAGGGAGTGGGCCGTAATCCACCACGCGGGCCCAGTGCGGATTAGTAGATGTAACATGTCTTCGAATTTTTGGTTCTAGGACATGCCGGTTTCCTCACGATGTTTTCCTTCACCGTTTTGAGAGCAGTGGTGATGAAATAATTTACACAAAGTAAAGAGCCTGTCTGGGTTCGAACCCGCGACCTACAATTCGTAAGTCGCGGCCGTTATCACTGGGCCACCACCGCGATGAACACACACAACTCTCTGAAAACACACACACTCTACATAATTAATTTCAATTAGTCTAATTTGGGCTTTAATCTAATTTTTACCTATCTGCAAGGAACACCTACACTTAGAAATAAACTGTATTGTTAATTCATTTACTCCGTTTAATTATAATAACAAACTAAAACAATACAATAATGCTGTACTTACTGTCACTTGGCAGAATAAATATAAAATGGCAACACTAAATGGTAATGAAAAAATCAAATAACTTTTCATTTACAGTATTTTTTTTATTTGGCCCTAACAACTAGTTTCTACTAGTTAGTACTTTAAAAAATACTTTAGAAAAATCGTAGCCAAATAATGGAATTTCTTTCGTCACTTTTAGACGCTCAAATTTAAGTCAGCTAAGATTTCGCCGTTCGGTCTCATTAGTGCGCCGCGCTGTCGCTCACCTATTCGTAGACTAGATACCTCCTCGCATAACTAACCACTGACATACTTATCTCTATAAATTAAGTACCTCTACATGACTCGACTCATTGAACATTGTGTATTTATTTTGTAAAAATGCATAATTTATCGTTGAATAGGTACAAAACTTTGTTTAGAGGTCTGTCTAGCCGCTCTTATTAGAATATAACACGACATGTGAAGATTGTTCGTAAGAATTCTAAAAGATGGCGGTTTTCGTCTGTCTAGTAAATTCTAAATTCAATAACAATGCGAATATTATATTTGTTTTAGTTTTGTTTCTTTCGCATATTTTCCTCGTATTCTGAAAAGTTCAGCAAATATATCAGTCATAGTGCATCAGTACGTAGCGGTACGTTAAGGCATTATTACTGGCTGTTCTTTCAGAGAAACTTAAATTTTAATATTTGACAATGCTGATACTGTATAGAAAATACGGAACCATAAAAATAAAATATCTATTATTATTTCGATATTATTAATAAATATCGGTTGCACACCCAGTGCAGAGGCGAGCAAATTAAAAACAGCCGTGCCTGCTACGCCACTGTCATCATATGGTGACAAAAAAGTACGTCATGATTGATCATAGTGCTGTGATGGTATTGACTTGATTTAGTCGATTGTTGTTTTTAAATGTGGATTTAAATTATAAAGAACGCCAAAAATGTGACACGTATCATTATCATTTCTGTCTTTAGGACAAAGCGGGATGAAATAAAACTCCTGTATATAATTACAACAAAACACAACAAACTAATAGTAACTTTTATTAAAAAGATACTATAAGTATGTTAAAAAATAAATAGATAGTTTTACATGTGGTTTATCGATATAATTCCAAACTCACTACTATTTTGTAGGTATTAAAGGATGAATTTGTAGCTTGGCGCTGAGGGCACGTCTTTGCTTTTTTGACGTGGCGGTCAAAAGGTTAAATGGTCATGTACTTTGAGATCCTTGAGGACCACGGTGATTTCTAATACCGTAAAATATTGTACTGACCGCGAAAGTTGCTTTAGAACGAAAAAACAGCGGGTGGTCGATGTCGCCTACATTAATTTCATGCCCTCCTTTGTAACTGAATCCTACATTGTTTTGTAATATTTACGGTATTTAGAAATACATACGAGTAGCGCTAAACTGTGCCCATTACACTATCCAGCGCACAATCGCGCTGTTGCCCCAAAAACACCTAAAAAATGTTGATCGGAAATAGAATCACATCGTAAGATGAATTCGTGCAGGTGATGGAGAAGTTCTTCGAGCAGCGCGTGGCCATCGCGCCGTACCGCGCCACGGCGCTGCAGGGCTGGACGCGCACGTGGGGCGCGCCGGGCGCGGCGCTGGGCTCGCTGGTGGCGCTCATGCGCGCCGAGCTGGCGCCCGCCGCGCCCGCGCTGTGGGCGCTGCACTGGGCGCTGCGCATCCCGCCCGCCGCGCCGCCCATCGTGCCGGCCGGCCAGCCCGCCGTGCTGCTGGCCAAGCATAAGATTCTGTTCTTTGTGAGTACTATGATACAACTCCCCAGCGACCGTGATCATGTCATGTATAATCTGTCAAACATGACTTGCATGTAAAAATCTGTTTCATGGGTGGAAAAGTAGGTAACATTAATTGTGTATTAATGACGTATGTATGTATAGATCTGCCTCACCCGCGGCGACACGCAGCTGGTGCTGCCCCTCGTATACGACATGCAGCTCAACGTGACGCAGCTGGCCGATAAACAGAATGCGCAGCCACACCTCATCGCCGTCAGTTTGCATCTCAAACGGTAAGCTTATTACTTCTTTTTGCGATACACACTCTTGTTATTACTAAACCTTCTAGCTCTTGGCATTGAGACCTCGACCTCCTTAAGTCAAGAAGCTAGCCCTCAAGAGACACGTGACTTCATTTCAATACATAAAATAACATAATCAGCCTTTAATGTTCCTACTGCTGGGACACAGGCTCCTCTCGGTGAGAGGGAGTGGGCTGTAATCCACCACGCGGGCCCAGTGCGAGGTGGTAGATGTCACATGTCTTCGAATTTTTGGTTCTAGGATAATTATGAAGGTTTCCTCACGATGTTTTCCTTCACCGTTTTGAGAGCAGTGGTGATGAAATTATTTACATAAAGTAAAGCGCCGGCGTGGGTTTGAACCCACGACTTACAACACGTAAGTCGGGGCCATTACCACTGGGCCAACACTGTTCCTAATTTCAGAAACCGAGCGTAAATATGACAACATGCTAAGGACAAATTTCATCAATGAAAGTGAATTTGATCAACACATCCAAACCGCGTTCAAAAGTAAAATATGTTTGAAATATTGTCACTGACAGCTCTTGAATGCCGTGTGTTGATCGCGTTCAGTTTAATTGGTGAAATTTGGTTTAAGGAGACTACCGCGAGCGAGAGCGTCGTCTCTGTCAATCAGAGACGACGCTCTATTAAACCCAACTTTTTCTATAACTTGGTTGTGAATTGACAGCCGGGAACTGTAGTTGTGTCCACACTTACTATAGAACATATCTATATGCAGGTTCAACGAGTTCAACCAGTCGCACTCGGAGTGCACGCTGTGGCCGGCCGTGCGCGACCTGCTGACGAACTTCACGCTGCCGCAGGAGGCGCCGCAGCCGGCCGCGCCGCCGCCGCCCTAGCAGCACGCGTACGACGCCATATAACGTCCACCGCACCGGACTGACGCCAAGTGTAGTGCTACTGACTTGTGGGACAAACTTATGTTGTGAAGTGCTCGAAGCGCGTGAAAATTAGGCGGCGTCAAGTGCGTGTGTGTGTTCTGTGGCCCTAATGTCTGGGCGAAAATAACGCATAGGGCGTTTTTTCGCTCAACAGCTGTTATTTGCACTTAAACAAACAACAACAACGTTTTCTTGTGTAAATAAAGATGATTTTGTTTTTACTGTTCCATGCAACAAATATCAACTTCACCCTTGTGTAAATAAAGTTATTTTTGTTTCGCTAGTCGACACTATCATTTTAAGTTCAGAGCAATAACGCAATGAGCGTTCGTTTCGTGACCCTCGGGTTAAGGTACCATTTGGTACCGCAGCGTTACTGATAAATCTTTTGCAACATTTTTAATGGTTACTCGCTCGTCGCCAAAGTTATGTGCTGTGACACTAATCATTATTAGTCGCTGCCACAGTACCGAATGGTTCCTTTAGTGGCGCTTACAGCGTGCGACAGGTTACAACGCTGCACTGCACGATGACAGCGTCAATGTCGAGAATACACCAGCCTCATTGTAATACTTGTTTGTACAAATTGTTTAGTTGTAAGCATTACCGCCGCTCATTGTTATTGATAATGCGATTCACGAGCGCGCGTCATGTGATTCTTATGTCATTGTTTTAAGGTATAAATTGGAATGATTGATGCGCGTTTGGGAAATGCAACACTCGGGCGACTACAGCGGGAGGTTCGTCCTTACTATCGCTGATTTAAAGTAAGCTCTTATTCAATCAGTGGTGGTAGGATATCATAAATTAGCGAATAAGACCTAAAGAAGAACTTTTATAAGATATTATGTAAATTATTATTTAATAAACAAATAATCTCAGTTTTTGTTTTTCTCAATACATCCAACGAGCCTTCTCTCTCTCTTCCCGTGCAAGATCTACATGTTGTGATCACACCTCGGCTTCTGTTGAAACAACTATTATAATAGGGAAGGCCAGTCAAAGCTATTTGTAGATGGCGTGACCACAGCTAGGTCCCTCCGGCCTATACTAAATTTGCCGTTTCGTCCATTCAATTCCTTCCATTTCGTGTACATTCAATAGTTTGATTTTACTTCATTATTTCGTTATTTTCCATGATTTTAAGTATCTACGTCTATGACTGATTGAATGAATTAACATAACCATAAAAGTACGTATAGAGAATACACGTTTTACGATTGTCAACAACTCTATAACTACCACTGTTAATGTTCTTAGTTGAATGAGATACAAACATAACACAAGAAGTACAGGGGAATCCTTTACACAGACTTCCTAAAGAATATCCCTTAAGATCTGTTTTTAGAGTTGCTATTTTCGACAATTTGAGATGTCAATGGCGCCGATTCCCTTGTTCACAAACTAAAGTAAATTTAAGTTCAGTGCATCTTTTTCTTTCTATTTCATTAAGAAAAGGACAGAAGAGACATTTTAGTTTAGTCCTGTCAAATTAATCAGCGCTTGACGTAAATTGACGTAATTTTAGTAGGCAAGTTTTTAATCACGTCTAAACTTGTATAGAGTAGTGACAGGAGCTGATTAATTTGACAGGACTAAACTAAAATTTATCTTCTGTCCTTTTCTAAATGAAATAGAAAGAAAAAGATGCACTGAACTTAAATTTAGTTTAGTTTGTGAACAAGGGAATCGGCGCCAGTATGGATTTATTTTCTACATTGCAATACTGCCAAAAACTAAACATACGGCTAAAATAGAAGGCAAATCCTGCCAAGACGCAGGAAACTGCCACATATGGACACACTTTTTTTTTTTTTTTTTGAGGTTGGGAAGTCATCAAATAACTTCTCCTGCTCTGGGCGGAGCGGGAGGGTGTGTCAGACTCTTACTGACTAAAACCCACCCGTATTCCTTCCTGTTGCCTGTGTTGCAGGGGCCTCGGTGACACATAAGTACATATGGTCCTTTTGGCGGCAACTTTTGTCGTACCAAAGAAAATCGGATACTCGAAACATAACAAGGTTATTTGATTTTGACCTCTCGACTAGCCAATTTTTTATATTTTATATTATAATTTCATCAATGTTCTGCTTATAGGTACATGTATACGTTCCTAAAAGGAATAACAGGGTTTTTGTTACATATTGTACAAATGATAAATAAAATCTTGAAAAAAAAATTTTTAGGGTAGTTACCCCCATTGCACGTAAAGAGGGAATGATATTTTTTTCTCGTCTAAGCAATACCAATACGTAATACATTTTCTAAACCAAACGAAAGATATGAGTACGAAATTACTTCATGTCAACAATAATAGGTAATTCATAAAGAACTCTCGCTGGCCGTGCCCATTAAAAATGATCTTACAAACAAGTGAGCATAGCTCGCGCCTAGTGTGAGTGTCACACTTCTATACATCATTATATTAATAGGTACGTATACACGACTAAAATGCGGGCGATCGAGTCGTGACTAGTCGTGAGCCGTGCTATAGCGGAGAGCGGATAATAAAATAAAGACGGTTTGGAAAATTATCAACGACGAAACTAACAGGAGTAAAAGTCATAATAATGATTTCACTCTAGAAACTTCGCGTGGTCTTCTAAGTTCAAACAAAGAAGTAGCGCAAGAATTTGTAAATTTCTTTACCAGTATCCCAATTAAAACTACTGAAACCCTAAATTCCTCGTTCGCGTTCTATTGATTTATTAAGAGCAAACGTTTCATCCTGCCCGACTGAATTTAAATTCAAGCATATAAACCATATAACCATATAACCATATATAATATAACAGTAATAAAAGCTTTCAAGCAAATCAAAATCAAATTAACAGAAGATCTATGGGGAATGTCAATCAAAGTTTGTACCTCCATTATTGAGACTATAGCGCCGTACTTAGCATTACTATTTAATTTGTGTGTTGATCAAGGAGTCTTCCCGGATCTAATGAAATATAGTAAGGTAATATCACTTTTCAAATCCGGGTATAGTAGAGACACCAATAATTATAGACCCGTATCCGTGTTGCCGGTTTTCAGCAAGGTGTTTGAAAAGGTAATGCTTAATCAAATGCTCAATCATTTTAACACCAATAGAATCTTACACGATCAACAGTATGGCTTCACCAAGGGACGTTGTACGACTGACGCCGGTGTCACCTTATTAAAACACATATTTACGGCGTGGGAAGAGGCCCAAGACGCAATAGGAATATTTTGTGACCTCTCCAAGGCATTTGATTGCGTCGACCACGAAACATTACTCTTGAAACTTAAGCATTACGGACTTGGGAGACCTTGCGCTCAGTTTAGTAAAATCTTATTTATATGATAGACAGCAGCAAGTTCAAATAAATGGTGTCAATTCACTCGGCTTAAAAGTAGAAATGGGTGTACCACAAGGCTCGATATTGGGTCCTTTCCTCTTTTTAGTATATATTAATGATCTACCCCACTTGTTAAAAACCCAACCACAAATGGTGTTATTTGCTGACGATACTTCCTTAATTTTTAAAATTAATAGACGTGCCTCAAATTTTGACGACGTAAATAACGCCCTTTTGCAGGTCCAAAATTGGTTCACTGCTAATAATTTAGTATTAAATGGGAAAAAAACTAAGTGCATAAGATTTTCTTTACCAAATGTCAAAAGTAGTATTTGTGAGATAGTATTGAATCAAGAGAAATTAGAATTCGTCGATAAAACTGTTTTCCTGGGGATTACGCTCGACTCAAGGCTTCAATGGGGGCCTCCTTTAACTTCCCTTGCAGGACGGCTAAGTTCAGCAGCATATGCTGTGAAAAAAATCCGTCAATTTACTGATGTAGATACCGCACGGCTAGTATATTTTAGTTACTTTCATAGTATTATGTCGTACGGTATTTTACTATGGGGACGGGCTGCAGACATCGAGTCTATTTTTATTCTGCAGAAAAGAGCCATCAGAGCCATATATGGCCTCCGCAGGTGCGACTCTCTAAGGGAACTGTTTAAAGAAATTAACATCATGACGGTCAATATATCTATGAAAACATCATGTACGTAAGGAAAAATCTACATCTTTTTAGTAAAAGAGGTGAAAGACACAATTATATCACTAGAAATAGGGACCAATTAGTTCAACCAGGTTTCAGGCTGGCTAAAGTAGACTCATCTTTCATGGGGTACTGTTTAAAATGTTACAATAAAATACCTCCTCACATACTTCAACTGAATGAAACAAAATTTAAATCTAGTATAAAACGCACACTATGTAGCCAAGCATATTATAAATTGGGGGATTACATTGCTGATAAAAATGCTTGGCTCAACGCTGGTCCTGCTCCACAAGGGCGCAAAAACGAATTGATCAGGTATTGAAAATAGTGTTGGAGCTGCTGAAGATTTTAAAAACTCTTTGCATTGTATAAATTCAATCTCTTAGTATTGTATAGCTGCACAGCACATTGTTATGTGAGTACTATGTACTATAAAGCTGCCATTTACTGGATACGTCCTTCATTGACTTGAATGTGCCCTGGTGGCTGGGAGTATGTCGTGCTCACTCTAATGTCTCGCTGATGGTGGCGCGTGTGTTGGATCATTTAGCTCCCTTCAAAATGGTTGAGCTGAATGGTGCTGATCCACGCGTCATGTTCGTGAACGGGCGCCGTCAGTAGAGACTGGTCATCTCTTTGCTGCCACGGCTTATTTTAACTTTAATTTTTGAATTGCTTTTGTTTTTGTTGTAATGTTTTTATTACGGACGCTTTTACGTTTTGCATCGTTCTCACATGTATAATTTCAAAATGAATGATGTAAACAATATTTTGTAACCATAATACGTTGATTTAAAAGAGTGTCCTTGGAGTTTCTTGTCCGTTCTTCTCCATAGGTACCTACTACGCTTTGGAATGGGCAACTAGCTTCATCTTTCTGACTGACTGACCGAACCCTTGACAATTCAAAAGTGCCTGTAATTGGTTTATTTGAAATAAATGCTTTGAGTTTGAGTTTGAGATACGATTATCCCTACTTATAGTTTAAATAGGTACCTACATATACTTGTTTGTGTCGCTTGACCGAAATCTAGAAAAATCTATGACATCGCTGTAGGTAACTAGATACCTACCCATACCTAGTTACAGTGCTGCGTCAGCATATAGTAATATCAGAGTTAATACGGTCGTCACATTGCAATTATTATACGGAAATCAGAACATAAATTATGAATTAAGATAGGTAGGTACAGAAAACTAACCTTGTAAATTGAGACACCGACCTTAAAAACGACTCTAAATCCTTACCAATATTATAAATGTGAAAGTTACTCTGCCTGTCTGTCTATTACACTTTCAGGGCAGAACGGCTGAACCGATTTAGATGAAATTCTTGAAAAGTAATGATATTGGTATGAAGATAGACTGAAGCCTGGGGAAGGACATAGGATAGTATCCTATGTCCTTTCCCAGGGTTCAAGCCTAACAGACAGACAGACTACTTTCAGATTTATAATATTAGTAAGGAAGTTAGGATTTGCAAACCAAGCTATTTTATCGAATTCAATATTAATACCTATCCAGATAAATATGTTAGTTACCTTGGACATTTAATTTAGATTAAAAATAAACCCTTATAAATAACATTATATTCATATCATTTAAATGAATACCTAGGTACTTTAGAAGATATCAAAGATTAGCTGTTTCCCGCGGTTTCACCCGCATCCTGAAGGAACTAATTACGCACCCGGATAAAAACTATCCTACAAGCTATCTCCATACCAAATTTCATCCATTTTGGTTCTGCCGTTTTGCCGTGAAATCGTAACAGACAGACACAGCTACTTTCGGATTTATAATATAAGTAAGGATTTCAAATTAAGCGGAACAAAATAAAAACGCCACATTAGTTGGTATCTAGGTACCTGCCTATTTAATTTAAACCAATAACGGAGAGTTGAAGTAATTATGCACACTTACCTAATTGTTTATAGCGGCACATATATCACACTCGTCAGTTGGGTAGTGATCGTATAATAAATAGTCACAAATATGACAGAAAAGGCTTCTGTTCCGCAGGAACCAAATTATTTTATACCTATTATTCATATCCATAATAAAATGGTCCAGATTTCCAAAAGAAATGAAATGAACTTCACAATGAACACGGGTATTTCGCAGTATGAAGTGTTTCAAACGCCACGGCCACTTTAACTTATGTTTTAAAACATATTCTATGTACCTAATCTTTCTTTAAAAATGTAATCTTTCTTTAAATATCTGCAAAAACAACCATTTTATTCAAAGGATTGACCTCGATTGATCTAGTAACAATATAAAAACGTTATTTTATTTGTATTTTGCTACACGAAGATACACAAGGAGAGCAGAGAACGTACTGCCTTTCTTTTAAATAATATGGTAGGTACTAGGTTTAAAAAATATAGGTACTTACTTGTCACTCCACGACTCTCTTCTACTAGTTTTAATATTTTTCTGGAACGCAGATTACGGGAACTCATCTTGAGCGACGACGTCCAATAACAATAACTTTTAACTTGTATTTTAATTTTATAATTCAAATTCAAATAAAATAATAGGTACGGTCAAAACGAGCGCCTGTCGCCGGATCGACTGGCGCTCGTTTTGACCGTGCCTATTATTTTATGCAACTCACTTGCTGTGGAACCTTCAGGAACTTATGATTATACAATTGTAGCCACTGGAATGAATTTTTGACTTCCTTCGATTTTTGTTCTACACCTAAGTAAGACCAAAAGGAAGCAAGTGCAAGCGTTAGAAAAATTGGCGTCCGGTATGCGGACGACAAACGGCGGTGGACGTCACATGAAATGCATTTTTTTCTTCAGCGGTTGCCACTTTTCCTCCAAGATATAAATATATATATATTAATATTTACATAACAATTTAACAAGCATAATCAATTAATCATCTAATGAGCACTCATAATATAAACTTAAGGCTCTGACAAGACCCAATTGACGAAAATAGGCTTCTCTTAAGAAAAAAAAATTCCAAATCTGTATAGTTCGTGGTAGCGGCAAAAATATATGTTAATGTTGAACATATTTCTCAGAACTTGGTTGATACCAAAACACGTTTTGAAAAAAAAAAACCTCGGTACAAACTAACGTTAAACTAACCTACGTTACATATTTAATTAATATCAAGAATGTCATATTTGAATGCAGAACTTGGTTGTTTTTTATTTTCGATTACTCAACTCAATTTTGAGTAAATAGATAAATGCTTCATATTTTGCAATAAATTACAAGCGTTGTGTCATCGCGCTTCTCTTTCTTTTCTATGCAATGTGACAGTGACCGCGGTTTAGGTGTTGTCAGCATCTTAACAATTAATCTCAATGCTTATAGTAAACAGCAATATCGATATTGCTGTATCCTAAACTTGAGTAAGTAATTTTATTATTTCATAATTCATGTAACATTTTTCATTACATAGAAAGAAATACATAATGCCTACGCCATAAAAGGATATATTTATTTTGTTCTAAAACTAACACACATGTACAATTATTTCTATCATTTATCCAAACTTTATTATTTAAATCTATTGTAAATATGAATATTGCGTTGCCGTTGATAACACGGATGAAGATTACATAGTGGTGTATTGATACCTACTCATATTTTCACGGATACCCCATCTATTCGGCGGTCGCACCGTCCTGCCGGAACGAGTAACATAATTATTATTATAAGAAGTAGTGATGGGTAACTCATCAATTTTATTTGAGGATGAGGGAGCACCTCATTTTGCCTCGTGAGGTCCTCACGAGGTACCCCTCATTTGAGGTGAGGATTTGAGGAATTCTCAACGGCGTATTCACCTCACGAATCGTGAGCCCGAGCCGAACTCAGCCGAACGTGCGAGGGAGCGAGGCGGGCGGGCGCGACGACATTCACGAGTACTCACGACTCTCCGTCCGATTAAGCATTAACATCGTGAGCCTTCTTATTAAGAAGGCTCACGATGTTCATTCCTATGACACGATGAAATATCAAAATCATAATCAAACTCATAGTCTCGAGGAGGACAGTGTATGTGCGAGTGATCTGCTATCATGTGCCTTCTACTCGTATTTCGTACAACTACTTTTCCATTATGTAGCATATCGATACCTTTAGGCTCAAAGGGCGTAACCGCCATTTTGGCCAAAATGGGCTTTTAATGCAGTCATACTTAGCTTTTCGTTCTCTTTTGATTGGTATATTTAAAATTTCGATATTCGCAAAAAAGTGGTGAATACAGCCATAATATTTGGAACGCTAAACATTGATTTTCTTTAAAGGACAATGGGCAAAACACTATGGGAGTTGGGCCTGCTGATCAATACACATGAGATATTGTTTTTGTGATAGGTCATAACACACAACTAACGAGAAAAATAAAAATTAAAATTAAATGTACCGGGTTGTTGTACAGTCACGTCGAAAAGTATTATTTATTTATGCTAAATATTTTGCAATTAATATTATTGTTTTTAATACGAATGAAGGCATACTACCCTAAAATAGCACTGGAGCCACTCCCAAATGCTGTTGATTGCAATATTTGCAATTTAAAACGTTTTTTGAGTAATCATCAGTGATAGGAATAGGTAGTGCCTATTTGCCTAAACTTCGAAGAACAGAGACAAGAAACGGAGACTTCCTTAGGACTAACTTTTTTTCCGAGACATCTGTCCCGAAATTTCGAGACAACACATAAATACATTTAAAAAAAATGTTATTTGGAATAAGTAATTCGTCTATATTTACCTAAAGTTTGCGACTAGATATATCATAATAAATAACATACACAGTCGTTACCACCATAAAATTTTCTGAATTTTTTTTTGGAGAACATTTTGTAAATGACTTGTTGATCGTAATACACAATGAATCACAATGTTTGAATAAGAAGCCGTACACATTTCGAAGTAAATATCTTCTTTCTAGCTCACTCTCGGCTACGTTTAATGAGATTTCTAAAGTTCAAGTGTAAAAAAGGCATTATATGTAACACATAATATGATTTAAAAGAGTGTCCATGGAGTTTCTTGCACGTTCTTCTCCATAGAGACCTACTCTTTGGAACGTGCAATTTAGCTTCACTTTTCTTGGACTGACCGACATTTGACTATTCAAAAGTGCCCGTAAATGGTCTATTTGAAATAAATGCTTTGATTTTGATTTTATCGGTATTTAAAATAAATAAATAATTCATTTATTTGCCAGAATGTAGGTATACAAAGTGGTATGATCTTAATATTAATGAGGCCCCTTTACATTCTACCGTTAAACATGATGTGCAAATATTTAGTTACAAATGAAAATACAAATACCTTTTTTCTTTCATCTTAATGAAATATATTTCTAAAGTATATTTAAAAATGTGCATGATATTAAAATAATTGCATAATAATGGTATCACATTATCACATTTTACGGCAGCGCGTTTCGTTATCTATTCTAGAAATTACAAAAGGTAACCGCCATGGTCGCATACCTGTGCGGCGCGGTCTACAAACCCCCTCCCCCCCTACTCCTTACCACCCCGCGTGCGCGCAGGTTACCTTCACTTCAATCCTGTACTTCGGTTTGTTAAGTGCGCATCTTCCTGTATTGTTTTTGTGAATATTGTTTTTCACCCTCGCTCGTTTTTTGGTTCATTGGATCTTCTTAATACGACTACTTTGGCTTGAATTTATGGATTACGATTTGCTGCAATAACATTGTTCCTGTCTGTCTACATCAAATAATACGGTAAGTCAACATTTATTACTTTTTAATGTTTTGGCTAAAGTTATTTATTTTATTTCTTGTAGGGAAACAAACAGTAAGTTAGATAAAAAGAAGAACATTAATGTATATATTATTTTATCTTAAACTAGCAATTTGACAGTCTAGATTGATATGCAATTGTATGAACTTAATATTTTTTAGTGGAGTTTTTAAGATAATTATTGTGTATGAAACGTAGTTAAAGAAAAAAAACATACGCATTTAACTTTTGGTTCAAATATAAAAGTGAACTTCAATACTACCAAGCATAGTAATGTTATATCTTTGGTATCATAAAGAATTGCTAAGGTGGACGAATTCTATCAAAATATATTATTTTTCTGGCCGGTTCTTTTAATATTTGAACCAAAAAGGAATATGTCTTTTGCGTATTGACTAAAATGCGAAAAAAAATTTTCAATAACAATGATGTTACGCGTGTTCATATTATCTAACCGTTTTTCTTTATTAGAGCGTAAAATGAAAGAATAAAATCTTTAAATCGATACAATCGATGCATCTAGCTGGAATGCGCGCACCTCTCCCGCTTTCCTTTCCACCTCCCTGTATCCTGTGTTATTCCTTTTGAGGCATGGAAAACTTAAAATTTTATTTTATTTTAGGTACTTGCCATCGTACATCTTTTTGGAGACCAGTAAGATTGGAGATGGCGAACAAGCCTAAGAAAGCAACAGTACAAAGTTGGATTGGACTTCATCCTGAATTATATTACGACCCGGCCAGTAATTTGATTTACTGTTCTAAGTGCGAGAGCAGTATAACAGCTAAACTTAGTAGTGTCAAGAGGCACGTTAAAGGTCCGAAACACAAAGGGACAAGTAAAAAACCAAATGAAGAATTTTATTTGGACCTAGTACAATTTCTCATATTATGTAATATACCTTGGATTCAAGTAAACAAGCCCGCTTTCAAAAAATTCTTCCATAAATATATTTGCTGCAATTGTACAAATCGACAAAAGCTTCCTGAGCAATCATTGCTGAGAAAAGTTTATTTAGATAAGATTTTTAAAACTAAAATTGACTCGATTTATGAACAAATTGCAAATCAAAAGCTGTGGGTATCTTTAGACGAGACAACTGATTTTTTAGGCAGATACATGGTACATTTACTTGTAAAACCTTTAAATGCGATCACACAAAAACCATTTTTAGTTGCTTGCAAAGTACTAGAAATTGTTAATGGGAGCACAATTGCCCAATTTGTAATAGACTGCTTTGAAAATATGTGGTGCGATTTGTATGAATCCAAAGTAGGAGACGTTGCTGTATTATGCACTGATAGTGTAGCATATATGCTAAAAGCGGGACGTGTGCTGAAAAATTATTTGCCCAACATGATACACGTCACTTGCTTAGCACATGCACTGAATCTAGTGGCAGAAAAAATACGATACGAATACTCAGATGTAGATGAATTAATTTCAAACGTAAAAAAAATATTTTTAAAATCACCTAATAGAGTGCGCTTGTTAAAAAACACCTTTCCCCACATGCCGCTTCCTCCAGAACCCGTTATTACAAGATAAGGGTACTTGGTTGGAGGCAGTGTCATATTATGCAAAATATTATGATCAAATTAAAACAATTGTAAATCTTTTAAGAAGTTCCGACGCGCTATCTATTAGGTGTGCCAAAAATGTTCTTCAAAAGGAAAACTTGAAATCGGACTTGGACTACATTGAGGAATATTTTAAAGATATACAAATTGGATTAAAGAAATTACAAAAATCGAATTTAACTCTAACGGAATCCTTTGAAATATTTGATCACGTGAGAACTGTGCTTAGCTGGTGTTCATCTGAGCTTATAAAAAATAAACTCGTAAATGTCATGGACAGAAAGCCCGGTTTAGATAAAATTAGAGACATATGTGAAGCGATAACAGCAGGAAAGGATGAGCGATCATACTATATGTACGCGCCTTTAACCTCAGTTGATGTTGAAAGGTCATTTTCAACTTATAAATGGATTCTTAACATAAAAAGAAATCGCCTGACAGTTGAAAATATAGAAAAAATTATGATTGTGTATTTCAACTTAGATGACTCATCTGACAAAGAAAATTTCGGTTCTGATACTGAACTTGACGAATTGAATCACGATGATTAAATTAAAATCGTTCTTTATTTTTTATGGTAATAAAGATTTTCAAATTCTTAGCAATTTTTGATGCATCAAGTTCTTTATCAAAACCGAACAGTTAGTAGTTCAGTATTAAAACTGATTGTCCTAAATGCTTCAAATATTAATTTGTAAACTTCAAAGGTTAATTTGTACTTTGATTTGAGTAAAAATTGCATCCCTCAACGTCAGTAAAATAAATATGACATAGATATTTAAAGATAGATAAACATAAATTTGTTTCTTAAATCTTTCCTTCTGTACATTTTGTTACATGGTTTCCAATTACGTCATATTTTAAAATAATATAAATATACATATATTTGTTACAACAATATTCTATGTGTTTTATTTTTCCTTTAGAGCCCATTAATTATTTAATGAACCTAGAGCGATATCGACCGGCGATTTTTGAGCATTTTTTCTTTCGTTTTTTTTTTTGCATAGAAATCTCCAAAAATCGCCAGACAATATCGGTGGTGTGAAAGGACCCTTACGTTTTTTTTTTTAACTAGTTAATGCCCGCGGCTTTTCCCGCGTGTACTATTGTTTTTGTATCCCATGGGAACTACACTTTTTTTTTAATAGGAAGTAGCATATGTGCTATTCCACACCTTAATCTATATCACTACCAAAATCAGCATTTTCAGTGGCATTGAGTAATGGACATCCATACAAACTATCACATTTATAGACAAACTTTAGATAAATATAGACGAATTACTTATTCCAAATAACACATTATTTTTAATGTATTTAAGTGTTGTCTCGAAATTTCGAGACAGATGTGCCGGAAATAATTTAGTCCTAAGGAAGTCTCCGTTTCTTGTCTCTGTTCTTCGAAGTTTAGGCTAATAGGCACTACCTATTCCTATCACTGGTAATCATAGAATTTAAAATTTCTAGTTGACTCAGCATTTTTACAATCTTCATTGTATGAGGTAGTAAAATACTAGATTCGCCAGATTCTAAAGCGTCCCACATTTCCTGAGCGGATTCGACTAAAACTCCACAATTCAACTCTGAATCTTCGCAATCGTTGAACGTAAAGACTAGAGGGTACATTGAATTGTAGTCAATCATCGAGCCGGTGCAGTTTGTACTGTTTTCGAGAGCTCGAATCAGTGCTTTTGCACGTTCCGCATCGAGCTTTCCGTGCTCGTCGACGGTCGAGAATAGTATAAAATACATAAGTCTCAAAAATAAACACAAATCGCATACCTGTTTGCGGTTATTTAACTAATACGATATCGGTATAAGAATAATACAGTATTCGTCGTACACCACATTCAGTAATATAAGGTTGATATATTCGGACGTCTCTCTGGTCGTTGACGTTGACTATCAAAAACTCAATAGGCGGCCGACTGAGCATCATCCACGTGAGAAAAGTCCAATCCGGAGGATTCTTCAACTAATTTAGCACGGTCGCAATGTCTTTTGGTGAAGATATCGGATCTTTCAATATGAATAAATTCTCCCAGGTGAGTTTTACGACCAATCTGCATGTCGATTCTGTAAAAACCTCACCGTGAAAACACGCGTGGAGTGAGCTGTCAGTGTCATCCCACTGATGCTAGGGAGTGACCAAGCATTACATTTATAATCATAATCGAGATTTTAATAATATTTTTATGCTAATTCTATTGATCATTTTATATTATTTCAAAACTAGTATTTAAGTGTTGAAACGTTACTATTTATGTTTTTTTTTAATAACATAGTAAAACAGAAATTCACTTACTATCGGATTTAACACCCCCGAAAACCATGAAAACGATACCCATGATGAAAAATCTCAATATTTTCACAGCCGCCATCTTGCTTTTTAGATTTGACCTCAATATCGGCTTTAACACCCCCGAAAACCATGAAAACGACACCCATGATGAAAAATCTGAACATTTTCGCAGCCGCCATCTTGCTTTTTAGATTTGACCTCAATATCAGCTTTAACACCCCCGAAAACTATGAAAACGACACCCATGATGAAAAATCTGAACATTTTCGCTGCCGCCATCTTGCTTTTTAATTTTGACCACACTATCGGCTTTAGCACCCCCGAAAACCATGAAAACGACACCCATGATGAAAAATCTGAACATTTTCGCAGCCGCCATCTTGCTTTTTAGATTTGACCTCAATATCAGCTTTAACACCCCCGAAAACCATGAAAACGACACCCATGATGAAAAATATGAACATTTTCGCAGCCGCCATCTTGCTTTTTAATTTTGACCACACTATCGGCTTTAGCACCCCCGAAAACCATGAAAACGACACCCACGATGAAAAATCTGAACATTTTCGCAGCCGCCATCTTGCTTTTTAATTTTGACCTCACTATCGGATTTAACACCCCCGAAAATTATGAAAACGACACCCATGATGAAAAATCTGAACATTTTCGCAGCCGCCATCTTGCTTTTTAATTTTGACCACACTATCGGCTTTAGCACCCCCGAAAACCATGAAAACGACACCCATGATGAAAAATCTGAACATTTTCGCAGCCGCCATCTTGCTTTTTAGATTTGACCTCAATATCAGCTTTAACACCCCCGAAAACCATGAAAACGACACCCATGATGAAAAATATGAACATTTTCGCAGCCGCCATCTTGCTTTTTAATTTTGACCACACTATCGGCTTTAGCACCCCCGAAAACCATGAAAACGACACCCACGATGAAAAATCTGAACATTTTCGCAGCCGCCATCTTGCTTTTTAATTTTGACCTCACTATCGGATTTAACACCCCCGAAAACCATGAAAACGATACCCATGATGAAAAATGTGAATATTTTCACAGCCGCCATCTTGCTTTTTAGATTTGACCTCAGAATCGGCTGTAACACCCCGGAAAACCATGAAAACGACACCCATGATGAAAAATAATTGAAGCCGCCATTTTGGATTTTGATATAAAGGTGGTAAAACCAAATTTTTGTTTGTCGCGCATTTAAAAATAAAAATCGGCAAATTTAAAAAAAATACTCAACTTGGCCTCACGCGCAAGCGCGGCGTGATCTTATCACTTCACCAGATTCTCGTAACCATAGTAACCACCCGCGCCGAAGTGAATCGGCTAGGTGAAGTGAGTCGGCCTTCCAGGACTTGAAATCGAGCTGAACATGATTCACTGCACGCATATCAAAGATTTCACTCTTGTCGTCTCGGGTAAACTTTACGATATCGTAGAACATTATTTCTATTGCAGAGATTTGAAGAATTTATTGAGGGTAAAACGTTCAAAGAAATGGTCGACAAGTTGACTCGCACCGCCGAGATCATCACTCTGAAACTTCGAAAACAGAGTGTGACACCCGAGGTGGAAAGCGAATCAATGACTACTCAGCGCAATAATCAGTACCAACTCATGGCTCGCAACATTATTTACTACATGGTTTATCAAGACACGTACGATAAAGCTCCGGATGTTATGATTGCTAGTAAGAGAACGACTCATTTCGGCAGTAATACCGAGTACGACGATCAAATGATTGCCGGTCTAGACAAATATATGCGACATTTCATTTCGCTAGTTTACGAAAAGTTTGCAGAGCAGTTGAGGAAGATTTACGGCAAACGCGACATGAGCGACGATACAAAACCTACGTTTCCGCATGAGATCATGGCGTTGGATCACGATTCCGATACAGACGATGAGGATTCTCTCATGTTGGCCGGTAGCTACAGCGTCAACGGCACCGTACAGAGCCTCAAACAAATTGATATCACGAAATGTACCCGATCAGACTTTATACAGAATCACAATATCGTCAAAAAGCTCTATCTCAGTCTACTGATGGAGTTGACTCAATCGAAACTTTTGTCCTTTCTCTTGGAGAAGATTGAGAACAAACACTATGCTCAACGTGCCGTGATGTAGGTTCTACGTGAATCGAGCCGTAAACTATCGAGAAAAGGCGTAACTCTGGCACAGCGAGTCCAGTATCTCGACTATATCGAGAACCTGCTCAAGCAGCAATGCTACAAAGACGTGGCCGACAAGCTGCTAAAGTTGGCTCTCGATCTAGAATTCAACTGTTATCGTTACACCGATGGCGTGAATCCTCAAGACGACTGCACACCCATCGACTTGAAGCACTTTGATACTCTAGCTCGATTCACGAGCACCGTGTACGGCTACAACACGCAGAATCCAATGAATCTAACGGCAGAAACTCATGACATGGATGGTGTGACCTACGATATCGTAAAGTTTACCCGAGACGACAAGAGTGAAATCTTTGATATGCGTGCAGTGAATCATGTTCAGCTCGATTTCAAGTCCTGGAAGGAGCGTTTAAACAGTATCCCGAACGAACATTTGCCCCATAGTTATATAAAAATAATACCTCACAAGATTAGCAAAATCTCTGGTCGGGTCGGCTCAAGGAGGAGGCGGACAAAACTTACCTGTACGTACGCACGAGCGGGCTCGGAAGGGGTACTCTGTTCATGAATATCGGTAAAATGGCAGAGGAGCGAAAGAACAAATCATTTCCTGTGCTCAACACGCGTCACAAGAAGCTGAAAAAAGATCATCTCTACGATGGAGATGTCGAGAACAAGACCATCGACAGGGTGAAAATTGAAGTTCGACCCCTAGACAATTGCAGTGTGGCGTCTTCTATCGATTCAGAGGTCGCTTACGACGTCAGTAACATGGTGTACACCGCACCGACAACAAGTGCCACTGACACATTTTAGATAATTGAATAATAATAAATAGTTATTTTTTAGTAACTCGATCGAGATGATATACAATCCACAGATCCCGCAGCAAGAACGTTGCTCGTACCGTGTCATCAATCGGGTGAAATGCATTCAACCCGTTCTCTTGACCAACATTCCGAGAGTTGTGTGTTCCGAGAGCGATTTTGACCGTGTTGAGTTTGAAAATACCACAGTTGTTGACGAGGAAAGTGCGGATTCATACCTCGTCGACAACAACGAGACCTTTGAGGACACTATTCAAAACTCGGAGACGAAGCAGCAGGTGCTTGCAGCGCGAAAGACAAAGTGTTCCGATTCTTATGTGCTAAACTTGGTGAAAGCTCGTGCTAAGGTATACAAAGGTTTCGCATGCAAACATCGTATCGTATAAGTGGAGACGCTACAAGTTCCGCTCAAGCCCTATGCCTTCTCTGGATCTGTAGTGTTTTTAGCGATGAATCTGATGATTCTTCAAAAAAACCAGTGATTGTACGACTTCTCATCGATTTGTATATACGGTTGTAATGCTTGCTGTTTTTGAATTTTGAAATTTTTTTTTATGATTGTGATAACTTTTTTGTCGAAATAAACAATGAACTCTACCAATACTTGGAATACTACGTGGAACGATGACGACGATTACTACTTTTCCAAGATTGAAGCGTTCAAGTTTACCGATACACTCTACGTTCTAGACTGGGTGACGTATCAAAACTCTATTTTCGCCTCTGGATTAGACGTAAACGGTGATCCCGCAAAGTTTAAAGTCAACGATACCGAGACTTCGCTCTACGTTTTCGTACAAAACTATGATCATCTGTGTGCTCTGATGAATCTGAGGCATGTCGATCTACAAAGACCGATATGTGAGGTAAACTAGCCTTCGAGATGCCCGATAATTCGCTGTTGGACACTTTACTCAGGCCGAAAGACGAGGCGGTCGAGTAGAAAACTTATAGAATCCCAACGTGCAGCTTTCAAGATTCTCAAGCTCTACATAAACTCTTAAACTGTACAGCACTAAAGACGTTTATCCGTACCACGGCTACGCGGTCTTTGGAGCTCTTGATCATATTCGAGATGGCAATACGCGATCGCGGCACCCTGGACAAGTGTATTGTGTACGATACGTACGTCGATCTCGATCTAAATCGCTACGAGAGTATACCGAGACCAAAGCTTCGCGTGGTCGCCTTTGATATAGAAACGCTTTCGAGTTTCGACAATCGTCTACCGTTGGGTGACGCTAAAAACGACATCATCTTTTCCGTGTCACTCGTGGATCGTACCGATCAGAAGCTGTACACGTTTATGAATATACCTGTGCCGGAGGGTGAAAATATACTAAAACGTACCACCGCTCAACCTGCAATCGTAAAAACACAAAGCAAGCGACCGAAACTAGTAAACTGTGAATCTAGAGTTAGAGACGCATCCGAATCCGAACAATGTAACGAAATATCACCGTACACTAGGCGCGTTTACGAGTTGTGTGATAAAAAGTTTGATAATGTCGAGCACTTACATCGTACGTTGCGCGTGTTTCACGATGAAGAGGACCTGATGCGTGAGCTTTTTCGTTTGCTCGACTCTAAGAGCGTCTACTATCTGCTGGGTTACAACAGTAAGGGGTACGATATCGACGGTTAAAAGGTAATACGGCATAAGCGACATTTTGGTCGAAAATGAGTTATGAATGCCATCCTACTTAATCTCTTTTTTTAAGTAGGATGGCATTCATAACCCATTTTCGACCAAAATGTCGCTTATGCCGTATGACCTTTTAACCGTCGATATGATGTTTCATATGCGTCGAGCCGCCTACTTGTGCATGCCCGAGTTGAAAAACTTTTACTTGTACCGTGGCATGCCAGTGTACGGCAAGTTTATGGTGCACATTGATCTCTTGAAGATCTTTCGACAGCTCTATCCAGAGGTGAGACACACTTTGGACGAGGTGGCCAAGACCTGTCTCGGGGTAAACGAGGGAAAAGTAAAGTTTAACGCTGTCGATATCCGTCACGTGTACCGGCAAATCATGAAGTAGTAGTGGGTAGACCACCCAAGGATGGATTCTTTGAAAAGTACAATATCGACCTCGCGACCATTGCACATTACAACGACATCGATACGGAACTATTGATTCGACTATGGAACACGCTGAGTTACGATGAATTACTTCCTGAACTGTGTCAGTCACTTGATTTCCATCATACGATACACGCAATGCAAGATTGGCGAGTTTATCAATAACAAATCCATCTACAGTAGTATGGTGGACGGTAAAGTCTTGTATTCTCACAAGTCGATAGCGGGTAACGGCAACGTTTATTCTACAAACGGCAGCATGGTGTACATGTACAACCAGAATCAGGTATCGGCCGGAGTGAACGAGCAGAGTTATGATGGCGGATTCAACATGCGGTACGCTAGAGAGGTATACAAAAACTGCAAAGTCATCGATGCCATAGCGTATTACCCCAAATTGAAACAGGGTCACAACATTTCCTACGAGACTGTGGCCGTCGTGTATGTCGAAGTGCTGAAAAAGATTCGGCATTTACTCGATAAACGGCACAAGTGCCGATACTTTACCTTCACCGTACACAAAAATTCTACAGACGAACTCTTCAAATTTCGCGCGATCTCATCACCTTGCTCGAGAACAATTGCAATTGCAAAACTAGACTCGTTGGAAGACTGTTGCACCCGTTTAAAGCCCACCGATCGCGTATTAATCATGAGCGTAGAGCGAAAACCCTCGTTTCTCGGCACCATGATCTATAAACAAAACACTTTACGCGATCGGATTGCAAAGGATTTCAAGAAGAAACTCGAATCTATGCTGTCGCAAGTCGAGATTTGAGCAAAAAAGTTGCGTGAAAACGCGTCTGACGAGGACGATGACGATGCTCTAGAATTCGACTCTGACAGCGAAGACGAGGCCGAAGACGAGGAAATGCCCAGTGTCAAGACTCGTACCGATTACAATGATGAGAACAACGTATTCGCAAACGTCAACGTGAACGACAACAGAGACATGAAAATGTTGAATCCTCGTTTCAAGCTGCTCTCGTTCAACGAGATTAATAAATGTAAAGATCTCGCGGTACTCGAGGGGTATAAAGTAAAGTTGCGAGGTGAACTGTCGTGTGTAAACTCGCTATACCGTAACCTGAAACTTGTAAACTGCAGCTTCTACGGTCTCCTGGGCTCGGATTATGGTGCACTGTGCGGTAGAGTTGTCCCGGCGACGCTCACCACGCTCGGTAGAAAGTATATTATCGAGATGGCGAGACAAGCGTTGCGGAAAAACTTTAAAGCCGTACTCATCGATACCGATTCGGTGTTTGTTCACAACGACGGAGACGGCAACTTGGAGAATAATCCGCTACCGGACTATGCGAAAAAGCTTAATCACGAGCTCGAGCTAACGATAAAACTCTACCAGTTTATATTCGTAATGGCGAAAGAGGTCTATCTGGCCAAATGTAACGGCACATGGATTTCGCGCGGTATAAACAAGAATGGCCCCGAGATTTGGAACACGATCGTGTTCAAGTTGGCAGAAAAGTACCTCGTGAACCGCACTGATGTCACATCCGCAGACCTGAGAGGCATACTGGAGTGCGAGGTGTTCATATTTATAGCGGAAAAGGCCCGTGTCGATAGGAGTATACTAGCGTGTACCATGAGTCCTAATATGGAAAAGACGGAGACTTCCAATACTCCCATCGCTAAAATGATGCGTAACGTGATGCAGGAGTAAGAGCCAGACTATATCTTTAGCGGTCGGCAGGTTAAATATTTCCACATGCTGAGAAATAAACCTACTGAAGTCGAGTTTGGTGCGGGTCACAGGATAGAACAGGTGGGATTCGGGCAGTTTAATCTGTATAAATTTGTATCAAAGATCAACACGACCATGTACAGGTGCTCTCCAAGGCGATCGGTGATACAAACGTACGTAACCACGGACTCTACGCTACAGTCACTCAGGCAGAGTACAATGCCGATCTATTAGCTGCGTTTATGAGTGGAAACGAAGAGATGCGAAAATGGTAGTGTTTTATTGTACGGTGCGTGTGTATCGTGTGTGTGTGTGTGTGTGTGTGTGTGTGTGTGTGTGTGTGTGTGTGTGTGTGTGTGTGTGTGTGTGTGTGTGTGTATGTATGTATGTATGTGTGTGTTTTTTTAGAGTTTTCGTGTTTTTTTGTTGTCCAGGGACTGGTGAAATTTTTCAATAAAATTACGAGATGAAAAATGAATATTTTTTTTGTTAATAGTTTAATAGAGTTCAATAGTTTTTTACATGATTGTTCTACATAATCATAATAGAGTTCATAAATAGTATTTACACGATTATTCTACATGATCAATACAATAACCACGTCATATTTTACACGCTCTACACATCAAAATACAATAGTTACATACTAATACTAACGAAACGAGAACCGCATCACCTACCGAACAAAAAATAATCATCAAAATCAATTCAGAATTGGCAGAGAAGAATTGAATTGGAGTGAAGACTCTTACAAACAAGTGCGACAAGCGACGCGACACAAAGGCACCGCTTGTAGTGCTACACGCGGTGCCTTTGTGTCGCGTCGCGTGTCGCGCCTGTTTGAAGGAGCCTTAACATACATACAAAAAAACCAAAAAAAAAACATAGTTGAATTGAGAACCTCGAAAAAAAATACAAATAGTTTACTCTCTTACACACTAACTATGCATAAAAAAATACAAGTTTATTTACAATTACAACTACATACATTGATACACTTTATAGTTTTATATGTACTTTTACATTTCTATTTATATTTATTCCATATTCTCATTATCATCGACTTCGTGCTCATCAGATTCAACAGGTTCAATCTTATTCTTCTTGCTAGACTTTGCATCTACAGAGGGTTGCTTGCGTTTGATGGGCGATTTGTGCTAGATTGCACCTCCGCCGCCGTGAGTGTCCAGCATGTCGAGCAACTCTTCCAGCGATTGCGTACGCTTGTTAAACTCGGACACGTTGTCGTCAAAGTGCGCCAAGTTTAACTTCTCCAGAAGCATGGAGAGGTTGTTTTTCGAGAATCTCGATGATACGTTACGCATGTAGACTGGTATATTGGCGACAATCTGATTGCGTTCGCCTTCGTCGCAGATCAATCTGTTCAATTGGAGCTTGTACATCTCAGCTTTACCGGTAAACTTGTGAGTAAGCGTGGCCACACTAGGCGTTTTAAAGTATCGCACGTTCAAGAACTTGATCTTGGGATCGGCCATCGACCATCAGAATGGTTTAGTCGGAGTCTTGGTGGTGTCTCTATCTTCAAACATGCAATTCTCGAAATTACAATATCCAAAGATGTAGTTTTTGTTGTCGGCAACTAGGTAAACGCGCTTGAGCGACTTGAGGAACAGGGCTTGTTTAATAATTTCATTACCCTTCTTCTTGGCCAACTTGAGCACCTGAGTTCTGATCGCAGACGGAATACGGTTCACGTCCTCTCCCGCGTCCAATTCCAACTCGGCGGCGGCGTTACGCCAGATTCGTACCTCGTTCGGCGTGGCCAATCATTTTGTAAACTTTTGAAGGGGTAGAATACTTGTAATCCATGTTGTAGCGTAGCGTAGACACTGCTTCTTTGATGATCAGAGTCTCGCTCACGCTCTTGTACTGTTTCACCTCGTGATATTCGGGATGTTTAATGTAAAAGTTGAGCGGTGAACCGTTTTCAAAGAGATGCAGGCAACGCTTCAATCTATCGACATGGGCATATCATAGAGATTGACTCCGCTGTCGGCCAGCAGATCAACGATAAAGTATTGATGTGAATTGTACACTACCACGTCGAAAATGTACACTCCTTCCGGTACGAGCGAGAGTAAACCGTCTACGTCGACATGCGGCATTTCAGTTTTAAACAAAGGCAGCTTGTCGATCGACACTCCGGGTTGTCTTTCGTAGAAGGAAACACTCTTTTGTAGAGTGTCCACCTTCATGATCAACTGCTGTTCACCACTTTCATAGTAAAAGTAAGAGTTTAACTCGTGATCACTAATCTCCTTCGACTTGGGAACTTGAGCGATTGAAGTCATGTTTTAGCTTTGCAAGTTTAAAGGCTCCTACATACTGGCGCGACTTGTCGCGCGACGCGTCGCGACACAAAGGCACCGCTTGTAGCGCTACACGCGGTGTCTTTGTGCCTTGTAGCGATACACGCGGTGTCTTTGTGTCGCGCCAGTATGTAGGAGCCTTAAATCACACAAACAAATGGATAAACCGAGTGCGGTGGCTTCTCAACTAACTTATAAACGTAGGGCCAATATAAGCGCAATACACTATATCCTTTACACACAATAAACACAATAAAAAACTAAACACGATTTTTATGCAAAATACAAACTAACCGCATTGGTCGGTAGATCGCGGCACACGGGACTTGTCTAATCTCGTAAAACATTGTTCGCACGATATCACATGTCTGCACGGGATCATGGCAATGTTTGCCGTATTATTATAGCAAATCTTGCACACGTTGCACTCCTTCACTGTACTGTTGAGCGACATCTCTCGCAATCTTGTCTCCATGAGAGCTGACGCTCCGTATCTTAGGTCTGCTCGCGGTGCTAACACTCGACAAATTGGGTTTTAAATTGTTTATGTGAACAATCGGGCGAATCTTTATAATGTCGCACGAATTCGTCGTCCGACGGCAGCCAATCTTGGATCGAGACACCGCAATAATAACAGCTCGTCACATCTCCGCATCCGGTGTTGAATAAACCAGAGTTTGACATGAGGAAAGGTCTCTGCTTGAGCCCAATCGGCCAGGTGGCGTATGATTTTACGCGGCCCATCACGCGCGAATACTCCCAATGGGTGACTTTAGTCAGAATTTCAAATTTGCAGCACGGCGACGCCATCTGATGCAGCTTTCGGCACGGTGATTCTGTCTTCCACATCTCCAACGATAGCGATAACTTGCAAAATGAACAGACGATGGATACCGCGTCCGGATGGTAGTCGGAAACGCGATAGAATACGTACTCTGCAGCGTACTCATAATCGGAACCCGATAAAGTAGCGATTCGCTCCTTCAAATTTCGTATTTACATGTAAAAAAAACATAATATGTTTTTTTACATGTAAATACGAAATGATTTAATTATTATTAATACTCAAGAAAGTGAAATTATTAAAATTTGTTACTTGACTCAATATACTTAGGAGCCGTCGATTTATCTGCCCACGATTGCTCGGGCCAGGCTTAGGTGTCGAAACGCCTACGTGACCTGTTCCGTCCCGTTAATCTCTCCCGTTCCTTGCGTACCTTGTTACTGGTACACGTTTGTGTACCAGTTACTTTTTGTTGCGTATTCTATAAAACTATGCTATGTTTTCTTAATATAATCTATCGAAAATAAATCCCTCTCAGGCAAACCAGATGTTGAATAGTTGCGAATTGTTGGTGCATACATTTTTGTGTGAGCCTGGTACGAAGAAGGCTTTTGCTGTGGTGACTCGCGTCCGCTTTCCTCGACATCAGGTTCTTCGTAGTCTGATATTGGCTCGTACTCTGCGTTCGTACTCGTAACTGGTGCTTCTGTGGACAAAATAATGGGTCATTAGTACCTACTCGTACAATGCCGGGTACCAAAACAATACGCACGTGGAAATGTATCAAAAATATTTATACATTTCATAGTGTTTATTAACGCTTTTTCTAGAATAGGCATACGTTTACAGAGTTTATACATATATTTATATATACAGGGTGTCCCGAAACTCAACGTCAAGCGGGTACGGTGCAATAAGGTAGGTTGTACCAGCAAAAATAATAAATAAAATCCATCATACTTGGTTAAGTTTAGTGATACTAGGTATTCTTTTGAAAATGTTGAAAATCAACACCGTAGATCACATTTTTAGGTGTACTGTAATCACAAATTTCTATTTTTTTCAGTAATATTATCCAAATAACTATGCTTTTGATTGCAGTCACAAATGCAATAATTACTATTGTGGGTTTAGTACAAAAAACTATAAAGTTTAATTAAGTAATGGTTAAAAACGTTTAATTACGTATAACTTCGACGCCTTTGACGCCGAGATCACAAAATTAGCCCTTGAAGAAGAACGCGACTCTCATCTGCTAGTAGCTGATATCGCCTGTTTGCGACAAAAACGTGTTAATCCTTAAAATCGTTTTCTAAATAATAATATAAAAAAAAAATCCACAGCTGCCACAGCATTTTTATTGTCAAGAACAGCTTATTGTCATATTAAATTTGTTCCCAGTTCTAGTTCAAATCTATTTTTCTAGTTTCTTTTAATAAATATACTTACAAATTATAATGTTACAATATCTCCAATAGTCGACAACTAATTTCACAAAACATATCAATCTTCTAATCTTAAAAGGAAACAAATTACAGACATTTCAAACTTTCAAATGCGGATTCTGAAAAATTTGTTTTTTTACCCTAACACGTTGTAGTAGCAAACAGGTGAATTATGGCGTACAACGAGAAGCAGTTTGATAAAAATATCGCAGTTACAAATACTAGAATCAAATACCTAACTTTTGACTTACAGCAATTGTTGCCAACATTTATCACCCACACGTTGGATGGTGGCAGTTAGTAAGATCGAGTAGCAAAACATTTTTCGTTAGAGAAATGCGGCAAAATGATTTATTTGATCTCGTTAGTTTATTGAAAGGTCCCTTAGTAGTCCGAAAAAAAGGCGACGTCGGAAATATTATCAAGTGGCCTGATGTGAAGCGGCTGAGTTATGACTCTGAGTACGGCATCATAAAATACAAAACGTCACTTTCTAGAGATGAATCATTTAAAACTATTAACTTGAAACGGAACACGCGACGAGATAAATAATTTAATTTGATGCACATTACTGACAAGCTAGTACCAATAAGTGTTGAAAAATGAATAGCTAGAATGTTTCCATAGTTTTTACCACAATTTAGTAACCACTGACGATACCAAGAATGTTGATCCAGATAAACCAGATTCAGAAGAGTGACTTTTAGTTTGACTTTTCAATTCCTAGAACGCTATCGGCACAGTCGCTTGAGTTATTACTTTATTAGTTTATTTTTGTAATTGTTTGGCGCCCACCCGTCATCGCTTCCTAGTGTTTGAGCTGGGGAGAAGAAGTGACGCAACAAACTCCCCAGCAACACATCTCTGTCTGCTTAGTTACAAGAACTTTAATTATACTATCAGAATAGGATAAATATTATAATGAAAGACTCTCCCAGTCGTTGCAACAAACTCACACAGACGCTATATTAAATACTAAATTAGTCTAATCGGGGTTTTAACCCAACTATAACTCATACTCGCTATCTAGCGACAGCCCACTCGGACATGGCCCTTGGTATTCACCAAGCCTCCTAACTTAACTCGCCTAGACTCCAACGTCTGTGTCTTTCCGTAGTATTAAATCGTCTTGTTGCATTCGTCTTGGTTAGTTAGGACAAGGAGGGATTACAAGTAAACAATGTCAATATAAAATAAGGTTGGGAATTCACAGGTTATGGAAAGGAATCTAATTATTCTACTTTTCTTTTGATTATGAAAGTTAGAGGACATGTCAGTAATATAAAAGGGTAGGTATGCGACACGTAACGCTTGCGTTGTACGAGTATATTACTCTAAGTTACGTTAATGGATTTCTTTACAATAATTACAGACCCACCCCAAGTGACGTGGGCCTGCTTTACTGCTGTAAAGCAGTCCCACGTCACTTGGGTGGGTTCAGGGTCTAACAATACACGCACGACGCTGTCAGCTGCTGCTGACAGCGTCGTGCGTGTATGTGAAAAGGACAGAAGATCAATTTTAGTTTAGTGCTGTCAAATTAATCAGCGCTTGACGTAAATTGACGTAATTTTAGTAGGCAAGTTTTTAATCACGTCTAAACTTGTATGGAGTAGTGACAGGCGCTGATTAATTTGACAGGACTAAACTAAAGTTTATCTTCTGTCCTCTTCGTAATGAAATAGAAAGAAAAAGATGCACTGAACTTAAATTTAGTTTAGTTTGTGAACAATGGAATCGGCGCCAATGTGTACTTTCCAGTTGCAATATTTATCTAATGTTATCCCCAAAAAAGTTGCACTTTCAACCTCTTCTATAGCGGTATTTGCATATCTTATTTGTAATTGTTGACGTTTGCTATTGTAAGCTTGGAACTGTATAAGTTTGGTTTTACTAATATTGACATGCATTTTATTGTCTTTTAGCCATTCTATTATACTGTTTAAAGTGTCATTAATCTCTTTTCATATTTGCTGATATTGTTATCTGTGAGTTCAACACTAAGGGTTGTATCGTCGGCGTACAGAATACATGAATATGGGGTAACGTTGGGCAAATCATTGATATATATCAAAAATAAAAAGGGTCCTAATATACTGCCCTGGGGAACACCACAGGAGTTTTGACGATAGGCCGATCTATATATTTTCTTTTCTGATGATGTATACCTAGATATCTCTACGCATTGTTGTCGATTATTTAGATAAGTTTCTATCCACTGTAACGCGTTATATGTTTGAGTCCAAACGTGTTCGAACCTGATGATTGATGTAGATTTGATTTATTATGTTGCCAATGCTAATTTAAATATGAACAAAAGCAATTAACTAGACGTTTCATTGCAAACAACTAATTACTTTTCTCATCACTCTTTTGTTTTCGAAACACTTACACTTACAAACTTAATATTTCTCAAAATATAGAAAAAAGTACCGATTCTGTCACTATAGTTATAATTTAACAGGCTTTGTCAACCATACCACATACAGTTTACCATGAAAAACGTGGCTGACGACGAAAATTCGCACTTTGAAAACAAGCATATGCCGTCAGCCACATGTGGGGGACTCGGCTCATTTGGTTTGGAAAATGTCAGCATATTTTGGCTAGAACTGCTACAACCTAGCTTATTGCCCCGTACGCGCTTGAAAGAATCAACGCTTACAGAGTTTGAAATTCGAATAGGTACACTTACCTTTTGGTTCTTTCATGGTCGGTTTCGGCGGCGTTGTATGTTGCACTGTAGCCTGTTCTTTTAACTGCGGTGGCTGCTGTATCGCTGGCTCCACAGACGCCTGCTCCAGGAGACTGCCCATAAAATGGTCGATGTAGAAGGAACCCTCCGAAAGTTGAGTGTCCACTGGCAGCTCGCCTATTAAGTACTCTAAGTCATTGCCATACAAATTGTTTGGAGACGAAGAAAGCGACTTGCGGCGTGGTTTTCTTCGCGGCTGCACCAAATTAATTGTATAAATTCTGTGGTTGGTCCGCAGATGGCGGAGAAGATTTGACCGGGTTGAGTAAACTTTATTGCAATGATTGCATTGAATACTATATTTATTTCTTGTAACCAGAGCCGGTATCTTATCGCCCGTCACATATAATACAAGCGGCGAATTTGCGATTTGTTCTTCTTCCATTTTAAAAAAAAAACACAAAAAAGACGAAAGAAAATGGTACACCCCTCCGCAGACTAGGAAAGTACACATACAAATGCGGATTTTTCAGGACGCCACTTAAATTTATAACCGCGGTATCCGGGAGGCGCGCGCCTAGACCTCCAAACGTCAGTTCAAGTCAGTTGTCAGGCAAATGCTGTTGACATCTATTTTTAGAGCCGTTTTGGTGGCAGGTATCGGCGACGGTACTCGTGTTAGCTTGAGGGACCCAACCAGATAGGCTTGGGGGTTAACGTCCTAATAGTAATAGAAAAAAAGAACAAATTTGTATCAACGAATTATTTTGTATGCTTAAAATCTTTAACGTTTCAACAAAACAGGCACGGTCGGGACCATTCGGGAGGTGCCGTAACCATTCGAGTAACTTCGTGTTCTCTATGGCGGGCGGTCGAGCGCGAGCTTTAGGGCGGGTTGTTTCACGTACACTTAAGGCACTGACAAGACCCAATTGACCAAAATAGGCTTCGCTTAAGAAAAAAAATTGCCAAATCTGTATAGTTTGTGGTAGCGGAAAAAATATATGTTAATTTTGAACATATTTCCCAGAACAAAACACGTTTTGAAAACAAAATCTCGATACAAACTAACGTTAAACTAACCTCTTATTTGAGTTCTAATCCAAAATATCTATATCAAACATCAACATACGTTACGTATTTAATTAATAACAAGATGGTCTTATTTGAATGCAGAACTTGGTTGTTTTTTATTTTCGATTCCTCAACTCAGTTTTGAGTAAATAGATAATTACTTCATATTTTGCAATAAATTACAAGCGTTGTGTCATCGCGCTTCTCTTTCTTTTCTATGGAATTTAGCAGTGACCGCGGTTTAGGTGTTTTCAGCGTCTTAACGCACGCGTATACGTACGTTAACGTCCGTTAAAAAATAACGATTACAGTAACCGGTGCCATACCCACTGGTTAACGTCATTTTATTCTCAAACATCTGCGCCAAACAGTAACATTATGGACTCTCTTTTGTTGTATTCGTCTTTGTTCGACGATAGTTCATCTGGGGGGTAACCATCACCTCTTATAGCAGTATTATTATAATATTACTTCACAGTGGGAAAGTGATGGAGCTAGATACAGGACTTATAGCTCCATCTCTTTCTCACGCTAAAGTAATATTGAAATAATACTGCTATAAGAGGTGATGGTTACCCCCCTGATGATGATACAAATAGGTAATGTAGAAAGAAGGAAAAAAGTATTTAAAACTCGTGTTAATAACCTAAACCTATGGGACGAGCAGGAATTTATTTATTTGTATTATAATATATTTATTCTAATTATTACTTATATTGTCCGTTTTTTTGGAGAATAATATGTCCTTATATTTCTCAATCGGGGACAGAAACTGGTCTTTCTCAAGTTTTGAGAAATTTACAACGCGCTCTCTATAAAAAAATACCACGTGTAGTCCCAATCATAACGAAAAACGGGAGTATCGGAAAGTTTAACAAATATTATCGTGCATAACAATAGGTACTTAGTTTGGTATAAAGGTATCCATTTTTCTTTACAATTTAAGTTTTAATCGAAGATTTCAAACAATTGTCGGCCGGCGCATGGTGGATCGAAAATCGGCTGTAGAAGAAATAGGATCTCGATTTCTTAAATGTTATTTTTTTGCTGGAAATGACTTCTGCTGATCATTACTGTTCTATAAAATGTCATATGAAGTAATTGTGTGCACAAATGGAAGAGTTAAGTATAATTTTTATAAGAAAAAAATGTATGGAGCTGACATGAAAAATGAGGATATCTCTGGAATCGCAAGGTTGGCCGTTATATCCTTGCACACTGTTATAGTACTATTTATTTGTGAATTTTTGACATACTTAATATCGCGGCATAACCTGCGATTTTTTTTTTTAAATCTTCAAAATTAAAAAAAAAAAAGTATACGATACATTTTAATGCTTAAATATGGCTATACCTAGTGTAATTTACAATATTTTTTATGCTTAGACCAAAACATTCTAAGAAATCACAAAGTCGTATTACCTACTTATTTGAAATGACATGGTAATTATGAATTACGTAATACGTAATCTTGTCTAATGCCTGAAATCCACATTAGCTAATGATTAATAAAACTTAATACCTATATACCTAGTTAAAAGGATACGTACCAAAATAATTTGGGGTACTCGCTAATTTAGCAATTAGTGCAGGATTAACTTAATGAAAGTAATTAGATAAATGTGATACCATCATTAGTCAATAACAATAAATAGTCAAACATTGGATTCACAACTTCAGTTCATTTAGAGCATTTCTAATACTAACATCTATCCTACCGTGTCTTTTTACTCAGTGATCGTGAATAATGGAAAGCATTATTACAAATTTGGATTTGTTTGTTATTCTGAGCAATCAGGATGCTTCGTCTTTCGATCATGAAATATTGTTCAACACACTTGTTATTCGACTGGGCTCTAGCCTTTCAGATGAAGACAGTGTTACCGTGAAAGAATTTTGTCGAAGATTTACACGGGCAGTTCAAAAGAGATGGTTACGATCCCACAGGAAAAGTGAAGTTTTTAGACGTGATTACAGTAATTGGCTTGAGGCAAATATTGACTGGCCAAACTGCGTGCAAACCAATTTGTTCATTGAATGAACAAATTGGTTTGCACGCAGTTTGGCCAACAAGTGAAAATATTTCTACTGAACCTGTACCTGAACCTGTACCATCAACTTCAACAATGAAATCAACTTCAACGATGACAAAAAGATCTCGAAAGCCGTTTGAAGATCTAAGTAACAAGCAGAAGAAGAGACGATCTGATGAACATATAGGCGAGGACCCTAATGAAGTAGCTTATTCAGCTGCAGCACTTTTGAAAGGAGATGGTCGTGAGGATATTGCATCTGTTATTGAACATATGCTCCAAAATCCAGAAGCAGCAGCAAAAATCAAGGAAATGTTGAACAAACCAGCTCCTTCAACAATATTTTCACCAGAAAAAGCACTGGGTTTGCTACTTTCATTAAAACTATCGAAATGGCAATATATCACATTAAGGGAAACGACTATTCGAGAAGGTTCAAAGGAGATATATCCGTCTTACTATAAAGTGCAAAAAGCTAAGCTACAGTGCTACCCTCCGAAGACATTTGTGACTGTAACGGATTCATCTGCTAAGATTGCACTACAAGCGTTACTAGATTTAACAGTGAACAGAATTTTTGAAACTATTCGTAGTCCTGATGCGATACAAGATAAACAATTGATATTAATATCAAAGTGGGGATTTGACGGTACATCTAACCAAAGTAGATATAAGCAAAACATAGAGAGTGGTCAAGATGATTCCAGCATATTTATGACCTCTTTGGTTCCATTAAAGTTGACAGCTGACGGTGATACCGTATGGGTGAATCCAAAACCCTGCTCACCTAGGTATTGCCGTCCAGTCCAGTTTAGTTTTGTGAAAGAAACCAAAGACGTTGTCATAAATGAAAAAACTGCAATGGATAACGAAATTGAAGCTCTCGTTCCCTCAAAATGTCAAGGACATGAAATTAGTCACAAATTAATGATGACGATGATTGACGGCTAAATTTGTACATATCTGTCTGAAGCTAAGTCAAAAGCGGCTTGCTACCTGTGTTTGGCTAAGCCTACATAAATGAATAAGTTAGATGTCATTGCGTCAAAAACCATTTCTTCTGGTGTGTATGAGTTCGGATTATCATCACTTCATGCCCGCATTAATGTGATGGAATGTCTTCTACACATAGCGTATCGTAGCGACTTCAAAAAGTGGTCTGCAAGAGGAGAAGGTCATCAAGAGTTATTGCATTCACGAAAAAACTCATTTAAGATCTATTCAAAGATGATCTCAACGTTTTGATTGACATCGTTAAGCAAGGATCAGGCACAACTAACGACGGGAACACAGCAAGGCGGTTTTTTGAATTTCCTGATAAAACTGCAGCGATAACTGGATTAGATGAAGACCTAATACGCAGATTTGCTGTGATTCTGCAAGCTATCACATCTGGAGAGATTTTAGACGTGCCGAAATTTAAAGAATACGCTAGAACAACCGCTGAAAAATACGTGGAACTGTACGATTGGTACTACATGTCATCAACCGTCCACAAATTGTTGATTCACGGAGGGGACATAATTGCAGAAAATGCTATTGTACCAATTGGAAGTCTTTCGGAAGAAGCTTCAGAGGCCCGAAACAAAGACTATAGGAGGTTCAGAGAACACCATTCGAGGAAAAAGAGTAGACAAGCATCAAACTAGGATATCCTCAATATGCTTATCGTCTCTTCTGATCCTCTAATTACTTCCACAAGACCAAAATTAAATGCCCACAAGAGGCAGACATACTTTAAGGAAACAGTAGAACTACTGAAACTTCAGGATCAGGAAGCTCCGACAGAGTTCTTAGAAGTTATATCTATTGTAGAGCCTGATTCTGAAGTGGATTCTGATGGTGACGAAGTATAAAATAAGTTAACTTTTATTGTTTATGTTAGGTTAGGTTAAGTTAATATTTTTTTTTAATAATTTGCTTTTATTTTTAATCATACAATAGTTTACCATTTATTGTTATTGACTAATGATCACGTTTACCTAATTACCCTCATTATGGTACGTATCCTTTTAACAGGTATATAGGTATTAAGTTTTATTAATCATTAGCTAATGTGGACTTGAGGCATTAGACAAGATTACATATTATGTAATTCATAATTACTATTTAGAGGAAGCGCCATGATCCTAGCTCCGTTTACCATTTATCACAACTAGCATAAGATAGAAATAGATATAGGCTGCGTCCTATGTAATATTGCTGGTTATTACGTAATGTTTACATCATACATATACGCAATATTGCCAATTGTTTCGCAATGTTTACGTCATACGCTGATGCAATATTGCATATTGTTTCATAATGATTGCATCATACACTTCTGGAATGTTCCAGATTATTCCATAATGATTGCATCATACTTAATATGATGCAACAATAGGGGCGGGACCACTTTGAGTCCACGCCGATTGGCAGATTGAGCCAAGCAGAAGCATGCTACAGTAAGGCATCCCCGCTATTGTACTTTTTTTTTTTTTTTTTTTGAGGGTGGGAAATCATCAAATAACTTCTCCCGCTCTGGGCGGAGCGGGAGGGTGTGTCAGACTCATACTGACTAAAACCCACCCGTATTCCTTCCTGTTGCCTGTGTTGCGGGGGCCTCGGTGACCTATAAGTACCTTCCCGCGACCCCAGCAGGCGCTAGCGCGCGCTATTGTACTTACAGGGGCATTACTATAAATATACCCCGATACGGAATTATTAGTTTGTGCCCGATCGTCTCGTGCTCATCTTACGAGACTTCTTGTCAAACCGCACCTTCCGCTATCGCATCGATGGAGCGCTAAGGATAGCGCTCCTTCGATGCGATAGCGGAAGGTGCGGTGTATACCCCTCACCCTATCCGTGCAGGCGTCCCTCAGGGCTCTGTACTATCCCCTCTCATTTTTACTCTCTTCACCAGCGACATCCCGAAAAGTAGAAAGGCGCAGTTGGCTCTGTTCGCAGACGACACGGCCATCTACTACACCGGGTTAGTCCACGACCACATATCTCGCACTCTCCAGACCGAGGTCAACAAGCTTGGCGCTTGGTTTAGAAAGTGGAGAATCGAGGTCAATCCCGACAAAAGTCAGGCTGTTCTCTTCACCAAACAGCGTAGAAACCTCATCGCCCCCCGACCGCTCACCATGTTCGGCAAGCCTATCCCTTGGGAGAAGCGAGCCAAATACCTAGGCGTGACCCTTGACCACCATCTCTCGTTCTCAGAGCACATCAAGCAGGTGCGTTCGCGTGCCGCTTTCGCTCTCGGTAGACTTCACTCCATCCTAAATACGCGCAGCAAATTGCGTATTTACACAGCGTGCATCCGTCCCATCATGACTTATGCCTGTGCAGTCTTCGCACATGCTAAACCCCACCACATCCACAGGATGCAGTCCCTCCAAAACCGTTTCCTCCGAAAGGCAACGGGAGCCCCCTGGTTCGTCCGAAACGAGATCCTCCATCTCGATCTTAGAATCCCCACCATCAAGCAGTTCATGAAGCGCATCACGAAGCGCTTCTTCGACTCCGCCACCACCCACCGCAACCCTCTGGTTGTGCAGGCCGCCAGTTATAGGCCCTCCACCATTAGCTCTATTCGCCGTCAAGGCATACCCTCTCCGACCCCGATGACCCCATTACCCTCCTCCAGGAAAGCAATAGGGCAACGAGTACAGTGCACAAATCACACCGACCTACGTTCCGACCTCGCCGCCGAGGTCCCTCGCGTAAACCCCGACGTAATTGTCCCCCCCGACCCTTGCTCGACGAAGTGCCAGCCCGCGCCGCAGCTGAGCCTGTAGCTTTAAATTCCCCGATTAATAATAATAATATTAACCAGATCCAGCCTGTCCCATCTTGCTGTCCTCCCCCCAGCGACGCCCTAAGCCGAGGTCCGTACCCCACAGGGGGTGCCCTTAGCGTGCAGTCGCTTAGTACTATAAGAAATTCGCCCCTGGCTGGAGGCTTTGAGTTCGCTTAAGGCAGCCACAGGAAAGTCCGGTTAAGTAGTAACGACCTCTCAAGGTCAACTACGAGATGCCATACATAAAAAAAAAAAATTAGTTAGTCATACCAAGGAGTCAGATATATCAAGTAGTCAGTCATATCAAGTCATCCCAAACCATCAAACGAGCAACACATATAGGTGTTGAGATCGCTCGAGCCCTATAAAGTCGCGTGTGTATAGTCATTTAAGAGTAATTAGTGCTGCATGAGTTTAGCATTAATCATGTAACTGTGTAACTGTTGTTTATGTGTACGTCTATTGACAATTACAAGTGTTAACTATATTTTTGCTGGTTTAATTCGCACCCCTTGGGAGAAAACGTTACCCCCGCCTATCAGAGTGTAACCCCACCAGCACAGCACAGCCTCAGGTTGAAGGGTCAGCAGAGTCTTTCGTGTGCTGGGGGGTAACCATCACCTCTTATAGCAGTATTATTATAATATTACTTCACAGTGGGAAAGTGATAGAGCTATACAGGACTTATAGCTCCATCTCTTTCTCACGCTAAGTAATATTGAAATAATACTGTTTTATGAGGTGATGGTTACCCCCCTGTGCTCAACAACCATGTCATTTCAAATAAGTAGGTAATACGACTTTGTGATTTCTTAGAATGTTTTGGTCTAAGCATAAAAAATATTGTAAATTACACTTGGTATAGCCATATTTAAGCATTAAAATGTATCATATACTTTTTTTTTTAATTTTGAAGATTTTTAAAAAAATAATCGCAAGTGATGCCGCGACATTAAGTATGTCCAAAAATTCACAAATAAATAGTACTATAACAGTATGCAAGGATATAACGGCCAACCTTGCGATTCCAGAGATATCCTCATTTTTCATGTCAGCTCCATACATTTTTTTCTTATAAAAATTATAACTCTTCCATTTGTGCACACAATTACTTCATATGACATTTTATAGAACAGTAATGATCAGCAGAAGTCATTTCCAGCAAAAAAATAACATTTAAGAAATCGAGATCCTATGTCTTCTACAGCCGATTTTCGATCCACCGTGGGGCGCGGCGGTGGTTTGTTATTCTTGTTATTTCTCTAAATTTGAAGTGAACGGCGATATGTTGCCATAATATAAAATTAACCATCTTTAATGGGAAAAAGTATTGCTTTTTACTGGCCTGGCAGCCCGAATAAGTTTGACAATCGGTTTTTTATGCAGTGATGCAACGCTTTATATTTAACGAACGCTAAACATCTTACGTAATCCTTAGTATTTGACGTACGTATGTTACATTAACCAACCGTTTGAAACAACCGGCCCTTAGTGCGATAGATTTAAACGTGACATCCTTAAAGTTGTAGTTGCGGAATGTTGCAACTTGGTAAATTCCACTATGACTCTGCACAAATCCACGAGTCTCTTGGAGGGATTCAGTCGCTACATGGAGCCAATCAGCTTCGAGAGCTTTGGATTCTTGAGACTTCGCAATGGACCCCAGCGCAAATCCCATTTAAAGTCTTCTTCCGTCATGTTACTCAGACTATCCGGTGTATCAAACGGCATACAACCGTTGGTAAAAATGAAATACGCCGTGACTCCTAGCGCCCAATCGTCGGCGAGTTCGTCGTAACATCTACGAATCTTTTCAGGCGACATGAAAGCTACCGTACCGCACCGAGAAGTGGCCTTGTGAGCGTTCCTAAGCCTACGACCGAGTTCGAAATCTGTGAGATGCGCCCGATTTTGAAATTCGACTAGTATGTTTTCGGGTTTCACATCGTTGTGCATGTAGCCAAGTTCGTGCATACACTTGAGAACTCTGGTTATCGATACGATCGCTTCTAATTTTTCATCAAAAGTCATACACTTCATACAATGAGCCAGAGTACGCTTTTCGTAATAATCAAAGTAAATGTAGGCATGACTATCGTCAAAAGTCACTTTACAGGGTTTCACAACTCCACTGCACTGCTTGTCCAGCTTGTCGGGTAGGCTGAGCGGGGTGTAATCGTCGACTCGGGGGACCTTTTTAATGACAAACTGTCGATTCTTTTTTGTAACATTGAAAACTTCATTATTCCTAGACTTGTGTAGGGTGGAAACGTTTTGGATTTTTTAAAAACCATGTTAAATAGTTGTGCAGCAACTTCAACTATACGCCGCAACTTTATGAGAAATAGTTCATTGCCCTTATACGCGTTATAGTTAATAATGCGTGTTCGTTTAAATAGACCTCGCAAATACAGATACATCGGCAATGGTCGAAGAGGAGGACAAAACGAAGCAGACTTATGATGAGATGCTCAGGTGCGGAAGCGGCGATCCTACGGCACTCTACAACATTTATGTAGCGAATCGCAACTTTATGAACCCCGATACTATAGATGCGGTGGTGCATTTGGATACAAAACGCTCGTTCACCTTTAGTGATTTTACGAAATTCTCTCGACTCATGGCTCTGCCCACGTTCTAAGCCTTTGCCACGGCCACTCCGGGCGACGATCAGTACGTTCAGCTGCACTCGATCGTGTGCGAATACCTGAAAGCTGTAGCTGCATACAAGAAAAAGAGCTTTCCGACCCTCAGACAGAATGTGATGTTCTGGCTCAGGAGTCGGATCGAGCAACCCGTATCGAATACGATGAATCCTTCCGCGTGCAGAGTCAACGTTAAGAGCACGTTCAAGCCCGAGGAGGGAGCTTATATCACGGTATACAATGATTTGGTACGCAAGGCTACGGAACAGGTGAAAACTCTTTCAAACGCCACCGTACACACGTTCAACTACACTCCGCGTAGCGCGTCCGTGCAAATGTTGCCACACACGATCGTGCAGGGGCTAGTTACGAAACTCGTCAACATGCAAACTAACATGAAACGCGAATCACTAGCTCAAAATCTCAAGATTCCTCCGTTCCTGGACATTACCTATACCCGTGAACAAATTGAATGCGACTATTTGAGTTTGTTTAATCAAATAACGGGGTACCTTTATAATGTGTAAACTCAATGCGTTATGCGAGGTAATGTTTAAAGTTGAATGATTAGTAAAAATGTCCATGTGTCGAATAATCGATAGTCGTTACGAAAAACTTGGACGTTTATTGCACTTTTACTCACTGGAATATTTCAAACTTTGATCGTAAACGACGAAGTGTACGACGGAAAGTGGGACGAGACTAGTACTTCGACCGCGTATTCTGTTCTCGTGTACTTTGAAGACGTCAATTGTATAGTTCAGCAGAACCTGTACGTCGACTATATCGATGCTCGCAACTTTGCGACGCTGCAGGACGTGGCGAATCGTCTAAAGAATCAGTACAATCTCTTTCGTCGGCCCATTGATTCGCAAGAATCTGTCGTAGTCTGGGATCTGGACGAGACTCTGATCAACGACGACGGTACTCCGACGTCGGAAAACTTGGTAGCTTACTTGAATCGTTTTCGAAATCACTTCAAACGTATGGTCATCTGGTCGCACGGCGATCCCGGACACGTAAACGGGCATCTGAATCGTTTGCGACTAAAGAAATACTTTGACATGATCACTACCCGATCCTATAGAACCGAATATGGTAGAAATAAGGGTATCGGTTACGTGCTAAAGTGTCTGAATCGCAAGTTTAATACTACAAAGATTCAGTATTCGTGTCTGGTTGACGATAAACCAGAGAATTTCAAGAACGATTACACGTTTTACCTGCAACTTGATCCGACCGAGCGCGAGCACTCTCAACGTTTCGAAAAAGCGCTAAAGTGTCTACCCGAACGCACCGAGAGATCACGCATGTCAATCACGGAATGAAAATGTTTGGCGATAGAAAATACATTTAATGTTTAATGTAGTTATTCTTGTTTTTTGATGGCTACTTACACGCAGGCCGACCAAGACAATGCGAGTATATACTCGAATCAGCGCAAACGCCTCATGTTTCTACATAAACTCCACGAAAAGTACCCGCATCTGGTGTCGCACTTGCAGTGTAATGTAAGAAAAGCCGATAGAACCAAGGATTACTACTACCCACCCTCGTTGGATCGCTCCGCGGTGATTGTAGATATCGACGTTACCAAAGATTTTTGTGAGGCCTTTTCGTGCAATTCCTCGGGTGTGGACGGCGTGTGCACGGCAAATTTGGTCGCTTCATACTATCGTGTGGGTGAAACTGATAATTTTGAGCTGCAATGCAATCCCGCATGCTTTCATCTGCTCAAAAAGCGTACGTTCAACGAAACCGGCATCGAAACCGCACAGACTGCACGCTACCGATGGTCGGAACGTAAAAATGCATTCGAACTCGTAGCGCCGATCGCGACTTGGCTCGAGCAACCGTACTACAGATCCAAAGAACTATACGAGACTCGCGTCAACGATCTGGCTACGGGATTTGATTACGACCCTAAACATGATACATATCAGTACAACAAGTATTATTGTGATGTGTTCTTTGATCATTTTAATGAAATCACCAAAAACTGTGAGAGTTCATGGACCGATGTGTTTGTCGGTGCGATCGTGGGTTCAACCCTGGTAAAGTACATAAAGGCAGAGCAGAGCAGCCGCAAACTCTGACGGTCGAGGTATGCCAAAACTCGATCTGCCCGATCCACCCCCCATAGAGAAGAAATGGACGTTGCACAGCTGGCATGCCAACGTAAAGTCTGATTTTAAACTACCGCCAGTCGACATTGGTCTGGACGGAACCAACATCCAACCTGTTTTCGCATCCACCGGTAATACTGTGTGTCGTAGACGTAAACGTGACTTGGACGAAGATCCACCGGTGAAACCACGAGATCCCGGACCAGAAGTCGTGCTACAGATAGTTCGCGACATAGTAAACTCCGAGACCGCCACACAGATAGGTATAGATGTTGCATCAAATCTCGCCTACAGCGCCGCAAAGAAGCTGGTCGTCGACGTTACCGACAAGATGATGCCGATTTTGCTGGACATGTTGACCAAAAAAGGTGCACTGGTAGCCGAACAGGTATTTGCGAGCAGCGCAAACGTGTTGCTTCGTCAGACGATCGTGGTTAGAGGCGTGAAGTGTAGGTTCGTTCGTAACGTACCTGGGTACTACGCTCACGCTCATGAGTTCTGGTGTAGGCGTGATACTGGTCGTGGTGCAATTGTTAGATTTCGTACTTGGATTCTGGGATCCCATGGGTTTAAATAACAAGTATCCCGATGATTATCTCGAAACGCTATACGACAAGTCAAAGTTCGCCCTACGCGAACAGTTGCGTACCAACGAACCCTACCTCACGTTCGATTGGTTGTGTTCTTGCCTACTGAGCGAAGACGAAATGTTTGCTATTCAACTAGAATCTTTTGCTTACCTCGATTCGCTGACTGTAAATTCGCTGGGTCAACGAATAGACAAAGGTGTATGATTCTGCAGTTTTGAACGCAGATCGTGCATTGATGGATGTAAAGCTTCATACGCCATACGAGTTTACGCAATACGAGAAGGATCACATTGACCGTAGACGAATGTTTGAAATACTAGATTACCTGAGCAAGATCTGTCTCGTCGTTGGATTGTGTTGCAGCGCAGTTCGGTTAAATTTAATCTCTGTGATTGTGTTCCTGATCGGAGCGGTCGCTGTATCATTGTCATACGCAAATATACAGTTTCGAGTATGGCCACTGTACGAAAACGTCTAGAGCTGTTCACCAAGCGTACTATGGTCGATTTCGAGGTTCGATTTCTGGGTCTGTCGCTACATTTTCACAGAGCCCAGTACCACGATAATGGATAAACTCAGACGTGCAGCATCACAATTGCTATATTTCTACCTACACATTATACCCAGACCGCATACAGTACTCATCGTGAGCGATTACCAGAGAGATTTTGTCGAAATGATGTGTACATTGTTCGGTAAAGAGTTTGTTCCTCGAGAGAGGATCGACGAATACATACACGGTATAGTGCCATATGACGAGTACGAAGAGAACGACTCGAACGCACTTAAATGGCCCCATAAGAGTTTATTAGCGTTTTATCAATAACCTTATGCAATGAATTACCGTCTCACTGTATTAAATGACACATACATACATAATTACATTTGTTCTTCTTCTTTTAAGATAAAATATTATAATGTTTACAGTATTTCTAACGCTTTAAAGTTCTGAATCAAATTATGATTTCCTTGGCTTAAGGCCCTCACACAAAATTGGTACGTTGACACATCGCTAGATTCTCAGAACGCTATTCTCTTTTAGATTCTTGCAACACGTCATCGTGTTGTGTAGGACTGAGCTTTGAGATAAGTTCTATAGGATTTAATCGTGATAAACTTCAAGTTTCATCAAGATTGACCAGATTATGAGTACAAAATAAAACAATTATTAAAAATATGAAATTAAATAACAACTTCAAAAAATTAGAATTCAACAATTTAATTAATCAACATTACAACTAATTCGTTAGACATACTGACTTATTATTAATGACGCCATTCGCCTAATAAGCCTATATTTTGGCCTAGCCTGACGCGTGGTCTGGCCTGGCCTAGCCTGACGCGTAGCCTGGCCTGGCCTAGCCTGACGCGTGGCCTGGCCTAGCCTGACGCGTGGCCTGGCCTAGCCTGACGCATGGTCCGGCCTAGCCTGACGCGTGGCCTGGCCTAGCCTGACGCGTGTTCTGGCCTAGCATGATGCGTGGCTTGGCCTAGGTGTCTCAGCCCCCTGGTCGCGGCGTCGGCGGCTCCTCCAGGCCAGGCCAGGCTAGGCCTGGCTAGGGAGGAGCCGCCGACGAACAATTATTAAAACTATGAAATTAAATAACAACTTCAAAAAATGAGAAATCAACAACTTAATTAATCAACATTACAACTAAATCTTAAGACATACTGGTGCCGATTCTCTTGTCACAAATTTCTCTAAACTAGACCAAAAATCACCAAAATTTCGTTTATTCCTGTCAGACGTCGTTTCCCATTCTGAAATTAACTAAAGTGACATAAATTAACTATATTATAGTTTGACAGCACTAATGTCATTTTAGTTATTCAATTTAGTGAAAATGGCAATTATGCTATTCTGAATTTGACGTTTTTCACCTAAAATTGTAATTTTCAAACTAAATCAGATTATTTTTAATCGCGATTAAAAAGGTGTGGAATAAAATTAGTTGTCATGAACTAAAATTTACAAACCACATTTCTCTTAGATTTCTTGAAAGTTTGGATGCTTGTGGGTTTGGAAAATCTTAGATCAGTAAGGACGCTTATGTGATTGCAGCTGTTGTCGATGCGGCAGAAAGAAATAATAAAATTATTGATATTAGAAATTCACTCGTGATAACTTAGAGGTATTTTTGTACTGAACATCTGAATTGAATGGAATAAGTTAGTGAAAAAGCTCATCGGAGATAGTGATTATCCAATGTGTTATCCCATGTACCCATATTATGACGCCAGCTCAACAGAACAGCAGGACTAAAGCCACGTTGTGGTAGTTACACACAAATAACGAGACATTTTTCTAGAAAACAATATATTTTTATAAATAATAAAGCTACATTTTTGTTTATTCATTAAGTTTTTGTTTCCTATATTCTTCCTATAAAGACATGGGTGCCATTCTTTTCTCATGCCACCCTCATCTTTTTCACATAGAATGGTCTCCTCCCTCGCTGTATTTGCGAGGTTAAATAGTATTGGTGCTTGGTGTGGCTTTCATAGCAGCAGTCAAACTCGTACCTGTAAACAAGTATAATTTGTTATTAAAAAACACTGAAACCCTGGTGCAAAAGCAATATGAAGTAATATAAAATATACATTAGTACCTACATATATTTCTAAATGGTATATTTGTGTGAACAAGCTCTTAAAGGACATGAAAATACATAGCTATTATCAGCTACTGCTTTAACTTTATTTGGTCAGTTTACATTAAGTAAGACAGTTCTAGTAAGTAGATATAAAATCAGAGATAAATACCTTTCATGTTGGACAATTTCTTTATGTCACCTTTTTCTTACAATCTGCCACTATGTATTAGGACATTCAGTATTTTTTATGTTCTGTCTTGCTTGTTAAGTGTCCTTTGACACATCCAAGGTTATGAAACAATCCACACAGTTATGAAACAACAAGCTAAGTTTGTCCGATGAAATCCTGTGGAATTTTGTGTTTTAGCCTGTGTATTCCTTTTTTATCCATTAGGTTGTTAGCCTGGATATATGGGTACCGAGTAATTCTTTCTTTATACGACTTGAGATAGCTTTTTATTTCCTCTTTACTGTCGGTATTTTTATATCATGGTGTAGAGCTTCATTTGGTACAACAATGGGGCGTTTGTAATTGTTCTTAGAAGCTTGGTCTGAAATCGCTGTGTTATCTCTATATTAGAGTATGATGCTGTTCCCCATAGCTGAATGCCATAGGGATAAAGGCTCGATTATAGCTTTGTTTTATTTTCCAGGTCAAATAGTGACCAGTAGAACTTTCTTAGTGAAAATGTGTTTTTCCAAGGAAGACGTCTGTCGAGGTTTATACCAAGGTCTTTCACATGGTCAGCTTGAGGCACTTGTATTCTATTTAATGGAGCTTCGATTTATTGGAGCTTATTATTTTCATTGCTACCATCGCAAACACATTGAAATAAACTTTATTTAATAATAAAATCAAATTCGAATTTTCCAATAAAATATTTTACTTTTGTCTGTCGAAGTTACGACAGATACAAAAATCATGGATTTGACAAATTTATTGTTCTTTATTCGACTATTTTGAATATAATCTGTGTCGAACGCATTTTGTCACCTCTATTTTGGCCTATGGTTTACTCAACTTACGATTGTCAAACTCGAATATAATTGTGTCAAAATTGTTTCTAATTTTAGTGAAAGTTATTTGCAGAATAGCTTTTAGGATTCTCTTAACCAAAAATAAGAAGTTTTAGTGATAGTTTAGTTAAGTTCGGTGAACAACAGCTTTCTGCCGCATCGACAACAGCTGCAATCACATAAGCGTCCTTACTGATCTAAGATTTTCCAAACCCACAAGCATCCAAACTTTCAAGAAATCTAAGAGAAATGTGGTTTGTAAATTTTAGTTCATGACAACTAATTTTATTCCACACCTTTTTAATCGCGATTAAAAATAATCTGATTTAGTTTGAAAATTACAATTTTAGGTGAAAAACGTCAAATTCAGAATAGCATAATTGCCATTTTCACTAAATTGAATAACTAAAATGACGTTAGTGCTGTCAAACTATAATATAGCTAATTTATGTCACTTTAGTTTATTTCAGAATGGGAAACGTTGTCTGACAGGAATAAACGAAATTTTGGTGGTTTTTGGTCTAGTTTAGAGAAATTTGTGACAAGAGAATCGGCACCACTGTCTTATTATTAATGACCCATTCGCCTAATAAGCCTATATTTTGGCCTGGTCTGACGCATGGCCTGGCCTAGCCTGACGCATGGCCTGGCCTAGCCTGACGCGCGGCATGGCCTAGCCTGAAGCGTGGCCTGGCCTAGCCTGACGCGTGGCCTGGCCTAGCCTGGAGCCTGGCCTGGCCTGGCCTGACGCGTGGCATGGCCTAGCCTGAAGCGCGGCCTGGCCTAGCCTGATGCGTGGCATGGCCTAGCCTGACGCGTGGCTTGGCCTAGGCGTCGGCGGCTCCTCATGATTTGACCATGGCCAGGCCAGGCCAGTCCAGGTGAGGACAGGCTTGGCCTGGCCTGGCCTGGTCATGGTCAAATCATGATAATTATGATATTAAATGTGTAATTTGAATGTTACCCTACAATACGTTTTATTGACCTTTTTCCTTCACACACAGATAAACACAATGAATATCTAGTTGAAGCCTAACTTCTGATTTGTCTAATACTAGTAATGTTCAAGCTTACACTAGATTTCAACTGAACTGGTTCTATGAAAAATAGAGAATTATACGATTACAGAGAAGATTACAATGTTTAAAGTTAATATTTTCATGTATACACACGGCTACACATCAAGCTATACATGTCCAGTTTACGCGGATCTCGCACTGTACAGATATCCTATGCAATGCGAGATCAGCTTATACTGGAAATGTATAGCTTGATGTGTAGCCGTGTGTACATAAGTATTTTAAAAAAGGAAGCGAAATATTATTTAAAAAAAAATAAAAAAAAAGATGAGACTCAGAGGAAAACATGCAATAAAAGTTGCCAAAATAGAAAAAAAATAATGAGTGTAAAATTAGATGCGTTAAAGTGTTTAAAACAGTTGTATTGGGTATGAATTCTATGTATCAAACTGGCATGTATGGCCAGGAACCAAATAATTGATTTGAATGGTCTTTATGTTCTTGCACTGAGACAGGACGTATCGGATCATGCTAAGGACGGATTTATTTTGTTTTGGCCATAGCAAGAATCGCAGTAGAGCAGTAATGTTTTTACTGAACCACATGAGTAGGTAACTCATGTGGTTCAGTAAAAACATTACATTGTATAAGCATATACATATTTCGTTGGCGCCACGATGTGCATCTGTCTGCGTCCATATGTTGCAGTATCCTTTCCTAGTGTTACTTTCATATACTTATGCTATCAGACGACTATATATGGCTATGGACGTCCGTATTTTTTTCGCTATCGGGAGTTGATTTCGAATTTACTTATATATATGTCCTTCGTCTAATAAAAGAGGTAAGAAGTGAAAAGAAACAAGAATCAAACAAGTTTGACATGTTTATTAAAAACGGTAATTATTGTTTGGTTTTACATTTGTTACAGAGGAAATAGAGGTTTTTAGTACAAAATTAATATTTATAAAATTGTAGAGCATCAATCAAACATTGATAAATGAAGACATCAAATCAATACGAAGAAAAACATCTGAGCAGAGAAAATTGACAACGAAATTTAAATTGAGAAAAGTTACTCTTTAACACACATTTGATTTTAAGATGTCCTATGAAAAATGACAATATATGTATTATACAGGATTATTGGTAAAACACTAACAACTTCTTAAGGAGTCATTGTACCCAACTCTAAGAACAACTTTTACTGTGTGACCAAACCTGAAATTGCGAAAAACAATCTGCTATTCCCCACATGTATGGTCTGGTGATATTTGTTTCGCAATTTCAGGTTTGGTCCCATATTAAAAGTTGTTTATAATGATGAGTACCTACAATGGCCCCATAAGAGTTTATTAGCGTTTTATCAATAACCTTACGCAATGAATTACCGTCACACTGTATTAAATGACACATACATACATAATTACATTTTTTCTTCTTTTAAGATAAAATATTATAATGTTTACAGTATTTTTAGCGCTTTAAAGTTCTGAATCAAATTATGATTTCCTTGGCTTAAGGCCCTCACACAAAATTGGTACGTTGACACATCGCTAGATTCTCAGAACGCTATTCTCTTTTAGATTCTTGCGATACGTCATCGTGTTGTGTAGGACTGAGCTTTGAGATAAGTTCTAAAGGATTTAATCGTGATTAACTTCAAGTTTCATCAAGATTGACCAGATTATGAGTACAAAATAAAACAATTATTAAAACTATGAAATTAAATAACAACTTCAAAAAATTAGAAATCAACAATTTAATTAATCAACATTACAACTAATTCTTTAGACATACTGTCTTATTATTAATGACGCCATTCGCCTAATAAGCCTATATTTTGGCCTAGCCTGACGCGTGGCCTGGCCTGGCCTAGCCTGACGCGTGGCCTGGCCTAGCCTGACGCGTGGCTTGGCCTAGCCTGACGCGTGTTCTGGCCTAGCATGACGCGTGGCTTGGCCTAGGTGTCTCAGCCCTCTGGTCGCGGCGTCGGCGGCTCCTCCAGGCCAGGCCAGGCTAGGCCTGGCTAGGGAGGAGCCGCCGACGAAGAATTATTAATACTTCGAAATTAAATAACAACTTCAAAAAATTAAAAATTTTGCCTGGCCTTGCCTGACGCGTGGCCTGGCCTAGCCTGACGCGTGGCCTAGCCTGACGCGCGGCCTGGCCTAGCCTGACGCGTGGCCTGGCCTGACGCGCGGCCTGGCCTAGCCTGACGCGTGGCCTGGCCTGACGCGCGGCCTGGCCTAGCCTGACGTGTGGCCTGGCCTAGCCTGACGCGTGGAAGGGCCTAGCCTGAAGCGCGGCCTGGCCTAGCCTGAAGCGCGGCCTGGCCTAGCCTGACGCGTGGCCTGGCCTAGGCTGACGCATGCCCTGGCCTAGCCTGACGCGTGGCTTGGCCTAGGTGTCTCAGGCCTCTGGTCCCGGCGTCGGTGGCTCCTACAGGCCAGGTCAGGCTTAGCTTGGCCTGGCCTGGCCTGGCTTAGCCTGGCCTGGCCTGGCCTAGCCTGGCCTGACGCGTGTAATTGTTCTTGCCGAGTCCTGGATTCGTAGTAGAGATAAACTACGATAACATGGCGTGCCCCTCCAAATTACTGTTTCAATGTGTGTATTCACAGCCTTACGAAAGAGTTTGTTTGTAGTTGTAAGTATTCGTCTTCAGTAGCAGGCCCGGCACTCCCGGCAGTGGTCCGAGACAGTCAAGTTATTGTTACTACGTCGCTCAGTGACACGAAAGTACTGATTGCAAAATAATTAGTCATGGAAAATTCAAGAAAAATAATTATGCGGAGTCAGGTAATTTTGTTTGTTTGCGAAATAAGTTTACGTAATGTTTTGATTGACTTTTATGGCTATTAATGTAAAATCTTTTCTATATATTTTAGACAAGAGAAGTGATAGCTACAGTATACCAACAAATGAAGTATGAGGCTGAAAATGCAGTGGAGCGCTTGACAGACGCTAGATGGAGAACTTCAAGAGCTGTGGGAGTTAGTGAAAGGACTATAACAAGAATTCTCAAAGAAAAAGCAAAATGTGATGCAACTGGCACAAAAATGAGTTCACCGCGTAAAAACCAAAATTCTCGCAAACGTTTAAAGCGTGACATCGATGAATTTGACAAGGGGGTAATAAGGCGTACTGTCAGTAACTTTCACAGAGAGTATAAACAATATCCAACATTAAAAGCTCTGAAAAGGGTGCTTACTGAAAAGATAAATTTTGACGGATGTTTGGAGGCATTACGGCGTATACTTCTTGATTTAGAATATGAATGGAAAACTACTGAAGACAATCGTCAAGCGCTTGTTGAAAAACATGACGTACAGTTCCTCCGCTATAAATATCTAAAACAATTGAAGAAATATAGAGGAGAAGGGAGGAATATTGTTTATACTGATGAAAGCTACATTCATACCACACATGTACAAAATAAGTCATGGGGAACTAAACAGGGAACTGTAGCAAAGAAAAAAAATTCTAAAGGGTTACGCATCATAATTGTCTACGCTGGTGGGAGAAATGGTTTTGTCCCCAATGCTTCTTTAATTTACAAGGCCAGTTCGAAGACAGGCGACTACCACAACAACATGAACCATGACAATTACAAGAAGTGGTTCATATCACAACTACTACCTAACATACCAGAAAATTCCGTAATTGTTATGGATAACGCGTCCTACCATAACACATTTACAGAAAAAGTTCCCACCTCCAACAGCAACAAAGCAGCCATGAAAGATTGGCTGGTGAATAAACACATCCACTTCGAGGAAGACATGAAGAAAAAAGAACGCTATGATATAATTATAAAAAATAAAGATAATTCTAGAAATTACGCCGTTGATGGCGAAGCAAAAAAGTTTAATTGCGATATTTTAAGACTTCCTCCATATCATCCCGACTTAAACCCGATTGAGAAAATTTGGGGAGTGTTAAAAAACTATGTCGCAAACAAAAATGTAGACCAAAACTACACATCTGTCATGAAATTACTAAATGAACATATAGACATGATCGATTGCACGATGTGGACCAACACTTGCAGGCATGTAGAGGAGACGGAATCCAAATACTGGGAAAACTACAACGACGAGTAAGAATTTATTATTCATGTAGGAGAATCAGATTCTGAAAGTGACATATCAAGCTTCTATGACAGCGATGAACAAAATTTTAGTTCCAGTGCCAATAGAGATCATTAAGACTTTTAATTTTATATAAATGTTGTGGGCCAAGTGATTAATGAGAGTATTATTAATAATGTTATCACTTGGATCTTTTCATACCTATAAACTTTTGTATAATGATAATGATCATCACAAAAATACATATCTATGTATTTTTGTAAATGATTTTGATGTTTTAGTAACTAAAAATAAATGTGTTTCAAATACTTACATTATAACTAAAGGTTTTATATTATTGAAAACATTCAACATGCAAAATAGTATAATAGAGTAAATTATATTTTAATACAGTATTTATTCATAATTTTTGTGCAATCAGTACTCGTAATATCTCACTTATTACCAGATTTGTTGGTCAACTAATCATAACCAGCCGACCGCGCAAGACAACGCACGTGTCATTTTCATAGAGTACGTCCGCGTCAGTGCAGCGCCATACTAATAATAATGAGCGATTAATGACGACACTAGTCGAGCAACAAATTAGTGGATTTGTTTTGTTTTACGGCCGTCTCATTACGCACACATGCGTCGTGAGTCTTGGTGGCGCTTTGTAAATACTTTCACAAACACTTTCAAACTTTTTGAATTTTGGAGGGGCGGGCCATGTTAGTGTAGATAATCTCTACGGTGGCCGTTGTCCGGTAAAACGCGACGTTTTACCGGACAACGCAGGGCGTGGAGGGCGGTTCCCCATAGAAGTACGCGGTCGCGGTAGCTTTACTCGCCGTAGCTCTACTCGCCGTAGCTTTACTCGCCGGTACGAGGCGTGGAGCAGGCGCGGCGGACGTGGTATCGGACGTAACCCTCCCCGGCGTGGCAGCTCCTTCATTGTTCATGCGCGCAGCGCCTTCATTGTTCGTACACGCAGCTCCTTCATTGTTCATGCGCGCAGCTCCTTCATTGTTCGTGCGCGCAGCTCCTTCGTTGTTCGTGCGCGCAGCTCCTTCATTGTTCGTGCGCGCAGCTCCTTCGTTGTTCGTGCGCGCAGCTCCATCATTGTTCCGCAATAGTCTTGCATCAACCGGGGGTTGATGCAAGACTATTGCGTACATACAGACCTATCGTAAGTAAAACAAAGATTTTTAGTTTTGAGTATTATAACAATGTAAAGAAATTACAACACGTAACGCAATGGCCTTTGAAATTAGGGTGAAAACTATATTAGTATTCATAAGTTATAATTAAATTAATACAATTATTTAACAATCATAATTATTACCAAAGCCACATAGCTTTGGTAACGAAGTATGGAGATTATTATTTTTATGTCTTTACTTGAGACTTAGCATAGTGACGTGATTACATACAAACCGCTAGTTAAACAATAAAACGATATATCTTATATCAATATAAATTATAAAAAAACAAGTATTTACGTTTCAGGAGATTTTACCGTATCCGTAATATACTCACGATGACATATTTTATTATGAACAAAATTTAAATATAATGATAGAAGAGTAGGCTCTGCTATCATTATATTTAAATGTTGTTTTATTACTAACTTTCATACACATAGGTAATTAATTAATGTAAGAAATGAAAAAAAGATTTTTTTAATCTTTAATATTCCTGCATTTTTTCTGTTTCATTATTTTTACCTACGCATCTGATCGCCAGTTAGTAAAATATGACATCGTGCTTCATTTTTATTAATAGTAATCTTTTTATACAATACAAATAGGTATAGTACGTACCTATACGTTTGTTTGTATCGTATAAAAAGATAACTAATAATAAAAACTGTTTAGCTATGAATATTGATAGACGTGATCATAAACATTAGTGTGCGTAGCCGCAACTTAATGCTTTTGCTAACGGCTAAAAACATCCATAGCCCAACGCACTTTGTGAGATAGAACAATTTTATAATAATTTTGTAACTAAGGGCTAATTTAATTATTCAATAGTCACATAAATCTTATTGGACAAATTAACATTAAAATTATTCATCAGATCAGAATTTAATCATATTAAACTTTATCGTCTTTTAGTATAATTATTTTGAATAAACACTTTAATGTTTAGCCAGTCTTTATTGTGAAGAAGTGTAGGATATTTATTCTTTAATTTGTCACATTCTTCACGTTTCGGAGGTTTTTTTTGTTTTTGATATGTTGCTTAAAATATTTGGTCACAATATTTTTTTGTTCAGTTGTCAAAGGAATAAGTATTCTCTTTTTTTTCGCATTCGTCTTATTAGTTAATTCTGGTAAAAGTGGTTCGGGGTCATTCAAATTATCATTTCTTGGTGAATCCGCTTCTTCTAATTCAAACTCAATCACTTCTTCATTTTCTATTTTGTCCCCTTTAACTTCTTCATCCAAGTTTAAGTCTATTTCGTCTAAAGCTTTTTCTTGATATTCGTCGGCTTTTCCATCTTCCATCAAAAGTAAAAGTTTGGAAATCTTTGCAGTCTGATAAACATCGCTAGGCAACCGATAATTGTCTTTATGTACACTTAATGTGTGACCCATGAAGGTTGCTAGTTGTTCTAGTTCTGTTACAGTCACAGTGAATAATTGGGTCATTGTGGCTAAATGTTTTCGAAGCCGTGTAGATGTCAGAGCCCTATAACTTTTAGCAGCACAAGCCTTTGCATACTTTTCTAAAATGTTGTAGCCACAAATAGTGGCTCCACCTGCTTTGACAAACAACAAATTATTGTATTTTTCAATATACATATATAATCAGCCTATAACGTTCCTACTGCTGGGTCACAGGCCTCCTCTCGGTGAGAGGGGGAGTGGGCCGTAATCTACCACGCGGGCCCAGTGCGGGTTGGTAGATGTCACATATCTTCGAATTTTTGGTTCTAGGACATGCCGGTTTCCTCACGATGTTTTCCTTCACCGTTTTGAGAGCAGTGGTGATGAAATAATTTACACAAAGTAAAGCGCCTGTCCCGGTTCGAACTCACGACCTACAACTCGTAAGTCACGACCGTTACCACTGGGCCACCACTGCTCATATACATAACATATGTCTCACTGATAATATTTTTTGTATGTCTTCTTGAATTTCAGTACTAAATAAAACTGGTACTCCTCTTCCTCTTTTACCACGGATCACAATTCTTTTAAATTTTTCTTCTAATAACTTTTCTGTTGAAGAAAGAATTTTGTCAAATTCTTCATAGTTATTAGTATCATTCCCATGTTCATTGTAATCTTTCAATTTTAATCGTTGTAATTCACCAGGTCGACGTCTATTAAGCAGAAATATGCGACAGTACGTAGACTCTACCAAATTGTTAAAAGCTACAATGTTGTCTTTTGCATTAGCCTGTATTAAACTATGACTGACTGTTTTGATAATTTATGAAGATATTCCTTGAACAACTTTGAAACAGCAGCAAGTGGAACCAAGGTCGTTTTATTCTATTTCTTGACATCAAGGTCATCAGCAGCCTGACTGGAAATATCAAACTTCCAATTTTCTGTAATTAATTTTGACAATGTTTTAAAATCGGCTTGGTTAGCTGTGCTAATTGTGGCTTCCGTTTTATAACTCTGTAATAAAGCTATACTGCAGCATTGTTTCACAGATGTTGCAATGTTCATGGCGTAGGTCGGTGCGCCAAATTGTCTTGTTCCTTCATTAAACCGAGCTACGATTTTGGTCGCGTGTACTAAAGTGTCATAATATTGCGGTTTTAATACTTGTTCTATGCTACTAATATTTGGTTTCAATTTAGTTACTTCTACTAGCAATTTTGCTAACTCCCTCATTTTACGTGAAACGACAGTTGCGAAATGATCTTCACGATGTGTTTTCAAATACTTTTCAAATATTCAGAAAAGTGTAGGTTTTCTGAATATTTGAAAAGTCTTCACAGGTTTGAATGTAGTTTGTACATTACTAATATAATTACCCATTTTTCTTAAATCTGAAAATGCTGTTTTACGTTTAAGGCTGTTTTTAGGATATGATAATGCTAATTGAACTTCAGGTTCGGCTAAATGGTTACGAACCATATGTCGTGAAAAATTTAAAATGTAATTTTCACAATAGAAACAAAAATCTCTCTCTGATACGTTTACCTTTTACGGGATCTTCAGACAAGTCTTTATCTTGTGGACTATGTACTTCTTCTTCGTCTTTAGAATTTTCTTCTGATGTCATCTGTTTGAGGAAAACCCTTTCTTTTTCTATTGTGCTCGTGTTTATACCCTTCAAGCCGCCTGAAACAACCTGAAAAATATTATTTTATTTGATTATATTCTTAAAAGGCGCTTCAATCTTGACGCTCAGATTTGTATGATAATAATGCTCTTTTAATCCCTAAGGTGGTTGACACGTATTGTAAATAATCAGTTGAAAAAAAATAATAATAGCTTATGGCCATGTAAAAACCGCAAATAGTGCTGCAAAGACTTGAAAAAGAATTAAAAGTACTGTAGTGTAGTGTAGTAGCTGTGTATGCATATAAATGTTATACTAACCTTATGTGATTAATCCAAACATTCATTTTCCATCATTAAGCAATTTTCTTCATCAGACGAAGATGCGTAAAGTGATGGTATATAATCCCGGTCATACGAAACTCCACTTTCGTCAGAAACGTTGTCAAAATCTGGTTCTAGTGTCTCATAATTAGGTACTGTGCATGGAGAATAAACAAGTTTGTATTGCAGCTGCGTATCACTTGTATTTGAACTGTAAGTAGGGGTTTCGGACATGATAGTATCAAGAAGTAAGTTTGAGGTAGGAGGAGCTCCAAGTGTTCCTGGCGCAGACTCTTCAGGACCAGCGTTTGAGAGGTAAGTATGATTATTTGAGACTGTGTTTTCAGAATCAAGATCTTTCATGCAGTTCGCGATAGTCGAGGGCTCTTCAGGATCAATATTTGAACTGTAAGTACCTTCGGACCTGATAGTATCAAAAAGTAAGTTTGAGGTAGGAGGAGCTCCAAGTGTTCCTGGCGCAGACTCTTCAGGACCAGCGTTTGAGAGGTAAGTATGGTTATTTGAGACTTTTTTTTCAGAATCAAGATCTTTCATGCAGTTCGCGATAGTCGAGGGCTCTTCAGGATCAATATTTGAACTGTAAGTACCTTCGGATATGATAGTATCAAAAAGTAAGTTTGAGGTAGGAGGAGCTCCAAGTGCTCCTGGCGCAGGCTCTTCAGGACCAGCATTTAAGAGGTAAGTATGGTTATTTGAGACTGTGTTTTCAGAATCAAGATCATTCATGCAGTTCGCGATAGTCGAGGGCTCTTCAGGATCAACATTTGAACTATAAGTAGGGACTTTGGAGATAATAGTATCAATAGGAAGTTTGAGGTAGGAGGAGCTCCAAGTGCTCCTGGCGCAGGCTCTTCAAGACCAGCGTTTGAGAGGTAAGTAAGGTTTGAGACTGTATTTTCAGGACTAACACGACTAATGCAGTTCATGATAGAAGGAGATACATCTGTAGTTGGAGGAAATTCGTAAGAGTCATTCAAAAATATGTCAGATGATATACATAACGAGAGTCCTAAGAAACCTGAGAGTCAGGTGTGTTATTAGAAGTTAAATAAGATATTATGCTCTTACTAAAATTTAGATTTGGAAGAGAACAATTTTCAATTGTAACACTAGACGGAACGTTTTCTTGGTTCTCAATTGAAAGTGATTCATAGGAGTTTGATATATGGGCCATATTTGAAGAAATTATAGAGACATCAGTATCACTTGGAGGCACGTTAATATGGTGAGTCAAGTCCTGGGTACTGATCGAATGAGCTGATTGAAATGTTGACACAGAATTATCTTTATCAGTTATCTTGAGATCAACTGATTGAGTTTTAACAACTTTAGTTGCCTTATTTTTCTTGCGTCCTCCCGGTTCACTTGTTAGTTTTTCTTTTTCTGATCTAAAAAAAATAAAAAGAATAAATTAGTTTAAATCAGGAGGCCTACTCGCACTCGATGACACATGAAATAATAGCGACGTTTATTGTACAATTACTACTCTGACCGACAATCCTTACAAAATGGTGCGATGATCGTGATTTGATATTTTATCTATCCCAACATGAACTTACTACTTACACATTAACAGTACATAAAAATAAGAACGTGTGGTGTCGTGGGACTGCTGGTAGAAACGATTTTTTCTTATGATATCTGAAAACTATTAACAAACCTATACGAGTAAAAGTATAACAATACGACAATGTTGTCGATACCTAACCTACTGAATTCAGACCTATCCTCATTCTACATTAACTTCACACCGTAGTACACCCACGCAGACATCCCGTACTCGACGGCGAGCACCTCCGTGAAATAGAGTAACATATTACTCCCCCCGTTACTTGAACCCGCCCCACAGTGGAACGAATGTATGGGAGCGGTTGGACGTAGACATGTCCGAAAAATAAGAGTAAAATTATGCCAAACTAATGATGCCATCTTATTCGATTACTTAATGCCTTCATAAATTGTGGTGATGAATTTCTTCATAACTCCCATATTTCGGGAGTAATTTGAGAAAATGTGAAATTTTACTATGAAAATGAGTGTATCGAGCTCTCTCCCTCCTGATTCCGGGCTTGTTTCAAGTAGCGGTCTCTAATATCGTAATGCTATTACTAAGAGCTATATTTAATACTAAGACACATAGTGCGCCAAATGTGCACTTTCTGGGATAAAAGGAAATGAAAATTTAAAAAAAAAAACGTTTTTTCCCCATTTGTATTTACTTTAAACCGCAGACAGACTTATTAAGAGGTCTATAAATATATTATATATATACAGAAATATATATTAACAAAAATATTCACAAGAACTGATGAGAGTATGACTTTTAAGTAAGTTGATAATAAATTACCTAGTTTCATTAAAAGTACAATAAATAATTAAGATGTAAGCTCTAATTTACTAAGTTACACATTTTAAAACAATAACATCATTTAATTATCTTCGTCATCATCATCATCATCAATTAATTCAAATTCAGAATCGATGTCCGCTAAATCATTTATGTTAACAAATTCGATATCACTTTTCTCAGAATCCGTAAGCTCATAAAATTCCTTAAAAGAAGATTTTTTTACAAACTTATTTCCTTTTGGACGGATACTTGTAACAAGTGGATCAGAAGACAGTAAAAGATTGTGCATAATATCTTCATTGCATGAGATACTGCTATGCTTTCGAGAATGCCCCTCTCTATATTTTCTAAAATCTTTATTTCTAGCCTCAGATGCCTCTTCGGATAGAAAACCAATGGGCACAATTGACATGTTCTGAACTATGTCTGGCCCATGCATTAAAATTTTATGAAGTGAAGAAGGCATATAATACCATGGGTATAACTCCACGTAAAGCTTAGCAGTATCAAAGCAGAACTCTCGGAATTTAGTTACGTTGATCTTCTCTCCTGATGAAATACACTGCAAGATCACACAGATTTTTCTTAAAAGCATAGCATCTATTCCGGTCAGTTCAGCAGATTTAGTGTAGTTTTCAAAAAATCTCCTTGCCGAGTTGCCATTGTTGGTGGATCCACTGCCTTGTTTCACAACATCGAGAAGTAAGCCCGTTTCTCTTCTTACAGCCTCTTGAACTCTTTTCTTCCTGTCATCAACTTGCCTTTTTGCTATATCACCCCTTACTTGCCATGATTTTATGTCTAATTTGTAGGAAATGTGTAATAAGCATTCCATTGAGCGAATCCAAGCGTGAAGGGTGCTTAAGCTATATTTATACATGTCCTCGTTTGCGTGTTTATCTTTGATTAACTCTAAATTATTCATTTCTTTAGGACAAGCCTTGCATATGTCACACACTGAAGCTGCTGTATTGGATATAATGGAATGAATTTTACCATCAATCATTGTCAACAGCAGTTGGTGTTTGACACTAATTCCATCAGTGATGGTGGATGGAGTTAAGGCTTCAATCTCTGCTTCGATTTCAGCCATCTCTCTCTGCACATTTTCTTTGGTTTCCTTTATAAACTTAAACAATATTGGCCGGCAAAATGAAGTGGAAGATGGTCGCTCGTTTTCCCAAATTGTTACACCTTTTGAGACGAGCCGCAGTGGTACAAGACTAATCATAAAATTACTAGCAAGATCGATTTGCTCATCTTCACTCGTCCTTTGATGATAAATGCTTTGGCTAGATGATCCGTCAAAACCCCATTTGCTGGTCAATACAAGCTGTTGATTGGGATCAACAGGGGTTTCTAACGACCTAATAAGTCTTCTTGAGGTTAAATCCATCAAGGCTTGTAATTTGATTTTTGCAGAGCTCTCTGTAACTGTGAGATCTTCTTTGGCCGGATAGCACTTAATTTTTTCTTTAACCAACATGTAGTAACTCGGGTATTGAAGAGCTCCTTCTTGAGTGTTGAAATCCCGAAGAGTGTTATAGCACCATTTCGATAAGTTCATCGATACATAAAGAGCCAATGCCTTCAAAGGGGATATTTCCCGTACCTGAATTGATTTACCTTCAATGAAGGCTTTGATTTTTGAGGCCTCTTCTGGATTCTCCGTCAAGTATTTCATAACATAAGCTGTATCGCTTTGTCCTGCCTTTTGAAGCGCCCTTTCGGCCGAAAACATAATTTCAGCGCTGCTACTGCTGCATGAAAGACTATCTTCAGTGCGTCTTCTTTTTTGCCGGTTACTAAGGTCCTCAAAAGATTTACGAGGACTAGGATGTGTACAAGTTGAAGCATCAGATTTAGCAGGAGAAATTATGGGCTCGATGACGTCACTTATATTTTCTGTAGAAGGTTCCATATTTTCATTCTGTAATTCCGGCCATTGAATTGCAGCCTGTAGCCAAATCTCATGTTTCTTCCGAAACTTATCTGTGCTTCTTCCAGACTGTGTCCATTTTGCATAAATGCGGTAGCAAAATCGACGACACCAGTCTTTTAAACTTGTTTCAGCACTTTCACATAACTGAACACAACTGTTATCTTTTAAAACACTGAACAAATAGTTAAAGTCGCGTAAATCTTTATGTGCGCGTGCGCATAAAGCAACGTGAATATCAAGATTTGTATTAAAATTTGGAAAATACATTGCGAGATTAGCTTGGATACAACGAGGTGTAAATCAACACTGATTTTAAAGTTACTAATAGTGACCTATTTATATAAAATCCAGGTATCCCAGGTATCCTTTGTTAAATATTGCAAGGTAATTAGTTATTGTGATAATTAGTAAATGATGCATGCTAAATTAGTGTATTAAGAGCCATTTAGTAATTAAATAATAGCAATGTTCTTATCAGTAATCATTAGTGCATCAGTTTTATATGTAAACCTTAAGTCCCTAATTATATATCCTAATTAGCTTATATCTTCTCTAATTGGCTGCTCAGAAATGTTATTGTAATAAGGTAAACCTTTAGAAAAACGGTTTTAATCAACAAAATAAACAAAAAATAAAAAAATTGTGTTATAAAATAAACATCACTCTTTATCCCAGAAAGTGCACATTTGGCGCACTATGTGTCTTAGTATTAAATATAGCTCTTAGTATTAGCATTATGATATTAGAGACCGCTACTTGAAACAAGCCCGGAATCAGGAGGGAGAGAGCTCGATACACTCATTTTCATAGTAAAATTTCACATTTTCTCAAATTACTCCCGAAATATGGGAGTTATGAAGAAATTCATCACCACAAGTTATGAAGGCATTAAGTAATCGAATAAGATGGCATCATTAGTTTGGCATAATTTTACTCTTTTTTTTCGGACATGTCTACGTCCAACCGCTCCCATACATTCGTTCCACTGTGCGCCCGCCCGCGCGGAGCAAGTTAATTCAAATAATATCCCCAATAATATTATAACACAGATACGACAAGTCCCCGCTTGCTCAGTAATCGGTAGCGCCCTAAGCCTAGGTTCGAGTCCCACTATGGGACGCTCTTAGCTGTGCTATCTAAACTCTAATTTAACTAGGTGAGAGGCCCTTCTGGCCCCACCGAAGCCCGATGAAGCAGCTAAAATCCACGAGGATACCTGCAAATTAGCCATTTCTAAAAAAAAAACCTAACCTATAACAGCTGTAATTGGCACGTGACATCGCTATGCGTTGCAGAATAGAGCGGCCGTAACATGCGACGCATTTTTTAGTCGAACTATCGTTATGTGACCTGTTCATTGCGTTGTACACTCGCCTAGTGTCGAACTTAGTTATTACTTAAGAAGAAGGTAAGGTATTTTATACAGACAAAAATCATGTAACGATTTTCGTTACTTACTCGTACGTTTTTTTCGGCTAGCTCCCTGCTGCCGCAACATGCTATAAGGGTTTCTGCCCACTACGCCGTACCATACCGTGACCGTGCTATGAACCTATCAAGCACGGAAGAAACCATAAAACGCTACTAAGACCGCCTGCCCAGTAGAATGTACTACTAGATTATAACCGTGCAAAATATTCTCACCGACAAATTGTTGACGGTCCGGTCATGCCACGCTCCGGTGTCGGTCGGCGACGGAACCGTGGGCGTAGTCTAATACTTTTCAATACAAAGAATATTTTTTTTGACTGATACGTTCCTAGCACGATCACGGCATGATACGGTGTAGTGGGTAGAAGACTCCTTAAGAAACTACGTTTCAATAAAAATAGTAAATGCATTTAAGACGCTGACTACACCTAAACCGCGGTCATTGTTAGACTGCATAGAAAAGTAAGAGAAGCGCGATGCCACAACGCTTGTAATTTATTGAAAAAATTTGCCGCAATTATCAATTTACTCAAAATTGAGTTGAGTAATCGAACATAAAAAAACAACCAAGTTCTGCGTTAAAATAAGACGTTCTTGTTATTAATTAAATACGTAACGTATGTTGATATTTAATACAGATATTTTGGTTTGGAACTCAAGGTAAGAGGTTAGTTTAACGTTAGTTTGTATCGAGATTTTTTTTCAAAACGTGTTTTTGGTAACAACCAAGTTCTGAGAAATATGTTCAAAATTAACATACTGATATTTTTTTCGCTACCACAAACTATACAGATTTGGGATTTTTTTTTTATTATGACAAGCTTTTTTGCTTTGGTCATTTGACTCTTGTCAGCGCCTTAACAGTTAACTATCTCTCGTTCCAATTTCATAGGTATCCGATAAACGATAGATTTGTAGTCATCGTTAATTGAAGAGTATAATATAATATGTAGGTATATCATCACTATGTGAAAGATATGGACGTAGGCAAGATTAAGAGTGTAAGTGAGAAGGCAAAAAGTCTAAGATGTTGTCAAATAGTGAGTAAAAAATAAATAAGTAAGGGCGAGTACGTGCTATTTTAATTTTACATGACTGTGTGAAAGAGATTGATCTAGACACTTTCAGTGCAGTTAAGAAGGATGCAGTAGCAAGCTATTTATCTCAACTACCAGTTTAGACTAAAATGACTGGCAGGCTAATTTACTTATGTGACATATAATATTGAAATTGTAACTTTTGATGTTACATTTTTTTACATCTAATACTATCAATGGCTGTTAAAACAACCTGGATATATCGCAATCACTGAAAATCTCCGGTGTTTATATTGAATAAATAAATAAATACACACAACACAACGTCAGTTAAAGTATTTATTTAGTATCATAATTATATACGAGTAGAACAGTCTCAATGGGAACATCAATTATATTTATTTACTTTTTAGTCTCAATCAACAACATCAGTTAAATTATTAATATTTTGTATAATAATCAAGTAAAATCAGTCTCAATGTAGGAACTTCAACTATAATTAGGTATTATTTATTCAGTATTACTTGAGATTGGTTGTCATAAAACTTACTAAAAGTATAATTAATCACAACCAACAATTTTAAATTAAAAACATAAACTAATAAAAACAAAATAAAAAATATCAAATCAACAAAGAAAACTTGTAGTAATTATAAAACACAGCCAATGCTGATAATAATCATAATGCAATAAGAAAGAACGTATTTACTTATCATTTTCTTCGACTGTATCCTCTACATCAGTATCCAGTAAAACATCTTTGGAATTACAGTGTTGCAGATTTAAATATTCTTTATGAAATATCTTGGGTATACTCGTAACTCCAGTGTCGCACAATTTCTTTAGGTCCATGTATTTGGCTTTGTAAATCGGCAAACTTGAATTATATCTACGATTGATAGCTTTAGGTCTCGCAATAATTTGTATGATCTCTTCCGATGCATTGTCTTTCATTGAAAATTTTACTTTCATCTGATTTGGGTGAGATTTCTTAAATGTTGCTGTACGGATTTTACTAATTTTACCTATAAGGTTGCCCTTGAAATATTTGTCAGACATATCATTAAAATTAAAGAAATCCTCGTGAGTCAGATTTTCAACAATATAAGGTGGCTTATTTGCCTATAAGCCCATTGCGAAGGAGCCCATACAGTAATATTTCTTACGGATTGTTCGATTGTAGAGTGTATGCTGTCTACTGACATTTGCGTGTGGCCAGGAAGAAGGTAATTCATTTGAATTGCATGTAAATTGGTCGATTTCAACAAAGCATTATGTATTGCTGCAAGGACTATTTTATTCGTGTTTTGTCCAGGACAAGAATATGAATACAAGATCAAAGACGTAATGGTACCTCGAGAATCCACATTCTCTATGTATTTCTGTATAATAGTAGCAATTTCATTTGCACCCCTCTTGGCTTCAGGTTCTCTCCAGATGAAACAAAAACCATTCCTTGGGATGCTTTCGTAGAAACATAAATTAAAAACGGCATACTTTCTCGAATAAAACAGTAACATGTTATTGCCATGAGGAGTATTGAGAACCTTCTGGAGGTCAAAAAATTTGCAAAGAATGGAAGAATTTTCTTTACCTAATTGTCGATGACATTCCAGACGCTTCTTTGATGCCTCCTTTTCATCTAAATGATCTTGCAATTCGGCACAATCCTCTGGCTTCTGTCCTTCAAAATGCAAGCATTTTATGCATTTGTCCTTTTTAGGCACATGAAACCCAATGTTAAAATCAGTAGTAAATAGGTATTTGACGGAATACTTTTTCACGTACAACATCGACTCCTTTACTAATTAGGTCTTCTTTATAACAGCGGTATAATTTTTTTATATTTTTAAATTCAACAGGCAGATATAGTTTTGTGCTATCCTTTCGGCAGTAGTGCGATGGTATTGCAGGTAACCTTTTGATGAAGGATTTTCCTGTTTCTTTGATTGTGTTAGATGTTTTGTTAGGGGGAATGCATTTTCCTCTTCCATCTTCTTTCGACATACCAAGTTCCTGTGTTGTCATAAATGTATCTTTGAGTGACATCGAGAGTATTCACGAGGAACTTTAAACAAACTTGTCGCCGACCCTCTCCATCATTAATGATATAAAAAAATGTGTTATTCTTGTAATTAGAGTCTTTAGATCTCTTCCTTTTTATGGATTGCTTAGAGGACACAGATATTATCCACTGCTTTTTCTTTCCGTAGATAATCCCCAAAAATGTTTAAATATGGCACTCCTTTTTTCTGAGGTTATTTCTTACACTTGTAGGGACAGTTTTTTCTAAGCAAGGATTCGGTTTCATATTTCTTTCGTTAACAATTGAACCATCTGCCTTAACAAATTGAACGCCCTTTGATCTGGCATCCTTTCGTACCTTTTTCTTATTTGTTATTTTCTTTTTTAATCCTGCATCTCCTACTTTTCCATCTTTTATGCTTGTTTTATTTTTTTTTTGTTGGTACTTGATCATCTTGATCACTTGAAGACTCGTCTGTTTCTTTCCACGACGTTGAGTCCCAGGCAAAATCTTCATCTTCACTTAAAAAGTCAACGTAGCTTTTTTTTAATCCAACCTGTTTGTTTTTCTTTCATATTGGATGATCATCCGCTATTGGGATTAGTTGAACATTGTCATCAGCATAATCATCTTCTAAAGATTTTCTCAATATATCCATATCTTTTTCAGGTATGATATCAGTAATAGTTGGTTGAAGGCTGTCGTTACTAACGGTTCTTTCTATTTCTATTACTTCCGAGTTGTCTATTTCTTCTTGATACTAAAATAAAATTTAAATGTTATTTAAATTAACTTTCAGCATTAAATGTTGCATCGTACTAAGTACTATTGTAAACGCGAAAAATTTTGAGGGTAGATGGATAAATGGGTGCCTTTTGCTCTTTTATATAAAATCTATTTTTACGACTTTGATAAAACTTTACAGTAATGTATTTTATAAGTCAACATAACACGTAGAATACTTATTATTACGTGACAAACTAAATAAAAAAAATCACCTCTCTTTTCACTTCAATCGTTACTTCGTTAATAATTACATCACGGTCTTTCAAATTATCAGGTATATTTTCATCTGTCATTTTTGTCTGAAATAGGTAAAATATAATTCTTAATAATTATGTTAGTGTGCATAAATGGCTACTATTACAAGCATAACACAAATATCAAAAATATACCTACTTCATCCACAGTATTGGCATACAAGTTTGATTCATAATTTGAATCAATTCGGTCATCAAACAAGGTTTCTGGTTGTTGATCTGTATTGCTCGAATTAATAATACTTAAATCGTTGACTTGTTCATGATAAGAAGTACTTCCTAATATTGTTACTGTAGAGTTGTCGCTTATATCAATTACGGAAGATGTATCATCCTTGTTCGAAATACTAATTCGTTTGATTTTGTGTTTGTAGAATTTTTGTCTTTCTGTCTCCATATTTATCTGAAATAATACATAGAATGAACCTTTTAAAGTGGAGTAGCTCTGGCTCTAACTATCCAATATATATATATATATTCAATAGTTGAGCTAAATAGTAGTAAAATACAAAACATCAACACGACTTAACAAACATAGTTCGTAAATAAACTCTGCAAATCTATAGCTTTTAGATTAGACAAGTAACTGAAACAGTAATTTGTATGTTACATATATGGCTAATTTTATTGCAATAAACAAACTAAGTGTAACTACTGTAATAATAATTAAAATGCATACAAAGATTATTGAATAATTATAAGTACTTACAACAAAATCTATAATATTGATCTATTATCCATATATCACACATAAATGGCGAGAAATAACCTAAGATTGCCATCACTCTCTAGATATATAGATATAATAGAATAACGAACATAATCGAAGTAAAAATAATTAAAACAAATAAGTTTATTACATTATCCACATATCGCACATAAATGGAGAAAGATAACCTAACATTGTCATCACTCTCCTTAAATAATGAGTTAACTACCTACTCAATAGAATAAGTAAAATAATCCAAGTAAAAATAATAAAAACAAATAAGTTTATAACAATTATAACAGTTCATCTCAGTTGAATATTGTACGTAAATAATGAAATTAAAGTACTTACCATTCGATTTCGAAGAGCGTTTTACGTAAACACTGGTAGTGACCGCGCGGCGCGCGCGGCAGTCCGGTTGAATGATCACGGTTTTGAACACCTGGGACATGAAATAAATGTGGTACCTATCATATGACATGAATGAAATGTATCGTATTAAAATTTAATAATTGAAAGTCCAACTCGTATTTTTTTTAATACTGGAATAATGTTTCAATATTCATCATTTCATTTTATCCTCTGTATTAAACGACATGCATTTAAAAAAATAATAGGACTAAATGTTTTATCGACTAAACAAAATATCTGAAACAAAACCACTACTTGGTATAAGTAGCACCCTGCCTGGAAAATAGATGCAGCTGAAAGAGCTTAAGCGACGCTCCTTGTCGTATTTGGGTGACGGAAAAATGGTTCAACTAACATCACACCGTGTTGATGATTCAAATTACGTATTAATAAAAATTATAAACAGGAAAAACGCTTTAACCCTTATTGAATTATTTATCTGGGAAAGGGAAATTGGTTTATGTCTCGGTTTTTAACATGATTGTATGGTTCAAGTACATCATTTAACCTTTCACCCCTCGATATCTACTTGACGGCCACGGAGCTGCTGTTCGATATGACCACCTTGTACCACTACACTTCATGCAGGGGCGTGCCGTCCATAGAGGCAATTAGGCCTAGCCTACCCTACCAACAACGCCAACTCAACTACAACACAAAATATTACAAAAAAAGTTAAAACTCTTGTTAAAACTCTTATAGCAACTTGTCGCAGACGCCACGTGACTCACAGTTCGACGGAGCTTACGTACGCGAGGCAAGGATTCGTTTCGCCTATATTTCGTTCATGAATTTACGCACACTCGTGTATATTTTCGTGTGTATGAACGGCACACAATAGTGAAATGGTTTAAATTAGGGGCGTAACTCCGGCGGCAGGAGCTTGGTCCTCATTTGTTGTGTGTAAAGTGAAGATTTAATGAATGAAAAATATTGAAGACCAGGGTTCCCAATTTTTGGACAATTCCCCGAATTGCGGGGAAGTTTCCTTCATGACTACCAGACTACTAGAGACAATTAAAAAAAAGGGTGGAATTGTTGAATTTATACCTTCCAAAAAATTATAAATTGTAAGGAATAGCAAAAGCCCTATAAAAGTAATTAAAAACTTCATATTTTTTTATTTTTCTTCTCATATTTGGGAAATTTCGCTTGGTTTGTGGGGAGTTAGGAAAATAAGTTTCGGCAACACAGTCCAGTGTGTCAGTGTTATCCGGCAAAATATGATAGTCCCTTTTGTGGAAGAACACGGTATGACAGTGATACAATTTTAATTGGTAGTGTTTGTTTCATGTGACAGTGACACGTAATTTATATGTGATCTTGAATGTTTTGCTGTTTTAGATCTTATTAAGTTATAAGTAATTGGTTTTGAAACGTAAAGTAGTGTAAAGATTATGTGTTTAATGATAAGATTCAAGTTGTGTCTAAAGGTAGATGTGTACCCGAATTACGAGAATTGCGAGAATTAATAAAAAAATATGATAATTCATGACTTCGGATATCTTGCAAATGACGTGTTCTGTAATTATCACCCACCCACTTGGTTATGATATTTGAGGTGGCCGAATCTATCTTCTGTTTGCATCGTTAGAAAATCGTTTTTTAAACCTGGAATAATGTGGTGAGTTCTTGTATGTAGAGCCGCGCTGTGATGTTGCGCGAATTAGTTTTTTTTTTGGTGTCAGTATGCATGGCCTACCCTCTGTGGAGAACCACTGCACGCCACTGACTTCATGGCTAGTTAGTGAAATAGATGCTGGCCATCTTCTTTGAGTACCTACTCTCCTAACGCGCATATGCTTTACTCCGAGTTCGTGTCCCACTGAGCGTGTACTTTGCGTTAGATCGTGCTCAAACAAGTCTAGACTTGTTGATGTCTCGAGTCCTCGGTCTGCCTGCGTCAACTCGTTGGTCTCGCCCGTGCACGTTGCCGGTATTGTACGTACGTATGTGCAAACGAAGGAATGCCATCTCCGGCGGTAATGGTAGACTCGCAAAACGTTCTTGGTAGAGTCTGCGTGCTTTTGCATAATTGCAGTCACATTTCCGAAGACACATCAACATATTAAAATATACTACGTTAGAATAAGGCCGGCCGCAAACGTTCGGTTTCCGAATTAGGTTTCCAGATCAGGAATTCAGATTCAGAAACCTGAAATACAAAATATTTAACAAGGCGCACATTATTCCATTCCGTTCGGAAAAAATAAGAATAATGTAAATGTAATATAATGTAATGAAACCTAATTCGGAAACCGAACGTTTGCGGCCGGCCTAAGACATGCTCAACGTTTACATAAACAAAACACAAGTTACTCACTAGTCACTACGTGGTCAACAATGACATCCGTTCGAATGTAAGCTGCGCGGGAGACTAAAGAGCTTGTTTTGGGAACTAGCTATGACAGCGCCATTTTGACAGTTGCCTTCCCTATTTTATTTGATCAATAGGGGCCCGTTAACACGTGCTGACGCGTGACGTGCCACAACCACACCACAGACTACAATATAATATAAACCAAACCACAACGACAACACGTGGTTGGGCGCTAATTTGTATTAAAATTAATAGTGTATTGAACGGCCGTTTTTACGTCAAAATCAACCGTGTCGGCGATACCGACCAGGGCCTCAAGTCTGCTATTACAATAGTGTCAGAATGGTCTGTTCCGATCCTCATTAATGACGCCATTATATTGGTAGATTACCAAACTTGTCAAAATCAACAATTATAAAATCAATGATAGACCATTCTGACACTATTGTAATAGCAGACTCGAGACCCAGGTCGCAGCCACAACGCAACAACTAGCGAGACCGCAAACGCAACGTTGCATCGACCTTTTGATTTGATTTTGCAATTGCACAAAGCTCCAGCGACAGTGTTCATACGTAACTATTGCTTGCCCACATTTTGTCGCTGCGATGTGGTGTGTTTGTGGTCTCACATTATATCACAGCCTCATTTTATTCGAAAGGCTAGTTAAAAAGGTAAGGATGCAATCGTTACCTTTTTACGCTCTTCATTTTTGGTGCAGTCTGACAGAATGTGAATCTGACATTTTCACTCAAAATTTTCAACATACGAAATTATATTATGGTTACCATTTTATATTTTAGTAAAGACTTTCAAATTGATAGTAGGTAATAGTAATCATGGCGGTGCCAGGCAGGCGACAATCAATGGAAACAATCCTTACATATAACAATGCAGATCTAGTATGGACTTTCAGTAATTCGAGGTTTACTTGTAAATCGCCCCAATTTACGCGTATCCATCATTCGATCTGTATAATCCAGCAATTTATATCTCTGTTTTAATCGTAAAAACCAGAATCTTATCCGTTTATTTATTAAATTTATTAAATAAATGGGTAAACATGAAAATATTAAGTTCAAGTAACATATTTAGGTATACCCCGCCAATGCCATTGTTGTATTGGAAAATCCTTGAGAGCAAGTCTATAAAAATCCTACAATTCGATATAAATCTTAGCTACTTATTTATTATTATAAATTTATTTATTTTACTTTAACTAAAACGGCTGTCCGCCCTCTATATCCATACTCCAGACATACCTACTGACATGATCGCCTACAACAACACAATTAACAAGTAGTGTTCTGGGTAAGTTTAGGAGGATCAGTGGTCGGTGGTGTGGTCCACAACACACGTAACGGACATGGAAGAAGAGGCAGCCCGCAGTGCGCGCATGCGCACGCGCGGCCGGCGCCGGCTGCGCATCGGTTCACTCGCCCTCAGCGCGCTCATGACCATGCACTGCCGAATACCGTCGGCAGCACTTACAGGCGGACTCTGTTAGTTATTCTTATGCGTACGGTCGCAGCACACATTCTTTTGCAGTCATCAGCTGTTCGTTTAGCTCGACTTAAGTTTGTATCGGAGGCCTCTTTTAGTAGCCGGAACATTAATTTTGTTTGTTTATTGTTGTCACGCCGCAATCAACACAGCTTAATCCTAACTAATATTATAAATGCGAAGGCGAGTTTGTTTGTTTGTAATAAGATATCATTGGAACTTTTTAGCATAGTACCTACATTAAAACCTTCATGGTATAGCACCCCCACTTAATCCACTGTGCTGTGTGCAAAACACATGTTTCTGCTTACTAACTCCCTTTGACATATCAGCAGTCATAACGACAGTCTCACAATATTCAACACACATTACCCTTTGCTCTGCTAACTCCCTAACGAAATGATATCTTATATTTGTATGTTTGGAACGTTTTCTAATAGCAGGAGTATAAACTAGCTTACAGGCACTTTGACTATCACTAAAAATAGTAACAGCAGTGTTATTAGCGGCCAGTCAGTTCAGAATATAAACCATTTACTGATATCACTTCCTTAGCGACCTCACAATTTGCGATGTACTCAGCTTCAGCAGTACTTAACACAACACGACGCTGTTTTAAAGACTACCAAGATACCGCAGCACCACCGAAAACTAGGGTGTAACCAGAGAACGATTTCGCATCAGGCACAGTTCCCCAATCTGCTTCTGCATACGCAACCAAAGGTTTATTACATTTTTTGTAACACAGTGATAGTTCCGCTGTCCCCTTTAGATACCTAAGCACTCGTTTCAGTGCCGCTATGTGAGTACAATCATTGTAGTTATTAAATTGACTTAGCATCTTAACTGCATACGATATATCAGGTCTTGTACAACATGCCAAGTACATTAGTGAACCGATAATTTCCGCGTGTTGTTATTTTTTCACCAGATTTCAGGCGAAGATTCACTTCAACTGGTGTACTTATTGGTTTGCAGACCAACTTTGTATTTCACTTACACTCTTCCTCTCGATCCGGGCTCCAAGACATTCACCCAAATCCTTTATTTTGAAGGATCTTCTAATCTGTTGTATCACCGTCTTGACTTCTACAGCTTTATTTGTGAATATATGTATAACAATTATCCACATACAGAGCTATCACAATGAAAATGTCTTTATAAATTCTCTTTATCTTTGAGAGCCATTGTTGGAGATCGGATCAGATACACGGCACAACCAACAGCTTCTCCCCAGAATCTCTTGTCCAAACCAACCTCATGGACATCGTACATCGTACATACATACATACATACATACATCTAGCCTTCTCAGTTATTGTGCGTATTGTTCGTTCCGCCACTCCATTCTAGGGTAGGTACTGATCTCTGGTGTTGGATCCCATGTTTTTCAGGAAACCTTGAAATTCTCCATTGGTATACTCAGTGCCATTATCGCTACGAAATTTTCATTTCTGATTTTCAATTAGTGCCTTGAAATCCATGAATTTAGCGAAAACTTCGGTCTTGGATTTTAACAAATAGCCAAATGTTTTTCGGCTGAAGTCATCCATAAAAATCAGGTAGTACCTATTACCACCCCAGGAAACCACCTCTATAGGACCCGCTAAATCCGTATGCACGGCTTCAAGAAAGTCTTTTTCTCTCTTGCTTTAACTCCTTCCCTTTACAGCACCCTTCACGTTGTTCCGTCCTCACCTCTCTAAAAGTCAGACCATCTGCCAAACTTTCAGCTTCACATCAGAGCTCCACTCAGGTGACCTAGTCTTCTGTGACACAAATTAAAACAGGCGCGAGAAGAATCTTCTGGAGGACACGTCAGAACCATCGCTGCTTCTTTATTTAATACATATAATCCCTGTTTCAGTGGTGCTGTCAATACGGGGTTTCCAATTACTTTTACTTTGTAATCATTTTGGCCGTTTGGTTGTAAGAAGCCACATCGAAAACAAAAGTGGAACCCTTAGTACACATTTTACTTACCGATAGCAAGTTTGTCGTCAAACCTGGAAGCATAAGTACATCTGCGAACGTCACAGAGCGCCTCATGAGTTCGAGACTTATGCGGGTGAAACCGCGGGATGCAGCTAATATAGTAATAAAGGCAACAGCGTCACACACAATATCGGGAGCTTAATTGAATATAAAAACATCTGAACAAAATTCCTTAAAATCCGTGACATTTCAAGTGTTTAACTGTACCTCGTGTTCTTAGAAATTGTACTGTTATTAAATTATATTTCAGTTTTTTTTATTGTGTTCCTGGTTGGCGCTGTGGCAGCTCTTGCAAACCCAGCGCGACATTTTGAAGTGTACCTTGGACAATGGAGCATCAGTGGGCCTGGTCGTGCTTTCCGAATTATTCCGATGCTAGACGGTAAGATAAAATAAATACCCACTTACTAAAATTACAATTAAGAACTATGATATAATCAATCTTTTGCGTTATCTGTACAGGTATTGGTATAGCTATGTGTATTAATGCCGTAGTACGCGCCATTTCTTGCTGTACCATGGCTGCCATAGCTTCGTTGTATGTCATCGATTCTGTGGCCGATGCCCAGCTTCCCTTCAAGTACTGTCGGTGAGCTACTTTCCGTAATGAAAGCTGTACATTTGCTATGCTCGCGAAACCAACCGCCATTTCTTCTAGCTGATATTAATTTGGCGGATTGTGGTTTAACGTCTTCAGAGGAGTTCCCTCCCTACAGTCAGTATTGCGAATCGCCAAGCTTTACTTATTTATTATTATTATTTATAACTAGCTGACCCGAAAGTCGTTGTCCAGTCCAAACAATAATTCATATAAAACACCTATAGAAAAAAGGATTTTCGTTTTGCCCAATTTTTCCGTGAAAATTTCCATTTTTTCTATCCCTAAAAACCTTATTCGAACTATTACGAACATTTTAAAACAAAAAAATAGCCTTAATCGGCCCAACCATTCTCAAGTGATGCGCTTACCTACGAACACCATTTCATTTATACATATAGGTATAATAATTTTTTTTCACTCAAGAAAGGTTCGATCAATTCGAACGTTTCTTGAGTGAAAAAATGTTTATCTATTTGATTTCATTTTAGGGATTTTGATTTAAAGACATATACTCCGGAGAACGTGGATATTTCGACTATGCGACACGGCGTAAGTGTTTAAAAAACAAACATTAAAGAATACCTACCTAATGGCTAGTTCTACAAATGGAGGAATAAAGTGAGCCTACAAAGTTCCAAACATTTTTTGACGATGTATGGCTTGAAAGTGGCTTAGGGCAAAGAATGTACCGTACAACAAGATATGGGTATATTCAAGATAAAGGCGTTTTTAATTTTCAGAAAACGGAACTGAGAATGTGCACGAGTGTTTGGTGTGTGTGTGTTTGTGTATTTGGTGTATGTATTCTTAGATAGAGTGATATTCACGTGAAGTAGTCATGTTTTTTTTTTCTCGTCTATCCCATAGTGTGGGGTATCGTTGGATAGGCCATTCAAAAATATTGCGGTTCTGTGAAAACCATTTTTTGATTTGCCCCCCCCCCCATCAGCCCCTCCCCCCCGCCATCAGCCCTGCCAGCTAAATGGTTGTTTATGGAGATGTGAAAAAAATTATGTTAGTAGTACACATAATGAAATTAAAAGGAAAACTATCACAGCTAAGTGGGCTTTACAAGTTAACGAGTAATAGACGACCAACTTAAATATGCAGTTGGAGAATTGATTGCGGCATATATCGATGTATGGGAGAATATGTTTTTACAACTTCAAAATAAAATAAAAAATAGTTGACACTAAAATTAGCACTTTAAAGCTGTTTTTTTTTTCGGGGTGGGAAATTATCAAATCACTTCTCCCGCTCTGGGCGGAGCAGGGTGTGTCAGACTCTTACCGACTAAAACCCACACGTGTTCCTTCCGTTGCTTGTGTTGCCAGGGGCCTCGGTAACCGTTTCGGTCTTTTCCGCGACCCCGGCAGGCATTGGCCCTAGTGGTGACATCTCTTTGAGGCGCACGTGGAACACAACGTGCCGTCGACCCGGTCCTGGTCCTTATCGGATAAGGACCCCCAGTAACTAAATTGTTTGCTGACTCCTTTATAATATTCTTCCAAAAACTTATACGCGGATACTCTATCCATCTATTCATCTAAAAGACTGCCTGCTTGAAGTAGCTATACCGGCTGATTTTTTTTAACGTCTCGAAAAACATAGGGTATAGTAGGTGAACGGAGTAGAAGCCTTATGGCATAGTAAATATTTTGTTTTTTTTTTCTTCAACCTGTAAAGAAATTGATTTATCAATAAATACTACCCATTTGAAGTAAACTTTTCATACTAAAACAATAAAAACAGAAAAAAAAAGAATAAATCGATTAAAAAATATCGAAATTCAAATCATACGCACCCTACTAAATGCGCAGAATTTATCAATGAATTCGTAGATCCGTTCTTTTGCAGCCGATAGATACTCGCCGCACTTGCCGTCGGCTTCTTTGATATCAGGCGCACGTTCGCACATCCCCGCCCGCCCGCGTCCTGTGCTTCAGTCACCTACGATTAGTCACGGCGGCGTGACGTCGCACGGTGGATCGAAAATCGGCTGTAGAAGACATAGGATCTCGATTTCTTAAATGTTATTTTTTTTGCTGGAAATGACTGCTGATCATTACTGTTCTATAAAATGTCATATGAAGTAATTGTGTGCACAAATGGAAGAGTTATAATTTTTATAAGAAAAAAATGTATGGAGCTGACATGAAAAATGAGGATATCTCTGGAATCGCAAGGTTGGCCGTTATATCCTTGCACACTGTTATAGTACTATTTATTTGTGAATTTTTGACATACTTAATATCGCGGCATCACTTGCGATTTTTTTTATTAAAAATCTTCAAAATAAAAAAAAAAAGTATATGATACATTTTAATGCTTAAATATGGCTATACTAAGTGTAATTTACAATATTTTTTATGCTTAGACCAAAACATTCTAAGAAATCACAAAGTCGTATTACCTACTTATTTGAAATGACATGGTAATTATGAATTAAATAATATGTAATCTTGTCTAATGCCTCAAGTCCACATTAGCTAATGACTAATAAAACTTAATACCTATATACCTGTTAAAAGGATACGTACCATAATGAGGGTAATTAGATAAACGTGATCATTAGTCAATAACAAAAAATGGTAAACTATTGTATGATTAAAAATAAAAGCAAATTTAAAAAAAAAATATATTAACTTAACCTAACCTAACATAAACAATAAAAGTTAACTTACGTTACGTTGGCTAGAGGGCGCTAGCACGTAAACACTACTTTCGATTGTGCTCCTGCTAAAATATTTAAAAATATAGTTTATTAACACTACGAACTGTGAAATGTGCATCAAAGTGAAACTCAACACCTAAACTGACTTGGACAGTGTTATCGGCAGTCATTGTGCACGTATAACTAAAATAACTAAAATAACAGTGAGTAAACTTTACCCAAACCGTGACATGCATTATGCTAAAATGGATTTTTTTTGTAAGTTGATTATGAACATTCAGTGAATCCCTGACTAAATATTGTGAACTACAAATTATTAAAAACTGGGAAATGCTTTTCTAAATTACTCTTACATTGTGACTTTCTAATCTCCTGCAGAAAGATTCATTTTTTATTTGAAACTGTGTGAGGACAACGCCATCTTGTGTCATATCGTAGCACTGACTTGTAACACTGACTTATATTATTGCTATCATTCAAATAGTGTGGCCAGATAATATAAGATTAAATCGAATTCAGAGACATCTATTGGCATAATATACACATATCATATAAAATCGCAGAAGGAACCCCAATTTCAACCACATAAGTATATTATCACTTGGTCTAGTGGCGTGACGACCTATCTCGAGGTATAAGTGACTTGAGAGGTCGGGTTCGAATCTCACTAGAGGAAATAATTTTTGAACGTGTTTATCGTTCTCAAGATGAATTTCTTGGAAAATATAACGTTCCGGCGCACACGTACGCTGTCGGAACCAAACAACAATCTAAGTAGCGACAATATAATATCATAAACTTTGAACTCCACGACTAATAGTTTGCCTGATATTTCCGAAGACGAAGATGTTCATCAAATAAAGACATTAAAAGATGAGATTGCTAGCCTAGCGTGTCAACTAAAGAGGATGCGCATGAGGAAATTGAACGGCTGTCGATAGAAACAGTAATTTAAAAAAAAACAACGAGGATTACAAAAAGAAGAATGATATTTACAAAAATTTTGTCAACAGTCCAGGGAAAAATAAAAATAAAATTAATACGCCATCAAAAAAGTCCAAGAAAAATCTAAAATCTAAAGAAACCCAGACTATTGACATCGTAGGAAAAGACCACTCTCTAACTTCGATTGTCAATAAAACTATAATAGATATAAGTAAACATAATATAAAAACAAGACATGCGCCGACTTTAGTAGATAAGAATAACATACAAAGCAGCAGCATACAGTCCTCGTGCAACGAACAAGTACGAGACGATTATCCAACTAGTATTACAATATCGAATATTAATTCATCTAGCACTCGAAATAAAATGTGTATCATAAGCAGTAATAAACATAATAAAATACGGACTTTATCGGAAGACACTTTCCCTAATTATTCAGTATGCCATTACCTTACACCAAACTGTGGTCTTGAAAAACTAGTCGAAAATATTGAGCAGAAACTCATTAATTACACATTCAACGACTATTGTGTTTTATTGATAGGAGAAGAAGACTTTCTTAGGACAAACAATTACTGTGATATTATTGTCAGTATAAGGGAAACTCTTGGAAAGGTTCAACATACAAACATTATATTATGCCTGCCAACATATAAATGCAACGGATACTCAATAATGTTTAACGGACGAATCGAAACTTTCAATAACATGCTTTATATTGATAATCTAAGTCATAAGTACGCTTGGCTGCTGGACTCAAACTTAATGTTAACCTATGATAACAATATGTTCTCTGGACGTACTGGAAGATTGAAAAACCACGGGTTACTAAATATCTACGACAACTTAAAACTTTTAATGGATAGCATTTCTCTTCATAACACCGATGCTTGTACATCTTATTCAGAGAACTTATCTAATGAATATGAGTCTACTGCGCTCGGCACTCAGTTTTTTCTGTGAAAAATATATCATAGTTCTACATCAAAATATTGCAGGATTACTGAACAAATCAGATGAACTTTGTATTAATTTGGAAGAACTCAGTGATAATGGTAAATCTGTCGACGCTATATGCATAACAGAACACTTCATGATGTCGGGACATGAGAGTAACTTGAGTATACCCAACTACATTCTGGCTACATCTTATAGTCGGGTCAATAGTAAAAGAGGAGGAAAGTGCATATTGCTGAAAAAAGAACAAAGATTCAGGACATTGTCAGAACTAAAAAATTTTTGTATTCCATGTATTTTTGAATGTTGTGCAGTTGAACTGCTAGACCATAACGTTGTTATTATCTGTGTCTACAGAATACCTAAACAAAATAATGTGTATACGTTTTTTGAAAGGTTGGAAAAGTTTTCGATTTATATAGCTAAACTAAATTGTAAATTTCTAATCGCTGGTGACTTTAATATAGACATTCTAAAAAATAATAATGTAACTCTAGATTTTGAATGTATACTATTGAACTATAATTTAAAATTAGCACTACGTAAACCGACGAGATTCGCTAATCAGACCTGTATTGACAATTTTGCGCATAATTTTAATAAGGTATGTAAAACTGATATTTTAGAATTAGGCCTATCAGATCATACAGCTCAAATAATACAAATTCCTGTAAATAAAAAACCAACCATTACACATTGGCGTTTATTGAAACGTGATTACAGCGCTTATAATATTCAAAAATTTCAAGAGTGTATTAAAACTTTATCTTTCTCTGACATATACAAGACTGATGACACAAATGTAGCTTACAAATACTTTATAGATGAATTCAAACTCTTCTATGACCTTTGTTTTCCAAAAACTTTAGTGACAATTAATGTTATTGACAAGCCAAAATGGGTGTCACGAGGAATTAAGGTCTGTAGTAGGAAGAAAAAGGATTTGCTATGGAAAGTCAGATTAAAACCTACAAGAGATAATGTGAGTAAATACAAAACCTACTGCAAACTGTTTAAAAAAATCATAGCATTAACAAAACGTGCACAAAACAACCATAATATTAAATCATCAAGCAATAAATGCAAAACGGCGTGGAAAATTATAAATAAAACTAGAATCAACATCCCAAAAGAACATATCGATACCATCGAAATTAATAATCACGAAATCATTACTGATCCTACTAAGATAGCAAACGCATTTAATAATTATTTTGTAGACAAAGTCAAGCCCATTCCAAACGCTGGAAAAAATTAAACTGCATTCATAAATAATCGATTAAACTCAATGTTTCTTGCACCCAGTACACCCCAACAAATCTCTAATATAATTAAGAGCCTCAAAAACACAAACAGTGTAGGATACGATGAAATTTCTATCAAAGTTATAAAAGCGGTACATGATAATGTCAGTCAACATCTTAGCCATATGGCTAAGATGTTGACTGACATTATCATGTTCCTAAAAAGTTTCCTGTTAATATTGCTAGATTGATAATATTATCAATCTAGCAATATTAACAGGAAACTTTCTAAGTGATCTAAAACTATCGATAATAAAACCCTTATTCAAGAAAGCTAACAAACAGTTGATGGAAAACTACAGGCCCGTTGCACTGTTATGTATATTTTCAAAAATCATTGAAAATTATGTTTACGGTTAAATAAATAGCTACCTTGAAATAAATAAAATTTTGTGCACCGAACAAAAAGGCTTTCGTCGTAATAAAAACTATAAATATGGCCATTTATGATTTTATTCAAAACGTGATAGGCCACATCGATAAAAAATCTCCAGTTTGTGCAATCTTCTGCGATATGACGCAAGCATTTGATTACGTTGACCACTTGGTTCTAATTAATAAACTCCACGCCTACAGAATTAGAGGAAATGTTTTAAATTTATTACAATCTTACTTAACTGACCGTGAACAGATAACAGAAATAACTAAATTGAATCTTAAAACAAAAAATCAAGAAACATACACGTCAAAGAAGCGATATGTATCATATGGTGTTCCCCAGGGTAGTGTACTGGGGCCACTCTTATTTATCATATACAGGGTGGAATTTTGTAATGCCACCTGCAGGGAAAGTACTCTTAATACTGCAGATAGAAAGTTTTACTCAAAGGAAACATTCCTTTATTTTTGAATAGAAAGCAAACTGCATTCAAAGATTTTCGAAAATTCTCTTCTCCCACACCCGGGAATCGAACCGGCTAAAATCTGAAAAAATATACCCTGTACTTTTATTGCATCGATCGTTATAACATGATAAATTAAATGAAAGGAAAACCAGGAAATCTGAAGTTACAAATTCAATGAGTCAAGTTAAAGCTCTTTAACTAACATCCAGTTTTTGTAATGCAGACTTCTTTGCGACATAGCTGCGTGTATGAGGTAATTTAAATATGGAATGTTAGATTAAAATTTGAAAATTAGATTGTCATAGTTGTTATTCACATTTGATTGTTTTTACAACTCATTTCACATTTTGTCTCACGGTGAAAATGGCTTATCAAGAACAGTTTGATTTAATGGAAGCTTATTTTTTAAATAACAAAAACGTGAATCTAGCTCTGCGGTGGTATGGAGAGAGATATCAAGACCGACAGGCACCAACTCGGTTTGTATTGAAAAGAATGGTAGAAAATTTAAAGAATACGGGTTGTTTCACTCTGTGACTGTGGTAACTCTGTGATAGAAGAAGTTACACATGCAAAATTCTTAGGTATCACTATAGATAGTAAACTAACTTGGAAACATCACACAGAGGAAATCTGTAAACGCCTTAGTAAATCTCCATATTTATTATTCCAATTGTCAAGGAAAGTAAATACTGACACTCTTATAACAGCCTATCATGGATTGGTCGCTTCTACTTTAAGATATGGTGTTATTTTTTGGGGACAGTCAACTAATAAAGAACTTATATTCAGAATGCAAAAAAGATGTATACGAGCAATGTTTGGTCTAAGAACAACGGATAGTTGCGTAAATTACTTTAGACAATCAAAAATTCTAACTTTACCATCTTTGTACATTTTAGAAACAGCACTTTTCGTAAAAACAAATCCGCATTTTTTTCAGAAATTTTCAGACGTGAAAAGAACCCCAATTCGTTTTCAATATCAGAATTTGTTGTGTCCAATCAAGTGCAAAACTGCCTTACTGAAAAAGAGCTTCTTTGGTAGGGCACCCATTATCTATAATAAAATACCTGATGTTGTTAAATGTTTACCTTTAACCAAATTTAAAAAGTCCGTTCAGGGGTTTTTACTGGAAAAGTGCTATTACAGCGTAGATGACTTTTTGAATGATAATCTTCTGCAATAGAATTTGGAATGTGTACCTGTGTTATTATTTTTTCTAATCTGTAGTTTACTTGAATTTAAATTGTTGACATTTTAATTTAATCCTGTTTTTTTTTTCCTTTGTAAGTCATTGTTTTAATCTGTATTTTACTTAAATTGAATTTAAATTGTTGACATTTTAACTTAATCCTATGTTTTTTTTTGTGACTCATTGTATTAATTTATTATTAACGATTTTATAATTATCATTTGTAATAGTTGTCTTAATGCGACTAATTTTGTACGCCATGATTGGCAAAACATGTAGCTACCTCTTATTATTTTTAAGACCTGTATAATTCTGCACTCATGTTTTACAAAATAAATATCTTGTATCTTGTACCTTGTATCTTCAAGAAGAGACGGCAAACTATTCAGCAAAACTATTTCGATTTTGAACTAGATGTTTTAACATACTTTGAATCATTTCCAAAGGCTTCAAGTAGAGATGCTGCCGATGAATTAGGAACAACCCATACTCGCGTACTTAAAGTGCTGAAAAAGTATAAGTATAAATGCTATCGTGAAGGTCGGTTGGTGCAAAAATTGCATATTGGGGATCGTGACAGACGATTACAATTTTGTGAAAACATGCTTGGAGAAATTGACCAAAACCCTAATTTTTTGGGTAACATTGTATGGTCTGACGAAACCAACTTCAGCAATAATGGCATGTACAATCGCCGCAATAACCATTATTGGTCTCGAGTGAATCCTGTTCGTGTTCATGAAACTAACAATCAAGTAAGATTTTCTTTCAACGTTTGGTGCGGAATTATGAGAAATAATGTAGTGTTAGTCAACGTGTACGAAGGTCATTTAAACACTGTCAAGTATATTGAAATACTGGATCTCTTATGAAACGAGTTAAATGGTTTCCCCGAGGAAGAGTGAAACCAAATAATTCTACAGCAAGATGGTGCTCCAGCACATAACAGCAGAATCACTACTGCCTACATTAATAACCATTTTAATACCTGGATTGGTACAAACGGCACAATCAGATGGCCTGCGAAATCGCCAGATCTCACCCCATTAGATTTTTTTTGTGGGGATATGTAAAAAATCAAATTTACATGAAATCTTATGCGAATGACAACGAGTTGAGAGTTGAAGTTCAGAATACGATTTATAATATTCACCACAACACTTTATTAAAGGTTACTAGAAATGAATTCGTTAAAAGAATAAATTTGTGTATCCAAGAGAATGGAGCCCATTTCGAGCAACTAATTAGTTAGTTTACCATTTTTTGTAAATAATTAAATTAATTTAAGATTTCCTGGTTTTCCTTTCATTTAATTTATGTTTGTTAGAGAGATTTCATCCTTATAATTGACCCTAACGATCGATGCAATAAAAGTACAGGGTATATTTTTTTCAGATTTTAGCCGGTTCGATTCCCGGGTGTGGGAGAAGAGAATTTTCGAAAATCTTTAAATGCAGTTTGCTTTCTATTAAAAAATAAAGGAATGTTTCCTTTGAGTAAAACTTTCTATCTGCAGTATTAAGAGTACTTTCCCTCCAGGTGGCATTACAAAATTCCACCCTGTATATAAATGACCTGCCAAATGCTACGACTCAGCTTATGACACTATTTGCTGACGACAGTACTGTTACAATAGCATGTAAGGATAAAGAACAATATAATTTTGACATAAGTAATTCACTGACATCTGTAATTTCATGGTTAGATAATAATAATTTGAAAATTAACTTGACTAAAACAAATATAATGCATTTTGGACAACGATCGCAAAATTCTCTAAACGTCAAATTAACTTATAAAAATGACAAGATGTGATAGCTTGCAGAATCACAGCAAATCTGCGTATTAGGTGTATTATCTAATCCAGTGATCGCTGCAGTTTTATCAGGAAATTCAAAAAACCGCCTTGCTGTGTTCCCGTTGTTAGTTGTGCCTGATCCTTGCTTAACGATGTCAATCAAAAGGTTGAGATCATCTTTGAATCGATCTTGAATGAGATTTTTTCGTGAATGCAATAACTCTTGATGACCTTCTCCTCTTGCAGACCACTTTTTGAAGTCGAGACGATACGCTATGTGTAGAAGACATTCCATCACATTAATGCGGGCATGAAGTGATGATAATCCGAACTCATACACACCAGAGGAAATGGTTTTTGACGCAATGACATCTAACTTATTCATTTCTGTAGGCTTAGCCAAACACAGGTAGCAGGCCGCATTTGACTTAGCTTCAGACAGATATGTACAAATGCCGTCAATCATTGTCATCATTAATTTGTGACTAATTTCATGTCCTTGACATTTTGAGGGAACGAGAGCTTCAATTTCGTTATCCATTGCAGTTTTTTCATTTATGACAACGTCTTTGGTTTCTTTCACAAAACTAAACTGGACTGGACGGCAATACCTAGGTGAGCAGGGTTTTGGATTCACCCATACGGTATCACCGTCAGCTGTCAACTTTAATGGAACCAAAGAGGTCATAAATATGCTGGAATCATCTTGACCACTCTCTATGTTTTGCTTATATTATCTACTTTGGTTAGATGCACCGTCAAATCCCCACTTTGATATTAATATCAATTGTTTATCTTGTATCGCATCAGGACTACGAATAGTTAAAATCTAGTAACGCTTGTAGTGCAATCTTAGCAGATGAATCCGTTACAGTCACAAATGTCTTCGGAGGGTAGCACTGTAGCTTAGCTTTTTGCACTTTATAGTAAGACGGATATATCTCCTTTGAACCTTCTCGAATAGTCGTTTCCCTTAATGTGATATATTGCCATTTCGATAGTTTTAATGAAAGTAGCAAACCCAGTGCTTTTTCTGGTGAAAATATTGTTGAAGGAGCTGGTTTGTTCAACATTTCCTTGATTTTTGCTGCTGCTTCTGGATTTTGGAGCATATGTTCAATAACAGATGCAATATCCTCACGACCATCTCCTTTCAAAAGTGATGCAGCTGAATAAGCTACTTCATTAGGGTCATCGCCTATATGTTCATCAGATCGTCTCTTCTTCTGCTTGTTACTTAGATCTTCAAACGGTTTTCGAGATCTTTTTGTCATCGTTGAAGTTGATTTCATTGTTGAAGTTGATGGTACAAGTTCAGGTACAGGTTCAGTAGAAATATTTTCACTTGTTGATTCTTGAATGAGCAAATTGGTTTGCACGCAGTTTGGCCAGTCAATATTTGCCTCAAGCCAATTACTGTAATCACGTCTAAAAACTTCACTTTTCCTGTGGGATCGTAACCATCTCTTTTGAACTGCCCATGTAAATCTTCAACAAAATTCTTTCACGGTAACACTGTCTTCATCTGAAAGGCTAGAGCCCAGTCGAATAACAAGTGTGTTGAACAATATTTCATGATCGAAAGACGAAGCATCCTGATTGCTCAGAATAACAAACAAATCCAAATTTGTAATAATGCTTTCCATTATTCACGATCACTGAGTATAAAGACACGGTAGGATAGATGTTAGTATTAGAAATGCTCTAAATGAACTGAAGTTGTGAATCCAATGTTTGACTATTTATTGTTATTGACTAATGATGGTATCACATTTATCTAATTACTTTCATTAAGTTAATCCTGCACTAATTGCTAAATTAGCGAGTACCCCAAATTATTTTGGTACGTATCCTTTTAACTAGGTATATAGGTATTAAGTTTTATTAATCATTAGCTAATGTGGACTTGAGGCATTAGACAAGATTACGTATTACGTAATTCATAATTACCATGTCATTTCAAATAAGTAGGTAATACGACTTTGTGATTTCTTAGAATGATTTGGTCTAAGCATAAAAAATATTGTAAATTACACTTGGTATAGCCATATTTAAGCATTAAAATGTATCATATACTTTTATTTTTTTATTTTGAAGATTTATAAAAAAGAAATCGCAAGTGATGCCGCGATATTAAGAATGTCAAAAATTTACAAATAAATAGTACTATAACAGTGTGCAAGGATATAACGGCCAACCTTGCGATTCCAGAGATATCCTCATTTTTCATGTCAGCTCCATACATTTTTTTCTTATAAAAATTATAACTCTTCCATTTGTGCACACAATTACTTCATATGACATTTTATAGAACAGTAATGATCAGCAGAAGTCATTTCCAGCAAAAAAATAACATTTAAGAAATCGAGATCCTATGTCTTGTACAGCCGATTTTCGATCCACCGTGCGTCGCGCTGTTTATTTCCGCGTATGCACCGATCGTCCGCCCGGTGATAGTTATCGTATGTAAACATGTACGAATATTCTAATGCAGAGTACCTCTCAATGTTGCGATTTTATATCCTGTCTGGTGAAAACATAGCCAGTGCGAGGCGAATGTACGCAGAAGAAGAACATCTTCAGTCGCTGCGAAGGAACGGTATCCCTGCTCCTCAAATTCCCAGCACTTCCCTCATATTACGGACGTATCAGCGGTTACTAATCATTTAAATCAATTTCTGTCGGAAAGATACCAGTGTGTAAGAATAGGAAATTGCACTAGCTCTTATCTTCCTATTACATACGGAGTTCCCCAGGGCAGCATTTTGGGACCTACCCTCTTTCTCGTTTATATAAACGACCTCACGAACCTATCTATACCCCAAGGCGAAATAATCTCTTACGCAGATGACACTGCTCTTATATTCAACGCCGACAATTGGGATGAGGTATTTAACGTTGCACAATGTGGACTTGATCTCGTAAAGGAATGGCTACAAAATAATTTACTTACACTAAACTAAGTGATAAAACTAAATACTTGACTTTCACCATACGAAATCCACCTAAACTGCTTACTACAAAACATTGCCTTATTTCTCACAATTGTCCTGGAATAGATAACTGAAATTGTGTACCTCTAGAACGTGTCAACAATGTGTCAAAATATTTAGGATTAATTATAAACCATAATTTATCCTATAAGGCACATATTAAAGCTTTGTCGGGACGAGTACGAAAACTAATTTATATCTTTAAAACTTTGCGACATGTTGCTGATCTCAAATTATTAAAACAAGTTTATTTCTCTCTTTGTCAATCCATTATTAATTACGGCATAATTGTATGGGGAGGAGCTACCAAAACTACTCTAAAAGGCCTTGAGATAGCTCAGCATGCAATACTAAAAGTTTACACTTTCCGTCCAATTCGCTTTCCCACAAACATTTTGTACAACTCATGCGAAGTCCTTACAGTAAGACAATTGTTCTTACTCAACATTGTACTAAAACAACATGGTGAACTTATATATGATACTGATCTCACAAAGAAACGCAGAAAACATGACGTTGTGGTCCGCATACATAAACCTAAAACCTCTTTCATAAAGAGATTCTTCGTCTTTCTAGCACCACATGTGTATAATAAAATTAATAAATCCATAAATATTTTTTCTCTTAACAAATTCCATTGTAAAAAGAAGGCATATGAATTTTTAATGAAACTATCATACGAAGACACTGAAAAATTTATTCAAATAATCAGTTAATATTTTTGTTTGTATATCTATATATATGTATATTCACTCTACTCCTGTGCATTTATCATGTAGACATATGTATACATTTACACTTACACACACACACACACTCACCCTCTCATCCTCACACACAAATCCTCACACACACACACAAAAAATTGTTAGTAATTTAAGTTTAGTTTACCTTAATTTCTTATTTCTCTTTGATTTGTAATGGTCCTAAACACTTGTTTCTTGCTAATTTAGGTTACCTAGTGTATTGTTTCTGAGGGGAAACGGCGCTGTTAGCTGAGATACAGGCTCACGCCTAGTTCAGCTGCGGATGTTCATTCTCTTATTTATAATTAAACTGTAAGCCTAATATTTGTAAGAATGTACTGTACCTACCTACTGTTTTTTAAGAAATAAATATCATTATTATTATTATTATTAAATAACCCTCCTTTTTGCTGCGCCGTAGTCGGGTAACAAACGGGTCATCTCGACCTTGGACGGTTTTGTTAGTGATGGCACAGTGATGGGTAATGGCACTCCCTTTTACAAATCCATTAATACATTGCATGATTTGATTACTTGCATAATAAACACCAATGTACCTTACCTAATTTAAAATCAACTTCGCCTAATATTTCATAACCTCACTTTATGTCAATTTCTATGAAATAATAAGTTAGTAGCTAATGATAATCTAACGAATACTTAATAATTGTAAGAAAGAGTGGTTAACTTAAAACCTTCGAAATACCTACAGATTAATGTATTACTAATCATTCCATTTAGTCAGTGATTGTGTAAGAATACTACCTAAACAGGTTTATTTAAATTTTGCAAAACAGACCAACTCACCATGGATAAATAATCATTGTCTCTGAAAGGTACCTACCTGAAGACCGCTGTAAAAATTTCAGGTAGCGGTAGCGGTTTTTAGGTAGGTACCTTTCAGAGACAAAGATTATTTATCCGTGGTGAGTTGGTCTGTTTAACAAAATTTAAATAAACCTGTTTGTAAACGGCAACACTGTGTGCGTTTCGCTCGCACGTTTACTTTCATTCATGCGCGATCGCAGCCTACGCCGCGCGCCGCGCCGTTTACTATCTCCTATTTTGGCTATTATTAGTTTTATGCACGGGCCGTAGGTTGGATAGTTTTCATGATTTTTTTAGGAAATTCCGAACCTTGTCAATCTCAATGTTACTAAGCAAATATTCTCAGGTATGTCTTCTGTTCCTCTTACACAACACACCTTAATATTCTCGAGACGGTAAAAAATGTCATCCGGTATAAATACTGTCTTCCTCAAACCACGGTCTCCTCTTAAATCTGTATAAGGATATGATAAAGAGTCTTATAATGCCATTATTAAAGATTTTACATCCCCCAACCATCAAATTGTTGTGCTTTTTCTAATAATCATGACAATGAAAAAATATGACGCAAAATTTTCCATAAACGATTTTCTTTCTGCATTACAAAATCTCTCTCAGTTTAACATTTCACCGCTCAACGTTGCCCCATCTTTCAATGTATCTCAATCCATCCATAATGGACAACACATCCAACATAATCCAGTGGAACTGCCGCAATCTAGTAAACAAAAAGAGTGATGTTATATGTCTTTTACACAAATATTAGCCATTTGTCTTTGCTTTAGCAGAGACTTGGCTCAAATCTAATCATATTTTTAAAATTATCAGTTATTTCACCATTAGAGAGGATAGATCTGATGGGTATGGTGGAGTAGCTATACTTATCAAGAATTCTATCCCTTTCTCTATAATTACATTACCTCCTCGTAGTGAGGAAGGAAAAAATTCAATTGTAGCTATATTTTTGTTTGTACGTGTTCTTTAGACCCCCAGGAACATTCATCACCACTAACATCTGCCTTGCTATGAAAAATAAAAAAAATAGGGTTTTTTCCCCACCTCAAAGCATCCCCAATATTAAAAGTAATCAAAAAATAAATATTCAAAATTTAACCTAGAAAATCGTCTCTCGGGGGTTTTCCGGGTCGCTGATTACGAATCCGAGGTCAAAATCGAGTGAGGGTGGTTGCACCCCATTAGAACCACTCGTAGAAGTAACAGATGAAAAACTGAAAAAAAAAATGATTTTCCTTCTTCATTCGTTGGCCCTATTCCGCTACGTGTAACTTCTCCCTAAGACTACGCCATCGATGAAAAAGGCATACTATAATATCGTGGGGGTATAAAAGTATGGCATGTAGCTCCCTCCCTTTCATAAGCAAGAACTATGTACGTCACGGACTTCAGAGGAAGGCAAGCAGATGAAGAGGGAATTTTTAAACATAAATATTGATATTTTCACTACGAAAATCTCATACTTTTGTAATTGGTCTTAAAATTCTTGACCAGCAACCCCAAAACGAGACGATTTCCGAAGTGAATTTTTTTTTTTTGTCTGTCACTTCTAGGGATGATTGTAATGCAACCACCCTCACTCGATTTTTGATCTCGGATTCGTAATCGGCAATGAATGAATGAATGAATGAATGAATGAATGAATGAATGAATGAATGAATGAATGAATGAATGAATGAATTGTTTATTCTGTAAATAGGATATGAGAATCACTTTTACACGTCATATTAAAAAATAAGCTAGATGGAGTCGACATTTCCTATCTGACTGCCCCTGAGAAGAAATGGCGAAACAAACAACTCCGAAAACCCCCGAGAGAGGATTTCCGAGGTGAAATATGGATTTTTTTTATTTTTTTTCCATCTTTATCACTTCTAGGGGTAGTTTTAATGGGTGCAACAACCCTCACTCGATTTTTGATTTCGGATTCATAAACAGCGACCCCGAAAACCCGCGAGACGATTGCCGAGGTGAGATTTTGAATTTTGATTTTTTTTATTACTTTTACTATTGGAGCTTGAGGGTTTTTTTTTTTGGGTGTGAAATCATCAAATATCTTCTCCCGCTCTGGGCGGAGCGGGAGGGTGTGTCAGACTCTTACTGACTAAAAACCACCCGTATTCCTTCCTGTTGCCTGTGTTGCCAGGGGCCTCGGTGACCCATTAGTACCTTCCCGCGACCCCGGTAGCTTGAGGGTTGGGAAAACTACCCTATTTTTTTCATTTTTCATAGCAAGGCAGATTAGTGGTGATGAATGTTCCTGAAGGTATAAAGAATACGTACAAATATTTTTTTTTTAAATCGGACCTGCTTATCAACTTGTTCACATTTTCCGGCTTATTAAGTGGACTATAAGCTAAATAAAATATACATATTTGTACGATAATTTAAGGCGGAAGTGATTTAATTATGTTCTAGTTGAGACGCACAATGGGAAAAAATGTTACTGAGTTTGAAAGCGTCACCGTCGGGTTGAGCTTGACACATAAAGCATGGAGAAACGCGTCTTTTGCCAGGTACCTACGTAAATGTGACTTCAGGCATTAATCATTCAATAGAGACAATCATCCAAGACAATTAGCTCATTAGCTCCATCTAAATCACCAACGTACAAAAACGAGTGTGATTTCAATTCAGAGCATTAGAGTTGCCTGTAGTATAGGTACATTCAAATATATACATTAAAAATAATATTGTTGCACAATAAACATTCATAAATTGTGTTCATTTAATGATCAGTTCAAGTCTTCTTATTGCAGACGTATATACAAGTTTCCTTCTAAAGTTGGAGCATGCAAGGAAGTATATGCTGGAACATATCCTCCTATGTACACTACTCCTGCATATAACTATTTCTAGTAAGTTCCAATATTTTAAAATTACTATTTTTATAAGGTAATCTATAGTTTCTATACTTAATATTTATATGTTCTAAAGTAACTCTGTCTGTCTGTATGTTACCGTTTCACGCCTAAACCACTGAACGGATTTCGATAAAATTTCGAGAAGGACATTTGGGTTCTTGTTGGCTACTTATTGACTTAAAAAATGGTCTTATAGGAATCTCCTATAACACCCGATATAGGGGACGAAAGTTTGTATGGGAAATCAGTTTGTATGGAAAATGGGAAAGCATTTTTTAAGTTAGGGATATGAAAATTTAAATGTATGCTAAAAGGTAAGAAATAAAAAAGCCGTGAATCAGCGTTTTTGTAAAATCGGGGATTATTTTACAAAAACGCTGAATCGCGTATTTTTTACTTTTTCGAGGGGTTAAAATAGGGGAAGATTTTAAAATTCACAGGTTCAGTCAGCGGTCATAATATCAGCAACAATTTAATGATCATGTTCCCATGAAAGTAGCAATGCGTACGTCTGTTTGTGTGATGACGTGTTTTACACAAAAAAAAAATACACTAGAAAAATCGTGGTGTCCCACAAATACATTTTTTTATATTTAATTTTTTCATATTGTTTTTGTGTAAGTCAGTCTTTATAGCACAAGAACATTTAAATATCGGATTCAAGTAATAAATGCCCTAAAAATATATATATATTTAAAGATTTTTGAGCGTCGTGGGACATATGAAATGTTCACTTCGTATATTTGATTCGAAGAGGAAATTTCCTTTTTACCTACTTTTAAGGTAGTAGAATTTAATTTTTTGTGTTCATGCCTCGGGAAGCACGTTAAGCTGTTCGTCCCGGCTGTCATTCGTGTATCTTTGACAGTCGTTACAGGTCGTCAGAAGCTCGAAAGCCTGACAACCAGTCTTACCAAAGGGTATCGTATTACCCAGTAACTGGGTTGTGGAGGTCAGATAGGCAGCAGTCGCTCCATGTAAAATACTGGCATTCAGCTGCATCTGGTTACACTGGAAGCCGACCCCAACGTAATTGGGAATAGGCTTGGCAGATGATGATAATGATGACACGAATTTAGTTTCCAATTGTTTAAAATGCCATTGTGGTCTATAACGTGATACAATTACGGATTATTATTTTAGCAAAAATATGTATTTAAATGTCCTATGAAAATCGGAGTACCGGAAATTCCGGTTGTGTCACAATAATTCCGAAAACCTGCCCAGGAAAAATCTACTATTTAGTATTTATTTTGCGTTCCTGGCAACATTTTGACAGTCACATTTGCAGATCAAGCGTCAGTTTGTGAATAATCTGTGAAGAATCACGAAGTGTTAAGCACATCGACGTGTAGAAAAACTGTTCTGGGTAGTGACAGGATCTTCTTCATGGTCTGTCTTGTGTTATTTAAAGGCCCTTTATACATTACGATACTCGCAAGAGACGATACTTCAGTCGCATACCAATAAAATACTTGTTCGCTACTAGAGGTTGGTACATTAAGCTACTGAAAATAAAAACAAAAATCATCATTTGCGTTTGTAGTGCACACCGCTGCACGTTTTTAAATATGTCGAGTGATTTAAAATTCATTATATCATTTATTTACATAACTAAATTACAAGATGATTATTAACATTAACTAAATTCATTTATATTTCAAATTTCTCCGCAAACGTCAGTAATATCTAAGTATCTTTTCTCATATATTCACGCAATTTAAAGTTATAACAGACATGAATATATTTGTTTCTTAAAGAAATTTTATATTGCCGCTATTTTGCTGAGATTCGTAGATGACGAGACGCGCGGGCGACGACACGGCGCGCGGCGGGTATCGCGAGACTAGTAGCGGATGCGTAGGATACCGTAATCAACATACAAATGTATGTGAGATACCTCTCGGCGACTTATCTTCGAGACTCACGTAGGATACTAGATAGTCGTCTGTAGGTAAGTATCGTAATGTAAGAATGGCCATCATCATCAATCATCTAACAATTAATATCAGATAACCAAAGTTAATCAAACTGAATTTAAATGAATGTAATTACTAATTAAATGAAAACGTTACGTCCCGTCACGTGACTTACTACCGGAATAATTTCGTGTCTGGAACTGGAATAGAGTATTTGACTGTTCTTTTTAAATTTGATTTTTGAAGCCTAGTAGAAAATTAAGCTACACTAAAAAAAAATTGTTTAAATACCTAAAAAAATGGCGAAGTTGTTTGCGTTTTAAAGTCTACGCTAGACAAAAACAGCACTACTAGCATCTGACGTTACAACACAGGAGAGCCAGAGCAACTTCGCACCGTTAAGTACATTTATCGTTTTGTGTGACAAAGATAGAACAACTCGGCACACCTAGTTCCATTTGTCGATGAGTTCCAGTAGCAGTCACCAAAGTACACCTTCAGGTCACTCCATCAAGTCCGGAGGTAAGGTCTCATCATAACTATCAAAACGAGCCCAAACTCGGCACCCCTAGTTCTACTGGTCCACGAGTTCCAGTAGCAGATACCGAAGTACACCTTCAGGTCACTCCATCAAGTCCGAAAGTAAGGTCTCATCATAATTATCAAAACGAGCCCAAACTCGGCACACCTAGTTCTACTAGTCGACGAGTTCCAGTAGCAGTCACCTAAGTACACCATCAGGTCAGTCCATCAAGTCCGTAGTTAAGGTCTCATCATTACTATCAAAAGAAGCCTAAACTCGGCACCCCTAGTTCTACTGGTCCACGAGTTCCAGTAGCAGACACCGAAGTACACCTTCAGGTCACTCCATCAAGTCCGGAGGTAAGGGCTCATCATTACTATCAAAACGAGCTCAAACTCGGCACCACTAGTTCTACTGGTCGACGAGTTCCAGTAGCAGATACCGAAGTACACCTTCAGGTCACTCCATCAAGTCCGAAAGTAAGGTCTCATCATAACTATCAAAACGAGCCCAAACTAGTTCTATTCGTAGACGAAGTTCCAGTAGCAGTCACCGAAGTACACCTTCAGGTCACATCATCAAGTCCGGAGGTAAGGTCTCATCATAACTATCAAAACGAGCCCAATCTCGGCACACCTAGTTCTATTCGTCGACGAAGTTCCAGTAGCAGTCACCGAAGTACACCTTCAGGTCACACCATCAAGTCCGGAGATAAGGTCTCATCATAACTATCAAAACGAGCCCAAACTCGGCACACCTAGTTCTACTAGTCGACGAGTTCCAGTAGCAGTCACCTAAGTACACCAGTCCATCAAGTCCGTAGGTAAGGTCTCATCATTACTATCAAAAGAAGCCCAAACTCGGCACCCCATCATTCTACTGGTCGACGAGTTCCAGTAGCAGTCACCGAAGTACACCTTCAGGTCACACCATGAAGTCCAGCGGCGGTAAGGTCTCATCATAACTATCAAAACAAGCCCAATCTCGGCACACCTAGTTCCATTCGTCGACGAGTTCCAGTAGCAGTAAATGAAGTACACCTTCAGGTCACTCCATCAAGTCCGAAGGTAATGTCTTATCATAACTATCGAAACAAGCCCAAACTCGGCACACCTAGTTCTATTCGTCGACGAGTTCCAGTAGCAGTCACCGAAGTACACCTTCAGGTCACACCATCAAGTCCAGAGGTAAGGTCTCATCAAAACTATCAAGACGAGCCCAAACTCGGCACACCTAGTTCTATTCGTCGACGAGTTCCAGTAGCAGTCAGCGAAGTACACCTTCAGGTCACACCATCAAGTCCGGAGGTAAGGTCTCATCATAACTATTAAAACTTGCCTAAAGTCCACAGCCCACATCTCTCTACTAGTAGAGAGCTTCCAGTGCCTAGGAGTCACTGAAGTATTTGTATCTAAGAATTATTTAGTAAAATTATAAAGAGCAATACGAAATATTTTTTGTAAGTACGAATATAACGAAATAAAAAAAAAAACTCAAAGTATCAAAATTAGTTCACTTGACTACTATTCCCGCAGCTTACCGTACGTACACTTGTGGGTGTGACCCTTGTCAATGTAGTAGTTGGATTCTATACCTATTAATTTTGCAAACGTGTCCTTCTATCCTATTATACAACGCCATGGTTAGGCGTTGTATAAAAATATAATAAACCTGAGTTAACCTGACAGATTTCATTAAGCAGCGAACGATACCTCGAAGCGCACCCATAATAGAAGATAGTTTAGATCTTAGTTTATCTAGGTGCGGCTGCCACGTCAGATTTTTATCTAGATGGAGACCAAGATGCTTTTCTAAATCAATTTTGGTTAATGGTTCGTTATTTATACACAGAGTTGAGTGATTACCGACTTTTTAACAGAGAGCAAGTGAGTTATATGTTAACAGTGAGCAAATTGTCTTGGAACCATCTAGAAAGAGTATCTAAATTTTGCTGCGCTTGTTTAAAGATGTGATCGATATTGTTGTCAAACAAAAATAAGCTGGTGTCGTCAACATATAGTATTATGTCATCTGAGACAGATTTAGTTTGTGTATATCGTTTATATACACTATAAAGAGTAAAGGGCCAAGAATGGTGCCTTGCGGTCCACCGTCGATTAAAGTTTCGCAGTTACTTTGCATATCACCAATCCGAACAATTTGCTTTCTATTAGAGATATACGGCCGAAACATGTCGTGGGCAGTTCCCCTGATGCCGATATCATACAGTTTTTGGAAAGCAAGCTATGGCTAATTGTATCAAATGCTTTTTTTAGGATGTTTTTCATCACTATTGTTTTTCAGGTTTGTCACGAGGTCGATTGTTGCAGTGAACGTGTTGGATTTTGCGCGGAAACCATATTGTTTTTTAGAGAAAAAGTTGAGTTTTGAGATAATTATCCAAACGGTAATGTATCATAGATTTTAGAAATTATCGGGAGGACTTTGAGAGAATCGGGGAAGAAGCCGTTTTGTTAAAAATAGCTAATACACATTGTTAGTTTATTTAATATTAAGTTTTTGTAGCATTTTTTGGTTTTAGAATTGAGATTATCTACGATTTTGCTTACTTCCTCTTCCGTAGTTGGAGTTAAATATAGTTCGTATGAACTAGACTTTGAGACCGTGCTTGGCTGCGTTTGTGTATAAGTTACGATTTTATTTGCTGGATTAAACCCTATAGTGGCAATGAAGGTGTTGAAAAACCAGGCCACTCAGAAGGTATTGCGAAAAAAAGTTTTTATGTATGAGAGACTGGCCAGTTATAATCTATTTCGAAAATATGATTATTTGTAAGTAAAAATAGGTACGTTCCAATTCCAAAATTTCCCTCCACATTGTTTGCGAGCTAATTTAAAATATTGTGTCTCAAAATGAATCTGCGCCGGGAACATTTTCGCGCTATGATTTTTTACGATTTCAAGTGTCGCCTCAAACCGGACGAATTGTACGATAGACTTCACATAGCATTCATGGATGAAGGCCCTTCTAAGGCAACCGTGTATCGTTGGTTTAACGAATTCAAGCACGGTCGACTAACTTTTGGGGGATGAAGAAAGAAGTGGTCACCCTTTGACGGCTGTTACGGAAGAAAACGTGCTAGCAGTGAAAAATTTAATCCATGACAATAGGCGAGTTACGTATCAAAAGATTCAGCACATATTGCAGGGTGAATCGGGAAGCCTTCACGAAATTCTACACGTGCATCTTCACGTGAGGAGGATAGTTTCACGCTGGGTACCGCACGACCTCACCGATGCTCAGAAGCAGGCCCGGGTGGAATGGTTCCGTGATATGATAAACAAATTTGAAGCAGGCTAGTCTCGACGTGTTTACGACATCATTACAGGTGATGAGTCTTGGATTTATCAATACGATCCAGAAACGAAGCGCCAGTCGACCGTTTGGGTGTTTCAAAACGAATCAACGCCTACTATAGTGAAGCGATCTAGAAGCGGGGGGAAGATTTTGATCGCGAGCTTTTTCAATTTGACTGGCTACTTAGTGTCAATTCCTTTACGGAACCAAACAAGCATCAACGCTGAATGTTATACTACCAAATGCTTGGCAGAAGTTTTTTCTGTTGTGAGCAACAAGCGACCAAACACAGGCCTCCGCGGGCTACTGCACCATCACGACAACGCGCCGCGCTCAAAACGAGGGACTTCCTGAACAGCACGCTGGTCACCCTCCTTACAGTCCTGCCTAGCACCGTGTAACTTACTTTTTATTCCAGAAAATAAAAAATCAACTCAAAGGGATACAATTTTTGTCGCTAGAAGATGCGCTGTCAACGTTCGAGCAGGCAGTTGTAAATGAGGTGTCTACGGCGGACTGGTGAAAGTGTTTCGAAAACAAGTTAGTGTTAGGCTAGTGGAGACTACTTTGAAGAGATTTAATAAAAAAATATTACCTATAGATCATTTTTTATTAATTTCGTAAAACTTTTTGAGTGTCCCACGTAATTACATATTCTAGATTTCTGTAATGTCTATAATTGGACCCGGTTGTGTACCTAGTTTTGAAGGAGCAGAGCACGACTTTGTTTTGTTTCCAGCTAAGTCCCCGATTAACTTCCATATCTTAGGTTTTCTTTCACAGTTTTTGAAAGCTTTGTAATATTAACAATTTTTTGTACTCTGGATTTGTTCAGGCACGGCATTTTGTAGGGCTATTAAGTCTTTTCTTATTGATTCGTTTGGATTTTCTTTGTTAATAGACTACAGCTGATTTGATTTGACTGATTTGAGCTCATGGACTCTTGTCAGCGTGGTGTCTAGTATTCGATAACTGTGTTGAAAGGGAGGAGGCCTGTCGTTGGTTGGATCTGTGGTCTACAATTTACATAAGATTGCGAGGACGACCTGGATGAGACTCGCACAGACCAAGGAAGCATGGCACAAAGGGCGGAGGCCTGTCGTTTGGTTGGATCCAATAGCCAGGTGGACGATCTACAGAAGATCGCGATGAAGACCTGGATGATACTCGCACAGACCAGGGAAGCATGGTTCAAAGGGAGGAGGCCTGTCGTTTGGTTGGATCAATAAATAGCCAGATGGACGATCTACAGAAGATCGCGAGGATGACCTGGATGAGACTCGCAGAGACCAGGGAAGGCACAAAGGGAGCAGGCTTGTTGTTGGTTGGATCAACGGCCAGGGTCGCTCTATATATATTGTCCTAATGAAAAGTTTAGTTATAAGGTATCACTACATTCATTGACTATTAGAGTTTGCCGGGTCAGCTACTTGATTATATAATTATATGTGAAGTCGATGCATCTAGAATAAAATTACTATACCTCAATAGGTAAAAAGAAGTAAAAATGAAGCAATGAAAGATAAATTAATTATGTGATAGATACATGGTGTTAACATATTTACAAACTTTGTAAAAGTACTAATATGTTTAAAAAAAAATATTGGTCAGTGTGTGGGTTAAGTGGTGGTACATAATTGATCAGCTGCAATGCCCCACACTTCTATTAAGTAGTATAGATGAGGTTTAAGGGCGCATTTGCAAATCAGACAAAATTGTGCTGTTTTTCAGTACATATTGTGACAGAATTAAACAAAATCAAATCACTACCACATATAAATTGGTTCTTCATCTTCAAAAAATAGTAACCATTTTGTTGAAAATTATTTTATTTTTTAGATAGAATGAATGATAGATAGATAGAATAGAGATAGATAGATTTTTATAATGTAAAAACGATTTTATGTTCCCATTTTTCACAAAATGAGCGATACCGGGTTGAGTTTCAGTACATTTTTTGTTTTATTATCTACTTATTTTAAGGTTTCTAAAATACTAAAAGTAGGCAGATATATTCAATTCCAAAAACTAGTACAAAAAATATCAAAATGTCACACATAGTCGCAGAAAAAATTAAAAACTGAACTTATTTTTTCACATATTTTGATATTACGGATGAATCTTAATCGGTTGCATTAGGGGCTATTTTATTTTTGTTCCTGTCTTGCTATATTGCACAAACGTTTCGAATGCAACCTCAGTCCGCGCTTGGCCGCCGTCGTGAGTGGACACTTTATCGCCTGTTAGCCGCGCCTCGTGTTGAAAAAGATCGCTGTACATGTACAAAGTATTCGATAAACCAAATTAGATACTTGATACGATGTTTTTATATTCACAGGTTTTTATAAAAATATTATTTTTCACTAAAAGTAAAGAAGATTTATAAATGCCTATTCGTCTCCGACTTGATGGAGTGACCTGATGGTGTACTTCGGTGACTGCTACTGGAACTCGTCGACCAGTAGAACTAGGGGTGCCGTGTTTGGGCTCGTTTTGATAGTAATGATGAGCCCTTACCTCCGGACTAGATGGACTGACCTGAAGGTGTACTTCGGTGTCTGCTACTGGAACTCGTCGACCAGTAGAACTAGGGGTGCCGAGTTTGGGCTTCTTTTGATAGCATTTATGAAACCTTACCTCCGGACTTGATGGACTGACCTGATGGTGTACTTCGGTGACTGCTACTGAAACTCGTCGACTAGTAGATCTAGGTGTGCCGAGTTTGGGCTCGTTTTGATAGTTATGATGAGACCTTACCTCCGGACTTGATGGAATGACCTGAAGGTGTACTTCGGTGACTGCTACTGGAACTCGTCGACCAGTAGAACTAGGGGTGCCGAGTTTGGGCTCGTTTTGATAGTAATGATGAGCGCTTACCTTCAGACTTGATGGACTGACCTGAAGGTGTACTTCGGTGTCTGCTACTGGAACTCGTCGACCAGTAGAACTAGGGGTGCCGAGTTTGGGCTTCTTTTGATAGTAATTATGAGACCTTACCGCCGGACTTGATGGACTGCCCTGATGGTGTACTGTGGTGACTGCTACTGAAACTCGTCGACTAGTACATCTAGGTGTGCCGAGTTTGGGCTCGTTTTGATAGTTATGATGAGACCTTACCTCCGGACTTGATGGAATGACCTGAAGGTGTACTTCGGTGTCTGCTACTGGAACTCGTCGACCAGTAGAACTAGGGGTGCCGAGTTTGGGCTTCTTTTGATAGTAATTATGAGATCTTACCTCCGGACTTGATGGTGTGACCTGAAGGTGTACTTTGGTGACTCCTACTGGAACTCGTCGACGAATGGAACTAGGTGTGCCGAGTTTGGGCTCGTTTTGATAGTAATGATGCGACCTTACCTTCTGACTTGATGGAGTGACCTGAAGATGTACTTCGGTGACTGCTACTGGAACTCGTCGCCCGGTAGAACTAGGGGTACCGAGTTTGGGCTCGTTTTGATAGTTATGATGAGACCTTACTTTCGAACTTGATGGAGTGACCTGAAGGTGTACTTCGGTATCTGCTACTGTAAACGAAGTACACCTTCAGGTCACTTCATCAAGTCTGGAGGTAAAGTCTCATCATAACTATTAAAACTTGCCTAAAGTCCAGGGGCTTCCAGTGCCTAGGAGTCACTAAAGTATTTGTATCTAAGAATTATTTAGTAAAATTATAAAGAGCAATACGAAATATTTTTTGTAAGTACAAATATAACGAAATAAGAAAAAAAAACTCAAAGTATCAAAATTAGTTCACTTGACTACTATTCCCGCAGCTTACCGCGCGTACACTCGTGGGTGTGACCCGTGTCAATGTAGTAGTTGGACTCTATACCTATTAATTTTGCAAACGTGTCCTTAACCATGGCGTTGTATAATAATATAATAAACCTGACAGATTTCATTAAGCAGCGAACGATACCTCGAAGCGCACCCATAACAGAAGATAGTTTAGATCTTAGTTTATCTAGGTGCGGCTGCCACGTCAGATTTTTATCTAGATGGAGACCAAGATACTTTTCTAAATCAATTTTGGTTAAGGGTTCGTTATTTATACACAGAGTTTAGTGATTACCGACTTTTTAACAGTGAGCAAGTGAGTTATATGTTAACAGTGAGCAAATTGTCTTGGAACCATCTAGAAAGAGTATCTAAATCTTTCTGCGCTTGTTTAAAGATGTGATCGATATTGTTGTCAAACAAAAATAAGCTGGTGTCGTCAACATATAGTATTATGTCATCAGAGACAAATTTAGTTTGTGTATACCGTATAAATACACTATGAAGAGTAAAGGGCCAAGAATGGTGCCTTGCGGTACGCCGTCGATTAAAGTTTCGCAGTTACTTTGCATATCACCAATCCGAACAATTTGCTTTCTATTAGAGATATACGACCGAAACATGTCGTGGGCAGTTCCCCTGATGCCGATATCATACAGTTTTTGGAAAGCAAGCTATGGCTAATTGTATCAAATGCTTTTTTAAGGATGTTTTTCATCACTATTGTTTTTCAGGTTTGTCACGAGGTCGATTGTTGCAGTGAACGTGTTGGATTTTGCGCGGAAACCATATTGTTTTTTAGAGAAAAAGTTGAGTTTTGAGATAATTATCCAAACGGTAATGTATCATAGATTTTAGAAATTATCGGGAGGACTTTGAGAGAATCGGGGAAGAAGCCGTTTTGTTAAAAATATCTAATACACATTGTTAGTTTATTTAATATTAAGTTTTTGTTGCATTTTTGGTTTTAGAATTGAGATTATCTACGATTTTGCTTACTTCCTCTTCCGTAGTTGGTGTTAAATATAGTTCGCATGAACTAGACTTTGAGACCGTGCTTAGCTGCGTTTGTGTATAAGTTACGATTTTATTTGCTGGATTAAACCCTATAGTGGCAATGAAGGTGTTGAAAAACCAGGCCACTCAGAAGGTATTGCGAAAAAAAGTTTTTATGTATGCGAGACTGACCAGTTATAATCTATTTCGAAAATATGATTATTTGTAAGTAAAAATAGGTACGTTCCAATTTCAAAATTTCCCTCCACATTGTTTGCGAGCTAATTTAAAATATTGTGTCTCAAAATGGATCTGCGCCGGGAACATTTTCGCGCTATGATTTTTTACGATTTCAAGTGTCGCCTGAAACCGGACGAATTGTACGATAGACTTCAAATAGCATTCATGGATGAAGGCCCTTTTAAGGCAACCGTGTATCGTTGGTATAACGAATTCAAGCACGGTCGACTAACTTTGGTGGATGAAGAAAACGTGCTAGCAGTGAAAAATTTAATCCATGACAATAGGCGAGTTACGTATCAAAAGATTCAGCACATATTGCAGGGTGAATCGGGAAGTCTTCACGAAATTCTACACGTGCATCTTCACGTGAAGAGGATAGTTTCACGCTGGGTGCCGCACGACCTCGCCGATGCTCAGAAGCAGGCCCGGGTGGAATGGTTCCGTGATATGATAAACAAATTTGAAGCAGGCTAGTCTCGACGTGTTTACGACATCATTACAGGTGATGAGTCTTGGATTTATCAATACGATCCAGAAACGAAGCGCCAGTCGACCGTTTGGGTGTTTCAAAACGAATCAACGCCTACTATAGTGAAGCGATCTAAAAGCGGGGGGAAGATTTTGATCGCGAGCTTTTTCAATTTGACTGGCTACTTAGTGTCAATTCCTTTACGGAACCAAACAAGCATCAACGCTGAATGTTATACTACCAAATGCTTGGCAGAAGTTTTTTCTGTTGTGAGCAACAAGCGACCAAACACAGGCCTCCGCGGGCTACTGCACCATCACGACAACGCGCCGCGCTCAAAACGAGGGACTTCCTGAACAGCACGCTGGTCACCCTCCTTACAGCCCTGCCTAGCATCGTGTAACTTCTTTTTATTCCCGAAAATAAAAAATCAACTCAAAGGGATACAATTTTTGTCGCCAGAAGATGCGCTGTCAGCGTTCGAGCAGGCAGTTGTAAATGAGGTGTCTGCGGCGGACTGGTAAAAGTGTTTCGAAAACGGGTTAGTGTTAGGCTAGTGGAGACTACTTTGAAGAGATTTAATAAAAAATTATTACCTATAGATCATTTTTTATTAATTTCGTAAAACTTTTTGAGTGTCCCACGTAATTACATATTTCTGTAATGTCTTTAGTTAGACCTGGTTGTGTATTTTTGGTTCTCTTTCACAGTTTTTGAAAGCTTTGTAATATTAACAATTTTTAGTACTCTGGATTTGTTCAGGCACGGCATTTCGTAGGGCTATTAAGTCTTTTCTTATTGATTCGTTTGGATTTTCTTTGTTAATAGACCACAGCTGATTTCTTGTTATCATTCCAATTATATCTTTATTAATCCAGTCTGATTTGAGCGTATTTTGAATTTTGAATTTCGGTATTCTATTTTTACTTACTGCCTATTTTTATTTTATCGCAGGCCGATTCCCGGCCACCGTAGGCGCGGGCTTGTGGACGCTGATCAATGGGTAGCTCGCCGTCCGATAAGGACCAGGGCCGGGTAGACGGCGCGTGGTGTTCCACGCGCGCCTCGAAGAGATGTCAGCACAACTGAGAGGTCCGCTCGGGCTGATGCCTGCCGGGATCGCGGGAAAGTCCGAAAGGGATACCGTGGCCTCTGGTAAGGCAACACACGAGCAATGGGTGAAACACGGGTGGGTTTTAGTTGGAAAGAGTCTGACACGCCCTCCCGCTCCACCCAGAGCGGGAGAAGTTGTTTGTTAATTTCCCACCCAAAAAAAAGGCTGTCGTAGTTACTGTCAGAGATATTTGTAACTGTACTTTATACTGTGTGGACTTTAGATTACACACCACTATATGGTGTGTAATCTAAGGTGTGATACTTTATTTTCTTTTTGTTTCCAATATATATTTGCCAATTTGGTTGTAGATATATTTGCTTGTGGTCTGACATTGGTGATTCCACTATTGTCATATGAAATTTATGATTTTTCAGATTGGATGAGACATGGTCGAGAATAGATTTTTTTTGTCGGTGTATCACGAGTGCTGATTTTGTATCAAATTTGTTCAAGATTGTGTGTCCATTTTCTAGCAGTATTTTTGAGTATTTATTAATTGATCGGTTAGGATTGAGCAGATCCTAGTTGAAATCACCTAACACTATAGTTATTTTCCTTCTTATCAGCTGCTGTGAGTATTCCTCCAGAAACCCATTATTGTTTGATTTTGGAGTTTTATTTTTTTTATTTTTATTTAATTATGGCGTCAATATCCAACGAGTATTTATATTAATGAACCCATAAGTAGTGATTGTCTTCTTTACACTTTCTAAATAATATTATTTCTAAATAATTGTGTTTTAGGCAGTCGTGAACAAATATGGATACTCCACCTCCTCTTGTGTTTTCTCTAATTTTATAATAATGGGTGTAGTTTGTTTCTGATAATATGCACAGGACTGGATAATCATGTTTTATTTTATAATGCATCATCATCATTGAGTTCATCGAGTTTTCCTGGCTTCACTATGCTACGTGCGTTAGCGTAAAGACATTTTAGGGATTTAGTGTGTTTTATTAAATTGCTGTACGAATCAGTTACTTCGTGAGTAGTGTTAAGAGTCAATGGCGGATTTACATATTTTCCAAGTATAGGCTGTCAAATTATTGCCGCCCTTACCTCTACAATTGTCAATTTCAATTTTTTTACAATTCAACAATTTGGTTGAAATGGCACAAGAAATAGTTTTTGGGTATATTTCTGAACTAATCAAAGCTCATGTACGAGTGTACGAATAATAGGGCGGGGGCGGCAAAACAAAATCTAAGGCGGCAAAACAAAGTTAGGCCGCCCTCCGGTCTTCTGAGCATTTCTAGTAACATTTTGCAGAAAAATAATGTCAATAAAAAAAAAATGCTATTCACTGACATTTTCAGCGAAGCTCGAGGAAGTCGAGCTCTAAGTTTCTTACCACCCGTCTCGTAATTCCCAGTTACTCGTAGGTTACTTTCGAATATTCATACGGAGTTGCTTTATTGACTTAAGCAGAAAAGTTAGAGAATTAGAACGAAAATCTTGCACCCGTGGCCCCGTCATACTGTACGTATACACCACGGCCCGGGGCAGACCACCCCTGCCGCCTCCCTCTAGCCCGCCAGTATTGCAGACCGCCTCGTCGGCCAGCTGGTGCGGGTGGGGCCGGATTTGGCGGAGAACCAGTTTGGTTTCCGCAGGGGGCGCTCTACGGTGGACGCCGTCATGCGCGTGCCGCCTTTTCGGTGTCTCTAGACATCGCCAATGCCTTCAATTGAGCCCCGGAGTTGCATCAGGGAGGCACTCCGGTGCCGAACTATCTCTGTCGTGTGGTCAAGGCCTATCTGACGGACAGGGCCGTCATCTACCCGGGTCACCAGGGGGTATGGAACCGGCAAGAGATGTCGTGCGGTGTCCCACAGGGATGGGTCCTGTGGCCGCATCTGTCGAACATCGGATACGACTGGGTACTGCGCGCCGACCTACCTGGCGGCGTCAGCGTAGTGTGCTACGCTGACGACACGTTGGTCCTGGCGTAGGGGAGGTCGCACCAGGCGGCGGCCGAAGTAGCGGCACGCGGGGTTGGGACAATCGTAGAAAGGATCCAGCAATTGGGACTCGAGGTGGATCCGCACAAGTCCGAGGCCATGTGTTTTCATGGTCCTCAGAACGCGTTACCGTCGGGATCCCAAGTGACGGTTTACATCGACGTTGAGTCGACGATGAAGTACCTTGGACTCGTCCTCAACAGCCGGCGAAACTTCGTGGAGCATTTCCGACGTTTGGCTCCCAAACTGGAGCGGGCATGGGCTGCCTTAAAGCGGATCCTGCCCAATCTAGCGGGTCCAAAAGCCTCCTGCCGGAGGCTCTACGCGGGGTTTGTACGGTCCATGGCCCTTTACGGGGCTCCTGTGTGGGCGCGTTCCATGGCGCTGCGGCCAGCCCGCCGGTTGAGCGCGGCCCAAAGGGTCATGGCCATCCGGCTGGTCCGGGGATACCGCACGGTCTCCTGTTGAGTTTGAGGCAGCGAGCCTCCTTGCCGGATTGCCGCCATGAGATTTGGAGGCAAAAGTCCTCGCGCACGTATGGGAGTGGTGCGAGGAGGCGAAACGCCGGGGCGTAATTCCGCTGCCGCGATAAATCGCGGCACAGAGGACAGAGCTCCGGCGGGATCTCATGGCGACATGGAGAGTGCGGTTATCGCAACCTAGTGCTGGGCACGCCACAATTACGGCGATAAGTCCCCTCTTTGAGGAGTGGCTAGAGAGGCGCCACGGCGTCCTCACCTTTCGCCTGACGCAGGTCCTCACCGGACGCGGCAGCTTCGAGAGGTTCCTGTTTCGGATAAGGCGGGAGGAAACGCCCAGGTGTCACCACTGTGTGGATCGCCCGGAGGACACGGTGGAGGTCTGCCCGGCTTGGGCAGAGCACCACCGTGTCCTCGTGGAGGCGATCGCTGGCAGAGATCTCTCGCGTCCGGCCCTGGTTCAGGCCATGGTACGGAGCGAGAGGGCATGGGCAGCCGTCACCTCCTTCTGCGAAGCAGTAAAGCTCGCGAAGGAGGAGGCGGGACGGTTAAGAGAAAGGCAAATTTCGCGCCCCCTCACCCCTAGCCGCCGCAAGAGACGCCCTGCGTTGGGAATCTCGGGCGGATTTCCGGCCACCATAGGCGCGGGCTTGCGGACGGTGAGCAATGGGTAGCTCACCGTCCGGTAAGGACCAGGCCCGGGTCAACGGCGCGTTGTATTCCACGCGCGCCTCAAAGAGATGTCGTCAGCACATATAGTAGGGATCTACTAGGGCCGATGCCTGCCGGGGTCGCGGGAAGGTACTTATGGGTCACCGAGGCCCCCGCAACACAGGCAACAGGAAGGAATACGGGTGGGTTTTAGTCAGTAAGAGTCTGACACACCCTCCCGCTCCGCCCAGAGCGGGAGAAGTTATTTGATGATTTCCCACCCTCAAAAAAAAATAAAAAATGACGCGTATTGTATTTCTAAACCCATTGTGATAACAGATAACGGGTGACCATTATGTTTGATCCTGTGTTATGACTATTTCTGATAAAACTACTGTACCAATTCACACGAAATTTTGCATGCTACTTTATGAGTAGATAAGATAAATGAATAGATATACACTCATCGTCGATTACACGCAAAAAGATAACAAAATATGACAAAAAAAAACAGACTATACTTTACGACTTGATCAATCAGTGTTCTCGGATTTTTTTTTTGTTCAAAAGCATTATAAGATGCACCTATTTCGTGATAAAATTTTATCTACACGATGTAATAAGTACTTATATTGATCTATATTATATTGATCTATTTGCAGTCACACAAAGAACACACAAACACACAAAGGAAGTCGAAAATTCATCATAATACGACGCATTCTAACGATTTTTTCTCGTAATATTAGGTTGTCCAAAAACAAGATTTTATGATGCGATTTCGTGCAATTATTACCTAAAACGATGTACTTAATAACAACTTGAGAATGGAAATATACCCACTTTTTTTTTTTAGGTGGGAAATCATCAAGTAACTTCTCCCGCTCTGGGCGGAGCGGGAGGGTGTGTCAGACTCTTACTGACTAAAACCCACCCGTATTCCTTCCGTTGACTGTGTTGCCAGGGGCCTCGGTGACCCTTTAGTACCTTTCCGCGACCCCGGCAAATATACCCACTTACCATTGAATAACACACAAAAAATACACAAAACTGAATAATACCAAAACACACTCGCGAAACACAGCAACAAAACACACAGCACACACTCGCGATAACAACAAACTAAAATGTCAATTTTAAACTTTTATTTAAAAGTTTTCGTTGTATATTATTGGTTGAAAATGATTGTTTACGAGAATTAAATCCTCCGCTGTAATTAGAGTTGTATTATCTGTATCTTGTATCTTTAGTTTGGCTGGATTTTTGTAATTTTTGGTACACATTTGACATATTTTATGGTAATATCATTACCACCTCCATCTTGTCGCTATTTCAGTTCGTCTCTCAAATTGTTCCGATATTTTTGTTGGTAAGGTGTCTCATAAGAATAAATTTTGATATTTTCAGATTTTATGTTTGATCTATTGCGTAGAATTGATTTCGCTGCTTCGGATGTCGAGAATATAATTTTCATATACCGCGGCCCACTGTCGGTACGTGTGCGGCCCACCAACAAATTAAAAAAATGCGGAAAATAAAAGAAAATTATAAAATAAATGTTGATGACAATGACAATGTTGTATAATACCTACCTACATTATGCATGTATGTGATGCGAGCTTGCGATCGGAATTATTCTCATACACTTGTTCTTTGGACACGCAGGTTAATTAGAAAATGAAATTACAAACTTAAATTCGAGTTCCAAATTTCAACACAAAAAAAATCTGCATCTGGCAGGTAAAATCGGCAAATATTTGAAAACTACCCTTCATTCAATCCAGCACATTCATTTTGTTACATTCTTTTGCGCAGCATCGGCGGCATGACACGCTATCCAACAAATAAGAGCGCGATATATAATCGTTTATTAAAACAAACCGCCCTCTGACTGATCGACTCATGATGAAAGAGTGCGTTATGATACGGGTGTCTGTATGTGTTTGAAATGTCTTTAATTCTTTATAGAAGAAGGTCGTAAGTGCGACTGGTTTTGATACTATAAAGCTTTGCGAGATTGCTAGAGGACTTCTGACCGAGATTGTACCTAATATTGAAGTTTTTGTATGTATAAGTAGGTATTTTTAAGAGATTTAAGGGATTTGAAATAGTCACAGTACGTATCTTGAGGTAACATTAAGTCTTATAGTCGTATAATTAAATATCGGTCACCTCAGTTCAAAATTATTACAATTTAAAGTCACAAAATAATTGGGTTAACATACTACGTAGGTACCTATTACGTAGTAAATGGCGGCGCTAGAGTATTTCAAACGAAAGGTAAAAATATTAAAATGAATAATAATTATTTTTAAGTTAGACATTTAGCCCGGTGTGCAGGGGCGATATATTACGCGAATTTTCTTTTTTCGCGCATTTTCTTTTAACGCTCAGTATGAGCCGAGCAATCAAAATTGAGACTCCAACACAGTGCATCCCAGGGCGTCTTAAAGATACACTGTTGGATGTTCAACTCTTTGCGCTAAGCAATGCGTTAAAAATGCAATGCGTGATAAAAAAAACGCCGTGGGTACGAGAACCTAGAATCACTAAAACCTGTTTTATTTATATACAAAAATATTATTTCAACGTATTGTCTGTATGCCACCATTTCATGCCATAACGGCTGAACGGATTAGGATGAAAGACATACGAATTCTTTTATCCCGGTAGTACGTTCCCAAGGGATCATTTCCATCCGCCACGCGGGTGAAGCCGCGGGCAAAAACTAGTAATAACTATATTTTAATTCAATATTATTCGCAGTTTGTTGTACCTACCCACTCTGTGATATAAATAGTTGTACTTTATTATCACGGTATTTTCTTTTGCAGCGTGGAAGTGGTTAAGTTCCGAAATCTGGATAACGATTTCAGTCAATTTAACATACCACTTGGGGTGGCCATCATTGTTGCTTGGCTTGTCTTGTGGAGTTTCATGATTAAAGAAAAAATAACATATGGTAGAGTAGGTACAAACTTCAGTATACGACCGTAGTCCGCTAAATGCTCCTTGAGTAAGCCCACGTACGTAATAAAATCGCGGCGAATTAATAACGCCTAGTGCGCTTTTTTTCCACCTTCAACGGTGTTCGAACGAGCGTTAAAAATCACTTCGACCTGATTCGTCGTGCAGGGTGGACGTACTATGTGTTATTTGGCCAGGAGACTACAAAAGAAGCACAGAAAATTTTGGATGCATCCCTTGAATAATGAACTATTTTAAAGGGCCAATTATTGATGCCGTCCAATAATTTAAGGAAACATCCTGAAAAATATCAAAAGTTATTTATTGTTATAATTTTTACATTGACAAATACCGTAGGTACTTTAAATCTAGATTCTGCTGGTTCTACTTTTTGCACAACACATTTGTATTGTGCAAAAAGTACTAATACTGATTGCCTGTGTATGTTTATTATATTTTATTTTCTCAATTTAAACCCGTTTAATGTACAAATTTGAATACCTGCTATGTAAATTACATTGACAGAGGGTGATCATAACATTATCCACATAGCTTCAATAATACGTATTTTCCCCACTTAGTCTAACTCAAAAACTACACAAGTAAAGTTTATAACACCGCGCAAGCATCCTCGACTTAATGCAAAAAACTTTTTAAAAATCGGTCCACAATTCTAGAGCTAATAGGCCCAAAAAAAATCACAGAATTTGTATTCAATCGATAAGTGCCATAAAAATGCATTTAACATTTTACATGTTCAAATTTCGCGCGTAGGTTGACGAAAACGCTGGACGCAATGGACGCCATGTTGCTCTGTGGTCATGACGTCACTGGGCTATGAAAACAAATGCGCTGATCTTTGTATGATAATTGACACGTTTTTGTTAACATAGCCGTATGACGTAATAACATGGCGGCTACTATTTCATGGTGTTTTTTAACAGATTAGAAAAACTGAAAACGTTGAATTGAATTTTAAAAATTATTTTGTTATTTTATGAACTAAAATTAACATTTTCCGACTCCTTTTTGCCTAAACTATCTCAATAATATATTTATAGATTTTTTCTCGTATATAGTCGATTCGTCCGTAAATAGCGTATTTTATACCCTATTTACGGACAAATCGATGAACCAACAAAAAAAAAAAACGAGTGACCCTTACAGTAGTCGCCTCTGATTGTAACATCTGACATCTCCATCACCTTGGTAATAAGCAACTGAGCAGCGACAGCAATGAACCTCGAAATTTAAAAAAAGTACTTATTAATCCCATGCTATTGAAAAGTACTTACTTATTCCATGCTCAAGCTGTCACTTTCTGTTACACACTTCCGTTCCTTTTCACGAAATCACTCCCACAGAAAGCGAGAAGAAAGATGTTACACATAAAAAACACATTCGAACATAGAACCTCCTCCTTTATTGAAGTCGGTTAAAATTAGGTAGGTATATGTATTTATATTAACCTAAAAAGTCAGGTTCTCAAATACGTAATCGCTGAACTACGCGCCCGTACGTCGTCGACCGATCACGACCAAAAAAAAATATGTAAAAGGGCGCAGATTGCGTACCTACGCTGTCGTCTATCATCTAGTGATGGTCGACTTGAGTAACTTACTCGAGTTAACTCGAGTTGGGCGTAACTCGAACCCACTCGAGTTGAATTCTCTCTGACTCGAGTTCGTAAACAGAATAGAACCGACATGGAGCGAAGTTTACCGATCATTTGAGTGAGACTATATTCATTCATTTAGTCATAACAAAGCAAGCAAACAAGTGTCACATATATGTAGATTTGAGGTTAACTTTAAACTGCCGGTTCTTGTTGTAGATTTTCGTGTTTTATTTATGTTCTGTTTTTGAAAAATACCGGGGTCCTAAAAGAAAATCTTTAGTTTGGGATGTATCCGAATCGCCAGTGAGTGGACGTGTTGCGTGTAAACAGTGTTCAGATTCATTCAAATATAGTGGAAATACGACCACATTATTAAACCACATTAAAAAAAAGCACGCGGTCAATTCTACCGACTGTGTTGACAGGTGACAGTTTATTCGAGTTGGAGCATTATAACAGTTGAAGGGTGTTGCCATCGAGGAAAGTCAGAGTTCATCATCAACAAATGAAAATAATACGAGTACTTCGACCAATTCATCGCAGTCACTGGTATCGACAACCAAATTGGATGTTGAGCCTCCTCGCAAAAGGTTAAGCTTAAGGCACACTCAAACCCGTCTTACTGTGCCAAAAAAAAATAACGCAATATTCTGGTGATAACGCTTTAATTAATCTGATAGTAAAAGATTTGCAGCCATTTCAGATAGTGGAAAATTCAGGTTTTCAAGAATACTCGAAAGCTTTGAATGCTGATTATCAATTACCGAATAGAAAACAATTAGCTCTGATTGTAGATGAAAAATATAAATTACTGTCCGAATCTTTAAAAAACGAGTTACAAGATATATCTTATTAAGCGTTAACATCTGATATTTGAACATCATACAGTAATAAAAGTTATATAAGTCTGACTGCACATTACATATATCAATATAAGTTGAAATCTGTAGTTATTTCGACTTCAGAAATACAAATACACCACACGGCTGAGAATATTGCATTGGCTATTCAAGAGTTATTGGACCAATGGCAAATAAGCTCAAAAGTAGTAACTATTGTCACAGATAATGCTGCAGCTATGAAAAAAGCTGTAAGTGAATGTTTGACTAAGCGAAATCATTTTTGTGTTGCTCATACACTTAATCTTGCGGATAAAGACTGTATAGAGAAAGAAACTTAATTTAGCAGGCAACACTTCTAACTGTCAGCTACAACAACTTTTGGCAAAATGTCGAGCAATTGTTTCGCATTTTAAACATAGCACAAAAGCTTCTTATGCCGCCTTACTCAAAATGCTAGAGCAACTAAATGTAAATACATTGAAACTCAAGCAAGACGTTCGGACTTGTTGGAATAGTATTTTTTATATGCTCGAACGTCTATTAGAGGTTAAAATATCTCTTTCTGCTACTTTGCCACAGCTGGATTCATCTCCGCCAAATCTGGATTCCAATGAATGGATAATAATAAAAGACTTGTTGGCACTTTTACGCCCTTTCTAAAATGTTACTGTGATTTTATCAGGAGGAAAATATCCAAGTTTGTCTTCTGTTATTCCTCTTGTACTTGGACTACGAAATGCTATAGAAAACAAGACGCCAATAACGGAATTGGGTAAGAGTTTAAAACGAAGTCTTTCTGCAGTAATAGAAAAACGACTTGCAGTATATGAGACTAATAGAACAGCACCCACGCTTCAAAAAAAGGTTTTACGTTAGAGAGTAACGCCAATAATGCGCAAATGTGGGTAATCAATGAATTATCCACCATAGCACCGATCAAGTCCTACCTTCATCTAGCCCAAATAGCCCTAGTACTTCAATTGTTTCTGCTGTTACTGCTTTGGGTAAAGACGACATTTGGGGAGTTGTAGATAAAAAAATCATGGAGAGTAGTGCTCCCCCAACTTCATACACTTCGGCAGCTATGATGGTTAAACAATATATTGAATTACCATATCTTGACAGAAAATGCGATCCACTTCAGTTTTGGAATGACAAGAAATGTTTATTTCCGCGGTTATCCGAAATTGCCCAAAAATATCTTTGTATACCAGCATCGTCAGTCACTTCAGAACGTTTATTTTCAAAAGCTGGGATTTTGTGCAATGATAGAAGAAACCGCCTAGCACCAAAAAAGGTTGACCAAATCTTATTTCTCAATAGTATTCTAGAATTGTTTGTTTTTTTTTATTTTTTAATAAGTACTTTAACAATATTTTGTTATTTTATGTTTTATTTAACTTTAATTTCAAAAAGAAAATAATATTATTTTTGTTAAAACTTATAAGAAGTTTATTTTAGGTATTTTCGTAAGAATTTTATATTTTTTTGTCAATAACTAATTGTTAGTTAATTGTCGGGAAAATGTTTTTGTTTTAGTATCATTTGACATTTTTCTTTATAGGAACAGTTAAGTACCTACGATATAATTAAGAATAAAATATAAGTACATAATTTAACTAAGGAAAAAATATTCTTTGTGATACAAATTATCTAATTTTCTTGAAAATATTGTGATTATAAAACAATTATGAGCCTGTAAATGTACCTATGTACATTGTACATACCTGCATCATAATGTAAAATAATATTAGTCTGATTTTATTTTAAAAAGACTGCTTTATAATTTCATAGTTTTATTGATAATAAATATAAATATTTTTTAAAATTAAAATTCAAGCCAAAAATACATAAATAAATGATTCTATTTCAACCAATAATTTTCTTTCTTACTTTAGTTAGTTAGTATAACTCTCCCAATACATTATAAATAAATAATATAAAAAAATTAAAGAATTGAAACATAAAAATATAATTTGTCTGTTCCATTTTTTTTTAATTATTAATGCAAAGCTGATGGAATAAACTGGTAAAAATTAAAAAAAAACATTCACTTGTCCATCCAGTTAACTGGAGTTACGTAATTCGAGTTCAACCAGAGTTATGTGGATTTTAACTCGGGTTAAATCGAGTTTTATTTTTTCCGAGTTGGCACATCGCTACTATCTTCCAATGACGTCCGATAACTAACATCAAATTAATTACTTTCATTGACGCCTGATTATTCCAATGTTTTATTTACCCACGCGTTCTGCGGTTTGGCATCACAGTGTGCCACGGTCTTGGGCATTCAGCACATCTGCACTCTATGAGCCGGCGCGCCATACTTACTGACCAAGCAAGACCACCGCGCGCGATGTTTTCGCGTCCGTGGGAACACAAGTACAAACTTCGTATCGTCGATGCAAAATTAAAATCTCCTGTGTATAAAGAAACTTTTCGAGAAAAAAATAAAAAGCTTTCTAGCACAAAATATGCGCAAAGTTGTAGTGCTCGACGCGACGTTGGGTGATCACTTATGACAAAAGGAGGATTCTTTTTTTATTTTTTAAAAATAAAATTGTAAGTTACTAAAACTCGAATGTGTACATCAGACACATGTCATAGGACATTTGATTTACAATTAAATGTAGGCTGACACTCGAGTTGAAATAATGATACGTGCTTTAGCGAAATAATAAGATATTCATATGGAAGTTTTTGCTACGTACGGATATTCAAAATCGCTTTTCAAATATCTGCAAACCTCATTTTCGACAAAAAATTAACATAGGATATTTTAAATTTGCAACGATGGTATGTCGTATATTCAATGTTCAACACCGAGCGTTGAAAGTCGAACACCGCGCGAATTAAGTAATATCGCGGCGGGAAGAATCTCGGACGTGCGAACGGATGTACCGCTTTCTATTCGTTCCATCCCAAGCGCAGTACGCAATTTTATCCCACCGTGAGTTTTTACGTCCGTGGGCTAATTCATATAATGATGAACCTGTTTTTTGTGAATAGTGCCATCTCGCAAAGCGGACTTCGGGTGTGTTAAGATAGTATTGTTATGTCTTTTAGCTTATTTATAACAACATTAAGCCGTGGCTTATAGTGGTACCTTGGATATGGTCTATAATGCTATTCGCTCAGAGTGCTTCCAACCTGACCATGGATCAAGTTTTACGTAAAGTCTTCAAGCTCGGTAGTGGTAAGGAAACAGTAGCGGTATGTATGTAAAGTTCGTTTTTAATCCCAGATAGTAATTTCACAGGTACTACACATGTCAAACACCAAATTGAAAAAACAAACAACAGATTTGAAATGTCAAATTACTATCTGGGATTAAAAACGAACTTTAGTCTGAATTGATCATTATAATTATGTAATTGCATTTCTTATCACACACGCCCTAAATGTTTGATTATAAATTATAGGCTTTGGCAGATGCCATGGAAATATCACTTTATATTCATTCTCTCAGTGTCGGAACCGAGCTGATACATGGCAAAGCATTACATAAATATGGTAAGTACAAATACATTAAAGGTTTCATATTCAACTATTCATTATTAGGTGGGTTCTTATTTTCACAAATACTGCGTGTTAGTTATTACACCCACACGGTCGACGTCGCTCGGCCTATAAAACAATGTCGAACAGTAATCGAGCAACCTTCAGCTACTCTATAGACCAAAGCCGAATGTTTTCTCCAATTATTCGATTGTGAATCAAGCTCAGTACGGAGTAATTATTATTAGGGGAGGCCGGGGTTCAAGTGCAGATTTTCAAACAACACGTAAAAAACCGTTAAAACAAGGTCTTATCACCAAGACCTTCGGATATGTTGAGGCAAAATGTATTCCAGTTCTAAACTAAATGGTCATATTTATTTAGCCTATCTTCTTACCGTATCTTCTTGGCCATAAACATTTTTTGCGAAATGCAAACAAGGAACAACCCACCCCATCATGGGGTTGGTTGTTCCATCGTTAAGATGTTGCGGTAGCAATTGTTTTAATTAGTGATGCAGTAATAAAAATGGATGCAGTAAATAAAATGGATAAATTAAAGCAAAAGTATCTACAGGAGATTTATATCGGATTTATTAAAAATAAAAAACATAGCATTACTGTTTCAAACAAGTGACATATACAAGTATCTTGATCCGGAGCTACCGTGCTAAGCTTTCTACCATCTTTGATAATAGTGTGACTGTCTGCCACGTGCTCCTATTTAATAACAAAATATAATATACGTATTTGTTTTAAAACCTCCACATGGTTCGAGCCACTTACAAACACACAAATTATGGTCAAATTAACAATATCTAAAGATACGAGTATTAAATCAGATTTGTAATGGCAGCTTACAATACCAGTACCAACATCTGGTTACCGTAAGTGTTGGGCTCATGCAATTCAAACGGACCCTTAAAACAATTGACAAATTGTACAATAACAGCAATAAAACATTCTGCGAAAGCATGGGTACATTGGTCGAACGTGGTGATTTTAGGATGTGTGAAAGATAACGAAAAGGTGAAGGCAGTCAGTTTTGGGACGCCGTTTGAACCGCTATAGGATACGGACGTCGTAGTCTAGGCTAGTTAAGTTAGAAGGCTTGGTGACTCCAAGAAGCCATGTCCCAGTGGGCTGTCGTAAGGGACCGAGTAGTACGGTATTTATTAAGGTGGTAGTGGGTTTGACCTCTGTAGGTCCATCACACTTTAAGACCACTGTAGGTCCACTACCTAGACGTAGTCTGCGTATGTAGTTGCGAAGTCCGTGAGAAGCTGTACCCTAGGCGAACTGGTAATTCATGCAGTATTTGGTAAGTGTCAACTTTAATTAACTTTAATCTTTAGTAATAGTGTGTACATTGTAGCTACGTGCTATTACATTAGTTCTTGTGATATCGCTATTATAGGTAACAATAAGGTAATTTTAGTAACTTACAATTTTGGTGATATCGCTGGCAGCTATAATGATAATTTAATCCAGCATGGCGAAACTACTTTCATATAAGTATTCAATTATCACATTTGATAATTAATGTTATTTTCTCTTGTATTATTTGTCCAGCTCAACGTCCGTAGCGTAACAGATATTTGTCATTTGCTCTTGGTTTTAGGGAAACAAGGAAGGCTTTCCGCTATATTGGCACAGAGAGCACGACGCTCCTGACTTTTGACGACTGTTGACCTTTAAGTGATACACCACATACGGTAGGTGGAACCGTAAATACTCACAGTTCGTTTAAATCAAACTAGGCTATAAGGCCATCTGTATGGCATTATAAATCAACCTAACGTTAAGGATGATACTGTTTCCTAGGTTTCGCCCTTTGCGTGAGGCTTGTTGACGCACATTTCCGGGAGTGGGGGTAGGCTTCACCAAGTGCCCCAAACGGAATTGGTAGTCGTTGTAAGAACGCTAGGGACCGTGTCTCGTTAAAACCACACCCGGACTTTTACTGAATCGGCACTATTCAGTGAGACACGCTATTTAGACGCAAGCTGCTAATGGCCGCAACGCATCCTCTGAATGGGGCAGAGTAAGGAAATGTGAAGTGACGAAATACAAGTACGACTTCGCAGTACTCTATATTAGAATTAAGTAAGACATTTATATAGTGCTTAGGGAACATGTTCTATTTGAATCGTATAAGTGTCCTCAAAGGTTCTATGCGCCCGTTCTAGCGGAACACGTACAATAAGACAAACGTTGTTAAACGGTTCCCGGTCTCACTGAAGGGGGTACATTGTAAGCAGATAAATTTACGTAATTAATAAATTAAAGAATGAATTTAAGCGAAAGCGCAAGCGTAACGACCCCTTCTTCATATTATCAACACCGTATTGCAGATATTGGCGCTCACCTGCGAGAGGAGAGACGTCGGTGTTCCAACATTTATAATACTAACACATAATTATATATTATATACTCTTGCGTATCCTCTTGGCTTTTTAGCTTCATATAATAATACTTATGTTTAACTGTGAATTCCCAATATTAACATCACCTTGTGTCCCCTCCTTGTCCCTTAGCTTTCGGGACAAGGCAGTTTAGTTTACCTATGGAAATTCATTTCTTATAATGGTGGGAGGGACACAAATGGGGTGCCCATGTCTGGTGACGAGCCCTACAGAAACGTGCGGACGGTGGAGCACGTTCCCTTTCCTGTAAGGTGAAGCCGATCTTAAGACTAATATTAACTTAATTAGGAATAACGAAAAGTTTATCAGCCTAGGTTCATATAGGAACAATTACAACAGCATCAGCCATCCGCTGCCACAATTGAACTGAGTTGTTGCATCATTCGATTTTCTTTTTGTTTATGTTCTCATTTTAAAATATTTTATTTTATTTTATTATATGTTGCTTCATTTTGTGTCCTTTTTGTCTCGGCACAGTAACTGATCCTGCGGAACTTTTAACCTCAAATTCCATCTTCCAAAGTTATGCGATTAAAAAACATACCCTATAGTTTTTCCAACTTATAAGTGCAACTTGCACTGTGAAATTGATTGAAGTAGACCAAAAAGTGTAAGAACGGAAGAATTTACCTACTAATGTAACAAATATGTACCACCAAGCGAAAACCACACAAATACGTCTTAAAATGCGAAGCGTCACTAAAATGGCTGCCGAAGCAGCGCAATCGTACAACGTTGAGTGATGCATTTCACAATTACTGCTACCTTTTCTTAAAAAAGTTATTCGACTTGGAACAACTTAACCCCGGCACTTTGAACCCCTGCCTCCCCTACATAAATATGGTGCTTTTTAATCAATAACAAGTTTTACCTGCTTTTAGAACTGTTAATTTGTAAAAATTATATTTGTAGCGTCTGGACACATAGACCCGAACCTAAGCGTTGAGAACGTGTGGCACTCTGGGATAGTGTTGATGTTGGCAGGCCTGCACACGGGCGGCGCTGCCATGTGTGCACTTGTCGACTACAAGCACTTCTCTAAAGTTGGTCCGGATGACATGATGGAGAGTATGTCATCAGGAATATATCATTATCATATTATCTATATACCATCATCACAAGCAGTGTGCCCGATGGGGTTTCCCATCGGCAAAAATGACAATATTTCATCACCTATTTAATACCTCCAATATTCAAAAATCCTTTCGTAATGCCCACTATTTAAGCTAGACCTAGCGGTTCAGGCTATGCGTTTTCGTCAGTTGATACATTTAAGATTTTTATTATGTAGGTAGACATTATCAGTAATGTGTAGGTATCTATCTCAGAGCACTGAATTGACGCGTCGAGTTCGTGGCGCTGAAACTGCGTTTTACGCATAACTTCTGTTCCAGACGGCATTCAAAGCCGTCAGTTTCTATAAGTCATTTGTGTCGTAGTGCGAGTAAACGGTAACATTTTTATTTTGTATGAAAAGTGTTGACGATGCCGCCTCTAGCAGCGACTGCTGATACATTTCCGTGCTCTGGGGTATCTACATATATTAAACTTTAATCAATAAAATCACTTTGTACAGGTACATTATGGATAATGCCTATGTACTCAAAATGTACATCGATGGGCAGCTACTCCCATCTAATGTGAGTTTTTTTTAATTAATTACTTCATAACGATACCTAACAACTACAAGTTGTTCTATCTCACGACGGCGGGTTGGGCTTAGTTATGTGTGTAGATTGTAAATGCACGTTGTGTATATGTGCGTAAGCTCGCGAGCGCTCAGTATCGCCCGAGCTGCCTGTCGGGCTACTATAGTCCATTCGCGTTAACAAAATAGTGAGTCATCAGTGCAACTGCAGGGTAAAGGTGTTTAATAGTGGAGTGAAAATTCAAAAAAAAAATATTTTAAAGATTAAGAGATATAAATCAACTTATTGTCTCAAATTAAAAATAATTCATTAGTAATATTTTTTAACCAGTGTCACTAGAATCTTCATTGCGTGCTCCAAGACGTCATCCAAATCCCACATAATATTTTCTTCTTGTATCACTTGGTCCCAGCATTTCTTCCATAGATTAGCATCTATTAGAGTTATTGCGTCATAAAATATATTTTTTTTACATCACTAATCTTGAATGTTGAGTTATTGGCACCAACATATTTTTTTAGGCCCACACCTACTCAATAGGATTGAGTTTGTAAAAAAGAAGAAGTGAAAAGTAAAGAGTAAGAAGTAAAGAAGTATATAAAAAAAAACATCGTAGTTAATAGACATTTACATAGTTATGCCGTTTATGAGGTATTTTTTTTATATGGACACGTTTGATGTGGGTTTTGAACTTTCCATCGCTAAGTTTTTGAAAACTTGTTATAAAAGCGGATACTGTTGATAACAAACGATTTGCTTGTTTTTGGAGATGTCGCAAAAAACACCTAGAGTTGACAAAAAAAAAAATAAAGTGCGGGTTGTGAAAGCTTTTTTTTTTTTTTGGTTGGGAAATCGTCAAATAACTTCTCCCGCTCTGGGCGGAGCGGAAGGGTGTGTCAAACTCTTACTGACTAAAACCCACCCGTATTCCTTCCATTGCCTGTGTTGCCAGCGGCCTCGGTAACCCCTTAGTAACTTTTCGCGACCTCGGCAGGCATCAGCCCTAGTGGACCCTACACTTGTGCTGACGACATCTCTTTGAGGCGCGCGCGCCGTCGACCCAGGCCAGGTACTTACCGGACGCGGGACGGCGAGATACCCATTGCTCACCGTCCGCAAGCCCGCGCCTACGGTGGCCGCCCGGGATTCCCGACGCCCAGGGCGTCTGTGAAGGCTTAATATCAAAAATATGTAATCAATAAACCATCAGGTATTATTTAATAATACGTTGTAAATAGTGCTCCATTAATAGTTTGAGGAAGATAAAGTAGAATTATCGTTAATATTATCGTTAGTAGAATTATCGTTAATATTATCGTTAATAATTATTGCTAAACATCAAAAATAGTATAAGGAAATATCATAGTCAACAAAATAAAAATAAAATACTGGTTTTCGAAGTCAAACATGTAAGTAAGTAAGTAATGTACATTTATTATTTTTAGTACCTATGTTATTATTGCATTTTCTTATTATTTTAAATATTATTATATACTTAAATTATGCTACATTACAATAATATACGTAATAATATTGATAACAAGTAACATAACATCTGGGGCACGGGAGTGCCCCCACCAGGATGAGCTAAGCGAAGCGCAAGGGCCTTTTCTAGAAGAGCTTTGTCGTTTTTTGAACCCTCATAACTTGGGTTTGGATTATACCAGATAAACAAAATTCTCGGGATATGGTGTCAATAGTGGATTTATTAAACATATAAAGTTTCAATTGCATAGCTCTTATATTTAAGATTTGATTGATACCTAAATAACCCCGATTTCGTCAGCGACTCACTCACTGATGATCATCAAAGTTCTTAGGGTACTTCCTGAAGTCTTAAAAGAAATTTGGTATGTAGGCTAGTATTAGTACACAAACAACAAAAAAAATCTAAAACTTGGAACTTTTAGCCCCCAACCCCTTAAACTAGGGGATGGAAGTTTGGATTTATATAGGGACTCCTTGTTATAAATAATAGTAAAATAACCCAAAAAAAAGAGATAATAGATAAATAAAATAAAAAAATATTGTCATGAGCAACTTAAAAAGAAGTAAAATAATAATAACTCTTTATTTCAGATTACAGGATCCCTAGTGTGTTAATATTGCCTTAACCTATTGTTAGTGAAAAATAAATTAAAACAAAAGTGACATCACGAATAAAAAACAATTCATTTTGCACATGTACGTCTGTACGCACTTGTCTCCCAGCCCAATGCCTAATAAACGGCCCATCAATTTTGTCCGCCAGTGTACCTAAAATATTGTTCGGACTACCTCGGAATCGCCGCAGCATAGATGCACTTCGCTTGCGCATGATGGCATAAAAGTCATAAAATCCCACCAAAAACATTTCATGTAAAATGTTCTCAAGACGAGACCACATGGCTTGCACTGTCAAAAAGTAATCAAATCTCAAGCCAAGCTTCTAACTCTACAAGCACTAACTTCACAAACTCTACACCTTAGTCAAAATATGTGGCAAAATTACGGTCTTACGTGAAAAAATTGGATTCGGTGATTGCTTAGAAACGCTTCGATGTTTATTAAAAACATCGAAGCGCTCACTGGCATAAAACCTACAACAATAAGACAGTTTTAGTTGATGGCATGATGTCCAGATGTGGAGATAAAAATATTTAAAAGAAATTACACAATACCGCTCCCAACGTCGCCGCGTCGGCCGATTGTTTATACTGACGAAAGTTACGTTTTAAAAACACATGTTCGAAATAATACCTGGGCACAAAAAAAAATAACTATTAAAAATACTAAGTACAGGCACTCGGTTTATTTTAGTACACGCTGGAACCGATGCCGGTTTTGTTGATAAAGCCTGTTTAGCCTTTAAAGCTATTTCAGTAACAGGAGACTACCATTCGAACATGAGCTTTAAAAGTGATGTCAAATGGTTGAATGTTGCTGCCAAATTCGCCAGATCGTGCTGGGATAATGTTGGATAACGCTTCGCATCATAATACACGCACGGAGAAATTGCCAACGTCAATCTCTAATAAATCTGAGATGCAGCAATGACTCACTGCTATGGGCATACAATTTGACTTGAATTTGCGCAAAGTTGAGCTATATGATATAATAACTAAACATAATAGCAATTTTATAACTTACAAAATCGATGACTACATCAAAAGTAAAAGATTTGAACTACTCGTACTGCGCCCGTCTCCTTACCGGGTGGTAAGGAGACGGGCGCAGTACGAGTTTGCATGCATGTTTCTTACACACATACATATACGTTGAAATATTATATAACGAAACCTGGCGAAACACATGCAATAGTGTGATTAAGAAAGAAGCTAAATAGATGAAATACTTTGATGACGACTTTGAATTTATCAAAAAAATGCAAGATGATAGTGATGATGAAACTAGAACACATCACAACTACAAGTATTGCTCACCCGCCGTCGTGAGATAGAACAACTATACCTTTATTAAGTGTGTCATAAACACCCTGAACATCGATTGTTGTTAGTATCTATCTAATACTTTTAATTAATTCTAGGTCGACTTTAATATTTGGTGGTTTGGTGTTTTCTTACATGGTCGTGGCGTTTTTCTTGTTGAAAACTGTATTACATACAATATTTGAATACAGAGTAAGACTTATGTAAGTAGGTAAACGTTATCTTTCTAGTTCGTATACATATATATCGTTCGTATTTTCTATATCTAGTTAACGATGTTGAAAATGTTTTACGCTTGAATGAATGAATGAAATGCACCGATCCCAGCGTGGTTAAACCAGACTCGATTGCTCGAATGAACCCAAGGATTCACACTAGTGCCTGGAGCCTCATGTCTCATGGGACTACAGAGACCATTGCATATCAAAGAGTAGACCGGGGGCTCGGTAATGGTCAGGAAGACGTGCCCTTAGGATAGGAAGGATTATTAGAGCCTACCGGATATGCATCCTTGAGCAAGCAATGGAATAGTGGAGAGACGGGTAATTTATCTATAGGACGGCATCTTTTAACAACGTCGCCGCCAGGTTGGCTCAGGTCCAGTTGCTTCGTGGAAGTCGCATTAGATCCCATGATCCCCGGTGCAAGTGTGGGAGGGGAACACCGGGGTGGTTTTTAGTCAGTAAGAGTCTGACAGACCTCTCGGCCTACCCCAGGGCGGAGGACATCCATGAGGATTTTCCACCCCGGAACAAATTTCGCGACTCTTTTCTGTGTCACTGCTATGCTGTGTTGCACGTTGCTGTTTTCAATGTCTTCATCTGAGGTCTCGCTACTATCCCTTTCTGATTTCTTGTAAATCTCGCTAGCAGCCTTCCTGATCCTGTCTCTATCTTCAGCCGTGTCCATCCAAAAGTAGGTTTCCTTGTCGAAGTAAGTCATGTCATGCTTTATGTTGTCATTCTTCTAATACCGTTGCCGCTAGGTTGACTCAGGTCCTGCTTCACCGGATCTTGAATGAATGATGAATGAATGAATCTTTTGGCGCGATTTAACTGCTTTTTCGACGCTTTTCTGTCACTGCTATGCTGTGTTATACGTTGCTGTTTCCAATGTCTTCGTCTGAGGTCACGTTGCTACCCGTTTCAGGTTTTTTGGAATGAAGTTTTTTGACGCGGTTTGCGGTAGGAGTTCGACTGGTAGAAATCGGCACGTAATAAAGAGCGCGTTCCTAATTCCGTGGAGTCTACGATAATTCGAATATCGCCAAGTTGGAATCCTCAGTAAGACGAAAACATTGCGTAGACTTCGCATGTCGAACCTATAATAACGTCTTATTCGGAATTCACTGACTGTTGACTTTCGCCTTTATTCTATCCTCACGACCCCTTTTTTTTCGCAGTGTGTTGGGTACTACGGGCTACCTGAGCACTTGAAGCTCGTCTATGACAATGTCTAAAATTAGAATGGGCCTTCACAAACCGCACGATTTTGGGACACTAATATAACACTGCACTGCACATAATGTTATTATTATTGTCACACACAAGTTATGTACACTATTTGTTTATCATTACATAACTAATTAAGCTAGTAGGGACAGTATAACTAGTAGCTTAGAGTGTCGGACCTAACAATCTTTACTGGCTGCCAAACGCCAATACTTGGTAGGATACCTAGGCCACCCGGTACCTGAGGCGACCCTGCGCGTGCCCGTGGCACGTTTATTGCTTATTATTTGGCTTAAGGCCCGTACATAAATTCTATTTCCTGCACGCCGTTCTTTCTCCAAGACCCTTTTAAGCGTACGAATGTGGTCCTCTATTGGTTAGCCTATTGTTTAAAAATTGTTTAAAAAGGCAGCTTTTACGTTGATTGGTTCCTGACCAGACTGCAAGATGGACTGAAGACGTGAAGGTTGCTGGGTACTGATTCGTGAATACACCAGCGTGTTCTCATTACTTATTTACACGTGCACATTTATGAGATAAAATTAGGATGCAGCGATATGGACATCTTCTCCTCACCAGCCCGTCTCGTTAAGCTATGCGGTTATGTATTTTGTTATCCTCTGTTCCTGGAAAAGATTGCTGTTAGGAAGGAAGTCTTGAATATTATACAGAAATGTTGAGTAAATTCTGTCCTTACCACGGTTCACCGAAACATATATAGCAAGGTCTCGTCGTACAGACAAGTGGACAAGCTTTTGCTTGGTACATGTGTGGTGCATTTTTGTGAAGAGATGTATCTTGTTATGAAGGTTTAAATACAGGGTAGGGTTTTTTTTTGACGACCGGGGACATGGTTATAATACAACTTGATTTACGACCTTTCAAAAGGATTGGTAATTTGCTTAGCTAGTAACTGTTAGTAAAGCTAAAGAGGCCAAATAATAAGTTTGTTTAGATACAGTAGTTTCTGAGAATTTGGTTTAATGTTATGACTATAAAGTACAGAAAATTCCTTAGTTAGTTAGAACAGTTATATTATCACCCCTGAACTGCCCAGGGTAAATGTTGAGTGTTGAAGGATTAAGGAATAGTAAAGAGTCTTGAATTGACACATACGTATTATAGGTTAAGCGGAACTGTTCGGCAGATCCCTAAAAGATATGGAAAGATCTCACCAGATTAGCTTGGACGGGGTCAGGATCGTTCTTCGGATGCCCGCCTGAGATCAGGACCCGGACTAGGCCTAGGTAAAATCGCAAAGGTAGGGTTACCTTTGCGATTTTATTTAACGACACAACCACACAACAAAAAACAAAAAACACCGATCGGTTTTGACGGCGCCAGCGGTCGCGCTCAACTTTACAACATGTGGCGCGCACGCTGCGCACAGTGAATATATTTTTGGAAATTTGACGGAGGACTTTCGACACGTCCGTTCACTTCAACGTCCACCGAACGACCGATGTTGAAAATGTTATTACGCTTTAGTATTTATTCTAAACTACCTGAAGAAGTAAAAACTAAATAATTTCTTAAGACTGGTCTATGGCGCGTGTTACGGCCCGGGCCCGCCATTAGCGGCATGGCAGTGGCAGGCGGCACCGAAAGCAGTTTTTTTTTTCAAGAATACGACATTAATGTGGTGAATTCTGTGATTTAAACAAAATATATCCGTACCAATAACACAAGAATGAATGAAATTATTTTTAATTATACAGGGTCAAAATTAGCTAGCGAAACTCTGCAGACGTGATGAGTATCGATATCTAAACTAGAGAAAACAAAAAATACTATACTAATATAATAAGCAATTGAAACATTCACTCGTTACCCGTGGTCCCAGTGTGTCGACCCATTACCGGGTCCATGGGTACTTTTAATTACCCGTGGTTGCATGGCATTAATGATCTGACTACTTATATCGATAGAAAATGAAAACCATCAGTGACATACAATAAAGTTCACTCATTTATAAGCAAATAAACATACTCATACCTGAACTAGGCATATTGAAAATCATGAATTCATAACCGACACACTAATTATGTCAGGGTGGTTCTCTGATTTCGTACCAATCACATGTCCGATTGCATAAAAAAAAAGTTACTAACATTTAGGGAGTTTCGATTAAAGCTGGTTGATTTGAAGACGTTTAGCGAGGTGTATCCAACAAAAGAAAAACGTAGGTACTCGTTTAGGAACGAAAATAATAACAAATGAAAAATACAAATTACCTTACCGTCGATGTCCATGCGATTTCATAACAATTTAGTGCTCAAAACTTCTAAGTAGTTATAAGTATGTGTATCTGTAATTTATTCAATTTATTAAACTAATACTAAGGATTACTTGCTTTCAATATCACACTTACGAATTAATTCATTAGTTATAAAATATATATATGTCCTTGTCACCGAAAAATAATCACTACGCTCCAGTGAACTTTCGAACTGGCGTACTATCGAGATCAACTTCGACATTCAGTAGCGCAGTCAGTATTATTAAGCCGTCATATTTTTGTTTCACACTAAGATTTTCAAAGTCAAAAATTTATCTCATTTTTTTCAAATCGAACCTAAATCAGAGAACCACATGACTCATAAACTATCTTAACATTTCTAATGCGTATCCGAATGATGTTTTGTCAGTAATTATTTTTTAATTATTATTAAATATATCAATTTCAGTGCGTACTTGCTTCTAAATAATTATGTCAAAATGACAAAGAGAACGAATGAATAAAGATCCTTATAATTATGACAGGATACTCTCGTTGTAATATGTGATCTCTTTTGACGTACTTACCTAATATTCTGTTAAAATGGATCTGTATTTAATCATAAGTAGGTTCCATGGTTGTAATTATTTTCTATCGATAAAGGCAGAAGTCCAGGGAACAATCCCTAATGCCATGGAACCACGGGTAATTAAAATTACCCATCGACCCGGTAATGGGTCGACCCACCGGGACCACGGGTAACGAGTGGAAATATTAGCGATATACTTATATGGTACAAACTTGGTTTAAAAAAACGCTTTAAAAGCAAGCCGAACTAAAAAGTAGAAAATAAATGTTTAAATATGAAAGTTTGCTCTATAGCGGTATAAAGTCCAATGTGAATCAGTGGACATATTCATAATGAAAAAAAAATCTTAATAAGTTTAAAATAACATTTAAGTTATTAACAAAATAGTTAATTAGATTGTAAAAAAGCATGGGGTTCTTTGTATTGTATTTTAATAATAACTCTATTTTTATAAATTGGTAAGGTAATTTTTAAAGACAATTCATTCTTATCTCACGGTTTTGTGTTTACAGTTTGTTTGTTAATTACCTGCCACACAGCTTTTATTTTACTATTTAGAAATTTTACAGAGGGGCTTGTGGCTAAGTAATAACAGCCGTACGGGCCGATCGATAAGGTTAAGCTACGCTTAATGCCGCGGTTGGTCCGTGGATGAGTGACCATCTTTACATACCAAGACCTCTCCGTGCCTCGGAAAGCACGTTAAGCCGTTGGTCCCGGCTGTCATTTGTAGATCTTTAACAGTAGTTACGGGTAGTCAGAAGTTCGAAAGTCTAACAACCAGTCTCACCAAGGGGTATCGTGTTACCCAGTTACTGGGTTGTGGAGGTCAGATAGGCAGTCGCTCCATGTAAAATACTGGTACTCAGCTGCATCCGGTTAGACTGGAAGCTGACCCCAACATAGTTGGGAAAAGGCAGGCAGATGATGATGATTTAGAAATTTTACACTAATTTTGTTACTTATTCATTTAGATTTAGTTTGAGCAACGATTCTTTTGAATATTTTCTGGTGTAATTAGAATTAGAATTATAATCTAAATCAGAATTTATTTGTATGAATGTACTTTAAGGTATGTTTAGAGAGGTACCAATTAGATACTAAATATCCATGTATATTTTTTTATATCTAATAACTTGCGATCTCACGAGGTAGAAGAATTTGGTATTAATTAAGTACTATTTTTTTAGGTATATTTCGACCATTTCTGAGTAATACATCCAGCAGAGACACATCTTTTCAGTATTTTTTTTTTGTATTAATTTTCTGCTACAAAATTAAAAAACAACAAAACTGCGAAATATTTGACAGATATTGCGACATTGCCAACTTTCCGATTGAACCGTCTATAACTATAACCTGCGAAGTTGTGGTAGAACTGGGGGTGTACTAAACACTTCTACCTACCCCTTTAGGGAATAGAAGCGTGATATATTTATTATGTTATCACAATTTCTTAGAGATATATTATGTTATCACAATTTCTTTCTTAGAACTGAAAACCTTAGATAACTCCTATTTATCTTACAGATTTGTCGAACAATTCATAGTTGCTGTTCTGATTTTATGCTGCATGGGACTAAGTTTGTTATATGCAACGAATGTAAGTATCTTATAAGGTCAAGCAGCACGTATTACGAAAAATATTAAGTGTTTTGTTTTAATGCACAGGGTGGTATAGCATTGCTGGAGAGTGTTGATGCCATAATGACAAGCGTTGGGTCGTTGTTTGTGGTATTAATGGAGCTGATCTGTCTCCTGTTCGTGTACCGCAATCGTGACTTCCAGTCTGACATGCATATGGCCACAGAAGACAACACGTGCGCTTCACGAATAGGAATTCAATGGCAAATTATTCCATTTATTACACTGGTATGCATATTTAGACTAAGGATTGTTTTGTCGAGGTAATTGGAGTGTAAGAAAAATGTATTATGCAAAACATATTTTCAGACCGCTCTTGGTATGAAACTATCAGTGCTACCAGATGCCGAGATGGGTCCAAAGTTTATGGGCTTTGCCGCAGTACCGTTAGCAGCACTGGTTTTAGCTTTGCCACTGCGCGCGGCTCATAACGCCTACAAGTTCATGCGATACAAGGCACCAGCCAACTGACTACACGTATACATAACGTCATTGTCTGAATAGTCATTAAATTATAAACTGCACTAACGTGTTACGACTGCTCAATCTAAATAAATGTTATTTATAAAAGAAATTGTTGTTACTTATTAGTTAGTAAGGGGTTTCAAGAAACAAAAAAAAAACTGGCCAATTGCGTGTCAAAACTTAATATTGTAGTTGAAAAACACGTGCTCCCTACATACATCGATATACGTCACGGTCGATTCTCCAACTGTAAATTTAAGTTTTATTTTATTTTATTAAGTAGGAACAACAAACAGCTGCATTATGGAATATTACAAACGGTAAAACATAAATAACTTAAGTAATAATGTAGCCCACAGCGCTGTTCACAGATTATCATTAAGGCGAGGTATTCCCAATTTTACATCACTTTGATTCAATAATAAACAAAGAAATAGTGATTGCTTAAAGCCAAAAAAAAAGTATATTGTAGTTGACTATATGTACTTTGACTATTTGTGATTCAAAACACGATATCAAAAACTACACTAGATCAAAAAAAAAAAATCGGAAGAGGAGGCTAACTCGATTAATTTTTTTTATGTTTTTCTTATTATTCTTAAGGGTTGATAGTTTCTTTGTTATAGGAGACTATAATCTCCCTGAAGCTAATTTGGTAGTATCCTCTGCACCAGATATCTCGAACATTGCTACCTCGTATGCTGGAGGATCCTCGGCCTGCGCAAGTTTAGAGATCTTGATTTCACTTCTGGGTGCTTCTCAATTTAATAACATAGTGAATGACAAAGGTAAAATTCTTGACCTAGTAATTTCCAATAACCCTTGTAATTTTTCTCATATTCTAACAACATTACTTCCAATTGATACCTTCTATCCTGTCCTGACGTGGGAGACCTGTTTAAACGTCAAATTCACCCCGATGTCTAAAACTCCTCTTCACAAATATTGTTTTCACAAGGCCAACTTTGAAAATATTAATTTTAACATACAGCAACTGAACTGGTCTGAACTGCTTTTGCTTGACTTCTGCAGGGGCTCTGACTAAATTCTGTACTGAGATAGATAATATTATTAAACAAGATACTCCGCTGGCCCGACCTAGATCAGTTAGTTATCCCATATGGTTCTCTCGTACTCTCATAACTATTTCTAAAAAGATACATAAGGCATGGATTAAGTGGAAGAAATATATTAACTTATCTGATTATGAATCATTTTCAAACTATAGAAAACAATTTAAAGATATTTGTCTTAAGTGTTTCAGTTCGTACATCAGTTCTGTTGAGGAAAATCTAAGTAAAAACATAAAATACTTATGGACCTATATTTCGAATCGAAAAGATAAACCTGGCATCCCATCTAAGCTTCAATACAAAAATGCTGAAACAAATGATCCAGATATGGTATGTAATATGTTCTCTGACTTTTTTTACTCGGTATATGAACCGACATCTCCTTCGTTGCCTCATTGGAAACCTCCGCAGGACAACAGCGCAAAACACGATGTCTCTATTTGTGACCTTCCTTTCAGTGAAGAGAACATATTAAAGGAGCTTAAATCTCTAGATCCAACGAAAGGCCCTGGGCCTGACGGACTCTCACCTTACTTCCTTCCTGCGAATTCCATCTGCAAGTCTCTATTTGTTATATATAATAAATGTATCTATGAGGGAGTTGTACCTAGAATGTGGAAGCATGCATATATTGTGCCTGTTCACAAAAGTGGATCCAAACGCAACGTAGAACATTATCGTCCCATTTCCATCCTGTCTGCCTTGTCGAAACTATTTGAAAGGTTAGTCCATAACGAAATATATCCTGTACTCCACAATATCATAATTCAACAACAGCACGGCTTTGTCAAACGGCGGTCGACAAATACTAATTTACTATTATTTTCTAGCTTTTTGTTTGATTGTGTTGATAGCCGTGTACAAGTGGATGCAGTGTATACGGACTTCTGTAAGGCTTTCAACAAGATAGACCATGAAATGCTACTAAATAGAATAGCGTTCAACGGAATCCGTGGTAATCTTTTGAGGTGGTTTACCTCTTATATAACCAATCGCACAGGTGACCTCTGGTGTGCCTGCCTCAAGGCTCTATACTTGGTCCCCTTTTGTTTATCTTGTATATCAATGATATCAGCCAATGCTTTCATAATACCAAGTTTTTACTATATGCTGACGACCTTAAAGTATACAGAGCCATACGACAAACAAACGACTGCCTTCTGCTGCAACAAGATTTGGACCGACTATCCTGTTATTGCCAGGAAAATAAATTGCAACTAAGTTTACCCAAATGTAACTTCTTAAACTTTACAAAAATAAATCTAAAATAAACTTTACATACACGTTGTGCAATGCCCCCCTCCTTAAAGTGGACTTTATTCGAGATCTCGGTGTCATCCTTGATTCTAAGCTTTGCTTAGACCTACACATAGAAAAGATTGTTAATAAAGCATAACAACTATACGGATTTGTAATGAGATCAACAGTTGATTTTAAAAACCTTCTTCTTACATTTACGAGGTGCATTCAATAAGTACCTAGCCTCATCGCCAGAGGGCGCTGTAGTTTCAAAAGAGTTTTACCACAGTAGCACATTCTTTTTTAATTCTTTTTTCAAATTTTCATTCCAATCCCTTCATTTGTTTTAATTTGACAACTTATGGAAGCGAACGTGTCGATCGGTTTTACAAAAATGGAAAAAGAGCAATATCGTTCGGTGATTCGATTCCTATTTTTGGAAGGAAAAACGCGCATCGAAATCAAAGAGCGCTTGGATGCTGTGTACGGTGACTCTTCTCCATCGATGGCCACCGTCAAGAATTGGTTCAACGAGTTTGCAGGTCAAAAACCGACGTACGGCCACGTCGGTTTTTGATGAACCACGTCCAGGTGCACCGAAAACAGCTGCTACGGAGGAAAACATTAAAAAAATCCATGATTTCGTATTGGCAGATCGCCGATTGAAGGTTCGGGAGCTAGCTGAGACTGTAGGCATTTCAGAAGGAACAGTGCATCATATTCTCCACGAGGAACTCGGCATGAGAAAGCTGTCGGCGCGATGGGTGCCGCGTTTACTCACACCAGAAAACAAGCGCAACCGTGAGACCACATCGGAGACGTGTTTGGCGCTGTTTAAGCGGAATCCAGCGGAGTTTTTGCGTCGTTTTGTGACCGTCGATGAAACCTGGATCCACTGGTACACACCAGAGACCAAGGAGCAATCAAAACAATGGATCCAGACCGGGGAACGTGCTCCAAAGAAGGCGAAAACTGTAAAATCGGCCGGAAAAGTTATGGCCACCGTTTTCTGGGATTCACAAGGTGTGATCTACATCGATTACCTCGATAAGGGTAAAACAATTACAGGGCTTTACTATGCCGATTTATTGGGCCGATTCGACGCCGAATTAAAGAAAAAACGACCCCACCTGGCGAAGAAAAAAGTGCTGTTTCACCACGACAACGCACCGGTTCACACGTCTGCCGAATTGTTGCCCCATCCACCGTATTCTCCAGATTTGGCCCCTTGTGACTTCTTTCTGTTTCCTAATCTGAAAAAATCACTTGCCGGGAATAGATATGGATCGAATGAGGAGGTCATCGCCGCCACGGAGGCCTATTTTGCAGAGTTTGACAAAAACTATTTTTCGGACGGGTTAAAAAAGTTGGAGCATCGCTGGGCTAAGTGTATCGAACTAAAAGGAGACTTTGTTGAAAAATAAATTGCCACTTTTCCAAAATTTTCGTTTACTTTTTGTAGGCTAAGTATTTATTGAATGACCCTCGTACTTATATAAGTCTTTGATACGCTCTGAACTGGAGTATGCCGTGTCCGTCTGGAGTCCATACTACAAAAAATACGTTGAAATGATTGAGTGTATTCAATATAAATTCCTGCGTACCATACATTATAGATGCTATGGATATTATTTGCCATACCAAGATCTGCTTGCGAAATATAAGCTCGCAACACTTGAAAATAGACTTTAAAAATAAATTTGACTGCATTGAACTGTCCAACATGTTATGCTATGCGGTTCCTAGGACAGTTCACAAGCGAAAGGTAAATTATTATTATTGGTAAATTATTTTCAGTGGGCATTTGCAAGTCCAACTCTGGCTTGCGTTCGCCTGTTCGCAGAATGGTCGATTCCTACAATGCGACTTTTGAACATATTGACATTTTTGCATGTCCTCCCTGTAGGTTGAAAGGTCTTATACTGAAGGAGCTTACTTGAATATTTTAATTTTTTTTTGTTCCTTGTTATGTTTATTATATACATATATACTTCTTTAACTTAAACACGATTTTTTTTTATTTTTGAGGGTTGGAAATCATCAAATAACTTCTACCGCTCTGGGCGGAGCGGCAGGGTGTGTCAGACTCTTACTGACTAAAACCCACCCGTATTCCTTCCTGTTGCCTGTGTTGCGGGGACCTCGGTGGCCCATAAGTACTTCCCGCGACCCCGGCAGGCATCAGCCCTAGTGGACCCCTACCTATGTGCTGACGACATCTCTTTGAGGCGCGCGTGGAATACAACGCGCCGTCGACCCGGGCCTGGTCCTTACCGGACGGAGAGCTACCCATTGCTCACCGTCCGCAAGCCCGCGCCTACGGTGGCCGGAAATCCGCCCAGGATTCCCGACGCCCTGGGCTTCTCCTGCGGCGGCTAGGGGCGAGAGGGCGCGAAACTTGCCTTTCCCTCAACCGTCCCGCCTCCTCCTTCGCAAGCATTACTGCTTCGCAGAAGGAGGTGCTGCCCATGCCCTCTCGCTCCGTACCATGGCCTGAACCAGGGCCGGACGCGAGAGATCTCTGCCACCGATCGCCTCCACGAGGACACGGCGGTGCTCTGCCCAAGCCGGGCAGACCTCCACTGTATGCTACACCGTGTCCTCCGGGCGATCCACACAGTGGTGACACCCGGGCGTTACCTCCCGCCTTATCCGACACAGGAACCTCCCGAAGCTGCCGTGTCCGGTGAGGACCTGCGTCAGGCGGAAGTTGAGGACGCCGTGGCGCCTCTCTAGCCACTCCTCAAAGAGGGGACTTATCGCCGCAATCGTGGCGTGCCCAGCACTGAGTTGCGACAACCGTACTCTCCATGACACCATGAGATCCCGCCGGAGCTCCGTCCGCTGTGCCGCGATTTCTCGTGGCAGCGGACTTAGGCCCCGGCGTTTCGCCTCCTCGCGCCACTCCCATACGTGCGCGAGGACTTTTGCCTCCAGATCCCTTGGCGGCAATCCGGCAAGGAGGCTCGCTGCCTCACAGGAGACCGTGCGGTATCCCCGGACCATCCGGATGGCCATGACCCTTTGGGCCGCGCTCAACCGGCGGGCTGGCCGCAGCGCCAGAGAGCGCGCCCATACAGGAGCCCTGTAGAGGGCCATGGACCGCACGACCCCCGCATAGAGCCTCCGGCAGAAGGCGTTTGGACCCCCTAGATTTTTTTTTTTTTTTTTTTTTTTTTTTTTTTTTTTTTTTTTTTTTTTTTTTTTTTTTTTTAAAAACGTTGCCCCACACTAGGAATTTCTTCCTGTATTGTGGGTGCGTTTACAAACATAGAAACTCACAAACACAAACACCCAGACCCAGAACAATTACTTGCAGATCATACAAATACTTGTTCCGTGCGGGGATCGAACCCGCGACACGCTGCGTAGCAGTCGATCGCTCAGCCATTACGCCAACCGTGTCGTCAAAGCAGTTGGCAGGAGCCGCTTCAAAGCAGCGCCCGCCCGCTCCAGTTTGAAAGCCAAACGTCGGAAATGCTCCACGAAGTTCCACCGGCTGTCGAGGACGAGTCCCAGGTACTTCATCGTCGACTCGACGCCGATGGAAACCCCTCCTACCGTTATTTGGGACCCCAACGGTGGCGCGTTCTGAGGACCATGAGAACACATGGCCTCGGAATTGTGCAGGGCCACCTCGAGTCCCAATTGCCGGATCCTTTCGACGATTGTCGCAACCCCGCGTGCCGCTACTTCGGCCGCCGCCTGGTGCGACCTCCCCTGCGCCAGGACCAACGTCATCAGCGTAGCACACTACGCTGACGCCGCTAGGGAGGTCGGCGCGCAGCACCCAGTCGTATCCGATGTCCCACAGATGCGGCCCCAGGACCGATCCCTGTGGGACACCGCACGACATCTCTTGCCGGTTCCACACTCCCTGGTGACCGGGGTAGATGACGGCCCTGTCCGTCAAATAGGCCTCGACCACACGACAAAGGTAGGTCGGCATCCGGTGGTACCGGAGTCGCTGATGCAACTCCAGGGCAGGGTATTAAATGCATTGGCGATGTCTAGAGACACCGCCAAGACGACCCCACCCTGGGCAACAGCATTCCCCGTCGTCAGGGCTCGCACGCGCATGATGGCGTCTACCGTAGAGCGCCCCCTGCGGAAACCAAACTGGCTCTCCGCCCAATCTGGCCCCACCCGCACCAGCTGGCCGACGAAGCGGTCTGCAATGACTCTTTCAAAGAGCTTGCCCACCTCGTCGAGCAGCACGATGGGCCGATAAGCGGACGGAGAGTCCGCAGGGCGCCCTGCCTTCTTTATGAGGACCAGTTTCCCCGTCTTCCAACGAAGCGGGAACTGGCCCCTCTCCAAGCATGCGCTTAGGCGCCCCCTTAGTCGAGGCCTGAGAGCCTCCAAAGCCAGGACCCAGGCCTTCCCAGGTAAGCCGTCGGGTCCTGGGGCGGTATTTTTGGCATTAAGCCTGTGTACCACCGCTCTCATTTCTACCTCAGTCACCTCCGGAGCGTCGTCGTCGTCGGCGGTGTGGTCCGCATCGGGCACCGCAGTAGGCGGAGCCATGGGTGGGGAGGTGTGTTCCTCTCGCGAAGGGAACAGAGCGCTCACCACGTCCTCCACAAGCTGGGGCCGGAGACTCTGCCTCAGCGGGGGAGCCCATGGGCGGAGTTTATCCCGCACAACTTTGTACGGGCGTCCCCACGGGTCCCTGTCTAGAGTCCCCAGCGACTCCTTGAGGGCCAAACCCCTGGCCCGCAGGATCTCCGCTTGGAGGGCGGTCATCGCCGCTCTGTACTCCATGACGCGCCAGTCAACTACACGCGGCGACAGAGCGGGGCTGGCGAACGAGATGTCCACCACTGATTCACCCCGCATCCGCACACACGTGGGGACAGAAACCCGGTTTAGGACGACCAGGCCTGTCTCCAGAGCCCAGTCCTCCACCATCCTGCCCCGCGTGTCCGTCAACCGGGAACCCCAAGCCAAATTCTTGGCATTGAAGTCCCCGAGGACGAACACGGGGAGGGAACCAAACCCGACGACGATGTTTCTCAACTCCGCAAGGGAGTTGTGGAACTCGGCAAGAGTTCGGTTCGGAGAGAAGTAGACCCCTACCACGACAATCTCCCCGAACCGTGCTGCTACGCAGCCCCGTCCTCTCTTGACGGCCTCGAGGGACGGGGTACCGGCGGTGGCCGACGAAATTAGGGTCACTGAGCCGCTCAGGTCCTCCACCAGTCATCCCTGGGCGGGACTAAGTACGGCTCAGCGACCACGGCGATGTTAATCGACCACTGCGCTATGCTCTGGAGCAACAGGTCCTGAGCGGTGGCGCAGTGATTGATGTTCACCTGGAGGAGGCGTAATGGGGCCATTATTGGCATTCCATGTCAGAGGGGGCTGACATGGAGTGCCAATAATGGCCCTATTGAGCCTCCTTCCCAGCCCCCTGAGAGTGGCCTGCCGCAGCGGCTACGGTGGCGACGGTGACGACGGCGGTGGCAGAGGCGGCAGCAGCGGTGACAGTGGTGGTGGCAGTGGTGGCGGCTGCGGTGGTGACGGCGGTGGTGGTGGGCTTGCCTCTGGCCCTGGCTTTGGCGGGTGGGGCGCAGGCCCTTCCCCCCATCCGGTGCTCGGCTGGCTTGCCATACGGCACAGTGCGGCGTGGCATTGCACGAGCCGGCCTTGTGCCCGGGCAGACCACAGCGGTAGCAAAGTCCGCTGCGGTCCACCTCTGAGGTGCAATTCGCCTGCACGTGGTTGCCCACCTGGCAGCGGAAGCACCTCAGAGGTCTGGGTTCCAGCAGTTTTACCTGCGCGGAAACCCAGCCCACCAAGAGCCGTTGGCCCTCCCCGGCAATTTTTCTGGCCGCCGACACGGGGCAGCTTACCATTACGGTTTGCAGCCCCGTGGAGTCAGGACGGATGGTGCCTGCCTTCACCTGCTCGGCAGAGCACCCCCCGGTCCTAACCACCGCGGCGACCACCTTCTCTTCAGTCGCGGAGTCATCCAGGCCCATGATGCGCATGCTAGCGCACTTGGTGGGCCTGAACACTCGGACCTCATCCGCATTTAGTGACGCCCTAAGCCTTTCGGCCAGGGCGTCAGTGGCCGCACCGGGGTCCTGCACCATTCGGGCCCCAGTCACCGTAATTTTCATTTTAAGGCCCCCGGCAGCGCCGGGGTCCTCGAGGCGCACCACCTCACCCACCTTCTCAAGGACGGTCTTGTAGGACATGCCCTTCTTTTCCGCATCCGGCTGTAGTGTAATCACTACGGCTGCGGAATTCGGGGCGCGGAGCCTGGCTGCGTCGGTGCGCTTCTTGCGCCGCTGCCGCCTCTCCCTCCTTTTGGCCGCCCTTGCTGCCTTACCAGCCTTCTTCTTCTCCCCGGCCACTTGCCATTCGGCATCGGCCGGAAGAGATTTGAGGAGAGAGAGAGGAGGCGGTGGCGGCCGTCTCGCCACCAGGACCGGAGCCCTCGCCGCCTGGGCTGGAGCTCTCGCCGCTGGGGCTGGAGCTCTCGCCGCTGGGGCTGGAGCTCTCGCCGCTGGGGCTGGAGCCTTCGCCGCCTGCGCTTTCGCCGCGCCCTTGGTCTGTCCCGTCGACCCCGGTTTGGCCTTGGCACCTGCGGCGGCTGAATATGAGGCGGCCTTCGACCTGCCCGAGGCCGGCTGGCTCGCCACCAGCGGGGGGCGCAGAACGATGGCCTCCAGGGCGGAGAAACGACTCCGCAAGGAAGCCATTTTCTGCCTCACCAGGGTTAGAACCCGGTCCTCCACAGGCACGGGCCGTCCCTGTCCCTGCTGCTGCCCCCCTTGCGGCTCCATTCGCGGGCCGGCTCCTCGGAGCCCAGCCAGGTCCGCTCGAAGCTTCTCGTTCTCCTTTCGGAGAAGCTCCATGGCGGCTGTCAGGCGGGTGACCTCCGCCCGCATTTCAGACATACCGTCCGAAGGAGGCCTGACGTGAAAGGCCTCCGCTGCTGCCACAATAGAGGCCGAGGAGGTAGCGGGGTCTACCTCCTCGGCCTGTGGTTGGGCCGCTTGGAGGTTCGCCTGTACTCTCGGCTCCTCTCCACCACCCCTTTTCGCTGCGAGCTCCCCGAGCTCTCTCCGCCTGATTCAGCGTCGGACTCCGACCCCGCATCGCTCTCCTCCCCTTGACGTCCAGTTGTTGGTTTTTTTCCATTTTGTTCCCACGAGTGTGGGGGATTTAATCGGTCCACCTAGATTCACCCCCTGTCGCTAGGTAAGTGTAAATTTATAACCCAACCAGAGGCCCACTGGTACCCTGGCTGGGGGTGCGCTAACTACTGATGCGCCACCTACAACTACGAAGTTGCAGATGACACTACTCCTCAGCCATTCATATCCTTGCCGCGCACCAAAACGTGATATTAGAGGAATTGTTTATAGAGGTTATCTTCCTCGCGATCCGGGCGACCAAGCCAAGATCCTCGTCCCGTTCCAAGTCACAAAACATGACTGTGATCTCTTTACGGATTACGATTTCGACGGTTGCAATCAGGAGAATCAGTTCTCCCGCTGCTAGCTCGCTGGCAGGGTGAGTGCACAACGAGCGCCGCCCTTGCTTCTCCCCTATGTCCTCTGTTTGGATCAGAGAGACACGAGGAAAAACGTCGGCCCATATTGGCCCCTCCTTCGCGGACCTTCCCTTCCGCCTCGCCAGTCTGCGCCTACTCGACCTGCCCTCTGTAAGCAGAGGGGGGAGTGGACGACCGACGATCGAGCATGAAGCTCCCCGCCATGCAGAAATTCGCCACAGTCAATACCCTCTCCGAAACATGGAGAGACTATTGGCTGTGCCCAGGATGCACCGGCCCTCTGTAACTCTAGCGATTATTTTCACTGTATTGTGTCCTATAGTTAATCTGTGAACAGCGTTGTGGGCTGCAATATTGTCTATTATGTTCTGTGTATTTCTTGTTACTATGTTTTATATTGTAGCTGTTTGTTGTTCCTTTTGATCAAAATAAAAAAAATACAGTCTAAATTGCCATTGACAATGTTATACAATGATATCATTGCTTCTAATTGTTTACGTCTAAAGCTGAGCGTCAAAAGCTTATATTTACTGAGCAACTGGTTATACTGTAGATATGTATTGTGACACCTATCGTGCATTGCACGAAGAAATCTACGTTGTACGTTTTCTATCATGTCAATGTATTTGCCATAGTATCTGTTCCAGATCGTAAGACAGATAATAAGGGTAGACATGCTCATAGAATAATAATAATTGGGAAAGTGAGATGACGCATATGTGAAAATGTGTATGTGTGAGCAGGACATAGCATAAGTTTTCTATCTCTATTTGCGTATCGGTTTTTTGTTGTTTGCCATCACTAGTCATTGATGGCAGACAAGTTGTGTTGTCAAAAGATTTTCATTGATAATACCTGTGAAACACTTATTTCGTGTAATTTGTGATTTAACTGATATTCCAAAAGGTAATATTTAGTGTGTAGTGATGGTGAATTGTTGTATATATGGCTGTAATAGCCGTAGCGAACGAAATCAACCAAATATAACATTTCATCGGTAAGCAGCATATTTTTTATCTATTACAGCAAGTAAATCAAAGGATTATTGTATTCATGACTATTTTCTGTCAATAATAAGCAACATTTATCGGTAATTACATCTAAAAAGACGATAAAATCCTAACTTATTTTTTGCACTAACCGACCAAAGTGTGAGGCATTTTATGTTAGTTTGCTATCTATGTTACTGTCATTTGTCAATAGTCGGATAATAACTTGACGGGGTTACCAGCACTTGGTTTTTTTACCACTCAAACTCAAACTCAAACTCAAAGCATTTATTTCAATTAAACCATTTACAGGCACTTTTGAATTGTCAAGGAGTCGGTCAGTTAGAAATATGAAGCTATTTGCCCATTCCAAAGCGTAGTAGGTACCTATGGAGAAGAACGGGCAAGAAACTCCATGGACACTCTTTTAAATTAAATTGATACATAAAGATTAGTACAAAAATAATGTTGAAATTTTAACTAAATGTGAGGACGATGTAAAATAAAAAAAACGCGCCCATAGTAAAAAGAGAAACAAAAACAATTTCTAAATAAAAAAATTACAAATAAGCCGAGGACGCTAAGAGGTGACCAGTCCCAACTAACGGCGCCCGTTCACGAGCATGACGCTTGGATTAGCACCATTCAGCTCAACCATTTTGAAGGGAGCTAAATGATCCAACACACGCGCCACCATCAGCGAGACATCTGAGTGAGCATGACATACTCTCAGCCGCCAGGACCCATTCAAGTCAATTACATAACCGGCAAATGGTAGCTCTATTATACATAGTACTCACACCTGTGCAATGCAATTATACAATACAACGTAGGTTGAATTTATACAATGCAAAGATAGTCTTACAATGTTCAGCTGCTCCAACAGTATTTTCAAATGTTAATTATTCAATTGGTTGTGGTTGTGGAGCGGGACCAGCATTGAGCCAAGCATTTTTATCAGCGATGTAATCACCCAACTTATAATATGCCTGCCTGCATAGTGTGTGTTTGATACAAGATTTGAATTTCATTTCATTCAGTTGAAGTATGTGGGGTGGAATTTTATTGTAACATTTTAAACAGTACCCCATGAAAGATGAGTCTACTTTAGCCAGTCTGAAACCTGGCTGAGATAATAGGTCCCTATTTCTAGTACTATAATTATGTCTTTCACCTCTTTTACTAAAATGATGTAAATTTTTTCTTACGTACATGATGTTTTCGTAGATATATTGACAAGGTACCGTCATGATGTTAATGTCCTTAAACCGGTCCCTTAGAGAATCGCGCCTGCGGAGATTATAAATGGCTTTGATAGCTCTTTTCTGCAGAATAAAAATTGACTCGATGTCTGCAGCCCGTCCCCAAAGTAAAATACCGTAAGACATGATACTATGAAAGTAACTAAAATAGACTAGCCTCGCGGTATCTACATCAGTAAATTGACGGATTTTTCTGACAGCATATGCCGCTGAACTTAGCCGTCCTGCAAGAGATGTTAAATGAGGACCCCATTGTAGCCTTGAGTCGAGCGTGATCCCCAGGAAAACAGTTTTATCGACGAATTCTAGTTTCTCTTGATTCAATACTATCTCATAATCACCACTTTTGACATTTGGTAAAGAAAATCGAATGCACTTAGTTTTTTTCCCATTTAATAGTAAATTATTGGCAGTGAACCAGTTCTGTACCTGCAATAGGGCGTTATTTACATCGTCAACATTCGTAGCACGTCTATCTACCTTAAAAATTAAAGAAGTATCATCAGCAAATAACACCATTTGTGGCTGATTATTTAATAAATGGAGTAGATCGTTAATATACACTAAAAAGAGGAAAGGTCCCAATATCGAGCCTTGTGGAACACCCATTTTTACTTTTAAACCGAGTGAATTGATACCATTAATTTGTACTTGCTGTTGTCTATCACTTAAATAAGATTTTACTAAGCTGAGCGCATGTTTTCCAAGTCCGTAATGCTCAAGTTTCAAGAGTAAGGTTTCGTGGTCGACGCAATCAAATGCCTTGGAGAGGTCACAAAAGATTCCTATGGCGTCTTGCGCTTCTTCCCACGCGTTAAAAATGTGTCTTAGCAGGGTTACACCGGCGTCGGTCGTACACCGTCCTTTAGTGAAACCATACTGTTGATCGTGAAGGATTTTATTCGAGTTAAAATGATTGAGCATTTGATTAAGCATTACCTTTTCAAACACCTTGCTGAAAACCGGCAACACGGATACGGGTCTATAATTATTGGTGTCTTTACTGTCCCCGGATTTGAAAAGTGGTATTACCTTACTGTATTTCATTAAATCCGGGAAGACTCCTTGATCCACACACAAATTAAATATTAAGGCTAAGTAGGGCGCTATAGTCTCAATTATAGAGGTACAGACTTTAATAGACATTCCCCAAAGATCTTCAGACAATTTGATCTTGATTTGCTTAAAAGCTTTTATTACTATTATGGGATTAATATGCTTAAAGTTAAATTCAATCGTGCAAGCTGAAACGTTTTCCTTTACTAAATCAAAAGCGAGCGAGGGCGAGGAATTTAAGGTTTCAGTAGTTTTAAGCGGGACACTGGTAAAAAAATTTACAAATTCTTGAGCAACTTCTTTGCTATCGCAAATGAGACCACATGACGTCTCCAGTGTGTAATCAGAATCATGCTTTTTGTGCCTATTCGTTTCATTATTGATAATTTTCCAAACTGTCTTTATTTTATTTTCTGCTGATTTAACTTTGTTGCTAATGTACAAGGCTTTAGCTGCCTTACAAGTGTTCTTAAAAATTCTAGAGTAAGTAGCAACATACCTATTAAAAGTTTCAGTGTTTATGTAAGGCTTAAGGCCATACAGCTCGAAAAGTCTTTCCCTACTTTTCCTGAGTCCTCTAGTGGCCCAGTCACTAAATAAAAACCTAGGGCTGATAGTTTTAGTGTTCTTCTTAAAATAATTATTGAACTCGTTCTGGACTACCGAAAAAAAATCTTTGTACAAGATATTTACATTGTTCATTGTAAGATCCTGGTCGCTTAACTTACACATTAAAGTGCTATTAAATTTATTTAAATTAACAGATGTTATTGGTCTGAATTGTATTTGCATTTTTTCTATTGTTAGGTTGGACTCGAAAGTTACGGTTTGACCACTGTGGTCAGACGGGAGATAATTAACGATGGCTTTATCTAAATAGTCGCAACAACAAAAAACGTTATCAATACACGTAGCAGAAGTCGTAGTTATTCGTGTTGGTTCCAAAAACACATTTGACAGATTAAATGATTTAAACAAATTTAATAATCTACTGGTGTTTGAATTATTTTCTAAAATATTAATGTTAAAGTCACCACAGATAATCACTGATTTATTTCCATTTGCTAGTTTAGCCAAAACATCTTCCATAACTGACTCAAATATCGAGTAGTTTTGATAATTAGGGGGTCTGTAAACGCACACTATGACATGCTTATCTAGCTCAACACAAGACAGTTCAATGCTATGTTCAACCGAAAGTTCCACTATGTCTTTACGAGTTTTTGATTTGATACAACTTTTAATTAGGATTAGTGAACCACCACGCAGCATCGATTTTCGGTTAAAACAACTGGCCACACTATAATTCTCATAGTTAATTAACATTTCATAATCTTTTAACCAATGCTCAGTTATACAGACAATGTCAAACATTGTTTTTTCTAAAAATAATTCGATTTCCGACTAAATGTATATATGTATATACATTAAGTGTAAAGCCTACTTAGCTGTGATAGTTTTCCTTTTTAGGGTTCCGTAGTAAACAAAGAACCCTTATAGTTTCGCCATGCCCGTCTGTCTGTCTGTCTGACCCCACTGTAGCTCAGAGATGCTTAGTATTAGAAAGCTGTAATTTGGCATAGGTAATAAATTTTAATTTTTAATTTAATTATATGTACTACTGCCATAATTTTTTCACATTTCACAAAAATTTGCATGATAAAGCTTAATATTACGTAAACGGATCCTTCAATCGAAAAATTATGTTCACATATAATATTTTTAACCGGCCTATCCAACGATACTATATACTATGGGATAGACGAGAATTTAACCCCAAAAAACTGAATTTACAAGATTTTGTTTTAGCACTTTGTCAGCGTGATAAATATGTATGTCTATGCCAAATTACAGCTTTCTAGTACTAAGCATCCCTGAGCTACACCGGGGACAGACATACCTGTGTTCCGTGAGACAGACAGACAGACGGACATGGAGAAACTGTAAGGGTTCCTTGTTTACTACGAAACCCTAAAAAAGGGAATATACAATTGACAGTAAAAAAATTGAGAGAAAAAAACATCCCCGTAACCAAGATTATAGTTTCCGGTGCTCTTGACGTGAATGATACAAGAATTTAGGAGAAGCGTTTTAGGATTAATGAGAATACTTGCTTGCTTGGCTTGATTGCACCTCCCAGGTATGATGCAATGGTTCGAAGATAATTTACCCTAAAACGCGACGGTAAGCTCTAAAGCATAGTATAGTTTCATTCATAGCATAGTTAGCTAATTTTGGTTATGCGTTAATAGTTAAGGATAAAAAGCTTCAAAATAATAGGTAAAGCTTGAAATATCTGAAGGTGATCCCGGTCGTGCTCAGCTTGGCAAGGGTCAGAAACAAGAGAGGCGCTGCAATGGTGCGGGCAATGACTATACAGTTTAATTAGACTATATAGTTTAATTCTCTTTGGGTTCGGATCCCGGCACGAACCGCTACAAGTCGATGAAGGTGGTCGCCAACCTGTTCTGCCGGCGAGGTAAAGGGCCAAAATGCTGAACCTACCTAAATAAAGAATAATGGGTAAGTTATCGACCTGCTAGCCAGATTTTTAATAAAATGGAAAAGATGAATAACATACCAGTTCGTTGTGAGATCGATATTCCTATCTACAGAGTTAATGATCAACGGGTACAGATATTCTATTTCACGAAGTCCGTTCGGCTTTGATTGTAGTAGTGACGTATCCCGACAAGCGCGCTTGTGTGTGTAAAAGTAGGTAACGTTAGCAAAAAAATCTGATATATATATTCAAGTCGAGATTTAATAATCTAAATAAAATTTTGGTTTTAAAAGTATATACATTTTGTAAATAAATTAGATTAAGTTGCAATAACTACAAAAATATTAAGAATATGTAGGCATTTAATTAAGCATTGGTGTTACAGAATGGAAACGAAACAAGTAGGACTATTCAGTATTTTCAATCACTATCAGATAAATTTTCGATTTCCGATTCCGTTTTGCTGTCGTCAGAATCATCTTGTACATTGATTATAAATTCAAAATCGAGATCAAAATATTTCAAGTAGTCTTTTTCAATTTTTTCAACATGAGCACAAGTTTTTTGCCACGTTTCACTGCTAACTTGGCCCAAACTTTCATTGATCAGTCTTTCCGTATTCGTCATGTTTTGCTCGATATTTTTAGATGCGACATAATTTTTAACGATCCCCCGAATATTTTCAATCGCATTTAATTCTGGGTGATAAGTGGGAAGGCGTAAGACATCAAAACCCTTGCTTTTTATAAAATCGTCAATCTTGTAGATTACGTGTTGGGCTTTGTACTTCTTTATTGTATCGTACAATTCCAATTTAAGAAGAGATTCATCAAATGCCCTTATCCCTGAGCCATTGCTGCATATCGGCTTTCTTTGTAGATTGCGTCGGTAGTCGTTCAGCCCGTGTGTTGTGATAAGATGCATTGTCTAAGACAATGACAGAGCGCGGAAGTAAATTGGGTAGCAACTTTTCATTTAGCCATTTTACATAGTTATCATAGCTCATATTTGAATGATAATCACCAGCTGTTGAGTTGGCCTTATAAACCAAGGAAGCATTTTCAATAAAACCATCCTTGGTTCCCGCGTGCACTAAAATAAAGCGAGTGCCTGTGCTAATTTTTTTTAAAAACGTAGTTCTTTCCTTTTTTTTTTTGCTCAGGTGTTGTTTCGCACGTGTGTCGAAAGGACGTAGCTCTCATCGGTGTAGACAATGGGCCGACTTTGAGAGCGGTACTCTGTTATTTTTTTTAAATATTTTAAACGCCACATTTGTATATCATGACGCTCCATCAAGACTTTACGGTTGTTCTCTGTTTTGCGCCACTTGTAACCTAATTTCAACAGTAACTTGCGAACAGTTTCTAAACAACCTTCGAATCCGATTTTTTCATTCAATGTTGTTCTTAACTTAGCTAATGTTGACATTTCTTTATGGACAATATGGAAATCTTGTACAGTACTGCGAACCACATCGGCTGTAAAATTATCTATATCCACTTTATTATCTCGCTTTCTCCTTTTCTTCATAGGTGAAGTGAATTTTGAAGAAGTAAATGATAAATGATTTATTTTCTGTAAGTAGGTTTGTACAAACACTTTTACACGTCAATCATATTTTTAAAATAAAGCTAGATGAGGTCGGCGTTTCCTATCTGACTACTCTGAGAAGAAAGGCCGAAACAAACTCAGAGGTCACAGTCTCTTTTAAAGTCCAGACATAATCTTGGTCAGATCATGTGAAGGCCATGTAGATTGGTGTCTGAAATGGTCCTTTTGAGGAAAGAACCACACAGATTGCATAAATTACTCAAACTGCCAGACCATGATTAATACTAAATGAGAAAAAAAAAAAAAAACAATAATGACCCACATAGGCTTCACATTCACAATAATTGAAAACAATATAATACTTTACAAGTAAATATTAAGTTCCAAACAGTATATTGAACTCCACAAAGTAAATATGTCAAAATGGTATATAAATAAAATAAAAGTTTCAGTATGCAATAATTGGAGCAGCTTAATCCCAAGCCTTTTTGTCCTCAATATAATCTTTAATAGTATAAAAGGCTTTCTGGCACAACTTACTTTTAATAAATGATTTGAATAGGTACAACAAATTTGTTTTTGTTCCTAGTATTTATATTATGGATATCACTGTATTTTTTAAACAATTTTATATTGTTATGGGCATATAAAAGATTTTCAAAAATATACTGGGAGGGCACAGTCATTACATTAATCTCCTTAAATTTCTCTGTGAGAGAGTGTCTCGGACTTAATCTATAAATTGACCGAACAGCTCTTTTCTGCAAAACAAAGATAGTCTGAATGTCAGCGGCATTTCCCCACAACAGAATACCGTACGACATTACACTATGAAAATAGCTAAAGTACACTAAACGGGCTGTCTCTATATCAGTTAAATTACGAATTTTTCTAACAGCGTATGCTGCGGAGCTTAGCTTTTTCGACAATTTATCTATATGTGGACCCCACTGAAGCTTAGCATCCAAAGTTAAGCCCAAGAATACTGTGCTATCTTCAGGGTTCAATTCTTCGCCCTTTATCAATACATTAGTTTTCACCTGCCTAACGTGAGGTAGCGTAAACTTAATGCATTTGGTTTTTTTTTCATTAAGAAGTAAATTATTAACATTGAACCAGTGAACTACTTTTGAGATCGCACTATTAACATCGTCAGTAACCAGCTGCTGACGTTTAAGTTTAAACAAAAGTGAAGTGTCATCCGCAAACAACACTATATCATGATTATCCTTTATGAGATATGGCAAATCATTAATGTAAATAAGAAACAAGAAAGGACCAAGAATTGAGCCCTGTGGGACTCCCATTGTTACTATAGATCCGGAAGATCTTTTCCCATTAACGTCAACGCTCTGAAACGCTATGAAGTAAGAAGATCCAGAGCGGTGTTCCGGATCCCGTAGTGGCGGAGTTTCCTGATTAACGTTTCGTGAAGAACGCAATCGAATGCCTTGGACAAATCACAAAAGATGCCCAATGCATCGCGTTTATCTTCCCATGCATTATAAATATGTCCTAAAAGTTCCACACCGGCATCAGTAGTCGAACGACCCCTTGTAAAACCGAACTGTTTATTGTGCAATAATTTATGTTTATTAAAAAATCTTTGTAATTGGCCTAAAATTATTTTTTCAAAAATTTTACTAAAGATGAAGTGGATGATGAGAAGTGGATGGCAATTCCTTCTCTTCTTTTAATATTCTTTGAGCTGTTTTTTGGCTCACACCCGTAGCTTCAGCTGTACGGCGTGTAATTTCTCGTAAATGAGACAAATCACAGTTGAGTTCCATTAATGATTTTGTAAATTCATATTCTTCTCGCAGAAAATGATAAACACTAGCTATCATGTTTCGACCCTAAAACAAAATGTAATCAAAATAATTAAGTAATATAAACATTTTATAACACAAAAAAACATTCATTTTATAAATACTTCTATTGCTATATTAAGTATCTTTGTATAACATTTTAATTGAAAACGTATAAATAAATATTACCTCACTATGGACAACTCTTCTTCGTTTTGTTGCCATGCTGACCTTACTCCGTGAAACAATTTGGCGCGAACTAAAAACCACTACTGATCCGGACCGTGTCCCGATCGACACTGAGCGCTCTCGAGGTTACGCACACAAAAACAATGTGCATGTGCACGCTTGACAACATTCATAGCCAAACGGACTTCGTGACATAGAACATCTGTATGGGCAATGAGGTTCCTATAATGTGAATATAAAAATCGGAAGATAATATATAATAATTTTAAAATTTCAACATTCGAAATTGAGTAAGAAAAAAAAATACGAACCTAAACAACATTGAAAATCAATCACATTTTTAATTTACGTTTAAAGGTTCGAAATTCTTGGTATTGCTCGAGGCAACAATCTCTGTCAATGCCGCCCGACAGGAAAAATAAATCAACTGTCACAAACAAAAAAATGTCAAACTAATATTCAAAAGCAAATCCGCCAGTACAACGTCTAAGAAGAGATCGAATGCTTTATGAAAAGGAGGAGGAATAATACCAAAAAGGACATGACCAGTTCCTGCCTTCGAATTCGGGAACATGTGCAGGATTGCAGCTTTTACACTAAGATTTTAAAATAAATATCTAATTTATCATGGTTATATTATTCCGATTAAAGCCCAGGTTAAAATATCTGAAAAAACAAATTTTATTTGCTTCCGCTTTTCTCATAAATGCACTTCCTGATTTTGACGTTCCATTGTAACCATAATCATTCGGTAACTGTAATAACCTACACCTATTATGGGAGTGTGCGTGTGGATTGAGTGCTCCTTTTTAAAAGTTAACTATATTTTTACGAAATCAAGGAAGAATTTAGGAAATAATTGTGAAAACTTCATGGTGAAGATAAAAAAATTGTGAAATATATGGTGAGAAAGTCGTGGTCAATTAACTAGAACACTCAATCTGCTAACCTGAGAACATACTGTAACGCGTGTCTCAAAATATTCTGGGTATATGTATATCATTTTTATGTGGAATAATTGTATTGAATTTGTGAAAACTATTCACAAATATTCAATTGATTTTAACGGTTTATTTAGATCACTCAATCCTCCTATGGTGCAGACGGAGTGTTCCAAAACTCTTCAACTTTGGCTAAATAAATTCTTAATATTTTTACTCTATTTTACGAGTATAATTCAGAATCAGTTTGTGAAACAAAAACGACGTAAAACTTAATAGTTAAAGAGTAAATAAGAAAAATACTTTCTTTTCAATGTACCGTTTGAGTGTTCCATGTTGCAGCGTTTATTTATTTAACCAGAACTTTTATACAAACGGCGGCCACATCAGAAATTGTGAAAATGTTGTCACTAAAGTTTAACGCGTTTTCTTTTTTTGTGAACGCTTAATTTTAACAATAATCAACTTTATTATATTTCTAAGCGACAAAATTGTATTATATGATTTTTTTTTTTTTTTTATTTGTGATGGGTTTGCTCTTGACCTTAGTCTATGTCAGAGGTGACAGAAACAAAGTCGACGATGGAGCGAGCTTACCCAGAAGAAGCCTGTTCACTCTCACTTTGAAGAGATTAGGGTTGTATGCGTTCGGAAACACAGACGCAGGCAGAGAGTTCCATTCCTTTGCAGTGCGCATTATAAAAGAAGTTTGGAAACGCTTAGTGCGAGCTGGTGGGATAGCCACCAGGAAGGGATGGTAACCTGAAGTGCGCCTAGATGACCGATAATAGAAGGGGGCCGGTGGAATGAGGTCGTGGAGTTCTTGGGCACACTCTCCGAAGTACAATCTATAGAAGACAGACAAGCAGGCAACCTTGCGACGATGGGCCAAACTGTGAAGCTTGGCATCCACCAGATTTACGTCGCCAATGAGCCTCTTAGCTCTGCGTTCCACCGAGTCAAGCGCGGCAAGTTGGTATTTAGCCGAGCCATCCCAAAGGTGGCTACAATACTCCATGCAGGATCGGACCTGCGCTTTATAAAGGGTCAAAAGCTGTCCAGGCGTAAAGTATCGCTTCACCTTATTTAGGATGCCCAGTTTCTTGGCCGCAGTTTGGGCTTTGTACTCGATGGTGGCGCCGAAGTTGAGGTTAGATGTCAACTCCGTGCCTAGGAGCTCGAGCCGATCAGTTACAGGAATTAGTATTATTTCACTTTAAACTTAAGTCAAAACCGCTGTGGAACACAAAATTAAACAAAATTACAAATTTATCGACAACAGTGACATATTATACGGACTACAAATTCAACACCCACTAAATACCATAAGTTCGAGTAGTCCACCAACCGCCAACCTTACTATTTAGTCGGATTATTTCGTGTGATTCATTTTCATTATGAGCTTATGAGCCGTTTTCTCTTCTTGCTACTGAGAAAGAAAGAAACATAAAGGAGTGAAATTAGCTAAACGGCACAATCTATCGAGCTTACCTTAGCGTCTGCGTATGAATCCGTAAAACTCATGGTTGGCCAGCATTATCGAAATCTATTTGATCCAGGTTAATACGTAGCGAGTTTAATGCTAGCGAGTAATTTTTCGATAAAACTCATGATAGACGTACTGGAGAACATAGGTGGTTCTTGAAATAACTCTAGACACGACATTTGATAAAGCGGGGAGTGAGCTATGCGAAGATCTACATGCACTATATTTTACGCGTAAACTGCAGAAACAATGAAAAATAACAACCAATAAATTATAAATTATGTACATTAAGTTAGGCAAGTATTATTTGTTAGTGACGGATAACACACAGTAACAGATTTTATAACAATTATTTTACAAAACACAATATAAGATTCTCTTCAGACTAGTCTCAGATGTATGAAATAAATCAAGTGTTCATTGTGTTTTTGTATTCATCATACATTCTAGATAGAGCAGTGCTGCCTCAAATTAGTATTGCTCTCTGGGCACGATGCAAAATAGCCTCCTATTAGATCTACTTGGAAGATTTCGAGCACATGGAAGGAAAGTTTACTGAGCAGTAGCTTTGAACTGTCCTGAGTACAGGACAGTTCAAAGAGCCTGTTAATAGTTTTTTTTAAAGGAAAATTAAATCAAACATACCCCTACGTTTCTCTAACGAGACAATAACCAAGACACTGAAAGTTTTTAGAACTGGCCACTTGTGAACGATATATAATAAAAAATAAAAAAAACAATTTTGAAAATGGAACTCTTTGTCAATATTATTGTGTATGTATTTTATTAATTTGTCATTTGTTTACGATTTGGCGGCAAATTTAAAATTGTCTGTGTCACGTCAGTATTGAATTTAAAGCGAGAAAATTTTCGTCCAATGATTTTTTATGACTTTCGATGTCATTTAAGTCAACAAGAAAGTTATGATAGACTTCGATTGGCTTTTCACGATGAAGACCCATCTCGTGCACCTTTTTACAACTGGTTTAATGAGTTTAAACGTGGTCACACTAATCTCATCGATGATCTGCGTGAGGGACGGCCTTCTACGGCGACGACTGAAGATAACATCAGTGTTGTGCGGCGTATGATAGACACTGACAACAGAGTGATTTATCAGCAGATTCGGAAAAGCTTAGGCATCAGTATGAGTTAAGTGTACAAAATCCTCCATGAACATTTAGCGGTCAGGAAGCTTTGTGCCTGGTGGATACCTCATAATTTGACAGAGGCCCAAAAACTCGGTCGTGTTTATTGGTGTCGGTGGAGAAGCGACTCAAATGCTGTGTTCGACATACTTACGGGTGACGAAAGCTGGATTTATTGTTATGATCCTGAAACGAAGAGACAGTCTGCTGTCTGGGTGTTTCCTTCCGAGGAGTTACAACTAAAGAGATCGAAGCGTGGGAAAAAAGATGGTGGCCTCGTTCTTCAGAAGAACAGGTAATTACGCAACAATTGTTTTAGAGGATCGTAAAACAGTTACTGCAGAGTGGTACTCTAACAATTGTTTGCCACAAGTCTTGGAAAAATTTCGGGAGAAACGACCTCGCAGTAGGATCCTTCTTCACCACGACAACGCCTCGTCGCACACCGCCAATCAAATAATCGACTACTTGGCGACGTCAGACGTGGAATCACTTGGTCACCCGCCCTATAGCCCCGACCTCGCACCTTGCGATTTTTATGTAATTCTGAAAATAAAAGAAAAACTTCGAGGAAAACGTTTTATGGACGCCGAGGAAGCAGTGGCTGCATTTCAAAGTGCTGTCGAAGAGAAGGACGAATGGGTAAAGTGCTTTTCTCAGTGGTTCCATCGGATGCAGCGATGTATTGATGTAAATGGACACTATTTTGAAAAGATATAGTAAAACTAATATATATTTTTTTAATGTACATAGATAGAAAACATTTACATAAAACATTTGGATGCTGAGAAATCTGTACACAATTGATTAAACTCTGTCTTAAACTAGGGTATCCTTTATCTTAAGGAACAGTGACTCGCAGTGAGGTTCCAATTGATATTATGTATGAGCGGACTGTGCGAATTTAACTTCAGAAGGGAAAAAAAATAAGTAATATGTTACGTTACAGGTTTCAAATTTTTGTGAGAGTATGTGAGAGAGTGAGGGTGAGGGTAATGAAATTAAATGAATGTGATTAAAGGTATGTATGTTTGTGTGAGTGGGGATAAGTAGGTGATGTGGTGTTGATGTGTAAGTGGGTGGGGGAGTTGTACGTGCGAGTGTGTATGAATGCAAGGATAGAGGTAATTAGTCCAAGCATGAAGTTGAGTGTGTTTATTATTAGGCGATGTAGGTCAGTAAAGTCTTCGTTGCGGCATAGTCCTGTTTAAGTAGCCATTCTATCACTTTTAATTTTAGGTTGTGTTTGTTCAGGTCTAAGATATTCAGTTTTATATGAACCTTTTTGTAAATATAGGCGCTAATTACATAATACTGATGCTTTGCGAACGTGGTACTGTGTTGGGTGCCTGAGGGAAGATTTTTGCGCTTTTTTGGGTTAGACGGGGGAAGGCTGCTGTGTTTCCAAAGAACAGATCGAAGTACAAAGAGCCGACGGACTGTAAGAACCTTGCAGTCTGCATACAGTTGTGTTGTAGGGTATCTATGGGGCTTCCTTGTCATTACTTTTAGTACGGCTCTTTGTGCTCTCTCTGCCCTCAGGAGGCAACCTTTTGTTGCACCACCCCATACAGAGATGCAGTATCCTATGATCGATTGACATAGTGCAAAATAATATATTTTCAAAATAACGGCATTAGCAGAGTTTCGGAGGGATTTAAATACATGAATGAGGTGCAAACTTCTAGTCGTGACAGCGTCAAGTTGTTTTTTCCATGTAAGTCCGTCATCTATGTGGACACCTAAGTATTTTACGCTGTCACTTCTAGTCAGTGCTAGACAACGGCATGGTGCTGATCGGTTTGAGCATGAATGGGCAGTACATCAGACCCTACTAATTATAGACCTATTTCAGTACTACCTACCTTTAGTAACATTTTCGAGAAACTTATTTTAGATAAAATCCAAATATTTTTCAATAAACATAAATTAATGCATAACAAACAGTTCGGTTTTACAAGGGGTCGTTCGACTACTGATGCCGGCCGGTGTTGAACTTTTAGGACATGTTTATAATGCATGGGAGGATAAATGCGATGCTTTGGGTATTTTTTGCGATTTGTCCAAGGCATTTGATTGCGTTCTTCATGAAACTTTGATCAGAAAACTGCACCACTACGGAATCCGAAACTCCTCTCTGGATCTTCTTACTTCATATATGAGTGATAGGATTCAGAGAGTTAATGTGGGCCCCCTGGGCTCAATTCTCGGCCCATTTTTGTTTCTTATTTATATAAATGACTTGCGTTGCCTCATAAAGGATAATCATGATATAGTGCTGTTTGCAGACGACACTTCACTTTTATTTAAACTCAAACGTCAGCAGTTGGTTACTGACAATGTAAATAGTGCCCTCGAAAAAGTAGTTAACTGGTTTAATGTTAATAACCTACTTCTTAACGAGAAAAAAAACAAATGTATTAAGTTTACAATACCTAATGTTAGACAAGTAAAAACTAGTGTTCTCATAAAGGGTGAAGAGTTGAACCCCGAAGATACCACTGTGTTCTTAGGCATAACTTTGGATGCCAAGCTTCAATGGGGCTCCCATATAGATAAATTGTCAAAAAAGCTTAGCTCTGCAGCATACGCCGTTAGAAAAATTCGTGATTTAACGGATTTAGACACAGCCCATTTAGTATACTTTAGTTATTTTCATAGCGTAATGTCGTACGGTATTCTGTTATGGGGAAATGCCGCCGATATTCAGACAATTTTTGTTTTACAAAAAAAAGGGTAATCCGTTCAATTTATAAATTAAGTCTCAGATACTCCCTCAGAGAAAAATTTAAAGAGATTAATATAATGACTGTAGCTTCTCAGTATATTTATGAAAATCTTTTGTACGCACAAAAAAATATTAATTTGTTTAAAAAATACAGTGATATCCATAATGTAAATACTAGGAACAAACACAAATTTGTTGTTCCTACAACCAGGCTCAAAAAAATAGGCAGCTCGTTTAGATGCCAATGTATACATTTTTATAATAAACTTCCTAGCCACATTCAAGAACTAAGCCTTAATAAATTCAAATATTTTATAAAACAGAAACTGTGCCTAAAAGCCTTTTATACTGTTAAAGATTATATTGAGGACAAAAAGGCTTGGGATTGAGCTGCTCCAATAAACTTACAGTGAATGTTGTTTTTTTACTCTTTTTATTTTGCTAGCTATTTATATTTTCTTATTCTATATAACATTCTATATAAACAATGACATGAATATTTACTTTGTATAGTATTATATTATATTATTTTAATTATTAGGAATGTGAGGACTATGTGGGTCATTGTTTGTTTTTTTTTTGTCTCTTAGTTTTAATGATGGTCTGGCAGTTTGAGTACTTTATGCGGCCTACCCAAATGTCTTTTCTTTGGTATTGTTCGTCAAATCATTGAGCTCCTTAAGTTTTGAGTTGAGCTGCATGATAACTAACAAATGCGTGCACTGACTGGACAGGTCCACTCAAATCTGTGTGGTCTTTCCTCAAAAGACCATTTCGGACACCAACCTACATGGTCCTCAAATGATCTGACCAAGATTATGTCCGAATATACACATTGACATTGAAGAATTTTATTTATGCAATGACATGAATATTTACTCTGTGTAGTATTATATTGTTTTAATTATTGTAAATGTGAAGACTATGTGGATCATTGTTTAATTTTGTTTTATTCTCAGTTAGTTTTTAACATGGTCTGGCAGTTTTGAGTATTTTTTGCGGCCTAGCCAAATGTCCTTTTTTGGTATTGTTCGTTGAATCGTTGACCTCCTTTGGTTATGAGTTGAGCTGCACAACGACTGACAAATGCGTGCACTGACTGGACAGGTTCACTCAATCTGTGTGGTTCTTTCATCAAAAGAACATTTCAGACACCAATCGACATGGTCTTCACATGATCTGACCAAGATTATGTCTGGACTTTAAAAGAGACTGTGACCTCTGAGTTTGTTTCGGCCTTTCTTCTCAGAGTAGTCAGATAGGAAACGCCGGCCTCATCTAGTTTAAAAAAATATGTTTTGACGTGTAAAAGTGTTTGTAAAAACCTACTTACAGAAATAAAATCACTTATCATTTAGTAATTGCAAAACCGTGTGACGGTGCGGTCTTTCGCCTAATTGCAAAAGGGATGTAGCAGGATTTATTTATGTTTAAGGTAAGGAGATTAGAATTGAGCCATTTGATTATTTCCGCTACTGCCGATTCTGCTATAGATTTTATAGTATCCCAAGTAGGTCCATGAACTAAGATCGCGGTGTCATCAGCGAATGTATGTATCTTAGTATTTGGGAGGTTCATTTTGCAAAGGTCGTTGACATATATTTGAAATTAGGTGGGGCCCAGTATGCTGCCTAGAGGGACGCCGAAAGTAACCAACTCCTCTTCACTAAGGTGGGTATCAATTTTAACTCTCTGCGTGCGATTCTTGAGATAATCTTTGAATATATCAAGTGACACGCCACGTACACCAAAGTGTTCTAATTTTGAAGTAAGGATGGGGACAGAAACTGTGTCAAATGCCTTAGAAAGGTCTAGAAATATACCTAAACATTTTGTCTTCTTGTATAGATTTTTAGCTACCTCTTGAGTCAATCCCAGCACAGCACTGTTGAAACACCAGCTCGGAAGCCATACTGGTTCTTTGCTATTAATTTGTATTTTTCCAAAAATGTCCTTGGTTCTTTGCTATTAATTTGTATTTTTCCAAAAATGTCCTGAGACGATTGTTTAAAATCCTCTCAAGGAAAGTGTCAGCAAAATTGGTATAGGCCTATAATTATTGACACATATTCTGTCCCCCTCCCCCCCTTGTGTATAGGTTGGACTATCGCCTTTTTAAGAGCATCCGGGAACACGCCCAATTGTACACAGCGGTTGTATATCGGTGGTAATTGTACACAGCGGTTGTATATGTGGCGGTATCAGTGTGTGGCGACATTTTTTCGATAAAAGAGTCGATATACCGTCCCATTCGATAGCACAGTCATTGCGTAACTGTAGGATAAGCGATTCTGTTTCTACTTCATCAACTTCTAAGAGCGCAAGAGAGTTTATAAGGGAGGTGTTCATACTATTTAGAAGAGACTGATCGTTAGACTGAGGTAATGGGGTGTGGTGATAATATATAATGTTGTCAGCTAGCTTCTTTCCTACATTACTGAAGAAATTGCAGACCTCATTAACGGAAGACTTAGGATCGTTGCGTATTTTTAATAGCTCAACGGGGCTTGCACATATTTTCGTGGTGTTGGTTATTTCCTTTATTACTTTCTATAAAATTTTTGGTTTATTACTTGATTTCTTAAGCTCACTCCTTTCGTACGATATTTTTAGTTTTCGGAGTAGGTTACAAAGTTTCCGTTACAAAATTTTCGGTAGCGATTATAGGTAATTTTAAGTTTAAGGTTGTCTGGTGCTTTCTTGGATTGTATATGTGATGATATTTATAAGTGGGTACATTCATAATGTTGGTGGTGGTATAAAGATGAACTATTAAATATGGCAGTCATTACTGGACCTTGTTGTTTGATTCACGTTCTGCATAACATAAAATGGCGCAGCCGGTGATTAATAAAGTATAGTAGAATATAATTAGCAGTGAGTGAAATAAAGTGAAACAGACGATAAATTGTATACTTAAATAAATTGCAATAATGGAAACAGTGCTAACACCGCCGTCACCGTTCCAATTTGATGAGAACTCGATTGATGTGGCATCAGGCAAGCTGAATGATAGTTGGGAAAGATGGAAGAAGGGCTTCACGATATATTTCAACGCGTGTGAGTTGTCGACAAAAACACCAGTTACACAATTCAATTTTTTTTACATATAGTAGGCGAGCAATGCCGCGAAATATTAGAACAAAGCAAGGAAACAACTTTAGACGGTCCGTGTAAAAAATTAGATGAACATTTTAAAACTAAGAAAAATTTAACGGTGGAATATATATAGTAATAATAAGTTCTTTACACGAGATCAGCAGCAAAATGAGTCAATAGATCAATATGTGTTTGACTTGCGGAAATTGTCCAAGACTTGTGAGTTTGGAAATTTAAAGGACGACCTCATAAAAGACCGAATGGTGTGTGGAGTCACAAGCCTAGCTATTAGAGAACGATTATTACGAGAAGGGGACCTAACATTGACAAAAGCATTAGAGATATGTCGAGCAGCGGTAGTATCAAGAATGTATTCAGAGAACATAAAGAAGGATAATGAAGTAGTTCACAGTATTAAACAGGACAGTAATATACAAGAAGAAAAAAATTAAATATGGGCATTACGGCGTAATAATAAAGAAGGATATGGAGTGTCATCGTCTACTAGAACATACGACGGCAATATGAAAGGAGCAATGTGATCACGCGGTGGACACGAGCAAGGAGACGCAGCGTGGCGCGGCGGGCGCGCGGGCGCCGCCGACGACGCTCGTCAGGTGCAGCAGCCGACAAACAGACCGCGCACGACGGACCAGTGTGGCAGATGTGGTAGCAGGCGGGGTCAAGTTTGTAAGTAACCAATGCCAACGTCGGGCAAAAGGAACGAAAGAGAGACAACGATATACGCTAGGCAGATAAATCACTATTAGTGTTTTGCATGACTAGATTAGAACATTCCTAACATATTGGTAGAATTTCTATTGTTACGGTGAACGGTGTTGACCCCGTTTCTAAATAAATAATTATTTATTTTATGGATAAAAACATGTGCTGCGCACATCTGTGACTATTTTGTGTTATTAATTAGAAAAAAAACATACTTTTTAGAAGCAATCAATACTTTTACTCTGGCAGCACCTGAAATCGGAAAAATATGGCGGTTTAGTGGACGCGACATTGTTTATGTTTTTATCTGGTTTTTTAACTTGTGCCTGGACATTTTTATGAGTTGTAGATATTCATTATTTTGTTTTGTTATTATTTCGTGCTGCTGTGTTTTTAGTTTTGTGTGCCTGGACAATTTTACGAGACACTCATTGTGATTGTTATTTCTGCTTGGACACTTTTACGAGAAAGAGACACATTTCATTTATTTGGTGTACGTGTATCTGTGCATTATTTGTTAAAATGTCACGCCATATGCCCTATGAAATTAGAAGAAAGTGTGCTAAGTGTAACATCACTGCAGCAGAAGATAGAAATTTGAGTTTCCACAGATTATATCATTATTTCAAGTATAAGTATATGCTTAAAACGTCGCTAGCTGTTGGCATATTTTTTCTATGAAGTCTTCATTCTTCCCGTCAGGGTATATGTGTTCTGTGTGTGGTAGTATGCACGGAAGGAATGCTTGTCCGGCGTATGGTAAGAGGTGTCAACGCTGCTCGAAAATGAACCATTTCGCAAAAGTGTGTGGTGTGTACTTAGTGGAGACGAAAGGGTAATATTTGCATTAAATAAAGACTTGTGTGATTGGACTATAGATTTGAAAATTAATGAACGTAGCATAAACTTCAAGTTATCTAACTTGAAGTTCATCGGTAGCACATTAACGTCCAAATTAGGAATATCTGTTGATAAATTATTGCAAACTAATACTAAATTGAGCGGTTTCAGGTGATTTCATTACTGTCTTAGGGAAAACACATTTAAAAGTGTATAATAAAAATAAGTTGTATTTATTGGAGTTTAAAATTGTAGATGTAAATAGTACTCCTCTATTGGGACGTTGTGCATGTGTAGAAATGAACTTAATTAAGAGATTATGTCTGTGCAGCGGTCTTATATCAAATCCAAGATAAATGTATAATACATTACAAAGATGTTTTTTTAGGTATAGGTTGTCTACCGGGAGAATATAATATAGAACTGAGGGACGACGCCGTCCCCGTAGTGCATGCGCCTCGTAAGTTGCCATTTGCGATTAGCGAGGACGTTAAGAAAAAGCTATTGGAAATGGAGTCACAAGGTATTATAGCAAAAGTAGAGGGTCCATCTGATTGGGCTAGCAGTATAACTGTGGTTAAAAAATCAAACGGTGATTTAAGAATTTGCTTGGATCCGAAAGAATTAAATAAGACTATCTTTTTTTTATTTTTGAGGATGGGAAATCATCAAATAACTTCTCCCGCTCTGGGCGGAGCGGGAGGGTGTGTCAAACTCTTACTGACTAAAACCCACCCGTATTTCTTCCTGTTGCCTGTGTTTCGGGGGCCTCGGTGACCCATAAGTACCTTCCCGCGACCCCGGCAGGCATCGGCCCTAGTGGACCCCTACTATATGTGCTGACGACATCTCTTTGAGGCGCGCGTGGAATACAACGCGCCGTCGACCCGGGCCTGGTCCTTACCGGACGGTGAGCTACCCATTGCTCACCGTCCGCAAGCCCGCGCCTACGGTGGCCGGAAATCGGGATTCCCGACGCCCTGGGCGTCTCCTGCGGCGGCTAGGGGCGAGAGGGCGCGAAACTTGCCTTTCCCTCAACCGTCCCGCCTCCTCCTTTGCGAGCATTACTGCTTCGCAGAAAAGGTGACGGCGCTTCGAACTCCGGCACTCTATCGCAATGGCGTAGCCGATCCATCTTCGGTACAGATTAGGCTATATCCGCGTACGAAACTATCGAATTCCTAGCAAATCTCGTTGTAGATAATCTAATTGCTGGAAAAGTACATTTTTAGAATTTTGTTTTTAACATTTTTAGACACGAAACAATAGTAAAACGTGGAAACATTCTGTGAAATAACCTGAGTCTCGCTGATGCACTCTGGTTTTTTGTAGGTACTTTAACGTATCGTTCCGTAGTAAATAATTGACAATGTCGAGCCGTTTATACTTTACTGCGACTCTCAGCAGCTCGTACAGATCAAAAGAATCGGTCAAGTTCGACTGAGCGCATGCGCCGTCCTTACCCAGTGGACTGTACATAACTTTACATCGTTAATGTTACCCGGCTCTATTGATATCAATTTAATGCGAATGCTAGATTTTACAAAACTTGGTCCTGCAAGACTCTAAACTCTCACTATTCATGATACCACGTTACGAAACGGGCTTGTGTATGACGATCGCACCGTCGTTCCCGATGCTAATGTCGTCTTCAACCTCGGTCGCTCCTCCGGATGAACCAAACTTCGGATTGGAATAAAGCAATCATGATTCTTAAAAAAATACATTACTTTTTCGAAACTACAAATGATTTCATGGGCAAAGATCGTCTCAGATCCATGGCTGCACGTTCGATTGCATGGCTTTGAACCTTGTTCTGGTGCGAAGTTAACGAATCCTTGTACACGGACTGTGATAAACACGAAATCATAATGCCAATCACAGTCAAGATACCGACCAAACCCACTACGTAGCTGTGCAATGCCACGCTAGCCGGTCCGAACATGGAAGAGACATAGTCGACATATCGAGAATCGTGGCTCGACATGCCCGCAATCAGAAAAGGTACGATGTGGGTTTACCTCAATAGTCTATTGCAGCTAAGAGTCCTTTCGTCTATGTAGCGCGACGCCGAGCCGTGTCATTGTTTGCGACGTTGAACGCTGTGGGGACTTGTGCATTTTTTTGATATCCAATCTTTAATTACAGGCTTGTAGAAATGTTGAATAGTAGGACCATGATTGGAGGTACGATGGGTAATTTCATAATGATTCAGGGTATGATTTCACGACTACGGGAATGATTTGGGTAGGATTGCTCGAATGCGAGAATGATTCCAATGTTAATACGTGTACACATGCATGATTACTCGACATTATGGATGATTCCGTAGACATTTATATGATTTGTGAATGATTCCATACACATACAAATAGATGATGTGTGATTTCATGAAAATATGAATGATTCCTCGGAAGAATCCCAAGTTTAATGATGATTCGTCGTAGGAATCTTCAGTATAATGATGATTCGTAGTAAGAATCTTCAGTGTAATGATGATTCGTAGTAACAATCTTCAGTGTAATGATGATTCGTCGGAGGAATCTTCAGTATAATAATGATTCGTCGTAGGAATCTTCAGTAAAAAGATGATTCGTCATAAGAATCTTCAGTATAATGATGATTCGTCGGAGGAATCATAAGTTTAATTATAAAATACATGTATCGAGTAAAACATGCAAAACATACAATGTAACTCGAGTAATCCTAAAATCATTATACTCGGTCATCGTAAAACGCTGCCTGGTCGTCAACAGATAGTCGTATGATGAAATTAAACCGAATTAATTATTTATTATATTTATTTAACTTATACACACGGCATGAAGACACAGGAGCAGGATGACTACAATACAATAGTGGATTGCAAACACACACCAGATAAATTGTAAATCAACTTATGGCTAATACTTATTAATTTTAATACCGACCACAGGTACTCGTAGGTATTCTTACGGATCTATGATCAAATTCCTTCACTCTGCTTACACATCCACGTACTACAATAAAGCACCACAATGCATGTACATTTTGGTTAGCTGTGAGTATAAAAAGGCCACAGCAGCCGCTGTCACGTCACTTTTTTCACCCGTGACATCCCGAAAAGTAGAAAAGCGCAGTTAGCTCTGTTCGCAGACGACACGGCCATCTACTACACCGGGTTAGCCCACGACCATATATCTCGCACTCTCCAGACCGAAGTCAACAAGCTTGGCGCTTGGTTTAGAAAGTGGAGAATCGAAGTCAATCTCGACAAAAGTCAGGCGGTTCTTTTCACCAAACCGCGTAGAAACCTCATCCCCCCCGACCGCTCACCATGTTCGGCAAGCCTATCCCTTGGGAGAAGCGAGCCAAATACCTAGGGGTGACCCTTGACCACCATCTCTCGTTCTCAGAGCACATTAAGCAGGTGCGTTCGCGTGCCGCTTTCGCTCTCGGTAGACTACACTCCGTCCTAAATGCGCGCAGCAAATTTTCCCTTAAGGGCAAATTGCATATTTACACAGCGTGCATCCGTCCCATCATGACATATGCCTGTGCAGTCTTCGCACAGGCATATGTCATGATGGCCACGAGTACAGTGCACAAAACACACCGACCCACGTTCTGACCTCGCCGCCGAGGTCCCTCGCGTAAACCCCGACGTAATTGTCCCCCCAACCCTAGCTCGACGAAGCGCCAACCCGCGCCGCAGCTGAGCCTGTAGTTTTAAATTCCCCGATTAATAATAATAATACTGATCAGATCCAGCCTGTCCCACCTTGCTGTCCTCCCCGCCAGCGACGCCCTAAGCCGAGGTCCGTACCCCACAGGGGGTGCCCTTAGCGTGCAGTCGCTTAGTATTATAAGAAATTCGCCTGGAGGCTTTGAGTTCGCTTAAGGCAGCCACAGGAAAGTTCGGTTAAGTAGTCACGACCTCTCAAGGTCAACTACGAGAACCCATACAAAAAAAAAAAAAAAAGCTGTCACGTCAGTCGTTCGGTGTCAGCGTCGACTATGGGGTGAGTCTTTTGTGTGTTATTCTTATTATGCATATGCGGTTCTTGTGTGTCGAGATTGCCTGTTCACTTGTGTACAGTTACTCTAAATGTAAATTATTATACGGTTGGCGTGCAGTCACTCCAATCATTTTTGCCTGTAGCTCGTTTAAAATGTTAGGATCACCCGCTTGGCTCGGATTGCGTGGCGTGATTACACGGGTACTCCTGGCGGTTAAACAGACTTTTCGGGCCTAGTGTCCTTCATAGTCGGGCGAAACTCGCTACGACCCCAGACTACTCAATCACACGCTTTACTGAGGAGTCCGGATTCCCACGAAGTAAAGTTGAGCGGACTAGGTTCAGGGTGTTAGGTAGTATGACAATCTCACGCATAGGATCCGATTGAATTTCATAAATAATAACGCATAAAAGTTCTCTTATCCCCACCGGTTTGGCTCCGTTTGGCTCGACCATAAGCCCCTAAACATAATTTATCATTAAACTCTAGTATAAGACTTAAAAAAATATGTGTTTGTGTACGGATTCGTCTTCCTGGTAGGTCTAAGCTATGTCTATGCGTTGAATATGTAATCGTTTATTTGGTAAGTGAGTATCGCTCGTGATTTGATACAAAATTCGATCTAATGTACGTTTGTTAGGTATCGGCGGTTCTAGTTTATAAGTGTTTGATGCAGGGTTGCGTTTAGATTGTAAGACTGTGTTATAGGCTAAACGCTTGTGTGCGTCTCGTTGGATCCGAACAGGGTTCTGAATAATTATAATAATTGTGCTGACATTTACCGTTTATACCTCGTTAGATATAAGTGTTAGTTGTGTGCGTATGACTAGGACCAGGAAAGACGAATATTGCATAGTTTTAATGCTTGGTGGTGGGTTTTGTGTTGCGTCCAAGGCTGAACGCATTGCTTGTTGTTAGTTTTAAGACTTTAAATGTGTATCGGCAACGGGTTCTGCCCGTCTCAACCGTTGACGGATTTCTTTGCGAGATGACGGAAATCAAATCACGTTTATTATCACTGAATCGGGTGTAGGAATCGTTATCGCTTTGCGAGTTTGTATTCGCCATCTGATTCCAGTTTTGTGTTAACTGTAGAGTCAACTTTGTCAGTGATAACTGAATCGGATGGAGGAATCGTTCTCGCTTTGCGAGTTTGTCATTCGCCATCTGATTCCAGTTTAGTGTTAACTGTAGAGTCAACTTTGTCAGTGATAACTGAATCGGGTGGAGGAATCGTTCTCGCTTTGCGAGTTTGTCATTCGCCATTTGATTTTAGTCTTGTTTTAACTGTAGAGTCAACTTTAAAGATGAGTTTTTTTCTTTTTTTTTCGCCACCTTAATAAATAACACTTTATTGGCGAGATTTGTATTTTGTTTTTACGCTCCTTTACAGGTACACACACTGACGATCCCTTTTCTATCCTTTACACACATGGTACAGCGTAATTTATAGTATAAATTTAGAGATGAAACACTCGTAACGAGTGCTAGAGTTTGTAAAGATTTATAGCCTGGGTATAGAAACCCTTGGTTCACTACACACACAACACAACGCACACTCCTTTACACGAATCAAAGCACATGAGGACGGCAGCGAGGTGCGGCTGTTTGTCTTTAAGGTTGGAGGAGTTTTACTATTGGTCCACCAAATCCAAGTAAGTCTAGGTGCGTTTTGGTAGGGTTTAGTATGTAAGACTTGTCGTTATACCGTATGTACCTACTAGCAATATAGGTACCGATTATAAGTGATGTGTTGGACTCTCGTTTTTCGTCAACCCTTGTAAGTATTTATCAGGTAGTTTTAAAATGGTTGATTAAGCGTACTATTTCATGATTAGGAATGCAAAAAAAACATATCACGTAGGAACTTTGACATTTATATCAATGTAGGTCGATGCGATAATACGCAAATGGTACATTTCCACGAACCGTTCTATAGTAAACGGTTCGCTAGGTGGCGCTTTATGCAAGTTTACAGTGTTGTGTAGTTCGAAAACTCTGGTAATCGGATCTTTGGTGATGAGCATGGGGTAAGTTACCGTCATTAAAGGATCGATCGCATCGTAATTATGAGAACACGTACCGCACGGTAAAGCTAGGCTATAGTTTACCAAGATTGCGGCATACGAGTTTAAAATCTTGGGATTATCCTGAGCCACTATACTAGCAAGGTGTATAAACTTCCAGTACGGGTGACCCCACCATGTCTTTTCCGTAACACGATGATCGGGCAAGTCTAAATGTGCCCGTAGATAGGTGAAAAACTGTGTTATTGTAAGTGCGTTCAAGTCGTTCTCTTCGTACTCGTCATATGGCACTATACCGTGTATGTATTCGTCGATCCTCTCTCGAGGAACAAACTCTTTACCGAACAATGTACACATCATTTCGTCAAACTCTGGTAATCGCTCACGATGAGTACTGTATGCGGTCTGGGTATAATGTGTAGGTAGAAATATAGCAATTGTGATGCTGCACGTCTGAGTTTATCCATTATCGTGGTACTGGACTCTGTGGAAATGTAGTGACAAACCCTAAATCGAACCTCGAAATCGACCATAGTACGCTTGGTGAAGAGCTCTAGACCGGCATCGGAAATATGAGTTTTTCGTACAGTGGTCATACTCGAAACTGTATATTTGCGTACGACAATGATACAGCGACCGCTCCGATCAGGAACACAATCACAGAGATTAAATTTAACCGAACTGCGCTACAACACAATCCAACGACGAGACAGATCTTGCTCAGGTAATCTAATATTTCAAATTTCGTTCGTCTATGGTCAATGTGATCCTTCTCGTATTGCGTAAACTCGTATGGCGTATGAAGCTTTACATCCATCAGTGCACGATCTGCGTTCAAAACTGCAGAATCATACAAATCACCCTTGTCTATTCGTTGACCCAGCGAATTTACAGTCAGCGAATCGAGGTATTCGTACGTGTAAGCAAAAGATTCTAGTTGAATAGCAAACATTTCGTCTTCGCTCAGTAGGAAAGAACACAACCAATCGAACGTGAGGTAGGGTTCGTTGATACGCAACTGTTCGCGTAGGGCGAACTTTGACTTGTCGTATAGCGTTTTGAGATAATCATCGGGATATTTGTTATTTAAACCCATGGGATCCCAGAATCCAAGTACGAAAATCAACAATTGCACCACGACCAGTATCACGCCTATACCAAAACTCATGAGCGTGAGCATAGTACCCAGGTACGTTACGAACTGTTACAGTTTCCCAATGCTAAGGAAAACCCTTAGTGATCAACAATAATCGATTACATAGATTTCCTGTAAATTGTCTTGTCATCATTTAAGAGCAGCCTGCCTGCCACTTCCAGTAGCACGCCAGTCTCGTCCCGATCGCTGAACCTTCAGCATCTCCGTCTATCATTGTGTCTGCCAGTTCCTTTTGAGTGTAACCCAAAATTGTAACTAGGTGAAACTCCAAATTAAACTATTTATTCACGTGTATTTAAAAGTGTTTTTTTTAAAACGTTGTTTACATGACCTCGTATAACATTGGTGGCAGCGGTGGGATTTACAAAAATCCTCGGATCGCCTCAATTCAGTGAAAACTAAATAAAAATAAATACCATACTTACTTGTGTTGTGATAGTGCAAAGTGCTAAAATCCGATCTTACCTCCGTGTCCTGTCGCTGTATCCTGTCGCTGTATCTTGTCACTGTGTCTTTCCGCGCAGTGCCACTGTATCCTGCTGGTCTTATCAGGCCTTCACGTGCCGTGTTGGTATAGCGGGGTGTACCCCGAATATCTATCAATCACCTTGGGTGATCTCACCTAGCCACGAAATGATTCGTGTTGCCGTCGCAGTCGCAGTGTTCCTTTAAGTACATCCATTCTACATCGAAACTATCTGTGTTGTGAAAATAGTGCTAGTGATTAAAACTACAAAGTTTCATCGCATAGTTCCAATTCAATTCGAGCTTCAAAGTGTTAGACTTAGTAAAATTCAGTTAATCAATTGTCCCAATGTATTATTTTATCACTCAGCTCCGAGACTAGTGCACCATTCCTTTCTTATCGCAACTCCGTACCTACCTCACGTGTTATCTTTGTTTTGACTAACTTGGCATGCCTAAAGACGAGCCTAATACCATGTCTAAAGAAACAAAAGAAATCGACATGAACTTTATAAGCAAGTTTATTAACAAATTCGACGGAAACCGCGAAAAACTTAATGCGTTTTTAAATAATTGCCGAAATGCAATAAGCCTTGCGTCACCACTTCAACAAGACACAATATTAAAATATATTTTAAGCCAACTTGAAGGCCGCGCCGAAAGTGCGTGCTCTATTAAAGAATTCGAAAACTGGCAACAGTTACAAGAATTTCTCAAAAACCAATTTGGCGAGAAAAAACATTACGCATTACTCTCGGACCTCCAAGATTGCTGTCAAACTAATAGCGAAACAGTCAACCAGTTCGCACTACGCGTAGAGACATGCCTTGCCAAACTATTAACCGAAATCAATATTTCAATACCCACGAAAAAGAAAGGTGAACTGACTGGCCGTGTCACTGCAATGCAAGACTTAGCATTGCATACATTTATGAGTGGTTTAAATTCTCGATTATCAACTGTGGTCAGATGCCGTGACCCTGAAACTTTAAATAAAGCCATTGGCTTTGCCGTATCCGAAGAAAAAATATTATAGACTACCTCTAAACGTAATCCATCAGCAATCAATACCAACTCACCTAATCATGGACGTTGGTCTCAGCGTCGATTCCAACAGAACCGAAACCTTACACCGCAAGTTGTTTCAAACGAGCCCAATAGTCAAAGACCATCTACTTCAGGTCTTCCAGTATGTCGTTATTGTAAAAACGTGGGTCATACTATTGAGGAATGTAGAAAACGGGAATTCAATAATAATCGCTTCAGAGATCTAAATAATCAAAGACCACCCAAGGCGTTACCAAAATAATCAAGCTCGAGTTCACGCGGTAAATAGCAATGAAAACGATGACTACATGGCTGATAGTCAAGATAAACCAAATAATGATTTAAACGAATAAAGGGCTCACGGTGGTGTCTCGTGATACCCAAACCTCAAATTCCAAAACATTTCGAATTTTCAAAGACACCAGCGCTGTATCCACTGTATCCTCTGTATCCCCTAACAATAGGGACTCGCGAATAAACCGCAACACTGTATCTTCTGTATCCACTGTATCCTCTGCATCCACTGTATCCTCTGTATCCCCTGCATCCGCCGTATCCTCTGTATCCACTGCTCCCGCAGAACGTAAAGTAAATCATCCTGTATATGCCAAGTCCACTTCAGACTCAATCACTCCTCGTTCAACTCCTGACACAAAAATTTATGAGATTAATATTAGTCCATTTAAGAGACGCTTACCTCACATCCTTGTCAAACACTACTTTATCCCTCCTTGTAGACTCTGGCACAAATGTAAGCCTTCTGAAAAACTCTTCCATACAGATACCAGTTGATATCACAACAGAAATAATCCTTTTGAAAGGTATTGACCCCATTGATCAAGCTTCACCAACAATAGGCCATTTCCCACTTAAAATAAAAATAGACGATAAAATTAGTATCACACATAAATTCCATATAATACCCCGAATACACTTGCCTTATGATGGTGTAATTGGCACTGATATGCTAATCGCTTTTGGCTGCACTATCGACTACACTCGTGAAACCTTGAGAATAGGTAAAAACGAAATAAAATTACATTTCAATGCGCCTATTTATGTAATTCCACCCAGGACTGAAACTGTCATAGAATGCTCTGTCTCAAACCCTGAGGTGAAAGAAGGACTCGTACTAGACCAATGCTATCACGAAGATGTACTGATCGCCAATTGATTAGTCGCAGTCAAAGAAAACCAAAGAATTAATTTATCAATAATCAATACTTCTGAAACTCCTATAACCCTTCAGTCAAATTTAGATATCACACTCTTTCCCTTAAGTTCTATTACCAAATCGTTCAACCCAGTAAACGCTCATACAGTTTGTCATTTTATTAACACCATCTCTTACCTCCGAACACAAGAAGTATTAAATCTTCTTAGAATCTCCCACCTTAATACAGAAGAAGCAAATGCTCTTCACGATGTTTGCTCTGATATATTCTTTATTCCTGGTGACAAACTTTCCCACACAAATGCACTTAAGCATAACATAACAACGAGCGTTCAAAATCCAATAAACGTAAAATCTTACCGGTTCCCAGAGGTACACAAACATGAAGTCAATAAACAAATTGACCAAATGCTCGATCAAGGAATCATAAAACCTTCGGAGTCTCCATGGTCTTCTCCAATTTGGATTGTCCCCAAAAAAACCGATGCATCCGGACAACAAAAATGGCGAATAGTCATCGATTACCGAAAACTAAATGATATCACTATTGGAGATAGCTACCCTATACCACAAATATCCGAAATTTTAGATCAGCTGGGTCAGAGTAAATATTTCTGGACTCTTGACCTTGCATCAGGATTCCATCAAATTTTGATTAATGAGGAGGATGCTTCTAAAACAGCATTTAATGTACCTCAAGGACATTACCCATTTACAAGAATGCCATTTGGCTTAAAGAACGCGCCTGCTACTTTCCGACGATTAATGAATACCGCTCTCACAGGCCTCCAAGGCCTACGATGTTTCGTATATCTCGATGATATAGTAATATACTCTCATGATTTAAATTCTCACATTGATAATCTTTCGTCAGTATTCCAAAGGCTTCAAGATTACAATCTAAAACTCCAACCTGACAAATGCGAATTTCTAAGACGTGAAGTCGCATATCTTGGTCATCAAATAACTAGAGATGGTGTAAAACCTAACCCTGAAAAGATAAAAGCAGTAACACAATTTCCTACTCCCAAATCCCAGAAGGACATTAAGTCCTTCCTCGGACTTGTATCCTATTATCACCGTTTCGTTTCTAACTTCTCAAAAATTGCAAAACCTCTAACTCAACTTTTAAAAAAGGATGTCCCCTTCCTATGGGAAAACCAACAACAAGTCGCCTTTGACGAGCTCAAGCACAAACTTACCTCTGCTCCTATCCTCATTTATCCAGATTTTTCTGCCCCTTTAATCTTAACGTGTGATGCCTCTAATTATGCCATTGGTGCCGTACTCAGTCAAGGTCCAGTTGGTAAAGATAAGCCAATAGCCTTTGCCTCTCGTACCTTCAACAAGAGCGAGTCTAACTACAATACCACTGAAACAGAACTCCTTGCTATTTTGTACGGGTGCAAAACCTTTCGGTCATATCTCTACGGACGAAAATTCCTGATCATTACTGATCATAGACCGACTAATTATAGACTAATTATAGCAAATTCCTGAAAACAATGAGCAACAAAGACTTTAATAGCAACGCTAAAATTACAGAACACAACGAAAGCGTCCTGAAAACTAACTGCAAAATCATTGTCATACCTACTTCCATAGACCTCGATGATTCCAATCCTTACGTAGAAGAAATCCTGAGCAACCTCGAAAACTCTAAAGAACTCCTAGATAGGGAAAGAACTCTCTATTCCTTTATCTCATTCAATAACAAAGGAAAGACAATATATTTCCTATTCACTAAAGTATACCACTTTCATAACAGTTCTTATGAAGATATTTATAAAAGTTTACTAAATCTTCAATCCGATATACTGCGTAATTTTACTGATTCCAACCTAGATTTAGCCATTACCGATTTCCAAAATCCTTTCGACAAGCATATCTGGGCGAAAATATACAACATGTTCTGCTATACCTTTAACAATACTCAAGTATCAGTCCATATCTATCACAATACTATAATTTTCCCTACACCTTCGGAGATACCTAGAATACTCCGCGAAAACCATGACATCCCTATTGCCGGACATTTAGGATCTACGCGAATGTTTAATCGAATAAAAGAAAGGTATTTCTGGAAAAATATGCGGACAGATATCGAAACATATGTAAGAAATTGCTCCCAGTGCCAAAGTAACAAAGCCCTAAGACAGATTAATAAATCACCAATGCAAATAATTACCACTTCCACTAAGCCATTTGAACGACTCAGCCTCGACCTTGTGGGTGGGGTTCCAGAAGCTGGCCTTACTAAGCTCAAATTCATTGTTACACTACAGGACGACCTCACCAAATACTCCCTCGCTTACTCTATCGCTAATGCGACTGCAGAAGAAACATGTGAGTGTTTAGTGCACTTTATTTCTATTTTCGGTATCCCGAAGTCTATTGTAACCAATCAAGGCACAAACTTCACCGCAGATTTATTCAAAAGAACCTGCGACTTTCTGAAAGTTAAACAAATTTGGTCTTCCCCATACCATACCATACCATCCTCAAACTCAAGGTGAGTGCACCTTGTGGAGTGACTGCGTTCAAGTGTGAACGCAGTCACTCCACACTTAAGGAATACCTTAAATCTTATGTCAATGAAAATCATTCTGATTGGCATAAATATGTTTATACTGCTATGCTGGCGTCTAACGCCTCTAATCATTCCACTACTAACTTCACACCGTATGAGCTTCTCTTCGGCCAGAAGCCTTTTATACCGGACTCCATCTACGAATTACAACCAGACCTTACATACCCAGAATATCTCAAATTTTTTTTTCTTTATTTCATCGTCTAAAACTATCACGTGAAAAAGCCATTGAAAACATACTAAGGTCTAAGGAAAGATCTAAACAGTATTATGACGCGCGCTCTCGACCTGTTCAATATAAAGTAGGAGATTACGTATATCTCAAGAATCATGTACGTTTGCGCAAAGCCTTTTCGCCAATTTGGAAAGGACCATATAAGGTTGTAGAAGTCAATGGTAGAAACACCTTGACCCTACTTATAAATAGACGTCATGTGACACATCACTATGACGAAGTCAAATTAGCTCCTAGATCTGAGACGTAGGCTTAGTTATATACTTAATACTAATTTTAATTATATTTTATTACAGTAACTCTGCGTTGGGTCAGGAGTTCATTACGCCCTTGACGAACAGTCCTGGCATCTACTTCGACCCCTTAGGTTCTTTAAGTTTAATCGATAGTCACCTTAGCATAGTTATTCCTTATGATGTATCATTTATTAACCCGCATATTCTAAACCTCCGTCTTATTCTTGATAAATCCAAACAGTTATGTGACAATGGTAAAGTCTTTGATTATTTAGAATGTAGTAATCTCTTTGAATCATTGAACACCCGTTATAATGATATAGCCCATAATAACGAAGCTATTTTTCACCTTACATCCCGTCAGTCGAGAAGATCTGCACTTCTATGATTCGTAGGCACTATATCTAAAAAAATATTTGGCACAATGGATGAAGATGATGCCATCCGATATGACAATGCAATTAGAGAGGTAGAGACAGACCAAAAGAAACTAGCCCTTCTAATGAAAGAAAACATATTAGTCACTACTTCTTCGCTTAGATCTTTCAATGAAACTTTGTATGTAATAAAACTAAATGAAGAGCATCTGAAAGATGCAATGGATGAATTGTCTCTAGATATTCTAAATCTGACTTATGTTTCACAAGAATTAGGTATTAGGTCTAGAATGCTGGAATTAACTTCCATGATAGAAAATAGTCTCCTAGCCTTGTCCTTCAAAGTTGAAGACATAATTAACTCTATTATGTTCAGCAAATCTAATGTCCTGTACCCCACTATCCTAACACCCAAAGAACTTTATACCGAATTGGTCGATAATTATAGATTCTTACCAGAATCTAAACAACTTCCAGTTCCTTTAAACCTCGATAACATGCATACTATTTTGAACATATCAGAAATATCAAGCTACTTTAGCAAAGAAAAAGTAGAAACACTACTTTTACACTTAAGTGTATATCATAACTTACCTTCGCTGGTTCCCCATGATAAAAATAATCCAAAGTCATATTCGACCATTATTCCATCCTCCAAATATATTGGTATCAGCAGAGATAGGTCAATGTACTGCAAGTTAGATAATCTGGATTATTGTGAGATAATCAATAATGATCATTATCTTTGTGAAACATCAATATTATACTCTTCTTCAATCACGCCTTCCTAACCAAATTTATTCAAGGTCACGTTAGCATCTGGCAGCCACTACGCTATAGTAGATGGTTATATGTAATGTCAAAAAAAACTAAAATAAGTATTGAATGTAATAACACTCAATCAACTGAAATAGAATTTAGTGGAAATGGTGTATTGTACTTACCTTCTAAATATATTGCCTACTGCAAGGACACTCGTTTAATTTCGCATGAAAATAGTAAAATTCAGCTAAAAACTATTGTTTCTAATTTTAACATTCTAAATGATTCATGTTGTAATATTGTAGCTTATAATAACATTGTATCGAACTTACCTGTAGTTAATCTTAAGAATGTTAACTTAGATTCCTTAGCTTATGATAATCCTGAAATCCTGAAAGGTCTTAACAATATAATTGAAAAACCACACATTGTTTTATATCAAAAATACTATTCAGGTATTATAGTTGTAATTATAATTTCTATTATGTGCCTTATTATGTATAAGGTGTATAAAACTGGCATACACAAGAAAATAATAAAGTTTAAGAAAAATCAAACTCCCGAAAATAATGACCCTGAGCTAGATGACATTGAACTCTCAACCGTTAACACGGGACCCTCTCTTCGAATCGGCTGACTTACATTTCATTAACTTAAACATAAACTTCACTTTAAAGGGTGTAGTTTACTCTAAACCAGGGGGCTGTTCCAGTTTCCCAATGCTAAGGAAAACCCTAATGGCGTTATTACAAAACAAGAATCACTTTTGGACATGGTTTAATCCATCGAGCCAGTTTTTGTAATAAGTACGTTACTATGGTTGAAATACAGTTCTTTATACAAAACTGACTACTTAGTCCGGTACTAATTTGACAGTTTTGCATTAAGAACTTTAACGTAGACGGAATAAAGTTCGAAATTCAAAAATGGCTCTATAGTTTAAACCTGGGTCTAAAGATAATCCTTGTTTTGTAATAAGACGGTTAGTGATCAACAATAATCGATTACATAGATTTCCTGTAAATTGTCTTGTCATCATTTAAGAGCAGCCTGCCTCCCACTTCCAGTAGCACGCCAGTCTCGTCCCGATCGCTGAACCTCCAGCATCTCCGTCTATCATTGTGTCTGCCAGTTCCTTTTGAGTGTAACCCAAAATTGTATTACATGACCTCGTATAACAGAACGATCCTACACTTTTCACGCCTATAGCTACGATCGTCTGACGGAGCAACACGTTTGCGCTGCTCGCAAATACCTGTTCGGCGACCAGTGCTCCTTTTTTGGTCAACATGTCCAGCAAAATCGGCATCATCTTGTCGGTAACGTCGACGACCAGCTTCTTTGCGGCGCTGTAGGCGAGATTTGATGCAACAACTATACCGATCTGTGTGGCGGTCTCGGAGTTTACTATGTCGCGAACTATCTGTAGCACGACTTCTGGTCCGGGATCTCGTGGTTTCACCGGTGGATCTTCGTCCAAGTCACGTTTACGTCTACGACGCACAGTATTACAGGTGGATGCGAAAACAGGTTGGATTCTGGACCCGTCCAGACCAATGTCGACTGGCGATAGTTTAAAATCAGACTTTACGTTGGCATGCCAGCCGTGCAACGTCCATTTATTCTCTATGGGGGGTGGATCGGGCAGATTAAGCTTTGGCATACCTCGACCGTCAGAGTTTGCGGCTGCTCTGATGCCGGCCACCGGCCGGCCTTTATGTACCCTGTTTACCAGGGTTGAACCCACGATCGCACCGACAAACACATTTTCACATTTTCATTAAAATGATCAAAGAACACATCACAATAATACTTGTTGTACTTATATGTATCATGTTTGGGGTCGTAATCAAATCCCGTAGCCAGATCGTTGACGCGAGTCTCGTATAGTTCTTTGGATCTGTAGTACGGTTGCTCGAGCCAAGTCGCGATCGGCGGTAAGAGTTCGCATGCATTTTTACGTTCCGACCATCGGTAGCGTGCAGTCTGTGCGATTTTGATGCCGGTTTCGTTGAATCTACGCTTTTTGAGCAGATGAAAGCATGCGGGATTGCATTGCAGCTCAAAATTATCAGTTTCACCCACACGATAGTATGAAGCCACCGAATTTGCCGTGCACACGCCGTCCACACCCGAGGAATTGCACGAAAAGACCTCAAAAAAGTCTTTGGTAACGTCGATATCTACAATCACCGCGGAGCGATCCAACGAGGGTGGGTAGTAGTAATCCTTAGTTCTATCGGCTTTTCTTACATTACACTGCAAGTGCGACACCAGATGCGGGTACTTTTCGTGGAGTTTATGTAGAAACATGAGGCGTTTGCGCTGATTCGAGTATATACTCGCATTGTCTTGGTCGGTTCCTGCGTGTAAGTAGCCATCAAAAAACAAGAATAACTACATTAAACATTAAATGTATTTTCTATCGCCAAACATTTTCATTCCGTGATTGACATGTCTCTCGATGCATTCGGGTAGACACTTTAGCGCTTTTTCGAAACGTTGAGAGTGCTCGCGCTCGGTCGGATCAAGTTGCAGGTAAAACGTGTAATCGTTCTTGAAATTCTCTGGTTTATCGTCAACCAGACACGAATACTGAATCTTTGTAGTGTTAAACTTGCGATTCAGACACTTTAGCACGTAACCGATACCCTTATTTCTACCATATTCGGTTCTATAGGATCAGGTAGTGATCATATCAAAGTATTTCCTCAGTCGCAAACGATTCAGATGCCCGTTTACGTGTCCGGGATCGCCGTGCGACCAGATGACCATACGTTTGAAGTGATTTAGAAAACGATTCAAGTAAGCTACCAAGTTTTCCGATGTCGGAGACTCGTGGATTTGTGCAGTCATAGTGGAATTTACCAAGTTGCAACATTCCGCACCTACAACTTTAAGGATGTCACGTTTAAATCTATCGCACTAAGGGCCGGTTGTTTCAAACGGTTGGTTAATGTAACATACGTACGTCAAATACTAACGATTGGGTAAGATGTTTAGCGTTCATTAAATACAAAGCGTTGTTTCACTGCATAAAAACCGATTGTCAAACTTATTCGGGCTGTCAGGCCAGTAAAAAGCAATACTTTTTCTCATTAAAGATGGTTGGGAGAATTTTATATTATGGCAACATTTCGCCGTTCACTTCAAATTTAGAGAAATAACAAGAATAACAAACCACCGCACTGTGGTCCCGTTAGTAGGTCATAGGCTTCCAATGGCAATGACTGAGCTAAGCCATTACATCTGGTTCAGTTACCCACTAGTTGTCATACTACCTGAGGGTATAAAAGGTTTTGCAATCTATTGTTCGCAACAGCGAATCGACGCCACTACTGACAGTTGGCCGTCGATTCATAAGTTGTGCCGCCAACTAACGAATACCCCAGCCCCGGTGCGCCCTCTATTCAACAGCGACGGGGCGCTCAAGTTTGTAGCGGAGGACCGGGCGGAGGTCTTCGCCGAGCACCTGGAGCGTCAGTTCCGCCCCAACCCGACTGACGACATCGAACATGTCGCAGCAGTCGAGAAACACCTAGGGGACTATTTCGCAACGCCGATAGCTCCCGATGAGGACCCAATCTTCTTCTCGCCTGGCACAGTCAGACGCGCCATCCTAAGAACGAAGCCTAGGAAGGCCCCCGGTGCTGACGGTATCACCAACACAGCGCTGCGCCACCTGCCGCACCGTATGGTTGCGGCCCTGGCGCGCCTGTACACGGGGATACTGCGCACGGGGACCTTTCCCGCTTCGTGGAAGGAAGGGCGCGTCATTATGTTGCCCAAGGCGGGAAAGAACATCCTGAAGCCGGAGAGCTATCGGCCGATCACTCTGCTGCCGACAGTCTCCAAGGTGTTCGAAGCACTCCTGCTGCGACATCTCCAACCCCACATCGCGCCGCGTCCGGAGCAGTTTGGGTTTCGGGCGGAACATAGCACGACGCTCCAGCTGTCGAGGGTACTGCACCACCTCGCAGCCGCAATCAACAAGAAGGAATACTCGGTGGCAGTATTCCTCGACATGGAGAAGGCCTTCGACCGCGTATGGCACGAGGGCCTGTTATACAAACTGGCCACGTCCGACGCGCCCCGTCGCGTTGTACAGGTGGTCTCTACGTTTCTCTCTAACAGGACATTTAGGGTGGTGGTTGATGGGGCGCTATCTAGCGCCCGTCCGGTGCTGGCCGGCGTACCGCAGGGCAGCTGCGTATCGCCGGCGTGTTACTCGCGTTACACCGACGACATCCCCACCACGACAGACTCGACGCTCGCGCTGTATGCTGACGATGCCGCGTACATTACAACTTCGCTGAACGCAAAGTACGCGGCCGTCAAGATGCAGCGCGCCCTCGACTTGCTTCCCGAGTGGCTGTCGAAGTGGCGGCTGTCGGTTAACGTGGGTAAGACGCAGGCGCTGGTTACTGGATCTGCGCCCCTCCCGCCACCCCTGAAGCTACAAGGAGCCGACGTCGAATGGTCGCCCCGGGTCAAATACCTGGGTGTCACTATCGACCGTCGGCTCTCGATGGGGACACACGTCCGCAAGGTCGCCGCCCAAGGTAGGGTAGCCCGCAACCTACTCAGGCCGGTGCTCTCATCCCGCATCCCGGTGCGCGTCAAGATGGGCGTGTACAAACTGTACGTGCGCCCTATCTTGACGTACGCCGCCCCGGCATGGTTCGCCCTCACAAGTGAGACGAATCGTAAGCTGCTCCGCGCGCAACAGAATCTGGCGCTGCGGACCATAGTGGACGCCCCTCACTTTGTGAGGAACGATGTCATCCGGAGGGACCTCAGGATCGAGGGCCTGGATGAGTACGTGCGGCGTCTCGCGAAAGGAATGTTCGCGCGTGCCGACGCATCTGACTGGCCACACGTCAAACAGATAGCGCCATGGCATACGCGCCCCCCTGACGCGAGACCCCTGCCCCGCGACCTGGTAGCGGACGACTGACCCCATCGCACCGGACTGGACGCCTCGAGTAAGCCGCATCCAGGTTACACGCGGCTTACTCGACTCAATATTACTCTACAGATAACATACATCTATTGCGTGGCGTGTGCTAAGTTAATATAGGCGCGTCACGTAATAAACACAGATATCCACCACTAAACAGGCATTTAAACTCACACACATACGTACAGCGCGGGCTGTGCGATATGTGTAGACACTGGGCGGTGTTACGCAATTACAATGCCGCCCACACACGCACGACAGTTCCTTAGCCCGGACCGTAATCGGCTTGATCTGAAAGCGGGGCGGGCGGGAACTATACACCTATACTGTAGGAGCGTCGAGTCGGCACCTACGTCGCTGGTCGCCTTCACTGGGCCTCCCCCGGGTAACCGGGGGTCTCACCTGGCGGGGGTTGACCGCCGGGGTGTCGTGAAGAAAGCGGCGCTAACGGTAATTAGCGTCGTGATGCGCCTACAGTAACAAAATAGCAATCACTCACATGGGCGCGTTACAGCAAATAACGCGCCCAATCATCTAGGCGTCACATTATTGACAATCACAATGAGGGGCCCGTAGTTACGGGCCAACGAATTGCTCCCGCGGCCGAGGGGCGACGCCCCGGTTCCGCTAGCCGCGCCCCCTGACGGGGGCGTAGCGACTTCCCAATGTTCGCAACATTCCTTTTTTGGCATCGGAAGTAAACACATGTAATTAGTCATCAACCGTGTTATCACCAAGCGCTAATTACCCTAAGACGCGACGCGTGTTTTAAAGATCGAACTTGTTTGTGACCTGTTATTTTGCAATGGACATTCAAGTTACAGGTATGTATTATTAATTTACTTTACTATTTCGCATTTTTAGGACACCATTTTTTTTAAATAGAGTGCTACGCCGCAGCATTTCTTGCGTATTTATTTCTGTATTTTTTTTATATTGAAGCTTTTACTTATGTTTGTATCTACTTGTGCCATTAAATTAGGTATAAAAATGTCGCTTAAAATCTCTACTACTAGAATTTAAAAAAAGTACTTGCGGCATGCTGCATCTGTAAGGTGCAGCCAGGGTCTACGCCGAGCGGCTGGGCGCGTAGCACTTGCTACGAAATATGTATTGTTTTTGATCCGCATTTAACTGTTTGTTGTTTTGTTTTAGGTACTAATAATGAGTGTTCTTTTAAAAGAATGCTTGTACTAGATACTTGGCTGTCTATGAAGGACAGCAATTCCGAACTGCAACGGTGCACAGTGGAACGAATGTATGGGAGCGGTTGGACGTAGACATGTCCGAAAAAAAAGAGTAAAATTATGCCAAACTAATGATGCCATCTTATTCGATTACTTAATGCCTTCATAACTTGTGGTGATGAATTTCTTCATAACTCCCATATTTCGGGAGTAATTTGAGAAAATGTGAAATTTTACTATGAAAATGAGTGTATCGAGCTCTCTCCCTCCTGATTCCGGGCTTGTTTCAAGTAGCGGTCTCTAATATCATAATGCTAATACTAAGAGCTATATTTAATACTAAGACACATAGTGCGCCAAATGTGCACTTTCTGGGATAAAGAGTGATGTTTATTTTATAACACAATTTTTTTATTTTTTGTTTATTTTGTTGATTAAAACCGTTTTTCTAAAGGTTTACCTTATTACAATAACATTTCTGAGCAGCCAATTAGAGAAGATATAAGCTAATTAGGATATATAATTAGGGACTTAAGGTTTACATATAAAACTGATGCACTAATGATTACTGATAAGAACATTGCTATTATTTAATTACTAAATGGCTCTTAATACACTAATTTAGCATGCATCATTTACTAATTATCACAATAACTAATTACCTTGCAATATTTAACAAAGGATACCTGGGATACCTGGATTTTATATAAATAGGTCACTATTAGTAACTTTAAAATCAGTGTTGATTTACACCTCGTTGTATCCAAGCTAATCTCGCAATGTATTTTCCAAATTTTAATACAAATCTTGATATTCACGTTGCTTTATGCGCACGCGCACATAAAGATTTACGCGACTTTAACTATTTGTTCAGTGTTTTAAAAGATAACAGTTGTGTTCAGTTATGTGAAAGTGCTGAAACAAGTTTAAAAGACTGGTGTCGTCGATTTTGCTACCGCATTTATGCAAAATGGACACAGTCTGGAAGAAGCACAGATAAGTTTCGGAAGAAACATGAGATTTGGCTACAGGCTGCAATTCAATGGCCGGAATTACAGAATGAAAATATGGAACCTTCTACAGAAAATATAAGTGACGTCATCGAGCCCATAATTTCTCCTGCTAAATCTGATGCTTCAACTTGTACACATCCTAGTCCTCGTAAATCTTTTGAGGACCTTAGTAACCGGCAAAAAAGAAGACGCACTGAAGATAGTCTTTCATGCAGCAGTAGCAGCGCTGAAATTATGTTTTCGGCCGAAAGGGCGCTTCAAAAGGCAGGACAAAGCGATACAGCTTATGTTATGAAATACTTGACGGAGAATCCAGAAGAGGCCTCAAAAATCAAAGCCTTCATTGAAGGTAAATCAATTCAGGTACGGGAAATATCCCCTTTGAAGGCATTGGCTCTTTATGTATCGATGAACTTATCGAAATGGCGCTATAACACTCTTCGGGATTTCAACACTCAAGAAGGAGCTCTTCAATACCCGAGTTACTACATGTTGGTTAAAGAAAAAATTAAGTGCTATCCGGCCAAAGAAGATCTCACAGTTACAGAGAGCTCTGCAAAAATCAAATTACAAGCCTTGATGGATTTAACCTCAAGAAGACTTATTAGGTCGTTAGAAACCCCTGTTGATCCCAATCAACAGCTCGTATTGACCAGCAAATGGGGTTTTGACGGATCATCTAGCCAAAGCATTTATCATCAAAGGACGAGTGAAGATGAGCAAATCGATCTTGCTAGTAATTTTATGATTAGTCTTGTACCACTGCGGCTCGTCTCAAAAGGTGTAACAATTTGGGAAAACGAGCGACCATCTTCCACTTCATTTTGCCGGCCAATATTGTTTAAGTTTATAAAGGAAACCAAAGAAAATGTGCAGAGAGAGATGGCTGAAATCGAAGCAGAGATTGAAGCCTTAACTCCATCCACCATCACTGATGGAATTAGTGTCAAACACCAACTGCTGTTGACAATGATTGATGGTAAAATTCATTCCATTATATCCAATACAGCAGCTTCAGTGTGTGACATATGCAAGGCTTGTCCTAAAGAAATGAATAATTTAGAGTTAATCAAAGATAAACACGCAAACGAGGACATGTATAAATATAGCTTAAGCACCCTTCACGCTTGGATTCGCTCAATGGAATGCTTATTACACATTTCCTACAAATTAGACATAAAATCATGGCAAGTAAGGGGTGATATAGCAAAAAGGCAAGTTGATGACAGGAAGAAAAGAGTTCAAGAGGCTGTAAGAAGAGAAACGGGCTTACTTCTCGATGTTGTGAAACAAGGCAGTGGATCCACCAACAATGGCAACTCGGCAAGGAGATTTTTTGAAAACTACACTAAATCTGCTGAACTGACCGGAATAGATGCTATGCTTTTAAGAAAAATCTGTGTGATCTTGCAGTGTATTTCATCAGGAGAGAAGATCAACGTAACTAAATTCCGAGAGTTCTGCTTTGATACTGCTAAGCTTTACGTGGAGTTATACCCATGGTATTATATGCCTTCTTCACTTCATAAAATTTTAATGCATGGGCCAGACATAGTTCAGAACATGTCAATTGTGCCCATTGGTTTTCTATCCGAAGAGGCATCTGAGGCTAGAAATAAAGATTTTAGAAAATATAGAGAGGGGCATTCTCGAAAGCATAGCAGTATCTCATGCAATGAAGATATTATGCACAATCTTTTACTGTCTTCTGATCCACTTGTTACAAGTATCCGTCCAAAAGGAAATAAGTTTGTAAAAAAATCTTCTTTTAAGGAATTTTATGAGCTTACGGATTCTGAGAAAAGTGATATCGAATTTGTTAACATAAATGATTTAGCGGACATCGATTCTGAATTTGAATTAATTGATGATGATGATGATGACGAAGATAATTAAATGATGTTATTGTTTTAAAATGTGTAACTTAGTAAATTAGAGCTTACATCTTAATTATTAATTGTACTTTTAATGAAACTAGGTAATTTATTATCAACTTACTTAAAAGTCATACTCTCATCAGTTCTTGTGAATATTTTTGTTAATATATATTTCTGTATATATATAATATATTTATAGACCTCTTAATAAGTCTGTCTGCGGTTTAAAGTAAATACAAATGGGGAAAAAACGTTTTTTTTTTTTAATTTTCATTTCCTTTTATCCCAGAAAGTGCACATTTGGCGCACTATGTGTCTTAGTATTAAATATAGCTCTTAGTAATAGCATTACGATATTAGAGACCGCTACTTGAAACAAGCCCGGAATCAGGAGGGAGAGAGCTCGATACACTCATTTTCATAGTAAAATTTCACATTTTCTCAAATTACTCCCGAAATATGGGAGTTATGAAGAAATTCATCACCACAATTTATGAAGGCATTAAGTAATCGAATAAGATGGCATCATTAGTTTGGCATAATTTTACTCTTATTTTTCGGACATGTCTACGTCCAACCGCTCCCATACATTCGTTCCACTGTGCGGTGGCGTCGAGTTTTTCAAGCCCTGATACAGTTACTGCAAGAATAGAGTTAGAATTTGGTTGCTGATGACTTAGAAAAAAGAGTTGCTAATCTTTGTACTAGATTTGTAGCTATTTGGAAGCAAGTCTCTCGCAATCAATCTCGCATGGTATCTAAGTACGGAGACTGGCTGAACGAAATTGAAGTTTGCGTTCTGTTAAATTGTGCAGCAGCAGGGAGCCACGACACTCAACGGCCAGCAGCAGAGGCTTCGACGAGCACTCAACAGCATCAGCACAGGAAGGACTTCGAAGAGTGTAGCAAGAGATCAAAACGTCGCAGGCTTGCGGAGTTAAGTAAAGTAGACACTTCCGCGATCAATTATTTGTTGGATGATTCAAGTCGATCTGACGCCGCTTACGCTTCTTTAAATTTTAACACTGATGTCTTGTCTCTCATAACTGAGACTAAACTGACTAAACATCAGTATCTTATGATGAAAGAGTTCATTAATGCAAAATCACCGAATGCATTACCATCTTATCCAAAAGTGTTGGAAGCTAAGAAGTGGTGTTATACATCGCAAGAGTTTATCACGGAATCATCGGCTGAAGTAGAATTACAATCATTTTTAGACCATACTGCATGCCGGATACTAGAATCCCAAAAACACGTTTTAAATAATATTGACCTTAATAAAGAATTTGTTTTAGTTGGAAAATGGGGTTTCGATGGGAGTACGGGGCACAGCGAATATAAACAGTGTTTTGGTGTTTCTGGTATCGAAGATGATGGCAGTATGTTTCTTACTTCATATTGTCCTCTCCAATTAGTTTGTAAGTCAAATACTTCCGACCCAGCCCAAATAGTTTGGAAAAACCCGCGCCCTTCCTCCACCAGGTATTGTGGCCTACAATACCTGGTGGAGGAAGGGCGCGGGTATTCGATTCCAATTTTCCAAAGAATCGAAAGACCTTTCCGTGCAAGAAGAAGCTTATTTCAAGACTAAAATTGATAGTTTACAGCCATCATATTTCACTCACAATGGATGTGAAATAAAGGTGCGGCATTCTTTACAATTAACCATGGTTGATGGTAAAGTGTGCAGTGCTCTGAGTGATACATCTTGTAGTAGGTGCTATATTTGTGGTTTAACTCCAAAAGACATGAATGATATAGATAAATCATGTAGCAAAACTGTAGACAGTAGTAAATATCAATTTGGACTATCTCCTCTTCACTCGCATATCCGATTCTTTGAATATTTTATTCACGTTACCTATAGATTAGATTTCAAAAAATGGCAGGCGCGTTCTTCAGACGATAAAGCTCTTCTTGCACAGAAAAAACAACATGTCCAGCAACAGTTTAGGCAACGACTTGGTCTAATAGTCGACAAACCGCGAAGTGGAGGAAGTGGCACATCCAACGATGGAAACACTGCCAGAAGGTTTTTTTCTAATTCAGCTATTTCAGCGGAAATTACTGGATTAGACAAAGACCTTATTGACAGATGTCATAATCTGCTGCAGTGTCTTTCGTCAGGATACAAAATTAATAACGTGGCTTTTAAAGAGTATGCTCTAGACACAGCACGTAAGCTTGTTGCTACCTATCCATGGTACAACCTGCCCTCGTCTGTACATAAGGTCCTCATTCATGGTTCGGAAGTAATTGACCACGCATTATTGTCAATAGGTGAGCTTTCGGAAGAGGCCGCCGATTCTTGCAATAAGTTAGTTAAACAGTTTAGGCGTGACAACACGAGGAAAATGTCCCGGGTTGTCACAAACACCGACTTGATACATAGACTTCTTCTTAATTCGGAATATTTCTGGTTTGAGAAGGTTACCACGGAAGAAGTCTATTCTATCTAAAGAGGTGTTGAATTTGTTGTCGGTACATAATAAAATGTATATAGTTATATAATAAACACTACATTTACATGATTTTAGATACAGCTCCTATTATGTAACTATTAACATGTAAATAATATATTCTTTGTCCATTTCTGTATTTGTAGTTAGGTAATAATTAGGTATTTACTTTATTTTTATTATAAAAATGTATATATTTAAGTTTATTAGTTATTAAGTTCCAATTCCTTTATTGTATTTTAGTAAGTATTTCGTCAAGTACAATAAATGCATTATTTATTCTAATAAAATAAGTTTTTTAACATTAATTCGGTTTTTTCATTTTATTATAACATGAAGTATTACAAAAAAGCATAATGATAATATTTAGTATTGATAACGACAGTCATTACCTTCGCGAAACCCTATGACCGCCTCTCTTACATTACCCAATTCTAACATTAAAGCTCCATATGTTATAGTAGCCGATGAAGCGTATCCTCTTAAAGAGTATCTAATGCGTCCATATTCACAAAGAACATTGAATCAAGAGAGAGAACATTTTAATAATAGATTGTCAAGAGCGAGAAAAACCGTGGAGTGTGCATTTGGAATTTTATGCAATAAATGGCGAGTTTTGTTAAAACCTATTGAAACTGATGTTAAACATGCACACCTGATCATAAAAACCGCTTGCTTATTGCATAATATTGTAATTGATATAGATGGTTACAATTGCAATGATGAGTTAACAACTGAAACTCAGCACCAAAGGCGACAAACTGGAAGAAACAACAATCCATCAAATCGAGCTAAACAAATTCGGAGTTTATTCACGAAATATTTTTGGGAGAACAATCGTTTAATATATACGTCGCCATCTTTGTAATATTTTTGTATCGTTTGTAGTCTATCATTATATTCCTATATAAAAATTAAAAATACCTACAATATTTCATTTACTCACCCTCCATATCAGGAAACAATTCCGCAATTTCCTTCCATAACTTATTGAGAATATTTCTGTTCATATGATGCCTGTATTTGCTTTGCCAAATCGGAGTTCTAGCCTGAACAGCACTAATAAACTCTTCTGTATTGAAAGACATGATGAGACGTGCTACCGTTTCTAGCGACAAGTTCATACTGGTTGAACTTACCTGACGTCGCGAGTGAATCGCGCGCTCCGCCGCTAGTTCGACGTGAACACACACAAACGTCTCACGCGTTCAACATTGCCGCGAGCGGCGCGCCCGCGCCTGTCGCTACTTAGACCGCACGTGCGTTTCGTATGTGAACACTTGGATATTACGCCATATGTTTGATATTTCGCGACCGCGCCCGCCATCGCGCCCGCGAGTCAACGTGAATGAGTACTTAGGGCGCGGAACCACTGTGCACCGCCGCGCCGGCCGACAATTGTTTGAAATCTTTGATTAAAACTTAAATTGTAAAGAAAAATGGATACCTTTATACCAAACTAAGTACCTATTGTTATCACGATAATATTTGTTAAACTTTCCGATACTCCCGTTTTTCGTTATGTTTGGGACTACACGTGATATTTTTTTTATAGAGATCGCGTTGTAAATTTCTCAAAACTTGAGAAAGACCGGTTTCTGTCTCCGATTGAGAAATATAAGGACATATTATTCTCCAAAAAAACGGACAAAATAAGTGATAATTAGAATAAATATATTATAATACAAATAAATAAATTCCTGCTCGTCCCATAGGTTTAGGTTATTAACACGAGTTTTAAATACTTTTTTCCTTATTTCTACATTATTGATACAAATAATGTAGAAAGATACGAAGAACGATAGTTCACTATCGTCGAACAAAGACGAATACAACAAAAGAGAGTCCATAATGTTACTGTTTGGCGCAGATGTTTGAGAATAAAATGACGTTAACCAGTAGGTAAGGCACAGGTTACTGTGTTATTTTTTAACAGACGTTAAGGCCATACTTTTGTGAAACAACGCTTTTTTTGGATTGAAGATCGATAGCGCCATTTTTTACGTATACACGTGCGTTAGGTGGACGTGAAACAACCCGCCCTAAAGCAGGGGGGGTCAAGTCTGTATGTAACCAATGCCAACGTCGGGCAAAAGGAACGAAAGAGAGACAACGATATACGCTAGACAGAGAAATCACTATTAGTGTTTTGCTTGACCAGATTAGAACATTCCTAACATATTGGTAGAATTTCTATTGTTACGGTGAACGGTGTTGACCCCGTTTCTAAATAAATAATTATTTATTTTATGGATAAAAACATGTGCTGCGCACATCTGTGACTATTTAGTGTTATTAATTAGAAAAAAAAAATACTTTTTAGAAGCAATCAATACTTTTACTCTGGCAGCACCTGAAATCGGAAAAATATGGCGGTTTAGTGGACGCGACATTGTTTATGTTTTTATCTGGTTTTTTAACTTGTGCCTGGACATTTTTACGAGTTGTAGATACTCATTATTTTGTTTTGTTATTATTTCGTGCTGCTGTGTTTTTAGTTTTGTGTGCCAGGACATTGCAATTTTACGAGACACTCATTGTGATTGTTATTTCTGATTTCTGACACTTTTACGAGAAAGAGACTCATTTCATTTATTTAGTGTACGTGTACCTGTGCATTATTTGTTAAAATGTCACGCCATATGCCCTATGAACTTAGAAGAAAGTGTGCTAAGTGTAACATCACTGTCCCCTCTTTGAGGAGTGGCTGGAGAGGCGCCACGGCGTCCTCACCTTCCGCCTGACGCAGGTCCTCACCGGACACGGCAGCTTCGGGAGGTTCCTGTGTCGGATAAGGCGGGAGGAAACGTCCGGGTGTCACCACTGTGTGGATCGCCCGGAGGACACGGTGGAGCATACGGTGGAGGTCTGCCCGGCTTGGGCAGAGCACCGCCGTGTCCTCTTGGAGGCGATCGGCGGCAGAGACCTCTCGCGTCCGGCCCTGGTTCAGGCCATGGTACGGAGCGAGAGGGCATGGGCAGCCGTCACCTCCTTCTGCGAAGCAGTAATGCTCGCGAAGGAGGAGGCGGGACGGTTGAGGGAAAGGCAAGTTTCGCGCCCTCTCGCCCCTAGCCGCCGCAGGAGACGCCCAGGGCGTCGGGAATCCCGGGCGGATTTCCGGCCACCGTAGGCGCGGGCTTGCGGACGGTGAGCAATGGGTAGCTCACCGTCCGGTAAGGACCAGGCCCGGGTCGACGGCGCGTTGTATTCCACGCGCGCCTCAAAGAGATGTCGTCAGCACAAAGTAGGGGTCCACTAGGGCCGATGCCTGCTGGGGTCGCGGGAAGGTACTTATGGGTCACCGAGGCCCCCGCAACACAGGCAACAAGAAGGAATACGGGTGGGTTTTAGTCAGTAAGAGTCTGACACACCCTCCCGCTCCACCCAGAGCGGGAGAAGTTATTTGATGATTTCCCACCCAAAAAAAAAAAAAAAAAAAAAAAAAAAAAAAAAAAAAAAAAAAAAAAAAAAAAAAAAAAGTGTAACATCACTGCAGCAGAAGATAGAAATTTGAGTTTCCACAGATTATATCATTATTTCAAGTATATGTATATGCTTAAAACGGCACTGTATTTTAAAAAATAGGCAGTTTATCGACTTCGCTTCGAAAAAAGCTATGAAAAGAAAAATAAATATATTAAAAAACGCTTACAACTTTGTTTTACTTAAAATATCTTTCCAAAAACAACTGTGTATCATGAAAACAAAGCGAAATTAAATGAATATTCAATTTAAATACCGGAATTACGCTTTGTTTTCATAATACATCGAATAAATTATCCATCCTAAATAAAATAATATCAGTTTTAAATTCTGGCGCGAAAAGTAGTTTCATGGGTCAAATACGGGCGCACTAGTGTCGTTAGCTGTTGGCATATTTTATCTATGAAGTCTTCATTCTTCCCGTCAGGGTATATGTGTTCTGTGCCCTAAAGCTCGCGCTCGACCGCCCCCCATAGAGAACATGAAGTTACCCGAATGGTTACGGCGCCTCCCGAATGCTCCCGATCGTGCCTGTTTTTTTGAAACGTGAAAGATTTTAAGCATACCAAATAATTCGTTGATACAAATTTGTTCTTTATTTCTATTACTATTAGGACGTTAACCCCCAAGCCTCTCTGGTTGGGTCCCTCAAGCTAACACGAGTACCGTCGCCGGTACCTGCCACCAAAACGGCTCTAAAAATAGATGTCAACAGCATTTGCCTGACAACTGACGTTTGGAGGACTAGGCGCGCGCCCCCCGGATACCGCGGTTATAAATTCACGTCCTGAAAAATCCGCATTTAAATGTGTACTTTCCTAGTCTGCGGAGGGGTGTACCATTTTCTTTCTTCTTTTTTGTGTCTTTGTGTTTTTTTTTAAATGGAAGAAGAACAAATCGCAAATTCACCGCTTGTATTATATGTGACGTGCGATAAGATACCGGCTCCGGTTACAATAAATAAATCTAGTATTCATGTAATCATTGCAATAAAGTTTACTCAACCCGGTCAAATCTTCTCCGCCATCTGCGGACCAACCACAGAATTGATACAATTAATTTGGTGCAGCCGCGAAGAAAACCACGCCGCAAGTCGCTTTCTTCGTCTCCAAACAATTTGTGCGGCAATGACTTGGAGTACTTCATAGGCGAGCTGCCGGTGGACACCCAACTTTCGGAGGGTTCCCTCTACATCGACCATTTTATGGGCAGTCTCCTGGAGCAGGTGTCTGTGGAGCCAGCGATACAGCAGCCACCGCAGTTAAGAGAACAGGCTACAGTGCAACATACAACGCCGCCGAAACCGACCATGAAAGAACCAAAAGATAAGTGTACCTATTCGAATTTCAAACTCTAAGCGTTGATTCTTTCAAGCGCGTACGGGGCAATAAGCTAGGTTGTAGCAGTTCTAGCCAAAATTTGCTGACATTTTCCAAACCAATTGAGCCGAGTCAGCCACATGTGGCTGACGGCATATGTTTGTTTTCAAAGTGCGATTTTTCGTCGTCAGCCACGTTTTTCATGGTAAACTGTATGTAGTATGGTTGACAAGGCCTGTTAAATTATAACTATAGTGATAGAATCGGTACTTTTTTCTATATTTTGAGAAATATTAAGTTTGTAAGTGTAAGTGTTTCGAAAACAAAAGAGTGATGAGAAAAGTAATTAGTTGTTTGCAATGAAACGTCCAGTTAATTGCTTTTGTTCATATTTAAATAAGCATTGGCAACATAATAAATCAAATCTACATCAATCATCAGGTTCGAACACGTTTGGACTCAAACATATAACGCGTTACAGTGGATAGAATCTTATCTAAATAATTGACAACAATGCGTAGAGATATCTAGGTATACATCATCAGAAAAGAAAATATATAGATCGGCCTATCGTCAAAACTCCTGTGGTGTTCCCCAGGGCAGTATATTAGGACACTTTTTATTTTTGATATATATCAATGATTTGCCCAATGTTACCCCATATTCATGTATTCTGTACGCCGACGATACAACCCTTAGTGTTGAACTCACAGATAACAATATTAGAAAATACGAACAAGAGATTAATGACACTTTAAACAGTATAATAGAATGGCTAAAAGACAATAATTTGCATGTCAATATTAGTCTCTTCTTCGTCTCCAAACAGTTTGTGCGGCAATGACTTGGAGTACTTAATAGGCGAGCTGCCAGTGGACACTCAACTTTCGGAGGGTTCCTTCTACATTGACCATTTTATGGGCAGTCTCCTGGAGCAGGCGTCTGTGGAGCCAGCGATACAGCAGCCACCGCAGTTAAAAGAACAGGCTACAGTGCAACATACAACGCCGCCGAAACCGACCATGAAAGAACCAAAAGGTAAGTGTACCTATTCGAATTTCAAACTCTGTAAGCGTTGATTCTTTCAAGCGCGTACGGGGCAATAAGCTAGGTTGTAGCAGTTCTAGCCAAAATATGCTGACATTTTCCAAACCAATTGAGCCGAGTCAGCCACATGTGGCTGACGGCATATGCTTGTTTTCAAAGTGCGAATTTTCGTCGTCAGCCACGTTTTTCATGGTATGTATTTCAAACTGTATGTAGTATGGTTGACAAAGCCTGTTAAATTATAACTATAGTGACAGAATCGGTACTTTTTTCTATATTTTGAGAAATATTAAGTTTGTAAGTGTAAGTGTTTCGAAAACAAAAGAGTGATGAGAAAAGTAATTCGAACACGTTTGGACTCAAACATATAACGCGTTACAGTGGATAGAAAACGCGTTACATTGTTGTCGATTATCTAGATAATCGACAACAATGCATAAAGATATCTAGGTATACATCAGAAAAGAAAATATATAGATCGGCCTATCGTCAAAACTCCTGTGGTGTTCCCCAGGGCAGTATATTAGGACCCTTTTTATTTTTGATATATCAATGATTTGCCCAACGTTACCCCATATTCATGTATTCTATACGCCGACGATACAACCCTTAGTGTTGAACTCACAGATAACAATATCAGCAAATACGAAAAGAGATTAATGACACTTTAAACAGTATAATAGAATGGCTAAAAGACAATAATTTGCATGTCAAAATTAGTAAAACCAAACTTATACAGTTCCAAGCTTACAATAGCAAACGTCAACAATTACAAATAAGATATGCAAATACCGCTATAGAAGAGGTTGAAAGTGCAACTTTTTTGGGGATAACATTAGATAAATATTGCAAATGGAAAGGACACATTGACCAACTGTGCACTAAACTGCAAAGATTTGTATTTGTTTTATACAGAATAACTCGCGTAGCTGGTATCAATGCAACACTTTATGCTTATCACGGTTACGTAGCATCAATTCTCCGCTACGGCATCATAATATGGGGCGATTCTGTTGATATCATTAAAGCATTCCGAGCCCAAAAAAAATGTATTCGATCAATAGCTAAATGTGCTTTAGCTTATACAAAGCTGTGTTCCACTTTAAAAAAAAATTGAATTATTACCACCCATCTTTATATATATTCGAACTCTGTATCTTTGTACATAAAAACAAATCTTTATTTCAAGTACATAATGATGTAGTAATAAGAAAAAGTCGAAATATCCACAAATTATGTGTAGCTCAACAAAGAATTAAGCTATTTTCTAATAATGTTTACTGTATGGCAATTCGTATATATAATAAATTTTCTAATCTTTTTAAAAATCTTAACTTCATGACATTTAAAAATAAATTATTTAACTTCCTATTCAATAAGTGTTACTACTCAACAAATAAGATTTTAAATGAAAATTTTGATTCAAAATTTAAATTAGACGACGACTCACCTCTGTGCACCTAATAATTAAATGGAATTTTATTTCTATGACATTGTATTGATTAAATGTTTACATAGTATTTAGTAATTCTTGACATTTATAATTAATAACCCTTGACATTATATTTATAGTATTTGATAGTGTAACTGTTTGTCATGTCTTCTAAATTAATAACACAATATTTTATTCTAAATTCTTATTTTAACATTGTCTCACGATATTAGGCTCTTACAAATACATTAAATCTCAATTTTATGGGCTGACAGCTCGACATGTTACCGTAATTAATAACAAAACATCCTATTTCTTTGGAGTTGTGAAACCTTTTAGAAATGCATTCCATTTATATTTTATGGGAAACAAACTTCAGACAATTAACAACGGACGGGTCGAAAGCAATAATTCAACAAATTGTAAAGATACGACTAAAGTATTCGATTTCTTATCGCAGTGGACAATACTAGTGCCAACATCTGCTTAGGATAAATTGAGTTCGGGCAAAACCCAAACAGGCCCTGAAAACAATTGAGAAATGGTACAAAAAAGGCAATAAACCTATTCTGAGTATTCGGTTGGCATGGGAAAAAAGACCACGCTCCGGTCGTTTTAGAGATGGAACAGAGGACGAAAAGGGTAGGGCTGGGGGAGTCGGTGATGAGCCACGACAGGGGACGGACGTGATAACTAGGCTAGTTAAGTTAGGGAGTTCGTGAAAAGACCACGAGAAAGAGCGGTTGAATTAGGCTTGACTAGGAGAGATAGAACTAGGTCGATAATAATGACACAATGTCACTTTGGAGAGATCGCGATAGTGAAAGTGTTATCAGTTTAATTAATACGTTAAATTGTAATAATAAGTGTAGATTTAGACTAGGTTATATTAGTCAAGTATAATGTAAGTTGTGTGTAAGGCGCGCGAATCTCAGTGAGTGTATCTGTGAACGATTGGGTGAGTGTTTACTATTCTATTCCTCCTTATTCCTTTCTATGACGATCGAGGTATCCTACACCAGCGTTTGGTTCTAGGGACTCGGAGAACGCCTTCCATTGGGTGTGACATTTAACAAGAGACGGTAGACTACTCTACCAACAGACTATAGACAACCACAACCAAGACATGACACTTACGGCAATCACACCGCTGAACCGAATTAATACTCGCAACTCGTTAGGGCCAATTTGAGCTACAATGCTACTTTGTAATTGTTTACGAACACAAACAAACCAAATGCTAGTGATGGTTATCTTATCCCTATGGACTGACTAACTGCAGGATATTTTACATTGCCCTTGATATATGCAGACTCTTAGGGAGAGAGGTAGGCTACGCCAAGTTTCCTAAACTGGATTGATAGTTCGTTCTAAGGAACGCTAGGAATTGTGTCTCGTTAAACCACATCTGGCTATCGGCCTCTCACAAATTATTAGCGAGACACGACACTTGGATGCCCAGATAGAAACGCTCCGATGCTTGACTTAGTCGCATGGTTGCCGATTACATTGAAAGCATCCTCTAATGGGGGAGATTAAGAGAGTGAGAAGTGACGATTTGGAATAACCACTTCGGCGTATAGCAGGAGCAATTGTAAATAATTCTACTACCGACTGACGATGCGGTACGCTTGTGCAAGTTTTGTATTGTCTTTGTAAGGGGTGATAAGGCCGTTATAAGGGGTTCATTGCATTAGTACGCGCCCAGTGATTACTGGAACGTGTCTCGCTCAATGACAGTTGAACTTCGCAGTACTCTGCCTTAGGATTGAGTAAGCCATGACTAGAGCTTAGGGAGCGTGGCTTGTTAGAATCGTAGCAGTGTCCTTAGTGGTCCTATGCGTTCAGGTCGAACAATACACGCACGACGCTGTCAGCTGCTGTAAAGCAGTCCCACGTCACTTGGGGTGGGTCTGTAATTATTGTAAAGAAATCCATTAACGTAACTTAAGAGTAATATACTCGTACAACGCAAGCGTTAGGTGTCACATACCTACCCTTTTATATTACTGACATATCCTCTAACTTTCATAATCAAAAGAAAAGTAGATAAATTAGATTCCTTTCCATAACCTGTGAATTCCAAACCTTATTTTATATTGACATTGTTTACTTGTAATCCCTCCTTGTCCTAACTAACCAAAACGAATGCAACAAGACGATTTAAGACTACGGAAAGATACAGACGTTGGAGTCTAGGCGAGTTAAGTTAGGAGGCTTGGTGAATACCAAGGGCCATGTCCGAGTGGGCTGTCGCTAGATAGCGAGTATGAGTTATAGTTGGGTTAAAGCCCCGATTAGACTAATTTAGTACTTAATATAGTGTGTGTGAGTTTGTTGAAACGACTGGGAGAGTCTTTCATTATAATATTTATCCTAGTCTGATAGTATAATTAAAGTTCTTGTAACTAAACAGACAGAGACGTGTTGCTGGGGAGTTTGTTGCGTCACTTCTTCTCCCCAGCTCTAACACTAGGAAGCGATGACGGGTGGGCGCTTTGGGGCTGTCTATAAATCTTTGAGAGAGTTGATCCACAGCTCTATTAATTAATAATTCTTGAGTTTCGATTCTCAACTCTTATTATCTAGTAATTCTTGAATGTTGTATTCTTTATCACAAACCAATAATTCGGTTAGACTGATATGAACACGTGTCTTGCAGATATGCTTGTTGTGCAAAGGGTGAACTTCCAGGGGCTCAGGAAACCACATCTATCTCATATCCAGTCCAAGGACTGATAGGGACCATGTCTCCTTAAGAGCATGATGCCGACGCAATGCCGCTAGAACTAGCCGCCCCGTTGTTAGACAAGGACGGTCCACACGGTTGCCGCAGGGAAAGCCGCTTCGTCACGCTTATCAGTTTGAAAGAACTGCTAGGGACCATGTCTCCAAAAGAGCATGATGCCGACGTAATGCCGCTGAAAAGCCGCTTGCGTCACTTTATGGAAGTGTTGCTCTGAGTACTCCAAGTACAGATGTAAAGTACCGTGTGAGTAATGCCTGACCAAATACCTCTTACGCTAGCGTAAGAGTTACTCACAAATCAATATAATAATATACTTAGCATTCCACTATTATTTATTGTCTTTCTAAAACCACATCCAACTTCATAACTATGAATTCCTAAATCTTATTTACTATTTATTTCAATCCTTTTCTTGCTCTATTAACACAACAAGGCAAGAGACAAGGCGTTGGACTTCTTCGTATTTAGAATTCTTTTAATCTCTGTCGGTGGGAGAGTGACCAGTCTAGATACGAGCTCTACAGAGTCGTACGGCGGCGGAGTGTGACTTTTCCTCAAAATGAGGAACCGACCCAAACATCATTCATATTAACAAAATTAGGAAAGACGAAAATTTTATAAGCCTAGGGTCACTTAGGAGCAGTCACAATAGTATTTAACGTTTTCCTTATCCTTGACATTTTATGGTTTAATTTTGACATAATGTTCTAATACTCTCATTTTAATTCTTTGAAATATTTGTGGACCTTTCACAATTTTTTTCTTCTTTTCGAATGTTCGAATTTTATTTTAAAAATTATTTTTGCATGTCAAAACATTTGTTTTCAAACGCAATCCTTCCCACACACGCTACAGAATGGCGCCCGAGTTAAAAAAAAGCAAAGTAAGTAAGTACTATTTAAGTTACAAACAACATTATTAAATAGTGAATTAATATTTTTTTTCATTAGTTCGTAGGTGGTGTGCTCCTTATGAGCACAAACTTAATCTCTTTGTCATTTTTCAGAATCTGGACTGGACTGTTGTCAACTCCTTTTTTTCCTTGCGGCTTGGAATACTTTTTATATGCTCTGCCGTCGTTGATACTCCATCCAGTTTGAAATTTGATTATTTTAATGTGTGATGTACCTATAATTCTATTTGAAAATAACCCTGTAACCACATAAAGTTTCACTGTTTTATTCTTTCCTCAACAAATATATATTAAACCCCTTGTTTTATTTTGTTCCTCGTACCTTGAGGCGTAGTTATTGTTCCCGTAGTGTATGAATCTTAGCATGAATGTTTAGTCTTCGTGTTACAAGGTAAGCGCTTTTACATGGTTGAATGCTATTTTTTTTAAATATTTTTTCCTTGTTTCTCAGTGTCCTTCCATCTTGCTACTGATCATATTACTCGATTTTAGGACTTATAACTCGCTACCTAATTTTTCTTACTAAAATCATATCCATCAACGAACTTTTTCATAATTTATGCCTTCAGAACTGTTATATTCATACGAAGCCTATCAGAATATTAGTTTTACAGACAATTCTATCATCATCATTTCAGCCGAAAGACGTCCACTGCTGGACATAGGCCTCCCCCAAGCACCGCCAGTTCGACCGGTTTTGTGCTTCCCGTATCCAGCGGATTCCTGCGGCCTTCACAAGGTCATCGGTCCACCTTGTAGGAGGCCTTCCAACGCTACGTCTTCCGGTACGCGGTCGCCATTCCAGAACCTTTCGGCCCCATCGACCATCTGTTCTGCGAGCAATGTGCCCTGCCCACTGCCACTTAAGTTTGGCAATTCTTCGGGCTATGTCGGTGACCTTGGTTCGCCTACGGATCTCTTCATTTCTGATTCGATCACGTAGGGAAACTCCAAGCATAGCCCTCTCCATTGCCCTTTGAGTGACTTTTAGCTTTTTGACAATTCTATACTATCACTTTAAAATTAATTAAATATATACGTAAATAAAAAAGTCATTTTCTTTTTCAATTTACGTAAATACTCCTATTCCTTGCTGTATTCAAAATAGTATAGGAGATTGTTTTTTACTTAAATTCATTTTATAAAGGAAAATAGGTACCTACTTTCAAACATTTTTCACTCTGTAATTTTGGTGGCTGGTTTTTTATTATGGCTGATCCAGTATGTTTATTTAGGCTTTTAATGTTAGTTCTTTGTTCTGTTGTTTAGATTCTTTGTCTTTTGAACGTTTAGCTCACCGATCCTTTTGCGGAAGTTTGGTATCTATCTTTTGAATCTTAGCCCAGCTGTTGTTTGCTATGTTGGAGTCGTATTTATTCGCCATCTACCATATTATTTATTTTCAGTTATCGTAACACGCTATAGTTTACTGTTTTTAGGGATCAGTTTTTCGAACCAAGTCAGCCTCTTTTTCTTGGTGATTTTATTCCTATTTCGTGAGCTGCACGCCACAGATACACAAACACGGTCATACTTTTATATCCTTACTCTTGATCTTTACATATTATCTTTACAATTACACCTAACAATAGATCAGTAAAGATTATTTAATATTTCCTTCTAATACCCTGCAAAATGTATTTTTTAATATAGCTCATTACTTGCTAATTTGTGTTCAAACTCCTTTCCTATAACACTTGACATTTAATATGATAATGTCATAACATTATCATATTAAATGATAATATTTGGTGTAACTTTAAACAACAAAACTTCTTATAACTATATAGAATACAACATTTTCTATTTTACAATTACCATTAAAACCCCTTTTGCAAGGTTTAATTTATATGAATCTAATTAGGATATTAGTTTTATGTATAAATCTTATTATAATCTACTACAATCTTCGGTTTTATTGTTCACGTTATCATAGTTTTTGCCAGCATAAACTTGCACTTTTATAGTGTATCCTGGGTTTGAGCACAGCTTGAAAAGTTTTATTCCATATCTAAAAATAACGCGGCCACGAAATAGGATTAGACTTTCGTCAACACACATTTCTTGATTAGGTATATAATGACATTCAAAATTAGCATTCAGTATGTCTACTTTAAACAATCGGTCGTTCTTATTATGATTTATTTCATTATTGGCAAAGTGCAACATCCTCAAAATGAGTTCAAATCAATTTCGGCTCATAATCGACTTAACAAATTGTTGTTCAAAACATTAAAAAAAAATATGCTTTTTCCAAAAGAAATCCTTCATTTTCATTTTTATTTTATTTGAAGTTTTTCATGTTCAGATGTGACGACAGTATTGGCGTATCCATACTTTCTATCGTCTTGGACTATTTTGTAGTGAAAACGCTCGTTTTGGTTTGTTGATTTTTGCAATACTTTTGTAAGGCAGCATGCCTTTTTATTGTGCTTATCGATTTGTAAATATCTTCAATATGTAGAATGATAATTTATATTTAAAATAAACGCAATATAATTTACTCTATAATCAAAAGTCTGAGAAGATCTTTTGGTGCTTAATTTCAAGTACCTTGGTACTTGATACTTGACACTCGTAAACGAACGCGCTAAGGGCACCCCCTGTGGGGTACGGACCTCGGCTTAGGGCGTCGCTGGGGGAGGACAGCAAGGTGGGACAGGCTGGATCTGATCAGAATTATTATTAATCGGGGAATTTAAAACTACAGGCTCAGCTGCGGTGCGGGCTGGTGCTTCGTCGAGCAAGGGTCGGGGGGGACAATTACGTCGGGGTTTACGCGAGGGACCTCGGCGGCGAGGTCGGAACGTAGGTCGGTGTGTTTTGTGCACTGTACTCGTGGCCCTACTGCTTTCCTGGAGGAGGGTAATGGGGTCATCGGGGACGAACCAGGGGGGGCGTCCCCCAGCGACGCCCTAAGCCGAGGTCCATACCCCACAGGGGGTGCCCTTAGCGTGCAGTCGCTTAGTATTATAAGAAATTCGCCCCTGGCTGGAGGCTTTGAGTTCGCTTAAGGCAGCCACAGGAAAGTCCGGTTAAGTAGTCACGACCTCTCAAGGTCAACTACGAGATGACATACATAAAAAAAAAAAATAATAATAATTGGATCATTAGTCTTTGAACTATCGTCAAGCAAACAACTCAATCGGGAAGAAATTGTGAATTATGGAAAAAATCGAGTACCTACCGTGCCGTAATAAAGTTCCTTACCAAGCAAGGAAAGTCAGTTCAAAATATACTGGAAGAGATGGAATCCGTTTACGGGGACTCTTGCCCGGGTAAAACCATAGTTTACAAGTGGCACAGTCTCTGTAAACAAGGCAGGACCTCACTTGAAGACGACCCACGGCCCGGACGGTCGATCGAGGTGACTACTCCGGAAATCATTAAAAAAGTCGAAAAAATAATATTGGAAGATGCCAGACTAACGAAGAAACAGCTTGCAGAAATGGTTGGATACGACAATTTTCAAAATTCTACACGATCATTTGGCATGACAAAGGTCAGTGCACGATGGGTGCCAAGAATGCTCACGCCGCCTCAAAAACAACACCGCGTGGAGTGTTCTCGCACGTTTTTGTACCTCTGTAACGAAGACAAGGATGGACTATTAAGTCGAATTGGAACTGGAGATGAAACTTGGGTTCATCATTATGAACCTGAGTCGAAACAGGAGTCTATGCAGTGGCACAAAAAAGGCACACCACCACCCAAAAAGTTTAAAGTTCCACAATCGGCTGGAAAAATCATGGCAACAGTGTTTTGGGATCCAGAAGGGATCCTGTTGACCGATTATAAAGATAAAGGCGTTTCTATAACCGGAGAATACTATGCTTCTATCCGCGAGAGGTTGAAAGAAAGCATTAAAGAAAAAAGGAGGGGTAAATTGACCAAAGGTGTCCTTCTTCTTCACGACAACGCGCCTGTTCACAAGAGCCGTGTTGTGTTGGCTGCCCGGCATAAGGTGGGCTTCGATATTTTAGACTATCCACCTTACAGCCCAGACCTGGCTCCCAGTGATTATTACCTCTTCCCAAAACTGAAAAAAGAACTTCGTGGGAAGAAATTTTCAACTCATGAAGAAGTGAAGGACGCGGTTTCAGCTTATTTTTCGGATAAAGACAAAACATTTTTTTATGAAGGTATAGATAAGCTAATTGAAAGATCTGAAAAATGTATAAGGGTAGTAGGTGAATATATTGAAAAAGAAAAATAATTTAGTATTTTTATTTTCACTTCTCACCCTCCATTCCGCGAACTTAAAAACGCCCCCTCGTATGTCCTAATATAATCCGACGTCGGTTTTGTAAAAGTTTCTGTTTCTTCGGTTTTATAATATTCTTCATTATTAAGCAAATACTGCAAGACACCAGACACATTTGTTCGCCTTTCTTTTATTCTTTTTCTAAGGGATACAGCAAGCTTGTCACTGAGCTCATTGGACTGAGCATCAAGTTTATTTAACATAAACTGAACCGCAGCATCTGCTGCTAACAAATTCGAATCACGGCGACACAATGACATCACTAGGAATTACTGCTGTATCGTGGGTGCACTCACAAACATGTAAACTAACATACACAAGATACCCAGACCCGGAACACCTATCTGTAGGTCATACAAATATTTGTTCCGTACGGGAATCGAACCCATGACCCGCAGCGCAGCAGCCAATCACTCAACTACTGCGTCAACCGTGCCGTCAACAATTTAAAATCAACTACTAAATTATATGTATAAACTCTCACACAAATACCCTAGAAACAAAGTAAGTAGACAAGTAAAGTAATGTTAAAATAGGTACTTACATTTTCGTTGAAGTATCTCTACTCGTGTATGGTGATATCTACTTAGAAACTTGTATTGTAATGAAAAGCTTCTGAAAACCAAGCGTCAAACTTTGCGGCACATACACAAAATCACAAAACTCAATAAATTAAGCTTAGACCAGGACAGTATCTCGCAGGTGTACGTAAGACGACTGAGTACCGAGTATTGAGATTGTTTCTAAATTCACGAAAGTAAAGAAAAATCTAGGGAGTTCCCTTAGCTTGCTCAATCCACTCAACACACACAACAAACCTCTGAAATCTTTATGCCTTTCCTCCTCAATGCTTGGAACTTCTGGTAGCAGCAAGAAAAAAAACAACTCTCGCACATAAAACTGACATGCGTCCTACGCCGTCCACCCCGTTGTCGCCCATGTTGAGCGACGTAACCAAAGAGGATGTAAATATATCAAACTTGAAACAAGACATTAGAACACTACAAGAACAACTAAAGATCGCAGAACAGAAGATTGCAATGCTCACGCAGCGTATAGTAGTATTACTGCAACAGAAACACACTATTTATGAACCAAAAATCCAGGAACTAAAACGGGAATCTGACCGCCTGTGTTCAGGCTTGTACTCTCGAAAATGTGCAAAATAGGACTCACGAGAAGAAAATATATATTTTTGGCACTCAACGTTGCGTCGGACCTGCTGCAGCTATCTCACATTCGAGAACAAATTCACGATATGAAAAATACAGAGTTGTAGCCGAAACAATGCCAAATGCGTGCATTGAAGTAGTAGCAAAATGTAGAAACATTAGATTGACAACTGACGACAAACTTGTAATATGCATAGGAGAGAATGACCAGGAACTTAAACTTAGTCGCGTCTGAATTGCAAGTTATACTGGATATATTTAAAAATAACACTGACTGTATTAAATGTCTTAACTAACTCATATCTGAATGTTAACAAATTAATATTCGTTAAAAATATGTGTAATAAGTATAAAAAAATTCAATTTGTATATCAATTTGTAATTTGTGTGTGCGTTACCACAGCAAAATAATGTCGAAAATAGTCATTTAAATCTTATAGATAATCAGTTACCCAGCTTCTGTAATTGTTGCGCACATTTTTAAATTTGTTGCACTTAGAGTTTTTTAGTTATTTCACAAAAACATTTTTTAATGGGAATAATGAAACAAATATTAGCTATATAATTAGTTGTCTAGACGACGTAAATATTGCACCTTATATTGTATTTGTCCTTTCTTCGGCTGCGAAGTTATTCGAGATCCTGCTGGAGTAACGTTTGTGGTTTTGCTGGATTTCTGAAACGGTTAAGCGGATTCTTATCAACTTTTGTACATAACTTCTTAGGAATTAGTTGTACAAGAAAAAATACCATAATAATGCATCGTTTAAAGGTTATTTAATTAAATATAAAAACACTTCAATAGGTCCTAACACTGTAAATAAGAGCTCTAAAGACATACTTTAAACTTTATTTTGTAGCTTGTAACTGCCTTCAAATGTATGTGAAGTTTCATTAGTATTCGGCAGGTTATTATTTCCAGAGCCATGCATGGCTCTAATACTCACTTCACCGTTGTCATGGGGGACTTCAACGCGAAACTGGGCTAAAGCCACCTACTAGCCAGTTTTATGGAGAAGGAAGGCCTCTTTATGATGAACTTCTTCTTCAGAAAACGTCAGCACGGAAAGTGAACCTGGGAGAGCCCTGATGGTGCAACAAAAAATGAGATTGACTTCATTATGTCGACTAAGAAGCAAGTATTAAATGATGTCTCTGTGATCAACGCGGTGAAAACCGGAAGTGATCACCGAATGGTAAGAGGCACATTGAAATTAAATATCAAGCTGGAAAGATCTCGACTGATGAAGTCTACGCTCCGCCCAGCACCGATCCAAGTCGAAAACCCCGAGAACTTTCAGCTCGAACTTCAGAATCGTTTCGAGTGCCTATGGAGCTCCGTGGAAGATTATAACAATGGGTTCGTGAAAACTGTCCATACGGTCGGGTCTAAGATCCTCAAGACCCGTCGAAGAAACAAGAAGCTCCTACTATACAGCTCATGGAGGAGAGGCGCGAGATGATCCTGCAGTCTTCAGTCGATGCGCTCAAGTACCGGCAGCTCAATAGACGCTTCTCTAAGTCCTTAAAAAGCGACCTTCGCCGCTTTAATACAGACCGCATTAAGGACGCGATAGAGCGGAATAAGGGCTCCAAGGTCTTTACAAGAGATCTGTCTATTGGGCAGAGCCAGCTTGTGAAACTGAAGACCAATGATGGCAGGATTTTATCCGCCAAACATGAACTGTTGAGAGATCGAGAGTTTCAGTGGATACACGTCAACAGGTAACCCTGGTATGAATCTGGCAAACGACCCAAGAGCTACATTGACCCGACACTACACCGAAGACATCCCGGACGTCAGCTTGTACGAGATTAGGATTTCTCTGAAGCAGCTCTAAACCAACAACGCGCCGGGTGATGACGGAATTACGGCTGAACTTCTGAGGGCCGGTGGAAAACCCGTTCTCAAGGCCCTCCAGAAGCTGTTTGGTTCCGTCATACTCGAGGGAAAAACGCCACAGGCATGGAACAGAGGTGTGGTGATACTGTTCTTAAAGAAAGGCGACCTCCTTAAGTATTATAGGCCCATCTCACTTCTGAGCCATGTCTACAAGCTGTTTACAAGAGTCATCACGAACCGTCTCGCGCGCAGGTTTGACGACTTCCAGCCTCCCGAACAAGCCGGATTCCGTAAAGGCTTTAGCACTGTAGACCACATACATACGCTGCGGCGGGTTATACAGAAGACCGAAGAGTATAAACCTGCCTCTCTGCTTAGCATTTGTGGACTACGAAAAAGCCTTCGATTCGATCGAGACTTGGGCTGTACTGCAGTCTCTTCAACGGTGCCAGATCGACTATCGGTACATCGAGGTGCTTAAGTGTCTGTACGAAAACGCCACTATGTCAGTCCGACTTCAGGACCAGACCTCGAAACCTATCCTTCTGCAGCGAGGTGTGAGGCAGGGAGACGTTATCTATCCGAAACTGTTCACCGCCGCACTGGAGGATGTCTTCAAGGTCCTGGACTGGAAAGGGCCAGGCATCAACATTAATAGCGAGTACCTTCGGTTTGCCGACGATATAGTTGTCATGGCTAAGACTATGGAGGACCGCAGTACAGTGCTCGATGACCTCAGTAGAGCTTCCGAAAGAGTGGGTCTTAAAATGAACATGGACAAGACAAAAGTCATGTCAAATGCCCATGTTACACCCACTCTCATGAAGATCGGAGACGCAGCGCTCGAATTTGTGGACGAGTACGTTTACCTAGGACAAACTGTCCAGTTAGGTAGATCCAACTTCGAGAATGAAATCAATCGTCGAATCTGACTCGGCTGGGCAGCGTTCGGGAAGCTACGCAATATCTTCTCGTCCCACATACCGCAGTGTCTCAAGACGAAAGTTTTTGGCCAGTGCGTGTTGCCCGTGATGACCTATGGCACTGAAACGTGGTCGCTTACAATGGGCCTTATTAAAAGGCGAAAAGTCACTCAAAGGGCAATGGAGAGTGCTATGCTTGGAGTTTCCCTACGTGATCGAATCAGAAATGAAGAGATCCGCAGGCGAACCAAGGTTACCGACATAGCCCGAAGAATCACCAAACTTAAGTGGCAGTGGGCAGGGCACATTGCTCGCAGAACAGATGGCCGATGGGGCCGAAAGGTGTGGAGTGGCGACCGCGTACCGGAAGATGTAGCGTTGGAAGGCCTCCTACAAGGTGGACCGATGACCTTGTGAAGGCCGCAGGAATCCGCTGGATGCGGGTAGCACAAAACCGGTCGAAGTGGCGGTGCTTGGGGGAGGCCTATGTCCAGCAGTGGATGTCTTTCGGCTGAAATGATGATGATGATAAAACAAATCTACAATAAATATGTAATTATTTATCTAACACAATGTGAAGTTACCACTTAGTCGCTGGTAGATAGATCGCTGCGCTCCGTTTCATTTACGGTAAGTAAGAAAGAGATAGATGCTGAAAAATGCATATAATAAATAATCAGGATTGGTAGAAATGTACCTCAATATTACAGCAATAATAGTAGGTACGATGACTGTAACTTCATGTAATAATTATGCGGATATAAAACAACGTAATTGGACTTTATTGAGTTTCTACAGTACTTGTAGTAGATATTCGCTTACAGCTAATGGCGTCGTATCGGGTCGGTCGCGGTCGTGTCGGTGGCGAAATGAAGAATGTACCTAGCCGTCGGTGACGTGTCGTTGAGTAGGTAGGTAGGTATCGATCGGCATCGGTGTTGGTTTCAAGCAGGGTCGTCTAATGAAGAAACACCCATTGAAAATTTTATTGAGAGTAAAGGCTCCTACATACTGGCGCGACTTGTCGCGCGACGCGCCGCGACACAAAGGCACCGCTTGTAGCGCTACACGCGGTGTCTTTGTGTCGCGTCGCGTCGCGCGACAAGTCGCGCCAGTATGTAGGAGCCTATATAATACATATATAAGTACCTAACTAGCTGACCCGCGCTTGACTTCGTCTGCGTCACAGAGATAGAGCCAAAGAAATAAATTTTCCTCGTTTTTGCTACATTTTTCATTGACCATAACCTTTCTAAAAGTGAAATAATTTTCAAAATCGGATCAGTAGTACCGGAGATTACCCCTAACATCCAAACTCACAAACTGTATCTCTTCATAACATTGATAAGTAGGTATTTGTAACATTTTCTGTTAGTACAATAATTTTAAGGTAATAAATAATTAATATTTCGACTACAGAAGTTTTATTATTCTAACCTAAATTAAGATAAAATAAAAACTCAACCCGTCCATACACACAAACACAACACACATCAAACAAACTTTTTGGAAATTCATTTTTTTTAAATTAAATTATATTATGATTAATTAATGATTTCTTTTTTGCTCTTGTAATGAAGCTATCAGTGCTATCGGATGCTGAGATGGGTCCAAAGTTTGTGGGCTTTGCCGTCGTACCGTTAGCAGCACTGGTTTTAGCTTTGCCACTGCGCGCAGCTCATAACGCCTACATGTTCATGGGAAACAAGGCACCAGCCAACTAACACGTATACATAACGTCATTATCTGAATAGTCATTATATTATAAGCTGCACTAACGTGTTACAGATAGTACAATCCACGAAGGCGCGCCCCACTATTCCTCCTAACCGTTTATAGTATATGTGTGCAAGCTTCCGTCAATGTTTGAGTGTTATCGGTACACACTAATTACCTATGAGTGCACACGCACACTACAATGAATAGACTAATCAGGAGAGAGCGTCATGGTCAAAGTGAAAGATGCTCTACTTCAATTTTATATTTTTTACCCGACCGCAAGGAAAAGGTTATGTTAATTTAATTTTTAGGTGTGGATATTTTATGTGATTATTAATTAATATCGATAATATTACTATTTTTATAATAGGAGGTAATAATAGACATAAATGAAATAAGGAAATAGTTTTATTGAACTTTATTGAGAAATGAAAATCGTCAATCACTCGTTTCAGAAATATTTGATTTAGAGTCTGATGTATCACCGACATTTACAATAAAACTAAAATCAAGATTACAATGTCTCATGTATTCGTCTTCTATTTTTTCCACGTGCTGACAAGTATTGAACCAGACATCTTTATTTACTCGATCAAATGCTTCATTTAAAGTGGGCATAATCGAAGTGTAATTTTGATTGATATTGCGGCTAGCAACGTCGTTTTTTACAATACCCCAAATGTTTTCGATTGGGTTTAAATCTGGATGATAAGGTGGCAGCCGAAGCACTGTGAATCCATGTTCTTTCAATAATAATTCGTCAACTTTGTACTTGCGGAAGTTTTCTTTGTTTTTTAATATAAGGTCATAAAGTTCAGGTTTTTTGTAGCTTGGTTCAAAATGGATATTTTTTGCATTCAGCCAAGTCTGCATGACTAATTTGTTGGAGTTGGATTTTACCTGTTTTAAATATTTCAATCTTAGCATTTGAATATCATGTTTTTCGGTTAGCACCTTCCTGTTATTCTCAGTTTTTCTCCATTTATAACCAAGTTTAAGTAACAATGTTCTTAGAGTTGTTATACATCCATCAAATTGTATACGGTCTTTCAAAGCAATATTAAGTCGTGATAATGTTGGAAATTGACGATGTTCTATATGATAGTTTTGGATAGTTCTTCGGACTACACCAATATCAAATTCGTCTAAATTAATTTTTCGTGGTCTTACCCTTCTCTTCTTCATAGGTGATGTAAAAATAGAAACACTTCTGTATACTAAATTCGAATGCGACGTACTCGCTTCATTTTCAGACTCAATATCCGCTTCCGTAGTCGGCTCTGTTGTACGCTCCGCACTTGGGGCTATAGGAACTATCGCATCCGTTTCCATAGTTATATTCGATTCCATAGCAGGCACTGTAGTTTGCTTCATTGTATTAGTATATTCCTTTCTTTCGCGTAGAATTCTAGTCACTGTGCTTTCAGATACTCCAACAGCCTGTGCGGTTCTCCATCGCGCATCAGTGAGTTTTTCTGCATAATTTTTACTTGCTTCTTTTTTCATAAAATCATAAACTTTAGAAATAATTTCTCTTGTCTAAAATAAAAAAAATATCAAATAGTTTTACTTATTTTTAAAAATGAAATGAACACTACTATTACTAAAATTTGCTATTTATTAAAATTAAATTACTTTCGTTAGCTTATTTCATGTGTTTTAGTAACTGCAAACTTCTTTACATACCTGGCTTTTAAGAACAACACGCTGAGATTTTCTCGACATTTTAAAAATATATAAAGTAGAGCAACTTTCGTGACGAGTCTGGATTTTCGCAGCATAGAGTGTAGTATTCGTGTGCATCGAACCGCTGACGGTTCGCGACTGCCGCTCGGAGCAAACTCCCCGCACCCCGCGATCCCCTCAACCGAAAATTGGTGGGGCGCGTCTTCGTGAATTGCACTATCTGTACGACAGCTTATTCTAAATAAATATTATTTATAAAATAATGGTTGTTACTTATTTGTTAGTAAGGGTTTCAAGAAACAAAAAACACAACTGATTGAAAATAAATGTTTATTTTATCAATCATTTAAAATATTTATAAATATTGTTCTTTTGTACAATGTAGCAACATGTGTACACATGATTGATGACCCTAAGTGAGACTCTCATAAAACTTACAGACGCGAATTAATATATTTAAAAAGATACATTCGAGGGCGCCTAGTTTACATAAGCTGCTCATGTTCCGTACACTATTTACACAACACCTATCTACCCAGTCTGAACGATTCAAAGGTTTGAGTAATTCATTGTCCATTAGCAAATAATAATGCAAACATTAGGAAAACTTTGAATCTGCCTCAGATTGATATCATGGGTATTCTACTATGATCTAGTGTATGCTATGATCTATTTCACAATATATTTAAAATATCACATATGTACAAATTATTTTCAAAACTAAATCTCAATAATATCAGCAATGTTTCTGTGACATGTTGACAGATGAATAAATTCGTAAGTTTAAACTTAGGCCATCGATTGCATCGTATTTAATTCATATTTTATGGCTATATTTTATATTCACAGTACCTACTGAAATCACTAATCAACAAATCAATAGGTATATTTCAATTCTGCACATAATCAACAAAATCTCTATGCGATGGTAATAAAAAAACGAATTGTGCAAACAGTTACGTATACAACTATTGGAATAATCTAATGGAAAAGGGACAATGAGGATCAGCGCTTATTGAGCTTACAAGTGGGGTAAGTTTTGATTTGTTGATGTGAATCATATTTAGCAAGTTGGCTAAGCCACAGGCCAAAGTTTATAACGAGAATAGTAAGACTTACAAGTTCATAAAACTACAAGATTCATTAAAGTAGTGGAGTTTCACTGGTAGCAGCCGAGTAATCGGTCCGATATGCGTATTCACAATCAAATCTTGTATAATTATGAATTTATACATTTTAATGACAACATCTAAGCACACTTTGATTAACGATCGACCTTCGTATTCGATCTCGATAGGCCGTCTGTCGACTGCAACTTATTAATACTTTCGAATAATTTACTAAACCTGCACAATCAATTCCATTCAAACCCGGTCACGGTTCAATTCGAAGGCACTCCTCGCACCACGTCTGCGAGCGGGCCTCGCCCGCCCGCTCCATAACAAAATTAATTACATTGAAATTGCTAGAGATCGTCTAATCCAAAACTGAAGGCCCCTCCAATGTGTTTACAATCACATGCAAAGTAGGTGTATACATGCAAGCCACACAAATTGGTCATTGGTTGTTCAGATTCACGAAATTGTACATGCTCGAACAGCCGGATGTGTTGGCCAACTAGTGCATAAATGGCGCGAACGCACGACAGCGGATATGTCGTTCCATACAAAGCGCACGCTTCCCGCCATACCATGTCCGTACCTGGACTGATCGCACGATTAGTTATCCTCTTAGTGCGCGGGCGAGTCAAAATTCACAGTCAAATCGCCGCACGCACGCAAGTAAAGTGTTGCAATAAGTATTTCCTCTCACATATTGAAACAAACACTATTACCGGAGGGGCGTTCAGTTTTAGCCCTCGTATCCACGGGCGATTTTCTTTTCGCGTACTGGATTTTCAACGCTCTACTGGGCGCCGAGAGTTGAAATCCCACAATGCGTTTTTTTGACGCACGGAGATGTACTCTGTTGGATTCTCAATGCTCGGCTCGACCCCGAGAGTACGCTGCGCTTAGATTAGACCATCTTCCCACCCCTGGGAGTGGTCGTGCACGGCGCGGCGTCAGAAGCGCCGCAGCGCGGCGGGCTGCGCCTTGCGCGTGGGCTGCACCGACAGCGGCGCCACCAGCACGTCGCCGCCGCCCGACGCGCCGCTCGCGCCCATCTCCTGCACAACACGTAACAAACTGCTCACTACTACTTATCTGAAGGGCAATTCTCGTAATTAAAAACGTTCAAAATGTAGTCACGATCTCATGGCAACGAGAATCAACGTGAAAATCTTGCCAAATATGTAGGAAAATGAGGTATTTTGACAAATTGAGCCGGAGATTGTAATGCGAACATTCTTATAAATACGGGAATTGCCCCTCTGCTGTATTTCTGCGTCAATAAAGGCAACAACTACTGCGAGCACTAGCCAGTAGTACCTTCTAATTCGGACAGGGCTCCACGGACAAAAAGCTTTGTGATACGGAAGTTGCTGTAAATTATATTTGTCTATGGCGCCTTACCGGTACCGTAGTAGCGATGTATTTATAAGTAACTAGCTTTTACCCGTTGCTTCGCTCTCTTGGTCTATCCCACAGGAACTGTGCATTTACTCTAGATAAAAAGCCTATGTCACTGTCCGGCCCAAAAACTGCCGCTATGAATAAAATTACGTCGATCCGCTGCTCCGTTGCTGCGTGAAAGGACAAACAAACAAATCAACAAACATACGTCCGCATTAATGTATTTTAGTAGAAAGTAGGATGTTGGTGAATGGACTGTGTGAAAGATGATATGGCTAGAAGGGTGGGTGACTACTTTTTGTTTTTGAGAAATTATCAAATAACTTCTCCCGCTCTGGGCGGAGCGGGAAGGTGTGTCAGACTCTTACTGACTAAAACCCACCCGTGTTCCTTCCGTTGCCTGTATTGCCAGGGGCCTCGGTATCCCTTCCGGACTTTCCCACGACCCCGGCAGGCATCGGCCCTAGTGGATCCCTACACTTGTGCTGAAATCTCTTTGAAGCGCGCGTGGAACACGTTGCGACGGCGAGCTACCCATTGCTCACTGTCCGCAAGCCCGCGCCTACGGTGGCCGCAAATCCGCCCAGGGCGTCTCCTGCGGCGGCTAAGGGCTAGGGCGCGAAATTTGCCTTTCCCTCAACCGTTCCGCCTCCTCCTTCACGAGCATCACTGCTTAGCAGAAGGAGGTGACGGCTGCCCATGCCTTCTCGCTCCGTACCATGGCCTGGATCAGGGCCGGACGCGAGAGATCTCCGGGGGGGGTGGGGGGGGTGAATACTGAATTGACGACTAATAGAAAAGTATGGGAGAAAAAGACATGACGTGTTGCACCGACCACAAATAAGTTGGGAGAAGGGCAGGAGGATGATGATTAATAGAAAGTGGGTGTTGAATACTCACGTTGATGTTATTGCAGCTGGCGAGCCTCATCTGCGCGAGCTGCGAGGCGGGCGTGAGGTTGGAGGTGGAGCCGAACGGCGAGATCATCGACGACATCGCGCGCTTCAGCTTCGACGGCGTTTTGTTAAACGAAAACGCACGACCCACCTGCATAGCATATGTTACGATTAGTCTATGAACTTATAAGTGCCTTCACACAAACTGATATATTTAATTTTTATTAGGATCAAATCGAAAGAAAAAATACTTTATATAAACCAAACATGCTAAAAAACTACGTTCAATAAACTTCAAAGTCAGAAGTCGGGATCTTAATTGATATTTTTTAATAATTATAGAGAAAATTTAGACTTAAAACATCATAAACAGTATAAAAAATAATAAAAAATTAAATGTTATCACAAGACAAAACCATGCCCGTTTAAAAAAGAACAACATGTTTTTAGCAACAATATAGAATAATGAATATGTGTGTATGGATGACGTGTTAAAACACCACTGGTATGGCACGCTCACGAGACAGTTAATCACAAAGGATTTGAAGCTAAGCATTATCTAAGACATTCACTCCTTCGATCCTCGCTCTCTCCGGGAAGAAATTGAGGTGTTTACTAAGCAAGATACATTTGCAGTGACATTACAATGTCGCTGAAATAAGCAACTCTAGACTTTACTGTGCGCGCACACCGATTCTTGTGCTTGTAGAACAGACACCTTATTACGCGACAGCGTGCTTCCCTGCCTCAACACAAGCATACCGCTCCAAACAGCTAATTATATCACGTTATCACTTAAGCGGTGTCCCTCAACTTATTATATTTATTAAATGAATAATGCTCCTTAACCCAACATGAGTACGGAATAATGAGTTTGTTAATGCTTATGATTTGTGTTCAAATAGAAGTGTATCGGGGCAGAGTCGTGTGGTACTATCAATTTAAACGACCGCTGTTAGATTTGCGATTGTTCCATACAATTTTCATCGCGTTATACGGACCGCTTAAAAAGAAGCAAAAGATCAGATAAGTAGGTCCATCAAAATCGGTAATAGTCCAACACACATCTAAAAGGACAGAGCAATGCACACGTCAAGCAAATGTTAAGGTAACATACACAGGAAGCAGTGTGCAGATGAACGTATTAGTTGGGGACGGAGCGAGAGGAGTGTGGCAGAGCCGCGTCAGACCTGTGCGAGTAAGTGAGCGCGCAATACCCATGTGTCTAGCAGGCCGGAGCCCGGCTCGGGCCGCAGCAGCCCCGTCAGCCCCGCCAGCGCCTCCAGCTACAACACAACCACGCTCTACTACTGCGCTCAACTGCCCTTAAACTACACCTGCCCTTAACTACACACTACGAGTAAGCCCAGGTACGCACGGGTGATTTCTTAACGCGACGATTATAACGCGCACTTGATTTTCAACTCTCGGTGTTGAGCCGAGCATTGAGAATCCAATAGAATGCATCCCAGCGCGTCAACAAAAACACGCTATTGGATATTCAACTCTCGGTGCTAAGCAGTGCGTTGAAAATCTAGAGCGCGATAAAAAAAATCACCGCGTTTAAAATAGTCCGTGGGTACGAGGGCTTACTGTGCCGCTACGTGCTGCTTTTCGATACTAACGACCACAGGGTAACAAACAATATTTCCAGCGTGCCCCCTTGTACTCATATGTACACAAACAGCTTAAAAGCACGAAGGTTGGCTACGACATAGTCCACATCATGGTGGACCATTTGTAACAAAATCAACACAATCTTCCGAATAACAAATTAAATTTAAATTAAAAAAATTGTTAATAACCACCTTCGCACATGACTGTGGCGAGCCTGGTTCGTAGGACAAAATTGTGTATACACACTCCATTTACTACTCCGTGGTCGCAACCCTCTTCCCTCTCCTCCTTTTCGTATCGACGGTACAACATATTTACAAATTACCTGCAGCATGTGGAATTGTGGATTGATTTAAGAGGCCGTGCACAAAATCGACTGACTTTGATCAATTTTGTTTATATTTTTGTGAGAAAGGGAAAAAGAAATTAAACAAAATTACCAATACTACATTCTACTCACATTCATGTACCAATACTACAATCTGTCACTAATTCTTTTTGTAAGATTTGCTTTATAAGTGATAACTAAATTTTTTTTATACTGTATGTTGACATAATTTATTATTGTATGCCTACTAGGCGGGACATAATGGATCTGTAATTTACCTAACATCTGTATGTATAACCTATGCCCACAATAAAAAGATTTGATTTGATTTGTAGATTTAATAAGTAGAGCTCTTTGTTTTGCATGTGACTGGAAGAGATGTTTCAAATAAATTAAGTATTCATGGAAAATCCCTCATCTGCAACAAGTTTTCCGAAAAATGACGAGAGATGATTTTATCATCTTTTTAGAAGTAACTACTTTTGATTTTGAACATGACAAAATCTCATCAACATGATTATATGGTCTAGTCGCATGTGGCTGAACCACTTTTTTCAACTTCGATACAAAATATAGCACAAAAATATTTTTGAAAAAACACAGTAATGTATTTTTTTCCTATTATTTACCAAACCATATCAAGAAATTGAAAACTCACACATTAGTCTTCAGCTATTATTGAGATGAAATCAAAATTGTATTTTATTATTATATCTTATTATTATCATCTTCAATATGTAAATCAAAGGCGAAATAATAATAATATATAATGATAATAGTTTATTTCCAAAAACTTAGTACTACTTTACAAATATTTAAAATATATTTTCGAGGGCGCAAAAGTGATGAATCAATTAATAGATGCTGTGAATGGTTTAGCGGCACAAAAACTGTATGTCACACAGACAATGTTTCAATTATTTCAAGCTTTCTGACAATTAGATAAGAAATTGACAAAAAATGGTTTTTTTGTGCACGGAGTCTTAAAATTCCTAGGTAAAATATTTAATTTTTTTTTTATTCGGCGAGTAGATGAATGTATGACTATTGTTACAACACGTTGACATAATCGAATGCAAAACGACTGCAAACTACAACATCATGCCTTAGTTACATAGAAATAAATGCTTGTGACGAAATCCTTGAGCTATGTAGCGTTCTGACATTTTGTGGAACTTACCAATGTAACAGTTATGTGCTTGTTATTTCTATGTCCAAGCTAAGCTAATCTGTTTCATCTAATTCATGCTTTATTCATTTACACATATTTTAAAAAGGGTTTCGAGAGCCAAGAGGTTCACAATCCCATTTGTTTTGGGTCGGTGTATTGTTTGCCTAGCCAGGCTCTCATCAAGATATCATTCAATTCAAAATTAAAGTTATGTTTTATGATGAATATTATGAAAAAAAAAACATACCTTGATTCTGGTGCGCGCTGCGAATTTGGACACTTTAGATAGTGTGCTGAGGGCCAGTTCACTCGTGTCGATATCGAGTTGGTGCGACTCTAGGCACGCCAGAAATTTATCCTGCAAGCAATTTTTCAATTACAATTTTGTATTCATATCCGTATCTGTCAACGGAGCTAGCACATTTCCTGTAAAATTGAATATAACATCATCATCATTATATTGCCCTTATCCAAATTTATTTGGGGTCATATTAGTCGTCATCATAAATTGAATATAACATATGCAAAAAATATTGTAAACACTAAAAAGAAAACTTACAGCATCAGCTTTGCAGACGGTGTTGGCCATTTGTCTGCAAAGTTGTCGAAGAAAGTGTGACTTGTCTACGGTTTCGTCGGTAATCATGAACGAGAAGAGTTTCTCTTTGAGCTCCTGATTGTTGCGGCACATCAGCGCGAATACGTTATGACAGTCTGTGAACCAATATACACTTTTGTAACCAAGGAAATAATATAAATAAATTTACCTTCAAATAAAATTTGTATTATGTTTCCTAAGACGTCCGAAGTCCATTATGAGAGAGTACGCGCTTCCTTCCATGAACAGCTGCTAGATGTCCTTACTTTCCCTCTCGTGAACGCACCCCTAGCGCTCCCAACGTCATATCTGTGAACTACTTTCAAAAACCGCATACAAGCCGCCATGATGAAGTGTTATGTCATTGTTCGGCTTATAATGATGCAAAGATAGGTAGGTATGCACCAGGAAGACCTTACCTGAACTTCGGACGTCTTAGGAAACATAATACAAATTTTATTTGAAGGTAAAATTTTTATATTATGTGTTCCGTTTGACGTCCGAAGTCCATTATGAGAGATATGTTTGTTATCTTCTGGTGGATTGTATGAATAAAAAGCAACAATGTGAATTTTAAACCAATATTATTTTTAATCACCATTTTATACCTTAGGTACCTTTATATACACAGGTTTTAAATATGAACAAAAATCTAGCCATTTAAGCACTGGCAGTATAATTATATTAAGAGAAAACGTAAGTAAGTAAGCAATCGGGCTATATCTTCACGAGTAATTTTAACCTGAATCAATTTGATTTGACACATCGGTTAACTTAGAATCAATTGGGGACTTGAAATAATCTTGACAACGAATGCGCCGAGGACATTTCGTTATTAGATCTAATTTCTTTACGGTAAATTTTTCTGAAAGTTGACTCATGCCTCCAGTTTGCTTTAGATAATATGTCATTTATAGGACAATTTTCTAGCCAATTTAATGATGAGACAGCCGATCTTAAACTACCTGGAGAGGCTTGTATTCCAGCATCAGATAGAACACGTTTTACCCAACCACCGATTATAGTTGGCGTGGCTGCTCTAACGGGATCTCTAGTAGTTATGAACAAATTTTTTAATGAACCCCGTCTTTCCTTTGATATTTTTTTTTAACGTGCGGAGCCAATATAATGGATTTGTATTTTGATCTTGGTGTGCCAACAAAACCCAACTGGATTGCTGGAAAGTCGCACTATCTGTCTTTGACCCGAACACTGGGTTACACCCAGTTATGGAATCCCCATTATCTACAAAATGATTACAGTCAATATGCAAAAGGGATAGGTCGTGTACACGATGTCCCGAACATAATAATAAAATAGTCGCCGTTCGCTTAGACACCTCATACAAACTACTGATGCAAGGAGTTTTATCTTTTAACCTTCGGAATGCCTGGTAGGGTCTGTCAGACCCATCTGTACACATAAACCGTTGTATTTCCTTCAAATTCGAATTTCGCGCCTAACCGCACTTAGTAGCTGGCCGTTATGAATTGCTAGACGCCCGCCGCCCGCCACCTCAGTCCGGAGCGCGCTCTCGTTGTAGTAGGACGTGCGTATAGTTCGCGCGGGTCTCACAGACCCGACCAGGCAGACGACGTGACGTTTCTATGTAAGTATATTTTGTTAGTGTTTTTGGAAATTGATGTTATTTTTGTGCTTAAATATAATATTTTTTACATTATTTTAGTTTCAAAATGGGGAGCCATCTATGCGATGATGATATTAGTAATTTATTACTCGACGCGGCTGAAGATGACATAGTTTTCAACTCAAGTGGAGAAGAGTCCGATCACGTGAGTCAGGGAAGCGAGGCATCTGAGTCAGAGGCACAAAACAATGATTTTGGTGGGGCTGTTGCGGAAGAGAGTTCGTCAGATTCTGAAATGGGCGTGCCGTTGTCTACGCTAGCTTCATTGCCGTCAGGGAGAGCGTACAAAGGTAAGGATGGAACTTTATGGTATAAAAACCCTGGTCGATCGAACGTACGTACACGAATTGAAAATATAATATCGGGTACACCAGGAGTAAAGCCTCAAGCTAGAGATGCAAGGACTCCTTTAGAATGTTTCGGACTCTTCATCAACGAGTCTATGTTGTTCGACATAATGCTTCATACAAATGTAAGAATCCGAAGAACGAGAGACAATTTGAAATCTTCTAATGAATATTGCTACGCGGAAATTTCTATTACGGAGCTGAAGGCTACGATTGGTCTAATTTATCTCGCAGGATTATTCAAATCTGGAAGACAGAATTTACAAGATTTTTGGTGTAATGATGGAACGGGTGTTGCTATTTTTCCTATGACAATGAGCCTAAGAAGATTTTCATTTATCTTGAACCATTTGAGGTTTGATGATGTCAGTTCGCGCGAAGAAAGATTAGCACAAGACAGGCTAGCACCATTCAGGAAGCTCTTTGATGATTTTGTCACCAACTGCCAGCTGCATTACACGCCTTTCGAGAATCTGACCATAGACGAAGAACTTGTAGCATTTCGAGGGCGTTGCAAATTTCGCCAATATTTGCCCAACAAACCGGCCAAGTATGGAATAAAAATATTTGCACTGGTTGATGCCAGAACCTACTATTCCTTGAATTTAGAAATTTATGTAGGAGAACAACCAGAAGGGCCATATAAAATCAGCAATAAGCCACATGACGTTGTTGATCGTCTAGTGAAACCTATTTCCAGATCAGGGCGAAATATTACAATGGATAACTGGTTCACGAGTTATCCAACTTACGAACACTTGCTAAAACATCATAAATTGACTGCTGTTGGTACAATGAAATCCAATAAAGCTTGTATACCTGAGAAATTCAAAAAAAATCGTGAACAACATTCATCCCTGTTCGGCTTTCAACAAAATTTGACCATAGTATCATATATTCCAAAACCCCGCAAAAATGTGTTTATGCTGTCATCACTCCACCATGACATGGAAATAGATCGTGAAACAGATGAGAAGCAAAAACCCGTGATTATAACATTTTATAATAAAACAAAGGGTGGCGTAGACACCGTTGACAAGCTTATTCAATCTTACGATGTCACACGAAACTCCAGAAGGTGGCCATTGACACTGTTCTTCTGGATGCTCAATACTGCTGGCATCAATGGCAAAATTATTCAAATGCTCAACTGTCCAGAAAACAAGTATAGTCGTAGAAGTTTCATAAAAGACTTGGGCCTTGTACTGATTGAACAACATTTGCAGTCAAGAAAAAACAACAATCGCCTATCTACAGATCTTCGCAAACGAATAGGTAGTCATTTGGGTACCCAAGTTGACACACCATTGAAAAAATCGTCTCCTGGTATAAAACGTAGATGCTACGTATGCCCAGTCAAGAAAGATCGCAAAACGCAATATATTTGTGAGACCTGTAAGAGTCACTTATGTCTGGATCATGCAATTTTCCAATGTGCAATTTGCTTCCGAACCAGAGCCCTGGAAAATATTGATAGAAGTGATGAAGACTGAATATTTTCTAGTTATTAATAAGTGCATAGAAGTGCCTTATATTTTAATATAGTCTGATTGAGATCTCTTTAGTTTTTAATAAGTAATGTGTGTTATACGAGTAACGACGTATTTTTTTTTGTTAAAAACTCTACCTAAGTTTAATTGGAAAAACAATTATTAAAAGTTGTTGATTTGCAATGTTTTTTTGTTTTACTTTGTAACATACACCCTAGTTACAATATTAGTACATTTTAATAACTTATTTATCAATAGTTATTTGAAAAATTACAATTTAAAAATCCGGGTCTGATAAACCCACCAGGCATACCGTGTAACTTTTTGCCTCCAGGCATACCGAAGGTTAAATAAGTAATTAATTCCCTGGCGTCCCATGTGGACACCTTAGGTGGCAACGGCTTTGCTATTGAAATTGCTTTCAAAATGTGCTTAACAATGTGACTAGAAGAAATTCTAATATTTGAAGCAGTTTCACAAATAGATGCGATAACAGACTTGTGCACAAGAATAGTTCTGTAAGCTAACTTTTGATTAAGATATAGATATGCTAGATATTTCGCAACATCTGTCGGATTTGGTGTACGGAAATTTACATTGTTTTAACTACACCACATACACCATTTACCCCAAATAGGTCATGTAAGTTTTAAGAGTTGAAGGTGGCCAGCAAGATAGAAGAAGATCTTTCTCTTGTGGAGACCAGTCGCTTGTCATGGTGTCCCAGCCGAAATGAGCCAGGCTTCTAACTGCAGATCTTTGACATGAGCTGGTGGTAGGCCGGTCACCGTGTCCACCAAGGTCTTCTTCAGGTCTCTGATATTCAGCAGCCGTGCTAAGAATCGATTCTTCAGTTCTGGTTGCCAAAAGGGTTTCTTCCACTTGGGTGCTACTATTATGTACCGACCTGATGCCGAGTTGAGGTGGTGAAGAAGTCGTGGAAGCAACGCCGGCGGTGGGAACACCCATGCGAGGTCGTATTGCCAGTACCTGCTGAACGCGTCGTGATAACAGGCGTTGGAGTCTGAGGAATCTAGAGAAACGTACTTTTTCACGACGTGTGCGGTTTGTGACGCGTACAAGTCTATGTCCGGTTTTCCCCAAGTCTGAAATATCTTTGAAGTTGCTGCCACCTGCAGGTGCCACTCGCTGCCGGCACGATTTCGTGACAAGTGGTCGGCTTCGGTGTTGTACACCCCTGGTAGGTGGTGAGGGATCAGTACCACATTGAGGTCGTCTATCAGAGTCAACAATTCCCGCGTCAATTCCATCAATCGGTGTGATTTCGTGCCGCCTTCCTTCAGCATGTACGAAACTACTGTCTTGTTGTCGGTCTGTAGAATGATCCTGGAGTCCCGGAGGGCCCTGGATTCCTTCAATAACACAGCAATCACAGCATACATCTCTTTGAGATTGCAATGCCATTTTTTCTGGTCGGGTTGCCATGCACCTTGTACCTTGTTGTTGTTGATCAGGGCACCCCACATAATATCGGAAGCGTCCGTGATGACAAAGTTTGTGGGTAGTACATCTGTGTGAATTGCTGTCTTTTGACCTACATTTTCCATCCACCACTCGAGTTCTTGGCGAACGACTTGTGTCAGCTGTACTGCTTCGAGAGGATTTTGACGCAGTACTTTGATGTGACATTGCAGCGCACGGCAATGCATCCCTCCCCGATGGGTGATGAAGGACGCAAAGTTGAGAAGCCCTAAGAGGCATTGCGCCTGCTGGAGGGTCCAACTGCCCACTGCGAGTCTGGTCGAGAGGGTCTGTCGAATTTTACCTTACCTTCTTACCTTCTCTGGTGGTAGGGACTTGCGGTTTGTTTGGGTGTCCCAATCGATGCCGAGATATTCGATCAACCTCGTTGGCCTGGTGATCGATTTCTCGTGATTTACACACCAGCCCAGACTGGACAAGAAGCGTACAGCTATGTTTAGATGCGTGCTGAGTACTTCCTTGTTCTGGTGGACTAATAAATAGTCGTCTAGATACACAACGAGGCGCAGACCTTTTGTGCGAAGGTATTCTGCAGTCCAGTTTGTTATAGTGGCAAACATTCTGGGAGCAGCAGCCAGGCCGAATGTCATCTGCAGAAGTTGACCACCGTAGCTGATGCGCAAGAAACGCCTGTGTTCTGTACATATTGAGAGGTGATAATAGGCCTGGCTGAGGTCCAACTTGACCATCCAGTCGCCTTGTTGCAGAAACGAAGGCATTCGTTGATGGTGGAAAAGATGAAAATGGTTTGGCTCCATGTATAAATTTAGTGCTTTCAAGTTGAATATCACTCGAGTTTTGCGACTGCTCTTTGTGGTTATTAAAAGGGGGCAAATGAACGATGGGGTCGATGGAGCAGGCTCTAACACTCGTTCTTGAATCATCTTGCGAATTGCGTGTCACTTTTTTCGAAACAGGGGGTTTGAAATTTTGACAGGTTGTCCGAAGTAGGTAGAATTAAGGGCGGTGCCTGATTGAAGGGGATACGAGCTCCCGATATCATTTTTAAAATAGTTTTTGGAGGGTTGAAACGATTCCATATTTCTATATAGTGCTGAAGACAGCCGCCCCAAAATCTAGGTATTAAATAGTCATTTATGCTTATGTCCTGCTCGCCACCCGTTCTTATCTTTTCGCCCCCCTTCTTTTTTGAAGAGAAATCGTAATTTCGTTTCTTGTCTTTTTTGTCGTTTCGCTTCGGTTTGTTTGGTCGCGAACGAAAAGTATTATCTTGAAAAGACGTCGAAGGCTCTAAAGATATCGGACGACTAGTTCCCGCGCAATTCTGTTTTTCTAATTTTTCTATACCCCCAATTTTTGTAGGTAGTGCGATAAATTTTGAGGATTGAATATATATTCGATTGAGGGTGGAATTTTTTCTATGTCGTCACGTATGTATTTACTTTAACATTTTTCAATCACGATCGGCGCCGCGTCTCTATGACCTCAGCTCGTTTACCGCAAATAATTTGGAGAATATCATGAGATACCGTTTTATAAGACGACTCAGCGCCAAACGACTCTTTTAGTTTGTCATAGAGGTTAGTTGAAGATAATTGGTCGTTCGAATTAGCAGACCAATCAATTAGTTTCTGTAATGCCGCGTTCACATGCTCGTTTTGAGTTAGGAAAGCATTAGATAACGCCGCAAAACTGCGTTCCATTTGAAACCATCTTAATGGTGAAAATGGATCTTCCAAACGCCGTAATTCCTCGTTCACTTTCAATTCGACAAAACTAGGAAAAGCTACATATTTTTTCTGTACTTCTGTGTAACGTACAGCATTCCAATCCGAGGAGCCAAACCTCTGCATTTCTGCTATTTTCATTACACGTTCTAGATTTGCTTTAGGTACACTGGGTTCCTTAACGGAAACGTCTAGATTTGCAATATTTTCTAAGCAAAGGGTAAGCTGCGGCGGACGTAAGAAATTTTCTCGTAAATTGAGGGTAGGAACAGTCGATGTTGAAGGTAACTCGGTGCCAGTATAATTTTGCGTGGCGGGTAGACTTTGTGCTAATGGAGCACTATTTGCGATCATATAATTTGTTAAAACATTATTAACATGACTCACCAACAGCTGGGATAGTAGATCAAACCTGCGATCCAGTTCGGAATCTTGCGAGAGGGAGCGCTCGCGTACCCGACGGGGGCGTTTGCGCGGCGCTGGATCACCTACATCGGTCTCCGATGACACCGTATCACCTCCTTTCGATGACGATGAAGAACTCGAACTCCGCGTCCGTTTTCGCGAAGTATCGTTTGGCGCGATAGTTTCACCGTCCATTTTGTTTAAAATAAATACAGTTCACGAGACGGAAAATTAATTTATGTTATTAAAACACTAATCTAATGAACTTTCTACTTTAATATCAAAAGTTCTAAAAATTTTAAAATATCGCTATAAACGATAAAATTGACAATCTAACAAAGCTGCGCACAGTTCGGAAACCGACGCAACAATGACATAACACTTCATCATGGCGGCTTGTATGCGGTTTTTGAAAGTAGTTCACAGATTTATGACGTTGGGAGCGGTAGGGGTGCGTTCAAAGGGAGGGAAAGTAAGGACATCTAGCAGCTGTTCATGGAAGGAAGCGCGTACTCTCTCATAATGGACTTCGGACGTCAAAAGGAACACATAATAATAATTATAACCTGTTTTCAGTTATTTCTCGATGTGTCAGGCCCAGTTTCAATGGTTTTGTGACCTCAGATACTAGTGCTGTGCAAACTATCGTAGCTTAAATTATGCTGTTCATATACACAACAGCACAATAATTAACTGTCACCAACAATGATTTGGAGTGCTATTTGATCAGTATTCCCCACGTTACGGCCCAGCAAACGACAGTCACCCAATGGTTAAAAAATCTCGACAATCTTGTCAAATCAATTACTGTTGAATAATGAATATATACTAATATAATAAAGCTAATCTCTGAAACTACCACTCTGATTTGTTTTTTTTTTTTGCATTTTATAGCCTAATTCTTGAGGAAGTTTATATGCTATTTAACATCACTTTACGACCCTTACCCGTAAAAAAGATTTAAAAAGTCAGAAAGAACGCCAAGCGCAAAATAAGTAATAGCACGGGCGGGCGATGCGATGCAACCCAGTGGGTCGGGGGCCGAGGGAGTTGTATGCAAATGTGGCTGATCACGCGATGGAAGTCAAGGCCAGAAGCTAGTATGAAATAAATATAGGTTACCTTCAGCTTCCCTAATATCGACGACGCGTTTGACTGTGCTCAGTGGCATTAGCGATATATGCCTATAGGGCTTGCTCGAGCCTATCCGCATCGTGCCGGTGCCGTTTGTTGGGCTTTTACTGTTAAAAGCCTGAAACAACAAATAACACATTATTAATGTCGTCTCGTCATTTAAAAAAGAAAAGAAAGAAAATACATTTATTTGCGGTAAACATGACGCAAAGAAAAAACACAATGAAAAAATAACAATTTGGGGGAAAATATGCGACACATCCACGCAAAACGGCCATCGCTCATAATGCTGTGGCACTATGCGAGACAGAGCTACAGCGCTGGTTTTCAACGACAGCCAGCGTTGACGTGTTGACATCAACCGGTGCAGCATAAAATGAGCTACACAAAGCAAAATAAGAAACAAAAAATAAAACAAATACACAAATAAATATACTTCTTCTTTTATTTATATCTTTATATACTTCATTTTATGTTCCCCATTCCGTCTTGCGCAAGCATTCGCCAAACGTATAAGCTGAGCTATCGTCACGTCGACGCGAGATTTTATATAATAACATCATCACGACGCTAGCGCAGTGTCTATATGTCATTAACGCGAAGGAAACCAACGCCCGATGCGAAGGTAAATCATTGAAAATTTTAAATAGATCAACGTAATCTCAGTTTTGACCCTCATTAGTCTATTCGATAGTTTTTCCGTAGGGTTTATAAATGACGGCGAAATCCAAGGGTGTCGGCGAAGCGAGTAATTCTACAGGGTCAAATTAAGTTAGGTAACGAAACTCCGCAGACGTGGTAGGTATCAATATCTTAACATTATTTAAATTAAAATGAAATTAATTTGATGAGTTTTTTTTTGGGATCATCTACCGCAGGTAGTGTAGTTAGTCACTTGAAATATCAGTTTAGATTTTTTTTTTTATATTCGCAGATGTGATGGGTTTCGAATTTCGAATCGATCAGATTTTCTCAATCATACTTCAAACGGTCGGTAACTTAAAAAAAAAAAATCATTACTTTTTATTTTTTATTTCATCGTGTTTAGATATACCCATCACGTCTGCGGCGTTTCACTAGCTAATTTAGTTTAACCCTGCATAACAACTGCAAGTCGGTATGACTTACTAGTTTTTTTTTTTATGGTTGTGAAATCGGCAAATAACTTCTCCCGCTCTGGGCGGAGCGGACGGGTGTGTCAGACTCTTACTGACTAAAACCCACCCAAAAAGAGGGAGAGGTGGCAGCGGCGCAAGGGGCGCTCCGCCGCGGCTAGGCTCCGCGCCCCGAATTCCGCAGCCGTAGTGATTACACTACAGCCGGAGGCGGAAAAGAAGGGCGTGTCCTACAAGACCGTCCTTGCGAAGGTGGGTGAGAAGCTCGGCGCTGCATACGGCCTCAAAATGAGCATTACGGCGACAGGGGCCCGAATGGTGCAGTCCCCGGTGCGGCTAGCGGCCCGGCCGCTGACGCTCTGGCCGAAAGGCTTAGGACGTTACTAAATGCGGACGAGGTCCGGGTGTACAGGATACGGCTGGAATTCGTATTACGCAATAAAAACACAAAGCGTCGCGAACCGTCTTCGAGCGGTGCGCGGACCTGCTCTTCGCCACCACTCACAAACGAAGTTTATTCCAGGTCAACATACTCACTTTGGATCTTTTCTTGCAGACCTCCATGGTATCGGTGAAGAGGAACAGCACGAGATGGTCTCCTCTGCCTGACAGCTCCTTGGAAAGTTCCACCACTTCGCAGCGAGACACGAACGATCGGTGAGAAGACACTAGATGAGCCTGCGTACGACAGATCATGCATTAGATAGTAAACACAATATTGTTAGGAAAAGGGCATGATTAATGTATGTATGTATGTATTCAATTATATACAAATAAAGGTACAAAAAACTGAAAAAATTAAAGAGCTACACGCCCTTTATGTTATTGCTGGGGATATATTATTTTGTCTTTGTCGCACAGAAGTTACAGTCGCGGACGTTCAAAGTAACAATTTGACATTGAGAACGCATTTATTTCATAGCCATAAGGGCGATTTTCCTGACGCGCGGTCGACCGTACAATGTAACGAGTTGCGTTAGGTAGAACGATTAAATAACTTTGCCACTCATTAATGTACTACATCTTAATATATAAATATTTAAATGTAATTATTTTGATTTTAACTACTAATTTAATTCATCTCACTTTATCATCATCTTCTCTATTAGTCGTCATCTCGGTAGTCCTTTTTAGCCATTATAATCTTTCACGCAGTATATCCATCGTTTCTTTGGTCTTCCCCTACTCTTATAGCCATCCACATTCATACTAAACAAAACTTTCCTCACAAACGTTTTCCCCATTCCTCTGCTTTATATACACATACCCTGACAACCGATTTCCACAAAAAAATTCACGTCACCGGTGCTACTTCCAGACTTCCTCTTATATTCCTCTCGTTTCCTAGATCTCACTTATCTCGCGTATATTTGTAAATCATACCGGACACTGATCAATGTCGTTGTAGATGTCGAACATCTGCAGCTGTCCCTCGGTCTTGCGCTTGTCCTCGTTGATGTGCGACATGACCTCGCGCAGGCCCGCTAGCGCTTGCACTAAAGCGCTGTGGTCCGGGTTGTTCTTGTGCGTGTGCTTTAATATGTCTGTAACAAGGGTCATTTTACTTTAATTTAGAAAATGTGTTGTATAAAGAATCTTCGTTGCACAACTTTGTGTGCGTTTGCTTTAATGTCTTTAACAGGAGTGATTTCACTTTAATTACCTGACTATGGCATAGCCAAAGGAGGCCGATTTCAATTGGCCATGTGTGATAATAATAATAATCTTTTATTTGCTTAGAAAGTAGGTACATAAAATAAAATAAAGGTGTTTAGAAAATTTGTGAACCCTGTACAATCTACCCTAAATTAGGCATGCAAACATATTTTTTTTTTATTTTTATTAAAAACAAAAACTCGTCAATCAAATTAAAATTAGCAATGCAAATGTATGTATGTATGTTCATCTGTTCCTTCATAACCCCTAAACTACTCGTCGTATTTTGACAATCGAGGTATCCTTAGAAGTGTCATGTTGTTCCGCGGGTTATAGATCACATAAAATCCAAGATTATTTTTAATTACGGTTTTTTAAGATTAACCTATAGTGTTCGGTATCTAATTAAAGATCATAAGGAGTATTTTCTTAAAATATATTGGTTATCTATAAATTATATATACATAAGCCCCAAATTTTACTATTGAATTTTCCCAAACCAAAGAAGTAGGAAGGTACCACCTACCCTCAATGATCTCAAACCCCAAAATAATTTAAATAAAATCGAAAGTTAAAAACTGAACCCAATTACAACAAAAATGTAACATCACAGACAGACAAATTAAAAATCTGTAGTCACACGTAATCTGTTCGATTTATGCAGTGTAACTCTGGTTTTAATTTTTAACTTTCATTTTATAAGAAAATGTGTAGCATAAGAAATCTTCGTGACGCTTTATTAGCCTGGTTGTAAGTGTTGCATTTCAGGTCGCGATCAGTGCAATTTAAACCTTATATCAATGGCATAAAAGTCGCATGACAAACTGTCAGACTTAACTATGCTTTTTTTTTTTGGATGGGAAATCATCAAATAACTTCTCCCGCTCTGGGCGGAGCAGGAGGGTTTGTCAGACTCTTACTGACTAAAACCCACCCGTATTCCTTCCTGTTGCCTGTGTTGCCAGGGGCCTCGGTGACCCATTAGTACCTTCCCGATCCCGGCAGGCATCGGCCCTAGTGGACCCCTACATTTGTGCAGACGACATCTCTTTGAGGCGCGCGTGGAATACAACGCGCCGTCGACCCAGGCCTGGTCCTTACCGGGCGGTGAGCTACCCATTGCTCACCGTCCGCAAGCCCGCGCCTACGGAGGCCGGAAATCCGCCCGGGATTCCCGACGCCCAGGGCGTCTCCTGCGTCGGCTAAGGGCCAGAGGGCGCGAAATTTGCCTTTCCCTCAACCGTCCCGCCTCCTCCTTCGCGAGCATTACTGCTTCGCAGAAGGAGGTGACGGCTGCCCATTCCCTCTCCCTCCGTACCATGGCCTGAACCGGGGCCGGACGCGAGAGATCTCTGCCGCCGATCGCCTCCACGAGGACACGGCGGTACTCAGCCCAAGCCGGGCAGACCTCCACCGTATGCTCCACCGTGTCCTCCGGGCGATCCACACAGTGGTGACACCCGGGCGTTTCCTCCCGCCTTATCGGACACAGGAACCTCCCGAAGCTGCCATGTCCGGTGAGGACCTGCGTCAGGCGGAAGGTGAGGACGCCGTGGCGCCTCTCTAGCCACTCCTCAAAGAGGGGACTTATCGCCGCAATCGTGGCGTGCCCAGCACTGGGTTGCGACAACCGTAATCTCCATGTCGCCATGAGATCCCGCCGGAGCTCCGTCCACTGTGCCGCGATTTCTCGCGGCAGCGGGGTTACGCCCCGGCGTTTCGCCTTTTCGCCACCTCGCGCCACTCCCATACGTGCGCGAGGACTTTTGCCTCCAGATCCCATGGCGGCAATCCAGCAAGGAGGCTCGCTGCCTCTCAGGAGACCGTGCGGTATCCCCGGACCATCCGGATGGCCATGACCCTTTGGGCCGCGCTCGGGCTGGTCGCAGCGCCAGAGAGCGCGCCCATACAGGAGCCCCGTAGAGGGCCATGGACCTCACGACCCCCGCGTAGAGCATCCGGCAGGAGGCGTTTGGATCCCCTAGATTGGGCAGGAGCCGCTTTAATGCAGCGCCTGCCCGCTCCAGTTTGGGAGCCAAACATCGGAAATGCTCCACGAAGTTCCACCGGCTGTCGAAGACGAGTCCCAGGTACTTCATCGTCGACTCGACGCCGATGGAAACCCCTCCTACCGTTATTTGGGACCCCAACGGTGGCACACTTAACTATGCTTGGGTTTGGTTCAAGTCTATAGTTCAACGGGTGCAGACACATCATTTTACAATTTTGGGATGAATAGAAAATTGTAACAGTATTGTATGAAAAAATAAATGAGTAAAACTTACCGTCGAGTAATAAACTTATACTAGGTAACCGCTGCACTGGTCTTATTAGTAGCTCCTGTAAACTTTGTCTGCCACACTCTGGCTTGGTTTGACAGATTTTCAGGAATGCATGAAATCTGGAACAAGTAAGATAATTTTCTTATTTAGTGGAATGGTTGATAAGGAATAGGGAATATCCACGTAATTCAAAGCTGATGTAATATTTAAATACACATTGTGTAGCAGTCAAGAAACAAATTCCTTTATATTTTTTAATACATTACATATTATACAATTCATTATTTTATGTTGTTTTTTTTTTGGTGGAACGAAATGCGTCGTCTTCGACAATGCCGGAAATGACGAAAAACACTATGCGAATAAAAATCTATGCATTTGCAATAATGCATAGATTTTTATTCGCATGTGCTTGAAATCTCACTAAGGTATGTAAGTGCGATTTCTGCACAAAAAATTTGGGGCTAAAAACAGATGTAAACATAGCAGTTTCGTGCTAAATGACGTCACATCATGACCGCGACAGGAATGGACGTTTAAACTGTAGTAGAAAATTGTGTAAGTTTCATATTTTTGACGTGATAACGCCTTATAAATCGATGAACACCGGCTGCAAGCACGAAAAAGCATGACTCATTGTCACGCTCCGCCTGAGCCTAGCGTGCAAGCGAGAGCGCAGAACTAGCGATAGAGAGGCACGATCGGCCTAAGCGTTCGGCTCTATCGTTATCACGTAAAATTATCGTCCGAAAACCGACGTTACAGACAACCAATTTTTATTTATGAGCAACAAGCAGTAGTAGAATTTAACTTTTAATACTTTTCTATATTACGGTCATTATAGATTTAGTAAAAACAAATTGCATGCATATTCCCTATTATTGGCCGTATTTACCATAAGGCATTATCACTTGACCATAAGGCCAAGTGATAATGCTGCGGATATTCCGTTTTCTAAAATGTCAAATTATTTTCTATTGTATCAGTTGGTATGCTAGAAAGGCTCTTTACAGCGATGTTAATTTCATAATTATATCGCAGTCGTCACAAGCAGTCCGACGCATGAGAATTCATCTGTTGTTTTGTTAGTTTAGTCAGTATTAGATGGGCTATGCAGTTGGAGAGGAGTCGGTGTTTTCAGTGTTTTAAATAGCGGGCCTAGTTGTTTAATGTTTTACTTAGCTTCCAGCAAAAGTCATCATCTGCCTGCCTTTTCCCAATTACGTTGGGGTCGGCTTCCAGTCTAACCGGATGCAGCTGAATACCAGTATTTTACATGGAGCGACTGCCTATCCAACCTCAACAACCCATTAACTGGGTAACACTGGTAACTTTGGCAAGACTGGTTGTCAGACTTTCGGGCTTCTGACTACCCGTAAAAACTGTCAAAGATCTACAAATGACAGCCGGGACCAACGGCTTAACGTGCTTTCCGAGGCACGGAGGAGTCTTGGTGGTCACCCATCCACGGTCCAACCGCGGCAAGCGAAGCTTAACCTGACCCGTGCAGCTGTTATTACTTGGCCACAAGGCACTCATACTCCCCCCCCCCCCCTCCCCTTAACTTCAAGCATAAGTACAAATAATAATACATGACTCACTGGTGGCTCAACTAATTCACGATATATTAGGATGATTGTGGCTAACCTTGGGTTCTCACGGTCGCACTGTTGCAGCATCTCCTTGGTATTTTCGAAGAAGTTAACGAAGGGCGGGTAGGCCTTTACCATGTCGGGCGTATAGCGCAGCACCTGCCGACCGATGCTCGTCTCTTCACTCCAGTGCGCTTGAGCGTAGCGCAGCTCTTCTAACATTCGCCTGAGAATTTTACCACTCATTAGAAACCCGCACGGTTTAAAACTTCATAAAACACCAGGTTATTTATGTATTATAATATAAGTTTAATATTAATGTATTATACACATAAACCTTCCGAAATAAATTCTCTAAATGATGGTGAGAACCACATCAAGACCCGTTGCGTAGTTTAGAAGATCAACGCGATCACGCAGACAAGACACGAAAAGCGACTTTAATTTATAAATGCATAGAACAGTGTGAACAGTTTTTAGCCACAAATGTGACACAATATGAAGGTACGGATTACTCGATAGGAACAGCACTTTCCGGTATAACAGATCGAGGCAAAATCTGAATCAGTGTTTTTTTTTTTTATCCGCTTGTAAGTGCGCTTTTCGGAGCATACACAATAACAAAAATAATACCCAACTTACTGGTGTAATTCATAAATAGGCGGTAAGTTTCCAAATATAATTTTGAGTTCAGTGTTATTGAGCAACGCTTGATTTTTGCCATTACTATTGTCATCCTCGGCCATTTCCTCCAACGGTTGCTTGAACATCTGAAACAGGGAAGATGGAACAATGGTTATCAATACTGTCCCTATGAAATCTAGATAGATATAGAATACTCTTTATTATATCTATATATATAAAAATGAATTGACAGTTTTTAGTCTCACAAAAACTCGAGAACGGCTGTTGCCAAATTTTGGTTTTGAAATATTTGTAGAGGTCCAAGGAAGGTTTAAAAGATGAGAAAATATAAAGAAATTGCAATAAAAGTAGTAAAAAAGTAGTAACTATGAACCTATCAAAATGTATTAGGGTTGCATGAATTCACGATAGTATTGAGTATCACACTGGGCGTTCTTGTGGAAATATATGTAATTTCTTGTTTTGCAAGTATTTCGTCTTACCGTAACTATCGTATGTAATATCCCAACGTAATTGGACTCTGTTTGTAGAAGCTCCATAAATACTTGTTGCCTTGGCGACAGGAGCTTCCGGACAACCGTATCGGGAACCTCCGACTCTATGAACACAAAAACGACCGTTAGAGCGGACTGGCCGACAAGACTGTGGTTACGAGTAAACAAATATAGCAAGTGGTAATAAAATAACAAATATATTATGTGTTTCACATCTGCAATGCATTGTGCATGTTGTCGCAAGAGTCGTCATTCTGTATCAAACGCCCACGTCACTAACGATGGCGATCCAGGAATAACAGGCATTTCTTCTCCACTTAAATATTATTTCAATTAATATGTTTCTAGAAGTATTACTTTTTTTGAATGCATTTTATAATTATTTCCTCATATAATCGATTTTGACGTTGAGCTGGCCTAGCGTAGAACGGAGTTTCAATAGAATGCGAGTTCAGCTTGATACTGTTTTTGTTACCACTGACGTGCGGCCTACTGTACATATCAACATTTCGTTCACTCCATTTGTTTCACACTAAAAAAAGAATCGTTAAAATCGGACTACTCGATAAAAAGTTAAATGTGGTCGGTCATACAAAAACAGAAATACTCGTCGACTTGAGAATCTCATTGTTTTCGTTGGTAAAAAAAAAAGTGTCAACTCACCCTCCAGCAGCTGCTTGCCGTCGGGCGAGGGCGTGCAGTCCAGCAGGTTGCCGGACAGGCTCAGCAGCACGGCGTCGCCCACCGACGAGCGCCGCTTGTGCAGCGCGGAGTCCCCGCCGCGCAGCTTGCGCTTGCGCAGGCGCTGCAGGTGCGACGACGGCGTGCCCTCGCCGCCCGGCGCCGCCGCCGCCTCGTCCGGCGCCGCCGCGCCCGCGCCCGCGCCGCCCACCGACGACCGCCGGGACACCTCATCTAGATACTGTCATGTAAAACTTAATACAATTCGCGACATATTTAGAAAGGCTTATAAATTGCTTTTCGAACTTTTATTTAAAAGGGTTTTTGTATGTTTTTACAGAATAATCTCTGAAAATAGTTACGATTGCAAAAACTCTTTCGCTGATAGAAAACAACACTATTCCTGAATGATAGGAATACTTTTGTGACCACACGATTCCTGTGAGAATGTCAATGTAAGTGAAACAGCCAGATGGAGCTACTTTAAAACCAAAACAAGACCCAGTAAGCGGTCAAATTCAAGGCATTATTGATTTTAATTCCCTTGTATGTAAATATTAAAATATTGGTACTTACGTCTTTGAACAAGTAATCTCGCTCGTCCTGCGCCTCCTCGTTTTGTACGGAGGCCCAGAACCACTCGGCCTTCACGACGTGCACCCGCGTCGAGCAATCCGGTGCTACTACCGTATTGTGCTCGTCGACGACCTGCATACACAAAGCTGCATATTAGGGATCATAAACAGAAAACTAGACGTTTTCATCCTCCACCAATACCCACTAGACCCGTCGAACGGGATTCCTACGCAAATCTCGTGAAGGCGTACTCATGTGAGCACGCCCCTTTAAGCGTCTAAAGTTTTCAAGGTGCAAGATATATTTTTTATGACATGCATACCAGCGAGGATCGCTTCGAGGCCAAAAGAGCCTCTCCGCGGATACGATACAGACCATGACCGCTGATGTTCGATGGCATGACAAGCTACTATATTTTAGTAGTATTGAATAAAATAGTGTTAGTACCGGCAGCGATATTCCATGGCATTGCGAAATGGCGTGGGCGTCGCGGATGGGGGGCGTCGAGGCGGGCGGCGGCTGGTCGCGGGCGGGGCGGGGGGCGGGGGCGGGGGACCGTGCGGGGCGGGGGGCGCGGGGCGAGCCCGTCGGCAGGCTCAGTGCGCTACTCACACGCAGCTCAGAGCCGCCGCAAATCGAATGGCGATGAGTACGGAGCCACACGCTTTGAGGTGTTTTAAATATGGCGGAATCGTCGAGTTCGTCTACATCTGCGTCTCCATCTCTGACCGAGGTGGCTAGGTCGGTGCTGTCCACGGTATCCACTTGAACTGGTGAAATATCTAAATTCATTCCATCAAATAACCTGTTTGGTGTCGAAATGTTTTTGAGATCTGAAGGTAGGTGGCAGGCGTCCACTTCTACTGTATTACGTTCAGCGCGCTTTTCATACTTCTTTTTCCTTTCACTCCTGAACGAAGCTGTGAACGATTTAACACTCCGCCGTAGCTTTGAGGCCGATTTGATCGTTTTAGAACTCCTAATTGAAGCAAATGAAATATCGAAGAATCCCAACTGTTTACTTGTGTTCATGGAGCATATAGATGCGTTGTCATCTTCTTTGATAGGCGAAGATGTGGAAGCTACAAACTCCCCGGCCGGGTCGGTCGGCTTCACGCTCTCTGGGCTCACTGGCTCAACTACGATTTCTCCAGTTGTTTTAGAAACTGAGTCTTTTTTCGTTCTTTTGAAAATAGTGGGTCTGTTTTTAAACTTGAAAGAGTCTTTTATTTTGAGCCTCTTAATAGACTTCCAGTTGCTCTCTTCACATTTATCAGGGGATAAATTAGGGTCAACTGTGCTAACTTGGAAATTCGAATCTGTGGAGTTACGACTTCTTTTTTTGCCGGAAGAAATTGTGGTTGTTGACTGTTGCAAATCTTTGCCGCCAGTTGAGCTGGCCAACAGAAATACTGGTTCATCTTTAGAGTCGAGGTCACACAAACTTTTCGTTAGAGACGAGTGCAAGGATCCCGCTTCAGTGAGACAATCGACTAAGTTAAATACGTTCATGGACTTATTTCTAAAAACTTCTCTCTTGTCTTTCGAATTAATTCTATCAGATCCGTGGACAAGCTGGGATATGTTTTTGATATTCTCTTTATCACAAATATTGTAATTGCGCAATTCCGCACGTTCAACATGCGGGGGACTTTTGGTGTTGTCATAATCGAAGCACAAATCGTCAGTGAATGATTTCCCTACAAAACTAATACTGCAGTTATCTGTTTGATCATTGCTAACAGCTTTGGCTTGCGTTTCTCTAATACTGTTTCGCGCGCGGACCACGCGCTGGCCGCGCTCGTCGTCGCCGGGCGCGGGGCTGGCGCGCCGCCCCGACAGCCGCGCCGACAGGCGGCGGTACAGGGAGCTCTTGGGGGTGGACTGGGAGCGATTGGGAGTGGCGCGGGATGGTTTCGCTGAGTTAGGTGTACTCGGATGGGGTGATAGGATAAGCGAACGACCGAAAGTCTCCCCATTGGCCATTACCTGAAACATGTGTGAAACACACCACGCAATGATGTAATGAAGCCATTCCAATACAAACATGCACGACGATAATAATATATTATTATCGTGATAGAGGTAGTTAAACACAGAAAGCGACTGCCTAGCGAAGATTTGATTATATACTTGTACAGTTTTAGTTTACAAAACAAGTGTTCTTGATCATAATTTAATTGAGATGTATGAAGTGAGATGTTTGAAAAAGTGATTTATGAAACTGATCCGTACGTGAAGTTACATGTACAACATAAAAGTGTTTTAGTAGTTTATATCTAGTGCAATAGAGTGCGTAGTAAGAAAGCAAGTCGACACTTTACACAACAAATGAAATGAATGTTAACAACACTAGAAGTATGTAGGTGTGATTATATGGATGTCGTGTAATATACACACAAGCTGCACGCGGTATGCGCAATTATTGTACAACAGCGAATGTGAGTGAACAAACAATACTATGAAACTCGTGATGACATCAAAATGTTAATAAAATAATGAAAAGGAAACAATGGGTCGACTTTGCGTCGTGCGGTGAGGGATATGGAGTGGTTCAAAGTGTGGTGGTGTCGAGCCCAAGAGGCGGAAGACCAAATCGGGATAAAGGAGAAACAAAACGCGGAAACAAACGGAAACGCGCAAGAGTTTCTAATATTGAAATATCTATCGTGTGCATACAAAATACGCAAGGCAAGTGACATTGAGTCCGCTCTCATCTAGTCGTTGTCTGTACTGATAAATTGTTAATCAAACACCTGCTGGCATTGAAGGCATTGCTAATAAATACGCAGTCATCGGAAGAAATTAAGAGGTGTAAAAATGTGTCATAATAACTGAAATGTGCTACTAGCTAATTTATATTGTCTACAATGTATCTAACTAAGAGTGATATGTGTACCCATACTGGTATATCTACGTGCATGCTGACTTCATAATGCTAAAATTAGTTACTAATAATGTGTAATGTGGCATGAAGTATATAAATAAACAGGTATGCCTGTTATGCAGAGGTAAACGTTCTGTGGGACATTTAGTGCCATTTCGGAGGTTCTAAAATGAACATTACACTGTTAACAAACTGAGTACATTACTCAGATTTCGTCAGACTGTGGGTTAACAAAACACTAGGAGGCTTTTTGCTGAAGTAAATTGTAATATCATTAACCTTGAAGGGCTATTGCATTGTTAAAGGTGCGACGGCACCGCAGCTTCAAATTGTTTGTAAACATTTTGCTTTCCTCATAGGTGGACAATAGAATCTAGTGTAAGCTAAGGAGTGCTATCAGTTTTATAATGTTTATAAAGGTTTATCAGCCGCAATGCGCACACCATTAAGTAAATCACGAATGTGATTATGGCAGCATTTTTGTGTGTGTGTGTGTGTGTATAGTATAGAAGGTATGCAGTACTCACAACGTGCGTGCAGTCGGGGTCGTCGAGCTGGCAAGTGCCGCCGCCATTGCTGGCCAGCACCTCGCCCATGTGCAGGGTCTCATCCTCAGGGAAACCCACGAAGCAGACGCGAGCGCCCGCGAACACTTTCAGTTTGTGTTCTTTCTGTAATTATGACATATTGCATACTTAAACATGTTTGCGTTGATCATAAGCAGTAATAAAATAACGAGAGAGACGACTGCTTCTCCACGCCACGATGATAAATTAAACATAGATATTCAACTTTTTATAATTTATTTATTTGAAATCACACTATTTACCATACATTATGTTTATAATATTACCGAATTCGGAATAAATTATGAGTATGATGTCCTTTAAAAAGGTCAGTGTTTATGCCCAAATGTATGAACGTGGATGAAGCAAAAGTTGTATGTAAGAATCGTAGCAGATGGAGTTTGTTTGCATGGGAAAAAGGCGTGAGTTTATTTATGCATGTTTGTAGGTATGTAATATACTTACAATGACTTCATCATCGGTGGCTAGGCAGGCGGGGTCGTCGCGGCGCTCCCAGCAGGCGTCGACCCAGGACCGCGCGAGTACGGGCAGGCCAAACCCTGACGCGTACCGGTACTTGTCGCCCGTCGCAGCCGCCGCGATCAGGTGCGTCACTTTACTCGACATGTCCTTGCGGATCGACCCGCCCATGTAGTGGATCAGGGTTATCAGGTACGTCTGCCGAATAATACGGCTATTGTACACGGAATTCATTCATATTTGACCTACACGCATTTCATCATCGTGCTGTTATCGGATTTATTTCCAAGATAGGGGCTGGTTACGTAAGCGTCGATGCATGAAAATTCTTGGGTTCGTGAAAACTGTCCATACGGTCGGGTCTAAGAGCTTCAAGACCCGTCATAAGTGTCTGGCTTTACAAACTGCATAATTATTTAACGAACATAAACGGAATATTTTAAGCAATTTATTTGATCACAGGTGACTATCGACACAAGTGTATCACATAAAAATTTAGTACTAACAAGTTCATCCTTTTTCCGGAATCCTGAGAAACAAATAACAGCGCCGCGCATCGCCAGCGAGTAGAGGGGACGCGCGGTCGCCGGCGGCGGCTCATCGCGGTCCGACAACTGTAGGACGGCTGTCGGACCCAGCACCCTGCAATACACAAACAACAATCATTAATTCAACTTCTCAGGTAGAAAACACAGCAGTTGGAAGCCACTGAACTATCCTGAGCGACGTCGAGTCGTGGTCTCGTGGATAAGAAATGAAGTACCTATCTATCATTATCGTCACGAATCTTTGCTAGACTGTGCCATGAAGTACTGCAGTCCTCACCTGGGGACTGAATCCTGGAAGCTAGTGAATGTGGCGACACTTATAGGCGTGGTAATGCCATTTGGGGGACTGCGATACGCTGAATTGATGCGCGTAGTACTTCATATGTTTCTATAAATCCATAGTACCTACGTTTGTGTGATCATCCTTCCAAAATCAATACTAATGCTGTTATTTATTCGTTTGTGGCGATAAAATAAACTATCTTTTTTGCTGTTTGTCTAATTCAAAAGTGCCTGTAAATGGTATAGTTACAATAAATGCTTTGGGTTTAATTTGCTGTTTAGTTAGGACTATTTAATTTATAAACCGAATAATTTTGAATCATTTCATGATTCCTAGTAAGTGAAACACCCCTCGGTGATACCGCACTTCCTAACTCAGAACTTCTTGTGGATTTTTCGTGTTATATGTACCTATTAACAGGATGTTGACTAGGGTCAACATCGCGCTGATGAATCTTATTCAAGAACATAACAATATACTCATTCTTTTATTAGAGCACTACTCAGTGAAATATTTAAAGTTGACCTAGATCTATCAATGTTAATAAAACAATTAATGATGAACTAAACAATAACAATGAGTATGACCCTTAGTATAACTGAATTCATTACCAAAGTTGTCTAACAACTGTAATGAAATCAAACAGAATCTGTTCATAAGTAGTCGCTAGTGCCAATACAAACAGTGACTATATTGACGCAACTGAGAGTCAACATGTTCAATAAATCATTTAAACATACTAGCTCTGCATCTATAAATATGTACATACTTGCACATATCAATGTTATATAAAGATATAAAAGAAAATGATTGCCATATGCATTATTTCATGGAGTTAAAATTCTATGGGTAGTAAAACTCTTACTTACTGCTACGTATGTACTCATCTGTTTTATGTATTTATTATTGTGGTTGGTTTCCATTTCAAGCCGACATTTACAGTACGCCTTTATTTTATTATGAGTAGAAATATCATGAAATGCGTCAAAATTACAAAAATATGTAAATAGCGGAACCGAATCCGTTTTTTTTATGAATGGACACAAAACTCATCATCAGTCTATTTTTAAAGTAAAATGCCCAATAGAAAATCTAGTCTCTCGCATGTGCTACAAGATAAACTATCAGTCATCTGCCTGCCTTTTCCCAACTGTAAGGTTGGCTTCCAGTCTTACCGGATACAGCTGAATACCAGTATTTTATATGGAGCGACTGCCTATCTGACCTCCACAACCCAGTTACTGGGTAACACGATACCCCTTGGTAAGACTGGTTGTCAGACTTTCGAGCTTCTGACGACCCGTAACGACTGTCAAAGATCTATAAATGACAGCCGGGACCAACGGCTTAACGTGCTTTCCGAAGCACGGAGGGGTCTTGGTATGTAAAGATGGTCACCCATCCACGGACCAACCGCGGCAAGCGTAGCTTAACCTGATCGATCGACCCGTGCGGCTGTTATTACTTAGCCACAAGCCCCTCAAGATTATGGGAGTGGCGCGAGGAGGCGAAACGCAGGGGCGTAAGTCCGCTGCCGCGAGAAATCGCGGCACAGCGGACGGAGCTCCGGCGGGATCTCATGGCGTCATGGAAAGTACGGTTGTCGCAACCCAGTGCTGAGCACGCCACGATTGCGGCGATAAGTCCCCTCTTTGAGGAGTGGCTGGAGAGGCGCCACGGCGTCCTCACCTTCCGCCTGACGCAGGTCCTCACCGGACACGGCAGCTTCGGGAGGTTCCTGTGGCGGATAAGGCGGGAGGAAACGTCCGGGTGTCACCACTGTGTGGATCGCCCGGAGGACACGGTGGAGCATACGGTGGAGGTCTGCCCGGCTTGGGCAGAGCACCGCCGTGTCCTCGTGGAGGCGATCGGCGGCGGAGACCTCTCGCGTCCGGCCCTGGTTCAGGCCATGGTACGGAGCGAGAGGACATGGGCAGCCGTCACCTCCTTCTGCGAAGCAGTAATGCTCGCGAAGGAGGAGGCGGGACGGTTGAGGGAAAGGCAAGTTTCGCGCCCTCTCGCCCCTAGCCGCCGCAGGAGACGCCCAGGGCGTCGGGAATCCCGGGCGGATTTCCGGCCACCGTAGGCGCGGGCTTGCGGACGGTGAGCAATGGGTAGCTCACCGTCCGGTAAGGACCAGGCCCGGGTCGACGGCGCGTTGTATTCCACGCGCGCCTCAAAGAGATGTCGTCAGCACATAATATAGTAGGGGTCCACTAGGGCCGATGCCTGCCGGGGTCGCGGGAAGGTACTTATGGGTCACCGAGGCCCCCGCAACACAGGCAACAGAAAGGAATACGGGTGGGTTTTAGTCAGTAAGAGTCTGACACACCCTCCACTACATATCAATTATAGTTCGCCGGTTAAACTGATAGTAGCACATTGATACAGTTAGCAATTTGCTTACATCCGACTAATTAGTTGCCCATATCTGTAAGTGCGAAAACATCATCGAGTCAAGTCACGGCGGTCCTTCCGTTTTATGTTAGTTCGTAGTTCAAAACTTGGACAACAGATCCAACGTTCGACCCCTTTATTATTAAAACTAGCGGTGCATGTCCGGTGTTACCTCGCACTGAATGTCAATGATTTTCGATTAAATTTTACGACCACCTATTCATTACTGGCTAACTGATCATCACTGAGGTTAGTGGTGAATGTGAAGGTACTGTCCTTTTAAAAAAGTGACAAAACCACTTAGTTTTGTGAATTGAGTCTCGTCTGAAGTTTCAACGAGTTCCAACCCGAACAAGTTTCAGATTAAATTCATGCTGTTCCAGCAAATTGTACAGAAGACTGGAATACAATCAGCCGCTGTGTATGGCAATTGTGAAACAAGCTAAGAAAAGTTTTCTAAAAAGTCGTATTGAGGGGTAAGACAAGGTGTTTCTTAAACAGTTTTTCAATATCCAAAGGTCGTCTTTAAAAGATCGCTTTTAGCGAAAAGCTCTCCAATTGTGTCACCCTATGTAAAATTTCTAGATTTACATCTGTACTCTTACGCAGAACATAATAATGAGTGATGTTTGCACTGGACGGGCCACAAACGTAACTAGCTTGTATTTCTCAAATTTTTGTTTTGTCGATGCCATCCCAATAATGCTTTGTGTTATTTAGTTGTTGGAATCTTTGGATGAAATTAAGCTACTTAGCGGGTCAGCCTCGGCAAGGATTTGGTGCTTTTAACTTGACTTAGGTCAAGTTAAAAGCGCTGTCATCTGAACGCTTCTCTAGATCGAGAAGTTGTTAATCAGTGCTATGAAGGATTGCCAACTTATGCTGTATTTGGTACACTGAGTAAGTCGCCTAGTATTCTCGTCGCCTATGGCGCAATATTCGAAGACCAACTTGTTAATCTAGTCCACCGCCTGATGTGGCATCCACTGTACAACATTGATGAGATGTACAACACTTGACAGTCAGGTACATTACATATTCAAAATCATTTAACGAGCTATGGTGTATACAGAACCATAATCGGAGGTTTTTTTTTTTTCAAAAATTACTCATCATCTAAGCCATACCGATTCGCGGTCTCCACTTAATCTCATCAACAACTCAATAGTCATCAATTCTTCGGCACAATGCTACTAACCCACCGCCCTTAATTATTACTAAAAACACAGGAGTATCGATAAACGTAGCAAGGAAGTGCTACGTTTATCGATACTCCTGTGTTTGCCCAACCTAGATTTTACTATTTAACTTCAAAAGTTTAAAACACGGGCCTTCATTTTAAATATTTTCTTTCAGTTATGAAATAACCTTGTGTTTCAATCTATTGTATGGATTTAATGTTATGCACAGCACATGTTACGGCGAACCGCTTGATCAGCATAACAATCGTTAGCGAATAGTGATATACTCACATAACATACAAAGCATAACGTAATCAGCTTTTAATGTTCCCACTGCTAGGACACAGGCCTCGAGGGACTGGGCTGTAATCTACCACGCGGCTCCTGTGCGGATTGTTAGATGTCACATGTCTTCGAATGTATGGACTCGACATGACAGCTTCCTCCGATGTTTCCTTTCTTTTATAGAGAGCAGCTGCAGCAGTGGTGTTTAAATAAATTACACAAGTGCTTGCCTGGGTTCGATCCTTCGACCTTCAAATTTGAAGTCGGGTCCGTTACCCCAAGGCCACCACAGCTGGCATATATGTTAGTATTTTATAAACATCTATGTAAATACAAGTAGGTACAGGAAAAACTACTTCAAGGTATAATATGCAGTCAGAAAAATAAGAATCCTTTCACGTTTTTCTACCAGCATCCTAAAATCATAAGTATGTTGCAAAATATTCAAAAACTTTAAAAGTGTATGCAAAATAGCTAAAGCCTTTATATTAGCAATAAAATAAAATCAGCTGATGATAAAATAAAAACTATTTGACAAATGATAAATAATGAAAGGTAGGAAAATACAGCGAAATACTGAATTTAATTTAGAGACTGCACATGGCCCCATCAACTCAGATGTAGAAATACCTCAGGAATTTTAAAACACATAATTCCCCGAAGGGTTGGGCAGAGGTGTACCTGTAGTACACCCCCATTTCGCCAGTTATGTTTAAGTCCCATGTAATAGGGGGTGAGCATATTGCCATCAACCGGGCACAAATCCAGATTCCGGGCTGCTACTGGAAAATTCCAAAAAGAAAAACCCAATAACACTTTGCCCGACCCGGGAATCGAACCCAGGACCTCATGCTCAGCAGTAGCGCTTGCAACCATTAGACCAACGAGGCAGTCGAGGGAATTTTAAAACGTTTTTGGTAATATTCCTCTGAAAACTACTGAAGCTTTTAATTCCGCACCCGCGCTTTCTGCTGCCATAGACAGAATGCGAAGGCCTGCTCTTTGGAGTTTAGGTTCCAGCATACAAACCCCCAGGCTATTATAAAAGCTTTTAAAGATCTTACTGTAAAAATATATAGCTCATCATCGAAAACATTGCGCCCTATTTTGCTTTCATATTTAACACCAGTGTAGACCAAGGGAGTCTTTCCGAATTTCATGAAACACAGTAAAGTAGTTCCATTGTTCAAATCCGGTGTTAGTAAGGAACCTAACAATTTAAGCCTATGTCAATTCTGCCAGTTCTTAGAAAAGTGTTCGAAAAGTTGATGCTCACCAAATGTTACGTCACTAAAATAAAAACTGCATCTTTTATGAACAACAGTACGGTTTTACCAATTTCACCGGTTTTTACGGTTTTACGTTGTACCACTGACGCCGGTGTCACCATAATAAAGACAGTTTTAACGCCTGGGAAGAAGCACAAGATGCCATTGAAATCTTTTGCGACCTCTCTAAGTCGTTTTATTGCGTAAACCATGAGACATTTCTGATGAAACTAGAGCACTATGAGATTAGGAATACAAATGATAAATGCTCTTGATGTACTAAGATCGTACCTGAAAGATAGAAAGGTTCAAGTTCAACGAAACGGCATAAACTTATTATGGTCTGAAATAGCATTGGGCGTTCCTGAAGGTTCGATATTGGGTCCATTTCTTTTTTTAGTTTACATTAATGATTTTACCCAATATGAGCGCCAATGGCTTTGATTACTCATTTACTCGCAGACTAAACAGAGAAATCAAATGATCATTGCATTCGGGGACTTATATTAAAAAGTGTTCCACAGAAGGGTCCCCCGACAACAATGATAATTTTATCTGTTTAGGCAGCAAGTAAATGAGTGGCCTTTCGCTTTGTGTATACAGATTAACTAAAACAATTTGTTTTTTTTTTATTTTTTTATTATTTACGATGTTATAGCTACTTCCACAGCATTACGTCGTATGGCACTTTACAGTGGCTGACATTGAATCCATATTTATTATGCAAAAGAGAGCTGTCAGAGCCATTTATAATCTACGTTGCAGCGGATCTCTTAGGGAACTATTTAAAAAGATTAATATTATGACGGTACCTTGCCAATTCATTTATGAAAATATTGTGTATGTAAGAAAAATTTATATCTTTTTTATAATTAAAACAACCGACTTCCAAATAATACAAAGTGAAATATAACTTTAATTTCGGAAGTCGATGTCTTTGGATCTGTATTTTAATTTTTTGCCACCGACTTCCGAAAATTATTTCTATCGAAGTTATTTTTCACTTTGTAGTGTTTTTTGGAATTAGGTTGATTTTTTTTGTAAAAAGATTTTTATTTTTGACTTTTTAGTGGGTCAGTTTGTAAATTATCTAAGTTACAACAGCCTAATGTCAATTGCTCATCACCTTTTACAAAATATTGCTTTTCTTGATGCAGGGACCTTAATTGTTGAGTTCTCCTGGTAACAACCAGGAGAACTGTCACTCACCATATGCATTGTAAAGAGCATAAATGGCTTATAAGTGGTTCCAGTGACCATCTGTGGTCTTCATCATCAATTCCACTCCACCAAATGGTGGTCTCCAAGAGCAAATGCACAAGTTACTATAAAAAATACCTAAATCGCTATAGGTGTGCGTTTAAAATTTAACATTTCCCTCGATTTTCATGGGATCCCCTCATCGGAATATAACTTGGTGAAAATGGGACCGGATGCATACCCTTCAAACAAAAAAATAATTTGTAAAATCTGTCAACAATTGACGGGGAAATCGGCGAACATACATACAAAAATATATATATATGAACATGTCGAATTGATAATCCTCCTTTTTGAAGTCGGTTAATAATACTAGAAATAAAGATACCTTGCGACATATTGCAATTAAACGAAAGAAAAACTATTTTACAAAAAAAATCTGTATTTTAGTTTTTTGCCACCGACTTTCGAAATTAAATAAATAAAATAAAATGCCTTTATTTCGGACAAGTAACATCCATAGCAGTAGTTAGTAAGCAGAAATCTTATGACTATGTTAGTAAAGCTTAATATTACCTAAAGTCATTATTCACTTTGTAGTGCTTTTTTTAGAAGTCGGTTGTTTTTTTTTTTTTTGCTGTTAAATAGGTTTTATTTTTCACTTTTAGTGGGTCAGTTTGTAATTCATCTAAGTTACAATAGCCGAATGTCAACTGCTTATCACCTTTTACAAAATATTGCTTTCCGCGATGCAGGGACGTTATTTGTTGAGGAGTTCTCCTGGTAAGAACCAGAAAACGTGGAGCTGATGGTGAAGCCACTATCAGCACCACTTCACCATAAGCATTGTAACGAGCATAAATTGTTTGACAACCATATTAGAATAATCGAATCGCAACCCTTGAAGTACTTATTGTAATGAGTAGTTCCAGTGCCTATCTGTGGTCTTCATCATCAGTTCCACTTTACAAGTGGTGCTTTCCGACAGCAAATGCATGAGTTACTGTATCCCTCGATTTCCATGGGATCCCCTCATCAGATTATAACTTGGTGACAATGGGATCATCTCGAGAGCATACCCTTTCAAACATAAAAAGAAATTTCAAAATCGGTCCACAATTGACAAAGAAATCGGTGATCATACTAGGTCGGAGAAAAAGTTCTTACGCATTTTATAGATATAAAGTTGTAGTAAAATCGCTTTGGCTGTACTGTTTGTATCGGGCTGGTTTCGATACCATTAAATACGAGGTCGACACTGAAAGTTTTTAGAACTGGCCACTTGTAAACGATATAATAAAAAACAGTTCAAAGGGACTAGCCGGATAAGTATGACGAGTTGGCCCCCAATTAGGAACCTATATCAAAACTTATGTTTCCGTGGTCGCCATAATCTCACCGTTGATCTGCGTGATGGACGGCCTTCTACGGCGACGACTGAAGATAACATCAGTGTTGTGCGGCGTATGATAGACACTGACAAAAGAGTGACTTATCAGCAGATTCGGACAAGCTTAGGCATCGGTATGAGTAAGTCCACAAAATCCTCCATGAACATTTAGCGGTCAGGAAGCTTTGTGCCCGGTGGATACCTCATAATTTGACAGAGGCCCAAAAACTCCGTCGTGTTGATTGGTTTCGTGAAATGGTTCAAAGATTTAACGGAGGTGACTCAAATGCTGTGTTCGAAATAAACTTTATTATTATTATTATCACATGTACATAAACTATGAAAAAAAAATCTTTTGAAAATCGTTTACTTTAACAATGTTTGTAAATATTCACTATGTATCTCTCACATAATTAATCTGTCATAGTTTCATTTCTAGGGTTCCGTATATCAAAAGGAAAAAACGGAATCCTTAAGGCCGATTCACACCGGGAAAGCAGCGGCCGGCAGCGGCGCGGCGAGCACTTTCAGTGTGAAATCATTTTAAACTTTATCGCTTGAAAAGCTCGAAAAGGTCGCGCGTCTTGTCAGCGGTACTGCCCGCGGCGACGCGAGGCCGCTCGCGGCAATACGAGGCCACTCGTGACGCCGCGGGCTAATGTAGAAACTAAATTGGTCAAGAGGAGACTAGGCGCGTGGTTTCGGGAGGCAGCGCGCGGCCGCCAGCGGCGACGCGAGCCCGCCGCGGCAGGCTCCGCCGACCTAGTCGCGTCGCACAGACTGGTATTTGGTTCTAAAATATGGCCAAAAATATTTGGTACGCCTAATGGTTGCCTATCAATGTTTTATTTCAGTTTTAGCTTGGAAAAGAAAAAAAAGGCATACGTAATATATTCCGACACACATTCGTCATTTTCAAAGGATTGGAAATCATCAAATAACTTCTCCCGCTCTGGGCGGAGCGGGAGGGTGTGTCAGACTCTTACTGACTAAAACCCACCCGTATTCCTTCCTGTTGCCTGTGTTGCCAGGGGCCTCGGTAACCCTTTAGTACCTTCCCGCGACCCCGGCAGGCATCGGCCCTAGTGGACCCCTACACATGTGCTGACGACATCTCTTTGAGGCGCGCGTGGAATACAACGGGCCGTCGACCCGGGCCTAGTCCTTACTGGACGGTGAGCTACCCATTGCTCACCGTCCGCAAGCCCGCGCCTACGGTGGCCTGAAATCCACCCGGGATTCCCGACGCCCAGGGCGTCTCCTGCGGCGGCTAGGGGCGAGAGGGCGCAAAATTTGCCTTCCCCTTAACCGTCCCGCCTCCTCCTTCACGAGCATTACTGCTTCGCAGAAGGAGGTGACGGCTTCCCATGCCCTCTCGCTCCGTACCATGGCCTGAACCAGGGCCGGACGCGAGAGGTCTCTGCCGCCGATCGCCTCAACGAGGACACGGCGGTGCTCTGTCCAAACCGGGCAGACCTCCACCGTATGCTCCACCGTGTCCTTCGGGCGATCCACACAATGGTGACACCCGGGCGTTTCTTCCCGCCTTATCCGACACAGGAACCTCCCGAAGCTGCCATATCCGGTGAGGACCTGCGTCTGGCGGCATGGTGAGGACGCCGTGGTGCCTCTCTAGCCACTCCTCAAAGAGGGGACTTATCGCCGCAATTGTGGCGTGCCCAGCACTGGGTTGCGACAACCGTACTCTCCATGTCGCCATGAGATCCCGCTGGAGCTCCGTTGTGTTGCGCCCCGGCGTTTCGCCTCCTCGCGCCACTCCCATACGTGCGCGAGGACTTTTGCCTCCAGATCCCATGGCGGCAATCCAGCAAGGAGGCTCGCTGCCTCACAGGAGACCGTGCGGTATCCCCGGACCAGCCGGATGGCCATGACCCTTTGGGCCGCGCTCAACCGGCGGGCTGGCCGTAGCGCACGGGAACGCGCCCACACAGGAGCCCCGTAAAGGGCCATGGACCGCACGACCCCCACGTAGAGCCTCCGGCAGAAGGCGTTTGGACCCCCTAGATTGAGCAGGAGCCGCTTCAAGGCAGCCCCTGCCCACTCCAGTTTGGGAGCCAAATGTCGGAAATGCTCCACGAAGTTCCACCGGCTGTCGAGGACGAGTCCCAGGTACTTCATCGTCGACTCGGCGCCGATGTAAACCCCTCCTACCGTTATTTGGGATCCCGACGGTGGCGCGTTCCGAGGGCCATGAACACACATGGCCGCGGACTTGTGCAGGGCCACCTCGAGTCCCAATTGCCGGATCCTTTCGACGATTGTCGCAACCCCGCATGCCGCTACTTCGGCCGCCGCTTAGTGCGACCTCCCTGCGCCAGGACCTGACCTTGCGCCAGGACGCTGACGACACGTTGTCGTCAGCGTAGCACACCACGCTGACGCCGCTAGGGAAGTCGGCGCGCAGCACCCAGTCGTATCCGATGTCCCACAGATGCGGCCCCAGGACCGATCCCAGTGGGACACCGCACGACATCTCTTGCCGGTTCCACACTCCCTGGTGACCGGGGTAAATGACGGCCCTGTCCGTCAGATAGGCCTCGACCACACGACAGAGGTAGGTCGGCATCCGGTGGTACCGGAGTGCCTCCCTGATGCAACTCCAGGGTAGGGTATTGAATTGGCGATGTCTAGAGATACCGCCAAGACGACCCCACCCTGGGCAACAGCATTCCCCGTCGTGAGGGCTCGCACGCGCATGATGGCGTTCACGGTAGAGCGCCCCCTACGGAAACCAAACTGGCTCTCCGCCAAATCCGGCCCCGCCCGCACCAGCTGGCCGACGAGGCGGTCTGCAATGACTCTTTCAAAGAGCTTGCCCACCTCGTCGAGCAGCACGTTAAAATGTCACTTTCTAGTAACAAATTTAGAACATCAGCCGAAAGAGGAAATTTTTTTTTTATTCCCCTCTTCCTGATGCCCGTCAGAACAGGGTCAGAGGTCAAGAGAGGAGCCTGTTAAAAACTTCTGCGTTGCAGGCTACCCGGGATAATTATAGGGCGTAGTTGATCCGGAACCTTCTATTATGTTTCTTGCAGGCTTCTGCCGCTTCTTCGGACAGTTGTCCAATGGGAAGAATTGTCGCTTTTACCACTTCAGCCCCATGACGCAATACTTTATGTAATGTCGGGAGACATTGGGTAAAAGTTGTACAAGGAAACGTAAAACTTTTCCGTGTCTTGGGAATATCTTTCAAAGACCTTCACGTTTATTTTGAAACCCCAGCACATTGCGTCAAAAATCACTTTCAAAACATTTCGAGTCAAAACTCTCATTCTAGAAGAGCCTATAACAAAAATACACCAAATATAAGTAAAACTTCGTCTACTGAGTATTGAATGTGCCTACGGAAAAAAATCACGAAACATAGAGGTGTACTTCGGGGTGGCTGTTTCGCGATTAATTACATCCTAAAAGGTCTACTCTATAACAAACCATTTCAATGTTGGCTTAGAAATGATGAGAAATATATTAAAACTCCCTTTGATCTTCCAAAATGTGTTTTTTTTACAGCAGTTTCTTGGTGCTTACTTCTAAGAATATTAATGAAGAAAGGCTATGTGCCAAATAAAATACATACCTGGATGTGCACAATCCATTGTGAAAACCAACTCAAAATCGTTCAGTCACAAGATGAATAATATTTGAAAACAACGAAATCTGAGCGCATCGAACAATCACACTGTTAGCGAACGGTAACTTCCGACTGAGCCAACGGCGCGCTGGAAGGAGCTAGCGCTTTGTGTTTTTTGCTATTGTTTGCAGCGGTTATACTAGTTTTTTTTTAACAATGGCTTAGAGCGAATAGAACTACATAATACAAAAAAAAGATTTTGGCCAACTTTTAGGACCACAAATACCAGTCTGTGCGTTGCTGCCGGTTTCTGTCGTTCCGGTGTGAATCGGCCCTTATAGGATCACCAATGTGTCTGTCTGTCTGTCCGTCTGTCACAGCCGATTTGCTCCGAATCTACTGAACCGATTAAGTTGAAATTTGGTACACCTTTGAATTAAAATGAAACACGGACGTGTATCGTAAATAAATTAATTTTTAATATGAGGATCACTTTAGAGGGGCAAATTAGAAAATCAATCAGTACTAAAGATATTTAAGAAAATAGATCAAAATTGGGGCAGTAGTTTCGGAGATAAGGGGCCGGTACCTATATATGATTAATGTATATAATTATATAATTAATGAATAGAAAATATTGTAAAACATTAAAAAAGAAACGGTGGAGTTTTTTGCCCATTCTTCTCCATACGAAACTACCTTTTGGAAGGCGAGGCTAGAATCAAGTTCCTTTATGTGCCTAATTAAAATAAGTGATTTGACTTTGAAACAAACATGACATCAAAGTAAGCATGCTGGTTTTAAATTAATTTAAAGTTATGTCTTTTTATTACGTTTAGCTACAAGACAAGCATTTACTTACACAGACGAAGCTAATAAAACCCGACATTGTCCTTCCACAAGTCCATCATTTAACACAAACATTAATCGCGATAAATATTTTGTTTGAACGGTGTACGTCTCTTAGTCACATGAATTAAATAAAGAATTCGTTTTATTCAGATGTATGTCATTGTATAAAAAATATAAATAGGACAAGGAGTTTATCCACGAAGATGTGAATTAAAATGGTTGTTGGATGTGGTGGGCGTGTGACGCGCGCTCTTTGAAAGAAAAGTGCGTTCTGACGACGAGGCGGTCGCTGCTATTGGGACTATGTGGGCCTGACGTCAGAGGATGCCGCATACATCGCTACTATCTACGTGTCGCTATAGAAATAGTCGATGAGTTACATTCGAATTCCACGAATTTGTAAACAATCATTGCGATCCAATTAAATATCAAAATTTCAGGATATTTTATAACTGAAAATTACTCATACACCAAAAGGATTCAGCGAAAACTTAAAATAGTAAATTATAGTGACTGCTGTGAAACACAATTTTAAAAGCCATTAGAATGAGTTGGCTGTAGCTCTCTCCGATTCATTCAAGCAACCGCGCGTAAATGTTTGGAAAGAATGCAGCAACACCCGCTTGTGCACACTCGTGTCAATTCATGAGTATCGGGGGTAGCGAAATGTAGTATTTCGGTTTTCAGAAATCTATGGCTGAGCACCCGTCAATACAAATTTAATGTGCACATTATTTTGACACATTGAAAATGAATGATGATGATTGATGTTTGATGCTATTAGCTCTTCGCGGCAGATAAGGAAGGCAAAGTGGGAGGTAACCGGGGATTGAAGTATCAATGTTACATTTGAGTTTATTTTAGGTTTTTAAATGATTGCATTGAAGTTGTATCAACAAGTAGATATTCTCCCTATCTAGTTTTAAAAATACACAATGATACTATATCATTGTTTATTTGGAATAGTGGAAGAACGGCTGAACAGATGGGAAAAATCAGAAAACATTATCCTGCAATCTACAATTGCTCATAATCAGAGAATATGTATATTCATTTTTATTAATATTTATGTTATTTCTCTTTTAGTGACATAGGTAGGTACTTTTTCTAAATGTAATTTTTCCAGTTAGGAGTAAAGTAAGAGCAGTGTCTGCTGCCATATATTACATTAGAACGATAATATAGAACAAGAACACACTCAGCTCAAATAAACTCTTACACATCGCAATTGAGCTGAATATTATCCAAAAGTTTTGAGTCGCCGCGCGCGACGAGATGCTGAGGATCCTCCTCCTCAGGTGTAGGAGGTAGCCGCGTGGGCCCCATCACTATCACACACTCGGTAATCAGGCACTAGTCCGACGTGCTCTCGACACTATCGCTTCGCTCTGGACCCACTCACTAGCACTCTTTATCATCGTCATGGAGCCAATCTCATTCACTTTTAATAGAAATAGCATACAAGTTCTCGTTTTTATTTCGCGTATTCGTTGACTATTAATTCGTGCTAATTCGAGAAAAGAAACAGTTTAATAGATTATCGCGGCAACCGCGAAAACAAAGGCACAAGCGGCGTGCGCGTTATACGCTTCACGTTAGATTGAAAATCAGTCGAGAGGAATGTGAGGCCGAAAATAGCAAGGAGCGTCGCGCGGCCACAAGGGCGACCCTCGCGCTACTCCGAGTCGCCGCGCGCCGCGTGCGCGCCCGCGCTCTCTACACGCACCTTTATTTACATCCATCCTTCTATGAAACAGTCACCTAACATACGACCGCTTTACGAGTGGAAGGTCCCGCGTGTATAAACAACCCCGACTATGTGTGCTGGGTGGAATTATGTGTTAAGCGTACCTATTTAATTATACACAAGACGACAGGACTTTATTGAGACTAAAGAGAAATCGTTCGTTTCTGAGAAATCTCAGCTTATTTTAATTCCATTCGTGTTATGATTATTCCGTTAATATTAATTCTCACTAGATTTCACAACTTGTTATATCCCGGAAAAAAAACGATGCTTTCTGGCGAGTATCCATGGGATTGTAAACAAAAAAATCCTCTTTATAATGCCATCGATATGCTATGAAGATGAATCAGCAAAATAGTAGAAGATTAATCAGAGTAAAATGTTAGCAGCGCTTGTATGCGCTCAGCCAGGGCAGGGAGGCACGAAACAATAAACAATTAATTCTCATCAGAGTAGCCTAAACAGTAACGTGGCAGCTGTAGCACTTCAAAAGGAATGCATTGCATCCACATTCAGCTCAAGGAATGGTGTAGGAATTACGAGAATAGCATTATTAATATCCCGCTATCCTAACAGCAGCGTCGAAACAGCGCCGCGCCGCCATGCTGATGCTGTACACAGTACAGCTGAATGTAACCACGGCTGTATTTATTGAACACAAGTGAACATATTGAATGATAAGGGGCAGCCAAATTGCCACTCATAAATCAAACTCGACACAGTTCATAGTTTCGATGCAAACAAAATATAGCTTGAAGGAAACTAGGGTTGTTGAACTAACAATAATAAATACTTTCAGGTATCCAGTGTACGTGAAAATTATACGCAGTACTGTATAAATGGCAAATTTTTGTATTTATTGAAATCAATGATTCATAATCAGGGGACTGGCGTATACTATACTTATGTAGGCGACGTGGTGGCGTGGTTGTTTACAGTGCTCGTAAATCAGCAATAAGCCAAGCATCACCCACAACTCTGCAGCCCCAGCTACGCGGCTTTTCGGGTTTCATCACACGCATGCTCGCATGCATTATTGGTATGACCAATTACACGATAACTCACTGAGTCATGTTCAGAGAAAGTAAAATAAAAAAACCGACAGTGCTTTTTTCTTTCTAAAGAAAGTCTAAACTTCTACGAGGAGTTTGATGTTGTTATCATTATTTTATGTCGATAAGCATCTCTCGTTTTTTGTGACTAAATAACAAGTTGCTACGACGACATTGGTATTTTGTACGATTTGTAGTAAGTACACGCGCAATTTTATGAGAAAATGTTATGTCGGCCCTTTTACAATTGAAATAATAAAACTAACTAAAGTCGAATTACTAATCGACTGGAGTAATCTGGCATGTGCTAGCTGTCACTTTGTGTAATAAAATGGTGATATTTATTGTATTCTAGACTTTTACACTTATTATTATACATTTATTTTACACTTCGATTTAACTAAATGATCACCATTACAATAAATATGACTATTTTATTACACAAAATAACAGCTAGCACAAATCAGACTCCAGTGAATGAATAATACGAGGTTCACTAATGTTTGACAAAAACGAATGACATAATGAACATTTTAAAAATAACATTAAAAAAACTAATCATTTGACAAACATCTCATTTCGCAAACATATTACATGTTATGTAATCATTTGACAAAATACAGTGTTCGCAAATGTTTTACTTTACAAATATTTCAAATTCTAAAATATCATTCCAAGTACCAACTTCGTTTGTCGATTTTACAAAATTACGGTAGATTAATTTTAACTTAAACACTAATCAAATTTTGAAAACGTAAAATTACATGGTTGCAAATTTCATCTGGGACAGATCATTTATAGGCAAGTACTAATTTCATACAAACACTGATACCATTTGATGGATATTCAATTTAAAAAATAGTTAGAATTCGGTTCTGAGGGTCTACTCTCTAAGCTCGTAAAGGAAGATACGGGCCCGTCCAAGAGTAGTTGACTCGTCAAAACAAGTACCAAACTTAATTTTTCGGATAGGCAATTACATATCGGGTGTAGCGACAACTTTCAAATCGTGTTGTCATTTATTCTTAGTTCTTGAACTAATCACAATTATATCTGTAAGTGATACGGAGTAGCAAATGCCCGTAACATCGGGCGTAACTACGGACGTCGTACGTAGGGAGTAGACCCCCTGGCTCTTGAGTTGTGGTCGCAGTTCTTACCTAACCTAAACCTAGCCATTTCTGTTTAATTGACCCTAACCCTATGGTATTTTTAAAATTAAATTTTATGATTTGTTTTTGTCAAATGACAGGACATCATAATTCGACTTTATAATTGAAGTTATTACCGATTTTCCAACAGTAAGTACCCGTACTTTTTACGAATGTTCAAGTAATTCGGAAACTGTAATATATAGGTAGTATGTATTTTTTTAAAGCGAGTTTTATCATAACGTTCATCTTAATGAGCACTATTTTAGGCTGTCTGAACGTCACAGAGTATCCACGGTTGCGTTTACACGAACAAAAGCGTAGGTGAGTGTAAAACAAAAAGACGTTAATGTAAACGCACAACAAAGCATTCGTCGCGCTTATTAGTAGTCTGGTCCAGCAATCGACCGTACGCGTTGCCAAAATAAATGTCAATAACGAATTGTTCACGTTAAACTCTACGTTTCAACATTTGCTTAATTTCATGGGATGGTACATTCTACATATTTTTCAAATTCCAGCGTTGAACAATGCAATGAACAGCGGATCGGCAAATCCATATAGTAATGTCAAATGCTTCTTCTGGGTTGTCAATGTTTGGTATGCCAATTTGTAAAGTAAAGTTTACTTTCACTTAAGGAATTTTAAACTACCGAGTTATACCTAGCAAACGTTTAATAGCTGCATGTTTTCTTATCAGAAACTGCAATAACCACTGACCTGTATTTCGCTCTATGTGCAGTGTCAAACAGATCGCCGTCGAATGGTGTGGTGATGACGTAGGAGGGCGGGGCGGGGGGCTGCTGAGACGGCGGCAGAGCTTCTGGGCTTGGAGCGACCGCCACTGTGCCCAGCCGCTCGCAAGCCGCGCGCACCCTCTCACACTCCAAACACGTCTCATGCACGTACACTATTGGAGTCGACGAGCCTGCTAAATGATGACAATGTTAAAGGAAGTTTTTAATTTGTTCTAAAAGTAAAATTGCTTTAGTAACTAATGGAAGTAAGTCGATACCATTTTATTTTCCAAGATGACAACAGGTAAAATATATTGGGAGTTAATGCCAACCCTAGCCCGTTGCTGCTATAATTATCTGCTTCTTTACTATTTCAAAGCCAGAAAATTAAGTAAGCATAAAAAGTAGCCATCTAAGATTTTACTAGCTGCAGGATTCTTTCGTACCTAAAACAACATTACGTATTATGTCGTAATCGAACAAAATTACGAGAGCCATTGTAGATTGTTTTGGTTTAGTTCGATTAAACTCTCGACCAATAAAATTGCTATGATGATATATGTGCGCACATTTTCCGATTTAAAATAGTATAGACTGGAGCTCAGACAGATTACGACTTAACTCGAATATTTATTGCATTCCATAGTGTAAATGTTTCAATACACGGCAGGCTTAGAAACTACAGGATCATTATGAACCCGTTTGTACCGATCGACGTCTTAAAGTACATATTATGTAATGTGGTAATAACGCACATTTCTTCTAAAAAACCCCGCTACCCTCAACTCGTAAGGCATTGCCAAAGTCTTGGCGAAAGGCATGGGAACGGCAGCAGGAAGATTGAGTGTGGGGGTTCCCCAGGGTTAGGTATTTTGCCCTAACTTGTGGAACCGCTAGCGTCAGTGTTGTCCTTTACAATGTTGACTCCTCAAATATTTGTCTTCATAGGCAAGTACCTACCCAAATTGCTTAGCTAGCTAGGGCGTAAAATGGGATGCGATCAGAGGGGCCAGTACAACATCGTGATCAGTGTGTCTCCCTGGTCTACTTTCACCCTACCTATTTAAGTATCTTCGCAAAAAGCAAAACCAGTGTTTCACAGCTTCACAGCTTCTCTTGCTGCGATAAACATGTGGTGAATATTACCACATGTTTATCGCAGCAAGAGAAGCTGTGGGGTTCCAAAGGGTTTGATCTTTGGTCCTCTCTTATTCAACCTTGCTTATAAGCAGGGCCAGATTATCCATAAGGCAGTATATGCAACTGCCTAGGGCCCTGCGCACCAGGTTTTTTTTTGTTTCTCCGAGAGACAATTTTATTGGAAGATTTGTATCTTCTATGTCATGATTGCCTTGTTTTTTTTTATATTACATTGTCATATTTCAAATTATTATAAAAATATTTTTGGCGGCGATTTTAACGCCGTCTATAATCAGACGACGGTTCAGCTAAGCAAAAGCAAGAGCAGCTTTTTTAAGCTTTGCTTCGCTTCAAAAATTCTACGTTGTGAATGCACAAGTACTAACTGGTACTACGTATTAAGTGCCTTAAACAAGATCCGTTATATATAATGTAGTAAAAAAATTGCTTATTTATGAATATAATTGTATTGTGGTAGAAAAAAAATATTTTAATGCCTAATGCGAATGTGTGTCAATTTGACCGCTTGCGTCAAAGTAGTCGTTACGCCTTTGATGTTTGATTGTCCACGTTTCGGCACCGTATGTCATAACAGGCAGGACGCACTGGTTGAAGACCTTAGTCTTCAAACACTTGGCGACGAGAAGACTTGACGAAGTTTTCCAAACGCTGCCCAACCCAATCGGATCCTCCTGTCGGCTTCTTTCTCAAAGTTGTGTCTACCGAGCTGGATATCTGTCCTAGGTAGACGTACTCCTTCACAACTTCGAGAAGGGACCCTTCGATGTGGATTGGACTCGGCAAGACGTGCGAATTATACGTGACTTTCGTCTTGTCCAAATTCATGCCGAGGCCAACCCGCCGAGAGGCTCCATTTGGGCTGTGCAGCATCTGGTCTAACTATTCCAGCGTCTCTGCCATTATGACGATGTCATCGGCAAAACGAAGGTGTGAGATGTACTTGCCGTTTACATTGATACCCTGTCCAGTCCAGTTCAGCGTCTTAAATACGTCCTCCAACGCATTGGTGAAAAGTTTCGGGGATATCACATCCCCTTGTCTCACCCCCTGAGCACTTGTATAGGGCTGGTTTTTTCATCCTGGATTTGAACAGTCATCGTTGCAGCGTCATACAAACACCTCAACACTTCGATGTAACGCCAGTCCATTTGACATCGTTGCAGAGGCCAGAACTGCCCATATTTCGACAGAGTCGAAAGCTTTCTCGTAGTCCACAAATGCCATACACAGCGGCTGGTTGTACTCTTCAGTCTTCTGTACAATCTGCCCAACAGTATGGATGTGGTCCACGGTACTGAAGCCTTTTCGAAAACCGGCTTGTTCTGGTGGCTGGAACTCGTCAAGTCTCCTGGCGAGACGGTTCGTGATGACCCACGAGAACAGCTTATAAACGTGGCTCATAAGTGAGATGGGTCTATAGTTCTTCAGCAAGGTTTTGTCGCCTTTTTTGAAGGACAGAACCACCGCACCTCTGCTCCACGCCTCCGGCGTTGTGCCTTCTTGGATGACGGAGTTGAAGAGACTCGCTAGCTCTTTCAGGACTGGGGCCCCCGCCCCGCCCGCTTTAAGGAGCTCTATCGTTATTCGGCCATCACCAGGTACCTTGTTGTTCTTTAGCTGCTCGAGAGCCGCCCTAATCTCGCACTGGTCGACATCCGGGATGTTTTCTGTGTAGTTGCGCGTTAATTCGGATCGATGGTCATCTTCACTATGCCCCACTGGTTTCGCCGTCCGCGTTGAGTACAAGTGCCCGTAGAAATCCTCGAGTATTTCGGACTTCGAAGTCACGATCCTACCATCCGCAGTTTTCAGTTTTGTCAGATGGGACCTTCCTAATTGTTGAGCGAACAGGGTACCTCCCTTACATGTAGAACGGGGATGATATTTTTTCTCGTCTATCCCATGGTGTGGGTATCGTTGGATAGGGCCGTTCAATTATATTGCGGGTTTGTAAAAACCATTTTTCGAGTCAGGGATCCTTTTGCGTAATATTAAGCTTTAAAGCTTAATATTACGCAAACGGATCCCTGACTCGAAAAATGGTTTTTCAAAATAGCTCTTTAAAGAGCTATTTTTGTTTATAGTCACGTGTTGAGGAGTGTCCCCTGCCAGCTAAATGGTTGTTTTTGGATATGAGAAAAAAATCATGGCAGTAGTATTAATGAAATCAAAAAGAAAACTATCACAACTAAATAGGCTTTACAAGTTAACGAGTAATAGTCGACCAAATTATATTTGCACTTTGGAGAATTGACCGTGACGTATATCGTATGGGAGAACATGTTTTTCAACTACAGTGTTAAGTTTGTTTTTGAGATAAATTGATCCCAACTACGGACCCTTCATTGTGCATTGTGCGTGGTCCGACATGCACTTGCTCGGTTTTTTCGTAATAGTCGTACTCGTGATAATTTAAAAAAGTATATTGATAAATGAACATTGTATTGTGAAACTTGTTATAACATTACACAACTTTAGCATAGCAAATCTTATTGGCTATCGATATTTCATAAAAGAGTTTAAGTCGCAGATTGAATTAGGATTATTGCTTTCCACAACCGGTAGCTGAATTAAGAAGAAACTTTCAATACGCCGTAGGTAAATAGATAGGATAGTCAGCCAATTTTGGTACTCATAATAAAAGCATACCAAATCAAAAGGTTTGTTTCTTTAGAAAGTTAAGTAAACTTCCGGGAAATACGCGCCATGTTTTAAAATTTTAACAGGTAGATATTTAACGCAATGTGTATCATGTGAATAAATAACATTTTTATTTAACAAATTGGGATGAGATCCATCCTAAAGACGAGCACATATTATTATTCGCGTAAGAGAGTCGTGAAGCATGAGCACGATTTATCTGATTACGACAAATCCCCCTTGAAAAGAAACAGATGCTGACAACCAGCGCTTCCTTTGATCCTTCAAGAATTCACAGCAGAGGTATGCCGATCGAGTTCCAACTCTTGTAAACATCGGTCATCGGCACACATTATTGTTATTTCGGTCACAATTTAACGCTTTAATGTCAAGTGAATTATGGCCTTTCTCTATAATAAATCATCTACACTGGTTATTTGCATGTAGACGGTATCTGACGTGATTAAGAGATAGAAGTGGTGTGATAAGCAGTTAACATTATGAATAGTCCACTTGTCTAGGTAGAGCTACTGGGAATATTACGAAGCGGTCGGAGCACAGAAACATTACTAAAGATGCCTTTTACTAAAAAAGAAAAACGCCCTCGATTGATAATTTGATTAGTGGGTGAAAACGATTGAACAAAAAAACGAGAAATGTGACCTTTAGGGACACGTCCACCGTTAATGGTTCAGGGTCGCTGAGTCACGCTTGCGAAGTTGCGACACAGGGAACACCCGGCACTCTTGGCATGCAACACCACGCAAACGCAAAATGCTTTTGCCAGTACCTCATACATTGGGTAGGTTGAACACTGTTGTATCCAATAATACAAAACAACACACTCAAGATGAATGCGTCAGCTACTTAGCTGAGATAGTGGTATCAAAAAGGTGATAATACATTCTATATATCAGATGAATAAGCACTCATAAATACACATCACTTCTTTAAGAAGAAATTCTACGGTTGTTTATTCAGTAACACATGCACAAAATTACGCATTGGGTATTCTGCATAAAATTAACGTAAAAACGGTGCATGAAAGATACCGTACAGACGGCGATGATTAGTCTTATTTCGCTAGCAAAAACATGAGAAAAAAAATGGGAATGATTATTATTCAGTTAAATTATTTATTAAATTCATTATTCAGCGACTAATTTAAAAAAAATAACCATTCTCAATAGAGTAGACAGTTCAACAAAATTTTCTAGTCCTCAATAAGACATACGATGAATAGCATCGATATTATGGTCTCGGTGGCATTATATTAAAATCTTGAAAGAAATTATTTCAGGCGTAGGTAGTTAAGTGAAGGTATTGAATAAGTTTGCGTTTAATATGAGTATTGGTGGAATTATACAGTGATCATGGGACATTGTTGAGAACACGCCATGCTACAAACGCATTCGCACTCACATCCTCCACCGAGGTATGACCGCAGTTGTTCTACCAACGCTAGCATAGTTGGCGTGCGTGCCGCAAACCACGCTTTACGCCATCTGCAAAAGCAGTGCTCTTCAACAATCTTGGGCGTAAAAGGGCAGTGACTGTTGGAAACAGAAATTCTACACAAACTGAAAACCGAAGCTATGATAATAACACAGATGCTCAAATACAAACAATTATCAACATTTTCTTAAGAATATTATAGGAATTCATTTCGAGATTATGTGATATGACATGATTAAATTCAATGAATGTAAACATAGCTGAACAAGCTATAGCAATATTATGAAGGTGAGCAGTACATTAAACAACAATGTTAGCTTTTTTCAATGTTATTGACTACAGCTTTGAAATTCAAGTTGGTTAAAGAGAATCTCCAAGTCTCAGGACATTTATCACAAAATAATATTAAGAAATACATTAATATTATTGTGTGTTTTTGCTGATATGTCTGAGTATTAAAACCATGGTTGATGTTAAGTTAAGGCTAATTACTAAACTATGGTTTGGATAAATAAAAATGGATCAGTTATGGAGAATTCTGTTGTTGAACATTTTGGTTGTCGATGATTCAGGGGCAGTTGTGAATTCTGGCAAAAATCAAGAAACTTCATATTTAGACCATATTATATCTATGGTATCTTAAAGTACAGATAGTGTGGAAGAACTGAATACACTAAAGTGATAGGTTAAATGTTATTTTTGGAAGTGATGATAAAATCTACTAGGGTGTGGTACTTAGATAATGTTAAACCTATTAACCGCCATGTCAAAAATGCAAAGACGTGCCCAAGCTACGAATTATTCCTTAAAATCTGTCATGTAGTTGTGACCGTGGCGTGCTGGGCACATTTTGCTCTGTCATCTATACGTAAGTATGCAATACCTAAACTATATGCCAACTATTTTATTGCAGTTAAAAAGTCATCAGTCAATCTCTAGATATCTATTTATCACATTAATATTATGTGAGGTTGTAAATGTTATCACAACACAGAGGGTCAAGACTTTTATAGTTTAATTACTTTTGTAAGCTACTTGTTTGTATTAGATACATATACCTTGACTTCTCTGATAGAGAAGTTGAGGAGAGTTGAAACAACACATGTTTGAAACAGGGACAACTAATGATGTCTGGAATGGGATATTGGAAATATATTTAAACACACCCAGTGTGCTTTCCTTATTCTAAATTAAGCCAACTGTATGAAAACATTAATTATTGGTATTTTGTTAGATTATTATGCAAATACATTATTTCCTATTCCATATCATAATAACATTCACGTCATATTATGGGGCAGTGTTTATATTATCTACTAGCTGTGCCCATGGCTATGCTTGTGTTACTGAGTGTGATGATGACATCACATTCCCATTAATCAACCAATTTTATAGACAAAATATACAATGATTGTATATTTAGTATATCCTCTATAAAATTGGTTCATTTTGGAAATTTAAACTAAAACTTATTAGTAAATTTTTGGTTTAAAGTAGGTAGAAAGAAAATGAGTAACTTATGATCTCTCCCTGGTCCCGACTGTTAAGATTGTTTAAATTCATGAAAATCTTAATCTCACATCTACCTATCAATTACTTGTTTCAAAAATATTCTGAGTAGTTTTGGATATGTATATATTGTGAAACAAAAATACATTGTCAGAATATATCCCTGTTTGCTATAATTTAATCTGCAATGACTTTCCTTAAAGTACATATCATTAAATTTATTTATGAAGTGGATGGCATTGAAAAAACATTTAAAAAGCAATTAAATTTGGTTATTGCATAGCCTTCAAGGATCTTTGTTACAGTTGAGGCCTAACGGATGGATGTTTTAATGAATATAGGAAAAGTAAAAAAATCTATAAAATAATTATCAAGAGTAGTGGGACAGACAAAATAAAGATTGCTATTTATAAAAAATGTTACTATTTACAAAAATATTGTTACTATTTACAATAAAATCGTTACTATTTACAAAAAAAATGTTACTATTTACAAAAACAAAATTACAGTTTACAAAAAAAATGTTACTATTTCCAATTAATTTTACATCAAACAATTAATAAATCATGAAAAGCATTATTTGTTAATGTGAAAACAATGTTTAAAAAATATGTTTGCTTTACAGAAATAACTGTAGTGACTGCTTAATAACATAGTAGATGTGCATGATAGCATAAAAGTGAATGGACCAACAGAATATAGCAGAACTGTAGAACTGGATCACTGGACAAACTGAGAACCTTTAAATTCAACCAAATATCCAAATAATTGTCATTCTACATACATTACTGATATCATTGATACTAGAGTTTTCAGTTACTTGATTAATTGGAATGGGAAAAGAATATCAACATTTTTGTAGTTCTAGTAGATACTGTTATGTTATGAGGTACATCCTAAACATGATACTAGATTTTTTCTACACTAAATTAACAAGATCTATGTACAATTATCACGTACCGAAGCATAACAACAATTTTATATCTGACTACAAGAAAACTGCTAGCTCCTGCTGCGCCTTTATGTAAAAACATCGCCTTGAAACTTTTATTTTATACGTTGTAGCCCTCAAGTACGTTTAAACGTTAGGTTATTTAACTTTTTTTGAAAGATTTCCATATTGTTTACCTATATTTTTATTTTCGAAACAAGCACATAAATTGTAAGCCACTGCAAGTAACCTTCACACTGAAGTTTTAGAAAAAGATATATACATTGAAATATTTACCATCATCATTTTCTTGAATTTTGTCAGTTGTAGCGGTGTTTCCTGTTTGTGTCATGCCCTTAGACAATTCGTCCATCTTGCCGTACACTGGTTCGTTACATCAATCATTAAAATCACAACACAAATTACAATAAACTAAAGTGACACATATTGTACTATAACTCACTACGTAAAAAACTCAGTCTTTTTTGAAAATAATTAGTTTTATCCATTTCAAACACATTTCTAAAACTCAGTTGCGATATCTACGAACCAAATTGAAGTCCGTCAGACAAACCATAAACAAGATATGTAAAAAAAGCTTGCAAGCACTATAATGGTGAACTGAAATATGGTTTATGGCACTATGTGCTGGAATTATTAGGAGTCATGGAATTAGTAAGTACTTTATAAAGTTGAAATATTAAATCACCGTTGGAAACTGACAGGTGCTAGCATCACTTAGTTAAATATTATGGAAATATTTATTGTATTCTAGACTTTTACAACTAATATTATACATTTATTTTAGATCGTCGATCACCATTTCAATACATATGACCATTTTATTACACCAAGTGACAGCTAGTAGCACGTCAGATTACTCCAGCGAATTAATAATTCGACTGGACTGTGCACAATTCAGTGTTGACACTTTTACGACGACTAAATAATTTGTAATTTACTTTTATTTTACAGCTCAAATAGCACGCTCCACGCTCTTTTTTATTTCGTCCTTTTCATAATGCTAAGAAAGCTATCCTTCTATTTTCGAAAATATTCTTGGTGGATTTCTATTGGCAGTTGGCACAAAAATAGGAACGGACGGAGAAGAGGGGGGTACGTCATTTATGTATTTTTTTACAACAATATTTTTGATATCTAATCTGTGATTCAATTTAAGTCTGTCGCACTCGCAAGAATAGATAGTTTTTATTAAGTTAATTATTTTAATTGTATTTGCATAATGATAAAACTATACAATGGGCTTAGACTGTAGCAAATGTGCATTATAGGTTGTTGTTTTATACGTGACGTTAGTTTATTTTCTGGTAGCAGTTACAGAATGGATCATTTTAGCCTCTCACACATTTTGCTCGAGCCAGATAAATATAATCCAGATACTTTGGACTTGCTAGTCGACGAAGAAGCAAGAGAGTATTGGCTTAATACTTGTGAAAAACTGACTGAAAAATATGTAAATTTCGCTCTTTTGAATAATGAAGACCCTACAGTAGAAATACGCGCACTTAAATTTAAAACTTGTTACGTAGAAGCACTGAAAGAGATCAGAATTACTCCTCTGTAAGTATTATAATTGTATTCAAATCAGTTGCATGTTGGGGGGATGGGTTAATCATTAAAATTATACATAATCTAATCATATTTTCTGCTTCTGTTGTTCCTTATTTGTATTACTGTTTTAATTATATTATCTTACTTACGAGTTTTATAGGTAAAAATAATAGTTAAAAGCTACCTACTACTTAAATCTTTTTATTGGTTTTCTATACACAAACCTTGAGAAAAAGGTACAATAGTATTATTGAATGCTAATTATAACTTTTTAATTTTAGTGCTCATGGGCAGTTGACCATAAGATTACTCCTTGACATCAACGAAACATGCCTTCGTTCCCAGGGTTTCTTTGATTTATGGAAACAACAGAAGAAATATGAAAATGATGGAGCATTGTCAACATTGGGTTCACGATTGGCAGAGATTGATGCACTGCCAGATGAACGACAGAGGTGGATAGAACTAAGCAGAGGAGTATTAGCTGGTAACCCCATACTATATTTACAAAAACAGTTTATACCAATATTTTACATATTTATGTTCTTGAGATAATCATAATTATGTAAGCCACTGCATGTTCTCAATGTTTTAGTGTAAGCATGAAGCTGCCCTAATGTGGTAAGGTAAGTAGAGTTATAGATAGTGCCAAAGCACTACCCAACGCTTTTGGCATGTTACTATGCTAGTCATTACAACAAATAGCTATACTTTAGGATATAGTATGCACTACATACTATATCCTAAAGTATAGCTATTTGTTGTAATGACTAGTTGCCAGCCAAATATTTATGAACTTACATCTTTTGTAATAATAGATAAACAAGAATACTTACAAAATACTGTGTAATGAAAATATGAATAGATGACAAGAGCTATCTTAATTAATTCATTAAGTTGATTTCTTTAGGCAACATGTTTGATTGGGGAGCCCAGGCAGTAACCAGTATTCTAGATTGTGGACTCTATGAAGCACTAGAAAAAATTCAGAAGCGGCCATGGCTATATGATGGCTTAGATAAATGGCTTGATAAACTGGAGGTGAGACACCTGAGTACTGATTTTGTTTGAATAATGAACTGCAGTGATAATAAAAGAAAGCATAACATTGTTTAAAAAATGTACTTCATTGTTACAGAAAACTGTTCACCATTGTGCTGCAGTGTTTGTTGACAATAGTGGAGTTGATATAGTTCTTGGTATTTTGCCATTTGTGAGAGCATTACTACTGAGAGGCACTGGAGTCATATTATGTGCTAATGAATGGCCAGCACTAAATGATGTTACCAATGTTGAATTAGAAGAGATTTTACAGGGAGCTTCCCAAATTTGTCCTGTTATTTCAGCAGCCCTCTCCACCGGAGATTTAATAGTAAGATCAAGTGGACAAAGAGGCCCATGTTTGGATCTTAGGACAATTAGTGTAGGTAAGTTGCTGAAATTCAGAATCATTGATTTAATTAAAGGAACATTGTTAACACAAATGTTATTTGCAGGTTTATGCACTGAAATGAAGGCTCGCGGAGTGGACTTGATCATATTAGAAGGAATGGGCAGAGCGCTACATACAAACTTAAACGCTCGTCTTGCTGTAGATTCATTGAAAGTAGCTGTTGTCAAGAATGCATGGTTAGCACAGAGACTTGGTGGGCCACTTTTTTCCGTTATCTTTATTTATGAAGAAAAACAGGACAAAATATAAAAGATCAATAAGTCAAGTTTATAAGAAATACATGATTATGTGACTGCCCCCAGTATTCATTTAGGATTTGTAAGCCATTGATCTTTTGACACCATTTCTATGTAGTAATATCTCTGTAATTGTGCATTCATATTTTAGAATGCCTAGTCTTCTTGTGTTGATGTTCTTATAGTGATTTTTCGGAATATATCAAGTGTTATCCTGAGTGATGACTTTTATTTTCTTAACACTATGTGTACCATTCGAAAGAATAGTAACATGCAATTTTATATTATCAATTACATACCTTTTATGGGATTACGTGACAAACCAAACAATGTGAACTCATATTGTTTATTCAAATAAAAAATGACCCAGTTCATACATCTATACACTAAAAGGAAGGGTCATGTAACTTTTCAACAATTCATTAAAAGAAAGAATGCAAGAAAAGTTATCAATATCATGTGAGAATTCACTGTACATGTTACAGAATCGTACAACATATCATAAAAAAAGTGTTACCTAAATGCTAAGAAATAATAATCTTTGAAGAACTATAACACTTCCACCTTTACTACAATCAGAAAGTGGCATTTCTACATACTATGCCATTTAAAACGAACAATTCAGTGATTCAATTTCATAACGTCAACAATACAAGGGTAGGACTTCATCTTACATTTTAACGATGCTGTTCCTGATGTTACTTAGGATCTATTCAGCCAAGCAATAACTTTGAACAACAAGTAGGCTATACCAAAAGCATAAGCAATCTTTTCTTTCTGCTGTCGCTGCAGTTGGTCGGCCTCTATTGACATTACACGACGATTCAATTTAACAATCTGACGTCGCAGGTGTACCAACTCTTCAGATGTAGACAGACCTTCACCGTTACCTATTGGTGGGGTTGGGTCTCTGAAAAATTAGATTTCAATGATTTGAATTATTCTCATTGTAAATGGGTGCAATGACATTAATGGCCTTTTACCACTGGCCAGCACTGGTTCCGTAAAAGCATGGCGAAGCAAATATTGAGGCATTGCATTCGGCTGCTGGGTCAGTGGAAAATAGTCAAATAGAACTGAGTGCCTGGGTTTACCCAGATCTGCGAAAATAGTCTCTCTACGATTTCTCATTGCACACTATAATAACAATAACTTCGATAAGTTGCGGTTGGCTTACAAGGAGTTTAGGCTTTGCTGCATTCAGATAAACTCTTTGCGCGATAGTTTTTCGGAGGGCAGGGAAGCCCAAGAATAGAACAAATAATGATGTTGTTTGCAATGTGGGTAAAAACCGGAATTCTTAAAATGAACATCAAGGTTTTAAACAAACTAAAATTGAATTGAATAACTAATGTTTTCTTACCTCAATACCAAACGTGATTCAGTCATAGTAGATTCATTGAAGTTATCAGGACGGGGTGTGGTTGAGCGTGCACCATCTCCTTGAGAACGGTAATTTCTTGAATTCTTTGGGGGAGAGTTGTTTGACATTCTTTGTGGAAAATCATCAGCAGATGGGAAGTAGTGCTGATCAAGGGTGATCACACGTGGTGGTGTGCTGACCCGAATCATCCCAGGATCTGTTGGCAGCACTGCATTGTCCAGCTGGATTTCACGAGGTGTTGCTTTTGTACCTAAAATAGTTCCACTTTAGAGATAAATAACGAATGTATATACTCCTGTAGTATAAACTAAAATGTAACGATTTTTTAAAATAGGTAAAGTGGTGTTTGGTTCCCTCTCACTTTATTGCTAAAAAGTGGAAAAGGAATTTTGACGAGAAGTTTCCTGGTATTTTCTAGTCAGTAAACATAAGTTGCTTCTAGGCAAGCATGCATGTTTCAGCGGTCAACTTCAGATGAGATTATGGTCAAACACAAGACTATTGCTTGTTAAAAAATAGATGTAAGTCATATGTAGGGAACATCAAAAGATATCAAGAAGATGAACATATTAATGTAATAACAATTCAATGGTCATCAAGAATCAAAGTATTGCAACAAGTCAAATTGACCTAATTTAAATTCAAGGAAAGACTAATAATTAGCCACAACAACACATTTTACAACATTTTTTTAATGAAAATTGTAAAAGTAAATTAGATACATATTAATTAAATAAAAAGTATTTTTTCAATCAACTGAAAAAAGCAATTTATGGAAAGTAATTAATTACAAAATCTTCTATACAGATAAATAAAATTGGAGTGTGTTTGTAATATTAAAATAACCGCTTTTTACTAAATGCATATGGATGTATCCACGGTACATATACCAAAATAACATTTTTTACAATTTTTGTCTGTCTGTCTGTTTGTTCTGGCTAATCTCTGAAACGGCTGGACCGATTTTGACAGGACTTTCACTGGCAGATAGCTGATGTGATAAGGAGTAACTTAGGCTACTTTTATTTTATTAATGTACATAATATAAATCAATACAAATAAATAAAATTGAAGTGACTGTTTGTAATGTCAAAATAACAGCTCTTTACTAAATGCATATGAAATATATGGTACTTACTTATTACAAAAAAAAAACAATATTTAAAGTTTTGTCTGTCTGTCTAGTTTGTTCCGACTAATCTCCAAAACGGCTGAACCGATTTTGACAGGACTTTCACTGGCATAAAACTGATGTTGTAGGAGTAATTTAAGACTTTATTTTAGAAAAAGCCACGCGGGCAGCAGCTAGTTTAAAATAAATTGTGAGTACTGGATAAGATAATCTTATTTATCATGTTACGTGGTATTAAGTTCATTAGTGTTTTCTGTTTTAATATTCATTGGCAAATGTACTAGAATAGGAGAAAATTGAAATTAAGCCATATGAAATGAAATTAAGCAAACTTTTGAGTCCAACAACTGGACAAGTGCAAGTTGAACTCACGTGGTGAGGTTTCTGCACCATGAATATGTTATCTTATCTACCAATTAACAATCTATGGACTCATGATGTCTGAATTAAATCATTTTTTTTTTTAACACCATAGACTTTCCATAGGTTTTTGCTGTAAGTCGAGCAGAATTTTCTATATTTGTTTAAAAAATCTTGGCTCAATATTTTCAGAGGTGGGGAGGAATGGTAAATTTTCATCTATTTTCTTACATAGCTTTAACTGGTGGAAGGTTTTACCGGTTAAAACTGTTTATTTTAAAATGTAAAAAAAAAAATAATTGCAACCCTCACAACAAGCCATTTCTTTTTATATCACACACAGTATATTTTGCAAAACTTTTTATTTTTATTTTCTTGTTTGACCACAAAAGTGACCCTCATATTCAAAATTCATTCATTTACATTACACATCTGTGTTTCATCATCATCATCATCATTTCAGCTGAAAGACGTCCACTACTGGACATAGGCTTCCCCCAAGCACCGCCACTTCGACCGGTTTTGTGCTTCCCGTATCCAGCGGATTCCTGTGGCCTTCACAAGGTCATCGGTCCACCTTGTAGGAGGCCTTCCAGCGCTACGTCGTCCGGTACGCGGTTGCCATTCCAGAACCTTTCGGCCCCATTGGCCATCTGTTCTGCGAGCAATGTGCCCTGCCCACTGCCACTTAAGTTTGGCAATTCTTCAGGCTATGTCGGTGACCTTGGTTCACCTGCGGATCTCTTCATTTCTGATTCGATCATGTAGGGAAACTCCAAGCAGCTCTAGCCCTCTCCATTGCCCTTTGAGTGACTTTTAGCTTTTTGATAAGGCCCATTGGGCCAACAATGGGCCATCTACGTTTGGGTCACAGAAATTCATATGTATACCAAATTTCAAATTAATCAGTCCAGTAGATTCAGAGCAAATCAGCTGTGACAGACAGACAGACATACCGACAGAAAGACAGACACACAAGTGGGTTCCGTTTTTCTTTTTGAGTTGGTTTTATAAAATATTTCTTTTTAGGTTTCTAAAAAGAAATATTTTATAAAACCTTTTATTACAAAAGTAACATACCTACCCTACAATAGCAGACAATCGAAAAATATTGCACCTACCATGTCATCTTTTCATCACCATATAGTTGACTGGCAGAGAATGCCTATACATTTACTTATGGCATAAAGTTAAATTATATAAACTGCCCTCACCAACATGTTGATCCTGCCCCATCACAAGTATTCTCTCAGGTACTTTCATGTCAAACTTTTCATTAGCATAGTCCCAGCCAGAGACCACTCCATTGGGAGCACTGTCTTCATCCACTATGTCACCAGTAGCCTGGAAATAAAAAGGTAATTTCATAGTAAATAAATCAAAGATAAACCTAGTCATTTTTTTTTTAATATTGTTTTCTATTTGTATCTAATTTATTCCAAACTTTACTATATCATACCAGAACATAATACACAATGGCAGGCATAGGAATGATAACAGTGTAGTTTATAAGCAGTAGTTAGGGTCATTTATTAGAAATGGAAATTGGTAAATTTTTAGAGATATAAAAGTTTGATTCATTTCATTACCTTGATCCTTTGCGGCACAGTCATGTGGTGACTGATGAGCCGCGCATAGGCTTCGTCGGATGTGTACTGCATTGTAGCGGTATAAGCCTAATAAGGAAAACGTTTCATGAACTTGATTAGATCTAGACCATAGCTTGAACTGTACACCAAAATCCATAAATCAACAGAAGCCACATAGAGGGGCAAAAATTATATATTCACCAACAAAAAACAATTACTTATTCAATTATAATGCAAGTGCAATAAACTTTTTATCAGTAAGATTCATAACGCGAAAGCATATTTTTTTTACTGAATTGTAAGTGAAATCTGAAGCATGTTTTGGATAGCTACAAAGATATAATGGTAACTATACAGCTGACATACTTACTGTTTTTTATTTTATTTCTAACAGTTTATTCCATCTGTGCACGTAAAGAAAATAATACGACAATCGAAATTTATTACAAAGGCAGTCGATTTGACAACTTTGGCATAAGCAAAGCAGATACCACAGAATATGAGAATATTAAGGTTGTAGATAAAAAAAAAACGAGCAAGCCTTATAGTAGTCGCATATAATCCATAATTATGATGTGTGTTACATCTGACTTTCTTACCTTGGTAATAAGCAACGGAGCAGAATTAAATAAGCTAAATACTGAAATATTTATTCATTACTAGTGGTCGCCCACTGGTTAAAATTCGACCCCCTCTACTTACAATCTCTATAGTAATTACTTATTCCATGCTCAAGCTGTCACTTACTGTCCTCGCACTGCCGTCTCTTTTTAAGAAATCACTCCCACAGAAAGAAAGAGGAAAGATGTTACACATCAAAATAAGTCAAAAAAACTGTAACTCCTATTAGGCTACTCCTTATGACACTGCCGCTGAGCGAGAGCAATCCGCAGTATTGGATTGCAATATTTTGCAACATTGCATTCTAATACTGTGGATTGCTCTCTCTCGAATCGTCATTGGTAATTCGATGATCTCGAGTTAAGATCTTGCGTGCCGAGTTTTGCCATTCGAGATCTCGTTTTCGAGGTTTGCCATTCCAGATCTTGTTTCCGAGATTTTCAGATTGAGCTTTCACCTTTTCTTTTTTTTAAATGTTTTTTTTAACCAATACTTCTTTATCTTTATAACAATGAAGACTTCACCTGCTTTGGGTGAACGTGTTATATTTTTAAGAATAAAAATATTTATCCAATCTCGAAAGAAGCAAAAATTACGTTTTAATCAAGTAAAAATCATATAAACAACGCGTACAGTCACGAGCTTAAATTGAATAAATATGACTATGGACAGCTCGGCAATAATATCTGATTTTATGATTCAACAATTAATATTGTCGTAAAGAAGGCAAATAAACGTGATCACCAACAGCGCCCTGCGGTTTCACCCGCAATAGTCTCGACCCCATGGGAATTTCGAGATAAAAATATCCTATGTGTTATTCCAGGTTATGAAATATCTGTTTGCCAAATTTTTTGTTTTTACGTGATTGAGTAAAATACATTCAAACATACAAACTTTCACATTTGTAATGTTTACATATCTCGGGACCATGTGGTCCCGGTCCTTTGGAAGGCGTACGTGGGGCCGAAGCCGATTCGTAGAGGCAGCTTAATTAAGACAATTTTAAAAGGAATGAGGTACCAACCGACGATTATACGTGTACCTTTGTATTATGCAAATGCACGCAAAGACAACCCGCAGTTGGTGTAGAACTATTGCAGAACATGGAATATTTATAAAATTATTTTTTTTTAATATTTATATATAAACATTTAAAAATATAAAAATAGTGGGCCATCGGAACAGGATTAGGGTCCAAGCTGCCGGTGGTCAGGGCTCTAGAGAAAGGAACTTCTTCACTATGCGTGCCGAGTCCAGGAGTACCTACTGCTTTCTGAATCAAGCCCATGACCCAGCCGTGCAATGAGAGCTTCTTGTGGTAGTCGAGGTACTCCGCTATACCGTTATGATTATCGGTACAACGATTCCAGAGTCCATGCCCCACATGTCAAAAACCTCATGTGCTAAGTCAAGATACTTGATTTTTTAAGGTTCCGTACCTCAAAAAGAAAAAACGGAACCCATATAGGATCACTCGTGTGTCTGTCTGTCTGTCACAGCCGATTTGCTCCGAAGCTACTGGACCGATTAAGTTGAAATTTGGTACACATATGAATTTCTGGGACCCAAACACGAACGTGTAACGTAAATAAATGAATTTTGAATATGAGGGTCACTTTAGGAAGACAAATTAAAAATAAAAAGTTATGCAAACTGTACCGTGTGATATATCAAACGAAAGGGCTTATTATGCGGGTCCCAAATATTTTTTTTTATAATTTTAAAATAAGCTTTAAAGTTTATTTTAAAATAATTTTTAAGAAAATTGATGAAAATTTACCATTCCCTCCCCCCTTCTCTGAAAATACTGAGCCAAAAATTTAGAAAATGCTTCTTGACTTACAGAAAAACCTATGAGAAGTCTATGGTGTTAAAATAACATGGAGAGATTTACTCTCAATATTTTGCATTTTGCGTACAAACTTACATTTGCAGTTTTAATGTATGGGAGAACAAGTTTTTCAACTACAATGTTAAGTTTGTGGTTGGGATAAATTATCTTGGGACAAAAAACATGGTAGATAAAATTAATGTACGAAACCCTCACCAAGCGAATTCAAATCGCAGTTTTCCAGTTTATATAGCTTTCTCAGCTTTCACGAGATTCACGTCATGAGCCGTAATCCACCGCACGAGCCCAGTGCTGTTTGGTGATCAATGACCCCTATACGAGGGCGGCACTGAAAATTTCGGGAATCAAGGAAGTGACACAACATTACTATTTAAAAATGTATTTATTGCTTTTCGAAGTATTCTCCGCTAAATTTGACACATTTTTCCATACGATGGAACCAATCATTGAAGCAACCATTCCATTCGGAAGTTGGGGTCTCCAAAATGGCCGTTTTGAAGGAATCCACAGCTTCTTCAGGTGATGAAAATCTCTGTCCACGCAATTTATTCTTTATTTTAGGGAAAGTATAGAAATCATTAGGGCTTAGGTCGGGGCTGTACGGCGGATGGTCTAATAATTCTATGTTTTCTTGCTCTAAAAACTCTTTTGTTCTGTGCGCGGTGTGAGAACTCGCATTGTCGTGATGGAGGATGATGCGGCGGTTGCAGTTCTCTTTACGGAGTTCAGAAACGACCTGTGGCAAACCAATGCTAGCATACCATTCTGCATTAACCGTTCTTTGTCCCTCAAGAGGAATAGTCGTAACATGGCCGGTTTTGGAGACAAACGTGGCCACCATTTTGTACGCGTATATCCAGGATTCGTCACCTGATACGATGTTGTATACAGCATTTGAGGATCTTGCGTGGAATATTTCGAGAATTCTGAGGCACCAAGTAACGCGAGCCGCTTTTTGCTCTTCACAGAGCGAATGCGGTATCCATCGGGAAAACAACTTTTTTACACCTAATTGTTCATGCAAGATTATTTGTATTTGACTCATGCCAATGTCTAAAGTTGCTTGAATTTCGCGGTATGTCACATGTCGATCTTCCTCAATCAGCTTACGCACAGCATCAACGTTTTCTTGGGTGACTGCAGTTTTTGGACGACTTTGACGGGGATCATCACTGAGCTTGACACGTCCACGTTGAAATTCAGCAAACCAGCGATAAATTGTGGTTTTGGATGGGGCTTCATCACCAAATGCAGAAATCATCCGGTCAACACACTGTTTTTGTGTTAAGCCACTTCGAAAGTCATAATAAATCATCGCTCTTGAATTTTCTCAGTCAATTCCATTTTTTCAACGACTAAAAGCAGGTATTTGATTTTTAAAACCAAGGAGTTTTCAATTAAAAAGATTTTAATATGATAGGAACAGTGGAAATATTCCATTCCCGATACTTTTAGTGCAGCCCTCGTATGCAAGATTCTAGCCACGTCATTTCTACGAGGACTAATTTACAGGACGCCTAGTGGTCTTTAATAAATGAAATGCATTTTAGACAATGGGGTTAAAAACTGTAAGCTCGTCATAGTTGGCAGCACTGTTCATCGTCTACAAGCCCCCATTGTTTTGTGCAGATAGAAATATGTTTAGATAGTCAGTAGAAGCTGTGAACTCATCGTAAAAAATTGCGTCCAACTGTTGGCCGCACACTAGAATAACCAATGACAGGACAATGACTTGACGTGAGTGTAAGACGTAGCCATTTAGTTCTTTTGTAGCGCGACACTAACTAGACATAAATAATCAAAGGTGTTGTTTATGTTTATTTTTCTGTCGATCACAAATTAAACGAAAACTAAATAAATATGTATGCGACTTGGAGTGTAGCGTCTATTAAAAGACGAGCTAAGGAAAAGCGAAGCGTCTACCACTGGTAAAAAAGCAGATGTAGTGGAAAAGTAAATAAAATATGAACATTTTATAGGTTATTAAGTTTACTAACTTTTTTTGTTGAAGAATGGACGCGTAAGACAGGAATAACATGATAGTAGAAACACGCACACACCTTTACTATAATTTACATAATATCACACCACATGTGCCTGTAGGTGATGATAACAGACTTAGTTATATTGAGAGCATCACCCTGTATACGAATTTCTCTTCCAAAAATCATTGAGATTTAAAAAGGAAAGCAAGTTTTTTTCGGAAATCTTTCTCCCACGGGTTTCGTCTTTTAACATCTTTGGCAAATACATGGGTCCCATATTTTTGCAGTTAACAGCTGCTGCGCAACGGGGTATATTAATTAATTACGCGTAAAACAAGTCACTTGTAACAAAATATATGTATTGTGACAGCTAGCTGTCAAATTCGTAGACGCTGGATAGTAGCGACATCTTAAGTGAGCAAGTGGCAGTTTCTATCCTCATTGTAAAATAGAAGTGCAGAAAGAAAAATATTACATTTTAAGTGGGTATTACTGTCAAACTGTCAAATAAAAATATTTTAATTACGTATCTGTGAAACACCGTGTCCAGCTGTCATTGGTGAATTGGTGGTTGTGTTGTCTCGTTTTAGAGGATGACTTTTATTATCCGAAATCTATGAAGGTTTCGTAGTATTTCACTAATAAAACTTGAAAAGTATGACCACATGTAAAGTGTTGTGTAAATGTGGCATTTGTAGATAATTTAATTAAGAATTCTTCGATTAGTGGTATAAGCAAAACCTGAACACGATGAGAGCCACCGGCTTTAGAATTTCCTTAGTTATTTTGGCTTTCGTCTTAGTTAATTTGGTTTTTAGTGATGATATTGCGAAACCTTATGAAAAAAGGTCGAAATCTGTAACATCGTTTGTAAGCGCAAAATGGGAAGCTACTCCAATAGTGTTAGAGCTCGCAGAATATCTGGCAGGCGAAAGTACCGATTTATTCTGGTCCTTTTTTGATGGTATAAATTCATTGAAATCTAATCTTGACACTCTAGGTAAGTTACTATTTAATAGCATATTTTATGAATTAATCAGGTGTTTATTTTAAAAAGAATATAATACTTGCTTTTAGTTTTTGACTCAGACATGGGACTAACGTGATTATTTGTCGCAATGTTTTATCTCAAAATAACACCATATTAAGCTAAAATCGTAAAAAGTGATATTCAATACTGAGTTTCTGACTTATTTGTCATACATAGTAATTGGTTTGTTTTCTTCTGAGCCATCATTCCATTGTTTTCTGTTATGAACTTTGCTTTAAAGATAGCTTTAAAACCCTAATAGTATGGTCACTCCTGGGTAACATTGGTCATGTTACCCAGAAGTGACCATACTATTAGGGTTTTCCTTAAACTTTTTCATATTTAATTACACAAAATTGTTTTCTGTTTAACCAACAGTATAAAAACTTTGTCTCTGGCTTTTCATTCTTCTTTAAAAAAAAAACTATGTCTTTACAATGACTGATCTTTAGAATGCTGCTTGTTATAAATTTGTATGTCTTATGAAAAATTGCACATCTATATATAGTATAAAACAAAGTGGTAATTCATGACTGTCTGTGTAACCCCTTAGTTCTTATAAACTACACAATGAATTTTGATGCAGTTAGTAAAATACACTCTTTGTTGGTATTCTGTATTCTCTTCGTATGATTTACCCACAAACTCTCATTACGCTAATAAGTTGTACAAAATGATTTTCCTTAATATTTGTTTTCAGTGTTATTCAATGTTTATTTTCCTTGACAGCACATTTTTTGCTGCTTCTGATCATCAGCTTTTAATATTAAATTAACATGTTCTTTTCAGAGACTGACAAACAAGTCTATGATGCCTGCATTGGTGTTGCCAGTACGCTGCTGGCACCAGCACAGCTGCGAATGGCCAAACTTGCTCTCTCAATGCATCTCACATCTCCTACAGTCCACATGTTTGATCAGATTGCGACCCAAAGTGGGGCAAAAGAAGTCATGTGTGACACATTTGTGTCAATAGCTTCAAGGAAAATATGTGATAATGATGCTTTAAGAGATATTCTTAAATCTTATAATCAATATGATGTGGCAAGTATTGCTTTTTGTTTAAATCCTATTACATATTTTCTTTCAAAATAGTAATTTTCAGACAGTATGGTTTCTCTTAATCTCATTACCAAAAGTCTGTACTATGCTACATATATTGTTAACTAAATATACATGAAGTAACAATGTGGTATCAGCTGGTTGGATGGTTGAGTTTCAATTACCTGAATGATAGAAATCAGCCTTGAAATCTTAACTGTTTTTAGTAATGTTGCTGGAAATAATTGTAGTATTTGTTGATGAAATAGAATAGACACGAATTTGTTTCAAATTTTTTCAACTTTCTACCATTCAAATAATGTACCTAATGCTATGTGTATGTTACCTATTTCATTATCTGCGTTTCGGTTGCAGTTTCGGCCAAAGAATCAGGTTTCGGCCGGAGTTTCGATTTCGCCCAAAAATTGGCTGAATCTACTGGCGTATGGCATTCGTGAGCGTGAATGACTGACGGATAGACAGACATCGTAGACTTAGTAATGGGGTCCCATTTTCACCCTTTAGTACAAATCCCAAAAATATAAGTGTTTACTTATAAATAGAAGTGCTTTAGATTCTTACCAGACATGCTGCTTTTATTATAGTATCAGCGAGTAGGGATTTATTCACTTTCTGGAAGATTCATACAAGGTCTAAGGGCAACAGCAGACATCTTAGCAAATGTGCGTTCGATCACAATAGCAAAATCACACGAATTAGCGATAACTTCGATTACAGCGCGCAGCGTTTTCTAACGATGCTGAATTGTTTGGCGGAGAGATAAAGCAAGGTATATCGAGCGTTCGAAAAGCGATTAAATCGCTGATTGCTAAAATTACGCTTTATTATGCTTTATCTGAAAAATTTGTAAATCGCTAATCGCAAAAGCTAACAGTAGCTTAACTGCTAATTTTTCAATCGTCATTTTGAAATTTTTACGGTATTTCACACAGAAATCTGATAATTGCCAAATCAGCACTTAGTCAAATTATTTCTAGCAATTTTACGAAAAGTGCCCGTCTCTTTTCGTAAATTTGTTAGAAATAATTTGAGAAAATAATGTCATCTAAAATAATTAACTAACTTTTGCTTAACTACGTAAGGTTCGGGTTCGGCCTAAACTGGAAAAGGAGCCGACGCGACGGTTCGGTTTCGGCGTAGGTAACACACTAACAGTCGACAACATTCATTGCGTTATTTAAATTGTCGAGTAGACAAATTTTTCAAACATGTGAAGCAACGGATTATGAATTACCTCAAAAAACTTCCGATTTGTGAAAGAAAGTGTGTTACGCAATTGGGGAGCACTTGCATAAATGCACCCCAATGTCTGCTGAATAATGGATTGTTTTCTGTAGTCTTTATCACAATTATTCCAATATGAGACTCAACAGTCTCAGATTGGAATATCTGTGATAAAGACTAAGTGCATCGACAGCATCTGTGACAAAGTGCATCGTCAAATTCGACGATGCACTTTGGCTTGAACATCATGTGACCTTTTCTGTTTGCCACATGACTGAACGAATGTCTGGTCTAAATATCTTTTTTTTTTTCTCTTAGGAAGAGCATAAGCTGGAAACATATCTGTTGGACCACTCATACCCAAGCAGTGACAATAAAAGTCTTACTGCTATTTTATATGGAGAGCTTGGAATGAAAGATTTCACCGCAAAACACAAGATATTGACTGCATACGCTGATAGTGGTGCCATTAATTATGTTGTAAGATGGAATGTTAAGGTAAGTTGAAATATAAAGAAATACTTTAAATTTTGAATATGTATTGTGGCGGCATCTACGACGCCACATGCGAACTATGTATCAACAACCTGACGTCACGCAAATCCTGCATCGCGCAAGCAAAGTTATCCGCGCGACTAGTATATGGATAGAGTTACGTGTATTTTGGCTTTTAAGAAACTATTATCGATTTAAAAAAGACATTCATTATTCTACCTGCAGTGTATCTTGTCAAAACTACATTATTACCTACTTGTGCACAAAATTGTTTAATTGGTCAAGGACAGCTAATGAGACACAATTGGTTTGTTTGACTCCGGATCGGTGTCGCGCGGGGCCTATCAGTTTAAGAATACTTTGATGCACATCTGATCCAAGTGACAAATATTTTTATAAAAATTCATTTCTGTAGAATCGTTGATTAACGGAGAGGCAGGAAGATAGATACAATTTCATGATGGGCATTTTGAATATGTTTAAAGTTTTCTATACTAATATAATAAAGCTGAAGAGTTTGTATGTTTGTTTATTTGAATGTGCTAATCTCTGGACATACGAGGCATGCCTTTTAACTTAGAATATAAAGAACTAGAATCCGCGTTCAAATGTCATTTCAAGCCGCACGCTGTGTCCAAAATCAAGACAAGCGTCCCGCGCCCGCCTCACTTCCCACCCGCGTAATGTTGCTAGCTCGGACATTATGAACCCGTTTTGGGGTAAACGTTGAGAGTATTGGTAAGATAATAAAAATAATAAAACCACAATTGGTCTTTTCATAGATACATAATTTCATACACCCGCCCCCCCCTAGAAATCCTAAAGTCTAACATAGTACCTATTATGAATGTTATGCAATTCTAACAAAATCATATATACATACGGGTTGCATTGATAACCTTTCTTTTTCAAGTCGGGTTTTTTTTAAGTTGTTATTAATTTAACACTACAACGAATAAATGCCCTCAGTAGGTGATAAAAATAAGGGAAAATCAAAACTCTTATACTGGCAACACTAACAAGATGGATGCATCTCTAGGACAATTTCAAAATGAACAATTTATTTATTTATTTATTTATTTAATACTTTAAGCACACAAATGTACAGAGGCGGACTTAATGCCGTAGGCATTTTCTACCAGTCAACCTTTGGGTGATGCAGAGACAAACAGTGGTAGGTGCAATAGCGAAAACTATGGAATAAATATTTATTTAAATATAAGGATATACATACATATACCTATTAAAAACTTTAAATATATACCTAATTATACATAAATATAAGACCTAATAAATACACATAAATACACGAATATACTAAAACAGATGAGACAAACAATGGGAAAACATTACAATTTATTTAGTAATTAAATAAGACGATATTTAAATGCGCTATTTACACGTGAAATGTGATCCCATCCTGTTTATGACGGCATAATTAACTCCCCCCGACCCTTGAACCCGCCCGCCCGCGCGGAGCAAGTTAATACAAATTATATCCCCAATAATAATAATATAACACAGTTACGACAAGTCCCCGCTTGCTCAGTAACCGGTAGCGCCCTAAGCCGAGGTTCGAGTCCCACTATGGGACGCCCTTAGCTGTGCTGCCTAATTTTAAGTTAAATAGGTGAGAGGCCCTTCTGGCCCCACTGACACCCGGTAAAGCAGTCGACGACCCCCGCGGGACCACTGCATAAAAACCGTATAAAAAAAAAAAACGGCATAGTTAAATAAAATTGCACACCGGTAAAACACGCGTCGCGACACAAAGGCACCGCTTGTAGCGCTACACGCGGTGTCTTTGTGTCGCGTCGCGTCGCGCGACAAGTCGCACCAGTATGTAGGAGCCTTTACGCGATACGACGTTCACAGAGTAACTGATCGGCTGCGCGTCAAACTACTCTATTTAGGAGTAGTTTTTGACGCTTCTGTATTAGGCGTGTTCGCGGCTTCTGGTACTTTCTATATTCTAAGCCTTATAAGTTCTGTCGTTTCCATATTTCTCGGCAATTTTGAATTTGGAACTGTTCTATATTCGAATGTGTTTAAATTTTGAATCTCAAAACAGTTGAAAGTATTAGGATTAATGCTATTGTTTAGTCACAGCGTCGATTGGAATCTGTCAGATTATGTACGAAAATGAATCTTTCTAAGGAAAATGTTCGTGCAATAATTTTCTACAACTTTAGAAGACGCCTGACACGGCTTCAGTGTTTTGAAGAGCTAACATCTGTGTTCAGTGATGAAGCCCCATGTCTGCGGACTGTCGAACGCTGGTATTTAGAATTCTAGCGTGGACATACTAGTGTTAGTGACAAATCTCGCGAAGGACGCCCGAAATTCGCCTTCACTGAAGATAACAGCATTGCTGTGAGACAACTAATTCTCGAAGATCGTCATGTGACGTATCGAGAGATAGAGGCTCTATTAGGCATCTCAGGGACAACCATTCAGAAGATCTTGCATGAAGCGCTTGGTGTGAGAAAGCTATTTTGCCGTTGGATACCGCATCTGCTTTCCGACGATCACAAGGCGGCTCGCGTCAGATGGTGTGGGAAAACTCTGCAAAGGTTCAACCGAGGAGAGTCAAATCACGTCTACGACATCATCAGTCGTGACGAATCTTGGATCTATGCCTACGATCCTGATTCCAAAAAACAATCTACAATCTGGGTCTTTCAAGACGAGCCAAAGCCGACTAAAGTTGTTCGTTCTCGAAGCACTTCAAAGAAGATGGTGGCCACGTTCGTTGGAAAATCCATGTTGCGACTATTGCACTTGAAGATCGTAGAACGGTTAACGCAGAGTGGTATACCACAGTTTGTTTACCACAAGTCATCGCCGAACTTCGAAAATATAACTCAAAGCGACGCATCATCCTGCACCACGACAACGCAAGCTCACACAGCGCTCGTCAAACGATTGAGTATTTGAAGCAGGAAAAAGTAGAAATTCTTGACCATCCTCCATACAGTCCTGTAAGTCAGGACTGTATGGAGGATGGTCAAGCCCTAACGATTTCTTTACATTTCCTAAAATAAAATCTTCGTGGTCAAAGGTTCCAGTCCGGTGAAGAAGCAGTCGACGCTTTCAAGTCAGCCATTTTGAACACCCCCACTTTAGGGTGGAATAAATGTTATAATAACTGGTTTGAGCGAATGGAAAGTGTATTAAGCTACGTGGTGAATACTTTGAAAAACAATAAAAAGTACTATAAGGTTCTAATTGTATTTTTTTCTTCAAACGACAAAACTTAACAGGCATGCCTCGTATTAAGCTACGTGGTGAATACTTTGAAAAACAGTAAAAAGTACTATAAGGTTCTAGTTGTGATTTTTTCTTCAAACGACAAAACTTAAAAGGCATGCCTCATACCAGTCGTATTTGAAAAAATATTTTTTGCATTTGATAGCCCAATTCTTGAGGCAAGTATCTACGACCCTAAGGAGCCGAGCGAAATGAAAGTCAGTAAGAATGCTAAGCGAAAACGAAGTAATAGCGCGGGCGTGCAATGCGATGCGACGCGGTGGGTCTGGGGCATGGGCTGAATTTTCACGCGGAAGTAGTCGCTGGCAGAAGAGAGAATAGCAGAGCTAGGAATAATGATAAAAGTTAAGATGATTATGATTATACATTAAGATCGTTCAACAAAAATATACTATAGTTTACTAGAGTAGGGATAATGTAAAAAAAATACTATGATTTTATACCTACTATTATTATCTAGAATATAATATAACTTGGGTCACTTGAAACTAAATACTTATTTTTAGCACCGCCTCTCGAAGTTGAACTTTTGAATTGAAAGAACCTTTGTTTTCCTCGTTATTGAATGATTACTGTATACATATTTTAGTGTGACTTACGTAGATTACCTTGTTTTGGTCATTGGGTGCGTAGATTTGAGACAAAAAGTTTACGTTGCTTTGGTAAAATAAATTGAATACCTACTATGTTTTGTACCTATACGGTGGGTACAATGTTATGGAACAAAGTTTGTTAATAATAAAATGGTTCGTTGTCCGTGTATACATCTTTTTGGGGCTGACTGTACAACATCCCAACATCAATCGTCGTATAGTAGGACATCAGAAAAACACCCGTCTGGTCGGCGGATCCTCCGTTTTCTATGGAGGATGGAACCTTACACCCTGTTCCTTATACCTCTATACAGGGTCAAATTAAATTAGTTAGCGAAACTCCGCGTGATGGCGCTTATATTAATTTGTTTTATCGTGTTTTTATATCGATATCCATCACGTCTGCACAGTTTCACTAGCTAATTTTTATATCGATATCCGTCACGTCTGCACAGTTTCGCTAGCTAATTTTTATATCGATATCCATCACGTCTGCAGAGTTGCGCTAGCTAATTTTTATATCGATATCCATCACGTCTGCAGAGTTGCGCTAGCAAATTTTTATGACGTTATCCATCATGTCTGCAGAGTTGCGCTAGCAAATTTTTATATCGATATTCATCACGTCTGCAGAGTTGCGCTAGCAAATTTTTATATCGATATCCATCACGTCTGCAGTTTCGATAGAAAATTTTTATATCGATATCCATCACGTCTGCAGAGTTGCGCTAGCAAATTTTTATATCGATATCCATCACGTCTGCAGAGTTGCGCTAGCAAATTTTTATATCCATATCCATCACGTCTGCAGAGTTGCGCTAGCAAATTTTTATATCGATATCCATTACGCCTGCAGAGTTGCGCTAGCCAATGTTTATATCGATATCCATCACGTCTGCAGTTTCGCTAGCTAATTTTTATATCGATATCCATCACGTCTGCAGAGTTGCGCTAGCTAATTTTTATATCGATATCCATCACGTCTGCACAGTTTCGCTACCTATTTTTTTTATATCGATATCCATCACGTCTGCAGAGTCGCGCTAGCAAATTTTTATATCGATATCCATCACGTCTGCAGAGTTGCGCTAGCTAATTTTTATATCGATATCCATCACGTCTGCAGAGTTGCGCTAGCAAATTTTTATGACGTTATCCATCATGTCTGCAGAGTTGCGCTAGCAAATTTTTATATCGATATTCATCACGTCTGCAGAGTTGCGCTAGCAAATTTTTATATCGATATCCATCACGTCTGCAGTTTCGATAGAAAATTTTTATATCGATATCCATCACGTCTGCAGAGTTGCGCTAGCAAATTTTTATATCGATATCCATCACGTCTGCAGAGTTGCGCTAGCAAATTTTTATATCCATATCCATCACGTCTGCAGAGTTGCGCTAGCAAATTTTTATATCGATATCCATTACGCCTGCAGAGTTGCGCTAGCCAATGTTTATATCGATATCCATCACGTCTGCACAATTTCGCTAGCTAATTTTTATATCGATATCCATCACATCTGCAGAGTTTCGCTAGCTAATTTAATATGACCCTGGAGTTCATCTATTAAGATATGACAGGTTCCAACAGGGGAATCGAGGCACGAATATTTTAGCAATAAACATACGAAAGGAGACGATTCAGATTCCATAGCAAACGTTTTGTGTCTCAGGTTATAGATTAAGAAGAGTAGATAAACAATATACCATCACCTTCGCTGTATACATCACTTCACTTCGCTTCACCTACGAACTTCAACTGGAAAAAGCACATGTTAGCCACCTGTGGCTAACATGTGCTTTTTCCAGTTGAAGTTCGTAGGCGTTCAACCATATTTTTACAAGTTACCTATATTAGTGATTACTACAATACAAGTTGTTAAAGTTCACATTTCCATCAATCTGCCTAGCCTTTTCCCAACTATGTTAGGGTCGGTTTCCAGTCTAACCGGTTGCAGCTGGATACCAGTAGTTTACATGGAGTGATTGCCTATATATCTGACCTCCACAACCAAGTTACTGGGTAACCCGATACCCCTTGGTAAGGCTGGTTGTCAGACAATAGGGCATCTGACTACCCGTAACGACAATCAAAGATCTACAACTGAAAGCCGGGAACAATCTTAGCGTGCTTTCCGAAGCACGGCGGGTCTTGATATGTAATGGATGATCACCCATCCACGAACCGACCGCGGCAAACATAGCTTAACCTTCGATTGACCCGGGTGGCTGTTATTATTTAGCCACGAGTCCCTCATATTTATTACTACATTAAACTCAAACTCAAACTCAAAGCATTTATTTCAATTAAACCATTTACAGGCACTTTTGAATTGTCAAGGAGTCGGTCAGTTAGAAATATGAAGCTAGTTGCCCATTCCAAAGCGTAGTAGGTACCTATGGAGAAGAACAGGCAAGAAACTCCATGGACACTCTTTTAAATTAAATTGATACATAAAGATTAGTACAAAAATAATGTTGAAATTATAACCAAATGTGAGGGCGATGTAAAATAAAAAACGCGTCCATAGTAGAAAGAGAAACAAAAACAATTTCTAAATAAAATAATTACAAATATGCCGAGGACGCTAAGAGGTGACCAGTCCCAATAATATAATCCCATATCCCATATTTATTACTACATTATAATCCCATATCTCATATTTGCTCATTTAACCATCCTATACGGGTTCGTCGGGTGTCGGTTTGCCTCCTTCTGGGTTAATGGTTGATCTTTGCGTTATGCGCGTGAACAGGTGCTGTTTTTGGTGACTGGTCATCTTACTTCGATGGTCCTAGTTTATCAATTTAGACTTCGGGTTACAGCTATAGCTATACACTGTTAAATTTTGATTGTTTTAATCCCGTGGAGGGTCGATCCGGTGCATGAAACACTGTCGATTTGTAAAGATAAAATTAAAAATAAAATTACTTTTTCTTTTAAACTCGAATGTTTTCTCGCATTAGTGAAAAAACAATGCGAACCATTAGTAAGTACCTACCATTCGAAACTCATTTCGTACCATAGGATTCGTGTGTTTGAGGTAAATGACATTCAAAGTGAAAAACACTAATACTTACAAACCATTTCACAAAAGACACTTACGCGCAGTCCACGTGGACTCGCAAAAATTTGCCAATGCTAGACCAAACTCCGCCCCCAAACCCCATTTGATTGGCAATGCATAAAGCGCGGGCCCCCTGTACCCCGCGGCCCTCGCTCTAAGGAAGGACAGCACATCATGGACATAAACAATTCAGTTTCTCTAAGACGTCAGACGTCAGTGGCGTATTGTTGTTTACGATCATTGTCGCGCGAAAATAATGGCGTCTCGTAATTACGCGTTCCCATGGTGCATTAGTAACTAGAACTTTTTTCTTTTCAAATCGTAAATAATTTTGATTCATCATTTTTATGAACAATTAATACGAGGGTCATTCAATAAATACTTAGCCTACAAAAAGTAAACGAAAATTTTGGAAAAGTGGCAATGTAACAAAGTCTCCTTTTAGTCGATACACTTAGCCCAGCGATGCTCCAACTTTTTTAACCCGTCCGAAAAATAGTTTTTGTCAAACTCTGCAAAATAGGCCTCCGTGGCGGCGATGACCTCCTCATTCGATCCATATCTATTCCCGGCGAGTGATTTTTCAGATTAGGAAACAGAAAGAAGTCACAAGGGGCCAAATCTGGAGAATACGGTGGATGGGGCAACAATTCGTAGCGTAATTCGACCAATTTGGCCATGGCAACGGCAGACGTGTGAACCGGTGCGTTGTCGTGGTGAAACAGCACTTTTTTCTTCGCCAGATGGGGTCGTTTTTTCATTAATTCGGCTTCGAATTGGCCCAATAAATCGGCATAGTAAAGCCCTGTTACCCTTCTCGAGGTAATCGATGTAGATCACACCTTGTGAATCCCAGAAAACGGTGGCCATAACTTTTCCGGCCGATTTTACAGTTTTCGCCTTCTTTGGAGCACGTTCCCCGGTCTGGATCCATTGTTTTGATTGCTCCTTGGTCTCTGGTGTGTACCAGTGGATCCAGGTTTCATCGACGGTCACAAAACGACGCAAAAACTCCGCTGGATTCCGCTTAAACAGCGCCAAACACGTCTCCGATGTGGTCTCACGGTTGCGCTTGTTTTCTGGTGTGAGTAAACGCGGCACCCATCGCGCCGACAGCTTTCTCATGCCGAGTTCCTCGTGAAGAATATGATGCACTGTTCCTTCTGAAATGCCTACAGTCTCAGCTAGCTCCCGAACCTTCAATCGGCGATCTGCCAATACGAAATCATGGATTTTTTTAATGTTTTCCTCCGTAGCAGCTGTTTTCGGTGCACCTGGACGTGGTTCATCAAAAACCGACGTACGGCCACGTGCAAACTCGTTGAACCAATTCTTGACGGTGGCCATCGATGGAGAAGAGTCACCGTACACAGCATCCAAGCGCTCTTTGATTTCGATGCGCGTTTTCCCTTCCAAAAATAGGAATCGAATCACCGAACGATATTGCTCTTTTTCCATTTTTGTAAAACCGATCGACACGTTCGCTTCCATAAGTTGTCAAATTAAAACAAATGAAGGGATTGGAATGAAAATTTGAAAAAAGAATTAAAAAAGAATGTGCTACACTGCGGTAAAACTCTTTTGAAACTACAGCGCCCTCTGGCGATGAGGCTAGGTACTTATTGAATGCACCTCGTACGTTATCGCGAAGTGTAGCGTGTAGCCCTAAGTGTTAAATATATCAGAGGTGATTTAGGTATGCAACCGAACTTTTTTTAATTGGTGTAATTAGTGACTAGAACTTTTATTTTTCAAATTGTTGTAAATCATTTTGATTCCACCTTTTTAAATACGCCATAACTAGCAGGCCTGTAGGCATGTACTTATTTTTACATTTACCGCTTTTAGCATAATTCTTTAAATTTTATTATTTCCCGAAACCTAGGCACGAAGTAATTATGACGGTCCTCGGTCCTAAGCCCGTAAAAGTATGAAGAAAAATTTAAATTCATTTTATTTGTTTACATGAACATCAGCTGTGCGAGTCAATAACCTAAGCTGAAAGAGCGAGCGGAGTGTAGATAGTTAGGTACGCACCGACGACGACACTACTACGTTACTACTGGTTTCATGCATTTTGCGAATATTACGTTATTACTTCTTATTTTTTGAATTTTAAGAGATACAATGCTGTGTAAGTCGTTTATGAATTGTATTTTGTGAGTTAAAACCACCCGTCCAAGGGATTAAAACGATCAAAATGCAACCGTGTATATAAGCGCCAGGGCACGTCCTTTATGCGTGGAGGCTTTTATTTAGGTATTAAGTTCTGTTTATGTTGAGTTGCTGAGTACATTTTGAACAGTCTCCTTTCGACACTCATTCAATGAACACCCAAGAACTGAATTATTTTCACTATGTATGTTGCCTTCTTTTGATATATCAAATCTTTATTGGTATTGCAGCCAAGAGGCAAGCCCAAATTACGCCTATCAGGCTATGGGGTAGAATTACAGCTGAAGAGTACGGAGTACAAGAGTCAGGATGACTCAACACCAAAGGAATCAGAGGACGGAGACTCAAGTGCTCAACCCTCCGAGGAAGAAGACGAGAATGACCCTCAGAACCAAATTGATGGATTCAATTTTGGAAGGCTCAAGTAAGGGTCACATACTTTTTTAACCGTTGAGCTGGTAATTATCTTGCCAGTAGTTTACATACTAGCATTTAAGTAGGTTGCTTATTATTGTGCAAGTTACTGGTTAGGATGTTCGAGTAGATGTTTTCCTATTACCGAACCAAAAGGACTCTTAAGACTAGCGCAGATAGAGGCGGGCCGCACCGCGTTGCAAAAATCCTCCTTCACTTTCATACATTTTGTATCAACCATCGCGCACGACTGGCGAACCATCGCAATGCGTAACAGCGGACGTAAAAATACGCCTGTCGAATGATCCGCTAGTGCGTTAAGGCCCGGTGCGGCCTGCTTGTAGTGTGCGATGGTTAATACAAAATGTACGAAAGTTCTGAAGGAGAACTTTAGCAATGCGTTGCGTTGCGGCGTGGCTCGTCCTAGTGTGCGCATCCTCATTGCACTGTACTGGATACGCTACAAATTTAAATTCGAATCTTTCTGAAACAATTACTGTGATGTGGCGCGGCCTGCCGCGACACCTAATGTGCTTTGACGCAATTTTGCAATGCGCTGTGGCCCGCCGCGGCTGTGATCTGCGCGTAGCCTTAAGCTCAACTCTATAATATAACTTCTATTACACAGGAATTTGTTCCCTGGCCTCCGTTCGCCTCTGGAACGGTTCCGCCGTCACTTGTCGGAATCAAACGAAGAGCTGGAACCTTTGAAAGTATGGCAGATGCAGGCACTGAGTATGCAAGCCGCGGTGGCCGTTGTGGATGCTAATGATGCGGGAGGCGACGAGTCGCTCAAAGTGCTCACGTCTATCGCCCAGAATTTCCCTATGCAGGTAAAATAAATACTTGATGAAGAGTAGTGAGTAAGTGAGTGAGTAAGTAGAGTAGAGTGGACTGTTGAAGTTATCTTACGTATTCAGTTATGACTTAAATATTGATAAAAATAAAAGCAAGATGGAACACAAGATCATATTCGTCATTTGTTTTTAGACTAAATCACTTATCCACGTGAATGTTCCTCGTACTTTCCGCGAAGAGGTGTTGTACAACCAAGACCTGTGGGCGTCGTCGCTAGGGCTTCGCCCTGCGGAACCTCTACTTCTCGTGTCAGGAGCGCAGTATGATGCAGAAGAAGTCGATGTAATGGCCCTGTTGGTCGCGTTGAAGGAAGATATTGGACCTATGAATACTTTACATGCACTTGGTAAGTTTATTACTTACGTGATTTCACAAAGTTTATCGATTCAACCTGAATTGAAATAGGGGTAGTGTGCTTATTCAATGGCGAATGAGACGAAAAGTGGTCGCTTTTAAATTTTCCGTACAGCTACTTTATGCCAGACATTTCTAGTTGGAATACAATACAATCGACTAGCATTTGATTCGGATAAGTATCAATTGGGCAGTAATTCGACTCAATTCAGGAATCGTTCTGTTAGTCCGCAGACGTATAACGCAGAAATAAGCGTACAAAAATGCACGTAAACACGCGCAACATACGCGGCAACTGTACTTGGAAAGCACGCGTGACATGTACAACTGTACATCGAAAGCGCGCGTGACATGTACAACTGTACATTGAAAGCGCGCGTGACATGTACAACTGTACATCGAAAGCGCGTGACATGTACAACTGTACATCGAAAGCGCGCGTGACATGTACAACTGTACATTGAAAGCGCGCGTGACATGTACAACTGTACATCGAAAGCGCGCGTGACATTACAACTGTGCACCGAAAGCGCGCGCGACATTACAACTGTGCATCGAAAGCGCGCGCGACATTACAACTGTGCATCAAAAGCGCGCGCGACATTACAACTGTGCATCGTAAGCGCGCGCGACATTTCGGACCTGTTTTCGTCAGTCACTCTTATGGCACTTTTTTGTTTGGAACACATTCTTAAGGCTACCGGACCTATAAAGAGTTCGCTAAATAATTATGCTATTCTATACAGGCCTATCCAAAAAGCTGATCAACAAGCTAATGTCCCTCGAGTTAGGCGAGGCCTACACATGGGAGGAGTATGGCCTGGACATCCGCGACTCATCTATAACCTGGCTCAACGACTTGGAGGCTGACGAACGGTACCGTCGCTGGCCCTCGTCGTTTATGGAACTACTGAGACCTACGTATCCAGGCATGCTGAGGAACTTGAGGAGAAATATTTATAATTACGTAAGTATTGTATAGAGAGAAAACACCAATTTAAAAAAAAAGTGATAAGTACACTCGAATTACGAAAACGGCTATGACATACAGACACGTTCAATGTCAATGTGTTACCAGCAGGCTTAGCACGAGAACCGTAGAGAACATTTTTTTCGGCGGAAGTGTAGACAAAAACACTTTTTCGTGTAGACAGTCAACAGTTTACTACCGAGAAATGTAGACAAGCGATTTTTTTTCTACAGTAGAGTAGAAATAGGAGGCTAAGCCTGCAGAGACGTGCGCTGGACTGAATAATGCACAAATGGATTGCTGCATCAGCCTAATTTATTTTTGAATGTAAAAGTTGGACTGTCACAGATTATGTTATGACCACTGATAGTAATTTAATTAAAAACTGATTTGTCGAATAGGGCAGTTTTAGGATAATCTGCTAGATCCCCCAAACTATCTGTAACACCATTTACGTTTTACTTTTCTAACAGATAATAGTCGTAGACCCAACATCACCCGCGTCTGGGCCTCCACTAAAGCTGGGTGAGACGTTACTGAAGCACGCCACACCCGTGCGAGTCGGCCTTGTGTTAGCGCCCAACACTGACAACCCGGTGCTTGAAGCCGCCGTCCGGTCCGCTTTCAACTACGTCGCGCAGGAGAAGAACTCGAACAAGGAAGCTTATTATTTCCTTACACAGGTTTGTTGAAGTTATATATTCTGTTAAGTAAAAAAACACGTTTACCACTACACTTATTCTAATAGATGTAATTTCATTTTTTTCTGACTCAACATGCCTTTAATAAGCTCTAAATAGCATTTGGCATGTTTCATGCATCACTTTCTTGAACAGTGTCCAATTGAATTAAAAAATGAGGAGTTTATTAAATATGGGTTCAAGTTTAAATCTCCGTCCGCACTATAGTATAATTCGCGATACATTTTTGCGACGTTTATCGCACATCGGATTTTTTGTTTGTTAGTCAACCTATCGAAAACCACAATATGTAGTAAGGATTAAATAATTAAAATAAATTCTTGTGCTCCGATTAAGCTGATAATATTCTCGTTTTCAGTTATTACAGCCGCCTGAAGATGAGAAACTATCAATAGAATTTGTGAAGAAACAGCTGGCCAAGTATACTAATTTCAATACTAATATTGATGACATACTTTCTGAAGATTCGGAGTACAACTTTGGAAGACAACTGGCTGATGAGTTTGTATCGAAAATCGGTACCAACAAGTATCCTCAGGTATAGTTACAATAATTTACGACATCTAAATGCTGAATAACAATGCAATTTTCACTTATGACTAGAACTTTGGTATAAATTTAACTAGAATATTGGTAGAAAATGGAAGGCTTCCTTTATTTCGATGGATCAAACTGAACAAAGTCGCAGTTTCTGATAGGAATAGTTTTTTTATACTCAAAGAACTGGACTTAACACGAAATCCTTGTAGGTATTGATAAACGGCGTACCATTAGTGGAAGAAGGCCACTCCCCTGTGACGTCATCAGTGGAACTGCTAGAGGAGGCGCTAGTGACGGCGCTGTCACGTCACACGGGACGTCTGCAGCGCGCCGTCTTCCGCGGAGAACTGTCAGACTCTGATGACGCGTTAGACTACCTTATGAAGCAACCACATATTATGCCCAGGTAAGTTACTGACTACTATTAGAAAGCAGTGATGGAACAAAGCTGATATAACAATGTGCGTTGTAATACCAATTTCAACCGTACGCAGAGCAGCTAAAGTTGAGTTTCAAAATTCGTAACTTTGTTGATGATCCACCAGGGCCTCAAGTCTGCTATTACAATAGTGTCATAATGGTCTGTTCCGATCCTCATTAATGACGCCATTATATTAGTAGATTACCAAACTTGTCAAAATCAACAATTATGAAATCAATAATAGACCATTCTGACACTATTGTAATAGCAGACTTGGGGCCCTGTTCGATTGTCTGAGCTAACCATTTCAATAATCAAACGTACACTGGCCGAACCGTAACTTTATTTCGTTATACCAATTTCAACTCAATGCAGAGTCCTTAAAATTCACTTTCAACTGTCGTCAACTTTGTCATTCTGATGGTCCAGCCTATATCATGGTTTAGTTCTAGATCATTTTATTTGTGTGTATGCAGCTATAAGGAATACTCGTCGCGAACGACGAACCCTCAGTACAAGGTGTATAAGTCTCTTATAGAGACAACCGCGAGAAAATTCTGGAGGTATCTGGAATGTCCAGTTCATGAACTTGATGTAGCAAAGATATTACTTTCTATACCGCTAGATTGTAAATACCTCGCAAATATGTAAATAGTTTCCATGTACGTTAAAATAAGGTGGTTTTTCTTCTTACTTGTCACAAATTGATACTTTGACCACCTTTAAAAAAACACTTCTTATTTATCAAATAGGTTTACAGGCTACTTCTGGCAAGTATGTTATGACAACTTTAAGTATACGAGATTGAGCCAAATGTTTACTGTTTGCACAATTTAATTTCCGGTCCGTTTTTCATAATCACCCTTCTAGATATTTGGTCTGCTCGAAGCCAGCTAACACACTGCACAAGTTCCTTTCTTACAAGACTGCAGTTATCTATAAAATACCATTTTTTTTTCAATTTCATTCTACAGATTGAATCGTCGTATTTTGGGCTCAGATCCGTCACAGTACCTGGATTTGTCAGGAGTTGCATCGTCCAACGACTTATTCGCCGAAGACAAAATACATAAACTTATGCATTTGACAGGTAAATAACGACAACGTTAATCGACGCATAATTCCTTTTTGCGTAAAAAAAAAATACGCCTGGGGTTATAATATTGACTTGAATAATCTCCTTAGGACGGGACGCGCTAGCAACTGCTCTACCTCTTCTCAAATACTTCACAAAGTCAGGAAAAGTGGAAAAGTTCTCGCAAACTATATGGGTAGCGGGCGATCTTAACAACAAAGAGTCCAGGGAGTTACTGAAGAATGCTTTGACGTTCATGGTAAATATACAGTCCTCAATACGTATTCCCTAATATGTCATTATATTGTACAGGTCCCGTATAGTGAAATATCAGTCATCATTGTTCCGTTGCGAAAACAGATTTAGGTTTTACTGAACTAGGGATAATTTAAAATTGCTGTATGGTGCCTAGTAGATGGCTTTCCTATAAAGAAAAATATTATGTTATCTGTGAGAAATCGAAAAAATTAAGAATCTTTACCTACAGTCGAAGAGCAACTAACACGTTCGGTTCCCAACAGAAAGATTCCCGCGGCGTTCGTGTGGCGTTCATTCCTAACGTGGACGGTTCATCCAATGTGGACCAGTCGCTAAACAAAGTAGTGTTGGCTGCATTGACCACGCTGGTGCCAGCTGAGGCCACTGTGTACATGTCACGACTGCTGGAAGATGAGGGCTGCCACGAAACACAGACCTGTGATATCTTGGTGAGTAACTAGATTTTTTGGAATCCTCTCGAAAACGATTGTGCGGCAGTTGATCTATCTGCTGAACTGGTTTTTAGCTGACCTTGTAATATAAGTTACTTACTTAATAAATATAAGGTTTTGCTACAAAAAAAAAAGTCATTTATTCAAACTAGTCTGAGAATCAGCACTTTTCGGACGTCAAAATTACATAAGACAGTTCTCCTAAACGCCCACCCTTCACCACTTCCTAGTGATTTAGCTACACTGATTATTATTGTTTTTATACCTATTTAATAATTTTTATCCTACTAGCAACCCGTCCCGGCTTCGCACGGGTAGCAGAGCATGTATGCCAATTTTTTTCTTTTCTGTCTTGGTGTCGTATTTCGTGGAGCCCACACGGGGTTAGATTAAAATGTAACTAATGTTCATCCTACTTGGAGATTTTTTTATGTATTTTATTTCCAATCCTGCAAATATTTGAAGAGCTGCAAATATTTGGAGAGCAGTGGTAACCCAGTGGTAAAGGCCGCGACTTACGAATTGTAGGTCGTAGGATCGAACCTAGACAGGCGCTTTACTTTGTGTAAGTTATTTCATCACCACTGCCCTTGAAACGGTGAAGGAAAACATCGTGAGGAAACCGGCATGACCTAGAACCAAAAATTTGAAGACATGTGATATCTATCTACCAACCCGCACTGGTCCCGCGTGGTTGATTACGGCCCACTCCCTCTCACAGAGAGGAGGCCTGTGTCCCAGCAGTGGGAATATTATAGGCTGATTATGTAAATATTTAAAGAAGTAAAGAATAGATACATAAACAAACATGCTAAAATATTTATTTGTGTACAACATACATGTGACTGTTTCTAAATTACCCTAGGCTGATAAAATCTTCGTTTTTCCTAATTTTGTTAATATTAGTGTTGAGGCCGGTTTCCCCCTTTCGAATCACAGAACCGCTTTCGCATGTCATTAGCGGCCGTTTACATGACGCTGTCATTATGATACTTAAAAAAACTTGTAAACGGGCCTTACAATAATTAAAAAAAAAGATCATATTTCAATCAACATACAACCTGACACTGACGTGCAAATTGCATAAAAAATAAAATAATTTGAATTTCGCGGGCTACCTTAGCGCATCCCCCTTAATGCCGATCCACATTCCACCTATTTTGGGCATGATACCTCTTTTCCAAAATGTACTCAGACCCCATAGTCAAAATTTTTCATCTTGTACGAACTTGTGCACGCTTATCGACTTGTTGAGTTTTTAAAAAGTACAACAATGATACTTCCTACTATAAAATTAATCATTCTTATAACAAGTTGGTACACGTAACACAACTTATACGGTATCTTGAAAATTTCAAATAAGAACTAGTTTTTTCAATTAAAAGGGGTCGATAACGACCACTTTGGGAATCCTTGGTTTAAATCATCGTCTTGAAATATCACTACGCGTTATTTCGTACTGCAACTGTTGAGTAACAAAATACGATAATATTGAATTTGCTGTTAATCAATAATTTTCTGCTCTTATCTAAAATATTTTATAGAAAAAATTATTATCTCTAAACAGCCGGAGATAGTCCCCGCACTAAACAAGTACGAGTGGGTACTGAAAGCGTCCCGCGTATTATGCGCACGCAGTCTCAAGCTGCGGGCGGGCGGCCACGCGTTGATCTACAACGCACGCCTCATCGGGCCGCTGCACCAACACGAGCGGTTCACGCTTGACGACTTCACGCTGCTTGAGAGGTACTTATTTTTTTCCTGTCTTTAACAATGCACCTGCCATCATATCTCTCCACCACCTTTGGTTGACTGGTACAGAATTTCTAACTCGCGTCCTAACCAATAGCGGTCATCGCGCGAGTACGCGATCGTTTGTCTATTTATTGTGCAGAAAGTTAAGTAAATAAGTTATTTTATTTACAGTTTTTAACATAAAGTATTATTGCTAAAGAATCATCACCATTTCAGCCGAAAGATGTCCACTGCTGGACATAAGCCTCCCCTAAAAATAATAAGTACACAAATGTATATTGTTACGAAATAAATGACTTATTTATAACAATATCATTGTTTTTATAGATATAGCAACATAATGTACGCCGACAAACTGTCAGAAGCCTTGGACACTAAGAAGAAATCAAGAGACCCGGACAGCATTATTTTCGAAGATGATGATGAAGGTAAGAGAACATTATAGCTCCTAACATAGTGTTTTACTAATACATAAACTGTGAAATTTAATTTGTAGAGTCGCCTAGTCGGCTGAATTTGTTAGGCCGCGAGGGTCACGCATATGGTCTGTTCCAAAAGTATCTGATGAATGTGTAAAGTGTAAACACAGCCTGTTCTGGTTAAATTCTTACGCATTCAGTAACTCATTCAACTGTAACTAGAACATGGGCTCCCAACAGGAGGGGCGCGCGTAGAGTGACCGACACAGTAGCGCGTGGAGTAACAGCTGCAAAAATAAACTTTATATTAATTCAGTTTTATTTCTTTGACATAATAAAAGTCCAAACGATTCATAATATTTGCTGCTGTTAAATGAGCTTTAGCTTTTATGCACAAGTCGACAGAATAAGTTTTCCCATTTTTGTATGAATGGTCAAAAAAAATCCGACGTTTAAATTTTCGAGCTCTTCGCTCGCTCTTGCTTACTCATCATTCTTGATCTTTTCTGCATAAGTAGACAAAGTAAATCGGGGGGCGTAGTGATTTTAAAAGAAAGTTTGGGGCTGGGGACAGCATTATATTAAAACTTTGGGAACTCCTGATCCAGAAGATTTTAACTTTATATCTCGCCACTTTTTACTGATATTATTATTAAATAACATGATTATATTGCAATAGCAAAATTGTCAACTTAAAATGGGGTAATAAAATTAACTTCAAATGTTAAATTAAAAACATCTTTAAGGAGATTTAAAATTAGAACTTCCAGTATTCCAATAATCAAATTAAAGCACTTGATTTGTAAATGACACAAACAATAGGGTCTTACACCCATTTTTGAAAAGTGTCTTAATTAAATTCTATAGTGCTATTAAGCCCAAAAAAAATCACAAAAGTCTTATTCAATCGATAAGTGCCATAAAAATGCATTTAATATTTTACATTTTCAAATTTCGCGCGTAGGTTGACGAAAACGCTGGACGCAGTGGACGCCATGTTGCTCTGTGGTGATGACGTCACTAGGCTATGAAAACAAATGCGCTTTTTTTTGTATGATAATTGACACGTTTTTGTTAACATAGCCGTATGACGTAATAACATGGCGGCTACTATTTCATGGTGTTTTTTAACAGATTAGAAAAACTGAAAAAGTTGAATTGAATTTTAAAATTTATTTTGTTATTTTATGAACTAAGCAACATTTTCGGACTTTTTTTGCCTAAACTATATCAATGATATATTTATAGATTTTTTCTTGTATATAGTAAAATACCCTTTGGCCTATTGGCACCACAGGTACGTTCACTGATCCATTTGCTTACATTTTCATCAGATACTTTTGGAACAATCTATAGTTGTTAGTCAGCAGGCACCCATAACATTCAACTTTACCTGAAAATGTTGTAGAAAATAATAATTTTTCGGTCTTAGCACAGTATTCACCACTGATATTTATTCCAGACCTCGACACCAAGGAGTTAAACTCAGAAGATCTTCTGAAGGTGATATCGGTGGTAGCAGCACGCAGTCCGCGCGTGCGCACTACATTACCGACTGGTCTGAGGACCGAACATTCGCTCGTTGATCTGGCTCCATTACGGGAAGATGAGGCTGCTGTAGAGGTATGAAAAGCTGCTGTTTATTTGCCAATCTCACATTGTTGTTTAACTGGCAAATACTTTGCTCTCGGAAGCTCGAATTCGCGAACGTGCACGCCCGGGCTCTTTGCTTTAATACATGACTTATAAAATAGCGTATCCTTAATGTACGAACATTTTTTGTATCGTGTTTCAGACCAATAAATTACTTTGACGTTTGACTTTGAAAAACAATAAATTAGTTTCGCGCTGTCTCGCCCGGTAACACCTACTACATTTTAAGGCATTTGAAACCTGTAAAGCGTAGTGAAAACATGCTGTAGAGTTTACTTTTTCCATATATCATTACCGGTGGAAAAGATAAGGTAATATTGACCAAACAATATTGCTACCACAGATAATAGCAGTACTAGACCCTGCATCGACTGCAGCTCAACGCTTAGCGCCCTTACTGCTCGTCCTGCGACGCGTCGTCAACTGTCGCATCAAGGTGTTCGTCAACCCGCAAGACAAGAACTCCGATATGCCGCTCAAGAGGTAAAACTTCTATTTATTAATCGTCTTCAGATTTTTTTTTCTGTATTCGGCCCGTATTTATGTAAGTATAGGTAAACCAGGAAATTTATGCTTCTGTAATCAACGTTTTTTAACACGAACGTCGCGCCACAGAGTAACCTCCCACAGAAGCAAAGCATTCATATATTGCGCGTTTGTAAGGTATTTTCCCTCAGTCGGGTTACCTGCTCCTGTCGCATCTCGTCATCTGTCGCTCAATAGTTTTTCTTTTTTTTGGAACTGCATTGTATTGTTAATCTATAATTTTCTAACCACAGTATTGCTAATAAAATAGGCAAATGCTTCCATGGTTGTTACAAATCTATATTAGATCTCAGCATCTCATGTTCGTATTTCCGCAGATAGATGCAGGTAGATGATTACAGAAGCGCATACTTTTCCTGGGATATTTGTATGTGTATTCGCAATTTTATACTACACAATCAATTTTTTTGTTTCTTTTGTTTTTAATTTATTGGTAATATTTCTTTGAAATAGCGCCCATATTACATCTTACGAATAATTTAATATTCTATACTCTTCCTCCAGTTTCTACCGCTACGTGCTAGAACCAGAGCTACAGTTCACAGCATCAGGTGCCTTAACCGGTGGCGCCCTCGCGCGGTTCGTCCGCTTACCTCACGCGCCTCTACTGTCTATGGAACTGCGCACGCCGCCCAACTGGCTCGTCGAGTGCGTCAAATCTGTGTACGACCTCGACAACATACGACTGGCTGATGTTGATACGTTGGTGCATAGGTAAGTGCTATTAACTTTTATGTTATATACTCAATTGCGTCCAAACCGAGCTATGTCTGGAGTCATCACACTATAAAAGCGGGTTTTTACCACAGAACTAATTCACTGCATCTAAAGTCATTTAAAATCCTTGTTGCTATTACACATTATGACAACGTAACCAAATATCAACTTTAGTGCTGTCAAAATGTGGTTAGTTTCAGACCTAAGTTTAGTATATACTAGCCTTAGATGGGTAATGTGGTAATTAGGACGAGACCAAAAACAAATTATACCAGTGTGCGTGTAATGTGCACGTGTACGAGACAAATAGTGCTGTGCTCACTAGCTGCTTCAACTTCGATTATCGATATTGATTGCAGTGTCTTCGTATCTCCTGGTTTGAAGCAGATGTGGATAAAGTGAAAAGTTATCTTAATTTTTAAAGAAACAATAATAAAACTACAAACAAAGGAAATTAAAAATTCAACACATTTGTGTTGAATTTTTAATTTCCTCCAAAGAGAACTAATTTATTGTAAATATGTGGTAAGTTTTCCTTGGAAGTATTTTGCAATTTTGTTTCGTACTTTATTCTATTAATAAAATAGTGTTCGATTATCAGTTTTATTAATAGGTGTTTACGGTTGGATAATGCTGGTTGGCAAATCATACATAAGAATGTCAAGCATGTTAAAAAAGTTTTAACAGGACACAAGACATTCGTTTACCATTTATCGAAACATTTTATTTTATATTTTAAACATATTATTTTTTTTCCTTTTATAAACTCGTTCAGACTGTATACTAATCTCACAAACATTTTGAACTGAGATGACGCCTTCTAGCCATATCATCTTTCACACAGTCCATCTATCGTTTCTTTGTTCATCCTCTACTCTTATAGCCATCCACATTCATACACAAAACATTCCTCGCGAAATTTTCCGCATTCCTCTGCATCACATGCCCATGTTTGAGGTGTGATGTTTAATGTATTTATCTATTCAAACAGTGAGTTCGAGTTAGAATACCTTCTCCTAGAAGGCCACGCGTGGGACACAACCCTAGGTACGCCTCCTCGCGGTCTGCAACTAGTCCTGGGCACTCGCGACAGCCCTGAGCGCATGGACACCATCGTGATGGCTAACCTGGGATACTTCCAGCTGAAGGCCACTCCTGGCGCCTGGTTGCTGAGGTTAAGACCTGGACGATCTGATGATATCTATGAGATTGTTGGGTGAGTTGCATCATATTATAACAATTAGAATTCAATGCAACCTTTTTTGCGAAAAACATACTTAATGATTTATGGGTAAACCTAATTTTTTTACAAACTATGTACCTATTGGCAAAAAAAATATTTCGCTATTTTTGTTCAAATCGATTTTATGTGTCAACAATCGATACCGAATAGATTACCAATGCCAATATCTTCTTCCACACAGCCACGAGAACACCGACACCCCAGCGGACAGCAAAGATATCCAAGTGCTAATGAGTTCGTTCCGAAGCCACGTGGTTAAGCTGCGAGTCAGCAAGAAACCCGACAAGCAACATCTTGACTTACTCGTCGAGAATGACGACAAAAACTCCGGCGGGATTTGGAACTCTATTGCTAGGTATATAAAGTTTAAAATATAAAGTAAGACATACACAGCTATAATTGACAAAGTGCTCCAGGTGTTAACATAACTCAGTAACAGATACAATACAGCATGCAAGACTCATGGATAGGTCGCAAGCTATGAAGCATGCATGCATGGAATAGTCGTCTTATGGTGGGCACAGATATGTGAAATGTAACATACGTTGAAACGAACATAACGTCCAAATATGAGCAATGCAATATGAAATGTAACAACATAATCAGCCTATAATGTTCCCACTGCTGGGACACAGGCCTCCTCTCGGTGGGAGGGAGTGGGCCGTAATCCACCACGCGGGCCCAATGCGGGTTGGTAGTTATCACATGTCTGCGAATTTTTGGTTCTAGGACATGCCGGTTACCTCACGATGTTTGGTTTCCTCAAATGTAACGCATGTTTGTATTTGCCTTGTTAAAGTGTTACATTAAATGATGCATTGCGTATATTTCATTTCAACGTATATTAGATTCCGTGCTACATTTCGAATGTGTGTACCCACCATTACACAAATGTAACCTTTTGAAAAATACAATTAATTTAATTGTTTCCCTTGCCCTCTTACAAAGTCAACAAATGAAACGCATTCTCAGCTCTTTCGGCGGCGGTGAGGAGTCGGAGTCACAAGAAGAGACCATCAACGTGTTCTCAGTGGCGTCGGGGCATCTGTACGAACGGTTCCTACGTATCATGATGTTGTCCGTACTCAAGAATACCAAGTCGCCCGTCAAGTTCTGGTTTTTGAAGAATTATCTTAGTCCTTCGCTCAAGGTAAGATATATGCAGAAAAAATATGCAAACGCAAATCACGTTAACAATTTCAGTTTAACAGCGCCTTTATTTTATAGACTGCCTCGTTGGTCTTTTTTTTATATATTTTTTTTTTTGTGGGTAATTATCAAATAACTTTTCCCGCTCTGGGCGGAGCGGGAGGGTGTGTCAGACTCTTACTGACTAAAACCCACCCGTATTCCTTCCGTTGCCTATGTTGCCAGGGGCCTCGGTGACCCTTTAGTACCTTCCCGCGACCCCGGCAGGCCTCGTTAGTCTAGTGGTCGCAAGCGCTACTGCTGAGCATAAGGTCAGCTGGTTTCAATTCCCGGGTCGGGCAAAAGTGACGAAATGTGGGTGTACTACAGGTACACCGCTGTCTAACCCTTCGGAGAACACAAGCGTGATGTTGAGTTTATTTTATAGCAGTAAGCGCGGACTTCATATTTGAAGAGTTACTATAGTGGTTGATTGGTCTTCATCATCTGCCTGCCTTTTCCCAACTATGTTAGGGTCGGCTTCCAGTTTTACCGGATACAGCTGAATACCAGTATTTTACATGAATAGAATAGAATAGAATTTTATTTTGCAAATATGGGTAATACATAATGTTCTTAAGATTACATTTAGCCCAGCCACATTTTACCAATCGGCATGCAAACATTTAAAATTATTTATATCACTATTATTACACTTATTTAGATCAATTTATAAGTTACTATTCTTAAATCATTAGCTATTAAAAATATATGTTTGTTTTAAAAGGAAAATATAGATCAGTATCATAAAATTATATATCATGTCATTACTATTACAAATATCATTATTATTACAATTCCAAAATCAAAATGTCAGTAATCTCAATGTCAACTATAAAAATGTTAAAAAAAAAAAAAAATAATTTAAAAAAATCCAGATGTCACAAATTAACAAATATTTTTTCTCCAATACGAACTCAGTTACACTGTAGTACGTTTTATCTACCAAAAATTTCCGTAATCTACTCTTAAATTGTACTGTATATAAACTTTCCAACTACTCGGTAATTTATTGTAAATAAATGAAGCGCATGGAGCGACTGCCTATCTGACCTCCACAACCCAGTTACTGGGTAACACGATACCCCTTGGTAAGACTGGTTGTCAGACTTTCGAGCTTCTGACGACCCGTAACGACTGTCAAAGATCTACAAATGACAGCCGGGACCAACGGCTTAACGTGCTTTCCGAGGCACGGAGGGGTCTTGGTATGTAAAGATGGTCACCCATCCACGGACCAACCGCGGCAAGCGTAGCTTAACCTGATCGATCGACCCGTGGGACTGTTATTACTTAGCCACAAGCCCCTCCACCACCGCCACAGTTGATTGGTACCAGTTAAAATATAACTGATAAGTTGCTGGATGCTATTGGATGCCAACAATGAACTCTTATTTACTAAAACTGGTCGTTTTGTAAAAATTGAATAAAACAAAACAAATTAAAAGTAATTTAAAACAGGTTCTCGATCAAATCTCTTTTTACAGATATTTTAAAAAAGCCTTCTTTTTTTTTCGGATCGTTTTTGACACTATCTCATCGTATACTTCCCTCCCTAGGACATCCTACCATACATGGCACAAGAGTACGGGTTCCAGTACGAACTAGTTCAGTACCAGTGGCCGCGCTGGCTCCAGCGACAACGCGATCGACAGCGCACCATCTGGGGCTACAAGATTCTGTTCCTCGACGTGCTGTTCCCGCTGCACGTTAAGAAGATCATCTTCGTGGATGCTGACCAGGTAATCATGCCAATAGCAAACACTTCAGTGTGGGAAACAGTCCGGTCCTACTGGGCATCGTTTACTCTTTCCACTATGCGTTGCTATGACGATGCATACCAAGTTTCTAAAGGTTTCCCTTGTCGCACATAAAAAGCCATTGTTCGCGACTGAGCACTGAATTCTTCCCTTAGATTACCACAGAATTTTTGAAAGGCGTAAGCTCTAATACAATGTGTCGATTTGCATCCTCGTCAAATTCAAGGAGGTAAATATGCTAATGATTCTATACACGAATCAATAATAAAATAAGTAGGTGTTTTTTTTTTTCTAATTTTCTGAAATCGGCATGTGTGGGACACACATGTTAAAACGCGGCCCGTGTACCGCACTGTAATTGCCCTTTTACACACACACTACCGCATACGCAACGGGGTGATTCTGTTTTGTGAAAGTGGTGTAATCTAAAATACTGTCAAATTTAACTAAAATACAAGTACGTATATTAATACGTATTTGAGCAGGTATCGTAATTTTATTTGATTATATATGTCTTTCATAGCAGTCTCCTGAAATTTGACGAGGATGCAAAACGACACCTTGTATAATTTTCCATATCGCCTGCATAGGTTTCACCCTAAGTTTGACTTGATCATAAACATTGTGTGGCCCAGATTGTTCGCGCCGACTTGAAAGAGCTGGTTGAATTGGACTTGGGCGGCGCGCCATACGGATACACGCCGTTCTGTGACAGCAGGCGAGAGATGGAAGGGTTCAGGTAAGAGTTCATTCATTAACATCAATGCCGCAGCAATCCATTGTCTGATATAAGCTTCTATCAGACTGAGCTCGGACTTTTTAAGCTTTTGTCAGGTCTTAGTTACTCTGCTGACTGCATTCTGCTAATATATACTGACCAAATTCTATCTTTGATGACGACCCTGCTATTATAAGTTCATTCGAGTAAACCATCAAATGTCTTGAACTCCCAACCGACGCTTCGAAACGTACCACCTCAAAATATAATCGATGACCGATCGATTTACGTAACCCCACTGGCCATGTGCCACACTAGACCGATGTCATCAATAGACCGATATTTTATTGTTATGTAACACGCCAGGTTCTGGAAGCAAGGCTACTGGCGCAACCACCTGCAGGGCCGCAGCTACCACATCAGTGCGCTGTACGTGGTGGATCTGAAGAGGTTCCGCCGCATCGCCGCCGGGGACCGCCTGCGAGGGCAGTACCAGGCGCTCAGCCAGGATCCTAACAGCTTGTCTAACTTAGGTAAGTGTTAATAATTTACAGAATTACTCTTCAGTTTTGGTATTCATAAAGAAGTAAATACTTGCTAAAAAGTGCAGTTGTTTTGATTTATCGCTAGAGGATTCAAATAATTACTAGTATCAAGGATATTGATTGATTTTCGATCTAAACAATTGTAGTAGCTATAAGGATTTCAAATACATGTTTTTATTTATAATTTTAAAATAATTCGCTTTAAAGTTAATAAAGAAAATAGATAAAAATTGACCATCCCCCTTATCTCCGAAACTGCTGAGCCTAATTTTTTTTTTAATACTGTAAGGCTAAGAACTCACGGAGCGGTTTTGTCCCGTGCACGCCGCGGTGCTGGAGCTGCGGTTTTATTTCTGAACTCATGAAACCGGTGATTAGCGCGGTCAGCCGTCGCGGTTGAGATCATCGCCCGCAAACTTGGCGGGCGATGATCGCAAGACGGGCGGTTATTATACAAGATTTCTGTACCCCCCGCCCCGCCAGCTACTGCGGTCGCCCGCCAAGCGATCGCAGAGCGCGCGGGCGCAACCCACCGAGGCGGTGGGTGACTGCCGCCCGCGCGATTCTACAAGTTGCCCGCCGGTGCCGCGGGACCCGCAAACAACCGCGCGCGCCGCGAGTGTAAAACGCGTCGTGAAATGTGCTCTTACTTTTTGCATATAAATCTAAATCCTACAAAAGCTGCGGGCCCGCAAACGCGGCGGGCGCGGGTGAAAACCGCTCCGTGAGTTCTTAGCCTTATATAGCTATAGATTACAGGAAAACCTATAAAAAGTCTATGGTCTCAAAATAACATGGTGAATCACTCAATATTGTGCGTGCAAACTTACATTTCGAATGTATAGGGGAAAGTGTTTTTCAACTACAACGTTAAGTTTGTTCTTGGAATTAATTCATCCCAACGGAGCCCTTCATTGTGCGTGGTCCGACACGCACTTGGCCGGTTTTATTATTTTCGGCGGCCATTAACGAAACTATATATTTAACTATGAATTGAGAAACTAACATACCAAACGAAATTTTGTATGGTGGTAAAGCATTAAAATCAGTCCGAGCCCAGTTAAATCAATTTATTCTTTATAATTTTGATTTTTGAGATGGGATTTCAGAGCATAATTCGAAACTTTAAGTAGTAGAGCAAAATAGCCAAAGGACTCGTGACCTTGATTTTGGAAGAAAATAAAACTACGTTTTATGTTTTTTGAAAAAGCTTCTGCCTGACGCAGGCATCCAACCCGAATTCCTTAGAAAAAGCACCCTGTGTTTATATACTGAGCGATAGTGTTGCGATACGGATCAATATCTAGGTCGGGGTTCCTTTGACCACTTTGCTCTACTTACCCATAGTTTCGGATTTAGCCCTAATGTGCCTGCCGGGGTCACGGGAAAGTCCGAAAGGGTTACCGAGGCCCCTGGCAACACAGGCAACGGAAGGAACACGGGTGGGTATTAGCCAGTAAGAGTCTGACACACCCGGAGCTCCGCCGCAGAGCGGGAGAAGATATTTGATAATTATCAACCCAAAAAAAAAAAAAATGTGCCATCGCAAAAATCACTCTGTATAACCTAAAATAACTCAGTTCTGACTGACTTTTATGATTTACCGTGACACATTATTTTGTTAGTAATGTCATAATAATACCAAATTTTAGTTTCAGTCAGTGACGAAATGACTTGAATTTGGAACACTATTTAATCAAAAAGTTTGAACTCAATTACGCAATTCGCTTCGATAAAGTCCCAGGCGGTAATAAAAAAAAAGTGCGCCTGCCGACGCGGCATTGAACAAACAAATTAAAAAAATACATGAGAACTTCTTATTCGTTTTTCATTACTTTTTGTCAAAATATTACAGACAATTTTAATTTGATATTAATATAAATTTGTAATTTGGTTATGTAAATATAAATATTTGTCGCTACTAAAAGCATCTCTTATTTATTTTTCTAGTAGAGGTGGATGAAAAGCAGAGTGCACGGTACCAAAATTATTTAAACTCGAGCGACGTACTTTGAATCCCTCGCTACGCTTAGAATTCTACTCTAGAATCCCTCGCTAGGCTTGGGATTCTACTTTAGAATCCTTCGTTTCGCTCTGGATTCAAACAATCGCTCTCGCCCTCAATACATTATTTTGGTCCCTTATGACACAATCTAATATTTGGTCATTGTCTTTTGTGAAATAAAATTTTGAAAACATTTTTATCATCCCATCTATTCGAAAAGAGGCGAAGGGTTCCTCGATAAGTGCGAGCAAATTGGGTCTCCGGTGCACTTAATAACTGTGACAAAATGACTTTTGAATTTGGAACATTATTTAATTAAAAAGTTTGCACGCAATTCGCTTCGATAAAGTCCTGGCCGGTAGTAAAAAAAAGCGCGTCTGCAGATGCGGCATTGCAAAAAACAAATAAAAACAAAATACGTGGGAACTTCAACTTCAACATTTTGCCCAAATGTCAAATATTACAGATAATTATAATTTGATATTTATATATATTTGTAATTTGGTTATGTAGGTAAATATAAATATTCGTCACTACTGCCATGATTTCCAAATATTAATAAGATTTGTAGTGATTTTAAATACTAAATATAAAATGGAAAGTATGTGATTTGCTTCAAATGATTTTTGTATCAGGGTAGTCATGAAGTTTAAAAATTATCTAATTTGACAGTTACCGTAAAAGTACTGGTTTTTTAACAGAACAGAATGGAAAGCATGATATATTTTGTGTGCCGCGTAGTTGCTAAGTTAGTTCTCTTCGAGCCTTGGAATCTACAGATTGTCTTCAAGAAGTCTAAAGTCTATTCTGATATTATATTGTTAAATATTGCTATATACCAAGTTTGTATGTGTGCAAGAATATAAATACAGAAATATTGGTACTGACAAGGCGTTTTCATTTCACTACTAAAAGCATCTCTTATTTATTTTTCTCATAGCGAGGGATGAAAAATGTGCCACACGGTACCAAAATTATTTAACCTCGAGCGACGTACTTTGAATCCCTCTCGCCCGCAATACATTATTTTGGTCCCTTATGACACAATCTACTATTTTTTACCTGTTTGTCAGTTATTGAATGGGTTTGAAAGGTTTGAAATCTCAATGTTTTGTTACAGATCAAGACTTACCGAACAATATGATTCATCAAGTAGCCATTAAGTCGTTGCCTCAAGAGTGGTTGTGGTGTGAGACGTGGTGCGACAATGACTCCAAGACTTACGCCAAGACTATCGATTTGGTAAGTCACTGTAATAAAATGAAGTAGAAATTTTAATTTACTTGCAATATATTTATTTTCAGCCTATGCTGTCCCAGTACAGGGCAAAGCGTCACTTTCTTACTCATTCAGAAACGGCTTTCGGAATACCCATCAGGCACCTGCAACTTAAATGTAGGAAAGACAGGTGACAGCTCAATAACGGACGATTTCAAAAGATATACATATTTCGCGTCCTAAAATGCGACCAAACGATTTCGGTAGCTCGTTCTACTAAAGATTCTAGAACTAAGAACTTCAGATCACAACTACTATAATGAAAATCAAGGTTTTAGTCTGTTGTACACTAAAACCTTGAGCATTGGACGTCGTATCGCCACGAATCAATCTGCCTAGCTTTTTCCCAACTACATTGGGGTCGGCTTCTTGTCTAACCGGATGCAGCTGAATACCAGTATTTTACATGGAGCGCCTGCCTATCTGACCTCCACAACCCATTAACTGGGTAATACGATACCCCTTGGTAAGACTGGTTGTCAGACTTTCGAACTTCTGACGAGCCGTAACGACTGTCAAAGATCCACGAATGACAGCCGAGCCGGGAGTAACGGCGTAACGTGCTTTCCGAGACAAGGTCGAGTCTCGGTATGTAAAGATGGAAACCCATCCACTTACCAACCCCGGCAAGCGCAGGTTAACCTGATGGATCGAGCCATGCTGCTGTTATTACTTAACCGCGAGTTCCTCCTGATCCGTCTGATCGTCACGAATGAGAAAGGTAATGGGTAATTAATAATCTTTCTTTTATTTCTAGTGCAATAACCCGCAGACGAAAGAAGCGAAACTCTCAGCCGCCATGCGTATCGTACCAGAGTGGAGCGAGTACGACGCTGAGATAAAAGGACTGCAGGCGCGCGTGCGTCGCGGCCTGTACCAAGCCGCTGATCACGAACAGGTGAGACACTGCAGACAATGTTACACACCCCACTGATGGTAACTGAAAATAAGTAGTGTAGCGAGTGAATTGATAGTTAGTCGATACTACAGTGAACTTTATAACTAGTTACAAGATCGATATTTCTGTACTGTCAAACAGTTTTCTACCAAATTGTGGTCTGAATATTTTGACAAAAGATCACTTACCAAAAGAAGTTGGTACAGAACTTTGCAACCAGATTTGCCTCGAGTTTCTTGGTTTGAAAAATGCAATATGGGATGGTATGACATTGTGACGAGTTTTAGGCTTCGCTCAGGACACATTCCGTTAAATAAGTTTGGATTTCTGATGGGAAAAGTCAACTCTTCGAATCGTACTGAATGTGATGTTATAGAGGATGTGTATCACATCTTGATGGAATGTGTTTGTAACAAAGCATTTAGATATTTGGTACTTCACAACGCGGTGTTCCCTTTCAATGTTGGATGGTGTAATAGTATTTTGTCTTTTCCTCTTTAGGAGGAGGCCAAGTTGCTTTTTAGGCTTACACTACACATATAGGTATTTAAAATAGATCACCCCACTGTATGATTTGTACATGTAGTTAATTTCAGTTTTATAATGTGTATATTTTCATGTATTCTTACGGGGCAATCAAATATAAAAAAAAAACCTCCAATAATAAATAAATAAAGAACAAGCGAGCTTTGCAGTAGTCGCATATGATGTATAACATGTGACCACAGCATCTCACATTGGTAATAAGTAAAATTTTGAGGTTTATTTCTGTCGCTGCTCGGGAAATTATAAAAAAGCTAAATACTGAAATAATTATTAATTGTAGTGGTCGCCCGCTGGTCGAAATTAGACCCCCTCTACTTACATTCTATATAGTACTTACTAATTCCATGAGTACACTAAGTCCATGCTATTCTAAAGTACTTACTAATTCCATTCTATTAAAAGGTACTTAATCTATGCTGTAGCTGTCACTTCCTGTTATACACTTAGGAGTAATTTCGTGAAAAGGGACGGAACCCTTTTCACGAAATTACTCCCACAGAGAGCGAGAGGAAATATGTTACACATTAAAAAAAAGATCCATAGTCAGGACGGCTGCACCATCGGTAGATAATGGTGCCGATTCCCTTGTTCACAAACATAACTAAATTTAAGTTCAGCGCATCTCTTTCTTTCTATTTCATTAAGAAGAGGACAGAAGATAAATTTTAGTTTAGTCCTGTCAAATTAATCAGCGCCTGTCATTACTCCATACAAGTTTAGACGTGATTAAAAACTTGCCTACTAAAATTACGTCAACTTACGTCAAGCCGTGATTAATTTGACAGGACTAAACTATAATTTATCTTCTGTCCTTTTGTTAATGAAATAGAAAGAAAAAGATGCAATGAACTTAAATTTAGGTTAGTTTGTAAACAAGGGAATCGGCACCACTATCGATAGTATTGTACATCATACTATCAATAGTATTATTCATTATCCACTACCGAATAACTACCACAAAATTACTGCCGCTAAATAAGTACCGCTAAATACCGCTAATCAGTACTATATTGATTGCATTGACAGGTTTGTCTGGGACATACACTGAAAGTCGTTCTGTAATAGTCAAATAATATGTTCAACACTCTGTGGATCGCTCGGATAATTTCTTGTATGTCAACAAATAGAAGATTTTACGTACCTACCTAGTTCATGAATATTCATGAATGATGCAGTCGCTGCTTGGAGCGTATGGGCCGTGATCGCCGATTATGTGTAGACATTCTAATAACATTATAAAAATTGTTGCAGGAGATCGAGAGCACTGATCATCAAGAGGCTTCAGCTGAAAGTCCATCAAGTAAGTGTAATAGATAATAATAATTTCAATGCATATTCATTAAATTTAAGAACATGTAATTGATGTAAATTTCTTGTTTCAGAACACGACGAGCATTCTGAGTTATGATGAACTAAAGTGTTGATATTATTAGTTTATTCCAATTAAGTTGAATGCCGAGTTCGAGTGAATGTGTAAGTAGCTAAATGCTCACTGTTTATGTACTGTCCAGCGTTTAACGTAGCTGAAATATTCAATTATTACTTGTACTCTACAATAAGTATATATTTTCACACATTTATAATAATTATAAGCTTTTGAGCAAAACATTTGGCGGTTATTTATATAAAAATCTTATTTTATTATTACGAAATTGTTACGTAAATTCTTATAAAATTATTTGTATAAACTGTTTAAAACTACATCTTCAACTATCTTCTATCAATTTTAATTTGCGATGCCATATTGCGATATTTATCGTTCTGTAAAATATCTAAAATTATAATAATACAACATTTCACACAAATAATACTTGACTTCTGTATGCTGTAATTTTGTAGTTATTTTTCACGTCTAATTACATAAGCGATCTACCGCCATTTATATCAAATAAGTAAAAATTATGTGATTTTTTTAGTTTATAAGTGCTGGAATTTTCTGTTGAACTGAAATCCTATGATAGTGAGAATTTATTTTTATATTCTTCCCAGTAACAAATTCCAAAATTCTGTCTAGTTATAGTGGTTAAAGCTACTGTGTTTATGTATAAGGTTAATTAATGAAGCAGTCTCGAGATCTCACAAGTTAGTGAATTGAATATTACATGGTGAATGTCTTTAGATTGGTCTTAGATAACATATTCTTTCAATTTTGTCTTTTAAATTGCTCATTATATTTCATTGGTAATGCATCGCTAAAATACAATAATTTTGTAAATAAACTTGCGTCACATATATATTGACTTTCATTAACTATTATGTTTTTCCCTTCTTATTTTCAAGCAAAACCAAAATATTGTAAAATCTTATGTGTTTCTCAATTAAGAATTTAAACTTCGTGTCGCGCAATCTGGAAGTGGTCGGCAGTAGTTTGTATTTAATTTGATACAAAGAATTTTAAAATTTCTTTTTTTTTTTGTTTCTATTTGCAATTTCTCATTAGCAGCCCAGAGTCTGGATTTGTGCCCGGTTGATGGCAATAGGCTCGCCCCTATTACACGAGACTTAAACGTAACTGGCGAAATGTGGGTGTACTACAGGTACAATTCTGCCCAACCCTTCGGGGAAACAAGGCGTGATGTTATGTTTAATTCTAAAATTCTATTATCTACTGCGGCGCAAATAGGTGTGCGTTCACCTGTACCTTTCTTTGCACGTAGCGTACTGTAAAGGCTAAAGCAAATTAGGGTGGGCCGCCTCTCCAACGCACACTACAGGTGGACCGCACCGCACCTTTTTGTATAAAAATGCGTTGCGCTGTGACCCGTTGCGGCTGTAATGTGCAGTTATACTCAGCTCTGTCCTCGTCGGTATTCTAAAGCGAAATGTAGGTAGTATTTCCTGGCTTATTAATACCTAAGATTTAATATGTATATTATACATAAACTCTTGGTGTACCTTTATAATTAAATAAATTAATCATGTTCATTCTTGTCTCAATTGTTCAAATGAATCCAAATAAAACAAATGATTCTTCTAAGTACGACTTTTATTTACAGGAATTCTTAACATCACTATGTAATAAAATTATCATTTGACGTGAAACGACTAAAGATTATCGCTAAAACTACGTATAATTAAAATTACTTTGACAGAGAAAAAGTACCTAAATCTACCAGTTTATGAGTTCAATAAATACCTACTTAATATGTACAACAATGTAAGTAGTAAATGACACTAGGAATAAAAATATACAGTTAGTTTCCTGCATTAATCTGCAATTTTTTTCGTACAACTTCAATGGTACGTACCTACATAAGAAGTGGGTGATCATTAGCCCTAATATGGGGAACATCAATAATAATACTGTTAAAGCTGAATATACAGCGTTGGTAGACTACATTAAACATTTTAATTCACTTTATTGTCGAAATATTAGAAAATACACGTTAAGTTACGTTATACACACTGGAATCATGATTTCCGATATTTCACAAAATAACAGACAGTCTTAAATAAACAGGATGAAAATCTTATTACTCGTAAGTACTGTAGGATTCTCCTGAGAACATAATGCTACTCTTTAATCTTTACTTTCTACTTGACTTCTACTTCAATACAATATGTTTTAACTCAATGGCATTACATATGGCAGCTCCACTATAGTTTTCGTGATATGCCTCTCGCTTGCACACATACTCGGTACGTGAGAGGCAAATAGCATAACCGCCAAATCTAATCCCATTTGTGGATAGACGGATAGTAGATCGGGAGTATTATACACAAGTAACTTACGAAGGTATAATGACTAGTCAATTTGTATTAATCAATCTTTGGTAAAAAACGGTAATTATATTTGTCTGTTTAAAAAATTACATAGCTAGTTACGGCAAAATCTTCAAAAATGCCTAAAGAAGTAAACCAAATGGACCTAAATAAAATTAGTTTCCTGCGTTTACTGGAAAAACTAAATTAAGAGTTGCACTTATTTAATATAGGCCAATGATTCGTTAACCAAGTACTCATTTTTAAAACTTGAAATTTTGATTTAAAATGCAATACAGAAAAAATAAAATTTTTTTTGGGAAGATTTAAGTAAAGTTAATTCGTAGATGTATTGAATTGTATTGACATTTCATTATATTCTGTGACCTTTATTATTTGTACCTATTAATTTGTATATTTAATTGTATTGACATTTTATTCTATTCTGTTGCAGTTTTGTGAAATTTTGTTTTATTTTGTGTAATATGGGTTTTGCCTGAATTAAACGAATTTTATTTATTTATTTTATTTAAAGTTGGAATCTCTTCTATCCTAGCTGAGCAGTATTGCATAACAATCATCATTTCTTGGAATGGCTTTATAGCGCGGATTGGGGTGATTTTTAATTTTATTTCGTATGTAATAAACAAAAATATTGTACTTTAGTCCAAGCTCAAATCTTCGAGCCAGTTATTGTATTTTGAACTTTAATCCTACGATCGTAAAGGTCTTAATACAAAATGGACAACTATGATTCGGTTTTAGTCGGTTTTTGGACTTCAGAACCGAGTCAAGGTTATCAATTTTTTTTGTAACTTTATGTTGGTCGAAATAAAGTTCGTTAATTAAAAAATGGTTTAAACCTGCGTCTAATATAAACCGGGTTTTGTAATAAGGCCGAGTTGGTTCATGACTACTGTGTTAACACGCTGTACAGCTAAGATAAAGATCAAGTACGAAGGTTCAGTTGCAGTAGTGTTCCTCTGAGGTAAGTCGGCACAGCTGGCAGTCGACGCGGCAACACCAGTGGTAGCGGCAGTGACACCGTTCGAGCCGACTGGAGCGCACGCCGCGTCGTCCGCGACCACAGCACAGACGCCCGCAGCCGCCTGATGCGCTGCCTAAGGTAGCGTTGCATTTTCTGATAACAAACATCAATTGTAAGTACCTTTATTTAAACCTTTAATCACTCGAGTTCCATGGGCTTCCCAGAGAGTCACAAACAAAAGGTTTTAAATTGTATCTGGAGCTGGAATTTGATTGAGGAATTTGACAGAAGTGTCTGGTGAAGAACTTTGCTTATGAATAAACGGGCAAAAAATAGCACAGGGTGAATCTCTTTATCTAACGTGTAAGTTAAAAAATCCAAGAACCAGTTTTGCCTTTAATAGTTTAAAAAGGTTAGAAAGACCCGTTTACATGTCCGTGATCTTACCTGCCGCGCGTCCCAAGCGAGCCCGCAGCTGGATCCGGCTCGCAATAGTCCGGACTAGGCGTGACGTACCGCAGGCGCGGGCGCGCCCGGCGCGCGTGGCGCGCGTGCGGGCGCAGCGGGCCGGCGCGCGCCGCCTCGCCCGCCAGCGCCGCCGCCACGCGCGCCAGCGGCGGCAGCGAGCGCCAGCACGTGCGCACCGAGCACGAGCCCGACACGCCGTGACACGTGCACTTCGTGCGCATGCCTGATGATACCGCCTGGACAACATGCATCATATCAGCGAAGGTATCAACAATTTTACTTCACTGGAACATCCGCTACACAACCACTACTGTATGTGGTGGTATGTGGTATGGATGTGATAAAATCAGAAAAAAATCAAGTCTTTAAAGTTTTCTGTGTTAAGTTAACTATGATGTTGATGAAACAATACACAGATACACCTACATAGCTCTTTCCTGAGGTTATCATATTTCACTCAAGAATCAGATTATGACGACGCAGATGATCTTTAAGTAATAAATTCATTCTCTTAGTATTGTATAATTACATGGCACATGTGGGAGCACTTGGTACCTACTATAAAGCTACCATTTACTGGGTACGTCTTTAATTGACTTGAATGTGGCGGCTGAGAGTATGTCATGCTTACTCAAATGTCTCGCTGGTGGCGCGTGTGTTGGCCCATTAAGCTCCCTTCTAAATGGTTGAGCTGAATGATGCTGATCCTTGCGTCATGTTCGTGAACGGGCGCCGTCAGTAGGGACTGGCCATTTCTTAGCTGTCACGGCTTATTTAAATTTTTCAATTGTTTCTCTCTTTTTATTACGGACACTTTTAACGTGCACGTCTTTCTACATTGTTCTCACATGTATAATTTCAACATGAATGATGTTACCAATATTTTTGTAACAATATTTTCATTTAAAAGAGTGTCCTTGGAGTTTCTGGCTCGTTCTTCTCCATAAGAACAAACTATGCATTAGAATGGGCAACTAGCTTCATCTTTCTGACTGACAGACCCCTTGACAATTCAAAAGTGCCTGTATTTGGTTTATTTGAAATAAATGCTTTAAGTTTGAGTTTGAATTGAATTAATGTTTGTTTATGTGGTACCTACTAGGAATCCTAAAGTGAAAAAGTCCATCATTATTTACCTTCCGTCCAAATCGCCCGTTCATCAGGTTAGCGGATGCAATGAGCTCTCGTAGTCGTTCGAGTCGAGTTCGCAAATCCACTTGAGGATCGAACCTCGGGTCGTCAGCCGCCATTCGGTATTCAATGTTGCGATATCTGGAACCTCTATCTTCATATTCGTACCTGGACACAAGAAAATTGAAGTTTTATTGTACGATTTTACCACCGGATGAAGTCAAATTAAATTGCGTTTTGCTGGACATTGGCCCCAATTACACCGTATTATAATAGGGTGAAAATGCGTTCAATACACTTTTGCCCTAATGCATCGATTTGGTGAGCATCGTGCAAAAACGCTTTTATATACGCTAACCTCGGTCTAGATCTGAACCTTTTCCGTGTTGGTCTTCCTCGTCGCGGTGATCGCGGCAGACGCTTCCGTCCGCGACGTCCCTTCTTCCGAGTCTTCGGGGCCACGCTGGTATTAGCTGGCGCCGGCTGGTCATCCACTAGGATGACTATGGGTGGCATCGTGGTTGGCGCCATGGTCGTTGTAGTAGTAGGTAAGTCTGTGGTTGTCGTCTCTATTTCTAAGAAGTTTTCCACCTTTCCCTCTCGGACGTCTATTTCGTGCGCATCCAAAAACTGCTTCGCGAATCTGAAAATAAAGATTTGGATTTTTAACACGCAATCTGAAAATATTATGTGTAACTGTAGACTAAATGAATATATTGTTTGTTATATTAATAAAATTGTAGTGTAAACATTTCAACTATTAACAAATTACTCGAAATAATACCTTTCCGCCCACTGAAAGTTGTCACCACATCCACCCCACTTGAACCTCGCATGTGGCTCCGCAGGCGTGATCTGCGCTTGCCGAGGCGGCCGGGGCGGCGCGCGCGGCGGGGCGGCGCACGAGCAGGCTGGTAGCGAACCCGCCGCGCATGCGCGAGCCACCGACCACGTCAGCGCAGCCGCAGACATCGCGTACACGTATGCTTGCTCGCGAGTGCCTGAGAATATCGGAAACTTGAGTTTAGAACTGGAAGAACAGGTCAGTTTTTCTTTAATTACTAACAATGTTGGTTAAAAATAAATGGTACTCCTGTTAACCCCACCAACTAAGCTAATAATATGCTTATGCTAGTTAGTAGCACCCATTAGTTGAGATTAGAGAATCCAATCCCGCATCAAAATCGCGATCCCGCAAGCCTGCGGGATTAAGATCATAAATCCCGCGGATCCCGCGGGATTTGCGGGATTGATTTAAATTATTATTATTTTTGTTTCATGTAATTTAAAGAAAGAAAATACACACAAATATTTTTAATTATTCTTATCAACATGAAGCAAAGTTATCACTTATATTATAAATTAAATATAATGATGTTTAAGACAATACAATATTCACAATATTTCACGTTTCATATTTAGATTTTTATTTGAAATAGAATATATTCATTTGTTTTAGAGGCATTTAAAATCAGCTTATTTTTTTTTGAAAATACTTTCGAAGAAATGATAAAGTATCCAACGTTTCATCTTTTAGATTTGATCTTATCTTGTTGCATAAATAGCCAGCGGCGGAAAAAGCACGCTCGGCTTCCACACTTGTAGGCGGAATTGACTTTACATAAGTATAAACAGCTTCCAAATACTTCCCCCTATTCCCTCCACATTCAAAAAGTGTCATCTCACGTTTCAATATCAAATCAATTGAATTATCTCGAGTGGGTACACGCACAGCAGCTCTAGACTCTGCCATCCATTCAGTACGGAGACTGCGCTCTAATTCTTCTTCTAGTGTATGTGAAGGCAGATTCGATAAAGGCATGTCTTCTTCACTGTCATCATCTTGCTGGTTTTCAGTTTCAGGTTGCACGTCTGACATCAGTCTCTCAATTAAACACTTCATTTCAGTTCTTAGCGTAGCTTTACTTGGATAAAAGAATGGATTGTCCTCTACACTTGCAGACCTTGAATCTTTTTCTAGATATTTTTTTGGATTTTCCAAGTAAAGCAACACAGCAGTTATTGATGTGCGGCGTTCTTTTATCCGGCGAGACAGTGACACAACAAGTTCCTGGCTTAACCTGGTGTTTTGTAGATTCAGTTTATTAATCATGAAACGCAATGTGGTTTCTGCGGTAATTAATGTTGCATCCTCGCGGCATAAGACGTTTACAGCGAGCTTCACTGGCTCTAAAGCTTGTTCAATATGAGTCAAAGTCATATATTCTTCGTCTGTGAATGAAAATGAAGATGATGTCAGTTTAAGGTCAATAAGTGCTTTAGATATGCAATGTTTGACTTCGTTGAACCTCGACAACATTGATGCGAGACTGCTCCAGCGCGTTCGGCAATCTAAAATAAGCTGCAATTCTTTGCCAAATTCTGCTTTGATGTATTGTTGCAGCAGATCATTTTTTACAGGAGATTTTGAACTAAAAACCTTGACAATTTTTCTCACTTTTTGAATAAGTTCTCTGTATTGTGGTAGCACTAGCAAATCTTCTGCTTGGATTTCTTCCTCTACCGAAAAATTACCTTGCTCGTCGTTATCATCTTCACTTTCATTATCACTCTCATTATCTGGTCTGTTTCCGAGTACTTCAGCTTGCATTTCTTCTTCTTGTTGTTCTTGTCTCTTATTGTACAGAACTTCAAGTACAGCGAGTTGCAATCCATGTGCGAAGCATAATTGGTGGTGCGCTGATAATAATCTGCCAACTTTCTTCATGACGGCTGCACCATCGGTTGTCGCTGCGATCACATCTAGATTTAGGTCAATTTTAAAATCCTGGAGTTTTTTTTCAAGCGCAGTTACACAGGCTTCTGCAGGAAAACGTCCTTCAATTCTTACTAGCCCCAGGTTCCAAATGTTCGCAGTCGCAGCTCCACCGGTAAATAAGTGAAGATTTAAATTCAAATAGCGGCGATTTCTTAAAGATGTCCACTCATCAAAAGTTAGTGTGAAACGCTTTTGCAATTTTTTCAGTGTTTCAAGTTCGCCGATAGTTTTCTTTCGAATGGATGCTCCGTAGGCCATCACCATAGTTTGTATCGTTCTGGCAGAAGAAGGCAATTTGTGGCCTTCCGATTCAAATAATTCGCGCAAATCAATTGACGTGATGAATTTTGAGAATGGGATTCCATCTTTTGCTACCATTCTGCACACTCTTTCTTCCATAGAAACTTTTTTTTCAAATGGGAAATAATCTGTTAATTTCTTTCTTTTCGGTGGGACTGACACTGCCGAAGTTGAAGCACATTCGTCTAAACGTGAAGTAGTTGAACTAAACGAGCCAATTTGGCTTGCGCTGCTCGTTTCCATTCCCGGTGCTGGATTTTCAACGCTACTGCTGACGCTGACGCTATCAACCAAGTTCAAATTCATGTTATGCTTTGTTCGCAAGTGGGTGTGAAGGCCTTTAGTAGAGCGAGCAGAGATTTTTATAATAGCAGGACATAACTTACATTTAGCGGTTGATCCATTTTCCGCTCTTAAAAAATGTTTCCATACTTCACTCGAGCTTTTATACTCTTTATAAACTAAATTGACACTCATTTTTAATAATAAATTGTATTTTTTCACTCGTAACGTGCTCTTAGCACTTTGATAACTTGATAATAAAAAATAATAGTCCTGTCGTACGTTACGTAACCTTTTCACATCACAAGTAAGACGCAAATGACGCAATAACATTCTTTGACACTTGACCGCGCGCAAAGGTAAATCCCCGTGCGCCGTAGGGGAATCCCCAGTCATAGAGTACTGGAACTGACATTGATTACGTTCCGTTCCGTCCGATAATAGTTCCGATCATCGTCTGAGCCTATTTTTCTTACTTTTTTTCAATCCCGCGAACGTGCGGGATCCCGCATGAGTAATCCCGCATTTTTGATTCCGAAAAAAGGTGCGGGATCCCGCATTAGCGGGATCCCGCGTTTGCGGGATTGGATTCCCTAGTTGAGATCCAACTCACGACTTCCTCACCCGTTAATAACTGTAGATTTTATTGCATATTGAATTACAATCCTGGTTATCTCCCAAAGTAATATTTGTAGGTCATTGCTGTTAAACTATTGCAAAAGCATAATGGGGTCCACACATAGATCGATCTCTGATATCGGTGGCACTGTACTACTTCTTATCGGGAAATCTGTATGTCTGGTTGCTGATCTGTTTAACCTCTTGTGGAAAAAAACGGAACCCTTATAGGATCACTTCGTTGTCCGTCTGTCTGTCTGTCTGCCAGTCTGTCAGTACAGGTTACCCTTTATCAGGAAGTGGTGCATTGTTATTGAACTACTTAGATACCACCCGTTGCTTACCGCCTATAAGTCAGCACGTCTAAATGCCAGTGAGTTTACCGTTAGTTTAATGATGGAAAGGGCGTCCTCAGAAAAGTATTGCGGTTGCAAATACAATTGAAAGCGCGCTTTTATTTCGGCCCTATATACTTAGAAAGTGTCAGTGAAAACTGGCATAATACTGCTAGTTACACCCTACAGGTGTTTAAATAGAATTAAGATATTTATATTATTGACCTGCTGTCAAACCCTTTGACTTCGAATTAGACAAGTGTTTAGTAAACTCGCGTGTTTTTGGGCACCCGCGCGCCATTCGAAAACTTTCGGACAAGCAGTCGACACTTCGCGACGCTTACAAAGTAAATATTTTACAAGTTTTCTCCAGTCGATTTTATTACTTACCTGGTTGTATAGTACCTAGTCCAATTTATCATTTGACTATTAGGTACTACACAGAGTACAGTATACCTATTCATTAATCAAACAATTTATGCGTCCACACTGTTGAGATCCTAACTATCCTATCCTAAATTCCTAACTTAAATATAGAGTAGGTATTATAAATGCGATACTGAGTTTGTTTGTTACACTTTCACGGTGGACCTGCACCCTAATTGCGAGACACAGTTTGATTCAAAATCCGAGAGTTTTGAAGCATATTGCTAATCCATTGATTCATAACAATTCCAACAATGTAAATAACGGAAAGGACGTGGGTGAACTGTCAAAAGGAAATCAATTGCGATCAATTGTAATTTTATGTGTGTTATTTAATTGCCCCGCTGGGTTAGGACATTAGATACTCATACCCAAAGATTCTTATCCCGGTAGTATGTTCCCGTGTTATAATTCCCGACCTCCACGCGGGCGAAGCCCCGGCAAAAGCTAGTAATTATATAACACTGAGAGTCAGCAAATATAGTGCAGTACCATAGAATATGGTAGTAAGTACCTCCAGCTAAACGGCCCGATGTTTTGACTATCAAATCAACTTCGACCAAATATTGTTCGAAGCTTATCAATATCGTCAGCTGTAGCCGGTTAGACTGGAATGGATGGTGATGATCATAGATAGACCCAGCTAGGTCATTCATATCGAAGAGCTTGAATTTCAGAATGCAATAAACTGCATTGTCAAGGCTCAAGTTGCATTGGCAAGACGGTAAAGATAACCTCTGCTAAGTTGTGTCAAGCAAAACTAACCCGATAGATATACAGGGTGACATTGAAAACATGCGACAAATCGAAATGGGAGATTGTACTCATCATTATGAACAACTTTTACTAAGGGACCAAAGCTACAATCCAAAAAAAAAAAACTGCTGTCCCCTACATTTATGTTCGCAATACGTCATCAAAATGTAGGAAAAGCAGATTTTTTTTTTTTGGGATTACAGCTTTGGTCCCTTAGTAAAAGTTGTTAATAATGATGTATACAATGTCCCATTTCAGTTTGTCGCAAGTTTTCAATTTCAACCTGTATACTCCCTACTTTAATCCCAAACCCTTATACAAGTCTTGTACCGATAAGCACTTTCCATCAAGAGAATCGTTTTTAATTACAAACGATATCAGTGCGATAAAGCCCGCACGTCCTTAGCTGAGTTAAACAATGGCATCTGACGGGCTTATCACACAGCACATCGGCAGCGCAGACCGCGCGTGAGTCCACAGCTCACGGTTATCGCTGAATGACGTACCTCCCCCTCCCACTGCTACCCTCACTCGCCACCCCCCGCGCCCTGCACGCTTGATTCATGCGTGTAATTAAATCTTTTGTCCGTCTCGCTGTACCTCGACCCTAAACCCTAACCGCTGATCGCATTGTAAGACGAGCTTTCGATCGTCTTTCTAATTTAACAGACTAAAGATAACTTTCATGGTTTTCAAAAGAAAAGCTTTATCTCATCAATAAGGATTCGCGAGATTGATTTATATTCTTAACTTTGTACACTTTCCCGATGAAACTGCCCTCGAGCGCTTAAAGATATTGTTTAATTTGGGAAGTTCTGATTCCTCGGTAGTTGCAGTTTGCAGACATAAAGTTTAATGAAGTATATAGATATTTCAATAAACTTTACTTTACTTACGAAGAAGGAAACTGGGAAAATTGTCGATCACATATACCTAACTGAAAAAATATTTTTTTTACTTTTTGTAAGTACCGAAAAACAAATATAATTATCGGCTTTCGATGCTGAATGTATATAAATGTAATGTATACCAAACATTTATCTTACCTATATACCTATGTAGTTATCGAGATGTAGATTTGGTCGTCATAACTTTATGGCTTTGCGAGCTGCAATTCAAGACGATAAAAATTGCCCGAGTTGAGGCTTTATTGAGGCGTGTTCCGCCTTTGATGGCATTGATATTATAGATAACTTAATGCACCAGAATTTCAAGTAGACAGATTTATTTGATGGTAACCGTAAGCTTATCTACACAGCCAATGACAACCTGCAAGTGTCTGAAAATTTGTTGATGCCGAATCACATAAAGCATCACAAAATAAACCTCAATATCGCTATATGTTACTTTACCTACAACCTGGAACCTGTAAACTCTCATTCCTATATGACAGGACCTTGACATTCCCAGAACCGTACTTCCGATCTTAAATCATTTTCAGTTTCCTACCCCGTGGCAATGTAGAACTGCCCACAATATAGCTTGACATGTACCTCGCCCAGCGTGTTCTTAGGGTAACGCATTGAATTGAAACGCAACGTCGCGATGTCGCGGGCGATCCTGCGTATGTACCGGTATATTTTTCGCATGTAAAGGAAAACGTCACGGAAACCAGCTCATAACAAAATCAAATATTTGCGATGCCGTGACACCGGCGATAGGCAATTTAAAGCTGTCACGTCGAGCATGGATGACGGATGTCGTGGTTATTTCCAGTGCCAGAAGCTTCAACAGCGATTGTCATTTGACTCGTTTGTTAGGTAAAACGTTTCTGTTTACCTGTAGCTGTGTAGCCCGCCTGAATTAACCTGGAAAACCTTTAGGTACTTTGACGTGTAACTAAACTTACTACACTGAAAAAAAATGAAACTATACTTTTTACTGTTGTTGTACAGTAAAAAAAAAACGTTTCAGGAAACTTATTTTTATGTTAAAATAATTGATTACTGACAGTGCACTGAAATGGGCAAAAACATTAAGAGCTAAGAGTTATTTCAATTGGATGAACATTAAAGTTTACTGAAACAAACAGTTTCTTTTAAGTATTGCCGTTAAAATCTACTGTTATAACTAAACTGTTTCTTTTTCAGTTAGTTTTACTTCTTTGGACAATAGGCTCTATTTTTACTAACCAAAGCGGTGAATATTACCGAAAATTCTATTGGGTTTACCGATTTTTTTTTTCAGTGTATCTTTCAGTTATTTCTGATCCGAAACATAATTAACATTTGCCAAGTCAGTGACGTAAAGATAACCAGATTAGAAAAATTAAACAGTAATTATTCATGCGCCTTAGAATCTTTTGCGAAGCGACCTTATGCAAAATTAGACGGACACCTATCTAAGTAGACACCTTGGCTCTTAATGAAAAGTTATTCTTTGTTCATTGCCACAGCGGCCGCAGACTTTATTCGCTTCGTAAAACTTTTAATTAAAATGTATCAAGCCGGGAGCACTCCGAAGATTCCTAACGGTTTTGTTTGTAGCCGACAACGTTCCGTGTCAATTAATTTCCTAAAGTGGGCAGACGGACGCCGAAATGGTGACCAAAAACAATGCTGAGTATTTCGCAGTAGTCGACCGTCGGCATCCGGCCCGCACTCGCTGCCAACTACACAATGTCGCCGACCATGCTAAAACTAGAAAAACTTCCCCATTGTTTGTCTTCTTTTCTATTCCTAACTTTTAGATAGTTGTTTTTTTAACGTCTCTCTTGGAACACTGGTTGTAGAGAGCGACGCAAAAAGAGATTGGATAGCGTAAAATCAACGGAAAAGCTTGATCCTCTACGAACTTTTATGAAAGGTAATGTAGAATTTAGTGCCTTCGTGGTTTAGCACTTACTTCTGGGTTGGTTGATATTTGGTTGATGGTCTGCGACCACTCGTTTAATGATACGAAATAATATGGTTTAAAGGCTATATTGAATATCAGTTATAATTATAAGTATATAAGTATTTTAGTGATATTTATTTTAGAAGTATGTATTTATGTAAGTATATTCTCATAGTGTATAATTAAATTAGTGAATAGTTTTATTTTGTTTTTATGTATTTTGTTTTCTCTTTTACCTTACACACGTTGTCTACATCTCTATGTCTACTGTCCTATCGCAGGTATGCTGGAAGAGATTTCATTAGAAATAAGCATCACCTTTGTACGTTTTTTTCTGTTCCTTTCTTTTTGTATGTTTATATGTGTGTACATAAACTGTTAAATAAATAAATAAAATGGTAAATCTAAGCTAAATTAGCACCAAGATGGTTTGATCTGGTTTGGTTTGAGTTACGCGATTGGTAGGTATCCGAACACGTACTAACTGGTAATAGTTGCTATAATATTATAATAGTGCTGTTCGGTTGTAAATGGCGACGAAAAACATTGCCTGACCGAAATACCTACATGTCTGTGCGTTTATCTCTTTTTCATTTATTTGATCAATATTTACCTACTTACTATACAGTCGCGTCACGCTATGAGAGCCAACGTGTTGTACGGCGGCCTACGCCGGCGCTAGCTCGTTCACCGAGTTTCGTGCTGGTATAGAGTTATGAAGACATCGCGTGACATCTTCTGTTATTTAATAAGGTTCCTGCGCTGGCCGTACGATCGGCATTGGAACGATTGCTCTTTACTGTATACTCGCTCAGCTTTAATAGGGGGTAATTAACAATAGAGCATTCAAATTAAATTGAAACAATGGTGTAATCTGAAAATTTATTACCCGAGAAGTGATAAATATGTTCATGTGTCATGTAAATAAAAAGAATGGTCGGAGCGGAACGGTACCCGCGCACCGTCGCTGAAAGAAAGGGCGCTGTCGTCACGCCGGCCGCGCTCGCACAATACATCCACGGTGATTTAAAAGACTCGACAAACTTGTCTCCCTTATTTGTGATGGAACAACTTTTTTCTAATATGGACTAAAATGGCCAAGGCAAGGCGCCCAGGCTCCCAAGGCGTGGAAACAAAAAAAAGCACTGAAAATGTAGCTAGGTACTGACACTGTAAATGTTGATCCTATAGTACATCAGGTGCTGAGCTCGTATACGTTCCCTGTGTAAATTAAAAATACATAGATAAAAGGTACGCACCCGTTAGCAGGTCAGGAGTGAATCTGGGTGCAAGTTCAATGGAGGAGCAGTTCCAGCGCTCGCCGTGGTGCGCGGCCAGGCAGGCGGCGCGGGCGAGGCGCGCGGCGCTCGCCACGTGCGGCATGGCGGAGGGCTGGCGCCGGCACGCGCGCGCCTGGCCGCCCCACAGCCAGCCCGCGCGCCGGGCCTCCAAGCATTCGCTCTCCGTCCAGTTGCCTTCGCTCTCATGCAACGCTCTGAATCAAAACAATATTATCGTAACGGGTGTACTTTATTGCATTCTTTAAAAAAAAATGGGGCGAGCCAACCCTTTTAATTAGAACATTGATTTATTCGATAAATAAAACAACCCAATTTTTCATTTAATGTGTTTATTTGAAAAACATTTTACCTTTCATGACCTAATTAAATTATTCGATGGCAGTGATACGGTGGATGGTACGTATAAATATTGGTGCATTTTTTAAATATTATTTATTTAGTTTCTTTTCGTGTTCTAAATTGTAAGAGGATGATGATCCGTCTCCACGCCTCGCTGATTCGGGTCTTTGACCACGTTGAAACGCTTCACACATTTCATACAAATAATTTGGTAGAAAGTCGGAACCTTCGCCCTCTCTACGCCGTAGCACGTGGTACGCTTCGCGTAGCGTTGGTTTTGGTGCAAGACGCAACTCGAGCTCTACGGCAGTAGGAAAATGAGCAGCGAGGGAATAAACTATTTCCAAATCCGATGGCGGTGGCGTTAAATGTCGATAGTTCGATACTTTGTGCAAAAAATATTCTGACATACTGACTCTTGGGTTTCTGTCATCATATTTTCCTAGCTTCATGTCGTATAATACTGCCTTTTGTCTGTCAGGGCCCCAGAACTCTTGTTCGAAAGCCATGTAGAATGTTTCTACGTCTTTGAACTCACTCCTGAAGCAGCGGGCCCACATGAGCGGTACTCCTTCTAAACATGATATTATGAATGGTAGCTGTTTCTCCTCTGCCATTTTTAATTCGGATATGTAATACTGAATACTTTCTAAGAAATCCATCGGGTGCGTGTCTCCAACGTCGTCAAAATGTGGCCTCTTATTAATGGACGCAATAATCCAATCGCTGAGATTTTCCGATGATAAATGTATGCTCGTTTTATTTCTACCCTGTCTATCTTCGTCGAGTTCAACAATTTTTGGTCTGTCGTCCTGTCGTGACGCGGACGGTTTGTCGAACACATTTTCAGCTTTCCCCAAATTAGGGAGTGACATGTGACTGCGAAGTCTAGACGAAGGCATAGGCAGGCTTTGGTAAACATCTTCTTGGCTGGAAAAACGAACGCCGAAGCCCAATGTTGTCGGTTTGTGGATGGAGCTGCTGTACATGGAATTACTGTACATAATGTCATCTTTCTTCGGGCGTTCTGCTGTTTTCTTTTCTTTTGCAACAGACGAAGATATCTTGTCAACCATCTCGGATAGGTTTGTTACTGAAGACTTAATTTGACGTAAATCAACGAACAAACTCATCGTAAAATTCTTAAACGTTTAGTTCGCTTAATCCATCTTCAGGTTTATGGGCTGAAACAAATATAAACAGGTGTTATGATCTGTATCAGAAAAAAATAAAAGAAAAGAGTGCATGTAAGTGCATTTCAATAAAATACTCAAATCTAAAAATTAATCTATTTTACTCCATATCAAATCTAAAAAAAAACCTCGCTGACTGCATACGCCTTTCTTCGAAGAAGGTTAAAAATCAAACCATTTTACTCACTCGTTTCGTTTAAATTCTAAAGAACATCATTCTTGTGTACAATTATCGATGTCAGTCACATTTCACCGTTCATTGATGGATTTTTAACTATATTATATTTGATATTTTGATTGATTATTCTTTTACACGGACGGAGCGATGGTAGAAGTGTGTCCAACATGGGCTATTGTGTACAGACAGCGTAAAAGTTAACCATGTGAAACGTTGGTGTAGAGCTCGTGAGTGGTCCACAATGGAGGGCGATTCGTCACTGTTTGTGCACCACTGCGCCGGCTAATTCAACACGTTGTTGTATGTGCAGCAGGCAGGGTAGTCTATGAGTACACAGATCTAAGTCAATGACTAAAAGGTGCAAACGACCTGCTTCAGGGTAACAAACTTTCAAAAGGTTCGTTCACTATATAAGTCGCATATAGAATAGTAGGTACTTAAAAAACAAAGTCTACATTTATTTACTGTGTTAGAAAGATTGTGATAATCGATGTGCGTGTTCATTACGTGCATCATTTATTTAACCAATAGTCAAGCATGTTTGCCTTTCAGCGGTGCACTGGGCGGAAAAGCGTGCGTAGCAAAGTTCGTAGCAGAAGGAGCTTACGTGCGACGGCGGCGGGCGGACACTCCGTACTACCCGACTACCGCTGACTACCGAGGGATGCGACAGGCGTACTTGCCGCTTTTTATATACAGCTTACGATACAATAACTGGGTTATCGTAGACGGTATATTAAATTTCATTGACGTTTCGTCGTGCCTGCCAAGGACACGCGTTGCCGATGGTACCGATTCCAATATTATGAGGGGAACACGCTTTGTTCAAATATCTAGGTTGAATTTGTGTCATAGTTGCGAAACTAACTGTATTTGTTACGCTCGTAAAGTCAGCGGCATTATTCGTACCTAACTTAAATGCTAATCAAGGTATAAAACGAAAGTTTGTTCGTTACTTTGTATTTATGAAAAACGACTTAATCGATATGGGTAAGTAACTTTTGTAAAATTTTGAAAACATTATTGGATGCAACGTAATAGCTTATAAAACGACTGTTACTGGTCAGAATAGGGTTGGGGACCGGGGCAATTATGGCTTCAAAGGTAAGGCTAGCTGTAAGTTATTACCAAGTATACTGCAAGTTCATTATTGATGCATTAGTTCCGCGACCGGCCGCCGCTCGGGTGCGCATATCTTTGCGACCGAGCGAACAATAAACAAGCGGCCGTCCTTCCTTCCATCCTTTTAAGTTAAACACTGGCCCCACGTCCGCGATAATAATTATGGAGAATGTGTGTCTTTTGTTTCACACTGTGTGTTTCTCACATTCGGATTCTTACTTTTTCTAGGAAATCTTTGAGCGGATTTGCCTTATCAAGAATTTTTTTTAAGACTAACGAGTACCTATCTAAACAGTATTCTTTGTTTTGAACTAGCCACCCAACCTGCCTGCCTACATGTGGGTATTTCATCATCATCCTCCTTTTCTTATGCGAATTTATTTGGGGTCGGCCATCCGCATGTCTTTTTCTTCCATGCATCTCAATCAGCCGTCATATCTGTACCTATTGACCCCCTTTCCAACTATGTCATCTTTCACACAAACCATTACTCTTTCCTATGGGTTTCGGGGTCTTCCCCTATTCCCCTATTGCCAATACTTATGAAATGAGTAACCCAATGAACTTAAATTGTAGATTGCACAATTTTGACAATTGCTCAATCGTACATGGTGCTTTAAATTGTTTTTTAAATCTCAATCATAGTAGGCTTTTGTGGTGTGTCCTTTATCATTATATTAATACATGAAGTGAAAACTTTGTACCTACCCCTTTTTGCGAAAATAACGCGGACGGAGGAGTATACAATTTGGCACAATAGTTTATATGGAAGAGGAGTGCAGAAAGCTAATATTTTTATATAATATGCATTAGAAACAAATTCAACAGGTTAAATAGGTTAAACTACAGGTACACCTCCCCACCCTTCGGGGAAACAAGCCGTGATGTTATGTTTTATGTAGACATAAATTCAATTGATAAAATAAACATTATACACACTACCATGCGTTTGACACACACATAGTACCAGGGCCTCATGACTTGAAGATAGATAGGTGACAGAAGTGACAGTCTGAGCATGGAATAAGTAAATACTATATAGATTGTAAGTAGAGGGGGTCGAATTTCGACCAATGGGCGACCATTAGTAATAATAATAACAAGAACTGCAAAAACAAAAACTTTGCAAAGATTTGGCCGAATTTAAATCTAGAACCTCGAAAAGATCTTAAATGTAACTATAGAATTTTCCTACTGAGTTTCATTGGGTTCTTTTTCATTCAACTATAATTTATGTGAAACGTAGACACATTTATGAGCTTTCTTTTTTGGTGAAATAAATTATCTTCGTGACACTTAGCATACATAGTTACTGCTATTTATTATTCCTGAATGATTTTAAGCTGCTTTTTCATCAGGGCATCACTGCTACATTGCAAATAAGGGTCGGATAATCGCCGTTGACCTTGGCTATACAAAATAATGTGCGACGCGTTCACGCCGCGGCGCGCTGTTCGGCTTCATATGGAATATTTATTTTTAGTAACGAAAATATGAATATTTGAAAAAAAAACATCGAATAATTATAAACAATAAAATAGTCTGTTAAAAAAAAAATCATGAAAATATCTTAGTAGTTTGAAAGTAATATCATTAGACATTGGTGCCCATTCCCTTGTTTACAAACTAAACTAAATTTAAGTTCAGTGCATCTTTTTCTTTCTATTTCATTAAGAAAAGGACAGAAGATCAATTTTAGTTTAGTCCTGTCAAATTAATCAGCGCCTATCACTACTCTATACAAGTTTAGACGTGATTAAAAACTTGCCTACTAAAATTACGTCAATTTACGTCAAGCGCTGATTAATTTGACAGGACTAAACTAAAATGTATCTTCTGTCCTTTTCTTAATGAAATAGAAAGAAAAGGATGCACTGAACTTAAGTTTAGTTTAGTTTGTGAACAAGGGAATCGGCGCCATTACTTCCTGAATTTACTTCATAAAGTATTTTACTACAATACGTAAATATTCACTTATATGATTGATGTGTACGCGTTCTAGTTTAATTAATTAACATACATTTTTGCATAACTTACTTGTATTGTGTGAAGGCGTAATTAACAAATTTAAAAGTTACTAAAATCATATATCTGCGCCTTAAGTACGTAGACTGTAATGCAGTAGATAGCTAGACATTAGGTACTTTATATCTCATGCGAACGTTATTAAAGATATGCAAACCATACGGCAGCATTGCTTTTACAAGTTAGCTTTTTAGATAGGCTGCCTAATTATTTTCCAGGCGACTAACAACTTAAAGGGCGACTATTTGCTACAGTGAAGTAGCAAATCATTTGGGTTAGGTTAGGTTAGAACAATGACCACTAACGCGTGAAGGCGAGCGAGCGAAGCGCGCGTGCCGCGGCAGCGGCCGCCGAGCGCCAGATCCCCACGGTTGTTGGTGACTCTGAGTTACCAAAACAAAAACTCTTCACCAACCTATTATTTTTGCTACCCATTTTAATTATTTTGAAAACCCTAAATCAGATTAGTTTGTCGCCGCGTTAAACACCTACATGCCTTTTATATATTGTTCGGAACTGAACGTTATCTTGAAGAAATGTTGTCTTCAGGATAACAAAGTTCAATCAATGCGAAAATTTCATACCGCGAAAAAATTGCACGATGTAGGTAGCATACAACGGTATTAACTAAAAAGTTGGTAAAGAAGGCCTTTTAATATTTGCTTTGTATCCCTTGGAAAGCTGATATCCGTGTAATGGTGTGGGGGACAGCGCACGCGACGTCACCACTCACGGCAGCTATCATGACGAGCGGCGGGCCACGTCACTCGCCCCGCATGCAACTAACAGTAATAGCTACCAGCCTGCAAACTTAGAAACAGCTACGCAGCACGCATCCGCAGAATAGCGCAACACCAATTGACTCCGGACATCGAGTCACGGTGCTACGAGCCCAAAGCTTCCGTAATCCTACTATTATGGTTAATTCATGTGGAATGTAATTGTTCCGTTGTTGGACTCTGGCCGGGAACATTATCGCATTCGTCACGCCGCGCACGTGTACGTTTGATCTAATAAAATAATTCCCGTATCAAATTTTACGCGCCTATCTCGATCTGGTAGACAAAGAACCGTGCAGAGGGGCACAGGGTTTCGCTTTGTCATAACTGGTCGTCGGCACAAAAGACCACCCAGCATTTTTGGGTAGATCTCTTTGTGTTGTGCATGTAGATAAAATAGGCCGTCAAGTTACAATGTAATTTTTCCAATACCGAAAAGGGTCACATGTCTACGCAATAACAGGACTATAGTTTTTATTAAAAATGGCTAATATTACAATGAGCATGTCTTTGAATTAAATAAAAGGGTAGATAAATCGCCCATCTGCATACATTTTTTAATTTCCTGCTTACATACAATGTTTATGAAGTTTTCCCTAGGCTAGGCCCTAATTTCAAAAAACATCAAGTCACTTATTGTTGTACAATTTCTAGATACCGACATTTTATAAAACCTCGTAAGCCCTCGTTGTATCAAGCTCAAAAACAATGTTACCCAAGCCCAAACAAACAACGCCAAAAATGTATTTAATTAAACATAAAAACACCATTGAATTTTTGCACTGTTTGCGCAGTCTGGTACTTTTAAAATTGTAAAAAGAAAACATTTTAAAACATCGTCTAAAACCCGCAATGAGGCAAAAAACCCGTTTGGGGCGCAATACAGCTGACGCGGCTGCAGCGGCGCGTCGCTGATTCCGCTTTAATGATGATTAAATGCTGTATGATTGTCGTGGCGTGTGTAGCCGCCCCTGCGGCCACCGGGCCTGCATCGTAGCGCAAGGGAAGTTTGAAGGAAACTTTAACCGTATCGAACTTCTAAATGTAAATTTAACTAGTGCTACATAATTATTATAAGACCGACAAAAAGCTCCTGTAAAGCATTGCAGCTGTAGGAAGCCCCCTTGCTTCGAAATGAACCTAATACCTACATAATATTTTGAATACCTTACACATCCCAGCAGTTTTATTACTGCTAAGCTCATTTATGATCCAATCATTCTGTACATGGTTACGGTAGATTTCATTTATTCCTTGGTTCCCCCTTACGAACTTTAAATGACATTTGCTACGGCAATACGAGTACACGCAACAAATTGTGGAATTGTCAAATCATTTCCAAGCCCACATCCACTACGGTTGCCTACACGAATCAGCAATTCATTCAATCAACAATTACATAGGTAATGTGAGCGAAAGATCACAATTTGTTATAATCACTTACAAGGGCCTTTCCTCCCAGTCTCTGTTAACTGCTACACTCCATTTCACCCAGGACAATGATACCCTAATTATGAACCATTTGACACACGCACTCACATAGAAAGTGCCTAATAACTATGCGTAATCAAGATGTACAATTTCAATTTGGTGAATGTGCGCACATAAATGAAAATTTGCAGAATTTATATTCATATGAAATTCGCGTTCCAGAATAGTAATAGCACATTAATATGAGGGATATCACAAACGGTATAAAATGAATACTATACGGGAATATCAGTGTAATTAGGTACGTAGTATTTAATGAGTTTCTATGCCAAGCACGTGTAAGAGAAAGCCATTCGATTTAAATGTAGGTAAGTGGGCATCAAGGAGGAAGCCGGAATAATTGAAACAAATGCAGGGATTACTCAACAAATTGTCCAATACAAGGGCTATTTATCTAAGTCACCGAGCTGAAACGAACAATTGTTTCATTTTATTGGTATCATTGTGGTGCACTTACAAAAATAATGCGACGACAAAGGGGCGTGACTTATCATTTAAATATGTACTTATTTTAATATTTTTGAATACTGTAAAACCTTTAAATTAGTTTAAGAAAGAGTTTGAACGGGCAATTTTACCCCTTACCCCCTCGGTAAGGGGTAAAATTGTACCCGTTCAAACTCTCGGCTTATGCAATGGAAATGTTACTAAAAAGAGAAACAATAAAATTACTATGTTTAAACGGTGTTGGAATAAATAATTACTTTTATGTAATACTCGTATGATAAATTAATAATTAAACTTGATTAATGTGTACAACATGGCTTGCTATTTCCTAATGGGTTTCCTTCTTTTAATGACTTAATAATCTTGGAAAACAGATATAAATTAAGGGTTGTGCCTCAACTGTCGTTGAATAGCCAAACGTGATATTTCGAGACGTGTTTCGACACTCATTCAGAAACTGCAGCTGCGTTATTTTAGACGTTAACACGAGGATGTGGTTGTGTGGGAGTAAAAAAGTAAAAAACATCAGTCAATAAATCTTGTCGACTAATCCTGCAAGAGAAATGAAGCAGATTATAACAAGTGTTTTTTGCAAGTTATGAGAGGGAATGGAGTGCCGAGACGTGCCTTATCTTTATAGAGAAAAAGCTTGTGGCACGCTGGACAAAACGACATATTAAAATGTGATGCCCGTACTTATGTGAGTTTTCAACAGAATTAATTTGTTGTCAGATTGTATCGTTTTATTTGTCAGTTTTGTTTATGCTGGCACTGTAAGTGTTGAAAGCGTTATGTTCTTAGTGCACAATGTGCACTCCACATGCTCCACACGTAAAAGTGTACCTACATATGCATAAGATTGGAAATATAATAAAATGGATGTTTTTATTTAAAATAATTAAGCACACTGCATGAGTTCTTTGATTATAGGCAGCACAGCGACAAGTAAAGGCGGATAATCGCATAGAGCTTTCGTCGGCGGGCGCGTTGGGCGGGCGGAGCGCACCGCGCGGGAAGTACGCGCGTGAGTCAACGCCAGCCAGACAGCGTGCCGCCCCTTCCCCCTGCCCCTCCTCTGCTGCCGGGCTCCTTCCTCAGCTATGAGCGCTAATTACTGGTATTGCCACCTCTTACTTATAACTGACTTACATGTTCTTTGTCGTTGTTTCTTTTGTAGTTAGTAATTTGTAAGCGGTGTGTAGTTTTTAGATTTTTAGGGTTCGGTATTCAACTAGGAACCATTATAGTTTCGCCATGTCCGTCCGTCTGTCCCCGGTTTAGCTCAGAGACTCTTAGTACTAGAAAGCTGTAATTTGGCATGGGTATAAATATTAATCACGTCGACATAGTGGTAAAATAAAATCTTAAAAAAAAAAAACTCACAGAACGTGGGGATGATATTTTTTTATTCTCGTCTATCCCATGGTGTGGGGTATCCTTGAATAGGCTGTTCAAAAATATTGAGGGGGTCTGTAAAAACCATTTTTCGATTCAGCGATCCGTTTGCGTAATATTCACCTTTGTTAGTCAAGTGTGTGTCCCTGCCATCTAAATGGTGGTTTTTGGAGATGTGAAAAAAAACACGGAAGTGGCATATATAAGAAAATTAAAAGGAAAACTATCACAGCTAAATAGGCTTTACAAGTTAACGAGTAATGGTCGACCAACTTACATTTGCAGTTGGAGGATTGACCGTGACGTATGTATGGGATAACATGTTTTTCAACTACAATGATAAGTTTGTTTTTGGGATAAATTAATCCCGACTCTTCAATGTGCGTGGTCCGACAGGCACTTCGCCGATTTTTTTTATATTTGTGACAGACAGCCCAGCATTTTCTTTCATCTTTTCTCTAACAAATCTGTGTGGTCCGCAGGCTAACTTCTCCGATTAATATGACAAGCGTTTCATTTCTAAGAAAGAAAATGCGATGTCTACTACCAACAATATCAACGGACTTCCGAGTCAGCTTAATCCTACGTTGAAAATATTATCCCGTATCGAATACAATTGATTAATGAAGCATACATCAAAAAGGTTGCCGTCGATACGGCCGAACAAGAAATGTGTGACAAAAATAAAAGGCGAACAAATACGGCGGTGAGGATGTCGGTAATTTATGAATTTGTCAGGACAAACTGAACATCGTCGTCGGCGTAAATAAAGAGCACCGCGGCGTGGATAAATTTGTGTCAGATCAAATGAATCGTGCACACAACGATTTGTTGCACTTATTGCCTTGTTGGTCGCTCCACCCTCGAGCGACCAACAAAAACAATCCTTCGAGATGTTGAAGAATTAAGTCGTTTGTACTCCGCCAAGATAAATTGGAGAGCTTCCATGTACCACTCAATAGTACACATGAATAAAATCTATTTCTAAACGATCAAAGTCTGCGCGCCCTCCACTGTCTGAAGTTGCGTTTACTTAATAAGTAATATGTAAGTTAGTATGTACTTACCTACCCACCCTACAATATTATGAAGCAACATTATTGCTGCAGTATAAGCACTAGCTAATAATTTTGTAGTGCTACCCATTCACGTACAAGTTGTGAACTCGAGTAGCAGCACAAAGTTGGCCCCTGCGAAGCCCTTCACATTTTGGCCGGTACTGTGTAAGTACCTACAGCGTACTAAGTTTGAGCTCCCAGCCTTTGTAGGCTTTCCAGGAAGTTGACAGATTTAGTTTAATGACGTTAGTAATACCTACAAGTACCTAAGTTGTTTTTAAATTTTTAATAATATCATGTCCTCATACCTAAAAGTAAAACCCACAGAATCGCTCCATCTTGAAAAACTTAATTTAATCAGTAAGCTTCTTTTCAATCAAGTAGTAAAGTTTTTAGAAATGTCACAGATTTATTGCTTTTCAATCAAGGTAGTAGTCGATGACATAAATCCTTCTTTTATGTGGAAAATAAAATTGCTAGAAACGTGTGTCCAGCATAGTGCAATAAAATAAATCTTGTACTAAAGTGGCTCATATTTTACCTTCGTCCGCACTCGGCAAGCATACGTCGGCCACCTACATACGTTACGCTGAAGGGGGAATTCAATAAAAATCACAATCGTAAAAACTAAGACGGCAGCCATATAAAAATACCTAAGAAAGCATTAAGAGCCGTCCCCTAATAATAGGTCCCGCCAGATGCACGGGACGGCCGCCTGGAAAAGTCACAGTGGGAACTCGAGCGAAGGAAATTATTTTTTTCGGTCTGCCACACACGGCCCTTGCTAACTCAGCGAAAACTGAGACCGCTCCTCTCACCGGAATCACTTACACGAGGACATTTTACTGTAAAACTTTGGGTATGAAAGTAATATGTAATATAAAAGTATATTATGCGAACGTTGGAAATGCCCCCGGAATTATTCAATATTGCTACGTGACTTCGAATGAACAAATTAGGAGATGTCTTGTGCTGGGCTTGCGGATTTGGAAATTACTAAGTAGGTAAAGAATTTTTAGCTCCGTAGGTACTATATCTACACGATCTGGAATATTAGTTTTTTTATACAAGGTGTTGTTTTGAACCTGCAAAACATTTCAGGAGGTTGTTATGAAACTCGTAAATAATCGTATAACAATACGATACCAAGTCAATAATCAATAATACTTTTTATTTTTAAATATTCTCTTCTTTTTTTTTTTTTTTTAATTGATTCGGGTCGAGAATCGCTAACATAATTACCTCCTAAAATGTTTTGCAGGTCCAAAACAACACCTTGTATAATAAGGTGTTTGCTTCGCTATCGAATCAATGTTTTCATGAAACAACAACTTGTCAGTTCTTATAACTTTAAGGCCCCTCGCCCACGGCGACTTTTTGTAGCGATGCAGTAGCGATGCTGTCGAACGTCCACATCGATACAGTCGCACAAGCGGTCGCTAGCTGCGTGCCCTCGCCCACGGGCCCACAGGCCCACGGGCAATGCAAAAGTGATACTGTCGCGATGCAAACGCGATACTGTCGCGCTTCTGTCGCGATGCAAACGCGATTCAGTAACGGCACAAAAATACCTGCGATCGCTACAGTTACAAGATGGACTCCGTTGAGGCAACATTAATCACATTGTCTTTTGTGCTGCTTTTACGTAAGCAGCCGAAGCGTAGGCAACGAAAGCAGCGTCAATATTGGATGCACCCATTTAATAAAGAGAGATTACCTACTTTGTGGACATCACTGATGCTCAGTTCTCCACTCACGCGCCACCTTCCCTCCGTTCTTTCCCCGGTGTCGTCCGACACGGTCGCGCGTTTGCATAGATACAGTCGCGATGCTGTAGCGCATTAGTAGCGCGTTGCAAATGCGACTAACACGCGTTAGCATCGCTACAAAAAGTCGCCTTGGGCGAGGGCCCTAAGGCGCAGATATATGATTTTAGTGACTTTTAAATCTGTTATTACGCCATCATATAATGCAAGTAAGTTATGCAAAAAATGTATGCTAAATTAGAACGCATCACATCAATTTTATATGTGAATATTTAGGTATTGTGGTAAAATACTTTATGAAATACATTCAAGAAGTTATGTCTACCCAAAGCATAAAAAACGATATTACTTTCAAACTACTTAAGATATTTCATGATTTTTTAGGGTTCCATACCCCAAAAGGAAAAGAGATCACTTATAGTCGTCTTCACTCGTGTAGTCGTGTCTGTCGGTCACAGCCGATTTGTCCGAATCTACTGGCCCGATTAAGTTGAAATTTGGTACACATATGAATTTCTGTGACCCAAACACGGACGTGTATCGTAAAAAAAAAGAATTTTTAATATGGGGGTAACTTTTGGGAGGAATATGAGAAAATAAGATTTGCAAACTGTACCGTGTGTCATATCAAATGAAAGGGCTTGATGTGAGGGTGTCATTTTTTAAAATTATAAAATAAATAGTTTTAAGTTATTTAAGAAAATAGATGAAAATTGAGCATTCCTCTTATCTCCGAAACTACTGACAATTTTTTTTTTAAATACCTAATACCTAGTTCTTAACTTATAGATTACAGGAAAACCTAAAAGAAGTCTATGTTAAAACAACTTGGTAAATCTCTCAATACTGTGCGTACAAACTTAAATTTGCAGTTGGATTGTATGGGGAAACATGCTTTTGAACTACAATGTTAAGTTTGTTCTTGGGATAAATTCGTCCCAACTACGGAATCCTTCATTGTGCGTGGTTAGACATGCACTTGGCCGGTTTTTTTTTGTTTGAACAGACTACTTTATTATCTTGTAATTATATCTGTGATTTTTTCAAATATTCATATTTGCGTTAGTAAAAATAAATATTTTCTATGAAGCCGAACGGCGGCGCGGGCGTGAGCGCGACGCGTATTTGTATGGACAAGGGCAACGGCTATTACCCGAGCCTTAAGAAAGAAATCTACTTACTGCCAATCTCAATGATTCATGCTTACGATCCTAGTCTCACTAACTAGGTACTTTTGTTTATTTATAAATGAACTCACTAACCATAGAAGTCGGTAGGTGGTACTTGTAAATAATATTTCAAAATAAAAAGGTAGTCCATTTGTTAGATTACCTCTCATTCATCATCTGCCTAGCCTTTTCCCAACTATGTTGGGGTTGGCTTCCAGTCTTACCGGATACAGCTGAATACCAGTATTTTACATGGAGCGACTGCCTATCTGACCTCCACAACCCAGTTACTGGGTAACGATACCCCTTGATAAGACTGGTTGTCAAACTTTCGAGCTTCTGACGACCCGTAACGACTGTCAAAGATCTACAAATGACAGCCGGGACGAACGGCTTAACGTCCTTTCCGAGACGTGGAGGGGTCTTGGTATGTAAAGATGGTCACCCATCCACGGACCAACCGCGGCAAGCGTAGCTTAACCTGTTCGATCGACCCGTGCGGCTGTTATTACTTAGCCACAAGCCCCTCAGATTGTTAGATTACCACGCATTATCACTCCATTTATTTGGGTCTCTTTGGTATTAATTTAATCCTAACTAATATTATAAATGCGAAAGTAAGTTTGTTTGTTTGTTTGTCACCTCTTCACGCCTGAACCGCTGAACCGATCATCCAGAACTTTTGCATACTTATACGTTGTCAGAGGTACAGAAACGGGTACCTTTCATCCCGAAAAAAGTACTGGGCGTGAGAAAGAGATGGAGCTATAAGTCCTGTATAGCTCTATCACTTTCCCACTGTGAAGTAATATTATAATAATACTGCTTTATGAGGTGATGGTTACCCCCCTGTTCCCGAGGAAAACAACAATAACGTTCTTATGACAATAGATGGCGCCACGTGTCTTTCGAATCATGATTGAATTATATTATTACTAGCTCTATTAAAAATATATTATTATCATTATAGTTCCTAAAATAGTTATTATAATAATATACCTATAACATCAAAAATTAATATATATACTCAAAATTTTCGTGTCACAGTGTTTGTAACAAACGTCCTCCGAAACGGCTTGACCAATCGGTCAAGCCGTTTCGGAGGACGTTTGAACCTATGAAATTTTGTGTGTATATTCAGTAAGTCTGAGAATAGGTCGTAAAGTATATTTCATCTCGATATTCCCACGGGATCGAGACTTACGCGGGTGAAACCGCGGGACGCAGCTAGCTGAAATTTGGAATGGAATTTGGCAGTAGGTAGAGTAGGTAGGGTAACGCGGGTGAAACCACGGGGCGCAGCTAGCTGAAATTTGGCAGTATGTAGGGTAGGTAAAGTAGGTAGGGTAGGTAGGGCACAGTGAATTATTATTGTTCTTTAAGACTGGAGCACCCAAAGCAGTTATTAACAACCTCAAATTTTCTGCATATTAATAATTAATGAGGCAGTCATAAAAGTAAAAGTATGAAAGTCATTGTAACTTTATATCAAGACAAACAATGGGCCCAGAACTAGTCCCTGTGGTACTCCATAGTCTAAAAAGTTTCACCATCTGGAATAGAGCTAATTCTGATTGCGTCTACACTGCTATGAGGTTATATTTTGTTTGACATGATACGCGTACGCCTATCTATATACAAAATGAAAATTTAGCAATACAAAGGGGGACGAAACTGTATCATATGTCTTAGTCAAGTCGAATATGTAAAAAAAACGAAACTACTAATGAATTATTAGATAAACATTAATTACATCGGGGGTCTTCAACCTTTTTGAAGTCAAGGGCCGAGAATACTTTGATTTTGTTTCGGCGCGGCGGCGGGCCGCAACACAAGGGAAATTGATTATATTCCATTTTAAACTTATAGGTAGGTAGGTAGGTAATTAATTGAAAACAACTATCATTGCAGTTATTCCAATTTTACAAGGCTAGAAACAGGAAATGATAATAATAAAATTCAATCAAAGAAATGTTTGATATTATTTACTCTTAACTAATATGTATATCATTATCTACCCCAACAGTGGTTGTTGCAATTCTCAAACTGTTTTCACGCGTTAGTGTAGTACCTGTGTCTATTTTGTTTTAATTTCTAGACATGAATAGGTAGTAAATAAATAAATAAAATTTTGTTAAGTTATTACCACGCCGCAAAAGAAGCCACCGCGGGACGCAGGCGGCCCGGGGGCCGTTTGATTTACATCATACAACTAATTTTATAAGCTAATAATAATTATTGCGATGACATTTTCGGCGTAAGATAACTAGCTTATTATGAGCCAAAAACATTAAAGTATGTACCTACGACTACCTAAATTAATAAAATTAATCTTCATTTCATACGTATCAAGTTTTACGAGACGCCAGAGGACATTAACTTAGCAATTAACATAAACACGAGCAACCGTAATATTGAAATAATTAGGTACTTAGAGCTTTGCCGAAAATCGTGTTCGTACCAAAGCTCACATTTCCCGGGATATTACCGGGTGTAATCTCGGGGGCGAATAATTGCGGGTTGCAACTGAACAACGGTGCTCATTAGTGCAATGTTCAATTAGGGAGCGTCGATGGACGGGGAGCCGACCCGTTACAACCGCTTTAAATCCTGTGGACGTTTCAAATGGTACAATAACAATGTTATTTCGTATCGTTTTGTGCTGTTGTGATGGCTGTATTGATTAATTTGCTTTAAGCATTCGTTAATTATGTGGAAGTTGTAATGGTTTGGCCTTTGTTGTTTGACTCACGTAAATAATGATGTTAATCCGTTCCAATAAGTTTTAATCTGCGGTGCTTACCTCGTTTTTCAGTGTGTATTGCAACATTAATTAATAAGTTCATTAAAATTACTGGCTTATTAACTTAAAATATTTATACACGGTAATTAATAATAAAGCAGCTTAATAACGTTTTTGTTTGCCCATATTCGACCGTAATCGCTCTTATTTACCAATTCCTGCCTACAGAGGCTTTTGCTTCTGTTAAGTAGGTATACTTCAACGGCCGCTAATAACTATTTTGATATGTATAATATAAAGGTATTTTTGTACATAGCGAATGAAGTAATGATACCTACTCGTAGAAATGTGGTCAACAATGGGCATGGCTATTTTGCTCTAATAACGCGCCGGGAGTACCGCAGCTAACGAGCATAAAATTCCGATGCCTTATCGAGAGATTAACAAATCATACTTCTTAAGCTATATTTCATTCTTAGACTCACAAAGAATTATTTAATGTGCCGTTATTGACGAAATGAAACCTGCTTGCCCGATAGTGAGTATCAACAACTGCCTATAGAATGAACTGTCTATTCTGTTCTAAGATAACGTGATTAAGGATTAGGTAATTTCATAAATTGACTGCTTATGCAAGTGCATATCTCAGAACAGAATAGACGGCGGAATTAGCCGGGAGACCGCCGGTATAGTACTCCATAAGGTCGAAGGGAGTCCATGTGCAGTGAAAAAATACAAACAAGAATCTAACAATAGTCAGCGCCCAACTTCCAAAGCAAAGTTTAAAAAGCTCAATTCCTCAAATCAGCGGCCATCACAGGCTGCCCGGTGGCAAGAGATACTTCCTTCACCCTCCTATTATCCACCAACAAGTGAGCATCTTGTAGAAAGCTGTAACCTCCCCCCGATTCACTTAGAAATCACTCTAACGACTCCTAGTCCAAGTATGAAGATGCAATGCTAATCTGTGGGGCTATTTAGACAAATCGGCTATAGGGTGTGGTTGTAACGGTGAGCAAATCAAACTCAACTCGAGGCATTTGTTTAAAAAAAAAAACAATTACAGACAATTCTGAATTGCCAAGAGGTCGGTCAGTCAAAAAGATGAAGCTAGTTGCCCATTCCAAAGCGTAGTAGGTAGGTACGCTGAATAAGAATAACGTGCAAGAAACTACATGGACTCTCATCAAAATAATGTTAAAAATATTGGTAACATCATTCATGTTGAAATTATACATGTGAGACCGATGCAGAAAGACGTGCACGTTAAAATATATGACCAGACCCTACTGACGGCGCCCGTTCACGAACATAACAATAAACTATGTACGTCTACTATCCAGTTTCTTGTAGTTGTGCCCAATATTGCAACCTAAGCCTGAGCTGCCACTGATAACGCGGTAGAAGTGGAAAGTTTTGGCCCGATACAATTACAAAATATCGACACGAAGAAACAAGAATCAAAAAATAATGAAGGAAAAGGGTCTGCTAGAAGAACTAGAAAACAAGTATGTTGCAGAAATCGTACACGAGTCTGGCGGCATGTGCGATGTAGACTGGGCAACCATAGTGGTGACAGTTCTGTAGTCAGGGTGGACAGAACTCATGGTCTGACTACCTGAAAGGCTCTCATTAGGGAGTTGGATGAAGAGAACGGGGTACCTACACCTACATGATGAGGGTTTCGTGACGGTACGTAGGAGGAGGCGCCGATCGCGAATGAATAAGAACCGCTGCGCCAAAGCTCCTAGGAGCCCGAAGCTAGCTTGCGTGTCGCAAAGACGTACACACCGGCGTACATCTCCTGCCTGCACTATACTACTAAGGCGGAAGACATCATGGAGTACGTGCGCGCCAGTAACTGCACCCCTGACCTGTACCTGACACGCCGAGGGTGCAGTGACTGGAGTCGCACCGCAACGTCAACTTCAAGACGTTCGTGGTGCGAGTACCGAATTCTTATCAGCAGGCTTAGCATGACGTTTTCTATTTCTACGAAGAATAGACACAGCTCTTTCTATACAAAGTAACATTTCGTTTCTCCATTTTTGACATCGCACCGTAGAAATTCTTCTACATATAAAAGGACCTAGACAAAGATCGTTAGAAACGAAAGACAAAATGACAGATTGTAGAAGGATTTCTACGGTGCGATGTCAAAAATGGAGAAACGAAATGTCACTTTGATAGATATATTTTTTTTATAGAAAGAGCTGTGTCTATTCTTCGTAGAAATAGAAAGCGTCATGCTAAGCCCGCTGCTCGTCGTGTCCTGGAAGAAGACTTTTAGCCACAGATCGTGGTGTTCCGTCGCTTCCGCCAACAAGTTCTACAGGACAGTACAAGGGCAAGCTAGCGCAAAGTGAAGTGCTACTAACATAATAAACACAAGTTTTATTTTATACTTTACTAGCGACTCGTCTGAACTTCTCACGTTTTTTTACGAATAAATAAAACATCGGAAACTTAACATGAATCAAAATCTGTTGTGTAGTTTAGAAGAACAGCACGGTCACACAGACAGACACGAAATCCGACTTTAACTTTAATAAGTACCTATAGATATATCTTAGTTGTTAAAGTATATTGATGTCTATGGGCCATTTTAACTTGAAATAAAAGTTTTATTATTATTTAAGGAGGTTTCACTATCCCTAGACTGGTCTCCGCCGGACTCCCGATATTTCCCAGTGGGCCATATTTAACGCATAGATGTATGGGCTATATTTAACCGGCTAGAAACTATATCGAAAATGATCCGTAGCAAGGAAGTTGACGACTGTTAGAAAAAAGTACTTCGTTACTTAGATCTCAATGTCATAAAGTTTAATAAAATAATTATTTATTAATTCGCGCTAATGCAGACAGCAAAGAAATCACGGACAAAGAGAGACTCAATAATTATTATTTGTGAAAGATCTCGAAATCAGTACCTATGACTTAGTTCTAAATAATTAAGTATCTACATAATTGCGAACATCGTAAAGTTCTTGTTTTATGGGTAATATTCCTTCAGAAATTATTGTGTCGTCATTCTTTTATAGAGCCGGCTTTTTCTTTTCACAGAGCGTCGAATTTTGTTTCGATGCAACTCATAAGTCATACCTTATAATACCTACTGAGTAAATTAATAAATTCATACAAACGCGAAACGCATAGGGAATAATTTAAGTGGAAAAAAAATGATTTCATTAGTTTTATCTTGTTTATCCCGAATATTTTTCTAATACGCTATAAAGTAAACAAATAATGTAAAACCAAACAATACTTACAGCCATCGTATCGCCTTCGTTGACTTCGGTAAAAACACAAAGAACAAAATGAACGCAATATAAGAACGCATCACAAAATAATATCGATCACTGCATTACATGAACATGTCAGTATCTCTTTTAATTAAAAAAAAGTAACAAAAGTGCGCGAAATATTTTGGCGGGAAAACGTATGTCGCGGGGCCCGGCGGGCAGCGAGTGCGGGATGAGCGCTCTCTAGCTGCGACTGCGACAGAATGCACGACGGCGACCACCTCTGCCACTCTCGGCCAGTGGTCAGGCAGACAAAACGCGCCGCCGCCGCAACCAGCAAGCATCGCCAAAGATTAAACTGCTATTTCCAGATAGGGCATTAATTGCACAGTTGAGTGTTATAGTTATAAAGTTCAGAGGGAGGGGAGTATACAGACGTGAAATCCAAAAAAGACGTCCGAAAACTTAAAAAGATTTGCAAATAATGTGTTCTATTTCCCTTGCAAAGTTTGTATTTTGCAGTTTCAATACTTTTACTGAAGCTTTGAAATTCCTAAGAAAGCGATGAACGGTCACATAATAACGGCTGTCCAAATACAGAACATTTTCTGAACCTTCAAATACTAGTGAAAATGACAGATTTTCATGACGATTTTCATGTTTTTCAATTATTTATAGTATGACGGAACGACTTTCTTGGGAAACCACAGCTTTAGACATTTCAGAGGCTCTCTCTCTACCTTGTGAGTTACTGAGGGCACACATTTCGTCTTTCTTGGCGAGCTCTAAGTACTACTATAACTGCTGATTTTCAACAGTAAATCATGTCCTTCAGAAACCTAGATGAACGCTCCTTGTCACTCCACATACCGAAGCATTCTATTAAATCCATTTCACCTTTGAATCATCTTCATAGCTTACATATCAGTAATCTATGAGAGCCGGTTCTCATAGGCACAAATATGCGACCGGTTCACATTCCCCTGAGAGTGGCGCGCGGCGAATCGGGCGGGCGGACGAACACGCGCTCCCCACGCAAGCGGTACAACCCACTTATCAATTCAGTCGAGTGGGCATTCATTCATTCATTGTGAAGCATTGTGCCTATTATGCGCGGATTCGGTGCTTATTTACCCGTTCACATGTCACTAGAGTAGTCGTCACAATAACTATCTCTTAAGCACTCACATTTTTTGATTAAAATAACTATCTTCTGCTTGGAAGGACTGGCCTCGTTTACGTTTCTGGCTTTAGCTAAGAATGAAACCCTAATAAAACATACCGCTTGGTACATTAACCACACTGTTTAAGCGAAATTCCCATGTAATTCTGCTTCTATCCCAGAAAACTCGAGGGATAAGAGCAGTATACAAGAATTATTTGGACTGCAGTAGGCTTCTTCGGCAAATCCCATATTTTCCATAAAGCTAAACAAAGTTGGGGGTAAAGAAAGACTTGTAAATAATAATATAATATAAATATCGGGACTTTGGCAAATTAGTTTTAAAATGTTATCACATGGTTGGATACTTATCAAAGTTTTTTAAAGGTGAATAAAGGAACTTCTGGCCTTTTAAAAATAAACATAGGTGATTAGGTGTACCTCAAGGACCAATACTAGGTCCCGTGTTGTAACACTATCATTAGCATCCCAAAGACACCTGAAAATATACTGGAAAGTGTTACACCGGTATTTTTCATATAGATTCCAAGTCGTTAGTGTGTTTTTATCTAAGATGCGCGTCGGCCTACTTTTTACCTTAGTGTGTTACTGTTTCCATTACAAACGAGAATATTAAATGGGAATCAACTCTAAATCAAATGAAAGTACTGGATACTTTTAATTCATACCATATATTTTGTATCGGCTATTTTTACATACATAGAATAAAACTGAAATAATATATTATACTAAAACACTGAGCACTATTTTAAATTATGATACATTGGGCACCCAAAATAAGTCTTAGGTATATGCACTAAAGTAAATAACATCAATTGACAATCCATATTATTGTTATGTAACTGTAAATACACCATTTACTCCTAAAACTATTTAACCAAAGTATTCATAATAAGGCTACAATGTAGGAATTAAATTCAAATTCAAAAATTTCACCAAATATAATTACAAACTTAATCACTAGGGGACCAAACTTGTGGACTTAGAAGTATTAAACACGCACATTAATATCAAATATAAGTTCATACGGGGTTCTGTCAAGTAAGAATTATACAATTCATCAATGCCTAGCTACAAAAACAGAAAATAGTTCATCTTACTTCTAAATCCATTTAGTCCCCACTCTGATATTGTCACGGAAACTTTAGCAAAACATAGTTCACTGATTCTTCTTGCCAGCGTATTGCTTGATGATAGCCACGCTGTAGGTGCGCGGGAGTGTGGGTCAGGCGAGATGGGACAGGTCGTCCAGCTCCGGGGGAGGGGCGGCCGCGCCACCGCGCGCGAACACGGGCTTCGCCACCACCGACACGGGAGCCTACGTGTAAGAACACACCGTCAGACATATACCAACAAATTGGGTAACTTTTATACATTTAAGCCATTTTAATAGTGTTTTCTAAGTTGACTAAACATTTTTTTTTTATTTAAACCAGTCTGTTGTGGTGGTGCTCATTTTAGTATCACCCAGTGGACACAAAGTAGGACGACACAACATTAAGGTGAATTCGCAGTGGTAGCCCGCGAAATTCAAATTGTCTGAATGTTAAAAAAAAAAATGATAATCATTAGAATCATCAATAGTCTTAGTTAAATTTCTTCCCTATGAACAAATCTATTATGGAAAAGTATGTTGTATGTATCAAATCTAACTTAGGGAGATGTATTAATTGTTATAATTCTGTAAATAGATATTATGTATTATGGTCGCGAATCATATTTTGATCAAGATACAACCTGACACTGACCTCAAATTGCAAAAAGCCTAAGAAAATTTTAATTTCGCGGGTTACCGCTGCGGATCCATCTGAAACCAATAATCTGTCTGCATTAGCACATACGACACAGTTGTCTACTCTAACACTTTCTTTTCGGCAGTTTTCAAAAGTCTGAGATGCTTCATTTTATCAAGTCAAAAAATAAACTCCCAAATAATGAACATTTAAATTAATTCAATATTCACAATTTTCAGGACATAAAACGAATGTACGAAACGAATAACGTGTGTGTAACGAATATGTGTGATGTATGAATGTGTATGTGTGTGTGTATGTTTCAATGCAGGACGTGCAAAAGAAGTTGTTCCGTTCGTCTGAATTCACCTTAGTATAGTGATTCTAATACCACCACTATTGTTGTTGATGTCAATAATAAACAGCTGTGTTGTTTTTTATTGTTGCAGTCCACACTATCGATTACATAGAAATGTAATCCATTTATATTGAAATCAGTTATATTTGTAACCAATTTATACACAGCTTAACATCAGCAACAACGTTAGCCGTAAAATATTCACAGCGCGTTTTGCATGCCACTAAAGCCTAACGGGAGACACGGTCTGTCTATTCTTTATACAAATGATAATTCCGCAAATCCCTAATTTAAACTTGATCGAAGCTTTATTCATTTATTGTTATGCAAGCAAAAAACTAATCAACGACATTAATTTAATTTTGACGTCATTTCATTCTGTTATGTCAAAATCGGAAAGTAAAAATGAACTGTTTGGTTTTACTGGAATAATAAAACGCTACAAAGAAATGAAAAAGAAAGAAAGAAAAAGTTCAAGGATTTCAGTAAAACAAAAAATGTCTGTCTCAAAGTTTGAGGAATATCAGTTTGAAGCAAGAGACCGCGTCACCCAAAGATATCGTAATTACAGACTTTACCAGTTGTCTCCACGACTGTTGATGGCAAAAAAAAAAAGAAAACAAAATGTTGTTAGCACTAAATGTCAACAAAAATATATTTCAAGGGTTTACTCTATTTACGTGTTTCCACTTGGTCACAACTCTGTAATATATTTTAGTCGTTTAGCATTTACATTCATGGTTATATAAGAAAACGGGTTTTCGATTTGAAAAATACTAAGACGGAACATTTAATATAGATCAAAAACTTTCGAATGCATCGCGACCTTTTTTCGACGAATTCGTACATACATAAATAAACTCAGGCCTTCTTTTCATAGGGGTTGGCAGAAACTATAGAACGAATTCGGAAGTGCAAATCTGTTCGTGATGGGGCTAATGAGGGATTTAACCGCTGCGTGGCTGTAGAGGTAACATTCAATACACCAGGACAAACGCTAGGACGATTGCATAATCTTCTACAACAGCGAAGTATAGTGGTTTTCAGCTTTTGACAAAAAAAAATGGAGTAAAATATCGCTACGGTTGACAACGTAATTTCAATAATAAATTAAGACGCTGACAACACCTAATCCGCGGTCACTATCAGATTGCATAGAAAAGAAAGAGAAGCGCGATGACAAAACGCTTGTAATTTATTGCAAGATATGAAGCAATTACCTATTTACTCAAAATTGAGTTGAGTAATCGAAAATAAAAAACAACCAAGTTCTGCATTAAAATAAGACGTACTTGTAATTAATTAAATACGTAACGTATGTTGATATTTAATACAGATATTTTGGATTAGAACTCAAGGTAAGAGTTCAGTTTAACGTTAGTTTGTATCGAGATTTTTTTTCAAAACGTATTTTGGTAACAACCAAGTCCTGGGAAATATGTTCAAAATTAACATATATTTTTTCCGCTACCACAAACTATACAGATTTGGCATTTTTTTTTTCATAAGGGAAGCCTATTTTGGTCAATTGGGTCTTGTCAGCGCCTTAAGCCAGCAACAGTAATAACACAGTTGTTAGTTTGCACTAAGAAAGGAATATTAGTCCAGTTTGCTTACATTTTTTGGACACTGTACGCAGTGTACGCTAACTAGTATAACAATATCAAGCTGGTATCGTTATCACATTAAAGTTAACGCCACTTGACAAAATACAAGCACAATGGGAAGTTTTATTTAAAGGCAAAGTAATGTATAAGCGGACAACAGATCAGGATAGCGCTAGAACAAAATGTGTACCGACCTGGCTGACATGTGCGGCTGTGAGGCCTACGCTGGCCACGGGCGAGGCAGAGGCCCCGCTTGACGGCGCGAGGTGGTGCTGAGGTTGCACGCCCACCACCACCACCTTCTGCGGAGGCGCCGCGCCGGCCGCCGGCCCGCTCGTCACCACCACCGACTACGCAGACACATGCATCTACGTCACTACTCCCACACAACGCTACGCTACTAATGTACCACCTACCCTACCTACCGTCATATACAGGGTGTAAAAAGAACCGCGAAGCCGGATTCCACGCGTAAACGGTCCAGAAGTGAAAAGTTTGAGCACTTTTTAAACTCATTCCTTTCTAAGATAACGGGTGCATGACACATTTTAGTCTGTCATTTGCAAAATGTTAGCAGAACGTATTACGAGAAAATAATGTGTAATGCATGATCATCATCATCTGCCTACCCTTTTCCCGGGTCGGCTTCCAGCCTAATCGGATGCAGCTGAATACCAGTATTTTACATGGAGCGATTGCTTATCTGACCTCCACAGCCCAATTACTGTCAGACATTTGGGCTTCTGACGACCCGTAACAACTGTCAAAGATCTACAAATGACAGCGGGACCAACAGCTTAACGTGCTTTCTGAGACTCTTACGTCTTGGTATGTAAAGATGGTCACCCATCCACGGAAGAACCGCGGCAAGCGTAGCTTAACCTGTTCGATCGACCCGTACGGCTGTTATTACTTAGCCACCAGCTGCTTAAGTCTCATGCATGATGCAAGTACAAATTTTCCTAAAGATTCATTGTCAAGTAACAACAAAAATAATTGATGGGAAACCACTTTCATTATTTTAAGGTATAAAAACAGCGCGTAATTTATACACATGACATAAGCTTGTGTAAAACGAGATTTCGAAAAATAAATTAAACTTGGACCTTACCTCCATATCTCCAAGACCAGTTGATTTACAGGTAGGGCCGGCCCAGTACAAAGGTACAAAAGATAAATCGTAATAACGGGAAGATTCGAGACTCTCAATTTCGTCTAGTTTCTTTTTACACCCAATATATCACTACGCTCTACCTACTTCTAAGCGCTTGCCACGTTGTTACTGCGCTCGGCCTTTATCAAAATCATGAGAGCGCGTCATGTCGTTTTTAAGACATAGACTTAAACTGCACTGAAATATTTTTTTAGATTGCAGTTGAAATAATCATTGACGCGCGCTCATGAAATGCAACAACTATACCAACATACTTTACTAACTATACTCGTACAATCTTAGCGTCTACACTACTCGGAATTACGCAGTTTGAATCATGTCTTTTTCTGAGTTTGAGTCTTCGGACAACATACTGGTTGGACAAAATTTGAGTAGTAGTCAATCGACACGAATTGAAGATCTGATTAATGTCACGCTTTTTCTCTTATGACATTGGACCTAATACATTTACCGAGGGTTTGGAACAGTACAGTGCCAACGCTTCGGGGATACCTATAATGTTGTAAGCTTTTAGAGTTTTCCTTGGCTTTCATTGGCTTAAAAACTGCAATGGGGTGTATTGCCATTGTATACAGTTAGGCATAACCTTCGTGACCTAGTTGAAATCTACGCATCGTACATGCGAAAATAGGCAGGGGAGGGTTAGTATTTTATGTTCTTGGAAATGAGGTTTGCAGCTGTCGGTGTCTTCTACATTTACTAGGATTCTTATATTTCTTTTTTCTATCCAATCGCCTACTTACTTCCCTTAAATCACATTATATTTACCGTTATTTACCGCCGTTCTGATCAATACAATAAACTTTTCACAAACACAATTTATTTATTCGTGCTAAGACGTGACATTTCAAACATGCAATTTCCTCCATGCAAACATACGCAAAGGCCTCACAAAGTCACAAACATACAACTGAACTACCTATGTAACTATATACATGTATATGGTATAATATGTGATGTATATTATACCTGAACGTTTTGGCTTCGGACGATGGTCGGCTGCGAGCTGTGGACGACTATGTGGCCGGGGCCGCTTGCCGGCTGCGTCTGGTGTAGTGAAAACAAGTATTATTTACGGTGAAAACGCATTTATATCGGGTGAGTTTAAGAGTTGGAGTTCAAAGTCCCTGGATCTATGAGAAAAGTGTAAAAGCGTCTGGTTCAGCAATGAAAATAACCTAAAGTATCACACAAAAAAATAGCGGCTGCATTATTCCACTGAGCGATAATATAACTGATGTAATTAATATTTTAACACACTTAAGTCTAAAACACCAGTGATTACTAGGGTATCTGCATTAAACCATTAATTAATATAATAGATAGCTAGATAGCTATCTACGATGTCTCAACACATTCATTTAACACATTTATTAAATAATAAATGATTTAGGAACTTTTCCTGACCTCATGAAGAGTGGTGAAGTCATACCATTATTTAAATCCGGTAATAAAAATGACGTTGGCAAATTTTACCTACAAAATATTTGAAAAGTTAATACTCAAGCAGTTGAAAAGTTAATGCTAAGACATTTTAATTTAAACAGCCTCCTTCATAATCAACAAATGGCTTTACAAAAGGTCGTTCGACTACAGATGCGGGTGTTGTACTGCTGAAACACATATTTAACGCATGGGAGTGCTCGCGAAATGCTATTGGAGTTTTCTATGATTTCCCCAAAGCCTTTGATTGCGTGCACTATGACCCGGTTTTGCGTAATCTAAAAGTTTAAGCTATGCGTAAGCTTTGAGAGGTTCGTTTTGGACACCGTAATGACGTCATTACGATGTCCAAAACGAAGCTCTGAAAGTAATAAATTCTTATTTGCATAATAGGTTGCAATGTGTACATGTTAATGGTGTTCAGTCAGGTGTACGTCAAGGCTCAATACTGGGTCCATTCTTATGCTTAGTGTATATTAATGACTTACCATTCTATTTAAAGGGAATCTGTGATGTTGTACTGTTTGCAGATGATACCTCTCTTATTTTTAAAGTAGACAGGAATAGACAAGATTTTGACGACGACGTCAAAAGTGCACTCTCAATGGTTACGGATTGGTTTACGACAAATAACTTAGTTCTCAATGTCAAGAAAACGAAATGTACAAAGTTCGCTTTACCGAATGATAGAAATCTAGGTCCCAACATTGTCTTAGATAAAGTGGTGCTTGAAACTGTAGACTGCAGTTTTTCTGCGCATAACAGTAGATGATAAACTTCAGTGGGGCCCGCATATATCAAATATAGCGGAAAGGCTTAGTTCGGCTGCTTACGTCGTCAAGAAAGTAAGACAATACATTGACGTTGATACAGCTCGGTTAGTGCATTTTAGTTATTTTCATGGCGTTATGTCCTACGCCGTAGGACATAACGCCATGAATACCGTAGGACCTATGGTATTCTGTTGCGGGGCAAATCCGCTGACTTTCAAAATATATTTGTTCTTCAAAAACGAACTGTTCGAGCAATTTACCAGCTAGGTGCCAGAGTTTCTCTGAGTTTTTTTTAAAAGATATCTGTATTTTTACGGTGGCATCACATTCATCTCCGCCGACATCTTATACATATATATGAGACAAAATATACAATTGTACACTAAAAACAGTGATATTCACAATGTTAACACCAGAAAAAAGGACAAATTACGTCGTAGTAGTGAGTTTTTTTCGCCGGCTTCATAAAGTTCATAAGTCCTTTGTTGGGCTTGGTATAACTTTTTATAACAAACTACCCTCTTCTTTGCTAGATTTACCTTTTAATGCGTTTAAAGCTAAAGTAAAATCCAACCTTTGTTCAAAGGCATACTATTCTATCAACAACTACTTAAACGATAAGAATTGTTGGTCGCTGTGATTAACTCAAGACAATGTTAATGTTCTTTCTCGAGAATTAGCTTACCTACTGACAGGTTATACAATTGTTTATTTTATCTGACTGTATAAGTCAATTTGTTTTTAATTTAATTTTCATTTATTATTGACATAATCTACTCATTACAATGTTTTTTTTTTTGAGTTGTATGCAATATCTGGTCACCTGGCGACCTCGACAATTTATTATTTTATTCTTGACTGAGAAACCGGCAGCAAGTTCATCATGCTCCCTTAGTGTGTCACTGCTTGCGGTAGCGTCGGAGGTTGGGTTGCCTTATGGGTGCTGCTTCTGGTGACTGGTCGTCTTGCTGACCGTGGTTTTGTTATTGTTATTAGTAATTAACTGTTTATTTATTTTATTTCGATGGTTTATAGACAGTAGATTTGTGACCGAGTTACAGCTATAGCTACAAGTAAGCGGGCCCGCCCTTTATGCCTGGAAGCTTTTATTTAAGTATTATGTTCTGTTTACGTTTTTATTTTTTATTTCTGCTTGAATAGTTTTCGTTGTGTTTTTGTTGGTATAGTGGCCTGTGCTAGCTGACACATGGAAAATAGTTTAATTTATTGTTTTGTGTAGCGCGTAGTGTAAATTATTTTGCATATGAATCAAGTTTTCCTACTGAACAGACACCTGTGCTGCTGAGGAGTTTGTTGCGCCACTTCTTCTTCCCAGTTGAAGCACTAGGAAGTGGTGAAAGGCGGGCGTTTTGGGGGACTGTCTTATGTAATTTTGACGTTCGTTATTATTATTATTGTGAAGAAAATACTGAAACAATTATCAAGTGCATTAAGAGTCTTAGTTTTACAGGCTGTTACTCAAGTAATGACCCGGAAATAGCTTACAACAATTTTCACGATTTATTTAAATTGTTTTACGATTTATGTTTTCCGAAAATACGAACATAAAAACATCAATTTCTAAGAGGCCAAAATGTCTAAGCAAGGGAATAAGGTTATGCTCAAAAAGAAAACGGATTCTATGGAAGTATAGGCTAACGTCAAATCCGGAAGACAAAATACACTATAAGGAATATACAAAAAGACTACGAACTATAATAAAAAAGACGCAAAAATCACAAAACAATTACTATATTAATTCAGCGACAAATAAAAGTAAAGCAATATGGAAAATTATCAACAATAACAAGACAGTAACACCTAATGAGGAAATAAACCAAATAAAAGTAAATAATAGAATGGTTACAAAACCGACAGAAATAGCTCAGTCATTTAACAACTTTTTTATTGACGATATAAAACCGACAACTAGGGACAATGGTATAGCTCTAATAACACTGACATACAATAACTCCAATTCAATTTTTATGAAACCAACTCATCAGCTTGATGTAGACCAAATAATAAAATGCTTAAAAATACTATTAGTACAGGGTACGATAATATTAACACGAAAATAGTTAAAAGCATCTTGTTGCTCCAGTACTTAGCTACATTATAAATCTGTGCCTTGAACATGGACTGTTTCCTTCGAAACTGAAGGTAACGGTTATAAATCCCTTATTTAAAAAAGAAGACAAAGAAGCGATGAAATTTTACAGACCAATCGCGTTAATACCAGTCTTCGCAAAAATATTTGAAAGGGTAATATATAATAACTTATATAACTACTATGAAGTTAATGATATATTTGAAGATGAACAATTCGGGTTTCGTAAAGGCAGGTCTACCGGCAGCGCTCTTTTTAACTTTTTAAGGAATGTAATGACAGGATTGGATAACAAGCAACATATAACTGCAATTTTTATGGACATGTCAAAGGCTTTTGATCACGTGGATCATCGAATACTCTTGGGACAATTAGAAAAGTATGGAGTAAGAGCAAATGCTCTAAATCTTATAAAATCGTATTTATCAAACAGATTTCAAGTAACACAAATAACAAAAATAACAAATGACACAAAATTGGAAAAATCATATATTATAGAACTATTCTCTATGGAGCGCCCCAAGGAAGTATTCTTGGACCTCTTTTGATTATCATCTACATAAATGATCTACCGAAAATTATAAAATAGGAAATGGTACTATTTGCAGATGATAGTACAGCTATTTTTACGAACCAAGATAAAGAGAACTATGAAACCAACGTTAACGAACCACTTAAAGATATTATACAATGTAAACAACTTAAAAATAAACCTTGAAAAAATGAATTATATGGTTTTCACAAATAAAAATTCAAAAAAAAATAAAAGTACATATACATTATAAAGGCGAACAATTAAAAGAAGTAAATAACACGTTAATAATAATAATAAATAATAATAAGTTTCTTGGTATTCATATTGACCCAGGACTAAATTGGAAAATGCAGGTTGATCATGTTTGCAAAAAGTTAAATCAGTTTTCATATGCCCTTTACCTGCTAAGAAAAGTTGTTAACGAAAGAGCATTACTAAGCGCTTACCATGCATACGTGGGTTCTACAATAAAATATGGTATTCTTTTCTGGGGTAACTCAACTAACAGAGAGTATGCTTTTAAGGCCCAAAAAAAGTGTGTTAGAAGTATATGTGGGCTTAAACAGACTGATTCGTGTAGAACAGAGTTTAAAATATTACACATTTTGACTATACCTTCATTATACATTTATGAAGCAGCAGTAATGATAAAACGCGACATTAATAATTATGATACATTGCGAAGTGCACGGTATAAAAACGAATTAAGCGGAATTAGATTTAGGACAGTTAAGTTTAAAACGAGTATTTTTGGTACAGGTGCAAAAATTTATAACAAACTTCCAAATTATGTAAAAAACAATGTAACCTTTGATAGTTTCAAAAAGAAACTAAAGGAATTCTTGATAAGTAAAGCCTACTATTCAATCAATGACTTTTTTAATGACAAACATACTGGTGACTGCATCATTAGATAATCTATCTTAACAAGTAATTTAATTTATATGACATGAATGAATAATTTAAATCTGACTATGTGAATAAACAACTTATATTAATGCATGATGAATGATGTACGTTGACTTAGGACGAATAATGATTTTAATGTTAATAACAATTATTGAACAAGCATGAAATATTGTACACCTTATAGGTATGTTGCAGCGAGCCTTTATTATAATAACCATAAGAACTGACATTTCACCTGTGACAAACAATAAATGAATTTGAATTCGAAAAGTGCTAACTATCAGTCTAGTTTGAATAAATGACTTTGATTTTATGATCTGACAAATCTTGCAAATTAATATTATGTGACAATCCAATGACTTCGGGAAGCACTCAATATCGTCAACTGTGTTGCAGTATGACGTCGAATTTAATTTACTCCTATGTCCCTCCCCATCTTCTTTTTCCTCTAAATCTCGGTCACCGTTTGTGTAAGATTATGCACATCTACCACTACTTCACCGTATGCTACGCGGATGACATAACCATAATAATAAATGGCACCCACGAAAATACCCTGTGCAACCTTATGCGCAAAGCCTTAAAAATAGTAGAAGTTTGGTGCAATAAGCACCAACTACCAGTAAACCCTACAAAAACCGAATGGTTCTTTTCACAAAGAAGAGTAAATTGCCAATATTACAGCTACCACGATTCTTTGGGACCACCCTTAGCCTGTCAACTGAAACCAAATACCTGGGCATCTTGGGCAAACAGTTGAATTGGGCAAAACATACCAACTACATCATCACAAAAGCCAGCATATCTCTGTGGCAGTGCAAAAGACTGCTCGGCAGGAACTGGGGAATTAACCCCAAGATTACCTACTGGCTGTTCACCACGGTCATCCGGCCAATTATCACATACGGCTCACTAGTCTGGTGGCCCAGGACAAACCTCGATCAAGAAATAATCGAAAAAGATCTCGAATAACTGCAATGGTTTGCTTGTGTAGCAATCACGAGCTGTATGAGAACTACGCCCACTGCCGCCTTATAGGCAATGCTTGGACTGCCGCCTCTGCACCTCATCGTGCGAGAGGAGGCGGCCCTGGCCGCTTTTAGGCTTAACATAACAGGAACCCTGAGCAAAGACTCTAGAGTCAAGCACATACGCATAAGGGAGGATGCGATCAAACGAAGACCGATGATCGCATCACCCTACGACAGAGCCCCAAAACTACACTGTTTCCGAAAGCACTACAACATAATACTCACAGAGGAACGGTGTGACAATTCAGGCCCGAATGAGGTAAGAGTATACACCTATGGTTCAAAAAGCAAATCCGAATCCCAAAACGGTATTCAACCGCAACACAGTGACACTGCAATGGATAAAAGGACAGGTAACAGGGACGAGGTAACGACGCAGCTGACGAACTAGCTAGGAGAGCATCCGGCACGTCAGTCTGCAGACCGGAACCAATCGTACCCATCGCTTCAACCAACTCCGCAAGTGGCTACAGGAGCTCATCCACACACAAGCGGAGAGCTGGTGGTCCTCGGCACCGGGGTGCAGACAGTCCAAGGAGGTTATGCCACCCTGGGATAGTAAGTTAACCAGGCGCTTATTACGCCTGGACAAGACCGGCCTACGCCTGTTGACGAGGATCATCACGGGCCACTGCTCGCTGAACAAAACACAATAGGCATAACAGACAGCCCCCTGTGCAGGGCTTGCATGGAAGCAGAGGAAACCGCTGCGCATGGGCTCTTCGAATGCACAGGCGTCATCCACATTAGAACAGAAACCCTTGGGGCACCCAGATCCTACACAGAGATTCTAAACGGACCAGCAGGCTTAGCATGACGCTTTCTATTTCTTCGAAGAATAGACAAGGCTCTTTCTATACAAAGTGACATTTCGTTTCTCCTTTTTCGACATCCCACCGTAGAAATCCTTCTACATAAAAAAGTACCTAGACAAAGATCGTTAGAAACGAAAGACAAAAGACACATTGTAGAAGGATTTCTATGGTGAGATGTCAAAAATGGAGAAACGAAATGTCACTTTGTATAGAAAGAGCCGTGTCTATTCTTCGAAGAAATACAAAGCGTCATGCTAAGCCTGATGGAGATGTGATCAACTTCTGGAGGGAGGTGGGCTGGTTGGATTAACCACCAAACGGCCGCCATGGCCCACGCACAATGGTCCACCTGAAGGACTAAGTGCGGAAACCAAACCCTCTAAGATAGAACATGCCCATCTACCATCATCTCTTCTTCCAATATGTCCTTTCTACCACCACTTACATATTTCTAAGATTACGAATCATTTAATAACTCTAAATACTTACATTAACCTGCGGCGGTTTCTGCTGCGACACTATGACGAACTTCTGCGGCGGCGGCGTGGACGGCGCGGGCGACTGCGGCGCAGGAGATGCGCTGATCATCACGTTACGGGTCGCCATTGTTTCTGCCAAACGAGGAAATTGTTGCAATCACATTTGACATTTATAGTATACTAGCGAGCCGTCGCACAGTTTTTACGAGTTGACAAAACATTGAGATTTCTTTATTATATGTATTTAAGTTTAATAATAATGTATTATGCTCATAAACCGCCCGGAATAAAACAAATGAAGGTGAACACCGAATCAATATCCGTTGTCTAGTTTAGAAAACAACGGGGAAACGCAGACGGACACGAAAAGCGAATTTAACTAATAATATGTAATGATTATGGGTGCCTGTTTTACTGTGTCCGGATAAATAGATACTATAAAACCATATAATAAAAACGGAACAGAAAATATGTGCGAGATTATTGAACAAGTATAGTATTGATTATATTCAGAGGGTTATTTTTTAACACAGACCTGAGGTCTAGTTTCAAAGTCCCTCCCATTTACAAGTAACAGTGGATCGACAAATAAAGTTAATAGCTGTTTATACATTTTTCGTGTAGCGTTAAGATCCGTTGCGCAGACATAACGTACTCGGTATAAACTTATACACATAATCTTAGATAATTTACATTTATTGCCTCTTACGCTCGGTTCCTAGAACGAAAATTTATATTTTACTAACTTATATATTTTTTAAATGTTAAAGAAACACATCTTCGACATAAAAACAATAAAATATAATATTATTATTGTCTAGTGTTGTATAGTGTGCACGGTGCTTTATAACAGTGCTGAAAAGAATAGCGCGCTCGACGTGTACAACGACGTACGCGTTCTGAATAATTTATTACGATGTACCCAATCAACAGATTTGTTAAAACAACTAATTTTATTACTAGCTAACTGCACGACGATCGTTCTGGACTATCTTAAGACGCTGACAACATTTCACCCGCGGTCACTGTCAGATTGCATAGAAAAGAAAGAGAAGCGCGATGACACAACGCTTGTAATTTATTGCAAAATATAAAGCAATTATCTATTTACTCAAAATTGAGCTGAGTAATCGAAAATAAAAAACAACCAAGTTCTGCATTCAAATAAGACGTTCTTGTTATTAATTAAATACGTAACGTATGTTGATATTTAATACAGATATTTTGGATTAAAACTCAAGGTAAGAGGTTAGTTTAACGTTAGTTTGTATAGAGATTTTTTTTTTCAAAACGTGTTTTGGTAACAACCAAGTTCTGGGAAATATGTTCAAAATTAACATATATTTTTTCCGCTACCACAAACTACACAGATTAGGCATGTTTTTTTTTAAGAGAAGCCTATTTGGTCTGGTCAGCGCCTTAACATTTTTTTTTTCATTATTTGATTATGTAAATCTTTGAGAAATAAATTATTTTTTAAACCGTAAAATCAACACAAAAATTAGCTAAAAAAATGTCAACCGCGTGTAAATTGCTGTGATTGGTTGACTGAATTATCAACAGCCAATCGCATTACTTGACTTGTGTTTAATTTTGACGCATCGATAATTTTCGTTCCAAAAACGAAAACGTTAGTCAACTACTACGTTACTTTAGCGTTATCAAGTCTTAAGTTGATATTTGATTGGCTGTTTGTTATAAAAAGGTCCTAAGTAAATTTTAGTTGCAATGGAACTTAAACTTTTTCTTGTATGGCCTAGAGTTTGTGTTCCCAAAACTTGATAATTATCTGAAATTCTGAATTCAAATACTCAATCCGGAATAAACGATTGCAATGGAATTTCAACTTTGTTTTGTAGCCATTTAATATTTTAAATTGAAATACTTACCCACAGTCTTCGCGGCGTGCGACAGGTGCGCGGTGTGCGAGGTGTGCGGGGCGTGCGGGGCGTGCGAGGCGTGCGCGTGGTGCGAGGGCGAGGGCGCGGCGGGCACGAGCGGCGGCGTGCACGTGACCACGGCCACCGCGCCGCCGCCGCCGCCGCCCGCCGGCGACGCGCGCACCTTGCCCACCGCCTGCTGCAGGCTGGGGCCCAGGTAGCCGTAATCACGCCTGGGGAATACTCGTTGTTATCAGATACAGGTTTTTGAGACGAGTCCGTTAGGGCCGTTAGTCCGTTCTGCCGGGGTCGCAGGAAGGTACAAAAGGGTTAACGAGGCCCCTGGCTACACAGGCAACGGAAGGGACACGGGTGGGTTTTAGTCAATAAGAGTCTGACACACCCTGCCGCTCCGCCCAGAGCGGGAGAAGTTATTTGATAATTTCACACCCAAAAAAAAAACCAGGTGCCTTTTGCCATCATTTTCTTCCTTACATTGCGGTTCCACGAGCAAATCCGCATGAGACTAAAAACGCCTTAAGAGTAATAAATAATCTTTATAACATAAGAACGTTATTACAGCCCTGTAAAGACACATAATAGTTATAAACATACTAACTTGTACTCATCGGCGAGGTCGGGCGGCTGTCGCAGTTGTCGCACGACGGGGGCCAGTACTTTCAGCAGCTGATGCTTGAGGTTGCTAGCAGCTAATCGGTCGGCACCGCCCAATCCGCTGAGCGCACCCTCCACGCGTTCACCCAGCCATCGCACGCGGGGCAGGATGAATACCTAGATGGGGAATGTGGTTAATAGTTTACTATTGACAAATGCTAGCTGACATAATGGCAAATAATTTAATGTTTTGTGTTTCTTTGCTTTGTAATGTTAATTACTGTGCGTACTATTGTATAGAATCAAGTTCTTCTAACATAATAGACAGCCGTGCAGCTGAGGAGTTGGTTTCGCCACTTTTTCCCAGCTTAATCGGACGGGCGGGCGTTTTAGTAAGAGCTGTCTTATGTCATCTTTGATTTTCAAAAAGTGCTAATTAATTTTAATAAATAACTTTTGATTTTTTGATTATCATAGACTTCAACGCAACTAAAGTCTGTTCAAATTCTTGTTTACATTTGAAGTTATTTCCACTTAAACGAATATCAACTTTATAATAGTGTAAATTAAGTTGATTTCAGAATGAGTAGTATTTTTCCAAAAACACATATTTGTTTACATGTTTAATAAGTAAATTGCGGCATATGCAAAAAAACTGTAAATGGTTCGCTTATATACCCCTGTTGGTTGTGATTTTATGATGAAATGTGTACTAACCTTGACAACTTCAGGACCCAGCTCTGCTAAGCCTTGAACTGCACCATACAAGGACGCCAGTGGTGTTTTCTCAGATTCTTTCATAGTTGTGACCATGGATGGTCCAACACCAGTCTCATTGTTAGTCTGTGAAGGACACTGCAGGGCTCTGGCGAATAACCTATGGATAATGAAGCATTTGGGTAAAATTATTGGGTATTTTTTGTATATATTTTCTCATTGCGTAATTAGGAAGTGTCAATAGTTCTAAATGATGCACATACACCGTTTGAGGGAAAACATTTAGAATATCAATTAGATCTACCTCATACATTACTTTTAGATATCTCGTATTTTTCTTTTTTTTCATAGTCTAATGCAAAGTCAGCAAAAATGGTTTCTTAGCAAACTGACTTTCAACTTAAATTGTCCATAAGTTCAAATCATAATTATACTTGGCTCCCCTCCACATTGGTACCCAAAATACAAACTTGCCTAGTGAGCGGCCATTGTTAAACTACTGTAATATTTTTGACACGAGTTTTTTTTTATACAATAGGTTTTATCGTAGAAATAAAATATTTATTTTATTTTATTTAGTTGTACTATGATAAAACCGGTGTCTGAGTCAGTCAGTCTCAATCAAGACGTATTAATCTTCATCTTACCTAGTGACTCTCGTCTGCAAGTTATTGGTAGAGGTGTTAAACGTTTTGCAGATCTGTGCCATGAGCCGGGCGGCGAAGTCGCGCAGTGCCCAGTGGTTGTCCATCTCTGGACGGAGGCACAGCTGCCGCGAAACGATGCATGTCGACACGGACGGTATCAGCTCGTGTAACTGCACATGTTATTGTAAAAAAGATCAAGACAAAAGGTAAATATCATGATTAGATTTGGAGAGATTTTCTTAATGCTTTAGTTATACACTAGAAATCAGGTATCACTATATGGTGGACCGCGGTCCGGATCCGAACCGCCGACCTATTTAGAGCGGACCTTAAGTAAACAGTAAAAAAAATATATCAAATAATAATGAGTAATTTAATTTCGCCCGCGCTTTGTCTTTTCTGCCGTCGACACGACAACTTTACTCGGCAAAGTGCGTGTCGGACCACGCACAATTCCGTAGTTGGAATGAATTTATCCCAAAAACAAACTTAATATTGTAGTTGAAAAACATGTTCCCCAATACATTCCAACTGCAAATGTAAATTTGTACTATAAATAACTACGTATACTATTGTCTGCATTTTTTTCAACATTTTTAGGTCAACCGTTTCAGAGATAAGGTGGTCAATTTTCATCAATTTTCTTTAATTACAAAAAAATATATTTGAAATCCTCCTCCTGGCGTTGTATGTATGTATGTATGTATGTATGGGAGAACATGTTTTTCAACTACAATGCGAATGTTAAGTTTGTTTTTGAGATAAATTCATTCCAACTACGGAACCCTTCATTGTGCGTAGTCCGACAGGCACTTGGCCGGTTTTTCCTGTTGAGGTACGGAACCCTAAAAATTATTTTTTTTTGATATCAAAATTAACTACTTACTTTATTATTTTTGCTCATTACATAATATTTGTTTATAGGAGATGCTAAATAATAACAGCTGCACGGGTCGATCGAAGGTGAAGCTACGATTGTCGCTCTACGGTTCTTGAATGGGTTGGTTACCGATCACGTACAGCCGTTGGTCCCGGCTGTCATTTGTATATCTTTGACAGTCGTTATGGGTAGTCAAGCCCAAAGTCTGACAACCAGTTTTACCAAGGGGTTTTACCAAGGTGCTACCCAGTATCTGGGTTGTAGAGGTCTGATAGGCAGTCGCTCCATGTAAAATACTGGTATTCAGCTGCATCCGGTTAGACTGGAAGTCGACCCCAAAATAGTTGGGAAAAGGCTAGCACATGTCTTTGATTTGTTTATTACTTAATAAAAAAATATTCAGGTTTCTTTTTGTTTTATTTTTTAATTGATATTTTTTTACCTTCGTTGCTAGTAATCGTCTATAAAACGGACCGCGACATCACATTATTATTAAAAACGGGCTCCAATGAAACTAATTGGTGATCCCTGCACTAAAATTAGAGTTTTAATTAGCTGCAGTAAAATGACACTTCTTATTGTCATTTCGTTCTTCACTTCTGATAGTAAGATGACAAAAACAAGTGTAATTTTACTGCAGCTAATTATAAGTACAACCATAGATCTTACTTCCTTGGTCTGCTTGGTCATAATAAATAAAATTAACAAGTCCACGTGAAATTTATTGAGGGCTGAGCTAAACCAATCGGCTCGGATTTGAATTTCCCTGTAGCTCTATCCCTTTCTGTGGTTGAGAAACATAACATCCTTCACTAAAGCAAACGAGAAAGACTGCATTCAAGTGCCCATGCTTTTTTGCACCGGCGCGGCGGGACCAGTTTCTTGCCCGCAAATGTCTGAGTCAACCCTATTATAGAAAATACCTATAATGATGTAAGGAGGAGTGATACTTACATACTTCTCTAGATACAGTGACTGGTTGTCAAGCAAAGCTTTGACCATTCGCATGAGATAAATGAGCAGTGCGAGATTGTTCTGCACCACATTAACTTTGACGCCTTCTGATATAAATGTGCACATTCTTGGCAACATCTCATGTAGACCAGGATCGCAAGCCAGCGACTGTAGTGCTTCCTGTAAGAAATTATCAAAACCTTTAAACGAATTCGTGTAATACTAGCTTCTGCCCGCAACTTCGCATGAAATTGCATGTTCCCCCGACGCGACCCACCGTATCACAACCCCGATCGCGCTATTACTTCGTTTTCGCTTAGGCGCCACCTCCACGGGCGATATTATCGCGACAATGCGGCGAGTAACATTGAGGAGCAAAACGTCAGCAACTCGCCGTGCACCCGCCGCTAAACACTACTTCCAAGCAGCGCGCTCGCCGCGAGACACAACCTGCACGAGGCGCGCGCGCACGCCCCTCGCCTCGAGACACGATGTCCTGCCGCTCTAACACCTAACCCGCGCGTGTGTGAACAACTGTTAAACCACGGAACAGAAAAAACAGTGGAAGTGCAATGCAACAAACTCACTATAGGAACCGTTGTCGCCAAACTCACACAAATAAACTGATAATCATACAATGCACTACAAATAAACAATTCGTTTGATTTGTCGTTTTAATTTTGGTCAAAACTAGCATAAGTCACAGATCCTTCATCTGGGAATAAACCTTCACGGTGTTATTACAAAACAAAGATTTCTTTTGACATGGTTTAAACCATCGAACCAGTTTTCGTAATAAGAACTTTACTATGATTGAAATGCAGTTCTTTATACAAAACTCACTATTTAATCCGGTACTAAGTTGACAGTTTTTCATTAAGAACTTTAACGTAGTCGGAATAAAGTTCAAAATTCAAAAATGGCTCAATAATTTAAACCTGGTTCTGAAGATAATCCTAGTTTTGTAATAAGACGGTCAGTCTCTACAAATAGGATTTATTTTGCTTTAGTGCAAAAAGTCTTTACAACGTTTTGTAATCTATAATCAAACTAGATTAGATTGCCGAGTAAATTCCGCTACCCGACTATAGATGGCGGTTTTCTCAGTGGTCGCAATTATAAACTTTAATGTGTTAAACATAAGGTTGACATTCGCGTCATAGGTCGTTATCTACTGCTATTCGACCAGTGCAGAACATATTGAATTTTTAATTACTTTATCGATATCGATTTCTTGTTTAATTCGAAAAAAAATAAGACTCGTTTTCGTAAAGTCGAGTTCAGTAAAGCTGTAGGACAAATAACGTAGTACGTATTATTCAAAAATAAAATATTTAAGTACTAATATAAATTACTTGTTTTATATATATTAATGTTTTTTATTGATACTTGGGTTAAAATAAAAAAACACGTTATTTTTACTTTTTAATTCGAACTGAACTGAACTGTCTGCGGAATGAAATTGCACAGGAATCACGTCATCGCCTTTCTTTATAAAATTTTGTTCAACTTTGTGAGTCTACACGATTCGAGTCTTCTTTTTTGGCTGTGACTTAACGTCAGAGTATATAGTAATATATAGTATACAGCATGTAGTGTAGTATGCGTTGATTAGTATCGTATCGTATTAAGTATTTTCAATCATTATTTTTAGTGATATAAATAAAATATGGTAACTTACTTCATTAAAAAATTTAATGATTTTCATAGATGGAAGCGCTGTAGGTTTCGTGTATCTATTTACTTTATTTGAGCATATTTGAGTGCTTAATTTGGATGGCATCCAATTAACTCTGCCCGTTGCATCAATCCATTTACACACCTCTTAAAATAAATTTCGTGTATGAATGTTATTCGACCATATATTTGTATTGTAATGTTTATAATAAATATTAAATTACTTATTTTCTTTTATCGATATCAAACGATAAAATCAACATCCGACCAGACTACATCACTAATTGAGTAGCGAAGAACTTTCGAGAACGAAATAGTAAATACATTCAAACCAAGATAAACTTTATTTTAATGAATATAAGGTTGATTTTAACTAGACGTTCTATTAAATTATTAGTGAATTGAAATTAACATATATTTAATTAGAAAACAAATAAAATCGTACCTACCGATGGTACGAAACACCTCCATTTTTAAGATTTTTTCTCCTACTATCATTTTTGCACTCCAAAATGGAACAATACGGCATAGCTACGGAAAAATAAATTTATCGTGAGACTAGCGACTCGACGCGATGTTAGAACACGACTGGGATCAAGTAAGCGTAACAGCGCTTATTTGTGGCACGTGTGCCACGCCTACTTTGCACTTCCACTGTTTTTTTCTGTTCCGTGTGTTAAACGAGTTGTTGCGGACAAGCGGCAATTCGTCGCGACTGGCAACGAGCGGTTGCGGTCACGCAGCGATCCGTCGCGAGCCGCGACGATATGCAGGCGGAAGAATAATAGACTCGTAGAGATTACCCGACGATACCGCTATGGTGGGACGACGGAGGTGGCGCCTTAGCGTTCTTTCTGACTTTTTTTTCGTTTGGCTCGGTTCTAAGGGTCGTAGCGTGATGTTAATTCGTCAAAAACCTTCCTCAAGAATTGTGCTATTAAATGCAAAAATATTTTTCAAATCAGACTAGCAGTTCGAGAGATTAACGCGTTCAAACAAACAAATTCTTCAACTTTATTATATTAGTATAGATTTTAAGTAATATGTTATGTTTTAAATATAAAGTCATTCTTTAAGTTAACATTGAAAGTTTGCTTGTCAACAAACTTGATCTGGACAAAGGGTTGTTTTACAAAGAACTAAAATCTGCAGAAATCTAAAACATCACATGAAGAGAAACATAAACAAATTATGCATACCGCACGGCGTCCTTCATCGCTGCCAACACACGCCTCTGTGATCTCCTTGTAGTACAACTGCTGTTCCACACTCAGCTCGTGGGTGGCCAGCTGCTTCACATGGACCGACTCTGACGCCTTCAGCCGGGCTGCTTTACCACACATAGGTTTACCTGAAATATTACACATTTTCATTATTAGAGGGGCTCTATACATAATTGATTTATTCAATGGGCGATCCCACGTATATTAGCGTAGTATGTGAATATTTTAGTATTCAAACAAATCTACAGAACATTTTATTTGAAAAAATATTAACATGCATTGTCTGGCCTAAGCCTTTTTTTTAACCAGCCCATTGTGAACTGTATGCTAGTAAAGACAGACAAAGATGGACTCATGCTTATCAAAAACACTGACTATTTACCAGTCAAATTGAAGAGTACTTTGTCACTTTTGCCTTGGAGTCAGCTAACCATCGAAACATTCCAGTAATAAAATTCAGAAACAATAAAATACTAAGTTAATCCTTAATAGACAAGAAATAAATAACAAAAACATATTTCATACAGCAATGGCCACAACAATTAACTCAAACAAGTGAAGCGTCAAGTTCACAGTGAATAATAAAATACTTTAAAATAAAAAGATTAGTAATGTTTTACTTATTTTAATTTTAAGTTTTTCTTTCAGTGGGCACAAAGTAATAAGAAACAAGTGTCTTCATTTTTACTTGATTTGGTGTGGCCATATCACTTCAATACTGAGCATTTCCACTGGCTGAGATGAGCAGAAGGAAGGAATTTTATTACTAATACCGACTGAAGTAACTACTAAAAGTAACCCACTGCTAGTAAAACATATGGTTTTGGCAATGACCATAGTAATCCTCACATCTGAACAAGTCACATCAACTAGAATGTTCCTAAGTCAATCTTTTTAGAGTCATCACATTAACCTGTTACGCCCCCCGTGACACCGATTCGGAATCAAACAATAGAAAATCAATTGTCTCATTGGCTGTCCTTGACCAATTAATTTTGTTTCCTGCACATGCCATCCAGTGGTCATGCGCTATTAAACAAAAAACTTACATTATTTGTATGCACCATGTATAGACATGTGAAATAGAGTTCAAAATGTCAAAATACATTATATGCTGTAACTCAATGGGCATTAGAAGAATGCTTTATGACAATAGTATATAAATAAATGTAACAGAATACCTGCAGCATCCTTATTAGTAGGTTTGCTCAATTTACTAATAGGATCAACTGATTCCGATTTCTGTGCTTCCTTAGATAGTGGTGGAGGGTTTTCTGGCACAGTTGGCTGAACACCATCCACACTCAACCAATGTGCACGAACAGACACATCAAGAGGGATCTTTGGTGGAGGAGCTGAAAGAATGTCAGACAGATCCACTTCTTTCTCTTCTACAAAATGCAGTTCTCGGCCTCCACCAGATGCAAATCTAAACGGCAATGAATCCGGTTGAATGAATCCATATTGACACTGGAATAAAATCATATAAAATGGCTTTTTTCTTTCATTTAAATTCATTGTGGTGTCATTATATATCAAGACATCATTAAGCCCTATTTACACAGAGCAAGTTTCTGGAATGTTCAAGAGAAGTAATCGCATGCCAGAAAGAATATTCAATTATTACCATTCAAAAATTGCATGCAAATGTTTGCACGCGTGCTACTTAATTCTGTTTACACCAAGGCAATTATTGCATGCAAGTATTACCTCGTCTTTTCACAGAGTTGCACGTCCCTGTGCAAATGATTCAAGTGTTACCTGTATTTGCACTGCCATATATTTCATTCAATTTTATAAATGAGGTTTTTTTTTACTTGTTTCCTTCGCTCATGTTTGAATGACAGAAAACTCGCCCGTATCATGCAACTATTGTATGTGTTGAATTGTTGCTTCAATTTTATGGTATGCCACAGGCAATAAACTTGCACCGTGTAATGGAGCTTTAGGGTGTATTAATGTAATAAAAAATTATGCAGTGTTTAAAAAAAATAACAATGAGATTGCATGACAGGTGTTTTGAAAATTTTCATTTACAAGCAGTAATGTTTTATTTTTGTATTGTCGTCTATACATATATAATCTAAAATAAAGGAACATACGAAGTGTCCTGATGAGAACATACCTCAATATTCTTGATCTTCAGAGCATTATCTATATCAGTTATTGACAACTTTTGTCTCTTGGAGTGATGCATGAACTTCATACTGTCCTGTACTATAACTTTCAATCGGAAAGTGACGTCGTCTGCCAGTTCTTTAGCAGCATCATCTCCCAAGCTTGCTATTCCTATACTTTCTGCGATGGTTTTCATAGAATCCACTGACACGGAAGATCCGTATCCAAACTCTGAATCACCCATCTTGAAGCCTTGTAAAGTAATACTTGTGCAGTATTACTTTACCGAATCACAACAAACTACTAGTATTGCTGCCAGTTAGCAGAAAATACCTGCGGAGCAATCCATTCGAAGAATACAAAACATTTTATCAGTGTTAGAATGAAAAAGTAAACATAGCAAATTCTTTAGTCACGTTGTATGTATTTATGCAAAAGAACGGGTCCTTCTAAATATATAAGTTTATTAGTTCACAACTTCACAAAATCCAGACACGACACAAATCACAAAATAGAAATTGCTATTGCTAACACAGCACAGGAACACAGATTTTTTTTTTTAGTAAACACCACAGATTTGAAATAGTAGCAAGCTGAAGCTAAGGCAAGCTCCAATAAACACAACAGGCGAAAACTAGTACCACAGACTACCCAAATTATATTGTAGTCTGTGGTCTGTGCAGAACGTTTGTATTATAAAGTCCACATTGACAGTAGACAGAGATTATCTGTATATGACATTGACATATTATCTCAATGTAAGTCCATGTGCAGCAGGGATAACATGACAAGCGCGAGAACGCTCTCTTTCTCGATTTGTCGAAATTTGTCTACGATTCTGACGTCATCCTAATGCCTAACATGACCGTTATGCGGGAGTACGAGTAAACTCGAGAAAGGCACTTTGACACTATTTGACAGTTCTTTATCTCGCGACGAGAAACGGAGAAACCGATATAGTTAATTATTAAAAACAAATCATTTTTATATTAGGACCATCGGCTCATTCATTAAATTTTACGCATGGAATTAGTATGTACTATAATGATTTTATATCCACCTCTTTTAATTTAGGTTGTAATTTTTAGTATATCCGACTTTTTTGATTAAAATTTAATATTTTTCTTTGGCATGCCGAAATTAAAATACAAAATGACGGAAATGAAAATGAGTGAGCCGTCACCAATATGTTAACCGCGTCACCGACATACTAACGACGTCATCGACATACAAACCGCGTCACCGACATACGAACAGAATCCCTTGAATATGCTATCTGCGTCACCCACTTGCTAACCGAGTCACCGACATGCTCAATGCGTCATCAACATGTTCAATGCGTCACCAACACGCTAACCGAGTCACCGACATGCTAACAGCGTGCCCAACCTGCTAGCAGCGTGCCCGACCTGCTAGAAGCATCACCGAAATGCTAACAGCGTCACTGACATGCTAACAGCGAGCCCGACCTGCTAGCTGCGTCACTGACATGCTAACAGTGAGCCCGACCTACTAACAGTGTCACCGACATTCTAACCGCGTCACCGAAATGCTAGCAGATTTACAACATGCCAATCAACTTACGCCTGATAACCACGTCACCGACATTCTGAAAGCACCTGTTGACATGCCATCTGCGTCACCAACATGCTTACTGCGTCACCAACACGCTAATGTAACGTGTGCATCAGACTGTATGTTATTCCAAAGTTTTAAGTTTTCACCTCTGTCACCAGTCTCCATGAATGCCATGTTTTTTTGGATTATAATTTTGTCTAATCTTCTCGTCGTCAAAATCGAGGACGACTAAATGACAGAAGAATCGAAGATTATCTCGTGTTGAATTGTCAAAATTCGAGATAACTTAGGTGCCATGTTAGGGTTTGTCGAGAAAACATCAAGTTTGAGAGTACGAGTCGAATATTTTGTATGGCAGCGCTGTCAGAAAACGAGAAAATTGACAGAAATAGACAAGAATTACTCACGCGAGAGTGAGTAATTGTCACGTGTGTCATGTTAGCCCTGCAGGGACACAGTGCAGCACAGACACAAAATACACCAAAAAATACTTGGTATCTTTTGCTATGTGGGCGTAGTTTAGCAGAAAAGACTCAACCTACACTATGGTCAAAAATGAGTTGTATATGCCAAAGAGGTTCTTTCACTCAGCAAAAAAGATCCGTGACACTACATCTAAAAGGTTGATTTTTAAATGATGCGAATCAACGGACTTAACGTCGCGCTAACGCGAACTTTACTTCGCGTAAGGTTGATTTTTAAATGATGCGAATCAACGGACTTAACCGTCGCGCTAACGCGAACTTTACTTCGCGTGCTCTCTGTTGTATAGCGACAGCGAGACGTCGAGCGGTGTCAGAGGTGTAGGAATAGAGACGGGTATTTTTCTACAAACCACTGTAATAACCCAAACTGCTTTGGGTCGTTTTTAATAAATCCATCTTGAAAGAAGCAGGTCTATATTCAATATAACAGAATAGGGTCTTATACCCATTTTTGAAAAGTGTCTTATTTAAATCCTATAGTGCTAACATGCCCCAAAAAAAAAAATCACAAAATTTTTATTCAATCGATAAGTGCCATAAAATGCATTTAAATTTTACATTCGCGCGTAGTTTGACGAAAACGCTGGACGCAGTGGACGCCATGTTGCTCTGTGGTCATGACGTCACTTGGCTATGTAAACAAATGCGCTGATCTAATAGCTAACTATCAGCTGACAGTTGACACGTTTTAGTTTACATAGCGGTATGACGTAATAACATGGCGGCTACTATTTCATTGTGTTTTTTAACAGATTAGAAAAACTGAAAACGTTAAATTGAATTTTAAAATTTATTTTGTTATTTTATGAACTAAAAGTAACATTTTCCGACTCCTTTTTGCCTAAACTATCTCAATAATATATTTATAGATTTTTTCTCGTATATAGTAAAATACCCTATTGTCTCAAAACACTTGAATCGTATTGTTAAAATACCATCATAGAAACTAGTATATTTTTTTATTCAACTAAAAGGAGTATAACTGTGTGGATAATAAATTGATTTACGAAAAAACAAGCCGATTTTGCATTCAGCTAAAATTACCCAAACTATGTGAATTATTTCAGTATTATCTTCATAGAAACTAGTATATAAAATAAAATAAAATATTTTTCTTTCTTTCTTTATATATTTTTTATTCAACTAAAAATACTCAAACTGTGTGGATCATTTCTCATAAATTGATTTTCTGATAAATTGAGTCGGAATATGTCTGGTACGACACATTAAAAAAATAATATTGACCCAAGAGTTGAAGAGCTGGCACTATGGAGTGGCTATTGCGGGGGACAAAATCGCAACATTAAAATATTTTTAATGCTTTACTAAACTCACACCCTAGTCTCCAAAGCATCACACTCAAATACCTACAGTCCGGCCACAAATTCTTACCGAATGATACCGATTTCACCAAAATAGAATACCAGCTTAATTCTCTTTGGTCTCAGGCAGTCTCAGGCCTTCACTCTGTGAGAAGGAGTATTATTCGGGGTATTTAGGATCTGAAGTAAAATAAAATTCAAATATAATTTTCAAGAATAATGTTTATTATTTTTCAACCTGTAAACATAGTAAAATATGTTTTTATATTAAAATGGTTGCTAAGCCATTTATGCTCTTCACAATGCATATGGTGAGTGGCAGCCAGGAGAACTCCTCAACAACTAACGTCCCCGCATCAAGAAACGCAATATTTTGTAAAAGGTGATGATCAGTTGAGGCTATTGCAACTTAGATAAATTACAAACTGACCCGCTAAAAACAAAAAACAACCGACTTCCAAAAAAACACTACAATGTGAAAAATAACTTTAATTTTGGAAGTCGGTGGCAAAAAACTAAAATACAGATCCAAAGACTCCGACTTCCGAAATTAAAGTTATTATTCACACTGTAGTATTTTTTTGGAAGTTGGTTGTTTTTTTTTTGTAAAAACTATTTATGGAAAAAACAAAGTAGGCTCAATCAACTCTAAAGTACCTAAAAAAATATTATGGAATGCGAGAGATTTCGCAATGATGGGACGACACGCTACTAAAGTTGAATAAAAATTGATAAAATGATAATTTAAAGTACCTAATCGAATTGCAACTCGTTACATACATTCGGTGGCCATCTGTGGTCTTCATCACCAATTCCACTCCTCCAAATGGTGCTTTCCGAGAGCAAATGCACAAGTTACCATAAAAATACCTCTACCGCTGTAGATGTGCCTTTAAAATTTGAGGATTTCCCTCGATTTCCATGGGGGATTTTTTCCCTGTTCAGATTATGACTTGGTGACAATGGGACCACCTCGGGAGCATACCCTTTTAAACAAAAAATATTTTTTAAATCGGTCCACAATTGACGCAGAAATCGGCGAACATACATAAAAAAATATAACGATCGAATTGAGAAACCTTCTTTTTTGAAGTTGGTTAAAAATGTATTTATGAACAGGAAAATATGGTTCGTTCTTGTGTAGTTCTGACTAATTTTCAAATTTTAAACTTAAAATACCATGTGAAATTAGGTATCACAAAAAAGAGCCGATTAGTTCCCTCTTCATTATCATTTTACAATACTTGTCTATTCATAACGTAACCTGCAAAATTGCGAGTAAATTTATATTGTAGTGTTATCAGAAATCGACCTAACACAGGAACAAACACACTTACAGCCAGTTCCCTGTTACCATCGTTTGTGTATAAATACAACTCTCGTAATACGAGTATTGTTTACATTTTATATTACGGTCTGGCTGTATAATCAAGAACCCAAAACAGTTAAGGCTCCCACAGACAGGCGCGAGGCAGTAGCACAATTTCAATTTCTATGAAAACATAAAGGAAAGTGTCGTGCCCGCGATATTGCGCCAGTCTGCACGAGCCTTTAACGGAAAAAGCTTCAGTAAACCATTTTTAGTGAGCGGGGTCATAAACATGTCGCCGCGCGCCGGGGCCCGGGGTTTGACAGATGATAACGTCATCATAAGTGACTGGTGCTGAACCGTGCTGAACGGTTAAACCACTTGAGAGCTGACAGACCGATTTCATAGGCAAGCTAGGCACACGACTCACCAATGCGGGCCAGGGGACGAAGAAAATACAGCGATTGTGATTGGTCGACTGAGACTTTTTTTTGGGTTTCTGCAATATTGACGAGAATCCAGAATATTGAATAATATTGATTGTGTAAACCCACTCATACAATCAGTTAGTATTTATCCGCTATGTGACAAGTCCGCGTGCCTCGGCTGTCTGTCAAGTGCCCAACACATGACGTCAACGATAAGAACGAGCAGCTCGTACGTATGTACATGTTGCAAACAAACTTGTTATGATTTCGTTTCTGAGAAGTTTGCTTACGTGTGATGTTTTTGTTTGTAATGCTGATTAATAAACCATTATAACCTTGCAAATTTTTGTTTAAATTTATGGCTCTACATTTAAATGTATACATGAAAAAAGTTATACAAATGTCTAAAGTAATATAATAGGTATTCATTTATTGCACTTTCACAATCATTTTTAAATCTTGTTCATAGATAAAGTACAAAGGTCTTGCTTACTTATAAAAAACAAAAACTGCCAGCAAAACTGCGATAGGATAATATGGAAACATGATACAGTGTGTAACTTGAAATAAAAACGAGGCTCTGACAAGCCCCGGGTATATAATATGTTCTGTGGACAAGCCCCAAGCAGTTAGCTGCAGGTATTGTTTACGTTTTAATGACCCCCAATCAATGTCATACACACAGACACGACGCTTGGGCAGAAAATATTGTACTGACCGAGAAGAGGAGTGACTCTACAAAGTGTGCGTCGGTCTGTCGGTTTGACTTTGTGGCAAAGCTTTAAACTCTTCTATGGGAAGTAATAACACTTGTCAGTCATTCTGTCTCTCCACCAAGCTATACTCGTACTACGTACTTCACAAACTGAGCACACAAACGAAGTAGGTACGTCAGTGTGCCTGGTGTTGGGAACACAGATATATTACTTTCCTCTATGTGGAAGCACCAAAAACATCGCCGACGCCTATGGAGGCAATCATTTGCGAGTTGGTTTGTCTGTTGAAGGAAATGTTTCATTTAAGGCTGTGGATGGCCCAAACTGCTGGACACGAGATGGGCGGGTCTGATTTTATGTGGGACATGTTGGTGGTGGTGCCGCAGAATTTGATCGACTAATTGCAATCGAAACTTTCGGAACAGCCGTCGAACTCTCCAAAAGGGTATGGGTATTCAAAATAGAGCAATTGAGCGTTTGAAGAACTTGATATTCCATTTAGAGCCTCTTTTTCTTTCCCGGAGGTATGGTTCCAGCATCCTATACCTTTATTATAATCTAAAGCTACTCGAGGTTTGTTGTTTTCGCTTCCATCTGGCCTTGTGAATAGCCGTGATAGGTACCTACTTATGGTGGCTATCTTACGCTTCACGTCTGAAAGGACAAGACCGCCACGGTCGCCGACATGACGTGCTCAAACTGGCCATATTTCAGCTTACACAGCCACATGAGTGGAGGCACGTTGCTGCGGTTAGCACGCAAGGTACCTACACAGTCGGTTTTGCGTGTTTTCAGAAATCTGGTCAATAGGAAAATCTGACTATTGGCATTTTTCAGCACAGTAGATGGGAGACCGGGATCATAGGAAGTGCCAGCACCGAGGTACACAAAGAATGATCAAAGGTAGCCCGTGGATCACTCGCAGACGCAGAGTTCAAAAATCTTCACTCCGTACTGGGCTGCCTTGGTCGGCGGAAGGATAGGTTACCTTTCTACAAAGTCAAGGATCCGTTAATGCAAATATCTCGGGATGGGATGTAGGCTTCCTGGAAACGGGCATTTAAATGATCTAAGATCGGACCAAAAGAATATAAAAGGTTAGTCAAGTCTGTTGATTTGCTACTATTGTAATTCAAGTGAAAAGCGCGGCAAAGATTTTCGAAGCGAGTTCGGGAAAACATCTTTCTACTTAAGATTTTGGTCTGCAAAAGGGGCGTTTAGGGTGAAACAGGACTGTATAGAGGGTATACGAATGATTCGGAGCATCATCTCTAGAAGGAAAATAGGTTCATGAATGTTCGTGTCATGTCATACCAATCTCGGGCGAACGCAGCGGACGAGTCAGAAATCCTTGCGGCATACTGGTTCGTCTCAGTCACGATGTGGGCAGCGTGACCACATGTAGTAGTCACGTATAGATTAATACATTTTTGGTAGATTTAGGGCTTGTTTTGGTAGTGAAAATTTGTTTGGTAGGTTTTGGTACATTTACACATTTTTTAAATTTACTAAATATATGGTATATTTTGGATCAAGTATATGGCGACCTTCTATTTGGTAGGATTTTCGGGGTTTCTCCGTCCATAACTAGTCTTGTTTTCTTTATTTTGTTTGCCCGTTTGCATACGTGGATATCTTTACAGACTATCGGCGCTCTCTTTCTTACAAAAGTAGATTTACGGATATGCAAGAAAGAAACAAATATAAATGGTTGGCACTTGGGGATGACCAAAGTGGGCGCGCGTACGTGCAACATGATTATTTATACGACTAATAATATGAGTACCTACTAAAAGTTTTTCTATGAGTTCATTTTGTTGTACCTGATCCTCAAATGTTAAAATGCATGACAGATAAACTTTTGAACAAAGATGTTAAGTAGTAATACATAAATAATAAAGAGAAAGGTGAATAATAATGGAATATAGTTTTCATCTCTATTTTTATCATGTTAGTAAGGTAGATTTGTGGTAGTTTTTTAAAGCTGCAGAAATAGATTGATCAGTTTAAAGGTGGTCACGCTGGATGTGGGTCATGATGCCGTTATCCCAGTACTACCTAAATGCCCCATACGCGCCTTCGGATGCGACAACCACCCCGTTTGCTGAGGAAGAAATTGCTCCCTGTGACCTTGATAATCACCCATGGGTGACTATTCAAATTGATTAGAAGTTCCTTCGGCAGCAAAGAATTCTTCCTCATTATCTTCTCTTACGCTTCTTTCTCTATCATGAGCACTCTCGCTGCTTCTCTCGCCTTAAAAAAAAAATCGCATTGCGGCTGTGTGTGGTTAGGGCACGACTAGAAATGGACGTTTTTTTTAAATTTCTGATGGTACTGTCAATGTAGCCAACACCACGTAATATGAAATCATTCTTGCCAGTAGTTAATTTCCCAAAGTAATAGGTTATCGGGAAATCTTTATATGTGGTATTTTGTTTATATGTGGAAATTTATGTCGAATTAGGATTCTTAGCAATCGGTGCGAAAAATTTTGCAAATGTTAATTTGTAATATTTACCCATGTATGATGGATTACTAAGCGGAAATGTATTTTTTTTTTGGAAGAATGATTTATTGATTCTTGAATTTATTTTTAATAAATTACATAATCTTTTTTGCAACAGTTCTTCATACTCTTACTGGGAAATAATTTGTTTTTTTTTTGTAAATTTTGGGGAAAGTCACATTTGCTACTGTCAACCCTAAAACTTTAAAATGACGAACACCGAATGCTGCACCATTTGCCCCACGCGATTTTTTCTTGTGTAAGGTGATTCGAGGTCTAAAAGACTAATAATTTGGTGAATAGTTCATAAAAATGTATAGAAATAAAAAAGATGTTGATAAACACGTGGAGAATTTGTTAAGTAAATTATCTGCGAAAGAGGTAAGTGAAACAAGACCATGACCACAATTTCAAGGATTACTATTTGTGCGGTTTATTTTGTAACATAATTTTATTATTTGCAGTTTAAATCGCGAGCTTATTCTGTAGCTCGACTATATTTCGATGTGGGGGATTATTCGAATTGCCAGAAATATGTCGAGCAATATCTCACGCAAAAAGACAACAACGCTGCGGCGTACAAACTGCTTGGACAAGCTTTACAGAAAATGGGGCTGAAAGAAAAAGCTCTTGAACAATACAAAGCATCTTTAGACATCGACCCGGCACAAACTAGTACTATATTGGACAGTAAGTATACATAATATTGTTGATTTTGTATGTGTATGACATTTCACATACTATTAAGTATTTGGTTATATCTGGTTATCAAGATTGACTAGCAATAGTTAAGTTTCATTTGAATAGCCTGCCTATTGGGGGTTTGATCTGGAATTTACAATATTCATCAATCATTTATGTTACACCACTTTTAATGATGTATTTTTATTGACATTATATCACTCACTCATGGGAATAGAAGGCCTAAAACAATAAAGAAATTATTCAATTATTCACCATTTAATATGTCTTATTTATTGTGGCTTTATTTCCTATGTGAAAGTCAATTTGTGTAGATTTGTCTATATAGGATGACTGGTGAAGTGACATCTAAAGGTAAAATTTTGATGCCTTTATTGTGGGGCATCCAAATCACCCCCAACTACATTCCAGGGCTAATAGTAGTTTAGGAGATAGATTTTTTTGTTTTTCACCTGACATTAGTTTTGAATTTTTTTCTCTTTCTGTTGGATATTTGTGCATGTTTTTCTTTTTTAACCTTTTGACCGCCACAGTCATGTATAGATGACAGACCAAAATGTGCCCAACATGCCACAGTCTCGACGACATGACAGATTTTAAGGAATATTTCATAGCTTGGCGCCGAGGGCAGGTCTTTGCTTTTTTGATGTGGCGGTCAATAGGTTAAATTTCATCACCGTTATGTCAAGTACCATCTTAAAATTTTTGGTTGACCTGGGCCTTATACAACATGACTGAAATTGAGTAGAGAGTTAAAAATTACACTAAGCATAATATCCATAAAAATTTGACTCATGATAAAAAAAAAAAACTGGTGGCAATGGCTTCTAAGTGTTTCTAAAAACTGCTATCTTTCAATAACAAAAAATATTTAAAAAATCAGACCTCTATCAGGATTTAATTTCTGTAACTTGCCTTCAAAGTAAAAAAGAGTAATTATTTAAGGAAAATAGAAAAAAATATGGTAATGATAAAATTAAATAAAACAGTTGATTGTGATAAAATAAATAGGGATAATGACTAACTCGACAAGATGTTCTTTCTGAAAAGTCCACTTAAAATATTTAAAACAAACACACATTTTACTTTTAAAATCAGATAAATGACAAGAGCATTTTTGAAAATTGTGCTCTACTGAATTTATGATTAGTCACAATTTAAAGAAAAATTATACAATTTTTTGTTTCTAATTTCCCTCAAAAGTTACTCATTTTTACTTTGATGACAAGTTACAGAAAATAAATCCGATTAGAGGTCTGGTTTTTTAAATTCTTTTTGTTATTGAAGATCCATAGCAGTTTTTAGAAATACTTAGAAGTCATTGCCACCATTTTTAGGGTTTCGTAGTAAACAAGGAAAACATACATAGTTTCACCATGTCCGTCTGTCTGTCTGTCGCCGCTGTTGCTCAGAGACGCTTAGTACTAGAATGCTTTGATTTGGCATAGGTATATTAATCACGCCGACAAATTGCTGAAATCAAATCTTGGAAAAAAAAATATTTTTAGGTTACCTCCCTTGCACGTAATGTGGGGTTTTTTTTTTCTCGTCTACCTCATAGTGTGGGGTATCTAGCTAAGCTTTTTTGACAATTTATCTATATGGGCCCCATTGAAGCTTGACATCCAAAGTTATGCCTAAGAACACAGTGGTATCTTTGGGGTTCAACTTTTCACCCTTTATGAGAACACTAGTTTTTACTTGTCTAACATGAGGTATTGTAAACTTAAGGCGCTGACAAGACCCAATTGATCAGAATAGGCTTCGCTTAAGAAACAAAATTGCCAAATCTGTATAGTTTGTGGTAGCGGAAAAAATATATATTAATTTTGAACATATTTCCCAGAACTTGGTTGTTACCAAAACACGTTTTGAAAACAAATTCTCGATACAAACTAACGTTAAACTAACCTTTTACTTTGAGTTCTAATCCAAAATATCTGTATCAAATATCAACATACGTTACGTATTTAATGAATAACAAGAACGTCTTATTTGAATGCAGAACTTGGTTGTTTTTATTTTCGATTACTCAACTCAATTTTGAGTAAATAGATAATTACTTCATATTTTGCAATACATTACAAGCTAAGTGTCATCGCGCTTCTCTTTATTTTCTATGGAATTGGACAGTGACCGCGGTTTAGGTGTTGTCAGCGTCTTAATGCATTTGGTTTTTTTCTCGTTAAGAAGTAGGTTATTAACATTAAACCAGTTAACTACTTTTTCGAGGGCACTATTTACATTGTCAATAACCAACTGCTGACATTTGAGTTTAAATAAAAGTGAAGTGTCGTCTGCAAACAGCACTATATCATGATTATCCTTTATGAGGCAAGGCAAGTCAATTATATAAATATGAAACAAGTGATCTGCATTTCACGCCGATAGTGGCACCCGGACTAAATGGGTTAAGTTAGGTAAGAACTGTGCCGCGTCAGCGGCCGGCGAGTAAGGAAGTTAGTCGCAGAAATGACCAGGCAGATCACGATATGGCCACTACGATCGCATCATGACATATCCAATCGAATTATTGACCGCCGCCATGATGCACAACAAAAACAAAGTTACATCAACGCCTCTACCGGTGGATAATCTCACTATTATGCGATACGATCACTAATATTTGGCCACATCATGAAGTAGTAGTGAGTTTAACTGATCATATCGTCAAACATTAAGTATTCACTGACCAGACCGCATCATGATGTGACCAGCGGTCGATGTTCTCTTTCACGAAATGGTTGTGTTTCATGAAAAAGAACATTGACCGCTTCATGGTCAAACACTTCATGAAATTATCAATTCTAAGATCTGGCTATAACATATACAAATCTACACCAATTGACACATTTACAACCTATGTTGTAAAGCATAAAGATTCTTGCAGTAAATTAAAAAGCATGCCTGCCTACTTCCACCAAAATTAAAAGTGACTATCATTGCCCATCTTACCTACCACATGGACATGGTGTCTTTCAGATCAAACTAGTTAATTTAAACCACATCCTGCCCTGTTTTATTTATATTTTACCAAGTGAACACCTCTTATGATCATATTTCTTTTCTGCTTCAGTTTGTGAACTTCTTGCTGATGATGAGGTCATCATTGAACCAGGTCGTGCAATATACTGGTGTGAAAAAGCAGAAGCCACATTTCCTAGACATCCAATTACATTTAGATTACGGGAGAGACTAATAGCTGTATCAAACCCTGACCCTGAAGCACTTGTTCATTTACTACGTTCTGAATTGGCAATAAGACCAAAAGATGCAGTGCTTCATGCTCGCCTGTTGAAACACTACCTTAACATCAACAAAGTCAAAGAAGCTTTTGAACATGCATGTCATGTAGAGTTCGGAGGCAAAACATTCATTAACAACTACGGCTGGTATGAAATCCTCAATGATCTCCTAAAGCATAACTCGCATAACACCAGTGATTGGCTTTATCATTTACTTCTCCTTACGGTCAAGGAGCGTATTTGTTTGTTGAGTTTAACTGAAACACCTAGTGGTTCATCCAAAAGTTTAATTGAGTCCAATGAACTTCTTCATGCTTATGACCAAGCTATTGAGAGTATTGCTAAGGTGGGAGCTTCTCCTGGCTTTGGAGAGTTCCACAATGCACTTTTACAACATCATAGAGGACAAGTTGCTTTCCATGCTGCAACATATTTGCTGAAAAAGGCTAAAAAAGACCAAATGAGCTGGCGTGATGCTACTAAGCTTGCTGCACCACTGATGTTAGTTGCTTGGCAAACAGTTCCCTTAGATTCCAAAGTGAATTGGCTAAGAAATGCTCCTGAAAAGCAAACAATTGCAGTAAATCGTTGGTACTCAGAAGGAACATACAGATGCTCTCAAGCTGGCCATTACTTACTTTCAAATATTCAAGAGAAAAACCAGTCATTCTTAGATCAGGTTTCCCAATGTTATTCTGGTACTCATTGGAGAGACAAATTATATAAAAAGATATTTTCCAGTGAAGGTCATTTGGATAAAATCAAATCATCTTATTTTGCATCAAATGCATTTACTGCTCCAGTTCTGAGACTTCCAAGAAAAGTAGAAGTTGAATCTTATGATGGAGATGCTCAAAGGGAATATGGTAGTTCCCTCCACCACTTTATTTGGACATTGCTAAATTACAAAAATTATGCATATTTCAATTGTACACTCTTTGAAATGCTTACATATAATGCAACAACCTGTGGACCTGAAACATTGAATAGGTCAGATATTCATGCGTTTCTTTACTGTGCGACTTTGACAGCCAATCAACAAATATCTAAGAAAGATTCTTATGTGACAAATGATAAGCCACCTACACTTCCAGCCAACATTACTGACCTGCAATGTTCCCTGACCCAGATGAAATGGTGGGACTGTGCTTACAAATTTAGCCAAAATGAACTAGGTACTGAATTGACAGACATACGCGCCACATTGAGTCGCGGCATTGAAGTGGTGCGATGCGTTGACAACCACGGTCTTGACCCAGAACTTCTCTGCACTCTTGGACGCATATTCAGTGAAAGAGCTAAGATGTCAACAAATGTAGATGAAAAAGCTCAACTGGAAATAAGGGCTGGTTTGTATTACTCTTCAGCTGTACCATTACTAGAAAAATTGAGAAGCAACATTGTAATAAAATTCCTTGACAAAAGAATGTTTGATTACACACACAAAGACCTTGGCACCAAAGAACTCAACGCGTTACTTGAAGAATGCAAGTTATATGTAGCAGTCAATCATTTCAGTGAGGGTGAATATGATAAAGTAATTGAAATTCTTTCCAATTTAAAGTCACCACAAGCATTATATCACCTTAGCAAAACTTATAAAAAAATTGCTTCAGAAGAAAATAATTTGTCCAGAGATCCTGAAACAAGATCAAAATATGCAGCATTGTTGTCTAAAGCTAAAATGTTTGCATATAAAGCTTTAGATAGGCTCAGGGATAGTGAATCAAACAAAAACCATCCTTTATACTCTGAAACTCAAGAACTGATTGAGGATATTGAAACCCATATGCATAAAATAGTTTCCGATTTTTCCACCATTACGCATGACGGCGAAGGCAGGTACTCATCAGATGAAAATGTGTCAGGAGCAAGTGAGCAGCCTATGAGGGGAAACTCTCGCATCTTCCGTAATATAAGTTCTACACCAAAAGCTGTTCACAATGCCAATGCTACAAACTATCGAACTGCTATGGACTCCCAAATACTTGAAAACTCGAGGGTTGACCAACAATTTTTGGGAAGAATAGAAAATGAAATTAAGAATTTACAGAAAAGGGATACTACTATTGGTGACTTTATGGAACAAACAAGAAATTGGTTTGATGAAAATCGTAAATTGGGCAATCAGATAATAAGCACTATTCAATCCAATATGCAAAATACAACAGATCAATTTAAATTGCTCAAAATATCAGTTGATCAAGTTAAAGACCAAATAGACGAATGTAGAAATGAATGTAAAGATGTCAGTGAATTGAAAAAACAAGTTGCAGAGCTCAGAAAGGAAGTGGGCAAGTTGAAAAAGGCTTCTTCTGAACAGACCATAGATGACAGTGACTTATATAACCTGGATGAAGAATACAGAGCAAATGATAGTACATCATCTTTTGCAGCTCAGTTACCATTCGCGCCATCGCAAGTGATTCCTTCCTTTAATCAACGACTTGTGCCACAATTCCCTGTGCCTCCTAACCCATATCAGCTTTATAATCAAAGCTTATACAACCTCTACAACCAGTATTCTCAATTTGCTCAGCCCCCCGCAGTACCAGCGACGCAGCCAATGTTTGATCCAACAAGAACTCAAGTAAATTATCCTGGTGTTTATCCAACACCAGATCAGATGTATTTGGATGTAGCTCACCTTGTCCCCCCTAATTTGTCTAGTGCTCCTACGGTACCGTCAGTGCCAGTAGCGCCTACGCTATCTTCTGTACCAACCATGCCAGGTGTGTCGTCTGTACCTGTGCCACCACCAGTTACGTCAGTTACCATGTCTAAAACAACTTCTTCTATGGAATCCAAAGACGCTTCGAGATCTTTGCCCGTAAATGTAGTAATAACATCTTCAGATCCTTTGCCTACATGTACTACAACTCCAGCACCAGTCCTAAGTGTGACAATTCCACCAAAACATATTAAAGCCACTCCACATAACTATCAAATCCAACTGCCTTCTACAACTGACACTATGTCACCTCCAGTGTTTGTGTTCCCAGCACAAAATAAGACAGGAACTACAAATCCTGTGACTAATTGGAATCAATCTTCTGTGTTCAAAACAACACCTGTATGTTCGACATCTACTTTTAGTTCTTTACTTAATCCCACAATAGCTGCACCTAAACTTGGCGGTGATACATTTGATACTTCAAGGTCTGTTGTTGATGGACCTTTATTTGGTGGTTATTCGCCTAACAACAGTCTCAATAAGTCAAGGACTTTATCAGACAGAAGCAATACATCTGTGGAAAATTATGATCCATGTCCAGATTTTAAGCCTATTGTACCCTTGCCTGCTGAAGTGAAGGTAACTACGGGCGAAGAAGATGAATATGTGATATTTAACGCTAGAGCGAAACTGTTCCGCTTTGTCGAAAAGCAATGGAAAGAGAGAGGTCTTGGTGAAATGAAGTTACTGAAACACAAGATTACAGGAAAAGTTCGAGTTCTTATGAGACGAGAGCAAGTACATAAGATTTGCGCTAATCATATCATTACCGCGGAAATGGAAATAAAACAAATGATGAATGAAACTAAAGCCTACTTTTGGGTTGCAAATGATTTCGCAGATGAGACTGTGGTCTTAGAAAAGTTTTGTATTCGTTTTAAAACGGCTGATATAGCTCAAGATTTCTATAATGCCTTTGAAAAAGCGAGACAGGAATCTATGTTGAATAAAACCTTAAGTCCAGTTGCACCTAAAGGTGCAGCTTCAAAATTAGCAGCTCCTAAAATAGTTTCAAGCCAGCTGACTACACCTAATAAAGACAACACCGCCCAGTCGACACCAGCGAAGGCTGTGGTTGGTGGATTCACATTTAGCAGCACGCCAACATTCAAATCTGTCTCTGATGATGCGAAGCCTGACACTAACTTACAAGAAGTGGCTTCTAGTAAGGCTAATGTATTTAGTGGATTATCCTTTAAAACTTCCATGAGTTCTCCATTCACTAATTTGTTTGGTAACACTCCTGCCGCCGACACAAACAGCTCTAATAATACCACACAAGCTTCAGTATCCACTAAATTAAATACTTCGGATCAGGTAGAAGAATATGAACCAAATGTTGAGTTCAAGCCTGTAGTGCCTTTGCCTGCTTTAGTTGATCAGAAGACAGGCGAAGAAGATGAAGCTATACTGTTTGAGCATCGCGCTAAACTTTTAAGGTTTGACGCAGGTGCCAAAGAATGGAAAGATCGCGGCCTTGGTAATATTAAATTACTTGTTCATAAAGATAACATCCAAAAAGTAAGACTGCTAATGCGGCGTGAACAGATTATGAAGGTGTGTTGCAATCATGCAGTTACTAATGAAATGGTGTTCCAAAAAATGCCCAATGTGGATAAAGCTGTAACTTGGTGTGCTAAAGATTTTTCGGAAGGTGAATTGGTAGCTGAGACTTTCTGTTTACGATTTAAAACTATTCAATTGTGTGATGAATTTATTGAAGCTGTTAATTCTGCACAATCTAAAATAAAAGACGAATCAAAGGCTGCAAAGGAAGAAAAGAATGCTGCAAAACAAAACAATCAAACTGGATTTGGAGAAATGTTTAAACCTAAAGTTGGATCATGGCACTGTGATGCATGTTACACAAATAATTTGGAAAGTTTCGCTAAATGCGCGTGTTGTGAAACACCCAAACCGAACAGCTCCACTACTAGCTCTGCTCCTACTGTCATCAACACAAATACCGAGAAGAAACCTGTAGCTACTGTAGGCTGGGGTGACAAGTTCAAACCCAAGCCAGGTAGTTGGGAATGCAAAGATTGCTTTGTTCGAAACGACCCTACTCTAGAAAATTGCGGTGCTTGTAACAGTCCCAAAGATCCAACGAAAGCTAAGACAAGTATTAAACTTACTTCTGATAATGCACCTAAATTTAACTTTGGCATACCTCCTAAAACTACAAGTAATGAAGAAAAGCCCGCTTCGACATTCCCTGTTACGACTCAGGGGCAGTCAGTTGGTACTGGGACAGATTTATTTAAAACCAGTGCACCAACATCGGAAGTTAATAATAAAACATCTATTTTTGGTACTGGCTCACTTGTGCCACAATTCCGTTTCGGTATTCCACCAGCAGCAAATGACCAAAAACCAAATGAAGGGACTACTTCTATTTTTGATGGCACTGGTGCACACAAATTTAGTTTTGGTGTACCATCAGATAACCTTGAAACATCAGCAAGCTCTATAGCCTTTGGGAATCAGAAACCTCCAGCCAATAGTATTGTGTTTGAAGCACCAAAGACTATCACTGAAGGTCAGGCTGTTGACTTTAGCTTCAGAAAGAATGAAGAACAAGGTACTCCTATGAAACCAGCACTACTTCCCACACCTCAGATAGACAGTTCTTCTAATTTATCCTTTGGGTTCAAAGAGAGTGGCACATTTGATTTTGTATTTAAACCTAAAACACCAACCAAGGGTAAAAGCCCGGTGAAGTCACCACATGGCCAAGGAGATGGTGATGAAAGTGATGGCAATGAGTATGCTGCGGAAGATGAATGCTACCATCCCTTCACTCCTGTGATCCCCCTGCCTGATAAGGTAAGGTTTTTTCTACTGTCTTGATTTTTCGTTCTTGTTTTTAAATTTTGTTAGGTCAGTTGGGGCATCTCCTTCAATGATACTATAAATTATTGTTCGCTGGACCATGAGGCGGTGCATGAAATAAAATTTTTACTGTGTAGTATCCTAACCATTTCAATTGTACTGACTTTAGGTTGAAGTCGTAACTGGCGAAGAAAATGAAACTGAACTTTATGGCCAACTAGCAAAATTATACAGATTTTCATCAGGTGAATGGAAAGAACGCGGGAAAGGCATCGTCAAAATACTAAAACACAAGGAAACAGGGAAATTAAGGTAGGCCATATTTTAGATATTTATAGTAATAACCAATATTTCGTTTTCTTGCGAATTTACATTAAATGTTTTATTTTGCAGGGCGGTTATGCGAAGGGAGCAGGTCCTTAAAATATGTTTGAATTATGCTTTGACTCCTGAGATAATTTACAATGTAAAAGATGAAAAGTCCTGGCAATTTATTGTCAATGACTTCAGTGAAGGTGAACTAAACTTGGAACATTTCTGTCTACGGTTTAAAAGTAAAGATATAGCTTTAGAATTTAAAGATGCAATTGATAATGCGCTACAAGGAAAACCAGTCACTAAGAGAGAAGTGATCAATAAGAACGAAAAAGACGAAAGTGATGATGTTGTCTTTGTAAGCGAAATACAAGCCACGACAGAAGAAAAACAAAAAGCCAAAGAGCTCATGCTGCCTGAAAACTTCTTTACTTATAAAAATAAGGAACCGTGTCATGGATGCCGTGGATGCCACGACAGCGAAGACTCTAGTGCATGTGGAACTGATTCACAAGCGTCATCAGTAGCAAATGACACAGATGTAACATTAACTACAGAATCAAACGTTACTAATGTAGACCAAAAGCCTATCACAGTAGCGGCAACTTTAAAAGCATCATTGGCTAATGCCAGCACACCTGTGAAAACAACATCAGCTCTTTTCCTAAGTCCTACTAATTCCATATATGGCACTCCATCTAACTTTGAAAAAACGGTAGATACATCTATATTTCGCACTCCACTGGGGTCACTTGCTTCCAATGCAAAAACACCGACATCAACATCTTCCCAGAGCAGTTTTGGTAGTAATATAACCAACAAGGAAAATACTTTCATTCAGACACCTAGCAGTATATTCTCAGGATTTGGAGAACAGACCCTGTTATTTGGAACTCCACAAAATAAAGCTGCTTCCATATTTGGCAGTGGTGACTCTCAATTGGCATCAGGCGCTAAGCATTCTCTACTAGCCCCGCCAAAACTGAGCAACATTAATACTTCGAATGAAAATCAAATCCAATCTAACTCAAACTTCGGAACAGCACCCACAAAATTCGTTTTTAATGATACCAAACAGACACCAATGACTACGAATAGTACTACCGACAAGGGAATGTCTTTTAATAGATCTGTTTTAGAATTTTCGCCTGCTAATACGAAGACAGACGGTCAAAATAGTGGTGTAAAATCTATATTTGGAGATGATAACAAATCTGAAAACTTATTTGCTAGTGTTAATCAAGGAAGTATTTTCGGACCCGGTGCCTTAGCGAACAGTCAAGCCGAAATCGGTACTGGCATCTTTGGGTCTGCTGGCATGTCAGCATTTGGATCCCTGTCATCTCAAAATTCGCTATTTGGAGGTGGGAAATCTATATTTGGGACATCAACCCATGCTCCGACATTGAGTACAGTTGCAAATACGAAACAGCAAAAAGAAGAGCCAGCTTCGTTAAATGCTGGTGGTGACCACAAGCCTAAAGAAATGGTTGCTGAGCAACAGCCTGAAAAGGAAGAAGTACCATTCAGTGTTGACAACAGTCTGTCATTTGCTGCATTGTCATCTGGCACTGAGATTCCCTTCAGTATTCCAACGGTCCAAAGTAAGTTTTCATAGGTATTATTACATTTTTAAATGCTTCAAAATATGTTACACCCTGTCTTGTAGAACAGCTTTTTTATATCAAGCCTGTGATTCAAGTTTGTTAAGTCTTTAGGTAGACTTCGTTATTACGGCTCTTGGCGACGCAAATGTCGGCACCATTACAGCTGAGCTGCTGCTGTTCCATGTAATTTTTTTTATAAAATATTTTTTTTCTAGAACAACGTGATTTCAAATGGGAGGGAGCAGGGCAACAACTATTTGTTGCTAAACCTGGAAATCATTCCGGAGACAAGTCGCAGAATGAGAGCGCTGACGGTGAGCCCGCCGGCACAGGCGGTGATGAGGAGTACGATCCACACTACGAGCCCATTGTACCGCTACCCGACAAGATTGTCGTCACCACAGGAGAGGAGGATGAGGTAACTATCAGTATCAAAATACCATTTAACGGCAACGAGCGATTGCGACGGTATTGTATTCCCACATTAACGTTAGTTTAATTTAGTTACGATACACGGTTGTACATTTCGCCGGAGAACTCTATCAATTAATAGTATTATCCTAAATAATATTGTAAAATATTTGCGACACAATTCAGTACTTAAATGCAACTTTATAAATTGTCTGTTATTTTAAGGAAAAAATATATGGCGAGCGATGCAAATTGTACCGTTACGACGAGACGTCCCGGGAGTGGAAAGAACGAGGTGTCGGTGAAATGAAAGTGTTGTACTACCCGGAGAGGAAGACTTACAGGCTACTACTGCGTCGTGAACAGGTACGTACTTTGAAACCTTTTCAATATTAGGGAAACGTCATCATATGAGCATCATGCCTCATCTTCATATTGTCTCTGGTTTCTATAAGACCCTTCTATTCTGTTGTCAAATTTCATGTCCAGTAATTTGATAGTTTATTCATCTTTTGTTATTTCCGCCAACCAATGCCACCAGCTGAAATAAAATTCGACAGCAGAATTAGGGCTGAACCAAGCCAAGCCATAACGCCCGTGCTCTACATCGGGGGGTGATTCTGTGGCAATTTCTCGTGAATAATTGGGATGTAGTTGAAGCTTTACATGTCTGTTCCAAAAGTACCTGATACAAGTGTAAACAAACCCTTTTCAGGTTAAATTGTTACTCACACTCACTTCATCTCAAGTGAACTTGTCACATTCATCTGTATTTAGGTTTCAACTTTATTCATCACTTTTCAAACAATTAAAAATTAATGATGAAATTAAAGTTTTAAAATTAATCTCAAATGTCAAATGAAAAACATCTATATGTGGTCTACACTTAGAATTTCGGGTTTAAGTATTCAAATAATCAAATCAAAGCACTTAATTTGTAAGTGCCACTACAAATTGTCATCCATACGGACGTTTTCTGATCTATTTGTTTATTAGAAACTTTTGAACCATACCATAGAAATCGTAAGGTAGGGTAGGCATCAATATTAACATGTCGATCCATCTCAAGGTACACAAAGCGGTGCTCAACATGCTGCTATACATGGACCTGCAACTACTACCAATGAAGAACTCTGACCGTGCGTGGACGTGGGCAGGACGCAACTTCGCGGAGAACCCCGCCGGCGAGCAGGAGACATTAGCGGTCAGATTCAAGAACGTGGACCAGGCAACTGCGTTCCATGATAAGATTGTTGAATGTGTTAGGGTAAGGAATTTTATTATTTACTAGTTTTTGCCCGCGGCTTCGCCCACGTTGATATCAGAAATTATGCCACAAGATCTTTCCCGTGGGATATATATATAATTTCCGACATCCCATCACTGTAGTACGTACTACCGGGGTCAAAAGTACCCTATGTCTTAATCCAGGTAAACAATGTATTAATTTCGTAAAATACATTGTTTTTAAAACATAACTCTAGGGTTTACGCGGCCCGGGGTCGCGGGAAAGTCCAAAAGGGATACCGTGGCCCTGGCAACACAAAGGCAACGGAAGGAACACGGGTGGATTTTAGTCAGCAAGAGTCTTGACACACCCTCCCGCTCCGCCCAGAGCGGGAGAAGTTATTTGATTTCCCACCCAAAAAAATAAAAAAGTATACGCGGTGCACGCCAGTAAAGCTCCCAGTCAGCATGATTTTGTCCGACATCTTCAACAATCATCGTCATATTTCAGCCAAGTTACACGAAACCTTAATAAATTATACACATAAACCTTCCTCATGAATCACTCCGTCCATTGGTGAAAACCGAATGAAAATCCGTTCAGTTGTTTTTAAGTTTATCGCGTTCAAACAGATAGACGCGACGGGGGTCTTTTTACCCGACTGCCCCAGAAGGAGGGTAATGTTTTTTGAGAGTATGTATGTATGTGTCTAATTCTTTGGCACACTCTGTAGCCTAAACGGCCTGATGGATTTTAACATAAGAGGTGTCGTTAGATTCGTCTTCATTGTGGGAGTGACATAGGCTATTATAATATTTATATATTGCATCAGCAAATACAAAAAGGGAGGGGATTTTTTTTTTAAATAAATTATTACAATATTGATATCAAATCAAAGCTAGTAATGAGTCAATTCCATATATATATATATATATATATATATATATATACATCTCCCAACCCCTTAAGCGTCCTTTCGTTTCGCATTATTATAACGTCCATTATTTCCATTTGAGATAGACGGATAGTTTCATCGAATATTGGCTACTAGAGCGTTATAAATATTAGTGTACTATTTATTTCTCTCAAAAAGAATACTATTTTAATATACAAATATTCGTATATCACTAAACACACCAGACTCATTTAGAACTCCCTTCCATGATTAAAAACATCAGACTTCCTTTGAATATTAATTTATTATGTTTACTTCCCACAGTATTCCAGCTCCTATGTATTTACGAAGCAATGCGAGCGACGTTGCCAAACTTACAGAAAGTTATGAATTGTACCTCTATTGTGCCTATACAATACCTATAAAGGACAGATATGTACCTAGTGGATAAGAAATATTATTATGTTGTACACAATATTAATTATGGGATCATATTTTATCATTATCATTTTTGAGCCCTCTCTTGATCTCAATCTCGCTTGATGGAAAGCAATGAATGATATCTACTATGGAACGAGCGGACCCAGAATAGGCCTATATTGGAGTGGTACTCCCTCCCGCCCACCAATCGAACACAGTAAGCTGCTTGGTGCCGAATTCCGGTGGTCGCGAGGCGATAATGTTTTGCGTATGACTGTCCAAGATGCACCGAGCGCTCGGTTCATTAATGTGACTGGTGAATCAATACGATACACAAGTAGGCTTCTCGTAACCCAGAATTAAAACTAATTAGAATGAGATCAAAAGATATTTATTGCAAAATAATAAAAAGGTACAAAAAAGTACGTGAACACACATACGTGGCTACTTTGTTACAAAACTAGACGAAAATGTAAATTAAATCTGGATTAACATTAACAGTCTCTGAATGAAAACAAAATAAAATTATGCTTAAAATGTACTCTGTGCACTGGAAAACAAAACATAAAGCATATTAAAATGATTGATTGCATCAAATAGCGACATGTTCATATATGCGGACATGTCAAGCAAAATGTATGTTTAAAGCTAATCTGGCATCCGCATATAGCCATCTATGATAACTTAATCACATGTGGGGTAATATTAACAATATTTGCTTAAAAAACACTCTTAAGCTTAAATCGCATCACTGTGCATTAAATATATTAAATATAAAAAAAGCATCCTATAGTTTTTGGATAGGTTCATTACAGACGTCTGATGTCGAGCAAAATGTATGTTTTAAGCTAATCTGGCATCCGTATATGTAGCCATCTACGAACACATAACAATATGTGGGGTAACATTAACAATCTTTGCATAAAAATACACTTAAGCATACGAGTATATCGCATCACTATTCACTAAATAAATTAATCTTAAAAAAATACCCTATAGTTTTGCGATAGGTTCATATACAGACGTCTGATGTTGAGCAAAATGTATGTTTCGAGCTAATCTGGCATCCGTATATGTAAGTAGCCGTATATCTACTAGAGATTTTTCTTTAAAAATATTTTATTTATCTTTTCTATTTTCGCAACGAAATGAACTGAAACGAAGGAAGTTAGAACTTTCTTTTTTTCAGTTTTACAAGGCGTTTTTCTTTCGGAGTTCTAATCAATCGGTACATTAATAATCGGAATTCATATTCTTGATGTTTCGAATTATCATTAAGTCGGACTTTTTGTTATTTGATCTATTGAAACTCGGTATTTTGAGAATAGTAATTATAAACGTTAGGAATATTAAAATTGTGGAATTATAAAAATAGGATGAATGGTAAATCGGAGTTCTTATATTAGGAATTTTGAACTATTCGGATTTATGAAAATCTGTATTTTGAAATTCGTAATTGTGACTGACGGAATAAAGTTTTTCGTATTTATGTAGTGTACGCCTGTGCAATAAATAAATTAAACTTAAAAAAAATAATACCCTATACTTTTGGGATCGGTTCATATACACACGTCTGATGTCGAGCAAAATGTATGTTTTACGCTAATCTGGCATCCGTATATGTAGCCATCTACGAACACATAACAATATGTGGGGTAACTTTAACAATCTTTGCATAAAAATACACTTAAGCATATATCGCATCACTATTCACTAAATAAATTAATCTTAAAAAAATACCCTGTTGTTTTGCGATAGGTTCATATACAGACGTCTGATGTTGAGCAAAATGTATGTTTCGAGCTAATCTGGCATCCGTATATGTAAGTAGCCGTATATCTACTAGAGATTTTTCTTTAAAAATATTTTATTTATCTTTTCTATTTTCGCAACGAAATTAACTGAAATGAAGGAATTTAGAACTTTCTTCTTTTCAGTTATACAAGGCGTTTTTCTTTCGGAGTTCTAATCAATCGGTACATTAATAATCGGAATTCATATTCTTGATGTTTCGAATTATCTTTAAGTCGGACTTTTTGTTATTTGATCTATTGAAGCTCGGTATTTTGAGAATAGTAATTATAAACGTTAGGAATATTAAAATTGTGGAATTATAAAAATAGGATAATTGGTAAATCGGAGTTCTTATATTAGGAATTTTGAACTATTCGGATTTATGAAAATCGGTATTTTGAAATTCGTAATTGTGACTGACGGAATAAAGTTTTTCGTATTTATGTAGTGTATGCCTGTGCAAAAAATAAATTAAACTTAAAAAAAATAATACCCTATACTTTTGGGATCGGTTCATATACACACATCTGATGTCGAGCAAAATGTATGTTTTAAGCTAATCTGGCATCCGTATATGTAGCCATCTACGAACACATAATCACATGTGGGGTAACATTAACAATCTTTGCATAAAAACACACTTAAGATTAAATCACATCACTGTGCAATAAATTAATGATGTTTTTTTTTTTAAATATACCTTATACTTTGGGATAGGTTCATATACAGACGTCTGATTTCGAGCAAAATATATGTTTTAAGCTAATCTGGCATCAGTATATGTAGCCATGAAAACATGACCATATCTGATTTAACATTAACAATCTTCGCACAAAAAGACAATTATGATTAAAATGCACGCAGTGCACTAGGTATGGAGGCGATCGGCGGCAGAGACCTCTCGCGTCCGGCCCTGGTTCAGGCCATGGTACGGAGCGAGAGGGCATGGGCAGCCGTCACCTCCTTTTGGAGGAGGAGGCGGGACGGTTGAGGGAAAGGCAAGTTTCGCGCCCTCTCGCCCCTAGCCGCCGCAGGAGACGCCCAGGGCGTCCGGAATCCCGGGCGGATTGCCGGCCACCGTAGGCGCGGCCTTGCGGACGGTGAGCAATGGGTAGCTCACCGTCCGGTAAGGACCAGGCCCGGGTCGACGGAGCGTCGTATTCCACGCGCGCCTCAAAGAGATGTCGTCAGCACATATAGTAGGGGTCCACTAGGGCCGATGCCTGCTGGGGTCGCGGGAAGGTACTTATGGGTTACCGAGGCCCCCGCAACACAGGCAACAGGAAGGAATACGGGTGGGTTTTAGTCAGTAAGAGTCTGACACACCCTCCCGCTCCGCCCAGAGCGGGAGAAGTTATTTGATGATTTCCCACCCTTAAAAAAAAAAAAAATTGCACTAGGTAACAATACATAAAATGTATTAAGATCACATCAATTAGTGATATGCCCATATGCGGACGTGTAATATCAAGCAAAATGTATATTTTAAGCTAATCTGGCATCCGTATATGTTAGCCATCTACGAAAAAATAATCATATCTGATTTAACATTAACAGTCTTCGCACAAAAACACAATTATGATTAAAATGCACGCAGTGCACTAGGTAACAATAGATATAATGTACTCGTATTACGATCACATCAATTGACGATAAATGTTCATATACGGACGTATATACCAATATCACGCAGAATATGTTTTAAGTAATGTTTTAAGCTAATTTGGCATCCGTATATGTATATATCTACAAAAATAAATGTATCTACAAAAATACGCTCTGTGAGGCGGGTGTTCTCGGGGACTGATCTCAAGATAATTTGACCCGCGTCACAAAGCGTATGGATTTCCTGAAGCAGAAGATCTTTGCATGGGCAAACCATATTCGTCTGTACATGTGAAGAGTGGAGCGGTACACTAAAAATTGCACATTCCTGAGCTATGAAGGGTTTGTAGGGCTTGGGAGCGGCCGGAACAAGGTGTGGCTGACAGGCACCTGCCGAATGATGACGTGTGTTGTGTGACCATGTGTTCATTCTGGCGAAACATCTGATCGGTGCCTGTCAATCACACCGAGGGTGATTGGACTAGGGAGATCGAGCGAGCTTGCGATTAAATACCAGAAATGGGAGCACTAATGATGGTAAGTGCCCCCATTTCTGTTGACTCGTGTAGTCCGTCCGTTGCCTAACTGGAAGTCTAAGGGAATACTTCCTAGAAGCTGACATAGGTATGCACTCAGATGTGGTCTCAGTAGACAAGGGCCTCACTCCGCTCTTCTTGGCTAACGAGAACTGGCGCAAACTGGCTATTTAAGGCAGAGCAAAGAGCTTCACGTGCCCTTTAACCGGATCCTACATGGGTCCGATATAGACCTCTTAGTTTCCGTATCCAGTTACGATTCGATGATCTCTTCAGGGAAACTAAATGTTTCGTCATTGCGAATCTGGACGAAGTTATGATGACGAACAACTACTAGAAATATAATGTAGAGAATGGCAAGGTTGCCATATGTCGGACATGCATCCTCCGTGACAGTCAAACTGACCCATTATTTCTGGCTGTTCTCGTCTGGTTAACGGAGTCTACATGCATAAGCACAACCTTGTAGCCAGGATTAACCACCAGCAACTTGCTCTAAAATACAGTATTGTGGACTCAGAAGTACCATACTATAGGTATGTGCCGACTTAGTTCTCGAAAATGGCAATAACATGTTGGTCATAGCATAATGATTATTGATATTGCGGTCCCGCATGACGAGAACCTCGTGAAAGCTGACTCTTGATCTGGCTCACGATATTGTCGACATGTGGGATACGAATACAAGAGGAGACTTTCCTGAACCAAGAATTAAAACAAAATATAGTGAGATCAATAGTTATTTATTGCAAAATATTAAAAAGTTACAAAAAAGTATATGTACACACACATACGTCGCTACTTTTTCACCAAACTAGACAAATAAGTAAATTAGATCAGGCCAACCACGAAATGTGATCTAATACCTAAATGAGTGAAGTTCACATTCGAACATTACTTAATCACCTAAATTTAAATTTAAATTTAAAAAAAAGTTAACAATCATTATATAAAAACACTCTTAGGATCGATACCCATTGTCGTAGAGTCGACATGCATCGAAGCAAAACTTTCAAAATGTTTACACGGCATATTGATTTTTATCTTCAGAAGACAAATCACAAGTTTAATTGAAGAAAATACGCCAAAACACCTCAGACTTACGCGCGCATTCACGTGGTTATGTTTTTCTTCCAGATGATTTTACTTTGTTTTATGGAGACAGAAGTGTCGACTGCTATGAAATTTTACTGAGTTTCGCTTCGATGAGTTTCGACTCTGGGTCACTGTAAATCGACCTGTTAGTTCAAATTGCATCACTGTGCACTATGAAATAAATGTAAAATATAATAATGATCGCATCAATTAGCGATAAATGTTTATAAACAGACGGCTAATATCGAGCAAGATGTATGTTTTAAGCTAATCTGGCATCCGTATAATATGTAGCCATCTACAAAAAAATTATCTTATATGATTTAAAAGTAACAGTATTTGCACTAAATCACAATCATGCTTAAAATGCACGCAGTGCACTAGGTAAAAAAAAAACATAAAATGTATTAAGATCACATCGGTTAGCGATACGTTCATATACGGACGTCCAATATCAATCAAAATGTATGTTTAAGCATATCTGGCATCCGTATATCCGTAGTCCTCTAAGAAAACATCTTCAAATCTGGTTTAACATTAACAGTCTTTGTATAAATATACAATTAAGCTTAAATGTCATCGCTGTGCACTAAGTAAATTAATCATAAAAAAATAATACCTTATTTATTACCGTAATTATTATAGTTTTGGAATAGGTTCATATACAGACGTCTAATATTGAGCAAAATGTATGTTTTAAGCTAATCTGGCAACCGTATAATATGTAGCCATATACAAAAAAATAATCATTTATGATTTAAAAGTAACAGTATTTGCACTTAATCACAATTATGCTTAAAATGCACGCAGTGCACTAGGTAAAGAAAATAAAATGTATTAGGATCACATCAGTTAGCGATACGTTCATATACGGACGTCCAATATCAAACAAAATGTATGTTTTGAGCTAATCTGGCATCTGTGTATGTAGCCATCTTCGAAAAAATAATCACATGTGGGGTCAACATTAACAATCTTTGTATAAAAACACACTTAAGCTTAAACCACATCTCTGTGCACTAAGTAAATTAATCTTAAAAAAATAATACTTTGTAGTTTTGGGATAGGTTCAAGTACAGATAACCAATATCGAGCAAAATGTATGTTTTAAGCTAATATGGCATTTATTTATGAAGCTCATTAAACATAGTCATATCTTGTTTAACAGTAGGTAACAGTATTTACACAAAAGCACAATTATGCTTAAAATGCACGCAGTTTACTAGGTAAAAAAACATAAAAATTAAATCACATCAATTAGTGAAATGTCCATATACGGACGTCCAGTATCAAGCAAAATATATGTTTAAGCAAATCTGGCATCCGTTTATGTAGTCCTCTAATAAAACATCTTCAAATCTGGTTTAACATTAACAGTCTTTGTATAAAAACACAATTAAGCTTAAATGACATCACTGTGCACTAAGTAAATTAATCATAAAAAAATAATACCCTGTAGTTTTGGAATAGGTTCATATATAGACGTCCAATATTGAGCAAAATGTATGTTTTAAGCTAATCTGGCAACCGTGTGTATCCGTATGTACCTCTACATGTGATTATGTTTTCGTAGATGGCTACGTATACGGATGCCAGATTAGCTTAAAACATACATTTTGCTTGATATTGGACGTTCGTATATGAACGTATTGCTAATATATGCGATCTTATTGTGTTTTATGTTCTATTTATTTATTATTATACTTAAAATACACGCAGTGCACTAGGGACCAAAACATGAAATATAATATGATCACATGTACTAGCTGATATGTTCATATTTTACTCAATGACAAGCAAAATGTATGTTCGACATTAATCTGATGCCCGTAATTTGTTTTCTTTAAATTCTAATTAAGTCATCGGCACCATCTAATGCACTAGAAAATAAATCAAAATTAAAATCCTATCGGGTACAACCTAAATGAAAAGTTTAACTGTAATCAGAATTTAATAACATTAAAAGATACGTGTAGGTTCAATACGAGTGCAATACTCACATTCATCTTTGGGACAATGTTCATAAACAGAAAATTCACAATGAGTGCACCAAAACCCACTGAATTTAAGAAAACGAGTAATATTTCCAGGAACGTTCATGTCGGCAACAATATGGGGAGGTTGACGGTGGGCAGCAACAACAATATTTCGACAGTTAAAACAATCTGATCTTAAATTAAAATGGACTTCTTGCCAAGGCCATTTCAGATCTTTTTCCAAAATATGATAAAATAACCTTTTCACTAAAAACATGTCAACATCTGCAACTTCTTCCATTTTCCGAAAAAAAAATATTGTTTCGTAAAAGTTTATAGAATGTACTTGAATTAGGTAGTTTATAAGCCACGTTCATAAACTATAAAACAGTATGTAATCGGGTTAGTTTCTATTCACCCATTGGGTTATATAGTGCGCCGGATAGATATTATAGGTATTATATTGGTAGGTAAAAAATAACCAAGATTAAAACTGAAATAACTGGTAATCCAAAAAATTAGAACACGACCGTAGCTGGCGCTAGCTGGCGTTGAACTGGTACCTAATATGCAGCGAACACTACCGATGCGCTGAAATAAGATTAAGTAGGTATCGAAGGCACTTATTATAATAATTATCATATCCAAATAAATAGGTAGGTATTTTATCATTTTCTGCAGTATGAACACGTAAGATAGCTACTAAGGTTTTTATTTTTTTGTGTATGTATTTTGTACAAAAACCTTTATCTTCAACCAATCTTTGTTGTGCAGAATGTCAGGATGTATGTTCCGAAGTTCGTCACATTCATGGCGTTTAGGTGGTCGCTTGCACTTTACATGTTTGGAAAAAAATTTCAAAACTATATTTTTTTGCTGTGACGTCCAAGGTACAAGATTTCTTTTTTTCTTTACCGTTGTTTCTGCAACATTGGTAACATCGCAAAGATGAGCAACTTCTCTTGTATCAGCAGCATTTATATCAAATGAAGTAACACTTTTTTCTCTGGGCTGCTCGGTTGGTGCTATAAAGTCGTACTCCACTAGGTCATCATCATCATTGTTCTCATCTCTTTCGGTTTGTAACAAATCTTGCTCTAAATCCAATTCGATTTCATCCAAAGCTTTACCTTTGTGAATATCAGCATTGCCACCCTCCATAAGTAACAGCAACTTTGATATTTTAGCCGTCTGATAAACGTCATCGGGTAATCTGTAGTTCTGTCTGTGTACAGATTGTGTGTGCCCCATAAAGTTCGCCAGTTGTTCAATATCCGAATCTTTCAAATTCAACATTTGTGTAAGTGTAGCTAAGTGCTTACGGAGCTTTGTCGTTGTTATTGCTTTGGGATTTTTGGCTCCACAAGACTTTGCATATTTCTCCAATACTTTATAACCACACAGTGGTGTTTCACACCCTGGTTTGGCAAACAAGTAATTGTTTTCGTCAGGTATATAATGACGTCGGACTGAGATTAGCAATTCAATATCACTTTGGACGTCATCTGTAAATAAAACAGGCACACCTCGACCTCTTTTACCTCTTACAACAATACGCTTGAAACTTTTCATTAACATTTTTTCGGTGTCGGAAATGGCGCGATCAAATTCCTCATAGGCATTACTGTCATTATTACACTCTTGGTAAGTACTAAGAAGAAGTCTTTGAAGTTCACCAGGTCGTCGTCTGTTCAAAAGTATTACGCGGCAGTAAATTGTTTCAAGCAGAGAATTATATGCTTCTACAACTCTTGTTTCCGGTTGAGCTAATTTAGATGCTGCAGTTTTAGCTTTTTCACATAGATGGTTTTTAAGAATTTTTAAATCACTTGCTAGAGGCACTATGGTTATTTTGTTCCATTTTTTAAGGTTCAAGTCACTGCATGCTTGACTCGAAACATCGAATTTCCAGTTTGCCTGAATCAGTTGAATAAGCGTTTTAAAATCCGCTTCCAGTATACCAGTTTGTACACTACAACCAGATTTTAAAGCTGTCATAAGTGCTATGTTGCAGCATTGTTTTAAGCTTGTGCTAATGTTCATGGCATAAGTCGGAGCACCGTAGCGATCTATTTTATAATCATAACTAGCTACTTTTTTGGCCGCAGTTACAATCAAATCATAATTTTGAGGCTTCAGAGAGTCTGTTAAATCCTGAATAGACGGTTTTAGTTTTTTTAGTTCTATCAATATTTTTGCCAACTCTCTCATCTTGCGCGAAGTAACGTTAATGAAATGATTTTCCCGGTGGATACGCATATACTGAGCACCAAATGCACAGATCAATGAGTCTTTTTTTGCTTCTAAGGATACACGATCTGGTCTCATTTTAGGGAATACCGTTTGTTTCAGCTTATTGTCTACATTTAGATTACGCAACATAAAATTTTGTGCATCTACTTGTGTATTAGAAGTATCAGATGATGGTTGACATGTCCTTCTATGTTTCCACAATTGTTTCCTAGAATAAAAACCCAAGCACTTCTCACATGGTAAATAATCGATATGTGGGTAAATATTACTCTTTTTCATAGGTTTAACACATTTTGTAATATTAGCTATGTAGTTGCCTTTTTTACGCAAGGCAGTGAAAAGGTTTTTACGAGTACAACTTTTTTTAGGATAAGATAAGATTTTTTGTACCTCGGGTTCCATTGTGTGATTACGCATGATATGTCTTGCAAAGTTTAAAACATCGGCCTCACAAAAAAAACAAAAATCCTTACTTCTTATTCTAGTCGTGCTGGTTGATTTAGCAGTAATAATTTCATCTCCAGTATTTGCAATCGGATTCTGAAAAATAAAATTTTATTTAATCAACGAATAAGCTCACTCCACGGATCAACAAACTGCTTATCCTAATATTTGTCAAACTTACGTGCGTAACAATTCGTCTTGATAACAGCATATACACGTGATTTAAGAGCGAGATGAGCTTATAATTCTTTAGTGAGATTATTACCTTTTTTAAAGAAAGGCACCACCACGTTCTTATGTCACGCTTCTGGCGTAGTACCTACAAGGATGATGGAATTAACTTCTGGACTAACAGTATCAGCCCAGCTGCAAGGCTCGCACATGTCCTATCGTCAATATACTCAGAATCTTCTTGTTTTTATAAAATCTTTACAAACGTAAATAATATGTTATTTAATTAATAAAGGAAATACTAATATTTTACGGCTGGCCTGCTTCCTTTGGAAGAAAGACGGTACCTACTCTCACAGTAAGAAAAAAAGAAGAGTTAAAATACCTGGAACTTTTCTAAGCCATGATGACGTGTTTGAGTTTCATCCTCAGATACGTTTAGACCATCATTGGTTTCTTCTTCATTACTCGAGTCACTAGATGACTCTGTTGATTTTGGATAGAATGTTGCATCTCTATCACTATCAACATACTCCGATAAAGTTTCCTCAGATGAATTAAGAACGCTATTAGCGATATTATTTTCACTTGGTGCCCAAGGAACTGTGCAATCCACCGGAACATTTGTTTGCCCATGCGTAGAAAGTGAGTGATACGTTTCTTCACCTTCACTAGGAGGAATATACACATTGTCCTGGAGTTGAGATGATTGTATAATTAATGAATTGTTCGAATTCTCCATAAATGAGTTATCACTGTCATTAGCAAGATCATTTGTCGATATCTGAACCATACCCTTTGAAATGATCTGTTGATTTGAGGTAGAAAGTGCTATCAATTTATCTTTGTAAGTTTCTTCAATAGTACTGATACTAGTGACATCTGTTTCAGGACTACTGGTTTGCTTATATGTAGAATGAAATGACAATGGCTGTGTGGTTATTTTATCATTACATGTAACTTGATAGGATTCTTCACTTTCACTAGGAGGAATATATACATTGTCCTGGAGTGGAGTTGATTGCATCATGTGTGAAAGGTCTGTATTGTCCATAATTGAATTGTAACTGTCATCAGCAAGAACGTTGGTCAAACACATTGCAATAATTTGTTGATTTGCGGGAGAAGGTTCAATAAATTGATCTTCATTTTCTTCAATAGTTATATTACTTGCGACATCCATTAGTGGAGTACTACTAATAGCAAATGAGTCAGATATCGAAGTATTCTGTGGGTTCTCTGAAAAGCCTCTCTCTTTAGATACAGTATCTTTGGTACTGCAAGGATGACCAGACAACATACACGCTTCTTTGTTTATTGGAGACGTGGTATACGTTTCATCCAAATAAGTAGATAAGTTTGAAATATTTGTAACAGAAAGCGACGAATTTGCAGTATAACTCTCCGCACAAGGTATGTATGTTTCATCCCTGTTCTTATCATTAATAGTAGTATCGAATGAGTCATCTATGCTGGTGTCGGTTGGTGCGTATGACGGGTTTTTTAATCTGGGTCTCTGCAAAACGTTAAGTTTGATTCACTTTAATTTAGTCAGCTCAACATAAGAAAAAGAAATAAATACATATCTAAGGTTAGCAACCGCCCTAACGTTACCTTTAAAATTCTAACGCTATTAATCCTATCTCAAGGTTTTTTTTTAATAGATACATTGTTATTTCTCCTGTGTGCCAAACGCAAATTTTACATGCACAAACGCCCAGTCCCGAAAAAAGTATAGGTATTTGTTCCGTGCGGGAATCGAACTCGCAACCCGTTGCGCAGCAGCCGATTCTTCAGCCGCCCACCTAGGTAGGTGGCGCGGCTGAACAACCTACCTACCTAAAACATTCACAAAATGGAAATGGTCAAATCCTGAGAAGTGCACTGTAGGTACCAAACTATTATATTATCGTTTTATATTCCATTACACGATTTATACTATACAACGCAAGAAATTAAGAAATATACCTAATTTAATAATTATGATTGTTTACAACCCCTAACATAATATCAATTTCCTATTCATATATTATTTTATTATACTGAGGTGACTGGTTGTTCGATGGACTTATTGAAGGAGGGTATCATACTAATATATAATTAATTATGAACATTTTTTACTATGTGACCAACCTTGAAATCGCTTTTTTATGTCCATCGTTCAACCAGTCACCTGTATATTCGCAAAATACTTACCAATGATATCTGACGATTTCTTATGGGATACACCGGTTCATTATGAGACCTAGTTTTCATAGGAGATACACCAGGTTTATCATTATCTGCAATTATTATGTGATCATTAATAAACAAGATTTTATAGAAATAGTCAGCCCTTGAGTTTTTACTCAAGCCGTGAATATGAGTCTTTTCATACTAAATAAAGTGATCCCTCAAGGAGTGTAGAATTCTTCTAACAAAAGAGCCTTTTAACAACACGATTTATTTTTATGTAAAACTCCCACACTAGGGAACAAACCCTGTGTCACGGGGAACTTTACAATCATATAATTAATAGACTCAAAGTACACCCAGACTCGCGAAACAAGTATTAGTGGATCACACAAATATTTGTCTTGGATGGGAATCGAACCCACGGCACCCGCAACGATAGTGGCGAGGTGACCACCCTAAGCGCCAGACCAGACGTGCAGTGATACAATATTATAACAATAAAACATGTCGATAGTGACTACCTACTTATATAGGCTTACAGAATTATAGGTCACGTTCGAATGTTTTCCCCGCAGCAGCCAATACTAATAATTACTAAGTAGTTAACTAGCTTTTGCCTGCGGCTCTGCCAGAGAGTACCTCGATTTTGTTCTACAGATCGGCCACGAATTAATGTCATCATATGGTAATAATTATCATCTTTATTACGCTACTATTTGTAATTTGCGCTCCCAGTGCTGCAAGGAGTTGAAGTATACATTTAGGAGCACTAATTGGGATTTGGAAGATATTTTTTTTTGATTTCTAGCAATTTTGCATTGAAACCATTTCGCCTCTGAAAAGCATGGCTTATTAGGCTCGGCGCACCGTTTTTGAAACAAAAAATATTGAAATTTAAATACTTATCTAGAAATCGGTGCATCCTAAGCAAAAAATAACCAAAATGCCCTCTGCCGCCCGACATGCATGCAGTATTTTTTTTACCGTACGTACTCTAGTTAGTATAACTAATTAATCGACTGATTGTTCTGTTAGTTAGAGTAACTAACGTAGTCTGTGAACCTACAAGCCGTCGCGTGTGTTACGAACTACTTTCATGCATAATGGGTAACATCCATTGTTGTTTACGTTTAGGGCTTAGGCATTATTAATTGTTTGCTGATGGGTATGCAAACATTGCGAGATCTAGTTGTAAAGTTGCTCAGTTGGCATTAGTGACTGAGCATACGCGACAAGAACATGGACGGGGCGGGCTACTTCCCGTGCTTAACGGGGTAAACTTCGTCCTTGACGAAGTTTTTTCACGTCTCGTCCCGTCCGTGTTCTCGTCACTTATATGTTGTGTCATGTATTTATTATATGAAAGAAAATTATCACGTACCGTCCGGCACGAAAAAAAAACACGTTACGTGTTCTGCCTTAAATTGGGAATACGATTATACTATTTACCTTCTTGATTAGTAGTAATAATAATAAAGATATTAATTGTATGTTACCGCGGACTATTTTGGTAAGTTCGTGCTCACATGAAATACCTACGTGCGCTGGAAAAGAATTAAAAAATTACGCGAACTACATTTCGCGCGCTCTCTGTTGTACAGCGAGACGTTGACCGGTGTGCGAGAGAGAGCGCGCCAAGTGAAGTTCGTGTTATCACGACGATGAAGCCGTAGGGTGAGAATCATAGAGCGCACGAAGTGTAGTTCGCTTTATCGCGACAATGTAGCCGTAGCATTACGTTATTTTGTTTTATTTCTAACGGATTATACAGTAATTTCTTCTGCGGACAGAATATCGCGCAGGTAGGTAAGTAGTCCACGTGAAAGCGAACTTGATTTAATAATATCGCTAATACAATAACTTGCTCAGCTCATTTATGTGATATGACATAAACATTGTTGATATGCAGATTATAACCGAAAACACCGCATCAACGTAATAGTAACAGACAGACAGAAAACACCTGCCACCGCGACTTTTGATTATACTTTGTACTAGTACTGATGTGAAAGTGAATTTATTTGTTTGTTTATTCCTCTGTCACGGTTTGACCGAACATAATATAATACACAGCATTACGTTGAGTGTTTAGAACCGATCTGCAGAACAAACTCAAGATTCGTGCGGGCGTTGCGTGCCGCAAGCAAAAGCGTGTACCTACAAAATAAAAATATTGAAAGCTTACCTGTCACTCCTGTTAACATTTTCAGTATATTTGCACTACGATGATTTATCTTCGGCATTTTAACAGACGTCACTTTTCATGCGAGGTGTACGGACGCGCGCATCGCGAATACTAAACGAAATATTCACAAAATCACAAATTGACTATCAAAAATGTTGCACTATCTGGCAACGTCGCATTATAAATAATGCGTGGACGTCAAATCCGGCTAATCATAAAAGAAAAGTTAACGACGATAGCGCCACTATTTTTTGTATTGAAACAAAGGGGAACTACGAAAATATTCTGTGCAAGCAGAATGAAGGCAAAGTGACCACCAATTTTTTTTTTTCAATTTTTTTATTTGTGTAATATGTAGAAAAAGGTAGACGTTTGGCGCAATCTCTTATTTGACGTCCGTATAGCGGACGTTAAAAGCAGGTGGACGTCACATTATATGCAAAATAGCCCTCGACGGACGCAGAAACGGTTAGAGAATATATATATATATATATATATATATATATATATATATATTTATTAATAAAACTAAAAAGCTTGAAATAAAACAAATTATTAAAAAAAAACAAAAAACCCAACTGCAAAAACACATAACTGAAAAGAGAAAAACAAGCATTATAATCTATAGAATTTTGGTGTTGCAGGCCGGACAAAAAAAAGTTACACCATATTTCAAGTTATTGGTTTCTCCCTGCCTGCCAAACACAAATTAACACAAATTATTTAAAAAAACAAAAAACCCAACTGCAAAAACACATAACTGAAAAGAGAAAAACAAGCATTATAATCTATAGAATTTTGGTGTTGCAGGCCGGACAAACAAAAGTTACACCATATTTCAAGTTATTGGTTTCTCCCTGCCTGCGATACCAAAATTCTATAGATTATAATGCTTGTTTTTCTCTTTTCAGTTATGTGTTTTTGCAGTTGGGTTTTTTGTTTTTTTAAATAATTTGTTTTATTAAGTAGTAGTTAATCAGATGTGTGTGCGAGATTGTCTCCCTACTGCTTTCTGGTTGTGCCGCAGACCTTGCTCCCAACGTGCGCAACCGTTAAATTTAGAGCGGACATGGGTTTTTCAGAGCAAAATAATATAAATTTTACAAGTATACATATAACATAGATTAATTCAACTCTATTTCAACAGAAATTACAAGCATATGCTGCACAAGCCGTAAGAGAAGAGAAAGAAGCAGAACCCTTCGTCGAAAACACCGTGTCAAAGTTAAGGTTACCAAAGCACTTGCATGAGAGTGCGCGCGCTGACAATGCGATGACCGCAGAAGTGTTCCAAAGAACGTCGGTCATCGCGTCGGGACACGAAGCGGCCGGTACCACGGGCGACGACACAGGCTCGTCGGGGAACGAAGTGTTCAAACAAGTACACTTCCAGGAGTCCGAGGAAGACCACGACGATGAAGAGGAGGATTACGATTATGATAGTTATTACAATGAGGTTAGTATTGCTTTTAAACAGGTTTCGTCATAAAACCCTCAATGAATTACAGTACGCCGCCGTACATATGGCACATCCGTGTTTTAGAAAAAGTTCGAATCTGTAGAGCACCTTCCCTGTGTGAAAGTCTCATTCTAAAAACTCAAATGTAGTATTTTATCGCCCGGGTACTGTATTACACTTGTTATAAAATGTAGGATGAAGAAGAATCAGCAGCATACTACACGTGTGACGGCGAGGCGATCGTGCGCCAGGGCAACAACGAGACCACCTGTTCCAACGCACACATACAAGTTCTGTTCGACCAGGAGATCTACTCGCCCAAGATTCTAGTCACCGACGCCAGCACCGGAGAAATACTTGCAGATATGCTCATATACACTGATACTGAATTCCAGGTATGATTCCATCAGATTTTATGGTAATTTTAGTACAAAGTGACCTGAATATGAGCCTCTGAATGTATTGTAGTTCACATGACAGATGAGTAAAGCTATATGACTTCTAAGCGTTTAGGAGCGCTCTTCATGCGCTCGTCTAATTTCTCTCTCATATTTTGCATAAAACTCAAAATAACTACTACAAATAAACTTACGGGCAAAATACTTACAGTATTATTATTTCATTATCATAAACATTACACATGTCTCCATGTGTTAGTTCCCACTAGAGCTGGGTTTAGCTCTCGTGGGAACTAATCTCCATGAGAGTCGACCCCCTAAACTCTTCCTGGTTGCACTACTTATAGTCTTCTAGGTACAATTAAAAGGGGTAAATAAAAATAGTTCCCTTAGGAAACATTACTTATATCAATACCAGTAATGTGTCGACTCGTGGAATACATTTTTTTACTGCATCGTCATTATTTGGCCGAATTCATATAAACGATCGCGAAATTTGCTTTCGAATAAGACGAGGCCTTAGAGACACGTCTCTCATACAAAGACACTTCCGCTTTAATATCTGCCAACCGTAATAGAAAACAGTGAGTCAAAGTTTGTGTTTGTATCAGATGAGCGGCGACTCGTGCATATGGTCGGGCACGGACTACACCAGCAACGACCCCGTGGACAAGACGGTCACCGTTAACTTCTACGACGGCGAGACCGCCATGCAGTTCTACGACAGTTGTGAGGTAACAATTTACTTTTTATCAATTAATACAAGTCTTTTCGACCTTTACAACCTCGATATATGTTTTTAAACCTTCAAGGCCATTTTACTATATTTCGTTACATTCCGTTTTGTATATAAGCTTATCATAGTTTTACAACGTCGGTAATCTTATGCTATAGCTGTTGTAATATCGTCTTCAGGCTGCTACACACTATGCCGGCGGCACGGCCGCCGGGTGTGCCTCTGCCCCAGACGCCGGGTATTAACAGGCCGCCTGCACATTATGCAGAAGTCACGGAGCATCATTTATATGTATTGTGATAACAATAACGCGCCGTTCCAATTCAATATCGATCGTCGCCTTATTTTGTTTTCTCGGTCGATACGTAACTCGGTATGTGTTGTTTCAGACGAGTAAAGCCGCCACGTACGCGTCTACGGATCCAGAGTCGTAGGAATATATTATTCAAACGCCTAAATAAGTATTTTAACTTCAAATGTAGATTAAACTCCGTATTTGGTTTAGTTAGTAAGTGTGTAGACCGGTTTTCCGATATCTTTATTACGAAGTTATCTTTTAAGTCTAGCCGACTATAAATTGACCCTTTTTGTTTGTGGAGAGTCCAGTTTTGTTACCTGTTTTTTTTATTATTGCTATTTAGATCTCATGAAACCTAAAAGCGTTTTTATTATTTTGTAATCATAGGAACGGTTATTCAGTGAAAACAATTATGATATTAACAATTTAATCAATTCCTCAAATAAATAATGGTACTATAAGTGCTTGCACGTATAGAAGTTTTGGCACACTAATCATACAAGTCTTTTTAGTTACATAAAGTGCAGTGCATGCATGCATAGGTTCATAAAATATTCTGACATAAGCCAACTGATTTATATAAATAAGTGCTTATAAAATAATTTAATGCTACATTTTTATAAATTATGGAAGTGTATTGTAATGTAGCGACAACAAAAAGAGATCTAACCAACACTTGTTGACATTCTTATTGTAAATTATCACTTTGTTTGACGGCGTATATTTATTATTATGTAATGATATTAATGCAGATGTTCCTAATTGGTTAGGTCTTTTTAGACGTCAGTATGGAGCTAGGACTGATTGCGACTGGTTGTTTTAATGAATATTATCACTCGTGGCTCCATGTTTGTTAACAGGACATACTTGATTCATGTAGTTCTCACATCATATAATATTATAATTTATTCGAAAATTATGAACAATGTGTAACTTACTTTTTGTAAAACGAATAAATTAAATGTAATCCAGCTGTTGTGAAGATATTATAGATGTTTGTGAATTTCTTGAATTAAGATTATTGATTATTTAATATAGTTTTTAAATGAGCAAAGGAAGATTTTGCTGTGGTAATTTTGTTATTTAAACTTAATGATACTTAATAGATAGTTATGAATACCTTTGAAAGGGTGTTATTTATTTCCTTTTCTCATTTAAACTGTGATCTTATTATTAAACTTATTATCTGATGAACCAAGTGTAATAAATGAAAAGTGATCTAAAATTAAAGTCTTTATTTTTATAAACCTAAAGAAGACGTATTTATGTTTAACTATTGAAAAACGTAAACATGTAAATCCCGGAAACTCAATAACTAAAAATATGTGGCTCAGAAAACCTCAATATTTTCGGACTTCTTTCAGTATTTTGCTTATAATTATAACTTTAAAAGGTTCATCCAATTTGGAGTTTTTTCGAGCACCACGCAGTAGCACAGCTCTTTTGAACCTGCAGACTTGGTTTTACACTAGGTATTGGTATCTATCCTTCACAACATCCCAAAAAATCAGTACTTACAGTCTACTTTTTTGTGACCTATGGCCCCGCGCCGTACTGTAAAGTGTGACCTTGTATATGACACGGTTCTATGGTATATGGCGACGGCGCCGTGCCGTAGTGCCGCCGTGTCGTCAACAAACCTCCATAGTGATCCATACAACACACGGCGAAAAAATCGTAGTTTTTCACGCCAAGAAAAACGAGTGTGCTAAAGAGGCCTAACGCGATTTTTGTGTCTACCATGACTGGCTTATTTACATTTGTTAGATTTTTATATCCTCACTAGTTGCGCTCAGCTGTTTCACCCGGGGATATACTATTCTTTACAGGATAAATAGGTACTATTCTATGTCCTAATCCAGGTCATGGTCTACCCATGTGCCAAATTTCTTCCAAATCCGTTCAGCCGTTTTAGCGTGGAAGCGTAACAAACAAACTTACTTTCGTATTTATAATATTAGTTAGGATATCCTCATTAGTTTTTTGAAAGGACCTTTTTCAATTACAAAGATAAACTTCGCTGCTTCACTTCTATTTGTTGTTTTTTTTTTAAATGGCATCATTCTGTCATCAATTGACAAGTTTTAACAATTATTACTGATTGTTTGATTCTAAAGTTTACTTGATTTACTCGAAGACAAAATAACATGGAGAATAATAAATGGTATAAATACATCACACTGCACAACATGATCAATAAGCAGAGCTTCAATCTGAATTATAGTTTCTGTCCTCAGGATAGGACTACTTTATTTCATAATTTTAAGGCAACTGAACACAACAACAGCATATGTTGAAACTGCGAGGCCTGAAGAGAGTCCACTTGTGGAAGTAAGGGCTGTGTTCATCAATTGTGAAACTGTAAGTGCTTTTCACAGTAATAGTTATACTGCCGCGCTAACGAAGAATACAATAACTCGATTTTAGACGATTTTAAGTTATATGTATATTCGGAATCAGCGAATTTAGCGAATTCCGAATATATATATAACTCAAAATCGTCCAAAATTGAGTTATTGTATTCTTCGTTAGCGCGGCAGTATAGTCGTCGCGTTTTAGCGTGGCATTTGCGGTCATTGACCCACATACATGTTCTAGCATTCTTTTATTTCTAACACTAAAAGTCCGTTATTAGTGTACAATACCTCAAATTGCTTAGCATTTTGAAATAAATATGTATAATTATGGTAAAGCTGAGGATTAACGTTAAAAACTATATTTGACGAAAAAAGGACTTCATAAAATTTTCTTATGGACTTTGGTGTCCCCGAAACGATCAATTTATACTGTAGTAATACAGAATCGCTTCAATTGCATTTGGTAGACAATCAATTTGCGTATCAATGACGTAAACATTGACAATCGCAATTGATCGTTTCAGGGACCCTTTACGTCCTGAATCAATATAATTATATCGTGATCTTCAATGAAAATTCATGCATAGTTTATGAAACTCAAACAATTTACAGGCACTTTTGAATTGTTAAGTATTGTCTGGGAGAGATATTAAGGATAGGGCAATACCCGCTATTGCCATGTTAAAACGCGACAACTATAGTACTATTGCGTTAAAATCGATGCGCAATATTCTCGATGTATTAAGTTTGTCGCAGGCACAACAAACATTATTTCCTATAATATGTTTAAGTTAACTATTTCAGAAAGGAAGTGCACAGGAAGAAAGCGTTGCGCCTGACAGTGACATAATACGGTTCGAACGAGAGGAACTCTTCAAGCACAGTGTACTACGTGATTGCAACAAAAAACTAGCTGTTACCGTAAAAATATCCTGCGAGCCCGACGTGAGTAGGTCTCGGCTCACCCACAAATAGGATCGCCAAAATAGTTTTTTTTGGAGCGATACTACTATAATAATTCTATAATCAACATGTACGGCATACCGCATACCGGATGGTTTTCATGTGATAATAGACAGGATTTAACAGGCTTCGATTTATAATCATCAGTGACAGCATTGGTCCAAGCACAGCTAAGTATAGGCCTCTTTGCGCACTTCATGCTTTATTGATCTCATCTAGGTCTTACTATAAATTCTATAGTACCTCAGTAACTTTTATTAATTCGACGACGATTCCGGCTGTGGACTATAAATGAGTGACTGACACTCCTAATGAATCAATGCATCATCATGTACTGACATAGACAACGCATTGGGTGAGCACCTTTTGCTGTAATAAGCATCCGAAAGATGATATGCTCTCCAGCTTCTTTACTGTATACCATTTTTTCATACATAGGTACCTACTTATAATACGGATCGTCTTCGTTCATGTAATTATGGGTGTCACCTATTCTTTGCCGATATTGGCTAATAATAAGCATGTCGTCTTCTTAACAGAGTTCAGGTGATGAATACCTACCCATAGAGCACGTATTTGAGGGCCCGGAGAAGAAGCGCGTGCGTCTCCTCGACCCGTACATACTGCGCCTGCGCAGAGAAGCACCACTCCAGGCTTACAAGTTACGCAGAGTTGATGTATGGGACCTTCAATTTATTAATTACTATAAGGCTCGCTTGCACCACCAATCACTAAATTAATTTAGAGCTAAACGTATTTATAACATTATTATGTCTGTGTCATCTTCAAAAGGGTTACAGAAACAGAACGATATTTTAAATTCATTTAGCGTAAGAGCGTGTACTCCGTACGGCATTTCATACAAATTTTAGTCCTTATTTTTCGAAATGACTAAATCGATTTTAATGAAACTTCACACACATAAGTAGGATACATAGCTCTAAAATGCTAGTCGAACACATTTTCGAAGTCTTATTTAAAAAAAATATAATTGGAAATTTCTTTTCTTTTGCATGGAAAGTTTAAATTCGCTTTAATTTAACTGTAACACTATTTTTTGAAAATGTTTTCCACTAACTTTTTAAACCTACGTATCCTGCTCAGTCATATCGAAAAATAAGGACTTGAAAATTTGTATGAAATGCCGTACGGCTTACACGCTCGTGTTTTCAAAACGTGTTTAGTGATTTGTAATGTAATAAATTACGGTCCTGCCGGGTCCACAAAGTATGCTGAATATATCCTAGAATAACTAGGCCTTTGGCCTATTTAAACAAGAGATGGTGTACTTAGGTTAGAATTCGTGTACGCATTCCGCACAAGCCATCGTCATATACTGATAAAACTGCTGCCTGATTTCTCTATCATCATCTGCTTGTAATCGCGTTGCAGACTAGGTAGGTTAAATATAATAATATAATTCCTTGTCTTTCCTGTCATATTACCCACCTTAAGAATTAAAACCCTGTACACAATCATCATGAAACTATATTTTAAATTAAGTCATACATTCTCGTAATTCCAGACAATAAGTGGTATATTGCTAGACACTGCAGGTAAAACTTATACCATCGGTTATAAACAACAAAATGTGAGTATCTGCCAACTTATAGTCGATATATTAAATAATAGTATGACAGCAGTCTTGAAATATACGTTTATAAAATTGTCTTATTTATTTATCAAAACTTTAAGCGTATTGAGCGGGACATAGGACGCTCGGAGGCTTTGGCCTCTGAAAATGAGGCTTACCCTCTTCAAACTAACCCAATGACTCCACAAGCGGTACACCCACTCCAACTTGCTACACCATCCATTATAAAAGCTGCTTCACATCCATCCAGACGTTACGGTAAGTCTGAATGAACTATTGTCTTCAAATATGAACACTGAATTAATGAGTAGGTAGGTGGGTATATTTGGCATAGGGTTTTTAATTTTCGATAGGTAAATCTAAATGATCTTATTATGTATAAACATACAAATTTAATTCAGGACCCAATTTAAACACACTTTAAGCCGAGTTTCGCTTAAACATTTTTATCTCACTCATCACTTTATCACTTTACTGACCATCATTCCTATATTTTATTCCTCCTCTACACATGGCACGCTTCATGTCTAGGTGTTTTCAAAGTATTCTGTCTTTATTTTATTTTCAATTACAAAATGATTTCCGTAGTCTTCAGGTGTTGCATTTTGCGCTTGAGATTGAGACGACAAGCTCTCTTCCGCATCAATAATAACTGCAAATATTTTTTTCTTCACTTGTGTTTGCATCCATTGTGGCATATCTCTGGTGCTTTTTAAGATGCAATTGAAGAAAGATGCGAGTGCATCCACCTCTTTCTCATGACGAGGTATAGCGGCTGTGTCTTCGGCGTGCTCGACGCAGCGTCGTTTATGCGGTGGAACATCTGATTTTGCAGACTCAACAGCATTTGTCGTAGAAACATCATGTTCGGAATTCTTTGAACGTATAATAACTGGCGGATCCATTTCTATATTTTCTGTTATGCGATATTTCATATGTGGTTCAAGAAATTGCATTGCTTTTGCATATTTCCAAGTTGTGACTTGAGCTGGCAACAATTTGTTCTGTCCTAATTTGGCTCGCTTTAAAGCTTCCCGATGATTGTCGCGAAGTTTCCTCCACTCAGTTCGTGCAATTTTGACTGAAACGTAAAACATGACCCGTTAAAAGGTAGACAAACACAATCGCCGTTTTCAAATGTATGACGGCTTGTCTGGCACAGTGAGAGACATAATTCGGTAAAAAATAGTAGTATATAATAGTCCAGTTTCAGAAGAGAGATATAAATGAATTGGCTTATTATTACGTGTTTGTAACGATCTATTGAAGAGTAGAGAATATCTTAATGTATAGGTACATTTAAAATAATATTTTAGGTCTTGCGATATTCAATAACCAACATTCCGAATTGTTCATTGACATGAAATGTCGCTAACCGTACCTTCTTAAAAACAAAACTGCCCAAATGTGGGTAACCTCTGCCTTCGTTTTAGGGATACCCCTAAACATACCATCACGCCTGTAGGTATCTACATATACATACGTACGCGTGATGTTATGTGGTCTATAAAGGCTCCTACATACTGGCGCGACTTGTCGCGCGACGCGACGTGACACAAAGACACCGCGTGTAGCGCTACAAGCGGTGCCTTTGTGTCGCGACGCGTCGCGCGACAAGTCGCGCCAGTATGTAGGAGCCTTAACTCTCAAGGAAGAACGGTTTTATTAAAACGTACAGAATTTTACATCTTTATTATTTTCTTTTTATTTATAGGCAAAATGCTATACTATTCCTAAATAGATTATAGATAAATACATGAGAAACTTGTTTCTCATTACTTAGCTGTTATGTTATCATTTGTCTAAGAAGGTACAAAGTCAAAGTAAACAAGTCCGCCGGCCGCCATACAAAAACGGGTTTTTGTCAGGTATCACAAATTCCTAATAAATAAATTGTCTTCAACGCACTCGGTACAGACACGATAGACATGTCGCTAAGTGATATTTACTGGCATATAAAATATAGTTTAAGATTTTTTTTTACCGTTCGTTGATCTTTACAGATCTTAGACCTACTTAATTCGACACTTGAGGACCATCATCCTATAAACATAGGAAGGTAGGTACATACTGTTTGGTATAGAACTGTCGTCAACTTCATTGATGACACTCTGCCAGGCTTGACCTCTAGCATGCACTTCGGGATAGTCAGGATGCTGCGGGTTCCACAGGCACGGATGTGCTCGTACCGTTTCTATAAACTTTTCCATTATTTTTATTCGCCCGGAGTCGAATCACTGTATAATACGAAGCGCTACAGGGCTAGCGACGTGCCTGCGTGCGGACTGGCTCTGCATGTCGTGCGGAGCCCTCCCTTTACAATGAAACCGGTTTTTGTGTTGAACGCCGGCCAACAGTATTATAAAACCAGTTAGAACGCTTTCACACTGACGTTACATTACCAGCCGAACCTTTACCTACCATCCGTTTGTACCTGTTTTATTATGTAGGTAGGTACCTACACAAATCTCATTCAAAGTAACCAAGGACACAGCCATTCATTTGAGCACAAAGAAAATCCATTATACGTGTAGACAAGTAATAGAATACAGACACTTTCATTGTCCGCGTGCGTCCTGCTAAGTGTTCATATATCTACTATTATTATTATTATTATTATACAAGAAATTTAAAAATAAATTCAATAAAGTTTGTGGCTTCGGACTACTTAGTTCGGACAAATCTTTGACCAAAATAATTTATCTTATAAGTTGTACATGTTGTCAAACAGTTGGGTGAGGTCGCTCCCCCCACCGAATAATATGGTAATCGATAAATCTAAATTTTACAGGAAAAATAAAAAACTGTTTTATGCGTATTATATTTCAGCACGGGTACCTAGGTCGTAAGATAGACATTTATACGTCAAAAAAAAGCTAATTTTAAACAATATATTTTATATTAAGTATGATTTATTTTTAATAGTTTAACAAAATTAAGTTATTGACAAAAATAATGTTACTGAAATTAAAAGGAAAAAGTACAGTATCTATGCAACGCATCATCACGATAATATTCGCGTGTAAACACAACGATATCTGTCAATCCTAATGCATTATAGTATTATTCGTTGAAATACGGTGTCAAAAAACCTAACGGCAATATGATATTACGATATTATTCGGGTGAAATCCAAGCGATAGTATAATTATAATATTCAAAAATATTAGGTTGGGGAAAAAGTCTTTTCGCATTATAGTATGTATGAACTTGTAATAAAATCTCTTTGGGTATACTATTTGTATCTGGCTGGTTTTGGTATCATTGAAAGTTTAAATTTTAAAGAACATAATTCCAAATTCAAATTAAGAAACTGTGTGATTTTCATTTGTTTTTCGTACCGTCAAGATGAGTGAACCTAATGAAAAATTTCGATAGGTACATTTTAAAATTTTACTACAAAAAAGGTAAAAATGCAATACAAGCCGCCAAAAAAAAATTGCGATGTTTATGGACCTAGTGCAGTGTCTGTGAGAGTAGCACAAATTTGGTTTAAGCGTTTTCAATCCGGAAATTATGTCAAAGATGCACGTTGCTCTGGTCGCCCTACTACGGATAAAATGGATGCCATTTTTGAAAAAGTGTTACGCTACGTAAGTTAAGGTACGTCGTATCAGTAGTTACGACGTAGCTGAAGAACTGGGAATTGACCACAAAACAGTTTTGGCGCATTTGAAAAAAACTGGGTACACAAAAAAGCTCGATATTTGGGTACCTCACGAGCTCACTGAAAGAAACCTAATGAACCGTGTACTCATTTGTGATTCTTTATTACGACGTAATGAAACCGAACCATTTTTGAAGAAGCTGATAACTGGTGATGAAAAGTGGATCACGTACGACAAGAACGTGCAAAAAAGGTCGTGGTCAAAGGCCGGTCAGGCTTCACAGACTATGGCGAAACCCGGGTTAACAAGGTGCAACAAGGTGATGTTGTGTGTGTGGTGGGATTGGAACGGCATTATTCATTATGAGCTGTTACCACCAGGCAGGACCATCGATTCTGAACTCTACTGCGAACAAGTGATGAGATTAAAGCAAGAAGTTGAGAGAAAGCGGCCGGAATTAATCAACAGAAGGGGTGTGGTTTTTCATCATGATAACGCTAGACCTCACACCTTTAGCCACTCAGCAAAAATTAAGAGAGTTTGGCTGGGAGGTGTTAATGCATCCGCCGTATAGTCCTGACCTTGCACCTTCAGATTTCCATCTGTTTCGGTCTCTTCAGAATTCTTTAGGCAGTGTCAGATTAACATCACGAGAGGACTGCCAAAACCACTTGTCGTGGTATTTTGATCAGAAATCCCAAAATTTCTATAGCAATGGGATCATGAACTTTTGCCATCTTGTAGGTAGCTACAAGATGGCAAAAAGTTATCGAACAAAATGGTACCTACATAGGTACTTTAGTTAAATGTAAATAAAATATATTAAAAAATGTTTAGAATTTTCTTAAAAAATGCGAAGAAATTTTTTCCCCAACCTATTATTAACTACTATAAGACACAGTGAACGACGTTACGATTTTGCATAGATAACTAACACGTTTTGTAAAAAGACATCACCAAATCCTGTAAATAAAAATAACACATGAATATAATTGTTTTATAGTTTACGAGGAAAAAAGTTATGTATTTCTTACGCGAATATAATGGTAATCGTCGCTTACTGAAAAAGTTACCTAATGATTGCAAAATCTGTAATAACTTGTTATGGTAATTCGATCAAAAACTGTGTTTAAATTTTAAGGGAATAATATTGTTGTGTTCATTACGGTAGGTACCATTGAAATTATTGTACTTTTATAAACATACATAGAAAAATACAAAAAAAAACATACAAGATGGTAATTAATGCTATAAACACCGGATATGCGAAAACTGTCGTAGTACCACATTACCATATTATTCGGTGGGGGGAGCGAGGTGTTCTAAGCAATTTTCTAAGACCTACGCACGTCTACTACGTCCTACTGCACTCAATATTAGGTACCTATGTGAAAAAAACTAGAGTACTAACGACTGAACGTTATTTCAGACAGGTACCGAATTGGGTTTAAGCCTCATATTACTTATGTGCTTAACATATAAATTAAAATAATTATGAAACAATGTCATTATATTCTAGTTGATAATGATATATGCAATAACGCAACGTTAAGCAAACGCAAAAAGCGCAGTGAACATAACATTGTTGTCGAAGACGCTGGCGATGACGGTAAGCAATGGGATCCAAAAGAACGGTACTACCGAATATCGGAACCAGTAAATGAATCTGGGATGAATCCCGATATTTTTGACGAAACAGAGATGCATGTTAATAGTCATCATGCTCATCATAGACCTGCGAACATAAATCATAAAAAAGAAACTACGGAAATGTCTGACACTAAACCACTGACCGATGAAATAACTAAGCCCGATGAAAGAACTCGTCTGAAAAAACAACGTCATTTTAGAATTGCTCATTCCAAAGAAAAAGCAGGAAGAAAAAAGAATGCGGGTAAAAATAAAACGAGCTCTTCTTTGAAAATGAAAGAAAATAAAAGTCATAGCTCTGCGAATAACAAGCGTTTAGATAACAATGATGACAACGATGACCTTGATGATAGTGATGATAATGAAGATTCGAATCATAATAACTTTCAAGGATCGACACAAAGAGCGGAAGACGTTCAAGAACCGCCCGAGAGAGACTTTGCTGTTTACGAAATTGGACGTCCGGAGTTGTGGTACACTGTCCACGTTCAATTGTTTGAAAAATTAAGCACCCCAGATGGGAAAACTGTATGGAATGATCTTACTAAAGGCGAACAAGCCAGGTATTTGTTTCATGATATTTAACTTTATTATTTTTTAGGGTTCCGTAGTAAACAAGGAACCCTTATAGTTTCGCCATGTCCGTCTGTCTGGCCCCACTGTAGCTCAGAGACGCTTAGTACTAGAAAGCTGTAATTTGGAATAGGTATACATATTAATCACGCCGACAAAGTGCTAAATAAAATTAGATTTTTTTTTTTTTTGTTGCGTATAATCTCCCTTGGACAATAATAATGTGGGTATGGTATTTTTTTTCTCGTCTGCCTCATGGTGTGGGGTATCGTTGGATAGGCCGTTCTGTGAAAATATTGCTGGTCTATGAAAACCACTTTTAGGATTAAAGTGCAAATTTTTGCTAGAGTCAAGTGTCCCCCCCCCTTCCAACTGAATGGTTGTTTATGGAGATGTGAAAAAGTTGATGGCAGTAGTACATGTAATGAAATTAAAAGGAAAAATATCACGGCTAAGTAGGTAGGCTTTACAAGTTAACGAGTTATAGTCGACCGACTTAAATTTGCAGTAGGAGAATTGACCGTGGCATATATCGATGTATGGGAGAACAGGTTTGTCAAATACAATGTTGTTTGTTTTTGGAATACATTCGTCCAAAGTAATCCCAACTACGGAACCCTTCATTGTGCGTGGTCCGACACGCACTTGACCGGTTTTGCAGTATATTTTTTGTCAAAATTAAGCACTTGAACTGGTGAACTGATGATCTGCCGGTCTATTGTGTAAAAATCTCACCGTGAAAACGTAGGTGAAGTGAGCTGTCAATAGTGACAATCCTTAGCACCTCACTTCACCTTAGTTCTCACGGTGAGGTTCTTCAGAATAGACCTGCTGTTAATGAAGCACAGCGCCTTCCGCGATACTTCAGCAACATTAACCTCTTACAGTGTAAGTTCAAAGCAACCCGAATGGAAGGGCCAGGATATGAACGTTCGATATCGTCCCGCTGAGTGGATTCCCAGAGAAGAGTTCTCCTTACCTACGAGCAGCCTGTGCCTTCTGGCGCCGGTACTTGGTGCGGACAGCTCCAGTTACAACGAGAACAACACAAACTTAAATGGTAAGGCAAAAGAAAGACATGAGTGAATGAAGCTCAGTATCTTAGCTAATCTTATAAACTAGCTTTTGCCCGCGGCCTCGCTCGCGTGGATGTCGGAAAATATCCCACGGGAACTTATTACCGGGATTAAAAGGAAACGAAAGCGATCGCAGACCTCGCCGAGCGCTCGCTTGCCGCATCAACCATAATTACCTATTTTGTTTCGCGTAATTTTGAATCTGTGATATCTTTTAAAGCATTCCTTTACATTATAATACCTATATGATGTAGAGGCATATTTCAATCTAAATTAAATGCCCAATTTAAATAAAATATTTTATATAATACCGGTTAAAATAGCTTCGGAAATAAAAATTAATTTTTTATCAAGTTCTGAAAGATAATTATTTACAAAACAAAAATCCCGACTGCAAAAACACATAACTGAAAGGGGAAAAACAAGCATTATAATCAACATTAGTTTTTGGGTAAAAGGTATGTCTGAAGATGGAGGCTACTTCGTTCTCCCAGAAGAGGATGTGATGGGGGTGAAATATGAAGAAGGTGTCACAAACAAACGGAACGAGAATAATACTGACTCTGAATTTAGTCCAAATTCTGAAAAACGTAATGAGCAGGTGTGTGCAGTTTCTATGCGTTCGTTTTGGCAATTCATTAGCAGCCACTTGTACAATGGTTAAAAATAACATAAATCGGAAACATTTTGCAGGGACGTCGACGAGTGGTTGTCCGTACATCAAGAGCTCTACTGAGCAGGAATGCGGATAACGTTAATATTGCAGTCCAAGGTACCGATAAATATCTAACACTGCCACATCGACGCCCTCACCACGCACAGATTGATTTAGAAGCCCGAGCCGATGAGAACGAGCTCGTTCGTGTTGGGTACCTGCATAAAATTACTTACAACTAATTTGTTATAATAGGATAATTTGATTGGTTGTTATTATATCTGTCCATCTATTCGTAGCGCATCTGGACGAATCGCGATCGCTGTAGCGGATAGCACGCGAAGAACGCGAACCATTATTACGCTACAGATTGGAAATACAGGATTAGCTGCTGCACGATTCAGGTTCTTAAAATACAATTATATTTATGTTTTACTTATGGAGAGCCCGGATCTCGGTAGAGATCCGAAGCCTTCATCTGCCCATATCAAATCCAAAATCATTTATTCAAACTAGGCTGAGGATCGGCACTTTTCGAAGGTCAAAATTACATAAGACAACAAACTCGAAGAAGTGGCGCAACAAACTCCCCAGCAGCACAGCTGTCTGTAAAAACTTGATTCTATACAATAGTATGCAAAATAATTTACATTACGCAACACAAAAAATTAAATTAAATTATTTGCCATGTCAGCTAGCAGACGCCACTATACGAACAAAAACCGGCCAAGTGCGTGTCGGACCACGCACAATGAAGGGTTTCGTAGTTGGGATGAATTTATCCCAAGAACAAACTTAACATTGTATGTAGTTGAAAAGCATGTTCCCCCATACAATCCAACTGCAAATGTAAGTTTGTACACACAATATCTTGAGAGATTTACCATGTTATTTTAACACCATAGACTTCTTATAGGTTTTCCTGTAATCTATAAGCAAAGAACTATTTTCTGTATTTATTTCAAAATTTTAGAATCGGTAGTTTCAGAGATAAGGGGAGGGATAGTCAATTTCCATCTATTTTCTTAGATAACTTTAAAACTGTTTATTTTAAAAAATATTTTTTTTTTTTTTTTAATTGGAGACCCTCACAACAAGTCCTTTCATTTAATATGTCACACGGTACAGTTTGCAAAACTTTTTCAAATCCAAAAGTGGCCCTCTTATTAAAAATTCATTTAATTACGATACACGTCCGTGTTTGAGTCAGAAGTTCATATGTGTACCAAATTTCAACTTAATCGGTCCAGTAGATTTGGAGCAAATCGGCTGTGAGAGACAGACAGACAGATCTTATAAAGTTTCCGTTTTTTCCTAAAACCATCGAAAACTATACTCAAGCCAAAATAAGAACGTAAACAGAACTTAATATCTAAATAAAAGCCTCTAGGCATAAAGGGCTTACATAGCTATAGCTGTAACTCGAAGTCACAAAGTCACAAATGATATACTACGACCATCGATGTAAAATAAACGAACAGTTAATTGCTAATAACAATAACAATATCAAGGTCAGCAAGACGACCAGTCACCACAAGCAGCACCCGTTCACGAGCATAGCGCTAAGATCAGCCATTACCCTCTCGCCGTATTTGAGGGAAGGAGGCAACCCAACCGCCGACGCTACCGCAAGCACTGACATCTAAGGGAGCATGACCAACTTGCTGCCGGTTGCTCAGACAAGAATGATATAATCAATTGTCAAGGTCACTACCTAACCACATAATACAATACAACTTATAAAAAAAAAACATTCTAATGAGTAGATTATGTGAATAATAAAAAATAAAATAAAAAGACAACCGAATTGAGAACCTCCTCCTTTTGATGAAGTCGGTTAAAAATATAAATAAATTGACTTATACAGTCAAATAAACAATTATATGAACTCATATAACCTGTCAGTAGGTAAGCTAATTTTGGAAAAAGAACATAAAACATTATCTTGATTTAATCACAGCGACCAACAATTCTTATCGTTTAATTAAGTAGTCTCCAGAGCAGATTGGAGAAATGGCAACAGAAGCTGTAGAATGTTGACTTGAAAATCAGCAGAACCAAAACTGAATATATGTTCTGCGATTTCGGCGGTCTCTCCAGTTCTGGAGCCATAGCGCTTGATGGCGCGCTTCTCTCGTCTGTTCTGACTTTCGGTATCTCGGTTCACTCGTGCAAAGCTATGGCGAAGTTCGGACTGTTAAGCATAGAGTTAACACATGAAATGGATGAAATGGCAGCAGGTCACGGTAACAATCTGCGACTGCCGCATTCCCCTTAAACTTAATGGGAAGATATATAAAACAATGGTAAGACCTGCTGTCTTGTATCTTGTTTGTATGGAATGTTGGGCCACAAAAGGGATGAATGAAAGGCAATTGCATGCAGCTGAGATGAGAATGCAAAGAGCGATGTGTGGTGTGACACGAATGGATAGAATAAGAAATGAGTAGGTACATAAGAGGAAGTCTGAAAGTGGCACCGTTGACTAAAAAGTTGTGAGGAAATCGGTTGTCATGGTATGGGCGTATGGGCATGTGATGCGGAGGAATGAGAAAAATGTCGTGGGGAAAGTCTTGAGTATGAATGTCGATGGCTATAGGAGTAGAGGAAGACCAAAGAAACGATGGATGGACTGTGTGAAAGATGATATGGCTAGAAAGGGGGTGACTACCGAGATGACAACTAATAGAGAAGTATGGAAGAAAGCGACATGTTGCGCCGACCACAAATAAATTGGGATAAGGGCAGGAGAATGATGATGATGATAAGTAGTCGTCGATAGAATAGTATGCCTTTGAACAAAGGTTGGATTTTACTTTAGCTTTAAATGCATTAAAAGTCAAATCTAGGAAAGAAAAGGGGTAGCTTGTTATAAAAAGTTATACCAAGCTCAAACGAGTTATGAACCTTATGAAGCCGGTGAAATGGAGCACGTAATTTGTCCTTAATTCTGGTGTTAATATTGTGAATATCACTGTTTTAAGTGTATAGGTAAGTGTATATTTTGACTAAGATGTTGGCGAAGATGAATTGTGATTCTGAATCTGAATCTGATGCCACCGTGAGAATAGATCTCATACGTTCTACTTCTACCGACAGGCCACGTAAAGACTTGCTACCATTCGCATTCAAAGTGGCTTAGCTTGGGAAGTAAAAGTTCAATTTCATTCGTAAAACCTTCCCCGAACAGCTAGCTCTGTAGACAGATAGAGTTAAATAAATATTTTTAAATAAAGAGTCATGACGCGGGACTGTGGGCCAGCTTTGTCCGAACTGGTGAGCAAGAAGAACATGGCCGGGCCTGTGCTGATCCCGCCGCGGCATACAAGGTCCCTTCGGCTAGAACTGCCACTCGAGATTCCTGTTGATATGGCTCATTGTTCCGGTATTATTCGACTTTATTTTACTAAGTAGCTATTGTGAATCACCATCTCTGTCTAACCTTTTCCCAACTACGTTGGTTTCCGCTTCCAATCTAAATGGATGCAGCTGAATACAAAGTATTTTACAAGGAGGGCCTGCCTGACTTCCACAACCCAGTTACTGGATAAGACTGGCATTGTGAGTATTGTGAATATTTTATACCTACTTTATTCTTTGATACCTACTTAGTTTATTATTTACTACAACTTACTTTTTTATAACTGACTGACTAGCTGAAAATAAACAAAAAAATTAAACTTCGAACGAATACACGTTATAATTGTATTTGCTCTAAGAACAAGATACTTAGGCCCGTATTATAGAACGTCACTCAATACTCAAGCACTACTTAAAACTAGATTCAAGCCATTTGATTGGTTAAAACTAGTTTTAAGTAATGCTTGAGAATTGAGTGACGTTCTGTAATACGGACCTTAGTTTGTTGCTTGTGATTTCCGACGTTCTGAGAAAAAAATACCTCAAATAATTTAGAACTTTCAGACTTGTATGGGAAACGTTAAAAAAGACTGTCCGCTACAAAAGAAAACAGAAATCGCAAAAGCCTTTGTATAGCAAAAGTTGTTTCAAACCAAAATTGTGCTCTCACTTTTATCAAAATTGAGCTCTCAAAGCAAATAAAATTGTAACTGGTAATCGTCTGTTTGAAGTCAATTTTTAATGTTTATTTTTGGCCAGTCTGTCCATCGAAAAAAACTGGCCAAGTGGGTGTCTGACCACCAACAATGAAGGGTTCCGTAGGTAGGATGAAGTTATCCGGAAAACAAACTTGACATTGTAATTGAAAAACATGATATCCCGTACATAGATATGCGTCACGGCCAATTCTCCATCTGCAAACTTAAGTTGATCGACTATTAGTCGTTAACTTGTAAAGCCCACTTAGCTGTGATAGTTTTCCTTTTAATTTCATTATATGTACTACTGCCATTTATTATATGCCGCTTTAAAGCTGAATATTACGCAAACGGATCCCTGAATCGAAAATGGTTTTCACAGACCCGCAATATTTGTTAATTTGAACGGCCTATCCAATGATACCCCACATCATAGGAAAGACGAGAAAAAAATAATCAATAGATACCTATTTTGTTTTACCGCTTTGTCGGCGGGATTAATATGTATACGCTTGCCAAATTACAGCTTTCTAGTGGTCTACTAAAAGTGTTTGAGCTAAGCCGCGGTCAGACAAGCAGACGGGCAAGGCGAATCTATAAGGGTTCTTCATTGACTACGGAACCCTAATAAAAGATTTTTATTTGGAACACCAACAAATAGAAATCATTACAATAGAAAAGATGATAGCTACACAAGTTAATAACTGTGTCGCAGCTATCAACGCTAAACACAAAAAAACGCATTGTTCCAAACTTAATTAACCATGAAATGGGTACAATTACACCCAAACTCACAAAATTTGTTAGTTGCGCCTTCAACCAGTCATCAAAATGTGTTGGTCTGTTTTGCGATTAATTTTCACTAAGTATAAGCAGGCTACTCCATACAACCCATGGTACGTAGCAAAAGATAGCTGTGTCAATAACGTCATGTTTCTGAACTAAACCTAACTTATCTCGCAGTTGCTTTGGTGAATGATGACGAGAAGTCGATAGCAGTTAGAGAAGTGGCTATAAAGAAGGGAGACCGTTGCTTTTGTGTCTGGCACTGTGACTGTGTTTGTCTATGTAAGTTCACTTTGCTTCCTACTTTTAATCGAATAACCCCACTTTACTTAGGCATACAACCCGTATCTGCACCCTTATTGCGTAACACACTGTCAATCACAATGTGAATGATTTTGACGGATATGGGTAATCCATTGCTTCATATGTTCGATCAATTTGTCTACTCAACAAAGTAAATAACGCAATGAATGTTGTTGAACTGTCAAAGTGAAACCCATTGCTACTGTAACTGTGTTACGCAATTACCCCGACCGCGATTTGAGTGGTCGCGTTCACACGAAACATCGCTTGTTCCGGATAAAATCAGCATGAAAGTCCTAAGGGCGCAGTGCGGTTTACTGCCAAACAAATATCAACATTCGTTATTTGAAATAAAATTGAAATGATACAGCTTTCCTCTTTCCCCGAGAGCATTAGCATTATTTTCAACAACACTCATCACTAAAATTGTGTTCTAGCCTTAACAAATACCTAATCAACTTTCCTATCTTTTTGTAGGATTTTACCAATGGGGATTAAATATTCATATACGTTGTTAAATTTTTTCTTAACCTTTTTGCTAATTAGGAACTTGAGTTGTTTTAAGTTGTGGCAACTACACCGCCACATGCGAACTACGCATCAAAGACCTGACGTAACACAAATCCTGCATCGTGCAATAAATTGTTATATAGAAGATGAACTTTACACCCTGTTCCTGACGTCAGCGCAGTATTCGTGTACCTACTTCAGAGTGACGTCATCATCATCACTTCTTCAAGCTTTCAAGCAGCGAGTTGCACAGCCAGCCAGCACCCACGACTTCAAAGGGTATCTTGACCACCAGCATGCAGCGAGCCCGCATACCTGGTCATCACCCTCAGCCTCATCACCAACCTTGGCACAGCACACTGCTCTTTCGGTCGGTCAAAGAGAAGAGCTCTTAAATCCTCTCCGAGTCGACGCCAGCAATCAGCCTCTACCGCGCGCTGGACCACGTCTAACTCATTGGAGGATAATGTAGCGCCATCGCGCCACCTCGAATCACTGAGAATTCACCGCAGACAGTTCCGACCCACCGTGAAATATGCGGCATACGGTTCTGACACACTGGAATTTCAACGGGCTCTGGCAGTCACCACAAGATGTATTGACTCAGCCTACTATCGACGTCCGGTCTCTGGAGGGATGTGGCGGATCTACACTGCCACATGCGAAGAACTGAAACCACACAAATTCTGCACTGTGCAAGCAAAGTTGTCCGCGCGACTAGCATAATAATACAATATCACGACATCAACCGTCGGGTTACAGCCCGACAGTTAATGTCTGGTCGGAGGATCCTAACTTTTCTATGGAGGATGAAAAACTTCACACCGTGTTTCTCATATATATTCTATAAAGTAACGTAATGTTGATATTTGTTTGTCAGTGAAAACTGCTGCACTGTGCTTGCCACTTTGCCAGATCTGCGCCGGCCCTTAGTTCGTATCCGATTCCACTTGTATTGTTTGCATCTACCGAATCCTTTTAGATTGAATGCTACATGTGACTGGTAGGAAGTAGCTTAGCGGTATATATTTTTTTAAACCAAATAGCTTATTTAAAATCCAGTTCAGGAACAGGGACCTGAAGTCCAACTATTGAAATACACGCGTTACACGATATTTTCTCAATGTATTTGTACACTTACGTTGCGATTGCCATAACTGACTTCAACCTAGCTGGGAATCATATTATTATAAGTGAGTGGAAAGCCATTACTATGTAGGTATACTATCTCTTTGGTTGTAGCTGACGATCCCCGGCTGCTGTGCCGCGAGATGGCGGTGTCCCGTCAGTCCGCAGCAGGGCTCTCGAACCGCGACCGCACGCGCCACGCTCGCTCCGCTTGCTACAAAGATGCTGTCTACCTCAATCTATGCATCATTGTTACAGGCGTTATTTTCGCGCTGTTGGTGCTCGGTTAGTAGAATTTTAAATTATCTTTGTATTCCTACCTACATGTGAGAACCCAGCGTTTGGCCTGGGGGAGTAACCAACCCAGATTTTTATGGGGGGGGGGGGGGGGGGGGTATTTAAGAATGTCCTCACGTACCATGACACGTAACTATGTAGAGGCAGGAAGTCGAGGTCGAAGGAGGGTAGCTGCCGCTAAGTCCGCTCCTTCGGCCTTACGCCCATGCCTTCCTACTACTATTGAAGATAGGCACTTCTAGTGACCGCAACTACCTTAATATTATTGCTTTTTTGTCCAGGTTGCATAAAGGCGATTGTGGGGCAACTATGGTTATTTATTGGCACCTGGGGCTTGGATCAGTTGGTTCAGATACCGCGTAAAATTGACCATTACTACGAGCCAGATCTCAAGGGTCGCAAGATTGAGTACGATTGCGAAGGGTGGCCGGTCCATCCGCTCACCAGGGAGAGGACCGTTCGTATGTACAGCAGGTAATATTTCTGAGCATATATGTGTCACCTGTAAAGAATACGCTTGAATTTTATGGAATCTCATAATAAAATTTAGACAAGCTTTGAGAGTTGGTCCATGGTAAACTTAGTTAAGTCTAAAAGTAGGTACTTTAATACTTAGGCCAACAAAACACAACTAAAAACGAGCGATCCTTACAGTAGTCGCATAAGATGTGTGACAACTCACATCACACCTAGGTAATAAGCAACTGAGCAGCGACAGAAATTAACCTCAGAATTTAAAAAATCTAAATACTGAAATATTTATTCGAATACAGTGGTCGCCCACTGGTCGAAATTCGACCTATATACCTATTTACAATCTATATAGTACTTACTTATTCCATGCTCAAGCTGTCCATCCCTGTCTACACACTACCGTCCCGACTCCCACAGAAAGCGAGAGGAAAGACGTTACACATCAAAAAAGTACATAATTGAACTTTGACCATTATATCGGTACATATCTGGCACACATTTTGCAATAAATCAGTCCTATAGTAATTTTCTTTGCTTTAATTTTCAGATCCATGGAATTCGTTCTCAATTTAATATTTTTTGTGAGCGTTCCATGCATGATGGCATATGAAGTGGCTAAGCACTTGTGTTCACGTTTGCGAAAACCAAAAAGGGATGCTAACTGTTGCCCGGCGTCTTCCAAGAACAAGAAGTGTTTTAGCACGCAGGACATGCAGGTACAAAGTGTTTGGCTTGTACTTTTTCTTTCTTGTAATCAGTAAGGAATTGCACTTGTAAGTACCTATACGTAGTGTCTGTCTGCTTTTGTGTAAAATTCGATTGATCTATTATTATTGTAGATAGGTTCTACCTAAACATTTTCTGAGGAATAGTAAAGTGCAATTCCTGACTGTTTGTAGGCGATGGCGACGCGGTGGCGACGGCGCCACGCAGGGCTCCGTAGGTGGATGACACCTCAGGCACAGGAACTCTCCAAAGAGCTTTGGAACAAGGGCCTCTTGCCGGCGCCCAAATCCGATTTTGTGAGATCTGATCTTTATGATGCATGTACATATGGGATAGGTATAGATAAGTACAGATTGTCTAATTTTAAATAGCGCGCCCCTACACTGCATTTTCAAATTAAAATTTAAAAAAATAAAATACAGACGAACATAATAGTTCGAGTTTGTAATTTATCTAAGTTACAATAGCCTAATGTCAACTGCGCATCACTTTTATATATTGCTTTTCCCGATGCAGGGACGTTAACTGTTGAGGAGTTCTCCTGGTAAGAACCAGAAGCACTACAACTCGCCATATGGATTGTGATAAGCATAAATTTCAAAAATCAGTATAAAATCAAAGTCATTTATTCAAACTAGGCTGAGAATCAGCACTTTTCGAACGTCAAAATTACATAAGACAGTCCCCCAAAACGCCTGCCCTTCAATTGCTTAGCAACCATATTATTAGTAACTTATTGAATCGCAACCCGTTAAATACTTACTATTTAGTAGTTCCGGTGGCCATCTGTGGTCTTAATAATCAGTTCCACTTCACCAAATGGTGCTTTCCGAGGCAAATGCAAGAGTTACTATAAAAAATACCAAAATCACTATAGGTGTGCCTATAAAATTTGAGGATAACCCTCGATTTCCATGAGATCCCATCATCCGATTCTGAATTTGTGACAATGGGTGGTCCCATTGTTTTCCATTCCCTCGGGAGCCTTTCAAACAAAAAATCAGGCGAACATATTGACGGCAGCAAAGTAGAAAGAGTCAACTGCACTTTTTACGAAATTAACTCTTTTACATAATTCGACTCAGAATTCTTTGTTTTGTCATAGGATATTGTTTTGTTTGATTCTCAATTTTTAATGATATTAGTCAAGTAAGTATATGTGGCGGCATCTACATCGCCACATGTAAACTACGGAACACACTGACGTCTACAACTAACATAATATACAACATCCCGACATCAATCGTCGGGCAATTGCCCACCAGACATGCCCCCCGTCTGGTTGAAGAACCCTCTTTTCTATGGAGGGTGAGTGAACTTTACACCCTGTTCCTCATGCCTCTATGTATAAAGACAACTACAAACATTATTATCAAAGTGTCGAAGTACCGTACTTTGAAACAAAAAAATATTACAGTAATATTGGTTTAACCATTTCCTTGGTGTGTGTGAATGCTATTAACAAAATTATGTAAAATAAGAGAAGATAACTTTGTTCTTCTATTAATTAATTAATTAATTAATTAATTATCACAGTTTTTCGTTTGCTACTCAGGAAGTCGCAAAACGGTAATAGAAAAATAAACATTTATTTAATTTTTATAGTTTATCTAATCAATAATTATTTGTTAATTGTTAATAATAGTCGAATTACACAAAAATTCTTGTATCCTAAATTCCTAATGCTTTCTTTAGGTATTTGTGTAAAAAAGTATCGATGTAATAATTAATTTAATATTTTTATAATATAGTATATAATAATTGCGCCGTTTGCCCTTTTTATGACTTTTATTTTATTCACCATTTGGAAAGTACCGCTTTGTTGTCAGTTCACCGGTGGTCATCCGGGATAGTGAGTGCGTTTCATAGAGCCTATTATAGCGCATTGTTTCGTTATTTTCGTGATTTTAGTTAAATAAACAAATTAAACTAATAAATACAATTAGTTTATTTTTTACGGTCACATGTACACTCATTAGCTACTTGACTTTTGTGTGTGTGTAAATTGTGTTTTTAAGTTCATTAATATTTATTTTTTTACGACACTACTTAACTTTTGTATGTACGCGTGTGTTTTCTGAACAAAATGCTAAGACAATAGCATATTTACAGTGCTGCAGAGTTTACAGACATGGTTTTATTGTATGGCGAATGCTGCCAAAATTCAGCCTTAACTCTTTTTTTTTTTTTTGAGGGTGGGAAATCATCAAATAACTTCTCCCGCTCTGGGCGGAGCGGGAGGTTGTGTCAGACTCTTACTGACTAAAACCCACCCGTATTCCTTCCTGTTGCCTGTGTTGCGGGGGCCTCGATGACCCATAAGTACCTTCCCGCAACCCCGGCCGGCATCGGCCCTAGTGGACCCCTACCTATGTGCTGACGACATCTCTTTGAGGCGCGCGTGGAATACAACGCGCCGTCGACCCGGGCCTGGTCCTTACCGGACGGTGAGCTACCCATTGCTCACCATCCGCAAGCCCGCGCCTACGGTGGCCGGAAATCCGCCCGGGATTCCCGACGCCCTGGGTCGTCGGCTGGGCGTCTCGTGCGGCGGCTAGGGGCGAGAGACACGCCTGGGGCACGATCGAGGCTTCCAGGAGGAGCTCCCGGTCCAGCTGCTTCGCCCACCGCGGACCACTCGGGGCCCGTCGGACCGGCACGTCCAAGGTCTGGACGGAGACGTCAAACCGGATATACCGGTGATCGGAATAGGTCTCCACCCCCTCCATGACGCGCCAGTCAACTACACGCGGCGACAGAGCGGGGCTGGCGAACGAGATGTCCACCACTGATTCACCCCGCATCCGCACGCACGTGGGGACAGAACCCCGGTTTAGGACGACCAGGCCTGTCTCCAGAGCCCAATCCTCCACCATCCTGCCCCGTGTGTCCGTTAACCGGGAACCCCAAGCCAAATTCTTGGCATTGAAGTCCCCGAGGACGAACACGGGCAGGGAACCAAACCCGACGAAGACGTCTCTCAACTCCGCAAGGGAGTTGTGGAACTCGGCAAGAGTTCGGTTCGGAGAGAAGTAGACCCCTACCACGACAATCTCCCCGAACCGTGCTGCTACGCAGCCCCGTCCTCTCTTGACGGCCTCGTGGGACGGGGTACCGGCGGCGGCCGACGAAATTAGGGTCACTGAGCCGCTCAGGTCCTCCACCCAGTCATCCCTGGGCGGGACAAAGTACGGCTCAGCGACCACGGCGATGTTAATCGACCACTGCGCCATGCTCTGGAGCAACAGATCCTGAGCGGTGGTGCAGTGGTTGATGTTCGCCTGGAGGAGGCGTAATGGGGCCATTGTTGGCACTCCATGTCAGCCCCCTCTTGAGCCTCCTTCCCAGCCCCCTGAGAGGGGCCTGCCGCAGCGGCGACGGCGACAACGGTGGTGGTGAAGGCGGCAGCGGCGGTGGCAGTGGTGGCGGCTGCGGCAGTGACGGCGGTGGCGGAGGGCTTGCCTCTGGCCCTGGCTTTGGCGGGTGGGGCGCAGGCCTTGCCCCCCATCCGGTACTCGGCCGGCTTACCAGCCGCCGCACATACAGCACAGTGCGGCGTGGCATTGCACGAGCCGGCCTTGTGCCCGGGCAGACCACAGCGGTAGCAAAGACCGCTGCGGTCCACCTCCGAGGTGCAATTCGCTTGCACGTGGTTGCCCACCTGGCAGCGGAAGCACCTCAGAGGTCTGGGTTCCAGCAGTTTCACCTGCGCGGAAACCCAGCCCACCAATAGCCCTCCCCGGCAATTTTTCTGGCCGCCGACACGGGGCAGCTCATCATAACGGTTTGCAGCCCCGTGGAGTCAGGACGGATGGTGCCTGCCTTCACCTGCTCGGCAGAGCACCCCCCGGTCCTAACCACTGCGGCGACCACCTTCTCTTCAGTCGCGGAGTCGTCCAGGCCCATGATGCGCATGCTAGCGCACTTGGTGGGCCTGGACACTCGGACCTCGTCCGCATTTAGTGACGCCCTAAGCCTTTCGGCCAGGGCGTCAGCGGCCGGACCGCTAGCCGCACCGGGGACCTGCACCATTCGGGCCCCAGTTGCCGTTATTTTCATTTTGAGGCCCCTGGCAGCGCCAAGCCCCTCAAGGCGCACCACCTCACCCACCTTCTTAAGAACGGTCTTGTAGGTCACGCCCTTCTTTTCCGCACCCGGCTGTAGTGTAATCACTACGGCTGCGGAATTCGGGGCGCGGAGTCTAGCCGCGGCGGTGCGCTCCTTGCGCCGCTGCCGCCTCTCCCTCTTTTTGGCCGCCCTTGCTGCCTTACCCGCCTTCCTCTTCTCCCCGACCACTTGCCATTCGGCATCGGCTGGAAGAGATTTAGGAGGCGGGGGCGGCCGCCTCGCCACAATGGCTGGTGCCCTTACCGCCAGGGCCGAAGCCTTCGCCGCTGGGGCTGGAGCCTTCACGACCCGCGCATTCGCCCCGCCCTTTGGCTGCCCCGACGAGCCCGGTTTGACCGTGGCGCCTGCGGCGGCTGAATATGAGGCCGGTTTCCGCTGGCCCGAGGGCGGCTGGCTCGCCGACAACGGGGGGCGCAGGACTATGGCCTGCAGGGCGGAGAAACGACTCCGTAAGGAAGCCATTTCCTGCCGCACCAGGGTCAGAACCCGGTCCTCTACAGGCACGGGCCGACCCTGTCCCTGCTGCTGCCCCCCTTGTGGCTCCATCCGGGGGGCGGCTCCTCGGAGCCCAGCCAGGTCTGCTCGGAGCTTCTCATTCTCCTTTCGGAGAAGCTCCATGGCGGCTGTCAAGCGGGCGACCTCCGCCCGCATCTCTAACATATCGTCCGAAGGAGGCCCGACGTGAAGGGCCTCCGCTGCCGCCACTATAGAGGCCGTGGCCGAAGCTATGGCCTGATCCTTAGAGGACCTGAGCCTCTTAATGGATACAGCCTTAATCGCCGCGGCCACTACCTGCGCAAACCTGTCCGCAGGCTCCGAATTGGAACCACCAGCGGCTTCTAGCCCACCCTCGGGCTCCTCCATGGCGAGCCTCTCGGCTCGCTGGGCTGGCTGGGCTGGGCTGGTCAGCTCGACCGGGCTGGCTCGGCTCGGCTTACCGTACTCCTAAGTGGGCCCTCTGTCCACCCCTTTACCACCTCGGCCTCCACCCCGTCGGCTGGTGTGAATTTTCTTCCTCCGCTCGACTCCTTCGTCGGAGGAAGACCCTGGGTTGGGCCGCTTCGAGGTTCGCCTGAACCCTCGATTCTTCTGCATGACTTCTTTCCGCTGTGAGCTCCCGGAGCTCTCTCTGCCTGATGCAGCGTCGGACTCCGACCCCGCATCACTCTCCTCCCCTTGTCTTCCAGTTTTTGTTGAATTTAATTTTTTTTCCATTTCTGTTCCCGCGAGTGTGGGGGATCTAAAAAGTACACCTTGTAACTCAACCAGGGGGTCCACTGGTACCCTGGCTGGGGGTGCGCTAACGACTGATGCGCCACCTACAACTACGAAGTTGCAGATGACACTACTCCTCAGCCATTCATATCCTCGCCGCGCACCAAAACTTGATATTAGAGGAATTGTTTATAGAGGTTATCTTCCTCGCGATCCGGGCGACCAAGCCAAGATCCTCGTCCCGTTCCAAGTCACAAAACATGACTGTGATCTCTTTACGGATTACGATTTCGACGGTTGCAGTCAGGAGAATCAGTTCTCCCGCTGCTAGATCGCTGGCAGGGTGAGTGCACAACGAGCGCCGCCCTTGCTTCTCCCCTATGTCCTCTGTTTGGATCAGAGAGACACGAGGAAAAACGTCGGCCCATATTGGCCCCTCCTTCGTGGACCTTCCCTTTCGCTTCACCACTCCGCGCCCACTCGACCTGCCCTCTGTAAGCATAGGGGGGGAGTGGACGACCGACGATCGAGCATGAAGCTCCCCGCCACGCAGAAATTCGCCACAGTCAATACCCTCTCCGAAACATGGAGAAACTATTGGCTGTGCCCAGGATGCACCGGCCCGACGACTGCTGTTTCCCCCGAACGTATTCAACCAGCAGCAATCAGGCACACGAGGAGGTTTTCTGCACGCACCCCTTAACTCTAAGTAGGTACTTATCGTGAGAGATGCGGCGTAACTCGCGTCTACCCTACTAGTGTCCGAACAGTCCTGGGAGCTGTCCAAAGGATCAGGAAAAATCAGCACATAGTGCACAAGTCACAACACTCATGAAGGAGTTGCTCCGCGGCACGTTCCATCCTCTTTTGAACAACGAGTCATAGACCATATCGATCGGAACACAACCTGCAGCCTTAGACAAGCTGGGCGTGTATTTAGAGTATACACATTCGTCGCACAATTGTCAAACGAATCAAAAGCACCCGACACAAAAGCCATGCCGCCAGTGAGCAACGATGCCGCTCTTCCCGGAGTCAAGGTAGGTACGTTGTCTAAGCAGAGTGTTTACTTTTACTGAATTTATTTTGATATTTAATTGGTTTGAAAGTATCACTTTTTTAATTTAAGGTTTTTCATTTAATATCTAATTTGCAGGTGCGGAAAACCTCAAACGGCGCAAGTACTCTAATCTTATTGGGACTTATATGTTCGAGCCGTTTGGGGTTGAAACATGCCATGGCATCCGATCGGCCATGGGGTCCGAGTGCCCACTTAGTTTTTAGAGACATCGCCAAGCGGTTGATCGACTCCTCACATGACCAGAGGGCTGGTCTATTTTTTGCCAAAGAGACTTGCAGCATTGCCACGTTGTATGGCAATGCTGATTCATTGCCTGGCAATGCTGCCAGTCTTTTGGGCACTTTTCCTGTTGACAGTGATGCGGAAAAATTGTTTGATGCCTTGTGATATTTTGCCCTCCCTTTATTATATAATTGTACATATCATTATTATTATTTTAAGTTTGTTAGTTTTTAAATAATGTGAATAAAATAGTTAAAATATTAAAAAAAAAACAAATTTTGGTATACTTCGAACTAGTATTACTTGTGGTTTCATTTATTTCATTATATTACGTGGTTTCCATACTGTATACTTTGTGGCCGTCGATATAACCTCCTCCTTTTTGAAAGTCGGTTAAAAATGCAGGTCAGGGCGCACAGACAGGCCCAGCTCATGAGTTAGATTCTATGTTAAGAATGCGTAGATTTCAGCTTGGCGGTGGATCTTTTTTTATACCCTGTATACACTGTTTATAGGTGCTATTTTAAATTAGATGATCTGTGGCTTTCGAAGCAGGTAGGTATTAAAACGAGATACTTATAAGAAGTTGTACTTTGGTGCCGATTCCCTTGTTCACAAACTAAACTAAATATAAGTTCAGTGCATCTTTTTCTTTGTATTGCATTAAGAAGAGGACCGAAGATAAATTTTAGTTTAGTCCTGTCAAATTAATCAGCGCCTGTCACTACTCCATACAAGTTTAGACGTGATTAAAAACTTGCCTACTAAAATTACGTCAATTTACGTCAAGCGCTGATTAATTGGACAGGACTAAACTAAAATTTATCATCTGTCCTTTTCTTAATGAACTAAAGAGAAAAAGATGCACTGAACTTAAATTTAGTTTAGTTTGTGAACAAGGGAATCGGCACCATTATCTAATATCTATTAATTAAATAAAAATTATTTCACTAGTGTTAAAATAAAAAAAAATGTAAAACGTTACTTGGGTACGGACCGATTCAAACTTAATGGCGGCTCGGAATATGAGGCGAGTCACTGCGCAGTAACGAATACATGTGTTCGCGGGGGTGAGGGGTGGGGTACTGCACTTCAGAGCCTCCATAAAGTTTGAGGCGCGCTATACCTAGTGAATTATATGTAAAGGCCGGACCAAGACGGACGGGGGACCAAAAAGCCAGACATGTCGGGACAAATCCAAACAGTTGGTAGGTCAACTTAAAGCAGTGCATTACGATACATACATACGAGTACTTGCATCGTCATCGTCAGGCGATGCATCCAACGTCACTAGGGTGGGTTATCATATCAACCAAAACTTTCCGGCTTTTTGTGAATTTTATTAGGTATAAAGACACAATACACAAAATTAAAAACTTAGATGTTCTGACTTTTTTTTTTTGTAAAAGACCCTGTTTTTGGACTTTTCAAAGAAAATGTTGACAATAGACGCGACCTTACGCTATTTTACACGATGTACCGACCAGCTGGGTAGGACGAAGGGGACGGCACCGTCGCAATGACGAAGAGTTCACAATTCATAAAAGGTTTACAAAGAAAATGTTGACAATAGACTCCAACTTACGCGATTTTATGCGATGTACCGACCAACTGGGTAAGACGAAGGGGACGGCACCGTCGCAATGACGGAGAGTTCACAATTCATAAAAGGATTAAAAACAACCATAATTAAATTGGTATTGTGTAATACCTACCTAACCATTGAGTACGTACGAGTACGTAGAAACCGTAACGAGCATACCAAAAACAAAAAATAACGTAAAATACATTTGTTGAAGCAGCTATTTGATGAAGCTGTTAATAACAGATGCGGCCGCTACTCCGTGAGGCTCGGAGGCCAGAGCCTCATGCTCTTGACCCGGTCGACCCCGACGCTCCCGATTCGTGCGCGGATTCGGAACAAGACGACACCGAATACGTCATCACTCAGATGCAGAAGAGTCGGGAATCGCTCTCGGTTAGTTTTTACACCAATTCGTGAGAGACTAGGGTGAACCCTAGTCTCTCACGAATTCAACTCTCGCAACCAATATTCGCACCATATGTTATTCACATAAAATATGCAAACTAAGTGTACTAGCACAAATCCAACGTTATCGGCGAGTAGGTAAACTCACGCTAGGAGACGTCGAACGCGATATTAAACGCATATTAATAAAATTTACATCTTACTTAATTATTATCAATTACCGTCATGTTAGCAAATAGCATTAGCATGCTAGGACTCAAGAATTCGCATGTTCATGAAATGTATGCGGAATAGCATTAATTACCATTACTTACTAGTGAGCATACTTATTGTGTGTGATTTAACAAAATAGCCTGTCCAAATACCCTATTCCTTTTGCAGATTTTGAAGCAAAAGTCAAAGCCCTGAAGGTTGTGAAAATGTTCACAAAGCCGACATACGAAGATTTTACTAGCACTATAGGTATAATATTTATTTATATTATTATATTTTACTCAAAAGATACTTAACTTATTAATAATTTGGCATGTATAAAAGTCCTTTCTGTTATTAGTAGTTGTAAGTATTTTGTAGCAGAAAGCAATTTTCAAGTAAGTATGAATGTCCGATTATTACGATACTGAATATTTTTTTATTTGAATAAAATAATACTATATTTCCGTGCTTTTATTTGCTCATAATTCGTAATACACACAAAAATACCCGACTGCGCGACGGCAAGACAGGGTTAATCGTATCTATGAAATATTGTACCTACGCTTAGGTAGGCTTAGGCGATTTTTTTTTGTTAAATCCCACTGGATTTAAAAAAAATATCGTGGCGTAACCTGTTCTGTGATGTGATGTGGGTGGGGTATCAAAATTATTCAAAATAAAGGTTGAGACGATGTTGCTACTTTCTCAAAAACTTAAAAAAAAAGCTGCAAGGTAGCTAAAGCCTTGTACATTAGCAACAAGATCAAATCAGCGGATAATAAAATAAAGACGGTTTGGAAAATTATCAACGACGAAACTAACAGGAGTAAAAGACATAGAAATGATTTTTCTCTAGAAACTTCGCGTGGTCTTTTAAGCTCAAACAAAGAAGAAGCGCAAGAATTTGTAAATTTCTTTACCAGTATCCCAATTAAAACTACTGAAACCCTTAATTCCTCGCCCTCGCGTACTAGTGATTTATTAAGAGCAAACCTTTCATCCTGCCCGATTGAATTTAAATTCAAACATTTAAACCCCATAACAGTAATAAAATCTTTCAAGCAAATCAAGATCAAATTAACAGAAGATCTATGGGGAATGTCAATCAAAGTTTGTACATCTATTAATGAGACTATAGCGCCGTACTTAGCATTATTATTTAATTTGTGTGTTGATCAAGGAGTCTTCCTGGATCTAATGAAATATAGTAAGGTAATACCACTTTTCAAACCCGGGGATAGTCGAGACACCAATAATTATAGATCCGTATCCGTGTTGCCGGTTTTCAGAAGGTCTTTGAAAAGGCAATGCTTAATCAAATACTCAATCATTTTAACACCAATAAAATCTTACACGATCAACAGTATGGCTTCACCAAGGGAAGTTGTACGGCTGACGCCGCTGTCACCTTATTAAAACACATATTTACGGCGTGGGAAGAGGGCCGAGACGGAATAGGAATATTTTGTGACCTTTCCATGGCATTTGATTGCGTCAACCATGCAACATTACTCTTGAAACCTAAGCATTACGGACTTTAGGACCTAAGAGACCTTGCGCTCAGTTTAGTAAAATCTTATTTAATGATAGATAGCAGCAAGTTCAAATAAATGGTGTCAATTCACTCGGCTTAAAAGTAGAAATGGGTGTACCCCATGGCTCGATATTGGGTCCTTTCCTATTTTTAGTATATATTAACGATCTACTTAAAAACCCAACCACAAATGGTGTTATTTGCTGACGATACTTCCTTAATTTTTAAAATTAATAGCTGTGCATGAAATTTTGACCACGTAAATAACGCCCTATTGCAGGTCTAAAATTAGTTCACTGCTAATAATTTAGTATTTGAAATGGGAAAAAAACTAAGTGCATAAGATTTTCTGTACCAAGTGTCAAAAGTAGTATTTGTGAGATAGTATTGAATCAAGAGAAATTAGAATTCGTCGATAAAACTGTTTTTCTAGGGACTACGATCGACTCAAGGCTTCAATGGGGGCCTAATTTAACTTCCCTTGCACGACGGCTAAGTTCAGCAGCATATGCTGTGAGAAAAATGCCTCAGGCATTAAGTCCGCCTTTGTACGGTATTATTTTTTTTTACTTGTGCATAAAGTTTTAATAAATAAATACCTAAATAAAAATCCGTCAATTTACTGATGTACTCGTAGATACCGCACATCTAGTATATTTTAGTTACCTACTTTCATAGTTTTAAGTCGTACGGTTTTTTACAATGGGGACGTGCTGCAGACATCGAGTCTATTTCCATCGAGCCTCCGCAGGTGCGACTCTCTAAGGGAACTGTTTAAAGAAATTAACAACATGACCTTGTCAATATATCTATGAAAACATCATGTACGTAAGGAAAAATCTACATCTTTTTAGTGAAAGACACAATTATATCACTAGAAATAGGGAACAATTAGTTCAACCAGGTTTCAGGCTGGCTAAAGTAGACTCATCTTTCATGGGGTACTATTTAAAATGTTACATCAAATAATCAAATACCTCCCCACATACTTCAACTGAATGAAACAAAATTTAAATCTTGTATGAGACGCACACTATGCAGCCAATCATATTATAAGTTGGGGGATTACATCGCTGATGCTTAATTTTTTTTTATGCTGATGATTACAATGCTGGTCCCCTGCTCCACAAGGGCGCAAAACTAATTGATTAGCATTTGAAAAGTGTTGGAGCTGCTGAAGATTTTAAAAACTATCTTTGCATTGTATAAATTCAATCTCTTAATATTATATAGTTGCACAGCACATTGTTATGTGAGTGCTATGTACTATAAAGCTGCCATTTACTGGATACGTCTTTCATTGACTTGAATGTGCCCTGGCGGCTGGGAGTACGTCGTGCTCGTCGTGTGTCGTGTACTCGTGTCTAATGTCTCGCAGATGGTGGCGCTCAACCATTTTGAAGGGAGCTAAATGATCCAACACACGGATCATTTATCTCCCTTCAAAATGGTTGAGCTGAATGGTGCTAATCCATGCGACATGTTCGTGAACGGGCGCCGCGCCGTCAGTAGAGACTGGTCATCTCTTAGCTGCCACGGCTTATTTAATTTTTTTTTTTTTATTTTTATACGGACGCTTTTACGTTTTGCCTCGTTCTCACATGTATAATTTCAAATGAATGATTAAACAATATTTTGTAACCATAATACGTTGATTTTAAAAGAGTGTCCGTGGAGTTTCTTGCCCGTTCTTCTCCATAGGTACCTACTACGCTTTGGAATGGGCAACCAGCTTCATCATTCTGACTGATCGACCGACCCCTTGATAATTCAAAAGTACCCGTAATTGGTTTATTTGAAATAAATGCTTTGAGTTTGAGTTCGAGTTGAGATTGAGTTCACCGATACAAAAAAATAAAACACTAAGGGCGGGGTGTTTCACGACCACGTGTATACGTCAAAATTGGCTATGGCAATCTTCAATCCAAAAAAAGCGTTGTTTCACAAAATTGTGGCCTTAACGGGCGTTAAAAAATAACGATTACAGTAACCGGTGCCATACCCACTGGTTAACGTCATTTTATTCTCAAACATCTGCGCCAAACAGTAACATTATCTAAGAACATATAACAACAACAATAAACATCTTTTGTTGTATTCGTCTTTGTTTGACGAAAATCAAATGAACATGATACAATTAATGTAGAAAGAAAGAAATAAGTACCTATGTAAAACTCGTGTTAATAACCTAAACCTATAGGACGACCAGGATTTTTTTTATTTTAGGTACTTTAATATATTTATTCATATTACTTATACTGTCCGTTTTTTTGGAGAATAATATTTTCTTATATTTCTCAATCGAGGGGCTTGTGGCTAAGTAATAACAGCCGCACGGGTCGATCGATCAGGTTAAGCTACGCTTGCCGCGGTTGGTCCGTGGATGAGTGACCATCTTTACATACCAAGACCCCTCTGTGCCTCGGAAAGCACGTTAAGCCGTTGGTCCCGGCTGTCATTCGTGGATCTTTGACAGTCGTTACGGGTCGTCAGAAGCTCGAAAGTCTGACAACCAGCCTTACCAAGGGCGCGATCTCTGTAAAAAAAATACCACGTGAAGTCCCAAAAATAACGAGACGTGCATAGCAATAGGTAAGTACTTACTTTGATGTAAGGGGATACCTTACTTACTTTTACTTTATAAAGATTTCAAATAATTCGCCTATCCCTATTAACATTGTCGGATGTGAAAATCAGCAACATTACAAGAGAGCGTCTCAAAGTTTGAATTGCAATTTTTTTTTCATATAGAAATTAGATTGTCAAAAATCAACAGAATTTTAATAAATGTTCTTGACTCCACTAAAACAAGGGACTTTTGAGAGAGTGATTAATGAAATAAAAAGAAAATGGCCAAAAAACATATACGACAATGTTAATAGGGATAAGCGAATTTTTTTTTTTTTTTGGCGTTGCACTATTCGTGCTTATTGCCACTGACAATGTTTTATTTGTTAACAAAACGTAAGAATCAAGTACTCGCGAAATGCTAAAATATTATAACGGGGAATTTGGAAATGGAAAGGAGATTAGATGTTATTAAATAAAAATAATAAAATATAACAAATTAACACTATGGGAATTTAATTTAACAGAAAACTAACGTTTTAACGCCACCAGGTGGCCCAGCAAAAAGGCCGACTCGATGCGTAAACTAAGAGCTACATGGTAAATAAAAGAGGTTTATAAATGATGTTTAAATAGATATATCATTATTTACAAGGAAAAGAGCTATGGTTTTATAGATATCTACATTAAAATTAAATAAAATACATGCAATAGAAGTGGGAAAAGGGACTCGGAGGGAAACAAGACTTTGGAAAAGTGAGGAGTGGTCATAAAGGGGGCAGGAAAAAATAAGGTGGTTCTGATCACCCACTTCAGCGCCACATTCACACGCAGGGTTCTGCACAATGCCAAGCCTGGCAAGATGAGCAGGAGTGCACACATTACCTAATCGCATACTTATGAATATTGTTGTAATCTTTTTGTTTAGTTTGTATTTGCTAAACCAAGGTTTAACAAAAATGGATGGCTGAATATTACGATAAAATTTCCCTTTCACTGATTGCCCGGACCAAAGCTGACCCCAGGATTCCTGTAGATAAACCCTGGGCAGAGCTGCCAGATCTTGGGTGTTATTTTTGTTCGGAAAAACGTCTCCACACAATACGGCATCATTAGCTATCTGGTCAGCTCTCTCATTACCTAAAATGCCACAATGCGAGGGTATCCACGCAAAATGCACTGAATACCCCTTAATAGAACACCTATAAAGGAGTTCACGTGTTTCAAATATAATATAAGGATTATGAGAATAGAAAGGGAATCTGGCCAAAGATTGTAAGGCACTCCTTGCATCAGTCAAAATGAGTGAATTCCGTAAGCCCATTAGAAGTATATATTCGACAGCTTTGAATAGACCGTAACATTCTCCCGTAAATACAGATGATTCGGGCGGGAGTTTTATTTTTTGGACGATATTAAATTGGGAGTGGTATACACCTACTCCCACACATGAGTCTCTTCCATGCTTCGAAGCATCTGTGAACAAGAGCTGACAGCCCTTCCAGTCTCTATCCATAGTGAAGTTGAAGATATGGTTGTGACATACGTCATCTCGGTAAATGTTAAGGTTATAATGTATATTTGGTGACATAATTAATGAACTGTAATTACAGTGAAATAAAGGAAGAAATTGAGATTGGTGACAGGGAGCTTCAATTAAATTGAATTTTCTAAAGCTTTTAACTAAACACGGAGTAGCTTTGTGCCTCCAGTAAGTGGATGAAATTACTTCTTCAGAGAGAATGAAAAGTTTATTTCGCAAAGGATGATATGTAAATTGCAGACACCGAGCCATAAATCTATCAGCTAAAAATTGACGTCGTAAATGAAGTGGAGGGTCTCCACATTCCACCTGAAGACAATTAATAGGACTGCTTTTCATTGCACCTGAAACTACTCTAAGTGCCTTTGACTGAACACTGTCAAGTTTCTTAAGACCAGCAACATTAGCAGGTTCCAGCAAAAACGTCCCATAGTCCAATACGCTTCTAATCAAGGTGTTGTACAATAGTTTTAATGAAAAGGGATGTGCTCCCCACCAAACACCAGCAAGACATCTAATTATGTTGATATTTCGTTCACATTTAGCAGCTATATAGTCACAGTGTGGTAAACCAGTAAGATGTGTATCCAAAATAAGGCCTAAAAATTTTACCTGGTTTTTAACGGGCATAGGGATATTATTATACCTTACTATAACTATAGGGGGCTTACGCATTCTAGTAAACAAGACAATGTTGCTTTTATCAATTGACAGGTGTAGACCATTGGTTTCTAGCCAAGTCTTCAATAAGCATAAAGAAGAGGTTAAGGAAGTACAAATATTCTCAACAGAATGACCAGATGAATAAAGAAGTAAATCATCTGCATATTGAAGAACTTGTACTGACTCATTTAGGGAGGATTCCAAATCATAAGTGTAAATATTGTAGAGAATTGGACTAATTACAGAACCTTGAGGGAGACCTTTCCATACTAAACGGGTAAATGTATACCCTTCAATATGAAGATTTAAAGATCTCTCTGAAAGCATGTTAATTATGAACTTAGACAGCAATAATGGAACTTGTAATGAATTCAGCTTTTGTTCTAGGATTGATACCTGGACATTATCGTAAGCTGAGCTAATATCCAGGAAAGCAGCAATTACAGAGTTATCAGAAGAGAAGGCTAAGCGAATATCAGTTGTGAATACACTTAGGCTGTCCATCGTACTTTTACCCTTCCGAAAACCAAACTGTGACGTAGCTAGCAAGTTTTTGCTTTCCAAAAACCACTCCAAACGATTCTTAATGAGATGTTCAACAATTTTAGCAAGAACTGTAGAAAGTGCAATTGGTCGATAAGATGTAACATTAGAGGAAGGTTTGTTTGGTTTCAGAATGGGAATAATTGTTTGAGACTTCCAACTTGATGGTATGTTGCCAGATATCAAAGCTGTATTGATGAGATTTAAATATATTAAAAGAACAGAGTCGGATAAATTAGATATAAATGAATATGGTATACCATCTTCACCAGGAGCTGAATCCTTAACATGTGAAAGGACTCCCTTCAACTCACTTAGTGTGAACAGGGAATTCAACTCAGAATTAGGAATAGGAACATAGGGATAGTGCATTAAAGATCTCTGTTCTGGGACTGAAGGAGGAGCTAAATGATCCATAAACTCATTGGCTAATTCTAATGGCAGTTTTGAGGCTGTTGTGTCACTAAATGCTGACCTGAATCGCCTAATATTTTGCCATACTAGAGATGCATTAACTTCTGGCGAGATAGATGCACAGAATCTTTGCCAACCTTCAAATTTCTTTTTCCTAAGGAGCTTACGAGTTGTACGAGCAGCTTCTAGGTATATCTCAAAATTGTGACGAGTCATAGTATGGCCATAATTTTTTTCTGCCTCTTTTCTTTTTTTAATGGCCTGAGTGCACTCAGCATCCCACCAAGGTGGTGAAGGAATTTTGCCTGTAGCACCATTCTTAATAGGGAAAGTATTATCTGCCACCTCTATTAAAATTCTTGTTATTTGATTAGATAATAACTGAGGATCGTGTAGTTGTAAGGAATTAGATAAACCAAGAATTCTTTCTTGTACATCATTTTTGTATGTATCCCAATCTGCATTTTGAAGTCTATACTTTAATCGTGGTGCTGGATTGCTAGCAACTGGTTTTTTATGTGGAAAAGAAATTATTAAAGGGTAATGATCACTACCATAAGAAGACGGTAAAGGAGACCAGGATAATGTTGATGCTAACTCAGGTGTGCAGATTGAGAGGTCAGGGGCACTTATTCCCTCGTCTGGATTTGTTCGGCGTGTTGGGAGACATATGTTTAAAATACACAAATTATTAAAGTCTAGAATTTCTAATAACTTTTCCCCATAGCAATTGGAATTAGAACTACCCCAGGACTGATGTTGTGCATTAAAATCTCCCATTACCAAAAATGGTTTAGGTAAAACTGAAAGAAGATTACTTATTTCAGAAAGAATATCTATAGTGGGACGAGAATAATATATACATACTAAACAGATTTTATTTACAATAGCAGCGACAGCAGATATTTCGTCACTGAGACTTGGAAGAGGAAAAGATTGAAAAGACAAGTTATTTTTAATAAGTATGGCGACACCGCCATACCCATCGCTTCTGTCTGTTCTTAGACACGCATAGCCAGGAATTCTAAAAGAAAACCCTGGTTTAAGCCATGTCTCACAGAGAGCGACTGCAAAGGGATCGTATTTGTTCAATATGTAGGACAGATCAGATTTTTTATTCACAATGCTGCGACTGTTCCACTGGACAATCTTGGGTAGATTTGGATCCATTATGATTAAGGTTAAAAAAGTTAGACAGAGTATCAATTAAAGTAGCAACGTTGGACGGTTCAATATTATTATTTTTAGATAAAGTATTAATAGGCATAATTATTAAATTAAAAATTTGGCTCTCATTATTATTTGTTGTTTTATTTTGGAATGCAACACCATTCCCTGACACAGAAACATCATTAGTGATTAATGCTTGATTAGCTGCCCGGTCATACCCCTTAGTGGTTTTTGGGGGATCCCGAGGTTTAAGAAATACGGTTTTTCTTTGTGAGGAGACAATTGGTGTGTTACCTGATTGGGGCGAAGGTTGTGAAAAGAAAGAATTTTTAGTGGTATGTGATGGGGCAGATGTGACCACATCGGCATACAATTTTGAGATTGGTGGATCTAGCTGTGACGCTTCCGCATATGACACGCAGCTATGGGCCATATAATGCTTAATTGCTTTTTGCCTCTCAAATTCTGGGCATTTTTTATTAATAGCGTAATGAATGCCACCGCAATGACAGCATTTACTATTACTCTCATCTTCAATACTGCAAGTGTCAGCAGAATGCTTCTCCCCACACTTGAAGCACTGAGGGTTCGACCTGCATTGTACCTTTGTATGGCCAAAACGACAACAATTAAAACATTGAATTGTTGGGAATGTATACAATTCCACTGGCATAGAATTGTAACAACAAAACACACGTTTTGGTAAAATTTGTCCGTCAAAGGTGAGCACGACTGTTTGCGATGGTTTCCACACAGGGGTCGGTTCGTGCACTTTATAATTGAGACGCCTTGCTTTGATAACTTTCCCGCATCCAGCGGGGACAGATATATTTTCCAGTATTTCCTCCGGAGACCATTCGGTAGGTCTGTACGCCTTTAACAATTCCAATGCGACATACATTAATTGATGGAACAAATGCCTTCAACTTTTCTTTGGCCAAACTTGGGTCATTTAAGAAAGAGTTAGCATCTACGTAACGAGAGAAACTTAGCGATATTCTATTACGACCAATGCGTTTTAATGAACCGTTAATGATGTTGTTGAACATGCGTTTTTTAAGAAAATGCCCTAAAGTTATTGGGTGTAATGTTTGAGCAGAGTTTTGTGTATCAAAAATTTTTTGAATGTGTACAACGTATGGCGACAGGTCTGTGGTCTCATACAAAGTCCTAGTAACCTGTGGCTTCTGGGGAAGATCTGACTTTATGAGGTTTTCAGTCTGGGGAACATCCACAGAACGTGGAGAGGTTTCTTGATGAACTAAAATTGAATGAACCGGTACGTCTGATGCTATTTTTGAACTAGTGGCTGAGTCATTGTCGCAATGACACTGTGCTCCTTTATTTATTTCTGTTGTAGTGTGAGAGTGACTATTTCGCCTTTTTTTATTGCAATTTTTGCACACTTTACGTGGAGCTCTAGTCCTTTTCCGCTCCGATCTGGTTATGGATGAATCGGTATCCATACTGGATTCGTAAATGGTTATATTATGCCCGACCGAGGGGACTGTGCCCCCCGGATCAGGCGGTTCGTTGTCCATTGTGAACAGAAAAAGATAAAATACAAGAAACTTACCCTAAATATGAAGTACAATATACACAAACAATAAAATTAACTAATCTAATGAATATCTACATATATTTACACAACTTATCTCCAATCTTAAGTGTTTTTTAATTTAAAAAAGAAAACGAAAGAAAAATCACGCCCGCCAAATTCGATGATTCCCGCGCTTTTCGATAAGCGAATTGTCAGCCGGGGTGGTTTGTTATGCTTGCATGTAGTGGTGTTCAAAGTTGCTTTATGGCAATCACTTGCTTAATGCTATATGCTGTTTATTTTAAGCATACTATTTTGTATGCTTTATTTTAAGCAGGTACTTGTTACGACCAGACGGGCGGGTGCGAATAAAACCAGCGCGGTGTTGTCGGAGTGGAATATTACATCGCGTTTATGAATTTTTTACGGAACAGTACAAAAAAAAACAATGAACTTTCCTTCATACTTTCCAGGCTTAGGACTGTCTATTTGATTAAGTGTTATTAAGAAATAAAGTATGTTAGTACCTATTTAAAACCATTATAGGCGTATTTAAAAGTTCAATGTTCCTTCTAAACATTTTCGTCCGTTAAATACCTACACACAAAACAACAACATGATACCTGACTCAGTCAATCGTCCTTACTTACACAATTAGTTTTTATTTACATAATCAATATTGCGTATCCTATCACTGTTTATTTACACTAAAAACGCACGGAGCAAAACAGCATTGTTTAAGTATAATATTACGTTACGTACGTGAGCCGCCTGAGATCGCGATAACACACGCGGTGCCTAAAACGATTACACACGCGACCGAAAGCAAACGCTAGCATGCGACGACTAGCCGGTCGTCGCGGCCGGCACCCGCCGCTTTGCTATGCCTAGTTGCTTATGCGCTTGCGATGTGCGACGGACATAGCCAGAGAGTGCGATGTGCGATGTAAAGCAAAAAGCAAATAGCAACAAGTGACAAGCACGATAGCATTTGCTTTATGTTATGTATGATAAGCAAGATGCTTTATTATGCTATATGCTTTATTAACCACCACTACTTGCATGAACGGCGAAATGTTGCCATAATATAAAAATCTCCCAAGCATCTTTAATGGGAAGAAGCATTGCTTTTTATTGGCAGCACCGAATAATGACAATCGGTTTTTTATGCAGTGAAACAATGCTTTAACAAATGTTAAGGCTTATTCTAACTTGCATTGCTGATTCTAATGAATATAATTCTGTAAAGCCATATTTGTTACGGTCGTCAATCATAATTTAATGAACATACAACCCGACACTGACCTGCAAATGCAAACAACGTAAGAAAAATGATGAATTTCGCGGGCTAACTTAGCGCATCCCTTTAGGTCAATCGTTATTGATAAATTGCGGTTGATAAAATCAATAGTATCCTAAAAATACTAAATAGCCACTGAATAAATAAATAGTAACTGAGACTAACTTGGATTACCGCGGCACCGCTCGCTTCGCTTGCTCATTCGCGCGTGTTTGGTCCATTGAGATAGGATATGTCTATGGTTTGGTCACAGTTCTAACCTAAACCATTTGGTCGGGCGCACTAGCTTAGCTACTACGACCCACTTGTTGTGGTCAAGGTTGGAATCAAGTAGTCGGGGTATAGTAGTCGGGGACGAGTTTTCAGGGTCGAGAAGTTCTGGGGTTGAATGGTCACGGGGTCGATTTGTTTATACTTATTTACTTATCAATCTAAACAACCGACTGCAACTAAAAAGTTCAATATAAGATCACTTTTCAAAGATTTCAAGCAGTCTGATGAACTTGGGCCAATCTGAGATTATATAAAAGAAGTCTGGACTGGACTCAGACTGACATTTTTTTTGTATAAATTCAAAACCCGAGTGCAACTAAAGTTTCAAAACGATCAACGACTTTTCAAGCTGTATTAATGCAGTTGTTGCATTTAAACTGCTTGAAAAGTTTTTGAAGGTTTTGAATTTATACATAAAAAAATGTTTTATTTGGTCAAATGCAAAAAAATTGTCATTGTCAAAAATGACGTAACTGTAAGAAAAGTCAAACAGCAGCTGATGAGCGATCGTGTGGCATCGATTTCGTTCCAACGGCGCTATCTTATCATTATATTATTATTAGAAAGCCTTAGCTTCCAATTACGCAACGCATTAGGCTATGTAAGTAATGCGTTTATTACTGAGGCCGGTAGTTATAGCTAGGAAGGTGCTGCTGGCGAACAGGAGCGTCGGCGTGCAGTTGAAACATCCATTCACAACAGGTACGACGCTCGTAGCGAGCGTGTGCGTGTGTATACTACCGATATATAAATACGGAAGGACCTCGTTCACGGTCTATTTTGGAAACGTGCCAGTTAGATACGAAGAGTTAAACTAAACATACAAACTTGATTCGTGTTTTTAGCGTTAGTGTGGCGAGCCATGGAGGATAAAGAGACTTTGAAGAAGAGATTGACGCAGCTGCAGTATCATGTTACTCAAGAAGCTGGAACTGAACGACCGTATACAGGTTAGACTATCAGTAGGCATTTATTTCAACTGTTTTCCTTTGCAGAAACCTTAACATTTGAAGTGTTTACATAGAAATAGCAGAGCCTTGTTCATAAATATTCTATTACATATATCTCATTTATTTATTTCTAATTTCAAAAGTTTCGAACTCTTTACAAAAATATTTCTTTGATTTCCAGGATGTTACAACAAATTCTATGAGGAAGGCATGTATTGTTGTGTAGTCTGTAGACAAGATCTATTTACCTCTAAGACAAAGTATGACTCAGGATGTGGTTGGCCTGCATTCAATGATGTTCTCGCCAAAGAAAAAGTTACTTTGCACAAGGACACAAGTGCAGGTATGTCACTACATGTTACTCTGTCTCTAGTCAATGTAAATATGTGACAAAAAGCATGGAAAATAATGGTTTTAAGTTATATTCTAGCTGATTTGGCAAAATTGTTTGTCTTGAATATAAAGTCATTTAAAAAGGATAGAAAATATTAGTAATTTATGTAGATTGATACCTACTAACTTACTTCATAATTTATAATAAGTTAAATACAAAAGTAACTAAAATTTTTGTCCATGCTTGTATAACCTTAGCATTCATTGAAATTAACAATATGGAACCAATTTTCAATGCCATTCGGTAGCACACAGAGCATTCAACATAAAAGACTGGCAACAATAGTTTTTCCAAAGCAGGCCTCCATTCAAGGTTGCTGTCTAATTCCTTCCACTATTCATATCCTTCAGTCCAATTTTAGAAGTAAATGACAGAATAAGTATAACATCTTGTGTCGTGTAAATAAAACTATCACTGCTGAAATATAAACAAAATTTATTGGGTTTTTTAATTAAATGTATATAAATTTAAATATCACTTTAATATTTTTTGTTTACATATTAACTACCAGTCGTAACGACACTGTCATTTATTAATAGAATTGGAGACTTACCCATTTCTATGACAAATCATCGCTTTTGCAGCAGTATCACAGGTGCAATTTATCTATACTTATTTAAGGCTATCTTTGGGTGCATTATTTCTCTATTTGCCATTTAGAAAAGTATAACTACCTAGATTTTAAAAACATTTCATGTTCTATATCTTTTGACATAATTAGACAGTAGTAAATATTCAAGTAATAATAAAATATTCTCATAAAGTTTACCAGTTTTTGCTCAGTCATTCAAACTTTGTAATCAAACTACAAGTTGTGGTCAATAATGTCTTTATACCCTTATCAAATACCTGATAACAAATTACACATCAAATTTCATCACATGATATGCTACACTGTATTGTGAGATTGTGACATTTCCCTTCATGCTATCAAGTTACCTTGAGTAACATACTCATATAGACATACAATGCTACTTCCATATCTTGATACATTGCCTTATACGCACTTTGTGTTGTGATCTTAACCATGGCCTTCAACTTGAACAATATATATTATGTTTATCACATTACAATAGATTACAATGTTTCACACAAAATGAAAAACGAGCAGACAATTTTTTATTTGTTCTCTTTTTATAATTCAGTTTCTTGTAAAGGCAAAAAATCGGTAGGTAAAAAGTAAAAAACTAATTCACTATGAGTCAGCCAATTAGATGGCAAGTAGACCATAGCGTCTACTATTACGTGAGAAGTGCACTAAACATTTGAGGTGTAATTATTATTTTTATAGTAGCTGAAACTCGTCTGCTATAATTATATTAAATTTTATCTGCATCAGCCGGCAAGGCAGGCAGTATTATTACTAACTACTTGGTTTAAATAATCATGAGTGTATATAAATAAATAATAACGACGGTCCCTATGAATAATCCCAATCAATCTGCCTGCCTTTTCCCAACTATGTTGGGGTCAGCTTCCAGTCTAACCGGATGCAGCTGAATACCAGTATCTTTCATGGAGCAACTGCGTATCTGACCTCCACAAAGCAGTAACTGGGTAATAAGATACCCTTGGTAAGACTGGTCGACCTACAAATAATCTCCTTAGTACAAATGTCAAATTTTACAGGAGAGCACTTTTTTAGTTAAGTCATAAAAGTCATTTTTAGTATACATATATCACTAACATACTTATACATAGGACATAGGGACGTAAAAGTCTGTACCACATAAGCTAGGGATTAACTTTTACGTGGTAATCTTTAAATTAACCAGAGTCGTAATTACCATTTATGAAATTGGTATAAAAAATGTTGTATGCATGGGTCTGGAAATGTTATTTTAAATTATCCGCGCGTTGCGATATTCTGTCAATTTTTAGTAGGCATATATTGTCCGTATAAAACATTCACACAGAAAAACATTAGTGACCGTCAACGGGAGGCGCGCTGGGAGTACGATTGATTTTATAATGTAAAAATACTGAATTACCACTTCTGATAAATTACGTCGGAAGTTTTTGTAAATTTTGTAGTGTGTGGATTTAAAGTTCAATTTGGCAACTTAGACATTTTTGATATACTAAACGATAGTAAAGGGGCCACCCTTTACTATCGTTTAGTATAACAAAACATGCAAATCACGGATCTACCACTAAGAGGATTGTATGTAGGGACCGTCGATATAATCGTAAGTGTACTAATAATATGCACTTACTCATTTTTGTAGTAACGCGTGTAGGTGTGTCTGAAAATACGTAGCTAGGCGTAGTTATGATTAAGTTGCCCACAAGAGTTAAACATAGACACCACGTATGTGCATCTATTATTAGTAGGTACCTATTATATCAATGTATATTATTAGAAAGCGAAAGTTTGATATTCCTATCAATTCCTGTCGCTTAGGTAAATATTATTATGAAAATTGCTCTCTCTGAAACAATAGTGCTTGTAAAGCATTGATATTTTATATTTCGAATACTGTATTATGTTATCATAATATGAAACGACTATTATAAGACACAAGTACAGCCCGATTCAAACTTAATGGCTGCTCGGAACATGAGGCGAGTCGCTGCGCAGTAACAAATTCAGGTGTCAGCGGGGGTGAAGGGTGAAGTATTGCGCAGCGAGTACCGCTCTTCAGAGCCGCCATTAAGTTTGACGCGTACTGTAAGTATCTAAACCCGAGAGGTTGACTCTCGACTTTAGTCGCTTTCAGGGTTAAGCAGGCCAATATAACGGACTTGAAAACCATCATAATTATTTACTTCGTAACATGTAGTTAAATATAACAAACAGGTGGCATGGCCGTTTCCAAGACATACGTGCACGTTACTCCCGTAGTCCCGTTTCAACGATACGGAATGCCCAATGACGCTTTCACTCACTACTTATTAGGAGTTTAATGAGTTATGTTGGCTCTCACTACCGTGAGGCAGTGGCGTGCCTAGGGTTTCAAAATAACGCAAGCCCAATAAAATTTTAACCGATTTCAAAAAAAGAAAGTTCAGTTTTCGACTGAGTATGTAGGTACCTACGTATGTATCATCGCAATTTTCTCATAAACTACTGGTTAGGTACAATAAATTCTCTATCGAGCATTTTAGTAAAGCATGCCGGGGCTTTTGGGCTTATATGAAGGTACCGCCACTGCCGTGAGGCCATGACGGACCACGTCTTAATAGGTATTGTATTTTAAATGTTAGAAATAGGAATAACACCACATCCAGTTTAATTCCATACAATTATTTTGATTTGATACCATTTTAAACTATTATTTTACTTAATTCGAGACTTTAATCGCATGCGAATACATTAACATACATAACAGCATGTGCTTTGGTTTTTACTGCTTGAAAGGCCTGACTTACAAATTAATATTTTTATTGTAATAAATAATAATGTTTTATTTAAGGACGCTATCACATTTTTCCGCAAATATCAGTGCTTTTCATGTATCATTTTAATGAATTAGGAGTCACATCTGCAAGGATAGCTTGGTTTCAAATGAAAGATAATATATTTATCTCCAGAATGGGCCCATAAAAAATATACAGCCCCATACAAAATTTTCACACAAATAATTCATAACCATCACAATAAAAACCAAAAAATTAAAAAAATGGGGTCTGAATAGGAACCAGTACAGCGAAATCCACTGCATAGTTAAACATAAAAATAATAAGAAATTGTTGTTTATATAGTCTTCTATACGGTAAGCTAAATATTTTTCAGGTAAACAAATAACTTTTTCATTTATGAGAAAAATAAGAAACGCCCTCAAATTTCTCCATACATTTTCTACTCGCGGACACTAGCGGTTCGTCATTCCGCGCTCAGACGCGCTCGTGGAAGCATGGGTGTATCAGTTTTTCGCAAAAAATAATTACGTAAAGAAGTGAGTGCTGTATTGTATACTGTGGTTGGTCGAAGTTGATACTTTTTCGGACCGAAATAAAAGTGAGTACGATTTTTGGAATTTGTTATAGAAATAAATACATAATTGTATTTTTTTGTACTATGGTTGTAGATTACGGACTAACATTGTGTAAATAATTATATTATAATTTATTTTTGATACATTCGATACAATAGTCTATTTTGAGGTTTTTGGGGGTGGGGATTACGAATATGTACTCCATTTTTTTATTCAAGATGCCGGATGTATTTAAAAAAATAAAAAAATTGACATGTTATCAATTTTGGAGGTTTTGGAGGTGGTGTTTACGATTATACCATCCAATTTTTGACTCAAGATGGCGGATGTAAATTTTTGGTGATAAATCGACTTAGTTGTCAAATCATAAATCCAAAATAGTAGATGGTTATGTCTGTCGACACCAAGTATGGTTTTTGTTTGTGTTGTGCATTGCTAAAATATTTATATTTGTTATTTATAGATGCCACGAATTCGAAAATTCGGACAAAGACCAAAAAAAACTGCACACGTGGCACTAAACAAAAGTAATGAGACTTTGTAAGTATTTTCATTCAGAAATCACAAGTCTACTCTAGAGTTTTGTTGTAGTTTTGTTATAGTAGGTTTTTTATTTAACAGGGAGAGCAGCTTAGATGTCTCCGTAGGCGATGATGAGTTTAATGAAATTTCACTTGTAAGTTATATTAACGTCTGTTGGTAATTTGTTTTATTTGATTTACCTTAGGTACTAATGTTGTCTTTTTAATTTCAGGAGCAAGAATGCGCAATAAAAGTATGTAAGCCAAAAGGCAGAAGAATAGTCGAGATTGATTACCTTTTTGAGCAGCTTATCCTTATAAGTAACCACACTTCGCTTTTTGATTGCGGCGTGAAGTATCTCATAATAAATAAAGAAAAAAGAGCTGGTCTTCATTCGAAATTTGAACTTCTTTGCAAAATGTGTGGCGAAAAGTTTAACCTTGAAACAGTGCGCAAAGATGATAGTAAAATGGACATCAATCAGGAAGTTGTCGCAGGAATTATCTCCACTGGTGCTGGATACACCCAGCTTAATACTGTTCTTGCCCATGCTGACATCCCACCGATATCTCTGCGTTTGTATGAACTTACACACGATCGAGTTTGCCAATGGTGGGAACAAACAGCGGACCATTGTATGATTGAGGCAGGGAAAGAAGAAGTCGAGCATGCAAAAAGTATCGGGAATGTGTCATCTCAAGGAGTGCCAATGATAGCCGTAATTGCGGATGCATGTTGGAGTAAGCGTTCATATGGCACAAATTACAATGCTTCTTCTGGCGCTGCGACAATTGTTGGACAGCACAGCAAAAAAGTGCTTTTCTGTGGGGTGAAAAATAAATATTGTGTGATATGTTCCCGTTCAGCAAATAAAGGAATAGAGCCACCAGAACACGCATGCTTTAAAAATTTCAGTGGTCCTTCAACTGCGATGGAAGCTGCAATTATAACGGAAGGTTTTAAATGTTCCTTAACTGACCATGGACTTATTTATTCCCACTTAATTGCTGATGGAGATGCCAGTACCTATGCTTGCATTAGAAATGCCCGGCCATATGAGAGTTTAACAGTAGCTAAAATAGAATGTAAGAACCACCTTTTGCGGAATTATTGTAAAGCACTTCTAGCACTCTCCAGCAACACTTTTTATCACATTAAAGCCAGAAAACTGATAAAAGAAAAGTATTTAAGGTTGCGTTGGGGAGTTGACTCGTCCATAAAATACTGGTCTAGTCAAGGTATACCATTCTCAGAAAAAGTTGGTAATATAAAAAAGGATATCCAAAATGGGCCCTACCATATATTCGGTGACCACAGCCATTGTCCACCATATTTTTGCAAAAAACCCAACTCTGAAAACTTTGTCCCCGAAATGATAGCTTTTGGACTGTTTCAAAAAATAACAGATTTGGCGCATAGATTATCTCTTCATGCGTACAGTTTTGCATATAATGTAACAAATAACTTAGTCGAAAGCTTTAATGCCAGAGTCGCAAAATATATAGGCGGAAAAAGAGTTAATTATGCACTAAAAGGGTCATACAGCGGACGATGTGCAGCCGCACTCATAACATTCAATACCGGCGGCATACTACAGACATATGTGCACAAATTTATTTTTGAGACTGATGCAAATTCACGAATAATTCAGTTAGAAAATAGACGCAAGGAAAACAATTATAAAAGAAGAAATGTTAAAAAGAAAAAGTCCATTAAACAAGTCACGGCAAAAGACGCTCATTATGGCGAAATTTGTCAGAAACCTGACATGGATGTACGTGAATACACTAAAGCCAAAGACGATTTTTTACAATCATTAGTCATGTCCACAGAAGCGAAGCAAATTATTGAAAGAAGTACAGTTTTACAGAGTGCAAGCCCGCTCTGGCTAGAGACTAGACGGAAACTTTTGACAGCGTCCTGGTTTGCCAGAGTTTGCAAGCGCCGTGCAAATACCAACTGTGCTCCTCTTGTTAAGCAAATCTTATATGGCAACGATCTCAGCAATGTCCCTTCTATTAAACATGGCAAGAACAACGAGCATACAGCGCTTCAAGAATTAAAAAGCGCTTTAAATTTGGACATCCAAGAATGTGGATTATTCATAGACAGAGAATTTTCATTTTTGGGTGCTACTCCAGACGGCAAATACGAACATGGCATTGTAGAAGTGAAGTGTCCATCATGTTCTTTTAATATAGAACCCGACGAAGCAATAAAGCAAAAGAAAATTGACTTTTGGTTGTATAAATCAGACGCTTTCACAGTCAATAAAAAAAGCAAGTGGTACTATCAAGTCCAGGGCCAATTACGAGTAACTGGTAAAAACATGTGTGTATTTGCAGTGTGGACAGGCGATTGCAAAATTAAATATGAGTACGTGAAAAGAGACGATAAGTTCTGGAAGGAAAACATGGAAGGACATTTAGTAAAATTTTACAATAACTGTTTACTACCAGAACTAGTTGACCCTCGATATGCGAGGTCTATGAATCTTAGAGATCATAGCTCACACATACGCGCAAATATACTGACGGAAACAAATAATGCGTAAAAGGTTATTGAACTGTCAAAATGAAACCCATTGCTATTAATAGTGTGTTACGCAATTAGGGTGCTGTATACATTTTGCGATTTGTAATCTGCCTTTATACAAAATAATTATTATACTTTTTACTACCTACTTATGATTTATTTTTTATCAAACATACTGAACGCGCACCTCAGTCTCAGTAAATAAAATACTGTTTTCTTATGGGAATAATTATTTTAAAATATCAAAAAGAAAGTCTACGATAATCTCCCAGGCTAGTATTTGATTAAGTAATGCTCCAAAAATTGTCAATAAAAATAATATTTACATGTACATCTTTTCTAACTAAAAGTAGCCTGGGGGGTAATCGTAGATGTTCCGTAATAATAAAATGTTAAGATTGTTAGTTTCCGTAAGAATATAGGTACTATTTAATCCATATGGCCAGCACTTGAAATTTTTGGGTACCTACGTAATGGCTGATGAATTTCGAAAATACTAAAAACATGAATATCACGCAGATAGTACTTAGTCACGGTTACTAAAATTCGATTGCAAACTTACAACTAACTTTACTCAATAAATACCCGTAATATTAATTTTACTATTTATTAAAGTACCAAGATTAGTTGAGTTACGTATAAAATCGAGCGGAGAGCGGTTTCAAAGTGTGCGTGCGCGTAATGTCGTTGTGTTGCGATTCAGATACCTAAACTTGAGCGAGTTCAAAATGTGATAGCGTCCTTAAAACTTGTAAATTTATGTTTGGCGATACCTACTTGAATTTTATTAGACATGCCCAATAAAATCTAACACAAATTAAAATCTTATTTGCATTTAGGTAACTTCTTGGTATTTTAGAGAATAATATAGACAGTAATACGTATGCAGATTGTAAATATTATGTACTTAAGTATTTATTTATGCCCGCCATAAAACCTGGTGATGGGAAAATGGATTATGGTGCTAATACATTTTCTTTTTTCTGTCTTCCTCGTATCCTTGACCATCCTCCGACACAATCCTGACTCCACAACAAACGTAAGTCGGCCCTGATTGGTAATCACTGGTTAACTTCAATTTGATGCTTCGTCTCTCTTTATCGTTTAACTATTTTGGAAATGCACTGTGTGTCAAATCGTTACTCATCACTCAAATACGTCTCACTCGCAAATAATATCGCAATGTATTCATGCTATTTTACATAATTTTAATCTCGTTCACCGCTTTGGTTGGGCGATCACAAACAATACACAAATGATCACACAATTCAATTTGGATGCGGCCGTAACACTGGGTTACTGCATCATTTACTACATAACTGTTACACACCTTTTTGTGACATCACTTTAACCGTTCTGGAATGCGCATGATAAATAATATGCATTTGTCCTCGCAACCTGAACTGCCCCGTCTTGTCCCGTCCCGCCTGTGCTCCTCCTGGATGGCTGCCGACTGGACTGCGCCGCGCCTGCTGTGACGACGCGGGCCTCCAACACATCCTCACGACACGAACTCTGTGAACCTCATACTCGGATAATCATGTCATTCATTGTTCAATGTGAAAATGTACATAAATGGCTTTTTGGTGAATGGACCTGGTGTGTGAAATAAAGTTGGAGCAAATATATTACTGGTTTTAACACGGCCAGGTTTGGTGCGAACTGAGGTGCGATGCTCCAAGTGCTCCGCTCACCTGGGACACGTGTTCGATGACGGGCCCACGCCCACACGAAAACGTTTTTGCATTAATTCTGCCTCCTTGGACTTCATACCTGCTGAAGAGAGGAAAGACTAACGTGTCACCATGTGAATAGTCATAACTAATAAACATTGGCCTTGTTTGTAGTTGTAAGAAAATGCTTTGATCAAAAATTCGGCAGAATGTATACTCAAATATCAGATTGATATTAAAAGATTTTATTTGCTTCTAATCACAAAGAATATTTGATTGTAAAATAGAATCTGAAAATTGTATTTTTGTACGAAGTGCCACTAGAGAAACCCTGTGCCTAATCTTGTAGCACAGACGGTTTGTCTTTTATTTTTGTAAAGTCGTACCTACCAGAGTGTAATATGTATATCGGTACTACGCGGCAGCTTTTTATCTAAGAACTCTGTAGTAATTTAGTTACCATAATCGAGTCATTATTTATTATTATATTTTACGTCCACACCATCAAAAAATCTCCTATGACAGGACAGAACCTGAGTTACAAAGTAATATTACGACGCGGCTAGTGTAGTTAATTAGGTGGTCTAGGAGATTATTCTTGGTGAGGATCTTGATTTGTTATTAATTTATTCTCTACCATTAAACATAGGGGTACTTTTGAACACGAGTACAAATCTTTGTTCATAGTAGCTGCTGGTTATTTATTAGTCATGTAGGTAATAATATGATTAAATACTACAGTAAATATATTTTGTAACTCTCAACCATGATTTTTTATTATCTCAAGTGTATTCAAGTACAGTAAAGCCCTTCCCACTGTTTCAGTAATCAACCTAATCTAATCGGTAGGACCTTTAGGCGCCACCTCCACGGGCAAGAAAATCGCGACGATAGTCTCGCCGTGCCATCAAATTCAATAGAGATGAATCAATCTCCACACGGCCATAGTTTGAAGGCAGCGTGGAGATGGCGCCTTATTTAGCAACAATTGCATTAACCTTCAGCGTTTCGTAAGTGACCAATAAAACGATTAAGTAATCATGGTGAGTCTTTTATTATAGTATGGTAGTAGGTAATTTATATGCACAAGTTGCTCATACATGGCACTGGTGTTTTACAACTGTCAAAAAACATGAAAAATGTTGTAACCACATTAAATGTCTCGTTCAGTTACCTATTACAATAATTAATACATTTTAACTTATACTACGTACATAATTACAGTTACTTTCTCAACATAACATTCTATGCATACTCAAATTCATCGTCATGATCACATTATGTAGTTAATACACTTCTTACAATATTATAGATACTGAATAACTTTGTTCAAGCTCTCTTGAAGTTTTGGCTACAATTTTTACACTTCTACATGATTGCACAATTTGTTATGGGTTGGTGCAGTCGGTATTGATTGTTATGAACATGTTAAAATATATACTTTGCAACATTAATCACGAATAAAACATGTACTTTTAGGCCGTATTTTAGTGATTGATAACCTTATCATACGAATTTGAATACTATCTAGAGCATTAAATGAGTCTATTGTGCAAACTACATATAACGGCGTTATAATGTGGACGACATAGTTTACCCTTTGAAATTAAAACAACTAAAATGTATTTAAAAAAATCTTTTACAATAATTAAAATGACTTGACGGTCAACCAGTTTTATTTTCAAATAATAATTAAAAATGTATCATACAGTCAGAAAGTAACTAATATAGAAATACCAATAGACTCTTACATTATTTGATCAGGGCACTCATTGAACTGATGTATTGAAAAATAATTCCAGTAATTGTAAAATATATAAAAATAATACAAGTTTGAATAAAAGCAAGTCATACATAATGCACCAACCTGGACTGCACAGATTCTACATAGCGTAAATTGGTCACGTTCATATTGTCATTGAGTAGTTCTACTCGTCTCTAACTTGTGTCTGTACAATTACATGAGGCTTGCCTGTGCCGCAGCCTCCGCCACGTCACATATGCGTATCATACACGTCTCCATACACTCACGCTACTCTCATACACTTAAAATAGTGAATACATATCAAAATAAAACAAAATTTAACAGCGTCTGTCGGCACAACCTAAACAGTAAAAGCAGAGAGATACCTTGCAAGTCTTACAAATAAATGTAAATAAAATACTTCAATTATTTAATACAAATAAATGGATATTACGGAATCCTATAATATTTCCTACTATTGTCGTAACAATAACGCGTAATGACGTAACTCTATCGATAAATGAATTATCTCTATTATTTATTAAAATCTATTTGTTCTGCACACATATAATTATTTATTCCTTCCTCCATAATTACTTACTGTTTGTGCCATAAGGAGACGATCACCGATATATTTTCTCTTTTTCTGCTAATATCAATCAGCTGAATAGACTTTATAAACTTAATACTATGTAAATGCTTCACCTCATGACTAACAATAAAATGCTCTTCAAAATGACAATGTAAAATAATGATTACGTCACGCGTCAAATGTCTAATGAGAATATTTTTGGCGTATTTCTTTAACAATATACCAAGTAAAATAATCAATTTAGAAGAATATCGAATTAACTGTTTTACCAAAAATAATAATAATATAATCTCAAAAACGTAAATTAGAAGCCATAAGCGATTTTAAATAAATTAACAATTATCATACATAAAACTATCACTAACTAGTAACTATCGAAAGCAAATAAGCAGCAGAAGCCATCCGCGTCTCGTTAGATTTAATACGTGATACAAATCAGACGAACTGCACTGAGTTCACAATGAAATGCTTAGTATGTGCCAATCAATGCTCTAACAAACATTAAAATATAAAAATATTTCGAAATAGGAATACACATAAAATAGAATGAAATGAAAGTTCCATTCAGTCGTCACCAGTCACTCGCGCGACGCCGCCGCCGCCGGCGCTCCGTACTGAAGTGTTTCCGACTCCTGCTCAACAACCACCATCACAGTGCAAGCTGAACCGATCCTAACGTAACGCCTCTACTGTACTCTACTATTTATACTTTACAAGGTCGCCTAAACATCTGCCAGTCTTCGTTTGCAGCTATAATATTTCGTATTATTTCAAAAATTCGTATCTAAACTTCTAATATCTATCTACACTATCCGATCTTACCGTACAACAGTCAAAAGAAACACGTCAATAAGAGATCACCTCGCTAAACGAACAATTAATATCGCTACTACACAACACTACGATGATTTATAGTTAGTGGACTGCACTTTATTATCGATCTTTCTTGTAAAAATATTACCTCTATTATATTCAACGGGCAGCAGTTTTACATTTAAAATAGGTATTGCTCTAATAAGGTTTTCGTCACAGATGTCCACTCGGTTCACACTCGAGTGGGTCCGTGCGTGTAGTCCACCGAGGCACTGAGGGCGCTAGTGTGTCGGGCGCGGGGGGCGGCGCCGCCGGCCGGCGCTAATGTCCCTTGGCCGCCTCCTTGGCCGCCATGATCAGCGGCGTCAGCGACGCCAGCGGCCGCGCCATTTTAAGGAAGGGGTGCTGGAACAACATATGTTCAAGTTTTATTATTGTTCTAAAAACTAATAAGCACTAGGGAAATTTAGTGATCACAGCTGCTGTACCCGTTGCAAGTTGCCAGCCTGCTTATTAAATGATCCCTGGAATGTTCCAGGGACAATAACCTTTTTTTTCATTTTCGCAGTGGGAAAATCCTCATGGATAACATCCGTCTGGGGAGACCAAAGGGTAGTCCTACAAACTAAAACCCGACTGTTCGTTCTACTACCATAAAACGGGGGCCCGGGAGATACTTGTGCATTCGCCGCACCCAGGAATAACACCTTGGTAGGTGTATACCGTATGCCTGCATAGGCAACATTTGTAAAACCATAAGTAGTGTAAATCGATACAAGACAAGAAAAACTACCATACCTTTAGTAAGTCGAGTGCGGTGGCGCGCCTCTCCACGTCTACTTCGAGGCACTGGTCGAGGAAGTCTTGGAACACTGTACTGAGCTTCTCCTTGTCCTTGATGTCCGGCTTGCCGTTCGTCGCTATTAGGTACAGCGCGCGCAACGGGTTCTCGTTCAAGTATGGCGGCTCACCCTCTATCATTTCGATTGCCATTATACCCAATGACCACACGTCCACCTGTAAAGAGGTGAGTTTGTAAAAGGTAATCTCTAGAAATAGTGAACTAATAAAATAAAAAAAATATAAAGGTAAGAAAGCTACACTCTTAAGTGACATAGGACAAACAATTGTGATGTTTGTGCTATTTTCCGACATCCACGCGGACGAAGTCGCGAGTAAAAGCTAGTCACCTAACATTATGTGATAATAAAATCATCATCATCATGTGCCTGCCTTTTCCCAACTGTCGGGATCGGCTTCCAGTCTAATCGGATATAGCTGAATACCAGTATTTTACATGGAACGACTGCCTATCTGACCACAAACCAGTTACTGTGTAAGACACCCCTTAGTAACACTGGTTGTCAGACTTTTCGGGCTTCTGACTACCCGTAACGACTGTCAAAGATCTACAAGTAACAGCCGGGACCAACGGCTTAACGTGCTTTCCGAGACACGGAAGGGTCTTGGTATGTAATGGATGGGTATCCACGGAACAACCGCGGCAAGCGTAGCTTAACCTGATCAATGGACCCGTGTGGCTGTTATTACTTAGCCACGAGCCCCTCTTATGCCCCTATTTATTATATAAAATATTTAAAGTGGTGACCAAGTGTAAATGGAATACATGTGGCTTGAGATGTTAATAAATACACATAACTACAAATTAACACCTCTGTAATGACACTTAAATCGATACATAACATTCATAAACACCATTTAAACATTGTAAAGGATATGATTTGCATGTCAATGTGATGGGAACATGGAGGACTTTGCTACTAATTACCCATGTTTGCAAAGAAAAATCATTTAGATTTGATTTGTTTTTTTTTATATGATTAAAATCCCTAAAAAGAATTTTCGCGTAAATCTATATCTCTTTCTATGGCTCATAAACATCCTTCACTAAAGTCTGTTTTTTAATCTTGGAGACTAAATTGACACATGCATATGTCAAGCAGCCTGGGAGAGGCCTATGTCCAGCAGTGGACTGTGACGGCTGAGTTGATTGATTGAATGTCAACTCCAAATTGAAAAAAAAAACGAACAACAATCATTTGAAATGTCAAATTAGTCTCTGGGATTATAAAACGAACTATAGAGTGAGAAAGATTGCTTGCACAGGCCCCGAGCTCTTGATTTTTTCTTCCTCCAGGCGGATAGGTTTGTTTCAGCTCTAAGTAAACATAAATTATTTTTACTATCAAAGAATGCATGGTTTAGGTTTAGTTATAACGAACCTTAGGCCCATACTGCTTCCGCGTGACGACTTCTGGCGCCATCCAGTAAGGCGTGCCGACCATCGTCGTCCGTTTGTTTTGTTCAGGCGATATTTGAGCGCAGAAACCGAAGTCAGCTGTAACATTAATAGTAAGTTGGTTATTTATTTTGATATCATAGGGGAGAAATACTGCCTCGTTTGTGTAGTGATCGCAAGTACGAATGCTGGGCATGGGTTCCTGGGTTCGATACCCATGTTATTCCATCACGAATATCTCAGTAGCTGCTTTTTTTTTTTGGGTGGGAAATCATCAAATAACTTCTCCCGCTCTGGGCGGAGCGGGAGAGTGTGTCAGACTCTTACTGACTAACACCCACCCATATAACTTCCTGTTGCCTATGTTGCCAGGGACCTCGGTGACCCTTTAGTATCTTCCAGTAGCAGCCTGGAGTCTGAAGTGCCCGGCTTTATGCCAACAGGCTCGCGCCTACGCGGAACATAAACAAAACTGGCGTAAGGTGAACGAAATATTTCTGCCGAACCCTCGGGGAGTACAGGCGTAATGTTGTTTTTATAGAGTAGTTTCGGTAAAGCTTAAAATCCAACTAAAGGCTGACGCAGACATGTGCATAACTACAGCTTCCTCTTGGGTGATATAATAATTCTACCGATGCCAATATTTAAGGCATAATATCTGCCATCAAAGTTCCCAGTCTTAATTTAACAGCCACAAAAACTTTGTTTATATGAGCCGTGTACTGTGTGTTAACTGGCCAGTTTCCTCATGCAGTATAGACAAGCCATTGAGGTTAGGGTTTTGGACTATAGTCAGAAAAATAAGACATAACAGCAGTACAAGGAAGGGAAGAACTGAATGATAATACTTAAAAAGTGAAAGTACGATCAAAAAGCTGTGTGTAAGCTGGAGGTATGTCACCCCAGCTACTCATGTCATACCTTCCAAGCGAAAGAGGGTATTATATGATTATGTAGTATAGCTCAAAACATAAGGCATAATAGCTGCTATTGGCGGCAAATTTTTCAAATCTCTGTTCAAAATACATAAATATGTGTAAGCTGGAGTGACGTAACCCAGCTAGGGTTACTTCACTCCAGCTTATACACAGGTTTTTGATCGTAGTTTCAACACTTTTTAAGTAATGTCCCTTCCTTGTGCTGCGTTTTTCTGACTATATTCCAAACCCCTTACCTCACTGGTTTGCCTGCACTGCATGAGGAAGCGGGGGTAACTTCTCTCCAGCTAACACACAGTAAATGGCTCATATTAACCAATTGACCACCACGTCAAAAAAGAAAAGACGTGCCCTCGGCGCCAAGCTACGAATTATTCCTTGAAATTTGTCATGTAGTCGTGACCATGGCGTGCTGGGCACATTTTGCGCTGTTATCTATACATGACTGTGGCGGTCAAAAGGTTAAAAAAGTTTTTGTGGCTGTTAAATTAAGACGGGGAACTTTGATTGCAGCTACTGGTGCCGATTCCCTTGTTCACAAACTAAACTTAATTTAAATTCTGTGCATCTTTTTCTTTCTATTTCATTAGGAAAGGGACAACAGATAAATTTTAGTTTAGTCCTGTCAAGTTAATCAGCGCTTGACGTAAATTGACGTAATTTTAGTAGGCAAGTTTTTAATCACGTCTAAACTTGTATGGAGTAGTGACAGGCGCTATTTAATTTGACAGGACTAAACTAAAATTTATCTTCTGCCCTCTTCTTAATGAACTAGAAAGAAAAAGATGCACTGAACTTAAATTTAGTTTAGTTTGTGAACAAGGGAATCGGCACCATTATGCCCTAAATATTGGCATCAGTAGAATTATTCTATCACCCATGAGTAAGCCGTAGTTACGCACATGACGCAGACTTGGGCAGGCCGCGCCACATTGCAAAAATCCTCCTACATCACTTTCGTACATTTTGTATGAACCGACGGCGCCCTCTTGTATTGAAATTCACTGCGGCGCAGTGCGGCTGTGATATGAGCTTAATAGATATACTATCATTTCAAAAACTTTGTAACGGAACGTTACATGAACAATCATGTTTTGTTTATGGACTGGTAAATGACAAAAGATTATAAATAAATGCTTTGTTCTTTGTGTTCGGATAAAACGAATGAGGTGAACGGATTGCGCCCGCGGAGCTGACGCGAGTCCACGCGAGTCATTGTATGATCTGTGGCCAGTCGCTTCGAGGCTGATGTGAGAGTGCACGTATCGCTTTGTGTCCTGTCGAGCGCCCTAGCAGACACGACCATTATTTGAATTATAAACTTTTTCAAATTATAACAAGTTGAAAACTGCCAATCAAGTTACTAGTGATAATCCCAATTTAGGGTAAGTTTTGAATAGCACACAAATTTACGCAAATCATAATTATGTAATTTTCTTGCCAATCATTATTCTGTGTACTACTACTCGTATTATGTATTTCTTGTTATCAACTCATTTTCTGTTGCTTATTTCATGCAATTAAATAAGCACCATGTAGGAATAGTCTCATAAATTGCTAATAATGCTGTATCATGCTACTTAATTTTCTTGTACCTTCAAGCGCAATTTTAATTTCAAAATTTGATTTCCTAACTTTTTTTTAAACCGATTCATAACTATTTTTTTTACTGATTTATATTTGCAAAAGCTTGCTTAATAATTATGTAAACTCCGTTCTGGTCAGTACCACCACGTCAATACTACTACAACTGAATGGGTATTTTCTTCCTGTTGTCGTCGGTGGTACCCCAGCACGGAAGTTATTAGGCCGAGTTCTCATCAGCTGGAACGGTGGTTTCCAGCCATCAACGGTAACGACTTCGACCGAAGACCATTTCGTCGCTTCGCCACAGGTGTGCTGAGCAAATCGGACGGCCGGCCCGTTTTATCTACAAGTGACGTCACCGCACAGCACAGCACTGAACTTCGGCCAAATTCCATCTCCGGCCAGCTGCGAGCTAGATGCTATTACAGAAACTATATTTCTAGGAATTACTCTAGATTCAAAATTACAATGGGGAGCCCACGTTAGAGCTCTTTCAGGTAGATTAAGTTCAGCTGCATATGCAGTAAGAAAAATTAGACAGTTGACTGATATAGCCACAGCTAGGTTAGTATACTTTGCTTATTTCCACAGTATTATGTCTTATGGCGTTCTGCTGTGGGGATCGGCAGCTGATGTAGATTCAATTTTTATCTTACAAAAGAGGGCAATCCGCGCAGTATATAGAATGGGTCCTCGTGAGTCCCTTAGAAACAAATTCAAAGAAATTAATGTACTTACTCTGCCTTCTCTTTATATCTTAGAAAGTATTTTGTATGTTCGCAAGAACTTATGTCTTTTCAAAACAAGAAGTGATTTCCATAATATAAATACACGTAGTAAACATGAAATTGTGATACCCAAATTTAGATTAACAAAAACAAGCAAATCATTTGTTATCAACAGTATCCGCTTTTATAACAAGTTGCCAAAGTCAGTTACAGAACTTAGCGATGGAAAGTTCAAAACCCACATCAAACGTGTCCTTATCAAAAACGCATATTACAAGATTAAAGACTACGTTGAAGACAAGGAAGTTTGGCAATAATTCCTTCTGCACATGTGGCTTCCCTGGTACACCAGAAACGGCATAACTATGGAAATATCTATTAACTGCTTCGAAATTACGATGTTTATTATTATTATTTTTTAGACATACATTTTTGACATTATATACCTACAATTTATATTTCAGACTTAATATTATTAATATTATTTTACATGGATTCTTGTGTACGTTGTGAATGTGAGAACGTTGTAGGCTTAATAGACTAGATCTTTTTTTCTTTAGACCGTTTCCTTTTCTCTATTTTTTTTTTGTTAAGTACTTTTCGACAGGCCTACACTGTTCTCCCATACTTAATTTGTGTAATTTGAAAACATTGTAAAAGCCAATTATTTTTAAAAGAGTAACCGTGGAGTTTCTTGCCGGCTCTTCTCCATAGGAAACGACCAATTGGAACCGTGCACCTAGCTTCTGACGTTTCATAAGTGCCCATGTAGGTTTATGTGAAATAAAAATATTTTGATTTTGATTTTGCGGGATTTTGCTTGCAACTACAGGGGAGTACCTATCCCTGCAGATCTCCTACAAATCTTTGTGTGCCTCCGACTTAACCAGTTTGGTCTTTTTTAATTAAACACTTTTAAAGGCACACAACCGTTTTTTTTTTATTCAGACGCCAATTATTAGGGGGGAATCGAACGGGTGGATGCTACAACTTCCAAAGATAAAAACAACTATAGCGGCTCGAAATTGTTTATGGTTTAGTTGTGATTATACAGGGGGTTTGGAAACTAAGTGCAAAGCCTTAAGGTGATTGTCGATACCATTTGAAGCATTTTGAACATGTTTACTACAAACCCCAACAATCAACCCCTGAAGGCTTTGCACCTAGCATCCAAACACCGTGTATAATATCCGCGTACTATAGGTAAGTATGTACTACTTTAGGAAAGTTAATTGGTGGTTTCAAAATTATGATCCAGATAGCATGATACTCACTCAGTTTCACTTGTCCATCCAACCCGAGCAGTATGTTATCGGATTTGATGTCTCTATGTATGACGTGGTTGGTGTGCAGGAAGTGCAGCGCCTGCAGCACCTCGCGACACACGGCGGCTATCTGACCCTCGTCCATACACGTCTCCGTGACCACGTCCGTTAGGGAACCGCCCGCTAAGTATTCCATTACCACCCATAATTCCTAGAATAGTGAAATAGAAAAATGTTAATCTCCTACTTACTAAAATTCTTAAATTCAGTAATTTCCTGACACGCGACGGACAGTCTAAGTCACTGGGTCCAGCTTGACATTTTGCACGAGAATTTCGTATATAGGGAAAGCAGTAAGGATTATCAAAACATCCCCTAAAGGGGTTAAATAGAGGATAAAAGTTTGGAAGTTCGTAATTTTTATCGACGGGACTTCCTATCAGCAAACAGCTTCTATCCAAATCTTCGATCAATAATCTATTATTGATAGTAGATCCAAATAAAGCCAGATGATCATTTTTGTCGTGATGTGTTATTGCGTCATTAAAAGTTCTGATGTAAAATTAATACATTGGCCGCTAGCCGCGGTTTGTGACGTCAGCGTCTCGCCACGTGTTTGTGACGCGTGAAATCTAACACAAGACGAGACGCTGGCGTCACGAAACACGAGAATTGTGTGAATTTACTAGCGGCTAATGTATTAATTTGCTTCGCATCAGAACTTTTGAAACATCATGAAATATCTGACATCTAACCATAATATATGGTATAGTGCACTGTAGTCGCAGTTCGTGACTGCAATAATGACATTCAATCATTTTTTTCTTTACTAGCGTCCGACCCTGCTTCTCTCATTCTACTTGACAAATCGTCGAGATTTCTTCATTAGGTATATGTTAGTTTAATTGGATTAGCCACGTAGCAGGTGTAGTAAATGCTACAGGCTCCGAACTTATAATTAGGTTCAAGTAACTTGAGTGTTATGTATCACGAGGAAAGGAACGTTTTCGTTAGAATCATTGATTTGGCTATTGTTTTATTAAGATTAACTATTTTGTAGAAGTACTGTTTTATTTTATTTCCTAAACTTTAGAACCTAAAAAAACCTAGTTCTATCAAGGGGTCGTATTTGCGACAGGCCCCGCGCCGGTTTAATCCGGAACTGTATACACATTAACCTTTCGGAATATATTCTCTAAATGATGGTGAAAACCGCATCAATTTCTGCAGCGTAGTTTAGAAGAACAGCGCGGTCACACAGACAGACACGAAAAGTGACTTTAATTTATAATATGTATAGACGGCGGTGGTAAAGAAACTTGTTACCTATATGGCCCCAGCTCGTCTGATATGTCATATCGCGTGTGTATCGTCATTATTAACAATTTTGTACCTAAAAATAGTAGCAATAAACTTGTCATACTCACTTCATTAACTAGATAACTGTCAAGATAGTTGACTACATTGTTATGTTTGTTCTCCCGCATGACAAGGATCTCATTGATGATCAGTTCCTTCTTCGGCTGCTGGCTAAGGTTCATTTGTTTGATCGCTACCTCCATACCCGTCGACGTTTCTATCGCCGTATACACTGTACCTGATGCACTGGGGAACAACAAAAAAGTAAATTATGATTTATATCAAAGTGGTAGAGTCTATATTTCAAAAACATCTGGAAACATGAGTGGATATAATAATATATGTAATTTATGTTTATTTTCTTATTAAACTTAAACTTACCCCTGGCCAATTTTTTCCATTTTGGTGTATTTTCTATTGGGGTCACCAACACTAACAATAGTTCTTAATTTCTCTAATATTTCTTCATCAGTCATTTTCTTTTTCCTTTGCTGCTGGGCCGTTGCTCTTCTGTAAAAATTGAACATGTTTAATTCAATCGAAGTTTATTAGTAAATTCGAGGATAAAGGTTCTCGTATAGCTTGTGCCGAAATGAGAAAAGAAGGAAGTATATAAAGAAACTGGTTAATTCCATACCCGGTATCGGTATTGGTCTGCGCGCCGTTAGGTGGCGGCGGCGCATGAGGGGCGTGCGGCACGTGCGGCGCGTGCGGCGCGTGCGGTGGCGGCGTGTGCGGCGGCGCGCCGGCCGGGTTCTTGTTGCGGTCCAACACCGCGCCTGATCCCACCTCTGCTCGACTGCAGATCTGTTGCAAAAAGTTTTAATACCCTGTTTAAAACCGGGTGTAAAAATACCCTTCACGAAGCCGAGAGTCAGTTGTTGTTCGCGTTATTACGATAATTTTGTTGTACTGGACCACACCCGGGAACCTTCCGGTTACGGAGATATCAAAGTTACAACTTTTTATGTTTTTTTTTTTACGAAAACTGTTATAAATATTATAACTTAACTTTAAATACCCCCCGACCCCTGTACCGTTGCATGCACATAAGCGCAATGTTTTGCGTGCGTGCATTAATTTGGGCACGACTTTTATTTTTGGTTTACGGTAGGTAAACCAAAAATAAAAGTCGTTTCCCAGCAATTATATTTTACATAAAGTTACTTCGTGGTGAGTCTTTTTACACCCTGTATGTATAACTCTAGAGAGCATCTAGTGTGAAATTGCCAATCCACATTGAGCAAGCATAGAGATCAACGCTCATTATTGCTCATGTTCTCTCTGTCTGAGGCATTTGTCTTGCAGTGGGACTGATATTATTGGGCCGAACATTCTGACTACTTTGTTGACCATATTCCATAATTATTTGAAGAGTTATGAACTGTCATTTGTACATTGTCGTCACCAAATGCCTTAATGATAAGTTGTTGGCTTGTTGATAAATTAAATATCAACTTCCTATTTTTTGAGAACTTGTTTGCTTCTTGATAATTAATACCATGTACCAGAATGAAGAATTTGTTTTGACATCAACTGCTTTTAACTTTCTAATTGAACGGCAGCAAGAAGTATAACATAGGATGTTTGAATATACAGACCTAGAAGCCCATAGAAAAAAACAATTTCAGTGTCTAAATATTAAAAAATGGATTAATTAGTCAATACAGACCACAGCAGCATCGAAACCAATCTGATAACAACTGAAACTCGACTTTTAACACCTTTGCATAGGGCTGAAGTTGGTGTAACGAATTCAACATAATCCAGTATTGTTGGTGACTTACCGAATGCGTTGTGAGAGCAGGATGCGGTACATGTGGGGGAGACGCGGGCGCGGGGGCGGGCCGCGGGGGCGGGACCTCCTCCTCCTCGATCGGCTTTGTGTACTGGAATCACACTTACACTTGAATACATTGCTAAATGAAATGTCTTGTGAAGCCGATGTGAAACGTCTGAAAACAAAATGAATCAAAAATGAAAAGTTAATTAATTTGTGAACCGATCCAACGATGTGTTAAGTGGAATGAAACAGAAAGGGACCAAACCAATTTTTTGTTGATAAGCGTCTGTTAATGGCTTTAGACAACTGAATTTGGCGACCGATCGGTCGAGCCGATTCCGATGAGTATCATCAGATTGAATGTGCTCGTAAGTGATACGTACGATACTCTTGGTGCGGTCGGGTCGAGAGGGAGGTGGCGGCGGAGGCTCGGGATGTTCCGTGTCCGTTGGTGTTGACGATGACGGACTGCTGGAGGAAACTCGGGACACTGACGATCCTGTAGACAAGATTATCGTAAGTAAATAGTTGCAATAGGGGCTGAGATAATAATTATATCTTCTGGGGTAAAAAGGCTAAAACAATATTGTGTTCGAAATGTGTATAAAACAAAAATGTATAACCCTGTTTTTATTCTAGATAGTATTATATTTCTTTTTGTTTTGAAATGGAAGTAATTTGGTTGACAACATGTACCCGAGTGTGTAGTATGCATTTGTGCTGATGTCATATATTTGGAAGGTGGAGGCTGCGTTGCGGACGCGTCGTACCACTTGAGCACGTCTAGCACCGCCTGAGGGTTGTTCTTCTGTTCTTGTTTGCTGATGTTGGCGGCCATGAGCAGCCTCGCCCACGCCTCCGGCATGCCCTTAGAACAACCACCACACAGTCAAAACGGGGCATACCTACTCAAGTGAAACCAAACATGCAGAGCTCAATCCAAACTTCTATGGTTTGTAGCCATTTATAAAGCGTAAGTGCGCTTGTACACAGAGCTATTTTGAACCTCGATGCTTGTGTAGTTTCTACACATGGCCATTGGCCCCACCAATCGACAATAAGTGAACATGTAAAACTACCCTGTGGTTTGACATAAATGTAATAAAGAATAAATAGATCAACATGTTTTATTTGAAGATAAGTCATGCAAAATGCTTCTCTAAACTCTTCAATGTTATAATAATAGATCCACTAATGCCTGCAATATTAAAATATCAAGTAAATAGGTATAAAGTGTTATGTACACCACATAGATATTACTCAAGTTTATAGTTAACAACTAGGAATAATGAATGGTCTCCAAGCAATTCATCTGTGCAATATTCTACACTAAAGAAATGACTATTACTTAACATATTATGGTACCTACATAATTATACTGTCATAATTTTTAATCTATGGAAGTATGAGACTAAAGTAGGAACTAAAAAATGAATGGAATGTTATAAGTATTATATCCTACAACTACAGGTATTATACAGAGAGTAGTCTTTGCATGCTACACATAGATTTTGCATTTTACACAATAATAGAGTAAACATGAAAAAATTAAAACAAATAAATAAATAGTTTATGGAGTGGGTGAACCAAATATTAATAAAAGATGTACATTATCACACTATATATTTCAACAGAGTATAATGTGACAATGTACTAAACATATAATAATATAAGCTATTACTTACTGTCATAGGCAGCTTGAAACAAAAGCGGTAATACATGGAACTCAATTACATGACATCATTACTTGTTCCTTAAGGACTGTTTCAGTTTTAAATACATTTTATTACAAACAGACAGCTAGGTCACCATCACAAGGTTTTAAACAGTGATGGTCTATAAGCATTCCATGGTGTTAACCCAATAGTCATTAATACTAAATATAGGTACATTCTCTAATAGAAACATGCTTGCGTTATACTTTTAAACTAACTATCAATAGAATATTTGACTATCAGGAAGTTAGTTTTAATTATTAAAAATTACAATTACTCATTAGTTTTGAATGCAGCTAAAATTATTTTTATAAGGATTGATCTCAAGTTACAATGCTCCAGGTTTGCTATGAATTACTTGGTAAAAACTAAGAATAATTAAAATGAAATGTCAAATAAAAATACTTGATATGCCACTTTTATAAGAAAGCAAAGCATCAAAGCTGTGAGATATTGTTTAAGCAGGAAGCTCACTGTTTTTTTTATTAGAGGTTATAATTTTATTATAACATGGGGTATGGTTAAATATTTGTTTTCAAAGGGGCTTCAGTACAATTCACACTTTAGGGAAAAACTACAAGAATATGCCAGTCACAATGTAGCATCAAAGGTGCATTGGTGCAGTCTGGTCTTATCATTATGATACATAACCATTTTTTTTATTGTATGGGTTTGTATGAAAATATTTATGATCTATGCATTCTCATTTCAAATTATAATAAGATACTCATAGATAATTAACAAATTAGTTTCTAGTTAGTCAATACCTAAAAATGTCCACATGACAATAGTAGTGCAATGAATATTTGTATGTGGGGGTATGGGTAGGTACACTGATGTGTCATGGGTTTACCCCGGAGACCCAATATGGATGGAAATATATTTTTTTTCATGGTGTCTGTTATCAAAACGTACTCTAAAGTAAAATACTTTAATGTTACTTACAGTAAACTCTCCTGTGACAGCATCAAAACCCACATGAACTGTATGTTCAAAATTAGTTGGGTAGCTAATGTTAGGTTTGTTGTCATTGTGAGCAGTACTTTTAGAGCCTTTGATTTTAGCTTTCAACGTTTTCTTCTTTCGATCACCAGCATCATCAGGTTCTGAAACAATCAACAAAATTGAAGAACCACACAATAAAAGTATTCATTTCATTTTGAAATCATGTAATAAAGATTTGGAGTAGTGAATAGATCAGTACAAGCAAGAGGACCACAAGGTCAGTCCTTAAAGACAATGTGATTCTAGTTGTTGTTGATCCATCTTTTGGTCTGTCTATTGTTTACAACAACTCATTAACACAATAAGTTTGAGGATACAATACATATTTAAATTGCACATGAATTAACTGGATAGCTGCCAAGATTTGTTACCTTTTGGAAGAGGCCTCATGTCCACTGAGGCTACAGAGTCGCCACGGTCCGTGGCGCGGTTACTAGTAAGCCGGACCGGCGGCGCAGGTGGTTTATCCTCGTCACTCGACATTTCGTCTTCTTTTGCCCGTTCTACATGCGTAAAAAAAGATTAGACTACTACAACAAGAACTTAACAGGACGCTGTATGCATGTTCATACAGAAGTTATCAACATTAGAGAATATTTCAATAAACGTAACAATATCCTACGATCGTACATCGTACCAAGAATGTATCATCAAAGTATCACGCTACACTTTTCATCCTACGTTAGGTACATTTTCATTATGGTAAAGGGACACAGCCAGCGGGACTTTTGACAAGACTTGACATTGTGATAAAATAAAAGTAAAGTAAGCTACAATATTACTCATGGACGCGCCCCGTAAAGGTTTGCGAATGCGACAAAAAGATACTGCTTGAATATCAAACATACATTTTTCGCTTACCTGGAAAATTATAGAATAATAAGGGGCGATGAAATAATAGTATACGAGCTTTTATCACATTTCAATTAATCATAACACTTAGAAACACATATTTTCTACAAAACTTATTAATTTAATCATTCACACACATGAAACGATAGCAATGATGACTAGAGCCGCCATTACACTATAAATTAGAGGAGAACTACGTAATGGAAATTTATGACATTGGGGACACAATCGACTAACTAAATAGACATACAGCCGAGCTTTGCTGGGCCGGAAAAAAGACTGAAGTGCAATTTTGGCAAAATGCTCTAAGAGTGCAAATCACAATGCAATCACGAAACTTACAACGTTGTTACCATGATATAACCCAACGATTTTCTATTTGCATTGTATGTAATTAATTTGTCATTGTTTCATGGTCTCTAAAAGGCTTTTTAAAAGGCTACTTCCATGGCGTTGATGCGTTGTTCAGACAGCGGTGATGGCGAGCGCAGTTTTACAGTAACTATTGTACTTTTTTGACAATCTGTCAGATATAAACATATACATAAATATTGATTTATCTCAACATCGACGGAGATGGTTTAATTAATAGATTCCTTAAAAGTTAGAAATAATGCATTATTATTTCTTTAGATTAGTTCTAACCTTACGGCTACAGTGGTGCCGATTCCCTTGTTCACAAACTAAACTAAATTTAAGTTCAGTGCATCTTTTTCTTACTATTTCATGATGAAAAGGACTGAAGATACATTTTAGTTTAGTCCTGTCAAATAAATCAGCGCCTGTCACTACTCCATACAAGTTTAGACGTGATTAAAAACTTGCCTACTAAAATTACGTCAATTTACGTCAAGCGCTGATTAATTTGACAGGAGTAAACTAAAATTTATCTTCTGTACTTTTTTACTGTTACCGTACACTGTAAAATTTTTCCATTCGATTTTGAACTTAACCATTAACATTTTAAGGTTTTAAATCATTTGGAGAAATTTGACAGTTTAATACAACCTGATGTGCTGGCGACTGTAGCTGTATTGGCGTTCAGCATAACTATTCCCAACAGCTGGATAGGCTTCCGTGCCGAATCTAAATAAAGGCTGTTTACGGATCCAAAACTCGTACATTTTGGCACTTTCAATCAAATAGACGACTGCCATTCTTTTGACAGCTATCTACTGTCGGGACCGGGGCAAGGCAAATAAAATTAGTAATTGAAAATGTGTCATTTTCGATTCGATATTCTGTCAAATGGTTGTGAATAGCTATGCGGATTGAGTTATGCTATGTTGGATTTCCAGAAAGATTCTTTAACGGCCCTGATTAGTATTCTTAAGGGGGACTAGGAATACTAATCAGGATTATCTATCCGGTCTTAACCAGGTTATTTAGTCGATTCGTGTTATAGCTACCCTAAAAGTTTTGTTTGTGGCAGTAACGTCGTGACATGACAATCGTGAATGACATTGACATTTTTGACATAACATACGTGCTTGTTGGAGTGGGTTGTGATAGTGACTGAATTTATTAATAAAAAAAAATACAGCAAGCCATATTATTTTCATGAATGTACCAGTGATACTATAAGCCCTTCATTTTCATTTCAAGAATGAGATATAACTTCTAACCATTCCGCCATGGATCATCCAGAGTCATCGGTTTGTTAACAAACATATATTTAGTTGAATTCTCATCGCTCACGTAAACTCTTGTTTCAAGTATAATAATACTACATTACGGACTTAATGCAATAGTGTATGGAATTCTTTTCCCGCTATAAACAATTTTGTATACACAAGTTCCATTACTGCTTACGTATACGATGACAACATCCCGTCCTTGACGAATAAACATTTACTAACGAGTATGTACACTTGTGATACTTCTTTAATTTTTAACTGGTTCTGATACCTCCCTAACAACTATTTTTATCTAAATAAAACCACAGTGTGGTAACCAAACATTCAAACTAATATTCATGCCCTTGGAACTTGTGGTTGAGTTGTTGCTAGAGTTTATTTACTTTTCTAGCCCCAAGACAGTAGTCTTAAAAAGACCCCATTTGATGATTTGGGCAGGGATGAACTGATAAGCAAGTGTAAAGGCTTATTGGTGATAGCTCAAAAAGCTAAACTAGCCAGATCAGGTATGTATATTGTTCTAATTTGATTGCTTTTTGATAGTTTGGTACCTAGTCAGGTACAGTATATGGTGCCAATGAAAAACATAATTAAACACACATTATGTTGGTATTTACTCTATTAGCTAGTAGATTTTATTATTTATTATATATGGTATACAATACAATCAGTGTAAGGAATGACAAATCTGTTAGAAAAATCTCCATAGCAATAGCACATTTCTAGTAAAAAGATTATGCTCTGTGATGCATGCAATCTCCAACATAACCCATCACTAGCATGATCACTATATTAAACCAAGTGAGGATCTCAATCCTTTAAGACTTGCTCCAGATAAACAACTCTTACTTTCATGGTATTCTAGTACAACTTTCTTCAACTGTTGTATGAAATGTAGTTTCATATCAATATGCTTTGTCTTAGAGCCAATCATAGGATTTTTCATCAATTGTTTGGCAGCCTGATTATATATTTGCCATTATATATTTTGACGATGGGTTGCCAATATGTCATTTATTAAACGTTTTAGATCAATTGCTTTCTTAGCAGCTTCAGCCACACATGTGTACTCTGCTTCGGCCATTGATAAGGCTACACTCTTTTGTTTTCTGCTTTCCCAGCTCATGGGATCACCGGCGAGTTTAAAACAGTAGCCACTGTACGATCTTCGATCAACTACTCAAAACTAAATAGGGCCCACCATGTTTTTTTGCTGTAACTTAAAATTGAACCTAAATATTCAGGTTTTATGAATATACAAGTTTCAAATGATCATTCAGGAATAGTGTAAACACAAACAATTGAAACTTTTGTTTATTTTGTTTAATAAAAACACAAAATAACAGTTTTTAGGAAAAATTACACAAAATAAAGGAAAAACATAATCTTGTAAAGCACAACTAATGCGGGAAAAAATATGGTGCTTGTAATTTTTTAATAACGAGTGGGTCTTCCTCTGCTCCGTATGCACTCTCTGAGCCTATCTGGGACACTTTCAATCAAGTGAGTCACGTTTAATTCCGGTATTTCCTCCCAACAGACTTTCAGGGCGTTAATGAGCTCCTGCTGGCTGTTCACATCACTGTAATGTTCTTTCAGGCGTCTTTTGAGCTGATATGTTCGATGGGGTTGAGGTCGGGACTCATGGCTGGCCATGGCAAAATGGTGATATTAGCTTCAGAGAGTGCTCTTTGTGTAGCGCGAGCTGTGTGTGCGCGAGCATTGTCATGCAAAAAGACAAAGTTATTGCCCACTCTTTGTGAAAATGGTATGACATGTGGCCGGATTACTTGCTCGATGTAACTGGCGGCGGTTACGGTACCTTCATTTAGAATTACCAGCTCTGTTTTGCCGTGTAAGCTAATTCCACCCCATACCATAACACTGGGACCCCCAAATCGGTCTGTTCCATGGACGCATGGTTCAGAAAAACGTTCACCTTCTCTTCTCCACACGCGTATCCGTCTGTCGTCACTGTAAAACGTCACTTTACACTCGTCCGTAAAAAGCACATTCCTCCAGTTATCCATGGTCCATTCCAAATGTTCCCGGGCGTACCTTAAGCGTGCTGCACGATGAGACCTCGTCAGTTTCAGTCGAATAGCACGTACTCTGGAGCGTTGTCCATCTTCGTGAAGCCGATTCCGAATGGTTTGATCGCTGACTCTCGTCCCTGTGGATCGCCGTAGTCGAGTTTGTAAGGTCCGAGCGGTTACAGTACGCTCCCGACGTGCGGAAGACCGATACCTAAGTATCGGTCTTCCTGGGCAGTTGTAGCCCTAACTCTTCCTGAGCCAGGTCTCCTAGCTACACTTCCGGTCTCCTGATACCGTTCCCAAACGTTTCGTATCGCTCGTCGCGATACACCGAGGTGTATAGTCACAGATCTCTGAGACTGTCCCTCTTGAAGCAAAGATACTGCTCTTGCAGCGGTTTGCATGTCCATATGTCGGCGAGAACCAGGCATAGTGATCACAACTAACACAAGAAACGTGAGTGCTCCACAACAGCGTTTAGTGCAGACTGAAAACTTAAGTGACTGAGAATTTGTGCATTCGATGTTTTTTTCGAGTACTTCACTTTTTTAGCTACCCTCTTGAAACCAATATGAATGTTGTCGTAATAAACATCGATAAGGGCTCCTAAACATGTCAGCTTGACGGTTCAATGCATAACTTTGTCAACAACTACTTAGATAAGTTTATTTAAACCAAAATAGTGACTGATTCGAGGTGGGCCCTATTTTGTTTTGAGTAGTTTATATTGCAGAAGATGTAAAATCTGCATTAGCTTGATTATACAACTCTATTTCGGTTTTCTTGTAGGACAGGCCCACGCCTTTGGTCTCTTTTAAATACCATAGTACACGCTTCACACTCTTAAAATGTTCCTCCCCAAAACAACTGTTGAATTATATATAGTTCACACTGAACTTTATATCAGTGGTGGCCATGGCTAAATGCATCAGTGTGCCCATCAATTGGCCCATTAATTGTTGGTATGGTAATTTTTCACCACACTTTTAATTTTTCTGTAATTTCTGATTGAGTTCCATTAGTGTAACTGTTGGCTTGCAGATTGCAAGCCAACAGTTACATGTTAAATTTCTTTACCACTTTTTTAATATATCGTTCTTGATATAACTTTATTTCGTCTCCTCCTTGTCTTTTAATTTCTACTCCTACATTTGATAGAAATCCTATATTTCGAATTTTTCTTTTAGCATCTTTTTTTATTACTTTTAATTTTATGTCACAGGAGTAAGCTATTAAAAAATTATCTACTTAAATTGCTATCATGATTTTAGCTCCTCCTTTCTCTAATGTATATATGCAAGTATCAGCTTCTGATGGGACAAATCCCATTTTTTTTAGTTGGCTACTCAGCTTCAAGTACATTGTCGACCTGACTGCTTTAAGCCATAGAATGCTTTTTCAAGTAGGCATATTTTCTCTCCTTTTATGTTTTTCAAGTCCTCTAACATTTTCTTAGCTTTATGGAAGTGTTAAATCATCGTTACCACTTTCTAGGAAAAAATCCATAGCAGCGGTACATTTCTAGTAAAGAGATTATGCTCTGTGATGTATGCCAACTCCAACACTTTTCTAATTATTTATTTTGTAATGTGCTTCAAAAGTAAGACAATGGTACACAAATCTTGTATTACCTATAGATAATAAATTAAATACCTACACTTTTACAGAGTTGCAAACTGAACTAGAAAAATGTGCGAAGGAAAATAATGCAAGTACAGAAAACATTAAAACTCTGCAAGAACTTGTTGATTCATTGACAGAACAAAAACTCAACTTTATAACTGAAGTGGATTCTGCTCAAAGCAAGATAAAGACACTTAACATTAAGTGTGTAAACTATGAGGAAAACATTAAGACTTACAAATCTGATTTGATTATCAAAGATAACAAAATAGCAGATATAAATCAGAAGTTATCTGATCTAGATATCGAAGTAACTTCACTTAGAAGACAAAATAATCGCCTATTAGAAGAAAATGAGCAGTTGTTGAATCAACTCACTGAGTTTGAAGCTAGTGCAGCGGAGTTCAATAATATTGGAATGCAACAGAGAGAACAACTTAAAAAATTAGAAGAAAGTGTCAATACAGGTATTCCTTTTTATTTTTTATTTTTCTCTGCAGAATTGAAAGGAATAGATGTACAATTGCCAGCACATCAAATTATAACAAAATCGAATGAGAAAATTTGACAGTTTGTGATTTTCTCATTCGATTTTGAACTTAACCATCAACATTTTAAGGCTTAAAATCATTTGTTTCTCCAAATGATTTTAAGCCTTAAAATGACAACTTGTGGTAACTTGTTGTGCTGGCGACTTTACTTAACCACCTGTTTTCACAAGAAGGCTGAGCTGTATTTATTTAGTTTGTATTTCCCTTTTTTTAGAAGAATATTATAAAAAACAAATTGAAGAATTAAAGACCCAAATCCAACAGTTAGAAAGCAAAGTTCAAAGCAATGTAGAATATGAAGCTAAATTTAATGAGGTAAATGAATTGTTTGAGTCTGAAAAAGCTAAAAAAGAAAAAGCAAATGTGAAATTGAGAAGCTACAAAGACAAAATTTTGAAATGTGCTGCTTGTATAACTCAGTTGAAGAATTCTAGATTTATTCTAGCCAAAACTGTCAAAGAATATTCAGAAAATATTCCAAAATGGCAAAATGATATAATCAAGGCATCAAAAGTACTTGATAATCAAATAAATGATCTAAACAGTGAGAACCTGACATTGAAAGCGAAACTCTCAAAATTAGAAAAACAACTAAATGAAGTAACACTGTCTAAAATGGATAATAGTATAACTGATTCTCAAATAACTGTCTTAAATGAAGAGAACTTGGTATTAAAAGACCAAGTGTGCAATTTAGAAGAACAACTAAGAAACAATGCAAATGAAAATACCAAACTTGTTGCTGATTTGGATGAAAAGAGAGACCAACTAGACAAAAATAAATTACTAAAAGAAAACCTAAATGAATGCTCGCAAAAATTAAATGATGTTACTCATAAATTCAATGAAGTTGACAAATCAATGCTAACATTGGAAAAACAAAATAAAAAATTAAATGACTGCCTGCAGAATCAAACACAAAATAATGATGAGCTTGATAAGTTGAATTTGCAAGTTAGAGCTTTAGAGAGTGAAAAATCAATTTTAGTAAAAGAAAAACTAAATGCAAGAGATAATGTTGTTGAGCTTGAGAGTCAGAATAAGGTTTTATCGGACAAACTATCTAAAACAAAAACAGAATTAAAATCTTTAAAATCCCAATTGGATTTGGTAACACAAGAAAAATCTGCATTTGAAACAAATTTCAAAGCAGAAAAAGAAAGTGAGAATAACATGTTGAAGTGTAATTTGATGGCTCAGCAGGAACAGTTTAACTTGCTGAAGAAAGAGCATGAAGGATTACAAGATTTGAATGGACTTTTGAAAGAGGAAGTGGAGACTTTAAAGCTTTCGTTGGAGCAACCGAAAGACGACAATTTATCCGACTTGAATGTGTCTTTACAAACTGACATTGTGAAATTAGAGACCAAGCTGGCTGCCTATAAACAGGAAAATGCTTCACTTTTGTCAGAAATAAAAGATGCACGAAACAAATCTAAGGAATTCGATAGCCTTATTGCAGAATATGAAGATGCTAAATCCAAATTGGCGAGCTATAAGTCGGAAAATACAGAATTGCTGAATGAAATGAAAGAAATCAATCAAGTATTAAAAGAGCGTGGTGAGGCTATATCTAAACTGCAGAAGGCTGTTTCAGAAATGGAGAAGCTGGTAGAGACTTTGGAGAAAGATAGAGAAAATATGAACCAAGAGAAATTAGAACTACTCAAAAAGAATGAAGGTCTAGAAAGTGATTTAAAGAATGCTGAGCAGAAGACTAACGAAAAGGCTGAAACTGCCAACCAATTGCATGTTGACATGGACAACGCCATGAGAATCTTGTCACAAAAAGACGAGGTTATTGTCACCTTGAAAGAAGAAATTGAAAAGCTTAAACAACAACAAATTACTTCAGGTAAAATTACCCTTACGATTCCTTGCCTAAAGCAAGAAAATGCCATAAATGAAGTATAAAAAAAATCCACACTTGTTTCTTTTTCTTTCGTAACTAAACAGTTTTTAAGCTTAAATTGTATAATTTCTGTTACAGCAGAATTACCGAACGAAGATATGTCCACATCTACCATATCTAAAGCAGAAGAACATTTTCGAATGAAAGACCTAGATGAAACGTTTGAGGAAAAGTATGAGACAAACACCTATTTTCAATGGTATGATTTAGTTTAGCCTGTATTTTGTAACTCTTAATAATCATTACTTTTTACAGATACACAAAGTTGAGGATATTTGCACTAAAACTGAAGAAGAAATTAAATGAGACCATAACTCAGATGCAACAAACAGAGAAGGATAAAGCTAAGCTCGAGAGGTTATTAAGTGAGAGCAAATCTGGTAATTCTACAGATGAAGTTGATGGCGCTAAAACAGAAATAACCGTTATTAATGTAACTGAAAATGATGAACTCGAAGAACAAGTCAAATCTTTAACTGTCGCTCTTGAAGCTACGAAAAATATTACGACTGAAGTAGACAAGTTGAAATGTAATGTGTTTATTTAATTATTTCTAATTTTAAACATGTATGAAAAACAAATATTTATTTATTTATTTATCTAACTTAACTTATAAACTTTGTTTTTTTAATGATTTAGCGGAATTAGCTTTGAAAACAAAACAGTTAGCAACTGAAATGGAAGCTCATAAAGTAACAAAAGACAATCTGGAGAAAGCTCGACGCGACGTCAAGAAGAAAAATGTATTAAGTCTTGAAATGGAGGACTATGAAAGGTCCATGAAAGAACTGTCGACGAAGATGGACGAGAGTAAGAAGAAAATGATGCAGGCAAGTTTAACAGTTAGTGTATCGAAATAAATGATTCTGGGCAATAAACGTAAATAACCAGGAACTTAAAAAAAACAATTTTTAATTATTTACAGATGGAATCAACAATAGACACGCAGGAAGGAACAATCACAGCAATGAGAACACAAATAAAACTGCTGGAAGAACAAATAAAGACTGAGGAGAGACAAAACAGGCTAGTCAAGGAAGAGCTACAGCACGCCATCGAAGATGGGAGAGAAAAGGACAACCTGATACAAATGAAGAACACCATTGTATCCAAATTAGAACAGGACCTTGAAGATGAAAAGAGAAAGAACGAGGAGTCAGACTTAGAAATGACGTCACTGCTAACCGATAAAGAAAAGGTTATAATGGTACTAGGCGAAGATAAGGCTGAGCTGAACAACAAAGTTAAGAAACTTGAGTTCAAGTGCTCGGAACTGAATGAAAAATTGAGAATTACCAACATAGAATTAGCGGATTTGAAAACTGAGTATACTAGCTACAAGGTACGCTTTCGATTACCATTGTAAATAAACAATTTGTGGTTAAACAAGGACTTCATTCCTTTGTTGATTTACATGACCAGGAAACAGAATTGAAACAAAACTTGATTTGTTTTTAGGTGCGAGCTCAAGCCGTGTTACGTCAAAACCAAACTGTAGATCATAGTCAAGAAGAGCAACTGAAAGAAGAAGCTGCGGCTCTTAGAGCACAGATTGAAATATTAACAGCGAAACTAACGACGGCACAGTATGTACATTTATATTATTTACTAGCTTTTGCCCGCGGCTTCACCCGCGTGGATGTCGGAAAAAATCCTACGGGCACGTACTACCAGGATTCAAAGTAGTAAATCCTATGTGTTAATCCACAAAAAATAAAATGTGTAGGTAACTCATCTCTCACACTGCTGCACTTTGTAACTTCTAAACGAAAGGTCTGATTTGAATAATTTAAAGAGGAATTCATATGTACTTAGTCAACCTTGATTATGAAACTATTTAGTAGGATAAGGATAATAACATGATACGAATGGCATCGTTTTTTGATTCTACTCGTGTTTTGATTGACTAATTTTAACAAAAAACGGTTATTGTGACTTAACTATAATAGTTAGACATATAGCCTCGCGGACTTTTTTGTGGGTAATGGTGAGTACTATATAAAAAAAAAAACGTTTATTTTCAGGCGTCAAAGGCCCATAGCATGTTAGTATTACCAAACAAAACACTTTAAAACTATGTTAGTAGTAACACTTAGGCACACATGAGTACAAAAAAAAAAAAAAATACAGATTCAGCTACACAGAGAAAGAAGGAACACACACACAGAGGAAGATTTATCAAGACCCATTTCTGACATGTAGCTTGATAAACCTATCCATTGTAGGCCCCTCTAACCTGTCAGCACAAACCTTCAGAATGCTATTGCTGCTTCCCCTCACTCTGCGCAACACTGATGACACTTTTTTACTATAAACATTTGTAGTACATTATTTTATGTATCATCAATAGTTTTCGCAGCCCACGCTAAATAATGACTTATAGGTAAATTTTCGCAGGGATCTTAAATTTTTTTTTAAATAAAATGCCCATGTTACTCGCTGATAATGTCACTTTCTATAGGTGAATGAAATTTTAGGCTCAGCTAAGTAGTTTTTGAGTTTCTCCATTACAAAAAAAAAACAAACAAAAAATCAAATCTTCTCTCTTCATAATATTAGTATAAAGATATAGATTTAAAAAGATAAACTTTATTTTGTTTGAGGGATAGTTCATTTCAATGGGTAAGTGACGCAAAAATGTAGTAAACCGAAATCCTTGTTTCCAAGTGATGGATGTTATTTCCACTTAGACAAATGTTAACTTTATGCTTGTGTAAATTAAGTTCATTTCAGAATAGTCCATTCTGAGATTCAATTAAAAAAGTATTAATTAAAACCAATTAAGGTGTAACGCAAACTGTACTATTGCGAACTCAGAATAGGAAATTAGGGACATTGTTGTTTTATGTAGTTGTGATGTCAATAAACGCATTTTGTTTCTTTCTTAAATTCAAACGAAAATATAAAAAGTATTTGATTTCGTAAATATGTTTTCCGAAAACAAAGATCGTAAAAATATTGTTGGCAGAACAGAAAAGAACATGACGTGTTTTACTTGTTTTATTAGTTGTTTGATACAGATTGTATAACTTACTCCTTTTCGTTGTGCTACAATAGAATTCAATGACCTACACTTACAGGCTTAGCATGACACTCTATTTCTTCGAAGAATAGACACGGCTCTTTCTACAAAGTGACATTTCGTTTCTCCATTTTTGAAAGACAAAATGACAGATTGTAGAAGGATTTCTACGGCGGGATGTCAAAAAGGAGAAATGAAATGTCACTTTGTATAGAAAGAGCCGTGTCTATTCTTCGAAGAAATAGAAAGCGTCATGCTAAGCCTGCTACAATGTATACAAATATTTGTATTCTTTGCTTGATAAGTATAATATATGTTACAATTACCTTTGAATTAGTTGACGAATATATTCGTATGTGGCAGGACGGCGTTGTTCTCCGTGCCGGTATACAAGGTCAAATTAAATGAACTAGTGAAACTTCACAGACCACATGGGTATGTCATTTGACCTCGTATACAGTGGTACTGCAATCACCGTGACAATATTAATAATCAGAAAATGAAGACGAATCTGATGGAAAAAAATCGTTTACGCAATTCATTTTCATCCTATGCAAGACTATAAAGTGTTTATGTTAGTGTCTAAACAGACGGACAGCATTTAAACTGCATGCCAGCTGCAAGCAACTTCGACACAGTATATGTTAATTTTGAACATATTTCCTAGAACTTGGTTGTTACTAAAAAACGTTTTGAAAAATAATCTCGATACAAACTAACGTTAAACTAACCTCTTACCTTGAGTTCTAATCCAAAATATCTGTATTCAATATCAACACACGTACATATTTAATTAATAACAAGAACGTCTTATTTGAATGCAGAACTTGGTTGTTTCTTATTTTCGATTACTCAACTCAATTTTGAGTAAATAGATAATTGCTTCATATTTTGCAATAAATTACAAGCGCTGTGTCATAGTGCTTCTCTTTCTTTTCTATGAAATCTGACAGTGACCGCGGTTTAGGTGTTGTCAGCGTCTTAAGTATAGGTTACAAATGTACAGCATCAATACTTTTTAGGGAGCAGATTGCAGAAAGAACATCGGAAGCAGAGAGCATTCGAAGGCGTATGACGGAGGCCACGAGTGAGGCTTCCCGGGCACAACAGAGAACTACACGCCTACATGCCGATCTCACCCGCCTGTCGCAGCAGATTGAATCGGAGAGGACACAGAATAAGTTGCAGGTGAGGTAGCACGCATGAAATCCGATCAACGATGTGTCCTTGAATCAACTTCCTTTCGCAAACGAATATCAATTTTACGTGTGTGTAAATAAAGCTCATTACAGAATAAGTAGTACTAGGTATTGAAAATAACATAAAATCAGCGGAAACTAAACTTTATGTGTAGGCATTAAAGTGTTTTTTCCGAAATTGTGTTACAAATTAGGAACTCATTTTGAACGCGGTTTAGTTAAACGTTTATGTTTCTTTTCTAATGAAAAATTCGCCAAATTTTATACCCTTGTCACCTTTACGAATAGAGTATTTAATTTTGGAGGGACAGGCGTGTAAATAGCCGTGTATCCTTGCGGGTCGAGGACGACAGAAAAATTATTATGTGGAATGCATAATAATTCAATTTGCCTTTTTTGAGCAAACTTTCAAAGAGGAATTGGTGACGGTCAGATGGCGTCTGTAGCCTAACTCCAGCAAATAATGCAAAAGCGGTACCTGTGCTTCTCCTGGCGAAAGTCTTGAAGAATCCTTCTGGGCAGGTGGCCGCCTTGCTTGCCCGTACACTGGGTCACTTGAAAGTCTATATTTTGGATTTAATCGGACGCGGGTTATTATTTTTAATTTTGAAAACTTAACACAGTATATCCCCAAGGATTACGGGATAACGTAATAAAGTTTGCGGTTTTTGCGGGCGCGATGAATTGAGATTGAAAAAACGTGGTTTGCGGTGAGACGAAATGCTTCCGTTCGGCCCAGTGCACTATGACGTCTGACAGCCTTCATTAGCTGTCACTAGCCGCAGGATTCTCTAAATGCCGCGACACACTATATCCGCGGCTGCAATATAAGCCTAAGACAGACTACAGACACCTTATAAACCGTCCACAATCAAAAAATGTAAGGGGCAATAACTTGCCACACCAAATTTCGTAGGTATTTTATTATTTTCTTGTAAAAGTATCAAAAACTTTGTACTCTGTCAGACGTATTCTCAGTTCTTATATATTTTTTTTAATGTTATAAGTGCGCTTTGTAATTCTACAGGTCTCAACACTGACACAATGTTACAAAACTCAAATAAGTGAAATGGAGGCGAAGCTTCAGATGGAGACAGAAGTATTGAAGAAGCAGGTGGCCGCCGCTCAAGAGATGAGGAAGTCTGGCACTGTCGCAGTATCCTCACTCGATGACACTAACAGAAACCAGTACATGTTACCAGTTATACCGAAAGATGAAAACAGTGATGGCGAGATGGATATCAACGTTTCTATGATTCCTAGGGAGGAGGGAGAGGTAATTATAATAATAATAGAAACTTATTCTTCGTCATCTAGTAGGACTCGTTTACTGAATTTACATTTGGCTATGACTTTAAAAATGTGCCTTTGCTTTAAAGAGGTTTATAAAATAGCAATCTTGCTAGTAATACTATATTACTAGCAAGATTGCTAATTTATAAACCTCTTGTTGTCTACATACTAAGAAGAGTGGGACTGGGAATATACTGCTTGACTTTTCGTGGACTAATTTTGCATTGTGACGTCACTAGCGATCAGGAGGCATACCACCACTTCCTCTCTACCTCTTATACAGTATTATTTTAATCTTACTTCAGTGATAGATGGAGCTATACGTCCTGTATAGCGCCACACTGAAGTAAGATTAAAATAATACTGCAATAAGATTTAGTCGTAGGCCCCCATAGCTAAAAGCGTACTATTTACTCAGAAGTGACAGGCACGCTCTAAACTTGTACAAAATAAAAGAAACGTAAATTCTATTTGCATGTTATGTACGTTATTACGCAAGTACGTTATCTACACATGCGCCGATGATGTAATAACATTTCTGGGAAATTGTAGAATAATTAGTGTTCATACTGTACCGCCGTGAATAATGTGATGAAATGCTGTGACCAATTTATACGTTTGATACAGTTGTTGTTATTATTATGGCACGGAGTGGATGTCGTGAATTTAAATATGACGTATAATGCTTCTCACGGTAAGCTCCCTGAGTATCTTTACTACAAATCATCTTAACACTACTCATTCGCATTTCGAACTTGAAGACATACTCTTACGCTGCTACAGGTAGGTCCCCGTTAACATGGGGGCGTGTTCTTCCTGTACGTGTCCCAAATAAAATATGTTCATATCTTTCTTTTAATTGTTTTGTGACATGTATTAAAAAATATAGTCCTCCTTATCGATTTCGATAACCGCGACCCTTAGAAATCAATTCCTTACGTGTGCCCTTAGGTGGCTTGCTAGACCGAATTTAGTTTTGAACACCCGGTCGCATCTAGAAAAATAAAGTTGGCCTGCAGAGTTGTATGTATACGTACTTGGCGCTTATTGATAACAACATCGTATTGCTCGCTTTAAGCATGTCGTCTTGGCGCTCTACTATTAAAATAAAAATATGGCGGCGTAAGTTCCGATTTTGGCCAGGCGCCAAAAAAACCTTTGTGCTATTATAATTATTTTCTGTGACATCCACCAACCCGGACTGGGCCCGCTTGGTGCATTACGTACCACTTCCTCTCGCACACATGACACCTGACTCCCATCAGTAGGTTTAAGTTACAGGCTGATTATTACCATCAAATAACGTACAAAATCCGCGTTCCAGGGATCTGAATCTGCTCCATCGCCGCCCCCTTTCAAGCAGTTTCTAGCGAGCGGTGGTAGCGGAAGATCGCCTGTACCGTTGGAGCGACTGCTGGAAGAAGGAGTGCCTGATGACGAGGCCATGGACACCTCCTCGTTCGCGCTCACGCCCGACCAGGAGATCGCTGAACTTAAGCGCAGGCTTCAAGCTCAACAACAGAGGTAAATGATGATGATAAATGAATTTCTGTAAATTGGTTTAAATAACACTTTTACCCGAAAAATAATTATGTTTGAAATATATAAGTTCGGTGTTTTCGAGAAGAAAGACCGAAACAAACTCAAACACAGAGTTCACAGTCTCTTTTAAAGTCCAGACATAATCTTGCTCAGGCTAAAGGCAAATAGTAGTGTAGTGGAAATAAACCTTAAGGCCTATTTCCCGTGCCATCACAGCGTCCGTTCTATGTGGACGGTATACAGTGGCGTGGAGGTAGGCCTCGCATACTGACACCAAAAAAAAAAACAAACTAATTCGTGCAACATCACAGCGTCGCTCTATGTACATAATATTATGATGACCCTCAAAGTAGTAATTATTGATTTATAATATTTGAAAAAAAAACATTAAGAATAATCCTGTAAAATCAAAAGTTAAATACAAGAACTCACCACATTATTCAAGGTTCAAAACACGATTTTCTGACGATGCAAACAGAAGAAAGATTCCGCCACCTCGAATATCATAACCAAGTGGGTGGGTGATAATTACAGAACACGTCACTTGCAAGATATCCGAAGTCATGAATATCATATTTTTGAACTAATTCTCGTAATTCGGGCACATCTACCTTTAGACACAACTTGAATCTTATCATTAAACAACAATTGCGAAAACTTACTGCTTTTAACTAACAAACACACATTATCGGCGCAAACTTCACAACAGAACACCATTCATTAGTAAATAAAGATATATATGTCAATAAGAATAATAACACAATAAATAATATTTACACTACTTTACGTTTCAAAACGAATTATTTATAACTTAATAAGATATAAAAAAGCAAAGCATTGAATCACGGATATAAATTGCGTGTCACATGAAACAACATGGCTTCTAATTTGTCGATAAAAAACACTACCAATTAAAATTGTATCATTGTCGTACCGTGTTCTTCCACAAAAGGGACTACCATATTTTTCCGGATATGTGTTATCCGGAAAAATATGGTAGTCCCTTTTGTTGTCTCCGTCCGTTTTTTGTCCAGAGTTGCTGAAACTTATTTTCCTAACTCCCCAAAAACCAAGCGAAATATGAGGAGAAAAATTAAAAAAATATGATTTTTTTAATTATTTTTATAGGGCATTTGCAATTCCTTAAAATTTATAATTTTTTTGGAAGGTATAAATTCGACAATACCACCCTGTTTTTTTAATTGTCTCTAGTAGTCATTAAGGAAACTATCGTATCTGTGTGTAGTCTGTTTCTCAAATTCCCCGCAATTCGGGAAATTGTCCGAAAATTGAGAACCCTGTTCTTCAATATTTTTCATTAATTAAATCTTGAACTTTACATACAACCAATGACTGCACGCGGTGGGCAGCTCCAGCCGCTGTAGTTACGCCCATAATTTAAACCATATCACTATTGTGTGCCGTTCATACACACGAAAATATACACCAGTGTGCGTAAATTTCTCAATGGGATATAGGCTAGCCGAGTGCTTGCCTAATAAATACGTATGCGTACCGTACCGATCTCCGTCGAACTGTGAGTTACGTCACACGGCGGGCGCGACAAGTTGCTATAAGTTTTATAACAGAATTTTTAACTTTTTTTTTCATATTTTGTATTAATGTATTACATAGTTAAAATAAATGCATTTGGCGTTGTTGGTACGGTAGGCTAGGCCTAATTGCCTCTATTGACGGCTCTATTGGCGTTTAATTATAACATTTAAGATGTGTGTAAAGGTAGATGTGTGCCCGAATTACGAGAATTAATCCAAAAATATTATAATTCATCTCGAACTCGTCCTTTCAATCCCCAAAAATATGCAACATATATCTGGCTTTTTGTTTTTGCAAGATTATTTTCAATGCTTTTTTTTTTTTTCAAAAATTATAAATCAATAATGACTACTTTGAGGGTCATCACATGTAGAGCGACGCTGTGTGACGTTGCGCGAATTAGTTTTTTTTTTTGGTGTCAGCCTTTTTTTTTTTTTGGGCGGTAAATCGTCAAATAACTTCTCCCGCTCTGGGCGGAGCGGGAGGGTGTGTCAGCCTCTTACTGACTAAAACCCACCCGTATTCCTTCCTGTTGCCTGTGTTGCGGGTGCTTCGGTGACCCATAAGTACCTTTACCTACCTTTGTGCTGACGACATCTCTTTGAGGCGCGCGTGGAATACAACGCGCCGTCGACCCGGCCCTGGTCCTTACCGGACGGTGAGCTACCCATTGCTCACCGTACGCAAGCCCGCGCCTACGGTGGCAGGTGGGTGGTGGGTGAAATCCGCCCGGGATTCCCAACGCCCAAGGCGTCTCCTGCGGCGGCTAGGGGCGAGAGGGCGCGAAACATGCCTTTCCCTCAACCGTCCCGCCTCCTCCTTCGCGAGCATTACTGCTTCGCAGAAGGAGGTGACGGCTGCCCATGCCCTCTCGCTCCGTACCATGGCCTGAACCAGGGCCGGACGCGAGAGGTCTCTGCCACCGATCGCCTCCACGAGGACACGGCGGTGCTCTGCCCAAGCCGGGCAGACCTCCACCGTATGCTCCACCGTGTCCTCCGGGCGATCCACACAGTGGTGACACCCGGGCGTTTTTGGTGTCAGTCTGCGTGGCCTACCCTCCAAGGAGAACCACTGCACGCCACCTGGGTACAATCGGAACAAACGACGCCATCTTGTTTTTTAAATACAACTGACATTTCACAAAACAATGGGGAAGGCCGGTCAAAGCTATTTGTTGATGGCGTGACCATAGATTAGGTCCCTCCGGCCTATAATAAATTTGACATTTCGTCCATTCAATGCCTTTCATTCCATTTCGTGTCATTCGTGTACATTCAATTGTTCATTCACGAATTTTTACTCCACTATTTTGTTATTTTCAGTGAATATGTATTCGACATGAAAAGTGACAGAATTTAAAACCTTAATAATTGTTTTCTTCCTTGTAATCACTTTCTTCAAAATGTTTACGATATAACCTGAAATTCTGTTTAGTTACATTTTTTTTCTCTGTGAATAGCTTTCAGCCACAGTCTTCTAATTTTAAAGTCTTTCAGAAAATGGTGGCTCTGGTTTCGGAGCATTTAGGAGCACAACAATGAATAATTTTCGCAAAAATAAAATAAAACCACCTGTCGCCTTGAATTATTAGCTTGTTTGCCTATTTGTTCTAACACTTTTGAAACTTTGTTATTTTCTGTGTTATAGGGTGAAACACGTGACAGTGCTGCTGTCAGAATCAGAGCGCGAGTGCGCGCGCATGGCTCAACTGAGCGAACTGTTGAAGGCGGAACTAAGGCGAGTCCGAGGAGCTACGCAGAACGCACACAACACAGAGTACATGAAGAACGTCACGCTTAAGGTAAATACTGTGAAAAAGTACGGCTGCTGAGTATATAAAATTTATATGCGTAGCAGCCGTACTTGGGCCAATTTATATTGTAAATGGTTAAATTAAATTAGCTAATGGATGGGTTACGATACCTAAAAAAAAACGAGCCTTACAGTAGTCGCATTTGTTGTGTAACATCTGACATCTCACCTTGGTAATAAGCAACTGTGCGGCAGCAGAAATGACATCAGAATTTAAAAAGCTAAGTCGCCCACTGGTCGAAGTTCGACCCTACTTACAATCTATATAGTAGTTACAGATGTTCTATGTCACGAAGTCCGTTTGGCTATGAATGTTGTCAAGCGTGCACATGCACATTGTTTTTGTGTGCGTAACCTCGAGAGCGCTCAGTGTCGATCGGGACACGGTCCGGATCAGTAGTGGTTTTTAGTTCGCGCCAAATTGTTTCACGGAGTAAGGTCAGCATGGCAACAAAACGAAGAAGAGTTGTCCATAGTGAGGTAATATTTATTTATACGTTTTCAATTAAAATGTTATACAAAGATACTTAATATAGCAATAGAAGTATTTATAAAATGAATGTTTTTTTGTGTTATAAAATGTTTATATTACTTAATTATTTTGATTACATTTTGTTTTAGGGTCGAAACATGATAGCTAGTGTTTATCATTTTCTGCGAGAAGAATATGAATTTACAAAATCATTAATGGAACTCAACTGTGATTTGTCTCATTTACGAGACATTACACGCCGTACAGCTGAAGCTACGGGTGTGAGCCAAAAAATTGTTCAAAGAATATTAAAAGAAGAGAAGGAATTGCCATCCACTTCATCAAAATTCACTTCACCTATGAAGAAAAGGAGAAAGCGAGATAATAAAGTGGATATAGATAATTTTACAGCCGATGTGGTTCGCAGTACTGTACAAGATTTCCATATTGTCCATAAAGAAATTCCAACATTAGCTAAGTTAAGAACAGCATTGAATGAAAAAGGTTGTTTAGAAACTGTTCGCAAGTTACTGTTGAAATTAGGTTACAAGTGGCGCAAAACAGAGAACAACCGTAAAGTCTTGACGGAGCGTCATGATATACAAATGTGGCGTTTAAAATATAAAAAAAAAATAACAGAGTACCGCTCTCAAAGTCGGCCCATTGTCTACACCGATGAGAGCTACGTCCTTTCGACACACGTGCGAAACAACACCTGGGCAAAAAAAAAGGAAAGAACTCCGTTTTTGAAAAAAATTAGCACAGGCACTCGCTTTATTTTAGTGCACGCGGGAACCAAGGATGGTTTTATTGAAAATGCTTCCTTGGTTTATAAGGCCAACTCAACAGCTGGTGATTATCATTCAAATATGAGCTATGATAACTATGTAAAATGGCTAAATGAAAAGTTGCTACCCAATTTACTTCCGCGCTCTGTCATTGTCTTAGACAATGCATCTTATCACAACACACGGGCTGAACGACTACCGACGCAATCTACAAAGAAAGCCGATATGCAGCAATGGCTCAGGGATAAGGGTATAGCATTTGATGAATCTCTTCTTAAATTGGAATTGTACGATACAATAAAGAAGTACAAAGCCCAACACGTAATCTACAAGATTGACGATTTTATAAAAAGCAAGGGTTTTGATGTCTTACGCCTTCCCCCTTATCACCCAGAATTAAATGCGATTGAAAATATTTGGGGGGTCGTTATAAATTATGTCGCATCTAAAAATATCGAGCAAAACATGACGAATACGGAAAGACTGATCAATGAAAGTTTGGGCCAAGTTAGCAGTGAAACGTGGCAAAAAACTTGTGCTCATGTTGAAAAAATTGAAAAAGACTACTTGAAATATTTTGATCTCGATTTTGAATTTATAATCAATGTACAAGATGATTCTGACGACAGCAAAACGGAATCGGAAATCGAAAATTTATCTGATAGTGATTGAAAATACTGAATAGTCCTACTTGTTTCGTTTCCATTCTGTAACACCAATGCTTAATTAAATGCCTACATATTCTTAATATTTTTGTATTTATTGCAACCTAATCTAATTTATTTACAAAATGTACATACTTTTAAAACCAAAATTTTATTTAGATTATTAAATCTCGACTTGAATATATATCAGATTTTTTTGCTAACGTTACCTACTTTTACACACACAAGCGCGCTTGTCGGGATACGTCACTACTACAATCAAAGCCGAACGGATTTCGTGAAATAGAATATCTGTACTAATTCCATGCTCAAGCTGTCACTTCCTGTCTACGCACTTCCGTCCCTTTTCACGAAATTACTTCCACAGAAAGTGAGAGGAAAGTTGTTATAACATCAAAAAATATAATATGATTTGATGATTTTTGAACGAGCGCAGGTATTGTAGGTGTATCGCAGATCTTGTTGTTATGGCACTGTATCAGTATTTAAAAAAAAAAACACTTTATTTCTGTAAACTTCTCAGACGTGATAAATATCGATATCTTAACACTATAAAACAATAAAATGATTTTCTAAACTTATATTTCAAGTAACTACAATACCTGAGGATGATGACCACATAAAACCAGATTTTTTCTTTTTTTAAATTCCGGAACCCTTTGCTACGTCTATGGAGTTTAGCCAACTAATTTAATTTGAACTTGTATAGGGTCGCGGATGTGATTCCAAATCCCGCAAAATGTGTGTGCCCGCGTTTTATAAAAATATAAATTCGCCTCTGATTACATAAGAATTTCCAGTGAAATGTGAGTGTACTAGACACTGCCTACCCCTTCGGAGAATACAGACGTGGTGTTGATCTTATGGTTATAGCTGGTAAGACGCATTCTGAACAATGCTGTTACCGAGGTTAAGGCTTCTATTGGCTTCAATGAACAATATGCATTATGGGGTTATAAATAAATACGTTATTTCTAGTTTCTTACACTGCCGCCCGGTGACGAGCGCAGCCGGCTGGTGCCTGTGCTGCAGAAGATACTCACGCTCACACACGAAGAGACGCAAAAAATTAACGCTGTCGCCAGAGGTAAGGCTACATCCCTACTAATAATATTATTAAAATGTGAAAGTGAGTATATCTGCTACCTTTTCACGCCTTAACGGCTGAACGGATTTCGATAAAATTTACCGTAGTACGTTCCGCGGTACACGCGGGCGAAGCTGCGGGCAAAATATAGTAATCAATATTTCCAGAAACAATATTAATAATAATAAATATTTATTCAGTATTACAATAGGGATAGTCTGGGTAACAAAAAAAGAAATCCTATTAAGTCCATCAGTCAGATAATAAAAAAATATTAGACTCGTATTTTTTACTTTATCATATTAATAAAATAATACTTAGATCATCATCTGCCTAGCCTTTTCCCAACTATATTGGGGTCGGCTTCCAGTCTTACCGGATACAGCTGAATACCAGTATTTTACATGGAGCGACTGCCTATCTGACCTCCACAACCCAGTTACTGGGTAACACGATACCCCTTGGTAAGACTGGTTGTCAGACTTTCGAGCTTCTGACGACCTGTAACGACTGTCAAAGATCTACAAATGACAGCCGGGACCAACGGCTTAACGTGCTTTCCGAGGCACGGAGGTGTCTTGGTATGTAAAGATGGTCACCCATCCACGGAACAACCGCGGCAAGCGTAGCTTAACCTGATCGATCGACCCGTGCGGCCGTATTACTTAGCCAAAAAAATACTTAGATGAAACGCATTAAAGTTGGGATACTAAATTGTGACGTAGAGTCCCCACGGCTCGCAACGTCACAATACAGTTTAAAATCTAGTAAGGCGTGAAGTCATATCACATTTTAACACAATGTATAGACGTACTAATCTTTTGATTACGTAAAAAAAAACACGTGTCCAATAGTTTTCCTTGGTACTAGACGGGCAAAAACAATTGTCATCATCGCTTTTGGTAAAATATTAACAATAAATCCTAGAAATAATTTACAAAGGTATTATGATGTTAGATGCCTGTACTAGGATAGACCTGCATCACAGGCGGCATGAGCTCTTACTTTATGGTAATTGTGGGACGATAAAATTCTTAACAATATTTAACATAACAATGCTCAATACATGGTCAGCTCTACCTTCAGAAGCGACTGTTATGACAAAAATCCGTACCGTAAACGCCTACGAGACGGCTGGAACGATAGAAGGACGACTCACGCTCTTAACCTGAACTCGAAATTAACCAGGGGGCTAACCATACTTCACAGTAGGAAAGTGATGGAGCTGTACAGGCCGTATAGCACCATCTCTTTTCCACGCTGAAATAATATTGCAATAATACTGCTATAAGAGGTGATGGTTGCCCCCCTGAACTTATCAGTAGCTGATAAAATAAAAACACATCATTTTCGCCCCATGATTGGTGCCTTCGAATGAAAAATCGTATGAAGAAAGTATTTTAGGGCGATGTATAAAAAAATTGGCCAAGTGTGTGACGGACCACGCACAATGAAGGATTCCGTAGCTGGGATGGATTTATCTCAAGAACAAACTTAACATTGTAGTTGAAAAACATGTTCCCCCATACATTCCAAGTGCAAATGTAAGTTTGTACGCATAATATTGAGTGACTTACCATGTTATATTAAGACCATAGACTTCTTATAGGTTTCCTATTGATCTATAAGTATAGAACTATTCTCTGTATTTTTTCCTACTAGGGTATTTTACTATATTCGAGAAAAAATCTATAAATATATTATTGAGATAGTTTAGGCAAAAAGGAGTCGGAAAATGTTACTTTTAGTTCATAAAATAACAAAATAAATTTTAAAATTCAATTCAACGTTTTCAGTTTTTCTAATCTGTTATAAAACGCCATGAAATAGTAGCCGCCATGTTATTACGTCATACGGCTATGTTAACACAAACGAGTCAATACAAAGATGAGTGCATTTGTTTTCATAGCCCAGTGACGTCATGACCACAGAGCAACATGGCGTCCACTGCGTCCAGCGTTTTCGTCAACCTACGCGCGAAATTTGAAAATGTAAAATTTTAAACGCTTTACTTACACTTACGCTGCACTTATCGATTGAATAAAAATTTTGTCATTTTTTTGGGCATATTAGCACCACAGAATTTAATTAAAACACTTTTCAAAAATGGGTGTAAGACCCTATTTTAGTCTCAGTAGTTTCGGAGAGAAGGGGAATGGTCAATGTTCACCTACTTTCTTTAATAACTTTAAAAGTATATATTTTAAAATTATCTAAAGTTCTATTTGAAATCCACATACCAATTCCTTTCATTTGATATGGCACAAGGTACAGGTTGCAAAACTATTTTTTTATTTTTCCCTCAAGAGTTAACCCCATATTCAAAATCTATTTATTTACGTTCGTGTTTGGGTCACAGAAATCCATATGTGTACCAAATTTCAACTTAATCGTTCCAGTAGATTCGGAGCAAATCGGCTGTGACAGACACACACGAGTTATCCTATATGGGTTCCGTTGTTTTCCTTTTGAGGAACGGAGCCCTAAAAATACTGTGCAGTATTGAGTCACTAGTTTTGTTTAAAAATAAGGTTTCCTGTCTTTTACGTAAGTTTAGATTTATGATTCATCTGAATCGAGATCATGACTGTATTCGGAACAGAATGTTACATTGCGCTGTTATGTGTTACAGGTTGGGATCCAAACCCAAGCAAAGGATGGGGCAGCTACCTGCCCTGGCCAGGAGGAAAATAAACATAAATTTACTATTAACAAAACTATGAGAGTAAAATTCTATAACCGTAATGTAAGCAATTGTAAATTATCTGTGATTCCATTATTGACGGATGCCTTTTCAATGATTTCAGAACTTTTATTGCATTTTAGGCTATATTTTTCATACAATGTTTGTTCATACATTTTTAATGATTATTTACAATTATTTATTTTTTTAATTTTAATTAAGTAGCCATGAGTAATTAGGTTAGAAAGAGAAAAATATAGGAGATTATTAAATGCATACTACTTTTACTATTATAATACTAGCCTGGGGATGGGAACTAGGGGGTATTATCGTTATTGTATTCATATCATGTTATGAATTATAGTAAAACTCACAATAGCTATAACAGACGTGTCACATTTTTTTTGTCGAGTTTGTAATAATTTCCGTATCATCTTTCACGTATTTTATTTGACGTAAATAACAACGCCACCTTCTAAAATAATTTTCCAGAAACTACAGTATGTGATTAATGGTTACACTGGTAATAATTGTAAATTACTTTTGTGTGCCAATTTTTACAAAATTAAGTGCAAGCGATAAAATTGCCACACATAACAAACGATTATTATGACCTGTTTTTTTTTAATGAATTATATACGATTAGTAAACTATACGTTGTTTTGAAATAAGCCTCTCATTGAAAACACGAATCATTAGTTGGAATTTTAATTACAGCACATTATCTACTTAATTTATAGTCTCTACATTCCGTAATAACTTAATAAGTCCTTCTTAAATTCGTCTAGACATGAGATCAAACCAATCTTTGCCAGTGAAATACTATCCGATCTGTTTTCTATTATTATTATACCTTTATGGAAAATTCACTGTAAATAAGGTATATGTTTACAGTTAAATTAATGATTATTATTTATACACACAATACAATATTTACATTAATGATTTCAATATTTTAAACTTTATATTTTATCTAAGTATTTTCAAATTTAATTATAAGAACTGTTTAAAAGGTATGTTTAAACAATTAAAATATATTAAATTATTTATACTGTTTTATTATCCACTCATCTTTTAATTTAAATTATTTACGATAAGCGCGATGCCGGTGGCTATTCAAAGACATTTAAATCTATTCGACTGGGATATAATAAAATATCTCTTTGCAATAAATCAAACCAAATAATTATGAGACAACTATATCTCATTCATATTGTTAATTATCGAGAATTATAGACAATTTTAGAGCTGACACTGCTATATTAACTAGCTTCCTTCAGTGTTGGTCTCAAAATGAAAAATGTTTAAATCCATGAGTACTTTCAGCCACTGAAATATTGCCTAGTAATTATGTTTGAAAGCACGCCTGAATTTACCCTCTTTAAGATTATCAAAGGTCTTATTATTATTATTCTAAAGATTTATTTTTAGGTTCCATAGGTACTCGAAGGATGCCTGCGTCTAGCACAGGGCGGTAACCAAAGACATAAGGTAAATAAAACGGTAACTGAAGATTCACACACAAAGCATTTCGTATTGTTATGGAACTCCAAGAAACTTATCGGTAATTTCTAACATATTTAAAAACCTCAAAAAGAAGATAAGAACGTATATTCATTAAATATTTTCATCTACTATTTCATTGTGAAATTTTATGATAAACGTAACTATTAATAGAATAGGAACGTATACAAATACAAACTTAAAAAAAAACGGCCAAGTGCGAGTCGGACCACGTACAATGAAGGGTTCCGTGGTTAGGACGAATTTATCTCCAAAACGTAGTTCAAATCAAATCATTTATTTGCATAATACATGTTTATAAGGTGTTATAAAACTATGGTAGGTACACTGTATTATATAACCTATTGAGGTGTGAAAATTTATATATTGGGTAGGTCTAAACTCATTTTATCAATAAAGTTTTAGATGCAGATACAATAAAGAAAAATGTCATGTTACAAAAATGTCAAAACTAATAATATAATAAAATGTCAAAAATTATTATGCACAAATTAACACATTAAATTATTATGGTCATGTCACATACATATTATTATTATTAGGTACAATTGAATACATTACTTAATCTGTAGATACTAATTTTATAAAGTAGTAAAATTCTAATTCAGTAGTATTAATGTACCTATTCAATTATAATGATGTCAAAGAACTGTCATCAAAGTAGTCGCTAAGACAATAATAACATTTCTGTATCAATATAGTACGTAATTTACGCTTGAAATTGACTAAATTTAGATTTTTATTGAGCAAAGTAACTTATTTATTCTTTGGGCCATACAAAAAAAGCTTTTCCTCATTAAAGCCGTACCTGCATATGGTACTTTAAGTTCTAACTTATTTCTATCTCGTAGTTTCCTATAATGACTTTTGAAAGCTACTTCATATAGGTTCATGTTTGTTTTAACAAATATATTTACCTCATAAATATACAGGGAAGGCAAGGTTAAGATTTTGAGGCTTTTAAATAGAGGTTGACAGCTGTCGGTACTTTGTAAACCACACATAGCTCTGATGCATCTTTTTTGGGCCTTGAAAACATACTCCTTATTTACTGAATTGCCCCAATATATTATGCGATACCTTAGCGTGGATGCAACATAGCCATGGTAAGCCATTAAGAGAGATTCTAGGCTTACAATTTTAGCCAGTTTATAGAGGGCACATGAAAATTTATTGACTTTTTTACAAATATCTTCCGTTTGAAGTTTCCAGGACAAGTTATTATCTAAAATAACACCAAGGAACCTAGTCATAGTTACCGACTCTATTTTAATCCCCAAGTAGTTCATGTCAAGGTTCATATTAGGAATCCTTAGATAAAAGTGCATTATTTTAGTCATTTTTAGATTTATGACAAGATTGTTATTATTTAGCCAAGTAATTATTTTATTCAATGTCAAATTTATCTCTGCTTCGTATGTATTAGGGTCGTCACATTTTACTACTACCGTGCTGTCGTCAGCAAATAATACCATCTGATGCTTTATTTCTCTAGGCAAATCATTTATATATGTTATGAATAGCAGAGATCCTAACACACTGCCTTGTGGGACTCCGTATTTAACAATCCTACTACTAGATCTGTATCTTCTTTCGTTGCCAGAGCCAAGGGCGTCGCCAAGGGGAGGCAGGGAGGGGCAGCTGCCCCCCCTAGAGATAAAAATGTACCAGAAAGCAAAACAACCAAAGCACCCGCTCACTTGAATTCTTCCAATTTTGTGATTTACCGAACATAACAAATTAAATCGAAATTTGGCAGCAATTGTATATAAATCTAACCGTTGTTGATGTCCTAAAAGGGCCTTACTGGAAATGAGAAAAACTTTGAAAATTTTAATCGCTCCACCGTGCACAACGTGTACAATTCATATTTTTCCCATCCTCTATATATCAACTTCCCTGGTTCCTCCCCTGGTTCATCGGCTGGCGACGCCCTTGGCCAGAGCGTGGGCATATTCGTGTTATTTCTAAAATCTGCTTTCTATTGTGCAAGTAAGATTCAATAAGATTTAAAATATTGCCTCTTATACTATATTTCTCTAATTTATTTAATAGTATTTTATAGTCTACATAGTCAAATGCCTTTGTAAGATCCATATATATAGCACATACGGCATTTCTTTTATCCACATTCGATAAGATAGGACGTATCAGATCATGGATAGCCATGTTAATTGTCCTGTTCTTGCGAAACCCTTTCTGTTCGTCAAGTAAAATGTTTGATTTTTCTAGGTACCTAAGTATAAAGTGCCTCATATATGACTTTTTCAAATATATTTGCAAATATAGGTATCAAGTAGGTGGTCTATAATTTTTCATTAGGCATTTGTCTTGCTTTTTATATAATAGACTAACTATTGAAGTTTTCTGATTCTCCGGGAAGATAACATTCTCAATACTTAAATTGGTTATGTAACTGTTGAAATACAAGTTCTCCCATACATCGATATACGTCACGGTCAATTCTCCAACTGCAAATTTAAGTTGGCCGACTGTAACTCGTTAACATGGAAAGCCTACTTAGCTGTGATTGTTTTTCTTTTAATTTCGTTATATGTACTACTGCCATGATTTTTTTCACATTTCCGAAAACAACAATTTGGCAGAGGGGACAGACACTTGACTCTTACAAAAATTAGCACTTTAATATTACGCAAACGGATCCCTGAATCTAAAAATGGTTTTCACAGACCCGCAATATTTTTGAACGGCCTATACAACGATACCTCACACCACGAGATAGACGAGAAAAAAATATCATCCCCATTTTACATGTAAGGGGTTTACCCTAATATTTTATTTTTCTAGGTTGTATTACCACTGTCGGCGTGTCAAAGTCAAAGTCAAATTATTTATTTCAAATAGGCACATAAAAGGCACCTTTGAACGTCAAAATTTATAAAAAAATAGAACTGATTCTAGTTGCCCCTTCCAAAAGGTAGTTTCGTATGGAGAAGAATGGGCAAGAAACTCCACCGTTACTCTTTTAAAATGTTTTACAAAATTTTGTATAGGTACATTATATAATTATATATAAAGACGATGCAGCTAGAATAAAATTACTATATCAAAATAGGTAAAAAAGAATTCAAAATGAAGCAATGACAGATAAATTAAATATGTGATAGGTACATGATGCTCACATATTTACAAACATTGTAAAAGTATACGTTTTCCTAAAAATAATAAATAAAGTAATAAGGTCAGTGTGTGAGTTAAAGTAATCACAGAATTTAAATTCAACCTTGATTGATTTATTATTTGTATCAAATAATAAATTGTAGAATTAAAATAGCAACCAGTTTGATTTTGTCTAGACTCTAGATTGTCCTATGGAGCTGGACCAGCATGTTTCCAAGCATTCTTATCTTGGATATAATCCTCTAATTTGTAATATGCTTGTTGTGATTAACATGTATACCCATGCCAAATTACAGCTTTCTAGTAATGAGACTATCTGAGCTAAGCCAGACAGACAGACGGGTATGACGAAACTAAGGGTTCCTGACTACGGAACCCTAAAAACAGTTTGATTCAACAGTAAAATACCATAATCAAAAACACTATCTATTAATTAAAAAAGGTTCAATGCGTGCGAAGATAGATACTTGGTTCGAAGAAAGCACGAAGAAAAAGAAAGTTTCATGCTTCCGGTTTTTCCGACGGACTTACCTACTAATTAGCTAACAGGTAAATATTGCATCAGTTTAAAATATTCCAATAATTATAAGATGATTTAAGATAATATAATCTATTAGAAAATTTATATTTCGCGCAACTAAAGATAATAGGTATCGTTTTGATTTTATTGATTGCATTTCCCGGGCGAATTGTCTACGGCGCATGCTCGAAAATTGCTCGGAAAATTCGTGACTGCGGCTGCAAAGGTGAGCTTTTCTTGTGTTTTATTGTAAAATACATACAATTTCAGTTATTTCATGGCGTTTGTGTGATTCTGTTATATATTTACAACCAAAATCTCAAACATAGTGCTTTTACTGAAAATATTTTTTTACTTCACCTGGACACAGGTATTCATTCTGCCGGTATAAGAATTTGAAATTACGCAATTTTTATGTTTTTGTAAGAAAAATCTTTCAGTGAACAACATTATAATATCAAAATATATTTTCTAGCTTTTAATAATCATGCTCCTCATAACCAATTGTAATGTTTTGCTATTAATTTACCAACTCTTGTAATAGCAACTTTAGACTTAATATCTCAGAGTTATAAGCATCCATTTACATCAATGGTTGTAAGGATTTCTTTAATGTTTTATTTCGAAAGGTTTTTGTTTCAATAATTCTTGGGTCATTTGGGCATTAACTGAAAAATATGATTTTTCCAATTTCAAAGTTATGTCATGTTAATGTCACCGAGATTAATTTTCTAAAAATTACCGGGCACATGGCGATTGGTGGTAATTTATCTGATGCAGCCAAACATGCTCAAGATGGACGCATTGCGAAGCCCATGTGCGTCGCCGGTACCTACACATGCATGCTGCGTAGTGCGACATGCGATTATTCTAATTTTGAATCATACTGTTGCAATACATCTGTTTTAGTTACTTGTATAGATCACGCCTACTAAAATTAGATTGAATGCACTCTTCTTGTTATAGATAATAAATGTACCATCACTGCGTCGAAATCTTTGTGCAATTTCTGTCAAGTCACGCCATACATCTTACTTGATAAAGTTAGTGGTATGAGTAGGTACTACACCTGTATAGAAGCTATACCTGTACCTTGAATAGAAGCTATATTTTGACACTAGGTACCTACAAGAACACACCCACAAAGCGATGCCAGCATTCACTAAAATGGACCTTAAACGCTCTAACATCAATAACATATCGTACCTAGGATATCTACCTACAGTTTTAAAAGTTCGAAGATAGAAAACTCTCGTGATGTTTTATTTTCTTTGGTTTAAGAGTTCGGTTATTCGGTGAAATGTTTTGATTTTGAATTGAATTAGTTTTTACTTAGCTGGCGTGAAGTAGGTACAATTAATTTGTGTGGGTACGTTTAGTCTATATTTGACAGAACAGCTCTGCTGTATCGATGTCCCGGATGTCCTATGCGCACGCTCGGAGGAGAGATTCCTTCGGGAATGTTGCGATGCGACTAATTCAATCGCGCACTTATTGTTAGTGCGCTTTAAGTGCAGCAACAACGTAGTAGCTACCTGCTTGATAAGAAATGAAATTAACCGTGAATCGCTGTCATACGTAACTAGAAATTCAATTAGTGTTAAAATCAGCAGCTGGGCGACCACTGACCATCATCAGCCGTTTAAGGAAAGTTTTGCAGTAATAGATTTCCTATGAAATGTTAATCATCATAAAACATAAACGCTGCAACTCGACAGTTATTTGTATTTCGGGATAAATAGATTTCGTATTAAACCTCGTTGTGTAAATGTTATCATTTGCATAGGTAAACCGTAGACCTACAGTTGGTGTTGTCTAATGTGTAAAAAAGAAAATTTATTGAATAGATACAAACAGTGAATTAGTTGAATCCATATTGCCGGCCAGTTCGTGAAAGCTTACGAAGTGATTTTATTGTCTACTAGCTGGGCCCCGCGGTTTAATCCGCGTAAGTCTCAATGCCGTGAAAGTAAAGTATCCTATGTCCTATTCTTCCAGGTCTTGGTCTACCCATGTGCCAAATCCGTTCAGCCGTTTTAGCGTGAAAACGTAACAAACAAACAAACTCACTTTCGCATTTATAATATTAGTAAGGATTCAACAGTTTTCCAATTATGAGACGCGCTTTCTGAATTTTATGCAGCACTGTTGACCATGTCTTATGATAATGACATAGGTACCTAAATATTGTGCTTACCACCTTCAACAGAGGTTTTGTAGGAACTTTCAGATAAGGCGATATCTTCTTCCATTGACTTTTTAAGACAGTTGACCTTATGTTGTCCAGGTTACAAGTTGATTCTCTTACGTTTTGCCTAACGCCAAAAGGATGGGTAAGGAGAAGACTCACATCAACATCGTGGTTATCGGCCACGTAGACTCTGGAAAATCCACCACCACTGGCCATCTTATCTACAAATGCGGCGGCATCGACAAGAGAACTATCGAGAAGTTCGAAAAGGAGGCCCAGGAGATGGGCAAAGGTTCCTTCAAGTATGCTTGGGTACGTGTCATTTTACTGAATTCTATTTGGGGTTTCTTTAGTTTTACAGAGATTTATTGCGCATCAAGCTTTGTGTCTTCTATATTTTCTAATGGTTTTTTTCAATGGGATTATTTGTTCCTCTTCAAAGGTGTTCAGGCTGTAAAATTGGAGGATGTTTTTGTGTGGTGTGGTGATAGTTTTAATTTAAAAATTATTTATCTACTCTACAGGTTTTTTTTTTAAACAATACTTCAGGGCACATTCTGAAACTATATAATAGAGCCATATTTAATGAAATTGAAATGTGCTCGATTTTGGGGAAACTTTTTACGTAAAAAAATTACAATATGAAGTCCTATTTAGCTTTTGTTTTCAGCGGTACAGACCGTGTTGTTGTAAACAAATATAGGAGACTGCTGCTTTACCGCATGTTTCGCCTTTGATGACGGAAAAAGATGTAGATACATTTTCATATGAATTAAGTACAAGTTGTATGGTTTGTAATTCGTAGGTTTTGGACAAGTTAAAAGCAGAGCGTGAGCGCGGTATCACGATCGACATCGCGCTGTGGAAATTCGAGACGGGCAAGTATTACGTGACCATCATCGATGCGCCCGGACACAGGGACTTCATCAAGAATATGATCACCGGTACCTCCCAGGTAAGTTGTTGTGATCATATTGGGTTATTATTCTTCTAATTCCTGGACTGCTGTTGACGTTGGATCTTACAATTCACCTGTCTGTCTTGGATAGTATTATACCAACCTATCTTTAATGCGTATGATTTTGGACAGATCACCGTCATAATAAAATTATGATAGAAGACTGCTAGTAGTGCTTGCTAAGTTTAAGGTGAATCCGCAGTTGTAGCCCGTGAAATTCAAATTTTCTTACGTTTTTTGCAATTTGCAGGTCAGAGTCAGGTTGTATCTTGATGAAAATACCATTGTTGGTTATAATCATTAAAATCATTAATACATCTCTATTTATATTTGTTCCATAAGAACTTTCCCATAAGTTAGCTTCTGGGATTCGCATGGGGCCAGCATTTATTAGCTACGCCGACAATGTTCATCAGCATAATCATTCAACCGAAAGGTGTCCACTGCTGCACATTGGCTATGTCCAGATCTGGACAACTTTCGGTTGAATGTTTCCCCAAAGCATCGCCACATCAACTGATCCTGTGCTGCTCCCACCCAGCGGCGTCCCGTGATCTTCACCACCTTGTCCATATTGATGCGCTATTGTCTATCAGGCTGATTGCGCGGTACTGATCGTGGCTGCGGGCACGGGCGAGTTCGAGGCGGGCATCAGCAAGAACGGACAGACGCGCGAGCACGCCCTGCTTGCCTTCACGCTGGGCGTCAAGCAGCTGATCGTCGGCGTCAACAAGATGGACTCCACCGAGCCTCCATATCACGAGGCACGTTATGAGGAGATTAAGAAGGAGGTGTCTTCCTATATCAAGAAGATTGGTAAGTTTTTTTTCGATGGTTAATACATTTATCTAGTTTTCATTACTGACTGCGTAGATGAACTAAACTCTCTTACTGAAAGCCATGAAATAACAATTTTATTGCTAATTTCGTCCACCTTCCTTCCACAAATCTAATAAAAAGGGAAAAGGAGAGCTGAAATCGATTAATTCTAAGTTGGGTAAACACTGGTGCCGATTCCCTTGTTCACAAACTAAACTAAATTTAAGTTCAGTGCATCTTTTTCTTTGTACTTCATTAAGAAAAGGACAGTAAATAAATTTTAGTTTAGTCCTGTCAAATTAATCAGCGGCTGTCACTACTCCATACAAGTTTAGACGTGATTAAAAACTTGCATAATAAAATTACGTCAATTTACGTCAAGGGCTGATTAATTTGACAGGTCTAAACTAAAATTTATCTTCTGTCCTTTTCTTAATGAAATAGAAAGAAAAAGATGCACTGAACTTCAATTTAGTTTAATTTGTGAACAAGGGAATCGGCACCACTACCTAACTAATTAATGATTTAAAAATAACTGGTCGTAAAATGTTCAAGGACAAAGTTTACCAGTAAGTTTACAATTGCTTACTACTTAATAAAATAACTTTTTTGAACAAAAGCTCTATTACAAATCGGGTCGATCTTATTTCGTTCTTTCATAAGTAAAAACGCAAGGTGACATTGAGGTGAATACTTACATAATCTCGATGCGCCAGGGTACAACCCCGCCACGGTGGCGTTCGTGCCCATCTCGGGCTGGCACGGGGACAACATGCTGGAGCCCTCCGACAAAATGCCCTGGTTCAAGGGCTGGACCATCGACCGCAAGGAGGGCAAGGTCGAGGGAAAATGCCTTATTGAGGTACGCATTAGACGTGGCTTGTTCGAGTCGGCATAATTCAGCACAATTAGGCACAACGGGCCGGCAAAATATACATTCGATTTGGTCGCCCGGCCCGTGATCGTAGAATCATGCCGATCCGAACATGTCTGTAGCACCCCTTCAAACACAACAGTAGTAACTATTGTATTGATCGTAGGACTGAAATAAGAAAGTAGGTATAATACACAATCATGAAAATCATTTTTGGAACCCCAATTTCCAGTGAAAGACTGGGTTTTGTGATCGCATCCGTCTTGCTAAGGCTTGGGTTTTCGATGTGTAACATCTTTCCTGAAAAGCTACGGAAGTGTGTAGACAGGAAATGACAGCTTTTGAGCATGGAGTAAGTAATTGCATGGAATAAGTGTACTCATGGAATTAGTAACTACTATATAGATTGTAAATTGGGGGCGTCAAATTTCGGCGAGTGGGCGACCACTAGTAATCAATAGTTATTCGAATGAATATTACAGTATTCAGCTTTTTTAAATTCTGAGGTTAATTTCTGTCGCCGCTCAGTTGCTTATTAACCTAGATGAGATGTCAGATGCTACACATCCTATGCGACTATACTGACAGGCTCGCTCGCTCGTTGTTTTTTTTCTGGAGCTGCAGCCCCCTGCCTGAAGTTCAACTAAACGAATGGTGGTGATAGTTCCACGGGTGCAGGAGTACCTATATGCTTATCCTTTTGCGCGTAAACTTCTTACCATCTAATTTTGTCAACACCATTGTTTACGGCTTTACGCCATTGGCACTTGTAACGAAAATCAAAAATAAACTTGACCTAAACGCCAGCGACGCGTAAAGAATTTCGAATGTTTGCTTTCATCTCGTTCCTTTCGATTAAGTCCTTAACCTTTTGGTCTAGTATTTACGATCGTCAGCCTCTCTCTTTGAAAGGGCAGACAGCTGAAGCAACATCTCGATTATTATCGGAAATATTTAGGAAAAAGCAAGCTGACATTCTTACAATGGTCGACCAACAGTCCTTGTACGCAGATATCTTTCAAATACTTTAATTCTTTCTTACTAGTAGAAAAGGAAACTAATTTAAAATCATGATCGTTTCCTCATTTCTATTATATCGACCTGCAACTAACTCATAACTTCTTATATGTCAAAGACTTGATCGAGGTCGTAAGAAAAGTTCTAGCGGTTTTGTCAAAGCAGAACTTAGATCCGCATCCGATATCTGTAGCATAATCGCCTGCGTCCGGCCCTGGTTCAGGCCATGGTACGGAGCGAGAGGGCATGGGCAGCCGTCACCTCCTTCTACGAAGCAGTAATGCTCGCGAAGGAGGAGGCGGGACGGTTGAGGGAAAGGCAAATTTCGCGTCCTCTCGCCCCTAGCTGCCGCAGGAGACGCCCTGGGCGTCGGGAATCCCGGGCGGATTTCCGGCCACCGTAGGCGCGGGCTTCCGGACGGTGAGCAATGGGTAGCTCACCGTCCGGTAAGGAACAGGCCCGGGTCGACGGCGCGTTGTACTCCACGCGCGCCTCAAAGAGATGTCGTAAGCACATAGGTAGGGGTCTACTAGGGCCGATGCCTGCCGGGGTCGCGAGAAGGTACTAAATGGTCACCGAGGCCCCCCGCAACACAGGCAACCGAAGGAATACGGGTGGGTTTTAGTCAGTAAGAGTCTGACACACCCTCCCGCTCCGCCCAGAGCGGGAGAAGTTATTTGATGAATTCCCACCAAAAAAAAAAACATAATCACCTAGCACCAACTCCCATGTGGATGCATTATATGAATTTGTGTTGAAACAGGCTCTGGACGCGATCCAACCCCCCTCGCGACCCACGGAGAAGCCGCTGCGCTTGCCTCTGCAGGACGTGTACAAGATAGGCGGCATAGGCACCGTGCCTGTGGGACGAGTTGAAACCGGTATCCTCAAACCTGGTAAGAAATTCCTTACGCTTCTAGTTTCAGCAGAATTTCTACAGCCGGTAAAAGCCTTGATCTTTCAGACGTCCAAAATGAAAGGCACTGGGATGCTTGCACGCAGTGGTTACTTTGATCTTTATAAATTGTCAGAAATAACCTAGCCTGCATTCCCCAACGTACTAATTGTTCACTCACATTTTGCCCGTTATATTTAAATCCCTTAATAGGGGACGGACCCATTTTTATCAACAAAAATAAATTATATTGTTTTTTAAATATTTATGGACAGTTCTTCTGAAACTAGTGGGAAAAGGGCTGTGTGACTAGTTATCCCTCTTACATCAGATAGCTAAAATTCCGATTCTGACAGCAAAATAAGGTTCGAACGCGTACCATTTTAATAAGAAGCACAATTAAATGATGATAATAATTTGTGAAGGTATGGTGGTGGTGTTCGCGCCGGCCGCCATCACCACTGAGGTGAAGTCAGTGGAGATGCACCACGAGGCCCTGCAGGAGGCCATGCCCGGAGACAACGTCGGATTCAATGTTAAGGTAAGGAACCACAGAGTACGCACGGTAATGAACCTCCCGTGAAATAAATTATGGGTTTCTTGGCATTTTACCAATCAGTGATCCGTTGCGTTTCAAGCATTTTTTTCTGGAGATTGCAGTTACATTGTCACAAATTAAGATAATAATGTACTAATACAAAGGGGTGGACTGCAGGCTTAGCATGACGCTTTTTATTTCTACTCTATTGTAAAATAGAAATCGCTTGTCTACCGAAAATGTTTTACTGTCTACACGGAAACTTCATTTTTGTCAACTCTTCCGTCGACAAAACGCTTCTTTACGGTTCTCGTGCTAATCCTGCTGGACGTAATTGTTGGTACTGTAAGCGCTGCGCGCGCGAAAAAGTATGAGATTGCACGAGAAACATTACCTACATTGTTGTTTACCGGTGTTGTTTGCAGAACGTTTCGGTAAAGGAACTGCGTCGTGGCTACGTGGCCGGCGACTCCAAGAACGCCCCGCCCAAAGGTGCTGCCGATTTCACGGCTCAGGTATAGTGACACTCTTTATAAGTCCTAATAATCAATCATTATCATCTTCGGCCTTTAGCGTTCATGATACAAACAGAACTAAAAGGCATTGGTCATCTCTTCAAGGTGACTCGAAAATCGGATGAGTAGGTAACTAATTCTATTTCCAAATACTTGTTCGAGGAAACATCAAAAGTAGTATTTTTCACCGATAAGCGTTTAGTTAGAGGATATCATATTTTCAAAATGATGAAAACGTTACTTGGGATTCCAGCAAAATACTACGGTCGATCCTCACTCTGGCTGTATTTCAACACCGGCCTCGCGAAACTTGTAATGTAGTTGAATGTCCTTAGTAGAGTCAGACAATGGAAACTACTGAAATAATTTTAGGTGTTCTTTAATAAATTAATTATGTCTACATGATATTGTTATAGCTCACGCACACTATTATGTTAGGTATGTACAACAAGTTAGTACATAATTGACAAAAAATGCCGACACACATTCTGCAACGTTGCGAAAACTTATAGGTGCATTGTTAAATGTAATCATTAGTAAGTAGTTGTAATATTATCGTGTCTCCTAATTTCCTGCCGTCTATCAAGTTTTGTAATGAGTGTTATCGGCTGGCCTTGTGCCTACTATAACTACATAGTTCCCTGTTATAACTATTGCATGTCTACACAATGTTGCGAAATTAGCCACTGGCTATACAGCGTGTCCCCTAAATATGGATAACCTTAAAATAGCCTCAAGGCCGTTCTAAAATTAAAAATATATATATATCCCAAGTATTACCTTCCTAAGATTTTAAACTCTTTTTTTTTACCTTATTTTACATTCTTCTTCACCACGACCACAAATAAAATAAATCCATCGGTTATTTGTTGTTGTAATATTGTACGTTGACTATGCAATGACATAGAGGCAATAAATAACGTGAGTAGCAATTGCACAAATTTTTTTTTAGTCATATCGTAGGTATAGTACCTACGGTACGATTTTTTGGGATTTTGAAATTTTTGTATTTAGAACGGCCATAAGGTCTATTATATGCTATTTCAAGGTTATCCATTCTTTAAGGGACACTCTGTAGAACATTGAATTGTTGAGCGGTACCGATAGGTAATTGGGTTTTTATCGAATATCGAATCATTTATTGTGACTGGAAAATACTTTTAGTACCTACTAAAAGTATTTAAATGTCTAACTGTCGTCTACGTCTCATCTAAATGAGACGTAGACGACAGTACAGTAATTAGGATTTTCCAAGTGCTTTGGTAGAAAGTCAACATCTACTCGACATAAGTGACTCTTATGTAAAACATTCTAATGGGACGTACATAACAATGCTAACGCTACCATCTCCGCAAAACAATGCAATAGATCACTTAGCGTAGCGCACACGCACTCGAAATATAAACGTGAGCAATGGCCTATATTTTGATGTTCAAGCATTTCCACGACAGCTAAAATTCATATTGAAAAGTATGGTGGTCCTTTTAAGGGTACACGGCGTTATTTTATGTGCATTAATTAGGTCACGGTTTAGTAGGCTCTTCCAATCTCACTGAGAATAATTCCGTGGTGTGTTGTAGGTATCTTATATTTTACCACCCTGCAGGCTTAGCATGATGTTTCCTATCTCTAGAAAAGAATCGTAGAAAACTGTCAACGGTCTACACGGAAACGTCACTTTTGTATACTCTTCCGCCGACAAAACGCTTCTCTACGGTTGTCGTGCTAAGCCTGCTGGTCCGGCGTTGCCCCTCAGCATGCGCTGTCTCATACGCATAGGTGAACTAATATTTCTGTCGATTCAAGGCTAGAAATTAGGGCTTGCCGCACCGCAACGCAACGCGTTGCAAAAATCTTCCTTCATCTTTCGTACATTTTCTATGAACCAAGGCACACTACAGGCGGGCCGCCGCCGGACTGCAGTTTTTTTGTATGAAAATACGGTGCGCTGCTGCCCGTTGCGGCTGTAATGTGCGCTTGGCTTCATAGATCACTCGACCCCCAGGTGATCGTGCTGAACCACCCGGGCCAGATCAGCAACGGCTACACGCCCGTACTGGACTGCCACACCGCACACATCGCCTGCAAGTTTGCCGAGATCAAGGAGAAGTGCGACCGCCGTACTGGTGCGTATCACGCTTCTGAAAGTGTGGTGATCTGAAGGCCAAGTCCCGTGATTAAAAACGTTCAAAATCTAGTCGCAATCTCATCTCAGCGACAATCAATGTTAAAACTTAACTAAAATGTAGGGGAACTACAGGTATGTTTGACAGATTGAGACTGCGATTAGAATGCTGACGTTCGTAAAAATACGGGGATTGCCTCTCTGTCCTTAAGGCGTTATTGCCTCTCTGTCCTTAAGGCGTTATTGCCATGTAATGTATGTTGTTATTTTCCCCGATCTTTAGCATAGTTTTATATCGTTCCTCCCCCTTAAATCGTTGTAAATGACGTGTCATCAATTATATTATTGGATGTTTTCATCCACGATAAGATTTTCTCCCCGACCTTCCATTCTGCAAGTTTTTCTAAGTACTAAGTGAGGAGTTCTGGTACTTACTAAGCTTTGTGGACTTGAAGTTAAGAGAGCCGTTTGTGGTTTCTTGTTTAAATGATAGACATCACCAGGGATTCGATTTTGGATAGTGCAATTGCAGGGATTCAATGTTATAAAATTTAGCTATTTAATCGATATTACAACTTATTAGATATAAAGTATATGTCAATTACTCTACTCCCTGCACACCGGGATTATATGGCATGTCCATATTCTGATAGCGTCATTAAGTCCCAGTAATTGCAGAAGTAGTATGATTAGTCTTACAAATAAATAAATAAATGTAAAAATCTCCGGAATTGGTACAGGCAAGACAACGGAAGTGGATCCGAAGTCGATAAAGTCAGGTGACGCGGCCATCGTGACGCTGGTGCCAACCAAGGCGCTGTGCGTGGAGTCGTTCCAAGAGTTCCCGCCGCTCGGCCGCTTTGCGGTGCGCGACATGCGCCAGACCGTCGCCGTTGGCGTCATCAAGGTACCGTCATCATCCACGGACCGACTTCACCCACTGCTAGCATAGACTTCTGTGCCAATCCCCACGCCCGCGATGGCAACATCGAGGCATACCGACTAACTATAGCCACATACTCCTAAATCTCGAAAAGTCGTCTGGTTGGCGGAACCATTATTATATCATGGATCATTATGTGCCTCTTGTCAGAGCTCGAGACCGTACAAGTGCTCACTACACAGTACACAGAATCAAATCTAGTTGGGCCTCATTATGGAATAAGAGAAAATGTAACTGCAGGTAGACCCTAAGACAAAGAGACCCAGTACATAATACGCTGCTCATATGAGCTTGCTGAGGTCTGGTTTTGTTTGGTGGCCAACCGTCTCTGCTTTCGGATCTTTAGTTCAGTAATGTTTTTTGTTTCAGAGCGTAAACTTCAAGGAAGTCACAACGGGTAAAATTACCAAGGCTGCCGAGAAGGCCCAGAAGAAAAAATAACTATGGGGCATCCTAAACAATGTAGTGCACCCGACGAGCACCGCGCGCGGGGCCCGCGGCGCGCGCCGCCGGGGCCCCGGCCGCGGCCCCGGCCCCGGCCCCCTAGTGTCTCCCCGCAATCGGAGCTTCTTCACTGGTGACATCACGCTCGCCCTCTACGTATGCATTTATCATAGCACGATATTCTTAAAGTTAGTTCGTTTTAGTTACGCTTACGTGTTAAGTTTATATCTTTGTGATTATTTTAGTCGTAAGTTACTCGCCAAGTTTGAGTTTCCGTATCTGAAAGCTCGTTACGTTTTATTTTTCCATCGCAAGGAGTTTAGGAGGAAAAGCAATGGAGCGGTCGTTGATTTTTTAAACCATTTCCGTGCACAGAACACACTGACTGTTTTGTGAGTGTCAACTGACTAATCCTGGTACTCTCGTCGATTTGTACTTGCTGATCATTTCTGTTATTTTTATTTATTAATATTTTAACATTAATTCTGTCCATAGTTCAATAATATTTTATAAATTGGCTTTTAAAAATACACGTTTTCATATTAATGATTCTGGTTTATTGATGAATAAAATTCATTGTATCTCTATTTTTATTATGCCTAGATACGTAGGTGTAAGTATTATCGTATCTACTTGTTTCACATATTATGGTCGAAGATTATTGTAAAGTTAACATCAGCGTAGTTTTTGAGGGAATTTGATTGTAAATCATTCCTCTGTAGTTAGCAGTATGACTAAAGCGTTATAAACGTAATGATAGAAATTTTTGAAAACTTTGTAAGGCGTAGGTAACGAATTTTGGTTCCTAGTATATAAAAATGAATTAATTTGTACTTCTGTGTGAGGGTTTAAATATTCAATATTAATCAACCCATTAATACTGTTTCCATAATCTTACTGTTTAGATATTCTTATGTACGGAAAACAAAACACGAGACTCTCATTTTAAGCTAAATGTGACTTTGTAATTTTTTCAATAATTTTGTAAAGACCTTGATCCTGATAAAACCAATAAAGAAGCTACTGGTATATGACAGAGTTTTATTTTACTATAGGGCCTTTTTCCGGTACCGTGGGCTTGCGCCGTGTACCCAGCGGCCAAGCCATAACAGAGCGCGGGTAGTTCCAGGGATTAGGCCTCATACGCATTAGCGGTTAACCGCGTGTGCGTGTGGAATAGTGTGGATTGAGCACACATAAAGAGTAGCAGACCAAACATTCGCTAAAAATTGCGTAGGCATTGCGCACTCGTGGGGAGTGTTGTCAATACAGGGCCGAACTAGGTCCGGTTGCCAGTAATATCTAACGATATTGAAATTACTGTTATACTTACTGAGGCTAAGAACTCACGGAGCGGTTTACACCCGCGCCCGCCGCGTTTGCGGGCCCGCAGCTTAGGATTTAGATTTATATGCAAAAAGTAAGAGCACATTTCACGACGCGTTTTACACTCGCGGCGCGCGCGGTTGTTTGCGGGTCCCGCGGCACCGGCGGGCAACTTGTAGAATCGCGCGGGCGGCAGTCACCCACCGCCTCGGTGGGTTGCGCCCGCGCGCTCTGCGATCGCTTGGCGGGCGACCGCAGTAGCTGGCGGGGCGGGGGGTACAGAAATCTTGTATAATAACCGCCCGTCTTGCGATCATCGCCCGCCAAGTTTGCGGGCGATGATCTCAACCGCGACGGCTAACCGCGCTAATCACCGGTCTCATGAGTTTAGAAATAAAACCGCAGCTCCAGCACCGCGGCGGGCACGGGACAAAACCGCTCCGTGAGTTCTTAGCCTGAAAATCCGCGTAAATCGCTATTTTCAGGGTATATGAAGTGTAGATTACTAAGTAATCTAATTGATAAGTCTTATCAATTAAGTCTTAACGAATATAATCACCATCTATTCCCGTGGCTATTGTAAAAGGCGACTAAGGGAGTATTTTAAGAAGACGACACACAGTGGAACGAATGTATGGGAGCGGTTGGACGTAGACATGTCCGAAAAAAAAGAGTAAAATTATGCCAAACTAATGATGCCATCTTATTCGATTACTTAATGCCTTCATAACTTGTGGTGATGAATTTCTTCATAACTCCCATATTTCGGGAGAAATTTGAGAAAATGTGAAATTTTACTATGAAAATGAGTGTATCGAGCTCTCTCCCTCCTGATTCCGGGCTTGTTTCAAGTAGCGGTCTCTAATATCATAATGCTAATACTAAGAGCTATATTTAATACTAAGACACATAGTGCGCCAAATGTGCACTTTCTGGGATAAAGAGTGATGTTTATTTTATAACACAATTTTTTTATTTTTTGTTTATTTTGTTGATTAAAACCGTTTTTCTAAAGGTTTACCTTATTACAATAACATTTCTGAGCAGCCAATTAGAGAAGATATAAGCTAATTAGGATATATAATTAGGGACTTAAGGTTTACATATAAAACTGATGCACTAATGATTACTGATAAGAACATTGCTATTATTTAATTACTAAATGGCTCTTAATACACTAATTTAGCATGCATCATTTACTAATTATCACAATAACTAATTACCTTGCAATATTTAACAAAGGATACCTGGGATACCTGGATTTTATATAAATAGGTCACTATTAGTAACTTTAAAATCAGTGTTGATTTACACCTCGTTGTATCCAAGCTAATCTCGCAATGTATTTTCCAAATTTTAATACAAATCTTGATATTCACGTTGCTTTATGCGCACGCGCACATAAAGATTTACGCGACTTTAACTATTTGTTCAGTGTTTTAAAAGATAACAGTTGTGTTCAGTTATGTGAAAGTGCTGAAACAAGTTTAAAAGACTGGTGTCGTCGATTTTGCTACCGCATTTATGCAAAATGGACACAGTCTGGAAGAAGCACAGATAAGTTTCGGAAGAAACATGAGATTTGGCTACAGGCTGCAATTCAATGGCCGGAATTACAGAATGAAAATATGGAACCTTCTACAGAAAATATAAGTGACGTCATCGAGCCCATAATTTCTCCTGCTAAATCTGATGCTTCAACTTGTACACATCCTAGTCCTCGTAAATCTTTTGAGGACCTTAGTAACCGGCAAAAAAGAAGACGCACTGAAGATAGTCTTTCATGCAGCAGTAGCAGCGCTGAAATTATGTTTTCGGCCGAAAGGGCGCTTCAAAAGGCAGGACAAAGCGATACAGCTTATGTTATGAAATACTTGACGGAGAATCCAGAAGAGGCCTCAAAAATCAAAGCCTTCATTAAAGGTAAATCAATTCAGGTACGGGAAATATCCCCTTTGAAGGCATTGGCTCTTTATGTATCGATGAACTTATCGAAATGGCGCTATAACACTCTTCGGGATTTCAACACTCAAGAAGGAGCTCTTCAATACCCGAGTTACTACATGTTGGTTAAAGAAAAAATTAAGTGCTATCCGGCCAAAGAAGATCTCACAGTTACAGAGAGCTCTGCAAAAATCAAATTACAAGCCTTGATGGATTTAACCTCAAGAAGACTTATTAGGTCGTTAGAAACCCCTGTTGATCCCAATCAACAGCTCGTATTGACCAGCAAATGGGGTTTTGACGGATCATCTAGCCAAAGCATTTATCATCAAAGGACGAGTGAAGATGAGCAAATCGATCTTGCTAGTAATTTTATGATTAGTCTTGTACCACTGCGGCTCGTCTCAAAAGGTGTAACAATTTGGGAAAACGAGCGACCATCTTCCACTTCATTTTGCCGGCCAATATTGTTTAAGTTTATAAAGGAAACCAAAGAAAATGTGCAGAGAGAGATGGCTGAAATCGAAGCAGAGATTGAAGCCTTAACTCCATCCACCATCACTGATGGAATTAGTGTCAAACACCAACTGCTGTTGACAATGATTGATGGTAAAATTCATTCCATTATATCCAATACAGCAGCTTCAGTGTGTGACATATGCAAGGCTTGTCCTAAAGAAATGAATAATTTAGAGTTAATCAAAGATAAACACGCAAACGAGGACATGTATAAATATAGCTTAAGCACCCTTCACGCTTGGATTCGCTCAATGGAATGCTTATTACACATTTCCTACAAATTAGACATAAAATCATGGCAAGTAAGGGGTGATATAGCAAAAAGGCAAGTTGATGACAGGAAGAAAAGAGTTCAAGAGGCTGTAAGAAGAGAAACGGGCTTACTTCTCGATGTTGTGAAACAAGGCAGTGGATCCACCAACAATGGCAACTCGGCAAGGAGATTTTTTGAAAACTACACTAAATCTGCTGAACTGACCGGAATAGATGCTATGCTTTTAAGAAAAATCTGTGTGATCTTGCAGTGTATTTCATCAGGAGAGAAGATCAACGTAACTAAATTCCGAGAGTTCTGCTTTGATACTGCTAAGCTTTACGTGGAGTTATACCCATGGTATTATATGCCTTCTTCACTTCATAAAATTTTAATGCATGGGCCAGACATAGTTCAGAACATGTCAATTGTGCCCATTGGTTTTCTATCCGAAGAGGCATCTGAGGCTAGAAATAAAGATTTTAGAAAATATAGAGAGGGGCATTCTCGAAAGCATAGCAGTATCTCATGCAATGAAGATATTATGCACAATCTTTTACTGTCTTCTGATCCACTTGTTACAAGTATCCGTCCAAAAGGAAATAAGTTTGTAAAAAAATCTTCTTTTAAGGAATTTTATGAGCTTACGGATTCTGAGAAAAGTGATATCGAATTTGTTAACATAAATGATTTAGCGGACATTTTTTTTAAATTTTCATTTCCTTTTATCCCAGAAAGTGCACATTTGGCGCACTATGTGTCTTAGTATTAAATATAGCTCTTAGTAATAGCATTACGATATTAGAGACCGCTACTTGAAACAAGCCCGGAATCAGGAGGGAGAGAGCTCGATACACTCATTTTCATAGTAAAATTTCACATTTTCTCAAATTACTCCCGAAATATGGGAGTTATGAAGAAATTCATCACCACAATTTATGAAGGCATTAAGTAATCGAATAAGATGGCATCATTAGTTTGTCATAATTTTACTCTTATTTTTCGGACATGTCTACGTCCAACCGCTCCCATACATTCGTTCCACTGTGCGACACCGGGGTAGTTCTGTAACACACTTGCAGTAGGAATTGCTTTTATTTGACAGTTCAACAACATTCGTTGCGTTATTTACGATTGGTCACAGTTCTAAGCTTACCCATTTGGTCGGGGTGCCCTGGCTTTGTAACTGCGACCAATTCAGCTCGCGCGTTAGGTTGTGACCGGTTGTGATCAACCGGTTACAACCTCACCTATACATTGAATATAATTCAGGCCGTTAGTTGAACGGCCGCCGTTTAATTAAAAGGCTAGGCGGTTAACTAAACTGCTAATTTAACCAGTTGGCTGCGTTACGGGCATCAGTATCGGATAGAAGAACTGTCCCTGTAGTCATTAATCCGCATGCCCAACTTGGTGGGACCTAGGTGTAGGTATGCCTGGAAGCTGGTTTATGAATATATCAGGAATCTTGAAATAAAATAATTAATTTAATGAATATTTATATATTTATTTGTTTTGGAATAACACATTTTTTATTAGATGATTTCTTTGAGACCAATTTGTCTCTTTGCTTTCGTATTTACATTTTAAATCAATGTTAAATTTAACAATAATTTTAATTACCAGGTGTACCTACATGGCTAAAATTGAGTAATCAACATAATCAGCGACAAATTTCATCAATTAAATTCATTACCTTTGTTAATCCTAGAACACTTCACAAATAATTACTTTAATGAGCGCTTGTGAGTGATATGTGATTCCACCTCGATCGTTAAGTTTTATTAAAGAGAACAAAAAATAATTTTGATCATTAAAAATAAAATATATACCTATATAAAAAGGTAAATATTTTACTTGAAACAAAAAAAATCGTCTTTGTTGCCAAATCCGTCCCTGAATGTTAAATGTTGCTTATCAATATGGCGGCGTGGGATAGACAAGCTACGCGTCAAATGCCTATGCGTGAGTCAGTGTGACAACAGGTGACAGAATGAGATAGTATTTACGACTTGTCGCTTCCTAAAAAAAGGATAAAGAATCATGTCCATCTGTATAAATATAACTATGGATTAATGTTTGATCTGCTACTCTTTATACGTATGTCTGTGGGATTTAGTGCTCCTTTTTACCAGGCCACTCAGAAAGTATTGCGAAAAAAAGCTTTTGTGTATCAGAGACTGGCCAGTTATAATCTATTTTGAAAATATGTAAGTAAAAAATGTTACGTTCCGATTTCAAAATTTCCCTCTACTTTGCAAGCTAATTTAAATTATGTCATTAAAAAATGGATCTGCACCAGGAACATTTTCGCGCTATGATTTTTTACGATTTCAAGTGTCGCCTGAAACCGGACGAATCGTACGATAGACTTCAAATGGCATTCATGGATGAAGGCACTTCTAAGGCAACCGTATATCGTTGGTACAACGAATTCAAGCGCGGTCGACTAACTTTGGGGGATGAAGAACGAAGTGGTCGCCCTGTGACGGCTGTTACGGAAGAAAACGTAGGTACTAGCAGTGAAAAAATGTATCCATGACAATAGGCGAGTTACGTATCTAGAGATTCAGCACATACTGCAGGTTGGATCGGTAAACTTTCACGAAATTCTACACGTACATCTTCGGGTAGGATAGTTTCACGCTGGGTGCCGCACAACCTCACCGATGCTCAGAAGCAGGCTCGGGTGGAATAGTGCCGTGATATGATAAACAAATTTGAAGCAGGCTCGTCTCGGCATGTTTACGACATCATTACAGGTGATGAGACTTGGATTTATCAATACTATCCAGAAACGAAGCGCCAGTCGACGGTTTGGTTGTTTCAAAACGAATCAACGCCTACCAAAGTGAAGCGATCTAGAAGCGGGGGATGATTTTGATCGCGAGCTTTTTCAATTTGACTGGCTACCTGGTGTCAATTCCTTTATGGAACCAAAGATGCATCAACGCTGAATGGTATACTACCAAATGCTTGGCAGAAGTTTTTTCTGTTGTGAGCAACAAGCGACCAAACACAGGGCTCCGCGGGCTATTGCTCCACCGCGACAACGCGCCTTCGCGCACCGCGCTCAAAACGAGGGACTTCCTGGACAGCACGCCGCGCGCCGGTCAAACTCCTGGGTCACCCTCCTTACAGCCCTGACCTAGCACCGTGTGACTTCTTTTTATTCCCGAAAATAAAAAGTCTGCACAAAGGGATACAATTTTCGTCGCCGGAAGCGCTGTCAGCGTTCGAGCAGGCTGTAAACGAGATGTCTGCGGCGGACTGGAAAGTGTTTCGAAAACTGGTTCAGACGTATGAAACTTTGTATAGAGGCTAGTGGAGAGTACTTTGAAAAGATTTAATAAAAACATTGCTTCGATACAAGCCTTCAATCTGCAAGGCCAGTCATCAATCGAAGCACGCACGACGTTCATGTCAATATCAGCGACTGCTTTAATCAGGGGTGCTTTTAGTGACTCCAAGTTGCGATGGGGTTTAGCGCAGACCTTCTCCTCTAAGTGCTGCTATATTTTGTAATCCAAGGGATTCTGGACTGGATGAGGGCCAATCCTCATGCCTGATAAAGTCGATTCCACGGGTCGTGAGCCAGTTTTGGGTACTTTTCGGGTACCTTATGAGCCGGCGCAGAATCTTGCTGGAATACCCAGTGCCTGTTTTCCAACATTTTTGTGAAAGAGGTTCCACAATGTTTGTTAAGTTGTTTTGATATGCGAGGGCACTGGTTTTCACTCCTTTTTCACAAAAAAACACCTCCGTTGGACCCAAATAGGACACCCCAAGCCAAACCATGAATTCCGAAAGGTGATGACCACGCTGAACAAGTGGCACACGTCTGCTCGCTTCTTCACTACAGTGTGCATACACTTTATCATTTTGTTTGTTGAAACACTCCTCAACATTAAAATTTTTTCCGTCCGAAAAAAGTATTTCGCGGTATTTTTTTCCCGCGTACCGCTTTAACAAAACCCGGCTTCTTTCGAGTCTGATTTTCTTCAGCCGTGTGCGTTAAGAAGATGTGCTGTTTTTTTTCTATAAGCACGCAGTCCTTTATGTCTTCATTTAACACCCTTTTAACAGTAGTTCTGCTTAGTCCCATTTGCAGAGCCAACATTTTTTGCTTGCGGGCAGGATTTCGTTGGATTCGCGCCTTCAATGCTTTGATGACCACTGGAGTCCGAACAGTACGAGGTCGTCCGCTCCTTTGTTTATCTTCTAATCTTGAATCTTCCCTGAATCGTTTGATAGTACGATAAATAAATCTCAGTGGAATTTTCAAACTTTTCAGCATTTTGAAAATCTCAGTTGGCGCATGACCGCAACGATGCAATGCAATTACTGCGACTCTTGTCTTCTTTGCGCGTCCACTCCATTTTAGAAAATTAACAAAACTTTTTTTTTTTGTGTATGGCATCTCGTAGTTGACCTTGAGAGGCCATGACTACTCAACCGGACTATCCTGTGGCTGCCTTAAGGGGACTCAAAGCCTCCAGCCAGGGGCGAATTTCTTACGTTACTAAGCGACTGCACGCTAAGGGCACCCCCTGTGGGGTACGAACCTCGGCTTAGGGCGTCGCTGGGGGTAGGACAGCAAGGTGGGACAGGCTGGATCAGAACTGGATAATTATTATTATCTGGGGAATTTAAATCTAGGGGCTCAGCTACGGCGCGGGCTGGCACTTCGTCTAGCAAGGGTCGGGGGGACAATTACGTCGGGGTCTTCGCGAGGGACCTCGGCGTAGAGGTCGGAAGGTCGGTCTGTGTGTTTTGTGCACTGTACTCGTGGTTCTACTGCTTTCCTGGAGGAGGGTAATGGGGTCATCGAGGTCTGTGAGAGCATGCCTTCGACGGCGAACAGAGCTAATGGTGGAGGGCCTAAAACTGGCGGCCTTCACAACGAGAGGGTTGCGGTGGATGACGGCAGAGTCAAAGAACCGCTTCGTGGTGCGTTTCGTGAACTGCTGGATGGTGAGGATTTTAAGGTCGTGTTGGAGGATCTCGTTTCGGACAAACCAGGGGGATCCCGTTACCTTTCGGAGGCAACGGTTTTGGAGGCACTGCATCCTGTGGATGTGGTGGGGCTTAGCTTGTGCGAAGACTGCACAGGCATATGTCATGATTGGTGAACAAATTTCCAGAAACCCTTTGTTTTTATTTTCTTTAAATATTCAAATTTCGAATACTCATAATATTTTCCACGACTTGCATTCCAAATTCGAAATTTTACCTATGTGACAGAACTTATGGCCCGACTACGTAGAAGATTTCTTTAATCTTCGCAAAACTTTCTGAGTGTCCCACGTAAAAGTAAATTATATTCTTCGCGGGGGCGGCTAGCCGCTTTTTAGGGTTCCGTAGTAAACACCCTTATAGTTTCGCCATATCCGTCTGTCTATCTGTCTGTCTGTCCCCGCTTTAGCTCAGAGACGCTTAGTACTATTTAGATAGCTATAATTTGGCATAGGTGACAATATTAATCACGCCTACAATTACATTTTTTATAGGGTACCTCCTTTGCATGCAATGCGGGGATGATATTCTTTTCTCGTCTATCCCAAGGTGTGGGGTAGGTATCGTTGTATATGCCGTAAATATTGCGGGTCTGTGAACACAATTTTTCGATTCAGGGATCCGTTTGCGTAATATTAAGCTTTAAAGTGTCCCCCCCCCCCCCTGCCAGCTAAATGGTTGTTTATGGAGATGTGAAAAAATTCATGGCTGTAGTACATATAGGGGAAAGTGGTCTAAGACGAGATAGCGGCTGAGATGGGACAGTAAAAATATCTTTGCCATTCGTAGTCCAGTGGCGCCCCTACATACACCTGTGTATCCCTAAGGGAAACTCAACGCCACGGGCCCCTGGCCCGGGGCCAGTGCGCGACATCAATCGAGGTGGTCACTACGTCAGTTTTCGTAAAAATTGCTCTCTATAAGTTTTATTTTTGATGAAGACATCCTAATTAGAGATATTCTACATTAGCTGACGGCTAAATGTCAATGTTTGTTTTTAGAGTAGTGTGTGAAAAATATGTTGTTATAAGCAAAGTTATGTAGCTTGTTCATCATTCATCATCATTTCAGCCGAAAGAGGTCCACTGCTGGACATAGGCCTCCCCCAAGCACCGCCACTTCGTCCGGTTTTGTGCTTCCCGCATCCAGCGGATTCCTGCGGCCTTCACAAGGTCATCCGTCCACCTTGTAGGAGGCCTTCCAACGCTACGTCTTCCGGTACGCGGTCGCCACTCCAGAACCTTTCGGCTTTTTAGATTATGTATCTACCGGGTGAGATGGCATAGGGTGTATACCATCTCACCCAATGCGTATGCCAAATGTTGAGATAATTTTGTTTTGTAATAATTTTTTAATTACTAAACATTAATTAATTAGTATATTTTGAAATATATAGCGCCTTCGAACTCTGATGAGCTCCCACCCGAACGATCAAATTGAGGTAGATTGGGGATCAACCTAAAATCTTTCAGTTAAATGGCCACATTGTGTTAAGGGCCTTTAGTGCTTACGAGCTGCCACGATCAAACTCAGTGAAGTCTAACAATAGCAGATATTTCACCATTGCCCAAATCTGCACAAACAAAACAATTTTTTAACCATAAGAAAGATAAATTCGGGATGGCCTATGCAGACCCAGATATAGCATTACTAAAAGCTGTCGTTGCTGAAAAAGAATCAGCCAACATGAGAAAATGTGTCCGAAGAGTTAAGAAAAGAATCGTGTTGGCAGATTACAGTGACGAGGAAGAACCGTTCGCCTCCGAATGACCCTTGGAGTCATCCTCAAACATGTTTTTCAACTATACAATGCTAAGTTTGTTTTTTGGATAAATTCGTCCCAACTACGGAACCCTTCATTGTGCGTGGTCCGACACGCACTTGGACGGTTTTTATATACATTATTATTTTAAGTCTGTTAGTTTTTTAAAAAAAAACCTCTGTTGGTCCGATTAAGTTTTTTGATACCTACTTATAAAAAACAGGATCGATTGGCATAAAAAAGTTTCTTGAAAATGACCCATCGTCTTGCTGATTGCACAATTTTTTCAAAATCTGTGGATAAGGATCAAAATTACTCAAAAAAATAAGATCAGTCTCCTATGACCATTTTTACTGCAGCCCTATCTCAAAAATCCACCCTGTTTAAATCTTAGTTACTGACTGATTGACTGACAGTTCTGAGTTGAGATGCACGATAACTCACAAATGAGTGCACTGACTTGACAGATCCACTCAAATCTGTGTTTCCTCAAAAGACCATTTCCGATACCAATCTACATGATCCTCAAATGATCTGCCCAAGATTGTGTCTGGATTTTTTATAAACACCAATGTTTATTTAAAACATCCAGACGTAATCTTGGTCCTAATCATAATCCGATCATGTCAATGCATTGATGAATTTCATCTAATACGCTAACATGAATATTTACATTATAAAGTATTATTTTACTTTAACTATTGTAAGACCATGTGGGTATTTTTTGTTTCGTATTTTGTTTTGGGCTTTAAAAGAGACTGTGACCTCTGAGTTTGTTTCGGCCTTTCTTCTCAGAGTAGTGAGATAGGAAACGCCGACCTCATCCAAGGGTGGATCCAGCCTTCGAGTCAAGGGGAGTCACATAGTCGAGGTCCAGGACAGGCCGTCAAAATAAAATGAGGTCCTCACGGTCTTTTCAGTATGTTACCTCAACTTCGGCGCCACCATCGAGTACAAAGCCCAGACTGCGGCCAAGAAACTGGGCATCCTAAATAAGGTGAAGCGATACTTTACGCCTGGACAGCTTTTGACCCTTTATAAAGCGCAGGTCCGATCCTGCATGGAGTATTGTAGCCACCTTTGGGATGGCTCGGCTAAATACCAACTTGCCGCGCTTGACTCGGTGGAACGCAGAGCTAAGAGGCTCATTGGCGACGTAAATCTGGTGGATGCCAAGCTTCACAGTTTGGCCCATCGTCGCAAGGTTGCCTGCTTGTCGGTCTTCTATAGATTGTACTTCGGAGAGTGTGCTCAGGAACTCCACGACCTCATTCCACCGGCCCCCTTCTATTATCGGTCATCTAGGCGCACTTCAGGTTACCATCCCTTCCTGGTGGCTATCCCACCAACTCGCACTAAGCGTTTCCAAACTTCTTTTATAATGCGCACAGCAAAGGAATGGAACTCTCTGCCTGCGTCTGTGTTTCCGAACGCATATAACCCTAATCTCTTCAAAGTGAGAGTGAACAGGCTTCTTCTGGGTAAGCTCGCTCCATCGTCGACTTTGTTTCTGTCGCCTCTGGCATAGACTAAAGTCAAGAGCAAACCCATCAAAAATAAAAAAAAAAAAATAAAAAAAAAATGTTACCTAAATTTCTAGTAACATTTTGCAAAAAATCAATAATGACAAAAAGAAAACAAGTATAACAGCAGGATATTTATTTCAGGGAGGTGCATTTTCATGTCCTCAATATGGTATTTACGAAAATCAAGGATGCAAGAGCGAGCGAGGTGAGCTCGAATTTTTTTGCACCCCGTCTCGGAATTCTCGACGTCAGGTTTCTATTGACCATTCTTACGGAAACAGGAGTTTCTATGTTGACTTATGCAGAAGAGTTTGAGAGTTAGAAGATTAAAGGACGCAAGAGCGAGCTAAGCAAGCTCGAAAATTATAACAAGCCGCCTTGTGTAGGTAAGGTTTTCTTTTGAACAGTCATACATAAATAGGAGAGAATGTAGGTACCTAAGCTGCGAAGAGAGCTCAAAACTTTCAGCACATATCTACATCGTTATTTGACATACGTAAGGAACGGGGCCTGCAGCTCTAAACTGTTTCTTACTGAATATACAAGGTGTCGTTTTGCATCCACGTCAAATTTCAGGAGGTTGCTATGAAAGACATATATAATCAAATAAAATTACGATACCAGCTCAATAGTTAAAACATACTTGTTTTTTTTTATTTTTTAAGTGTGACAGTATTTTAGAATACACCACTTTCACAGAACAGAATCACCCCGTTGCGTATGCGGTAGTGTGTGTGTAAAAGGGCAGTTACAGTGCCGTACACGGGCCGCGTTTCCCATACATGCTGATTTCCGAAAACTAGAAAAAAAAAAGACCTACCTACTTATTTTATTATTGATTCGTGTCGAGAATCGTTAGCATAGTTTGAATTTGAAGAGGATGCAAAACGGCACCTTGTATTTTCAGTAAGAAACAGTAAGAAACAGGACCAGGCGATATGTGACATCATTCTAGGGTCATTAAATTCATCATGACACTATTCTAGGGTCATTTAATTTCCACGTCTACTTGCTCAGTTACTCCTTTTTCTCTTCAAAAAGCTGTGGGAAAACTTTCCACCTGTTCCTTTTTTTGGCTTAGGACACTTATTGTATCATTTATTGTGTCTTTATAGTACATAAGATGAAAGGGATGGTGATGTATCGGTGTGAAATGTGAAAATAAATTAGAGTGTGGAGCAAGTGAGTTTGTACATTTGCGGAGTCTGATTACAAGAGATGGAAAGATTGATGAAAATGTGGAAAGGACTAAATGCGGGAAATAAAGCGAATGGTGCTACGAGGCATGCCTTTTAAGTTCTGTCGTTTCCATATTTCCCGGCAATTTTGAATTTGGAACTGTTCTATATTCGAATGTGTTTAAATTTTGAATCTTAAAACAGTCGAAAGTATTAGGATTAATGCTATTGTTTAGTCACAGCGTCGATTGGAATCTGTCAGGTTACGTACGAAAATGAATCTTTCTAAGGAAAATGTTCGTGCAATAATTTTCTACAACTTTAGAAGAGGCCTGACACTGCTTCAGTGTTTTGAAGAGCTAACATCTGTGTTCAGTGATGAAGCCCCATGTCTGCGGACTGTCGAACGCTGGTATTTAGAATTTCAGCGTGGACATACTAGTGTTAGTGACAAATCTCGCGAAGGACGCCCAAAATCCGCCTTCACTGAAGATAACATCATTGCTGTGAGACAACTAATTCTCGAAGATCGTCATGTGACGTATCGAGAGATAGAGGCTCTATTAGGCATCTCAGAGACAACCATTCAGAAGACCTTGCATGAAGAGCTTGCTGTGAGAAAGCTAGTTTGCCGTTGGATACCGCATCTGCTTTCCGACGATCACAAGGCGGCCCGCGTCAGATGGTGTAAGAAAACTCTGCAAAGGTTCAACCGAGGAAGGTCAAATCACGTCTACGACATCATCAGTGGTGACGAATCTTGGATCTATGCCTACGATCCTGATTCCAAACAACAATCTACAATCTGGGTCTTTCATTCAAGACGAGCCAAAGCCGACTAAAGTTGTTCATTCTCGAAGCACTTCAAAGAAGATGGTGGCCACGTTCGTTGGAAAATCCAGCCATGTTGCGACTATTGCACTTGAAGATCGAAGATCGGTTAACGCAGAGTGGTATACCACAGTTTGTTTACCACAAGTCATCGCCGAACTTCGAAAATCTAACTCTAAGCGACGCATCATCCTGCACCACGACAACGCAAGCTCACACAGCGCTCGTCAACAGATTGAGTATTTGAAGCAGGAAAAAGTAGAAATTCTTGACCATCGTCCATACAGTCCTGACCTAAGCCCTAACGATTTCTTTACATTTCCTTAAATTAAGAAAAGTTTTCGTGGTCAAAGGTTCCAGTCCGGTGAAGAAGCAGTCGACGCTTTCAAGTCAGCCATTTTGAACACCCCCACTTTAGAGTGGAATAAATGTTATAATAACTGGTTTGAGCGAATGGAAAAGTGTATTAAGCTACGTGGTGAATACTTTGAAAAACAATAAAAAGTACTATAAGGTTCTAGTTGTGTTTTTTCTTCAAACGACAAAACTTAAAAGGCATGCCTCGTATACATGCGATTGTGACCAACCAGTCGATGCGCAAAGAGGCTTGACTGGCTGTTCATAACGGTGTGCTGGTGCCTCCGCTTATATATGGAAGTGAATGTAGGGTGTAGCAAAAGAAGCATCAAAGTAGAATAAATGCTGTGGAAATGCGTTCCTTGGGAAGTATGTGTGGTGTGACTATGAATGATAGGCTGAAAAATTATGTGATATGGCAACGGTTCGGTTTAAAAGAAGATATAGTGACAATAAGTATGCTTAGATGGTTTGGTCATGTTGAGAGGATGAATGAATGGCGACTAACGAAAGGTATTTACAAGGCAGATGTGAATGGAAACGCCGGGAGGGGACGCCCCAGGAAGACATAATTATTATAGTGACCTTATTGGTGATGTTCTTCAGAAAGGTCAGGTGTGGTAAACGAAGCAGAAGTAGTATGTAAGGAGCGTAACAGGCGGCGTTCTATAGTTTCTGCCTACACCCATGGGAACAAGGCGGAAGTTTATGTTACAGTACTTATTAATGGGGATAAAAACTGCCACTTACTTACTTCAGATGTCGCTACTATCCAGCTTCTAAGTATTTGACAGCTAGCTGTCACTATCCATAAATGTTTTTTTACACAAGCGACATATGCCTAATTAATATTATTATTCCCCGTTGCGCAGCCGTTGACTGCAAAAATGCGGGGACCCATGTATTTGCCAAAGCTGTTTATAGACGAAAACTGGAAGAAAGCTCTCGGAAAAAAATGGAAACGCGATATTTCGTCGAAGCTATGTGCTATCCTTTTGAAACCTGAAGACTTTTATGGCAAAAATTCGTAGACATGCTCCCAAGAGAACTAAGTCTGTTTTCTTCACCGATCTAATATTATTAGATCGGTGTTCAAGTTTTTCTCTAGGAAAGATGATCCTCGAGTTGGTTTTCAACTCTGATCAGGTTATTTCTGTCGTACGACTCCAATCTAAAACAAAAAAAGAACCTAAACAAAACAAACACAAAATAACCTATAAATTAGAAAACATTCATAATTTATTTATTGACTTTTCCACTACAGCTGTTTATTACCAGTGGTAGACGCTTCCCCTGTCCTTAGCTCTTCTTTTAATAGTGCTACCTACACTCTTTTTTTGTATGTATGGCATCTCGTAGTTGACCTTGAGAGGTCGTGACTACAACCGGACTATCCTGTGGCTGTCTTATGTTAACTCAAAGCCTCCAGCCAGGGGCGAATTTCTTAAATTACTAAGCGACTGCACGCTAAGGGCACACCCTGTGGGATACTAACCTCGGCTTAGAGCGTCGCTGGGGGCCTTCCCCCAGCGACGCTCTAAGCCGACAGCAAGGTGGGACAGGCTGGATCATAACTGGATAATTATTATTATCAGGGGACTTTAAAGGTTACGGGCTCAGCTACCGCGCGGGCTGGCACTTCGTCGAGTAAGGGTCGTGGGGGGACTATTACTTCGGGGTCTTCGCGAGGGACCTCGGCGGCGAGGCCGGAATGTTGGTTTGTGTTGTTTGTGCACTGTACTCGTGACCAGCTGCTTTCGTGGAGGAGGGTAATGGGGTCATCGGGGTCGATGAGCACATGCCTTGGACGGCGAACTGAGCTAATAGTGGAGGGCCTATAACTGGCGGCCTTCACAACCAGAGGGTTGCGATGAATGACGGCAGAGTCAGAAACGCTTGGTAATGCGTTTCATATACTGCTGGATAGTGGGAATTTTGAGGTCGAGATGGAGGATCTCGTTTCAAACGAAACAGGGGGATCCCGTTGCCTTACGGAGGAAGCGGTTTTGGAGGCACTGCATCCTATGGATGTGGTGGGGCTTAGCTTGTGCGAAGACTGCACAGGCATATCATGATTGGACAAATGCATTCTGTGTAAATACGCAATCTGCACTTGCTGCGTGCATTTAGAACGGAATAGAGTCTACCGAGAGCGAAAGCGGCACGCAAACGCGCCTTCTTTATGTGAGTGGTACACTCCAAATTGCATACATATTTATCTAGTTTTCGTTTAATTTGTGATAAACACAAAAGTAAACAAACAACAATGGCGGTTTGTAGACGGACAACTGTGCTACCTCCTATGACGAGCTTTCAGTTTTAACCCCATTAACTCGAAACTTTTTAATACTTTTGACAGAAAAGAAAGGATTCCTACCTAATATGTTTTTGATTTTTTCGAAAATCGGTGAGCTGTTGCGATTTTACTGCGTAGCTTGATTTTTTTAGGCAATCAAATATTGACACCGCAAGAAACGACTTTCCAAATTCTACATACCCCTGTGGGGAGAAAATAGAGGATACAGTTGGTATGAAAATTCATATGGATTTGACCTATAAACTTGGTACATTTACTGACTAAATAAATAATTAAAATTGTAATAATTATTTTTAGAAAACAGCCTTGTAAAGGAGTGGAAGGAGTGTTGAAATTTGTAGGGGAACCAAATCCACACGAACGAAGTCGCGGGCGAAGTGCTATTGTATATTTTATTTTCTACGTGGTTGGATAAGATAATAATGTGTGCGTGTGGATTGAGTGCTCCTTTTTAAAAGTTAACTATATTTTTACGAAATCAATGAAGAATTTAGGAAATAATTATGAAAACTTCATGGTGAAGATAAAAAAAAATTGAAATCTATGGTGATATTTGTGAATAGTTTTCACAAATTCAATACAATCATTCCACATAAAAATGTTAAACATATAGGTACCTAGAATATTTTGAGACACGCGTTACAGTATGTTCTCAGGTTAGCAGATTGAGTGTTCTAGTTAATTGACCACGACTTTCTCACCATAGATTTCACAAGTTTTTTATCTTCACCATGAAGTTTTCACAATTATTTTCTAAATTCTTCCTTGATTTCGTAAAAATACAGTTAACTTTTAAAAAGGAGCACTCAATCCACACGCACACGATAATAATAATAGTCAACGATTACTTTTCTAAAACTACCCTTTAAAGGGGGCAGAGGGGGTATTAAAGTTGGTAGGGGAAAGTATGAAATCCGCACAAAGTCGCATGGGAAGTGTTAAAATTAATTAGTTACGCAATAAACGATTGCTAATTTTCCATCATAAAATCTAAAACGTTGCCATATCTATGTTCTATCATAAAATGCTACTATACTAAAAAAAAAATGTAGATTAGATTTGACAGTGACAATTGACAATAAACTAACTGACATTGACAGATATACCTACATCACGGCAGATTTGACAGTTCGTGGTATCAAGTTTACTGTGAGGTGGATGAGTTTTCGCCGCTTATATTTACTTACGATACCAGTGAGTTGTTGATAACGAAACATGATGACGTGTGCTTTGCCGTAAGTGAAAGTAACTTATTAGTGGTAGGAGCAATACGCGTAGGCCTTCAATATCTGTTGTGTGTTGTAGCAACTGCAGTCTGCCGCGAGCCGTGGTTTTGTACGCTTGGATCCAATAAATCGTTCTGCTTCGTTTACGATGTGTGGAATTTTTGCATATATTAATCACCTAACGCCTAAAACACGGCGAGAAATATTGGAATTGTTAGTTACTGGATTAAAACGCTTGGAATACCGTGGCTATGATTCGGCAGGCGTTGCTGTGGACACCGCTGATCAGAAAGACATAGCTGTTCTGAAACAACGCGGCAAAGTAGCCGCTCTCGAGGAACTGCTTCAGGAGAGCAGTGTTGAACTGTCAGTGGAAGATAGTGTGGACTCACACTGCGGCATCGCCCACACGAGATGGGCCACCCACGGAGAGCCCAGTGCTGTCAACTCTCATCCGCAGCGATCTGGCGAGGACAACGCCTTCGTTGTCATCCACAATGGAATCATTACCAACTACAAAGAAGTTAAAACTTTCCTTGAAAACAAAGGCTACATATTTGAATCCCAAACTGACACAGAAGCAATTGCCAAGCTGATTCACCATATATACAACCAGCACAAGGATTTCAGCTTCCAAGAGCTAGCAGAACAGGTAATTCAACAGTTAGAAGGTGCTTTTGCTTTGTGCTTCAAGTCCCGTTACTTCCCAAATGAGTGTGTGGCAACCCGGCGTGGTAGCCCACTGCTTGTGGGCATCAAGACGCGTCGTCGCCTCTCCAGTGATCATGTACCCATTATGTACACCAACAACAAAGCCACCCGTGGTGTTGTGCCCTCAGTTCCGCGAGTGAACAGCCATGCTCACTTCCAGCCTGAAGAAGAAAGGGAAGTTGAATATTTCTTTGCCTCAGATGCTTCTGCAGTTATTGAACATACCAACAGAGTGCTTTACTTTGAAGATGATGATGTTGCTCATATTAAAGATGGTGTCCTGAGCATTCACCGTCTCTCTGGCAGTAGTACTGACCCTCACCAGAGAGAAATTTTCACTCTGAAACTGGAATTACAACAAATAATGAAAGGCAATTATGACTACTTCATGCAAAAGGAAATTTTTGAACAGCCGGAGTCCATTGTAAATACAATGAGGGGCCGTCTCAACTTTGCTGACAGCACTGTCACTTTAGGAGGCATTAAAGATTATATCCCAGAGATCAAACGATGCAGAAGGTTGATGTTAATAGGCTGTGGTACCAGCTACCACAGTGCCGTAGCTACTCGTCAGCTGCTGGAAGAATTAACAGAGCTGCCAGTCATGGTGGAGCTGGCTTCTGACTTCCTGGACAGGAACACACCTGTGTTCCGTGATGATGTGTGCTTCTTCATCTCTCAGTCTGGTGAAACTGCAGACACCCTAATGGCACTCCGCTACTGCAAACGCCACGGCGCTCTGATCGTCGGTATCACCAATACAGTGGGCAGTTCTATCTGTCGCGAGTCTCACTGCGGCGTGCACATCAACGCTGGCCCTGAAATTGGTGTGGCATCAACAAAAGCCTACACGTCGCAGTTTGTGTCGTTAGTGATGTTTGCTCTCGTAATCAGCGAGGATCGTATCTCTCTACAAAAAAGGCGTGCTGACATAATTGAAGGACTTCACGAATTGGACACCAAGATCCGTCAAGTACTAGCTCTTGACAATGAAGTAAAAACTTTAGCTGAAGACCTGTTCCGTCAACGATCTCTACTTATCATGGGCCGCGGATACAACTTTGCCACTTGCCTTGAAGGTGCCTTGAAAGTAAAAGAATTGACGTACATGCACAGCGAGGGCATTATGGCCGGTGAACTGAAGCATGGTCCGCTGGCGCTAATCGACGACTCGATGCCGGTTGTGATGATCGTAATGCGCGACCCTGTTTACACAAAATGCATGAATGCATTACAGCAAGTTACTGCCCGTCAAGGTCGCCCCATCCTCATTTGTGAGGAAGGTGACAAAGAAACAATGGCGTTTGCGTCGCGATGCCTTCAAATACCTAAAACTGTGGACTGTCTCCAGGGAGTCCTCACAGTTATCCCCATGCAGCTCCTCGCGTACCACATCGCCGTTTTGCGCGACTGCAACGTCGACTGCCCACGCAATCTCGCTAAATCGGTTACTGTTGAGTAGGTAACTTCATACTAGTAGTCTTTGCACAGCTATAGTTGATAGCAATGTAACGTTATGTCATAGACAATTAACTAATGTTAATTAATGACAGAAAAAAATATTGTTATTCAGTAATGGACCAAAAAGTTGTGGATTATTGTTGTGAAATTAATTCGACAATACCTACTTTGGTTATGCTGTAAGCGGTTTGAATATACGCCTGATATACTCATTGATGTACTTTTAAAACTGCCGCTGGCAATATTCGGGAACTAGTTTTTACTCATGTGTGTGGACATTTTATATGCTTTGTTTAATGTTAATTTCCATACATTCCGTAACTTTTTCTATTTTTAAACTTAATAAAGTTCCATTGCCATTCCATTACTTTGTCAATAGATAAATGTTTTGGGTCTAGCGTTTTAATAGCTTTTATGACTTTACAAGACTTGAGTTGTCGTATCAAGGCCATGCCTCTCGCTTGTGTATCGCCTACTGACAGCCAGGCAGTCATTAATAAGTTTTAAATAAATTCAACTCGCCCAATTTTCTTGATTTGTAATTGGAGTCTTGTGAGTCTTTGTGCAATTTTATAAGAGGACACGTTAATGGCATCACTTGCCTGCTGACTTGTGCTTACTGCCACGTTGATTACAATTTTATTTAGCAATTATTGTAATGAATTTAAATATAGACCATCATCCTTCTGTAATATAATTTAGCAGTAATATTATCGAAGCTTTTATATTTTGTATTATTTTTGCCATCGACACGCTATGAAGATTGTCACAGATTGTACATTTTTAACCGATTCCCTATGAGCCTCCCTCTTTTGAAAGGTTATAGCAACGAGTTTTTTTGTTATTTACTTAGGTAATTAATAAAAATGTAAGCTTGGTGACGTGTGTAGGTAGAATATGTTCTAGCTATTATGCGAAACGAGGAATTACTTACCACAGATGTGCAATTTACCGTTACATTCTCAAAAATAGTAGGTACGTATCTACTTGATGCAATTATGTGAATCAAATTTTTGTAACAAAGTTACGATGAAATTGTTGTATTGGAATAATGTGCTACGATAATGTGTTTGTTATCTTTACTTACTTACATCAACAAAATTTATTTTTCATGTTCTAAAAATTATTTTTACAGATGTTATGATTTGATAAGTGTTTTAATTATCAACATCAGATTGTCGAAAGTCTAAACGTATTATTGCGATCAGATTGTTATTATTCTTTGAATTTTATATGTACCTACTCAACCTGCGGCCTGCTGGGCTGATCTGTGTATATGGCCGCAAGGTTTCTTGTGTAAGAACATACGAGAGCGAATATGATTCGTCTAACAAGCCGGCACACACTCATATACAGGGTGGAAAGTTGAAGGGAGCCCTGGAGAGATAGAACCTTAAATATGGATGCTACCAACTTTTTTTACGAAATAAAAATACTTACAGGTATGTATAATTTGAATTGGTTTAATTCTCAGGCTCAGACAAGCGACTTTTCAACAGTAAGTAATACCTTACAAAGAACTTTTCCTTTGAGTAAAAATTGTAAGCATCAATATTTAAGGTCCTCCAAGGCTCGTGCAACTTTCCAATTTGTATACCGGGTACAAAGGGTTAATTTACCGTTATAATGCATCACATTCGATTTAGATTCTTAGTATGTACTTATATGTAGGATTTGTATATACATAATTAGAGTTGATATGTCCTAGATGTAGAATATGCTATACATAATTACATTAAATTTGATGTAGGTATAACATGAATCTATCTGATTAGAATAGTATGTAAATCATGTTAATGTATCAAATTATGTTTTCTAAGCCTTTGTTTCGACGATGGCCGATAATTCCCCCTTTTTTTGTATAATAGTTGGATTTAACTGTGTATCATCATTGTAAATCTGGTTGTCGATAAGGTTTGAAAACGTGGAAGTGCGCACTTAATGAATTTGATAACAAGCGATTACTTTATTTGATTTTTCATCGTCGTAAATATTCCCCGAAGTACATAACATACCTAAGTAGCTGGAAATTTATTTGAAATAATATTTTTAATCTTTACACAAGAAGTTTTTTTTGTTATTGTAAAATATTATTTTTATTGGTTCATAAAATACAATCCATTTAATTTAATGCTTACTCGGAATGTAGGTAGGTACTAAAGTGCTCTCATTATAAAACAAATCTAACTACTACGAAAAAAGACTGTGAGTAAAAAAATTGTAAATATCGTTCATTAATTACTGTTGTTTATTTTTATATTCTAAATTAATCGCTAGTCAAAATCTTTAGCTTAGATATTTTTTATATTAAATATCTTATAAAAAAAGCATTTGTATATATTTACCAAGTCGATAAATAATTAAAACATCTCTCATTTGAATAATATTTTATTTAATTTGTTGTTATTTTTTATGAACCTTTTATACGGAATTGGGGAATTATCCCTGAGTATTTTTTCCAGCACAGTACCTACTTCCAATTTTAATGCTATCGTAATGCGTACTCACAACAGGATACTTTGATACTTATAGCGATTAGGCACTGTATCCGATTCGAATCCAAATTCAAGATCATTTTTCGATTCTAATTGAAAATAATACCTATGTATTCTAAATTCGGACGGACAGAAGTTGGATCTTTTTTTGGATTCGGTTCGGATGCAATGCGATGCAAACGGTCCTTAGTAATTAATTTTACAATTTGACACCGCTATTATCTGAAATGCAGCTGTTCAGAGCATGAACACGTTATATCTAATATGATTAATTTTAGGTATAACGTCATCCATGAAATTAAAATAAATATGAATACCTAATTAATTTGTTTCTTATTCCATCAAATCTATTTAGATTTAACCCTTTCCCCGTCTCGTGTAGGTAGGTACCTATCAAACAATGATTGATTTCTGTGTATGTCTGCTTCAGGAACAGAGAAAATGTTAAATTACATACCTACACATTTATTTTGATGTGCAGTGGTCCAGTTATATTAGACCTTGTCATTCCACTTGACGTCGATCACTCACGCTTTACAATCGAATTGGGTCGCAAAGGCCTAGGTCAAAATTGCTTGACAAGATTGTGATTTTTTCGTGCTTGTCAAGCAATTCTTTTCTTTTTTTGGGTGGGAATTCATCAAATAACTTCTCCCGCTCTGAGCGGAGCGGGAGGGTGTGTGCGGCGGTGGCGGAGGGCTTGTTTCTGGCCTTGGCTTTGGCGGGTGGGGCGCAGGCCTTGCCCCCCATCCGGTGTTCGGCCGGCTTGCCAGCCGCCTCACGTTCGGCACAGTGCGGCGTGGCGTCGCAGGAGCCGGCCTTGTGCCCGGGCTGACCACAGCGGTAGCAGAGACCGCTGCGGTCCACCTCCGAGGTGCAATTAGCTTGCACGTGGTTGCCCACCTGGCAACGGAAGCACCTCAGAGGTCTGGGCTCCAACAGTTTAACCTGCGCGGACACCCAGCCCACCAGGCCCTCTCTGGCAATTTTTTTGGCCGCCGACACGGGGCAGCTCACCGTAACGGTTTGCAGCCCCGTGGAGTCAGGATGGATGGTGCCCACCCTCACCTGGTCGGCAGAGCACCCCCCAGTCTTAGCCACTGCAGCGACCACCTTGTCCTCCGTCACGGAGTCGTCCAAGCCCATGATGCGCATGCTAGCGCACTTGGTGGGCCTGGACACTCGGACCTCGTCCGCATTGAGGGACGCCCTAAGCCTTTCAGCCAGAGCGTCAGAGGCCGGACCACTGGCCGCACCGGGGACCTCCACCATTCGGGCCCCAGTCGCCGTTATCTTAATTTTTAGGCCTTTTGTTGCGCCGAGCTCCTCGAGGCGCACCACCTCACCCACCTTCGCCATAACCGTCCTATAGGACGCGGCCTTCTTTTCCGCATCCGGCTGTAGTGAGATCACTACAGCTGCGGAATTCGGGGCGCGGAGCCTAGCCGCGGCGGTTCGTTCCTTGCGCCGCTGCCGCCTCTCCCTCTTTTTGGCCGCCCTTTTTGCCTTAGCCGCCTTCCTCTTCTCCCCGGCTACTTGCCATTCGGCATCGGCCGGAAGAGATTTAGAGGCGGGGGCGGCCGTTTCGCCACCAGGGCCGAAGCCCTCGCCGCCAGGGCTGGGGCCCTCGCCACCGGGGCCGGAGTCCTCGCCGCTCGCCTTCGCGGCCCGCGCATTCGCCCCGCCCTTTGGCTGCCCCGACGACCCCGGTTTGGCCGTGGCAGCTGTGGCGGCAGAGTACGATGGGGCCTTGCGCTGGCCCGAGACCGGCAGGCTCGCCGCCAACGGGGAGCGCAAGACTATGGCCTCTAGAGTGGAGAAACGACTCCGCAAGGAAGCCATCTCCTGTCGCACCAGGGTCAACACCCGGTCTTCAGTAGGCACGGGCTGCCCCTGCCCATGCTGCTGCCCCCCTTGCGGCTCCACTTGGGGGTCGGCTCTTCTGAGCCCGGCCAGGTCCGCTCGGAGCTTCTCGTTCTCCTTTCGGAGAAGCTCCATGGCGGCTGTCAAGCGGGCGACCTCCGCCCGCATCTCGGACATATCGTCCGACGGAGGCCCGAGGTGAAGTGCCTCCGCTGCCGCCACAATAGAGGCCGTGGCCGCGGATATAGCCTGATCCTTTGAGGACTTGAGCCTCTTCACGGCCACACCATTGATCGCGGCTAGCACGACCTCCGCAAACCCAGCCACGCGCTCTGAATTAGAGCCAGCGGTGTCCGGCCCCCCGCCAGGAACCTCAGAGAGGGGCCCCTCCATGGCAAGCTTCTCGGCTCGCTGAGCCGGCTGAGCTGAGCTGGGCTGGGTGGCTCGGCTGGGCTGGCTTGGCTCGGCTTGCCGGCCTCCCTAGTGGAGGGCCCTCTGTCCACCCCTTTACTTGTTCGGGCTCTACCCCGCCGGCTGGAGTGTATCTTCGTCCTCCGCCCGACCTCTTCATCGGAGGACGACCCCGAGTTGGGTCGCTTCGGGTTTCTTAAGAACCCTCGCTTCCTCTCCGCACCTCTTCGCGTTTTGAGCTCCCGGAGCTCTTTGCGCCGGATGCAGCGTCGGACTCCGACCCCGTATCGCTCTCCTCCCTTGACGTCATTTTTTTTTTTTTTAATAGGATTCCATTTTCGTTCCCACGAGTGTGTGGGATCTATTCGGTCCACCTAGGTTCACCCCTGTCCCTAGGTAAGTGTGCATTTATAACCCAACCAGGGGGTCTACTGGTACCCTGGCTGGGGGTGCGCTCTAACGACTGATGCGCCACCTACAACTACGAAGTTGCAGATGACACTACTCCTCAGCCATTCATATCCTCGTCGCGCACCAAAACTTGATATTAGAGGAATTGTTTATAGAGGTTATCTTCCTCGCGATCCGGGCGACCAAGCCAAGATCCTCGTCCCGTTCCAAGTCACAAAACATGACTGTGATCTCTTTACGGATTACGATTTTGACGGTTGCAATCAGGAGAATCAGTTCTACCGCTCGCGCTGCTAGCTCGCTGGCAGGGTGAGTGCAAAACGAGCGCCGCCCTTGCTTCTCCCCTATGTCCTCTGTTTGGATCAGAGAGACACGAGGAAAAACGTCGGCCCATATTAACCCCTCCTTCGCGGACCTTCCCTTCCGCCTCGCCACTCTGCGCCCACTCGACCTGCCCTCTGTAAGCAGATGGGGGAGTGGACGACCGATGATCGAGCATGAAGCTCCCGCACCACGCAGAAATTCGCCACAGTCAATACCCTCTCCGAAACATGGAGAGACTATTGGCCGTGCCCAGGGTGCACCGGCCCGACGACTGCTCTTTCCCCTGAACGTATTCGCAGGGAACCAGCAGCAATCAGGCACACGAGGAGGTTTTCTGCACGCACCCCAATTTTGACTGTCTAAGGACCCCATTAGGACTTTACAGCCGAATTCGGTCGCAGCCCCTTGCGTGATAACGCAGAAGCATGGATATTGTCGATGGCGATGTAGGTACCGACATACATAGGTTCCTACAGGAAAATAAAGTGTTTCCTAAACTGAATCTGACTGTGTTTCTATACCTAAATTATTACTGTTGATAAGTATATTATTTTAGATCAATGGTGTCGTATACGATCGTAGTTTTTTTTTTCCTTGATTGGCCTAATTTAATTTCACAAAACTACAGTGTAACGAGTTAACGACACGTACGTAACACTATTAAAATACCTACCTATGTTTGAATAGTTCAGTGGTGCATTATGTAGGTAATTCTCACTTTATAAGAGTCCATAATACCTCAGCTCATTCTTTATCTTGCTCGCACACTGCTGCTCGCGAGCAAACGAGACAGGGCGGCGCGGCAGGGAGAAGGTTCCAAGGCGTCGATAGTTTAGGTAATTTCTTTTACGGTGAAAATCATGATAATAAAAAAATAAACATCTGCTTTATATTTAGTTCAGTTATTGTGCAATTCAATATCTAATTTTTAAAGTATTTTTTAATACTAGTTAGCGGTTTATTGTTCGTTTTGTAGGTGACTGTATATTTTTTACGTTGAAAAAATTTTATGGAATCGTGTTGTCGTCAAATATTGTACTTAACATTAATCCTCAACTTAACCATAATATTTATTTCAAAATGAAGGCTGCAGTATTTTCGATATAACGGAGGATCGTGCTTATTCAATTTGAGGTACTATAGACTCTTTAAGTACTCCGAAATGACACTGGTGATCTAAAACTAGAACTAAGATAACGTCACGCCTATAGGCATACCTATACCTACCTATAGGCATACCTATACCTACCTTAAACATAACTGGTGGAATGTGTGGGTGTACCTCTGCCTTACTATGGTAAGGCAGAGGTACACCCACACATTTCGCCAGTTATGTTTGAAGTCCCGCGTAACAGGGGGCGCGCCTATTGCCATCAACCGGGTCACGAATTCAAACTCCGGGCTGCTACTGAGAAATTCCAGATCTATTCTAATAACACTTTTCCCGACTCGGGAATTGAACCCAGGACCTTAGCCTCAGCTCAGCAGTAGCGTAAAAACATTATGCAGGTAACTAGCTACTTATTTAAGTGTAGTGTATCTATATAATATAATAATAATTACGAATACTACCATAAAATTACATTACTGTTGATCAGTAGGTATACGGATTTGACCTTCAGACTGATAAACTTCTTAGAACAGCTAAAATCTAAATCAATTTGAATATTTTATACAAGACAGTAAATATGTAGATGTTCTAATAGGTGAATAATAAAATAGTATCCAAGACAAAATTAAAATACCAGTCTTGAATGCCTACCTACTTCGAGATAAATATTCGATGCTTGGACATTTAATAGTTTAGAATATCTTCTGCACTATCGTGCGAAATATTTCGTATACCCACAAAAACGGTTGATTCAAATGGTTCTGATAAATTTAAAAAAAAAGCGCCGCAGTGCGAGTTGGACTCGCACACAAAGGGTTCCTTACCACCGTATAATAATTTATCATTACTTACATTTTGTTTTTTAATTTTTATGTCCCGAATAAACGTCTCATAAGATCACTTTATATTATTTTTAGGGTTCCGTAGTCAACAAGAAACCCTTTTAGTTTGGCTATGTCGGTCTACAATCTGTATGTCTGTCTGTTTGTCTGTCCGCGGCTTAGTTCAGAGACTCTTAATCTTAGGATCTCCACCCCCTCCCCAAATTTAATATATAACTATGTACCCTTTTATCATAGTTCTTCCAAAAAACAAACAAGATTTCAGTGCACAGCGGAAATATTCATATTTTTTAATGTGTAAATCATTTTTGTTTTCGTTTGCGGCCGAAAATAAGACGCGAGAGACTAGCGCGATATCACGGGCGCGACCGGCAGCAATATGCCTGTATCGCCCCAATCTGCAAGAGCCTTAAAGCGGAAGCTTCTTTTTCGTATTCGGCTGAATATCCATTTTCGGTCGGACACTAAATTGGGTATACATACTAAATAATCACGCCGACAAAGTGCTAAAATAAAATCTTGAAAAAAAATTAGCGTAATATTACCTAAGCTTTAAAGTGCAAGAATGACTGACTGACGGATCAACGCACAGCCTAAACCGCTGATCGTAGAGACCTGAAACTTGGAGGGTGTGTTCTTTGTATGACGTAGGCATCCGATAAGAAAGGATTTTTCTAAATTCCACCCCTAAGTGGGTGGGCAACGTTTGTATAGGACAATTTTAATTGGAATTAAATTTGGCACAAAAAGTACTAGGCTTGCATGAATATTTATTTGTATTTTGTATAGGTTTGTGTTTGTATTGTATGTACTGCCATACCGTTAATCCGATTGCAATATTTCTTTGATGGTTTGTTGTATGCACCCGGACAGGTAGGGTAGGTAGGAAAGGTAAGGTAGATACTTAGTGCTGCCCGTGCGAAGTTGGGCCGTGTAAAGCTAGTATATAATATGGGCTTTACAAGTCAACGAGTAATAGTCGACCAACTTAAATTTGCAGTTGGAGAATTGACCGTGGCATAAATCGATGTATGGGAGAGCATGTTTTTCAACTACAATGTTAAGTTTGTTTTTGGGATAAATTCATCCCAACTACGGAACCCTTCATTGTGCGTGGTCCGACACACACTTGGCCGGTTTTTTTCTACTTACCTCGATCGTTCCTTAACGACCGGCTGTCGACAGACTGGGCTGAAATCGCGGGGCTGAATTTTTATTCAATTGTAGGTAGATAATACGCCATCATAATCATACACAAAACCCATGAGGCCTGTAAGCACTCACTAACTATCTATTATTCTAGTAAGTATGCCAGAAGGTGAATAACATTTCTTAGAATTAAGAAAAATGGGCATAACATGTTGACAATCATCATCATCTGCCTCTTTACTCTGCTTCCAGTCTAACTGGATGTAGCTGAATACCAGTCATTTACACAGCGATGGAGGTGGCTGGGTTAGGCTGGATGCGGAAGGCAGAGGACAGGGTGTTGTGGCGCATCGTGGGAGAGGCCTGTGTGCAGCAGTGGACTGCGATAGGCTGAGTTGATTGATGGATTGACTGCCTATCTGATAATCTGACCTCCAAAAAAAGTTACTGGGTAATACGATACCCATTGGTAACACTGGTTGTCAGACTTTCGGGCTTCTGACTATCCGTAACATCTGTCAAAGATCTACAAATGGCAGCGGGGCCATGTTGACAATGTGACATAATAAATTCGTGTTCTACCGGATGAAGATGCTGTGTCGTAAACTCGTAACTCTCACTCTTTTACCTAATAGAACGGCCAGCCGTCTTAAACTACGATTCTTCTTTGTAGACGTAGTGAAACAAAGCAACGATATTCGCACGGCACGATTTCTCAGAAGCGCTCAATAGACTTTTGTTGTGAGTTTGTGACACGACGTTCATATATTTTAATTGGTTCAATAACAGCTATAGTGTAATAATTTATATACGAGTAGGGTTACCATATCTCAGGATTTGTCCTGAGATTTCAGGATTTTAGGACTCTTCTCAGGATTGCGGCTGGATTTTGAAAATCCCATAAAATCTCAGGATTTTTAGATTTTTTAATAAAATACAGCTAACATTTTAAAGATCTATTTAATAAAAAGTTAAACAAACTCAAAATAATCTGCCTTTGGTAATAATTGCACAATTAAAATCAATACTTATTTATCCAAGTAGTTACTTAATCAGTTTTATCATACTTACTATGTGAATATACCTTTTTAAGTAAGGCTTTTTTAATTATTGATTTATAAAATGCCCCACATTTTAAACTCTTCAAACTATATTGAATTAAAAGTATAGCTCGAACTGAAGACACCGTTAGTCGGTTTCTTTCATTCGACAATTTTTTTTTTTTTTTGGATGGGAAATCTTCAAATAACTTCTCCCGCTCTGGGCGGAGCGAGAGGGTGTGTCAGACTCTTACTGACTAAAACCCATCCGTATTCCTTCCGTTGCCTGTGTTGCGGGGGCCTCGGAGACCCATAAGTACCTTCCCGCGACCCCGGCAGGCATCGACTCTAGTGGACCCCTACCTTTGTGCTGACGACATCTCTGAGGCGCGCGTGGAATACAACGCGCCGTCGACCCGGGCCTGGTCCTTACCGGACGGTGAGCTACCCATTGCTCAAGTCCGCAAGCCCGCGCCTACGGTGGCCGGAAATCCGCCCGGGATTCCCGACGCCCGGGGCGTCTCCTGCGGCGGCTAGGGGTGAGAGGGCGCGAAATTTGCCTTTCCCTCAACCATCCCGCCTCCTCCTTCGCGAGTTCATTCGACCATTGAGCCCCAATGATAGAAAAACCTCTTTCTTCGTTTGCGTTCTGGGCTGTAATTGCAGATATATATTGACTAATACGCATTAGCTCTGGTAATCGTGAAATACCTATTGTCTTAAAAATGGTTGCCCACAACGCACTCTTTTCCATTCAGATAATGAATTGATAAAGCAATCTGATCAAAGTCAATTATTTCGCCCTTTTTCAACATCAACCAATTAAAGACTTTGCTTGCGTTCGCTCGTGCGGGGGTTCCCCCTCCCTCTCCGCTGTGCGATGTGCAACACGTGAGCGAGATTCGCAGTGTATAAAAATCATAATATTACGACTTTTTAATTTTTTTAAATATATGCGAGAAATTCTGTAACTAATAAATCTCAGGATTTTTCTATGGAAATCAGGCCTTTTCTCCGGACTTTTGACTTTTTTCATCTGGTAACCCTATATACGAGTATACTTGTATACCAACCATGGATTCATTAATGGATTAAAAAAAAATGGCTGTTCCATACATTTTCACCGTTTAGGTGTTGCACTTTTGTGGGAAACAGCAGATTTTTTTGTCGGTTATCGTGAACTGTGTCCATGGTTGCGCGTCGATGTGCCTGTCACCCTGTATACCTCCTGCCGGGTCGCATGGAAGTTAGAAAGGGTTACCGAGGCCCCTGGCAACACAGGCAACGGAAGGAATACGGGTGAGTTTTAGTCAGTGAGAGTCTGACACACCCTCCTGCTCCGCCCAGAGCGAGAGAAGTTATTTGAGAATTTCCCACCCAAAAAAAACCCTGTATACTTAATTAAGACTTTTTCCCGAGGGGTTATAAACAGACCGCCAACGTTACTACTTACCACAGCACGCCAGGTGAAGGGATGCTTAAAAGTCCTAACATTAGGAATTAGGTAGTCATTCCTTTGCTCGGTTCTGTAAAATTAAATAGAAAACTTAGCTAATGGACGTTTTATTACAAATTTATCAAATAATTAGACTTTTACGGCTTACCGTAGCATTCTTTGTTAGATACTTACAATAAGTTGTTTATGTTATGTTATTTAAGGTACATATTTATTCAGCTGTTACGTTATGTAGATGCATACGTTTACCCATTTGTTCGAAACGAAAAGTTACGCTTATGTCTTGTTGTTTCAGCATGCTCCCTGAAACAACACACATCACGACGACGCGATACGTTAATTGATAAATTGTAACTTAGGTACTCCCGAAGGTTACTTACAGTTTTCGCCAGCTGTCTGTTCAGTTCAGGTTTTTTTAATGTATTCCCGATTCCGACATACCTACTTATAACGACGGATAATTATGCGTAGCTTTCTTTGCATACGGTATTCTGACAAAGAGGTGCACTTTTTTTATTTGCCAGTTGCCACCCCGTAAAATTACTAAAATTTCACTCGGGTAGTTGGATAATGATGATAATTATGCAGGAATTTTCGGTAGATCGAAAGTATATAAAAACCTCTGATCATAATTTACATGTTGCCTGTATTCTCCGAAGTGGTAGAAAGAAGTGCAGATGTATAGCAAGCAGATTTAGGCACCCACATGTCGCCATGTAGATATGTTTAACTCTAGGAGTGACCTATTGGCACCATTCGAACCATAGATATCCGTGATCCGGACACAAAAATCTAGGTAGTTAGCAATATCTTCTCATAGCGATAAAAAAAGGTAAACCTTTCGTTCATCAACAGCTATTCCGCAGTCCGGTAATCCGGTATGATAAGTCGGCGCAATTCTGGTAAATCCCCAGTGTTCCCATTAAAGTCTTCGTTAAGTAAATCAAGATTATAACACGCTTATCTAGAACTTTATCACTTCGATAACTTCTGAAGATCAAAGCTATGTTCCTCGTTTTGGCGCCAATCAGGACGTCATGTTATGATACTTACGATTTATATTAATTTGATAAGATATCTACTGTTATTATTTAAGGTAAAATGGGAAAATAATCATATAATCTCCGGAAGTTGTATATAATCTAGGTGAGTCAGAATTTCTGGTTATTTCGTAGGTAATTAGATAGGTAGGTAGATACCTATACCCACCTAATGTCAAGAGCCGAACTTAAAAAATTATGTAAGTGGTATGGGACTTTGGACTGGGTCGTGCAGACTGGCGCGACGCGACCACCGGTAAATTTCTATGAAAACGAAATTGTCCTACCGCACAGTGGAACGAATGTATGGGAGCGGTTGGACGTAGACATGTCCGAAAAAAAAGAGTAAAATTATGCCAAACTAATGATGCCATCTTATTCGATTACTTAATGCCTTCATAACTTGTGGTGATGAATTTCTTCATAACTCCCATATTTCGGGAGTAATTTGAGAAAATGTGAAATTTTACTATGAAAATGAGTGTATCGAGCTCTCTCCCTCCTGATTCCGGGCTTGTTTCAAGTAGCGGTCTCTAATATCATAATGCTAATACTAAGAGCTATATTTAATACTAAGACACATAGTGCGCCAAATGTGCACTTTCTGGGATAAAGAGTGATGTTTATTTTATAACACAATTTTTTTATTTTTTGTTTATTTTGTTGATTAAAACCGTTTTTCTAAAGGTTTACCTTATTACAATAACATTTCTGAGCAGCCAATTAGAGAAGATATAAGCTAATTAGGATATATAATTAGGGACTTAAGGTTTACATATAAAACTGATGCACTAATGATTACTGATAAGAACATTGCTATTATTTAATTACTAAATGGCTCTTAATACACTAATTTAGCATGCATCATTTACTAATTATCACAATAACTAATTACCTTGCAATATTTAACAAAGGATACCTGGGATACCTGGATTTTATATAAATAGGTCACTATTAGTAACTTTAAAATCAGTGTTGATTTACACCTCGTTGTATCCAAGCTAATCTCGCAATGTATTTTCCAAATTTTAATACAAATCTTGATATTCACGTTGCTTTATGCGCACGCGCACATAAAGATTTACGCGACTTTAACTATTTGTTCAGTGTTTTAAAAGATAACAGTTGTGTTCAGTTATGTGAAAGTGCTGAAACAAGTTTAAAAGACTGGTGTCGTCGATTTTGCTACCGCATTTATGCAAAATGGACACAGTCTGGAAGAAGCACAGATAAGTTTCGGAAGAAACATGAGATTTGGCTACAGGCTGCAATTCAATGGCCGGAATTACAGAATGAAAATATGGAACCTTCTACAGAAAATATAAGTGACGTCATCGAGCCCATAATTTCTCCTGCTAAATCTGATGCTTCAACTTGTACACATCCTAGTCCTCGTAAATCTTTTGAGGACCTTAGTAACCGGCAAAAAAGAAGACGCACTGAAGATAGTCTTTCATGCAGCAGTAGCAGCGCTGAAATTATGTTTTCGGCCGAAAGGGCGCTTCAAAAGGCAGGACAAAGCGATACAGCTTATGTTATGAAATACTTGACGGAGAATCCAGAAGAGGCCTCAAAAATCAAAGCCTTCATTGAAGGTAAATCAATTCAGGTACGGGAAATATCCCCTTTGAAGGCATTGGCTCTTTATGTATCGATGAACTTATCGAAATGGCGCTATAACACTCTTCGGGATTTCAACACTCAAGAAGGAGCTCTTCAATACCCGAGTTACTACATGTTGGTTAAAGAAAAAATTAAGTGCTATCCGGCCAAAGAAGATCACACAGTTACAGAGAGCTCTGCAAAAATCAAATTACAAGCCTTGATGGATTTAACCTCAAGAAGACTTATTAGGTCGTTAGAAACCCCTGTTGATCCCAATCAACAGCTCGTATTGACCAGCAAATGGGGTTTTGACGGATCATCTAGCCAAAGCATTTATCATCAAAGGACGAGTGAAGATGAGCAAATCGATCTTGCTAGTAATTTTATGATTAGTCTTGTACCACTGCGGCTCGTCTCAAAAGGTGTAACAATTTGGGAAAACGAGCGACCATCTTCCACTTCATTTTGCCGGCCAATATTGTTTAAGTTTATAAAGGAAACCAAAGAAAATGTGCAGAGAGAGATGGCTGAAATCGAAGCAGAGATTGAAGCAATAACTCCATCCACCATCACTGATGGAATTAGTGTCAAACACCAACTGCTGTTGACAATGATTGATGGTAAAATTCATTCCATTATATCCAATACAGCAGCTTCAGTGTGTGACATATGCAAGGCTTGTCCTAAAGAAATGAATAATTTAGAGTTAATCAAAGATAAACACGCAAACGAGGACATGTATAAATATAGCTTAAGCACCCTTCACGCTTGGATTCGCTCAATGGAATGCTTATTACACATTTCCTACAAATTAGACATAAAATCATGGCAAGTAAGGGGTGATATAGCAAAAAGGCAAGTTGATGACAGGAAGAAAAGAGTTCAAGAGGCTGTAAGAAGAGAAACGGGCTTACTTCTCGATGTTGTGAAACAAGGCAGTGGATCCACCAACAATGGCAACTCGGCAAGGAGATTTTTTGAAAACTACACTAAATCTGCTGAACTGACCGGAATAGATGCTATGCTTTTAAGAAAAATCTGTGTGATCTTGCAGTGTATTTCATCAGGAGAGAAGATCAACGTAACTAAATTCCGAGAGTTCTGCTTTGATACTGCTAAGCTTTACGTGGAGTTATACCCATGGTATTATATGCCTTCTTCACTTCATAAAATTTTAATGCATGGGCCAGACATAGTTCAGAACATGTCAATTGTGCCCATTGGTTTTCTATCCGAAGAGGCATCTGAGGCTAGAAATAAAGATTTTAGAAAATATAGAGAGGGGCATTCTCGAAAGCATAGCAGTATCTCATGCAATGAAGATATTATGCACAATCTTTTACTGTCTTCTGATCCACTTGTTACAAGTATCCGTCCAAAAGGAAATAAGTTTGTAAAAAAATCTTCTTTTAAGGAATTTTATGAGCTTACGGATTCTGAGAAAAGTGATATCGAATTTGTTAACATAAATGATTTAGCGGACATCGATTCTGAATTTGAATTAATTGATGATGATGATGATGACGAAGATAATTAAATGATGTTATTGTTTTAAAATGTGTAACTTAGTAAATTAGAGCTTACATCTTAATTATTTATTGTACTTTTAATGAAACTAGGTAATTTATTATCAACTTACTTAAAAGTCATACTCTCATCAGTTCTTGTGAATATTTTTGTTAATATATATTTCTGTATATATATAATATATTTATAGACCTCTTAATAAGTCTGTCTGCGGTTTAAAGTAAATACAAATGGGGAAAAAACGTTTTTTTTTTTTAATTTTCATTTCCTTTTATCCCAGAAAGTGCACATTTGGCGCACTATGTGTCTTAGTATTAAATATAGCTCTTAGTAATAGCATTACGATATTAGAGACCGCTACTTGAAACAAGCCCGGAATCAGGAGGGAGAGAGCTCGATACACTCATTTTCATAGTAAAATTTCACATTTTCTCAAATTACTCCCGAAATATGGGAGTTATGAAGAAATTCATCACCACAATTTATGAAGGCATTAAGTAATCGAATAAGATGGCATCATTAGTTTGTCATAATTTTACTCTTATTTTTCGGACATGTCTACGTCCAACCGCTCCCATACATTCGTTCCACTGTGTACCGGTGTCCCGTCGCGCCAGCCTGCACAAGCCTTTACCTATGTGTGATTAGATGATACATTAAAAACTCGTGCTATATTCTGTTAAGCTCCGGTCTTAATACACGGGCCCTCAAAACTTAGTAAGTACCTACCACATTTAAAAATGCAATAACTTTTAACCGCTCAAGTCAGTAGGTACACATATTTTCGAAATAAAAAGGATTACAAAAATAATAACTTTTTTATATAAAAACATTATACTTTATAGTCGTAGTCGATAACCTTATTTTAAGGAATGGCGGAAAAACCTTTACAAACCAAAACACTTCTTTTGAAATTGCTCTCTTACTTTTGACTTTCAAATCAAATCAAATCAAACTTTATTTGTGAACATAGGTATTACAATAAAGGTGTTATGTATACAATACAGTTTAGTCGATCTCTATGTCCTACCAATGAAATTGGTGTACATACACTTTTTGCTCACTGACGAGTCTCGACTCTCACTATTCACTTCCGATGGAAGGTGAAGAGTGTACAGGCTGGTGGATCAGGTGAGCAATACATTCAAGTCAGCTTCACAGAATTAGTTCAAGAAAAATAGGTTAAGGAATAGTTCAGAAGTAGTTGGAGGCTCTGTACACGTGTGGATTGGCATCTCTTCAGAAGGTCGCTAGTGGCCATAGAAAATGGCACCCTGACTGGGGAAAGATATGCTCAAGAGATCCCTAATGAGGTATGCCGTATTTAGTCAATATGGGTGATGGATGACTGATGCAGGATAACGCCCGGCCACACACCGATCAAGTGGTACAAGAGTAAATTCAGGAGGTTGGTATCAACTTGATGGTTTGGCCACTAAGAAGTCCTGGGGGCCAACTATCACCTCCTATAGCAGTATTATTTCAATATTACTTCAGCGTGAGAAAGAGATGGAGCTATAAGTCATGTACAGCTCCATCACTTTCCCACTGTGAAGTAATATTATAATAATACTGCTGTATGAGGTGATGGTGGGCCACCATATCTCAATCCGATCGAGCACGCCTGGGTTGAGCTCGGCTCGGGAGGCTGGTCAGAAGCCGCAGACCACCTCCTATCACCCTCAGGGCCCTAATGGCCCTGATGGAAGAATGGGAGAATATTCCCCAACATGAGCTCCGAAACCTCGCCTTCAGTATGACAAACCGGCTCGAAGCTGTAATCAATATCAGTCATTAAAATGTAAATTTAAGGTGTAAAACATACTTATAAATGTTGTTTGAGTTTTTTGCCAGTAAGTTAAAAATGGCTATTTTTTAGTTTTTATCTTTTTAAGGGAAAAACGGAACCCTTATAGGATCACTTGTGTGTCTGTCTGCCTGTCTGTCTATCCGTCTGTCACAGCCGATTTGCTCCGAATCTACTGGACCGAACCATTAAAATTTGGTACACATATGAATTTTTGTGACCCAAGAACGGACGTGTAATTTAAATAAATGAATTTTGAATATGAGGGCCACTTTTGAGGGCAAATTAAAAATAATAAAAAATGTTTTGCAGTCTGTACCCTCCGTGACAAATAAAAAAAACCGGCCAAGTGCGTGTCGGACCACGCACAATGAAGGGTTCCGTAGTTGGGATTACTTGGGACGAATTTACTCCAAACCAAACTTAACATTGTAGTAGAAAAACCTGTTCTCCCATACATCGATATATGTATACCACGGTCAATTCTCCAACTGCAAATTTAAGTCGGTCGACTATAACTCGTTAACTTGTAAAGCCTAATTAGCCGTGATAGTTTTCCTTTTAATTTCATTAAATGTACTACTGCCATTAATTTTTTCACATCTCCATAAACAACCGTTTAGCTGGCAGGTCGGGGGACACTCAACTGTAACAAAAATTAGCGCTTTAATGCTTAATATTACGCAAGTGGATCCTTGAATCGAAAAGTGGTGTTCATAGACCTGCAATTTTTTTGTACGGCCTATCCAACGATACCCCACACTATGGGGTAGAAGAGAAAAAAAAATATCATCCCCAAATTACGTGCAAGGGAAGTAGGTACGCTAAAAAAAATGTTTTATTTGAGCACTTGGCGTGATTAATATGTATACCTATGCCAAATTACAGCTTTCTAGTACTAAGCGTCTCTGAGCTCAGTGGGGTCAGGCAGACAGACAGACGGAGACATGGCGAAACTATAAGGGTTCCTTGTTTACTACGGAACCCTAAAAAGGGCTTGTTGTGAGGATCTCAAATATATTTTTGTTATAATTTTAAAATAAATAGTTTTAATGTTTTTAAGAAAATTTATGAAAATTGACCATTCAGTAAATTTTCATCTTTTTTCCCCTTTGTCTCCGAAACTACCGAGCCTAAAATGTTTAAAAAATACAGAATATAGTTATTTACAGGAAAACCTATGAGAACCATCAATCAAACTTACATTTGAAGTTAGAATGTTGTATGGGAAAACGTTTTTCATCTACAATGTTAAGTTTGTTCTTGACTTAAATAATCTTGGGATAAAAAACATGGTAGATAACATATCCATTGTATGGAACACTCACCACGTTTTTTTAAGGACTTTTTTAAGTTAAAAACGTTATTAATGTATAATAAATATAATAATGAATAAACTTTAATTTCAAAGAAAGCTGATGAAGTTTTGTATATAACGTTTTTATTTTAACCTGTTAAGCCCCGCGCGACACCGATTCGGAGTCAAACAATAGAAAATCAATTGTCTCATTAGCCATCCTTGACCAATTAAAACTGTCTTCTATAGTTTAAGAAATTGCAATTTAAAAAGTGTGGTAATACGTTTTGAAGGTCAGTGTATTTAACGACAAACAACTGGGAATTTCTATTAGTTGCGTTGACTTTGCGTGTGTAAGAGAAAAGCGCGAGCGGCGAGCGTGAGCCGGGGCGCGCGCGCCGCTGCCGCTGTTGCGCAGACGTCTCCAACCACCTCTCTCTGTTTCACAACACGACCCACTTATTAGCCAGGCCGCCACACATAGCTGCACCCCCGCCACCGACACCTAACACACGCCAGACAAGCGCATACCAGTTGAACACATCGAAACTTTGGCATTAAGCAATGCTTACAAAACAATCCTTCAATATGATAGACCCTTGCGACATAATGACTTTCAAAATTAATACCAACTACGTATTACAAAACAATATCATTGAATATTTAGGACTGCTAAAACACTTGAACTGTTTCGACTGCGGCACGACAACGACCGCATGTGGTTTAGACAGATCGTACGAACGCCAAGGCGGTCGAGTTCTTGGCATTCTGTTAAGTCAACGAGTTTTCATTGGACGTAAGTTTTCAAGTTGGTAGGAATCGCCCATTTGTTTTCGAGATTCGTAATTCTAGTCGATGTGACTAACTCCGTAACTCAGCTGCTCCAGCAGCAGAAAGGTTAGACTCATCAGAAAACCCTAATCACTATACGCTATCCTGAGTAGGTACGTAACTCCAACACGGATCAAAGTGAAGAAGAATACCTCCGTCATCTCGTTGCTTTTCTTACTTTTCTTTTGGCCATTTACTATATACTTAGCCAACCTAGGTACATCTATAAACCGTAACATATCCATCCAATAACACGAATTATTGGATGGTTATGTTACGTTGGGAGTAGGTGGACCATAGATATCCGTGAGGTGGACCCACCTGCATAAGTAGCTACCGTAAAACGAAGTGAATAGGGATGCAGGGGTGAACCGGGACAAAACGTTGAAATAATACAGTTACTGCCAACAGAGAAGGTTAGTTAATAAATAGTAAACACATTAGAGTCCTTTTTGGAAACATACTAAATTATTTCAACGTTAAAATCCATTTTAAAGTTTCGTCTCTATTCACCCCCTTTTACGGTACTATGTCTTACTAAAGAGGCAAAGAGACGGTAAACAGAAGCACTCTAATAAGGATAATAAAGTTATGGATAACAAGATAAAGATTGATTCCAAGTTACAGTTCCAATAAACGATTTCCAAAAATGATTCGTAAGTTCTCAGAATAATAAGAAAATATAATACCATTCCTTAAATAGCAATATCGCAGAAAATATCTTTCGATAATAGGTATAGGCATTTTCCTTTTGATACGGATATTGTTTATCCGCCTCTAAAGATAACACGCTCTTACAGCTAAAACTAGAAGATAACGACTACCTAGCAGAACTATGCGTAGACACACATAGCATACAATGGTTTCGTGGTAATGATGTAATTTGGTAAACATTGGGTCAAGCGCACGGCGCGGCGCGGCGGCGCTTGCTGGCTGCTGGGAAGGCCAGGCCAGGGGAGTGCGCGGGCGCCACTCCGGTCACAAGCGGTCACTGGCCCACACATTCGTACATTTGCACCACACACGCACAGGTACTTCTCGTTAGGTTTTTGAGGGCTTGCCTTCGTTTTGTTATTTTTTGCTGTGTGCATTAAAAAAACACTACCTATCTATCTATCTATCTATCTATCTACAGAGATTAATCTACTTGTCGGCTTGTTTTATTGATAGCATTTCGGACAGCTACAAAATCGCAACAAAACTGTTTAAGTACCTATAAAAAGGATCCATGATTAGATTTAAGATAAGATAATTGGTTAGGTTCTTATAATCATTTATTTGTATTTAATTAATACACATAAGTACTTATTGTTTTATACTTATGTGTAAAATCCAGTAGGTATAATGCGTTTTTAAACAAGCATACTTACTTCGCAGATACCTAATTGGAAAATACTTGTAAAATAGTGAAAGTGATTACTTAGATAATTAAAAATGTAGATACGTATCCAAAACCTCACAAAACAGCCGCATTCCAGACGATCGCTTCTTGCACGCCCGATATTGTGAAAACTTTAGGTTGTGCACTTAGTGTAGATACAATAATGAGATATTAAAGACCTAACCTGACCGCTGAATCTCATTTGCGCGTACCCTGTGCAAGCTGATGGGATTGCAACACCCACTCAAATGTTAAATTGCGCATTCCTTGCGTCAGAGCGATAGGTTCGACTCGTTTGACTCGCCTGAAGGTGTTTTGTTTTCATACTCCATGCGTTTACATAGTTTGTTTATTGTAGCTGCATGTATTGAGCTAGGCTATAACAATACATACAATTTTCTATGGTGCGCTGAATTGTTTTATCACATGACTCACAGTTCCTACTGTTACATGTATGTGCCTCTAATCTATGCATAATAACTTATGAGTAAAATTATTATGTGAAGTACCTAATTAGCTGGTTTCTTTTTTCTAATACTCAGACTAGATAGACAGTTACAGTTTTGTAATACCTATGTAACTGCACTAAAACTTTATACATATTGGCGCCGATTCCATTGTTCACAAACTAAACTAAATTTAAGTTCAGTGCATCTTTTTCTTTCTATTTCATTACGAAGAGGACAGAAGATAAATTTTAGTTTAGTCCTGTCAAATTAATCAGCGCCTGTCACTACTCCATACAAGTTTAGACGTGATTAAAAACTTGCCTACTAAAATTACGTCAATTTACGTCAAGCGCTGATTAATTTGACAGCACTAAACTAAAATTGATCTTCTGTCCTTTTCTTAATGAAATAAAAAGAAAAGGATGCACTGAACTTAAATTTAGTTTAGTTTGTGAACAAGGGAATCGGCGCCAGTGTAGAGTAAACTGTTCTGCCTGTACAACTTTACAACATATAGTATGGTATATTTATCTGGCTACATGGATGGCTGGGGATTTTCCAACACCGTGCAGGGCCTCATCGAGGTTAGGTAGTGGTAGCCAATATAGAAGAGTTTGACTAATGGAGCTCGACTCCAACCACTTACATCTTGATTGTAGGAAACGGAAAGTGCGAAATTCCAAATAAACTCGCAAAAAATTACACACACGTATAATATCGAATGTTCACGACTGCGCCTGCACATTGGTCAATGAATTTGTGTCTAATTGATAAACAAGAGAGCAGCTGTGTTGAAAGCTATAAAACAGGAAAATATAGAAAACCATGCTGCGTAGAGGTTGAGTTTACACTCTAATCTAATTTATTTTCCTTGATGTGCAGTCTACCTGTAATAACTTTTTATCTACAAAAACATTGCTGCCAATAACAAGATAAGAAATTAAAATCTGACCCGTGTCTACGATTCTAAAATCAGGTTTTGTTATATTTTATTCTTTGTTTAGCCTTTAGAACATTGTCACCCGGCTTTGCGGCGTGAAGGCTAACTAGATACATTAGGACTCTATAAACTAGGAAATAAAATCCGTCACTAATCATAATTAACCATATCAGCTCTGCTGTATATTAGTTTTTTAGAAAGCATAGGAATAATTAAACTGACGGAAGGTTAACTTATTACCTATGCGCCAGACTGGATTTAAGCCACACGCATTAAAGACTTCTTTAGATAGAAGAAGATTACAATACTCTTCGTATCTGGCGTCCTGTAAGATTAATTGAATAATTATTTGACTTAATCGCTGTCTCATTTTGAAGCGGTTCAAAAATCTCTAAAGACGAGTGTTTCGTGAAAAAAAAGCAATGCAGCCGTGGGTGTCAGTGGCCCCAAGCCGACCGCAGTAGCGGCGAAATTCCACGCTCCGTCTGACGCACACCGCATAGTAAGCAGTTGGATGTGACCTCGAAAAAGGATTCTATCGTCCAGTTCCGATTACATCTACTTAGGTACCTACCTGTCACAATTTTCACAATTGAGAAAACTTTTGTTTTTCTTCAAAACCTACCCGCAAATTGTCGTAGCTAACGACTAATTTTGAAGTTGGTTAGAAAAACTGCAGAGGAACCCTCAATATAAGTATAACGGTTTGTCTAGCAATAGCAAATTCAAAAATTAGTCGATACTGACGCCTCAGCACCTCGTGTGTTAGTAGTTAACATACTGATTAATGGATATAACAATCAATATACCTTATGATAAATGAAATCATGGATTTAACTCTATGTACCTAGTCATTGACACTCTTACCAGGAGGTAGGTAAGTATATCTATTTTACCACCATGTATTTCACACATGAAGTCATGACACTCATAAGCATTATTTCTAAACAAACTAAATAGGTACCACTTGCCTTAAAACATAAAAAGAGTACATACGTACATACATGAAAAGAGTAAAACAAAGAAAATTGCGTCCTCCAGCAAGTACTTACTTGGCGGAGGATGCGATTTTCCGACATGTATTGTGTTGCGATCGGGCTCCGGACTGGAGTTCAGCAAATATTCCTACCTGAGTTCGTATCTACACTGAAGCTTGTGAAGTGGACACGAAAGATCATAAAACCGCGTTTAAGATAGCTAGGTACTAGTACCTAATCAACATCAAGTTCAAGACTACCAAAAGAAAGGAAAACTAAAGCAACCGCATCAAGGTAACGAATTCGGAAGTATCTACCTAAAGTCGAATTATTATAATTCACTGGAGTAATCTGACGTGTGCTAGCTGTCACTTTGTGTAATAAAATGGTCATATTTATTGTAATGGTGATCGTTTAGTTAATTCGATCTATATAAGTTTAAAATCAATCTATAATAATAAGCTTAAAAGTCTAGAATACAATAAATATGACCATTTTATTACACAAAGTGACAGCTAGCGCATGTCAGATTAAGTACCTACTCCAGTGAAATAAATATCTCGAATTTACTAAGACATTGGCGCCGATTCCCTTGTTCACAAACTAAACTAAAATTAAGTTCAGTGCATCTTTTTCTTTCTATTTCATTAAGAAAAGGACAGCAGATACATTTTAGTTTAGTCCTGTCAAATTAATCAGCGCTTGACGTAAATTGACGTAATTTTAGTAGGCAAGTTTTTAATCACGTCTAAACTTGTACAGAGTAGTGACAGGCGCTGATTAATTTGACAGATCTAAACTAAAATTTATCTTCTGTCCTTTTCTTAATGAAATAGAAAGAAAAAGGCGCACTGAACTTAAATTTAGTTTAGTTTGTGAACAAGGGAATCGGCACCAATGTAGAGGCTGTTCACAATATAGGATGATATTGATTTCTTTACAATGTTTAGGTATTATGATTATGAATAAGGGAATGCTGTTCGAGCATTCGCCTTGAACAGGCTTCCTGCAGATCGGTGCGCCTGCGCCACGCCCGCGCGCCCGCAGTGAAGGGGCTTGCAGCTCTTTGTTCCTAACAGAGAAATGTTGCGAAACTGGTCTTTGACCTTTTATTTATTATGGCACGTATATTTTAAGAAGTAAGGGGTTGTGGAATATTGTTTCGTAAGTTTATTTTGTTTTGTCTGTTTAGAATTAAAAAAAATACATATTTAGTGTGTTATGTAGGTACTAAGGCACGTTAAGTGCGTGTCGGACCACGCACAATGAAGGATTCCGTAGTTGGTATGAATAGGGTCTTACACTCATTTTTGAAAAGTGTCTTAATTAAATTCTATAATGCTATTAATATGACCCAAAAAAAAAATCACAAAATTGTTATTCAATCGATAAGTGCCATTAAAATGCATTTAAATTTTACATTTTCAAATTTTGCGCGTAGTTTGACGAAAACGCTGGACGCAGTGGACGCCATGTTGCTCTGTGGTCATGACGTCACTTGGCTATGTAAACAAATGCGCTGATCTATTATCCAACTATCAGTTGACAGTTGAAACGTTTTAGTTTACATAGCGGTATGACGTAATAACATGGCGGCTACTATTTCATGGTGTTTTTTAACAGATTAAAAAAACTGAAAACGTTGAATTGAATTTTAAAATTTATTTTGTTATTTTATGAACTAAAACTAACATTTTCCGACTCCTTTTTGCCTAAACTATCTCAATAATCTATTTATATATTTTTTTTGTATATAGTAAAATACCCTATTGTTCTCCCATACATCGCTATACGTCACAGTCAATTCTCCAACAGTACCTACATGTAAGTATGTAATCGCAAAAAAAATGTGATAAAACTACAAATTAACGATTATTGGATTTTTAGAGTTCCGTAGTGAACAATGTTTGGCATAATTTGGCATAGCCTATACATATTAATCACGCCGACAAAGAGCTAAAATAAAATCTTGAAAAAAATGTTTTTTTAGGGTACCGCCCTTGCACGTAATGTGGGGATGATATTTTTGTTCTCGTCTACCCCATGGTGTGGGGTATAATTAGATAGGCCGTTCAAAAATGTAGTGGGTCTGTGAACACCACTTTTCGATTCAAGGATCCGCTTGCGTAATATTAAGCATTAAAGTGCTAATTTTTGTTAGAGTCAACTGTCCCCCCCACCCCTGCCAGCTACATGGTTGTTTATGGAGATGTGAAAAACGTCATGGCAGTAGTACATACATTACCTCTGTCGTGTGGTCGAGGCCTATTTGACGGACAGGGCCGTCATCTACCCCGGTCACCAGGGAGTGTGGAACCGGTAAGAGATGTCGTGCGGTGTCCCACAGGGATCGGTCCTGGGGCCGCATCTGTGGGACATCGGATACGACTGGGTGCTGCGCGCCGACCTCCCTAGCGGCGTCAGCGTAGTGTGCTACGCTGACGACACGTTGGTCCTGGCGCAGGGGAGGTCGCACCAGGCGGCGGCCGAATTAGCGGCACGCGGGGTTGCGACAATCGTCGAAAGGATCCGGCAATTGGGACTCGAGGTGGCCCTGCACAAGTCCGAGGTCATGTGTTTTCATGGTCCTCGGAACGCGCCACCGTTGGGGTCCCAAATAACGGTAGGAGGGGTTTCTATCGGCGTCGAGTCGACGATGAAGTACCTGGGATTCGTCCTCGACAGCCGGTGGAACTTCGTGGAGCATTTCCGACGTTTGGCTCCCAAACTGGAGCGGGCGGGCGCTGCATTGAAGCGGCTCCTGCCCAATCTAGGGGGTCCAAACGCCTCCTGCCGGAGGCTCTACGCGGGGGTCGTGCGGTCCATGGCCCTCTACGGGGCTCCTGTATGGGCGCGCTCTCTGGCGCTGCGGCCAGCCCGCCGGTTGAGCGCGGCCCAAAGGGTCATGGCCATCCGGATGATCCGGGGATACCGCACGGTCTCCTGTGAGGCAGCGAGCTTCCTTGCCGGATTGCCGCCATGGGATCTGGAGGCAAAAGTCCTCGCGCACGTATGGGAGTGGCGCGAGGAGGCGAAACGCCGAGGCGTAAGTCCGTTGCCGCGAGAAATCGCGGCACAACGGACGGAGCTCCGGCGGGATCTCATGGCGTCATGGAAAGTACGGTTGTCGCAACCCAGTGCTGGGCACGCCACGATTGCGGCGATAAGTCCCCTCTTTGAGGAGTGGCTGGAGAGACGCCACGGCGTCCTCACCTTCCGCCTGACGCAGGTCCTCACCGGACACGGCAGCTTCGGGAGGTTCCTGTGTCGGATAAGGCGGGAGGAAACGTCCGGGTGTCACCACTGTGTGGATCGCCCGGAGGACACGGTGGAGCATACGGTGGAGGTCTGCCCGGCTTGGGCAGAGCACCGCCGTGTCCTCGTGGAGGCGATCGGCGGCAGAGACCTCTCGCGTCCGGCCCTGGTTCAGGCCATGGTACGGAGCGAGAGGGCATGGGCAGCCGTCACCTCCTTCTGCGAAGCAGTAATGCTCGCTAAGGAGGAGGCGGGACGGTTGAGGGAAAGGCAAGTTTCGCGCATTCTCGCCCCTAGCCGCCGCAGGAGACGCCCAGGGCGTCGGGAATCCCGGGCGGATTTCCGGCCACCGTAGGCGCGGGCTTGCGGACGGTAGGCAATGGGTAGCTCACCGTCCGGTAAGGACCAGGCCCGGGTCAACGGCGCGTTGTATTCCACGCGCGCCTCAAAGAGATGTCGTCAGCACATAATATAGTAGGGGTCCACTAGGGCCGATGCCTGCCGGGGTCGCGGGAAGGTACTTATGGGTCACCGAGGCCCCCGCAACACAGGCAACAGGAAGGAATACGGGTGGGTTTTAGTCAGTAAGAGTCTGACACACCCTCCCGCTCCGCCCAGAGCGGGAGAAGTTATTTGATGATTTACCACCCTCAAAAAAAAAAAAAAAAGTAGTACATACATACATATGTATAATGAAATTAAAAGGAAAACTATCACAGCTAAGTGGGCTTTATAAGTTAACGAGTAATAGTCGGCCTACTTAAATTTGCAGTTGGAGAATTGACCGTGGCATGTATTGATGTATGGAAGAACATGTTTGTCAACTACAATGTTAAGTTTGTTTTTGAGATAAATTCATCCCAACTTCCCAACTACGGAACCCTTCATTGTGCGTGGTCCGACATGCAATTGGCCGGTTTTTTTACTTAACTTGTGCTGTGAGATCTTGCTTATTGCCAAATTTCGTGATTTGATTCTATCGTCTAGCCGGAGGTTGACTTCGGAAAAGATCTTTAAAAACAAGCTAGAGGGTAGGTCGAGATTTTGCACATGTACAATTGTACCTTACCTATTAGTACTAAAAACGAAACCCTTTTAGGAGGAAATCAATACCTATGACTTAGACGGGTAGTACCTACCCATAATAAACATAAATTATTGCACAATAAACCGTTCGGTTTTACAAGGGGTCGTTCGACTACTGATCCGGTGTGGAACTTTTAGGACATATTTATAATGCATGGGAAGATAAACGCGATGCATTGGGCATCTTTTGTAATTTGTCCAAGGCATTCGATTGCGTTCTTCACGAAACGTTAATCAGGAAACTCCGCCACTACGGGATCCGGAACACCGCTCTGGATCTTCTTACTTCATACTTGAGTAATAGGATTCAGAGCGTTGACGTTAATGGGAAAAGATCTCCCGGATCTATAGTAACGATGGGAGTCCCACAGGGCTCAATTCTTGGTCTTATTTACATTAATGATTTGCCATACCTCATAAAGGATAATCATGAAATAGTGTTGTTTGCGGATGACACTTCACTTTTGTTTAAACTTAAACGTCAGCAGCTGGTTACTGACGATGTTAATAGTGCGAACTCAAAAGTAGTTCACTGGTTCAATGTTATTCTTAATGAAAAAAAAACCAAATGCATTAAGTTCACGCTACCTCACGTTAGGCAGGTGAAAACGAATGTGTTGATAAAGGGCGAAGAATTGAACCCTGAAGATAGCACAGTATTCTTGGGCTTAACTTTGGATGCTAAGCTTCAGTGGGGTCCACATATAAATTGTCGAAAAAGCTAACCTCCTCAGCATACGCTGTTAGAAAAATTCGTAATTTAACTGATATAGAGACAGCCCGTTTAGTGTACTTTAGCTATTTTCATAGTGTAATGTCGTACGGTATTCTGTTGTGGGGAAATGCCGCTGGCATTCAGACTATCTTTGTTTTGCAGAAAAGAGCTGTTCGGTCAATTTATAAATTAAGTCCGAGACACTCTCTCAGAGAGAAATTTAAGGAGATTAATGTAATGACTGTGCCCTCTCAGTATATTGTTGAAAATCTTTTATATGCCCATAAAAATATAAAATTGTTTAAAAAATACAGTGATATCCATAATATAAATACTAGGACCAAACACAAATTTGTTGTACCTACAACAAGGCTCAAGAAAATAGGTGGTTCATTCAGATTTCAGTGTATACGTTTTTATAATAAACTTCCAAGCCACGTTCAAGATCTAAGCCTTAATAAATTCAAATCATTTATTAAAAGTAAGTTGTGCCAGAAAGCCTTCTATACCGTTAAAGATTATATTGAGGACAAAAAGGCTTGGGATTAAGCTGCTCCAATTATTGCATACTGAAGCTTTTATTTTATTTATATACCATTTTGACATATTTACTTTGCGGAGTTCAATATACTGTTTGAAACTTAATATTTACTTGTAAAATATTATATTGTTTTCAATTATTGTGAATGTGAAGCCTATGTGGGTCATTGTTGTTTTTTTTTTTTTCTCATTTAGTATTAATCATGGTCTGGCAGTTTGAGTAATTTATGCGGCCTAACCAAATGTTCTTTCTTTGGTATCGTTCGTCGAATCGTTGAGCTCCTTAAGTTCTGAGTTGAGCTGCACGATTACTGACAAATGCGTGCACTGACTGGACAGGTCCACTCAATCTGTGTGGTTCTTTCCTCAAAAGGACCATTTCAGACACCAATCTACATGGCCTTCACATGATCTGACCAAGATTATGTCTGGACTTTAAAGGAGACTGTGACCTCTGAGTTTGTTTCGGCCTTTCTTCTCAGAGTAGTCAGATAGGAAACGCCGACCTCATCTAGCTTTATTTTAAAAATATGATTGACGTGTAAAAGTGTTTGTACACACCTACTTACAGAAAATAAATCATTTATCATTTATTTATCATTTATCATAGGTATTGATTTATTTGCGAGTATCAAAATATGTTTTTTGAGCTCTATGTGACTGTAGGTAGACCTACGTTTTTGATATTAATTTCAACTTGACACCTCCACTCGTTTCTGATAAAAAGGGTCTTGACAGTCAAGCAGACAGATTCGACGGACGAACAACGAAGAGATCCTATATGGGTCTCGTTTTTTCCTTTTGAGGTACGGAACCCTAAAAAGAAGGAATTTCTATAGGTAAGATATTTAAATGGAATTTCATGTGCTTGCTGATAGTACTAACAGGTAAGGTACAACAGACTGTACATGTGCAAAATCTCTACCTACCCTCCAACTTGTTTTTAAAGATCTTTCCCGAAGTCAACCTCCGGCTAGAAGATAGACTCAAATTAGCATAGGTACCTATATGGAACTATATTAGGTAAGTTTCAGAAATTTCAGACATTCTTGTAGTGCAAAATCAAATCCATGTGTTACAACAAAGCGGCCAACGAATAACTACCTACTTAATCAATAATTACATAAAATTAAGTAAGTATACTGTGTGTGGTAAATTTTAAGTTGTTTGATGATCCAACCCAACCGGTTTCTGTGTTGCCGACGAGATCGAAAGTTCATTCCATGACATTTTGGACTGGACAGAGATTTACCTATAGTCAGACTAAACCTACATTTTGCCAGTTATGTTTAAGTCCCATGTACTTATCTAGAATCCTACGTAATTTAGTGAAGTCCAGCCGTGGCGCGTGGGCAAAAATGTCGAACTTCCATAAAAACTTTCACTTCAATTCCGTTTTTGGGTTGAATTTTCAAAAACCCTTTCTAAGTTTTAAGCCTCAGTCTGCACGAGCCTTTAGGCTGTGCGTCGTTCATCAGTGAATAAATTTCACTAAATCGTTAATCAGCGATAAAAGTGATCCGTTCTTTAAAACTAGTGGGGTAAACCGTAAACCATACCTACCCAAAATGGGGCGAACGGTTAATGGTACATTTAGGGATTTAGAGGGATGTGTGGTGTTACGCAAATAGATAGAATAAGAATGAGGAACTCCTATAGTGACACCCACTGAAAGAAAACTTGTGTGGAAATCGGTTGTCATGGTATGGGCATGTGATGCCATGCAGAGGAATGAGAAAAATGTTGTCAGGACAGTTCAAATTATGAATGTGAATGGCTATTGGAGTAGGGGAAGACCAAAGAAACGATAGAATAGAATAGAATACTCTACTGAGATGATGAACGATGGATGATGGATGGACTGTGTGAAAGATGATATTGTAAGAAAGGGAGGGATTACCGGGACGACGACTAATAAAGAAGTATGGAAGAAATGTTGCGCCGACCCCAAATAAATTGGAATAAGGGCAAGAGAATGATGAAACAGGATTTTGTAACAAATATTTGTGAAAAATGGCGTGTGGATTTTTCCTTGCTACCGACTCGAAGCAGCCTAATAAATTAAAATTAAAATTATTATTAAAAATATAAAAACAGTTTTATTATATGAACCCAAATTAATATTAATTTGTTGACAGAAATAAATAATTTGATGAAAAATAATGTTAATTTACTTATCTCAATTCTTTTATTTGTTTATTTACAGTTTATACCTTTATCACAGAATCAGGAATAAAAAAAAAAAACAAGTGCACGTTGGACCACGCACAATGAAGGGTTCCGTAATTGGGATCAATTTATCCCAGCAGGCTTAGCATGACACTCTCTATTTCTTCGAAGTATAGACACGGTTCTTTCTATACCAAGTGACATTTCGTTTCTCAGTTTTTGACATCTCACCGTAGAAATCCCTCTACAATCTGTCATCTTGTCTTTCGTTTCTAACTATCTTTGTCTAGGTCCTTTTTAATGTAGAAAGATTTCTACGGCGGGATGTCAAAAAAGGAGAAACGAAATGTCACTTTGTATGGAAAGAGCCGTGTCTATTCTTCGAAGAAATAGAGTGTCATGCTAAGCCTGCTGAAGTAGTTGAAAAACATGTTCTCCCATACATCGATAAACGTCACGGTTATTCTCCAACTGCAAATGTAAGTTGGCCGTCTGTACGTGTAACGTAGCCTACTTAGCTGTGATAGTTTTCCTTTTAATTTCGTTATAAAAAAAATCTTGGCAGTAATTTATAGGTTATTATATATATTACTGCCATGATTTTTTTTTTACATACCCATTAACACCACACTGACCTCCCGTACTCGACGGCGAGTACCTCCGCGAGCTAGATTAAAAAGATACTCCCCTCGTCCCTTGAACCCGCCCGCCTGCGCGGAGCAAGTTAATTCAAATAATTTCCCCAATCCCCATTAATAATATAACACAGATACGACAAGTCCCCGCTTGCTCAGTAATCGGTAGCGCCCTAATCCTAGGTTCGAGTCCCACTATGGGACGCTCTTAGCTGTGCTACCTAAACTCTAATTAAACTAGGTGAGAGGCCCTTCTGGCCCCACCGAAGCCCGGTAAATCAGTCGAGGACCCCCGAGGGACCACTGCATAAAAACCAGTATTAAAAAAAAAACACAAAAAAAACTATTTAGCTGGGGACACACTTGACTATAACAAAAATTTGCACTTTAAAGCTTAATATTTTTGAACTGCCTATCCAACGATAACCCCATACCATGGGTTAGACGAGAAAAAAATATATCATCCCCACTTTACGTACCTACAAGAAAATCTTCTTAGAAAATCAATAACTGAACTAACTAGCAAGTTAAGCCAAATTACAGCTTTCTAGTACTAAGCGTCTCTGAGCTACAGTGGGGTCAGACAGACAGACAGACGGACATGGCGAAACTATAAGGGTTCCTTGTTTACTACGGAACCCTAAAAAGCGTACACCATTAGTTTCAGAAAGATCAATAAGTTTCTAGATGATTAATTAAACATTAATAATAATATCTAAATAATAAATCTATTTATATTCAGGCAACACATACCCTTAAATAAATACCTTAACCTAAACATACATATTTTTATTGTAAACAAAACTTGTGTTAATAAAAAAGACTTTTTTTTTGGGTGGGAAATCATCAAATAATTTCTCCCGCTCTGGGTGGAGCGGGAGGGTGTGTCAGACTCTTACTGACTAAAACCCACCCGTATTCCTTCCGTTTCGTCTCGGTGCGGTGACCCTTTAGTACCTTCCCGCGACCCCGGCAGTATAATAAAAAGACTATGTCATGTACGAGGGTGACACTGAAAGTACAGAGAAAATCAAAAACTGAACAAACTAGCAAGTTCTTAGATTTTATTATATCTTTTCAAAATAGTGTCCATTTACATATCTCGTCGGCGTCGTCTAGTGTCTATCATCATCGTCTCTTCGACGGCATTTTGACACGCCGCCACTGCTTGCTCTGCGTCCACAAAACGTTTTCCTCGAAGTTTTTCTTTTATTTTCGGAAATAAATAAAAATCGCAAGGTCGGGGCGGGTGACCCAATAATTCCACGTCTGACGTCGCCAAGTAGTCGATTGTTTGCTTGGCGGTGTCCGACGAGGCGTTGTCGTGGTGACGGAGGATCCTACTGCGAGATCGTTTCTCCCGAACTTTTTGCAAGACAAGTGGCAAACAATTGTTAGTGTACCACCCTGCAGTAACTGTTTTTCGATCCTCTAAAACAATTGTTGCGTAATGACCTGTCCTTCCGAAGAACGAGGCCACCATCTTTTTTCCCACGCTTCGACTGAGAAGTTCACTCTGGTTCACACGTTCACTTTGGTTGGCTTTCCTCGGAAGGAAACACCCAGACAGCAGACTGTCTCTTAGTTTCAGGATCAAAACAATAAATCCAGCTTTCGTCACCCGTAAGTATGTCGAACACAGCATTTGAGTCACCTCCGTTAAATCTTTGAAACATTTCACGACACCAATCAACACCACGGAGTTTTTGGGCCTCTGTCAAATTATGAGGTATCCACCGGGCACAAAGTTTCCTGACCGCTAAATATTCATGGAGGATTTTATGCACTTGACTCATACCGATGCCGAAGCTTGTCCGAATCTGCTGATAAGTCACTTTTTCAGTCTCTATCATACGCCGCACAACACTGATGTTAACTTCAGTCGTCGCCGTAGAAGGCCGTCCCTCACGCAGATCATCGGTGAGATTAGTGCGACCACGTTTAAACTCATTAAACCAGTTGTAAACAGTGGCACGAGATGGGGCTTCATCGTGAAAGGCCAATCGAAGTCTATCATAACTTTCTTGTTGACTTAAATGACACCGAAAGTCATAAAAAATCATAGTAAGAAAATTTTCTCGCGTTAAATGCATACTGACGCTGAACAAATGACACAATAGGTAATATTGGCAAAGAGTTCCATTTTCAAAATTGGAACTGTTCTTTTTTATATCGTTTACAAGTGGCCAGTTCTAAAAACTCAGTGTCGCCGTCGTAATATGTATCCATGTCACATTACAGCTTTCTCTGAGCTACAGTGGGGACAGACAGACAGACAGACGGATATGGCGCAACTATAAGGGTTCATTGTTTACTACGGAACCCTAAAAAGGCATAAAGGCTGAAATTAAAAAAAAAACACGTACATATCTCGCTAGCTAGCCAGCTAATGATGCTATTTAAAGCTGCATTGTGAACCTACAAACGGTGCATGACGAGCCAGTTTTCGAGCAAGTGTGTCAGTTTCTGACTGACTAACTGACTGACATATCGACACATGAAAATTGACCTTTTGATTTTGTGTGTATGTGGTGGGTTCTATACGTAGATTAGTGAAAATAACGTAGATAAGCACATAGAATTTTATAACGGTTTTCCTTGACAATACAGAAAAAATAACAGAGATGACACACATCATGTTCCTAATAAACATATTAATACATCCGTCATCTCCCATACCAGCTAGTCTGAGCAACGCTTGCAAACCTCTTCTTAACACTCTTCCTCAACCGTTTCCCTCTGAATCACTCTTGCACATCCATATCCTTACGACAAAACTCATGCTTACTCTTAGGCACAGGTTTCATCATAATGTCAGCGACCATCACATTTGTTGCGAGATATTTCAATTTAATAATCTCCTTCTCTAAGGTCTTTCTAACGAAATTATATCGTAAATCGACATGCTTAGTCTGCTGATGGTGCACTGGTTTTGTGCTATGGCCATTGCTGACTGACTATCCGTAAACTGTCTGTAAACTGTGATAGCCTTTTTTTTTTTGTGTATACCAGTTTCTCCAAGAACCTTCTCAAAAATATGGCATCACTAGCAGCTTCCGATAAGCTGACATATTCAGCCTTTGCTGTTGATATGGCTATGCTTCTCTGCTTAGCACTCTGCCATGACACTGCTCCTCCTGCCAATGTGAAAACATTTCCGGTATAAGACTTTCTAGCTATTATATTCCCTCCATGATCAGCATCAGAGAAAACTTGTATCTCTGTACTACAGGCATCATTTAAGTACACGAGTCCCATGTTCTTAGTACCTTTAAGGTACCTTAGAATCGTCTTGGCAGCACTCCAATGAATCTCTTCATAGCAGTTGGTGAACTGACTCATAATATTCACAGCATGAGCCATGTCTGGTCGCGTACACACAGCCAAGTATATCAGTGATCCTATCAACTCTCTGTAAGGTATTTTGTCACTGGGTGCGTGTGAGCCCTTTTGCTTATTGAAATGTTGACCAGGTACTGCAGGTGTAGCAACTGTCTTGCAGTCCTCCACGCCAAATCTGCATAGAAGCTTCTTTATATACTCTTCTTGGTTAATCTTTATGTGGCCATTCTCTTGCTTTAGCCGCATCCCTAAAAATAATTCAGCTTTTCCTAAATCTTTCATTTCGAATTTGGACTTAAGTTCTTTCTTGACCTTACTCTTGCATTGTTATAAAAGATTAGGATATCATCAACATAAACTGCGAGTCATTCTCGATTCGCCTGCTTTAGACACATGGTTCATTCTTGCAACGGTGGAAATTCAGACTCTCTAGCTCTGAATGAAGTTTAGAATGCAATGAACGTGGCGCCTGTTTTAGTCCATAAAGAGATCTCTTCAATAAGCATACATGGTCTTCCTTGCCTTTCTCTTCGAAATATGATGGTTGACGCATGTAAACCTCTTCATTTAAATTCTCATTTAGAAACGCTGTCTTCACGTCCGTGTGATTTAATTGCAGATTCATCTGCGCTGCTAGCGCTATTAACAGCCTCAAAGAGCTATGACGCACAACAGGGGAGAACGTCTCATCAATATTTTCTCTGTCTGAAGCCTCTTGCAACCAAACGAGCTTTATATCGAGTCTTATTTCCCGCCTCCTTTTTGATTCGGAACAATCATTTTGAATCAATTACGTTGCGCGCTTGGTTTGGCTCTACCAACACCCAGATTTGATTTTTCTTTAATGTTTCCAGCTCCTCCTGAATAGCAAATTTCCACTGTTTTGCATCTTTTCTCGACAGTGCCTCTTTAACTGTTAGTGGATCTCTTTCTTCCATTATCGCCTCATAGGTGATATGATTCTTAACTCCACAGGCTTTCTGTTCCTGAGTGGGTATATTCTCTCTTCTACTACAGGTATTGTTTCAACAGGTTGCTCTTCCTCCAGCCTCTCTTCAAATGATGTCCACTGTTGATCTTCCTATTCCATGAATTCATCGTCTCTAATAACATCCGTGTGATCTCTATTACGTTGAAGGTCGGTCTCTTCTTGATGAACAACTGGTCTCTCTTCATCATTCTCTAGATGAATTGTTGCAGTATTTCTTTCTTCTTCAGTCTTAGTCAATTTATGGTTCATCTGGTTTTTGAAAAATGCCTCATATCTCGCGCTATGCAGCTCTCCATTCATAGGGTTGACTAATCTGTAACCTTTCGATTCTTCACAGTATCCTACAAATACTAGTTCTTTACTTCCCGCATCCCATTTAGTTATCTTTTCATCTGGGATATGCATAAAGGCTCTGCAACCAAACACACGAAGATTAGACAAATCACTCAATCAAATTTATGGTCACTCCAAACCTCCTCGGGTGTTTTGTTCTTCATTGCGATGGTGGGACTCCTGTTTTTTCAAATAAACCGCTGTATTTACAGCTTCAGCCCAGAATCGAACGGGAAGACCTGCTTCTTGAAGCATTGTTCGTGCTTTTTCCCCTATGGTACGATTGGCTCTCTCCACCACACCATTTTGTTGAGGTGTGTAAGCAATCGTAAGCTGGTGTTTAACACCGTGGTCTCTCAAGAACTCATCAAACCTTTTATTGCAATATTCGCGCCTATTGTCGGGGCTTCTTACCTGTCTGTGTCTCAGCAAAACTCTTGAACGGCTTCATCTTCTCAAAGGCTTCTCTCTCTTCTCTTTTGCTTTATAAAGAATACGAAAGAATTACGCGAAAAATCATAAATAAAAGTAATATAATATCTAAACCCTCCAAAAGAATTCTCACTCATTGGTCCACTGATATCCGAATATACCAATTCTAATAGACTTTTGGCTCGCGTGGCTTTATTACTGTCAAACGGTTGCCGCTATTGTTTTCCCATTAGATGAGCTACACAGTCTAATTTATAACCGGTGACCGATTTTTGTAGGAGAAAAGTAGAACATACTGATTGTTATAGTGCAATTGTGTATAGAATTTGAATCGGCCCGTTAATCGGCTCTACAAAAGTCTGACGTGTCCTATCCTTGATCGTATCCTTTCTTAAATAGCCTGAGTTGCTTATGGCTCATTAAAGCACTAGGTAGTTAGATTGTGTTATACCATACTTAGGTAGGAATGTACAATCACGTCAATCTATTCTAGGTTCATAATAGGAGTTTATTTTAGGTACCTACGTATAACCTACGATTTAACAAATACTTTCCTAGGCAGATATTGAACACGGATATAGGTAACGAACCAAATCAAATAATATAGGAATTCAACATTTAAATTTAGCAAATGTAAAAGTCAAGATTCAAGGTGAGCAGGTAGTGACGGGACAATTCCAGTTGACTCTACTGCTTTATAGCCATTTTATGTATATTTAGATTGGACAGTGGACATTATCTGCAGTGTGATAATGTAAAATTTGACATATCAATAACAAGTCTTAGAAAAAAGTCATAGTTCAAGAACAAAAAGCTATAAAACTTTATTTTCGTACCGTTGTGTACCGGTTATATTTTTTTAGGGTTCCGTAGTAAACAAGGAACCCTTATTTTAGTTTCTCCATGTCCGTCTGTCTGTCTGTCTGTCCTCACTGTAGCTCAGAGACGCTTAGTACTAGAAAGCTGTAATTTGGCATAGATTAATTAATTAATAATTATAATTAATTAATTAATATTAATTAATTACATATTAATTACGCCGACAAAGTGCTGAAATAAAATCTTGGAAAAACATTTTTTTTAGGGTACCTCCCATGCATGTAAAGTGGGGAGATATTTTTTTTCTCGTCTACCCCATAGTATTAGATATCGTATGTATCGGGTATCGTTGGATAGGCCGTTCAAAATTATTTCCGGTCTGTGAACACAACTTTGAGATTCAAGGATCGGCTAGCGTAATATTAAGCACTAAGTGCTAATTTTTGTTACAGTTAAGTGGTTATTTATGGAGATGTGAAAAAAATCAAGGCAGTAGTACATATAATTAAATTATGAGGAAAACTACCACAGCTAAGTGGGATATACAAGTTAACGAGTAATAGTCGACCAACTTAAATTTGCAGTTGGGGAATTGACCGTGGCATATATCTATGTATGGGAGAACATGTTTTTCAACTACAATGTTAAGTTTGTTTTTGGGATAAATTCATCCCAACCTCTCAACTACGACACCTTCATTGTGCGTGGTCCAACACGCACTTGGTCGGTTTTTTTTTTAATATGTGAAGATTCATCTAAAACGAAGCTAAGTTTGAGTAAATCTCTATGGTATTAAGACACCCCCCCCCCCCCCCCCCCATGTTACAGCAAAATAGCAAACGCCTGTGCCTTGCACTGCGCTTATTTGCTCTAGCACACTTTCATATGACGCGGTTTATTAGTCCTGCATATTATTACCCTTTAACTAAAAAATCGTTTCGTACCATCACAGTCCTTCCAGTTCGTAATGATTCATAACTACCGCGTTTGTATTCGTCACCAGTGACATCTGTATTTGAGAACTGAAAGCTCGTCAGAGATGGCAGCACACTAGCACAGTCGTCCGTCTACAAACCGCCATTATTTTGTTTATGTTTACTTTTGTGTCGATCTCAAATTAAACGACGAGCTAAGGACAGGGGAAGCGTCTACCACTGGTAAAAATGTAGCTGTAGTGTAAAAGTCAATAAATGATTAATGCAAAATAACGTAACATAACATAACATCACGCCTTGTTTCCTCGAAGGGTTGGGCAGAGGTGTAACTACCTGTAGCACACCCACATTTCGCCAGTTATGTTTAAGTCCCATGTAATAGTGGGCGAGCCTATTGCCACCAACCGGGCACAAATCCAGACTCCGGGCTGCTACTGAGAAATTCCAGATAGAAAAACCCAACAACACTTTGCCCGACCCGGTGATCGAACACAGGACCTCATGCTCAGCAGTTGCGACAACTAGACCAACGAGGTAATATTTAATATTTATGAGTTATTTTGCGTTTGTTGAGTCTAAGTTCTTTTTTCGTTGGAGACTGGAGCGTACGACAGAAATAAAATGATCAGATGAAAACCAACTTGAGGATGATCTTCCTGATTAAAAAACTTCAGAGATGTTAATTCTAGCACTGATTTATGATATTATAAAACACATACACATATAAATAATTTGCATAATATCACATCGCAAGTGCCTGTAGTTAAGAAAACGAAGACTTAGTTCTCTTGGAAGTATCACGTATATACGAATTTGTCCCATAGTTTTCAGGTTTCAAAAGGATAGCAAATAGTCTCGACGAAATATAGGGTTTCCATATTTTTTTCGAGAGTACTCTTCCACAGTTTTCGTCTTTTGACATCTTTGGCAATTACATGGGTCCCCATATTTTTGCAGTCAACAGCTGCGCAACGCGTAAAAGTAAATATTAATAATAACGCGTAAAAGAAGTCACTTGTTTACAGAAAATGTATGGAAAGTTACAGCTAGCTGCCAAATTCTTAGACGTATTACTATCATACGTCTAAGAATTTGGCAGCTAGCTGTAACTTTCCATACATTTTGCGACATCTGAAGTGAGCAAGTGGCAGATTTTATCATCATTGAAACCCGAATACTATTCTATTGCTTGAGTTTTATTTCTCCTAAAAGGGCTAATAGTTAGATACAGCATAAAATACACGCATGAAACAAAACCGACGCGACGACGAAAGCTATTTTGGTCTTTGGTTTTGGTTTTTATACTGTCAATTCTACAAAATTGTCTTTGCAGTTTGCGATTTTCCGTCGTCATTTTAGATAATTTATTGAATTGTGAAATAATTCTTCAGGTCTTAGACCACCATGTGTTCCAAGGGTGGTAATTATAATGGTGACTTATTCGAATATATAAAAGTGAGTGAAGATGAAGATGACTCTAATGCGGTCGAAATTCCGTGTGAATTAGATGGTACGCTGTTGCTATCAACCCTCGTGGCCCAATTTCCGGGAGCTTGTGGACTGAAATACCGGCATCCCGACAGCAAGTCAATCCGAGGTATCCGCCTGAGCGATGGCAAATTGCATCCACCAAGTGAAGTAGGATGGGGTAAATACCTGTATATTTGTGTGTTCCCAAAAGAGAACAAACGTAAGATGGAAGATGTCTCTCCTGAAAATTCTGCCGCCAAAACCAAACGCTTAGAGAAGAAACTGACATGCTCAGATTTAATTTGTCTTGGGTTGCCCTGGAAGTCTACCGAAGAGTCCATAAAGCAGTACTTTGAGCAGTTTGGCGAAGTTGTAATGGTACAGTTAAAGAGAGATAAGAATGGATCTTTCAAAGGTTTTGGATTTGTTCGTTTTGCTACTTATGCATCTCAGATGAGAGCTTTGGCTCAAAGACACAACATTGATGGGCGCTGGGTAGATGTCCGTATTCCTAATTCAAAGGAAGGTGTAGTTCCTCAAATGCCCTGCAAAGTATTTGTTGGAAGATGCACTGAAGATATGACTGCTGATGATCTTCGTGAATATTTCTCTAAGTTTGGAGAAGTAACTGATGTTTTTGTTCCTCGTCCATTTAGGGCATTTGGATTTGTTACTTTCTTGGACCCAGAAGTGGCACAAAGTCTTTGTGGAGAAGATCATGTCATCAAAGGAGCATCTGTTTCAGTATCAAGTGCTGCACCAAAAATCAAAACTAAGTCTCAAAACTGGAAAGATGATTCTTATGGGCCAAATAACTGGGAGGGCAACCGCTCTGGTGGACCATCTGGAGGGTCAAGTAACAATGGAGGAAATAGCAACATAGATTCTCTCAATATGCAAAACTTGGGAATCAATCCCAATGGAGGACCACCTGCCAACTTCAACCTTCCTATAAGTCTAGTGGCAGCAGCACTCAATCAAGCAGGTTGGGGTGGATTTTTAGGAGGACCTGGTGGTAATTCGGGTGGCCCCAATAATTGGCAGGGTGGCCCACCACAGGGAGGCAACTCTGGTAAAAACTGGAATGGTAACCAAAACTGGGGACAAAATGGCCCGCCGCAATCATGGAATCAAGGCGGCAGCAATCAAGGTTGGAATGGTGGCGGCAAAGGTGGCAATGGAAGTGGTAACTGGAATCAAGGAAGTTGGCCTAATGGCCAGGGCAACTGGAATGGTAATGGCAGTGGTGGTTCCAGTTCCGGTTCTGGTTCTGGTGGATGGAATAACAACAAGCCCCAGACATGAGGTGAGCTCTACGGCAAATGCTTGTATCAGAGATGTCTGTATGGTAACATTAGTTTAAATTCTAGTCTCTAAGTAAATTTATATTTCTATGTAAAGATGTGTAGCTGAAGTAAACCTTTGATGTGATAGGATTATCACAGGATGCTTTATGGATGCATTAAGATCCAGAGGATGATGTATTAGATGTAAGGTGACATAGAGTATTGTGTGTAATAATGTGATGTGTGAGATGAGGACTTTTGTTCAATAAAGATGTATGTCATTCTGAGATGGATGTTTAATTTCGATATGTCTAGGTGGGGCTTACATTGTCATGAAGCCTAGGTATAATTATGTACAATAAAATAATATGACTGAAAGCAACTTTAAAAAAAAAAAAACAGAATTGGGTGTGAGTGAACATCTGACTGTATGGGTCACAATAAATAATAAGGTAGAAATGCTTAGGATGCAATGTTGTCATTAGGTGTGCACAACTGTGTATGATCTTGCGTGATGTGTCTGCTGCTTTCAATCACCTTGGAATGAAGTGATCTGGTTCTACATCCTGTGGAGTTGCGGTAAGTCGAGGGTGTGCTATCAATGGTATGGTCGGGTCACAATAAATAATAAGGTAGAAATGCTTAGGATGCAATTTTGTCATTAGGTGTGCACAACTGTGTATGATCTTGCGTGATGTGTCTGCTGCTTTCAATCACCTTGGAATGAAGTGATCTGGTTCTACATCCTGTGGAGTTGCGGTAAGTCGAGGGTGTGCTATCAATGGTATGGTCTGATGTTCAATTATGTATGACATATGTATTTGTTCTTTCTGTGCAGTAGCTATGGATAAATGGCTTATCAAGAGTGCTAATTACCAGTGTGAGTTTGACTGATAAGTCTGTGGTAACTATTATTTTATTTTTTAATGAAAAGGTGCATTTGTGAAATAATTTGTTTATACTTTTCTTTAATCAAATGTGAATAAGTAATTATGTTGTTATTATTACAGGTGTTAAACAAAAATTGTAGGTGTTTGGAAAATACCTGGCTAAGAAACTTTCTTGTGTTGGCTACATAATGTTAAATAAACTTACTAAGTTTGTTCTTCTGTAATGAGAAGGTATGTATGAAACCATGAAGTAAATGGAAGAACCTAGAAATTGTAGTCCACAAAGTACTTCAACAACTCTCATAAATTGATAGAGAAGGGGGCATCAACTATTCATGTCTGCAAAAATCGCATTCAAGCATGATTGCTTAGGAACTGCATAGGAACTGCTTGCGAGTTCATAAAGTTTTCTAAACGTAACTGATAATTCTGCTAGATTTGCATAGCACGGTTAAGACATTCAATAAAGTTTACCATTTTCTGAACTGTACTGTTGTTTTGCACTGTTGATAAATTGGTTTAAAATCCTACTTACATCACAGAACTTCCAGTCACTGATCAAACTGATTAATAGTCATCTCTAGGTGGGTAACCTACTTACTTGATAGATAAGGTAGGTCTGGGACCCCATAAGGGTCGATTTTTGGACTCATTTTTTTCTTAATATTTCCAAAAGCTTTGGGTTGCAATCAACTCAACAAATCAACATCTTTTGACCATTCATAGTAGGTATTAGCTAAATATTTCTTTATGTAGCTGCATAAACGTTTGACGCGCAGAGCCCTTCGGACAGCGCATCTTTTTAGATTTATACGGGGTGGCAGGGACATGGTAAAAGGTTGCGCGTCCATGTCCTTGCCACCCTGTATGTTATCCTGAAATCGTCTCGCCGACTGAGGCTCTAGGCAGGTGCATTGTTGGCTTAGAAGGTCCGGAACCTACATAACTACGAACTGACCGCACCACAATGCACCATAGTAGTAACGCCACTGCTGCTGAAGATATCCAGTAGGTACTTCTTCAGCGTTCACCATTGAAGCAAGTCTTGTCGGATATGCATTAAGGCCAGTCCATTCTGACAATCCTTTTTCATACTGCTGCGAAGATATGCCTTCAACGGGCGTAAGGTGGAGAAAGATCGCTCGGCATTGCTAGTTGTCACAGGAATCGTCCACGAACGAAACGAATAGTGTTATCGTATTAATATAGTAGATTTTAGGGTTCCGTACTTAAGAGGAAAAACGGAACCGTTGTATCTGTTTGTCCGTTTGTCACAGCCGATTTGCTCCGAATCTATTGGACCGATTAAGTTGCAATTTGGTACACATATGAATTTCTGTGACCCGAACACGGACGTGTAACGTAAATAAATGAATTTTGACTGAGGTTCACTTTTGGGGGGCTAATTAAATAATTTAAAATAAAAGTGTTGGAAATTTTACCGTGTGACATATCAAATGAAAGGGTTTGTTGTGGATGTCTCAAATTTGTTTTTTTTTAATCATTTTAAAATAAACAGTTAAGCTATTTAAGAAAATGGATGAAAATTTACCATGCCACCACCCCACCTTATCTCCGAAACTACTGAGCCTAAAATTTAAAAAAATATACTGTTCTTTACTTATAGATTATAGGAAAACTTATAGGAAGTCTATGGTGTTAAAATAACATGGTAAATCTCTCAATATTGTGCGTACAAACTTACATTTGCAAACATGTTCTCCCATACATTCCTTAAGGAGAACATGTTTTCAACTAAAATGTTAAGTTTGTTCTTGGGATAAAAAAACATGGTGGATAACATTAATTGTAAGGAACCCTCATCACCCGAGTTCAACTCGCACTTGTCCGGTTTTGAGGGTTCCGTAGTAAACAAAGAACCATTATAGTTTTGCCATGTCCGTCTGTATGTCTATCCCCGCTGTAGCTGAGAGACGCTGGGTACTAGAAAGCTGTAATTTGACATAGATATACATATTAATCACGCCGACAAAGTGCTGAAATAAAATCATGAAAAAACGCACGTAATGTGGGGATGATATTTTTTTCTCGTCTACCCCATGGTGGGGGGTATCGTTATACAAGGTGTTGTTTTGAACCTGCAAAACATTTCAGGAGGTTGTTATAAAACTCGTAAATAATCGTATAACAATACGATACCAAGTCAATAATCAATAATACTTAAAATTTTTTTTTAATTATTTTTAATTATTTTTTTTGTTTCGGTTCGAGAATCACTAACATAATTACCTCCTAAAATGTTTGGCAGGTCCAAAACAACACCTTGTATAGGGAGATGTGAAAAAAATCATGACAGTAGTACATACGAGGGTCATTCAATAAATACTTAGCCTACAAAAAGTAAACGAAAATTTTGGAAAAGTGGCAATTTATTTTTCAACAAAGTCTCCTTTTAGTTCGATACACTTAGCCCAGCGATGCTCCAACTTTTTTAACCCGTCCGAAAAATAGTTTTTGTCAAACTCTGCAAAATAGGCCTCCGTGGCGGCGATGACCTCCTCATTCGATCCATATCTATTCCCGGCGAGTGATTTTTTCAGATTAGGAAACAGAAAGAAGTCACAAGGGGCCAAATCTGGAGAATACGGTGGATGGGGCAACAATTCGTAGCGTAATTCGACCAATTTGGCCATGGCAACGGCAGACGTGTGAACCGGTGCGTTGTCGTGGTGAAACAGCACTTTTTTCTTCGCCAGATGGGGTCGTTTTTTCTTTAATTCGGCGTCGAATCGGCCCAATAAATCGGCATAGTAAAGCCCTGTAATTGTTTTACCCTTCTCGAGGTAATCGATGTAGATCACACCTTGTGAATCCCAGAAAACGGTGGCCATAACTTTTCCGGCCGATTTTACAGTTTTCGCCTTCTTTGGAGCACGTTCCCAGGTCTGGATCCATTGTTTTGTTTGCTCCTTGGTCTCTGGTGTGTACCAGTAGATCCAGGTTTCATCGACGGTCACAAAACGACGCAAAAACTCCGCTGGATTCCGCTTAAACAGCGCCAAACACGTCTCCGATGTGGTCTCACGGTTGCGCTTGTTTTCTGGTGTGAGTAAACGCGGCACCCATCGCGCCGACAGCTTTCTCATGCCGAGTTCCTCGTGAAGAATATGATGCACTGTTCCTTCTGAAATGCCTACAGTCTCAGCTAGCTCCCGAACCTTCAATCGGCGATCTGCCAATACGAAATCATGGATTTTTTTAATGTTTTCCTCCGTAGCAGCTGTTTTCGGTGCACCTGGACGTGGTTCATCAAAAACCGACGTACGGCCACGTGCAAACTCGTTGAACCAATTCTTGACGGTGGCCATCGATGGAGAAGAGTCACCGTACACAGCATCCAAGCGCTCTTTGATTTCGATGCGCGTTTTCCCTTCCAAAAATAGGAATCGAATCACCGAACGATATTGCTCTTTTTCCATTTTTGTAAAACCGATCGACACGTTCGCTTCCATAAGTTGTCAAATTAAAACAAATGAAGGGATTGGAATGAAAATTTGAAAAAAGAATGTGCTACACTGTGGTAAAACTCTTTTGAAACTACAGCGCCCTCTGGCGATGAGGCTAGGTACTTATTGAATGCACCTCGTATAATGAAATTAAAAGGAAAACTATCATAGCTTAAGTGGGCTTTACAAGTTAACGAGTAATAGTCGACCAATTTAAATTTACAGTTGGAGAATTGACCGTGGCATAAGTCATATATGCACCATTTACATGGTGCAAGTTTCTGGAACGTTCAAGAGCAATAATCGCATGCCATAAAGCGCGTTCAATTATTTCCATTCAAGAATTGTATGCAAGTGTTAAATATGCGAGCGATTTCCATAAAATAGCATGCAACAATTGAATGCAAGTTTTGGCGTTCGATAAAATGCCATGCAAGTTTCGCCTCGTCTTAACTCAGATTTGCACTTCCTGGTACAAGTGATTCAAGTATTGCCCGTAATTGCGCTGCCAAGTGTTTCATTAAGATCTTATTGAACGTCTTTCCAAGATTGTTTTAACTTGATTCAATCGCTCGTACTACTTCAAGAGTTGAATGCAATTTTATTGTACGTGATGTACGGTGTGTTGACGGAATTAGTTGTCGTTCAAAACTTTTATAGGTATAAACCTATATCAGTTTTGAACGGCAACTAATTCCGTATCGTGCAACAACTGTAACGTGTTGTTTAGACGGTGCCAGTCAATTATTGCTCAATTTTATAATACACTACAGGCAACGAACTTGCACCGTGTAAATAGAGCTTGCTGGCATGGTCGATTTTAAAATAGCTATATTGACATTTGCTGTCATTGAACATCAAATACACGGTGCGTCAATTGCCACCAATCAAATCTTTGTAATTTCCTGTCAATCTCGTAGTAATATTGTGGATCGCTTCAATTGTTTTGTCGACGATCATTTTGCAATTGATCGTTTCGGAGACCCTTTAGGCCACAGAGACCATTTTTAGCCAGTCATATCTCGAAATGATAGACAATGAATTATTGACTTCAAAATAATTATAAGAACATAATATGTAACTCTGTCCTTACTTTGTCCTGAGACCTCTTTTAATTTTTGGTTTTCAACAGGTTCATCTGGCGAGTTTCCAAAGGCGAATAGCGATGAAGAAAATAAAATCTGATATTATGACGAACATCGTAGCAGCTTCTATGATAAATATCGCTGAAGATTATCAAAGTTAATTTCAAAATGCCTAAGATCAATGTTTATATCGGGAACATTGATGGACCACCAGTCTTTCAACGATAAATAAAAAAAAATCTGTATACTACAGCACGAACGGTACTTTGAGTAGGACCTTAGAAACGAGCCACGTGTTCGTATAGTATAATTTTGTCGCCTTAGCGTAATATTATCGCTCAAATGTTTACATTGAAGTGTCATTGAAAAAAAAAAACAATCCTATTATCAATTTACTTAGGTACCCCTTCGTTTAAATCAGGGATTCCCAAACTATTTTGGGCGAGAGACCCCTTTTCCAAAATGAACTGATACCTCAGACCCAATAGCCATTTTTTTTCATCTTGTACGAACTTGTGCACGCTTATCGACTTGTTCAGTTTTTAAAAGTACAACAATGATAAAAGTCCATCACGACATGATGTACCATACATGCTTAAAAATAAACATTTAGGTTCTCTACGTTATCAGTATTAGTAGTTATCTACGTTAAACGATAAGAAATATTAAATCTGTAAAAGATATACAACCAATAAAATTTAGTTCTTTTAAATTCATACAATAGTATATCATTACCATCCCTTTCCATTTCCACTTTCCAGATTAGCAGTTAAATTATTACTTCATAGAACTAGATTATTGATTCACCGACCGTTGAGGCGAACGCAGACGGCCAAGCGCAGCGGTGCGCGATGCGCTTTCGCCCTCTGGCTAATGGTACAACTTTTTTCCAGCGTAAGCTAGGAAGTTTTCAGCTAGTGAACATATAAGGAAGGGGGGGGGGGGGGAAGGAACCAAGCAACTTAATAATAATTTCTATTAAGTTATGGGGAGACCTTTGCTCATTATGGGACAGGTGCTTGGGTTTTGATTTGCAGAGTTTTCTTACACCATCTGCCGCCTTGTGATCGTCGGAAAGCAGATAATATAAAACAGGTTTCAGACGCGTTTAGTTATCCCGAAAAAAAGCTACCTACCGTCGCACACTGGTCCCAAATGATAAAAAAGGGGACATTAAGAAATTTTTGACAAAAGGTCAACCGATTCAGCTTATTTTTTTTTTTGTAGACAGCTGATGCAATTACAAATCACTTTTGTACATTGAGTTTTTGCCAAAAAAGCCGTATTTTCAGAGAAAAAAAATATTCAAATATTTTTTGTATGAAAGAAATCCTAATTTTGTCTTTATCTTCCAAGATTCAAACGTATTCAAAATAAAACTTAGCGCAGCTTGTAGAGGGGCTAATTTCTCACTACTTTGTCATAGACACTCAACTGCGATTTTGTGCTCCTTTTGAGTTACATGCACTTTAAATATTTTTTGTATGAAAAAATCCTAATTTTGTCTTTATCTTCCAAGATTCAAACGTATTCAAAATAAAACTTAGCGCAGCTTGTAGAGGGGTTAATTGTTCATCACTTTGCCATAGACACTCAATTGCGATTTTGTGCTCCTTTTCAGTTACAGGCACTTTAAATTTTTCGTTGTCGGATGAGCTTTACTAGTTTTTTGTAGACAGCTGATACAATTACAAGTAACTTTTAAAGATGTATTTTTTGTTAAATAAGCCGTATTTTCAGAGTTAAAAAATTAATTCAGGCGGATTAGAAATAATCTTGTTAAAGATAGACTAAGATGTAATAACATTTTCTTCATTAATAAGTAACTCTTATAAATGTCTTTCTATTAAAAAAAGTCTTATTTTAAATATATCAAATAAACAACTTGGATATCTCAAAATGTACAGACATGTTCAGGTACAGGTAATTTATTGTGTGACTCATATTCAGATTATAAGCATTTTTTGGTAATGAGTCATTGCTTAATTAGCCGATTACTTACAATTTGGGCTATATTTGGTCATCTAACGCTAGTGAATGCGTCGGAAACGCTGAATGATAAAAAGGTATAAATTGCAATTAAAACTTTTCCTTCGTACTTTAACGGGCTTAGGACCGTCAAAATACAAACCTATATAATAATATAGGTATTGTATTAAGGCGTACTTAAAAAATTTGAACTACCTGTAACCCTAACGCTTAATTTATCTTTACATGCATGTTTTGTTTATTTATTTATTTTATACTTTATCACTTAATATGTATTTGATTTAGGGCAGGGATCTTGGCGTGCTTATCTGTTTTGGTCACTTTCTTCAATAATAAACGGCACTTGCACTATTAACAGTCTTTTAATTATAGTTCCACAACAAAACACACGCTTTTACAATTATTTTCACAGGTTAATTCACAGAGCAATGTTCGTGCGATCAAGATTCAATGTCAAGTCATTGTCACAATAAAATATCAGGGTATAATAAAAATAAACAATATTGTTCTACCCTACTTTGTCCTAATAAGTCATATGAAATGTAAAATACAACTTTTTATTTGACTACCCCAACAGTGGGTAGTCTTTGTTTACAAATGTAATACTTTGCTAGGGCTGTCGTCAACATAATATGAATAAATAAATAAATAAAACAAACACAAAAAATAAAACAAAGCGCATTTTTTTTCAGTACCTGTAAACTTAATAACTAAAGTAAACTATTATTTTACAAATTTAAATAAACTAGAACATAAATTAATTTTAAGCGCATTTTTTCTCAGTACCTATAAACTTAATAACTTAAATAAACTAGATTACAAACTTACAAACTTAAATAAACTAACATGAACGTGCGTATGTTACAATGTGAATTATGCTAGCGGATCTTGTGGGGGATTATTCTCAATGTCGACGTATACTTCTTCCTCATCAGCAACTTCTAAATCGAGTTCATTGGGTGAAACGTCATCCTTTAGAAGATTTTCGGCTTCTTCAAACCTCTGCTGCTTTTGAATTTTGGTGAACTTCGGTCTTATGTTCGTAATGTACGGATCGGAGCTGATAAGTAACTGGTGTAAAATATCTTCATTTGTTTGCATTCTGCCTATCTTTCTAGTATGCTTTTCTCTGATTGAACGAAAATCTTTGTTTCTTGCTTCTGAGGCTTCTTCGGACATCATACCAATTGGAATAAAAGAAAAATGCTGGCAAATATCTGCACCATGCACTAAAAGTTTATGTACACTCGAAGGCATGTAATACCACGAGTACTCGCTGACATAAAGTTCTGCTGTTTCTCTGCAATAAATTCTAAATTTTTCAATATCTACATTTCTCCCAGAAGATATTGCCTGCAAAATTACAGCAAATCTCTTAATCAAATTAGCATTAACTCCTGTTATCTCAGCTGACCTTTCGTAATCATTGAAAAACCGTCGAGCTGTATTGCCATCGTTTGTTGTCCCAAAGCCTTGTTTGACGATATCAATCATTAAGCCAGTTACAACAAAAAACTCATGCTGCGTTAACTCTTTTCTTGATTTTCGGAGCAGTTTGTCCTCACCCCGAACCGCCCATTTTTTGAAATCTAAGTTGTAAGATATGTGCAAAATACATTCCATGCATCGCAACCACATGTGAAGTGAAGATAAACCATATTTGTACATATCATGGTTTTCTGGTTTGTTAAAAACGAGGTTCAAGTTGTTCATATCTTTCGGATTTGTTAAGCAAATGTTGCAATTGGCTGCAGACTGTGTCTGTGAAAGTGCCGTGCATACTTTGCCGTCGATCATCGTCATATGCAATTCATGAAATACTTCAAATTCGCCATCAAATAACTTTGTTGGTAGAAGGTTCTGAATTTCTTCTTGTAATGTTGCTTCTACTTGCTGAATATATTCTTTTGTTTCTTGTTTGAATTCGAACATAATTGGTCTGCAATAGTTTGTTGAAGAAGGGCGCGGATTTTCCCATACTATCACATCGTTGTCACTCATAAGGCGAAGTGGCACAAAACTAACCATAAATACAGAAGATTCTGAAAATATGTCACCAGTTGGTTTTTGTTTGTAACAACTTTGTGAAGAAGCTCCGTCACAGCCCCATTTACTAACTAGCTTCAAAACACCACCATTAATATTTGAACCAGTCACTTTCAAAATCTTCTCGGCAGTTAAATCTAGAACTGCCTGTAACTTAATTTTAGCTCCTGACTCCGATATCACAATATCTTCTTTTGCTGGATAGCATTCTTTCTTCTTCAACAGTAACTTCTGGTAAGATGGAAAAGCCGCTGTGCCATTTGTACTTAAAATGGACCTCAAAGTTAGATATTGCCATTTTGATAAACTCAATGCTGTGGCAAGAGCTAAGGTGTCTTCCTCGGAAATCGATTTATCAGAAGCTTTATATAAAAAGTCACTTACTTCTTGCACCTTTTCTGGCTTATTTGAGAGGCACTTAATAACTTTAGAACAAACAGTGCGCCCGTTTTCATTAAGTTTAGCAATAAGAGCATAGAACAGCTCTTCTTCGGAATGCTCCAAAAGAGACAAAGAACGTCTTTTCTTCTGCTTATTTGTTAAATCTTCAAATGGTCGTTTATTTCTAGTTCTGGGAGTATTTGTGGTAGCTTCTGATGTAGATGCACCCGCTTCCTCTTCGTACGATAAATTATGCTCTTCTACGTCTACTGAAATGTCCTCTATGGTATATTCTGGATCAAACAACATAGGAAAATTCACAGAAGTTAAAGTTGGCCACAAAATTTTAGACTCCAACCACTCCTTGTTTTTAACACCAAATCTTTCGTTTCTACCTGAATTGTCCCATCTTCTAGCTAGGTTTGACGTATAATTTTGGCAAAACTTTTTGATAATACTGAGCTCTTCGTTTGGAATTTCACTTGAAATACGATTTATAATGGTTTGACACAGTAAATCACTATTTTTAAGGCACCCACTATTACTCAAAAAAGAAAAAATGTCTAAATTAGTCACAAATGTAGTCATTTTGATACAAAAATGTTACAGGCAAATAAATAAAAGTTACAATGTGGTGATAGTTGATAAAAAATTGTGTTGTTTTTACGAGCACAAGACGCGTAATGAACAAAAACGGGTTCCGCTTGCCCTTATACTATTGATATATGACTCATTACCCAACTATCCCGTTACTTAATGGGGTAGTTAGATAATGGCTCATTACCTAACTACCTCATTACTTAATGGGGTAGTTAGATAATGAGCCAAATATTCTTGCAATTTGGATGAGTCACGAGAAAATAAAACATACTAAGATGTGCTCCTACATAAATACCGCAAAACTACAAAGGGAATTTTTAATTGCAATTTATATACCTATTCATCATTCAGCGTTTTCGACGCGTTCGACTAGATGACCAAATAGAGCCGAAATCGTCACTTATAGGGTAATTAAGCAATGACTCTATACAAAAAAAAATTTACATACGAGTCACACAATAACTTACCTGTACATAAACATGTCTGAACACGTTTTGAGATTTCCTTGTTTGTTTATTTGATACTGATAATTTCATATATTTGTAAGAGTTACTCTACAAGCTGCGCTAAGTTTTATTTTGAATACGTTTGAATCTTGGAAGATAAAGACAAAATTAGATTTTTTTTATACAAAAAATATTTAAAGTGCCTGTAACTCAAAAGGAGCACAAAATCGCAGAAGAGTGTCTATGACAAAGTAGTGAGCAATTAGCATCTCTACAAGCTGCTTTAAGTTTTATTTTGAATACGTTTGAATCTTGGAAGATAAAAGACAAAATTAGGATTTTTTCATACAAAAAATATTTAAAGTGCATGTAACTCAAAAGGAGCACAAAATCGCAGAAGAGTGTCTATGACAAAGTGGTGAGCAATTAGCTCTTCTACAAGCTGCGCTAAGTTTTATTTTGAATACGTTTGAATCTTGGAAGATAAAGAGAAAATTAGGATTTTTTCATACAAAAAATATTTAAAGTGCCTGTAACTCAAAAGGAGCACAAAATCGCAGAAGAGTGTCTATGACAAAGTGGTGAGCAATTAGCACCTCTACAAGCTGCGCTAAGTTTTATTTTGAATACGTTTGAATCTTGGAAGATAAAGACAAAATTAGGATTTCTTTCATACAAAAAATATTTGAATATTTTTTTTCTCTGAAAATACGGCTTATTTGGCAAAAACTCAATCTATAAAAGTGATTTGTAATTGCATCAGCTGTCTACAAAAAAAAAATCAGCCGAATCCGTTGACCTTCTGTCAAAAATTTCTTAATGTCCACTTTTTTATCATTCGGGACCAGTGTGCGTCGCGACGGTAGGTAGCTTTTCGACGCGTCGTCCTTACAGTATGTGTGAGAGAGATGATGCTATACGGGCGAATAGCACTGTGCCTTTTTTATGGAGCATTGTCACTTCATTCATAGTATGATCGCAGCTGTTCTTTTAATTGAACTATCCATACTATCTCAATAGCTTTTCGAAGATACTCGAACTCAGTCATGCTATCCATAACAGTGGGTCTTTGGATTAAATAACCGGCTTAGGTAGAATTTATTTTAACAAAAACTTGTCAAGGTCTATCGTAAGAGATTTCTTAACTAATGCCGGGTGTGTAAGTTACTCCAGCAGGAAAGTGGCCCCTAGAGTGATATGAGTGGTACGTATAATTAGTGCGTAATCTGCTGTAAATGTGCGCCACATAAAATAATTGTGCGCTGTGTCGTTTTGGAAAAAATGATTCCTGTCACAAATACGCACAAATTAAGAGCTACTCGTTTTAGAGATACACGATTCTGCAAAACGTTACTCCAGCAGGAAATGCATTAACTCGAAAATTGAAGACGCAAATATTATATTTTCAGCATACATTTTTGCACAAATATAAGCTATCTGCCCATGCTCAATATTTCTCTCTCCGATCATTCGTTTAGAATTTTCCTGCTGGAACAACGTTACTCCAGCAGGAATCGTTTTTTCCGTTTTTTACCAAAACGATAAAGCGCACAATTTTTTTATGTGGCGCACATTCACAGCATATTACGCACTAATTATACGTACCACTCATATCACTCTAGGAGCCACTTTCCTGCTGGAGTAACGTACAGAAGTGTGTAATGTAATGTAACGCGAATTCGGCGCGTGGACGGCACTACGAGCATTACATGTAACGCTCGAGCTGATCCATCCGCTGTCGGTTTTTAGCACGAATACAAAAGCTCTCGCAGTCGTACACATACAGGATTCGCGCTGAGTTTATAAGCCGTACACACTATTCGCATTACATTACACACGTCTGGATGCTGGATGCAACTTAACATACCTACGCGCCATGTACGAGGGCGACACTGAAAGTTTTTAGAACTGACCACTTGTAAACGATAATAAAAAAAAACCAGTTCAAATTTTGAACTACTAGTTACTACTTACCACCTAAGCATATACATTGTGGAATGCAATAAATGATTGAGTTTTGCCAATATTATTATGTATTTTATTCATGTCATTTGTTTACGATATGGCGGCAAATTGAAAATTGTGTCACGTCAGCATGAATTTTATTTAACGCAAGAAAATTTTCGTACAATGATTTTTTATGACTTTCGATGTCATTTAAGTCGACAAGAAAGTTATGATAGACTTCGATTGGCCTTTCACGACGAAGCCCCATCTCGTGCCACTGTTTACAACTGGTTTAATGAGTTTAAACGTGGTCGCACTAATCTCACCGATGATCTGCGTGAGGGACGGCATTCTACGGCGACGACTGAAGATAACATCAGAGTTGTACGGCGTATGATACGAGGGCTGCACTAAAGGTATCGAGAATGGAATATTTCCACTGTTCCTGTCATATTAAAATATTTTTCATTGAAAACTCCTTGGTTTTAAAAATTGAATACCATTTATTTATTTAAAAAAAAGATTCTTGGTCTTGTCACAAGGTTTTGTCAAACTTGTTTAGTCGTTGAGAAAATGGAATTGACTCGAGAAAATTCAAGAGCGATGATTTATTATGACTTTCGAAGTGGTTTAACACAAAAACAGTGTGATGACCGGATGATTTCTGCATTTGGTGATGAAGCCCCATCTAAAACCACAATTTATCGCTGGTTTGCTGAATTTCAACGTAGACGTGTCAAGCTCAGTGATGATCCCCGTCAAGGTCGTCCAAAAAATGCAGTCACCCAAGAAAACGTTGATGCTGTGCGTAAGCTGATTGAGGAAGATCGACATGTGACATACCGCGAAATTCAGGCAACTTTAGACATTGGCATGAGTCAAATACAAATAATCTTGCATGAACAATTAGGTGTAAAAAATTTGTTTTCCCGATGGATACTTGGTGCGTCAGAACTCTCGAAAGATTCCACGCAGGATCCTCAAATGCTTTAAACAACATCGTATCAGGTGACGAATCTTGGATATACGCGTGCGAACCCGAAACAAAAAACCAGTCACGAGTTTGGGTATTCGAAAATAAGTTAAAGCCAACAAAAATTGTTCGTTCACGGAGTGTTGCAAAAAAAAATGGTGGCCTCGTTTGTCTCCAAAACCGGCCATGTTACGACTATTCCTCTTGAGGGACAAAGAACGGTTAATGCAGAATGGTATGCTAGCATTTGTTTGCCACAGGTCGTTTCTGAACTCCGTAAAGAGAACTGCAACCGCCGCATCATCCTCCATCACGACAATGCGAGTTCTCACACCGCGCACAGAACAAAGAGTTTTTAGAGCAAGAAAACATTATTAGACCATCCGCCGTACAGCCCCGACCTAAGCCCTAATGATTTCTATACTTTCCCTAAAATAAAGAATAAATTGCGTGGACAGAGATTTTCATCACCTGAAGAAGCTGTAGACGCCTACAAAACGGCCATTTTGGAGACCCCAACTTACGAATGGAATGGTTGCTTCAATGATTGGTTCCATCGTATGGAAAAATGTGTCAAATTTCGCGGAGAATACTTCGAAAAGCAATAAATACATTTTTAAATATTAATGTTGTGTCACTTCCTTGATTCCCGAAATTTTCAGTGCCGCCCTCGTAGAGCCTGACAAAAGAGTGACTTATCAGCAGATTCGGACAAGCTTAGGCATCGGTATGAGTCAAGTGCACAAAATCCTCCATGAATATTTAGCAGTCAGGAAGCTTGGGTTGGATCTAGTATCGTTTGGCAGGAGTTGGGGGGTAAAAGGGGCTAAAGTTGGTAGGGTTTGGGTCCCCGATTATAACGTTACCACTCTTATTAAAAGGTAATGCATATTTTTCGAGAAATTAATAAAAAATGTTTCTAACCTCAAATCCGATAAGAAGCGAAAAACGAAACGTTTAAAATGGGCGATTGACAACCAAATCTGCCCCAGCATCTGTAGTCAGTATCCAGTATCCAGTATCAGTATTTGTAGTCAGTCCATGGTATAAAATGTCGGGCAAATTCGATAACACGGAACGTAAACAATAAAACAGGTATGCCATTTGCGTCATATGCAAGGAACATATTTACTCTAGGGAGAAGAATGACAACTACGAACAAATAAAATGGTAGGTACGGTTTTTGGCGCCTCCTGGTGGACGCCCCCGAAAACTCGCGAAAGCGGGATATTCAAAATCGCATTTCTTTGAGATACTTATATACATATAAGCCTGTCCACGAAAGCAGAACTGGGAAACTGTAACCGATGTTAAATTATTGTGCAATTGCACAGGTTACAATTTTCCAGCTCCGCTTTGGTGGTCAAGCAGCCTTATTGATGAAATTAACATAAAAAGGTAAATACGAGAAAATGTATTCTTGCTTGTAGAAACCTTTGAACAACAAAATTATAAGTTAGTGGTTGATTTATAAAAGTCAAAGACTACTCAACGTCGTTAATGGTGAGGATAACACTTAACGTTGCAAAAAGAGAATTCACAAGAAATAACATCTAAAGTAATAGGAGAAAATGCATTCTTGCTTGTAGAAAACTTTGAATAACAAAATCATAAGTTGGTGGTTGATTTGTAAAAGTCAAAGACTACTGAACGTCGTTAATGGTGAGGATAGCACTTAACGTTGCAAAGGGAGAATTCACAAGAAATAACATCTAAAGTAAATAATTACGTTTCTAGATTATCATACACTCACGCCGGCAGACATTTTCTTGTGAACTGGGGCTGCCAGGTGTATTTAACAAAATCTTACCCACTAAATTTTATTAAATTAATTTTAGAAAATAAGTAGCCTCCGCGCTCTGCCCGTTGCGTTGCAGTAAATTAAATAAATTATTTATTTCTGTATTGGCTTGATTGGATAACTCTTTTATCTATTTATAAGTACAAACTTAGGCTATACGAGCGTATATCTATTATATTATACATACATTACGTTTTTATTTATCCAGTGTTAATAATATTAACATTGATTACATTAACCGAAATAATAAATCGGCTAACTTGTTGGTTAACAAATTAAACAAAAACGTTGATAAAACTACCAAATGGTAGCTTTTTAACATTTATGAACCTTTTTAGTTTATGTTATGTTGCCATCCTTGAAAACGTCATTATTGAAGACCGAAGTTTTTAGGTCTCACATAGTAGAGGAGAACATGGCAACATAGGTCTAGCCCCCGTAGGCATTCCTAAGTTTACCCAATGAGACGACCCCGCCTGGTCATATGTCACTGTCATTTGTTTTCGATCGTTCCGTTTCTCCTCGAGTTGCGTGAATTTTTTTTCTGTGTTTGTACTTCCACTGATCGTATATGTGTACAAAAGGCAATGTTACTACTGTTACTAGGAGAACTTAGGATGCAAGAGTGAGCGAAGCGAGCTCGGGACTTGGGGCACCCCGACTCGGACAGGTTAGGTTCGAAGGGGATAGCGGGGTCTAGTGAGCGAGCGGAGCGAGCGAACTCAGACCCCGCTATCCCCTTCGAGGTTATTTTTTTTTAAACCCTAGAGGCCCGCGAAGCGGGCCTCATACTACGCCTTTTAATCGACTTTAAGTGTTTTGAGGTTAGGTTAAAATAATTTGTTTTTCTCAAGAACGGTGCGTTACCTTTTCATGGGAGTAGTGCCAGGGGGCAGGGAGCACCCCTCCCCCAATCTCACCCGCAAAACTGGGCTATTACTACGGCTTTTTAAGCGACTAAGAGTTTTGAGGTTAGGTTACAATAATTTGTTTTTCTCAAGAACGGTGCGTTACCTTTTCATGGGAGTGGTGCCAGGGGGTAAGGTGCACCACCCCCCAACCTCCTCCCCCACTCCCACCCCCCTTCTCCTGCCAAACGATACTAGATTTTTACCGGAAGCTTTGTGCCCGGTGGATACCTCATAATTTGACAGAGGCCCAAAAACTCCGTCGTGTTGATTGGTGTCGTGAAATGGTTCAAAGATTTAACGGAGGTGACTCAAATGCTGTGTTCTTACGGATGACGAAAGCTGGATTTATTGTTATGATCCTGAAACTAAGAGACAGTCTACTGTCTGGGTGTTTCCTTCCGAGGAGTTGCCAACTAAAGTGAAGAAGGTCGAAGCGTGGAAAAAAAAGATGGTGGCCTCGTTCTTCGGAAGGACAGGTCATTACGCACCAATTGTTTTAGAAGATCGAAAAACAGTTACTGCAGAGTGGTACATTAACAATTGATTGCCACTTGTCTTGGAAAAAGTTCGGGAGAAACGACCTCGCAGTAGGATCCTCCTTCACCACGACAACGCCTCGTCGCACACCGCCAAGCAAACAATCGACTACTTAGCGACGTCACCCGCCCTATAGACCCGACCTCGCACCTTGCGATTTTTATTTCCGAAAATAAAAGAAAAACTTCGGGGAAAACGTTTTCTGGACGTCGAGGAAGCAGTGGCTGCGTTTCAAAATGCCGTCGAAGACACGCCTAAGGAGGAGTGGGTAAAGTGCTTTTCTCAGTGGTCCCATCGGATGCAGCGATGTATTGATGTAAATGGACACTATTTTGAAAAGATACAATAAAACTAATAACTTGCTAGTTTGTTTAGTTTTTGATTTTCTAAGAACTTTCAGCGTCACCCTCACACACATAAAGCCCCGGATACACTAGGGAACATTTTGTCCCGCAACATGACTCCAGTCGACAAGTACCTCAATGTAATGGCTAGTCTGATATGAGGACTAATAGCGTTCCGTAATATTGTATCCTGTTTGGCTATGGAAGGTGCGATCATTTGCAATAAAGTTTCAAAATCAGATGATGACATGCGAGTAAAATTCACAAACGATCCGTCAGACATTCGGAGATCACTTAGAATATTAACTCTTCTTTCTCGTTGTAATAAGAAATTCCGCATCCACCACCTTCTCTTTCTCTTACGTTTCAACACACTCGATATAATTACTATGTACGCAGCACTAATAGCCACAACCTCCTCGGGCGACATTTCTATAAACACTGAGAAGCGTGGTCGACAAAATGTTCCGCGACATGTATGTCGGCACATTCCACGTAGTTGTTGAGGAACATGTTCCGCAACATGTTGCTCCATTTGTCCCCTAGTGTATCCGTGGCTTAACATAATCAGCCTATAATGTTCCCACTGCTGGGACACAGGCCTTCTCTCGGTGAGAGGGAGTGGGCCGTAATCTACCACGCGGGCTCAGTGCGGGTTGGTAGATGTCACATGTCTTCGAATTTTTGGACATGCCGGTTTCCTCACGATGTTTTCCTTCACCGTTTTTTTGAGAGCAGTGGTGATGAAATAATTTACACAAAGTAAAGCGCCTGCCTGGGTTCGAACCTACGACCTACAACTCGTAAGCCGCGGCTGTTACCACTGGGCCACCACTGCTCTGTACGTAACATGTAAATTAAATTTTCTGGCACATTCAACATACTTACTATAGGTATTATTTGATTACAATATCGAATATTATTATTATTATAATATTGGATATTTTCCTCAATTAAGTACTCGTAAGAATATATATAGTTTTTAATTCGTTGATTCAAGTTTCATAACAACGAGGCAACTGTTAGGTATGTCCGCTGATTTAGTGTAAAGCGATCTTATAATAGTGAGAGTGACGAACATATAAATAAATCGACCATTTACTTTCCATAGTATATTGTTTGCAAAGTGTGGAAGCTTTCTATTACGATAATTGGATTCAAGAGCACCACATTATAAATACGTACACCTATACATTTTAAACTTAAAATTCTTACATCACAAGTTAATCACAAGTCATGAGATCCGTGGAAATCCGTTTACGAACGAACCATGAGGGTTATATCAAATATGACACCTACGCAATGTTTCCGATGGACTGTACTAGCTGGTAGAAGCTGTTTCTACATACCGTTACCTTGATTTCTGTCGCTCTAACCGACTATCTGACTTTGTGAAAGTTTTTAACAGTACCTATTAACGTAAAAGTGGAAAAAATAGTTATCTTTCATATTGATGCTGCAGCACAAGATTAATAAGGTACACTTTAGTATACAAAAGAATTTTATATTTTAAAGCGTAGGTATTTCTTACAAAAAATACATGTTTTACAGTCATTGAAGAGAACACTTACAATGCGAGTTTGACTCGCACTCGACCCGTTGGCCCATTATAAGACTAAATCAAAGCTTACAAATGTGTTCACCTTTTATTGATAGTGGCCAAGCGATAATGAATCTACTTGCTTTACAAATAGCCAAACAGCCGGTTGTCGACGAATAATCACATACTAATTATATATTATTTCGAATTTGAGAGCAAAGCTTAGATTAATACTTCAAAAATTCAGATAACATTTCGGGATCAAAATAACGTTTACATATCGTATCTTGCTCGTGTTAGGGTACGCTCCACACTTACGAATGCGCTTATTTCAGGAATCGTGTGGTAACTGATGTATGTAATATACTATATCCTCAACGAACCAGCTCACGACTCAGATAAACAAGGATCTGGGTCAGCACCACATCCTTATTGAAAAAAGTTATCGTCTTTTTATCAAGCCTGGTCCGCTGCGCCCATGTTTTCCCGTTATAGAGAAATACATAACATTGTTAGCTAAACGATTTGGGGGCGTGGAATAAATAAAAAATTGTGGTTTTATGAAACCACGATACAAATGAAAGTTTAGTGAAGCTGATGCGAGCCATGGGTGCCGCCATATTGGCCTTGGCTGCTTTGCCGAGCGCCGCGGAGTAGGGGTCAAGTGAAAACTTGACTCCGCGGCCGGCTGTAATGCAACATGCGATAGATGGACGAAAAAATTGAGGCGATGGAATAAAAGTTTCACATTAAAAACAAACATATAACAGAACATGTTTTCCGCGACGAACGGACAACATCACGAACGCAACGTTGCAGCATTGCTTAAAAAAAAAACTTGTTTAGATAACACGTTTTGTTAAGAAAATTGGCGTAGTGGACCCGGGATTAAAAACAAAATGCGTGTGCGCATTCGTACATGTTCACACTTGTCCAGTGTCCTAGCATAACAATTATTTTATACGTATCTCGATTAAACTCCTCACACATTATCTACACGAAGTACATACAAAATAATAGTATCACTTACAATGACAAATTTATGACCTTCACTAGTTTTCTACATGGACTCCCTTCTTTCTTTAGAATGAATGTAACACGTATTTAATCGACAGCTTAAAATGTTTGGGTATATTAAATTTCAATATTGCGTTTTTATTATTTTGAGAATACAAGATATATTTTTACATTATTAATTGGAGATTAGACATTTTGATACACTACATGCTGTAATAATATAGTTTAACGTGAGACAACTAAACACATTTCATGACTGAATTTTTTCAATCACCATCTGTAAAAAAACTGTTTTTTTATTTTTTCCTCCCATAAAATATATTGGAGTATAGACAAATCACATTGTCACATTTAACAAACTTGGGCTAACTTTTAAACTCTGCCTAATAAATAAATGTAAGCTCGTCAGTAATTCAGACCAGTCGGCTCCATTAATTGGTCAAGGACAGCTAATGAGATACAATTGATTTTCTATTGTTTGACTCCGAATCGGTGTCTCGCGGGGCTTAACAGGTTAAACTTATTTAACGCCGGACATAGTCGAGGTCAAGGGTAACAAATGGCTTCTGCAAAAAATAATTTGGCAAATGTGTTCCAACCAAATGACTGATCAAAATGCTGTTACAATGTAGATGTTAATCATTGCTCTCCGCTGGATCTTTTTGAACCGAGCTGAAGAGCATTCATCTATTAAGGTGCTTGTCTGTCTACCATCTGCATTATGCATGGATGATTATCCATTATCAATTTCATTAATGAAACACTGCAATACGATTGTATTGCAGTGTTTCATTAATGAAATTAATATAATATCAGTAAACCTACTGCTAGTGAATTCAACATAAATGTCTAATCTCTGCATTAAATACCAATTCTAAATTTTGATATCAAGTTCTACTAGTATGTAAGTGATTCATTGAGTGCTATATTGAAATCATATTTTTTTTTCTTTTTAATACAATTACAATATTAGTAGGTAGTTTAACATCTATCTACTTAAAAATTACATATAATTTACATTATAAAATAATCGGTGAGAAAAACAAGCTGCGAAATTTCGAATAATTTGGTTAAAAAAACGAACGCAAGTAACGAAAAGGCTTTAAAAAAAAGTAATTATTTTGTATATGCTACAACTTGGTTTTCCTCGAAATTTACGTCTTACAGTCCAATGTCTTTAAATTCAATTGACTATGCAACATCTGAATCGGAGAGATTAATTACCCATTATGATAAAAGCTAATCAATCTTCCAGATATCTGGCGTAAATAAAATAACAAACAGAATTAAATTAACAACCACAGAAATTTTCTAAACTAAAAATGCTTTCATAAGACTAAGGAGTTACTTTAGACCTTTAGTTTCTTGGCGGGCCTGAGAGCATAGTTAAGAGTCACTTGTCGCTTAATGGTTGCCCGTCGGGGATTTCTCCGCCCGTTCCACTCCGCTTCCATCTTTCGAGCCAATTCAAAATCATTCTTTTCCTGTTCAATCAACTTTTCAATTCTTAGCTGCTCTTGCAGTATTTTCTTAACATCACAATTCTTTAATGGACTAGACAAATTTTTTACAGCTAAATTAACCTTATTGTTATTTATTGTTTCTGAAATTAATGGTGGACTATTTAATTCCTTTTTGGTACTTGACTTTTTGGAATCACTCCGTAAGTATGGCTTTCTCTCGGATGACACTTTCCTGTGTTTAATTTTGCCCTTTTTTGGCGTTGTTTCATTTTCATCTTTTGAAATACTTCCCATGGATCGTGTGCGTCTAAGATTTGTTTCATTATTTAATTTAGTAATACCATCAATATGTACAGTTTGTTTATTTCTATTGGCATTTCTCTTGTTTGGTAGAGGACCAACAACACAAGGGCTAGTAGATGCAGTTTTCTTTACTTTCGACCTGCTTCTTTCACATTTCCCAGGGGTTTCCTGTAATAACGGGGAATATAAATATAGGTAAATATAATTCTACCTTCTAACAAAATACAAAAAGTAAGCAAGCTGACGAGTAGCAAGTCTTACCTTTTTAACTTGAAGTATATTTAGTGCAATAACAAAGGCAGATGGTAAGTTTTTAGCTAAGGACAAGTTCCTGAGGCGACAAAGCCCCTCTAAATACTGCGCACGGGTCGGCGTCGGCTCATCGCGGGTTGTTGCAGACTCCTTGTCAACACGAAGCCCTGGAACGCGGAGCGGAAGAGTCTTGCCTGTACTGAAACTGAAAAATGTCAAACGATTGCAACATTTCTGAACCTTGTAGTTGAATACCGAACTTAAACATCTCACTTAAAAAGAAAAATTGCTGGAATACTGGAATATTATAGCGCTATAATATTCCAGTATTCCAGCAATTTTTCTTTTTAAGTGAGATGCAGTGGTAATTGGTTACTTAATATTTATGTAACCATTCTTTAATTCCTGCTATAATTTTAATTGCTATTATATTACCCAATTTTAGAACTTTCGACTTAGCCAAGTTCGCATTTACAAAACTACCCGTGAAATGTATATATACCTTGTTGGAGTAGTTGACTCAATAGGTTTAAAGTAACACAACTCCTGACGCATGGAGTCAACACTTCCAGTCTCAATGTTTCTATTTTCAGCTAAGTTGATTTTGTGTTGGAGTATTCCCGTGTATGGAAGTGGCAATGAGACAAGCAGGGAAGGCACGGAGCTTTTTACTTTAACCTTATCTTCTGAAGTACCTACTGCTTTATCACTGGGAGTGTCTTTCTGTAAAAGTTTTGTAAATGAAATTAGAACATCCATCAATCCAAGGAAAAACATATTTTCTGTACCCATAAAAGCAAGATTATTTTGTACAAAATTGTTTGATAAAATTGAAATCTGATTATAATCAGACCTAACACTTGAAGTTCCCAATAAAGCTACACAGCTACACAACCACAAGACCAATTTAAAATGTTTAAAGTATATAAAACAATCTAGTTATAAAATACCTAATAACTTACCTTTTCTTTAACAGACTCCCCATTTTCTTTATTCCATAAACCAGGACCCAGTTTGTTTTTTTTATCTATAAAGCTTTTCATAAATTTTCCATAACTTGGCACCATTTCTGGTGAAGTTCCATTCATGGTCTTGACTGTTGGAGCTTTAGGAATTGGCCCATCAGTGCTTTTAATATCATTAGTTTCATTATTTACTTGCAGACTACTGGAAGAAGATAGTGCTGCTGGTTAAGATCTGGTTTCCACCAACATGTAGAGATTATTTTTAATCTATATATCGTCGCCTTAGAGTGAAAACCTCGGGAATGTTATTGGTCATTTTTATTTTATTACGTTTTTGGAAAGCAAATATCGCAACGCACGCCTAGTTTCCCACAAAAAAAGTTTAGTCACCTGTAGCGCCATCTATGGCGAGTTCGAAATTCTCGCAAAAGAACAGACGAGGTTTTCAATTTACCAACACTTAGAATTTAATCATTATTCCAGTAAAGTTGCCTTTTTCGCATATACGAGGTTTTCACTCTTTTTTTTTTTTTTGGGTGTGAAATCATCAAATAACTTCTCCCGCTCTGGGCGGAGCGGGAGGGTGTGTCAGACTCTTACTGACTAAAACCCACCCGTATTCCTTCCTGTTGCCTGTGTTGCGGGGGCCTCGGTGACCCATAAGTACCTTCCCGCGACCCCGGCAGGAGGTTTTCACTCTAAGGCGACGATATATAAAAATGAATCCCTATTTCCCTTGCTCACAGCATCACGCTAAAACGGCTGAACGGATTTGGATGAAATTTGGCACATGGGTAGACCATGACCTGAATTAGGACATAGGATACTTTATATCCCAATATTCCCACGGGATCGAGACTTATTCGGGTGAAACCGCGAAGCGCAGCTAGTCATTTATAAATTAACCCATTGGTTATTACCGAGACATCACTTTCATCTTCACTGAGATGGTAACAGACCCTAATGATTGTCAGTTTGCAAATGAGGACAGTAAATTTTTAAATTGTATGATTTAATGCAAAAAACTATCTTAAATTGCATATCCTCAATAGCATACCTTCCTTAATAGCATGTATTTGACTTTCAATAATTCTTTGGGTTTGGGTACTTCAAAACATTGAGGTGAAAGGTCAGAATAAACAATATGTATATCAGTCATATCAAAGATAAGGCCCGCGGGCCAGATCCGGCCCTCAAGCCATCTCAACACAGCACGGGATTTTCAGACGGCATTCGGTGCCACTATGTATATTTAAAATTGCGCGCGTTTTATATATGTGTAACTTAAAAAACATCACATCAAAACATTGGTTTTCCATTATGAAAATAAATAAGAACAAACAAGGCTTACTGATGAACATCTCCAATCTGTACTGAAAATAACTACCTCAAAAACGACCTCTGACATCAAAAACAAGAAACCTCAGGTGTCAGGATCCTCAAGCTCAACTTAATTTAGCCTTTTTAATCAGTCAAGGACAGCTAATGAGACACAATTGATTTTCTATTGTTTTACACCGAATCGGTGTCGCGCAGGGCTTTACCTTTATAATATGAAAATTGATTGCAGGTAAATAAATAAAAATTTTAGAAAGAAAATGACAGTATGTATTTTAGTTTTTAATTTTTAGTCTTGCCTGCTAACAAACCCTAAAAATGTATAATTGGCCATTTAGAAAAATGTAGTTTGACACCCCTGCTGTATATGGTAGTTCTCAAACCTTGTCAAATACAAAGAAACATTAAATGATTTCGAACAAAGACTTGTTGACTGGCATTCTTTAGTTTCTGTCTACCCCCATGGGAAGAAGGCGTGAGTATTTATGGTTTCAATATCCATTGATAGAATACCTACTATTAGTTTACCAGTACAGTTAGAATGTTTTACAACAGTTGACCAATGTAGATTTTTGTGGATCAGACACACTCATAATAATATAGATCACACATTATACAGACTCATTTGGAAAGTTGGCAAATATTGAGAGGCAGAAGTAACTAACGTTTTAATATGTAACAAAAATAACAGATGGACACTCAAAATAATGGCATTGGTTGAATATTAGGTTTTGAAAATGTCACTTACTCATTAGTGGTGGGAACTTGTAATTTTGACAGATAACTATCAATTTTTGTAGCTTTAAGTCTAGGTTTTGCAGCTGGTGCTCTAACATTGAGTTTCCTAGGTGTGTTAGGTGGTGGAACATCTTTAACATGATCTTGCTGCATTTGTTGTGCTAGAATTTCATCTTGTTTTAAGTTATCTAAATACTTCTTGTGCGCTTCTTCTTCTTCACATTGAATTTTCCTAAAACAAACACTTATTAATTTAAAAAATATTGTTTATGATAATGATGGGAATATTTGTTAGGAACCACCGGCACAAAGTAATAAAAAATATAAAAATTACTTACTTGATTAATAACTCAGTCTCCTGTATGTGCTTTTGCTCTAATCTTACTCTCTCGGCTCTTAAGCGCCTCAGTTCGGCCTCATATTCTGATCTAATTTCCCCAGGCTCACTTAGCCGGAGTAAGGGTGCGTCTGAAATTTTTTAGACTTATGTGATGAGTGTGGGCAATTGGCTTGCTACTATATGAGGAAAGTAAGCATAATAATATGTTGTAGCTTCTCAGTCAAATGTATGGAAAGAGATTAAGTTGACATTGGGTTAAGAACATGAATATTATAGGCCTTAGTAAGGTACTCTTTACAAATATAATGAAAAGGTTGGTCAGAGGGTCATGTTGTTACCATACAGATATGCATCACATCAAAATATACAGATGGTAGGAATTTACCAAAAACATATTTAACTTTACAAACAATAAACAAAATATTGATTATTATAGTTATTTTCTGCATCATTTCAGGTGTTTACCTTCTGGTAAATGGATTTCCTCTCCTTTAGTTTTAATTTCAATTTCTTGTGGAAATTTCGATTGAATAAAATTCCAAAGTTCAACATTCACTAAATTCTTTTGTTTTGTTGCTGTTCTTAGCCAGGATCCGATTCGCAATCGACACAGAGGACAACACAAAGCATTATTTTCTATGCTGCCATTAAAACAGTGTTGACAGAAATCATGAAAACACGGCAAGGTTACGGGTTCTATTAAAATAGATTGACAAATTGAACAAAATACGTCTTGTAATTCTAATTTTTCTAATTTTAATAACTTATTTTCAATTTTAGACAGCCGCTTCTTTGACTTGGCCGCCATTTTTCATTATTGTTTTTTTTCCCTTTTTTTCTTTGAGTTTGTGTTTCGTTCTTCAATATTCATATATTTAGCATTACTCGCCATTAAGGGAAACCTAAGACAATCAATCACTCTGGGGATTATTTAATTGCTCTCCATGGACTCTCTTTTATCAAAATATTAGTTATATCATTCATGCTGAAATTACACATGTGAGAACAATGTAGAAACAAGTGCAAATTGAAAGCATCCGTAAACAAAACAATTCAAAAGTTAAAATAAGCCGTGGCAAGACAGCTAAGAAAGGACGGTCCTACTGACGGCGCACATTGAAGGGCACATTGAAGTCAATGAAAGATTTATGATTTTTCCACTTTGCCCCACCAATCAGTCCTACCTGTGAGATAAAGTGAAATGTTCACAATTTTGACATGAATACAGTGGGTGTTCCACTAGTTAATTTTAGTGGGCAATTTTATATACACTCGCTTAACTAAATATTATGGTGAAAAAAAAAAATCTTCACTCATCGCCTTCCGTTTACTGACGATTAGGGCTGAGACTATGCTCATTACATACTCACTCGATGACCGCAATTTCCACAACAAAGGTCATGTCAAATGCCAATGAAAACCCTATTCCTATAACCCTACGGCTACATTGTCGCGATAACGCGAACTAAATTCGCGCGCTCTCTGTTGTACATCGTGACGGCGGCGGCGACCGGAGTGCGAGAGAGAGCGCGCGATGTGAAGGTCGCGTTATCGCGACAATCTAGCCATAGGGTAAAGATCGGATGAGGCTCTGAATCAGGCAAACAACAAGGCCAAAGCCATCCTATCAATCATTGTTACCCTACGGCTACACTGTCGCGATAACGTGAACTACACTTCGCGCGCTCTCTGTTGTACAGCGAGACGTCGACCGGTGTGCGAGAGAAAGCGCGCGAAGTGGAGTTCGCGACCACAGTATTATGCTCTGTGCGATAATTATTTTTTTTATTTTGTGATGGGTTTGCTCTTGACCTTAGTCTATGTCAGAGGCGACAGAAACAAAGTCGACGATGGAGCGAGCTTACCCAGAAGAAGCCTGTTCACTCTCACTTTGAAGAGATTAGGGTTATATGCGTTCGGAAACACAGACGCAGGCAGAGAGTTCCATTCCTTTGCTGTGCGCATTATAAAAGAAGTTTGGAAACGCTTAGTGCGAGTTGCGAGTTGCAATGTCAAAAGGCATTTCGTGGCGTAAGCGTCTAAGCGTACGTAGCGTACAGCTCGATTCAAACTTAACGGCGGCTCGGAACATGAGGCGAGTCTCTCATTAACGAATTCTTGTGTCAGCGGGGGAGATGGGTGACTGCGCAGCGAGTAGCGCACTAATGTGTTGTTATTCACACCTTATGCTAGGTACATACACAGCAACTTTAGACGCAGGTGATTTGCTGGCGATTTGAAAATCTCACGTCCACACCCAGATTTTGACAGCCAATTTTCGCTACTGATGTGTGTGAATGTGAAGTTGTGAACTAGCTTGCTACTAATATAATAATCTGTGTTGTGAACGTGAGATTTTGTCATAACCACCGAGTCACCGCCGGCTTGCTAGCGACTCGCTGGCGATTTCAAAATTTCACGTCTCCACACAGATTTTGACATCGCTAGCGACAAATCTGTGTGTGGTGGTGTATGGCGCTTCGTGTATATCCAGCATTACTTTTTTACTAAAAAGTTATGATAATCGAATAATCTTGGAAAGTTTTGAAAGAACTGCATTATACATTTTAGTGTATAGATACGTACAAAAATATTTAAAATAGCTCTAAAAGCATAAATATTTTTTGTACTTCCACAAAATAGTAATAGTTGATTATTTCAGGAGTACCAACATTCTGGGCGGAGAAGCCATGTTGATATTTTCTTTCTTTTTTCGTCATGTACCGACTCACATGTATTTGAGAACGAGAAACGAACACGAAAGAAACCACGAGAAATATGGTGGTTGGAAGAGGATTTTAGATGGTGTTCTTTTGTTCTTGCAGTATTGTGGTGGATTTTTAACAAATGTTTAAGTGTGCTCTTTGAAATCTTTGTTAAAACACAGGATAAGACCTTTGAAAATGTCTTCAATGCATTTTGTGGTTCATCCTTTGCCTGGCACAGAGGATCAATTGATAGACAGGTAAACATAATTTATCATTATAGTTGACTCCATTTCGTTCATGTTGTGAAATCCGACATTCCATGATCATACAACTGTATTGAGTCACTTATTGATGATATAGCATCACGGGCCACGTTTCCCGTATCATTTTACGCTCATGGGAGAATTTCCATTGCATGACGTTTCTTTGTAGAATTTAGATATAGCTGCTTGCAATCCATACCGTTTAATCTTCATTTGGATCCATCGTTTGGATCGGATGGCGTAATCTTGTTTGGTTAAAAACGACGATGCTATATTTGCAAACCTGCTTTTCGCATTGACAATGCCGATACTGGAGTTGTTAATTCTTGAACTGTGACATAATTGTTCAATACCTATTCCGTATTTGTATGAGGGCATAATTAGCATTCAATAATAATTAGGAGCCTAAGCTGATTCTAAAAATATAAATTGCAGGTGAAAATAATAGCTTTGGCAAAGTATGTAATGTACATATGAAAAAAAACCGATTAGATATATAAAAACACCCAATTTACTGTTTTCTCTAGATACCTTTTATGAGGTTATTTACTTTTAGCAATAATGATATACAAACTAGGTACAATCTATTTTTCAACCTATATGGTATTAATGCAATTCTTTTAGGACCATTACGATAATAGAAACATAGTGGACATGACATTGACAAAAACTTACCCGTTTGCTCCATCTTTATGGATATGACACAGGCTTTTGATTACATTGACCAAGATATATTAGTTGGTAAACTCAGTGCCTAAATGAATGCTACCTAACGGCCGAAACCAATATATTGGAATGACTAAACAAGAAGAAACCTCTGTCACTAAACTACAGTGTGCCACAAGATAGCTTTCTGGGTCCACCGCTATTAATACTATATGTTAATGACCTACCCAACCCCACTGATAATCCTATAGCTCTCTCTGTGGGTCCGCACTGCGCTGTTACTGTCAAATATAAAGACATAAATAGCGCCTTCAGCTCTGCTTAGCTCTGCTATGAATTGTTTGTATGTAAGTAATTTAAAATCTACTGAGAGTTGTGTACTTTTCTTTAAAAAGTACAGTATCATACCTTTGTTATAGTGATAACAAAGGTATGATACTGTACTTTTTTGAAGACACCTACATCAAATATAATGATAAATCAAGTGTGATTTATCATTATATTTGATGTAGGTGTCTTCACTAAACAAAATCCTGAACATTTTGTGCTAGCATCTGAAGCTTTCAATTGTACTAAAGAGGTGAAAGTCATCTGTGTTTGCAAAACGAATACTACCTTAATGTATACGAGTGTTTTTCATATGGCACCAATCATTTATAGTAAATTGCCAAAGGCGCTAAAAAAATTAATGATAATTTTCAAAAATTAAAAACTATGCTATGCCAAAAGTATTACAAAAGTGTCTCAGATTTTTTAACAGATAAATCTTGACATTAAGTGTTATATATATAAAATATATATATATAATAAATGATACTAATTTGACTTCATGACAATTCTGCAATAATTAGGTATACTATAATATTATCTAAATTTGGACTTGAAGCATTTGTTTTGACATAGATTTCTTTATGAATTAATCTTTATTTATTGTTGTCATTTTTATTTATTATTGTTTGCTGAATTCACTTTTAAATTAATGATATTGACTTTAAATTATTGAATAACAATCTTAACAATTTGCATGCTATAGTAAACATGCAAACATGCCTGAACCTGTATATTTTTCTACAAGTTATCCACAATGCACTTTTTTATTCTTGTATGTGCACACATGTTTGAGTAATTAAATATGTCTTATCTTATCATGCTTACATAGAAGTTAGGCTAAGTACCAATTCTGTATGATTTCCAGTTACTAAATATTTTTAAAAGCTAACTTTTTCGTTATATTGCCAAAATTCAATGAAAGCCTGAAAGTGAAGTTTCTGTATTCAACTGCTTGTCTAGTTCTGTGTTCACTAAAACATTGGGAATCCGTAATTATTCTTTGTTAGGGCTATAGATGTTTGATCCTATTAAGGCTATATCTTAATAGGCTAGTTGATAGTTTTTGAGAAAGCAATTAGTAATGTTCCTTGTAGTAAATTTTTCACAAAATATGAATATTACATATGCAGATCATTAACAGAACAAATTTTTCATTTTTATATTGCAATTTATTTTTTTCAAAATGCCATGTTGTCATGACAGTTTCGAGTGTCATCATATATTTTTTGCTGTATCAAATCCACATTTAAAAAAATATATTAGGTTGAGTTTTAATCAAGGTATTTTTCTACCTGTCAACTAGCCTATTGTCTGTGTGTAATTGGTGATGCACATACACATTATTTCTGTGTGTATAAAAGATGCTCCATCAATACTAAGTGCTTCCCTTTTTTTTTTTTTTGTGGATGGGAAATCATCAAATAACTTCTCCCGCTCTGGGTGGAGCGGGAGGGTGTCAGACTCTTACCCACGCCTACGGTGGCCGGAAATCCGCCCGGGATTCCCGACGCCCAGGGCGTCTCCTGCGGCGGCTAGGGGCGAGGGGGCGCGAAACTTGCCTTTCCCTCAACCGTCCCGCCTCCTCCTTCGCGAGCATTACTGCTTCGCAGAAGGAGGTGAAGTGCTTCCCTGGGCTTGCACACAATGAAACAAAGTGTATGTTTATCAGAAACACAATTTAGACCAACCTCATGAGATAAAACATCTGTACTAAAAAGTATAATAATTCCTAAAATAATAATAAATTGCTACAACTTTAAAGATAACAAAAATAACCCAGCATATTTAGGGTATTCACATTCCCCATTCACATAGCCAAATTATTTTTTTATAGAATTCTTTTATGTATTTTTTTAGTAGCTAGCCACATATAATTATGAATAGAAACTATCAGTTACTAAAGCTAACTTGAGCACAATTATTTTACTATCAAAGCACAGCAGTACAAAAGATTTTGTTGAAACGCAGAAACTTTTGTTGTAACTTAGTAAAAATTATTAATAGCTAGATAAGTGACATTATTAAAAAAAAACACTACTGTTCAAACTCATCTCCTACTAAACAGGCAGGTACTCATCTATCACCTGTCCATGCAATTACAACCTCTTTGTTTATGGAGCTCCTTTAGAACATGGCCACAGAGTGTGTAAGAAGTGACAGGTTGAATATTTGACACTGGATTGTACCTGTTACATTGCTTTAAGTTTGCATGTGACCTTATTGCATACTAGATGCGCCCGCGGTTTCACCCGCATAAGTTTTGACCCCGTGGGTATATTGGGAAAAAAAATATCCTATGTGTTATTCCTGGTTATAAACTACCTGTGTGCCAAATTTCATCCAAATCCGTTCAGTACTTTTTGCGTGAAAGAGTAACAAACATCCATCCATCCATCCTTACAAACTTTCGCATTTATAATATTAGTAGGATCTGTTTTGATTATCAGCGTGGTTAAGCTGTTTCTTCGTTCTGCACTATAAATATAATTTGCAAATTTATTTTGCTATGGGGGTAATGACTTACAAATAATTGGTCAAATGTTATAAAGAAAACATTTCAAAGCTTGGATACTCCTTTGCCAAACTACGATTATATTATATTATTATTTCATTGTACTCTTCAAACAGGCTTTGGCTACTATCAAATTTTGACTTTTGTGTTAACTATAGCAAGTAAATCAGACTGTTCTAATTTATAATAAGCAATTGTAAATAATTTGTAATTGTTTTAGGCTAAAGGAAGTAGCTGACCGTTGGAATAGATATGGGACAGGTGCCGGTTCCTCGGCACTCAGCTCTCTGCGAGGCGTGCGAGCAGTGGCCGCCGGCCCCGCTCACATTGCTTGTCTGCTCGAAGATGGCACCATCTGCCGTGCCGCCTTCTCAATCATTCCCGATAGATTGGACTTGAGTAAAACTGACGCTAGTAAGAATGGGGGAAATGGCGGAGGGGGAAGTGGCGGCGGAGGGACGAGCGGAGGCAAGCAAGGTGGCAGCGGCGGGGGCTGCGGCTCACGTCAACAGCCGCGTACCAGGGCCCGGATTATGAGGAACTCGATTCGTGCTACACCTAGCTCACAAGGTATTTAATTTGTTGCACTTTCTCGTATTTTGTCAGTTGATTGATGAAAATCATTTAACAGGACCTAATTTATAATAATACATGGTATATAAATGGAAAAAGGAGGAAAAAGATAATTGTGTTATGGTTGTTTTACTATTTGAGGGCTTAATCCATTTCATTTGTACAGGATCAACGAGCCGTGCGACTGGTGTTATTATCGGCGCGTCTGGTTCAGGGCGAGTAGTATCAGTTCCGGCGCCTTTTGTGCCAGAAGATCTGGTCACACAGGCTCAAGTGGTCCTGCAGGGAAAGAGCAGGAGTCTCATTATTAGGGAGTTACAGGTAAGACTTTTGGCAACATCTTGATTCAAGGTGGTGGTCTACATAAGAGCCAATGAAATATTTACAAGAATTTATTTTAATATAAGTATCAACATAACTTGAATTTATTAATGTTAAGACAATAATACATAATAGTATAACAAATGAATAACGGTGTTCGAATATGTGTTTGTGAACTAATGTAGCGAACAAACTTGGACGTGAATCTGGCGGTGAACAACCTGCTGTCGCGCGACGACGAGGAGGGAGAGGAGCCGGAAGGCGGCGAGGGCGGCGACGGCTACGTGCCCGAGGACCTCATCTCGCTGCTGGACGGCGGCTTCCACGCCGCGCAGCAGGACCACTCCGTCATCATCGACGCGGACACCATGTTTTCTGAGGACATCTTCGGGTACGCGGCTATCAGAAGGTATACCTGTCAAGCTACGCTCCTCTGCCTCTACACACACTCCTGCCTGTAGTAAATATAGCCCTCGACCCAATCAATCTCTGGCACGCTGTCAAGCTTACGCAGTTTCCGTTTATGTTGTGATCGGGTGTTTATTTGATGTTAGTTCTGTACAGAGACTACATACTCTAGAACAGTGCATGTTATTGTTTGGTCCCTGCACTGATCACGTTCCCGAATGTATTATGTACTGTATGTGTCTGTGTACAGTGTAGCAGTAGTGGTAGGATCACAGATATAAAGAAAGGTGGACAGTTTATGTAACTTTGTGAAATTGTTCAGACGCGTGTGTTAACTATCAAGCAGAACAGACTGGACAAACCGAACAAGGAACTTCGGCACCAGTCTTTCAGTGCGGGAGCAAACCTCTTTCATTATATCTGTGGATACTCTTATCGTCAAGGCTGTATTAAAATATTGTGTTGTAATAGTCGCAGTGGGGGCGGCGGCGGCAGTAGCGGCGGGCGCGGCGGCGCCAGTCGGGAGAGCAGCAGCTCGACGCAGGAGCGCCCGTCCGAGTTCAGTCGGTGGCGCGAACGTCAGTACTTTGGGCCGCGCAGGTGGCTAGAGTCTGCGCTGCGCGATACTTCTTGGGACAAGGACGGAGGTAACAATGATGGAGGTAAATATTCAGTGGTCTTTTTACTATTTTTGTTGTAGAGTATTTTAGTTTAAAAATTCCTGGTATTGACTAAAATTGTTTCTATAGTATCCACAGTGACCATGATTGGTGATGATGGTGATTATGCATGTTATATGTATAAACTCAAACGCAAAGCATTTATTTTGAGTCTGTCAGTTAGAAATATGAAGCTATTTCTAACTGACCGACTCCTTTAAAACTATGCTTGTTCCCATAAAGTGCTGGGTCTGATTGTTATTGCGAGATATAAAATTTTGAAAAACTTACTAAAGTTGTCCATATTTATTACAAATCTTGCAATGTTGTGTTTACAATATTTATCCCCATATATTTTATTCCTTATATTTTTATACATGATTTAGCTGAGAGCAAGAAAAAGGATTCTTCGATTGCGGCGTCACCGCTCTGGGTGTCTGAAGAGTTGGAGTACTGGGACAGTAACATTCGTTTCACCCACATCGCAGCTACTTACAGCGAGCTTATCGCGATCTCCACTCAAGGCCAGCTGCACCAGTGGCGCTGGGCTGATGCACATCCTTATCAGCGCAATGACGTAAGTGCTAAGTGCCAAAATATTTGTAGTCGTATATTTTGTCAAATCGAAATGTCTACAACTGTTAAAATAATGAATCCGTGTTTGTGATGCTTTCGCAAAACTCGCACGTCTACTTTTAGATAAAGTTGACTTGCATTTCTGTCACTCATAGCTGAGGAATGCAATCTCGGCAGCTATAGCAATTTTTCGTGGCAAGACAGCCATTTTTTGTCGCGTTATGTATGCGTAGTGCAGAGTGCAGAATTACCTACTACTTAAATAGTTGTAGTATTGTTTTTTTTATTTATACCTAACACAAACCCATAGGAGCAATTTTCATTGTCATTAATTTTATAACCTCGCGAGATTGCCAGACGAGATCTGGAATAGCCGTTGTATGTGTACTCCCCATGTGATAGACTCTTTCTAAAATTGATGTGTTATATTAACGCCCAGGCACTGCAGTTACTTGTAAAAAATCCGGTTTTGATAGGAATTTTACCTATGAACTATTACAAAAGTATCAGATAAAAGTGTAGACGAATGGATCAGTAAACATACCTATGGATCCAATTTATAGTGCCGCTAACAAATTGATTGCCTCGATTTGATTATTTGAATACTTAAACCCGAAGTTATAACTTTAAATCATCCTAAAGATGTTTTTCATTGGACGATTGAGGTTAATTTTATAACCTCAATTTTCGTCAATGATTTCACAATTACAATTTTATCAAAGAATGTAATTCAAACAATAATTGTTGGAAAAATGTGGTGAGATTAAAGTGGAAACCTTCTAAATACGGATATAGCACAATAAGCCTATAATGTTCCCACTGCTGGGACACAGGCCTCCTCTCTTTGAGAGGGAGTGGGCCGTAATCCACCACGCGGGCCCAGTGCGGATTGGTGGTGAGGAAATAATTTACACAAAGTGAAGCACCTAACTGGGTTCGAACCCACGACCTACAACTCGGTAAGATGGTGCCGTTACCACTGGGCCACCACTGCTCTTCTTCAATACGGATATGTTATGTGTTACTTATTCTCTTTAGAACTTACTAAAGTAAAGTATCTAAAGTAAGTAGAAATTCTTTTCACCTGAATAGTGAACAGGGTTTGTTCACACTTTCACCAGATACTTTTGGGATAGACAAACGACATTATTCCAAACTAATTTTAACAATAGGCGTCCGGATCGGTGAGCGCATACCACCCGCGCTCCACCTGGCTGGGCATGACACCTGGAGAGCGAGTCATCAACATCAGCGCAGCCGGCATTCGCATATCGGTGCTCACTGACACTGGCAGGATTGCTACATTCCTCGATGAATCTATTTGTAAGTTGTTTATCTATTCTAGACATATTATAAATTAAGGTCGACTTTTCGTTTCTGTTGGACCGCGTTGTTTTTCTAAACTACGCAACGGTTTTAGATACGGGTAATTTATACCGGAAGGTTTGTGTGTATATTGCAAAACGACTTGCAATAAAGAAATCTTGATGTTTTGTCATGTCGTAAAAACCGTGCAGGGACAGGTTGCTAGTTATTGCGATATAATAACCTTGTGGCGGCATCTACATTGCTACATGCGAACTACACACACACTGACGTCACGCAAAATCCTGCATCGCGCAAGCAGAGTTTACCGCGCAACTAGCATATATACAATATCTCGACATCAACCGTCGGGCAGTTGCCCACCAGACACGACACTCGGTCGGAGGATCCTCCCTTTTCTATGGAGGATGAGTGAACTTTACACCCTGTTCTTTGTGCCTCTTATAACCTTAAATATTATGTTCTTTCAAAAATAAGGGTATCTGCAATTTGTCCCAATATAGCATCAAAGAAAATGAGTATCTATTTTATTATAAATATAAACCCAAATTTCTGTTACAAAGTAGTGCAATTTTGTATACTTTCGGAGCCTCTTAAAAGTTCTCAACAGCAGTACCGTGTGTGTTGGATAAAGGTATCATAATGGGATTTCATTTTATTTATCTTTTTATGGTTTCCTTCAAACATGTCTACTAGATTAACGAGGGAATACTTTTAATCTGTATGTTATTATTTTTGTCTTTAGCTCATGCTCCTGGGGCTTCTCGTCTGGAGCATCCTCTGCAGACGTTTGTGGAGTTTGGATCTGAAAAGGCAATCTCTCTACATGTATGCTCTCTGTATACCGTCGCGAGATTGGACTCTGGTGCACTTTATTGGTGGTAAGTTAATTTATCATCATATTAATTAGCAGTCCAATGCTGAACTCATGCATTACTAGCCGCCCTGCGAAGGTTGTCACACCATCTACCTTGAAGTTAATTTGTTCATAAATAACCTTTTCCCAGTCATAAAATCATTATTTATCTGAGTCTGTTGACATCACAGAAAAACAATACAATTCTTCTCCTGTTTACTCTAGGGGAGTCCTTCCGTTGGGCCAGCGCGCTCGCCTTTGGGAGAAGCACCGCGCTCGCTCCCGCAAGCAGCAGCGCGGCCACTCGTCCACAGCGCCGCAAGACTTGCAGGCCGGACAGAGCGTTACTATGAAGAACGCGCCTATGTATCAACCCGGCGCCGTCGGTGAGAGAATAATATATTTTAGGCTTTTAATTTATAGATATTGATATGGCAATATTGTTTATATTGCTGACTTGCTTGTGTTCGGGCCAAAAAAACATAGTTTTTTTGGTTGGTTTGTCCTACTATTTTCTCAACTCAACCACTATTCCGGTAGTTGGAATTGACCAATAAGCACACTGATTCAATGTAGACTTAGTTTGTACATATTGTTTGTGTGTCTGTAATGTCCTCTAAACCATAATGTTTATTTAATATTGTTTATGCTACAAAACAGGATTCAACATGTCTACGGGAGTGCCAAAAGTGGGGGTTCTGCAGAATGCTGCCTGGAACCTCTCTGACATGTGTCGGTTCAAACTGCTGCCGCCACCGCAACCTGACCGCTCGGTCTCCGAAAAAGACAAGAGAGATTTACAGGTAAATTTGGATCATTCGGTCTTTGAGAATCTAAATACATTTCGGCAACCGAGAGAAAGTGTTTGTCACCTGTCCAGTTTGACACAATAGGAACTAATAATGTTTAAATTCGTAAATCATGTATTCATTTTACTCGATTGCGCGACAGCAAAGACAGGGTTATGTTTTTACGCGTCTCTATGTATCTTTGTATGTGGAATTCTTTATACCCTCGAAGCATTCATCTATCAAGCTCATAAACAAGCTCACTTTTCAAGCAGTCTGATGGAGTTATGACGTCAAATATGAGATTGAACTAAAGTAACTGCCACTAACTGTATCAGACTTGAACATTGAGCTTGTTTTGAACTTTATAGTTGGGTTTTTATTTTTACAATTTATCTCATTATTAGTTGTTTACTCACAAGTGAAATGCAAATGTCTGTATGGTCTTCCGATATATTATTCGAAGCTATGATAGTAATGAGCACATCTGCTAAAACTGGTTTTCTTTTGTCTCGTCTAGAATCAGTCGCCACTGACAGTATCGTCTGTGAAGGCTTCGTCATCAAGCGGCAACAGCAAGGACGGCGCTAAGGACAGCAACAAGGACATGGCTGACAGGCTCGACATGCCGCCGCCGCCCAGCCCGGCTTCTTCCACTTGCAGTGACACCAGCACATCACACAGTGCGTTTGATTTTACTTGATTTATAAGTCATGAACGTTAAAAGACCGACGTTCGTCATTATACAAGTTATTGCTTACTGTTTTTCGCAACAAGAATTACAATTAAGGCTAAGCTAAAGATAATGTATTTTTCCCAGAACGTGCAAAGCGCGTGACCGTACGCGGTGAAGAAGGTTCATCGAACGACGGTTCTAAGCGCGATGAGGAAGAATGGCCTCTAAAGGAAGTCGTATTCCTAGAAGATGTGAAGAGCGTTCCATTAGGCAGAGTGCTCAAAGTTGACGGGGCCTACGCAGCCGTACGATTCCCTACCATCGGTAAAGACGGAAAGGAAGTTGTACCATTAACTCCTGACGATCTATCGACGCTGCTGCAAGACTGCCGGCTTGTTCGCAAAGATGACTTGGTAGCTGTGAAGTGGGGTGTGGGTGGAGCCGCGGGGCCTCGCGGACCGGATTGCCTGCAACGCTCACCTAGGAAGATTGCATTACCACCTGATGTACAAGTTATTACTATAGCTGTAAGTACATAAAAAAACATAATTTCAAAGGTCTTGGGTATTTTAAGTGTTTAAATATGTACCAAAACGTTGTCCTGTATTTGATGATAGTGCTAAAATCAAAAGTCATCTATCCAAATTAGGCTGAAAATCACTTGAGAACGGCTGAACCGATTTGACTATTTTTGTTTTAAAATGTTTGCTATAGTACGAATTAGGTTTTTATGAAAAAGTCCTTTTTTCTATGGAATTATGGTATGAATTATTGAAATTAGACAGGAAAACGTGTGTTGGGTTAGCTAGTACCTAAATAAAGGCCAGTGTCATAACTAAAGTCCTTCCCCCCCAGGTGGACAGTCGCGGCGTGCACGCTGTGGTGCGCAGGCCGGGCGGCGCTTTGGCGTACGCCGTATACGCCGTGGGTACCACCCGGGCACTCACGGACAGCGCGTTCCCGACAGATAACAGCGCGCTTCTCGGCTATTCTAATGGACAGGCCATACAACTGGCTACGGCTGCTGAGGTTAGTACAATGACTGTGTTATTAATTCAGCTTTTAGCTATTGTAAGATCCTGCTGGGGTCGCGGGAAGGTACTAAAGGGTCACCGAGGCCCCTGGCAACACAGGCAACGGAAGGAATACGGGTGGGTTTTAGTCAGTAAGAGTCTGATACACCCTCCCGCTCCGCCCAGAGCAGGAGAAGTTATTTGATGATTATCCACCCAAAAAAAAAAGCTATTGTGGAGATCTTTTTACGTTTTGAAACACAAATAAAGATATTTAGTGAGTTTGCAATGGGGCTCGTGGCTAAATAATAACAGCCGCACGGGTCGGTCGAAGGTTAAGCTACGCTTGTCGAGGTCGGTGCGTGGATGGGTGACCATCCATTACATTCGAGACCCCTCCATGCTTTGGAAAGCATCTTAAACTGTTAGTCCCGGCTGTCATTTGTAAATCTTTGACAGTTGTTTTGGGTCGTCAGAAGCCCATAGTCTGACAACCAGTCTTATTAAGGAATATCGTATTACCCTGTAACTGGGTTGTAGAGGTCAGATAAGCATTCGCTCCATGTAATACTGGTATTCAGCTGCATCCGGTTAGACTGGCAGCTGACCCCAACATAGTTGGGAAAAGGACAGTAGGCAGATGATGATGAGTGAGTTTGCAATGTTAAACATTTGACTGTTGTGTTTCGTTTGTAGTTGGCTAGAGTTTCAGCAACCTGGAAAACTAAGTCAGCGCTGGGGAATGCAATCTCGAGTCGAGATAGGCAACGCGAGATCTTGCGTGCTAAGTCTGGTGTCGACATTGGCCATTCGATATTTGCGAGAACGAGATTTCGTCTACTTTTCGAAGTAATGTGAATAAAACATTCTTAAAACTTTACTTAGGGTAATCGTGTTAAGAATCAATATTTATTTAAGTAATAATCATCTGTACTACGCATACATAACGCAACAGATCAGCTTTCACATCACACGCACTATAAATCCATTAATTATTATATTGATTGAAAATGGCTTTTCAAGAAGCATAGTGTACCAAGTCGCGCTCGCTCAGTCTCGAAATCGATTGATGTTGCCTTCCCAGGCTCAAGGTTTTCGAGATAGCATTTTTTAGTAATATGGGACAGTAGTTTGAACAGTATATTGTGTGCGTACAGGGCAGCGAACCGGTAGTTATGATGGTGGACGGCAACGGCGCGCTGTACCCGGTGTCGCGCGACTGTGTGGGCATGGTGCGCGAGCCGCCCGCGCTCAACCTGCCGCCCGCACGCGCGCTGGCGGCGCACGCGCTGCCGCTGCACCCGCATGCGGCCGCCGCAGCAGCTGCGCACCCGCACCACACCGCGCTCAAGTCCCAGGTACCGACCCAAGATCATTTCTATCTTTTAACGGGTGTAAAAAGACGTTTAACGAAGCCATCACGCGTTATTCGTGTAATTGTGTATTTTTTATTGTCCTGAACCATTCCTGGGAACCTTCTGGTTATGGAGATATGGAAGAACAAATGTCGCAACTCTTTCTGACGTTTTTTTTTTTTAACAATAATGGGTTAAAATATTATAAATTAACTTTAAATACCCCCAAGTCGCATGCACCGTTGCATGCACCCATAAACACAATGTTGTGCGTGTGTCACATTGCGCACTGCCGTAATCTGTGATTTTGATACCAAAAATAAAAATCGTTTCCCAAAAATATTTTGTGCACAATAGGGTCTTACATCCATTTTTGAAAAGTGTCTTAATTCAATTCTATAGTGCTAATATGCCCCAAAAAAAATCACATTTTTATTCAATCGATAAGTGCCATAAAAATGCATTTAAATTTTACATTTTCAAATTTCGCGCGTAGTTTGACGAAAACGCTGGACGCAGTGGATGCCATGTTGTCTCTCTCTGTGGTCATGACGTCACTTGGCTATGTAAACAAATGCGCTGATCTATTATCTAACTATCAGTTGACAGTCGACACGTTTTAGTTTACACAGCCGTATGACGTAATAACATGGCGGCTACTATTTCATGGTGTTTTTTAACAGATTAGAAAAACTGAAAACGTTGAATTGAATTTTAAAATTTATTTTGATATTTTATGAACTAAAACTATCATTTTTCGACTCCTTTTTGCCTAAACTATCTCAATAATATATTTATAGACTTTTTCTCGTATATAGTAAAATACCTTATTTGATGTTACTTAGTTTCATGAACATAATCCGTAGATAACGGCTATACATTAGATCTTTTTACACCCTGTATGTATAGCCTCGCAACACTGATGCTGCGGACGACAAGCTATTGGACGACTATTAATCGATAGACTATACATTCTTTTGTGTGCAGGTTGCGCTCATTATACTGGTGCCGGAGCCACAGCTCATGATGCCGCGTGTGTTACGCTGCGACCTTGACGGCGTGCGTCAATTACTGCACCAACTCGAATCTGACACCAGCAGTAAGTTACTTTGCCCTCTAATTGTTGAATGATAGTTCTAAAATGTATATGTGGCGTGTACTACATGTTTGTAATAATTATCCACAGAGCAACAGATGTTGTCCATCTTACAAGAGCGTTGCGACGGCAACAGGAACATTCTACACGTATGCGTACACATGTGCGCGCCTACATCGAACAAGGAACCCGATATCGGTACGTAAAACACTGTACCAAAAGTAATATCCTATGTAGTGTAGGTGTAATTCTAACTTGACATTATTTACTGATTAGTGGAAAACGCTTCGATGCCCAATTTAGCGGGTGGCCCGGGAGGTGGCGGCGCCAGTGCTGAGGAGTCGGTGCCGGCCATCTCGTGGCCACCGGAGACCTTCGAGGCGTCCGGAGACGAAGACAGCTTGATGGGGCTCACTAACAACGGGTAAGAGCTTTCACTCCCTGTACGGGGGAATTATTCAGTGATGGGACTCGTGAAGTAATGCGTTTTCGATGCAGCAGAAAGCAGTCGTCACGCAACTACAGTTCATGAGTGCGATTTTCTGCCTGTATTGTATAATTGTGTCTTAATATTTTCCTTTATTGTGTTTCCTGTATTTGTTTCTTATCATCATCACCTTATTTCCAAGAGAGTTAGTCAGTTTCTGGTCTAGTATTTCCTCTTTTTTGGTTGCCCAATAATTTTAAATGGCTTCAACCTTTTTGTACCCTCTAATTACTACACACCATGGGTTTCCACTCAATGAAAAATCAATTTGGTGACCTCATAGTGATATAAATTCATGGATTTCGCTGTCCTTTGACGTAAAGCCGTACTCGGTGTTGTTAATGAGCAGTGATAATCCTGGATTACGTAGCAAAGAGCACTAGACTAGTTCTGAAGAGTGTTGTGATGGACGTGATGATTTGAAACACTTACAGTAAACTGTCTGGCGCTGGTAACAGTGGCGGCGCGGTGAGCGCGGACCCGGCCGAGCGCCGCGGCAACGCGCTGGCCAGCCTGCGCGCGCTCTGCGAGAGCTCCGTGCTGCAGCCCTTCCTCATGCAGCTGCTCACTGCCAAGTAAGTCCACCATCTCATAAATAAATGATGATATTAAAGCGCTGACAAGACGCAATTGACCAAAATTGGCTTCTCTTAAGAAAAATAATTGCCAAATCTGTATAGTTTGTGGTAGCGGAAAAAAATATATGTTAATTTTAAACATATTTCCCAGAACTTGGTTGTTACCAAAACACGTTTTAAAAAAAAATCTCGATACAAACTAACGTTAAACTAACCTCTTACCTTGAGTTCTAATCCAAAATATCTGTATTAAATATCAACTTAAGTTACATATTTAATTAATAACAAGAATGTCTTATTTGAACAATGCAGAACTTGGTTGTTTTTTATTTTCGATTACTCAACTCAATTTTGAGTAAATAGATAATTGCTTCATATTTTGCAATAAATTACAAGCGTTGTGTCATCGCGCTTCTCTTTCTTTTCTATGCAATCTGACAGTGACCACGGTTTGTGTTGTCAGCGTCTTAATATGAAGTTAGTGTCCAGATCGGCAAGTTTCGTGGGTCAGCTGCGTAAAGCAAGTGTGAGTTCGGTTTGACCATAACTTACGTGCCCCAGGCTAATTAATGTTGACACCCTAATTTGGTTCACAAGTTACCTTATAAATCAACCAAACTTCTGACTCTCTCTCGAGTCTGCTTGACCTGTTGATCTGGACGAGACTATCGCATTTAGAACGCTTTTCTTTTGACTGTAAATTGCTTCACCTTTACCATCAAATTGTAAACAACATTTACTGCACAGGGACGGAATGGGCCAGACGCCGCTGATGGCCGCGGTGGCGGAGCGCGCTTACCGCGCGGCACTCGTCATACTGGACTCCATCCGCGCCTGCCCCGAAGCGGACGAGACACAACGCTCGGCCGCCATCTTCCCGCCCAACGCGAGCCCCGACCATTCCCCACTGCTGGTACTCTGCTGCAACGATACTTGCAGCTTCACCTGGACTGGACAGGAGCACATCAATCAGGTTCATAATCACTATCAAAATAATAAATATAGGAACTATTCCATCCCTTGTTTACAAAATTACATTACCTATGAAAAGTCCCTGTTGATTTATCAGACTACGAATCAAACATTCCCGTAGCTATTAATTTACTGGTAATTGTATGACGATGTTCTGATAACATTATTTTTTTGCAGGATATATTCGAATGCAAGACATGCGGCCTGACAGGGTCTCTTTGCTGCTGCACAGAATGTGCTAAGGTAATATTCTCAACAAATCTCTTGGTCTTTTGGTTATGATCGCTTCTTTTTCTGTTAGCCGTTAATCACGGTTAATTGACTAAAACGTGATAACCAACGAGATGATCTTCTATTTTTTTTATCATTTCCTAGGTTTGCCACAAAGGCCACGACTGCAAGCTGAAGCGCACGTCTCCGACGGCATACTGCGACTGTTGGGAGAAGTGCCGCTGCAAGGCCCTGGTCGGCGGCAACTGGACCGCGCGCTGCGATCTACTCGCTAGACTCGCTCGGGACACTTCACTTGCCACGCATTTCAACTCAAGGTACGAAAACATTTATTTGAACAGAATATCAGCAGTAACATATGCTTTATATTGCTACTTCTGTGTGTTGTACATGTGTGGGAAGGAAATGTGCTTAATCGACACAGTACTTGAGTTATTGTTGCTCATTCTTTCCGTCTGCTGTAAAATTGAGATATAAAACTTGTGCTATTTAAGTGTGATATTCTCTGTATATTTTTATGGGTTTTAAACTATACAAAGGTCATATAATTTTTTTTATTGTTCATAGGGGTGAATCGATCCTCCTGTTCCTAGTCCAGACAGTTGGTCGCCAAGCGGTGGAGCAGCGTCAGTTCCGTGCGGGCGGCGGCCGCGGCCGCGGGCCCCGCAAGCAGCCGGGCTCCGACGCCGAGGTGGACGCTCCCGACCATGACCTTGAACCGCCCAAGTTCGCTAGAAGGGCGCTGTTGCATTTACTGGGTGAGTAACGAATATGAATAGATTGTATAGTTATTGCATTTCATGAGTGCGCTCGATCATTTTTTTTACCGTTTATTTCAATTCCTAGTCATTTAAATCTTTTGTCGATAACATAAAAGTCGTGTTGGAGTGTTAGTCTCCTACTTCGTGTTCTTTCGATATAAAACAACCAGGTTTATTCTTCCGTCAGACAATTGACATCTCTTTTTTTATTCATATGACATTATGTACACCAAAAACAGTTTTAATAAAACCGTATAAAAAGGTTGTATATGATGGAGAAGGTACGTCTCTCTCGTTATCATCAGCCATATTTTAACTACTGTGGGCGTACAATGAGAAGTGTTGGTTATTGCTCAATAGAAAAACCGTTTGCAATTTAAATCAAATTATCATTTACGATCAAATAATCACACTGGCTATTCACACACTGTAGGTACACGACACAACTATAATTTTTAAAATTAAACATAAAAGATGATAAGAAATATTCCGCCACAGTCGTATCAAGTGTGCTTATGATTTTTTTAAGACAATACCTAAATGTCTAATGCACCGTTAGAATTCATTCACGACATAAACAAGAGTTAACCACACGCACCGCATTGATACTAAGCAAATGTGTTTTTAGGTGATTGGCCGGCCGTTGAAGCGGCTGTGATGTGCGGCGCCAGTGGCACTCCGGGCGAGACCGAGAGTCGGCCCAGCAGCCCCGCGCCTTCGCAATCAGGCACTACTTTACTGGACAAGTTTACGCATGCGCTTATCGTTAAGTGCACTAATGAGGTTAGTATGAAAGGCAAACAAACTCCTTTTTCAGAGTAGAAGGATGTGCAGTACCCGGGCATAAACGCGTCATCGAACTTTAAAATGAGACACATACAGGTATGAGTAACAGGGAGGAAGCCAGAAGATTATAATAATTTATTTGCATTAGGTGTAGGTATAATGTAGGTCTTAGATAATAGAGTGATAAAATTTCATAATACATAGTCAGAAATTTGATATATAAAAATAGACATGTATTTTTAATGCTAGGGTTATTATTATGTCCAATGGTAATTCATTGTTGTTTTTTTTTTTTTTCGTTACGTTTGCGGCCGGATTCTGTAATGTCAGTCCTATAGATCCAGCGATATAATACAGCTACTGAATGATTTCTCTTTTGTCACAGATGCTAGACACTCTGCTGCACACATTGATTCGTGAGCAACAAAACGACACAATCCCGGGACGCGCCGAGCGCGCCCGTGAAGTGGCGCGCCGCTTCGTGCGCTCCGTCGCCAGGATATTCGTAATATTCAGCGTTGAGATGGCTCCAGGCGCAGCTAAAAAGAAAGGGTAAGTAATGGCCTAAAAAACTTACCTAAAACCTACTTTACGTTGTAGGGGGTGGTTTTTACGACTAATAAAAAACAAAAACCAACCAAACCTCAAACTGCATCAATATCCGTTGTGTAGTAATCACACAGACAGACAGACGAAAAGCGAACAATAATTAATAATATTTATACAACTAGTCCCGGAATTAACGCACTCCATCAAACACCCCAGTTATAATTATAATTTTAACCACGGGTACAAGCGGGTACCTAATGGTAAGACCACCTGTCTCAAACAAACCCAGAGGTCGGAACAATTCCCAGCAGGGGCAAATTTTTCTGCTCAGCTTGGTGGTAGGGCTTGTTCCACCACCTTATCGAAGTTCTGTCGCCATAACAACAATGTTGATTGCATTTGTTGTGTTTCAACAGTTAGAGGTAAGATAGCTAATTCTTCTACGGTTGAGGATTTCCGGGTGAAGCTCGCTTTTACCTTCAGCCTTATAACTTACCATCAGGGAGCTTCTCCACTGTGTATAAAAAACAAACCGGCCAAGTGCGTGTCGAACCACCCACAATGAAGGGTTTCGTAATTGAGATTACTTGGGACGAATTTATTCCAAAAACAAACTTAACATTGTAGTTGAAAAACCTTTTCTCCCATACCACGCCACGGTCAATTCTCCATCTGCAAATTTAAGTTGGTCCGACTATAACTCGTTAACTTGTAAAGCCTACTTAGCTATGATATGTACTACTGCCATGATTTATTTCACATCTCCATAAACAACCTTTTAGCTGGCAGGGGACGACGACGACGACACTTGACTCTAACAAAAATTAGCACATTAATGCTTAATATTACGCAAGTGGATCCTTGAATCGAAAAGTGGTGTTCACAGACCTGCAATATTTTTGAACGGCCTATCAAACGATACCCCACACCATGGGGTAGACGAGAAAAAAAATATCATCCCCACATTACGTGCAAAGGAGACACGCTAAAAAAAATTTTTTTTAAGATTTTGTTTTAGCACTTTGTCGGCGTGATTAATATATACCAACGCCAAAAATCGATTCTGTAAACTATTCTGAACAAACAAATTTGTAATGTGCATTGACTCAGTTGAGCAGTTGAGCTGTGGTGGGCCAGTGGTAACGGGTGCGACTTACGAGTTGTAGGTCGTAGGTTCGAACCCAGACAGGCGCTTTACTTCGTGTTAACTATTTCATCACCATGCTCTCAAAACGGTGAAGGAAAACATCGTGAGGAAATGTCCTAGAACCAAAAAAATCGAAGACATGTGACATCTAGCAACGCGCATTGGGCCCGCGTGGTGGATTATGGCCCACTCCCTCTCATAGAGAGGAGGCCTGTGTCCCAGCAGAGAGAGCATTATGGGCTGATTATGCATTGACTCAGTTACGCATTGTAGAAGTCGCTTATCGTGTCTGTGTAATTTTGTTGCGGTTTACACCATGATTAAGAGAATTTGTTCTAGAAGGATCAGGTCGATTTGGTGCTGTGGTCGTAGCTACACGGTGACATGTTGACAATAAATTATAAATAAAACCTTACGATTGTTCACAGACCTCTTTCAATAACATCATCACTAGTCCGTTGTCGTCGCGTGTTCGCGGCTCTCGTCGCGCTTGCCGTAGAAGAACTTGTAGAAGCAGCCGATGCATTACTAGCCCCGGTTCGACTTGGCGTCGTCCGGCCCACGGCTCCGTTCCCGCTAGCGACCACGTATGTGGACCTCGTGAACGGCAGCGAAGACTTGTTCGGTGTAGAACCTCTTTCTACTGGACATTCAAGACTGGCACATGCGCGCAGGTGTGTATTCCATTGTGTTAAGTAATATGGAAGGTAAGCTCATCTTATCATTGTCATGGCCTCATATGTTGTCGACGCTGTTGTCTGTCATCGACCTGAATTATTCGAACTGGTTTTGCAATGCATGCAAAATGATCTTGATGCGTCGGTTATCTGCTGATTAAACCCCAGGCATCATTCAAAAACATCTCTGATATCCCTACATTTTTGACTTTAAATTACGGAAACAGGCCTTCCATGAGTCTTTTCTCTAAAAATCGCACCGAAAACTTTGAGCTGTCATGCTATCTGATGCTAGGGATTAACATTATTGACAGTTCACTTCGCCTAAGTTTTCACGGCTGATGTGTTATATGTTTTGCGGTGCAGAGAGTCGGCGCCGGGCGGCGGGCGCGGCGCGGCGGCGGGCGGCACGTCCATGGGCAGCTCCACGCTGGTGCCGGACCGCTCGTCCACGCCGGTGGCCACCGAGTACGCCGACGACGTGGCGGGCGAGGCGCTGGGCAACGACGACGACGCCTCCGAGACCGACGAGCCCGCGCCGCCCGCGCACAACGTGCAGCCGCAGGATAACCAGCATCATGACGACTCTATGGCCGACAGGTACACACACTTACGTTGTTTTTCTTTTTGTTCACTTCTTGAGCCGATATCAGACGCTTAATTTTTTGTTCATGTTTGCCTTTCATTCGGCATCTTTCACTTCAAGTGAAACGTCTGAACACAATTAAAAGTGTAAAACGAATTCAATAATGAACGATGTTGGATTTCGGCACACGTCATCTTTCACTTTATTTCTTCGATCATTCGCTAGGAATGATCGAAGAATGAAGATTAATACGTTGACAAGACTAATACCTTCAACCTTTTCAATAGGGGCCAAGAGCAGCACGTTGTAGTAGAGAACGGCACAGAGCGTGCCGAGGGCGGCGAGAGTGAGAGCGAACTCGACTTGTTGGCCGAGGTGGAGACAGAAAGCGACTCTGACGATCAGGACAACGCGGAGTCCGCGCAGCGAAGCGTACAGACCGGGGCTACGCAGGGCTCTGATGCAGGTAAGCGGGCTATGTAGATTCAGGATTCTAAACCAATAAATAGAAAGAATAAGATGAATTTTAGCTTTTATAATTTTATTGTTGCCAATTGCTGCATTGCTAACAATAAAATTTGCGAATTCATCAAACATCTCATTTTGAAACTCATCAATGATCATTCCTATGTTGCTACTGACCACAATGTTCTATTACGTAATGGTCACTGCCACCCAACAATAAAAACGAAAGCTTTTTGCTTTGCGCGTATCCTATGTAATAAACGATCACGTACATCGCAACAGGCATAGCATCGCTACTTCTATATCCAGAGGACGAAAGCGGTGACTCGACGCAGCCCGAGGACGAGGACTCGGAGGCCGGCGAGACGGACGAACAGGACGGCGAGGCCGAGCCGCCGCTGCACGACGGCGAGACGCTCGAGCGACGCGCCGCGCCGCCCGCCCGGCCTAACCTGGCGCCGCACTCCATGCAGTGGGCTATACGGTAGGTGCTGTTGCTACGTAGCTCCTGTAAAATTCAGGCTAATTTTTAAATCACCATCCAATTTTTTTCTAGGCATTCTAAACTTTGTAAAAAATAAAGTAAAAACAAAAAAAAACTGCTTTTATTCTAAAAAGTATCGGTTCAGCATGGGTTACTAAGTCAAACGTTAAATACTATGCTTGTCGCGTATACTATGCTGATGAGAGAAAGGGGCGACGTGTGGGGGCAGCGTGTTTCCGCGGATGTTATCCACAAACATAGTTTTTTTTAAGATAACAACATTAACAACACGTATTTTATTATTTTCACCAAATATTTTAAATTTCATTTCAATTTGGATGTGTTTAAAAATTCTTCCTGTATAACACTACGCCCGTTCGTTAAACGGTGTGAGATGGTGCACCCACATTTCACCAATTATGTTTTAAGTCTCATATAATAGGGAGCGAGCCTAACTGCATCAATCGGGCGCCATTTGCAACCATTTTGGGGTCGGCTTCCAGTCTGGATACAAGTGAATACCAGAATCAACCCAGTTACTGAGTACCACTATTCCCCCCTTAGTAAGACTGGTGGTTATGATATTGTTAAAGAATAATAGCCATTTTGTACTAGAAAAAAAAACTGATTTTTTTACTGAGGTATTACCAGTAATAGTACATTGTTAGTGAAATGATTTGATATAATTTATACATTTTTAAAAAGCAGGATTTATAACAAATAATCCTTAAAATAATACAACTTATACTTATCAGAACTCACGATAATATATCTTATTTCTAAACGCATTCGCAATTGTTTCGATGTCCGTACTTTTCCTAAAGTCAAAATCGATTTTATTTTAAATCGTAATTAAATCCCAGCTTATGACGACTGTATAAACTCATGTCAATTAATAAAATACGTTATGCCATTAGCAGAATTCGGTGTTACCTTATAAGACGAGTTTTAATAAAGCCAATATATTCATTAAAAATATGAATGAATTTTGAAACCGGTGCTGACGTAAATCGGTCGATAACGTAGCCTACGTAGCGTATTTACCTACAAGTAAAAGTAAACAAAAGATTGTTATTTTTCTTTTGTAATTTTGCCGTTGACTCTGTGTTCTGTGCTTTATCAAGCGACGCTTGGACTACCAAGTATGTTAGAAGATTGGCCATTGTTCTATGCACTATACAAAACACTTTTTATGGACGCGAAATTAACTCTTTTTTTTTTAAGTTTGCCTAGAAGAGCATGCAGATTTTTTTATAACCTCATTCAATAGTTCACAGTTGTAGTATCAGTAATAATCATCGGTTTCCTTGAACACTCATACATGAAGCAGGTCGCGCGAGTCGACGCGCGGCGCGGGCGGCGGCGCGGGCGGCGTGCGGCTCACGGGCAGTTCGTCGCTGGTGTTCATTGACCCTGCCTCGCTCAGACGGTCCGCTGCAGCCGCCGCGGGAGCACATGACCCGCACTCTACGTCTACTACGGCTTCTTGTCTGGCTAGGGCTTTTGGTAAGGAGTTTTTATTGTTATTTATAAATTTTATAATAAACTAGCGACCAGCCCGTGCTTCGCATGGTTTTTACGACTTGACAAAACATCGAGATTTCTCCATTAAATATAAGTTTAAAATTAATGTATTATACACATAAATCTTATGGAATAAATTCACTGAATTAGTTTTATAATGTCTCTGAAGCTCTGCTTCAAATTTCTTTGCGATAAAGAAAGTTATTTTATTGATGTGTAGCAACTATTTTCGTATATGGTTCTATTTTTTAGCAAAATCTGCTTAATTTATTACTACAGTTCTCTATGTAACGAAATGTGTGTTTACAGGCATCGTTATCCGCCAAATTGCGGACTTGCTGTGGGAGTACGAGCGCGTCACCCTGCCGTTACCCCGCATGGTGCCGCTGGCGTACCGCGAAGCGCTGCGCCTGCAGTGCTACCTCGAACGACAACTCAAACCCACCTGGGACTGGCTGGTCACCGTCATGGATGCCACGGAAGCACAATTAAGGTAAAATAAATTGAACATTGCTAATGAAAATCCTTCGATATTTTTTATTTCTTCATTAATTATTACAAAATAAATGCAAAATCGTGAAATAATTTCTCCTTTTATCCAACATAAAAGGAGGTTTGTTTTTGTATCGACAATTTTGACGAAACTTTGTGCCATTGATTAATATCGCCTACATAAGGCCTGTGATAATGTGGTCAGATTTGTTATGCTCGTTTACGAATGTGTTTTAATATTGTGATCAGATTCGGTGCATCATTGACTTCGAACAACGCGAGCACTTCGACAGGAGACAGCGGACGATCAGCTGCGCCGGCGACTCGACGCACTACATCTCTGACGTCACCAGCTACGCGCATCATAGGCTTTTCTGAAGGACCTAGGGCAAGGGATCGTGAACAAGGTCAGATAAGGGTCTATCTTTCCACGGTGTTTATTTAGCGCAGTCTTTTATACATTGTACAAAATGGCTTCGTATAAGCGAGAATGCAGACGGCCACTTTTTCCTGGTGACCATTTAATTAATGTGGATGTCTTTGCTATAGTTTTGAATGTACTAATCTGTTTTATTCTCGCCGACATTTTACAGACTTAATTTACGGTCGTTTGTGTTCCTCTTTACGACTTTGCAAAGAAACATAAAAGACAATTGAGGAGGTGAAGAACAAAACGTCACTATTCCACATTTAAAAATATCTTTTTGTTTTGTCAAATGTGAAAAAAATGTTAAATTGATTGAAACAAATACGTAAAACCTTATCAAAAACAACTCTTTTCTTAAATAAATTTTCATTTGTAATCGAGAGTTTCGAACAAAACCACACTTCTACACACTACCGTCTAAAAAATATTCTGTTCGGATTTATTTCAAATGTTCACTTTATTGGAGTAATATTCAATGGTATTGCTAAGACTTCATCAAAACCACATAAAAACAATGAGTATAGTATAAAGGTGCTTAATTTGTAATGGCTGGTCTTCTTGATTTTTTTATCTAGATTTTTATTGTTATAAAACAATATATTATGTAAACTTTCATAGCAGTCCCCTTCCTTGCCTTTTTTTTGGTAAATATCGAAACTAATCTTTACCAGAAGTCTATCAAAACAACACTTTTCCAAAAATGTTTAATCAAAACCTTACATTTCTCAATTTAATTTCAAAATATTGGCTAAGATTCTTATCATTTTTATCAGCCATTTGGTACATCAGATCGACTGAAACACTGGTTTAATTTGACATCATTAAAACAGATGCACATGTAGCAGTCGGTTAGTTATTAACATTTTACTGTTTTCTCCAAAATTAGAAAAAGTGGAAAAGTGAGGTTTTGTTCTTCACCTCCTCAATTGTAATATTGATATAGGTGTGGAAGCCGGCAGCGCTCGTCGCGAGTTCCTAGCGTACTGCCTGTCGCTCCTGCGCGCGCACAGCGCCGAGCACGCGGAGCAGCTGCCCGTGCTGGACGTGGCCGCGCTGAAGCACGTCGCCTACGTGCTGGACGCGCTCGTGTACTACATGCGCGCCGCGCAGCCGCAGCCGCACCACCACCAGCATCTGTGGGCACCGGTAGGCTCACCTCGTAGATGTTATATTATGATCTATGTCATAGGAATGTATGTGTATACATTGCTTATGTTTGCAGGTCTCACGTCTAATAATCGAGTTTTTTTTAAATTAGATAGTGGTATTATTTTGTCAAACTCGACAAATTTGTATTAGAAAAACTATCTTTGGATGTAGTTTACTGTAAATTTCATCTCCAATTTTACATTCCTTCAAACCAGAATTGTAGAATGTTTTCGTGTGATACAGGACGAGAATGAGAACGAAGAAGGCGACGAGGAGATGGTAGTTGGAGGCGGCGCGGCGGCCGAGTCAGACGGCGAGGGCGAGGGCGCGCGCGGCCGGGCGCACGCCTTCTTCCAGCGCTCCGACTCCACGCTGTGCCTGGGCTGCCCGCCGCCCGACCCCTTCAACAGTCAGTACTCTCATAACTTACTACGTAATGGAACACGAAGCAGATTTCCTCCCGACAGGTTTTGCTTTATTGTTAAATGTCACGTATTCAATTGTTTTATTCTAAAATTGTAGGTGATTTAAGTTTGCATATAACGTTACTTTAGACCCATTCAGTAGGGATTTTAATACCTAGAATTCAATGTGCCGCGACATATCAATTTTGTAATTGTAATCCAGGGAAGTCCTTTTTCAGGGATATGGTCGGTTAGAAACCATTTCTTTTCCAAAGGGTCGAAGTAGGTCTTTAACGATTTTGCGCTACTTAATTTTTGTATAAAACAGTGACTATGCAAGACGCACTACCGCTAGCGGATCAGCCACAACTACTTCAACCCAACGCTCGTCGCGAAGAATTGTTCGGAATGCCTCGCCAGCCCGTGACCGTGCCGGCCTCCGGTGACGCACCGCCCGGTGTGAACAACCCGCTAGAAGGTAACATTGCACGTAAATATTCACTTTTTATGTATTTACTAGATTAAGTAATTAGTGCTTTATATTAATAACTAAATTCAAGAGCTTAATGGCAAAGTTTTAAATATTTTAATTTTGAGAGTAAAATTTCAAATTGCCTTGCTTCTACAAAACCCTTTAGAATATCATGAAAGTAATTAAAATTTACTTATCAACACAATCAGCAGGTCCAATCTTATAAAATCATGAATAGAAAAGCACTTTCGAAATATCCTTGTTTATCGTGGCAGCGAGTGCATTGTATGTTTTATTCGGCAGTGGTCCCGCGCCGCCTGGGCCTGTCCACGCGCGGCTCGGACCGCGGCTGGTCGCCGCCCGCGCGCCCGGCTTCTGCGCCGCCTGCGCATACTCACACTATGACTAGAGATGAACCACAGGTATGTTATAATTATGTAATCTTTATGATATTTCATAAAGGTCTCAAATCTTCTGCTATATCACTCTCGATCCAATGGGACTTAAATATTTTTCATACTAATTTACCCAAAGCACTGCAGACTTCACAAATTCTTTCACTAATTCAACGATTTCGAGTTTACGGTACTGCTAACAGATTGTTGTGTAAACTTGTTTAATTGTGTATTTCCAGGATTTATCTTGTGCTAAAGATTCATCCGCAAAAATGGACATTGACACAGACGGTGAATACTTATCTGACTCTGATTCTAACGAAGCTCGACAGATACCAAGGAAAAAACATCACAGGTATGTTAATATTCTGAATTAGTGCACAAATCTTGACATATTATAAAATAAAGTCGCTTTTCTTGTCTGTCTGTGTGTCTGCTCTACACTACACACTGGATTTTGATGTGGTTTTCACCATTATTAGATACTAGCTTTACCCTGCCTGGTTTCGCACGGGTAGCACTAAGTATCTACCCTACCTTTCCTACCTACCTACCCTACCCTACCTATCTATAGAAGGTATCAATTTTTATTGTAGTTATGGCAGAATTTTTTCCTACTTACTTGACACATCAGTATATTTTGGACAATTCACACAATATCATTATAAATTATAGCTTATGTGTTATTCTGATGTATAAGCTACATTATTGTAAAGTTTCATTAAAATCTATTCAGAAGTTTTTGCATGAAAGAGTAACAAACGTCCATACATACATACTCACAAACTTTCGCGTTTATAACATTAGTAGGATCTCGACGTTTAATCATGTCGCCACATCAGTAGATTGCAACCGTGTGAAGCGTGGGCGGGTCGCTAGTTGTATGAATAAAGTTTGTTTATACAATAAAGTTTTTCTAACTGAACAGACAGGTGTGCTGCTGGAGAGTTTGTTGCGCCACTTCTTCCCAGCTAAAGCACTGGGATGTGGTGAAGTCATATGTAATTTTGACTTTCGAAAAGTGCTGTTTTTGAGCCTAGTTTGAATAAATAACTTTTGATTTTCTGTAAAACAACTCTCATGTTTTTTATGAATTTGTATTTCAGACATCCACATTCACTAAATATGTCGGCTGGAAGCAGTTCGATGCACGACCCTATGGCGCAGCCGTCTGAGTTCCATACACTAGTTGATACAGCATGCTCTATCATCGAAGCGCCTCATCAGCAGAATATTTCCGCGTCACCGTCACCAGGTACGTTTTGATTGCTTACACTGTTATTTATGGCATAAAATATTTCGCGTTGTAACTGCGACATTCCACCAACGATAAGTCGTGCATAGGTCTTGATATGTTTTAACACAATAACCATGTACCCAATGTTTGAATTTGTTCTAGGACCAAGCGGCTCAAACACAGTGGTAGCAGAAGCCCGCGCCTCATCGTCTCGAAGCCCCGGCAAGACTGTTATTGTACGTGCTGTAAGTCACTCCACTTATTTGGGGGACTTTTTCTTATCAAAATTATACCCTACTATTCAATTGGACGTAACTTTCTGAAAAAAAATAAAATATATCTAAATTTTGAGAACCAAATTACGAAAAAGGCTGGATCTTCATCCACTTGTGTACCTTGGATTGTGTATCAACCGTTCCCGAAGAACCTGATCTATCCAGCCAGACTTCTTGGTAATAAGTGAATGTGTCCAAGGTATCTGGTTGAAGATCATACGTCAATATTATTAACAATTTATCTAATATTTCTTTGTAACCTCAGGGTGAGCTGTTAAGCGCGGCAGATCCTCTCGAGTCTCAGGAGATTTCGGCGCATGTGACGGTGGAGACCACAGGTTTACCACCACCACCTCTCTTGCCAACTCTCAACACGCCAGCGCAGCCGTAAGTACTATACAAAATGAAAATGTTGCTAATCTTTATATTTATTTACTACAGATGAAATGAAAAGTCTTCTTCAGATTTAATTTTTTGAAAATAATAAGGCATTTTCCAATAAGGCATTTTCGTTTACCTTCCATACAGTGCAAATTGCGTCAGCATATCTTTAATGACACGTTTTTTTATTTTCCAGTCGCGCATGTCCATCTTTAGGCGCTTCAGTGTCGCACGATCTCCTCCTGGGAAGATGGCGCCTGTCTCTAGATCTCTTCGGACGAGTGTTCACGGAAGACGTAGGCTTAGAGCCTGGCTCCGTGGTCGCCGAACTCGGCGGATTCCCTCTCAAAGAGGTCAAGTTCCGCAGGGATATGGAGAAGCTAAGGAATTCACAACAAAGGGATTTGACGTTACATAAGGTGGGTTTCTGACAAATTTTAGGGATGTATATTTTGTTTTCCATTGCTAGCTAGTGTACTGCTATCAATGTATTGTCATGTTAATAATCCTACTAATATTATAAATGCGAAAGTTTGTTAGGATGGATGGATGGATGTTTGTTACTCTTTCACGCAAAAAGTACTGAACGGATTTGGATGAAATTTGGCACACAGATACTTTATAACCAGGAATAACACATAGGATACTTTTTATCCCGATATACCCACGGGGTCAAAACTTATGCGGGTGAAATCGCGGGGCGCATCTAGTTAATTATAATTAATTAATTCTTATTAATCTAAGTGGTGTAAAGGGCTGCTATTTAAATATGTATGTTTTTATCGCGGAAACTGAAGTACTCGTAACTTAAAGCTGGTGGTAATTTCGTAAATAGTCTAGAACTAAATAGAAAATAAAGCGATTATTATCATTCCACAGATGGAACGCGACCGTGCCAAGTTGCTACAGCAGACGTTTGCGGAGCTGAACAGCGCGTTCGCTGGCCAGAACAGGCGCGCGCACAGTGCGCAGCCGCCGCTCGCAGTCAACAGAGTCAAGGTGACGTTCCGCGACGAGCCGGGGGAGGGCAGCGGCGTGGCGCGCTCCTTCTACACCAGTGTCGCCGAGGTAAGAAAACCAACAAAATAAATTAATACATGTTGTGCAGTCTCATCAACCGTACATACATTTTGCAAACGCAGCTACCAAGTTGAGGATGTCTCGCGTCCCAAATATTTTACTATAATTAGAACTTGCTAAGCAATACATATCGAGTTCGACAACTACTGTGTAACTAAACACTTGTCAATTATTACTACTATTCTTACTTGTTAACTTTTACCTTCCAATGTACATAACTTCTAACTTAAGACGCTGACAACAGCTAGACCGCGGTCACTGTCAGACTGCATAGAAAAGAAGTGATAAATGATTTTATTTCTGTAAGTAGGTTTGTACAAACACTTTTACACGTCAATCATATTTTTTTAAATTAGATGAGGTCGGCGCTTCCTATCTGAAAGAGAAGCGCGATGACACAACGCTTTTAACTTATTGCAAAATGTGAAGCAATGATCTATTTACTCAAAGTTGAGTATTTGAAAATAAAAAACAACCAAGTTCTGCATTCAAGTAATTCTTGTTATTGCTGCGTTATTGTTGTTGTGTTGCTTTTGGATTGAAACCCACGGTAAAACGTTAATTTACCGTTAGTTTGTTCAACAACCAAGTTCTGAGAAATATGTTTAACCTTTTGACCGTCACAGTCATGTATAGATGACAAACCAAAATGTGCCCAGCACGCCACGGTCACGACTACATGACAGATTTATAAGGAATAATGCGTAGCTCGGCGCCGAGGGCACGTTTTTGCATTTTTTGGCGGCCAAAGGGTTAAAATTAACATATATTTTACAATTTTTTTTTTAAGACAAGCCTACTTTGTTTGCCTCTTGTCAGCGCCTTAACTTTGGTTCTTTCTGTGTGCTCCAAGTTATTGGAGCACACAGAAAGAACTACACACACTACACTAGCACTTTATTTCAGTTGAGTATGTTAATACTCAACTGAAATGAAGTGCTAGTGTAAGGTGCCTACAACCATTGGCCTGTACACACATAAACAAATTAAAGACATTCAAAATTATTTAGTGAGGTCTCCATGTACTGATTTTCAATAAGTGTTAAATTTTGTGTGTAGGCGTTACTAGCAAATGAGAAGCTCCCGCCGTTGGAGCCTACGACCGGCAGCGGTACAACGACTAGCAGCACCAACGGAACATCAGGTTCTGCCAACGCGAACGCCGGCGGAGCGAGCAGTAACAGCGGAGCTCGGTAATTATAATCAATTCTCACAAAACAAATGTGACTCTTGCCCTGATTAATATAAGTGAGGATGCTAAACAACAGAGGTGTGTCATTTATAGTATATATAGAAGCCTATAGACACTTGTCTCCATAAAAATAACTCTTAATGTACTACACATTAAAGTCTCATTTCGTGTTGGTCTGTGTGACCGCGTTGTTCTAAACTACGCAACGGATTTTGATGCGGTTTTCACCATCATTTAGAGAATTTATTCTAGAAGGTTTATGTGTATAATAAATTAATATTAAACTTACATTTAATAAAGCAATCTTGATGTTTTGGCAAGTCGTAAAAATCGTGTGAAGCAGGGGCGTGTCGCTAGTTATCAATAAAATAAACCATGTAAACTTTACATTCCTCTGACTAATTTAAGCCTCAAATCTAACATAGGCTGATAGACGTATTATAAAATTCAATATTTATGTCGAGCTAATCCATAAGCTTTCACGTTTATCTTCTAACAGAATATATTGTGTAATATTGTTCTAGAAGTGGAGCAGGGCGCGCGCGGTCTAAGGACGCGGCGCGCCGCACGCCCGGCCGGCCCGCGCCGCGCCCGCCGGCGGCGCGGGAGCCGCGCAGGGTGCTCAGTGTCGACGCCAGGCCTTATTCGCCACAGGTATGAGCTAACAACGAGAGCCAAACAGTATCTGTATGTAGTTTCTATAATGTGTTTATTACATGGAAACCAGGATGTGTATTAAAACCAGGGTGTGTTCTCCTGGTCAGTGAATAGTGAATTTATTTTTCATTGTACAGTATCCTAGCTTGTTCCGATAAAGAACAAGCCAGGACTCTTCAATATCGTATTTTTGATTAGTTGAACCAAGTAAATTAAATTGCAAAGCTTCATTCCCCACACACTCCATCAAAACATGTTGTATCTTCGACTACTCCACATTCTTCACAGTTGGGTGACGTAACCTTTTTCATTAGAAAACCAAACTTTCTTGATGGAATGTGATCGGAATGAAGTCTTAGTGCCATCACTAAATGACTTCTGCTAAGCAGATTTGTCCAACTATACACTGGAAGCTGTGGTTGGGTGGTCTTGTACCATATTCCCTTTTCTGTTGACCTCTGGTTAAAGTATTCATTCCATGTGGAATTAATACTTTAACCAAAGAAGCAAGTTTAAAAAAAAATTAACCTAGGGTAAGCTGCGTCGACCGGGTTAGGTTAGGGTAGAGCTATGTCTAACCGCGTGCGAGCCGTGGAGCGGCCGCGGACGGCGAGCGCTATATGCAAGTTGGTCGCAGTTACTTGAATATTTAGTACTTTTAGGACACTAAATTAGGAATTAATTAAGGTTCACAAAAAGAGCCGCATTCGTTATATTGTTCATCTATATTTTTAGGAAAGCAAAATGGGAATTGTTCTAGGTTCGGTTAAATACATGCCGTTTTCAGTTAACCCTGCGCAATTAAACTAACGTATCTATTTGTGGGTGCAGGCTGCTCCCGGGACAGAAGGCGCCGGGTACAGCGGCGACAGGCCCGGCGGACACAACGAACATCTCACCCTCCATCAGGCACAACTGGGCGAACGACTCTATCCAAGGGTAAGGAACTTGTGTTGATTATTTTAACATCATTTATTGATGAGAAAACGAAGTTATCATTACACAAGTTGTGTATTGTGTTGTGGTACAGAAATATCCTAATTATTCTTATTCAGTGACAAGCCACGCGCCCGATAGGATTTCCTATCGGCAAAAATGACCAATTTATATACAAACTAACTAAAAATTTTTGAAAATTCATCCTAAGGGATGAATCTGAAATCTTTCCTTAGTGCCCACATTCGGTAAATACCGAAAGTGGGCACTAAGGAAAGACTCGGCTGTGCGATTTCTGTCAGTGTATTAAAAAAATATATTATGTAGCTAACGATGTGGAACTACAGTTACTAGAAAAAAATCGTGGTTTTGTAGGTTCACTCACTACACCCGACATTCGCGGGCAAGATAACCGGCATGCTGCTGGAACTGACGCCGGCGCAGCTGCTGGTGCTGCTGGCGAGCGAGGACGCGCTGCGGCAGAAAGTGCGCGAGGCCATGGATCTCATAGTCATGCATCCCTCCGAGGCGATACTAGGTACGTGCGCAAAGCTAACAAGAGTATTTCCGAAAAATGACTCCCACAACTTGGGTAGACCTCTACTGAATGTTAACAGCTTTCAAGGTTGTGCGAGTATCTTTTGTGATAGTATCTACTTTGGAAGAGACCGCACTGCAAGGACATCAGTGTTCAATTATTAGGGTTTATGTATAAATGATTTGGTTTACATTATGCATCTAATAGCTCGGAGTCTGGATTTGTACCTGGTTGATGGCAATAGGCTCGTCCCCTATTAGTGGGCCTTGCGCGAAATGCGGGTGTACTATTGGTACACTTCTGCATAGGTACAGTCGTAATGTTGTGTTATGATATGCATCTTTAATAATTTCTCTTTAGATTTAGACGTATTCTCTCTGTCGGAGCGCGGCGGTGGCGGCGCGGGCGCGGGCGCGGCCGGAACGTCGGGCGGCGCGGCCGCGCCCGCTGACGACGCCGCGCCGCTGTTCTACTCGCCCGGCAAGCGCGGCTACTACTCGCCGCGCCAGGGTCGCGCCACGCCCGAGCGGATCAACGCCTTTAGAAACGTCGGCAGGTAAGACCAGATAACAACAGAAAAAAAGACTAAATTATTACAGCACTTCTCGCGCGAATATAATAAATAATGCACAATTTACGAATCAGTGTTATCTTGACTAATCTCATGTTTCTTTTATTTACAGAATAATCGGTTTATGCCTACTGCAGAACGAACTGTGCCCCATGTTCCTAAATAGACACGTCCTTAAATATATTCTTGGTCGTCCGGTGAGGTTTCACGACCTCGCGTTCTTCGACCCCGTCGTGTACGAGAGTCTTCGGCAACTAGTCGTAGATGCTGAAACTGGAGACTCCCATTCCCTGTTTGCTGCTTTAGATCTCAACTTTAGGTAAGAAGTCATTTGTTCCAATTTTCTCATTGATTCTTCCGTCTTTCCTGGCTGAATATTTCATTGCAACAGTGAAGACTGGTACATACATATAGTAAAAATGGATTTTGAACCTTATTTTACTTTCGGCAGTTTGGAAATGTGCGAGGAGGAAGGTGGTGGTTGCGTGGAACTGGTGCCGGGCGGACGCGACATCGAAGTGACTGCGCTCAACGTGTATGACTACGTGCGCAAATACGCACAGCATCGGATGCTGCTCTCACAGGAGAAGGCGCTTGAGGTAACAATATGATGCATTGTTTTAAAGGTTTTGAGGTTATCACTTTCGTCTGGCCCCGTGACTTGCAATTGCACATGACTTGCATTGCAATAGCACGCAATTGTGGATATGAAAAATTTAAAGAAGAGTTTACGATTTTATTGTAGCGTGTGCAGGTAGATGCTCACTAGTGTATTATTAGGGGCGACATTACAACCAAATTCTAAATATCCTTCAGGCTATGCGAGTCGGTGTACTGGACGTGCTTCCCGAGTCGGCGCTGGAAGGTTTGACGGCGGAAGACTTGCGGCTGCTGCTGAACGGTGTGGGCGATATCAACGTGACCGCGCTGGTCTCCTACACCAGCTTCAACGACGAGAGTGGAGAGCCCTCTGAGCGACTCGCGCGCTTCAAGCGCTGGCTGTGGGCTATCGTCGATAAGATGACGCATTTGGAACGACAGGACTTAGTAAGTCGAGAAATATTTGTACAGTCTTATGAATCTGTTGCTTTTCTGGACAGCTTGTATCGAGTTCCATAGTTAAATTTACATTAAATAACGTGTGCGTTGCAGGTGTACTTCTGGACCGGATCGCCGGCGCTGCCCGCGTCCGAGGAAGGCTTCCAGCCGATGCCGTCGGTGACGATCCGGCCGGCGGACGACGCGCACCTGCCCACCGCGAACACGTGCATATCGCGCCTGTACATCCCGCTCTACTCCTCGCGACACGTGCTCAAGCATAAATTACTGCTTGCCATCAAAACCAAGAACTTCGGCTTCGTCTAGACTCTCGCCAATATTTGTTATGTATATCCTTAAGTTTAAGCCCAGTCATGTAAGACTGCCGCTGTATTCGTCACTTTATAAAAGTTTAGAGAAATTACGAAGTACCATCATAGAGCTTACTTTATTTAAAACCATAACTAGTATTATCTACTTCTAGTACGGACATACTGGTGTATATTTATTTATTTGACCTATTTTTACTTGAAGATTCTTTAACTCTATATGACTGGGTGTATTTGACTGAATAGTAATATTCAATATGCAGTAATTTTTGTTAGAAAAAGGCCCAAGAATGGTCCGCACAAGTACATAGTAATTTTTAAACTTTTAAGCTCATAGACCATAAGTATTTAACTGTTATTTAAAAGAACCTATAGAAATCGCAATTCTATATACATACATACCAATATTAGTTGGAAGTTGATTCAAATCAAAGATCAACCATTTTATAATGATTTTCTAAATTATTTTATTTATCTTTTTTCTGGACTTATTTTGATAAGGGCCTAACTTAACATGCGTTTAGTTGCTCTCCTCATCTACACTATTGATTGTACTTCTATCGCTCGATGGCAAGCAAAGGCAGCGTGAGAGAATATTTCAATTGTTTATATAGCTTTGTTATATAGTAAACATTATATAAGATAATACAGTATGATGGGTATACTGCTATAATACTTTGGGTAAGCTTGGGAAGAGGCGTCGGATCCGAGCAATGGTGGTATTGTGATATCAGAGGAAGTATTTTGCGCCTCAATCTCTAAATTTAAGATTATAATTAGATTTCCTTTGATTAGTTGTATTAATACGGTTCATAATAAACAATCTCAAAACGCTTATAAAGTTGTTATTATTTCTATGTCCACATAACACGAAGAATTATTGAAGTTGAATGTTTGAAGTTTTCATCAACATATCCTATTTTTAGACAATCCTTTATAGTTACATATGCACAGTAAAAGCTGGTAGCTATGCCAATAATAATGATCCAAATAAAATTCCCTTGCTTATTCACAAATACTGCTATCACATTAGCTCAATTATCTACACAACTCTCATTACAAACTTGCAGGAATTTGGATCTAGGTTTTGTAATCTTATACAAGAATGTATGATTTGGAAGTAATAAGCCTCTAGTTATCTAAAAGTAGCTGACATGTAGATTGTAGTTTCAGTAGAATCTCTGCTAACTCCCTTAGTGGTTACTCTAAGATGCATACCTATTAAAAGAACAGTCAAACCAAAATTCATGGTTTGATGCAATCTTTCCGAGAATGGTGTCTCAAACTAGCAGCAAAATTAAAAATTAAAACAAAACTGCAGAGTAAAACCTTTATTAAAAATACTAACAATATTTACAGTCATAAAATCGTAATTGTACAAAATGAACACACTCGTTTTTTATGTAAGACGTAAAAAGCTGAGAGGAATAGGTACTTTAGACAACAATCAAATGAATTTATGATGCAAATGAAGGGTTATGAGTTTATGACGGGCTGTTGTTTTAGTTTATTTAGGTTAGTTAAATAAACACATAATAATTTTATTATTTTCAATAATAAACTTAAAATCAACCTTTTTTTAAACTTTTTATGTCTTACAATCATTTAAGCACATGGGGAAAACATATATATTTAAATTATTCTAATTTAGAAACCATTCTTAATTCAGCTGATATTTTTCTGTAAACTCCATAGAGTACAGTGATGTGACATACATGTAATAAAGCACTTGTTACGTAGGTGCTAGGGTAGGTATTCCAACACATTTCAATAAGAGCTAAAAGCAGGAACCTGACTATAACAGAGTAATTGTTGGTCCATAGCAAATATGGCAGACTGTGGAAGTACCATGAATAAAACTGATAGTGAAGGCTCCTTGCGCACATTACACCAATGAAATTTACAATAAACATTGGAAGAATAAACAATTGAGATAAAATATCAAAATTGATATTATAGTGAGGATCTTGCTCAAGTTCAACAGGTTTCTTAACTGCTTTCTTTCCACCCTTTTGGGATGACTTTTGCAACATTGTTTCAAATGAATTAATGAAATCCTCCTGTTCTTTGGTCATGGTTTCTGTTTCCTCATTCTTTTTGCCTAACTTTTTCTTGATTTCCTTCTTCAATTTACTTTTCCTTTTATTTTCAAAATTTTTTGCATCTATTTGAGGTTGCACCTGCTTCTGCACATACTTTAGACGACAATAACTCTTAAAATATTTGATACACATTGGAATGAATATAATCAGCAAGAGAACATGTATTGCTAATAGGGATAAATGAAAACATTTATTTTCAAATACATCTATTTCCAGAAACCTATAGTTTACAGTCCAAGTATGATTGAAAACACGGCCTATATCAAAACTTCCTTTTAAATATGCTGCTGGACTGCTTAACAAAAATGGTAAACCTAATACTACTTGAATCACGCCACAAATAAAGAGTTGTATTATGGTTCCCTTAAAACCTAAATTAGTCAAATAAAAGAAGAATAAGGCAGGAGCATAAAGTAGTATGTTCATTTTTACAGATACTCCTAAACTGTAGAATATGCTGCCTAGGTACCATTTGGAGTCCATGAAGAAATTTAAAGCAGCATACAAGAAAAGTACAGCTATAGGGTCATTAAATAATCTCAATACATAGATTGAATGTATTCTATAAGAGGTTAATATAGTTATAACTAGAACATAAGGTGGAACTTTCTTTGTTTTAATGTAAATTCGAAGAACAAGACATAACTGTAGTAAATGGATACCAATAAATATGTACTGTGCAAGTTTGATGTTTTCACCCTGGCCAGTAAGGAAATAAAACAAAGAATATATGTATACGAATCCTGCAGGGTACACGAGGGGTCCGGTGTCGCCACGGAGCTGGCTGTAGTCGAGAGTTCCATTCAGGAATCCTTCACATTCTTGCATGTACGCCTTCCAGTCAATTTCGGTATAAGGCACACGTTCCACAACCAGCACGTTAATAATAAGTTCAGCAACAATTAAGAGTAAGGCGGCGAATGGTAATTGAGCAGGGTTTACAACTAACCCTTTCATAAAAGACCACGTAAACATCTTCATAATCTCGTGGTAGAAATCTTGAAATTTACTCCTACCACCCATGATAAAGGCAGTTTCTTTAACCGTACCACTTATTTAATTAGCATAGATGTCCCGTAGATGTAGTAAGAATTTGACAGACTCAGTTTATTATTTCTATTTTAGGATTAGGTCACCGCACCGGTCCCCGGCGGCAGCAAACATTCTGCTACAGCATTACAGCACAGCTGACGTTGACAATCACAACTGTCAACGATGACATTGACATTCTTGAAATACAGCAGGCTGGGGGCTTGAATTTGGTCGCAATATCAGAGTAGCAGAATTGCAATGGATCTAGACATGCGCAAAATGTGTCAGTGAAAAGAAATGAATGAAGTATATCTTTTGACTCAATGAAGTAGTCCACTCATTTAGTTCAGTACTTCATTTAGTTCAGCATATCAGAACGAATCAATGAGACAACGAGCTCGCGTAATGAAGCATTTCACTTAGTTCACTTTTATACGTATCTCGATTTTCCTTCATACTTTATATAGGATTAGGCACAGAGTACTATAATAATACGGAAGGAATTAGGACTGTCAACCACGAAATATGAAACCGACTTAAAAAAAAAACTAAAAAAATATTAATTTAAAATTAACAGTTTCAGAAGTAAGCAAAACTACATAAGTAATTATATTATTATTAAGTAGTATATTGGACAGAAGGAGTATTTGAGGAGTAATTGAGTAAAAGGACAGAAGATAAATTTTAGTTTAGTCCTGTCAAATTAATCAGCGCCTGTCACTACTCCATACAAGTTTAGACGTGATTAAAATCTTGCCTACTAAAACTACTTCAAATTTACGTCAAGCGCTGATTAATTTGACAGGACTAAACTAAAATTTATCTTCTGTCCTTTTCTTAATGAAATAGAAAGAAAAAGATACACTGAACTTAAATTTAGTTTAGTTTGTGAACAAGGGAATCGGCACCATTTTCTGTTTTTTTTTACTGATAGTTAGATTCCTTTTTGTCTAGGTTGGCGTAAAAAATAGTCATGTGTGTGTAAGCTAGACAAGCGACACACACATAGTATAAGCGCCGTCGTCGCGTCGTCGCTCGTCAGCCCGACTTTAGCCGACCGGCCGGCGAAGTGTAACGAACACGTACGAGTCATGCATGCGAGCGAAATGAAATAAATGAATGCTGAGTTGGTGCGAGCCAAAAGAAGGACTGAACTAAATGAAGGAGAGACACATTTGAATGACTACTGAAGGAAAGATAAGTTTATTTTGTGAAATGAAGTACTTCATTTCCTTCAATCGTTCGCGAACTACCCATGTCTAAATGGATCAGAAAAGGTTGCCAAATATTTACACGTACCATATTGATTCAATACGGTATTTAAAGGGGTGTACGAGGGGGGCACTGAAAATTTCGGGAATCAAGGAAGTGACACAACATTACTATTTAAAAATGTATTTATTGCTTTTCGAAGTATTCTCCGCGAAATTTGACATATTTTTCCATACGATGGAACCAATCATTGAAGCAACCATTCCATTCGGAAGTTGGGGTCTCCAAAATGGCCGTATTGTAAGCGTCCTCAGCTTCTTCAGGTGATGAAAATCTCTGTCCACGCAATTTATCCTTTATTTTAGGGAAAGTATAGAAATCATTAGGGCTTAGGTCGGGGCTGTACGGCGGATGGTATAATAATTTTATGTTTTCTTGCTCTAAAAACTCTTTTGTTCTGTGCGCGGTGTGAGAACTCGCATTGTCGTGATGGAGGATGATGCGGCGGTTGCAGTTCTCTTTACGGAGTTCAGAAACGACCTGTGGCAAACAAATGCTAGCATACCATTCTGCATTAACCGTTCTTTGTCCCTCAAGAGGAATAGTCGTAACATGGCCGGTTTTGGAGACAACGTGGCCACCATTTTTTTTGCAACACTCCGTGAACGAACAATTTTTGTTGGCTTTAACTCATTTTCGAACACCCAAACTCGTGACTGATTTTTTGTTTCGGGTTCGTACGCGTATATCCAGGATTCGTCACCTGATACGATGTTGTATACAGCATTTGAGGATCCTGCGTGGAATCTTCCGAGAGATCTGACGCACCAAGTAACGCGAGCCGCTTTTTGCTCTTCACAGAGCGAATGCGGTATCCATCGGGAAAACAACTTTTTTACACCTAATTGTTCATGCAAGATTATTTGTATTTGACTCATGCCAATGTCTAAAGTTGCCTAAATTTCGCGGTGTGTCATATGTCGATCTTCCTCAATCAGCTTACGCACAGCATCAACGTTTTCTTGGGTGACTGCAGTTTTTGGACGACCTTGACGGGGATCATCACTGAGCTTGACACGTCCACGTTGAAATTCAGCAAACCAGCGATACATTGTGGTTTTGGATGGGGCTTCATCACCAAATGCAGAAATCATCCGGTCAACACACTGTTTTTGTATTAAACCACTTCGAATGTCATAATAAATCATCGCTCTTGAATTTTCTCGAGTCAATTCCATTTTCTCAACGACTAAACAAGTTTGACAAAACCTTGTGGCAAGACCGAGAATCTTTTTTTAAATAAATAAACGGTATTCGATTTTTAAAACCAAGGAGTTTTCAATTAAAAAGATTTTAATATGACAGGAACAGTGGAAATATTCCATTCCCGATACTTTTAGTGCAGCTCTCGTAGCTACTGTCGTACGTATCAGCCGTACCAATGATACGGGGTCCCCCGAGCTATGGGGTCCTCCAAGCGCCGCACGGTGGGCTGAAAATCGGCTTTCATAGACTTAAGGATTTAAATTTGCAAGTTATCATCAGTTAATAATTTTTTGCCGGATATAACTTCTATTAGTCATTCATTACTATATACAAAAATGACACCCAAGTTAATTCTGCTCAAAAACGAAGGAATTTTAATTTTTTTACGAAAAATTTGTATGAAGCTAGTATGAAAAATCTAATTATCTCTTAAACGGAAAGTTAAACCTTACAGGTGATTATAGTGCTAATTATTTATTATTTATTGTCGCCGAATTGCCGAAAAATATTATGCCATTTTTTGTTAAATCGTCATAATATTTTAATTTATTTTTACATATGAAACGATTCCTTTTAGAGTTTATGTTGAAAAACACAGACTTCCTGCTCACTCCAGTTTGGGAGCCAAACGACGGAAATGAAAAATGAAAAAACAATGAAAAATATTTTTATTGTCACAAAAAGCTTCTTAAACATTAAATTGTATTTGGAGCCTCCTTTTAGGCAAACAATGCCTGTGTTAGGAGACTCCGCTCTTCCATATCTTAGATGTAGTGCTACAATTAAACATCTTGTTACTCTTATCATTAATATTCTAACATCTAAAGTATGTATCATGAAGGTAAGAAGCGTGGTGTGCTTTAGTTTGGTGTGGAGTGTGTGGGGTGCGTGTAAGATTAGTGTGGTTTGATGTGAATCTGATGTGATGTGATGTGATGTGATGTGATGTGATGTGATGTGATGTGATGTGATGTGGTAAGGTGTGGTGAGATGTAGTGTAGTGTGGTGTGGTGTGGTGTGGTGTGGTGTAGCGAGTTGTGGTGTACAGTAGCAAAGTGCATAGAGTGAGGTATGTATCGTTATGGTGTGTGTTTATGTCATGATATACCAGAAGAGCTTCCGTATCCTCATAAGTAAGAGACTTAATCCGGTTTATTATCATTTTTTTACAGTCGTAACAGATTCTACTGTGTACATATATGTCTTTATTAATCCTATTGTATAATTGAGCTGAGAGATGGTAAAATTGTCTGCTTCCGAATTTGGTTTTACATTGGCGCCGATTCCCTTGTTCATAAACTAAACTAAATTTAAGTTTAGTGCATCTTTTTCTTTCTATTTCATTAAGAAAAGGACAGAAGATACATTTTAGTTTAGTCCTGTCAAATTAATCAGCGCCTGTGACTACTCCATACAAGTTTAGACGTGATTAAAAACTTGCCTACTAAAATTACGTCAATTTACGTCAAGCGCTGATTAATTTGACAGGACTAAACTAAAATTTATCTTCTGTCTTTTTCTTAATGAAATAGAAAGAAAAGAAAGAAAAAGATGCACTGAACTTAAATTTAGTTTAGTTTGTGAACAAGGGAATCGGCACCATTGGGGAACTTCTGCAATCAAATCCTTCCTCTTTTTATGTTTTTTATTCAAATTATATAACCCAAACGGTCCTAAAAAAACATAAAACCCTCCCAGTTTTATGTTTTATTAGGACCGTTTGGGTTATGTACAGTTTTCTGACCGAGAGTAAATTACTGATTTCGTACAAGTTTTTAGTAGAATATCTTTTGTTTTTAAAATACATAACTTTTATAAGTGCTCGTTGTGCACGTTCCACGTCCATAAATCTAGTTTTAGCTGCGTCACCCCAAATGGGGATACAATATAGAAGGACGGACTGTGCTAGAGCAATATCAATTTCGTAAAGGAGGTTTCTAGGTCCCTTGTCACTCTTCAATATTTTAGTTGGGGCAACGTGTCTCAGTGATTTGAAAATCCACGTAAGCTTTCTAACCCTGCCAATCACTTGTTCAAGGTGAGGGTACCAGGATAGAAACTGGTCAACTATCACGCCTAAATATTTCGTCTTAGAGACTCTGTTTAGGACCGGGCAGCATATGCCGTTTATATCTCCACATGTGTGTACTTTTAATTGAAGGTCTTCATTGGGCTGTGTTCGGTTACTAACACTAAAGCATATGTAGTTAGTGTTGGTGGTGTTTAGTGTTAGTAAGTTGTTTTTCAGCCATTCAGCTATGTGGGCAATCCCTGCCTCTGCGCTCAGCTTAACATCTTAAGAAGAAGTACCAGTAAATACAACAGCAGTATCATTGGCGTATGCAAATATCCTGGTATTTGGTAATTTAATATTGCACAAATCATTGATATATATTAAAAAGAGGGTAGGACCCAAAACACTACCCTGTGGTACGCCGTATGTTACCTCTGCTTCGTTGCTAGTGTATTGTCCTATTTTTACTTTTTGCTTTCTATTAGAGAGGTAATCCTTGAGTAAGCTGAGCGCAGTACCTCTTATTCCGACTTTTTGTAATTTGTCCACAAAGATAGGGACAGAGACGGTGTCAAATGCTTTTTTTAGGTCTAAGAAAATGGACAGGCACTTGTTTCCCTTGTCAAGTCGCTTGATTATCTGAGAAGTTAATGCAGTAACAGCATCTTCGGTACTTACTGCTTGTCTGAAGCCAAATTGTGAAGGAGATAATAAGTTGAATTTATTGAGAAGTTGAGTAAGTCTAGAATTTATTATCTTTTCGAGAATTTTTGATATAGCTGGTAAGACCGAGATAGGCCTATAATTATTGACTTCGTCTCTGTCCCCCCTCTTGTGTACTGGGGTTATAATATACTGTTTTAGGAGAGCCGGGAAGACGCCTTGCTGGAGACAGAGATTTGCAAGGTGGGTTATTGCAGGAACGACTTCCTTTCTTACAAACTTTAGGAGTTTTGTTGAAATGTTGTCCCAGTGTTGAATGCTCCACGAAGTTCCACCGGCTGTCGAGGACGAGTCCCAGGCACTTCATCGTCGACTCGACGTCGATGTAAACCCCTCCTACCGTTATTTGGGATCCCGACGGTGGCGCGTACCGAAGGCCATGAAACACATGGCCTCGGACTTGTGCAGGGCCACCTCGAGTCCCAATTGCCGGATCTTTTCGACGATAGTCGCAACCCCGCGTGCCGCTACTTCGGCCGTCGCCTGGTGCAACGTCCCCTGCGCCAGGACGAACGTGTCGTCATCGTAGCACACTACGCTGACGCCACTAGGGAGATCGGCGCGCAGCACTCAGTCATATCCGATGTCCCACAGATGCGGCCCCAGGACCGATCCCTGTGGGACACCACACGACAACTCTTGCCGGTTCCACACTCTCTGGTGACCGGGGTAGATGACGGCCCTGTCCGTCAGATAGGCCTCGACCACACGACAGAGGTAGGTCCGGTGGTACCGGAGTGCCTCCCTGATGCAACTCCAGGGCAGGGTATTGAAGGCATTGGCGATGTATAGAGACACCGCCAAGACGACCCCACCCTGGGCAACAGCATTCTCCGTCGTGAGGGCTCGCACGCGCATGATGGCGTCCACCCTATAGCGCCCGCTGCGGAAACCAAACTAGCTCTCCTCCAAATCCGGCCCCACCCGCACCAGCTGACCGACGAGGCGGTCGGCAATGACTCTTTCAAAGAGCTTGCCCACCTCGTCGAGCAGCACGATGGGCCGATAAGCGGACGGAGAGTCGGCAGGGCGTCCTGCCTTTTTTATGAGGACCAGTTTCCCCGTCTTCCAACAAAGCGGGAACTGGCCCCTCTCCAAGCATGCGATTAGGAGCCCGAGAGGCTCCAAGGCCAGGACCCAGGCTTTCCCAGGTAAGCCGTCGGGTCCTGCGGCGGTATTTTTGGCATTCAGCCTGCGTACCGCCACTCTCATTCTGCTGTAAATGGGGCGGAGTTGGATCTTGTGGACACCACTGTGCTCTTAGGTATTACTTTGGACTCAAAGCTACAGTGGGGCCCACATATAACCAAATTGTCGAAGCGGCTAAGCTCTGCAGCCTACGCGGTGTATAAAATCAGTCAATTGACTGGTGTAGAAACAGCTCGATTAGTATATTTTAGTTATTTCCATAGTGTAATGTCGTACGGCATTTTGCTGTGGGGAAATGCAGCCGACATTCAGGCTATATTTGTGCTGCAGAAACGAGCCATTCGAGCAATTTATAACCTAAGTTGTAGGCATTCGCTGAGGGATACATTTAAGGATATTAACATAATGACAGTCGCATCTCAATATGTATATGAGAACCTGATTTATGTCAAAACGAATATTAATCTATATTCTAGACACAGCGACATTCATAGCATAAATACTAGAAACAAAGACTTACTTATTGTGCCCAAGACTAGGCTCCAAAAAATTAGTTATTCATTTAAGTGCCAAAGTATACGTTTTTACAACAAACTCTCAAGCCATGTTAAAGATCTGGGCCTCAATAAATTTAAATCATTTATTAAACAGAAACCCTGTCAAAAAGGTTTTTATAAAGTTAAAGATTACTTGGACGACAAAAAGGCTTGGGATTAATTAAGCTACTCCAATGTACCCCCAGGCAACAAACTAATTTTAAACTAAATCTATTTTTATACTAAGTGTGACATTGATGTTTTTTTTTATATACACTATGACATTAATATTTACTTTTTGAAGTATTATATATATATATATATATTTTTAATTATTGTGAATGTGAAGACTTTGTGGATTATTGTTTTTATTATTTATATCAGTTAGTTTTCATCTTGGTCTGGCAGTTTGAGTCATTTATGCGGCCTACCCAAATGTCCTTTCTTTGGTATTGTTCGTCGAATCGTTGAGCTCCTTAAGTTCTGAGTTGAGCTGCACGATTACTGACAAATGCGTGCACTAACTGGATAGGTCCACTCAATCTGTGTGGTTCTTTCCTCAAAAGACCATTTCAGACACCAATCTACATGGTCTTCACATGATCTGACCAAGATTATCTCTGGACTTTAAAAGAGACTGTGACCTCCAGTGGCGGATTTACAAATTTGCCGCTAGTAGGCTATTCAATTTTTGCCGCCCCTACTGACTTGAAATTCAATACGTTAGTTTAGTTCACAATCATATTAATTACATTTATTCAGAAATTGCAACTTTATGATTTGTGTTCTATCGTCCGCATTACATCAACTCACAAAATTAAATCTCGAGTTACAGATAGAAAACACCGAAATAGACAATTTAAACATTGAGAATAACTCCTTAAAGACAAAATTATCAACATTCCAGCACAAAATTAATATGTCGCTTTTTCGCGGCGCTTTTGAACTAAATAGGAGTAACAAATCGATTGCTTCCCCACTTAAATTTTACTCTCCTCAGTATCAAAAACGCCATAGGTCGTGTGGTTTGCGAATCGGCTTGACAAGAACTTCTTCTAAAGAACTAGATAGAGATGCAGTAAGAAAAAGTCCAAAGCATGACGATAGCAACAGCCTAAGTTATTTTTTCGAGCAACCCATAACAGACGACATGGGCTCACAGGATACAAGGATAAACCATCAGCCATGATACCGCCCAATCTCGGAGAAAGGTGGCATTGACATGGGTACAATAGTAAACTCCGAAACAACGGAGACTCTCACCATAAATACAAAGGTGGATAAATACAAAGGTGGATGTAGAGAATACAAACATTGGTAACATCCTGAAGGACGAAGACTGTAATAAAAGAAAAAGCCAAGTAAAAATTTTTGCTGATCAAACCGGACTTGGTATGAGATTGTTAATTCAAGAACTACTAGGACAGTCTTTCAACGTGACATCAATAGTAAAGCCTGGGGCGCCAATGGCTGAAGTCATAAGTGCATGTGTTTCTGAGTGTAAAGATTTTACCAACTCAGACTACATATTGATATTAGGGGGTTCTAACGATTCAAATCCTTTAAATTTCCAGTCAATATTATATTACACCTTGAGTCAAATTAAACAAACAAACGTCTTAGTTGGCAACATTTATAAAAATAAATGGCTTAGTGTTAATATGCTTAATAAGTCATTAAAAATGGTATGTAGTAATTTTGTGAATTCAACATTTTTGCCACTGGACTTGGATTATTTTAACACAAATTTCAGATCTAAATACATTAATACAATGCATGCTAGCAGACTAATCCATAAAGAAATACTTCGTTTAAAATACAAAAATGACTATTTATTGTATAATAATCAAATTAAAAGTAGTGACCAGTATGGGCTAAACGGACATGCACAAAAGTGTTATAACAATGTATATACACAAACAGATAATGAAACTTCATCAAAGTGTCGCATAGCAGTTACAAACAGCATAAGCTCTCAGACTGACAACCTGGAAAATAACGACGTTTTTTTTCGTAAGTAAATTGTTCAGTAGCATGTCTCACAGCACGACAACCAATTCTGTAACTCCTGATAATAATTATATCTCCCTCAATATCTACCTACAGAATTTATGTGGTATAAGCAACAAAAAAATGAATTAGATCTGTACCTACAAGAACTTGAACCAAACAATTTGTATGTGTGTATTACGGAACATTTCTTGACTAAGGATTCTGCTTCTTATTCAATATTGACAATTATAAAATGGTGTCTTTTAATGCTCGAAAAAATAAAAAAAGGGGTGGCAGCCTAATAATGGCGACGAATGATGTTGTTTGTGAAGAGGTCAAAAATTATATAAAATTGAAAGCTTTGAAATATGTGGTGTTAAAGATGCTAATACTAACATATACATTTTCTGTTGTTACAGAAATCCATTTGAACAGAACTATGAAACATTTATGTCTAAGTTAGAGCAAATTGTTGGAACACTTCTTTAGTAAAAAGTGCATCATCGGTGGAGATTTCAACATCGACTTACTTAAAAACGACAAAAAATCTTTAAATTTCTTAACACTACTGACATCTTGCAATTTTAGACCCATTGTTAACGAAGTGACTTATAGACGAAATAGCGCGGAATCATGTTTAGATAACTTTTTGACGAATCTGCCGGATAATTATTTCAATGAACAGTTTGTTGATCACAATGGCTTGGCTGACGGACATGCAGCGTTAGTATGTGGCTTAAAAACAGAAAAATTAATGTCAAATGGCGATCAAGATTTGTTAAATATAGAAATTAGGCAGTTTAGTGACAGAAATTCGAATAATTTTAGATAACGTTTAGAGAATAGCAACTGGACAGAAGAAGGTTTAAATGGATTCCTAAAAAAACTTGACCAAATATTTCGCAGTAGTTTTAAAAAAAAGAAACGAAAAGTTAATCCTAATAAAAAATGTAAATTACCCTGGATAACAAAAGGAATTAGAGTATCAAGCAAAATGAAGCGATTCATACTTCAAAACATACGCAAGATGACTTGCAATAAGGAAATAGGAATGTATCTAAAAACTTATATTAAAATATATAGAGCAGTCTTAAAAAAGCCAGACGTATATCAGTTAGGAAGGAATTTGAAAGAGCAAATGATTCTTCAAAAGCTATATGGGGAGTTATAAATAGACATAAGAACACTCAATCACTGGCATATTTTATTAATAAGTGTATGAACGAGAGTGTGTTCCCGGAACAGCTTAAGATAGCAAGAGTTCTACCAATTTATAAAAAAGGGTGCAAATCCGATCCCAACAACTATCGACCAATTTCTCTCTTACCAATAATTTCAAAAATTTTTGAGAAATTACTAAAAATAAGGCTTCTTAGACATGTAAATCGCAATAAAATTCTTAATTACAAACAATTTGGTTATCAAAAAAATGTGGGAACAAATGACGCAGTTAATACGTTAATGGAGGCAGTAATAAACGGAATTAATGATAAATTAAAAGTAGTAGGGCTGTTCTGCAAGTTCTGCTTTTGACACAGTAAATCACAAGTTACTACTAGCAAAAATGGAGCATTATGGAGTAAGAGAACCAGTTTTAAACTTATTTAAGTCTTACTTAGAAAATAGGAAACAATATGTAGAAATTAAAGTAGAACAAGAAAGATGTGAGAAAATTTTCAAATCGGGACTAAAACAAGTAAGGCAAGGAGTTCCACAAGGCTCAATATTAGGGCCAATCTTCTTCATCTTGTTTATCAATGATTTAATTAACTACATTTTAAAACAAACTGATACTAAACTCGTTCTTTTTGCTGATGACACGAATGCCATTATAACTGCGGAAGATATGGGAACTCTTAGTAGTAAGGTAAATAAAGCTCTGGCGCTCTTTCATTGTTGGTTTACCAACAACAATCTCATCTTAAACACCAATAAAACGAACGCTATGTTATTTAGAACAACGTCGAGAAACAAGGATTCAATTGACATAACCTTGAATGACAATAGAATAATATTAGTTGATAGTGTGAAATTTCTAGGTATTTACATTGATGAAAGCCTGAATTGGAAAAGGGAACTATCAGCTCTAGAAAGTTCAATTAGTTCAGCTTGTTATTTAGAAGTCTTCGAGATGAAATTTCTATCGAACAATTAAAAATAGTATACTATTCGCTTGTTGAGTCAAAACTAAGGTACAGTATTGCTCTATGGGGAGGTAGCTATGAGTACAATATAAATACTGCTTTTGTTATACAAAAACGAGCTATAAGAACTATGGTGAGAATTCCGCAGTGGGTATTATGTAAGGATCACTTTAAAGAACTACAGATATTAACGGTCCCTTGTTTGTACATTTTAGTTCTACTAACAGACCTTATGAAAAAGCTACGGGATTATGAGACACTTGAGGACAGAAATAAGCGAGAAGCTACAAGACGTAAGGACTTGCAATATAAAATACAACCGCATTTAAAAGTAGTGAGTCATGCAGCGTGCTTTCAATCAATTAAACTATTTAATAAACTACCGGGAGAATTAAAGTCAATTTACAATATAAATCAGTTTAAGCACCATCTAAAGTCATTTTTGAAAGAAAAATGCTACTATACACTTGATGAGTTTCTCAGTGATGTGAATGTCTAAACTACATATCATGATAATTAACCACTTGTCATGATCTATTTGTTTTTGACATGCTAATTTTTATTTTTTTATTGACATGTTTATTTTTTATAGACATCATTTTTTTTATTTTTTATTTGTGTAATTTTTTTTCTTTATTTTTCTATTGTCATAATTCTTGTATTTTTTTATTTTATTTACATTATTTGTTTTTTATTGACATGATTTATTTTTTTCTCGTTAATTTGATTTATTTTTATTGAAATGATTTTTTTGGATTTACTTTTCAATCACTTCTTGTTTTTTTTTTTGCTAATGTACCGAATTATAATTGTATTATTTTATTTTTAAATTGTAAACATTAAAATCCATGTTGTGTTAGTTTTTAATGAAATTTCGACACAATGTAAACATTGTTTATGAAATAAATGAATGAATGAATGAATTTTCCCGTTATTAGTATGATTGTGAGCTAGGTGATATTTCTGTCAGTTACTAGACTATATTTGCAACCCGCTATGTAGTGACGAGTATACTGTTGACCTAAAAACAGCAGCATGTACTAATCATAAGGTGGGGAAAGGCATGCCTTAAAAATACCTACACCATATGAACACGAAATACTTATTACACAAAATAATGTGTAGTCGGTAAACGTTGTTTTTGTTAAATATTTTTATTGCACTTACAGTTTAAAACAATACGAACAATTGCTATTAAATAACATGTTAACAATCCGGTTAATGGTGACAATGAGATTAAATAAGTTTTACATTATCTTTTTGCCAGATTTTAAATTCGCAAAATCATTAATTATATCGTCGTATGAAATCTTGTTCATTAGTTCTGACTCTATGCACAAAAGAGATAAAGCGTTAAGCTTTTCTTGACTTAAAGTGGATCGTAGATAGTTTTTTACCCGTTTCAAGCAAGAAAAGCTTCTCTCACCTGAACAATTTGTCACTGGTGTACATAGAGCCATGCGAAGTGCTATATCCAAGTTTGGATAAATGTGCTTCAAATTCTGTTTTCGCAGGAACAAAGATAGACTTCTTAATGATCCAGAATCTGGTTTTATCAAAATTCTTTAAGAAGAAAGGTGGCATTGAAAGTGTACGCATTCCTGAACTAAAGCAGTTTCTAAATCATTAGGATACATTTTATCCAACGAAATGGCTTTTTCCGTCAGGGTCGATGGTAACAACTCACTCATTTTGGTTAGAAATGAAAACTTCTCGTTAAATTCGTGGTAGGCCTTTTGCCGTTTCTCTAACTCGGATACAAGTCTATCTATGAGGACGAGAAACGTGTTAACCCTGAAAGTTTCACTTGCAGTCATTATAATAACTTCTTCAGATGTTTCATCAAATCTTTTTTTTCTTGTCGGTTGTCTTTTTCCAATCTCTGTTGTATATTGCATCGATACGCTTAATTCCATCGCTTTTTCTTTGAAATACTTAAAATTCTCTCGTTCAGCTACAAAAAACTTACGGAGTGATTCGTAAAGATCGGCAACGGTGATCAAATCTACGGTGGAAGCCTGAATTTGAACAGTCACTTTGTTTATTCTTTCCAAAAAAAACATTCCACACAACAACCATTACCGCCGTTTTCAGTTTCTCCAAATTCAAAAGTATTCCCGCCGCTTCTTGTCGCGTTACAGGTTTTTCGGTACAATCATCTTTGATTGATTTCAAAGTCTGAAGAACTTCGTGCCAACAATCTCTTAAACTTTTACAAGCGTCCTCTCTCGCTGACCAACGTGTCAGATTCACTCTCTTCAGGGTTTTGCCTTTCCCGATTTCACTCATTAATTTAAGCCAGCGTTGTGTCGAGTTTACAAAAAAAACGTAAATTTTCTGTAGCATCATGAAAAAGCGACAAGCTTCTGTATACGATTCAGCAGCCGCAGTTGCCACTAAATTCAAAGAATGGGCAGAACAAGGCACGTAAAGTGCAAACGGTGCTTGGTTTCGAATTTTTGGCTGCAAGCCATTGTACATGCCAGACATGTTCGCGGCATTATCATATGACTGTCCACGACAGTCTTCAATATTTACGCCCATTGTTTCGAGTTCCGAAATAATGACAGAAAACATTTCGTCATCTTATGGACATAAAGCTGACGAAATGTTTTCGGTCATTATTTTTGTCACTGACGGCAAAAACTTGAGAAATCTTTCACACGGTTCGCCTGATTCCAAAACGTATTTAATGACAAGGGTAAGTTGATCTACGTGTGCTATATCTGGTGTTGAATCGATGATTAGAGAAAAATATTTCGCTCTTCTTATCTCGTCTGAAATCTGTTTTAAGACTTTATGACCCATCAAGAGAATAAACTCATCGCAAACGGTCTTTGATAAGTAATTGGTACTGCCTGATCTTTGATTCCCAAATCGTTCAATATGACTGGCTAAAAAAGAATCGAATTCCGCTAACAGTCCCAAAATCATACAATAATTCTCGTTATGTGGATCACCGAACTTTTCATTTTTCCCTCTGAAAGCAGGGAAAAATGAAAAGTTGAACACAGTCGCTTCAATACAGCCACAACTCTCTTGAGAACATTTCTCCAATAAGTAATTTCTTCATCAATTTGGACCTGTAGTAAATTGTCGAGTCGCCCATCAATCGCACTTCTAGCTTTCAAACTAAGAATACTAGATTTATGACGTGCAGAGTTTTCATGCTGAGCTACTCGGTGTTCTGCGTTTTTCCAGTCATTAAATCCTTCGTTTCGAACTGAGTCTTATGCTCCAATGGACCGAATGACAAACAGGGTCCGCAATATATAGATCTTTTACTTTCAGAATAAACATGCCAATTTCGGTCTTTCACTTCATTCTTTTTCATTTTTCTTTGGAAGATACTCACTGGCAAGAAATGACGCTGATCGGTATATATTTTCTCACTTTTAGATAAGTCACAAGATTTGTTTTGATCGAAGCCGGACCTTGCGATAATCTCTCTTAAGGTATCGTTAATTTCCCATAAAGCTGGATCTTTGTTTAGATTTACTGTTGTTAGCACTTGGTCATTACTTGTACTTGACGTCGGATTCGGAGACGGATCTTCAATTGTTATACTTATTGATGATTCCTCTACCGCCTCGTTGTCAAAATCATAACTATCTGTTTTTTCAAAAGCAGATTGTTCAACAGGCGACAGTTGTTGTTGGGCCACAGAGTTCAAATCCGTTTCATTTTTTTAAGATTGGATTGTATCAGTGCATGTGGTTGAAGTTCCTGGTCTTACAACACTGCTTTTACTTCCACTTGTAAGAAAACTGTCCATTTTTATCGTTTTACGGATAATCTGTTCTTGTTCTTCTTTTTTCATTTTGGCCTTTTTTTATACTCAGCTCCACTTAGGTCCGTATTACAGAAGGTTCCTCAAGTCTAGTTTGAGCGTCAATCAGTCGATCACTGTTTAAGTATAGAATCAGTACTCGAGCATCGGTCATATTCCAGAACGGTAATCAATCTCTATTCAGCTGAATCGAGACTCAAATCGAACCTCAAGCAGAGATGTGTATTGTCTATGTATCAGCCTGTTTTCGTTTACGATTTATTTTATTTACCAACTTTGTTTTAATCTTCACTGGATTAAAAATATTAAAATATATCATAAGCGTCCAATTATTTAGGAAATCTGCGTTATTAGTTCGGTCCCGAATACTCGTAGTACAATTCCTCATTTATTTAAATAAAGTTTAGTAATCTTATAAGCATAATTATTGTAAGGCTTAAAAGACTTGTATCTATGGCCATAAATAGGTACGCTATTTAATAAAAATGTCAGTATGTGAAACAATCTAAGCAAATGAAAACATCGTAGATATTTTGATTAGTTTTGTTATTTGTTTTGCTGATTATTATTTATTCTTATAACTTTTTAAATGGCAGGACGAAAGAAAAATAAAACACAAGAATTTGCAATTTTGGGGCTAGGGGATGCCCACGATTATGTGGTTTTCTTAAATCGTGGTCTATCATAGGTAGAATTAAATATTTTACCACGTCTTATGAAAACCTGTACCTCTTTATGAAGTTTTCACAATTATATGGGTCCTGTGTATCTCTTAAAGATCTAAGAGGAACGCTAAAGTTCAACCTTCTATTTGCATCATCATTGAATAAATTATTGTAATGATCTACTTCTTCAAATATATCCATTTTGATATTAAAACTCGACAACTTACGCTTGAAACAAAAATTGCCATGACAATTCTATGCTCAAGCGCGGTCTCGACCACGCTTGGGCGATTACAGATCAAATCACTGCTTGGGTTCGCTTTACGAACTGAGTAACGTTCTAAAATAAAGCGATACTCAGCTGAACTATGATCAATGAATCTATGCGTGAGGAACGTTCTAAAATTAAAACTTGACTTATAACTAGTTTTAAACAGAGATCAATGCTTGAGTTTCCTTCTGTAATACGGGCCTAAGTCGCTTTCTCCCATCACTCATTCTAACGATTTTTTATTCAAGAACTGAAACAAAAAAAAAAACATTACATTGGGAGTTTTATTTCTCGTACATAAGTACCAGTACCTTTGTTCAGACTTGAATAAAAAATTAGCAAAGGAAATAAGTATATCAATCGACGGTTAAGTACCAAACAATGCTACAAAACAAAACGTTAACTTTCATCATCATCATACTCGTATCAGCCGAAAGACGTCCACTGCTGGACATACGCCTCCCCCAAGGCCCTCCACAAAGATCGGTCCTGAGCCATCGTCATCCATCGGCTTCCCGCAACTTTTACCACCTTGGTCCACCTTGTTGGAGGCTTACCCACGCTGCGTCTTCCGTTACGTGGACGCCATTCGAGAACCTTTCCGCCCCATCGGCCATCGGTTCTGCGTGCAATGTGACCTGCCCATTGCCACTTGAGCTTGGCAATTCTACGGGCAACTTTACAGGACAGTAAAAGAACCCATTATTTGATATATAAAAACAATGTGTTACATGTAACGCATGTTATTTTGGTACACTTACATTGTTTATCTATTTCAAATAATAAGTTAATAAAAAGTTTTTTTTTGCTCTCCTGTAGAGTTGACGTTTTGTAGATAGCAGTGCTTGGTATAATATTTAAGTATAATAAAACAAAAAAATTGAATTTCTACGCTAACCTTCCGAAACAGCATCAAGTTGAATTACTGATTCGTTACGGATGATTTATTGTAAAACATTACAATTACTTACCTATAAGTATGTTGCGATGTTATGAAATTATTCATATAATCCACTAAACACTCTAAACAATATAAAAATTAAAGCACACAACCAGAAAAATCTGCCCTCGAAATACGAATATTAATACGTACTTATTAGAAATTGCAGGACGCATTATCAACCGACCGCAGTGAGTTTTCATTTGTTTTTGTTTGCCGCTCCGCTCTAGTGTCAATTCATCCAGACACTCTTAGCCGTGGACAGTATCTGTCTAAGTGTCGTCTACGCTCTTAGCGAACGGTCATGTCATTCGTTCCCTTCCCGCGCCGCAACCCAAAAACTACTACGCAAATACATACGTACCTAGTAGAAAATAAATATTTAAATGTTGAAACATATTACACGTTAAATATCATTTTTATAATGAGGGTAAAAGTTACTAAATTGAAATTGAAATTAATATAGAAACGCTATTGGAATATTTTTAAAATGCATGATCGCATAAGTACCTATATTTACAGTGCGTTTAGTAATCTTTTATAAACGGATTACGAACGTAATGTGTATACCTACATATAATAAAATTATAAGTTTTTTTTTTATTATTTGGGCTTCATTTGCCGCCCCTCTAAATCTGCCGCCCTAGGCTCCAGCCTACTTAGCCTATTGGTAAATCCGCCACTGGTGACCTCTGAGTTTGTTTCGGCCTTTCTTCTCAGAGTAGTCAGATAGGAAACACCGAGCTCATCTAGTTTTTTTTCTAAATATGATTGACGTGTAAAAGTGTTAGTACAAACCTACTTACAGAAAATAAAATAATTTCATTTCAATAATTTAATTTAATTTAATTTCATTTCATTTCGGCAAACCCAGCCACACCAGCTCCGAATTGGAGCCAGCGGCGTCCGCCCCTCCACCAGAAACCTCAGAAAAGGGCCCTTCCATGGCGAGCCTCTCGGCTCACTGGGCTAGCTGACCCGGGCTGGCCAACTCGGCCGGGCTGGCCAACTCAGCCGGGCTGGCTCGGCTGGGCTTGCCAGTCTCCATGGTGGAGGGCCCTCTGTCCACCCCTGGGCCTCCTCGGGCTCCAACCCGCCGGATGGAGTGTATTTTCGTCCTCCGCCCGACCCCCTCGTCGGAGGACGACCCCGAGTTGGGTCGCTTCGAGTTTCGGAAGCACCCTCGCGTCCTCTCGACCACCTCTTCGCGCTTCGAGCTCCCGGAGCTCTTTGCGCAAGATGCAGTGTCGGACTCCGACCCCGCATCGCTCTCCCCACCTTGACTTCCAGTTTTTTTTTTTTTTTTTTATCTGTCCATATTTGTCCCACGAGTATGGGGGATGTAAAAAGTACACCTAGGTTCACCCCATGTCCCTAGGCAAGTGTACATTTTTAACCCAACCAGGGGGTCCACTAATACCCTCGCTGGGGGTGCGCTCGCGGCTGACGGGCTACCTACAACTATAAAAGTTGCAGATGACACTACTCCTCAGCCATTCATACCCTCGCCGCGCACCAAAACTTGATATTAGAGGTTTATTTATAGAGGTTATCATCCTTGCGATCCGGGCGACCAAGTCAAGATCCTCGTCTCGTTCCAAGTCACAAAACGTGACTGTGATCTCTTTACGGATTACGATTTCGACAGTTGCAGTCAGGAGAATCGCTTTTCTCGCCACTCTGCGCCCACTCGACCTGCCCTCTGTAAGCAGAGAGGGGAGTGGACCCTCTCCGATACCTGGAGAGATTATTGGCCGTGCCCAGGGTGCACCGGCCCGACGACTGCTCTTTCCCCCGAACGTATTCGCAGGGAACCAGCAGCAATCAGGCACACGAGGAGGTTTTCTGCACGCACCCCAATACATGACCCTAGGTACGAGCAAATCAAAGACAACAAGGTAATAATTGCTAAACATCATTCTTCTCACCACCCTGCTAATGCTAATAATTTAAATAAATTAAACAATCAAAAGCATTCATTCATTATACAACCCTAAGTAGGCGCTAATCAAAGATAATAAGATAACAATTGCTTAACCCATTCTTCGCAAGTTCGCAGCACCTGCTAATAAATTTCACTCGCGAACGAAGTCACGGTCACGTGAAACCGATAGATTTAGTATTCCCGACTTCCCGTGGGTGCGACGGAGAGCGCACGCTACCGCTGCGTGCGTCGACGCTCTGACGTATGATAGTATAAAAATAGTAATAACCGCACCGCCGTATCTCTACGTTGACGTCGTGATGGGGCTTGTGAGTTCCGAACTCTAGGTCCGTGCCGGTAAACTTGTGGCAGGGCAGCATGTGGCACGCGGTGGTATCCTTCTGCGAAACAGTCGTGTCGCAGAAGGAGGCTGCGGAACGGGAGCGGGAGATACGAAGATCTCTTCCGCTCACCCGGCCCGCAGCAGGCGCACCGGGCGTCGGCAGAGGGTAGACAACACCCTCTTCCGGCCCCCCTAAATGGGTCCAGGGACGGTGGACTTGGGGACGTCCGCCGCCCCCCATCACACTGGACCCGAGGTGGCGGCGCGTAGTGTTCCATGCGCGCCCCTTTCAGACGTCGCGGGGGGGGTTTAAACACCTCACCCCCCCCAGACTTGAGGTGGCCCGCAGAGGCGGGCCGGCACTAGCCGGGAATCATAGAAGTCGCATTAGATCCCATGATCCCCGGTGCAAGTGTGGGAGGGGAACACCGGGGTGGTTTTTAGTCAGTAAGAGTCTGACAGACCCCTCCGACAAAAAAAAAAAAAAAGGGCAGCATGTGGCGAGCTGTTGGGCAGTAGCGACCCCACGGACCCTATCTTCCGGAAGAAGTCTTGTTCCTCACTTCTTGCTCGGCTTGCCTTTATTGGAGTGAACACTGACGAGGAACAGAGCTCCTACCTCATTCTTGCCTTTATTGGTCGGATTGAGTGGTGATTCGCAAGAGCAAACGTGTTCGAAGGAAGGAAGTATTCCAGTAAGTGCTCGTAGGGATCTTGACTATCTTCCGGGCTCTGGGATTGTTCTGAAAGCCATGGAATACCTCTCCACTCCTCGAACACCTCAGGAAGTGTTGCCTCCTTGTCGCTACATCACTATGTGCTAGCGGCCGTTTTTGGAGGCCCATTATTGAGTGTGCAAGTCACCCCCTGCCATTTCATCGGTGTATTTTATATAAAACATTGGTCAGGTAGGGGCCATAGCCTTTCGATAGTCTTAGGAAACCGATCCACTAGTAGCCTCCCAAACCCATTTCCCAATATGTTTTGTTTCTATGTTCTGCAATAGTCCTGCATCAACCGGGGGTTGTCCTTGGGTTCACTTGCATAGAGCAAACAGGGATAATCGTCGGTTGGTGCCTCGTTCCATTACAATTGTCCAAGGGACCTCTGCGAGTTGGCTTTGGCCTCGTATGCGTTCCAAAGGACCGGCACTCCATGGTCCCGAGATATGTAAAGACATCAAAATAATAATAATAATATTTATTTGCGTAAAACATGGTGTACAACGTTGTTGAATAAAAATTTATATGGCAAAAACATGTTCAGCTAGCATAAAACCTAGCATGCAAAATTATAAAGTTAGATGAAGGAGGCATCAACCATCAACATTTTTTTATCTAAAAAATCTTTTAAACTATAAAAACTACATTCAAGTAACCATTTATAAAACTTAATTTTAAATAGTCTTATATTTCATGTTTTGAAATGCCTTGGTATTTTGTTATAAATGCGCACACACATTGCTAGGCAGTTATTATTGTACTTAGCTAGTCTAGGTAAATCATTCAACACTAGTTTATGAGGATCTCGTCTGTTCCTAGGATTAATATCATTTGCAGTCTTAAATAATTGTTTATTTTTTATAACAAACACATACATTTCGTAAAAATAAAGTGACGGTAAAGGTAAAAAACCAAGTTTCTTAAATATTGGCGCCGATTCCCTTGTTCACAAACTAAACTAAATTTAAGTTCAGTGCATCTTTTTCTTTCTATTTCATTAAGAAAAAGACAGAAGATAAATTTTAGTTTAGTCCTGTCAAATTAATCAGCGCTTGACGTAAATTGACGTAGACAAGTTTTTAATCACGTCTAAACTTGTATGGAGTAGTGACAGACGCTGATTAATTTGAGGACTAAACTAAAATGTATCTTCTGTCCTTTTCTTAATGAAATAGAAAGAAAAAGATGCACTGAACATAAATTTAGTTTAGTTTGTGAACAAGGGAATCGGCACCATTGTTTGACATGAGTCGTCAGGCTTAAGACCATAAATTGACCTCATGCACTTTTTTTGGGCGATGAATGATCTACAGACGGTGCTATTACCCCACATTACAAGACCATATCGTAGTAACGATTCGACGTACGCGTAGTATGACATTGCAGCAGTTTTTATGTCCGTTATTATAAACTTGTTTTAGTGCGTATACAAATTTATTAATTTTAGTGCTAATATTGCCTACGTGTTCTTTCCAATTAATGTCTTTATCTATTATTACGCCTAAAAATCTTGTATGCGTTACTTCTCTGATTTTATTAATATTGAGATTAATGTCATTCTTATAATTATTTGATTGATTTAATTGAATATAAACGGATTTGGCAAAATTTATCTTCAAATGGTTATTGTCGTATTTTGTCGTAACGTCGTATTAATTAATGTCGTAACGTTGTCGACCGAACTTTGTTGTGAATAGACGTGTCGAAGATTTTATTAAAATTAATAAATAATTGCTTGCTGAATCGTGACTTGGTTTTACCAAATATCCGGTAATAAAGTAAACTGTGTCATACGTAGGAATGACATGGCAGGAAATCGTTTATGTGAAAATGTGTATAAGTGATTTAAAGTAAATAACTTATATCAGAATGGACACCAGTCGTTTCAGCCGGGGTGGCAGATGTGTTCGGAGCCCACCTCCTACACCTGTGCCGCACCCACGCCTGCAGGTGAACCTGCACCCGAGCCTGCATCTGACTCTCAACCACCCAGCAAAAGAGAAGAGGTCAAGATGGAAGTCATACAAACGCCGGAAATCCAGAACTGGAAGTCGTCCATTGAGCAGTACCTTAATGAAGTGTGCTCTATGGGGCAAAATAAACATGGAGCAAAAACTGCGTATAAGTTCTCTATGCCGGAAAATTAGTCACGGCACATCGCAGATGGCCGTCCATTACCATTCCCTTAAGATGAGAGCCGTCCAGACCCACTCCACTGTCCAAATACTCGAGACCAAATTGATCTATCGCAGCAACTGCAAGACTTTAAGCTGTCAATCAGAGCTTCAATTAAACTAGCTACGGGAACTTCCTTTTCTGACATGGTTAAAAAAGGTTCCAACAATTTTATACAGCCGGTAAATTTAAGCTCAGTGGCCATATAACCTAACGACAAATTGAAGTCGAGCGAGGAGACAAAAACACTTGTCAAAAAAATTATATGCCCCGAGCAAATGAAACTTCATGTAAGAGGACTACGTAAGACGAAAAATGGCGGTGTCATTATCAGCACTGAAACAAAGGACGATATTGAGAAGGTGAAAAAATCGATGCAGCTATCAAATTCAGGCCTGACAGTAGACGAGCCCCCAAAAACGAAGCCTAGAGTAGTAGTTATCGGAGTGCCCTCATCCATGCCAGAGATGGAAGTTTTTACTTGTTTGTTCCACCAAAATCCAGCCGAGACCCTTCAGGATTGCAACCTCGATACCTTTTTGAGCTCCATTAAGTTAAGCCATACGTCAGGTAAAAAGGACGCTGAAACTTGCAATTATATAGTAGAAGTATCTGCAGACATACGTAAAGCCCTAATATCTAAAGACAGAGTTTTTGTAAATTGGTCGTCATGCCCTGTGAGAGACTTTACTCTAGTCACACGCTGTTATAAGTGCCAGCAGAACAGACATGCAGCCAAATCTTGTCGGGAGACCACCTATACCTGTGGCCACTGTGGTGAGCAGGGTCACTCCATTAAGGAATGTACAAAGAAGGCTGAGGAACCAATATGCGCTACTTGCTTGCACTTCAAAAACCCGAGCAATCACAAGACAAGCGCTGCTGAGTTGTCTAGCGAAAATAATGGCTGAAAAGAGGTATATCAATTCTGTTGATTATGGAGGCGCCTAAGAGCGCCGTATATTACTTATTTTTCTGGTCCTTGTAATTTTTTTTATAGTTATAATTATGATTAATAATTTAATTAATGACATAGATAATGTCTCTGTATCTGAATCCCATATTTGTGACGTTGAACACTGTAAGAAATATCTCTCCTCCCACACTAGTCCACTAACCATACTGACCCAAAATATTCGCAGTATTTTTAAGAATTTTGACAAATTTAGCATTTTTCTACAACGTCTACACATAAACTGTGACTTCGAATGTTGGCTTTGACCATACAGTACTCAAGTCGAACTTCCCTGCACTAGCCCTTGTAATTAATTCAACAATAACCGATCACAGTGCTAACCTGCTTGTAAATTACCTAAAGTAGCCCCTCGCTCCATTTCTAGTCTAAATGTAAATAAACTTAAAGAAGACTTACGTAATATCGATTTTGACCCAGTCTACATTTCCGCTGATCCGCAGTTTTGTATGTTGTACCTAATCAAAAATGTACAACACGCAATTCAGAAGAACAAGGTCATATCTCGGCTAAATAATAAAAACTACAACATAAAACCATGGGTCACGTCACGACAGAGCTCATTCGTTGTATGGAAAATAGAGATAAATTGCATATGAAAGCCAAATATAATCCAGATAATTTAATTTTGCAGCAGTCGTATTTAAACGATATCGTAAATTTTGTAATGATCTCCTAGTAAAAAGCAACTACGATAAAATTGCGCTAGAAAAGGCTGGTACTAACAGTAAAAAAATCTGGAATTTTATTAAAAGTGCAACGTACATCTCGAAACAAAATCAGTCACCTTCAGGTTTATTACAAGCACACTCATCACAGTTAACATCTGCCAACAAAGCAAATATTTTTTTTGTTAATATTGGAAAGTGTTTAGCTGAAAAAGTTCAAGTCTAATCACAATATCTAACAAGCACACCATTTACGTGTAGCACTATTTTATCATCCTTTGCGTTGCTAGACACTGACCAGACTGAAATAGAAACGATAATTATGAGTTTAAAGGACGACTGTGCGGTTGGCTGGGATAACTAAAGGACAAATTTACTAAAGGACGGTGTACGACCGACGCCGGTGTAATCTTACTAAGACACATTTTTAACGCGTGGGAAGAAGCGCAAGACGCCATAGGAATCTTTTGTGAGGCATTTGATTGCGTCGACCACGAAACCTTAATTTTGAAACTTGAGCATTACGGACTTGGAAAACATGCGCTCAGCTTAGTAAAATCTTATTTAAATGATAGACAACAGCAAGTACAAATTAATGGTATCAATTCACTTGGTTTAAAAGTAAAAATGGGTGTTCCACAAGGCTCGATATTGGGTCCTTTCCTCTTTTTAGTGTACATTAACGATCTACACCATTTATTAAATAATCAACCACAAATGGTGTTATTTGCTGATGATACTTCTTTAATTTATAAGGTAGATAGACGTGCTACTAATGTTGACGACGTAAATAACGCCCTATTGCAGGTTCAGAATTGGTTCACTGCCAATAATTTAGTATTAAATGGGAAAAAAACTAAGTGCATTCGATTTTCTTTACCAAATGTCAAAGTGGTGATTATGAGATAGTATTAAATCAAGAGAAACTAGAATTCGTCGATAAAACTGTTTTCCTGGGGATCACGTTCGACTCAAGGCTACAATGGGGTCCTCATTTAACATCTCTTGCAGGACGGCTAAGTTCAGCGGCATATGCTGTCAGAAAAATCCGTCAATTTACTGATGTAGATACAGCGAGGCTAGTCTATTTTAGTTACTTTCATAGTATCATGTCTTACGGTATTTTACTTTGGGGACGAGCTGCAGACATCGAGTCAATTTTTATTCTGCAGAAAAGAGCTATCAGAGCCATTTATAATCTCCACAGGCGCGATTCTCTAAGGGACCGGTTTAAGGACATTAACATCATGACGGTACCTTGTCAATATATCTACGAAAACATCATGTACGTAAGGAAAAATTTACATGATTTTAGTAAAAGAGGTGAAAGACATAATTATAGTACTAGAAATAGGGACCTATTATGTCAGCCAGGTTTCAGACTGGCTAAAGTAGACTCATCTTTCATGGGGTACTGTTTAAAATGTTACAATAAAATTCCACCCCACATACTTCAACTGAATGAAATGAAATTCAAATCTTGTATCAAACGCACACTATGCAGGCAGGCATATTATAAGTTGGGTGATTACATCGCTGATAAAAATGCTTGGCTCAATGCTGGTCCTGCTCCACAACCACAACCAATTGAATAATTAACATTTGAAAATACTGTTGGAGCAGCTGAACATTGTAAGACTATCTTTGCATTGTATAAATTCAATCTACTTTGTATTGTATAATTGCATTGCACAGGTGTGAGTATCATGTATAATGGAGCTACCATTTACCGGTTATGTAATTGACTTGAATGGGCCCTGGCAGCTGAGAGTATGTCATGCTCACTCAGATGTCTCGCTGATGGTGGCGCGTGTGTTGGATCATTTAGCTCCCTTCAAAATGGTTGAGCTGAATGGTGCTGATCCATGCGTCATGCTCGTGAACGGGCGCCGTTAGTTAGGACTGGTCACCTCTTAGCGTCCTCGGCTTATTTGTAATAATTTTATTTAGAAATTGTTTTTGTTTCTTTTTCTACTATGGACGCGTTTTTTATTTTACATCGTCCTCACATTTAGTTATAATTTCAACATTATTTTTGTACTAATCTTTATGTACGAGTATCAATTTAATTTAAAAGAGTGTCCATGGAGTTTCTTGCACGTTCTTCTCCATAGGTACCTACTACGCTTTGGAATCATCGACGCCCCGGCGTTTCGCCTCCTCGCGCCACTCCCATACGTGCGCGAGGACTTTTGCCTCCAGATCCCATGGCGGCAATCCGGCAAGGAGGCTCGCTGCCTCACAGGAGACCGTGCGGTATCCTCGGACCATCCGGATGGCCATGACCCTTTCGGCCGCGCTCAACCGGCGGGCTGGCCGCAGCGCCAGAGAGCGCGCCCATACAGGAGCCCCGTAGAGGGCCATGGACCGCACGACCCCCGCGTAGAGCCTCCGGCAGGAGGCGTTTGGACCCCCTAGATTGGGCAGGAGCTGCTTCAATGCAGCGCCCGCCTGCTCCAGTTTGGGAGCCAAACGTCGGAAATGCTCCACGAAGTTCCACCGGCTGTTGAGGACGAGTCCCAGGTACTTCATCGTCGACTCGACGCCGATAGAAACCCCTCCTACCGTTATTTGGGACCCCAACGGTGGCGCGTTCCGAGGACCATGAAAACACAAGGCCTCGGACTTGTGCAGGGCCACCTCGAGTCCCAATTGCCGGATCCTTTCGACGATTGTCGCAACCCCGCGTGCCGCTAATTCGGCCGCCGCCTGGTGCGACCTCCCCTGCGCCAGGACCAACGTGTCGTCAGCGTAGCACACTACGCTGACGCCGCTAGGGAGGTCGGCGCGCAGCACCCAGTCGTATCCGATGTCCCACAGATGCGGCCCCAGGACCGATCCCTGTGGGACACCGCACGACATCTCTTGCCGGTTCCACACTCCCTGGTGACCGGGGTAGATGACGGCCCTGTCCGTCAAATAGGCCTCGACCACACGGCAGAGGTAGGTCGGCATCCGGTGATACCGGAGTGCCTTCCTGATGCAACTCCAGGGCAGGGTATTGAAGGCATTGGCGATGTCTAGGGACACCGCCAAGACGACCCCACCCTGGGCAACAGCATTCCCCGTCGTCAGGGCTCGCACACGCATGATGGCGTCCACCGTAGAGCGCCCTCTGCGGAAACCAAACTGGCTCTCCGCCAAATCCGGCCCCACCCGCACCAGCTGGCCGACGAGGCGGTCTGCATGACTCTTTCAAAGAGCTTGCCCACCTCGTCGAGCAGCACGATGGGCCAATAAGCGGACGGAGAGTCCGCAGGGCGCCCTGCCTTCTTTATGAGGACCAGTTTTCCCGTCTTCCAACGAAGCGGGAACTGGCCCCTCTCGAAACATGCGCTTAGGAGCCCCCTAAGTCAAGGTCCGAGAGCGTCCAAGGCCAGGACCCAGGCCTTCCCAGGTAAGCCGTCGGGTCCTGGGCGGTATTTTTGGCATTAAGCCTGCGTACCGCCGCTCTCATTTCTACCTCGGTCACCTCCGGAGCATCGTCGTCGTCGTCGTCGTTGGCGGTGTGGTCCGCATCGGGCACCGCAGTAGGCGGAGCCATAGGCGGGGAGGTGTGTTCCCCTCGGGAAGGGAACAGAGCGCTCACCACGTCCTCCACAAGCTGGGGCCGGAGACTCTGCGTCAGCGGGGGAGCCCATGGGCGGAGTTTATCCCGCACCACTTTGTACGGGCGTCCCCACGGGTCTCTGTCCAGAGTCCCCAGCGACTCCTCGCGGGCCAACCCCCTGGCCCGCAGGATCTCCGCTTGGAGGGCTGTCTTCGCCGCTCTGTACCCCTCGTACAGCTCCGCCTGAATGGCTTCCGTATCCGGAGGTTTGATACGGAGCCTGCGGTGCCTGGTGTACCGGCGTCGCGCAGCCACGCACGCAGTGCGCAGAGCCGTCAGCTCCTGCGACCACCAGTACACCTGGCGCGAGGCACGTCCAGGCTGGACCCGGGGCATTGCCACGTCACATATGTCGGACATGGCCTCCCGGAACCACTCCGCCTCGTAGTTGATGTCGGCAGGCCTGTCCGGTGGTGACACCCAGGCCTGCACGATTGAGGCTTCCAGGAGGAGCTCCCGGTCCAGCTGCTTCAGCGCCCACCGCGGACCACTCGGGGCCCGTCGGACCGGCGCGTCCGAGGTCTGGGCGGAGACGTCGAACCGGATATACCGGTGATCGGAATAGGTCTCCACCCCCTCCATGACACGCCAGTCAACTGCACGCGGCGACAGAGCGGGGCTGGCGAACGAGATGTCCACCACTGATTCACCCCGCACCCGCACACACGTGGGGACAGAACCCCGGTTTAGGACGACCAGGCCTGTCTCCAGAGCCCAGTCCTCCACCATCCTGCCCCGTGTGTCCGTTAACCGGGAACCCCAAGCCAAATTCTTGGCATTGAAGTCCCCGAGGACGAACACGGGGAAGGAACCAAACCCGACGACGACGTCTCTCAACTCCGCAAGGGAGTTGTGGAACTCGGCAAGAGTTCGGTTCGGAGAGAGGTAGACCCCTACCACGACAATCTCCCCGAACCGTGCTGCTACGCAGCCCCGTCCTCTCTTGACGGCCTCGAGGGACGGGGTACCGGCGGCGGCCGACGAAATTAGGGTCACTGAGCCGCTCAGGTCCTCCACCCAGTCATCCCTGGGCGGGACAAAGTACGGCTCAGCGACCACGGCGATGTTAATCGACCACTGCGCCATGCTCTGGAGCAACAGATCCTGAGCGGCGGCGCAGTGGTTGATGTTCGCCTGGAAGAGGCGTAATGGGGCCATTAATGGCACTCCATGTCAGCCCCCTCTTGGGCCTCCTTCCCAGCCCCCTGAGCACTGCCGCAGCGGCCACGGTGGCGACGGCGACGACGGCGGTGTTGGAGGCGGCAGCGAAGGTGGCAGTGGTGGCGGCTGCGGCGGTGGCGGAGGGCTTGCCTCTGGCCCTGGCTTTGGTGGGTGGGGCGCAGGCTTTGCCCCCCATCCGATGCTCGGCCGGCTTGCCAGCCGCTGCACATACGGCACAGTGCGGCGCGGCATTGCACGAGCCGGCCTTGTGCCCGGGCAGACCGCAGCGGTAGCAAAGACCGCTGCGGTCCACCTCCGAGGTGCAATTCGCTTGCACGTGGTTGCCCACCTGGCAGCGGAAGCACCTCAGAGGTCTGGGTTCCAGCAGTTTCACCTGCGCGGAAACCCAGCCCACCAATAGCCGTTGGCCCTCCCCGGTAACTTTTCTGGCCGCCAACACGGGGCAGCTCACCATAACGGTTTGCAGCCCCGTGGAGTCAGGACGGATGATGCCTGCCTTCACCTGCTCGGCAGAGCACCCCCCGGTCCTAACCACTGCGGCGACCACCTTCTCTTCCGTCGCGGAGTCGTCCAGGCCCGTGATGCGCATGCTAGCGCATTTGGTGGGCCTGGACACTCGGACCTCGTCCGCATTTAGTGACGCCCTAAGCCTTTCGGCCAGGGCGTCAGCGGCCGGGCCACTGGCCCTACCGGGGACCTCCACCATTCGGGCCCCAGTCGCCGTCACCTTCATTTTGAGGCCTTTTGCTGCGCCGAGCTCCTCCAGGCGCACCGCCTCACCCACCTTCGCCATTACCGTCCTATAGGACACGCCCTTCTTCTCCGCATCCGGCTGTAGTGTGATCACTACAGCTGCGGAATTCGGGGCGCGGAGCCTAGCCGCGGCGGTTCGCTCCTTGCGCCGCTGCCGCCTCTCCCTCTTTTTGGCCGCCCTTTTCGCCTTAGCCGCCTTCCTCTTCTCTCCGGCTACCTGCCATTCGGCATCGGCCGGAAGAGATTTAGGAGGCGGGGGCGGCCGTCTCGCCACCGGAGCCCTCACCGCCAGGGCTGGGGCCCTCGCCGCCGGGGCCGGAGTCCTCGCCTCTGGGGCTGGAGCCTTCGCGGCCCGCGCATTCGCCCCGCCCTTTGGCTGCCCCGACGACCCCGGTTTGGCCGTGGCAGCTGTGGCGGCAGAATACGACGGGGCTTTGCGCTGGCCCGAGGCCGGCTGGTTCGCCGCTAACGGGGGGCGCAGGACTATGGCCTCTAGAGCGGAGAAACGACTCCGCAAGGAAGCCATCTCCTGCCGCACCAGGGTCAAAACCCGGTCTTCAGCAGGCACGGGCCGCCCCTGGCCGTGCTGCAGAATACTATGTCCAATGTGGTTATCAGAGTCACCAAGATTTATATGATTAACATTAAGTGAAGTGTGTTGTTTGACCAACTTCATTTTGACTATTAATTATTTTTTACCCATACATACTCGTAGATATATATAGCCTAAGTATGATAAAAACAAAAAATATAAAATAAAAAAAAAAACAAATCATTGAGACTGGTTTAAAGTTGTCATGATGTAAAGCGAGCGTATTATTCGGTATAACTACGTGCTTATTCATTTAATTTTTATACTTGCTTTAAATAATAAGTTAGTATGGTATTTATTAACGATTTATTAACCAAAAGCGATATTTTTATATAATAAGTCTTAAGTTAGTTATATACCCAGTTTCAGTAAAGATAAAACACCAAATGTATTCTCGATATATTTATTTTGAACAATTAAATTGAAATATCGTATCGATGATACTTCTAATAATTAAATATATCATTTATTATCTAGTTTCAATTATTATATATGTATTGTAATTTATCGTACAGATACATTCAAAATATAGTGTTACAATGCCCCCAAGGTAACGTATGAGAATTATCGGGAAGAATTTGTCTTTTATCATCGTTTCTATTCAAGACTAGTTTGTTGACTTCCTGAGTATATAACGTATGCTTTATCGATTTTAGCATATTCATTTTGAACCGCAAATTCTTATTGTTATGAGAGTCTTATAATAGTCGGATAAGTTTAATTGTTTAGTGACAGTCTTTAATACGCCTTTTGTTTTTTTAATTTGCACCTTTGCACTTTTTATACAGTACTATTTAGCTCGAAGTCCTACAAATTCGGCAATCACATCACCACCTAACTCGTCCTTGAATAACCAGGGGACTTTAGCATTTGTTATTGGCATATTAAACGGAGTTTTCAAATGAAAATTACTAGTATCAAATATCGATATATTTTCCTTCATATCTCTGTAAAAATCGTCAGTGTATATCAAATAAAGTAAGCTGTCTGTATCAGTATAACATAGTTCTACGTTTGCATTATACTTATTTTTAATACAATCATAGTGAAACTGATAGAGATGCGTTTTAGCATATTCAAGCACGCTGAACCCTATGTATATAGGACGATCAAGCTTGATTATTTCGTGGCTTAGCTGGATTGCTACTAAGTTTTGAGAAAATATAGTATCACTATGAAAATTTGGTTTTGCAATTAGTTTTTTTGGGCACCAAAACTTTTTTAGTTTTATTTTTAGTATCACTCCATTTAGAGACTAATTTAACATTGACATGTTTCCTTATATTGTCTATCGTTTTTCCGAAATTAGCATTATTAAGTAATTTAAAAAAATCTTTTTCAAAAGCTGACGTTCTACAAACGATACGCTTAGATACGCTTCTAAATTTTCCGTAACTTTTGACGTAACTGAGTATTCAAATCAATATATTTTTTGAGGCACGTACGTAATCCATGTTTTGCATATTCTTTCAAGTGTACATAGTGTATGTCATAATGATATTTGTCATAAAGGTTTGCAATACGTTTTGGGTTTTTACTACCAGGAGGAATTAATTTCTCGCTAGCGAATGGTAAATCAGTATGAGTACTATGTAAATAATTACTATATTCCAAATCAACTTCTACAATAAAACCGTAATCACCATCTTCATCAGTATTTATGAAATCGAAATTATACATTTCTGTGTCAATTAAAAACCTAAATTTGGAAATTGGCATTAGTTTTGTCATAGCATGAGAGTACAGTGCATTACAGTCAAGATATATAAGAAACGATGTTCTTTCTGATCACCGTAATTGGGGGGATATTGATTGTTTTCTTTATCATGTCTCAGCGAACATTGAGCTAAACCTCCACGAATACCTTTTTCTAATAACTGACAGATCTCTACATCATTAATTAATTCTAATTGCATACTCGTACATAGTAACATTGCATCCCAGCTGAGTCCGGGCGAGGTGATATAATAAGCCGGATCTAACTTATAGTATTGAAGGCATGTATTTCGAAACTTTTCAAATATATCACTAAGAATCAAAACATCACTTTTCAAATACAAGTCTGTGTATTCTCCAAGAGATTGAATGTCAAAAACATCCCATACTCTTAGTGCTCTGGAGTATTCTTCGTCTGATAAATGCTCTTGTTTTAAATTATTAAAAAAGTATTCTTTTTCTGGCAGTGTTGTATCACTGTACTTAGACCATGTATCTACGTAGTCATATGGATAAATACCCTTATGTTGCATAACCTCAAAGTGTTCATGATTTTGGAACTCATGTGATAAATTAATAAAATCTTTCTCACATAAAGTTTTACATAGATTATCTAAGCTCGAGCTAAGAAATTGAAAAGAGTCTAAACATTTTATTTGAATGGATTTTGATGAGTTTTTTGACGGCAAATATTTAGTAATGCTTAGGTAATTTTCCTTAGTTTGCGGTATAATTTTCAAATCACCCTCATACTTGGCTAATTCTTTTATAAACAGATGACTGTCGTAGCCAGATAAGTTATGAAATATCACAGATATAAAAGATTACATTGGGCAAACTCTATATAAAAGATTACATTGATTATGCGCTGCTCCCCTAAATTCAGAAGTCACGTGGTCATGATCCATTACTTTATCATCAAAAGTAAATTATGACAGATATAGCAAGTAGTTTCTCTTTGATATTCGTCCTGCTGTTGCTTAGACAACTTCAATATCGACTTTTTACATTGCAACATATCATGTATTTGTGACACATCTTTGATTAAATACTTAATGAATACTTTAGCACAATCTGGACCTCTATAAATTACATGTTTATTTTAGCCTGAATCATGTGAACAGCATAAATAATAGCCAAAACAAGAAGGCAAGTGTATTTGAATAAGTTTAGTGTTTTCAGTTGATTGGTTTTCTGTACAATGTGTCAAAATGCTTTCAAAATCTGCATATATCACAAAGTTGTTTTTCTGCTGTCTCTCGTAGTGTTCAAATTTCAATACACAGTTTTTTAGAGGCAGCATCGATAATATTTCTGAACAAGAATGCGCAGTATACTTAGACTTCTAGAATAACCGGTATTGCCTTTCCATATAGCTTCTTCACGTGTTTTTCTAAATTTTCCACACTCGTTTCCTTCCGCAGACGCCATACATGCAAATATTAATTTTTCTCAGTTCCCTGAATTTCAGTTGAATCCGTGCCACCTCCTTTTCTCAACTCACTATTTGGATATCTGGTTTTTTTTTCTATTTACTAATGTCCATCTTTCCTTTTCCAGATCTTCATTATCCTTTTCTGTAATAATAACTGATTTATTTAAACTCCTCTCAGTATTTTAGATCCTCTTTCAGTCTCACATTTCTCCTTAATATTTTTGGCCCTAACACTGGCTTCTTACACCCATTTTTGAAAAGTGACTTAATTAAATTCTATAGTGCTAATATGCCCCAAAAAAATCACAAAGTTTTATTCAATCGATAAGTGCCATAAAAATGCATTATATTTTACATTTTCAAATTTCGCGCGTAGTTTGACGAAAACGCTGGACGCAGTGGACGCCATGTTCCTCTGTGGTCATGACGTCACTTGGCTATGTAAATAAATGCGCTGATCTATTAACTGACTATAAGTTGACAGTTGACACGTTTTAGTTTTCATAGCCGTATGACGTAATAACGTGGCGGCTACTATTTCATGGTGTGTTTTAACAGATTAGAAAAACTGAAAACGTTAAATTGAATTTTAAAATTTATTTTATGAACTAAAAGTAACATTTTCCGACTCCTTTTTGCCTAAACTATCTCAATAATATATTTATAGATTTTTTCCCGTATATAGTAAAATACCCTATTGTTCATTCTTTTCTAATATTTCTTTAATTCTCGTTTCTAAAATATCCACTTAGCTTGCTTTTTCTTGAACTACCTTCAGTATGATTTTTAGATCTCTTAATTCTGTTTCTGTGTTAACAATTTTTTTTTTTTAATTTTGCAGTAGTACAAAGTCCTTCCTTTGCTCATCCAGACGAGTTTTAATCTCTAAGCGAAACTCCCGTAGTTCATCAAGCACCTGGTTCCCGTTATCCATCACAGTAACTTCCTTTGGATTGCGACGACTGCCGCGCTCAATGTTTACGTAACTTGGTGAATAATGTTCGTCCATCAGATGCGTTGGAACAGGTTCTGACAAATTTCTTATCACCAAGATCCTCTTGTAAGTTTTAATTACATTTATTTGTTACACTTAATATTAAGCACGGGCTTTTCCAATAATAATCACAACAGTTTTGTTAAATTATATTTCTTTTTGAATAAAGAAATAAAGCCATTTTTGGATCCAGTCATTGAACATCCATCTGTACAAACAAACATTTTTTAAATTTCTATATTATTCTGTTCTAGAAAACTGCCAATAATATCGACATAATCTGTACCCTCTGGTTTGGCCTTTCATTGAAAGGAATTTCAAAAAATCTTCGTTCATTAAATTCTGTTCAGGGGGGGTAACCATCACCTCTTAAAGCAGTATTATTATAATATTACTTCACAGTGCGGCAGGTTATACAGAAGACCGAGGAGTATAACCTGCCTCTCGGCTTAGCATTTGTGGACTACGAAAAAGCCTTCGATTCGATCGAGACATGGGCTGTACTGCAGTCTCTTCAACGGTGCCAGATCGACTATTGGTACATCGAGGTGCTTAAGTGTCTGTACGAAAACGCCACTATGTCAGTCCGACTCCAGGACCAGACCTCGAAACCTATCCTTCTGCAGCGAGGTTTGAGGCAGGGAGACGTTATCTCTCCGAAACTGTTCACCGCTGCACTGGATGATGTCTTCAAGGTTCTGGACTGGAAAGGGCCAGGCATCAACATCAATGGCGAGTACATCAATCACCTTCGGTTTGCCGACGATATAGTTGTCATGGCTGAGACTATGGAGGACCTCAGTACAACGCTCGATGACCTCAGTAGAGCTTCCGAAAGAGTGGGTCTTAAAATGAACCTGGACAAGACAAAGATCATGTCAAATGTCAAATGCCCATGTTACACCCACTCTCATGAAAATCGGAGACGCTACGCTCGAAGTTGTGGACGAGTATATTTATCTAGGACAAACTGTCCAGTTAGGTAGGTCCAACTTCGAGAAAGAGGTCAAACGTCGAATCCGACTCGGCTGGGCAATGTTCGGGAAGCTACGCAATATCTTCTCGTCCCACATACCACAGTGTCTCAAGACGAAAGTCTTTGACCAGTGCGTGTTGCCAGTGATGACCTATGGCACTGAAACGTGGTCGCTTACAATGGGCCTTATCAAAAGCCTAAAAGTCACTCAAAGGGCAATGGAGAGGGCTATGCTTGGAGTTTCCCTACGTGATCGAATCAGAAATGAAGAGATCCGCAGGCGAACCAAGGTCACCGACATAGCCCGAAGAATTGCCAAACTTAAGTGGCAGTGGGCAGGGCACATTGCTCGCAGAACAGATGGCCGATGGGGCCGAAAGGTTCTGGAATGGCGACCGCGTACCGGAAGACGTAGCGTTGGAAGGCCTCCTACAAGGTGGACCGACGAACTTGTGAAGGCCGCAGGAATCCGCTGGATGCAGGAAGCACAAAACCGGTCGAAGTGGCGGTGCTTGGGGGAGGCCTATGTCCAGCAGTGGACGTCTTTCGGCTGAAATGATGATGATGTCTTCACAGTGGGAAAGTGATGGAGCTATACAGGACTTATAGCTCCATCTCTTTCTCACGCTGGAGTAATATTGAAATAATACTGCTATAAGAGGTGATGGTTACCCCCCAGTGTATTATCTAACAAAAACCGGACATTGCGATGTTTTGATGCAGCATTCACGAAAAATTCTTTTACAATTTCTGCGTCAGTAAACGGTTTCATATTTTTACCAAGGATATAAAAATTTCATACGATGCTGTGCCGTACCCGTTGAGTCACGCGTCGTGTCACGTGTGCAAGCAGTTACTTGCGCTTATTGTTCCCGTGGAATAAAACAAATATATATATATTGTGAAGGTTTATAAAATATGTACAAATCTTTGGCATTTGTACATATTTTATAAACCTGCCAAACTGCGTGACAGTTTGTCGGCAGGATTATATAGCGCTCGTCTTTAAACAATGTAATTAAACATCTAAGAAGTTACAGATAGTTTTAAATAGATAGTTTTTAATCGGTGTTGAGAATATTTTAGTTCAATCTCTCTCAATCGATTAATTATTGTCACAATGGTCGCACCATTTGATTTAGCAGTTCAATAATAATAATAACTAGGTAATTGTAATTGGTTAAGTAACTTCGTTAATAGAATTTGAAGCTAAAACGGGTGGGCCACTTTCGAAAGCCTGGAGGGCCGCATGCGGCCCGTGGGCCGCAGTTTGAGTATGGCTGATGCAGTCGTAGCATTAGAGAGAGAGCGCGCGAAAGTGTAGCCCGTTATCGCGACAGTGTAGCCGTAGCATAAGATAGGTATATAGACTTTTGATAATTAAAATAGTAGGAAGTGTTTAAAACTCAACCGTTCAACGTTCTACGAGGTTCCTTCATAACCAAACCATTTAGGATTACCCTTGGCTTACTTTTAACTGCGCACGTTTTGTTCTTGATATTAATCAGCTAGGTATAAGTAAGGTAGTTATTGTATTAGGTACCTAGACGAGAACTTGAACTTGAGTACATATTGGTGTAGTACCTAACTAACGTCACAGCACGTGCGGCAGTAGGGCAGGCTTATCTTGTAGTCGCAGCTAGAGAGCCTTGACCAATGATATCTAATTCACTGTTTAGATAGTCTAAGTAATTAAGATTTCTTCATGCAGTCCTTCTATTGCCATGTTATCAGCGATACCTTTAAGATGAGCAAGGCTAGCATTAGTAAACGAACATCGAAATGTAAGCCACACTATAAATGTAGCGCTTCTTTTGCCGGTCGCATAGTGCTAGAGTACTTTAGACGTTTAATATGAAGTGTGTTAATAGTTTTGTAGTAATATTTGGACTTGCAGCAGGGTTAGGAATCTTTGGGGCAGAAGTCCTTCGTAAGTACAGACAAGTTTTTATCATCGTGTAGGTACATGACATGTATTGTGAAGCCCATAATAAGTAGAGTACTATAGGTTTATTAATACGTACCTAGTTATCTACGGATTTCCTGCAGGCTTAGCATGACACTCTCTATTTCTTCTAAGTATAGACACGGCTCTTTCCATACAAAGTGACATTTCGTTTCTTCTTTTTTGATATCCCGCCGTAGAAATCTTTCTACATAAAAAAGGACCTAGACAAAGATCGTTAGAAACGAAAGACAAGATGACAGATTGTAGAGGGATTTCTACGATGAGATGTCAAAAACTGAGAAACGAAATGTCACTTTGTATAGAAAGAGCCGTGTCTATTCTTCGAAGAAATAGAGAGTGTCATGCTAAGCCTGCAGTAATATTTTGGTATCCACTAATCCACACAGTACGTGTACATGTCGTTGTGGTTGTAATGGGTCGAGCAGTTATATTGGGTTTCTCTGTGGAGAAATTCTTAGTGATCACCCCCTATAAGATTAGGTACTGTCGCCAGCACATTAAGTTACCACTGTCACATTTCTCATTAGATTTTGAACTTAACCATCAACATTTTAAGGTTTAAAATCATTTGGAGAAATTTGACAGTTTGTGGTAACTTAGCACTGGCGACTGTACTCTAGACAAAATGTTTGAGTACTTACATGTACCTACAAGACTTTATGTACCTGTTCGTAGAATAGATAATGCGTGATATTATATAAGAGTTCGTGGTTGAGCACTTTTGTGTCAATACTTATTGTTTTTAATTTACAGCCAAGAACTGTGTCGAAGTCCAAATATTGGACTTATTAACAACATGGCGGAATGGAGAATTTTCTTCACCACTTTCATGGTTAGAAGCGAACAGAATACCATCTGTGGCAGGCGCATATGATGGCTTTGGCTTAAAGTAAGTAACTAACTACCCACATTATAACATAAGTATAACTATAAGAAAGAAAAAATACCAAAACTTTTATTATGATGTCAAAACATTGATTTCCCAATTTTTTTGAGAAGCATAGTCATCATTACCCCCTTATTTATTAAAATGAGGGGTCTGAGTCAAAAACTCTCACTATAGGAGTGTCTTTAGACACTCCTATAATGAGTGTAATGTTTATTATGAGAGTTTCTGGGCCTTATCGCTAGTTGAATACGTATGTTTCCTTTGTTTTAGAATTACGTACACGACTGGTGACATGCAACTGTCTGGAGTAAATAATTTCACAGTTGAAGAACTGACTGTGTCGGCAAAAGACTTGGAAGCATTTACAACTCTCCACTTCCCACTGTTGACGTTAACTGCAGGTAGGTACCTAGTAGATTCAGTTTATGTTAGCTTTTTATAGCTAAGTATTGTTCTTATTAGGTTTGATCACAAAACCCTGGCCTCCCGGCTAACCAGCCCCGGTGACCTCACACGTACCTACTTCAAAAAAGTTTCATACAGTTACAATAAAAAAACCGGCCAAGTGCGTGTCGGACCAAACACAATGAAGGGTTCCGTAGTTGAGATGAATTTATCCCAAAAACAAACTTAACATTGTAGTCGGTAAACATGGTCTCCCATACGTATAATATACGTCACGGCCCGGTCAATTCTTTAACTGCAAATGTAAGTTGGTCGGCAGCTGTGATAGTTTTCCTTTTAATTTCGTTATATATACTACAGCCATGAGTTTTTCATATACCTCCTCTATAATCTATCCTATAACAACAAATTGGATTGTAATGCTTAATATTACTCAAACGGATCCCTGAATCGAAAAATAGTGTTCACAGACCCGCAATATTTTTGAACGGCCTATACAACGATACCCGACTCTATGGGATAGACGAGAAAAAAATATCATCCCCACTTTACATTGCAAGGGAGGTACCCTAAAGAAAGTTGTTTTCTAAAAATAAAATAGAAAACAACTTTCTTTAGGGTACCTCACCCTAAAGAAAGTTGTTTTCTATTTTATTTTATCACTTTATCGGCGTGATTGATATAGATACCTATGCTAAATTACAGGTTTCTAGTACTAAGAGTCTCTGAGCTAAGCCGGGGACAGACAGACCGACAGACGGACATGGTTAAACTATAAGAGTTCCTTGTTGACTACAGAAACCTGATAATGCTTAGGGACGCTCAGACGCTGTGTAGATCGCGTTCTATTATAACTAATTTAATTGCAGCGGCCGGCAAGCTCGCCATCTACGTCGGTCGGAAGTCGGTTATTTTTTTTATAAAAAGTATTTTTATTTTTTGGGTCCGTTTGTAATTTATGTAAGTTACAATAGCCTAATGTCGATTGCACATTATTCACCTTTTACAAAATATAGCTTTCCCGATGCATGGACGTTAGGTAATTGTTGAGGACCTGGTTGTCTGGTCTCTTGGTTCTCCAAGAGAACTGGAGCTCCACTTCACCATATGCATTGTGACGAGCATAAATTGGTTAGCAACCTTATTAAAGTACTTAATCGAATCGCACCCCATGAAATACTTTTATGCACGAGTTACTATAAAAAATATCCAAATCGCTGTAAGTGTGCAAAATGTGCTAAAATTTGAGAATTTCCCTCGATTTTCCATGGGATACCCTCATCAGAATCTGACTTGGTGACTATGGGACCACCGCAAGAACATACCCTTTCAAACAAAGAAGAATGTTTAAAATCGTTTACAATTGACGGAGAAATCGATGACCATACATTTAAAAAAAAACAGACGAACATATAACCTCCTCCTTTTTGGACCAGTAAAGTAGTAGCGACTGGCGACTCTCTGGGGTAGTGGTCGTAAGCGCTACTGCTAAGTATGAGGTCCTAGGTTCAATTCCCAGGTAGGGCAATAATGTTATTGGGTTTTTCCATTAGGAATTTCTCAGTAGTAGCCCGGAGTCTGAGATGAGGCCGGTTGATGTCAACAGGCTCGCCTCCTTTGACACTTAAACATAATTGGCAAAATATGGATGTACACCTGCCTAACCCTTTGGTGAAAAACAGGCGTGATATTATGAACTTTGTCCCAAAAACTCGCCTTGAGACTTTGGAGTTAGGTGTCTTACTTGCGCAAGGCGGGTATCCTGAAAATGTTATCATTGCTTGGTCCTACCAACTTCAACTTCTGCAACCTGCAGTACTAACGACATCAATGACGGTTTATTATGTCATGATTCAATAAACTCCTTCTTTTTTCAGAGGATTATAGTTTAAAGGGACGTGCGTACGTGATGTATTCTCTGAAAGGGTCAGGATTGATGAAGTAAGTAACGCAAAAGTACAGTACTACCAGGATCTTTTAGCGCTCGAATGACTTTGACAGGGAGGCGCTGTTGGTAAATATTTGTGCAATAATTGTTCGAGAAATGTATTGAAAAACAAGATGGCGGCGTTAGTTCCGATTTTAACCACGCACCAAAAAAACTTTGTAGCGACATAAATACATTTTAGTATCGTTTTAATGTTTCAGAGCTACTTTCGAAAACGTTAAAGTAACTGTTGGAACAAAGATAGTTCCGAATGGCACTGCTATCCAAGTTGATGACGTTGACCTGAATTTTAGTGTTGCTAGTATCAAGGTAAGACTTGAGATAAATAGAAATAAAATGTGCTATTCATCCTTTGGACGTACTTTGGTCCTCTACGTGGCGCAGTGGTAGGTGTTGCCTATCTCGCAGTCATCTTTATTCACCTGCCCTGCAGTGGCCGTAAATGCACGCACAGTTTGTAACACAATTCATGTTCAGAATTTATATGGGCGTTACCGGTAGTAAGACCTAGTGGCTAGTGGCATTAGCATAGGAAATAAAACAAAGCAAATCAAAATCTGTTGCATGCAGTGCGTGCGTTGAGCTCGCTCCGGGCAGTGTGGACGCGGTTTTTACACGCAAGACTTATGAACAAACACGAACTAAGTAGGTACCTAATTATTAAGTATTCAATCAAAACATTTCCTGCTACGGTATAAAACGTCATACCAACATCAAACAATAGGTACAACGCCAACAAATCCTGAAGAGATTAAACTGATCGGTTCACTAATAAATAGTCCTTAATTTTATGGCACATCTTAATACACCCGGTTTTGTGTGGGTGATCACCTGATCACAGTATGTTAAGTAAGGGCCTTATTACACTGGCGATTTGCGAGCGTGTTTCCAGCGAGGCGATTGTTTACCGAGCTCGCCACAAGTGCGCAACTTGATCGCCACGAGTGTGCATTGTATTCGTTTTCACCATATTTTACACTCGCTTATCTCCCTCTCTCTTGTACCGTCAACCGCTCTCGTTCCGCAAACGCGGCGAATACGTTGCGCACTCGTGGCGCACTCGTGTCGAACACGTTGCGCACTTGTGGCGACCTCGTTAAACAATCGCCTCGCTGGAAACACACTCGCAAATCGCTAGTGTGATAAGGCCCTAAAGTACAAATCATAAGTACCTAGGTACCTACTCAGTATAATCCCGGAAACAGTTTGGACGTGTGGTCCATTCTGTTTACTGAGAATCATATACACATAACAATTTTATTTCCAGGTTCACTTAGCAGACAGTTCGTGGCCAATCAACAAAGTGTTGAATAGTAGCGCTATGAAGATTGTAGAGAGCTATCGAAGCGAGTTAGTGACGGCAGTTAAAGACATGCTGAAGCAAGTTATCAATGACTATCTTGCTACGACGACGTCCTCGCAGGTGTTGGACATCGTTGGCAAAGATTATTGTACCTCTTCACTACCATCCATCCTTGTCTTTTCGTAAATAACCATGTTAAGTTCTTTTTGGTTTATCACGTAGGGAGATATTCTTAATGTTCACTCGCAGTTGAGGTATCAGAGGTAATAAATAAATATTTTTAAGCGACAAAAATGTATTTTTTTTCGGTTTTTCAATTATTTAATTTAATATTAACATTATGATTCATTGTATTGTGTGATAATAAACTCATACCCGATTAATGACTATCAATTCTTTCGGTACCTTGGAATTTTGTGGCACCTTTGAGATCAGGTAATTCGTAACTTTTTTCGAGTCCACCTTAAGCAGCTCTTTATTAATTTCGTTGACCACCACTTTGAGAACAGCATCCATAATGTCTTCTAAGGAGTTATTCAATAACTCCGACATTACGTATCTTACTTCCTCCAAACTTTGCACCACTTTTAAAATGAACTAAAAACAAAAGAATAATTATGAGTTATGAGTAACAAACATGAGAATACTCGAGTAGTATGTACTCGCAAGCAGTAATCTAGCGGTATACCTTGATATACAAGGGTCGAAAGGAATCAATTCCCATACGAGGTATTTAAGACGCCTGATCGCAGCGACGCGGGACGGCGCGCGGCGGGCGGGTATAGTCCTAGTAGGAATTGGTGACTTTCAAACTCTACTTTCCATTTCGAATGTAACGAAAGTAAAAAATATTAGTTTGGTCAACATTTCAGAATCGCTTGAACTCATTTTAATCAAATATTAGTTTATAAAACCGAGATTTCGAATTTTGGTACATCTTACAAAGTTCGTATCCCGCCAAATTATAGTCTTTTTTGTAATTTTAAATATGGAACACACCGCGTCACCGCCGCGGGCCGTCGCGGCGTCGGTCGTCGCGCTTAATAGGTATTTTTTTAATTCACACTGGCTGTTATACACTCACAACACCGCAGCATTTTTATTTTAATCGATATTTTTCTTAATTATGTAAAATTTTTCATAGTCGACTAGGTATCTAACCAAATATAGTTCTGTTTTTACAATTGATTCCCGTCCGCTAGATAGGGAAGCAAATACTATGAGTCTTTACCGCCCAAAGGTGGGGGAGCAGCGTCTTCCACCCGCTACTCGGATCAAACAAACACTACTTTCCGAATATGAGAAATGTTTTTTTTTGGAAGTCGGTAGTTTTTTTTTGGTAATAATTTTATGTTTTTTCTTGTTCGTTGCGGTACCTACCCTACACAAATTCGTATGTAACCACTATTTGCTATGCAAATATCAGTGACAGGAAGTACTACTAAGTGGAAAAAATAAGTAATAATGAAGCAAACTAAAAAATTGCCCAAGCTAAATTGATAAAAATTTTATGGGACTACCGCGCAAGTTTCATGTACCAAATCAAAAAGAATAACGTAAATCGGCCTAGTAATCACGGAGAAATTCATGAACATACATAAAAAATACATACAGGAATATCCTCCTTTTTTAAGTTGTTTAAAATCAAAATAAAAATTAGTTACCACTGCTTCCCTGGCATTAATGTCTACTTCAGCCTTGTCTATTAATAAATCTGGGTCGGTGAGCGTATCTTTAATGTTATACCGGGCAGAAGCAAGAATTTCCAGATCCAAAAACAGGACACTAAGTATAAAAATTAATCAGATTAAGCATTTTTCAGCACAGCAAAAAAATCAAAATCAAAATCAAAAGTCATTTATTCAAACTAGGCTGAAAATCAGCACTTTTCGAACGTCAAAGTTACATAAGACAGTCCCCCAAAAATGCCCGCCCGTCACCACTTCCTAGTGCTTTAGCTGGGAAGAAGAAGTGGTGGAACAAACTCCCCAGCAGCACGTCTGTCTGTTTAGTTATATAAACTTGATTTTATACAAATCGTATGCAAAGTAATTAACATTACGAAACACAAAACATTGGATTAAATTACAAACTTGCCATACGTTAGCTAGCACGCGCCAGTATACCAACAAAACAATGAACAAACTGTACTCAAGCAGATAAAAATTTCAACATAAAAAAAACGTAAATAGAACTTAATACCTAAATAAAAGCCTCCAGGCATAAAGGGCGTGCCCGCTTACATAAGGCAATTGCTGTAGCTCGAAGTGAGAAATGATAAACTAGCCCCATCGAAGTAAAATAAGTAAACAATTACTAATAACAATTAAAACCATGATCAGCAAGACGACCAGTCACCACAAGCAGCACCCGTTCACGAGCATAACGCAAAGATCAGCCATCACCCCCCTCGCCATATTGGAGGGAAGGAGGCAACCCAAAGAACCCAAAAGAATTTTCAGAACCAAATAATCCATAAAACGTATACACAATTGCAAAAGACGTATGCTTTCATTGTGGAAACAGCCAAGGATAGGAACTCCCTGCAGTCTTTTATTTCTCGATATCCAGGGACTCTACAACAGTGGCCGACTAAGCCGGGCAGGGGCCCGGGGCAGCAAAATAAAATGAGGCCCGGCACCGATCTTCTTAATTTATGTTGGTATTTCTAGTAAAATTTTGCAGAAAATGAATAACGATAAAAAATCAAATTGGTATAACGTACGTAATTATATTGTGCTCTGCTATATCACGGGCCCGGTAAGATTATATTTTTCATGGAGGTGTATTTTCGTTTTTTATTGTGCTATCCACGTCTGTTACAAATGGGGGAAGGTATCATCGAAAAGCAAGAATGTAAGATGCAAGGGCAAGGTGACCTCGAAATTTATTGCACCCCGACTCGGCATTCTCGGTTAGGTCTCTTTTGAACATTCATACGGAAGTAGGAGTTCCTTTGTCAATTTATTCAGTAATGTTTGAGAATTAGAAGAACGCAAGAGCGAGCGAAGCGAGCTCGACAATTTTAGCAACCCGTGGACCCCGCCTGGGAAAGGTTAGGTTTTCTTTTGACTATTCATACATATATAGGATTTACTTTGTCAATTTATGCAGAAAACATACATATATAACATCACGCCTGAAATCCCCGGAGGGTTAGGCAGATGTGTATTATTTAGTACAACCACATATTGTTAGTTATATTTAATTCCAATGTAATATGGGGCGGGCCTATTGCAGAAACGATTGTCAGTTAAGAGAATGTTGAGAAGAGCGAGCGAAGCGAGCTCGAACATTTAAGCTCCTGCCGCGTAGGTTTAGGTGAGGTTCTTTTGACCATTCGTACAGAAATAGAAGTTACTTTGTGGACTTATTTATGCAATCAAGTTTGAGTAATAAAAATAATAAGAGAATGGAAGATGTAAGAGCGACCGGAGTGTTTTAGTACTCCTCAAGATTTGAGGGTCCGGGGCGGACCGCCTCTCCCTTAGTCCGCCAGTGCTTTTCAAGTCTCGACAGAATAGGTTACTTCTTGGCAATTGTGCACATTGTCGACATCATCATCGCTTACCATCAGGTGAGACAGGTGTGCAGATATTAAAAAAATATCGGAAGAATATATCATACATATAAGAATATATCACTCACCGCAAACGAATGTTGGTATAGAATTCTTTATCTCCAAAATTTTCGTCCAGTTCTATTTGCACGTTGTCAAAAGTTACTGAAATATGGGAACGTTAGTTTAAAACTATTTTGGCAAACCTTATTACCTCAAATGTATGTTATTAAATCCCACGTGCCTTACCATCAACTACAAGGGTTGGTATGGTGACGTTACACATCACTCTATTTGAAGCCATGCGCCATTGGAGACCATTCAACTGTACTCCCCTTATTCCAGAGATGCGGATTTTGTTTAAGTCTATTGGACGGCTGAAATAAACAATGACATACTGAAAAAGTATAATAAGTACTATGACATGTTTTGTTTTTTGTCAATGTTCAAGACTTCGCACAGGGCTTTGCTGCTAGTCTTGAAGGCAAAAATACCCTTTGTGGATCCACATGCAGGTCAAAGACATTTAGTGTTAGGTGTTAATGGAGCTGATTGAACTTTAGAAAACCTACGATAGGTTTTGAGTAACTTACGGTAACTTAACTCCAGGTAAAACAACGTTTTCGATTGGTCCATACATCGGCATGAATAGAAAACCGCGTTTCGGCATTTGTTTCATTATCATCTTCTGAGCTACCAGTGACACATGTTGATCAACCAGATCCAAGGGGTCCGTTAGTGGAACAGATTCTGGAAGGCCTTCTCCAAGCTTTGCGTGAAGATGCAGGTGGTTAATTGTCTGGCTTACTGTGGGTAATCAAGTGATCGTTTAATCTGTGTATCCTATTTCTATTTAATACAGTAAAATAATATCTCATAGAAACTTATGGTCTTGTTACGGAACCTCTCAAATACTCGTAGGGGAGACCGGGTCAAAATCGTATAGCTAAGCGCTTAGGGTTGCAGATCTTTCAATTCAAAACACAAATTTATATACTTAACAATTATAATTAGTCAGTCTCTTAAAGAACATAATCACTTGCACATATTTGGAAAAATCTAAATATTAAACAATAAAAAACAAAAATGATTAAACTTCTAATTACGATTTTGCCCCGACACATGGGCAAAACCGTCTATTATATACGATACCGTCCCAGAAATTATCTAGAAGCAACGCATCCCATACATACAAAATTATCTAAATCCTCTGAGTCAAAACCTGTACAGTCTTCATGAGCCCAACGTTCACACTCCCCACAGCGCACCCAACCTTCATCCAAGCGGCTTGAACCGTATTCTTCGAGGCAGTACAAGCAAATGTTATCATTTATTACTTTTTGTTTTGGTTTTTTTGGTCTTAGGCGGTTGATTCAAATTAAGCTTAGGAGTTCTATTTTGTGAGATGGTTCTTAGCTCATTTTTATAGGGGGAAGAAGTGATCGGTTGCTCTTTTTTGGTCCACGCTTATTTTAGGAACTGGTATTCTGGGAGACATCGTTACACGGTTCAGATTCAACGTAGTAGGAACTGGCGGTGCAGTGTTACTAAATGGCGTCGGATCAATGAGTAGTGGAGATATTGATGGTATTAAGTGAACGATTGGCGCAGAAGAAGTTGATGGTGTCGGGTTGCCATATGCATCAGCGGAAGTTGATGGTGTTGTAGAAGGTATTTCCGATGTCTCAGCCGCGGCAAAATCTGCTTCATCGAATACTGTCCTGTTCGTCAGGAATATGCCTGTTTAAGTAAAGCCAGACACGGCGTTCTGTATAGTAGCCGCTTTACAGTACGCTGTTCCAAAAAGTCTTGCCAGCTGGAATTGTGTCACTACTCTACCCGGATTATTCCGTAGCCACGCGTTTACTTCTTAGGTGTAATTTATGTGCTCAATGGACCCATGATACTCACATCTAGAGGTTGAAGTCTGTGGGTGCAATGAGCGGGGAAACTTAAAATTACAACTCCATTGTCCCTAGCTTTTTCGATCAGTGGATTTGGGTCAAGTGTCCATCGAGTAAAAGAAGGACAGGATCTTCTTTTTTGGACTTTACCGATGATGTGAAGTAATTCAACCACTCAACAAAAATATCACTTTGTATCCAGCCACTTGGATGGCAAAACGAAACTGTCCCTGGTGGAGCACCATGTAGAAGTTCAGCTTTGTTATGCGGGTCAAAATCGTATAGTGGACGGTTTTACCCCGTACGGTTTTGACCCACGGCTCAATGTATAAATATATCACTCACTACTACATACGCAAACCAATTTTACCTACTCAAATATTTGTTAATCACGAGTAAATACACGCACTTTAACATAGTTGATTGGACACTTACGTGTTATATACGTAAATTTCACTATTGTTGATTGATTTTTTATAAAAATAAGATCCCATACGCCGAAAAAGAATAAAATCGAATATTTTGATAATGCGCGTGCATGCAACGACAAGTGTTTGTTGACAAATAGCTCCCATTGGTCGACGCCGCTGAGCAGTTTGTACGCGGGAACTTTGAATTATTGACCAGAATAGACATACTGTAATGTTTTACCCCGGTATACGGTTTTGTACAGGTCTCTCCTACAACGAGATTTATATGGGGCATTGCACGAGTTTAAAGTCATGGCTCGTAGTCATGGAACGAGGCGTGTACTAAGTAGTAGGATAACGAAGCTGCACTTAAATAATTCCAAGTTCTAAACAATTCAGGGGCTGTTCACTTCTAGAAGTGGAACTGCTGGTCTATGCTGTAAAAATCTCACTGAGTAAACTCAAACTCAAACGTAAAGCATTTATTTCAAATACTTAAGGGGACTACAGGACCTAAACGCAAATTTTGTAAGTTTTATAATGCCTAAAAGTGTATGATCCACTGCAGTAAACAAAATCAGAAGAATATATGATATTCTTCAGGATATTTCCTAGGTAGATAATGTGTTGAAAACATAATACAACTAATTTGGACGATGCAACAAAATCACGAAGATACCTCTAAAAGTTTCTTTTAACGATTAAAAACCATACTAATATACATGCAATCATTCTGATAATTTGTCAGATTATTTTACAAGCAACAGATTAGCGTAATAGTCTTTTTTTTTTAATACAATCTGTAGCTTTTTTGTAAATCGATAATTGCTTCATATTTTTCAATAAATTACCAGCGTTGTGTCATCGCGCTTCTCTTTCTTTTCTATGCAGTCCGACAGTGACCGCGCTTTAGGTGTTGTCGCCATCTTAAACCAATTCCAGGCAGTCTTGAATTGTCAAGGGGTCGGTCATTCAGAAAGATGAAGGTAGTTGCCCATTCCAAAGCGTAGTACCTACTACGCTTTGGAATGGGCAAGCCCGGCGCGCCATGGTTGGTCGGTTGGCCCGTTCTTCTCCATAGGTACCTATGGAGAAGAACGCGCAAGAAACTCCACGACACTCTTTTAAATCAACATGTGGTTAAAAAATATTGTATTGTAATATCGTAAGCTTAGGTGAAGTGAGTTTAAATTAAGCTGTCATTCCACGTGACGCTAGAGATATGCTAGGGATTGACATTATTGACAGCTCACTACAAGCTCACTTCTCCTAAGTCTTCACGGTTAAATTTTTACAGAATTGATCGGCTGAGCTCCTGAAATGATATGTTGGTCCTCAATGATGATATTAACTTACAGCCTATGGCTTGTGTCGAGCATAAAGCGCTGATCGCCACAATAAGAAATGAAAACATCTTGCCACCAACAACACTAGAGAACTGTCTAGGGTACCCATTTTTACAGAATAGATCGACTGAGCTCCTGAAATGATGTGTTACATATGTTGGTCCTCAATGATAATATTAACTTACGACTTATGGCTTGTGTTGAGCACAAAGCGCTGATCGCCACAATAAGAAATGAAAACATCTTGACACCAACAACACTAGAGAACTGTCTAGGGTACCCATTTTTACAGAATAGATCAACTGAGCTCCTGAAATGATATGTTACATATGTTGGTCCTCAATGATAATATTAACTTACGGCCTATGGCTTGTGTTGAGCACAAAGCGCTGATCGCCACAGTAAGAAATGAAAACATCTTGACACCAACAACACTAGAGAACTGTCTAGGGTACCCATTTTTACAGAATAGATCAACTGAGCTCCTAAAATGATGTGTTACATATGTTGGTCCTCAATGATAATATTAACTTACGACTTATGGCTTGTGTTGAGCACAAAGCGCCGATCGCCACAATAAGAAATGAAAACATCTTGACACCAACAACACTAGAGAACTGTCTAGGGTACCCATTTTTACAGAATAGATCAACTGAGCTCCTGAAATGATATGTTACATATGTTGGTCCTCAATGATAATATTAACTTACGGCCTATGGCTTGTGTTGAGCACAAAGCGCTGATCGCCACAGTAAGAAATGAAAACATCTTCACACCAACAACACCACAGAACTGTCTAGGATACCCATTTCGAACAATGCCAAATAGTAGTCGTGTGAAATTGATTATAACCTAACACGAATTTAATACTCCTTGATGTAGGTAAGTAAAGTTATCCATTATGCGTACATTGTAATTGTTCAGCAGGAAACAAGCTACTCGACTAAAGTAAATTGGTATTTATTTTTATTGCCGCTCACAATCACCAAGTCGTTAATAGATTCTCTAAAAGAGCCTTCAGGGTGCTCGCACACGTCAGACTTTTTGTAGAGCGATATCGGGTCGATTCCAATTCTATACATTTCGTAGGACGTGTGCATTGCACTATTGCCATCATCAGTACTTACGTTCTATTTGTCTCCTACAAAAATCGGTCACCGATTTTAACGGACGTGGGCGGGCAGCCTCATTAAGGTACAGTCGTACAAGCTAAACATATGATATAATATGGACAAGTAACTTTCAACTACTTGTGAGTGTGCTGAGTGATCCTTAACATCACTCTTTTAAATATGCCAAAAGCTTACATCAAAATTAACGTTGGCAGTGTAGTGGGATAAGATAAGATAATATTTATTTGCTAAAACATGTGTCATGCATACAAGAAAAGACATGCATTCAAGATGGTAACGACATTATTGGGTACAGACATGTCCACTTGATGTGACGTGCAAATGTCAAGAAATATTATTAATTACAACATTCTCTTAAAATAACAATCAAATAATTAATTAAAGCATAATAATAATTTTGTAATAAAAAATAACAAAAAATCAAACAGAATATTAAAAACAAAAAGGATGGAGGGGTGAGACCCATTGCCCATTGGGGTCAACTTTAAGACGTTTGGCATCCAAAATTGCGGTGAGACATATCAAATCTAAATTAACAGTCTGTTTTCGAACCTATACAATTAGGATTTGGCACGAAAGGTGGGTGTGAGACAGCCGTCCATGCCTTAAGAACCTACCTTTCGTATGATGATTGCGAAATTGTAGTCAAAATTGACGTTAAAAATGCTTACAATTCATTACACATATCATATAAATCGCCGAAGGAACCCCAATTTCAACCACATAAGTATATTATCACTTGGTCTAGTGGCGTGACGACCTATCTCGTGGTATAAGTGACTTGAGAGGTCGGGTTCGAATCTCACTAGAGGAAATAATTTTTGAACGTTGTTTATCGTTCTCAAGATGAATTTCTTGGAAAATATAACGTTCCGGCGCACACGTACGCTGTCGGAACCAAACAACAATCTAAGTAGCGACAATATAATATCACAAACTTTGAACTCCACGACTAATAGTTTGCCTAATATTTCCGAAGACGAAGATGTTCATCAAATAAAGACATTAAAAGATGAGATTGCTAGCCTAGCGTCTCAACTAAAGAGTGCGCATGAGGAAATTGAACTGCTGTCGATAGAAAACAGTAATTTAAAAAAAAAACAACGAGGATTACAAAAAGAAGAATGATATTTACAAAAATTTTGTCAACAGTCCAGGGAAAGATAAAAATAAAATTAATACGCCATCAAAAAAGTCCAAGAAAAATCTAAAATCTAAAGAAACCCAGACTATTGACATCGTAGGAAAAGACCACTCTCTAACTTCAATTGTCAATAAAACTATATAATAGATATAAGTAAACATAATATAAAAACAAGACATGCGCCGACTTTAGTAGATAAGAATAACATACAAAGCAGCAGCATATAGTCCTCGTGCAACGAACCAGTACGAGACGATTATCCAACCAGTATCACAACATCGAATATTAATTTATCTAGCACTCGGAATAAAATGTGTATCATAAGCAGTAATAAACATAATAAAATACGGACTTTATCGGAAGACACTTTCCCTAATTATTCAGTATGCCATTACCTTACACCAAACTGTGGTCTTGAAAAACTAGTCGAAAATATTGAACAGAAACTCATTAATTACACATTCAACGACTATTGTGTTTTATTGATAGGAGAAGAAGACTTTCTTATGACAAACAATTACTGTGATATTATTGTCAGTATAAGGGAAACTCTTGGAAAGGTTCAACATACAAACATTATATTATGCCTGCCAACATATAAATGCAACGGATACTCAATAATGTTTAACGGACGAATCGAAACTTTCAATAACATGCTTTATATTGATAATCTAAGTCATAAGTACGCTTGGCTGCTGGACTCAAACTTAATGTTAACCTATGATAACAATATGTTCTCTGGATGTACTGGAAGATTGAACAACCACGGGTTACTAAATATCTACGACAACTTAAAACTTTTAATGGATAGCATTTCTCTTCATAACACCGATGCTTGTACATCTTATTCAGAGAACTTATCTAATGAATATGAGTCTACTGCGCTCGGCACTCAGTTTTTTCTGTGAAAAATATATCATAGTTCTACATCAAAATATTGAAGGATTACTGAACAAATCAGATGAACTTTGTATTAATTTGGAAAAACTCAGTGATAATGGTAAATCTGTCGACGCTATATGCATAACAGAACACTTCATGATGTCGGGACATGAGAGTAACTTGAGTATACCCAACTACATTCTGGCTACATCTTATAGTCGGGTCAATAGTAAAAGAGGAGGAACGTGCATATTGCTGAAAAAAGAACAAAGATTCAGGACATTGTCAGAAGTAAAAAATTTTTGTATTCCATGTATTTTTGAATGTTGTGCAGTTGAACTGCTAGACCATAACGTTGTTATTATCTGTGTCTACAGAATACCTAAACAAAATAATGTGTATACGTTTTTTGAAAGGTTGGAAAAGTTTTTTGATTTATATAGCTAAACTAAATTGTAAATTTCTAATCGCTGGTGACTTTAATATAGACATTCTAAAAAATAATAATGTAACTCTAGATTTTGAATGTATACTATTGTACTATTATTTAAAATTAGCACTACGTAAACCGACGAGATTCGCTAATCAGACCTGTATCGACAATTTTGCGCATAATTTTAATAAGGTATGTAAAACTGATATTTTAGAATTAGGCCTATCAGATCATACAGCTCAAATAATACAAATTCCTGTGAATAAAAAACCAACCATTACACATTGGCGTTTATTGAAACGTGATTACAGCGCTTATAATATTCAAAAATTTCAAGAGTGTATTAAAACTTTATCTTTCTCTGACATATACAAGACTGATGACACAAATGTAGCTTACAAATACTTTATAGATGAATTCAAACTCTTCTATGACCTTTGTTTTCCAAAAACTTTGGTGACAATTAAAGTTATTGACAAGCCAAAATGGGTGTCACGAGGAATTAAGGTCTGTAGTAGGAAGAAAAAGGATTTGCTATGGAAAATCAGATTAAAACCTACAAGAGATAATGTGAGTAAATACAAAACCTACTGCAAACTGTTTAAAAAAATCATAGCATTAACAAAACGTGCACAAAACAACCATAATATTAAATCATCAAGCAATAAATGCAAAACGGCGTGGAAAATTATAAATAAAACTAGAATCAACATCCCAAAAGAACATATCGATACCATCGAAATTAATAATAACGAAATCATTACTGATCCTACTCAGATAGCAAACGCATTTAATAATTATTTTGTAGACAAAGTCAAGCCCATTCCAAACGCTGGAAAAAATGAAACTGCATTCATAAATAATCGATTAAACTCAATGTTTCTTGCACCCAGTACACCCCAACAAATCTCTAATATAATTAAGAACCTCAAAAACACAAACAGTGTAGGATACGATGAAATGTCTACCAAAGTTATAAAAGCGGTACATGATAATATCAGTCAACATCTTAGCCATATTATCAATCTAGCAATATTAACAGGAAACTTTCCAAGTGATCAAAAACTATCGATAATAAAACCCTTATTCAAGAAAGCTAACAAACAGTTGATGGAAAACTACAGGCCCGTTGCACTGTTATTTATATTTTCAAAAATCATTGAAAAATATATTTACGGTGAAATAAATAGCTACCTTGAAATAAATAAAATTTTGTGCACCGAACAAAAAGGCTTTCGTCGTAATAAAACTATAAATATGGCCATTTATGATTTTATTCAAAACGTGATAGGCCACATCGATAAAAAATCTCCAGTTTGTGCAATCTTCTGCGATATGACGCAAGCATTTGATTACGTTGACCACTCGGTTCTAATTAATAAACTCCACGCCTACGGAATTAGAGGAAATGTTTTAAATTTATTACAATCTTACTTAACTGACCGTGAACAGATAACAGAAATAACTAAATTGAATCTTAAAACAAAAAATCAAGAAACATACACGTCAAAGAAGCGATATGTATCATATGGTGTTCCCCAGGGTAGTGTACTGGCGCCACTCTTATTTATCATATATATAAATGACCTGCCAAATGCTACGACTCAGCCTATGACACTATTTGCTGACGACAGTACTGTTACAAATAGCATGTAAGGATAAAGAACAATATAATTTTGACATAAGTAATTCACTGACATCGTTAATTTCATGGTTAGATAATAATAATTTGAAAATTAACTTGACTAAAACAAATATAATGCATTTTGGACAACGATCGCAAAATTCTCTAAACGTCAAATTAACTTATAAAATTTTTATAATTGAAGAAGTTACTTCTGCTCGTTTCCTTGGCTTAATTATCGATAATAAAATAAATTGGAAAGATCATAATATTGACGCTCTTTGTAAAAAAAATAGTATTTTATCATATTCCTTATATAAACTATCTTCAACCATAAGCACAGATGCGCTACTCACGGCATATTACGGCCTAGTGGATTCAGTCTTGAGATATGGCATTATTTTTTGGGGCAACTCAACAAATAAGGACATGGCATTTAAAATGCAAAAACGATGCATACGTGGTATGTTTAGTATTCGAAGTGATGAAAGCTGTAAGCCACTATTTATTAAGCATAAAATTCTGACACTACCATCTCTTTACATAATCGAATTGGCTCTATTTGTAAGAAGCAACTCTCATCTGTTTCCCCTGCTATCCGATATTGTACAACGAAATCGCCGTGATAATAGCAAGCTTCGTGTTCGTCCTGCCAAGACAGCTTTGATGTATAAAAGTGTAGTATGTAGAGCCTCAATAGTTTATAATAAAGTCCCTAAACATATCAAACTGCTGAGTTCAAACCAATTTAAGAGAGCACTAATAAAACTACTGGCTGAAAAAGCCTATTATAATGTTAATGATTTTCTGACCGACTTATCTTTGTGAATGTTTGATTATTATTTTGTTTGATTATTATTATTTTTATTTTATTATTTGTTTTGAATTTATATTTTATTTTATAATTTTTTATAATTTTTTCATCACATTTTTATATTATTAATTATTTCATTTTATTTCACTGATTTGTACACCAATTATGGTAAAACATGTTGAAACTAATTAAACTTTATCACCTTTGGTAAATATCTCTGCAAGGTAATTACTAATGTACACATGTTTATGCAAATAAATTATCTTTATCTTTAAACAGGGATGCCATGCTGACAAAAGTTAAGAACAAACTTCCGGAACTGTATCAATACCTGCTTACCTGCTACGCAGAACCTTCAAATTTAATTTATCGATCCTATGAACTTTCTTCGGAGGTCGGCTGTCAGCAGGGCGATCCCCTCGGGCCAGCAATTTTTAGCTTGGCTATAAATCCGATTATTCAAAATTTAAAATCGAAATTTAACGTTTGGTATTTGGAACCCTGGGAGGCGATGTGGACACTGTGTTATCTTACTTCTGTTATTAAAACAAATTTCGAAAATGTTGACTTAGAATTAAATTTTAAAAAATGTGAACTCTTTATTCAAAAACTTCTTACGGTTTGGATAATTTAAAATCCAAATTAAATTTTCTGGTACCCAATATAAAAATAGTAGACAGAAAGTCACTTTGCCTCCTGGGTTCTCCCATCTTTGAAGAATCTGTTCCTGATTATATTACTAACACCATTTCTAAATTCCAAAGTCACACAAATTGTTTACTCGAAATCAGTCCTCATTATGCTCTTGTAATTCTAAAGTTTTGTCTTTTTGTCCCTAAATTTACTTATGTGCTTCGCTGTAGCCCTTTCTGGAAACACCCAAATTTGCTTTCACCAATAGACGATTTAGTCAAAACTAGTTTGGAAATGATTTTAAATATTCAGCTCAATGAACCATCTTGGTTACAAGCATCCCTCCCTATTCGGTTTGGCGGCTTAGGAATCCGCAAAATTTCGAGTGTTGCTTCCCCAGCCTTTTTGTCGTCTACACATAGCACGTCACGTCTCATAGGTAATGTTCTAAGGGCTTTGCCCACAAACTGAGACTGCGGGCTTGGAGGATGCCAAGAATGCTTTTCAAATTGCTTGCCCGGGTAAAGAATGTCCAGACAACCTAAAATCTCAAAGGAGCTGGGACGATATTTATTGCGATTTAACATACAAATCGATTCTGAGCGGTTCAGGTCCGGATCGCGTAAGACTTTTGGCGGTCGGAGCTAGAGAGGCTGGTCATTGGCTACATGCCCATCCTTCTCCATATACCGGTACCTTCCTGGATCCGACCTCGCTTTGTCTAGCGACTGGTCTGCGGCTTGGGGTCACGGTATGCCCTCCACACACATGCTCTTGTGGCACGGACGTGGACCGACTGGGTCACCACGGACTTTGTTGTCAAAAAAGTGCAGGCCGCTTTTCAAGACATGCGACACTTAATGACATAATCCGCCGGTCTCTTGCCAGCTTCAATGTGCCTGCTCTTCTTGAGCCGACTGGCATTGTCAAAGATGATGGCAAAAGACCTGATGCTGTGTCTTTGGACCCGTGGAGTTTGGGACGGATGCTTGTGTGGGACGCTACCTGTGTAGACACACTGGCTCCGTCTCACCTCCAACGGACTACTTCTAAAGCGGGTGCAGCGGCAGAAAATGCCGAAAATCTGAAAGTTATTAAATATGGAGGCCTTGGCAGAGAGTACAACTTTGTGCCCTTTGGCGTCGAGACCCTCGGTCCGTGGGGTCCCAATGCGCATAAGTTATTTGCGGCATCCTCGGTACAATGCCCCGAGGGCCTTTTTTAGGCTTAACTTTAATTTAATTTAGTTAATGTTAATAATCATCTTGTAATTTGGTTATTTAAAAAAAAAAACAAAATAAATTATTAATACTTTTATACAATAAAAAATTATAACTTAATTTTTTTTTATTTTAATAATATTTATGTTTGTCTACAAAATAGCTTGTTCGACTCTATGTACTATCGCGGACATTTGCGGTCAACCGTTTATCTAACATAATATATTATGTACTTTGAACTACGCAACGTGCGTAAGAGCAGTCAAGCCCCCGCCCCCAAATAATTTCGGTGAATCACAGGGAATTCCCAAAACATGTTTGTTGTACACATATGTTTGCGGAACTGGATGTTACACCATAAAATATATAAATTTGCGGTGCCGTTGAATGTACAATGAAAGGGAAGAGGGAAGTGTCATCGGAAAGGCTGGCTTTAATCAATGGGCTACTCCAGGTATTTACAAAAGTAGAGCGCGACTATACGAGTTATACGGTTTGAAATGCAGGTTTGACACTCCTTTCCTAGAGTATGTCAAAAATTATTCAAAACTATTTGAAAAGATTTGTGTTTTTGCTAAATCAATTTTTTTAAGACAATAAAAAAATCCAATAATAATTGGATTTTTTTATTGTAATCACCAGTAATCACCAGTGTTTTAGACTTAAGTGTGTTAAAAACGTAACTACATCATCAGGTGTTACATGTTCGAAACTAAATAAGCGACTACATTTAGGCACACTACTATGCAAAAGGTTTTCAGCTTTAGACGGGGACGAATTTAAGGAGCGAGTCGTAGTTATAGGTATTGTGACTGTTCCTAAATGACCCTAGGCTGATAAAATTTTCGTTTTTCCTAATTCTGTTAATATGAATGTTTGGGTCAGTTCCTCATATTGAGGAAAAGTCGTACCCCGCCGCCGTACGACTCTGTAGAGCTCGTCTCCAGACTGGTCACTCTCCCACCGACAGAGATAAGAATTCCAAATATGAAGAAGTCTAAAGCCTTGTCTCTTGCCTTGTTGTTTTAATAGAGCAAGGAAAGGATTGAAATAAATAGTAAATAAGATTTAGGAATTCATAGTTATGAAGTTGGATGTGGTTTAGAAAGACAATAAATAATAGAATAATGCTAAGTATATTATTATATAGATTTGTGAGTAACTCTTACGCTAGCGTAAGAGGTATTTGGTCAGGCATTACTCACACGATACTTTACATCTGTACTTGGAGTACTCAGAGCAACACTTCCATAAAATGACGCAAGCGGCTTTTCAGCGGCACTACGTCGGCATCATGCTCTTTGGAGACATGGTCCCTAGCAGTTCTTTCAAACTGATAAGCGTGACGAAGCGGCTTTCCCTGCGGCAACCGTGTGGACCGTCCTTGTCTAACAACGGGGCGGCTAGTTTCAGCGGCATTGCGTCGGCATCATGCTCTTAAGGAGACATGGTCCCTATCAGTCCTTGGACTGGATATGAGATAGATGTGGTTTCCCGAACCCCTGGAAGTTCGCCCTTTGCACAACAAGCATATCTGCAAGACACGTGTTCATATCAGTCTAACCGAATTATTGGTTTGTGATAAAGAATACAACATTCAAGAATTCCTAGATAATAAGAGTTGAGAATCGAAACTCAAGAATTATTAATTAATAGAGCTGTGGATCAACTCTCTTAAAGATTTATAGACAGCCCCAAAGCGCCCACCCGTCATCACTTCCTAGTGTTTGAGCTGGGGAGAAGAAGTGACGCAACAAACTCCCCAGCAACACGTCTCTGTCTGTTTAGTTACAAGAACTTTAATTATACTATCAGACTAGGATAAATATTATAATAAAAGACTCTCCCAGTCGTCGCAACAAACTCACACACGCACACTATATTAGGTACTAAATTAGTCTAATCGGGGCTTTAACCCAACTATAACTCATACTCGCTATCTAGCGACAGCCCACTCGGACATGGCCCTTGGTATTCACCAAGCCTCCTAACTTAACACGCCTAGACTCTAACGTCTATATCTTTCCGTAGTCTTAAATCGTCTTGTTGCATTCGTCTTGGACAGTTAGGACAAGGAGGGATTACAAGTAAACAATGTCAATATAAAATAAGGTTGGGAATTCACAGGTTATGGAAAGGAATCTAATTTATCTACTTTTCTTTTGACTATGAAAGTTAGAGGACATGTCAGTAATATAAAAGGGTAGGTATGTGACACGTAACGCTTGCGTTGTACGAGTATATTACTCTAACTTACGTTAATGGATTTCTTTACAATAATTACAGACCCACCCCAAGTGACGTGGGACTGCCTTACAACAGTTGACAGCGTCGTGCGTGTATTGTTAGACCTGAACGCATAGGACCACTAAGGACACTGCTACGATTCTAACAAGCCACGCTCCCTAAGCTCTAGTCATGTCTTACACAATCCTAAGGCAGAGTACTGCGAAGTTCAACTGTCATTGAGCGAGACACGTTCCAGTAATCACTGGGCGCGTACTAATGTAATGAACCCCTTATAACGGCCTAATCACCCGTTACAAAGACAATACAAAACTTGCACAAGCGTACCGCATCGTCAGTCGGTAGTAGAATTCTTTACAATTGCTCCTGCTATACGCCGAAGTGGTTATTCCAAATCGTCACTTCTCACTCTCTTAATCTCCCCCATTAGAAGATGCTTTCAATGTAATCGGCAGCCGTGCGACTAAGTCAAGCATCGGAGCGTTTCTATCTGGGCATCCAAATGTTGTGTCTCGCTAATGATAATTTGTGAGAGGCCGATAGCCAGATGTGGTTTAACGAGACACAATCCCTAGCGTTCCTTAGAACGAACTATCAATCCAGTTTAGGAAACTTGGTGAAGCCTACCCCCTCTACCAAGAGTCTGCATACATCAAGGGCAATGTAAAATATCCTGCAGTTAGTCAGTCCATAGGGATAAGATAGCCATCACTAGCATTTGGTTTGTTTGTGTTCGTAAACAATTACAAAGTAGCATTATAGCTCAAATTGGCCCTAACGAGTTGCGAGTATTAGTTCGGTTCAGCCTTCCATAAGCGGTGTGACTGCCGTAAGTGTCATGTCTTGGTTGTGGTTGTCTATAGTCTGTTGGTAGAGTAGTCTACCGTCTCTTGTTAAATGTCACACCCAATGGAAGGCGTTCTCCAAGTCCCTAGAACCAAACGCTGATGTAGGATACCTCGATCGTCATAGAAAGGAATAAGGAGGAATAGAATAGTAAACACTCACCCAATCGTTCACAGATACACTCACTGAGATTCGCGCGCCTTACACACAACTTACATTATACTTGACTAATATAACCTAGTCTAAATCTACACTTATTATTACAATTTAACGTATTAATTAAACTGATAACACTTTCACTATCGCGATCTCTCCAAAGTAACATTGTGTCATTATTATCGACCTAGTTCTATCTCTCCTAGTTCGGCCTAATTCAACCGCTCTTTCTCGTGGTATTTTCACGAACTCCCTAACTTAACCCGCTAGATATCACGTCCGAACCCTGTCGCGGCTCATCACCGACTCCCTCAGCCCTACCCTTTTCCGTCCTCCGTTCCATCTCCAAAATGACCGGAGTGTCGTCTTTTTTCCCATGCCAACCAAATACTCAGAATAGGTTTATTGCCTTTTTTGTACCATTTCTCAATTGTTTTAAGGGCCTGTTTGGGTTTTACCCGAAATCAATTTATCCCAAGCAGATGTTGGCAATAGTATTGTCCTCTGCGATAAGAAATCGAATACTTTAGTCGTATCTTTAGAATTTGTTGAATTATTGCTTTCGACCCGTCCGTTGTTAATTGTCTGAAGTTTGTTTCCCATAAAAATATAAATGGAATGCATTTCTAAAAGGTTTCACAACTCCAAAGAAATAGGATGTTTTGTTATTAATTACGGTAACTTGTCGAGCTGTCAGCCCATAAAGTTGAGATTTAATGTATTTGTAAGAGCCTAATATCGTGAGACAAATGCTATTAATTAGAGGACATGACAGACAGTCACATTCCCCCCTCTGAAAATCAGACGCGTGACGCAGTACAGCGGATGAGCTTTCACGATAAGATAAGCTCTGCCTTTCAATGTCAGTATTATAAAATATTCAGGTCTGCTATGTTCATCTAGTCAAATAATTAATTATAGGTATTCCAGTTGGAACATCGATCCAATAAGATCAGAATAGGATGCAATGTCTGCTATAATTTAGTACTGTTTCGCAGAAGCATCTTCAATCGATACTATTATTTTCTCTATGGCACTTGAACATAATCTTCTTCAAAATACTCCTGTCACATAATTCAAATTACATTACCGCGCTTCAATTCATATCAGATGACCTGTGCATGCTTATAATGTAGTTTTACATACCAGGATCTCTTTCAAGAGTATTTGTGTTATTGTGGCACGCTACCTACAGTGCCCCCACGTTCTAAACTCAGCCTATCGCAGTCGCCGATGGACAGAGGCCTCTCCTTATGCACCTCGATGCTGAGTCAGCGTAGTCAGCTGCCCGCAGCTATGTCCAGGAGTAACTGAAATAGTCCGCACATGAACATATTAGATTATATTCCAATTGGACGCCTCCCTCTGATTCCAAGAGGTTTAGAGCACTTTTGAATTCCAATCAGAGTTAAGAAGTAATTCTGATTAGAAAATATAGATATCCTAGACTGTGCAACCAATTATTGGTTTAGTGTGACAAACGATTGTCAATTCCCCCCTCCAATTATAAGGGCTATTGGAATGAAGTTTCTCGCGTGAAGAGGATAACATTAACATAATATTTTAATATCTGACATATTGGTCGATATGTTTACCGCTGCATCTCATAAAATATTGAAAAGACAATTATCTAGTATATCTGAAGTGATAACTCAAAACATAATAATATTATGTTAGATAACAAAAATCATATTACGGGTAACTTTAGTGTCTAATGAAAGTAAAACTTAGCTTCGTAACCGGAGCCACGCTACAGCCACTGTTGTTGAAGTCAGCCCATGGCAGCTGATTTTGATGAAGCTTTAAACCAAGTGCAACGCACAAACCAATGGTTCATACAGCGTATTTGCAGCCCAAGTGAAGACTTAAATATCCTGGAATTGTAAATAAAGCTACACGAGTATGTATTCAATTATATGGCATACGCCTCCAACCACGTTACAATGATTTATGTTTACTTCTTATTATGATAGTTCCAGACTAGACTTAGATTAATTTACCTTCCTGGTTAATTAATTTTTACTTTATAAGCTTCACGCTTACTTACTAAAATAGTATATCGTTCACCCATAACAAGGGCGTGTCTTATATCTAAGCTTACTCCACACAAACATATAAACCTCAAACACACAAACACATTCCATATTCATAAAGTGTAAGATACATTACTACAGTAGCACAGGAACTCAACAACAATCTTATCATAACTTACTTAGAAATAGTTACGTCCTTGTATGTGGGAATTGAACCCACTATCGGTATCATCGGAACCAAAGCCCTAGAATCAACTATCCATGCTGGAATTGAACCCACAAGCCGTGATACAGTTATCCAAGCACTTATAAATAAATAGATCAAACCCAATATTCATCACATTGAAACATACATGAAACACACACACTTAACACATCAACTAACAAATCATGTAGGAATTGAACCCACTACCAGTACTTGAAGAATTCAACCACCATTATCAAGTCGTAACCTAATTAACCAGAAGTAACTGTAATCGCTGTACTCGTAACTCAGGCCGTCTCTAACAATAAAAGCATAAAATTTACGTTGTGTTATTTTTGTAGTAACCCATTAGTTGTCCTTTCTCGTTGCACTGAGGTTAATCAGTACATTTAATGACGAGAATCCTGGTCACGGCACCACATGTGACTGTTCCTAAATGATGAATGATGATGAATGATGTGATGAATGATGATGATAAAATTTTCGTTTTTCCTAATTCTGTTAATATGAATGTTTGGGTCAGTTCCTCATATTGAGGAAAAGTCGTACCCCGCCGCCGTACGACTCTGTAGAGCTCGTCTCCAGACCGGTCACTCTCCTACCGACAGAGATAAGAATTCCAAATATGAAGAAGTCTAAAGCCTTGTCTCTTGCCTTGTTGTTTTAATAGAGCAAGGAAAGGATTGAAATAAATAGTAAATAAGATTTAGGAATTCATAGTTATGAAGTTGGATGTGGTTTAGAAAGACAATAAATAATAGAATAATGCTAAGTATATTATTATATAGATTTGTGAGTAACTCTTACGCTAGCGTAAGAGGTATTTGGTCAGGCATTACTCACACGATACTTTACATCTGTACTTGGAGTACTCAGAGCAACACTTCCATAAAATGACGCAAGCGGCTTTTCAGCGGCACTACGTCGGCATCATGCTCTTTGGAGACATGGTCCCTAGCAGTTCTTTCAAACTGATAAGCGTGACGAAGCGGCTTTCCCTGCGGCAACCGTGTGGACCGTCCTTGTCTAACAACGGGGCGGCTAGTTTCAGCGGCATTGCGTCGGCATCATGCTCTTAAGGAGACATGGTCCCTATCAGTCCTTGGACTGGATATGAGATAGATGTGGTTTCCCGAACCCTGGAAGTTCGCCCTTTGCACAACAAGCATATCTGCAAGACACGTGTTCATACCAGTCTAACCGAATTATTGGTTTGTGATAAAGAATACAACATTCAAGAATTCCTAGATAATAAGAGTTGAGAATCGAAACTCAAGAATTATTAATTAATAGAGCTGTGGATCAACTCTCTTAAAGATTTATAGACAGCCCCAAAGCGCCCACCCGTCATCACTTCCTAGTGTTTGAGCTGGGGAGAAGAAGTGACGCAACAAACTCCCCAGCAACACGTCTCTGTCTGTTTAGTTACAAGAACTTTAATTATACTATCAGACTAGGATAAATATTATAATAAAAGACTCTCCCAGTCGTCGCAACAAACTCACACACGCACACTATATTAGGTACTAAATTAGTCTAATCGGGGCTTTAACCCAACTATAACTCATACTCGCTATCTAGCGACAGCCCACTCGGACATGGCCCTTGGTATTCACCAAGCCTCCTAACTTAACACGCCTAGACTCTAACGTCTATATCTTTCCGTAGTCTTAAATCGTCTTGTTGCATTCGTCTTGGACAGTTAGGACAAGGAGGGATTACAAGTAAACAATGTCAATATAAAATAAGGTTGGGAATTCACAGGTTATGGAAAGGAATCTAATTTATCTACTTTTCTTTTGACTATGAAAGTTAGAGGACATGTCAGTAATATAAAAGGGTAGGTATGTGACACGTAACGCTTGCGTTGTACGAGTATATTACTCTAACTTACGTTAATGGATTTCTTTACAATAATTACAGACCCACCCCAAGTGACGTGGGACTGCCTTACAACAGTTGACAGCGTCGTGCGTGTATTGTTAGACCTGAACGCATAGGACCACTAAGGACACTGCTACGATTCTAACAAGCCACGCTCCCTAAGCTCTAGTCATGTCTTACACAATCCTAAGGCAGAGTACTGCGAAGTTCAACTGTCATTGAGCGAGACACGTTCCAGTAATCACTGGGCGCGTACTAATGTAATGAACCCCTTATAACGGCCTAATCACCCGTTACAAAGACAATACAAAACTTGCACAAGCGTACCGCATCGTCAGTCGGTAGTAGAATTCTTTACAATTGCTCCTGCTATACGCCGAAGTGGTTATTCCAAATAGTCACTTCTCACTCTCTTAATCTCCCCCATTAGAAGATGCTTTCAATGTAATCGGCAGCCGTGCGACTAAGTCAAGCATCGGAGCGTTTCTATCTGGGCATCCAAATGTTGTGTCTCGCTAATGATAATTTGTGAGAGGCCGATAGCCAGATGTGGTTTAACGAGACACAATCCCTAGCGTTCCTTAGAACGAACTATCAATCCAGTTTAGGAAACTTGGTGAAGCCTACCCCCTCTACCAAGAGTCTGCATACATCAAGGGCAATGTAAAATATCCTGCAGTTAGTCAGTCCATAGGGATAAGATAGCCATCACTAGCATTTGGTTTGTTTGTGTTCGTAAACAATTACAAAGTAGCATTATAGCTCAAATTGGCCCTAACGAGTTGCGAGTATTAGTTCGGTTCAGCCTTCCATAAGCGGTGTGACTGCCGTAAGTGTCATGTCTTGGTTGTGGTTGTCTATAGTCTGTTGGTAGAGTAGTCTACCGTCTCTTGTTAAATGTCACACCCAATGGAAGGCGTTCTCCAAGTCCCTAGAACCAAACGCTGGTGTAGGATACCTCGATCGTCATAGAAAGGAATAAGGAGGAATAGAATAGTAAACACTCACCCAATCGTTCACAGATACACTCACTGAGATTCGCGCGCCTTACACACAACTTACATTATACTTGACTAATATAACCTAGTCTAAATCTACACTTATTATTACAATTTAACGTATTAATTAAACTGATAACACTTTCACTATCGCGATCTCTCCAAAGTAACATTGTGTCATTATTATCGACCTAGTTCTATCTCTCCTAGTTCGGCCTAATTCAACCGCTCTTTCTCGTGGTATTTTCACGAACTCCCTAACTTAACCCGCTAGATATCACGTCCGAACCCTGTCGCGGCTCATCACCGACTCCCTAAGCCCTACCCTTTTCCGTCCTCCGTTCCATCTCCAAAATGACCGGAGCGTCGTCTTTTTTCCCATGCCAACCAAATACTCAGAATAGGTTTATTGCCTTTTTTGTACCATTTCTCAATTGTTTTAAGGGCCTGTTTGGGTTTTACCCGAAATCAATTTATCCCAAGCAGATGTTGGCAATAGTATTGTCCTCTGCGATAAGAAATCGAATACTTTAGTCGTATCTTTAGAATTTGTTGAATTATTGCTTTCGACCCGTCCGTTGTTAATTGTCTGAAGTTTGTTTCCCATAAAAATATAAATGGAATGCATTTCTAAAAGGTTTCACAACTCCAAAGAAATAGGATGTTTTGTTATTAATTACGGTAACTTGTCGAGCTGTCAGCCCATAAAGTTGAGATTTAATGTATTTGTAAGAGCCTAATATCGTGAGACAAATGCTATTAATTAGAGGACATGACAGACAGTCACAGTATGTTGCCAAAAACTGATTGAATGCTTTAGCTACGTCAGCTGCTATATTTTCTAATTTGTTGTCGACCATTGTCTCAAGTTGTTTTTCTTGTTTAACTTGTTTCAAAGTGGTTTTTACTGAAAATTATTCAAAACTATTTGAAAAGATTTGTGTTTTTGCTAAATCAATTTTTTTAAGACAATAAAAAAATCCAATAATAATTGGATTTTTTTATTTATTTAAAGATTTTTTTATTTAAAGATTTGTGTTTTTGCTAAATCAATTTTAGTTAGTTTGAAGTTATCAAATAGTTTTGAATAATTTTCAGTAAAAACCACTTTGAAACAAGTTAAACAAGAAAAACAACTTGAGACAATGGTCGACAACAAATTAGTTAATATAGCAGCTGACGTAGCTAAAGCATTCAATCAGTTTTTGGCAACATACCTATAACTACGACTCGCTCCTTAAATTCGTCCCCGTCTAAAGCTGAAAACCTTTTGCATAGTAGTGTGCCTAAATGTAGTCGCTTATTTAGTTTCGAACATGTAACACCTGATGATGTAGTTACGTTTTTAACACACTTAAGTCTAAAACACTGGTGATTACTGAGGTATCTCCATTAAACTATTAAGTAATATAATAAACATCGTAGCCCCCTATCTAGCTGTTACTTTTAATAAATGTGTTGATTTAGGCTCTTTTCCTGTCCTCATAAAGAGTAGTAAAGTCATAACTTTATTTAAATCAGGTAATAAAAATGACGTTGGCAATTTCAGACCTACGAGTATTTCTATCTTACCTGCATTAAGCAAAATATTTGAAAAGTTAATACTCAAGCAATTGCTAAGACATTTTAATTTAAACAGTGTGCGTCATAACCAGAGATCGGATATTCGGATGCATATTTACCTAAAGTTCATTTTTGGCTATGAAAGCGGTTTCTTAAAATATATTTTTTTTACTAAAAATCCCGGGATGCCAGGGACACCGGGAATGCATAGTCGGGTGCATAGTATAGAAACGACTTCTAAAAAAAGATTTATTAAAAAAACCCGGGATTCATGGCTTTCATATTTATTTACAATTAAAATTAATGTTTCTACCTACTTTAAATTACAATATAAGGTAGGTAGTTATGCAGCCAATTCTATAGTAAAAAAAAAAACACAAAATTGTCGATTCCGGAATGGCGGGCGGGATAACGATCAATATAAAAGTGCATTCCATATAAGCCAACATTTGAAAGTAAGTTAATATACATACATTCGAATTTATAATCGGAAACCTAAATTTGTATTCCCGGAACCACGAGATTTTTTCGATACAAAAGCACGTTCTATATTAGCCAACATCTCAACTTTAGGTAAATATGCATCCGAATATCCGATTTCTAGTCATAACGAACAATATGGCTTTACAAAAGGTCGTTCGACTACAGATGCGGGTGTTGCACTGCTGAAACATATATTTGACGCATGGGAGAACCCGCAAAATGCTATTGGAGTTTTCTGTGATCTCTCCAAAGCCTGCGATTGCGTGCACCATGACACGCTTTTGCGTAAATTACGTCATTACGGTGTCCAAGATGAAGCTCTCAAAGTAATAAATTCTTATTTACATAATAGGTTCCAATGTGTAGATGTAAATGGTGTGAAATCTTCCGGGTTACCAGTTCAGTAAGGTGTACCTCAAGGCTCAATACTGGGTCCATTCTTATTCTTAGTGTATATTAATGACTTACCATTCTATTTAAAGGGTATCTGTGACGTTGTATTGCAGATGAATTTTTAAAGTAAACAGGAATAAACAAGATTTTGTCTACGTAAACAATGTACTCTCAATGGTTACGGTTTGGTTTACGACAAATAACCTAGTTCTCAATGCCAAGAAAACGAAATGTATAAAGTTCGCCTTACCGAATGTTAGGAATCTAGGTCCCAACATCGTCTGAGATAATGGGGTGCTTGAAACTGTAGAGTCGGCAGTTATGCCAAACTTCAGTGGGGCTCACTTATATGTATCAAGCCTAGCGGACAGGCTCAGTTCGGCCGCCTACGCTGTCAGAAAAGTAAGACAATACACTGACATTGATACAGCTCGATTAGTTTATTTTAGTTATTTTCAAAGCGTTATTTCCTACGGTATTCTGCTGTGGGGAAAAGCCGCTGACATTCAAATTATATTCGTTCTTCAAAAACGAGCTGTTCGAACTATTTACCAGCAGTATTCTCACGGTGGCATCACAATTCATCTTCGCCAACATCTTATATATTAGGCAAAATGTATATTTTGCCTAATATAAAGAAAGTGTATACTTATACACTAAAAACAGTGATATTCACAATATTAACACCAGAAGTAAGGCAAATGACGAGCTCCATTTCACCGGCTTCATAAGGTTCATAACTCATTTGTTGGGCTTGGTATAACTTTTTATAACATGCTACCCTCTTCTTTGTTAGATTTCCCTTTTAATGCGTTTAAAACTAAAGTAAAATCCACCCTTTGTTCAAAGGCATACTATTGTATCAATGACTACTTAAACGATAAGAATAGTTGGTCGCTATGATTAACTCAAGAAAATGTTTATGTTCTTTCTCCAGAATTAGCTTACCTAGTGACAAGTTATATGTATGAATTCATATAATTGTTTATTTTTTATTTGACTGTATAAGTCAATGTATTTTGACGCTTTGACGTTCGAAAAGTGCTGATTCTCAGCCTAGTTTGAATAAATGACTTTTGATTTTGATTTTAATCTTGTTAAGTTTTTTCTGCAAGACATCAGAAAACCGTCTTACAGAAATTTAATCTACAAAACGCCTTTACGGTAGAGGTAGGTAACTGCCAGATATTTTAATTCTTTTTGTTTGTTAACACCGTGGAAACTAACTAGAAAACATTAGTTTAATCTTCTGATTTCTTGTTCGTATTGTAACTATTTACCCAAACAAACTGAGAAGGAGAAGCATAGAAAAACACAACCGTCATTAAAATAGATATATTTTGTATATTGATAAGTATTTTGTATTAGTTATAACCGTATTGATAATTAGGATAATATGATGCCCTAAGATACGGCGAGTGGCGCTCGACAGAAGGGACTGGCGGCTTCGGTGGTACAAGGAAATTAATGATGGAATCCGCCGGAATCTTCGCAAGCTGTTCGTTGACCAGCCTCACTGCTGCTCTGAATACAGACTTAACGATGTCGTCCGCAGGTTTGTTCATAAATTCAACCAATGTCAGTTTGAATGCTACTAGTTCTTCAACTAATTTAAATTCAATCTGAAACGAAAAATGTATAAGAGTTAACTACAAAATAAGAATCATCAAAATATTATACCTATTGCTATGCTAACCCTTTGGTCATAGTCTTTAGGTTTCCAATTAAATAACTCATGCTGCTGTTGACGATGTATGACGAACACAGGACAAGGCAAGGATCCCCGTATACTTACTGTCCCGCCTGACCCTGCTATCCAGACCAGCAAGCTTAGCATGACGCTTTCTATTTTTACCCTACTGAAGAACAGAAGATGTTTGTGTTAATGTTTTGCTAACATAGTTTGTAAGTATTTTGTGACTAACACGTTGAGTCTTGTTACTTGATTAAATGAATTATTATTATCTTTTATTTCATTATTTACACATTTTAATTTTATTTTTAAATATTAGAATATAAAAAATATATAAAAACATTTAAAAATATAAAAAAAAAATGGTAGCCCACCGGTATCGGGAACAGGGTCCAAGCTACCGGTGGTCAGGGCTCCAGAGAGAGGAACCTTCTGACAATGCAGAAGTACCGCTTTCTGAATCAAGCCCTTAATCCAGCCGTCCAACGTGAGCCTCTTTAGGTGTTGGTCGAGGCTCTTGGCAATTAAGCCATTGGCTGATACGACTATCGGCACAATGATTGCTGAATCCACATCCCACATGTCGACAACCTCGCGAGCCAAGTCAAGATACTTGATCTGTTTATCTTTCTCGGCTTTCACGAGATTCCCGTCATGAGGGACTGTTATGTCAACAATCATTGCGCGCCGCTCTGTTCGATCCACCACCACTATATCAGGCTTATTGGCAACAATAGTCCTGTCAGTGATGATGGATCGGTCCCAGTACAATGTGATATTTCCGTTGTCGAGAACTGGGTCGGGCACATACCTGTAGTACGGCACTTCAGATTCTACAAGGCTGTATTTCAGAGCAAGTTGCTGATGGATAATCCTGGCTACAAGGTTTTGTCTATGCAAATACTCTTCGTTAGCTAGACGAGAACACCCGGAGATAATGTGTCGGATTGATTCTCCCGGACGGTGGCATGCCCGACACACGTCAACCGTGCCATCCTTCACAATAAATCTCCGGTAATTCTTCGTCATGATAACTTCGTCCATAATTGCACAGACAAAACCTTCGGTTTCCCCAAAGAGGTCACCAAAACGTAGCCAGGCTACGGACGCTTGGAAATCTACATCGGGTTCATGTAGGGCCCGGAAAAAGCGTCCGTGAAGCTCCTTACTCTGCCATATCTCCCTGCGATCGTTAGTGTCAAGCACTACAAGCTTGCGCCAGTTCTCTTTAGCCAAGGAGAGTGGGGTGAGGCCCTTGTCCACCGCGACCACATCTCGATGCATCCCCACGTCGGCTTCTAGGAAATATTCCCTGAGACTGCATACCTCGCGATTGTGGAGGGTCTTAGCGTTTAAAAAGCCTCGACCTCCACACTTTCGCGGGATATACAGTCTCATTACCGACGACCGTGGGTGATGCATTCGATATGCAGTCAGCAGCGTACGGACCCTCCTATCCAGGGCGTCGAGTTCAGTCTGAGTCCATTTGAGTATGCCGAAAGAGTACATCAAAACGGGCATGACCCAACCGTTGAAAGCGCGCACCTTGTTTCCGCCTGATAGAAGACTATTAAATACTTTCTTCAGGCGGCCAAAAAAGCGCTCCTTCAACGATTGCTTCATGTCAGTAACATTGATGCCCAACGCTTCCGACATACCCAAATACTTGTAGGTTTCGGATGCGGAGAGGGTTCTAAGGTTTATTATTATTATTATTTATGATATTATTGGTACTTAAAGATAAAACGATTTACCATAATGTTGCTTATGTCGATTTTGATATCAGCGTCAGTTATTTGTAACACATACAGTTGTGACGGTAATTGCAGTTTTTGGATATCAAGTATTCCTGTAATATTGACGTCATCTGAAAATGTGCTGTAAGAAAATGTATGTCGGTAAAATAATTGTAAATAGTTTGAAAGCGGAGAGATTCGATCAACATCTTAAGAAACTCTCGGTTAGCTGGTTAGGTCAGATACTGCCTGTATCTGACCTAAGTAACTAACCGACAGTTAGAAAGACATTGCAAGGAAGATTATCACTCTTTATCTCTAACTTCTGGCTTGTCCAATATGCTCATTACTCACCTTAAGTTACCAACAAAAGCAAAGTTAGTGCCATCTATCATTCCATTTACGAAAACGGTACCTGAAATAATAACACAATATTAGTTAATCTACTAGATGAACTATAAAACGTGGTCGTGGACGTTTTGAATTGTCCCACTGAAAAAGAAATTTATTGAAGATATCGCAGGCGGACAAACAAAAGTTGTATCATATTTCAGGTAATTGGTTTGTGGCCTCCAATATCTTACAAACATACATAAACTCACGTCTTCTTCCCATGGGGGTAGGCAGAAACTATAGAACGCCACCTGGTCCGCTCCTTACATACTCCTTTTGCTTCGCCTACGTTCATACATCTGGTCATACACGCACGCCGGTTGCGAGTACTACGCACCTGACCTTTCTGAAGGACATCACCAATTAGGTCACTATACGTCCTCCTAGGGCGTCCTCTCCCGGCGTTACCTTTTGTTAGTCGCCTTTCATTCATCCTCTCAACATGACCAAACTATCTAAGCATATTCTTTTAAATTTTTGTCACTACATCTTTTAAACTACGCCGTTGCCCTATCACATCCATGCTGCGCAAGGAACGCATTTCCACAGCATTTATTCTACTTTCATTCTTCTGTTGCCACACCCAAAATTTACTTCCATACATAAGCGTAGGCACCAGCACACCATTGTGAACAGCCAGTCGAGCCTTTTTGGGCATCGACTGGTTGGTCACAATCGAATGTACATATAGCACCATTCACTTTATTTCCCGCATTTACTCTACTTTCCACATCTTCATCAATCTTTCCATCCCTTGTAAACTGACTCCCCAAATGTATAGACTCACTTACTTGCTCCACACCCTTGTCATTTATTTTCACATCACACCCCGATACGTCCTCTTCTCTTTCAACACCATGACCTTCGTCTTATTCACATTTATATTCATCCCTTTCCTCTTATTTGCTTCATCCATGACAGTCACCATGTCTTGCAATTGGTCTGCAGTGAAGCAAGTAGAACTTGATCATCTGCGTAGAAAAGGCATTTGACAGGCAACTCATTCATTCTCAATTCACACTCACCCTCTTTCAAATCTATTAGACAACTATTCATGCACAAGTTGAACAGCCACGGTGACGCTACACAATCCAGTCTAACACCCCTTGAGATGCCACATTTAATTTAACACAAGCACTGAAATCTTGTGTGCACACCGTACACGGATAGTGTCGACCACAGTACGTCCCTCCACACACTGTCATAGGCCTTCTCCGAGTCAACGAAAGCGCACTTTCTTGTGCTTTGCCAGATGTTTTTGCTATGCACCTTAAGGAGAAGACCTGATCCATACTGCCCAATCCTTCTCTAAATCCTCATTAGATAATAATGCTTTGCTGCAATGCCAATAAACGCATCGTTCTTTTCTTTTCTTCAGTTGTTTTTACAGTCGGGTTTTTGTTTTTTCAAATAATTTTCTTTATTTCAAGCTTTTTAGTTTTATTAAAGAAGGACTTGAAACGCACTTTTCTTTAGTTTGTGTGGAAATGGAAGCATACAAATGTTATAATGTATATATATATATATTTTTTTTTTTTTTTGAATTGACTCATTTAGCTTTTCATTGATACCAATATTGTTTTATTTTGCAATATATAAATATTATATAGCCTATATCACTCCCACAATTAAGACGAATCTAATGACCTCCTGGGGCATTCGAGTGAAAAGACAAGCATTTAAAGAATTGTTGAGAACGTAGATAGAAAATCAACAAAAAGGGACATGTATTAAAAAATACCTATGTTATAAATAGAGATCGTATATTCGGATGCATATTTACCTAAAGTTGAGATGTTGGCTAATATAGAATGCGCTTTTGTATCGAAAAAATCCCGTGGTTCCGGGAATACAAATTTAGGTATCAGATTATAAATTCGAATGTATGTATATTAACTTACTATCAAATGTTGGCTTAATGGAATGCACTTTTGTATCGATCGTAATCCCGCCCGCCATTCCGGAATCGACAAATTTTGTGTTTTTTTTTACTATAGAATTGGCTGCATAACTACCTACCTTATATTGTAATTTAAAGTAGGTAGAAACATTAATTTTAATTGTAAATAAATATGCAAGCCATGAATCCCGGGTTTTTTTAAATAAATCTTTTTTTAGAAGTCGTTTCTATACTATGCACCCGACTATGCATTCCCGGTGTCCCTGGCATCCCGGGAATTTTATAAAAAAAAAAAAATATTTTAAGAAACCGCTTCCATACTTTCATAGCCAAAAAATAACTTTAGTTAAATAAGCATCCGAATATCCGGTCTCTGGTTATAAAGCATCGCTTAGTAAATATTTACTTAGCTGTAAGTTTTAGTAGAAACATTGTTAAGGGCCATTGCATACAAGATACTTTAGCATCGACGTGAAGCAATTTACAGAAGGTCGATGCAAACAATGACTGACAAAAAGCAATCGTCCAACAGAAAACCTATCCGGTCCGCAATGGCCCTAAGGTATTACCTTTTTAGGTATTAACTTACCCTTGGCAGACAGGAAAGGAATGCTGGCGTTAAAGTCAACCCTTGAGTTAGTCATGCGAACAACTAGATTATCCAGAGTAGCGTGCCGAAAACCCTTCAACACGAAATTATATAAAGCTAGGGTGAATCTGAAATGATTAATCATAATCTAGATTATTTAGAAAACGGGGACAAAAATAATGTCAATATGTTTTTGTTACAAAAATAATGTCAACATGTTAACTTCAACTTATAAGCCACTAAAGATACTGTTTGGAGCTAAGAACAACAGGTTGTTCTAAGCTTCGAAGAGTATCTTACTCATGATGAGTTTAAGGATTTGTTAGGTAGTATGTAGGTATCACAGGGCTTTCCACTGGTCACATATACATATTAGATATTAATTGTACTTACACGGCATTGAGCTCATGTAGAATGATACTGTTTACACTTTTTTCAATTCTGGTGTCTAATGTTGGCAGTAAGTTTTTAAGAAAAGCCTCTGCTGTTTTGGTAGCTTCAACATCTTCCGGTTGCAGCAGGGTCTCCTCATGAAGGGGAGCATTAGGCGTCTTGTGGATCTGGATGGGGCCAGTCTCTTGATGTACTATACATTACAAAATAGATTACAAAAAGGTAAGCTTTATTTAATTTATTTATTACTTAGAAAGAAAAAGCTTACCAATGAAAAATTCATTTACTTTTCAACGCGAAAGTCAATTGGAAAAGTTCCCATTGAATTTCGCGTTCCCAAAGCTGGCAATTCTTTGGCCAATGAATAGGCCAACCCCTTTTGGTCACGTGAAGATTCGACCAATCGCTTGGCGATGTCCCTAAAAAGAAGGCGAGCACTTGGACGGTTGGACCCCATATCCCCAGTGTTTTATTCCCAATATACTATTAACCTTCCATGGCATTAATTACAATCCCATGCCAAACCGACACACATTGGGTTCTGATCCAGCTGGCTTCTGGTGGTGACAAAAAATAAACAACACACTTACAGACGATGGTTAGTGCCGGATACACAGCGTAGAACACAAGCGTGAGAATAGTCCACATGTTTGCTCTAATAGCTCAATACTGCGTGTCAAATACAGCATTTCCAATTTCCATTTTAGACGACAAAATTATTTAACTTTTGCTATTGTTCACATCAGTCACAATAAATTACTTTTACACTCCTAATTAGCATTACATGTCATGAAATCCCCACATCGAATATTCTCTTGTTTTCTCTAATCAGACACGATTTACGTTGATGGGATCCTACCACTATCGGTTTTTCAAATGAGTTACCGAAGTGATTTCACGCTTCTCGGTTGTTATGCCACCAATAGAATAGAAAAATCAATAAAATTGCATTTAATAGTAACTCCAGCACCCTAATTGCGTAACACACTTTGAATCACAATCCGAGAGTTTTAAAGGATATTTTCAATCCATTGCTTCATAGTTTTGAAAAATTCGTCTGCTTGACAACGTAAATAAAGCAATGGACATGGGTGAACTGTAAAAATGAAACTCATTGCGATCAATTGTTATTTTATGTGGGTTACGCAATTACCCCGCCGGTCATGCATAATCAACCTACTTATATGTAAACGTAGTTTTTTTATTGTAAGTGGTTCCTAAAAGCCAATTTCTCTGCCTCTAATTGTTTCAGAATTTTCTCGACTGATCCCAATCCTACACTGATCTCTATAGATCATCTGAATAAATGTGGAATCATATCACTGTACTGTGGCTATTAGGCGCCTGTCCCACCGCCGGCGATTAAGGATTAGCGAGTAGAGCTAGCAACTAGCGCTGAAAACCAGCGTTGGGGCTGTGTCTCGCATAGGGTCGCAGCATTATGCTGAGCGATGGCCGTTTTGCGTGGATGTGACGCATATTTTCCCCCAAATTGTTTCTTTTTGTGTTTTTGTTCCTTCTTTGCGTCATGTTTACCGCAAATAAAGGCTCTTACATACTAGCGCGACGCGACACTAGTAGAACAAATTCTATGTAAACTTCATGGAAATTGTTCTACCGGTGTCGCGTCGCGCGACAAGTCGCGCCAGTTTGCAGGAGCCTAAAACGTATTTTATTTTTAACTAAAAACGAGAGCGCGAGCAACGAGCTCTTGTCGCTGCGACAAACGAGTATTTGCCGGTGGTGCGCAACCATTAATATATTTTGTATTTCTTTTATTTACACGGGATCTACAATCTTCAAGGACCAGAATCGTTGATAGCTAGTCACTTCCTCGTCGGTGGCGGTAGGACGGGAGCTCTAGGCCAATTAAATATACTTTTAAAATCCCTTAAATATACAACACCATTTACAGTAAACATCATTTAATTTTATTAGCTGTATTTCCGAGCAGTCCTCTTGCTATCTGGGTCAAATTGGGTCAGACTTGGTGCCGCAATACCTAGCAAGTAGTTTACTATCTTCTTCACTGGGATTTTCGCAAGTTCTTGGTTGATTGCTTTGAGTATCATGTTCAGTACATCATTGTCAACAATGAAATCTTCAGAATTTTTGAAAAACTCGTCTAAAATGAACTTAACTTCGTCAGCATATATCGTGTCCATCTGGAGCTAGAAAAATACATTTTCATAGCAAATTACTTTTTGAAAAACGTCACGGCTTTATTGTCATGTACTTACTTGAACATCCCTTAAGTCTATGGTAATAACAGCAGTTTCTAATTGGTATGCATTACCGGTCTGCAATTCCACAGATTTAGGACCTATCACTGCAGTAACACCCAAGTCCAGCAATGTAGCCCTGTGGTAGGAAAAGTAGAATTAATGTTTCTACCAAAGTGTCACTATCCCACGCATAGAAACGTACTTACTTAAAGTGACCACTGTCTCGTATAGGTAAATAATTACCGTAAATGGTGTCCAAGTCATAGTCAGCTGAAATTATGGAAAAGTTTAATTCGTAAATATTTCAAAGTCGGGATTTTTGCCCGTTAATAGTAATAGGCTCGGGCTCGCCATTTATTAATAGTACTTAAACATAGCTGGCTAAAATGTAGCTTTACCTAATATGCGAAAGATGCTCTCAAAGTAATAAATTCTAATTAAATAATAGGTTCCAATGTGTAGATGTTCACGGTGTGAAATCTTCCGGGCTACCTGTTCAGTTAGGTGTACCTCAAGGATCAATACCGGGTCCATTCTTATTCTTAGTGAATATCAATTATTTACTATTCTATTTGAAGGGTATCTGTGACGTTGTACTGTATTTTTTTTTGTGGATGGGAAATCATCAAATAACTGCTCCCGCTCTGGGCGGAGCGGGAGGGTGTGTCAGACTCTTACTGACTAAAACCCACCCGTATTCATTCCTGCCGCCTGTGTTAACGGGGGCCTCGGTGACCCATAAGGACCTTCCCGCACGTTGTACTCTATGCAGATGATCTCTCTTTTTTTAAAATAAGACGGGAATAGACAACATATTGATGACGTAAACAGTGCACCATTGAGAGGTTACGGATAGGTTTACGAATAATAATTTAGTTCTCAATGCCAAGAAAAAGGGAATGTATAAAGTTTGCCTTACTGAATGTTAGAAATCTAGGACCCAACATCGTCTTAGATAAAGAGGTGCTTGAAACTGTAGACTGGGCAGTTTTTCTGGGCATAATAGAAGATGCCAAACTCCAGTGAGACCCACATAGATAGATCAAGCCTAGTGGGAAGTCTCAGTTCGGCCGCCTAAGCCATCAGGAAAGTAAGACAATACAGCTCGATTAGTCTATTTTAGGTATTTCTATAGCGTTATGTACTACAGTATTCTGCTGTGAGGCAAAGCCGCTGACATTCAAATTATATTTGTTCTTCAAAAACGTGCCAGAGTTTATCTGAGATTTTTTTAAAATATATTGGTATCCTCACGGTGGCAACACAATTCAACTTCGCTAACATCCTATATATTAGGTAAAGTATTACACTTCTACATTAATATGTACGCAGTGATGTTCACAATAATTCACCAGAAATAAGGACAAATTAAGTGCTTTATTTCACCAGCTTCACAAGGTTCATAACTTAATAAATAAAAGTTCATTGTTGCATTTGCCTTTTATTGCGTATAAAGAAGTAAAATTCAACCTTTGTTCAAACGCATACAAGCTATCAACAAAAGCTATCAATAAAAGCTATCAACGACTACCTAAACCATAAGAATAGTTAACGCTCAAGACAATGGCGCCGATTCCCTTGTTCACAAACTAAACTAAATTTAGGTCAGTGCATCTTTTTCTTTCTATTTCATTAAGAAAAGGACAGAAGATAAATTTTAGTTTAGTCCTGTCAAATTAATCAGCGCCTGTCACTACTCCATACAAGTTTAGACGTGATTAAAAACTTGCCTACTAAAATTACGTCAATTTACGTCAAGCGCTGATTAATTTGACAGGACTAAACTAAATTTGATCTTCTGTCCTTTTCTTAATGAAATAGAAAGAAAAGGATGCACTGAACTTAAATTTAGTTTAGTTTGTGAACAAGGGAATCGGCACCAATGTTTATGTTTTTTCTCCAGAATTAGCTTACCTACTGATAGCAGGTTATACAAGTTCATACAATTGTTTATTTTATTTGACTGTATAAGTCAATGTATTTTAGTTTCCTTTATTATTGACAAATCTACTCATTAGTTACAATGTTTTTTTTTATGATTTGTAATGCAACATGTGGTTAGCTAGTGACCTCGACAATTGATCATATTATGCTTGCCTGAGCAACCGGCGGCAAGTTCATCATGCTCCCTTAGATTATGTCACTGCTTGCAGTAGCTTCGAGGGTCGGGTTGCCCCATTCCCTCAAATATGGCGACGGGGTAATGGTTGGTCTTTGCGTTATGCTCGTGAACGGGTGCTGCTCGTGGTGACTGGTCGTCTTGCTGACCTTGGTTTTCTTATTGTCATTAACTGTTTAATTATTTTACTTCGATGGTCCTAGTTTATCATTTGTGATAAACTAGGACGCATATTATATCTAAGCGGGCCCGCGCTTTATGCCTGGAGGCTTTTATTGACATACTAAGTTCTGTTTACGTTTTTATTAGGGTTCCGTAGTCAACAAGGAATCCTTATAGTTTCGCCATGTCCGTCAGTCTGTCTGCCTGTCCCCGGCTTAGCTCAGAGACTCTTAGTACTAGAAAGCTGTAATTTGGCATGGGTTAATTACGCAGATTTTGTTGGTATATCGTGTGTTAGCTAACGGGTGGCATATGGCAAATAATTTAATATAATGTTTTGTGTTGCGTAATGTAAATTATTTTGCATACTAGGTATTGTATAGAATCAAGTTTTTCTAACTGAACAGACAGCTGCGCTGCTGGGGAGTTTGTTGCGCTACTTCTTCTCAGCTAAAGCACTAGGGAGTGGTGAAGGGCGGGCGTTTTGGGGGACTGTCTTATGTAAGTTTGACGTTCGAAAAGTGCTGATTCACAGCCTAGTTTGAATAAATGACTTTGATATTGATTTATGTACGAGTACCTACACCTCCGCTCACTTTGTGCTTTACCTTTAGGGAATACAGATACCTGAACCTACTTTAATAAAAAAAACTTACCTTCTATCGTGATGTTAGGAATGCTGACGTTAAAGTCAATTCTAGTGGGTGCTAGTTGCATGTTGACGTGTTGTGAACATAATTCGCTGATTCCACTTACAATTACATTTTCGAAAGTAAGATTTCCCCTGAAAATATCAACAATTATTTTTTTAAGTTAATCAAAGTAGCAGACGGCCCACCTGATGAATAATAGTTGCAGCCGTCTATGGACAACCATCATACCAGAAGCATCGGAGATTTGATACCCTTCCAGAGACGGAGCTGAATGTTTCATGTCTATGTGTGATGGAGCAAAGGAGGACGCGCCAATCGCAAACTAACAGGCACTGCTGTGGCAAAGCTCTTACGGGGCCCGAAGAAAGCCTGCGTGCCGCAATGCCGAACACACCGGTGTACATCTCCCGCCTGCACTACACCACTAAGGCGGAGGACATCGTGGAGTACGTGCGCCAGAAGACAAGGTACACGCCGAGGGTGCAGTTACTGGAGTCGCGCTGCAACTTCAACTTTAAGGCGTCCGTGGTGCGCGTACCGAATTGTTATCTGCCCCTCGTCATGGAAGAAAACTTTTGGCCACAGAATGTGGCGTTCCGTCGCTTCAAATTCCACAGGGCAGCAATCCGAGTTGGTCGCAGTAACTTGGCTAATTAGTAGATAAGCTTTTTTTTGGGTGGGAAATTATCAAATATCTTCTCCTGCTCTGGGCGGAGCGGGAGGGTGTGTCAGACTCTTACTGACAAAAAACCCACCCGTGTCCCTTCCGTTGCCTGTGTTGCCAGGGGCCTCGGTAACCCTTTTGTACCTTCCCGCCACCCCGGCAGGTAGTAGATAACCTTAGGAAACCAAAAACTGGACCAGGCCCGGGTCGACGGCGCGTCCTGCTCCATGCGCGCCTCAAAGAGATGGCATCAGCACAAGTGTAGGGATCCACTAGGGCCGATGCCTGATTTGAGGGTCACAAAATGAGGCGCATTCATTATATTAGAGTGTTCATTCATATTTTTAGGATAGCAAAATGTGAATTATTTGGAATTCGATTAAAAACATGGCCCCATAAAGTACACGCGGCAGAAAAGCAATATCCAAAGTAAAACTTACGTAAAAGAGTGTAGGTCCGGTATACTCGCATCATAGGGTCCAAATAACTTGCCATTGAATGGGTTCAGTTCAGGCAGCGCTTTGACGAAGTTCAAGAGAACGGTCGCTTTCAGCGTAGCATGTCTGTCATCCCACCTCACGGGGTGAGCTTCAGGTGGAAGTTTTGTAGTATTCACGTGGATATGGAGAGGGCCAAGGTCTTTATTAACTATAAATTACGAATATACGTATATATTAGAATTATTAATTCAGCTGTCATTGAATCAAAGAACCATGACCAAAGTCCTATACATGCATAGGTACCTACCCTAACCAAAACAATCACGTCCAAAAGCTACATCATGCTAGCATGGTGCATTTAAGAGCACATTTGACCTAGATTTTGAATGAATTACTTTTTTTTTTATTAAAACAGCAGTTTTTTGTACATTTAATAACAACGAAAAATTAATATAATTTCCTGGCACACAGCTCATTCGTTACACTTCAAAAACTATTGATTGCTAATGATTTTCTGTCAGGTTTTTTATACACAAATAGTTCAATCTAATTTTGATTTAAATAACAATTAGCGCAACCTAGTAGGGCTTCACTAGATTTAGCAACATAAATAAATAAATGTTGTGGCACAACTCGCCACTAGGTCTGGCAGCGGCAAGAATCAGCATAAAATGCACCAGGACTGTGGTTCTAGAGTCTGGCAAACGAAAGCGTGACCTGAAGAGACGAACGCGGCAAATTTAAAATATCTTTATGTATGTTACTAACTATATAATGCCTCTAGATAAATGTTTTGATACTTTTTTTTATGATTATAATGCATTTTTTGTTTTTAAGATTTTTTGAATTTGCTGCTTATCTGGATTATCAAAGGAAAGGGACTCAAACAAGGTTGCCCGTTGTCCCCTCGTCTCTTTACAATGGTCATGGATGAGGTCCTTAGAACCCTTGAAGAGGAAACTCAATTAATCAAACTGGATCAGGATCGTGCAATCTCACTCCCCCTGGTATTATCATTTGCGGACGACCTTATCTTCATTACAGATGACATTGAACGGCTAGAAGAAATCCTATATCATATTAAACCCCTACTTGCTAGTGTCGGCCTCCAAATAAATGAAACAAAAACAAAAATACTAATTAGAGACCCCATAGCTACAAAGAAAACGGCCCATGTGACCATTAATGGAATAAATCTACCTACAGTCGATGAAATTAAATACCTAGGCACACACATAACATCTGCATTAAGCAGGAACAATTAAAAAACGCTGCGAACAGGCCACTAGAAACGCAAAATCATTATTACCATTCATAACAAACTCAAAGATGGATTGGAAATTATCCAGACTCGTGTATCGAATGGTGATCGTGCCCTGTATGATAAACGGTTTGAAAGTATCGGCACTCACTAAAGCTACGAGGGCGGCACTGAAAATTTCGGGAATCAAGGAAGTGACACAACATTACTATTTAAAAATGTATTTATTGCTTTTCAAAGTATTCTCCGCGAAATTTGACACATTTTTCCATACGATGGAATCAATCATTGAAGCAACCATTCCATTCGGAAATTGAGGTCTCCAAAATGGCCATTTTGTAGCCGTCCACAGCTTCTTCAGGTGATGAAATCTCTGTCCACGCAATTTATTCTTTATTTTAGGGAAAGTATAGAAATCATTAGGGCTTAGTGTCATTACGCACTTTCGACTAGTCGCCGGCGACACGGTCGCTGGCGACTGTGACTTACTACAGTTTAATTAGGTGGTTACGCACTTGGTCGTCAGCAAGGAACATATTTACTCTAGGGAGAAGAATGACAACTACGAACAAATAAAATGGTACGGTTTTTGGCGCCTCCTGGTGGACGCCCCCGAAAACTCGCGAAAGCGGGATATTCAAAATCACATTTCTTTGAGATACTTATTTATAAGCTTGTCCACGAAAGCAGAACTGGGGAACTGTAACCGATGTTAAATTATTGTGCAATTGCACAGGTTACAATTTTCCAGCTCCACTCTGGTGGTCAAGCAGCCTTATTGATGAAATTAACATAAAAACGTAAATACGAGAAAATGTATTCTTGCTTGTAGAAAACTTTGAACAACAAAATCATAAGTTAGTGGTTGATTTGTAAAAGTCAAAGACTACTCAACGTCGTTAATGGTGAGGATAACACTTAAAGTTGCAAAAAGAGAATTCACAAGAAATAACATCTAAAGTAATAGGAGAAAATGTATTCTTGCTTGTAGAAAACTTTGAACAAGAAAATCATAAGTTAGTGGTTGATTTGTAAAAGTCAAAGACTACTCAACGTCGTTAATGGTGAGGATAACACTTAACGTTGCAAAAAGAGAATTCACAAGAAATAACATCTAAAGTAAATAATTACGTTCCTAGATTATCATGCGCTCACGCCGGCAGACATTTTTCTTGTGAACTGGGGCTGCCAGGAGTATTTAACAAAATCTTACCCACTAAATTTTATTAAATTAATTTTAGAAAATAAGTAGCCTCCGCGCTCTGTCCGATGCATTGCAGTAAATTAAATTAATTATTTATTTCTGTATTGGCTTGATTGGATAACTCTTTTGTCTATTTATAAGTACAAACTTAGGCTATACGAGCGTATATCTATTATATTATATATACATTATATTTTTATTTATCCAATTTTCATAATATTAGCATTGATTACATTAACCGAAATAATAAATCGGCTAACTTGTTGGTTAACAAATAAAACAAAAATGTTGATAAAACTACCAAATGGTAGCTTTTTAACATTTATGAACCTTTTTAGTTTATGTTATGTTGCCATCCTTGAAAACGTCATTATTGAAGACCGAAGTTTTTAGGTCTCACATAATAGAGGAGAACATGGCAACATAGGTCTAGCCCCCGTAGGTATTCCTAAGTTTACCCAATGAGACGACCCCGCCTGGGCGTCAGTCGCCCAGGCGACTCGGCGACTCGCCGCGTAGTGGCGACGCACAAGCGACTGCCGGTCGCCGGCGACAAGTCGACAGTGCGTAATGAGCCTTAAGGTCGGGTCTGTACGGCGGATGGTCTAATAATTCTATGTTTTCTTGCTCTAAAAACTCTATAAATAAATAAATAAATGGTATTCGATTTTTAAAACCAAGGAGTTTTCAATTAAAAAGATTTTAATATGACAGGAACAGGGATTGAAAACGGTTCCAAAATACCGGTAAAATACTGGTATTTTGGGGTTCCGGTACCTATACCGGAACAGGAACCAGAACCAAAATTGGAACCTTTAAGAACCTTTATTTTACCGGTTCTTAGGCAAAGCGAGTCTAAACTTGTTTTTTGAGGTGCGGTCGGGTGACCGGCGCGATGCAGCGCGCGGCGGAGTGCGAGGAGAGGGGAGTTTGTAGGAAATCACATTTGTATTGATGTTTGTGTTTGGATCTTCTGTTACCAACGCGCGCGCCTGTCGCTCGTGTTCGTATTGATAAACTTATTGTTTTAAAATCATACGTAGGTACTCGTACCTATTTGATTGGCTTGTTTTGTGTGTAAATTAGTTGTAATATATTAGTGTAGTAGGTAAAATATATTAGAATAATAATCTATTTTAAGAAGACGACGTTACTTTAATTATTAACACGAAAACTGAAAATGGGCCGAAATAAGTCGAATTTCGTCTATAAATATTTTATACATGATGAACATCAACAACATTCCACATGTACTGTCAATGACTGTGCTGCAGTTATAAAGGTAAGTACTTACCTAAGTCATTATTTAATCGATTTTTATTTAATAGGCTAAACAAGCTATTTGCCTTCGTTTAAGTTAGTGTAGTGTTATAAATTATAATTTTATAGAAACTAGGTTATTATTAAGGATTGAGTGGTTTCATAGTAGTTAATACTATGAAAGGTATGTTTGAAGAACATTGCAAAAAATGTATGTGCGGGTTCAATCTCCGCACTGAAAAGTTGAAACTTTGACTTTTTTGATATCTCCGTAACTAGAGGGTTCCCAGGTATGGTGTGGAACAAAAAAATTATCGCAATGATGAGGAGAACAAGTGTCTTTCGGCTTCTTTAAGAGGCTTTTTACATCCTTTAGGTAACCAAATTTATAATTGAAGAGAGTAAATTGACTAATATAAAAAATGTATGGAAGAAGACCAAGCCAAAAAAACAGCAAAATAAACTTGAAATTTTTGCTGTTTCGGGCCATGGTCCCGAAGTGAACTTTGTTCAGTGATAAGTATAAATATAAATATTTAAAACTATGAACAAACTTTACTTCGGGACCCCTTCATAAAAAAAAGTATAAATACTTCCAGTAATTTTTTTAAAACATAATTGGTAATACTTATGGTATTTATTTAAACTTTGATTACTTAAGATTGGCTACTTGACTAATTTTGACTTGACAATTTTTTTTAAACAAACAACTAACCGCATTTAAAAGATGCTGCATATTACTTGCGAGTTTTAGTAAATTTATGAACGTGCTTTTATGCTTCTTACATATCATGGAACAAATTTATTAAAACACATGAAGAAGCATCCTGTGCAATATAAGGTTATACTTCAAGAGAATAGCAATAGCGCAAGTGAAGTACACGTCGAAGGAAATAGAAAGAAAAAATCCAAACAAGATTTAGAAATGAAACTGATACACGAATGTATAAATTTAGTAACGACATGTGGGAGACCGCTAACTTCGATTGACGACAAACCTTTCCAAAACATTGGATATGGCAATGGCACGATGTTCACACAGTCTCATAAACTCTCACAAAATTCGCGAAGCCATCCAAAACAAAGCTGACAATTTGCGTGATTATATTGCTTCAAAGATTAAAGAAAAACTTATTTTAAGTATTAAGTTTTTTAGGAATTAACCTGCAGTTTATCGAAAATGGCCAGATAGTTATCAAAACATTAAGTGTGACTGAACTCACCCAAAGACATACAGCCGAGTTTTTAAAATACAAATTGGTTTATGTATTGAATCGTTTCAGCATATCTATCGCCCAAATTTATTCCATAACCACTGATAATGGAGCAAATATGCTTAAAATGGTCAGATTGGTGGAACAAGCCTTAAAAACTAGCATCCAAGAAACTAAGGACGATTCAGATGATGATGAGGATGAAATAATGGATATGACGAGTGATGAAGTAAATTTTATACTCGAAGATTACATAGAAAGTGAACATTACACAGTTGCGGCCATTAGATGTGCTGCACATACGTTGCAGTTAGCGTTACACGACGCTTTAGGGAGTGAATCTATATCCATTCAGACGATGCTCACAAATGCGCGCGAGGTTATAAAAAAGTTACGCACCACAGTGTACCAACACTTGCTAAAAAGAATGGGGGCTAAAAACCTGTGGTGGATTGCCCCACGCGTTGGAGTTCGACTTCCGATATGCTCACTCGGCTACTAGAACTTCGGCCAATATGTACAGAGAATTATGAGCTCTATTTGTCCGAAACTACGTGGAATTCTATTGAGGTTACTATAGCCTCTTTAAAACCAAGCAAAATCTTGACTAAAAAGTTACAAATGGAACAACTGGCTATGGGTGACTTTTACCTTCATTGGATAAATTGCAAAATAAAGCTGAAGGCGATAAACACCAACCTCGCGTGCGAATTACATCGCAACATGGAAATTAGAGAAAAAGTCCTGTTCGAATCTAAAGCGTTTGTCGCAGCTGTATATATGGATCCACGCTTTAACTTCCTGTTGACCACTGATCAATTGGAGATTGAATATTCAGAAAATGTGTTGGTTAGTACATGGAGGAGATGCGCAAATTAAATAAACATGACCGTGATAGCACAATGATTAGCTCTCCTGTCGCCTCTACTTCAACGCAGCAGCAAAATGAAGGTTCTCAGCTCGAAGACTTCTTGGATCAGTCTTATAATAATACCCTGCGAGGAGATCCAAGCTATGGCTGCGCTGGAGACGACTCAGATATTAAAATACACTTAAAAGAATTTTTGAACAAACAGGTGCGCCTTCCTCCGAGTAAAAATATTTTATTATTTTGGGAAAGCAAAACATATATATTGCCTGACCTGTTTATTTTATCAAAGATAGTACAGTAGTAGTAGAGGCTTCACCTAGTACACAAGTCAGTGTAGAGAGGTTATTTTCCTCTTTGAATTTTGTATTCTACAAACTTCGAACGAAATTAAAAAGTGACTTAATTGATGATATCCTATTCTTAAGAAATAATTCGGTTAATGAAACAGTTTGACAATTTTCATCATATACCATAGATCTTATTATTATGTTTGAAGTTTATAAGCTTATATGACTATGAGGATTGATCATAATTACAGATTCTGGATTCTGTTGTGCATGTTACTAAGCTTAGAATTATTCTAAGCTGATACTAATAAAACAAGAAAGGGATTGGAAAACAAGACCTGACAAATATATTTTTATGTAATTTTTACTTAGATACTACATCTGGATAGAATGAATATCCAGATATACTCGTAGTATATAAGTAAACTTATATTTTTTTTTAACCAACGCTTTTTCTTACTGTATTGTATTGGAGACTATAATACAGAGGATTTTTGGCTTATTTATGGGTATTGTGTCTAAGACCTTGCTAAACGATATGAGACTTTCATGCGACTTGGATTTCATAAGTTACTGTATTTCATGTTCGGAGAAAATAAAACATGATTATCATATTTGTACTGTTATTTATTATCAGTCAACCATTAAATTAAAAACCTAACATTATGTTTAACATGTGGGTTCCTATTTTTAACCTACCTCTTCAGAATCAGTTAAAGGAATATCTTTAGAGTGCTTCCCTTCCAAGGAATGTAGGAATACTAATAATCTTGAGTACACACGGGCTCTCATGCAAGGTTTTATATTTTTCATCTCTTCTTTTAAAGTAATAAGTAAGCTAAAAATGTCATTTCTTTGATCCTTTTCTTCTCGTTGGATAGCCATGCAGTGGAAACATTCAGGTCGATGTTTTTCTTTCTCCAGGTGTTTTTCTACTTTAGGGTGGAGAACAGAGGGAGACTGTGGTCGTTCCGAATTTACAAAAATATCTGGCGAATGATGGCGCTTATTATGACCCATGATGGCTGGTTCTGAAATAAATCATAAAAGCAAAAATTGTTACTAGGTACTTTATTATGTCGTGACCCCCACAAGGGGTCAGAACCCATCATTTGAAAACACTGATCTAACTAATGGGCGTTTTCCACTTGCCGGCACGGCACCGGCCGCACGACACCGTGCACCGGCCCAAAGCAAAAATGTATGAATATACATATTATATACGCAGCTGACCCGGTGCTGGTAAGTGGAAAAAAGGCCATTAGAACAAATAATTATGTAAGTATATAAGTAAGTTTAAATTATCCTAATGGTTGAATTAAAAACAATGACAATTAAATACACCTATAGATAAAAATACTTAATTTTAAAACATCTGACGATCATTTCTCCCATGATACCTAGACCTACCTGAAACCCCGTTCTATAAATAAATAGGTATGGTATTTATTCGTCTTTAGGTACGAGTATATCGTGTTTAGGACGGAGCCAAACACACGAAATATCTTGAGTTGTGAGTCCGTAAAATGTGTCCCTGTCCCTGCTTTCGGTTGCATACAAAAGTTCTGTTTGTGCCACACGGAGCGCGGCGACGCAAAAGAGTTGACTGCTGACTAGGAATTCTGTATGAAACCGTCTGCAGCGACTTTACCAACTTATAACTCGAAAAATTACGTTCGTTCGGCCTCACTCTAAAAAAGTATAAAGTTATACTAAGTACATTGATATATTAAAAGGAGGAAGGACGCGCTAACATCGCAATCGGAAAACCAGAAACTCGCACATCTATGATCAGTGTCATCACAGTCGCAAACCTACAGTCACTGATAGACAAGGACTGAGATAAGAGCCGGCGCTGTCGTGCGAGCGAAATCGCGTTGGCTGCCGAATGTCGCCGAATGAACGCATCCACAAACATTGTATAATACAATGTTTGTGGATGCGTTCATAAAGCACTGTTTAGCTGCACTAGTCATTTTGAACTGTATTTATTACAAAAATAAAAACGAGTGTACTTTAAACCACACGAATGAAATAAAACTTCAAGTAAACGCATATTTGTATACTTACTTTTATTATCCATCTTGGCGACAATCTATGTAGTTGTAAAGTTTCAACACACTTTTGATTATGTTGACAAACAAAGTAGACGCGGAAACATGAATGGCGGCAAAATGACAAAACAACTTACTTCGTCTGGGTCGGCCGAGGCACGAACATCATTAAATTTCGGTTATGCAATCACCGCTCCGAACACACATCCCCTCTTCCGTAAGGAACCTTTAAATCGGATGACAAGGAACCGGCATAACATCATCCGATTTAAAGGTTCTAGGAACCGGTATTTAGAACCGGTACATCGGAACCCAAACCGGAACCGATACCGGAACCTGAACCGTACCGAAAAGAGGAACCTTTATAAGAACCTAAATGAAGAACCAGAACCGAAATTGGTACCGGTTTTCAATCCCTGGACAGGAATAGTGGAAATATTCCATTCCCGATACTTTTAGTGCAGCCCTCGTAACAGGTCAAGACTGAGAAGGTATGAGAAAGTTATCATGAGAGACTTGATTAACCACGCCAGGAATAAACCAAAGGAAAAGAAAATGCATGAAATCTTGGACGGAAAAACTGTAACCAAACGCATCAAGAATCACAGGATGTGCTATCTTGCACATGTGCACAGGCGCCGCGAACCACATCTGTTACATGCAGCAATGCAGTATAAGGTCAAATCCAAGAAAGTCGGCCGACCGATTTACACCTGGAATGACAACCTAAAGCAGGACATGAAGTACTTCGACATGGAAATCAACTTTTGGATGGACACGGCCGAAAATCGAGATAAGATCAGGAAGGCTGGTAGCGTGATTTATAAGAAATCAGAAACGGATAGTAGCGAGACCTCAGAGGAAGACATTGGAAACAGCAACGTGCAACACAGCGTAGCAGTGACACAGAAAAGACTCGAGAAAGCAACTGGACCTGAGCCAAACTGGCAACGACGTTGTTAAAAGATCCCATAGATAAATTACCCGTCTCTCCACTATTCCATTGCTTGCTCAAGGATGCATATCCGGTATGCTCTAATAATCCTTCCTATCCTAAGGGCACGTCTTCCTGACCATTACCGCGCCCCCCGGTCTACTCTTTGATATGCAATGGTCTCTGTAGTCCCATGAAACATGAGGCTCCAGGGACTAGTGCGAATCCTTGGGTTCATTCGAGCAATCGAGTCTGGTTTAACCACACTGGGGTCGGTGCATTTCATTCATCATTCATTAAAATTTTTTGAATTTGCTGCGTTTTCTCAGGTCACGTTTTCGTTTGCCAATAGAGTGGCAAACGAAATGGTATATTTTTGAAACCTCAGAATTAGGCTGCCTTTCCATCTGGAAAGTGTAAGGTCGCTAAGCGGAGAAGCTAAGGCTGTCTTTAAAAGATCGCTTTTAGCGGATAAGACCGCCCAGTGTGTCACCCCTCGTAACATTTCAACATTTATATCTGTAATTTTTATGGTGTAAAGTGGATCTACCTATCTTTAATATTATATTCTATTCTAAGCTACGAAACTATGTGTAGGTACTACACAAAAAGCATCAATTCCGCTATATATGCGCTTGTTAAGCACGTTCTTACTAATGTAGATAATATAACTCCTGTAGTAGCATTGTTTATGGACATGACGAAGGCGTTTGACTATGTTAGTCACAAAATACTCCTGAACAAATTGGAAAAATATGACTTCAACTTATTAAACCATACCTAATGAATCGGGAACAATTTACATGCAGAAAGAAAATCTGCCCTTAAAATAAAACAGAAATTACATATACTTCTGAATATCGCAAATACCTATTTGGGGTACCACGTGTGCTAGCACCGTTATTATTCATTAAATATATTAATGACATGCCTAAAATTATTTCTAATCCTTAAATATCTTATTTGCGGACGATAGCACAATATTATTCAGAAGCAAAAATGATGAGACATTCGAAAATGGCATAAATAATAACTTAAATGACATAAAAACCTGGCTTACTGAAAATAACCTAAAAAAATATATAGAAAAAACAACTTACATTTCATTTGGACAAAGAATAAACAATAAAAACTAGATATTAGATATGGTGACTAAAGTATATGCGAGACTGATTATACTAAATTCTTAGGTATCGATCGATAAGAAGATGAACTGGAAAACACATATTGAAAATGTATGCAAAAAACTTAGCCAATGTTCCTATGCCCTTTATAACTTAAGATAAATCTCAAATCAGTCAACATTGTTAATAGCGTACCACGGATATGTGTCCTAAACATTGCGATACGGACTTATGTTTTGGGGGAACTCGACTGATAGAGAATTGGCGTTCAAAGCACAAAAGAAATGCATAGGGCAATATGTGGCATTCAAAGCACAGACTGTTGTAAGCCACATTTCCAAAAGCTTCAGCTACTTACACTTCCCTGTCTTTACATTTACGAAGTAGGAAGCTATGTTAATGCAAATATGCACCTATATAACCACCCAAAGAGTTTACGACACAAAAATAAAAAATGCTCAACACCACATAAAAAAGCTATTTTCTACAAAAATCTTTTAGGTCTGGCACCAAAAATTTTCAATAAACTACCTAAACATATCATGGAAATTGAAGATATAGATCTATTTAAAACCAAAATACACGATTTTTTACGTTATTATCATATTAATGAGTATTTAAACGAAAGATGGCCTGCTACATCTGATATATTGTGAAAAATCATTTGTTAGTTATTATTTTAAACTTAATTACTATTGATTATTCTGAATTTAATTGTTGGTATGTATTATTTATTATTATTTAATTTAGTTATTATTGATTTATTTGAAATTATTTTTTAATGTTTTAGAATTATGATTTATTAAATTTAGTTGACATTATTGATAGTTTTTAATTTTATTACACTATTTGCATACCCATGTGATGGCAAAATATGGAGGACTTTATTATAAGGAAAAATATCTATGTTTCTCTTACCCATGTTTGCAAATAATTACATTATTTATGAATGATGTAAGATTTATGATTACTTCGTTTCATTTAACCCTTTTCGAGCAGAATGAAACCAAACAATGCTATGAAAATCAAACGATCCTATTGGATATACATCCGTCGCTACGCAGCTTAGCACATTTCTGGTGGAAAGGCTGCCTTAGGATAGTGAAAAACATTTGGAGTGGGCCTACCAGATGCGTATATCTTATGGTAGAATTCCACATACTAGTAAGACGATCAACAGTGTAAAAGAAAATAAAACAAATCCCTCACAAACAACGAACCCCTTTTTATTCAATCTTAAAGCATTTTTTTCGAAACCTAAATAAACATAAGCCATATAATCCATATCTATGGCATAAGCCATATCTATGGCAGTGAAGAGACGGCCAGTCCCAAAAAGATGCGTGGATCAGCACCAATTAGCTTAGCCAATTTTAAGTGAACTGAATGATCCATAACGTCATATTGTTTTTTTCTCCATCAAGATGCTTTGCAGTTGCATGGCGAATTTAAAGATACTGGCTCAACTACGGCTCGGGCTGGCACTTTGTCGAGCAAGGGTCGGGGGGAACGATTACGTCAGTGTCTTCGCGAGGTACCTCGGCGGCGAGGTAGTAATTTCGGTTTTTGTTTATGCACTGTACTAGTGGGCCTACTGCTTTCCTGGAGGAGGGTAATGGTGTCATCGGATTCAGTCAGAACATGCCTTGGACGGCGAACTGAGCTAACAGTAGACGGCCTATAACTGGTGGCCTTGTTTTGCTGCGTGCATTTAAAACGGAATGGAGTCTACCGAGAGCGAAAGCGGCACGCGAACGCGACTTCTTTATGTGCTCTGAGAAGGAAAGGTGCTCTTCGAGAGTCACACCTAGATATTTAGCTCGCTTCTCCCAAGGGATAGGCTCGCCGAACATGGTGAGCGGTCGGGGTGGGGACGGGGTTATGTCGCGGCTAGGATGGGGCCTCTCCCATCCTATCCGCGCAGGCGTTTTTCATAGCGCTCCTTCGATGCGATAGTGGAAGGTTCGGTTTGACCAGAAGTCTCGTAAGATGAGCACGAGACGATCGGGCACACCGAGTTTGTAGAGCTTATATAATAAGCAGTTGTGCCAGACCGAGTCGAACGCTTTCGCTTTGTCGAAGAATACAGCACCAGTCATAAAATTACGTTGGAAGCCAACGTATGTTTTCTACGATGTGATGGACCTGTTTACTTTTGGTGACAAGTGAGCAGGGAACATATACTCACCCACGGCGAACAAGTGAGTGAATGAGCGAGTGACAACCTACCTACAATCAGTGTTTTAAGATTATTTTTTACCCACAAACTTTTCAAGAATGTGATTTTGGAAAATCAATTTAAATGACGAAATGCATTCGAGTACTATCTTAGATATAATTCATCATTGATTAATTTATTTACAATCTCTGTTTATTTATTTACAAGACTGTCTATCTCAAAAACAAGGTATAGGTATTCCAACTTCATCTGTCACAATGACCGAATGAACGGTATGAACTGTAATCTTTAACATATCGTCGCCATTACATCGAAATTGCAACCGAAACTATAAATAATATTTATTTTTATTCAATCATAACCAAATGCTTTGATTAACTCTAGACTATCATCAAAAATCTAGTTAGAATTAATGCAGAATACTTAAAAATCATGAATACATCTCCTACAAACACTACTACCTAATCGGACAAATCTAACTTTAGGGGAGAAGCTTAGAATATAGAGAGAACCAGAAGCCGCGAACACGCCTAATACTGAAGCGTCAAAAACTACTCCTAAATAGAGTAGTTTGACGCGCAGCCGATCAGTTAGTCTGTGAACGTCGTATCGCGTAACGTGATTTACCGGTGTGCAATTTTATTTAATTATGTCGTCTTGTGTCGTTCATACCTGTAAAAATGCAGCGGGGCTAAAAAATAAACAGGATGGGATCACATTTCACGTGTAAATAGCGCATTCAAATATCGTCTTATTTAATTACTGAATAAATTGTTCAGTTTGTAATTGTTTCCCTTCTTTTTATTACCTACTGAGGGCATTTATTCGTTGTAGTGTAAAATTAATAACAACTTACACAAAAAAAAAAAAACCCGACTTGAAAAAAAAAGGTTATCAATGCAACCCGTATATGATTTTGTTAGAGCTGCATAACATTCATAATAGGTACTATGTTAGACTATTAGGATTTCTAGGGGGGGGGCGGCTGTGTGAAATTATGTATCTATGAAAAGACCAATTGTGATTTTATTATTTATATTATCTTACCAATACTCTCAACGTTTACCCCAAAACGGGTTCATAATGTCCGAGCTAGCAACATTACGCGGGTGGGAAGTGAGGCGGGCGCGGGACGCTTGTCTTGATTTTGGACACAGCGTGCGGCTTGCAATGACAGTTGAACGCGGATTCTAGTTCTTTCTATATTCCAAGGGGAGAAGCATTAATGATTTTAATGATTATTATTATGTAAATACATATTTTATGGTCGCGAATCATATTTTGATCAAGTATAACCTGACACTGACCTGCAAATTGCAAAAAACGTAAGAAAATAAAATATTTTTAACATTTACTCTTTAATACCTAAATAAAAATATTTAATCGTAATACTGCAAATATAAAATAATTGACAATATGTCAATTTTGACGAGTAACTACCAAAATAACTGCCAAAAAATAGCATAGGTTGTACGAGTATATATCTACTTAAAAATACCAACGATAGTACTTGGCTGAAAAAAGGTACTTTTATTTAAATCTAGAAAAGCGACGTTACCAGCTCGCGCGGGATGAACTGCATTTGCGAGGTGAGGTGGGCTGTGGTGAGATACTTGAGGCGTAGCGTTGGAGACGGTGGGAGGCGTCTTAGTTATATTATAAATATTTATGTCTTCGACGATAGCACTATAATGTTACTTACAATGTTCCTTAGTACGATTGGTTTCCTTTAATTGACCTAAAAGGTCAGCGGTAATTGATTGAACTAAAAGAACAGCGTAAAATGTTATAATAAAATGAGTCCGCATGTTGCCCCAATAGTTATTTATGAACAACTGTGGAACAAATGCCTTATTCTAAAACATATTTATAATGTGCATCCATTTGTGAAATTTCGTTTGTTGAAAGAAATTGGTACACTTGTAAAAATATTTATTAAGTATTTACCTCGTACTTTCACGTATTATTAAATCAGCTGAAACTAGCTTTTATTTTGCTAAGTTATTTAAAAAGTACCATCGAATCGAAGAGCAGAAGACTTTCTTCTAGAATTTTAAAACAATTAATTCATTGAAATTTAAAAATGAGAATCATCAATAAATATTTTGAATTCATAAAGTAGGACTAGTTCAGCACAGCGCTACATGGTCTCGGGAAATTCAGTCGCGGACTGAATGGGCTGAAAACACGGGTCATTTCGTTATTCTTGTTCCTCTAACTGTAAAAAAGTCCCGTTTGGAATAGCACTTATTTATATAAACGTTAACCTATGTATATTACCTTGATTACTCGTATCAAGTACCGTGATGGGACAGTGCCAAGACGTCATGTTCGGTAGCTGGTATGGTGATTGGTATATTACCGAACACTCGGCCGAGTGACGAGTGGCACTGTCTCGTCAACTCATCGCATAGGTGCTTCGCTTCGCTTGTTGCTTAGAGCGATGCTGCATGCAAGGTGTCACACTTTAGGGAATCAATGCAGTTTTTAAAGGCGCTGCGCGCCGCTCCACAGCGTCCCCACGTCTAAGCTAAGCTTCGCTTTGTATGCAAATTTAGGCGGGATCGTTTACTATGACCCACGGGCACGCTACGCACCAAAGCGTGGCTGGCAAACAAATGAACTGCTCAGAAACGTGGGAAACCTACGTAGCAGTGCTGCAGTGGTTCGTCGACGCAATTTATATTGCAATGGTCATACTGACAATTGGTGCACGACTACTTTAGTTTCGAAGTGAACAGGCGTATCGCGCATCGGCGGCGTTTCAACAAAAGGCAACATAAGCGTTTGATCACCTAGCACCTAGTATAGCATACATCCCCAATGCACTACAGGTCGAGCTAGGCTACCCACAAAAAAAAAACTTTAATCCAGACCTTGATCCATATGATGTTAGTAATACACACTACTTATAAGCTATGTTAGTAACAAGTGTAACTCAAAAGTTTAATTCTCATTATTCATTTTATTTCTCATTAATCTGTTGCACTCACCTGACGCGCCGGGTACATGCACATGTACATGCACCCAATTCGCCAGTATGGCGCAACATGGATATAGGATATCATATATCATATCACTGATGACCGTCAGAATGCCGTTGACGCTCCCACGCACACTGCGCATAATGGACGCAATCCTTTTTCGCAGGATGGTATTGAAACCATCAGTATGTGCTTCGGCAAACATTCCTGATGCACTACAGTAACGTGGAAGCCCCAACAGCATTCTGATGGCATTATTATACTAAACTCTGAGGGCGTTGTATGCCCTTTGCGTATATTGAACCCGCAGAGTGCACGTGTACAAGGATTGGCAAAAAGTCTTTAAAACGCCTTCGCTTCTGGTGTACAACGAGCAAACCTATTGTAACATATTGCATCGGACAGCCAACGCCCTTCGTTCTCTTTCCATGTCAGCATCATCTTTCAAGTCCAAAGCGAGGCACCTAGCGGTCCTAGCTTCGGCTTAAGTAGATCTAACCGTTTCACTGGATATATACCTGTCGACTACGTAACGCACGCCATGCTCATGAATCTGCCAGATTCATGAGCATGGCGTGCGTTGCGTAGTCGACATCTTGCTTTTGTTTTTTGATATGCCTACCGCATATCGTGTTCGCCGCGATTTTACAAGGTGCCTCTGTGTGAAGTGTGCGTTCAGACACGGCGGGAACCTCGCGATTCTTATGACATGAGCATCTTCATATTCAACTGCAAGAAATGACAGAACTAGTCTCCCCAACGGCGCTTAGAGCTAATTTTAGTTCTATCTATAAGACAATTGTTGCTAAGTAGTAACTGCCGCACGCATCATGCTGCGGTTATTGCGTGGATGAGTAGCCATCTTTACATACAAAGACCTCTCCGTGTCTCGGTAAGCACTTTAAAGGCTCTTACAGACTGGTGCGATATCGCGGGCGCAACAGGCATATTGCTGCCTGTCGCGCCCGCGATATTGCCTCAGTATGCAGGAGCCTTAAGCCGTTGGTCCCGGCTGTTATTTGTAGATCTTTGACAGTTGTTACGGGTCGTCAGAAGCTCGAAAGTCTGACAACCAGTCTTACCAAGGAGTGTCGTGTTTACCAAGGAGTGTCGTGTTACCCTGCAGTAACTGGGTTGTGGAGGTTAGATAGGCAGTCGCTCCTTTTAAAATATTCAGCTGCATCCGATTAGTCTGGAAACCGACTTCAACATAGTTGGGAAATGGCTAGGCAGATGTTGAATAAGACAATTTCGAGTTACAGCTATAGCCTTATGTAACGGGCACGCCCTTTATGCCTGGAGGCTTTTATTTAGGTATTAAGTTCTGTTTACGGGTTTATGTTGTAATTTGCTTGAGTACAGTTTTCATTGTTTTGTTGGTATATTGGCGAGTGCTACCTAACATATGGCAAGTAATTTAATTTAATGTTTTGTGTTTCGTAGAGTTAATTACTTTGCATACAATTTGTATAGAATCAAGTTTATACAGGTTGAAATTGAAAACTTGCGACAAACTGAAATGGGACGTCATTATTAACAACTTTTACTAAGGGACCAAAGCTGTAATCCCAAAAAAAAAATCTGCTTTTCCTACATTTTGATGAGGTATTGCGAACATAAATGTAGGGGACAGCAGTTTTTTTTTTTGGGATTGTAGCTTTGGTCCCTTAGTAAAAGTTGTTCATAATGATGAGTACAATCTCCCATTTCGATTTGTCGCATGTTTTCAATGTCACCCTGTATATCTAAACAGACAGGTGTGCTGCTCGGAAGTCTGTTGCGCCACTTCTTCTTCCCAGCTAAAGCACTAGGAAGTGGTGAAGGAAATTTTGACGTTCGAAAAGTGCTGATTCTCAGCCTAGTTTCAATAAATGACTTTTGATTTTGAATTTTTGAAAACCCAGGAAAATTAAAACAACAGTAATAACAATTTAACTTCATCTACCGTTAAGGTTTTTAATGGTAAATATTCGTAAATGATTTTATTAGAGTTATAGCCTAGCCCGATAGGGACGGTCTCGCCGACCCTAGCAGATACTGAAGGATCTCTTTGGCGGTGACTAGCGTGAGCTCTTTGTTGATAGCCTTCAGAACAGCTCGCAGTATGTCATCCACGATGCTGGAGTACTGGTCGGTATTTTGCAGGAACTGTACTAAAATAGCTCTAAAGTCCTCGGAATATTGGTTCATGTTCATCGAGAGCTGTAACATAGAAATAATTGGGGAAAAAATGATTTATTATTATTTTTTTTTTTTCATGGGTATATAAGACTGCTCCTCAGTTTTTTAACTAAGCACATTACGGTAACCTCACATCGAGTTTGACAAGGAGGCTGTCACACAGGTTACAGCCTCCTTGTCAAACTCGAGGTTACAAAATGAGTGAGACGACGCTGGACTATATTCTCAATCTATATTCATACCTATCTCATATTTACGACCGGAAAATGTACTTTTTATACAAGTAAATAAAAATTTAAAAAAAGAACGACGAAGAACAGCGGTATTAGTATTAGAACTAACGCTGCCATCTTGTTTTTATAATTACAATAAAAATAATACAATTGATGTGACAATTTCAAAAACGTTTACGAGATGGGGTCGTTGTTGGAAAACACTTTTGAAATAGTCTTTTTGCCATTGACATTGAGGCGCCAAAAGATTCTTGTAGCTTGTAAGTAGTTTGAATATTTACCTGAAGTTCACCTAGGTCTATGTCGATGTCAGCGGTGTCCACCTGGTACACCTGGTTTTGTCCCAATTGTGCTACCTTGGTACCAATGGCTGCCGAAAGTGCCAGGTTATGGAGCACTGCACTGTGCACAGAAAAAATAAAGGCATTTTAGAAACTGTAGTTTTACAAAGTGTTCATAAATAGTCTATATTGGTAAAAATAAAAATAATAAAGATTGTGTAAACTACTTATAGAATTATTCAACTACATAAATGAAATAAGAGATATTTTTTTACCTCAATTGGCCATTGACGCTCAAGGGTTGATTGGACAACACTGCTTCCAGCTCGAAATTAACTAGAAGCAAATAAATTAGCTGCTTTAATATGGTTGTTTACTCTTAATAACTGTTATAAACATTTGGAATAGGGACCTATGAAACTTTAATTTAATCTGCAAAAAAATCCAGTAATGGTGGTTAAGTAATTACGAAATCTACCAACCCGCACTGTGCCCGCGTGGTAGATTACGGCCCACTTCCTCTCGCCTGTCGCAGGAGTGGGGACATTATAGGCTGATTATGTTATGTAATTACGAAATACACTTATTATTACGTATTCAAGAAAATGCGCGACTAATTGCCAAACGTACCTAACTGCTAACTCAATATTTTGTTTTCTTCATCAGCATGTTAAGCTTGGGCTAACCGAAAATATAAGATTTTTTTACAATCTACCCTAGGTATTATCTCTTTGTCTACTGTCCTATCGCAGGTATGCTGAAAGAGATTTCTTTAGAAATAAGCTTACGTCACCGTTGTACGTATTTTTCTGTTCCTTTCTTCTTCTCTGTATAAATGTTTTGTGTACATAAACTGTTAAATAAATAAACAAAAGGTCAATAAATGCTTACCCTCGGCACTGACTTCTGGAATACTGACGTTAAAGTCGAGTCTAGCAGGATTCATTCGCACTTCGAGACCAGATATGGACAGGCTCTTGAGTCCCTGTACTAGAACGTTGTTCAAAATAAGGTTTCCCCTGAAATAAACAAAGAAATATTTTTTTTTTATGAACAAGAAAAATAACTCTTGACACAGAGAGAGATAGCGAGAGATCTGTGAGATAGCGTCAAGATCAAATCTACACGAAAGTGTAGATTTGAATTTGACGCTATCTCACTCGGCGCGGCGGCGGTGAGATAGCGTCAAATTCAAATCTACACTTTTGTGTAGGTTAAGCCTGTTTATTCAGTTATAAAAATTAATTTGTTATAACTGCAGCAAATAGTGCGCTTACATGGACAGCTAAAATTTCGCAATCCTTGTCAATATCTAAACAATCTTGATATTGCACAATTTATTGCCTTTGTAAGTGCATCTTTAATTTCTTCTTTATTCAATACTTACTGGAAGTTGACATCCGGCAGAACGATATTATACGGTCCCAGAGAAGGCAATTGAAGTGGGTTGACTTGAGGCACGTATTTGATGAAGCTTACAAAAGCACCAGCTTTGCGAGTGGCATGCTTGTCATCTGCGGTCAGTGGATAGTACTTCTGTGGCACAGTTCCAGTGCTTGTTTCGATGTGAAGAGGGCCGAGGTTTTCGTTCCCTTAAAAAAAGGCTCGTTAATTTAAATGTCAAAGAATATAGGTCAATTAGATCGTTTACAGGCAAAGCGTGAAAACTTATAAACTCTATACAAAAAATGGAGGCCAAAATACTGTACCTACCCCTAACAAACCCTAAACCTGCTCGAAAACATGAATATTTAACGTGAGCTGCACTTAAATAAACCAATAAATCCTACTAATATTATAAATGCGAAAGTTTGTAAGGATGGATGGATGGATGTTTGTTACTCTTTCACGCAAAAAGTACGACTTTAAAATTGCAGCTTCACTAATTAACGCTTTTCAACAGCTCATTTATGATAGCGTGCATGCAACGATATTTGTGGGTATTATAAATGACTGCATGAATCGACTAAATCGCCTGGCGGACGATGTTGAAGTAATAATATAAACAGACAAAGAGCAACGTTTCAAAGCATCACCAGAGATCAGCCTATTTTTGACGATTTCCCACATCTTACAGAAGATGATCTTATTTTGTTTGCCCTCAGTACATACGAAATCAAGCTAGCCCGCAGTTATTATGCTGAGCACCCAGTACAAGGCTTGTATAATATTGAAGTATACCGAGAGCGACAAATAAGGGGTCTTTTTTTTGGGTGGGATATTCTCAAAAAACTTCTCCCGCTCTAGGCGGAGCGGGAGGGTAAAACCCACCCGTGTTACTTCTGTTGCCTGTTGCCAGGGGCCTCGGTTTCCCTTCCGGACTTTCCCACGACCCCGGCAAAATAAGGGATCTTAGCGACTACATTGCAGAGCAAGAAGTTTGGTTATTACGTGTCCGACTACAGTCTAGACACGTAAGGTCTAGGATTTATTATTCATATATATATTAAAGGACAAATGAACAGACGAGAAGCTATCGCCCTTTACTATTGTTCATGCCTGAGTGGAAGGCGCCCGGTTGGATGCTGAGCATATGTGCGTGATGTGGTAATTAGGCTGGGCAAGAAATCAAACCGAGGGGATTCAGAGGAATTAAGTGCGATATAGAACATGATCACTATTATTTTAGTAATTAGCCCGCAGCTTAGCTCGCGTGGTTTGTCGATAAAAAGTATCCTATTTTGGTCTCCGTCCCTCTAGCTATCTGTGCACGAAAGCGACGCAATCTCTAGCGGCGCCGCACCACTGTTTAGATTAAAATTGTATTTACCATATAAGTTAGATTTAAGTACCTATATTATGGAAAGCGACGGAGCCGCGTGCCTGGCGACAAGTCAAAACCTGTTCACGCTGCTCCGCCACTTCGCGCGTTGCCATTGGTCGGCGGGCAAGAGCAAAAATAAATATGGCCGATTCGCGCCCCCCGCGGGGCTCCATTACTAAAGTCGCTTATCCCTATTAACATTGTCGTATATGTTTTTTTGCCATTTTCTTTTTATTTCATTAATCACTCTTAAAAAGTTCCTTGTTTTAGTGGAGTCAAGAACATTTATTAAAATTCTGTTGATTTTTGACAATCTAATTTCTATATGAAAAAACATTGCAATTCAAACTTTGAGACGCTCTCTTGTAATGTTGCTGATTTTCACATCCGACAATGTTAATAGGGATAGGCGAAGTTGTTAAAATAGTTTCCGTTCAACACCATCCACAATATACAGTCCACTCGCGCACACTATCTCTATGCAAAAAACCTAATGAATCCATTGTTTCGTATTGTAAAACATAGTAAGGTAATTGTACATACTAATAACGTAATTTATGCATTATAATATAATAAACTAGCTTTTGCCCGTGGCTTCACCCGCGTGGATGTCGGAAAATATCCTACGGGAACGTACTATCGGAATTAAGGCGCTGACAAGACCCAATTGACCAAAATAGGCTTCTCTTAAGAAAAAAAATTGCCAAATCTGTTTAATTTGTGGTAGCGGAAAAAATATATGTTAATTTTGAACATATTTCCCAAAACTTGGTTGTTACCAAAACACGTTTTGAAAAAAAAATCTCGATACAAACTAACGTTAAACTAACCTCTTACCTTGAGTTCTAATCCAAAATATCTGCATAAAATATCAACATACGTTACGTATTTAATTAATAACAAGAACGTCTTATTTGAATGCAGAACTTAGTTGTTTTTTATTTTCGATTACTCAACTCAATTCAACTCAATAAATAGAGAATTGCTTCATATTTTTCAATAAATTAAAAGCGTTGTGTCATCGCGCTTCTCTTTCTTTTCTATGGAATTTGACAGTGACCGCGGTTTAGGTGTTGTCAGCGTCTTAAAAGGAAACGATTGCATACCTCAAAGCTGAGCGCTGCGCTCGCCGCGTCAACCATAATTATTTAGTTACGCGTAATTTTTTATCTGTGATATCTTTTAAAGCATTCATTTAAATGATATGACGTAAAGGCATATATCTAAATTAATCAATTTTTTTTTCTCTAATTAGCTAAATCTAATTTAAGCCTTCCAAATGTAAATTTGGGTTGCGAGAGATAGAATTGTAAGGTTATATGTATTCGGGTGTGGAGATAAGGCCGAGTGAGCAGAAACTCAAAGCAATGCGTGATGTAAGAGCTCCAACCTCGGCAAAAGAAGTGAAACAAGTACTTGGTCTATTCTCGTACTATAGAAAGTTCGTACCTGACTTGGCCAACATTATCGCTCACAAAATTACTAAAGAAGGGGGTGAAATTCCATTGGAATAATGAGCACCAAGATGCGTTTGATTGTATTAAGAGATTAATGTGTAGTGAGCCAATTTTTTCATATTTTTCGGCGGATGAATCACTTACTACGAGGTTATACAGGGTGTTTGGTAGATGGGTGCAAAGCCTGAAGGGGGTGATATCTTAGACCATTTAGAACGTATTAAGCTAAACTTGTCTTAGACGAAGTCTGTTCCTTGCATTTTTTTTGAAACTCTAAGGTTTTTAACAATAAAACCCATTTTTTTTTCCATTAATTGTTAATAGTGTCCAGTAAAAGCTGTTATGTTATTATTTTTAGTTATTTTTTATTTATGTAATGTGTGATTACTCAAACAAAATAAATCCTAAGCATCTGTGTCATCAGAGAAACATTCTACGCCATATTTAAGTTTAAGAAACTTTTAAAAATCAAGAAAATGTTTTGTTTACAGCATAATAAAAAAAATAAAAAAAATGCCTCAGTCGTTCAAACCTTTTTAAAAACATGTTTGGTTATTGCCCTTTCTTTTGAGGTACTACTTACGTAGATATCTCATTAGCTCTTGGAATTAGGATGTGTACAAAGCAAATTGAGTATGAAAATTGTTATTTCGAACAGATCAATAAAACAACATTTTTGTTAAAATAATTTATTGTTCACGTTCAAAATGTTGACCGCGGTTTCTTATACAAGCGCGTGCCCGTCATCTCACTTCTGTAGTGGTGATTTTTAATTTCATCTCCTGCTTCATGACTTGAAAAGCCATTTGGATTGTTTCTATTAATTCTTTTCTAGTTGAAATTTCAACGTGCGTGTAGACGAGCTCCTTGGCCCGTCCCCAATCAAAAAAATCCACAGGAGTTAAATCGGGTGATCGAGGTGGCCAAGGGATGGGCCCGCTCTGCCAATCCAGCTATCTAGGAAACAATTATTTAAATGTTCTCTCACGTTCAGGGTCCAGTGAGCTGGACAACCATCTTGTTGAAAATAATTGGTCTTCTCATTGCCAATATTGGTATTTCAGTCTCGTGCAGAAGCTCTGGGAGATAGTTTTGGAGGAAATCCAGGTAATTTTCTCCATTTAAATTATCTGGCAGGAAGTGGGGACCAATCAACATTCGGCCGATTACTCCTGCCCACACGTTAACTGAAAATTTCCTTTGGAACGACACTTGCTTCTTCCAGTGTGGATTGTTGTCCTTGTCGGTCCATCGATGAAGATTATGAAAATTAGTAATTCCTTCTTTCGAAAATTTTGACTCATCGGTCCACAAGATTGATTTTAAAAACCATGCATCTTCAATGTCACTATTTAATAAAAAGCGACAGAACTGAATCCTTCGTGGGGAATCTTCATTTTCCAAACCTTGTACACCCGTGCCGTGGAAAGGATATTTGTTTTCTCGGTGCATCGTATTCCACACCTTCCATACCGAAATGTTGAGGTTTCGAGCTACTACTCTGACGCTCGTAGTAGGATCTGCATCAAAAGCTGCAATAATGTCTTCCTCGAAACTTGGGTGATGTCTTCCCGGGTTGAGTCCAGATTCCGCGTGATGGATTCCAACTTCAGAAAGCCGACGAAATGTGTTGTAAAACACTCTGACATTAGGTAATCTGCGATTCGGATATCTCTCTTGGTACATTCGTCGCGCCAAAGATCCATTACCTTATCCACAAATAAAAAAAATCTACTCCAATTATTAGAACAGGGTCATTTTTATAAAGCGACTAAAATAAAAAGAAGGCTGTAATGCGTTGTTCTAACACTGAACAAGCGGCCATTGAAGTTGGCCGTATTGTACTTTGAGCGTTGAATGAAGTTTTTAGAAAAAGTAAATCAAAATCACACATTGCTTGCTATAATCAGTCATAAAAATAACAATAACTAATCAATAAACTTTTTTACTTACCGAAAATACGATATCCCATCCTTTTTTAACCTTCTTGACGTAATATTTTTACAATTTCTCACAGAACACTTCGCCATTTTAACGACTGCTCCCAGACGCGAGTGACGCGAGACTATTTGAAATGAGTGCACAATTTAAAATGTTGCGCTCATTTTTTGCGGACGTTTTTTAGACGTTGAGTGTGCATCTTGGGTTTTTTGTATATCAATGGTTCTAAATGGTCTAAGATATCACCCCCTGCAGGCTTTGCACCCATCTACCAAACACCCTTACATTTTCAAGTACCTAGTTACGGACCATCGAGCATTATGTTGGTTGCAGTCGAAGAGAGATATGTATGGTCGATTAGCACGATGGGTTTTGGCTATTCAAGAATGGGATTTTGATATTGTTCATTGTGCAGGGAAGAACAATGTCGTAGTGGATTTTTTGAGTAGAAATCCATTAATAGAGACCTCAGATCAACAGATACAGCCCAATTTAGAATCTGTTGATGGTTTAGAGGTTTTCAGCATAAATATAGATTCTTGGAGAGCAGACGAACGATCCTTTTTTTTATAGATGGATTTCGCGAATACGTGAGCGTCCGGATGTAGCTCATGGTGGCTTCTCTTTGAGAAATGATTTCTTGTATTTTATCCGTTTTAGAAAGACACCACAGTATTCAAACTTCTATACAGTAATTATAGGACTAAACCGCATCAATAAATAACAAAATCATTCTTGACCGCGGACCAGTACGTTCCATATAAAATTGTCCATTCTCCTTTGACAGCTACGACACAGCAGATATTCGTAGCGCCGTAGCTACGAATATCTGGTACGTCGTAGCTGGTGTAACCGTGCGGTAGGCTCTACAACCCGACGTCGTAGCAACTAGCAACCCATTTTTGTTACACGTATCCTTGAATGAATTGAAAAATGACATAGTTCTAAGTACGAATAACATTGATTACTATGTTTTTATTGCATTTTTTTTATAAACGAGTAGATCTTTGGCAGTCGTTACGGATAGTCTGAAGCCGGAAAGTCTGACAACCAGTCTTACGAAGGGGTATCGTGTTACCCAGTTACTAGGATGTGGAGGAGATATAATGAGTCGATCCACGATCATACTGGTGTTAAGCTACATCCAGATAGGCTGGAAGCCAACCATAACATAGTTGGAAAAAGACAGATGATGACCTTATTACCCAGTTAGAATAATGTTACTCACATGCTTGAACTGAGTACACGGCGCAGAGTGCTGCAATCAGAAGTCCTCTCATGTTTGCCGACTGCCAATAATTCTAATCAACTGCGTGAAAAAAGCAATAGGATGGAAATATATAACGATATATTCAATAATTTCCGTGTTGTCAGCATTAGTCACAAGAAATTGATTTTACGGCGGTTAGGAATTACAAAACATTATTGAGCCCATAACTAATATTTTCTTGTACTCTTGTTATTCGTACATGGGATCCTGAAGTAAGTAATGTTTTCACGACATTATTATTTTATACGTTTGGGTATTTTTGATACTGCGAAGTTTTTGCTGACCCTGGTCTGGAGGTCTACTCAACAAAAATAAAACCAGTGTGAAACAGGTTTTGTTATTCGCACGGGAATAGTAGATTATGTCTTATGGGACCAAAATAATGTATTGAGGGTGAGAGCGATTGTTTGAATCCACAGCGAAGCCTAGTATTCTAGAGTAGAATAAGCGTAGCGAGGGAATCAAAGTACGTCGCTTGAGGTTAAATAATGTTGGTACCGTGTGGCACACTCTGCTGTCATCCCTCTCTATGAGAAAATATATAAAAGATACTTTTAGTAGTGACGAATTTACATAACCAAATTACAAATTTATATTAATATGAAATTAAAATTGTCTGTAATATTTTGACAAAAACTAACGAAAAAACGAATAAGAAGTTCCCGCGTATTTTTTTTTATTTGGTCAACCTGTGGTGCGTCGTCTGGCGCGCTTTTTTTGATACCGGCCAGGACTTGAAGCGAATTGCGTTCAAACTTTTGAATTAAATAGTGTTCCAAATTCAAAAGTCGTTTCGTCACTGTTATTAAGTGCGTTAGAATGACCCATATTGCTCGCACTTATCGAGGAACCCTTCGCCTCTTTTCGAATAGATGGGATGAAAACCAGCTTGTTCTCATTGTATTTTTGAGGGGTAGGTAACTTTAGGGCTTTTTTTGGAAAGTACCTACCTGCACGCAAAGTGGAACAGTGAAATGAAGAATCAGACGCATGCTATTTCCAAGGATTGCATGCGTCTGACCCGTTAGGTCAAATAACTGACCGGTCAAATATAAACCATATAGTTTTTATACTTTTGGGTTATCTTAAATTTTAATAAACCGTGAAAATACCGTTATGCGTATGTACATAATATCACTATATAACATAATAGAACTAAAACAATCCCACACAATTTGGATACACAAGTTAGTGATGGAAAAGTTTTTTTTTTATTAGGTAGTAAAATGGTAACTTTAATGGCTGCTTTTGCATGATCAATGGAAGTGCAGCCATGATGTGGTCACGACCAATTTACAAAGGACAATATCAAAATCTATCTAATGAATAAATCAACCAAAGCAACTTTTCTAAATATGTCAGTGAATAGAATGCTGAATGCTGCCATGTCTGAAACGAGAAAATTAATGAAAAACGAGGTGTTGGTATACCTACATAACGGTGTTTAATTAAAGTCATTTTATTTCGTAAAAAACTATTCACTATAAAATCACGCTTGTATTCTCCGAAGTGAAGGAATTAGACACTCGAATACATTAATAAATCGCTTTATTGATACTTTTCACCATAAATTGTAACACGAGACCACCACGTCGTTTTGTTTTTTCCAAGAAACCCCAAAAATTATTTTTCTTTCCCCCGCCTTTTTGTCACCTTTCTGTCATCCCCGTGTTACCAACATTAAAAAAAGATCAACTATTTAAAATAACAATGTTGCAACCCACAAATAATATTAGTTAAACAGTCGATTATTGTGTATGCTAACATTCGGCTAATCCTGACGTCAAACGCGGCCTCGCGTTTAACAAAAGTAAAAAAAAAACATCATAGGAAAACAAACATTACAACATCTTACTATTAATTAAGTACTAATTCACACTTAAATTTTTAATGTCGTCTGCAGACCTTCTTACCTGTAGAGACTCACTCTTATTACTAAACATCGACTACAAGTACTCTCACTTGTAGCGACTCACTCTTATTACTAAACATCGACTACAAGTACTTTCACTTGTAGTGACTCACTCTTATAACTAAACATCGACTGCAAGTACTCTCACTTGTAGTGACTCACTCTTATAACTAAACATCGACTACAAGCACTCTCACTTGTAGTGACTCACTCTTATAACTAAACATCGACTACAAATACTCTCACTTGTAGTGACTCACTCTTATAACTAAACATCGACTACCAGTACTCTCACTTGTAGTGACTCACTCTTATAAATAAACATCGACTACAAGTACTCTCACTTGTAGTGACTCACTTTTATCTCCAATCTCTAACATCGTTTATTATTATGCGTTTATGCACGCCTGTAACGACTCACTAATCATCGATAACATCGTTTATCATCATTATCATCATATTCTCTATTTACTACATATCACTTATTATTGACTACTATAGCAACAAGTTACTTCACTTTCATTCATTCGCAAATTACCATTATTTAATAAGAAATAACGAACATTCTTTTAAACTCTTTTTGCATTTAATAAATCAATACTTTTCTCTCTATTCATAAAATACAAGTCATTAGATACCGCTTAAATAATTATCTTAGTACAGTTCTCTAAGTAGGCATAAATCTAATGATTAATATTATTTTACTGTATTATTTGCTCTTAGGATTAAATGTTCCCCAAGTGGAACTTCGTTTTCAAATTAATTATATTACATGACCATAATAGCAATATTGCCAAATCACAATTCTTACATTCACTGTTAATCTGAAATAACCTTAATTCAATACTACAACAATAATTATTACTGACTCTTACTCTGAATCACTCGACATCGCATCATGATTAAAAACAAGCCAAGGGTGTAACCTATCGACAGCATAAACCGACCTATATGGTTTGCAACCTTCTTTCCTAGTAATAGGAGTGTCCTCTATTTCATAGCGATCGTTGCCTATTGTTTTAGAGATTCTGTATGGCCCTACACATTTTGGTATTAGTTTACGACTGTGTCCAGGGTCTGTACGAATGTCTTTTTCTACACGAACTAAATCTCCTACTTTATACTCGGTAGGTTTTTTATGCGACTTATCAAAGCGGTCTTTTTGTTCTTGTTGACTTATTTGAATTCGCGAGTCTGCTTCCGATCTAATTTCATCACGATCTAACAGGGTATGAGATTCCGCGACAAGTGGATTCATGAAACCATCCGAAACGCCGGTGGTTTGAACTCCAAACAACACTTCAGAAGGAGTACGACCAGTGGATTTGTTTATAGTATTGTTCAAAGACCATTGTATCTGGGGTAAACACAAATCCCACTCATTTTCTTGTTTATTATGATTGGCAGCCGTTATTGCATCAACAATAGTCCGATTGTACCTCTCGACCTGACCATTGGCCCTGGGAGACGCAACCGCATTTAAGATATGTTTAATGCCTCTTTTATTAATAAAATCTGAAAACTCTTTGCTCGTAAAACTAGTGCCGCGATCGGATATCAGACGACGTGGCACTCCAAATAGAGAGAAATATTCCGTAAATACCTGAACACTAGTACTACTTTTGACATTTTTTACTGGCTTTATATAAATAAATTTTGTGTAGGCATCAATGATCACTAAAATATGACAATTCTTCGTTTTGCTAATGGGAAAGGGACCACAGTGATCGGTATGAAGTGTATCAAACGGTTTATTAATTTTTGGGATTGGATGAAGCTCCCCTTCTTTAGCTCCAGCTGGCAACTTATTGTGAGCACAATTTAAGCAAGAATTACAATATTTTTTAATAAAACGTCTCATTTTTTTAAACCAGTAAATCTGATTAATTCTGCTGTAAGTCTTATCAAAACCGAAATGGCCAACATCATCGTGATTCATACGAACTATTTGCCATCTGACTGATTTTGGAACTACCCACTTTAAATTGATTACATCATTTTTATCACTAGTTATTCTGTACAAGCGGCCATTTTTGACAGTATAGTTCTTATGAATCTCGACAATGTCGTTTGTTTCTGAATCATTCAAAATGTTGATTATCCTTTGTATTTCTGAATCCTGTTCCTGCACTGTGCGCAACCACGCATCGTCATCTATTTTTAAAACATCAACCACCTTTACACTTGGGTTGCGTGACAGTGCATCAACATGACTCATCTTGTTACCATCGCGATGTTCTACAATAAAATCATACTCCTGCATTAATATGTACCAACGTGCTACTCTCGGTATTAAATCCTTTTTTGTCATAGTGCTGCGTATAGCGGCACAATCAGTGACAACTTTAAACGATTTACCCAAAACATAAACTCTAAATCTATTCAAAGCACAAACTACCGCCAAAGTTTCCAACTCATACGAGTGTAGTTTGCTTTCATCTAGTGTCGTTTGACGACTATAATAAGCTATAGGGTGGAATACTTTATCTGAATTCACTCGTTGTAGCAAAATTGCTCCTATACCGATTTTACTAGCGTCAGTGTGAATTTCTAATTCAGCCTCAGGGTCATATAGTGTCAAAACAGGTCGGGTGATCAATTTACCTTTTAATTCATTAAATGCTTTTATTTGAGGTTCATTAAAACACCATGAAATATTTTTCTTTGTAAGAATTGTTAGAGGTTTTGCTATTATCGAATAGTTTTGAATAAACCGTCGAAAATAACTTGTAAGGCCAACAAATTGTCGAACCTCGTGAACATTTTTAGGTTGAGGGAAGTCTACTACAGCTTGAATTTTGGCTGCCCCGGGTCGGATGCCATTGGAACTAATCTCGTAGCCCAAATAATCTATACGAGTCTGAAAGAAATCGCACTTTTTAAGATTTAATGTTAGATGAGCAGACCTTAATAATTGAAAAACCTTTTCCAGCTTATCTAAGCCCTCTTCAATTGAACGTGATATCACTAATAGATCATCCATATAAGCCAATGCCAAGTTTTGCTTACCCTTAAGCATACAATTAATCGTCCTTTGAAATACACCAGGTGCATTGGCAAGTCCAAAAGGCATTCTTTCAAACTCATACAAACCATCTGGTGTTACAAATGCAGTAAATCGCTTACTAGCTTCACTCATGGGAACCTGATAGTACCCTGACATGAGGTCAAGACTTATAAAAAACTTGTTGCCTCCCAATCTGTCTAGTTGGTCTTCGATGCGAGGCAACGGATATTTATCTTTTAACGTTTTTCTATTTAAGGCCCTATAATCTATACATAGCCGTTTATCCCCATTTTTCTTACTGACTAAGATAACAGGACTCGAATAATCTGAAGTGCTTTCGCGAATTATACCGTTTAATAATAATTCTTCAATAATTTTATTTAGGTTGTCACGCTCACTGTGTGAAATTCTATACGGATTATATACTACTGGTCTATTGTCTGTCAGCGTAATATCCATTTTTGCTAGATTCGTTTTTCCTAGCTCTCCTAAGTTCATTGCAAAACAATCCCTATACTTTTTTAACAAATCAAATAACTTTACTTTTTGTTGTTCTGTTACTTCCGTACTAATTTTTATATCCGATAAAGGTAACTCAGGTAACTCTTTGTAATTTTTAGTTTCCATTGTTAAACCTATATATTCTTTATTTATTTCTTGATATTGTTGACACCGAGCTAATAAAGTTCCTTTCTTAATATGTAAATCGTTAGATGATAAATTTGCTAGCATTAAATATCCTTTACCTGCTACATACTCAAAAACCCCAGACAAAACAGCATATTCATTCTGTGGTAAAATCCGAAGACTGTATTGTACCCACAAGCCGCCACTATATGTGTCATTGGTAATAGCATCTACTGGCATTACTGTTTTGGGTTTTATAACTTTGTCACCATCTGCATATACCTTAGTCTTAAACACATCATCATCAAAATCTGGTGTATGCATAAATACTAATTCATCTGTTGTTTTTAAAATAATAACGTTAGGTTTTTCCGTAAAAGACTGCCCTACTAAAATTGCTGTCTGTAAATAATGATCATCTACGACTAGAACTTCCGTTTCAGCTTTAACTGAACCAATTTCTAAAATTGCTATAAACTTTCCCAATGGCTTCACAGCGGAATTTCCGAATCCCTGTAAAATGGGTAAACTTTCTATATCCCAATCATGGACTATTACATTTGCATTTGATTCTCTTATAAGAGTACATTTACTACCAAAGTCAACGTATCCTTGCAGGATAACGTTATTTATTTTGACATCTTTATAATATTTTGAATTTGCGGATTCACTGTTAGTAATGCACAAGATAGTTTTATTTTGGTCAGTAATGGTATTCGTTTTAATTAAATCGTCACTGTTATTTACGTTTCTTCTACGACAGTCTTTAGTATCATGTCCCAATTTAAAGCAAAAGTTACACCGCTTAATGGGTTGGTTACATTTTAAACTTATATGCCCTAGCTCGTTGCAATTAAAACATCGAATGTTATCATTTGTACTGGTTTTTGTTTGCTCTTTAAATACCTTATTGGAATTCTTAGGTGGCGCGATATTCCGGTTACGGAAGTTAGAAGTAAGTGTATTATTGTCATGTTGGGACACTGTCCGCAAGTAATTTAGGATTTGTTCCGGTTCATTAAACATGCAGGTCCCTGCTCCCATTCGTACAAATTTGTCGTCAATGCCGTGTATTAGACAGCCAACTGCTTTATTGCCAGTTATCTCACATTTATTTATAAGTGCCATTTTGTCATAATAATAATGTTCTAAAGACTGACCAAACTTACATCTAAGCCTTAGCATTGATGTCAACAGGTCTCCATAATTTTCGTTGGAAGGAAAAGCCTGTTTTAATTTTTGAACCCACTCATTCCAATTAAATAGTACCGAGGGTAAACCCTGGTACCACTTCTTGGCTAAACCACTTAATTTGGGAAGGGCATAGTGACATATTTGACGATCATTCCAAGAGTAAATCTGCGCACATTCACTGACCTTGTTAATCCAAGTTTCTATTGTTTGGCTATTATCACTTGGGTCGAATTCGGGTACAACACTAAAAGCAACCGGAAAGTTGTTTTGAGCCCAGAAATTGGAGACTGGTTGTGCCACAGAATTACCGATGGGGTTATTCATATTTAATGGAATATTGTTCAATAAATTATTATTATTTAATAAATCAGGAGTAGTCTCATTAATTACTGCACGTAATGGTGTGGAGGAAGTCAACGGAGGGGTTTTAGTTGATTCACGAGTAGGACTATTTCGAGAAGATCCTATGTCATGAAGTTTAGAACGCCTTTGTTTCCTAGTTCTCTTACTATGTTGCCTATGGCTACTGCTATGCTTTTTATGACGATGTCGCTTTCTACTATGCCGCGACCTGTGGTGGTGATCATCACTATCACTACTATAAACAGACGAACTATCACTACTTGAGTCACGTCGCCTTCGCTTACAATTACCCATTATCGCGTTAACCGATTTAGAGTGATTCAAAATAAAATCCAAATTATTTAAATACACCAACAACAAATCTAGATAACTAGATACATAGTAATAATATTAATAAGTATTCACTATTTTATAGTTATCTAACAATAGAAAATAATATATTCAACTGAAGTTCATTTGTAGTTCAAGTTATTCAAATAACCATTTATGCACTTCAACCAGCAACCAGATATTTCAAACGATGGGTAATACTTAAAATAATAATACCATCACAATTATGGACTATTCAAAGTCCATTTTATACATGCATTCGCTTCAGTAACCAATTAATAAACGAAATTGTCTTTGATTAGGTACATCAACATGTAAATAAACAACCAAAACTGGTATCACTTTCACTAGGTATGTACTCCCCAACGATCACTAATAATGTTATTTCTCTAAATGTTTGAGCCTTGTTTCTTTTTTTCAAGCACACGCGTGCTTGCTTATGCTCGTTTTAGAACAACAAGGTCGTCGCAAAATCACGACGAAACGAAGTAATACGTTCAGATCTGACCTTGTTCCAGGAAACCGCAGCATCAGGCACGTAGATAAACTTTAGCACACTTCTGACTTGAAGGAATTAGACACTCGAATACATTAATAAATCGCTTTATTGATACTTTTCACCATAAATTGTAACACGAGACCACCACGTCGTTTTGTTTTTTCCAAGAAACCCCAAAAATTATTTTTCTTTCCCCCGCCTTTTTGTCACCTTTCTGTCATCCCCGTGTTACCAACATTAAAAAAAGATCAACTATTTAAAATAACAATGTTGCAACCCACAAATAATATTAGTTAAACAGTCGATTATTGTGTATGCTAACAGAAGGGTTAGCAGAGGTTTACTTATAATACACCCACATGTCGCCAGTTGAAATTATGTTTAAGTTCCATGTACTAGTCCCACCACTAGCTTATGCCTGCGGTGTCGCCCGCGTGGTTGTCGGAAATATCCCACGGGAACGTACTACCAAGATAAAAGTATACATAATCAGTCTATAATGTTTCCACTGCTGGGACACAGGCCTCCTCTCTTTGAGAGGGAGTGGGCCGTAATCCACCACGCGGGCCTAGTGCGGGTTGGTAGATATCACAATGTGTTCGAATTTTTGGTTCTAGGACCTGCCGGTTTCTTCACGATGTTTTCCTTCACCGTTTTGAGAGCAGTGGTGATGAAATAATTTACATAAAGTAAAGCACCTGTCTGGGTTCGAATCTACGATCTACAACTCGTAAGTCCGTTACAACTGGGCCACCACTGCTCTCTTAACATGCTGATGCCGTAGTAGATATTTGTTAATAATGAATAGTTTAAAAATTCCTAAAACTTTGGCAAAGACAACTAATCAAACATCTTATTTTTTTGTGTCTTTTGCTTTTACTTCATAAAACATGTTGTATAGTGCAGTACAAACTACTAAGAAAATATCCTTGTCTTGGTAATTGCCTTAACCTGGGATTTTTCATAAAAAAAAACTAAAAATCGATATAACTCAAAAACTACACACACTACTACTACACTTTGGTTGAACATTTGGTGGCTTAACTTGTTGCATTTTAACCCTACTATGGGTACTATGGGTATACGTCCTGCAAGGAATACGTCGAGTTACTCGTAACACTGTATAGTTTTATCTAGTAATATGGCTTATATCCAATACAAGAATAGAAAAGGAAAGTGAAATAACAATTCTAGATAGGCTCAAAGATATCCTACATAATTATTATAAAACACAGTCCCCCCCACCGCATCAGTCTGTCTATCTGTCGGAACGCGATAAACTCAAAAACTACTGCACGGATTTTCAAACCAATGGACGGAGTGACTCACGAGGAAGGTTTATGTGTTCATTAAGGATTTTTAAAAATTGGCTGCAATGACGGTTTTGTAAGGTTTGCCCTTCTTAACAAAACTAGGGACATCAGTTATTCGGTAGCGGTCATTGCCTAGGACTTCAGTGACTTTGTAAGGAGCCACAAATTTCGACAAAAGCTTTGTACTTTTCTTATCATTATCAAAATTATTTCGAGAAATTTTAACTACGAGTAAATCACCGATCTTATACTTAGATGCGGGCATACGATTTGCGGCATGTCTATTTTTTTGTTTCTTTTGGTCATTTTCTATATTATTACTAATTTGTTGCCTGACTTGTTGTAACTCTATATTACTACTTGCATGATTTATGCCTACTAACAGTAGAATTGAAACTTTCAACAACCTCTTGTATCTAGATGTACTGACGTATGAACATTTATATCTGTTAGACAGTAATTTATATTTGTCCTTTGACTACAAAATTTATAATAAACGAACTGGCCTAGTAAGTAACCATGGAATGTATACAATATTTAAGGACATAGATAATTTAATAATTGACATACAATATAATAATAGTATAAGTGATATAACTGATATAACCATTGGTTGACCATTGATTTGACAAATAAGGACACTTTTTTTCTTAACTAATTATTTATGTATATTACATCAGAACATTGTTGGTCTCATTAATAAATCTGACGCTCTCTCAGTCTGTTTATGTGAACTTTCAGAACGAGATGTTGATGTAGATGTAATATGCATTTCAGAGCATTTTATGATGGCTGGCTGTGAGAATCAGTTACATCTACCTAATTATAGTTTAGCTGCCTGTTATGGTAGACAGACAAGTAAGCGAAGCGGTGCATGTATACTTGTTAAATATGGTATACAATGGAAGGGATTGGCCAATGTAGCAAACATGTCCTCGCAGAGTATATTCGAGTGTTGTGCAGGTAAATTGACGGACTATAACATTATAATTGTGGCTATTTATAGAGTACCTAACTCAAATAATATCAATGAGTTTTTTGATAAACTGGAAACTCTTAAAATATTTATCCAAACAGTGATGTAAGAATATAGTTTTAGCTGGTGATTACAACATTAACATTTTGAAGAGAAGTAAACTGTCAGCCGAATTCGAGTCTATTCTTTTGAATTTTAATTTACAACTAGCTTTGAGACAACCTACTCGGGCTGCGAGCCAAACATGCATAGATAATAATTTTGCGCATAATTTTAACAAGCGTCGTTGTAGATCAGAAGTATTGGAGTTCGCGCTATCCGATCACACAGCACAACTGTTAAAGATATTACAAAAAAAGGATATTCTTAAGTATTATCGCAAAAGTGAGATTTCGTAAAAATAAAAGTATAAATTTGGCTAAAGATGAGATGAGAACTGGACCTTATTCAAGGCTGCAAGGAAAAGATGCAATCAGATGATACGTAATGCTAAACGCCGCCATATTCTGGACACTATCAATTCTTCCTCTTCTGCCGATATTTGGAAATTTCTTGGAACTCTAGGTATCGGCAAACCGTGACACTTTGACCTTCCTAGTTCAATTGACTTACACGATCTAAACCGTCATTTCTCCACTGTGTCTGCCATGGATCGTCTAAGCAAGCAACAAACGCTATCTTTAATATCTGGTCTAACGCGTCCTCGGATTAATCCTTTCAGTTTCATTCCAGTTGAACCGGGAGAGATCAGAAAGATCATTCTCTCAATAAAATCGAAAGCGGTGGGATGTGACAATATTACTCGTGGTATGATCATAACTATTCTGGATATCTCTTACCCGAGATTACCCACATTGTTATTTATTATTTTTCCCTATACACCGGAGTATTCCCTTCCCTGTGGCGCAATGCATATGTTCGTCCACTACCTAATGTATCTAATCCCTCTCTTCCTACTGACTTCCGTCCAATTTCTATACTTCCCTTCCTATCCAAAGTGCTCGAGGCCTGAGTCCACAAACAATTCTCCAATTTTGTCCATCGTAATTCACTGATTATTCCTCTTCAATCAGGGTTCAGGCCTGGGCATAGAACTGTTTCCGCCCTCCTTAAAGTGACTGGCGATATAAGGGCAGGACTGAAAGTTACCAAAGTCACTGCTCTTGTGTTGGTTGATTTCTCGAATGCCTTCAACACCGTTAGTCACGACATCCTGTTAGCTATTCTTTCCTATGTTATGGTCTCTTCCGAACCACTGGAATGGTTCTCCTCTTACCTTCAGGAACGACAGCAGTCCGTTCATGTTCATGGGGATACTTCATCATGCTGGCGTGATTTGGAAGCTGGCGTTCCTTAAGGCGGTATTCTTTCTCCTCTTCTGTTTTCTATTTTTATCAATCTTATAACTTCCGAGCTTCAGTGTGCGTATCATCTGTATGCAGATGATTTGCAGTTGTACTGTCAAGGGAGAGTTGATGAAATACCTGACATTATCGACAAGTTAAATAGGGACTTGACAGCCATTAAAACCTGGTCTGATAGATTTGGTGTTGCAGTAAACCCTAATAAGTGTCAGGCGATCATCATTGGGAGTCATCGTAGTATTGTAGTGTGGATGGTTCAATCTTGCCACCTGTTCTCTTCAATGGAACGATTGTTCCGTATAGTACTGACGTTAAAGACCTAGGCTTGCACATCGACTATACCCTGAACTGGCGTACTCAAGTCGCTAGGATGAGCCAGAAGGTTACTGGAACTCTGCGGGCTTTATATCGACTGAAAAATTGATTACCATGAAGTACCAAGACAATGCTTGTGCAGTCCTTAATTTTCACTATCATCGATTATGGTGATGTGTGCTACTATGACCTGAATGCAGACCTCCTCGACAAGCTAGACCGTCTTCTCAATAACTGCATTCGATTCGTTTTCAATCTGCGTAAATATGATCATGTCTCTGCGCAACGATCGCTTCTAAAGTGGTTGCCCATACGCCAGCGCAGAGAGCAAACGGCGCTGACCACCTTGTTTTCATTTCTTGACTCTCCCTCTTCTCCTAGTTATCTCGCCCCCCACTTTCAGTACATTTTCGCGAACCATAGTAAAAATCTACGTTCATCACACAATCGTCTTCTTCAATGTCTCACCGCACTGACTTTATTCACTCTTTCTTCTTCGTTCAGTATACGAGTATCTCTCTGTGGAATGCGCTCCCCCAGGAAATCAGGATGGCAACCAACCGATTATCCTTTAAAGTTAAAGTTCGCGAGCACATTCGTAAGAAGCTGGCAGTATCATCACAACGGTAATGTTTTCCCATTGTGTCTTATCTGTTTAGTATATTCGTGTATTTATTTAGTCTTATATTTATGTATAATTAAGTATATGTATTATATATAATGTTTTTAATAGGTATATGTATGTATATACTTATATTTTAATAAATATTTATTCCATAGTTTTCGTTATTGCACCTACCGCTGTCTGTCTCTGCATCACCCAAAGGTTGACTGGTATAAAATGCCTATGGCATTAAATCCGCCTCTGTACATTTGTGTGCGTAAAGTATTAAATAAATAAATAAATAATAAATACATTATATATTCCCTGGCAGAGAATCTTGAAGCCTATGGTGTCAGGGGCAACGTTTTAGAATTAATTAAATCATATCTTCATAACCGTAAACAAGTTACAGAAATCAGTACAATAAATAGAAAAAGTAAACGTGAAGAAACTTCAAGATCAGAGGAACGCGAAGTTATGTACGGAGTACCTCAAGGCAGTGTATTGGGGCCTCCGTTATTCACTCTGTATATAAATGACTTGCCTAAAGTAAATGAACAACCGATGGCACTTTTTGCTGACGATTGTACTATGACAATAGCTTGTAATGACATAAACACATATGAACATGAGATTAATAATTCACTGATATCTATTATAAATTGGTTAAATGATAATAATTTAATAATTAATTTAAAAAGACTAACATAATGCACTTTAGACAACGTACACAAACAATCAACAATCCTAACATTCAATTTAATAATGTAAATATCAATGAAGCTGATACGTCAAAATTTCTGGGACTAATAATAGATTCTGAATTGAATTGGAAACCTCAAATAGAGGCAATTAGTAAAAAATTGAGTAGTGCAGCCTATGTTCTGAAACAGCTTGCTGTGGTTCTCAATACAGATGCGCTAATTACTGCTTACTATGGATTAGCCGAATCAATTCTTAGATATGGAATCATCTTTTCGGGGAATAGCACGGACAATGAAATAGCGTTTCGGGCCCAGAAAAGGTGCATTAGATCGATGTTTAGACTGCAAACGACAGACAGCTGTAAATTTTATTTTATAGAACGTAAATATTGATATGGCCTTCATTATATATCCTGGAAACAGTAATGTTCATTAAATAAAATTTTAATTATTTCAGTTTTTGTCTGATGCAATCCCTTGGAATAGACGTGACAATTTCAAACATTGTGTTCACGGCGCTATAACAAGTCATAAGCGTGAGAGCATCTTTTGCGTGGCTCCGACCATTTTTAATAAATTGCCCAAATCATGGAGAACATTAAATATATCTGCTCTTAAAAGTAAATTGAAGAGTTTACTAACTGAAAGAGCATATTACAGTATATCAGAGTTTATAACAGGACAGTTTACTTCGTTTTTGAGATGACGATGTTGTATTTTTGACATGTGTTTTGTTATCTGATATATATATTTTTTTTATTAATTGTAATTTGGAATTGATATTTTAATGATAGTAATTCATATTTTTATTGACTAATTTATGACTACTTTAACATTTAATTTTACCTAAAAAATATGCTTGCTGAATTGTAATGATACCAAATCTTTAATGAATAATGATGATTTAATAAGTACCCACATAATTTCATAATGTAATTATGATGAATATTATCACGGTTTAAGTACCATCTTTTCCTGCAAATTTGTACGCCACTATATGTGGCTGTGTTAGAACTTCTGTATTTCTTTATTATCTTGCATGCATGCATGCATCATGTACACCATGTTTAAACAAATAAAATTTTACTTACTTACTTTATTAAAGTTTTAACTTATACATATAAACATTTTGTCCCTAATTAATTAATTAAAAGTAACAAAATTGTATCCTAACTTAACTAAAAAAATCACGAACTAAAATATGGCGTCGAAATATCCATCCACATCGCTATCGACTGGTAATGTACCCAAGAGACTGATGGCATTGCCACGTTATATGGCGCGGTTGGGGGCTTGGGTCACGGGAAGTGTCAACCGGCCGTCTGGAGATTTCCTTAAAAAGGCCATGAGCACTCGGACCGCACGGCCCAGGAGTTCCAACTCCAAACGGCTCGAAAATATAATGGCCAACTAGGTTATCATACTTACGCCGCTTGAGGGTCTCTGCAGCCGCAGCAGCCGCGCCAGCACAGCACGACGCGCCAGAAAGATGGGATGGCGCAAGAGTATCGACACACGTTGCATCCCACACTAAAGGTAGGCCTTTAGTGTGGGATGCAACCTGTGTATATGGCGATACTCTTGCGCCATCCCAGACCAGACCAGACGGCATATCAATGTCAATGTCTTTATTTACATGGAAGTTGGGCCTACCCAACTTCCATGGAAATAAAGACATACCGTCTGGTCTCTTGCCATCGTCGCGTGCTAGGCCATAGGGTTCTAATACAGCTGGAACGCCGACGGTGACAAGAGCTCGTCGGATGATGTCGTATATCCTCGTGTGCCGCGCTAAGCGATCCGCACTTCGGCTGCAAGATAGGCCATGGTGTCCGAGACTGTTGAGAACTTCGCCACAGTGATAGCGATGAGAACAACATGGTTCTCCTAATTTTAGGGAAGCAGCGAGGCGGATAGAAGTGTCGTCGAACAGAATGCCTATGTTCGACGACGGTAGTGCATGAAACCACAGACCTGACTCCCACTTACCCACAGCCAGCAGGCGCGCACGCTCCACAGTAGTAGTAGAAGTGTTAAGTAAGATGTTCTGTACTACTCTGCAGAGCGGCTCGTCCCACCGTCTCTGGGAAGATGGATTATTAGGTAGGTCTGAGTTCGGGCAAGCGAGTCTCCAGGCATAGCCTCGGTGAAGTACGGCACATCAAAATTAATCAGTGTGGTGGCTAGGTTTTTCCTAATTAATTTCTCAGGGCCGTGGACCGAGGATATGAAAGACGGTAAACTAATACTAGAAAATTTGCGGACGCCGAGGCCTCCAATACGAGTGGGAAGAGTAGCTTTCTACCCAAGCTTGGTCGTCCATGGCCACATTTAAAATCGTTAAGTTAGGTGAGTGCTTCCATAAATGGATAGCGCGAATTAAGGTGATGTGACCGAATGCATATTAATTTGGAACAATCTTTCCGAAACGTCGTTGAAACTTTGTATTTTTTCGAAAACAGGAAAGGAATTCTCAAAGATTGGAGACCCCAGGAGACGAAGAGAGCTTTTTTCAATAATTTTGATTTCTGGAGCTATTGCGTTGTGTCAGTTGTCTGTCAGTACTTTACGCAAAGTTTACAGTTCACATTTCGAAAGGTTGAGATGTAATGATGATGATGTAGTAATTTAATAGTAATTTTGATGGGTGTCTGTAACATTGCCAATGGAATGAAGTTATGTTTTTAAGAAGTTTAGATCATTAAAAACAGTTTCTATATCGCCTCCCAAAGTTCCATCATCAAGATACCAAACATTAAATTTGGAATTTAGCTGTCGAATATTCTAGTCGGGTATTCTGGACAAACTAAAAATCACTGGCCCGAGGGGTCACCTTGTTGACAGCCAACAGCAGATTCCAAAAAGTTGTCCCGGTGTAGTAATTTAGATGGGTGTCTGTAACATTGCCAAAGGAAGCTATAGATGTGGGATATTTCAATTCTTATTTCTGCCTTCTGCCATCAAGGTGTCCCTATTATTAGAATTGAAGGCATTCTTTATCTAGGCATAGGCTTTTTTTAGTTTCAGGATGACCTCTCCGTTGCCAGAATTTAGGTAGGAAATATGATATAAAATTTTCAAAATATTGAAATTAAAACCAGTTAATATTGAAACGTCTGGTTGATGTAACTGGTGACCGTAAAGCTGGAGGCTTTCTCGCGCAACGTATCAGCATTGCAATTCAGCGAGGAAATGCCGCCAGCATCCTCGGTACAATGCCTCGAGGGCCTTTTTTAGGTTTAACTTAGTTTTAATTTAATTTAGTTAATGTTAATAATCATCTTGTAATTTAGTTATGTAAATAAAGTACACTTTTATTAATTAAACTGCCTCGTTGGTCTAGTGGTCGCAAGCGCTACTGCTGAGCATAAGGTCCTGGGCTCGATTCCCGGGTCGGACAAAGTGTTATTGGGTTTTTCTATCTGGAATTTCTCAGTAGCAGCCCGGAGTCTGGAATCTGTGTCCGGTTGATGGCAATAGGCTCGCCCCCTATTACATGGGACTTAGAAACATAACTGGCGAAATGTGGGTGTACTGCAGGTACACCTCTGCCCAACCCTTCGGGGAAACAAGGCGTGATGTTGTGTTATGTTATGTTATGTGTTTATTAATTAAAAATTAATATAGATAACTGATGGCGTGACATGCTTGAAACTGATTTTCGGAGAGGTGCGATTTTTGTGACGCCGAGTGTATTATAAAGTAGTAACTATATTAATTATACATTTAAAGGACAATTTTATAAAAGCTTGATACTCGTATCTTCATATGTAGGAACCTTATTAATTTCTTTATCTTTTTGTGGAGTACAACAAGTTTTCGCAGAATGGTTAGAAAGAAAAATAATGTTTAAGATTAGCCCTTAGCCCACGACCTCGTCTGCTTGTATATTTCAAAGTTTACCATCCATAGGTTACAAACTTCAACACCACGTTCACGTGAGACTCCTTCTCTCTTCTTGTTTTAAACTTCGGAGATAACGTGTATAGGGAGCGAGATATAGGTAAAGCTAGGGTTTCAACCTAAACAGTTTTGCGGGTTTGTCACCTTCTAGGCGATTTCTTAGTGGATCTAAATTAAACCGGCTCCACTAAACAGAACTCCAGTTGGTACAGAAACTGGCGGTGGCGCGGCAGTGATATGTGAGCCAAAAATCTAAAACTTCGAGGTATATCTCCACCACATTAAAGGGTCTTCGCTTAGTTACCGACGATTTTGTTCGTCGACTTACAACTCCGTTAAAAACGTGCCAAGGCGGATGCGGATGCGGAGGTAAGATTTCTTGCGATAGTTCCACGTTTGCGGAGACGGAGGCGAAGTTCCGTTACAACCCTCATACCTATCGTTATTTTACATCATTAGGTACGGTATTTAAAAAATTGGACTAAATAGATATCTCCACGCGAGCTTCATCTACCACTTAAGTACTTATTGAATGGGCCGCAAGGTCAACATAAACAAATAAAACACGTGTAAATAGGAGCACGTATAATTATATTTACAACTTAAATTATATATAAAAATGTGACGGTAAGTACCGCCTATTTATTGGCAGGTATAAAGGCTCGTGAAGACTAGCGCGATAACGCGGGCGCGACAGGCAGCAATATGCCTGTCGCGCCCGCCATATCGCCTCAGTCAGCAAGAGGCTTATAACAATCGGGACAGTTGTTTACAATATGCCAGATATTTTTTGCAAAGCGCTCTTTTTTTTAATTTGCTTTAGATAATTCCAATATAATAAGTAATAGATACATATTATTATTTTCACTGCAAATATTATATTCTACATGAGTTCTCTCTGACAGGCAACGAAATTTGGGTAAATGTTTTGGTTTTATCAATAGTCGCTCACGTCACCGATCACGATAAAATGGCTGATTCGTATTATCCTTGATAAATTTATTTGTTCTATCTGATTAATAAGTATCAGTCAACAGATACTCCTTTAAGAAATCGGTAGAAACCTTAAAAAGCTCTTTGTTGGCCATATTAAGTGCTGTTTGGAGAAGGGCATTAAGCATGTTGCCATCCGGTGCACTACTGCTACTTCTACTATTAAACAACTGTGGGGCAGGATCTTCGTCTTCATATTCTTCTATAAGTTCCTCGCCCATAACCATATTAGTTATGTTGAACTGAAACAAAAGAGAACCATGAAGAAACTGTGATGACACCTGATAGGTTAATTTGTAAACCCCAGAACGCGACAAAGTAGATCCTGAAATATCCTTCAAATATGCTTAGCGTGGTTACCAAGTGGTTCAATTTACTTTTAGCCTCGCCATCTGCTAGACCTGTTTTCTGATTCACATGTTAAAGTACTGCTACTTCCATTGTATTTATTCTCTCCATCATATCAACAAAAAAACACTACCAAAGGCCTATGGTAGTTTTTTTGTCTTTTTTATGAAAAAAGACAAATCATGGTGTTTTTTGTGTTTTTAAATCATACTTGGACGGTCTTATAGAATCATAAGACCGTCCTAGTATGATTTAAAAATGACTCTAATTTTCTGATTAACCCATCACAGACTGCAAGATCTAGAGGGGCCTGTGGCTAAGTAATAACCACCGCATGGGCCGATCGAACATCCAAATTTTTTTTTTTTGGGTGGCATCAAATAACTTCTCCCGCTCTGGGAGAAGGAGGGTGCGTCAGACTCTTACTGACTATAACCCACCCGTATTCCTTCCGTTGCCTGTGTTGCCAGGGGCCTCGGTAACCCTTTAGTACCTTCCCGCGACCCCGGCAGGCATCGGCCCTAGTGGACCCCTACACTTGTGCTTACGACATCTCTTCGAGGCGCGTGTGGAACACAACGCGCCGACCCGCGCCTGGTCCTTACCGGACGGTGAGCGATCGATCAGCTTAAGCTACGCTTACCGCGGTTGGTCCGTGGATGAATGACCTTCTTTACATACTAAGATCCCTCCGCGTCTCGGAAAGCACGTTAGGTCGGTGGTCCCGGCTATTATTTGTAGATCTTTGACAATGTAGTCAGAAGCCCGAAAGTCTGCCAACCAGTCTTACCAAGGGGTATCGTGTTACCCAATAACTGGGTTGTGGAGGTCAGATAGGCAGTCGCTTCATGTAAAATACTGGTATTCATCTGATTAGATTCCGATTAGACAGGAAGGCGACCCCAACATATTTGGGAAAAGACAGGCAGGTGAAGAGACTGCAAGGTCTAGCGCAAACTGCAGCTCCATGAATTTAGATCCCTACTACCACAGCACGGAGACGCATCGGCGGCCGATGCCGGCGAAACAATTCTGTATTCTGTGAACCCAACGTTAAATATATTTACCACAATATCCCTTATGTCGACTTTTACTGCTGCACTGTCGAGCTGCAGCACCTCGCCTACCGTCGGAGCTTGTGTCTTGTAACCGCCCGACGACACCGCGACACCCACGTCGAACAAGTTCGCACTGATGAGAGGAAATTACACGATAATTAATTGTTAAATGTTTGGTGTACAATGGACAAAAGGACAGCCGCTTCCGTCCCTTCCGTGTTAGCTTCGCACCGACAAACCACTGACCTTGACCTTTATAACATAAGATGAGACATTATTACATACATAAGTCAGTAACCGGTCCTCCTGCAAATGAAGTTCAAATCGGTATAAGTATTAGTAGGAACTAACCTTAGGTGACACCTGAACATAACAGGCATGAAGCTGAGGGTAGCCCTCAAGTCAATATCGCCTGAAACGTTAAAAAATAGAAAGTTAAATTTAACTTCGGCTTTCGTTTGATAAGTCGTTTCCCGAAGCGCTTACACCTTGTTATCCCGTCGTTATAGTTACTTTACATAATTGTTACGATGACGATGGGATAGCAAGAAAATGGATGAGTAGTGAGTGTTAAAAAAAATTAAATATTTCTCGACCCGTCCTGTCGATGAGTGCCTTGGCTCCTCCTCATGTCAGTTCGTCTGTCCCCCGTACGAATTGTATTTAAACATATGAAGGCAAAGTAGATATATTATATCGGCGACCAATAAATATGACGATATTCAGTGAAACACACTTGCATTAGGTAATCTGATCGGTTTTACCTTTAAAATATAACTGAGGTATGGTGATATTCAAGTCCGACCGAAGATTAATCAGACGCAACTCGAGACCATGCAGCTCAAACTGCTTGACTCCAGCCAGGACCAAGTTTTCCAGGTAAACTTTACCGCTAGAATAAATAATAGTAAAGAAGCACGTTTAATTCCCTTACTTTGCAAACCTGCTCTTACTTTACAAATCACTTACAGTTTTGTCCACCATGACATACCTTAGCCAGAGGAAAGGAACATCAATGCCAAGCGGTTGAACAACTGGTATGTTCAGGGGATCGATTTCAGGCACGAGTTGTATGAAGTCAATGACATCTGCGGCCTTGTCACTGGCGTTCTGATCCTGTTCAGACAGCGGGATGTACTTCAATGGAAGTTTTCCCACCGCGGCCTGGAAGTGGAAGTCGCCGAGGTCTTCATTTACTGTAATTAAGTATACAATTAGGGTTTCAGGGGAATTAATGAAGGTGAATAGCTGAATTTATTATACCTACATATCTACTTAATGTCAGATGTTTATCGAACAGAACAGGTGTTTGTTTATCTTCAATGCGTTTTTTTTAATATATTTCTAGAGATATAAGTATATTTACTTAGATAATATGAGACGCATGCATAACGACTGGAGTAGTACCTACCATAGTATTGAGTCACATGCACATATACCTGCTATTGGTATGCAACGAATCTCTAATCTGGAAGAGTTGTGCCAAGAGATGGAACTGAGGTCAGGCCGCGGAAATGGCTTAGATACATCATATATGTAGATTAGTTTCAGGAAAACCATTTTGGGCACCATTTTTAAACGAAATGCAGGCAGCAGACCGAAAAGTGGTTGGTATAAGTGGGTGGTGACTGTTATCTGCACAGGGTTCAATTAAATACAAGAACAAGTTCAATATACAAAACATACACGACGGAGGCTTATCAGTGTTAATGAAAACCTGTAAAATCTTGTGAGATTAGGCATGTAGATTAGAGAAGCGCAGTGCAGACTTAACACCACCACCGTCATATCAACGTGGCTAGATGACAAACACCCAAAGAAAGCACTTCCTTGATAAATAGAGGAAACATCTCATTTGTATTAATTTCGTTATGATGTCACGGAAACTCGAGTCAATTATCTTTGGGATTTCAGAGCACAAGACAAAACAAGGGTGAAAACAAAAATTTGTGGAATAGATAGGGAGACCTTCACCTACCTGCATCTTTACAAGATTGTAAAATTGAATAAGCACATTTCCGCTATTAACAGATTACCGACCCATCATAGATAATATTGATTTCATACACGTAGGTATACGCTGACTCCATGCAAGGCATTTAACCCTTTGACCGCCACGTCAAAAATGCAAAAACGTGCCCTCGGCGCCGAGCTACGTATTATTCCTTATAAATCTGTCATGTCGTCGTGACCGTGGCGTACTGGGCACATTTTGGTTTGTCATCTATACATAACTGTGGCGGTCAAAAGGTTAAAAGGTTACCGCCACTCATGACTGAATTATAACCATGGCTAATCAGGTTTCTGGCGTGGCTGTGCGCACTAGCCTAGCAATAATAACTTTATAATGACCAACAACACCACATTTATTATGTAAATACTTAATTACTCACTCACTTATATCAAATTGTGCTAGTATTACATTCAATACGTTATACAACGTCACTATCAAAAGTACCCGCATTTTTGCACCAAATCCTTTGTCCAACTGCGTAACAAATACACCAGTTTCAAATTTATAACACTGATAATTTATCTTCTTAAATAATTCCTGTTGTTGTATTAGGGCTAATGTGCTTGTGCAAATTAGTCACAAAAAATTGATTTTCCACTTGCACTTTGCATTACATGCCATACAATTTCCACAACCATTACCATGTTAAGTGAACATTTGAATTCATTGAAAAAAATTGACAATTATAAACTAGTAGGCAATAATTTTCTTTTAAAATACACGTACAGTCAGGTAATTAGTTAAAAGAAAACACTAAAGTTGAAGTTTGGATTAATTTAATCATATTGTACAAACTTATTATTACCTCTTATTATGTAGTTTGTAGATGTTTCAACTATGTCAAGCGTTGGAAACGTATACGATGTCTGCAAAAGTTTATCAACTCAAGCGTTATGCACGGAATGCTAGAAATTATTTTATAACATAAAAGGTAAAATAATCTATTGTTTTCCGATATTAACGAGAACAACCATAACAATGAGGCCTTTAACATTTTCCATAACAGGTTATAATAATTTCATAATGTTTGTTTTTCTATCCATAAAATCAAAATTCACGCAAACAAATGTTCTCCAAATTGAAAACTGATTTTTATGCAATTTCAAAATGAGTAGCGATTGTAATCCTAATCTTAATCATGGAAGTAATATGTTCTTCTGCTATTAACTTTATTATTATTTATTCATTTCAATCAACATTGGATCATACAATTAAACTAAATTAAATTACCACCTAATTGTGTGCGAGAAGTTTAAATAAATAAATAAAATTAAAGAATTACATACAATTAATAATATCTTACCATTAGTCAGTATCTGAATCATGCAGCAGTGTTTACGTACTAAAAGCGTTCAGGATGCTGTAAATGCCATTCATATAAAAGTACAATAATAAGGTGATGCAATAAAATATAACAAATCACATAAGAAGAAGGCTACACCGCTGGACTAATCTTTCTAGGTCCCTCATGCATGCCATGAGCATTGAGCAAGGTATTTGATCTAGTAAATCATAAAATGCTACTTCTTTTTAAATTTTACGGGTTAGGTCCTGCCCAGGTTATCTGATCTTACAAAGTTATCTCAGCTAAACAATACTGAGTGTAAAAGTGACCCGTATTAATAAAAAAAAGTGTCAACCACTTCCTCTGTGGCAGGATATCAGCAGGAGTGCGGCAAGGTTGTGCCTTGGACCTCTTTTGATTGTATTTTTTTTTGTTGTCAAATGTTACCCACAATTAGTGAGTATTCGCTATTCTAGAGTGGTATTCGCTGAAGACATTACAAACAAAGACAAAGACGACCACAAACAAGCAGAATTAGCCATGATACAGTCATCTGGTAAATAAAAGGTTCTGTAATTGCATCAGATTTTGTCAGTATGTCTGGAGTATTGTGAGATGAGCGAATGACTGTCGCGTAAGACAAAAACGATAATATTAAGTATACAACTACTTAATATTATCGTTTTTGTCTTAACTTAACGAATGTAATTGGCCTTGGTCGTTTTATGTTAAATAAATAAATTTCCATTGTTGCCATCGATATGGTTTTTGCAGCTCAAGGAAGTGACAAATAATTGCAGGTATAGTTCTATCAACTGTTTTCCGAAGACTTGCACTGTTTAATCATCGAGATTGGGCTAGAAATGATGACGTCTTGTTTCGTTAAACACCATAATCGGTACAATTAGTTTTAAGAAGGCATTTAAGTTCCTGAAAACAAATACTTGCCTACTCGATTCATGGTAATTGGTCACAGCATTTGATTATTATCGCTTATTGTTTCATAACAAGTATTATTCAATTAACAGTTAAATATTAAATATTCCTACCTCCTGTAAGATAACATGCAAACTGGATCAAATGATTGCTACTAGCAGTACCCGGTGATCCATTGAGATGGGTCAGAATCAATGACTATATGTTTCTTTTTGGTCAGAATCAATGACTTTATGTTTCTCTTTGGCCAGAATCGTCAATCTGTAACTATTCGAGGTAGAGATGTTTATCAAATAAAATTTTTAAATAATTGGATATTATTATAACACGATGTACTACCACAAATTTTTGTTCCTCACATATAGTTGTAGATACAATCAACGTGTATCAAGTAGATTTAATTACGATTGTGTAAATAATATTATTAATGTTGTTATTTATTTGTATTTAGCTTAAGCCCATTTGATTAATTACTATTATTTAAGTATTTAATTAAGTACCAAAGTGTCTCTTATGCTATTCCAAAAAAGGCGCACTAAACGAGAGAACACACTATTGTGTCTACTTAGAAGGAGATATGTACCTATAAACGTAGTGTTTTTGAAATCACGTGCCATGTCTGTGGGTAATTTTAGTTTAATTTCAGAAGAAGGACGGGAGAATGAGACGTCAACTATGTCAACAAGTGCATACAAGAACCGAAGGAACACGTCATCAGCGTTAACAACGAAACTATGATTTTCGTCTTGAGTCTTGACGAACCACAACAATATAGTAAACACATTGTTTACAGAATATAAGAATGAATTACAGCAATATTGATCAACAGAAGGTATGTTCACCTCAATCTACCGAATTATACCATACGTCATACAGCACAGGTATTTTAAACATATTATAATCTTTTTAACAAAGAGATACAGAACAGCTGCCTAACAAATGAGATTGATAACTAAGATTGTTCCATTTTTATCCACACATACTAAGATTAGTACCTAGTTAATTATGATGGATGAAGATAATCGGAAATATTAAATAGAAGTGCGAATTACCCAGCCGCTCAAATTGGAAAAAGGACAACGGTAGTAACTTGTTTTAAAGATGAATGATATTGTGCAACTTGTTAAATTTTAATACTTATAATTTTTAATTTTGTTATTTTCATTACAGAAAATGAAAGTATTGTGTCTTGTGACGTTAGTCGTGTGCGCGTTTGCGCAAGGCGCTAATGTGGACTATGAAGACCTTCCCCTAGGTAAGTTCATATAAGTATAGGTTTAACAATAAAAACCGGCCAAGAGCATGTACGGAACGTGTGCACAATGAAGGGTCCCGTAGTTGGCAAGAATTTTTCCCAAAAATAAACCTTACTTTGTAGTTGAAATACGTTTTCTCCCATACATTCCAACTGCAAATGTAAGTTGGTCGACTATTACTCGGCAACTTGTAAAGCCAACTTAGCTGTGATCGTTTTCGTTTTAACTTCGTAATGTAGGTATACTACTGCCGACCTGCCGTGATTTTTTTCACATATCCTACAACAGCCATTTATCTGGCAGGAGTGGGCAGTTGACTTTAACAAAAAAATGCACTTTAAAGCTTAACATTACGCAAACGGATCCCTGAATCGAAAAATGGTTTTCACATCCGCAATATTTTTGAACGGCCTATGCAGCTAAACCCCACACCATGGGATAGGCGAGAAAACAAAATATCATCCCCACTTTACGTACTAAATAACAACTTTCTAGTACTAAGTCTCCGAGCTAAGTTGCGGACAGACAGACAGACAAACAGAGGGACACTGCGCAACTATAAGGGTTCCTTGAGGACTACGGATCCCTAATAAAAAGAACATTTAAAAAGCACCACCATCTATGCATCTAACATTTGTTAAAATAGGTGAGCCACAAAGCGCTAATAATGCAGCGGGACCTAGAATTGAGCTTTGTGGCACTCCTTTGTTATGAGCCATCAACGACACCATGATACCTTCTCTTAGTTACCTCAGGTCTCTTAGTTACCTAAAGTCGAATTATTAATTCACCGGAGTAATCTGACGTGTGCTAGCTGTCACTTTGTGTAGTACATGGTCTTGTTTATTGTATTCTAGACTTTTTACACTTATTACTATACATTTATTTTACACTTAAATAAATCGATTAAACTAAACGATCACCATTACAATAAATATGACCATTTTATTACACAAAGTGACAGCTAGTAGGTACATATCAGACTCCAGTGCATTCATAATTCGACTTAAGTTGAAAATACGTGGTTATAGTACGTTGTAATGACTGAATAGAATTCTAATTTATTAATAGGCATTGCATGGAACAGATAATAGGAGGCACCTTTTAAAAAAATGAAGAAGTTTTAACGTCAGCAAGGTAATACTTATTTGTACACATCACAATATTAATTACAATTACAATATAACACATCACAAACTTTGAATTTGAATAAATTTTGTAACTAATTATTATTTTCTTTTTAGTGGAAGACGCGGAAAATCGTTTAGAAGACCTCCACTTGGAACTCGACCTTTTATCAGCTGACCATGCTGTTAGTGAAGATGACAAGCTGCTTATATCAGAGCTCCAGACTTTAGACGCACAAGGCCGCAGTCTGGTCGCTGACGCCATCGCAGAGATGATCGAAAACTTCAGGGATGTCGTCATTCATGGAAACGATGACGTGCCACCACTCGACCCTCTCGACATACCCCTCATCGGACCATTTGAATATCAAGCTCCTGCGTATGTTTACTTTCATATGTATTGTTTACGTTATTGGCTAGATGTTCCGAAGTGCACTATATTGTTACATTTAAGGGGACTGCAGGAGCTAAACGCAAGTTTTATAAATTTTATAATGCCTAAAAGTACTCTATCTACTACCTTAAACAAAATCATAAAAATACATGATATTCTTAAAGATATATGCTAGGTAAGTAGTGTATTGAAAACATAATACAACTAATTTGATACTATAGAAAAAAATCACGATGATACCTCAAAAAACATTTTTTTACGATTTAAAACCATACTAATATACATGCAATCATTCTGATTTTCGGTCAGATTATTCTACAAGCAACATATACATTTATTTCTTCTAAATAACATGGCATCTAACTTTATATATCCAAATCAGGAGATGATTATTATCATTAACTAAGTTAAACCTAAAAAAGGCCCTCGAGGCATTGTACCGAGGATACTGGCGGCATTTCCTCGCTGAATTGCAATGCTGATAATGCGTTGCGCGAGAAAGCCGCCAGCTTTTCGGTCACCAGTTACATCAACAAGACGTTTCGCGATTTCCGCAAATAACTTATGCGCACTGGGACCCCACGGACCGAGAGTCTCGACGCCAAAGTGCACAAAGTTGTACTCTGTGCCAAGGCCACTATATTTAATAAGTTTCAGATTTTCTACATTTTTTGCCGCTGTACTCCCATTAGAAGTAGTCCGTTGGAGGTGGGATGGTGCCAATGTGTCTACATAGGTAGCGTCCCACACAAGCATCCGTCCCAAACTCCACGGAACCAAAGACACACCATCAGGTCTTTTGTCATCATCTCTGACAATGCCAGTCGGCTCAAGAAGAGCAGGCACATTGATGCTGGCAAGAGACCAGCGGATTATGTCATTAAGTGTCGCATGTCTTGAAAAGCGGCCTGCACTTATTTGACAACAAAGTCCGTGGTGACCCAGTCGGTCCACGTCCACTCCACATGTGTGGAGCCATACCGTGACCCTGATCCAGTCGCCAGACGAAGCGAGGTCGGATCCAGGAAGGTATACCGGTATACGGAGAAGGATGGGCATGTAGCCAATGACCAGCCTCTCTGGCTCCGACCGCCAAAAGTCTTGCGGACCTGAACCGCGGCTCAGAATCAATTTGTATGTTAAATCGCAAAAAATATCGTCCCAGCTCCTTTGAGATTTTGGGTTGTCTCCTTTGAAATTCTAGCAACATATTAGTGTTTCCATTTTTTATCCAGTCAATATATTTTTTGTAAATAGATAATTGCTTCATATTTTGCAATAAATTACCAGAGTTGTGTCATCGCACTTCTCTTTTTTTTCTATGCAGTCCGACAGTGACCGCGCTTTAGCTGTTGTCAGCCTCTTAACAACAGTAATTTTAGTATTCTTAAATTATGTGTTTGTATGTGCAGTACGACAGCCACGGTATCGATCAACGACTTCAAAGTGGAAGGACTCCGCTGGTACGTGCTGGACAGCATCACCTTCAACGCGCTCCGACTTTCTTTCGGAGTCCATATTACTGTTCCCTGGATTACTGTTACTGGTAAATTACATGAAGGAAAAACAATTTTTTTTGGTAGAAACATAGACATAACACACTCTAAATAATTCTAGGTCTTTCACGACTGTGAACCATATTAATACATATTTAAAAGTCATGAAATATGTCGTTAAATCGTTCGCAGTCATCCTAAAACGACTATCACCATTATTCATCTGCCAAACTTAAAAGTAATACTTCCTTTGACCGTCCCCAGCTAAAAGCTACTTATCCCCATGACGGAAATAAGTTTACGTCACACACCCTCAAAAGCAAAATAGAATGAAATTAACAATTGGATAAAATTTACTTATGGGGCCATTCAAGTATTACGTAAGCAGATTTTTTGTAATTTTTAACCCTCCCCTCCCCCTTGTCAGCATTGGTAAGCAAAGCTCTAACCCCTCCTATGATTACGTAAACATTGGTATATATATTTTTATCTGTTCAGGTTTCTTTTTCATGAGTCTAGAAATAAGGAATTTATAGACTATACAAGAATTGAATGCCCATTTAAGTGATTTCCCTATTTCAGTGCCATAAATTAACCATAAAACACCGCGTGAGAGCGAGTTTGTAATATTAATTATTATGGGGAATCCCTGAACATGCTTTTCGCTTTCGAGCATAGTCAAGTAGGGTTGTCATATTTGTTCAAAACAGAATCTTATAAATGTTGCATAAAAGTAAATAAATATTGCTGACGTAATTACCATCCAGACCCCCCCGTCCCCATGTCATCAAAAATAAGCAAAGCAAAGATTCCCCCACCCCCCTTTAGTGCTTTTACTAACTACATAAGTCTATTAGCACTATAATCCACAATAGGGTATTATACGATGGAACTAAGTGATTGTAATTTATCAGGATCATACGACGCTCGCGCAAGACTGGGTCTTCTAAGCCACAGAGCTGGCGGTGGATTCAGGTATGTACTAAACGATTTTCGTCACGGCATTTCGATATAGCGGTAGGTGCCAGTGCGACCCTACCGCGACCGTTAAATCGAACACACGAGGACTATTAAATCATATTAATTTATCACGATCTTCCAGGATCTTTGCTCACCGCATTGAGGTCGGCATGGACATGAGGCTGGGCACCAACCTCCTCGGAGGACACCTGTTTCTTCGTGAACTGAACATCAATATCGACATCCATGACACTCAAGTAAGCCAGAATGTTAATTTATCCTCTTTTTGTATCTCCCGTTGTGAATGTCAAATCGCGTCCGATTTGGTAACTTCGTAGCCAACCAAGATATTTGGACTAAATGGAAGAAGTGTGAACTAACCGCCCGCGCCCTTAGCGCATCAGGTCCCGGGTTTCTTAGATTACCGATCAAATATGACAAATATTTTTCGCGACTACGTTTATAACTTGGCCGATTAGCATGTTTGATGATAATATTATTTTTGTTATTCTCTAGATCCAATTCCACGGCATGACTGGCTCCAACATCATTAACGCCTTTATCAACAGCTATGTTCAGAATCTAACACAGGAGTTGATCCAGTCTGAGTTGGAGAATGTCAGCCAAATGCTCAGTGAAGACCTCTTCGAAATCGTCAACGACGTCCTCCAGGAATACACCATTAACGACATCTTAGGATTGTAAGGCGAACGACAAACAGGACACAAGGATGGAATTTCAATACTCAACGTTTTTATTTTCTTATTTTTGTTGTAAAAATAAAATAATTAAGAAACAATGAACTCTTTTATTAAAACGAACGTGTTTCTTATTTTGTACAACTGGAAATTCCTCTTCACAAGCTTCTTCTGAAGAGGAATTTCCACTGTGGTCTTCTTGTAAATGAAAGACTACTAACTTGGTACCGTAATATTTGCTATTAAGTACCAAACAGACATCGTAACATTTGATGTTACGATTTCTGTTCATGTGGTTCTGTTCGGATCGATGAGGGTTCAAAAATATTACAAAATTTTTGAGTCGCTGTGAGTGAGCCCATGTGAAAGGGTTACTGCTGTCACTAACCCTTTCATAGAAAATCTGGCGGCTTTCTCGCGCAACGCATCAGCATTTCAATTCAGCGACGAAATGCCGCCAGCATCCTCGGTACAATGACTCGAGGGCCTTTCTTGGGTTTAACTTAGTTTTCATTTAATTTAGTTAATGGTAATAACCATCTCGTAATTTGATTAGGTAATTTATTATATGTATTTTCTAGGGCCCATACAAAATGCACTTTCGTCAAACATAGCTGTTGTATGGCGTAATGCATAAAGCGTGGCGAAGGGTACTGGCAAGCCTGGTACTTTAAAACGTTTCTAATTTTTTTTTTTATTATTTCTAATGTCTAATGCTAGTTCATACAATTCTTTACAGTGATGAGAATGTCAATACTTTTAAATTTATAAAATGTGGTTTACAAGTAGGTACCTGTAGGTTTTAATGCACATATTGCCGGACACATTTATTTTGGGCTTTGAAGACACTTTCTCTCTCAGTGGCATTCCCCCAAAACATTATACCATATCTTAGTGTCGAACTTACGTAAGCGTGGTAAGCAGATAGGAGTGCATTTTGATTTACCACTTTGCGAAGCATATAGATTGCATATGATTACGGACTAAGTTTTGTACATGACATACTTGTTCAATATGGGTCCTCCATGAGTCTATGTCCAGAAGATTTCCGAACCGTTGTCCAGTGCAGACGCGTTCACTAATTTCTTAGTAAATCTAATAGGTAATAGGTACTCCTGGAGCCCCTTTTATTAAAAATAAAGTTGTCAATACATTTTTAATAATCGCGTGGGTTCATTAATTTTAATTTATAATCTATACGCAATATCTCTTTTAGCCAAGATCTGCAGAAGTTTAGGCATCCCTATCACGTCCCACTTGGAACCTCCGAAAAAATCTAAAAGGAATGTGGTGTTTGGTTCAGCTACCTGGGTCCAACACTTGAATCCCAAAATGTCTAAAAATAGAATGCGCACTCACAAAAACAAACAATTTTGGAACACCAGCACTGCACATAATATTATTATAATTGACACACACGCAGTGACGGATTTACACATTTTCCAAGGCTAAGCTGTAAAATGTTTGCCGCCCTCTACGATTGTCGTTCTTAGATGTTTTTTACAATCCAACAATTTGGTTGAAATTACACAAGAAATAGTTTATGGGTAGGTATATTACGGATCTAATCAAAGCTTAATCATGTTGGACTATTAAGGCAGGGCGACATTATTGTAAGGCGACATTAATGTAAGGCGGCAAAACAAAATGAGGACGCTCACCGTCGATGCCGTCTTCCGAGTTTATGTAGGCGTTTCTAGTAACATATTGCAAACAAAAATAAATGCTATTCACACACATTTTCGACGACAATGCAAGAATGTGGGATGCCTCTTGCATTCAGTAGGGAGTTGGGGGAATTGGGAGTCACTTATGGAAAACTCGTTATTGTAATCACTAATGATCAGTCTTATATTTCTTTCACATTTACTTATCTTTAAAAACTAATCAGGTAGGTATCGAGATATATAAGTCTTTTTTGGCTATCATTACCATAAACATAATTATAATTAATAAACAAAAAAGTAGTTTTGACTCCAATTCCCACATGTAAGGGAAATGAAAGTCAGTCCATGGGGGAATAAGAGTCAAAATTATAAAACAAAGAAAGTAACAAAATTATTATCTCTTTTAAGAAACAATTAAGAATTAACAAAATTAAAAGTTACAAATGATAACCCAATGGAATCTTAAGAAAGAATAGTATTTAAGTCTAGTTAAATGCAAAAATCACAGCGATAGCGATTTGGATCATCACATCCTGTACATGCCTCATGGGCCCATCCAGCACAGAGACGGCAACGGTACCAGATTTCTCTCGGTTTTCTTGACCTTCATTAAAAACGGCATGCCTTCCTAATTTTGGAGGTTTGAATTCATCTTTCTTTATCCTTCTTTGTAAGGTGCTGAAAGGAATACCAGTTTCCTCGGCAACTTTGCGTATTGACACGCCTTGTCTAATGCATACAGCAGCTGCCTGCAGGTCACCTGCAGTCCAACTCGCTTGAGAGGTCTTTCTTGTCCAGTTCCTTGGCATCTGAAATTACCAAAAAAGTTTTATCATAATAAAAGACGATGCAGGGAATGGGATCAATTGACTATCATTACCCCAATGACGGTTTGTTTGCTAGATTTGAATTATTACACAATAAACATGACAAAATCTAATAATTTGCATTAATAAACATAAGATTAGTTCCAGTACTACACTTTAAGATTATTTTATACGCAAAATGAACAAATATAGATACTCACGTTTTCGATCGAAATTTCGGAAATTTTACAACGGCTCCTCCCCTGTGACATGCGTATCGCTCCCGGTGATGCGAGCGTGACTGGCAGGCCAACGTATTGGCCAGTGCGGGAGAGGTGCAGAGCTAAACCCCATGCGACATAGCCGTATTCTGTAAAGCTTTAGGTTCAATTCATTTTGAACCCTCTTTGCCCACTGACTCCCATTCCCCCCGGCTCCCCTACATGATTCTGGACCCCCAGAGTAGAAATTTGTCATCGGTTGTTAAAAAAAGTCTGCTGTTCCATACGGTTGGATCGTGTAAGTATTACCATTTTGTATGCAGCAGATTTTTTTTTTATAACCGATGATGGAATCATGGTAACAGTTTGCGCGTCGATGTCACTTCTACCCTGTATATTTTCCGCAATTTGTGTGGGCCTCTGCCCACACTATGTATGAGTGACAATTATTGACAAGACAATTATTGGTTGGACGCCGGGAACTGGATGTTTTAACATAGAAGAAATACAATGAAAGGGAATAGGGAAAAGTCTTCGGAAAGATGTCTTGTAGACTTCTTTCTGCAAGACATCAGAAAACAAGAGATCTTTAAATACAGAAATCTCTTCGATTTCTGTAAGACGACAAAAAAAAATCGGTCGCCAAATTTGCCGCCTATAAAATCTGCCGCCCTTTTGACAACCTTCTTCGAGATAAATCGAAAATGCTGTAGGTACTATCGGCCAATCTTCCGCATGCTCACCTCTAAGGCGATAATCGTATAGCACGGCTCACGACTCGATCGCCCGATGCAAGCGTTTTGGCCAATGGGATGCATGAAGCGTATTTTAGCCGTGTTTGTATTAATGTAATTATGTATAGTGTGTGTGACAGTCACATTAGGCGCGTGCTATGCTCACTTGTTTGTAAGACATTTTTTTTATGGGCACGGCCAGCGAGAGCGCTTTATGAATTGTTATTGTTGACAAGAAGTAATTTCGTACTAATTATGTCGGTCGAGCAGGCAGGTTGCAAGAAAACTCGAGGTACTGGAACAGGTTTAATGAAGAGATTACAATTTTGTTCTAAAAATAGGATAATGGTGACAATCGTTCGATGTATGAAGCAAAAGTGAGTCCGTCATGGAGCGCGGCGTCGCCGTCCGCCGCCGATGCACGTCACGTTGCGCCGACTCAGCACTAGACTTTGTGTCGCCGGCTGATGCAATAGTTGCGAGGATTCGGGTCAGTTCCGGTGGAATGCGTAGTTCGTGGATTATTGGTAGGTAGCCTTAACATCTTCCCCCTGAAGATCAGCGACTATTAGAGGATTGGTTCGAGAATAGCGCTGATAATCTTGGTTGAGCACTTGCGGTGTGGTTGTTAATCTCGGTATATATATCGCCATGGTCTGTTTCATCGTTAGTTCGTTCTGGTGCTGTTTCCAGAGTGCGCCGTCTTATGTATCTTCGTAGCGCGAAGGCGATTCCCATTACGCTTGTACCTAAGAGTACTAGGTAGAGCGGTGTGATAGTGTAGTACACGCCATGAATGTCAGCTGTATTCAGGGTCAATGGTGGTTCTATGGTTATCTCCTTATTAGCAGTATGGAGGCTGTGGAGGTTGACAGAGTTGAGTGTTAATTTCCTATCCTCAGTATTGTGGTTGGTTCCGTTGCTGAGTGGGATGTTCATAATTTTCAGTACCTGTCCTTTTAATCGGTCGTCCCTGTTTGCTAGGATTAGGTCCGGGGTTTGTACATCGCAGCCTTTCGGGATTGTGATGAGGTAGCTTCCTCGTACTGTGTTGTATTGAGTATCGGTGCAGGCCAAGCGAATGTTTGTAGGTGCAGGAAAGCTCGCTACATAGTGTCGGTCGTCGAGGGCTTCCACGGCTTCAGTTTTTAATTTGGCTATGGTGAATAGGCAGGATTTGTCGACTTGCTGGGTAGAGATGAGGTGGTGAATGCAGTCGCCTTGATTTTGGTAGTGTTGATTGATGCTGTCCTCGCAGAGATAGTATTGGCTGGACTTCGGGCATTCTGCCTCTATGTACATAAAATCTTCATCGTGAATTGCTAGGAAGGGATAGGATGGAATTAGCACTTTGTCATCTTGATTGGGAACTGCGGATAATTTATAAAGGTTGTAGGTGTGGGGAAGGACAACCGGGAATTTAAATACCAATACTAAATTTTGACTATTATAATAGTACCCTAACTTAATTATGTCGAAATACTCCCTGTAACTAATGTTTAGTATATGTTCCCTACCATAGAGGGCATTTAATTGTTCTTTCATCCTGTTGAATGTATTTAATTTAAACATAAGAAAATGTGTGCTCTTGGCACGTATGAAAGCTAGTAAGTTTTCTAGTTTAAGCATTTCGTCGGACAATGATTCGATGTTGTCCGCTAGCATTATTATGTATTGAGCCAGATGGGCATACCTAACTAAGTCTTTTTCCTGACGTAAATCATTAATCATGATTTCATCTACCGTTTCCCTAATCTTGTTCTGATTCTGGAGTAATTTGCCGAAAATTTTGGAATTTTCCGACATCCAGTGTTTATTTAAACTAACTCGGTTATTTAGTTCTGTGACCATCTTATTTTCATTCTCCTGCAGGGTTTTAATTGCATTATCATAGCGGATAGCGTCCGTATAATCCAAGTTTCCGGAAATGCTCTTAACAACTGAACCTAGCCCATCAATAAGGCCTCTCTTGACGCGGTTAGACTGGAACAATTCTAACTGGTCGGACAGCTCCGTGATCTTGTTACGAAGATGTTCGATATGTGGTTGGTATAAAGAGAGCGTTCTATTGTGGAACTCAGGTGACATAGTATCTAATTGTTTCCTTACTAAGTCTATATTACTACGAATAATGTCTAAGTTAACCGGTTGGACAAACGAGTGGTAATGGGATATAACTTTTGTTTTCCCTAGCATGAAAGGTAAGATGCCCGGTCCATTGTCCAGACTACTTAGCGTAATTTCCTCCGCTTGTGTCAGGCCCAGGGCCAGGAAGATGATCCTGTAACAAGTGGTTGCTATTAGGGACCCGTTTCAGGCGCGACTTGGCAATGGGACCACGTTTCTTTTTGGTGTAAATGTGGATCGGTAAGTTGGCTAGGACCGTGTCGCGAGTAAATCTAGGGGCCAGTTTTTGGCGGCTGGCCATTGGATTCTGTACAAAAATCTGCTGATCTGCGGAATATTCTTGTTCGGATTCCCTATCTTTGTTGATATTTTCGATAATCCGTGTTCGATCGTGCAGGGATGAACTATTAATCATCTCGAAAACTCTTTGCATCTTAGTGCGATGTTCTTGTGTATATGACTGTAGCATGTTTTCTGACAGGTTAATATCTAATGGATCGCGGGGGTCTAGGTGACCAGTAATTATATCCAAAGGTCTGCATTTGGTAAAACTATGAACAGAACTATTGTAACCTAGAATTGCATAAGGCATTAAGTTCATAGCGGAGTTTCCACGGTGCTCTAATTTTAAAATACGCAAGTGTTCCAGAAGTGTGGAATGCAGCCTCTCCACCATGCCATTTTCATTAGGCGTGCATGCTGAAATTTTGTGGTGTTGTACTTTATGAATTTTGACAAATTCCGAGAATAGTTGATTTGTGATTTCTGGGCCTCTGTCTGTGACAATAGTTAAGGGAAATCCATGGTGGGTACTAAATGTTAGGAGAGCTTGTACGACGCTGATTGCTGTCGCGTCCCTTAAGTAGTAAGCTTGAGCATATTTTGAGAATGAGTCGATGATTGTGAGATATTTTTGCGTTTCGACACTCAGTAAGTCAAGATGTACTATTTCAAACGGTTTGGTTGGAGGTGGTACTATATTAAACTTTTGTTTCACGGGGTTTCTATCGTATTTGGCTTGACCACACACGTCGCATTCGTTTATATATTTTGTTATGTGTTCCCTCATTTTCGGCCAGTAAAATTTATTGGATAAGGACGTGTAGCACTCATTAATTCCACGGTGATTGGTTTTACCCTCGTGGTACTTGCGAATTATCTCCTGCTGCTTTAAATAATCCTTGACATACTTTTGTTAAGACTAGGTCCATGGATGAACTTTTAAATTTACTATGGATAATGGGAATAATTTCGTACATGGCTAATGGGGGATTAATGAGAATACCGGTCCTTACCTTGGGGTTAATGTACTCTTTCACAGCGTTTTCGACATCCTCTTCGAGATTACTCTTGGAAATCTGAATATGTGTTTTGACGTGTGACTCAAACGGTTTTGAAACTGAAGGGCGGCTTCTTACGTCATCAACCAACGTGAAAATGATTTGTCTATGGTACTTGTTAAGTGGGAAATCGGTTATAGGAACTTCTAATATCGGGTTTTCGGCGTCAGTGTGAACTGTATCAGTCTTTGAACTATTTAATAATGAGGACGGTCTTTCAGTAGGGTTGGCTATAAGAGAGCTAGTCTCTTCGTTGTGAAGTTCGATGCGGGATAATGCGTCAGCGTTAGTGTTGGACTTTCCTTGCTTGTAAACTACGGAAAAGTCAAATTCACTTAGTTTTAGTCGCCATCGAGTAAGACGCGAGTTAGGTTCTTTGATGTTCATTACCCATTGAAGTGGCCTATGGTCTGTGACAATTTTAAATTTTCTGCCGAATAAATACGGTCTAAAATATTTGGTGGCCCAGACTATCGCAAGCAGTTCCTTCTCGATGGTGCTGTAGTTGATCTCACTACTGTTCAATGTCCTAGAGGCGTAAGCAATAGGCTTATCCGTACCTATGGTCCCCTGAGACAAGACAGCTCCTATTGCTAAATTCGACGCGTCCGTCGTTAAAACAAATTCTTTAGAAAAATCAGGATATTGTAAGATGGGGTCGTTAATTAAGAGCGTCTTACACTTCTCGAAACAGCCCGTGTAATTTTGGTCTAACGTAATTTTTGAGCCCTTTTTCAAGCATTGCGTCATAGGTTTTGTTACTTTCGCGAAATCGGGTATGAATTTTCTATAGTAGCCAAGAAGACCCAGGAACCTTTTAATCTCGGTGGAGGTTTTCGGAAGTGGATAATTCTTTATTGCGGATATTTTGTCGGGGTTTGGCTTAATGCCCTCTTTGCTAATGACATGGCCCAAGTAGGCTGTTTCCAGTTTGAGAAACTCTGACTTGTCCATTTGAATTTTAAAGTTGGACTCACGTAGTCTATTGAATACTTTTTCCAGATTGACCATGTGTTCCTGTAATGACGTAGAAAAGACTATGACGTCATCTAAATAAATGAGGCATATGGTGTTTTGTAGGTCTCTGAGAACGTTATCCATTACGCGTTGGAAAGTGGATGGGCTATTCTTCAAACCCATGGGCATTCTCAAAAACTCAAAATGGCCATGTTCTACTGTGAATGCTGTTTTGGGAATGTCTGCAGGGCTCATCTCTACCTGGTAAAAGCCACTGGCTAAGTCTAAGGTCGTAAAATAGTTACAATTGCCTAGTTTATCCAAAATATCCGCAATATTTGGAATGGGGTATTTATCATCCAAGGTTTTTTCATTTAACTTCCGAAAGTCTACCACTAATCGCCATTTGGTCTTACCTGAAGCGTCCGCCTTTTTAGGGACAACCCATATAGGAGAACTCCATGCAGACTCTGATGGTTGAATAATTTGCTGGTCTAGCATCTTACTAATCTGATCCTGTACCTCTTGTCTGTGCACAAAAGGATACCTATAGCTTTTGGTATATATAGGGATTTCGTCACTAGTTCTAATTGAGTGTTTTATTTTATTGGTAAAACTCAATTTCTCCCCTTCTAAATAAAATATGTCGGCATAGCGCGCGCATAACAACTCCAAGTTAACGCGTTCCTCGTTGTTCAAATGATCCGTACGTAAGCGCGATAGCACTTCCTGTACACGTCGAGGCGCTTGCTCGGTGCACGTGTACTCGGTATTATAAAGCTGCGCACACACCGGGCGGTCCATAGAAAAAATGGTTCTCTGTTTTTTTACAGTAGTTAAACACTCGCTAATATGACAGTTGGATATGATCTGTTCCGGGATAATTACTTCTCCGTTTCGGATATTAATTGGTAATTTCACTAACTTTGAAGAACCGGCGGGTATGATATCTTCGTATAAGTTAGCGTTTCGTGAATCATAAACCCATATAGGATTTACTGCATTTTTTGTTACTAATGACTTTGTCTTAAAATCAATGGCGGCCTCCCACTTGTCTAGTAAATCTGACCCTATCAATCCGTCGAAATAATCGTGAAAGTTATATACAAAAAGTGTAACGCAATCCTTATCGTTCAATTCAGAGAAGCAAGGTAGTGTTATCGAGTAATCGCTACGTGTCACAGCGTGCACATTACAAACTTCGAAGGGGTCATAGTTCAACTGTATGTTATTGAAATAAGCTCCGACCGCATTAGGGCTAATAAAAGATTGGTTAGCGCCCGTATCTATTAGAAGTTTTAGAGGAGGATCTTGGATTTGCAAGTAGGGGAGCTGGCGTTGCGTTTGAAGGTTGACCTCTATTTTGGTTTGTCTAATTTTTGAGGGCTCTGAAAATCCTCGTTTGGACAAGCCGGTTTAGCTGGCTCATCTTTTACCGTGTCGTTACTTACCTCCAGCTGTGGGTGATGCATTTGATCATTATCGATGTAATAGTATCCTTCATAGTACTCGTTAGGTTCGTAAAACATATAGTTGTCGGTATCATAATCTCCGTAACCGTAATAAGAGGAGCAATCGTTGAAATTCATCTCCTTGCTTCCGAAATTGTGATTAGCCGGGGAATTACCAAATTTAGCCCAGTCATGTCCTTTTGTTGCGTTACTGGGCGGTAAAAGTCTAGGCACGAAATGGCTGACGCCACTCATTGGTCTAGGCTGTTGAAAGTTACTTTGCGGTACGATATTACGCGGTACAAATTTAAATGCATTATTTTGGTTGTAATTAGGAGGGGGAGCACGAAACATCTGTTGCGTGCGTGATGGTCCGGCCTGATTTTGATTATTGAAATTAGGTCGCCATGGTACGGGTGCATGTGGCATCATTGGGTGACCGAATGGACTCCTAGAGGGTCCAGGCATATTAAAGGGGAGCGGTCTAGGCTGCGGTATATTAAAACCCGTTGCTAAAGGCAGAGGTCTAGGTGGCACGGCTTGGGGTGTCGATTTCTTATCCGGAACTTGACTATTACGCTGCTGCAAGTACAATACGTTTTGTTCCTCATGAACAAACTCTAAGGCCTTTTCAATGCTTTCGGGGCGCATACACCTAATCCGTGAACCTAGTGGGTCCTTGAGCCCACGTACAAATGCCTGCAAGGTCAATTTTTTATATAGGTCCCTTTTCGCATTGATAGTAGTTGCTACTTCCTCATGTAGAGAGACATAAGTCATTAACGTGCTGAACAGGTTTTGGCACTTTTCATAAAACTCGTGAGGGCTGTCAGGCCCCTATGACAGTAACGCTAAGTCATTGTATAATGCCGTCTCATCGCGCTGATCTGAGAAATTGTTTACGAGAGATTTGCGTATACCCGTCCAGTCGGACGGGATGCCGTTCGAATTGATCAATCGGGCCGCGGGACCAGTTATTTTGTTTAATATACCGTTGATAAGAGCAACTTCCGAAAGTATGTTAGGCGGCTCTGGTTTTTTTACAAATTCGTCCACCAGCTCGTCACACAACTGTATGAACCTAGTTAATACGTTAACGTTACCATCAAACTCGGGCACCAACCGAAGGGCCTTAAAAATGCCATCTAAATCTGCCATCCTATTCTGTGGACTATCTGACCTAGAGTCTAAGCTAATTTCTCTGTTTAAATCTAAAGCACTATTCCTACTACTATGCCTACTCTCTAACCCTACACTCCGTGATTCTCGTGGATGGAAAATCTTGGAAAATTCGTGGACACAGGAAACTTAAGGACTAGGGTGAGCAATTCACTTAAAAGATTTTAACGTACTCACATGAACTGCATATCTCGTCTTCTCGCTGTATCGATGGCTGGATACCCCTGCTGCAAGTCACGACGTGTAGATTCGGGTCCTCGAACGGCCTTGATGACCGCCACGCCAACTCACAGGTGCGTGAAGTTGATTCTCGAGGATCCTACCGACTGCGCCAATTATGTCGGTCGAGCAGGCAGGTTGCAAGAAAACTCGAGGTACTGGAACAGGTTTAATGAAGAGATTACAATTTTGTTCTAAAAATAGGATAATGGTGACAATCGTTCGATGTATGAAGCGAAAGTGAGTCCGTCATGGAGCGCGGCGTCGCCGTCCGCCGCCGATGCACGTCACGTTGCGCCGACTCAGCACTAGACTTTGTGTCGCCGGCTGATGCAATAGTTGCGAGGATTCGGGTCAGTTCCGGTGGAATGCGTAGTTCGTGGATTATTGGTAGGTAGCCTTAACATACTAATATCTTCCGTTTGGTTTAGAAAATGTATTATTGGTATTGCTATACGCGTACCCTAAAAAAACTTTATTTAGCATTTTTGTTTACCACTTTGCCAAATTACAGCTTTCTAGTAAGAGTCTGTGAGCTAAGCCGGGGACAGACAGACAGACAGACAGACGGTCATGGCGAAACTATAAGAGTTCCTTGTTGACTACGGAACCCTAAAACGAAGCAAGTTACGTAGTTTTGTTAGAAATTGTCATTTGCTATCTCTTTCTTTTATTGCTGTTTTGATTAAAATAGCAAAATTACTTGCGCAGTTTATACAATGTTATCAGATTTTTTTATTATTGCTGTCGCAACTTTTGCAACTGCAATAAAAATAAGTTCATTATCTAAGCACCATTGTTATTCAGTGGGAACGTCAGAACATCTGGTTAAACAATAGATCGGCTTTATAGAACGGCCATAAAATACGGTCGCAAAAAATTACGAAATATTTCTTCAACACACTTGCTTGTAAAGTGACTCAGAAATTCAGCTTATTATACAGAAGTATTTTTACTTTACATTTCTTTTTTCAATATACGCAGTTTTTGTCCAAAAACAATGAATATTTTTGAGAAAAAAAAATTCGTTACATCAGATAAATCAATCATCAAAATTATCATCATTTCATAAAATTATATATTTTTCACTACATATTAACCTTAATTTGCTTATTCAAAACATTATTTTGTTTATTATATTTTTTTATAGGCTGTTTAGCGGTTTTTCCAGCGCCTTTATTTACACCTGCGGCGCGCGGGATAAACAAAACAAGCGCGGTATTTTCCAGAAATACTTGTTAACGTTTTCATTGTGTGGTTAATTATTATCAAAAATGTTGAGTTCAATTAGGAAAGAAGAGCGAAGAGCAACGCGTAGATTTAACCCCCCGGAAATACTAATCTAGGCACGAAACGCTAGTGACAGCCTGTTGCCTGCAAAATCTAGAGAGAAATACCTAGCGGCGTACGAAACTAATAACAATACCAGTCTCTTTTTTTCCTCTCAAGTTGAAAACCGTCGTATGAAACGCGCACACACTCGACTCCCTTATCGCGCTCGCTCGCCCTCGGCTCGCGCGAATAATACCGGCTCGTGCAGTGAGTAACCTTTTTTTTTTTTTTTTTTTATTTTTTTTTTTTTTTTTTGTGTGGCATCTCGTAGTTGACCTTGAGAGGTCGTGACTACTTAACCGGACTTTCCTGTGGCTGCCTTAAGCGAACTCAAAGCCTCCAGCCAGGGGCGAATTACTTATAGTACTAAGCGACTGCACGCTAAGGGCACCCCCTGTGGGGTACGGACCTCGGCTTAGGGCGTCGCTGGGGGGAGGACAGCAAGATGGGACAGGCTTTTTTTTTTTTTTTTTTTTTTTTTTTTTTTTTTTAAGATGGGACAGGCTGGATCTGGATAATATTATTATTATTAATCGGGGAATTTAAAGCTACAGGCTCAGCTGCGGCGCGGGCTGGCACTTCTTCGAGCAAGGGTCGGGGGGGACAATTACGTCGGGGTTTACGCGAGGGACCTCGGCGGCGAGGTCGGAACGTAGGTCGTCGGTGTGTTTTGTGCACTGTACTCGTTGCCCTATTGCTTTCCTGGAGGAGGGTAATGGGGTCATCGGGGTCGGAGAGGGTATGCCTTGGACGGCGAATAGAACTAATGGTGGAGGGCCTATAACTGGCGGCCTGCACAACCAGAGGGTTGCGGTGGGTGGTGGCGGAGTCGAAGAAGCGCTTCGTGATGCGCTTCATGAACTGCTTGATGGTGGGGATTCTAAGATCGAGATGGAGGATCTCGTTTCGAACGAACCAGGGGGCTCCCGTTGCCTTTCGGAGGAAACGGTTTTGGAGGGACTGCATCCTGTGGATGTGGTGGGGTTTAGCGTGTGCGAAGACTGCACAGGCATAAGTCATGATGGGACGGATGCACGCTGTGTAAATACGCAATTTGCCCTTAAGGGACAATTTGCTGCGCGCATTTAGGACGGAGTGAAGTCTACCGAGAGCGAAAGCGGCACGCGAACGCACCTGCTTGATGTGCTCTGAGAACGAGAGATGGTGGTCAAGGGTCACGCCTAGGTATTTGGCTCGCTTCTCCCAAGGGATAGGCTTGCCGAACATGGTGAGCGGTCGGGGGGCGATGAGGTTTTTACGCTGTTTGGTGAAGAGAACAGCCTGACTTTTGTCGGGATTGACCTCGATTCTCCACTTTCTAAACCAAGCGCCAAGCTTGTTGACCTCGGTCTGGAGAGTGCGAGATATGTGGTCGTGGACTAACCCGGTGTAGTAGATGGCCGTGTCGTCTGCGAACAGAGCCAACTGCGCCTTTCTACTTTTCGGGATGTCGCTGGTGAAGAGAGTGAAAATGAGAGGGGATAGTACAGAGCCCTGAGGGACGCCTGCACGGATAGGGTGAGGGGAGGATAGCGCTCCTTCGATGCGATAGCGGAAGGTGCGGTTCGACAAGAAGTCTCGTAAGATGAGCACGAGACGATCGGGCACACCGAGTTTGTAGAGCTTATATAATAAGCCGTTGTGCCAGACCTTGTCGAACGCTTTCGCTATATCGAAGAATACAGCACCGGTCGTAAGACCACGTTGAAAGCCGTAGCTTATGTGTTCAACGATGCGGTGGACCTGTTGGACGCAAGAATGTTGGGCTCTAAAGCCGAACTGCTGGTCGGGGATGAGGCCCTTTGTTTCCGCAAAATCTCTGAGGCGCTTTAAGATAAGCCTCTCATAGATTTTGCCGAAGACATTGAGCAGACTGATGGGCCGGTAGCTGGTGGGCTCCGTTTTCGGCTTACCGGGCTTCGGTATGCCGATGACGGTGGCCTTCTTCCACTCTTGTGGGAAGATGAGTGAGTAACCAACATACCACACCTATTTATATTTTTTGTTACACGCCCTATACTCACACAAATTCATATTGTCTCTAATTGGACGAAACCAGGAAGGTGTGTGGTTTGTCACTAGCTGCGCTTACCGCAGAAATATTTTCTAAAGTGAGCATGCTTAAGTTTTGCCAATAGTACCTACTAGTCAAATATATGCGAGCAGCGGCCGGCAATGTTAGTGTAGAAAATCATAACTGTCGTGTTTAGCGACCGAATAAATTACTATGAAAACTCATATCTATCGTGTAATAAAATATAATGAACCGAACTTTTTACTTCGAAACATGGCCACCAAGGGGGTAACTTTAAGATTACACCCTTATTCATTTCGAACTGGCTTGCAAATAGAGCTGTTTAAAGTAAAAAAGAAACAAATGTACATAAGGGCGCGTGAAAACAACAATAATATGATAATGTTATAAGGTGATGAAATAGGGATAGCTGATCATTCAAATATAAATAGGCCTTATATGCTCAAAAATAATGAGAATGTAGAATGCAATAGTGGGAGAAATCAGCTCGAAAATGATTGCACTCGAAAGACACAATCGAACCTTTCTTTTCAGAAAGATTTTGTTTTGACTATTCATAAAGAAATAAAGGAGAGAAAAGCTGAAGAACAAAGAGAATGCAAAATGCAAGCGCGAGCGAAGTGAGCTCGAAAATTTTAGCAGGAGGCCTCGAAAAGCTTTTTCAATCCCAGGCGGATTTCCGGCCACCGTAGGCGCGGGCTTGCGGACGGTGAGCAATGGGTAGCTCACCGTCCAATAAGGACCAGGGTCCGGGTCGACGGCGCGTTGTGTTCCACGCGCGCCTCAAAGAGATGTCAGCAGAAGTGTAGGGGTCCACTAGGGCCGATTACTGCCGGGGTCGCGGGAAAGGCCGAAAGGGTTACCGAGGCCCCTGCCAACACAGGCAACGGAAGAAACACGGGTGGGTTTTAGCCAGTAAGAGTCTGACACACCCTCCCACTCCGCCCAGGGCGGAGATGAAGAAGTTATTTGATAATTTTCAACCCAAAAAAAAAAAACCTGTTAAGGTGTATCCGCAGTTGACATTCCAATTTGCAGGTCAGTGTAAGGTTGTATCTTGATCAAAATAGGTATGATTTTACTCTCTTAGATTTGTTTGATAAGAACAAATCTCGTATCGTATGGAAAAGTTCTTGTGGAAAAAATCTAACTTAGAGAGATGTATTAATGATTCGAATGATTATGATTATGTACATACAGGTCTTGAATAGAATGTTGGCTTGAAAATCAGCAGAACCAAAACTGAATATAAATGTTCTGCGATTTCAGCGGTCTCTCCAGTTCTGGAGCCATAGCGCTTGATGGTGCGCTTCTCCCAGTCTGTTCTGACTTTCGGTATCTCGGTTCACTCGTGCAAAGCGATGGCGAAGTAGATCGGACGGTTAAGTATAGAGTTAATACTGGATGCATGAAATGGCAGCAGGTCACGGAAACAATCTGCGACTCCCGTATTTCCCTTAAACTTAAGGGGAAGTTATATCAATGGTAAGACCTGCTGTCTTGTATGGATCAGAATATTGGGCCACAAAAGGGATGAATGAAAGGCAATTGCATGCAGCTTAGATAAGAATGCTAAGAGCGATGTGTGGTGTGACACGAATGGATAGAATAAGAAAAGAGTACATGAAAGGAATTATTCCGATCTGTCACCCCACTTTGTCCCCTTAGGGTGACAGATAGGAAAAAAAAGTTTGATCTGTCCCCCTGTTAGCAATGAGGGGACAGTTCGAACTTTATTCACTCCTTAACGGTTTCATCTGTCCCCCTATCACTGACAGTATATACGGGATCGCGTCTTATGCCGGTGACACCGCGGTGCGCAGCTAGTTATCTCGAAAAGTTTGCATAGTAAAACTTATGCAAATTAAAGGCAAATTACATAACCACAAATATCACAAATAATCTCTTTTTTTCTATATTATAATCTTTTCGTTTCTGGCACTCGCCGGCCGCTGCCGCGGCACCGCTCGCTTCGCTCGCTCGGCTCGTGCGTAGAAGGTCACAGTTTTAACCTAACCTAACCAAACCATTATTTAAAATAATTAACCTACTCTAACTAGTTCCATATGTAACCATAAATTTGATTTGTTTCAGACAAATTCAAGCACATCTCATTCACACAACACATTCTCTATCGTTTATTGTCTAAAGATTGTTTGCTGTAATAAATCATTTGATTAATGACCAAATGCCTAAATGACATTATCCTTGATAATATTCTGCCAAGTATTTTCGAGTAATTATAAGATAACTAGCTGCGCACCGCGGTGTCACCGGCATAAGACGCGATCCCGTATATACTGTCAGGGATAGGGGGACAGATGAAACCGTTAAGGAGTGAATAAAGTTCGAACTGTCCCCTCATTGCTAACAGGGGGACAGATCAAACTTTTTTTTCCTATCTGTCACCTTAAGGGGACAAAGCGGGGTGACAGATCGGAATAAAGCCATGAAAGTGGCACCGGTGACTGAAAAGTTGTGCGGAAATCGGTTGTCATGGTATGGGCATGTGATGCGGGGGAATGAGGAAAATGTCGTGAGGAAAGTCTTGAGTATGAATGTCGATGGCTATAAGAGTAGAAGAAGACCAAAGAAACGATGGATGGACTGTGTGAAAGATGATATGGCTAGAAAGGGTGTGACTACCGAGATGACAACTAATAGAGAAGTATGGAAGAAAGCGACATGTTGAGCCGACCCCAAATAAATTGGGATAAGAGCAAGAGAATGATGACATACAGGTCACGATCGGGGTGTGTTATGGTCGCGAATCATATTTTAATCAAAATACAACCTGATACTGACTTGCAAATTGTAAAAAACGAAAGCAAAATTGAATTTCGCGGGCTACCACTGCGGATACACCTTAAATAGCGATCTATGGATCGTTAATTGTAATGCTAATAAATGACGTTGCAAAAGACAATGAGATTACACCAGGCCACAGACAAGCATTACCATTCAACTTCGTTCAAAAGACGTTCATAGTCGTTCACCTTTATTACTGTCATAGTACGACTAGAAGCAGGCCTGCTTTTGAATTGACTGGAAATTAAATGTTTTTTTAGCTCATAGTAAGCCCCCCAGACCTTTCACCTTAATTTGAAACTGTTGGCAACACTGTATTCAATGTGAAATAACGGAAATAACTCAAAAGGTATGATCACCAACCATAGACATAAATATATGGACCTGGAAATGCCTACAAAAAAAAGGTGCATACCTACAACTCGATATTGTCGCATAAAATGGTTGCCGTTACTAGGGTTGTGTCAATCAAGGAACATAGGTGTTACTATAACTAGTATCGATACTAGTCTTACTAGATATCAGGTTTGGATCATAATTACATACTTATAGTCCGTTGTAACAGAAAAACATGAGTAGGTTATCTTACCTTCTATGATCTGAGAATAAAATTTATGTCATGTTGTTTTCTGCACAAAATTAAAAAACGCTTTTTAATTGCATCACGTTTACGTATTTAAGTGAAGGAAAACTGCAGGAACAGATAGATCCGTTGGAAGGCCATAGCCCAGTAGCTTCTGTTAGGTATGCGGAGCCTAATGAAAAACAAGAAAATCTAGTGATTATCTTGTATTTCATTAAGCTCCGCGGCTTTCATTATCTTCTCCCTAGTGGGAGAGAATAATGTTTAAATTATGTGTTTATGAGTAGTAGATTAAAAATAAAACAAGAATTATTTTTATACCTTTGTTTATTGGTGTGATAATGATTATAGTATAACGTTTGATTAGAAAACTAGGCCTACACTAGTACATTATGATACAAGTGTGTAATGATCAATACACACGCGGTTCATACGACGTTTTTCAACACTTGCAAGGTTTGAAATATGCACCATGTCCACTATTTTTGTCACTATTCGATGGGATAACTGCAATAGAGGCATTACAGTAGATGTACCAGAAACATCAGATTTTTAATGTTACTTGTTTCTCACTCTTGATATTGTATTTTGGCGGGCACCTGAAAAAATTTGGTACCTACTAATATTATGATAATCACTTTAATCACACATGATTTTTAAAATTTATTATATTTATCTATTTATTTATTTCAGGCCAAAAGGGCCAGGCTATTATTAATCAGTCATTTTAGTACACACTTACCGAAAATACTGTGGGAACAGAGTTATTATGTAATCTCGTTACACCAAGCGTTCTATTGAAACAGCTTTCTTCATAGTTAAGTGAACACAGGTAGGTACCATTCTTTATTTCGGGGATTAATATTTTCTTCACCAATAGCCTCTAGCCACTTTATCTTTAATCCTTTATTTTTAATTCATTTTGGTTGGAGCTGCTAATATGAAACTAAACAAATAACAAAATGCTGACGTCTTGTTTTAGGATCACTTTTATCTCTGTGGGACGGTCTCTCAGTGCTGTGCTGTGACCCACGGGCCGGACATAACAAGGTCACTTGGACTGATTAAGACACGCAGAATAATTTCTGTTAACATCGCAGATTATAACCGATATCGTTTCAGCGGGGGAACTAGTTTCGGAAACTATTACGGTACGGCGTCGCCTCGCAACGGTACAACACTATTCCACCATGACATAATAGTGTAAACTGTAAATAAACGATTAAAATCAAATCAAAATATTTTTAGAAACGTCAGAAGCTAGGTGCACAGTTCCAATTGGTCGTTTCCTATGGAGAAGAGCCGGCAAGAAACTCCACGGTTACTCTTTTAAAAATAATTGGCTTTTACAATGTTTTCAAATTACATAAATTAGGTATGGGAGGACAGTGCAGGCCTGTCGAGTAGTATTTAACAAAAAAAAAAAAAAAAGAAAATGAAATAATAAATATTAAAAAGGTCTGTTGTACGGAAATTAACCCAAATATCAATACTTTAGCCACAAATTCGTGATCGCGTAACAATTTTTCATCGAATGTGTATTATTCTATGAACTATTGCATGAAAACCGGCTACTAACCTGTGTAAAGACAATTGAGGTTGATTTTCATTCTTTCTTGCACTACACTTCACAATATAACACACAGACATGTTGTATTGCTGTTTTCCAACATTTACATACAGTTTTATAGGTAAACTCCTCGTAATTTTCTCGCAAATCTCATTAATACAAAAAATAAAAAACCATTTGACAGCAATACTACCACGAAACTTGTCGCCTAGGATGGCTGATAAGCCACTTACTTACAACTGTCACGACAAACAGTGAACTTAATGAGCAACAACTGTTGTTGCCTCTTTTATCAAATACGATTATTTTATTAGAAAGAATGAGACAAAATGATATTTCACATTCTGTATCGTATGTCACTCATATTTGTGTGTATTTGCAAATGTATTTATAGAATAACGCGCCTCCATGTTTTTCCTAGCTCGATGTCACCAACCCCAAAAATCTTTGAGAAATTTCAGTGTCTATGACGTAAGTTTGACGTTTTGGGTTTGTCAAACTTTGACAGTCGGATAAAGATTATTTATTTAAATTTTTTAAACTTGATTTTCCAATTAATATAATGGCAGGAAATTTTTGGCAAAGTTCTCATCACCAACAGTGGATATTAGATAAACAGGATCTTATAAGAGACCGTCAACATGATTTGGGAATACTGTCTGAGGAAGAGTACCAAAAATTATTCAACTTCTTCGCAAGCATAATTCAGGTTTTAGGAGAACAGCTAAAGCTTCGTCAACAAGTTATAGCCACAGCTACTGTATACTTCAAGAGGTTTTACGCAAGGAACTCGTTAAAATGTATAGACCCGTTGCTTTTAGCACCCACATGCGTGTTCCTTGCTTCTAAGGTTGAAGAGTTTGGTGTGATCTCCAACTCTCGTCTAATAACCACTTGCCAGACTGTGATCAAGAATAAGTTTAGCTATGCGTACGGACAGCAAGAGTTTCCGTACAGAACTAACCATATACTAGAGTGTGAGTTCTACTTGTTGGAGAATTTAGATTGTTGTTTGATTGTGTACCAGCCATACAGACCATTACTGTTATTTGTACAAGATATTGGGCAGGATGATCAGTTATTAACTTATGCATGGAGGATAGTTAATGATTCTTTGAGAACTGATGTCAGTTTGCTGTACCCTCCATATCAGGTAATCATAACAATTAATTATTTACTAACTGTAAATTAAATTGCAGACATGCCTGCAAATACTTTTAGTTTGTTAGGTTTTGACTCAAAGCTGTGATGGTTATATTTCAGATAGCAATAGCTGCTCTTCACATAGCGTGTGTGATGCTTGGGAAGGAAAGCCACAAGCCTTGGTTTGCAGAACTCAATGTTGACATGGACAAGGTGAACTAATGATTAACAAACAAAACCAAATACTCACTATCTCCCTTATTAATAAATGCAAAGTTAAGTTATACCAAACTTATTCCTTGGAAAATGTATGGTAAATCTGAAGGTTATACTGGTTGTACGTAACTATACTCCGCATTTCTTAATATTCATTAAAAAATAAAATACCAACTAGGTCAGCCTACAGGGCTATATTGTAATTTTACTAATTTTCCTTTTCATTTCAGATCCAAGAGATTGTGAGGTCCATAATCAACTTATATGAAATGTGGAAAAGTTATGATGAGAAGAAGGAAATACAGCCTTTATTAGTGAAAATGCCTAAACCAAAGCCTGCACCCCAAAGATAATAGTTAATAATAACGCTTTTATTATCATAGTGTAGGTACATATACCTTAAGGGACAGTTTACTTTATATGGGACAGGAACCAAGTTAGGACAGGCAGAGACAAAGTTTATGTTAACGATATGACTGCATTAAGACAAAAGTAAAAAGGAAGATATGTATATACATCTGTTTTCTCATGCCAAATCAAATGTTGTAATTGGTTGAGTAAGAATAACGGCCAATCATTAGAGATGAAACTTAAAAACATAAAATTGAAAAGGCTTTCAGAAACCAGGAGTTAGTCAGAAAATAATGGAGAGTACACAATTTTTATATTAAACTGGAGCTTCCAATATTTTCATCAAAACTATCAGTTTTCTGAAATTGTTAATACTTACTAGTATAGTATTGTAACATTTATAAGAAAACATATTTTTAATAAGTACAATAAGTGTATTTATAGAAACAATGCCTTTGTATAACATAATAAAATTAGTAATATGTTCCTAATTGTTTCTTACCAGTATTGATAAAATTTGTAACTGAGTACATTATTGAATCTTGACAATCAATTGATAATAATAACATAATAATTGTAAGCAGAGTGTTTGTTTAATTTAATTGTTTAAGTTTGACACAGGGAGGAAATTCTGTCACAAATAATGCTCGTATGTACAGTAGACTGCACGTCATTGGTAAACCTCCTGTTATTCTATTGAAACTCCGTATAGAGCCACATTCAAACTATGGCGCCTCGGAACATGAAGCGAATCGGTGCGTAGTAACGAATGTGTCCGCGGGGATGAGGGGTACTGCGCAGCGAGTAGCGCACTTCAGAGCCGCCATAAGTTTGACGCGTCCGCCCAAGTGCGGCCTACTGTACAATTAAGACTTAAATGCGCATACAGTAATTGAACTGAAATATGTTCGAGAGAGCACAGATTTATTTTGCCAACGTATTTCTCGCTGGTAAAGTAAGCAATAAAATAATACGACTTATTAAATTGACTGCGGCCTTCTTACTATTTCACAAACACTTGTATAATTTTACAGAAATAAATATTTTTCAATCTTTGAACAGTATTTTTTTTTAAATGTGTATGTAAGTACATTGCTATCCTTTCTATATCCACGTCCGCGCCAAAAAAATACAACCCTCTCATACGATACCTTGTGCCCTCGATCGCTATACCCGAAACTTGGTGTGACTGTTGATAACATTTTATTTATAGGCTTCGGGAAATTAGATATCATTATTTAAATTTTTATTTTAAAATAACTTGTTTTAAAGTTATTAAAGAAAATAGATGAACATTGACCATTCTCCCTTACCTCCGACACTAGTGAGCCTATTTTTTTTAAAACAATACCGAAAATAGTTCTATACTTATAGATTACAGGAAAACCTATTTAAGATGTCTATGGTATTAAAATAACACGGTAAAACTCTCAATATTGTGCCTACAAACTTAAATATGCAGTTGGAATGTTTTTCAACTACAATGATAGGTTTGTTCTTGAGATAAATTCAACCTAACTACGGAACCCTTCATTGTGCGCGGTCCGACACGCACTTGGTCGGTTTTTTTAACTGAATCAGGAGCATAGATTTTACCCTATTATTTCAAGGTTATGAGGATCGGTTTTTTTAACTGAATCAGGAGCATAGATTTTACCCTATTATTTCAAGGATAAGAGGATCGGTTTTTTTAACTGAATCAGGAGCATAGATTTTACCCTATTATTTCAAGGATAAGAGGATCGGTTTTTTTAACAGAATCAGGAGCATAGATTTTACCCTATTATTTCAAGGATAAGAGGATCAGTTTTTTTAACTGAATTAGGAGCATAGATTTTACCCTATTATTTCAAGGATAAGAGGATCGGTTTTTTTAACTGAATCAGGAGCATAGATTTTACCCTATTATTTCAAGGATAAGAGGATCGGTTTTTTTAACTGAATCAGGAGCATAGATTTTACCCTATTATTTCAAGGATAAGAGGATCGGTTTTTTTAACTGAATCAGGAGCATAGATTTTACCCTATTATTTCAAGGATAAGAGGATCGGTTTTTTAACTGAATTAGGAGCATAGATTTTACCCTAGTATTTCAAGGATAAGAGGATCGGTTTTTTTAACTGAATCAGGAGCATAGATTTTACCCTATTATTTCAAGGATAAGAGGATCGGTTTTTTTAACTGAATCAGGAGCATAGATTTTACCCTATTATTTCAAGGATAACAGGATCGGTTTTTTTAACTGAATCAGGAGCATAGATTTTACCCTATTATTTCAAGGATAAGAGGATCGGTTTTTTTAACAGAATTAGGAGCATAGATTTTACCCTATTATTTCAAGGATAAGAGGATCGGTTTTTTAAACTGAATCAGGAGCATAGATTTTACCCTATTATTTCAAGTATAAGAGGATCGGTTTTTTTAACTGAATCAGGAGCATAGATTTTACCCTATTATTTCAAGGATAACAGGATCGGTTTTTTTTAAATGAATCAGGAGCATAGATTTTACTCTATTATTTCAAGGATAAGCGGATCGGTTTTTTTAACTGAATTAGGAGCATAGATTTTACCCTATTATTTCAAGGATAAGAGGATCGGTTTTTTTAACTGAATCAGGAGTATAGATTTTACCCTATTATTTCAAGGATAAGAGGTTCGGTTTTTTTAAATGAATAAGGAGCATAGATTTTACCCTATTATTTCAAGGATAAGAGGATCGGTCTTTTTAACTGAATCAGGAGCATAGATTTTACCCTATTATTTCAAGGTTATGAGGATCGGTTTTTTTAACTGAATCAGGAGCATAGATTTTACCCTATTATTTCAAGGATAAGAGGATCGGTTTTTTTAACTGAATCAGGAGCATAGATTTTACCCTATTATTTCAAGGATAAGAGGATCGGTTTTTTTAACTGAATCAGGAGCATAGATTTTACCCTATTATTTCAAGGATAAGAGGATCAGTTTTTTTAACTGAATTAGGAGCATAGATTTTACCCTATTATTTCAAGGATAAGAGGATCGGTTTTTTTAACTGAATCAGGAGCATAGATTTTACCCTATTATTTCAAGGATAAGAGGATCGGTTTTTTTAACTGAATCAGGAGCATAGATTTTACCCTATTATTTCAAGGATAAGAGGATCGGTTTTTTTAACTGAATCAGGAGCATAGATTTTACCCTATTATTTCAAGGATAAGAGGATCGGTTTTTTAACTGAATTAGGAGCATAGATTTTACCCTAGTATTTCAAGGATAAGAGGATCGGTTTTTTTAACTGAATCAGGAGCATAGATTTTACCCTATTATTTCAAGGATAACAGGATCGATTTTTTTTAAATGAATCAGGTGCATAGATTTTACCCTATTATTTCAAGGATAAGAGGATCGGTTTTTTTAACTAAATCAGGAGCATAGATTTTACCCTATTATTTCAAGGATAACAGGATCGGTTTTTTTAACTGAATCAGGAGCATAGATTTTACCCTATTATTTCAAGGATAAGAGGATCGGTTTTTTAAACAGAATTAGGAGCATAGATTTTACCCTATTATTTCAAGGATAAGAGGATCGGTTTTTCAAACTGAATCAGGAGCATAGATTTTACCCTATTATTTCAAGTATAAGAGGATCGGTTTTTTTAACTGAATCAGGAGCATAGATTTTACCCTATTATTTCAAGGATAACAGGATCGGTTTTTTTTAAATGAATCAGGAGCATAGATTTTACTCTATTATTTCAAGGATAAGCGGATCGGTTTTTTTAACTGAATTAGGAGCATAGATTTTACCCTATTATTTCAAGGATAAGAGGATCGGTTTTTTTAACTGAATCAGGAGCATAGATTTTACCCTATTATTTCAAGGATAAGAGGTTCGGTTTTTTTAAATGAATAAGGAGCATAGATTTTACCCTATTATTTTAAGGATAAGAGGATCGGTCTTTTTAACTGAATCAGGAGCATAGATTTTACCCTATTATTTCAAGGATAACAGGATCGATTTTTTTTTAAATGAATCAGGTGCATAGATTTTACCCTATTATTTCAAGGATAAGAGGATCGGTTTTTTTAACTAAATCAGGAGCATAGATTTTACCCTATTATTTCAAGGATAAGAGGATCGGTTTTTTTAACTGAATCAGGAGCATAGATTTTACCCTATTATTTCAAGGATAAGAGGATCGGTTTTTTTAACTGAATCAGGAGCATAGATTTTACCCTATTATTTCAAGGATAAGAGGATCGGTTTTTTTAACTGAATCAGGAGCATAGATTTTACCCTATTATTTCAAAGATAAGAGGATATAAAACTTGTATATTTAATCTTCCACAAGAATGAATGAATTAGACTCGAACTCGGAATGTCGCGCGCTGCAATAGAAGGGAGCCTCTATTGCAGGGCGCGACATTCCAAGTTCGAGTCACGCGTCACTGTGTTTTCTGTAAACCATGTTTTACTATGAGATATAAGTGGAGAGTCCGCTGCATTATTAGGTTACCCCTTTTCTAACATATTTTGAGGAGTGGAGGGCACGCCGAATCCATACAACCGTTTGTAAATATTCAGATGGTACAAAAATCACGCTTGTGATTTTTTTTTGACCATATGTATGAACGTAAACGTAGCAATAGTAGGAGAGCCCAGAGGGTTTTTGAGCAGGCATATGCAGGGCGAAACGTTGATAGAGTAGGTGCGGCACGATGAGAGAACACCGAAAATATAGGTAAGTATTTTAAAAGTTTCAGATTTCCAAAATGGAAAAAAATGACGTGATCTCAGAGCCTTTGATTTTCGCATGATCGTGTGCGGCCTGAGAGCAGTGGTGGCCCGGCGGTAACAGCCGCGGCTTACGAGTTGTAGGTCGTAGGTTTGAACCAGGACAGGCGCTTTACTTTGTGTAAATTATTTCATCACCACTGCTCTCACAACGGTGAAGGAAAAACAGAAATCAAAGCTATTGGGTTCGTTGATTTAGAGGTAAATGTAAAATAATGACCACTTTTGAGTAGGTACTTTCCAAAATTAATGATATGCCGCTAGAATTCCCAAAAGGCTTCATCAATCCGTTAGATATTTATATATTCATTAACAAGACATATTAAACTATTGCACAGAATAACTTTTATTCGCCTTAAAAATTTAATATCCTTAAAAAATTGTCCAAATCTGAGTTTTCAAAGTCGTCAGATTTAGGGAAAGCACAGTTTCTTGATCAGACTTTACTATTTAAGCCATTATGCGTCAGACCGCACATGATCATGCAAAAATCAAGGGCTGAAGATCACGTTATTTTTGCCCATTTTGGAAAACCGAAAGTGGATCCTTTCCCTAACCACGGGGCTCGTATCTGAAACTATTAATAGTCATGTGTGCAACAAGAGAGCAAAGTCGTTTTTTGCTGCGAGTGCTGATTTTGAATCCTGAGTGTGGCGAGGGATTCAAAGGCACGAGATGCAAAAAGCTTTGCTCTCGTGTAACACACATAACTTTTCACTTCAGCAGCGAGAACACTTTATGAGATAAAATAATAAACAGGAATAGATTGAAATAACTATTTATTGTGAGTGAAAATAATTAACATTGTAGGTAGAGGTACCTACCAATTCAATAAAATGGAACATTTTAAAAGTTAAAAGTAAAATTACTGCAATTCTGCAAATTAAAAGTAACAGATTTATTTGGCAACGTTATAGTAGCATTGAGTTGAGTTTGATTATCTGGGGTTAAGGTTTCTGTTTCGGTGGCGGATAGAGAAGGAACAACGGTGAACGTTGGTGACTCTGATCGGCTTTCTGTATAAGTACACTGTGCGTCGTTGCAAGTGGATGGACGTGGGTGAGACCAAGGATCCGAGGTCAAATTCAGACTTATTGTTTCCACTATACGCTTACAGATTTTAGACTTATTTTCTATTGAGTCTTCAATATTATAGCCTTCTGCAACCGTATTGGACTTCCACCCGCCGTGACGTTTTAAAGTGGTGAGATCGGCTCCGGAATCAGCCAAGAGCGTTGCCGAAGTTCTCCGAAAGCAGTGACCCGTGTAAAGCTGAGGGTCTTCCAGTTTTAAGAAAGTGGCAATTTCTCGCGGTATAGCACCTATTTTATTTACTCCCATAGGCTGCCTTGAGCATTTATTATTATGGTATTGTATGAAAAATCGGTCGGTTTTTATATTGGCTGGACGTAAATTTTGGTATTTTTCTACAATAGTTACATATTCTTCTCGTACGACAAGACCTGTCAAGGTTAGTCTTCGTATTTTTCAATTTTACTAACAGTAATTTATCTGAATGCTTTTCAATAATATTAACTGTTAGCTGTAATAGCTCGTTATTGCGACACGCTCCACTAATTCCTACGATCAGTACAACCTGTAATGAAAATATTACATAATTAATAATTTAACATCTACAGCATCTTTTACATATCGTAATAAATATTTTAACAGTAGGTATTGCTAAGCCAGACTAGGATTCATTGCGCCTCCAAAAATTAGATGTAGGCAGCACTACCTTTATACATAACAGTCTACACACACATTTTAATAACTAACAACATAGATTCATAGGTACCACTTACTTTAGCGGCAAGAAAATTGCAGTCCGGAGCTTCATTAAGAATTTTTTCTATGATAAGGGTAGTGAAAATGTTGAACTTTTTAGCCTTATGCCCAACTGACATTCTTTTTAGAAAATATACGAATTTTGCGTATGTTTCAATATGCACGTTGTGTTTTGTTTTTAAAGTAGCTTTCAACATTGAGTAAATACTCCACATTGTAGATGATCGCCTCGTCTCTGATAAATCTAAAAATAAGATAGCAACACCGTCTCCGAAAAACTGCTTGCGCCCTTTGTAAGTCTCCATTCATTGAAGACATGGTATGCTTTCAGCTTAGAATATAGAAAGAACCAGAATCCGTGTTCAACTGTCATTGCAAGCCGCACGCTGTGTCCTTCCCAATCTATTACTATACTCTATGCTGTGTCCAATATCAAGACAAGCATCCCGCGCCCGCCTCACTTCCCACCCGCGTAATGTTGCTAGCTCGGACATTATGAACCCGTTTTGGGGTAAACGTTGTGAGTATTGGTAAGATAATATAAATAATAAAATCACAATTGGTCTTTTCATAAATACATAATTTCATACAGCCGCCCCCTCTAGAAATCCTAATAGTCTAACGTAGTACCTATTATGAATGCTAAGCAATTCTAGCAAAATCATATATACATACGGGTTGCATTGATAACCTTTCTTTTTCAAGTCGAGTTTTTTTTAAAGTTGTTAATTAATTTAACACTACAACGAATAAATGCCCTCAGTAGGTAATAAAAAGAAGGGAAAATCAAAACTCTTATACTGGCAACACTAACAAGATGAATGCATCATTCTCTATGACAGTTACAAACCGAACAATTTATTCAGTAATTAAATAAGACGATAATTGAATGGCTATTTACACGAGAAATGTGATCCCATCCTGTTTGTTTTTTAGCCCCGCTGTATTTTTACAGGTATGAACGACACAAGACGGCTTAAATAAAATTGCACACCGGTAAAACACGTTACGCGATACGACGTTCACAGAGTAACTGATCGGCTGCGCGTCAAACTACTCTATTTAGGAGTAGTTTTTGACGCTTCAGTATTAGGCGTGTTCGCGGCTTCTGGTTCTTTCTATATTCTAAGGCTTTCAGATATTTCTTGCGAGACTTCTCAGGTAGGAAACTTAATTCTGCATTAATAACTTGTTGTTTTAACTCTTCCGGTGTTAAAATACTGTTCTCGTCGCTAGTTTGTCATATTTTACGATTATTTTAATATTTTTTAACTTATTCAACTCTTTACGCCAACTACGAAATTTTATTCCCGCTCTTTTATTTAAATTCTGTTCGGAAATAGCACCCATGATATTGTATTATTCAAAATATATTACGTAATATTATTGAAACTAGATATTTTCAGGTTAAATATAAGTTTTATTTGCAGTAAATACTTATTTTCGTTTAAATACAACAATAAGTTAAAAATTCAATAAATTACATTAAAAAATTATCTTTTTGCAAAATTTATTTAGTTAGTACGAAATTCCAAACGTGTTTGTCTTTGAGGTCAAATTCAAAATCGGAACTTCGAAAGGGCTGGTCTTTGTCTCTCTCTTTCTAATGGCGGGAAAGAGATTGACCCAAGGCTGAATAAGATCTTCGCGGCTATCTGAAAAAAAAAAATTAAAAAGTTACTTGGTCTCACTCAGTGAGCAAAATCGCATTTTGCTCACTGATTTCAGGCAGCAAAACCTACATGCATGAGCTACTGAAGTGCAAAATATATTTTCAGTGTTCTCTGGTCATGCCGCACATAATCAGCTATGAACTTTTCGCCCTGCATATGCTTGCTCAAAACCCTCTGGGCTCCCTGCCAGTAGCAGGTGGCGTTCTTTAGTTTCTGCCTACCCCATGGGAAGAAGGGGTGATCTCATGGATATATGTATATTTTATAAAAATAACAGCATCACGCCTGTATTCCCTGAAGGGTTAGGCAGAAGTGTACCTACCAATAGTACACTACCCACATTTCATCAGTTATGTTTAGGTCTCATGTAATAGGGAACGAGCCTATTGCCATTAACCGGGTACGAATCCAGACTTGGGAGTGTTACTGAGAAATTTCAGATGGGTAGCCCACACTACACTTTGCCTTTTTTAGAGTGGGAAATTATCAAATAACTTCTCTCGCTCTGGGCGGAACGGGAGGGTGTGTCAGACTCTTACTGACTAAAACCCACCCGTGTTCTTTCCATTGTCTGTGTTGCCAGCGCCCTCGGTAACCGTTTCGGACTTTCCCGCGACCCCGAAATAAAATTTTGCGTCACCCGGGAATCGAACCCAGGACCTCATGCTCAACAGTAGCGCTTGCGACCACTAGACCATCGACGTAGTTTAAAAAAAATGTAGAGCTTATTTTATTATATTGTGGTGTCTTACGACTTCCACGCGAACAAAGTTGAAGTTGCGGACAGAAGCCAATTTTTAATAAATTTTCAGCATCCGGAAAACGTCGTTCCCCTGCGTGTTACTTAGAGATGTCTAAGTAACTTGTGATCGTTTCAGTCACCATGCCATTATCTAATAATATTATGGATGCTATCAACACGATGTTTTACATGCAGTGGCGAAGAATGGAATCCTTCATCAAATCAGGAAATACAACTATAGATGAGAACAACAACAGTACCTACCTAATAGTTTTCAAGAGTTATGTATGTAGGTGTGAATGTGATATCTACGAAACACAAAATAATGGTTTCCGTTAGAAATTCTGGTGTCAAATGATGATACCTGTATGGATAATTACAAAACCATACAGCCGAGTAACGGCTTATTGTATACGAGTGCAATCATAACAAATCCGATATTCACATATCAAAACATAAGTTGGTCATGTTACTGCAGTGTCCACGCTGTCTAGATTACTTTGGAACATATTCTAAAAACAAACGAGTTATGTAACGTTAGTTTTTTAATCCCAGATAGTAATTTGAAAGGTGCAAATGTCAAACTCCAACATGAAAAAAAAAACAACAAAGATTTTAAATGTCAAGTTATTATCTCTGGGATTAAAAAACGAACTTTATAGTAAATTGAAATGTAGGAACGCGTATTCTTGTTTTTTGGGAAATTATCAAATAACTTCTCCCGCTCTTGGCGGAGCGGCAAGGCGTCACTCTTACTGACTAAAACCCACTCGTGTTCCTTCCGTTGCCTGGGTGTTGCCAGAAGCCACGGTATCCCTTTCGGACTAACCCGCGACCCCGGCAGAAAGCTTAGGTAATTTTAAAAGCAAACTCAAGTAGTTTCACTCTCAATCTTAAAAGCTGGTACTGCTTTTCCTAAGATAAGAAAGTAGGTATTTATCACATACAAAAACACTGGTCAAGGAACATGCATAATTAGGACATTCAGATATTTCTTCTGAGTTAAGATTGGTCTATTGGGCGCAAGCGCAGTAGCGCCTCATGCTCAGCAGTAGCTGATCATGAGGTCCTGGGTTCGATTCCCAGGTCGGGCAGTGTTATTTCTATCTGGAATTTCTCAGTAGCAGTCCGGAGACTGGATTTGTGCCCTACCGAGCACAAATCCTTCCGCGAGCCTATTACATGGGACTGAAACATAACTGGCGAAATGTGGATGTAATATAGTTACACCTCTGCCCAACCCTTCAGGGAAAGGGGCGTGATGTTATGTTGAATTCGCGACATCCTAAGTACCGAAGCTGACCTCTCAGCTATATACCTTGCCAACTAATGCCAAACCAATGAGTACTCATAACATTTTATCATGCAAAAAAAACTGTGTCCCGAAATTTAAACCAGAAAGCGTGCTCAATGCATAATTCGGCGCATACTTGTAAATTCCTGGCTATATAAATGTTACAGAATCGACACCGTCCGTCAGTAAGTTGCCTCAGCTGCAGTCGACATGTCTTCCAGGGTGCTGCTGTGTGACCTCTGCATCATCGTTCTGTGCGGACTGGGCTTCATACTGGCCGAGGAGAAAAGTAACATGTACGTCACAGGTTTTATTTATCATAAGTACGTAGCGACAGTAGATCATCAAGCAAGGCAGACCGCCTTTCTTGAAAGAAAGCAAAAACGCGGTGAGTTACTGAAATGGCAGCGAAGATCAGCCATCATTATTAAGCATATCTAAAACAAAGCACAATTATTTCGATATCTAATTGAGCGAGACAACATGAAATTTTTCTTCTATATTTTTTTACATTTGTTAACTCCACTTTTAGTCTGTGCAAAACAAACGTATTTTTTTTTCTTTTTTTCACAGCACACCAGCAACAGACGATGGACCAAAAGGCAACTGCTCGTGCGGAGGATACCCGTCAAACACGATAGAGCTCGGCAGCCTGCCCCTCCTCTCACAGAACCCGGGTCTGACCGTCAAGTGCGACGCCGAGGGCGCTGGCACTTGCAAGAGCCTTTGCAACGCCTTGGCCACTGCTACCAAGGCAAAAGGACCAGAAGTGTTATGCAATAGACTTAAGAACGCGAACGAATTGAAGGTAAATCGTTTACCTATACGACTGAAATTGTGTAAACTGTAAATGTATATTGATCTACGAGCGATGTTACAGACAAAACTTAAAAATTACGCCATCGGGACAACGCTTCTGTAAACTTTTATCTGTTGGCCGGTAATAAATTGCGTAGGAGCCCACTGGCAACTCATTCCCTGACGTAGGTACAGACAATCTAGGCCAGAATAATAATCTGGATAGAATCTAAATCCGCGTTGATAACTTAAAAACACCCATGTTTTGTTGCAGTTGTCAGCTTTCTACCAAGTTTGCGATAAGCCTTGGGCGTACGCCGACATCACGGCAGACGAGCCGCTTTGCTGCGAGGAGTCCAAGGTGAAGATCTGTCCCTCCGTGGAGAAGAAGAATACCACCGGCGCAGTCGACGCTAAGATAGCCATGTAATGAACTCGTTTGTGTTAGTTTAGTCTTGCATTTATTATAGTAAATGAATTATATTTATAAGAAGACAACGTTGTTTCTCTTATATAATTACTAGCTCTGACAGAAGCCGAGAACTGAACGAAGTAGAAGAACATCATTCATAAATCCACGAAGGCCTTTCAGTACACGACCTTCAGCAGGCTTAGCATGACTCTTTCTATTTCTGCGAAGAATAGACACAGCTCTTTCTATACAAAGTGACATTTCGTTTCTCCATTTTTGACATGGCATAGTAGAAATCCTTCTACGATCTGTCATTTTGTCTTTCGTTTCTAACAATCTTTGTCTAGGTACTTTTTTATGTAGGTTTTCGACGGTGCGATGTCAAAAATGGAGAAACGAAATGTCACTTTGTATAGAAAAAGCCGTGTCTATTCTTCGTAGAAATAGAAAGCGTCATGCTAAGCCTGCAGTAATTAACTACGCGACCAAGAAGATTCATAAAGGCTCGTACCTACAGACTGGGGCGATATAGCGGGCGCGACAGGCATATTGCTACCTGTCACGCCCGCGATATCGCGCTAGTCTGCACGAGCCTTTACACGGTACGAATTAATAACGCTTAAATCTTACGACGAATGGATAGGTAGATATTACAATATAAACAAACGTATGTAGGGTAAAACCGTATATTTACATTTAGTTTCTGCTGTATAGTTTTGTACATTATTCTAATAGAACCTGTAAAGCAGGCCAAATTACAAGAGTAGCATAATATCAGATCGTAATAATAATTAATCGTGATTTTGATGTAAACATGCCTCGCATTTGCGCGGCCAAAGTGACAAAATGGACTGACCGAGGTTTCCAATTAGCAAAGCGGTTTTATTTGATACTACAAAATAAACTGAATAGCAGCGTGGCGAGGCGGGAAGTTAGTTAAGGTCTGAACTTCGCATGTCACTAAATAGACATTGGGAATAGTCAGACATTTGGGCACAGCCGGTCGATTCTGTAAAAATGTCAGCGTGGACCCTGTAAAGTGTAGTAAAAATGTAGATGAAGTGAGCTATCTTTCCACAAATTCCAGTGGTGAATAGATAGTCTGATGTAGGTATCAATGGGGCAGGAGGCCATGGTAACTTTATACTGTACTGCTGCTGCCCGCAACTTCGTTCGCGTGGAAGTTGGAAGATCTACAATATACTAAAACAGCCACATTTTTTATAAAACTACCTGGGCCGCCGACCCACCGCGACGCATCGCATCGCCCGCCCTTATATCCGAAACGGCTGAGCCTAAAATTTTGAAAAAATATAGAGAGCAGTCACACACAAGACAGAACAACAGAACAGTCACACAGTCATATAGAGAACACTTGCAGATTACAGCAAAGCCTATAAGAAGTCTATGGTCTTGCAATAACATGGTAAATCACTGAAAACTGCACGAACAAACTTACATTTGCAGTTGGAATGTACGGGAGAACATGTTTTTCAACTACAATGTTAAGTTTGTTCTTGGGATAAATTCATCCCAACTACGAGGCCCTTTATTGTGCGTGGTCCGACACGCACTTGGCCGGCTCTTTTTATAACACAAACCGACGCGTTTTTATATTTTTGCTACTTTTTCTTTGCAATTTTGGTAGATACTGATCTTACGTAAGATTAAAAGAGGGGGTTCGTCCAAGTCTTACTTTTCTTACATAGGAGGGTGTTAAAATTGTCTTACGTAATAAATGAGCAGAGCTGTTTTAGCAGACTGGTAGTTCCAGAGATTAGCGCGTTGAAACAAAGAAACACTGCACCTCTATTATATTAAGTATAGATTCTAAACAGTTTGCACCGACTGGCTCTGTTTCATTGCACGAACATCTAACCTTCGCTGCAAAGGAACGGTTTATTCAATGAAATCGGCAGTAGGTTTCTACTAAGCGGATATTTTCGCAAACATTCACTCTGGCCGCGCAGGTGTGGCTAAAGTGTAACTGAAAGGTCAACTTATATTAACTGGAGAAACGTCACACACGTAATAAGTATCGATATCAAATCATAAAGCAAATGGTTTCCCAAACTTCTAATTTAAGTAACAAACAGGTGATTACGAGGTCAACTGCCGCAGGTTTACAAGTGAAAGCTTCATTAGCATAATCAGCCTATAATGTTCCCACTGCTGGGACACAGGCCTCCTCTCGATGAGAGGAAGTGGGCCGTTATCCACCACGCGGGCCCAGTGCGAATCGGTCATGCCGGTTTCCTCACGATGTTTTCCTTCACCGTTTTGAGGGCAGTGGTGATGAAATAATTTAAACAAAGTAAAGCGCCTGTCTGGGTTCGAACCTACGACCTACTCGTAAGTCGCGGCCGTTACCACTGGGCCACCACTGCTCATTTATTACGTAAGACAATTTTAACACCCTCCTATGTAAGAAAAGTAAGACTTGGACGAACCCCCTCTTTTAATCTTACGTAAGATCAGTATCTACCAAAATTGCAAAGAAAAAGTAGCAAAAATATAAAAACGCGTTGGTTTGTGTTATAAAAAGAGCCGGCCAAGTGCGTGTCGGACCACGCACAATAAAGGGCCTCGTAGTTGGAATGAATTTATCCCAAAAACAAACATAACGTTGTAGTTGAAAAACATTTTCTCCCATATATTCCAACTGCAAATGTAAGATTGTACACACCATATCTAGAGATTTACGATGTTATTTTAAGACCATAGACTTTCCTTTTTATAGGCCTTCCTTTTTTATCTATAAGTATAGAACCTCATAGTGTATGCATTATTGTGTGTGTGAATTTTTCTTACTTTTGTTATGGAAGAACTAACTACGGAATCTTTTAAGCAAACAATGCCTGTATTAAAAGACACCGGTCTTCTAATACAGGCATTGTTTGCTTAAAAGAAGGCTCCATCACAAACTTATTGTTGTAATCTTATTGAAGAAATAAACAATTTTGATTTTTTTTTTATTTTAAGTGTTCTCTGTATATTTTTTTTAAAGCGCGGTCCTGTTTTTTTCTTATAAGATATAAAATAGAATATAACGCCCGCGCCAATACGTTTGTCAAGTTTCGCAAATTAATTTAATTTGATGCTGTATTTTGTCAGAACCAACATTCGTATCCAACCTTCCTTATCGGGACGTAGAGATAGACAATTCTATATTCTTAGAATAGTCGTGCTTTAATAACTACAATGTAAGAACATAAAAATATTAACGGCTACCATCAATCACATTGCGAACCGAACATTAAACTAAAAGTTCATACTTCCGTAAAATCATTGGATTAACTAAGATACGTACAGCTTATTATATAATTCGTCACTTACTCAATTCTTTGTAAAGGACACCTGTGCTTCAAATACTATCATTGCTACCACAACAGTAATTCATTGAATACATAATTATTATAATAATTAAAACAATTATTAATGTGTCTTAATTTTACAGTCAAAAATATTTATTATTTCAAGTGGTGGAGTTGAATACCATATAAATATTTACTACCTACTACACCGCATATTTTAGGTGGCTAGACAAAACTGTTCAGGGGAATTATATGCTGTTTCTACGACTGATATACCTAGTACGCGTCAAGCTTTATGGCGGCTCTGAAGTACGCTTCTCGTTGCGCAGTACCTCACCCCTCACCCCCGCTGACATGTGAATTTGTTACTGCGCAGCGATTCACCTCATGTTCCGAGCCGCAATTAAGTTTGAATCGGGCTGTACCACGTAACTAGTTTTAATACAGATTTAAGATTTCATTAACCTTTTGACCGCCACAGTCATGTTTAGATGACAAACCAAAATGTGCCCAGCACGCCACGGTCAAGACTACATGACAGATTTATAAGGAATTATTCGTAGCTTGGCGCCGAGGGCACGGTTTTGTATTTTTGATGTGGCGGGCAAAGGGTTAATCATCATCTTGTGATGATTTTCAAGTCTTACAAAAAATGTGCAAGTTTTACTTGGACAAGTAAAGTATGTTGCCCCAGAAAGTTGCTGTAGGCACTCAAAATATACGATGTAAATACAATTTGCTAAAACAGGGAAGTTGCTGCACAACAACTGCTCGAGTAACAGGAAACTATTACACAAACAACTAATAAAAAATATTGAATAAAACCATTAAAAAATTGACCGACTGCATAATAATTATTGTTGTTCTAGAAAATCTTGAATTTAAAACTCATTTCCATATTTTTGTGGGGATCATGTAGTTGGTGCAACCGCGTATGAAAAAAAACTTAAATTTTGTTCTATCCATCTTTCTCCTACATTTACTTTTAAAACGAAACTACCCAAAGTATTAATGCTACATGTCTAGTAGTACTCTTAAACCCCTCCAACTAAACCAAATTGTATTATGCTTGAGATAGAACTGGTGTCTAACGAACTCTCGTTCGCCAGTCTGACGCCCTAACCTCTAGTGGTTAGGGCGCCATTGCTGCTTTACGGCCTTCTAGTAAGGATATTAGCAGAAACAAGTGAACATACTCCGTTTACAGAGTATTGTGACGTCGTAAAATAGTATCATGATAAAATAAGTGCATCACTAATTATTTTACCTATACGGTACAAAATCCCGTGATCGTATTATTTTGCTATACTGCCACTGAATACCTTTATAAAAATTTAGCTTCTCCTCGAGAAAATCTAGAGTCTAATTCTTGGGCTTTCTTGATGATGGATTTCTTCTGCGCTTCGTCGAAACGGTTCACTTGAAGATCCACGTCTCGGCTGAACGGCCGCCGGTCCTTTTTGCCACCATCTTCTTTTTCATCCTTCTGTTATATAGAAGAAATACAGAAAGTTAAAAAAAAACTATCTCGCTGGTATGGTGACATACGCCACTGCTGTTTCATTTCGTTTTTCTCATAGGAAATTATCAGTTCGGACTGAATACATGTTGCCTGGTTAATGGCAATAGGGACGTCATTACCTTAACTCACACACTGACTTATTACATACTTTGAAAAATTTAGGAAAACGGATACTTTTACAATGTTTGTAAATATGTGAGCATCATGTATCTATCAGATAATTAATTTATCTATCGTTGCTTCATTTTTATTTATTTGTACCTATTGTGGTATAGTAATTATATTCTAGATGTATCGTCTTTATACAAATAATTATACAAGGTGTCGTTTTGCATCCTCGTCAAAATTCAGGAGGCTGTTTGGTGCATCGTGTGCCAAATCGAAATGGTCGACTAGGTGAGTCATCTGCAATCCTTTCAGACCCCTAAAAACTTCTCATGCACTGTAGATTTTTTTTTCATTGACTTTTTATTGTTTTATCAAAAAAAAAAACTCAAATATTACGTTCAAGTACAAATAAAAAAAAAGTACAAGTTGTAGACTCTGAATTTTAATTTTATTTAGATGCGTATTACAGTGGTGCCGATTCCCTTGTTCACAAACTAAACTAAATTTAAGTTCAGTGCATCTCTTTCTTTCTATTTCATTAAGAAAAGGACAGAAGATAAATTTTAGTTTAGTCCTGTCAAATTAATCAGCGCTTGACGGCTTTGGCGTAATTTTAGTAGGCAAGTTTTTAATCACGTCTAAACTTGTATGGAGTAATGACAGGCGCTGATTAATTTGACAGGACTAAACTAAAATTTATCTTCTGTCCTTTTCTTAATGAAATAGAAAGAAGCAGATGCACTGAACTTAAATTTAGTTTAGTTTGTGAACAAGGGAATCGGCACCAGTAGCTTGGCGCCGAGAGCACGTTTTTGCATTTTTGACGTGGCGGTCAATAGGTTAAAATGTTTTACAATATTTTGTATTATACGAGCCCCGATGCAAAATAGTTCGTCTAGTGTGAAATTTTCTCTGTGAGATTTTTTCTAACTTCATTATTTTTGTATATCTATATAAAATATTAAGGTGTTCTACTATCACATGTCGCGTTACTTATGCCATTTTTTAATTATGAACCAATAAATTATTTTAGCTTTTTAAATTTATACATATCCTGTTTTAAATTCGAAGAAGTTATAAGCAAAATAGTTCGTCTAATTGTTAATCGATGCAAAAGAGTTCGTCTATCGGTGAGTTAAATAAGATTATTCCTTCTTTGTACAATTATGTTGCATAATTTAAATTTGTAAAAGTAATTCTGTGTCATTTGTCAAGTGAGACAGTATAAATTCTGAAAATTTCAGTTTTTTTCATTAGTTTTCAAATAACAATGGGTCGTGGCAAACCCGTGTGTGAAGAGCTTCGAAAGCGAATAGTTTGTGGGGTCGATGCTGGCAAATCAAGTTACCAAATATCTAAAGACTTGATACTTCCCAGGTCTACAGTACAATCTATCATTCAGCACTATAAAAAGAATAGAACGACTTCTTGTTTGAAGAAAACTGGTCGACCACGCATCACAAGTGCAGTAGAAAACAGAATCCTGAAGAAAATTATCAAAAATAATCGTCGTGCTCGAGCTGGAGAACTCACGGTGCAATGGAAGGACATGATTCACAAAGACGTCTCAGTTGATACTTGCAAAAGAGTCCTAAAAAGAATGGGTTACGGATTTTACACCGCTAAGGAGAAACCACTGTTGACTGCTGTACAAAAGAAAAAGAGGTTGAAGTTTGCTCGTGATCATTTAAATTGGACTTCCGATCAGTGGCGTAGTATCATTTGGAGTAACGAGTCCAAATTTGAAGGGACAGTCGGCGATGAAAGGAAAAAAGTGATTCGGAACAAAAATTAGGCATTTCATACTGATTATCTCAAACGCAAAGTGAAGTTTCCGGCGTCTTTTATGATATGGGGCTGCATGTCTGCACAAGGTGTTGGTGGTATGCAGTTTGTGGCTGGTTCTACCAATGCTGCAAGGTATCAAAACCTTTTGGAAGAGAATTTACTGCCCTCTATTCCGTCACTTAAGCATCAAGATTCCTTCATTTTTCAACAGGATGGTGCTTCCTGCCATACTGCAAGGACAACAAAGACGTGGCTACTGGCGAAAAGCATCCCTACAATCGAATGGCCATCTAACAGCCCGGACTTGTCGCCGATCGAAACCCTATGGTGGAAAATGAAAAAAGTTGTCCGTAAAAATCCATCAAGATCGAAGAGCGACTTAAAGGCTAAACTCTTGGCTGTCTGGGAGTCAATTACGCCTGAGGAGTGTGCAGCGCTGGTTGTAACCATGCCTCTTCGCATTAAAGCTGTCATTGAAAGCAAAGGCGACACAACTAAGTGGTAGACGAACTATTTTGCGTGAGTGACAAAGGTAGACGAATACTTTTGCGTTATGTTTTTAGAATATTTAAAAAAAAAAAATATGTTATGTAAAGTCATGAAAGAATTTCAGTTATGTTAAAATAAATTCAAAAAGTTCCTCAAATTGTGGTTTACTTTTTATTAAACGTTCTTAATTATTTTACCAATATTTACTTTCTATATTTTACGCTTTGCACTACTTTCCATACTAGACGAACTATTTTGCATCGGGGCTCGTACATTAATCATACAAGGTGTCGTTTTGCAACCTCATCAAATTCAAGGAGGTAACTATGCTGATGATTCTCGACACGAATCAATAATAAAATAAGTAGGTATTTTTTTTTCTAATTTTCGGAAACGCATGTGTGGGCACTCATGTAAAAACGCGGCCCGTGTGATACCGCACTGTAACTGCCCTGTTACACACACACTACCGCACACGCAACGGGGCGATTCTGTTCTGTGAAAGTGGTGTATTCTAAAATACTGTCAAACTTAAATAACTAAAAAAACAAGTATGTATTAAATATTGAGCCGGTATCGTAATTTTATTTGATTATACAAGGTGTTTGGTGCATCGTGTGCCAAATTGAAATGGTCGACTGGGGGGGTCATCTGCTATTCTTTCAGACCCCTAAACACTTCTCATGTCCTGTGGATTTTTGTTCATCGACTTTTTATTGATTTATTAAAAAAATTACTCAAATTTTACATTCAAGTAAAAATTAAAAAATAAAGAATTTTAATTTTATTTAGATGTGTATTGTATTACAGTACCTTTAAATTCAAAATTAGTGACATGAGCCATCTAATTTTTTTTGTTTTTAATTTACTCGCAAAGTTTCGGACTTCAATTAAAGCTGTCCATGTTACAGCTATTTACATGGCTATAAAAAAAAACCAGAAGCGACCGGATTCTTCCAACTCCCTCAAAAATTCTCTAGTCTATCCTCTTGCTAGTGATGTGCCACATGCCATAAAAATCTTTTTACAACTTTGTGAATTTGCTAGAATTGTGAATTGAGTCACAAAATACTACATTCCAAATTATGATTTAAGAATTTTTTTTTGCTTAAATGATACCTGAAAAACGTATTAAATCTGTTATTTCACTCTTATGAGGTAAAATCTGTCTCGTATCTCTCTTTTGGGGGATGGATTTACAAGAAACAAAAAATGCATTTTTAACATTTATTTAATAATTTTTACATATTCTGCTCAAATTGTTGGCCTCTATTGTGAATGCAGGCCCGACATCTATTTCGTATTTCCACAGTTGTTGTACGAAGTCGCATTTTCTCCTTAATTGTATTGAACGCCGTTTCAATGCGTTGAAGTAGTACCTCCCTAGTCGGAACCTCAGTGGCGTATACCAACTCTTTGACACGTCCCCAGACATAAAAGTCTAGCGGTGTTAGGTCTGGGGAACGTGCCTGCCATGCAATAGGGCCATCGCGACCAATCCACGCATTGGGGAACACATCATCGAGATATTCCCTGTCAAACGCTAATGCGCGGGACAGCCGTCATGCTGGAATACTTTGGGCACATTTTCATTAAATACGGACACCTCGGGCACTAATTCGGGCAGGTAATTTTCAAGGAACTCCAAATAATTATCGCCATTGAGGTTATCGGGCAGGTAATGTGGCCCAACTACCTGATTTCCAATCACTCCCGCCCAAACGTTTACACTAATCCTCCTTTGAAAGATTTCTGTTTTTAACACGTGGGTTTTCAGTTTTGTTTGTCCAGTGGTGCAGATTGTGAAGATTGAGAATCCCTTCTTTGGTAAATTTGGATTCATCCGTCCACAGTATTCTTTTTAAAAACATTAGGATCATCTACATGATACATCCCTGTGTAACATGAACCGACAGAATTCCACTCGTCTATCAAAGTCGCCAAACTCAAGACCTACAACCAAAGAACTCTTTTAAATTCCTGTTGAGCAGTAAATAATTGCACAATAAGGTTTTTAAGGACCGGCGGACTGCCTGTATGGGCAAAATTCACTACCTGGAAGTGACGTTATACCATACCCATTACCTGCTTAACAAAGGCATCGTCAAACAAAGCGTGTAAGGGTTTAAAGTTAGTTTAAAATTACGTACCTTGCACCGGAGTGTAGTGGAATGGATGCTTTTTGCCAAAAGTAGACTCCAAAATACCTGTATGCGCAATATACGCCGACATGTCGAAGGCTTTTGACTGTGTGGATCACGATACCCTTCTAACCAAACTTCACGCATACGGTATTCATGGCAATGCCCTGAATCTAATAAAAACTTACCTAAAAGGTCGTAGACATTGTACGGAGATATCGAGCCTGTGTTTAGGTTCTAGAAAGGAATTAAAATCTATATCGTCTTTTAGAGAAATCCAATATGGTGTCCCGCAGGGCAGCGTCCTCGGACCTTTATTATTTTTATTATATATAAATGACCTGCCACGTCATATACTTCATCCTATGGTATTTGCGGATGATAGCACATCAATTGTTTCATGTATCAATAAAGAATCATATGTAAATGACATTAACAATACAATTAATAATTTAATAAAGTGGCTTGACAATAATAATTTAGTTATTAATCTCCAAAAAACTAAAATCATGGACTTTTATCAACGAACATCTACGGGAGATATGGATGTAAACTACAATGGTAAAACTATAGAAAAAGTAAACATAACAAAATTTTTAGGAATCATAATTGACAGCCAGTTATCTTGGAAGCCGCAAGCAGAAGATATATGTAAGCGTTTAAGCACAGCCGCGTTTATGTTGCATAATCTATCAAAAAAAGTAAATTTACCGACAATATTAGTGGCTTACCATGGTCTAGTAATTTCCATCTTAAGATTTGGTATAATATTTTGGGGTCACTGCAGTGAACGAGAAAGCATTTTCAAAGCTCAAAAACGCTGCCTGAGAGCTATATTTGGTCTTAAAGTAACTGACAGTTGCGTACCTAAGTGTCATAAATTATTAACCTTCCAATGCCTTTATATTCTCTGAACTAGCAATATTTGTAATAATAAATCGATGTCTATTTGCAACTTTAATAGAAACTAGAAAACGAAGTACAGCTATGAGATTTCAATACCAGAATCTATTATGCACGGGCGTATATAAAACTAGCTTATTAAAAAGAAATGTGATTTGTATGGCTCCTGTAATCTTTAACAAAATACCTGAACAAATCAAAAGCTTACCGTTGCAAAAATTTAAAAGGCGTTTCACAGAATTACTTGTAGTTATATGTTGTTATTCTGTGCAGGATTTCCTAAATGATATTTTTTTGTAAATATCTTTATTATCCCCTACCTACTTTATATTACATTTGCATGCTATATTAAGGCAGAATGTACATGGATCCTATTATTATAATTTAACAACTTATTTTTTATGTACCTACATTCTAAGCAAATAAAGACCTATTCTATTCGTTTTGCTGAAGAACTTTCCACACTTTCCATATCGAAATATCAACATGTGCTGCCACATTTCTAATGCTTTTTGTAGGGTCTTCCTCAAAAAGTGCCAGTATTCTCTCGTCCACTTCAACATTATGTCGCACAATATGGTCCCTTGGTTCATGAAAGGTGACACTGCCAGTCTCGCGTATGCGTCGGTATGTGTCTTGGAAGACAGGAAAGCGTTCCTGGTAAAGTCGTTGCGCTGCACGAGCGACACCATGGGCGGCTCCATAAGCTATCATGATGTCAGCATATTCTTCCAAAGAACGTCGCCATTGCAACAACAAAAAAGTCAACAAAGTTTAACAATAACACCAAAAGTTAAAACGTAACAAAAACCAACAAAACAAAGTAACAAAATGGTAAAATCGCAGAGTGCGGTGAACTAGCACGCACCAGGGGCGTCCATAGAGGCAATTAGGCCTAGCCTACCCTACCAACAACGCCAAATGCATTTATTTTAACTATGTAATACAATAATACAAAATATTAAAAAAAAAAGTTAAACTCCTGTTAAAACTCTTAGAACAACTTGTCCCAGACGCCACGTGACTCACAGTTCGACGTAGCTTGGTACGGTAGGTATGCGCAGGCAAGCATTCGGCTAGCCTACATACCGTTCATAAATTTACGCACTCTCGTGTATATTTTCGTGTGTATGAACGGCACACAATAGTGACATGGTTTAAATTAGGGGCGTAACTCCTGCGGCAGGAGCTCGATACCCATTGGCTGTGTGTAAAGTCAAGATTTAATTAATGAAAAGTATTGAAGACCAGGGTTCCCAATTTTTGGACAATTCCCCGAATTGCGGGGAAGTTTCCTTCATGACTACTAGAGACAATAAAAAAAACAGGGTGGTATTGTCGAATTTATACCTTCCAAAAAAATATAAATTGTAAGGAATAGCAAAAGCCCTATAAAAATAATTAAAAACTTCATAATTTTTATTTTTCTTCTCATATTTGGGAAATTTCGCTTGGTTTTTGGGGAGTTAGGAAAATAAGTTTCGGCAACCCTGGACTGTGTTATCCGGCAAAATATGGTAGTCCCTTTTGTGGAAAAAACACGGTATGACAGTGATACAATTTTAATTGGTAGTGTTTTTTTATCGACAAGCCATCTTGTTTCATGTGACACGCAAATTATATCTGAACTTGAATGTTTGCTTTTTTATATCTTATTTATTAAGTTATAAGTAATTCGTTTTAAAACGTAAATTAGTGTAAATATTATTTGTTGTGTTATTATACTGTTGTTATTATTTGTTTATTTACCTAAGAATGGTGTTCTGTTGTGAAGTTTGCGCCGATAATGTGTTGGTTAGGTTAGGTTAGTCGCACTTGTCGTTTAATGATAAGATTCAAGTTGTGTCTAAAGGTAGATGTGTGCCCGAATTACGAGAATTAATAAAAAAATATGATAATTCATGACTTCGGATATCTTGCAAGTGACGTGTTCTGTAATTATCACCCACCCACTAGGTTATGATATTTGAGGTGGCCGAATCTTTCTTCTATTTGCATCGTCAGAAAATCGTGTTTTGAACCTTGAATAATGTGGTGAGTTCTTGTATTTAACTTTAATTTTTTTTAACTTTTATTTACTTATTTTTTAACTTTTTATTTTTTTTAACTTTTATTTAATAACAGGATTACTTTCAATGTTTTTTTTTTTTTTTTTTTCAAATATTATAAATCAATAGTGACTACTTTGAGGGTCATCATATGTAGAGCGACGCTGTGATGTTGCGCGAATTAGTTTTATTTTTGTGTAGTATGCGTGGCCTACCCTCTGTGGAGAACCACTGCACGCCACTGGCACACACGGCAGGTAGCAGAGGCAGTGATGTCTCGACTAAAATAATTACGAATTGACAGCGTCGGCGGCAGTTCGTCGTTTGTTCAAACTAGTTTACGCTATGCAAGAAAGAGATAGAAGATAGATTTTACTTCGCGAGAGTGAGAAAACATATTTTACTTGTTTCTCAAGTAACAATTACGCAAAAATACTTTTTTTCTTTAGAATTTGGAATGTAGTATTTTGTGACTCGATTCACAATTCTAGCGAATTCACAAAGTTGTAAAAAGATTTTTATGGCATGTGGCACATCACTAGCAAGAGGATAGACTAGAGAATTTTTGAGGGAGTTTGAAGATCCCGGTCGCTTTGGTTTTTTTTTTTTTATAGCCATGTAAATAGCTGTAACATGGACAGCTTTAATTGTAGACCGAAACTTTGCGAGTAAATTTAAAAAAAACTAGATGGCTAATGTCACTAATTTTGAATATAAAAGTACTGTAATACAATACACATCTAAATAATATTAAAATTCAGAGTCTACAACTTGTACTTTATTTTTTAATTTTACTTGAATTTACATTCAAGTAAAATTAAAAAATAAAGTTTTTTACACATCAAATTGTGTTTAAAATACAATTTGAGTATTTTTTTAATAAAACAATAAAAAGTCGATGAAAAAAAATCCACAGGGCATGAGAAGTGTTTAGGGGTCTGAAAGGATAGCAGATGACCCCCCCAGTCGACCATTTCAATTTGGCACACAGCTCAATAATTAATACATACTTGTTTTTTTTTAGTTATTTAAGTTTTAAGTTTGACAGTATTTTAGAATACACCACTTTCACAGAACACAATCGCCCCGTTGCGTGTGCGGTAGTGTGTGTGTAAAAGGGCAGTTACAGTGCGGTATCACACGGGCCGCGTTTTAACATGAGTGTCCCACACATGCCAGTTTCCGAAAATTAGAAAAAAAATACCTACTTATTTTATTATTGATTCGTGTCGAGAATCATTAGCATAGTTACCTCCTTGAATTTGACGAGGTTGCAAAACGACACCTTGTATAATTAATGTATACAAAATATTGTAAAACATTTTAACCCATTGACCGCCACGTCAAAAATGCAAAAACGTGCCCTCGGCGCCAAGCTACGAATTATTCCTTAAAATCTGTCTCATGTAGTTGTGACCGTGGCGTGCTGGGCACCGCCGTCATCTATGACACATGACAGTTAAAAGAGTAACGGTGGAGTTTCTTGTCCATTCTTCTCCATACGAAATTACCTTTTGGGAGGGGCGACTCCAATCTTTTCAATCCAATCTTTTTTGTAAATTTTGACTTGCAAAAGTGCCTTTTATGTGCCTATTTGTAATAAATAATTTGACTTTGACCCTTTAAAGATTCGAGATCTGCAATCACGGTGGAATAATCAAAATCTATTGTTTGTTCAAATTAGGCTTCACATGGAAATTGTTTAAATATAGAGTATAGGGTTTATTAAAGTAAATAAATTTACTAGTTACCTTTTTCTTCTTTTTCAACTTCTTTTGATGCAGATCTAGGAGGCTTTCATCTCTCTTGTGTTTCTTTTTGTGTTTCCTGTCACGAAGAAATGACACATTAATCTCTAAGGCTATGCACGCACTACGATTTTGATCGTTGCGATTTTTAAACTGCGAATTAAAATCGCAAACGAAAATTTTTTTTTCAAGCGAATTCTGAAACGATGTTTTACCGCAGTGCACGGACTCTAGTATATAGGTATTGTCCATAGATTTGCGATTAAAGTACGCAACGATTTAAATTCGAAGTGCGCGCTTAGCCTAAAGCGCCACCTCCACGGGCGAGAAATTCGCGGCGGTAGTCTCGCCGTGCCATCAAATGCAATAGAATCTCTATGAATCAATCTCCACACGACGATATCGTCGCGGAGATGGCGCCTAAGAATAGGACTAGCGTTTCAATAGGACTTCATTGAAAGACACAAACTAAATTGGCGACAACCGCGCAAATCTTCATGGCATATCGGAGTATGGTTCACCAGCAACAAGTGTCAGTCGAGTCAGTGACGCAAGTTAAGTATACACCTCACCAAGGAAACTGCTAGATAGAGTGGGTGCTTCTCTCGGGTCACTGTCCGCACAAATGTATATATGTAGCATTATCAAAATTACTCACTTGACTGCCGACTCCTGTTCGTCATCCCTGTTAGCGATGTGGCGCATTCTTGCTTCTTGCTTTAAGGACAGCTCCACATCTTCTTCTTTCGCGAGTCCAGCTGCTTTCCTTACTTTGTCCTCTGGAGTATCGGTCCAACTTGTTCTGCAAGTACAGGCATTTACATATTATTAACAACAGATCGGAAAAATACGATCCCTTCAATCTTACGCGATGACTTCATACAATATACTGGGAAAGCATGTCCATTGAAAGTCTACCGGTTGGCAGAGACATGTAATACCCACCAAAAACATTTCATGTAAAGACATAACGCTTTCACTGTCAAAAAGTTATCAGATCTAATGTAGAGCCCAGCCCCTAACTCTAAAAATTTTACATCTTGGTCAAAATGTACAGCTTGGCCATCTCGGCACACCTATGGTCGCACTCCTATGGACTTTTGGTAAGAAATGAAATCACTGGTCTATAATGTTGTGTCATGCAATAGTTGAATGGAAGGGCCAAGCCATACATTATTATCTAGATGTTTGGTGGGATTTCATTCCCTTTTGTAGGGTGCTCTATTTCTTTAAGTTTTAGCGGTGCTGATATTGTACTCACTTATTATGCGTAAGAAATACAGACTTGCACCTCCATTTTAGGCTAGGGTTAGAGGGTGAAAGTTACAAATTTATTTTTTTGTGTTGCTTGTATGCACATCCTGGCCTGCTTACCAACTTTTACTTTTTAAGCATTTTGGGAAGTACCCTAGACGTTTTGATGAGTGAGTGAGTGAGTGAGTGAGTGAGTGAGTGAGTGAGTGAGTGAGTGAGTGAGTGCGTGAGTGAGTCAGTCAGTCAGTCAGTCAATGATGAAATCGACGTATTTTAGGTATTAATAAAATCCAAAGTATAAAAACTAGACAAAACTTAATGAGTTTTATAAGTCTGCTGACTACATCTTATCCTGAGAATTTGAGCTCTAGCATTATCCAGACCGAAGCTATGAGGGTTTGAAAATACGACACAATGAACTACCGTGCCCCCAGATACCCATTGGCTGCATTACTACTATTATTGTTTACATTTTAAACATAGTTTGTATATGAGTCACACACAGATATGCATTCCATGAGGATAACATAGTAATATAGTAGAACTTACCTATCTGACATGTCCGGGGCCGCCTTAGCTCTGAAGCTCCTTGCTTCTAAGCCAATGATTTTTGCTTTACCTTCTGGCAGCTCCAACATCCACTGCTCTCTGGATTTAATCTTGCTTGTGTCTGAATGTCCATCTAAATTCTTAATTTTTATGTCTAGAGCTCTTTCCTCAAGCCGCCGGTGCGCGTCAGACCATTTTTCTTCAGAGCCAGTGGGCAAAGGTCCTATACCCAAGTCTTCGTCTGAACTTTCGTATTTGATAACTTCTCTTTCTTTCTCAGCCAACACTTTGCGCATGTCATCGGGAATAGATGGTCCTGTAAAAAAAATATGAGAATAAAATAAATAATTTAAAAATCAAAAACCCGACTGCAAAAAAGACAATTTAAAAGTTATGCACTAAAAAGACCGAAATAAGATTGAGAATAGAACAAAATCAAACTATAAACAAAGGTTTACTTTGTTTCTACTTCTACTTCGGTTTAACAGACTATATTATGAGCTGAAGGCCTAAGTTAGACGGGACCCCAATTGCAAATTATAAACTGAAAGAAAATTAATGGGTTCCGCTTGCTACTAAACTTAATGCGGGCATCTTAGGCTATAAGTTATATTTTTGTAATCCCCTTTTAATTTCCTTTGTTTTGATACCCTACTCGATAGGTTTGGTTAATTTTTATTTTATTAACGTATTAGGTACTATTTCGCACCAAAAATCCGCCATTTGGTTTTTTGTTCAAACACCTATCAGGGACACTTGGGTTTTTAAGACGAATATAAGAATACCTTAACTGTCGAAATGTATCCAGCCGTTTGTAAGATGCGTGGTAATAAAGAAATTTACAAAAAAATATACAAACTATACATACAAGAGGTTTATATTTTTCGCGCGCAGCGAAAAACATAACCCTTCCTTGACAGTTACGTAAAAATAGTTATGGTGTATTTCTTCAGTTAAGTATTGACACATGAGGTTGGAAGGCAATGTCCACTCACAGTTGCTGCATTTACAACAAACAAAGAGTTGATCAAGTATAATAATTAAAAAGGAGGTATGATGACACCCTAACTAATATTATAAATAAGAAAGTGAGTTTGTTTGTTACGCTTTTACTCTAAAACGGCTGAACGGATTTGTATGAAATTTGGCATATGACTTGGACATAGGATACTTTTTATCCCGATATTCCCACGGGATCGAGAAAATGCGGATGATAACGCGGGGCGCAGCTAGTTGATTATAAATATTTGATACTTTACCTATATTATTCGGATTTCTTTTAAGATGTGCTGGCAGAGCAGGGCCTTCAATATCTGGAGAGGCGCTTCGCTCGTAACGCTTCTCGAGATGGGGCGGTAGCGCCGGTCCGCACACGTCGGGAGCTGACTTGTCATCACCCCTTGGAGCCGTTCGCCTCAACTTGTGTCTCAAGTCTGTTGGATCTATTTCAATCTCGCTCTGGGAATCACTTGATATCTCGCCTTCTTCACAACTTTCTTTCTGAGCGTTCTTTTGTGTGGAAGAAACCTCTTCCACAACCTCACCCTCGTTTTTTGAAACATCAGCTTTTACATCAATGTCAGTTGTGCTACTTACTTCTACTGATACTGTTGCATCTCTGTCCCTATCTTTACTAGACTTTGAACTTTTTCTTTTATGTTTCTTTTTATGCTTCTTCTTTTTCGTCTTTTGAAGTTCTTTCTCCAAATTCAACAGTTTCGCCCTCAGCCTCTCGTCATCAGAAGAATCAATCTCACTGGATTCATCAGTTTTTTCTTTCACAACAGCTGGTATCATGTTATAGTAAGAGCCAGGTAGCACTTCCACAGATGCATCACTGTTGACATGTTCTTCAACAATGATTGGACTTTCACTTTTTCTTTTCAGTGCTACCATAGGAGGGGGTATGTATACTTCGGATCTTTTAGATTTATGATCTGGGGATGGTGATTTCTCTTTTGTCTTTATGGGCCTCTCAGGAGTTCTAACTCGATCAGCTTTACGTCGTGTGTCTTCCTTAACTTCTTTTTCCTTTCGAAAATCATGAGCTACGTACGATCTAGAAGTTGATCCAGAATGTTTATGTCTATCTCTACTACTACTCCTTTGTTCTTTAACTTTTGATTTATCACTCGAGTCTCTGTGCCTATTCCTTTCATGTGATTTCCTGCTGGGACTTCTATCCCTTGAGTGCCTCCTCCTACTTACAGGTGAAGGTCTAGAATACCTGTGTCTATCCCTTTCTTTATCTCTAGAATGTCTATCAGAGCGAGGTCTTTCATCTCTTTTCCTGTCAAAATTTCTGTTAAATCTGTCAGGTCCAGATTGTCTACTTCTTCCTGAATCTCTAACATTGTCAGCCCTTTGATAAGAAGATTTATCTTCTTTAGTTTTTGGTCGACCCTTGAATCTACCTGTTTCTGAATCACTGCTTGACTCATCTGAAATCATAATTGTACCTAAAAACAAAAAAGAGGTTTTTAAAAATCAGGAATAATACAAAACTAATTTACTTACTACCTTTATTATATACATTTATATAAAAACTCTACATTATCAATTAAAACATTTTTGCTATTTTCTTAGCACTGTAACGAACAGACTTCAGCAAACCAGCAGTAACAATGCCCTTTAGAGATTGCCTCACACTGGACTGCCAAACTAAATCCTTCAGTATTTGGCTCAATATGACAGCACAGTCAATGTCATAAGCAACTGCTCGCAGGACATCTTCCATATCTTGTTGAAGACCACCATGGTTCCAAAATTTCACAATTTTTTGTTGAGGCACCATAGGCAGCTGCATCAAGTGATGCAGTTTAGTCTCCGGACTTACATCCTGATGACACTGAGCATCTCCAGTTGGGATGTCAACATATGCATGGAACTGCTGCAAGATGGGTCGGTATAGTTCACGAAAGTTAAACAGCTGTGGCTGTACAATGTTCCTCACTTTGTTTTTATTTTCTCCAAATGTCATTCTAAAGTCACCAGCATAACTTAAGTTAGATATAGCAAAGTAGAAATCATATTCAGAAAATGTTTCTGGCAAAGTGAGGAGAGCTGTGTGGACTGCAGAGCGTAGATTAGACAGAAGTGCACCCTGTAACTGTGAACTATTGGTCTGCTTTATAATCTCTACTGGTTTATGAAGTCTGCCAGCCACATATAGATCATTCCAATCAAGTAGATCAGCAATTAGATCTTTCTGTGACACAACCCCATACTTTATGAGAATGTTTTCTTCTTTCACTTCAACAAGAGTGTTAAAGTACACTTTAGCACCCCAGTTCTCCTGAAACCTTGCAACAAACCCTTTGCCCAGAAATCGGAGCGCTGAGTAGTGTGATGGGTTCACTTCGATGTTAGCCGCGTGCCATCGATACGAGTTGTCCACGCAGTATATTAGGTCGATCATGTTTTGCTTTTTATAGTTCCCCATCTGTGGTTTCACAGCAGACCCATAGGCGAAACAGAAAGTAAAATTCTGTGGAAATTTCGACAATATCCTGTAGTACAACGGCGATATGTCTTTGGCCACGCCTGTCATAACTTTTAACGCTGCTGCTGATGCCATTTTTATGTTAGTGAAGAGAAAGATATATCTGCTGACCTGAGAACAACAGCAGTCCGCGCTGAAGACACGATGACAGGTTGATGAAAAGTTGAATGTTATTTTTGTGTTTCGGATGGTGAAATAGTTACAGCTTTTACTTGCAACTAGCTGTTCATTGCAAGCAATTACTATTGTTGGCTGAAAATGTTATGTAGCCAATAGTTGTTCATTTCACAAATATAACCAATTAATCACAAACTTATCCAATGCAATCATTCGATTCGTAGCCAGAGGCAATAGACTATAGATGGACTATAGAGTTTAGAGTCCTTTAGTAATTTTTAATTTATAGTACCCTCTACCCTGACGCTTTTGCCTTAGCGATATTTAGATAGCTAGCGGCATTTTTTTTTACTTTATACTTTTTTTTTAGGGTTACATAGTAAACAAGGGCCCTCTGTCTGTCCCCGCTGTATCTCAGAGACGCTTAGTAATAGAAAGGTGTAATTTAACATAGGTATACATTTATTTTAATCACGCCGACAAACTCGACAAAGTGCAAAAATAAAATCTTGAAAAACAATTTTTTTAAGGGTCCTCCTAAAAAATATCATCCCCACATTACGTGCAAGGGGCACGTAATGTGGGGATGATATTTTTTTTCCCCATCTATTCCAGGATGGTATCGTTGGGTAGGTCATAAATATTGCGGGTCTGTGAACACGATTTTTCGATTCAAGAATCCGTTTGCGTAATATGCTTGAAAGTGCTAACTTTTGTGATAAGTAACTAAAATATGTTCTGTGAGCTGTATTCTTCTGTGATTCTGTCTATGGAAATCGTGCGTGCGCAAAAAAAACAATGTCAAACTGACGTCAAAAATCAGAAATAACGTCAAAGCGGATCAGATTGTTTTTCCATCTTCTATTTATTTATTTGTTGCCGACGCTGTGTGCATTGTTGGCTGCAGCTATTGTAGACCAATTAAGTTCTTCAAACAGTGAATTATATTCAACAATGTCAAGTGCCGATAGAATTGACTTTGAAATGGAAGTTGAGGTGGAGAGTGCCTCATCAGGGCCGGCTGTGGATCCTCCTAACCCTACATCACCTGCGCCTCCAGCACCAGGAGGCGCGAAGAGCGTGGTGGTCACAACAGCCACCTCCGGTTCCGTAACAGTATCTTTACATCCTCTTGTAATAATGAATGTATCTGAACATTGGACAAGATTGCGAGCACAGGAAGGATCCCCTCAGATAGGTAAATAAGTATTTATCTTTACGTTAAATTTTATTACGGAAAAATCCATGTCTATTATTTATCATACACTTTTCTATCTTTCAGTTATTGGAGCCGTGATTGGCAAGCAAAAAGGTCGAAACATAGAAGTTATGAATTCATTTGAATTAATGTTTAGTGTCATTGAAGGAGACATAATAATTGATAGAGATTATTACAATTTAAAGGAAGAACAATGTGAGTATTCTCTAACTTTATTTAAGTATTATATATATCACTTGATATAGATATCACTTGTCAAGACACGTGGCCTTTTAGTGTCCCTGAATGTGTTAAGCAAGAATCATGAATAAATTAATCTTATGCTAAACAGTGATTTTATACTGGTACCTTTTATACCAGCCTGTGTTCACACATGGCGACAATAATAACATAGTTTTTATAATTAAACAGTTAAACAAGTATTCTCTGACATGGACTTCCTCGGCTGGTACACAACTGGAGACACTCCCACGGATAAGGACATCGCCATTCACCGACAGATCTGTGATATTAATGAGTGCCCAGTTATGTTGATGCTAAACCCTGCAGGAAGGAATGGAGATGTGAGTGGACTGACAGTATTGTATTCATTGTCTTTTAAATAGTTTCCTGTAGATATTTTAGTTTAAATCATATCCAGCCAAAATGCCCTTCATTCTATCTTTTAATTTGTTTAATGTCAGAAATAAAAATGACTGGTGCACAGTGAACTGTCTTATTCCAAACATCTTTTCATTTGTTCTCAAATATTGCAGCAACTACCAGTGGTGTTATACGAGTCAGTGATAGATGTAGTAAATGGTAGAGCCACAATGTTGCTGGCACCACTTACGTACACACTGGCTGCCGAGGAGGCTGAGAGGATTGGTGTGGACCATGTAGCCAGGGTATCATCTGGTGAAGCTGCACTTAACAGTTTAGGTAAGGATTTTTTGTTTGTCTGGGCTCATTCTTTTTTTGGTAGTTTCTCCTAGTCTCAGAGTAATACTTTACAAAAATAAAATAATTATCTTTACTTCTTCAATAAACTACAACAGGGATACAGGGATACATAACAAAGTAATTTAGGCACGGCATCATTTCAGGAATTTAGGTACCTAAGTCAACTAGTTTGCAACAGCAAAAGTTGCACTAATTCATTATTTCTTTTAATAAATATAAAATTGTTAACGTTTTGACCACCACACTCACATGTATAAGTAACAAACCAATGTGCCCAGCACCCCATGGCCAACTACATGACAGGTTTTAAGTAACAATTTGTAGCTAGGCACCAAGGGCACGATTTTGCTTTTTTGACGTGGCGCTCACGAGGTTAATGTTAACATTACTGTATAATAATAAAGGTATTATAGTGAATGTATATAGTTTTTTTCCAGTACAGTGACTGTGACAAAATAACTATATACAAGTCTATAACTTTAGTCAAGATTGTTTGTTAGCACGTTTATGGCTACATTCAACATTTATTTGGAAAAAATGTTGAAAAGCTGAGAAGTTCGCCATCCTTGAACTACAATCTACAGACATCAAGGGTAAAAAAATAATTATGATTTCATTACAGAGACTAGAGATTAGACTAGAGAGTGACTGAATCATAAGCAAAGTTGTTGTTGTTTTCTATGGTATCCCAGGGATACTTAGGGCTTTAGGGAGCCCTTTACCTGAAGAATTGTAGATGTAAATTTGTAGTTCTCCAAGGGTCTAACAACTGATATCCTTTAATTACAGTGGCAGAACACCTAACAGCTCAACGCTCAGCTATAAAGATGTTAGTGTCTCGGGTACGTGCGGTGCTTGCGACGGTGCGTGCGATCCGCGACGGTTCCCTGCCGCCCCGGCCGGCCCTACTACGGGAGGCGCGCGCGCTCTCCAACAGGCTACCACTGCTCACATCGCAACAGTTCCGCACACATTTCTATAATGTATGTATAGTTTTTTGTAATACTTACAGACGCTTCAATTTACCAATCTTATTATTTTCGTATCGCCAGTACATCTGTGTTATTTATACTGTTCGGGCCCAGAATGTGGCAACGTTTATTGCGGCGTCAGGGGCGTAATTTACCAGTAAAACACTATTCAAAAATGACAAAATCGGATGTTCAGATAAACTAGTTTTTCCGAAGTCAATTTGTTCGTCCGTAGCGCGTGCAGACCAACCGGTCAAGGCTGAAATGATTTACTAGTATCATTCCAGCATTTGTTTTTTTCCGTTTAAACTAAATTTAAAAATATATCCTTTTTTTTTTTCCAGCAATGCAACGACGTGGCGCTGATGACGTACCTGGGCACAATCACGAAAGGCTGCAACGCCATCAACCAGCTAGTCAACAGATTCAATGTCCTCTACGACAGGCAGGGCATGGGCCGCCGCATGCGAGGTCTTTTCTTTTAGGGCGGTCGTTAATATTACCTCTTTTGTACAGAAACTAGGATCATAGAGTGAGTGGAAAAAATGCATTTTTTTTTCTTTTCTGTAACCATAGTGGGAGTTTTGTTTTTCCATGAATTCTATACTCAGTACAATTTATGGAATTTTTTTTTATTAAGTGGCAGTTTATTGGGATTCTACTGCCTTTATTGAATTTCGAAAATATGACTACCGCATCCTAAAAAAATGTATGTGATGTCGGTGGAAATAATAGAAAATATTGAAAAACTTAAGATAGTCAAATCTAATTATGATTCAACAATAAAAATGGATCTTATTGAAAGCAGACAATTAATTTAATATTGATAAAAGTCTACACACAAAATCTTGTTTCGCCTTTGTTAATGAATTAACAGAACCTACTTTGAACCTTATTAACATTTAGAAAAGTTACAAATGCAATGGCTATGTACAGCTTACGAGCTTACTGATTGAAAAGTTATCGTGTGCTTAGATCCGTAATTATCGGCGTTATTTTTCTCAGTGCAGTTTCTGATTCATTCACGAATGTGTAAAATTGATTGTGAATGTCACGTCCAACAATTGACACAGTGACTGATTTTAAATGTAGCTACTTAAAATAAATATGTACCTTAAAAACTAAAATCGTTTCAATAAAAAATGACAAAAATAATACACAAATAAGTGACGCATTATTTTATTTTCGCATCCCGTTTGAAAATTCTATAAGTAGTTTAACTTCAAAATTAACAACTTTGGACACATTGAGATTCATGCTATGGAAGACTTTGTCAGATCAAGTCTTTACACTGTAAGACACCATATTTTGGGAACCGGAAGTGACGTCAATTATGACTAACAGGATAAGTATATTGGTGCCGATTCCCTTGTTCACAAACTAAACTAAATTTAAGTTCAGTGCATATTTTTCTTTCTATTTCATTAAAATCTGTCATGCAGTCGTGACCGTGGCGTGTTGGGCACATTTTAGTCTGTCATGTATACATGACTGTGGCGGTCAAAAGGTTAAGAAAAGGACAAGATAAATTTTAGTTTAGTCCTGTCAAATTAATCAGCGCTTGACGTAAATTGACGTAATTTTAGTAGGCAAGTTTTTAATCACGTCTAAACTTGTATGGAGTAGTGACAGGCGCTGATTAATTTGACAGGACTAAACTAAAATTTATCTTCTGTCCTTTTCTTAATGTAATAGAAAGAAAAGATGGACTGAACTTAAATTTAGTTTAGTTTGTGAACAAGGGAATCTGCACCATTGAGAAGCTATATAAATGTATGTGATGGTTTTAGAAATAGGTCGTTATCCAATATTTACAAATATATGGTAGCTAACTTCGTAAGGATGATTACGTATAGCGACAGTAAAAAACTTGAAGTTGGTAAACTTTGGAAACCTTTTATAAACAGTACACAGTCTTAATATTAGCACTGCCCTATAAATTATGTAAATTTATTAAAATTTGTATTAATTAAAAATCACCTTTACATTTTTTTTTTATTCAAGTTTATTAACAATGACTTGATAAAACTTATATTAGGTTAACTTTATAATTGTACTTTAATCGATAGTTTCGTATAAAAATACTTCTTTTAAAGTTGTTATTTTAAATTGAATCAAACGCTAATATTGCTTTTATGTAACTATTTCGTAAAAAATATCTAAAGGTCCACAAACATTATTTAAAATAAGACACAGTTGAACCACCTTACTATTGAGTATGATGACGGAATAACATAAATGCATTAATGAGTTATAGTGGAGTGACCGAACGAAGCTAACATACTGTGTCACGGAGTAGTGAGCAAACAGAATGCTAACATAACGCCTACTGTTGGAAGATCACGTGTGCGTCAAACGAGTTGATATCGATTGGCTCCATTGGTTTACTACTCCATGTTATGACGCTGTTTACAATCAAAGTCTTTTGATAAACAAAGTAATGGCAAGCACCTGGTGTCGCCGGCTATCTCCGAGCCTTTCTCCGGCCGAGTGTTAGCTATGTGTCGTCAGGTATCTTGTCGATGCCTATGAGTTCGTCGAACAGTGAATGGTGGTCCGGGATGACGTGCGGCTCGTTGAGCGTCTGTCGCGCGAACTTGAGCACGGCGCGCGCTAGTTGACCCACCGTCCATTTTCTGTCTACTAGTACTCGGACGAGTGTGTCCAACTGTGAAGAAAAATAATAATTACTTTAAAACTTTGTCGTCTCTGTAGTACTTGTGTGCGTTGCTGAGTTCGTCAGACGCACTATGTTTAAAAGTACCCGTTTGAAGTGCCTCGAGGTAGGGCTGGCTGGGTTATATTTTTAAAAATATTTTGTTGTTGTACAATACTTTTATTTTGAGTCCTTTAGTCAATGGCTTAAAGTTGTCCAGAAAGCCTTATTTTTCTACTGAAAAAAAATGTACATACCTTAAACAATTTCTCGTTCCCGAACGTATAATAAATGAGCGCGGGCACTCCGGCCACGCTGGCCGCGAGCCACTGCAGCAGCAGCTTGAGCTGCGCGTGGCCGCGCAGGCGCCGGCCGCAGCCCCAGTTGCCGGTGGCCACGGGCCGGCACGTCCCGCCCGACACGATCTTGTGCGCCAACTGCGACAGCTGTGGACCGTGTAGCGATCAGCTTCATTCATCTTACTTATCGTTACATTAGGCAGAGCAGAGGATCTTTTATGATATTGAATATTAAACCTTATTATCAGTGTCTTAAAGTGCAAACGAGCCCACGAGAGCGAGATTGAGGATACGTTTGATGTTTGTACAACTTTGCATTTTATGCCACTCATAATACAGATATTATTCAGTGTAATAAAAAATCTGCACTGTGCTCGTCTTTGATCGGGTTTCTGAAATCTTATTAATCTGTGGTCAAATCTCATATTTGATGATTCGATTGGCTCCTGTTATGTCGGACAACCACAACACAGCAACCCAAAGGCAACCTTATTGTGACGAAAATAAAGATCACTATGATTTTGAGTGTTGCTAAATCAGAGGTAAAATGTTATAGACATGAGATTTGACTGCAGGTTTACAGATTAGAGACTTGAGCCAGTGCATGTCTGAAGGTTATTATCGCTTCTCCAGCGCCGTAGAACAACGAATGACGAAAGAATATCAATCATATTGAAAAATACACACCTAAACTCGAATTATTAATTCACTGGAGCGATCTGACATGTGCTAGCTGTCACTTTGTGTAATAAAATGGTCATATTTATTGTATTCTAGACTTTTACACTTATTATTATACATTTATTTTACACTTATATAAATCGATTAAACTAAACGATCACCATTGCAATAAATATTACCATTTTATTACATAAAGTGACAGGTAGCACATGTCAGATTACTCCAGTGAAATAATAATTCGACTTTACCAAGGTAATTTCAAGCGATTAGCAGTACAGTACCGTACAGTGTCAAAAGTTGAAAAGTAGGCATTGGTGCCGATTCCCTTTTTCACAAACTAAACTTAAGTTCAGTGCATCTTTTTCTTTCTATTTCATTAAGAAAAGGACAGAAGATGAATTTTAGTTTAGTCCTTGTCAAATTAATCAGCGCTTGACGTAAATTGACGTAATTTTAGTAGGCAAGTTTTTTAGCACGTCTAAACTTGTATGGAGTAGTGACAGGCGCTGATTAATTTGACAGGAATCGACTAAAATTTATCTTCTGGCCCTTTCTTAATGAAATAGAAAGAAAAAGATGCACTGAACTTAAATTTAGTTTAGTTTGTGAACAAGGGAATCGGCACCATTGTCTACCAAATCGTTATGTATGAGTATTTTAGCTCGCTTTATTTAGCTGGTCAGTTTGCACGGACACACAACACAAAAGAGATTTTGAACAACGTTTACCGCATAGATGGACCGGAGAGTGTGTTTTTAATAGTTTTGAAATACAGTGCAACGAGCATCTAGGTTGCGTCCATGCGTCTAACGTCCACCTTTTTGATTGGCTGAGCGCTGGCCAATCAAAACGTAGAACGTTACATGGACGCACAAATTAAACTCTTTTTAGCTTCGATTATTTATTACATGCAACACCACAGAAGTATATGTTTCGACAGAAAGCAAAGATGATTATAATCAGTGTTGATAGGTTAGTTTGCTGTTTACAAGTTAGCGACAGCCGGGAGCACGCCTGCGGTCTGACCTTCGGTTTCTTTAGTTTTACTGTGACCGGTTCGCATTCCACGGTCTCCTCGATAGTCTCTACGATCATGTTTATCATCCAGTTCAACTTTTTCTTCCTTAGACCGGGGTTGGATCGGTTGGAGTCGTTGGACACGACTGTGTCGGTCTCGGTCGACGTGTCCGTACTCTTGCTTGCGCCGCCGTGTCTCGTGTCGGCGGTTGCTCGCGGGCCCTCTATAAACTCCTCCGGTATAGATTCTTTTACTTTACGTTTCTGTCAAAACATATAGCAGTTTAGGTCACCGGTTTGTTTGTACTTTGCTTAGTGGTTTGTTTATATTAGGTAGTTTTATTTTATAATTGCTTCTGTTAGTTGATTTAAGATTTGCTTCGTAGCCTTGCAGTGCGCGCTATGATTGTTAGGTACCTATTTAACTTTAAAATCAGTAAGTTGAAGTCTGTAGGTTCATGTCATCTACATCGGGGTTTGTTATTGTGTTAATATTGGTACATATAAGTCATGTTCGTAAAGACTACGTTAAACCATAAATCAGCAAACGCGTTAGAAAACTATTCTACCGATCTGCTTTTAGTCCTAAATTATAAAGCATAAGTTTAAGAGTTATTATAAACGAATAGAATTTTACAGAAAAACAGAATATTTCATGAATATTTTCAATGCCGATGCCGCTCCACCGCATCCAACCCACTCAGGCTGTCACACTAGACTTGGGTAGTTCGCGAACGAAAGACAATAATGAACTAGTTCATTATGAAAGCAGTAACAAATCTTTCGTTCAGTTCCGTACAGACTGTATCTCTAGTTCACTAGTTCGCTTCGCGATTCACCGCTCATTTTGACTCGGGAACTACTAACGACGATCGCTCGTTTCGCGGAACTAAATGAATCGCGACAAGAACCGATCGTGCACGAGCGTGTGCCGAGTTGAGAGCGCGAAGTATCGCCTATCGGCTGCCTCGTTTTTATTTACGTAATAATGTGAGACAGTTGATATGCATCGCTCGCTTTGCCGAACGAGCAATAATATACATTACGCACTTAATAATACGATACAGTTTTCCAGAATTTTGTCAATAGACTATAATTTCATCCGAAATTTTGGGTATTATTTTATATTGAAAATTGAAATGCACTTATTTAGTTCATAGTTCGTAATCGTGTAATTGATTTTTAAATACGCCAACCTCATTATGAAACTTAATAATTTAATATAGCTAAAAGCAAAACAATACATAGAACCCATTTTAACTAAATTTATTGTGTATGGAGGTTGACAGCCCTAAGCCTGACAAGTATGAAGGAAAATCAATTTGTTGCTTTTTCTACTAACTTTATTATATAAGTTGTGTATATGTGAAAAAATACAGTAGAACTTAGTTAATTAGTAGAATAGATAAGATATCATGTTGATGTAATGTATCTTTAAAAAGTATAGAAACCAATATCTGTTGACCTCGAATCATATAAGCGTACCCAACAGCGATAGGTCAGTTTATACTGGTCAATAGTGAACTAAGTGAACTAGTGAACTAGATGAAAGATATAGTTCATCGTACCGGAAAGATACGTATCTCTCTTTTCTTCTCATTGAACTATTATTCGCAACTCTATGTCACACGAGAGCTTACATACAAAAATATATTTAGCCGCTCGAATGACGTTTACAGGGGGGCAACCACCGCCTCATATCAGTATTATTTTAATATTGCTTCACAGTGGGAAAGAGATGGAGCTATACCCCTGCATAGCTTCATCTCATTCTCACACTGATGTAATATTAAAATAATTAAATTCAATAAGAGGCGGTGGTTGGCCGCTAGAGGGGCGCTGTAGGTAAACGTTTTTGTATTTTTTTTTTTGTGAAATGACACAACATGCAATGCATTGGAAAACCAAGATGGCGGCGTTAGTTCCGATTTTGGCCACGCGACAATATAACCTTGTAGCGTTATATGTGTGGGTGATTAGAATAGAATAGAATACTCTTTATTATGTACACCATCAAAATTACAGATATAAATGTAGAAATTTTACATAGGGTGACGCAATGGGCGGTCTTATCGCTAAAAGCGATCTTTTAAAGACAACCTTCGGAAGGGCCTTTAGGTGATTGTGCAATACGTACGAGATGCGCGGCCAGGCGATGCTTGTGGCGCGCCAGCTCGAGCGACAGCGAGCGCGCCGCGAGCGCCAGCGGGCGCGGCGCCAGCGCGCGCGGCTCGCGCCCGTACAGCTCGGCCGCGTCCGAGCCCGAGCCCGCGCCGCCCGCCAGGGACTCCGACAGCGTGCGCTTCAGTAGAGAGCCCGCGAACCTGTACCGATTGGTATACGTATGTCATCTAAACTTGTGTAGACTTATCTCAACCTTTTTTCAGGTTATTTAATACATTCGATATTGGTGCCGATTCCCTTGTTCACAAACTGAACTAAATTTAAGTTCAGTGCATCTTTTTCTTTCTATTTCATTAAGAAAAGGACAGAAGATAAATTTTAGTTTAGTCCATGTCATTAATCAGCGATGACGTAAATTGACGTAATTTTAGTAGGCAAGTTTTTAATCACGTCTAAACTTGTAAATACAAAGAAAAATATGCACTGAACTTAAATTTAGTTTAGTTTGTGAACAAGGGAATCGGTACCAGTGAATATAAGTCTTTTATGGGGTAGGTACTGTGTTAAATGTTGTATCAAAATACTTTGTGATATACCTACCTATTGCAATTAAATGAACGAAAATTTAAAACTCATATTAAAAGTCAAAAGACACTTTGTAAACAAGCATATTACAAATTAGAGGATTATATCCAAGATAAGAATTCTTGGAAACATGCTGGTCCAGCTCCATAGGACAATCTGGAGTCTAGACAAAATCAAGCTGGTTACTATTTTAATTGTATAATTATATAATTAATGTACTTATACAAAATAGTGTAAAACATTTTAAAAGAGTAGGTAACGGTGGAGTTTCTTGCTCATTCTTCTTCATACGAAACTACCTTTTAGAAAGAGTGACTAGAATCAATTCTATTTTTTTGTAAATTTTGACGTTCAAAAGTGCCTTTTATGTACCTATATGAAATAAATGATTTGACTTTGACCAAAGGTACGAGATCTGCGATCACGATGAAAGAATCAAAATTCATCGTTTGTTCAAATTAGGCTGAGAATTAGCACTTTAAGTAGCACATTCACGGTTAAATTTGAATGACGTAAAACCATTAGTATAAGTCATTGCAATGTAACTCTTATCTCTTTGGAATAAAGTCTAAATTAGAATAACTCCCGTGCGTTTGATAAAACTCTGCAATCACTCTCATATACGAGTACGCCACTTCCTAGTGTTTAGCTGGGAAAAAGTGGCACAAACAAGTCCCCAGGAAAAAAAATACGGTCTAAGTCACTTGCATAGATCTCGAAGGTCAAATTTAACCATAATGGTACTTAGGTATCGAAGACGGATATTCGGTCACTGCGCCGGATTTTCTCCAAGATCGAAAAAGAAGCCATTTCCCAGACACAAAGAGAAGAACAACCACAAAGTTTAGGTGAACGAAATAGAACATTACAATCGATAGTAGGTATGTAACGCGGGGTAGGTAGGTAACAATAGTACAGGGTAAGCAAGTTAAACATTTTCAAATCGCGCATTATATGTTGTAGTTGGTCATTCTAAAAGTGTGGTTTCTTTCTACCTGGAGAAGTACCGTTCGTCAAGGGCCCGCTGTGGTAAGACTGAAGTGTCTTCCCAATTCGATCCTGCCGCAGCGGATACTGTTCCTTCACCAAGCGGCAACTCGGGACCGCCTGCACTATAGTGAAGAGGTTTGTTCTACAACCTAACCCCAGATTTTCAAGCCAGAGTTTCAAAAAATTGCTAAGACTGGTATTTTGAATAATGGTGCCGATTCCCTTGTTCACAAACTAAACTAAATTTAGGTTCAGTGCATCTTTTTCTTTCTATTTCATTAAGAAAAGGACAGAAGATACATTTTAGTTTAGTCCTGTCAAATTAATCAGCGCTTGACGTAAATTGACGTAATTTTAGTAGGCAAGTTTTTAATCACGTCTAAACTTGTATGGAGTAGTGACAGGCGCTGATTAATTTGACAGGACTAAACTAAAATGTATCTTCTGTCCTCTTCTTAATGAAATAGAAAGAAAAAGATGCACGGAACTTAAATTTAGTTTAGTTTGTGAACAAGGGAATCGGCACCATTATTCAAAATACCAGTCTTAGCAATTTTTTGAAACTGTGGCTTGAAAATCTGGGGTTAGGTTGTAGAACAATCCTCTTCACTTCACAAGGGAATCGGCACCAATAACTACTGAGAAAAAATTCTAAATATCATCATCATCATCTGCCTAGCCTTTTCCCAATTATGTTGAGTTCGGCTTCCAGTCTTACCGGATACAGCTGGATACCAGTATTTTACATGGAGCGACTGCCTATCGGACCTCCACAACCCAGTTACTGGGTAACACGATACCCCTTGGTAAGACTGGTTGTCAGACTTTCGAGCTTCTGACGACCCGTAACGACTGTCAAAGATCTACAAATGACAGCCGGGACCACCGGCTTAACGTGCTTTCCGAGGCACGGAATGTAAAGACGGTCACCCATCCACGGACCAACCGCGGCAAGCGTAGCTTAACCTGATCGATCGACCCGTGCGGCTAAATATAAATAAATATAAATCCTAAATATCATAACTAGTATTATAAATGCGAAAGTGAGTTTGTTACGCTTTCACGCGAAAACGGCTGTTTGGATTTAGATGAAATTTGGTACATGGGTAGACCATGACCTGGAGAAGGACATAATTATGCTACTTTTCATCCTAGATCACAGACGAAGTCGCGGACAACAGCTAGTTCCAAATAAAATAACTTCGGAACCGTGGTGAAACCTACCTATACCAAATCATGAAAATGCAGAGGTATGGACATAAAAAAACTAGTTTGACATCAGTCATCTTAAACGGTAACAACAGATATAGGCTTGCTCATTCATTTACATGCGATACGACAGAAGATCTCCTTATATTCAAGGACTTCTCAATATCGGTTTAGCTTTGTTGAAAATCGGTACTTTACCTTATCACAGCCAAGTCTCGTGAGTCTAACTCCCGATTTTTATGTTCGCCTGATTCCGAGTCGACGATGGGGTCGTTGAGCCACTGGTTGAACTGCTCGTACACCTCTTCCAACTCCGAACTAAAATGTACAAAATAAATAGATAAAAACATTGAAGTTATGTGTAATAATGGCATATTTCATAACCAGTCAGTCCAGCAAGAGCTAGAGTTTCTCGTGCGTTCACTATAACTCGACCCGATTGGTAGAACTGAATTTAGCAGTCATGTGATTGGTAGTTTGTTCTGTCAGTCGCCATTTTTAACTCTATTTATTAGTGTTGAAAAGAGAGAGAGAGAGAGAGAGATGTAGTTACAAAAATTTAAAAGAGTATGTTTAGATGGTTTGGTCATGTTGAGAGGATGAATGAAACTCACATCTGCCTTGTAAATACCCTTTGTTAGTCGCCAACAAAAGGTATTTACAAGGCAGATGTGAGGGGAAACGCCGGGAGGGGACGCCTCAGGAAGACATGTGGTGACCTCTTGGTGATGTTCTTCAAAAAGTTCAGGTGTACCTACTCGCAACCGGCGTGCGTGTAAACGAAGCAAAAGGAGTATGTAAGGAGCGTATCAGGTGGCGGTCTATAGTTTCTGCCTACCCCCATGGGAAGAAGGCGTGAGTTTATGTACCTATGTATGTAGTATTGAAACTTAGACTGCAAAATTCAGTGTTACCAATCGCGTCACGCGTTGAGTTATAGTGAACGCACTAATAAGAGAGGTCACACAAATAGTCTTGGATACAAATTGAGGCTTTTGGAAATGATTGAAATTGACTTCAAGTTGATGACGATCCACTAATCCGCATTGAGCCCGCGTGATAGATTATTTATTTAACCTTTTGACCGCCACAGTCATATATAGATGACATACCAAAATGTGCCCAGCACGCCACGGTCATGACTACACGACAGATTTTAAGGAATAATTCGTAGCTTGGCGCCGAGAGCACGTTTTTGCTTTTTTGACGTGGCGGTCAGTAGCTTAAAATAGATACGCCAACAGTCTACACATTTTACACTATTTAATAAACGTTATAGGTATACATTCTTATTAAGGACCAATTAAAGGTACCTACACAACATTCATGGCCCACAGAGAGGAGGCCTGCGTCCCAGCTATAGAAACGGCATAGGCTGATTAACATACGCTAAGATGCCAATCGAAAACAATGGCAAACCTTACTTTTCAGCCATTTAAAATGAACGTGTTCCCTTAGAAAGCAAGAGTAACTACTTTGGTCAATGAATCGTTGATGCGATGATTAAACTCACGTATATTCAGTGCTGAAACTGTACTTAGAGCTGTTGCTGGTCTCCTTCCTGCCTAGTGGTCGGTGTCTCGGTGAAGGCTCGCCGTTGCTTACAGTCTCCTTCTCCGTTAACACGAAGCCTACTGAACCGCCGCGTTTTACCCTGGCAAGTTCAAGATAAAAAAAGTTAAGGCTGAAGGTATTTTGAAGACAGGTGTAAGTTTCAGACTTTGTATACTATTGTATAGATTCCATTTTTTTTTTTCTAGCTGAACAGACAACTGTGCTGCTGGGGAGTTTGTTGCGCCACTTCTTCTTCCCAGCTAAAGTACTACACAGTGGTGAAGGGCGGGCGTTTTGAGGGACTGCCTTATGTAATTTTGACGTTCAAAAAGTGCTGATTCTCAGCCTAGTTTGAATAAATGACTTTTGATATTGATTTAGAATATTCCTACCTTTGTTTTCGACTCCCGATGTCTAGAGAAGTAATTTTTGGGCACATGAATAATTTGCAGATGTTGATGGAAACGGGATAGGACTACGGACTATGCGTCTTAAATATATCCAAAGATGCAAAGATGAGAAAATGCTTGACATAAACTTCACGGAAAATATTTTTTTGACACTGGGTATTTAAGATCTAATGTTAAGAATAATTTTTTATACCTGATATCATTGTCCTGCACCTCCGCCCCAGATATGCTGATGCCCACAGCGTAGCTTGAACTGTCCGTAGACCAGTCCCCAGTGCTGGTGGTGGTAGAATGTTCGGCCTCTCTCCTCAGCGCCTCCCGCAGTCGGTCCGCAAAGCTGAGTCGTCTCTCCTCTGTCGATAGTTCCTTGAGGTACTGGAATGAATTGGGACGTGCGCTCTCGCCACGACCTTCGTCTTCGCTACCTGGAAATGTTAGGTGATTGATTGATGGATTTTTTACAATTTTCGTTTCTTTTCGGCTAGTCTGTCCATCATAAAAAAGTAAGTTGGAGTTTCTGTCCTACCAAAAGTATGGTTTTTTTTTTTCTAGTAGGTATTATCCTTATAAGAAACACGATCGATTGGCATCAAAAAAGTTTTTGTGGAAGCTTCCCATTTTCTTGCTGACTGTACGTTTTTTCAAAATCTGTGTAAGCAGATCAAAATTTCTCAAAAAGTTAAGGACAGTCTCCTAAGACCGTTTTCTTGTAGCGACAACTGTCCTTACTGCCCCATCTTAAAAATACACCCCGTATACTAAGTAAGTGGAGCTGGTTTTCATCACCGAAACATAATATTACGCCGGTATTCCAAAGGGGATGCCAAAAGTGTAATATTTACATACACCCATCTAAAAGGCCTATTGTAATTGAATAAGAGTTATATTCTCAAATACAGACTGAGAATGAAAATTTCCTAATAGAAAAAGCCCAATAAAACTTACATTAGCCCACCGATCGAAGCCTGGACCCCTAAGTTCAGCATTCATGACCAAGCAAAATTTGTATACGCGCAAAAATGAAAAAAAACTATAACCCAATCAAGTTACCATAATCAAAGCTATCGTTGGCACTGTGGTACTCGTCATCACTGGAATTGCAGCTGGAGTACAGACTATCTTCCTGCCCGTCCTGTAAGCCTCCGGTAGACCGCGTCACCGGCAAGCACTCCCCGGAAGAACCCAACACTATGAACCTTCCTCGACGGTTGTTCAACATGTCTCCGTCCGGAGACAGCCAGCATTTCTTCTTTGTGAACTCTGCACCTGGAAACAAATGAAGAGTGGATTAGATCGAGGGTTTTTATACAATGATTTGTTTGGATGGACTAGTGCCATACCTATTTCTGCCGGCAAGCTTTGTTGCATTTCAGTTTGGAAGGTATAGCTTCTGAGTTTACAGGCACTGAGAATTTGAGTTCTGCATTCAAATAAGACGTTCTTGTTATTAATTAAATACGTAACGTATGTTGATATATAATACATATATTTTGGATTAGAACTCAAAGTAAGAGGTTAGTTTAACGTTAGTTTGTATCGAGATTTTTTTTCAAAACGTATTTTGGTAACAACCAAGTTCTAGGAAATATGTTCAAAATTAACATATATTTTTTTCGCTACCACAAACTATACAGATATGGCAATTTAAAAAAGCCCATTTTGGTCAATTGGGTCTTGTCAGCGCCTTAATAACGACTTTGATTTTATTTCACATAAACCAACATGGGCACTTATGAAATGTCAGAAGCTAGGTGCACGGTTCCAATTGGTCGTTTCCTATGGACAAGAGCCGGAAAGAAACTCCACGTTACTCTTTTAAAAATATTGGGCTTTCACAATGTTTTCGAATTACAGTATGAATACGTATGGGAGGACAGTGTAGGCCTGTTAACAAAAACGAGGAACTACACAAAAAATAAATGGTTTACAAATCTACAGTCTATTAAGCCTACAACGTTCTCACAGTCACCAAATATAAAATAATGTATGTGAAATATTAATAAAATAATAAAAATAAAAACCTAGAAACCAAATGACATGATTGCCATTACAACTGTAACAAGTCTGAATTAATAGCCTGTCCACAAAATCCCCTACTAGGTATATAGTTGAAATTAAAACTGTAGACATATATGTCAAATAATGAAAAGATTATGTCAAGGAAGTATGTAAAAAAAACAAACATTGTAATTTGGGAGCAGATAATAGACATTGGTACATAGTTATTTATACATATATGTCAAATAATAAAAAGATTATGTCAAGGAAGTATGTAAAAAAAAACATCGTAATTTGGGAGCAGTTAATAGACATTGGTACATAGTTATGTATACATATATGTTAAATAATAAAAAGATTATGTCAAGGAAGTATGTAAAAAAAAACCATCGTAATTTGGGAACAGTTAATAGACATTTAGGTACATAGTTATGTCGAGTTAGTGGTGTATGGTCTACTTTTATAAGGCAGAAGATACTAACTGGGATCGTTAAGATTGAGCGTGGCAGCGCAGTAGTTCTGTGGCGAGGGACTGCGGCTGTTGTAGCTGTTAATCGTGCTGCACGAGGAGGCTTGCTTTATTACCACCGTTGCTTCCACTTCTGGCGGCGTGTGGCTGAAGGACTCTCCTGCAAATAATCGTGACGGAAGAACTATTAACAGAATTTTGGTTTTAGATAGGCAGCCACATTTCAGCCAAAATATCAGTTTCATAGTTACAAATACAATAATGTCAAGCCATATTTTTCAAGTGTGTCTGCTAATCTAGCTACTCCACTCAGAATATCTTGTCATGTAGGTCAAGTTATCGGTGGCGAATGGCGATATACCTTCACAGATCGAATAATTTCACTCTCTTTAAGTCATACGAGTAGTGTGAGTTGTGACGTCTCTTACGAAGTTTCTTGGGTGGAACAGAATTCACTCACTCAATCTAGAACGAGTGACCGTTACAAACTTCAAACTTCCGTTATCACCAATGATTAACAAATAATTGTAAAGATTAAGTGGAAATTACACAGGTTTGATTGAAATACGATTATTGATGCACTTTTTATTAGAGGAATTGGGACGTTTTTATCGTTTCTGTGGTCGGTTTCAGGTGTGATCGTGCCTTGACTATCCGATTCCGTCGAAATCTCCGATCGGATGATAAAGGGAAATATTTACCTAAAGGCCTTTTGAAAAATCACTCCTTACGAAGACATTCCATAAATCTCATACCTATTGGCGAGAGTCTCCTCTCATGCCGAGTGCCTTCTCTACTCTTCATGGGCGTCTGCTGGAAGGCGAGCAAGCACTTGTTGAGTTCTCGCAGCACGTTGTCTTCTTCCCACTGGCTTAGAGGCAGCTTGCTGTAGTCTTCAGCGTCCATTAGGCATACGGTTACCTGTAGACAAGGTATGTTCTAACGATGATGAAAAACAATATCTAAGGACAGTCTCCCGGATAGGGTATTTTTTTTTAGTGAAATCCTTCTAGGTAGATTTTTTTTGCTAGAATCATATCCTGAAAAAACTATAGCTGAAGCTGTGCGAGCACCTGCGTTGAGGCATTTCGTTAGTCTGGTGATCTTTTAGGGAGGTATCTCTATATTGGTTACCTTGACGTGGCGGGGTGTCTCAGCACAGGGGCATTACCGAATTAGATGTACATAATGATTGATTAGTGTTGTCCTTATAATTGTATTTAAGTACTAACAATAGTTTCTTAGTTTTTATATACTAGCCTTTGGATCTAGTTGTCCCAAAATAAATAAATAATTAATATCCCCTACGGGGCCTACGCAAAGTAATTATACTGTTTACTTTTGGCGCGTAAAAATCCAATAAACGTAAAATAGTGTAGGTAAACATTTTACTCGACTTAGTGCCAATGACGTTCTTACTTGGGAAAGACGATTGTGATTATTGAAAATGCCCCTCGCGTCTTCACTTCTCCAGAACCACAAGAACTGCTAGCACACAAACAATTACCGTTTTCGGTTCATCAAGCAGTTCCACTTTGGTCTTCTGTCTCTTGTCGCAGATCCTGCTGAACAGCCTGACGCCTTCCACCTTGAGCACCTCGTTATCTTCTAGCGCCTCTACGGATAACATCACTGGCAGAAGTTCCGGCATCATGAACATTGATAGGGATTCCTGGGAATAGACGTCATTTGTTAAGGGAACTTTCGAAGTTAGAGTTCCCATCTTTAGTAAGGAATATTAGATGATATTTTTGTAGTCCTAGGAGTTTCCTAGAAAAGATACCGTACGACTTACTGTATTAGAAGCAATTACTTGACTATGAATAAAAATACTCCCTTTGATTTGGCCCACGAGCTGGATTAAAATGTCAACTACAAAATAATTCTGGTGTCAGGACAAGTTTGACCAAAGGCACAGAATAAATAATAGTAAGTACCTACTTAACGCCAAAGGTTTAATATTCTGACTAGTCTTTCAAAATAGCATTCGTTTCGTTTTTGCATTTCGTATCTTTCCAAGTCTAAATAAACTTTCTGTCTTCTGGTATACCTGTGATTCTCCATCGATGAGCGTGTCTCCACCGACCCGACTGGAAGCGAAGCACAATCGGATGGCCTCGTCATTTTCACACCTCTCCGGGCGACCTTCGTGTCGCACTAGCAACTTACACAGAGGAAGTGTGCATTCTAACCAGTCCTCTATTGTCAACCACTGTTTTGAGGTCATCACCTAAAACGTAACGGAATTAGGCAAAACCTGTGAATGTGAAGTCAGATTGCCTTGTCTTTTCAAAGGTGTATGCAGTTTCTTTTCGCGATCACATTTTTGCGCTGCAGTTCCTATGAGGCAAGAGTCAGAAATGTGTCCGTAACTCCGTACGTGTTGCCCCGTGTATGGAGTTTAACCATTGGGGTTAGAAGTCTATCTTCTTATTCTAAAACAGCTGTTAAAGATCAGGCTCATCGGAAATCGTTAGCAGTTGTGGCAAAGATTACCTATGAGTATGTAAATGTGAAGTTTCGAAGTTAGAGTTCCCATCTTTAGTAAGGAATATTAGATGATATTTTTGTAGTCCTAGGAGGTGTGGTTCCGTGTGGTGTCGGACGTAAAGAATAGCACCATCCCATTTCTTCCCATGGGTGTCGTAAAAGGCGACTAAGGGACTTACTAGAGAATGGGCAGCAGCGTTCTCTATGCATTTTAACACCATACTGCGATCGCCAACCCGCCTGCCAAGCGTGGCGATTATGGCAAACCCCCCCAATATTGGGGGAGGCCTATGTCCAGCAGTGGACGTCTTTCGGCTGGAATGATGATGATGATGATGTTGATGTAAATGTGTGTGTTGTTATGACGTGTATTGTGTAACTTTTATTACTCTATCAACAATCAACTAGGCAACACCTATTCACAGGCACGGTAATACTTATATATTCACAGGTGTCGTGTAAACGTGTAGGTACCTAACCGTTTTATGAATGGACATTATTATATGATTACTATGCATCTAGGCATTCGAGTGTAAACGTGCGTGTCGTTCGGCCATAAAGTCGACTATTGTCGTGTCGGTGGCATTTACCTGTCTGCTTAATTTAATGGATCCCTCGTTGCTACTCTTATCTAACCACTCGAAGTAGTGGAGCAAGCCTTTTAATTTGTTTCTTTGCGATTTTCTGGAACAAATGAGAATCGATTAATCAAAACTCCGTTCGGCCGTGATTGGAACAATTCCACAAATCAATTTGGACTACTTTTCTTGATTGTTATGTCAGCGACTGTTTATGAATACCTAATTATTTTACAATTTGTATGATTTGTTGGTATGCAGTTACATTCGTATTTAGGGAAATACGAATGTAACTTTTCATACCTACAAATCATGTATCAGCAGAATTGCTGATACATTATAAAATTTGCCATGATTTATTCGTCGATTTTGAATTCACGATTCAAGATTAAATACATTAAATAGCTTGTCACAAAACATCTCGGTATATTAGTATGTGCCTCCCTCGGTGTTATTCTTACCATTAATATTATTTACCTCCATGATTTGATAAATTTACATACCTGTGTAAATTCTTAAAAAAATGTGTAAAGTTGAAGTCTTGCAAGGTGGGGTGTGTCTTGAGCGTCCGCTTGGGGTTGGTGGAGAAGAAGGCGTGCGCGACCAGCGCCGACACGAAGTTGTACTCGAGCTCGGTTACGTCACCTATGAAGAGCAATAGTTTTGTAAATTTGCCTACCTATCTTGTCCTCGTCCACCCTCGACGAAATACGTAATACTTTTTGTTCCCCATTAAGCTCAAAGCACACGTATAAGCACTGCACCGGATAGGCTTCACTGCACCTCATTTTTAATAAATGATCCCAATCCGTGGTGACGATGCTTTTAAGTACCTACTTATGCGTAATTGCAGTATTGAGTTTCATAGAAAGAATGGTGAAAGGTTCGGCTTGGCCCGATGCTGGGGGCCTACTCCCTAATCATTAACTCCGTAGTTTCGGCCAAGGTTACGGGCGCTTCCTGTTCCGTATCACCTACGGACATAAGATTACTTCGGAGCCCGAACTGAGAATGAATGACAACACGATTTGACAGCTGTCCCTACTCGCAATGTGTTTTTGCCCGTTCGCAAAATTGAATTTGTCACATGTTTTGACGGATCAACTACTTTCGGACGGGCCCGTATCTTCGTAGACGGACTTAGAGAGTAGGTAGTCCCCCTGATCACGTGCAGTGTCTATGCGTGTGCGTTGAGCTTTAATCATCTACTACTTGTCTTCCCATAGTACCTACGTATCATCTTTCACACAATCCAACCAAATCTTCTTTGGTCTGGGTCTTTTCATATAGGTAGCTATCCACATTCATACTCAACACTTTTGTTGCCACATGCTTCTCATTATTTCGCATTACATATTATGTCCATACCACGACAATCAGCTTCGTCTCGGCGTCTGTCACCGGGGCGCAACTTTCGATCTCCCTCCCTCTTCAATCATTCCTTATCTTGTTCGAAATCACACCATACACTTGCATGGAGGTTTATTATTAAAGGCTTCTACATACTGGCGCGACTTGTCGAGCGACGCGTCGCGACACAAAGGCACCGCTTGTAGCGCTACACGCGGTGTCTTTGTGTCGCGTCGCGCCAGTATGTAGGAGCCTTAAACATTCTCATTAGTGTTATTCAGGTCCGTGGTGATATGAATGAATGACCAACCACCTCTTACAGTCCGATTCAAATTTAATGGTGGTTTGGAACATGAGGCGAGTCGCTGCGCAGTAACAAATTCACGTGTCAGCGGGGGTGAGAGGTGTGATACTGCGCAACGAGTAGCGTACTTCAGAGCCGCCATTAAGACGCTGACAACACCTAAACCGCGGTCACTGTCAGATTGCATAGAAAAGAAAGAGAAGCGCGACGTCAAAACGCTTGTAATTTATTGCAAAATATGAAGTAATTATCTATTTACTCAGAATTGAGTTGAGTAATCGAAAATAAAAAACAACCAAGTTCTGCATTAGAATAAGACGTACTTGTTCTTAATTAAATACGTAATTTATGTTGATATTTAATACAGATATTTTGGATTAGAACTCAAGGTAAGAGGTTAGTTTAACGTTAGTTTGTATCGAGATTTTTTTTTCAAAACGTGTTTTGGTGACAACCAAGTTCTGGGAAATATGTTCAAAATGAACATATATTTTTTCCGCTACCACAAACTATACAGATTTGGCAATTTTCTTTCTTAAGAGAAGCCTATTTTGGTCAATTGGGTCTTGTCAGCGCCTTAAGTTTGACGCGTACTATACCTGCTCACTGACAGTAGGTATTAAGCTAAAATGTCATGAAGATACGAGACAAGAACAGACAGGATTTCAATTACAAAAATAACAGCTCTACATTCAAAACCGTTATTAAAAATCTAATTACAGTCTTGAAACAAAAGAAAGAAGTTTTCGTTTTAACTGATCAAACCTACGCGGCCCTGGGTGAGTTCGGATATCCGATACTCCACTGCGGCATTACCTAGTTACCTTTACTAAGTTATCTAAGATACCTACCTACCTTTACGTAACTCGAAGCTATAAATTTTACCTAAAGCGTAATTTGTTAAGAGGTATGTATGCCTCTTTTATTTGATTCTAGATTGAAACAAAACCATCAACCTCTACACATTATGGAATCATTTTATTTATTATACTAGAGAGCCGCCCCTGCTTTGCACGGTTTTTACAACTTCACAAAACAGAGATTTTAAGTTTTCTTACCGATGACCTCAGGGACCATAGTAGGTATTATTGAGAGGGAGCGTAGGGCTCTGGCGGTCAGGGGTAATATGTTGGCTCGAAGATTTGCTTGGTGTACTGACCAAGTAAAGATTACGCTTTTTAAAGCTTATTGTCAGAGTTTTTACATCGGTAATCTTTGGGTCAACTACTCCAAAAGGTCGCTGGATGTCCTACGCATCCAATACAATAATGTTTATAGGATGCTGTTGCGACTGCCTCGTTATTGCAGTGCCTCAGAAATGTTCGCGGTTATCCATACCGATGGATTTCATGCCATTTTCCGCAAAAAAAATGCCCTCACTCCTGAGCAGAATAAGGCGCAGTCACAATAGCATTCTGAAGGCTGTGGCGGCAGATACTTCCTCCGCCATTATAAGGCAATTTGTGCGAAGACTTATACCATAGTTTCCCATTTCTCGTTGTGTCTAGTTGAGTGGTCTTCTCACTAAACCGTCTTTATTTTAAGTTACTAACAATAGTAGGTATTTTAAGTGAAACCTGTTACTAACATTTTATGGATTTTTTAGCTATCGGAATTAAATGATTTTATTATTATTTCGTTTATTTATTTTTTTACATATAAAATATATTTTTAAATATTTCTTGAAAAAAGGTATAAAAAAAACATTCAAAAATATAAAAAATAGTGATCCGCCGGTGTCGGGAGCAGCGTCCAAGCTACCGGTGGTTAGGACTCCAGAGACAGGAACATTAACATTATTATTATTATTAATTCAGGGTCAAATTAAATTAGTTAGCGAAACTCTGCACACGTGATGACGAGTATCGATTTAACATGATAAAACAAAAATATTAATTTGATGATTTTTTAGTGGGGTCATCGACCGCATTTAGTGTAGTCGCTTGAAATATTAGTTCTGTAAACTTCACAGACATAACGGATATCAATATCTAAACACCAGAAAACAAAAATATAACAGTTTTTCTCAAGTCATACTTCAAGTAAGAACAGTACCAGCGCTCGATGTCCCAAAAAAAAAAACAATTATTTTTTATATTATTTCATCGTGTTTAAATATCGATACCCATCACGTCTGCGGAGTTTCGCTAGGTAATCTAATTTAACCCTGTAAAATAAAGAATAAATTCTCTACATGATGATGAAAACCGAATCAAAATCCGTTGCGTAGTTTAGAGGAACACCGCGGTCACACAGACACAAATCTACATCGCCCGCACATGATTTAACCAAGCTCATGTCTGGACTTTATTTAGAGACTTTGACCCCCGAGTTTGCTTCGCCATTTCTTGATAAATGATTTTATTTCTGTAAGTAGGTTTTTACAAACACTTTTACACGTCAAACACATTTTTTAAAACTAGATGAGGTCGGCGTTTCCTAACTGACTACTCTGAGAAGAAAGGGCGAAACAAACTCAGAGGTCACAGTCTCTTTTAAAGTCCAGACATAATCTTGGTCAGATCATGTGGAAACCATGTCGATTGGTGTCTGAAATGGTCTTTTGAGGAAAGAACCACACAGATTGAGTGGACCTGTCCAGTCAGTGCACGCATTTGTCAGTAGTTGTGCAGCTCAACTCAGAACTAAAGGAGCTCAACGATTCAACGAACAATACCAAGGAAAGGACATTTGGCTAGGCCGCAAAAAATACTGTAACTGCCAGAACATGTTAAAAACTAACTGAGAATAAAACAAAATTAAACAATGACCCACATAGTCTTCACATTTACAAAAATTAAAATAATTTAATACTACACACAGTAAATATTCATGTCATTGCATAAATAAAATTCAACAATGGCAATCTGTATATCCGGACATAATCTTGGTCAGATCATTTGAGGACCATGTAGGTTGGTGTCCGAAATGGTCTTAGCTGCGGCCTTTGCGGCCAGTCCGGACACCCCGCGAACTACCGTGGGTGCCCCCGAGCCCCGCGCGCTAAACCCCATCAGCTATCCAAATTCCCACCGCACCGGGTAGCGCACTCCTCGACGAATTAAGACCGCAGCGTCCCTCGCAGTGGAACCGCCTGAACCACGTGCAAGCGTTTCAAGCCCACTCAGGCAGTCCCAACAGCCATCCCTCAGTCGAAGACCTACTCTGTACCACCCCAATGGGTATGTTTGCAAACCAGCAAACAAAACCCCTCAGCGCCCCCGCGCCGCCAATGAAACAGGCCCCCAAGCCAGTTACTAATACCCCCAGAGCGCCCGCGCCATCATTCGCGCCTCCACCGGCCCCCTACAGCCCTAGCACATTTGACGTGCTAGCGCGTTTCTTCGATCCCAACATCATTGCCCGAAGCAATGAATTACATGCCAAGCTCATCGCAGCTAAAGGCAATCTTCAGGCCAATATGGCCCTTATGTCCGAATATTCAGACCTATCTTCATTCTACACACCGTAGAACACACCCACACAGACATCCCGTACTCAACGGCGAGTACCTCCGTGAAATAGAGTAACATGCTCCCCCCTGTCTCTTGAACCCGCCCGCCCGCGCGGTGAAAGTTAACTAAATATCCCTAATAATAATAACTCTCAGATATGACAAGTCCCCACTTGCTCAAAATCGGTAGCGCTCTAAGCCTAGGTTCGAGTCCCACTATGGGACGCCCTTAGCTGTACTACCTAACTTTCCATTATTTTGCTAGGTGAGAGGCCCTTCTGGAAACCCACCGAAACCCGATGAAGCAGATAAAATCCACGAGGATACCTGCAAATTAGCCATTTATAAAAAAAAAAGAGGAAAGAACCACACAGATTTGAGTGGACCTGTCCAGTCAGTGCACGCATTTGTCAGTTTTCATGTAGCTCAACTCAAAACTCAATGCTCAAAACTCGAAGCTCAATGATTTGACGAACAATACCAAAGAAAAGTCATTTGGGAAGGTCGCAAAAAGTACTCAGAATGCCAGACCATCATTAAAACTAACTAAGAGACAAAAAAAAAAACAAACAATGACCCACATAGTCCTCACATTCCTAATAAATAAAGTAATATAATACTTTACAAAGTAAATATTCATGTCATTGTATAAATAAAATGTTATATAGATTATATAGATTAACATGCTGGCAACCCTGGCAAATGTAAACATAGGCTCCTTAGTTAAAAAAGAATTAAAATCTTTAATATGCGTTTATACTCGAAAAATAATATCATTAAAGTCTTAACAACGTAATAAACCAGTGACAACGTTTTCAAGTGAAACTATCGAGTTCCAGGACAGTTACTGAAAAGAACAATAGTGAATACCAAAACTCAGTAATAAACAGTGAAAAGTGACTTTTGCAAATTCTAATCAATTATTACGTTCTTAGTGCATCAAAAGAAGAAATAGAAAACTATAAACAGTGAACGAAACCACTTTAATCAACCTCAAGTAAGACTTTAACTTTTATGAGTTCGTTTATTTTTATTTAAAAACATACAACTAGCGCCAAAACGACATATGTAACCGCCTAAGTGGCGAATGGACGTACTAAAGTGACAGCAAGATAGCATATCAGTTCTACCAACCTAAGCGCAGTTGAAACGACCACTAGCGCCATAACATCGTACAAAACGGTTCACGTGGCGAAAAAGTGAACTAAAATAATAACGCTACTGCCCACCAGGGGCGTTAGATAGTGATTGGGGATACCAGTTCACAAAATAATCTTCCTTGTGGTAGAAAAGTAAATTAAATTGAGTAAACTTCTTTTTCTTACTACAAATTATGGCGAGTGGAGTATCTAGTAACATAACTTTAAGAAAAATAAGAAAATCTAACTCTTATAATAATGTGTCGATTATGAACGCTTCTGACTCGTCACTCTTTAATAGTACGATGCAGAGCCTACCTGACCCCAGTGAAACTTTAGAAGTACGTAATTTACAAATAAAATTATCATCTGTACAGGAGGAATTGATAATTGCACATAATGAAATTGAGAATTTAAACTTAGAGAATACAAACTTAAAGTTGGAATTGGAAAGATGTCAGAAAATTGTAGAATTGTACAAAAAGGTCGGATACGGCGAGTCTTGTTCCACCCCACCAACATCAACGAGGAAAACGAAAAATAAAGATGAGAACAAAAATACTCTCAACAATGGTTCCCAGACATGTAACCCGATCAACAAGGACAATAATACCGAAGTTACAGAAAAGAAAAACCAAAATAAGTCAGATCACGCGCCTAATATAAAAAAGAAAATACCTAAACCAGAAGTTCGAGGAAGCCAAAGAAAGGTATGCATCCTGAGTACAAACAACAAAAACAAAATACTAACGATTGCAGAAAATACATTATTAGATTACAAAATTTGTCACTACTTGATACCGGGTTGTGGTATAGAGGCACTTATTAGGGACATAGATCTCAAATTGAAGAACTACACTACGGATGATTACTGCCTGATCTTCATCGGCGAGGAAGACTTTCGCCGAACGAACAACTATGTCGATCTCATAATTACATTGCGTGAAGCACTTTTAAAAATTAATCATACGAATATTATAATATGTGCACCTACATTTAAATTGAATGACTTTTCTATGATGTATAATAGGAGAATAGAAAATTTTAACAGTCTTTTATACTTAGATGCCTGTACTCATCACTACGCGTATTTGTTTGATAGTAACTTTTATTTGACATATGATTATAAAATGTTCTTGCCAAGAAGTGGATCTGTTAATAATAATGGTATAATGAACATATTTAAAAATATGAATTTAATGCTTAATGAGATTAATAGCTACGACGTTTTTCATGTAATTGATGGTGAGTCTCCCCCAAATTCTTGACGTGGATGTTTTATGTATAACGGAACATTTCATTATGGAAGGGTTCCAACATCAACTGTATGTGCCAAATTATAACCTAGCTGCCTGTTTTTGTAGGGAAGGCAGAAAAAGAGGAGGGGCTTGTATTCTTGTGAAAAACGATGTTCAATATAAGGAAATACCTAAAATTTCAAAATTATCGACATCAGGCATATTTGAATGTTGTGCGATTGAGCTCACCCATTTTAAAATAATTATTGTATGTATCTACAGAGTACCAAATATAAATAATCTCAGTTACTGCTTTGATAAAATGGAAACGCTTTTGAAAGAAATATCACGCACACGATATAACAACATTGTAATAGCAGGTGATTTTAATATAGACATGCTTAAACCTAATAGCCACTCAAATGATTTTGAATGTCTGTTAATGAGCTTTAACTTAAAACTAGAATTAAGACAGCCGACTCGCATGGCCAGTATGACGTGTATAGACAACTTTGCTCATAATTTTAGTTCAGTATGTAAAACCGAAGTAATCGAACTGGCTTTGTCCGATCATACGGCACAGCTGCTTCACTGTCCAGTACAAACAAAGTGTCTCATAAAGTATTGGTATACCGTCAAAAGAGACTACAGTGTAGACAATATTTTGTATTTTAAAAACCACATTAAAAATCTCTCTTTTGGTGAGATTTACGACACAATCGATCCGAATGAAGCCTATAATAAATTTCTCGATCTATTTAAATTAATTTACGACTTGTGTTTTCCAACTAAACTGATCAAAGTAGATGTCACAAAAAGACCTAAATGGTTGTCAAAAGGTATTAAACTAGGCAGTCAAAGAAAAAGAAAACTTTTGTGGCAATTCAGATTAAACCCAAACAAATATAATAAATATACTTTCAAGAACTACTCTCGCTTACACAAAAAAATTATACACCTAACACAAAAAGCCCAGAACAATCATAATATAACAACATCTAAAAATAAGTCTAAAACCACGTGGCAAATTATAAATCGTGCAAAATTTAACCTACCTAAGTCTAATATTACTAAAATTATAAATAATAACAGCGTTCTATCTAATCCCAACGATATTGCCGAAGCATTTAACAATTATTTTATCGACAAAGTACAAGGGAAACTTGATGTGACTAGCAAACCTAAATGTAACAGAATTGACACTTGTAATAAAACAATGTTTATGGCTCCTAGTATACCACAAGATATTGAGAGAATCATCAAATCATTAAACAATACAAATAGTGTAGGGTATGACGATATTGCTACAAAAATATTGAAACATGTGTCTAAGGAAATAAGTGGCCATTTAAGTCACATAATTAACTTAAGTATTAGCGCAGGCGTTTTCCCTGACGCATTAAAAATATCGATTATAAAGCCATTATTTAAAAAAGAAAATAGAGAACGGATGGAAAATTACCGACCAATATCATTAATTCCCGTTATTTCAAAAATTTTTGAAAAATATATTTATAGGGAACTTTATAAATTCGTAGAAAAAAATAACATTCTGTGCGAGGAACAGAAAGGATTTCGTGTACATAGGACTATCAATATGGCTATATATGATTTTTTATACAATGTCATAAAAAACGTTGATGTCCGGAATCCTGTATGTAGTGTATTTTGCGACATGACCCAGGCTTTCGACTATGTACACTATACTACTCTTTTAAAGAAACTCGAAGCCTACGGGATGAGAGGCAATGTCCTTAATTTGCTTAATTCTTACCTACAAAATAGAAAACAAATTACTGAAATTAATAAAGTTAATACAGTTAATAAACGTGAAGAAATATTTCGGTCTTCAGAGCGTGAATTATTATTTGGGGTACCGCAAGGCAGCGTTTTGGGACCCTTTAAATTTATACTATACATAAATGACCTACCGAAATCTATTGATCGACCAGTAACACTATTTGCGGATGACAGTACGATTACAATACCTTGTAGAAGGATAGATAATTATGAGAATGACATTAATAATAGTTTACAACAGATGGTAACCTGGCTAGACGCGAATAATTTAAAAATAAATTTGAGTAAAACTAAAGTTATCCATTTTAGACAACAGACCTCTACTATTAATTTAAATATACACTACAATAATGATATCATAGAAGAAGTTGAAAGTACAAAATTCTTGGGTCTCAAAATAGATAGCAAATTAAATTGGAAATCACACATTGATACCTTATGTAAGAAGCTGAGTAAGTCTGCATACGCTCTATATACATTATCACCTATAATTAACACAGATGCTCTTCTTACTGCTTATTATGGCAATGTAGAATCACATTTACGGTATGGGATCATATTTTGGGGAAACTCTACTGAAAAAGAAACCGCCTTCAAGGCGCAAAAAAGATGCATTCGATCGATGTTTAAAATTAAACCCACTGATAGTTGTGAACCATACTTTAAAAGTTATAAGATTTTAACATTACCTTGTCTATACATACTAGAAGTAGCTGTGTTTGTGAAGGCAAACCCGAGTCGTTTCAGACGTATAGCTGACGTGTTTCCCCGCAATAGACGCGACAATAGCTTGCTTTGTCAGGAGCCAGCTAAGACAGCACTCATGCGCAAAAGTGCCTACTGCATGGCTCCAGTTATTTATAATCACTTGCCTAAGAGTTGGAAAGGGCTTCCAGTCCAATTATTTAAAAAAAGACTTCGTAGCTTTTTAGTGGTGAAAGCTTATTATAATTTAAGTGAATACCTTACTGAGAAAGATTTTTTAAGTTAGAATAATGTTTATTTTGTGTACCTACTTTTTCGTGTAATGTTTTTTAATTCTACCTACTCTCTAGTTATAAGTTGATGTTCTATATCTTTTGCATGCCTACGTGGTAAAATATGGCTGAACTTTCAATATGATTTTTTTTTTGTCACCATTTAATGTTACCCATGTTTGCAAAATAAAATTATCTTTATCTTTATCTTTATCTTTAAGCAAATATAAATAGCTAGCAAAATAAAAAGAGTAAAAAAACAACATTCAGTAAGATAGATAGGAAATATGGACTCCATCTAGCTTATTTTTTATATGACCTGTAAAAGCAATTTCATTTAATTTCACACGGAATCAAACGTAGGACCTCGCGCGCTCCGCTTTAATACCGCGCTTGGGATGTTGCGATCACGAAGTATTATTATGTACGTGCGACCTATATACAAACTAAGGTAGGTAGATACCTAATACCTAACAATAAATCATGCTAGAATCAGAAGTCAGTGTCATCGATCGGACCGGATTAGCGACACATCATCATCTGCCTAGCCTTTTCCCAACTATGTTGGGGTCGGCTTCCAATCTTACCGGATACAGCTGAATACCAGTATTTTACATGGAGCGACTGCCTATCTGACTTCCACAACCCAGCTACTGGGTAACACGATACCCCTTGGTAAGATTGGTTGTCAGACTTTCGAGATTAGCGATTAGCGACACAATTATAGGTAAATATTGACCTATAATTGTGTCGCTAATGCTTGTAAATCCATCAACATTCAAGCACGTCATTCAATTATCATTACTTGTGACGATGTTCAGAACGTTTCTGCGGTGGCTGCCACATGTGTTTCCCTAGAGCCCGTTTATATAAAACATCTAATCGTCAGACCGGCTGCTGGTGTGGCGACGCAGATGTGGCGATAAAGATTTTTTTTCTTTAATTAAAAAAATATCTGAATTGGTATTTTGTTTTTGATTATGCCATATATTTATTTCATCATAAACCACTTTTTCATGCAAATAGTTTCGATGTTTCATACATACATCGGCCAGGCGTCCCGCGACGCGACGATAGCTCAATTTTTAAACTATGAATGTCGCTAGGATAACTGCGCGAGTCTAAGCCAGAAGGAAAAAGCGTTACTTACTTTGCTGCTGTAAGCTGAACATGAGTCCCTTGGGTGGCCGCCAGCGCTTGAGGTGCAGCGCCTTGTTCACCATGATCCTGATAGTGTTGTCGAGAAAGTGCCTTCGCTCGTCCTCCGTCATTTCCTCTTCGAGAAACGCCTCCAACCCTTTCATCAGCTCTGGGTCTTTGATATCGTCGTCCGGATCTATACCTATGCTGTTGAGATAAAAGGAAACCGCTACAGAGTGTACGTTTGCAAGGGATATTTAGCAAATGGGTACCTACTTTTTAAAACCAGGCTGCTTAGTAATAAGATCGTTTAAACTGTTAAATTAAAAAAAAAACATTACCCTTCTTTGCAATCGGGTAAGAAAAGAAAATCATTTGCAAAAGCCAAAAGAAATATTGAATTTAAAAAATCAACATTGCTGAATCTACATACTATTACTAATCCCTTAAACTTAATCGTGTGCGTTAATTAAAATATTGTTGTGTAAAAATATAAACTCACTTGCACATGTCATGTATTTTCAACATGCTGGCTGTAAGTTTTGCCGGCGAAGACGCCAGCAGCAGATGCTTCAAGTGACGCTGCACTGACGTCCACCAGGGAAGATCACAAGGTAACATTACAAGCGCCATGCTGGAATATTATATTCGTATTAGTTGTTTTAGATAAAAAAAAATAATTTCGAATGTTCGCAAGCATATTTCAGAAATTCAAAGTTCGCGGTCTTCTTATTTGGTAAAGTTCGGTCTTCGTAATGAATGCGTTCATCCTAATGTTAGTTCTCGTTATAGTGTTTTGCTCAAATAAGTAAATTGCTTCATGAAACTCGTCACTATTATAACTATAACTAGTTATTAATTAACTGTAAAATGAAACCAGTTGGCAACAAAATCGGCATGTTAACATTCGTACCGTTAGACACATTCATGTCGCACGATAGCTGCAGCTGTGGTAACACGAACGCTCCCGTTACTGTTTGACGTTTGACATTTCAAATATCAGTTGCGCCCCCGTGGGTGGACTGGTTTAGTGCGGTGTGTTATATTACGATTTAAACGTATTTTTTATTTTATTTTACGATTATTATAAGAGTGAAACAATGCACAAAGTAATTTAAGCCACGATTAATATATACAAACTGTTATTTAGTCTAGTTTCATACATGAAACTAATGAAAATATATTACGAAACAAATACTAATGTTGCGTGTTTAGCTGTAACTAGTTTATATCAACTAACAAATGCAGATCCTCGGTTATTGTATTAATCAATAAATTCCGCAGAAACGAGGTCATTACACTTCGATTGAATACGGCTGTACGTATAGTTATACGATAAAATCGTAGAGATACGGAGCGCACGATATAAGCAGTCAATATCAAAGTACAAAGGTCAGTATGACTGCGAAGAAATTATTAAAAACTTTAATCCTTGGCGCTCCCGCGTCAGGAAAGGGCACTATATCTTCTCGAATAGTTAAGAAGTACAATGTAGCTCATGTTTCTAGTGGGGACAAGTTAAGGGACCACATTGAAAAACAAACTGACCTAGGAAAAGAAGTGAAAAAGTATTTAAATGAAGGAAAACTAGTACCAGACGAAGTGATGATAAAATTTATGATCACAGAACTGAAGAAAGTTGAGGGCCAGCCCTGGTTGCTGGACGGATTCCCTAGAACAGTGGGTCAAGCTAATGCTTTATGGAAGGTACAGCCTGTTGATGTCGTAGTAAACCTGGTAGTGCCATTTGATGTGATCATTGATAGAGTAAAGAACCGCTGGCTCCACTTGGCTTCAGGAAGGGTATACAATGTTGGTTTTAACACACCTAAAGTGGAAGGTAAAGATGATGTGACTGGTGAGGATTTGGTTCAAAGGCCTGACGACAAACCTGAAGCTGTGCGCAAGCGTTTAGAGATCTATGACAGCATAACCAGACCTGTGATAAAGTTCTACAAGCAAAAAGGTATACTCAAAGAGTTTGAGGGACGCACTTCTGATGAGATTTGGCCTAAAGTTACTGCTTATTTAGACCCGATTTTTACTAAGTAAGCACGGATAAGTTATCAGTGTAAGGTTGACTCATTATGGAACCTTTAGTTTTAGTCTCTGATAAGAATTGTACTGGTGCTCGGAACAATAGAATTAAGACTAACTTATATAACTGGCGAAATGTGGGTGCACTTTAAGTAAACCCCTGCCTAACCTTACGGGGAATACAGGCATCATGTTATGATAAATTCATGGAAAATATATGAATTTTATAGAATTTTTATGATTGTTAATTATTTGCAAAGCATAGCCATTTTATTCATGTTTACCTGTTGGTAAGTATGTTGTTTTGAACAATTTTATTAATGTGTACTTTATTTATTGTTAATCATGTATCACTAATTATTATTTACTATAACCTTTGTAGACATTTTTGTTGATTATATAAAACAGACCATAATAGACCTTAGGCCTTAGATAAAACCTAAAAGTACCTAGTAATTTTAAACTTATGCCAAAAGTTTTGATGTGTGTGTGCAATATGGAAATAGTGATAGACAAGTATAGTGAAACAGGTGTAGTGTATGTTTATTTTTGTTTTTTTTTTGTTTAGCACTTTGATTATTTTCCTAGTCTTCCTTGTTGATATGTACTTATGTATTTGTAGTGTAGTACTTATGGAGTAACTGTTAAATGTTATGTATCCTAGAAAAAAATAGTGCCTTAAAAGGGCTCTCAGGATAAAATCAAATTATACATATTAATATTTAAGGAATGTTAACTAAAATCAAGTTCCTGACTAATATCACAAAATGCCATAAGAGCTCAAACTTTATTTATCATAAAAGTATTGTTTTAAATTAAATATAAAATTTTGTTGAAAATATTTTACACTGTTTGTTGAGTTTCTTTGTTTAATGGAATAATAAACGTTATTATAGTTTTTACGTAAATTGTTTAATTTAAAACTTCCGCAAAAGAAGGAAAATCTGTTGATCTCGAAACGATTTTCGTATGTTACCTACCACAACATGCAGTTGGTACCTGCTAAACACATACCAACTAGTATATATGTCGTTTCAGTGACGGCAGAACAGTACCTAAATAATGCAAGTCTAAAAATAATCGTAAACAGTTTTAGGCAAAAACTTTATACTCATAACAGTCGATTTCCAGCTGTTGGAAGTACCAGCACCACCTACTCACCACGTAACCATGTTGTCTACGTAGAGCGTTTGGTAGTAGCTATTGTTTATTTACGTTAATCTACGTCAGTGTGATTAGATCCGTCTGCTTTAGCCTGGACAAGGATTGATAATATCTCGATTCAATAACTACCAGCAGTGAAGACGATAGGGCCATCAATTTCTGAGTGTATTGCTGTAGCTATGTCGAAAGTAAATATGTAATACATAGAGACTCATCAATTTACATACAACGACGAAAAATCCAAGTGGACATGAAAATATTTCCAGCAATAAAGTTGAGTATATACAGATAGGTACGGCATAGCATGACGAAGGCAATAAATTTGATGAATCTGAAATGCTTTCGGAAACTTATAAATGCTTTGCACGCACAACACTTTTGGAAAAAAAAATACACATCATATCACTAGTAGTAGGATGTATTTAGTTACCTTATAGCGAATGCGTTGCAATTGAGGCACAATAATTAGGTATTTCGTAAACACTACATTAATAACACCATCAGTCACTGTCGCCTCGCGACAACAGGCTTCTTTTTACGCACTTTTCTCATTATCTACGAGGGAACCGTCCACTGGTATTCTTTAGCATGTAGAATATCTTATTGCTTTTCTATAAGACAGAAATAGTGTAGGGAGAAACGCGGGCCGGCTGCGGGCAGACACGAGCGCGCAAACCCCGACTATTTTTAGCTGCTTTCGTGCATCGGCGCTGAAATTAGATTGTAAATAAAAAGTTTGGGTTAACAGGAGTCGAAGGCCTCATTATTCGTTCTTGTAGGTCATCACTTAAACTAGAACCTGAAGGGTTTCGGCTTAATTTGTAATTAAAGTTTCCACGGCTGTTGTATTGTTTAGTGTCGCGCTTTGAGAAAAGTTAGTTTGCCACAATATTCCGCTTCATGGCCATTATAAGTAGGTTATACCAACGCTTATTTATAGTATTTTGGGATTTTACATTGTCACTAAAAGTGCTTATTGTAACTTCTACACAGGAAACAAAGACTTTTAAGAAAATCTGGGAAAACGTACCTAATACCGTCCACTATTTCAGCTGCTGGCTGATCGCTTTTTTAATTACCTCGAACGAAATCCTAGCGCCGAATTATTTTTCAGATAATGTCAAAACAATCTAGCGCGAAACTGCTACACTCGAAACTTTAAAAACTTTTCACTCACTGTACGGAATTAGAACATTGATGTCTCATTGACTATAGTTACTAAATTAATGTTTCTAGAGCTCATATTAATATAAGATGCCGATGCCTGAGCTTAGAGGTTAAGCGATCGGTGTAAATAGAGGAGCGAGGAGCAAAGTGTATGAGCCCATCGACGAGCCAGGCTGTACTGACGCCGTCGAGCCGACTTTCACTGGGGGGTGACTACCCTTGCCCTGCCGGCTGTCGCACCCTCCACCCTCGCCAGTGACGTCACTCGGGCGCGTCACGACCTACGACGCCGCCACCCGATGCCCGGTACCCCGCTCCCTAATAGCACGCCTCGTGAAATGTCACTGCTGCTCCCGAAACGTTACGTAAAATGAAATATGAAAGTACCCACAGCCTGCGTCAGCATACTACATCATTTTCATACGGTTAAGGTCGAAAATTAAAGGGATTAAGACCAACTTAGACAAGTTTATTTATATTTTTAGACGTAAATCTTGTTGCAGGTGCCAATACCTATGTAGGACATCTATGACATGTTCCTCTCGATAAATATTGCAAATGATAACCTCTGCTGGCTGATGGTTTCAATAACATGAACCTATGCTCCCTAATTGCTTAATTAGATGCATTGATCGGTATCCGTATCTACGGTCCGGTAGGTATAGGCACTCGGCTAGAGATTTTTGTTTAAGTAGGTGCTTAAATAAAGAGTCACCAAAACTTGAAAATACTTAGGATTTTTGTGCAATAAACTTCTTTCTTCAGAGGATCGTGATACCACGTATACCTACCTACTTAGACTGACTTGGTTTTACATATTCCTTTAATTATATTAGGTTCTTAATACTTAGGAGTAACTATCGAACCGTTTACTTAAGAATTTTGAGAATTTGTTCGTAACAGATGCCAACCTAAATCTAGGAATCCAGTCTTTAGTTGGGAAGTTACTTAATATAAAACGAGAATGCCATAGATAGACAATCAGGCACGTGGGAAGAATTCTTGGGGATTTAGTTATACCTTACATTGCGTAAATCGTGAATGAGTGATTTTCAATGTAAGTAGGTACTTAGATAGTGGGCTACGTAACCTTTTGATGAATCAATTGAAACATTGTTGTTTCAAATTATTATATCAGAATGTTTGATGTCGTATAATAAGGCCCACTTCACTTGCACCACAAGTCACATGCATCTAACACTAAGTAGGAATGGGTATCGAACCCAAACCTTCACTACCTGCTTCTTGTCACTTTTACAACTACAACAAACAGCGTCCTGCTGTTTGGTTCGCATTTTATATTCCACTTAAAAAAAAATTGTTACGTATTATATCAGTCACGAGAGGCAATGTTTTTCCATACTTTTCTAAACAATGCTTTTCCTCTTCATTGTAAAAAAAAATCTTATTTGATTTTGTAAAGCGTTCCATTACAAAGTGTTTTAAAATGTTCTCAGAAATATCGAGCAAGTTTTATGCATAACAAACATTGTGACGTCAACATCTATGCCTTGCCCTATCCGTAAGTTGATCACAGTCCGTAGCCGACTACGATGTCTGAGGATATGAAAAGCACCTGATCATTTGGGCTACTGCGCATGCGTGAATTCTCGATATCCTGTCTCTTTCGGATTTCTCAGATACGGATTTCTCAGAACAGATGTCTTGTTTAAGCGTAAGCTCTTCTGTCCACTGTCAGCCTGGTATAGTAGCCGCCCGTGGAAAATTGTCGCCGCCCTACGCTGGCCACATTGGGCGGGCTAGGGCGGAGCGGCTATATCCGCCTTCAATAGTTTTACTTCAATGCCTTCAAACTATTGTTACCTACTTGAGGTTTATAGAAGAGTGAACATTAAAGTAAACTTATTAAAAGTAGTTTTTATTAGTAACAATATTTGATAGTGTAGCAGCTTTTGTTTAGTTGTGCGTTCCGTGTTCCGTAGATCAGACAGCTAGAGGCAAGTAAGTAATACCTAAGCAACAAAAAATGACAACAACAAAAATGCCAACTAAAAAGGTAGGTACCTATATAAACAATTTGAGACATCGATGTCGTTTTGACAATGACAATTAATTAAAAATATAAAAAGGTATATAAACAATTTGAGACATCGATGTCGTTTTGACAATGACAATTAATTAAAAATATAAAAAGGTATATAAACAATTTGAGACATCGATGTCGTTTTGACAATGACAATTAATCCTAATAATATTATAAATGCGAAAGTTTGTAAGGATGGATGAATGGATGGATGGATGTTTGTTATTCTTTCACGCAAAAATTACTGAACGGATTTGGATGAAATTTGGACACAGATAGTTTATAACCAGGAATAACACAGGATACTTTTTATCCCGATATACCCACAGGGTCAAAACTTATGCGAGTGAAACCGCGGGGCGCATCTAGTTAAAAATAAAATCGTTTTCATGCAGCCGGATTCACACGTACAATACGCACACACACAATACATGAAATACCTACAGATTACGTGTGAATCTGGCGCGATGTCTTGTTTTACTTGTTTATACCTTTTTAGTTGGCGTTTTTGACGTAGTCGGGTTTTAGTTTATAACTTGTATTAGCCAAACAAGATATAATAATTAATCTATAAATAAAAAAAATACGGTTAAGGCTCCTGCATACTGAGGCGATATCGCGCGCCCCAGTCTGTAAGAGCCTTTACGCTTTACCTACGTCCTTTATAAGCGGCCATGTTGATTTTTTGGTGACGTCGTACCTGCGGAACAATATAACGCTTACAACGATACCTCGTTTGTCAAAATACGACAAGTAATTTGAGTTATTGGGGAACAGATGAATATACATACATACAACCATACATACATACACATACATAGCCTGTTAAAAGCTCTCTCTTCTTTCCCTCCTTTGGCTTTGCCGTAATCGGGTAATTATCTGAACATGTATTAGAAGCATTAAAAATTAGGAGTTTCAATAAAATAAATAAGGTTTTATTTTAAGAACATCTTAATTAGAAGATCCTTATCAAGTCGTGCCTGATTGTGATAGAAGCCCAGTTAATGCTATAAAGTCTCCCAAATAGCCCGAGATACCTTTTGTAGCTATGAAGCCCTAGTGACGTAGCCACGTGTCATCGACTGAGCACCGCCCTCCGGAACAGTTTGTGGGCGGAGAGATTTTGCTGAAATTCTCACGGATTTTTTTACGTTGAAAACATTCTTGGGATGCAGGAACAAAATAAGGAGCGATGACAGTTTAGAAGTGCCTGACTGTTACGTCCCTGGTAAAGTATTTAGAAACGTTGGGGTTTTATTATATATATTTTTGAGAATGAAGACTCTTACAAACAAGCGCAACACGCGACGCGACACAAAGGCACCGCTTGTATTGCTACACCCGGTGCCTTTCTGTCGCGTCGCGTGTCGCGCCTGTTTGAAGGAGCCTTTACTATTGCTGTAAATACGATGTTAAAAAAATGAATAAAATAAAAATAGTTTATTTGCACCTTCAAGTAAAAATATGGTTTATAGAAAAATATAAAAATAGGCCTTAAGTTTGGTAAAGTTGCTTGAGTTGTAGTCAATACCTAAGCTAACTTAATATCTTGTAATGAAAGGTATCAGTGCCTTAAGGCTCCTACATACTGGCGCGACTTGTCGAGCGACGCGACGCGACACAATGACACCGCGTGTAGCGCTACAAGTGGTGCCTTTGTGTCGCGACGCGTCGCGCGACAAGTCGCGCCAGTATGTAGGAGCCTTTATAAATAGACCATAAAAGTTGGCCGAGTTATTTTTTACCATTGCCATTCGAAAAAGGGCATTGATGACATGATTGACATGTTTCATTCATGATTTGGAACAAGCTTCACGAATTATACCCACTATGTACAAAAAATAAATAAAAAGTGCTGAAAGTACCAACTGGCTGGCTAAAAGAAGCTGTTCCATAGAGCTATACAATAAATTAAAATAGAAAATATCCCGCCAATTTTAGTTATGTTCTTTTCTATCTGTTATCGTGGTTGTTTAAATGTCATTGGAAAATCTATTAACATTTATAGTAAAACGAGTTCTTCTAGTGACGAAAAGTAGACATTGACTCGAATAATTTCGTTCTATAGCAGCAACTATAGTAGATTTGTTGGCGCCAAAATCTCGGGAGTATGACATGAATATTTACTTTGTAAAATATGGGGCAGAAAATTGTTTATATTTTTATTTAGAAATTTATTCTCAGTTAGTTTTAAATTTGGTTTGGCAATTTGAGTAGCGGCCTACCCAAATGTTCTTTCTTTGGTATTGTTCGTCGATTCGTTGAGTGTTGAGCTGCGCGTTTAGGTACTGAGAAATGCGTGTGGAGAAGAATGGGCAAGAAACTCCACCGTTACTCTTTTAAAATGTTTTACAATATTTTGTATACTTAGGTATATTAATTATGTAAAGACGATGCATCTAGAATAAAATTACTATACCAAAATAGGTAAAAAAAGAATAAAAAATGAAGTAATGCCAGATAAATTAATTATGTGTTATAGATACATGATGCTCACACATTTATAAACATTGTAAAAGTATACGTTTTCCTAAAAAATAAATAAAGTAATAGGTTAGTAGTGTACACACCTTGTATGTGAGTTTTAACTCACACACTGACCTAATACTAACCTACTACTAGTAATCACAGAATGTAAATTTAATCAACATTGATTTATAATTTTTATCAAATAATAAATTATGCAATTAAAATAGGCAACCAGTTTGATTTTGTCTACACTCTAGATTGTCCTAAGGAGTTGGACCAGCATGTTTCCAAGCATTCTTAACTTGGAAATAATCCTCTAATTGGTAATATGCTTGTTTACAAAGTGTACTTTCAATATGAGTTTTAAATGTTCTTTCATTTAATTTCAATATATCACAAGGTATTTAGTTGTAACATTTATCACAGTACCCCATAAAAGATGTATGTACTTTAGATAATCTGAAAAATGGTTGATCTATTTTATCTTTATTTCTAGTATTAAAATGATGTCTCTCACTTGTGAGAGACTCACTTATTTTATTAAAAGGATGTCGTTTTTTTACATATATAATATTTTCAAGGTACCGTCATAATATTAATCTTCTTAAATTGCTCCCTAAGAGATTCACGGCAATGTAGATTGTAAATGGTTCTGACAGCCAAAAAAAAATGCAATATAAAAATGGATTCAATGCCAGCAGCCTGACCCCATAGTAAAATTCCATACGACTTAATGCTGTGGAAGTAGCTAAAATACACCAAACGCGCGGTTTCTACATCTGTCAACTATCGTTCCAACAGCATAAGCGGCCGAGCTCAGCCACCCCGCAAAAGATGTTATATGTGGTCCCTATTGTAGTTTCTTGTCTAGAGTGATTCCTAGGAAAACCGATGATTAATAAATTCCAGTTTTTCTCCATTCGATAGGAGATCACATTCGCTTCTTCTAACTTTAGGTAATTTATATCGAATGCATTTGTTTTTTTTTCATTTACTTAGTACCAAATTATTTACCGTAAACCAATCTTGGACCTGAAGAATAGTTATTCACGTCGTCAAGATTTTGTGATCGTCGGTCTATTTTAAAGATCAATGATGTGTCATCTGCAAATAACACTATCTTCGGTTGATTTTGAAGTAATTGGGGTAAATAATAAATGTAAACTAAAAAGAGGAATGTACCCAATATCGAACCTTGAGGAACGCCCAGTGCCATTTCAGACCTCAATGAGTTTACGCCGTTTACTTGAACTTTAACCTTTCTATGTTTACGCAATCGAACGCCTTAGAGATTCGCAAAGGATTCCAATGGCATCCTGTGCTTCTTCCCAGGCGTTAAAAATGTTCTTTATTAGGGTGACACAGGCGTCAGTCGTACAACGCCCTTTGGTTAACGTACTGTTGTTCATAAAAGATGGATTTTTTATTAAAGTGACGTAACATTTGATTGAGCATCAACTTATCAAACACCTTACTGAGAACTGGCAGAACTGACACAGCACTATAATTGTTGGATTCTTTACTATCAACGGATTTGAACAAAGGAACTACTTTACTGTGTTTCATGAGATCTGGAAATACTCCTTGATCAACACTGGTGTTAAATATGAAAGCTAAATTGGGCGCAATGGTTTCTATGATAGATCTACAGACTTTTACAGACATTCCCCAGAGATCTAATGTTGATTTAATTTTAAGATCTTTAAAAGCTTTTATAACAGCCTGGGGGTTTGTTTGCTGAAACCTATACCCTAAAAGGGTGATTATTTGTCTTTACATTCTTTCTAAGTAAGGCAGCAGAAAGCGCGGGTGAGGAATTTAAAGTTTCAGTAGTTTGGGGAATATTAGAAAAAACGTTTTAAAATTCTTGAGCTATTTCTACATCTGAAGTGATGGGCCCATTTGCAGTCTCCAAATTAAATTCAGTATTTATACGCCGTTTTTCCTACCTGTTTCATTATTTATTATTTGCCAGGTAGTTTTTATTTTTTCATCAGAATATTTTATTTTATTGCTAATATAAAGAGCTTTAGCTATTTTGCACACACTTTTAAAAGTTTTAGAATATTTTGCAACATACTTCATGAAAGCTTTTATTTTTCATATGTTGCTTTAGGCCATAACGTTCAAAAAGCTTTTCCCGGCTTTTACGAATACCTGGAGTCGGCTAATCACTAAATAAGAACTTTGTGTAAATACTTTTAGTCTTTAGTGGAAAAGTGTCATTAAATTGCGTTTTTAATAGTAAAAATAACGCGGTATAGAGCGCGGCGAGAGCTGTACACATAGTTTACTGGCCAAAGAATTATTTAAATTTCTTCTAATCTGTGTGGCTCTATCCTCAAAAGACCATTTTAGACACTAATCGACATGGTCTTCACATGATCTGAACAAGATTATGTCTGGACTTTAAAAGAGACTGTGATGAAGCTCTCTTCATTGCATTACGCCTTCAGTTAATGAGAAACAATAGGCCAGATTTTCTTAAGGGTCGGGTAATCGCCGTTGACCTTGGCCATACAAATACGCGTCGCGCTCACGCCGCACTGCCGTTCGGTTTCATAGGTAATATTTATTTTTAGGAACAAAAATATGAATATTTGAAAATAATCACAGTAAGAATTATAGATAATAAAATAGTCTGTTCATACAAAAAAAAACATGAAAATATCTTAAGTAGTTTCAAAGTAATATCAATTTTTATGCTTTGAGTAGACATTATTACTTCCTGAATTTATTTCATAAAGTATTTTACTACAATACTCAAATATTGATCGTATATTATTTGCGTAATAACAAATTTAAAAGACACTAAAATCATATATCTGCGCCTTAAACGTAAGAACGTAGCTATTGCCTTAGTGTTATACAAACTGCTACACGTGTTCTCAAAGCCTTTAAAATAATTAAAGAACCTACATCGTATACCCTAACTCAACATTTTTGCATGAAAAACATACAAACAGGTTGAGCACAGTGGTAGATATACTAAAATTATACATCATTGTTTGTACAGAACCCAACCAACAAAAAGTGGTTATTAAACTATCTCCAGGAGATCTTTTCCCTAGGACTATATGAGACTTGTATCCGCATATAAGTCCGGAAAAGGGCCCACTTTATAAGTAAACTTTTACTTATATCGTGTTTATAATAGACCGCTTCAATGCCGTTTACGCCTATATTGCTCCTGTAATAGAATTACGTCAATGCAATTAGTCCTGTAAATGCCAATATAAGTAAATTATAGGAAAATTTGAGATAAATACGCGCCTCGCAATGCTTCTTTAAGCTCAAATTTAGTGAACAGTCGAATTGTGTTCAGTCGGTCCAGGAATTGTTTAAACTGTTTGAATAAGGTTAAGTATAGTATTTATGTAAATATTACTTAAGTTTAATTTAATAATAATAAATGTCAACCATAGTAGAAAAACAAAAGCTTATTGTTGTTACTCTGGTGTATATTCGTAGGGGAATGTGAATTTTCTAAAAATTCTATCATGGTTTTAATTAAAATTTTAAAGCGCTTCTTGTAATTTACTTATTTATATTTTAATATTTTATTATGAAAATATCATGAACAGTTACCATTTTTTCGGTGAGCATTGCCAAGTGTGACTTAGCGCCAATATAAGTAATATTGGTTCTATATGGCGAGTGTTAAAACCGAAGAAGATTCGCCATATTGTTACCAATTAGGGTTCCACATTGCCTAGATAAAAACAAACTCTATTGATATTCATAGATTCAGGGCCGGATTTAGGGCAGGGCAACAGGGGCACTGGCCCCGGGCCTCCACAAAGAAGGGGCCTCCACAATTAGATTTTTCATTGATTTTTATATGAATAAAATACTTCGTTTGTGTCTTTCAAAAAAAAAAGAGTCCACAATCATAACTTCGTAAGGTTCCTTCTTTGAATTGTTTTTTTTTATCTGTTTCACAAATTTTTCGGGGCCTCCACTTCTTGGTTGCCCTAGGGCCGCCACAACTTTAAATCCGTCCCTGCATAGATTAGCATGTTATAGGAATATTGTAAGGGTTTGTTGTGCGTGCTAGGTTAAACATTAGTTTAAACATTGTTTTTATTTAAATCCATTATCAATATCGTAGACAAAAACATTTGCAATCTTAATGGCTGATGTCAAATCCTATAATAGAATTTGCGAAACTATATAAAGCGTATTTTAGCCTATATTGGTCGTTTCAAGCAAAAGTGACCTTATAAGAGTTTTGACCAGGATTGTTTGAGATTACTTAGACTATTACACTACTATGGAATGCCTATATAAGTGTATCTAAGCTTATAATGGCATGCGATAAATCTATATAGAGAAAATTATATCCTACTGCATGCTGTTATAATCTTAGTGATTTTATTATCTTTGAAACACAGATATAAAATACACTTTTAAGGTAATGTAAAACCAGACAAGAAATATAAATGCTTTTCAGTAGTTTAACTTGAATTTACTTATATTGACCATAAAATATTAGCTTATATGAGGTTATAAGTATAAATAACAAGAGTGATTGCGCCTCAGTGTATATATTCCTGGTAGATGCACCTCGAGGAGTCTTAAGATTTAAATGCTCCTAAGATGTCATCTTATAGGCGCATATAAGTCTGAGTTACCGGATTAATTACTCCTGAGTGCAATTAGTTTTGTTCCTAGCTTTTATAGGAGTCTTAATTCAGTACTGGCCACGAAATATGATCCTATATACCGATATAAGTTCAAATTATAGGATTAATCGTACTGAAGTAAAAACGGCATTCATTAATGCTGTTAAAAGCACAGTAGCAAATACCAAAACCATCATCGGAGCTACATAAGTCCACATAGCATTATAAAATCGCATTCTAGGACTACTTTGCTGGTTGGGAAGTTATCAATTACAATATAACAAAACATAAACCCTGTCGCTTAAACTAGAAGACTTGTATCATAAGAGACGGACGGATTAGAGGCGAATCGTTAAACATGTGTAGTAAAGTGTACAGTGTATTCTTTACAGTGGATAGGTACGTCATTATTTTGGTTTTAACTGAATCTGGCGATCATTTTCGTATAATGAAGTGTACCTAGTTAAAAGGGTACCTTTTAACGTCCAAGGGCGACACCATCTTTCTTCATCCCCCAATGTTAGTCGACCGCGCTTGAATTCATTCTACCACGATACACGGTTGCCTTAGGAGGGCCTTCATCCATGAATGTCATTTGAAGTCTATCGTACAATTCGTCTGGTTTCAGGCGACACTTGAAATCGTAAAAAATCATAGCGCAAAAATGTTCCCGGCGTAGATCCATTTTTTAATGAGACACGATAATTTAAAATAGCTCTCAAACAATGTTGAGGGAAATGTTGAAATTGGAACGTACATATTTTTACTTACAAATAATCATATTTTCAAAATATGATTATTTGTAAGTAAAAATATAAAGTAAAAATAAACTTGCAGTCTCTCATACATAAAAAACTTTTTTTCGCAATACTTTCTGAGTGGCCTAGTATATTGACAAAAAATGTGCTTGTTTTTTATCGTGTACCTTTTTAAGTATATGGAATGCGGATTTAATTAACATTTTAGTGTATGTTTTTTGACTATATGGCCTAGCATCCTTTTTTTTGGGTGGGAAATTATCAAATAACTTTTCTCGTTCTGTGCGGAGAGAGAGGGTGTGTCAGACTCTTACTGACTAAAACCCACCCGTATACCTTCCGTTGCCTGTGTTGCCAGGGGCCTCGGTAACCCTTTTGGACTGCCACGCGACCCCGGCAGGCATCGGCCCTAGTGGACCCCTACACTTGTGCTGAAATCTTTTTGAGGCGCGCGTGGAACACAACGCGCCGTCGACCCGGGCCTGGTCCTTATCGGACGGCGAGCTACCCATTGCTCACCGTCCGCAAGCCCGCGCCTACGGTGGCCGGAAATCCGCCCGGGATTCCCGACGCCCATGGCGTCTCCTGAGGAGGCTAGAGGCGAGAGGGCGCGAAATTCGCCGTTTCCTCAACCATCCCGCCTCCTCCTTCGCGAGCATTACTGCTTCGCAGAAGGAGGTGATGGCTGCCCATGCCCTCTCGCTCCGTACCATGGCCTGAACCAGGGCCGGACGCGAGAGATCTCTGCGCCGATCGCCTTCACGAGGACACGGCGGTGCTCTGCCCAAGCCGGGCAGACCTCCACCGTATGCTTCACCGTGTCTTCCGGGCGATCCACACAGTGGTGACATCCTGGCGATTCCTCCCGCCTTATCCGACACAGGAACCTCCCGAACCTGTCGTGTCCGGTGCGGACCTGCGTCAGGCGGCAAAGCTAGGACGCCGTGGCGCCTCTCTAGCCAGGCCTAGCATCCTGGAAAAGGAATACACGATACAATGAAATTTTCTCGATACAAAAAATTGCAAAGTTCTATCTATTCTTATGGTTTTAGAGTTTACTTTAAAACATAGAGAGTAATCGTATTAAGGAAAGCAATTTTAGTTTTAATAATACTTTTTATTTTGAAAAGAAAAGCCAAAAGAAAAAGCCACGTCCTTCGAACTAGGTACTATTTATTTTCAATGGGCCTTAACTTTACCTACAGTCGGTCAAGCTATTTGGTATTCTGGCAAAAGTTTTAATCTTTTCACTACACTGCAATATTTTGTATTGTGTGCGTTATTTATAAAGCTTGTAGAATACCTACTTAAGATAATGATGGAAAGGAATCCAACACTCAGCACACTCCCAACATTGTTAAAAAAAGTTGCAAGTTAGCTGCCACAAATATCTTTTTCGGCTGTAATTTAAGTGCTTATTTATGCCTAAAACAAGGAACTTTATTAAATTAATTATTGAACAGTTTCTGTTAAGTAAACCCTTGAAATTACAACACAATTTAAAATAAATACATTTGAAAGAGCGAAATTAACTGAATTATTATGTTTCACGATTTTACAAAATATAGGAGTTGGTGTAGTAGAAAATGCATTGGTATACAAAATCGATAAAAAGTTGATAAAAAAGTTGATAGTCATGATGAATTATACTCGTAGATGTAAACTGATAAGATAACTTTTTGCCAAAATGACAAAGTGTTCAACTCGTAGTGACTTTATGATGTACTCGCTTCTACGCGCGACTTCGTCCGAGTTAAACTTTTGTTCCCCGACCCACTGCGTCGCATCGTATCGCCCGCCCGTGCTATTATTTGTTTTTCGTTTAGCGTTCTTTCTGACATTTTTTGGCGTAGCGTGATGTTAAATAGCCTATCAATAACTATAAGAATGGAGCTATGAAATGCAAAAATAATTTTGATATCCGACTGCTACTTAGTTCCAGACTAGCGCATTCAAGCTCGACAAACGAACTCTTCAGCTTTATTATATAATTACGCGTATAGATTACATTTTATAACTTTTACATCCATACCTTTTTGTACAATTAATTTGGTTGGACTAAGACAAAACTGAAAATTCATATCGATTCATAACAGCGAATGAATGTGTGAAATAACAAATTAATTACAATTTGCTTCGCTCTTGACAATCAATCAATCCATCATACTTGACTGGCTTCTCTAAATCAAGGGCATTTTTATTATTAAATCAAAAGATTAGACCCAAATTGTCTGGGTAGATAATTTCATTGAAACATCTTCCAGTATTCTGTTCTCCTGGTGGAATCGACCTCTGGTGCGGACAGAGCACCCCAACGGACGGCGTCATCCTTGGGGTAAAGGTCACGCGAAATGCCAAAGATACATAGTTTTGGCACGTACTGACAATTTGCAAGGTCCCTGCGTTCTGAAACTTATGTAACGAACAGCTCTGTTCGTAGAATATCCAGATAACATTCGTCGAAGTATTAAATTATTGTTTTATTTTGCCAATCAGTACCAAGAATTGTTTTCAAGACTCAAAACTTTAAAGACTTTTGCTTTAATTTACTTAAATCTTATTTAAATCGTTGTTTTAATTGGTTTTTCAAACAATTAACTTACTCTCTAAATATAAATTAACATGTTACGAATGCAAGGGCTTACAGTAATTTTATTGAACCCTAGCTCTCGTCAGCTAAAGATGACGTCACAATTATGTAGTCGTTTACCCGAGTCACCCCCGGCGAGTCACCCCTCGCGTTCAGCGTACGTCAGCGCCGACTCGTGACCCTTTTTACCAGGGCTTTATATAATAATAGAGATAAATCCACCCCTATAGTTGCCGCGGACGTCATTTATCGATCAACGTAAGTCTGCGTACAAATGCGTAACAGTGCAGCAGACTGGATCAGCTTATAAGTTTGCACGTTGGAATACGCTCGGGTATAAAGCATAGACAACAATGATTGGTCACATTTTTTATGTTTACAATGATATAACTGAACTAGCTGCGTTCGGCGATTTCACCTGCATAAGTCTCGATCTCGTGGAAATATCGGGATAAAAAGTATCCTATGTCGTAATCCAGGTCATGGTCTACACATGTGCCAAATTTCATCCCAATCCGTTCAGCTGTTTTAGCGTGAAAGCGTAACAAACAAACAAACTCACGCATCTAAAATATTAAGTTAGGATTACAGTGTAACTGTAACTTTCAGGTTTACTCTGAACTTCATTGCAGCTATATTAATAATAATTTAGCTATATCTATTTCATTGCTAAAAGACTACATAAATACAATAAGTATTTAACTTTTAAGAACTTTTAACAAGTAGATAGATTAGTATTAGCTTATGTACTTACGTAGGTATAATGCAAGTACACCCTCACAAACATGCTTCGAAACGAATAATTAGCACACATTAATTTAAAAATATTTGATTTACCTCTATCTGAGAACTGATTATGTATTAATTTATTTGTGCCAAAAGTTCTTAGCTATGAAGTTCGCTATCACCAAATCTCCGTCTGCAGACAGAGATTTCTAAAATTAGTTAAGTTAAAGAGAGCAGTGGTGGCCCAGTGGTAAAGGCCGACTTACGAGTTGTAAGTCGTGGGATCAAACCCAAGTGTATTTATAATATTTATATAAATATTATATATTTTATAATAGGCACAATTCTTTGTGTAAACAAGTTCATCACCACTGCTCTGAAAACGGTGAAGGAAAACATCGTGAAGAAACCGGCATGTCCTAGAACCAAAAATTCGAAGACATGTGATATCTACCAACCCGCACTGGGCCCGCGTGGATTACAGCCTCTCGATGAGAGGAGGCCTGTGTCCCAGCAGTGGGAACATTATAGGCTGATTATGCAGGTATAATTTTTTGATTTTCGGTTCGGTTTTGTAACCAAAATTATAAATAAGTAGATCATTAAAAAAATCTTATTAATAAAAAAAACTGGTGTCTTGTTACAGACCCCTTACCTTAATGTAATATAATTTTTTTTTTAGACAAAGTTTCCAAGAAAAAAGGTATTTGCATGATCCTAACAAGAGCACGTTATCATTGATGATATTAAACATGGTGCCCTTTTTGATAATATATTTGCATAGTCCCAATATAGTCCCATATCTAAACATTGTTATCGTTTATTATCCATTATCAGTCACTTGCCCTTCGTGGATCCCTCCCCAGTGGTTATCATGCATGACGTCATCACCCCTCGCGAACCACCCGCCACCACCCGATAGTTAGACAAAACTATTTTGACCTTCTCTCTATCATGTTGTCCTATTGTGTTACACTAGCACGCGCCGGGCGCCCGCGTTAGTTGTCAACTTGTGGAGTGTACAAACTGTTGAACCCTTCTCACCGGTCATGCTACCCTGGTATATTCGTAGTCAGGGGGTTACGTCACTACGGAAAATGTAAGAGGGCGGTTTTAGCGACTACGCCAATACGCTACGCCACTAAGTAAGTGCTACAAAAATGTCGACGCTACGACTCGCAAAGTTTACACGGCGCTACGAATACGGGTTTAGTTTTCACGAATTAAAACTGTATCATATACTCAACTTACTAAATAAATACAAAAACAGTTATTTCTAGTAATTTTAACAGTTTTAAATTACTTCCGGTTCATTTTGAAATTATTCAATTGCTGGATATTACCTAAATATGTATCCGTAAGTAACCTTATCTTTTTTTTTTTTTTGAGGGTGGGAAATTATCAAATAACTTCTCCCGCTCTGGGCGGAGCGGGAGGGTGTGTCAGACTCTTACTGACTAAAACCCACCCGTATTCCTTCTTGTTGCCTGTGTTGCGGGGGCCTCGGTGACCCATAAGTACCTTCCCGCGACCCCGGCTGGCATCGGCCCTAGTGGACCCCTACTATGTGCTGACGACATCTCTTTGAGGCGCGCGTGGAATACAACGCGCCGTCGACCCGGGCCTGGTCCTTACCGGACGGTGAGCTACCCATTGCTCACCGTCCGCAAGCCCGCGCCTACGGTGGCCGGAAATCCGCCCGGGATTCCCGACGCCCTGGGCGTCTCCTGCGGCGGCTAGGGGCGAGAGGGCGCGAAACTTGCCTCTCCCTCAACCGTCCCGCCTCCTCCTTCGCGAGCATTACTGCTTCGCAGAAGGAGGTGACGGCTGCCCATGCCCTCTCGCTCCGTACCATGGCCTGAACCAGGGCCGGACGCGAGAGGTCTCTGCCGCCGATCGCCTCCACGAGGACACGGCGGTGCTCTGCCCAAGCCGGGCAGACCTCCACCGTATGCTCCACCGTGTCCTCCGGGCGATCCACACAGTGGTGACACCCGGACGTTTCCTCCCGCCTTATCCGACATAGGAACCTCCCGAAGCTGCCATGTCCGGTGAGGACCTGCGTCACGCGGAAGGTGAGGACGCCGTGGCGCCTCTCCAGCCACTCCTCAAAGAGGGGACTTATCGCCGCAATCGTGGCGTGCCCAGCACTGGGTTGCGACAACCGTACTCTCCATGACGCCATGAGATCCCGCCGGAGCTCCGTCCGCTGTGCCGCGATTTCTCGCGGCAGCGGACTTACGCCCCGAAGTAACCTTATCTTGATATGGTAAAAGATCATCTCGAAGCGTTTTGCTGATTCAGAAAACTTTAATCTACGTGATTGTTACTTTATTTCGACGTTTTACTCTCTCTGCAAAATAAGCCAACTCGCCTTAATTCTGATTTTTATCTCGAAGGACCAAAGCTCAGTGATTATTGCTATAGTATTTTTGAATTAGAAGAAATACTTAATACACTACTCAAAAAATGACAAGAAAATCCAAGGGGTTGAATATTGGTCCTTCGAGCCACTAACGAAAATTGTGACCGTCAGGATGGCTGGACCAAACGAGATATGTACAGGAGACCATGGCACTGTTTAATACTTATTTACTCCCTATAATGAAATATTTGCTACCTTTGCGTCACACACATAATCAGCCTATAATGTTCCCACTGCTGGGACACAGGTCTCCTCTCGGTGAGAGGGAGTGGGCCGTAATCCACCACGCGGGCCCAGTGCGGGTTGATAGATGTCACAAGCCTCAGAATTTTTTGTTCTAGGGCATGCCGGTTTCCTCACGATGGTTTCCTTCACCATTTTGAGAGCAGTGGTGATGAAAAAATTTACACGAAGTAAAAATTACACGGCCTAGCTGGGTTCGAATCTACGAGCTTCAACTCGTAATTCGCGGCCGTTACCGCTGGGCCACAACCCGTGCTCTAGTATTTTTTCCGATTCAAAATACGACTGACTGAACGTTGTCCCTTGATTCTTAGTTACTAACCTACATTTCACTTCTGTGTAACTATTTACTTGCTTATTTACTCGTAAGTTATATACGAGTATGTATAACTTACGATTTTACTTCTTGTTTATTCTTCTGTTATTATTTAAGCCTGTACGTGATATGTATATGGTACCTACCTACTACAGAAGTAAACACGTTATAAAGTACCTAATCAACATGTTTTCAGCGTATACTATTTCAAATACTGCTTGGTTGACTATAAACATCACTATAAATAACAAAAGTATTGAGTGTACACGATCGTAATAGTTTTGTTTTGATAGGAACTAGCTATGCTCTATATAAAGTTGGATACATGTAGTGGAACGCTGCCTGAAAACCAGATTTTCCCATTCCTGCTATCCTGATAGAAATAACCCCTGAAACGCTGACGCCGCGTTCGGCCCCGTATTTCCAAGTTTTTAACGAGGTCCGAACTTGCACGTTGTAAATTCTTTTGCGTTTGTTTGTAATAGAAACACTGTCGTTTCTTTTTTTTTTTAGTTACCCTATATTGATAGTCCCACATTAAAAAAAATCTGAGTATGGAAAACTTACAAAAAGTATTTTCCAAATTTAGTATAAGTTTAACTGAAGCCGAAACCTACACAACGAAAATGCTACGAGCAATTCGTAACTATGACACACTACGGCGAAAGAGTAGCGTAGAACGCTGTAGGCGCTTTCGTAGCACTCGTAGAGGCTCTACGACCCGCGCTCCGAGCCTGAAATATCGACCCCTTCGTGACGTAGCATTCCAGAAGCTACGCGTAGCTTATGTAGTCTTAGTAGAGAAAACCACAAAGCCTTTGGGGTGGTATTACCCGAATTCAATAGCATAATGTTATGGGGATGATTCCATTCCATGCTTTTGACATGGTAATGGGAAATAAATCCGAGTACTTTTTTAAGTGTACCGACCGACTGTCATTTAAAATAAAATACGATTGACGTTATTTATTTTAGTTTTTTGTTGTGAATTTTATTATGGTTTCTATAGGTAAATGTGATTTATTAAATTGCATTTATTGCTATTTTTAGAGCCGTACATTTACTGTAGTCGTTTATTATGTCCACAATAATTTCAATTAACTAATAAATAAAAACATAATTATAATCACACTATTTCATGTACATACAGGTTTAGTTTGCTTGCGAGCAAGGTCGAGCAACTAATCCACCAAACTATCGCGGTTGATCTCAAATTCGCAGATTCTTCTGTACCTAAGTACCAAGACATCAGTGCTGTTGGATACAAGTTTAGCCTGGATTTTGTCTGAAATTTCCTAACATACATATGTGATCCGTGTATTTAGGTACATGAAGTACTGGCGCGTCACGATTGGCTACAAATGATAAAATGACTCAGTGAGTTGGTAAACTATACGCAAACAATTTTAGGCTATTCAAGTACTGTTGGCTTTCTGAATTGGGGTAAATCTAGGTGACCTTTTAAAATTTCGAATCGTGAATAATAGTTGCATTACCCAAATCAAAAGTAAGTACTACCTAAGTATTTAAGTAGATTTCCAAACTTTAAGCTTCTTAAACTTTTCGAATCCTTAATGCAGCATATTTCCTTTCAGAACTGTCACCTCCCATCGTAGGTAGTTAGCGAACTATTTTTATTAAGAAACTATTTTTATGATGACTAGCGTGCACGGCACAGTTTTTGAAGTTTCCACAACCTTCGAGTCTTGAGTCCTTAGTACACACAATCTCGTGTTTAGCCAAGGCGAAGTACCTACGTCACGCATTGCGCACCAATCTTCGTCTACGTCATCAAATATTAGGTACATAGCAAGGGTTTTCAGTACATGGGAATATAAATTTATGTTCGAAAAAGCAGATGCACCATGTCTTTATAATTTTAATAATGTATTCGATTCGAAAGTTCTTTTGGAAAAGTTTTTGAATGAATAGAAATTAAGATTATTTCACGTTTTTAAGGCTTCATTGTTTTCGCAATATGAATAAATTACAAAAACAACGTCACACAGTCACGGCTTCGTAAATACACACAAAATCGTGTCTAAAATCAATATTAACTCACACTACTAGGTATCGTGAGCGTGGTCCGCTCGATAACCACCCTTAGTGACGTCAGAGCGCTCTATTGATTTTCTCCACTCCATATTCTAATACTTCTGCTGTCCTGGCATCTAAGTATGCCGAGGAAAGCGTCAGTCTACGGAAAACTTGAGAAAGCGCTGGAAAATCTTAAGAAAATCTTCTTTTCTTGAGTGCTATTTTCATGTACTCATTAATGACCTTGGTTTCAGTAGTTCGATCATTGTAACCAGCTACCGTTAACCATAAACAGATAGGAAAATTATTGTACCTATATGATAATGTATACAGATGCATACATGCCTGACTTTCATGAGAGGGGGACTGTCAACGTGTTGATAAAGTTTATTAAGGAAGTATTCTCGCATAAGTAGTAAATTACTACGACTGGTGCAACGCCAGTCGAGTGCTATTCATTTGCCCGCCCACGTGTTCTCGCCACTTCGCCTTCACTCTATCCGTCGGGCTAATCTGTAAAACATCTCCTTTCGCGTATTGTCTCCTGGTACTGCCGGTTCAGTTTATCCGAAACTTTATCCGATATTATCCGGGTTATCCAGAGCGGTTAATCCAATGGCGTGCAGTAGTATCATTTTGATTTCATTGTGTTTTGGTTTGGTGCAATGTTACAGTCAGTACAGTTTCGAAAGTCACAAATATTGCGACGACCTGTCACCTTTTTATGGCGATATCAATTTGGATCAAATATCTGGCGTTTGGTATGGTGTAGAAAAAATCCCACACACGAGAGGTGAATATAAAATAGAACACACACAGGAGTGTTTTTATATCGACATCAAGGAGCTAAATATCGAGGTATGTTGATTTGATTCGCTTATTGTACTATTTAAACTTAGTATTATTTGTGGCAGTACGTATGGGTAACACTTCTCTAACACTGTATCAGTCCTCCCCGCGGCGGATATTCATGATTAGCTGTGCAGACGATTTTAATATTTGAAAGAAACTGTCCTGAATATTGTCGTAACTTTTGTTGTGGTTTTTAACTATGAAAATCCCATTAGCAATAAAAAAGGAAATGTGGAAAATGGGACTTGTTTATTATAATGACAATGGTTTTCATTTAGACAGGATCAACTTAATACAAATAAGTATTCTTTGAATTTGTTTATCTCCTGAGTGCAGTATTTTAGATATTTGCATGACCTATAGGAGCAAGTAGTTGAGATAACTAGTTGTTTATTCATCCATACATGTTGTAATAAGCACAAATAAAAATCGTACCTAGCCAAGTACAATAGGTACATGTAGATATGCCTATGACTTATATCAAGGTAAAGCTTTAAAAGGCCAACTCATAACAGGATACAGGGTGGGCGTCTCAATTAATAGGTTAATTGTAATTACTGTCTACGTGAGCACGTAACAAGATGTAATATACCCAAGTGGGGCTAGGATGTTAAATAGGAGTCCCGGTGTCGTGAAACAGAGCGCTCACAAGTACCTAGCATACATTTTAATGATGGGCTTCATTGTGTTAGTCCTATCATGTTTCTTATCCACTACTTTGGCAGCCAACGTTAATTTTTGCCAGAACTTAAGTCCAACGAACGATTTTGATGAGGAGGCAGTGTTAGGCATGTGGTATGTTCACGAGTACGTGTACCACAAAGAAAATGCTACGCGAACTGTAGTTAACCCTTACTGTCCTATTGTACAAATTAGAAAGTTTGAAGATTACGTTGAAGGTGGCCTGTTGAATCATAACTTAGTGAGTGACTGTGTGTTTATTTCAATTAATATCTAGCTGATGCATAGCAACTACTTACAATCGCGCTACTACGCAACGTTGTCAACTTATTTATGCAACAACTTACAACGATTTAAATATTAAATTAAACATTTTTTTTCGCTTTAACATTGCTGTTTGTTGATATTTCAGCCAACTCCTCCGACTCCGTATCCGCAGCTGACAAACTCACCGTACGTGAACCGTCAATACAACATGCAAGAACAGTACCGTATCAGACACTTTGTGCTGGAGTGGCACGAGGGTCTTTGGCAGGACGACTACCACGTCAAGGTCAACACCTCACACAAAGGATTCTGGGCCACCGATGTGCCCAATAAATGTAAGAACCTGAAAATTAGCTCCTTAGATCCGCAGTACCAAAATGCATCTTAAAATTGAGATGCATTTTGGTACTGCGGATCTAAGGACTAATGTCAAAATAAGAAGTTATAGGACCGTCTCTTCTTACTTCTACTAATAGCAACATACATTAGGATGCCTCAACTCATGAAAATTTTCATTGAAGCTATTTTGTTCGAAGCACATTTAAAATTGATTGTTTATTTTAGTTAAAACCATTCTATTTTCTATTTCAGCCGTGGGCGACATGTATCGTTTCTTCGGAGGCGTAATCCAGGTCCTGAAGGTAGCTAACAACCACTTGGTGCTGAACTTCTGCATGAGGCTGCCAAACTCTCAGCTCTTCAGCGTCGTGCTGTCCCGGAACGAGAACCAGCTGACTCCTGAGGACCTGGCCAGCATACACAACGTGTTCACAATGAAACACCTCTCCACGTCTGCGCTACAGAGAGTCTGTGAAAACTCGGCCCCAAAACGGACTATGTCGACAATATTACTCTTCATAATTTTGTGCACAATTTGGGCATCCCGAATTTAAATAATACTTAATTTTATAATATTATAATTAAATATATATATATTTTTTAAAAAAGAACCATCGATATTTATATTTTTGTATGAAAAATGAAAATTAAATTATTTATACACGCTTTATATTTGGTAAAAATTCTTAAATCCTGTCCTATCTTTAGACTACGGTCTAATTCTAATACCCGACCCACAAAGATGGAATCTCATCTCTTGCCTCAATGAGGATTGTCCAAATTGAAGTTAGCCATATTAAACTAAGTTTTAAACAGGATTTAGATTTTGGGGTAGGTAATATTCTTGTCTCAAGGTATTTTTCGAGCAGAAAAATATTTCAGGAGAGCAAAAACAACTAAGAAACATTTTGATGAGTTTTATTAGCAGCTTGATAGGAATATAAGACTTATATGTAGTTATTCATTTAGCAAAAAGTTGGAACAAAGTAAGCTGCCATATTTCTGATTGATTCCTCTTTCATTCATATATCATAGTATTAAGTACGTAAGTATTTTGCATCAATTTAGATTAAAAAGCAAAGTTCAATAAATAAAGAGCATGCGAAATGTGGAAAACTAAATGAAAAGAGGCAGACCTAAGAATAGGGGGATATACATATATTGTGTGCAAAATGATATAGAATAGAACCTACTCTTTCTTATGTACACCATAAAATTTACAGATATTAGTGAAGAAATTATACATAGGGTGACACAATGAGCGGTCTTAAGGCTTTGTGTCGCGACGCGTCGCGCGACAAGTCGCGCCAGTATGTAGGAGCCTTTATCGCTAAAAGCGATCTTTATAGCTCAGAATAGGAAAGGACTGAGATACAAACGACGGCTTAATACACTCGTGAGCAATGAATTAGAGTCACATAAAGATACCTGAAAGTCTCGGAAACTAAGAATGCTAGCTTAATGAAATAAATTGTATTTAATAGACAATTAAATGTTCTTTAAATGAAAGTAATAAAACTTCTTAGTTACTGAAGAGTTATGCTATCAAAAATGACAAAAAAAATGGGACTTTTGTAAATGTTTTCTAAAACTACGAATATTCTGCATCTGTTTTAGCTTTCGTTTCTATTCTGTCATATAAAACCAAGTGCGTGTCGGACCACGCACAATGAAGGGTTCCGTAGTTGGGATTACTTGAGATGAATTTATTCCAAAAACAAACTTAACATTGTAGTTGAAAAACATGTTCTCCCATACATCGATATACGTCACGATCAATTCTTCAACCGCAAATTTAAGTTGGTCGACTATTACTCGCTTGTAAAGCCTACTTAGCTGTGATAGTTTTCCGAAAAGTGGTGTTCACAGACCCGCAATATTTTTGAACGGCATATCCAATGATACCACATCATGGGATAGACGAGGAAAAATATATATCATCCGCACATTACGTGCAAGGGAGGTATCCCAAAAAAAATTTATTTTTCAAGTATTAATTCTGGCACTTTGTCGGCGTGATTAATATGCATATCTTTGCAAAATTACAGCTTCCTAGTACTTAGCGTCTCTGAGCTACAGCGGGGACAGACAGACAGATAGACGGACATGGAGAAACTATAAGGGTTCCTTGTTTACTACGGAACCCTAAAAAGGTTTGTAAACAGCAATCAACAGCAATTCTAATGTTCAATATTCATTATTGAAGCTGTTATACACACCACACACCCACACCACCACACGTTTAGCCACACACACACATTTTTAAAGCCACTTTTTTATAAAAAGCTGTTTTGTTGGTCTAGTGGTCGCAAGCGCTACTGATGAGCATGAGGTCCTGAGTTCAATTCCCGGGTCAGGTAAAGTGTAACTGGGTTTTCCATCTGGAATTTCTCAGTAACGGTCCGAAGTCTGGATTTGTGTCCGGTTAATAGTAATATACTCGCCTATTTCCCCTATTATATGGGACCTAAACATAACTGGCGAAATGTGGGTGTACTATAGGTACACCTCTGCCTGACCCCTTGGCCGTAATCCCCGAGGGTCAGGCAGAGGCGTGTTGTTATGTTATTTTTATGAAATTTCCCTGTATTCTACAATGGTAGTTTTGGTCTCAGCAGCCAAAATATACAGAGACTCAGGACTGGCGACGGGGGAGAAAGAGACGTATTATAGTTGACCGTGTGAAAAGCAGTTAGTCCTGAGGTCGACTCCGCAGTCTTCAGCAGCAATTTCCCATTGCTTGCGAAGTTTTTCGTATTTAGTGAATTAGGGCCTGCGGTCCTGCCTGCCTGCATATACTACCTAATGTCACAACACTGATACACTGACTGGTGCATTCGTACAGATTAAATAAATCCTGACGAACGGCAATCACTAAAATAATAGGTATAACAGTATATTGTTTTTCATTAACAGTCACTTATCATTTATAAAGACTTGCCGCTACAATGAAGATGGCCGAAAATGATCAACATGTTTAGTTTTGAACTAATACGCGTTATAATTTTATTTTCACTTCTCATGCTCTAAAAGTTCGTCTTTATGTTGTGCGTAGGCGACATAAAGTCGCTTTTTATGCTTTTCTAAGACTAAGATAAACAGCCAAACGCACAATAAAACGTTTCAGATTGAAGTCGTTATTTTATTTCATTTGCACCTATCACTTCCGTGTTTTCTATCGTTAATTTAATAAAACCAGATAAATTAGTTGTCATTTATTATTTAAAAATGTAAAGAAATGTTTTTATGAATTGGCAGTATGAAGTATCTAAGTTGAATGACACAATGTTGAAAATTAAAAAAAAAACTTTTAAAAAGTTTCGTGGCGGAAATTAGCTATTCTCTTCAATTTTGCAACATGTTTGAACAGTGAAAAGTGATTAAACTAAAACAATGGAATATTCAATTATGCCTGTTTCATTATCTCGCAATCGAAATGAAAAGCATAGCACTTGGGCACAAACGAGACTTCTTTTACGCAGTAGTTGTACAATCTATTAGGTATCGCTTTGAGAACAGAATTTAAGGGGACTACAGGACCTAAACGCAACTTTTATAAGTTTTATAATGCCTTAAAGTATATGATCCACTGCAGTAAACAAAATTATAAAAATATATTATATTCTTAAGGATATATGCTAGGTAGATAGTGTGTTGAAAACATAATATAACTAATTTGATACGATAGAAAAAAATCACGGAGATACCTCTAAAAATTTAATTTAATTTCAATATACCATTACCAATACCATTAAAAACCATACTAATATACATGCAAGCATTCTGATTTTTGTCAGATTATTCTACAAGCAACATATTAGCATAATAGTGTTTTATTTTTTTTATACAATCTGTAGCTTTTTTTGTAAATCGATAATTGCTTCATTTTTTGCAATAAATTACCAGCGTTGTGACATCGCGCTTCTCTTTCTTTTCTATGCAGTCCGACAGTGACCGCGCTTTAGGAGTTGTCGGCCTAGTAAGTGGTATGTTGCTTGTGATTTCTAACATTCTGAGGTTAAAATTAGGACCTTAAATAAATTAGAACGTTTAGACTTGTATCAGTCTAATGTTATTACTTGTATTGACTCAGTAAAAGAATATCTAGAGTCCCTTAAAATAACGATTTTCTCTCATGTACCTACACTAACGAAAGTGATGATCTGCCCTATACAAGCAATAAGATTTAGTCTATCCTATTTAACTTCAAATAATATAAATATTATTTCGATATCTGACTTTTGTAGCGGTGAGTCTATTCATCTTAAAAACCGGCCAAATGCGTGTCGGACTACGCACAATGAAGGGTTCCGTAGTTGGGAAGTTGGGACGAATTTGTCCCAAAAACAAACTTAACATTGTAGTTGAAAAACATGTTCTCTCATACATCGATATATGCCACGGTCAATTCTCTAACTGCAAATGTAAGTTTGTCGTTAATTTGTAAAGTCCACTTAGCTGTGATAGTTTTGCTTTTAATTCAATTGTATACCTACTACTGCCATACATTTTTTCACATCTCCATAAACAATAATTTACCTGGCGCGAGGGGGGGGGGGGGGACACACTCGACTCTAAATTGCAAAAAATATTACATAAGTGGATCGTGCGTGTCGGACCACGCACAATGAAGGGGATAAATTTATCCCAAGATTAAACAAAATTTTAGTTGAAAAAGAAATCTCCCATACATCGATATAAATATGTATGTATGTCACGTCAATATAGACCTACGTATTTGATATTAATTTCACCTTGATATCTCCACGCGTTCCGGAGAAAAAGGGACTTGACAGACAGACAGACAGACAGACGGACGGACGGACGGACAACGAACTGATCCAATAAGGGTTCCGTTTTTTTCTTTTGAGGTACGGAACCCCATAAATAAAGTTGGAGTCTCATTTCCCACGAAATAAATGTATGGAAAAAGATGTTTGCGATTTCTAACTCTTCTAGTAGGTACTTACTCAAAGCTCAGTTGGTCTTACAGAGATTTTTGATCCTACTAAAAATAGGACATACTGAAATAAAATAAAATAAAAAATGACCCATAATCTTGCTGGCTGTATATTTTTCAAAATCTGTGTATGCAGATCAAAGTGTCTTAAAAAGTTAAGGACAATCTCCGAAGACCGATTTCGTGTAGCTGCTACGGTTAAGGTACCCATACTTCCCCGTCTCAAAAATCCACTCTGTATATGCCATGATGATTGACTGCTTAGCCCCATAAAGATATAGCGAGATGATAATCATTTAAACAATAAATCTGTAATTATCTGCAATGTTCTAACAGTTTGGCTCGATCTTTTTACAATTTCCTGTACAACTATATGTAGAGGAATACAAACATAAGTAATGCAATATTGCAAAAAAAAAATCTGATCAGTTGGTAGGGGGTATGGGGCATCCCCTATAGCAAATAGCGTGATTATATTATAGCCTACCAACTGACCAGATTTATATATAGGGAATATCTATATATAAAATAATAATAATAATAAAGATAAACAGATCAAGTATCTTGACTTGGCTCGCGAGGTTGTCGACATGTGGGATGTAGATTCAGCAATCATTGTGCCGATAGTCGTATCAGCCAATGGCTTAATTGCCAAGAGCCTCGACCAACACCTAAGGAGGCTCACGTTGGACGGCTGGATTAAGGGCTTGATTCAGAAAGCGGTACTTCTGGACACGGCCCGCATTGTTAGGAGGTTCCTCTCTCTGGAGCCCTGACCGCCGGTAGCTTGGACCCTGTTCCCGATACCGGTGGGCCACCACTTTTTTATATTTTTAAATGTTTTTATATATTTTGTATATTCTAATATTTAAAAATATAATTATATTGTGTAAATAATGAAATATAAGAAAATAATAATAAAATATATTTGACATAAAAGTACAGTTTTATAGGTTGACACTTAATTTAAGCAAATAGTCTGGTACAAAATATATGATCAATGACCGCCATGCTAGGAAAAACCTGTGTTACAGGGGTATAAGTCTGGGAATATATATAATATTAACTCTATCTTCTGAAATACAGGCCTCGCCTAGTTCAGAAGATAGTGTTAATACCCAAGATAATCTCTCTTTACCACCACAAACGCTGCTGGATTATTATTGTTTATTGTATACGACAGTAGTATAGTTACTTAGTATCTAGTATTAAGTACTCTTAATATGTAATCCTTGTTGCTATGCTGGTGAGAAATGAACAATTTTTATTTTTATATCTATGCAAAAATTGAACAAAATCTATCTTGTAAAATGTACGTGATGCTGGAACATAGGTACATTCAGACAAACAGACAACAAATCTAAAACTATATTTTCGGCACTAGAATCGATCTCAGACCTCGTAGCACTGTAGGGGTCCGCTAGGGCCGATGGCTGCCGGGGTCGCGGGAAAGTCCGAAAGGGATACCGTGGCCCCTGGCAACACACTGGCAACAGAAGGAACACGGGTGGGTTTTAGTCAATAAGAGTCTGACACGCTTCGCCCAGAGAGGGAGAAATTATTTGATAATTTCACACCCAAAAACATAAAAAATAAATGTACAGTTTTGACTTTGCTACGATTTTATTATATGAATACAGATATAAATAAGTAAATAATAGGTACTACGCCAAACCCCAGACACTTAAATAAAATTTTGAGCGACGCACGTTCTTCGACATTTCTTAAAGGTGTTTTGGCAGATAGAAGACGTTGCTTGCTCGAATGTGTTAATCATGACACTAAAACTGGGAGAGTTTTAGTGTCATGATTAACACATTCGCGATTCACATTCTCCAAGAGAGGAGGCCTATGTTCCGGCAGTGGGAACATTATAGGCTGATTATGATGACACAAAAACTACGACTCCATCTCAATCAGCAGGTAGGCAGTTGTTGTTTTGTTTAGTTGGAACTAGCTTTTTGCCTAAATAACCAGTTAACGTGCACAATTTTTATCCAGGGATTGAAACGTAACTTCAATGTATCTTATTGTTTTTCGCTTCCTTGTGTTACACCTGCTTTAAAAAGTCGACAAAGTAACTTAACTATTTCTGTGTAAATGGTTAAAATAAAATAAAAAACCCACCCACCTATGACCACGTTACTGCGCGCTGTGAAACTTAACCTACTTAAGTAAGTATCGCTATTTCTATATTGATTGTTCATAACTTTATAAGTCTTAAATAACTAGGTTTATAAACAATCAGGGCACGTATTCCGTACAGAATTTTTAAGAACATTCCACTGAGTCACAGTGCAGTTGCGCCAGAGAGCACCACCTGCATCAATTCGCTAATTGGCAACGCGGGCGACGCGACGCTTTGTCCCATATTACTTGCGTGTCCACTCCGAACATGTTCCCTGTGCCTGTGAGTCTCCTCCTCAACTTGATCTACATCTTCGTCAATGTTCATGGATTGTGTGGTGACAGCGTAAGGTGGGCCCATCACTTCAACATAGAAGATGTGTACGGAATGTGGTACGGTGTGGGGTACGCCCAACACACCCCGGATATGACGAACAAGCCGAACACGATTGGCTGCGTCACTCTTCACATCACCGACGTCACTACTGAACCACAGGATGATTGGCTTGATTGGTCTGTAAGTACTAATATTAGTTTATTTTCCTAGTAGTGTTATACTCTTGTTCCTGTGGGTTAAAGTTGGAAGCTTGAACGAACGCCTTGGGCCTCGGGTGAAAGTTTTTAAATTATACGACATCATCAGCTTGTAAATAAGTTCTGTATCTAAGTACGTAGGTACATTAATGTAAACTGTGATAGTAGGTATTATTGTTACCCTAGTATTTTTGAATATTACTCTTCCTGTAGGTTGACTACCGGTGACCTCTCGATTAGGAATCCACCTCCGATGTAATTTCGCTCATTAGCATCACCTCTTCAGATACATAATCAAATAGAGCTTTCATTTATTCACCTTAATTTTCTTGCAGATCCAAAAACACAACTATTCAGATGAAAAATGGCGCTCATACAAGAGCATCCCGTGGTCGGATGATGTCATGTCGGGATCGTGGCTGGACATACGAGTGAAGAGGGACATATACAACGAGAGGCGACTGCGGGTAGTGTGGGATGAGGACGGGCAATCCGTGGAGCAGATCTACCTGTACACCCCTGAGGCACCGGGTCTGTGGACAGCTGACCAACGGCGGCCTTTGGAGAGAGAAATGATGGCTAGAGGAATAGGTATACTTTGTTCAAATTCTTGTTGGTTACAACGCTACAAAGTTCTTTTGGTGAGAGGCCAAAATCGGAAGTAACGCCGCCATCTTGTATAATTACAATTATTGTGACAGTTTCACAAATGTTTACCAACAACGCCCCGCTGTCAATGTCATTCAGGCGCCAAAAGATCCTTCTAGCACTCCAAAGTTCGTTTTATAATCCCAGATAGTAATTTGATAGGTGCAAATGTCAAACTCCAAATGGAAAAACCGGCCATGTGCGTGTCGGACGACGCACCATGAAGGGTTCCGTAGTTGGGACGAATTTATCCTAATATAATTATTAGAAAAACATGTTCACCCCATACATCAGTCACGGTCAATTCTTCAACTGCAAATTTATGTTGGTCAACTATTACTCTATAACTCGTAAAGCCTACTTAATTGTGATAGTTTTCCTTTTAATTTCGTTTTGTAGACTACTGCCATGGTTTTTTTCACATATCCAAAAACAACCATTTAGTTGGCGGGCCGGAGGGACACAAAAATTAGTACTTTAAAGCTTAATATTACGCAAACGGATCCCTGAATCGAAAAATGGTTTTCACAGATCCGCAACAATTTTGAATAGCCTACACCCCGCACCATGGGATATACGAGGACAAAAATATCATCCCCAATTTACATGCAAGGGACGTAAAGTGGGGATCATATTTTATACTTTATCACGATTTTGTTTTACCACTTTGTCGGCGTGATTAATATGTATAGCCATGCCAAATTACAGATTTCTAGTACTGAGAGTCTCAGAGCTAAGCCGGGGACAGACAGCCAGACGGACATTGCGAAACTATAAGGGTTCCTTGTTGACTACGGAGCCCTAAAAACTAATAACAAAGATTTGAAATGTCAAATTACTATCTGGGATTAAACACGAACGATGGTTGTTGATGTTACAAGTACCTACCTACCATCAGTCTACTTATTTTATATTTAATCAGTCTTTAAATGCTAATTTCTGTACTGCCTGCCTTTCTAAGTTGCGATAATGTGGCTTCCCGAAATCAATGTTGACAAAATAAATGATAGTTATATACGTATTATTGGATTTTTTCACCGGGAGTTTCATGTAGCAGCCCGGAGTCTGGATTTGTGCCCGGTTGATGGCAATAGGCTGGCCCCCGTATAACATGGCGCTTAAACATAACTGGCGAAATGTGGGTGTACGATATAGTTAATAGAGCTGCTCTATTACACCAGAATTAATTAATTATTGAAGCAGGAGTCATGTTTTGTTGTCGTTGATATGCATGTACTGGAGATAAAAATACCTTTGGTAGGTATTTTTTTTAAACTCACTTAGTGGGTTCCTACACGAGGCTACATTGAATTAAAAGTTGATTAATTATTTTTAGTAATCTAAAAATGTAAAGGCAACGATTCTGACGGACAGTTATTTACTTGATTTTTTTGAAGTTCTATAAGCGCACGTAACGTGCGAGGCATACTAGGTACCTACTATAATAAATGAGAGGTGTCAAAAGACGCGTATCCGCGCGGACTAGCGACCAACAATTTTGAATTATGGTCTAAAAACGTGTTTTTGACTGAAAACTATGTAAAAACCTACCCTCTTCAATGTCAACTTTACAAATAATAAACCTGTTTCGAAATTCCTATACACGTGTATCCTGTATAGTGTACACGTGTCTTTAAGCACCCGTCACTTCCTCGAAGGTAGTCGAATCGAAGGAGACTTGTAAGAGTTCTAAGTTAAGTTTCATAACGAAACTTTCTTCATAATTAATTTTGATTTTCATCCTTTTACAGAAGTATGGAACCCAGACGAACCTCCACGGCATCCTCAAGTCATACGAATACTAAAGGTGTCACCACACGTCATGATCATCAATCACTGCTCAGACAACAGTGGGGGCGTGTTCTCGCTCATCCTTCGAAGGTCGCCCTCCAGGGTAGACCGTTGGGAGTGGTTCGACTACAAGAGACAGTTCTTCAACTTCGAGTTACCTAATGTTGTTAGATATTCTGCAGTTTGTGCGGGCAGTATTGAAACTAGCTCGGTGTTTTTTGTTCTAATGTGTATGGCTGTTTTTGTAATTTTATGTTGTTAAGTTGGTCTAAAAAAGTAATGAAATTTAGTACAAAATAAATATTATTACTTATAATAATTAAACGCCTTATTTTTATTTGACATGAATAAGAACCTACCTACTTAAATGAATTAAGTATAATATGTGAGAATCAACACACATTTTCAAATATTGCTTTCGTTCTTTTGGTTCATTACCACCACGATCACCGGGTTCCTACTCTTCCATACATCATTGAATTTCTTTTTTTGCTGTCCAAAAAGCTAGTTTAAGTTATGTAGGTAATAAATACTATTAATTTAGAATTGTAGATACATAATCAGCCTATAATGTTCCCACTGCTGGGACACAGGCCTCCTCTCTGTGAGAGGGAGTGGGCCATAATCCACCACGCGGGCCCAGTGCGGGTTGGTAGATGTCACATGTCTTCGAATTTTTGGTTCTAGGACATGCCGGTTTCCTCACGATGTTTTCCTTCACCGTTTTGAGAGCAGTGGTGATGAAATAATTTACACAAAGTAAAGCGCCTGTCCGGGTTCGAACCTACGACCTACAACTCGTAAGTCGCGGCCGTCACCACTGGGCCACCACTGCTCAATTGTAGATAGTGTGATAGCAACTATTTGCTAACACGAACGAATTTATTGCATAATTTTATTTCACTGCGTAGGGCTAGAGGAAACAATGTTCCTACCTAGTTACATACGTTTTCACAATACATTGATAATTTATGGCTCACTTTTTAGGGTTCCGTAGTAAACAAGGAACCCTTATAATTCGCCATGTCCGTCTGTCTGTCTGTTTGTCTGTCTGTCCCCACTTTAGCTCAGACGCTTAGTACTAGAAACCTGTAATTTAGCATAGGCATATTAATCACGCCGACAAAGAAGTAAAATAAAATCTGGAAAAGAACTTTTTTTAGGGTAAGTACTTTTCTTGCACGTAATGTGGGGATGATATTTATTTCTCGTCCATCCCATGGTGTGGAGTATCGTTGTATAGGCCGTTCAAAAGTATTGCGGGTCTGTGAACACCATTAAAGTGCTAATTTTTGTTAGATTCAAGTGCCGCCCCCCGCCCAGCTAAATGGTTGGTTATGGAGATGTAAAAAAAATCATGGCAGTAGTAGGTACATATAATGAGATTAAAAGGGAAACTATCACAGCTAAGTTGGCTTTAGAAGTTAACGAGTAATAGTCGACCAACTTAAATTTACAGTTGGAGAATTGACCGCGACGTATATCGATGTATGGGAGAACATGTTTTTCAACCACAATGATAAGTTTGTTTTTGGGATAAATTCATCCCAACTACGGAACCCTTCATTGTGCGTGGTTCGACACACACTTGGCCGGCTATAAGTTTTATAACTGTTGGTGAAGATCAGTACAAATGACGAACACACAAACTTTACGAAAAAAAAGATGATTCATAAGTACCTATGAATCATCTTTTTTCAACATCATCTTACTATCTAGTAAGTACTAATTATACGCACCCGCGGAGTAATTGCGTAACACGTGAAATGACAATTGATCGCAACGGGTTCCATTAAAGGTAATACTAGCAAATGAGGCAGAATTGGGTCTTGTGGACACCACTGTGTTCTTATGTATTACTTTGGACTGGAAGCTATACTGGGACCCACATATAACCAAATTGTCGAAGCAGCTAAGCGCTGCAGCCTACGCGGTCTAAAAATCTATTAGTAGAGTGCCTAATTTATCTAAGTTACAATAACCTAGCAGCTCATCATCTTTTACAAAATTTTGCTTTTCCCGATGCAGGGACGTTAATTGTTGAGGAGATGTCCTGGTAAGAAATAGGAGACCTGGTGCTGATGGTGACTTCACCATATGCATTGTGACGAATATAAATTGCTTAGCAACCATATTAAAGTTCCTAATCGAATTGCAACCCGTTAAATACTAAGTAGATGTAGTATTCTAAGTAGCATCTGTGGTCTTTATCGTCAGTTCCACTTCACCAAATAGTGCTTTCCGAGAGCAAATGCAAGAGTTACCATAAAAATACGGAAAACGCTATAGGTGTGCCTATACATTTTGAAAATTTTACATCGATTTTCATGGGATCCCCTCATCAAATTCTGATTTGGTGACAAAGGACCACCTCGAAAGCATACCCTTTCAAACAAAAACGAATTTTCTAAATCGGTCTACAATCGATGGAGAAACCAGTGAACATACTTAAAAAACAAAAACATACAGATAAACATATAACCTCCTCCTTTTAAGATGTCGGCTAAAAAGTCAAAGTGCACATAGCACATAGTGCCCTCACTTTAGAACGTCAAAATTTACAAAAAGACAGAATTGATTCTAGTCGCTCCTTCCAAAGGTAGTTTTGTATGGAGAAGAATGGGCAAGAAACTCCACGGTTACTCTTTTAAAAATGTTTTACAATATTTTCTACAGGTATATTAAATATATAATTATATGTGAAGACGATGCGTCTAGAATAAAATTACTATACCACAGTAGGAAAAAAGAATTAAAAATGAAGCAATGACAGATAAATTATTTATGTGATAAATACATTGTGTTCCCATATTTACAAACTGTGTAGTCCTTATACGTATTCTAAAAAAAAAAAAAATAATAGGTGAGTGTGTGAGTTAAGGTAATCAGAGAATGTAAAATCAATGCCATAAAAATACTAAATTATAAAAAACCAGTTTGATTTCCTATGGAGCTGGACCAGCATGTTTCCAAGCATTCCTATCTTGGATATAATCCTCTAATTTGTAATATGCTTGTTTACAAACTGTACTATTAATATGAGTTTCAAATTGTCTTTAATTTATTTGCAATATAGGTATCACAAGGTATTTTGTAGATTTAACACAGTACCCCTTAAAAGATGTATCACAAAAATTAGGTACTTACATAAGTACTTAGACACAATTTTCTTACGTGGCATATGGTTATAATACGAGTATCTAGTAAATAGATAGCTATTTCCGTCGCATGAATGTATGTTTACGTGTTCTATTAGACAAAACAATATTTAGTCACGTTTTTGGAATGAAAACATCGGTTGCGCAATTATAGAGCAATTATTGCGAAATACTTTTACGAGACTTTAAAGTAGGTACAGGTGACTGTATACAGGAAAACACTGTAATCAGGTGTATCGAAGTCTGATAATTTAATAGCGTCGAGTCGGGCGCTTACCGCGAGCGTTTGCACCGGCTTGCGCCATGTTTTTTAACCGACGGACAACACTAGCCCCTCTCTTGATATTCTAGATAAATATACGGATTTAGATTTTGTTGTATAAACAAATGTAAACAGTGTGTAAACATTATGGACACACTGTTTACCTACGTTTATAGCTACTTTACATAGTTACAGATAATCAGCTTATAATGTTCCCACTGCTGGGACACTAGGCCTCCTCTTTGTGAGAGGGAGTGGGCCGTAATCCATCAAAGAGCCCAATGCGGGTTGGTATAGATATAATTCAATTTTTAGTTCTAGGACATGCCAGTTTCCTCGTGACATTTTACTTCACCGTTTCGTGAGCAGTGAAAGAAGACAAAAGGAAAGAAAATACAGTGGTGATAAAATATTTTACACAAGCCTGGGTTTGAACTGACGCCCCACAATTCGTAAGTCGCCGCTGTTTGGGCTATCAAATAGAACAATAATTGTTTAAATCCAACTGGTAGTTCTAGAGTTTAGCGCGTTCAAACAAACAAAAAAGCTCGAGAAAAAAACTCGAAACTCTTCAGAAACTCCAGGTTAAAATAATACGGGTCGATGACGAAATTCCCTGACGAAAAACTTGCAAATTAGAATGGTACATGCGTGAAACTAACTTTACATTACAGATAATTTTAATATCGTATGAAATAAAACCTTGTGATCTAAAACGTAATTTAAAAAGTTAACATTTTAAAAACCTCGAATTTGGAAATAAATTCAATTCGCGGTTGTTTTACTTTTGCTTGTTTCTCACTTTTGTTTTCAATCTGTCAAAACAAAATTATCTACAAAAGGCGGTGATTGTCGTCTTTCACCATCATTATTGAATTACTATCATGTCGCTAACACCAGAAGAATGTACACGTATCGTCACTATGTTAGAAGAAAGCAGAAGTCAGCGAAGTATAACAAGAACAATAGGCGTGCCACTTTCTACATTTCAACACCAGGGTCTAACGTTTCCGGATGGTTCGGGGATACCGCACGGTCTCCTGTGAGGCAGCGAGCCTCCTTGCCGGATTGCCGCCATGGGATCTGGAGGCAAAAGCCCTCGCGCACGTATGGGAGTGGCGCGAGGAGGCGAAACGCCGGGGCGTAAGTCCGCTGCCGCGAGAAATCGCGGCACAGCGGACGGAGCTCCGGCGGGATCTCATGGCGTCATGGAAAGTACGGTTGTCTCAACCCAGTGCTGGGCACGCCACGATTGCGGCGATAAGTCCCCTCTTTGAGGAGTGGCTGGAGAGGCGCCACGGCGTCCTCACCTTCCGCCTGACGCAGGTCCTCACCGGACACGGCAGCTTCGGGAGGTTCCTGTGTCGGATAAGGCGGGAGGAAACGTCCGGGTGTCACCACTGTGTGGATCGCCCGGAGGACACGGTGGAGCATACGGTGGAGGTCTGCCCGGCTTGGGCAGAGCACCGCCGTGTCCTCTTGGAGGCGATCGGCGGCAGAGACCTCTCGCGTCCGGCCCTGGTTCAGGCCATGGTACGGAGCGAGAGGGCATGGGCAGCCGTCACCTCCTTCTGCGAAGCAGTAATGCTCGCGAAGGAGGAGGCGGGACGGTTGAGGGAAAGGCAAGTTTCGCGCCCTCTCGCCCCGAGCCGCCGCAGGAGACGCCCAGGGCGTCGGGAATCCCGGGCGGATTTCCGGCCACCGTAGGCGCGGGCTTGCGGACGGTGAGCAATGGGTAGCTCACCGTCCGGTAAGGACCAGGCCCGGGTCGACGGCGCGTTGTATTCCACGCGCGCCTCAAAGAGATGTCGTCAGCACATAGTAGGGGTCCACTAGGGCCGATGCCTGCTGGGGTCGCGGGAAGGTACTTATGGGTCACCGAGGCCCCCGCAACACAGGCAACAAGAAGGAATACAGGTGGGTTTTAGTCAGTAAGAGTCTGACACACCCTCCCGCTCCGCCCAGAGCGGGAGAAGTTATTTGATGATTTCCCACCCAAAAAAAAACAAAAAAGGGTCTAACGTTTCCGAGAAGCTGGCCAGAACGTAGGAAGACCAGGAACCGGCAGACAAAGATGTATTACTGCTCGAGAGGATCGATTTATTGTTACGACCATGCTCCGAAATCGGCACCTCACGGCTTTGAAGTAACAAATCCAAAACTGTGACATTCACATTATTACGAAAATAATATGCTTTTTTTTTGGGTGGGAAATCATCATATAACTTCTCCCGTTCTCCGCTCTCAGACTCTTACTGACTAAAACCCACCCGTATTCCTTCCTGTTGCCTGTGTTGCCAGGGGCCTCGGTGACCCTTTTGGTACCTTCCCGCGACCCCAGCCGTCATCGGCCCTAGTGGACCCCTACATTTGTGCTGACGAAATCTCTTTGAGGCGCGCGTGGAATACAACGCACCGTCGTCGACATTAGAAAAAGCAGAGATATTTTATATAATTTGTACTACGAGAAATCATTGACTTCTGATCAAGCCCTTCATAATTATGTCAGAAATTATTCTAAGATATTCAAAAGAGTCTGCGCTCAAGCTAAATCTAAATTAATAAGTAACAAAATTAGTATGTCTAACAATAAAATAAAAGCTGTGTGGCAGGTAATCAACAAAGAAACTGGAAACACAAAACAGCGAGATCAAAATAAATTGTCTTTAAAAATTAATAATGAAACCATTACAGATAAGTTAAAAGTTGCTGAGACACTAGAAAATTTCTTTACCGAAATCCCAATAGAGGTTACGAAATCTCTTCCCTCATCACCTATTTTAGCTGAATCTCTTCTCAAACAACACTTCTCTAAGGACATTCCAAGTTTTGAATTCAAGCCCATTTCTATTGTCACTATTAAGAGGGCATTTAAAAGTCTTAACATAAAGAAAACTGAAGACTTATGGGGGATTTCCGTTAAGGTTCTTGGAGATATCATTGACACAATAGCACCTGTCCTAACAGGCATATTTAATCAATGTTTAGACAGCGGTACGTTTCCTGATTTAATGAAACATAGTAAAGTAGTACCAATTTTCAAATCGGGTAGTAAGAGTGATCCCTCTAATTATAGACCTATATCTGTGCTACCAGCATTGAGTAAAATATATGAAAAAATCATGCTAGACCAGATGCTGCGACATTTCAATTCTAATGGGATTTTACATAGTCGCCAGTTTGGTTTCACGAAAGGTAGGTCGACGACTGACGCAGGAGTAAAACTCATCAGTCACATTTTGGAATCCTGGGAGAAATCCCAGGATGCCATTGGCATTTTCTGTGACCTCTCAAAAGCGTTTGACTGCGTTGACCACAATACACTGACCTGTAAATTACACCACTACGGAATTCGTGGACAAGCTGCTGATCTTGTTCTGTCCTATCTATCAAACAGGCAGCAAAAAGTAAACGTTAACGGGGCGACGTCCTCGGGGTCTCTAGTAAAGATGGGCGTGCCCCAAGGTTCAATTCTTGGCCCTTTCCTATTTCTAGTTTATATTAATGATCTTCCTTACATGATGGCAAACTTATCGGATATAATTCTATTCGCTGACGATACTTCTCTTATTTTTAAAATAGATAGAAAAAATCCGGATGTCTTACACGTCAATGATAGTCTGGATATTCTTTCGAAATGGTTCGCAGCTAATAATCTCTTACTTAATGCGAACAAAACAAAATTTATAAAGTTCTCACTACCAAATGTACCCCAAGTGGCTCTAAATTTAAAACTTGATGGCAAGAGACTAGATGCTATTACAGAAACTATATTTCTAGGAATTACTATAGATTCAAAATTACAATGGGGAGCCCACATTAGAGCTCTTTCAGGTAGATTAAGTTCAGCTGCATATGCAGTAAGAAAAATTAGACAGTTGACTGATATAGCCACAGCTAGGTTAGTATACTTTGCTTATTTCCACAGTATTATGTCTTATGGCGTTCTGCTGTGGGGATCGGCAGCTGATGTAGATTCAATTTTTATCTTACAAAAGAGGGCAATCCGCGCAGTATATAGAATGGGTCCTCGTGAGTCCCTTAGAAACAAATTCAAAGAAATTAATGTACTTACTCTGCCTTCTCTTTATATCTTAGAAAGTATTTTGTATGTTCGCAAGAACTTATGTCTTTTCAAAACAAGAAGTGATTTCCATAATATAAATACACGTAGTAAACATGAAATTGTGATACCCAAATTTAGATTAACAAAAACAAGCAAATCATTTGTTATCAACAGTATCCGCTTTTATAACAAGTTGCCAAAGTCAGTTACAGAACTTAGCGATGGAAAGTTCAAAACCCACATCAAACGTGTCCTTATCAAAAACGCATATTACAAGATTAAAGACTACGTTGAAGACAAGGAAGTTTGGCAATAATTCCTTCTGCACATGTGGCTTCCCTGGTACACCAGAAACGGCATAACTATGGAAATATCTATTAACTGCTCCGAAATTACGATGTTTATTATTATTATTTTTTAGACATACATTTTTGACATTATATACCTACAATTTATATTTCAGACTTAATATTATTAATATTATTTTACATGGATTCTTGTGTACGTTGTGAATGTGAGAACGTTGTAGGCTTAATAGACTAGATCTTTTTTTCTTTAGACCGTTTCCTTTTCTCTTTTTTTTTTTTGTTAAGTACTTTTCGACAGGCCTACACTGTTCTCCCATACCTAATTTGTGTAATTTGAAAACATTGTAAAAGCCAATTATTTTTAAAAGAGTAACCGTGGAGTTTCTTGCCGGCTCTTCTCCATAGGAAACGACCAATTGGAACCGTGCACCTAGCTTCTGACGTTTCATAAGTGCCCATGTAGGTCTATGTGAAATAAAAATATTTTGATTTGATTTGATTTGATTTGACCCGGGCCTGGTCCTTACCGGACGGTGAGCTACCCATTTCTCACCGTCCGCAAGCCCGCGCCTACGGTGGCCGGAAATCCGCCCGGGATTCCCGACGCCCAGGGCTTCTCCTGCGGCGGCTAGGGGCGAGAGGGCGCGAAATTTGCCTTTCCCTCAACCATCCCGCTTCCTCCTTCGCGAGTATTACTGCTTCGCAGGAGGAGGTGACGGCTGCCCATGCCCTCTCGCTCCGTACCATGGCCTGAACCAGGGCCGGACGCGAAAGATCTCTGCCGCCGATCGCCTTCACGAGGATACGGCGGTGCTCTGCCCAAGCCGGGCAGAACTCCACCGTATGCTCCACCGTGTCCTCCGGGCGATCCACACAGTGGTGACACCCGGGCGTTTCCTCCCGCCTTATCCGACACAAGAACCTCCCGAAGCTGCCGTGTCCGGTAAGGACTTGCGTCAGACGGAAGGTGAGGACGTCGTGGCGCCTCTTTAGCCACTTCTCAAAGAGGGGACTTATCGCCGCAATCGTGGCGTTATATGCTTGAGTTGAACGAGCAGTATACGGCCGAGCAATATCCTGCATCAAAACAAAGTCGTCACCGATAAATGGGGCAAACGGTACCACACTTTCTTCTAAAATTTCGCTTATATAACGAGCTGCAGTTAGACTTTCTCCATCGATAACCACCATGTCCGTACGAGCTCCCAAACATATCACCTTCCCAAACCATTATTGATCCTCCACTTCAATTTTTTTCTGATTATATCGTTCTCCTTTGCGTCTATATATTCGTAGCCTTCCGTCAGCTAGATTTGAAAGAATTCTGCATTTATCATTAAACAATATTTTACCCCATTGGTCTGTGGTCCAAACTCGATGTCCCCGAGCAAAAGTTAGTATGTACCTTAAGTTTTGGAGCCTTGGCGGGCACGAACGAACCAAACCAACTTCTTTGAATCTTCTTCGTACGCTCACTTACTGTGACACCTCTAACTCAAGCTCCTTTCTGGCTTGAACGGCTGTTAGACGTGGGTTCCTACGTACGCGAAGCTGAATAAAAAGATAATGCTTGCTCGAAATACGTCTTTTTCTGCCTTGTCCCGGTCTTCTCACAAAGCATTAGTCTCCCTGAATCGTTGGATACTGCGATAAATTATTGAAATAGGTCGGCGAAGAATTCTTGAGATCAGTCTTTGGTTTGAACATTTCTCGTCATCTGAAGTGGTCTGGCAAGCTCAGTCGGGCAATTAAGTCGGGCATAATGAAGTCCTTACAGAATGATTAAAGAAAAACAAATGAAATTGAATTTTATTGAAAATTTTAGGATATTTTGAACTAAAACCATAAAATGATGATTAAGGGAAATGAGCTCGAAATGATGGTACGAATGAAATTAAACAGTCGTTTATGGTATTTTCTCAATTTGTAATATTTTTTGCTAAAACAAAACGAATTAACAACCAGCCAGTAATGTTACACAAAATAGTATTTCGATTTTTTTTTGATGTTCTTCTAAATTTGCTGGTGTGTGTGTATAGCAGGCAGGACACACTAGTTGAAGACCTTAGGTTTATTCACGTAGGAAGCTGGTAACCAGCGTTTTTAAATGTATCTTAAACTATGTATTTTTACACTAAGGTCTTTTTTATTAAGTTAAGGTTACAAAATACTATTTACTTAGCTTTTATGAGATTAATTAAAATACTGGCCCTATTGCGATCATGTCGCCATTTTGTATTGATAAAAGTGATAGTTGAACTCGCGTGGTGAGGGTTCCATACAATGAATATGTTATCTACCATGTTTTTTTATGCCAAGATAATTTATGCCAAGAACAAACTTAACGTTGTAGTTGAAAAACATGTTCTCCCATACATTCCAATTGCAAATGTAAGTTTGTACGCAAAATATTGAGAGATTTACCATGTTATTTTAACACCATAGTCTGCGTATAGGTTTTCCTGTAATCTGTAAAGAACTATTTTCTATATTTTTTTAATTTTAGGCTTAGTAGTTTCTGAGATAGGGGGGGGGGGGACTTTTATTTTTTTAAATAAAGTTATAAAAAATATATATTTGAGACCCTCACAAACCCTCGCCAGTGAGAAATACATGCCTAATAGGTAGATAGGTAGTTGAGGGCGAATTGTTTTCTTCTTCAACTAGTTTGAGTCATTCGATGACCATTTTCATTGATTGAAATCGTCCAAAACGGGCATTCGCCTTTAACAAAAACAACGTATTTTCCCGCTGTTATCACACATTACTCACCAGTAAAAGGCAATTGCTACATACCATCACGTACTCTATTTATTAATGAGTCGTGAAACTTAACTACTGCTCCTTAACAGCAATCGAGTTGTTTGTTCGCGAGGATGTACCAGTGGCCTCTGATCTGTGAACCAGCGCAGGAGACAGGGTCACGTAGCCGTCGTGGCGACAGGACATTAACGAATTATATCAATTAACCGTTTGTCACAGGATTTCATGAATCAGCTTTACATAAGTAGGTACTGTAGAGTCTTTAACCTGTATCGTTTTAACATGCGACCTCCGCGAGTCCGTTATAATTTGATGGCATAATTACGAGACAAACATTAATTTGTATTTAAAATGCGGGCACTGACTGGACATGTCCACTCAAATCTGTGTGGTTCTTTCATCAAGATCATTTCACACACTAACCTACGAGTACATGGTCCTCAAATAATCTGACAAAGATTATGTCTGGATTGTTATATACACATTGTTGAATATTATTTATGCAATGACATGAATATCTACTCTGTGAAGTATTATATTATTTTAATTATTGTAAATGTGAAGACTATGTGGGTGATTGTTTAATTTTGTTTTTTTTTTCTCAGTTAGTTTCTAACATGATCTGGTTTCTTTGGTATTGTTCGTTGAATCGTTGAGCTCCTTAAGTTCTGAGTTGAGCTGTACGACTACTGACAAATGCGTGCACTGACTGGACAGGTCCACGCAATCTGTGTGGTTCTTTCATCAAAACACCATTTCAGACAACAATCTACATGGTCTTTCATTGGTCTTCACATGATCTGACCAAGATTATGTCTGGACTTTAAAAGAGACTGTGACCTCTGATTTTGTTTCGGCCTTTATTCTCAGAGTAGTCAGATAGGAAACGCCGACCTTATCTAGTTCAAAAAATATGCCTGACCTGTAAAAGTGTTTGTACAAACCTACTTACAGAAATAAAATCATATATCCTTTATGAATAGAACGAAAATGAGAGGAGTTGGCTGAAGGGCTGACATGGCGTATGTCATGATGTAAATACGTAAAACGATTCTGTAATAATTATTTATTTTATCTGAAAGATATACGTTTTATTGAAGTACCTCTCCCACAGTACCTATCTGACAAATTATGCGGTGGATTCAGCAGTAGGTTTAATTAGATATAGACTACTTTGAAAGAGATGGATTGATAGGATACAATGGTGCCGATTCCCTTGTTCACAAACTAAACTAAAGTTAAGTTCAGTCTATCTTTTTCTTTCTATTTCATCAAGAAGAGGACGGAAGATAAATTTTAGTTTAGTCCTGTCAAATGAATCAGTGCCTGTCACTACTCCATACAAGTTTAGACGTGATTAAAAACTTGCCTACTAAAATTACGTCAATTTACGTCAAGCGCTGATTAATTTGACAGGACTAAACTAAAATTTATCGTTTGTCCTTTTCATAATGAAATAGAAAGAAAAAGATGCACTGAACTTAAATTTAGTTTAGTTTGTGAACAAGGGAATCGGCACCAATATCGAATTAAATTAGCTGGTCGTCACTGTAGATTCCGAATAGTGGTCTCATACGAGGTTTTCCGCAGTGATTGTTGTCCGTCAAATCTATCCTTTTGGACTAAAGCCAAACTTGCAGAAACCACTAGAGAGAGTTGAGAGTGTTGGATGTATTGTAATCTAGGTGGATAAAGTCTAGTCGACAAAAAGGTGCATATTACGAAGCACTAGATTGGAAACCTACAATTTAGGCACAGGTGGTTGCTATGCTAACCCATGTGTACCTGTGCAATACATATTAATAACTTTGCATCTCAAAGAAATTTTATTTGTATTCTATTTATTAGGGAAAATAAAAACATTTGTGAGTATAAGCCACAACATTTTCCACATATTAAACCTTTTTTTCAAAAAAACGCTACAGGGTAAAAACTAACTTTGGAACTGTACTTTAGTTTTTTGCCACCGAATTTTTTTTTAGATCAAAATTTAAGTTATTTTTCACTTTGTAGTGTTTGTTTTGGAAGTCGGTTATTTTTTTTTAGTACCTAAAAAGTTTTTTTATTTTTCTCTTTTTAGTTAAGTAAAGTAAGTCACAATAGCCTAATGTCAACTGTTCATCACCTTTTGCAAAATATTGCGTTTCCCCATGCAGGAACGTTAATTGTTGATGAGGTAATAACTAGGAGAATAGGAGCTGATGGTGAAGTCACCATCAGCTCCACTTGACCATATGCACTATGACGAGCATAAATTGCATAGCAACCATATTAAAGTACCTAATCGAATCGCCACCTGTGAAATACTTATTATTAAGGAGTTCCGGTAGGCATCTGTGTTCTTCATCATCAGTTCACTTCACCAAATGGTGCTTTCCGAGAGCACGAGTAACTTTAGAAAATACGCAAATCGCTATAGGTGTGCCTATAAAATCTGAGGATTTCCCTCGATTTCCATTGGATCAGATTCTGACGGGGTGACAATGGCAACACGAGAGCACACCCTTTCAAACAAAAAAGTATTTTCAAAATTGGTCCACAATAATGACGGAGACATCGGTGAACATAAAGGTAAGCTGAACAAACTACGTAGTTTTATTATGACGGCTTCTTACAAATATATACAATCTTGTTTGTTCTTGGCAAATGTTTCTGATAGTTAAAACAGAGATTGAATATTTTGCTGAAGGGCTACAAACTACGTCATCTTTGTATTGATTTTTTGTTTTTGTTGATTTTTCCAAAAAGCGCTGAATCGATTTCGATAAAATTTATACGGGATCACATCTGAAGTATGGCCTACCAATCAAAAAAAGAATAATCAAAATCAGTTCAGAATTGGCGGAGTAATCGCGTAACAAACATACAGTTCTGCTTGAGCATAGTTTTTGACGTTTCTTTTTGTTGTTGGTATAGTGGTGTGCTGCTGACATACATACATACGCCTAATAATTTAATGTTTTAGCGTTGTGTAAATTATTTTTGCATACTATTGTACTTATAGATTTTTTTTTAATTGAATAGACAGGGGGGTAACCATCACCTCTTATAGCAGTATTATTATAATATTACTTCACAGTGGGAAAGTGATGGAGCTATACAGGACTTATAGCTCCATCTCTTTCTCACGCGGGCGTTTTGGAGGACCGTCTTATGTAATTTTGACGTTAGAAAAGTGCTGATTCTCAACCTATTTTGAATAAATGACTTTTGATTAGATTTGATTTGACAGTTGGATTGAGAACCTCCTCCATTTTAGGGTTCCGTAGTAAACAAGGAACCCTTATTGTTTCGCCATGTCCGTCTGTCTGTCTGTCTGTCTGTCTGTCTGTCCCCACTGTAGCTCAGAAACGTTTAGTACTAGAAAGCTGTAATTTGGCATAGTGTAGAATTATTAATTCTACAATATCTTTTTTTCTATTGATCCTTTTTAAAATCACCTCATGTTCAACCGTATTCGCTAGTTCGGACCTTTCATCATTTTTTACTTATTTCGGAATGTTCGAATATTTATTTTAAAAATTACCTATTTTTGATGATTTGTGCTCAGTCTTACCATCTGACTAAATGTGGTGACGATTACAAGGTGTAATTTAGATGTGATGTGCAGTCAGGAGTCTGTACTTTTGATTTAAGACATTTTATCTCAAGGGACTGGTATGCAATTTTTTCTTATTTCTTATCCCATTCACTTCATATCTTCAGAAATGTGGCTTGGTGACTTATTCGCTTCTGCTTTGTTCTAGAAAGAAGTCCCATCAAGCCAGGCTTTTTTTTCTGGTTTATTATTCCCCTATTCAACCTACCAAGTGTCTTTTGGAACGAATTTACTGAACTTCTGCTAAGCTGACCGATCGGAGGACGTAGTTCCAGCAGCTATTCGCCGGACTTTCGGTAACCCGAGGTGATCCGGCGAAGTCTACGCCACATTCGCTTCAGGAATGCTACCAGCTAACTACTAATATGTGAACTAAAATATGTGAACTGAATTTTGAACCTCTTGTTTTAAATTGCACGTCAGATTTTAGATTGCCTGTTTCTGTTAAGGTCAGGACCACGAATAAGGTTTACAGCTTAGCACCACTTTTTTGCAGTAACGAAATATAAAAACCATCAATCATTCAAGCGCTTTCAATGATTTTAGGGACAATTATTAAACATAGTTCTAGTTCGAGTGTTCTAAGTTTTAATTCTGTAATGTAAAACTATTTTTTTAAACTATTTCAGTCATGGGGAATTTTTTAACGTGTAATTTTTTATTTAATCTGCGATCCATATTTTTGTATTTTTTTGTTTTGGATTCTTGTGTTTTTTTACATTATTTACTAAATTATATGTGTAAAATGTCGCGAGTGTTTCTACACACGCTACAATAGGTAAACATATAAATCACGCCAACAAGTGGTAAAATAAAACCTTGACATTTTTTTATTTATTGTATCTCCCCCCTATCCCGTAAACGTAATGTGGGGATGATATTTTTCTCTCGTCTATCCCATGGTGTGGGGTATCGTTGGATAGGTCAAAAATATTGCGGGTCTGTTAACACCATTTTCAATTCAAGGATCCGGTTGCGTAATATTAAGCTTTAAAGTGCCTGCCTGACTGCAAAATTCTTGTTTGTGGAGATGTGAAAAAAATCATGGCAGTGGTACCTACATATAATGAACTAGGAAAACTATCACAGCTTTACAAGTTAACGAGTAACAGTCGACTTAAATTTGCAGTTGGAGAATTGACCGTGACGTATATCGATGTATGCGAGAACATGTTTTTCAACTACAATAATAAGTTTGTTTTTGGGATAAATTCATCCCAAGTAATCCCAACTACGGAACCCTTCATTGTACTTGGCCAGTTTTTTTGAAGTCGGTTAATAAAGAAAAGTTATAAAACTAATGCGATGTGCGCTTACAATTGGATAGGTATAATTAAAGGATATGGACCCAATAAAAGTCAAGAGTAGTCTTCTCAATGTCCTATCTACGTAAAATTATATTAATAAATTCGGCCACAGTGTAAGCTTCAAACCAATTTCTGCCTCGATGTTTGGCTAGGCTCAATTTCTTCAGCTTCCCTATTATTGAAATCAATCTCTCTAAAGGACGAGTAACCTTGAAGAATGATACCCATTGTAATGTAATACTTACTTACGTTTATTTCCTTGTCTACGTTTTTATTTTATAAGTACCCTGAATTAATAAGAAGGGACGTTATGCTAAGAAAGTGCAATAAGTCAATTTATCAAGCTGAATGATTTTCAATGCAGTGATGAGTCATTCAAAGTTTGATTTCCAAAAAAGTCAAAAACTGCACCACTTCTAAATAGCATGGTATTTTTTAAAATCAAAAACAACCAATACTAAAAAAATGTAAATCGTTTAATTTCAAGCAGCTGTTTTTCAAAACAAACTTATTTTTAAACTACAAGTGGAAGTTTTTTTTTTTTAACTTCAGCTTATTTTGAACCTAATGTTTTGAAAACAATTAAAAACATTATAATAAATAAAACATTTTATGCAAAAATAAATACTCTTGTCGTCAAAGATCATCATATCTCTCACACAGTATTATCTAATTAATATTAACCGGACACAAGAAATTATAAATGTGACTTATACGTGGTCTCATCTCCGGGGCCGGTGGTCGTGAATTAGTCGTAATTAGTTTACTTCCCACTCCTATCGCGAGCCCGCACCAGTCACACGTTGTGGCCACAACCTTACTATCACGCAACGACACACATCGAATACCAAAAAACAACTAGAAATGTACCGAAACGTGGTCGTTTTAATTGTTTTGTGGGCCACAGCCGAGTGCGCAAACTACCAACGATACGCCGAACCTGGTGATGCAAGATATTCTACATCCTCCAGCTGGAGTAGCAGTTATACCACCGCAGCGAATCCATACAATCAAAATCAATACCCATACAAATCCGCTAGCTACGGGAGCGACATGTCAAACTTTCCTGAAGTGACCAGGTACCCCAACTATAGTCCTGGGATCTCGACGAACAAGTACAACTCCTATACTACTCAAAGATCGAACCAGTTCTACCCTCCAGGCGGAGACAATACCCAGAGATATGGAGATACTTACAGGCAAGGGTACGACCAAGGATATGGACAGGCTGGACAGGGCTACGGCACTGGCTACAGTTCTTACGAGGTGCCGTTCATGAAGAATATAAGGGACTACTGCGTGAACCGGTCGCCGCAGCAGGGCATCTGGGTGGACAGCCTGATGGGCATGTGGTATGGCGTGGAGTTCGTCCAGCATTTAGCCGGTGATTCCAGGATCGACTACGCAAGAACATGTATCGTAATTCACATTTCGGAACCTATAGATCAGGTTAGTTTTATTTCAAAATCTAGCACGAATAAAAAAACAAAATCTTTGAAGAAATTTACATATTGTTTACTTATTACTGTATGAAAAATTGAACATAATAATAACATAGTTCTGATCGGTAGGAAGGAACAACGAACGTGAATTAATCACCAAAACAATGATTTTATCTCTTATTATTATACTATATTTCGCCCATCTTTAAACTAATTTGATAGAATTTAAATTGATTTAGTTATATTGTAACTTCTTTCTGAGAGCAACATAATATTCTAATAATAAAGACTAAGTATTTTATCGTGCCTAATAGTCAGAATTGTGAATAAGAAAATCATTAAAATATAACTAAGTTTACTTAAGTATTGTGTCCTATGATAAATAATTAAGTAATTTAGGTATTTGTTCCCCAAACTTTAAACTCCAACATGTCAACATGATGTGTTTTCGCACAAGGTAAAACGAAAACTATATAACTTATTGAAATTATAGTTAGATAGAAATTTGCAGAAAAATACGGTGAGTTTTATGGCATTTAAACCCATTTTGACCATTTTTGGACTTAGTGAGTTTTCGTTCTACGGGACGATATTTTTAGTACCTACGTCTTTTTCACCTTAAATAAATTAATAAGTGCAATAGTAGGTAACATACTGTAAAGTTTTATAGATCACTAAAACAGTCAGAAGAATTTTAATTACAAAACAGAAACAAAGATTGTAATTGAAGCTTTCTATTGAAAAAGCATAAACACTGTTCACAGCTGGACCAATTGACGGTCCGTCAATTAGTGACGTTCCCGCACATTTAAACGATTGTTGTGACAAATACGACCCAGCTCTATTACTCCTTGCCATAGACCCACAAATACTCTACACAAGCCAAAAACGCCCACTGCTGGACAACGGGAGTCTTACTGCTTTGGCCACTGATCACCGTGCTTGGGAAATCGGAATTGGTGATTCTAATTATAGTATAATCACTCACCTGGTGGCCCTTTTCCTAATTTGTGGCCATCCAGCATATCTGCTTCTTCCATATGTATTATCTCCATCAGCGATCTTCTCAACAAGTATTCAGCTATTCAGCTCCTTTCTCGCCATAATTATGTCATCAATATATCACTATCGCAAAATATAATGCTTGTGCCTATCAGTCACCTGATGCTGATCCTGACCTTGCGGCACCACCGTGAAAATACTGTTGTTTAAATGTATGTAAAAATACAAATAAAATGCCGTTAATTCCGAAGCTGAGATAACTCTGCTGTATTTAAAGTTCACGGGTACATTAAGATAGCTTTATTAACACGCACTACTAGCTGGAATTTCATTATCAGTACTGATACTATAAAGAGGAAAACCCAGGACCCCGGGTCAATGTGGATGCGTTGTATCGATAGATTTGTTTTAAAGATGACATCACTCTCTATTACGGTGGTGCTAAGTAATAACAGCCGCACGGGTCGATCGATCAGGTTAAGCTACGCTTGCCGTGGTTGCTCTGTGGTTGGGTGATCTTTACATACCGAGACCCCTCCGTGCCTCGGAAAGTACATTAAGCCGTTGATCCCGGCTGTTATTTGTAGATCTTTGCCTGTTGTTACGGGTCGTCAGAAGCCCGAATCTCTGACAGCCAGTCTTACTAAGGGGTATCGTGTTACTTGAATTTATTTGAATTTGGTTGTGGAGGTCAGATAGGCAGTCGATCCATGTAAAATACTGGTATTCATCTGCATCTAGTTAGACTGGAAGCCCGACATAGTTGGGAAAAGGCAGATGACGATGATCAGTTTCTATAACGACCCATATAAAGATTTTTAACGTAATTGAAGATCTAAAAATCCTTTGAGTTTTCGGAAGTCGGATGACTTATAAATGCAATAGAAAATCCTAACATTAAACATGGAAAAAACCTAGAAAATCAGAAAGTCCTAGTAAGTAGTTGCGACTCTATAAAAATAATTTATATATTTATTTTTTAGTTTATATTTCAAAATAATTATTGTTATCTCGGTAATCTGCATATGTAATGTTACGGAATCGTTTTCCCAAAATATGTGAATGTTTCTACAATATTCCCTTAGCTAAATGTAGCATCGCTATGTCAACCTTTGTCTGTTGTCAAGTACCTGCCGGTCAATTCTGTACAAATCTCACCGTGAAGCCTTAGGTGAAGTGAACGTGAAGTGAGCTCTAATTCCACCTTATGCTGGGGATGACACTATTGACAGCTCACTTTAAACTCACTTCACTTAAGTTTTCACGGTGTTATTATTACAGAATAGCACTGCTGCTCAGTGGTCACACGAGTACAGCTACACCTTATTATTATTAATAAGGTGTAGCTGTACAGCTACACCTTATTATTATTAATAAGGTGTAGCTGTACTCGTAAAATTTCACAACATTATTGTTGTGAAATTTTCATTCACGGCGAGGAAAATCTTGTTTACGTTGTTTTACTTCGTGGGATTACCTATCTACAGCACGGCCGGCCAACTCTGTCCGTATAAAAGCGTCGGTACAACTTTGATAACATCAAGCCGCGTGAGTCAGGCGCGCGCGCTACTTCGCCTCAGTCGGCTACGATCTTTTATAAGCGCAATATTTATTCGCGAGAGCAATACCTCGAGTTATAGTCTCGCTCGAGATATTCGAATTTTAAATTACACAGACGGAAGTTTGATGTCAGAAAAGTCGAGTGAGTGTAGTGTGAATACGAGAATCCGTAACCTAAGACAATGGAGTTATTTTATCGAGTTTTACCTTGGTTGTTGCTTCTGTTGACATCGCTAGCTGCTGAAGAATTCTTAATTTATGACTTCGACCTTGACTCGAACCATACTGAAACCAGTTCGAGTGGAATTTACAATGCAACTAGTGTGATATGTGTTCGTGAACACTTGTACGACAAGCTGGACATTAAGGAAGTGTTGGGCAAGTGGAAGGTGCGCGAGCTGTACGTGCATCTGAGCAAGGAAGGCGTCAACGAGTACAAAAGCTGTCCCGATGTCACCATCTGGGAAGAAGACCGTTTCCCCACTACCACGTTTGGGGTAGGTTTATTGATTTTCAATATGCAATTTGGCAATTTGAGACGCCAAAATTAGATTGTGACTAACAAAATTGTGGCAGCTGAAAACACTGGTACTCTGCATGAAGTATTATTTTCTCAATAGTTGCTGACCATTTAGATTAGAAACATTGACATAATCTCGAGTATTTCCTGAGCTACACAGTGACGTCATAATTATTAGGCTTTAGTTAAACAAGTACGTATAAGTGAACAGTTAGGTCTGGAACTATTAACTTTATTTATATTTAAGTTGATGTGCATGTGGTTCATATAGCATTTGATGATTGTATTGTGTAACTCCTTCAATTGAGCAAATTTCATTGTATTATGTTTATGTCTGTTGGACAGTAAGAGTTCCTTAATGATTTTCTAACATGTGTGTCTGATTAATCTGATCTCTATGTTGCTACAGTAATAAGACTGAAAATAGAATTTGCCTACCTGTATTAGGAGAAGGTTGAATATTTTCTGTTAGGTAGAGTGTTGTGATAGACGTTAATAGATATACGTATGTACTCGTATGTATTATGATTATTGACTGCTTAAATACCTAGTATTTTTTGTACTTACTTAATTTGGGTTAGTGTTACGAAAACATTTGGTCATATTTTATATTATTTTTTGAAGAGCCTAAAGCGTAGCATAGAGAGAGTTAAATCTTGTATTGTACTTATTGTTTACCAATGCAACTTACTTATTGTACATTTAATAAAATTCAAAATATTGTATTTGTTACTCAAAGTTTGTACAAATTAAAAACGTATAGGCACATCCAATTGAATCAGAAGCACCTTGAATCGATATTAGTCCTTATTGCGTATGCGTCGATTCATCATAATTTTATAGGCAATTAAAACTGGAAACAATGACAAAACTTTTCTTAAATTGGCTGTCTCTGAGGCTCACACTCACACGTGTACCTCCTATACGTAATTTACTGCCTACATTAAAGATAAGACAGATAACTTTAAGATGAACGTACCTATATACTTTCATCTTCAAGCTTACAAAATGGAGCCTTTCCCTGGGTCGGTATACAGTCCCTCAGCAGGTTTAGCACGAGAACCGTAGAGAAGCGTTTTGTCGACGGAAGAATAGACAAATATGACGTTTCCGTGTAGACAGTCGTCAGTTTTCTACCGAGAAGAGTAATGAAATGTAGATAAGCTATTTTTATTATTCTTCAGTAGGTTAGAAATAGAAAGCGTCATGCTAAGTTTGCTGTTATTTGTTTAGACGGGAAAGGAACCAGCACAAAAATGGCAGAAAGAGTCACTTATCAGAAAGAGTCACAAATCTATTTATTTTGAGTGGAAATAAAGACCTTAAATTATGGCAATAAAGTAACAGCAGCCGCACGGGTCGATCGATCAGGTTAAGCAACGCTAACCGCGTTTAATGCCTGGATGGTTGACCACATTTACATACCAAGTCAATTCCGCGCCTCAGAAAGCACGTTAAGCCGTTGGTCCCGGCGTCATTCAAAACTCAAACTCAAAGCATTTATTTCAAATAAACCAATTACAGGCTCTTTTGAATTGTCAAGGGTTCGGTCAGTCAGTCAGAAAGATAAAGCTAGTTGCCCATTCCAAAGCGTAGTAGGTACCTATGGAGAAGAACGGGCAAGAAACTCCACGGACACTCTTTTAAATCAACGTATTATGTTTACAAAATATTGTTTACATCATTCATTTTGAAATTATACGTGTGAGAACGATGCAAAACGTAAATTAAATAATAAAAATGTTACAACAAAAAAAAAAGCAATTCAAAAATTAAAATTAAAATAAGCCGTGGCAGCTAAGAGATGACCAGTCTCTACTGACGGCGCCCGTTAACGAACATGACGCGTGGATCATCACCATTCAGCTCAACCATTTTGAAGGGAGCTAAATGATCCAACACACGCGCCACCATCAGCGAGACATTAGAGTGAGCACGACATACTCCCAGCCGCCAGGGAACATTCAAGTCAATGAAAGACGTATCCAGTAAATGGCAGCTTTATAGTACATAGTACTCACATAACAATGTGCTGTGCAGCTATACAATACTAAGAGATTGAATTTATACAATGCAAAGAGAGTTTTTAAAATCTTCAGCAGCTCCAACACTATTTTCAATACCTGATCAATTAGTTTTTGCGCCCTTGTGGAGCAGGACCAGCGTTGAGCCAAGCATTTTTATCAGCAATGTAATCCCCCATTTATAAAATGCTTAAACAAAATTTAAATCTAGTATAAAACGCACACTATGCAGTAGTGTGCGTTTTATACTAGATTTAAATTTTGTTTCATTCAGTTGAAGTATGTGGGGAGGTATTTTATTGTAACATTTTAAACAGTACCCCATGAAAGATGAGTCTACTTTAGCCAGCCTGCCTATTTCTAGTGATAAAATTGTGTCTTTCACCTCTTTTACTAAAAAGATGTAGATTTTTCCTTACGTACATGATGTTTTCATAGATATATTGACAAGGTACCGTCATGAAGTTAATTTCTTTAAACAGTTCCCTTAGAGAGTCGCACCTGCGGAGGCCATATTCTTTTTCTCTGATGGCTCTTTTCTGCAGAATAAAAATAGTCTGCAGCCCGTCCCCATAGTAAAATACCGTACGACATAATACTATGAAAGTAACTAAAATATACTAGCCGTGCGGTATCTACATCAGTAAATTGACGGATTTTTCTCACAGCATATGCTGCTGAACTTAGCCGTCCTGCAAAGGAAGTTAAATGAGGCCCCCATTGAAGCCTTGGGTCGAGCGTAATCCCCAGGAAAACAGTTTTATCGACGAATTCTAATTTCTCTAGATTCAATACTATCTCACAAATACTACTTTGACATTTGGTAAAGAAAATCTTACGCACTTAGTTTTTTTTCCATTTAATACTAAATTATTAGCAGTGAACCAATTTTGGACCTGCAATAGGGCGTTATTTACGTCGTCAAAATTTGATGCATGTCTATTAATTTTAAAAATTAAGGAAGTTTCGTCAGCAAATAACACCATTTGTGGTTGGGTTTTTAACATGTGGGGTAGATCATTAATATATACTAAAAAGAGGAAAGGACCCAATATATAGCCTTGTGGTACACCCATTTCTACTTTTAAGCCGAGTGAATTGACACCATTTATTTGAACTTGCTGCTGTCTATCACATAAATAAGATTTTACTAAACTGAGCGCAAGGTCTCCAAGTCCGTAATGCTTAAGTTTCAAGAGTATTGTTTCGTGGTCGACGCAATCAAATGCCTTGGAGAGGTCACAGAATATTCCTATTGCGTCTTGGACCTCTTTCGTGGAGTTTCTTGCCGGCTCTTCTCCATAGGAAACGATCAATTGGAACCGTGCACCTAGCTTCTGACGTTTCATAAGTGCCCATGTAGGTTTATGTGAAATAAAAATATTTTGATTTTGATTTTCCACGTCGTAAATATGTGTTTTAATAAGGTGACACCGGCGTCAGTCATACAACGTCAACAACAACAACAAATCTTACACGATCAACAGTATGGCTTTACCAAGAAAGCCATACTGTTGATCGTGTAAGATTTTATTGGTGTTAAAATGATTGAGCATTTGATTAAGCATTACCCTTTCAAACCTCTTGCTGAAAACCGGCAACACGGATACGGGTTTATAATTATTGGCCCGGGATCAAGGATCCGGGAAGACTCCTAGATCAACACACAAATTAAATAATAATTTAAAATTACAGGTTTCTAGTACTAAGCGTCTCTAAACTACTATAGAATTAAGAATACTTGTTCATAATAGGTAAGTAGGCAAGATATACCTCAGTAAAAAGAAAAAATTAACTAAAGACGAATACTGACAGTCTTGTCTGACATTTTGATGTAAACGAGACTGAATTCCTCGAAGAAGTAGGTCAGAAGAGGTGAACATGGACATTATGCCTGCGTGCATGTGTCTCACTCGGGTCATAAATGCAAACTTACTAAACTATGAAATTCTACTATTGTTTTTGTTAGAAAATCAAATAAGACAAAGCAGTAGTCCACGAAATTAAAATTTTCTTAAGTTTTTTGCAATTTGCAGGATAGTGTCAGGTTCCATCGGGACCGTAGCAAATATAATATGTATATACAGAATTATAATCATTAGAATCATTAATACACACACACCATTACATCTCTCTGTAATATAATCTGTGTAATACATATTCTTATGTTTTATCGAAATATTCTTGTGGAACAAATGTAACTTAGAGAGATGTATTAATGATTCTAATTATTATAATTCTGTAAATACGCATTTGTTATGGTCGTTAATCATATTTTGATCAAGATACAAGCTGACACTAATCTGTAAATTGCAAAAAAAACGTAAGAAAATTTTAATTTCGCGGGCTACCACTGCGGATTCACCTTGCAAATAGGATATCGGAATCACTTCTACGGGTCATATAAAAAAAATAAGCTAGATGGAGTCGACATTTCCTATCTGACTACCCCTCAGAAGAAATAGCGAAACAAACTTAAGGGCCAAAGCCCAGACATTTCAGACATGGATCTACATGGTCATATTCATTTAATTTTATATATAATATTCAGCAACGTCCATATGTATATAAAGTTATATATAATGATGATTTTGCATAATAATAAAATGTCAAGTTTAACAATTTTATCACAAGGCTTAGCAGAGCGAACAGCTCAATCCCAAGCTTTTTAGTCTTCTAAATAATCAGAAATTTTATAGTTCCCTTTCTTACAAAGTTTGGTTTTAATACAGCTTTTAAATCGTTTAATGGGTAAGTTTTGAATATCAACAGGAAAAGTTGTTGTAAAAGTGTTTACATTGACCCATAAACGAGTTGACTACTCTGTGCAGGCGAGTGTGAGGTACAGCCTAGATTATGGTTATATTTTTGTGTGCATACATAAGATTATCAAATATGGGAACTTTTTCGATCTAGGTTGTACATGGTTCGAACAGCCCTTTTCTGTAAAAGAAAGACAGTATTAATGTCAGCACAGGTCCCCTAGAGAAGAATCCCATATGACATAAGACTATGGAAATAATTAAAATAAACAATTCCGGCCGTATCTACATCAGTTATCTGTCGATTTTTTTTAACAGCATAGGCAGCCCAACTAAGCCTTCCTGACAGGAGCCGCTTCGATGCAGCGCCCAATCTAGGGGGTCCAAACGCCTCCTGCCGGAGGCTCTACGCGGGGGTCGTGCGGTCCATGGCCCTATACGGGGCTCCTGTATGGGCGCGCTCTCTGGCGCTGCGGCCAGCCCGCCGGTTGAGCGCGGCCCAAAGGGTCATGGCCATCCGGATGGTCCGAGGATACCGCACGGTCTCCTGTGAGGCAGCGAGCCTCCTTGCCGGATTGCCGCCATGGGATCTGGAGGCAAAAGTCCTCGCGCACGTATGGGAGTGGCGCGAGGAGGCGAAACGCCGGGGCGTAAGTCCGCTGCCGCGAGAAATCGCGGCACAGCGGACGGAGCTCCGGCGGGATCTCATGGCGTCATGGAAAGTACGGTTGTCGCAACCCAGTGCTGGGCACGCCACGATGCGGCGATAAGTCCCCTCTTTGAGGAGTGGCTGGAGAGGCGCCACGGCGTCCTCACCTTCCGCCTGACACAGGTCCTCACCGGACACGGCAGCTTCGGGAGGTTCCTGTGTCGGATAAGGCGGGAGGAAACGTCCGGGTGTCACCACTGTGTGGATCGCCCGGAGGACACGGTGGAGCATACGGTGGAGGTCTGCCCGGCTTGGGCAGAGCACCGCCGTGTCCTCTTGGAGGCGATCGGCGGCAGAGACCTCTCGCGTCCGGCCCTGGTTCAGGCCATGGTACGGAGCGAGAGGGCATGGGCAGCCGTCACCTCCTTCTGCGAAGCAGTAATGCTCGCGAAGGAGGAGGCGGGACGGTTGAGGGAAAGGCAAGTTTCGCGCCCTCTCGCCCCTAGCCGCCGCAGGAGACGCCCAGGGCGTCGGGAATCCCGGGCGGATTTCCGGCCACCGTAGGCGCGGGCTTGCGGACGGTGAGCAATGGGTAGCTCACCGTCCGGTAAGGACCAGGCCCGGGTCGACGGCGCGTTGTATTCCACGCGCGCCTCAAAGAGATGTCGTCAGCACATAGTAGGGGTCCACTAGGGCCGATGCCTGCCGGGGTCGCGGGAAGGTACTTATGGGTCACCGAGGCCCCCGCAACACAGGCAACAAGAAGGAATACGGGTGGGTTTTAGTCAGTAAGAGTCTGACACACCCTCCCGCTCCGCCCAGAGCGGGAGAAGTTATTTGATGATTTCCCACCCAAAAAAAAAAAGCCTTCCTGACAATTGTTTTATGTGTGGGCCACATCGTAATTTACCGTCAGTAGTTTTTCCAAGAAAACTGTCGACTCAACAGGGTCCAACTCCATTCCATTAAGTTGAACATTGGTAATGAGCTACCTGACATTTGGCGTTGAAATTTGAACGAGCTTAGTCGTGGTTCGTTCAGGAGAAGATTCTTTACATTAAAGCAATAGACAACTTTAGAGTTGTTCAAAGTTGACTAGCTGACGTTTGATTTTGAAAATGAGGGAAGTGACTGCGAATAATACAATTTTGTGATTATTTCTTATGTGATAAGGTAAGTCATTTATATAAATTTGAACCCTGCGGAACACCCATAGTACCGCAGATCATACTGATCTCTTGCCATTAATATCAATCCTCTGAATTCTGTTGTTCAGATCAAAAGTCAGAAGGTTGAGTGTATCATGATGTACGCAATCGAAGGCCTTAGACAAGTCGCAGAAAATGCCAAGAGCATCCTGCGACTCCTCCCAGGCCTCGAATATGCTCTTCAGTAATTTGTAAAGCCAAACTGTTTCAGATGAAGTAAATTGTGTGTATTGAAATCTTTTGTTTTAAAATTATTTTTTTCAAAGATTTTGCTCAATTAGGTAATATCAAAATAGGCCGAAAATTCGTGGGATCTGTTGTGCTGACAGATTTGAACAGTGGAATCATTTCGCTAAGTTTCATCAGATCGGGAAAGACACCAGATGCAATACAAGAGTTTGAAAACAATTGCTAAAATGATAACATCGATTATTGAAGACATTGTATATACTGATAATCCCCAAAGGACAAACGTTTTTTTTTTTATAAGAAGATATTAAGAAGTCTTTATCGCTAACAACTGTAAATTCAAAGTGTTTATCACATTCTTTTAGTATTGAGTAAGCAGAAGTGGAGGACGACGATGACAGAGTTTTGGTGGTTAAATTTGGGAATATTAGTGAATAAATTTTCAAACTCAGTTGCCACTTCCACATCTGCCTTAATATCTACATTATTGATTTTTAGATGGAAGTCACGATCCCGTACTGTCGTTCTTCCCGTTTCAGAATTAATAATATTCCAAGTTATTTTAATTTTATTTCCAAAGATTTAATTTTATTTTCAAAATGGCTTTTGCTAAGGAACAGGCTCTTTTAAAAGTTTTAGAATAATTCTTTAAAAGTTTCATCATGGTTATTATGTTTTTTCATGATACAACTCATATTTAAACATCAGCCTACTTTTGTAAATATCTGGTGTTGCCCAATCACTAAATATCAAACGCGATCAAAACAAGCAATGTTTTTGAAGAAAATACTTTCCTAAATTTAGAATGTTATTAGACTTTAATCCTATTGGCTACTTTACTATAGTCATGCGAAGTCCATAATGAATTCATTCTAACTAACGCACTAACATTACATTAGGTATAACTTCTGAATATATCGTCTGTGTAGATGTCATGTATGGGTTTAATATAAAATGTTTAAAGATTAATGTTCAATCATTCTGTTCAATGTTCAATGAACTTCTCCGTAACATTATTTGGTTAAATTATTACCATACTCAAAAATATACAAATAGATAAGTGTTATTATTAGTAAGAGACTACATTTTTAGAATATACGAGTATTAGCATAACCTTCAAAGTGTAGATGAATGCATTTAAAACATTTAATAATAAAATCAGACTGAAAAAACAGCAAAATGGTAAGTAAGATGACACAATATAGGTAATATAATTTACCTGATAATATCAAAGTAATCCCATAATTTCTAGGAAATTTTGAATAGGTTTCCATAGGGGCGATTAGAATCAATTCTATTTTTTTGTGAATTTTGACGTTCAAAATGTTTTTTGATGTGCATATTTGTATGATAAATAATTTGTCTTTGACTTATACAGACGCCTGCCACAACGTATTATAAATATATATGACGTATCGTTATCGTAATATCACGATAAACATAAACAGGCTCAATAAACAATAGACAATTCGGTCCTCAGAAAAGACTTATATACCTACCTAGTTACTGTTTTATTTCTAGTGGAGATATTGCTCGATCCCTGACAGGTTCTTTCTGGGCAGACTATATATCGCCGGGTTAAAGGCAAAACCAATTATTTAGTCCAAAAAAGTTAATATAAAATTTTCCGTAAGCGCATTTGGAAAGTTTGCTATTAAAATTAAGTCCTTAGTAATAAAATTATGTCAGTCGCAAATGTAAAAGCGTGTTCTATAATTATCTAAGTTTCAAACAGTTACATACTAAACACAAAAGTTTGCTTCATTTGTACAAAAAAAAATAAAAATAATTATAAGCCCCCCTTTTAGTTGGTTTTGCCTCTATAGTACAAATAAAAGCATATCTGAAGAAGTAATTGTCCTGCTTCTAACAGACTTCGCATTTACGTGACTTATAGTATTGTTTTGAAAATTAGCTCATAGGGCTGATTGTCGAAACATTCGTTTTGAAACAATTTTCAAAAATACGAAAAAATAGTTGGTTTTGACTTTCTACTTCTTAATAGATGTCTTTGAATGTAGAATGCAAAATTGTACTAACATTACAAATTACTGATAAGCATTGCTTAAATCATTCAAATTGTTTACCTATAGCATCCCAGTCAATAAAAGAAAACACTCAGAAAATAAAACTAACGGGTAACAAGGAGAAGCATTTATTTTATTGTTTTATTACCTTGTATGAACATAAAAGTTTCGTAATCTAAACAGACAATAATTGGCCTTTAAAAATGAATAAAAATATCACTCAGTCTTCTGGGTCCTCTGATTCTTAAGAAACGGTCACATCAGGTATACGATCCACTTTTTGGCCATCAGATCTCAAACTTTGGAACCATCTATGATATTCGTCGGGAATGACTCCTTTTTCACAAAGTTTCAATAAATCGGCTTTTTTGGCTTTTGAAATGCATAATGGTTCTTTATTAACGGGTATAGTATCTTTGGAAAACATGGGTCATTTGTGGTTTGTGGTGGTGGTTCAGTGACAACTTTTTGGACTGGCTTGACGTGCTCAGATTGGAGTCGCATACCGTAACGATGACAATTCTCTGAGGCGCTTTGGTCTTGTGTTTTTGACGGTGATTCCAAAGAGGGATCTTCATTTCCGAGATCTATATAAAAAAAAAGTTTCAGACATGTCGTAATTAAAAAATATTTATAATTCACTTTTAATGTAGCGCATTCTTTTCATTTTAAGCCGACACATTTGTCCATTACTGGCTTTAGCAATCATCATACTTTTGGCTAGTCTCTTAAGATCTTTGAAGTCCATGTACTTCATTTCTATTACATGATAGGGTTTTTTAGTTTGACCCTTACTTTTTCCCTTGCATTGACGTGATGATCGGGCCCGTCGAAAAATATTTAACCACTCTGTAATTGAGTAAATGTTTGAGTGTTCTTGGGCCGATTTTATGCTGCTGTGCATAGAATCGACCTCCATGTGTGAGTGGTCCGATTCTGAAAATTTGTGTTCAATCAGTTTTAGGTGGTCGATTTTATGGACAGCCCAAAACAAAACAACGGCCACATATTGGTTCCTGTTTTGTCCACCAAATGTGTCTGAAAATAAAGAATCCTCGTCGATATGATCGGGGATTTCGCTTAAGGAATGTAAAAGTATCGATCCAATCTCAGAGCTTCCTTTCTTGCTATTAATTTCCTTCCACGCATAACGAAATGCTTCATTTGGTATAGCGCTCTCATAAATCGTCAAGTTGTATAGTGTAAGTTTCCTGCAATAATACAAAAGACCTACATCTCCAATAGGTATTTGTAAAATTGTCTGCAAATCAAAGGATGCCGAAGTGAAGTTCGTTTCTTTTTCTGCTTTCTCTTTGTCCCTTTGTTTCTTGCTATTGCATGTATATTTTCTTTGAATGTGCTGGTTATACTCTTCTTCAATTTTAGTTTTCTCTATGGTATCCAAACGACGATACTTGGTGCACAAAAGACAGTAGTCTTTTTTGGGAACAAAAACCCCCAAGTTGAATTCGGTGCAAAATACATTTCGATATGTAGCTTCCGGCATGGGTGTAACGTTCTCCTTCTCACACTCCTCCACATTCAATGCGTACATTTTTGTAATTGACAGACTACAGTCCAGATATTGGCGTTTAATATCTTTGCGCACATAATGGCTTTCCATCGTAGGGAAAGATTTGATTTGACGCCGGATTTCTTCAGCTTTTTCTGGTGGCATTTTGTTTTGGGGCTCATGTCCTCGCGGATCACAATCTCGAGAATAAAATCCCATCGCATCTCGGCTTTCTATTGCTCCTGTAATAACTGAAGCAGAAATGCACAAAGTTTTGCAGAAGAAGTTTTAGCATATCTGAGATTTAACGCCTTGTTTATAGAAGAAGTACTGATTTGAATTTGATCTCTTTGTAGTTCGTTTTCTATCAAGCACAGTTGTTTTGATTGGTTTTACTTCTATCAAGTTCAAAATCATGCTTTTCTTTGCAGTATAGCTTTGAGCCCAGTATTTCCTACAACATCTCTCACGATCAGTTTCTCTGAAAGTTTACGGTGCATTTAAATCTACATTTTGAGCAGTCTACAGCCTTCGGTACTTTGGCTGGTCTATATTTATTTGCAGTTATGTAAGGAATACGAGTACCATCAGCTCTCCTTTTATTTATACATTTCCCTTCCAGCTGGTAGGTCTGGCATACGCCAGCGACTTTTGGGTTTGATAATTTTCCAAGCTCTCTCAAAGATTTCGTTTATAGCGGTAGTGGCGGCTATAACGGAATCTTTTTGTGGTATTTTATTAGCAATGACATTCCAGGCTGTTATCGAATATTTCCATTAAAATTTGTGTAGCAATAAGAGAAGCATCAGACGACGACGACTACGGTTCTGATTCTTCAACAATATGTTTCCTCAGCAAACACACAAAACACACAGTAAAAATACGCAAAAATCCAAATAATGTACTATAAAGACCTCGTCGTTCGCTGCGCAAGATTCGACTAAATCCCCGTATCGCGGGAGGGGGACAGCGGCAGCGCGGGGATGTACCGACTATAATAATTTAATCGGTTTTGTTTCTAGGCAATACGCTAAACATAAACCGAAAACCGAATGCCAAAATCGACTATATTTATATAATATTTATTTAGTATGAATGTTTAAAAACAAAAAGGTGCTAATCAAATATATTATTTTGTACCATTCGTGAGTAAGACCTTCCTTTGACATTATTGTAGAACTAAAACCCACTAAAAAAGTTTGGTATTTTTTGCATCTATACGAGGGCGGGTCAATAAGTCCGTGACTTTTGGAATAAAACACAGATTTTTTGATAAAAACATAATTTTATTTTTCAACGTAGTCTCCCTTGAGCTCTATACACTTTGTCCAACGCTTCTCCAATTTTTTTATCCCTTCCAAAAAAAATGATTTGTCGAGGTCCTCAAAATAGGCCTTTGTTTGCGAGATGACTTCATCATTGGAGTCAAATCTTTTTCCACCAAGCCATTTCTTCAGGTTTGGGAACAAGAAGTAGTCGCTCGGAGCCAAATCTGGAGAATAGGGCGGATGAGGGAGCAATTCATAGCCCAATTCATGGATTTTTGCCATGGCAACTGCACATGTGTGCACCCTTGCATTGTCTTGGTGGAAAAGAACTTTTTTCTTGGCCAAATGAGGTCGGTTTTTTTTCAAATCGTCATTGAATCGGTCCAATAAATTGGCATAATATTCCCCATTGATTGTTCTTCCCTTTTGAAGGTAGTCAATGTGGATTATCCCGCGTGTATCCCAAAAAACAGTCGCCATAACTTTATTGGCTGACAAACCCACCTTGGCCTTCTTCGGCGCCGATTCACCCTTAGAAACCCACTGTTTTGACTGTTGTTTGGTCTCTGGTGTGTTGTGATGGATCCATGTTTCGTCCACGGTTACAAAACGGCGCAAAAACTCCTCCATATTGCGATTAAACAACGCCAAACCTTCCTGTGAAGTTGTTACACGATTGCGTTTGTGGTCGACTGTGAGCAAACGCGGCACCCATCTTGCGGAAAGCTTTCTCATGGCCAAGTGATCATTCAAAATTGAAACCACTGAGCCATGCGAGATCCCTACGGCTTCCACAATCTCTCGCACTTTCAATCTTCGGTCGGCCAACACCATATCGTGAATTTTTTCGATTGTTTCGGGTGTAGAGACCTCAACTGGGCGTCCAGGACGTTCGGCATCTTCAGTGCTTGTACGGCCACAACGAAATTCAGTAAACCACTTTTTTACCATTGAAATCGATGGTGCAGAGTCCCCATAGTATTTATCAAGCTTAGCCTTGGTCTCGGTAATGGTTTTTTTTCGCAAGAAATAATGCTTAATAAGCACACGAAATTCACTTTTTTCCATTTTCTCCTCAAATTAGTGAGTAGTCTGATAAAAATAGCTGTCAAACACAAACTAACTGACGCAGCAAGTTTAAATTTTGACAGGAGTCAACTGACAGATGCCTGTTGACAGGAGCAGTGTTGCTGTTTCAGTAAAGAGGTCAGAAATTCAAAAAGTCACGGACTTATTGACCCGCCCTCGTATTTCGAAATGTTTCGGACAAATTATTACGAATTATTGGTTTTTAATTCTTTAGAGATACACTTTCTCGATTTATTTGTTTCTTATTTCAGTCTAATAACTATATAATCGGTTGTTACATTCGGTAACTCGGGAACGGTAAGTCCTGCGGTTTAGTTGGTTTTACCATTAGATAAAGAATCAAATACCGATTCGATTGGTATACTAAAGTGAAAAACTGAAAAAATCTCAGATAGTCGGTTTTGCCTTTAACCCGGCGATATGATCTCTAGGATCCAATATTTGCGTTATAGCTTTGGAAAAGTATCTATAAGAAAAATAAAGCGCCGACCCCCAATATATTGGGCCATGTCAGGAGAATGAGATGAGGAGATGTTCATGTCTGGATGCGAAAGGCGGAGGACAGGGTGTTGTGGCGCAACCTGGGAGAGGCCTATGTCCAGCAGTGGACTGTTATAGGCTGAGTTGATTGATTGATTGATGTCAGGATAATGATGGGCTTTTGAAAAGTAAATAGGTATAATAACATTAATGACTATACAACAACATGATAGAATTGCGGTGCGTTATTGATTATACTAAGTGCTAGTGTTGTTTTTTCCTTGTATATAAAAGGGGGGAAAACGTTTTAGGTTAAATGAAATTTTCATAATGCTTAATCACCGTTGACCTTGGCCATACAAATATATGTTGCGCTTACGCCGCGCCGCCGCGCCGCCCGCCGTTTGGTTTCATAGGGAATATTTACTTTTAGTAACGAAAATATGAATATTTGAAAAAAAACACAGATAGAATTATAGACAATAAAGTAGTCTTTCATATAAAAAAAAAAAAAACATGAAAACATCTTAAGTAGTTTAAAAGTACCTAATATCGTTTTTATGCTTTGGGTAGACAATGGTGCCGATTCCCTTGTTCACAAACTAAACTAAATTTAAGTTCAGTGCATCTTTTTCTTTGTATTTCATTAAGAAGAGGACAGAAGATAAATTTTAGTTTAGTCCTGTCAAATTAATCAGCGCCTCCATACAAGTTTAGACGTGATTAAAAACTTGCCTACTAAAATCACGTCAATTTACGACAAGCGCTGATTAATTTGACAGGACTAAACTAAAATTTATTATCCGTCCTTTTCTTAATGAACTAAAAAGAAAAAGATGCACTGAACTTAAATTTAGTTTAGTTTGTGAACAAGGGAATCGGCACCATTAGGTACTTTCTGAATTTATTTCATAATTTATTTTACCACAATACTTAAATATTCACATATAGAATTGATGTATATACGTTCTAGTTTAACATACATTTTTTGCATAACGAACTTGTATTATATGAAGGAGCAATAACAGATTTAAAAGTCACTAACATAATATATCTGTGCCTTAACTGGAATTATACAACGCGTCATTATTACAGAACTAAATAATTATTAAATTGGCAGAGAATTAATAGTTTTGTTATAAAAATTAAATAACCAAATTACAAGATGATTATTAACATTAACTAAATTAAATTAAAACTAAGTTAAGCCTAAAAAAGACCCTCGGGGCATTGTACCGAGGATGCTGGCGGCATTTCCTCGCTGAATTGCAATGCTGATGCGTTGCGCGAGAAAGCCGCCAGCTTTTCGGTCACCAGTTACATCAACTAGACGTTTCGCGATTTCCACAAATAACTTATGCGCACTGGGACCCCACGGACCGAGGGTCTCGACGCCAAAGGGCACAAAGTTGTACTCTCTGCCAAGGCCTCCATATTTAATAACTTTCAGATTTTCGGCATTTTCTGCCGCTGCACCCGCTTTAGAAGTAGTCCGTTGGAGGTGGGACGGTGCCAGTGTGTCTACACAGGTAGCGTCCCACATCAGCATCCGTCCCAAACTCCACGGGACCAAAGACACACCATCAGGTCTTTTGCCATCATCTCTGACTATGCCAGTCGGCCCAAGAAGAGCAGGCACATTGATGCTGGCAAGAGACCGGCGGATTATGTCATTAAGTGTCGCATGTCTTGAAAAGCGGCCTGCATCTTTTTGACAACAAAAATTAAATTAGGTAGGTACTTATTACTTACATTTTCCTCGATCTATGCACAGCTATCATACGCTTATTATTCTATTGTATGCAAAAATTCATAAGTCCAAAAAGTAACTGCAGTCTAGACCCTCGGGTTCAGTGACACAGGTGTATCAGTTCGCATGCTGTAGGGAGCCGGTTCCGACCTCAATGCTCCATCCGGCAGATTGAACCGAACCGCTTCCGACCCCAGTATTCATGATCACGGTTGCAAATTACATATCGCTTACAAAACATGGCTTATCCGTATATATTACGAAAAATGGTTTAACAAAAGTACGGAAGTGGAACTGTGGTTGTAGCTTTGGTGCTACAAATGGTTTACTTACGGATGAATCTAGTTCAAATCAAAACCTTTTTTACCTATAGTTTCGCCATATCCGTATGTCTGTCTGTCTGTCTGTCCGCGGCTTAGCTCAGGTTCTCTTAATACTAGAATGCTGTATTAATCACGCCGACGAAGTGGCAATTTTATTTAGGGTTTATAAATATGACCTTTTTATTACACAAAGTGACAGCACATGTCAGAATAGTCCAGTGAATTCATAATTCGACTTTAGTATTGTTTCTTGCCTGCCAGGGTCGCGGGAAGGTACTAAAGGGTCACCGAGGCCCCTAGCAACACAGGCAACAGGAAGGAATACGGGTGGGTTTTAGTCAGTAAAGTCTGACACACCCTCCCGCTCCGCCCAGAGCGGGAGATGTTATTTGATGATTTCCCATAAAAAAAAAAGTATTGTTTCTTAGGTTAGATTAAAATAGGTCACCTTGCTTGTGAAAAGGCCCGCGCTCCCAATGAACCTTTACCAGGGTCACAGATTATAAAACGTCTCAAAAGAGATAGTGCCCGGTGATAATGTAAAAAATACCATTGTTAACTGCATTTAGGTATTTCTCACTAGTTCATTGTCACAGTCATGTGTGAGCGGTACAATAGGTAGGTAGGTACTTTTAACGTTGATAACACGATATTTTCATAAAGCCACGAGAACGTAATTAGGCAAAGAAAAATGTGTTAAGGGTCAGGTAATCGTCGTTGACCTTGGCCGGACAAATGCGAAATATTTATTTTTAGTACTTAACGAAAATATAAATAACTGAAAAAAAATCACAGATAGAATTATAGATAACTAGCTTCAGCCCGCGATTTCGTCCGCGTGAAATTTCGGTCACCGACCCACCGCGTCGCATCGCATCGCTCGCCCGCGCTATAACTTCGTTTTCGCTTTGCGTTCTCTTCTTTTTGCTGCGGCTTCCAACGCTCGTAACGTGATGTGAAATAGCCTTATACCTTACTCGAGAATTGGGCTATAAAATGCAAAAAGAATCTTTCAAATCCGACTGGCAGTTCCAGAGATCATCGCGCATCATCTTTAGATTTTGTATTTTGATTGACTAATTTGAACAAATATGGTTATCGTGACTTAACTTTATTAGTTAGACATGTACCTCGCACACATTTTTGTGGGTAATGATGAGTACTATAAACATGTAGTACATTATTTTTATGTATCATTTAGTTTTATAGGCAATTTTTTGAAACCTTGGGTTACGTTATTGTAATTTTCGTAGAGATCTCAATTTGTTTTAAATAAAATTTGGCCTTTGTTACTTCCTGATAATTTAGCTTTCTATTGGTGAAAACATGGTTAAAATCAGCCCATTAGTTTCGGAGCTGATTCGGTACAAACAGACAAAAAATATTTCCTCTTTATAATATTATTACGAGTATAGTATAGATTCTGTTCAAATAAAAAAAAAACACGAAAATATCTAAAGTAGTAGTAGAAACTAATATCGTTTTTTATGCTTAGGGCAGACATTACTTCCTGTATTTATTTCAAAAAGTATTTTACTCCAATACTTAAATATTCACATACAATTGATGTGTAATTGTGTATGCGTCCTAGTTGAACATACATTTTTTGCATAAAGAACTTGCATTAAATGAAGGCTTTATACCAGATTTAATAGTCACTAAAATCATATAGTATTTGCGGCTTAATATTCTTTAGAACTTTTTTATGATCTATAATTGTAGTATAAAGTCTTCTTCCCGACTATAATTCACCAACGACAGCCAACTTTATGTCCAGTCAAATCACTGTCCATTCCATGGTTGCCTTGAAGAGATCGCACAAAACCGATAAGGCCGCCCTTTGTATATTTTGTAGTGTTTGATTTATTTTTTGTTCGTGGTGTACAATAAAGTAGGTATATATAAATAAATAAATAAACAATTTCCCGATGATTTCTCTCAGCCTTTACATACTTAGAAATGTTGAAATTACATTACCTACTGTTACGTATGTACCTTAGGTGATTATGTATACAAGTGGTCATGCCAGCAATGTTTGTTTAACAAACTTTGCGCCTTCAATTATTATCTGAAGGAAACTGTACAAACGAATGCGACGCGTTTTCGCTCGAGTGCCTCTAAAAACGAGACTCATATCATTTGGTCATTCTAACTGACTCATACATAAATACTTACATACGACAATGGGGCAATTAACTGCTCCCACTTTATACTTACCTAATTTATATATACATCAACTTTAATAAGGTACTTAATAATTGACAAATTTCGAGATGTATAGGTACTACAATGAATGTGACCTGAATACGGTACACCCACGGTGACGCATCCTGACCCAGCGCTACCGCGCTGGGGTCAATCTGACTGACCCGCTTAATCTCCAAAGATGCAGTCTCTAGAACACGATGAGTAACTCCACGTTCAATAGGATGAACGTGGAAATCGTTTACAACTTCTTGGAATCACTTGGAGAGAATGTTTACATGTTCTGCAGGTGCACGTGCCTTGAGGACATCATTGTTTGTGCTTATGAACTGTGTCCTATGTGTGTTGATTTTTCACTACCGAGAAAAGGACTTAGAACGACCTGCTTTTATTTCTGTCTACTTTCTCTGCCATTCTATTAATAGCATAGATTACTCTAATTGCCTGGCTGACTCTGACCCTTATGGGTCTTATCAACGCCTTCATATCTGGGGGCTATTCTATTCACAAAAGTACGAAAATAGGTGTATGTGATCGCAACCATTTTTTGTCCTTTGACATGGCTAGACAATATTATAGTGTGCGCTGATACAGCATATTTTTTTGTTTTTAATTCTTACCTCAAGCAAGACGTTATTCAGAACCACGGAACAGATAATTTATCTGTTCTGTGTTCAGAACTAATACCTACTTTTGCGCAGAACTGTATCTTGTATTCTTAAATCATTTTTTATCAATTCATGAAGATCGATAAACGCTGATCTTGAACCTCTAAAATATTAAATATGTTTTTTATGATAAATCATGATATAATTTAAATTTGCCACGAGCTTTCTTTTGCTTTAGGTATATGCGATTCAATCCAGTTGGTTCTTATTTTTGTGCCTCACAAGACAACACGCATATCAAAATCAGCATCCGAAGAAATATCAATTAAATCTAATAGTAGTGCACTTGTTGAATCGATATTACAGTGCCTATTTCAAAATGCGAACATCCTTTATCATAAATTTTAATATGCTTCAAAAACGTGCACTTGTGACGACGACCGCAGACCAAAGGCAAACATAATATATATAATGTACCAACATTATACCTATGTGTACAAATAAATAAAATTGAATTTGAATTGAATATTAATTTATAGCATAGCTACCGTGTGTGGTGGCTTGCTATAATATAATATATAGCACAATATATTAATATACAGATATTATAGCTGGAGTCTATGACGGGCTTGTGCTTGTTGCCAGACTACTTATCAGTAATTGAAATACTTATTAGTGTTATTTCTGTATAGACTTTTAAGTATGGTCTAGATTATTAAAATTATCAATAGGTGTCATTAGTTTGTATTTAAAATGAGAGTGTCTATGGAAGTCCCTTGAGACGACTCTTGATCATAGCGATCGTTAAAGAAAAAGGTTTATGTGCTCCTTCGTACTAAGATCTCCTTGTAGGATTACGTAAACCGAAGGAATCTATTCCTTTGCTTAGTACCTATACATCCACAAAACAACATTCAATCTAATTGCTTTTCATCACTTTGCAGCCCTCAACAGAGAACCAGCTGTTCCACGTGCAGCATATCAACGCGAAGTTCCGCCAAGAGTACAGACACTTGCGCCTGCTGTGGGATGAGGCGGGGCAGACCATCGAGTACTCGCTGTACTTCAAGAACGACTCCGCCGGCTACTGGCAAGTGTTCGACGGTCAGAACGGTAAGGGTTTATGATTATCACAGCGAGACAAAACAAGAGTTTGCTCAGGGACACCTCACAGAACGGTACTTACTAGGCAGCAGTATTATGTTGCAAGTAATATTTTATTCAACGTAGAACAACATTTATGCACTTCCGAATAAGAAATGTAAGGATCTAATACGAGACTGGCTCCTACGATTAAACAATAATGAAACTGAAGAAATTACTAAAAGTTAAACATGTTTAAAGACAGATACACACTAACTCCTCTACACCTACTTTACATGCACACTCTCACACACATTACACACCCTCACTCCTTATCACACTACACACACATTCTTCACTCATCATCTTCATTCTTCAATTTTCATCATTGTGGTAACGTACTTATTCTAAATAGTTTGTTTTCCCTGTAAATTTCATTTAATTTTATTAGTTATATTATATTATATATTGTACTTAAAACAATGAATTGTGGTTTTAATAAATAAGCGTGGAAGACGTTGACGACTGTGACAGAGTTTATACTAGTATGGTCGTCAACGTAATCTCTTATAAATATGTATTCATTGCCATGATTTTGTACATAGACTAAGAGAAATTTGTAATTTTAGGAGTGATAAATAAACTATTATTATATAAAAATAGCGACAATTGCGACAATTTGCCTTTCATTCTCCATGCGTGCCTATGTTGATGCACGAAGAGAGAAAGACATAAATTCTCCATTCCATATCTAGATGTTATTACTCAGCCACCTTTTACGAGACTCACTGTATATTATTTGAAATCACATGATCAACTTTGGTACAGATGACTAAAGTAGTTTATTTTTTTTACATTTCAGGAACATTGCCGGCTCTACCCAAATATCAACAGTTCAGCGGTACTATTCAAGTGCTTAAAGCGGTCAACGATCATCTTCTATTGAACTTTTGTCAAGACCAAGTAAACGGCAGGTCTCCACAGCTGTACTCGGTCCTGTTCTCCCGTGAACCTGGCTTCATGGAGCGTTGGGAGCTGGACTCCGTACACGCTCTCCTACAGAACAAGAAACTATCCGTCGCTTCAAGAAGAATGGTCTGCGGAAACAGCGCAGACAGACCTATTTTTAATCTAGCTTCGTCCTTCATCCTAATAATACTAGCTTATACGATAAGGTCCTATTAACTCCGTCTTATCTAGGGATTATTCTATTTATACAAATACGAAAATATTTTTAATCGGACAAGATGAGATCACCGACAGTCTGTTTTAACGCCCACACAGTAACTACATAACTATCGAAGATGACATAACGCTAACTGAACTTGAAAGTAGATTAGATGCGCTGCGCAAAACGTGGCACGGAAGTTCTGGGACATTGAGAGTCCCGTGCTGTTAGCGTCTGTACTAAAACAATTGTCACGAACGATTTCAAAGTCACCACACACTTAGCTGCATTCCGTGGTTAAATGTTAAATGCCGTCATAAAATCTCACATAATGTTTTAAGACTGCTTTTTGGAACACAAAGTTTATGGCAAACAAAACTGCAAAATGGCCGTGACGTAAAATGTTGCAGTAAAGATGTTAAATGTTTCATTGTGTATGTCCGAGACCCTCGACGTGCTTATTTGACTCTTCAAAATACTAAACCGGTTCCATCTCGTGTGTCCTTGTCTGCACTTGAAAGATTTGAGACTGAGGAGAACAATAGTCCCAGAACTACACCTACTTATATCGTTTTTAAATATCCGTCCTTATGTAATGTGAAAACGATTGATGGTGGAGCTGAAATTGTAATGGTAATGTTTGATCACAATGTTAGCGGTTTCATTCGACGCAACACTGTAGCTAGACCACTGTTGCTGAGGATGAAGCTGCAAATTATAATAAGTAGTTAATATATTCAAACAATGTTAAATTGCCGCTCTATAACTAGTAATATAACCACAATTAGATGTATACACAGATCATATTATATGATCTGTGGATGTCTAATACAATGGTGCTTCTTATTGTAACAAACGACCATTTGTTTCAATGTTGAATTCATATAACTAATGTTTACATGACGTCACACTAGCACAATGTTTTGAAAAAATGTATGCAGATAATTTGTTTGGAAGTGAACTCGTTACTGGAGTGCAACTGTTGCCAACAATACAAGCGCATTAGGTAGTCTGCCTCTGATATTTGAGGGTTACACAACCGACGTTATGGTGCTTCGTTAGACTCTAATTTGTTGTACAAACTTCTTGGTAATTACTGTACGTAGGTACCCGCATTTAATAGCATCTGTTGTGTATTTAACTTGTTACTACGAATATATCCATATGATAGTAGATATATCACTGAGTTTATACGTCTAGAAATGGCTATAAATTCAAATGGTCATGTTTAAAACTATTGTAATCTCTTTTCCATTCAAAATTCTCACTTAATTTCTTAGTATATTTCTTATTTATTTTAATACCAAAGATTTATTAATACAATTATAATTTTAAGTACATTTACCTATTCTTTTCAAGAATAAAATCTTAAAATCGATTCTTCTAATTTTATTAAACCCAATCTTACTAATGGCTAATCGGAACTGATGACGCCATGAGTCCATTGAACATTACAGCGATATTCAAGTAAAATAAGGTCGCATTCGCAGTAAGCCCTCGTGAGATTAGAGACACAGTAATACCTGGAAACCTATTTAAGCCCATACAAGGCTTCGTTCACGTGAGTTACCAAAAATAAATCTCATTTAGTTATTAAGGTTTGTAAGTTTAGCTTCGTTTTTCACCTTGCACTGCATTGAATCCATAAAATGGAGCACTGTCATTTTCTTTGTTTATAATAATTTGTGGATGGACCATAATATTGACCATTGGCTGTCTAAACTTAACTTGGATATGGTACCTAAGATTTAGATAAAATGCATGTCGCTAGGTTGGTATATTATCAAGCATATATCATAGCTTATACACTACTCAACAAAGTCTAGGGAACCAGTTTAACACTTTTAATGTAACACTAGAGCGGCTTCGCCCGCGTTGATGTCGGAAAATATCCCACAGGAACGTACTCCCGGGATTAAAAGGAAATGAAAGCAATCGCGTACCTACCTCATTGCCGAGCGCTGCGCCCGCCGCGTCATCCATCCTAACTATTTAGTTACGCGTACTTTTTAATCTGTGAAATCTTTTAAATATTTTTTTTAGTGGTATGATGTAAAGATGTATAATTTTAATCTAAATTAAATGCCCAATTTAAAAAGCATATTTTATATAATACCCGTTAAAATAGCTTCGGAAATAACAATTAAATTTTATCAAATTCTGAAAGCTAAAAATGGTTACTGTGAAGGTACTCTTATCCGCGATATCTTCTATATCGCGGATAAGCTATCGTGGACTGTTTTGTTGAACTTTTTAAGAAGTACAATCCTGTAGAACAGGGATTCGCAAAGTGGTCGACATCGACCCCTTTTTTTTTTTTTTTGAGTGTGGGAAATCATCAAATAACTTCTCCCGCTCTGGGTGGAGCGGGAGGGTGTGTCAGACTCTTACTGACTAAAACCCACCCGTATTCCTTCCTGTTGCCTGTGTTGCGGGGGCCTCGGTGACCCATAAGTACCTTCCCGCGACCCCAGCAGGCATCGGCCCTAGTGGACCCCTACTATATGTGCTGACGACATCTCTTTGAGGCGCGCGTGGAATACGACGCGCCGTCGACCCGGGCCTGGCCCTTACCGGACGGTGAGCTACCCATTGCTCACCGTCCGCAAGCCCGCGCCTACGGTGGCAGGAAATCCGCCCGCGATTCCCGACGCCCTGGGCGTCTCCTGCGGCGGCTAAGGGCGAGAGGGCGCGAAACTTGCCTTTCCCTCAACCGTCCCGCCTCCTCCTTCGCGAGCATTACTGCTTCGCAGAAGGAGGTGACGGCTGCCCATGCCCTCTCGCTCCGTACCATGGCCTGAACCAGGGCCGGACGCGAGAGGTCTCTGCCGCCGATCACCTCCACGAGGACACGGCGGTGCTCTGCCCAAGCCGGGCAGACCTCCACCGTATGCTCCACCGTGTCCTCCGGGCGATCCACACAGTGGTGACACCCGGACGTTTCCTCCCGCCTTATCCAACACAGGAACCTCCCGAAGCTGCCGTGTCCGGTGAGGACCTGCGTCAGGCGGAACCCAGCACTGGGTTGCGACAACCGTACTTTCCATGACGCCATGAGATCCCGCCGGAGCTCCGTCCGCTGTGCCGCGATTTCTCGCGGCAGCGGACTAACGCCCCGGCGTTTCGCCTCCTCGCGCCACTCCCATACGTGCGCGAGGACTTTTGCCTCCAGATCCCATGGCGGCAATCCGGCAAGGAGGCTCGCTGCCTCACAGGAGACCGTGCGGTATCCCCGGACCATCCGGATGGCCATGACCCTTTGGGCTGCGCTCAACCGGCGGGCTGGCCGCAGCGCCAGAGAGCGCGCCCATACAGGAGCCCCGTAGAGGGCCATGGACCGCACGACCCCCGCGTAGAGCCTCCGGCAGGAGGCGTTTGGACCCCCTAGATTGGGCAGGAGCCGCTTCAATGCGGCGCCCGCCCGCTCCAGTTTGGGAGCCAAACGTCGGAAATGCTCCACGAAGTTCCACCGGCTGTCGAGGACGAGTCCCAGGTACTTCATCGTCGACTCGACGCCGATAGAAACCCCTCCTACCGTTATTTGGGACCCCAACGGTGGCGCGTTCCGAGGACCATGAAAACACATGGCCTCGGACTTGTGCAGGGCCACCTCGAGTCCCAATTGCCGGATCCTTTCGACGATTGTCGCAACCCCGCGTGCCGCTAATTCGGCCGCCGCTTGGTGCGACCTCCTCTGCGCCAGGACCAACGTGTCGTCAGCGTAGCACACTACGCTGACGCCGCTAGGGAGGTCGGCGCGCAGCACCCAGTCGTATCCGATGTCCCACAGATGCGGCCCCAGGACCGATCCCTGTGGGACACCGCACGACATCTCTTGCCGGTTCCACACTCCCTGGTGACCGGGGTAGATGACGGCCCTGTCCGTCAAATAGGCCTCGACCACACGACAGAGGTAGGTCGGCATCCGGTGATACCGGAGTGCCTCCCTGATGCAACTCCAGGGCAGGGTATTGAAGGCATTGGCGATGTCTAGAGACACCGCCAAGACGACCCCACCCTGGGCAACAGCATTCCCCGTCGTCAGGGCTCGCACACGTATGATGGCGTCCACCGTAGAGCGCCCTCTGCGGAAACCAAACTGGCTCTCCGCCAAATCCGGCCCCACCTGCACCAGCTGGCCGACGAGGCGGTCTGCAATGACTCTTTCAAAGAGCTTGCCCACCTCGTCGAGCAGCACGATGGGCCGATAAGCGGACGGAGAGTCCGCAGGGCGCCCTGCCTTCTTTATGAGGACCAGTTTCCCCGTCTTCCAGCGAAGCGGGAACTGGCCCCTCTCCATGCATGCGCTTAGGAGCCCCCTAAGTCGAGGCCCGAGAGCCTCCAAAGCCAGGACTCAGGCCTTCCCAGGTAAGTCGTCGGGTCCTGGGGCGGTATTTTTGGCATTAAGCCTGCGTACCGCCGCTCTCATTTCTACCTCGGCCACCTCCGGAGCATCGTCGTCGTCGTCGTCGTTGGTGGTGTGGTCCGCATCGGGTACCGCAGTAGGCGGAGCCATAGGCGGGGAGGTGTGTTCCCCTCGGGAAGGGAACAGAGCGCTCACCACGTCCTTCACAAGCTGGGGCCGGAGACTCTGCGTCAGCGGGGGAGCCCATGGGCGGAGTTTATCCCGCACCACTTTGTACGGGCGTCCCCACGGGTCCCTGTCCAGAGTCCCCAGCGACTCCTCACGGGCCAACCCCCTGGCCCGCAGGATCTCCGCTTGGAGGGCGGTCTTCGCCGCTCTGTACCCCTCGTACAGCTCCGCCTGAATGGCTTCCGTATCCGGAGGTTTGATACGGAGCCTGCGGTGCCTGGTGTACCGGCGTCGCGCAGCCACTCATGCAGTGCGCAGAGCCGTCAGCTCCTGCGACCACCAGTACACCTGGCGCGAGGCACGTCCAGGCTGGACCCGGGACATTGCCACGTCACATATGTCGGACATGGCCTCCTGGAACCACTCCGCCTCGTCGTTGATGTCGGCAGGCCTGTCCGGTGGTGACACCCAGGCCTGCACGATCGAGGCTTCCAGGAGGAGCTCCCGGTCCAGCTGCTTTAGCGCCCACCGCGGACCACTCGGGGTCCGTCGGACCGGCGCGTCCGAGGTCTGGGCGGAGACGTCGAACCGGATATACCGGTGATCGGAATAGGTCTTCACCCCCTCCATGACACGCCAGTCAACTACACGCGGCGACAGAGCGGGGCTGGCGAACGAGATGTCCAGCACTGATTCACCCCGCATCCGCACACACGTGGGGACAGAACCCCGGTTTAGGACGACCAGGCCTGTCTCCAGAGCCCAGTCCTCCACCATCCTGCCCCGTGTGTCCGTTAACCGGGAACCCCAAGCCAAATTCTTGGCATTGAAGTCCCCGAGGACGAACACGGGGAGGGAACCAAACCCGACGACGACGTCTCTCAACTCCGCAAGGGAGTTGTGGAACTCGGCAAGAGTTCGGTTCGGAGAGAAGTAGACCCCTACCACGACAATCTCCCCGAACCGTGCTGCTACGCAGCCCCGTCCTCTCTTGACGGCCTCGAGGGACGGGGTACCGGCGGCGGCCGACTAAATTAGGGTCACTGAGCCGCTCAGGTCCTCCACCCAGTCATCCCTGGGCGGGACAAAGTACGGCTCAGCGACCACGGCGATGTTAATCGGCCACTGCGCCATGCTCTGGAGCAACAGATCCTGAGCGGCGGCGCAGTGGTTGATGTTCGCCTGGAGGAGGCGTAATGGGGCCATTAATAGCACTCCATGTCAGCCCCCTCTTGGGCCTCCTTCCCAGCCCCCTGAGAGGGGCCTGCCGCAGCGGCCACGGTGGCGACGGCGACGATGGCGGTGTTGGAGGCGGCAGCGGCGGTCGCAGTGGTGGCGGCTGCGGCGGTGACAGCGGTGGCGGAGGGCTTCCCTCTGGCCCTGGCTTTGGTGGGTGGGGCGCAGGCCTTGCCCCCCATCCGGTGCTCGGCCGGCTTGCCAGCCGCCGCACATACGGCACAGTGCGGCGTGGCATTGCACGAGCCGGCCTTGTGCCCGGGCAGACCGCAGCGGTAGCAAAGACCGCTGCGGTCCACCTCCGAGGTGCAATTCGCTTGCACGTGGTTGCCCACCTGGCAGCGGAAGCACCTCAGAGGTCTGGGTTCCAGCAGTTTCACCTGCGCGGAAACCCAGCCCACCAATAGCCGTTGGCCCTCCCCGGCAATTTTTCTGGCCGCCGACACGGGGCAGCTCACCATAACGGTTTGCAGGCCCGTGGAGTCAGGACGGATGGTGCCTGCCTTCACCTGCTCGGCAGAGCACCCCCCGGTCCTAACCACCGCGGCGACCACTTTGTCCTCCGTCGCGGAATCGTCCAGGCCCATGATGCGCATGCTAGCGCACTTGGTGGGCCTGGACACTCGGACCTCGTCCGCATTTAGTGACGCCCTAAGCCTTTCGGCCAGGGCGTCAGCGGCCGGACCGCTAGCTGCACCAGGGACCTGCACCATTCGGGCCCCAGTCGCCGTAATTTTCATTTTCAGGCCTCTGGCAGCGCCGAGCTCCTCGAGGCGCACCACCTCACCCACCTTCTCAAGGACGGTCTTATAAGAGACGCCCTTTTTTTCCGCATCCGGCTGTAGTGTAATCACTACGGCTGCGGAATTCGGGGCGCGGAGCCTAGACGCGGCGGTGCGCTTCTTGCGCTGCTGCCGCCTCTCTCTCTTTTTGGCCGCGACATCGACCCCTTGGGGTCGATATCGGTTTCCTAGGGGTCGACATAAACGAAAACTGATTTAGGGGGTCGACGAGGTCTAAAAATCGACCCCTATTAAATTAACACAAGTTCTTATTTAAAACTTTCAAGATAGGTAGGTAGGTACTGTATTGTTTATGTTGTGTTACGTGTACTAAGAATAATTAATATTTTTGTAGGAAATAGCATAGTTGTAGTAATGTAAAGTCTCACGTTCGTACAAGATGAAAAACTCGGCAAGTCAGTGTGGACAAGTTTGTGCAAGATAATGAGTTCGAGCGTACGTCTTTCAGGCGCGTTTTGACTTGCTCTCTATTTGACGCTTACGCGATTTAACACGAACGAATTCATGATCAAGTTGCAAGTCCAAACATGTTCCTGATATTTTACTATTTAACGAGCTTGCACTTAGGTTGAAAGTTCATTTGCGTTTTGAAATTCGTTAGAGCTTGAACGATAATAACTCATTTAAGTACTCATTTATTTCAAGAGATTACAAAGTTATTACATAGCTAATAAGTGAAGTAAAGTGACTGAAAAAGAATTTACAAAATGCTGAGCTCCCTACGCGAGTTAATAGCATAACCATACAATATCTGCAGTTTATGAAAAATTAACAGGGTAAGTACCAAACAGTTTTTATTCGGCACAGCGCATCAGCATTGCCATACAGTGGGGCATACATTGTGGTTTTTTAGTAGTTTCTTATTTTTTTATTTGCTCCTGCATAAAATAAAAAACTCTCAGTAATCCTTTACTGAGAGTTTTATGATGGCACACGAAAAAAAAAATGCAGTTTGGACTACTTGAAGTTCGGATTTATTGCATCTCCATTAAATCAATACTTGCCGATGTGTCTCATATGTGAAAAAGTATTCAGTAACGATGCCATGAAGCCTTCAAAAATGGATGACCACTTTTCAAGAGTACATGCTGACAAAAAAGTAAGCCCTTGTCATTTTTTCAAGCACTTAAAGAAAAACTAGACAAAAGGCCATCCATAAGATCGATGTTTGCGTCATCATCTATTAAAGACAATGATGGTTTACGAGCGTCCTATAATATATCTTTACTTATAGCGAAGTCGGGGAAACCCCCACACAATTGGAGAGCAGCTTATCTTACCAGCCATTGCGGAGGTCCTTAACAATGTACTGCACAAACCCGCACATGACATTTTAAAGAGAATACCTTGAGCAATAACACCGTTCAGAGACGCATAGACGAGATGGGACGCGATGTGGAAAACATTTTATGCAAGTTCTTACAGACTAACAGATTCTCTCTCCTGTTGGACGAGTCTACATTACCCGGCAATGAAGCTCTGTTGTTAGGATATGTTCGATATATCAAAGATGAAAATATGTGCCAAGAACTGCTTTTTGCTACATATTTAGAGACTGATACTAGAGGAGAATCGATTTTTCAGGCCGTGGAACATTTTTTTCCATGGAAGAACATTGTTTCTGTTGCGACTGTTGGTGCACCGTCTATGGTTGGTCGTCATCGTGGTTTTATAGCTCACTTAAAACGACAACTGCCTGATGTACTGGTCATTCACTGCGTGATTCACAGGCAGCATTTAGTAGCAAAAAAGCTGAGTCCTAGATTGCATAAGTCTTTACAATATGTAATAAATACTATCAACAAGATTCGAAGCAATTCTTTGAACTCTCGGTTATTTGCTCAGCTATGTGAGGAAAACGACGAAGTCTTTACTCGATTACTTCTGCACACTGAAGTTCGCTGGCTATCAAGAGGCTCTTGCTTAGAAAGATTTTCAGCCATTTTTGAATCTGTGTTGGAGTTTTTACAAGAAAAAGATCCGAATTTGAAAGAAAATCTGAACAATTGTAAAACAGATATTTATTACTTGACTGATATCTTTGGAATGTTCAACAAAGTTAATTTGCAGCTACAGGGTGACGATCTTAACTTGATTAAAACAAAATCAATAATATCGGCCTTCGTGGGTAAACTAATCCTTTATAAACAAAATTTAGGCAGAAAAGAATATTCGCAGTTTCTGCATTTGTCAAAATTACCAGAAATGCTTCAAGATGACATTTTATTATATGTCACTCACTTGGACGCATTACACAAGGATTTTACGGAGAGGTTTGAGGATCTTTTAAATTTACAAATTCCTCAATGGATAATAAATCCGTACAATACCACAGCCATAGAAGAAGCCAATGTGATAATGCAAGAAGAGTTGATTACCATCAGCACAGACGAAAAGCTTAAGCAGAAGTTCAAGCAAGGCTATCAGAAGTTCTGGTTGCAACGCAACATTGAAACACAGTATCCTACATTGTGGAACATTGCTGAAAAATACGTTATCGCTTTTCCATCATCATACCTAGTTGAAAAAAGCTTCAGTGTGGTAACAAACATTTTGACGAAACAAAGAAACCGCTTGAAAATCAACGAACGTGGAGATTTAAGGCTGCAACTCACCAATATTGAACCGGATGTAGCTAGATTGGTAGATAGTCACCAGGTTCATCCATCACACTGAATGTTTTATTTTCTCTTTGCGAATTAATACTTTTTTAAATATAATTTCCTACCTACTTAAGATTCTTTAAGTACCTAATTTGTAATAATCATTATAAATTAAACTTGATATTTACTGAATCGTATGTCTTTTTATTTTGTTAAATTTTGATGAGAAAATGAAGTCAACTTTACTCACTTAACCAAGTGCAAAGTTTTCCATTTGGTACCTTAGTACCTAGGTATTTTTTATCAATAGGAAAAAACTAAAGATAGGCCCCCTTATTCATAATAGTCTGCTAACTTAAAGCATTGCTGATTCTCACTCTGTCTTCTTCTATTGACCTAAGTCAGGGGTTGATCTTAAAAGTAGGTAATTTGGCCACGGGGGTCTGAGGTAACAGTTAATTTTGGAAAAGGGGTCACTTGTCCAAAATAGTTTGGGGATCCCTGCTGTAGAATATAAATTGTATGTATCTCGTACGCTAATCGTAATTGTATCTATCTACTACGCGGCCCACGACTGTAAAGCTCTCAGTCAGCATGATTTTTTCCGAAATCTTCAACAATAATCGTCATATTTCAGCCAGTTTACACAAACCGTTTATACACGTATACCTTCCTCATGAATCACTCCGTCCATTGGTGAAAACCGTTTGAAAAGCCGTTCAGTTTTTGAGTTTATCGCGTTCAAACAGACTGACAGACTTACGCGGCGGCGGGGGACTTTTATAATATGTAAGGATATTTTATATACATAGAAGCGTAATTTTATATAGATTTTAATTATTTGATTATATAAAAGGGTTGTTAGTGAAAAAAAATGTATCATGAAAATCTAAAATGTTCCTAAAAACTAAAAAACCGGCCTGAAAAAAAGTGCATGTCGCACAATGAAGGTTCTCCAACTGCAAATTTAAGTTGGTCGACTATTACTCGTTTACTTGTAAAGCCCACTTTACCTGTGATAGTTTTCCTTTTAATTACATTATATGTACCTACTACTGCCATGAATTTTTTTTCACATCTCTATAAACAACCATTTAGCTGGCAGGGGGGACACTTGACTCTTACAAATATAAGCACTTTAATGCTTAGTATTTCGCAAGCGGATCCTTGAATCGAAAAGTGGTACGACGGCCTATCCAATTATACCGCACACTGTGGGGTGGACGAGAAAAATATCATCCCCACATTACGTGCAAGGGAGGTAGCCCTAAAAAATTTTTTTTTTCAAGATTTCATTTTAGCACTTTGTCGGCGTGATTAATATGTATACCTGACGCTCGCCACGGTGTCCTTGGATAGCACGTGTGTTTAGAATTTTTAGCTGTTTCTTGAGTGATTGTTGATACTCTTATTGACTTGCTACTTTTTAAGTGTGTTGTTCTTGTGTTTGTTACGGTTTGTATTGTGATTGTCTTGTTTGAAGTCTCGTTTCATCCAAGATGAATGAGAATAAACCCCCTGACCCTGATCCCCCAGATATTCCAGGTTCCTTAACTCTCTTTTCTCCGAATCCTCTAGCTGAATTTGCGGATGTTGTCTGCAGCGTTACAGAGATGGATGTTACACAATCCCAACAGAGCTCACGCAAACGTCCGAGTGATGAAGAAACCTTGACACCTTCCCTTCCGAGTAAGCAACAAAAAAGCCAAATCGGACGTATTAAATACTCCGTTTTGGATAAGGCCCCTTACGTTGTCCACGTTTCTCGTATAGAGACTCAACCAAATGCTGGTACCACCCTACATCCTGTTAATTTTGGTAAGTTCCTTATGAACAACAACATTGCGAACATTGTTCGTGGTGGTGTTAACAGAGTTGGTAGAAACCGTGTGTCTGTAGAGTTTGCCTCCCCTCAGGATGCTAACTCCTTCTTAGTAAACAGTTTGTTATCCAAATACAGTTATACTGCATCAATCCCTACATTTAATATCACACGTATGGGCGTTGTTACCGGTGTTCCCTCAGATATTACGGAAGAAGAAGCTATTACATACTTAACTGTGCCTTCAGGCTGCGGGAAAATACTGAAAGTCCGCCGTATTAATAGAAAAATTCAAAGAGACGGGATTAATGAGTGGAAACCCACTGAAACATGTGTTCTGACTTTTGACGGACAAGTTCTACCAAATAGGATCTACTGCTGTTACACATCCCTCCCTGTTGAGCAGTACATATACCCGACAATTCAATGCCGCAAGTGTTGCAGATTTGGACATGTGGCTAACGTTTGCAGGTCAACACCACGCTGCAGTAAATGTGGCCACGATCACCCTGGTGATGGTTGCAACATTTCTGAGGGCGAGGCCTTCTGTGTGCTTTGCTCGGGTAATCATTTCGCTAACAGCAAGTCATGCCCCGAGCATGGTAGACAGAAAGCCATTAAAACTGTAATGGCTGAAAAATGCATTCCTTATGTTGAGGCTAGCAAAATTATTCCTACAGCTTCCCGTAACTATGCCAATGTCACCAAGACTCCAATCTCTCAGTCATATCGCAAAACTGTGACACTTAAACCCAGGACCCATGCCCCCCTTTCCCCATCTTATGACAAAGCTGCTCATCAGCAGATAGTTAGTTCTCCTCAACCTTCACAGCATAATGGCTGCGCTCTTAAGTACAACAATGTCCCTTCAAATAATACCGGTTCTATTATCGAACTCCTTATAAAACTTTTACCTACTGTTATTTCTTCTTCTTCTTCCAATTCCCAAACACCGTCCAACGTTGCCGATCAACTTATTTCTTTACTTCTTCAAATTAAAAATGGCGTCTCGCCAAGTATTCCTTCAGTGGAATGTGAGGAGCGTGTGGCATAAAAAGCACGACCTCATATCCCTTTTAAATAAATACAAGCCACTGGCTTGTTCCATAGCTGAGACTTGGCTCACCCCAAGTCTTAGCTTTCGTATGCCACACTTTAACATTCTCAGATGTGACAGATCTGATGGCTATGGAGGATCGGCTCTCCTAGTCAACAATCGGGTCCCTCTTTTGCCCTTCCCTTTACCTTCGCTCACAGGTGACATGAGTATTGTAGCGGGACGTGTGGAAGGTATTACAGTATTCTCAATATACATTGCTCACCCTCATCATGATTTTTTTGCTGTTTTAAAAAACCTATTTTCTAATATACATGGAACAATTTTGGTCATGGGTGATTTCAACTGCCACCATTACAGGTGGGGGTCAGAACGCTGTGATGCCTTTGGTGCAGCTTTGGTTGAGATCTTGGATGACTTGGATCTCTGCATTCTCAATAATGGTTGCCCAACACGTAGATCTCCTCCCGGTCAACAAAAAAGTTGTGTTGATTTAACATTTTGTTCGGTTGAGTTGGCAGCTTCGACCCATTGGGAATGTACGTCCTTGTCGCATGGTAGTGACCATTACCCTATTGTCATATCTTTGGTTAATAAGACATATTTAGAGAAAACTTTCCCTCCACTTCTGAAATATAACTTGTCTAAACCAGATTGGGCAAAATTTCGATCATTACTGGAGGATAAAATTGATGCTCTTCCAAATTTAAATTCATGTTTATCAGATACTTCTGGTCACTACCATGCCAAAGGCTGTTATGAGGGATTTGTTACAGCCATCACCTCCAGCGCGGATTCCTGCTTTCCGCTGAAAAACAGTGCTCGTGATAAAATTCCTTCCCCTCCATGGTGGGATCCAGAGTGCACTTCTGCAATCAGGGATAGAGATGAGGCCGAGGAGTGCTACAATGCAAATATGAGCACCGAAAATTTATTAACATATTTACGACTTAATGCCAGAACTAAACGTCACCTTCGCAAGAAGAAACGTACTGGTTGGGTTAAGTTCTGTACCTCCTTATCTCCCTCTACTCCAGTCTCGGTGGTCTGGAAAAGCATCAACAGGTTTAGACGCGGGTGCTCCTCATCAGTCTCTTCACCAATCACCAGGGAAACAGCTGACCTTTTTTTTGACAAAATTGCTCCGCCATACGTTCCTCTTTCTTCTGAATGTTCCAATATCCCCTTGCAAAATGTTTCGGAGGATCCTTCTGATGTGCCATTTACTTTGGAAGAACTGAGTGTGGTACTCAGACATGTCCGGGACTCAGCCCCTGGTATTGACGGTGTACCATATTCTTTTATAGTTAATTCTGGAGACAAAGCTAAATTCTACTTCCTTGAAATCATTAATTTTTGTTACAGCCATGGCTGGGTTCCAGATCAGTGGAAGTTACAGATAATTATTCCTCTATTGAAGCCAGGCAAACATGTAGATGATCCGAATGGCTTTAGACCAATTGCTTTGTCCTCTGTCTTAGTCAAACTAATGGAACACTTGATTAAAAATCGTCTTGAATGGATAGTCGAATCGAGAGATTTACTGCCGAATTTTCAATTTGGTTTCAGGAAGGGGCTCGGCACCATGGATAGTGTTGGTGTTTTAATTGCGGATATTCGCTTAGCGTTTTCCAGAAACGAATCCGTTGTAGCCGCTTTCACAATGTTCTTCTTCCCGTACTCAGGCAGAAACTGCATCAGCTGAGTCTCCCGGTTAAGATGATCGAAAGCACCTGTGGACTTCTTTTGTCTCGCTCCTTGGTTCTGAGGGTCCAGGGCGAGGATTTCAATGAAAGGCAGACTTGGAAGGGTCTCCCACAAGGCTCCGTTCTGAGCCCCCTTCTTTATAATTTATATACAGTGGACATTGGCACCTGCCTAAATAATAACTGTCACATCCTCCAGTATGCCGATGACTTAGTCTTGTATCTGACAGATTTATCCATCGTAGACGCTGCGTCATCTCTATGCCTCTCTCTGGACTCTTTGAATCAGTGGCTTTTAAGCCACGGTTTGTCGTTATCCGCATCAAAAAGTTCGGCAGTAATTTTCTCTCGCAAAAGACTGATCCCGCATATCTCAATAGACATTTTGGGTCATAATATCCCGTTAGTTAATAAAGTAAAATTTTTAGGCGTCTTTCTAGATTCAAAATTAAATGGCAAACAACATGTAAATTTATTGATTAAAAAATGTGAAAAAGTTATTTCAATTTTAAAAGCTCTCGCGGGTGTTTGGTGGGGTGCCCACCCGTATACAATGAAATTGGTATATAATGCTTTAATTCGTAGTGTTTTAGACTATGGTACGTTCCATCTAGTTCCATGCAACAAGGGTGCTTTGGCTGGCCTGGATAGAGTTCAGTCAAAATGCCTTCGGATCATCTCTGGTTGTATGAAGTCTTCTCCCATTAACGCGTTGCAGGTTGAGTGTGCTGAACCTCCCTTGTCCCTAAGACGGCAGTATCTGGCCTCACGTTTTGTGGCTAGGCTGATATCTAGATCTTCTCATCCTCTTGTAGCAAAACTGACCGAGCTAGATGCCATTTGTAGAAGCTCAAATTTCTGGAAAAACAAAGAAATACCCTTAATTTTAAAAGCATTTCGTCAATTTCAAAATTTAGTTTGTCCAATAGAACAGTTTCCCAGATTACCACTTTTTAACTTCTCCTATGAAGTATTATGTTTCACTCCAAAAATTTCCTTTGACATTGGTATTTCCAAAAAGTCCCCTTCAGCAAATTCGGCTTTCAATGCGGTGGTGGGAGAACGATGGATTGGCTTTCAACGGTTTTTTACAGATGCTTCAAAATTTAATGACCTCAGTAGCACTGGTGCTGCAGTTTACTACCAAAGCTCCAGTATTATTTTGCAATTTAATTGTCCTAAAGAGTCTTCTGTGTTCACGGGCGAGTGTGTGGCTTTATTGGAAGCTTGTCTTTTTATAGAGTCTCACCACAATATTGACAAAGCCGTAATCTTCACAGATTCTCTTAGCTGTTTGCAAGCTCTAGTACAGAACCCCTTCAAAAGTAAATTGCACAGCTCCCTAGTTTTAAAAATTAAAAAATCCCTATTATCTTGTACTAGCAATCAAAAAGAGGTTCAGTTAGTTTGGATACCTAGTCATTGTGGCATTAAGGGCAATGAGTGCGCTGATGCTCTGGCCAAAGATGCTTGCTCATCAGCAGTAGCTGATCTCACCCACAATACTCATCAGGGGTATGACTTGCTAAGCCTTCCACAAGTTAATCTCCAATCTTCATGGCAGGAACAGTGGAATAACTCTGGTAGAATAAAGGGCAGGTTTTATTATGCAGTTCAACCAACCATAAAGTCAAAACCTTGGTTCTACGGCTACAAAAAAGTTTCCAAAACTGTTATATCCGTCCTTTGTCGTATTCGCCTGGGGTTTTGTTGTACCCCTGTGTTCTTGGAAAAAATCCGGGTTAGGGACTCCTCCCTCTGCGAGTGCGGGTTGGAGGAGGGCACTCTGGATCACATCTTCTTTGAATGCTCAAACAACGTTCCACCTCTAGATCTCTATAGCCATCTTCCTAAATTTAAAATCCCTCTTCCGACTAACTTTCCCGCTTTGTTAACACATTCCTCTCCTGAACTGCTCGTGGCGCTGATGACTTTCATCCGTCACAATAACATAAAACTGTAAATTATGTGTGTGTGGTATGCGTACATTTTATGTTTTAACAATAAATTATAATATGTATTTATTTTATATTTTTTTTTTTGTTTGTTTCAGTCCCGTACTAACCCAACAAGATCTACATTGTGTTCAACTGTATCAATCAAAGAATTTTACTTGTCTTCAGTTATTGTTTTTTTTTTTTTTTTATCTATCTTCATGCACACTTGTTTTTCCAATGCACTCAGACATTGGCAGAATAGTCGACATCGGCTTTGCTTGCCATTTAATAAAAATAGAATAGAATATGTATACCTATGCCAAATTATAGCTTTCTAGTACTAAGCGTCTGAGCTACAGCGGGGAGAGACAGACAGACAGACGGACATGGCGAAACTATAAGGGTTCCTTGTTTACTACGGAACCCTAAAAAAACGAACGACCAATTACATGAAGTAGAAAGAAAAGTTGTGGCTAAGTAATAACAGCCACATGGGTCGATCGATCAGGTTAAGCTACGCTTGCCGCGGTTGGTCCGTGGATGGGTGACCATCTTTACATACCAAGACCCCTCCGTGCCTCGGAAAGCACGTTAAGCCGTTGATCCCGGCTGTTATTTGTAGATCTTTCACAGTCGTTACGGGTCGTCAGAAGCTCGGAAAGTCTGAGAACCAGTCTTACCAAGGGGTATCGTGTCACCCAGCAACTAGGTTGTAGAGGTCAGATAGGCAGTCGCTCCATGTAAAATACTTTAATTCAGCTGTATCCGGTAAGACTGGAAGCCGACCCCAACATAGTTGGGAAAAGGCTAGGCGAATGATGATCGTTTGATTGAAGATCAAGTTTCTCTTGCATAAATCGAAGCGCAGCGTCGGCCGTCAATAAGTTTGAATTACGGCGACATAATGACAAAACTGTAGTTTTTATTACATCCAAGCCGTAACGAATGTCGTGAAATCTTGGATCTCTTCGTCTGTAAATTTTACATTTGATTTCAAATCTAATAACGCCTTAAAAACGCATGATTTTAATTTGAGAAATCGGTTCATATCTGGGCCTCAAGTCTGCTATTACAATAGTGTCAGAATGGTCTGTTCCGATCCTCATTAATGACGCCATTATATTAGTAGATTACCAAACTTGTCAAAATCAGCAATTATAAAATCAATGATAGACCATTCTGACACTATTGTAATAGCAGACTTGAGGCCCTGACAAGCTGTTCCATTGCGTTTTACAGTCTAGTATTAGATAAATATTTTTACCATGTTCTTCTAAAATGTACTTTTGCAACAAGTCGTTTTTCAAAGGGGAGTTTTTAAAAATTTTATTAGATCTATTATTTTTTTTATAGTACCTTTGTATAAAAACTCCGCTTTTTCAGCGCCGGTATTTGAGACATCCTCCTGCACAAGAGATTTGCAGATGGAGATTGATTGATTTGGAGATTTTTGTGTTTTATATAAAACTTCCAGGACTGCTAGTTGTATCCCATGAGCCAAACACAATTGGTGGAGGCCGTCAAAATTTCTACCAATTTTGACCATTACACTTGCTCCATCTGTTGTGAAAGCAATTATGTCGTCTTCCAGACTTAAACCGAAGTCACTCAAATGCTGCTGTAATAATTGAGTGCCTACTTTCAGCTGGCATTGATCCCTGTATCCGTACAAGTCCCAAATTTTTATACCAATAATTACGTAAGTAAGGAATTGACATCTTCAGTTACGGAATTGAAAATACTTTAAAATGAGTTCGTAATTACGTAATTGCGTAATTACGTAATGGAAGCCCTAGCCACCACTGGTGTCACAGCCCATTTAATCCGAATCTACAGGGCCGATTAAATTGAAATTTGGAACACATATGACTTATAAAATATATAAATATGGGGTTCACTTTTGGAATAAAAATTTGAAAATTATATTATAAAAGTTATGCAAACTGTAACCGTGTCAAATATCAAATGAAACGACTTGTTATGAGGATTATTTTTTTTGTTATGTGTAACATCTTTTCCGTCGCTTTCTGTGGGAGCAATTTCGTGACAAGGGACGGAAGTGTGTGACAGGAAGTGACAGCTTGAGCATGGAATATGTAAGTACTTTATAATAGCGTGGAATTAGTGTACTCATGGAATTTGTAAGTACCATATAGATTGTAAGTAGAGGGGGTCGAATTTCGACCAGTGGGTGACCACTAGTAATGAATAATTATTCGAAAATATTGATATTTATCTTTTAAATTTTGAGGTTAATTTTTGCCGCTGCTCAGTTGCTTATTACCAAGGTGAGATGTCAGTTGTTACACATCATATAGCGACTACTTTAAGGCTCGCTCGTATTAATTATAATTTTAAAATAATTAGCTTTAAAGTTATTAAAGAAAGTAGTTGAAAATTCACCATTACCACCCCTTATCTCCGAAACGGCGTAGCCTAAAATCTCGAACAAAATGCAAAGAATAGTTGTATAAGTACCTATAGATTACAGGAAAACCCACAAGATATCGTCTTAAAATAACATGGTAACTCACTCAAAATTGTGCATTCGTTACATTTGCAGTTGGAATGTTAAACTTAACATGTAGGTGAAAAACATGTCCCCAACATGCTTTTCAACTACAATGTTAAGTTCGTTCTTACGATAAATTCATCCCAATTACGGAACCCTTCATTGTGCGTGGTCCGACACGCACTTGGCCGGTTTTTAATAATCTATTGGACCTCCCAATACATTAGCGACGGCTTTATATCGTCGTGGCATGCTGAGTATCAGGTTGTCTGTCGTCACCTTTGGAATATCGCTCCACACTCTGGAAAGACCTGAAAAAGCTCTTCTTCTATGTTAACATTTTGGGGAGGGTCACTGAACGCTCTTCTCCCGAGCAAATCCCACGCACGCTTTATGGGATTGAGATCAGCAGACTGAGCAGGTCACTCTAATACAGTGATATTGTTCTGGCAGAATGCACGTGTTCTTGCATTAACATAAACTCTTATTTATTTATTTATCAACTATGGATGACTTACAGCTAAAACAAACAGAATAAAAAATTGTTGGTATGTGAGACTGACAGCCAATTAAAAGTCTTCGCTTCTAAAAACAGATTGGAAAGAAAGAGTGTGAACAGCACAATACAGCTACCAAACAATAGAGAGAAAAAAACTAGTACAACATTCAAGCTTAAACTAAATTCACATTTCATATTCAATACAAGAATAAAAACCTGAACATACAAAATCTTAATGAAAAAAGTCAAGGCTCAGGCACTTTCTGGCTGAGGACACACCTGTTATGAAAAGTACTTGCACGCACTATAAATGAATTTTGCCTGTAATTCGTAGAGGTAACTGGGACACGCAACGGTGCGTTCCATCGCTTCGACCTTCAGGGAACTTGGCCATACTGCTGTCGGTGAGGGATGACCGTAGATTGTACAATCTCGTCACAGTATTGTTACGCATTTAAATTGCCTCGTATCAAAACCAGGCCCGTTCTTCCAACCAGGCGATTTCCAGTCCTTACCATAATCGTCCCGCCCTGGTACGAATGATCTTCCTGAGGATTCTGGAGTCGACTTTGGTGACTAGGAGCTCGCCAAATACGCATGCTCCTTGAATCGGGATGAAATCCAAAGCGCGACTCATCAGAAATAAATAAAAGCTTGTAATAAGAACACGAGCCCACTGAGTGTCGGTCTAGTGCAAATGTTCGGTAGCCCACAATCCCACAATAAACGATACTAGATTTCCGCGTCGAAGAGCGTCAATATTAACTTCATGCAATCTTCTCCTGGCGGTTTGGTCACTGATGACCACTTGGTGCTGAGACAGTCTCAGCACCAAGTGGTCAGAGTCTTCCTACCAGCTAGCGAGCCGTAATTTGTGGCTGCTTTCTCGCAGCGGTCTTGTCTCTAAATAACTCCCTGTAACTTCCTCGGTGACATTCAGGAACATCTCCTGTAGCCCTGTAACGCGCCCACAGGCGATAAATTACGCCTATGTGCGTGTTGACGGCGTCGGCAGTTTCACGTTGACTGCGCCCTGCTTCTAGTACGCGTACACCCACAGCCCTAAGCATCTCTTCCCGTGATAAATGACGACTGATATAAAGCTCCAGAGACACCATAGACCATGGACTTATTAAACAAACAGGACTGAGCACTCCAAAAATCGGATCATACAAAAATGAACCATAACGGTTGCGCCTTAGGTTTAATTTTGTTAAGCTATCTTAGCCGAGGCAAAACGAGCCGAGAGAGATAGCCGAGCCGAGGCGTTTGTCCATTTTTCTCAATTGCCAAAAGATGAAAATGTTATAAATGGTAGAAATATGGGTAGAAAATATTTCACCAACTATAAGTTAAATTAGTAACATATAAATATTTTTAGCTTTTAGATTAAATTTAAATCATTTTATTTATGGTTTTACAATCTGTATGTAAAGTAAATAAATTTATTTAGTTAAATAATCAAAATAATATGATTGTTTGGTAGGTATCATAAGATTACTCTGGTATCACTGAAATCTGACATCATGTCATGGCGACTTTCTCTGTTGTTTTGTGGAGACGAAACGCAACGAAAGACGCGTTCTAAGTTTTATGATTCTTTTTTATGTGAAAATGGTGAAAAAGTGTTGTATCAAGACATGTAAAAGTGAATCATATGCTGGTTGTGGCATTTCATTTCACAGGTAAGGATTAGCAAAGATTTTGTTTACTAATTATGTAGTATGACCACGCTCTTGACGCTTTGTAGACAGAAGACACTAAAGCTTCCGTGTATTTCTAAATATATCTAGCTATGTAAAGCAAATAATTATTAAAACTCTTAATATTATGAGTATAGTAAATACAATTTGTACCTATGTATCTATAACTCATGATTGAAATAACATATTTTTGTGTTGGTTACAGCTTTCCATCGAAAGAAGAAATGAAGCAAAAATGGTTGGATGTAATTCCCGAATCACAAACAATTACCAAAAATTCTGTTGTGTGCAGCCTTCATTTCAAACCGGCAGATTTTTGTATTGCTAAATCACGACGAGTGTTGAATGCTAATGCAGTACCATCAACTTTTCCAGTGGTAAGGATATTGGCTTTATCATTTTTACTATCAATAAAACGAGAATAACTCTGAGATGATCTGTAGTCATAAATAGACTGTGTGTATGGTACCGGGTTAAAATTAAAACTCAGAGCAACAGCTTTTTCTCCTATGATAATTTTCTTAAATATAAACTATGCTCTCCGAGCATGAGTGAGTGCGGCAAATCTTCACATGACGATTGTTATATATGGATGCTTCGTATAGCTGTGATTGTGATGTGTAAAGGGATTACGATACGGTTTTTAGCTTTGACATTATCATAATGAATGCCCGTCACTTACCAAGAAATAAGACATTCTAGATTTTTTCCTGTTATCTGTGAGCTAGATTTTTCTCAGTTATTGGCACATGAGAAAATAGGTATTGATTGATTTATTACAGTTAAAATGTTTGAAAATAAAAAAAGTGTTTTTGTTTTTCAGCCTAAGAATAAACAAGTAGTGGTACTAAGCAGTGAAATACTACATCTGTCTCGACCTATTATAGAACCAACTCCTTCAACCTCTCAAGCTGGACTCTCGGAACCTATGGAAATCAATCTATCTACACCAAGCCACTCAGAACAACCTCCAGCAAAGAAATTTTGTTTGAACTTCAAAGATGTTGCTGTCCAGACAGAAATGCAAAGACTTAGTAGCCCTGCAGAAGATGACTTAAAGCGTAAAGTGAAAATTTTGACTCTTAAGTTAAACAGGCTTGAATCTAAATTGAAAAATTTAGAGTCTATTTTAAGTATAATAAGAAAACGTAAGCAAAATTATGACGAAGTTGAACATATGATGAAAAACAATTTTATCAACATACACAATCATTTAAACACCGATAAAAGTAATAAAGGTGTACGATATTCAGAGGATGTAAAACAATTCGCTCTATCACTATACTATTACTCGTCCAAAGCATATTTCTTACTTAGAAACCATATAGCATTGCCACATCCAGCAACGTTGCGTAAAATATTAGCAACACATGATTGTAATGTAGGGTTTATGGCTGAAGTGTTTGCTTTTTTAAAATTATCAGTAGCTAAAAATGACTTACAGGATGTTGCTCTAATATTTGATGCTATGTCAATTAAATCGGAAGAAGTTTACGATAAACATAAAGATATAAAGTGGGGTTATGTAGACTTTGCAGGAATTGTCCCATACGATTCAGACCGTTTAGCCACTGAAGTTCTGGTTTTTCAAATTGTGTCGTATAAACGAAAATTTAAATGCCCTATTGGCTACTTTTTAATAGACAAAATTTCAGCTGCCGTACAAGCACAATTGATTATAACAGCAACACGAATGTTATCTGAAATTCAAATTACCGTTCGAAGTTTGACTTGTGACGGAACTGCTGTTAACTTTTCCACCTATGAACATTTGGGATGCACCTTTGTTTTACCAAATATGGTTACACATTTTAAACATCCAAATAGAGATACTCAAGTACACTGCATTTTCGACCCAGCTCACATGCTAAAATTATGTAGGAACGTTTTTGCTGAAACAAATTTGAGTTCTAGAACTGGCAACATAGATTTTAAGTTTGTCAAAGAATTGCATTTATTGCAAGATAAAGAGGGCTTAAGACTAGCCAATAAATTAAATGCTAGCCACATTAATTTCTTTGGCAAAAAAATGAACGTTAAATTGGCAGCGCAAACATTGAGTTCGTCAGTAGCCGATGCCATTGATTTTTTGAGAGTTACTGGTAATGATAAATTTCAGAACAGTCAGGCAACCACCGAATATATTAGAATAGTAGATAGAGCGTTTGATATTTTAAATGCCAAATCTCCTATAGGTGTAGGTTACAAGTCACCATTGCGGCTTAGTAACAAGGATTTTTGGATGGGTGTTTTAAAGGAAACCCGAGAATATTTGGAAGCACTCAATGTTAATAAACAAAACATTCTTTCACACCGGCGAAAAATGGCAGCTTTGGGTTTAATTATCGATACATATAGTACGAAAAATTTAGCATTGGACCTGTTACAACCAGTTGGGAATTTAAATTATTTCTTGCCTTATAAATTTTCACAGGACCAACTAGAAATGTTTTTCTCATGTGTACGTGCGCAAGGAGGAGGAAATAATAATCCAAATTCCTTACAGTTCAGGTACACTATGCGTAAGCTTCTTTATCGCAACAGTGTTAAACCTAGTATTAATGCTAATTGTACGGATGACGATTTCGAACTCTCCCCAGTTTTAGAATTCCGTAATCCTGAAAGGTCTTTTCTTCAGACACATGGTTCTGAACCTAATGAAGAGCACCAACTAGATGCCCTTATCAATTACATGGATAAAGTGAATTTGTCAGACTACAAAATTAATATTCTTTATTATTCAACCGGTCATTGTGCTAATAAATTATTAAATAAAATTTCGTGTGAAGATTGTCGCAATATACTTTTATCTCGGAAACAACACTCAGATCATCCATATTTTATAGATGTTACGAAATTTTCGTCGTTTACCGCTTTTATTGATAGGGGTGGTTTAAAATATGCTTCAAGATTTGCTTTTGAAGTAATAAAGTGTGGTGAAAAATTGTTTCTATCGGATTTAAGTGTGGTTTCATTCCGAAACACCAGTAAAAATAAAATTTTGATGCAATTAAAACAAATGTTTTACACAAGATTGAAACATCTAATTAATCCACCGCATCCTATCCAATGCATAACGGATGAAGAACCACACGAATTGCAGTTGGTAAAAGAATTAGCTAATTCGTATTTAAATTTAAGAATCTTTCACCATGCAAAATGTAATGTGTTAAGAAACTTAGGCAGTAAGATTGGCCTAAGGCAGAAACTGCATAAAACTATTTTGTTTAGCCATGTTTGATTTTAATAAATTAATGTTTGTCACACACACTTAGTTTTATTTCCCTTCATATAAATATCTACTGTAGAGCAAACGGAAAATACCGGCCAAGTGCGTGTCGTACCATGCACAATGAAGGCTTCCGTAGTTTGGATGAATTTATCCCAAGAACAAACCTATCTTTGTAGTTAAAAAAAACATGTGCTCCCATACATTCCAACTGCAAATGTAAGTTTGTACGGACAATAATGGGAGTTTTATCTGGATGGATCCTATAAGGGTTCCCTTTTTTCATTTCGACATAAGGAACCCTAACAAGAGCAAGGAAGAGGAAAAGCCATGGTCTCGGAACGAAATTCATGCATCCTTGCCTATTTCATCGGAAGTCACGGATACGTTTTTGATGATTTGAAACAAGGCATGTGTCTCAACAATATTGTAGTCTAGCTATCATAACTTCTTTTCTCAAAAACATGGGCACACACACCGAGCTTTCGAGAAAAAGTCTATTTTGTAAGTATAGTTTTTAATTATGGTTTTATTTCTTTTATTTTCATAAATAAAATTATTATTTCACTATTTTATAACATTTCAATATACACAATAATATTAAATTAACCTATAGAATAATTTGAAATCATTTGCGTCTGCATGTGATTTCAAAAAAGTTTCCCGTTCTATGACAATGTTTGGTCACCCTATTAGAAAGAGATGAACAGCCTCGGTATACAATATCTCTCTCGGCTCGCGTTTTTGGTACGAGAGCTCAGTCCTGTTTGTTTAATAAGTCCATGCCATAGACATAGAGAATGCACTGAGCGTTCCGTATTCAGTTGTGGAGTTAATACAGGCCGAAAAGTAGGAGAGAGACGAAGCGAATGTGCGGCCAGTAGTCTAGAATTCTGATTGGTCCAATTATGTAACTTACTTATACTTTCACCAACTTAACTTTATACTTTCAGGCTTGGAAAATATCTTTGAAATTTAAACGATATATTTATTTCGTTCGCTAATTTTCTTTATTTTTAAAACGATAACCATGTTTAATTATCGTGTATACGTATGTATAAAAAATAATCTTCCGAATAAATTGGCTGTGTGACATACGGATGGACAGACGGACAGGACGAAATGATAAGAGTTCCATTTCTATGTGCCATTTGGCTACGGAACCCAAAACAGACGAATTGAGAACTTCTTCCTTTTTGAAGTCAGCTATAAAGATGCCGCAAAGAATCTGCAGTTTTTCTTAAAATTTCTTCAATTTGGTTGAAGAGAACTGAGTGAGAACTTGAGAGATATGAAAACTCTAAAGAGAAATTCAGAACTAAATATTCCAAGACCCAGTAAATTTAATGATTTCCCACCCAAAAAAAAAAAGACCCAGGCCCAGACTCCAGATCAGTATCTACGAACCTACTTTATTTCCGACAATTTGATTACGCAAAAAAAAATTGTACGGAAGCTTTGATACCTAGTATGTATATACGAATAAGTCTTACAAGAATAAGACACGGATCGCGGTGTTAAGATTTTCTGCAGAAGACTGCGGAAAATCTTAACATTGCGATTCAGTAAATGCGACATTTAATCAACGCTATCTATCGAATAGGTACCGTGGTTAACTCGAAGCTCGCTCTGCATACAATTTAAACTTATTTTAATCAAACTAAAACCCTAAAAAAATTGTTACGATTTAAAATAATTTATTTTAATTTGTTTTAAACATAACCAAATTGTTTTTGTACTTTTTACGTGATACTGAACTTAAACAAGTTGTATTAGTTAATCTGTATATACAAAGCGAAAGGTACATATACTCGCTGTATTTTTTTGCATGTGTACCTATGTAAAATATGTATATGCCAATCAATTTTATAGTTTTGGCATTCGCTCATCAAGGTCTTCAATTTGATAACACAGACACACACACTCACATTCACACATTGATTTGAGTGTAATAACTGAAGATTTTTTCACATTTGAAAATGGAATCACACTGCCACCTTATTGTTTTTTTTTTTTTTAATATTTATAGCCTATGTCACTTGGGGTGATGTAAGGATTCTAACGATACGAACGATCTAAATTAGTTCAGGCACTTAAAGTTATGGTGGCACAAAGAAACTTACATACATGAACCCTAAACACATTACACTCCTTTTTGGGCAGTCGTGTAATAAAAACCGGCCAAGTGAAACTATAAGGGTTCTGTGTTTACTACGGAACCCTAAAAAGGGTGTTAGAAAAAATATCGTGTACATAGTGACACATTTAACTATAACAACCTAAGTGTAGGGTAATCGCCATATGGTTAGTTTTCAATGATTATTGCTTTATGTGTTATGAATTATCAGGAGATATTAAATTTCATTGACTGCAGCCAGTATTGAATGTATTCAGCAACGCGACAGGCGTTCTGTTGTTGTATTTACGGAAATCATGAAGTTAATATTCGTGTTGATTTGTGTGATAATTAGCGTATTCGGTAAAACAACGCATAAAGCACATGGTACTACCAAAATACCATGCGAAGGCGTCCACGTCCACGGGAAACTGCATAAAAGACATGTCATAATGAACGGAATCAATCGGCCCTACCATTTATCCATGTACAACCACGAGCATAAAATATTTTTCAGTTACAACGTGGGAGAAGATACCGAGGACACCTTTGGGATTGCCTACGTGAAGATAAACGACACAATGCCGACCCCAATAAATGGAATTAAAAACGGATTCGCAATCGCCGTCGACGAACACAATAAGACAGCGTTTTTCGGAGGCAGCGACGGAATCTACGCAGAAAATCTCGAGAAATCCCACGGCTTGAAGCACATTGTTAAGGACCGTGACATTTGGGACTTACAGATGATCAACCACCACTTGTACTTCATACAGTACCCATCGCAGCGACTGCATAAATACGATGTGAAGGCAAAACATGTCACACTTCAGCAACATGTTCAGGAAAAAATATACCAGTTCGCTATTGATGGAGATGGTGACACTTTTTTAACGACTAGGGATGGCTTGTTCGAGGTAAAGAAAGGGGTGAATCATCGCATCCCATACGACGACGGGCCCAAAGTGTTCAGGGCCATTGTAGTAAATCACAAAGGCGTCGCACACTTCTGCGCTAAAAGTGCCATTTACGTGGCGCACAAGGAGAACCACACGCTCATAGAAATAGCTAGCATCAAGAACATCTTCGGGCTAACGTTCGATAGTTCGGACAATATCATTTATTCTAATCCCCATGAAATAGTGAAACTTTTGCCTCATGATTGTGAGTAAAACTTTTGGCAACCTTTTCATACTACCTAAATACTTAACTTACTTAAATATTTCAAATTATTTGTATATTTTATGTTGATAGATTTTACTCTAATACTAAGCATACATTTTTATCATCATAATAATTATTACGTGTTCTTTCAAAAACAATGTCGTTTCAAAAATCATAATAGTCCTTTTCAGAAATGATTGTTACTTTAGCAAAATGCCTGATGTACCAGGATAGCAGCACTCTGGGGATATGACATCAAAGAGAAGGATATTCGGTATCCATCTCGCTTCCGCATTGAAGGGTCGCACCCTGTTTTGATTTTCCCCCAACCCTCTGCGTTTCCCGACCAATCCTCACTCCGCGTATGTAAGTACAAAGATTACAAAACCGTTCAAATATTTGGGGGCGAAACTTCCATTCTAAGAAACTATTTACGACAAAAAACATACATGTATAGATAAGTAAGTACCTACCTACTTGAATGAATATGGAAGTTTCGGAAAAACTATTTAATCTTTATTTATACGCATTCATATCTTGTAACCTTATGCTAGCCTGGTGTTGTGGACGCCGTATCTATTGAACAGTCCACCATATTAAATGTCGATGCGGAGTGACTGACGCCTTTTACGAATATCGATACAAAACAACCAGTGTTGTTTGCACCCTAGGTTATCTTTTTCAAAAATCGAATGGGTCTTTGAATAATGTTGTTAGAAATGAATAAGTACTGCTCATATTAATTATTTATATCTTACATTATTTCTGTATATAAATATACATTATATGAAGGGTATACTATAACTGAATTTCCTAACTTTTTGTTCGTTTTTCCAAACTCTTCCCGATAGAAAAACATGTACACTGTATTTTTTTAAATTCTAATTATTAAGTATTCTAGAACAAAATACAAATAATATATATTTTAGGAAAAAAACGTAATAAGGCATAAGGGCAACATAACAGCACACAAAACGACTTTTTTCCGAAGTTTCCACACACTTCCTCAAGAATTTTCTTATCTCTTTAACTTATGCTATCCGAGTACAACTGTATTGGGGACTGGTCGTGAAAAACCAAAGTTGGCGGCGTTGGCGTCATTACTGTATGAATGAAAAGAATGGACTGGTTTTTCAACGAACCTGTAAAATATTTCTGATTTTCCCGTTTTCCCAAATGGACAGTGGTCAAGCTGAGCTGACTTACGAAATCTCCTTGACAACGTCGCGAAATCGTCAGCAGAGGTCGTTCGTACGAGGAAAGCATAAACTGTAGGCAGTCGCGTTTCGTTGGGAAATCCGAATATCAATACCGGAATTTGGTGGAATCAAGCTTCGCAATGTTATGCTTCCCTAGTGAGCGGCACAATTCGTAAAATATTTTTGCTATTGTCTTCCGACAGGGGAAAATTGTAGAGGGTCGAATAATAAACGAAAATAGTTTTATTTGAAGTTGCGTTCTTTATTTGGTTGAATTTGTATGAATTAAAACTAAAATCTTATTTGAATATATTTAGAACGCAACGAGATCTTACACTTCGCAGGCGCCCGTAGAGGACACGGTTACCGTTCCTCTGACGTAGGTAACACCGTCTCTGCAGGCACAGCTGTCCTATAAAACAAATTTAAAATGATTAGAGTAATCTATTGTTCCAATTTTGTTAAAAAGTGCGTTAATCCATCGTTATTTTAGTTATTTCCATAAAACGGTCAAACTTAACTCACCAAAATTAAAAGTGGTAGGTTATCGGTATCGGATTCATTTGGCTGTGTCATCTTGAGATGACTGTTTTACAAAGACACTAACATAAAATGACTACAATATAATATTTGTGTAATTTGGTAAACGTATACGTTTACTTTTTAATAGATACTTACAAATATATCTTGGAACGATGGACACTCATCCTGCTCATAAAACTGGACCTTCTCAAGATTATGTCGAATGATTTCGTACGTGGTTCTTCGCTCTTCATCGCAACGCTTCTCCGTAGAAACCAGTCCTGTGTTATACCTTTTAACCCTCAAGTGCTCAGCAGTAACATTGTTCATGATATCGGTGCTTCCGAAGATCGCGTCTTCTAAGAATGTGCAGTACTTATCGCTTTTCTTCGTCATATTTATGTAGCCATTAGAATTGACGCGTAGCTTAACTTTTGATTCGTCGTTTTCCTTGTCGAGATAATTTTGGTAAAGTTGTTCATTGAGCACTGGTGTAGGGGCTGGCGCGGCGAGGGCCTTTCTTCTAGATCTTCTGATTTTGATGTAGAAGCTGGTGACGAACTGAAACTTGAGGATGTATGCGGCGATTTCGGCGATGCTCGCGTACCCGCTTTTGTTGCCCTTGCTGTGTAGAAGGCAGAAGTGCTTGGGTGGCGATGTGCCGTACGTGGAACCTAGGGAAATTGATTGTTTTATAAGTAAGAACCAACCGTAGCCAAACTCCATTAGAAACTTGGACTGGGCGCATGTTATATGTGAAGGATTTAACATCTTTGAATGGGTAATAGTTACAGAGATACAACTCTTTGTGGTAAATCAAAAATATTGATTACATCAAAATGTAGCAGCCCAATTTCACTAGGCACCCGGACAGCGCTCTTTATGGATCATTCTAGACGTTATGAAGAAGAACAGTGGAAATATCTAAGAGTCCCCTGGTAACTCACGTCAAAAAGGGCCTGACAAGTTGTACTTACTATGTGTATTGTAGCAAGAGCACGGTGTGAGCAGCGGCGAGTGCTCAGCTAAGGTTTGCGGCGCACTGCGCGTGCCGCAGAAGTTGTTGCTGTTCCACGTGGAGTCCGTGTACGGGATGGACTCACACGCGCTGCCCGACGCCGACTGCGCGCATTTACGGGACTCGCGCAGGGAGAAGAATGTCAGGGTTATTACGGCCTGGAAAAAACAAACATCTTGTTTTAATGTATTTACATTTTAAATGTTTTATTTATCATGTTCTCTGTATTTTTGAATACGCGACCTTCTTCAACTCTCACAGTTGACTACACAAAGCGTAGCACATAAAGGGAACCCGTAGCGTACAGAAGAATCCCCTAACAATGACTTTGCAACCTTATTCTGCGCCCGTAGTCTGCTACGAAATCTTATCGAAGCACATTGTCGGGGACCGTAGCGCACAGAAGAATCCCGTAGCACGACTTTCCTGTACATTTTTAGTCCGATAGATGCGAACTTAACGTTTCACGCAACCTTCATCTACGTTCGTAGTCCGCTACGCAGACTTAGCGTGGCACTCAGGCAGAAACGCACAAAAAAGACAAGCAAACAGAAGAATCTCGAAACACTAAATTCTTATTCATATGAATAAGAATATATAATATAGAATATATATAATAACACGAACGCGCGAAGTAACCGTAAAGTACTTTTAAATTCGAAAACACTGGCATTCCAGAGCTTTAGCCCTCACCCACAGATCGTCCTACAGCATTTTGGTTTGCGGCAAGTACAATTATCACACGGATATAAGCGTGAAGTCTAAATAAATAAAAATTATACTTATGCGTAACCAGTATTTTAAATTTTAAAATCTTTTTTTTTTACGTTAAGACTCTTAGAAACAAGCGCGACACGCGACGCGACACAAAGGCACCGCGTGTAGCACTACAAGCGGTGCCTTTGTGTCGCGTCGCGTGTCGCCCCTGTTTGAAGGAGCCTTTACGTTTACTCCACGTGTTCACACTAGGCCCACAGGACGTTGATGTTACGAAAACATACCATAGTAAAGCAAGCAGCAGCACAAAGCGTAGCGCACAGCGGGAAGCCGTAGCGCTCGGTCAGTGCCCCGCCGAGCGCGGGCCCGAGCACTTCGCCGAGTGAGTAGCAGCACGACCACACGCCCGCCACCGCGCTGTACGTCGCAAGGGCTTCGGGACAGCCGCCCTCGTAGCTTTAACGTAAAACGAAAATATAAAGGTCTCGAAACCTGGTTACACACTGTATGTTTTCTTTCTTTGAATATTGTTAGATTCGTAGGCGTTTTCAATATAAATAAAAATTGAATACTGTTTCAACAAACAGCATTAAATTTACCAACGCAAGGGCATAGCTTGAGAACGACTAGACCGATTTGTTTTATTTTTTTTATTGTTCGTAGGTAATAGTCTGATTATAAAAGTAGTTAAATGATTTTTTGTCTGGATTGGCTCGATGTCATTCGTTGGGTTAGCTAGTACACCACATATCAAGCTAATCTATTATCAAGTATAAGCTTTTTTGGTGTGAAATGATCAAATAACTTCTCCCGCTCTGGGTTTAGCGGGAGGGTGTGTCAGACGACTCCGACTCTTACTGACTAAAACCCACCCGTGTTCCTTCCGTTGCCTGTGTTGCCAGGGGCCTCGGTAACCCTTTCGGACTTTTTTGCGACCCCGACAGGCATCGGCCCTAGCGGACCCCTTCAGTTGTGCTGACATCTCTTATAAGCTGATGTCACTTTGTATAGGATTTCCGTACAATGAGAGGTCTGCTTATACTGGAAATGTGCCTGATATGTAGCCGTATGTACCTAGTAAATTAGTTTAAAAACATCATGATTTTTAGTAGTTTTGTATTATTCGTATTTTATAACAACTTACATAGAGCTCGTTAGTACTCCTTGGAAGGTGGGCAGTAATGTCAACGCGACAGATATGCCCAGGATAGACAACGCCACTAGATCCAGCCACAGGCCCCTGGAAATATAATCTACATATTTGCAAAATATCCGAACGACTGTAAACATAACATCAACATAGCACACAGTTATATTATAGGTACGATTGATATAATATCAAGCGTGGAATGAATTGTATTTTGTTTGATTTTTGTGACATGCTTACCTTGGTAGACCCGGGATAAAGGGACACGGGCCGAGTAACAACAATCCTGCACTGGACAGGAACAGACCCCACACCATCATACACCAGTGATTGTGTACCCTGCAAAATAAGTTAAAAGATGAAAAATATGTGAGATTAGTGATTACGCTTTTGATGCTAGTATTCATTGGTGACATCGGTCATTTGCTGCATTTTTTACTAGACTCTTCGTCTTATCTCTAAAAAAAACACTCCAAGTGCGAGTCGAATTCGCACACGAAGGAACACAAAACACAATTTTCTTGTACTATTAGGTACTAGCTGCACCCTACGGTTTTATCCGCATAAATTTCGATCCCGTGGGAATATCGGGATAAAAACAAAAAACCCGACTGAAAAACACATACCTATAGAATTTTGGTATCGCCAAACAAAAGTTACACCATATTTCTGGTTATTGGTTTGTCGGCCTACGATACCAAAATTCTATAGCTTATAATACTTGTTTTTCTCTTTTCAGTTATGTGTTTTAGCAGTCGGGTTTTTTTTGTTTTTTATTAAATATAATTTTTATTTCTAGCTTTTTAGTTTTATTACCTTAAGCAATAATTATGTATGGAATTGACTCATTACTAGCTTTTGTTTGATATCAACATGGTTGTAAATTGTTTTTTTTAAATCTGCCTCTCCCTTGTATTAGCAGATGCAATATATAAATATTACATAGCATATGTCACTCCCACAATGAAGACGAATCTAACGACACCTCTTATGTTAAAATCCATCAAGCCGTTTAGGCTACAGAGCGTGCAAAAGAAATAGACATACATACATACTCTCGAAAAACATTACCCTCCTTCTGGAGCAGTCGGGTAGAAACACAGCAGAGTTTATTACGAACATTGGACGGTATTGAGCTAGTTGATATAACGATGACAAGAGAACTCACCGATCTGCGACCCATCCCCATATAGGACTAAATATTCCATAGAGACTAGAGAAAAGAAGGAATATCAGCCCGATCTGTTCTGTGGACAGGTCGAACTGGCGCAGGTGAGGCTCCAGCGTTGGGTCGAGAAAGGCCCACGTGTTGGACACGATGACTATCACCAGGCCCGTTATTATTATCGAAGGGATCTTGAATAGACCGAAAATGGAGGCTGTCTTGGATCCGGATACGTATTCTGCAAAAGGAAATATTTTTAGGATTATTTAATTTAATTATTGCAGTCTTTGCAATATTTCGGTCTTTCAAACTACTTCGGAAAACATTTCATTATTGCCTTTGGATTGTATCTGGTCTTTATAGCAATAGTTAAACGTCCTAAGGCGCAGATATTAGGAGATTTTAGTGACTTTTGAATCTGTTATTAGGTACACCTTCATATAATGTAAGTAAGCAAAACATTCACATAAATACATACATAAACTCAGGCCTTCTTTCCATGGGGGTAGGCAGAAACTATAGAACGCTACCTGCTGCGCTCCTTACATAGGTACTCCTTTTGCTTCGTTTACGTTCATACATCTGGTCATACACGCACGCCGGTTGCGAGTACTACACACCTGACCTTTTTGAAGAACATCATTAATGAGGTCACTATATGTCTTTCTGGGGCGTCCCCTCCCGACATTTCCACTCACATCTGCCTTGTAAATACCTTTTGTTAGTCGCCTTTCATTCATCCTCTCAACAAAACATTTATGTTAAACTAGAACGCATACACGTCGATTTTATGAGTGAATATTTAAGTATTATAGTAAAATACTACATGCAATAAATTCAGGAAGTAATGTCTACCCTAAGCAAAAAATACGATTTTACTTTCAAACTACTTAAGATATTTTCATGATTTGTTTTGGTATGAAAAGGCTATTTTATTATCTATAATTCCATCTGTATTTTTTTTCTTTTTTTCATAGTTTCGATACAGCGCATAGTTCCAACATAGTTTCGGCGGTGCGGCACACGGTGGGCTGAAAATCGGCTTTCATAGACTTAGGGATTTCAATTTGCAAGTGCCGGTTTTTTTGCCAGATATAGCTTCTAGTAGTCATTAATATATACAAAAATGACACTCGAGTTAATTCTGCTCAAAAACGTAGGAATGTTTTTACGAAAAATTTCTATGAAGCTAGTATGAAAAATCTCATTATCTCTTAAACGGATAGTTAAACACGAATATCCTTACAAGTGATTACAGTGCTAATTATTTATGATTTTTGTCGCCGATTTGCCGAAAAATATAATGCCGTTTTTTTTTTAAATTGTCAAATATTTTATTTATTTTTACATATGAAACGATTCCTTTCAGTGTTTATGTTGAAGAACACAGACTTAACAACACGTAACATAAAATAGCATCGCCCCTATATCTCCGAAGGAGTAGGTAGAGATTTACGAGTATACGAGTAGTACACCCACACGTAGACAACTATACAGGGTGACATTGAAAACATGCGACAAATCGAAATGGAAAATTGTACTCATCATTATGAACAACTTTTACTAAGGGACCAAAGCTACAATCCCAAAAAAAAACTGCTGTCCCCTACATTTATGTTCGCAATACCTCATCAAAATGTAGGAAAAGCAGATTTTTTTTTTTGGGATTACAGCTTTGGTCCCTTAGTAAAAGTTGTTAATAATGATGTATACAATGTCCCATTTCAGTTTGTCGCAAGTTTTCAATTTCAACCTGTATTTGGGCTAGATATTTATCAACGCAAAATGAGTTTTAAAACTTTGCATACAACCAAAATACAAAATTACAAATTGTTTAGTCTTCTAATGAGTCTGAAAAGAAGTGATTAAGTAACTACACTGATTTGGTCTTCTCATAAGTCTTAATAGGTTATTCAATGATTTGCATCTCACAACAATGCAAACTATGGATTACATTCACCTTTTTGTGATAATTAAGCTAATTTGTTGATTAGTTGTGCTATGAGTTCTAAGAAAGTTTGTAAAAGAGAGCGAAGCAGTTGTAGTTGAGCTGAAAAGACAAATGGATGATGAAATTAATGCCCTTATCCCCACAGAGTGCAGTAACAGTAACAGGGTGACTCATCAACTAAATCATTAGTTATGTATATTAGTAGTATGTGCTGACTTTAGCGTCGATCATTGTCTGATGACAATGATCGACGCTAAAGTCAGCACATACCTTTCTGAAGCCAGATCAAATGCATCAAAATCAGCAAAACCTACAGAAATTAACCACTTAGATGCTGTAACATCAAAGACTGTGTGTCCTGACGACATGACGTACGAATTTGGCTTGTCATCCCTACACGCCCGTATAAATTGCACGGAATGTCTGTTACACATTGCGGAACAAGCTCGACTTCAAACGGTGGGCAGTGAGAAGTGTTGAGCACAAAGAAATGCTAAAGACAAGAGAAAAATGCATTCAAAATAAATTCAAAGATGATCTCAATCTGTTGATTGATATAGTCAAACAAGGCTCGGTAACCACCAATGACGGGAATACCGCAAGAAAGTTTTTTGAGACTCCCAATAAAACTGCAGCTATGACCTATGGTTTGGATGAAGGCCTAATTAAAAGATTTGCTGTAATTTTGCAAGCAATAACATCTGGAGAGAAGATCGATGTAATAAAATTTAAAGATTATGCCCGCAAATCAGCAGAAAAGTACGTGGTACGTACGTAATTATACGACTGGTATTACATGTCGTCAACCGTACATAAATTATTAATACACGGGGCTGACATAATCCACAAAAACGATATTGTGCCGGTTGGGACTCTCTCGGAAGAAGCCTCAGTTTCTTGAAACAAAGATTTTAGGAGGTTTCGGAGCATCATTCGCGGAAAAGAAGCAGGCAAGATTCCAATCAAGATATCTTAAATATGCTTGTTGTTTCTTCGGATCCTTTGCTAAGTGCACAAAGGCCTAAGTTAGACGCCAAGAGAAAGCAGAGCTTTTTGCTGAAACACTCGACTTAATTCAGTTTCAGGAAACTGAGTTCGAGTTTTTGCATATAATATCCAGTCTGGATGCTGACTCAGAATTGGAGTCCGACAACGAGAGTGACAAGGAAAATTTAAAAAAATATATGTACATATTTGTAAATTTGTATTTGTGTGTGTTTGCGTATTTTTTTGATTTTTTTATTTGTTTATATTTTTTTGTAATATTTAATTATATTTTTTAATGTTTTTTTGTTATTTATGTTACTTTATTTTACCAATGCGTAGTATTCATTCCATAAATTACTTTTTAAATAATTAGGTAATATAATACAACTGTATATAGTACTTAAATAAATAATATTTTTGTAACCTCTGTTTTATTTAAATTATTTATATGTCAAAAAAATAAAAAACAGCAATGTTTTAAATATTTTTCTTATTTTATGTATTCTTAATATTTAGGTCAATAACATATCGATTTTCTTAACTTAGACACTAAAAGGAACCGTTTCGTATGTAAAATAAATAAAAATATTTTGACGATTTTTAAAAACAATACGGCATTATATTTTTCGGCAAATCGGCGACAAAATTATCATAAATAATTAGCACTATAATCACCTGTAAGGATATTCGTGTTTAAATTTCCGTTTAAGAGATAATTAGATTTTTCAAACTAGCTTCATACAAAGTTTTCGTAAAAAAATGATAATATTCCTTCGTTTTTGAGCAAAATTAACTAAGGTATCATTTTAGTATATAGTAATGACTAATAGAATCTATATCCGGCAAAAAATCAGGCACTTGCAAATTGAAATCCCTAAGTCTATGAAAGCCGATTTTCAGCCCACCGTGCGGCGTGACCGGGACGCGCATTTGCATGGCCAAGGTCTACGGCGATTATCCGACCCTTAAACACAGTAAATATACGTATAGTTTTAGCTTTCTGCAAAATGTAACTCTAAGTACATTTTTTCTCTATTTCTCATTCCCACATCCCATGCCGATTTCGGCTACGGTGACTAGTTTTGCTACCGACGACTATAGGTTACGGGCGTGTGCTCAGGGGGTGGGTAACCATCACCTCTTATAGCAGTATTATTATAATATTACTACACAGTGGGAAACTGATGGAGCTATACAGGACTTGTAGCTCCGTCTCTTTCTCACGCTAAAGTAATATTGAAATAATACTGCTTTATGAGGTGATGGTTACCCCCAGATGTGGCTCATGTATCCTATCTTAACTGTAAAGGTACATGCACAGTACGCCATACTGGTAAAGGGATTGTATGTTGATTTGCTCTTGAGGTGATCTTGCGTGCTGTCGAGATCTCTCTTCCGCTGGTCTTCAAAAACATTTTGTTTTACCAAACGCCTCCAAACAGGTCTATCCGTTGCCAACTCCTTTCAACGAGAGGGATCTATTTTGCATCTCTTCATACACCTTTTCTGAACGTCTCGTCATTCCTCCTATTAAGTTATAGAACAGCAATCGAGGTTAGGGAATGAACCCGCCGCACAAACTTCCAGCAGCCGTGTTTGCAGCCACTATACTTACAAAATAATTAGCTAATACATTACACCGAAAACCTGATATCTATTAAGTATTACCTTCGCAATCAGTGAGCAAGAAGAAGTTGATGGGCACTGTCAACACCATTATAACGCCAAGAGTGTAAAATGGTAGCCCGAAGCCCCCGATCTACCTGGAACATTCATATAAGTAATTACACATTCACAGGAAATGCGTCACGGTCGTCGAACGTTGATTACGAACTTTTAATTGATTGTCATAATTAAGGTGTCGTTGTTGCCATTGCAGAAACTGTACACACCCGTAGGAAGCTTTTGCATCGTCATTTTTAGGGTTCCGTAGTAAACAAGGAACCCTTATAGTTTCGCCATGTCCGTATGTCTGTCTGTCTGACCAAACTGTAGCTCAGAGACGCTTAGTACTAGAAAGCTGTAATTTGGCATAGGTATCCGACAAAGTGCTATAATAAAATCTTGTGTGGGGTGTGGTTGGTTAGGCCGTTCCAAAATATTGCAGGACTGTGAACACCACTATTCGATTCAAGGATCCACTTGCGCAATATTAAGCATTAAAGTGCTAATTTTTGTTAGAGTCAAATATCCCCCCTCTGCCAGCTAAATGGTTGTTTATGGCAGTAGTACATATAAAAATTTAAAGAAAAATGAAATTAAAAGGAAAACTATCACGGCTAAGTAGGCTTTACAAATTAACGAGTTATAGTAGACCAACATAATTTTGCAGTTGGAGAATTGACCGTGGCATATATCGATGTGTGGGAGAACAGGTTTATCAACTACAATGTTAAGTTTGTTTTTGGAATAAATTCGTCTCAAGTAATCCCAACTACGGAACCCTTGATTGTGCGTGGTCCGAAACGCACTTGGCCGGTTTTTGGAACATGGCTAGAGCGAACAGTATCGTTAATTAATAATTAAGTACTACTACTGTACTAGTGTACACACGGCTACACATCAAGCTATAAATTTCCAGTTTACTCTGACCTCGCATTGTATGGAAATCCTTTACAATGCGAGATCAGCTTATACTGGAAATGTATAGCTTGATGTGTAGCCGTGTGTACTACTTAAATCTAAAATTTTAAATGAAAAATATTTTGGTTACCTACGCATGTTGATATATCAGAGACATAAAACATAGTTTTTGCATCATTTTGAAGAAAATATAAGGATTGGTTCAATGTTTTTCATTTAAAATTAACTTACGTGGTGCGGCACCTATATTGCCCTACTTTTCATATCGACATCATGAAGTGAACGTTATTTGTTTTGACGATGTATGGGAGTGTTAATTAAACTTGTTACGATAACATTACGATACAGATTATTATGTTCATGATCGTGTTACAGAGATTAATTAAAATCGCTAACAACTAGGTACTTACATGATTTTAATAATCACTGCACAAATTAAAACTGGTCATACCTACATTGACAAATTATTAAAAACTAACTTTTTAAAGTTTTGAAAACAGAATACTGAAGACAACCTACTTCGGGTTACATGGAAGTAATCGCGGTTTTTCGTGCAAATAACAGCAGCAAATAAAACAACAACAAAAGAGGTTGACGATCCTACGAGACAAAAATATAATTTTTATCTATCTTTCCTATAATAAATACAATTACCGAGTACAGGAGTCCTCCGATGGCCGGTCCCACGGACATGCCGAGACCGATGAAAGTCTCCAGAATCCCGAGGACCGAGCCAATGCTGTCAGGAAACGTATTCACGACGAACACATAGCTGGCCGTGGAGTATGCGCTTGCGCCGAGTGCTTCCATCCCTCGCACCACGAAGCATAGCGTCGTAAACGTCGTTGTGTCTTCAATTAAAGCTAGTGTGCTAGAAATAAAAGGGTAAAAATGCAGGTGCTGACGAAAATAACTGAAAAAAAACTAAATCTAAGTTTGGTGATTTTTTTCCGCTTTCGAAACTAAAGTGCCCAGCATGCATGGACAAATTGGCATAACTAATAGAATAGTAAGTTGATTTTTGATAAAAAGTTTTTACTCAGACTTAGCTAACGAAATACTAATTAATCAAGCTAATTTAAAAAAAAAAGAAGAAAAGAGGTTAATGACTTCGTCATTATTTTGATCAAACTGGCCAGTTTAGCCAGTAGGTATTTATTAAAAAGGTGTGAGGAAAACGGATGTTTTAAAATAGGACCTATTTTTTACCGACTACAAAAAAGGAAGAGGTTGTTCTCCGTCAATAGTGGACCGATTTTAAAAATTCTTTTTTTTTTTGGTGACATGGTATGTTAATCACGCCGAGAAAGTGGTAAAATAAAATCTTGAAAAACTTTTTTTAGGGTACCTACCTCCCTTGCACGTAATGTGTGGATTCTTTAATTCTTTTTTCTCGTCTACAATAAATAAAACGGGTCTGTGAACACCACTTTTCGATTTAAGGATCCGTTTGCGTAATATTAAGCATTAAAGTGCTATTTTTTGTTAGAGTCAAGTGTCCCCTCCACCTCTGCCAGCTAAATGGTTGTTTATGGAGATGTGAAAAAATTCATGACAGTAGTACATATAATTAAATTAAAAGGAAAATTATGACAGGTAATTGGGCTAGGGATATCGTATTACCCAGTAACTGGGTTGTGGAGGTCAGATAGGCAGTCGTTCCATGTAAAATACTGGTATTCAGCTGCACCCGGTTAGACTGGAAACCGACCCCAACGAAGTTAGGAAAGGCAGGCAGATGACGATGATCACAGGTAATTGGGCTTTACAAGTTAACGAGTAATAGTCGACCAACTTAAATTTGCAGTTGGAGAATTGATTGTGGCATATATCTATGTATGGGAGAACATGCTTTTCAACTACAATGTTAAGTTTGTTTTTGGGATAAAGTCATCCCAACTTCCCATCAACGGAACCCTTCATTGTGCGTGGTCCGACACGCACATGGGCGGTTTTTATGTTCTAGTTATGTGCATGTTTTTTTTGTCTACGCCTAAGATAAAGTCTTCTGCAGATTGCTGCCTGTCGCGTCCGCGATATCGCCCCAGTCTGAAGAAGCCTTAACCAAGCCAAACAGCAACACGCACAATAAAACGTCGCAGATTAAAGTCGTTATTTTATTTCATTTGCTTGAATTTATATCACTTCGAATTCGATTAAAATTAGCTATTAGCTATACTCTTCTTCAAGTCTGCAATATTTTTGTAAGTAAGTCGTTTATTTTGCAAATATGGGTACCGTACAAATGGTGATAAATGGATAATAGATAGGTTCAGCCATATTTTACCATTAGGCATGCAAAAGTTATAGTTTGACGCTAAAACAATCAAGGAAATTATAAGATAGGTGTACATTGAAGAATTACAACTTATTATAGATCATTACAACACAATTTATACCAAATTATTAACCAAAACACTACACAAAAACACAAAATTCTTTCTCTATCAGTGGATTTAAGCTTAAACATCGCCCGTAAACATCTTTTCTGGGCTTTAAAAACTGTTTTTCTTTCGGTTGAGTTTACCCAGAATATTATACCTTAACGTAAGTGGGATTCTACTATGCCATAATAAGCAGTAAGAAGTGCATCCATGTATATTATTGGGGATAGTGAATGCAGAACGTATGCGGACTTACTAATTCCCTTAAATAAAGTATCAGTATTGTTTTTTCCAATTTAGGTTTTATCTATTACGAGACCCAGAAACTTTGTATTTACGACTTCTTCTACAAATTCGTTGTTGTAGTGTATATTAGGGCGAAAGCTGGGAATCCGCTGACTAAAGTGTAAAACGTTTTTTTCTTTAAAAAAGTTACTTTTTAAATATTTGCCTCTAGTAATTTACAACATTTTTGAACCAATTATAAATGTCCCTTTTCTTATGTCTCCACACTTTTACATGGTATTGTCACAGTAATATCATCCGCAAACAGTATTATTGGTGGTTCAATGCATTCAGGTAAATCGTTTATGTACAGTATGAATACAAAAGGACGCATTACGCTCCCCTGCGGTACTCCAAAGACAACTTCACGCTCTGAGGACCGATATATCTCTTCTCGCTTGCTAACTGGATTAATTTGTCAAATTTCAGTTATTTGTTGAAAAGTGAAAAGTGATTAAACTAAAATAATGGAATACTGTTATGTACTTTGTGTCTGTTTCTTTTTCTCGCAAACGAAGTGAAAAGCAGAGTGTATAACTCGGACATAAACGAGCCATTTTACCCCTCGACTTAACTGTATAATAAACGTCTCGGGGTAAAATGGCTACTTTTATGCACTAGTTGTACCATCTACTATAATTTCGGATGTCGGTGGTAAAAAAATAAAATACAGATCCAAAGACACTGACTTCCGAAATTAAAGTTATTTTTCACTTTGTAGTGTTTTTTTTTTGGAAGTAGGTTTTTATTTTTATATTTTCATGCTGCCTGTCTCTACGTGAAGGCACATGTTTTTAACGTCCCGCGTCCCACGCTTCATCGGAGTAGTTAATAATTCGATTAATTGGCGTAAAAAATGTGAAACGTGCATTTCTATTTAGCGGGTTTAAAACTGCGGTTCGTTTTTTTTCACGATGAAAAGCGAATCCTGAACGATGACGTCATCGCATAGAAACATGCTTTCTATGAAACAACCAACTGTTATCGCCGTTTTTACGTTATTTGTTATACAAGAATTGTTTTATATAGTTTTACGAGAATCCTGTATCAAAAATCGTTTACAATAATCACGTAACATAACCGATATGATTTAATAATGATAGCATTATTAAATCATAACGGTTCGGCCCGAAACTTTTACTTGGCCTATCTAGTAACTTGCATATAGCTAGCTACTAGATAGACCATCTACCTTTTGAAGTATGTACTTATAGCAATCTATTACATTTTTAAGTTCTTTTTAAAGTGGAAACGCATAATAATTGTGTAAATGTAATTTCCTTCTAAGCGGGACACGTCCCCAAGATGGGAGTATTTAGACGCATCAAACCGTCAAGCCTGCCTCTTACTGCAATGGTTGGATGCAATATATGTTAAGCATATTAGATAATTTGTAATCGCTAGACTTAAACCACACAAGTGTAAACAAGAGATGATTCCATCCAATCGTGAATCATCAAACATATCCTTGATAAAAAAGTAAAACACTAAAACTCACCCAAATAAAACATTGCAGGCACCGGCGATAAACATGCCTGCTGTAAATAGGAACTTTGCGCCGACCATCGGCAACTGCAAAAGAGTAAACATCACGCGTGATCATTCAACTAGGTAGGTACCTATCTACGTCTATGAGATAGTGCTAAGTAGTCTGTACAGTTTCCAGTGTTTGCTCAACAATGGGTTAATTATTTGCTTAAGCATGCACTCATTTGTTTTGATATACCGTAAAGGCGATAAGGGAGGAAACAGCATTATTAACCTCCGGTTTCATTGGCAATTAAGGTGGATCCGCAGTGAAATTAAAATTTTCTTACGTTTTTTGCAACTTGCAGGTCAGTGTTGGGTTGTATCTTGATCAAACTATGATGAAAAAGTTCTTATGGAACAAATCTAACTTGGAGAGATGTATTCTAATGATTATAATTCTGTAAATACATATTTGTTATGGTCGCGAATCACATTTTGATCAAGTTACAACCTGACCTGCAAATTTCGCGGGCTACCACTGCGGATCCACCTCAAATCAAATAAGGTCCACTATGTAGGTATATATATATGTTAGGCTAGTGTCAGGAGTATCAGCCCTTTTTGAAATTCAAAATTGCAAAAGATACTCGTAGCCCACAAAACGATCACCCTTCACCACTTTCATTCAAGTGTACCTATGCGTTAGGAAAAAGTATGGCACAAAATAACAATGCACAACACACCACCATAAAATATAAATTTGAACTTGTTATGATTTGGAACTTATTGTTCTTGATGTGATTGCTTTTGTCTAGTTTTAAAGTTCGTTTCTTTGTTGTTTGTTTTTTCAATTTGGAGTTTGACATTGGCACCTGTCAAATTACTATGTGCGATTATAAAACGAACTTCAGCAGTAACATAAAAATCATCTGACGTCAACATAAAAAATGGTTATATTTCTGACACTGGCCATTATTAGATAATGGTTACGTTTAAGAACTTTTGATTCTATAAGAAAGATGTCAGCTAGCACACGCATACCTAGGCAATAGGCATGTGTTGCTAAAGAACAACTAAACTTCCATATAAAACAAACAGGAATAAATGACGTAAATGGAAACTTAAAGGGATACCTACACGGCTATAAATACATGTCTTACGTAGGTTGGTTCTTCAAATAGAGACTATAGAAAGTATATTTGAAGATTGTAACCTTTTGGTTTATTTACTGCGTTCTTGGAATATAACTTTACGTAACGTTTTCCTTAGTTTTTTGTCAGGGAAAAACCCCCCAGGGAATAACCCTTTCAAGTGAGGAGTGAACAAAAAGTATGGGCATTAAGAAAACGCTGCGTGTGCTCATTAATCTTATGCCAACTGTTAATCAGCTATCTTCATCATCATTCGGCCGAAAGACGTTCATTGCTGGATAGACCTTTCTCAAGCCTCGCCACAGCGACTGGTCGTGCATTTCCCGTATCCAGCAGATACCCACAACCTCCACTGGGTTTTCCACCGTTTCTACCCATCAACTTTTGTCTGTATAGTGTTTTGATGATACAATTAACTATGCGCTTGATTTTCATTAAACTCATCTGTTAGTAGAATCAGCAGCAGCACCACAAAAATTCAAGAGGAAGGCAGATAAATCAAACACAATACTTACGAATTTGCCGAACAAGGGCGATGTGAGAAACATGACGACTGCGTAGAAACTGAATACGATTCCACACATAGTCTCCGAGAGGCCCTTGGCAGCTGCCTCGCGTGGGAAGAACGGTGCCATCACACTCATAGAGCAGAAGCTCATGAAGTCTACTAGGGCCAGGGAAGCCAGGGTCAGCCTCTGATGGCTGGAGAGGTGACGCACCGCCCCCGGCTGCAGGCGCGTCTGCGTTCGCACCAACCTACGGATAATGCATAATTATATGCAATAATATGGTCTGGTTACCTACGTGAAGGCAGTTTAGTAAACGTGAAAATGTATGTAGGTAGGATACAAATGGATTGTTTTTAGTTGCGGATTTGTAGTTTAGTGTCAACGAGTCATGATGGCTGTGTTCGTAATCTAAATCAACAATCACTTTAGGTACTAACAGATTATTATGGTAGCCTTTGCAACCACCAACTGCTGACTGAGTTGTACTGATATGTCCTAATCCTCCCAGGATTTATTTTCCACAATAACATTAATTGTTATATTTATTTTATTTATTCTAGCAATTTTGCTAAAAGTACCTAGATCTAGGTAGCTCGGACCTTTATTAAGTCGTCTTTATTCATTGAATCCAAGACCAATCTAGGTTGTATTGGATTACTTGTGATACTTGATATATCTACATAGTTGCTTAACATTGATGATTATTATTACAGATAAATAACAACGGCTGTTATCTTACTTTTACAATAGACTGATAAATAATAGTAACAAACTGCAGCACGTGTGGTTATAATAATTACACAGCTAGGTACACGTATTCATTAACAAATAACATGTAGGTGTGCTGCATATTTGACAATTTATTTGAAATGGAGCCGTTACTTACCGTTCTCTCAATATAATAATCTCGGAGCTGATGTCGTCTGGCGGTCCTCCGGACCAGGAGTGCACGCGCCGCAGGCGGCCCGAGTCCTGCAGCGAGCGGCGCCCGCCCCACGTCGCCGCCAGATCCTCCGTGTGCGTGGAGGTCTTCATCAGCTTGCTGTCGAACACTATCGTCTCTTGAGAACTTGTTCCGCTGACGGCAACACTGGTCAAATTCGAGTCACTTGTAGTCCGTTCACGATCTGTACCACTTAGCAGCTGCGTGTTATCGTCAGCATCGTCGCACTCTCGGTCCATATTGAAGGGCCACTGCTCGCGGTCCGTTGGAGCAGCTCAATACGAATATGTTAGATTGCACCGCACCGCCGCCGTCACCGTCGCAATAATAACCGATCGTAAACAAACCGAGTTATCGGCGTGTCAACACACCGAGCGCACCAACTACTTCTGTTAACAATTAAAAACCAACCTCGCTTATATCAATTTATTATCGAAATCTTATCGTGTTCAAATAAAAAAATCCTGGATAGAGGACGCTTTCCAGCCGGTGATCGTCGACTCGGCTGAGTCGCTGTGGCGTGGTTTTCATATATTTATATGTAGGTAGGTAGGTACCTGATATGTAGGTACTCGTACGTTGTGTTTGCTTGCAATAATATATGTCATAAAGTAGTTTATCGCAACTTGTCAACCAATGGAAGTTTTAGAAGGAATCCTGAATTGTTTCATTCCTGGGCATCTCGCGTTCATGCCAAATGTCAATTGCTTTTCATTGGGATAGTTACTTATAACTTAAGCTGTATGCGTGTTTATACCTGAAACGAAAGTAATCGTCATAAAAATTATATTACGAGATTTCATTTTACTACCTTTTTTATTTGGCTCTGTTATAACTTAACACAAATGTGTTTTGGACTACTTAAGATATCTTAACTTATACCTAAACAATAGGTTGGGCAGAGGTGGTTACTAGCGGAAAGAAAGATAATCGTCTGTCAGCATATTAATCTCACATCGGCCACCTGCCCAAAGCTAATACGGCTTGTTCAAACAGAAAGCGTTCTGGCACTGCCTATGTTTATTTAAATGATAGATCCCTAGATGAGCAATCTAGTTCCTTGTGAAAAGTAATGGAGTCGTTTTCTTGCTTTAACTATTTAGCTATTACCGCGGCTGACAAACGGATTGATGATCGTAGTGTTGTACTCACACGCACTAGTCACACATTTTATCATTATTATTTCATGATTATCACAAAACACTGTTCCTTTTTCTCAAATCGGTTGTATTTTTTTATGTTTGTTTCCTCAGAACTCCGTCGTTTATAAACCGATTTGAAAAATTATTTAGGTAAGTACTATAATATAAACAATTACAGTAAAGGTTCAACTGTGTCTATCCATGGGACTAGTAAAAGCGACTAATTCCCTCGTTAAACTAAGTTATGTTAAATGTGTTTATTGCCAAATGGAGAAGTGCATTCTAAAGTGCAATAATTTCCTAAATAACGCAAATGAAATCATTTTCTAACTACTTTTTAATCATGCTTATGTATTAAGTACCTACCTATATTTCGTTTTTTTTTTATAATCGAAGTTTTTAGTGTTCCGTACCTCAAAAGGAAAACACGGAACCCTTATAGGATCACTCTTGTGTCTGTCTGTCTGTCCGTCTGATTTTCTCCGAATCTACTACGAACGATTAAATTGAATATTGGTACACATATGGATTTTTGTGACCCAAACACGAAACTGTAACGTAAATAAATTAATTTTGAATAAGTGGGTCACTTTTGCGGGCAAATTTAAAAATGAAAAAGAAAACTGTTTTGCAAACGGTACTGTGTGACATTTCAAATGAAAGGGCTTAATAAGAGGGTCTGAAATATATTAATTTCATAATTTTAAAATAAATAGTTTTAAAGTTATTTAAGAAAATTGCCCATACCCCCTTATCTCCGAAACTACTGAACTTTGAAAAAATACAGAAAATAGTTCTTTACTTATACATTACAGGAAAACCTATAAGAAGTCCGGGGTGTTAAAATAACATGGTAAATCTGCCAATATTGTGCGTACAAACTTACATTTGCAGCTGGAATGTATGGGGGAGCATGTTTTTCAACTTAAGTTTGTTCTTGGGATAAATTATCATGGGATAAAAAACATGGTAGATAACAGATTCATAGTACGGAACCCTCACCACGCGAGTTCAACTCGCACTTGTCCGGTTTTTAAATATTGTAAGTACCTACTTACTGCACCTTCATTTAAAGGTGAGTGATTAGACAATGTTTAATCACTCACCAATGTCTAGTGGTCGCAAGTCGGGTCCATCTGAGTGTGCGGTCCTGGATTCGATCCCGTTTGGGAAACTGGTATTGGGTTTCTCCGTTAAGACGCTGACATACCTAAACCGCGGTCACTGTCAAATTGCATAGAAAAGAAAGAGAAGCGCGATGACAGAACGCTTGTAATTTATTGCAAAATATGAAGCAATTATCTATTTACTCAAAATTGAGTTGAGTAATCGAAAATAAAAAACAACCAAGTTCTGCATTCAAATAAGACGTTCTTTTTATTAATTAAATACGTAACGTATGTTGATATTTAATACAGATATTTTGGATTAGAACTTAAGGTAAGAGGTGAGTTTAACATTAGTTTGTATCGAGATTTTTTTTCAAAACGTGTTTTGGTAACAACCAAGTTCTGGGAAATATGTTCAAAATTAACATATATTTTTTCCGCTACCACAAACTATACAGATTTGGCAATTTTTTTTCTTAAGAGAAGCCTATTTTGGTCAATTAGGTCTTGTCAGCGCCTTAAGAATTTCTCAGTAGCATCTGGATGTATGCCCGGATAGTAGAGAGCAGTGGTGGCCCAGTGGTAACAGCCGCGACTTACGTGTTGTAGATCATGGGTTCGAACCCAGACAGGCGCTTGCTTTACTTTGTGTAAATTGTTTCATTACCACTGCTCTCAAAACGGTGAAGGAAAACATAAAATCGTGAGGAATCCGGCATGTCCTAGAACCAAAAATTCGAAGACATGTGACGCATACCAACCCGCACTGGGCCTGCGTGGTAGATTACGGCCCCCTTCCTCTCACCGAGAGGCCTGTGACCCAGCCACTGCTGGATCACAGGCCTCCTCTGGAACATTATAGACTGATTATGTTTAGTGATGAAATTTGGGTGTAGGACAAGGAACAGAGTCGTGATGTAGTGTGTGTTATCATCATCATTTCAGCCCAAAGACGTCCACTGCTGGACTTAGGCCTCCCCCAACCACCGCCACATCAACCGGTTCTGTGTTTCCCGAATTCAGCGGATTCCTGCGGCCTTCACAAGTTTGTCATCGGTCCACCTTGTACGAGGCCTTCCAACGCTACGTCTTCCGGTACGCGGTCGCCACCCCAGAACCTTTCAGCCCCATCGGCCATCTGTTCTGCGAGCAATGTGCCCGACCCACTGCCACTTAAGTTTTGGACTTCAAAGGAAATTGGCACGATTAATTTCACCTTCAATTAACTTATTTGTGTATCATTGGCCTGCCGGTTCTTTTCCCTGATTATATTTGTATAAGCAACCGTATTGCTTGATGACAGTATTTTCATGGCCAGAGTACGACCAGTGAGTGAGGATCGAACTCACGACCTCTCGCTTGCACAGTTACTGGGAGCATTCATCCTATCCAAGATTTGGATGAATTTTGCCCTTTGATCCTTATGACCTGAATCTAGCCCCTTCCGTATTAAAAACTCCTAAAAGAAAATTGTCCTAATAGCAAAACGACCTTTAATCGGAACGACACTTGACAAAATGTCCTGAAAAACGGTGAAGGAACACATCGTGAAGAAACCGGCATATCCTAGAACCAAAAATTGGAAGATGTGACGTACCACGCAGCATTGGGCACACGTGGTAGATTATAGCCCCTCCCTCTCGAAGAGAGGACTTCTGTGTCCCAGCAGTGGGAACACTATAGGCTGATTATCTTTTTAGGAGTTTTTGATCCGGAGGGAAGACTAAGTGGTTATGACGTGAATTTGAAGTTACATGAGTAATATCATTGTGCATTCGTATAAGGTGGTGAGCATGACTCTGACATCCTCCGATCTTCCGATATCCGACTAACGGTCATAGTGTGTAATAGTGTTTTCTCCAGTCAACTTTTATTTACTACTTGTATGTTTTTGCCGTAGTCATTTGAGTGTTAAATTAGATCAACGTGCATGATTAGATAAACTGATAAAACGCATTAGCGGAAACAGAGATAAAGATAAGATAAATAAAACTACCACTTACAAATATAGTAACCAGATTTGTATTGACGTTTTTTTTATAACAAACCAACACATCACTTTATGCATTCATTACAAAAAAAAATCAGCGATTTTGTACACTTACGATATAATTACCAACAAACAAAAAAAAATAACGTATTTAATCTTCTCATATTTAACAGATTTATGTGAAAAAATATAGCATTTATATGAATGACTGCACTCGCGAACAATTGAACTAGTAATAATATGCCAGTCGGTGCATCGGCTCATTTCAGTCCGGTTTCCACTTATTTACGTAAGTAAATAGATACATTCTCAAACCATATATTATGCAAACGATTACGTTAGCGACAAACTCTTTGTTACAAAAATAGTAAAACAAAACAAATATTTCTATAGTAATGACGTGAAAACATATTTAATTTTCTCGTCATAGTTTATCTCATAAGTCTTTTCATTAAATTAACTATTTAACGAATATTGATCCATTCCCGTGAAACAGGTTTATAGAATTGTCATAAATAACGAATGCTAAGAAAAAATAATGTCAAAATAATAACTTCACGTAGACAAGACATGTATTTAGGCAACCTGCTCCACTGGAGTGGTTCAACAATAAAGCTGTCCTTAACACTAGATTCACGCTAAGCGGTTTGTCAACGAAGCATATTTGTTGAGCTAGTACGATCATAACCTAAGCAGGGCGAGTTCTTGAAGCAGCGCCGGCTCCTGGTCGATCTTGGCGCGTTGGTTCAGCTCCAACTGCTTGCCAGATGCTTTCTGTTGCTTCAGCTTGTCAATGTCACTCAGTTTCTGTAACATACAATAGTAGATTGTGTCACAAGGGAACAAAATAATGTATTGAAGGCAAGGGATTCAAAGTACGTCGCTCGACGTTAAATAATTTTGGTACCGCGTGGCACACTCTGCTTTTAATCCCCCTCTATGAGAAAAATAAGTAAGAGATGCTTTTAGTAGTGACGAATATTTATATTTACATAACCAAATTACAAATTTATATTTAACGAATAGATGGGATGAAAATATACTTGTAGACGAAACTACTGCACCGTTAGTCCAGGGCCCGCAAGCGCGGCTGTTGAGCTTAACCCGCCTTAATACAAAACGAGTTCTCATTGGTCCAAGCTTAAACCTTTCAGCCAGTGTTTGTTCGAACCGTATTCCCAATAATAAAGCTCTAAATACAAAATTGACAACTTAGAACAGTATTTGCATTTAGAACTTTAACACTGTCGGAATAAAGTTCGAAATTCACTAAAGTGTAAAATCTAATTAATATTTTTCATTCATAAAATCTTCAGTCGAATATAAAATAATAATATTATTAATGTGCTGTCATCGGCCAAATAGTACCACTCGATGGGGTGTTTGTTGTGGAAGGTCATTGATATACTATAAGAATAGTAATGACCCAATAACGCTACCCTGCGGGACGCCATATTTCGTTTCTCTATTAGGGTGAAAGACAACAGTTTTAAGAAACAAGTTTGTCATCATAACGGCAACATTCTTTAGAGTAAATTTGTATAGTATACCAATTATTGCCATATACAAATTTGCTATAGAGAATGGTAAATGTTGCCGTTATGATGACAAACATTTTACTTAAAACTGTTGTCTTCCACCCCAGTAGTTGCAATACACCCCAGTTTACGGTATTTTAATTATTTTTGAAATTTTAGGCAAACTTTAGAAATTTCCGTATCAATATACGGAGATTTCTAAAGTTTACGACCATAAGATAGATTTTATTAAAAATCAAAAGTCATTTATTCAAACTAGGCTGAGAATCAGCACTTTTCGAACGTCAAAATTACATAAGACAGTCCCCCAAAACGCCCACCCTTCACCACTTCCTAGTGCTTTAGCTGGGAAAAAGAAGTGGTCAACAAACTCCCCAGCAGCACAGCTGTCTGTTCAGTTAGAGGGTAAAAAAAGGATTCTATACAACAGTATGCAAAACAATTTACATTACGTGCAACATAAAACATTAAATTATTAGCCATATGTCAGCTAGCACACCACTATACCAACAAAAAAAAAGAAAAGCAAAACACCGAAAACTATTAATTCTCAAGCAGAGATAAAAACGTAAACAGAACTTAATGCCCAAATAAAAGCCTCCAAGCATAAAAGGCGTGCCCGCTTACATATAGCTATAGCTGTAACAGTCACAAATGATGAACTAGGACCATCAAAGTAAAATAAATAAACAATTAATTACTAATAACAAAACAAAACAATGGTCAGCAAGACGACCAGTCACCACAAGCAGCACCCGTTCACGAGCATAACGCAAAAATCAGCCATTAGATTGAGAGCATTTCCTTGAATGCCGTATGCTTGGAGTTTGTATAAGAGGGTCTCATGATTTACATGATCAAACTGCAGCTTTGGACATAGTTGTGAAAATCGCACATACCGGTATTTTAGCATCTAAATTTGGCATTATCTTATTTAAAAAGTCGATTATAGCCATATTTATATTTTTATTATTTCTGTGTTCATAAATATATTTTACTATTTTTATTTTTTTTTAGAGAAAACGTGGAATAATGCGATGGGTCTATAGTTTGTCAGGCCTTCTTTACAGTTCTTCTTAAAAACTGGTTTTACTATAGCGGTTTTAAGACTTACGGTAAATATTTCGGTGTAAATGCTTAGGTTAATAATATGGCTTCAACGGTCAGATATACAACTAGCAACTTTAGTAACCTTTGTCGAAATGCTGTCATACACAAGGCTTTTCTTGCTTTTTAACAATTTAATTGGGCGCATTCCATTTTATGGAATAGCTGGGGACATAAATATTGAGTGTGGGGTTATGTTTAACATCTACGATGTCTGCTGGCTTGTTTTGGTATATCTGTGATCTGATCAAAAAAATAATTGTTGAATGATTCTTCTATTTCGGTAGGATTTGTTATTTTATTATTGTATCATGTTTTTTTTTTATTTTAGAAATTGTTTCAGTGATATTTTTATAGTTTTACATATTTATAATTTGCCAAGACGTTTTGATTTATTCTTTGAGTTTTTTTTCTGGGTCAAATTAATAATATTCTTAAATCTCTCTAAGTAAATAGCAAAAACTTTTTATTTTCGTTGGTTTAAGTTTATGTGTCCAGAACAAATTGTCGTTGTCGTTTACTGCAAATTCGTATGCCTCATGACATCCATTTGATTTTCTTTTCAGATCTTACTGTAACTAACTTAAAGGGGAAACAATAATCGTATGGGAGTATAAATATTTCTAAATAAATATTGTTTGTGTTGAATACGTCAGAAAATTATAAACTTTGAAGATGGGTTTTAAATCTTATGAGATTTTCTTTAGGAGTATCTCGTGTTTTTGTTTTCCAAGATTTTATTCGACAAGACATACTATTACTAAATATTATTATAAAGTCTCTCTATCTGCCTCTTTCACCCTCTGACTCATTGTCAAACATAATGTAGATGCGCAGAATTGTGGTCATTTAAAATAAACTAAAAATATAAGGGTACTCCCATTTAAATATTCTAGAGTTAAACTGCGCAGATGGTTGATTGAAAATTGTTTTTATAATAATTTACAAAAACGTATGCAACATAAAGAAAACATGTTATTTTAAGGCGTACCTATAGTTTTGTAGTGAGTATTGTATTTTATTAGAACATATTTGTTTAACTAACTAAATAAGTAGCTATGTAGGTATTATAAATGTAACATTAATTTGCATGCCCCAAACAGGCAAAATATGGACCAACAACTTGTACAACTGGTAACACCTGTATTTTCTGCAAATAAATGATTCCTGTTCTTTAATCGGTTCAGAACATTACCTTATTGATATTTTTGATCTTCTTGTCCTTTTCGGGGTCTCCGGTGGAGATGAAGGGCGCGCGGGAGGAGGCGGCCGGGGGCGGGGGGGAGCCGTCGCCGCGCGCCTTCTCTTCAGCCTTGCGGGCCTTTGCCTTTTCGCGCTTTTCTTTCTGTTTGAGCGCCTGCTTTGATGGTGCCGCTGGGAATGGGAATGTTTTATTAACTTGCTGAGAAAATACGCAATATCCATTTGGATATTGACGATTTGTTGGTATTTACCAACATGCTAACTATCAGGAACCATAAAGAAAATAATGTACCCACCAAAAACATTTCACGTAAAGTAGGTTGCCAAGGGGCTGGGGACTTGGACTAACTCTACAAACCCTACATCTTCGTCAAAATGTACGGCCGTTTCGCGGCCGTCGCACGGACACTCCTAAGGGCTTTTGGTAAGAAATTAAGTGACTGGTCTTAAATGTTGTGTCATGCAATAATTCAATGGCCAACCCATACATTTTGACCAAGATGTACCAAGTACAATGAGACCTTGTAGAGTTGGAGGCTTGGCTCCACATTTGATCTGATAACTTTTTAGCAGTGAAAGCGTTATATACGTATGTCTTGGCAACCAACTTTATATGAGATGTTTTTGGTGGTACCTATTTCATTTCTTTTTGTAGGTATCTACATATTATCCGTAAGAAATAAAAACTTCCACCGAGAGTTGGCACCGAGAGGTGAAAGTTACAGATTTCTTATTTTTTTTTTTTGTTGTTTTGTGCAAATCCATGCCTGCATACCAAATTTCAGCTTTCTAGGACTTCGGGAAGGTTTTGATGAGTGAGTCAGTAAGTCTGTGACGAAATCGACGTATTTTACAGGGCTTGTTAACGTTACCAAATAACAAAATAATACCCGTTACGTAACGTTAATTTTAATGTGATACCTTACTAACGTTACAAAAAATTTAACGTTACTTGATAACATTACCAGTAATATAACGTTAATTAACATTAACGTAAAATATGATAATAACGTTAATTTTACCGTTAATTTTGCTACGTTGCCGTTCCGTAGGTTTACATTTTGTGCGCTCGCTTAGCTACACTGTTGCCACTCCGCCGCCGCACTATGGGAAAATCGCGTATGTTTCGTCTCAATACTCCGTATCTCAGTTGTTTCAAAACTAAATGAGCTGTAATTTTGCACACGTATTTTTGGATGTATAAAATGTAATATAAATAATTTCGATTTTGAAAATTCTGTTTATTAATTAATTAAAAAAATAAAACTTGAAAAAATACATGCATTCTATAAGAAAAAAAAAACAAAATTTGTCTTTTTATTTTTATTTACTTAAAATGGAATAATTGAAGCAAACGAGAAAAATAAAGCACAAAATTCAGGAAGCTCCTACAGATTTTCGTTGATAGCAAGAAGGGCCTTGGCTTCATCTAAAAGTTCTTTCGATATTGTTTCCGAGTTATTTCTCAAACTTGATATATTATATGGATCAGAAGTGGATAATAAGGTATGGTGTCTTCATTTGTAGCCGCTCTTGAACACTTTCTAGAATGATTATGAAGTCTAAACTTTTTGTAATCCTTATTTTGGGATTCTTGCGCGTCTTTGGACAATTGTCCTATAGGTAAAATAGTATTGTATGCACGTAGGAAGGCATAATACCAATTATAAATATTTACGTACAGTTGGGCTGTACTATATTTTTTATCTTATAAACATACCATCTTAAACTATATTAGTTAATTTTATTTTATCAAAGTAATATATATAATTAATTATGAAACGTTATGAGGAGATTATACGCATTCCAAAAATGTATAATACGGGTACATTTAAATGAAAAACTTTCGAGTTATGTGGCATTGAATTGCAGTAACGTATTGCGTCAAAATTACGTAATTGAACAAGAGTTAGTTTTTAAGCCTATTTACAATACATTATGATTGGATGCGCGGGGCAACACATAATCGATATTTTGGAATTGGTTTTACGACAAAAGTATGGACGAATGCACAACTACTGTTAGGAAAGAAATTAGGTCGCAAATCAGTAGTTGGCGAAAGGAAGGTAGCACGATACCTTATTTGATACGATGATGATGCACTGTCCCTAAGATACAAGCGATTTCCACAAATTTTCACTTGGTTAAATGAATTTTGGGTGCAATGGGATGCACCCGCGACGACGCACGAAAACCGAATCCCTCTTGAATTTCGACGACATTCCGCGGGTTGGCGCTGATTGGTGTAGCGGTCTCGCTCACACGCGGGTGAAAGGCAATGTGCAGGAATGGGATAGGGGGAGAGGAGTGCAGTAAAACCAACCTAATCCCATTAATTAGTTATACCAACATCAAAAAACTAAGGAAATGACAATACATAATTTCAGTCGATCAGCGCGCAAGCAATGATTAACAAAAAAAAAATTGCGTATAAAAAGCTTATTTATTAGACCATATTAATTTATTATTTTTATTCCATAACAACGACATTCGCGTGAAACGGTTTTGAGGCGGCTTTGTATGGGGCTTTACCATAGTGCGGCGGCACGATAGTCAATTGAAAATGAAAAATACTTTATTGCACAATAGGTTTTGCAGTGAATACAGTAAAAAAAAAAAGTTACACTTTACAAATGAACACTTGTATGCTACAACAATGGTGGGGGTACTGTCCTCTTAGATAGGCTATACAATAGCCTGTAGTAAAGAGAATCAGTGCCGTATCCCTCTAGGAGTGGAAAATCAGTTGCTTAGTGTTTTTGTACAATTCAATAATTTAATTATTAAGTATAGTAACGCAAAACAAAAGAAAATAAAAGGATAATAATTAATGAAAATGCTTGAAAGTATAAGTATATATTTTATGTGTGGTATGTGAGTAGGGGTGTGGTGGGGAATGTGTGTTTGCGAGTGTCTGTATGTGTGTGAGACGTAAGTGTGTGTGTGTGTGTGTGTGGGCATGTATTGAGAATATATATGTTGCGAGTAGACGTACTTATGATAGTGTAGTAAACAAGGATTCGGTTTCCTCATACGTTTTGTCTAGTAGGTAGGAGCGGATTGCTGATTTACATTCTTGAACAGATAAGGGATAAATTGAGATATTTGCATTAATTGTGTTATACAAGAAAGGGCCAAGATAGAAGAAAAATTTTTTCGTAAAAGAGTAGCGGGTCTGTGGAAGGGTACATATTAAATCTTTACGACGTTTTTTAAGTTTAACATAGGGAGTAGAGTGATGTTGTAACAAGATTGCATGATAAATAAACAACTGTCGAACGTTAAGAACGTTGCAACTTTTATATAATTGAGTGGTGGAAAATAAAATAGGCCGAAATGTTGCAATCTTTAGTACTGCCCTGTGAGCAATCTCCAAAGGAAGTAGCGTGGTTTTTGAAGTACCACCCCAGCAGGAAATGCAGTAAGATAATATTGACTGACAAAGAGCGTAGTAAACATTACGGATAATAAAATGGTTAGCTACAAGTCTAAGAGTTTTAAAAATAAATATCAATTTTCGCACCCTACTCGTCAGTGCCTCCACGTGGGCTTTAAAGTTTAAGGTATTATCTAAAATTACACCCAAGTATTTAATTTTGTTAACAGGCTCTATTTGACTGCAGTTACAATTCTGTGTAATATGTGTGAGACATGTGTGAGCAGTGAGGGATAAATGATTTTTTGGCTGGGATGTTGCGCTAATAGAAAATGTGATGAATTTGGTTTTGCTTGTGTTGAGTGTGAGGGTGTGAGCCAGAAGCCAGTCAAGGGTGGAGTCAAGACCCGTTTGAGCATGAACTTGAAGTTCTGACCAAGAGTCTGCGAAAAAAGTTATTGCGGTATCATCAGCGTAGGTTACAATCTTAGAATTTGGAATGGAGAGATTGCAAAGGTCATTAATAAAAACAAGAAACAATGTAGGCCCAAGAATACTCCCCTGTGGGACACCATATTTAATAGGCAGCTCGTCACTTACGTGGTTTCCTATTTTAACGACTTGCGTTCGATCTGTGAGGTAACTATGGAAAAACTGGAGTTGTGGTCCTCTGACACCTATATTTTCTAGTTTTTGTAAAAGGGTTTTAATGGGAACGGTATCAAACGCTTTCGCGAGGTCTAGAAACACTGTAAGTACTTTTTTATTGTTATTAAGTTTTGAAACAATAAAAGTCGTTAAATCATGTACTGCGTCAGAGGTGGACTTCTTTACGCGAAACCCAAACTGCTGTGGTGAAATAAGATTAAAGTGCTCTAAGTAATCTCTCAGCCTTTTATTAATGAGGCGTTCCATTACTTTGGACAGAGCACTTAATACTGCGATTGGTCGATAGTTATTGGGTGAGTTCCCATTGCCACCCTTGAAGATGGGGTGAATAAGTGCCCTTTTAAACGAAGTGGGAAAAACAGAGGTTTGAAAAGAGAGATTAAAAATATGGCTAACGATAGGTGCCAGAGTAGCGGAGTACCTTTTCAGAATAGTGGCTGAGATCCCGTCCCAGCCAGTTGCTGCACTAGATTTCAGAGAATGTATAGTTTCCAGAACTTCAGCGTCGTCAGTTTCCTCGAGGACAAACGAAGACATGCTGATAGGAGATTGTGATGGGGTCGTTTGGAATGGTTGCACAGTACTGCCGACAATTTTATCAGCGAGCTCTTTGCCGATGTTTACGAAAAAATTGTTTACTTTATTACAGGAATCACTTGGGGAATGTGAATTAAGTAATAGTTGAGTTGATGTGTGCTTTGTTTTGGAAGAGTAAGTTATGTTTTTTATAACAGTCCAGAGAGCCTTTGTATTTGTCCTGCATTCTTTAGTTGTTCGCTGTCGTATTGCCTTTTGACTTTTTTGAGGAGTTTTGTACAGAAGTTTCTGTAGCGTTTATACGTCATAAGGAGGATTTCATTGTCCGGTGATAATTTAAGTTTTTTGTGAAGTGCATCTCTGTTGCGGATGCATCTCAACAAACCGGGAGTTATCCAAGGTTTGAGTATCCTTTTTCTCGCTGACTGTATCGATGTGGTTGAGTTCTCCATTATAGCTTTTGACAGGAGGTTAACCAGGCTATCCGTGGCAGCATTTGCGTCCTTTGTAAGAAGAATAGGGTTGAAATCTAGCTGCTCGTAAGTTTTATCTAGGCTTTCAAAATTGATTTTAGTTATAGTGTAGTTATTTTTTGTACGCGCTTTTTTAGTTTTGATGCATATTAAGGTGGAGTAGTGGTCAGTTATGGTAGATTCAAAAATTAAAGTGGTTGCAGGACGGTTTGTACGTATAAAAGTGTGGTCGAGGCAGTTGTTGCCTCTTGTCGGTAGGTAGTGAGCAGGAAGAAAACCATGAAATGCAAGACAATTTAAATAGTTTTGGGAGCGAGTATCTAGGGGTGACCCAATGTCGATATTAATGTCACCGGTGAAAATAACAGATTTAAAGTCGTGTAGTGTTGGAAGTATATCATTTAGCGCACGTAAAAAGCTATCTATATTATTAGTAGACGGTGAGCGGTAGACGCATAGAACTGCTGTTTCCAATTTGGTCTTGATTATTAACCCAGATGCTGAGTTATAAAAGTCTGGTTCTTCTACCGTGGGATTAAGGAATGATTTTGTATAAACTACCACACCGTCACTCTGGTTAATATGTTTCGTGGTTTTATGACTGGTATAACTGTCTATTTCAGGGATTTGCTGATTTCTCAAGCAAGGTAACCAGCATTCTGTTAAAGCTAAAACTTCACTGTCAAAAGGAAGGAGATTTAGAAATGCTTGCAAGCTTAAAAAGTTACAGTTAATAGACCTAATGTTTTGACAAAATGTTTTTAGGTAGTTGTTTGAGTTGCCCAAAAGTTGGTTTGCTTGTTCTGGTGTGCACGTATGAACTTCAGAAACTGAAGTTTCATCGACATTGTTCAGTAATGTTAAAACGCTATCTGTCATTGTATTAGTTTTTGAGTAAGGGTCAATTGGTTGACTAAGGTAATGTCCGAATTTTGCATGTAAGGCCTGGAAAGCAAGTCTGAAAGTACGTATGAGATATGTTGGATGGAATGTGATCGTGTTGTGTGTGATATGGTTTCATATGTGTAGGAGGTGATGAATGTGAGTGTTTGAATATGATAGTGTGAGTGTGAGTTTGTAGTATTTAACATTAAAAACGTATACAAGCAAGCATAACTAACAATATGATATTCTAAGAAAATTATATAAAATGAGAAAAGTAAGTTAAATTTAAAACATTTCAGATTGACTGTTATTAGTCATGCATCATTAGGCTGAGACGTTTGAAGTGGTTGTTGCTCGTTACTCGGCTGAGACATTTGCAGCAGTTGTTGTTCATTTTTTACCAGAATGTATTGACTATCCGCGTTTTTTTTCAACATTACACGTCCATTTGACGTCCAGCAATAAGCATACCCATTCAGCTTTGCGAAGTTTCTAGCTGCGTAGAAAAGCTTTTTGGATAGAGTTGTAAGCTGTTCAGCAATGTAGATGGGGCCACCAGGTCCTTCAATGCCTAAGTGAGTTGAAGTGAGTTAAGTGAATTAAATCCTGCATGTGTAAAACGACTATTGTAATAAATATAAATAAGAATCATTAATTACATTGACTATTGTCTTCACTTCACTCATTGATATTGAATTGATTTGATCAGTTATCACTGACTAAATCAGCTCACTATACTATCAAAACTTCTCACGCGTAAGAATCAGGCAAGGGAATGTTTTGATCGGCACGATATCAGCGCGGTGCGAGGGCGCGTGGCGGGCGGCCCACCACGCGCCTCAGGCCCCGCTACTTCCACCTTACCCGTTTAAAAATAACGATAAAAGTAACGTTAATATAAAATTAACGTTAATAAAAATTAACGATAAAATGTAGCATAAATAACGTTAAATTTATTACCGTTATTTTAATTTTAACGGTAAAGCTGTCAAATAGAGATAACGTTACGAAAAATTTACCGGTATTTAAAGCCCTGGTATTTTAGATATTTATAAAATGTAGACAAATGAAACTTAGTGTGTTCTATAAGTCTGCTAGCTACATCTTATCCTGACAATTTGAGCTCTAGCATTATCCAGACCGAAGCTATGAGGGTTTAAAAATACGATGAAACGCTTCGAGAAAAGGTAGGTAGTGCCCCCTGTTTTTTTTGTTCGTCTTGGCGGGGGCGCTACCGTGCCCTCAGATAATGTAGTTTTAAGCCTTTAAGTTCAAGATCTAGCCTCCAAATTCAGCCATTAGTCAGTTATTCCACGAATTGGGATCGCGTAAAACTTTGTTTTTGTTTTCTTTATATTTGTCTTTTGAAAGCCATATTATACAGCATGCAAAACTTACCACTTGGTGTTTCCCCAGGTTTATGCGGCTTCTCCTGCTCGTGTAGGGTAAAGGTCGAAGGCCTATTCTTAGCCCCAGGAGGTCTGTAGGCCGCCGCGGGCTTCGGAGTTGAGTCCTCAATGCCTTTGGGCGCAGTCCGAGATAGCTCACTCTTAGGGAAGTTCCCTGGTTGCCAGCTGATAGTAAGGAGGTTCTCCTTCTCAGCGCATACACGCTTGTGCATCAGGGCGCATGTGTAGTGCCAGATTTTGTAGCTGAAATTATAGTAAAGATTGAAGTACCGAAACCTATGTGTGTTTCATATCCGACCTAGAACCAAACTTATGATATATATACTGATATCAGATAGTCAGACGTACACTTCCAGGGTCGCGGGAAGGTACTTATGGGTCACCGAGGCCCCTGGCAACTCAGGCAACAGGAAGGAATACGGGTGGGTTTTAGTCAGTAAGAGTCTGACACCCTCCCGCTCCGCCCAGAGCGGGAGAAGTTATTTGATGATATCCCACCCAAAAAAAAAAAAAGACCTACACTTCAATGTTTAACCGTCTCTATTTGTGCTAGTAATAATTAAAACATGAATATTATTTAAATGTATTATTCTTAGCAATCTAAATTAAAATCCACTCAAACTATATTTTAATTTAGAAATAATTATTATCCATTTATTGGTCATTCAAATTAAATAATATACTTGAACGATCAATAACTGAATATTTAGTAGAAAAACTAGTTCAAACCGCTTATTATGATTGAAGATACGCCACGACTGCTATGGTATGGACCATGCGTTGTATCTGATCGAACGAAATGTGGATCTAGTTGAGAAGAGTTCCGGGCCGCCCAATACCCTACTTTTTTACTATCCCTAATTGCTACTGAATAGCTGTCCTACATATTACCGGCACGAACGTAATTGCAGTAACGTAAGTTTTATCAGAGAGACAACAGATAAGTTTTTATTATTATTTTTTAAAATTAAGCCAGAAAACCAGCGCTGGGGCTCTGTCTCGCATAGGGTCGCAGCATTACGCTGAGCGTTGCCCGTTTTGCGTGGATGTGACGCATATGCTCCCCCAAATTGTTTCGTTTTTGTATTTGTGTTCTTTCTTTGCGTCATGTTTACCTCAAATAAACGTATTTTCTATCTTTTCTTTTAAGCCACAGCAAAAAAAAAAAAAAAAATTCAAATGCTGAAATTACTTTACGGGAACCTAATACCGGGATTAAAGTATCCTGTGTTAATCCAGGTATTAACTATCTGTGTGCCAAACTTCCAAATCCGTTAAGCCGTTTTTTCTGTTGTAGTAAAGGCCGAGGAAAAGGTAATTGAGCCCTGTGTTAGCGCTGCGCCGCCGTCAACCATAATTATTTTGTTACGCATAATTTAGAATCAGTGATATCTTTTAAAGTATTCATTAAAATTATATGATGTCAAGGCATGTTTTAATCTAAAATACATACCCAATTTAAATAACATAATTATTTTATTGGATAAGCAGTAATAACATACCAGTCACAATAGCTTCGGAAATAACAATGAAATTTTGATAAAATTCTGAAAGCAGGGTCATCCCATTTATTATTGTTGTACTTTTTGAGATATACAATCCTGTAGAACAGGCCTGTCCAGACAACTAAATAACTATTATCCAAAATTAATAATTTGAATAAATAAACAAATCCGCGACGTGGTCGCCGGATTTGTTTAGTACTCCATATAAATCCATACTAAGCAATAGGTCGCGCGACCCGGTCGCTGAGAACCGAATGCTACCTTAAAGCCTCGTCCCCACTAGGAACATTTGTCGAGCGACATGTGTCCCCGGTGACATCGGGCGATGTCGGGCGACGTCGGACGACATCGCCGCGACATTGTTGAAACCTTATCACTACTCTTCATCGACTGTGCGACAAGGAACAGTTTTAACAATGTCGCGGCGATGTCGTCCGACATCGCCCGATGTCACCGGGGACACATGTCGCTCGACAAATGTTCCTAGTGGGGACGAGGCTTTAGGCTTATGATGCGACTCAGCACAAAACAGCACAACTGTCATTTTTGACAGTGCTCACGGTGATAATACACTCCTACCAACTTATCTGTGAAATGGCGAAAATTGGAACTACGGCTGTCATGTTCTCGTGTTCTCTGGTTGTCGTAATATTGCTGAATTTATAAAGTTAAATATGGCCGAAACCTATTAAAAGTGATGCTCGAAACATTATTCTAAAGGTTAAAACCTTTTTTGAAGAAGAAGCTCGGGCGGGGTCTCCGATTATTCCATTTAATCAAATATACAAACGAATTTCGGCAGCGACATGTTAGTGTTGTCAACTTTCTTGTTATAAATTACCCGATACTTAACTAATACTTTAAGTCCACGAAATATTCGTTTCTATTCTTGCTGCAGGTTAGCGTAACGGTAACGTACATCTATTAGGTAACCTGCTAAGTGAGTGAGCCAACTAACCTGCCAGATTTCAAATTTCTACTAACATTTATTTTATTATCTTATATTTCAGGTGTGTCAAGGACTAATTTCAAAAATAGTTAAGGAAGGGCACGCAGCAGAAGAAACTGGTACAAAAATTCGGACACCAGGCAAGGAGAGAAAAAGTAAAAGTGGATTTGTGCATGCTGATGATTTTGACATGGGAGTTATACGGAGGAAAGTACATGAATTTTATTCTGCTAAAAAAGAGGTCCCTACTGTTAAAAAGCTTCTAGAGGTCTTAAAGACAGAAATAAATTACACAGGACAGCGAGAGTCTGCGAAAGCTGCTTCACAAGGTGGGATTTCGTTTTAAAAATCTCAATCCAATCGGAAGGTTCTTATGGAGCGTAATGAAATATCAGCTTGGAGAACTAAGTACTTGCATGCAGTATATAAAAATAACAAATCTCCCCAGTCTCAGCCCATAATTTATTTAGATGAGACCTATGTTGGCAAGGAGAGGGTGAAGACGGAGTATTGGAGCCTGTATCGAAAGGGCAAAGATATATTATTGGTCATGCGGGAGGAGATACTGGATTTGTTATAAATGCATTACTTGTGTTTAAATCAAACACAAAAAGTGGTGATTATCATGACGAGATGAATAGTACCAACTTTAAAAAGTGGGTTATTGAAAAACTTGTGCCTAATTTACGAGAGCCATCCATAATAGTGATGGATAGTGCTCCTTATCACCGTATTTGTGTGAATAAAGTCCCAAATACGAATTCCTTAAAAAAAGATATGCAATAACGGTTGACCCAAAATAAAATTGACTACCTCAGCTTTTAGAAATAATTAAGAGAAACAAGCCTGAACCTGTATATGAGAATGAAAAAATTTAGAAGACAAAAGACACATGCTTATATTTACCACTTTATCACTGTGATCTCAATCACATTGAACTCATATGGAGCACAATGAAAAGAAAAGTTGCTGATGTAAATATTGAGCATAAAAATGCTGAAATTCCTCGCCTAGTTAGAGAAGCTTTTGACGCTATTACAGTTCATGAGTGGGCACAACATTGTAAACACGTTCGCAGGTTAGAAGGAAAATACTTAAAACATGATTTGTATTTAGATAAACCTTTTATTAAAGAAGTGGTAAGTGACACTGAAACCAAAAGCGATAGTGATAATGATGATGGTGGGACGGATATAAGCGGAGTATGGCCTTACAACCAGGATGAAGTTGTGTATGCAGGTTCATCTAAAGATCACAATTACGGTAAACCTGGGCCTCAAGTCTGCTATTACAATAGTGTCAGAATAGTCTATCATTAATTTTATAATTGTTGATTTTGACAAGTTTGGTAATCTACTAATATAATGGCGTCATTAATGAGGATCGGAACAGACCATTCTGACACTATTGTAATAGCAGACTTGAGGCCCTGGTTTTCAATAAATTATTGTAAAGCAATTTGTTTTTTTTTATTACACTACACTACCACTATGTACTACTGCTAGTCGCGGGAAGGTACTAATGGGTCACCGAGGCCCCCGCAACACAGGCAACGGAAGGAATACGGGTGGGTTTTAGTCAGTAAGAGTCTGACACACCCTCCCGCTCCGCCCAGAGTGGGAGAAGTTATGTGATGAATTCCCACCACGAACAAAAACAAAAAGTCTGTTACGCAATTAACCCGCTTATCAGAGTAGGTACCTTAACAAGGACCAACAACAGAAGCAGAAGGATTACGGTTTAAAAAAATCCCACTTAGAAGCTGAAAATAGAATAACAACGAATAGAACTAGAATCGGTAGAAAGGAATACGGGTGGGTTTTAGTCAGTAAGAGTCTGACACACCCTCCCGCTCCACCCAGAGCGGGAGAAGTTATTTGATGATTTCCCATCCAAAAAAAAAAAAGATACCACTGCTAATTATAATTAGTCAAATCTGCTGTTAGGGGTTAGGTACGGTCAAAACTAAATGCTAGACATCCAGGTACCTCTTGCAGGGTAGGTACCTACTTAACTTCGCATTAAATGAAAGTTGTACCCCCGTGGAACATTTTATCTGCTGAATTTCCACTTCATTGGATTACTTTTTAGATAAAGCTATTGTTTATTCCTGAGAGACTAAACTGTTAGCGTACCTACGTAACTGTAAATTATCAAATTCTTTGTATTTATTTTATTATTTTTATACAGGTATTATTGTTTTTAATTTGTAAAAACTGTCCTATTAAACGATTATGTCTAATTTGAAATTTCCTTCTTGAAAACTTACTCAATTTTGGGCACCTTATATTAATTAGCAACACTGAATCGACGGTGCCGTCCTCTTTCAGTTCACAGATAAGTTGGTAGGACTGAAATTTAAAGCATGGTCGGCGTTATCGCAAGATGGCGCATGTCATGACGTCATCTAAGACGATTCACGGGACAGCGTGAGCGCGCTCACGCTAATTCGGAACAGGTGTAAGCATCGATTACGACGCAATTCGGAATGGAGACAATAGTAACTTCGCGCCATCCAGTATAATTATCTTTAGCTCTGATCCTTAATTACTTTAAGCGATTTTGGACCTTACTCCTAAGACAATACGACGAGCACATAAACCCCCACCACTCCGCCGAGAGCTAAAGTTAAATGCCGGCATTTATACAATGATCGTTTTGCGTGACAAGGATAGAAGAATAATTTCAAAAGTATGTAACTTCTCCATTTTTCCAGCGATTATATTTATTTTAAAAAAATCTTCTTTTTTAGTAACGTCTATAAAATAAGTATTACTTCATGTAAGTAGGTATATATTTTTGATAGTTGTCAAATACCCAATTAAAGGTTTACCCTTCCAAGCTTTCTTGTAGTAATAATAATACTTGATATGATACATACCCATTACCGACAGTGAGTCTGGGGTACGTAGTGGCCGTAACGAAGGTCTCAGCACGAGGGTCCCACATCAGACTGGTAGTGTCGGGGGCCGCGCAGGAACCCACCTTCTTGTACCCGCGGAGCTCCCACACCTCGATGTGTCCCGCCGCTATGTTACCGAAGCCGCCCAGCAGTATACGTGTGATTGAGTTAAGGTATAATTGTATGTTGTTAGTCTAAAAACTTGAGAAAATCGTAACATAGTAAGAACAGTATTTGAGAATATTTATTTGTCAACCCAATGACTTCAAGTAATTGAAGCAACTGAAATGACTCAGACATTCGAATTTAAATAATAGTTTTTTTTTTTAGATTTAATCAATATATGGGCATAAAATCGTGCCAAATAAAAAATATGGCACAGGATTACTAGTGCTAAATAATACCTACGTACGTCAGTATCAGTAAAAATACTATGGCAACATAATTTATTATGATCATGACTGAAAATACGACAAATTGCAATAGCAGTCATATAACCACAGGCGCATCAAATTTATTTGTTCATTTTTAGTTCATAGCTACATCACATCATATGGAAAGGATATGGTTTCCTTCAGGCGGGAAGTATATGGAGTTCCATGCTCCAGTCCCAAATTCAAACAGCGGTTCGCACTTCACGTTGAAGAGTGTGGCCTTAGCTGGCGCGTGTCCGTACACCGCCACCCACTCGGTGGAGTTGCCTGGGTTCCAGGATATCGCGTGCACTGGGCCCTCCTTACCTGAGGAAGATACTAGGTTAAAAGTGCTTGAAATGGTAGAACGGGTGTAAAAAGAAGCTAGAAGAAGCCGAGAGTCACTTGTCCTCCCCGTCATTGTGTTTTTTTTTTTGTACGGGACCATACCTTGGAATCTAGATACGAAGATGTTGTAGGTCAAAGTTATAACTTGATTTTCCTTTTTTTTTTTCACGAAGTCAAGGTTAAACTGTTATAAAATTATAGCTTAACTTTAAATACCCCCACAATTCCTGTAAAGTTGCATACAACCATAAGCACAACTTTTTGGGTGCGTTATATTTCACGCCGCCGTGAACAGCGATTTATCGTACCAAAAATAAGGCGTTTTACAGCAATCATTTCTACTCAATGTTACTTAATTTGATGTACAAAATGCGTATACAACACGCGTTGATAACGGCTATGTGATGAGGAAGGTGAACTTGTTTTACCCCTGTGTGGATTGTGGCCATATTTTTTGGTTAACACGGCCTTACATAACATGGATTCAATGACAATCTACCTAGGACCATCCAATAGATCAAATATCTACAGTAGATATCAACAATAGCAATGACATTGTTGTATTAACAATTTAATTGCATTCTAACAATTTATTAGTACCTAAACTTACTGAAAGTCACATTTTCTGAGCTGCCTTTCACATCACCATAAGAGAGTGATTGCTTTCCATAGTAAGAACCACCAGTTTTGTCCACCTAAAAACAAGAATGATTTATTAAATAATAGGTTGGGGAAAAAGTTTCTTCGCATTTTTTAAGAAAATTCAAAACATTTTTCAATATAGTTTATTTACATTTAACTAAAGTATGTAGGTACCATTTTGTTCGATAACTTTTTACCATCTTGTAGGTAGGGACATGATCCCATTGCTATAGAAATTTTTGGGACTTCTGATCAAAATACCGCGACAAGTGGTTTTGGCAGTCCTCTCGTGATGTTAACCTGACACTGCGTAAAGAATTCTGAAGAGACCGAAACAGGTGGAAATCTGAAGGTGCAAGGTCAGGACTATACGGCGGATGCATTAACACCTCCCAGCCAAACTCTCTTAATTTTTGCTGAGTGGCAAAAGATGTGTGATGTCTAGCGTTATCATGATGAAAAACCACACCCCTTCTGTTGATTAATTCCGGCCGCTTTCTCTCAACTTCTTGCTTTAATCTCATCAGTTGTTCGCAGTAGAGTTCAGAATCGATGGTCCTGCCTGGTGGTAACAGCTCATAATGAATAATGCCCTTCCAATCCCACTACACACACAGCATCACCTTGTTGCGAGTTAACCCGGGTTTCGCCACAGTCTATGAAGCCTGACCGGCCTTTGACCACGACCTTTTTCGCACGTTCTTGTCGTACGTGATCCACTTTTCATCACCAGTTATCAGCTTCTTCAAAAATGGTTCGGTTTCATTACGTCGTAATAAAGAATCACAAATGAGTACACGGTTCATTAGGTTTCTTTCAGTGAGCTCGTGAGGTACCCAAATATCGAGCTTTTTTGTGTACCCAGTATTTTTCAAATGCGCCAAAACTGTTTTGTGGTCAATTCCCAGTTCTTCAGCTACGTCGTAACTACTGATATGCCGATCTTGCTCCACTTTTTCAAAAATGGCATCCATTTTATCCGTAATAGGGCGACCAGAGCGACGTGCATCTTTGACATCAAAATTTCCGGATTGAAAACGCTTAAACCAAATTTGTGCTACTCTCACCACGGAACAGAAAAAACAGTGGAAGTGCAATGCAACAAACTCTCTATAGGAACCGTTGTCGCCAAACTCACACAAATAAACTGAAAATCATACAATGCACTACAAATAAACAATTCGTTTGATTCGTCGTTTTAATTTTAGTCAAAACCAGCATAAGTCACAGATCCTTCATCTGGGAATAAACCTTCAGTCTCTACAAATAGGATTTATTTTGCTTTAGTGCAAAAAGTCTTTACAACGTTTTATAATCTATAATCAAACTAGATTCGATTGCCGAGTAAATTCCGCTACCCGACTAGATGGCGGTTTTCTCAGTGGTCGCAATTATAAACTTTAATGTGTTAGACATAAGGTTGACATTCGCGTCATAGGGCGTTATCTACTGCTACTCGACCAGTGCAGAACATATTGAATTTTGAATTACTTTATCGATATCGATTTCTCGTTTAATTCGAAAAAAATAAGACTCGTTGGGAGTTCAATAAAACTGTATGACAAATAACGTAGTACGTATTATTCAAAAATAATTTTTTTAAGTTCTAATATATATACTTGCTTTATATATTATATCAATGTGTTTTACTGATATTTGGGTTAAAATAAAAAAACACGTTGTTTTTACTTTTTAATTCGAACTTAAATGAACTGTCTGCGGAATGAAATTGCACAGGAATCACGTCATCGCCTTTCTTTATGAAATTTTGTTCAACTTTATGATTGTCCACGACTCGAGTCTTCTTTTTTGGCTGTGACTTAACGTCAGAGTATATAGTAAGATATAGTATACAGCATGTAGTTGCGTTGATTAGTATCGTATCGTATTAAGTATTTTCAATCATTATTTTTAAGTGATAAATAAAATATGGTAACTTACTTCATTAAAAAACTCAATGATTTTCATAGATGGAAGCGCTGCAGGTTTCGTGTATCTATATACTTTATTTGAGCATAATATAATGCTTAATTTGGATGGCATCCAATTAACTCTGCCCGTTGCATCAATCCAATTATATACACCTCTTAAAATAAATTTCGTGTATGGATATATAATATTATTCGACCTTATATTTAATTTTCTATTGTAATGTTTATAATAAATATTAAATTACTTATTTTCTTTTATCGATATCAATCGATAAAATCAACATCCAACCAGACTACATCACTAATTGAGTAGCGAAGAACTTTCGAGAACGAAATAGTGAATACATTCGAACCAAGAAAAACTTTGTTTTAATGAACATAAGGTTGATTTCAACTAGACGTTCTATTAAATTATTAGTGAATTGAAATTAACTTAGATTTTATTAGAAAACAAATAAAATCGTACCTACCGATGGTACGAAACACCTCCATTTTTAAGATTTTTTCTCCTACTATCATGTTTGCACTCCAAAATGGAACAATACGCCAAAGCTACGGAAACATAAATTTATCGTGAGACTAGCAACTCGACGCGATGCTAGAACACACTGGGAGCCTAACAGCGCTTATTTGTGGCACGCGTGCCACGCCTACTTTGCACTTCCACTGTTTTTTCTGGTCCATAAACATCGCAATTTTTTTTCGCGGCTTACTTTGCATTTTTACCTTTTTTGTAGTAAAATTTTAAAATGTATCGAATTTCTTCATTAGATTCACTCATCTTTACGGTACGAAAAACAAATGAAAATCACACATTTTCCTAATTTGAATTTGAAATTTATGTTCTTTAAAATTTAAACACTCAATGATGCCAAAACCAGCCAGATACAAATAGTATACCCAAAGAGATTTTATTACAAGTTCATACATACTATAATGCGAAAAGACTTTTTCCCCAACCTAATAGATTAATACTCTGTGCAAAATTCCTCATTAAAGCCAGTATGAGATTGTTGAAGATTATGAAAATCCCCCTAGATTATCACAACATCACACTTTTTTAAGATGCTCTTATAAGACCCAGTATTTAAATGAATATTCCTAAAATCGTATGTAGTGGCTACTGTGAGCTACTTAAAAATCTTAAATGTATTTATTTAGTCACTGATAGACATCACTCAGCCTAAGTTGTTGGGTCTAGAACCATGAAATTTGGAAAATTCATCCCCTGAAGGGTTTAGGGCCTTATTACACTGGCGATTTGAGATCGTGTTTCCAGCGAGGCGATTGTTTAACGAGCTCGCAACGTGATCGCCACGTTTTCACAATACACTCGCTTGTCTCGCTCTTCCTTGTACACACGTCACGTCAACCGCTATCGTTCCGCAAACGCGGCGAACACGTTCCGCACTCGTGGCGCACACGTTGCGCACTCGTGGCGACCTCGTTGAACAATCGCCTCGCTGGAAACACGCTCGCAAATCCCCAGTGTGATAAGGCCCTTAAATAGGGAATGGACGTTTGTATTGTAGTTCGTCATTTTTGCCGATGGGTAATCCAATTGGGAACATGGCTGGTACAACAAAAAATTGCTGAACTTTAAAAGAATAATATTGTAACTAACATCGGTCTGCGTCATCGCGAACACGTTGGTGCCGCGTCGGTTCCAGTAGAAGGTGGCCTTGTCTGCTTGGAACGAGGAGCGCGCCACGACTGCCTGGGTCTGCTCCAAGTCCGGGTACTTGAACACGCGCCAGAATGAAGGCTGGCCAGCCTTACCTGTCATCAATCATCAGAAGTTATGTGATAAACTAGTATATTTTTTTAAATACAAAAATGGATTGGATAAGGCGAAAGCTTCAGTGTATAGAGATGCGCTTCCCTGCACCCCTGTGCGTTCTGTGTGACAAGACAACATTACATGAGTCAATTATAACAGCCGTGCAAACTTAATAAACTTGCTTTTTCTACAATATGTATGTAAGTAACAGATTGGATTTTAGACTGAAGGTAAAGTCGCGGGAAGGTACCAAAGGGTTACCGAGGCCCCTGGCAACACAGGCAACTGAAGGAATACGGGTGGGTTTTAGTCAGTAAAAGTCTGACACACCCTCCCGCTCCGCCCAGAGCGGGAGAAGTTATTTGATGATTTCCCACCCAAAAAAAAAAAAAAGGACTGAAGGTAAAAATACTGGCAATACTGATATCATGTTACTCCAATTTGTAATATTTTTTTTTTCATTGTAGTTTGGCATCATTTCAAATATTTACCTAAAGTAAATGCAGCAAAATAGTATGTAGGTGCAGGGCTGGGCGAGACACTGAAAGACTTCAGTTTCTCCGCCTGCAACTGTTGCACAAATCTGTCGAGAACACCATCCTCATAGATCAACACCCTGTTGTTCATATGTAGAGCAACCAGCTTTTCATCTGATGACCACTTCGGTTCCCTTAAAATAAATTAAAAGTTATGAATGTGAAGGAAAATATTTATGTTGTAATGACTTGTTACAGTCCCTAACAATAAAAGACTAACTGTCTTGGTCAAGGACATCTAATGAGACATGATTGATTTTCTAACGTTTTACACCAAATCGGTGTTGCGCGGGGCTTAACAGGCCTGACTTAACTGGCCTGAAATGTGAGTAAAAAGTAATGCTTATTCCTAGTCTTATATATGGTTTAATAATGGTATAACAACAATGGTTATGCTATTATTATCACAAACATTGGACTCTTAAAATGTGGCTTACCATCCAGTTTGATTCTTTTGTATAAAACTGCCTGCAAGTTCCCCATCAGCTGATTTATAAATGTGAAGATTAGGCTTGCCCTGAAACAGTCAATTTGTTTGTTCAATTCTTTTGGTAGCATATTCTTATCTAACATTGTTCAGAACAAAGAGACAATTTAAAATTGTCTCTTTAATGCTTTCCCGGGTGGTTAACGTTATGTTATAGATGTCATAACAATAAAACTTCTATTATATCTTGTTACCATCCGCGAAAGGGTTAATAAATAAATATTGTGGTAGTAATATTAACTACCTGAGGGTTTTCTTTTGTCATAAAAAACATTTCCCAGACCGTAAAATAGTTGTCCAGGGGTGAAAAAAACATGTCTTTGATATTTCCATTTATAGTTGCTGTTACAGACCAGTCAGAACATCTCACTATCTCTGCTCTGAAAATCAGACAAAATTACAATTTAATACAGGTGCAGTTCATAATATTTGTACATAGTTTCAATAATCATGTTAGTCTTTATACAGTTGAAAAAATATGAATAGCTGTACTCTATAGAGCAATAGCTAAAATCTAATACAAAAATATGAAACTTACTGGGGTGTTAGGTATTAAATAAAAATAAATTTGTTCAATCATTATATGTTTGATACTTACTTCTTATCAGTCCTGTAGGCTAAGTAGGTGCCTTTTGGACTAAATATAATACTACGTATATTCGTAGTTGTTTCATCCCTGAGATTTGTTTCTCCATAAGGTTCTTTGAAGTCAATTAAAAATATTTTTTTGCTGGTCAAACCTGTAAAAATAGTGTTATGGTTCATATAAATTATAACCTCTGAAACATGCTGTTCTCTAGAAACTTTACGGATATCCTATAAACATTTACCAGCAATATATGGTGTACTCATATTCACAGCAAAATAATATAGAATATAATGTTTAAAAACTCATCATCTTTTTGAAAATAAGTCGTGTTGGGATTTCAAGACTTGCCGGACGACATTTACAAAACCATATGACCATAGACAATTTTTTTTTTAATCTCTCGGAGTTCTACGTACAGAAGTTCTTAGGAAAATCTAAAATAGTCTTAGATTTTACAGTAAGGTTAACTCAAGATAAAGATCACTGAGATGAAAGGTAAAATAACAGCTTTATTTTTGGATGTACAGTCCTTTGACTGTACATCCAAAAACAAAGTTGAACTTGGAAAACCGAAATCAATGAAATAAATAAATACCAATTTTTATATTTTCTTGCAGGCAACTTGAGCCAATGTCTGTCAACAAGAAGATTGATAGAAAAGAATTCAAGATGGTGGAATTGACTTTTTCAGAATGGCGCGTGAAAATTTAGCCTCTGTTTATATATTTTAGATGATTGTGCATTCAGTTATAACTTAAGAGTTAACTTTTCAATGTTTAGTAACAAGGCTCAACTTCAGAAACGTACTCCTGAAAATGGGACAGATAGAGAGAGCTTTTTATCGCTTCTAGTGGATGAATTTTTGCATTCTACTTCGTTTGGTAAATATCTTCTATTTACTGTTACAAAATGTTATTAATGTGCTATTAAATACTATACCAAAAATGCTTTTGTTCTTATATTAGAATTCTATTTTAATTTCATTTGACGGGCATTAGGTGTACGACTCATTTACCATCAAAATCTTTTTGCAGATGCCAAATGCCAAGTTCTAGCTAATTTGGCTAATTTTGCATACGATCCCATAAACTATCAGTTTATCAGAGATGTTGGCGTGCTAGACATTTTCCTTCACGTTATAAAGAATGAAAGCAGCCAGCAACTGCTACATTTTGCTGCTGCTGGTATCTGCAATTTGAGCTGTGGTATGAAAATTTCACTTATCTACGTGTGTTATTTCATTTTCTGTAGTAATGTAGTTGTCTAGGTACAGGAGCATAAAAATTCACAGAAAATAGTTAATATAAAAGTCTGAGATGACTTGATTAAAAATTGCTCTCTTATGACGCCTAAATCTGTAGTGGTATATAAATCTTGCTGGTCTTCTAGCTGTTTATGTATCTGCCGGGGTTGTGGGAAAGTCCGAAAGCAAAACAGGCAATGGAAGGAACACGTGTGGGTTTTAGTCAGTAAGAGTCTGATACACCCTCCCGCTCCGCCCAGAGTGGGAGAAGTTATTTGATCTTTTCCCACACAAAAAAAAAAGCTGTTTATGTATGGGTTATTTTCCAGTTTCATATATTATATTCCATCCTTTTGACCATATTTTTTAGCTTACAGTGACCTATGATAATGATAACCTTTATCTACGATGCTGCTAATAACTCATTCTGTTTATTTAGTTTTTATTAAAACTACATTTTCCATTTCCAGATCCATTGAATGCTGAATATATAGTAACACAGTCTGGACTGAAGCCACTTATTGATTTACTGAAGCTGGACCAAAATGACATCTTAGCTGACACAATCACAACATTGTTCTATCTCCATACTAATCAAACCAAATCTGAAATCTCCACAGTAGAGATTATTCAGCGGATTCATGAAATACAAAAGTCAACTGACAAAAGATTAGCTAACTTAGCCACTATTTACTTACAAGATGTATGCAGTACAAATGAGATTTTATAAATAAAAGTGAGACACAAAAATTAACAAAATGCTATCAAACAGATTCCCCTACATTGTTGTGAATAACAAAAATTATCAGAAGATATGCAAAATTCATACAACTACGTTCAGTAGTACAGCCTTCAAAGCAGGAGATAAGATTCGCATACAAAAAACATTGACTCAGAAAGATTTGGATGCCTTCTCAAACCTTACAAGTGATCATAACTACTTGCACCAGAATAATGGAAACAAAAGGCCTATAGTGCATGGAGCACTTCTCAATGGCTTAGTGGCGGGACTGATTGGCACACACCTGCCTGGCCCAGGTACAGTACTTGTATCACAAACTATGAAGTTCCCGAACAAGTGCTTTGTTGGAGAGAAGCTGACTATCAGTGTAGAACTTGTTGATGTGAGGAAGATTCTCAAAGTGAAGTTTTATTGCATTGTCGAGGAAGAAAAGAAGGTTGTGTTTGAGGGTGAGGCTAAACTCGTGTTAGCCAAAGACTGCTAGAGATTTAAGTTAATTTTTAATAGTAACTTATTTCTTAGATTTAAGTATTAAATATTAAGAAAAACTTTTAGTAATGCTATATGGCATTTTAAATTCATATAGTACTTTATGAAATCTCTAAATATTTTAACTAGATTAAAGGAAAACTATTGGAAAGTCTAAAGTTTTATGATAGTCTGTCTTATGTGCCAATAAATTCATGAAATTAAATAATATAAACTGTAAAGTACAATTATTTAGTTTTAATAATAGATAACTTACCTAACGTACAAGGTAGTTTAAAATTTAGTAATAACACCAAGCATGCTGCAGTTGTATCTCCAAATCTGTCCATTTAATGTCCATTATTATACAATTTTCATAGTCTATAATTAATTAAGACTGATAGCAACTAGATCATTACCTACTCAGGGATGCATATTACCACGTTTATAACAACTGTATTGTACAATTTCTTGTCCCATAATTTCGTAAATAAAGTATTGACACTCATTCATTACCTAATCAATTTACTAACTGCACAATATTCATCAGCAATGTGATACTTCTTGCCAATGTCATAATTCTAATGCATTCATGAAGACAAATAGTTAATCACAGACACTATTATCAATGGCTATTTGTCATCACATTTTTTTGGTCAAAAGACAAATACATCAATCCAATCATTACTCAGCAATTGTAAACGAGATGCTTAATGAAGCTATTACATAGAATGTCATGAAATTGAAGGGTTTGAATGTAATAAAATGTCCAATTATTTTTCTATATGGCTTGCTGATGTGTTACATTACGTAGTTTCAGTCTTGCATATTTAATGTTATATGCATGCAAAGTGGTTATTATTACCATGATTCCGCCAATGGAATTAAGTGGCGGCACAAAAGCAGACGGACGTCGCAAAGCGGAATTTTCGGCCATTTCCTTAGGACGCAAAATGTGTGTGTGCTTTTTGGCGAAATGTGGGTGTACTACAGTTACACCTCTGCCCAACCCTTCGGGGAAACAAGGCGTAATGTTGTGTGTCCTTAGGACGCTTCGTGTGACATCGCAACGCTTTTCTAAAATCCCTGCCATTTTGTATAAACAGTTTTGTCTTTTGCTGATTTGTTATACCTGCGTAATAAAACATATAATGCTCTAATATTTCGTCATAATTCCAATAAGCATGGCAGACAATTAATGAACCTAAAAATTTTTGTTTGATGATGCATTGTTTCTATAAAGGTATAAACATTAAATCGACTTTTCTAGAATTTATATAGTAATTATAACTTGTAATTACTTATTAGTGCTGGCTATGTCACTGTTCCTCTTTTAATTACCTTCGAACTTATTATTTATCGCCAGAGAGTTGCTGATAGAGATGCAGTCTGTGGAGATAGTGGATTTATTTTACTTTTTTGTTAGTTAATGGTAAAAAAATTGTTATTTTTGTCCTTGTTTTCTTTTGTACCACCATATCGCATAAAATGTGATCATGAAATGCCACCTTTACTTTTTATATTATGATTTCATGTAATAAACCCTTTTTTGTTTTTCATAACTTCTTGATCTGTTACAGACATGTAAGTTTTTTTTTTTTTATTAAACTTTTGCCTGTTTATGTGTTTTTTTTTATTCCATTGACTTGTACGAAGTACATTTATGTAGCTATTTTAACAATGAATCGTTAAACGCATTTTCTTACATTTTCGTAGGTAATCATTTTATAATAATGTGCATAGTATTATTAGTATTTATGTAGCGTTAGGATTTTCAAATTTTATTAAGAGCTAGTTGATATATGAAAATGCTTCAGTATTTTGTAGACTAAAAAATTTGTTATTGGGAAGGCTGTGAAATCGAACCTTTTATTAATTTTGGCTTATAATGTGCGTAGCAATTTAGATAACGTAATGACAATTGTATCATTGCGTTATTTTTCGAGGTACCTATTAAACCTATAATCTTTTTTTGACAATTTTCTTGTCTGATAGTTTTTCTAACAATAAGTAGAAAATAAAACTGCATCATGCTATATGGCTTTTTAATTAAAATCCGATTTATATAAACCCATATTTGATAAATAAGTAAGTACCTACACAAGTGGATTTCACCTGGATTCAGTGGTATTTTAGGAACGGCTAGGATTTACGGGTTCTTACAGACAAGTGCCATTTTACGACGAAAGAGGTAAATGCAGCCGCCGCCACCTGCCTAAGTGTCGACTGCAGTCCCACTCGTCTGTAGTAAAGGCAAGACTCACAGATCGCACTTTTTTGATCGACATTGCCAACTATAAGGGTTTCATACGAATGTGAACTTTATTATCGTAACAATTATGTTCTTATTCGTATGAACCATTGTAAAAAGCAGTTGGAGCAGTCTTCCTTAGGGACCTCTTCATTATCTTCGTGAAACTCATTCACCGCCGATTCAGGTCTCGGTAAAACGTGTGCCTCTAAGTTTGTCTTTAATTTTAGGAAGCAAAAAGAAGACGCAAGGTGCGAGGTCGCGGACGGTGAGCAATGGGTAGCTCGCCGTCCGGTAAGGACCAGGCCCGGGTCGACGGCGCGTTGTGTTCCACGTGCGCCTCAAAGAGATGTCGTCAGCACAAGAGTAGGAGTCTACTAGGGCCGATGCCAAGGTGCAAGGTCGGGGCAGGCGGATGCGTCATCAGTTCTACGTTTGAAGCCTTCAAATACGTTTCCGTTACCTTATCGGAATGTGAGGACGCGTTATCGTAGTAAAGGACGACATTGCTTCGAGGACGCTTTTCGCGAACTTTTTCTAAGGCAAGCAAGTGTTGACGTACCAATCTGCGGGTTGGGTCAGTGGGTCGTCTTAGGGGCGGAGTTTTGTCCTTTGGTCTTCAAGTGACACTGTTGTGTAATGTCCTGATTAGCCGACAAAAGGAGCAACCATTTTCTTACTAATGCTTCGACTTTTCTTAACTTTCTTAGGCAAGTCTTCAAAAGGTGCGAACTGGCTTTTTCTTTCCGGTACAAAGCCGTACACCCAGGTTTCGTCACCTGTCACGATATTACGTGCATAACATCGTTGCAGTCACGCGCCAACTGAGATTTTCAAACTGCTGAAAAATTTTAAAATTCCACAGATATTTATCGTACTATCAAAGAATTCAGGGAAGATTCAAGATTAGAAGATAAACGAAGGAGCAATTGACCTCGTACTGTTCGGACTCCAACGGTCATCAAAGCAGTGAAGTCGCGAATCCAACGAAATCCTGTCCGCAAGCAATAAATGTTGGCTCTGCAGATGGGACTAAGCAGAACTACTGTTAAAAGGGTGTTAAATGAATACCTACGACTGCTTGCTTATAGAAAAAAAAAAACAGCACATCCGTGCGTTAACAAGATTGTTAACGCACGGCTGAAGAAAATCAGACTCGAAAAAAAGGGTAAGGTTTTGTTAAGGCGGTACCTACACGGAAAACAAATAAGTACCGCGAAATACTTTTTACGAACGAAACAATTTTTAATGTTGCACACTAGTGAAGAAGCGAGCAGACGCGTGCCACGTGTTCAGCGTGGTCATCACCCTTCGGCATTCATGGTTTGGCTTGGGACACCCCAAGCCAAACCATGGCTTGGTATTGGCATGCAAATATTTGGGTCCAATGGAGGTGTTTTTTGTGAAAAAGGAGTGAAAACACGTACCCACGTATATCAAAACACAGTCCTAACAAACATTGTGGAACCTCTTTCACAAACAATGTTCGAAAACAGGCACTGGGTATTACAGCAGGATTCTGCGCCGGTTCATAAGGCGAAAAGTACCCAAAACTGGCTCACGACTCGTGGAATCGACTTTATCAGGCATGAGGATTGGCCCTCATCCAGTCCAGACTTGAATCCCTTGGATTACAAAATATGGCAGCACTTAGAGGAGAAGGTCTGCGCTAAACCCCATTGCAACTTGGAGGCACTAAAAGCACCGCCTGATTGAAGCAGTCGCCGATATTGAAAAAAACGAACGTCGTTCATGTACGTCGTTCGTTTTTTTATAAATCTGGATTTTATACCCTTTCATTTTATATATAAATGGTTGTAGTGCGTAACTCATTGTGTCATTTATTTAACTTTCCATATGTGACAAAACTTACGACCAGACTACGTATAGACAACCAATGACTATCCTCCATTTAGTAAATTAAACTTTTTAATAATTTTACAGCACCACGCTCTGTTAAATCATGCGGTATCCATCGAGTGCAAAGCTTCCGAACCTTCAGATGCACATGCAAAAATTTTGCACTTAGCTCATTCCAATGCCTAATACAGTACAAATTTGCTGACAAGTAATTTTTTTTCAGTTTCAATCGGTTTTTGTACGGTATCAATATTGGTTTCTGTAACCGCCGCACTATGGGACCAACCGGTATTTTCCATCTCAAAAATCGATAACTCTGTTGTTTTCTGATTTATCTCCTTGATTTTTTTTTCACGTATTTGTGAATATCTAGGCAATAAAATAAATCAAACATCATCATTCTAAAAAAAATATTTTTTCCGAAAAAAAATGACAAAGATAAAGTTATACGAAATTTCATACAAAAAATCATACAGTTATATTAAAATAGCAATAAAAGTTACACTTATGCTTAAAATAAGTTTAAAACTAAATTATTATTATTAAACAAACAGTTACATGACAAAAAAAAATTATTACTTAAACTTATCCTACTCATCACTTTCTATTTCCAACAATTATTTAGCTTCGTCAAATAATTCTTTGGATATTAGAAAACTTGGTTTATTTAAGCTAGATATATAAGGATCAGATGTATATAACAAAATATGCAGAACGTCTTCGTTTGTTGCTGATCTGGAACACTTCCTAGCGTGATGTAACCTATATTTCTTATAATCTTTATTTCGAGCTTCCTGGGCATCTTCGGATAATTGTCCTATAGGCAAAACTGCATAATGCTCTATTATTTTAGCACCATGTATACCTAAGTACTTTATGGACCGAAGATGGCATGTAGTACCAGTTATATTTGCTTAATTGCGCGGTTACCAATGTATACTGACCAAATTTTTCTGCGTTTATAGGAAATCCCGATGACATAGTTTGAAGAATTACATATAGTCTCTTGATTAATTCTTCATCAATTCCGGTTATCTCTGCAGAACATTGGTAAATTTGGAAAAATCTCCTTGCCGTATTACCGTCATTGCTATTACCGGAACCTTGACGTGGTTTATCAATATGCAAGCCAAGCACTTCTCGGAAACGTTTTTGGACAAATTTTTTCTTGTCTTCTTTAAGTTGCTTGTTTTCTGGAGTTGTTGCAGACCACTTCTCAAAACCTAAATTGTAAGAAATATGGAGGATCATTTCCATAAATCTTATCCATGCGTGTAGCGTCGACAATCCGTATTTAAACGCATTTTCATTTTCAACTCTCGTTGTAACTTTTAAAAGATCATTCATTTGTCTGGGAGTTGCTCCACAAACAGTGCAGGTAGCACTGGATGATGTGTTTGTCAACACTTGAGCAACTTTCCCATCAATCATTATCATAAACAGTTGATGTTTAACTTCGATGACTTTGTCTTTTATTGACACAAGAGTTGGAATCAATTGATTAATTTTGGCTTCAATTTCACTGACAACCGCTGTAGTTTTTTCGGGAGTTTCTTTTGCAAATTCTAATGAAATGGTCTGCAATATCTAACAGATGAGCAAGTAGGGTTTTTCCATATGACCGTAGAAGTTTCTTCGTCTACTAGTCGCAGTGGTACAAGGGACACTATAAACAAATTAGCGTCCGATATTTGTTCGTTTTCTTCCGGTAGAGTTTGTTTATACTCACTTTGCCCGGAGGATCCATCACATCCCCATTTAGTGAAAAGCTTGAGACGATTGTAAGTCGATCCTGACTTTATCCTTATAATACGGCAGACTGTATGGTCTAAGAGATCTTGCAGGTTGATTTTTGCGCTTATATTTGTCACCGTAATGCTGGATGCAGGCGGATAGCAAGCCTTTTTTGCTTCACTTAGTGTTTGATACGAAGGCAATACAGAACTTAAATTCTTATCAACGAGCCTTTTTCTTAGGTACGCATATTGTGCTTTGGTTAAATCAGTTTCAATGCATATACTCAATGCTTCCTCTTTTGTAAAGGAAAGTGCGTTATCTGGATTGAGTATGTTTTGTAGAATAACTTTTTTCTCTTCTTTTTCCTTATTTCTGATAATAGTCACAATCGACGCTTCGTCATTTTCCCCCATGGATCATAAACCTTGCACATAAGCGTTACGGACATGTCCCATTCCATACTCCTGGACCAGCTCCATATTTTTTCGTTTCTTTGTGTTTTCCGAGCACTCGTCATATTGTTTTGTTGGTCTTCCACGTTCACCAGAAGTATTCAAACCAGAATTTACAGTGGTTGAGGTACTGCAAGAATTCAATGATACTTTAAACTCACCATTTAACCAATTTGAGTATAGGCTCTCGAACCGGTCCGGCTTTCTTTGAGCTTTGGTCCATTTCTGGTTGCAACTCGATGTTAGATTTTTTTGAATACTCTCTATTACAGTATTAACGTCAGTTTCCGATAGTTGAAAATTTTCCAATAAATATTTTTTGAGGTCTGAAGTACTTTTCCCTTTTATTATTTGATCACAAAGATCGCGTCGAACACAAACGAATTCACTCATTGTTAGATAATAATGTTTTTTATGCGTTAATTGTTATTGAAAAGAAGTATCTGAACACTTTGATGAATCGTATGCTGAACATACACGGGTATTTAAAGGACTAATATTTTAGTGCCTTGTGCAAAAACCATGGGACAATTGATTATAACAGTTCTCATCGAAATAGTGTAATCAGTACTGATTGTAATTATTTACCACAACAGATAAATAGAACTTCCGCAGCAATATAGTTTATCATACTTGTGGTTAAGGTGACCACCCCAAACAAAATTGCCATGGGAAGATTCTTTCAAATATAATAGCAGTTTTTTTAATTTGCAAATGTATGTTTTTATCATAGAAATAGAAAAAAACAATATAGACATCAAAGGATAATAACTAAATATAATATTTCATAATAAAAAAGAAGAACCGTAATTTTCGAGGATTTTTCCCCGATTGACATTATTGCTTCAAAATCACCTCTGGCGCAAAAAACGCGCAAGTTTTTTTTAAATCCTCATACTGAGTAGATAAGGTCTCTAATAGAGTAATTAACTTGACACCGGCTGCTTTCGGCAACAACGAAAACTCCAATTGAAATTAACAAAAACTAAATTTTCCTTACTTCACTAAAAAAATATTAAAAAATTAAATAAAAATATTTTTTTTTACAAAAACTGAACGTGGTTGCAAAGTGTATATTCTAAGCTATCTAATGATGTATAACACTAATATGTTTCCTTGGAAAACTTCCGAATAATTATGTGTTGAACTCCCTTAACGGTAATTTAATTGGCATGAAAATATTTATGCCCAATGTTTGAGGTTCATTTTATAAACGTAAAACTTTATATTTTTTTATATTTTGTAATTTATTCGTAAGTTCCATCTTTTGAGAGTATAAAACCATAAAACAATCTATGGATTTACGACTTTCGACAAAACCATTTTTGAGATGGAAAATACTGTTTGGTCCCATAGTGCGCCGTCGCCGGCCGACCTTCACGTACATCGTCATGGAGATGATCACGTTCATGTCCAAATTCTCCGAACCCCGAATACACAGAGCTGCGACATGGGGCTTCATCACCAAATGCCAATTGAAGTCTCTAGCAATTCTCTTGTTGACTTAAGCCACAGCGGAAATCGTAAAAAAATCACTGGGCGACACACAATTTTCTAAGGATGATAGTACGCCACAATGAAAATAACAAATGACAGTCTCGCATATTAAAAATAACATGTTCCCAGAGAGTTCCATTTTCGAATTCCGTAAATGCTTTTTGATTTTTTTTATTATAAGTAGCCAGTTCCAGAAACTTTCAGTATGCCCCACGTACTCTCAATCTTTACACCTTTGCCTCCAGATTTACCTACACCATTCCAATAACTACATAAGGAATACACCGGCCACCGGCTCTCGCTGAAAACCAGCACTGGGGCTCTGTCTCGCATAGGGTCGCAGCATTATACTGAGCGTTGGCCGTTTTGCGTGGATGTGACGCATATTCTCCCCCAAATTGTTTCTTTTTTGTAATTGTGTTCCTTCTTTGCGTCATGTTTACCGCAAATAAGCGTGTTTTGTTTCTTCCTGTATAGACAATAAACCTGGAATGTAAGTACTTACTAGAATACTGAGTATTTATGAAACAACTCTTAAGCCATTTTGAGGATGTTAGAGAATACCAACTCCTTGCATAATACGTGAAGTGAGAGGCATTTGTTTGCAGACTTATGTACAATTTTTCATGTGTTTGTTTTGCTGGTCACAATAATTATATATAAGTAGCTGCCGATGCATAGGCAAATTTTTCAGTTTTATGCACCTGATTACCTCTTATAAGTTTTCACTTCTGACGTGCAGTCCTACGACTGACAGTTTTTATTTTAAGGAATATATTGGTGCCGATTCCCTTGTTCACAAACTAAACTGGCGCCGATTCCCTTGTTCACAAACTAACTAAATTTAAGTTCAGTGCATCTTTTTCTTTCTATTTCAATAAGAAAAGGACAGAAAATACATTTTAGTTTCGTCCTGTCAGATTAATCAGCGCCTGTCACTACTCTATACAAGTTTAGACGCGATTAAAAACTTGCCTACTAAAATTACGTCAATTTACGTCAACCGCTGATTAATTTGACAGGACTAAACTAAAATGTATCTTCTGTCCTTTTCTTATTGAAATAGAAAGAAAAAGATGCACTGAACTTAAATTTAGTTTAGTTTGTGAACAAGGGAATCGGCACCAATATATTCCTTAAAATAAAAACTGTCAGTCGTAGGACTGCACGTCAGAAGTGAAAACTTATAAGAGGTAATCAGGTGCATAAAACTGAAAAATTTGCCTATGCATGACTAAACTAAAATGTATCTTCTGTCCTTTTCTTATTGAAATAGAAAGAAAAAGATGCACTGAACTTAAATTTAGTTAGTTTGTGAACAAGGGAATCGGCGCCATTGGTGGACAATTTTTTTAGTTAAATTATGTGAACCTCTATGACGCGGCACTCGCACTTACGCGTCATTTAAGTTCTGATAGACGGTTAAGTTAGAACAGATCGCGACCTAGTAACTTCTTCCAGTTTTTAGCTCTCTTCATGGATTTTCGCGACGTTATCGCAATGGAGGTTGAATGCAAAGATTGCGTAGGACTGCCTAGCGGGGACCTTTTTTTTTGGATGGGACATCATCAGATAACTTCTCCCGCTCTGGGTGGAGCGGGAGGGTGTGTCAGACTCTTACTGACTAAAACCCACCCGTATTCCTTCCGTTGCCTGTGTTGCGGGGGCCTCGGTGACCCATTAGTACCTTCCCGCGACCCCGGCTAGCGGGGAACCTTAATATGCACCTCACTATCATGCATATCTTTGAATGAAAGAGTCACTTATTCACGTGTTCTTAAACCCTATCATTGACTAAACATGTCGTACCCAGCATTCCTGTTCTCATACGTTTTGGAATTTCGTCTACATGTTATTTAGTTGAAGTGAAACTTATCTTAAAACAATTCTCAATCACGTTTCTTACGCAGAAAGATTACTAGATATATCACGTAAAATATACCGACTAGTAATTTCAACACGTTTCGCTGTGCGGCAAAAATGCTGAGTTAGCAATTTTTACATGGATATGAACTCGGGATAGAGTTTAAATGATCAGATAGTCATGGCGGGTGACACTATACGTTCATTGTGGTCGTTCAGTGATGTGATTGTATGAAAAGCTGTGCGGAGGTGCTACGGTAACTGGAAGCCTGAAGAATTTTGTGAAGTGAGTAGGCTCTTTATGTGATATATTTTTGATCCCTTGTAAACTATTTTCTGTTGGACTTTACTGACATTGAGCAGATAGGTAGCGGGACCTACCTAATAAAAAAATTAGGGGTTTCGGTAACGCATAGTGCTGATTCCACCTCGTGAGTTCTTTTAAAATCCTACGATGTACCTATTTTCTTATACGTGTATGATGATGAGAAACTCTGTTTAATTAATATTTTGTTTTAAGATTCTTCATAGATCGTTCAAAATGCGTGGGGTCCAATGCTGGTTGCTCCTCGCCGTGTGCCTGTACCTGACAGTCTCAACTGAGGGCAAGCGGAAGGCCAAACGAGAGGACTATGAAGTCAGTGTTCCATCGGAAGAAGAGATCAACGATGAAGATGACGATTATAATGAAGAGGTAAGGCTTTTAGACATTAAATTTTCACTTTTCAAACAATAATAAATTCCTCTTTTTTAGGGTTCCATAGTAAATAAGGAACCCATATAGTTTCACCATGTCCGTCTGTCTGTCTGTCCCCGCTGTAGCTCAGAGACGCTTAGTACTAGAAAGTTGTAATTTGGCATAGGTATACATATTAATCACTAAAACAAAACGCAAAATAATTTTTAGGGTACCTCCCTTGCACCTAATGTGGAGATGATAATTTTTTTTCTCGTCTAGCCCATGATGTGGGGTATCGTTGGATAGGCCATTCAAAAATATTGCGGGTCTGTGAACACCACATTTCGATTCAAGGATCCGCTTGTTATGAAAAAAATCATGGCAGTAATACATATGTATAATGAAATTAAAAGGAAAACCATCACAGCTAAGTAGGCTTCACAAATTAACGAGTAATAGTCGACCAACTTAAATTTGCAGTTGGAGAATTGACCGTGGCATATCGTCGGTGATATTCTGAAACCGCGGATCTTTTTTTTTATGACCACCTTTTTTTGACGACTTTAAAAAAAAAAAAAACCGCGGATCTAACAGTGTTTAACACCGCGTATTTACAAAAGTAGCAAAATCGAGATTTCGGATGTTCTAATTCATTAATACATATTTTACATAACTAATGCCTACATTATTCAGAGGAATTTGACAATTTAAAAGTTTAAACAATAGAAAGTCAAGTGGTTTAGTAAATATTACGTTTTTCCTCGTTTCTGTAAAATTCACTGCACCTACTTTACGCGGTTTTAAACACTGTTAGTTCCGCGCGGTTTCAGAATATCACCGACGATATATCGATGTATGGGAGAACATGTTTTTTAACTACAATGTTAAGTTTGTTTTTGGGATAAATTTATCCCAGCTTCCCAACTACGGTACCCTTCATTGTGCGTGGTCCGACACGCACTGGGCCGGGTCTTTGAATAAAGTAACCCAGAGTTGAGGTAGATAGTAGTTGTAAGTAGGTATTTCTTTTTTTTTTTTCGTTTCCGTTCGAGTTGCCTTGCTAAAAATTTTAAAAACTAATTTGTTAGCTATGACTATGCTTTAGTAACACTGTTGGCGCCTATGGTTGGCGCAGTGACGAGTGTGTTCGCACGCAATTTATTGTTTTATATGTATTTTGGAGAAGCACTTAATGGCATGACGAGGTACCTACTTTAGGTAGGTATACATTGGGCACGCCACCAGCCATAAGTCCCCTCTTTGAAGAGTGGCTAGAGAGGCGCCACGGTGTCCTCACCTACCGCCTGACGCAGGTCCTCACCGGACACGGCTGCTTCGGGGGGTTCCTGTTTCGGATAAGGCGGAAGGAAACGCCCGGGTGTCACCACTGTGTGGATCGCTGTGAGGACACGGTGGAGCATACGGTGGAGGTCTGCCCTGCATGGGCAGAGCACCGCTGTGTCCTCGTGGAGGCGATTGGTGGCAGTGATCTCTCGCGTCCGGCCCTGGTTCAGGCCATGCTACGGAGCGAGAGGGCATGGGAAGTCGTCACCTCCTTCTGCAAAGCAGTAATGCTCGCGAAGGAACGGGTGAGGGAGAGGCAAAGTTCGCGCCCTCACGCCCCTAGCCGCCGCAGGGGACGCCCCGAGCGTCGAGAATCCCAGGCGGATTTCCGGCCACCGAAGGCGCGGGCTAGTGGTCGACGGGGCGTTGTGTCCCACGCGCGCCTCAAAGAGATGTCAGCTCAGCAAGTCAGCACAAGTGTAGGGGTCCACTAGGGCCGATGCCTGCCGGGGTCGCGGGAAAGTCCGAAAGGGATACCGTGAACCCTGGCAACACAGGCAATGGAAGGAACACGGGTGGATTTTAGTCAGTCACGGGTGGAGTGAGTCTGACACACTCTCCCGCTCCGCCCAGAATGGGAGAAGTTATTTCATAATTTCCCACCCAAAAAAAAAGGTAGGTATACATATTAGGTACCTATAATACTTATTAGTAAGTACCTACTCATATGAATCATTCATCGCTGTCATCATTCTACTGGTTTTTGTTATAATTTTGCTTCTGTGCACTAACCTAACCTTGCTATGTGGTCAAGGTTACTTCATCATTGCGACAGGATTGTCCACTGTAGGTACCTATTAAGGTATAATTAAGGCCTTCGCTATATCCAGTAATGAAGAAGACACGCATGGCAATTTATAAGAACAACATTGTATCTAAACGGTAAATAAACTTAGTTTTATATATTCTGTTCGGTGGCCCAGTGGTAACGGCCCTGACGAACGAGTTGTAGGTCGTGGGTTCGAACCCAGGCAGACGCTTTACTTTGTGTAAATACTTTATTCACCACTACTCTCATAAAACATTGTGAGGAAATCGGCATGTCCTATAAACAAAAAATCGAAGATATGTGACATCTGCACGGAAAAAAAGGATCTCTTCAGCGAAGAATATCAATATTCTCAGAAAAATTGTTTCAATCCAAGTAAATATTTTCTTAACGTAAGTAAATGTACTCAGTTCAAGAAAACCTGTTTACTCAAATTAAGAATAATAAATACTTGTTTTTTATTCTTGACTTAAGCAAATATTTTTGATTCAAGACTATAATAATCTTAATTGAAGAAAATATCTAGTTTTAATATCTAATATTCTTAAAATTAAACTTAATAATTCTTCATATAAGTATAATGTCTTCCAAGAAGACAATAAAACTAAGACAAAATTTGACTTCATTCAAGAGTATATTGTTTTCCCCTTAAATGAATCAATATTTGTCTTGACCAAAAGGAGTCTTAATGTAAGACATCCTTTTTTTCCGTGTACCAACCCGCACTGGGCCCGCGTGGCAGGTTACATACAGCCCACTCCCTCTCGAAGAGAGGAGACCTGTATCCTAGCAGTGGGAACGGTAGCTGATTATACTATGAGTGAGTAGTGAGTGTAGAATCCAATAATTATGACCATTTTATTACACAAAGTGACAGCTAGCACATGTCAGTATACTCCAGTGAATTAATAATTCGACTTTAGCTACCTACTTAATTTGTACGTATTTTCAAATTAAAACTGTCAATCTCTGAGTTGTATAAAATAGCTGTCACCGTGAGATTGTGAGAACTGCTAGTTTATAATCTATCGGTATTATTTCCGTTAGATTACAAACTGTCAAAAAATTGTGAACAGGGTGAAATGGATATTTAAAATAGGTCTTTACCTATGTAATTGGAGATTCTATAACCAGCATATTCAGATTTAATTATCTGTGGATTGGCGCGCAATTCTAAATTCAAATAATTTTTATTCGAAAGCCGTGTTAATTTTAAATCAAATTCAGTCATTTGTTTTTAGATAGTTTTTTGTTTTTGTGAAATTGTAGTAGTTTTAGGCGCCATGGATAAATGGAAATTCGTACAATTTTCGAATATGAGTTCCTACGTGGAAATACCGTTGCGCAAACAACACGACGTGTACGGGCCTAACACTGCTTGCATAAACACGGTCCATTATTGGTTCAATCGTTTTAAATCTGGAAATTTTGAGTTGAAGAACGAGCCTCGCGGTCGGCCGGTGACCATTGTCGACAACGACGAATCGAAGGCGATAGTGGAAGCGGATCCAACTCAATCTACGGCTAAGCTTGTTGCGGGCCTTGGAGTTAGTGTCAAAACAACATTGAAGCACTTGCTTTAAATCGGAAAGGTAAAAAAGCTAGATAAGTGGGTGTCACACAAACTAAGCGACCAACAGCGAGACTTATGCGTCGAAGCATGCATAGCATAGCACTACTGAATCGGCATAGAAACGAGGGAATTCTAAATCGAATTGTTACCTGCGATGAAAAGTGGATCCTGTACGACAACCGAAAGCGTTCGTCTCGGTGGGTGGACCCGGGTACAGAACCTAATCAGTGCGCTTAAAAAAAGATTACTTATAGGAAGATAATAGTGACTGTCTGGTGGACCAGTGCCGGACTTGTACATCACAGCTTTTTACCGAATGGCACAACAGAGACAGCAGATGTCTATTGCCAAGAATTGCAAACAATGATGGAGAAGCTCGCATTTCAACAACCAAGACTGGTCAATCGCTCTTCCCCATTGCTTCTCCACGACAACGCGCGAACTCACACTTCACGACTAGGGCTTCCAAAACCGTAACTTTTTCAATTACGTAACTAATTACGCAACTTTTTTCTCCAATTCCGTAATTACGTAATTTTTCCTATTTTTTTTTAATCGACTATGAATAATACATACAATACATACATACACAAACTCACGCCTTCTTCCCATGGGGGTAGGCAGAAACTATAGAACGCTACCTGCTGCGCTCCTTACATACTCCTTTTGCTTCGTTTACGTTTATACATCTGGTCATACACGCACGCCGGTTGCGAGTAGCACCTGACCTTTTTGAAGAACATCATTAATGAAGTCATATATGTCTTTCTGGGGCGTCCCCCCCTCCCGGCATTTCCACTCACATCTGCCTTTTTTTTTGTTTGGAAATCATCAAATAACTTCTCCCACTCTGGGCGGAGCGGAAGGGTGTGTCAGACTCTTACTGACTATAGGCTCCTACATACTGGCGCGACTTGTCGCGCGACTCGTCGCGACACAAAGGCCCCGCTTGGAGCGCTACACGCGGTGTCTTTGTGTCGCGTCGCGTCGCGCGACAAGTATCGCCAGTATGTAGGAGCCTTAAAACCCACCCGTATTCCTCCCTGTTGCCTGTGTTGCCAGGGGCTTCGGTGACCCTTTAGTACCTCCCCGCGACCCCGGCAGGCATCGGCCCTAGTTGACCCCTACATTTGTGCTGATGACATCTCTTTGAGGCGCGCGTGGAATACAATGCGCCGTCGACCCGGGCCTGGTCCTTACCGGACGGTGAGCTACCCATTGCTCACCGTCCGCAAGCCCGACTCACGTCTGCCTTGTAAATACCTTTTGTTAGTCGCCTTTCATTCTTCTTCTCAACATGGCCAAACCATCTCAAACCATCATACTCTTTTCAATTTTTGTCACTACTTCTTCCTTTAAACCGCACCGTTGCCTTATCACATCATTTTCCAGCCTATCATTTATAGTCAAGCAACACATGCTTGGAAGGAACGCATTTCCACAGCATTTACTCCACTTTCATGCTTCTTTTGCCACACCCAACATTCACTTCCATACATAAGTGTAGGCACCCCATTATGAACAGCCAGTCGAGCCTCTTTGGCATCGACTGGTTGGTCACCATCGCATGTATAGCACCATTAACTTTATTTCCCGCATTTACTCTCCTTTCCACATCTTCATCAATCTTTCCATCCCTTGTAAACAAACTCCCTAAATATACAAATTTACTTACTCGCTCTACACTCTTATCATTTATTTTCACATCACACACCGATATATGAATAATATATTTCTAAATATTATAGATAGAGTATCTACAATTTTTACAATTATATTTTACTATCTCAAATTCAAGGAATTATCAAAATGAACACAATATTTAAACAAAAAAATATTTATTGAAGAATTTATCATCGTACACCCGTTAAGACGCTGACAACACCTACACCTCGGTCACTGTCAGATTGCATACAAAAGAAAGAGAAGCGCGACGACAAAACGCTTGTAATTTATTGCAAAATATGAAGTAATTATCTATTTACTCAGAATTGAGTTGAGTAATCGAAAATAAAAAACAACCAAGTTCTGCATTAGAATAAGACGTACTTGTTATTAATTAAATACGTAATGTATGTTGATATTTAATACAGATATTTTGGATTAGAACTCAAGGTAAGAGGTTAGTTTAACGTTAGTTTGTATCGAGATTTTTTTTTCAAAACGTGTTTTGGTGACAACCAAGTTCTGGGAAATATGTTCAAAATTAACATATATTTTTTCCGCTACCACAAACTATACAGATTTGGCAATTTTCTTTCTTAAGAGAAGCCTATTTTGGTCAATTGGGTCTTGTCAGCGCCTTAAGTCAAACCATTTTTTTTCTTCCCAAATAATAATAATAATTTTCAAGAAGAAAGATTATTCTTTCTTCTTGAAAATGTGATCTCATAAATGACAAGGCATTTAAAGTTTTTTCACTACAAAAATATCCGGCGGATGAATAGGCTCGCTCGGCTTCAACACTTGTAGGCGTTATCGAAAGCAAATAATTATACGCTGCAGTCAAAAAAACTTCGCGACCGCCGCCAGCGCTGTCGTAAATGCACATTTCTACCCTAAAGGCTCCTACATACTGACGCGACTTGTCGCGCGACGCGACGCGACACAAAGACACCGCGTGTAGCGCTACAAGCGGTGCCTTTGTGTCGCGACAAGTCGCGCCAGTATGTAGGAGCCTTAATAATGGAATGGAGATCTGTGTTTAAGTACTGTTGAAATTGGTTTATTTACAGTCACTTTGTTTATTTCAACGTATAATACTTTTTTATTGGTTGACTATTTTGATTGATTTATGATACCAATAATTACGTAAGTACGGAATTGACATCTTTAGTTACGGAATTGAAAATAGTTTAAAATGAGTTCGTAATTACATAATGGAAGCCCTATTCACGACAGACCATCGCAAAGCTACAAGAGTTACAGTTGGAAGCTATCCGTCACCCACCTTTACTCACCGGACCTTGCCTCAACAGATTTCTACTTTTTTCAAAATTTAGACAATTTTTTTAAGTGGGAAAAAATTCAACACCCGGGAGGCAGTACAAAAGGCTTTCGCTGACTTCATCACCTCCCGTCCGGCAGACTTCTACAGTACAGGGATAAACAAACTGCCATCAAAATGGCAAAATTGTATAGATAATTTGGGCCAGTACTTTGAATACCAGGGCCCTATCCAATAAAGCTGACAATCCGACATATATGTCAAAAAATGACAAAATTGTAGAATTGTCGCGCTTAAGCTGTTTAATAAACGTGACAAATATGTCAAAAATCGACAGGTGAAATCTTGACATATTTTTAATGTAAAAACACGTTTAATAAAACTCGACATATCAAAAAACCACAGTCACAATATTTCTGACAATTGTCGGTGACAATATTGTCGGATTGTCGTGACAATTATGTCGACTTTTGACATAATATATTTGCAAAGAATTTTGTTTTATGAAGCTGGATGAGGGTAAAATTGAAAAAGATATTATCAAAGTACAAGAATAAAACAATCACTAGTGTAACTTCGATTGTGTTATGATCGCGTGTAAGATGGAAATGCACAGAAAACTTACCATTTTGGGCCTTATTTACGAAAGTAAAAATATACTTTTTGGGAAGTTTAGTGACCAATTGACCCACTATGTAAAAATAAATAAATGGAAGGAAATAGCCGAAAACTTAAGAACATTAGGTATTTTCAATAAAGACTGGAAATACCTTCGTGACACTACATGGCAAAATTGGCGCAAAAGGACCATGGTAAGGTTTAGTTTATTTTAACTAGTTTATCCTTCATCAATCCGTAATTTTTTTTATTTATTTAGACCGTTAACCAATAAAGAAGTTATCAATTAGATATGATGTATTATATTGTGTAGGTATGTATGAAATATTCGCATTGTGTATGTGGAAACGATTTTTAGGGTTCCGTACCCAAAGGGTAAAACGGGACCCTATTACTAAGACTCCGCTGTCCGTCTATCTGTCTGTCTGTCTGTCCGTCTGTCACCAGGCGTTATCTCATGAACCGTGATAGTTAAACAGTTGAAATTTTCACAGATGATGTATTTCTGTTGCCGCTATAACAACAAATACTAAAAAACAGAATATAATAAATATTTAAGGGGGCTCCCATACAACAGACATGATTTTTTTGTCGTTTTTATATATACTGGTACGATAAATCTTTCAGGAAAAGAGAGATAATCGTCTGCAGACTGGTTCTGGGGGAGGAAAAAAATGCAAATATGACGATTCTGATGAAATGATACTAAAAATCATAGGAAAGGATTCTCCAGCAATAGATGGACTTCTAATACCAGAATCTTCAGGATCAAATGAAACACAGGTATCCGTGCCTGTTTTTACAGCAGAAACACCACCTCAACCTCAAAATCCAATACGAAGAAAATCACATCCCCCAGTTGATTTATCAAATGACTTATTTGATTTTAAGAAACAAAAAATGGAAATAGAAGTAGATATTGCTAAAGAAAAACTTCAAATTGCAAAAAGTGAAAAATACAAGCTAGATTTGGAGCTACTCAAACTTGAAAAAGAATTAAACATACAGCCATCAGAATTTACACTACCTTTGTATTTACAAAACGCTCGGGTTATTGATGTTTGTACTGAACAAATTGAACAAATTGTTCGAACAACAGAGTCGGGTGCTGATAATGAACAAGTCAACGATATTATAATAAGTGCTATGAATGAAAATCTTTAAGTATACTCGATCATGCATTTATTAAAAGGATTAAATAAATTATTCATTCAAATAGTTGTATTAATGACTGTAAAACTGCAATCGCTTCCTCATCAAATACTTCGTCCACATTGTTATTATCTACAACTGTATCATTGTCATTTCCGCTAATATCTTGTTCTAAATAGGGTGCATTTGAGCCTAAGCGGTTTTCAATGTTATGCATAACAATGCAAGATAATATTACATTGCTTGCAATTATTGGCTGAACTCTAAGGTGATTCAGACACGGGAATTTTTCTTTTATGATTCCCAAAGAATTTTCTACCAATCTTCTCGTTGACTTAAAAGCACGCAAGAATCTTTCCAGTGATGCTGTCCTTGGTATTTGTATTGGTATATTAGGCGTCATAAGCCACTTTTTTAAACCATATCCACTGTCTCCCAGGATTATTGCGTTTGGGAATGGTCTCCATCCACTTTCCCATGTCCGTGCTAAAGAAGAGCATCTCATCACTCTGGCATCGTGAACAGAGCCAGGCCATCTTGCAGATGCGTAGAAAATTTCTAAGTTTGGCCCGCACACCACCATAATATTAATTGAATGGTTTCCGTTCCTGTCTACAAACGCAGATTCATTTTGATAAGGCGCATCTAGAGGAATTAACGAACCATCCACAATACCAGATATTCTAGGTATCCCATTATGCCTCATGAAAAGTGTTGGTATTCGGTTACAATTATCAGGCCAGGCGAGCGCTACTTCCAAGTTGCTCGCAATTAGGCACGCGTCGCAAGCAGGTTTGATACCAGTTCACGATTTGTCGGTTTCCCATGGATAGATTATAAACTATCATAAATATTATATTAAATAATGCGTTAAATTTGTAAATGATTTGTTGCAGTTTATAATTTTTCGATAGTTTATAATCTAACGGACATAATACCGATAGATCATAAACTAACGAAGTTCATAATTATACGGTGACAGCTATAGCACGGCAAATCTTCGTAGTTAGTAAATTTGATAAACAGTGATTAATTTCCATGACTGTACAAAAATACAACGTTTACGCAAAGTGATGGTATCGGTACACCTCCATTGAAGCTGCGGCCAGTCCAGTTGCCTCAATAATTTTGAATATACAAAAATGGAATAAATTTTGTTTTTAATTTCCAGCTAGATCCATGCCAGTGCGGGGTCTTCCTGTCGCAGCAGGTGGGCATCAAGGAGAACAACCGCCGCAGTCGCCCGCGCGGGCCTCCGCAGGGTGAGCCCGTGGTCACCTACGACACCGACTCGCCGAGCCTGCCGTGCGGCTTGGGGGGATTCAAGAACTGCGTCAGCAGGTGTCTTGATGTGGTCAGTATCTGTTAGAAAAGCGTTTTAAACAAATACACGACATAGAAAGCATCAAAGTCTGGGACAAACATAAACCTTACTTACTAATTAAATGTAGGTAACGGTCCAAGATAAGGTAAGATTATGGGCCAATCAACTGCACTGGTGCTCCATCTGTTTTTGAACCTAAAGAAAGCGATGTCTAGTTCGACGATAATAAAATTTATTCCTCTTAAGAGCAGTGGTTGCCCATGGTAACGGCCGCGACTTACGAATTGTAGGTCGTAAGTTCGAACCCAGACAGGCGCTTTAATTTGTGTCATTTACTTCATCACCACTGCTCTCAAAAGGTGAAGGAAAACTTCGTGAAAAAACCGGCATGTCCTAGAACCAAAATTCGAAGACAAGTGACATCTACCAACCCGCACTGGGCCCGCGTGGTGGATTACGGCCCACTCCCTCTCACAGAGAGGAGGCCGGTGTCCCAGCAGTGGGAACATTATAGGCTGATTATGTAAGTAGTTTGGAAAAAGCTAAAAACTAACAACACAACATAAGATCTCGTCTGGATATAGGTAGAGAACCAAATCTACAAAAACATGTTCGTTCAACTAAGCAAATCGAGTTCAATGATATAAGTATAGCTCAGCAATGTCAAACCCACAATGTTCGTTTATGGATAATTTAAGAAATTCTAGTCAGTTTCAGAACAAACACGGTCTACCTAAATGTATATTTGTTATTTGTTTAGTGCGCTGATTAATTTCGCGCAAGTGAACACGATTTTATGCGCGTAAGTAACCTCACGGCCCTTTATTGTAATTAGCTGCCATAACATAACAGAGGTCGCCGCGGTCTGTCGTAAGTAATCATAACAATAGCAATCAAATGGTTACTTGAAGGTTGACCGTAAACACATGTACATATGTATCACCGATATCATACCTACGTGTAAGAATAAACGCAAGTCCTGTAGAAATAACATAGACATTGAGGAGTAGCAGGACGTTTAGGGTTTTCATTTCTGCCACCAAACGATTATTGCTGATGTTCAGACTAAACGAGCTGCATTTTCAACTTGACGACATAGTACTTTAAAGGTTAATTTTATAGCAATTATTTTAAGGGGGTTAATGAATGCCAGTGGTAACGGCCCCAACTTACGAGTTGGAGGTCGTCGGTTCGAACCCAGGCAGACGCTTTACTTTGTGTAAATAATTTCACCACCACTGCTCTCAAAACGGTGAAGGAAAACATCTTGAGGAAACCAGCATATCCGAGAATCAAAAATTCGAAGATATGTGACATCTACCAAACCGCACTGGGCCCGCGTGGTAGATTACAGCCCACTCCCTCACACAGAGAGGAGGCCTGTGTCCCAGCAGTGGGGACATTATAGGCGGATTATAGTAATGAATGCCTATAGTTGGATCACGCTGGATGGACGTAGCGAAAGACAGAGAAACCTGGCATTCTCTGGAGGAGGCCCGCACCTCAGGGGTTCTCAAATTATTGATTAACACTGTAATAAGAAAGAGCGAGCCTTACAGTAGTCGCTTATGATGTGTAACATCTAACATCTCACCTTGGTAATAAGCAACTGAGCAGCGACAGAATTAAATCAACCTCCGAAATATTGATTCATTACTACTGGTCGCCCTCTGGTCAAAATTCGACCACCTCTACTTACAATCTTTATAGTACTTACTAATTCCATGAGTACACTAATTCCATGCTATTATAAGGTACTTACTAATTTTATGCAATTAAAAAGTACTTACGTATTCCATGCTCAAGCTGTCACTTCCTGTCTACACACTTCCGTCCCTTTTCACGAAATCACTCCCACAGATCAAGCGACAGGAAAGATGTTACATATACAAAAAACTTAGAGAAATATAAGCCTTTTTTATTTGATTTTATAATGGATGAACATTATGTTTAGATTCTGAAATACCTGCCACGAGCCGGCCCCGTCATCTGCGGGGCGGTGGAACGAGACGTGCACAGGGAAAAGGCGTTCCTCTTCATAAAGAACTGCGGCGGTGAATGGACGCCCACCAGCTTCTCGGCAGGCAAGGAGTTCTGTTGTACCGACGGAGAGCACCACAAGTGCTGATGCACTGACAACCAGGACGAAAATGAGGACGGCGGATTATGGGGAATTATTGGACAATGATAACTTCTATGGTTAAGTTTGCAAGATTTTTTGCAAATGGAATTTTCTATTTTAATGGCGACTGGAAAAGGCACTCGTTTCAGCAGTGAGTGGTAGTTAAGGAAGCTTCGGCTTAAATGGCGCCATATTATTTGCTCGAGTGTTGGTATTTTATCACACCCTAGATTCGCGGAGGTTTCACCCCACGAGCCTATTGCGTCTGGTACTCAGAATAGTCGTCATGCCCTCTACACTATGTACGCAAATTCACAGCAAATGTAGTGAATATTAACAATTGTCGGTACCGTAGTGATAATAATTATGTGACGGCGGAGTCAATCATGATCATGAAATCAATTTGTAAAACGTAAGCACGAGTACCTATCATTTGTTGAGGACCAAAGTCGAACGTGTACTTCCTTGTAATGTACATTTTATATTATGTAAGCATGTATTTTAGAATTGTATAGTATTGTATAAAAACAATAAATCACTGCTAACATCGATCCATTTGCGAAGATCTCTAGATATTAGGACTAGAATCCAGCATTGGCCATGGATGATGATGAGCAGACAAAAAAAATCGGTAAGATAGCTGATGTAGACCTAATACTTGTGTTAATTTATTTATTTAGCTATGTTAAGTTAAGATTAATAAGATATTTTATAACGAGAAAATGAAATATTTAAAACCTAGCAATATTCTGAACAACATGATTCGTTCGACATAATCTTGATAGCGGTTAGAAAAGCGCGCTCATCACATTAGTTAACGTCCAATTAATGATTTTAATTAATTCCAATAAACTATATAAATTAATTTCATTGTTACTTACTAGTTAGTGCCCTATTTATAAAACGATTTTATTACTATACGCATGTAATTATAATTCACAGCTAATTGATTTCTAATAAACAAATTCAATGAAATGGAATTTTAAGTGCATTGTTGATTTAGGTAGATTGCATAATTTATATAAATTGTTTATTAAACTTATAGTTCATTTATTATTTTATAAGTATTCTATATCAATAAAGCCGTAGATGCCTATTCATATCTCTTTTTTTTAAATAAGTTTCGTACCTAATTTCATTAAATGTGTTGACTGAACTTGATGTAAGTACGTACTAAATTAATTCAATTTGCCACGTTTTATTTTAACGTAAGGATTGTATTTACGCGCCTCTAGCATGTGTTAGCATAATATTATCTATTTTTGCGCACGCACGCGGTTTAGCGCGTCTTTCCCGCGTGGTCCTGCGCCCGCGCCGGTAGGCGCGCCGAGGAGTACCTTATCCGCTGACCCGGTTCTGGATTATGGTGTCAATGAAGTTCCCTTATCAAGGACTAGTACACTCACATCAAGTGAAGTACCTACGTTCTGTAGCTAGACGTACGGTGCGGGCACGGGCGGGGGCGCGCGGTGCGGGGTGTGCGGGGGGCGCGGCGCCTGACCCGGATCGCGTAGGGTGAACAACCCCGACACGTGCCACTTTCTAAAAGAAACGCACGTCGCCCGCGCATCCTTGCGTGGACAGCTGGGACACTGGCTGCTTCTCTATTACATGACTAAAACGTTTTGGCACCTAACGACCGACTAAAAATAGCACATGCGTCTCAATCGTAGGTAAATTATTCCTTGTTCAAACAACCTGTCTCGACCGAAATAAGATGTTACGATGACTGACTCCGGCTCTACTTTACTAGGGACTTCTTCACGGCTAGACAAACCTGTGTCTCAGTTTTCTTTACGCTCATTGATGCTTATTACAATAATTAGGTACGCAATGTGACGTCATGTAAGTAATCTACCGAAGTAGGTAACTACCTACTTCGGTAGATTACTCTACATTATTTACCGCGATGTAGGTAAGTAACTACATCGCGGTAAATAATGTAGAGTAGGAAGGTACTTAGGTACATAATTATTTAAGTTGGATCCGCAGTGGCAGCCTGCAAAATTCAAATTTTCTTACGTTTTTTGCAATTTGCAGGTTAGTGTGAAAAAATCTCTTAAGGTAAAGTTTTTATGAAACAAATCTAACTTAGAGAGATGTATTAAGGGGACTACAGGACCTAAACGCAACTTTTATAAGTTTTATAATGCCTTAAAGTATATAATCCACTGCAGTAAATAAAATCAGAAAAATATATGATATTCTTAAGGATATATATACTAGGTAGATAGTGTGTTGAAAACATAATACTGTTGCTGTTTTTAAAAGAAGAGTGAAAGAACACTATCTTTCCACTTTGCCATAGTTGCATATTATGTATTTATTATTTTATACTATTAATTATTAGTATATAAGTATTTTAGTGATATTTATTTTAGAAGTATGTATTTATGTAAGTATATTCTCTTATTGTATAATTAAATTAGCGAATAGTTTTATTTTGTTTTTATGAATTTTGTTTTCTCTTTTACCTTACACACGTTGTCTACATCTCTATGTCTACTGTCCTATGGCAGGTATGCTGGAAGAGATTTCAGCATCACCTTTGTACGTATTTTTCTGTTCCTTTCTTCTTGTCTGTTTATATGTGTGTACATAAACTGTTAAAATAAATAAATATAACTAATTTTATACAATAGAAAAAAATCACGAAGATCCCTCTAAAAATATCTTTTAACGATTAAAAACCATACTAATATACATGCAATCATCCTGAATCATTGAGATTATTCTACAAGCAACATATTAGCATAATAGTGTTTTATTTTTTTTTATACAATCTATAGCTTTTTTGTAAAACGATATTTGCTTCATATTTTGCCAAAAAATTCCAGCTTTGTGTCAGTCCGACAGTGACCGCGATTTAGGTGTTGTCGGCCTCTTAATGATTTTAATGATAATAATTCTGTAAAATACATATTTGTTATGGTCACGAATCATATATTGATCAAGATACAACCTCACACTGACCTGAAAATTGCAAAAAAAAAAACAGAACATTTTAATTACGCTGGCTACCACAGCGGTTCCACCTTAAATAATACATTTCCATTAGTTTTAATTCAATTCTCATAATATCAACTCGTGTTCGAACCGCGACTGCCCTGAGGTAAAGCATGTTGATTTTATATCTACACAATTATGTTTTCGCTTGTCCATTCTCTGAAATTCTCATTATTATTCTGAATGGAATACAAACGCACCTTAAAAGGATACCCTGACCCGACAGTTCTGCCAAATCTGAATGATGCAAAAGACCAAACTGAAAAATAACCAAACAACAGTCAGTTTTGGGACAAAATTACCTTCGAACCTAACTTTTTTTCAGTTTGACTAACTACCTACCTACGTAATTATCTATCTACGCAATAATTTGACTCATGTGGGTACACGTTACTTTATTTTTTTTAAATACACAACGACACACAGTGGAACGAATGTATGGGAGCGGTTGGACGTAGACATGTCCGAAAAATAAGAGTAAAATTATGACAAACTAATGATGCCATCTTATTCGATTACTTAATGCCTTCATAAATTGTGGTGATGAATTTCTTCATAACTCCCATATTTCGGGAGTAATTTGAGAAAATGTGAAATTTTACTATGAAAATGAGTGTATCGAGCTCTCTCCCTCCTGATTCCGGGCTTGTTTCAAGTAGCGGTCTCTAATATCGTAATGCTATTACTAAGAGCTATATTTAATACTAAGACACATAGTGCGCCAAATGTGCACTTTCTGGGATAAAAGGAAATGAAAATTTAAAAAAAAAAACGTTTTTTCCCCATTTGTATTTACTTTAAACCGCAGACAGACTTATTAAGAGGTCTATAAATATATTATATATATACAGAAATATATATTAACAAAAATATTCACAAGAACTGATGAGAGTATGACTTTTAAGTAAGTTGATAATAAATTACCTAGTTTCATTAAAAGTACAATAAATAATTAAGATGTAAGCTCTAATTTACTAAGTTACACATTTTAAAACAATAACATCATTTAATTATCTTCGTCATCATCATCATCATCAATTAATTCAAATTCAGAATCGATTTCCGCTAAATCATTTATGTTAACAAATTCGATATCACTTTTCTCAGAATCCGTAAGCTCATAAAATTCCTTAAAAGAAGATTTTTTTACAAACTTATTTCCTTTTGGACGGATACTTGTAACAAGTGGATCAGAAGACAGTAAAAGATTGTGCATAATATCTTCATTGCATGAGATACTGCTATGCTTTCGAGAATGCCCCTCTCTATATTTTCTAAAATCTTTATTTCTAGCCTCAGATGCCTCTTCGGATAGAAAACCAATGGGCACAATTGACATGTTCTGAACTATGTCTGGCCCATGCATTAAAATTTTATGAAGTGAAGAAGGCATATAATACCATGGGTATAACTCCACGTAAAGCTTAGCAGTATCAAAGCAGAACTCTCGGAATTTAGTTACGTTGATCTTCTCTCCTGATGAAATACACTGCAAGATCACACAGATTTTTCTTAAAAGCATAGCATCTATTCCGGTCAGTTCAGCAGATTTAGTGTAGTTTTCAAAAAATCTCCTTGCCGAGTTGCCATTGTTGGTGGATCCACTGCCTTGTTTCACAACATCGAGAAGTAAGCCCGTTTCTCTTCTTACAGCCTCTTGAACTCTTTTCTTCCTGTCATCAACTTGCCTTTTTGCTATATCACCCCTTACTTGCCATGATTTTATGTCTAATTTGTAGGAAATGTGTAATAAGCATTCCATTGAGCGAATCCAAGCGTGAAGGGTGCTTAAGCTATATTTATACATGTCCTCGTTTGCGTGTTTATCTTTGATTAACTCTAAATTATTCATTTCTTTAGGACAAGCCTTGCATATGTCACACACTGAAGCTGCTGTATTGGATATAATGGAATGAATTTTACCATCAATCATTGTCAACAGCAGTTGGTGTTTGACACTAATTCCATCAGTGATGGTGGATGGAGTTAAGGCTTCAATCTCTGCTTCGATTTCAGCCATCTCTCTCTGCACATTTTCTTTGGTTTCCTTTATAAACTTAAACAATATTGGCCGGCAAAATGAAGTGGAAGATGGTCGCTCGTTTTCCCAAATTGTTACACCTTTTGAGACGAGCCGCAGTGGTACAAGACTAATCATAAAATTACTAGCAAGATCGATTTGCTCATCTTCACTCGTCCTTTGATGATAAATGCTTTGGCTAGATGATCCGTCAAAACCCCATTTGCTGGTCAATACGAGCTGTTGATTGGGATCAACAGGGGTTTCTAACGACCTAATAAGTCTTCTTGAGGTTAAATCCATCAAGGCTTGTAATTTGATTTTTGCAGAGCTCTCTGTAACTGTGAGATCTTCTTTGGCCGGATAGCACTTAATTTTTTCTTTAACCAACATGTAGTAACTCGGGTATTGAAGAGCTCCTTCTTGAGTGTTGAAATCCCGAAGAGTGTTATAGCGCCATTTCGATAAGTTCATCGATACATAAAGAGCCAATGCCTTCAAAGGGCATATTTCCCGTACCTGAATTGATTTACCTTCAATAAAGGCTTTGATTTTTGAGGCCTCTTCTGGATTCTCCGTCAAGTATTTCATAACATAAGCTGTATCGCTTTGTCCTGCCTTTTGAAGCGCCCTTTCGGCCGAAAACATAATTTCAGCGCTGCTACTGCTGCATGAAAGACTATCTTCAGTGCGTCTTCTTTTTTGCCGGTTACTAAGGTCCTCAAAAGATTTACGAGGACTAGGATGTGTACAAGTTGAGGCATCAGATTTAGCAGGAGAAATTATGGGCTCGATGACGTCACTTATATTTTCTGTAGAAGGTTCCATATTTTCATTCTGTAATTCCGGCCATTGAATTGCAGCCTGTAGCCAAATCTCATGTTTCTTCCGAAACTTATCTGTGCTTCTTCCAGACTGTGTCCATTTTGCATAAATGCGGTAGCAAAATCGACGACACCAGTCTTTTAAACTTGTTTCAGCACTTTCACATAACTGAACACAACTGTTATCTTTTAAAACACTGAACAAATAGTTAAAGTCGCGTAAATCTTTATGTGCGCGTGCGCATAAAGCAACGTGAATATCAAGATTTGTATTAAAATTTGGAAAATACATTGCGAGATTAGCTTGGATACAACGAGGTGTAAATCAACACTGATTTTAAAGTTACTAATAGTGACCTATTTATATAAAATCCAGGTATCCCAGGTATCCTTTGTTAAATATTGCAAGGTAATTAGTTATTGTGATAATTAGTAAATGATGCATGCTAAATTAGTGTATTAAGAGCCATTTAGTAATTAAATAATAGCAATGTTCTTATCAGTAATCATTAGTGCATCAGTTTTATATGTAAACCTTAAGTCCCTAATTATATATCCTAATTAGCTTATATCTTCTCTAATTGGCTGCTCAGAAATGTTATTGTAATAAGGTAAACCTTTAGAAAAACGGTTTTAATCAACAAAATAAACAAAAAATAAAAAAATTGTGTTATAAAATAAACATCACTCTTTATCCCAGAAAGTGCACATTTGGCGCACTATGTGTCTTAGTATTAAATATAGCTCTTAGTATTAGCATTATGATATTAGAGACCGCTACTTGAAACAAGCCCGGAATCAGGAGGGAGAGAGCTCGATACACTCATTTTCATAGTAAAATTTCACATTTTCTCAAATTACTCCCGAAATATGGGAGTTATGAAGAAATTCATCACCACAAGTTATGAAGGCATTAAGTAATCGAATAAGATGGCATCATTAGTTTGGCATAATTTTACTCTTTTTTTTCGGACATGTCTACGTCCAACCGCTCCCATACATTCGTTCCACTGTGCGACATTGTGACAATTTCATTTAATACGGAATTCTGTTATAAAATTCGAAATGCGAATCCAATCCTCCATAGATAAAATAGATAAACCTAAGGTCATGCGTACACATGACTCCCGGATCCTGATTCACGCGTGCGTATTACTGATAAGGACACAGCTCACTGCCGAGTACCTATTGTGACGAGATTTACTCTTACTTGACGAATGCTGTGCAATCCGTGCATATTATTACATAGGGCTGCAATGACGCACGAATTAAGGACAATGTCAGAGTGTAATTACAATGTAATTATGGATTGCAGAGATTTGTTTACCTACGACTATGAGTAACATTGTCTAATGTGAATTGAATGCCAGTTACCAGGTACATTAAAACTTACTAGGTAGTTATGAAAGGTCTTCGTCTAACTGTCAAGGGAAGGCGTGAAGCTCTTTATATAAACTCACGCCAATGTACGAAGTTTGAACTCTATTTCACGAATCGTAAAAGCTGTCAGAATGCAGCAATTACAATGTACAGCTATGCAGTGATTGTCCGCTAGTCTGCCACTCTCGTTGCGTGATCACATCCATTTCGATTAGCAACCCTAGCGAGGTGTAAGTTGGAGCGCGAGCGTTCCCCGAATCGTCGTGTGACCCCGGCTGCGCGGGCGCAGCGGCACGTAGCGTCGCGTTATTGTAATGCGTTGCGCAACATCCCCTCCCCCCTTTCCCCCCCTCCTGCTTCCAATGCCCAGCACTGCCCTCCGTCGCTCGGGGTATTAATTCCAATGAACTCTAACTGTGACTTATTGGTTGAAATTGTAAGTACAGGCTTTAAAGGTATGTGAACTACTGAGCTTTATTGCATTTGCTTGGGAACTACCTATATCCGAGGAATGTTGCCAATCTTATATGTATTATTGGCTGGTTGAGTAAGTTCGTCTACAGGAACATGACTCCAGTGTGTACCAATAGCATTCGTGAGTGGCAAGTCTGTAGAGCCCTGTTTGCCGCTAAAAGTTTTAAATTAAAATAACTACCTATCTAATAAATTAATAATGTAATGTTTCAATGTCACATATGTGTACACATTTGTCAAGCAATAAAAATATTTTTTACAAAAAAAAAACAACCAGCTTCCAAAAAAACACTGCAAAGTGAAAAATAACTTTAATTTCACTTTGTAGTGTTTTTTTGGAAGCTGGTTGTTTTTTTTTGTAAAAAGTTTTTTATTTTTCACTTTTTAACGGGTCAGTTTGTAATTTATCTAAGTTACAATAGCCTAATGCCAGCTGCTCATCACCTTTTACAAAATACTGCTTTTCTTGATGCAGGAACGTTAATTGTTGAAGAGTTGTCCTGGTAAGAACCAGGCCACTCACCATTATGCGTTGTGAAGAGCATAGCTTAGCAACCACATTTAAAGTACCTAATCGAAACGCAACTCGTTATATTTACATCTTATTAAGTAGTCCCGGTGGCCATCTGTGGTCTTCATCATCAATTTCACTCCACCAAAGTTACTATAAAAAATACCTAAATCGCTATAAGTGTGCCTTAAAAATTTGATGATTTCCCTCGATTTCCATGGGATCCCCTCAGCAGATGATGTCTTGGTGACAATGGGACCACCTCGGGAGCATACCCTTTCAACCAAAAAATAATTTTTAAAATCGGAGACGGAGAAATTGGCGAACACACATAAAAATATATACATGTATACGGTCGAATTGAGAAACTTTTTTTTTTTTAACCGACCGAAAAGGAGGATTATTTTTGGTCGGTTAAAAAAACAATGATAATCATATTAAAATTACCACTGCAAAAGATAATTTACGTTATATATATACAGGGTGACATTGAAAACATGCGACAAATCGAAATGGGAGATTGTACTCATCATTATGAACAACTTTTACTAAGGGACCAAAGCTACAATCCTGTTAAGCTACAACTGCTGTCCCCTACATTTATGTTCGCAATACCTCATCAAAATGTAGGAAAAGCAGATTTTTTTTTTTGGGATTACAGCTTTGGTCCCTTAGTAAAAGTTGTTAATAATGATGTATACAATGTCCCATTTCAGTTTGTCGCAAGTTTTCAATTTCAACCTGTATATATTATAATTATGTACGATAATTTTACGTAAGTGCTACGAGTGCCGCTACGAACTCCATGAAAATACAGGTCTCATTTTCATATTAATTTGTTTGTTAGGTTAGTAACTTGGGTAACTTGGGAACAAAATACACTGGCCTGCAAAACTGAGTACACTTAGTCACTGTTAAATTTTTTTTTTTTTCTAAACTGTAGAAGTTAGAGATTTAAAATAAAAAACGTTTTATTACAATTTTTATCAGCTTTCTTTGAAACTATAGTACTTTAATCTAAAACAAGATAAAACAATAAAAATGGCAATTTTTAGCTTAGTGTCATATCATAAAACTCAATTAACATTTACAAGTATGTTTTACATGTTATTTATTTTTTAATAACTGGTATTGCCTCCTCGGGCTCTGCTTACAGCTTCGAGTCGATTTGGCATACTGAACAGAGGTGTCGGAGCCAATGTTGGGGAATATTCTCCCATTCTTCTATCAGGGCCTGTTTTAGTGCCCTGAGGGTGGTTGGTGGTGGTCTGCGGCTTTTGACTAGCCTCCCTAGCTCATCCCAGGCGTGCTCAATCGAGTTGATATCAGGACTTCTTGATGGCCAAGCCATCACGCTGATACCAACCTCCTGACTATACTTTTGCACGACCCGAGCCGTGTGTGGCCGGGGATTATCATGCATCGGCATCGATCCACACCCATATTTACTAAATAAGGCCCTGCATACTCATTGAGAATCTCCTGGGCATATCTTCCCAGTCAAAGTGCCATTTTCTATGGCCACTAACTCTGTGCGAGTTTCTGAAGATATGCCAGCCCATACATGTACACTGCCCCCACCGTACTGGACTCTTTCTGAGAAGCAGGCTTGAAGGTATCGCTCACCAGGTCGCCTGTAGACACTTCGCCTTTCTTCAGAAGTGTAAAGTGAGAATCGAGACTCATCTGTAAACAAAATTCTTGACCATTCTTCTTGATCTCACTGTATGTGTTCACGGGCGTATCGCAGTCTCGCTACTCGATGCTCTCTTTCGAGTTTGGGGCCACTCGCTGGTCTTCGGGGTTTCAGGTTTGCTTCAGCCAGTCTTCTTCTCACTGTACTGTCACTAATGTAGTCCCTTCGGGTCTGAAGAAGGTGTTGCTGGACTTCAACTGCATATAGGTGGCGATTTCTCAACACAGTGGAAACAATATAACGGTCTTCTCGGGCACTAGTACACCTGGGTCTGCCATTACCAGGACTCCTCAAATGGTTTCCAGTTTCTTCGTACCTTCGCTTCACCTTCTGGACCTTTCGTAACGTCACACCCACCATTCTTGCAGTACGACGCATACTGATGCCTAGTTCCAGAAAAGCCATGATCCTAGCACATTCTTCAGGCGAATGAGGCATGGTAAATAAGTTTATGTGCTGTTGTCTAACTTAGCTTTTGTAACAAAAATGGAAACAAATAATGAATGGTAAAATTGTAATTCGAAAAGTATTATTTTTGATTTTAAAGTTTTTCAGCCATTTCTTAAAAGGTTACCGAGTATGAAGTTTTTATGTACAAAATTAAACTATTTTTCGAATCCTTTTTGTTTCGAAAGTATATCTTGTGTACTTAAAAAGTTATTGCAATTTTAAAAGTGTGATACTTAGTTTTACAGGCGAGTGTAGTTTTCTCGAAGAACCGTCATGATGATTTTATGTACCTTCACCAGATAAGTAAATGCGATATTTATGAAGTTTTCAGTGAAGTTAAAGCAGTTCTCATGACGGTAGGTTCCTACGCTGTAAGTATGTAGACAGAACTATGTAGGTGCGCCCCCAATCACATGTATTGTTATCGTCTTAACCCGCAGACAGGATGTTCGTGTGAAAATATAACTCTGCCCACCCTTGCAGGAATTACAGATTTTACCTGTATGAACCAAATTTTTTTGAGCAGTGGTGGCCCAGTGGTAACGGCCGCGACTTACGAGTTGTAGGTCGTAGGTTCGAACCCAGACAGGCGCTTTACTTTGTGTAAATTATTTCATCACCACTGCTCTCAAAACGGTGAAGGAAAACATCGTGAGGAAACCGGCATGTCCTAGAACCAAAAATTCGAAGACATGTGTCATCTACCAACCCGCACTGGGCCCGCGTGGTGGATTACGGCCCGCTCCCTCTCACAGAGAGGAGGCCTGTGTCCCAGCAGTGGGAACATTATAGGCTGATTATGTAACCAAATATACTTATTTTGGTTTGGTATAAAGTTTTACTGTAGGTTTGGGTAAGCAAATGCACCTAAGAAAACAGTACCTGAAACTAAATAGAATGACCTAGTTTTCAATAAATGGATCCGACTTTAAAATTCAGACATAATACATGTTCCGTGGAAACTGAGCTTGCGGGTTTATAAATAAAAAGAAAATCAATAAGGCGAGCGGAACCACAGGCTAACACTACTTACTGAATACAATGCAGCACTTTTTTTTTTTTTTTTTTTGAGGGTGGGAAATCATCAAATAACTTCTCCCGCTCTGGGCGGAGCGGGAGGGTGTGTCAGACTCTTACTGACTAAAACCCACCCGTATTCCTTCCTGTTGCCTGTGTTGCGGGGGCCTCGGTGACCCATAAGTACCTTCCCGCGACCCCGGCAGGCATCGGCCCTAGTGGACCCCTACTTTGTGCTGACGACATCTCTTTGAGGCGCGCGTGGAATACGACGCGCCGTCGACCCGGGCCTGGTCCTTACCGGACGGTGAGCTACCCATTGCTCACCGTCCGCAAGCCCGCGACAATGCAGCACTTAGGCCTGTATTACAGAACCTCTCTCAAAACTCAAGCATTAATTAAAACTCGTCTAAAGCTATTTGATTGGTTGAAACTAGCTTTAAGTAACGCTTAAGTCTTGAATAAGGTTCTGTAATTCGGCCCGTAGTATCAATCTATCATGTAGAAACATACGACGTTTAAGTTTTAAGCTGTGTGCGAGTTTACGACGCCTTCCTACAGTGTGGTACCTGCGCAATAATGACGTTCACAGTTCAACGGAAAACTATAAAATGCATACATGGACGTTTTCCAGCGAGGCGCGGGTGAGAAGCGGGGTGCGGGGCCGCGGGGGACCCGCCCCGTCGACACACTTTCTGAAGGGCTCTAAAACTCCGGCTTTTGTGGCCACCTTTATGACCATCTATTCGTAGACCTTTTGATTTATTTAGCTGTTAGACTAGCGTTTGAAGACAAAATAGAGAGCTTTTTAAAAGCCAAAATAGAAACCTTCGTATTGCTATCAAAAAATATCAATTATGCTTCATTATGTAGTTTGATGGGTATCCTTTTCGCGGTCAGCTCGAGCTCGGCAAGGTTGACCATAATAGATCATATAAACTGCACAATGTCGCTAACACAGTGTCATAAAACTGTGCACATTGCCAAACCAGGGATTTTCCGTTTGGCCGCAGTCCATCCTAAACGCTTGCGGTACCGCGAGCACCGACATGCCGGCGAGGATACATACGATACATTACACGCGGGTATATTGACACGTTATAAAATTTATAGAAACCGACCCTGCAATGTGTACAGTTACCGACCACACTTACCACAGGATAATCTACGCTCGTTTGGCAGAGATTGTTAAGGTACTCGCAAAATTCAAATTTTCTTACGTTTTTTCCAATTTGCAGATCAGTGTCAGGTTGTATCTTGATCAAAATCTGATTCGCGACCTTAACAGATATTTATTTACAGAATTATTATAATTAAAATCATTAATACATCTCTCTAAGTTACGTTTGTTCCCTAAGAGATTAGTTCTTATAACAAAACTAAATAAGAGAGATGTATTTATTGATTCTAATGATTTTTGTAATAAACGTAAGAACATTAGAATTTCGCGGGCTACCACTGCGGATCTATCTTAAACACATTGGCCATTTAGATTTACCGACGAGGATATTTTTTTTCTAAACTAGGTCCTATGATGATGACGAAAAAGCCGGGTAAAGTCATGTCGTTGATTTTGTTTTCAGATGCAGCGTGTGTTTGACACTAAAAGCCCTGTTAGCTGTCACAACTAGGTCGCTTGCATGCCTAGGCCAGGAATCGACAGAATGGTACCTAGTTAATGCTTCATTAATCCTTCTCATTGCAGGTTCACATGAATAGTGGTAAGTACAGGAACTTTCTATAGTTCCTGGTACAGCTAGTCGTTAGAGTCTAATGCTTAGAGCTGTATAACTTTTGTTTGATGAACTTAATGCTCATATTGCTGCTATCCTAGACACAACAAAATTGTTTTGTATCTAACGTGGTCCGTGGGTGAAGTAAAAATGCGATCTCAAGATATCGTAGTGGGTAATTTTGCTCAAGTCTTTCGTATCGTGAATCCCAGTTACAAAAATTATCAGTGTTCGAAACGATACCCCAATTCCTAATCTTTATCTAAAAGCAAAAACGTTATCTTCATGTACGTCTACTAGGTAGTTGGGAGTGCCGACGTGTCGCCTTAGCTAAGGGTTTTTGTCATAGCTGAAGTATCTTACGACTTATTGGTGAAACAATTTCTCAGCTTGATCTATCATTCTGATACTTTTTCCGGCTTCAGAAGTCAGAAAATTACATGGTCTCCGTTTCCAGATTCCACTCATCATGGTTGATCAACCAGCACAAAAGGTTGCTTATGAGATATATAGCGTGAGAAATTACAGTGAGAAGCTGCAAGAGTCAGCTGCATAAGGCGCTATGCAACCCTTCTGCAGCTGCTATAGCTCTAAGGGGGCGCCATATAGACCCTATTTAATAGATCCAGTAGAGCTCCATAATAGCGCTTATAATTTCTTACAACCGCTATTTTCATTCCATAAGCACCCTTAAATGCTATTTTCACTGAAGCACCCTTAAGAAGTGAAAATAGCGGTTGTGAGCTGATATTGACACTAATTGAATGAACAAACGTCACATCCACTCATTATTTCATTCGCTCAAAAAAGTAAATTGCAGCTTGTGTTTTTGCTGCGGTCATCCTACTAATACGAGTATTATAAATGCGAAAGTTTGTAAGAATGGATGGATGGATGGATGTTTGTTACTCTTTCACGCAAAAAGTACTGCACGGATTTGAATGAAATTTGGCACACAGATACTTTATAACCAGGAATAATACATAGGATACTTTTTATCCCGATATACCCACGGGGTCAAAACGTATGCGGGTGAAACCGCGGGGCGCACCTAGTAAGCTATAATTTTAGCTGTTTTAGAAATCGTTGGACATTGGAGCTTTAAGGAAAGCTGAATTTTTCACTAGTGTGCTAGTTGGGTAGGAACATTAGTATCATTCAGTATTGTACTTTTAGGATAAAACGACGATTCTGAGAGAAACTGTATCATATCAAAAAACTGAAATTGAGTGAAAACGGGGAACACTCGGGCTTTCACTCATCATAAAGTTTAGCAGGTAGGTACCCTACTAAACTCTATGATGAGTTAAAGCCTAGCGGAAGTCACCTAGATATGGCATAAGTATCAGTAATTCGTTCATATAAATTTGCAACTTAATGTGAAAGTTGCAAATTTTAACATTAAATGCAATGCAGTTACGTTTTAACATCGCTTCTTTGACGAACTACCGTAAACCGTAGCGATAGTTACATACTGCCAATCACAATGCGTTGAACATAAAGGAGGGAGAGGAAATAGGATAACGGTGTGCGCGGGCGCAGTGCGTAGTCAGCGCACAAGAACTTCTCAATATCGCGAACCGTTCCCCTGTCTGCGACCAACAATGTATCATTAAAACCTCACCGCTAGCGGAGGCCTGCCCACCCCTGCGCGCGCACGCCGGGCACGGTGCGCGCGGCGCTGCGCCGGCGACGCCACCGTGCCTGCGCGCGCTGGCTGCCCGTAATGGCACTCGATGTCGCCCCGCCCGACGACGCTCCACCGTTCACAACTTTTTGCTATTGCAAATGGAAACTACGGAGACAGTGGGGTGAATCGAGGCCGATACACCGACGTTACACTACCATCTCAGAAATGATGCTTATTGTCAGACGCGATTAGAGAAAACATCATCAACTTGATGAACTACCAAATATACGGTAATAACTGCTTAGGCTCCGAAAGGTCATGCAGACATGCAGTGTTAGCTTTACGTAACGCCTCTTCATAAAATTTAACTGTTAGTATTTAATACTAACAGTTAATATAATCTCTCTTTTAATTATTACATCCATAAAATTTTAAGCTTTACATCAACGTAACAAATAATCGTGCTTTGGAGAGGATTTACCAAGCGTCAGTGTTCCAACTGTTGAAGCAGTTGAAAGTAAATATTACGTTACAAAAGCTTAGATAACTTTATTTCTTGCAGCATTGCCGTTCTTGTAATGTCAATCAGTTCTAACAGCGCTATCTCTCAAACTTTTTCCTTATAGAAATTTTAGATAAAGTACTGTAACAAGGAAAAAATTTCGAGTGCGACACGTGTAGAACAACCGGTTAGTCTCCTGAATATTTCAATTGGGGGGGCCCCTTTCAATGAAAGTAGCTCAAAAATATATAAAACCAATCACCACAGCATTGTAGTATTGATTAAGGCCGCTAGACGTGCTACTCGGTGTAGAGCCAAAAAATACTAGATAATAATTTAGGTAGATCTAACAGGTACATTATTGGAAAGTCCACCCAACGACCTGTCTTTGTAGACTCAATTTAAAAAAAAGTAATGAAGACGCTCCAAATATAATAATAGGAGATGATTATAGAACTAATGAAGTTTGTATCAAGTTAAAAATACACTTAAATTGGGATTTGAATGATTGGCGATTCGATGATTCGATTCGGTTTCTCCTTGTCACATTCACTTTAGCATCCAATCAAAGACGCGGCAAGCTCATTCAAATGATTCTTGTTATGACTCATCAGCTCGTTCATGAACGAGCTGATGAAAGACTTGCTTGCTAAGAATCAGTTGCAAGACTTGCAAGTTTGCAAATGGTTAATTAGGTAAAATATGTACATATCTGTTCAGGTAGAGTTACAATTTGCATCGAAAGAGCAAGAAAGAAGACATCAGGAGTAGGTAAGATTTTTTTCCCAGTACTTTTTATACCTACAATTCGTTAAGGGCATTTGTAGTAAACTGTACTTGATAGGATGAAGAAAAGCAGACTCCTTACAAAACCTGAGCAAGACAACAGAAAAGTCTACCAACAGGGAATGAGCCACCAGAGCAGCCGGTATGGTTTCAAGCAGTGCTTTACGTTAGTCACGTGATCTGAAGGTCGCTGTAAAGGTGATGATTGCACACTTGCACGGGCTAGTGCAGCGTGCAGGATGTTACGGATTACACTAATGGGTGTATTTTTCCACAGGATGAGCTGACGATCAACGTGCATGACTGAGATCGGGACCCTATATTTTTTTCTCGTATGGAAACTTCCCATAGTAAGGCCTTAGAGCCTTTCTTAGGTCATCATCTGCCTAGCCTTTTCCCAACTATGTTGGGGTCGGCTTCCAGTCTTACCGGATACAGGTGGATACCAGTATTTTACATGGAGCGACTGCCTATCTGACCTCCACAACCCAGTTACTGGGTAACACAGTACTCCTTGGTAAGACTGGTTGTCAGACTTTCGAGCTTCTGACGACCCGTAACGACGGTCAAAGATCTACAAATGACAGCCGACGGCTTAACGTGCTTTCCGAGGCACGGAGGGGTCTTGGTATGTAAAGATGGTCACCCATCCACGGACCAACCGCGGCAAGCGTAGCTTAACCCGTTTGATCGACCCGTGCGGCTGTTATTACTTAGCCACAAACCCCTTAGGTATTTCCATAATATTTAGGTACCTATTTGGGGCTCTTAATGAATGCTAATCTAACCTATGTACATTGAAGTCCAATTCATCCTACTATATCTAGTCGTTTCGTGTCGTTTTTGGCTGTTTGGGATGTACTCATTGATGTTTTCATCTGCATGAATCTTCTCTGCCATGCGGAAGTTAGATAAATCAATATTAGGCAACAGAGCATTATGTTAAAAAGGGTTACCTCCATAAAGGTAACAAAATGTGGTTTTAGTTTACCTACTAGGTACCATCGCGTCGATGTTCAAGCCTTTCAAAACTGTAAAGGGTTTTACGTTCTAATAGAACAGAATGAATCATGGCAGACACAGGCAACCTATTCGGTCATATTATTAAAGAACACGGAGCCTAAAGCTCACACTGTTTAATAAGTTAAACATTGCCTTTCTAATTGTTTAGTACGAAGGTACACTTGTGCAGGCTTTGTCAACAAACCATTAAAAGGTAGGAGAAAGGAGTCAGTGCAGGCTGCAGACGAATTGAACTAAACCAGTAGGCAGTTATCGCACTAACTACTACGTCAGACATAAATTATGTCGTTATCAAATGACAAGACATAAAGGCTGGCCTTGAACTAGAGTGCTAGGCAGCTAACCGTCTAATACTAGAGTATCTAATACGTAGTTATAAAGTGTATATTGACGGGTTTTGATGCGGTGACCGGCGCGGCGTGGACACAGCCACGGAAACACGGAATGCACCGTCGCTTGCGCAACCGAGCCTGCCCACAAACGTGTTGTTGGTCGTAGAAGACATAAAAAGAAATATTTTATTAGTGAGCCACACCGGTACCACTAAAAGTCTTGGGACTTAGGTACATTAGAGCGGCGTGGGCGCAAATGAAATCCATCATTTAAATGCCGCATCGTAAAGCGCAAAACGGGACGTACACAAGTTTATTAATCGATTCTTTAGCATTGTGGTATTAATTAACGTCATACGGTACCTCTGTCTTTTAGAAAGCGGTAATCTGTGAATTATAATCTGATTCATCCATGGTAGGATATTTTCCCAGCTGCGTAACGTAACTCCTGTAAGTATAGAAAATATTATGCTGTTGTGAGTTCGATCAGGATGAATTAATGCAAACATTCTATTAGATGGTTTACTGTTTTTGTACAGGTTAAAGAGCTCAGATAATAATTGTACGAAGTGTTTCCTAAATTTCCCGCTGAAGGCTTACAGGTAGAGGATCAGAAATAATCAGTAAGTACCTAAGTACTGGCATGTTTCTACAAATTTATCGCCATTTTCTATATACGGCATCAAATCAAATCAGAACTGTGACGAAGGCGTGTAATCCCCGCACGTCGTAGTCAGGGCCACGGCCCGTTGCCACTGTGCACTCCTGCGCAGCACGCGCGTCCCGCGTCGATGCAGTACCTAGGGCTAGATTATTATTATATCAACAATTTTTTTTTTTCATATTTCTGTCTACATCAATAAAGGTATTGTCATGTAAATATGTAAGCAACAATACACGGCTATTTTTCACAATCGTCATGATAATCACATCGCGCATCGGTACTGTGGTGGAGGCGTGCCCCGTGCTTCAGGGCCACGGCCCGCCGCTGCCGCCGCGCTCCTGCGCACGCGCACCGCGTGTCACACCGTGTTTAGAACCTTCGAGGCGTACCGACAACTTCTGCATCAATTGTAGATGAATATGGCAGAGCTTTATATGAATTTAATCATTTTACGAGAATATTCTAAAGTAGCCTGTGTCCCAGCAGTGGGAACATTATAGGCTGATTATGTATGTATGTATGTATGTATGTATGTATGTATTCTAAAGTACCTAGTGATAAAGTTTGCTTTAGCAAATAAAATTTAGTCAGTCGTACGTCTTTTTTAATTTGTCGTTATGGCCCTCTCGCCCTGCTGCAATGAGATACCGAAGGGGTTCCGTCATTATCTCACACTTTACCGATGGTGGTGTACTTATGCCTCATGAACCATATCTTACGGGGTGAAATGGACTGTGGTTGAAGAGTTTAAATACCTCCTACATCGAGACAAGTCAGGGGAGGTCCCACACACAGAAAAACAGAATTATTGACTGGTTCAATATTCGTAAACTATCGATAACCTCGACATGAACTTTGGTTAAATTTGATAAATAGCAAGGATAACGTCCGTCAATTACATAAAAAAGATGTTTTTGTTTAATTAACACTTCTCAAATATTTAAACGTTATTCTTTGCTATTATAAGCTATTGTCACCATACCAGTTCTCCCCAAGGTCATGAATGAGCGACTTCATCGAGGCTACAGATTCCTAGCGCGGGTAAGTAGGTGCTACAGCGATTATCGTGAGACATCAATCATTGCTAGTCGACCGATTTGTAGGTACATTCTTTTGTGTACTTAACGGTATACTGAACCAATCCGTAGATACATTGAAAATCAAGTAGGAGGTACCTGTAACTCCAAATGTTCGCGGCGACTAAGCAAGAAAATCCTGATGCGTAGAATACACTTCGAAGTTATCGCAATAATTTATTTATAACAAAATAAACCTAATTATTTATAAAAATCTAAAAGATTGAAATGAGACAACACTCAAGCCTTCTATGAATGTAGTTTAGGAACATGAATAAAATAAATTATAGGCTCGTAGGCGTAAGAATGGACACGCACATAGGAATAAAGGTTGTGTGAATCCACCTCCATCTTGAGGTTGAATTCGGTAAGTTTGCCGACGTACCTATTAGCGGAGGCGTCCAAATTTCGTAGAATGACTTTATATTTAGTAGGTGCTTGAATTGTGAAGGCATGTGTGGAACAAGAAACAGAAGTACCTATACCTCCAATCCATCTAGGTAATACCCTGTTCTATGAAATCTCGAAACTTCCAAAATATTATATGTTAAGCTACACTTTAGTCAAAAATTGATAAAATTGGAAAATTGTGCACTTTTGTCCTAAGATGTCTGAAATTCTGAACAAGTCAAGATAAACGACGACGGTGGAGCAACCCTAGCAGCTGAACACGCCAAAAAATCGTGAAAAGAGTCATTAGAATGAAACATGCTTATTTTTTGTAGATCCTCTGTACAAAGATACGAAATTCGTAGTACCTATGTGTAAAACTCTCAAGACGTTGTTTTGTCTGTATAGATTTGTCACAGTGATATTCGAATGGTTGCACACATTACCGATTGTGTTGACACTGTCGGTAGTTGGAAAACAGAAAAGTTCGCAGGATACGTGAAGGCCGACACCGCCCACGCCGCCTCTCCGATGACTAGGCGATCGCTACCTGTGTTCACTACCAGCCATCTTTATTATACTAATTACGACTTCATCAACGCAAGGTTCGCTTATTATTTCCTGAATGTAATTGTCCCTTTGCAAATGCGAAGTCATAGCGCAGTTCCGCTGTTCAAAGGGGATGAATAATGTTACAGTGATTGCTGATTTTAATTGCTTTGTTAATATGCAGCATTGATAATTTGATATTTTCGTAAAATACCTAGTTTGTATTTTTTAGCACTTACATAAGTTCATTACCTAGAATATGTGTTCGTTCACCAATCGTTATTCAATTACATTTCATACAGATGATGTAGTTAAACTTCATGTTCACACAATCCTGCGACTAGTTTAAAATTCTACATTAAAACAGGCAAAAACTGACAATTTGCCTGTTTCAATCTAAATCCTTAGAACAAGACTTATATTTCAACCACATAGCTTTTATCTCCTCGCTTGAAGGTCATTTTACATATTAAGGAGATAAAGACAGATTTATTTATGTAACAGGCAGTCATGTAAATAGGTATATAGCAGTCGTGATAAGTAACGATTTATACATCCATCCAAGTTTTTGATAGGTAACTGTAATTATTAGTTACCTAATAGCAGAAGTTATCATGGGCACAGTTATTCATAAGACATTTAATTACTAGAAAATCTATCATAAAAAATGGTTAAAAGATTATGTACTTTCATAATATCCGCCGGAGCTGACCATCGCGATAATAACCATGATGATTGTTTGACGCAGAAAAAAACGACCTATAACCTCATTTTTTCCTAATAATCTATAGATAAGTAGTTGTAAATTGTTCGATGGCTGGCAGCTATTGCGAGAATATTGTATTGATAATATTATGACCAGAGGAAAACAGGTTCGTATTCAAATCTTTCTTTATATATATTTTTAATGTGAAAGTTTAATTCTGTAATAGACACCATTTGATAAATGACATCTATAATTAATTAGACAAACAGTGTTTGTGTGAAAATTTAAAACGTTTGACATATTGTCACAATATGGGCTTATTAGAAAAGACACGCTTATCTATCGATGTATTAAAAGTGTGTAGTGGTCGACCACCCGGTCATTAATACTAATTGTGTCTGTTCTCAGTGTTCTCAGAGCACCTAATTGTCGCGCATTAACAAGATCGTGTCCTCAATAGCCGCGCGGCGCGCCACCCCTAAGGATGCCCATTTCCTTGTGGCTGATTACGGCTCACGGACTAAAAAAGTACAATCATAGTGCTCTCCGGCGCGGAACGCACTGTCCTCATTTGAATACAAACGCAATGCGCGTGCGCACACACCCTTAACTGTACACAGACCCAACCCGACGTACCAATGACGACTCTAAAGTCAACGACCATCAGTTCCAAATCGCTCAGCGGCCACACCATCGTGCCCTCTTTTCAAAGTCGAAAGAAGAGGGACTCTCGCACGCCAGAACGAGAGGGCGCTATGCTCGAAGAGGACGGAGGACGTTAAGGGCATTCACCCCGTACCCCGTGGGTTGCGACTAGCGGCTCTACAAATGATGTACAAGCACATAGATGCCTTTCTCTATTTAGGTGCGCACGAGTTTCGAAATAGTGGCCGTGGAACTTTTTGTTGGGAGGTGGATCCTGTTTGGGTTGCGTCAGCGCATGGCGATAAGTTCGGCTATTGCTGCGGCTAGAATGTCCGCGGCACAGGTGTGCACCCGCGCCGCGCCGCCGCCGTCACCCACCCATAGCTGACACAACCTTTCAAAATGACCATCTCCGCGACGTTACACATTTATCACTGTTGTTTACTTCTACATATTGTGGTGGGGCTTGACCGCTTACCCAGCTATCAATGCCAGGCTATTACCTAATTATTTTAAATTAATAAACTAAAAATTATATCCTTTCATCAGGTTTTGCTGAATAATTCGCCTCGATGCTCGATGAGTGAAGTGAAGTGTCGGACGAACCTACGGCATCTGAAAATCGAAAAGAAAACGAATAATTTAAATCATTCGGGATTATTTTCCAATCGTTAGGTTGTAGAAATATTATACGAAGTAATTTGACAAACATACTAAAGCTGCTGGTAATCAAGCTGCTTCTTATACTGGATATCAAAAGATATCACCATGAATGTTAATATTATTGCAATATTGATTGGCTCCATAGCCCGATGGTACAACATTGAGGTTAATGAAGACTCCGAATGCTGGGTGAGGCCCTTGCGAACGGGATCACGTCTATAAGAACAAGCCACTAGAATATGTTATTATGTTAATATACGAATAGTTGTTTATAGGCTCATAACATTTACCTACTTTCTAAAATTTTGACAAATTATAGGCGCAGTACCGCGTGGTGGATCATGGTTATGGCAGAGAGGAGGCCTGTGTCCCAGCAATGGGAACATTATAGGCTGATTCTGCTTATGATTTATGCTTATAAGCGAGAGCCGTAGAAGATACCTAGTTTCTTTCCAAAGTCTTGGGACAAAAATAGAAAGAATGTACATAAAATAACATCACGCCACCCCGAAGGGTTAGCCAGAGGTCCTATATATCCACATTTCGCAGTTACTTTTAAGTTCCATGTGTAATAGGGGGCGAAATTCTTGATAGAAAACTCAATATTACTTTGTCCGACCTGGGAATTGAACCCAAAATCTTTGCTAAGCAGTAGCGCTAAAAGTAAATGTAAATAAAAGGTGGTAATACAGTATAAAATGGTATTATAACTGAGTACCCTCATCATATTAATTGTAAAAGCGTTATTGTTCTTTTTTTCTATTGAAAATCATCAAATAAGTCACTAATACCTATTTCGTATTTGTCAATGAATAAGCTAGCTAAGTACTGAAATATTATCAATTGTTGCCCAGCATATCAAAATAATAAGCCCCGCTATCCATTTATGGTAATGAGAATTATCTTGGCAATCTGCACTGTAAAGTTCTATGAGGCTTTTTCAGCAGAGCTCTTTCAGGGCCACACCGCCTTTCATGTTATGCATCTTATTTATGTGATGATTAGGTATAGTAAAGAATGTATTTTTGTGTAAATATATCGTTTACAGATCTTTACGGAGCTGTAGAAATCTGTAGAAACTACGTTGTTGTTTTAACAACGTTGTTTCTACAGCTTTTCATAATTGTTTACTTAATACTTCGTAGACAATTTCGTATAGCATCTACAAGTATTTAGAAAACAGGTTTTATTAAGTATAGAGAGACAGGCTTTATTAAATAATTATATTGGTTTTCTTTTTTACCTTTTTTCTTTTTATCAATCTACATAACTTATTCGCTTACTTTTATCTATCACAACGAAAGCATCCAAGCAAACATTGTGCTACGAAAGTTGCAATAATATTGGCACGCAATTTGTTATTTTACCCTATCCCCAAAATTCTGTATTCTGGCTTTCAAAAAACTCAACTCAAACCATTTATTTCAAATAAACCAATTACAGGCACTTTTGAATTGTCAAGGGTTCGGTCAGTCAGTCAGAAAGATGAAGCTAGTTGCCCATTCCAAAGCGTAGTAGGTACCTATGGAGAAGAACGGGCAAGAAACTCCACGGACACTCTTTTAAATCAACGTATTAAGGTTACAAAATATTGTTTACATCATTCATTTTGAAATTATACATGTGAGAACGATGCAAAAACGTCCGTAAAAAAAAAAATTACAACAAAAAAAAAAAGCAATTCAAAAATTAAAGTTAAAATAAGCCGTGGCAGCTAAGAGATGACCAGTCTCTACTGACGGCGCCCGTTCACGAACATGACGCGTGGATCAGCACCATTCAGCTCAATTTCAACATGGGTACACGATAGGTACTTCCGCAGTCTACGTAAACTGGAGGGTAGTTTATAGGTGACCTGACCCACGTCTATATAAACGCGGCCGCATACATTGTTCATCCATCTAAAAATAATTCCCATGTTTGAATTCGCAGACTAATTCCCTATTCCCAAGTCAGAAGAGCTAACCGCTCGGTTTAATTGGAAAATACTTACTAGTAACTATTCTATATTAAGAAGGTAGAGTTTCCTAGTTTCCCACTTACTAATACGAGTAAGTGCCTCTCTTTAAGGAACTATTAATTTTATTGTAGGTTACCTTATGAACAAGAATTTCACTAGTTTTGGTAACTATTGCGTAGTGTCGAGGATAACAATGTGTTCTTAAATGCAATGCATGCATCTACTAAAAATGTACCTAGCCAATAACATGCAGTAAAATATCTGCAACATTATTCCCATATTTCCGATAGCAACTACCACCTATGGATCTACTTAAGTGCTACTATATCTAGGTATGGATTTTCATGTAGGTAGTTTTCCATGGCTATTATCGATCGGCGCAGATAACTAGCTGGTATCCTGGCCGGGGGTGGGCCGCATCCACCCAACCCCCCCGCGCCGATGTGTCGATAAAGCCCGCATCATGCACCGACGGCGACGGCTAATTGTTGGGATACTACACTGCACTCTGTATATAATTGTCTGGAGTTAAATCAATAAGGGTTGACGCTCTGAAACTGCACGGATGTTATTGTGTAGTTTGTCATCCATTTTCCGGGTTTCAAGTATATTTGCTACGAATGTTTGTTTTGTAGCAAATCTTTTGTACGAGAAAACCAAGAAGATTTTTGACATTAAAATGAAGTAGGTTTAAGATATCAGTTTATTTTTAGTACGTTGGTATTATAACTACTTCGTTATTTCACGTAATGACGCTAGAAACCAGCCTCTAAAACTTGGTTGTTCAGTTGCAACAAAAACAAATGAACATAATAAGCTATGGCGCTGTGGACTGACCAGCGTTCCTCCGAAGTCCGAAATAAGAGAAACAAAAGTCGTACAAAAAAGTGAGCCGGTCATCCCCCTCTGGACGGCGGCAAAAAGTACAAAAGTGGGCCACCTCCCGCCGTTCCCAGGAATGCTCTACGTCCCCTTCCCTCTGGGGGACGGGCGCGACTTCATCTCGTGGGAGAGTTTTCATGATCATCCATGCCTTTTAAACTTTTTGCATTTACTACTTTGATTTCTTAGAAATACGAGTATATCTAAAGATGAGGGTTGTGTTTTGCGCGATAGATTTTTTCCAGTGTTTAGACTTATAACAATAGTTTAATTGGTTGGATAAATATAAATATGTTATTGATGACATCGTCTACCTTCTGAACAGCTGTCCTTTCCGTAGATCGTTAATTTTAATTCCTATCAAAATGAGTGCAGCTGCAGGACATAGGTACCTAATTAGTTTGTGAATTGATTGGCCGATCCTTTGGGAAACGGTTTGTGTTTATTTAAATTCTGATTTCTGGGTGAGCCATGTGAAAAACGGGAATCGTAGAAGTAGCAAGTTGATATAAAGTCTAAAGTTTATAAAATGAAAACTTTTATACATTAGCAGGAAAAACCTGAAAAATGCACGTGACGTCAGGCGTTCTTGCGAGCAAACTTATTTAGGTACGTGTTGCCAGGATGGAATGAGGAATTTGTTTAGTCCGATCCAATAGTTTAGCGCGCTAATCAGTGGAATCAGGTACCTAATAGGTAGAGATCTATTGGTGACCTAATACCTACTCGGTACCTCTGGGTATTTAAAGAAACGCTAAAAAAAATCACCCACGTTTGGCAGATCCGCTTATAATTACAATTACGATGAGATAGTTCAATTTCAGCAGGAAGTCGCTTATACTGGAGTAATTCCAGTTGCCACGTAAAAATGTCCATCAGACAAAAACTTAATTTCTATTTCCAGCGCAGAGTTCATGATTTATTCAGCAGTATTAAATCTACGGTTAGAATTAGTTGCATTGTTATGTCGGGCATTAGAGCAAATAAAAGTTATGAATGACCGCACTCCCCATGCCAGTGGATCTCTCACGTGACATGTCGTGACCGAACTCGCGGGAAACCACATCACAAGAACGAGCTACGCTGGAAGAGACATGCCAGAAGCAGGTTTTCGTTTTTAAATAGGAACTTTGCATTTTATTAAAAAAAAAGCTTATTCAGCTTTCCCAACATTAAAAATGTATGCCTTTCGGCCATTATCTTCTTATGTTAAGGTGTTTTTATTGCCTTGCCCTAATTTTCTATGGCCCTAAATAGTTTTAGATTTATAAATTATATAGATTCTAAAAAAAAATGCTAAAAGGCGTCGTATATACGGAAGGTAAACATTAGCATTAGGATTAGTATTTTCCAAGAAATTAGAATGTTGTGGGAAATGACACGAAAACTCATGTCGTATAAATCGCTACGAAAATTCCTCGTAATTTCAATCTAGTTTCAGCTGTCATATCCAGCAAACTATACAGTACTGGCAAAGTGTGGAAACCACGAGCACTTGTCGTTTGACACGGAGCCCCGCGATAAGTGGCGAGGGCCGAGGGGCTCCAGCCACAGGTTATCAAAACGGCCCCGCGGGGGAGTGTTTGTTTTATTTTAATATTAATAGCGATAAACAATCAGGCTCATATCGCGCGTTGACTAATGAAAGGGAGGTTTGCGAGCCTGAAGTGGAATGAAAAGCCGCTCCGGAAAATGGGTCAGACTGATCATGTAGATACGTTTATAGTCTTTTTGGATACAGCAAATAAATAAGCAAAGTGTATTTCGGTGTATAAATCTTTCGGAGTTTAAGCCATCCTAACTTATAGGTAGGTATTTTGAAAAATGGTGGCTAGAACTTAAAATATGTGTTTTGACTTTGACAGCTCTACCAAAACTTGCAAGATATTTGTTCGGGCATCTTGTCTGGACACCCGGTAACCGGTGGCTAACATTTTGGAATATTTTTTGTATAATATTAATTTAGTCTACGACATTGCCATGTCCCCGTATAATTATGAACTTTGTTAGTTTATAATCTTTCGGTATTATTTACGTTAGATTATAAACTTTCGAAAAATTGTGAACTGCAACAAAACATTTACAATTTAACGCATTAGTTTTTCGGTAGTTTGTAATCTATCCATGGAAAACCGACAAATTGAACTGGTATCAAACTTGCTTGCGACACGCGACGTTACGCACCTCGCGCCTGCCTAGCTGCGAGCTAATTAGAAGTAGTGCTCGCAGGCCGCTGTCAGGGCACCGCTCGCTTCGCTCGCTCGGCTCGCACGCGGGTGATCACAGTTCTGTCCTAACCTAGCACATTTCACCCTGTTCACAATTTATCGACAGTTTATAATCTAACGAAAATAATACCGATACATTATAAACTAACGGTTTTCACAATCTTACTGTGACAGATATTCCAATAAAAAGGGAAGCTTTAAAAATAAACGAAGGATCTGCGTTATTGTAGTTTCCCTACGTGGGTGTTTTAATTGGTCAAGCACAGCTAATGAGACACAATTGATTTTCTATTGTTTGACACCGAATCGGAGTCGCGCTTGTTTGGGCTTTACAGGCACTAAACTTAGACAAAACAAAGCCAAACGGTCTTAAGATTTCTGCCAACACAATCTTTGGGTTGGATCTAGTATCTTTTGGCAGGAGTTGGAGTAAGAGTAAACAAAAAACAGGCATGCCATTTGCGTCATGTTTCACTGTCATTCTTTTTCGATCATTCCGTTTCTCCTCGAGTTGCGTGAATTTGTTCTCTGTGTTTGTACTCCCTCTGATCGTACTATGTGTGTACGAAAGGCAATGTTACTACTGTTACTAGGAGAACTTAGGATGCAAGAGCGAGCGAAGCGAGCTCGGGACTTGGGGCACCCCGACTCGGACAGATTAGGTTCATAAGGTTATTTTTTTAAAACCCTTGAGCCCCGCGATGGGTTAGGTTACAATAATTTGTTTTTCTCAAGAACGATGCGTTACCTTTTCATAGGAGTGGTGCCAGGCGGCAGGGGGCACCCCCATGCTAATTTTTTGCCCAATCTTTCAAAGTTTTCAAACTAGGTATATAGGTTGGAGGGACAAGACTTCATAGTGTGCTTGTTTGATATTATTAAAGGTAGTGAACCAGATTGAATCCCAGATTTAATCAGAACCACAGTTCGCCAACGGTGGTTAAATCGGAGGTAATTCTAGCATAGAAAATAATTGTAAACAAAATATCTACCTACATACGTTTATATCATTTCAGGTGCCCTACCTACTTAGCAACTATTTTTTTTTTTCTGTTGCACGATTTTTCGAAAAATAATTTTGTACCTATATTATTGTGGTACGATACTTTTATTAAGCTGGATAGCAGTCTTATCCATCTACACGAGTTTTCTAGAAATATTTATTCTAAATAGATCCAATAAACGAGCGAGCTGGAACGAATGTTCGAACTGAAATCAGTGATCGTTCCGCAAGTTTTTAGTTAGAGGTAGGAAAAGGATACAAACAGACATACCGACCTTTTATGCAAAATGATTAGGTAGGTAAAAACATGGTTTCTATCTTTCTAATACAATAATTCGTTTACTCGGTTTGATTTCCACTTTCCTTGTGAAGAAATAGTTGAACTTTCCTTTGATTCTTAACATTTCCGCGATTATTTTCTGTTTTGTAGTTTCCAAGAGGATTTACTTGTATAACTACTGGAAAATCTTTGGAGTTCTTGCTACAAAATCTTGGTTTAAACTTTTAAGGGATGACTAACGCGTTTATAATAGTTTTCAACTCTAATAAAAAAGATTACTTACTGCGTTTGTTAGATATTTTCGGAGACTTATCAAAAGTTTAAATTTAAAGTTAGTCTTATAATCTTTCGTTTTTCCTGTACCTACCTACACAACGCATGTCAACGCAAACTAATTGGATGAATAACAAACTATTTTCCGCTTCGACGATTACCTTTTAAATTGTTACGATTGAAATAATAAAACCATTGATAGAAACAAACTACCCTCATGGTTCCCCTCGCATGTCACATTTTCACGCTTTCAGTTATTTAATACCGACATTATTGTAAAGTGATAATAAGGTTGATTATTGCTTGTGTGGTGTATAGTGTGCTGGTAAGTGTTAGGATTGTAATGCAGTAAATTCAGTTCAACTTGACGCGATGCAGTGGGTGCAGCGTCCTGGCATGCGGGTGGGGTGAGAGTGTTTTGTTTTTTATTTGTCCATCTACCCGACGATTCGGTCGAAGGGTGCATTTTTATTTTTTGTCCGTCTATTAGTATTTAAGTACTTTTGATCTGGATTAAGTGATTTTGTTAGGGAGAGCTTGTTGTTTTTTGACCGGACTTTCTAAATTAGTTTTCTCGAAGTAAACTGTCGCTAATAAAGGTGTAGCTCACAGGCGCGATAATAAGTATATACCAACCCGTATATTGAGGTTTATTGCGACTACATTATAAGTGCACGTGCTCTACGTTTTCCGATATAGGTATTGATATTTTCAGTAAACGACGAAAACAACCATTATCTCAATTTTCTTTATCAACGTCGATTGACGGAATTCTTTATACTTAAGGGGACTACAGGAGCTAAACGCAAGTTTTATAATGCCTTAAAGTAGTAAACAAAATCAGAAAAATATATGATATTCTTCAGGATATAATTATGCTAGGTAGATAGTGGCGCCGATTACCTTGTTCACAAACTAAACAAAATTTAAGTTCAGTGCATCTTTTTCTTTCTATTTCATTAAGAAAAGGACAGAAGATACATTTTAGTTTAGTCCTGTCAAATTAATCAGCGCTTGACGTAAATTGACGTAATTTTAGTAGGCAAGTTTTTAATCACGTCTAAACTTGTACAGAGTAGTGACAGGCGCTGCTTAATTTGACAGGACTAAACTAAAATTTATCTTCTGTCCTTTTCTTAATGAAATAGAAAGAAAAAGACGCACTGAACTTAAATTTAGTTTAGTTTGTGAACAAGGGAATCGGCACCAGTGTGTTGAAAACATAATATAACTAAATTGATACGATAGAAAAAATCAAGAAGATACCTTTTAAGATGTCTTTTAACGATTAAAAACCATACTAATATACATGCAATAATTTGATTTTCTGTCAGATTATTCTACAAGTTTATAGTAGTGTTTTATTTTTTTTATCCAACGAATAGATTTTTTGTAAATAGATAATTGCTTCATATTTTGCAATAAATTACCAGCGATGTGTTTTAGCGCTTTTCTTTATTTTCTAAGCAGTCCGACAGTGACCGCGATTTAGCTGTTGTCAGCCTCTTTAGTGGTATTTTATCCCTTAATATCAAATATTCTCCTCAATTTACATAACGATGCACTTGTCGTTCCGAAGCATGCGGTTACAACGTTTACCATGTATAATATTGAAGGGTGCCTCCATGGGAGAATGACTCGAACCATACGCTCTAGTACCCTCACAGGGATCATTTTAAGGGAAGCGAGGGTGCTTTGCTCCATGATTTAATTAAGGAAATGGACGTAATTTGAGCAATTGTTGAAGTTACATCGAGCGGGACGAAACCACGTGTGACCATGCTAACTTATGCCAACATTGCGTGTTTTTAAAAGATAACTTACTATAATTTATTTGAAATAAGTAGTCATTGAAGGGTAGGTAAAACTTATTGTTCTTATTTGAACTACGATATTCGAATTCAAAAAGGAATCTGTAAATTGCTGTCCATTGCTAAATTGTGCGTCTGCGCCACTCGTTGACACCGTAGGTACCTACCAAATTAACTTTTTTAATTATTTCTCGAACAAGTTTTTTAAGCAACGGGGTGCTTGAGGCATTCTGTTTAATATTCAGACCTCATTTTCTATCACGTACACCGAGACTACTATTTCAAATTATGACTAATATAAATGAGCAAGTTTACGACATATTCCATGTTAAAATGTGTTTTCAATGAGTTTCAACTAGGTTAACTTTACAGCCTGCTTTGATATTTAAAAACATGCTTTAAAATGAGCATGCTTTGGGCTCAAACCTATTTAAGTCATTGAAATGTAGATAGTTACGATATTTTACGAGATAACGCTTTATTAAAATTAATTTCTTATATCTATGTACATGATCTTTTCTGATTTGAAAATTGCGATTAAAAAAAATCAACAATAATAAGGATTTTTTTTTCCGGTGACCCTTTAACATTTGCGTCTTTCATAAACCCATTAATTTAATTTTGGTACTTAGCTCTAGAAATTAAATTCTACAACTTCGTTTTTGGAATAAACAAAATAAAATAATCAGCTACAGCATGAGGGATGCATAATCAATATCATTGACCCAAGCTTTGTTTTAAGAACCAAATCTCATTTCTTCGTTAAAAACAAGTTGTGTCCGAGTCACTAAGTAAGTACATACCTACCTGCAAGCGAGCCCTCTTAAAGTTAGAAGGCATTTCAAAACAAAGAAATGGAGTCCTTGCCCTCACCGAGTAGCCCTCAGCGAGTCTCACAAAGGGCTGTGATTGAGGGCGCGGGAGGGGGACGCGGGTGAACGACCGTGCGCCGGGGTGGCCGCCCCCTGCGTATGCGCACGGTTGGCCGACGGTCTGTAACGTCCCTCATTCCTACAGTATTTATTAAAATCTAGAGTTCCGGTCGCATAAATCGCAGCTTAAAATATCCTTGTGGGGCGCAACGTATTTTCTTGCTCAACGAAACCTCAAAGGGCAAATTACAAGTATTTTTGAATGTTAAACCTACAGCAGTGTCTTTTGAGAAAAAGATGGGTTACAAAGGATTTTTAATTTTGTACAAATCTGTAAGTAATCTGTTATTTCTTCAGACATTCAAAAACAAATGACCGAACGTTTCTGATCTGAATACGCACTGAAAATGCAATATAAGGTTGAATTATCAGAAAAAAACATTTATTTATTTATCTACAACATCATTTTTTTTTTTTTTTAGATGAAATTGCAAAGAGTGAGTTGATAGACATACGCAACTACTGAATACCAATATATTAATCATATAAATTTATATATTACAACAGTGGTCACTTACATAATAATAACTAAGAAACAATAGTTTCTCACGTTTGTCCCCGAACAGCAAGAAAGTAATTGCCTACATAGTGACTCAATTTCCATTATCAAGAGTTACAGCTTGCAACTGAGATAAGGAAACTATAATGAAATACAATTTTCTCAATTTATGCCCAGTACTGAAAGAAATTAATCTCACTTTTAATTCAATTCAATTTATTAAACAAATCTACGTTTTCAAATTGTATTTCTTCTTCAAATTTTGGTCTTGTTAAAGAGATTTATTATTAGTTTTTTTATGGTAATGTAAAGAATGAGGCGTTGTCTAGTGGAACAAGATTTTTACGGTTACACACGTAATTTCACGCTGTAGGCGAATATTGTATTAATTACTCTACTACTTCATGTTACAAGTTTAATTATTGTCATAAATTACTGCCGACTCCGTGTTTTAGCTTAGTCTACAGTGAGTGTTGTCTATATATATATATATGTGTAGGATAATAAAAAACTTAGGTACTTTAGTGGGTTTTATTTTCAAAAATTAAACATAAAAAAAACAGATGAGTATTTATTTAGTTTGTCACTAATTTTCGTGCTACCTATGTTTTTTTTTATTTTATCTGTTCATAATACCGTATGGTAAATATTTATGAATCTCCTCTGACAAAGGCTGCATATTTTGCCCACGTATGCTCTCGTGGATTATTATTTAAATAGATGCATGATTTTTTAATGGAACATATTTATTTCATCATCATCGTCATTTTCCTGCCCTTGTCCCATGTTATTTGGGGTCGGCGCAACACGTTATCTTCTTCCATCCTCCCCTGTCAGCCGTCATGCTATCATTCACTCCCTTCTCTTTCATATCATTCCTCACACAATCCATCCATCTTTTCTTTGGCCTTCCTCTCCCTCTCCACCCATCAACATTCATATTCATCACTCTTTTAGTCACATGCGTTTCATCCCTCCTCATCACATGCCCATACCAAGCCAAACGATTTCCTTTCAACTTTTCTGTCACTGGCGCTACTTTCAAGCTGCCCCTTATATATAAGGGGCAGCTTTCAGCGGTTCATTTCTTACTTTATCCATTTTCGTCACTCCACACATCTATCTCAACATTCTCCTCTCCGCTGCATGCACTCTTTTTTCGTCGTCTTCTTCACGGCCCAGCACTCCGATCCATACAGTACGACATGCCTTATCACGGACTTGTAAATTTTCCCCTTTAACTTGAGGGGCATCCGTGGGTCGCAAGTTGTTCCTGTGACCTGTCGCCATTTCGTCCATCCCGAGTTGATCCGGTGCGTTACATCTCGGTCTATTTCCCATCCCCTTGAACAAGCGACCCGAGGTACCGAAAGATACGCACAACATATTTATTTACATAGCCAAATTACAAGACGATTATTAGGTAACATTAACCAAATTAAATTAAAACTAAGAGTATTAGATTATATTATTATATTGTATTAGTAATAGGAAAAGATATAATGTAAGGGCATATTTTAATCTTGATAAGTACATTAAAAAAAAAACAATTATATCTAATTAATTAATAAAAATAACTAAAACTATACACAAACTAAAATAGGGCGTCGAAAAATTCATCCACATCGCTGTCGACTGGTAATGTACCCAAGAGACTGGCGGCATTGCCACGTTGTCTGGCAATGCTTAGCCTCTGGCCAAGGTAAAACCCAGCCCTTAGGTCACGGGAAGTGTCAACCAGCCATCTGGAGATTTCCTTAAAAAGGCCATGAGCACTCGGAGTAGTAGGTAGATGAGTTTTTTCCTAAAAGCGATCAATTTCATTTGGTAGGTACTACAGTTTCAGTTCCAATTTGGCAGGTAACTAGTTATTAGTTACCTGCGAAACTGGAACTGAAACTTGAATTTTTCTATCTTTACGATGAAATAAACGTTACTCATGTTGTCCTGAAACTGCTACGCTAACCTACTAATTTCTGCGCTTTCATTCTCCTTAAGTACTTTACGTTATGAGAGCATCTAAACATAATCAGCAGTGATTGCGCGCTAACAGTCGGTAGGTACGACCCCCACCTGTTGCGAGCCCCCCTCGCCGGAAGCAGGGAATTTGCATCACAATCGAACGTACCCTCGCTCGTCCCCTGACGTCGCATCGCAGCGTGACTGACCCCAATCGTAATCTTTCTACCGTAAATGATCATTTCCGGCATTTTTTCAGGTAGGTGTCGATGAAAAATCGTAAAGATTTTCTTGTTTCTGTGAGAAACTACCACCCGGAAAATGGGTGTCCGAGCAAATTATAGATGGTGGTTTCATCAAAAACTTCGAGTACCTATCATGTTACGTGAATGACAAAACGAAAGTTCCATCGGGAAAATTAAACACTTTTCAACTGTACATAAGGAGGTAGGAGGTACCTATAGTGCGACATGAGTTTAAAGGAATTCGCAGCATGAATTGACAAACATTCAACATTTAATAACTAAAATCTATATATTTATTTACATAACCAAATTACAAGATGATTATTAACATTAACTAAATTAAATTAAAACTAAGTTAAGCTTAAAAAAGGCCCTCGGGGCATTGTACCGAGGATGCTGGCGGCATTTCCTCGATGAATTGCAATGCTGATGCGTTGCGCGGGAAAGCCGTCAGCTTTTCGGTCACCAGTTACATCAACTAGACGTTTCGCGATTTCCGCAAATAACTTATGCGCACTGTGATCCCACGGACCGAGGGTCTCGACGCCAAAGGGCACAAAGTTGTACTCTCTGCCAAGGCCTCCATATTTAATAACTTTCAGATTTTCGGCATTTTCTGCCGCTGCACCCGCTTTAGAAGTAGTCCGTTGGAGGTGGGACGGTGCCAGTGTGTCTACACAGGTAGCGTCCCACACAAGCATCCGTCCCAAACTCCACGGGACCAAAGACACACCATCAGGTCTTTTGCCATCATCTCTGACAATGCCAGTCGGCTCAAGAAGAGCAGGCACATTGATGCTGGCAAGAGACCGGCGGATTATGTCATTAAGTGTCGCATGTCTTGAAAAGCGGCCTGCACTTTTTTGATAACAAAGTCCGTGGTGACCCAGTCGGTCCACGTCCGTGCCACAAGGGCATTTGTGTGGAGTGCATACCGTGACCCCAAGCCGCAGACCAGTCGCTAGACGAAGCGAGGTCGGATCCAAGAAGGTACCGGTATATGGAGAAGGATGGGCATGTAGCCAATGACCGGCCTCTGGTTCCGACCGCCAAGTCTTGCGCGATCCGGACCTGAACTGCGGCTCAGAATCGATTTGTATGTTATGTTATTATTTATTTATTTAATAACTTATGTGCGGAGCAAAAACTACAGATTGTTATTACTAGTTTTGGCTGCTCGATTAGGAACATCGATGGAACCTTTAAGTCCCACCTCACTTTAGCCTTATTAGACTAATCAAAATCCTGTAACAAAATACGTAATCAATAGTGGACAAATGATCTGTAATGTGAACGTAGACCCCTTCCACGCAACTGTGAATTCATCATCTTCCTGCCTGTCCCATGGCACTTGTGGTCGGCGCAACACGTTTTCTTCCATTCTCCCGTCAACCGTCACGCTATCATTCACTCCCTTCTCTTTCATATCAGTCGTCACACAATCCACCCATCTTTTCTTTGGCCTTTCTCTCCCTTTCCATCCATTAACATTTATATTCATCACTCTATTAGTCATATGCGTTTCCTCCCTCCTCATCACATGCCCATACCAAGCCAAACGATTTCCTTTCAACTTTTCTCTCACTGGCGCCACTTTCAAACTTCCAATCACTACTCATTTCTTACTTTATCCATTTTCGTCACTCCACACATCCATCTCAACATTCTCATCTCCTGTGATGTGTGTTAAGAGTTACTATGCAATTTCATGATTGATAATATGTGATTTTTACATAAGTAGGTAATCTACCTTTTAACAAAGATACTTGTAACGTGCTCCATGAGGTTAGTAGAGAGGACGCGCGGTTATCGTGGCGAGCGCGGAGTGGCGGAGACCCTGCCATGACCTTCTGATTATTGTAGGACACGCTCGCCCCTCGCGTCCTGCGTGATCTTTGTTCTACGATTTCTATGCTCTAATGCCAAACGATTGGCCCCAACGTTGGTTCAAACGATGGCGCCATCTTTAATGAATCGCACACTCGCTGAGCCCACGTGAGACGCTACGACGACGCACGGAGTCACCCATTTGATATTACTTTAAATTATGGTCGCTCTTTGTATTTATTTCTCTCTTCAAACATTTGGAACTTTCAGATCTAGCTCCTTCCACCGAACCACTAAAGGCTTTATAATCACATCACTAAGAAGAAATGTTCATTCACGTTATACACGGCAATCACAGAGAAATGTGAAGTAATTTCGTAGCTCATTTTTCTGAGATGTCTTTTCCGCTATAAGTACCTACCTTCCCTTTGTAGGTAGTTGTAGATTTTTCTGTAACTTGCAGCGTCTATGCGGCTAATAAGGGCGAGAAAACAAGAGTTATATTTTAGTTTTAATTTCATTGCCTTAGTTATAAGAATAGTAACCATTATATGAACGATTTTTTTTGTAGCATGGGTAGGTAACTTTACGTCTAAATTTGCGAATTCACGTATGCTTATTAATAAAAGCAGCAAACACCAGATTTTGTTGATAGGTTTGGTACCTACCTAACTATCTAGGTAAATACTTCGGATTAAAAAGTTTTGTTTTCATAATCCTGGTGATTATTGAGATAATCATAATATCTACTGATTAGGTAGGTTAAGTGTCCCCAATGCTTTTATACGTTCTGATATGGCATTAGAATTTACGAAATATAGATTCTATATAAGGAAATAACTATATTTAAGACTAGCAAGGACGAAAAACGTTCAGCAAAGCCGTGGCTAGTAGACACCACCATGTCTACTAGCTAGATTTATTGCAACGACTACTAATAATTTCCTAGTTGGCCGCGTCCACGTCATATGTCATGAGTTGACGGTGTCATCAACAGTACCTATTATAAAATTTTCCTGCGCGCTCGTGTGTGAGGGAGGCGACGCGGCGGGGCGGGGGTGGTGCGCGGGGCTGGGGGGTGCGGAGCGCACGGCTCAAGGCGCAGAGGGCGCGGCGGGCGGTGCGCACCCGCCGGGGCCTCTCGATCAACGCCTGCGCAGCCGCCGATTCGCCTGCAACGCCGCGCCGTCGCTAGGGCAGCTCTCTGGGGGACTTTTCGTTGATCGCTTGACGTCACCCCGATCGAAGTCTATTGCTAAGGTAGGTACCATACGAACTCATGACATCTACCTGATCAATCGCATCGATCCATTCATCTGCGGCCTTTAGCCCTTTTCGAATCATCTCGAACAGTCGGAGTACCTACCGTGAAGCCCTTTCTCTAATTAAACATTCCTACTTTTACGATATGCGCATCGCTATAATATACCTGCTGAGAAGTAGGAAAAACTAACGGTGCAAAGAATGATGAGTGCGCCTTTCGGATGCACACGTGTGGGACGCGTTTGCGCAAGGCGACTCCCAAACCGCGGCCGAGGCGGCCATCGGGGCCACGAGCGGACACCAGAGAAAGGTGGAATTCACGCAAGTCATGCGATACAATATAACACGGAATTGGGCATTTAATATTGTCAAAATACCATTACGGTAAACTTAGAGCCATTCGGATTACTTAATATTTACATAAGTTTATTTGGCTTTAAGTGGTTAAATAATATTAAATAACAATTCCACGTGGGTCTAGTTACTTTACGACGAACAAATTCAAATGTAACCAACCATACTGGTTCCACTGAGTTATGAAATAAAATACGGTAAGTATAAATACTTACCGTATTTTATACAGAATCATGTTGGTTCCTAGATAGGTCCCAAAAATCCTTTATTTAATTATTTTGCTCTTACTTGTCTAACACACAAATCGTTCAGTGATGACGTGGTTAACATTGGTGTGCAAAGTAGTTGCTTGGGATATCCCAAGCAAATACTTTATACTACTGATATATATATCACGGATGGCTTGTTCACCGCGAGCCGTGCAGCCGTGGAGCCCGCAAACTGTTTACACGTGGAGAAGGCTTGCGCAACGCTTGCCTGCCTCCGCGCAACGCTACTTTCCTTACGGTCACTACCCTTCACGGAGGGACATTCAACACTTCTTTCAATGCCGACTAACCTCTAATATTAGAATCAATTTTTTATGTAGCTATCTACTTACTTATTCAAAAGCATTGTCAAATAGGACATTATTGAATAACTACGTTTGATTTTACAGTACTTTATGGGACAGAACTTTTGCATAATCGGTAACGTTTACATGGATTATATAAAGATATTCTAGATCATCATATAGACATTTCTTTAAATATTAGGGGTGATAAAAAACACAAGCCCATAAAGTGAAGGTCACGATTATCATACAATGGCAACGAACCGATCTGTACGTCGCACAGTGGAACGAATGTATGGGAGCGGTTGGACGTAGACATGTCCGAAAAATAAGAGTAAAATTATGCCAAACTAATGATGCCATCTTATTCGATTACTTAATGCCTTCATAAATTGTGGTGATGAATTTCTTCATAACTCCCATATTTCGGGAGTAATTTGAGAAAATGTGAAATTTTACTATGAAAATGAGTGTATCGAGCTCTCTCCCTCCTGATTCCGGGCTTGTTTCAAGTAGCGGTCTCTAATATCGTAATGCTATTACTAAGAGCTATATTTAATACTAAGACACATAGTGCGCCAAATGTGCACTTTCTGGGATAAAAGGAAATGAAAATTTAAAAAAAAAAACGTTTTTTCCCCATTTGTATTTACTTTAAACCGCAGACAGACTTATTAAGAGGTCTATAAATATATTATATATATACAGAAATATATATTAACAAAAATATTCACAAGAACTGATGAGAGTATGACTTTTAAGTAAGTTGATAATAAATTACCTAGTTTCATTAAAAGTACAATAAATAATTAAGATGTAAGCTCTAATTTACTAAGTTACACATTTTAAAACAATAACATCATTTAATTATCTTCGTCATCATCATCATCATCATCAATTAATTCAAATTCAGAATCGATGTCCGCTAAATCATTTATGTTAACAAATTCGATATCACTTTTCTCAGAATCCGTAAGCTCATAAAATTCCTTAAAAGAAGATTTTTTTACAAACTTATTTCCTTTTGGACGGATACTTGTAACAAGTGGATCAGAAGACAGTAAAAGATTGTGCATAATATCTTCATTGCATGAGATACTGCTATGCTTTCGAGAATGCCCCTCTCTATATTTTCTAAAATCTTTATTTCTAGCCTCAGATGCCTCTTCGGATAGAAAACCAATGGGCACAATTGACATGTTCTGAACTATGTCTGGCCCATGCATTAAAATTTTATGAAGTGAAGAAGGCATATAATACCATGGGTATAACTCCACGTAAAGCTTAGCAGTATCAAAGCAGAACTCTCGGAATTTAGTTACGTTGATCTTCTCTCCTGATGAAATACACTGCAAGATCACACAGATTTTTCTTAAAAGCATAGCATCTATTCCGGTCAGTTCAGCAGATTTAGTGTAGTTTTCAAAAAATCTCCTTGCCGAGTTGCCATTGTTGGTGGATCCACTGCCTTGTTTCACAACATCGAGAAGTAAGCCCGTTTCTCTTCTTACAGCCTCTTGAACTCTTTTCTTCCTGTCATCAACTTGCCTTTTTGCTATATCACCCCTTACTTGCCATGATTTTATGTCTAATTTGTAGGAAATGTGTAATAAGCATTCCATTGAGCGAATCCAAGCGTGAAGGGTGCTTAAGCTATATTTATACATGTCCTCGTTTGCGTGTTTATCTTTGATTAACTCTAAATTATTCATTTCTTTAGGACAAGCCTTGCATATGTCACACACTGAAGCTGCTGTATTGGATATAATGGAATGAATTTTACCATCAATCATTGTCAACAGCAGTTGGTGTTTGACACTAATTCCATCAGTGATGGTGGATGGAGTTAAGGCTTCAATCTCTGCTTCGATTTCAGCCATCTCTCTCTGCACATTTTCTTTGGTTTCCTTTATAAACTTAAACAATATTGGCCGGCAAAATGAAGTGGAAGATGGTCGCTCGTTTTCCCAAATTGTTACACCTTTTGAGACGAGCCGCAGTGGTACAAGACTAATCATAAAATTACTAGCAAGATCGATTTGCTCATCTTCACTCGTCCTTTGATGATAAATGCTTTGGCTAGATGATCCGTCAAAACCCCATTTGCTGGTCAATACGAGCTGTTGATTGGGATCAACAGGGGTTTCTAACGACCTAATAAGTCTTCTTGAGGTTAAATCCATCAAGGCTTGTAATTTGATTTTTGCAGAGCTCTCTGTAACTGTGAGATCTTCTTTGGCCGGATAGCACTTAATTTTTTCTTTAACCAACATGTAGTAACTCGGGTATTGAAGAGCTCCTTCTTGAGTGTTGAAATCCCGAAGAGTGTTATAGCGCCATTTCGATAAGTTCATCGATACATAAAGAGCCAATGCCTTCAAAGGGGATATTTCCCGTACCTGAATTGATTTACCTTCAATGAAGGCTTTGATTTTTGAGGCCTCTTCTGGATTCTCCGTCAAGTATTTCATAACATAAGCTGTATCGCTTTGTCCTGCCTTTTGAAGCGCCCTTTCGGCCGAAAACATAATTTCAGCGCTGCTACTGCTGCATGAAAGACTATCTTCAGTGCGTCTTCTTTTTTGCCGGTTACTAAGGTCCTCAAAAGATTTACGAGGACTAGGATGTGTACAAGTTGAAGCATCAGATTTAGCAGGAGAAATTATGGGCTCGATGACGTCACTTATATTTTCTGTAGAAGGTTCCATATTTTCATTCTGTAATTCCGGCCATTGAATTGCAGCCTGTAGCCAAATCTCATGTTTCTTCCGAAACTTATCTGTGCTTCTTCCAGACTGTGTCCATTTTGCATAAATGCGGTAGCAAAATCGACGACACCAGTCTTTTAAACTTGTTTCAGCACTTTCACATAACTGAACACAACTGTTATCTTTTAAAACACTGAACAAATAGTTAAAGTCGCGTAAATCTTTATGTGCGCGTGCGCATAAAGCAACGTGAATATCAAGATTTGTATTAAAATTTGGAAAATACATTGCGAGATTAGCTTGGATACAACGAGGTGTAAATCAACACTGATTTTAAAGTTACTAATAGTGACCTATTTATATAAAATCCAGGTATCCCAGGTATCCTTTGTTAAATATTGCAAGGTAATTAGTTATTGTGATAATTAGTAAATGATGCATGCTAAATTAGTGTATTAAGAGCCATTTAGTAATTAAATAATAGCAATGTTCTTATCAGTAATCATTAGTGCATCAGTTTTATATGTAAACCTTAAGTCCCTAATTATATATCCTAATTAGCTTATATCTTCTCTAATTGGCTGCTCAGAAATGTTATTGTAATAAGGTAAACCTTTAGAAAAACGGTTTTAATCAACAAAATAAACAAAAAATAAAAAAATTGTGTTATAAAATAAACATCACTCTTTATCCCAGAAAGTGCACATTTGGCGCACTATGTGTCTTAGTATTAAATATAGCTCTTAGTATTAGCATTATGATATTAGAGACCGCTACTTGAAACAAGCCCGGAATCAGGAGGGAGAGAGCTCGATACACTCATTTTCATAGTAAAATTTCACATTTTCTCAAATTACTCCCGAAATATGGGAGTTATGAAGAAATTCATCACCACAAGTTATGAAGGCATTAAGTAATCGAATAAGATGGCATCATTAGTTTGGCATAATTTTACTCTTTTTTTTCGGACATGTCTACGTCCAACCGCTCCCATACATTCGTTCCACTGTGCGTCGGTGCGACGTCGTACGGTGACAGAATCGTTGTTATGCAACTTATTTAAATAAGCTTCTATTAACTTCTTGTTTGCTTCGCTTTTTGGACGACTTTACAGTTATTTGTTTAAACGTCAAAATACTATCGCTTTTAGGAGTTATTTAAATCTTAACTTTGGAATTCAATTTTGTATTGTTGGTTTATATTACATCTTGTTTAGAATAAGAAGATTCTAAAATTTAAAATAAAAACACGAGGAAAATACACTACGATATCATTTAAAAATTAATTAACATTTGAACACAAATACATGAACAGCGAACAGATCTGATTCTCAACAGTGAAAATCAGACCTGTTCACTGTACCTAACGTGCATTGGAGATGGAGACACGCAATAGAACAAAAAGTAACAGAAAAATACTATTAATCACAGACATGCCACAGAAATCGTTCCATAATTCCAGATAGACCTACGTACAGAGTTCAATATAAAACGTTGAAGCGCAATAATGCAGAGTACGGCTATAACTGAACAATTTCCTGCTGATTTAGAAGTCAAAGTTACAATAGTTAATATAAATACACTTTATCTTGTAACCCGTCACATTAGAATAGCTAGCGGGTAATTAATTAAATACCTACCTGTTCGAAAAACAATATGCAAATAAATTACCGTACTTTCAATATGATAGTAAATGGATCGTAATATTGATAAAGAACAAACAGTCAATGTAACTAGGTACTATTTTACAGACTAAAAGGGAAACGATAAAGAATTAGTATTTATGTTACATGGCTAAGGTATTTTGTTGACAAAAGAGAGCTTATAGCGAGCAGTTTCATTACGTAGGAACCTGGGAGTTGAATCTCTTCCGGGCATTAAGACGGAAATTTTGACCCAAAATCCAAATTATAAAAACTACCGATACGCGTGTCGCGTGTGGGTCGTTGACCCCATGTGGAACCACCCTGATTTCACATAGTTTGTCTCTTTCTATCGTACGTATGATTAGTATCGCTGCACTGTTCATTCCGCTCATTCTCACGTGCGCGCACGCTGCACTATGTCGCACGCGGCGCCTATCAAAAAGTTCTACTCGTGTCTAGGATTTCAGAAATAAAACAATCAATAGAGAGGTATGTAGTCTCTGTCTATCTATATCTAAGTACATGTCATATGGATAGAATAGAAACAACTACCTACCAGTTCTTAGCGTGCAGTGTTGAAGGTCTTCACCAAGGCCCAGAGCGTACGCTTGGGCGTAGCGTAGACGCAGCGTAGAAGCGGCGGAGACCGCGTATCAGTAAAGAAGCCACGTAGCAGCGTAAAAGTCGCGTGGCAGCGCAGAAGCCGCCTAGCAAGGTAGAAGCCGCGTAGCAGCGTAGAAACCGCGTAGCAGCGTAGAAGCTGCGTAGCAGCGTAGATACCGCGTAGCAGCGTATACACCGCTTAGCAGCGTAGGAACTGCGTAGCAGCGTCGTAGCCGCGTAGCAGCTTAGAAGCCGCATAGAAACGTAGCAACAGCATAGTAACGCAGAAGCCACATAGTAGCGAAGAGACCGCGTAGCAACGTTCAAGCCGCTTAGCAGCGTAGAAGCCGCATAGCCGTTTAGTAAAACAACTACCTGCCAGTTCTTAGCATGCACTGTTGAGGGTCTTCACACCAGGGACCAGAGCGTAGGCTTGGGCGTAGCGTAGATGCAGCGTAGAAGTGGCGGAGAAACTGCGTATCAGTAAAGAAGCCACGTAGCAACGTAGAAACCGCGTAGCAACGTAGAAACTGTGTAGCAGCGTAGAAGCCGCGTAGCGGCGTAGAAACCATGTTGTATCGTAAAAGCCGCCTAGTAGCGTAGAAACCGCGTGGCATTCTAGAAGCTGCGTAGCAGCGTAGAAATAGCGGGAACGCAGCGTAGAAGCCGCGAGGACTCGTTTCAATCACTATAAAAATAAATTCCGACGATGTAAAACTATTATTGGCTTTGTTGCTAAAGTAAATTACTTACGAATAAATACTTCAAGCTTTTCTGGAAAACTATTATTATATATGCTAGGTACTGCAAGTAGCTTCGGTGTTACAGATTTAATATTTTTCACGAGCACGAACTGCACCCTAATTGCGTAACACATTATCCATCACAATCTTAATGATTTTGAAGTATATTGCCAATCCATTGCTTCATATGTTCGAAAAATTCGTCTGCTCAACAACGTAAATAACGCAACGAGTTTTGTTGAACTGTCAAAACGAAACCCCAGTGCTACTGAGTACTGTGATACGCAATTACCCCTCTGTTTAAATCCTTGCCCACGAAGCTAGATTCGGTCTGCCAGCTCAATATTTAGGTAGGTATGTAAGTAGGAGATGAGAAATTTAGTTGAGTCCTTTTTCTAACGTTTACTTGGCTATCTCATGTTTTTTAATTTATTTGGCCGCCTGGGGTCTCTGTGAACGCATTTTATACCGCTACGCAGTCCCGGTTCAATTCGCCAGAGCGCGAGCGTTAGCTTTGAATTTAATTTTCTGAGTTAAAGTTTAAGATGAGAACAAACGAAATAAAAATAATTATAAAGATAACATCAATGTTACATTGTTCCGTATTAATATTAACGTAGCTTTGCGTTTAATTATTCAAAACAGTTCTTTTTTTATAAATACTATTTGCCAAGATACAAAGCAGTTTCAAAACAATTCGCAATTTTGAAAGGTTTTTCGGAGTTAAGATCTATTAAAAGGCTTATAGATTCTGTAAAATCAATCTTAAAATATGCGTCCCTAGGCCATCTGGCAATCTGAGCATGTTGGTATTCACCCAAAAAGAAACCATGGTAGGTATCGGCTGTCAAAAATTGTATTGTTTTTGAAGCTTTGATAGAATTTAAGAATACGTAGTAGGTAAGTTTAGTCAATGTTTATTTTAACTTTTTCCTAGTTTTCCTACACGTTGTCGATCGTTTTTTTTTTTAGTTGGCATATGCTTCTTATTTTATTTATAAACCTAGGTACCCAAACGCACAGGTACATGCTTAGAAAACACAAATGTATACAGCAAGTAGATAATATAATTATGTTTCTTTGATTAAGGCGCAGATATGTGATTTTAGCGACTTACAAATATGTTATTACGCCTTCATATACTGCAAGTAAGTTATGCAAAAAATGTGTGTTAAACTAGAACGCATACACATCAATTCTTTAAGTGAATATTTAAGTATTGTAGTAAAATACTTTATGAAATAAATTCAGGAAGTAATGTCTACCCAAAGCATAAAAAACAAAACGATATTCTCTTCAAACTACTTTTAAGATATTTTCATGTTTTTTTTTTTGTATGAACAGATTATTTTATTGTGTATAATTCGATATGTGATTTTTTTTAAATATTCATATTATTTTCGTTACTAAAAATAAATATTCCATATGAAACCGAATAGCGGCGCGTCGGGGCGGCGCGCGGCGCGGTGTGAGCGCGATGCGTATTTGTATGGCCAAGGTCAACGGCGATTACCCGACCCTTAACGAATAATTACAAATGATGCGCAAATTTTGCGCTACATGGGTAGTAGACGGAGTAATAGTCTCGTAACAAATGAGGTAGGTAGGCGTCGTCGCCTCTCAAGGTCTCACGTTGCTACGGTGGTGTCGGAGATTTTCTATATGTTCGTACCTACAAGCAGACATCTACGAGTACCTACAGCTTAAATCATTTGTGCATCACTCGCTTCGTGCAGCTATGATTTAGCAGCCCTTTGATCGAAACGCCGAATCGTAAAATTACGATAAAATCGTTACATACTAAAATCAGATTGCGCGCTCACCTCGCTGTACCTAGTCGGATATTTACAAGAGAAATTAAGGTTTCTGACGCTTACAGAGCTTTTAAAGACACTAAGAAAATTCATATGTGCGCGAAAGTCATATAAAATCTTAGAGAAATGAATGCTGTTGTCTGGTTTTACAACATCATGAAACATTGTGAAAAGCAATGGTTAGATAAATGGATAGGTATACTCTGCCACAACTTAAGTGAGATGCAGGAACTTACAGTTTCCAAACGTAAATAACGAATCGTGTTCATGTTGTTTATTAAATGCTTACGTTTGTGCCTGTGATGATACTGATAAAGTTTTTTTTAATGGAGTACAAAAATAGGTTCTATGTTAGAAGGTTTGGTTTCCGCACTTAGTCCTTCAGGTGGACCATTGTGCGTGGGCCATGGCGGCCGTTCGGTGGTTATTCCAACCAGCCCACCTCCCTTCAGAAGTTGATCACATCTCTTGGTCTGTTTATAACATCTGTGTAGGATCTGGGTGCCCCAAGGGTTCATGTTCTAATGTGGATGACGCCTGTGCATTCAAACAGCATATGCGTAACGGTACAAAAATAGGTATAGCTACAGCTAAGGACAGGCAAACTGTAGACTCCAAGATGTCGATTATATAAATCAAAATAAACAATGATCTCGATAAGTCTCATAATCATGAAGGGTATTCATTCGTCTAATGGCCGATATTTTTCATTCCATTGTTTCGAAAATAATTCGGTAAATGGAAAACTTATTTATTTACCTTTACCTAAAAACAAGCGATAAGGATCCATCGGCCGTAAAAAAAAGTATGCACTATCTACAAAACACATAGAAAAAGGCTTATTGGTCTCATAATAGACTGTCGTAAACCAACTAGCACCGGTCGCGGTCGTAAGCAACAGGTACCTTGGCATAATGTCCAATATTGATATGTTGGCTCGGTAATATTTTTACATTGATGGCGGCGGCAAGTGGGAGCAATCCTCCGAAGCGCTGACCTTGCCGCGTGGGAGCCGCGCTAGAAATCGGCCCCGTGCGCTTACGCAATCTCAACCACTCGGGCGCGCGCGCGCCTCCGCGTTCACACCACTGCGCAGCGCGACACGCTCGCTGCGCGCCCAACCTCAACGCGCCCGATTACCACTTCACGTTATCCTCTAAACAAGTACCTCATGATGTTAATTTTTTGACCACACTTGTATAATACCAAAGTACCTTCCTACACAAGTACCTTCCTACCTACCTACTTATCGCATTTTTAGGTTAAGTATAATGAAGCAGTGAAGCACTTAATTAATACTTAATAAGTACCTAGGATGATGTATTATCATCATAAGTAAAAGGTGTCTTCAACATAGCGAAAGATTAAGACACCTTTTACGATATTTTTTAAAGTTTTTAACTCTGAATATTGGATAAATTTTATAACCATCGTTTCAACGGGATCAGAAGTAATCTAACTACCCACTAACTTGTTATGTTCTGCATTACTTTCCCTAGCCCATAGGCATGTCACGAAAATACCTTCCTATTATTTGAAATTTTGCACTAAGACGATCAACGAATAAATAACTAACCCCTTTACTGAAGCATTAATAAAAACGTGGCAAAGGCGGCTGCGTGTACCGGATATCATTTAGGGTTAATTGATTCACCGCCAAAATTTGAGCTTTCGTGAGATGGAATTAGTGATGAGCCGCGTAGTAACGGGACATCGCTAGCTAACGGCTGCTGTTGGTGCTTTGCACCGCCTGCCTATTCTGAAACACTTCAATAGATCATTCGACTTAACTGAGATGTCGTCTTGCTCACACTCATTGTAACTACGAAAGGAAAAGCGTAAAAAAATGTCGAATCGAATAAGAAACGTGTCTAAGTACAGAATAACAGATTGGACCCGGACAGTCACATTGCGCACCGACAGGTGTCCCTGATTGTGCGACTGCGGCCCGATAAAGTGTGAGAAGACATGGCTTATCGTGATAATGTCGGAATTCACGATGTTTACCATCGATAAAATTGGGCAATACATTCGACAAGTATCCATGATTCTGTCATTCAGTAAAATTAAGGCTTACTAATGCAAGTGTCACTTTAATGTTCACTAGTAAATTAGAATTAGGTAAGTACTCATTAAAACAGGAAATCGTTTATATATTAATATACCCATTACAATAATAATATGACTTTCGTTTCGCGTTCCGTAAATTACCCAAGTACCGGTATTACTAAAGTAAAATGATGTCTTAATTACTTCACTAATATTTTCATTTGCAAAGTTTATGAATCGTTTACATGAAGAAGAAGACGATTTACCTACAAAGATTGAATTAAAATACGTTGTATGAGAATTAAGAAGGTCAAGCAAGATAGTTATCTCACTCACTAGCTAGCCTTTCTCGGAAATGGGAGTTGGTTGGCAGGAATCAGCCGCTCCCCTTGCTTGACACATATGGCAGGAATTCATCGATTTCAAAAATGAGCAACCATCATGTTATTCTTTATGAGAATTTATTTGTATAGGAAATTCGCGTACTGTATTCAAAATAAAGTTCCTACATAGTTTTATATTAAGAATGACTTCAATTATTTCACTACAGGAAAATAAACACATTGAATTTTCTAAGGTATTGTATGGAAGTATCCAACGTGAACAACTAAACAAATGGGTAAAAAAAAAAGGATAATGGTGCCGATTCTCTTGTACACCGAACTAAACTATCGGTGTCGCGCGGGGCTTAACAAGAGTGAGAAATTTTTGTAATAGTTTATATTACAAAAATTTCTCACTCTTGTTAAGCCCCACGCGACACCGACCAGGTGTTAAACAATAGAAATTCAATTGTGTCTCATTAGCTGTCCTTGACCGATTACATTTAGAGAAAATTATTTGCAGAATAACTAGATAATAATAATAAGATTCTTATGATAATCTTATTAATATTAAGTATCTAGTTATTCTGCAAATAATTTTCTCTAAATTTAAAAACTATTTTGACAGAACTAAAATCGAGTTTGACAATCGTGACTCCGCGTGGTACTTGTTTGCCCTACCCCGAGAATGTTTTTTAGAGCCGGAGGCGCGCAAGGAGGGGAGCCTCACCGTGTTTTATATGGATTTTTCTCTTCTTGTATGGAAAATATGAAAAAATATTACTTACGTGTTGGGTTTTAGGGGGTTACACATTATCTTTGCGATGGGTGACACCGTTTTCGAGATAATTATAAGCAAAAGAAAAGAATAAAAAAGGTACAGTACTGTTTTTGCACTTAAAGTCAAAGTGTTGGTGAGAATTTTAGTTCATGACAACTAATTTTATTCCATACCTTTTTAATCGCGATCTAAATAGTCTGATTTAGTTTTACGTCAAAAACGTCAAATTAGGAATAGCAAAATTGTCATTTTCGATTGACTAAATTAATAACTCAGTGCCATCTTAGTGCTGTCAAACTAAAATATAGTTCAAGTTGTGTCACTTTAGTAAATTTCAGAATGGGACAGGAATAAACTACATTTTGGTAATTTTTAGTCTAGTTTAGAGGCATTTGTGACACGAGAATCGGCACCACTGACAATAAAAAAAAGGAAATTGTACTTATCAAACGTTTTAATCTGCTTGAAAGTATTATAAAATATAAATGTGAAATGTATGTAAGCATAAGTACGCAAGCAAGTTACACAGTTGAATTATCCATAAAAATCAAGACACATGAGTCACGGCCTCTTCCTTCTGCTGGAGCTTTAGGAATTCGGAAAATCTTTCTCGAAAATTGACGGAACCTCTCACTGTTACTGTATATACTAGTGGCGTTTTATGAACAAAGTTTTCAAATTTGGATCTTGATCTTACATTAAGAACTTCCAACATGTTGTTTGAAGAAAATTGTGTAAACTAAACATGCAAGGGGACATCACGCGTTACATCCACATCACCGAAACGAAACAGATTCGTCTGGTCGCTGCAGTGCTGCTGCCGTAAGATATCTAACAGTACACGGCGAAAATTGAGCGTCCGAATCGAGTCATTGAACCGAAACCCGACCGTTAGAGGCACCGATTCTAGCAGGACGGGCCCTTCTACCTACACCTACTTACTAATGCACGGTCATATTGGGAAACCAAAATGCATCGGTTTGGACTATCATACGACGACAAAGGTCCAAAAGAAAACAGCTTCAAAACCAAAACGATGCTCGGTTTAGTAGAAAAATAAAAACATACCAATTAAAGAATTTCGGGTAGTACTATTATTTATTGTAGTTTGATGTTTTTGATAAATGAGAAATGGTTTTTATTTCTGTAAGTAGGTTTATATCTTGTTTATAGAATGACTTTTACACGACAATGCAATGCTTTCTTAATTCTCATGCAACTTATTTTGAGATAAGATTGACTGAAAAACTGCACTGCCATAGTCTACGATGATGACATTTTATTATGAAATAACTTGTATAAAAGTACCTTATGAAAATAATTGCTGATAGGATGCATTTTGAAATCATTTGCATAATATTTTGTTTCGATTTAGAAAATTATGTAAGTTTAGAAAATAATTGCCTGAAAATAAACTACCTAAAAGTTAGCGTAGTCGTCATTTGTGTAGAAATGCAGACATCCTACTAATATCATAAATGCGAAAGTTTGTAAGAATGGATGGATGTTTGTTACTCTTTCACGCAAAAAGTACTGAACGGATTTGAATGAAATTTGGCACACAGATAGTTTATAACCAGGAATAAGACATAGGATACTTTTTATCCTGATATACCCACGGGTCAAAACTTCTGCGGGTGAAACCGCGGGACGCATCTAGTTATTCAATAAATCCAGGGGAAATTTAGGTTAGGAAACTACTACCTACAAATAGATAGTTGTCATGCTTGCTTCAATGCATTTTTATAGCTCATGAAAGACGATATCCCATCCCACAGTCAATGAGTTTGTCGGTGTCCACGATGTGCACACACGTCTCTGTCGAGAGCCGAAGGATTTCTTTTTGTTCGCAGCTTTTACCACTCTCGTAGTTTTAACAGTTAACGTCGACCGTTCTTCGTGGGCCGTTACAGCAAAATCTGCTTATTCATTGGACACTCGAAGATCCAAAGTTGAGAAAAGAGACTATTACTTATATTGAAATAGAACATATATAAACCGTTATCGGAGATGTTCGAATAGTGGCGGTAAACATGCAATAATTGAGTTTCATCATACGAAAAGTTTTCATTCTTAGATTTTAAAGCATTCGTGTACTTAATCAGTATATAATGTTCCCACTGCTGGAACACAGGCCTCCTCTCTGTAAGAGGGAGTGAGCTGTAGTAATCCACCACGCAGGCCCAGTGCGGGTTGGTAGATGTCACATGTCTTCGAATATTTTGGTTCTTAGACATGCCGCGCCGGTTTCCTAACGCTGTTTTCTTACACCGTTTTTGAGAGCAGTGGTGATGAAATAATTTACACAAAGTAAAGCGCCTGTCAGGGTTCGAACCTACGATCTATCTATACTATATCTATACTAATATTATAAATGCGAAAGTTTGTAAGAATGGAAGTTTGTTACTCTTTCACGCAAAAAGTACTGAACGGATTTGGATGAAATCTAGCACACAGATAGTTTATAACCAGGAATAGCACATAGGATACTTTTCATCCCGATATACCCACGGGGTCAAAACTTATGCGGGTGAAACCGCAGGGCGCATCTAGTAATTCATAAGTCGCGGCCGTTACCACTGGGCCACCACTGCTCTCATTCACAGTCGTGTAACTATTCATATTTTAATTGATCTGTTGTTCACAGCCCAAAGGCTTTTTCCTCAAATGGGATATCTCGGAGTAAACTCTCATCAAAAACTGTACAATAACACAAAAGGAAGAATAGGTTGTATGAACTCAAAGGGGCACAGAACTGTGATTACCGTAACCTACACTATTCAAATACTTATTAGGTAAGTACTATTTAAATGCCTCGTTGGTCTAGGGGTCGCAAGCGCTACTGCTGAGCATGAGGTTCTGGGTTCCATTCCCGTCTATCTGGAATTTCTCAGTAGCAGCCTGGAGTCTGAATAAATGCCCGGTTGATGGCAATAGGCTCGCCCCCTATTACATGGGGCTTAAAAACATAACTGGCGAAATGCGGGTGTAGGTACTACAGGTACACCTCTGCTCAACCCTTCGGGGAAACAAGGCGCGATGTTATGTACTATTTAAAAGCATTGTCAAAAACGACAATCCAAATTCTTTACTTTACAAAGTTTCAATGAAACCTCGGCCTACTGCGGTCATTCAAGCGCATATAGCCTTAGAGGGTGGAAAAAAAATGTGACGAAATATCAAGCAAAATATCGCGAAACATCAAAATAACTTCATTGCGGTAGGTACATAAATGTTACGTTATTCATCAAAAAGTAGTGTAGTTGTGTGTGAATACATAACGAATATTTGTGACTTCTCCGAGAACGCTTGACTGGCAAAACGTGCCACCTTTATTCCAGGGCGTGTTTGTTATTAGAGGGAAAGTGTGTTGGCAAGCTTTTATGCATCAGCCGCGCCGCCTGAAAACTGGGTCAGCTGGCTGTAAGGACTTCAGCTAACACGGGCACGATGACCTAGGTCAGGTCACTGCTGAATTATAGCTCTCGCTCCGTCCAATCGATACGACCAAGTTTACAGCGGCAGGTGCGCTAATTTAGTGATAATATTCACGTGTGAATCCAAATGTTATTAAAATACGTCGATATGATTTAAGGAGTATTCTTATGGATGTTTATGATAACATGATGTGTGCAGGAGTTAAATTGATTATTTTCGTAAAAACATAGCGTAAGTATTCTTATAAATCGTGTATACCTACACAATTTACCATTATTATTTGTTTTGCCTCAAACACATTTTTATTTGTTTTTCGACTTTTTTAATCTCTTAGAACAATTGAATCCATTATGTGCTAGTTATCATTCCGATATTATTCAGAATATAGATCAAGTATAGTGCTCTGAAAACACTTTCAGAGCACTATTTTCAGATAAATAATATAGTAAGACTGTTAAGACGGCATCCGCGAAAATTTGCCATTTTACTGCGTAAACGAACGACATTGTTTAGGCATGATCATAAAACAGAAATGTCATTGAACTGAGTAATTATATCAGCTCATAAACATCCATTGCTGAACGTGATCCACCCTGTAAACTAATGTGAGAACGCTACAGTGAACAGACATAATAGAGAGATATGGTTGGTCAATTAAATCTAAATTACGTTGAAGTTTTCATAACCATTCAAGAACTGTTTTCTGAATTAGATCGTTATTTCTACCTAGTAAGACGTCTAGGTAGTTCGGATGGCAGTTCATAAAATAGATGAAATGAACATTTGCAATTGAAAACACTCAGGATGCACAACACAGGCTGTGGAGGTTAAAACTCTTCTATAATATACCTACGAGTGGACCTGTGAGTATGATTTGTTCCCTCTGAAGCCCTTTTCCTAATCCAGCATACGAGGTTGGTTGCAAACGCAAAGTGAGCATTTTCACGCGACATAGACGGCTTTCTGACATAGACTGCTCTCAAAAAACGGTGAAGGAAAACATCGTGAGGAAAACGGCATGTCCTAGAACCAAACATTCGAAGACATGTGACATCTACCAACCCGCACTGGGCCCGCGTGGTGGATTATGGCCCACTCCCTCTCACAGAGAGGAGGCCTGTGTCTCAGCAGTGGGAACATTATAGGCTGATTATGTATGTTATGTATGTAGACGGCTTTCACTATGAATCAAAGCTGAAACCCGTAGCCCATGGTTATAAATATTAAGAACAATTTATGTGACATGCATGAAGTCCCTATCCGATAAAAACTAACTTGGGAAAAGAGAAAAATACATTGTTTTCTTAAAAACTGGATTGAATATTGTCGCACTCTGACCTGTGGCGGAGAGGACTTAATAAATACACACAAACGATGTCACTGATTTGTGTTTTAGAAACTAGCCTTATAGGTAATTTGTAAGATGATTGTTAGGTACTTTTATTAAAAGATTTTATTGATTAATCATTTCTTAAACAGAAAAACTAAACTTGTAGCCGGTAAACTATCATAAAATTACATTCTGTCTTTTGTAATGTCATTAAATTAAAATGGAAAGAATATTATCTAGGTTATTATTATACATTAAAGGAACTGATAAAAATAAAAGGATTTAGTTAAGTTATTTGCAGCCCACATATATTAGTAAATGCCAAAAATTATAATTTTGCTCTGACAAAATGAAACGAAAATATATCACTGGTAAGGGTGCACAGGAAACCACTTGCGTTCGTATTTTTATACTAAAGTTTCTGGGTTCGCGCCAAAAATCATAGAATCAAAATGTTCAGCGCTACGTGGAAGCGATGGAACTACGCGATGTGGAATAAATAATAATACATTAGTTTTGGGCTATCCTGATTTAGGTCATTTGGTATGCCAGTCACAGAAATAGGATATTAGGTAATTTAAAATGCCAGTAATGATTGATATGCAACAGTTCAGGGCGTATTAACTCACAGTATCGCATCTGTCCACATCAAAGGGGTGTCATCGATAACGTTAATAGTAATACAATAACTAGGAAACAGGAGAGGGTTTATCTTTTCTGATTCCTTTCAGTGATATATAGCTACTTTTTTACTGACAATATTTTAAGAATACATTATAATTTACTTGTTAACCCTACATCCAACCGTTTTCTTTACTTGAAAATAATTCAGAGCTTGACGACTAGCGACTATTCTGTCGTTCCTGTAAACCTTTGCTAGCTGGTAATATATTGCACTCTGGAATCAGTGTTCGTGTTTTCCACGATTCACTTTTGAAACTTTCTAACCCTGTGCCGGAGTGTAGCGGCAGGGAGGGGCGCGCGCGGGTGCCAGAGAGAGGGTACCGACCTCATTGCCCATTGCCACTCCTCCCGCCGAGGCGACAGGCCATTTTTATTAAAATACTTCCGAGTAACATCGCGCGCGGATTTTTTTTTTCCGTGTCCTGAAATTCCTCCTATTTTTGTTCAAAAACTACGAAAACTTAATAAAGTGGTAGGTTGCTCAATATAATCAAACAGATATATTTTCTGGACCTATTGGAAATAAATCTAAAAACATTGGTGTTTGTTCAAGTGAATTTGAAACTTAAAAAAATACAAGTGCGCCCTGCGATCTATTTTCCGTGCGGACTCGGGTTGGTTCGGTTGCGAAAAGTGGCGGCACTCGGCCATCATCGGCGGCGCTCGCCGCTTAGAGGGCGTCCATCCAACCCCGCCCGTGCAGGACAGAGACAGAGAACACTGCTGACATGGCGACAACACGAATGGATTGATGTTTTTCACGTGGAAAACTCATCCCTTGAATGTATCTATGCAAAGGTAGGTGATAATGATGATTCACATAACCGAATCGATCGTAGTATAATTTCCTAAGTAGAAAAGTATTAAATTGCCCTTGATTTTATAATGCATGCTAGAATCAAATAGGTTTAGGCGTAATGATTTTACGCTGTAAAGTTTATTCCTGTATGCTCAGAAGTAGGTATATATTGGTTGTATTATTAGTTCTATGTTCTCACAATAATAAAGATTTAAATAGGTACTTATACAGAAAATTGTAGAAACTTTGTAATTATTATTATTGTCAAGTTCAACGAATTGCTATATTGAATAAAATATAACAAATCCGTCTTGTTTTGCTGCATTGGATTGTCGGGGTACCGGCGTCGCCCCTGTTTCCGCCTACAGATCGAAGGTTTAGTTTCAAGATTCATCTTGATACTGATCAATGCTAGGAAATAATGAGCATACACTTAACTAAAGCCATATCCACTATAGTAAACGATCTAATAACGTAGCATCCCGACGGGGGTGATGTTCCTCGTGAAAGAGGAAATCAATAAATTTCAATAAATCAATATTTTACTGTGCACCCTGCGCTGAATATATCCGCTGCCGCCATTTCGATGATGACGGCGTATTTTTTGTGAGATATTCGAGTCGCGGAGCGAGTCGGTGTTCGTCGCGCGGGGTTGCGGGCTGCGGCCGTCAGTCGTCGGGTGAGCGGGGTGCGACGTAAACGCGGACTCGGACTATGGCGGAAGGGCTGATCCTCATTCCCATAAAAGGGTCGAGTTGATTGTGGTGCAGATACGTGTGGTACGTTCCCTTATGTTAGTGCAGTGATATAATTATTCTCAAACGGTGCTTATCTCGACGTATCGGTTGAATTTATGTGGATATCGGAGGTAATAATGCCATTGTGATGACGTAATGTAACGCGCTCGACTGGGTGCGTAGTAATAATTCGAGCGCCCGCTTACCGCGATAACGTTTGTGGTCAGCACCTGTGGATGTGGAGCAAATATTCGTGTTTTTGTAGCTTTTAAATAAATTCGAGATCGTTCCAATTGGATTCTGATTAGAGTGCAGTCGATCTGGATTATATTTAAAGGCAAATATTAAAGACTGCCGTTGTACAAAACATGATTTGTTACGAACACGATGATTACCTATTTGGTGTTTGTCATGGCTGCAGTGGTAGCTTACAATTCAGTTTCCTACTGCAGTGCGCTCGCCGACGCGATGCACAGGCTCCCCACGTCCCCACGCCGCGCCGCTAGACTATAGAGACGCCCTCGATTTTTTTAACCTTGATTGAATTGTGTAGCTGTTGGTCTCGTTCACAACACAACCCAGTAAAATAATATAATTAATGTGGTATCTGACATGGCCCCTGAAAACAAAATCTAATTTGGTAACCATATTTTATCACTTTAGAATTACATGCTATACCGATAAATAACTAACTAATATCAGGAAGCATTTTGAACATCTTAACAACTTTTAATTATAAGCAATGGTGTGTTAGGTACCTTTTTCAATAAAAAGCGTCGACGACTTGAAGAGGCTACTAAATCCTTTTTATGTTTTTTCCACCCTCAGGAGGTGAACAACACCATTTACCATTCACTTTATAAAGCGTTTGAATAAGTTTTATTTGCATATTGTTTTTAATTAGCTACAATAAATGTTCGGTCGACGGCCACGACCTCTACTATTGTGATTCAACACATCAACTGTCAAAGATATAAAAATTATACATAACTAAGATCATGTTATGTAGTAAGAAACTTTTGTTTAGTTCAACATAAATATGTATGTACTTACAGTGTGTACCTATTAGAGGTACAAACCACAGAGGTTATAATTTAATTCTTGGATTGAATGAGCAAGTATTAAAAAAATGAGGATCATTAACTAGGTAGCTTAATTAATAAAAAAAAGATGTAGTTATTCATGCTAGTTAGTATGTATCAACCTGATCTTATGTAGAGGGGCAAGTAGGTAAATACATATTGCGTGAATAACCTAGGAGGATAATAGCGTGATAGAAACAAGTGCGCTCAAATGTGCACAAATACTGTAATCAGTAATCACTTAAGCAGTGTACCTAATTATTTCTAATAGACACGAGAGCAGAGAAATCAAGGCGATCCTCAACTTTCTGTTTTACTTATACAGATGTTAATGCGGGACTTTGCATAGATAATACTGTATTAATAAATATAATTTAAGTATAATTATAATTCTAAAACTGAGTGTTATCCTGTTACAGGTCCCCCTGCGCCCGGCACACAAACTGCACTAAGCACTATGAAACATACAAATTGAATATGGCTTTTAAAAAGTAAACATTATCTATTGTTGACGTTTTGTTGTATTGTTCATGGAACAAGAGAGAATACTTATGTATACATGATTGAATAGTTGTTGGTAAAATTAGATTTTAAGCCTCGACTGGCAAAAATCATATCTTCCAAAGAAGAATATACAAAAGCGAAAATGGCTACGCAAAGGTTTTGTTTGCGGTGGAACAACCACCAATCGAATATGTTATCTGTGTTTGATCAACTACTACATGCGGAGACGTTCACAGACGTCACAATCGCTGTCGATGGCCAGTTGCTGAAAGCACATAAGATGGTCCTGTCGGCTTGTAGTCCTTACTTTCAAGCTCTCTTCGTCAATCACCAAGAAAAACATCCCATTGTTATATTGAAGGACGTTCCGTATTCGGACATGAAGAGTTTACTAGACTTCATGTACAGAGGGGAAGTAAGTGTGGACCAGGAACGATTGACAGCTTTCTTAAAAGTAGCTGAGACCTTAAGAATAAAAGGACTTACAGAAGTAAACGAGGAGAAGTGTGATATTCCAGCCTTAACTAACTCGTTAATACAGCAGCAGACGAATGCGCACACACCTCCCCCTCAGCTTCACAGAATACATCCATACATGCATCAAAAACGGCCGGCATCCGGGATGCCCACCGGAGGGGCGCCTCCCAATTTATTAATGCCTTTATTGGGTAACGCATTGATGCAACCGAAAAGAAAACGAGGTCGGCCGAGAAAACTTAGTGGAAGTTCAAGCGACGCTCTAAACACAGCGGCTAGTCCCCCCGGAGAGTTTATTCCTGAGCCTGCCTCTCATGGATCATCGAACAGACCTGGTGACCAACTGATAAGAGGCTCGCCAGAAATGCTGGAAGTGAAGATGTCCATGGATGGCTTCAACGCTGAGGATGGAGCAACGTCAGGGGGCGAGGAGGCTGGTGAGGCCCTACTCATCGACGAAGGTGATGACGCTCAATCAACTGAAGCCCCGATGACTGGCAAAGACTCCGAGTCGGCAGGTACGTGTCTATCCCCATATGAATTTTATAATATTACAGCTACGTCGGTAGAAACTATTCACTTGTTAATAAAATAATATTCTCATTTTATGAAATATTGTTGATGATCTCCAATATGCCTTTTACCTGTTGTATTGATTAATGTATAGAATTTTCAACTGTAAAAAAATAAAAAGTCGCGCCATAAGTTAATAAATGAAGATATTGTTGTTTATACTCGCTTACTATTTGTAAATACCTGTATTAATCTTCCTTTCCAAACATCTAACATTGTTTAGAACAGTAAAATTTTAATTAAAAAGGGAAAAGCTAATGGGATATAAGCTTTGATGTTAGGATAGGATAAGTGAAAAGTGAAGTGTATTACGAATGCCTACTTTATATTTAATAATACATATTTAAACTTTATTGAAAAGGGGTAAGTGATTATCTATGAAATTTTTTGACGTATACGAGTAACAGATGCTTATTTTTCTTCTATAAATCGACAATTTTAACTATTGCTTGCTTTTCTGCTTTTGGGGAGAGCTATTAGAGGAATGGCCAGGGGCAAACTCGGTGTGGTACTTAATGGTTTGATTGATAATTTCTTTCTTTATAAACTTCTTTAAAATAAAAATATTTTATTATTACGAATAAGAAAAGGGAACACAAACAAGGCTTATTCCCAATAGCTTTCCTTGGTAATAAAGCAATTGGAAATATTCTGGTGGCTTGCCACTCACAATAAACTTTTTAAATACATAGGTTCGTAGTTTCTATGACTGTTTTTAAATGATAAGTCCTCAGTAAATATTTTTTTGCGTTTCACTAAAATATTTCCAATGACGATGTCGAGTGAAATGAATATTTTGTTGATTTCATCAATTTCGTATAAATTGAGACCTGAAACAAACTTTTCAGATCCTGATAAACCGCCAAAAGAAGAAATACAACAAAACTTTTCAACAAACGGGCCTGTACTTTCTATAGAAAATGGATCTATTAAACAAGAACCAGCCGCTGAGCTTAACGACGGTTACAATGAACCAATCGAATATAAATACAATCCTGACAGAAGCCGCGAGAACTCTAATTCGCAAGAAGGTCCTATTAAAGACACAGAAGACAAAAACAGACTAGGTCGTAACTTAAAGCCAAAGAATAGTAAAAAATTGCTACCCCAAATGTCCAAAATTAGAGCTCGAAACTTGTTCAATCAGCTTTCCGGGCTATCGAGTTTGAATCCCGCGCTGAATACGTTTGATAAATTCCCCCCAGACCCGGTTCTGATGCCAGCTCTCGCCACACAACTGTTCGCCGCTGAATTAGAGCAAAATAACCTCAACTTGGCTAATAACGAGGTATCCGATTTAGCGCAGACCAATTGGGAACATCGTATATTTCCCTCGCCTATAAGGAAGGCCAATATGGGTAGTGTGGGTAACTATCACGAGGAGACAAACGAGTCGGTGAGAGATTATTGCATCAAGGAAGGAGAAAATGTATTCAGATGTAAAATATGCGCGAGAGTCTACACGCATATAAGTAATTTCTGTAGGCACTACGTCACTTCTCACAAGAAAGATGTAAAAGTTTTCCCATGTCCCATTTGCTTCAAAGAGTTCACCCGAAAAGATAACATGATCGCTCACTTAAAGATCATTCACAAAAATCAACCGAATGCCAACGAGCAAATGGCGAAGCAGGAGTCTTAATGTATTCAGAAGTTTTAGATTGTCGGCAACACTCAGTAGGTACTCTTTGTCGCAGATGTATTAAGATCTGATTAGCCAGAGTAGAATTTATTCATGTTATACGTTATTTAACTTAAAATTTGGATTTTCAATAGTTTATAAAGCGTAGATTGCGTATTGAGTAAGCGTTCGAGCTCTAAGTTTCATGCATATGTCAATAAGTTTGTTGATATTAGACGACGCCAGTCGTTTGTTGTTAATATTTATCTATTTATTTATATTGTTCCATTTGTTTCTCAGAGTGCTGACTTCAAAGAGATTTATAAAATTTTCTATGATTTACTTGTTATTTTGCACTTAACTTGTTACTTAATTTTATTAGTGTCAACATTTTCAGGGTACAAAATAACTACTCATGGTGATCGTAAATTCAAAAGTAGTGTAATTTTTTATGTGCTGAATATTAAATGCAATTCTCATTGAACTGAATTAGTTAGTTTAAGTTTAGTTAATATATTTATGAGTTATAGCAATGGCATAGTCTTTTTGTAAATCGAGTGTAGGTAGTACCTACTAGATGACATGTTGGCATGTCGGTATCTGTACAGATAAGTATCATGAGAGGCTAAAGTGCGAGACGAACTCTTTATAAAAAGACTTGAACGAAATGCCATTGCGTAAGTAGTAGCGGAAAAATGCATTTTCATTTAACTTGCCTTAATAGTGATTTTAGTTGTAGATGACGATTTCTTCGAAGTAAAACTCAACACAGGCTATGATTTTATTTTCTAGAATTTGTTAAGATTAATTTAAAATAGTTTATCAATGTTGAAATATTTGGTTGTAAATGTTATTATTACTATTCAAATATCTACTTATTTAAATCGCTTAAATTATACAATAGTTAAATACAATTAAATCTATAGAATAGTTGGTGAAACAGTATAACGGGCGATCATTGTAGTATTCCTACAAATTATGATTAAACGTTCAGTTCCTGAATAATCAAGAGCCCCAAATCATTTAGATATTTTAATAAAAGTTTTAAATTCCTACATTATAATATAATAGGATTATATTACTTTGTTAAATGATTAAATTATTTACGCATGTGAAATATCTATTTGTCAAAGACAATACAACAAATACTGTAGCTAATATATTAAAGGTTATTAGATCGCGTATTACATCTATTGTTCGGCGTGCCTTCAATGCAGCCGTGCTGAGAATTAAGTTAAATGTGCACTGTGCTTAATGAAAACTTAATAATCGAAGCCAATGGGTGCAGTCGCGGTATTATAATCGTATCACAAACACATCTACCTTATTCATATTTGAGTTACTATCTAAAACAACTTTATAACAAATGTAATATATTTTAAAGGTTGACGTTTAAATTGTATATATTGAAAAGATGCAACAAGGCGTTGTTGTTAAAGTGATCTTAGCAAGGTGCTTTGAATGAAGTTTATATGTAACTGGAATCATGAGATGATTTGTAAATTCTATTTTAGTAGAAAACAAAATGCCTTAAATATAAAGTAAGGAATGGTACTTATAAATTATTTACTTAGTTAAATTTAGAGGCAAAAGTAGTCTTCCATGTAATGATAGCGACACGTTTTCATATTTCAATTATAACGACAAAACTTAAATTGTTTTACTAATCAATATTGTATAAAAAGAGTTTAGTTATGGGTAGTATCTACTTTAATAGGTACCTACGTAATTACGTTGTCGACCCAAAAACCAAATTCTCCAATATATAAACGTAGGTCCAGGGAACGCTTGCCTATTAGTGTGCCTTTACTTATATATTCATAAGTTTAATATTTATCGACTACTAGACTACTAAGAAATTTCAAAAATGTTATGTATTATTTATTTTCATTATTCAGAGTTTACAATGTCTACTTTAAGAAGCTTCCTTAGGAGTTTAGAAACCTTTTAGGCCCAAGTAGTTAAATTAAAAGATGTAATTAAAATTAAGAATATATCATCTCATGTTTTCCATTTTGTTTGGAAATCGGAACAACTCGTGAATGTTATTTACAAAATGAATATAAAATTCGTGTAATTTCGAGGCGTCGGGTCTTGATAATCAATATTAAGACTGTTAAAATTCATAAAAACGAATTTATTGTACCTACCTTTCATAAATCTTTATACGAAATTTACCTTGAACATTGATAGGCACTTAAAGAGGAAATTTAGACTTAAAATGGTGAGGCTATTATTGAACGATTAAACAAATCACTTACATTATGATAGTCAATTTAGCCAGTGCCTAAGCTTAACCTGTTAATTTTTGTGTGTACCTAATTATTGAACATCTTCTTTGTAATGTTACGTCTATAATATAGCATTGTTTTGTTTTATTACTATATATTTCAGCTGTAAGTCAAAATTCAGATAATAATCATGTTTTTTTTTTAATTTGAGCTCCGTATATTTATTATAATAATTATCATCTCACTAATAAATAATTTTATTATTTGTTAATGTTATATCATAATTGGTGCTAAATTATACTTAAGAAAATGTCACATGTGATGTGACATAAAATGGATTGTCCCTAAAATATACATATTATATATTGTTTGTTGATATTGTTGTTTTAAAAAGCATGTATGCAAGTACATTGTAGTCAGTCGTTACATTTATCCGTTGACAAAGTTATCATGGGACTTAAAACATTCGCAATTATGTAGTTCAATTCAAATGTTAATTTATTGGTTGAAACAAAATAATAAGGATATCTAGATACTTACAGTTTACTATGAAATCTTAAAGCAATATTTATAAAAATAATTGTTACAAGTAATTATTGAAAGATAGTTTAACATTAATGGCATAGAACGTATCTGGGTTCAAATTAATCATAATTTTCATCTCATATAAATTACTTCAGAATAACAGCTTATAGTTTCTTCTATAAAGGTATGTACTTAAGGGTTTTTGGGGGATTGGTAAAGCGGTTACAAAATATAGAGAAGTATTAATTATTTTTAAACTACAGGGTTGTATAAATTACACCTACGGCGTAATTATACTTATCGTTCTCGTTTATAATCAAATTAACATTATTTATTTCATGAAAAGAATAAGGTTAAGTAATTGCAATTGCCTAATGCCAATTCCTCAAACATGACCAAGATCGTTAAGTTGTTAACTTTCTCTCACAAAAGTTGTATTAAAACCTGCAGATAAATAAATATTTAAATTATATCTAATTAAAATTCACACGACAACTATAATAATTATTAATTCTAGAATTTAGCCAAATGTTAAGCAAATCCATATTTTTTTGTTATTTGCACTTAGACAATAGAAAATGCAAAGAGTAATGTTTAGATAAATTTAGAATTGAAAGTTACACGACATAGAGTATTTGTTAATGAAACAAAATACAATGGTATACAATAAGGTGTTAATTACTATTTTTAGAAACTTTAAAGAAAATAATAAAAGTTACAGCAAAACAACCAATATTTTTAATGATTCTTACTTACTTATTATTTTGTTTTGATTCGCTATTGTTATTTTAAGTTTTACCTCTTTGATTTTATTTATTGTGACATTGACAAGTCTATGATTTTATGCCTATCTAATTGTCTGTTAAACTTTATTATAATTATCGTTAAAACGTTCTTGTACCTATTGTACCGTGTCCACGTGTGGTAACCAATGGCGCCAAACGCCGTAATAGTTGATATTGAATGTCTTGTCTTGCCTTTGAGTATATACTAAACTTGGTGACACGATTTAATTACGTTTAGGTACATAGTCTGTCACCCGTGATTTATGCAGCAACGATGACGAACACTAACGATTTCAACAATATTTTATTATTTTTTATATTTAAATAGTAGCAAAGTAACAACACGGGTTATTAGTAAAGAGTAGAGTAAAAGTTAAGTTATTTATAATATTATAGACATAAATAGTGTTGTTGACGATGGAGTGACACTGTATAGAATGTTACATTAGTCACGAAGAGAGGACTGATCAGGTACGTTATCCTATGACGCTACTCTCACGTTTCGTAGATGGTGTGGTTAGAGCTAGATTACGTTTAATGCTTTCTATGTTGCTCAAATTGATGCTCTGCAATGAACAAAGTATTGATTTGTTGGTCCAGTACAAATTGTTGCTTTTTATTTTTTATTTATACCATACTCTTAGATATTTCTGATGCAATATTATCCAGATATTGATTAATGAGGCTAATTACATGTTCCTGATAATTTAATCCAAACATGATTGTATCTTTCGGCTTATTTTTTCTGTATGTCCACATACAATACCTTTATTGGCAACTATTTTTTCTAAATAAGTTTTCGTGTGTAACGAACGACACACAACTGCTATAAGTTTAATGTTTTTCAACTATCAACCCACCTTATGTGATCTTAAGAGTTAACTGAAGTGTTATTTTTATAATTATGTACCTACTACTGAACTTGCCGAAATAGTTCCAAATGCAAACACTTGAGTCCTATTATATCATAGTGAAATCTATTCTTTTTTGTTATTATTTTTTAATTTATTAATTTATATGGTTATTTTAAAATAGTTTAAGCAGTTTGACTTTGCTACAAGTTCATGTTTTAAATAAAAAATCAGATTTTCATTGAACACAATTTCTGTTATCTATTGAAATTTATTTGCTTAGTGAGTTTTAATTTATAGGACTGATGATTTAAATTTTGGTTAATATATATACACTTAGTACATATATTCCAAAATCGATATTATTTCACATCTTTCTAGTTTTAAATGTTTTATTTTGAATGCATCTCATGAACAAGTTTATCCTCTTAAATAATATTGTGGATCATTATTATTGTTCTAATACTGGTGCTATAATTATTATCATATATCAATGATCAAATTTTCTAAACGGCAGCTATTTCAAATTATATCGTAAACTTGTTCATGGAATGATTCCATAAATCGTGGTTTTCATTTTAATCATGGTGTATTAAAATTTCGTCATTCAATTTGAACAAATAAAGTTAATATATTTTCAGTTTGTTTTTTTTTTATCTTTTATTGTTATCCTTTTCTTTAATTCACCTGGTAGCACACGAATTTCATTATTTTGCAATTATTTTGCCTGTAATCACTACAGTAAGTTGAGCAACCTAGGTAGGTATACAAAGGACAACTCCAAAGGATTCATTATTATATACAAAACAAGAATTGATAAAAGTTATCACATCAACTAACCTCAAATTATAGCTTGAGCGTGGTGTTGTCCTTTTATACATTTTTTTTTAAATATTCATCATAAATGTGGCAATCTGGTACATTGAAAGGATACATACTCATGATTTTTTACCTTATATTCCAGGACGTGGTAGCCCTGATTCAGAAAATAAGGACATGAAATATGCTCGATCGTCGCCCACAAATGATGGATCAGGAAAAATTCGCGTTAATCCAGCAACACAAGCTTCTACTTCAAATGAGTATCAAAATGACTCCTTAAATAATAACACACTACAGACTGGCAGTCAAATGCAGAGGCCAGCTGTCAGAAGACGGATAAGGAGAAGAGCTAATTCGGCATCGAATGACCCCGCTGAGCAGCTGACTGAAATGTCTGTGAGAGGCCTCAATCTCTTCAGATACGCGTCTGTTAACGAAGGGGTGTACCAATGCACGGAGTGCGCTAAAGAGAACATTCAAAAAACCTTTAAAAACAAATATTCATTCCAGAGGCACGCTTTCCTGTACCACGAGGGTCATCAAAGAAAAGTATTTCCGTGTCCAGTTTGTTGCAAAGAATTTTCTAGGCCTGACAAAATGAAGAATCACATGAAAACGACGCACGACTGTTACGTGCCAAAAGATTGCGTATATCCACCAAACGCATTCTTCTTAATACCGGGAATGGAGGGCCAGCTCCCCCCCGGCATCAAGCTGGAGGCGATGGGCTCCGGCTCGCCGCAAGGCTCCACGCCCTCGCACTCCTCACCTGACCCTGCGCAAGTCTGAGTGATGGGTTTGCGCTGGATTGTTATTGATTCCACGTAAACATGTAACTTTTCCTTTGGCTAGTTTGTAGGTCGTCAAGATATCGAGGTTTCGATTATAGTATTCGTTCTATTTTTGGAGTTAAATTTTCATGTACATTTTTACATTGTACGTATTACAATATTTCCAGGAATAATGTTATGCATTTAATAACGAATGTTTGTTACATAAAATAAAGCTCATTATGTCATCTTGTTTAAAAGTATGGTTGTGCAAATATTAGACAATAATATACAATGTAATATTTGAGGCCAGTTACTGCGTGTTGAATTTAACTTGTTTTTGAAATTATAGCATTTGTAGGTGCTACAAAAGTCTGAAACGTGCCTTCCATTTACGCAGTTTATTAAACTATATTACTAAATGAGTTGTTGCCTAAAGTGCCTAAAATACTTATAGTTATTCGAGATACCGCAAGACACCAACCAAAGACTGTATTACAAATAAAACTTATTTTTATGTTGTTTATGTTCGCATATTGCAACATTACCGGTATGTGATCGGAACTCGCGGACCGAGCACTGGCACGCCTAGACGGTGGACAGGGGCCTACGACATAAGTATATTGCGACAATATCAATATCACTCGCAAGCATTAAGATATATTTAATAATATTAAAACATTTTCTATCTTACTAAAGACTTATAGATTATATTAAAAATATTTGTCTACCTATTAGTGAGCCTACTGTTATGTACCTATTTGATTGAATCTATTTTAACAAGAGAAGTATAGTGGGAAAATATCAATATGTTAACATTTAACTTAATAGTGCCATAGCGCAATTTTTATTCATTTTGTATAATTTTTAATATTACTAAAGTTTCCAACTCTTATTATTTCACTTTTTAGATTATATTTAGAGGATAGCGAAAAAGTTCTAGGTATAAACTAGGAACTAAAACAGAATCAGCAGTTCTTCCATTGATAAGGGAAATAATATTTGTTAGGTAATGTTAATGTAACGCCTAATGATCATGTATATCGTTAAGTTCGATTTCAGAATGGTTTATGCCTAATCTACGTTATTGTAAGTTCACGTTTTGGAAGAGTAGGTACGTTTATGAGATCGATTAATGTTTGATTGGATACTAAAATAGAGAAGTATTAATTTAATGTCTACTTAAAGCATTAATCGGTTATAAATTGAGTTTCTGTATTTAAAATTTTAGCGCACAACTTGGATATAGTTTCATCTACGTATGTTAAGTTTACATGAATAAGATTTTGTTAGATCACGTTCTTGTATATAGTTAAACTGTGTATTACATAAACATTTAGGATATATATTATAGTCGCCGACAAGGTATTAACAATTTGCAGTGTGATTTTTATTTAAGTAGGTACGTCAGCGCCAGTCAATCGCACAAACTAACTCAACGTCGCGAAACGTTGATATTTTTTTGACAAGGATTAGGTTTTTTGTTTGTATTTTCTTTTCTTTTTATTTTTCACCACTTCTTTTTCTATTATCATAAGCTTTGTTACTTATTGAGTCCGTAAGCTTTCACAAGTTGGAGGAGAATTGTTTCATACATATTTTTGTCTTTATTATTTGAAGTGGTGAAGTGTTATGCCTACCTTTTATCTTTTTTGTAGTATTTTATTTTGTGATATTAGTGCTAACTAAGTTGGCGATCATGTTCATTGTTGAGTTATTGTAATTTCTTACTTTCTCACTTCTAAACACATGCTGCAAGGCAGCGTAATTTTAATATAAAAAACATTGCAAAACATATTTTACTTTATGAATAAAGTATTACGGAAGTTAGAATGGGTTATTTGGTAAATTTAAATATCGGCGATTAAATATTTTGTTATTTTTACTTGTAATTACAAAATTACGAAAATTAAACCTGCACAAAAAACATAAATAGCCGTTACTTGGTAATTTTATGAAAAATATTTTATTATGATTGTAATTATCTTTGTCTGGCTTTATTTCTGTTGGAATTTTCTTTTGCAAAAGTTTAGCTGTACCTACCTTCAAATATATTATTATATACCTCCATGATAGGTCCTACAGAAAGGTGATTATTACGCCTACTTTCTAATAGCAATAATATGCTAAATGTAAACTATGTTATATGAAAAAATCGTCTAGAAGTTTAAAAATGTTTATTATTAACTAATATTGCAAGAAAAGTTTTTACTATTTAGGTTCGTGTCAAGTGCAATGATTATATGCAAGTGTTGATTTTTTTCTATATTCTATTGATTCTTACTCGATGCCAGTAGCTTAGCTTATTTAATTGTATCAGACTGATAGAGGATTAACAATATATCCATTCGATTCCTACGTCCGGAATTATCCCTGTTTGATAAGTTATTGGTTTCGAGTATTAATAGTTTACTATCGTTCACATATAAAGTACTGTACCATTTATTTTTCATCCAATATTATTAACATTTACTTGTCTTTTTCTATCAAATTCTTGTTTCAATATTTTGAGAGATTCCTACCTATTAGTCGTTCAAAAGTATCATTTATTTACACCGATGCAAGGTAACATTATCTCTGTACTTTGTAGAAACCGTCAGTAAATACATCTTTTGTTTATAAGATGGGCCATACTAAAATATGTTTTTTTTTTATTTCGACTACTTCTACAATATTGTAATGATATAGTGATTTAAGAACGTTAGATATTCGATAGTCTATATTAACAATAGCTATTAACAAAATTACTACCACAGTCTAACTGATAATTTTAATAGATTACTATAGTAGGTATGTAATTATCGTTGCAAACATCAAAGCTTTAACAATAAATTGATGAGAACGAGACAAAAGTTTATTTTTATTGTAACAAAAATATAGTAGTTATATTGTAAAGAAAGGATCTTACCAACACGTATTGAGTAATTATTGTGAAAAACATTTACCTACACTACGAATAAAACGATAAAAATATTTAAGTGACTTTAATTACTACTAAGTACCTGCCCCATTCAATTGTATCTCTGTTTTAGTGTAACTTTAACTATCGGAATAGCTACAATTAATAAATTCATTAATTTGTCATTAGAACTTCCAGAATACCACTACACGTTTGATGATGATGGTGACAACGGCAGGTTTCCTATTATAACACTAGAAGTAATGTCGGATTCTTCTAATCCTGATCCGATTATAGCGAACTATGTAACTACAACAACGACTAGCGGCCCCTTTGATGATGCACTTAGTAAGGACACTGGAGTTCATTTTCTAACAGAGCAAATGCCTGAACAGGCTCCTAGAACAGAGGGGAATAAAGAAGAAGGAAAAGACGGAACCAGAGGGAAACACGAATTGTTGGAATACTTGTTGAAGAATGACGGTAGCGTCATCTGTAAGATGTGTGGGGAAGTGCTGCAGAGCCGCACGCACTGGTACAGGCACAAGTACAAACGGCACGCGGCGCAACCGACCAATCCCGCGCCACTTTTCCAATGCGAACAATGTTTTGGCTATTTTAAAAGTAGAAAAGGTAAGAATCTTGAAAGCATTTCAAAGTAAGGCAGTTTGAAGTAAATGGACAATTGGCTCTTGCCTGATTTCTTTCCTAGCCTTTTTCGCGTTCTGTTCCGATAACAGATTTAGCCTAACAATAGTAGGTAGGTAATACTCGTAAGTCGTGAGATACAAAGTTTTTTTTAGCTTAGGTTAGGCAAGCTTCTGCTGCACTTGAGAAAGACACAAGTTCAATCTAGGTATAAAAAAGGCTTAGCCGGAGTGGCTTAGTCTATGTTGCTGATCAGACGCGAACGGCCGTTAGAAAGCAGTACAAATAGGGCTTAATAAATAGAAGTCATGAAATTGTATCATCACCTCTGTGTGACGCTGGATGTAGGACACATCACCTTTTGCAATGAGATTAAGTCGCAAAAGTGACGGTAAAAATAAAAAACAGAAATCCCAACTCCAAATCTCAATACACGTTAAGAGAACGGATCGTACAAAGGGTGCTAAAATATTTTTCTAACCTTCTTTATAAGCCCGACTTAAGAAATCCACTAACTACTATACAGCATTTAATCATTTTTTTTTAGGGTACATCGGACACGTAGCAAGTAGACACAGCGAATTATTGTCAGACACCAGTCCAGTATTAACTAACACACAAGCAGAAGCTATTGTGACGGAAAATCTGCAGCCAGTTGCACAAGAAGCGAAGGATGAACCCGATCCGGAATTAGCGATACCAAAATCGAGCGTACCAAACTATCAAACATCCGTTGTAAAACACGCGACGAAGGCGACGGAAACAAAAAAGACCTCCCATCGTAACAAAGGTAAGTTTCTGCTAATGCTTATTTTATTGTGGAATATACTGATAACGAAGGATGAAACTTGTTAATTATTGTCTTATTACGACGTCAAAATAACACTGTCCAACATGGACCTTTTTGTAGTTTCCTCTAACACTGGTGATTACTGGGGCATCTCCATTAAACTTTTAAGCAATACATTTATTACACATCGTAGCCCCATATCTAGCTGTTACTTTTAATAAATGTGTTGATTTAGGAACTTTTTCTGACCTCATGAAGAGTAGTATAGTAATAAAAATGACGTTGGCAATTTCAGGCTTATTTCTATGTTACCTACATTTAACAAAAACTTTGAAGAGTTAATATTCAAGCAGTTGCTAAGACATTTTAATTTAAACTGCCTCTAATTTGGCTTTACAAAAGGTCGTTCGACCGCTGAAACACATATTTAACGCAAGGGAGAACTCGCAAAATGCTATTGGAGTTTTCTGTGACCTCTCCAAAGCCTTTGATTGCCTGCACCATGACACCCTTTTGCGTAAACTACGTCATTACGGTGTCCATGAAACTCTAAAAGCAATAAATTATTTTTTTCTAATAGGTTCCAATGTGTAGATGTTAATGGTGTGAAATCTTACGGGCTACCACTTCAGTTAGGTGTACCTCAAGGCTCAATACTGGGCCCATTCTTATTCTTAGTGTAGGTATATCAGTGACTTACTTAGTGACGTAATCTACCCATTACAGTGTTTTTTTTTATGAGTTGTATTGCATTAAGTGGGTAACTAGTAACCTCGAAAATTGATCATATTATTACATTTGTGACTTCGAGTTACAGCTATAGCTTTATGTAAGGGGGCACACCCTTTATGCCTGGAGGCTTTTATTTAGGTATTAAATTCAGTTTACGTTTTTAGTTTTTTGTTTCTGCCTGAGTATAGTTTTCGATATTTTTTTTGGCTAACTGACATTATGGCAAATAGTTTAATTTAATGTGTTATGTTGCGTACTTAATGTAAATTATTTTGCATACTATTGTATAGAATCAAGTTTTTCTAACTTAACAGACAACTGTGCTGCTGGGGAGTTCGTTGCACCACTTCTACTTCCCAGCTAAAGCATTACGCAATGGTGAAGGGCGAGCAGAAGGACTGTTTTATGTAATTTTGACGTTCGAAAAGTGCTGATTCTCAGCCTAGTTCGAATAAATGACTTTTGATTTTCCAATATGCTCACTGGATGGTTAAGGAGCAAAATATAGCAAATCACGTATTAATATTTCACGTGTTTTTGGTTTCAGAACCAGCGGTGAACCAAGCAGACTGGGAGGAAAAACGTTCTAAAGAAGAAAAATTGGTGGCCGACATCATAGACCGGGTGCGTCGTGAATGCGAGGCTCAGCCGACTCCACCCGCATCCGGGCGCCGGGGCTATGCGCGCCGCACTGCCACAGTTATGCACACAATGCGACAAACAGACGCACTGACGTAAGCACGACACACTTGAAGTTCCTCTAAGATAGCATTAATATTAAGACAAATGGCGTTTGTTATAACAATGTGGGTATACGTGCAATCCTAGGATAAAAGCTCTGGCCAAACTAATCGAATATGTCAACTTATTTGGAGGTGTTCAAAATGGCGCGAATAATCTCGTGACTTTCTTATATTAAAACATGCGAAGCGCGCAGTCATGACACGCGTCCCGTGCGGCATTCGCCTCTTGTAAAACTCCTGTTAGGTATCGTAATAACAAGTGTTTATAAACTGAAATCAATATAGCACTTCAAATGCAGTGCGATTCTAATAGGTAGATAAGAACTTGATATTCGTGCAGATTTAGGTGTCGAAAACGTCTCTTATCTAAAAATAATTCGGTCACCGCTCGATCATTCGATCATTGCTCATTATATTACGATTAATCTAAAGTGATATTTAAAAAATAACAAGAATTACAATGCGCATGCTCATTTGCTCATGAATTCATGACATTAGCAGAGGGCTTGTCTCGAGCAAAATTTTCGATTAGATCGAAGATTTCCTCGGTGTTAACATTTAATTAAACCCAGGGTAAACGCAATCGACGCAAGCAATCACGCATGCAGACAAACAAGCAACAAAACACAAACGAAGCATAGACACAAAAGTTTCTAAGCGTGTTTCGCTAATAGTTTTCCGTGTTAACTTCAAGCATGGCACTAACCAACGACCACCTGGGGACCGTAAAAATAACACTACTAGACTACTATGTGGCAGTATTGAGCATATTAAGCTTCTATAAGAAGTGATTAAAGCATAGCTTAACCTTATGAGCTTTAGCTCATAGAGGATTGAGCTCATTTAAAGGTTGCTCAAGAAAGCAACCCTTGTAGTCACAAGTTTTGACCAAACTTCGACAAAAATATATTGCACTGATCGTACTGCATTTGAGGTCCAGAACTTTTCTGTATTTCCTTTACATAGTTAGAATAATGGATTTTTAATGGAATTTATGTTTTAAATTAGAGCGTTCGCAGACGGCATGCAATCGGTAGCCGATTTTTGTAGGAGTTAAATGAAACAGTAGAGATCAAAATGTACGAGTATCAACGCTTACTTCCAACAAAACATGGTCATACAAAAAAAAAAACTGACCGATTGTAGGGCCTACAAAAAGTACCTATGCCGTGTGCGAGTACGCTAACTGACCACCAGATGTAGTAAAAAGATACTTTTTCTTGCCAAAAATACCACCATTTAAACCCCATTTTCTTAAATAATTTTACTCAAATATTTAACATTTTGTTTTCCTCTGAGTAAATGACAACAAATCACCGAATCATCACACTTATGACCACCAACTCTAATACCAGCTAAAAGACCACTACGATTGCCATAAAATGTAGTACCTAAATTTTACAAATGGTGGTAGGTACCTATTTGTTGATCTATTTGTTTTTTGGTGCTGTTTTTGATCTCAAAGTTTATTGTATTGGAATACAAAGAGATAAAATATTATAATAAGTAGTGCTAATGATAGCATTACTTATTATAATATTTTATCTCTTTTTTAACAGTCCCGCCCCCATAATGTAGGATAACTTGTTTTGTACGAGAGCCCACGACCAAAACCATGTCGCATCGTTTTACGACCAAAACCGTATAAAATTGATAGATTTCGTTATTCTGAATCCAAAAAAACCTAATTTTAGAAATTTTCCGCGTCACGTCTATAGATGCTGGCGGGAAAAATTCCGAATCATTCCCGTCGAATACTTCGGAAGTATTCCGAAATATTCTGAAACTTTGGGAATATTTCAATTGTCAAAAAAAAACCGGGAAAATTGTATTAACCTATTAAAAGTCACTGTACTCGATTGAGTACAGCGTAACGAAGTAAAATAATAAGGTGTATCACTTAAAATTTACAAGATCTGTAATTTACACTTCGGGATAAGGCTGTACTCAATTGAGTACAACATACTTTAATGGGTTAACAGTAATAAAAACAGAACGGATTTCAATAAAGTTCCGTCTATAATGAAGTTGGTTCTATGTTCTAAGATTTTATTGAAGAGGTTGGTTTGAGGTGCTCCGGCTTCATTGAAGTTGGTTCTATCTTTTTACTTAAATATTTTTATCTCAACATTTGTTTATGTCACGTATACATACAGTGACTATAGTCCGTCATATGAAAGCGCGACCTGAGAAAAAGAGGTTAAAAACAAAAATTTTGTATGTGGTATTAAACTAGTAGGAGAATTATTTCTTGACACTTAAATTTTTTTTGTTTCCTACAATTGCGGCTGAATAATGTTGCCAATTAAATTTAAAAAAAAACTCCATGTCGCGCTTTCATTAGACGCACCCTAGTAATATTGTTCTAAAAACTGCATCAAAAGCGGTTTAACGCGAGATAATCGCGGACAAACATACACACCTACATACGGTTCAAACTCATAACCTCCTTTTTATTGAAGTCAGTTAATATATATCAAAACCTACTCCTAAGTATAGCAAATAGGTACTTTTCTGAAAACCGCATCAAAACGTGTTTGCTTGCAAGGTTTGCCTTTATTTGTTTTTATTGACTTTTATACGCGATATGTAGATAAGTAGGTAATGATTAATAGGTACATATCTATGTGACTCGCGAATACTCGGGATGCGAACAGAAGAGCTATATACAAACTAATCAAAAACATAGGTATCCCTTTTTCAAAAAACAAATCAAATATGCTCGGTGGTTTTTTATTCCAAAACTAAGTACCTAACATTTAGAAAAAGAACATTTGCAAAAATAGCACAAAGAAATAAAAATCCTGTTAATCGCAGGATAACATATTTACCTATAAAAATATCAACATAATATATTATATTATACTTAATCAATCATATTTATAATAAAATAAACATTTATATTTTACTTACTTATGTGCCACTGAAAAATAAATTCACCCACCACACAACAAAATAAACACGTTTATTTCTGAATAATTCGGTCGAAATATTCCGCGGAAACATTCGATTGCGGGGTATGAATCTTTCGCCGCGGGCGAAAACTTCCGGGGAGCATCTCCCCTCTTACCGCACCCCGCACCGCCATCGCCTGCATCACCGCTAACAAAGAATTTCAAATAAATGTCACTAGATGGCACGACATTTATTGATCTATGATTGAAGTGTAATTTCAAAGTTTTTGTTGACTTTTATAAGGTTTATTCATACATAATCAACAAATAATAATCATAATCACCCCAAATTATGTAACAATAAGCTCTTAGTACAAATTTCAAAGATGATTGGAATGCACAATTAATATTTATACCAGTAGATGGCGCTGTATTAAATTTCAAAGGTTAGATCTCGATTTTTTAAATTTTGTTTTGTATCACTGATAATAGGAGTAAGGAGTACGTAGCAGCAGTACAAAAGTACAGTGTGCTTTTAACGTCATCTATTCGGAATAAAAGTATAATGTAACCCTTCTTGCAAAGTCGCTACTAACACCATCTATTGGGAACGAACGCGATTGATGTACAAAAATAGCTAGAATTGCCAGATGAAATCTGCTCTTTACGTCGGGACATTTCTTTGTATGGGATGAGGCATCTGTATGCTAGTATCGATGCAAAATACAATATTTCAGCAAAAAAAATAAAAATTTCAATAAAATTAATTTTGAATAATTCTGATATAAAGAAACTTTCCCAGAAGTATTCCGGAATTATTCAGAATATTTCAGAAGTTTTGCAACTATAGTCACGTCTGACCTGACCACATTTTTAAATATGTAAAAAAAAAAAGACTGTTTCATAGCAATCTGTCAGATTTTTTTAATGTGGTTCAACGATAGATAATAGATACCGAAAACACTATTTTCAAACACCAGTAGCGTCACAAGTACCCATTCAGAAAATAAAAAAATGGGACAAAAAAATCCCATAGGAAACAGTCACAAAATTTTATCTTCAAGTGAACACTGGTCAGTCGATGCGAATAAATCATTTTTCAGAAGAAAGTGTGAGAATCTTATGTGTTGATATCATTTTGAACGTGTTAAAAAAGCTTTACCGGTCGGTAACACAGCATTCTGTCTGAAAACAGTCCGACATGATGAAAAAGTTACCCAGATGTAAAAATTATATCAGAAAAAAATGTGTATCTTGCACCTTACTAATCAGACAACTTATCGATTGTTAGAAATTATAAAAAAATCGTATACACGTACGATTAATAAATAGCTTACCCGAAACCAACAAACTGATACAGAAGAACTTTAAAAAAAAAATTGGACAAAAGGAAACTGTTATGTTTGAAAAATACTGTTTATTGAAGAAGAAAAAAACATCTTTTATAATCATTGTCGAACTCATAATTTTAAGCACAACTTTTGATCATGGGTTCTCGTACCTTATAACGAGATACGGCCTATGTAAAAATGTGCTCAGTTTTTGTGCCAATCAATCAATCCTCTAAGGGGCCTATCGCAGTCCAATGTTGGACGTAACTATCCCTTAAGTTATTTTTTTGTGCCAAATGTTGTAAATACGTGCCAGTAGTTATTTATATATATATATATATTAAATTGATGTGCCAACAATTTCCTAGATCATGTAAATACTTATTATAAACTATACAATATAAAATCAGTGTCTACTCCATTTTAAATATTAACTAATAATTTTTGTGAAGTCTTTATATTAGCGAAATTAAGTTAAAGATAAATAATTTTGAAAATCTTCATTATGTTCCTACTAGTTAGTCTTCGTTCCATCAAAAAAATCATATCAATAAAAAAATACATGGAATTAAAAATGCTATATTGAAAACACAGTTGCCAAAAAACCCCTTATGTACTCGTAACTATCACCTTAATGATGAAGCAACAACTTCTACTTTTCCAATACCTAACGATTGTTCCCTAATTTAGTTTCTAAGAACTGATTTAGTTTCTCTCTTAAGAATATTATGATCTACTGAATATTGTCGATCAATAAATACCAAGTCATTTACATTAAACTACTAAGTACCTACCTTCTTATTCCCCTTGTATCACCTGGGCCTACGTTTAGGTACCCAAATGTAACAAATTCTGTCTCGGATTCGTCTATGTTGATTTTATTAATTATTGTAGAAATTAAATGTGAGACTGAAACTAAAATAAAAAGTTAGAATCTCCTGAAATGCCTACGTTTCTAACAAATTTAAGGGAATTGTGTAATTGATCAGCAATATGTATAATATGTATATGTCACCGTATGATTATGAACATCGTTAGTTGATAAATCTATGTAGCGAGATTATACAATTTAACGCATTATTTTTCTATAGTTTATAATCTATCCATGGCAAACCGTCAAATTGTCAACTGGTATCAAACTTGCATGCGACGAACGCAACTTGCGCTAATACTAAATAGCCAAGTAAAAACTGCGACCAAGGGGGTAACCATCACCTCTTATAGCAGTATTATTATAATATTACTTCACAGTGGGAAAGTGATGGAGCTATACAGGACTTATAGCTCCATCTCTTTCTCACGCTGAAGTAATATTGAAATAATACTGCTATAAGAGGTGATGGTTACCCCCCAACTTGGAAGAAGTGCTCGCCGGCCGCTGCCGCGGCACCGCTCGGCTGGCGCACGGTTGGTCACAGTTCTAACCTAACCTTACCCATTTGGTCATGTTGCCCTGGCTTAGTTACTGCGACCAATTCGGCTACCGCCGAGACCTACTAATCAAGTACGGTTCACAATTTTACGGGTGATAAAATCGAACATTATAAACCCTGTCGAAAAGTGCAAGTTCGTTTACAATTTGACGATTTGATATTGATAGATTAAAAACTACCGAAAATGTATGCGTTATATTGTAACAGTTCACAATTCTTCGATCTCGCTAGATCGATTATAAACTAACGGTACTCGCAATCTTAGGCGCCACTTCCACGAGCGAGTTTATCGCCTCGAGTCCGCCCCGCTATCGTCGAGTAATCTCCACGAGACTTGTTCTTACGCCTGCATATCGTCGCGACTCACGACGGATCGCCAACCAATCGTTGCGAGTCGCGACGATATGCCGCGTGTCCGCAACAACTCGTTTCACCGATTTTCACACACCCGCTTATCACTACTGGGTTAGCGGGGCGGGACGTCACGTCTCGCGGGAGCGGCGAGCGCGCTGCGTGTAGGTATGTCTCGCGGCGGGTGCACGTCGAGTTGTTGACGTTTTGCTCGTCAATGTTACTCTCCGCATCGTCGCGATAGTTTAGCCGTATGGAGACACGTTCATAGTATTGTTATAAAATGAAGTGGCAGAACGATAATATCGCCACGATTTTCTCGCCCGTGGAGGTGGCGCCTTACGGTGGCATGTACAAGTGGATTTTTGAGACTGAGCAGTAATAGTAGGTACCTTAACCGTTGTGGCTACAGAATAACGGTCTTAGGAGGCCGTCCTTAACTTTTTTAGGACATTTAGATCTGCATTCACAGATTTTGAATACAACGCACAATGGGCAATTTTCACAAAAACTTTATTGATGTAATCGATCCTGTTTTTTATAAGGACCGAAAAACTCTATTAGAACAACTGAGGTTGTGTGTACCAAAAAAGTTAGAAATTGCTAATAACTTTTTCCACACTTTTGGTAGGAATGAAACTCCAACTTACTTTTTATGATGGACAGACTAGCCGAAAATAAACAAAGTAATTTCTTTTTTAAATCTGTGAATGCAGATCAAAATGTCTCAAAAAAGGAACCATTTTCTTGTCAAGAACAAAACATCACGAACAAAATCAAAATATTTTATTTCACATAACCTACATGGGCACTTATGAAACGTCAGAAGCTAGGTGCACCCGTTCCAATTGGTCGTTTCCTATGGAGAAGAGCCGGCAAGAAACTCCACGGTTAATCTTTTAAAAATAATAGGCTTTTACAACGTTTTAAATTAGAGGGTTTATAGGTATGTATGGGAGGACAGTGTTGGCCTGTCAAGAAGTACCAGAACTTAACAAAAAATAAATGGTCTACAAATCTAGTCTATTAAGCCTACAACGTTCTCACATTCACAAAATATAAAAGAATCTATGTAAAATATTAATAAAATAAAAACCTATTTAAACCAAATGATATGTTTGCCATTACAACTGTAGCAAGTCTGAATTAATATCTTGTCCATAACGGTTAAGGCCCCATCTCAAAAATATGGCGAAACCATGGTTCCTAAACAGGTAAATAAATAAATAAATATGAACCATGGTTTCGCCATATTTTTATTGCCTATCTACTCACGTCACGTCATCACTGTTAAGTTAAAACTAAACTGTTTTTGTTAAGATGTGAACGTTTTTTTTAACTAAGATTCTTAATTATTTACGTAGTAGGTACCGCCTAGTTAGGTAGGTATTCGTAAAATGAAAATTGAAATCCTGCATCAGGGTTGCTATTTTTGTTGATTTTTACAGTATTTTACTTAGGTAGGTAGCCACCTATACCTACTTATTTTGTTGAGTTATGTTTTCATTGTCAATGTTTGTTTTTTAATTAATATTAATCATAGTAGGTAAGTAATTTACTTATTCACATAATGTGTCAAACTTGTAAATATTAGTATACCTATCTTACAATATACAAAAACTGTGATGAATGTGGCTCAGAAATATACGTATTATGAAACATAATTTAGTTTTATTTCATTATCCTCATGTTTTAAAGACGTAATCCGACGTAGTCTTAATCATCACAGGGAAACTTTACTTGATTTCTATATTTATCGTTCACATTAAAATTATTTCCGCATTCTTCTTGGAGTACTGGGTCATGAGTTCATGACTTCATGAGTCATCTCGTTGACTCTGTAAGCCTGCCCTGTCTTTTTCGCGGTGTGAATCAAGGTGGCTTCAGGATTCGTATGATGATGTAATTGAAGCTAAAAGTGCAGGGGTTGCTGTAGTTTTCTGCTCTTCTTCCAAAGCCGCCCCATATTTTCTTTCTCTGGACATGACTTTATTGCTCGACAATCATTCACCTACGAAGCATTTTTATTCTATAAAAACAAATTATTTGTTTTTTAGATAAGATTAATTATTCTGTTTCAACAACAGTGTATGAACTTTATAACATGAAAGAAATAGGCGATTAACATTGTTATTTTAAGTTTTCAACCAGTTCAAAATGACTGTTGCAAACTATGTCATTCGTAAAGAAATAATCATCAATAATATCTATTTAAATTATCAATATTAACCGAAAGAAACATTTCGCCAACTAAACTGTATTTAGTCTAAAAAAAACCGGACAAATGCGAGTCGGACTCGCCCACCGAGGGTTCCGTACAAATTTGTAGGTACAGATTATAAATAGCTCAGGAATCGAGTCCCGTAGTTTTTTCCGAGCTTTTCCCGAAATTCAGTTTCCAAAACATATAATTACTTATATTATTGTTATACTAACAGTTCATACCTAAATTAGGTAACCGAATCAAAGTTGTTTTTTACTTAAATATCAAATTTAATCCAGATTTAATTACTAATGTATAGTTTTCAGTTTTTTCCTTTAAATAAGACTTTTTCCTGTTTAAGACGATATTACTTGCCAAATTTCATAATTCTAGGTCAACGGAAAGTACCCTATAAATTTTGATTCCCTTGAGAACTTGCCACAAAAAAACGTATATTTCGACACGAAATATTTTTTTTTTTGTTTATAATGACCTAAATTGTCAACATAAATTAATTCTCCTAAAATATTACATACCTGAGTCAACAATACTGCAGCAATTAAAAATAGTGCGATCTAAATGGCACTGCGACACATTCTTACTTCACAAGTTCACACCTTTAAGGCAATAGATGATACGGTGTTGGCGGGGAAAAATATGCGCAACAAATCAGTAATAGTTAATAGTAGCGCCTTAACGTTTAGTTGGTGTAAACGGTACTTTTACAACGATATTGTATTGACTATTGATTTTTTTTTTATATTTTATTAAGTTACTACGGTTTTGCACTAGTAGTGCGTTAAGACGCTGACAACACCTTAACCGCGGTCACTATCAGACTGCATAGAAAAGAAAGAGAAGCGCGATGACACAACGCTTGTAATTTATTGCAAGATATGAAGCAATTATCTATTTACTCAAAATTGAGTTGAGTAATCGAAAATAAAAAACAACCAAGTTCTGCATTCAAATAAGACGTACTTGTTATTAATTAAATACGTAACGTATGTTGATATTTAACACAGATATTTTTGATTAGAACTCAAGGTAAGAGGTTAGTTTAACGTTAGTTTGTATCGAGATTTTTTTTCAAAACGTGTTTTAGTGACAACCAGGTTCTGGGAAATATGTTCAAAATTACCATATATTTTTTTCCGCTACCACAAACTACAGATTTCGCAATTTTTTTTCTTAAGAGAAGCCCATTTTGGTCAGTTGGGTCTTGTCAGCGCCTTAAGCTATTTATTTAGCGAAGTCTGAACTGCTTTTTACACACAAAAAATAACCTCTATCCTTAAATGCTGGTTTTTTAGTACAGATACATACGGTGTCGTGCTCACTCTAATGTCTCGCTGATGGTGGCGCGTGTTGGATCATTTAGCTCCCTTCAAAATGGTTGAGCTGAATGGTGCTAATCCATGCGTGATGTTCGTGAATGGACCCCGTCAGTAGAGACTGGTCATCTCTTAACTGCACCGGCTTATTTTAATTTTTGAATTACTTTTTTTTTGTTAGTCTTTTTTTTTACGGACGCTTTTACGTTTTGTTTTTTCGCTTTTTCGTTCTCACATGTACGAGTATAATTTCGAAATAAATGATGTAAAGAATATTTTGTAACCATAATAAAGTGTCCGTGGAGTTTCTTGCCCGTTCTTTTCCATAGGTACCTACTACGCTTTGGAATGGGCAACTAGCTTCATCTTTCTGCCTGACCGACCGACCCCTTGACAATTCAAAAGTGCCTTTAATTATTTGTTTATTTGAAATAAATGCTTTGAGTTTGAGTTTGTACAGTACCTACACGCAAAACTTAATGATCTCTCAGAAGTTGCACGCTAATGGCTTTAAAAGTATATAATTTAACTAATTACGTACCATAACATAACATTAAATACCTAACATATATTATAGTCCCTATCTAGCATTGATTTGTTCATCACAAAAATACTAGCTATTTATAATTAATATACATTAGGCCAGTCGCATGCAACTTTCGACAGCTCATAAAGTTTTGCGCGTACTGTACTGTACTGTTATACCTACCTACTAGGAGTCTTGGACCTACCAAGAAGGTAGGTACAGTACGCGCAAAACACCTCTCGGAAACTTTTTATTACGAGTTTCTAGTTTTAACAAACAACACAAAAACTGCAGAAATAGGTACCTTTACATCTTTATAGGTTTCAATATCTTCTGCTAATAATACACACACAAATTTCAAGAATGCTTGATGATATCTACGATTGCGAGTACAGAACCTTCACGTCGTTAATATTTACACAATTTTTCGAAGAAAATACGCGGGCTCTATTGAATTTGATCACAGATATTATAGATGACCACAGATTCAAAGATAACACAGACAGATTTGACCAACAATAGCTATGCCGGCTTCACACACATGTTAACCTCTTTGTCTGCACCTGCGACCCTTGAACTCGCTTCGTATGATTAAACCCCTCAGTCCTTATCGTTTTCGCTGAGTAAGATGCCCCGTAAAAAATGTCAACCTAACGCATGTAAGAAAATGTAAAAGACCAAAAATTTTCAAAAACATGGAGTAACATAGTAATTCCGGACATATTCAGATTAGTGCACCGAAAACTTTACGGATACCGCAAACAAGTACGTAATAATCAGTAAATAACTTGTAGCCAAGATTCACCTTTCGGTTTTCAAAAATGTTTTGCATGGTGATGTGACCAGTGATTTGATTTATGACTATAGATTGATATTGATAAAAGTAAATTTTCGTGTTCTTAGGATCAAATTATTTAATTATTATTGTACTATACCAAAAATTATATGACGTGTTTACGATTTTATAAGTTTAGCGTAAACAAGTAGTACATGCAAAAATATCAGACAACATGACTTATAATTATAACAAACCATAAATGTTAATGTCAGTTCTTAAATAAAATACCATGTTACAAAATAATAAACATGTTATAAATGTTTTATGTCAAAACTATTATACTCATATACCTTTGTTTAAGGTATTATGGAATTTGCAGTAACATGTTATTTTGACATGAAATCATTTCAGCTATACTTTATCCGTGAAAGTATGATATGTGTATATATATTTATATAGCAGAATTAGTGTAAGATATATATACGTAAATATATTTTGTTTATAAATGTATTAATATTATATATAATTACTTGCATATTTGTAATAATTTTTCTGTCCGTTCATAATTTAAACTACTTAGAAACTCATCCAGTGCCCTCCTGCAAATAGAACTCGTCATGTCTTTTAAAGTCTTAACCTTATTTATGCGATTGTAAAGTAACGGGGCCAGGAAGTAAGGGAAACCCTGAGCAAAAGAAGATTTACATGAAGGAACTTTATAAACTTCATGTGATCTTCCAATAGATTGATTCGTAGGTCTTTGGTCGAAGTGTTGTCTCAAAACAATGGTTTTAATGTAAAGTTGACAAATATTAAGGGGCTCAAAGTCTTCATATAATTTCGACGTAAATAATCTAAAGGGTTTAAAATTAATAACTTTTAAAATACACCTCTCGGCGCGTTAAATTTTTATAAGAGTACTTTTTCGTGCACCACCCCAATCGGCGATACCATAAGTAGCGATTGATTGACATAAAGCTAGGTACGCCATTCTGTTAGTATTTCTATCTCTTAGGTTTCTATTTTTTTTGAAGATAGGTATTAGTTTGCGTATTCTAGTTTTAAGATTACTAATATGTAATCTTAAAGAACGTTTCAAGTTCCTTCATGACACACATAATAGATACCTGAGGTCATCGGAAAACTTAAGACTAGAGATGCCGATGCATTCCACCAGCTTTTATGACAAATCTTTTACAGTTCAAGCAGTACGGTTATGGAATGCCTTACCCGTGTCGATAAGGCGTGCACAAACTTTGTCCACTTTTAAAATTCAGGTAAAAAAACACTTTCTCTCTCCCTAAACATCATCATTACTTATAGTTATATAGTTCTTGATTTTGTTTCATGTTTATGGCATATATATATATATATATATGTATGTATGTATGTATGTATGTATGTATGATATATGTTATGTATAGTATATGCTTTATGTATTTATTGTATATGTAACTGGTACACCACTGACTACCTGCAGTATTGTCTCTCCTCCCCCTTTAATCCATCCAAAGGTTGTCTGTAAAAGATCGCTTTTAGCGATAAGACCGCCCATTGTGTCACACCTTGTAAAATTTCAACATTTGTATCTGTAATTTTTATGGTGTACATAATAAAGAGTATTCTATCTATCTATCTATCTATATTAGTATACTTGCAGATAAAATATGGCAATCACAATCTCTAATAGCAAGAGAGCAATTAGAAGAATGTGCTTTCAAACGGAAATTCGGAGGTGTCTGTAGATTGCTATTAGTGCTAAATATATTTAGTTTTATTTAAATTGAATGTGAGTAAATTGTAGTCAAGCCACTTCATTATTTTTTGGAGCCCATTCTTAGCTGATGTTTTGACTTGTGCCCATGTTGAATGTTGAAATAACAGATGACTCACAAATCACAGTCAACATTATAGAATTGGACTTAACAAAACAGTGATCAATAGATTTGATGACGAGTAGGAAGAGAATGACTAGGTAAGAGACAGTGGGTTGCAAGTAGATCTAAATACTCGTCAGATTTTGCTTCATCGTTATGAGTACTTATATCAATATTGATGTCACCAGTTAAATAAACATTGGGTAGGTATGTGTTTCAGTTTAATTAAAAGCTCGTCATAAGAAAAAATAAAATTGGTTAATGAAACAAAAGACGGTGATCTATACATACAAATAAAGGCGTTAGCTTTATCTATTTCGACCACTAAACAATCAGCGTCTATTATATTGGGTTCATACACTATAATATTTGCCAAATTACTTTTTGTATATACAACTACACCACTATTCTGATTGATATGTTTCGAAGTGTGGTGGGAATCGTAATGTTCAATATCTGGAATTAAGTCTGAATTTTGTAGCCAACACTCAGTTAAAATGATAATGTCGTAGTCTATATTACTTCTAGGCATAAAAAGTTTAAAGTCTTTTAAGTTTTTATGTATAATTCGAATGTTTTGTACTATTATTTTAAGAGATGGTTCAATATTAATTCTAAATTACCAGAACGATTCCAGATCCCCAACCAAAAAGAAATCACCGGTGTTGACATTATTATCAACATCGGTGATCACGTCCTCTATACTGTTACACATTTTTTTTTAAATAAAACTAAAAACATAATTATACTATGGGTACAATAAGTTTGGTTGAGGGATATAGTTTCTGGTATTCGTGAGAATAGTAGTAGAATCAACAGTAGTTCATAAACGGACATGAAACTTAAATAATATTATTATATTATTTAAGTTTAACTATATTATTACATAGTTATACAATATATGTATAAAATAAGTATAAAATATATAAATAGAAAACAAATATTATGATAGTAATATAGATATGTAAAAATCTGGAAAAAAAAATAAACTCATGTGTGAATCGAGGTTTGAGCTAAAAAAAGTACAGAAGGAACAATAATACAAAACAAGACAAATGACAAAAGCAAAGTTGAATGATACCGTAATTTGATGGAAAAGATGCCAATGGCGCCGATTCCCTTGTTCACAAACTAAATTAAATTTAAGTTCAGTGCATCTTTTTCTTTCTATTTCATTAAGAAAAGGACAGAAGATAAATTTTAGTTCAGTCCTGTCAAATTAATCATCGCTTGACGTAAATTGACGTAACTTTAGTAGGCAAGTTTTTAATCACGTCTAAGCTTGTATGGAGTAGCGACAGGCGCTGATTAATTTGACAGGACTAAACTAAAATTTAACTTCTGTCCTTTTCTTAATGAAATAGAAAGAAAAAGATGCACTGAACTTAAATTTAGTTTAGTTTGTGAACAAGGGAATCGGCACCATTGTGTTGCTAAATCTGTAATCTGATTCAGAGTTTTAATGACTATGGCAGACTGGCAATCTTCCTTGCGAAGTAAGATATTTCCTCGGGATTCCCAGCAGTATTTGTACATTCCATTCTTTACTAGCTCTCGAGCAGCTGCCAACATCTTTTTTGACATTGGCGTTAGTGCTTCGGATACGTAAATTCGCGAAAACACTCCACTAAGTCCTAAAATTTCTGTATTCAATGGTTTTTCCTTGTTTTCAGAGTTATATTTTTTAGAAGCCTATAGAATTGTTTTCTCTATTTTTTGCGTCCTGATACGCCACAACGATTGGACCCTCAAATTTACCTCTTCTGTATATATTTGTTGTTGCATGAATAGGCGGTATATTTAGAGTATTGTATATTTTATTGACTATTTTATAGACATTTTCTTTACCGTCGCGTGGAATAAGTATTCCTTATTTCAACAGTATTCTTAACAAGTTGCTTTAGCAATTAATTTAATTGAAATTCCAATCTAGTTACCCGTGTACTTTCTGCTTCGTATTTAGTTTCAAGGTTTTGTACCCTATTGGCAATTTCCTTGTAATTTTCAGCATTATGTTCAAGTAGTTTTATAAACTGCAAATTAGATTCAAGTATCTGGGTATTTCGTTGCTTGCTTGAAAGACTCCATAAGTTGTTCCCTGAGATCCACCAGGGAATCTTGTTCAGGATTTTTTCGCTTCCTTATTTTGATATTTTGGATAATATTCTGATCTGGTGAATCTTTATACAAATCCGGATGCGACGAGAACTTTATTGACCGTCCAGATTTTGGAGTACGTTGGATTTTTGTCTGATAAATTTGCTTGTAAAGGTGGCCGATCAATTCATGTTTAAATATGCGTATGTGAAACACAGTCTCTAACGGAAGTGAGAAAGATGTGAGAATAGAATACATTATGATCTTACATTTTTCGCCATGGACTGGCTACCTACAAATATCACATGATAATTATATGTAAACGAAAAAACGAGCGAGCTTATGGGTCTTTTTTTATTTTCATGCGTGTTTGCGCCCGCGTGCAGGCTAGGCACGCATGCTTGTTGCGGGCCACATGCAGAGCAGATTAGTTTCGCCACGCCGCTACAGTATTGTGCGTGTCGCCAGGAAGAGAACTCGTGTCAAAAAGAATGTAAAAATATCAAAATGATCATACAACTTGCGTGTGACCCGCTTGACAGTAAAAACAACACTGACTGTCAAGGTTCACCACACGCACACAGGCGGCACGCATTCGTGCGAGCCACCCGCGATCCGCCCGTGTGCCGCGTGCGTGTGGCGCGCATGACAATAAAAACATGTATGATACGATAGGTTGCGGGCAGCAGGCATGCGTGCCTGGCCTGCACGCGGGCGCAAACACGCATGACAATAAAAAGGCCCTAACAGTAGTCGCATATTGATGTTAAACATCTGACATCTTACCTTGGTACTAAACAACTGAGCAGCGACAGAAATTAACCTTGGAATTTAAAAAGCTAAATACTGAAATATTTATTCGAATTAATTCATTACTAGAGGTCAAAATTCGAACCTATTTGCAATCTATAAAGTACTTACTAATTCCATGCTGTTATAAAGTACTTTCTTATACCATGCTTAAGCTGTCACTTCCTGTTTACACACTTCCGTTCCTTTTTACGAAATTACTCACACAGAAAGCGAGAGGAAAGATGTTACACATCAAAAATGTGCTCAAATCATAGGAATCTTGCGACAAGCACTTGCTCGTTGCGATTCATCCAAATATTATTTTGTTGTGGCGTTTGTAGAGGTATGTAGTTTGCGACAAGTGCCAAGCGTGTGGAGCCGAATTTAATTCTAAGAGGCAACACTTCGGCAAAAGACGATCAATAACTTATAACTGTCAAACTTGTCAGTGTCGTCGGCCAGTGTTACCAACTTTGGGGTTTTCCCCCAAAGGAAATGTTCCAGAAAGGAGATGTTCCAGAAATGTATGAAGCCTGGGCCAGCTCTATGTACACTATATGTAAATATCGCTATATAATATAGTTACCGTTTTCTAATGTTAATTTTCTATAATTTTACTTCGTTTTAATGTAAATTGAAATTAACTCGGTCAAGGAGAGCAACACAACATAAATATGGTGGATCAGGAATATACGAAACGTCATTTTGACAATGACATTTGATTGATGTGTATTTACAAAAACAACACATGGATTCCGAAACTAATTAGGTTTAAACTGGAATAAGTATAAGTAAAAGTTTGTTAGAATAAAGAACGAGGAAAGAAAACATCAGATAGAAATAGCATTTGAACAAATAAGTATAATGCAAGCAAGAGTTAAAGGAGATATACCTGAAACTGAACTTGTTATTCTAGAATACCACATACATGACGGAATCCTAATCACAGGCGAATCAAAAACCATATAACAAAGCCGGGGTCAACAGAGAAGCAATAAATCTATGTCCGTAGTAGTAAACTGGGTCGCAAAATAAAAACAATTACTAGAAACTCCGTAACACCCCTAATCCAAAACGCGCGAATACAACGATTCAGCGTTTCAAAGCCAACAATATGTAAGCCAACTGCCAAAGTCAAAGAAAGACGTCACGTCACGAAACTTAAAACTGTCAGTCGTTAAACGTCATGACAAACACAACTGTCATAGCTGCCATAAAAATAGGGTTATCATATTAAGAATCTTCCCAAATAATCTTTTTTGTACAACTTTACTCTCCTTCAAATTATTTATTTTGTATTTTTATGAAAATCCCCTATTTTTTTCCTATTTATCTATGTAGTGTACATGGTGGTAGCCCAAAATCAAACATCTCCTTTATAATTGTATGAAGCCTGGGCTAGTTCTATGTACACTATATGTAAATATCGCAATACATTATAGTAACCGTTTTTAATGTTAATTTTCTACAGCTTCACTTCGATTTAATGTAAATTTAAATTAACTCGGTCAAGGAGAGCAATACAACATTATTATGGTGGATCAGGAATATACGAAATGTCATGCATTGATTGATGTGTATGTACAAAAAAAAAAAAAAGAAATTCCGAAACTAATTGGGTTTCGTTAGTAATAATAATAAAAAAGAACTACAGGATATTCTACTTGAATGCGGCAGCACATCTTATATTACCTATTCGAGCAGCTAGAGATTGGTGTCAAGAGGAGCAAGAAACGAAGGTGTGAACGTATATTTACTCTATAAAACTGTCCTGCTGCTTCATTCTTTCGTGCCTATTAATATATGCTCTGGACTTCGATAATTCATAGAAGAGCAGTGAGCTGTGCAGTACCTGACTGCAAGTTATTGTTAAAGTAGTTTACTATTTCTATTACAGTGACAACTGGGAAGAAACCAACTATTTTAGTCCAACTAGGAATAACAATTTTTCCAAACAAGTTTTATATTATTTAGCTCCTAGTATTAGCGACATTAAGAGGATGGGAAAACAGTCATGAGAGGTATATAAAAAAAAACAAGTTGTTGGGACTTTTGATTTTATTTTATTCATTTTCATATCAGTTAAATCTGTCAAAGTCGTCAAACGTCAAGACAAATACAACTGTCATGGCTGCTCTAAAAATAGGGTTATAATATTAAAAATCTTCCCAAATCATTATTTTCGTACGCCTGTACTCTCTTCTTCAAATTAATTTGTTTGTATTTTTATGATAATTCCCTATTCTTTTCCTATCTATCTATTTAGTGTACTTAGTAGCCCAAAATAAAACATCTCCTTTAGGGGGTAAATAAGTGGGGTGGGATTTTTTAGGGGCGTTATATTTTAAAGTATTTTATACTTTTCTCTATCTCTTTTCTCCGTCAAAAATAAATTGTGGAATAGACTATCTATTGAAATGTTACAAAGTATGATGATAGTCCAATTCACATTGCAACGAAATGGTGGATCTTACACAACATTTAATCCATTCCCTAAAATGTTAAGTTCATTTAATGTCAACATGACGTATGATTTCAAAAAGTCAGAACCATTATTTACTAATTATTTTCAATTTATTATTTTTATATTTTTTAATAATATTATTTTAGTAGGGGGATTTTCAAGTAATTGTGGTGATTTTAGGGGTTTTTGACGCCGAAGCTTTATTAGGGTCAAATATATTAGAGAGTTGGTAACAGTGTTGCCATCCATACGAGGTTTCTCGTACATGTACGAGATTTAGTGGTCCTAGTACGAGGTACGAGCTTACATCCATCCTCGTACGATTTTGTACGAGATTCGTTGATACAAGTCATATTTTGGAACGTGCCTCTGACTATACGAAATGAATGAATGGTGTGTACGTACGAAAGGTTTCATTTCATTCATTTTACTTGTATTGTTTCTTTAAGGTGTTAAGTTAAGTAGAAAATATGTCTATGTTAATTCCACTCTACTCCACGTCCACTATAGTAGGTACAGTTCGAATACTACATACAGTATCCAATGCAAAATTCCGGTTGTACGACCGGCCACCTGCGACCACCTGGACACTTTTTGACGAAACTGCTTTGTAGAGTGCTTGGTTATGAGATAGTTGACAAGAAAATCAATAGATTTTAACCTTTTGACCGCCACAGTCATGTATAGATGACAGACCAAGATGTGCCCAGCAAGCCACGGTCACGACTACATGACAGATTTTAAGGAATAATTCGTAGCTTGGCGCCGAGGGCACGTCTTTGTTTTTTGACGTGGTGGTCAATAGGTTAAGCAATTTATTAAATAAATGGTATGTACGAGGTTGTGTTGACAAAATACGAGATTTCAGACCATATCTGTACGAGGACACGCCTTCGGCGTCTGGCAACACTGGTTGGTAATACTTAGTGATGGGTAACTCATCAATTTTATTTGAGGTTGAGGGAGCACCTCATTTTGCCTCGTGAGGTCCTCACGAGGTACCCCTCATTTGAGGTGAGGATTTGAGGAATCCTCAACGGCGTATTCACCTCACGAGTCGTGAGCCCGAGCCGAACTCAGCCGAACGTGCGAGGGAGCGAGGCGGGCGTGCGCGACGACATTCACGAGTACTCACGACTCTCCGTCCGATTAAGCAAATCTCTCTCACCTCTCACACATATCATTTTCTTTCGCTCATAAATTTTAGACCGCCAAAATAAACGAATCAATGACACTTGATTATCAATCTAATGTTGATGCTTTTAGAGTTCATAATAATTAACCATAGCTGAAATAAAAATATTTTCTTTAAAATCCGTTTTGACTAATAATAAATAATGTTACATACTAATTTTAACAGTTTACGTAATGTTGACCTTGGAGGTGCACGTGATTTTCTTGTAACAATTACGTAGACTTTTGTTTTGTTTGTGTTCGTACTTTAATCTAAATAATTAATATCCTACCAAACATCAGTATCACACTCACCACACACACATGACACAACTAACATCATTACATACTTAGGTACATTATTTCATTAGGTACATACCAAAATCATAATGTTAATGTTTAATATGCTGCCAAAATTTCGAGGCCAGACCTCACCTCACTCATTCTTTAATTCTATACAATTTTTTAAATCGGTTCATTCGCTCACTCGTTGAGGAGCTCATCACTCAACCACTCAATACTCACTCGCGAGTCACGCCTCACGCCTCACCTCGCTCGCCTCACCCCTCGCCACAATTTCATATTGTCAATGTCAATTTTTGAGGACGCGTGAACGAATGAGGTGAGGTGAGGTAATGAGGTGGCTCATTGTTGAAAATCGAGTAACTCTTTCAATTTGCGATCACGAGGACCTCAAACGAGGGACCTCATGAGTGAGGGACTCATCACTAGTAATACTGTCGTCGGCAAACTTGAAACCTGTGTAGCAGACAGAGTAGTTTAAACGTCATAATCTTATCTCATCTGTGAATGAAACCCAACGTTGAAACCAAGTCGAAAAAGTGTAAATGTTGAATACAAAATAAAGTACCTAAAATTACATTACGATGCCGCAAACATTTCAAGTTTTAAGATGCTACAAATGTTCCGTCTTTCAGGTACGAGAAAGTTTTACTAAAGAAACATAATAATAAACATCTGTTTTCTATTTTGTAATTTTCTATTTATTTACACTTAGGTCCACCAAACAAACAAATCAAATAAATGGGAATGTAAGCTTTGTGGTGAAAAGCAATCAGTCAAGAGATACTATGGGTTAGGCACAGCAAAGGAATGTAGATTTCATGTTCAAAAACTAAATGTCATGAGAGGAGAGCAAGATGAAATGAAGACCAACCCAGATCAAGATAGTGACAGTAGCAAAACTAAGGAAATTGTGACAGAGCCTGTACAGGATAACTACAAACCTGTAAAAGATAGTAAATGGTCTAACTATTTAGAAGAAACTAAAACTGTAGTAGAAAATACCCATGAAAACATGAGCTTAGGAGGCGCAGAGGTTGTTTTAGAGATACCCAAAAAGCGAAGAAAGCAAGCTACCAATGACTTCAAAACTAATCCTAAGTTTTCAACTGTTAAACATGGAAAAATTCACGAAAACTATATTGCAACGCCTGTCATTGTGCGCAATACTATGATTAATCTGGTCAACACACAAATCAAAACACCACAACCAAGCTTTCGTTTTGAAAACTTGAAACCAGATGAAAAACCCATGAATAAAATTAAACATAATATTAAGAACTTTATTCCTCCTGTGATAAATAAAAATTCAAAATGGGCTCAATTCACTGAAGAGCCATATGACACTGAGCAGACAGATATATCATCACCTTCAGACAATTTAGACACTCTGTGTTCAAGCAGCATACAGACATCACCAAATAATTTATTGTTTTCATGGTGTGATGATAAGGATCTTGACAATATTTTAAATATTTAAATACTACATAAAACAAAACAATTATATTTAATCTCATCTGATCTCATCTGAATATGTTGTCTAGTTATCTTATAATAATTCTCATGTATGGGTTTAACCTTTTGACTGCCACAGTCATGTATAGATGACAAACCAAAATGTGCCCAGCACGCCACGGTCACAACTACATGACAGGTATTAAAAGATGAATTCGTAACTTGGTGCTGAGGCTACATTTTTGCTTTTTTGACATGGCGGTCAAAAGGTTAATACAAGGTGTTTTTTTGCATCCTTGTCAAATTTTCAGGAGGCTGCTATGTGAAAGACATATATATTCAAATAAAATTACTATACCTGCTCAATAACCAATACAAACTTGTCTTTTTAGTTATTTAAGTTTCACAGTATTTTAGAATACACCACTTTCACATAACATAATCATTCCGTTGCGTATGCGTTAGTGTGTGTAAAAGCGCAGTTACAGTGCGGTATCACACGGGCCGCGTTTTATCATGTATGTCCCACACATGCCAATTTCCGAAAATTAGAAAAAAAAAGATCTACTTATTTTATTATTGATTCGTGTCGAGAATCATTAGCATAGTTACCTCCTTAAATTAGACGAGGACGCAAAACGACACCTTGTATAAAAAGTTTAGTCTCCAATGTGCATGTAGGTATTTGAAAGAAGAATTGTTACTATTTAGTCAGTTCATAATAAAAGGCAATAGTAGCTTTCCAATAATTTTATTATTACAACCAACACACATTATCATCACAATGGCAACAGTTTAATATCACTTTCATTAATGTCTACTAGATAAATAGCGAGTGTACTACAGGCATACTTTTACATCATAACATCTACAACAAACTTTAATGATTGCACCCCACAGAAGGTACATCATTCCCATACTTATATGTTAGCATATATCCATCCTGCTAATCTCCCATGAGTAGGCAGCACTGTCACAAATAGTCACTGCTCCAAGCTAAGAATAACAATAATATTACATTGATAATAATTGCAGAATATTTGTAAGCTAAATGTACACAGACATACAAAGACAGACCTATAAAAGTTTATTGTACCAGCTGACTCTTCAAAGAGGTACCTAGATTCCTAGATTTGTTCATAGTATTAAATGCTAAAAAACTTAAGTAGAGTATAAAACATCATATGTGTGTTAGGCAGTGAGTTATTTATAGAATATTTTTCATAATGCTGACAGACTTGGTCTACGTTTTGAAGATATGATTTTTTTTTATCAATTATCTGAAGACAGAAAAGACAGCCACATAGTATATTAGAATGTAGAATACATAGGAAGCCCTACTACTTTCGATGTTTGATAAGAATACCTTAGAATAAATATTACAAATGATATAGTCACTTATAAATATCACAAATCAGACTGTTTATATCTTTACGTAAAAAGATTTAAGTTGATCTGTATTTAGATGTAAAGAATCTCAACATCTAAGCCAATTACGACATTTTTTTATGTTTTCATAGCTTCACCTAGAGTACGGAAGTCTCATCAAAAAATTTCTCGTCGCATCACGACTCCTTCCTTAATTAACAAACTATCGTTATTGCTCCCATCCCGTGCTGCCTGCCAAAGTCCTCTTCATAAAAAAGCAGTTCCCGTGTCTGCTTGTCGCGTCATTTTCCAAAGATATTTACAGTAAGTAGACTAGTACTGCGTCATGTGCCTGCGTCTGTGCAGCTCCCTCGCTCGCGCGTATCTTCGACCGTAGCTCCATCGCCATGCCCTGAGGAAGGAATTTCTTTATAAGCTACTAGCACTTCGCCAGCGACTTCGTCCGCGTGGATTTCGTATCTTCGCCTACAAAGTTTAACAGTCTCTCCATCCCGTTTAATTAAAAGATAGTTTCCGGAAACGAATGGTTGCGATCTTTTTATTTATTATTTTATGACCAACTTTATTCTTTATTACAAACTACTATTCAAGTGTTTCTAGTTTACAAAAAATAAAATAGCTTAAACCGCGACATTTTTCTTACTTTTTAGCATTTTTACCCGTCGCGTCGTAATTTCTAAACTAAAGGTCCGAATCGAATATGTAATTTAAAAAGGATCATGTATATCATGTACAGGATCATGTACAGGAATCATGTACATAATCAACCTTGATTATAAAACTTGGATAAGGATTAATATCATGAACGCTGATAATGTAGCTTTCTGTAGGTGAAAGAATTTTTAAAATCAGCTAAGAAGTTTTTGAGTTTATCCATTACAAACAAACAAACAAAAAATCAAATCTTTTCTCTTTATATTATTGGTATAGATGAATAACATTAACATATCGCTGGTTGTAACGTAGGATGGAAGTGTCTGATTAAAAAAATAGGTTTGTAAGTAGTAACTTCCATCCGTCCACTTAAAATATGATGAGCGTAAAAACAGCAACCTAAGATGGGGATAAGGACTCTCATTTTGTGAATACAGTGGTAGATAGGACGAATTTTCTTGAAGTGTTATTATGGTCTTGATTTTAGTTATAAGACCAGATTGCCGGCTACTGTAGGCGCGGCCTTGCGGACGGTGAGCAATGGGTAGCTCGCCGTCCAAAAGGGTTACCTAGGCCCCTGGCAACACAGACAACGGAAAGTATACGGGTAGGTTTTAGTCAGTAAGAGTCTGACACACCCTCCTGCTCCGCCCAGAGCGGGAGAAGTTACTTGATAATTTCCCACAAAAAACAAAAAAAGACCGGTCATTCGGGGTTACCTCTCATTATATCCGACAGAGTCACCTCTGTACAAGTGGTCCTCGAAACGGTCGTCAAAACGTCTGTTCACAGTTTCCTCACTGCTGCCTGAAATTCGAATATTTTACAAGTAATTAACAATATTTACAGTCATGTACATTTTCATCTTATTCTTTCGAATGTAAATATGTTACTTTACCATTTGGATTGGAGTGTGAGAACCTTCGACACGATGGACCTCTGCAACTGAGCAGTTGTTGCAGCTGATTGTGGAAGTAATCTTTCTCACCCGGCGTTAGATACTTTACTCGGTTTTGGGTTTCAAAAGGATCTGCAATGAACAGTTGAAAACGTTAATTAATCTATTTCGGAACTTTTGCCAGACAACAGCAACTGTTTTTGTATTTGGTGTGGTGGAGTTACAGCTATAGCTATATGTAAGCGGGCACGCCCTTATGCCTGGAGGCTTTCATTTAGGTATTACGTTCTGTTTACGTTTTTATTTCTGCTTGAGTATAGTTTTTGGTGTTTTTTTTTGTTGGTATAGTGGTGTGCTAGCTGACATATGGCTAATAATTAATGTTTTGTGTTGCGCGTAGTGTAAATTATTTTGCATACAATAGTAGTATAGAATCCTTTTTTCTTTTTCTAACTGAACAGACAGGTGTGCTGCTGGGGAGTTTGTTGCGCCACTTCTTCCCAGCTAAAGCACTAGGAAGTGGTGAAGGTGGCGTTTTGGGGGGACTGTATTATGTAATTTTGACGTTCGAAAAGTGCTGATTCTCAGCCTAGTTCGAATAAATGACTTTTGATTTGATTTGGTGGTCGTACCAATTCTCAAGTTGTAGTAAGTGACAAGTCCGGTGATAAACTCGCAGTAGAGCAAGTTATGGGTAGCGTTGATGGTCCGGATACAGTTGTAGGTGTTGTTGGAGGTGCTCATACAGAAGCAGAAGGGGCCCGCTGTCCAGAAAGGTGCCGTCCGCCAGTGGTCGTTGTCGTGCCGGTAGCAGTTCATACGCTCAGACTCGCATAGCTTCTCTAATTCCGCCTGGAATTAAAAATCACAAAACATCGTAATGTTATCGGTGTTTCGATTGGGTTTTCAAGTTGGTACAATATGTTAATAAAAGTGGGTATATAATGAAAATCTAATACATACTCGTTTCCTAGCTTTCCTAAGCTTCTTTTGAAGCAGCTGTGCCTTCCTCTTTCTCTGTTCTTCTCTCGCCTTCTGTGCCGCTTCCAAGTAGCTGTGTCCGGGTCCTCTCATTTTCCTGAAAAAATAAATAGCTTATTACATTCACTCTCCCATTACCTCTAGAAAAAACCACGAATAGAATTATTGTTGTTTACTACCAACCTATTTTCTTCACAGTAACAAACATGCTTGTCTTCATTTTCAATGAAGAGCGGGTGGAGTCTTCTCTGGAACACGTCAACAGGGTTTTCGAAAATACCCATATTCTTTGACGTCGCTTTATTAGGATTCCTCTGCTCGTATTCAGAGGCATCTAACCGCGCCGGGCCAAGACTCAAAGGGCTAAGTGTCGTATGTCTGGGTGCCGTGGTTGTCGGCCTACTCGTCGTAGTTGTCTCAGCAGGGGTCGGTTTACTTGTTGTACTTGTCGATTTCTCCGTTGATAGAAACTTATCTATAGCGGAACTAAAATAGTTCACATTCTGCGACAAATATTCTTCATCGGTAGAATTCTCTTCCGGGACACGTTTTGTGGTAACATCGAAATTAATGGCAAAGCCAGTTGTGACTATCGAATCTGTGCTCGTTATTACGCTTTGCTGTGTACTTTTGTCTTCTTCAACACTGTTCTGTTCGTGGTTTCCTTCTATGATGACTGTAGTAACCTGGGGTTTTTGTATTTCGATATTATTAACTGCTGTGTCCGCGTCGCTCGTAATGTTAAGAGTTTTTATCGTAGGAGCTTCAGTTTTCGTCTCGTTCTTAAATTGGGTATCAAAAACGTCGTCTTTAGTTTTAGCATTTATCGTAGGCACCACATATTCATTTGAATGCCTGAATTTCTTTTCCTGAACAGTACTATTTCTATGTTTAGGTTTCACTCTATGAAGTCTACCTTTTCTAAAATGTTCTTTTGAAGTATTGTGTTCCTGAGTTAAACTCTTGTTGAATAGGTGATTGCTGATAAAGGCGGGATGTACTGTTTGCGTTTCAATGACTGGCTTCGTAGTCTTTAAATGTCTTTTTATCTCTTTTAAATCTTCTAGTTTTGTTTTTAACTGCCTTATTTGATCTTCTAAGCTCAATCTATTTGTGTGCCAAGCTTTAAGATCATTGTAAATGATTTGGGAACAGTTTACTGTTCCATCTTTGTCTATCTTACATTCTAACGAAGACTCATTGCTGTTAACTATCGCGTCGCTCTTCTTGTGTTTATTATGGTTCCAGTGTTGAGCCCTACGTTTAATTCTTTTATGATCTATATTTTCTTTGGTACGTTCATAAGCCTCAAGGAATGCTTCGGTTTCCTTAATAAGTTTGTCGATTTTGTCCTTTGTATTTCTACTTTCTAATTCGTCTATTGGTTCGTTCTTGAAGTTCAAGTGTCCAATACTCGGGTTTTCTTTTAGGATACTATCAACAGTGTTAGGTTCGTAAACCTCATTGTCTATAGACCTTCGAGTGCGAGTACTGTTCTCTTTTGAGACTTCGGCGAGTCGCCTAGCTATAGTTCCATCAGTTTCTAGCCTTGTGTATACAAGTCCGCTGGGTGTGAAGCAGGCACATTTCTTTGTGCTCATCTTCGACTGCGGCGAATTCGATTCAGTCTGCAAATGAAGTATTTATTGAATACTAAACAAGTAAAATTATAGTATGTGCTTATCAAATCAATTTATTTGCCATGTGTTGTTACAATTTCGGTCTTAACATATATCATTATACAGATCCATAACACTTAGGGCCGATTTTTCAATCGCCAGATTACTTTTATCTGAAGAATATGTTTGACGTTTTGACAGCTTTTGTATGATGAAATATGTCAAACCGCCATATTTATTCCTCAGATAGAAGTTAACTGATGATTGAAACATCGGCCCTTAGTCATAATAATGTGACGTGCAAACCTTTGTGTTTATACTGTCATAATTATATGTATAGTTATAATTGAATTAAAATTGAGTAGCAATACATTATTTAGTATTGTTTTTTAAATACTTTTTAATGTCAGAGGGTGATTATGATTGTTATTTATTTTTCAATCTCTTATCAAATATGTCGCTTAAGTAGTAGAAGTTCTCTACCCTTAACCATACTTTATGTAGTCTAGATGTTGTTTCCTGACATACCTACTAACCTCATATCTACATTTGTGTCTCCGCCACCGTCCGTTTACTAGAACACACTTCCACTTCCTGCCCGCGGAGCAGGGTGCTCGCAGTTCAGCCTTAGAACAATCAGCTGCAATGCGAGCTGCTTTTCCCTCCAGCCCGGTTGCATCAGCTACTTCTGAAATTGCAACGACAAATAATTAACTGAATAGGCCTGGATGGTTTTAGGTATAGAGTGTTAGGTGTCGCTATAGTTAAACAAACAACACACTAGCAGCGATATTACAAAGAATTGACCTAAGGCAAGAAGGCGATTAAATCGACTATGTAGCCTGTACCTAGCTAGGTACCTACTAGAAAATCTGTAGGGCTTGAAAAGGATCCTATTCTAAACAAGTCTCGGTACTTATCTCCAAATCTGCATACACTTTAGTACTACATTACATTAGTAGTAAATTATATAGTTTCTTACGGTCAAACAGCTTGCTTCCAGGTGTGAGGTAGTTGGGTTGCTCCTCGGCATCGAGAACCTTCTCCAGGCTCGCTTCTAGCAGTGGGTTGTGACTCTCGTTTGTAATTAATGGCTCCGACGACTTCTTTAGATCAGTCGAGTCACTTTCTGAGCTCTCCTTCATAGAGCAATATTAAATGGGATTAGTCATATGAAGCAAATTATAATATTTTATAGATTCTGAAGTTAAGTTTTAGAATGTTAGAAACTAAACTTCTCACCGAGTATCTAAGCTTTTAGTTATGTTTTGGAAAGTTTTGTTCGTTTTGCCACTGGAACATTTAATTGTAAAACATCAAGTAACAATTTTAATGTTATGTGATAATATTTTGATGTTCTGTACTCTACGCATTACTACCTAATTCATAATTATTTAAATGACATGTACTACACCTCATAATGTAATTCATTCTTATTAAAATAAAGATTCTCAACAGTAAATTAAACGACTACTTTTGAGTTCCTAAATAAATCGAAGTCGGGCAGCTTTACCAAATTCAATCCTTACATCATCATCGTCATCATCAGGCTCAAGGAAGTCATCATCGTCGGTATCCTCGTCGAAGTCTCCACTCTCCGAAGACAGTGGAGGTGATGTAGTGGCTCTGTTCTCATTCATCTCTCTGCTGTATTTGTTCTCTCTGGACCGGTGGCCCAGACCTGGGATGTCGCGTCGACCCGAGCTGTAGATGGACGAAACACGCTTTTGTTGAAATCCTTCAGTAGTTTGGACAAATGTCCATCAATAATTTGAGATTTGTACACAATTATCTGCACTTACAAACTAGTGAATTGGGTTTTATTCGTGACAAAAAAAATAAGGGCAATTAAAGGCACCGCTACTAATGATTCGGCTGACTTGCACAAACCTTGCTAAGGGGCAAATTAATATTCCTTCACTCTCCCACTTTCCTAAAGTTGTTCTTATAGGTTCTATTTTATTACCTACCTTTCGACAAGGAACGTGTCTGGCCAGTGCGCAGTGGCATGGCGGCGGCGTCGCGGCTGCAGCAGTGGCAGAAGGGACCGCCCGTCCATATGCGCGGGAGGCTCCACGCCGCCCATATCCAAGAACGTTGGTGCTAGGTCGATGTTGAGGACTATGTCGTCTACACTGTAGAGGAAAAAAAAGCTCCATTGGTTTGGAATTTTCTAGAAATTGTCGCTCTTTAACTATGACTCATTTTAAAATGGATTAAAAGAAATTTGAAGAGTCAACAGTGAATCGCATTCTAATCAAATTTCTTCAGTAGCTATTGACGATTGATATATAAAACTCGATCAGTTTCGTAGTAGGTAGGTATATTATTTTTAACTATTTCAACAACGCCATACAGACTTTATCTAATAATATTAGTATAAAGTATATTATACTTTATACTAATATTATAAAGAGAAAAGATTTGATTTTTTGTTTGTTTGTTTGTAATGGATAAACTCAAAAATGACTAAACTGAATTTAAAAATTCGTTCACATATAGAAAGCTACATTATCATCGAGTAACATGGGCTGTATTTTATTTAAAAAAAAAATAGAAATTCCTACGAAAATTACAATAATAAACCCAAGATATCAAAAATTAGCATATAAAAGTCATCATTTGACATGCGCTGCGAAAACTATTGATGATACATAAAATAGTACATGTTTGTAGTACTCATCATTACCCACAAAAAAGTCCACGAGGTTATCATAATATGTCTAACTATTGTAGTTAAGTCACAATAACAGTTTTTTGTTTAAATTAGTCAATCAAAAGTCGGGTAGTATCGAAAGTCGATGACATTCGTATCATGACATTAACCATAACCAACGAAATCGTTTCATAATCAATGTTGATTATGTACATGTAAATTCGCCCCGCGCGACTCCGATTCGGTATCAAACAATAGAAAACCAATTGTGTCTTATTAGCTATCCTTGACCAATTAAATTCTAATCGGACCTTTCATTTAGAAGGTACGACGGGTACAAAAATGCTAAAAGTAAGAAAAATGCCGCGGTGTGAGCGAACAGCCCTACGCTTAGTATATTAGTTAACTGCACAATTTATGTTTTCTGGATTAACACGTAGGATTTACTACTTTAAATGCCGGTAGTACGTGCCCGTGGGATAATTTCCGACATCCACGCGGGTAAAGCCGCGTGCAAAAGCTAGTTTAGGTGATAACATCCGAAAAGATTCTTTACAAAAATAATTGATCAAAGGAATCCAAAAAGGTTTTTAGTTTACACCTCTAACAAGAACAATCATTTTTTTAATTAACGTAATATTCATCATCTGGCCATTACGAGTCGAAAAAAAATGTAATGCCAATAGAAATAAAAAGTAAATCTTTATTTTCGTTTTTTTAATGGTGTCTCACAATGTTTTCAGATGTTTCAACCAGGGACCATACAAATTAGGAAGTAAAGAGGATGCATACAATTTTTATCTGATTATAGGAATAATCAGAAGTGCAGATTTATTTTATTTGTTTTATTTGATTATATATGACTTTCATAGCAGCCTCCTGAAATTTGACAAGGATGCAAAACGACACCTTGTACCTATACCTACTCAAAAAGAAACATTTTAAAATTAAGTTAAATACCTATATTGTATGAATCAATCTGGCTTTAGCCAGTCAAAAAAAAATATAAGATGCCGATAGACATTAATAAGAAATGCTTATTTTCTTTTTATTACGGCATCTTAAAAAAAATCAGACATAAACTAGGTAAAGAGGATGATTACATTTTTAAGAAAAGGTACTTATATTAATTTTTCCGAGATTCTTACTAATAACTAATGAAATGTGATTAGTAAAGAAATAAAACTTACACAGTCCCGGGTTCCACTCCTGGTCCCCTTACAAGGAAGGGAACTCTGATGTCAAACTCGAAGGGAAAGCTTTTCCCTTTGACTAAGCCAAACTGGCCCAAGTGATAACCGTGGTCTGACGTGTACACTAAATACGTGTTGTCCAGTTCACCCAGTGCTTTTAACTCTTGATAAACGCGTTCTACAGCCTGTAAAACAAAATTTCTGAATAATTCAGTCTTTTCGGCTAATCCTTTTGCTATCCTATCTCCACTTCTCTGATTTTATATTTTTTCGTTTGCATTACAAATCTACACTAAGGAGTTTTCATTCTTTTACCTAAGGTAAATACATATTTTCCCCTAAAAAACATGATACAATAAAAATATGTAGCAGGACGCTGCAGAAAATAATTTTACTTATTTCAATGCGTCATCCAATAGATTCACGCTCTTACATAATCTGACTAACCTTTCCCAAGTATATTGGGGTCGGCTTCCAGTCCGGCTCCACAACCCAGTTACTGGGTAATACGAACCTCATAATAAGACTGGTAGTCAGACTTTCGGGCTTCTGACGACCCGTAACGACTGTCAAAAATCCACGAATGGCAGCCGGGACCAACAACTTAACGTGCTTTCCAAGGCACGTGGCCTTGGTAGGTAAAGATGGTCACCCATGCACTAGCCAACCGCGGCAAACCTAGTTTGACCTGATCGATCGACTCGTGCTGTCTTAGCCACAAGACCCTCCCAAGGTCAACTCTCGCGTCCTGCCCTGGTCCAGGCCATGGTACGGAGCGAGAGGGCATGGGCAGCCGTCACCTCCTTCTGCGAAGCATTAATGTTCGCGAAGGAGGAGGTGGGACGGTTGAGGGAAAGGCAAGATTCGCGCCCTCTCACCCCTAGCCGCCGCAGGAGACGCCTTGGGCGTCGGGAATCCCAGGCCCGGGTTCTCGGATTTCCGGCCACCTATGCGCGGGCTTGCGGACGGTGAGCAATGGGTAGCTCGCCGTCCGATAAGGACCAGGCCCGGGTCGAAGGCGAGTTGTGTTGCACGCGCTCCTCAAAGAGATGTGGTCAGCACAAGAGTAGAGGTCTACTAGGGCCGATGCCTTCCGGGGTCGTGGGAAATTCCGAAAGGGATACCGAGGTCCCTGGCAACACAGGTAACGAAAGGAACACGGGTGGGTTTTAGTCAGTAAGAGTCTGACACACTCTCCCGCTCCGCCCAGAGCGGGAGCAGTTATTTGATAATTACCCACCCAATAAAAAGAAAACCCCCCCCAAGATTCACGCTCCTACATTCAATTCAAAACCATTTAAATAAAATAACAATCTGAAGCCAAATTCAGCGCCATCTTGGAATTATAACCGTCAACATGCGTTCTCTTGGCGCGTGGCCAAAATCGGAACTAACGCCACCATCTTGTTATGTCTACTTCTGTGACAAATTCACAAATGTTTACCAACAACGCCCCCCTGTCTATGTCACCCAGGCGCCAAATGATCTTTGTAGAACTTTGAATAAAGAACACGTAGCTAACGACGTACCATGTCGACACTCTGTAGCGTCTGCAGTCGTTTGGTCATCAGCAAGTCGGTGAACTGGCGATGGATGGGCCTCATCTTATCGGTCACGCGGAGAATCCACTGCTTGTCCGGATTCGGAGCCATGTCATAAGTTGGCGTGCTGTGGAATAAAGTTAAATTTATTAAACAAAGTAACAGTAAGCTATGGGAGCGACCTTTGCCCAGCAGTGGGACAATACAGGTTGAATAAAAATAAAACCGGCCAAGTGCGGACCACGCACAATGAAGGTTTCCACGGTTGGGATGAATTTATCCCAAGAACAAACTTATCTTTGTAGTTGAAAAAATATTCTTCCATAAATCGCTATACTTACGTCATGATCACGGTCAATTCTCCAACTGCGAATGTAAACTTGTAATACTTGTAAATATGTGGTAAAACTACAAATTAACGGTTTTTGGAGAGAGACTTTGCTTCTTGCCAATTTTCATAATTCTAGGTCATCGGGAAGTACCCTTAAGATAAGGTTTTGATTTATTTGCGAGTATCAAAATAATTATGTCGCATGAACGTTGACTTGAAGTTTGATTTTTGACCGTAACCGACGTATTTGATATTAATTTCAACTTGATACCTCCACGCGTTCCTGAGAAGAAGGGTCTTGACAGACAGACTCACGTACAACGAAGTGATCCTATAAAGGTTCGTTTTTTTACTTTTGAGGTAAGGAACCCTAAAAAAAGTAGGTAGGTAGTCTACCTACTTATTAGATAGTATAAAGAGAACATACAGGTAGGGTGGCCAGAGGAGAATAAAGTCGAATTACTAATACACGGGTGTAATCTGACAAGTGACCTGTCACTTTGTGTTATAAAATGGTCTAGTTTATTGTAATAGTGATCGTTTAGTTTGATCGATTTATGTAAGTGTAAAATAAATGTATAACAATAAGTGTACAAGTCTAGAATACAATTCAGATCACTCCAGTAGTCCAGTGATTTAATTATTCGACTTTAGGTAGGTATCTACGAAAGCCACATTTCGCTATTTCCCTGTAGGTACATAAGCCATTAGGTAGCCGAGCACAAGGGCTGACATTTTTTAATGAAAAAACACAATAGTTAGGTACCACTTTGCCCGAATCAAGCATCAAACGCAGAACCGCACGCTCAGCTTCGTGCGCTCAGCGCAGCGGCTTGCGAGCACTAGACTACATTACAACTGTTCTATTATCGTGGTTTTTAACCTATTGACCGCCACGTCAAAAAAGCAAAGACGTGCCCTCGGCGCCAAGCTACGAATTATTCCTTAAAATCTGTCATGTAGCCAAGACCGTGGCGTGCTGGGCACATTTTGGTCTGTCATCTATAGATGACTGTGGCGGTCAAAAGGTTAAAAATCCTAATTAAAACTCCAGCTTGCAGATAGAGTACACTGCCAATGAGTTATCGATGAACTATTTCTGAACGTCAAAGTTGTACCATAGTTTTCCATTTTGTTAATGAATTTGAGCAACTCAGAGCTGGAGAATGCATGGTATTCAACTCTACTTTTATACGCTAGGGAGGTGCGTACTTACATAAACAGATAAGTTACAGAATTACCTACACTGCATAATATATAATATACCTACATTATTTTATTGTTACCCTAGATTCTAGAATCAATATACATGTTTCCCACTGTCGACGATTAGCAAATAGCCGGATCCACACCAGACGATCCAACGTTTGATCAGACGTTTGTGTATGGAGCGCGCGATAACACATTATGGAAAATTTTAAAAGTCGTCTAATATCCCTTTACAAGGAACATAAATGCGTAAATATTTAAGAAGAATGTAGGTTGTTGCTGCCATAGCAATTCGACGTCGTTGCTGCACGTGTGACTCCATAGCGACCGGAAGTTCAACTGTGCTATACTTAGGCGTAGGCGGATCGGTTGGAGCGTGTCGGTGCGACGCGGCGGGATCGCAAGAAAAGTTCGTCCAGACGACACGATCCATGATCCATGCCTCATGCTCCCGGATCGTGGATCGCAGGAAATGGCGATCCATTTTGGATCGTCTGGTGTGGATCCGGCTATTAAGCTTTTGGACGAGGACATACCAAAGATCGGATATTCGGATGCATATTTACATAAAGCGCTTCGGTACCGGAAAAGTGTCGGTTTCCAGAACCGCCGAATCTGTAAGAACTACTCTATTGTACTGTGTTATATTTTTCACAAAATTCTTGCCTTGTCCTAAATAGATAAGAAATCTTTTGTTATGCTTAGGTATACTAAATTTTATTCACTTTTATTGTATTTAATGAAACCCCGCGATCCCGCGAACTAAGTATATTTTAATAAGCAACCGTTACCATACTTTGTAGGAACAAATCTAACTAAGAGAGATTTATTTTTAATTCTAATGATTATAATTCTGTAAATACATATTTGTTATGGTCGCTAATCATATTCTGATTAAGATACTACCTGACATTAACCTGCAAATTGCAAAAAACGTAAGAAAATTTGAATTTCGTGGACTACATCTGCGAATCCACCTTAAACGAGTTTTTCATAATAAATGTGTATCGCAAATCGCAAGTCCATGGTAACAACTTAACTTTGAGAGCGGGTTTATTTCGCCACAGTATAGGTTTTCACTGTTCTAGTGTAAGCACACATTGGCGCCGATTCCCTTGTTCACAAACTAAACTAAATTTAAGTTCAGTGCATCTTTTTCTTTCTATTTCATTTAGAAAAGGACAGAAGATAAATTTTAGTTTAGTCCTGTCAAATTAATCAGCTCCTGTCACTACTCTATACAAGTTTAGACGTGATTAAAAACTTGCCTACTAAAATTACGTCAATCGCTTATTAATTTGACAGGACTAAACTAAAATGTATCTTCTGTCCTTTTCTTAATGAAATAGAAAGAAAAAGATGCACTGAACTTAAATTTACTTTAGTTTGTGAACAAGGGAATCGGCGCCATTAGCACGGGCGCTCTTTTTATTAACGCGACGTTTCTTGCTGCGCACTTGCAATTTCAACTCTCGGCTTAGCAGCGGAGCTGAAAAATTCAACTGTGCACTTTTTCAACGCGCTAGGGATGCACTCTGTTGGATTCTCTACGCTCGGTTCGACACCGAGAGTTGAAAATCCAGAGCACGGTGAAAAACTTGGCGTTAAAAAAGCGCCCGTGCGGCTAACTGCTGAAGTGCGTTTGACCGTACACTTCGTACATTGCGGGGTACTTGAGTAACACAGACTTTAGCAATTGGTTTCATTTTGTCAGTTCAACAACAATTGCGTTATTTACGTGGTTGAGCAGACATTTTTCCCAACATATGAAGCAATGGATTGGCAATAAACGTCAAAATCATACAGATGATGATTCAAACTGTGTTACGCAATTGGGGTGCTGCAAGCTCTCTCAGTTATTGGATTTTAACGTCTATATCTAGGCAAATAGGCAGAAAATATAGGTCATCGTCATCTGCCTAGCCCTTCCCCAACTCTACACACACAGGGAACTCTACACACAGGGAACTCTACCCATAATCGAAGAAGTATTTTCGAAACACTTTAAGTAATGTAATTATATAATACCGAACATCACCACAACATCTTTCCTAAGGAGTATTAAATACAAATTAAAAGACTTTACAATTAACGATTACTGCCTTATATTCATTGGTGAAATTGACCTGCGGGTGGGGGACTATTCACATATACTACATAACTTAAAAAGCTCGTTACAAAATTTGACCCATACAAATATTGTTATTTGCACCCCCATATACATAAAAGGTGCATTAATTCATAATTATAAAGTAGAGCTCTTCAATAACCTCCTCTTAACGGACATAAGAAACAATGAATACGCATATTTTTTCGATAGCAATAGTACCCTATCGCACGAAATGTTTTCGTATAATACTGGCAGAATAAATAAATACGGATGGAAAAACATATATGACCAGATCATGTCCAGGATAATGTTTGACTATGATTTGATCGGTTTTCAAGATATTGGTACTAACTTGGTGATCGAGGCTGATGACAGGTCGTCCATAAGCAGTAATACCGAGACTCCAACTGATCAAGATAACCAGTTTTTTCTATTGTAGTCACTTGAAAATTGTGCACCAAAACATCGCTGGTCTTTTAAATAAATCAGATATGTTGACGTTGCACATACAAGAGTTGTCTACAAAAGAAAATATAGACGTTGACGTCTTATGCTTAACTGAACATTTCGTTACTTCAGGTCAGGAATCGTTGATAAAAGTCCCTAATTTTTAACTCGCAGCGTGTTATTCAAGAAAGCAACAAAAGCGCGGAGGGTCGTGTATCCTTATCAAAAATAGATACAAATATAGGGAACTTCCTAACTCGTCTATCTCAGGTTTATTTGAATATTGTGCGATAAAGTTAGTTGAACAAGGAATAATAATTGTTTGTATCTATAGACCACCGAATTTGTCGTGCATAAATTCATTTTTAGATCATTTAGATACCCTACTAAAGAAAATTTGTACAAAACCTAATAAAAAAATTGTATTGTGTGGGGATTTTAATATTAACAGACTGAAAAGAAATAACTTCTCACTAGACTTCGAAAATGTACTACTTAACTATAACCTTAAATTAGAATTGAATGAACCAACCAGACCAAAAAGCGGCAGTTGTTTAGATAACTTTGCTCATAATTCTAAACAAAAATGTGAGAGTAAAGTGATCGATTTCGCATTGTCAGACCATACTGCTCAAATCTTAAAAATTCAAGTTAAAAAAACATGCATACTGAATTCTTGGCACATTCAGAAACGTGATCTATCAAAGAAAATTTAGTCTTATCAAAGAAAATTTAGTCTTATTTAAAAAGCATCTACAATGTCTGTCTTTTTCTGACGTTTTTGAATCCAATAACCCTAACGAGGCATACGATAGGTTTATTGAACTGTTTCGTTTATTTTATAATTTATGCTTTCCAAACCAATTAATTAATATAAAACCCGATAAAAAAGTAAAATGGATCTCGTGAGGTATTAGAATTTGCAGCAGAAAACAAAGAAACCTACTTTGGAAATATAGGAAAGCACCTTCATGTGAAAATAAAACTACATTTAAAAATTTTTCGCGCACGCTTAAAAAAATTATCAATCTCACACAAAAAGCTCAAAATAACTACCTAATTCATTGTTCTCAAAATAAAGCTAAGACGTCATGGCAGATAATTAATAATAACAGTCGGTTAAAAGAACCAATATTACAAATTAATAAGGAAGATAAATTAGTAACTAATCCTAAGCAAATTGCTGATTCATTTAATGATTTTTTCGTTGATCAGGTACAAAATGTAAATAGTAAATATCCGAGAAATACAAGTAGTAATCTCCATGTCAGCAATTCATTATTCATGCCTCCAGTAATACCTCAAGACATTTTGCGTATAATAAAACACTTGAAAAATAAAAATAGTGTTGGATGCGATGAAGTTTCTACCACGGTGGTAAAATTTGTTTCGGATGTCATAGCTAAACCATTAGCCCACATAATCAATACATGCATAAGCTCAGGTATATTCCCTGATAAATTAAAGACTGTCATAGTAAAACCATTGCATAAAAAAAACGATAAGGGAGACATGTCGAACTATAGACCGGTAGCTTTAATTTCAGTTTTCTCAAAGATATTCGAGAAAATTATTTATGAATCTATTTACACATTTGCAACTAAAAATAATATTCTATGCGAAGAGCAAAAAGGCTTTCGAAAAAACAATAATATTAATATGGCGATATTTGATCTATTAAAAGTGATAATGAACAATGTGGATAAAAAAAATCCTGTATGTGCAATATTCACAGACATGACGAAAGCATTCGATTATGTACAACATGACATCCTCTTAAATAAACTTCATCACTATGGGATAAGGGGCAATGTCCTAAATTTAGTAAAGTCCTATCTCACGGATCGAAAACAATTTACAGAAATTTCGAGAATATGTTCCAAAACTAAACGCGAATTGAAATATCTATCCAATGTTAGAATTACTAAATTCGAAGTCCCGCAGGGCAGTGTACTTGGGCCATTGTTGTTTTTACTTTATATTAACGACCTACCTTGTCAAATACATCATCCTATGACTTTATTTGCTGACGACAGCACAGCTATAATTGAATGTAAAAATAATACTCAATACGAAAGAGAGATAAATGATACACTTGAAAAAATAATAGATTGGCTTAATAAAAATAATCTTGTGCTAAATCTACAAAAAACCAAAGTAATGCATTTCTTCCAACGACTGAGGCCAAACTATATTGTAACAAAATATAAAGACGAAATAGTAGATACCACTTCAGTTACAAAATTTTTGGGAGTACATATTGATGATAAATTGACCTGGAAAGACCATGCTGAAATTGTCTGCCAAAAATTAAGCAAAACCGCATATATTCTGTACAATCTCTCAAAAAAGTTAAATATGAACACGCTAATGACAGCATATCATGGTTTGGTTGCTTCATTACTAAGGTTCGGTGTTATATTCTGGGGAAACTGTAGTGAGAGAGATAAAATATTTAGGGCCCAAAAACGTTGTCTTCGATCAATGACAGGGCTTAAACCCATAGAAAGCTGTAAACCAATTTTTAAATCACTGAAGATTCTAACACTACCTTCTTTGTACATTCTTGAAGTTGCCTTATTTGTTAAGATGAACAGTAATTTGTTTACATCAATGATTGATAAGAGAATACGCAAAGGACCAATGAGGTCTCAATATAAAAGTCAACTTTATACAGGCGGTTATAAAACGTCCTTACTTAAAAAAAATATTTTTTCCATGGGTCCTCTCACATATAATAAATTACCAATAAATCTAAAAGTATTACCCATCACAGTATTCAAAAAACAGTTAACTAAATTTTTGTTAGAAAAATGTTACTATTCAATTAAAGATTTTTTTGATGATAAAAGTTTTTCCTAATGGGAGTTTTGATTGTGGTACTATAATTAATATAAATTTGTTATTTTTTTTTATTTGATGTTTGACATTGATTTTTGACATTTTTATTCTTTGACATTTTGATTTTTGCCATTTATATTCTTTGACATTTTTGTTTTTTTTTTTTTTACATTTTGATATTTGTCATTCTAATTTTGGTTCTTGACATTCGAATTGTAATAATAATATTGTTAATTGTACATGTACATGTCAAATATTCTAATGATAATAATTTATATATTTTCTTTTGTTACACATATTTATTTAAAAAAAAAATTAATTTGATGATTTAAATAATAATTCAAAAATTATAAATTGATATACTTAATTGTGATAAGAATGATATAAATAATATAATCTAATTTTGCATGCCGATTGGTAAAATGTGGCTGAGCTATAATTATGTACTTAATCTTAAGACCTGTATGTATTACCCATATTTGCGAAATAAAAATTCTATTCTATTCTATTCTACTACTTCCCACTTACTGGATAACACGATACCCCTTGGTAAGACTGGTTGTCAGACTTTTGGGCTTCTGTCTGACGACCCGTAATGGCTCGTGCAGACTAACGCGGTATCGCGGGCGCGACAGTCAGCGCTTCACGTTCTATGAAGTTTTCATAGAAATTGTGCTACTATAGTGTCGCGTCGCGCCTGTCGGCGGGAGCCTTAACAATAGTAAATATAGGTATCCAACTAAAAATTGAACAAAGAAAATTATATGCTGGGAGGTAATAAATTATAAAGATCTTACAGGACGTTAATTATTAGGCATTTAAGATAAGCCGTGCTGTCCACGCGATAAATTACCCAATTTATGTTTATTTTATTAATGTGTTAATACATTTTACAAAAGCCAATGGCCAAGGTGTTAGTTTGGGGTCGAAAGGTCGTAGGTGCACATTCTTATCCTAACTTATAGACGAACGACTGCCCCGTTGGTTTCGTGGTCACATGCGCGAATGCTGAGCGTAGGGGGATCTGGGTTCGATTCCCGGGTCGGGAAAAGTGTCATAGGGAAGGGAAGAAGCAATTTATCACTAGCTAGGAATTTCTTAGTAACAGCCCGGAGTAAGAGCAAAAGTTTTTCTTTTCTTAGTTTTTTTTTCTTAGTAACAGCCCGGAGTAAAAGGAGCGCCTGCGCCTGATCTGTCTCCGGTCGTGTCGGATTGCTGAGAGTGAGACAAGAAAGTGCACAGGTGCACTCTCTTCTGTGTGCCACAAGTGTGTGCGCAGACGCAGCTGCAGGTGTCTGCGCACGTATGCACGATAATATAAAATCTCCAGCGCCGAAGGCTGGTCTCCGCTGAGATCAGTCGGCATGGCCGAAATTCGTTTTGGAGGACTATTTTTGTATACGAACAGAAAATAGTAGGTACCTACCTATTGAATTATTAAGATGCTAACGCTAGCTAATAATAGGTAAACGGTTATGGTCAATGGCCCAAGTGTCGACATGGCATTGAAAGGTCGAATTATGTCTAAGCGCAAATTATTAAAACTGTTGGCAGTTGGAATTTTGAATAAATTAAAGATAAAATAATTTAACATTTATGAAGATTTATCTTTGTAATCAACCAAAATTTATAGGCCGCATACAAAATTTATCACATATTATTATCTAACTAAAAATCAAAGTCTAAAAGGATTAATTCTACATCATTATTACATATTAAAGGCTCCTACATAATGAGGCGATATCGCCTCTGTATGCAGGAGCCTTAAAGGTCCATTTTAGACATTTTTTAATTCGCGTTTGTAGGCACGGCTTGAGGACAGGTTCCTGCGATACGCGCGACCACACAATACGCCGATGAACGAACAGGGTTGGTTACCATACCGGTATTAAAAAAAAAAACGCTAGACTGCTCAAAAAATTGCTTGGAAATACCGTGTGTCTGGAAGACCTAAATTGAGATTTATTAGGCAGAATTTAATTGCTTATACTTTGGTGCCTAATAGATTTTATTGATAGTAGTCACCATTATAAATATTTGTTTGCCAATTAATGTTTATTGTCGCCATCAAATATTTGAATTGCGAATGCTGTGCGTGTGCACCATAAACCCATTCATAAAGTTTGCCAATTATAATTAAAAGATGGTAATTATGCTCTTTGAAAGCTTTTAGAACCATTTATAATTAAATGTACCTATAGTAACTACTTAAAGAAAAAATAAATTGGGCTCTTTGTTCAACAGCCCTAAAGCTTCGTTCAGATCAGACTCATGTTCGACTCTAGTCACTGGCGCCAGTGCTTCGCGGACAATCCACCGCAGCATGTATGCAGAATGCACATGCACTAATCAAATGTAACGTCCAACTAATACAAGCTATGTGGAACTAATGCCTTCCAATTTCCATTTTAAGTTAATCCGTGAGAGTGGAACAGTTTTGCTACCTAGGTATTTGCATATAACATGTTAAGTGATATTTGTATGGAAAAGTGTAGAACTAAGATGCGTAGGTTCACTGGAGTATTTGTATTTTTTTTTCAAATATCGCTGAGATAGAAGGCTTTTTGGCCTCACACAGGTCTTTTTTGTTTTCACTATTTTGATAGTTTAATTGTTATTTTTTGAGTGTTGTATTTCCTGTCAATCAATCAACTCAGCCTAAAACAGTCCACTGCTGGACATAGGTTTCTCCCAGGCTGCGCCACAACACTCTGTCCTCCGCCTTCCGCATCCAGTCTGTCCCAGCCACCTTTTTAAGGTCGTCGGTCCATCTAGCTGGGGGGCGTCCCACACTATGCTTGCCGATACGCGGTCTCCACTCCAGGACTCGTCTGCTCCACCGACCATCGGTCCTTCGACACACATGGCCAGCCCACTGCCACTTCAGCTTGCTGACTCTGCAGGCTATGTCGGTAACTCCGGTTCTCTTCCGGATAACTACATTTCTGATCTTATCCTTCAATGAAACTCCGAGCATAGTCCGCTCTATGGCGCGCTGAGCGACCTTTAGTTTGTGGACCAGCCCGACTGTCAGTGTCCACGTTTCGGCACCGTATGTAATAACGGGCAGGACGCACTGGTTGACGAACTTAGTCTTCAAACACTGCGGTATTGGCGACGAGAAGACTTGACGAAGTTTTCCAAACGCTGCCCAACCCAATCGGATCCTCCTGTCGGCTTCTTTCTCAAAGTTGTGTCTACCGAGCTGGATAACTTGTCCTAGGTAGACGTTCTCCTTCACAACTTCGAGAAGCGACCCTTCGATGTGGATTGGACTCGGCAAGACGTGCGAATTGTACATGACTTTCGTCTTGTCCAAATTCATGCCGAGGCCAACCCGCCGAGAGGCTCCATTTAGGCTGTGCAGCATCTGGTCTAACTGTTCCAGCGTCTCTGCCATTATGACGATGTCATCGGCAAAACGTATAAAAAACGCACAACGTATTTCCTGTGCGCGTCCCAAATAAAATATTTTTCTTTCTTTCTTTGTAACATTTTCACACGTCACGTCATTTTCACGTTGTCAAGTTTGTATTGGTATTTAACTAGGTATTTGTAATTTTGCTTACAGGTAATTTTATTTTTTGTAAATCTGTGTACACATTGTGCCCTACAACATCGTCTTGGACGAGTCTGTAAAGGTGTTATAATTGTGTTTTAAATAAATAAATAAATACATAAATTTTACCATAATTTTGTTGAGAGTATATTGCTAATTAAAATTGCACTTCTACTGGTTAAATAGTCTAAGCTTCTAACCTTTGGTGTACCTACAAAGGCCTAACTAAGTACCTCCCTACAAGCTGAAACATCATCATGAACATGTATTACAAAGTACCAAAGGTTGTTAAGGGTCGGGTAATCGCCGTTGACCTGGGCCATGAGCGACGCGCTCTCGCCGCGCCGCCGTTCGGTTTCATAGGTAATATTTATTTTTAGTAACGAAAATATGTATATTTAAAAAAAAAAAAACTAATAAAATAGACTGTTCATACAAAAAAATCATGAAAATATCTTAAGTAGTTTGAAGTTAATATCGTGTTTTATGCGTTGGGTAGACATTACTTCCTGAATTTATTTCATAAAGTATTTTACTACAATACTAAAATATTCACATGTAGAATTTATGTGTATTTCATGCGTTCTAGTTTAACATACATTTTTTGCATAACTTACTTGCATTATATGAAGGCGTAATAACAGATTTAAAATGTACTAAAATCATATATCTGCGCCCAGAGACATGAGCACTTGGGGTGCATTAATAGAGCACCCGCGTGTGACGATAACGATGACGATACTAAAGTCCGTCTGGGGCAGGCTGCCCCGCTTAGGGTTGCCAGGTGTCCGGCTTTTTACAATCGTGTCCGGCCACATAATATACAAGTTCGGCCTGTCCGGATTTTGGCCAACCCCGTCCCGCCAAAAGACACCAAACGAAAGTACAAATTACTTTATTATGAACAAAATGTGATTAACATAATATATAATTAAGAGAGAGTAAGTCTCAAATGAATAACAGTAATAAATACACAAATAAACCCAGAGTGTCAGGCTTTCAGGGCAAAATGTCGGGCTAAATATGAATCTATGTCCGGCTTTTCTATTTTTGGGCCTGACAAGCCTAGCTCCGCTGCCAAACTTGCTGTCTGGCAAATGATTTTAGCACGACAACTGTTGTGGTATGTAGGTAGGTAGGTGCCTATAAAGGCTAGCGCAAATTAGGGCAGGCCGCACCGCGACGCAACGCATTGCAAACATCCTCCTTTATCACTTTCGTAAATTTTCGATGAACCAACGCACATACAGGCGGGCCACACCACACTTTTTTGTATGAAAATGCGTTGCGCTGCGCTCCGTTGCGGCTGTACCTGCTCTGGGCAGACATTCGGCCAATCATGTCAATTGGCCGAATGTCATGAAATGTTGTACCTACCTCTGTAATCTAGGCTACCCCTAAATGCTATTTGTATGAAAGATAACCAAATACCTGAACACTAACTTAGATACCGATTAGGTACTTAAACATTAACCTACCTACCTCATCAGTCGTTTACTCGAAAACCAATAATCCTAGTCATAACTGCTATAAAACTGATCATAATGGTTTAGTGATTTATTACGGGGAAGCTATTAAAGTGAAGGAATGTAATGGACTTAGTAGTAAAAGTCGTACAGGGAAACAATTTTCTGAATGGTGGCATAAAATGTATAGTATCGGTGAAACAATGGGCCGTACATGACCATGTTTATTAATAAGCAATATTTACTAATCGTAATCAACAATATGTCGTTATAAGGGCTGCGTTTTGTAATAAGCTCGTGCTTTGCTTCATGCGTGTGGAATTAATGTAAAACCATCCAGGAAAATTGTTCTAAAGGGCCATCAAGTGTCAACAAACTCGCTTAGAATGGAAAATAAGTGAGATAACCTCAAATGCACGATAAATATCTAGTTACACTCCACCCAGCTCCGCGTCAGTGGAAACGCACCTTAAGCTTGCAGATCAGAAGCTGTTGAAAGTGTAACTGATCATAATCATTTATTGTGCATTCGATGTTATCTCACTTATTGTCCATTCTAAGCGAGTTTGCTGACACTTGATGGTCCTTTAGAACAATTTTTCCTGTAAGGTGTCACATTAATTCCATTCGAGGGAGAGGAGCGGACCGTGAATTGGCCAATCACAGTGCTTGAACCCTTCCGAGATTTCGAGCACGGCGATTGGCCAATTCACGGTTCGCTCCTCTCCACTCCACCCAGCTCTGCGTCAGTGGAAACGCACCCTTAGCATGACGCTTGCTATTCTACTCTACTCTACTGTAGAATAGGAATCGCTTGTCTACATTTGTTGGTAGAAAACTATCAACTGTCTACACGGAAACGTCATTTTTGTCTGCTCTTCCTTCCGTCGACAAAACGCTTTTCTACGTTTCCGTGCTAAGTCTGCTGAAGGGAAAACTTGGCGACAAAAATTAAAATCAAAAGTCATTTATTCAAACTAGGCTGAGAATCAGCACTTTTCGAACGTCAAAATTACATAAGACAGTCCCCCAAAAACGCCCGCCCTTCACCACTTCCTAGTGCTTTAGCTGGGAAGCAGAAATGGCGCAACAAACTCCCCAGCAGCACACCTGTCTGTTTAGTTATATAAAATTGATTCTATGCGAATCGTATGCAAAGTAATTAACACTACGAAACACAAAACATAACAAATTAAATTACTTGCCATAAGTTAGCTGGCACAGGCCAATATACCAACTAAACAAAGAAAACTATACTCAAGCAGAAATAAAAATTACAACATAAAACTTAAACAGAACTTAATACCTAAATAAAAGCCTCCAGACATAAAGGGCGTGCCCGCTTACATAAGGCTAAAGCTGTAACTCGAAGTGAGAAATGATAAACTAGCACCATCTAAGTATAATAAATAAACAGTTAATTACTAATAACAATAATAAAAACATGGTCAGCAAGACGATCAGTCACCACAAGCAGCACCCGTCTCCGAGCTTAACGCAAAGATCATCACCGGTCGCCATCGCTCGCATCGCTAGGAAGGAGGCAACCCGACCCCCGACGCTACCGCAGGCAGTGACATTTAAGGGACCATGACGAACTTGCGGCCGGTCACAAAACTACATTCTACATTTTTATGTGGCAAAACTACATACCGTAGTACCTAGGTACTACTAATCTTATAGCCAATTATTTTTAAAGAGTAACCGTGGAGTTTCTTGCCGGCTCTTCTCCATAGGAAACGACCAATTGGAACCGTGCACCTAGCTTCTGACGTTCCACAAGTGCCTATGTAGGTGTATGTGAAATAAAATATTTTGATTTTGATTGAGGTAACTTCTGCAATGAAAGGCGGGCGTTTTGAGCGACTGACTTATGTAATTTTGACGTTCAAAAAGTGTTGATTCTCAGCCTAATTCAGGTGAATGACTTTTTATTTTGATTTTCTTGTCTAGCGAATCTTCTACCTACAAATTAAAACATTAATCTGAATCATAAGCGCCTTTGCAAAGATGGCGTCACATTGTCTGAAAAAAACTAAAAATATATTCTCCACATCGATATTTTCTAAACTTGTGACTCCAGAAACACGCTTATTCAATAGCTTGAACGTATCGAGCATAGTTTACCCAAGCCCACATTCTTAACGTACGAGTGCTCACATTCCATTCGCACTAACATCAAAGGCAGCATTGAACAGCCTTAGCCGGTTAACATTTTAACGAACCACCGACTTCATCCCGCTGTCTTAGCACGATTACAAATAAACAGCTTAACATTTATATGTTAAGTAATGATTAGGATAAAGATTGTCTCGTTTATTCGCATCGGCGACTTTCAAGCATACACTGAAGGCTCCCCAGACCGGTATAATTTATGCGAGGACCGGCGCAGCCAGAGACGCACCCGTCGAACGTTTCAACTGCACGATAAATTAAATCATGCAAGGAAGTCGTCCGTATAAAAAATAACGTAAAATATGCACATACATACATTCCTGATGAATTTTATGTGGAGCTGCGGCTCAGCTTTTATGTTTTTAGTGAAACAACTGGTATAATTGAGTACAAAAAATAACGCTCGTTTTATTTTCAGTTTGTAGTAGAGAAGCTCAGACGATTTTGAGCAAGCAATTGCAGGGCGAAAAGTTGATAACTGATTAGGTGCGGCATGATGAGAGAACACGCAAATATATGTACATATTTTAAAAGTTCCAGATAGCCCGTAGTCAGTCAGGACTCCACTTTCAGATTTTTTGTCTACTTTTATGTAAGTAAACCTAATTTTATATACAAATATACAATTTAATACTATAGTATTAACCGATAACATTTATGAGTGGTGCAAACTAAAAAGTTGGTTATTAATAAATAAATAAATAAAATTTCGAAAATGGACCAAAACTCACGTGACCTTCACGGGATTTTTGGTCATTTTCATTCGAGAAGTCGCGCGACGCGACGCGACACAAAGACACCGCGTGTAGCGCTACAAGCGGTGCCTTTGTGTCGCGACAAATCGCGCCAGTATGTAGGAGCCTTAACTCTTTTCTATTCAAGGTTTTATTGTAACTACAAACTTCTGGAGTTGATTACTACGTTAATACGTTACTGACATCGCACTTAATTCTTGGTGATAGTTCGTAATTGTAAGTTTGGCTAATAGGCTTTTTTTTTAATAGGTTTGGCTTCTACTATTTTTAACCGATTTCTGATAGTTTATCAATTCGACTGTATATCCTGTTTAAACAAATATTTTTTTCAAATCAGCATTGATGGCCAATTCCGAAACTATAGGTAATAGCGAAAAATACTTAAAGAAGTTTCGGGGCCAGTTTTGATGACAACTAAAACTGCATTATTCGATTTTTGAATCCCAATCACCTTGAAAACCAATCATTCTAGCTAAGATTTGGAATATTTGATTTTGAAAAAAAACAGTCTATATTATTGCACCGACCGATAATGTCGCTACTAAGGATCAAATTCTGGGAAGACATAACACACGGCAAAGTAAAGAAAAGGGCGCATTTTTAACAAAAGACAATTATTTTGCGTAGCAAACAAGGAATCCTTATAGTTTCGCCATGTCAGTCTATCTGTTTGTCTGTCTGTCCCCGGCTTAGCTTAAAGACTCTTAGTACTAGAAAGCTGGAATTTGGCATGGGTATATTAATAATATTATTGTATTAATAACGACAAAGCGGTAAAATAAAATCTTAGATCTAAAATTTTAGAGTACTTCCCTTGCACGTAAAATGGAGGTTTTTTTTCTCGTGGGTATGTAGATTTCTGGAAAGCCCACAGTTTCTTCGTCAGATTTGCCCATTTAAGTCAATATGGGTTAGACCACCCACGGTCATAAGAAAACCAACGGCTCTGAAGGTCACGTAATTTTTGGTTCATTTTCGAAATCTGACGGCGGACTCCTGACCACGGGGCTCGTAAGTATTTGAAACTTTTAAAATATATTTTCGGTGTTCTTTCATCGTGCCGCACTTACTCGGCTATCAACTTTTCGCCCTGCATATGCTTGCTCAAGAACCCTCTGGGCTGGGGAACCCACAGGGTTTTGGTAGGAGGCTATACCAAAAATATTAAAATTAATTGTGTCTAAAATAAATTCAGTTTTTTTTCCGGTTTCTAAAAGTACCTCAGCACCGTAGTACGAAGTCTCGAATCGTAATCGAAGAAACTTGAAGTTAACGATAATTTCTCTTGAATAAAATTAAGAATATCTATTTTCTAGGCAAGCAAAAGAAGCACTTTGTAAAAGATTGACAAAACAATTTAATTATGTGTCTCCGTAACACATTATTATTAACTAATTCAGCTAAAAACTTTGTAGAGAAATAAAGTTCATCCGCCACTCTCTGGAAACTGTTTGTTTTCCGCACAAAATTGGTTCGACGAAGTGAAAATTCTTCAGCGTCATACAATTCGAGTCTGTTTCTGAGAGGTTTGGCAACTCTGATGGAAACTTGATAAACGGTTTAATACCTACACTCTTAATCACGGACCACGTGAATACTTTTCAATTTAATCTTGAAATTCGCTGGAAACAATTCCGTTGTTCGGCACTTTCAAAGTTTACGAGTTCATTCATTTGAAAGGTATTTTAGGAAAAGAGAAATGAACAGCGTATTTGACCTAGATGGGTTTATTCATACAACTTTTCAATGCTCATGGGATGTTTTAAAATGGTGACAGTGAGCTACAAAAGTCGGTTAACACTTCAGTACAAATATTATTATTGAGCTACAGTCACAATTGGATCAGAGGTCAAATTAAAAGAAACTCTTAAGTAGATATTATAATGATATGCTGAAATACAATGTATCGAGTAATTTTGAGTAAATTTAGATGATGTGTAAAATGAGCAATGTATATCGACGTTTGTCGCTAACTGTACCTACGTCAAGTAACATGGTAAGTAGGTCACGTCTTCGACTTTAGGGAAGTCAGTTTTCGCCAAGTTGGTGTAAATCACCGATTTACACCAACTTGGCGAAATCTGACTGCAATTTAAAACCGCCAGACCAAAATATCAAAGTCAAGTAAGTACCTAAAGTTTATGTGCACTGTCTCTGAAGAGTAGTTGAAGGTATAGCAGTCGTAAATACAGCATCCCTATCCATTTCTCGAATCACATCATCAAATATGACAAAACTTGAAATGGGATGAAGTCGAAGCGGGTTGCAATCTAATGCATATTCAGCTTGCATATTGTGATCTGTCGAGAGATGGCAGTGCACTGCCACTCCGCGTAATAACACCGCACATCGGCACTTCTGACACTCGATACCTCAACTGTATAGTGAGTAATCTTACAGCTGCCAGAGAATTATTGTCTTGATTTATAATGGAACTTTTCGTCTTTGGGCATCATCAATCTTGTGCCAGTGGTGGCTCAGCGGTAACGGCCCCGACTTACGAGTAGGTCGTGGGTTCGAACCCAGGCAGGCGCATTACTTTGTGTAAATAATTTAATCACCACTCCTCTCAAAACGGTGAAGAAAAACATCGTGAGGAAACCGGCATGTCCTAGAACCAACAAATCAAAAAAGAAATCGACCGATCCGACCGAATAAATAATCACACATGTGACATCTACCAACCCGCACAGGGCCCGCGTGGTGGATTACGGCCCACTTCCCCTCACAGGGAGGAGGCCTGTGTCCCAGCAGTGGGAACATTAAAGGCTGATGAATCTGCCTTCACCTTTTTCAACTATGTTGGGGTCGGCATCCGGCATAACCGGATACAGCTGAATACCAGTATTTTACATGGAGCGACTGCCTACCTGACCTCCACAACCTAGTTGCTGGGTGACACGATACCCCTTGGTAAGACTGGTTGTCAGACTTTCGGGCTTCTGACTACCCGTAACGACTGTCAAAGATATACGAATGACAGCTGGGACCAACGGCTTAACGTGCTTTCCAAGGCACCAAGGGGTCTCGATATGTAATGGATGGTCTCCCATCCACGAACCGACCTCGGCAAGCGTAGCTTAACCTTCGATCAACCCGTGCAGCTGTTATTATTTAACCACGAGATCTTTTGGGCAAATCTGTTCTTGAAAATAGGTTTCTATTGTGAGTCAAAATCTTTGTGATACTTATGCACTTTGTCCCGATATTTTTAGTTCTTAGGTAAAATAAATGACAGTCTCAGATAAAACTAATTGATGATCGATCTCCTTCCATCTAATGCAGTGCACCAAATTGATCTATTAATTCGTGGAAAGTGTTTCGCGGGAAACTTTCAGAGATATTCTGCAGAACATTCTAAACGCACTACTTAAGTTACCTACTGCAGGCTTAGCATGACGCACTCTATTTCTTCGAAGAATAGACATGGCTCTTTCTATACAAAGTGACATTTCGTTTCTCCATTTTTGACATCTCACCGTAGAAATCCTTCTACAATCTGTCATTTTGTTTTTCGTTTCTAACGATCTTAGTCTAAGTCCTTTTTTATGTAGAAGGATTTCTACGATGGGATGTCAAAAAAGGAGAAACGAAATGTCACTTTGTATAGAAAGAGCCGTATCTATTCTTCGAAGAAATAGAAAGCGTCATGCTAAGCCTTCTGATAGACTGTTATCATCACTATAAAGTGAGATCTTTGCGTACTCAATGTGGTTCACACATACCTACGTGCCTATGTAAACGATTCCGAGAACCTAAGGCATAAAATAACTGAAATGGTTTCAATAAACTTGTTGTTCTCACTATGCAACATCGTAAAACGTGAAAGCGTCAAATATTTTACCTCTACAAGTGCTTATAAATAGATTAATCTTGAGTGTTTTATTCACCTATACTACCACGTGTTTTGTGCCTATACTTCAGTACGTGGAGAAGGAATGTTTCTTTAGCCGCTTAGTCACTTAATTAAGTCGTTACTTTGAAAGTATGTAATTGATATTATGTTAACTTGGTTGACTTTTTTCGTCATATTCATCAGTACAAGCAATGATATCGCTTTACTTGTGACTTATTTATTAAACAAGAGATTTTACGTCCTTCAATTACCTGGTCCTGCCTGCCACCTACCAGGGGGCCTACCATGAACATAATAAAAATAGCAGGCAGATATATTGCAGGTCAGACGGAAATGCTTAATGTACAAATAGAAAACCTGTCAGGTTAACCTGCTAAGTTGACCTGTCATGTACTTGGCTTGGTATGTACTTGTCATGTGCTCGTCATGTATTTTGAATGTAAATGGTATTTTCTTTTTTTTTTTTGCATGGAACTATTTCTTTTCTTTTTTTGCATGGAAAATTATCAAAAAACTTCTCCCGCTCTGCCCTAGAAGTCCTGCCCTGTGTACCTTGGTAGGGCCCTAATACGTATGGTAACCGATAGCTGTTTTAACATCTCTTTAGCAGATTTTACGATTCCGGTAGCAAAAGCCACAATGCCTTGTACGTATTTTAATAGTGATGTACTCATAGCTTCGCAAAAGTATTGTAGCAGAATAACTGACTCCCACCACCTGCAGAGAATGAGGAAATTAGGTACTCCAGCTAATGTGTTGTAAAAACGACGTCGCCGCCGCCGAGCAGTAGACAATTGATCTGTGTGTTCACCCAGACGAGGCGACTCCTGAGCGAGGCACTGACTGATCTCCTCACATTACTCGACCGCACCTATAACTTCCGCTAAATAAACGACCGAGTGTGATGCCCCCAGATCGCAAGACACCAGAATAAAGTCCGCCTTCGTCTAAAAATTCTTATGAAACATAAATCAGCCTCGCGTCAGCTTTCGCCTGAGTGCAAGTAAAATTATTCAGGGCATCGTCCGCCGTAAGTGCACGTAAAATTTTCGGAGAGTTCCCGCGAAAAAAGGCCGCTCGTGATTATGAGCGCGAGTACATGCACCACAGTGTAAAGTGGACAGCTTTTTAGTACCTCGTATATAGAAGTTGTAATGTGTGGAAACTTCCATGCAGTTTTATTTCAGCATGAATAATTTACTAGGACAACTTTGGATACATTGTTGTCTCATTTTGCAGCTCATTAAAGCTTAAAATGTAGGTATATTTTCCCAGAAAGTTAATGTGTGAGTATAACCTAGTAATGACCCCCTCAAAGTTAATCGTTCCCGCGCTCCAGTGCTCATTTACTAAGGACCTCGTAACATCCTTAGGCGTATCTCTGCAGTAAAATGTAGCGAGGGCGACCACAAACATCAGAGTGGCATCCTAAAAGCTATTTACTTTCGATGGAACTCCAAAAACTCAGACTCCTTAAATATTTAAAGAGAGCAAGATGGACGGTGCTGTTGCGAAAATGCTGCAGTAATTAGTGTTTTTGTTGAGATATTTAGACGACGCGAGTCCGCCGAGATTTCAAACCTATTTATATTTTTAATTTCAACTGACGATGAACGAACTGAATCGAGTAGTTACTCTCCGAGGACTAAATTATGAAATTGAATTTTATCGATTAGGGGAACGACCTTTTCATTTCTTTCAGAGGTGAGTCGGTGACAAATATAAACATTATAAGATTTTTTAGGTGGATAAAAATAAAGTTATATTGGAAAAGTGTTGACTGCGGCACTAAGAGTTTTCATTTTTGTATTCTCTTCTCCCACAGATGAACAGACTTCTAAGTTGTGTTTGAACACCCTTCAGACTCACGTACGTATACCTACGTCGTACAGTGTTAAAGTTATGACTTTGTAACTGTTCCCTACTTTGACTTGAGCTTTCCTTTGTGTCGAAACCTCCAGCGAACTTCCAAGGTCGCCTTATGTACACCTTTGTTCGGTGCTAGATGCATCTCAGCATCATAACCTTTAACTTACAAAAGAGTGATGTTCTTTTGTTTCCTTTGTTTGCAACGTCAAAGTATTGCTATAAAACATTGCAACTGCAGCGGCTACAACAAATAGGACGATAGCCCATCACCTCCTCGTGATTTATTTGCTACTCTTACAACTTGGACGATATAAATCATAAGTGATAAAGTGCCGACACTCGCCTGTTATTCACTGTAGGCCACATACTTACCACATATTACCGCCACGCAATAATACATACAGGCGCGGCTCCACACGGCTCCTACATACTGGCGCGACGCGTCGCGCGACAAGTCGCGCCAGTATGTAGGAGCCTTTATGCTTAGAGGAGGGTATTATGCAGGCGTGTTATCGGACGACACCCATTCGCATGGGGTCATTAAGACTTAATATGGCAGGGGAGCTTATCAGGGACAATTTCAAACTAGCCCTATTATAGCTAATGATTTTTAAAGCTTACTCCAATTATACTACTGCCTACTGTAATTAATTGCTGTGAAATATGTGTTTTAAACGTAACACAATAAAAAAAAATCTTTAGTCTAAATAAGCGCTTGAGGTGGTCATTGGCATTAGTTATGGTATCATAAGCGTCACCAGCTATGGGGAAGAATAAGACAGTACCTCAACACGACGCCCTCTCTTACTGAGTGAAAAGGACAACGTTTTCCAGAAGGCACAGCCTATGAGCCACCGTGGTGCGAATAAGATGGCCCAGAAAACTAAATATGAACCCACAGAATTTGACATTTGCCTTAGCAAGCAGCAGCCCCTCGATGACCTTTCAAGAAATAAGTTCTAAGTATATCTAGATTACATTAATACTCACTGATGCGTGGTGACATTGAAGAACAGATGCGAGTACTGCGGGGCCGAGTCTTCGGGCCCGTGCGGTGCGGGGAACGACATCACCAGCAACACCGGCTTGCGGGAGAAACGACGTTTTGATGCACGTAGGAACGCTATCGAGTCGTTCGCTATCAGGTCTGGGTAGTAGTCCTTGAATGTATAGGATATTGAGGTTAGAATCATTGTTATAATAATTAACCTATTGACCGCCACGTTAAAAAAGCAAAAACGTGCCCTCGGCGGCAAGGTACGAATTATTCCTTAAAATCTGTCGTATAGTCGTGACCGTGGCGTGCTGGGCACATTTTGGTTTGTCATCTATACATGACTGTGGCGGTCAAAAGGTTAACAACTGGCTGGCAATGACGGTTCTCAAGATACAGCCTTGTGACAGACAGACGGGATAGGCTACTTGGGTCCCATTCACATGATGTGGGTACGCGTCCATTAATGTTCTGCATAATAACTATGTAGGTAGCTACTAAAGTTGCAATTGGTGGAAATATTTTTCACTATCAGTGTGTGATTCTGTTTGAGATTCAAGTTGCAGTTTTGACTGTTTTGAAGTTTTTTTGAACATGTCGTTTGCGAAAAATATATTTCACATGATAATATACTTAATCTGTTTTGAAATTTTGTGACTCCTCGAACGAAGACACTAAAATCATAGATCAGATATAATTACAAATTTACCTTATTATAATCATCGCCATGTTTGATCTTCTTGCCGTTCATGTTGATGCTGTAGTTGTAGTACTTGGAGTTCATGATGAGGCCCCCCCACTCGCGCCATCCGGGGGGGATGTAGGAGCCGTTGTACTTGTTCAAGTACTTGCCGAAGTAGCCTGCACAAAAGACACGCCCAACTTTACTACATCACTATTAAAAGTTTTGAAAACAGACTTGCTTCTCTCTTGTCGATAGTAAAGTTCACAGAACATCTTTATATGTTCTGTGGTAAAGTTGGTTCCTTAGAAATTTTCAAGTTTGTGTATACATATGTTTAGTTTAAAGTGTTTTGAGGAGTATTCTCATTGAGACAGTTTTGGGTGTGACTTATCTTTCCTCTCGCTTCCTGTGAGAGTGATTTCGTGAAAAGGGACGGAAGTGTGCAACAGGAAGGCAGCTTGAGCATGGAATGAGTAAGCACTTTTTAATAGCATGGAATTAGTAAGTACTTTATAACAGCATGGAATTAGTGTACTCTTTGAATTAGTAAGTACTTTATAGACTGTAAGTAGACGGGGTTGAATTTCGACCGGTGGGCGACCACTAGTAATGAATCAATATTTCAGTATTTAGCTTCTTTTAAATTTTGAGGTCATTTTCTGTCGCTTCTCCGTTGCTTATTACCAAGGTGAGATGTCAGATGTTACACATCATATGCGAGTACTGTAAGGCTCACTCGTTTTATTTAAGGTTGACTGGTACAAAATGACTCGGGCATTACCTAAAGAAAGAGATAAGAGATAAAAAAAGTCCCGTTCAGAAAGCAACGAATTTGTTAACAGTTTACCTTTTATGATTCTCAACAATGTTCTCGTTACAGTACCTTCAAGCATTTTAATTGGTTTTCACGAGTTCCAAAAAGAATGATAAATCTTAATTTAAACGGCAAACATTTCAAATAATGAATGAGGACAACGAGCGAACAAAATGCTGAATGAAAAGTGCTGTAACAAGGAATCATTGTTTGGCGGAGACAATAGTTCTCAAATTTTAATTTCGGCGACATTAAAGGAAAAGGAGAGGGGTTTTAATTTAGCGCCGGTGTCGTGGCAGCCTGAGCCAGCCCCGGAGGAGCCGTCATCTTCAATGAAGTGGGACATGGACGATGATTACTCGCGACCCTCGATGTGCGATAGGCGCAAGGGAGGAGCAGGCTTGGGCGTCTTTTGTTTTTTTTTCTGTGATTGCACTACTTACTAAGTTAATTATCACTTCCTTGCTTATAATACTTTGTCCTATATGTACTGGGTTTATTTTAATTTTATTTGATAGGTACACCAACGACCTTATTTACTATAACTTATTTAATATAACATAGTAAAAAAATACATAAGCATTATAATTATAGGAGTTCGGGTGTCACCGCTCGCTATGATCTGCCGAACTATCGAACCGCTCGTCCCATAATTTTTACCGCTCATTCAGTTATTGGACTGCTCAATTATTTTTAGAATTGACAATGGTGCCGATTCCCTTGTTCACAAACTAAACTAAATTTAAGTTCAGTGCATCTTTTTCTTTCTATTTCATTAAGAAAAGGACAGAAGATAAATTTTAGTTTAGTCCTGTCAAATTAATTAGCGCCTGTCACTACTCCATACAAGTTTAGACGTGATTAAAAACTTGCCTACTAAAATTACGTCAATTTACGTCAAGCGCTGATTAATTTGACAGGACTAAACTAAAATTTATCTTCTGTCCTTTTCTTAATGTAATAGAAAGAAAAAGATGCACTGAACTTAAATTTAGATTAGTTTGTGAACAAGGGAATCGGCGCCATTGTATGATAAAATAACCGACTAATTGATTTTTTATTACTGTCCATGTTATACTGTCGCAATAATTAATCAACCGCCATTAAATTATATAACTGCTCAATATGTTTTTCAACTGATCGTAATAACACCTCGAATATTTAAATAACAGGTCAAAAAATTGGTTCCCTTAATTAAATACGTAACGTATTAATGCAGATATTTTGGATTAGAACTCAAGGTAAGAGGTTAATTTAATGTTAGTTTGTATCGAGATTTTTTTTCAAAACGTGTTTTGGTAACAACCAAGTTATGGGAAATATGTTCAAAATTAACATATATTTTTTCAAACTATACAGATTTGTAAATTTTTTTTCTTAAGAGAACCCTATTTTGGTCAATTGGGTCTTGTCAGTGCCTTAAATATACGTTTTATCTCATACAATTAGTAACACGCGATATCTCCGGAACGTTGTCATTTGTATCTCCTATCTCTATCTCCTATCTACCTGGGTACCAACTAAGTAAGTAAAAGCATTTATTTTGGAAGCAGCAATCGCTCTTCATAAAACTACGGGCTCACGGTTAGGAGGGCGACGTTGCATCGCTTGTTATAGCAAAGACCTTATCATATTCACCGCTGGCAGCAGTCCAGGAAAACATTACAAACTTCGTCACCACCTTATTCTCAACATTACGAATTGCACTTAGTCATCATTTTAATTTCACGCATGAGGACCTCTGACACAGTGTAAAGTCACGTAAAAGATGGCGGGTTAAGCTGGACGATAGCGACACTGAGGGCACACATTAGCTCTGGATCGAAACTGGAAGTTATGGGAGAAGACCTTTGCTCAGGACTGGGATGTTGGATCGATGGACGGTGTGTTGACTATCAGTCATCATCATCTGCCTAGCCTTTTCCCAATATGTTAGGGTCGGCGTCCAGTCTAACGGGATGAAGTTGAAAACCTACCAGTATTTCAGCTGCATCCCACAAACCTCCCCCCACCTGCAAACATGGAGCGGCTGCATATCGAACCTCCACAACGCAGGTACTGCGCTATACAATACCCCTTGGTAAGACTTCTTGGTATGGCAAGTAACAAGAAGATACTCAAAAGACTGGTATTTTGGCTTTTGCAACTGACGTCTGACGAACACTTATTTTGGTAAAATTATCTGACTTCCTTAGCTTAAAAACAAGGAAGCGGTAATAAGGGATATCCATTTGAATTTAAATTATGGAAATTATTAACTAGTGGATTTGTACTTCATTAAGTGCAAGTCCACTTTTGATTTTCAGTCGCTACATAAAATAATATTGTACCACAACCCGCCATCCATAAATCAAGAAAATCCCAATACCATTATCAAACCTTTTAGCTCCGTTTACAATGCAATATTTCCTCATTGTGCCCAAAAATTGGATTGGCCATAGAGAAAGTCGCGGAGAGGTCATAAATTGTGGTTCTTTGTTGGCTGGAAAACAACAGTGTGCTGTAAACGTAACGTAAACACGAAAGCTTCACAAAATGCTTTAGGATTTTCTTTTCTTTTTCGTCGAGGATTTTCTTCAACACGAATTATGAGATTGTGCTACCTAGTGGAACAGGACTAAGAAAAGAGCGCGAAAACAATGGACTAATAAGTACTTATGAGTTTTTAAACATAGATCGGTATATAGCTATCAAACAATATATTCACTTTGTTTTCCTTTGCCTGAAATATTTGCGATGTCGTTAAAACTATGTCGTTGTAGACTGTAAAATGTCATGACATCTGACATTATGCTGACCTGAGGCCCTTTTGGCATTTTAATCATTGTTTTCTGTTTTTTTATAGTATATTGTTTTTAGCTGTAATGCCAATAAACGCATTATCCTTTCTTTCAAAATTATGAAAACGGTTTCACACAAAGCTTTTTTTAACTTTAAGTGAGAACCTTTAACATATCAACTAACTGAGTAACTGACCGTGGCTATGTAGTCTCGCAGTTTTAGGTATTAAAGTGATTATCAACTGATGATTATGTGCCAACACTAATGAAGAAAGTACCTGCAGTAATGACAAATGATTTTATTTCTGTAAGTAGGTTTGTACTAACACTTTTTTTACACGTCAATAATATTTAAGATCTGTACAGTCAGTATCTGGTACCTGTAAGCAAAGTAAAAGTGCGACTATCATAAAAAGACAATAGTAACATATTTCATTGTAAACAAACAGTTCATTGTACTCCAGAAATGACAAACACATGCTAATTTAGATCACCAATCACCGTTCAGTTAATTAATTGATATTAGTTTCACTTGAGTTCTAATATGTCGGAGATAACATCGGAATAATGGACGTGGAGTCAGAAAGCGCGATATGTCGCGGATGTGTTGCCAAATTAGAGCAACTTCTGAGAAACGATGTGCCTCCGGGGACGCAGCTGTTACTTTACTATCGAAATTAAATTCCAAATACAGGCGGCAATATGTCTTCTGGTGAGATAACTATTACAACGTGCGTAGATGTTTCGTTAAAATAGGTAGATTCATTTTGCTTTTTGGCTTACTAGTATTTCGTATTTTCTCCGGAAAAATGGGAGACCGTTTTTCCCTTTTTCAATCTATGGTGCTTATTTGGTTTTTATGGGGTTTTTTGGTGGTGCGAAATGGTAACTACGCCAGGTTTATTTAATGCTTTGAATCATTATAAGGATTACCTATATGGTTATAGGTACATAATCTGTCTTTTATTTATTCAGAAAATGATTATGATATATGTAGTTTAACAAAGAAATCGGAAGGTATATTTGGATATTCTATTAAATCAGACAACTCATTATTGAAATTTAATCTCAACGAAAATTACGAGGGGAAATAAAAACCCAAGGGGTGCAAATTCCGGGTCGCGGGAAGGTACTAATGGGTCACCGAGGCCCCCGCAACACAGGCAACGGAAGGAATACGGGTGGGTTTTAGTCAGTAAGTAATATACAGGGTGTCTGTATACGGAGTAGCGAAAATTAAGGTCGTGGTACAGAACAACAAACTGAAAAAATTTCTCCCGGGGACCAACGTCGTAATCGCGAAAAAAATATCAGTCGTGCCATACAAAACTTTAATACCTACTCAACCAAATGTATGTCGTTACTCGGTTTACTGTTTCGTCCCATGATCCAGTGTTAGTTCTTCTAACGGATATTATGTTCGTGTCTCTTGGTCTTAAGATGTTTCTTCCACGTTAGACGTCGGTTGAGATGTACAGGTGGACAGTCATCTTTTAGCAGCGTAAAGGTGACGTGGACTGATTTGTTTGCGCTCGTCTTTATCCGCCACCTTTGTAGCCATGTGTTTATTTTCTCAAGACTCCTAATCTGCAGTATATACTGTGTACTACACCGGTCCCAGTAACGACCCTTGAGGTACCTACTCCAGCAGTTATATTACAGAATCGTGACGTCACGTCTGCTTTTTTACTTGAAAAAATAAACTTAATTAAATTCGATCCATTATAATGACTTTGGATAAAATGAGCTCTTAAACGAAAGAACTCGGTTCACAGTTAATTGTCAACTGTAAAAGCTTCCTGAATTATTTTCGTGACATATTATTTGCAATAATTTTTATTCGTCATTTACTTATACATTATGGTCACTCTGATTTAATAAAAGCACCTAAATGTTATACTCGTAGTAGGCAGTATAGGTACCTACGTGAAAAATCCAAAGCAGGGGTTTTTTTTTCCAAAAGCTTTAAAAGAAAAAGTTCATTTGAAAAGCGACGCTTAAATCTTAATTCGCATTCAAATTGAAACATGACAAGTTCTACACAGTAATTTATGAACACTGTCCTGCATTCATTTTTATGATCCACTTCAATATCTTATCTTCAAGAAGTGACATTCGAGCTTATCAAGCTGTCAGTGTCACACGGTGGAGCTTAAAGTATGACAGCATCAAGCATGGGAATCTACTACAACCAAACTTGATGTAACATTTAAGTAAAAAAATATTAACATGTTCTTATTTGATTAAAATATTAGATATTAGTTAGTTCGTATTTTCTGGTACCATAATAAATTGTTATTGGTTAATAAAACTGAAACTAAAACACCTAGATACCTGTAACATAAATTAACAAACTTTGTTTACATAAATTCTACAACGAATTTGGCTGCAGTTTGAATCCACGGTTCAGTATAATAAAGGCTCCTACATACTGGCGCGACTTGTCGCGCGACGCGTCGCGACACAAAGACACCGCTTGTAGCGCGACACGCGGTGTCTTTGTGTCGCGTCGCGTCGCGCGACAAGTCGCGCCAGTATGTAGGAGCCTTAACGCGTTTCGGATATTGGTGGGGCTGCCCCTCTTCTGTAGTGCGTCGGGGGTGTTCGCGGATGCGCATGTAGATTGTTTCTACACAATCAAGCGCAAAAGGTGCGCTTCCATGGTGCGCAGGGTGTGGAGCAGCTCCAACAGTATCCTAGACTGTGTTTTCGTTGGTCACTGTAGTGCCATCTCACATGGGTTGCCACAGCGGCGGTCCACTACCATTTGTTTGTTTTTTTTTTTGTGAAGAGTCAGTTCTTACTAATATAGTTAGTTGTAAGTCTTACTAATCATTTTACAAATCACGTTGACAGAGGAATTGTTTTGTGACTTGTATTCAAAAACCAAGATGGCCACGTCAGTTCCGATTTTTGGGCGACAAGGAGGATGCATTAATGTAGCCAGCGAAATTCAAATTTTCTTATTTCTTTGCAATTTGCAGGTCAGTGTCAGGTTGTACGTTAATTAAAATATGATTCGCGACCGTAACAAATATAATCAGAATATTAACCGAATTATAATCATTAGAATCAGCAATAGGGTCTTACACCCATTTTTAAAAATTGGTTTATTTAAATTCTATAGTGCTAATATGCCCAAAAACAAATCACAATGTTTTTATTCAATCGATAAGTGCCATAAATATGCATTTAAAATTTTACATTTTCAAATTTCGCGTGTAGGTTTACGAAAACGCTGGACGCAGTAGACGACATGTTGCTCTGTGGTCATGACGTCACTGGGCTATAAAAACAAATGCGCTGATCTTTGTATGATAATTGACACGTTTTTGTTAACATAGCCGTATGACGTAATAACATGGCGGCTACTATTTCATGGTGTTTTTAACAGATTAGAAAAACAAAACGTTGAATTGAATTTTAAAATTTATTTTGTTATTTTATGAACTAAAACTAACATTTTCCGACTCCTTTGTGCCTAAACTATCTCAATAATATATTTATAGATTTTTTCTCGTATATAGTAATATTTTACTATTGGCGTCAAATGTAATAATTTCATGAAATAGGATTATATGGAATTAGACAATTGTATTGATGATTTGTATGATGATAATTCTAGAAATAAATATTTGATGCGGCCGTGAATCATATTTAGATCAAAGTACAACCTGATATCGACCTGCAAGTTGCAAAAAAACTTTGATTTTCGTGGGCTTCCCTGACGCTTTCGCCTTAAAGTTTAAGTGACATTTCTATAAAGTTTGAACTGACGTGTCTTCCGACAGTCCCAAAACAATCAAATTATTTTTAAAGCGCTTTTTACTCTCTATGGTTACCTTCGTCAACAGTTTGGAATTTAATAAGTTTACGGCGACAATGTTGGAGTTATGTAAATTAGAATTTATTAAGGCAATGTTGTAGGAATTCTATTGTTATATTTAGTCTCTAAATATTAGCTTAAATTGCAGTTTACATAAGTTAAGGCATTGTCTCATGCATGTTATAAATTTTGAGGTCATTTGACCTGAATATCTGAAATACCTTTGAACCAAACGTAAACCCCGGGTGGGTTTACGTTTGGTTCAAAGGTATTTCTAATATTTTACTCTTGTAATTCGTCAAAGTCACAGTTCTTAATGTGTACGTACCACAGGCCTTTATTTATGTGATACAGTAACTTAAGAGGCTGACAACAGCTAAAGCGCGGTCATTGTCGGACTGCATAGAAAAGAAAAAGAAGCGTGATGACACAACGCTGGTAATTTACTGCAAAATATGATGCAATTATCTATTTATAAAAATATATTGTTTGGATAAAAATTAAATCATTATTATGCTAATATGTTGCTTGTAGAATAATCTGACAAAAAACAGAATGATTGCATGTATTTAGTATGGTTTTTAATCGTTATAAGACATTTTTAGAGGTATCTTCGGGATTTTTTTTCTATCCTACCAAATTAGTTGTATTATGTTTTCAATACACTATCTACTTAGCATATATCCTCAAGAATATCATTTATTTTTCTGATTTTGTTTACTGCAGTGGATCATATACTTTTAGGTAATATAAAACTTGCGTTTAGCTTCTGCAGATTTGAACTTTAAGGAGACTTAAAGTTCAAATTGTGCATGTTATCAGGGCGCCTATAAAACCCTTAAAGTATGCAAGCACTTTAAAGCTTTTTACAACAATACTCTCTTTTTATCTTTGTACTTAAGTACACACCTATATGTAAGTACCCTTACCTTACATTAAGTTGGTGGTATCTAACAGAGGAAGTTGTGTATGTCGTGTAATTTATGTAGTATTCAATTTCTGTTAATTTGTACAGTCAACCGCATATCAATGGTAGCACTTGATCTACGACAACCTTACTGCTACCACATAAAGGCGCTGTCAATGTCAAATTGTTACCACTGATGTGTGTACACCTCTGCCTGTCCTTTTTGGGAAAAATGCGTGTCGGACCACGCACAATGAAGGGTTCCGTAATTGGGATGAATTTATCCTACGAACAAACTTAACATTGTTGTTGAAAAACATGTTACATTCATTCCAACTACAAGTGTATGGTCCAACAACAGGAAGGAATACGGGTGGGTTTTAGTCAGTAAGAGTCTGACACACCCTCCCGCTCCGCCCAGAGCGGGAGAAGTTATTTGATGATTTCCCAACCAAAAAAAAAAAAAAAAAAAGTGTATGTTTGTAATTTTGTATGCACAATATTGAGAGATTTACCATGTTATTTTAAGACCGTACACTTTTTAATGGTTTTCCGGTAATCTATAAGTATAGAACTACTTACTGGATTAAAAAAAAAATAGGCTCGGCTTTCTTAAATACTTAACTTTAAAACTATTTACTTTAAAATTATAAAAATAAATACATACGAGACCCTCACAGTAAACCCACATGGCACAATTTATAAAGCATTTTTTTTTAATTATCTAGTTTGCACCCCAACAGTGACCCCCATATTCAAAATTCATTTATTTACGTTACACGTCCGTGTTTGTGTCACAGAAATTCTTATGTGTAAGTACCAAATTTCAACTTAATCGGTCCAGTAGATTCGGAGTAAATCGGCTGTGACAGACAGACACACGAGTGATCCTATAACGGTTCCGTTTTTCCTTTTGAGGTACGGAACGAAAAACAGGCGTTATGTTGTGTGTGTTTCTTTATTTATAAGTTCTATAGAAATAAACATAAAATGCTGTTCGTTAGTAAGCGCGTCACTTGAGATCGGCTGGACCGATTTGACTATTTTTAGTTTTTAAATGTTCGTATCCGAATTAAGTTTATATATTTTGTTTCATTTTGGGTGGGAAATTTTCAAATAACTTTTCTCGCTCTGGGCGGAGCGGGAAGGTGTGACAGACTCTTACTGACTAAAACCCACCCGTGTTCCTTCTGTTGACTGTGTTGCCAGGGGCCTCGGTGACCCTTTTCAAATTCGGCAAAACTGAACGTCCTTTTTTCGATAGGATTTTTGTATGAACTAATCAAATTTGGACAGGACGTTATAAATAGATAGGTAATTATAAATATTTAGCCATGATAGATTTCATTTTGAGCTCCATACTTTTGGAGCGCTAGGGAAGTACTGCTGGTAGCTACCTACACAGGATAAAGAAATCATTGACTAAACAGGAACGGTCATGCATGAGTCATGAATTCATGACAGGTTTCACAACCTTTTTAGATTTTTTAAACTTTGTACACGCGACCTTTCTAGCGTTCCGATTTCAAAATAAATGTGTCCTAAACTAAGCTGAAATCGGTTAAAGGTACATAGCTAGACAAGGCCCATGTCAACCGCGGGTCACGTTCGAAGCTGGAATTTCATTTAGTTGTCAGCAACCTTAATCTGGTTGCCGCCGCGACCAGCCAGCTCGGTAGTAATTACGTTAGCTAGTAAGACAAACGAGGTATTTCACCGTCGAGTTTGTAGGATTTGACAGCTGATTGATAAGTACTTAAGTAATGCGGTTTGTATTATCTGTGGTTCCCAGTCGAAACGGTCCTCTACTGGATTGTTTATTAGCTCGCTGAACAGTGAGACGCTTTTAGTGGAATAGTCTGTGTAAATACTGGTATTCAATTATTAAGTCGATGCCTACATAGAGCTTAAACATTTGGCTGATGTAAAACGTATTAAATAATTATTTACGTAACTGTTATTTATTTATTTATTTATATATACTTTATTGTACACAAAAATACATAACAAAAAATAAATCACACACAATAAGGCCGCCCATTGTATATTTTGTAAATATATAACAATGGGCGGCCTTATCACACATAATCAGCCTATAATGTTCCCACTGCTGGGACACAGGCCTCCTCTCTGTGAGAGGGAGTGGGCCATAATCCACCACGCGGGCCCAGTGCGGGTTGGTAGATGTCACATGTCTTCGAATTTTTGGTTCTAGGACATACCGGTTTCCTCACGATGTTTTCCTTCACCGTTTTGAGAGCAGTGGTGATGAAATAATTTACACAAAGTAAAGCACCTGTCCGGGTTCGAGCCTACGATCTACAACTCGTAAGTCGCGGCCGTTACCACTGGGCCACCACTGCTGGCGGCCTTATCGCTTAATGTTAATTAATGTTGTTTTGTTAATGTAAATTAAAGTACTAGGGAATATGCAAGTAACTAATTCAAAACTTATCCATTATTTAAATATACATTTTGTAGGAATCAAGAAACAAATTCCTATTCCTTTTACATTTTTAATGCATTACATATTTTACAATTCATTCATTTATGTTGCGTTTTTTGTTGGAAAGGAACGCAAACTCAAAACGCGTTGTCTTCGACAATGCCGGAAGTGACGAAAGAAATAAGAAGAATAAAAATCAATTCTTAGCAAAGTGCTTGAAATCTCACTAAGGTAAGTAAGTAAGTGCGATTTCTGCTTGAATAAAGCACAACAAATAATTTAATTTATATGATTTGGGGCTACAAACAGATGTAAACAAAGAAGTTTTGTGGCAAATGACGTCACATCACGCCTGCGACAGAAACGGTCGTTTGAACTGTAGTAGAAGGAGTTTCATAATTTTTTTGAGCAACAAGCTATAGTTGAATTTAACTTTTAATACTACTGTCTATTATTGAATTAGTAAACAAAAAAAAAATACCTGCATATTTCCAATTGTAACCTGCTGAAAACTAGACGAATGGCATAGATATATAATCATTTAGATTTACCACGTTACAAAAAGCTCTTAAACGAGAGTCCTGAAGAATGAAATCGGAAGACTGAATCAATAACAAAGGAGACGTAAATCTGCCACTACAGATTTCAAGACTACACAGCACCTACATCAATTTTCATTTCAGTCAAACATCGAATACCAAGTACAGTCAGTAGTGCTGCGGTGTATTACAACTACGTAGGTGTGCAGCGGTGTGTGGTGGGTGCTGATGAGGTGTTGGTAGCGTTGGTGCTGAGGAAGAACAAATAAAACGGCGGACTAGTCCTTTTCACGTGTGAATGGAACCAGTGTCACAGTTGGAACAGGGTCGTGTTGCCACAGATATACAGGTTGAAATTGAAAACTTGCGACAAACTGAAATGGGACATTGTATACATCATTATTAACAACTTTTACTAAGGGACCAAAGCTGTAATCCCAAAAAAAAAAATCTGCTTTTCCTACATTTTGATGAGGTATTGCGAACATAAATGTAGGGGACAGCAGTTTTTTTTTTGGGATTGTAGCTTTGGTCCCTTAGTAAAAGTTGTTCATAATGATGAGTACAATCTCCCATTTCGATTTGTCGCATGTTTTCAATGTCACCCTGTATAATAAATTACATTTTAATGTTGGTGTTGCAATACTCATTAAAGGCTCCTACATACTGGCGCGACTTGTCGCGCGACGCGTCGCGACACAAAGGCACCGCTTGTAGCGCTACACGCGGTATCTTTGTGTCGCGTCGAGTCGCGCGACAAGTCGCGCCAGTATGTAGGAGCCTTTATAAAATACCCAACAGTAGATACCAATAGTGGTTTCTAGCAGGGTAGTAACAAAAGTCCAACGTGCAGGCTCATGTCGTGTCTTGTCTCGGTAAACTGCACGTTATCTGGCTAAGTTAGAGCACCATTCACAACCAAAGCTCGGCGAAGACCCGATACTGGTGGTTAGCACGCGAGTATGCATAGCTTTGAGTAGTTATCGTGTATAGAGCAGCTTTAAACGAAGGTACTTAAAATATCATGTTAAATAAAGAATTTGTTAATGAAGACATTCCAAATAGAATCACCGTATACTTAAACTTTTAATTTAGGTAAACAAACAAGTTTCAAAAAATAAAAACCGGCCAAGTGCGTGTCGGACCACGCACAATGAAGGGTTCCGTAATTGAGATTAGTTGCGATGTATTTATTCCAAAAACAAACTTAACATTGTAGTTGAAAAACATGTTCTCTCATACATCAATCAATATTGATTTGGGGTTGGAAAATTGATCGTGACGTATATACGTCACGATCAATTTTCCAACCCCAAATTTAAGTTCGTGTAAGTCGATTATTACTGGTTAACTTGTAAAGCCTACTTATAAATAGCTGTGATAGTTTTCCTTTTAATTTCATTATATGCACTACTGCCATGAATTTTTTCACATCTCCATAAATGACCATTTAGCTGGGGGGGAGACACACTCGACTCGAACAAAAATTTGCAATTTAAAGCTTAATATTACACAAACGGATCCTTAGAATCGAGAAATGGTTGAAAATTAAATGTTCACAGACCCGCAATATTTTTGAACGGCCTATCTAACGATACTACCCCACATCATGGGATAGACGAGAAAAAAAAAATATCATCCTCACATTACGTGCAAGGGAAATTTTTTCAAGATTTTATTCTAGCACTTTGTCGGCGTGATTATATGTATACCTATGTCAAATTACAGCTTTCTAGTACTAAGCGTCTCTGAGCAACAGCGGGGACAGACAGACAGACAGATGGACATGGTGAAACTATAAGGGTTCCTTGTTTACTACGGAACTAACATTGTAGTTGAAAAACATGTTCTCCCTTATATCGATATACGTCACTGTCAATTCTCCAACTGCAAATGTACCTAATGTAATTTATTTATTTATTTTATTAATTATGTACACACAATAAAATACATAGAGATACGTTATTATTTATATGTATACACACAACATACACACAGATTATTCTATCTTTTTATTTTTTTATCCAACTTTTTTTTTTCTCGTAAATGAAAAAATGACTTGTGACAAAATGGTTGCGCCCTATACCCCCTAAAGCAAAGACATCATCGAGTCCCAATTAAACGTCAAAAAGTTATGTCACTTAACATGAAATTATCTCACGCGCTGCCGTGCTAGCATTTAAAGGCTCCTTCAAACAGGCGCGACACGCGACGCGACAGAAAGGCACCGCGTGTAGCACTACAAGCGGTGCCTTTGTGTCGCGTCGCGTGTCGCGCTTGTTTGTAAGAGTCTTAAGACATCATAAAGGCTCCTGCTATACTGGCGCGACTTGTCGCGCGACGCGTCGCGCGACAAGTCGCGCCAGTATGTAGGAGCCTTAACGCTTTTATCGCTCAAACTGTGATAAAATGTGTGACTCAAGCCATGTCACAGTAGACCGTGCTCGCCCCGCTGATCACGACTGGACCGAGTGTACGCGATTCAGCGCCGACTATACGCGATTCAGCGCCAAATATAAGTACCTACTCGATTCAGCCTCACCATAGACATAGAGAATGAACTGAGCGTTCCGTATTCAGTTGTGCAGTGAATGCAGACCGATAAGTACGAGAGAGAAAAAGCGATTGTGGGGCCAATAGTTGTCTCTTTCTGGAATTCTGATTGGTCCAAAGATATTTTGACTTTAATGATTGTAAAATATCAGTATAATCTTTGAAATTAAATTGACATATATTTATGAATAGTTTTATTTGAATTATTCAAATAAAACTATCAAGCCTTCGTTCGCCTTAAAGAGAAAAAAAAAATCCATTAATTTTAATTGTCTCAATTCCTCTTGTCATTAAAAACTGTTGATAAAAAGAAATATTTCAGTCTCGAACCTAAACCTAGAAAAAAGTAAAGTCTAGAAATAATAATTAATAATATATATAAATAACTTCACTCTAAGTTTCAATGTTTTTCCTATTATAAAATTGGAACACTGAGCCTTAGAGGCTTGCAGAACAGAGACAAGTATTGACCGCACAGTCGCTTCGTCTCTTTCTAGAGAGTGGCCACTTTTGTGAGGCTAACGCTCAGTTTTTTTTTTTTTTTTGGGTGGGAAATCATCAAATAACTTCTCCCGCTCTGGGCGGAGCGCAGGTGTGTCAGACTCTTACTGACTAAAACCCACCCGTATTCCTTCCTGTTGCCTGTGTTGCGGGGGCCTCGGTGACCCATAAGTACCCCTTCCCGCGACCCCGGCAGGTAACGCTCAGTCTATTCTCTATGTATATGAGCGTCGTCGACCGACTGGAACCGAGTAAGTATACCCGTTCGTTCAGTGTTCAGAAAGAGCTTAGAGAAGTTTTCACTTCAAATACACCTTCTTTAAATAAACCAATTTTTCTTTCTCATCTATGGTAGACACAAGAAAAAGCAAAAGTTATTGACTTACGTGGGTACTTATTTATTGTTTGCCGATTTTGTAGGTTTACGAGTATGAATCTTTATAAAAATATCACAAAAAGAAGATGGCAATTTGGAAAGCTGTTTTCTATAAATAAATACCATCTTGTTGGAGGAAATTGGATGTCAGAAGTATAGTATCGATAATGGATCTCATATCATCTTTGGGTGGGTCTAAAATAAGACTCTAAAATAAGATATTTTAGGCTTCGTAATGTTTATCTTAGATATTATTTAATGTCACTTTGCTGTCAGTATTCATTATCAAATATTAGATGTATGTACAAATGTTTTTGTATTTGCGAGTCTTCTGTATTTAGCTCCGATAAAACTTGTAAAGTCAGGGAAATTCATTTTTAAGTCAAATCACCACTGTCATACTTTGACAGTCTGAAATGGCTATCACAACAAATTGACGTAAACTCGAATTAGTAATTCACTGGGCTTAATCTGTCTGACATGTGCTAGCTGTCACTTTGTGAAATAAAATGGTCATATTTATTGTAAGATCGTTTAGTTTAATCGATTTATATACGTGTCAAATAAATGTATACTTAATATATGACCATTTCATTACACAAAGTGACAGCTAGCACATGTCAGATTAAGCCCAGTGAATTAATAATTCGATTTTGGGGTGTTCATTTGTTTAACTATTTATTTACCTACTTAATAATATGACGTTGTTTGTCTTAAAAACATAGTTTTGACTACACAAACAGCGCACAAATCCGTGGGCGGACTATTTGACACAGAACTGCTTACATAATTGCCATCGCTTGATTCATTTCATATAGACTGCCATTAATCATATCACCACCAGCCTGGCAGTAATTTATGGAACCCGAGACACTGATAATAGATTTTAAGTGTTATTTATTATGTCGGACCGGCCCTTCAAGTTGTTGTGCATTATCAATATTGCTGTATTTATTTTGCAATATTTAGAGCACAGTCAGCATGAAATATTTGTAATGTAGTTACCCAAATCCTAACTAATCGTATCCTAACAGTTATAATGATGATGCCTACTTACATACTTTTATATGTTATTTTATAGTATTTAATGATCTTATTGGTTGTATAGATATATTTTTTTTATTATACTTTGTAACCTATTTTTGTCTAATTGTTAAAATCTCTCAACTTGACTTTGTTTCCGTACGTCGTTTTTATAACTTCTCCCGCTCTGGACGGAGCGGGAGGGCGTGTCAGACTCTTACCCACTCGTGTTCCTTCCGTTGCCTGTGTTGCCAGAGGCCACGGTATCCCTTTCGGACTTTCCCGCGACCCCGGCAGAAACTTTCCCGCGACCCTCGCTGTGGGTCCCCATAGCACAGCATCATGCTGTGTCACGGCGTGCAGCTGCCGACTATAATATATATGTTCTGTGGTCATAAGCATAAATCTGTTTTGTTTTATTATTTATTTGAATTACCATAGCTTTTTATATGCACGTGTTTCTGTGACAAATATATCTATTTTCTTTCTTTTTTTTTTATAAATGTGAAAGTGAGTTTGTTTGTTTGTAACGCTTTAACGCCAAAATGGATTGACGTGGATTAGGACATAGACATTTTATCCCGATATTCCCACGGACGATTCCCGGGATTGAGACATAAGCGGGTGAAACCACGGGGCACAGCTATTATAGTAATGATCCAAACATAAAATCACACCCGTATTCCTACATTTAGTACACCTACATTTCGCTAGTAGGTACCGAAAAAGAAGGGCGAGCTTACTGTACAAATCCAAACAGGGAGTAGGTACCTACTTAGATACTACTAAAAAATTCATGATAGAAGAACATAGTTACAGTTCCCGATTCGGACATCGAACCCAGGACTCCACACAATACAGTCGCACTGCAGTCAATTTAGAACAATAACAATTTTCTAAATTTCAATCAACTACTGAAATCTTTGAAAAAGCTACTACTTAAATCTTTGGGAGAGAATTTGAATTCCCACGCATTGTGTAACTGTAGATCCCGGAAATGCCACTTTCAAACAAATCTGTGCCTACTTACGTAAAGCATTTTCCAGTAAGTCATGACTTGTAGCAAAGATAACAATCGTGGGATAGGTCAAAGGACTTGTCCTTAGACCTATCCCCTTTCATTGACTCACAAGTAAGTACTTGTACTTACCTGTGAAATACACGGTCAGTTCATGAGGGGTCAAGTACCAGCGTGTGCCCACTGGGTAAGAAGTCTAGACCTCTTCTTGTCCATGCGACTTAATATATCACACGACTTAACTAACTATAATGGCTCGTGCAGACCTGCGCGACAGGCAGCAATATGCCTGTCGCGCCCGCGATATTGCTCTAGTCTGCGGGAGCCTTAAGTGGTATGAATAATAAAACATGAAAACCAATACTTAGGTAGGTCACATAACAAACAGTCTTTCGAAATACTCTCCTCTGAGTAATAGGGGTGACACAATCATGTTCTAAGTGCTGCAGGCCAATAATACCAATAATACGCTTCGCTAATGGAGACTCAATTGACAAGCTTTTTACTTAGATGCGGGACCCGCCAAAATAATTAAATTACTCGACTATTATGAGGGTGTAAGAATTCAGAAATGATTGTGTCAGTTAGCAATCTATTAGATAGGTACCTAGTGCCCAGTTATTGCCAGATTTCGAAAACATCACGAAAAAAAATCATGATGGATTTGAAATCTGGCATTAAAACTCGTATTTATTCCGGAAGATTTTTAAGTTTTAGGTTGTAGGTCGTTCAAACCCAGCCAGGCGCTTTACTTTGTGTAAATTATTTCATCACCACTGCTCTCAAAACGGTGAAGGAAAACATCGTGAGGAAACCGGCATGTCATAAAACCAAAAAATTCGAAGACATGTGACATCTACCAACCCGCACTGGGCCCGCGTGGTTGATTACGGTCCACTCCCTCTCACCGAGAGGAGGCCTGTGTCCCAGTAATGGGAACATTATAGGCTGATTATGCTACGAAAAAAAATCGTGATGGATTTGAAATCTGGCATTTAAAGTAGTAGGTATTGGGTATAGGTACTATCTGTATGATGTCTGTACATATTAAAAATTAAAGTCGCTTTTCGTGTCTGTCTGTGTGACCGCGTTGTTCTTGTAAACTACGCAACAAATTTTGATGTTGTCTGTCACCACCATTTAGAGAATTTATTCCGGGAGGTTTTTAAGTACTATACTATATATATATATATATATACTATTTTATAGTATATATTAGTATATATTTTATATTATATAAATATATATATTTACTATTAAACTTACTTATTGAAATAAACACGCCTTGTCAGTACGAATATTTCTGTATTTATATTCTTGCACATATACAAACTTAGTATATAGCAATATTTAACAAACCATTTAATTAGGTAGGTACTCAATATAATATCTGTATAGACTTTAGATTTCTTGAAGACAACCTTTAGATTCCGAGGCCCGAAGAGAACTAACTTAGCAAATAAGTGGCACATCAAATATTATATCATGTTTTCCATTCGGTTGTGTTAAAAAATCCAGTACTTTTACGGTAACTGTCAAATTAGATACTTTTAAACTAATTGACAAAAAAAATCATTTGAAGCAAATCACATACTTTCTATTTTATATTTAGTATTTTAAATCACTACAAATCTTATTGATATTTGGAAATCATGACAATATTTACCAAATATTGTCATGATTTCATAATATTACCAAAAATTAATTCGAGTCATAAAAAAAACCATGCGAAGCACGCTAGTAGGTATATAATTATAGTGATTATTCGCGTCAGCGTCAACATATAAATATTATCCGATTTTCGTTTTCAACGAAATATTACTTGTCTATAAAACAAACAAGATAACCTGTTGGTTTAATTATGTCTCATCCGACTGTCCGATGGACGAATGGTGGTCAGACTTGGTCTGCGTTTAGAAACTTCAAAGTAACTTTCCAAATACATATTTCTGTTCTTTGATTCTATTTTGACTAATGACTTTCGAATGACTTTTTTTGTTAGACTAGTTTTTAGTCTTGTTTTTATATGTAACCTGCAGGATTTGTGACAAAATTCTTTGATAGATTATTATTCTTTGAAATTATTCAATATTATACTACGCAGCCTGCCGGGATCTCGGGAAGGTACAAAAGGGTTACCGGGGCCCCTGACAACACAGGCAACGGAATGAATACGGGTGGGTTTTAGTCAGTAAGAGTCTGACACACCCTCCCGCTCCGCCCAGAGCGGGAGAAGTTATTTAATGATTTCCCACCCAAAAAAAAAATATATATACTACGCATAAGTATTCAACATTAAAAGTTTCATTTCATGAATAAACTCGTATAACTTTACTCGTATAGCTTTATATTGAAATTATGAAAGTAAACTGGCCGAATTACGACGAAAAAAAAAAAACATTTTTTTTTTAACATGGCGGCATTTTGTCAAACTTTTGAGCTTATTTGCCAGGATTTCTTGGTTTTCTGAAAAAAGATTTCACTGCGAGTACATGTATTTTTTCTTTTTCTCGCGACTGGTTGAAGAAATTACAATATTTATTGACTACAACGCACAACCAAATTAGGTGTAGACAAAATAACGGTTAGGTAGTTAGTTAGTTAGCATTAGGTGTAGACAAAATAACGGTTAGGTATATTATAACCAAATGACTGATTTGTGTATTCGATACACAGACGTTGGGAATCCCGAAAATTCATTTCCATTTCACGTCATCATACCTCAGCGTGATCCATCAGTCATGCAACGAATTAGACGCGCAACGAAGCATAGCGGAAATAAGAACGTTTACGCAAACATTTTTAATTGCATTTACCTTTATTTCTAGTCCAAGTAATTTAAAACAAAATGAATTCAAGTCAAATGTCTACACATAAAACCGTCTAGCCATTTTTATTGTCCGCCGCCGCCGCGTAAAAACGTAAAAAGACAAGATAAGAAAACATACATTGATTTTCTCCATAGATATCCGTGATTTTCTCAATTTTATTACGTACAGAAACGCGTTTTATAAAGTGAACAAGTCGATGTCGTAGGAATCACATTACGGTAATACGTTTATTGCCGATGGGCTTTCATTGACAAACTTTATGAATGGCTTCAAGGCGACGCGGCTAGGTGGCTAGGTGACTAGCCACTAGCCACGTTAGCCACGTGCCTCGCCCACGGATGGCTCCGCGGTTAGTGAGAGGCGGAGCGGAAGTGCCGTCCGATTTGTCCGTCCGTTGCGCTACTGTAGGCGGGTAACGAGATGCTACATGCGACAAGCTATAGCGATTTAAGGTTTTTTTCTGTTTTATCTCATATTTCAAGTAATGTTGGTTGTGTATTATTAGGAAAACAATTTCCCAAACAGCATAAAAGTGTTTGTACAAATAATAATATTATGTTATTGACATAAAAGTATGTTACATTTATATATGGACACCCTGACTGCTGCGCTTGGTTAAAGCCTGTTACAGAGGAATCGGTGTCTTCTCCCAGTAGTTTTACACAGATATTATGCAAATAGGTACCTAAAACTATCGAGTTTTTTCCTGAGAAATAAGCACAAACAACAAGCAGTTTGTATAAATTCGATTTGCTGTAGCTTTCATTTCAAAGTGCCAAATTGGTGCAATTTATATAATTAATTATTTTTAAGTTCTCTCCAGTCTATGCTTCAGACCGTAGTCCGCCCAAAGGTGTAAGTTGCATGTGATTGCGTGCCGTGACCTGCGTGGGCGCAGCGGCTATAAATCGTTGAATTATTTACACGCCTTTGACAACACCGACCATTTGAATAATGTTTCGTTAACTAATATAAATTTTATCGTGACAACATGTACTCTGTAGTCGTTATGAAATATTATCAGTATAATAGGAATAATTGTTATTGTATTAATCAATAAACACGTCACACTATTTTGCAACATAGCAATATGAATAATAGTCTTAATCATAATTAATTTCTGGTTAAAGTCGTATCGTGATTTGTAATTTTCTCATGTATCGTACCGTGAAATGTATTTCCGTTCTCTTAGTTCCATTTATAACGAGTTCTCTCCGTGAGTTGTTAAGTGATTCCAAATATAAAAATAATACAATTTTAATTGTCTATGGGATATCGACTTGACGAGCTACCGTGGAGGATTCATGAAGAGCGGTCAAGAACGGTCGTATATTGACAGGTCAATTAAGAATACAATAGTGAGTCGGTGGATGAGAGGCAAGCTGATGTAAAAACTGGATCTTGCCTCAAGTGGCCTAAGCAGTCGCTGCGGCTGCCGCGCGAGTATCAATCACAAACATTAATTTGTATAAAACGATTAATAATCTTGCCATTAAATTTTTTTTTGTTAGTAATTACGTCATTACAAATTTTATTTATGACATTCAGAACACTTCTAGGCTACGTGTTACAAATTCCCAGAAACTCAACGATCTTTGATGCATTCGCTATTATATAAAGTGCAAATGTTCCAGCTCGTATTTAAAAAAAAGCATTAGCAAAGAGCTTCAACGACGCAAAATTTATTTCTAAAAGCATCGTACTAACACAATACAACTCGGTAATGCCACCGAATTATCTGAAAATATTTTCTATTTTCCTTCAGTGGACACATTTCTATTTACTCTGCAATCTGTAATATTTCGGCTCCGTTGGAGAGAGCTGCCAATAATAACATTGGGTGTTTCTGCTCCAATAAATTCACTTATAAATGAAATACTGTCCGGTATTCAATTCAACTATTCGATCAAACTACTTTGCATATTGGTTGGCTCTCAAACGTGTATTTAAACCTTACTTCATTTAAATAACACAGTATTCGTTAAGCTTGATTTAAATAAGTAATTTGCCCTTAATTCGAGCAATATCGTTTTGTTTATTATATTTGTGGATGTAAGACATCGTTGTCATTAAAGATATTTACGAAATGTGTCGCTAAACGATTGCCTCATGTTTTGTACGTACTTATTTGACATAAAATACCGCATACACTTAACTTTTACAACTGGTGAGTGGCGTGGGCGGGCCGGTACTTTTCATTCATACTTTATCACGATCAATGAATGAACTACCAAATAAAACGTTTATTGGTCGTCATTTACATTTATTTCCATAATATTATGTGTCTTCTAATGCATTATGCTGCTCGAGGCTTTAAAGGGTATATAGTATAACTAGATGCGCTCCGCGGTTTCACCGTCATAAGTTTTGACCCCGTGGGTATATCGGGATAAAAAGTCCTATGTGTTATTCCTGGTTATAAACTATCTGTGTGTCAAATTTCATCCAAATCCGTTCGGTAATTTTTGCGTGAAAGAGTAACAAACATCCATCCATTCATCCATCCATCCTTACAAACTTTCGCATTTATAATATTAAGGCCCTGACAAGACCCAATTGACCAAAATAGGCTTCTCTTAAGAAAAAAAATTGCCAAATCTGTATAGTTTGTGGTAGCGGAAAAAATATACGTTAATTTTGAACATATTTCCCATAACTTGGTTGTTACCAAAACACGTTTTGAAAAAAAATCTCGATACAAACTAAAGTTAAATTAACCTCTTACCTTGAGTTTTAATCCAAAATATCTGGATTAAATATCAACATACGTTACGTATTTAATTAATAACAAGAACGTCTTATTTGATTGCAGAACTTGGTTGTTTTTTATTTTCGATTACTCAACTCAATTTTGAGTAAATAGATAATTGCTTCATATTTTGCAATAAATTACAAGCGTTGTGTCATCCCGCTTCTCTTTCTTTTCTATGCAATCTGACAGTGACCGCGGCTTAGGTGTTGTCAGCGTCTTAAGTAGGATTTTCAACGTTTTAAAGGGTCAAATTAACAGACGTGATGGTATCTAAACACAATTCTTAACATACATAAATAAAAGCTTTAGTTTGATTTTTTTTGCGGTCAGCAAAAAAATGCTGTTACTTTTTTAAGTTTGTTACTTGAAGTATGAGTTGAGAAATCTGTTTTCTTTAGAAAGGAAAAAAGAAAGAAAATACTTTTGTTTAAAAAACACAAAAAACAAAAAAGATCGTGTTTAGATATCGATACGTTAACAAACATCCATTCATACATACATACTCAGAAACTTTCGCGTTTATAATATTAGTAGGATTTACTAGCTAATGCAACTATGATGTGGCCTATTTACGTACAATACATATTATTAGATAGTCCAAACACATTTAATGAAAAATGTGTTTGGACTATCTAATAACAGCAAAAGATGACGTCATGCAACATCACAACAACAAGAGTTCAACGAACATTCTTCATAGACAAGATGGCGATTATATTCATGTCTAATGGAAATTTCGAAATTGACTAATAGCATTAATTTGACGATGGTGTGGACAATGAATTAGTCTCTATCCGGTCGTTAAGCAGGACATCCAGAGGGCTTTATATGTTTAACAGAACAATTGCTACAATTGGCGTGTCGTAAAATTATGACAAGAAATCTTCAACAGACAGACGCAATTATGAAAAAGTAGAATTATATTCAATTAGTGACCGCTATGTGGGATGAGGCTTCCTTGATTTTCTCGCTCATTTCTAATGGGGTATTCAATTGCTACGAATTATTCCTAATGACAGTTGTTGTCTGTGGAAGCTATTTGAATTATGAAGGGCTTCTGATTGCTTTTTTCGTGGTTTTTAATGCAAACTAATTCAGCTTTTGAAAATCGAAGATTGTCTTTGGTCTTCGTTAGCTTACCATAGAGTTAACGTACCCCCTATATCGTATGTCTCTACTTTTATTTATTTAATTGCTTTGCTTACTCATAAGTTATAACACCGTGTTATGTTTGCTGTAGTGTCGCGTGAAGATTGCTTAATTAAGTTCACGTTATCAACCCACATGAATTTCCTATTAAGGCAGATAATGCGATTAGCTTTTGAACCCACTTGTTTATTTAACTGCTTAATTGCATGATGAGATTTTAATTACTTTAGTACTTATGTTATGTAATGCTCTGATAACAAAACTATAAATAGGTATAAGGTCATTAGATAATTTTATTATAACACAGACTTCTCTTTCTAACTAAATTATTACATATTACTTTTTATTTGTCCGCCTCCGCCATCTTTTGGCATGAAGAGGCAAGATGGCGACCTGAAGTTGACGTTGACGGCGCATTTGCGAATGACATCGATTGCAATCAGTGTCAAGCATGTCGGAGCGTCGTCCACCAACTTCATACTGATAGATTTTCTTCGCATGTCGCGCGCCTTAGATAAGTGCCATAAAAATGCATTTAAATTTTACATTTTCAAATTTCGCGCGTAGTTTGACGAAAACGCTGGACGCAGTGGATGCCATGTTGTTCTGTGGTCATGACGTCACTTGGCTATGTAAACAAATGTGCTGATCTATTATCTAACTATCAGTTGACAGTTGACACGTTTCAGTTTACATAGCCGTATGACGTAATAATATGGCGGCTACTATTTCATGGAGTTTTTATAACAGATTAGAAAAACTGAAAACGTTAAATTGAATTTTAAAATTTATTTTATTATTTTATGAACTAAAACAAACATTTTCCGACTCCTTTTTGCCTAAACTATCTCAATAAAATATTTATAGATTTTTCTCGTATATAGTAAAATACCCTATTGTAACAATTATTCGCCAAATAAATGTCGTTTTACTGGAAAAATAAATCAATTCATTGAAGTACAACCGAACCCAAATTACGAACGGTAAGAGGAGGCAGCAGCCCTCATCCTGACTTCCTGAATCGAGTATTAAAATTCAACATAATATTATTCAACCCGTACCCTACAGACCCATTAGTGGCAAAGGCATTTCCTCGTTCTTCCATTTCTCATTTGAGATTACTTTGCTATTGTGATCTAGGTAATCTTTCATGAAAAAGTCTAGCTAGTCAATCTTCGCCTGAGCCTTCGTCGTCTTTACAATTAAATGCTTCCAATATAAATCGATGTCCAATATCTATAATGAAGCAATTACTTACATTAGGATGTTAAGATGTCGTCCCTTCTTGATGACATCTTAACATCCTAATGAATTCTGTGCGTCAAATGAGGGTACTTGACAATCTCTGACGCGTCACTTCCGCTTCACTAATTACGTTTGTAATGAAAATCTACTCAAGTTCACGACGATCTGAGTGTCCGGACATTCCAATGTAAAAATCAAACTCTCTTGGAGTTTTTTAAGAGACGAATAGGTATCTGGCCCTAATTAATTGGAAGTCGTAATGTTAGTTATTTATTAAGTATCTGTTCATAATGAGATAGTTAGTGATGGCCCAGGTACCTAAAATGTGTATTTTTCAAATTTATATTTGAGTTGTGCGGTTAGTCAATGAATGAATTAATTAAGTTTAAAGATAACTTAAGGAAGTACTTAGCTGGTCTTTAAAATTAATTAATTCATTGATTGACTAATCGCTATAGAAAACTTCGCAAACCTTTACTGTCAGAAATTGCTAACGCCTACTGCTTCCTTGAAAATAAAATCCGCATTTCACAGTACTTAAGGCTGGATTTTTAAAAGAAATGAATTTTCTATCATCAACAATGCTGGTGGCATTGTTGATGATAGAAAATTCATTTCTTTTAAAACTTGACATTCAAAATCACCAGTGATGTTTGATCATCGCGTCGTATTTGACCCGCGAGTGTGCACTGTGCGCGTGCACCCACGACCTTAGGGAAGGGCCGCTAAGCGTCGCCCCACGCAACGCTAGTGTCTTGCGAAATGATTCGTGGTAACTAAACGTTTCTCATGCATACAACCTCAAGGTATTCGGAATTCGTTGGCCATGTTGATACTAACGTTGATATCGTAAATAAAATTGAAGATTTATTCTTGACAGGCTTGTTTGTTTATTTATAGATAGTAGTTTGCTTCGTTTAGTTTGGATTTACAGTGATTAATGCATGAGTCCGTCATTTGATTCCCAGTAAAGTAAAGATGGTAACAAAATTTAGCATTGGTTCTGCGCAATTTTATTCTGCCCTACACAATGTTGTGCCAAATTAGCGGAGAATATCCCGGGAATATGCATGTATTTTTTTTCACTATATCCATAATAGACAGGAATATATAAATACTACTTCTTGCTCAAAAAAAAATATAAAAATCCAACAATTCAAACGACCTTTTCTGTCGCGGGCATGATGTGACGTCATTTGCCACAAAACTTTATTTACATCTGTTTGTAGCCCCAAATCGTATAAATTAAATTATTTGTTGTGCTTTCTTCAAACAGAAATTGTACTTACCTTAGTGAGATTTCAAGCACTTTGCTAAGAATTGATTTTTATTAAGATAGTTTCTTTCGTCACTTCCGGCATTGTCGAAGACGACGAGTTTTGTGTTTGCGTTCCGTTCCACCAAAACAAACGCAACATAAATGAATGAATTGTAAAATAAGTAGGTAATGCATTAAAAAAATGTAAAAAGAATAGGAATTTGTTTCTTGACTCCTTCACAATGTATAGGTATTTAAATAATGGATAAGTTTTGAATTACTTCCATATTCCCTATTCGACACGTACGGTGTTATCCCAGACATAGACACTCGATGTGACAATGCAACATAGCGCGGATGCGCGGCCATCATGCGCAAGAGATGTGCATCTCTGCTATCGCCATGTTCGCGCCAGCCCCAACACCATTCTTAAAACGTTGGCTGATAGGTGGTACTCTCCGATCTTGGGGAGGTGGATACGACTGCACGCGGTCAAGTAGACATTCCCCAGGATCGGCGTGCCTCACGCAGCTTAGAATAAATGTTACTAACACTAGTTTATAAGTTTGCATTGTTACTAAGAAATATAGAAGTGATTCTGAAATAAATGTTTATTTATTTATAGGTACCAGAAGGCAACAGAAGTACCTAAGCGGTAATACCTACTTTTATTTTTAATCTAAAAGAAAATCTTCGTTGCTATTAAAAATAATTTGTTTCTTTTTTTTTAAGAATGTACAGCACTGTTATGCAGAAATACGAGAAGCTTTAAACATCAAGAATGAGTAAATGTCAAAGAGTGAAGCTCGGAAATTAAAGAATGCGAACATTTCTCCCGAGTCCCGTTAGTATCAATACGGATGCAATATACAAGGTTTAACAGACACCATCAATGATTATATTCAAAGAAAATTATGATCTCTCTAACGGTCTCTCTCTCTCTCAAAAATCTCGACACGTTCAATCAAATCAAATTCAATCAATATAAGCTGATTCACGTATAAATTATGGAATTAAAGAAGAATAACAGACTCGTTACGCGTTACTGCTTTCCAACTTGAAATGTGTCTAAACAAAGTCAACACGGAAAATGTACACTTTCATTAAGCTATTGGGATCCTGCCGTTTTGCCGAAAAGATTTTGCCAAAATTTGACTACCCAAACAAATTTAAGCAACCTTTTTCTTATACCAATGCAATGTTTGGAATGATTTTATTACGCACATTTTCATTTGGTCAAATTTTTACTTGGCAGAATATTATCAAGGATAATGTCATTTGGGCATTTGGTCATTAATCAAATGATTTATTACAGCAAACAATCTTTAGACAATAAACGTTAGAGAATGTGTTGTGTGAATGAGATGTGCTTGAATTTGTCTGAAACAAGTCAAATTTATGGTTACTTATGGAACTAGTTAGAGTAGGTTAATTATTTTAAATAATGGTTAGGTTAGGTTAGGTTAAAACTGTGACCTCCTACGCACGAGCCGAGCGAGCGAAGCGAGCGGTGCCGCGGCAGCGGCCGGCGAGTGCCAGAAACGAATAGATTATATAGAAAAAAATATGGAAAAAAATAAATTATTTTTAGCAGGCTATCGAGACCCGAACTAGTTTGACGAAGTATAAATTTTATTTTGCGTAAAATTAATAAATGTAATAATAAATGAATTCCAACTGAAATATTTGACTACATAAAAATTGGTAAATGTACTAGTTGGTAAACAATTTATTGTTTAAACGTTCACTTGCCAAACAATAGGTTTGCGTTACAATTATTTGTGAAAAGATTATTTGCTAAGTAATAATTTGGCAAATGAAATTATGCGGAAAATTGTTTGGGAAGTGATAATTTGGCAGTTTCTTTTCGATGAAACAAGAGAGACCCCATTAAGTTACTAGCTTTTGCCTGTGGTTTCGCCCGCGTGGATGTCGGAAAATATCCCACGGGAACGTACTACCCGGATTAAACGTACCCTATGTATTTAATCCAGGTTATAAACTATCTGTGTGCCATATTTCATCCAAATACGTTCAGCCGTTTTTGCGCCAATTCGAAACATATATCCAGACAGACAAACAGACAAACGCACAAAAATTCTAAAAACGATATTTTCGCAATCAGACTCGTTCACCCCTCGTAGCAATTACTTTTATTCCAAAATATTCTATCTACAGTTTTGACTTCGTTACTATTTTATTATATGTCTATACATAATTTTGTATTAAATCTATATTTAATACAAAATTTACTATTCATATTTACTATATTAATAATATTTTTCTTTATTTTCTTTGAAGAAAGAAAGAAAAATATTTTATTTGTGACACGCACAAGAAATACAAAAAGTAAAAAATATCTGCCTAATGCGTATCAGACCACGTACAATTGAAAAACATGTTCTTCCATACATCGATATACATATGCCACGGTCAATTCTCCAACTGCAAATTTAAGTTGGTCGACTATTACTCGTTAACTTGTAAAGCCCACTTAGCTGTGATAGTTTTCTTTTAATTTAATTATATGTACTACTGGCACGATTTTTTTTCACATCTCCATAAATAACAATTTAGCTGGCACCCCTGTCAGCTAAATTGTTATTCAATAATTAATATTTAATTTTAATTTGTTTATTTAGTGCTAACTTTTGTTAGAGTCCAGTGTGTCCCCCCGGACACACTGGACTCTAATAAAAGTTAGCACTTTAGTGCTTAATATTACGCAAACGGATCTTTGAATAGAAAAGTGGTGTTCGCAGACCCGCAATATTCTTAAACGGCCTATCCAACGATACCCCTCCACACCACGATATACCGAGGACGAAAAAAAACACGACGACGGGATAGACGAGAAAAAAAATATCATCCCTACATGCAAGGGAGGTACCCTAATTTTTTTTGCACCTTGTCGGCGTGCTATGCCAAATTACAGCTTTCTAGTACTAAGCGTCTCTGAGCTACAGCGGAGACATACAGACAGACTGACAGACGGACATGGTGAAACTGTAACATATTTGTTCGAATAAACAAAATTAAAAAAAAATCAAATCCTGAAAAGCAAAACAATCCAAAGCTGGGTGTTTAGTTCTACATCCTGGCTGATATATAATTTAATAGTTACGGCTAACTTTTACGAGCTTTACCTTTCATAAGCTTAGCATTATTTGCACTTAAACAGCAGTATTGTGGATGTAAAGATATAAAACGCAGTACCTACCTACATTGTTAGCAAACACTTGAGTGCCTAGAGGGAAAGGTCAAGGCGTCCCACACCGCAGTGTCAAGAGATGATAATCACTCTCGGCACGGTGGGCCTGCCCTAAGCTGGATAATTAGCGGGTGTTCACACACCTGGCCGCTTTCCCTCCGTGCTGCAACGCCGCGAGAAAGTTACCCAGTAGAATGCAAACAACCTTTAGTTACACGTTATGCACGCGCGAGCGACCTTTTAACATCTCAATAAGTGCAGAACTCAATAGGTATTCAGAAGGATTCGTGTCAGTACTAATTTGAATGTCCGATGTGGCGCTTCCAGTAAGTTACTTTGTAAGTCAAGTGTCATTGTGTATCTTGTATACACCTAGGTATCTGTATACAGTTCGTTTTGAAAAGCATATGAATTATTCTGTAAGTCCTCTTCGGATATTCAGGATAGGCATAATTTGTCATCCGCTCTGTATTCACCACTTCATGTACCGGATTTTTCAAGTTTTTAAAATTAAGAAACCCTCATCTCATCTGCCTTTTCCCAACTATGTTGGAGTCGGCTTCCCGTCTTACCGGATAAAGCTGTATACCAGTATCTTACATCGACATCGAGCGACTGCCTATCTGACCTCCACAACCCAGTTACTGGGTAACAGGATACCCCTTGGTAGAATTAAGAAACCCTATGATTAAGTTAAATGAAGATACATAACATACATACATAATCAGCCTATGATGTTCCCACTGCTGGGACACAGGCCTCCTCTCTGTGAGAGGGAGCGGGCCGTAATCCACCACGCGGGCCCAGTGCGGGTTGGTAGAAGATATCAAATGTCTTCGAATTTTTGGTTCTAGGAAATACAACGATCAAAAAATACTCGAAACTGATAGTGCCCGTTTTCTGGGACTTCACTTGGATAGTCACCTAAACTGGAAATGCCATATAGAAACCGTATGTAAAAAACTAAACCAGTATTCCTATGCACTTCATAACCTTGCAAAAATATGTAACGAGGCTGTAGTTTTAATAGCATACAAAGCTTATATTCCATCATTGTTGCGCTTTGGAATAATGTATTGGGGAAACTCCACTGACAAAGAACTTGCTTTCAAAGCCCAGAAGAAGTGTATACGTAGTATGTTTAAGCTGAAAACGACTGACAGTTGTAAACCATTATTTAATAAATATAAACTATTGACTTTGCCATGTATGTACATATACGAGACAGCAGTATTCGTTAGATTGAACTTGCATTTGTTCCAAACGCTCAGATCAAAGCGACGCAATGATATATGTGCTATTCCACACAGAACTAAGCTCTATTCGAAAAGCTTTTTGGGAATGGGTCCCAAATTGTACAATAAGCTACCCATTACAATAAAAGATGTTGGCGGCATACAGCATTTCAAAAAGGCTCTTCTAAATTTATTAGTCGCAAAAACATACTATACAGTCAATGAGTTCTTAGAAGATGTATTTTAATTTCTTGACATTTCATTATTTTATTGTTATTTTAATCCATTTATTTGTAATTAATTGACATTGACATAATATTATAATTGAAAATTGACATATTAAGAAATTGACATAGTATGTAATAATCAGTAATTGAAAATTGACATATTAATATAATTAGAAATTGACATGGTAATAATTAGTAATTGAAAATTTACATAGTAATAATTAGTAATTGAAAATTGACATATTAATTAATTAGAGATTGACATAGTAATAATTCGTAATTGTAATTAGAATATTTTAGAATTAAAATGAGAATATTTGTACGCCGCTGACGGCAAGACATAGCGATAATTTTAAGAGCACTAACATCTGCATATATGTATTTTTTTTTTTCACCTATGATCTACAAATAAAGTGATTTGATTTGATTTGATTTGATTTGATTTGAGGACATGCCGGTTTCCTCACGATGTTTTCCTTCACCGTTTTGAGAAATGAAATGAAATGAAATAAAATGAAATGAAAATAAAATAAAATGAAATGAAATTGTTTATTCTGTAAATAGGATATGAGAATCACTTTTACACGTCATATTAAAAAATAAGCTAGATGGAGTCGACATTTCCTATCTGACTACCCCTGAGAAGAAATTGTGAAACAAACTCAAGGGTCAAAGTCTCTTTTAAAGTCCACACATAATCTTGGTCAGATCATGTGAGGACCATGTAGATCTATGTCTGAAATGGTCTTTTGAGGAAAGAACCACACAAATTTGAGTGGACCTGTCCAGTCAGTGCAAGCATTTGTCAGTAATCGTGTAGCTCAACTCAAAACTTAAGGAGCTCAACGACTCGACGAACAATACCAAGGAAAAGACAATTGGGTTGGCCGCATAAAGAACTCAAAATGCCAGACCATCATTAAAACTAAGAGAAAAAAAAAAAAACAAGAAATAAATAAAAATGACCCACATAGTGCTCACATTCACAATAATTAAAGTAATATAATACTTTTCAAGGTACATAAATATTCACTTAAGAGGGCAGTGGTGATGAAATAATTTACAAAGAGTAAAGTGCCAGTCAGGGTTCGAAACTACGACCTACAACACGTAAGTCGCGGCCGTTACCCCTGGGCCACCACTGCTCTCAAATGAAGATAGAAAAGAAATTTTTGAATTTCACGCACTGAATGCCAAATTCACTCAATGACAGATACTCTTTCATTCATAAACGGTTTCCCATGGAAATCGACACTATTGTTTGTAACGGGTAATAAAAAGATAAAACGCGTGGTTATCAAATATCTTACGTTCCGCTACGAGGCGGTAGAAAGGTGAACTAGAGGTGTATAGACAACATAACTTGGTAACGTACACCCGTACACCGGCTGAACGAGACGACAACGAGGTCACAGACTCGCAAGTAAAGATGCTCCTTACTGCACCGTTAGGGTTGCCCGATGTCTATCATATTCTGCTGAAATAACCGTTGGCAATACAATGTGGTTTACTGAGATTGATGTGGAAAGTTATGCGTATGATTATGATGTGCGATTTTTTGTGTCGGTAAACATTTTATTAAGTATCGATGTAGCTGTTCTTGTGGCCAGATTAGAATACAAAGAAGCAGCCGCTTTAGATTTATCGATCGTTGTCAAGCTATAATTTATTGTTCGGAAAGTGTATGTTTAAGTAGGCAAAGGGGATTAGCTCAGACATGGCTTTGGCACTGACTAATACGTTTAATTACTGGTGTTTTATGACCAAACTTTGCTTATAAAACCTCTCAGTATTTATAGCACCATCGGAGCAAAGATTTAATAATGTTAAATTAGCTATAAAAGCCTCATAAATTACGACACAGCGGAATTGGTAATTATCAACACTAGCTGGAAAATTTATCTAGACACAGGCAAGAAGTATGACTGACATATTTCATCGTAGCTGTAATTAAAGACAACATTCTAAGAGTTATGCCTGTTTTGTTTAAGGAATTACGAATACCTGTGTGGTGAAATACTTGCCTACAGACGTTTCTTGAATTAAGTTACGAGGGGTTTTTAAAGAGTGACAAGGATTTAGCAGCATGTTGTGTAGGTAAAGACGAGAAATATATATAATAATAATAATATATATATATATTCATGACCTTTCCAACTTTAAGCAATAATAGGTAGGTAGAGCTCTTTGAATGTCCGACGTGGCGTTTCCAGTAAGTTACTTTGTAAGTCAAGTGTCATTGTTTATCTTGTATACACCTATCTGTATACAGTTGATATCGAAAAGCATTTATGAATTATGGTCTGTAACAAGTCCTATTCGGGTATTCAGGATAGCCAGAATTGCCTATCTGACGGACAGGGCCGTCATCTACCCCGGTCACCAGGGAGTGTGGAACCGGCAAGATATGTCGTGCGGTGTCCCACAGGGATCGGTCCTGGGGCCGCATCTGTGGGACATCGGATACGACTGGGTGCTGCCTCCTTGCCGGATTGCTGCCATGGGATCTGGAGGCAAAAGTCCTCGCGCACGTATGGGAGTGGCGCGAGGAGGCGAAACGCCGGGGCATAACTCCGCTGCCGCGAGAAATCGCGATACAGCGAAAAGAGTTCCGGCGGGATCTCATGGCGACGTGGAGAGTACGGTTATCGCAACCCAGTGCTGGGCACGCCACGATTGCGGCGATAAGTCCCCTCTTTGAGGAGTGGCTAGAGAGGCGCCACGGCGTCCTCACCTTCCGCCTGACGCAGGTCCTCACCGGACACGGCAGCTTCGGGAGGTTCCTGTGTCGGATAAGGCGGGAGGAAACGCCCGGGTGTCACCACTGTGTGGATCGCCCGGAGGACACGATGAAGCATACGGTGGAGGTCTGCCCAGCTTGGGCAGAGCACCGCCGTGTCCTTGTGGAGGCGAACGGCGGCAGAGATCTCTCGCGTCCGGCCCTGGTTCAGGCCATGGTACGGAGCGAGAGGGCATGGCCAGCCGTCACCTCATTCTGCGAAGCAGTAATGCTCGCGAAGAAGGAGGCTGGACGGTTGAGGGAAAGCCATGTTTCGCGCCCTCTCGCCCCTAGCCGCCGCAGGAGACGCCCTGGGCTTCGGGAATCCCGGGCGGATTTCCGGCCACCGTAGGCGCGGGCTTGCGGACGGTGAGCAATGGGTAGCTCACCGTCCGGTAAGGACCAGGCCCGGGTCAACGGCGCGTTGTATTCCACGCGCGCCTCAAAGAGATGTTGTCAGCACAAAAGTAGGGGTCCACTAGGGCCGATGCCTGCCGGGGTCGCGGGAAGGTACTAATGGGTCACCGAGGCCCCCGCAACACAGGCAACAGGAAGGGATACGGGTGGGTTTTAGTCAGTAAGAGCCTGACATACCCTCCCGCTCCACCCAGAGCGGGAGAAGTTATTTTATGATTTCCCATCCAAAAAAAAAAAGAAAAAGGGTAGCCAGAATTAAGGTGGATCCGCAGTGATAGCCCGCGAAGTTCAAATTTTCTTGCGTTTTTTGCAATTTGCAGGTAAGTGTCAAGTTGTATCTTGATCAAAATATGATTCCCGAACATAATAAATAGGTATTTACAGAATTATAATCATTAGAATCATTAATACATCTCTTTTAGTTAGATTTGTTCCATAAGATTCAAGATTCCTTTTTATCGAGAAAGAGTGATTCGCCCAATTGTTCGGAGTGTAATAAGGTAGAAGATACCACTCATATTTTAGCGGAATGTTTTCGGAACGAGGCTGAGAGGACCAACTATTTCATAGAAAACTGTTTTAATTATATTAATGTTGACATGTAAAATAGTATCTTGGCTGCTCCCTTGTCGAGAACAGCCAAAAAATTATACAAAATTGTACATCTAGGTATTAAGCGCAGGTAGAAAGACACAGAATGCCCCTATGAGGGTGACGTGGTCATACTGATCAAACCATCTATAAACTAATAAAGATAAAAAAAAACTCAAGAGTCACAGAAGTAGTTACAAGACATATCAGTTCCATATCTGGACCAACCAGGGCCAATTCAATATGACAGCTTAATGATTCCTTACTTCGAAATCACGTCAATTCCTTATCAAATCACGACATCAGTCCTATTATCGTATTCTCTATGACACAATTAACGAAACCGCGCGAAATGAATGCGAAATTGGTGTGGTTTGAACTGTCACAATACCACGCTTGACAACCGTACGGAATTCTTATAGTTTCAATTAGAGGAAGATTGTGTTCGGGTAAAATTCAGCAATACTTATATTGAAGAAGGTAACAATCGTTTTTCGTATATATACATGCACAAGGGACATTGTAAGGCCATGTTTTATGTTCATATTTATGTGCTATTGTCGAAAATGCTTTCTGATATATTTATTGGTTGATGACATGGTTGACTAACAGCCCGAAATCGGACGACAACATACATTTTTCGTACTGAAATAAAAGTAAATATGTACAAATAAATCACCTATATTGATGTATTTGTCTATGAAACTCCAACTAGTATTTTTTTTTATAAAAATGGTGAAGGTGGCAAATGATAATACTTACGATTATTCCTAAATAACCACCATATTGGACCATTGTTGGTAATATATTATTTCAAAATCTACAAGAACTCTCAAAACAGGCGTAAGTAGATACGTTCAAAAGCTTTATTCTTAATAAAATTTAATACTGCTGTAAAATAAACATTTTAAATTTAATGTCATAAATAATAATAACATAAAATCAAAAAAAAAGATACCTTAGGAGTAATTGATGTTCAAAATGGAGTATATGCAATTACTAGGCTTAGGGTCAAATACTGTCAAACAAAACTTCAAAACGCACGCGTGATATCATAATGTGCCATAGACAGTTTGTCTTGGAGCATACAGAATATGACACTTGGATTCCTTGCCGTTACATGGGTTTCTACAAGACACGATATTGACGTGGTTTGCAGATGCAGACATAAGGAATCATAATTAACATACAGAATTGGGGCCCAGAGCTTTTGACCCTGTCACAAAGCAGTTTCCTATCCGTCATTCATCTTCGCCCTTTTACCTACATATGTCAGGCATTATTTCTGCATACGTTCTTATTTACAAAACGACCATATATTACACTACACTAGAGACACGCCCCTGTTTCGCACGGTTTTTACGACTTGAAAAATCTTCGAGAATGAATTCTCGCATCAAAGTCTGTTCTGTTGCGTATTTTAGAAGAACAACGCGAACACACAGACGGATACGAAGAAGGGCTTTATTTTATACCTAATATTATGTATAGATATGTAATCACAGCCCTACACAACTAGGATGCGAGGTACCTACTCGGTCGGCACTGGCAGACGGAGCGGCGCGCCACAAACTAGCAATTTTATCGTACGCCGACCAGCGCAGGCGCAAGCACAGCGACGCTATATTCATTTACTTTACCTCATTGTTTGCTAATACACGTGCTAACGTATTCGGGACCTTAGCTGTAGGATAAGATTTCTAAAGGTCACTGTCAGATTGCATAGAAAAGAAAGAATAGCGCGATGACACAACGCTTGTAATTTATTGCAAAATATGAAGAAATTATCTATTTACTCAAGATTGAGTTGAGTAATCGAAAATAAAAAACAACCAAGTTCTGCCTTCAAATAAAACGTTATTGTTATTAATTAAATACGTAACGTATGTTGATATTTAATACAGATATTTTGGATTAGAACTCAAGGTAAGAGGTTAGTTTAACTTTAGTTTGTATTGAGATTTATTTTAAAAACGTATTTTGGTAACAACCAAGTTCTGGGAAATATGTTCAAAATTAACATATATTTTTTCCGCTACCACACACTATACAGATTTGGTATTTTTTTTTTCTTAAGCTAAGCCTGTCAGTGCCTTAAATAGAAACTAAGTACATAGTGCATGATATCAAATTACAACATAGTTGAATATTCCGTGAAGTACGCTAGGCCGATGATAATTCAATCAGCGAAACCTAATAGGAGGGACAAACAACTGCGGCTTCAGTAAACATAATAAAATAACGGCATTAAAGTGGTTTGATGGGAACACGGATTTATTCAAACATGCCGACGATTTTACTAGACATTCCTTCAACCTCTCTCGAATCATTATTAATGGCTTTAACAAACTTACTAACAATACAATGATACTCAACACGTACGCCTAAAAAACCTAATTAGAAATTGCACGGGCTATTTAAAAGCTAGCCTATGAATATATTTATATATATTTTTATTTTATTTAATTTTGCGAAGTCGGGGGACCTTTAAATAACTGTTCCAAGAAACTGTCCCCGACTGCAATGAACAAATTGGTATTCAGTAGTTCGATTTTTGTATTTAACTTTTTAAACAAGGCAGGCGTTTTTTTATTTTTTTAAATTATTTTAATTTTATTTTATACCTTTTAGTGATAACACTTTTTTTTTTTAATAAGTTTTTCTATGGGATATTGAATAGTATCCACTTAACTTCTTTTGTTATGTTATTTATTAGTGAACGAATGCATATTGAATACTATTGTTACGTATTTTGGCCATGTACTAAGCAAGCTCTAGACGATGATAGTATAAGTAGTAAAATAAAAACATATAAAAAGTTTTTTTTCATGAACCATGGCTCCTCCAATATATTGTTTAAATTTTCACCTCAATCCTATGTTACCCGGGATAACGCAACGCTTCTAACGATACCACATACATTGATATCGGTTAAGCGGTTTAGAAGTTATGGTGAAATAAAGAAACTCACAAACATACATGAACCCTGAAAACATAACACTCCTTTTTTTGGGCAGTCGTGTAAAAATAAACCACTGTGCACTGTGACAGACGGACAAGAAAGTCAGTTTTGTTTTCCTTTATAGGTCGGAACGCTAAAATTAGAGACGAACTTAAATTAAGAACTCCTCTTATCAACATTCAAGTCTTGTATTAAAAACAAAACACAATCGGAACCGTTAATCACACCTATAAAATATTATCACCATGTCTCACAATTTCCATTCTGTGTCGGTAGGCTGTTAAACAAGCCATGATGTTCCGCAGGTTTCCTAGACAGTTCGGCGCTGCGCCCACGCATCCACGCACACTCGCTAATACACTATTTATATCTATTATTTATTGGCTCCATTCCATCAACATGTCTGTGTGAAAAGAATTAATGATTGCGGTAAAAGATATAAAACAAATTAAAACTTTAATAACGATGGAGTCTGTTTTGGGACTGAACTTGACGGACAAACAAATTTAGAAGAGGAAATAAAAATAAACCTTAATATACTGGGTGAAGAGGACAAGGCTGCTACATAAATCTCTCGTCACCCGAAATGGCAGCAAGAAATACTTGAATCTTCAACAAATACGTCGATTACGATCGCCATTTATATATATTAGGCCGCCGACACTGATTTCTTATTCAGTCTCTGAAAAGCCACCATTACCATAGATTTAGAGCACTACCGTAGTATCCACAGTTTTATACTGTTATAATATATTGAACCATGCAGCATTATATTCAAAGTGGTACAAAGTCCTATAGGAAGCCTTGAATTAATGCGACTCTCGGTCGCTAATGTAGCCATAGCGTACTTTGTTCAAGTGTTATTAGATACCTGTAATATTGTAAGGTTATCTGCGTCATCGACACGAGATACTCCATGGTGGTATCATACATTTAAGATATAGATATTGTAGTTTACGGATTTCTATATTCGAATTCAGGTTTCCCCAAACTTTTTTAGATATCTATCAACTCTGGGGGAATCTAGAGTTACTGTGTTTTCGACCAATATCTTATTGTATCTTGTATGATAATAGTGATCTAATATCAAACACAAATAATGTAAAAAAAATATTGGTAAGTACAATTTCTTACTTGGGTCGAAGAACGAATGGATGGCCCTACAATCGTTTTTTTTTTTCACGAGAAAAAACGAACGAATTTGTTTGGAATCAAGATGCACGGGTGTAAGAATTCGTAATAAAAAGCGATGAAGGGCGTCTTCTAACAATCGCCGAAAACGCATAACTGTGAAATGTTCCATTTTAGTTATAAGCTACGGGTAAAGCCTGAATAACGAGAGCGTGAATTTAAACCTTACCCTCTGTCTAGCCTATTGTGGTGGACTCATCCTAGCATATTTATTTAGCTTAGTTAGAAGCGTAACAGGAATCCAAACACAAAATTATTCGCTGAAATGCCAAGAAAATTTACGACGAGATAATTCGGGAGAACAATCGTGTTTCCTTCTTGAATAAACTAATTTGGCTGAATAAACAGCTAAACAAGGCCGGTGTTAGCAAGTTCTACATCCAAGTAACACAATGGGGTGTGGCTGTGGCAGCCTGCACGTTGCCCTGCAGGCTCTGATAATAAAACCTCTTTATTGTGTTTAACTTTGTACACTCAGTTACTTTCTTGCAGCTCTGGCGATTTAAAAGCGACTCGTGCACTTGGAGACTTGTGTAATTAAATGAGCAGTTACCTAGAGAAGACGCTAACTGTTACACAGAGGGACTCGTTCAACAGATAATGCACGCAGTAAATGTTAGTAGGTACAACATTACACATGAACCGACAATGTGTTCCATTCTGTACAATAAAAAGTAATTCTTGGCCGTCTGCACTGTAGGTATGTATGGGCGGGATCATTTCAGTAACCACATCTTGTTAACTAGTTAGATTGGACTCATTTTGAAAGGTTACCATAGTCGGCTTGTCTTAGGCCTGTATTAATTAATAAATCACTTCAATTTGGAAGTTAGAATTTTACTATCTCCGGAGACTATGAATTATTAATTTGCCAAAAGTACAACATTCTGACAAAGTTAACATTTGCTACAGTTACGCGAGGAATTCCAACTAAATGAAAGTGATAATAAACTGAAACAATAATACCTACCACAGAAGTTAATTAAGAAACTAAGTTAATAGTCCCTGCCGTAAAGGCAAACCACCGCAAATTGCTTGTTTAGACAGATTGCTAAACATAGGTATCCTAACTTAGTACCTATTAGTTTGAATTACCAAGTTACAGCTAAGTTCAATCAAGGCTTTGCGCCGGAGTTGTGAAGTTTCAACAAGGGGCCGTTACTTGCAGCTGCTAATCTCTATATTCATTACAGTATTGTTGGCAGCGAGCTCAACGCATTCCGTTTTACGTAAGCGTCCTTTGAAGTGTCATTTCACGGTAAAATTGGTTGCGTTATTTGCAGCGACACTTTTCTTTTTATTTAAATTTCAGGATTGTATTGATTTGGTTGCGATATCTGCCAAGTTGTGCCTAAAGTTGTGTTGTGTCGACGTCGGGAGTAATGTAGTGTAAATAAATTGTGTTATTGGATTGGTACGCCGAATCGCTGTAATGACGTTTCAAGTTACAGGAATTAAAAGTTACGCGTAGGTACCTAAATATCTAGAGGGTTCAGAGTTAAAACTTTGACCAAATTGAGTAGAAACAAGATGCAGTTAAGCAAGCGCAAGACGAATAGTAGTAGAAAGAGTGGCCGAGCAATCAGCGACAATTTGCACTCCCACACTTCTCGACTTTCAAATCTGGACGGAAGAGGCAATATAAGTGATTAGGCTCTATCACCGGCCACACGTTGTGTCAGCCGTGCCCGTGGGTGTACCCGCACCTACCGACTGGCCCGGAAGGGAAAGTAAAGGGACGAATTTATGATACCTCGTTTGAAGCATAAATTTACAAGCCAAATGGATTCTTAAGAGAACAGTGATAAAGTGCCGACACGTGCTTTGTGTCCTAAAAGGCACTTCTCTGAATATTTTGCTAGGAATGTACAAAGTACACATTCTTAAGCACTTGTTAAACACTGAGTTCGCACCTGCGTTAATTCCATTTGAATATCATTGCAGATGGTTGACATACAATCCCGTATATACTATAATTTATTCGATGTCATATGCAATTAACAAATCTTCCCTCAACTGAGATAAATGTTAGCAACAATTTAACATGTGATAAATGATACGCGCCATATTTGCTTCATTTGTAAATGACGCAACCGCTAAAACCGCTGAAAAGCTCGAGCATATTGTGATAAACACTCTTGTTTTCATACACTTTAACAATGTTATAAAAATAAGATATTTCGGGCAAAACGATAGCTTCGAGTAAACTCGGCAGACGTAGGTCAAGACACACCGGAGTACCAGACAAATCTGAGGTAGGTACATTAGCCGGATGGAGATAGATCGCCCGATCGGTCTCCCCAAATACCGACAAGGACACTTCCATCTACATTTATTCGTACAGCGAGTGATGCGATCAAATGGACGACGTCCGGCGACCCACGTGCACCCACGCACAACATATGATATTTAGAACAAATCTTAGAAGATGCATAGTGCATTGTACAAATTGTGGCTGTCTACTGCTGTGTGCTATTGATTTATAGTCGATGTTAAGTAGGAGATAAGGACGGTACGATTCTATTTAGCTGTTTTGCACTGCACCGCAACAAGCTGCTTCCGCGATTTTGAGATGCTGAAGTAGTTGGCGGTTGTTTGTCTTATATTTGAATAAAGTAAGTGCTATTTAATAATAAACTGGTTAGCTGTCTATCAAAACTGATGAAGCTTTCATTTGAGCTTCAAGTTTGCCCCAAATTAGGTATTTGTTGCAAACTTGAAACTCAGATGAAGATCGCAAGTTAGAAGAAACTTAGCTGTAGAATTTAGTGAAACCTGAAATAATAAACAGAACTGAAGTGAAATCTTGAATTTTGGACTTGACACAATATTATAAGAAAAACCTATCCATTTTAGTAGTAGGATAAAATACGGCTATAAATTAACAGTTCCAAAGGCTATTGATGGTGAACTGTATAATTCAGCATAATTTGTGATACAGAGCGGTCCGAAACAGTTAATTGCAGAGGTGAAGTCATCTTGTATACGGCGTAGTTTAATTTGTGAGTTTTATTTTTTATTGTACTTCTGAAAAAAAATATAACTGAACTATTTAATCGCTACTTAAACGGGCATTTGACCTCAAATAGCAAAATAAGTTCTTTTCAAAACATTTAAATTGTCAGGATCAGGACCATATTATCCATATTTCATGGATATGATCCTGATCCTGACAACTTAAATGTTTGGTGATACCTACTTCTAAACTACCATGACATAAATATATATGGACAAACGTGAATTTTACAGTGTATGGGACAAACAAAAAAATAAAAAGCGATACAGTCGTAGGACTGCACGTCAGAAGTTAAAAAACTGAGTTTCACAAACTTGTAAACATCTGTATAAATGTATCTGAGCGTGACGGTCACGCGAGGTCAGTGCTTTTTCCCATCCCAAACGTGCCCAACGAGCCTACAGAAGATTTCAATTAAAACATTGTGGAATCATTTGATAGATTCCAAATATGGTAAAACATTAATATTACTTACTCGTGCTTATTAATAGTTGTATAACAACAAACACATTAATGTGGTCGCTGGTCACAAGACAGGAATAACCGTTTGTGCGACCACCCCGCGCTCATTAATCTAACACAAATAGAAAGCGGCACATATCTCAAACAGTCGGCTCTAGCCGTGATTATGCCACTAATCCTTCCTGGCTATAGATAAATTAAATTGTACTTTAGACAAGACGAAGATATGTATGACAATTGACGAGTTTCCAACAACAGCGTTTGGAGATTCGTAGCCAAAGTCTGAAGAAGCTACACTCAACTTGAAAAACTTTTTCTCGTAATATTAATTTCGACACCAACAGGCTTAGCAGGAGAACCGTAGACAAAAGTTACGTTTCCGTGTAGACAGTTGACAGTTTTCTACCAAGAAATGTAGACAAGCGATTTCTATTCTACAGTAGTATAGAAATAGAATGCGTCATGCCAAGCCTGCTGGATCTGCCGGGGTCGCGTGGATCTGCCGGGGTCGCGTGGATCTGCCGGGGTCGCGTGGAACTGCCGGGGTCGCGTGGAAGTTCGAAAGGGTTACCGAGGCCTCTGGCAACACAGACAACGGAAGGAATACGGATGGGTTTTAGTCAGTAAGAGTCTAAAACACCCTCCGTCTCCGCCCAGAGCGGGAGAAGAAAAAAAATGCCTGCTGGATGGACTATCACTTTGTTGGTTGAGATTCAAGTTTTAATAAAGGCGATTCTTTAACCTCTCAAATGTCTTATGTTACACAGTGCGACATAAGAAAAAATGCTCCAAGTGTCTTAAGTCGGAAAGTTACACTTAAGGGCTTGGTCAGGATTGGTCGCTAAATTTATACTTTTTTATTATCGATTTAACGGTATAATCTTCGTTTTTCTGAAGGCCTACCTAACGTTATTACCTTACTCGTAAAAGCGTTGATATTGACGTCTTGTGCGTGTACGGAGGTCGACATCCGAAAGGTTAACTGCGGATGCCAGAGGAATGCACCAATTAGGTACGACGATGCATGCCCCTCACGTCAGAATAGGCAAGCGAGCTCTTCGTTTTGGAAGAATACTGTATTCTGCAAGATGATTCACTAAGATATTTGATATTTCAAATGTAAAATTTACTTTTCAGTTTGCCGACAAAGCTTTATTGAACATTTTCAACATCTTTGTTTGACAATGAACCATAAGAATATTACAATGGATGAGTAATGTAAATAGTTTCAACGTCATTATCTTGTTATTGATAATTCAGTGGTTTCAACGTCATTATCTTGTTATTGATAATTCATTGATAATTAGTTAAAAAAAATACATAATTCTTACATGATCTTTCATCAAAGATTTTTCTGATTATCATCTCTTGATTTGGTACCTACTTCAAAAACTTTGATGACTTACAACAACGAATTTTGTACCCATATGTTAACATTTCTGTCGCACCGAACCGCTACCATACCAATTCGTTTAACATTTAACGAATTGTGCAAGTTACAAGTTCGTAGCTGTGAGTCAGTCGGCATTCCTGACCTTATTGCATCATGGCGGTATCTGGCGGATAAGCGTTCATCGCTCCGGTCCACAGGTATTACTGGGAGGGAGAGAGTATACGTCTTCATAATATGGTTGAACACCGCCTCGCCTTGGTAAGTACGGTCGGGAAGAAAAAGTTGAATGTTTGTTGTCGTATTTTTAAAATGTTGCGCTTTGAGATGGATATTTTTGAGCAGAAGTTTCCATATTTCAGGTACTATTGAGCGGAATTTTGTTGCTGAAACTGTTGATTGCAAATCTACAGAGCACTTACCTAACTTTGTTGCTTTAACATTTAAATCGAAGGGGACAGTTGGAAGTAACGTTGTTTGTTATTCATTCAAAAATGTTTCGTCAATGTCTAGGTAAGTTCACAGTCTTTTACTTTCCATTTTAGTGTTATTTTTGGATCCATTGGAAAAGACAGTTAACAGTTTCCTACGACGACATCAGTGTTCAGTACCTACATAATTATTAAATGAAGATTTGACATCATCTTACGATATTAATCTGAACATTTACTAAAAAATGTCTGATCAAATCCTTATCTACCATAGTAAATCTAAGTTCACACGTAATGCCATGTTCTCCGAAATAAATGCTACTAATAGATCCTCTACAAAGTGCTTAAACATAACATTTTATAACTGTAATAAAATAAAGCCTTATTTAACGGCACCTCACTGAATTCATTAATACATTAGAGAGCATTCACATAAAACTTTGTTCTTCGAAAGTACATTATAAGTATCTAGACGAAGTGCATTCCCAGGTGGTCGGGTGTCCAGTTACGATGGCTTGTACTCTACATAATAAAACAACTACTCTGCCAGACGCTCCGTCGATCATCGTATACGTCGGCAAATGCTATGGACTAAAATACAAAAACCGTTGTGCATAGAAAGAGTTCTGCGAACTTAAATGTACGTACGTAGCAACAACTATGAGGGAGCTTTTAAGAGAAACTCAAAGAAGTTGGCTGCTACGATGCCAATTTGCCACCCGCAGACAGTCAAAAGTCTTACCAATGAAGCAACGATACATCCTACCTGGTAAGTAGTTTTAATACTCATAACCAAATTCCAGATTTGACTCTAGATTAAGACTCCAAAATTTTAGCCGCAACTGCTTTAAATGGGAACCTGTATACGGAAGATGAAGGACTAATGAATGTTGCAGGTACTGTAAATATAAGCTGAATGTGCCTGAAAATACCCTCGTAATTGCGATAGTTCTCATTCTATTGGGCTCGCAGCTCGCAGCTTAGCTTCCAATCGGTCTCGATTTCAAAAGCGTCAGCAAATTGCACTGTGTATGTGCCAACACAAACGATATTTCAGACTGCGAGGCGTACACTGTAATTTAGATCGTCATTTTTTTCTGCTATCTATCATATTCAGTTTATGACGAAATATACAAAGTAGATAGAAATACAGATACGAAGTTCTTTCACTAGTCTTATCAGAAACATAACTTTTTAGGTAGAGCATAAACTTCATAACTAGAAGTAAAATAGGTATTTGGCACCTTTCCCAAAATATAAATTAAATTTATAATCGTTTTATGAAGAAATATCTAATTAATAGTTAAGTTAATTTAATAATCCGAAACTATCCTTATTAAAATATAATTTGCATAGTTCATTTTAATGCCAAATTAAATAGTAATAATGATGTCTAGAAAAACTCAATCAAATCGTTGATTTAGATGAAAAATATTGTACATATTATAAATTATTCACGAGTTCGCACCGTCTGGATCGTTTAGTGACTGTGGGTGAATGATGAATGACACTAATTACCATCAATTATGCCTACCTAAACAGTTCCAGGCTGTGAGGTGCTTACCAACTGGTAAATTACTATGTAAATCATAGGCAGCTGACGTGATAGTTTACTTTTACGTAAGTTTGTCGTCATTACCGCAAATTGGAAGCGCGTGTTCTTGGCATAGTGCGTGGCCATCCAATCTATTTTTTTCTGTTGTTGAGATGATCACGGTATTGGAAATTGCTTAATAAGTAGTTTTGATTTCGCTCGTTTCCGAGTGAGGTTTTAAATTATATATAATATGCCATAATGATAAAATAGCGTCCGATTCAACGATATCCAGAAAAGAGCAGCAAGGAAGACTGTATTAGAATGTCAAAATACAGTTTTGGAGAGCAACACTTTCGTTGTTTCTCCTTCCTATAGAGCGAAATGGACTAATTTGACCATGATGAGAATGTTACTAAGATTTAATAAATAAATTTTGAGAAAACAAAAATCCACTTTACCAAACATACATTTCCTTAGCGTGTCTTACATATTGTTAATTTTTGAGAAAGATAAAGATAATATTTATCTTTCTCAATAATTTACAATCACAGCTGTACATGCTAAACCTGCTGATTTCATTGGAAAATAAATGAACGCTTTACAATAAGTGAAATAAAATTACTCACCAGTCCGGTAACCAGCATTGGAGAGGTACGTAGCGAAGGTATTGGTCTCATGCGTAGCCTGCCACATCGGAGACGAGCAGTTGTCGTTGTTGGTGTACACGTTGTGGTTGTGCACGTACACGCCAGTCAGCAACGAACTCCTGGAGAAGAGATGAAAGTTGATTAGCAGAAAGTGGCAGTTGATGAACGAAAGGGGAAGAAAGACCGCGTAGACAGTATAGCGGCGAGTGCAGCGTGGGTGCAAAATGCAGCCTGAGTACATAAAGGAGTTTTGTTTCTTCCGAAAACGATCTTTAAAATACAATATTTAGAGAGTTAACTTAGGACACCAAAACATAAGCAATTATTCTATAAAAATTTGTTACTAAGAAATTGAAACTGAACAAAGAGACTCACAGTGTAACTGTTATGGGCTTTGAATTTCTATTACACTATCTGAATTTATTACAGCAATAAAGGAAGTCAGTATTAATCGACATAAACAACAAAACAGGTTTTTCGCAACGGCCTTTAGTATAAACACTGATGGTGGACAGCGTGAAAGCAGTCGCATTAGCCTCCAATTAGTAATATAGTCGTTAGAACCAGTTGCAATTGTAAACTGTCAGTCAGTCTAGCATTGCTTCAAGTAATTTCAGTGCAACCGATAATGGTGCGGGATCTATGTCATTTATATTCTAATGGCACATAACTGAGTCGTTATTTGCTGAAAGGCGTCAATAGTGATCGGAATTGCTTGTAGATTTTATCGCAATTGCCAATAAGAACTAGAGCTGATGAGAAATATAGAGCTGGATATGAATTGTAAGTTGTTTTAGGTTTATGTTGTCAGATTTATCTTTGAACTGCTAAACTAAATGGATATTAAACTATAGTAAACTAAGAGTGTTGCAATAAACTATTGTACCTGGACGGACAGCACATCGGCGTGGTAGTGTAAGCATGTCGGAATTCCGCTCCAGCGCTCCGAACAGCCTTCATAGTCCTTGGCATAAAGTTCAAGCTGCCCAGTTCTACATCCTGGTCATCAGTCAGGATTAAAATGATATTCGGTTTCCTTTCCCTCGGCTGCGGGTACGGGATGTAACCGCCAGTCTGCCATTTATTCGGTGCCTTCAACTTCGATCTGGTCGAGTTCTCTCTCACAGGCACGTGTGGCCTCTCAGGTGCTTTACTCTGGGGAATCGGCCTCCTTGCAGAGTTCCATGGTTTTTCCATGTTGCTTCGGTTCCAGTGTTTCTCTGCCTTCCTTGATTTCTCATCCTTTTTCAAACTGTACGGCTCTATCGTCCTGTTGGCACTGTCTTCGAGTGAATGGGCATCAGTTCCTTTCCGTCTGTCTCTTCTTATTTCATGTTCTCTGTCCCACCTGCGTCTGTCCCCACGATACCTTGAACTGTTTTTGTGCCTTAGATTCCTCCTCTCGGGTATATCGGTAAGGGTCCCATTAAATGTTGTTCTGTTTCGGTTGTTCTCTCTATTCCTCAATTCTCTGGATCTCGAAGTTTCTTGGTCTTCATATGAGTCTCGTCTTGCGGATATTAGTAAGAAATTCCATGTCAACACTAGCGATATGAACTTTAAATTCATATTGGTTTGTTGTTTCAAGTTAAGAATATAACTTTTCGGAAATTAAGTATATAGTTTTGATTGTACAACTTAAGTTGTCGATTTCAAGGAGCGCCTCGGGCACCGAATCACCATTTTCGTACACCAACTACAACAAAAGACACAAAGAATTAGTTCCATGAATATTTAGCTATTCAAACAACCTAATACAAAAGTCAAAATAATAAACCGCAATTAGTAAGTCATTGATTCAAAGTCGATTCAATTACTTGGGACATTTATATTATCTTTCCGAAGACGCCTATTCCGTGTCTGCTCTGGATATTGAAATATGTTTCGTTTGGCCCGCAATCAATATCGAAGCATTTAATGGCGTTCGACCAGGGTATCAATCGTGAATTGCTTTTAACAGAATTGGACTGGTATTGGTCAGGGCGACTGAATGAATGTTTAACTCCCTGCAAGAGGTTTTTTAAAATAGATGTTGGGCCATCTGCGAGCATTGGCGAATCATAGGATTTCTAGATCAAGTTCTCATTAAAAATGTTTGAAATCCTACAGACGCAGCTCATCAAATAAACGAGAATATTACTCACGTCTATGTCGAGACTAGGAATGAATATTTGAATAGATAGCTAAAGTGCAATGCCGCCATAAACTAGTACTAAAATACGCGCTGAGTATTTATGGATAACATTAACATTTGATAGAGAAGTTTAGTGTTCATAGATGAAATTGTGTTTGAAATATATACAAATTTATGTTGCTGTTTCTGTGTGAGCGGAGAACAATATTGGAAGTGTAAGTAAACTAAACAGCTGCAGAGTGTGCGCGAAATTTGAGATAAAATATAGTTTTCAACACATTTTCTCAAAAAATGCATTTACGAAACCTGTTTGCATTGTTCGAAATTTAAGAATTACGCAACATACAACGGATTGTGCGGTAAAATAGTTACTCTCACCTAAGTACTTGTTGTGCCGCATACTCCGTTGTATAGCGCCGCCGCTCGTAACAGATGTATAAGAAGTCCACCAAAAAGTTTCACATTACGAAAATAAATAACTTGAATGATCGAACCTCCTTGGAAGCGCTTTTACTCAATATGTTTGTCTCACGTTTATAAACAAAATAATAATATACTTCAAGCGAGGAATCCGATATTAATATGGAATCTACTCCACCTGGTATCTTGAATGCAAATCGCAGAAAATGGAGACCATTTTCTGCAATTTGCCGCCAAAACTATATAATTGTTCAAATTTTACTATTAATTACCTATCTGTATAATATCTTATTTGCTATTGAAAATTGTCTAATGAAAAAGATTGTTTCAATACCTACTCGTATTGTACTGTTTTCTCGAAAAAGTGTTCGACGTTGTATGACAGACGTGCCGAAATTGTATTGTACAAACTCGTGACTATGGTAAGCCCTTGACTTCGACTTACATTCTTCACCTCGTTTGAAAAAACAACTTACTGCACTAGTATCGTAAATAACTATTACATGCAGACAACATATTCTATTTTTTTTAGTATCTATTTTTGATGGCATAATTCGTAGCAGTCCTGTAAAGTCCTGAAACCATTCTCTCGGAATAGGTACCAATTGGGAATATTACTTCTAAACGTCTAGTTGATGTAACTGGTGACCGAAAAGCTGGCGGCTTTCTCGCGCAACGCATCAGCATTGCAAGTCAGCGAGGAAATACTGCCAGCATCCTCGGTACAATGCCCCGAGGGCCTTTTTTAGGCTTAACTTAGTTTTAATTTAATTTAGTTAATGTTAATAATCATCTTGTAATTTGGTTATGTAAATAAATATACGAGTATAATTCTAAAAGTATGTGTTTATTATTTCTCCGGAAAAGTGAGTTCTTTACAAAACAGACACACCGTTACTATCGGCTTTTCCAAAACTTCCGAGTTCATTAATTCGGAGGGCGTTAGCGCGCGTGCGTCTGAACGGCCGGGCATTCGGGCGAGCGCCGCGCACGCCGTCCGTTCATCTTGATTTATATCGCCAGCATAATTGATAGGGGACGAGATGCGATCGATGACGTCACGCCACCCCGTTATATTGCCCCTCTACACTATTTATTATTGGATAGTTGGTCGCATTGCTCGGAACGGTTCACTCTAAATGAGAATGGCTGTATTCACGTCCACGCGTGCGTTTTAAGTAGTCAGAACACTGAACGAGACGAGTTAAGTTGAAAATACATGCATAATGCTGAAGTGCTGCGTTTTAAGATGCCAACGATGTGAATACTTAGTGGAGTGTGAATGGTCTTTGGCTCCGCACTCTACTGCAATGTAATTTTCCACATACAAAATTGTCATAAAGTAGATTTTGTTGGAAATGTAATTTATGAAGATCATCCGCGGCATATTTCTCGTCATTGAGACAGCTTAAGGTAGTGAATTTAATGTTTTGTGTTTCGTAATGTTAATTACTTTGCATAGTATTATTTGTATAGAATCAAGTTTATATAACTAAACAGACATGTGTGCTGCTGGGGAGTATGTTCCGCCACTTATTCTTCCCAGCTAAAGCACTAGGAAGTGGTGAAGGGCGGGCGTTTTTGGGGGACTGCCTTATGTAACTTTGACGTTCGAAAAGTGCTGATTCTCAGCCTAGTTTGAATAAATGACTTTTGATTTTGATTTTGAATAAACATTTGGGAAAAGAAAGAGTTCGTTATTTTTCCTTTCAGGTTTTTATCGGCACAGCTTAAATAACAAAAGTCCAGCGCAGTCATAACACAACTGGGTCAAACACTACTCTAAATGCACAAAAGCTTCTTCAATTTAATTAGAGTTCTAATTTTAAATGTCCCTTTGCTGTTCACAAAAAGGTCGCATGCGACAGCAAAATTATAAACGTTTTGTCGAGTGAAGCAGTGAGTGTCCGCTGTCCCCGTGCCTCTCAGGATTAAGGTCCGCATTAATAAATGAGTGTTCATACAAGTTAGAACAAAGCCAACCCCCGCTTAGCATCGTATTCAACATTTATATTCAGTTGACCATTTCACCTGCGGTGTGTTCAACGAATTCATTTATCCACAAATGACGTAGTCTTTCATGTCTACCAAAGCTTTAATTATCATTTCTTTTCTTTTTTTTTCCGAATCTTGCGATCCATATTTTAAAGAGTTTAAACTTTTGACTTTTCCATCAGCTTATATCTATGAAGTTACAGTATTTGTTAAAATAAATAAAAATCTATTCGGTGAACTAAAATCAAAAAGATATACACTTAAAATATCTAGTATACCACATAGAACTGCTCTTCTGGGCAAAAGTTATTATTGGAATGGCATCTAAAATTTACAATGTAGACATTCCCACTATTCAAATATAAATTGCGTATTTTTTTAATTGACATAGCCTACTACACGATGTTCTTAATAATTAGTACCTGCTACAATCTGTCACCAATACTACAATCTGTCACTAATTATATTTGTAAGATTTGGTTTATAAGTGATAACTAAATTTTGTATATATCATGTTGACATAATTTATTGTTGTATGCCTATTAGGCAGGACATGGATCTGTAATTTACCTAACATCTGTATGTATAACCTATGCCCACAATACAAAGATTTGATTTGAATTTATTCTGTAAAATTTGTAAACTTTCACTCCTGTAAACTTTGCTGCCGACATTTTCGCTCAGCGTTTTCGTTGTTTATAAGAAGTAAACACGCAGAATTCAGCGCAACAACATTAATAGAACATTTCCTATGTTTTGTTTTAACAAACAGTGCAATAACCTATAATATAATATGAAAATAATATGCAAACGTGATTGTTATGGCTCTGTTAATTTGATGTTTCGCCCACGTTTTAGAAACACAACCACACGGTATGTCGCTATGTGCGTGTTATGCGAAGCATGTGCCGAATAATAATATTCATTTACAATGGGAATGTAGTGCCTGGTTGGTTGCGTCGCGAGACTAAGCTGCCAGTTTCAATTTTGGGATTAAGCGATTTTAGAGTATTTCGTTCGCGTAGCTCTCGACTGAAAGACTTAGGTGACTACTCATCCGCAAAATATTTCATCCGCGGATGAAACGTTACCCTTTTTAAATTGTAAGGCGACGAATCATCCGCAAGTTCGGATGAGATGAGTAAAATGTAGCAGCTTAATAATCAGTTGTTAGCTTTGTTTTAATTTAAACTGGCATCGAATTTTTGTTTTGGTAATAGAGGGCATCTGGCGCTCGGCGGTCGCTGCCGCGACACGCTCGCTTCGCTCGCTCGCCTTCGCGCGTTAATGGTCACTGTTCTAACCTAACCTAACCCAACAACTGACAACTGATTATTAAGCTGCTACATTTTACTCATCTCATCCGAACTTGCGGATGATTCGTCGCCTTACAATTTAAAAAGGGTAACGTTTCATCCGCGGATGAAATATTTTGCGGATGAGTAGTCACCTAAGCCGACTGAAATACCTCGATGTCATATAGGATTATTCGATAGCTTCGTCTACTTCTCTCTTAGCGAAGGCTAATTATCTCGTATAACTAGAGGTTATTCTTATTTCTATAATAACAGCCCGATGAGGCTGTATTCATTTCATCCTAGATGACTGTCTATTACTGAGGATTTGCGAACCGGTTAAGCCGCCTCTTCCACACCGTAATGTAGACATGTTTTCATAAAAAAAAAACTCCTTTAATGATTTCATCGATATCCTTGAGTTGCTTATTAGCAGTTAATGGTATGGTAGAGCTAATATTACAGCTTACTATAATACTACAGTTTCAAACAGCATCATCGCTTCTCGCAAAACAGATTTCATCTCAAGTTTACTTTGAGTTTATTAACTAAACTCCTTAATTAAAACCTAATAAGCTTCATAATTACATCCTGTTTGCCTTAAAATCAGGAAGTCGGATTTTGCACAAACATTGTTAATGAGCGCTTATAAATTAGAAGGTACCTAATCAGTCGATCGGTAAAGTTCGCGCCAGTCCTGCGCCGACCTTCCATGTAAATCTCTGTAATGGCGCCGCGACAAACTTTATTCTTTACTTACTCGCACTTGATAACATTAATTCCGTCGTAAAGTTGAAATGAGCGGGTCTTTTTGCTGCTTATTTAATTACTGTGATGAAATTATCCTTTTGATATGATTAACGTTTTAAACTTTATTTACGTTCGTTTGTAGGGATTTACCGCCAGGAATATTGCATGAGGAAACTGAATGCAACTTCAGCGCGATGAAGGTGATGGTAACGAACTGGTGTAGGTAATTCTAAACTTAGGAACATTACCTACGAATGATGACAGACAACGATAACAATCCGAAAGTGAATCAAGCTAAAACATATGATACGACCACCATAGTGTTAAAAATATGAAAGTACTTTATATTCAAGTTTCAATTTGTAAAACCGGCCAAGTGCGTGTCGGACCACGCACAATGAAGGGTTCCGTAGTTGGGAAGTTGGGATGAAGTTATCCCAAAAACAAACTTAACATTGTAGTTGAAAAACATGTTCTCCCATACATCGATATATGCCACGGTCAATTCTACAACTGCAAATTTAAGTTGGTCGACCATTACTCGTTAACTTGTAATGTCCACTTAGCTGTGATAGTTTTCCTTTTAATTTCATTATATGTACCTAGGTACTACTGCCATGAATTTTTCACATCTCCACAAACAACCATTTAACTGGCAGGGGTGGGGGGGGTGGATACTTCACTAACAGAAATTGGCACTTTAATGCTTGATATTACGCAAGCGGTTACTTGAATCGAAAAGTGGTGTTCACAGACCCGCAATATTTTTAAACGGCCTATCCAACGATACCCCACACCATGGGGTAGACTAGAAAAAAAAATCATCCCCACATTAAGTGCAAGGGAAAAGAAAAATATTTTTCAAGATTTTATTTTAGCACTTTGTCGGCGTGATTAATATGTATACCTATGCCAAATTACAGCTTTCTAGTACTAAGCGTCTCTGAGCTACAGCAGGGACAGACGGACATGGCGAAACTATATGGGTTCCTTGTTTAAACCCTAAAAAATCTGATGTTCGAACAACTTCTATCAACATTGCGAAAAAATCAATGAGAGAATTTCTCTGAACAACTAGACTCTTCATTGTCTGCCAGCGACGTAACAGCATAACTCCTCGAAAGCTCATTATTCGTGAAGACCGAATGCATCCTTAATCCAAATTCATTTTACCATCGTAAGTTTAAGTGCACTCGTTTAACTGTTAGTTAACGAGTCGCCGACACTCCGTACCGACGTCGGTTACTGTTGTATCTCGATGGGAGGTGCAGATAAAAATAAGGAAGAAATACTCTGTAAACTTAAGGCGCAGATATACGATTTTAGTGAGTTTTAAATCTGTTAATACGCCTTCATATAATGCAAGTAAGTTACACAAAAAAGAAAGGAATAATAATTAAACTAGAACGCATACACATAAATTCTATATGTGAATATAATGTTTAAGAATTGTAGTAAAATACTTTATGAAAAAATTCAGCCAAAGCATAAAAAAACGATATTACGAGTACTTTCAAACTACTTAAGATATTTTTATGATGTTTTTGTATGAAAAGACTATTTTATTATCTATAATTCTATCTGTGATTTTTTTTAAATATTATGAATATTACAAAAAAAAACGTCACTGAAGCTAAATATTCCCTATGAAACCGAACGGCAGCGGCGAGAGCGCGACTGGCATTTGTATGGCCAAGGTCTACGGCGATACCCTTAAAGGCTCCCGCAAACAGGCGCGACGCGACCATAGTAGCACAATTTCTATGAAAACTTCATGGAAAGTGTCGCGCTGCGCGTAGCGCTGTAGGTCTCGCCCGCGATATCGCGTCTGCACGAGACTTTAAGGTTCGTAAGTATTATCATGCGGTGTTGCTAGTGCTACTTGTTTTGCTAATTATTTCAAGTGTTAGGGTATCTACATTCAGCAATTTAGCAAAAATACCTTCTACTTAAACATAGTTTTTTTTTCAGGTTAGGCCAGGCGTGCTTTGTACTTGCTAAAGCAAGTACAATATTTCGGAATCCGCAGTGTGATACTTCATCCTTATCTTATTATGTTCTCCAATAAGATTAAGTGTATACAATCCATACAGACAAGCAATTTTAGTGATATTTATTTTAGAGGTAGTTATGTATTTAAGTACACATGGTGGCAGAGACATCGACTCGCAACCTGTTACCATGAATTCAGTATATGATTCTAAACCCCGGAGAGTTGAATTTTTTCTTCGGTTATTACTACAGATCGGATATTCGGATGTATATTCACCTAAAGTTGAGATGTTGGCGAATGTGGAATGCGCTTTTGTATAGAAAAAAACCCGCGGTTCCGGGATCAACAAGGTTTCTGATTATTGAATCAGATTAGTATTATAATCAGTACTACATATAACTTACTTTCAAATGTTGGCTTATATGGAATGCATGTAGAAAAACCCGCGATTCCGGAATCGACAAATTACCTACCTAATATTGTAAAGTAGGTAGGTAAATACCAAACTGCCATAGCAAATAACGTTAATATAAGATAACGGACTACATATATTTAGAATAATTGATGTAGCTACCTATTGAAACAAATAGTTAAAAATTATTGTGCTTAGTGAAATTCTGTTAAATTCCTTTCCTCTCCACATACTTAGCGAAAAAAACAGTATATGTTAGCAACATTATATTAATAGAAAACGACGATAGGCATTTTACGAGTTTGTGAGTGGGACGGCAAATTATACCTGCTTATGCGCAAGTAGCTACCCCGACAAATAGTCTTAGGCCCGTATTATAGAACGTCACTCAATACTCAAGCACTACTTAAAACTAGATTCAAGCCATTTGATTGGTTAAAACTAGTTTTAAGTAATGCTTGAGAATTGAGTGACGTTCTGTAATACGGACCTTAGTTTATTTAATTACAATAATTGCATTCGTCGCTGTGCTTGCCGGGTGTTTTTTTTTTGTTTTAACAAACACACACCACCCCTCCTCTTATACCCTACATATACCTACATATTTTAGAAGTCGCTTCTTTAATATATACCCGACTAGCTATGCATTCCCGGTGTTCCTGGCATCCCGTGATTTTTTTTTTACAAATAAAAATATTTTAAGAAGCCGCTTCCATACATTCACAGCTAAAATTTAACTTTAGGTAAATATGCATCCGAATATCCGATCTCTGGTTATTACAAAAAAAAAATTTTTGTTCCATACATTTTGACCGCGTAGGTATTGCACTTTTCTATAAATATGAAACAGCAGAATTTTTTTTTATTTTTTTTTTTGATAACCGGTTTAAAATGTCTACGCTACGTCTAGACTCATATGAATTAATTGTTACAGTTTGCGTGTCGATGTCCCTGCCACCCTGTATATTATATGTTTTACTTAAGAAGTGAATGGTTTTCTCGATTTTGTTTATTTTATTTTCTCTTTTTCCTCTTACATGCGGTGTCTACATCTCTTTTTGTCCTCTTGCCAATCGCAGGTATGCTGGAAGATATTCCTTTAGAAATAAGCATCACCTTTGGACGTATTTTCCTGTCCGTTTCTTCTTGGCTGTATAAATTTTGTTTGTATATAAAATGAGCAGTGGTGGCCCAGTGGTAACGACCGCGACTTACGAGTTTGCAGGTCGTGGGTTCGGACCCAGACAGGCGCTTTACTTTGTGTAAATTATATCATCACCACTGCTCTCAAAACGGTGAACGAAAACATCGTGAGGAAACCGGCATGTCTAAGAACCAAAAATTCAAAGACACGTGACATCTATGAGTCCCAATAGTGGGAACATTATAGGCTCATTATGTTATGTTATGTATATGTCGCAGCCATCTGGTTAAATTAACCAGCACATTGGACGCCTAGGCCGTTTATTAAACGCCGGCACCCAATTAAATAGCTGAAGGACAACTAGAACTGTGACTAACCACGTGCGAGCCGAAGTGGTAGCAGTAACTAAGCTAGGGCACCCCGATCAAATGGGTCAGATTAGAACTGTGACCAAATCGCTCGAGCCGAGCGAGCGAAGCGAGCGGTGCCGCGGCAGCGGCCGGCAACCGCTACTTCTAACGGTTAGGCTGTTAACTAAACGGCAAATTAAGCTAGTTGGCTGCGACATATACCGGTTGAACGCCAGACTCCGGATACCTCAGTTCTTATGCACCGATGGTGTATCACGCGACATTTCAGAGATTAATGTATAATATATAAATGGTTAAATGAATAAATAAGCAACAAAAGATTAGAAACAAAAGGCGGTTCCTGACTGTGACACATAGGGTTCTGTACCGTTTCTCATATCTGCATGGAGACAAGGCGCGGAAACAATTATGCTATCAAGATAATCCTACAATATCGAAGAGATAGGGACCTAATATTAGTTTGTAACCAGGCAAACGACAAATACCACGTAAAATATTAATAAAGATATTACGAAATACATGCTGGAAACCGTTATGTCTGTCCGATATCGGAAATAGCTTAATGCAAATTGCCGCCAGCGGACACATTTATGGAGTATACCTAGAAGTGTCTCACGTTTTAGCATTCCAACGAGAGCGTGACACATTATTCTGGGCTAAAAGCATACTGAGCAATTAAGCGCAAATAATTATGTAACATGCTAATTACGTAGCACTTCTAGTTTGTACCAGCCTAAGTTAAGAGAGAGGAGTTGCTGTAACAAGGCTTAGCCAGATTTGTGTCACGGAGGTAAATGTCCGGTGTCCGTATGGATGGAGGAGACGCGGGTACTACAAATATTTAGTACCTAAGTACAAACTCCATCGTCCACTTCTACAAATTCCAGGATCGGGCCTACAAAATCCGCTAATTTACAACTAAATATTTGGAGTGCCCGCGACATGAATCCATACGGAAACAATGTCCGAGGATATTTCTAAATAACTTTGTCGTGTGGCGATTATCAAACTCTTTATGCACGCACAAAGCACAGCAAATTTGCACGTTTAAGGCTCGTGCAGAGTGGGGCGATATTGCAGGCGCGACAGGCATATTGCTGCCTGTCGCACCCGCGATATCGCCTCAGTGTTGAGGAGCCTTTATTGTTTCTATTTCAAGGGGACTACAGGAGCTAAACGCAAGTTTTATAAGTATTGTAATGCCTAAAAGTATATAATCCACTGCAGAAAACAAAATCAAAAAAATATATGCTATTCTTCAGGATATATGCTAGGTAGATAGTGTGTTGAAAACATAATACAAATAGTTTAATAGGATAGAAAGAAATCACGAATATACTTTAAAAAAAAACGATTAAAAACCTTAATAATACCTATACATGCAATCGTCCTGATTTTTTGTCACATTATTCTACAAGCAATATACGAGTATTAGCATAATAGTGTTTTATTTTTTTTATCCAATCAATTTTTTTTTTGTAAATAGATAATTGTTTCATATTTTGCAATTAATTACTAGCGTTGTGTCATCGCGCTTCTCTTTCTTTAACGCGCTTGACCCAATTGGCCAAAATAGGCTTCTCTTAAGAAAAAAAATTGGTAAATCTGTATAGTTTGCGGTAGTGGCCAAAATATATGTTAATTTTGAACATATTTCTCAGAACTTGGTTGTTACCAAAACACGTTTTGAAACAAAATCTCGATACAAACTAACGTTAAACTAACCTCTTACCTTGAGTTCTAATCCAAAATATCTGTATTAAATATCAACATACGTTACGTATTTAATTAATTACAAGAACGTCTTCTTTGAATGCTGAACTTGGTTGTTTTTTATTTTCGATTACTCAACTCAATTTTTCATATTTTGCAATAAACTAAAAGCGTTGTGTCATCGCGCTTTTCTTCCTTTTTTATGCAATCTGACAGTGACCGCGCTTTAGATGTTGTCAGCCGAAGTGAGATTTTTACTGCATCCGCTACCACAAAGTAAATAATGAAAGCTATACATATAAGAAGCCAAGATTCTACCTAGGCAGGTACTTATACTATGTAAAGTCAAATATTACCAAGTATAGGTCATTTCGCACCCATAAACTAGTTACTTACGTATGACATAGTAAAATGACGTCTATTTTAGTCCCCGTCCCATAATATTGGATTACCAACGCCCACGGTGCTAAAGTATTGAAATCAGTTGGAGAACCAGTCGCCAATCATGTTCTAGTTCAGAATGTTAGCACATTAAAATGTATAGGTAGTTTGTTCTCATTAGTACAAGACATAAAATGTTTACGATTGGTATAAGTGATACTATTTGTACAGTCGTCTGCACGTTGTTGGTAACACTTTGATCTTTATCTGGCCTAGCGTAGTGCGGAGTTTCAATAGCATGAGAGGCCAGCTTGTACTAGTTTTGTTACCAGTGACGTGCGGCTTACTATACGTGGTTTATAAAGAACAGCCGATGCGCCCGCGCCGGCCCGTGTGAACCTCACACTACTACTCGTATGAATAATCGAAATGGAACAAAACGGACATTTATTTTGAACATTTTAATAATGTTAGTAAAGAACCGCTTTCAATCGAGAATTAATTTAGGAAATTGTATTTTTTATGTTTTATATTTTTGAGTTATGATAACTGTTATGACTTATGAAGTATAACTACGTATACAGGTTGATTCTTTTTCTTGAGTTGTTTCTTCGATTAATAATTATTGATCGAAGAGTTGTTCGACAAATGCGTCAAAATAAGAAAATTCTTTACCTACTATTTCGCACGCTTAATAGAATACTGACCTATTAGAGCTTGAGTCAAAGTTAGGATTTCAGCAATTTTTTTTTGCACAGATTTATTCAATGGTTTTTGATAAGTAGCTATTATATTTAACTGTCAATTACATATTTATTATATTGGCTAATAAGCCGACTAGACCCCAATTGCAAAACATTTAACGGTGATTTCCCAGAAATCTACTTTTTTGAGTTAAGCCAGTATTCTATTAAGCGTGCGATTTATTCTGGGGGAATACTTAAACTAGTTTAGTAACTTTTTCCGCTAATAATTTTATTTTACAGCATTCTCATTTAGTTTATTTCGTCTGACAGTCTACAGCAATAACCTTATGTAAGCGGGCACGCCCTTTTTGCCTGGAGGCTTTTATTTTCTCTCACATCTACTCTTTAAATCATAGGAACTGCAAGAAAATCCTTAAGGAAACTCTTCAAACTATGTCCTACGAAGATACAGAGAAGTTATTACTAGTGCTAAAGTAAAATATTGTTTGTATTATTGTTATTTTTTAATTAGTTAGCTAAGTTAAGATACTATAATTTTAGACACCTTTTTACATTTATGTACCAATAAGATTATATGATATGTGATTATTTAATCAATTAATGTTACCTCCAATCGCCTGAAACACAGGATTACCTAGTTCAGGCACAAATCATGGGTGAACTTCACATAGATTTAAGAAAAACTGTTATTTAACGTTATACCTTATATTTTTTTAATATAATTTTATTATATTTATTTATTTTTTTATTTATTTAGGTTTTAAGTTCTGTTTATGTTTTTATGTTGTAATTATTATCTGCTTGAGTACAGTTTTCATTGTTTTGTTGGTATATTGGCGAGTGCTACCTAACATATGGCAAGTAATTTAATTTCATGTTTTGTGTTTCGTAATGTTAATTACTTTGCATACTATTTGTATAGAATCAAGTTTATATAACCAAACAAACAGATGTGCTGCTGGGGAGTTTGTTCCGCCACTTCTTCTTCCCAGCTAAAACACTAGGAAGTGGTGTAGGGCGGGCATTTTGGGGGACTGTCTTATGTAACTTTGACGTTCGAAAAGTGCTGATTCTCAGCCTAGTTTGAATAAATTACTTTTGATTTTGATTTTGACAAAAATATCAGTAAACAAAAAAACCTTTTAGCACTTAAAAAATGCTTTGCAAAGAATTGATCCGCTCTTTTAATTTTTGGATTCTATTCTAGTTTTTTACATTATTTTGTTTCGACAACTTCTAGTAGGGGACACGATTGGCTTCATATGGTTTCGGTCACGGTTTCCTTTACCTTCGCCCTAACAACATCTTAGCTGGCGTCTGAACAAGACATCGTTATAATATTTTAATCGTGACGCTACTTGTTTAAATGGAGGTATACTTGTGAGAGAACAATAAAGAAATGTCATACCTAACAGTATGAGATGTCATACCTAACAGTATGAATTTTATAAGAACTACCTAATGAGAGCTTTAGTATACAGGATCAAATGAAATTAGCTATTGAAATGCGGCAGACGTGATGGGTATCGATGCCTCAACATGATGAAATAAAAAAGAATAGAATTGATGAGTTTTTTTTTTGCGGTCGTCAACCGCCGTTAGTGTAGTCACTAAAAATGTCTGCTGTTTAAACTTCACAGACGTGATCAGTACAGGTAACTAAACACGATAAAATAAAAAACAGATTTTCTTAAATAACAACACTACCAGCAGGCTTAGCATGACGCTTTGTATTTCTTCGAAGAATAGACACGGCTCTTTCTATACAAAGTGACATTTCGTTTCTCCATTTTTGACATCTCACTGTAGAAATCTTTCTACAATCTGTCATTTTGTCTTTCGTTCCTAACGATCGTCTAGGTCCTTTTTTATGTAGAAGGATTTCTAGGGTGAGATGTCTAATGGAGAGTACGGTTGTCGCAACCCAGTGCTGGGCACGCCACGATTGCGGCGATAAGTCCCCTCTTTGAGGAGTGGCTAGAGAGGCGCCATGGCATCCTCACCTTCCGCTTGACACAGGTCCTCACCGGACACGGCAGCTTCGGGAGGTTCCTGTGTCGGATAAGGCGGGAGAAAACGCCAGGGTGTCACCACTGCGTGGATCGCCCGGAGGACACGGTGGAGCATACGGTGGAGGTCTGCCCGGCTTGGGCAGAGCGCCGCCGTGTCCTCGTGAAGGGGATCGGCGGCAGAGATCTCTCGCGTCCGGCCCTGGTTCAGGTCATGGTACGGAGCGAGAGGGCATGGGCAGCCGTCACGTCCTTCTGCGAAGCAGTAATGCTCGCGAAGGAGGAGGCGGGACGGTTTAGGGAAAGGCAAATTTCGCGCCCTCTCCCCTAGCCGCCGCAGGAGACGCCCTGGGCGTAGGGAATCCCGGGCGGATTTCCGGCCGTCGTAGGCGCGGGCTTGCGGACGGTGAGCAATGGGTAGCTCACCGTCCGGTAAGGATCAGGCCCGGGTCGACGGCGCGTTGTATTCCACGCGCGCCTCAAAGAGATGTCGTCAGCACAAAGGTAGGGGTCAACCAGGGCCGATGCCTGCCGGGGTCGCGGGTAGGTACTTATGGGTCACCGAGACCCCCGCAACACAGGCAACAGGAAGGAATACGAATATAATACAGTGGTGAAACCACTGTGTGGATCTCCTGGAGGACACGGTGGAGCATACGGTGGAGGTCTGCCCGGCTTGGGCAGAACACCGCCGTGTCCTCATAGAGGCGATCGGCGGCAGAGATCTCTTGCGTCCGGCCCTGGTTCAGGCCATGGGCAGCCGTTACCTTCTTTTGCGAAGCAGTAATGCTCGCGAAGGAGGAGGCGGGACGGTTGAGAGAAAGGCAAATTTCGCGCCCTCTCGCCCCTAGCTGCCGCAGAAGACGCCCTGGGCGTCGGGAATCCCGGACGGATTTTCGTCCACCATAGGCGACGGTAAGCAATGGGTAGCTCACCGTCCGGTGAGGACCAGGCCCGGGTCGACGGCTCGTTGTATTCCACGCGCGCCTCAAAGAGATGTCGTCAGCACAAATGTAGGGTTCCACTAGAGCCGATGCCCGCCGGGGTCGCGGGATGGTACTAAAATGTTACCGAGGCCCCTGGCAACACAGGCAACGGAAGGAATACGGGTGGGTTATAGTCAGTAAGAGTCTGACACACCCTCCCGGAGCGCCCAGAGCGGGAGAACTTATTTGATGATTTCCCAAAAAAAAAAAAAGACCCTCATCGGATCGATGGTGTCGATGATTTCCACGGCCGGTCCGGCTGACGCGATCTAGCCTGTGAGAAAACGGGCCGTGATACCGCAACATAAAAAAAATCCACCATTTTTTTATGTTATCACGGCCCGTTTTCAAAATGGTTATGATCCTACTACATTTTAATCAGTCCTCCATTCACAGACTTGGTTTACATATTTCTCAATAACCTTTGTGCAAGTAAATCTTAATCCAATCTTTGGAGCTATTTATCCCCAACATATAATTCAGTTGTCCACATTTATACTAAGATTATAATCAAATAGACGTTTGTACTGGGCAATGGTGAGCAATATTTTCAAATGTGCGAGCAATAAATACGAGTGAAGGCGTGGTCGTCAAAGGATATTATAACTTTACATAATTTGTTGGTTTAGTTGGTGTTATTTTGTCCGTTATAAAATATTGATTGATAGAGTAACCATGTAGTACTTAATCGCGATTTGATTGAATTTATAAAGTAATAAGATCAACTAAATACATTAATTTATTATACAATAAAATAGTCGGTGGATATTTCTTACAATATTAAAATATGAAGTTTTCGATGTCATGTTTTAGTTTGTTAATAGTTTTAGTAAAGGGTCGGGTAATCGCCGCTGACCTTGGCCATATAAATTTGCGTCACACTCACGCCGCGCCGCGCTGCCGCTCGGTTTCATAGGGAATATTTATTTTTAGTAACGAAAATATAAATATTAGAAAAAAGACACAGAATTATGGATAATAAAATAGTCTGTTCACACAAAAAACATCGTGAAAATATCTTAAGTAGTTTGAAAGTAATATCGTATTTTAAGGTTCCTACATACTGGCGCGACTTGTCGCGCGACGCGACGCGACACAAAGACACCGCGTGTAGCGCTACAAGCGGTGCCTTTGTGTCGCGACGCGTCGCGTTACAAGTCGCGCCAGTATGTAGGAGCCTTTAAGCTTTGGATAGACATTACTTCCTGAATTTATTTCATAAAGTATTTTACTACACACTAGTGACACATACGTAGTTCTAGTTTAACATACATTTTTTGCATAGCTTACTACTTGCATTATATGAAGGCGTAATAACAGATTTCAAAGTCACTAAAGTCATATAGGTATCTGCGCCTAAGTTATGATATTTATTATACTCGTATTGCCCCTTTTTTATTTACCCGACTGCCTCAGGAGGGTAATGTTTTTCGAGAGTATGTATGTATGTATGTATGTATGTATGTATGTATGTCTATTTCTTTGGCACGCTCTGTAGCCTAAACGGCTTGATGGATTTTAACATATGAGGTGTCTTTAGATTCGTCTTAATTGTGGGAGTGACATAGGCTATATAAAATTTATAAATTGCATCTGCAAATACAAAAAAAAAGGAGGGGAAGTTTTTTTTTTATTAATTGCATCAAACTTGATATCAAATAAAAGCTAGTAAAGAGTAATTTTCAAATATATATAATAATAAAACTAAAAAGCTTTAAATAAAATATTTTTTTTTTAAAAACAAAAAACCCGACTGCAAAAACACATAACTGAAAAGGGAAAAACAAGCATTATAATTTAGATAATTTTGGTCTTGCAGGCGGGGACAGTTGAATAACCTGAAATATGGTGTAACTTTTGATTGTCCCCGCCTGCGATACCAAAATTATATAGATTATAATGCTTGTTTTTCCTTTTCAGTTATGTGTTTTTGCAGTCGGGTTTTTGGTTTTTTAAATAATTTATTATTTTCCTACTAATATTATGAATGCGAAAGTTTGTAAGGATGGGTGGATGGATGGATGGATGTTTGTTACTCTTTCACGCAAAAAGTACTGAACGGATTTGGATGAAATTTGGCACACAGATAGTTTATAACCAGGAATAAACACATAGGATACTTTTTATCCCGATATACCCACGGGGTCAAAACTTATGCGGGTGAAACCGCGGGGCGCATCTAGTTATTTATATATTTCAATTTAAGATAAGAAGTTTATCCAGTGTATATATTACTTACTTATATTAGTAGTACTTGCTAGATTCATCATTTGGAATTTACAACGTTCAGGGACACTAAACGCCCGTAGGCGTCATAACAATACAACTTTGTCTCGTTCAGTGACTTTGAAAGTGTTAATCGATAAAAGCAGAACCTCAAATATAGATTGCCTAGTTGTAATTAAAAATACAACTTTTATTTTTATTTGTTAGTAGCTGCGCTCCGCGGTTTCACACGCATAAGTTTTGACCCCGTGGGAATATCGCGACAAAAAGTATTCTATGTCCTAATCCAGGTCATGGTCTACCCATGTGCCAAATTTCATCCAAATCCATTCAGCCGTTTTAGCGTGAAAGCGCAAACAAACAACCTCACTTTCGAATTTATAATGTCAGTAAGGTTAAAGATGTTTTTCTGATGCCGTTGGCTCTTTGATATTTAAGTCCCAATTATTCCCTCGATTAATAAATTAACATCACACATCAATGTGTTAAGATTGTCTAAATAAATCATAATGACAACTTTACTGCTAACAACATATCCTTGAGTTCCTTCCTCAACATAGTAACTCCCAATATGATGATGGGAACCCGTACTTTGTTATAATAATCTTAGACACATGTGTTTCAATACATTCCACGTAATTAAAAACACATTGTTGCCTATTTTCCTTTAATTATCTGCCATGGCGTCCTTGTGTAGGCAGACACGTAAATATTATGATGGTAAACATATTGTGTGTTATTATTGCTAAAATGCTGGCATCATGGTCTTATCAAGTAGGTACCTGCATAGTCATTATATGCAATTGCTCTTGTAACATCGTCGTAATTAATATTTTATGGTGTGGCTTTATAAATAACATCCTGTAGATGCACAATTGCGCAGACAATGCAATTGTTTTTCCCGAATTAAATTGCGTTATTCAACCACACTAGAATAGTCTAATTGACCCGCTGCATTGATAAATGCAAAACGTTTATACAATTTTGCGTGTTAAAGTTCAGTAACTGTGGAACGTCTGTGTGTGTGTCGCTAAAGGTTCAGCTGTTTTACATAACCCAGCTGTTTTGTAAAACAGCTAGCGGTTATGTAAAACAGCAGATTCGACAATCCATCTGCAACATATATGTATCCTATCTACATGCGTACCTAAACAAAGTAGCTGAATGTAAAAGTAACCCGTACGTAGGTAGGGCTTCCAATACCGAGATCCTGGTATTCTTAAATACAGGGATCCCGGACACATTTTGTCATTTTACAATACCGGTATTGAAATTTTCAATAACGGGATCTCGGTATTGTATTTTATTTTCATTAAAAACTACAGTGACACAAATTCGTTCTATTGTACATTATCATCGATCTACATGAGTGATCGATGTACATTATACTTATTTCCAACCAATTTTTTATCTGGGTAAGTTTTAAAAACTGCGTATTTTAATTATCTAGTGGTTTAAGCGGCCGAGAGATGTGTATTCATATAGCGTATCATTATTTACTACCAATTCCACTTACGAGCGTAGAGGCAGTAACTGAGGTAAATGTTCTCTACATTTACCTCAGTTACATATTTGTGCAACCGATTAAGACGCTCGCTTTCAGATAAAAGTTTAGATGCTCTTTTCTTCCTACGACTCATTTTCAGGAAGAAAGAACCGAATAAATTGTGAAACAAATTCAGAATTAACTTATTTATGTGATTTTAGTTTAAAAAAAACATTGTTGATTTCAAAGAGAGTAAGTATCTACTTTATAGCTAAAGATACTATGTTCTAGTCACTAGTAACTGTAGAAGTCAGGAAGAAGTGTGATTTTAGTAAAAAATATTGTATTTTGATTGTTAAAATATTTATTTTATATAAAAAAAGATAAATAGATCGGTAGATTGTAATTACTTAGATAATGATTATTCAAATTCAAACATTTTATTTCATCTAATTATCTCATTCTGTGTCAGGTTAATCATAAAAAGATACTTATTTTTAGAGATTGAAACTTATGTTATATTTATGTTTTTTTTCTTTTTTTCAACCACTCAAGTGCGTGTCGGACCACGCACAATGAAGGGTTCCGCAGTTGGGAAGAATTTATCCCAAAAACAAACTTAACATTGTAGTTGAATAACATGTTCTCCCATGCATAGATATACGTCACGGTCAATTCTCCAACTGCTAATGTAAGTGTGTAATCGCGTAGCGAGAAGGTAAAGTGTTACCGAGGCCCCTGGCAACACAGGCAACGGAAGGGACACGGGGGGGTTTTAGTCAGTAAGAGTCTGACACACTCTCGCGCTCCGCCCAGAGTGGAAGAAGTTATTTGATAATTTCCCACCCAAAAAAAAATAAAAAATAAATGTGTTTGAGAGATTTTCGGACTTTTACTTGTGCTGTGAGGCTTTGCTTCATGCCAAATTTCCTGATTCTAGGTCAACGGGAAGTATTGCAAGGTGATTTATTTGCGAGTATCAAAATAATTATGTCGTATAAATGGGCGTATTTTTTCATTGTGTTGACTTAGAAGCTTGTTTTTTTTAAAGCTCCAAGGAACCGTAGACCCATTTGATATTAATTTCAACTTGATACCTCTACACTTTCCTGAGAAAACGGGTCTTGACAGACAGACAGACAGAGGGACAACGAAGTGATCCTATAAGGGTTCCGTTTTTTCTTTTGCAGAATAAAACTGTGTTATTTTTTTGTAATGAAACTGATTACTTATTTAATAAAAAAAAACTATATTTAAGTAAGGAAAAAGAGTCTCATACCGGGATCCCGGTACTTATTGGAAAGTTTCTTTACTGAATTAATACCGGTATTCGAAACCCCAAGGTTGTAACGTCACGTTAAAAAAGAAAACTAGAGTACTTACTACGAAATATTAAAAAGATTAGATTAAATATTAAAAATAGAGTATGTAATAGAGAGTGATGATAATTTATGATGAAAGATGTCAATGGATAAAAATATTCTAAGATTTTACAACAAGAGTGTAAAATCTTAGAATTTTTTGTATGGTGACAGCTGAAAAACGTTAGTGACTATCGAATAGATTACGTTAGGTCTCTTACCTATCGAAATCTATAGTACTCAGGTACGAAATTTAATTCTTTCTGTAACCGCTAGAGGCGCTGTACAATATTTCATACATATCATTTACGGAGACGCTAGCGAGTTTTGGCTGTGTAGACTCATGTTAGAGCTACAGCTGTAAGTCTAACATGCGCTGGCGACCACTAGACCAACGAGGCAGACTTCATATCATCATCATCTGTCTGCCTTTTCCCAACTATGTTCGGGGTCGGCTTCCAGTCTTACCAGATATAGCTGAAAACCAGTATTTTACATGGAGCGACTGCCTGTCTGACCTCCACAACCCAGTTACTGGGTAACTTTCCTCAAAAGGACCATTTCAGACACCAATCTACATGGCCTTCACATGATCTGACCAAGATTATGTCTGGACTTTAAAGGAGACTGTGACCTCTGAGTTTGTTTCGGCCTTTCTTCTCAAAGTAGTCAGATAGGAAACGCCGACCTCATCTAGCTTTATTTTAAAAATATGATTGACGTGTAAAAGTGTTTGTACAAACCTACTTACAAAAAATAAATCATTTATCATTTACAAATAACAGCCGGGACCATACTGTTTCCACGAAACTTCGTCCGCGTAGATTTCATGTTTCCACATTCAAACTTCAACATCCCATTTCAACCCTATAGGGGTGAATTTTACAAAAGCATGACAATCAGCGCTTTTATTTCATGGTTAAACTTTCACTATTCATTATCTGTCTAGCTTTTCCCAACTCTGTTGGGGTCAGCTTCCAGTCTAATCACATGCAGCTGAATACCAGTATTTTAAATGGAGCGACTGCCTATCTGACTTTCACAATCCAGTTACTGGGTAACACGATACCCCTTGCTACGGCTGGTTGTCAGACTTTCGGACTCGGGAAGGTACCAAAGCGTTACCGAGGCCCCTGACAACACAGACAACGGAAGGAATACGGGTGGGTTTTCGTCAGTAAGAGTCTTACACACCGCTCCGCCCAGAGCGGGAGAAGTTATTTGATGATTTCCCAACCAAAAAAAATAAAAAAGACTTTCGGATTTCTAGTTTACTTCACTATTATTACACTTAATTAGAAAATAGAGGCTTATTTTTACCCAACTGCACAGAAGGCAGTTTAGATTAATTGGTTCGTCTATCAAGAACCAATAACTCTTAAAAGATGTCTGACATTTAATGACAGGTGCGCTAACTGTTACTTAAGTACAGGCTTGTCAAAGGTTTCGCCATAAATCTGTCAATCTGTCCTGATTCTGATTAACTTGTTATGATGATAAACCATGTCGGTTGGTCGTGCAATTTGTTTTAAGAAGAAATCTAAACTAGGTTGTATTAAAATGTTAATTAAGTTTTTTTAATGACAGTTGATTTATTTTTAAACGGATGAATTATTTTCAGTTTTCTGTTAAAATCTGCTCTCGTTTTCTCAAATAGGTTTTATATTAACCAACTGAAGTCCCTTGAACGCAATGCTAATGTCAATTTAAGTAATTAATGATAACAGTGTACCTACCTAAGTATACTAATTCTAAAACAATTTGGTAAAACAAATTAAAATGGCTTCTTGGAAAATGTTGTTGTTTCGATAATATTTATGTATATTTTAATATGCTAGTGTTATACAAAAATCAGGCTAGTGTTATACAAAAGCTAATTTGAATATTAACATTAAACATTTCCATTAAGTTAACCAACATTTAATTCACAACTTCAACGTGAACAAGTTCAAACTGGAGCTCAAAGGACAAGTTTTAAATGCCAACCCAATTATGTTGAAATTAGTTCAGAAACACTTGAAACAAGATACTACATCACGGACGTGTTACAAGCTCCTCATTACACATATGTATCTATAATCATAATAATTTATCTCTTCATATACAAGTCGTAAAAATAATGTCTCGAGTATCAATGTCAAGTGTCCGAACGCACCACAATCTTAACCGATTGGTAATGACGTGCACACTCGTTTAAGGTATATTTACGAGCCTCGCGTGCATTCGCCTTGTCTCTCACATTGTATATCATTGGCCTTATTGGTTTTGTCGTTTACTATGCTTTGGTAATTGACCAATCATGCAATGGCTTCATAGGGTTTATTAATGTATGCGACTCTTTGTATACCCCTGCGTGCGACTAGCTTTGACCACCCAGTGCACTGGAGCTGCTCCCTAATTGCGTAATGCACTATCAATGACAATCTGAATGATTATGAAGTAGATTGCTAATCTATTGCATCATATGTTCGAAATATTTGTCTGCTCAACAACGTTAATGACGCAATTAATGTTGTTGAACTGTCAAGATGGAACCCATTGCTACTGACAGTGTGTCAGTGTTACACAAGTTACCTCGCTCCAATCTAGGTATTCCTCGAAGCGCCACCGTTTTGAGGCGCACCTAATGAGGCGCACCTTTATTATTCCTCAGAGCGCACCTTTTAGTAGCGCTCCCGATAACAATAAAAAATATTAACTTTTTTTTCCTCGAAGCGCTCCTATGATTAACTTTCAAATAGAGATAGGATACTAACTGATCATAACTGATCCTATCTCTATTTGAAAGTTAATCATAGGAGCGCTTCGAGGAAAAAAATAATTATATTTTTAATTGTTATCGGGAGCGCTACTAAAATTTGCGCTCTGAGGAATAATAAAGGTGCGCCTCATTAGGTGCGCCTCAAAACAGTGGCGCTTCGAGGAATACCTCCTCCAATCAGGTTTGGAGATTCTAAAAATCATCCTTTCAACCCCTAAAACACATTGTACTTTCCAATGTTTCCTTCTTTATCCCTTTATTTATAAACGTAGCTTGTAAGAAAAGAAAGAAAGAAAGAAAAGTATTTATTGGGACTCGCGCAGGAGATCACACATCAAACTAAAAAAACACTCATAGAAACATAGAAAAAAACAAAGTATAATTATAATAAAAACAAAAAGTCCTGTACGAGGCCAAAAGGCTCCTATCTCAGCATAATGCTGCAGTACTTTTTTTTTTCTTTTTTTTATGCTGCAGTACTTAAGAAATAAGTGTCGCAGCGCTGGTATTTTGATAGCTTAAAGTTAAGACACGTTTAAACGTCAAAAATGTATGGTTAAGCAGTCGCTAATCATTACTTAACTCGAAACAACGTTTATAATTAAAACCCTGGGGAGTAACCACCACCTCTTATAGCAGTATTATTTCAATATTACTTCAATATGAGAAAGAGATGGAGCTATAAGTCCTGTATAGCTCCAACACTTTCCCACTGTGAAGTAATATTATAATAATACTGCTAGCAGAGGTGATGGTTACCCCCCAGGTTAAAGCAGTAAAATGTTCTTTCTTCTTTGTCAGTTAAATCAGTCATAGAATTGCTTTATAGCCATAGTCTCCATATACTGTATGTACCTTTAGACAGCTAGGTACCTAACGTATCGAAATGCGGAATAGCTAACTGAAACTAATAGAAAAAAAAAACCGTAACTGAATAAAACCTTTCACATTTTATTCTTTTTGTGAGCAATATCTAGTACAGTATCGCTGCACAAAATATATGAGCGAGCTTTTGTGAAAAAGCTTTTCAGAGTAGGAAACACTGCACGATATACCAAAGTAAATTAGTTCTGTAGCTCGAATGAATTTATTCCAAAAACAAACTCAACATTGTAGTTGAAAAACATGTTCTCCCATACATTCCAACTGCAAATGTAAGTTTATACGCACATTAAGGAGATTTACCATGTTATTTTAAGACCATAGGCTTCTTATGGTAATCGTTTTCCTGTAATCTATAAGTATAGAACTATTTTCTGTTTTTTTTTCAACATTTTAGGATCAGTAGTTTCGGAGAAAAGGGTCAATTTTCTTAAATAAATTGTAAACTATAAAAAAATATTATTGAGACGGGTTCATACTAAGCTCTTTCATTTGATATGTCAAATTAATTGGAGAGACAAACAGACAGACACACGAGTGATCCTATAAGGGTTCTGTTTTTTTAATTCGGACATACGGAACTCAAATAAGGCAACTTCTGCAAAAAGTTTTTTCTGCGTATTTTTTTAACTGTATATGAGAAGTGAACCTTAAATCCGGGCATGGGCCGAGTGTTTCATTAGATGTAGCGTGCCGCCCCTGAGCCATTGTACGCGATAACTGCGCTGTAAATGAGCTAATCCTCGTCCGCCAACAAATAGAGCTGCAGCCGGTAAACCGCGGTAAACACACAACGGTCGGTTAGAGCACTAATAACTCACCGCGGTGCAATCTGCCTTATTACACGAGCAGGTAAATTGGAGTATTTTTACCTCAGTTTGTTTAATGAAAAGGATTTTGTTTACATGTCACGGCACATACTATTTTTATTTTAGGTTTTCTTTTCCATGCTACCAAAAACTGAACATCCCAACTCTTACTTAAACACAAACTAAAATGTGAACTTAACCCTTGGCCCTCAAAAGGCCTTCTGTGAACCTTTGACAAATGTTTTTCGTTGTAATTCTATCCATTATTTCAACTTTACCCTTAAAAGGCTCTTATGTCGCAAGCTTATCACTTGACCTAAACAAACATGTTTAAATAACTTTACAATAGACAATGGGTCATCCCATCAAGAACATAGATAAAACAAGTTTTATGAAAAACATTACTGGGAATCCGCTGATGCGTAGAATGATTCTATTAATGCTACAATAATAGTCAGTGGTAATGAAAACAAACTGGTTGCTCACCTGACAGTCGGTCGGCAGCCGGTGCGTCTGGTGTCGCGTTACAAGAACAACACAGACAAGTCAGGACATGGAGTGATCACGCGCATATTTTTTTCGCAAATCTCAGTTTACTAACTAACTAAATGAACGAGAGAAATAAACCACTACCACCACCACCTTCGTCACGGTAATAATTATCTATACAGTATTGTAAAGGCTTCTACATACTGGCGCGACTTGTCGCGCGACGCGTCGCGACACAAAGGCACCGCTTGTAGCGCTACACGCGGTGTCTTTGTGTCGCGTCGCGTCGCGCGACAAGTCGCGCCAGTATGTAGGAGCCTTGACTCGGCCGTATCTTTGAATTAAATGCCTACAGCCGCGCGGTACGTAAACAATAGGGCTGCCCGCCTCCAGCATTTTAATTACATTTGCCTACTTTGTGTTTACTTAGTTTTGTGATTGTAAATATACTTTTTTTATATAAACAAATAAAATACTTTGTGAATTGAATAGGAAGTGTTCAATAAAAATGCGTGTTGTTTTTTGATTGGTAGATTTAATTAAAAAACCATGTTTATGTTTATTCATACACACAGTACAATAAACAACTATTATTAATAATACAATATTATATAATACATTTACTTTGAATTATACAAACGAACAAAACAAAACACACATGCCCCGAGGTTTTGACACAAGCGTCAATCACTTTCCTTTACTCTATTCACTTTATTTATTGATCCAGACATCTTTTTTTCGGGAGATAAAAGGAAATACTTATCCATTAAAAAGACACACATTATACTACCTTTTTTTTTAGGGTGGGAAATCGGAGCGGGAGGGTGTGTCAGACTCTTACTGACTAAAACCTACCCGTATTCCTTCCTGTTGCCTGTGTTGCCAGGGTCGCGGGAAGGCCCTAGTGGACCCCTACCTTTGTGCTGACGACATCCCTTTTAGACGCGCGTGGAATACAACGCGCCGTCGACCCGGGCCTGGTCCTTACCGTACGGTGACCTACCCATTGCTCACCGTCATGTACCTACCTACTAGTAAGTAAAATTATTTTATAGTCTTACCTTTCAGAGTTTCCAGGTAATCTAAAAAAAGTTATCTCTGGATGCGTTATTGACGAATTCATGTAACCAAAAACAGCACAATATGTCCTACACGTCATATTAAATATGTACTTGAACTTATTCTTAGTGAAAAAATCGCGCGTTTATTGTTAAAAAATCTACACACCGTCCGTTCGTCACTGCGGCACAGTCGCGACTGTCTGCATGCCGAGCCCATGCTGAGATCGAGGCGCGTAGGTATAGCTCGCGCTTCGTCCGTTTGTATGAAGTTGGAATACTGTATAGATAATATTACCGTGCCTTGGTTGACTGGTAGAGAATGCCTAAGGCATTAAGTCCGCCTTTGTACATTTATGTGTGTAAAAAGTTTAAATAAATAAACCACTCCAATTAAACAAATAAGTAGGTACGTACACTAGGACTTTTAATTAGCTGCATTAAAGTAACACTTCATTGTCATTTCGTCATTAACTTAGAACATTTTTTTACGAAATGACAGTAAGAAGTTTAGTATTGGTACTGGTATCGCAGATGACGGCTTGTTTATGCTCTTTATCTCGTTTCACTTGTCTTCGTTCGTTATACCTTGCCGTACCTTGGACTGAAACTTTTACCTGCAAATACAACATGGAAGTCGAAGAAAATATATAGTCATGAATTCAACTAAAACTTTAATGATAATTAAGATGACAGCGACACACTGAAGTTTCTTATGCAAACTATACTTTGCAGTCTCTAAAGCAAGTTCTCTCTGGTCGGATGTCAGTTTACAATAAAATCTGCGCCATTATCGCTCCATTTGCTGCTCACTCTGTGAATAACACCGTCAACTACGCAGACACAGCGTCTATGAATTTCATTTTCATTGAGTCATCTTTAATTAACGATTCGTATTGAGCACAATCATGCTTGATAGACATTTAACTAGCTGGAACGAATGGGATATTCAAGTTTTATGGAAGATGCTTTTAAGATTGTTGTTCTACCTCATGGGGCGAGGTACGTACCTACATTAATTCGCGATAAGTTTCGAGAAGTGGCCCAGTGGTACCTAACGGCCGAACCCGACAGACGCTTTACTTTGTGTAATATATATTATTTCGTCACCATCGCTCACAAAACGCTGAAGGAAAACATCGTGACGAAACCGGTATGTCCTAGGGCCAAAAAATCGAAGACATGTGACATCCACCAACGCGGGTTGGTGGTAGATGTCACATGTCTTCGATTTTTTTAATCCAGCACGCGGGCCCAGTGCGGACTGGGCCCGCGTGCTGGATTATGGCCCACTCTCTCACACAGAGAGGAGGCCTGTGTCCCAGCAGTGGGAACATTGTAGTCTGGTTATGCTTATGCTATGAATTTACCTACTTATACCAAGACGTTGGTGCTACGCTTTCTATTCATCAGGACAGTCTGGTGCCACAGTACCCACCCTTACTTTAGGATACCCTCTCGGTTGCCCCTATTGCCAGCTGGTCGCGACGCTTCCGTATTGCGGATTTTTCTTTGATTTTACTAAAACAATATTTAATGATTATGTGCAAATGGTTACGATGTAGAAATCGAAAGCCAGTTTGCCGAATTTTAAATTAAGTTATAAATAAACATGCTACCAAAACAGGTGGGCAGACAGGACATATCGTTGGTATACAGGTAAAAGTCACTAAGTGTTTTTAAATAATTAGGAGCTAATGACATTTAAATATATTTTTCAGCATGAAAAAAAAAATCCTTATCTGTAGGTTTTGATTTTTTACCGAAAATGTCACATACTCGTAGTAAGTTTTACCTTTAAACCAACGATATTACAAGATATTAGACCACGGGTAATAGACAAACACGTTCTAGTTTTGTTAAGTTTGAAAACTTGAATGGCTGTTTTTAACAAAAAAGAACTCTTGCGAATGCATAACCTGTTCCTGTAACCTGTTCCTGTTCCTGTTTGAAGTTAGATAAAAAACGACACTACGGAAAACGTCATCTAGTTTTAATACTTAGGTATTTACGGCTGGGTCTTTTCGTGCATCCAAAGCGGCCATATCAAAAACGAAAGGCACCAGGACAAACGTAATATTTCACACTACTCGGCCACGTTGTGTACTGTAGATTTTTGCTGCAAACTGGGTAGATAATTAGCACCACAAGTTCTAATAAAGATAGAGATCCAAGCCTACGACTTAGTCAAAGCTAAATAATTATGTTTAAATGCTAGTTTGTACATATCCTTTCTGCTATCTAACGTTATTTAATTACAGAAATTATAGTTATTTAAGTGCCTAGTGTTAAACGTTGGCACTCGGCGCGCCGCGACAGCGCGACGCGACACTAGTAGCACAATTTCTATGAAAACTTCACGGAAAGCGTCGCGCTGCGCGTCGCGCTGCCTGCCGCGCCCGCGATATCGCGCTTGTCATAAACGAGCGTTAAGGCGCTGACAAGACCCAGTTGACCAAAAAAGGCTTCTCTTAAGAAAAAAAAATGCCAAATCTGTATAGTTTGTGGTAGCGTAAAAAATATATGTTAATTTTTAACATATTTCCCAGAACTTGGTTGTTACTAAAACAAGTTTAAAAAAAACTAACCTGTTACCTTGAGTTCAAATCCAAAATATCTGTATTAAATATCAACATACGTTACGTATTTAATTAATAACAAGAACTTCTTATTTGAATGCAGAACTTGGTTGTTTATTTTCGATTACTCAACTCAATTTTGAGTAAATAGATAATTACTTCATATTTTGCAATAAATTACAAGCGTTGTGTCGTCCCGCTTCTCTTTCTTTTCTATGCAATCTGACAGTGACCGCGGTTTAGGTGTTTTCGGCGTCTTAATACGTGTCTATTATTGATTAATGTAAAGTCAGGGAAATGAATTGTTATTCATTTAAAATTTTCCGTACCTACGGATAGCGGCTCTGAAATTGAAGTGAGCAGAACACTTGGCTAAACATGTTTATGGCAGGTGGAGCAGAGCCGAGAGACGGTAGAAGAAGCGTTAGCCACACGTGATACGACCAAACGCCAGGTGGACGGACGACCTAAAGAAAATTGCGGGGAAGACTTGGATCAGACTCGCACAGACCAGGCAAGTATGTAACAACAGGGAGGAGGCCTATCCTCAGCAGGGGGTAAAACGAGGCCGATGATGATGATATTCTAATCAGAAACAGTTGTATGAAATGGTAATGACAGCGCAAATCGACGTAGGGTGTCAATTTGCATAACAATTATTTACCTTGAATATGACTAAGAGCCAGAATGATTTTCGCGACAAGCACAAAAGTTCGCCAAAGCACGGATGGTATAAAAGCATGACCTCAAAAAACCGTCAGACTCAGACTTAAATAATGGAAGGAAATGGTAACAAATCGTGACTGTCTCTTTAGGAAATCTGTACCTACTGTGGCAAAGCAGGCTACAATGTGACATCCAGCGATGGACAACCAACAGTTTGACGCACATCTAGTGTACAAATGAAGCAATGAATAATGAACAATGTGTAAAGAAGTCATACACGGCTGAGAACTACAGTTTCATAGAAACAACTTTCTTAATGTAGGTTAAATATCCATTGTTTGTTGTACCAACTTGTGATACTGGCAATGAGCTAGAGACAAGATGTTAATGTAATATTTATCCATCTTAAAATGAAGTCAAGATTACACCATTAACTTGCAGAATAAGACGACCTTTGACAAACCTACCTTGACAAACTATTAACATTAATCTGTTATACATCTTTACTTAGCATTAGGGCTTTCAATACCGGTATTCCGGGATCCCGTAATACCGTGATCACGGATTTTATTTTGGCCTTTTACAATACCGGTATTGACGCCCCAATACCGTGATTACGGTATTACAAACATTAGATCTGAAAATTATGTGATCTTATTCTCACACACTTAAGCTCACCCTCCCGCACCCGGCCTGAGACAATGCCCGAAATCGAGCTGTAATTATGTGTCGTTTTTGTTATTGTCAGTCAGTTTCGCAAAGGCGACGGGATAACGCGTCTATAGACTTTGTTATTGTGTAGTGTTAACTTGTGACTGTGATGTTGTGATCTACTAGCGCGTATTTTTGCTAGTTTAATTAGATTACCGTCGTTGCTGCTTCTTCGTGTCTTACCCAAAACGTTCTTGGCGAACAACATGTAAGTAGATCTTTAATTTGTCGTAAACTCAAGTAAACAGATTAGAATAATTATTTATATGTCATATAAATAATCGAAGGTAATTATGGTCTCTTCTTGTTTTAGGTCGACTCCAGAGAGATCAGATTCGAAAACTTACAAAAAGTTTTTAAATAAACGTACTACTACTGGCGGCATATGGGATAATTTCACTGCCGCTGACGATCGACTCACTGCAAAGTGTAACCTATGCAAAAAAATCATAAAGACTGTGCGGATTACGCACTCATATGCGCTCAATACATAAATTAAATACACAAGAAAACACAGCTTCATCATCCAATCAAAAGAGTCAGAAAATCCACAAGCTTCAACATCCAAAGAAAAAGGATCAAGACCAGAATTAGCAGTACAAGATGAACCAGTACGAAAGAAAACTCGAGTCTCGGACTATTACCAAATTTCTCACTCAGTGGAATTAGTTGTTTCAAGGATGGCAGCTTTGGATGGCATCCCTTTGAGCAAGTTTTGCACATCCGAAGATATGCGGAGACTTTTTAAGGATTCGGGAGTAGGGAGAGAGAGATATCCAAATTGCCTAAAACCAAGAGTGCTTTTAAATCTATAATAAGAGTAGAGATGTGTGTCTTCGAAACTGCTGGCGGTGGTCGGGAGATATTTCTATCGGCAGCTTACAGATATTTACTGTCTGTGGTACCTACCAGTGTAGAAGCAGAACGTGCTTTTTCTTCAGTAGGCTATTTATGTAACAGGCTCAGAAGTTCGCTGTCTGATTCAACATTGAATGCGATTTCGTTTTTGCGATCTCACCCATGAGTAATTGCACAGCAGCGACCCACATAAACACAGTCCAGGCGACTGGCAATCATGCTTAGGATACTGTTGGTGCTGCCCCACACCCTGCGCACCAGGGAAGCGCACCTTTTACCTTTTTTTTATTTATATACTTCTACATTTTTTTACTGTTTGTCAGAAATTGTTGTTAACGCTTGATTTATTTTATTTGTTTAGTTTTAGATTTTGATTGTTTTTTTAATACATTATTATTAATAATGTCACTAAAATGATTTCTAGCTAATTAGCTAGTTAAGCTATACTTAACTCACTTGCATCTCTACAAATAATGATACCTATATTGATTTTTACATGAGACATGACGACATTTAGGTAATAATAAGAAATTTATATTTTTTTGATATTGTACAAACAAAAACTATGTGAAATGCCTTCCTGCAAAAAGAGCAGATTAAGTTTAAGTTTTCATTATGTTCCTAATTCCTAGTCCTACCTAAATAATCAACCAATACCAAATTATTATATAAGAATTGAGAAAGCTATGTATAACGTATTCATTTTATTATTTTCAATAAATCAGAACAATAAAGACTTATTTGAAAATATAAAAAAGGCGTATTTTATTGGTTTTATTAATGTCCTAATTGAACTTGCGTTCAATACCGGACTACCGGTATTGATACCGGGATCACGGTACTGACTTTTCCAATACCGGTATTGAAAAAGTTCGGTATTTGAAAGCCCTACTTAGCATAGACAGGTTTATATTCAATAAACAGGTTTAGGTTCATTGACGATTTATCTTCAAGTATTAAACTCAAAATGGAAATCAAACGTGCGAGCATATGATGTGTAACATCCGACATCTCACCTTATTAATAAACAACTGAGCAGCGACAGAAATTAAAAAAAGCTAAACACTGAAATATTTATTCGAATCATTATTAATTACTTGTGATCGCCCACCGGTCGAAATTCGATCCCATTCTATTTACAATCTATATAGTACTTACTAATTCCAGGAGTACACTAATTCCATGCTCAAGCTGTCACTACCTGTCTACACACTTCCGTCCCTTTGTGCGGCCAAGTGCGTTTCGGACCATACACAATTAAGGGTTCCGTAGTTGGGATGAATTTATCACAAGAACAAACTTAACATTGTAGTTGAAAAACATGTTTCCCCCATACATTCCAACTGTAAATGTAAGTTTGTACGCACAATATTGAGTGATTTATCATGTTATTTTAAGACCATAGACTTCTTATAAGTTTTCCTGTAATTTATAAGTATAGAACCATTCTCTATATTTTTTTCAACATTTTAGGCTCAGCGGTTGCGGAGATAAGGGGGAGGGAATAGTTAATTTTCATCTATTTTTTTTTATAACTTTTAAAAAAAATATTTTAAAATTATAAAAAATATATATTTATAAACCTCTAACAAATCCTTTCATGTGATAATACGGTACTGACAGTTTTCATTTCTTTTTTTTAATTTTTGTATTTTTTCCCCCAAAACCGAACCTCATATTTAAAATTCATACATGTATGCTACACGTCCGTGTTTGGGTCATAGAAATTATTCGATAACTTAGTCGATCCAGTAGATACCTACGGAAGAAACCAAACTTATTTGCTGCGCCTTTCGAAGACCTCAAGAAGTAACGTGAAACTATTAAAGTTTATTAATAACAATTATGTATGTCTCTCTACCTACTGTCTACTTAAATTCCTACAGAACACAGTTCACTTACCTATTTTAAAGCGAATTCCAGTTGTAATCTAAAACTAATTCGTCTGTGCGATTGTTTCAAAGCGAGTGTTGCCAGCGATATATTCCAGTTTAAACAGACTGCTCCACAGTGGAACGAATGTATGGGAGCGGTTGGACGTAGACATGTCCGAAAAATAAGAGTAAAATTATGACAAACTAATGATGCCATCTTATTCGATTACTTAATGCCTTCATAAATTGTGGTGATGAATTTCTTCATAACTCCCATATTTCGGGAGTAATTTGAGAAAATGTGAAATTTTACTATGAAAATGAGTGTATCGAGCTCTCTCCCTCCTGATTCCGGGCTTGTTTCAAGTAGCGGTCTCTAATATCGTAATGCTATTACTAAGAGCTATATTTAATACTAAGACACATAGTGCGCCAAATGTGCACTTTCTGGGATAAAAGGAAATGAAAATTTAAAAAAAAAAACGTTTTTTCCCCATTTGTATTTACTTTAAACCGCAGACAGACTTATTAAGAGGTCTATAAATATATTATATATATACAGAAATATATATTAACAAAAATATTCACAAGAACTGATGAGAGTATGACTTTTAAGTAAGTTGATAATAAATTACCTAGTTTCATTAAAAGTACAATAAATAATTAAGATGTAAGCTCTAATTTACTAAGTTACACATTTTAAAACAATAACATCATTTAATTATCTTCGTCATCATCATCATCATCAATTAATTCAAATTCAGAATCGATGTCCGCTAAATCATTTATGTTAACAAATTCGATATCACTTTTCTCAGAATCCGTAAGCTCATAAAATTCCTTAAAAGAAGATTTTTTTACAAACTTATTTCCTTTTGGACGGATACTTGTAACAAGTGGATCAGAAGACAGTAAAAGATTGTGCATAATATCTTCATTGCATGAGATACTGCTATGCTTTCGAGAATGCCCCTCTCTATATTTTCTAAAATCTTTATTTCTAGCCTCAGATGCCTCTTCGGATAGAAAACCAATGGGCACAATTGACATGTTCTGAACTATGTCTGGCCCATGCATTAAAATTTTATGAAGTGAAGAAGGCATATAATACCATGGGTATAACTCCACGTAAAGCTTAGCAGTATCAAAGCAGAACTCTCGGAATTTAGTTACGTTGATCTTCTCTCCTGATGAAATACACTGCAAGATCACACAGATTTTTCTTAAAAGCATAGCATCTATTCCGGTCAGTTCAGCAGATTTAGTGTAGTTTTCAAAAAATCTCCTTGCCGAGTTGCCATTGTTGGTGGATCCACTGCCTTGTTTCACAACATCGAGAAGTAAGCCCGTTTCTCTTCTTACAGCCTCTTGAACTCTTTTCTTCCTGTCATCAACTTGCCTTTTTGCTATATCACCCCTTACTTGCCATGATTTTATGTCTAATTTGTAGGAAATGTGTAATAAGCATTCCATTGAGCGAATCCAAGCGTGAAGGGTGCTTAAGCTATATTTATACATGTCCTCGTTTGCGTGTTTATCTTTGATTAACTCTAAATTATTCATTTCTTTAGGACAAGCCTTGCATATGTCACACACTGAAGCTGCTGTATTGGATATAATGGAATGAATTTTACCATCAATCATTGTCAACAGCAGTTGGTGTTTGACACTAATTCCATCAGTGATGGTGGATGGAGTTAAGGCTTCAATCTCTGCTTCGATTTCAGCCATCTCTCTCTGCACATTTTCTTTGGTTTCCTTTATAAACTTAAACAATATTGGCCGGCAAAATGAAGTGGAAGATGGTCGCTCGTTTTCCCAAATTGTTACACCTTTTGAGACGAGCCGCAGTGGTACAAGACTAATCATAAAATTACTAGCAAGATCGATTTGCTCATCTTCACTCGTCCTTTGATGATAAATGCTTTGGCTAGATGATCCGTCAAAACCCCATTTGCTGGTCAATACGAGCTGTTGATTGGGATCAACAGGGGTTTCTAACGACCTAATAAGTCTTCTTGAGGTTAAATCCATCAAGGCTTGTAATTTGATTTTTGCAGAGCTCTCTGTAACTGTGAGATCTTCTTTGGCCGGATAGCACTTAATTTTTTCTTTAACCAACATGTAGTAACTCGGGTATTGAAGAGCTCCTTCTTGAGTGTTGAAATCCCGAAGAGTGTTATAGCGCCATTTCGATAAGTTCATCGATACATAAAGAGCCAATGCCTTCAAAGGGGATATTTCCCGTACCTGAATTGATTTACCTTCAATGAAGGCTTTGATTTTTGAGGCCTCTTCTGGATTCTCCGTCAAGTATTTCATAACATAAGCTGTATCGCTTTGTCCTGCCTTTTGAAGCGCCCTTTCGGCCGAAAACATAATTTCAGCGCTGCTACTGCTGCATGAAAGACTATCTTCAGTGCGTCTTCTTTTTTGCCGGTTACTAAGGTCCTCAAAAGATTTACGAGGACTAGGATGTGTACAAGTTGAAGCATCAGATTTAGCAGGAGAAATTATGGGCTCGATGACGTCACTTATATTTTCTGTAGAAGGTTCCATATTTTCATTCTGTAATTCCGGCCATTGAATGGCAGCCTGTAGCCAAATCTCATGTTTCTTCCGAAACTTATCTGTGCTTCTTCCAGACTGTGTCCATTTTGCATAAATGCGGTAGCAAAATCGACGACACCAGTCTTTTAAACTTGTTTCAGCACTTTCACATAACTGAACACAACTGTTATCTTTTAAAACACTGAACAAATAGTTAAAGTCGCGTAAATCTTTATGTGCGCGTGCGCATAAAGCAACGTGAATATCAAGATTTGTATTAAAATTTGGAAAATACATTGCGAGATTAGCTTGGATACAACGAGGTGTAAATCAACACTGATTTTAAAGTTACTAATAGTGACCTATTTATATAAAATCCAGGTATCCCAGGTATCCTTTGTTAAATATTGCAAGGTAATTAGTTATTGTGATAATTAGTAAATGATGCATGCTAAATTAGTGTATTAAGAGCCATTTAGTAATTAAATAATAGCAATGTTCTTATCAGTAATCATTAGTGCATCAGTTTTATATGTAAACCTTAAGTCCCTAATTATATATCCTAATTAGCTTATATCTTCTCTAATTGGCTGCTCAGAAATGTTATTGTAATAAGGTAAACCTTTAGAAAAACGGTTTTAATCAACAAAATAAACAAAAAATAAAAAAATTGTGTTATAAAATAAACATCACTCTTTATCCCAGAAAGTGCACATTTGGCGCACTATGTGTCTTAGTATTAAATATAGCTCTTAGTATTAGCATTATGATATTAGAGACCGCTACTTGAAACAAGCCCGGAATCAGGAGGGAGAGAGCTCGATACACTCATTTTCATAGTAAAATTTCACATTTTCTCAAATTACTCCCGAAATATGGGAGTTATGAAGAAATTCATCACCACAAGTTATGAAGGCATTAAGTAATCGAATAAGATGGCATCATTAGTTTGGCATAATTTTACTCTTTTTTTTCGGACATGTCTACGTCCAACCGCTCCCATACATTCGTTCCACTGTGTGCTCCACAAAAGGAGCTTTGACATTTCTATTAGCTTAGGACGGACTCTGCGCCAACAGTATGGTAGATAGTTAAATATTTGTACTAAGTAATAGGTAACACTGCTGGGTTTTGGTAGAAAGTGATCAAGATGAGGTGGTGGCGTGTCTTGGACGTTTTGATACTGATAACGAAGTTTTATACATAGGTATGGTACGGTTACTCAATTAAAAAATATTCTGTAAGTTTATTTAATGTTGCGATTAGTACCTTTTTTTTGGGTGGAAACTATAAAATAACTTTTCCCGCTCTGGGCGGAGCGGGATGGTGTGTCAGACTCTTACTGACTAAAACCCACCCGTGTTCCTTTCGTTGGCTGTGTTGTCAGAGGCCACGGTATCCCTTTCGGATATTCCCGCGACCCCGGCAGTGTGATTAGTACCTAACATATTAATTTGCACACCTCATTAGGTTATAAATTTATAATACAATGTACTTTTCATACCTGTATCACCTTTTTAACATGTTTTATGCAAATAAATTATTTGATTTGATTTGATTCAGTATGTATGCGAATTTGTAACTGAGTCGTGCCGACGAAAGTAAATGTCGGAAAATAGGTGCAGCGGTCGGATTCTAGGCAAATTATGCAACATTTATTAAAAAAACCAACCAAGTGCGAGTCGGACTCGCACACGAAGGGTTCCGAACCATCGTACAATATTCAGCAAAAAAACGCCGAAAAAACACGTTTATATGGGTGGTCCTTTTATTTGTAGTTATAGCGGCAATAGAAATACACAATCTGTGAAAATGTCAACTGTCTACCTATTACGGTTCATGAGATACACCCCGCTGACAGACAGACGGACGGACGGACAACGGACGCATAGTAATAGGGTTCAGTTTGGCACCCTTCGGGTACGGAACCCTAAAAATACAGAGTACCCTATCTAGAGAGCAGTGGTGGCCCAGTGGTAACGGCCGCGACTTACAAGTTGTACGTCGTAAGTTCGAACCCTGACAGGCGCTTTACTTTGTGTAAATTATTTCATCACCACTGCTCTCAAAAACGGTGAAGGAAAACATCGTGGGGAAATCGGCATGTCCTAGAACCAAAAAAATTCGAAGACATAATGACATCTACCAACCCTGCACTGGGCCCGCGTGGTTTATTACAGCCCACTCTCTCTCGCAGAGAGGAGGCCTGTGTCCCAGCAGTGGGAACATTATAAGCTGATTATGTTATCTACAGAATAATCGGTCTTCCTCAAGGTGAATTTTTAATAATCACCGAAGATATAATTTATATAATCATTGCATCGCGAACATACAGAATTTTGTCAGCACCTGAATAGATATCCTTCAGTTTTAGCAGCTAGCACCATCAAATCCTGCTCAGTGATTTGATGTCTATAAGTAGGTACCTATACAGAATGTTTAGAAGCTAGGTGTAAAGCCTTAAGGGGTTGATAGTTGGCACCATTTAGAGCCATACATGTCTTACACGAATAAAAATTAGATTTAAAAAATTGCAATTGTGCGGCATTGTTGGCAAAACCAAAAAGTTTTGCCAACAATGCCGCACTTAAAGCTGGTACTCGGTATGTTGTTATTTTTTTTTTTTGTATTTTCTGTGGTTAATCTTATTTTGCATCTAATCTATTAAACAAAGTTCCAAGCATCTGTGTTATTGAAAAAAAATACTAAACGCTTTTGAAGTCGTAGACTATTCAAATTTCAAAAATAAATTAGCCTCAATCGTTTAAACCTTTTAAAAACATGCTCAAAATGCTGCAAATTGCGTCAACTATCACCCCTTAAGTGAACTCGCATCAAATCATAACATCATACTAAAATTATATACTAATTATACCGTCGAAAAGTCCAAATGAATCATAAAATTACAGTTTCCAACTGACCACACCAATTATGAAATGTCAATTATAATTATACAGGAACGCCAATGCCGGTAACGTGCAGTGACACGTACATTTGTAGTACAGTCGGATCGAAGACAGTCGGCAACAAAGCCAACAAATGTTTATGAATGAACCCTGCTAGCTGTAAATTGTTAAACAAATGATGTAGGTCAAAATCAAAATATTTTATTTCACATAAACCATGTAGGTTTAAATAGATTTTTATTATTTTATTAATATTTTATACTGATTCTTTTACATTTTATGAATGTAAGAACTTTGTAGGCTTAATAGACTGTAGATTTGTAGACCATTTTCTATTTTATTAAGTAGGTACCTAGTACTTGTTGACAAGCCTACACTGTCCTCCCATACTTATTAATACTGTAATTTGAAAACATTGTAAAAGCCAATTATTTTTAAAACAGTAGGTAACCGTGGAGTTTCTTGCCGGCCCATGTACGTTTATGTGAAATAAAATATTATGATTTTGATTGATCATCATCCACAGCCCGACTTCCCACTGCTCTTTTCTTCTGCCACACGCTCCTGGTACAGCCTCATCCAGGTATTGCCCGCGATGACAACAATGTTGTTCCGCCTATCTCGCCCCGGAAGGTAAGGTGTTTCGTAGGTGTTAGCCAATTGCGTTCTGGCCAAAATCCAGACTCCGAGATGTGACTGGGAAATTATTAGGTACTGATTGAAAAACCCAATTTTGGTACCGATTTGTATAGAATCAAGTTTATATAAGTAAACAGACAGGTGTGCTGCTGGGGAGTTTGTTCCGCCACTTCTTCTTCCCAGCTAAAGCACTAGGAAGTGGTGAAGGGCGGGCATTTTTGGGGGACTGTCTTTTGTAACTTTGACGTTCGAAAAGTGCTGATTTTCAGCCTAGTTTGAATAAATGACTTTTGGTTTGATTTAGATTTGATTTTATTAAAATTAATATGATAATTATAAAAATATAAAGAAGATAATTGTTACGAAACTCTACATTAATAATTGAAATATAAGGAAAAATTAAAACTTCGTGACAGTCATCATTAGAGATCGGATATTCGGATGCATATTCACCTAAAGTTGAGATGTTGGCGAATGTGGAATGCGCTTTTGTATCGAAAAAATCCCGCGGTTCCGGGATCAACAAGGTTTCTGATTATTGAATCAGATTAGTATTATAATCAGTACTACATATAACTTACTTTCAAATGTTAGCTTATGTGGAATGCACTATAGTAAAAAAAAAAACCCGCGATTCCGGAATCGACAAAATTTGTGTTTTTTCTGACTATGTAAGCGGATGCATATCTACCTACCTAATATTGTAAAGTAGGTAGGTAAATACCAAACTGCCATAGCAAATAACGTTAATATAAGATAACGGACTACATATATTTAGAATAATTGATGTAGCTACCTATTGAAACAAATAGTTAAAAATTATTGTGCTTAGTGAAATTCTGTTAAATTCCTTTCCTCTCCACATACTTAGCGAAAAAAACAGTATATGTTAGCACCATTATATTAATAGAAAACGACGATAGGCATTTTGCGAGTTTGTGAGTGGGACGGCAAATTATACCTGCTTATGCGCAAGTATCTACCCCGACAAATAGTTCTCTTAGTTTATTTAATTACAATAATAGCATTCGTCGCTGTGCTTGCCATGCGTTAGGGTGTTTTTTTTTTTTATTTTAACTAACACACACCACCTCCTCTTACACCCTACATATACATATTTTAGAAGTCGCTTCTTTATTATACACCCAACTAGCTATGCATTCCCGGTGTTCCTGGCATCCCGTGATTTTTTTTTACAAATAAAAATATTTTAAGAAGCCGCTTCCATACTTTCACAACTAAAATTTAACTTTAGGTAAACATGCATCCGAATATCCGATCTCAGTTCATCATATACAACGGTAATTGAGACACGTAACATAACATCAGGCCCCGTTTCCCCGTAGGGTTGGGCAGAGGTGTATCTACCTATAGTACACCCACATTTCACCAGTTTTTTTAAGTCCCCCGTCAACCTCCACACTACGCCCCACCATCACCCCCCCCCCCACACACACACACCCCTATAGAGTCAGCCCCTATTACTAAAGTGTGAGTCTATTGCCATCAACCGGGCACAAATCCAGGCTCCGGGCTGCTACTGAGAAATTACAGATAGAAAAACCCAATAACACTCTGCCCGACCTGGGAATCGAACCCTAGACCTCATGCTCAGCAGTACCGCTTGCGACCACGAAACCAACGAGGTAGTCAATGTAATTGAAACTTTGCTGTAATTAGTTTTCCATATAAATCTAACGGATAATCTTCGCAGACTTCAGTCGTAATTAAATTCGTTTCAGAGCTGGGAATACCTCAATAATGAGACAAACGCGGCGAGTGCCTGTAATAACGTACGATTTATGTTGAACTCAATGAAACTTCACTGTAATTAATTACAACAGCTGCTCATTACAGTTCTCGACAAAATTATCAAACTTTACAGGAAATGTAACGGCCAAATGAACGTGGCGCTTCATTATGCACCGCTCAGAGGGTTTTATTTAATTTCATTTAAGAAATGGCGAAAATTGCGAAACGGCGCAAGTAGCTAATACTTTCGCCGTTTAGCAAATTTGCAATGTAAAAAAAAAAAATGAATATTTAGATACATAATACTTATCGCTTTTAAGAAGAATCAAAACACACTTTCTGTGATGATAATGATGATAATTAAGCAGGTGGTAAAGTACTTTAGGCCGCGCCCTAACCAACAGCGGTCGTCGCGCGAATACGCGATCGTCGCGTTCATAACTATGTCTCGTTTTGTTGTTCAGTGAATTGGAACGCCGTGGTCGCGCCGACATAGAGCGCCTTCCGGTTTTCGGAACAGAAAGTGACATCACTTTTGGTTAGGACGCGGAGTTACTCCTCTCAAAATATTATGCAGCATAAAACCAAAAAGTTCTCAAGTACTAAGTAGATATTGACTAAAGTGTTTCAAGTTCGTTCTAAGATATAAATGAATTCGGTACATAAACACTACGTTCTCTAGTTCACCTAAAAAAATATCTCATATATTTAACGGCCGAGCATTTTCTGAAATGTCTACAACATACTACGCCGTACTTAATCTTTAATCATCACAATAAAACAAAAAACAATGTGAACAAATCTGCAACATGTAGACACAGTTTGTTTGTCCATTCCCACGGTACATGCGCGCGCGCAGGCCATATGGCGTCTAGCGCCACAACTAGATCTAGAATACACTCAAATTTAATCACACTATTATAATCTTTATGTGAGCTGCGAGCTGTTTTGAATCGTTTAATAATAAATCAGAAATTTAATCTTGCCAACGTAAATAAATTCGTCCAATATATTGACACAGTTGGTTGGCACCTCTGGCAACACTGGAGCCGCACACGTCACGCAGCGCCACAGACTAAACAATAATGTGACTTCTAGGCACGCCGATTTGTTTGTTTTTACTGGCTTTGTTTTATCATGGACGACCTATTCCTGAAATACTAGCAAATGGTTCTAGCTTGGCTATGTACTACATAAATAATATATGTGTAGTAGTTTATGTTCACAGTAGCTAGGACGGCATGGCTAGCATAATAATAAAAGTCTCCGTAGTAACTGGAATGCAAATAATAAACTAAGTATCTATCAATTTAATAATGCATAATCTATATTAATTCAAAGCTAATAAATTAGAATTTAAATAGAAAATACTCTCATAAAACTTAATTAGTTCAAGAACCTACCTACCTAACAAAAGTTTCCAACATCTAAAACAGTATTTGGTCGAAAGTAGTCGAAACTCGCTCATCGAATTGTGCAAAAAACTTCTAAAGTCAAAAGTCTACAAAAGAAAGTTCTAAAGTCGTTTTAAAAACCGAATTGTAATAGGTACCTTCCTTTAAATGTTTATTTTTTAAACTACGCACATTTGTAGTTTGCAGGAGGTTTAACATTTGTTTTTAAATACACGAAGGAGGTCATCGCATATTTGTCTAGTGTCTATGCTTGTAGAATTTATTGTTCAAATACTCAAAGTCTAGCCCGTAATCGATGCTGTTTTGATAGCCTCAATCTAGATAGATCTCTTAGCTACAATACTGAATTAAAATAACTTACGTAATTTTACAATAACCATTTTATGTTAAACCAACAAGAATATTTTATACATGGAATAAAAACCACTTTATGTACGAGTATTTCAGGTAACTAATAACTAACTAATGATACTTAGTATAGCACACCACGACGCCGCCGCACCGGTTTCTACTTCTCCCACAATTGAGAGTCTTCAGTCCAACAGCCAAAACCACCATTTTATTTAGACTGCAACCAAATACACCGCCTCAAAGGAACAAATATAGGTGCAAGTCAAACTATCTTCTATACATTTATTAAAATATTAACGAAATCAAAACTGTTATTTAAATATTTTTGAAAAAAGTAATTGCTATGAGGTGTAGGGACGAGCCTGGTGCCGAAAATACAGTTTTTCAAATTTTTGTCCGTTTAACAGACAAATGTCTGGATGTACATAAGTTCCGGATTGGCGCAAAAATGGCGGAACGTACTTGGATTAAATTTGGCACACAGATAGTTTATAAACTGGATTCACACATAGGGTACTTTTAATCCCGGTAGTACGTTCCCTTTCTTCCGATATCTACGCGGGCGAGGCCTCGGCCAAAAGCTAATCCGTAATCAATCAAAGACCAGCAATCTTTGACGTTGAGAAAACCAATACACGATCACATTCATCATAAACCATGTAGCCTAAAACCACAAAGTTCCGCATTGCAATTTAAATCCCCACAAACATCATGTCTTCACGAAACATTATCGAGACTGTAATTTTCTCACCAGTCTAGGAGAATCCGGGAAAACTAAACAAACAAAGTGAACCGATAATACCAGGATATCAGTCTAGATAGGAATGGTTTCGTCCTGAAATGCTAGAGATTATTGATGTTATTTCGTTCACGTTTCGCTTCCGTCACTCTCGCGTGGCCAAAACTCTAAAATACACATTTGAGCGTTCATAGAGCTAATATTAGATGTTCACAAATGTGCATACGACGAATGATGTCAGTGACGAATTCACTTGCTTTCCTCTTGTAGAGTTACACACAGCACACACACTGACGTCGTTTAATGTTAAGTATGTGTGACTGCTCGTCTGGGAATGGAGTCAGTCCCCAGATTGCTATTACGAGCTGAATGAATAACTAACACTAACATGGTCTAGCATTCACGTCTTTCACGTACCAGTAAGTTCCCTAAACACTAATATCAGTCAAAAAAAAATCAAAAGTCATCTATTCAAACTAGGCTGAGAATCAGCACTTCGAACGTCTAAGTTACATAAGACAGTCACCCAAAAATGCCCGCCCTTCACCACTTCCTAATGATTTAGTCTTATCAGATGTCAAAATATGTTATTTCACATAAACCTATATAGGTATTTGTGAAACGTCAGAAGCCACGTGCACGGTTCCAATTGGTTGTTTTCCACAGAGAAGAGCCGGTAAAAAACCCCACCGTTACTCTTATAAAAATAATTAAATAATTTGGCCTGAAACACAGGTTTGAATAAACCTACATCAGGCAGGTCGCTATTGTATTCAATTAGACCCTTAACCAATCTATGTATACGAGTAGTAGGAAGGATAATATTCATTTTGGGAAGCTTATGGTACAAATCAAAAGATTGAGAATTTTAGGACATGAAAAAAAGATACTACTAACACGTTTAAGTTATACACTAGATTTATTTTAGACATAGTTTAACATTTTCTTACTAATATTAATATGTAACTTTGTAATGATGTAACTTCTAGTAATTTCTATGTGAACTTATGAATAAAAATTATTATTATTTAAAAAAATATTAAATTATTGTTATAATTGGCTTTTACAATGTTTTCAAATTACAGTGTTAATGGGTATGGGAGGACAGTGTAGGCCTGTTAACAAGTACCAGGTACTTAACAACATTTTAAATGGTCAACAAATCTACAGTCTACAAGACTACAAGGCCTAAATAAAACGTTCTCACATTCAAAAAACAGAAAAGATTACAAAGATAAATAAATAATAATTATAAAAACTTGTTAGACCAAATGTTATGTAACAAATCTGAATAAATATCATAAATTGAAATCAGAATATTGTAAGTATGTATTGTGAAATAATGGGATGATTATGTCAAGCTTCCTGGACGTGCTCACCGTCCGGTAAGGACCAGGCCCGGGTCGACGGCGCTTTGTGTTCCACGCGCGCCTCAATGTCAGCACAAGTGTAGGGGTCCACTAGGGCCGATGCCTGCCGGGGTCGCGTGGCCGTCCAAAAGGGTTACCGAAGCCTCTGGCAACACATGCAACGGAAGGAACACGGGTGGGTTTTAGTCAGTAAGAGTCTGACACACCCTCCCGCTCCGCCCAGAGCGGGAGAAGTTATTTGATAATTTACCAACCAAAAAAAAAGCTTCCTGGACGTAAAAATTGAAAAAAAAACATAGTAATTTGGGAGCAGTTAATATACACTTGCATAATTATGCCGCTAATTAAGTAGGTACCAGGGAAGCCGCATATGAAGAAGGAAATATTGCCAAACTTCCTTGTATTCAACGTAGTCTTCCATTTTATAATATGTTTATTTTGTAAGGGCACTTTTGATGTGGGTTTGAACTTTCCATCGTTCTGTTCAAGTTCTGTAATCGACTTTGGCAACTTGTTATAAAAGCGGATACTGTTTAAAAGTAACGACTTGCTTGTTTTAGTTAATCAAAATTTGGGTAAGTACCACAATTTCATGTTTACTACGTGTGAAATCGCTTCTTATTTTGAAGAGCCCTAAGTTTTGGCGAACATACTAAATACTTTCTAAGATATAAAGAGAACCTTCTCTTTATATCTTAGAAAGTATTTACTGACTCTACCTAGAGTCAGTATATAAATTTCTTTGAATTTGTATTAATAACCTACGTACGAACCCACAAGGACCTCCCAAGCAGAAGAAGCTCGATAAGACCTTTCGGTTTTGCATCCAAAGACTTCTCTATGCTTGGTGTCGACGCTTGGGCAACCGATGATGTTTCTACTGTTGTGTAAATAAACAACGTCATTATTTGACCCTTTATAATTTGCAAGTAAGTCTTCGTCCTCAGCTTTTACTCGGAGTTATGCTTGGCTTGACCCCTTATAATTCGCTAGCAGGGTTTCATCCTAAACTGCGATGTCTCGGCTTATTGCCAGGATCGGCTCCGGTTAGAGGAAGTGGTCGTGCGCTCATTAGTTTGCGGACGCGCTTGCTTCACTTGATCCCTAATGTGCCGAGTGATTTCACGCAGAATGTCAGTCGTTTGACATTTGCCAGCTTTAGGATACAACATCTTACTCGTAGATCGGTAAAATCTACCTAATCAATGATCTTCAAATTGGTTTAGGCCTTGCAGCTGCCGTCTACCTGATTTCTGTAGAAAACCGAGGTGAGAGAATATGGTATTAATATATTGTTGGGCCAAAAGATCGCTTGATCTTATACTGTAGATAATCGCGGTATCAATGTCAAATTATACTAGTCCCTTCTCAGCATAAGAATGCAATGGACAGACAGTTGCTATACCGGTGGGAACTAAAGTTTATAGTAAAGCAAGCTAGTGCTTATTGCATCATGAGTGATTCGTTTGTAGCCAGAAGTAATCAAGAAAGTTCTAATGTAAAACGCGCGTTGTGCGGCCCATTGCATTGTTTTAATCGAACATTTTGTGCGTGTGCGCTGGTCCTGTGGATGCGAGGACCAGTCTGTCGGCATTCCATAGTAGAGCTCTTATCCCCTCGGTTTTACTTCGCCATAATAAAATTCACTGTTTCGCACATAGCTGCAGCATCAACGAAAACTTTCAACTCGATTTTCTATTTCATTCATCTAAACGTAGAGCTTTTATTTTAAATTTGATTTTGCAAGAATTTTGTAAGAAGTAGGTAAGCATGCAGCGGTTCGAGAAACTCGTATCTGCGTAGGCACATTAAATCAAATTATTGCCATATTTTTATTGTAATAACGACAAGTTCAGTCGTAATCGTTAATTATGCCACACAATAATGTCAAAGAAATAAATATTATTCGTATTTGTATTCACAAGTGTATATACTACCTACGTGATATTATAACACATTGTAGACATTGACGTAAATCATTTTAACTGATTTCAAAGCAAATACAGTTACATCGTAGCTGCGCCCACGAACTTGTCATGTTTGATCATCATCGATATGTTTCTGTTTGTATGAATGGTTCACATTCAAAATCATAAGCACCTACCTGCTAAGTATATTCAAGTAACTTCAAACAAGTTCTTTGCAAAATTATATTTAGAATAAATATATTAATAAGCTATGATAAATTAAACCAGTTCTGATCGTGTATCTTTCGAGCAGGTGACGAATTTGTATATTTATTGAAGCTCCGGTTTATTATTATTTACCTTGAACGTCGGGTCAGGCCTCTGGCGACCTTGCTGTAAGTCAATAAACCCATCCTAGACAGGGGTCAATTTACGTGAAAGCATTTACTAATTTAGGTAGACGGCGCGTGTCTTTCACAAATCCCTCCAAAGACAGGATTCAAACAGCCAGCGCGGCGCCGCCCGCCCCGGACTGAAAAGCTTTCAAGTCTCAACTTTTGAGCGATGCTTTAAACCAGACACATAACTAACGTCATTTTGTTGAAAACGTAGACTTTCTCATAAACGAGCACATTGCTCGATCTGCATAATGTTTTCTGGAATATACTCGGAATATTCCGTCACTTTATCGTCACCTACGTTAACTCTAAATTCGTTTTCAGAGATAAATAGCCTCAATCTGCAAACGATTGCAGTAAATCATGAAACTTAACATTTCTACGACACTGTGTAAAGGGCGCTTCGTGTTTAAGTCGTACGGCGATAAATGTCGGTTACACTTAACCTTAATCAGACTCGGTAAACTTAAGTGCTGCGTAACAAGAGACAATAGACAATTGCATGTCCACAATACGTTTATGACACATTGTGCATGCTCGTCGACGTACCTATGTACATCGACGTTTACCGACCACCAGCCACGATTGGGCAATCCTCTGATCATGGCAATATACCAGCGTGTGTCTGACTTAAGGCACTGACAAGACCCAATTGACCAAAATAGGCTTCTCTTAAGAAAAAAAATTGCCAAATCTGTATAGTTTGTGGTAGCGGAAAAAATATATGTTAATGTTGAACATATTTCCTAGAACTTGGTTGTTACCAAAAACCTTTTTTTATAAAATTTGTAAAATAAACGTTTTGTAAAAAAATCTCGATACAAACTAACGTTAAACTAACCTCTTACCTTGAGTTCCAATCCAAAATATCTGTATTAAATATCAACATACGTTACGTATTTAATTAATAACAAGAGCGTCTTATTTGAATGCAGAACTTGGTTGTTTTTTTATTTTCGATTACTCAACTCAATTTTGAGTAAATAGATAATTGCTTAATATTTTGCAATAAATTACAAGCGTTGTTTCATCGCGCTTCTCTTTCTTTTCTATGCAATCTGACAGTGATCGCGGTTTAGGTGTTGTCAGCGTCTTATGATACCAAATAGTTCAAAATTTGCCTTCAGTGGGTCTTGATTAACTTGTTAAGCCCCGCGCGACACCGATTCGGAGTCACATTAGAAAATCAATTGTGTCTCATTAGCTGTCCTTGACCAATTAAGGAAAGGAAATGATTTTCACAAGCACCCGCATGCGGGCTGGCATACGGTTGCGAGCCCGCTTCATCTGCTGAGCCTTTCCCTAACTATGTTGGGATCGGCTTTCAGTCTAAACGGATGCAGCTGAATACCAGTATTTTACTTGAAGCGACTGCCTATCTGACCTCCATAACCCAGTTACTGGGTAATAAGATACCCCTTGGTAAAACTGGTAGTCAGACTTTCGGGCTTCTGACTACCCGTAACGACTGTCAAAGATCCACGAATGACAGCCGGAACCAACGGCTTAACGTGCTTTCCGAGGCACGGAGCGGTCTTTGTATGTAAAGATGGTCACCCTTCCTGTCCACGGACCAACCGCAGCAACCGTAGCTTAACCTGATCGATTGACACGTGCGGCTGGTATTACTTAGCCACAAGACCCTTTGCGAGGTTGCCAACCCGCTTATCCCATTAAATTATTAAGTGTAGATTCAGTCAATTTCTGGATTTCAGGTTCCACAGATTCCGTGTGGCCATCTGCAGACAAACTTGCAATAAGCTCAAATTAGAAAATAAACACTTCGTGAAGGTAGTCAGTCTCTTAGTCGTCAAGGTACCTATTTGTGCTTGGAGGTCTACTGCCTAAGCACTACTGTGAAATCCGTAGTTTCGGCTGAAGTTACGGGTGATTCTAACTCCGTAGCACTGACGGAAATAACATTAGTTTGGGGCCTCACCTAAAAATGAATGACACCACGATTTGACAGTTGTCCCTACTCCCGATGTGTTTTCACTCGTCCGAAAAAGTTAGTTAAGGCGGAGATTTCTTGAAAACGGTCAAAAAGGTGGTTTTTAAAGCAGTGTATCTCTCAAACCCCAAATAATTTTGGAAAAAACAAACAGGATAATTTCAAGTCCTTCTTGCGTACAGTGATGGAACTCAAAAAACAATTAAACATACTTTAATACGTCCAATAAATCTTCAAAAATACCTTATAATTAGAATTAAAACTATATCATAAAATTTCGAATGCCAAACCGCATCCAGTGATGGATTATTTATTATTAAATTGTTAATATTTGATTTTATTTGCTTTTTTTCGACAAGCGTTATGTCATCGCGCTTCTCTTTCTTTTCTATGCAGTCTAACAGTGACCGCGGTTTACGTGTTGTCAGCGTCTTTATGGGGTGTACAGTTCACTTCGAAGTTTCGAACTAGTTTCGGACGGGCCCGTATCTTCATTGGCGAACATAGAGAGTTGGTCCCTTTTGTTGTTGATTAGGGAGTAGGCCCCCAGCACCCTTTTTTTTTTGGGTGGGAAATCATCAAATAACTTCTCCCGCTCTGGGCGGAGCGGGAGGGTGTGTCAGACTCTTACTGACTAAAACCCACCCGTAGTCCTTCCGTGTTGCCTGTGTTGCCAGGGGCCTCGGTAACCCTTTTGGACTGCCACGCGACCCCGGCAGGCATCGGCCCTAGTGGACCCCTACACTTGTGCTGACGACATATCTTTGAGGCGCGCGTGGAATACAACGCGCCGTCGACCCAGGCCAGGTCCTTACCGGACGGCGAGCTACCCATTGCTCACCGTCCGCAAGCCCCCGCGCCTACGGTGGCCGGAAATCCGTCCGGGATTCCCGACACCCAGGGCATCTCCTGCGGTGGAGTTGGTCCCCTGCATCGTGTATTACATGAAGCAGTTAACTCCATGCATCATTCGCTGTGACTAAACTTTAACATCTTCGACGTTGATTCTATAGTAATAAAACACCATCTCAATATTATCGTAGACGGCATCACTGCTTTTTGTACAACGAACCTGCAGAATGCGTTTCAATGTTTATGGTCGATGCGTCTCCTTCGAGATAAGGTGAGAGTAGCAAGGTAGGAACTATTTATTTGTCCCTTATATGGAGGGCAGGCAATATCAGTCAGTCGTCAAACACGTCCGGCCGGGACCGTGAGGCTGTAACACCAAACATGGCGGCGCTTCAGACGCAAATTATATTTCTTCTCGGGGGTTCTAATACGGTGTGTTATTGCCAGACTGTTAGATGGCCAACTTCTTTTAAAGCTTTTTACTGCCAATAAGACATACTTTAGACGACTTTAGTTATTGCAATTACGACTGCGATGTGCTATAACAATCTTTTCTTTTAATTTAATTTATAGACCGCAGCTAAGGAAGATATTTTTAAATTAGTACGTTGCGCAATTATATCTACTACTAGCTGCTACCCCCTGTGGTTTTTTCTAAAATAAAAGTAGCCTAAGTTACTTCTTATTACATCAACTATCTGCCAGCGAAAATCAGTCCCGTAAAATCGGTCCAGCCGTTTCAGAGATTAGCCGGAACAAACAGACAGACAGACAGGCAAAAATTGTTATTTTGGTACGTACCGTGTATACTCGTACATCCATACGCGTTTAGTAAAAAGCGGTTATTTTAATATTACAAACAGACGCTCCAATTTTATTTATCTGCCGACCCTTTTCCTAAGTATGTTGGGGTCGACCTATATTTTACATGTAGCGAGTGCCTATCTGACCTCCACAACCCAGTAACTGGGTAATACGATACCCCTTGGTAAGACTGGTTGTCAGACTTTCGGGCTTCTGACAACCCGTAACGACTGTCAAAGATCCACGAATGACAGCGGGGACCAACGGCTTAACGTGTTTTCTGAGGCACGGAGGAGTCTCGGTATGTAAGGATGGTCGCCCATCCACAGACCAACCGCGGCAAGCGTAGCTTATCCTGATGGATCGACCCGTGCGGCTGTTATTACTTAGCCACGACGAGGGGGTCGCCGGTCGTGGCTATCTAGTACAAATATATATATATATATATATATATATATATATATATAATATATATATAATATATATATTGCAGTAGTACTAGTACCTATATCTAGTAATATATTATATTACTAGATAGGTATACATTACATTTACATTTTTATTACATATTAGGATATTTTTTCTTGACAGCAGATAAGCAGAGATGCCAGTAGTATGTAATTGCTACTGGCATCTCTGCTTATGTATTTAATCAAGATATCATCGAGAATACTATATTATTAGAAACTTACCTATATTATTAACTAGCCTTTGCTTTTGGGTTTTTCTATCTGGAATTTCTCAGTAGCAGCCCGGAGTCTAGATTTGTGTCCGGTTTATGGCAATAGGCTCGCCCCCTATTACACCTAACTGGCGAAATGTGGGTGTACTACAGGTACACTTCTGCCCAACTTTTCCGGGAAACAAGGCGTGAATGTTAAGTAGCTTTTGCCCGCGAGGTTGTCGGAGAATCTCCCACGGGAACATACTACCGGGGTTAAAGAATCATATGTGTTAATTCAGGCTATAAACTAATATTGTGTTATCGTTTTTGCGTGATTATATAACAAACATATAAACTTTCACTTTTATTATAATGGTAGGATGAATTCCTGCTAGAAGTAATCTCTGGGAAACATGTGATAACAGCGTTATAGGTACCTCGACAAAGCAATTCATAGAAAAGCTTAATTTACTTACTTAAATGTCTAAGTTACGAGTAATAACAAGTAATCATGTTCAGACGTTAATACCTAGCGTTTTAATTATTAATCGCAGATTATTTATAACCGACCGATTAACTTGGTAACTTGGCGGGGAAACTTAATCTACCTTAACCGACGAAGTTAGTACGTAGTAAATAATAAAGAGACGTTTATGTTATTATTAAGACGCTGACAACACCTAAACCGCGGTCTCTGTAAGACTGCATAGAAAAGAAAGAGAAGCGCGATGTCAAAACGCTTGTAATTTATTGCAAAATATGAAGCAATTATCTATTTACTCAAAATTGAGTTGAGTAATCGAAAATAAAAAACAACCAAGTTCTGCATTCAAATAAGACGTTCTTGTTATTAATTAAATAAGTAACGTATATTGATATTTAATACAGATATTTTTGTTTGGAACTCAAGGTAAGAGGTTACTTTAACGTTAGTTTGTATCGAGTTTTTTTTTTTCAAAACGTGTTTCGGTAACGACCAAGTTCTTAGAAATATGTTCAAAATTAACATATCTTTTTTCCACTACCACAAACTATACAGATTTGGCAATTTTTTTTCTTAAGAGAAGCCTATTTTGCTCAGTTAGGTCTTGTCAGCGCCTTAAGAGGAATATGCATTCGAATATCCGTTGGTGAAACTGAATATGGGAATTTGTGTTGTTTTCTTATGTTGTAACTATATTTGAATCGTCTTTTCTATCAGTAAAAAAAATTATACGCAGTCGGGGTTTTTTGTTTTTTAAATAATTTGTTTTATTTCAAGCTTTTTAGTTTTATTAATATTTATAATATGGTATTGACTCATTACTAGCCTTTATTTGATATCAATATTGTTGTAATTTATTTTAAAAACGTTTCCCTCCCTTTTTTTGTATCTGCAGATGCAATATATAAATATTATATAGCCTATGTCACTCCCACACTGAAGACAAATCTAAACACCTCTTATGTTAAAATCCATTAAGCCATTTAGGCTACAGAGCGTGCCAAAGAAATAGACATACACACATACATACATACTCTCGAAAAACATTACCCTCCTGGGTCAGTCGAGTAAAAAGGCACAAAATACTTGAGTAAAAAGTTTCATTATTCATACGTTGCAGTCTGCATTTACCAATTGTATAGCGCTTGCTTTAGTAGGTCTTACACAATCTGCGTAACCTATTCCCAACTAAGTATCGGTCGGCTTCCAGTTTAATCGAATGCAGCTGAATACCAGTTTTTACAAAGAGCCACTGCCTATCTAATCTCGACAATCCATTTACTGGGTAAAGGCTCCCGCAGACAGGCGCGACGCAACAGCGCGACGCGACACTAGTAGCACAATTTATATGAAAACATCATGGAAAGTGTCGCGCTGCCTGTCGCGCCCGTGATATCGCGCCAGTCTGCACGATCCTTAACACGATACCCCTTGGTAAGACTGGTTATCAGACTTTTGGGCTTCTGACGACCCGTAACGACTGTCAAAGATCTACGAATGATAGCCGGGACCAACGGCTTAAGGTGCTTTTCGATGTGGAGGGGTCTTGATATGTATTGGATGGTCACTCCTCCACGAACCAACCGCGGCAAGCGTAGCTTAACCTTCGATTGACCCGTGCGGCCGTTATTACTTAGCCACGAGCCCCTAGTTGGGCTTAGGTTGCTTCTTAAAAGATATAAAGAACTTATAAGTCTAATTGTCCTCACCTGCAGGCTTAGCATGACACTCTCTATTTCTTCGAAGAATAGACACGGCTCTTTCTATACAAAGTGACATTTCGTTTCTCCATTTTTGACATCTCACCGTAGAAATCCTTCTACAATCTGTCATTTTGTCTTTCGTTTCTAACGATCTTTGTCTAGGTCCTTTTTATGTAGAAGGATTTCTACGGTGGGATGTTAAAAAAGGTGAAACGAAATGTCACTTTATATAGAAAGATGCGTGTCTATTCTTCGAAGAAATAGAAAGCGTCATGCTAAGCCTGCTGTCGGTACATATGTACTCGGATGATAACATCAAACTATGTGCCGGACGTGATTATACGCACTCCCCCAAGTCCATCTTGTTGCGGAAGTACCTACTACTCAACAATGCATGCTTGCAAAGTTAATTTCTTATGCAGCTGTAGCTCCTATGTAGTACCTACATATTCAACTGTTTTTTTTATTAATGTAGATAACATACATACCTACATAAACTCTCGCCTTCCTCCCATGGGGACAGGTTGAGACTACAGAACGCCACCTGCTACGATACATTTATTAGGTACATAGATTACATACTCCTGTTGCTTCGTTGATGTAGATAACTATATTCCAAAAATGTGACGGCTTCTCAAATAAGCAGACAGGCACGACGCGACAGCGCCACGCGACACTAGTAGAACAATTTATGTAAAAACTTCATGGAAATTGTTCTACCAAAATCGCGACCCACCGTCGCGCGTCGCGTCGTGCCTGTCTGCAGGAGCCTTTAGGAAAGAGTCGTGTTTTATAACTGAACTTCACAGAAAACTTCGACGTAAGTGCCCATTAATAGGACAAATAACTTACATAAATGTCCTATAACTGACTTGAAGGCCATTTATAAGTTATATATAATGCTCTAACTTTTAAGTGAAGTGGTCAAATATTGAGAAAACGAAGGCAATGGGTGGCCGTTGCCTTCGTTTTCTTTTCTTTCTTTAGACAGAAAAGCCTCGTTCGACGTTCTTGTTATTAATTAAATACGTAACGTATGTTGATGTTTAATGCAGATATTTTGGATTAGAACTCACCTTATCCCGAAGGAGACGCATCGACCATAAACATTGAAACGCATTCTGCAGGTTCATTGTACAAAAAGCTGTGATGCCGTGTACGATAATATTGAGATGGTGTTTTATTACTATATACTATATAATCAACGCAATGAAATTTGTTGAACTGAAAATGAAACCCATTGATAGAACGTAACGCCACTACCCCCACAGTTCAATGTTACCGTGTTTGTGACCCAAGGACCTGATACGGATAAGTGAAAGATGAACAGTTGTGCAGCTTAGCGGATGGTCATCTATGAGAACAGGGGTTTTTCCATCTGGAATTTTCCAGTAGCTGGCCGGAATCTGGATTTGTCGAAAATAAAAAACAACCAAGTTCTGCATTCAAATAAGACGTTCTTGTTATTCATTAAATACGTAACGTATGTTGATATTTAATACAGATACTTTGGATTAGAACCCGAAGTTAGAGGTTAGTTTAACGTTAGTTTGTATCGAGATTTTTTTTCAAAACGTGTTTTGGTAACAATCAAGTTCTGGAAAATATGTTCAAAATTAACGTATATTTTTTCCGCTACCACAAACTATACAGATTTGGCAATTTTTTTTTTCTTAAGAGAAGCCTATTTCGGTCATTTGGGTCTTGTCAGCGCCTTAATATGTAAAAACATATTAAGGGTCGGGTAATCGCCGTTGACCTCGGCCATACAAATGCGCGTTCGTCACTCCGCCGCGCCGCCGCGCGCCGTTCGTTTTTAAAGGGCATATTTATTTTTAGTAACGAAAATATGAATAGTTGAAAAAACTCACAGAACTCTAGATAATAAAAATCGGCCAAATCAATTATCTATAAAAACGGCAAAAAATCATGTCTGTTGTATGGGAGCCCCCTTAAATATTTATTTTATTCTGTTTTTTTTTTAGTATTTGTTGTTATAGCGGCAACAGAAATACATCATCTGTGAAAATTTTGACTGTCTAACTATGACGGTTCAGCCTGGTGACAGACGGACAGCGGAGTCTTAGTAATAAGGTCCCGTTTTAACCTTTGGATACGGAACCCTAAAAATAGTCTGTCCATACAAAAAAAAAAACATGAAATATCTTAAGTAGTTTGAAAGTTAACCTTACTTTCATCGTTTTTTATGCTTTGGGTAGTCTTTACTTCCTGAATTTATTTCATAAAGTAATTTACTACAATACCTAAATATTCACATATAGAATTGATGTGCACGCGTTCTAGTTTAACATACATTTTTTGCACATCTTATTGGCATTATATCAAGGCGTAATATCAGACTTAAAAGTAAGCAAAAACATATATCTGCGCCTATTAACTCAGAATAGATGTGATTTTATTGTGTCTTGAATCCGAATCATGTATAGATCCTGACTAATAATCACCAAAACTTAGTTTATTCTTGTAAAACGACGTTTCCCATTCTGAAATTGACTAAAGTAGACACAACATATTGGCACTGCTATAATTTAGTTATTCAATTTAGTTAAAATGGCAATTATGCTATTCAGAATTTGACGTTTTTCATCTAAAATTTTGATAGTCAAACTAAATCAGAATATTTTTAATCGCGATTACAAAGGTGTGCAATAAAATAAGTTGTCATGGACTACAATTTACAAAGCACATTTCTGTTCTAGTTCTTAAATGTGTGAGTTTGGAAACACATCATTATGGAAGTTTATGTGATTGCAGCTGTTGTCGATTCGGCAGAAAGTTACTGAAATAATAAGTTGTTATTAGAATATAATACGAAATTCATTCCTGAAAACATATTATAGGGATTTTTGTACTGAACATCTAAAAATGTACAGTATCAAGTTACCACAAACTGTCAAATTTCTCCAAATGATATTAATTAAACCTTAAAATGTTGATGGTTAAGTTCAAAATCGAATGAGTTTGACAGTTTGTGGTAACTAGACGTGTTGGCGATACAGTCGCCAGCACATCTAGTTACCACAAACTGTCAAATTTCTTCAAATGATATTAAACCTTAAAATGTTGATGGTTAAGTTCCAAATCGAATGAATTTGACAGTTTGTGGTAACTAGACGTGTTGGTGATACAGTCGCCAGCACATCTAGTTACCACAAACTGTCAAATTTCTTCAAATGATATTAAACCTTAAAATGTTGTTGGTTAAGTTCAAAATCGAATGAGTTTGACAGTTTGTGGTAACTAGACGTGTTGGCGATACAGTCGCCAGCACATCTAGTTACCACAAACTGTCAAATTTCTTCAAATGATATTAAATCTTAAAATGTTGATGGTTAAGTTCAAAATCGAATGAATTTGACAGTTTGTGGTAACAAGACGTGTTGGAAATACAGTCGCCAGCACATCTAGTTACCACAAACTGTATAATTTTCGATAAATCCATTTCCAGATTCTGTGAAATAAAAAATAACATTTTTTTAGAAACTATCAAAAGGGAGCTCAGTAGGAAATATTGCGAGACCGTTCCAAATTTTCAACCTATTCCAAATGGCTGAAGAAAAATTAAAAAATTGACTCCTTTGTTCGGGAGTTTGGTAAAGACTACCAACCAATTCACATGACAAACAGAAAAATTCAAGATGCTCCTGATAGGGCTTTCCTACGGCGACGAGAATACCGGAGATATTCAACTTACTGAACGAAAAACCAGATTTTCTTTTCTCGAGACCACATTCTTACTAGTACATTAGCTTTAGTACGCTGAAATAAATAGTAAGATAATCGTGTTACCTAAATATTTTTTGAATGCTTTAGTTAGTTGATTTTAATAAAATTAAAGGATTTTCTTATTGAAAACCGAAAAAATATCGCCGAAGTTCTAAATCGTTTTCGTCGTACAACCCTAGCAGGATCACATTAGTCACAGATAATAAAAACAAATACAGGGCATCGCATCTTAATTTATTAAAATATAAACAACAATATATGTAGTTTTACGCCGTCAGTATGATCCCTGTATTTCATTTAAATAATTATTCATAAGCAATTAAAGATTAATAAGTGAATTTACTCAGTTCTTGTTTGCATTTAGGATCATTTCGTTCATTTTCATTCACTCTTTATTATAATTTCCGCAAATTCATGGTCTGTTCTACTCAACTTAACGATTGTCCAATTCAATTTTAGTTGTGTCAAAATTGTTTTTGAGCTTAGATAATCTTCTTTTGCATAATAGCTTCTACGATTCTCTGAACCAAAAATAAGAAAATTAGTAGTTTAGTTTAGTTCGATGTACAAGAGAATCGGCACCACTATAGCGGGTAAAGGTGGCGTCAAATATTAGCTGTTTAGCAAACCAAACACTACCTAATTAAATTAACTATAACTATGTGACTTATAGTTTTTTTTTTAATTATGTGACTTATAGTTATTTTAATTTTTTTACTCTTGCAAGACTTTAAAACCTAAATGGTTCAAATATTACCATGCCGGAAGTTGGTTTTGAATTCAAGTGAAAAAATATGAAAACAATTTTCATTTTCAGGTTGAAAGCGGTTTAAACATCATTCACACATTCAAATCGTTAGAAATTCGGTCAACCACACGCTGCCAAATTCAGGATATTTGATCCTTTAAAAGCTGTATTGTGTATTTTCAAGGATGGTTTATTTCGTCAAAGAGAAACCCCTCAAGGTTCCGTGAGATTTGAGAGTACGCGAGGGTCCGGAAACCCTCACCCTCGCGGACTCCTACCATTTAATATCTACATTGTCGACTTCTCCAAATATTGGCGCTGGGATTTCTGCCAGTGACACATACGAAGTTATTGTACGTAAGTTTATCTTGGATATAAATCGAGATTAGGCGCTAATGAATGCTTTGCTTCTAAGATCGATAATTATATCAAGGTATTCGAAACATGCCAGGCGTTCTTAAAGAGAAATTGTGGAGTTAGGTGCGCTAGTCACTGAAATATTTGCCGTACCTACTAGAGAGTTTATATGTTAGAGAAAGTAAACAATATTATATAATCAAAGACTTTGCGAATCTTGAGTAGATAGAATACGTTTATCTGCATGCATAGTGTCAAAAGAGAAAACGTAGAGCTACAAAACTTACAACTGACTAGGTATGTGTCGCAAACAAAGTAATTTTTTAGGCTGTTCCTCAAAAGGAAAATTAAAACCCTTATACAAGGTGTTGTTTTGGACCTGCAAAACATTTTAGGAGGTAATTATGTTAGTGATTCTCGACCCAAAACAACAAAAAAAAAAAAATTTTAAAAAATTAAAAAAAATAAAAAGAAAAGATAAAATTTAAAAATCTAAAATAAAAAGTATTATTGATTATTGACTTGGTATCGTATTGTTATACGATTATTTACGAGTTTCATAACAACCTCCTGAAATGTTTTGCAGGTTCAAAACAACACCTTGTATATCACTTTGTTGTCCGATCGTCCGTCCGTCGATCTATCTGTCTGTCAAGACCCTTTTTCTCAGGGACGCGTGGAGGTATCACGCAGAAATTAATATCAAATACGTATGTCTACCTACGGGCCCTTGGAGCTCTAAAAAATTAAGCTTAGAACTTTAATATTTACGTATTTCGTCAACGCAATAAAAAAATACGGCAATTTATGAGACATCGTTATGCGCATATAAATCAAGCCAATAGGGTACTTCCCGTTGACCTAGAATCATGAAATTTGGAAAGAAGCAAGGTGTCACAGCACAAGCAAAGGAAAGAGTCCGAAAATTGTTAATTTGTAGTTTTATAACATAATTATTTCTTTTTTGCAATTACAAACTTACATTCGCAGTTGGAGAAATTAATGACCGTGACGTATATCGATGTATTACAAAGTTTAGTTTGTTCTTGGGATAAATTCATCCAAACTACGGAACCCATCATTGTGCGTGGTCCGACACGGAATTGGCAGCTTTTGCTTTAAATATAAATAATTTATTTGCTAAAAAATTCGGTATACAGGCAGTAATTTTTATAAATAGTCCCGATACATTTTACCTTACGACATGCAAAATTTTCAAACAATAGAATTTATATAAATATAGAATTGAATTAATATTATAACAATATAGCGCTTTGTCAGTCGTTCCATTGTTTCGATATCCATTTCAGTTTCAAATTGTACCCCTAATCCACCAACGAACACGATCATAAAAGTCATTAATTTCTGCATTAAAAACAAGACCCAATTAAAAAGTAAAGTTATTTGTAACAATGACAGACTGTCCAGAATACCTTGACAAATCATAGCGGCGTTTGTAAAGGCTAATAATTATGTCAAAATAAGTAAGTAAGTAATAACTTTAGTTCCTGAAATCGCCACCCGCCAAGATGTAGGCACCGTAATGCAGTCATTTCGACGACCACCTGCTGTTCTCATTAAAGTCTGGTTCGTCTGGCGATAAATTCGCAAGGCATTGCTTCTCCTCTTACGGAGGTATAGGTACGTTTGGCCAAGGAATATTACACCGGCTACAGTTTACGGTTACACCCCGGATTATATTCAGGGGGCTTTTTGTAAGCTTAGCCCACAATTATACGAGTATGCACGTCACAGGAGTTGACAAATTTTGTGTCGTATGTTTTGCTACACTTTGGCGTTGGTTTGCAAAAAAATCCGTATATATTGTAACAAGTTTTTTAAAAAGGAGCCGTTATAGGAGTTTGGAAAGTAATAAGTACTAATTTTTTTCAGGCTTTACCAATTTACGATTCACTAATTTACTTAATAAGTTTTTATTAAATTCCATGAGGCCAATGTTTAACCATTGTCCATACTTCAATGCTACAATATCGTCTAGCACTTAACACCACTGTCAGTAATCAAGGTTACTAGCGAGTGCAACAAAAAATATTCATTTTGTGTCCTTAACTGTTAATGAAGTGAAATAAATTCATGTCATGACAGCTAGATCCGCATTCAACACTGTGCAAAAGGATGAATACATTTTGGCTTTAGATAACGTCCGAAATCTAAATACACTTCCTTTCCTTTAATTTGACTGCTTCGCATACCAATTATGCGGAAGTAATGATTTTTTGGCCAATAATCTAGCAGGAATAATAAAATATATATTCGCTATGAAGCTAATTCTGGAAAGAATAGAATACTCTTTACTATGTACACCATAAAATTTACAGATATAAATGTAGAAATTTTACAAAGGGTGACACAATAGGCGGCCTTATCGCTAAAAGCGATCTTTTAAAGACAATTAGGGGGGAAAGGGGTGACAATACTGCAGGTACAGGTCTGTGGTGTACCATTCACATATATACAATAAATACATACATACACAAAACATATTAAAATTATCTATGTAATATATTCAATAACAATCATGAAACAACTGTTAAGAACAAAAACAAGTGCACAGAATAAAGAAAATAAAAAAATATGTTTCAGGAGAGAGATAGGGTTAAGGTGTAAGGTGGGTTGAATAACTAACTAAGAGAGCCTACTTTTGAACAACACAAAAGAATCGTTATAATGGTGTGCTGATGCCTACACTTATGTATGGAAGTGAATGTTGGGTGTGGCAAAAGAAGCATGAAAGTAGAGTAAATGCTGTGGAAATGCGTTCCTTGAGAAGCATGTGTGGTGTGACTATAAATGATAGGCTGAACAATGATGGGATAAGGCAACGGAGCGGTTTAATGGAAGATGTAGTGACAAAAATTGAAAAGAGTATGCTTAGATGGTTTGGTCATGTTGAGAGGATGAATGAAAGGCGACTAACAATAGATATTTACAAAGCAGATGTGAGTGGAAATGCCGGGACCCGGACGCCCCAGAAAGACATTTATAGTGACCTCATTAATGATGTTCTTCAAAATGGTCAGGTGCGTAGTACTCGCAACCGGCGGCGTGCGTGTATGACCAGATGTATGAACGTAAACGAAGCAAAAGGAGTATGTAAGGAGCGTAGTAGGTGGCGTTCTATAGTTTCTGCCTACCCCCATGAGAAGAAGGCGTGAGTTTATGTATGTATGTACAAAAGAATACTGACAAAAGAACTTAGTTTCTAAGTACCTATACCTACAGTTTCCTACAAAAAGAGTATCTTCAGCAACAAGGTTAGCTAGAAAACATCCAGTCCTTTTGAGTAAGTAATACTTATTTACTAATAAACATAAACATTCAAAGTCGAAACAAAGACAAAAAGTAGAAATAGCAACCAGCGACCATCCTGTGCAACTCTTGCCTATTGAAGACGTGCCTGTACTTTAAAAGATTTTCCACGGTTTATTTTGTGAGCACCGTACGGAAATGGTTACAAATTTTATGTTTTGCGAGAAAGCTTGGCTTGGCATAAATCCACGTTGTCGTTCTGTCTGACATTTTTCACTCCTTCAAGACTGTTTTTAAAGAAAAAAAAAAACTCGTAGGTTTTATCACCATATAACTAAGCTCGTGATTGCTCGTGTTAGGTTGACGACTGTATATAGATACGAATAATAAAGTACTAAAAGTTTATTGGAAAATGTTTATAGCAATAATTTGGAATGTGTACGGAATAAACTCAATGGTCACGGTCCGTACAGACAACGCGGTTAGCGCCGAGATCCAAATAAACACTGGTTTATATAAGTTACCGCCTTCAAATAGCCGCTGGATTAAGATAAGACCCACTGCGAAGCGTGGTAATCGTGTAATTGGTTTGTTAGGTTTGATGATTATCTATAATAATAATATTCGTACGTGTTAACGCGCAAAATGGAATGTAATTTTCTCCGAGGCCTTCTCCGGCGGCCGTGGCGTGGGATTATTCAGAATGGGAATTTAAATTTTCGTCAGCGCCTATTCCAAGTTGGAACGAATCAGAAATGTTTAATATATTTCGTTTATGTTGCGGGTTAGTATGTCTCAAGAATGTTGTTAATCTTTCAGCTCAGTTAGTAACGCCGAGTGGACCGACTTCATTTGATGGATGCCAGGATGTGAAGGCGGCCGACTGTTCGGTATCTTTATTAATAGGCATCAAAACTGCATTATGAGAATAAGTTACGAGTTTAAAATATTCTGGACTGAACAAACGAATATGTTTATGCTTTTATTTGGGGACGGTGCTTTCAAAATAGGTCTTCAAAGACTTTTTATGAACAGGTCAGTGTGCCTACATGTGGGTATTTACATAAGGGAGGTTATCATAATCCTCTTTGATTCTTTGTTCAAGTTCTGTAGGAAGAAGTATGTTAGTCTCCCACTGCTTAAAAGATCCCGCAGACAGGCGCGAGGCGACTCTAATAGAACAATTTCTATGAAAACTTCATGGAAATTGTTCTACCCATGGCCGGATTTACAGGTGTGGAGGCCCTGGGGCAACCAAGAAGTGGAGGCTCCGAAAAATTTGTGGAACAGATGAAAAAAAAAACAATTTAAAAAAAGGTACCTATCTTGCGACTGTGAACTTCTTTTTCTTTGATGATTGTGAACTTTTTTCTTTGAAGTACCTACACAAAGGATATATTTTTATCCTATCTTAAAAAAACCAATTGTGGAGGCCCCTTTTTTGTGGAGGCCCGGGGCCAGTGCCCCTGTTGCCCTGCCCTAAATCCGGCCCTGGTTCTACCAGAATCGCGTCGCACCGTCGAGTCGCGCCTGACTGCGAGAGCCTTCTAACCACATGAAAGCCTTCATCAGGCCACTAAAAGAACACGGCGCTCTTGAAATTATAATTTTTTCTTTATAATTTCTGGATGTTCATAAATCCCCTTTACTATTATAATGAAACTTGCTTATACCCGCGGCTTCACCCGCGTGCATGGATGTCGGAAATGATCCCACGGGAATGTACTACCGGGATAGAAAGTATCCTACGTGTTAATCTAGGTTATAAACTATCTGTTTGCCAAATATCATCCGAAACCGTACAGGCGTTTTTGCGTGATTGAGTAACAAACTTCCAAACCCCAACACATACAAACTTTCACATTTATAATATTCGAAGGATTAATAGCATTTTCAAGGTATACATAAAATACTGTGATTGCGTTTCTCTGCGAGACGGACGGGGGTACAACGATTTTCCATTACGCTGGCCGGCGATCCATCGCCGCGCGATAAGTGCCGACCGCTCCGAGGGATAAGCCCTAGGTCGTATGGACGACTAGGTACAAGCTCTTTATAGATATAAGAACCGAAATATACCTTGTAGAATTCGGCTGGACACTGGACTGGAAGCAAATTGAAAAAATGTCCGTATATTCAAATCACACTGAAGGCGCAGACAGGCGTGACGCGACAGTGCGACGCGGCAGCGCGACGCGACAGCGCGCCGCGACTCTAGTAGAACATTTTTTTATGAAAAGTTCATGGAAAATTTTCTACCGCTTTCACGAGGTTTTATACGGTTCCGCTTTGATATATTATAGGTTGATTTGCCTACCTGATTTGTATTTATTCTGATTGAAACAATCTTTTATTAAAACATTTGGCCCAACTGATTTCGAATACAAAACCGAGCATGAAGTCAGAAACCTAAAGCAGAAATCAGACCAATCCTTTAGAGATTTTGTGATTCAAATTTCATACCTAATCGAAACTCTAAGCAATCCGATTTGCCAAACTAAAGGCTCGTGCTGAATGGTCCGATATCGAGAGCGCGACAAGTAGCGCGACACTTTCCATGAAGTTTTCATAGAAATTGGCGCCGATTCCCTTGTTCACAAACTAAATTAAATTTAAGTGCGAACACGGGGTGGTTTTAGTCAGTAGAAGTCAAGTGACAGACCCCTCCGTCCGCCCCAGGACATCCATGAGAATTTCCACCCCGTCACCAAAAAAAGAAGACTGGCGCGCAGCGGCCTGCGGACATGTATACATGAGTATGTATACCTTTTTATTTTTTTTTGAGGGTGGGAAATAACTTCTCCCGCTCTGGGCGGAGCGAGAGGGTGTGTCAGACTCTTACTCACTAAAACCCACCCGTATTCCTTCCTGTTGCCTGTGTTGCCAGGGGACTCGGTGATGAGTATGTATACCTATGCTATAGTTTCATGTTTTCACTTCTGTCGGCAGTACCCATGACTGCCTATTTTTTGTTTTTTTTTAATGTCATTAGCTGTCAAACCAGCAGAATGCCACAGCAGGAAGGTGCTGGGTGATGGTATGTATCAACGCCATATCTGCAATAATAAAGGCATCGCAAGCGCTTTGCGATCCGAGGCTAAAATGTCATAAGTGCCTGAAATGAGTCACTGACGGTAAGAGTTTATTTTTTAACCCTATACAAGGTGTCGTTTTGCATCCTCGTCGAATACTAGAAGGTAACGATGCTAATTGATTCTCCACACGAATCAATATTAAAATAAGTAATTTTTTTCAAATTTTCGGAAATGTGTGGGACACGCATGTTAAGTCGCGGCCCGTATGATACTGCACTGTAACTGCCATTTAACACACAGACACTCCCGCATATGCAACGGGATAATTCTGTTCTGTGAAAGTGGTGTATTCGAAAATACTGTCAAACTTAAATAACAAAAAAAAACAAGTAATATGACAAGTATATTAATTATTGAGCAGGTATCGTAATTTTATTTGATTATACATAAATGTCTTTCATAGCAGCCTCCTGAAATTTGGGGAGGATGCAAAACGACACCTTGTATAAGAGGATCGCTCTGATACTTATAAAATTAATCATTCTCATGGATCATTTGGCAAGTCAGATGTCTGGAATAAAGTAGGTAGGTACTACCTTGGTAATCATCGAATCATCAATTGAAATTGGTGAATCTTAACAGGCAGCGACTTGATCAAAACATGACAGACTAGTATTAAAATAGATTTATTGAATTTATGAGCTACAGCTTTTACGTCTGCATAATCATCTCATTTTAATTTAAGCAAACAACTTTTCTGTAGGTATGGGAAACATCTTCAGAAGGCAACTGTAGAACTGTGTAACCTTTAGGTAATTAATTTTTTGTTTTCTCTCCATGTCAGTCCGAAATAACCCCAGAGCATCACGGAACGATCTCTAGACAAACACAGACCACCCATTTCAATTAGAATTAATACAAAATCCTCCGGGACCATCCGCTCCCCGTTTAAATAAGTCCAATCCTAGCGACTGAGCTAGTAGGAATGAATTAATTATTCAAGCGCGCCGATGTGCCATATTTGGTGCACCGTTCCCTACACCACACTACCATATTTGTCACCCACTCCTATGACGCGGCAAAAAACTATCCACCAGTACCGTCGCATAAGGCTGCCAACTATTCCTGGAAGAGACGTAAAAGTTAACACAAAAAAGCGAATAAAAAGTTAATTAAATCGTTGTCATGGCGACTAATAAATCGATGGAGCGGACTCGTTAAACATCGAATGGCTGTCATTAAACATAACTGAAACAAAATCAAACAGCTTTCTACGTTGTAGTCAGTAGGTATATTAAACTGCATTCCACGTTTGATATCCGTCATAATATTTGGCGCCAGCAATTTGCATAGTAATTAACAGAGAGGTTTATTATGATGCAAGTTTTGCGAGAAACATTCTTGTATCCTTTAATAAGACGTACGATAGCACCGACCTTAAAAAAACCTGTCGCAGATTATGGAGAAAAAAAGTATATCCAGTTATTGCACATTCCAGGCAGATAGTTTAAGCTGAGTTGAGTAGTAGGTAGGTACCTAAGTGTCTGTCAAATAAATGCATGTGTTTTAATTTTCAGGGTTCCGTACCTCAAAAGGAAATTACGGGACCACTCGCTTGTCTGTCTGTCCGTCTGTCTTAGCCATTTTTTTTATTATTTTAAAATAAATACTATTAAAGTTATTTAAGAAAATAGATGAAATTGGCCTTTTCCATATCTCCGAATTTTTTTGCTTATAGATTAGAGGAAAACCTATAAGAACACTATGGTCTTAAAATAACAGGGTAAATCTCTCAATAGTGTGCGTACATTAGTGCGTCGTTGGAATGTATGAGGGAAACATGTTCATTCAACTACAATCTTATGTTTGTTCTTGGGATAAATTCATCCCAACTTCGGAACCCTTCATTGTGCGTGGTCCGACACGCACTTAGCCGGTTTTTTTACCTGCATTCTAAAGATAATTGATGACTACATTATTCATGTAAATAGGTAAATAGGTACATATGGTTCGCTAAATATTCACATTATTTTTATCCAATGAATACGTCAAGTAATTATTCAGAACGTGCCTCGCTGTGCAAAAAGCTTATTTAATTAATGCAAAATACACGTATTTTGGATTCTAATATAATTAGACAATCAATCAAAAATACAAAAACAGACAGTTTAGTTAAATTAAACTGAACATAACTTTAACAAGTTGCAGACTGATGATTGGGCCCAGCCTTACGGCTCGAGCAGACTAGCGCGATATCGCGTGCGCGACAGGCAGCAATATGCCTGTTGCGCTCGCGATATCGCCCCAGTTTGCTAAACCTTTCAACTTTAAGGAAATTCAGTACCTACATGTAGATACATAAGTAGGTACCTACTGACATAATTTCCTATTTCGTTGTTTACAAAGATATCGAGACCATCCTGTATAACAATACCAGCCTAAGGCGCTGACAAGACCCAATTGCCTTATCTGTATAGTTTGTGGTAGCGGAAAAAATATATGTTAATTTTGAACATATTTTTCAGAACTTGGTTGTTACCAAAACACGTTTTGAAAACTAATCTCGATACAAACTAACGTAAAACTAACCTTTTACCTTGAGTTCTAATCCAAAATATCTACATTAAATAACAAGAACGTCTTAATTGAATGCAGAACTTGGTTGTTTTTTATTTTCGACAAATCCAGATTCCGGCCAGCTACTGGAAAATTCCAGATGGAAAAATCCCTGTTCTCATAGATGACCATCCGCTAAGCTGCACAAATGTTCATCTTTCACTTATCCGTATCAGGTCCTTGGGTCACAAACACGGTAACATTGAACTGTGGGGTAGTGGCGTAACGTTCTATCAATGGGTTTCATTTTCAGTTCAACAAATTTCATTGCGTTTTTTACGTTTTTGGGCAGACAAATTTTTCGAACATATGAAGCAATGAATGGCATATGAAGGAAAATCATTCAGATTGTATTCAAGCTGTGATTACGCAATTGGGGTGCTGGGCAAGGTTATCGGCGCGGAGCGGCGAGAGCGCGGCGTGGCGCCAACACTTCTAGTCTAAACAGAATGCGACCGACTGACCAGGGGGCAATTGTTCACGCATATAGGTAGTATCGATTCGAGTTATTTTACCTAGTAAATTTTACCTACCTGTACCTGGTAAGCGAATATGTTTATTTTCTGTTTAATCAAATCAGAACACCTGATTAAACATTAAGACGCTGACAACACCTAAACCGCGGTCACTGTCAGATTGCATAGAAAAGAAAGAGAAGCGCGATGACACAACGCTTGTAATTAATTGCAAAATACTTAGCAATTATCTATTTACTCAAAATTGAGTTGAGTAATCGAAAATTAAAAACAACCAAGTTCTGCATTCAAATAAGACGTTCTTGTTATTAATTAAATACGTAACGTATGTTGATATTTAATACAGATATTTTGGATTAGAACTCAAGGTAATAGGTTAGTTTAACGTTAGTTGCATCGAGATTTTTTTTCAAAACGTATTTTGGTAACAACCAAGTTCTGGGAGATTTGTTCAAAATTAACATATATTTTTTTCCGCTACCACAAACTATACAGATTTGGCAATTTTTTTTCTTAAGAGAAGCCTGTTTTGGGCAATTAGGTCTTGTCAGCGCCTTAATCTGTTTTAAGTATAATAAGAATTTATAATTATGCGAAAAACGTTACCCATAATTCGATACTCGTGAGTCTTAGACAGTAGTGCTACACTTTGCGACTGGCTCAGTGGAAGAATGTCAAGGATAGATCCTTCTACAAATAGATCTCTAAAAGCCTAGAACAAAAACCGCTAAATACTTATGAGTAGGTCTTGGTTAGATTAAAACTGTTATAGCAAGTCCAATACTAATACCGGCTACTCTCTAAGTCCGTCAACGAAGATACGGACCCGTCGGAAAGTAGTTGATCTGTCAAAACAAGTGTCAAATTCAAATTTTTCAAACACGCAAATACACACCGGCTGTAGGGACACCTGTCTGAGCCCCGAAGTAATCTTAGAAGAAAGAAAGATAATATGTTTATTTGCGGTAAACATGACGCCAAGAAGGAACACAAATACAAAAAAGAAAAAATTTGGGGGACAATATGCGTCACGTCCACACAAAACGGGCAACGCTCAGCATAATGCTGCGACCCTATGCGAGACAGAGCCCCAGCGCTGGTTTTCAGCGATAGCCGGCGTTGACGTGATGATGTCGACGGGTTCAGCACACAGTGAGATTGTAATATGAATAACATAAATACAAATCTTCTTATATCCGTAAGTGATCCGGAGTAGGAACTTCGGCCAAAACGACGGACATCGAGCTCAGGGACCTGCGGGGTAGTTGCTTAAAACACTGTCAGTATAGTTGCCGGCATTTAACTTGAGCTCTCGGCGGAATGGTGGGGGTTTGTGTGCGCATCGTATTGTCTCAGGAGTAAGGTCCAAAATCGCTTAAAGTAATTAAGGATCAGCGCTCAAGATAAATGCCGGCAATTATAGCAATGGGTTTCATTTTGACAGTTTAAAAACATTCATTGCGTTATGTACGTTGTTGAGCAGACAAATTTTTCGAAATATGAAGCAATGGATTAGAAATATACTTCAAAATCATTCAGATTATGATGCAAACTGTGTTACGCAATTAGGGTGCTCGAGGCCCCTGGCAACAGTCACCAAGGCCCCTGGCAACACAGGCAACAGGAAGGAATACGGGTGGGTTTTAGTCAGTAAGAGTCTGACACACCCTCCCGCTCCGCCCAGAGCGGGAGAAGTTATTTGATGAATTCCCATCCAAAAAAAAAGGGTGCTGGGGGCCTACTCCCTAATCACTAATTCCGTTGTTTCGGCCGAAGTTACGGGTATTTCCTACTCCGTATCACCTACGGAGATAAGATTCCTTCGGAGCTCGAACTGAGAATGAATGACAACACGATTTGTCAGTTGTCCCTACTCGCAATGTGTTTTGCCCGTTCGAAAATTTTTATTTGTCACTTGTTTTGATGGATCAACTACTTTCGGATGGGCCCGTATCTTCGTTGACGGACTTTGAGAGAAAATGGTCCGGTGGTGGTATAAATAGAAATACTTCGCTTATAATGGAAGAAAGAGCATTGACGACGAGGTGTAATGTAAGGTGCGTATACATAGACCTATTATTATTCTTACATAAAGCCGCAAAACATTGCCAGTAATAACACAAGTAAGTTGGCGTGCAAGGTAGACAACACGGGCAGTTCAGCGTGAATGAGAGAATGCCAGTCATTCATAACTCGAAGCATTCCTTTGTTACCGGCCGGCCGCCGCACCGCTAACGCACAGCGATAAAAAAGGGTTGGCGCCCTTACCACCGCGGCTATACGAGATGACCATTATCACTAGAGTTGCCGCGAATACTCGCTATTATTCGGTATTCGGCATTACTCGTCATTTTTTTGATATTCGTCGAATACCGAATAATAGCTAGTATTATTCGGCATTCGGCGAATAGTCGTCGAAAATAAACTTTTAACGAACAAAAGAACTAATGAGTAAAAAATAATCATTTTTTAAATTATTTTACTTAATAAAACAATACACAATATCAATTATTATCTGTAATATGTGCCTGTGCCTATCATATTCATGAAATTAAATTAGTAAGGCTTTTTAATTAATATTTAAAATCCAACAGAGGCAGATTGTGGTGCAAAAAAACAATTTTTTCTGCACGTTCTGGAGCAAGTCGGTTTCGTTTTTCCTCGTAAATTAAACCTGCCTCGGAAAATAGTCTTTCTGAATAAACAGAGCTTGCTGGTGTGATTAAGTATCGTTTAGCAAGCTTACTTAAAATAGGAAATCTATTCTTATTGGTACTCAAAGCCCACCATTCATATGGGTTTATTTTTCTGTCAGCCTTTGCTAATGCGATGTAGTTGGCGATTTCTTCAGCAGTGGCATTCTTGGGTTGCTCTTCAGTAGGTTGCTCTATAGGTGATTCTTCAAAACATGCCCAAAATAGTTTATGAGTTTCCGAATCATGCTCATTTACATTGTCTAAACGAGACCTTTTGGATGCCGTTTCTGGATCCGAATCATCATTTTCGTCATCTAAAGAAAGCCTAAGACCTTCTCTGAGCGCAGCTCTACGGATCCGTTCAACTTGGGTAGCGTCAAAGTAAAAGTTCTTGTAGCGGGGGTCTAAAAATGTCGACAAGTAATATGTCTTCGTAAAGCATAGATCATCCAAGTTAAAACGGGCTTCCATATTTTCTATCAACGCCTTTCTAAAATCATCAACGTGTGCAGTTTGTTGAATCAGCGCATCTTTCATTAGGTATCTGATTAATGAAACAGTGCTAGGTATCACATCTGATATGGGTGCATATGTGGAACTCGTGATTTTTGTTATCTCTTCGAAAGGTTTTAAGAGCTTTAACAGATGTTCTATAACCTCCCACTGATCACTGGTCAAATTTTCAAAATTCACGCTCCTTGATTCTGAAATATACACCGAAATTGCTCTTTTTTGTTCAGATAGACGCTCCAGTAAGTAATATGTTGAGTTCCAGCGAGTTTGAATATCTTGAATCAGTTTATGGTTAGGAAGTCCGAGCTCAGATTGAATACTTTCAAGTTTTGTATATCCTGAATGATTAAAATGTGTCACTATGCGGCGGGCACTAGTAAGAATTTCTTTTATTGGAGAACTGTTATCTAATGCATTATTTATCACCAGCTGGAGAGTATGTATGAAGCAACGCTGTGAAGGAAGTAGAGTTTCCTTAACTCCTTTAACCATATTCGCCCCATTATCGTGAACAATCGCTTGAATTTTAGTGATGGGTATGTCCCATTTCGTTACACACTGTAACAGTTCTCTTTTGATATTTTCTGATGTGTGTGATTCAGGAAAATGCGCCATGTTTAGAACGGCATGATTCAGTTTAAAGTTTTCTGATATCCAGTGTCCGGTGAAACTCAGAAATGCAGCATTATTTACAGAAGAAGTCCAAAGATCGCTAGTGAATGCTATAGCTTCAGCCTTTTCTAACTCGTTTTTTAGTTTGCTAACCACTCTCTCATACATGTCTGGAATTATTTTCTCGGTAAAATATGTCCTGCCAGGAATGGTGTATTGCGGCAAAGCATTATTAAGAAGACGTTTAAAGCCTACATGATGATCGACGATGGAAAGTGGCTCGTTGTCAACAGCGATCATTTCACCAATCAAGTAGTGATATCTTTTTGCTCGGCTATCGTTGATGTCCCAAAGCTTTTTTTTTTCAAGTAGTTGTTGCAGTGACTGTTGCACCAAAGGCTGACTGGGCAACTGGGTGGATGAGGAGGTACTTGAAGATGCTCCTGCGGGAGCATTATGTTGAGCATGACTACTTGAGCTTCCATACATTTTACAATACTCATCTGCGAACAAAGAAAAGAACCTTTAATCAGGAACTTAGGTAGCGGCAATTATTTAAATAATGTGCTACAAAACTCACAATAGTACAATTATATACTTCATAAATGAAAATAACTTTTGAAACAAATATTATATTAAATAACGTTCTTATTTTATTATTACTTAGTAACGGTAAAATAAATAATATAGGTAAAAAAAACTAACCTGGGTGTTTGAATTTCAAATGATTCTGCAAAGCCGTTGTTCCTGCTTTTTTTGCTGCTCTACTTATTTTTACACCACACAAAACACATTTTGCACTGTTCTCTTCCTCTTCAAAATGTAGCCAAACATGAGATTTTTTTCCTGGGTTTGGCATGATTGTTCTTTTTTATTAAGTAACACTTTAACTAATTAAGTATTCATCAAGTCTTTAATTCAATAGCAATTTTTAAATAAGTATAGAAATAAAAAATAAAAAAACGTCAACCGATGTCGAAAATCAATTAACAAATGCGTGCCGCCTATCCTAAACACAAGCGTATTGATTGAGCGGGAAATCCCCTACAATAATAATCGCTGGGTTATACAAAACGGGGTATTCCCCGTAACGTAAACTAAACTTAGAACGTAAAGAAAGACTTGTACAAGAAAAGGGTTGCCAGCATTTAAAAATGGAAAATTAAATTTACTACATATATGTAGGTATGTATAACATGAAACAGATTTCTTTAACTTTGTTTTCTTTTCTCACAACCTTAGAAGAAATTAGAAATATTTTTAATGTGTTTAATGTTTTTTTTTATGTCGAATAGTAATGTCGAGTTATTCGACTATTCGCCAAAGTGAATGGCGATTAATCGGTATTCGATTATTCGCTATAAACACTATTCGCGGCAACTCTAATTATCACATTATGGCTAGTTATAGCTCCTATAGGATTTCTTAGAAAGTTTTAAAAAATATCTTCAGGTATTTCGTTCTGAAATAGTTGCTCAGACTTGCTTTTTTTTTTGGTGGGAAATTATCAAATAACTTCTCCCGCTCTGGGCGGAGCGGGAGCGACTCTTACTGTCTCAAACCCACCCGTGTTCCTTTCGTTGCCTGTGTTGCCAGGGGCTTCGGTAACCCTTTTGAACGCTCAGACATGCTTGCTATTAGTAATTTAATCAACCGTCAGTGATCAATCAATCGATACCTAATCGATTAAAATTGAGTATTACTGCAAAGCACACAAATATAAAAATACGTGTGCTTTGAAAACATTGTGTCGACCCACATGTCCATGTGTAAATAAGCCACAAATTCTCGCTCTATGCAGTTTAATATCCGTTGCAAAAATGTAACTCACAGTCAGTCATAAGTTCATAACATGTCTAAAATACTGCGCCACATTAGAACATAAATGAATTAACTGTCAGTCGTAGGACCACACGTCAGAAGTAAAAAAAATCTATTATCTTTCACAAACTTGTAAACATCTGTAACAAGGTGTCGTTTTGCATCCTAATCAAATTGGGAAGGGAAGAAGAAGGAAGCAACTATGCTAATGATTCTTGACATGAATAAATAATAAAATAAGTAGGTCTTTTTATAACTTTTTAATTTTCAAAATTTCGGAAATTGGCATGTGTGGGACACGCAAGTTAAAACGCGGCCCGTGTGATATCGCACTGTAACTGCCCTTTTACAGACACACTACCGCATACGCAACGGAGTGATTCTGTTCTGTGAAAGTGGTGTATTCTGAAATTCTGTCAAACTTAAGTAACTAAAAAAACAAATATGAATTAATTATTGAGCAGGTATCGTAATTTTATTTGATTATGTAAGTCTAAAGGCTCTTACATACTGGCGCGACTTGTCGCGCGACGCGACGCGACACAAAGACACCGCGTGTAGCGCTACAAGCGGTGTCTTTGTGTCGCGACGCGTCGCGCGACAAGTCGCGCCAGTATGTAGGAGCCTTAATAAGTCTTTCATAGCAGCCTCCTGAAATTTGACGAGGATGCAAAACAACACCTTGTATATATATATCTGATAGGTATATGTAGGTATACATTTGTATATATCTGAGCGTGACGGTCACGCGAGTTCAGGCGGGTAACCATCACCTCTTATAGCAGTATTATTATAATATTACTTTACAGTGGAAAGTGATGGAGCTATACAGGACTTATAGCTCCATCTCTTTCTCTCGCTGAAGTAATATTGAAATAATACTGCTATAAGAGGTGATGGTTACCCCCTGTGCTCTTTCCCCAGCCCAAAAATGCCCAACGTGCCAAAAGAAGATTACACTTAAAAAAAAAATACTATCCACCAACAAGCCGTTGAAATACGCCTTTGTCTCAGGAATTCATGAATAGAATCTTCATAGATATGTAATGTATTGTCGGAAAATATTCTCCTGCGTTACGGCAGTGTTCATAATACTTGTGCCAATGAGAACGGATGCGATCAACTGTGAAAATTATGGATTTTCATTCCAGTACGAAGTATATAATTATTTTCTTTGTGTTTCACTGTGTTCTTTACTAAGGCTAACTTACAACTTAACTTAACTAGAAACATAGAACATACATAGAACATTGGGAACCTCTTAACCGAGACTAAAGTTAACGAGAGAAATAAGTATTTTAATTCAGTTTCATTATCTCCATTGTTCAAGAAAGGATATTTTGTTACAGATTTTAACTTTCTATCGAATCCAGAATTGGGTATGCTTGATAACGCAAAACAATAATGATTGCGTGATTTAAAAAAAACTACATATAAAAAGCTGCTGTTTTGGAAGCATTAAAAGATGGAAGTTATTTTGATTGAACGCTCACTGAAATTGTCGCTGCTTATAAGTTCAACAAGAAACACACACATGAAGATAGAGTACATATAATACAATAGTAACGAAGTCAAAACTGTACATTGCATATTTTTGAAAAAAGTATTTGCTACGAGGTGTGGGGGGACGACTCTGATGCCGATAATATAGTTTTTAGAATTTTTGTCCGTTTGTCGGATCGGCGGAAAAACGGCCGAACGAACGGATTTGGATGAAATTTTGTACACTGATAGTTTATACCCCGGAATAACACATAGATTACTTTAAAACCCGGTAGTACTATCCCATTTAATACTTTCCGACAACCACGCGAGCGAAGCCCCGGGCAAAATCTTATAGATAAATAAAGCAAAATACAATCTAAATAGGAGCGAACTTATAACTAATGCAACTAAACAAAACTACATCAAGATAAAACACAGACAGTGTTATTCGTAAAGTTTCCCCAAACATGAATATTCACAGATATCATATGAATGGGTGCCTTGAGAAATCCAAGAAGATCAGAGCATCAGATAAGCTGGAGAAATCCCATAAACGGACGCAAGTCCTGCTACTGTTGCCATCCACAGACAAGATAAAGCGTGTGTACATAGATAAGGGACCCTTGCAATAGACAAACACGCTTGCGACAAATATGGACTGACTTGAAACAAGATCATCATTCGCTGTTACGGAGTTTATTAAGCAGTTTTCAACAATGGTATCAACATTAACCGAACACAAAAATTCCAATCATATTTTTTTAGCTTCGGATTTTTTGTACCAAATAAAAAAAAATGTAATGATAGTGTCATAAAAATACTATCAAGTTTTTACCAAGAAAACAAGGTACTTAGCTTCCTCATAACAGAGCGATACATAATTAATTAATTAGTTCTTCTTTATTAGATACGTAGGACGCAGGTAGCTACTCAATGTATCAGCTAAAAAAACGGCAAACAAAAAACGAATAGGCGAATAAACAACGTAGCCGACAAAAGTGTTTGCATAAAAAAACTTAACTAATGAAGGACAAGATATAATGCTATTAACTGAATCACAGTCATTTATGCTAACCAAACGTATTATCATGTAACTATAAATTTAGGCACCGTACTTAGTGTATGATTTCGCATTTTAAAAGCTAAAAACACTAGATATTCTCGTTTAGTTAACTCTCTGTGCTCAGGCTTGTGATGCTGGCTGAATATTTATTTGTCAGGACAGCATCCAGAGTTCGTTTTCCCGGGGCGTAAGCCCGCTGCCGCGAGAAATCGCGGCACAGCGGACAGAGCTCCGGCGGGATCTCATGGCGTCATGGAGAGTACGGTTGTCGCAACCCAGTGCTGGGCACGCCACAATTGCGGCGATAAGTCCCCTCTTTGAGGAGTGGCTAGAGAGGTGCCACGGCGTCCTCACCTTCCGCCTGACGCAGGTCCTCACCGGACACGGCAGCTTCGGGAGGTTCCTGTGTCGGATAGGGCGGGAGGAAACGCCCGGGTGTCACCACTGTGTGGATCGCCCGGAGGACACGGTGGAGCATACGGTGGAGGTCTGCCCGGCTTGGGCAGAGCACCGCCGTGTCCTCGTGGAGGCGATCGGCGGCAGAGATCTCTCGCGTCCGGCCCTGGTTCAGGCCATGGTACGGAGCGAGAGGGCATGGGCAGCCGTCACCTCCTTCTGCGAAGCAGTAATGCTCGCGAAGGAGGAGACGGGACGGTTGAGGGAAAGGCATGTTTCGCGCCCTCTCGCCCCTAGCCGCCGCAGGAGACGCCCTGGGCGTCGGGAATTCCGGGCGGATTTCCGGCCACCGTAGGCGAGGGCTTGCGGACGGTGAGCAATGGGTAGCTCACCGTCCGGTAAGGATCAGGCCCGAGTCGACGGCGCGTTTAATTCCACGCGCGCCTCAAAGAGAGGCGCCCCCACAAAGGTAGGGGTCCACTAGGGCCGATGCCTGCCGGGGTCGCGGGAAGGTACTTATGGGTCACCGAGGCCCCCGCAACACAGGCAACGGGAAGGAATACGGGTGGGTTTTAGTCAGTAAGAGTCTGACACACCCTCCTGCTCCTCCCAGAGCTGTTATTTCATGACTTCCCACCCTCAAAAAAAAAAAGACTTCGTTTTCGGTTTTAACCGAACGGAAGAAAATAACCAATGTGGGCTTGGTTATTTACTTCAGGCAACCCACACATCAATGGTAACCCTTGCACTACGAAAATCACCCTTACTGGTACTTACGACACGAATTCACTCGCCCGAAACAGGCGAATCGACACTTTTAAATAATATTATTTTTTTAAGTTAATTTATTTGCGAATAGCCAATTCCAGAAATACGTATTAAGCAATTTGCACACAAAATATTTTCTTTTATATTTACTCATCAAAAATTTCTGAATACAATATAAACTTGTACAGAAATAATTGGTAAAAGTAGTTTCTAGTCTACTTTTTTCATAACTTTATTGCATAAAATTCAAAATGTGCCAATTGCCAAATACGTAGGTATTACTGCAGTTGTCGATTCGCCCTCTAATAATTTAACTTCGTGTGAATCGCCTACAGAAAATATCGTATTATTTACAAGTGTCGATTCGTCCGTTTCGGGCGAGTAAATTCGTGTGAATCAACCAATACGCCCATAAAGGAGCTGTCAATTTCATATGGTTATCACAGACGCGGCCTACTGTACCTACCGACAATAAAACACCTGTATGTGTACTATACCCATGTTTGCAAGAAAATATAAGATTTGATATGATTTGATTTGATTTTTGAATAAATTCCCAGAATTTACCAAAATATGACCACGGGTAATGAATGACTTAACCTTTTGATAGCTTTACTATCCCTAGCGATCGTGAAATATCATTCAATAACTCTGTTTCCATTCCTTACGTTAATTGCCTACCTTTCCTGAAAAGCTGAAGTAAAGAAAAATAACATCACCTGAAGAGTTAGCCAGAGGTGTACCTTTAGTTCATCACCCACATTTCGCCAGTTATGTTTAAGTCCCATGTGATATGGCGCGAGCCTATTGCCAACAACCCGCTAATAAGATTATTCATGAGTCCTGGCTGTTATTGAGAAATTCCAGATGGAAAAACCAATAACACTTTACTCAATCCGGGAATCGAACTCAGAATCTCGTGCTCAGCAGTAGCGTTTGCGACGAACAGCCTCAAAGGAAAATAATGTGTTCAAAATAATGTTGTGTTTTTTTGGGTAGCCGACCTATGTCGTTATTAATGTCATTTACATGCTAAACGATGACACACAAACTGACGCTTACGTTAACTATTCTAACGAAATGTTAACAAATCGGTCATTGTATTGCTCAATGCACTTGCATTTAACAGAATATGCATTGTTGGACCGTGGTTTTAGAATCAAATAACATATTTTGAAAAGGTAGATTGTTTTATGAGTACAATAGTATACAAAGTTATCGTTATTTGTGTCATTTTCTGTCTGCTGACTGCGAAACGATAAACGAATTCTTTGGGGCTGCCTCCTGACAAGCTTGTATGTTGTGACAAAATCTGCACCCTAATTGCGTAACTCAGTTTGAATCACAATCCGTTAATTTCATAGGTATTACATTTAAACAAATATGCCGCGACATATTTGTTTAAAAATAAGAAAATTTACACGTTTTCACGAATATCTATTAAAGCAGAAAACTATGGTAACTTACAAAACTTTCAAATTGTCGCCTGGCATCTGTCAACTGTTGGTTTTTACAAAATAGGCCTACTAATTTTGTTTGACCCTGTATATTTTTTGCTCATCTACTGAGTGCTTTTATTTTCGTTTACTTATAAGAGGATTATCTATACAAGTATGCAAGATCCATCAGAGCGTAAATAACGTCCCTCGTGAGTAAGTAAACATTTATTTACCAAAAAAAACTTAGCCTTGGTAACATCAATCTTCAACCAGTGCGGGGAGGAACCCGTCATGAGTTCATGACATACGGTCCCGTGGACACTGACAGTCGGGCTGGTCCACAAATTGAAAGTCGCCCAGCGCACTATGGAGCGGGCTATGCTCCCTTTGAAGGATAAAATCAGGAATGAATGTATTTGGAAAAGAACCGGAGTTACCGACGTAGCTTGCAGAGTAAGCAGACTGAAGTGGCAGTGGGTTGGCCATGTTTGTCGAAGGACCTATGGCCGATGGAGCAGACGAGTCCTGAAGTGGAGACCACGTATCGGCAAGCGTAGTGTGGGACGCCCCTCAGCTAGATAGATGGACCTGCGACCTTAAGAAGATGGCTGGGTCAACCTGGATGCGGAGGGCGGAGGACAGGGTGTTGTGGCGAAGCCTGGGAGAGGCCTATGTCCAGCAGTGGACTGCGTAGGCGGAGTTGTTTGATTTAGGTAACATCAATGTTGTTTCAATAAAAGATGGATAAATATGGCTATTACATATGAGAAGACTATCCTTCAAACTTGGAAAATCCTGTATCTTGAAGGACAGTGGACAGTTCTTTAGTTGGATTGGCACGATTTACAAAATGTTTATAATTGTGAGCGGGTTTAATGGTTGATTTGTGTTTGTGTAAATGTGTTGTTAAACAATAGTTTGTCGGGGCTTGTGTGTAAGTGCGGTATAGAAAGAAAGAAAGAAAGAAATCATTTATTAGCTGATAATGTAGGTATACATATAAGTTGGAATATTTATTAAGTGTCCCGATACATTTTACCTTACGGCATGCAAAATATAAGGTTTAAACCAGTAGTAATAAAGATACAGCTATTACGTTTATTATTAGCCATAGTCGAATTTAATAGGTTGTTACGGATCAGACTACAATAAATAAATCAAAATAATTAATTAATTAAATATAAATCTCTCGCATATCATACAATGAAGAATATAATTATGTCGTAAGGTGTAATGTCAAAAAGCTTAATGTTAAAATATTCAAAAACATTAACTCAATCACAATTATTACTAAGTATAAAACTTAGATAATCTGGTAATGTCAAAATCTGTTATGTCAAATTACATTAAAACAACAAGCATAAAACCAAAAAAAATAAAAAATCGCTTATAAACAAATAACATTGGTGCCGATTCCCTTGTTCACAAACCAAACTAAATTTAAGTTCAGTGCATCTTTTTCTTTCTATTTCAATAAGAAAAGGACAGAAGATACATTTTAGTTTAGTCCTGTCAAATTAATCAGCGGTTGACGTAATTTTAGTAGGCAAGTTTTTAATCACGTCTAAACTTGTATGGAGTAGTGACAGGCGCTGATTAATCTGACAGGACTAAACTAAAATGTATCTTCTGTCCTTTTCTTATTGAAATAGAAAGAAAAAGATGCACTGAACTTTAATTTAGTTCAGTTTGTGAACAAGGGAATCGGCGCCAATGTCATTATTATAATCTAAAACATTCGAAATTGTAGGTACATACCTACTATGTAGGTACTACAACCGTATAAGAAGGGCCTTCTTCATTTGAATTATAGATAGTAGGCATTGAAGTCACCGGAGTCAGGGCCACGTCAACGACTTGTCCTGTCCTATCAATGAGAAGTAACGCCGATATGATAACGAAGCAATTAGCGTGTGACAGACACATTTTTCTTCGAAATCCTTTGTATGCACCGAGCGAGGCATGTAAAAACATTGTCGCTGGTCTTATCACTGAACACACAAATTACAAAATTATTTCGAAACTGTCGTCAATTTGCCGTTATTCCTTATATTCTGGTTAAGCAGAATTACTGGCAACCCTAAATCAATGTAATTTTATTTCGACTTCGACTAACGGTTCCAAGTTTTATCAAGTATCTATAGGTACAAAAACAAATGTAAGTATAGTATACAAGATTGTTTATTAGCAGAAACATGTGAAATGAACACACCTTGTCAGTACGAATATTTCTGTATTTATATTCTTGCACACATACAAACTTGGTATTTAGCAATATTTAACAAACTATTTAATTAGGTACTCAATATAATATCAGTATAGATTTTAGACTTCTTGAAGACAACCTTTAGATTCCGAGGCTCGAAGAGAACTAACTAAGCAACTACCGCGCAGTCCGCGCACACCAAATATCATGTTTTCCATCATTTGACAGTTACTAACTGTCAAATTAGTTAAACTTCATGACTTTGATACAAAAATCATTTGAAGCAAATCACATACTTTCAAATTTATATATTTACTATTTAATCACGCACGACACATCTTATTAATATTTGGAAATCATGAAATTCGGCCATCCGACACTGTGTTTCCTTCTGGCACACACACAACAATCATACATTTTTTTTTTTTATACACGTGACACATGGATATACAATAGAGATGTCCTGACTGATTCATAAACGCAGTGCCTAAACCACTGAAGCTGGAAATATGAAATTTGAACAGTAGGTACCGTTTAAGGAAGAATTTTTCTTTTATTTTACTCCTAAGGGGGAATTCCTAGCAGGACTAGGGGAGGCCTTTGCCCAGCAGGAGGACAGTAAATAAAAATAATAATGGGGTTATGTAAATAAGGGACAAAAGTTCATAGTAAAATTCGTTATTAAAAAAAAAAAGCTTGGTCTTTTGATTCAAAAATATGAAACGCGTGTTTTGGTATTGTTGGAAATGTTACCCTAGTATGGTTAAATATGGGATGAAAATTCATAACTTTTATTTAAATAAACTAAAATAAATTCATAGGTTTTCGGATAAAAACTATGAAACACGTATTTCAGAATTTCCGAAAATTCTTCGACAAAAAGGGTATACTCGTAATAGCAGATGAAAGTTATTAGAGGTAAGTCAGAAATCCACGCGGATAAAGTTGCAAGAATAGTTCTAACTGTACCTACTCAATGTAACGGAAGGGATTAATATAAAGCAATAACTACATTTTAGAACCCAGATCTTTCATTAAGACGTAGAAATAATTTAGCCGGTGACCAAGCTGGTGCTAATCTAAATTTTAACCAAATTATAAACAGTGCAAGCCCACTTAACTAGGTACATAATCTATTTATCAAACCACCTACAATCGATAACTGTACATGGTTATTCGCCAATTGCTCACATAAATGCAAATAATATACGATCGGCGACACTTCGTTACGAGCTCTCAAGTGCCATTTGCATTTGCTAATCGTGCGTGAGTTACAACTTACAACGCATACTCGATAACGTTCACTAATCCGGTTCACCACTCGATTATCTGATCTGAGAATATAGGTCTACCTAACCTACAGCCTACGCCTCACTTTCGTCTTACAAATGTACACAATAATTATTCTTATCTCGTCTGCTCAGTGTATCAGGCAGATTTCCAGGTAAAAACGTTTGGGATAAACAGTTCGCCATGTTGAAATATGTATAGAAAATTAATTTAAATATTGAATTTAGAACGTTCTTTTTTCCTTGGCAACTAGCTCAATGGTTATTATTTCCAGTGTCAAGGCATATTCTAAAATAGAAATTGCACGGGAATTGTTGCCATATGGATTATTTAATTGGCCAATAGTACTTTATAATGTTGATTTTATACAAGTTCTACAGAATACATTTCCAACATCGGTATCAACAAGTTCTTGTCAATCGCTGCCCATTAAACAAGGTACACTGAACAAAGTAGGCCATTCTGATCTCTTATGACAAACGCATCCCGAATTGACCTACGACCGTGACAATCTAAAATTATTTCAACCTTAAACTGGGTCAAAATGAGCATAAATTTATACAGCTTGATATTATCTAATGGGTCGATGTACCAGGGTCGCAGCGGAGCGCGGCGGTGGACCGTGGACGCCTATTGTCATTCAATCGGGCCATTGTGGGCTCTTTGTCGGCCGCGGCCGGAGCCCTGCCTCGGTCATTCGACACGGGGGATGCGGGACTTGAAATATGTTAACATTTTTGGAATGTAGCCGAACGGTTAATGAATTCAAGAGCGGGCTGCAATTTAAATGCATCGGAATTAAAAACAGGGGACAGAACTACCTATTCAACACAGTTTATCATGATAATCGTGTGTCCTATTTCAAATTATAAACTTTAAAAAATTGCTAAGATATTATTTCAGAAAGATACTGATGGGGATGAAGTTCCCCGCTTGAAGACGATTCAAAACTACTAGATTGACCTATCAACCTATCGAGAAAAACCAGAGTGGAAAAGAATGCAAAGCCTAACTCTGACAAAAACCGACAGTTGTCTATCCCGGCAGGAGAAGCAATCTATTTTCAAACAACCCAAGATCCAAAAACAGCATCGTCAACCACTTGTCGATACCACATAACGTCAGTCGCGTGACTTCCTACATAACATCATCCACGTAGATATTAAGATGCATGTAACATAACACATTAAACGCACATTATCTGCAATTAGCGGCCGCCGCTTTTAAACTCGTCCATGCACCGTGAGAACGACGAAAAAACTTGCGGTTGCGCATCGTTCGTAACACAACACTATGCGTGTACATACGAGATAATTATGTTTTATATCTTTACTAGATCAACGACAAGAGATTTGAAATGATCGCCTTAAAAAAAAACTTGTTGACATTAATTTACCTACGACAAAATCAAGAACATTTTCATCATGCCTCTAATTTTACTAAATAAAATTCACGCCTTCTTCCCATGGGGGTAGGCAGAAACAGAACACCACCTGCTCCGATCCTTACATACTCCTTTTACCTCATTTATGTTCTAATTCTGCTTCTGATTTTAGTCATCCAATTATTGATATACGAAAGATTTAATGAATTAAAAGGGAAATGCCCTTTAAACTCCAAAAATAATGTATTGGCGAACAGCGGCGGCGCGCGTCGCCATAATATTCGTCAAAGTTAATGAATCATGTTCATTCATAAATTATTACTCTTGCACATTATCCTTTTTTGAACAATGTTAATGTTGCCAGGACAAAAATAAATGAAAGCGGTACTTCCTTCCAGCCCGAATTCGGAGAAAACGTCGAAACTGTTCGGTGACTCAGTTTATATTGAATTTTGTTGCAATTTTGAATCTATTTGAGGAAGTGAATATAAAAATCCTCTACTTATAACCGAAATCATCGACTACAATGTTTTAAATAGGTGACTAAAGAGAACTTAATGTTAAGACGCTGACAACATAGGTGTTATCAGTGACCGCGGTTTAGGAACCGCGGTCACTGTCAAATTCCATATAAAAGAAAGAGAAGCGCGATGACACAACGCTTGTAATTTATTGCAAAATATGAAGTAATTATCTATTTACTCAAAATTGAGTTGAGTAATCGAAAATAAAAACAACCAAGTTCTGCATTCAAATAAGACGTTCTTGTTATTAATTAAATACGTAATGTATGTTGATATTTGATACAGATATTTTGTATTTGAACTCAAAGTAAAAGGTTAGTTTGACGTTAGTTTGTGTCGAGATTTTGTTTTCAAAACGCGTTTTGGTAACAACCAAGTTCTGGGAAATATGTTCAAAATTAACATGTATTTTTTTCGCTACCACTAACTATACAGTTTTGTCAATTTTTTTTCTTAAGCGAAGCCTATTTTGTTCAATTGGGTCTTGTCAGCGCCTTAAAGGAAGATGTTAAGCTTGAATCCCAGGATTTCTTGTTCTTCTTTCATAACATTTGAAGGAGCTTCTCGCCGACCCCTGGTAACAGTTAACTATAAGTACCTGCTCTACCAAAACTCCATAAAAACTTTTTATTTAATGTAAGGATTTGTTGTGCTCTTCTTGTGATTCAGTAAGTTAAAAGATAGACACTCTGACGGCACAATTGTTTTCTTTGTTAGTTTATCTTTTTACTGACCAAGTATTCTTGGAAACTACTTTTGCAGGAAGAAACAGTTTCTCTTGCCTTGTTTTCACTTGACCAAAAAACTTGATAACATATTTTAAGATTATGCTTTAAAACTTCCGTTATAATCTACATTCATGAATTGTTCGTCTTTGGGGCCAAAAATATTGTCTTGTAGATCTGCTCTGACTGAATTCTTGACGATAGAAGACTCTTGGGTTTCTTGGCACATATAAAAAAAAACAGAAAAAATGTTATTTCTATTTTATAATATTGGTACTTACTTACTTTGAGATCAAAATTAACGCGAACGAGACAGATCATCTGTCATATTCATTGAAGTAGTGTACATGTTCTAAACCAACCGACACGCAAACAATGAAATACTCCAAGTCCTTCAAGTACCGACTTGGTAATCTAATATACCAAAGTACTAGGCATTTATTATTTTGGAAGACAGAATTAAATTAATATGTACACAAAAAAAAACAAATATAAATACATACACACAAATATAATTAATTAATAAAAATAACTAAACTAAAACTACATAAACACAAAGAATAACTATTCTAATAAGATAGGTAATCCGATGAGTCAATAGGAAAGCAAAATAATGTAAGTAATGCAATCGGTGAGCACGAGAAAGTCCAATTTATACATAAACTATCGTAAACCAGAACAATCTAGGAAGATTGTTTTTTTAAGAATCGACATATAAAAATATGGCAAAATCTACCAAAACTTAAATACCTATTCCTATACGTAAATATGTGGAGCGTTTATCCACGATCGTTCCGAATATGACACATTTGTGAAACCTGAAACCTTATCTATCGGATAGGACACGGTTCACGCGTACTACACCGCACGGCGGTAGATACGATCAAAACGCTCAGAGCAATATGCAGTTTGTCCCTATCTAGTCCGATCAGTTTCTCAAATACTATCGTTCAAAATAGTTTTCTAGGTTCCTGGTTTCGAAATTTCATTATAATACAATCCTTACATCTATCTCAGAATCTTTTTCTGGAGGAAACCATGAATATGAGATTTTTTATCAATTATTCCAGTACATAAAATAATGGATGTAATGGAACAAGGCTATAAGTTAGAGGGTAGAATGAGAACAAAAAAAAGTCAAAGATGTGAAAGATCTTATCAACGACACATTCCCAACATAGACAGATATATCCAGATAACAGATATAATCCTACAGTAATGGCAATACATCATCAGCCTATAATGTTCCCACTGCTGGGACACAGGCCTCTCTGTGAGAGGGAGTGGGCCGTAATCCACCACGCGGGCCCAGTGCGGGTTGGTAGATGTCACATGTCTTCAAATTTTTGGTTCTAGGACATGCCGGTTTCCTCACGATGTTTTCCTTCACCGTTTTGAGAGCAGTGGTGATGAAAATAATTTACACAAAGTAAAGCGCCTGTCCGGGTTCGAACCTACGACCTACAACTCGTAAGTCGCGGCCGTTACCACTGGGCCACCACTGCTCTCTAGTAATGGTAATAGTAAACACTAATAATTTCCAGTGAGTTATGGTAAACAACATGACGAATTAACCGCACTTGACAATTTTGGGGAAGGATAATGTTGAAGGCTCAGATTATAGCCTATAATCTGAGGTTGAAGGTCACAATCATGCAGTCTGTCGGCTTTTCTATAGAAATAATTTCGTTCCCTGAGCTGCTTTATCGCAAAATGTTTCTATTTATTTTCCTATTGACACAATATGGGCGGGTGTCAATACATTTACAACACCAGTATTGTGTTGTTCTATAGGTATCTTGCAATTTAGCAAAATAAACATCAATGTATAATATTAAAATACCATACCAATAAACGAAATATGGTCGCCATATATACCGACTACCTTTATAATGCACTATACTAAATTGATAACAAATCAATCGGTTCATTATTCAGGAGATGATGATGTTTTGTACTAACTAAAGAAAAAGCAAGGCGAGGTAAATCCAACATCTTTCCGAAAATAAGTGAAGCTTTTTATGTTTAAAAATACTCACCGTTATGAAAGGTGCAACAGGATCTTCCTGGCATGCATTCGATACCGATGCTTTCCACAAAACTGAAGACACGATCGTATTCCTATCAAAACTGCTGGAGAACTTAATTAAACGTAAGCGAACAGCTCGCTACAAAGTCGCTAAATACACTGATACAATATTTAGTTTTAGCTAACAACCACAGGTGATTCAAATATTTCGTTAAGTTTTTGACGTTTCAACTTGTACAGCCGCGACGTAACGCGACGCGATCGGCCCCCGCTCGAGCCGACGCAAGACTATCTCGGATACACTCGATCCTCGAGCTTTCGTACCGCGCGCCTGTCCCACTCGCGCAGCCGGTCACCTGCCGGTTAAAAAAATATGAGAAGCCTCACATTTCGCCGAAATGTGAACCAAACCAAACATTTTACATTCAGACAGACTACAGGTACGGGACTACTTTATGTGGGGTGTCCTTTACGTGGGCTATGTACGTTCAGATACGTTCACGTGAGACATGATTGGCGTTTTCCCTGAGTCTAGTACACAGTTGGATGCGTGTTCACACGCCCAGACGGCAATTTAGCTAAATTATCTATTATTGCAGCTTCGTAAATTACTGCACTGCCGCCGCGAGAGATTTGTAGCTGGTCAATCTACAGCGAAGGAAACTTCGTGTTGTTGATAATGACCAGAGCAAACAAAGAGAACATTTAGCGTTCTGCCAGTAATCACCGATACAAACTAACCCATCGTTTCCCAGTAGTACGCTCAATTACTCGTTGTTTTCCCGCTTTATCTCCGCTAAGAACATCCTACGTCAATATTTGAAGGCACAATATAAAGCAACCAGCACGGTGTTCTGTTGACTCGAGAACTCAGATAAACAAACTTGATTTCACTGATATCCCACCCTGAGAGATACATCCTGCTGTAATGGGAACTGCGCGAATTAATTCGTAGAACTATTTGGGTTTAATTCCGACAATTAAACAATTTAGGTCAACCATTATTCAGAAAATACGCAAACTGGCGTCCATTAAATTTTACGATATCCTAATTTGAGATCCGAGCTTACAACTTCAGCAAAGTTACAGAGTGCGTGCAAATAAATCGGTAATGAAAAACTTTTGAATGTTGAACCGGCAACGTTCGCTCTGTACGCTGCGGTTTGATAGCATCAACGAGGAGCCGCGGCGGCACTTCACTGCTTATTTTATAGCCTTCGACAAAATACAAATTTATGTATAGCAGCATCGTTGTTAATGTAAATCTTCGTTCCTTTTTGGGCTCAAAGTAAGACGAAATAGAGTTAGCATGACGCGACGTCGACGCTGGCATGACACGGCAAAGCACTCAGAAAGTCAGCACCCCCAGGCTTAAAATAGAGTCCGAGCACCCGCAAACCGCTCGCAACTCTTAAATCCTATTAAAGGAGCTCGGGAGTACCTTTATTCATAGACTTCACCAATAATTTAATAGCGCTCCTTAACAGCGGGTTCGCACTGGCGGCCAACAACAAAGACCCAAGTTTTTCCTCTAATAATGACTGCAGCATTTACATCGAATGATCCAACAGTTCATTGGAATACGCTTACGTGATAAGATTACCACATAATATATGCTCATGACGTTTGACCAATGACTACGTGATATATTGCAGGCGTCAGGTGTCTTTCATTGAATGAATTTTATTATATTATTGTTCTTGAGACATGATGAGACCATTGCACGTTGTGGCGTGTGTGGTCAATACTTCAATCACACACATAATAAGAGAGAGAGGCTTAAGTCAATATTGATATTGGTGCCGCTTCCCTTGTTTACAAACTAAACTAAATTTAAGTTCAGTGCATCTTTTTCTTTCTATTTCATTAAGAAAAGGACAGAAGATAAATTTTAGTTTAGTCCTGTCAAATTAATCAGCGCTTGGCGTAAATTGACGTAATTTTAGTAGGCAAGTTTTTAATCACGTCTAAACTTGTATGGAGTAGTGACAGGCGCTGATTAATTTGACAGGACTAAACTAAAATTTATCATCTGTTTCGTGGAAAAAAAAAAGATGCACTGAACTTAAAATTATTAAAATTAGTTTAGTTTGTGAACAAGGGAATCGGCACCATTATATAATTTTGAAGTTTTCTGGCTGTACTAAACTGCCTTTAGCCAAGTCGTAGAGTACATTAAACATTTACTCGTATTAATTTGATCAACGTAATCCACCCACAAGTCGTACGGCAGAAATTTATATTAAAACTGGGCTATAAATACTGGTCGCAGTTTCCTCGCTCTGTGTAAAAGCAAAAAGACCTCGCTCAGCAAACTCCGCAAGCCTGCGCACTAGTCCTTGTACTACTATTTTATTTTTGAAATAAAGCTGTCTGGGGTATCCTGTTCAAACTAGAATTTAGTTCAAAGTAGCTTAGAGTCAAATAAACGAGAGGAATTGATGGTGTATCTCGTTAGGTTTAGATTAAAAATGCTTGTATTTAACGCGGCGGCAAAGTAATCTGTATTTGGGATTAAAAAAATAATTAAAGCTGGTAGCAAATATAGTAGGTTTACAGCTACAGGATAGAAGGATAATTTTAAGTAGAAAGTAATAGCTTGATAATCAGTTGTTAGCTTTGTTTTAATTTAAACTGGCATCAAGTTTTGTTTTGGTCTCAGTTAGTCACCAACAATAGAGGGGATCTGGCGCTCGGCGGCCGCTACCGGGGCACGCTCGCTTCGCTCGCTCGCCTTTGCGCGTTAATGCTCACTGTTCTAACCTAACCTAACCCAAATGATTCAATAACAGTAGACGGTATCATACTAACCACAAACCATTTGTTTTATATTATTAGTATTATACTGAATAAGGAGGTACTATATTGATTGTGTGAACTAAATAAAAAAAATACATAACTTTTGTTGATTTCGTCGAGTCGCCCTTTAAGTTGTTAGTCGCCTGGAAAATAATTAGCCGATTAAAAATAACATAACATAACACCTTGTTTCCCCGAAGGGTTGGGCAGAGGTGTACCTGTAATACACTCACATTTCGCTAGTTACGTAACAGTCGCATGTAACAGGAGGCGAGCCTATTGCCATCAACCGGGCACAAATCCAGACTCCGGGCTGCTACTGAGAAATTCCAGATAGAAAAACCCAACAACACTTTGCCCGACCCCCGAATGGAACCCACGACCTCATGCTCAGCAGTAGTGCTTACTGGACCAACGAGACAGACTAAAAAGATTAGATTAAAAATAACTGGTACTTAATCTCGTTTGCTTTCTTCGTCATGCTTGGCAGTTATTATAACTTTAGAAAACGACGGTCAAACTGTTGGATCAAATTCATGTAGGAACAATTAATTAACCAATTGCTTATTTCAAAATGTCCATAAAGTAACATGATGTGAGAATGGTTTTGAGTATGAATGTGAATAGCTTTATAGGTTGAGGAATACCGAAGAAACGATGGATGGATTATATGAAAGGCCCGCGTGGCTTTTTCTAAAATAAAACGTTACTCCTTTTATCATCAGCAGGCTTAGCATGACGCTTTCTATTTCTTCGAAGAATAGACGCGGCTCTTTCTATAAAAAGAGACATTACGTTTCTCCTTTTTTGACATCCCACTAGGGTTGCCAACTATACTGTTTAAAACAGTATTATACTGTTTTTCACTACATAATACTTTTTACTGTTGAACAAAAATAAAGTATACAAAATACTGTTTTCAGCATCAAAATGCTGTCTAACACTACTGACACAGACATGCGAGTGTGTGAGTTCTCAGAACATAACCGTTTTTTCATGTGGACCTTGTTTTTTCAGTAATGAATGCAAAGTGGCGAGATGATAGAAATACAGCAAATATTAATTTAATAAAAAATAAGCTCTTCATTTATTTTAATTTTAGTTATAATTGTGGTGAGGCGTGTGAAGTTTTTAAAAAAGACTGTTAATTAATAACTTTTGCAAGAAGCTCTAAAAAATATGTATTTAAAACATGAAATAAATAAAATACTGTTCATTTTTCTAAAATACTGTTTAATATCCTTCTCAGACCTAAATATACTTTATTTCTTGTAAAAATAGTTGGCAACCCTACATCCCACCGTAGAAATCCTTCTACATAAAAAAGGACCTAGACAAAGATCGTTAGAAACGAAAGACAAAATGACAGGTTGTAGAAGGATTTCTACGGTGAGATGTCAAAAATGGAGAAACGAAATGTTACTTTGTATAGAAAGAGCCGTGTCTATTATTCAAAGAAATAGGAAGCGTCATGCTAAGCCTGCAACTGTCCGCCTGTGAAAGTTCCGTCAAAATCGGTCCAGCTGGTTTGAAGATTCGCCGGAACAAGCAGACAGACAGACAGACAAAAAAATTTAAAAAAAGTAAATACTTTCACATGCATTTAGTAAAATGCTGTTATTTTGACATTACAAACAGACACTTCAATTTTATTTATTTGTATTGTATAGAAGATATGGCCAGAAAGCACTCCTTTTCCAGCCACATCGTCTTCAGAGATGAAGGCTAATAGAGATGATGCTGAGAGCTGGGGTTCTGTCACACATAGGGTCGCAGCATTATGCTGAACAATGACCGTTTGCCATCCGCGTGGATGTGACGCATATTTTCCCCCAACTTGTTATTTCGTGTTTGTTCTTTTTTAGGGTTCCGTAGTAAAAAAGGAACCCCTATAGTTTCGCCATGTCCGTCTGTCTGTCTGTCTGCCCCACTGTAGCTCAGAGACGCTTAGTACTAGAAAGCTGTAATTTGGCTTAGGTATACATATTAATCACGCCGACAAAGTGCTAAAATAAAATTCGTCGGTGGCGGCTCCTTGGCACGTAATGTGGGGATCTTTGGATAGGCCGTTTAAAAATATAGCAGGTATGTGAACACCACTTTTCGATTCAAGGATCCACTTGCTTAATATTAATCATTAAAGTGCTAATTTTTGTTAGAGTTGAGTGTCCCTTTAGCTGGCAGCCAAACGGTTGTTTATGGGGATGTGAAAAAATTATGGCAGTAGTACATATAATGAAATTAAAAGGAAAACTATCACAGCTAAGTAGGTTTTACAAGTTAACGAGTTATAGTCGACCAACTTAAATTTGCAGTTGGAGAATTGACCGTGGCATATATCGATGTATGCGAGAACAGGTTTTTCAACTACAATGTTAAGTTTGTTTTTGGAATAAATATGTCCCAAGTAATCCCAACTACGGAACCCTTCATTGTGCGTGGGCCGACACGCACTTGGCCGGTTTTTTTTATAGATAATGGTACGGAACCCTTCGTGTGCGAGTTCGACTCGCACTTCTCCGGTTTTTTCTTTATGTATGGATGACCAAGAGATGCTGCGACGACCCCAAATAAATAGGGGAAGGGCAGGAGGATGTTGATGAGATGATGTCTACACGTTAATGTCCCGACTCCCGATACAGTTTCATTAAAAAACAGTTCAGATCAGGATTTATTCTAGTTAGTTATGTTTTATATTTTATCGTATAGATAGGTACATTATGTGATGAAACAACATACGTAAACACATAAAAACCCAGCCAAGTGCGTGTTGGACCACGCTTAGTGAACGGTTTCATACTCGTAGTATTTCTTAAAAAAAAACTATGATGAAAAAAAGTTATAACTGCAGTTGTATACGAATTCCTTCCTGTTGCCTGTGTTGCGGGGGCCTCGGTGACCCATTAGTACCTTCCCGTGACCCCGGCAGGCATCGGCCCTAGTGGACCCCTACTTTTGTGCTGACGAAATCTCTTTGAGGCGCGCGTGGAATACAACGCGCCGTCGACCCGGGCCTGGTCCTTACCGGACGGTGAGCTACCCATTGCTCACCGTCCGCAAGCCCGCGCCTACGGTGGCCGGAAATCCGCCCGGGATTCCCGACGCCCAGGGCGTCTCCTGCGGCGGCTAGGGGCGAGAGGGCGCGAAACTTGCCTTTCCCTCAACCGTCCCGCCTCCTCCTTTGCGAGCATTACTGTTTCGCAGAAGGAGATGACGGCTACCCATGCCCTCTCGCTCCGTACCATGGCCTGAACCAGGGCCGGATAAAAAGTCACTTGGGAACATCATAATCTTTTGAATTATGAGATCCCTCTAATTTTTTCATCCTTCGGTTACATGCATGGGGAGAGCTTCCCCAATTGTTTTTTCCGTAATTTCACTCCATCAACACATCATCATCATCTGTCTAGCCTTTTCCCAACTATCTTGGGGTCGGCTGCCAGTCTAACCGGATACAGCTGAATACCAGTATTTTACGTGGAGCGACTGCCTATCTGACCTCCACAACCCAGTAACTGGGTAGTACGACACCCATTGGTAAGACTGTCAGTCAGATTTTCGGGCTTCTGACGACCCGTAACGACTGTCAAAGATCCACGAATGACAACCGGGACCAATGGCTTAACATGCTTTCTGAGGCACGGAGGAGTCTTGGTATGTAAAGACGGTCGCCCATCCAAGGACCGACCCCGGCAAGCGCAGCTTAACTGATGAATCGACCCGTGCGGCTGTTATTACTGAGCCACAAGCTCACATCTTAGTACAAAATTGTCTCCGAGTAAAATGGCTTTATCACATCCGAACGAACGGACAGACGAAAATGAAGGGACTGTTTTAATAGCTGGTGAATAACACATATTGACGGCTCTTGTACAATTCAGGGATGACTTAAAACGTGCAGTCTTAGTGTGTCTTAGGGTGTACCTACAAGGTTATTTTAAATTGGCTAGCTAAACTTCCCAGACGTGATGGGTATCTAAATACGAAAAATCATAAGAAATCAGTTTGTCTCACCTCATAGGTACTTCAAGTAACAACACTAACAGCGGTCGTTAACCTCCCAATAAAAAACATCAAATCTTTTATTCTCTTTTTTATCGTGTTTAGATATCTAGTTTGGCTAGCCAATTTAAAATAACCCTCTAGAGTACACCCACATTTCGCCAATTATGTTTGCCCCATGTAATAGTGGGAGAGCTTCACAAGAATAGGTATATGTATGTCCACGATATCTTTGAAGTTGGTTGGGACAATAATCCAACTCATGTATAGTTCGTTGACCAACAACGAGGTGGATAAGATTATAGCCCTACAAGAAAACCTTATTTCGTAATCTTTATTTATTTTTTGACCTGGTCACACCCGTGAGCGGGTTCAAAATACCATTTTCTTTGTATAATGTATAATTATGTATATTGTTAAATATTGTACCAGCTGAGCCAAGAATTAACTTATTAAAAAAAATACATACGAAAAAGTCTAAATATAACTTTGCAACACGCATCATGGCTTTTATTTTCAAATACAAAAAAAAAACTATAGCGTCAAACGTCAAAGTCTTCGAACAGAGTTTCTCGATTTTCATGTTTACTAAAATTTTGTACTTACAGATTTTTTATTTATTTTAGTTTGTATTGTAACAACATTGAATTTTCTTTTTGATTTTGAAGTGTAACTTATAATAAAAGTTTAAAAAAATATGGCGGCTGGTGTTGGTAAATATCTTTGGGAATGTACTTACAGCAGTGTTTACGGAGTCATGTTGTTTCGGAACAAACCGTATTCTTAGTCTGCCTTTAATTCAATAAAGTTCCTAGTTAAGTTAATCAGTACCTAGTTAATATCTTATTTATCAATACTTGCTTTATATAAAACGCTAAAAATATTGTTAAGGAAACTACGTAATTTATAAATTTATTAAGTGCCGACTATTTAGCCGGGGATAATGTTTCCATGGGGCTATGGTGTTTTTCCTACCTTGACATTACGTAACAACCTCCCATCTACAGCCTCATAAAGATTTGTAGACATCGACAACCGAAAATAATTAGTTTGATTGTCTACAATCAGTGCCCCAAAATATTGTATCAATGTGTAGTACCAACACTCAATGCGTAATCATTTTTATGGCTACACAAAGGTACTATATTATGGAATACTGATTGTGGACAGTGAAATTAATGCCGTTGATGATTACACCTTTTTGAAGCTGACTGTATCTAACTTTTTCAGCAGATGACGCACTTCTTACGAATATATCTGATATGATCGACTTGGCTATCGGTACGCCGGAGGTAAAACCAGAAACATTTTATTCCCATTAAGTAATTTCATTATATTTATCATTTGTGGTAGTTATCTGTAGAAAACAGCGAGGATTGGGATGAAAATTCACAAGCAATACCTACAAAGTTTAGTTACCATTACCTGTAACAGTCTTATTACATCATCACCATTTCAGCCGAAAGACGTTCATGTCTGGACATGCATCCCCCAGAATCGCGCCACAAAGACAAGATTATTTGACGATGAACCTACAATATTTCAGTCTACCTACCGTTGAAAAATTCTACCTGTCCAATTTGTTATTGGCTTTTCTTATTTGTATATCGAGAGATTGGAACGGTGCCCGGTGAATGGGGATGCCTATCCCCATTCATCGGGCACCATTCCAATCTCTCAAGGCGGGGCGCCTGCTCCGCCTACCACATCCGTATGACACTTATTTACTCACATACTTTTCATTAAGGATCAATGAATACACGTGAATTCTCTCATTCTCTCCATAGCATTACAAACAATCGCGAACGAAAAAAGTGGAAAAAATTGTTCCTTTTATTGCCATTGATTTCCTTTCTTGGCGGATTGTAGGCAGATGCCAAAAAAGTCGAAGACAATGGAAATAATTTGCACAAAACAGGGTTATTCAAAGAAACATATCTATTCTTTTATCATTTCTGGGATTAGAAAATTGTGGTAGAATTCTTAAAGAGCGACGATGTAGAGTTGTAGACTTTGCTGTGACTACATTAATGACAAGAAAAGCAATTTATGAAATCGTCATACTAGTCACACGTCCTGTATAGCAAAGTTAAAAACTCTCATTTGCCTGCACGGAAAAAAACGTAACGGCTAGAAATAGAAATAAACAAGTCGTTGCTATTTACAATCGAGCGATTTGTTTCGGATCCTTCCGAACTACCAACAAACTCTCCTGCCTGCAAAGTTTGTTGCTAGAATTTGAACAAGTGAACTTGGTTAGCGTAAATTGGTAACGTGAACTCAGTTACCTACATAATTTATTAAAAAAACCGGCCAAGTGCGGCGTGTCGGACCACGCACAATGAAGGGTTCCGTAGTTGGGAAGTTGGGATGAATTTATCCCAAAAACAAACTTAACATTGTAGTTGAAAAACATGTTCTCTCATACATCGATATAATATGCCATGGTCAATTCTCCAACTACAAATTTAAGTCGGTCGACTGTAACTCGATAACTTTTAAAGCCTACTTAGCCGTAATAGTTTTCCTTTTAATTTCATTATAATTATGTACTACTGCCATGATTTGTTTCACATCTCCGTAAACATCATTTAGCTGCCAGCGGGGGGAACACTTGACTCTAACAAAAATTAGCACTTTAATGCTTCATATTACGCAAGTGGATCCTTGAAGCGAATATTTTTAAACGGCCTATCCAACGATACTCCACACCATGGGGTAGACGAGAAATAAATATATCATCCCCACGTCACGTGCAAGGGAGGTACCCTAAAAAAACTTTCGTCAAGATTTTATTTTAGCCCTTTGGCGTGATTAATATGTATATATATATGCCTAATTACAGCTTTCTAGTACTAAGCGTCTCTGAGCTACAGTGGGGACAAATAGACAGACAGACGGACATGGCGAAACTATAAGGATTCCTTGTTTACTACGGAACCCTAAAAATACATAACCTAGGTTGGTTACTTTTAAGCTATTCACTCTGTAAACTTAAAAAACCTCATTGTATTATTAACCGAGCTACTTGGTTAACTATAACAAGCAAATTTGTTGGATTTAGCAAAGTAACTCAGTAGCTACAACCAATTTAGTCTGCTGTTATAAATTAATCGGTCACAGTAGGTAACGAATTAACTTGGTTATTATGACATAAGCACAACAACTGTCACTACAGCCAACGGGCTTTATTAGATTTAGAAAAGTAACTCGGAAGCTACAATCAATTAAATTGGTATTCTTAGCCATGTTAGTTGGTATTCTTCAGTGAGTTAATTGGGTACAGCTAAATACTCTTTGCAAGTACCTACTCTATTTGACACATGCATTCAAGCTATACATTCTCGTCGCGGGAAGGTACTAATGGGTCACCGAGGCCCCTGGCAACACAGGCAACAGGAAAGAATACGGGTGGGTTTTAGTCAGTAAGAGTTTGGCACACCCTCCCGCTCCGCCCAGAGCGGGAGAAGTTATTAGGATGATTTCCCAACCAAAAAAAAAAAAGCTATACATTCTCAGTAGAAGGTGACTCTCATTTTATGGGAGGCCTAAAGTGCGAGGTGAGCTTCTACTGATAATGTTGATTCACATTGTGTCGCCCAGAATTTGTACTTGTAAAAAATATTTAGTTGTAATTACCCAATTCACCCACTTAAGAATACCAAGCATCATTGATTAATGACTACGAACACCAATTGTATGTACACGACTTACCTGTAGTGGGAAAAAAGATGGCATATCGAGATATGAATTATAAAATCCTTCATCTATCAGGAATATCTTTCACTGGTGAAAGTTGATAACGACAGACAGATCTTGTGGTTTATTTGCCGACATGCCAAACTTGAACAATATTAAATTAAAGCCTATGTTTTTTTTTTTTTTTTATTTGTGATGGGTTTGCTCTTGACCTTAGTCTATGTCAGAGGCGACAGAAACAAAGTCGACGATGGAGCGAGCTTACCCAGAAGAAGCCTGTTCACTCTCACTTTGAAGAGATTAGGGTTATATGCGTTCGGAAACACCGACGCAGGCAGAGAGTTCCATTCCTTTGCTGTGCGCATTATAAAAGAAGTTTGGAAACGCTTAGTTCGAGTTGGTGGGATAGCCACCAGGAAGGGATGGTAACCTGAAGTGCGCCTAGATGACCGATAATAGAAGGGGGCCGGTGGAATGAGGTCGTGGAGTTCTTGAGCACACTCTCCGAAGTACAACCTATAGAAGACCGACAAGCAGGCAACCTTGCGACGATGGGCCAAACTGTGAAGCTTGGCATCCACCAGATTTACGTCGCCAATGAGCCTCTTAGCTCTGCGTTCCACCGAGTCAAGCAAAATAGAAAATATACCTTTATTCACGAAGGAACGTACAGACAAACGAAAAGGGTGAACCATATTTTAGGACGTCACGTCTTGCTCTCTGGCAGAACCATCTTAGCTTTAAAACATATAATCAGATAGGGAAAAATCTATGAAGTTCTAGTAGTATTTAAAAATAACAAACATCACAGTTAATACAACATAACTAAATATTTTTAACAATTATCACTTGCACTTTGCTTTGCTTGGTGTAGTGACGCGTCCGTCCCTTCCGAAAATTGAAAAAAATGGCCGAGCCGTGCAGAGCTTGTTTATCAGTGCTGCCAGACGCCGAAGGCGTGTCCTCGTACAGATATGGTCTGAAATCTCGTATTTTGTCAACACAACCTCGTACATACCATTTATTTAATAAATTGCCTAAAATTTATTGATTTTCTTGTCAACTATCTCATAACCAAGCACTCTACAAAGCAGTTTCGTCAAAAAGTGTCCAGGTGGTCGCAGGTGGCAGGTCGTACAACCGGAATTATGCTTTGGATACTGTATGTAGTATCCGAACTGTACCTATTATAGTGGACGTGGAGTAGAGTGGAATTATCATAGACATATTTTCTACGTTAACTAAACATCTTAAAGAAACAATACAAGTAAAATGAATGAAATGAAACCTTTCGTACGTACACACCATTCATTCATTTCGTCAGAGGCGCGTTCCAAAATATGACTTGTATCAACGAATCTCGTATAAAATCGTACGAGGATGAATGTAAGCTCGTACCTCGTACCAGGACCACTAAATCTCGTACATGTACGAGAAACCTCGTATGGATGGCAACACTGTTGTTTATGCGCCCTGTTGTACGCAGCTACCTTCATGTTTAATTCTAATTCTAAATATATTATAAGCTACGTTCAGAAATAGTTGCAATACTCGGTTGTTAACTGCTGAGCTGCGTTTATTTACCGATACATAGTTTGGTTATTTGTTTTTAATATGTTACACGGTAAAACACCATGGTGACATATCTAATTTTAATCAAGTTACTAGCTTTTGCCCGCGGCATCGCTCGCGTGGATGTCGGTAAATATCCCAGGGCACGTACTACCAGGATTAAAAGTAGTAAATCCTATGTGTTAATCCACAAAAAATAAAATGTTTCGGATGCTAACTAATAGGTTGTTTGCTCACACCGCGGCATTTTTCTTACTATTAAGCGTATTTTTTTAGCGTTATTATACCCATCTTAACTTGTAAACGAAAGGTCCGATTCGAATAATTAAAGAGAAATTTACATTTACATAGGTGCCGATTCCCTTGATCACAAACTAAACTAAATTTAAGTTCAGTGCACCTTTTTCTTTCTATTTCATTAAGAAAAGGACAGATAATACATTTTAGTTTAGTCCTGTCAAATTAATCAGCGCCTGTCACTACTCCATACAAGTTTAGATGTGATTAAAAACTTGCCTACTAAAATTACGTCAATTTACGTCAAGCGCTGATTAATTTGACAGGACTAAACAAAAATTTATCTTCTGTCCTTTTTTTAATGAAATAGAAAAAAAAAGATGCACTGTACTTAAATTTAGTTTAGTTTGTGAACAAGGGAATCGGCACCAATATCAACCTTGACTATGAAACTATTTAATTGGAAAAGGATTAATATCATGGTACGAATGTCATCGTCTTTCGATTCTACCCGTATTTTGATTGACTAATTTGAACAAAAAACAGTTAGAACACACAGCCTCGCGAACTTTTTTGTGGTTAATTAGAGTACTATAAACATATAGTACTTACTTAAAGGTGATGTTCTGCAACAACTATAGAGGGATAAAGCTCATGTCACATAGTATGAAGCTATGGGAGAAAGTAATAGAGAAAATACTGCGAGAGGAGAGTGGGATTACCCAGAACCAGTTTGGGTTTATGCCAGGTCGAGAAGCAGTGGACGCCACTTTTGCACTCCGCCAATTGTGCGAGAAGTACAGACGTGCACACAAGAACTTGCACATGGTGTTCATTGATCTGGAGAAAGAGTATGATAGGGTACCTCGGGATGTGTTGTGGTGGGCTTTAAAGGAGAAAGGTTTGCCCGGGAAGTATGTGGAGTTAATTCATGCTATGTACAGCCAATCTTGTACCTACATCCAGTCGGCTGCTGGCAATACGGACGGCTTCAGTGTGGCTGTAGGCTTACACCAAGGGTCGACGTTAAGTCCTTACCTCTTCCTGTTGATTATGGACGCCCTGATGTCGGACATACAGGAAGAGGCACCCTGGTGTATGCTGTTCGCCGATGACATTGTTCTTGTCGGTGAAGATGGACTTGAGATCCAGAGCAGATTGGAGAAATGGCAACAGAAGCTGGAGAATGTTGGCTTGAAAATCAGCATTTTAGAAGATCGAAAAACAGCTACTACTGAGGGGTACACTAACAATTGTTTGCCACTTGTCTTGGAAAAAGTTCGGGAGAAACGACCTCGCAGTAAGATACTCCTTCACCACGACAACGCCTCGTCGCACACCGCCAAGCAAACGATCGACTACTTGGCGACGTCAGACGTGGAATTACTGGATCACCCGCCCTATAGCCCCGACCTCGCACCTTGCGATTTTTCTTTATTTCCGAAAATAAAATAAAAACTTCGAATAAAACGTTTTATGGACGCCGAGGCACGAGGTAGCAATAGCTGCGTTTCAAAATGCCTTCGAAGAGACCCCTAAGGACGAGCGGGTAAAGTCCTTTTCTCAGTGGTTCCATCGGATGCAGAGATGTATTGATGTAAATGAACACTATTTTGAAAAGATATAATAACACTAATAACTTGTTAGTTTGTTCAGTTTTTGATTTTCTAAGAACTTTCAGTGTTACTCTCGTATTCGTTTTGTTTTTAACCTTAAAAAGTAAGATCACATTTCTAACTTTCGCAAGATACTCAAGTGGCGCCCTATTCGACTTTGCAGGAACTTTCGGATATTGTGTCTGCTATTCTAAAACGCCATCCTATCTGCAGGAACGTTTTCCTACGCATGTCCTTGAGATGCGCCAGGGCTTAAGTCCTTTTCTTAAGTCCCTTCTTAACTCCACCGACTTCTACTCCTACTTCTTCACTGTGCACGCGGTGCGGTTGTGGAATTCACTTCCACCTGACATTAGGGACTGCCAAACTGTTGCAGTATTTAAAAGAATAAGAGTGAACGAACACTATATTTCCACTTTGGCATAGTTGCGCATGTATTTATTATTTTAAATAATACTTTAATTTTTAATATTCTTGTGATATTTATTTTAGACAGTATGTCTGTATGTTAGTATATTCCCATATTATTTGTTTTGTGAATTGTTTCGATTTTATGTATTCTATTTTCTCTTCTACTCCTACACACGATGTCCACATCTCTTTATCTACTATCGCAGGTATGCTGGAAGAGATTTCTTTAGAAATAAGCATCACCTTTGTACGTATTTTTCTGTATTGTTCTGTCATTAAATAAATAAAAATTGAAATATTTTCTTTTTATTATATTATTATTATTATGTGTCTTTGACATATCTCGAGACTCTAAAGACTCGACCCTTGGAAGGCGTACGAGAGGCCGAAGCCAACTCGCAGAGGCCCGTTAAAACGCTTTTAATAAAATGAGGCATTGGTGCCGATTCTGTTGATCACCGAACTTAACTAATCTATCACTAAAATTTCTTATTTTTGGTTAAGAGAATCCTAAAAGCTATTCTGCAAATAAGCTTCACTAGAATTAAAAACAATTTTGACACAACTATATTCGAGTTTGACAATCGTAAGTTGAGTAAACCATAGGCCAAAATAGAGGTGACAAAATGCGTTCGGCGGATTTTTGTATATGTCGTGACTTCGACAGACAAAACTAAAATATTTCATTGGAAAATTCGAATTTGATATATAAAAAAGTTTATTTCAATGTGTTTACGATGGTAGCAATGAAAATAATAAGCTCCAATAAAACAAAGTTCCATTATATAGAATACAAGTGCCTCAAGCTGACCATGTGAAATACCTTGGTATAAACCTCGACAGACGTCTTCCTTGGAAAAAACACAATTTCACTAAGAAAGTTCTACTGGTCATAATTTGACCTGAAAAATAAAACAAAGCTATAATCGAGCATTCAGCTATGGGGAACAGCATCACAATCTAACATAGAGATCATACAGCGATTTCAGAAGAAGCTTCTAAGAACAATCACAAACGCCCCATTGTTTGTACCAAATGAAGCTCTACACCAGGGATCCCCAAACTATTTTGGACAAGTGACCCCTTTTCCAAAATGAACTGTTACCTCAGACCCCCATGGCCAAATTACCTACTTTTAAGATCAACCCCCTTATTCATAATGGTCCGCTAACTTAAAACAGCTGCTACAGAGTGTTATTTTTCATTCTGACTTAGGTCAATAGAAGAAGACTGAGTGAGAATTAGCAATGCTTTAAGTTAGCAGACTATTATGAATAATATCTTTAGTTTTTTCCTATTGATAAAAAATATCTAGGTACTAAGGTACCAATTGGAAACTTTGCACTTGGTTAAGTGAGTAAAGTTGACTTCATTTTCTTATCAAAATTTAACAAATAAAAAGACATACAATTCAGTAAATATCAAGTTTAATTTATAATGATTATTACAAATTAGGTACTTAAAGAATCTTAAGTAGGTAGGAAATTATATTTAAAAAAGTATTAATTCGCAAAGAGAAAATAAAACATTCAGTGTGATGGATGAACCTACCTAACCTGGTGACTATCTACCAATCTAGCTACATCCGGTTCAATATTGGTGAGTTGCAGCCTTAAATCTCCACGTTCGTTGATTTTCAAGCGGTTTCTTTGTTTCGTCAAAATGTTTGTTACCACACTGAAGCTTTTTTCAACTAGGTATGATGATGGAAAAGCGATAAGGTATTTTTCAGCAATGTTCCACAATGTAGGATACTGTGTTTCAATGTTGCGTTGCAACCAGAACTTCTGATAGCCTTGCTTGAACTTCTGCTTAAGCTTTTCGTCTGTGCTGATGGTAATCAACTCTTCTTGCATTATCACATTGGCTTCTTCTATGGCTGTGGTATTGTACGGATTTATTATCCATTGAGGAATTTGTAAATTTAAAAGATCCTCAAACCTCTCCGTAACATCCTTATGTAATGCGTCCAAGTAAGTGACATATAATAAAATGTCATCATCTTGAAGCATTTCTGGTAATTTCGACAAATGCAGAAACTGCGAATATTCTTTTCTGCCTAAATTTTGTTTATAAAGGATTAGTTTACCCACGAAGGCCGATATTATTGATTTTGTTTTAATCAAGTTAAGATCGTCACCCTGCAGCTGCAAATTAACTTTGTTGAACATTCCAAAGATATCAGTCAAGTAATAAATATAAATATTGTTCAGATTTTCTTTCAAATTCGGATCTTTTTCTTGTAAAAAATTCCAACACAGATTCAAAAATGGCTGAAAATCTTTCTAAGCAAGAGCCTCTTGATAGCCAGCGAACTTCAGTGTGCAGAAGTAATCGAGTAAAGACTTCGTCGTTTTCCTCACATAGCTGAGCAAATAACCGAGAGTTCAAAGAATTGCTTCGAATCTTGTTGATAGCATTTATTACATATTGTAAAGACTTATGCAATCTAGGACTCAGATTTTTTGCTACTAAATGCTGCCTGTGAATCACGCAGTGAATGACCAGTACATCAGGCAGTTGTCGCTTTAAGTGAGCTATAAAACCACGATGACGACCAACCATAGACGGTGCACCATCAGTCGCAAGTTCGCAACAGAAACAATGTTCTTCCATGGCTTTTTCAGTAAAAAAAAATTCCATTGCCTGAAAAATCGATTCTCCTCTGGTATCAGTCTCTAAATATGTAGCAAAAAGCAGTTCTTGGCACATATTTTCATCTTTGATATATCGAACATATCCTAACAACAGAGCTTCATTGCCGGGTAATGTAGACTCGTCCAACTGGAGAGAGAATCTGTTGGTCTGTAAGAACTTGCATAAAATGTTTTCCACATCGCGTCCCATCTCGTCTATGCGTCTCTGAACGGTGTTATTGTTCAAAGGTATTATTATCTGGTAAGATAAGCTGCTCTCCAATTGTGTGGGGTTTCCCCGACTTCGCTATTAGTAAACATATATTATAGGACGCTCGTAAACCATCATCGTCTTTAATAGATGTTGACGCAAACATCGATATTATGGATGGCCTTTTGTCTAGTTTTTCACTAAGTGCTTCATGGCATCGTTACTTAATACTTTTTCACATATGAGACAAATCGGCAAGTGTTGATTTAATGGAGATGCAATAAATCCGAACTTCAAGTAGTCCAAACTGTATTGTCTGCATTTTTTTTTCGTGTCCGCCATCATAAAACTCTCAGTAATCCTGAAAATAAAAAAATAAGAAATTACATAAATAAAAAACCACAATGTATGCCCCACTGTATGGCAATGCTGATGCGCTGTGCCGAATAAAAACTGTTTGGTACTTACCCTGTTAATTTTTCATAAACTGCAGATATTTTATGGTTACGCTATTAACTCGCGTAGGGAGCTCAGCATTTTGTAAATTCTTTTTCAGTCACTTTACTTCACTTATTAGCTATGTAATAACTTTGTAATCTCTTGAAATAAATGAGTACTTATATGAGTTATTATCGTTCAAGCTCCAACGAATTTCAAAACGCAAATGAACTTTCAACCTAAGTGCAAGCTCGTTAAATAGGAACATATCAATATCAGGAACATGTTTGGACTTGCAACTTGATCTTGAAATGAACTTGATGAATTCGTTCGTGTTAAATCGCGTAAGCGTCAAATAGAGAGCAAGTCAAAACGCGCCTGAAAGACGTACGCTCGAACTCATTATCTTGCACAAACTTGTCCACACTGACTTTTTTTTTTTTTTTTGAGGGTGGGAAATCATCAAATAACTTCTCCCGCTCTGGGCGGAGCGGGAGGGTGTGTCAGACTCTTACTGACTAAAACCCACCCGTATTCCTTCCTGTTGCCTGTGTTGCGGGGGCCTCGGTGACCCATAAGTACCTTCCCGAGACCCCGGCAGGCATCGGCCCTAGTGGACCCCTACTTTGTGCTGATGACATCTCTTTGAGGCGCGCGTGGAATACGACGCGCCGTCGACCCGGGCCTGGTCCTTACCGGACGGTGAGCTACCCATTGCTCACCGTCCGCAAGCCCGCGCCTACGGTGGCCGGAAATCCGCCCGGGATTCCCGACGCCCTGGGCGTCTCCTGCGGCGGCTAGGGGCGAGAGGGCGCGAAACTTGCCTTTCCCTCAACCGTCCCGCCTCCTCCTTAGCGAGCATTACTGCTTCGCAGAAGGAGGTGACGGCTGCCCATGCCCTCTCGCTCCGTACCATGGCCTGAACCAGGGCCGGACGCGAGAGGTCTCTGCCGCCGATCGCCTCCACGAGGACACGGCGGTGCTCTGCCCAAGCCGGGCAGACCTCCACCGTATGCTCCACCGTGTCCTCCGGGCGATCCACACAGTGGTGACACCCGGACGTTTCCTCCCGGTCCACACTGACTTGCCGAGTTTTTCATCTTGTACGAACTTGAGACTTTACATTACTACAACAATGCTATTTCCTAAAAATATTAATTATTCTTAGTACACGTAACACAACATAAACAATACAGTACCTACCTACCTATCTTGAAAGTTGTAAATAAGAACTTGTGTTAATTTAATAGGGGTCGATTTTTAGACCTCGTCGACCCCCAAAATCAGTTTTCGTTTATGTCGACCCCTAGGAAACCGATATCGACCCCAATGGGTCGATATCGACCACTTTGGGAATCCCTGCTCTACACCATGATATAAAAATACCGACAGTAAAGAGGAAATAAAAAGCTATCTCAAGTCGTATAAAGAAAGAATTACCTACTCGGTACCCATATATCCTGGCTAACCACCTAATGGATAAAAAAGGAATACACAGGCTAGACACAAAATTCCACAGGATTTCATCGAACAAACAGCTTGCTGTTTCATAATTACTAGGATGTGTCAAAGGACACATACCAAGCAAGACATTAGAACATGTCTTAAAAAATACTGAATGTCCTAATACATATTGACTGATTGTAAGAAAAAGGTGACTTAAAGAAATTGTCCAACATGAAAAGGTATTTATCTCTCTCTCTCTCTCTGATTTTATATCTACTTACTAGAACTGTCTTACTTAATGTAAACTGACCAAAAGTTAAAGCAGTAGCTGATAATAGTTATGTATTTACATGTCCTTTAAGCTTGTTAACACAAATATACTATTTAGAAATATATGTAGGTACTAATGTCTATTTTATAATACTTCATATTGCTTTTGCACCAGGGTTTCAGTGCCTTTTAATAAGAAATTATACTTGTTTACAGGCACGAGTATGACTGCTGCAATGATAGCCACACCAAGCACCAATACTATTCAACCTTGCAAAGACAGCGAGGGAGGAGAGCATTCTATGTGAAAAAGATGAGGAATGAGGGTGGCATGAGAAAAGATTGGCACCCATGTCTTTGGAGGAAGAATATTGGAAATAAAAACAATCAATTTATAACAAAAATGTAGCTTTATTATATAGAAAAATATATTGTTTTCTAGAAAAATGTCTCTTGTTATTTGCGTGTAACTACCACAACGTGTCTTTTCTTTAGTTCTGCTGTTCTGTTGAGCTGGCGTCATAATATGGGATAACACATTGGATAATCACTATCTCCAATGAACTTGCACACAAACTCATTCCATTCAAACCTTCTGAGCACCTACTGAGCCTCCTCCTGATGATTGAGCTTTCTCTATAAATCCGGTTTATCGTTCAGTAAAAAGTCTCCGGTATTCTCGTCGCCGTAGGAAAGCCCTATCAAGGACATCTTGAATTAGTCTGTCCCAATCTAGGGAATAAGTATAAAAATCTTTTTTCAGACGTTGGAATAGGTTGGAACGGTCTCGCAATGTTTCCAACTGATAGTTGAACTCTTAATAGTTAAAAAAATAGTTTCTTATTTCACAGAATCTGGAAAAGGATTTATCCACTTGTTTTCCAAATTATAATTAAGTCATTAGATGTTCAAAAATACCTCTAAGTTTTCAGGAATGAATTTCGTATTGTGTAATAACAATAATTTTGTTATTTCTTTCTGCCGCATGGATAACAGCTGCAATTACATACGCGTCCGTACTGATCTAAGATTTTCCAAACCCACAAGCATCGAAGCTTTCAAGAAATCTAAGAGAAATATGCTTTGTAAATTTTAGTTCATGACAACTAATTTTATTCCACACCTTTTTAATCGCGATTAAAAATAGCCTGATTTAGTTTGAAAATTAAATTTTAGATGAAAAACGTCAAATTCAGAATAGCAAAATTGCCATTTTCACTAAATTAATTAACTAAAATGACATTATTGCTGCCAAACTATACTATAGTTAATTTCAGAATGGGAAACGTCGTTTGACAGGAATAAACGAAATTTTGGTGATTTTTAGTTGTGTAGTTTAGAGAAATTTGTGACAAGAGAATCGGCACCACTAACCGATAATTATCTCTGAACACACTATGCAAGTGCACCCAAGGACGATCCCCAGTTGGTGTAGGACTATTGCGGGATATGGAAACAAAACATATTGAGCTATGGGTTTGGGTGGCTTTAGTGGATTGGTTACCTTGGAACTATGAAAAAACTATGTCCCCTGCCTGATCAATGTTATATAACATACACAGATAAAATGGCAGGGCGTGAGTTGCACACTCCATAATGGGCCCCCGAAAACTATCTAAGGTACTTATGAGGAGTGGAGAGGTATTCCATGGCTATCAGAACTATCCCAGAGCCCACTCAAGCTCTCAAATCCACTCAATAATAAAGGCGAGAATGAGGTGAGAGCTCTGTTCCTCGTCAGTGTTAGCTCCAGGTGGTCAATCAAGGCAAGACAAGAGCAAGAATTCTCCCGGAGGATAGGGTCCGTGGGTACTGCCCAACAGCTCAGCACATGCTACCCTGCGGGTTTCTGTATCTCTCTTGGTCGGGCTCGTCACCGTAAATCCGTTCCGGCAAAGAAAACTCCACCGGCACGGACTTAGAGTTCGGAGCGCACAAGCCACACCACGACGTCAACGTAGAGATACAGTGGTGGGAGAATGATTATTATTATAGTATTAGGTTTTCGCCTTTGACATTTGTTGGGACCCAGGGGTCCTGCCTGAACCTTTGGAAGGGTGGCGAAGCCAACTCGAAGAGGCCCGGTAGGCGATTTCAATTAAATGAGGCACCAACCGACAATTACCCCCGTACGTACTATGTACCCAAGTGCACCTAAGGACAACCCCCGGTTGGTGTAGGACTATTGCACGTTATGGAAACAAATATATTGGACTATGGATTTGGGTGGCTAAAGTGGACCGGTTACCTAAAACTATGGAAGACTATGGCCCCTGCCTGACCAATGTTTTATACATACAATACACAGATAAAATGGCAGGGGAAGACTTGCACACTCAATAATGGGAAACTGTCGCTAGCACTTAGTGACGTAGCAACAAGATGGCAATATGTCCTGGAGTGCTCGAGGAGTGGAGAGGTATTTCACGGCTATCAGAACGATCACACAGCCCAGAAGATGGTCAAGATTCAGCACTTACTGGATTACTTCCTTCTTCCGAGCACGTTTGCTCTTGAAAATCTCCACTTAAAGGCAAGAATGAAGTGAGATTTCTATTTTCCACGTCAGTGGTCACTCCAGTCGGCCAATAAGGCAAGCCAGAAATTAGGAACAAAACTTCTCCCGGGAGATAAGGTCCGTTGAATCGTTACAGCCCAACAGCTTGCCACATGCTGCCCTGCGGGTTTCTGTATCTCTAATGGTCTGGTTTCACCCTAGACTTGCTCCGGCAAATTAAACTCTACCGGCGCAGACCTCGAGTTCTGAGCGCGCAAGCTCCACCACGACGTCAACATAGAGATACGGTGGTGGGAATATTATTAGTATTAGTATAAATAGTATAGATAAAGGAAAAAAAAACATACTAGTCAGTTAATAAAGGTGTAAACTTGCATGTGATTACCCACATTCGATTACTGTTGAAATTACTAAGACACTAATTTGGAAATAGACAAGTAGTTTGTGAATAATACCCGGGAACATTTAGCAATACTTGCTTGTTTGGCTTGTTTTTTCGTGTGTCATTTCAGCAGCACCCTTCAAACCAAATCACAGAAAAAAACTTGGTTGAAGAAGTAGCTGCATGGAATGAACTCTTTTAAATTTATAAAACCATTCAGGAATTTATTTTATTATACGTTTTCAACTTACGCCTTTTTCCCAGGGAGGTTACACTATAACAGAACGCCACCTGCTACAATTCTTATTTATACCTAATAATAAAAATATATACTTACCAATACTACACTTACCACTTACTATACCTAGGTCGGCGTGGTGGACTTCAACATGCTGCAAACTGTTCTGCACTGCCTTGCCCAGCAGTTGCGGGTATTAGGCAAGAATGTAGAGTTGCGGGGCAGCATTGCGGCGCTGCCCATCGGGAAACCCATGGAGAACGCCCAGACTATAGCCATCAGCGAGTTCATCGTTGATACAGGGGTAATTCGTTCAGTCCTTAATAGGTAACCTACCTAGGTAAAAAAATTGAGAGGCTTCCAAAATAAATAGAAGTCCAGTCAACGCCAATCTACACTTTTATTAATTTTCTTTCGTATTTTCAGGTTCCTGGAAAGTATGAACTAGGTAAGTAAATTTTTTTGTGTATTATATACAGGAAGTACAAACTGTACCTAGATCTCGCAATTACCTCGCGGTGCGCGTCCAGGCCATCTTGCCACATCTGGATTTCGTGGAATACCTTCGCCCAAGAGTTGTAGGACGGAATACCTTCGCCCAAGAGTTGTAGGACGGTAAGATAGGCTAACAAATAAGTATCTTCTTCTTCTTCTTCGCTTCGCTCTTGGCAGACCGGTCGTGGTCACGATGAGTTTTGTACAATCGCAGGTGTACTCGTAGCTCGCCTCACGACCGGGATCCATCTCGTTCTGTTGGATGACAGTCTGGCGCATTCATTAACAGGGCCTCCAACCGCGGTTTTAATTTGATCGGACCACCTTCCACTCTGCCCTGCACCACTAGACGTTCCATAGAGTCATTTTTCTGCCTCGAGACATGACCGAAGAACTTCAAACAAACAAATAAAAAAACAAACAAACAAATATTATTACTTTATATTCAAATGTGTTAATTCAAATTTTCAGCGACTGAGCCGCCGTCACCTGACCAAGAAAGTATGCTAGTTGGTAAGCTCAGTATTTAAACATTTCTATGAATCCTTATTAATATTACGATACTGGCCGTTCTTATAATCTGGGTCTGGGTATCTTTTCAGTTGAGCGCAGACGGAAACCACAAACTGCATATGTGACGAGTAAGACCTAATGTTTATAGACTTAAAAAGAGAGAAACATATTCATATTCGTATATGAAAATAATCATTCGAAATGACACCCTTTCGAACGTTTTTTTATTGAGAATATGAATATGTTATAACATGAACGGTTAATTATATATATATATAATATAATAAATACTTATTTGCTATTCTTTGGCATTAGCTGGAGATGGGACAGCTGAGTCTACTCCTGCTCCGAGAAGTCCCCCGCCTGCCTCCCGTACCACGGCGCCGCCGAGCGCCAGCCCAGCTTCCCCGTCAGCGACGCACGGGACTCGGACGGCTGTCGCCGCAGCAAGCCCCACCACCGCAGCAGTCTCTACCACCGCAACCATCCCCACCCCCGCAACCGGGCCCACCCCCACGGCCGGCCCCATCCGAGCTACTGGAACAGGACCCGGACCGTCTGCGGAGAAGCTGTCCCTCGTCACACTCAGCAAGTTCAACTTGTTAGAGAACACTGTTGCAGACCTTAAGGAGCGCGTATATGGAACCTCGCCCAAGAACGAGGAAATATTGCAAGAAGTCAGGTACATTTGACATTTAGTGTGATAGGTATAATCAGTCGAAGTTCAATTAAAACATCTGACCACTACCGTGTTTAGATACTTAAATCGCCGCTTTGACACAATCAAAGTACGCTTGGACAAAGTAGATTTGACGACTGGATTTTTTTTTGATTGTGGCAACACTGATCAAAGCGCACTTGGATGACGGCGTCCGATCAAACTGGTCTAGGACCGCGTTCAACTTTTCATAGCTTGCTTTGTCAAATCGGAGAAGGGACTTCGGTAGGTGGTCGACTTTGCGCTACTTCGCTCAACATATCTTGCACTAGAGCACAGACCAGCCAATCAGGGGCTACTGTGTCACGGCTTGGGGAGGTGGGTGGCCCTCCCGCTCCGCCCGGGAATAATTATTTGATAATTTACCAACCAAAAAAAAAAGTTATAATCGCCCGTAATTTAGGTATTCGCAAATCACTGTGATCACTATGATTTTAGTTATGTACCTAATTACCGGTATGTCACAGATCACAAGGCAATCTAAAGGCTATCACGGACATGTGGACCAACATGAACGTGGCATCTCGTTTGGATGCTGCTGAAGAAGGCATCAGCAAGCTAAGCTCGCTTATTGAGGATCTAATCGGAGAGACGGCTGAAATTCAAAAGACGCTTGGTGCCCCACCGTAAGTTACTCTTTACTTGCAACTGAATAATATAGCAGTAAGGTGTAGCCGACTCTGGTCATTATAGATTTAAGATGCTGAATTTTGGGTCATACCCAAAAAGTGAACAATACGAAATATAAATAATAAATCTCCACGAATTGTTATGAAACGTTATATTTATTTAAAGTTAGATAATTATATTCTTACAATTTTATCACTAGAGATCAGTCTTAAATATTTTAGGAATAAATCATATTTTTAGTTTTTTTACGTCTACAGAAGAGATCGTGTTGTCTACAGAAGGGAACAAAAATCAATTAGATCCAAATTATAATCAATGAAAAAATAACTTAAAATGGAGTTCTCCTTAACCCCTAAACAAGTCATAATCAAAAATCTTAACAAATTCAGTACAAAAAATTATCGGTCCATAGAACAGACATTATTCATATATGCATCTGTGGAAACAGAATATTAAAATAATAATAATAGTAGTTTATTTCTCTTAAAAGGTACAATTGGTATAGTATTTAGGTTACAGGCAGATTCAAACCATTTCAAGTTCAGCAATAAGCTTGGAGACGGATATCATATCGAATGCTTTTGCCAGATCCAGAAAATACCAATTACCTTCTGCTTGTTATCCAGGTTGTAGAAGATGTTAGTGGTTAGGTTAGCACAGCATTACATGTGGAAATTCCGGAACGGAAGCCATATTAAGAAGAAGAGAGAAGATGATTTTGCTCTAGCTAATTAACCAATCTGTTATTCATGAGCCTCTCAACTAATATTGAAAGTGTAGGCAAAATTGATATAGGTCTGTAGTTATTTGATCGATCTCTGTCCCCGCCCTTATGCACAGGATGCACTACAACCAGTTTAAGTGCATTCGGGAAGATTCCGGAGGAAAAACTAAATTACATATATGAGTCAGATGGGGGGTGAGAAGATTTTTAAATTTCTTAATAAGCGTGCCCGATATGCCATCAGAACCCACTGCACAATCGCTTCTTAGCTTCCCAATCAAACTTTCTAATTCGGATTCGTCTGTTCCAAGCATGACAACACTGTTATGATACGGTAAGAGATCATCGGTTTGTGGAGGTAAGCATGTGGAGACGTATGCATTTTCAGCTAGTGTACGTCCAATGTTAGCAAAGTACGAGTTCACTTCATTTACATAGTGCTTTGGGTCGGACGGTGACAACAGAGCGTTGGCATGTGTTTTAATTTTTGATGTATAGGTAATAGATTTTATAGCATCCCAGAGTTTTTTATTATTATTTTGTGCGTTAGTTAAAAGGGCTTTATCATAGTTAGTTTTAATAGTTTTGAGTATCTTAGAGCAATAGGTCCTGTATCTTTTAAAAGTTGAAGTATTTTATTTTCAATTTTTTTTTAATTTCATATGCATATTGTCTCGATTTCGTAGGCATCTAAGGAGCCCTGGAGTCACCTAAGGCTTACTTAGCCTTTTACGGTTAGGCACAACTGACTTACTTCAAAATGGAGTTTTGAACTATGATACGGTTGAGGGTGTTGACAAAGAAGTCAGTTGCTTCATTAACATCTGGGATGCTATAAACGAGGCTAAAATCGGTCTGAATGAATGAATTTTGACAAAATTAAATTGGACCTACTTGTCCAATTTAATTTTGTCAAAATTCAAAACTTGAGTCTGTCTAGCTTTTTTCAGTGAAATATTGGAAGAGTTGGAATGGAATGGAAATGTTGGATCGGTGACCGAAGTGTTGGCGACGAAACAAAAAGCAGCTCTTCTCGTTTTTAAAATTAGGCGGTCGAGACAGGTGTTACCTTGTCGCGTAGGAAGAGTGTGTGCTGGTAGCATACCGTGATATGCGAGCATTGTCAGATACTCAGTTGCACATGAGTCATGACTGGTGTCGGAGATGTTTAAGTCACCGGTCATGATTATGTTTTAGTAGGAAGATACAGATTTTAGTACTACATCCAGAGAGTCCACGAACGCGGAAACATTCCGACAGTAGGTGGGCGATAGACTGCAATCAAGGTGGTATCATTGTTGAGTGCTAACAACAAACAGTTGACATCCTGGACCAGCGGCTCTGCGATCTATGTTGATTGGTAGTGACGCAGGTATAGTCATGGATGGAAGGTAGGGGAGGAGAGTTGAAAAGCCAGCATTCCGTAAGAATTATGAAATCCCAGGATGTATTAATTCTTTTCAAAAGCATTGTCAAGCCATCAAAGTTCTTATTTATGCTTCGAATATTTTGAAAGAGAATTGAGAGAGCATGTTTGTGCAAATCAGCAACATCCTTGCAGTCCTCAATCATACAGGTTGCAGACTCTGCTACAGAAATACTGTCCAGGTCAGTCTGTATGTCATTTATGTTATCAAAATATATAACAAAGACAAAACATCAAGCTAATGCGGCAGTGGTTGCATGAGTAGTATCGGAAAAATGTGACTCATTATTCGGATAGCTTTTCGAATAACGTGCGTGCAGAGTTAAAGGCAGAAATGTGTCGAAACAGCTGACATCTATTGGTGCATGCTGGGAATCGAAAGTGATTGAGGTTGCGTATGACTTTGAGTAGTGTTGTGTGACGTGTGACATTACAAGCAATAAAACAAAATAATACAATAAAACTAAAGAGCCCAAAATATATGTAATTTTAGAGGAACTTAGACACAAGGCGGCGCCCATAAGTCCATGTAGGTCGTTTTCGCAGTTTACACAAAACGGAATCGAATCTGCGGACTTTTTTATATAAATTTTCCTGTGGCTCGGCTAGCAGCTATCACATTTACCTTCTTTTTGGAGTCTGCAGCCCAAGTAGTAAAGATGCTTGCCATAGGAGGTTAGGGACTCGGCTATATAAATAGGTTTCGGCGGGCCTGGCAGCTCAATACTAGTTGTCGAGGGTTTATTGTTACCGCCTTGCTTGTTATAGTTTCTGGTGGCCTTTAGAACTTTTTCCTTCAAGGTTGTTGACTTAAATTCCGCAACAACAATACCAACGGTGTGTGAGTCTTTTTTTGCCTTCAATCTGTAAATGTTATTGACTTATATTGACTTGTATGTCTTCATTAATCACAGTCCCAATCATACAAAGGTTTTTCATTAATGATTCCTTACTTTCTGAGAGGCAGGTTATTTTCTCAAGCAGAGCAGAGCGAGAGCAGCGTTCCAGGTAATCAACTTTAATTCTAGTGAGGAAATCTGCTTTTTAAGGATGGAGTTATCTCGTTCAGTTGCATCCAGTCGTTCCATTAGTTCATCGTACTTTCCGCTAACAAACTCCACCGATGTTTGGATCTTAGAGTTCTGTTCCGATATTTCGTCCATTGTAGATTAGGACTCAAAATCAGTGAAAAGTTTAGTGATTTCGGATAAGAGCAGCGAGTTGTCCGATTCGCTATCCTCAGAATATGTACCATCGCCGAGACGGCGTTTTGTTCTGCGGTTCGCTTTAACGAAGATATCTTTAATTCGCTCCTGATTGCCCGAAAAAGCGCTCAGTCCGGCCCGCGAAAATATAAATTATCCTCGTCGAAACCGTCCCTCATGAAATTCGTCCGCCGTTTTTTCTGTCGTGAATCTTCAGAGGGTTCAGAGTCGTCTATATAGATTCTTTTCTTCTGGCGTCTATGCCTTTGGTTAAATATTTCTATAAAAAGAAATATATAGAAAGATCTAGTGTCAGTCTGATAATCTTGTATACTAAATTGTTCTGCTCGCGCCTGAGTTTGTTATTTGTCTTCTTCGGATACCTGCCCTGATCGACTCGTTCGTGGCATAGTAACTGAAACAAAAGACCCCAATAGTCATGCAACACAACGAGCATTTCAAGCTTCTCATTCCTCAAAATTTTACAAACCAAAGTAAAAGGTAAATCACGAAGGAAAGGTGACCACATCAGCAGGCTTAGCACGAGCACCGTTTTGTCTACGGAAGAATAGACAAAAATGACGGTCCGTGTAGAAAGTACGACGACGGCAAAGTAGAAAGAGTCAATTGCATTTTTTACGAAATTCACTGTTTTACATAATTCGACTCAGAATTCTTTGTTTTGTCATACGATTTTTTTTCTGTTTGATTCTCATTTTTACTGATATTAAGTCACGTACCTATACAAAGACAACTACTTCAATTTTTCTCGTATCGATATACCGTATTTTGGAACAAAAGAATATTATAGTAATATTGGCCTTCACCATTGCCTTGGTAAATTATGTAAAATAGGAGAAGATAGCCTTGTTCTTCTATTAATTATCACAGTTTTGCGTTCAAAGCGCTCTCCTGTAAAATCATGATTTTGTAGATAACCATATTATACCTTGTGGCCGTCGAGTTAAAACACGCAAATTGTCTTCACTACCCTAGACAACTGTCAGTTGTTAGCGTGATTTTGACAGTTTGGGATAGAAACTTTCTTCTGAAATAGTCTACATAAAAACAGACCTAGACAAGGATCGTTAGAAACGAAAGACAAAATGACAGATTCCAGAAGGATTTCTACGTTGCGGTGTCAAAAATCGAGAAACGAAATGTCACTTTGTACAGAAAGGGCTATGTCTATTCTTCGAAGAAATAGAAAGCGTCATGCTAAGCCTGCTGGTGTGATATAAAGATTCATTATTCAAGTACGAAACCCTGGAGACGTACTAGGTGGAACCCCTAGGTGTTCCACTCGCGCCTCAAAGAGATGTCAACACAAGCCCACTAGGGCCGATGCCTGCCGAAAGTCCAAAAGGGATACCGAGGCCCCTGGCAACACAGGCAACGAAAGGAAAACGGGTGGGTTTTAGTCAGTAAGAGTCAGTAAGAGTCTGACACACCCTCCCGCACCACCCAGAGCGAGAGAAGTTATTTGATAATTTCCCACCGAAAAAAAATAAATGTACACAGTAAACACACAAAGGGACTCTTTTTGCAAGACCTACTGTAATTATCTACGAAATCCATCATCAGATCTTAACCAAAACAATACGAGACCGCACTAAAGTATGCCCATTAAAAAAACGTCCAATTTAGTTCATAAAAAACATACATTCTAATTAAGAACCTCCCTTTTTATCGTTGAAAAAGCAAAAGTAAAAATGTTTCATTACTAATTCACTTCTGTTGACATAGCTCCCCTCTGTAGACACTAAGTCTACAGGAAAGATGTCTACACGAGAGACACATCTTGACAAATCAAAGATGGCATCCTACATTATGAGGTTAGAATTTAAGCAATGTGATATTGCATACCGCGCCCATACGCATAAACTATCTTGATATTTTTATTTATTTGAAAAGGCTACTTACTCACTATCCTTAACATCGGAAAGAAACACTGATCTCGACCGGAAACTTGTGTAATTGAATAAAAGTTGGATTTTTCACGCCACACGCAGTTTACGTAAAATTCATGCGTCTACATAAGTAGATCTAAAATCTGTGAACAACATGTTTATAAGTTTTATTAAAAAAAAAAAAAAACTTATATATTTTACACGTTTTATTGTGTATATTTGATAACATAACTGATGTAATGAAACGAAATAAAACTATAGAGACTATGTTTATATGTATATTTTTGATAATCACGTAAACTCAGCTACTTGGCATCCAAACAGTCTACAGAAGGTGATTTTTTTTAGTTAGGGAGCTATGTCAACAGAAGTGAATTAGTAATGAAACACTAAAAGTGTTGACATAGCTCCCCTCTGTAGACACTAAGTCTACAGGAAAGAAGTCTACACGAGAGACACATCTTTATAAATCAAAGATGGCATCCTACATTATGAGGTTAGAATTTAAGCAATGTGATATTGCATACCGCACCCATACGCATAAACTATCTTGATATTTTTATTTATTTGAAAAGGCTACTTACTCAGGTATCCTTAACATAGGAAAGAAAACACTGATCTCGACCGGAAACTTGTGTAATTGAATAAAAGTGAGATTTTTCACGCCACACGCAGTTTACGTGAAATTCATGCGTCTACAGAAGTAGACCTAAAATCTGTGAACAACATTTTTATAAGTTTTTTTTTTTAAATCATAGATATTTTACACGTTTTATTGTGTAACAACATAACGAAATAAAACTATCGAGAATATGTTAATATATTTTTGATGATTACTTAAACTCAGCTTCTTGGCATCCGAACGGTCAACAGGTGTTTTTTCAGTTTCAAAAGGAAAAAAATGATGTAACTTCAGTAAAGCGCGATTTTTCTTTGAAATATGTTATGTATTCAAGACGAATTAACTATTAAATGCATTTAATGTTGATATAATATTAAAATAATGGTTTTAAATTGTATGAACATATTTTTTTCGTTTTTTGTTTATGACCCATTAAATACCTAACTTGTGACCTGTTTGCTCAAAGGTATGTCTAATTGATTATTTTTCAGGAGCCCTGCGACAATCAAAATAGCTGAAACAGCCAATGCGTTGTCAAAATCTGCCCTATCTCAAGGGACACCAAGCAAACATGCTCCTAGTGGCCACAGAATGAAAGCTGTACAGAGTCAGCCTGTACCGAGTCAGGCTGTACCGAGTCCGCCTGTACCGAGTCCGCCTGTACCGAGTCCCCCTGCACCGAGCCAGATTACACAAAGTCTGCCACCCGCGAGTGTGCCACCCCCGATTCAGGCAGTACCGAGTTTTGACCATGATATCTTAGCAACTAAAGATGAGCTCTGGCAGTTGGTGGGTCATGTGCAGACTATGAGAGACGACCTCAACGAGCTCAGTAAAGCTTTCTCCGATGCTATGAAGGATGTCAAGCCTGACTTTGGTCAGTTGAAAAAAATATTTTATTGAAATGAAAACCTTTTCTTACTTATATCTGCAGATGATTATAGGACCGCGCCTGGCTCGAGGTCATACAATACAATCACATACTTACAATATTTCCCTTTTCCTTTAAAATTATATATTTAATTTTCTATGTTATTGCCGCTCGCTTTCTGCTTTTGGATTATGCAATCCGTTTGCCATTTAGCCTCTGGACCCTTATTAAATAAATGCTTATTCTGTCATCGATACTGCCAGTATGAATTCCCAGGTATTATATCAATAACGTCCGGGGAGATTACCTAAGAACTCCCATTAGAAACTCTTGAATTTAGCAGCTAAATCTAGCTAAATTCGGGAGACGAAGGAATGGGGTTTCTCATTTTATCTACATTAATATATTGGATGTTACATTCTATAATCGGTTGTAGGTATCTATAAAAAATTCTTCAAACAATTTAATACTTCAGCAACAATACAATGTGCAGGTAGGTACATTCCTACTGCCGAAAACGATAGCCCGTGGTGTTTTAAACTCTTTCATCAGCAGCATGGTAGACAACTAATCAAGAATAATTTTTAGTGGCACCTGAACCTCCTCCTCCCTCAAAGATAGAACTGAGAGCGCCAGAAGAGGCAGTGATAGAACCACCTGCACCTGCTGCAGTGGTCGCACCCAAATCCGCACCCAGCGCCGTGGCTCCGCCCAGTGCTGTGGCCGCATCTAAAACCAAGCCCGCACGCAGTGCCGGTGCCGCCGCCGGGGTCACAAGCGGTCCACCAGCAGCAAGTAATAACCTTGGCATCTACCAAATATTATTTTGAGGATCCGCTTTATTTAACTAACCAGATACTACGAAGCGACTGACACCTGAGTGCATGTAGGTATATCTAAACAGTTTTAAGTTCTGGTTAACTAGTTGCCAGGATTTTCTGAATGCAGACTTCAGGTATTGGTTATAGGTATAAAGCTGGAAACAAAATTCAATGACGCACCATCCTGCACTTCCTAATTAACATCCATAATAAGTAACGCCATGACTGCTACGGTGATTTTTTGTAATGGGTTAAGGTTTAACAAAATAATTCCATGCTGTTAATAAGGCACGACACCCTTGAGACTCGGATCCAGAAGATTTTCAAAACAGGCTCATGGTGACTTAGGGACCTTGCGCATTACGTGGTCACAACCATGTCCATTAGTCGCAGCGTCCAAGTAAAGTATCGTAATTAATTATGCATCGCGCACTTGGCTGCAACGACCAACTGGTCGCAAGACGTGCTGTTAGACTAGTTCCGGCCAAACTTTGCCTACCTACTTTACTATGAACGTCCGCATCTTGGTCGGAGCTCCTGCGACCAAGTCCATGATCAGTCGTTTTCAAGGTCGCGTAGAGCGCTAAGTCCTTTAGAAACGTAGCTAGGTAGGTATATAAACAATAAATATAATAGCGGTAGTGTCATGGTAACCAAAACGATACATTTTTCTAGTGGCTGAAGCCCAGCAAGCGAACCTGACTCAGTTAGAAGCCCGTTTGCTGGAGAGGCTCGCTCAGCTGGAGAATGAAATACAGAAGTGCTGCGAGTCTGTCAAGAAAACAGAAGGAAAGGTTCAAGACCAGGTATTTCCCTCACAAGTTTAAATTGTTTTTATTTCATAGCAGTAAGGCCGGTTTTCGTCATTTAAGTTTAGTGTTACACAATCTTTTTTTTTAAGTGTTATCTCTTTTAGTTGCCTTGAGCGATTTTTGGTAGAGGAAAAACATATGGGTTCGCGTCGCCGACATGCTAACCGCGTCACGTGACCTGTGTACATGTATACGTATATAATAAATATTACACATACATACGTACACATATCATCACGCCTTTTTCCCTTTTTTTGGGTAGAGGTGTACCTGTAGTACACCCACAACATTTACATGTATAAGTCATTCCAAAGTTTTAAGTTTTCACTCGTGTCAGCAGTCCCCATGACTGCCTATTTTTTTTTATTCAAAATCAAAAGTCATTTATTCAAACTAGGCTGAGGATCAGCACTTTTCGAACGTCAAAATTACATAAGACAGTCCCCCAAAACGCCCACCCTTCGCCACTTCCTAGTGCTTTAGCTGGGAAAGAAGTGGCCAACAAACTCCCCAGCAGCACAGCTGTCTGTTCAGTTAAAGAAAATAATGGATTCTATACAATAGTATGCAAAACAATTTACACCATGTGAAACACAAAACATTAAATTACTAGCCATATGTCAGCTAGCACACCACTATACAAAAAAAAAAGAAAAGAAAAAGACCGAAAACTATTCTCAAGCAGAGATAAAAAACGTAAACAGAACTTAAAACCTAAATAGAAGCCTTCAAGTATAAAGGGCGTGCCCGCTTACATATATCTACAGCCGTAACAGTCACAAATGATGAACTAGGACCATCAAAGTAAAATAAATAAAAAGTTAATTACTAATAACAAAACAAAACAAAGGTCAGCAAGACGACCAGTCACCACAAGCAGCACCCGTTCACGAGCATAACGCAAAAATCAGCCATTACCCCCCTCGCCATATTTGAGGGAAGGAGGCAACCCGACCCCCGACGCTACCGCAAGCAGTGACATCTACGGGAGCATGACGAACTTGCTGCCGGTTGTAAGAATAATATAATCAGTTATCGAGGTCGCTAGCTAACCACACATTGCAATACAACTCAACAAAAACATTGTAATGAGAAGATTATGTCAATAATAAACGAAAATAAAATTTAAAATAAATTGACTTATACAATCAAATAAAATAAACAATTATATGGACTCATATAACCTGTCACTAGGTAAGCTAATTCTGGAGAAAAAACATAAACATTGTCTTGAGTTAATCACAGCGACCAACAATTCTTATCGTTTAAGTAGTCGTTGATAGAATAGTATGCCCTTGAACAAAGTTTGGATTTTACTTTAGTTTTAAACGCATTAAAAGGCAAATCTAGCAATGAAGAGGGTAGGTTGTTATAAAAAGTAATACCAAGCCCAACAAACGAGTTATGAACCTTGTGAAGCCGGTGAAATGGAGCACGTAATTTGTCCTTATTTCTGGTGTTAATATTGTGAATTTAATCTCAAAGCATTTATTTCAAAAAAACATTTATTTGTGTCAGTTGCCCATTCCAAAGCTTATATACCTAATAGGTTATTATGGAGAAGAACGGGCAAGAAACTCCATGGACACTCTATTGTTACAAAATGTTGATTACATCATTAATGTTGAATTAATATTTGATGTGAGAACGATCTAAAAAGACGTACAACTAGAGTACGTACCTACGTGTTTTAGCATCGTGTGCGGCACCGTGCCATAACTAAACTGTTTCACGTTAAACAAACCGTAATCCTGTTACAGATGACTTCATTCCAAGACCAACTAGACTATATGACGAAACAATTCACTAATTTGTCATCACAAGGTGCTGGCGGGAAGCTGTCGCCAGATCTTGTTAAGGATCTGCAAGGTAAACTACAACGCGGCTTTGTCTCATTAGCCAATGCATAAAGCCAGGCTTAACTTCATACTGGAAAGCATAAAGTTAAGCCTGGCCTCCCGGGGAGTGTGAATGGGAAAAGCGAACCAGTCCATATTGCGAATATGTTCAGGGAACATTTTAAGTTGCCCCGCTGGGCCTTTCAGTGTCACTTATTACGTCTGAGCCTGGATATGAGGGGGGAGGAGTCGCCTGTACATTTTGCGGGTAGTCAAGTAAGTGATCTTGTCTCATACGATGTGGTCTGGAGAAAGTTGGGGAAAGCGGTATACCGGTGGAGGTGCTCAATATGCTTAAATATTGGTATTCTCACCAAACTTTTGTGAGGTGGAATAATACACTCTCTGAGGCATATACGTTGGAAAGCGGGGTGAGACTGGTAGGTTTGACGTCGCCCAAGCTTTTCAACCTGTACATAAATGACCTCATCGTCGAGCTCAGTAGCAAGCGTGTCGGTTGCTCGATAAATGGCGTCTGCGTCAACAACATTAGCTACGCGGGTTGGTGCTGCTGGGCTCGACCTTGAGTGGTCTCGGAGGGTTGCTAAGAGTGTGTCAGGCCTATGCTGGTGCACTTGGCCTTGTTTACAATGTCCAAAAATCGGAATATATGGTCTTTAGGACCATAGGGTTTGGTGGATGCCCCGAGCATTCACATAATATTACCCTAAATGGCTTGCGCATAAGTCGTGTCACGAAATTTAAATAACTGGGGCATTTAATTACCGATAGTCTTGAAGACGATATGTATATTGAGAGGGAGCGCAGGGCTTTAGCGGTCAGAGGTAACATGCTGGCCCGCAGATTCTCCCGCTACTCTGAACAAGTAAAGATAATGTTGTTTAAGGCGGTATTGTCAAAGCTTTTATACGGGAAATCTGTGGGTCAATCACACCAAAAGATCGCTGGAGGTCCTGCGCGTCCAGTATAACAACTTCTTCAGGATGATGTTGGGGCTGCCTCGCTTTTGTGGTGCATCGGGGATGTTTGCGCTGTATCGCATTGATGGCTTTCATGCCGTCATCCGCAAGAAAACTGTATCCCTGTGAAACTGTATCCTGTGTGATCTGCAGAATGCGTGGCAGCTACAACGGAATTCTGATGACTAGCAGATAGGATAGATATGGAGATCCTTTATTAAGCGCGTTATTTGAATTTATTTGAATTTATTTTATTTTATTTTATTTTATTTTTACTAAATCTGAGTTTGAATTTAATTTTGTAATACGTATATGTGGTCTTTTTAATTGCGATTTTATTTATTTTTGAAATGTGTTATTTTATAAATTTTGTAATATTTCTTGCCTTCCTTCCTTTGTTGGTCGAAATAAACGTTATTATTATAAATAGATTTCAACATACTCTACTCGTAAATTGTAAAGTAAAAAACAACAAGAAAAAATGAAAACAAGGTAAAAATATAGGAAAACGAATATCCTTAACCTTTACAATCTACAATCTGCCTTGCCGTTCCCCGACTATTTTGGGGTAGGCTTCCATTGTAACCGGATGCAGCTGAATACTAGTATTTTACATGGAGCGACTGCCTATCTGACCTCAGCAGCCCAGTGACCGGGTAACGCAATACCCCTTAGTAAAACTAATTGTCAGACTCTTGGGCTTCTGACTACCCGTAACGACTGTCAAAGATCTACGAATGACAGCCGAGACCAACGCAAAGTGGAACGAATGTATGGGAGCGGTTGGACGTAGACATGTCCGAAAAATAAGAGTAAAATTATGACAAACTAATGATGCCATCTTATTCGATTACTTAATGCCTTCATAAATTGTGGTGATGAATTTCTTCATAACTCCCATATTTCGGGAGTAATTTGAGAAAATGTGAAATTTTACTATGAAAATGAGTGTATCGAGCTCTCTCCCTCCTGATTCCGGGCTTGTTTCAAGTAGCGGTCTCTAATATCGTAATGCTATTACTAAGAGCTATATTTAATACTAAGACACATAGTGCGCCAAATGTGCACTTTCTGGGATAAAAGGAAATGAAAATTTAAAAAAAAAAACGTTTTTTCCCCATTTGTATTTACTTTAAACCGCAGACAGACTTATTAAGAGGTCTATAAATATATTATATATATACAGAAATATATATTAACAAAAATATTCACAAGAACTGATGAGAGTATGACTTTTAAGTAAGTTGATAATAAATTACCTAGTTTCATTAAAAGTACAATAAATAATTAAGATGTAAGCTCTAATTTACTAAGTTACACATTTTAAAACAATAACATCATTTAATTATCTTCGTCATCATCATCATCATCAATTAATTCAAATTCAGAATCGATGTCCGCTAAATCATTTATGTTAACAAATTCGATATCACTTTTCTCAGAATCAGTAAGCTCATAAAATTCCTTAAAAGAAGATTTTTTTACAAACTTATTTCCTTTTGGACGGATACTTGTAACAAGTGGATCAGAAGACAGTAAAAGATTGTGCATAATATCTTCATTGCATGAGATACTGCTATGCTTTCGAGAATGCCCCTCTCTATATTTTCTAAAATCTTTATTTCTAGCCTCAGATGCCTCTTCGGATAGAAAACCAATGGGCACAATTGACATGTTCTGAACTATGTCTGGCCCATGCATTAAAATTTTATGAAGTGAAGAAGGCATATAATACCATGGGTATAACTCCACGTAAAGCTTAGCAGTATCAAAGCAGAACTCTCGGAATTTAGTTACGTTGATCTTCTCTCCTGATGAAATACACTGCAAGATCACACAGATTTTTCTTAAAAGCATAGCATCTATTCCGGTCAGTTCAGCAGATTTAGTGTAGTTTTCAAAAAATCTCCTTGCCGAGTTGCCATTGTTGGTGGATCCACTGCCTTGTTTCACAACATCGAGAAGTAAGCCCGTTTCTCTTCTTACAGCCTCTTGAACTCTTTTCTTCCTGTCATCAACTTGCCTTTTTGCTATATCACCCCTTACTTGCCATGATTTTATGTCTAATTTGTAGGAAATGTGTAATAAGCATTCCATTGAGCGAATCCAAGCGTGAAGGGTGCTTAAGCTATATTTATACATGTCCTCGTTTGCGTGTTTATCTTTGATTAACTCTAAATTATTCATTTCTTTAGGACAAGCCTTGCATATGTCACACACTGAAGCTGCTGTATTGGATATAATGGAATGAATTTTACCATCAATCATTGTCAACAGCAGTTGGTGTTTGACACTAATTCCATCAGTGATGGTGGATGGAGTTAAGGCTTCAATCTCTGCTTCGATTTCAGCCATCTCTCTCTGCACATTTTCTTTGGTTTCCTTTATAAACTTAAACAATATTGGCCGGCAAAATGAAGTGGAAGATGGTCGCTCGTTTTCCCAAATTGTTACACCTTTTGAGACGAGCCGCAGTGGTACAAGACTAATCATAAAATTACTAGCAAGATCGATTTGCTCATCTTCACTCGTCCTTTGATGATAAATGCTTTGGCTAGATGATCCGTCAAAACCCCATTTGCTGGTCAATACGAGCTGTTGATTGGGATCAACAGGGGTTTCTAACGACCTAATAAGTCTTCTTGAGGTTAAATCCATCAAGGCTTGTAATTTGATTTTTGCAGAGCTCTCTGTAACTGTGAGATCTTCTTTGGCCGGATAGCACTTAATTTTTTCTTTAACCAACATGTAGTAACTCGGGTATTGAAGAGCTCCTTCTTGAGTGTTGAAATCCCGAAGAGTGTTATAGCGCCATTTCGATAAGTTCATCGATACATAAAGAGCCAATGCCTTCAAAGGGGATATTTCCCGTACCTGAATTGATTTACCTTCAATGAAGGCTTTGATTTTTGAGGCCTCTTCTGGATTCTCCGTCAAGTATTTCATAACATAAGCTGTATCGCTTTGTCCTGCCTTTTGAAGCGCCCTTTCGGCCGAAAACATAATTTCAGCGCTGCTACTGCTGCATGAAAGACTATCTTCAGTGCGTCTTCTTTTTTGCCGGTTACTAAGGTCCTCAAAAGATTTACGAGGACTAGGATGTGTACAAGTTGAAGCATCAGATTTAGCAGGAGAAATTATGGGCTCGATGACGTCACTTATATTTTCTGTAGAAGGTTCCATATTTTCATTCTGTAATTCCGGCCATTGAATTGCAGCCTGTAGCCAAATCTCATGTTTCTTCCGAAACTTATCTGTGCTTCTTCCAGACTGTGTCCATTTTGCATAAATGCGGTAGCAAAATCGACGACACCAGTCTTTTAAACTTGTTTCAGCACTTTCACATAACTGAACACAACTGTTATCTTTTAAAACACTGAACAAATAGTTAAAGTCGCGTAAATCTTTATGTGCGCGTGCGCATAAAGCAACGTGAATATCAAGATTTGTATTAAAATTTGGAAAATACATTGCGAGATTAGCTTGGATACAACGAGGTGTAAATCAACACTGATTTTAAAGTTACTAATAGTGACCTATTTATATAAAATCCAGGTATCCCAGGTATCCTTTGTTAAATATTGCAAGGTAATTAGTTATTGTGATAATTAGTAAATGATGCATGCTAAATTAGTGTATTAAGAGCCATTTAGTAATTAAATAATAGCAATGTTCTTATCAGTAATCATTAGTGCATCAGTTTTATATGTAAACCTTAAGTCCCTAATTATATATCCTAATTAGCTTATATCTTCTCTAATTGGCTGCTCAGAAATGTTATTGTAATAAGGTAAACCTTTAGAAAAACGGTTTTAATCAACAAAATAAACAAAAAATAAAAAAATTGTGTTATAAAATAAACATCACTCTTTATCCCAGAAAGTGCACATTTGGCGCACTATGTGTCTTAGTATTAAATATAGCTCTTAGTATTAGCATTATGATATTAGAGACCGCTACTTGAAACAAGCCCGGAATCAGGAGGGAGAGAGCTCGATACACTCATTTTCATAGTAAAATTTCACATTTTCTCAAATTACTCCCGAAATATGGGAGTTATGAAGAAATTCATCACCACAAGTTATGAAGGCATTAAGTAATCGAATAAGATGGCATCATTAGTTTGGCATAATTTTACTCTTTTTTTTCGGACATGTCTACGTCCAACCGCTCCCATACATTCGTTCCACTGTGCAACGGCCTAACGTGGTTGCAGAGGCACGGAGGGGTCTGGATATGTAATGGATGGTCACCCATCCACAAACTGACCGTGACAAACGTAGCTTAACCTTAGATCGACCCGTGCGGCTGTTATCATTTAGCCATCCGTTACTTATACCTAATAGGTAATTATAAATGATAAATGATTTTATTTCTGTAAGTAGGTTTGTACAAACACTTTTACACGTCAAACATATTTTTTAAAACTAGATAAGGTCGGCGTTTCCTTTCTGACTATTCTGAGAAGAAAGGCCAAAACAAAGAAACGAACTCAGAGGTCACAGTCTCTTTTAAAGTCCAGACATAATCTTGGTCAGATCAAGTGAAGACCATGTCGATTGGTGTCTGAAATGTCTTTTGATGAAAGAACCACACAGATTGAGTGGACCTGTCCAGTCAGTGCACGCATTTGTCAGTAGTTGTGCAGCTCAACTCAGAACTTAATAAGGAGCTCAACGATTCAACGAACAATACCAAAGAAAGGGCATTTGCAAAAATATTAAGTTCTTGAATGTGGCTCGGAAGTTTATTATAAAAACGTATACATTGGCATCTAAACGAGCTGCCTATTTTTTTGAGCCTGGTTGTAGGAACAACAAATTTGTGTTTGTTCTTAGTATTTACATTATGCTTGTCACTGTATTTTTTGTGCTTTTTTGGGCTTGTGGCTAAGTAAAAACAGCCGCACGGGTCGATCGATCAGGTTAAGTTACGCTTGCCGCGTTTGGTCCGTGGATGGGTGACCATCTTTACATACCAAGACCCCTCCGTGCCTCGGAAAGCACGTCAAGCCGTTGGTCCCGGCTGTCATGTGTAGATCTTTGACAGTCGTTACGGGTCGTCAGAAGTTCAAAAGTCTGACAACCAGTCTTACCAAGAGGTATCGTGTTACCCAGTAACTGGGTTGTGGAGGTCAGATAGGCAGTCGCTCCATGTAAAATACCGGTATTCAGCTGTATCCGGTAAGACTGGAAGCCGACCTCAACATAGTTGGGAAAAGGCTAGGCAGATGATGATGTCACTGTATTTTTTAAACAAATTAATATTTTTATGTGCGTACAAAAGATTTTCATAAATATACTGAGAAACTACAGTCATTATAGTAATCTCTTTAAATTTGTCTCTGAGGGAATGTCTGGGACTTAATTTATAAATTGGACGAATTGCCCTTTTTTGTAAAACAAAAATTGTTGGCATTTCCCCTATAACATGCAGTCATACACTTATCATAGCCATATTTAATTAGATGATTTACTCACCAAGTTAACGTATTAAGTAGGAATAAGATTAGTAAGTAGATAACTAATCTTATACCTACGTAATACCATAAAATCAAGAGCAAAGTAGTCATACCTAAAGTCGAATTATTAATTCACTGGCATCTGACATGTGCTAGATGTCACTTTGTGTAATAAAATTGTCAACTTTATTCTATTCTACACTTTACACTTATTATTATACATTAATTTTACACTTATATAAGTCCATTAAACTAAACGATCTCCATTACAATAAATATGACCGTTTTATTACACAAGGTGACAGCTAGCACATGTCAGATTACTCCAGTGAATTAATAATTCGACTTTACTTCTGAATCAAAGTAGAGAGGTAGTACGTACTATTAATAAGGTCTTGAACCTAAATACAGTGCACAGTCATAGGAAGTAGGTACCTATTAAAACAATCTTTATACTGAAGAAAGAAAAGAAAGAAAAATTGATTTATTTGTCACAGAAACACGTGCATATAAAAAGCTATGGTAATTCAAATAAATAATAAAACAAAACAGATTTATGCTTATGACCACAGAACATATATAGCCGGCAACCTTAGAAGATACCTGTTTCTGCTGTAGGTTTGATGAAGCTGTTCGAAACGGTGAACAACATGCAAGCTCAATTGGAGCAGGTCCACGAGACGGCCCTTAACCTCGCCGGTGAAAAGGAGGACCGGCAAAACCATATCGACGTAAGAACAGAACATGCCACAATTCAGTTACTTGCCTTGCAGAAACCCTCAGAAACCCTGATAAGTTCATTTTCATATGTTCGAGCCACAGATGGTAATTGGAAAACCAACAAAACACTGACGGTGTTAGCAATTTGACTTAAGATTTAACAACAGATTTAAATTTAATTTCATACACTTTTGAGCCATTGTTAGTGTTCCTCTACATCGCTTTATATCACAATGTTATGGGGCGCTTGCACGGCGAACCAAAATTACGCTATTCTATTATTGGCAATTACTAGGTATGCCTACAATCTTGGCATTGCCGTAAATTGCTCGGTTTTGCCGAAACGTAACTAATATTGCACAATTGCCAAGAACTGCGTAAATCTTTGCCCGTGTTTGCATCTTCTGTAAATCAGACTGCTTTGTTCATTTGAATGAAGATGGTGTGATAGGGATCGATTCGGAATTTAACTTCGATCTCTCCAATTTTAGTATCTAAGGCACTTCAAATAAAGCCTAAATTACCTTTTCAGGCTCTTTTGGAACAAATCGAACTGCTGAAGGTCATCAAGCTGGACCGCGAAGATATGGTGGAAGCTCTAGCGGACAAGGCCGACCTCCGCATGTTGGCAAGAAAGGTTTCCCACGACCAATTCGAGAACGCCTGCGATGACCTCTCCAAAGGATTGGAGCATGCCCTCGGAAAACTTAACGTGCAGGTCCGTGATTATTGGTGTATTTCCTACCAGCAAGCTTAGCACGAGAACCGTAGAGAAGCGTTTTGTCGACGGAAGAGTAGACAAAAATTACCTTTCCGTGTAAACAGTTGCCAGTTTTCTACCGAGAAATGTAGACAAGCGATTTCTATTCTACAGTAGAGTAGCTAAATAGAAAGCATCATGATAACCTTGCAGTTCTTAGGATATAAAACACAACATCGATTCTGAAATATAGTCTTACTTCGAGCCGTAGTACTAGGACAAAATATCTCTGACATTCACTAACTAGAAACGATGTAATACCTCCAACTCGTTCCGTTACTTAGATGGAACAAGTCAACGATGCTCATTACACGAACTCACTCAGCCATAGCAAAAAAAATATCGTTATCAAAAACTGTACCTCACACCAATTGAAGCCTTTTATAATATAGTCGAACGAAATATATTAAATATTATTAAATTTATAACGAACTTACCTGTACCTAAGTGAAATTTGACGGTAATTATACGAAATTGTTGCCTTGTCCGAAGATAATCTATATGACGCAGATGGATTGTAAAATCCGCTGTTTTACATAACCGCTAACTGTTTAACAAAACAACCAGTAGCGTACCTAAGGTAAAGGGGTATCAATATACGTACCCTGTATCAATATACGTTGGGGACCCTTTTTATCTGACTGTACCGAATCTCAAAACGCTCGTCTCCCGGACTCTCCGTCCGGGAGACGAGCTATCATTGTAACAGCGATTACTAAGAGCGAGCGAGGCGAGCTATTCTCAACCGGGATTGGTGAAGATTTCATTGGAATTTTACTAAGACAATGCAAGAGCGAGCGAAGCTAGCTAGAAATTTGGAGAATCCTGACTCGATAGATTAAGCTGTCACTGTCATTTAACTAAGAGAATATAAGAGCGAGTGAAACGAGTTCGAAAATTGGAGCATCCTGACTCGTGGGTTAGTATGCTTTCTGTATGATTTTTTTAAATGAATGTAAGAGCTTGAGAGTTGGCCCATGCTTTAGCTTGAAGCCTTAGTAAGCCATTAACAAATTATGTTAGTTTTCATATTTTCATAAGGTATTCATTCATTACGGGCTCCTCATATAAAAGAATTGGAGGTTTGGATAATATTGCACAGTTATATCCTAACCTAAACAGATCCATAGTTACCTCTTCTTTCCCTGATGTGTGGAAAATAGCAATAGTTAGACCAATCCCAAAAGTACCTAACCCCATTAGCGTGAAAGACCTCCGTCCGATAAGCCTACTGCCATGTCTGCCAAGATGCTAGAAAAGGTTATCTCTGACCAACACAGGGCATATCTTGAGTGCCATAACATTTTGCTGGCCGCTGGCCCAATCCGGATTTTGCAGGGCCCACAGCACAGCGACAGCTCTCCTGGATGTAGTCAGTAACATTCTTGAAGCCAGAGACCAGGGTATGGGATTCCTGCTTGTCCTACTGGATTTTTCGCGTGCTTTCGATTCTATGAATACTTCACTTCTTCTCTCCAAGCTGTCTTGCGGTGTGACGTCAAAACTGTTAAATGGTGCCATGTGAGAGTTACCCCAATAATCGATCACAGTTTATCCAGGTTACAAGTGACAGCGGAGATACCATGTCCTCTGGCCCAAAGCACGTAGACAGACCATCTCTTCATTTTGTACAGTGCTGACATTACCAAATTTCTGATTAACACCAAGTTCCATCTTTACGCCGACGATCTGCAGTTGTACCTCTCCTTTCGCACCCGGGATACTGCTGAAACTGTAAACAGAGTAAATGAAGATTTGAAAAGAATCTCGGCTTGGTTCAGAAGTAACTCCCTGGTCCTAAATCTAAGTAAGTCCAAGAATATTGTGATTGGATCTAGGGATCTTGAACAATATGCTTGCTTGCAGCCTGGACCTCAGGATTGATGGTTGCGGTGTGGAGAGGGTTCTAGAAGCTCGTAATATTGGGGTAGTGTTTGACGGGCAGTTGCATTTCGAAACTCACATATTAGAAGCCATGCGCAACTGCTTCCACCGACTCAAGCTCTTGTATCGTGTCCGTCCCTACAATAAGTCAGGGTGCGGGCTAGCTTAGTTACTGCGACCAATTCGGCATTAGAAGCCGCACCAAACTCTTATTGTAACTGCAAGTAAGCCATTCTGCATTACGTCCAAACGTGGGTAGCAGTTTTGTTAAACGTAGCCCAATGGCAATCCAGCTAAACTTAGTTCAGTTGTTTTGCACAACAGAGCTGTTTTGTAAAACAACTAATTATCCAATGCATATGCAACATAAATAAGTGCTACCTATATAATATAATCGTAGTAAGTCAAAACTGTGCTTTGAGTATTTTTGAAACATTGTTATTGCTACAAGGTCTGGGAACGATTCTAATGCCGAAAATATAGTTTATAGATTTTTGTATGGTTGTCTGTTTGAGTGTATGTTCCAGCATCATGTGCTAAATATTTATAAATATTTATGACAGCTATGAAATTACGAAATACCAACTCAGTGGGATATGATAGCATTAGTACTAATATGATCAAACAAAATTTATTAACTTTAACAAAACCCTTGACTTACATAATTAACTTATCTTTGGAGAAGGGTATATTCCCCGTCAGTTTAAAATATTCTGTTGTAAAACCCCTTCACAAAAAAGGACCTAGATCGGAGGCAAATACTTATAGACCAATTACTTTGGTTCCCATACTTTCAAAAATATTTGAGAAAGCAATGAGTAAAAGGCTTATAAATTTCTTAGAGAAACATGATGTATTATGCAGTCAACAGAACGGTTTCATTAAGCAAAAATCTACAACTTTGACGTGATTTAAATTAGTAAAAGAAATTATGGATGCTATCAATAAAAAAGAAATACCAGTAGCAGTATTTTTGGATATGAGTAAGGCGTTTGATATGGTATCTCATGAAACCTTATTGCGTAAACTTGAGCAATATGGCATACGAGGCATACTTATAGGTGGTTCGAAAGCTACTTAAGAGGCCGACAACAAAGCACGGAGATTAAAAAAAATTGTCTCGAAACTAACACCCAGAAAACCTTTAGGTCACCTTACATAACAAACTATTGTGGTGTACCACAGGGAAGTGTCCTTGGCCCCTTATTGTTTATAATATATATAAACAAACTGCCCAACTGCACGAACCAATATACTATATCAGTTGGCTATACAGGAATAATTTAAAAATAAATACAAATAAAACAAAATTTATAACATTTTCACCATATAATAACCACAAAAAATTAGGAAGTTAAGTTTAAATTATAATAATAATGACATAGAAGAAGTTAATAATATCAAATTTTTAGGAGTAGTAATGGACAGGCATTGCAATTGGAAAGCTCAAGTAGATAATGTATGTAAGAAAATAAATAAATTCGTATTTGCACTTAGGAGGATCAAAAATTCAACAGACATTCAAACAGCCCTATTGGTATACCATAGCCATGTTTGTTCTGTTTTAAGGTATGGAATAACAATATGGGGTAATTCAACAGATGCCCAGAGGGCATTCATAGCCCAAAAAAAGTGTGTAACGTCAATTTTCTATCTGAAGTGGACAGACTCCTGTATTTATTAAGCAAAAGCTGCTTACCCTTCCCGTCTTTATATGTATTTGAAACCTGCAAATTTATAAGAAACAATTACTCGCTTTTTGAAAAGGATGAAAAGGCTATGTCAAAGCGGAAAATAGTACAAAAGCCACTAGTAGTCCCGCGTAATAGACTAAAAGTATGCAACAAAAATTGTTATACCATGGCGGTGAAAATATATAACCACTTAGCCGCAGAATTTAGAAATGCTACAGATTTAGAATTTAATAGAAAGCTATATAGTTGGTTGTGTGAGAGATGTTTTTATTCCATCAATGAATATTTTGAATATAAAATTATAATTATTATGACATCCACATATTATTATTGACATTATTTAAAATGAAATAATATTGAAACATTTTCATTATTCTTGCTATTTTTTATTCACTTGACATCATTATTATTGATCGCTATTTTTTAATTTTAATTATTATTTTAAATGGATAGAATTGTATTTAATTTGAATCTTATTAATTGCATTGTAATCTAAACTTAAATTATGACATTATTATTAGTATTTTTATGTTATTGCTAATAATTATTAAATAAGTCGTATAAAAGCAAAATCAGCAACATCCCATTTTTTTATTTTGGCAACTTTTAATGCAGTGTGGTAGTATTCCGTCAACTTTACTTGACCGGATACTAAAATCCTTACAAAACCAGCATGATCCTATACAAAATAAACATTCTAAATTGAGGTTGGTAGCAAAAACAGCATCATACCTTCATAGTTGCGGCAAAGACAGCAATTTCCTTCTTTGACCAATCAGGTGACGCTATATGAACGCCATTACTAAACGCTTTACAACGGTGAACATAAATGACTGGTGCAAAACCAGCAACATCCAATTACAAATGGCGCAAAAGCAGCAATATCCACACATTGGATGCAAAAACAGCATCATCCTAAATTCATTACCTTCACGGCTGGAATGCCGAATATAGTGAAACCCATAGATCCTAAGAACTTACGAGAATGTCAGCTACCTATATTCTTGCAAATAAATATATCATTCATTCATTCATTCATTCATTCATTCATGCAAATACTACTGGATCGATTTTACTCAAATTATGTATAGATATTCCCTATAAGTCTAGTCAGTCTGTAGGCTATAAATTATCACGCTATTTGCCAGTGGGGGGGGCTGAGCAAAATTACAATTTGTTCGTATTCTTCTATAGTTTACCGCAAATTGTAAAAAGTCCATCCAAAAGGTTAGAACATTGCACGAAGTAACCGATTTAACCTTTTAAATGATTATCATCACGCTAGGCCTTTAAGGAGCTAAGCAGTCAATCATTATAGGGTTGATTTTGAGATGTGGCGATAGGGGCAGGTACCTTAACCGCTGTCGCTACAAGAAAACAGTCTTGCAGGACTTTCCTTGGCTGACCTTCCTGGACTGTCCTTTACTTTTTGATCTGCATTCACAGATTTTGAAAAAATGTACAGTCAGCAAGAAAATGGGTAATTTTCACAAAAACCTCTTTTTGATGCCAATCGATCCTGCTCATAAGGATAACTCTACTGGACCGACTTAAGTTTGAGTAGGTACTACAAAACTCAGAAATCGCAAAAAGCTTCCCATACGTTTCGTAGGAAATGAGACGGATCGATCGAGAGAACATAATATACCAGGGGGGTAACCATCACCTCTTATAGCAGTATTATTATAATATTACTTCACAGTGGGAAAGTGATGGAGCTATACAGGACTTATAGCTCCATCTCTTTCTTACGCTGAAGTAATATTGAAATAATACTGCTATAAGAGGTGATGGTTACCCCCCAGTGAACCATACCAGAGAACACAATATAACAACAGTCGAATTATTCCATTACTTCAATGGGCTGAATAGCGAACGAATATAGCAGATATTTATCTTTTTAAATGATTATCATCCCGCTATACCTTTAAGGAGCTAAGCAGTTAAGCATGACATAATATTATAAGAATAGCTATTTTAGTCAATTTTCAATAAAGCTTGAAGGTTCGGGTGCTTTGCAAACTTAAGTTCAATTCCCAACAATTTATATTTTGTGTGCTTCTTTTTTATACATTTTGTTATACTGTTATATGAAATACACGGGAAAACATAAAGTTTAAGCCTCTACTGTCATCTTTGGTTATCATGGTTTGGTTTGGTCTTTGCCGTCTTTGGATACGGTTAGCTGACTGTTAATGAGAAATCCCGAGTGTTTACAACCTACTATTATATTAATAAAGTGATAGCTGTCCGTCAGTTATAATCTGTAAGAATGCATCAGTCAGTGTATCAGTGTTGTGTTATTAGGTTGTATATGCAGGAACGCGGGCGGCATTAATAACATTCCATGTATTGATATGATTTTTTACATGTATTGTAATGAATGTAACTCAACATTTATACCCAAGCAGATCTCAGTTAATGGTTCTGCAACCTTCAGTGAATGGGCAACTAACGGGATATTTAATAGTAGAATCAAACTTTTTGAACTGTATGAAGAAATAAATTATAATAAAAGTAAATAATTTTATCAATATGTTAAGGACTATTCCAAAATATTTAAACAAGGTTGTAGCGAAGCGTAACGTTCAAAATAAAAATAGTCAAATAAAATAAAAACTACTTGGGAAATCATAAACAGTGAGACTGGAAGAGATAGAAAGCGTAATTGTCACAACCTTAATATTAACAACACTGTTACTAAAAGGATTTAGAAGTTGCCACAGTTTTTGAAAAATTATTTGCAGATATTCCAGTCTCAACCACTAAATCCTTAAATTCTTCACCCGCTGTTGCCGAGTCCCTATTGAAAGAAAATGTTGATATTTGTAACCATGAATTTAATTTCGACTATGTTAGTACTCGAGATGTTATTAAAACTTTCAATACACTCAATCTCTTTCTAAAATAGTACATTGGTTTAGTGTTAATAATTTATTTTATTTACCAGAAAAATACTAAATGTTTTAGATTTCTGACAACTAAGCTAAGCAGGTAAAAACCAATGAACTAGTAAATGGGGCGGAGTTAGATCTTGTCCAAATTAATAATTAAGAACACAGTAGTGTCCACCACTGTGTTCTTAATTATTAATTTGGACTCGAAGCTTTTGTTAGATGGTTTGGTTAGATTTGGTTTGGTTAGCTTTGGTTAGATGTGGGCCCCACTGTAGTGGGGCCCACATCTGAGAACACAGTAGTGTCCACCACTGTGTTCTTAATTATTAATTTGGACTCGAAGCTTTTGTTAGATGGTTTGGTTAGATTTGGTTTGGTTAGCTTTGGTTAGATGTGGGCCCCACTGTAGTGGGGCCCACATCTAACCAAATTGTCGAAACGGCTAAGCTCTGCAGCCTACGCGGTCTATAAAATCCGTCATTTGACTGATGTACTCGTAGAAACAGCTCGATTAGTGTATTTTAGTTATTTCCATAGCGTAATATCATACGGAATTTTGCTGTGGGGAAATGCAGCCTACATTCAGGCTAAATTTGTACTGCAAAAACGAACCATGAACCATTCGAGCAATTTATAACCTAAGTTGTAGACATTCACTGAGGGATATATTTAAGGATTTATTTTAGGATTTTATTTAAGGAGAAAGTCAATTTGTATCGTAGTGAAGATCTATCACGGTAACGTGCATCGCAATTTTGTAGCATCGTATTAGCATTTATCGATATTTTTTGCGTCGAAATTCCGTATTCTACTCACATTTTTATTTTTATTGATCGTATTTTTTTTTCTTTTTCTCAGTTACTTTTAATTATAATCTGGTAGTTTGAGTACTTTATGCGGCCTTCATAAATGTCCTTTCTTTGGTTTTGTTCGTCGAGTCGTTAAGCTCCTTAAGACGCTGACAACACCTAAACCACAGTCACTGTCACATTGCATAGAAAAGAAAGAGAAGCGCGATGACACAACGCTTGTAATTTACTGCAGAATATGAAGCAATTATCTATTTACTCAAAATTGAGTTGAGTAATCGAAAATAAAAAACAACCAAGTTCTGCCTTCAAATAAGACGTTCTTGTTATTAATTAAATACGTAACGTATATTGATATTTAATGCAGATATTTTGGATTAGAACTCATGGTAAGAGGTTAGTTTAACGTTAGTTTGTATCGAGATTTTTTTATCAAAACGTGTTTTGGTAACAACCAAGTTCTGGGAAATATGTTCCAAATTAACATATATTTTTTCCGCTACCACAAACTATACAGATTTGGCAATTTTTTTCTTAAGAGAAGCCTATTTTAGTCAAATGGGTCTTGTCAGCGCCTTAAGTTCAGAGTTGAGCTACACGGTTACTGACAAGTGCGTGCGCCGACTAGACAGGTCCACCCAATCTGTATGGTTCTGTAGAAACCTACTTACAGAAATAAAATCATTTATCATTTATAACTAAAAACGAAAAACTTCCGTGGTCCCGGCATTATGACACTACTTAGCATCACATAATTTTAAAGAGATAAGCAAAAAAACCGGCCAATTGCGTGTCGGACCTCGTACAATGAAGGGTTCCGTAGTTGGGATTGTTTTATCCCAAAAACAAACTAAACGTTGTAGTTGAAAAACATGTTCTCCCATACATCGATATAAGCCGCGGTTAATTCTCCAACTGCAAATTTAAGTTGGTCGACTATTACTCATTAACTTGCAAAGCCTACTTAGCTGTGATAGTTTTAATTTCATTATAATTGTATATCTCCATATACAATTGGCTCTAACAAAAATTTGCACTTTCAAGCTTAAAATTACGCAAACGTGCAAGAGAGGTAACCTAAATTTTGTTTTTCAATATTTTAGTTTAGCGCGTGATACCTATGTCAAATTGCAAAGCGTCTCTGAGCTACAGCGGGGACAGACAGACAGACGGACATGGCGAAACTATAACTTATAGTTTTATGCAAACTGACGCATAAGCAAACTGCCACAGCTTTACGAATTTTTATAGGTGGCATTACTGATGTTCACGGTCGGGTGTCACCCCGGGCCGCCCCCCCCCCCCCCCCCGGCTACGCCACTGACTATAAGGGTTTCTTGTTTACTACGGAACCCTAAAAATGAATAATTACGTGTGCTACCTATTTATTATTAACCTTAAAAAGGAAATCATACAGTGTGTTGACCGGTTGATTTCTGCATTTAGTGATGAAGCCCCATCCAAAACCCCAATTTATCGCTGGTTTGCTGAATTTCAACGTGGACGTGTCAAGCTCAGTGATGATCCCCGTCAAGGTCGTCCAAAAACTGCAGTCACCCACAGGGGCGTGCCGTCCATAGAAGCAATTAGGCCTAGCCTACCCTACCAACAACGCCAAATGCATTTATTTTAACTATGTAATACAATAATACAAAATATTAAAAAAAAAGTTAAACTCCTGTTAAAACTCTTATAGCAACTTGTCGCAGACACCACGTGACTCACAGTTCGACGGAGCTTACGTTATACGTAGGTAGATGCGCGATCTATCAGGCAAGGCAAGTATTCGTTTGGCCTACAAGCCATTGATAAATTTACGCACACTCGTGTATATTTCCGTGTGTATGAACGGCACACAATAGTGAAATGGTTTAAATTAGGGGCGTAACTCCGGCGGCAGGAGCTTGGTCCTCATTGGTTGTGTGTAAAGTGAAAATTTAATTAATGAAAAATATTGAAGACCAGGGTTCCCAATTTTTGAACAATTCCCCGAATTGCGGGGAAGATTCCTTCATGGCTACCAGACTACTAGAGACAATTAAAAAAAAAGGGTGTTATTGTTGAATTTATACCTTCCAAAAAAATATAAATTGTAAGGAATAGCAAAAGCCCTATAAAAGTAATTAAAAACTTCATAATTTTTTATTTTTATTCTCATATTTGGGAAATTTCGCTTGGTTTGTGGGGAGTTAGGAAAATAAGTTTCGGCAACACAGTCCAGTGTGTCAGTGTTATCCGGCAAAATATGATAGTCCCTTTTGTGGAAGAACACGGTATGACAGTGATACAATTTCAATTGGTAGTGTTTGTTTTATGTGACAGTGACACGGAATTTATATGTGATCTTGAATGTTTTGCTGTTTTAGATCTTATTAAGTTATAAGTAATTGGTTTTGAAACGTAAAGTAGTGTAAAGATTATGTGTTGTGTTATTATTTGTTTATTTACCTAATAATGGTGTTCTGTTGTGAAGTTTGCGCCGATAATGTGTTGGTTAGGTTAAGTTAGTCGCACTTGTCGTTTAATGGTAAGATTCAAGTTGTGTCTAAGATGTGTGCCCGACTTACGAGAATTAATCCAAAAATATGATAATTCATGACTCCGGATATCTTGCAAGTGACGTGTTCTGTAATTATCATCCACCCACTTGGTTATGATATTTGAGGTGGCCGAATCTTTCTTCTGTTTGCATCGTTAGAAAATCGTCCTTGAATAATGTGGAGAGTTCTTGTAGGTATGTAGAGCCGCGCTGTGATGTTGCGCGAATTAGTTTTTTATTTTGGTGTCAGTATGCATAGCCTACCCTCTGTGGAGAACCACTGCACGCCACTGGTCACCCAAGAAAACGTTGATGCTGTGCGTAAGCTGATTGAGCAAGATCGACATGTGACATACCGCGAAATTCAGGCAACTTTAGACATTGGCATGAGTCAAATACAAATAATCTTGCATGAACAATTAAGTGTAAAAAAGTTGTTTTCCCGATGGATACCGCATTCGCTCTGTGAAGAGCAAAAAGCGGCTCGCGTTACTTGGTGCGTCAGAACTCTCGAAAGAATCCACGCAGGATCCTCAAATGCTGTATACAACATCGCATCAGGTGACGAATCCTGGATATACGCGTACGAACCCGAAAGTAAAAACCAGTCACGAGTTTGGGTGTTCGAAAATGAGTTAAAGCCAACAAAAATTGTTCGTTCACGGAATGTTGCAAAAAAAATGGTGGCCACGTTTGTCTCCAAAACCGGCCATGTTACGACTATTCCTCTTGAGGGACAAAGAACGGTTAATGCAGAATGGTATGCTAGCATTTGTTTGCCACAGATCGTTTCTGAACTCCGTAAAGAGAACTGCAACCGTCGCATCATCCTCCATCACGACAATGCGAGTTCTCACACCGCGCACAGAACAAAAGAGTTTTTAGAGCAAGAAAACAAAGAATTATTAGACCATCCACCGTACAGCCCCGACCTAAGCCCTAATGATTTCTATACTTTCCCTAAAATAAAGAATAAATTGCGTGGTTAGAGATTTTCATCACCTGAAGAAGCTGTGGACGCCTACAAAACGGCCATGTTGGAGACCCCAACTTCCGAATGGAATGGTTGCTTCAATGATTAGTTCCATCGTATGGAAAAATGTGTCAAATTTCGCGGAGAATACTTCGAAAAGTAATAAATACATTTTTAAATAGTAATGTTGTGTCACTTCCTTGATTCCCGAAATTTTCAGTGCCGCCCTCGTAGTACAGTCGCCAGCATACCAAATTATCACAAACGGTCAAATTTTCTCATTAGATTTTGAACTTAATTATCAACATGTTTTTAAATAATTTGGACAAATTTGACAGTTAGTCATTACACTGGAGGCGGTATTATTCGCGCGGCTTACCCAGGATATATTCCTGTAAAATAGATCCACTAGAATTTATTCTACAGGCTCTATCGAATATATGTGCCATAATATGTCAATATCTTGAAAAACATTGGTTTTCTTTTAGGAATCTCTATGGCAACAAGCGTTGGATGACATCCAGCGCGAGATCGAGCAGAAACTGGACAAGATGGAGCTGTCTCCCGTAAAGGACTTCTTCAATAACAAGCTAAGGCAGCTCCAAGAGAATCTGAAACAGATGGCCGCCCTGCGCCGCGAAGCAGAGGCTGCGGGCACTAAGAGGAGACTACTGAGGTGACTTAACCTTAAGTTGGATCCGCAGTGGTAGCCCGCGAAATTCAAATTTTCTTTCGTTTTTTGTAATTTGCAGGTCACTGTCAGGTTGTATCTTGATCAAGATATGATTCGAGACCCGATATTTTACTATATACGAGAAAAAATCTATAAATATATTATTGAGATAGTTTAGGCAAAAAGGAGTCAGAAAATGTTAGTTTTAGTTCATAAAATAAACAAAATAAATTTTAAAATTCATTTCAATGTTTTCTGTTTTTCTAATCCGTTAAAAAACATGAAATAGTAGCCGCCATGTTATTACGCCATACGGCTATGTAAACAAAAACGTGTCAATTATCATACAAAGATCATCGCATTTGTTTTCATAGCCCAGTGACGTCATGACCACAGAGCAACATGGCGTCCACTGCGTCCAGCGTTTTCGTTAACCTACGCGCGATATTTGAAAATGTAAAATTTTAAATGCATTTTTATGGCACTTATCGATTGAATAAAATTAATACCTAAGGCATTAAGTCCGCCTTTGTACTTAATTGTGTGCGAGAAGTTTAAATAAATAAATAAATAAAAATTTTGTGATTTTTTTTTTGGGGAATATTAGCACTATAGAATTTAATTTAAACACTATTCAAAAATGGGTGTAAGACCCTATTATAATCATTAAAATTAAGGTATTTACAAGACAGATGTAAGTGGAAACGCCGGGAAGACATAGTGACCTCATTGGTGATGTTCTTCAGATAGTACTTGCAACCGGCGTGCGTGTATGACCAGATGTATGAACGTAAACGAAGCAAAATTAATATGTAAGGAGCGTAGTTAGCAGGTGAAGTTCTATAGTTTCTGCCTACCCCCATGGGAAGAAGGCGTGAGTTTATGTATGTTTAATCATTAAGATTTCTCTTAGTTAGAGTTTTTCCTTATGAACAAATCTCCTATGGAACAAATCTAAGTTGATGGGAGATGTATTGATGATTTTAATGATTATAATTCTGTAAATACATATTTATTTTATTTTTTTACTTAATTATTCTGTAAAACAACCGACTTCCAAAAAAATCGAATGTTTTTTTGGAAGCCAGTTGTTTTTTTTTTTTTTTTTGTAATAAAAATGCTTTTACTTTTTTGTTGTGGTAAGGTTACTACAACAAAAAAGAGAAAACATTTTTGTACTCCATACAAAAATACGTATTATTGATGTTAACTCAAACTCTACCCAAGCAAAGTTAATAAAAGTAAAACATATATGGGACCACCGCGCAAGCTTCCTCTACAAAATGAATAAGGAATTTTCAAAACCGGTCCATAATTGACGAAATAATCGATGAACGTATATCTAAAAAAAATGCAGTCGAATTGAGAACCTCCCCATTTTTTAAAGTCGGTTAAAAATAGCAATTGTATTCTTGTATGAATAGAGTTAAAAAATATATTGACCAAAAATGCTTTTTTCACTAGGGATGTCAACTGCATATCGTGCGACGCGAAGGCTGTGATGGCGATGGATGCGCCGCCGCCGCAACCTCCTAAGCCTCTGCCGGCCAACTTGTCTATGAAACCCTATCTCAGTTATGAATTAGGTATGTACACTACTCCGTTACTTACCATATTATGTCCTACTAGCTGCGCCCCGCGGTTAAACCCGCATGAACCTCGATCCCGTGGGAATATCGGAATAAATAGTAGCCTATGTCCTAATCCAGGTCATAGTCTACCCATGTGTCAAATTTCATCCGAATCCGTTCAGCCGTTTTAGCGTAAAAGTGTAATAAACAAACTCACTTTCGCATTATAATACACTCGCGTGCAAAAGTATGGAATCACTTACTTGGAATTGATTCCGCGCGATCTTGAGTACTTAATAACTAGTTAAGAATAATAAATACCATGTTAAAGGTTAAACTGTTAACTTTAAATTGATACCAAAGTCATTTAAATCACACCAGTATTTAAGGAGCTATCCCGGATTGAGTGAAGGAGTTAGGAAAACATAAGGATAATGGAAAAATAATAAATGAAGAAAAAAACAAAAATTAATTAATAAAAAAAATATTTGGCGTTAAAATTAAGTTTTAATATTTTGTGTTTCCTCCCTTGCCCTAATAACTGCTCGAAGACGGTTCTTCATTGACCTAATCAGCTTCTGAATCAATTCTTGCGGCATACCTTCCCACTCCTCTATCAAAGCCGATTTAAGCTCATTCACACTTGAAGGAGCAGGATTTCTGGAACGAACCTTCAGTTCATGTTCCTTCTTCAGTTCATCTCACACGTGCTCAATGGGATTCAAGTCCGGGCTAAGCGCTGGCCAGTCCAATGTGGCGATACCGACTTCTTCGAGGTATTCAGTTGTGGCACGGGAAGTGTGACAACGAGCGTTATCGTGCATAAGGAGGAAGTCATCACCGATATATCCCGCATAAAGAATGACATGTTCCAGCAGTTTATCGGAAATGTAGCCGTCTGAAGTTAGACCGCCTCCTCGTCCCCCGCCTGGCACGAAAACAAGTTTTACCGTCGAAGGAAATGCCGCCATCATACAAGCCCACATCATACAAGAACCGCCCCCATAAGCCACTGTCTCAGCGAAACAGCACTGCGCAAATCGCTCCCTAGGCCGCCTGTAGACCCGACCCCTTCGGTCGCTGACGTGCAATTCTACACTCTACACTCGTCACTAGACTAAACTAAACATTCTACACTCGTCGGAGAACAGGACTCGCCTCCATTGCTCAACCTACCAATCAAGATGGGAGCGAGCAAATTGAAGGCGTGCTTGTCGGTGACCTGCCGTCAGTTTCGGACCCGTCGCAGGCCTTTTTGGAGTCAAATTAGCTTGCTTAAGTCTTCGACGAACTATCCACTCGCTGGCAGCTACCCCACGAACATTTCGGAGCTCCTGTTGGACGTCGATACCAGTCAAATGTCGATTTCGGAGAGAGGTTGACACGATAAAACGATCATCCCTCTCCGATATTCACCGGCGCCGTCCAGATCTTGGTCTCGGGATAAAGCCATTAGTCTCCCGAAAGCGTTTATAGACTTTCTAAACACAGGACTGGCTTATGTGGAGCTGACGTGCGACAGCCCGCTGGCTGAGCCCTTCTTGCAGTAGGGCAACGATTTGTGCTGCTTTTGTAGGTGTAGTATCCATTGTCGTCCAAGTTCAAGGGTCAAAAGTAGCGGAGATGTGTACCGGTCACCGTGTGAAAGCCGACTAATAAAGATTTTTTTTTTTTATGAATGGCAATATTTTTTATAAATTACGACCTCTCAAGGTCAACTACGAGCAGTTGACCTTAAGAGGTCGTAACTACTCAACCGGTCTATCCTGTGGCTGCATTAAGCGGACTCAAAGCCTCCAGCCAGGGGCGAATTTCTTACGTTACTAAGCGAGTGCACGCTAAGGGCACCCCCTGTGGGGTACGGACCTCGGCTTAGGGCGTCGCTGGGGGAAGGACAGCAAGGCTACAGGCTGGATCTGAACTGAATTATTATTACTCGGGGAATTTAAAGCTACGGGCTCAGCTGCGGCGCGGGCTAGCACTACGTCGAGCAAGGGTCGAGGGGGACCATTACGTCAGGGTCTTCGCGAGGGACCTCGGCGGCGAGGTCGGAAGGTCGGTCTGTGCTTTTTGTGCACTGTACTCGTGGCCCTACTGCTTTCCTGGAGGAGGGTATTGGGGTCATCGGGGTCGGTGCCTTGGACGGCGAATAGAGCTGATAGAGGAGGGCCTATAACTGGCGGCCTTCACAACCAGAGGGTTGCGGTGGGTGACGGTAGAGTCAAAGAATCGCTTCGCTGTGCGTTTCGTGAACTGCTGGATGGTGGGGATTTTAAGGTCGAGATGGAGGATCTCGTTTCGGACGAACCAAGAGGATCCCGTTGCCATTCGGAGGAAACAGTTTTGGAGGCACTGCATCCTGTGGATTTGGTGGGGTCCAGGTTGCGCGAAGACTGGACAGGCATATGTCATGATGGGACTAAAGAAAATTCGATAACACGTGCTTTTATAGGGGCTCAATAGGCCGCAACTCGCGACGTATCTAACAATTAAAACAAATCTTTTTCCTTACTTCTTCACGTAATCCGGGATAGCTCCTTAAATACTGGTGTGATTTAAATGAATTTGGCATCAATTTAAAGTTAACCTTTAAAATGGTACCATTTCTATTATTCTTAACTAGTTATTAAGTACTCAAGATCGCGCGGAATTAATTCCAAGTAAGTCAGTGGCGCCGATTCCCTTGTTCACAAACTAAACTAAATTTAAGTTCAGTGCATCTTTTTCTTTCTATTTCATTTAGAAAAGGACAGAAGATAAATTTTAGTTTAGTCCTGTCAAATTAATCAGCTCCTGTCACTACTCTATACAAGTTTAGACGTGATTAAAAACTTGCCTACTAAAATTACGTCAATTTACGTCAAGCGCTGATTAATTTGACAGGACTAAACTAAAATGTATCTTCTGTCCTTTTCTTAATGAAATAGAAAGAAAAAGATGCACTGAACTTAAATTTACTTTAGTTTGTGAACAAGGGAATCGGCGCCATTCTATACTTTTGCTCGCGAGTGTAGTTAGTATAGGAGAATAGGTAAGTATAAGAGTCCTGGGGTTCCAAGCAAATACCTATTTGCCCCATTGCTCATACCTAAAGTCGAATTATTAATTCACTTATGTAATCTGACATGTGCTAGCTGTCACTTTGTGTAACGAAATGGTCATATTTAATGTAATGGTGATCGTTTAGTTTAATCGATTTATGGGTCAGGACCAAATTTTTGACGTGTTGCACAAAAAGTGACAGCTAGCACATGTCAGATGACTTCAGTGAATTAATCATTCGACTGTATACTTATCTACTACTGCTACTAATGTGGCTAATCTGGCCGTAGCCATTAAAGAAGTTTTCTACTTTGATTTATTTCATAATTCAGGATTGCCTGTGCATAGATATAGTCTAGTTTCCCATATATACCGTATTATAGTGTGATGATGTATTCTCACAGACGCAATCCGTAAGAATCAAGCGAGCAGTTTACCGCAACGCAACATGCACGACTGGGAGCACGTGCAGCAACAGATGCAACCTAATAAACCTCACAGAGTCAGGTAGACACATTTCCATTTTAAAAAATAAATTAAAAAAATAAGGATCTTTGACGTATCGAGGATTCCATTTCCTTATTTTGAATAAGCCTCGAGAATTCAGCCACGTGGACAGCGCACAGACTGGTATTTGGTCCAAAAGTTGACCAAAAATCTTTGGTACGCATAATGGCTGCCTAACAATGTTTTATTTCAGTTTTAGCTTGGAAAAGGTACAAAAAAGGCATACGTAATATATACGTACCTATACAAGCATTTATTCGTCATTTTCGTCGTCATCTACAAACTTACATTTAAAATGTCACTATTATGTCGATTTTTTTATTCTTCCTCTTCCTCATGCTCGTCAAGACAGGGTCAGAGGTTAAGAGAACCCTGTTCAAACATCTGCGTTGCAGGCTACCCGGGAAGATTTTTGGGCGTAGTTGTAAAAGGGTAAAAGTACAAGGAAACGTATAATTCTGCCGTTAAAACCTAAAAGGTCTACTCTATAACGAAACATTACAATTTTGGCTTAGAAACATATTAAAACTCCCTTTGATCGTCCAAAATGTGTTTTTTATAGCAGTTTCTTGGTGCTTACTTCTCAAGGATATAAATGAAGAAAGGCTATAGCCAAATATATATATACCTGGTTGTGCACAATCCATAGTAAAAACCAACTCAAAATCGTTCAGTCACAAGATGGCAAATATTTGAAAACAACGAAATCTGAGCGCATCGAAGAATCACACGACGTCACGAACTCTGTTGGCGAACAGTAACTTCCGACTGAGCCCACGGCGCGCTGGAAGGCGCTAGCGCTTTTTGTTTTTGCTATTGTTTAGAGCGGTTATACCAGTTTTTGGAAACAATGGTTTAGATAGAGGGAGTAGAACTAATATAAAAAAACGATCCCGAACGGATCCCGGGCGGATTTCCGGCCACCGTAGGCTCGCCGTCCGGTAAGCCGGACGGCGAGCCTTTGGTACGCATAATGGCTGCCTAACAATGTTTTATTTCAGTTTTAGCTTGGAAAAGGTACAAAAAAGGCATACGTAATATATACGTACCTATACAAGCATTTATTCGTCATTTTCGTCGTCATCTACAAACTGACTGATCCCGGGCGAACTGATCCCGGGCGGATTTCCGGCCACCGTAGGCTCGCCGTCCGGCTTACCGGACGGCGAGCTACCCATTGCTCACAACGCGCCTCAAAGAGATGTCAGCACAAGTGTAGGGGCCCACTAGGGCCGATGCCTGCCGGGGTCGCGTGGAAGTTCAAAAGGATTACCGAGGCCCCTGGCAACACAGGCATCGGAAGGATTACGGGTGGGTTTTAGCCAGTAAGAGTCTGACACACCCGTCCGCTCCGCCCAGAGCGGGAGAAGTTATTTGATAATTTCCCACCCAAAAAAAAAAGAGGGAGTAGAACTAATATAAAATAATATTCGATTTTGGCCAACTTTTAGGGCCAAATACCAGTCTGTGCAGCGTTAACATTGGCCTCGCAAGGGTCTTTCATAGTGCAGGTGTTGTGTTTACGCAGAGAACACGATTCGATGTGAGGCATCGCTAATGATGCGGCTCTAGTCGCATTGCGACTCTTCGGAGTAGGTACCACCACCTGACTGATACATATAACTAATCCATAGCATAGCATATAACTAATCATAAAAAAGTAAGTTTGAGTTTATTTTCTACGAAATGTATGGAAGGAGTTTTTTGCGATTTCTGACTTTTCCAGTACTTAAACCTCTGTTAGTCTAGTAGAGTTTTTTGATCCTTGTAAGAAACAGGATGGATTGGCACCAAAAAAATGTTTTATGATAACTGCCCATTTTCTTGCTGACTGTAATTTTTTTTCAAAATCTGTGATGAAATGTAGATCTAAATGTCTCAAAAAGTTAAGGACGGTCTTCTAAGATCATTTTCTTGTAGCTACAACGGTTAAGGTAGCTGCCCCTACTGCCCTAAGTAAAAAATCCACCCTGTACATATATTGCAATTAAAATAAAATTTAATTTTAAACTCATATGATGCCAAGAATGCTTTTCAAATTGCTTGCCCGGGTAAAGAATTTCCAGACAACCTAAAATCTCAAAGGAGTTGGGACGATATTTATTGCGATTTAACATACAAATCGATTCTGAGCCGCAGTTCAGGTCCGGATCGCGCAAGACTTTTGGCGGTAGGAGCCAGAGAGGCCGGTCATTGGCTACATGCCCATCCTTCTCCATATACCGGTACCTTCCTGGATCCGACCTCGCTTCGTCTAGCGACTGGTCTGCGACTTGGGGTCACGGTATGCACTCCACACAGATGCCCTGATTATCGTGCCGATATCGTCGGACGACACAGTGCGGGGTGAAGCAGATCGCGGGGGCAGTAGCATGGGCAGGCGCCTGCCGGAGGGCTGTGCCTGGATGCCACTTGCCCTCACCTCACCGCACCGCCATAATCATAAAAGATCAAGCAAATGTAATTTGTTCACTGCTACCATTATTAGGTACCTCTGCCTCTCTCTGCCACTATTACAATTTTGGAATCGCGCTGCGACATTAACTTATTCAACTATTCGAGACTGCTGTGGCATACCGCATAACAATAATCTGTTGGTTACATCGTCTCACATCCCGATATATCGCCTTGATGACGTCGGACGATATCGTTGTCGTCCGAGCTGACGATACGATATAGAAGTGCCGGTGTCGTTATCACCGCAGTGTGAAAACAGCCAATAACTTATATCACTACATCAGTCACTACATAATAACACGATATTCCCCCGTCACGTCTGTCTGTCTGTCGGAACGCGATAAACTCAAAAACTACAGAACGGATTTTCATACGGTTTTCACCAATGGACGGAATGATTCATGAGGAAAGTTTACATGTATAATTCATTAGGGTTTTGTGTATGATGTTTAATCAAGCGCTAGAGACCGTGGGGAGCAGGGGCGCTAATAGACCTATATAGGTCTATATATAAGTACCTATATGTGTGTGTGTGTCATACACACATATCACATCAAATCAATTACGACGTCATGTAGCTAAACAGTGTTTTCTTTTATCATCTTTACACAGATCGGATACGGACAAGCATTTGTGCAACCGCTACTGTGGCGGGTCGCACACTATGACGACACCTGCACAGCGCGTCGCACGTCTTGGACACTTCATAAAGCAATGGGGGCCAGAGGTACTCCCACTGTCTTCTGGATTCGCAGCTGGTGACGATGGCAGGGTAAGTATCTTTTTAAGTTATTATCAAGTCTTTTGGGCTTGGTTGATCACTCTAATACAGACGATATCAGTGCTGAAGCTTCATTTTAAGGTTCTAAACTCAACAGAAAAATGGAACTTTATAATCTCACTTTTGTGTGCGTCTGTCACATAGGATTTTTGTCTGTCATCAGACCGGTAAATCATAATAAAATTATCTTACGAATACCAAAGAAAACAATGGAAAACTTAGACGATTGAAGCTCTACACAAAATCACGTTTAATTTAAATTTCAACGCTTTATTTATTTTGATTCACACCTATTATAGATTACTATTTTGTTTTGCTCTTTCAGCTTTATAAAATCAGCACATCAGAAGGCGCTAACGTTGGTCCAGGTAAGTAGTTCAGGTTTTTAACTATGAAAACAACACTGAATTTTACTTATCAAAAGCGTTTGAGATGTTGGGACCCCGAGTTAAAACTGCCAGTTGCCATCTGTTCCGTTTTGGACACACAAATGATGGCAGTCACCATGTAAAAAACGGAACTGAATGGCATCAGCAAGTTCAGTCATAGTTCCAATATAGGAAATGACTAGGCTCACTTACAAAACTGTCGTACAAAGCCTAAATGCAGTTGCTAAAAAAGAATTGAACCTTAAAACCAGAAAGCTTTACTTAATATTAAAAAAAATCTGTTACTGCACGGGATTTCTTTTACTACAGAACATTAATAAATTATATAATATCACGCCTGTTTTCCCCAAAGGGTTGTTGGGCAGAGGCCTGACTAGTGTGTAAACATAGCTATACTGTATATTATTTATTTATTTTAAATAGGACGGCCGAAGCCAATTACACTATTTAAACATATAATTTATTTAACACAGTCATGCATTCCTCTCACAAACATTCAAACATTCTGACTGTATCATCTTCCATTCATTCGCAAACATATCAAGATCTGTGTTTGAGTTCAGGAGAGCGGTAACAACGGCTAATATCCGAGGAATAGGTGACTTGGGAGTGTGCAACAGTACGGCGAGTTGGATCAGCCAGTAAGCGGTGTTTTCCGCCACGACCGTAATTACCTACAGATTTTATTATGCATATCGGGAACATCAATAATGCCCCTAAGAATTTTAAATATAGTCATCTGATCGCGCGACCGTCTTACTTCTAGAGAATTGAAACTTAAGCAACCCAACCCAACCCACTAATCCTTAGTGTGATACAAAAGAGGATAAAACCCGTACAAGTGCTTGTAAAGGTATTTAAGGAATGCTTTTTGAACTTTTTCTAAAAAGCTAACGCATCCTGCTTCTCAAAAGGATTCCATACGCACGCACTAGACTCAAGTTTGCTACGGACCAATGCCCCAAAAACAAGCTTGAAAACGTGGGGTTTGTGGAAGTCACGACAGTTCCTTAAAACAAAGCCAAGGCGCCTGAAGGACTCCTTAGCAGTGGATATGATGTGGTCGTAAAAAGTGAGCTTACGGCCGAATATGACTCCCAGGTCTTTCATGTAATCAGTTCTTGTAGTTGTATCTCCGCTCAGTTAGTATAGAAAATTGACTGGGCGCATTCGACCGAAAGACATCACGTAGCATTTTGATTTATATAATTTCATTTTATTTTCTAAACTCCACTTATATACTGAATCTATGTCTGATTGCAGAGCTTGGCAATCGCGCTCTAATTTATTTAATAAAACACCTTTAAGTCATCAGCATATAAGAGGGATCTGGCATTAGCAACTACATCAGGGAGGTCATTAATCATCAAAATAAATAGGTACATCTCTATGTATCCATAATATACAGTATAGTTATGTTTAAATCCTATATAGATAATAGGGAGCGAGCCTATTGCCATCAACTAGGTACAAATCCAGACTCCAGATTGCTACTGAGAAATCCCTGATGGAAAAACCCAATAGGACTGCCTAACCTGGGAATCGAACCGAGGAGCTCATACTCGGCAGTAGTATTAATAAATAAATTGTTTTTAAAGGAGGCGTGATAGAGGGCGCGGGCGCTGCAATATGTACGCCAAAGTCTCCAGTCAAGAAGCCCGAACCTCCCAAAGGGCCCAGGCCCATTGTCATCAGCGCTGTTAGTCTTATTTTAATACTTAGCTAGTACAAGGTGGGGCAAAAGTAACGTCAATGTGGATGCGCCATAATTTTGCAAATGGCGTCATAACGTCATTGCGATTTGACACTTATGTTGTAGGCAGATCATAGAGTTGACCACGGAACAGAAAAAACAGTGGAAGTGCAATGCAACAAACTCACTATAGGAACCGTTGTCGCCAAACTCACACAAATAAACTGATAATCGTACAATGCACTACAAATAAACAATTCGTTTGATTTGTCGTTTTAATTTTAGTCAAAACTAGCATAAGTCACAGATCCTTCATCTGGGAATAAACCTTCAATCTCTACAAATAGGATTTATTGTGCTTTAGTGCAAAAAGTCTTTACAACGTTTTGTAATCTATAATCAAACTAGATTCGATTGCTGAGTAAATTCCGCTACCCGACTATAGATGGCGGTTTTCTCAGTGGTCGCAATTATAAACTTTAAAGTGTTAGACATAAGGTTGACATTCGCGTCATAGGTCGTTATCTACTGCTACTCGACCAGTGCAGAACACATTATTCGACCTTATATTTGTATTGTAATGTTTATAATAAATATTAAATTACTTATTTTCTTTTATCGATATCAATCGATAGAATCAACATCCGACCAGACTACATCACTAATTGAGTAGCGAAGAACTTTCGAAAACGAAATAGTGAATACAAACCAAGATAAACTTTATTTTAATGAACATAAGGTTGATTTTAACTAGACGTTCTATTAAATTATTAGTGAATTGAAATTAACTTGGATTTTATTAGAAAACAAATAAAACACCTCCATTTTTAAGATTTTTTCTCCTACTATCATTTTTGCACTCCAAAATGGAACAATACGGCATAGCTACGGAAAAATAAATGTATCGTGAGACTAGCGACTCGACGCGATGTTAGAACACGACTGGGATCGAGTAAGCGCAACAGCGCTTATTTGTGGCACGCGTGCCACGCCTACTTTGTACTTCCACTGTTTTTTCTGTTCCGTGGAGTTGACATTACAATGGAGCGATACACACAGCTCAAGCAACGATGTAATTTTGAAACACCTTCCAGGCCGTGTCAGCCAGATCGCCAAATCTCACGACGCCAGACTTCTTCCTTTGGGGCTTTTCTGAAATCTCTTGTTTACCAACACAAACTACAAACCTTGCAGTCTGGTAAGCCAACATTGAAGAAGAAATCACCAATTTGGAACTAGATGTTTTACGAGCTGAAATGTTGCCCAGATATACCTACCGTAGAACGAACACAACGTGTATCAGTACTCAGGCGGTGGTCGTTTGACCGATATCATATTTATTTTCGACTAAGTCTCATCAATTTTACACCTTTATATGGGCTTTATCTTCACGAAAAGTTTTTTCGTGAAGATAAAGCCCATTTTTTTAAATGTACAAGAAAATGGCTGTCTATTCACATTATTATATTAGTTTTGCCCCTACTTGTATAAGCTATTCTTTTTTTTAACTGGAGGAATAGTTGATTTTACGCATAACAGTGTGCACGTGCACTAATTCAAAAATTCAGTAGGTATACTTTTTTTTAAATAAGTATTTATATTTTGGTACTTATCCTTCCAGGAATGTCGCTGTTTGGACCCCACAGCAGGTACGAAAGCTTTGGTTTCTCTAGACCCGTAATCTGCCACTCTCATTTATGTTATCACAACCATAACTATTGATTTGACACCAATTATCAATCTTTGTCGATTATCAACCAATTATCCATTTAACCCGTTGACCGCCACGTCAAAAAAGCAAAACCGTGCCCTCGGCGCCAAGCTACCAATTTTTCCTTAAAATCTGTCATGTAGTCGTGACCGTGGCGTGCTGGGCACATTTTGGTTTGTTATCTATACATAACTGTGGCGGTCAAAACGTTGACTACACTCAGGTGCTAATCTGGCACGATCGTGCACGACCGTCCCGCGGAGCGACGATACGTTGGCGGGGACGAGGTATTCTAAGGCCGAGATCTATAAAGTCGAATTATTAATTCACTGGAGTAATCTGACATGTGCTAACTGTCACTTTGTGTAATAAAACGATCATATTTATTGTATTATAGACTTTTACACTTATTATTATACACTTATATAAATCCATTAACCTTTTGACCGCCACAGTCATGTATAGATGACAGACCAAAATGTGCCCAGCACGCCACGGTCACGACTACATTACAGAGTTTAAGGAATAATTCGTAGCTTGGCGCCGAGGGTACTTTTTTGCTTTTTTGACGTGGCGGTCAATTGGTAAATGTTCTTATTCGTATGAAATACATGACTGTGGCGGTCAAAAGGTTAATTTTATACGAACAACGATCATTTTCGTATGAAAAGCTACTAAACTTAGCTTGAGTAAAGTCGTAAGTTCACTCTCAAGTTCTCAGCCTCAATGTTAGGGTCCGGATTATAAAAGTTTATTCATATCTTACTGCCTCAAGGGAACATCGCGCATGATCTTGTGGACTAGTCGAAACGAAAATCGATTCGAAATCAATTTAGTGGCAAAGCAACTACTTTAGTATTAATTCTTTAATTAAGCTGTTGTATTGGAAAGTATCGAACTTGTTCATGAACACTATTTTTCATGAGAAGAGATCTTCCGATTATAAAATTTCTTGAATAGTGATTTCAGACTTAATTTTGTCTATTTCTATTTCAGAGCATCCGCCACCAAAGAACTGAATGGATAGTAACAGTTCTTAATTTTGTTATGCAATCCTTTTTTACTCAACGTTTTTTTAAAAATCTTTATAATCTTCATCATTTTAATGTACGTAAGATTTATTGTAAATTTTAGTTTTGTTATTGTCTGTGATAAAATTAAAAACATAACTTTTACTGTATGATTTTAATGGTAAATCAATTACCACACAATATTAGCTTACATGTAATTCGTATCACTAGGTATTCAAAAAAATAAATTGTCTTTTGACCAGCTTCGAAATTTTTTGAAATAAAATAATATCATTGAGAGCAGCACACCTCTGGATAAATGATATCTAGACAATAGAAGACGAATTAAACAATTTTCCTGTGATATCCATATTTATCTGACACATTTTAGTCATTAACAAGCGATTATGTTTTTAATATTAATTATATTTACAAAATTAACACAATATCACACGTCAAAGGATAGCGTAAGAATAGGCTGACACTGAAGTAACGTCATTCTTCACCCATAACCCAAGTATATGTGCACAGGCACACATCCCACTACACTTCGGGCCACTCATTTACACGGCTCTTAACCTTCTACCAATCAGTCTTTCTCATCATTATTACACAATATAAAATTACTTATTATATGCGTAATATTTTACATCCAGTTATCCAGCTATACAGAGCTTTCCTTTTTACAAGCATACACAGAAAATATTATTTACAGTGCCCCATAAAAGTCAAGTTTAGCAATGAACATCTATTTCATTTATCATTACTGAGAGCGGCCTGTGTCGAACAATGAACTGCGAAATACTTACAAGGTAAACAAACTAATTACGCGGGATCAGACAAATGTAATTTACGTCGTTTTTAAATGAGTCAAGGAATTTTCAAAAAACTAGGAATCACGAATTTAACGTAGGTTATTTGGGTGATTTACTTTTGAACCGCGTATATTACGCTGTGTCGGCGGAGGAGGCTAGCTCAACGCCTCGTCCGCACTTGATAATCAATAAGTTTCACAAAAAAGTCTTAGTCATTGCAATTTTCGCTATATTACATGGTTGGACAAACAAATCATCTATTAGAAAGTACCGCATGACCGAAATCTGAAGCAGCAAGACATCGCAATATTATTGTCTAAGAGGTTTATGTTTATTGATAAATATTATCAAACATGGACTTCAAACTGTTTACTATGTTTGGGCTTGTCCAGTCCCTAATAACAACTCCACTTTTTACATTTAATTTCCAGAGTTGTTAATGAATTTTTCATAAAGATTTCATAGAATTTGGTCATTTCTATAACTGGACATTCTGAACCTATACATGTATTATATCTACCTTACGAATTATAATGTATCACTTTCCATAACAATGTTGGCTGATGAATACAAAATCACGACAACTTTTTAATGCAGCCTCCTACTTTGTAGAGAACATAATCACAATGTTCTATTGCAATAACATATCTTGAGATCTCTTTCTACCAAGCGCGCTACACATGATTAATGTTATCCTTTGAATTTCTAAAACACATACAATGTTTTACATTTACCAATTCAATCATTTGGACTTGCAATTAACACCAATGTACTTTGTCTAAAGTTTAAACTATGTGGATTTCACCACATTCTCGGGCTATATACAATAGTTATACCTACAAATTAGGAAAACATCAAATCCGTCACTAACTTAGGAGACACATTCGACAAGATTCAGTTGCATTATTTTCGTAGAACGAAAGCACAGTTTAAAAAGTTCAACTGTTACCAAACGGCACTATTAAGTTAACTATAAAACCTTATTTTACGACATACAATCAGTTTCATTAGAGCTGCATACAAATGAGTTAAGACTATTTTGTAAAAATACGTGTTGCGGCAATCGCTTTGAACGCACGCGCCATCAACTGGCTCACTTAGCATAAGGCAAGGGATGGGTGGTCACTTATAGTTGCACGAGTGTCCTCCGGGGCCTAGGATAACAGTGGAGGACTCAGCGCCGTCCCCCGCGCGGCGGCTAGCGGTGGCGGCCGCGCGAGTTGTAGTGGTTCCCGCCCTCGCGGCTGTAGCGCCGCTCCTTGCGCTCGTCGCGGTTGCCGCGCGACCGGTCGCGGCGCTCGCGCGAGTACTCCTTGTCGCGCGACGGCTCGTGGCTCCTGGTGATGACGATGTTACTATTAATATAACATCATGTCTGTATTTCCCGACGGGGTAAGCAGAGGTGTGCAGTAAAGCCTCATTTCGCCAGTGATGTTGCCATTATCGTGCGCATTATCACTGAAGGTGAAAATATCGTCGCGGGTTGGACATCGCTTACGTACATCGACAGCTCATCCTCACAGTGCATCATCGCGATTGTTTTCGCAAAGCTTGCAGAGCTTGTAGTAATTAAAACGTATTGCTTTATCATATAACGCGTGTGGGCGCTTAATTATAACGAGTGTTGTAGAGTGCTCGAAATGACTATGATATAACGCAAAAGCATATTACTTGCTAAATATCTTCAGGTGTTTCCTTCTATTTCATAACTACTTTAAAAGGGGGTATGAACCTGGCCTCTCCTGCTGAGCGGCTGTCCCGCGACTTGCGACGAGTGGGCGCTCGCGAGCGCGGCGAGCGGGACCTCGACCGCGAGCGCGACTTGCGAGCCTTCGGCGGGAGCGGGGACTCGCGCTCACTGTTCAAGTTGAAATCGTCGAATCTGCTGCACACAACAACAAAACCAGTGTCTTAAAGCAAAAACGGCAGTATCATGGATATGTTCATAAAAAATGAATAGACTTTCAGAAACTAGGATTTATAGTGACCGACCGAAGACTCGTTTTCGTTTTCGGCCAAAAATCATGATTTGGCTGAAAATTAGAAGTTCGTGAATTGTCGCGCGTCATTCGGCCTACTTCATAAAGCTCGGCAATATCAGGTGACTGACATTCGGCTGACTTCGGGGTGAATCGGGTCCGCTCGTGGTTTCACTCAGCTGTTTTATTATGAAGTTGTGAAGCGAGGTTATGTTGTATTTTTTCTTCACGCGCATAAATTAATGGGCAAGGATTACTTTTTCATTTCTCATACTCAGAAATTAGAGTTTGTTTGATCCGAGTAGCGGGTGGATGACGCTGCTCCCTCCCACCTTTCGGCAGAAAAGACTCATAGTAATTGCTTCCCTCTCTAGGGCGGGAATGAATATTAAAAATAGAATTAAAGCGCAGACTACCTAACGTAGTCTGCTACGATAATTAAGAAAAATATCGATTAAAATAAAATAAAAACGCTGCGGTCTTGTGAGTGTATAAACAGCCACTGTGAATTAAAATAATACGCTAATAAGCTAATGAAAAAGTATAGTGTTTAACACGGGTGAAGTCACCAATTCCAACTCGGACTAAAGCCGCCCCCTCGCTGCGCTCAGGCGTCTAAATATCTCGTATATGAATTGATTCCTTTCGACGTAGATAGATATAGTAGATGGTTATACAAATATAACAATCTACTATTATTTGTTTTTATTTTTTTTTTACCGACTTGTTATTACCGACATGCATTTATAGGCATTAGATATGTAGGTGTTAAAACTTTTTCACTCAAATTGACAAAGGTTTGTGAAATCTGTGATTATGAATTATCTCTGAATTATCATGTTTATTTCTCTCCCTAGGTGTAAATAAGCACTGAAATCTTATTTGATTTCAGTGTGCAGCGGAAATGTCAATATTTTTATATGTCTAAATCATTTTCGTTTTCGGCCGAAAATAATACTAAAGCCGATGATTCTTTTTTCGTTACTGTTTTCGGTGAAAAGCATTTTCGGTCGGACACTAGTTATTTATTTGATTAAATAAATGAGGAATGTACTTACCATTCATTCCATGTAGCAGCATTCATAACATGCATAGTGATACAGATTTGAGCAAGTTTTTTGAACAAATTGCACACCTATACAAAATTGATGTGATTGTGATTTTATAATAAATTCAATGGAAGGACTCACTTGTTTTGAGGACCTGTAGAACTGTGACTAGAACTGGAGCTCGAAGAGGAGCTTGATGATGAGGAGGAGCTCCTAGACCTGGGAGACACAAAAAGTTAATCTTAATTATAATATTCAGTAAGACATAGATGTTTTGATGATATTGTACTACAAGTTATGATGCACAAAAAAACATCAAATGATACATACAATATTTCAGAAAAAAAAACAAAAGATTTTTTTTAATGGTAGTAATATTTAAACTCTTCTAAGCGATTAAACATAATGTTAAATAATTACCCACATCTAAGACCAACCTTCTCTTACTCTTGTTGTTTGGGGACACCTTATCATTCTTATCCTCCTGAATGTCGGACCCACCCCCCTCTTTGGAACCCTCACCATCTTTTGCTTTTTCCGCATTTTCTGGAAACCATAGATATAATTCTATGACAAAGGCAATCGCTTCACCCTGAACAGTTCTAAGACAAGGGCACGAAACAGCAAGGGAACAAATGAAAGTTTATCTTTTTGTTTGAACGCGCTAATCTTTGCAACTACCAGTCGGATCTGAGAAAAGCCTTTTGCATTGATAGCCCAATTCAATAAGGTTATAAGCTTTAACATCACGCTACGACCCTTAGGAGCAGAGTAAAAAGAAAAAAAGTCAGAACGCTAAGCGAAACCGAAGTAATAGCGCATGCGGGCGACGCCATGCGACGCAGTGGGTCGGGAACAAGAAATTTCACGCGGACGAAGTCACGGGCGGAAGCGATTAACGAATATAATCAACAGTAAACTCATCTACCCTACTGACCGGCTTTAGACGAGTTGCCTTGTTCAGCGTCGCTGCCCCATAAGTCATACTTGGAGAGGTCGGCTTCGTCGCCCGACTCCTCGTCATCGTCCTCCTCGGCCGCGGGCTGACCCGGCACCGGCGCCGGCTTGCTCTGTAACAAGCATGCATGAACGTCATCAACATGTCCGGCCAGACCAGCACACAACACTCATGTTTTGTGCCAACCCTCGCTAATTAAATTCAAGTAAAACGTGCGAAATTAAAACATAAACTCAAAAATAACGTGTTTAAACCCTCAATTAATTCCCTTAAATTCCGATTATTTGTTTTATAAATCATTAATACAAACCTTATTCTTTCGCTTCACCCTTTTGCCAGAGCTTTTCGTAGGCTTCTCGGCAGTTTTCACAGTTAGTTTTAACCTATTCAATAATATAGGTTTTGGCAAAGCAAAACTTTTAAAATTCCCTATAACAGGTGCATTTTCATTAGAATTTGTGTCAGTTCCATCTCCTTCGAGGTTTGGAATGTTCAAATTTAACTTTCTTACTATATTTGGTGGTATAATTACTGGGCCCGGGTCAAAAATATCGCTTAAAAAAGGAGTGTCGCCAGTACATCCATCCATTTGCTCCAACTGTCTTTCGATGCTCCCATCTCTATTAGATTCTTTCTCCCACTCCTCATCATTTGTTAAATTAATTGTTTCCGCAACTTGAGTCTGTTCTTCTGTACTTTGTTGATCAGTATTGATTTCTTCATTATGCTTTGGTGAAGCTCTTTGTGCCATTTGCTGAAGATTTTGCAATGCTAATAGCAAAGTGTTAGTATTAATCCCAGCCAATAAATTTGAAAAATCGACTTGGGCCACGGGTTGTTCGTTTTCTGATGGTTTTTCAAGCATGTCTTGTTTTTCATCAACTTTTGGGCTTGATGAAACGAATTTTGTATTAATGGTTTGGGCTGCCTTAGGACTTAAATGTTGAATTGTATTTTGCTGGTATGATGGATTGATGTTCTGATGAGGCGAACCAGGCTGAATTGTTATATTTTCAAGGATATGCACGCGCTTTGATGGACTTATTGTTTTAGAAGCATTTTGTGTACTTTCACAATCAACATTTCCTTCCGATAGGCGTAAAACTTCATTCGATAATTCTATAGGAATTGAATCAGGTATGTTCATAGTAAGGTTTGAGTTTAAGTCAGATCTAGCCATTGCGTGATTGGGAACACGATCAGCTCTGATCATAGGGAGATTTAAAATGGGCTCAGGTCTATTAGAGGTAACATTTTGGGTTAAGTCTGATCGAGAAATTATGTGATTTAGACCCTGATTAGGTCTAGACAGGTTTGGATTCGGGTCAGGTCTATTCATGAGATTTGGTGTCAAATCAGATCTGTTCATATTGAGATTTGAAACACAATCTGGACTGGTCATGCTTTGCTTTGGGATAGGGGAAACTCCAGGCATGAGAAGATTAGGAATTTGATCAGGCCTATTCTTGTTATGATTAGATATCAAGTCAGATCTATTCATGGATTTAGGAACTCTAGCATGTCTGTCCATGGGATATCTTGGAATTGGATCAGTTCGTTTAACTGTGTGATTTGGACTTATGTCAAACCCGTCCATGGCAGGATTTGTAACTCTATCAGGTCTAACCATGGAAGGGTTCTGATTTAGATCAGGGCTAGTCATGAGAAGATTTGGCATTGGATCAAGTCTATGCGCAGGTAGATTAGGGATTGGTTCAAATCCAGTCATGGCAATTTTTGGGATTGTATCTGCTGTGGACTTCTGATAAACTTTGTTGTCTTCTGCAGATTGCAACTGTGGTGGATGCTTCAATGGTGACACCATTTGGCTTATTTCTTTATTTTGAAAATCTTTTAGCATATCTAAAAGCAAATCATGTTTGTCCTTAATGAAGTCTGGTAGCGATTTGTTCTCACAAGTGTCTTGCGGCTGGGGGTCCTTCTCTGTTGTATCTGTGTAAAGCATGTCTGAAATAGGACTTTGAGTTCTATTAGAGACAGTTGGCGAGGGTGCCCCACACGGCGCAGCTTGCTCTTCTTCGCGATCTGTATTTTTGTAGAGTGCTTCATCATCTTCATCCCACTCATTCTCATACATTCTTCTGATGTTATCATACTTGTCCAAATCATTGTTTCTTTCTGGAGTATTTTGTGCTGGGTCACTAATATCGAAAATATCCAAAATGCTTCTATTTCTTGAAAGATTATTTGACTGCACCTGAGCAAAAATACGATCAGTGTTTTCAGAAGCTTTATTTTTTAAACTGATATCTTTAACCGTCTGCATTGGTTTTTCAAAAGGCACATAGGACTTTGTGCTGGCAATATTCTTGATATTGACTGTAGTGAAATCATTAGCTTGACTTTTCATGGGTTTACTCTGTACTGTATCATATTTGTGAGTTCCTACAGATTTGACTGGTTCTGCAACAGTTTGATTTGGTATCCCTTTTGTTTTATGAATAACATCCATTGACATATTATGTCTATTTATTGTTAAAGAAGATCCATTACCCTTTGCCCAATAACCTTTCTTCCGAACATTGTCTTTAAACTCTTGGTAGTTCTGTTTAGCTGTGGACCCTATTTTGGTAGGAACATACTCACTGGAACAGCCATCAACGTCGACATTTTGACGAGTTCTTGTATTCATATTACGCAAATTGTTTGTGTAGATATTACCAGTCACCAAAGGCGACTGTTCTGATTTTTTAACAGTACTATATCCTTCAAAGGTGTTGACATCATTTGAAGGATAATCACTAAGTTTCGGTACTGCAGCAGGAATAGTACGTTTCTTTACTTTCCGTCTCTTCCTGCCCTCCCCAAATACTCTTGATAAGAAATTATCTTCCCCACTGTTGTATGACACTGACTCTGAATCAGAACCATGGACTGACTGCCTTGCTGATACATTAATTGATTTCAAAACTTCTTTATTGTTTACAGATTTTGAGCCTTTTTCTGAATCAGTATCTGGATAGTGAGAATCTTGGCTGTCACGAGAATTTGAACAGGATCGTTGGTGTGTGGATTGCGAGCAACTTCTTGCCTGTGAGCCCCTCCCATCCACAGTACTTGCTGAGCTTCCTGCTGCTTGTAGTTCTGAGTTGCCTCCAATGAACAAAGTTTCAGTGCTCATACTTCGTCCTGATTTCTCTAAATTTTTACTACATTCTTCTTCTTCACTCTCTGAAGGAATGATTATTTCATCAGGATTTGGCAATTTGCAAACTATTTTTGTCTCTTTAGTATTAGTGTTGTCAGCATTAGTTGCAGATTTTGTTTGGAAAGATTTCTCTGTATCTAAATGTGAATCATCTAAACAGCCTGTGGTCATAAGCCTTTGTCTCCATGCAAAGATTGTTTGAAAATCTGGGGCTGGTTTGTCATATAATGATTCAAACTTATCAGCAGTAATTTTGCAGTTATTGTATGCAACGGCAAAAGCTGCACACCTTACTCTTTCTTCAAGAGTGTAGGTAACTTGAAAATCTTCAGCTGGATTGGGTTTGCTTAATTTGAAGACCATCTCAGTTTTTGTGGAAGAAACACTATTTTCCATTACAGGATTACACATTTTTGTTATAGGACAATCTGTGCTTTCCCGTTTACTCTTCTTTGAGTTGGCCTCATAGCCTGATGAGCCTGATTGGTCTCTATCACTGGTACTTAGGAACCGTTTTCTAGATTGTGCACCATTTTTCTTGTAGGTCGGCAACATATAATCTTGTCTTTTATTGTTTATTTGCTGATGTCTACTGACTGCTGCTTCTGTGAGTGAAGGAAGTTCGCACATGGAGCTGTCACTAAGACTGCCATTTCTTTTCACATTTGTATTACTTGTGTTCATCAATTTGTTTGGCCCAAAGACTGGCACGTTATGTTCTTTATTTGTTTCTCTCTGCAGCACTTTTGGTGGCAAGTTTTTGAATACTGCTCCTTCAGTGATGCCAACCTGAAGGCAGGAAAAATTATCTCCACTTTAATAATGATGTGCTTCAAAAGTTATTGCACTTATAATATAACATCAAGTCTTCTTAGCTTCAAAATCCATTACTCCCTGAATATTTGTTAAAAAAGAAAAAATTTACACAAAAAAGCTGTCATTATTGAACTTAAATGAAAAGACAGATATTTTATTACAAGATGGTGTTAATGATATTCAAAAATATAGTTTTATTTTTGTGATTACATTTTAATTAGAAGAGATGTTATTTTAACTAATGCAAGCATTATTGTGGCAATTTCTACGATAGAAGTAAGAGTTAAATATTAGTACAAACCTTTTCTGGCCTCTCATTCTCTTCAGAGTCTGCCTTACGTTTTCGTTTTTTTCGGCCAAATTCGTCATATTCATCATCAGAGGATGGTTCGCGCCTTCGGTACTCCACAACTCCGCGCTCATTGTAACCTCCTCCGTAACCGGTGCGAGCTTCCACCTAGAATCATGCACAAGAAACGAGTCACATATCTCATTTTCATGTTAGTTCGGAAGTTAAAACAGAAAGATACTTACTTCGCCGTATTTTGGTGCGTTGCAAACATTGCAAGTCTGACGCCGGGCCCAGTTAACGTTAGCACATTTGTTGCACTGCCAATCATCGGCATTGAATAAACCACGAGACTTTTCAGCGGCAGTTTTTCCTATTTCTGTGCCTAGTTTCTTTTTAAACGCTTTGGAAGTGTCGGGTCTCTCTTTATTACATCGATAACATGAAACCCTGCGTGCAAAATTGATATTTCCGCAATTCGGATCACTGCATATCCAATCCCCGTCGTTCATTTTGTTATGGATTTACACCTTTCTCTAGAGCAAACAATACATATCCTCAAACGAACACTTCCTTTTATTACAAATAACCAAACATGTTGAGTTCTGAGTCAAAACTGGTCGAAACGTAAATAAAAGTCAAAACATTGGCAGAAACCTCCACTTTCAAAGAAAACCAAGCTCACTTTTGCAAGAAAAGTAATCAAGCTTCATGCCAGCCATGACGTGACGCAAGTAAAAAAAAAGAATTTCCTTCCATAAACTATCGTACCGAGACTTCCGTTTCTTGTTTATAACCATACAGAACTATTTAGAATTAATAATTACTATTTTCAACTTATGTTAAAAACATCGAAAAGTTACAATTTGATATTTAGATCTATTTACAATACTTAAAATATTATTTTAATGACTTCCATGAGCCAAACCCACCCATACACATTTTTTCAAACAAAAACATTATACAGATTTTTTATTCAAAAACAAATTTAAAAGAACTGCTTTTATTTATGTTTCATTCTAATAAAAATAACTTTGCAATAAAATAATAATATGTTTGTATTAAAAATTATTTTCTTTTACGATGCTACTTTTAGCAACGAAACGTAAAAAGCAAAAGCGGCTTTCAATTTCATAGAAGTTCGAGCCTCGCGCGCAATTTACTACTGTCAAAATTGTTTACCGTGAGGTTACTTTTATAGAATTTCAATGATTTACCATCGTTTCTTACTCTAGATTAAACATATACTATGTTTTTTTTTTATTATTACGATTTGTTATGAAGTTTTAATACCAAATAAGCCAACTGGATTTGTGTTGTGACTGTCAAAAAGTACGCGAATATTTTGTAAAATAGGATTTTTACATAATGTTATCGCACGATGTATGAAGATGACAACATAACTTGTACTCCAAAACGCTGCGTGCTTACTGAAGTTACAAACTCAGCTAACTATGTGTCGCCGACTGCTAACCTCAAGTTACTAACTAATGTCGCGTTACAATATCCCACACCGCCACCAAGTGCTGTACATCGAAAAGAAAAGTCCCTTCAGATATTATGTGACAGGTAAACATACATACGTTTTTAACTGCAGATTACGGAATTTCAATCAAATATTACTATTAACTTTTGGAAAAAATTACAGATTCCTCAATCTATATCCACTTCATGGCGATGGGCCAGTGGAAATACAACTGGATAGCACTGCAGCCCGGCTAGGTGTTGAGAAGCGCAGAATGTATGACATAATAAACATACTTGAAGCTATGCAGTGTGCAGTTCATAAAAGAAAGAACACATATCTTTGGCATGGAGGATCTCGGCTGAATTCATTTTTGAAAATGCTGAAGAAGCAGGGGGAGCATCTCAAGTTGTCAGAGGCGCTGCGTGGGAAGGCTCCCAAGCCTCCAACACCCAAACATAAGACTTTGGGAGTGTTAGCACAGAGATTCCTCATGCTGTTTTTAGTAGAACCTCCTGTGAGTATTTTTGAACCAAATAAAATTAATCCATATTTACATAAATATGAAGAAAGCAGTATTTTGCTTGTTCAAAAAGAATAAAAAATGTAGTCCTTTTCATATTGTATTTCCTTTGCAGAATACTCTAATAAACCTGGAGATGGCTGTAAGAGTCTTGATAGACACATCCAGTAAAAATAAGACAGTCCTCACACCAGAGCAGCAAGACCGCCAACACAAGTCCAAAGTGAGGCGACTCTATGACATTGCCAATGTATTTATTTCTATTGGTCTCATTGAAAAAGTATCAGGTAATTTAATATTAAAGAAGCCAGTTTTTAAATATGTGGGGCCACACAAGATGAAGAAGTGTGACAAGACAGTAGTATCATCTCCGTCCCCTATCACACCTCTGTCGGTGTTGGACAGTGAGCAGAGGAGCACAGCTTGCCATGTGTTTGCTGGACGGTCCAAACGGAAACTGGAGTTCACAACTCCAACTTCCACCAAAGAACTGAAGCTTGGTATCACAAGCCCACCTCACACACCGTCTCACAAGTGGGATGAGATCCTGCTTGTGGCTGACATGGAACTGACTAGAATTAACAAAGGAGTAGTCTTGTGATTAATATTAAATTCAATTGTATTGTAATAATTCAGATTTTTATATAGTTCTTTTTTTAATTCTATTTTTGTCTTCCAGGAATTATTATATAATGTCTTAGTGACTATTATTTTAAAGACAAAATTATAATGTACTTTGTTCCTATATTTAAATTTTATTCAGTTGTTGCTTAGAGCAGATTAATTTTATTTGATGCAATAATATTTAATTGCCTCTGGTTATGCTAATAAATAAAAAGAGGGAGTGTTGAATGTTGTACAGAACAGAAAGTATATTCATGTGTGAGAGATTAGACTGGACTCCATTTTATTATTATTTATATAATTTTCTAATCCTGGTGTCTATGTCTAGGATTCGTGTTTCTATAAAATCAATTTAATGACAAAAAAATTATGATATGATTTTTTACCTGGAGTATGTATAGCCTGGCCGCTAGCTGTGGACATGGATTTGTATAGAGTATGCTTTTATTTTCTATTTGTTTATCCTGTAATCATAATAAATGATATGGTCTTTATTTTTATTTTTTTGTGTTTTCTTTGACTGGTGGTTTATTTCATAATAACACTAGCTCTTATGTTTATTATGTTAGTGTTATTATGAATTGACTTTCGTACTTTCCCATTGGAACTTCAACTCCCCCTCTACCCCTTTTAAAGGGTAGTTTTGGAAAATTTATTATTATTATCATCAAGTTCGTTTCAAGTTTATAAACCCAAGGAATTGTTTTTTCATACAAACGAAATTCCTTCTTTTTCCCTTAGGAATAGAAGTTCCTAAAAATAAGGAACCTCCTGTCAAAATTTCGAATTTCTTCCTTATGCGATTTGGGCTGGGCGATGATGTTTCAGTCGGGATGCTGGCCTTATATATACTTAAATATCGTATAGTATTATTGCTAGCTTATGGTGTAGGTAAAGAAATTATCATGAAGAATAGTTACAGCAGGCAACCACAGTGTAACTAGAACAGAATATACCCAGCCAATGAATACAGCCAGAATCAAACTTTATGGCGGCTCGGAACAGAGTCGCTGCGCTGTAACGACTTTACGTGTAAGCAGGGGTACTTATAGTAAATATGTACCTTGGGTACTGCACAGCGAGTAGCGTGCTTCAGAGCCGCCATTAAGTTTGACGCGTACGCGTAAGCTTAAAAATGTATAGGCTAAGTATCTCGTCATTAATGAATGATATTGGATCATTTTTACACGACTGCCCAAAAAAAGGAGTGTTATGTTTTCAGGGTTCATGTATTTTTGTGAGTTTCTTTATTCTACCATAACTTCTAAACGGCTTAACCGATATCAATGTATGAAGTATCGTCAGAAGCGTCGCGTTATCCGGGGTATCATAGGCTGGTGTAGATTTAAACAATATAATAGGGAAGCCATGGTTCATGAAAAAAAAGTATTTATTTTTTCATAAAAATTTGACTATCTACAACACAAAAATATAATTATAACATTAGTATTCAGTATGCACTCGTTCACTAATAACATTAGGTACGAAAAAAAAAAGTTAAGTTAATTAAAGTCGTTTTATCACTAAAAAATAAATATATAAAATAAAAATAAATATTTAAAAAACACGCCTGCCTTGTCAAAAGTGAAAATCGTTCAGCTTTTTTTAAATTTTTTAGTTATTTATTTTTAACTTCAGGCTTTAAAACAACATTGTTTCTACTGTGGGGTTTTGTTGGTAGATTTGACATTATTTATTTAACGAAGTAAAACAATGTTAGGCAAGTTAGGTTTTATTTACATTAAGATGCAATAGAGAATATTTACAGATACACATAAAATAAAACAGGAATATAAATAATTAAAATACACACAACTACCTACTAATTTTTTAATTAGATGTATTTATTATTTGTATTATTTAGTAAAGCTAATTTAATATTCAATACATCTAGATCACTATAAATCAGTAATCAAATCGAATTTCAATGATGAAAAACTAAAACCCGTAGTTTAACCGATACCGTTGTACCGCGTCTTAGGAATGCGCGAGCGGGGGGCGGACGCCCTGTGCGTTGATGAATGATTATGATCAGCATACACAGGCCGCCCGTCTCGCCGCGCATATACCTAAGGCGCGGTACGGCAGTATCGGTCAAACTATAATGTAAAATACAAATCTTCACAAATAGAGAAGCCCTTCTTAAATTGTAAGAATTAATTATAACATATTTCTTAAATTAGGGTAAGGTACAAAAATGGCCTAATGCAGATAATTTTACGTATTCCAGCATGATTTTCATCATAATTTTAATTTTCACTGACAGCCCACAAAATTCTTTATATAGATATATACTTAATTATATATAAATATTAGCCAAAATTGTTAAAATGTATAGAAATAGAGCAAAAGCAGATGTTTTTTTTTTTAATTTGAAAAGTTTCCAAAGAGTCGTCTGACCCAAATAAAAAGCCAATGTGTCATGACATTGGCTTTTCCCTGCGGCTTCGCCATATCCCACGGGCACGTACTACCGTGATTAAATATCGTCGGACTAATTATCAGAATGCGTATCTCCAAAAAAATAAAAATATTACTTTTAACGCCATCTTACGGAGATTTTTGAGACACATCTGATGGATAAGTTCGTATTTCCCGCAAAAAAATGCTTACAATGATATTTCAAAATTAGAAATATACGTAACTCCGCGACGCCATTTTGTAGATTGCATAATACGTAACTCCCGCGCTCAGTACGCGTCAGCGAACGTCGTGGAAGGGCGTGCACATTATTAATTATTTTTGAGTGGTTATTTTTGTGTTATTGTGATTATTTGCACGGAATAGATTGCAAGGTAAGTTTCTTACATTCGTTATGTGTTATAAGTGATAACAGATTATGATTAAAAGCGAAAATAACTGTTTTGTTGTCGAATGGAGTTAGGAGGTTTTATTTTTTGTTTACCTAGCAGTGTTCTACTGCTTGATACGGATATACGTAGTTTTATTTTATATTATGATACTTTGATTTATTGTTTCGGTTATATCTAAGCCTGATTCTTGTTTTAGAATCATAATGAAGAAAAATTCACGAATAGCGAAAATACTACAAAATGTTCCAGCCGAGCCTGATATTGAACCAGGATGCTACTTGCTACAAAACGATAATGTATTGGTGCTGGATAAACCACAAAACATAATAATTAGAAAAGACGGTTCTCTTCAACAAAGACCAACACGTCAAGACTCAACAAGTAGCATTTCTATTTTATTAGATTCAGATCTACAATCGATATTACCGGAATGTGACAACCTTGATACATTGAATGCAACAGCTATGATTGATACAGAAATAATACATTCAGAATTCGAATCAGTAGAGCAGGCTAGCACTGATGTCTACAACCATCCTTATGGACTTAGCTGAAAAAAATACCAGTAATGAGAACATAGCAGTTGAAGAAACATCGAGACAGGGGATGACAAGCCACCAAGAAGAATGGACCACTAATGAAAACATGGAATCGGATACCCAAAATGAAATTGATACTGTAACTAGCTCAGAAATAGTTCAATTTGTTGACAGTTTCATTCCTATGTCATCAGACGGACACCTTGAATCAGTTGAGCAAGGCAATACTTTGTCGTCAACAATCAGCCATAGAGGTCCAATGGAATATCACAACAACAACAATATAATAGTTACAAGAAATGAGGAAATAACAACAGAAGAACCACCACGAAAGAGACAAAAGAAGAGTCAGCCTCAAGAATGGAACGCAAATAAAAACAAGGAACAAAGAGAAAAAGGAAAGGCTTATTTAGGAAAGAAGAAGATAGAAAATAAATGGGGGTTTACAGAACCTAAGCTCGACAGAAAGATGAAAGCGAGATGTAAGTGCAAATTAAGCTCGAAAGGCGATACAAAGCTGCACTGTGGTAAAATACCAGACGAGGAAAGACAAAAGATTTTTGATAAATTCTGGAACCTTACGTGGAAAGAAAAGAAGGTGTATGTTAAAATGTCTTCGATTTGCAAGAAAAAAGAAAGAGAAAGGTGTGCTGGCAATTCAAGACGGCAAAATTCAGTAGAACTATATTTAACTGATAGCCAGGGGATAAGATATCGGGTCTGCAAAACCATGTTTCTTACCAGTTTGTGTGTTGGAGAATGGGTCATAAAAAAGTGGATAATTCAAGACGATTCACCTAAAGATGCACCAAAAAACAATACGAAAGATGAAGCTAAAATGCAGTTACGTAACTTTTTTGATTCCATGCCTAAACTTGAATCACACTATTGTTGAAAAGATTCCTCAAAGCTGTACCTGGAACCTATCTGGACGTCAAAAACACAGCTCTATGAAACATACAAAAAAGAATTCTGTGTCGGAGAAAAAATTGAGCCATTAAGCATTACAACTTTCATTAACATGTTCGAAGCGCTTAATTTGTCCTTATATAGACCAAAAAAGGACTTGTGTGACATTTACAAAGCCGGCAATGTATCAGAAATTGATTATATGACACACCGTGGTAAGAAAGAGGAAGCTAGGAACGAACTAGCTAAAGATACCGCCTCAGAACATGAAGTGCTTACCATGGATTTGCAATCTGTCCTTTTAAGCCCGCGATCAAATGTGTCGTCACTCTATTATAAGACGAAACTCATTGTACATAACTTCACAGTCTACGATTGTAAAAGAAATAAGGGATATTGTTACATTTGGAATTAAAGTGAAGGAAAATTAACTAGCAACGAATTTTCAACAGTAATCGTAGCAGCTATCGAGAAGTTCATGACACAAAATCCAATGCAAAGCAACCAAGAAATAATTATTTACAGTGATGGCTGCACCTACCAAAACAGAAACGTTGTATTATCAAACGCTCTACTGAACTACAGCATGGAAAAACAAGTAACGATCAAACAAAAGTTCCTGGAAAAAGGCCATACTCAAATGGAATGCGACAGTATGCACTCTGTCATAGAAAGGGCATTAAAAAATAAAAAGATAAATGTTCCAGCGGATTACGTCTACATAGCCAAAATGGCTTGCAAAAAAAATCCCTATGACGTACAATATCTTTATCACCACTTCTTCAAAGATGTTGAGGGTACTTTGAAATTCCACAAATCAATCAGACCCGGTAAAAGAGCAGGTGACCCTACGGTCACAAACCTAAGGGCTCTTAAGTACACTCCTGATGGGAAAATTGTGTACAAGTTGAGACACTCAGCTACATATTGGCAAGAACTTCCTACAAGAATTAAAAATTGTGTATTCATTCCATGGGATACTGTACCACAGCTTTATACGGCGAGACTTAAAATAAAAAAGGAGAAATACCAGGATCTTCAGGCCCTCAAGCACACCATGGAGAAAGATTACCACAATTTTTATGACAATTTACCTCATTTTTAATGAGCTACATTCAAAATTTGGTAAATTGTGATTGCAGTAAATCTGCATGCATAATTTTTGTGTTGTTTTAAAACATTTTTATCAATGAACAAAGTTAGAAAGAGAGATGTTAGTCGTTAGTTATAATTTTGTAAGTCTCTGGATAGTAAGATTTAAGAAGATTTAAGACTGATATTGAAAGCTATGAGACTGATGTTCGTGCCATAATTACTGATTAGTTACGACTGTTACTTAATAATTAAAATATTTGCCTAATAAAACAATTTTAATTCTAAGAAAGAGTTTAATTGTTTGTCTGAAAACTGCGTAAATCCTCTGCGTAGTAAACAAAATAATATAAGTTGAATCGTAAAACTGCTTAAGTTAAAGAAAACGCCGTAAGTCCAACAAGACTGAAAATGAAAAACTCCTAAGTCCATTTTTTTATTTACTATCCACAAAATTCAGAAAATGATTAGTCAAATATCAATCTACTCCTATTCTAAACTTATATTTAAAACGCCATTATAAAAACCTCTCGAACCTTGTTAGAAAATCAGTTTTTTGTTGCTCCTGTAAAATTTGTTCAAATGGACTTACGAATTCTGATAATTAGACCGACGATATAGCAAATCCTGTGTTAACCCAGAAAAAATAAAATGTGTAGGTACCGTAATATCGGGGTACATTAGCCCTAGGGTGTAACTTTGGCCGAAAACGACACAAAGTTGAACTTCCCGCCACGCCGCACTTTAGGAGCTATTGAAGTAGTTCGCGCTATATATCGATAGATGGCGGTATGGGGCGGTCGGTAAAACAGTTTCACGTTCACAAAGCGGATTGGTCAATTTGTAATTAAACTCACAGGTACTTGTAAAACACGTGAAGTTATTATGTGCAAACTTTGTCACAAAACAATAGTATCAGGTAAGTGTAAGTGTTTTTTAATAATCAATCGTAACAGATATGTATCTAGAATTCTAATGTGATATAAATCACAAAAACATTTTTGTGAGAAGTATATGATAATTAAAATTACAGTATACTTTGGCCATCGTTTTCGGGTATCTTTGACCCATGGGAAGATATTTCAGAAAGAGAACAAGCTGGTCCCTCGGGCTTGAGTCAAACAAATTCCAAGAAAAAGGGAAAACCAGGAAACGCTTAATTCATAGAAGTTCCTCCTCAGAGAGCAGTGACGCAGAAATAAGTCTCGCTTCATCTTCTGAAGATCTCATAACGGCACGAGATCAACCTGTTGATTCAGAAGAAGATTTACCTTTGACGCAGGTTACGTTTCATATAATAGTCCAGCACCGGATGAACCACTGGCTGAGTTTTCAAAGTCCAATTCTCTGGATTGTAATGCTAGATCCATAGAGGACCCACTTTTGGCTTAACGTAAGAAATCCGAAGATCGAAGAAGAGTAGAATCTGTTATTGAGGAGGAGCGTCAGGATGGAAGTGACTACTGTGTCGATGATCATGTGTTGGTTAAATGGGATTCACACGTTTATCCAGGGAAAATTATATCGAAGTCTGTAGAAGGAGCGCTAGTAGGTAAGTTGCATGAAGAGAAGAAATTTCTGGAGATGGCCTGCAATAAAAGATGAACAATACTTGGGAAGCAGTGATAAAGAAAATTAATGTTTCTAAATTTGTGAAAAAGGGCTTATTTAATGTACCTGAAATTCATTTAATTAATACGGATAAGTCTGATTATTAACCTAAAGATTCTCAATTTTTGCAGACTGATTAGTAACAGATAGGTAGGCACCTAGTAAAATAATTTGTTAGTGTATGGATGTTAATTAAAGTTACACATGTTGAGCTACTTCGAATAAATATAATTTATTAGTTTCGAAGATTTATCTGATAGTTTTGCTAAAGATCTAATTAAAAAAGCCATGTTCTAAGTTTTTTTTTTTAATTTGTGTTGATTATTTTAAAGTTTTTCAGTACAATAAAAACAAGTTAATCAAGATAACACGTCTTTGTTTGATATATGAAATCAATCAAAACAGGTTTCTTTGCCCTTTCATTGAAAACCGTTACATTTTACTACATAATAAAATGAGGGCCAAATAAACCCGCTTCAAAGTACAACTGTGGCCCAAACTTAGCGAAAAAAAAAATAGTTAGGGGTTATTTTCTTAAGTTTTACGTATGTACATGAGTTGATTATATTCACAACTAAACACCTATTTCTATTTTAGAGATATGGTGCTTCTTAAATTGGTGCTTCAAACGAGAAGTAAAAAGATCATGATTTTGGGACAAAGTACCCCGACCTTACGGTAACTAATAGACTAAAAGGCAGTTCGTAGGCAATTCTAAAATCGGTTGCAGAAAAACGTGGCAATAAAGGCTCCTACATACTGGCGCGACTTGTCGCGCGACGCGACGCGACACAAAGACACCGCGTGTAGCGCTACAAGCGGTGCCTTTGTGTCGCGACAAGTCGCGCCAGTATGTAGGAGCCTTAAACCTAAATTATAAAAAAAAATGTTTAATTCAGGTGTAAAGATATTCATGTTATGTACCTACATAACTTTATAAATGCATTTTTTTTTTATTTATAGAGGATTTACTGGATCAGGGTACAAAAAATAACAAGTCTGTTACCATCATTTATTTATTATTAGTTAAACATTGTGCAGTAACAGAATAGTAAATTCTAAGCTTCGCGTCTTTAATTATTTATACAAAATTATATTATGTTAAAATGAATGCACATAAGGTAAATTATTCCATTAGATCAACTTTAAAGTTATAAATTTGTATTGAAATATAGGAATACTTAAAAACGCCGTAACAGAGTACACACAGAATTAAACCACGCGCCTCACATCACAGCCAACGGACAAGGTTCGTATACCCCCCGGTGGTACACGAACCAAATCGGGACAAAATTTGAAGTAATCATAGGTGGATCAATAAATTGTATTTACTAGGTATGTGAAAATACCTATACGTGTTGTTGAAAATTATGAAATTGCTTAATTACTATAGCATTTAGACAAAAAGTCTGCGGTCTGGGACACAATTTTTTGTATGAAAGCCGACTCTGTTACATGAAAAAAATGGTGATTAAACAATATTAAAGTCGTTAGATGTTTAAAAAGTTATTAAATAATGTGTCCTTTAACGAATGATCCCTTAAGAGCGCGTATAAAGCAAAATTACCAATCTTATAAGTATTTTATTTTACATGAAAAATTCCGGATCAAATCTTAAAATTAAAATGTATGAATAACTACATGATATTTCCGAGGGTTCACTTTGATCAAAAACATGAAATAACATTTCCTCGATATAAAAAAATCACGAAGTAACCTCTAATTCTCATATTTTTCTGTTTTGTACTCAATACGGTAATGCCTATTGCGACAAAAATTTGATAATTAATTATATTTATACAAGAGTAAAGGCTGTGCTTAGGCATTTTATGTAATTCCTTTTAGTTTTGGATTTATTACGATATAACAGTTTTGGCGCATACTACGTTTTTATTCCGCGCAAGAAATCATCGTCGGTCGCACGTTGCGAGAGCTTCAAGCATATTTCTATTTCAGCTATCAGTCGCTACCGCTCCGTTGAGACGAGAGGACTACGCTCAAGTGTTTAGGTGAGCCGAGTTATTATCAATTCAATCGTAATTGTTGTTGTTGTTCGAAATAAATAGTGTAATGGGTAACAAGAAAAATACATTGAAAAGACTTCCGAAACGAGAACTAAAAAGTTACAAATGGACAGGATGGCTAATTGTCGAAGGTAAGTTTGTGAGTTACCTGTTTGTTTTATATGAAAAATTAAAAATTTTATACGTACGAGAAAGTTTGTGCAGGCGATTTTAGATTTTATTTTGAGAGAAACCGGATCTAAATTCGTTTACCTACTCCCACTTTCGCGGGCCGAGTAAGTAACTACCTAGATATGACGCGACGATATCAAAAAGTTCGTAGTAGTTACTTTATGAGATTATTAGGATAGAAGGTAATAAATTAGATTCATAATAGGTAGGTAGCTATTTACTTTGCTATTTTGTTATATTATTATTATTCACAATAAAATTTTCTGATCATTTTCCTTTAGTGTAGAGATCTTCCAAAGTCTAGATAGACGTATCGACAACAATAATGATCTTGCGAGTATTCTATAAAAACATCTACCTTTACCATTTCTCCTTATTTAATATTTCTATGATCACTCGTAGGTAACGCGGGCAGTAAAATAAACACAAGTTTTTAGTTGGTATCTGTGTTTGTTCGATGAAATATATTTATGTCGATTTCGAAGCTATATATGTATGTCCATATGGTATTTAAAACCTAGTTTTGTCTGTTTTTGTTTGTTTTGACCAATTTATTGTGGACACGGTTGTGTATAACAAGGAATTTGTTTTGAAATAATATTTTATTTTCAGAATTGCTGCGTCTCAAAATATTGTACAACCTGGAGAATGTGATCGAAATGAAGTTATAGCCGAGTGTCACCCTGTGTATGTTTATTTATATAGTATCCGCACTCGCACTTCCATCTTGAAATAAAGTTCGTTTAGATAGATGAATAAAAGTGATGATGTCTGAAATATTAACTAATTTTACAGAACAACATCGAATTTGGAAAATGTGGACCCTAATGGACAAACTATACGTACGGACTATTCTCAGGCAGAACAAAATACTCACCATAATGATTATGCATGGAATGAAGAGAGTGCTCAAGAAAGGTGCCTGCTCCAATTCGTAAAGTACAATCAAAATAACAAAACCCGAGTTCTATCGAAGCCGCTTTTGTGGCACCGCTGGTTGTTCACTCGTTCGGCTTGCACGTTGTGTAGTCACAGCTTTGACCTACTAATACTTGGTAATTATAACTAAGTTTAATTTTTTCATTACAGTTCATTGAAGCCACGAGCCACTCAAAAGAGCCGACCACAAACAGAGTACAATTCAAGATGAAAATTTGTATGATGTAGCAGAGAGAGTGATAATAGATAATGTCTACTTTTTTGAAAAAATAAAAATTATATCGAATCATGCTCCTCAATTTGGCTGCACACTATCTAACTTAAACATTATAGGGGAAACTAAATTAGGTTTACGTTCTAAATTAAAACTGTCCTGTAATATGTGCAGAGGTGAATTTATAATCAATACGTCAGATACACAGCCAACCCAGAACCTAGACATTAATACAGCAGCAGTTTCTGGTATTACTAGTGCAGGTATTGGCTTGGAGCAATTCCAAGGCTTGTGTATAGCCATGAATCTTACCACATTGACACAACAAATGTACCGGAAAAAACACACAGAAATTTGTGATCAATGGGAAAAAACAGCACATAAAGTTATGGAGGCTGCAGCAGAACGTGAAAGACTAGCTGCAATAGAAGAAGGAAAGGTGAAAAACGGAGTAGCAGTCATTGATGTCATTGCTGATGGCTGCTGGTCTAAGCGCTCGTACAAGAGCAACTATGCTGCGCTTTCTGGAGCAGCAGCCATAGTCGATAGAAAGTTTAGAGAAGTTCTTTTCTTAGGAGTTAGGAACAAGTACTGTTGTATCTGTGCCCGTGCTCAGAATAAAGGCATAGCTCCAAGCAAACATAAATGTTTCAAAAATTATACTGGTAGTTCATCTGGCATGGAGGCCGAAATAATAGCAGAGGGTTTCAGAAAATCAGTAGAGATATACAACATTATCTACGGAAGACTGATCGCAGATGGCGATTGAAGCACCTACTCGAAGATTCTCGAAGAAAGGAAAGGAATCATATTTTACGGAATCTGTGCAACAAATTAGTTTCTGTCAGCAGACACAAAATACCCACTGCCTATGAGAAAAATGATAACTACGCAGAGAATACTCGCTATTAGAAAAGTCATTTGTTGTGCTATAAAAAACCATAAAGCAGAAACTTTGGAATTGGGAGAAAGAATAAATAAACTCTATACTGATATTTCTAATTCGTGCAATCATGCATTTGGACATCACACCGAATGTCTTGATCACTACTGTAGCAGTGAAAAGAAAAATGAAGATCTCGTTCTAAGAGTTAAAAACACTGCATTTTGGGCCAAAATTCAATACATTGTAGGCATAGTTGCCGCACATTCTCGAAGCCTAATTAATGATTGTGATAGCAATGCCGTCGAACAATTTAATAGAATAATTGCTAAATTCGCAGGCGGCAAAATAACAAATTTAGTACAACGGCAAACATATCAGTCTAGATGTGCAGCTGCAGTGGTGGCATTCAATATTAAAAGGCCATTGTATAATATACAAAAATCTTTGCTGGGCAAAAGCCCCAAATCAAAAAGTAAAACATTTGAAGAGAAAAAAATACAAAAGAACAAGCTAAGAAGAAAGTTGACACGAGTCAGGAAGGATTAATTATAATGAAAAATTGACAACCACAGACAAACATTATGGAACAGACAGCTGCCATAAACCCGACATGGAAGAAGATATTTATAGGACAGCAAAAGAATTTTTCTTGAAAAGTTTAGAAAAGTCGAACCAGGAAAGGTTGCTTATCGAACGTGCAACTATTTTGCAAAGAGATAGTAGTGAGTGGTTGGAACTTCGTAGGAATTTACAGCGTCCAACTTTGGAAAAAATAATAAAACGCCGTCCAACCACCAGCGCAAGTATCGTAAAAGCTATGCTGTATAAAAGCGATATCTCGAACGTAGCTTCAATAAAACACGGTGTGGACAACGAGACTATTGCACTCAACCAGCTAGCGGCACAGGAAGGAGTGGAAATAAGACCTTGTGGCCTATTCATAGATAGTGAAATACCTTTTTTAGCTGCTACTTCAGATGGTCTCGTGGGAAATGATACAATCGTGGAGATCAAATGCCCAATGTCAGCTTTTAATATGCCTATTAAAGAAGCTGTTGAAAAAAGAAAAATTAAGTTTTGGAACATCAAAGACGAGACTATGGTTGTCAACACCAACGATACTTGGTATTACCAAATACAGGGCCAGTTTCATATTACCAAAAGAAATGTTTGTCTCTTTGCTGTATGGCTCGGTGAAAGACAAGCGATGGCCGTCGAAAAAATACAACGTGACGAAGACTTTTGGAAAAAAAAAAAAAAAATTCTAAGCTCACTGACTTTTATCTGGATCATATATTACCAGAATTGATAGATCCACGTCATACAAGGAACATGCCACTGAGACATGTTCCTTGTATGACGCGGAAAAGCTCTAAAAAACGGTTAACCGACGAGAAAATATGTAGTGGGCCCTTTAAAATATCACGTGACCAACCCGGTCCGAGCAGTACTGTATCTGAAAGATTTATAATTGAAGGAGACCGAGATCTCGTTAATTCAAATAATTTTGCAGCTGAACCCTGTAGCCCTTTATTACAAGAAAATATTGTATCATTTACGGAATATTGATAAGAAAGACGCGATTGTTTAAAAATAATTATTTGAAATAAATATGATATTATTTTTTGGTATTGATTTTTTATTGATTCGTGTTCAGTATCAGTGGTATAGTCACCTCCTACTAACTTACTATTTACATATTATTCGTGTACACATAACATTTCGTAATATTGTATAACGCAGTCAGACTTAGAATACAGTTGTTTAATCTGATTATTATACGTTTACTACAGAAGATACGCGTCGAGCGAGCGCGTAGGTACCTACACGCGCGATCGTGTTCGATGTGAGGAGCGGGCAGGAGAGCGCGGGTGAATTCTAAAATTTTACTGGCTTTAAGCGCGCTCTTAATGCTTTAAAATGTTTCTAATGTCTCAGCGAAAAGAAAGTATTTAAGTTTCTGGACATCATTTTCTGCAACGGGTTTTAGAATGACCTCGTTCAAACCGCGCCATTTTTCTTACTTTTAGCATTTTTATTTATGCAAATACGCAAGCACTACTGCCGAGCATGAGGTCCTTGAGGTTATTGGGTTTTTCTATCTGGAATTTCTCAGTAGCAGCCCGGAGTCCGGATTTGTGCCCGGTTGATGGCAATAGGCTCGCCCCCTATTACATGAGACTTAAACATAACTGGCGAAATGTGGGTGTACTACAGGTACACCTCTGCCCAACCCTACGGGGAAACAAGGCGTGATGTTATGTTATGTTTGTTAGATAGACATATAGCCTCGCAGACTTTTTTGTGGGTCATAAGTACCATAAATATGTAGTACATTATGTTATGTACCATCAATAGTTTTCGCAGCGCACGCCAAATAATGACTTTTATAGGCAAATTTTTGATACCTTGGGTTACATTATTGTAATTTTCGTAGTGATATCAATTTAATAAAAGTAAATATATAGCCCATGTTACTCGCTGATATTGTGGCATTTTATATGTGAAAGAATTTTTAAAATCAGGTTAGTAGTTTTGAGTTTATCCATTGCAAACAAACAAAAAATCGATTTTTTTCTCTTTATAATATTAGTATAGATTATTGCTAAATGCATACCTCCTTTTTTAATACTGCCACAAATTAATGTTTAAAAATCGTAAATTGTTTATAAAATAAACAATCCCCAAATAAGTTCGTAGCCTTCGTGTCAGAGTCAGTTGGGTTCGTTAAGGCGTTGTGTGATGCGTCCGGGCGGGGGCAGGAACAGTGGTAAGTGTCCGTGTCACACCTGCTCCATCATCGGAAACTGCTCTGGGTCCTCGGACTGCGGGAGCGCCTCCGCGTCGAAGAAGCTAGCGTGAAGAGCTACTACTGTCACCGTAGCGCCTGAAAAATTTCAAAAAACAGTGATGAGATGAGGACAGTAAATTGTTTAGAATTGTCAAGAAGCTCAAATTGATAAGTTACAAGTAAACTGTATTTTAGTTTTTTACCTAAAACCCAGAAGAGAACAGCTCCAGCCCCGGCTAGCCAGCACAAAGCCATGGAGCATGCCGCCGCCACTGCGTACTGCTGTGTTTTTCTCAACTCCCAGCCACCAATCTAGCAAAGTGATACTAGAAGAGTTAAAATCATAGAGAGGAAACTATGGGGTGCAGACAGGGAAATTACTTGTTAAGCAAATTGACTACGTTAATTTACCGTGTTACAGCCATTGAATCAACTGTCAAAAATGACAGTTGTGATTTGAATGTAGACTTCTTCAGTGATCGTGGAAGGCGTCAGAATGACATAATAGGGGGCGTTGATATTAATTTAAATTATTATCACAGAACATTGTATTGACAAAACAAGATGGCGTCGTTAGTTCCGTTCCAGTATTTTGGCAATGCACCAGAAGAACCTTGCAGCATTGTCTAGACAATTTAAGTTGGTAGTCAATTTACTTAACAATTAATTTCCTTGACTTTACATAAACAATAGTTGTAGTTTAGTAAACATGACATTTCACAAGTACCTATGTACTTGTGTTATTAATGTATACCTTCCAAGTTATGAAAAAACCAAACCACGCATATAAAATGGAAATAAAGGAAATAGTATAAGCAACTTACTTTTGGCTGAAACAACAAATAGTAGGTATCATTACTTTTTGTACATTCCTATTCAGCAATAATTAGTATATAGATAATAGGGATCTTACCTTCCAAGTGTTTGGCCCAGATGTAAGTTTTCTATATCCAAAAAAACTGGCCACCATAGCAATCAATAGAAGAGGCGAAGTTATTCTAAAATGGATAAAATACTTATTATAACACAATTCAATTGATTTTGTTCCACGGTCCCACTGGCACCTACACATAAAATTCTACTTACAGACAATATGCAAATAATCCAAGAAACACCATCAGGTAGTTAGCTTGAAAGTACTCCACATTTCTATAAAAACGTCGTGATAATCGAGGTATTGATGGAGGAGCCTAGAACAAATAGATTAAATGTTGATTTAAAAAATATGCTCAGTTGTTGAAAACCTTTGTTGATTGAGTATTTAATTATCACAAATATAAATAATAATACAGCAAAAGTAGTATTTAAGCATCATAGTAAGCGTTCTACGCTTTATGTTGTGTAAATTATTTCATCACCACTTCTCTCAAAATGGTGAAGGAAAACATTGTGAGGAAACCGGCATGTCCTAGAACTAACAATTCGAAGACATGTGCCATCTACCAACCCACACTGGGTCTGCGTGGTGGATTACGGCCCATTCCCTCTCACAGAGAGGAGGCCTGTGTCCCAGCAGTGGGAACGTTATAGGCTGATTATGATGAGTAAGCATTCTGTAGTTTCTGCCTAAAAAAGATGTGTGTTTATGTATGTATATACTTATGTGTATAGTGCATACAAGTTTGGTTGGTGCCTCAACACTTAAAATTGTCTAAAGGGCCTCTGCGAGTTGGCTTCGGCCCCTCGTACACCTTCCAAAGGTCCGGGACCCGAGGGTCACGAGATATATCAGAGACATTTAAAATAATAATAATAATATCATCCCAACTGAATTTCAGTTCTGAAATACACAGGAGACATTTTAGTACACAATACAAATATAGAATTCAAATTTAAATTAATTAATTTAGCTAACACAAGTTCTAAAATATACAAGTAATATGGTATGAAATTCTAACTAACATATGACTTAGACAGATTGAACAGCAAGTCCCAAACTAGGCACAGCCTTTATCTTGGTGACCCGAAAATGCTGCCAACTGCAGTGAAGGATTATAATAGTAACTGGTATATACCAGTTATTATTATAATCCTTCACTGTAGTTGAGTTTGCATATGCAAACAAAGACATAAAAATATATATTAATGAACAATGGTTAAACCTATAGTACACAAAGAGTGTAAAATTGGAAATAATCAATTTGAGCGCTATTGATGGATAACTGAAAATAATCAATATACTATCATAACAACCTTAAAGTTATCAGTGGCAACAAACTGCGTCCATGGTCTGCGCGATGCAAGGACGCCCATGAGCAGGGCAGGTCCAGCTCCACTGCGGACATGCTGAAGCAACCTTCACAAACATTTTATTTTTATTTATGAGTCTTTAAAAAACAAGCAATTACTTAGAAAAGCTAAAATGTAATGGTCACTACAATAATACAGAAAGGAATTTTTGTTAGTATGACAGAAATACTAAAATAATTAAGCACTAGGTGGTGTGTTTGAATAAAATTGTTTAATTAAAGTTGAATTTCACAATAAACGTCGCCTGTAGTTTTCATAGTAGGAAGTCGTAAATCTTTCTTTTCAATTTTATCACAACAGAGTTACGATTCTTATGAAAAGTACAAATAAATGTTAAAGGTACAAATAAATATTTGATAATATTGAAATTGCACTTCACGAATCTCAGATCCAATCAGAATTTTACTCATAGCGTGTAATAGTGACGAATGATGTAGCTACAAAAATTTCAAACACCACGTAGCATTATTATTGTTAGACTTACAATTCCATATCATTGACATACTTTTGTAATCCTTTCTTTTCTTCGGTGGCATTAATTTCTCCTGAGAGATCAATATTTACATTTTCTGACATTTTGGAAACAAATTGAAATATTATTTACATTTGCAATAAAAAATACTCAGTGATACAATTTTAACACAACGTCGACGATACGAAAGTTTACGAAACTGATAACAAAATGTCAAATTATTAGTCAATGTCATATTTAATGTCAACTGTCACGTTGTTGACATTTTGTAGACTACGCAGAAAAATCATAGACATATGTATAAATGGACTGGATATACCTCCAAAAAAGGTGCATACCTGGGCGGGTTTTTTTAAAAGGATACCTGTTTTCACGATGTCCCTTAAGTTTAGTTTTTTTTTTACTTACTTCATTGCAATACACTAATATTTTTAACGTCACTTGATTGAGCATATAATTATTTGCTAGCATATCTGTATTTTTTATTTTTATTGTTTCTGGTTTATTTATAATTTTTCAGTGCAATTAAATGACTAATAAGCAGGTTTTTGCCATGTCCCCTCGTCGCATAGTAACTTAAAAAGTAGAATAACAGTTTAGTTATCAGTATGTAGATTGATGATATATTTCTGAAAACCTAGATACAAGAATTCATTAAAATAACCATTTATTTTAAATTATTTTTATAAATCATAGTCTGGGAATTTCACTGGGTGGAACTTTCCCGTGACTAACGCGAGTTTTATTGGTTTTAAGAAAATATTACCAAATTATAAATATTATCTTTCGTTGGCAACATAGCAAAGCCGTCTGATTGACTGCCGCCTCTTGACAACAAATTTTCTGTCATCGTGCACAACCGCTGCTACATTGGGGACGCGTACACTGTGCGCACAAAATATATCCAACAAGCAGCACTTTTTTAAGGTAATTGAACAATCTTTTACATGTTTCCTACTTAATTTAAGAACTGTTAGTTAATAGTTTTATAAATTGTTGCATTCTTTCGTTGATATAACGGCAAATCATGGAAATAAAAAAGCAAACATATTTTTTGTCAGACTCGTTACATTCCACTGCCTAATTCTGTCAAAAATGTTACTCAGTGGAGAAAATTGGTACACAGTGGAACGCTAAAGCTGTATTCACGACGAACAGCGTTTCACCAGATCACTCAATATTTTATTGCGTAATTAAAATAGGCACAAAATCATTAAAACTAGCAACTGTCCTGAATTGAATGTGGATATTTATTTGTTTTTGTTGTGTTTGTTTTTGTTTTGTTTTTGCCTTGAAACATTGTCAGACAGTGACTATAGTAAGATTTTTTATTTTTTTCTCAATAACATAAGGATTGAATATTAAGTGCTTATAAGTTCCATTGAATTGTATTATTTCACCCTTTTTCCCGACTGAGTAATTATTTCCCAAAAGTTAGTCGTTAGATAAGAGCAGATTTTATAATAAAAAGGTAAGTCAAATATTTGAAATAACATAGTTACAGCACTAATCTTGTTTGACATCCACTGACATTTTAGGCCATCAATGGCGTGGCCAGCACTGCGCTTGCAAACTTTGCCGCCTCAGAATTAGAGATGTACCATTGTGACATGTATAACGCGAGAAAGTTCAACCCTAACAAACTAACTAAATTAAATAAAGTCGTTCGCGATGAATTCCACCGCCTAGAAGTCTTTACCTCACTCGCTCCTAGCGCCCAAACCAATTGAGAGGATAGCTGGCCAAGACAGTACCTATTGGACATCACGTCATCTGGCTACAACACCGGAAAATGCGCCGCTAACGGTTTTCTCGTGAAGGTATAAAAGCCACCAAACTCGCGAGCCAAAAGACAAGGTCTATGAGAGGCTTATTTATAAGCGCCTCAGAGATTATGCTGAAACCAAGGGCGTCATCCCCGATCAGCAGTTTGTTTATAGAACCTAACGTTTGATATAGCGAAAGCGTTCGATAAAGATTTAATCTGTTTGCGCAAATGCCATCCAAAACTGTAGCCTGAGCCGAATCCCCAGTCTGTCGTACTCTAAAGATGCTAAATGCCCTTCTGACTGCCAACCCTGAATGTGATGTGTTTGCGGATGAATGGAGTAAAATTATGCGTATACGTCTGGTGTTCTGTGAGAGAAAGTATGCAAGGGAGTCCACTGTTCCATGAGTTTTAAATTAAATTATTTACAACGTAATTATTATTAATATATTAATAATTGTTTCTATGTAATGTAATTGGTGCTGTACCGTTTTAATTCACTTTAAATAAATAAATCAAATTAATGTGTATTCTCAACACTATCAATAACCGCACTGCCATGCCGGACGCAGTGCGGTTGACGTCATAGCGCGACGTCTCGTCACGTCTGTGGCGTACAAAGTAGTGATGAGTCCCTCACTCATGAGGTCCCTCGTTTGAGGTCCTCGTGATAGCAAATTGAAAGAGTTACTCGATTTTTAACAATGAACCACCTTATTACCTCACTTCACCTCATTCGTTCACGCGTCCTCAAAAATTGACATTGGTCATTGACTATCATAGCTGGGCATTAACTCGTTAATCCGTTAATCGTTAATTAACGAAGTTAATATTTTGATTAACGGATTAACTTTTAAGTTAACTTTTAAAAATGTTAACGGACACGTTAACTTCCGTTAACATCAGTCAGAAGTCCGTTAATCGTTAATCCAATGGGTACAGCTACTATTTACCGCACGGCCGGCATCGCAACGCGGCGCGAAAAACAGGTTCAGACAAGTATGAAATGAAATGACAAGTGCCGGGCGGCGCGTGGCAGCGAGTGAAGTGAGACAAAAACAAAACTAGATAGTAATATATTTTGCCGGCGCGTGCGAGTGAGAAAACTGCGAAGAGATTTGTTTCGTTTGATCATTTGATTACTTAGCGCCGCGCCGGTACTTTGAGTGACGAGTGTTTTTTGTTATTATTTATTATAATTATTACTGTCAGTCATCATTTGCGTGTTGATAAAAAAGAGTGCAGTTAGATAGAAAAAGTGTACTGTGCAGTGCAGTAATTAAAACCATATCAACGAAGTTGGAAGACATGGAATCGGGTTCCAGTGGTCCTGATGACGAGAATCCATGGCCACATTTGACTGAGTATGTGGAATTTGTATCCAGATCGGGCCAGCAAATATGCACCTTATGCCCGGCGATTAAATTACACATTTGAATTAAACAAGTTTCTTCCTAACTTCCAGTTCCTTCCTAACATCATAAACCAACAGGTTTTATAAGTGTGAACAACAAAATTGTAAAAATGTGTGTAAAATTGCATTTTTAAATCGTTGCGTTAGTGATAACGCAACGATATAAAAATGCAATTTTACACATATGAACGGATTAACGATTAACGTTAACTTGCGTTAATTCTTGCGAAATGTAACGCTTTAACGTTTAACGAAGCTAACTTTTTTTGTAGCGGATTAACGATTAACGAAGTTAACTATTTGATTAACGGTGCCCAGCTATGTCATTGACAATATGAAATTGTGGCGAGGGGCGAGGCGAGCGAGGTCGTGACTCGCGAGTGAGTATTGAGTGGTTGAGTGAGCTAAGTGAGCGAATGAACCGATTTAAATATTGTATAGAATTAAAGAATGAGTGAGGTGAGGTTAGGTCTCGAAATTTTGACAACATAGTAAACATTATCATTATGATTTTGGTATTTACCTAATGAAATAATGTAAGTATGTAATGATGTTTGTTGTGTCATGTGTGTGTGGTTAGTGTGATATTGATGTTTGGTAGGATATTATTTAGATTAAAGTACAAACAAAACAAAAGTCTACGTAATTGTTACAACAAAATCACGTGCACTTCCAAGGTCAACATTACGTAAACTGTTAAAATTATTATCTAACATTAATAATCAAAACGAATTTTAAAGAAAATGTTTTTATGAACTCTAAAAGCATCAGCATTAGTTTGATAATCAAGTGTCATTGATTTGTTTATTTTGGCGGTCTAAGATTTATGAGCGAAAGAAAATGATATGTGTGAAAGATGAGAGAGATTTGCTTAAGCGGACGGAGAGTCGTGAGTACTCGTGAGTTGTCGTCGCGCCCGCCCGCCTTGCTCCCTCGCACGTTCGGCTCGGGCTCACGACTCGTGAGGTGAATACGCCGTTGACCTCACGAGGCAAACTGAGGTGCTCCCTCAACCTCAAATAAAATTCATGAGTTACCCATCACTAGTACAAAGTACTGTAAGTGTAAAGGAAATCCTGACGGGGGATGCGCGAGAGTTACCTCAAAATTATCGATTTGCACTTATTTACTCATGAGTTTGACACTACATACGGTAGTTTTATTTTATAATTTGCTTTGTATTTAATGTGATGTAAAATGTAGTAGACAAGAAATAATTTTCGTTATAAAGTAGTGCAGTATTTTTACTTGTTTTCGTAAAATATTTCATAAAGCTTTTATCGTAATTGCTTTCCGTACCCGTCACTAGCAGCTGACGTCTCTTCACTCAAGTGAAGAGACGTCAGCTTCGTCGTCTTTTCCCATTAACTGTCATATATATTTGTATAATAAATATATCTAAGAATTAATAATAGGAAATAAGAAACACTACAAACATATTTTTGTATGTTTATTTTGAACTTTAAAAAAGTCGTATTTTCGACGTGCCATGCCGTCGGTGGCGTTGTGAGCATGTTTTGATTTGACGTCTATAGACGTCCGTGGCGATCAAAAGGTTAAATAACTAGTTTTCGTTTAATTTGTGATCGACACAAAAGTAAACAAACAAAACAATGGTTGTAGACGAGTAACTGTGCTGCCACCTATGACGAGCTTTCAGTTTTTATCTTTATTCAATCCGGCAACTCGAAACGAATAATTCGACAGGCAACTTGCACATATAAAAACCATAGTTGCAATACAAATGCTGTGACGGAAAACACACTCCACCACTGTTTCAATGTCACAGAGGTTACGTGCGAGGCACTCTTTTTACAAAGTGTGCTAGCACACTGTTCTGCCATGGTTGCCATGAATGAGGCGGGGGTGAGGTGTGGCCTGTGAGCACGTACTAGAGATGGGTCTAAAATTAATAAGCTGCTAAATTAACAGTGCTATATTTTTTTTGTGAACACCTGTAAAATATATCTGAGATTATTGTTAAATATAGCAGTCACAACTCACAAATACTATTGTAATAAACACAGAGTAGGTACAATAATACCCTAAGGCGCCCATTACACGGTCAATCTGGATCGCGATCTGCGATCAAAATCAATGATCACGATCCAGATTGATAGTGTACGAGTTAGATTGACGGATTGATGTATCTGATCACAAAATTATCTAGATATCTTGAAATCCAGATTGCGATCCCCTGATCGCGATCAAGATTGAACGTGTAAGTGCAAGATCGCGTCAGTACAAGCTGTGCGCTCATTGAAAATGGACGAAGATGACACGCGCTCCTTGTCGCCGCCGATTGAATCGGCGAATTTACTTTCGCTTCCACAATTGGAAGAAGATTTTATATTACTTTTAGAAACATTACCCGAGCTATGGAATGCCCAGCATAAATATTACAGTAACAAATATAAGAGACAAGCTGTATACGAAAAGTGACTCGAAATTTTCAAAAAAATCAAGCCACAGGCAACCGTAGATGATATCCGCAAGAAAATAAATAGCCTTAGATCCAATTATAGACGAGAATTAAAGAAAATTACTTCATCAAAAAGATCTGGAGCCGGTGTTGATGACTTGTACACACCAAAAGCAAAAACTTTCAAACTGCTAAGTTTTTTATATAAAACCGAGAAGCCAAACTACAGTGAACAGGTGAGAATTTCAAATTTTAGTTTAAGTATATTTTTTATTTTAGTAGCCATATTGGCGGTTGCTTTACGAATAGAAAAATGAAGCGACGAAATGGTAGGTAAAAATGTATGTATAATCAGGCACACAGTATGTACCTGTACCTACAGAAGTAACTTAAAACTACCTAATGTGGTATTGGCTCGCGTAAAAGTTTAGGTACCTACGGGGCGCGACCACGCAACGAAGTCGGCCTGCATCGTACCAGGTCTCCGTCACTCCATGTACTTGCACGCTATAATTACCTACCGCCGCGCCCGGCCGAGCGGTGTCGGGCCGTTTGCGGACCAAATTCAGTGCGGTTTAGCAAGCGCCAGTGTTGCCAGACGCCGAAGGCGTGTCCTCGTACAGATATGGTCTGAAATCTCGTATTTTGTCAACACAACCTCGTACATACCATTTATTTAATAAATTGCCTAAAATTTATTGACTTTCTTGTCAACTATCTCATAACCAAGCACTCTACAAAGCAGTTTCGTAAGCAGGTGGTCGCAGGTGGCAGGTCGTACAACCGGAATTTTGCTTTGGATACTGTATGTAGTATCCGAACTGTACCTATTATAGTGGACGTGGAGTAGAGTGGAATTATCATAGACATATTTTCTACGTTAACTTAAAGAAACAATACAAGTAAAATGAATGAAATGAAACCTTTCGTACGTACACACCATTCATTCATTTCGTATAGTCAGAGGCGCGTTCCAAAATATGACTTGTATCAACGAATCTCGTATAAAATCGTACGAGGATGGATGTAAGCTCGTACCTCGTACCAGGACCACTAAATCTCGTACATGTACGAGAAACCTCGTATGGATGGCAACACTGGCAAGCGCGTTGTTCAATTTTAATAGTTCCATACTTTCTTACGCGTACCTACGAAGCCGTCTGGTGCCTTATGTACTGTAGCATAGCAATCATATCTTATGGGTGCAAATCAAGTAAAAGAAGGGATAGGTATTAAATATGGCTCTGTAGTGCACTAAAAAATTGATTAGGGAATGCAATAATTAATATCTTAACAGCGAATATATAGTTTTAGACGTAAAAAAGAATTCGGAAACATTCCAAATGCCTTTTATACACCTGAAACGGTTACAACATCAAATTCAGTGTTTTAATTGCATTCCTATAGTTTTCTAGTGCACTACAGAGCCATATTTCTTGTTTCCATACAATGCCAAATTAATTAAAACTTGTAAATATTTGACAGCTATTAGCGAGACGTTGCCAATTTTCTGGTTATGCGCCCTTAAGTCGGAATAAAATACCACACAGAATTCTTTGAGTGCGCTGTGTTGTTATGTGTAGGTAAATAAAATAAATAAAAATAAGATAGAAAGTCACTTTATTGCTAAGTAGAATATAGACTAAAGGGTTTTACCTTCATTACAAAAATTTTCTCTTATAGTTTTTGCTTCACAAGTTGAATTACGATTGTGCGTTCTTTGCAGGTTTTCTAATCTATTTGTATTTTCTTGATTTTCAATACCTTCATTTGAAGAACCATAAGAGTTTGATTTTTTCCTCAAATAATTATGTAAGTAGCAACATGTTGCTACTATCAATGAAGTAGTCCTTGGTTCAAAGGATATATCTTTTTGGAAAACACCAAACTTTGAATTCAATATTCCGAAAGCACATTCAACTACTGAACGTGCTCGTGAAAGACGCTGGTTATAAATGTGGCGATTTTCATTCAGCATATTTTGAGGGTAGGGCTTCATTAAATTGGGACCCAATGCAAATGCTTCGTCAGATATAAAAACATATGGAAATTTTTGTGTTGTATTTGGTAGTGCCGATGGTTCTGGCAAATTAAGAGTGTTTTGTTCATACATCTCCCAGAATTTGGTATAGTATAATACACCACCATCGGATACCCGTCCATTAGTTCCTACATCTATCATTATAAATTCTTTTTTGGCATTTACCAGTGCCATAGGTAAGTACTATGCTATAAATTCCTTTGTAATTATAATACATCGATCCTGATGCAGCAGGTTTCTTTTTGCCAACATGCTTCCCATCTAATGCGCCACAGCAGTTCCAAAATTGGTGTATTAATCCAAAATCATTTGAAATTGTTTTCCATTCATCAGCTTTTGTCGGCATCTAAAACATAAAATACTATATAAGCAATATTAAACATTTCAGCGTCAAAAATCTACAAAAATAATTGAGAGCCCCGGCAGTAGTCAAGAAAATTTAAAGGAACTGGTAAACCCATCACAAGAAACATCATTTTCTTCAATCAACCAAGTTGTTCATCCGGCTGAAGACAAACAGAAACCAAAGACATTATTAGCTAAACAAAACGAGCTGATAGATCGAGCAAACTTATTTTTGTCACAAACGACTTCGCAATCACAGAAGTCGAAGCAAGAAACTACAACGAGTCATTCACTGGCATTGGTTTGGGCCGAAAAGCTGGATAAATTACATCCTCAGCAACGATTCTTTGCAGAGAAAGCGATTCATGACATTTTATTTGAAGCGGGATTGGGAAACCTTCACAGATTTTCTGTAAAAATTAACGAATCTAATATGAACGTGACGTCAGCACATTACAACGCGTCTCCTTTGTATCCACAAAACTCTAATTCCCCAATACCACACTGCTCTTCGCCGAGCAATTCGGTTACTAATCCACCTACTCCCTCAGGCATGCAGTACTCTCCAGATGCTCCATCTCCTTCACCCTCTTCATTGCAGTCCCCCACAGTGAGTCTTCCACTCACATCTTCACCTAAACCCTTACAACTATTCAATGAAGATACACGAACACATTATTCTTCGTCGCCTTCTTCCACTCCAGCACATTATTTGACTATTGTGCCTCCACCAATGACCTCTCAGTTACAACTTGGAATAAATTCGCCACCCTTTCATGTAAACTCACAACCAGCTCCTGTTTGCCAAAAAGGTTTTGCATCACAAATAATAATAAACCCAAAAACGAATGCTACTATGTTACATATTCCGTCGCCATCCCATCCAGATACTGAAGATTATACCGTGAGCGCTTTGTTTAAAAAATTTAATCCATAAAGTTTTTTTCATTTTAACATTGTAATTTTTTTCACTTTAATTTGTTTTTCATTGTGTTGAACTTATTCTTAATAAACCTACTTAAACAAAAATAAAAATCTTTTACTTACTTTTATATAGTCCTTAAGCACATAAATAACAGCTCGGCATGTAACTTTGATTGATTCTTTAATAGCAGCAGGAGACATTATGGCAGAAAATTTTAGATCTTCAATATTTCTTCCAGTAGCAAGATAACGTAATGTTACTGCAAGTTTTTCTTCAGGTGTAATACTTTTTCTCATACAAGTATCTTGTTTGGTTATGTATGGTGTTATCATTTGTAGTAAGTCATCGAAACATTTTTGTCCCATCCTGAAGTAGTTTTTATAATCGTCAACTTCAGCAGTTAGTTGGATTTCATTTAGTAGATTCAAATGAGTGTACATTTCTCTTTTGAGTAACCACTGTTTAACCCAGCGCCTTTTTCGAATCCTTTTCTTTAAAGTTAAGGCTAAAACAAGGGACACTACCGCTTTAACTTTATTTATATCCATGGCAACAGGTGTTAACGCGGCGGTTACGATACACGGACTGAAGAAATCATGATTGAACGTGTAATGTTGTGACGCGATCCAGTGATCCGTGATCTCGATCCGAGATCTCGGATCGCGATCTAGATTGACCATGTAATGGGCGCCCTAATTAATGAAACAGGCTGTCGGTGATGGCAGGTGCTCTGCACGGCGCTATCCCGCACCACACACATGCAGTGCAATTGTTTCTTTCTAACACAAACACACAAAAGGATATATTGCCTCTCTAGGCGATAATCAAAACAGGAAAGAAAAGGACACAATAATGTTCATTATTTTCAACTAAGCCTTTTAGCAACTGTGCATTTTAGCAAATGAGAATGAATTATGTTAACAATCTGTCTGTGTATTTTCATGAAATAAAAGCTTGGCTAAAAGGTCCCACCAACCAGGTCATTAAAATATTGAAAAAAGGAAAAAAAAACAAAGTTATGTCAGTGCAGGTGCACTGACAATGTGTCAGTAGTTTCACTTTCATGTCAGATTTCTAATCACAAGGTTTTAAACGAGTATACCTATAGTAGTAATAGATTCACAAGGATTGATACGATTGCACTATATAGATTTAGCCTTTTTAATTTATTCTGTACATATTGTAAATCTATATAAAGTTCTGTTGTGCAAAATTAAGGTATTATGACGCTTAAAATGAATTTTAATGTTTCGTATCTATTTTTTGTTATAGCTTCTGTGATTGCATTTGAAGACGTTCACCTGATGCAGCAGAATATGGGTAGATAAACAAATAGATAACCGGCATTTTATACGTAATCGTACTAATTTCACTGGACTGCAGAACGTTTTGTTGTTATTTCAGGGAATATTCTGTGCCGCAATTGTGGCAGCGACGTTACTTCAAGTGGCTCTCTAATTTCGAAATCAAGTCCAAAAGCTCAATATTCTTTCAATGATACTTTGTTTTATAAAGACGACGTGCTAGTGCAGGTGTTTGCCACTGATGTGTTTTTCCATTATCCCTTGATATCATTAACATATTCTACTTGTGTTCCAACTGGGGAGGTAATATTATTTTATTTATTTATTAGAAAATATTTGTCTCATATCATGATAATAAGATGGCTATAACATAATAAATTCTTTGCAGTGGGAGGAAAGTACATCTTGGTTTCCTGGTTATTTTTGGAAGCCATGTGTATGTCCAGATTGTGGAGCATATATTGGATTTGTCTTTGAACCTATCAACCCTAGTTTGGTAGAGCCATCTAAAACATTTTATGGTCTCATCCTAACAAGTCTAATCAGCGAACATTGTAAATATAATTAGTATTCTTGGGTTTTTGGAATTGATTTGTGGGTTAGGTTGTTTTGTGTGTCTAGTTCCATTGTATATTGTTTGATATATTGTGTTGTCCATTGCAACAATGGTTTTTTGTTCATAAATTGAAATGGTGTGAGTAACCTCATCTTCATAAAATATTTCCCAATTCATCTCAATCAATAGGTATGTTTATTATTAGTCTCCGTCAGGATGAACGGTCACTAGGCATATTTAACTTTGAATTTATTCCCAAGAATTGCTTCCCTATTGCTGCTATTTGCTTCATATTCTCAAACAATTGCTTCCATCGTATTCTAGAAGAAAAAAATTATTAAGGGTGACCGTTCATTCTGATGTCGGGATGGCCGGTCACCGAGTCATAGATGATAAATAGAATTATTGAAATTTACAGTGGCCATTAATAACTTCCTGTTTGCTTCTCTCAATGTTTTACAACGATAATACTGTAACTATTACGGCAATAAAGATATCGACAAAAGTGTTGTTTATCAACATTTTTAGTGCCTGACAAAAAAACAAAAGCAAAACTCTTATTTAACATTGCAGTTATGCTTGAGTAGGCGATAAATCTATCGTATTGTACCGGTGGCCTACAGCTAACTATTATGTTATTATTTTTTTAATATTATCTATTTATATATGTAAACATATTTAAATCCCAAACAATATTATAAATGCGAAAGTAAGTTTGTTACCTTTTCATGCCTGAACCACTGAACCGATCATTCTGAAATTTTGCATATACGTCGTCAGGGGTACAGAAACGGACATAGGAAAACGGAAATCATCCCGAAAAAAAAAGTACTGTTCCTGAGGAAAACAACGATAACGTTCTTATGATAATAGATGGCGCCACGTGTCTTTCGAATCATGATTGATTTATATTATTACAAGCTCTATAATTGAAAATATAATATTATCATTATAGTTCCTAAAATAGTTATTATAATAATATACCTATAATATCTTCTAATATATAAAATTTTCGTGTCTCTGTGTTTGTAACAAAAGTCCTCCGAAACGGCTTGACCGATTCATATGAAATTTTGTGTGTATAGTAGTAGGTCTGAGAATAGGTCGTAAAGTATATTTCATGTCGATATTCCCACGGGATTGAGACTTACGCGGGTCAAACCGCGGGGCGCAGCTAGCTGAAATTTGGAATGAAATTTGCCACAAAAAGTACTAGGCTTGCATGAGTATTATTTGTATTTTGTAAACTTAGTATATAAAATTAACTGAAATTTGGAATGAAATTTGGCAGTAGGGTAGGGTCAATGACTATGGGCGATTCTCTGTAAGCTCGTAATCGGCTGTCCCGACCGATTTTTTCAAAAAGTAATTAAATTATTTAAAACAAAATCACTTGTAATGAAACTTTTACCCCGAAACTTTACGGGCCCATTGTTTTGAGAACTATAACTATTTTAAGTTTTTTTCTAGACGTGATAGAAGCTCTAAAAACACAGTCCCCTGGCTGTCCCCATCACTTTATTTCCACCTAGAATTGAGGTTTACGAAGAAGTTATTGAAACTAAATACATTTGGCAGTTAATATCATACAGTAAAATAATTAAATTATATTATTGTCGTAAAACAAGGTCAGTATACCTATTTTATTTATTTAGTCAAGTTCTGCAAACTTTGTCCCCAGAATTTCTAGACAGTCCCCTGCCAAAAAAATTATGTCATAATAAAAAAATACTGTAATGTTTACTAACGTTTTTTTGAGTGAGACGAAACGCAATTGTTGTGAAGTTGGCAACCATGCCGAATGCGGCGGCAAGACGCTATTTTGTTTAGTGTCAGAGCGTCATTTGTGAGGTGAACCCGCGATTGGACTGCTACCATACACAGTCCTCTGGTAAGTAATCATATTTATGTTTATTACTTTAATGAACTCTATATTTAATTTATTGGTTTGTTATTTATGTCTAAATTGATTGGTAGGTTCTTAAATAACTATTTTACATCAGTTTTGTAAACATTGTGAAATTTAACCGAAATACACAGTACCCTGGCAACAGTCCTCTGCCTGAAAATGCAGCAGGGGACTGTTCTACACAACAGGGGACTGTGCATTTTGTGTACTGGTTATTATTTTTATGTATTGTTTGTGTAAATTTATCCGCTAGTCTGTTTTATTAATGTAAGAATCATCAAAGTATCATTGCTTCACATTAATTCCTTTATAAACTTAAATGATTTTACACAGGCTGATCAAACTCCATGATATGGCTCCTAAAAAGAAAAAGTTATCAAGAGAGGAATTGCTACAGAAAAAGAGAGAAGCAGAGAAACTACGATACCAAAGTAGAAAAAATGACCCTCAAAAGAGAAAAGAAATGAGAGAAAAGGAGAAGTTGAAATACCAAAAGAAGAAAGAAAAAGATTTACGGAAGTTAGTAAAGAATACACCTCGTGAGCACAGAGCTGCCTTAAAGAAGTGGAAAGAACATTGTACCGTATACCGAGTCAAAAGACTAAGACTGAAAAGCATCACTAACACTTTTTTACGGGAAAATACGCCGTTATCAGATCCAGAAGTAGACACTCCGCCTTCAAGACCTTCCACTCCAGTTCCAGTTCAAATATCTCCAGCTCCAAGCCCAGCCGTTTCCAGTACTAGTCTACAGCAAAGAAAAAAAGAAGCCACAAAGAGACGAAAGAAGTTTAAGTTTAACAGGGGAAAAAATGAAAAGATCGCACGTTTAGAGAAAAACATTGAGAAGTACAAAAAAAGATTAGTGAGATTCGTAAGTAAAAACAAAAAGAACGTCGAAGATACACAAAGATAGTGCAAAAGAACAGCTGATTTTGTTGTTAATTCTGGAGGCGACGTCAACAATATTGATCAGTTTGTTAAAGTAATCCAAGAGCGATGCCTTATCATCACATGCATCGCAATTGACGGTAAAGAAATCAATGATCGATAAAGTTGAAGAGGAAGCGTCCGACCAGAAGAGTTTTAAAGGCACTTTAGATGTGCATCAGGTCGCAGGTGTTTACTCCAGCTACTTCCTCGGCCTTCCAACTAAATGTAAAATACTTACAATGAAAAGTCTCAGCTGCTTTTGCAACAGCGGATCTTGTGAGCACTATAAGATTGGCAGTATCAACTTTGCTCTAAAACCTAGATGGACAGTAGAAGATAATATTTACAGAGTCCGAACCGGAAGATCTTGAATCTGCTGAACGTGAATTGACACTTACACCAAACAAGTCCTCTCAAAGATTGGATGATGATATAGCAGGAACGAGTGGCATTCGGAATTCATGTTACAATACTGGAGATTACGTTCTTGTGAAATTTCCAGCTAAAAATGTAGAAAATCGTTATGCTGCCGTAATTAATGAGATTGATGACGATGAAAACGACTTGCATGTTACTTTCCTCAAGATTTGTGACCAAAAAGTGCAGACCTTTAAAATAGATGATAAGGACATTTCAGACGTGTCATTTGATCAAGTTATCCAAAAGTTGGATAATCCTGACTTGATTGTAAAGGGAAAGAGAATATTTTATAAGTTTTCTACTGAAGTCGATGTTTTCGTGCGCTGTGATGTTTTTTTTTAACCTTAAGTTAATTGTGATTAAACTTTATTATGTGCCTTATTTGATTAAGAAAAACTTATTTTAATAAGTAACTGTATTAATAATAGTAAGTATTTCAATGAATGCTGCTTAAAGCATTTACAGATTGATATTATAATGATAAGACTGTTGATCTCAGTGAGTACATAATGTTTCTAGCGCATAAGGTTAATTTTTGATATGAATGTTTAAAGAAACTTATGTTTTCTATTGATATTTTTTATAGAAACTTTTGTTGATAATTGATGCGCAAATATGCCATAAAAATAATAAATGATTGATTCATGTAAAATTACTTTTTCTAAGTACAACAGTCCTCTGTCTTACTTAACAGTCCCCTGATGCCTCAAACAGTCCCCTGTCATGATTTTTTGGAAAAACGCTAATAACTCGGAACATACGTATAAATTCAGTGGACCTCCTTATCTAACTAAAATAATAGTTAATTTTCTTCGAAATAGAACTCAGTTTTAAGCCAAATGTTAAAAAAAATTGCCAGGACAGCATTTATATGGGACCTGTACGAGCTTACAGAGAAATGCCCCTATATAGCCTGTTGACTGCTCATGCAGGCGACATTCTGATCAGATCCAGCCTGTCCCACCTTGCTGTCCTCCCCCCAGCGACGCCCTAAGCCGAGGTCCGTACCCCACAGGGGGTGCCCTTAGCGTGCAGTCGCTTAGTAATGTAAGTTATTCGCCCCTGGCTGGAGGCTTTGAGTCCGCTTAAGGCAGCCACAGGAAAGTCCGGTTGAGTAGTCACGACCTCTCAAGGTCAACGACGAGATGCCATACAAAAAAAAAAACATGCAGGTGACTCAGGCTCACGACAATTAAATGAAATTGCACTTCTATTAGATGACGATATGAGTGGCCATTTTAGTTTTGGCCAGTTATTGGATCTCTGCACACGCTGTTATTTTGATACCTTTTAAAACATTTCTGCATAAATAAAACCAATTATGAGTTCCTGTTCAATTAAGTGGTGTGGGAAATCGTTTAGAACATCCAGCTATAAAAAAGATGGCAAAACGTTTTATCGGTAAGTTAAATATATTTATAATTATGGATAATTGCAGGGCTCAAGCTAAACTGGTTGTTTACGTAAAATGTCACAAAATGTACACCGCGTTGATGTCTTTTTGAAAAGTCCCTTTCTCACTAGGGTATTGTCAATATGTCTGTCCCTTTCTATCTGTACTAATAGCTGTAGTGTTGTGACAACTTCAAAACGGAGTTGATATTGACGATGAAAATGATAGATGTTTCTTAATGGTAAAAAAGTAATATTACATAATGTTTATATTTTAGATTTCCAAATATTCCGGAACTGAAAGAAAAGCGGATTAATGCATTAGGGCGTTCACAGGGAAAATTGGTTTCCAAAAAAATATAGCGTAACTTGTTCAAGGCATTTTACAGCTGATAATTTCTGTACTTTAAACAGACAGTGTCCCCTGAGTTTGTTTTGACATTCCTTATCAGAGTAGTCAGAAGAAAATATGTCGACTCCAGTTAGTTTGAATAATGACGTCTAAAAGTGATTTTTAAATCATAATTACACAATAAATTATTTGAATTTAATTTATGAGAATTTATTGTTCTTAAAATGTAGAATTAATAGACGTCGATTTTATCGATATTATTGTTGCAAAAATGACTTGTGCATCACACTATGTTTGGAACATTCTTCCTAACATTGTTGCATCAACCAATCGCAACTGCTGTATTTTCTTCGTCCCGGGCCCGCAGTGGTGAGTCGTGTGCCTAGACAAAATCGGTCTATCAGCTCTCAAGTTTGTTTAATTCTCTTTGGGTAGGGTTGATACTTAGAGCTAGCCGTTCGAAGCCGGGATGAAGCTAGTATATATTATATATATATTTAAATGTTATAATACTTTATTATATTATTATATATTATCTTTAAAGGTGTTTCTTACATTTGTATAATTTTTTGCCGAAATACGATAGGCACTTCTTTTTAATAACATTTTAAGGGTGACCATTCAGGTTTTTTTCTTCGCAATTGTTTGAGTATAGGAAGCAAATAGATGCAATAGGGCCGCAATTCTTGGGCATAAATTCAACGTTAAATACGCCTAGTGACCGTTTACCCTGACGGAGACGTTTATTATATTACTAGGCAATTTTAAAACTAAACCATTTCAGAATGTGACTTGCATTAATGTCACAAGTCGTATAAAAATATTTTCAGAAGACTGACGTCCGGTTCATGTTGACATGCATACTTTCAGTCCTTGTTTTACTTACTTGTTTGGATCACTACTACATTTTTACCCAAGTGTGGCAAACACTATTCAACTTCATAATAGGTATAGGAACTAGGTGTCCGTTTATAACCTGCATAAAATGATATTATATAAGTAAATAGAGGTAGATAGGTAATACACGCTCCGCAAGTGACACGTCATAACTTGGCTATTTAGCCTAGTTACGTATCGTCGTCTCTTTTAGACTATGACCTCTTCCCTCGAGTCCTTCTTCCCCGTGCCATCTAATAGTATAAAATTTTGCCGATTTTGAAGATCAAATGTTGAGTAGGTAACCTATCTTCATCTTTTTCCTTATAATCATTGCCTGCTTAGCTCATTGTGGTCTGAAGATTATTTTACATTTTTTGTGTAACTCTTTAAATAACGATCGGGAAAATGATGTCTGTCTGTTTGTTTCTATAACTGTTGCTGGCAGTTCCAAGTGAATGAATTGGGTTTATTACAGCTTCTCCACTAGCTAAAATATATAGTAGAATGTAAAATTAGTCTTTTTTTTTTATTTTCAGTTCTTAATTCCCTGACTGAGTACCCTGCAAATATATCAAATTAAAGATGGCTGCCGATACACTATCAGCTGAAGATAAAGAATTTTTAGCCATATGCGAGGAAGAACTAAAAGATAGATTTACTGAGAAAGATGAAAATTTTATGAAAGTATTTAATGAGTTGCCCTCTACGCCGCCGGTGTTAGAATCATGGTGGGTTCCCAACTCGGGCCGTCGCAACGACCGCCGCAGTGACAGACGGAACCACCCGTACCAGCGGGACGGCAACAGGGACGGGAACAGAGACGGCAACAGGGACGGGAACAGAGACAGGAACTACGACCGGCGCGACAACAGAGGATACAGCGACTACAACAGGGGCTACGACGACAGTGGCTCAGGTTACCGTCCCCGGCACAGACACCAGTACTGATGGCTCTTGGTCAACCAAAATTGTATTTATCTAAATATAAAAATAAAACATTCTCTTTCTCAAAAGAATATATTCTCAATTATTATGGCTTGATTTACATTTTAACAACTTAGAATTACATAATAAATCATCACCGATAAAGTAATGTAGCTACAGCAACCGTAAGATGGAAACCATAACAGAATAAATAAATATTTAAATTCTCACTGCTACTCAACAAGTCTAATGATTATAAATTTATAACAATAATTATGCCGATATAATTTTAAAACCTAAGTTTATCTATTACATTCCTGATGTACACAAACAATAACAACGTCAAAATATTCTGCATGAATAGACGCACGCGCTTTATTCTCTCCTTCATTAACAGCTGGGACACATTTTGGTACTTGTACTTTCTACCATCGATATACACAAAAGTTATTTCGCGTGGCCTTCACAAAAATATATGTTATATCTCTTCTAATCTCACATATGAATATGTTTTATATACAGTAGATATATGAAACAACAAAAGACGACGCCATTATACTGGCCCTAGCGGTAGATAGATGCGCGGCGCGGCGCGCGGCGACTCCAGCGCACGCGCTTACACAGGACAAATAAATAAATAATGTTATACGACCAGATAGATCTGAGTAACATCATGCTAACGATTACTAAGCACAATGACGATTACATTCATCAAGCATTCTAAGATAACTATTTAAGATTTTTTTTTACTATTTAATTAATAATATTCATTTAATGGCTACTCATCTCTGTACTGAAGCGTCACATCACAAAAATAATCTATGGTTTATTGAAAACTATGTTGATTGCGTGTTCGTATTCTGTGGACTATCGTAAACATTCTTATAAATGTGTGACATGAATGAAGATATGTTAGATATTCACTAAACTCCCGATCAGCATATTGTGATAATGTTAATGTAATTAATCAGTGACAACGCTTCAATATGTAACGCCCAAAAATGCAACCATAATAATCAAATCACAGTACAAGTGTAACATAAGTATGCTCACTAACTTAATATTATTATGACTCAATACAATCAGACACAACATAACACAAAATCTACACAAATTATTAATAAATAAAATAATTATACTGACAGTGTCACCGACCCTTGCGCGGGCTACACATGAGTGGCTCGAGGCTCTCGTTACTTTGGCAAGAATCCTTCCAGCTTCCGCCTTCTGCCAAATACGACCGAGCTACCTCAAACTATTAGTCATGAATGAACCAGAATCACTTTCATAAAATTAATGTGTTACATTGCTAGGTACTGGACACGCCAATAAGTCGACCTCTAAACATATAGGTAATGATTGATTCGTTAATATATATAAAGTTCTACATAACATACAGATTTTATAGTTACAAATATGCTTTTAATTTCCTTAACAACAATGCACAATATTAATTGTATGAATTGACACGTAATAATTATCGGCCTGTCCGCGGCACGGCGGCCCGGAGCGCCGGCACGTCGCAGATCCGTCCTGCTGGAGCCCGCAGCGTGCGGCCAGCTCTGTCCGACTCCGGAACTTCCAACTTACATACAAATGACAATTGACTAGGATTAATGCACTTGCTCAGTAGAGGTCGCGGGCGGGCGCCCGCGCCCGAGCGGCGGCACTCGTATCCGAACACGCCTCTAAATTCGGAGAGGATGAAAACATTGGTCAGGTTTCAGTACATTTGACTAGAAATGCGCGTAGACGTTAATAATATTGTCTCCATGTCGGCCGATCGATGTTGATCCGCGCCGCTACGTTTCGAGTCACAATGCGAGTACAAAATCGTTTTCAGACTCATCGGTACTAAAGTCGAAAAGACTGACTTGTAAAAGTGTCAAATCTTCGTAGCAAATTTCATAAGATAATCTAAAGCTTATTTTTGATTTGAAAGTAGAGTAGTGGCCGGCGCGTGCGGCGAGTCCGGGGGCGGGGGGCGGGGGCGAGGGGCGGGTGGCGGGGCGGGGGGCGCTCAGATGAAGGTCCAGCACTCCATGATCTTGACGATGAAGTCCTCGCGCGTGGTGAGCGGCTCGTTGCCGTACGTCATGCAGCGCTGTGTGCGGCCCAGGTACAGGTCGCCGTCCAGCCACAGGCCGAACTTGCCGCTGAAAGTTGGACAACCACATTAGTATATCGATACGATATTCTTTTATCTTTGCGAACATGAACCGGTTTTCAGGTGGGTGAAAAAGTGTTCATCCATGTGGCTATATGTATACTGCTACAAGTACTTCGGGCGCTCTTATATCTTTGATAGGGTGTTGGTAAACATAGTGAAAAGAAAAACTGTTTAGTTAAATATATTGAAAAAACAAGATGGCGTTTGTTCAGATTTTGGCCTCGCACCAAAAGGTGTATGTGCGTCACCACCAGCCATGTAGCGCTGTAACTATGACATTTTATTCTATTTAATTTTAATCTACTAATCGGGCTGTCAAACGAACCAACAGCGGCCTTAACCTTCAAGCTGTAACATTGTATTATTTGCACTTGTAACAACACTTACTCGCCGGCGCCGATGGATATATTGTCGTTGCTGCCGCGAATAAAATACATGTTGTCTCCGGTCCAGCCCCAATACTTGAACTTGGTTTTCATTACTGGTGCTGTTGCTGGTTGATCTGTAATTTCATTACAATTATATGAATAAATTATAAATAAAACGAACTGTGAATAAATAGAAGAGGAAATAATAAGAGGAACTCTGAAAGTGACACCGGTGACTGAAACCTTGTGTGGAAATAGGTTGTTAAGGTATGGGCATGTGATGCGGAGGAATGAGGGAAATGTCGCCCGGAAAGATGTTCGAGTATACATGTGGATGGCTATACGGATAGGGAAAGACCAAAGAAACGATGGATGGATGGAAAAAGACATGTTGGGCTGACCCCAAATACGAGGGGGCGTTTTTAAGTTCGCGGAATGGAGGGTGAGAAGTGAAAATAAAAATACTAAATTATTTTTCTTTTTCAATATATTCACCTGCTACCCTTATACATTTTTCAGATCTTTCAATTAGCTTATGTATACTTTCATAAAAAAATGTTTTGTCTTTGTCCGAAAAATAAGCTGAAACCGCGTCCTTCACTTCTTCATCAGTTGAAAATTTCTTCCCACGAAGTTCTTTTTTCAGTTTTGGGAAGAGGTAATAATCACTGGGAGCCAGGTCTGGGCTGTAGGGTGGATGGTCTAAAATATCGAAGCCCACCTTATGCAGGGCAGCCAACGCAACACGGCTCTTGTGAACAGGCGCGTTGTCGTGAAGAAGAAGGACACCTTTGGTCAATTTGCATCTCCTTTTTTCTATAATGCTTTCTTTCAACCTCTCGAGGATAGAAGCATAGTATTCTCCGGTTATAGAAACGCCTTTATCTTTATAATCGGTCAACAGGATCCCTTCTGAATCCCAAAACACTGTTGCCATGATTTTTCCAGCCGATTGTGAAACTTTAAACTTCTTGGGTGGCGGTGTGCCTTTTTTGTGCCACTGCATAGAGTCCTGTTTCGACTCAGGTTCATAATGATGAACCCAATTTTCATTTCTAGTAACAATTCGACTTAATAGTCCATCCTTATCTTCGTTACAGAGGTCCAAAAACGTGCGAGAACACTCCACGCGGTGTTGTTTTTGAGGCGGCGTGAGCATTCTTGGCACCCATCTTGCACTGACCTTTGTCATGCCAAGATGATCGTATAGAATTTCGAAAATTGTCTAACTCAAACTCAAAGCATTTATTTCAAATAAACCAATTACAGGCACTTTTGAATTGTCAAGGGTTCGGTCAGTCAGTCAGTCAGAAAGATGAAGCTAGTTGCCCATTCCAAAGCGTAGTAGTTACCTATGGAGAAGAACGGGCAAGAAACTCCGATATGTCGTATACGATACTCCAACCATTTCTGCAAACTGTGTCTTCTTTAGTCTGGCATCTTCCAATATTATTTTTTCGACTTTTTTAATGATTTCCGGAGTAGTACCTCGATCGATCGTCCGCGCCGTGGGTCGTCTTCAAGTGAGGTCCTGCCTTGTTTAAAGAGACTGTCCCACTTGTAAACCATGGTTTTACCCGGGCAAGAGTCCCCGTAAACGGATTCCATCTCTTCCAGTATATTTTGAACTGACTTTCCTTGCTTGGTAAGGAAGTTTATTACGGCACGGTACTCGATTTTTCCCATAATTCACACTTTCTTCTCGATTGAGTTGTTTGCTTGACGATAGTTCAAAGACTAATGACCCATTTTTTTTTTTTTATTGTTATTGTTTTTTTTTGATATGGCATCTCGTAGTTGACCTTGAGAGGTCGTGACTACTTAACCGGACTTTCCTGTGGCTGCCTTAAGCGAACTCAAAGCCTCCAGCCAGGGGCGAATTTCTTATAATACTAAGCGACTGCACGCTAAGGGCACCCCCTGTGGGGTACGGACCTCGGCTTAGGGCGTCGCTGGGGGGAGGACAGCAAGGTGGGACAGGCTGGATCTGATCAGTATTATTATTAATCGGGGAATTTAAAACTACAGGCTCAGCTGCGGCGCGGGTTGGCGCTTCGTCGAGCAAGGGTCGGGGGGGACAGTTACGTCGGGGTTTACGCGAGGGACCTCGGCGGCGAGGTCGGAACGTAGGTCGGTGTGTTTTGTGCACTGTACTCGTGGCCCTACTGCTTTCCTGGAGGAGGGTAATGGGGTCATCGGGGTCGGTGAGAGTATGCCTTGGACGGCGAATAGAGCTAATGGTGGAGGGCCTATAACTGGCGGCCTGCACAACCAGAGGGTTGCGGTGGGTGGCGGCGGAGTCGAAGAAGCGCTTCGTGATGCGCTTCATGAATTGCGTGATGGTGGGGATTTTAAGATCGACATGGAGGATCTCGTTTCGGACGAACCAGGGGGCTCCCGCTGCCTTTTGGAGGAAACGGTTTTGGAGGCACTGCATCCTGTGGATGTGGTGGGGCCTAGCATGTGCGAAGACTGCACAGGCATATGTCATGATGGGACGGATGCGCGCTGTGTAAATACGCAATTTGCCCAATTGGGGACAATTTGCTGCGCGCATTTAGGACGGAGTGTAGTCTACCGAGAGCGAAAGCGGCACGCGAACGCACCTGCTTAATGTGCTCTGAGAACGAGAGATGGTGGTCAAGGGTCACGCCTAGGTATTTGGCTCGCTTCTCCCAAGGGATAGGCTTGCCGAACGTGGTGAGCGGTCGGGGGGGAGAGAGGTTTCTACGCGGTTTGGTGAAAAGAACCGCCTGAATTTTGTCGGGATGGACTAACCCGGTGTAGTAGATGGCCGTGTCGTCTGCGAACAGAGCCAACTGCGCCTTTCTACTTTTCGGGATGTCGCTGGTGAAGAGAAGATCTAATTAAGATAAAACCTGGTATTTATACTAATACTGAGTGGCTGAAGTTGTGGCCATCCCGATTATGACCTATTGTTATCCCCTCCCCCCATTCCGCGAACTTAAAAATGCACCCTCGTACATTAGGATAAGGGCAGGGGAATAATGATGAGGATTGTGCTAATAAAGGTGCGGTCTTTGCGCATTGGCAACCCTGTGAGTTTCGATTTCAGTTCGAAAGTCACCCACCCTTTCTCTTACTTTTATCGGCCCACAGAATTCGCTATGTGAAAATACTGATTAAAGAGACCACAAAAAAATCGGAGCAAGTTCCGACTCTTGTCAATTAGATCCGATTTTTGTCGATGCTTATCAAAGGAAAAGATAGAACAAACGAGAAAATACGTGGTAAAGCTGAACACAATCAAAAGTCGACGGCGTAAAATCGACTGACACCGATTCTTACTATTCAGCTTTTTAACACAGTATCTTACCTTCTTTTTCATCCTTATTGCCTTCGTCTTTAGGGTCTTTATCCTTGACGCCCTCAATGGCGGCGTGCGATTGGCGCCGCGCCTCCTCGCCGCTGCATTGGAACGAGTACAGCAGCGACTCGCCCGTGCCGTAGAAGTGCTCTGAAGGGTGCAGGGCAGTCGATGTCAGAGCTCCGAACACCTGAAAGACGTGAATGTTTTTATTATCCATGGTAGACATTTTTGGACGTTAAGAAAAAAAGGCCCGGCTGTCATTTGTACATCTTTGACAGTCGTTAAGGGAAGTCAGAAGCCAGAAAATCTGACAACCTGTCTCATCAACTGGTATCGTAATAAATACCCAGTTATTGGGTTGTGGAGGTCAGGTGGACAGTCGCTCCATGTAAAAACTGGTATTCACTGATTCCTGTAACACAGGTTTCAACCTAGCGCAGGAGTAGGATTTCCATAAAAAAATGTATGAAGCTAGTTGCCCATTCCAAAGCGAGTAGGTACCTATGGAGAACGGGCAAGAAACTCGATGGACACTCTTTTAAATTATATTGTTACATAAAGATTAGTATAAATAATGTTGAATTTATAACTGTCAGGACGATGTAAAAAAAAACGCGTCCATAGTAGCAAAAAAACAAAAAAAAAACAATTTAAAAATAAAATAATTAAAAATAAGCCGGCAGCTACGAGGTGACCAGTCCCAACTGACGGCGCCGGTTCACGAACATGACGTATGGATCAGCACCATTCAGCTCAACCATTTTGAAGGGAGCTAAATGATCCAACACACGCGCCACCATCAGTGAGACATCTGAGTGCGCATTACATACTCTCAGCCCCCAGGGCCCATACAAGTCAATGAAAGACATATTAACCGGTAAATGGTAGCTCTATTATACATAATACTCATACCTGTGCAATGCAATTATATAATACGAAGTAGATTGAATTTATACAATGCAAAGATATTCGTACAATGTTCAGCAGCTCCAACAGTATTTTCAAAAGTTAATTAATCAATTGGTTGTGGAGCAGGACCAGCATCGAGCCAAGCATTTTTATCAGCGATGCAATCCCCCAACTTATAATATGCCTATGCCTGCCTGCATAGTGTGCGTTTTATACAAGATTTGAATTTCATCTCATTCAGTTGAAGTATGTGGGGTGGAATTTTATTGTAACATTTTAAACGGTACCCCATGAAAGATGAGTCTACTTTAGCCAGTCTGAAACCTGGTTGAGCTAATAGTTCCCTTTTTCTAGTACTATAATTATGTCTTTCACCTCTTTTACTAAAAATATGTAATTTTTTTCTTACGTACATGATGTTTTCATAGATATATTGACAAGGCACCGTCATGATGTTAATGTCCCTAAACCGGTCCCTTAGAAAAACGCGCCTGCGGAGATTATATATGGCTCTGATAGCTCTTTTCTGCAGAATAAAAAATGACTCGATGTCTGCAGCCCCGCCAAAGTCCCCCCCCCCGCCCCCAAAGTAAAATACCGTAAAACATGATACTATGAAAGTAACTAAAATAGTAGATACCGCGAGGCTAAGTCTAGCCTCGCGGTATCTACATCATGTAAATTGACGGATTTTTTAGACAGCATATGCCGCTGAACTTAGCCGTCCTGCAAGAGATGTTAATTAAGGACCCCATTGTAGCCTTGAGTCGAGCGTGATCCCCAGAAAAACAAGTTTTATCGACGAATTCTAGTCTCTCTTGATTCAACACTATCGCATAATCACTACTTTTGACATTTGGTCAAGAAAATCTAATGCACTTAGTTTTTTCCCCATTTAATACTAAACCATTGGCAGTGGACCAATTTTGAACCTGCAATAGGGCGTTATTTACGTCGTCAACATTTGTAGCACGTCTATCTACCTTAAAAATAAAAGAAGTATCGTCAGGAAATAACACCATTTGTGGTTGATTATTTAATAAATGGAGTAGATCATTAATATACACTAAAAAGAGGAAAGGACCCAAATTCGAGCCTTGTGGAACACCCATTTTTACATTTAAACCGAGTGAATCGATAGCATTAATTTGTACTTGCTGTTGTCTATCATTTAAATAAGATTTTACTAAACTGAGCGCATGTTTTCCAAGTCCGTAATGCTCAAGTTTCAAGAGTAAGGATTCGTGGTCGACGTAATCAAATGCCTTGGAGAGGTCACAAAAGATTCCTATGGCGTCTTGCGCTTCTTCCTACGCGTTAAAAATGTGTCTTAAGGTTACACCGGCGTCGGTCGTACAACGTCCTTTAGTGAAACCATACTGTTGATCGTGAAGGATTTTATTCGTGTTAAAATTATTGAGCATTTGATTAAGCATTACCTCCTTTCCCCCCTAATCCATCCAAAGGTTGTCTTTAAAAGATCGCTTTTAGCGATAAGACCGCCCATTGTGTCACCCTATGTCAAATTTCAACATTTATAGCTGTAATTTTTATGGTGCCCATAATAAAGAGTATTCTATCTATCTATCTACCTTTTCAAACACCTTGCTGCAAACCGGCAACACTGATACGGGTCTATAATTATTGGTGTCTTTACTGTCCCCGGATTTGAAGTGGTGTTACCTTACTGTATTTCATTAAATCCGGGAAGACTCCTTGATCCACACTCAAATTAAATATTAAGGCTAAATAGGGCGCTATAGTCTCAATTATAGAGGTACAAACTTTAATGGACATTCCCCAAAGATCTTCAGACAATTTGATCTTGATTTGCTTAAAAGCTTTTATTACTATTATGGGATTAATATGCTTAAAGTTAAATTCAATTGTGCAAGCTGAAACGTTTTCCCTTACTAAATCAAAAGCGAGCAAGGGCAATAAATTTAAGGTTTCAGTAGTTTTAAGCGGGATACTGGTAAGAAAATGTACAAAATCTTGAGCAACTTCTTTGCTATCGCCAATGAGACCACATGACGTCTGTGTGTAATCAGATTCATGCTTTTTATTCCTATTCATTTAATTATTGATAATTTTCCAAGCGCTGGTTTTTATTTAGAAATAGTAAAGTTAATTTAGTAGGAAGTAAATAGTGATTATGTGGTCTTAGGTCAGGCCTTAGGCGTTATTGTCATTATTTGCACGGGACCAAATATGAGTGTACAATACAGTATATTCCTCTGGCTATCTTTTCGGGAACATAGGCGTGATTTTATATTGTTTTTGTTATCTTAACATCGATCCGTTTCTAAATAACGTTGATAATTGCAAAACACAAATATTTTGATTATAACGGTCATATGTATACAGTTCTTATACAGTATGTCCCTGGATAAAGTGCACAAACGAAAATGGGTGAAACTAGACCATAATTAATCGACAAAAAAATTATAAAAAATTCGTAATAATTATTATCGACTTTTTTACTTTTTTACTGCCTATTAAAGACGCCTGTATTGAAAATGTAATAACTTTTTATTAGTTGAGGGAATTTCGTTAAAATAAAAAAAATAATGTTGGCTGATTGATGCTGCATAGTAAATACAAAGAAACCCCTTAAAATACAGCCATCATGTAAAAAAATACGTTTCTTTGTTTTTTTTTTTATTTTTGTCTAAAGTTTTCAATGAATTTCGATTAAAAAAAACAATTTTTTTGGCGATGAATAATGGTCTAGTTTCACCCATTTTCGTTTGTGCACTTTATCCAGGGACACACTGTATAATGTTTGTTTCGATTCGGTAGTTAAACTGTTAACCCGGAGCCGATCAAATAATAAATACTTGTTTATATTATGTGAAGTACTGTACGACGTGTACCGTTGTGCTATTTTAATCGTACCTAATCTGCCTATGAGCAAAAAAAAATTATGTTGAACGAGTAAGCCCTTAAATCCCCTATTGAGATAATATTGTTCACGGGGGATAGCTGTCTTCGGTGTTATCGTAATGAATGAGTCAACAATTCGATGCAAGTTCAAGTAGTCTGCATTTTATCAAAAACAGTTTACGTTTTACCTGTTTGTTATCGTCAATTTGTTAGACGAAACAGTAGTTTGATTATTTTCGTTGAAAAACCTCATTAATCTTAGTCATGCCTTGCTTAGTCATGACCAGATGTTTTCTAGATCGGCTTACCAACCTGGAAGGTAGAATGGGGCTTATTTATTAGAATTTTATGCAACGAACAATTTTATAACACACAGGCAGACCTAATGACTTTACTTTTAGAAATATTTAAAACACGTTGAAACAAATTCGCCTAGTTCTTGTGTAACATTTCATGTTACATTGAATACGAGCACCGATGCAAAATAGTTCGTCTAGTATGGAAAGTAGTGCAAAGCGTAAAATATATAAAGTAAATATTGGAAAAATAATTAAGAACGTTTAATAAAAAGTAAACCACAATTTGAGGAACATTTTAAAGTTTATTTTAACATAACTGAAATTCTTTCATGACTTTACATAAAATAAAAAATTTTAAAAAATATTCTAAAAACATAACGCAAAACTATTCGTCTACCCTTGTCACTCACGCAAAATAGTTCGTCTACCACTTAGTTGTGTCGCCTTTGCTCTCAATGACAGCTTTAATGCGAAGAGGCATGGTCGCAACCAACGCTGCACACTCCTCAGGCGTAATTGACTCCCAGACAGCCAAGAGTTTAGCCTTTAAGTCTCTCTTAGATCTTGATGGATTTTTACGGAGAACTTTTTTCATTTTCCACCATAGGGTTTCCATCGGCGACAAGTCCGGGCTGTTAGATGGCCATTCGATTGTAGGGATGCTTTTACGCCAGTAGCCACGTCTTTGTTGTCCTTGCAGTATGGCAGGATGCACCATCCTGTTGAAAAATGAAGGAATCTTGATGCTTAAGTGACGGAATAGATGGCAGTAAATTCTCTTCCCAAAAGGTTTTGATGCCTTGCAGCATTGATAGAACCATCCACAAACTGCAAACCACACCAAAACCAACACCTTATGCAGACATGCAGCCCCATATCATAAGAGACGCCGTCAACAATCAGTATGAAATGCCTCATTTTTGTTCCGAATCACTATTTTCCTTTCATCGCCGACTGTCACTTCAAATTTGGACTCGTCACTCCAAATGATACTATGCCACTGATCGGAAGTCCAATTTAAATGATCACGAGCAAACTTCAACCTCTTTTTCTTTTGTACAGCAGTTAACAGTGGTTTCTCCTTAGCGCTGTAACCCCCATTGTTATTTGAAAATTATAAAAAAAACTGAAATTTTCAGAATTTATACTGTCTCACTTGACAAATGACACAGAATTACTTTTCAAATTTAAATTATGCAACATAATTGTACAAAGAAGGAATAATCTTATTGAACTCACCGATAGACGGACTCTTTTGCATCGATTAAAAATTAGACGAACTATTTTGCTTATAACTTTTCGAAATTAAAACAGGATATGTATAAATTTAAAAAGCTTGGTTCATAATTAAAAAATAAGTAACGCGACATGTGATAGTAAAACAGCTTAATATTTTATATAGATATACAAAAATAAAGAAGTTAGAAAAAATCTCCCAGAGAAAATTTCACACTAGACGAACTATTTTGCATCAGGGCTCGTAATGTTCAGTACAGATTGGTGAAACGTAGCATGAAATGTAACACAAATGAGCCGTCCAATTTTATGTAATGCAACATGAAATGTAACACAATAACTATTAGTCCAGTCATATTAGGGTTTTCACCTCGGAATGAGAGATAATAAGAGCCAGGGCCGGATTTAGGGCAAGGCAACAGGAGCACTGGCCCCGGGCCTCCACAAAGAAGGGGCCTCCACAATTAGATTTTTCATTGATTTTTATATGAATAAAATACTTCATTTGTGTCCTTCAAAAAAAAAAGAGTCCACAATCATAACTTCGTAAGGTACCTTCTTTGAATTGTTTTTTTTTATCTGTTTCACAAATTTTTCGGGGCCTCCACTTCTTGGTTGCCCCAGGGCCGCCACAACTTTAAATCCGTCCCTGATAAGAGCCCGCAGCGCTAAACCATACTCACTGTAATGCAAGGTCAACCGTGAATCTCAGTGAATAATACCTTGTATAAAGTTATTTATTATGAAAATTGTAGAGCATAAAATAATGTTAACATCATTGGGGCTATAGAAACCGAGATCATCGCGAAAAACTTATTTTTGTGACCATTGATCTTGAATAACTTACGGCGCAGACACGAGATTTAATGACACTTAGTACACCAATATAAGGTGTGTGTATACGAGTTTACAGCTTATTATCCCTCATTCCGAGGTTGACCCCTTTCTTTTGCTTAAGTGACTATATGCGAATTTGTTTCTAATGTCTGTTACATTTATTCGTTCACTGACAGACGAGAACTGCCGGGTCTGGAAGCATCAAATTTTGCACAAAAAGTTAATTTTATAGCAATGCACTAAGATTTTTGAAAATTAATTTCCTAAAGGGGTTAAAAGTTTGTTTGGAAGTTCGTGATTTGTACCGATGGGAAATTCAATCTGTCACACGGTTTCAAACGGCACGATTTATGTACTATATTTATGCACCCGATTTCCCTGAACTATAATCAACTAAGTATTTCAGTGTGTTGTATTGTGTGAACGATTGTATTGTGTTTTCTATACGCAATCTGCCTAGTCTTCTGCTCAATCTTCCAGTCTCACCGGATGCAACTGAATACCAGTATTTTACATGGAGTTACTGCCTACCTGATCTCAACAAACCCGTTACTGGGTATCACGATACCCCTTGGTAGACTGGTTGCCACTTTCGTGCTTCTGACAACCCCTAACGACTGTCAAAGATCCACAAATGACAGCCGAGACCAACGGCTTAACGTGCTTTCCGGGGCACGGAGGAGTCTCGGTATGTAAAGATGGACACCCATCCACGGACCAACCCCGGCAAGCGTAGCTTAACCTGATGGATCGACCCGTGCGGCTGTTATTACTTAGCCACGAGCTCCTCTGTGTTTTATATGCCGCAAAACGTTTATTTCATTTCATTCACCCTACAAACTTAACAGAAACTGTGGTGCAAGCGGGCCTAAAAGTAGTGGACGCTATGGTACTGTGTAGTGTTGTAAGTACTCACGTTGTTATCCGTGTCTTGTATGACGAGCAGCACGGGGCTGTCGACGCGCTGCATCTTGCGGTACATGGAGGCCAGCGAGAAGCCGTGCTGGCTCGTGCTGAACGCCAGCGACCACATGTAGCCCTGCGCACGTGCCGGCAGCACCGCACATAGCTTCTCTCTGAAATATAGCCACGTTATGGTCAACAACTAAAGAAGCAACATCCAGAAAATGTCATATCCTGCTTAATAGTTTTTGTACCTTTTTTTTTGTGCCTCTGTACCTATAAAATTAAATAAATAAACAACTTAAATATCGACATTTCATTGGAAGCGTGATATTAAACTCGCATTAAGTAGGTACACACGGTTATATATCAAGTTACATATTTCCAGTATAAGCTGATCCCGCATTTTATAGGACTTCCGTACTGTGAGAGGTCAGCTTATACTGGAAATGTATAGCTTGATCTTGATATTTAGCCGTGTGTACTGAGAGTTATAGCTATCGTATTTTAAAATTATATACGTAGACACTTATTATTTTAGAAACTGTTGTTATAACATAATTGAAAATATACCTTTATTTCAAAAGAAAAATATAACTACAATGTGAAATTATACAATGATTGTTCTAGGTTGGTAACCATTTTTCAGTTATTAGACCAGACCGCTTACATTTTGTACCACACCGTGCCAGTTGCGACAATGGCAAAACAAAAGTTGGTAGTACAGTCGTAAGGCAGTCTCCTATTAACGCCATCGGTGACTAGGGTTGCCAACGCTACTATACAATACTATAACAAATTTATCTAATAGTTAAAAATTGTATAATTTCTTCTTGATGCCGATCGATGACGTCAATAAATTTCACCTTAATATTTAATTAAATTTATTATTTTATTAATTACCTGTGTTCCATGGTGAATATCTCCGAAGTGCCGATGAGTTCGGGCGGAGAGAACTCCATGTCGATGGAGGCGCCCGACGAGTACAGAGCGCGGCGAAGCTCATCGCTCATGGACAACACCTACACAACACACGCAACGTCAGTTTACATACTAACACTAGGTACACGCTAATGACATAATATATACTTGAATTCAGCATCTCAAATAATTATTAAGTTTTGGAAAGTCAATTTCAAACAAAACTACGTTCAAATTCCATTGCAAACCAAAAACTTAAGGACCTTTTTATGGTCAAATGGTCATTTAAAAAATCACCATTAGAATAATAAACAACGCTTAAGTACATAGTTAGTCGAGTAAGTGCCGATGGAATATAAATTATCTGAGATTATGAATTAAAGTATGGGTATAACCGTATATTATAATGCAGTATAATGAAATAACCGGATCAATCATGAAAATGATAGCCCCTCCTTCAGATTGCATAATTAACCGAAAAAGTCCGGTTTACAAAATGTGCTAAATCAACTACTATTTAATGAGGAGATAAGGTGAATGCAAGTGCAGTTCTAACAATAAATTTGTTGTATTATGCAATAAGTAGGAAATTCGATTAATCGATTATGAATTCGCTGTGGGGGCTCATAATTCTGATTCTGTGACAATATGAGGCATGAACTTTTATAATAATTTTTATATCGAAAATGTTTAAAGTCATGCTAAAATTTAATGCGTTTTTAAATGTGATAAAATATTGCAATGATTAGTGAAATGAACAGTGGTTTACAGTGTTGCCACTTTTGGATCTAAAACTTTGTTTCTATTGGAATCTGGTAATAAAAGGTCGTAAAAGGGGCAACACTGAACAATTCCATGGTTCAGTCGACAAGATGCACTAGCAGGTGATGCATTCCCGATCTACAGTTCACATTCAACATTCACAGTGAACAGTGCGAGTTCGTGCGCACTACTTCAGCTAATTACAATAATTATAATACACAAGTAAACAACACAACAGGTGTCCAACGATCCTTTAAAATGTTAACATACACTAGTGTTTTGTCGCTATTTCTTGCAACAATACTATCTACTAATATTGGAATAAAAAATCCTATGAAATTGTGTTTGAAAACCTACTTTTGTAGTTTTTGGAAGAAGGAAATCCTTAGCCGTGGGCATACAAATATTTACAAATACAGAAGTAAGATAGTAAATGCACAAATAGGGGTAGTATCCCTTGCACCAAGACACTACAAACCCCTTTATATTGACTACTTTGCCCCCCCCCCCCTTTATATTTTCCCCTTTATATTGAAAATGTGCATTGGTGTATACCAATGCATATTTTCCGTGAAAATTTCGTTTGCACGACAGCAAAAATAACGCAATGGATGTTGTTCAATTGTCAAAATGAAAGAGATTTTCATTCAATCTTTTTTTTTTTTTCTTTGGCTTCGCACGGTTTGATTCAATCTTTTATGCTATATTAGGGTGCAGTTTCCTGAATGCCTGTTTAGATAATTTTATCAGTTGTCATCAGCTGTCAGGCAATCACAACAGCTTGTATGAGATTTGGCAGGAGATTTCAGAAATTGACGTTTAACTATTTACAAAGTTGTACAATTTATATCAATGAACACTTAGCTACTAAATACGGTATACATAGTTATTCTTATAAAGTGAATTGTTAAACATTAATTAAGTAGCATGAATGCTTCGCACCTACCGGTCACTGGTTGCCAGTGTTTAGTAAACTCAAGATAATTACTCCACACAAGTTTCATTGCAATGTTAATTGGCCAACACAAGTCAAATCACTATGCTAATAACATTTACTTATGTCATAATGAGACTGTTTTCGACTGTGCTACACATAATTATTTAATATCAAAATAAGACAACCGTAGACACTAGTAACAATAAAAACTTGCCAGTGAACTTGGAATTATGTAAATCAGTTTTTTTGGGATTAGAGTAGGTTTAGTTTATAATGTTGGTCGTTTCTCACCTCTCGCATGGAGTGTATGGTCGCGCGCCTGCGAGCGGCGCGTCCTAGTGTTCCCCGGTCGCACACTGAGTGTATAGTCCCTCTTCTTTTCAAGTTTGCATTAAAAACAATCATTTCAATCTTCCGCACCTTCGCGGCTATTATGCGCGCGAGTCGGCGTAAGAGGCGAAACATTTTGTTTTTTTTATCGTTTGGTAATTAAAAATGAACACCTGGTGGTAAATGTTTACTGGGAAACTAGCTACTGCGCGTCGTCAGATTACTTGTTTATATGAAGTGCAACTGTGCACGGTAAGGCTGAATACCTACGGGGGACATGATGGCGTTTTATTTTTGCACTATTCACTTGTCCAAAACGCTTTGCATGTTCTGTGTCATGCAGCTACTGCGAGCGATTGCATGCGCGGCGTTGAATTAACTGTTTCCCGTCGGCATCTTGTGCAAAAAGAAATGTCGTCATAATCTCAATTTATCGCCTTTATCTTAATTTATAAAATATCAACGTGGTACACACGGCTACATATCAAGCTATACATTTCCAGTATTAGCTGATTTCGCAGGATTTCCGTACAATGAGAGGTCAGCTTATACTGGAATGTATAGCTTGATATGTAGTCGTGTGTACACTACTATCTCTGGATTAGAGCTGGGATTACGGATTATTTACTATAGCAGCTAATCGGCAATAAATATGTGCTGATAACATTTTAGCTGGGGGATACGCAGAGCCGTAACTTTCGCTTAAGTGGCCCGGGGCAGGACAAAAATGGTAGGAATGGAACAATAAATACTTTTTAACAAAGCGGATCAAATCTGAGACAAAGCTCAAAACTGTGACACTGACAGGTCGTCTATCCCGACGGAGGCTGCTAGATAACATAAAGACAGTTCTCAATTGCAGAGCTGCACAGCTAATACGCGCGAAATTCAAATGGATGAGACACGAAATAAAAAAATAATAAGTAATTCAAATAACTGTAAAATGGTCTTGAATTTTTTGACGGTGCTTTCTCGTAGAACGGGTGCCATTTTTTTCTGTGCCATTTTTTTTCTGAAAAAAATGACACCTGTTCTACGACAAGTCCCTAGTGAGGGACCCCGGGGCGTTGCCCCGGTTGCCCCATAGTTTTTCCGGCCCTGGGGATAGGCCAAAGCCAAGTGCGAGGTGAGTGTCGACAACTACACTCGAAACTAAGAAGATATACTAAGATAAATAAACCACGTCTTTTATGAATTAAAAATAAAGATTATAATAATTTTGTGTAATATTTTGCAATTTAATTAAACAATATAGATTAATATATAGGTAATGCAAAAAACGTAGGTAGGAAAAAAATATGGGAAATGAAAGGGACATGGGGAAAAAAACCCAGCGCCCGTGCGTGCGCGCACATGGTGCATTTTCTTGAGACGGAAGGTAACCCAGTACCGTTAAGTCCCGTAGAAAGAAGAGTAACATACTTGACTGGACGCGTGCTAGTTTCAAATATTCCTTTTGGCCAATAAACGAGAACAACAGTATGAAATGATTTCCAAATATCAATAAGATTTGTAGTGATTTTAAATAGTAAATATAAAATTGAAAGTAAGTGATTTGCTTCAAATGATTTTTGTATCAGTAGTCATGAAGTTTAAAAGAATTTAATTTGACAGTACCGTAAAAGTACTGGATTTTTGAACACAACCGAATGGAAATCAGTTATAAGTTTAGTTCCAAGAGAACTAAACTTAGCAACTGCTAAGTGTATTTCTCTTGGAGCCTCGGAATCTAAAGGTTGTCTTCAAGAAGTCTAAAGTCTATACTGATACTATATTGAGTACCTACCTAATTAAATAGTGCTATATACCAAGTTTGTATGTGTGCAAGAATATAAATACAGACATATTCATACTGACAAGGCGTGTTCATTTCAAATTATGCAAACCAAAGTAAAACTTAATTTTTTGAAGAAAGATGATGAAACTGATTGGTAGAAGTTAAATGCAATAAGAAAATAATAAGCGGAGGAAGGAGCAAGGATACCATCCTTACTAATAATATTTTATATGCGAAAGTGAGTTTGTTTGTTAGGGGCTTTCACGCTAAAACGGCTAAACGCATTTGGATGAAAATTGGCACATGGGGAGACCATGACCTGGATTAGGACATAAGATACTTTTATCCCGATATTCCCACGAGATCGAGACTTATGCGGGTGAACCCGCAGGGCGCAGCTAGTAATTAATCAAATTACCTACAAATTGACACGATTGTATTCAGATATGGTGTATATATTTTCATAAATAGGTACCTACATGACATATCTACAATACAGTATGTTTATTATGTAGATAAAAGAAGTCGTTATATTGATGAATATCGAACTTAATCCGGAAGGATGTAGAGAACGGTAAGCGTTTGTGATTTGCAAGTCCCTATGGCACGTCTTACTACATATTTGTGATCATTATTTTAAGGCTCGCGCAGACTGGCGGGACGCTACACAAATAGACACCGGTAGAACAATTTATATGGAAACTTCATGGGAATGTTCTATCTTGAAACAATATATCAAAAACTTATAATAAATGGTACTACTTTTATTTGTCTTCAAAATTACTTAATTAACTTTCGATAGCGGTGACCACATACTTCCAGTGTTTTTGAGGAAATCAACGGAATTGTCAAGACTGCCTACTTAACAGACTTCCAGAAAGGCGGAGGTTATAATGATCGTCATGTATGTTTTTTTAAATGTATATTCACCGATTTCTCCGTTAACTGAGGACCGATTTTGAAAAATCTTCTTTTGTTTGAAAGGGTATGCTCTCGAGGTGCTCCCATTGTCACCAAGTTAGAATCCGATGAGGGGAAAATCCGAAATCGAGAGAAATCATCAAATTTTATAGGCACAACTAGCAATTTGGCTATTTTTTATAGTAACTCGTGCATTTGCTGTCGGAAAGCACCATTTGGTGAAGTGGAACTGATGATGAAGACCGCAGATGGCTACCGGAACTACTAAATAATAAGTATTTCACGGGTTGCGATTCGATTAGGTACTTTAATATGGTTTTTAAGCTATTTATGCTCATCACAATGCATATGGTGAAGTGGAGCAGATGGTGACTTCACCATCATCTCCAGTTCTCCTGGTTCTTACCGCGAGAACTCCTCAACAATTAATATCTCTGCATCGGAAAAAGTAATATTTTCTAAAAGGTGATGAGCAGTTGACGGCTTTTGTAACTTAGATAAATTACAAACTGAGCCACTAAAAAGTGAAAATTAGAAACTTTTTACAAAAAAAAAAACAACCGACTTCCCAAAAAACTGACAAAGTGAAAAATAACTTTAATTTCGGAAGTCGGTAGCAAAAAACTAAAATACCTAATATACTGTAGTATTTTTGGAAGTCGGTTGTTTTTTTTAGTTAACTAGTTTCAATAGATGATGAAGGATAATTAGTCAAAGGGGCAAATGGGCAATTCACAAACGTCATTTATTGAGAAATGTTGTCCCGTTTCATCATGTACGTAAGTACATAGAGGCGCTGTAATTGCCTTGTATGAATAATATATTATTATGTACGTACACAACCACATTACGTTGACAGGTATTAGGTAGCAGGTAGGTATTTCCTGTTTTTTATAAGTAACATCAAGTATAAAGGTATTAAAGCTCAATAGATTTTCGAAATTGTGTAGTCATCACTTAATCTTAATAAAAAAATATACCTATGTCTTTTATTTAATCAATTCTAGATAATTTTGATAAAAATACCCGATATTTTTTAAACAAATACTTTAAAATCAGTGGAACATTATGGAGTTTTGTAATAAATTATTTATTACAAAATGGAAGGATACAAAAAGGATTTAATAAAATTTAATAATACATATAACAGGAAAAAAGAAATTGTAACAACATTATTATTTTTATACCATGTTTGAGAAAATGTGCTGTGATCGCATCGTTTGATGCTTACTTTACCGAGAGATGCTAAACAGTGTTTCTGGTTACTCAGAAATAAGATACGGTCTAGGATACCTAGGAATTTTTAGGGTAAACATCGACTACCATATTCTTCGAAAGATGTGGAAACTATTTCCACACTAATCCAGATGTTTTTGAAACGATCGACGTTGGTTAAAAATAAACAATTTAAGTTAACAAACAACGAATCTAAGTATTTTTAGTTTGACTTTGAATTCATTTAACGTCTCTGACTCGATTTTTATTTACAATGCTGGCCTTAGGCGTCCAACCTATCTACAACAAATGACAATACTAAGTTCAGAATGCCGAAAAAAGTTAGATAATTATAGTCTTACTAATTAATTAAGTATGTCTCCGCTATTTATTTATTGTATTGTCTTCCATCATCATCATCAGCAAATAACTAGGTAATTATTTAATGAGAAGCGCCGTCTCATAAGCATATCAGCCATTGTTCAAACTCGGGTAAGTACATAATATATTGGACGATAATGCAGTACGATGCGGCTATTAAAATGATTAGATAATTGTTATTGCTATTTTCGGTGATAAAATTCCTTAAGTACCAATGTAACATTGACTTTTAAAAGTGTAAACAAGCCTCTGTATCTTCGATGGAATATTTTTATGGTATTCATAAATAATGCATAAGTTTCGTAGGTTTCCATATTGAAAATTTAAATTTTATTATCAGTGTCGCAACTCAACGGAAAAGTTTATTTCAAGATTGATTCCACGCTGCGCTTGCGCCGTTAAATAAACGCTCGAATGATTTTGGACAAGGGGTCGACGTCGACATTGCGATGACTTTACCAAGTAGAAATAAATAAACATGCCTCGTGAATGAACAATATTATGAAAAACAATGCGCCATCAGTTTCTATACATGGTGTTTCATGAGTCGTCTGGCCCTTAGAGCCATATCTAGAGTAATAGATTAAAGTTAAGAATAAATAAATAGTTCTTCGCGATTGGATTAGGGTTACCAACTTTTTTTTTAAATCAAATATAGTATTTTCGAAGCCATTGTCTGAAAAATTAAAAATATACAGTAGGTATGTTTCGAAAATAATTTATTTTTAATGACTAATATAGCAGGATACTATGTGGTAGGGTTGGCAACCCTAGATTGGACACACCAGGGCGGCTTGTCGCCTCTCTATCTATTTATAGAAGAATTGGTTATTAATTGCTACCAGCAAACTTAGCCCGAGAACCGTAGAGAAGCGTTTTATCCACGGAAGAGTAGACAAAGATTACGTTTCCGTGTAGACAGTAGAACTTTTTCGGTAGACAAGCGATTTCTATTCCACAGTAGAGTAGAAATAGAAAGCGTCATGCTAAGCCTGCAGGTATGATAACGAGAACTGGCAGTAGATAAAGCCGATAAAAGGTCTGATCAAAGACAGCCTGTGGTTCTGCAAGACGTAGGCAAACTATGACTACACGTTGGAATTCTAAAAATAAGTATGTCATTCTGAGGTGTAATAGTACGCCACCATCATAATCAACAATAGCGTGGATTATCGTTTCTAATCTATCAACTAGTGGCATGGCAGCAGACTATTAACAAGTAATAGAACCTTTTTCTAAACAATCTAATCGGAGCATAAACACCGATTCGCTAGTGGCTTGGGGGGAACACGTGGCTAACTCTGCCTACGCTAGCTCACACACTGCATGCGAACTCTATCGGATCGGAAATTACAATGTAAATCTTATTTCTGTATTCAGTTTTCAAGCAAGTAGTGTATCTATTTTTAATCAATTCGGTAGAGTAACTATTCGGAAACTTGACCAGTGAGTAGCTTTATTTTTTACTTGTGTATAAAAACAGACCATGTTATAATAACGCCTCTACCTACTAAGCCCAGTATAAGACCTTGTTAAAAATATTGGAATCAGCTCTATAAGGGGCTACCTCAAGGCGGTATCTTGGGACCGGTGCGGTTTTACAAAGATTTTAATTTATTTCTGTCTCGATGTGTACCTATGTGGTCTTGGATGGAACTTATTATTTTAGTCTTACTATAGATTTATTTAGATTTAAGTATAATAGTCCACTTTCTTGATAAAACTGTTAACATCAAACAAGTTATTTACTTAGCCTACTTTTTATTGAATGAGACGTGTGACATTAGTCAACCAGTTTTTCCTCACCTGGAAAGGTTGCTACGGAATGCTCAGTAAGTGGAATGTTAAATGCGAACGTTGAACGCAAGATGAACTTCCTAACCAATTAGATAATCAATCTACTTATCTTCGTGTAGTTTATGCTCCAGTTGAACTTTAAAAGATAAGAGCGTGCTGTGCCATAGTTATTGATTAATAACGAGCTTCTAATCAGCAGATAGCACAAAGATGAAGTTGACACAGCCAGAAACGCAAATATTTAATGTATTATTGTGCTTGCGCGATGCTAAGCAATTATATGTTTTAAAACTTGTTTTTTCATAAATGATATGTTGTTGACGTAAGCCCCACCTCCGAGTAAATACAATGACATTGAACCGCTGTTATTAAATAAATATTTATTTTAACCAGCAAGTGATGTACGAGCGTACATGCTCAAGTACAGCTAACGGTACACTGCTCACCTTTTCGCCGTCGAAAGCGGAAGACCTTTCGGTGGCAGTGGGCCCGATCCGCACCATCTCTATCCACTTAACAGTCTGCATCGAGTAAACACGTTTTTACCGAACTAAACAAAGGCTTGAGCGCATCAACGCTTAGATTTGTACACAAGCGATGCACCACAAAAAACACGTCGTCCACATCACAATTGCCAGCGCTTAATTTAGAAATCGCCCACGCGATTACAAGGTTTCACAGTGAACACTAGCGTCGCGTCGTCGCGGGCTTGTGCTTATAAACAAATGTGGTTTGTATTCGTTTGTACGTGCCAGCCGGTTACAACGTGAGCGTGTATTAATCACGGAAACGGTCCGAATGTGCAGTTGACGGCCGGTCGCGCTCACACCGTAATTAATGCTGGAATACTTGGATCAAAGTATTTGAAAGAGTGCGGTGCGTGAGGCGGGCACGATGAAGCGACGTCGCTTGGAAACTAGAGTCTAAAAAGAAAGGAGCGCAACACGCGGCCGCCGACGACCCCGCCGCACGGCGCGCGACAAATATGCGCTGCTCCGAGACCGAACACCAGCACCATACGCGACCAAACGATTTTATCCAACCACGGAGCTGTAAACTGAAGACAGCACTGAACACACCAGATTGACGCTTGTTTACGATACGAACAACTCAACTCTGGGAGTCTAGCCAGAACTCGAGATCATTAAGACTATTGCTAATTAATAATGAAGTGTATAAGATAATTTTTGTTAGTTCGTTATCATTATATCTTAGTTGGGACACAGCGCCACAGCCACAGCTGTAATGAACAGTAATAATAACAGTTATAATAGATCAACTGTTTCAGGAGTAGGGATGTTACCTTGGAAGTAATGTCAATGCTTTGGCTCGACCCACGGTTGAAGGTAACGGTACAGTGCCCCGTGTATACGAACGAAGTTCAAACAAACTGATGAATTATGTAATTATTAAAAAAAACTAAGATAATGAACTAGCTCCAAGGCATAAACCAAATATGGCAGAAACACAAGGAAACGAAGGGCTTTTTTTTAAGACAGGTGCTGCAGCCTTCTGTAAGGACTAACACAAGTCCTTGATTGATTATTTCCTACGTTAATTTAATTTAAATTGAGACGAGCTTCCATGAATTTTCTTATGTATAGTGTCGCATTAGCACGGCGCTGGCGGCGATGTGACCTATTGCACGTTATTACATAAACATTACCTACGCAAAGAATGAGACACTATTATAAATGCACGTCCAGTGTAAAATAAAATAATGATTTCAAAATAAGCATAGAACTAAGAAATATTATGAGTCCATTACCTGTTACTTTGGAAGGTCTTAAGTACAAAAGTAGACAGCGATCTTGGATCCGGATAATATTCGTTAAAACAATATCACTGTACAAAATTGTCAGCTATAAAAACATTCACTATTTCTTTTATTTTAAACCTGTTAATGGATGCAAGACTCGTTCACATTGTGTCCCGGCCGGCTGGGCTCCGCGTGTGTTGAGTAAGCAGATGATTCGCTTAGCCTTGCGATTTGCGATGCAAGAGTTATTATTGTCTTATACCGCGAAAGAAGTGCACCATAGTGCGTGCGTGCACAGCAGCATGTGGCTCACTGAGGTCTATCGTTATAGATCCTCATGTGACAGGCTTCGGGCAATCTCCAGATATTCATGCACAACAACGAGCTTACAATTAGTCGCGATTAACATCTCGGCTAAACGCGGCGATTACGACGATGTCAACGGGGACGCGTTTAATTGAAATGTCTCACACAGAGCTACATGCAAATTAATGAACGCACCATAAAATATATTGTATGAGATAACTGGGGGTGACACATCCATTAACTTCATGACATTTCTTATGTAGTGAAATCGACACCAGCTATATTAAGAGTAATCTCCTAGTATGTGATGTTGCTTAATTTATTTGATGCATTTATTAATAAGACCTACCTCTCAGCTTAAGATTTTGTCAGGAACAGTTTGTAGCTCCGATGAATATTAAAACTTGTTTATAATACCTACTTGCGATGGTAGGCGCCAGTGTTTTATATTTAGAACTAGACCACAGGGTCAAATTACATTAGCTAGCGGAACTCCGCAGACATGATAATTATGAACATAATGAAAAATCTAAAAAAAATTTGTTTTTTTGAGGTCATCGACCCCTCTTAATGTAGTCACTTGAAATAACAGTTTAAAAAATCAGTTTTTTTTGTGTAAACGACGTTATGGGTATCGATAACTAAACACGATAAAATAATTAAAATAAAGTTTTTCTCAACTCATACTTCCAGTAACAACACTCCCAGCGGTTGGTGACATCATCGAAAATCATCAAATGTTTTTCATTTTTATTTTTTCGTGTTTAGATATGGATGGATACCATCACGTGCGCGGAGTTTCGCTAGCTAATTCAATTTGACCCTGTATACAAGATCTTAAGAGGTTGCAATTGAGACCAATATGTAACTCAATACTTCAATTAGGGAACCTTTCGATGTGCTAATATAACACCCGAAATTTTTAATTGAACAGAAAAGATAACCGATAAGATAATATTTATTTTTATTTTTTATTGTTATTTTATAAGAGGCTTTCATCCACAGTGGCATGATGTTATGAAATCACGTTTATGACAAAGATCTAGTACGCAGTAGGTAGGTACGCACAAAATCTAGAGTTGAGCAAAATATTGACACATTTGTGTTGAGAACAAATCACAATAAAAATATCTATTATATGTACTTTGTGCCCTGTTCGCAATGCTGGCTGATGACGTTAAATGCAATTCTATAGAAAAGCCGTCATTTAAACCACCGCTGCGCGGTTTCCTTTGTGATAGAAGAATGTCAACAACAGCTGGAAAAATATTTTGAACTCTCACAAAGCCTATGCAAAATTGATTCTAAGAAAATTTGTTATTTAGAAAAATACTGATATTCAAGTTATGGCTGGCGTTGTTGCAATAGCAGAACCACAGATCATAAATAAATATATCTGTGAGCAGAACAGTATGATGGATTGTTATTGCCCCCATCAATCTAGTATTTATAACAGGTGATTTCTGATAGCCTTGCTTAGCACATGGCTCCTAATTTTAAAACTGTAATTAGAGTTCAAGGTTTCTTAATTTAGGAGATCACCTGTCTAGTGTGGCAGGACTGAATATTTTGAAAGCTGGCTGATACAAATAATTTTATTCAGTGTTCAAGGCAAGCAGGTATTATGCTTTTGCATCGTTAAGTTGTTGCCATTTTTTGTAGCGGAAGCGTCTGCCATAATAGAATGTGTTACAATTTCAGTACGATACGGATCACCATCAAATTAAATTGTCTGTTAATGCTATTACACATGCGATCGAAATAAGAGCACGCTGTAGCCATGATCATTATCTTTTGTGTACAATGTGATGATTCGTTACAATCTACGGATTGTCGTGTATTCATGTATTATATCAAAATGGGTTAAAATCGTTCCGGTTGCCCAGCATTAAGTAATTGGTTGGTTACAATTGAGTCTTTATATGCGATTGTGGAATATCCCTGCAACTATCCATCGCGAGGACAGCTGTCGACAAAATTGGATAATCTCGTTGGTAGTGTGTTACGTACGATCTACAGCTATCAGTCACAAAAGGTTCACCTTTAATTCGATTAATACGCTATACACAATTATCTGTGTATTTGTAAATATTTACTCGACACTGTTGCATATTATCTAGGTTCTGTATATGCACCTGGTATATAGACTATTTGCTCAACTTGTTGTTCTCGTAAAACTTGCCGATTACTAAACATGAGCCAAGCTCATTATTAACTCGTTAAAATACGATTACGTAACGTTCTAGATATTATTATTAATATAACATCGAAAAATTCCATTATGGCAGATTTGCAATTCCAATAATAATTCTGTCAAAATTGAGGAAATTCTATGCATATTCATTGGCAACTTTAAAAAGTTGTAAGTTGTGCAAAACAACAAAATATTGGGAGTGAAATTGAATACGATGAATACTTATGTATGATGCAGATTTTCACAATCAGGGTGAAGGTTTTGAATGGATGGTTTATCATACATTTACAATGCTCTTATCATGTTTTTTGTGAATAATTATACGATAGCAATGTGTATACGACCAAACTATCGCATTATACAACTATTTATTCATATTTATGGCTCATTGATTTAAAGATAAAAGCCAATGAATACGTTTCTTTTTATCATATTTAGATGTAGCCCGGCGAAACCTGGGGCATTCTGCTCACTATTTCACTACGGCATCGGCACGAAGCTGACCTTAACACTAATATTAACATAATTAGGGAACATTTTATCAGCCCATAGGTTAATTTAGCAATAATTTATTTGTCTGAAGCTTACGTTTAATTCCATTGCGGGGTCTATAAATTCTTCTTCCGCTTTCACTGACATTTTGAATTTAATGAAAAATGTTTTGATGGCCACTTGACAAGCACCATGGAGTATTTTATACTTAGGTTTTTAAACCTTACCTTTTTAACTTTGAACTCGAACTTCTTTATCATTTTCAAAGGCGCTCTACGAAGCAAGGCCAAAGCTCTGACTTTTTCGATTTATTTAATTTTTTGAGAAATGACTTTATAGCTCAATTATTTGATGACAGAACATTAAATATTATAACGGTAAAAACTGTGCGTTAAAAAAAACATGTCCTATTTGATATTCATTGGAAATAATGTCAGACACAATAACTAATTGGATATGTATGAAGCTGAATGCCGGTTATGAATAATGCAACATCAGACGAGCGGCGTGCGTCGGTCTGTGTTAGTGCTAAACACCCAGTTCGTAACGCAGTGGACAAACGCCGCGTCAACAATAAATATACCACGCCGACGGTATTGGAACGCGCCGTGACGCACTACAATGCATGGCTATTCACTAAACTCTTTTCTATAACTTGATGCAAGAAACTTGTGTAGTAAACACCTTTGTTGTCTGTTGTTTAGCATATTTGCAATTTTTCTATTTAGCGATATTTACGCCTGAAAACAATGTTCGATTGACGTATAAAACCATCTGGTAATACTAAAGAATTTTTGTTGACATATTATTTTATAGAAAAACACCTGACATTATTGATTTTTATTGAAAACCATAGATCAATGCCTAAAAACAAGACAAATACAGGCGCAATGCCATGGGCAGTTCTAGAACGAGTAATGGACTAAAATTTTTCAAATAAACTACATACATGAACGAGAAGATTATACAGCGTCCAATCGTGCGGGCATTGTTCGCGATCCATTGTATTGTAACGATAACTATATGTTCTAACATAATGTGTTATGTAATATCACTTATAACTACTGATCCAAGTTTTGTAACTAATAATGAAAAAAATGTAAACCCTTTTATCGGTTTTAATAACATCACATTTACATGCGAGTACTCATGCGCCTTAATTCAATATCGATGTAATGCGTATAGATTAAATAACTACATATAAAATAATTTTATTACTTTACCGCCAGCATTGCGGCTAAACGAGATGTTAAAACAAACCTATACCTTGACTATTCTTAGACGCAAGTTTATTTATACAAAATTGTTTTATCTTAAACAGATAGTGCATTTTCCTAATAAACATTCTATAAACAAGAACGTATCCAGCTAATGTGCATACTAAAACCCCGTATTTACGGTAAACAGTAGTTGTTTAACATTGTTTTAACAATGCTGTGTTGCTGGCAACATGTTGCAGCAACATGAAAGCATGCTGCTGCAACAAACTTGTGCAACTTTTGTTTTACATGAATATAGGGCTTATTAACATTTCTAGCCTAAAACATTTCGTATAATGAAAACATTCTGAACATCGCAGGTTGCTACATAGTTTCGGATGCAATCTAATGGCAGTGCGTTCAACATTTCACTAATATGTGCTTTACAATCGCACTACGAGGTATTTACATAGGCTGAATATGACTGTGTGATTTTCTCGACTTCCATTATAGAAAATTGTCACCTGCCTAAAATAATTCGTGACTTGTGCTTATTATATTGTTCTTGAACAAGGCTATCATGGTCGGTCAAGGTTAGACATAATTGCATCCACAATGGAGATAAATTAGAAAATTTTAACAATTTCCTGTTATTCAAAACTACCGAAATATGGAATCGACGTGTGACGTAGGTAGTCTGTCCAAAGACGGACTCACAGTCGATTGCCTACTTTCTATTTCATTATTGCAATAGAGACTAATTTAAAAAGCATTTTATCAAGGATTATGTCGATTTGCTTAGAATCTTCAATGCTTTGATTACTTCAATATTTTTAGACATTTGACTGTAAAAGGTGTTCGGAACGTCAAGTAATAGGGTATCTTATGTAACAAGGTCATATTCAGCCTGTGTGGACATCGTGGTACCTCCGGGCGCGGCTCTTCGCCGAGCGAGTCGCCCAGCGCCTCTGCCTGGCTCTTCATTATCGAATATATTTTCACGTAGGGCGCCTTCAGCAGCTACGCGTAACCGTGCATTAGTTCGTATATAATATGTATGTTTGTAGCTTTGTATTGTATGCCGTCGTGTTTTGTCTTTTGTGTTTATGAAACCAAACATGGGAATTCCCAGAACTATTTGAAACTATGATAAGTATTAAATACCTGGGCGTGAATATAACACACCACCACACAATGAGGATTTTCATGAGAATTCACGCCACCAGTTGGCGCCACTTTGACAAGAGGTCTTCCATTTCGACACTAAATAAAAATATTTGATGACGTTCATCATTCGTTTCATTCATTCATTCATTCATTCATCATTCTGTCACGACTAAAGAAAATATAGGCGTTTTGACACTTTTGGCAGGTGCCCGGACTTGGACTTCTCAGTTCTGTCACCTAGTGAACGTCATTTCATAAAACCCTCAAAGAGACTTGTCACACAGGTATAAACTTGATGTGCCATATTTACGGGCGGCATCCTAAGCTAATAATTAATTGTGAGAAATACTTGTATAGACTATTTAACATGTTTGAATGGACGGTGGTCCAAATAATAAAAAAAAAACATTTCACACACACGTTTCAGAAGTGCCGAAAAGATAAGTTTATCTAATATTGCAGCCATTATCTTGAATGAATTGTAGGTACAGGCTTGATTAAGCGGTGCCAAAACTTTATAAGAAATAGATAAGAAAATAAAACACAAACAATTTGGCAGTTTATCTGCCATTCTGCGACAGATAAGTAAAAGTACAGCACCCGGGCGTAAATATAATATATAAGAGTTTAAAGGGCACGTCACACTGGGAACGAACTAAGTTTCGTAACCGAAGTATGCAAACACACGGTAGCTACATGAACGTAGCTTCGTTCCCAGTGTCCGTGCCAGTGTGGCCTGCGCTTTTGAAAGAGACTTTCTCATAGGTATGAGTGACAGAGACGACGCTCTACAACGTCGACCTGTATTAAAACCAGATTTCAGTACCGACCTGGTCGTAAATATGGCACATATTTACGACCAGGTCGGTACTGAAAAGTAGCTGATACGCACTGCGGGATGGGTACTCTTATATTGGCAGTGACGGGCAAACATTTCACAAGTGTTATGTCTTGAATAACGAACCTTGAACAGTGATAGTTCACAACTGTGACACTAATGAGTTTCAGTAATAAGATACTGACGGTAGTTTGGCAATCGCACTTCAAAATATTGACTCTTCGGTACCTTTATAGGCACAAAAACAGTCTGCCTACGTCAGAAGCCGCATATGTTATGATTAGTAACAGTTAACGCTCCTGCGGCGTCATGAGAGCCTGGCAGTATCAATGTATTTCACGTCTACTTAAAAGGAGCACCATAAATATTCTGTTTGTCTCGTCCTAATGCGGCTAAACGAAGATTGTATGATAATTAAATCCATAATTATAACAATTGACGGTGCCAAGAAAGGATTTGAATAAAGGTACATTTGTAATATAAAAACATCCATGTTCAATGTGTACTGTAATGTGGGATGTGAGATGCATTGTCGTTGATATAATAGTGTGTTAAAAAAGCTTTTGTTAGTTTATAAAAGGTGTTTAATGTTATGTAAATAAGGACTGTTTTGTTTAAAAATGTGAGGACTTACCTCCCAGGATTCGCGGGTAAGGTCTGAAACGTCGCCGGTGCTCCCAGTCCGCTCGTCCTACGAGTAATTAGTCATTAATTATAAAGTTTAGAAATCAACACAAAATATCATAATGAAGTATGCTCGGAAAATTCTTATCTTAATGAGCGATGACAGGAGACGAGATAAATCTTTGTTCAAAAGTTGACATAGAATGCCTATAAATTCAGAGGCATTTTAATGCCAACAGCATTATGTATTCTAGCGTAAAGGCGGAGTTACACTTAGTCGTTCAGCCGAAATCAGATATAATAATTAGGTACTGTGACAGATGCTCGAATTCGAGTAAATACATTTAGATACCCTAATGCGGGCTAACAATCAAGTGTAAGTGCATCTTTAGATTACAAAGTATAACATTTTTTCAAAACTGCGTGTCTGGCCTTTTCCCAAATTAGTTGGGGTCGATTTCCAATCTTACCGGATACAGCTGACTACCATTCCTTTACATGGAGTGACTGCCTATCTGACCTCCACAACCCAGTTACTGGGTAACACAATACCCCTTGATAAGACTGGTTGTCAGACTTTTGAACCTCAGGCTACCCGTAACGACTGTCAAAATTCTACGAATGACAGCCGGGACCAATGGCTTAACGTGTTTTTGTTTATAGATTACAATATAATTACTACTACTTACTTTTAGTCCAGGTTTAGGCTCATCGTCGTCCCACTCGGTGTCGCTGTCGATGAGCTCGTAGCCGTTGACACTGACGTCGCCCAGGGGACCATACCGGTCCGGCACCCAGTGCGTTAGGAACTTGAATAGGTCGTCCACCCTAGAACAAATATTACGGTTTATTTATGTGATGTTGAAGTATTCAAACTTGCTGCAAAGTGCTTTACAGTTTACAGCACTTTTGAATACTTTAAAGCAATCAGATGTAAAGAATTTCTGCATTCTAACATAACCATTATATTTTACATCTTTCAGATGTAAAATATAATGGTTATGTTAGTTGGTATGACTACTTTATAAGCGTAATGCTCATATCCGCTAATGGGGATTCGGGCGACACAAAACAATCATAGGTAGATGAATATGACATTCGGCTGATTGTTGTTGTAGAAACAGCTGCATTAATTGAGTAATCCTCGTGTATTAAATTCCTCAAAAAGGACCAATTCATCATGCATACTGTGCGGTTGAATGCCAAATAATTGCTAAACTTAATATCCCTTAAAAAAGGTTTAAGGGAAAGGTTCATATAGGGTGCTAGGAGCTCAAGCCAGTCATTGTGGCCATTCTTGGGGGAAGCCTGCCTTTTGGCTGGGCTGATATTATAATGATGAGCGACGAAAATGTAACAACCTTCAACTTCAACTTTTCAACTTTGAACATGTTAACGATGCACTCTCTAAAGTTGTCCATTGGTTTAATGTAAATAATCTTCTCCTGAACGAAAAAAAGACTAAACTTATTAAATTTTCAACGCCAAATGTCAGGCAGCTAACTACCAATGTTCAACTTAATGGAATAGAGTTGGACCCTGTTGAGACGACAGTTTTTCTTGGAATAACTATTGACGCTAAATTACAATGGCGCCCACACATAGAAACATTGTCAGGAAGGCTAAGTTCGGCCGCCTATGCTGTTAAAAAAATTCGACAGATAACCGATGTAGATACGGCCAGAATTGTTTATTTTAGTTATTTTCATAGTCTTATGTCATATGGGATTCTTCTCTGGGGAACCTGTGCGGACATTAATACCGTCTTTGTTTTGCAAAAAAGGGCTGTTCGAGCCATTTACAACCTAGGTCCAAGAGATTCCCTTCGAGAAAAATTCAAAGAAATAGATATTCTGACTATAGCCTCTCAATATATATTTGATAATCTTATGTATGTACACAAAAATATATCAAATTTTAAGAAAATGTCCGATATCCACAGTTTAAATACCAGGAATAAACATAATCTTGCTGTACTTCACACTCGCCTCCACAGAGTAGGCAACTCGTTCATGGGTCAATGTATACGCTTTTACAACAAACTTCCTATTGCTATTCGAAATTTACCCATTAAACGATTTAAAAGCTGTATTTTAAACCAAACTTTGTAAAAAAGGGTACTATAAAATTTCAGATTATTTATAAGACAAAAAAGCTTGGGATTGAGCTGCTCGCTCTTCTTTGTGCTAAAACAATAAAATTTGATATTTAAATTATGCAAAATCATCATTATATACAACTATATGTACATATTGACATTGATGAATATTATAAGCAAAATTAAGTGAATATTTATGTACCTTGAAAAGTATTATATTACTTTAATTATTATGAATGTGAGCACTATGTGGGTCTTTTTTTTTTTTTTTTTTTTTCTTAGTTTTAATGATGGTCTGGCATTTTGAGTTCTTTATGCGGCCAACCCAATTGTCCTTTCCTTGGTATTGTTCGTCGAGTCGTTGAGCTCTTTAAGTTTTGAGTTGAGCTACACGATTACTGACAAATGCTTGCACTGACTGGACAGGTCCACTCAAATTTGTGTGGTTCTTTCCTCAAAAGACCTTCAGACATAGATCTACATGGTCCTCACATGATCTGACCAAGATTATGTCTGGACTTTAAAAGAGACTTTGACCCTTGAGTTTGTTTCGCCATTTCTTCTCAGGGGTAGTCAGATAGGAAATGTCGACTCCATCTAGCTTATTTTTTAATATGACGTGTAAAAGTGATTGTCATATCCTATTTACAGAATAAACAATTTCATTTCATTTCATTTCTTCCATTAAGTAACAAGTATCCAGATGTTCCAATGTTTATCACACAGTACCTTCTTGCATTCATATAAGCTTCAAGCACTAAGTATCTATGTTCAAGTGTACTTGCCTGTTCCTGGGCACCCCAAACCAGTACTCGGGCTTCATCCGCTTGCGTCCGTAGGACATGAGCGGGGTGGTGCGCGGCAGGGGGCGGCCGATAGGCTTGCCCATGCGCAGGCGCAGGTACAGCGGCGGGTCGTCGCTCGGCCGCGCCGGGCGCGGGATCAACTCTGATGGAGGAAAACAATATTGTGTTGAGTTTGATTTGGAGATTTTGAGTTTAAAATAGAAATGATGAAAAGTCCCGTGGTCCCTGGAGATCGTGTTTCCATTAACGGGTCTCAAATCCAGACTCCGCGTAGAAAACTCCAATATCAAATTGCTTAACCCGGGATTTGAACCCAGAAATTTACACTAAGCAGTCGCGCTTCCGTTCACAATACCAACGAGACAATCTTTTAAATATATGGTCCCTGGAGATCGTATTTCCATTAACGGGTCTCAAATCCAGACTCCGCGTAGAAAACTCCAATATCAAATTGATTAACCCGGGATTTGAACCCAGAACTTTACACTAAGCAGTCGCGCTTCCGTTCACAATACCAACGAGACAATCTTTTAAATATATGGTCCCTGGAGATCGTATTTCCATTAACGGGTCTCAAATCCAGACTCCGCGTAGAAAACTCCAATATCAAATTGCTTAACCCGGGATTTGAACCCAGAACTTTACACTAAGCAGTCGCGCTTCCGATCACAATACCAACGAGACAATCTTTTAAATGTATATATGTAGACGTCAGATCAATCGTAGGTTGTTGTTTGTTTGTTTTTTTGTGTGTTATCGTCATTATTCGGGGCACTAAGTTAATCCGGGTTAATATAATTGGCATTACGATTAACTGTTTTATTTCCGCTTGGATTAAGGGCTAATGATAAAGCAATAATGATTATAACATTTTCATAACGTTGAAATAAAATTGTAGTACATAGTGTTGACCTATGTAAGGTTGTTGAACTACCTTGAGCCTCCAGTTTGATTAGATCGACGCTACCGTATTAAGAAAAGCTCATGAAGGATTTCGTCCAGTAAAGACTCCTAACCATACCTATTTCTGCTGCCAGTCTTGCTGTGTTGTAATTACGGCTTCATAATACATGTCAACTTTGTCTATGGTATAGCAGACTGCGGTGACCACTTAGCATCACATGAGACATTCGACAACATAATAAAAGAATACAGTGCGTCAAGGATATTTCGGCACTTGAGTGACATTGACAAGGGGGCGTTGTTGGTAAACGTTGCGCGTTGTTGTTTTATTATTTTACTAGATGCGCCCCGCGGTTTCACCCGCATAAGTTTTGACCCCGCGGGTATATCGGGATAAAATTATCCTATGTGTTATTCCTGGTTATAAACTATCTGTGTGCCAAATTTCATCCAAATCCGTTCAGTACTTTTTGCGTGAAAGAGTAACAAACATCCATCCATCCATTCTTACAAACTCTCGCATTTATAATATTAGTAGGATTTATCTTTTATAAATAGATTCATTTATATTTTGTGAATGTAGATTTGTAGAACATTTTCTACTTTGTTAAGAATCTGGTATTTGTTGACAGGCCTGTCCTCCCGTACCTATTAACACTGTAATTTGAAAACATTGTAAAAGCCAATTGTTTTTATAAGATTAGCCGTGAATTTTTTTGCCGGCTCTTCTCCATAGGAAACGACCAATTGGAACCGTTCACCTAGCCTCTGGCGTTTCATAAGTGACTGGGGCGATATCGCGGGCGCGACAGGCATATTGCTGCCTGTCGCGCCCGCGATATCGCCTCAGTATGCAGGAGCCTTTATGTAAAATATTTTGATTTTGGAAAATTCGTGAAATACATACATACACTCACGCCTTCTTCTCATGGGGGATGGCAGAAACTATAGAACGCCACCTGTTCCCCTTCTTACACACTCCTTTTGCTTCGCCTACGTTCATACATCTGGTCATACACGCACGCCGGCTGCGAGTACTACGCACATGACCTTTCTGAAGAACTTTACCAATCAGGTCACTATAATATGTTCTCCTATTTGTTAAATTGTAGTGAAAAAACAAGATGGCGATGTTTTTGCCACGCGCCAAAAGCTCTTAGTACAGCTGTAGGTATACTCACTATCAAAAGACGCGAACAGATCCGGCATATCATCCACAGACACCATACTGCGGTAGTCGAGTCGCGGGGGAGGGGCGCTGCCGCTGCTCGAAGTAGACTTGGTGTGCGAGCGACCGAACCCGCCCAGTGAGCTGCGTCTATATCATACAATGTTATTTAGACAATAGCTTAAATTATCGCCATATAGCACAAGACACAACGCGAGTTAAGTTAAAATTATCTTTATTCATATACAATATTGAAGTGTAACGCGTTTGTTTAAAGCGCAAATTGCAACGGCCATGGTAAATGAAATAACTTAGCCTACTACCTAGCTCATAGCTTACGTAGCCGTTCGAATCTGCGCTACAAATGCGAAAGGTTTCAATACTGTTAATGAATAAAGTTAAGTAAACTCAGCTCGCGCTGGGTCCTCAACTTGTAGCTCGAGTACATAGGGGGCAGGCAATAAGCCGAATCAACGGACAAAATTACCCTCCTTTGCGTCGCGCAGTCGGGTAATAAAAGTAAGTCTTTTGCCCGCTGCTTATGTGCTGTAGCTATTTGTTTAAAATGTCAGGAATAATATAGAACTAACTAGACACCAAACCATCTCAGATTAATAAGGCTTACGCTATAAAACATATAAATAGGATTAATTACTGTTCATAGGAAAGGTATGTATATTATAATTACATACATATATAAACTCACGCCTTCTTCCCATGAGGGTAGGCAGAAACTATAAAAAGCCACCTGCTACGCTCCTTACATACTCCTTTTGCTTCGTTTACGTTCATACATCTGGTCATACACGCACGCCGGTTGCGAGTAGCACCAGACGTTTTTGAAGAACATCACCAATGAGGTCACTATATGTCTTCCTGGGGCGTACCCTCCCGGCGTTTCCACTCACATCTGCCTTGCAAATACCTTTTGTTAGTCTCCTTTCATTCATCCTCTCAACATGAGAATAATTCTTCATTATTATTACTTTTAAAAGAAACACTTATAAAGGAAAATCTAAACATTAATATTTCCTGCACCTGCAAAAATCAAAACTCAAGATCATTAATCCAAAGATTTTTTAAATGAATCTGTCAGCAAATTGGAAGAGACACGCAAGACACGCCTTATTAAAAGACGTGTTAAGCTAAACATGCTAAAACAGTAAATAATACATATCAAAGGGTGCCGGTAAGAAAGAAATGGGCGTGTTAGTGATCCTAGGACATCATATTCCTAATGTAATGAAGGTGACATGATTCAGATCGGAACACTATAAGGTTCTATCTTGGAAAATGATGACTAAGTTCTTCCTAACACATATACATCATGCTCTTTAGCTTTAATATAGAACAACTGTGGATTTTGAAGTAGTACAGTGAAACAGCCAACCGATTATCGGTTTTTATGATTAAAATAATTGATATGTCTGGCAATGTACATATTATATTATGTTTTCATTTATAACAAGAATTCAGGTCATCGTGGCTGTTTCACCCTAAATTAACTTCAAAAATCCGCCTGACAAGACAGACGTAAACAAAAAACAAACACATTTATGCCGGTGGAAATGCCTAGAAGAGTGATAACGAATAAAAGGCCAGACAGTGAGACCACGGCGTCATAACAAACACCTTAATACTTTGACTCATGTCTAGTGGCACTGGGAAGTCAATACATTCATCATACGTTATCAATATAAGACGATGCATTGACGTTTATAATCCATAAGCGGTTTAAAAGGCATTGAAAATATCAAATGATGTTTAACACACGATAAGTTATCGTAACATAAACATTTTTACAGCGCTAAGGCTCGTGCAAACTAGCGCGATATCGCGGCTGCGACAGGCAGCAATATGCCTGTGGCGTCCGCGATATCGCACCAATCTGCCCGAGCCTTTACGGTAACAACACATTCGCGTGCTTCATATGTGATTATTTATCACCAATCATAAGTAAATAAAACAAGTTGCGAGAATATTCTATTTTCGATTAGAAAGCAGTTTACATAACATTCACAGTGCAACATAAAGTCAAAGTATTAAAGTTAGGATAAACATATACGGCGCTGAGGTCTATAGTTGGTCAAAGGCAACACATTACAATTGGGCACATCGACACTTGCAGCGGAACGTGGCATCACGTACCCCGAAGTAGAAAACACGTCCTGTGGCGCCTCTTCAGAAGGGGTCTTACTCAGGAACAAACCAGTACCAAACTCCACTAGGTTCATTGGAGAACTATCAATGAATTTAGCGGAGTTGTGTAATGTCGGTATGTCCCGGTAAGCATCCACGGTAGCAAAGGAAAAATTCACGATTGAAATATTAATTGTTTTAGTTCCAGCACGTGTATATGTGTGTCGCATGTTACTGGCATAGGTTTATAGTACTCAGTAGCGATTAGAGTCTGTGCAAACATCGTAAAGATAGAACAACACAAACAGTGATGATGAGCGCGATGCTCGTAAAATACTCAGTAGTTCACAATAAAAGGGTTGTTTGCCAAGATTAGAATATACTGTTCGTGACTAATGTCAAATAAATCTTAGTTTATGTGTGTTCACGCCAGTTAACTTGATTTCGATTGAATTATTTCGAATGAATAAATCAGTGAACTAAAACAGTTCACAAAAAACAACGTAAAATGTTTACAATCAATACGTATTACAGCGTAGTGAATGCCACTTATAAACTGTATCTGTAGAAATGTAAACATAATCAATGCTGTCATGACAAATATTTGCGTATGCTGTAATATTCATAAATAAATACTGTGTAAAGGCTCCTACATACTGGCGCGACTTGTCGCGCGACGCGTCGCGACACAAAGGCACCACGTGTAGCGCTACATGCGGTGTCTTTGTGTCGCGTCGCGTCGCGCGACAAGTCGCGCCAGTATGTAGGAGCCTTTATGTGACACTTTTATGTCGCTGCGTTTCCATTAAAGCGGATATTAAACGAGATGTGTAGGAAGATACACAATAGACACCAATCAGATTGTTTAAAATCCACAGTAATTTACCAGGTTGGTCCATTTCTGCATGTTTCGTTTCATCTACACTTTAGGAAAAACGCGGCAAAATAGTTCTAGTCGTTTGTGTTATCTAGGATTATTCCGGGTTAGTTTTATTCGAGCTGCTTCGTGAGCATTTGAGTTTTGTTATCGACTATGTAACTAACATCAAATCAAACTGCTAAAGATTTACAGTTTTTCTCGCACACTTGTGTCTATCCTTATCTTTCTTCGAAAATAATTTAGGAAGGGATGAAAGTTACGCGAAGACAACTGACCCTCTATTTCATTTTTCACGTTCAGTTAGATAATAAATTCAAAAATAAAGGCTTTCTTTATCCTGCACTCAGCATCTTATGATAGATGTGGCGGGCTGTAACTCAACTTGGCTGATAACAAGTTCTGATTTACTGAGTGCCTAAGCAACTTCGATGTAAGTATTTTAACCAACATAACCTATACGTTTCACGCATAAAGCTTCTTATTGCAAAGATTCACAATTTTGTTTCAGTAACAAGTTTTTGTTTCGCTTGTAACATGTTGCTGGCAACATTGCATAAAGTAATCATCAGCCTAGCCTTTTCCCAACTATGGTTGGGTCGGCTTCCAGTTTATCTGGACGCAGATCAATACCATAATTTTGCCTATCTGACCTCCTCAACCCAGTTACTGAGTAATACGATGTTCCTTGGTAAGACTGGGTGTTATATTTTAGAAATATGTTTGTGTTGCCAGCAGCAGTTTTCCAATAACCCCACTGTCAGATCTACCCCTGGTACTATCTACGTGTGCTATGAGTACGTACCTATTGAACACCTTGGAGAACACGCTGGTATTGTGGCTATCGGCGGAGGAGGGCAGCGAGTCGCCCTGGGAGACCGGCGCGGTGGTCTCGCCTGTAAAGCCTTCCACCCAGGACAGCGGGTACGAGAGGCGCTTCAGCATCTGTTCGATGTGATCAAAGTTATAAAATTGTATTATAGTATAATCATGTATAGTTATCCTACTAATTTACCAATCAGTAATCTTAAAAAGTGTTGGATAAAAAAAATATTGTGCACTGTTTTTGAGCAATTACAAAATTAATTTATTCTCAGGCAAGCTTCAAGCGTTTTTTTTTTTTGCATTTTCTCAAACAGTCCTAGACATTAGGTAATACATCGCAATCATAATATAATGTTATGTTCGAGTATCAAGGTTGTAATTTACCGCTTAGTAGCCTTAAGACGCTGACAACACCTAAACCGCGGTCACTGTCAGATTGCATAGAAAAGAAAGAGAAGCGGGATGACACAACGCTTGTAATTTATTGCAAAATATGAAGCAATTATCTATTTACTCAAAATTGAGTTGATTAATCGAAAATAAAAAACAACCAAGTTCTGCATTCTAAAAAGACGTTCTTGTTATTAATTAAATACGTAACGTATGTTGATATTTAATAAAGATATTTTGGATTAGAACTCAAGGTAAGAGGTTAGTTTAACGTTAGTTTGTATCGAGATTTTTTTTCAAAACGTTTTTGGTAACAACCAAGTTCTGGGAAATATGTTCAAAATTAACATATATTTTTTCCGCTACCACAAACTATACAGATTTGCCAATTTTTTTACTTAAGCGAAGCCGATTTTGGTCAATTGGGTCTTGTCAGCGCCTTAACACAGACCAAATAAAAGTGCGCAATAAATAAATAACGATTTTGCTTGACCAGAATTATAATTTTGTTTGGTATTTTGTAGTTTAAAGCAATTAGTTGTTAGGTACTTTGTTTTCCTTAGGGTCGTTATTAACCTTTTGACCGCCACAGTCATATATAGATGACAAACCAAAATGTGCCCAGCACGCCACAGTCACGACTACACGACAGATTTTAAGGAATAAATTCGTAGCTTGGCGCCGAGGGCACGTTTTTGCATTTTTCACGTGGCGGTCAATAGGTTAAGATAATTTAGAATAGAATAGAATTTATTTATCCATCTTAGATACAGTACACCAGTAGTAAACAGTAAAACGTAGTGGTGCCGATTCCCTTGTTCACAAACTAAACCAAAGTAGTGAAAAGTGTTGAATATTGAATGAGTGCTGACCTTATTCTTCTTGTCCGGCTTGGGGTCGTCCCTGGCGGGCGCGCCGTCCAGCGAGAAGGACACGGCGTGCGGCTTTCGCGCGGGCGGCGCGTGCGGCGGCGCCGACAGCGGCGGCTCGGCGCGCGCCAGGCACACGGGCGGCACCCAGTGCGCCGACAGCACGATGTCCGCGTCGCTGTACACCTGCCGGCCCACGCACTGACTCTTAAATCCGATGTTGTAGTTGCTACTACGCTACTCGCTGTATTTGACTGTTTATACTTCTTTTTAAAGCTCATTTTGATGAGTGAAAAGTTCGCATCTCAACAATTTCATATTGCGTGCTTTTGGGCAACGTATGGCCCCATTCTATTAATTTTGATATATAGGAAGTATTAGTCCCGATAGCAATACAAAGTTATGATCAGATAGACTGCTTAACTTATTTATTTGTGAGCGGATGAGAATAGCTAACGACAGTCCTGTGACTCATATTTTGTTAGAAGTTTGAGCTGAGCTTTTAGTTGTTGTGACTATAAATATTCTCTGAATAAATTAATAGAAAGTATTGATTTACAGGCACTTAATTCTTTTTGACCGAAAATATTTTGTTTTATTGGCGAAAACCGAAAATTTAATTCGTTCGGATTCTATGTTTTGACCTCATTTACATAATGTATATTCTGACACGTACAACGTTTTTTATGTAGACGTAAACAAATAGTAACACAAAAAAATATAAAAAGAGATCCACAACCATCGAAGAAATAAACAAAGTGCTAAAATGGAAAAACTGCAAACGAAAGAAAAAGACAACCACGAAAGACCCATCCAAACGGAAATAACAGTGAACCATCGTAACCAAAACTTTAGAAAAACTCAGAGAGATTCGTAACGTCACGACGAAGAATCCAAGAGATGACGTCACTGGCTTGAATACACATGAACCAGCACGTCACCACATCTCACCTCATCGCACGACGAATAAACTGAATCAGATCGAGCGTCTGCATTCCTATGCAGGACTACGAAACACTGCAGCGCCTGCGCAGCGTCCTGGTGCCAATTGCCGACCTCCGCCTCGGTCGACTCGTATATCGTATCTATTTCGTGATAGTAATCGCATTCGCAATCTACGAGGCAGTCCTAGAAAATCATGCGGGTTAGTAGTGTGGCGATAGAGGTGCTAGAACCTAATGTTTGTTACTAGGTGTTAGTGGGACTGTTTTTTAAGGTTCTGTACCGCAAAAAGAAAAAACAAAACCCTTATAGGATCACTTTGTTGTTCGTCTGTCTGTCTGTCAAGACCCTTTATCTCGGGAACGCGTGGAGGTATCGAGTTGAAATTAAAACCATATACTTAAGTCTACAGTCCCTTGAAGTTGTGAAAAAATCAAACTTCTAAGTTAAAAAAAGATACGGCCATTTATGCCGCACGTTTTTTGCGGCATAAATGGCCGTAGCTTTTTTATACAAGGTGTTGTTTTGAACCTGCAAAACATTTCAGGAGGTTGTTATGAAACTCGTAAATAATCGTATAACAATACGATACCAAGTCAATAATCAATAATACTTTTTATATTCGATTTTTAAATTTTATCTTTTCTTTTTATATATATATTTTTTTTTATTTGTTTTTTTTTATTGATTCGGGTCGAGAATCACTAACATAATAACCTCCTAAAATGTTTTGCAGGTCCAAAGGTCCAAAACAACACCTTGTATATTTCGACAGTCTCAAGGGAATCAAAATTTACAGGGTAGTTTCCGTTGACCTAGAACTATGAAATTAGGCAAGTAATATCGTCTTATAGTACAAGTACACGGAAAAATTTGAAAACGATACATTTGTAATAAAATAATAAAAAATAGTCTTTATAAAATACCTACTAATTTGTACGGAACCCTCGGTGGGCGAGTCCGACTCGCAAATGTCCGGTTTTGTTTTTATTTATTTTTATTACTGTAACGTTGTTGATATTTTTGTACTATGATGACATTTTTACTGTAATTCAAACGATATGACATTAATTTGTATTTTGTTTATTTTATTTTCCTAATTGATAATTAAAATTATAATATCTTTAAATTTGTGTAAATTAATTAATAATATGATTTACATGCGCGTGTGACGGTAGAGCATGGAGGACTATCATAACAAAACATCTAAGATGTACTTATAACCCATGTTTGCAAACCAATAAATGATTTGATGATGTTTGGTTATGAATAAACTGTAAAGCCAGACTGGAAATGTTATTTTCTAGAGTTATTTCTTATAAATAACGCTCGTGCTTGAATCTTATTCGCATTCCAACTATTTAACGTTTTCGTAAATAGTATTCACATGCACGGTGTATTATGACACATCAGAACTTTAGAAAGAGACTTCCAAAACAAAGCTGATTATTTTCTAAAACTCGATGTGTCATATTTACGACGGGGTACTGAAATTTCATGTAACACTAACTTTCTTGGAATTAGCAGGAGTCACGTGCAGCAGCGGGTCGCGGATGTCGATGCCGGAGTCGTGGTAGGACAGCTTGACGAGGTGCTGCGCGTCGTCGTCGGGCGCCTCGCCCTCCGAGCCGTCGGCGGCCGCGCCGGCGCCCGGCTCCGCGTCGCCGCCCACTGACTCGTCCTTGCAAGCGTCTGCGCTGGATGATATCTGGTGAGCCAATAAAATGAACTAAACTTCAATTCAGAATCTCAGATACTTATCAAGTTTTGCATAAACGAACTCAATGTCGTACAAGATAAAATTCATAATCCATTGCAACCAATATTAATTAGAAATAGTTACTCAAAACTATTACCATAAAGTACATACTTAGTGGAGTTTAGCAATTGACATTCTGAATTCAAATTCTCAAACCTCAGTGGTCAGGGACTCGCGGGAAGGTACTAATGAGTCACCGAGGCCCCTGGCAACACAGGCAACAGGAAGGAATACGGGTGGGTTTTAGTCAGTAAGAGTCTGACACACCCGCTCAGTCCAGAACGGGAGAAGTTATTTGATGATTTCACATCCAAAAAAAAAAAAAGTGGTCAGGGGCTATGCCATGGATCAAGAGGATAATAAAAGCTTTTTTTTTATAAAGACTACATCCAACTGATATTCATGTCTAATGGTATCCTTACCTCACTTCCTTGATCAATGGACATCCTGTCCTTGCTCGGTATAGCCCAGTGTTGGTCCAGTAGCGATTTTCGCCTGTCCTCAGTCGATTGTTGCTATAATGAACAGTAAACAAGGATTTAAGAATACTATGCAGTAATAGCTTTTATTATTGTAAAACATGATTTACGCAGACACAGTGAGCATTCGGAAGATGACTTATGTTTAGGCGGCTTTAGTAGCAAGTGATAATGTAGCTACGATTTACATAAGGTGGTTTCCATGTTGGTTATAACGCCTCTGTGAGCAAATATTTATCTTTCTTACGTATTACCCAGTCGTGATAGACCAAATTTGAGAATCTCAAATAATTAACTTTCTATCGCCACTTATTCAACTATCTACTTTAGCGTTATGTATTTTAAGTTGATTTTTGAGTGAAGCATTTGTAATAAATAAAAAATACTTTGCCATGGCGTTAGCTGTTCCAAAATTTGAAATATTTCCGAGATATTAAATTGCAGTTTAGCATGATGTACGGTGCGTTCATTATTACTTGACGCGTGACGCCATTGGTAGCACTGAATTTTGCAGTTTTAGTTTCAATAATATTAGAATTCAAAATGGCGACTGACAGAACAGTACTCTTAATCATAAGACTGCAAAATTCAGTCGTCACGCGTCAAGTTATAATGAACGCATTGTAAGCTTAGTAGAACTGTCAAATGTCTTCAACCTGCCTGCAACGTGTCCTTAGATACTTCGGCGACATTGCCCGCAGAGTTACCAACAACATGGAACGTCTAATGGTGACAAAAAAAATTGTGGGCAAAAGACCTAGAGGCCGAAGCTCAAAACGTTGGTCGGATCAAATATCCGAGCAACTGGAGGCACCTATTAGCGCCACACTCCACCAGGCCACTGATCGTAAACGGTGGAGAATACAACTTGTAACTTAAATAATACACAACCTCTTAAGGGGTCATTGAAAACATTACGAACAACTTTTACAATGGGAACAAAACCCGAAAACGCGAAAAAAGTCAGCTGTTCCCTATATTTTGACGAAGACCGATGACAGTTTGAAACGGAGCCACGATTCTCAGCAGTGACAGAGCGAAAAGCTCGGTAGATATTGCTGAGTTTACCTGCAAATTAGTGGGCGTGACGAGCTCCCTGTCGAAAGCCTTAGGGAAGGCGGCCCCTCCGCGGTCTTCCGCCTCGTCTCCCGGGCGCGCGTCCGCGGCCGACTCGCCCTCAGCGCCCTCGCCCGTCGCCGCCTGCAGCTCGGGGAATGTTTCATCCTGTTTCATTCAGTTATCATTAAAACCGAATTTCGCACACTCAGGGAGTTGCGTCTAAGGCCCACTTGCACCACAAATTGCTAAATCCGTTTAACGCTAAACGTAATTAAAATATCGCTCTGTTTCTGCCAATTTTTTGAGGTGGAGACAGAATGATGTTTTAGATATGGTAAGCGCTAAACGCATTAGTAATTTGTGCCAGCGGGCCTTATTCGCAACTACCATGAAAGCGTGTTATTGAAGTTGCCTACACTGCCTAGTTTTCATAAAGGAAAATATAGATTAATTATTTTTTTTTTTTTTTTAACACGTCTTGGAACAATTTTAATAATTATAATTATGTCTCACGTATTCTTATTGACTTTCATAATAGTCTAATATATAAAAATCTCGTGTCACGGTGTTTGTGGTCGCACTCCTCCGAAACGGCTCGACCGATTTTTATGATTTTTTTAATGTATATTTGGTAGGTATGAGAATAGCTCGTAAAGTATATCTCATCCCGATATTCCCACGGGATCGAGACTTACGCGGGTGAAACCGCGGGGCGCAGCTAGTAACTCAATAATATCTTACTTTGACTAGAAGCGAGTCCTTTCCTGGAGAAAGTTCCGACTTATTCATGTAGTAGATCTCAGCCGTTTCGGCCCTGAAAACAAAATTAACAAACAAATCAATTGATTACTTATTCATTTCCAATACTAGGTAATGTTAAGGTATTCAAGAAATGATTAAACAATGAAACTGTTACGTAACCGTGAAAATTACTTCGGTTTCAGTTACAGTTACCTACACAATATGCTGTTAGAAATCTGCCTAAAATTAACAACAAAATAATGAATTGTTCTGATATTCGACGCACATATTTCGACTTATATTATGTCACTATTTTATAAACATGCAAACCGGGAAATTGATCAGGATAAGTTTTTACAAAAAACCTGATTCATCAGCGCAGTTTAGTTTAGTTGGTCAAGGACAGCCAATGAGACACAATTGATTTTCTATTGTTTCACTCCGAATCGGTGTCGCGCGGGGCTTGGCTTAGCAGGTTAATATTACATTGACCAGCAGGCAAAAATACGATACCGTGGTAGATAATATACACCTACAGAAAAATATTTTGCTAAATTCTATATACAACTGATTTGAGACTTGTCAACTTGCAAATTATTCAATGAAGCCGCTCTATATAAATACACGCCTCGTAATTAATATTGCAATCATCGTCCACTGCTGGCCTCACGAACAGATCCGATATCGATCTGCGGCTTATCAAACCCAGCTCGGACCTAGTAGTCACCGCGAAGATTCTTAAGGGGGCTACAGGAGCTAAACGCAAGCAAGTTTTATAATGCCTAGAAGTATATGATTCACTGCAGTTAACAAAATCAGAAAAATATATGATAATAAAAAAAAATAAAAAAAATGTGATATATGATGTTGTAATATAAGTGCATTAAGTCCGCCTTTGTACTTAACTGTGTGCGAGAAGTTTAAATAAATAAATAATATGATGTTCTTCAGGATATATGCTAGTTAGATAGTGTGTTGAAAACATGATACAACTAACGTGATACGATAGAAAAAAATCACGAAATACCTCTAAAAAATGATTTTCACGATTAAAAACCTCATTAATATACATGCAATCATTCTGATTTTTTGTCAGATTATACTAAAAGCAACATATTAACGTGATAGTGTTTTAATTCTTTTGTAGAATCAATAGATTTTTTTGTAAATAGATAATTGCTTCATATTTGACAATAAATTACCAGCGTGGTGTCATCGCGCTTCTCTTTCTTATATATGTAGTCCGACAGTGACCGCGCTTTAGCTGTTGTTAGCCTCTTAATCCATTACTGCACCTAACCTGAGGACGTCTTATCCCACGCTATCTTGAAAAAGTTGTTGATGTAGCTACGTACTTGTGCGTATTATGGTCAGGCCCGTGCGTGCGCATGTGCGCGATGTCGTAAAAGATGGCGGCGTTGACCACGTACTCCATCGGCGCGATGACGCCGTACGACTCGGGCCCGTGCTCCATCACTAGCGTGTCCGACACGTTCGGGTCGAACATCACCGCGTTCGGCGTCACTAGCAGGACGCCGGACACTACGCCCTGCGACAAAAATAAATAATAACTTGTTATTCATTGTTTTTCCGTCGGCTACATTAATGTTATTTCCTATAATCTGTGAGCTAAATTAATCCTATCCTCCTACTAATATTATAAATTGGAAACTTTCTGTTTGGCGTGCCGAGATTACATCCGGCTACACGGATTTGGATGAAATGGATTATGACATAGGTACTTTATTCCGGTAGTACGTTCCAGTGGCATAATTTCCGGACTTCATGCAGGCGAAGCCGCTGGCAATAGCTATATATAATAATCAGGCTACAGCACGAAGCTTCGGAATGGCGAAAGAAAAACCATGATTACTGAATTGAACTACTTCTCTCATAAGCTTATTTATTCACCATCTCTCGGCATCTTCCTTTATATCCGTGAATGGATATGTAGGATTGGGCTAACTACGATAATAGCTCTTAACGTTACAGGTATAAAGAACTCTTGAATGATCTTGAGTACTCTGCCAGTTTGAAGGACCAATTGTGTTGGCACAACTGGGCTATTACGTAACTGCATTGTTCAAAAGTATAGTTGCAGTTGAAACTGCTTAAATATACTTGCCCAACATACTTGTATACGGCAAATAAAGAAATACATTTTTTATTCTATTTATTTGACAAGCTTTGTATGAAAGATAAATACAGCTTTTAAATGGTAGAAGTATCTTTCGGTATAGTCAGACTCAACACAATTTATACATCGACAAGAATTAATTTGATTGTCTACAATCTTCGTTCTGTAATACTGTATCAATGGTTCGCTACACATTGCCGAAAAACAAATTGTGTCTTTTTGAGGCTCACTGTGTCAAATACACAAACACTGATAGTTTACAACAGAATGATTGGCTCTGTTAAAATATTTGCCTCATATCGACTAACCACACAAACATTTAGAATTCATATTATGGCTTCATGTTATACCCATTATTTTTGCAATCATTAATTACTTTTTACACGACTTTAGTTACTAGTAATGTGTCACTTTTAATAGCCTTATCAGCGAAACGCTACAATAATGATAACGAAAAAAGTGTGTTATAAAAATAATCTGTGCATAATATGACAACAAACAATTGTAATGTACAAATATATGAGCTGGCATAATGAATTGCTGGTGGCAAATAAAATGTATTGCTTCTTGTACATAGCTACACAGTATACCACAAAGGGCGGTTCATCGACATTGATATGGGCAGACCATTGCCTTGCCATGTTCACAGGGTTGTGAGTCGTCACAAACTACAATACAAAAATATCGTCAAAACAAAAAAATGTCATTATATTCAAAATATGACTGCTACCCCAAATATGACGAATCATATGATGCATGTTGACCCGTGCTCTTAATCTTATCTTCGCCTGACAGTCCCAGTACTATGCCGTAGTATATGTATGTACTATATTGTAGTATATGTATGTACCATGCAGTGTTACAGACCTGTCCATCGGTGATGTGTCTCACGTTGATCTTGAGGAAGCGCTGTGGCGCGCAGCTGTTTGTGGTGCTGCTTACCTCAGGCGACCCTGGCCGTAAGCTGTCCAGGATCTCTGTAATAGCAACATACGCAATTGTATAATCTACGATAAGAAACGTGTAATTGCTTTTCATGTTAGGACAACTAAAGACAAAGCTTTTTCTAACAGGCTTGAACACGTTAATCTTAAATAAAATAGGCTGTCAAGTCTTAAGTTATCTATCCCTTGTAATTCTTTAACTAAACTACAGCCAACCCAATCGTATAAAATTAAACATGATCCGACACCAACAGTTTAAATTAAATTACAATTTAGGTTCTGAATAACCTAGGGTTATCCCGAACATTTCGTTATTGTTCAATAAACTTCCATTCGCGTGAACGTCGATCAACACTTTTATCTACAACTATTGTTACAATCGAAAGATCCAGTAAAGTGACGTCGTGATACATGTCTACAGATTTTCCGCCTTGTTCGAAATACTAAACAGCTGCGATATGTTATCTAGATCAAGACTAAAACCTATTTCTCCTTTGTTTCTAAAAAGGACTGCGCAGATGAGGGACTTTTGTCAGCGGACAATTACTTGTCCGCGACGATAAAACCTGTGGAAATCCTGACAGTCTATTTGTCCTATGTGTGCGTTATTACATAGATTTCCATACGTTTTATCGTCACGGACAAATTGTCCGCGAACAAAACACCCTCGTCTGCGCAGGCCTTAAAGGACACAAATAACGTACGAATACTTCAGTTAATAGGTCTTTGAACTCATATAATTCGCGAGTCATGTTTCCCATTTTTATTACATTTAACCATGAGAATGCTAACTATAAACAGCTGAGGTATTCTACGTATTAGTCTAATTTGCTGTAGGTACTATTTGATGAGGAACATAATTAGGACACGACTGTAGTCCGCGAGCCCGAGGTAAATCATCTGTCATGGCCGTGCCTCCGGTGCATTTATCTTTTCATCATCACTCATTGAGATTGACAGTGACAGACCGCCTACATTGAATATATAACCTATATAGATTAACCAAGTTGTTTGTTATTGTCTTCTCCGTGGATCTCTATATACAGATTTGTGTCTTAGTGTATGTTTGTTTTAAATTAGCTTGAACAATGTTCTATGTTCATCTCGTGGGAAATTCACTAAACCACAAGTGATTACGGTTATGGAATATTTTTAATGATGTTTTTATTTAAACATCATTGAAAACTAAACTCGTTCGGAGTGCTTTACGGGTGATTAATTAGTTAATGTGTTATGCTATCGCTGCCACTATAAACTTAACTGTCTGAATTGTATTTGTTGCTAACATCCTTATTATTGGAAAATATAGGTTTTTATTGTTATAAATTTAGTAGAAGAATAGATACGGTAGGTACCTAATTCGTTTTAGTCATAAAAGCCGCAAGGCCCATTCTTGTATACCACCATAAAAGTTAAAGTGATTTATGGGGCATTCCAGTGTTGTGCTTGTGCAGTGCTGTGTGTGTCGTTAAAAATATTGCAAACACTTGTTAGCGCTCGATAAGGAGTCGAGTTTAACGTGATCTGATAACAGATCGCTACATGTTGGCTGTTTCATAATTCATCCACTACTCTACCTATTGTAGGTACCATCATTTAATATTTACCTAAAGCAGAACAATCTATTGATTTTCTATAGTTCTGCCTTCATTAATGTCATTGTTTTCATACCTCTTTCGTTAGCGGGCTCGCTCGGCGGGCCCTGTGTTGACTCAGATGTGTTATCACCGCTCTCCGACGGCCCATCAGAGTCTTTATCGCCATCTGGAAACCGACACACCACTTGTTATTTACACCTGTTTGTTTACTTACACATCACGCGAGCCGGTCGCCGTGACGTTCAACAATATTATAATGCAAGAAAGAGCACGAAAACACACCGTGATACCACCGCTTCAGGAATTCAAAACTGAACATTGTCGAGCTGAACCGACACTAGGTCCATATCGGCACATTTATCGGTTGTGATCCATTATTATCTTGGCGCCTATAGTTGAAGACGAGAATCCGAGTGGCCACAGAATTGGTTTTAAAGTGGCGTAATTACAAATGTAGGCCGAAATGTAATTTAGTGACAAATAAAAATAGAATGAGTGAGCGCAATGCGTTCGCTCGGTGTGGCGGCCGCGGCAGTACTCCAGCGCGGCTAAAGTTGTAAAACTTTTGTTTGCCGTGCAAATAGGAGAAAAATTGTTCCATGTCTACGTCATGCATGAATGAATAACACCAAGGCTGAATGTTATTGTTTTGTTTAACGCCTTGACGGTGCAGTGCAGCATCTTGTACATACAATTTGCAGGCTTTCATGTCTGTATCTAAACATAAACTGTGAATTGAAAACCTACAATCCAATCCACATGCTTCAATTCAAATGTAATTGATGAACGTAGGAAATGGTCATGTGTTGTCTGAGCAACAATAGGAACATGTGACGAGCGTGGAAAAATCTGAATTACAGGCTAGCGACGTCAAGAGGTTATTGAAAATAAATAGCGGCATTAGGTATTCAGAATTCAGATTACCGTGTGCATAGATAAACTACAAAATATTTCCTCAACACGATGTCGATACACGAACGTTGGAATTAAAACACACAAATCGAGTACAGCTCTTAGTTAAAAAGATTTTAGCATAGACTACCTACATTGATGCCTTAGCGACATACCCGGATTCCTTCAAATATAAGTTATATTTCTGATATAAGTTATATTTGAAGGAATAAGGTATAAGTTCTGATTTCTGAAACCTCCATAAATATTATATTTTACATTATAATTTAATTTAATACATAAGCTCATTCAATCACAGATAAACAGTTGAGGGAAATCTATTCGGTAGTAGATTATGACACGAGATTTGTATCGCACATTCAATTGATTAAACCGTGTCCGGATATGTTATTTAGATAAATTGAAGATAAGACTCAATTACTTTCAATGCAATAAATAGTACAGCCCGATTCAACCTTAACACGTTCACTGTCCCAGTACAAAGTTATAAAAAATATTCCTACGTCCATCTACAAACTCGCCCCTAACTTGACAATAATACGTCCATGAGAATCTTTTTCCTCTTATTCATACGTCCAGTCAAATAAAAAACATCAAATTTACTTTTGGATTATGACTCCAACTGGAGTCATGGACATGGTGAGTTTGGTACAAATGTGACTCCATTTGGAGTCATTGGACAGTGAACGTGTTAATGACGCACAGTGGAACGAATGTATGGGAGCGGTTGGACGTAGACATGTCCGAAAAAAAAGAGTAAAATTATGCCAAACTAATGATGCCATCTTATTCGATTACTTAATGCCTTCATAACTTGTGGTGATGAATTTCTTCATAACTCCCATATTTCGGGAGTAATTTGAGAAAATGTGAAATTTTACTATGAAAATGAGTGTATCGAGCTCTCTCCCTCCTGATTCCGGGCTTGTTTCAAGTAGCGGTCTCTAATATCATAATGCTAATACTAAGAGCTATATTTAATACTAAGACACATAGTGCGCCAAATGTGCACTTTCTGGGATAAAGAGTGATGTTTATTTTATAACACAATTTTTTTATTTTTTGTTTATTTTGTTGATTAAAACCGTTTTTCTAAAGGTTTACCTTATTACAATAACATTTCTGAGCAGCCAATTAGAGAAGATATAAGCTAATTAGGATATATAATTAGGGACTTAAGGTTTACATATAAAACTGATGCACTAATGATTACTGATAAGAACATTGCTATTATTTAATTACTAAATGGCTCTTAATACACTAATTTAGCATGCATCATTTACTAATTATCACAATAACTAATTACCTTGCAATATTTAACAAAGGATACCTGGGATACCTGGATTTTATATAAATAGGTCACTATTAGTAACTTTAAAATCAGTGTTGATTTACACCTCGTTGTATCCAAGCTAATCTCGCAATGTATTTTCCAAATTTTAATACAAATCTTGATATTCACGTTGCTTTATGCGCACGCGCACATAAAGATTTACGCGACTTTAACTATTTGTTCAGTGTTTTAAAAGATAACAGTTGTGTTCAGTTATGTGAAAGTGCTGAAACAAGTTTAAAAGACTGGTGTCGTCGATTTTGCTACCGCATTTATGCAAAATGGACACAGTCTGGAAGAAGCACAGATAAGTTTCGGAAGAAACATGAGATTTGGCTACAGGCTGCAATTCAATGGCCGGAATTACAGAATGAAAATATGGAACCTTCTACAGAAAATATAAGTGACGTCATCGAGCCCATAATTTCTCCTGCTAAATCTGATGCTTCAACTTGTACACATCCTAGTCCTCGTAAATCTTTTGAGGACCTTAGTAACCGGCAAAAAAGAAGACGCACTGAAGATAGTCTTTCATGCAGCAGTAGCAGCGCTGAAATTATGTTTTCGGCCGAAAGGGCGCTTCAAAAGGCAGGACAAAGCGATACAGCTTATGTTATGAAATACTTGACGGAGAATCCAGAAGAGGCCTCAAAAATCAAAGCCTTCATTGAAGGTAAATCAATTCAGGTACGGGAAATATCCCCTTTGAAGGCATTGGCTCTTTATGTATCGATGAACTTATCGAAATGGCGCTATAACACTCTTCGGGATTTCAACACTCAAGAAGGAGCTCTTCAATACCCGAGTTACTACATGTTGGTTAAAGAAAAAATTAAGTGCTATCCGGCCAAAGAAGATCTCACAGTTACAGAGAGCTCTGCAAAAATCAAATTACAAGCCTTGATGGATTTAACCTCAAGAAGACTTATTAGGTCGTTAGAAACCCCTGTTGATCCCAATCAACAGCTCGTATTGACCAGCAAATGGGGTTTTGACGGATCATCTAGCCAAAGCATTTATCATCAAAGGACGAGTGAAGATGAGCAAATCGATCTTGCTAGTAATTTTATGATTAGTCTTGTACCACTGCGGCTCGTCTCAAAAGGTGTAACAATTTGGGAAAACGAGCGACCATCTTCCACTTCATTTTGCCGGCCAATATTGTTTAAGTTTATAAAGGAAACCAAAGAAAATGTGCAGAGAGAGATGGCTGAAATCGAAGCAGAGATTGAAGCCTTAACTCCATCCACCATCACTGATGGAATTAGTGTCAAACACCAACTGCTGTTGACAATGATTGATGGTAAAATTCATTCCATTATATCCAATACAGCAGCTTCAGTGTGTGACATATGCAAGGCTTGTCCTAAAGAAATGAATAATTTAGAGTTAATCAAAGATAAACACGCAAACGAGGACATGTATAAATATAGCTTAAGCACCCTTCACGCTTGGATTCGCTCAATGGAATGCTTATTACACATTTCCTACAAATTAGACATAAAATCATGGCAAGTAAGGGGTGATATAGCAAAAAGGCAAGTTGATGACAGGAAGAAAAGAGTTCAAGAGGCTGTAAGAAGAGAAACGGGCTTACTTCTCGATGTTGTGAAACAAGGCAGTGGATCCACCAACAATGGCAACTCGGCAAGGAGATTTTTTGAAAACTACACTAAATCTGCTGAACTGACCGGAATAGATGCTATGCTTTTAAGAAAAATCTGTGTGATCTTGCAGTGTATTTCATCAGGAGAGAAGATCAACGTAACTAAATTCCGAGAGTTCTGCTTTGATACTGCTAAGCTTTACGTGGAGTTATACCCATGGTATTATATGCCTTCTTCACTTCATAAAATTTTAATGCATGGGCCAGACATAGTTCAGAACATGTCAATTGTGCCCATTGGTTTTCTATCCGAAGAGGCATCTGAGGCTAGAAATAAAGATTTTAGAAAATATAGAGAGGGGCATTCTCGAAAGCATAGCAGTATCTCATGCAATGAAGATATTATGCACAATCTTTTACTGTCTTCTGATCCACTTGTTACAAGTATCCGTCCAAAAGGAAATAAGTTTGTAAAAAAATCTTCTTTTAAGGAATTTTATGAGCTTACGGATTCTGAGAAAAGTGATATCGAATTTGTTAACATAAATGATTTAGCGGACATCGATTCTGAATTTGAATTAATTGATGATGATGATGTTGACGAAGATAATTAAATGATGTTATTGTTTTAAAATGTGTAACTTAGTAAATTAGAGCTTACATCTTAATTATTTATTGTACTTTTAATGAAACTAGGTAATTTATTATCAACTTACTTAAAAGTCATACTCTCATCAGTTCTTGTGAATATTTTTGTTAATATATATTTCTGTATATATATAATATATTTATAGACCTCTTAATAAGTCTGTCTGCGGTTTAAAGTAAATACAAATGGGGAAAAAACGTTTTTTTTTTTTAATTTTCATTTCCTTTTATCCCAGAAAGTGCACATTTGGCGCACTATGTGTCTTAGTATTAAATATAGCTCTTAGTAATAGCATTACGATATTAGAGACCGCTACTTGAAACAAGCCCGGAATCAGGAGGGAGAGAGCTCGATACACTCATTTTCATAGTAAAATTTCACATTTTCTCAAATTACTCCCGAAATATGGGAGTTATGAAGAAATTCATCACCACAATTTATGAAGGCATTAAGTAATCGAATAAGATGGCATCATTAGTTTGTCATAATTTTACTCTTATTTTTCGGACATGTCTACGTCCAACCGCTCCCATACATTCGTTCCACTGTGTGACGGCTCGAAACATGAAGCGAGTCGCTGCGCAGTTTTTTTTTTAATTCACAATACTGATGTATAATCAAAAACCCATTATACTGCTACAACACAGTAAGTCTGATTGACATCTACTAGATGTGAATTTAGCATCCATATTTTAAGTAACACTTAGAATTGACACTTACTAATAAAAAAATTAAAAAAAGTTACACAAATTTTAGAAACTGAAAAACTTTTCCCTACACAATGAAAAAGTTCGGAAAAGAAAAAAAAAATATAAAAAACAATTATAAAATTACGTCTCTAAGTTTAGTCCTTCAGTATAGAATTCATGTGTCAGCGGGGGTGAGGGGTGGGGTACTGCGCAGCTAGTAGCGCACTTCAGAGCCGCCATTAAGTTTGACGCGTACTATAATACCTACAATATTATTATTTATCTCTATGTAGAATTTGGTAATAAAACAGCTATAATGTCGTTTTAAATATTACCAATAACAAAGAACGAGTCACAGTTTAAACTTACTAAATAAGGAACGAGAAGCAATACTTTCAGTTCTGGTACTTGCCAAATAACTGTATATCGAAGGTCGCGTTTTGTAAGACGCATTTTCTCATTAAAATGATTCGTCGCTATTGCATCGATGACTTAGCGCCGTCTATTTTGTCAAGTGCAACCTTAATTTTGTCTTTGCTTGTATCATATAGGACACTAATGTTCGTATTTAAGCAGCTGGCATTACCACTGCATTTGCAGGGGTCTCTTCCTGTCTTCGGCAATTTCATATTTGGGAAAATATGGTTGGTTGATAGTATCAACACAATAAGAATTCGACCGGCGTCTGTGCGATATCTACGCGACTGCTAAGCGCCACCTACGCGACTTTTAAGCGACGACTACCGCAAAACGAGGCGAATAGGTATGCAGAGGTGAATCGAGACGAAACTTAAAAATGGATTTTAACGCACAAATAATACAGTTTGCTGCCAACAAGGAAATTTAGTTGTTAATTATTTATACAGTAAACACATTAGTCCTTTTTGGCAACAAAATATATATTATTTCAACGTTAAAATCCATTCTAAAGTTTCGTCCCGATTCACCCCTTTTTTTTGGGTGGGAAATCATCAATTATCTTCTCCCGCTCTGGGCGGAGCGGGACGGTGTATCAGACTCCTATTGACTAAAACCCACACGTATTCCTTCCGTTGCCTGTGTTGCCAGGGGCCTCGGTAACCCTTTAGGAACTTCCCGCGACCCCGGCAGGCATCGGCCCTAGTGGACCCCTATACTTGTACCGATTCACCCTTGCATCCCTTTTCACCCCGTTTTACGGTACGCGTTTGCTGCGCGACGTGTATGCTACTTCAACAAAGAAGAACAACGTCTCTAATATTTATGCTAGAAGGATTACAAGCAACAAAACATGTATGACATAATACCCGATAATGGTCTTAGCTTACAACACACTAACATTTGTAAACATGAAACCGGTTGTTGTTACTATGTGTTTCTTAGTGCAAATCAAACATGACACTGGTTTCAATAAATTCATAGTTCACATCTTCTATATCTTCTTTTATTTCGCTATAGCTGTTATTCTAAAATTATTCTAGTATTTCTTTTTCTTTTGAAAATAGCACCTCAATTATTCTTAAGTCAATATAAGTACATAGAATAGAATATAATAGAATACTTACTCTTTATTATGTACACCATAAAAATTACAGATACAAATGTTGAAATTTTACAAGGGGTGACACAATGGGCACATAATTCGAAATGTTCATTTTACATTCCCATGTAAATATTATTTTAAACTTATTAGCCCTTTTCAAGCATTGAAAAATATACAATTTAAAAAGCAAGGCTGGAAAACTGTATCTTTATCGAATGTTTGTACCTTCTAAAATTCAAGAAAAACAGTTTCTAAATTTCTTGTTGGCTAAACATCAAATATTTAATCTTCAGACTACTAACGATTAACGAGACAATCGTGCGCCCTGCACAGCGCCGCCATTGCATTTTTAATCCAAAATGTTTCTTTACCGACATATTTCTTTTTGTCGTTGAATGATAATGTGTTTTGTGTAAACAAATGTCTGTAACCTCCGCACGACCTTTCCCTGGCCGTAGCTGAGAAATTGAACGGTGCTTTCACGTTCTAACGTTACATAATACGTAGACATGTAAATTATAAAGGCCTTCGCAGACAGGGCCTTTTGTCCGCGGACAATTTGTCGTCGACGATAAAACGTATGGAAATATATGCAATAAAGAACACGTAGGACAAATAGACCGTAAGGATTTCCATACGTTTTATCGTCGCGGACAACGGACAAGTCATTCATTAATACATGTGCACAGGAGTGAATATTAATTCATTGTTTTGCTTCTGCATCGTATACATAATCAGCCTATAACGTTCCCACTGCTGGAACACAGGCCTCCTCTCTGTGAGAGGGAGTGGGCCGTAATCCACCACGCGGGCCCAGTGCGGGTTGGTAGATGTCACATGTCTTCGAAAAATATACAAAAATGCAACATCGTATCAATGCTGCATCGTATGTTAATTGATAACTGTTCAGTGTTTACATAGACGCCTGTTTGTTTTGATAATAGCAAATCACTCGCAGTCAGCCGGTCGTCAATATGCCACAAGAATTATAAAAAAACTTCTCCTATTTGTTTTGATTTGTTTTTTATGTTTTTATTATTATTTTTTATTATGCATACTTTCAACATTGTTAAAAGCATGCATGTGCTGTTGTGGAGCAGTGGTGGCCCAGTGGTAACGGCCGCGACTTACGTGTTGTAGGTCGTAGGTTCGAACCCAGACAGGCGCTTTGGGGTCGCGGGAAGGTACTTATGGGTCACCGAGGCCCCCGCAACACAGGCAACATGAAGGAATACGGGTGGGTTTTAGTCAGTAAGAGTCTGACACACCCTCCCGCTCCGCCCAGAGCGGGAGAAGTTATTAGATGATTTCCCACCCTCAAAAAAAAAAAAAAAAGACAGGCGCTTTACTTTGTGTAAATTATTTCATCACCACTGCTCTTAAAACGGTGAAGGAAAACATCGTGAGGAAACCGGCATATCCTAGAACCAAAAATTCGAAAACATGTGACATCTACCAACCCGCACTCGGCCCGCGTGGTGAATTACGGCCCGCTCCCTCTCACAGAGAGGAGGCCTGTGTCCCAGCAGTGGGAACATTATAGGCTGATTATGTATGCATACTTTTCTATGAAGGTTAAATTCTTACATGGTACAATCATAAATCAGTCAAGACTTAATCCTGCCATTTTTTATTCGTTTAGGAAAGGTACATTTTGTTGTGCACTGTCAATGCGTGCACTGACTGGACACTGGACAGGTCCACTCAAATCTGTATGGTTCTTTCCTCAAAAGACCATTTCAGACACCAATGTACATGATCCTCAAATGACCTGACCAAGATTTTTTCCGGATTTATATACACATTGACATTGATGATTTTTTATATACAATTACATGAATATTTACTTGTAAAGTATTATATGTCTTGTTTTAATTATTGTGAATGTGAAGACTATGTGGGTCATTAACTTTTTTTTTCCACTCAGTTTAATCATGGTCTGGCAGTTATCGAGTAATGCGGCCTACCCAAATGTTCTTTCTTTGTTATTGTTCGTCGTATCGTTGAGCTCCTAAGTTCTGAGTTGAGCTGCACAATTACTGACAAATGCGTGCACTGGACAGGTCCACTCAATCTGTGTGGTTTTTTTCTCAAAAGACTATTTCAGACACCAATCTACATAGCCTTCACATGATCTAACCAAGATTAAGTCTAAGCTTTAAAAGAGACTGTAACCTCTGAGTTCGTTTCGGTCTTCTTCTCAGAGTAGTCAGATAGGGTAAACGCCGACCTCATCTGGGTTTTAAAATATGATTGATGTGTAAAAGTGTTTGTACAAACCTACTTACAGAAATAAAATCATTTATCATTTGTTTCTTAATAAAAGTAATCTTTGCAGTTCCTGACCTAAAGTCTGGAACTGCAAAGATTCTCCTGTGTTGGAAACAAATAAAATATTTTATATCAAGAAATTCATATAAGAGGGAGACACTACGATCGATTGAACCCACATACCAATAAATAACACATAACTCTACATGTAACGAATAATAATATAACATGTGTCGTAGTTTATAGGTGCTCGGTTGCATTTTTTTTCCATTGTTATGCCCCAAGAAATTCAGGGGTTTTAGTAACCATAAACTAGAATCTTCAGAAAGGTTAATATTAGAACTTTAAACTCTATGATATGGAAATCCTTGAAATAGCCGAGGCATTATTTACGTTAACTTTATAAATAATCAACAGTCATTACTATTTTGGTTTGATGGTATGTGATATTTTTTAACTTAAAATACAGATTACCTCGTTACCTCGATTGCTGAGCATATAAGGAAAACTCAATTTATGCTCGACCTGGGGACTAAACCCAGGATCTCATGATCAAGAGTCGAGCTTGTGTTAAGGGTCTTTCGCTTGGTATAAAGTGATTTCCTGATCTAGCGTGTGTCTACATACGTAACGTGTCTAGCTTGTTGTGGCACAACACTAAAACTGTTGCCATCCGAACGCAAGATGCAACCAGAAAACTTTCATTTTCAAAATATACAGGAGAGGTTTATGTATTCTACTGAACAAGTGTCTGGCTTGGTTTCTATTGGATATCACTCCAAAAATATGACAATCCGTATGTACCTGGCAGCCCGTTAAATGAAGCAAGCCACGATAGGTCTACGTTCACCCGGAGGACACGGTGGAGCATACGGTGGAGGTCTGCCCGGCTTGGGCAGAGCACCGCCGTGTCCTCGTGGAGGCGATCGGTGGCAGAGATCTCTCGCGTCCGGCCCTGGTTCAGGCCATGGTACGGAGCGAGAGGGCATGGGCAGCCGTCGCCTCCTTCTGCGAAGCAGTAATGCTCGCGAAGGAGGAGGCGGGACGGTTGAGGGAAAGGCAAGTTTCGCGCCCTCTCGCCCCTAGCCGCCGCAGGAGACGCCCTGGGCGTCGGGAATCCTGGGCGGATTTCCGGCCACCGTAGGCGCGGGCTTGCGGACGGTGAGCAATGGGTAGCTCACCGTCCGGTAAGGACCAGGCCCGGGTCGACGGCGCGTTGTATTCCACGCGCGCCTCAAAGAGATGTCGTCAGCACATAGGTAGGGTCCACTAGGGCCGCTGCCTGCCGGGGTCGCGGGAAGGTACTTATGGGTCACCGAGGCCCCCGCAACACAGGCAACGGAAGGAATACGGGTGGGTTTTAGTCAGTAAGAGTGACACACCCTCTCGCTCCGCCCAGAGCGGGAGAAGTTATTTGATGAATTCCCACCCTCAAAAAAAAAAAAGGTCTACGTTCAGCAAGACTCCTAATTTAGAGATTTATTCATTGAGAGAACCCAGTTTTAAATACAATAAAGCACCTCCTCCACATTAGGACTATATCAAGCTATCAAGCAAGAACTCTGAAGATTAATAAAGCTTAATATGCTTTTGAATACTGCAGTATCTACATATTCGGCTAGAATTAACTCGTTGCTTAGAAACGAGGCATACGTAGATTACTTAAAGAAAGCTATCTTTGTAGTAAGTATTATTATTATTATTATTATTATTTATTTCATATTTTTAAGCAAACAAACGTAGAGGCGGACTTACCGCGACTGCCGCTTAAAATCGACAAAAATCGGAGGCTTGCCCAGCGATCCTTATATCAGACATACAACCGATTATAAGAGCACGCGTTTCATAGGAACTGGACTTAAGCCTACTTGCACCACAAATCACTAAAGTTCAATCAATTATGAATTCACTGGAGTAATCTGACATGTGCTAGCTGTCACTTTGTGTAATAAAATGGTCATATTTATTGTAATGGTGATCGTTTAGTTTAATCGATTATTATATGTGTAAAATTTATGCATATTAATAAATGTAAAAGTCTAGCACAGGGATTCCCAAAGTGGTCGATATCAACCCCTTGGGGTCGAAATCGGTTTCCCAGGGGTCGTCAAAAACGAAAACTGATGTTGGGGGTCGACGAGGTTTAAAAATCGACCCCTATTAATTAACAAAAATTCTTATTTTAAACTTTCAAGATACTGTATAATTTGTGTTACGTGTACCAACTTGTTATAAGAATGACTAATATTTTAGTAGGAAGTATTATTTTTGTGCTTTTGAAAAACTCAACAAGTCGATAAGCGTGCACAAGTTCGAACAATATGAAGAAATTTGACTAAGGGTATCATTGATCTGAGGTACCAGTTCATTTTGGAAAAGGGGTCTCTAGCCCAAAATAGTTTGGGAATCCCTGGTCTAGCATACAATAAATACATTAATTACGACCATTTTATTACACAAGGTGACAGCTAGCACGTGTCAGATTACTCCAGTGAATGAATAATTCGACTGATTAGAATTAATAATGCATTTAGCGCTAAACGAATTATAAACATCGTTCCATTTCAGTCAATCGTTTGAAGATGACAGAGACAGAATTATGTTTTAAATAAGTTTAGTGGTAAACGTGTTCAACGATTTATGATGCAAGCGGGTCTTTCAGTCCCTTTTGGGCGAAGGGCTGAAGTTTCAATGTTAATTCTCACCTTTCCGTTTATCGGGCACTAAGAGCGTCTGCCCCGGGAAGATGAACTGCGTGGCGAGCCTGTTCAGCTTGGTGAGCTCCGAAGGGGTGGTGTCGAACCGGGCCGCTAGCGATGTCAGGGTGTCACGGTCGCGTACCTGCGCAAAGCAAAAGGATTATGTTTATAATATTTCTATACATATTATAAAATAAAGTCACTTTTCGTGTTTGTCCGTGTGACCGCGTTTTTCTTCTAAATTACGCAACGGATTGATTCCGGAAGGTTTATTTGTATAATATACTAGATGTGCAACGCGGTTTCACCCGCATAAGTTTTGACCTCGTGGGTATATCGGGATAAAAAGTATCATAAGTGTTATTCCTGGTTATAAACTATCTGTTTGCCAAATTTCATCCAAATCCGTTCGGTACTTTTTGCGTGAAAGAGTAACAAACATCCATCCATCCATTCTTACAAACTTTCGCATTTATAATATTAGTAGGATTATTATTAAACTTAAAATAAAGCAATATCTATAAGTCTTACAATCCGAGCGAAGCAGGGGCGGATCGCTAGATAAATATTAGATTGACGCCAATGGGCGTTGGAAACCAATTTATGTGCATGCAACTCCATTATTTATGAACTACAAAACAAATCGTGTAAAAAATTACTGGACGCCGCTTTTAAAGCAAGAAAGGTCGCTACAATTCTCTTGGGACAAACGACAAAACGTAATAGTATTCTGGAATACATGACACTCTATTACCCCACATTTTCCCAGGAGAGCTTAGGATATAATACTACGGGTATTCGAAAAGGTAGGTACGGTACGAAATTTTTATGTAAACAAAACATTAAAATATCAGATTTAAACCTTTACGCATTATAAAATACATATATTTTTGAGTGTTTTGATCCATAGCTTATTTTTCTTGGCTAGATATTAATCCCAACGAGATAATCTAACTATTTGCACATTTTCATGCTTATCGAGTTAATGCACGCCGGTGACCTACTGTCCATTCAGTCCTGGGAACTGGATTACATTATAAGGGGCCAAAAGTGAAGGTATCTAGTAAACCTGTCATTATTTTACACCACTGTATTCTAGTAAGTAGAACTTGGCTATCCCATTGAACTACTCGTACTATACTTATATATAAAATATTTTATAAATAAATTACCGTAAAAGTCATCGTTTTAATCGGTGGAGGAGGAGGTAGTCTCTTGACATGCTCGTCTTCATCTGTAACAAATTAAAATAAAGTAAATACACGTCATGGTTAGTGATTACGCAATAAACACCTGAGCGTGTTAAAAAACGCCTTACAAAATAGTCCAGCTGTTAGTTCACAACACGCAAATTGCTCGGCGCGCAATGATCGGCGTTGCGTTGGTCATGAATAATGTATGCAAAATGATTTATGATAATCGTAAAGGTTTCGATAACAGATCGGTTTTTATTGTTGCGAAAGTTATTGCAGTGATCGAATCTCTGAAGTTTGGTTACGTAGTGGACGACTATACGTTTCTTCAGTCATTTACTGAAACTTTACATAATTTAGCATTTATCGATTCGGTAATCATGGTAACTGTAGGTACAGTTTCATTAAGCATAACTACTATAACCAGTCATAAAACCGATTAAGGTTGAAAACGATTAAACTCATAAATTACTGAACGGACTTGAACAAGCAAGACAGCAAGTAACATGATTTGCGAGTCAAAAACGATTACAAAGATCATGGTTGCATGCAAATATCAGCCCTTTAAGACGCTGACAACACGTAAACCGCGGTCACTGTTAGACTGCATAGAAAAGGAAGAGAAGCGTGATGACACAACGCTTGTCGAAAAAATGTAAATAAAATCGTATAAGATTATAATTATAATTGCTAATGAAGAGATAAAATGCTTTTGAAGATAATTATTTTTGAAGATTTTTTTGACGTAATATAGTATGTTTAATTATGTTTTGAGTTCCATCACTGTACGCAAAAAGGACTCGAAAATATCCTATAATTTTATTTTTCCAAAATTATTTGAGGTTTAAGAGACTGCTTTAAAAACCACCTTGACCGTTTTCATGAAATCTCCGCCTTAATCAATCAACAGTTCGAACTTGAACAAATATTTATTAAACAAATAAAGCACACCATAGTCATCAAACCATTGATCATCATAAATCAACTGATAAAAGTCGATATGCTCCGCTAAAATTCTCATCCGTTCATCAGAATTTTAATAAGTTTATTTAGTTCAAACCAAATGTTATAATAGTCATCAACTTATAAAAAGATTGCACATAAAGATTTATCTCTAGTTACGAAACTATAAATCAACATGAAGATAGAATAAAAAAAATGTACCAATATAATCATAAACAGACAGTGCAGACTTTTCACAAAATTTACTGGATTAATTATGTGTTTTGAAAGCCGGATGTTAGTTTATATTCTGGCTGTTTATTTTCATAATATGTCTCGATGCCAAGGAATGATTCGCGACAAGCGGGGTGACGTGACTCCGAGAGATCGTTCTTTGTCGCGGATTACGTCTTTCCTTTCTACGTATGCGGGGCCTGCAGCGGTTGCAGCCTGTCATACCACTTTTATTATTACAAGTAAATATTACAGCTTCTACCGTCAAGTAGATACACGTCATAACTATCAGAACTATTTCAAAAAAAGTCACGGTATATCAAATAGTTTTTTTTACTGTTTATTTAAAAAAGTCTGCAGAAGTGTATTTATTTATATTGGAATTGAAGGCTATGCGAGAACTATAAATTCTATTTAATACTGAGTCAGCGGACACATCCGTATCAGCCTAACCTACATTCGTTTTAAGTAACTGTTATATTTTTAAATGAGACAGCTATTTAATCCTGGCTCCATTTTAATCGTCTTACTGTCTCCGGCTGTCTGACCTATAGAATTTGAATGAAATCCTCGGAGGTCACAGTCTCAGAGCTACAGCTAGTACAAGTTGTGTCCGTAAGTCGATTGACCAGTGCGATAACCGAGGCAGGTAACTTGCTGCACGAATATTTCGAATTCCTTATTGCGGTTAATGTCAATAGTTTCTTACTATTTATTATTAAAATATATGTCTAATATTTATTATTAAGATATAGTCTTTCAATGCATTGCGATAAAGCTGTCAATTCATAAATCATTTATTGTAGTAATGAGCGTAGAGTACAATAGTTTTATCAACTATTTTTCAAAACGTGTTCTGCGAAATAGTTCCACAGTGCTATATTTTACATAGTTGAAGATTATGGCGACAACATTTCGTAGGTGCGTCTGCTCCTGGGCCAGTCACCCGCCACTACACATAATTGGCAGTTTGTAATGTGTGTAAATGAAAGGGTTTTTAGTATTAACATGGTCTTAATTTCGTCACAACACGACAATTTAATGTTGGTTTAAGTAGGGATTGCGCAACGAATAGGCAATAAAACCGCTCCGTGCTGCCGTACAAATGAACAAAGCTTTCATGTTATTCTCTATTTGTTTGTTGTTACAACTCGTGGGAATATGTGCAGTTGAATTGAAAACAATTATTTAATTAACAGATAATAAGAGTTTCCTAGTTTCTACAAGCTATAACAAGAATACTAGTTTTTGTTGTGCCATCGTTTAAAGCTAAAGAAATCACGTTTTTGTAAGTAACTTTTCAGCAATATAAACTTAGTTCATTGGCATTTCAGCGAATCAAGAATATGTTTGATTCGTTGGCAAGTTCTTAATTCTGAATTAAACAGCAATACGTAAGTGCATATTGATTACTCAGTATATTAATTAAATTAATCGTATGACGTATGCATTAATAACATGTTTCCGGAGTGCGCATGTTCGAATCAGTCACAATTTATTTCGGTACATAAGGACTTATTCAGGTTATTTTTGACTTGGTCCAGATAACACAAATTAAAGTTTTGTTTACCTCTGTGTACAGCGTCAAATCTGCCTTCAACCTTCGAGCGCAGTGCTTCCAAATCGAAGGGCGGCGAGAACCCATGGTCAACCGAACGACTTTTCGACCTGTAACACAAGAAATATGTATTAGTAAAGAATCCTTGGTTTCAATGCTTCATTTTTCTCAGCATGGCCGAAAAAAAGCAAATTTTCACGAGTTTACGGAATTAGTCTTTCAGTCTTGTACAGTCATTGGGTATGTCTTTTAAAGCGTCCAGTCCTTCCCAAGCATTCTGTTTTCATCGAAGCATGCGCAGAGTTCGTAAACACATGGGTCAACGTACGTGTAATTGTCCACACTCCCAAAAGCTTTCGTCCCAAATAACTGTAGTAAGACTGATACAAATAGAATGAGCCGAGGCCTGTCCGACTCACCTAAATACGATGCCGGTGAGGGGTAGGCCAAATGCGCCATATATGCACAAATAATGCGATACTGGTAGTTATATACTCAGGTGTTCACTATGTAAATGGACTGGACGGAAACGTTTGAATACCTCGAAATAACACGCGCCTTGAAAAATTCATTGTATAAGAAAATACAGCCTTAATCTAGAAGTTTTCTTTTCTCCAGTTTACTTGAACACAACTTGAGCATACGTTTTGCATGACGAAACATAATGCCACAAGTATGTTAGGACGTGCTATTATTTTTCATAGCCTGAGGTGGTTACGACGACTATATGAATTTCTTGGGCACTGGCTTATGTCAGTTCGCATTTCTGCATTAATTATTTGAATAACATTTCTTAAGGTCAATCTAGTGTCACCATTGAAGGTCAATCACTTGCTATTAATTCACCGTATGGTATTCATGACTCATAAATCATAGCGAGATAGTGTTTGTTGTGATGCTCCAATGAATATCGATAGGATTACATAATTAGGCCAATGTTGATCTGCCGAATCGAACGGTTCACTGACAAAATGTTAGATATTTTGTGGAGACAGGCGATGAAATACAGACATTATGATAACCCGAAATAGTTATTGATAATTAAAATCATAATTCACATAGACCATTAGTGAAGTATTTATTGTACCTCCTGCTGTTTATTAGAAGTGCCATTTACTTTATTAAACATATCTGATTACGACGATATTTACAACCTTATGTAAATATGTGCTTATTACCAGTACTAATGATTTCACAATTTAAGCAAAACACAAAACAAACAATGTAGTACTAGGTGTGAATAAAAACACAGTATGATGCGTTTAATTAACGCCTTAAGGATATCTAGGTGCCTAATCTGTCGGCAAGTCCACAAGATAAGTGTTGTCGTGTTTGCTTTAATCAAATTATTGGTATCATTTAAAAGATGATAGTGATAAGACTGTAACTAAGTACTTTCTGACGTGATTTATGTCATGGGCTTGCCACTATATTAGGTGTGAGATAATGTAATGTGCAAAACCTGAATACCTCTTGAAAGACTGGTCGATGCTCTCTGCGCTCCTGGACAGCTGCTGCGAAGCTCGCCTAGACCTGCATGCAACAGAGACCACGCTAGACACAGGCATACGCATGCAACATTAAAACGATCCAGACAGTTTCTACATGAGCTGTTTCTTTGAACGTCAACAGTTAACCACTAAGTAGTTGTTGACTATTATGTTATTATCTGAATTATTAGAACTGCCTGGACATTTATTCAATAAATAAGTTTACACCCTGATTCACCAAAGAAAAACTTCAAAAACAAGTAGGTACGATATACATTTTATCGTTCTAAAAATAAAAGTACACCAGAGTGGAAACTTACATAAAATTAACAGTGCGGTTGGCAACAAAAATATCTACGTAAAATTTTATATAGGTACCAGCAAATAAAAAGTAAACCATAAAAATGCCACATCGATCCATGCGATGGGTTGTTTACGAATCATGCAATGTGTAAATAATGACACGTAGTGAATAATGTATGTGACACTGACATTACAAATATTTGTGCGAACAGTTTTTTAAATAATTGTGACTTTAATTGCGACTGGATATCTCTTGACCTCATAACTCTGAAGATATATCGTCGGGTGACAGCATCTCTCAATACTGCCGATATTTAACACACATCCTTGCAATGACTCCCGCGACGAAAACTGTCCTAATATTTAATTTATAGTCGAATTATTAATTTATAGTCGAATTATTAATTTATAGTCGAATTATTAATTCGCTGGAGTAATCTGAGACGTGCTAGCTGTCACTTTGTGGAATAAAATGGTCATATTTATTGTAATGGTGATCGTTTAGTTTAATCGTTTTATATACGTGTAAAATAAATGTATAAGTGTAAAAGTCTAGAATACAATAAAAAGAATATTATTTCCATGATATTTAACTAAGTGACAGCTAGCACCTGTCAGTTTCCTCCAGTGAATTAATAATTCAACTTTAGTACCAACAATTAATTACCTTTCATATTAAAATTAGAAACCAGAAGCTACTGAGATAATATAAAATGTTGTTGTTGTATACTTTAATGCTGTAGCACCTTCATCTGCCTGCCTTTTCCCAACTACGTTGGGGTCGGCTTCCAGTCTAACCGGATGCAGCTGAATACCAGTATTTTACATGGAGCAACTGCCTATCGGACCTCCACAACTCAGTTACTGGGTAATACGATACCCCTTGGTAAGACTGGCTGTCAGATTTTCGGGCTTCTGTCGACCCGTAACGACTGCCAAAGATTTACGAATGACAGCCGGGACCAACGGCTTAACGTGCTTTCCGAGGCACGGAGGGGTCTTGGTATGTAAAGATGGTCACCCATCCACGGACCAACCGCGGCAAGCGTAGCTTAACCTGATCGATTGAGCCGTGCGGCTGTTATTATTTAGCCACAAGCCCCTCTGTAGCACCTTCCGAAATTTAATTCGTTCCTACGTAATAATTACTGTCAAAGGCTTTGATAAATTAATTGAAGTCCTCAGCGGCAGGAATAAGGTTAGTGTAGGCCGCGCCGATCAAATTAACGTCACGGTTAATATGATCGATACCCATCGACTATGAGTTACCAATAAATGCGTTAGTTACGTGATCATAAATATTTATAGTCAACAAATTCGTACGGCTCTTGGTACACTTGTATTTTAGGATATTTAAAACTTTGGGACAGTATTGACTCAAAAATAAATGTATACATCAATGTTATGGTCGTGAGTTGTTCAGGAGGATAAGTTCCCGTATTTTCCTACACTAGACATAAAAATTCACAAAATAAGAGGAAATATCAAATAAATATTGTAAGGCATTTTCGCTTTAGCATTAGTTTAAGTTTTCGGTTCACCGGTTTACTAGAATGTAATATTCTCTCATGTGAGATTGTAGGTAATTTCTCCTTCTTTTGGAAAACTATATCATGTTTTGTTCAACTAAAACTTTGATAGTCAAAAAGCGAGAGGGAAAAACAAACAAACCTTTTTAACAAACATGGGAAAGCAAAATGAGAATCGAATTCCACCATGTCTCATAATTACGAGGCTCACGGTAATCCGCTGCTAAGAGCTAATTGCGACGCAATTATATGATTTTAGTGACTTTTAAATCTGTTATTACGCCTTTATATAATGCAAGTAAGTTATGCAAAAAATGTTATGTTAAACTATAACGTAGGAATACACATCAATCCTATAACTATGTGAATATTTAAGGATTGTAGTAAAATACTTTATGAAATAAATCCAGAACGTAATGTCTGCCCAAAGTATAAAAACGATATTACTTTCAAACTATTTAAGATATATTCATAATGTTTTTTTGTATGCAAAGACTATTTTAATATCTATAATTCTATATGTGATTTTTTCAAATATTCATATTTTCGTTACTAAAACTAAATATTCCCTATGAAACCGAAGGGCGGCGCGGCGTGAGCGCGACGCACATTGGTATGATCAAGGTCAACGGCAATTACACGACCCTTAAATAATTAGTGTTAATTTAAAGAAGACGTCTAAGTTTAAGCATAAGTAAACGCAATACCTACAAGCAACGCGCGGCTCCGCGGCCCCGCCCGGGAGTGTGCCGGGGAGGTTGACTGGTCCTATACTACGACCGCTTGTGAACGAGCTCCTACGTTTCGTTTTTCCTTGCTCGTGTTTGCGGGTATCGAACAATACCGTGGTTCTTCTTACATTGGCTGTTTCTCGAGCCGTGACAGCGAAACGAATGCGGGGAGTGAGCGCCGCCCTTGACACTGGGTGGGCGCCAAGCCACTCGCATATTTACTAACATCCGTGTCTGCCTGTCAGATTTTTCGTAGCACTATTTCCATAAATTATATTCTTGACACACCAACATACCATTACTCAATTTATTAAATTCTTTTCTAATACAAAGCATCATTAATTAATGATAAGAAACTGCAATCAATCTTGGGCGACCCCGTTCGCGACATGATAATTAGGTACCTATGAATTTAATCCACTCTATTACGTTAAAATTTATTTATTATTTTGGTTTTAATCATAGCAATAGTGTGAAAGATTTAGAAATCTTTATTTATTTATTTATTTAACAGTTTATGTACACATATAAAGGTTCGAAACCCAGACAGGCGCTTTACTTTGTGTAAATTATTTCATCACCACTGCTCTCAAAACGGTGAAGGAAAACATCGTGAGGAAACGAGAATGTCCTAGAACCAAATATTCGAAGACATGTGACATCTACCAACCCGCACTGGGCCCGCGTGGTGGATTACGGCCCACTCCCTCTCACAGAGAGGAGGCCTGTGTCCCAGTAGTGGGAACATTATAGGCTGATTATGTTGTATGACGTTAAAATTTATTTATTATTTTGGTTTTAATCATAGCAATAGTGTGAAAGATTTAGAAATCTTTATTTATTTATTATTTATTTATTTATTTATTTATTTAACAGTTTATGTACACATTTAGAAATAGACAGAAAGGAATAGAATAATACGTACAAAGGTGATGTTTATTTCTAAAGAAATCTTTTCTAGCATATCTGCGAAAGGACAGTAGACAAAGAGATGTAGACACGTGTGTAAGAGTAGAAGAGAAAATAAAATACATAAAAACAAAAAACTATACACTAATTTGTTTTATTTTTTGGTTTTTGTGTGTGTGAGCCAAATGTTTGTCAAAAATATAACATAACGTAATATAACGTAACATTCGTAAATAGTGCGACGTAGTATGTTTTCGTCGCAAACGTTGCTATTCAACAGTATCCTGCTCACACAGGGCACTAGGTAGTTAGCAGTGTGTGTAACTAGATCTACATCATCGGATACTGTGACAACCTTTTATGTAGAAACCTTCGATGTGTGTAGCAATGCGTTAATTATATTACAGAAATCCTTGTTGTTTATGATGTAAAGTGAGAATATTTTTCTCTATTTAACGATTATGGCTTTTCCGTATAAGCTAAGGCATAAATGCGAAGTTCATGGAAAGAAAGGGATGTCGGTGAAGGAAAGTTTCTATTTGTCATTCTTAGGGTTGGTCCGCCATTTTTACTCTATATTCTCATACACAATTTACTAAACCTAAACTAGGTCGTTTTAATTTTCTATCAATGCCCCAGAATATGTTCGATATTTAAATACATATCATGTTTATGAATTTGTTTGATACCCGCCTTAGAATACATCGCCCACTCATCTCAGGGCTGTCAAAAGGGAAAATTAACAATTTTAACGGATGATTGAACAATAACACCTTGTTTAAGCCGATGACACCAATGCCCATTTCGCCCACCCAGCGATTTGATATGAACATTAGTTTTCCAAGAGAATTATCCTGACGACATGTGATGCCGACGTCGTAAATAGCTTCCAGACAGATTTCAGTTTGCGAAGGTCATGAAATGCGTATGAAATAATCATAATTTTTCCGACTAATTGTGTTCAAAGTAAGCAAGGAAAGTCAATTTTTTGATCTACTGGCTTTTCCGAAACAGGAACAATATTTTCTAGTTTATTTGTAGAAATTTTCCAAGTTCCCTCCAAAAACTCCTTGAAATTATCTTGTTTTGAATACTTACTTTGATTATAATTAAAGCCAAGGCGGAACGAAACTTGGGCCGGAAATAATTTTGTTACAAATAGCCGCGCAATCACAATGCTCAAACTAAATAAAACATAAATGTACCTATGTAATCCTATTGCCTTCAAATTTGCATTTTTAATATCAAGTAGCTAATTATGTAAATTATCTATTCGGCCAAAATGCAATTAATATGCAATAACAACTAGAATCTAACACGCATTAGAAATAGCTGTCACCGGTTCTCAACATCCCAGTAAGAAAGATATACAGTGTATCCCTGGATAAAGTGCACAAACGAAAATGGCTGAAACTAGACCATAATTAATCGATTTCTTTACTTTTTTATTGCCTATTAAAGACGCCTGTATTGAAAATGTAATAACTTTTTATTAGTTGAGGGCATTTCGTTAAAATATAAACAATAATTTTGGTTGATAATTGATGCTGCATAGGAAATACAAAGAAACCCCTTAAAATACAACCATCAAGTAAAAAAATACGTTTCTTTGATTTTTTTTTTTGATAATATTGTCGTTTTCAATAAATTTCGATTTTTTTATTAATCCAATTTTTTTGGCGATGAATAATGGTCTAGTTTCACCCATTTTCGTTTGTGCACTTAATCCAGGGACACACTGTATTATAGGAATCCATTTCAGTCATCGCCTTTGTGTTCTGTCAATAAATGCAAAAAACATTGTTTTTTTTTATGCCTTAAGTTTTTTATAGCTTAAAGTCACGCTTACAAATCTATAATGACATTTACCGGTGGTTACGGGTTGGATTACACGTTCAAATAGTACGTCATTCCACTCCAACTTTTCCTTCATGCGTCAAAGACGTAACGGCAGTTAAGACTGTCGAACCATTAAATCCATAATTGCTATTATCTATTGTCATAAAAGTTTACTAGCGCCCAGCGTGGAAGTAGGAGTAATCTACTAACCTATTCCTTGGCGAGGGCATTGTACTGTTGGTGTGATTTTAAAACGTGGACGAGTATACGCGCGCAGACGCACGTACCAAGTACTAGTCAACGGACGCACATTAGGTACTTATTGCAACACATAGATCGAAATATATGACAACTGCAACATTATCGCCTTATCAGAATAGGAAATACAAGAGAGATTTCGAATTAGTCAGTCCAGTCATCAATTGTCTAACAGTTAAAGTGGTTATTCTTTTATGAAAGGTTTTTGGCATGAGAAGTTAAAGTTAAAGTTTACGAATTTATTATTGTTGTTCTATAAACAGATTAAGTGCTCGATTCAACGTTAAAAGATTAATATTGCAGATTTATTGATTGTTTGACTGTCTGTATGAAATAAAGTGCATTGATACATTGCGAAACGATTTTAATCCAGAATATGAATAGTTTCCAGGTGCTATACTTCAATGGCGAGGAAATTTAGAAGATACACCCGTATTTAAGCTTCCAAGAAATGGAGGCTTTTTGAAGATCTTTTGCGGTTGCGCATACAGCTTGAACTAAAATCCCTTCAGTTGCATTACTTTACCGCACATCGGTATACCTGCACACAGATCGATGTGGATTGAGACAGTGCGGCGACAGCGACGCCTTCTTGTGGGTACTACGTCAGCAGTGGGTGTGGCGTGCGCATGAGTTGCACAAGCGCGACCGTTATATGATACTACTGCACGTGTATTGTATGTAGTGTACCTACAATAAGCACAATCCATTTTTTTTATCTCATAATAAAACCCTCTTTCATTAGGTTCACACGCGCATTCAGTTTAAGGCTCGTGCAGACTAGCACGACCGGCAGCAATATGCCTGTCGCGCCCGCGATATCGCACTAGTTTGCTAGCCTATACTGTTTATAAATTAATATAATGTCAACATAGCACATAATAATGATATGCTTAGTAATCTGTATTATATGATTAGTATTTTTTTTACTGAATGCAATGCTTCTGAAATGATACCATTTAAATGAAGCTTAAAATTTATTTAAGCTTTATATATAAAAAAAATAATATGATAAAGTATCAAACTAGCCTCATCTTCTTTTCATTTTTTTTTATAATTTGGTAGGCGAAGACGTTACTATCTGAAACAGTCGGCCTCCCGATGGATCGTTAGATAAATAATTTTGAGTAGTTTTTTAGACAAAATTTGTTCTAAAATCACTGAAGCTAGCAGCACGTACAAAGTGGAGTAGGTATGTTTAGTCAACAGAGTATAACGAATTATACCTACACAATTATAAAACACTTAAAATGTGCTTGCGTTGCAGATTCGCAATATAAAAATTACATTAGTTATGAAACAGCATTAACCGATTATAAAACACACATCTAGGTATTGTAAGACGAAATAATGCATCAGTTGGCAACCACTACAGCTGTGGACTGTTCAATTTGTGCTGGGGTCGACCAGCTTAGACGTCAGATATTTGCACTATTTTTTGTACCATAAAAGTATAACATAATGACCGCACAACTACGAACATGCCTGTTCGTATGTAATATTACATACATACATACATACATACATACATACATACATACATAACATCATGTCTTGTTTCCCCGAAGGGTTGGGCAGAAGTGTACTTGTAGTACACCCACATTTCGCCAGTTATTTAAGTCCCATGTAATAGGGGGCGAGCCTATTGCCATCAATCGGGCACAAATCCTGACTCCGGGCTGCTACAGAGAAATTCAAGATTGAAAAACCCAATAGCACTTTTGCCCAACCCGGGAATCGAACCCAGGACCTCATGCTCAGCAGTAGCACTTGCAACTACTAGACCAACAAGGCAGACAATGTAATATTAAAATAGATGAAATCATATAAACTCAAAACTCATTTTCACTTATGGTGCCAATCATGTGTTAATTTAATAGCGTGAATTATTGGAAATATATTAATAGAAATTCGATCAAAACACATTAATTTCATTTTATTGAAGCCAGAAATTCGTGGAAGCCTCAAAATGTTGAAGCTTCAGTAACGTTTTTTCTCTAATGAGGCACCGTTTGACAGGATGTAGGTACGTTTAGTTTTCCACGTAGAAGGTAACGCCATATCGTTGGCGGTCGGTGTTAAATGTTAGATGCTAGTTGACCCTAATGACTACAGTGGCCTTCTGACGCTACACTTGTACGAGAAACGCGACAACACCTTATTGAAAGATCGCTACTCATGAGCGAGAACTACATTTAATATTGTCATTTCATATTAGGTAGCAGTCTAGCACACAATGCATTAAATGCGTGATTTAAATTAATATCCATCTGTCTTCTCATTACATTCAGACGAACTGAAGAAGTTACAGTATAGATTAGGGATTGCCAATTAGTTTTATTGGGGGTCCGTTTAAGAAAATAATATACCTACCTGTCGCGGTCAGTTTGGTAGACGATTACTAGGAACCAAGAAGAAAAATTAAGCAAAGAAAATGAGCAATTAAGGAATAAAACGAAAACAATCATTTTTATATTGAGTTAAACAATAAAATAAGTATTATGTAATTAACAAACATTATAAAGTAAGTAATTAATATGAATGTGATGAATAACTTTTTTTACTTAGAACTATCTATCTGAAGTAAAGTTGGTGCAAGCTAAAAATCAAAAATGTTATTATAATATTTTTAAATTGAGTTTTACTTCTGAATTTATCTGTCTATTTAAGGTCTGCACAAAATAAGTCGGCGGTCCGGATGCGGACCACGGTCCGCCATTTGGTGACTCCTGGTATAGATGATCCTACTATTATAAATGCGAAAGTTTGTAAGAATGAATGGATGGATGGATGTTTGTTTCTCTTTCACGCAAAAAGTACTGAACGGATTTGGATGAAATTTGGCACACAGATAGTTTATAACCAGGAATAACACATAGGATATCCCGATATACCCACGGGGTCAAAACTTATGCGGCTGAAAGCGCGGGGCGCATCTGGTCTTGAATACATTTAACAATCCGTTGCGAATTAATTATGCTTGCTATTTGTAAATGTCGCTCTTAGAAATCATCGGGATGACTTCATCAGATAACATGAGATTTCAGAACAATGAATAATTACTTATCTGTAATGAATTTTAAACGCTATTCAGGCTGTGACGCTAATGGGCCTTGCCCACTATAAGGAAAAGCCGAAGTTGTCATCTAAGACAAATGATTCATTCATGTCATGGCATTGATATGTTGTTAGTATTGTAAAAATGCGTTCTATTAATAACGTCATTAGTTTCATCAGCAACTGTTTGTACGGTCGAGAAAACGTCAGACCGTCATCAAAGGATGACGCGACCCACCTGGGCAGACACAGTGGACTTGTCAACGCCCAGGCTCTAAATCCCGTGTTTATTTTCATTGTGTATAAGCCAGGGAATCATTAGTCGAGTTTTGTCTGCTGCTTAGAAGCGCAAAATACTAAGTTAGCTTAACAAATGAAATGTTTTCTACTTTCACTTGAAGTATTAGTCATGTTCATTCCTGAATGCTCTTATGCCAATTCTTGGCAGGACCATGGTAACAATTTTATGAAACTGGTCCAGTTTTCGCATGAATTGAATGCTCACATGCGATGTACATACATAGGCACGTTCGCGTCGTGAGGTGCGCAGTCGCCCAACAGACTCGTTCGTTAATTGCGGAGCTTACAATTAGTTGAGTGCTATCCGCAAACGAGCGCAATTGGCGCAATGGGGAGGAAATGGACATCCATCCTCGAACACCTATATTATACGCACATAAACACTCATATGAAGTGGCACTAGCACAAACAACTACAGTTTTGAGTAGTCCTTTATTAATGTTAGACTACCTTCCTTTTCCCTAAGCATTCCTACTTGAAACGAACAACAAATAACTTTGAACAGATTTATGGAATCTATCGTCAATCATGTTTTGCCTCAGAAAATCACAATCGTGCATATTATGTTAGCAACGTCTCGATGCAAACCATTTTGTTGTTATCGTTTATTCAAATAGAGATCTATTTGAATAAATACTTAAATAAATAATAATTTATTTCACAAGATCTGAACCGAAACCAATTCGCATACCTACGGTATTACGTAGTCATTACTTGATAGGAAATAGCATATCCGGAAAAAATAATCGAATACTTAAAGCGAATTTGGGATGTATTCATAGGTTTTCATAGTGATTTCACTGAGTGTCAACGCTGAAGAAAGCTCGTATAAAATGTCGATTATCAGATAAGCTATCATATAAATGCGGATTGAAATAAAACGATTATCAGTCGTGCATGACTCATGAAAATTAATTGCATCACTTGTCGCCTGAGCCAGAGTCTAAAAATGGTATGTTGTAGTCCGTGCACTAACCAAACGGTCGGAGATATAATGAAAACGTGACCGACGACGACGTTGGCCACAGGCCACTGGGATCGTTGAGAATTGATCTGCGCACTGATATTGAATAGTTAAATTTTTCGTTGTACACCGAAAACAAAAAACAAAAGTATAGTTATTTATTCGTTCGAACAAACCAAATTCGTATTCTAGGAACGTCAAGACGAAACACTAGCAAGTGGTGCAACTGAAAGTCTAAAGAAAGGAAGCCAATATTCGGTAACACAAATGTAAATGAATCGTAATGAAGTCGGCAGTGGAGCCGTGAATAAGTGTTAATGTGCAATAAAATAAACACGATCGCCACACATCTCGGCAAGCAGTTCATGAATGTGACCGTCCTTGCACAAGACAACATTGTCACGGCACCGACCGGCCACCGCACTGCGCATACATCTGGGTCAGGTCTCTTTCCGCACCTCATTCGGAAGTGAGCATTTATAGAAAACTAGAAACATTGAAATTGACACTCATCTGATAGTATCTACGGTCAGGTATGTAGAAAACGAGGTAAACGTGTAGTCGGAATAAACAATTTGTTTTCTTACTGAAGGACCGATAGCCGGTGGAGCAGACGAGACCTGGAGTGGAGACCGCGTACCGGCAAGCGTAGTGTGGGACAGGCTGGATGTGGAAGGCGGAGGACAGGGTGTTGTGGCGCAGCCTGGGAGAGACTTATGTCCAGCAATGGAATGTTATAGGCTGAGTTGATTGATTTGATGTGTTCTTACTCCGGTTTGCTCTAACTTCGTAAATAACTAAGATGCTAAATTGCTAAGAGAATAAGACTAATTCTCCTTAAAATAAATTGTTTTGTGTACAACATTTCTTAACTGCCGGACAGCGCCGCGCCGGTAGTCACGAACAATCGACTAGATGAAGTTTCAGCGGTTTTCATTATGTTGTGGCCACAAAACGTTACATTGGGCTTTATGTGGACGACCTCATCCTACCGCTATTTGTGTTCATATTATTATAAACAACTTTGACCCTGTGTAACACAGTAGACGTAGGGAGTGGACTCGCAGTACATCAGATGATACAATGGAGGGATTGAGGTGAATGGCACTTACACCGGATTTATTGTTACGATTTCAATGTTCCTGATGCTATTTTATTGATAACAGTCTAAAAGCGCTTTTCGATAAAAACCTAGTACCTATGTATCTGAATTCGGAGTTAGACGACATGTGCAAGCAATTCAAGTTTTACTAGGACTAGACATGAGACATCAAAGAACCGGCGATAATGAGATATCGAACAGTATTTCGTGATGCCAAGACATACGGTTCACGATACGCAAATTGTTAGGATATTTATTTGAAACAATTTCGTGGAACACATCATTGGAGGCGTAAATCAATGCCAAGGAGAATTGCACGTGGACACTAAAAGCTCTTGAGCATATTCATGAAGATAAACGCGTATAGTTTTAATTCTGACACATGGCATGCTGCAATTTATCCGAGGTATGCGATTTACTACGTCTTATATTATGTACAGCTTTGGATAGTTTACATTTGCATAAAACAAAGCAATGCTGCGATAGTTTTAGGAGTTATATTACTTTCTGCGAACAATAGACCTCGCGAAACTTTTTGCAACAATTAATTTACCACTAAAGTTATTTAAAACTACCATGTTTTTATTTTTTAAAACATGGTAAATATCCCGTTTTAAATAACTGTAGTAGTGAAAATAACCATGTCAGTTTAAAGTCAAATTCAAAATTAATTTAAGAACCACAAAAAATATGAGTATAAATTTGTAGGCCAGCTAGAAAAAATAACTAACATGTTTTAATTGGCAGGGGTAACGCTGCAGCCTAGTTTTGTGATGAGATGGGGGTCCAAGTGCTCCAACAATCCCTTCATAGTAGTTAAAGGGCCGATTCCAATGGTGAACTCTAAGTGAGCTATTTACTGCGTATTGAGGAGCTTTTCAGCTCATCACGCCGAAGATCCTCATCAGATCTTCACCAAGTTTCTGTGAGACGAATTTAAAGTTGCTAACTTTCAAATAAAAAAAGAACTAACGAATTCGAATCTCATAAAGCGGAGATATCCGGTAGCCTCCTCTTTGGAGGTAGTACCCCTCCAATTAAAAATCCCCGACGAAAAAATAACCTATAAAGGCGTAAAGTCTGTAAGTATACCAAGTTTCCTCCAGATCGTTCGTAAAATACTACCTGTACAGGAGGACCATCAAGCTGAAAGGAATGAAAATGTTGCCAGACTTGAAGCAGAGACGCTTCGCTCGCTCGGTCAATTATTACTTATCTATGGTTTAAAATTTGATATAACATGTTTTCAAATTATCAAAGAAAGGGAGTTAAATGCTGAAGCAATAGTTAAGGATTTCGAGAGATTCTTGAGAACCTGATATTGTTACCAAGTGTGTTAACACTATTCAAGATTGTGGGATGCAAATTCAGTAAACCTACTTATATTCAATGAAGAAGTAGCTATAACTATCAAGTGGCTTATGTCTTATAAAATAAGATCAGCAGTATTGTACCATAGGTGACTCGTATAGAAAATATAAAATTCATATACCTAGCATGAATGTAATGAAATGGCGTGAACGTGAGAAAGAAATAAGGACACGGCGGGGGAGAATCTGAAACCAATAATAAGGCGGAGGCAATTTTGGTATATGCGGAGAGCTAAGGATATTGCCATATTGTTTAATAGCTTTTGTTCCTGACTCTGTACTCGCATATTTTCGTAAATATAAATTTCGTTTTCCCTCGAGAACAACTCAAGCAGAGTTGTTCTCGACAGCCTATGAACATGGCGAAAAATCTTAAAATCCAGTCAGAATTTTCAGAACTGTTGGAGCAGTACAGAGCTAGATTAGATATCAATATTAATATAACATAAGCCAATGGGTATAATAAATAAAGCTGGTTTGAATTGGCTAAACATGTTTTTGTGTGACCACGTCTGCTGCCAGTCTGGGACGTGGGTCATTACGTCAGTCACCTTAAGTCATCTAGTCTGCAGATTATTGCTTCTGATACGCGCTTAAAACAAAAATATTTGTTCCTTATGTACTTGTTACCATTTTTAAAACGTTAAGCGCGATAAAATAAAATATTAGTTCAATGTTCATGTCGGAAATAGTGCTATAACAGTTACATCACTTATTTTACAATTTATATATGTTACCACCCTTTTTTCAACAAGCAATGTAATACATGTGTATGTACTAAAAGTTTCAACTTTAGTAGTATTTGCATTGATTAGTACGTACACTTTTACGTGACTTAACATAGGAAGATCTCACGTGCCGTCATCATCGCTTTGTCTTCTCAATTCAAATTTCAAAACAAGAACGCTCTACGTGTTTACTGGCTGGTCATAAAACTGAACGAAACTCATTACAATTTTCTTTATTTTTTTATCGTCTGTGCCATTTGCGCAGGTGTAATGTGCACATAAGATTTTTGTTTTCAATGTTACAAAACGTCTATGCGCAAAGATGTTGTCATATTTTTCAAATAAAATTATTAGGATACAAAACGTGATGTCAGCAGGCTTAGCATGACGCTTCCTATTTGTTCGAAGAATAGACACGGCTCTTTCTATACAAAGTGACATTTCGTTTCTCCATTTTTGACATCTCACTGTAGAAATCCTTCTACATTCTGTCATTTTGTCTTTCGTTTCTAACGTTCTTTGTCTTTTATGTAGAAGGATTTCTACGGTGGGATGTCAAAAAAGGAGAAACGAAATGTCACTTTGTATAGAAAGAGGCGTGTCTTTTCTTCGAAGAAATAGAAAGCGTCATGGTTTTTTTTTTTGTGTGGGAAATCATCAAATAACTTCTCCCGCTCTGGGCGGAGCGGGAGGGTGTGTCAGACTTACTGACTAAAACCCACCCGTATTCCTTCCGTTGCCTGTGTTGCAGGGGCCTCGGTAACCCTTTGGTACCTTCCCGCGACCCCAGCAGGCATCGGCCCTAGTGGACACCTTGCTTGTGCAGAGTGCTGACGACGTCTCTTTGAGGCGCGCGTGGAATACAACGCGCCGTCGACCCGGGCCTGGTCCTTACCGGACGGTGAGCTACCCATTGCTCACCGTCCGCAAGCCCGCGCCTACGGTGGCCGGAAATCCGCCCGGGATTCCCGACGCCCAGGGTGTCTCCTGCGGCGGCTAAGCGTCATACTAAGCCTGCTGTTCACAATGATTGCCGGCGAAATGTAAATAAACAAGCACACATGGGACCACATGGGATCACACATGGGATCCAATTTAATTGTTAGCAAATAAGATTATGTTTTTGTACTGTATTGTATTGTGTATGTAATGCATCGTTGTGCTAGTTTACGCTGTAGCATTAATCTTTAGAGAAATAGTTAAGTGGCTTATAAATATTGAATCAACGAATCTAAATACCTATTGCCTGTCAATTGGACTATACAAATAGATCTTGTTCACGTGATAGTTGACGTTTTAATCTGGCGTTATTTTATAAACATCCTTTCAAATTGATTATCTAATATTCCCATATCTATTTTAAAAGAAGTAAAATCGTGTGCAGTGATATGACAACAAAATTGTGCAACAATGGGCGGCGGGGCGTGTGGTGTGCGAATGTGCGGGACGAGACAGTTGTCAGACGCTCGTGTTTTTGTCTCGGAATAGTTTTGAATAACAACATGATGTGGTGGAGGCGACGCGGCCGCGTGTACTTCTGGCCGCTAGCCAGCCTTGAGATGTAGACCAAAAAGATTTTCAAGGTTTTGCTATTCAGTAAAAATATTAACAAATATGCAGTCTTAGTCCAGCGCACTGCGCAATTCTAGTCAAGTTAACAATCTAAGAAAACTCGTTTTTAAAAGGGTCGGTTAGTGATATTACAAATTGAGTATTAAAACAAACTGTAAATAAATAGGCAAACTGCACATCAATATTGTTATTTCCTGTCATACAATTTAACTTGTAAAGGTGCTTATTAGGAATTAAGGAAAATTATTAACCACTGTTAACTATTGTACTTATTTATATGAATAGTGGTTATAGAAATAAACTATGACCTTGGCCGCACAAATGCGCGTTGCGCTCATGCCGCGCTGCCGTTCGGTTTCAAAGGGAATATTTAATTTCAGCAACGAACATATGATTATTTGAAAAAATAATTATAGATAATAAAATAGTCTGTTCATACAAAAAAATCATGAAAATATCTTAAATAGTTTGAAAGTAATATAATTTTTTTATGCTTTGTGTAGACATTACTTCCTGAATTGGTTGCTTAAAGTATTTTACTGCAATACTTAAATATTCACATAATTATATAACTGATGTGCACGCGTTCTAGTTTAACATACATTTTTTGCGTATCTTACTTGCATTATTTGAAGGCGTAATAAAAGATTTAAAAGTCACTAAAATCATATATCTGCGCCTTAATTCAATTATTAAAGGTTAACGCCCAGAACGATGCGCATGTGATGATGTGACTCGTCCTGAGGTTTACGGGAGATTGTTTAGGAAAACGGCGACCTACTCCGAATTTCATAGAGTTGTCTTTGTTAGCCGTTGAAATCGATTTAGCCAATAAGCAGTTAATTAATTATCATCATCTTTCTCCTACCCTGATCCCAAGTTACTTGATTGGCGGAGTATATCTATTTCTTCTTCCAAACTTCTATCACCCCTTTCAAGTCATCATCTTTCATACAATCCTATTGTTTTTTTGGAATTTCCCACAGGTCATAAAAAAGCAGACCCTTCCCTACTCTTGTAGCCACATGACAAGCCCCTCATTCCTCCGCATCACGGATAAGTAGGTTTCTCCTAGTTCCTCACTCTTTACTGACTGGACATGGACTGTTTCAATTCCGATTTTGAAGGTACTTCAATAATTGTCTGGTGACACCGGAAGAAGACATTGGACACCATCTGGGGAAAACCTTAGGGTTTTGATGGGTGAAGAGGAGATGTGAAAAATCCGACCAGTCTGTGATCTACCGGTAAGTAGGTAATACATAATTGTCGCAATCGCAATTTCTTGAACTTGTATAAAATTACATTAGCATATTAGTCACAAACTTCCTCAAACTTTTGGTTGTGCGTAGAGTTCCCAGTTGATATGTATTACAAGTTCGGCCTGTCCGGCTTTTGTTAGGCTTTTGGTCAACCCCGCCCCGCTAAAAGATGCCAAACGAAAGTACAAATTACTTTGCTAAGAACAAAATGTGATCCATAATAACATAATACATAATTAAGAGTAGAGTAAGTCTCAAATGAAGAAAACAGTATTAAATACATCAATAAAAGTTGTTTTTCTTTTATTTTTTATAACCAGTGTGGCTGTCAGGGCAAAATGTCCGGCTTTTCTATTTTTGGGACTGGCAACCCTAGTTGTGCGTCCAAATAAATTTGATTCAACATTTGAATTATAGCACTGGGGATCTTACAAAAAAACTTAAAAGCAAAAATAATTGATTCGCAATAAGCAAATCAATTATTTTTGCTTTTAAGTTTTTTCAGACAGACATCATAAGTTTTGGTCGGTGATTGTTTCGTATTGTTTTCAGTAGGTACACTAGGTCGCGGGAAGGTACTTATGGGTCTTGGAGGCCCCCGCAACACAGGCAACAGGAAGGAATACGGGTGGGTTTTAGTCAGTAAGAGTCTGACACACCCTCCCGCTCCGCTCAGAGCGGGAGAAGTTATTTGATGATTTCTCACCCTCAAAAAAAAAAAAGTAGGTACACTATCGTCATCATGTTCATATGTTTACAGTGGATGAAATTGGGATATTTCCAAAATTCTTCAATAAAATGCACCAAGATAATACGGACACACGAATAATTTATATTGTAGTGCTAAAAAGTTTATTATTATTATACAATCAACGCAGTTAGTGTCTAATTCGTTAAGTATAAAATAATATTGGAATAATCCTAAAGAAAGTACCTAAATTATTATGGTATTTTGGACTATGTTTTATGGTCATTTTTATGGTGTTTGACCGTGGCTGTTTTTCCTATCACATCTCGTAATCAAATCTTCAAGAATATTGTGCCGGAGCCGTTAATAATTGCCTTTATGCTTCATAAACACTTGAGAGAATTATAATCTTATTATAATTTTGCATTCGCAAACACATTAAATGTTAATAAGCCATGTGTTGAGAATATCAAGTGGGGACAACACAAGACACATTTACTGTTTCCGGTAATATGCGAAACGTCGGTTGAGTCTCACCTAAGGTCATGTTCATAACTGTAAATCAAATATAGCACAATTTGCATATTATGAGAACTCAATTTCTTTTAAAGATTTTTTTTAAGGTTAAAAAGAGAACAAAGGGTTTTGAATTTTGACAACAAAGGTGAACGTACGATCGCGGAAGCTGCGCGGAGGCTGTATGACTAGCATGATGAAACCACATTGCTCCATGACGTAGAGCGGTGCCTACGACGCGTATAAAACGTTATTATTCTTATAATTTAATACAGATTTCCGCATGACTAAGACGAAACGAGTAGGTAATACAACGCCCACCCCACAACCTTTTACTTTTGTTTATTTATCAACAAACTGTCCACAATCGGTTGGTAAATGGGTGTTTGCGGAACATATTTTGCGAGTAGGTAGATCTTAGAGGTCGCTACAAAGTAGTAATTATTAATTTGATCGGATCGTTTGTAGAATTTTATCATTTGTAACGTTATTGAAAATATTCGGAAGTACACGTTCCCACTTTCATTGTTTATATTCATAATTGTTATTTAATATTGTCCAAAGCAAACATACCTTTAAACAATTTAATCAGGACATAATATTAGGGTGGGACCCATCTGAAGCATGCAAATAAAAATCGCAAGCAAACTGCAATCTCCATGACAAAGTTTTAGATACTACACAATAACAGAAAAACTTATTAATATTTTTACCTAATCGTGTTTTGAAGACAGAAAAAGATTATGCATAAAATATGGATGAAGAAAACCACATCAATCATCTGTAGTTTCAAAGTCTCCACGGAATACCTATACATACAGTATATGATCGGAAAATTTCATTCTACTAGAGATGTGGCTTCGAACAAGAATAAATAGGTGTAACGAAAGATCGAAAAGTCAAAACTATCTTACTTAACTACTGCAAAAAAACTTACGAGTCGTAAGTATGTCCGGGTAAATTTGACATAATTATATCTGGTGATATAAAGAGATCGTGAATCAACACTAGCGCTAATGAAATGATTAAACTATCGACAGGTTGTAAGGCAACATAAAATTATTATAATGTACACAGCAGTAATCGCACAAGTGATAAGTGTGTTAAACTTAAGTGACCCTAAAATATCTTCGACAGTGCAGCATACAATATTTAAAATTAAAGTTCGGTTAACTTTAAATTAAACTAACCTCGGTTGCTAAAAGCCTCAGTTAATCTGCTGTCAAAAATGACATGTAAGCTGTTGTAATTTGTTGAATGTCCAATAACAGCAGCCAATCGTAACAAACATATGAGATGACAAATGATGCGGGAAATAAAAACTAAATCAGGAGGTCAAACATGGACACTAACATAATAACTAATTCAGAAAATAAACGCCTGACAAAATAGTAGAAAAAGTCAAGAGAAGAGAACAGAGTAACAAAGTAAGATTAGAAGAAATAAAAAGTGTAACTAAGTTTAAAGATGCAAAAAAAGTATGTAAAACACAAAAATGGCGATGAACAGGACAATTATGTTGAGAAGAAAAAGAGAAATGGACCGAATTATTAACAAACTGGTACCCAAAGGCTGGAAAATGGAGCAAAGGACGACAAGCGCAACGTTGTGAAGACGACGCCAAAAAAGTAGCTGATCCAGAGTGGTTTCAGATGGGCACGCCACGATTGCGGCGCCACGGCGTCCTCACCTTCCGCCTGACGCACCGGACACGGCAGCTTCGGGAGGTTCCTGTGTCGGATAAGGCGAGAGGAAACGCCCCGGTGTCACCACTGTGTGGATCGCCCGGAGGACACGGTGGAGCATACGGTGGAGGTCTGCCCGGCTTGGGCAGAGCTCCGCCGTATCCTCATGGAGGCGATCGACGGCAGAGATCTCTCGCGTCTGGCCCTGGTTCAGGCCGGTACGGAGTGGTACGGAGCGAGAGGGCATGGGCAGCCGTCACCTCCTGCGAAGCAGTAATGCTCGCGAAGGAGGAGGCGGGACGGTTGAGGGAAAGGCAAATTTCGCGCCCTCTCGCCCCTAGCCGCCGCAGGAGACGCCCTGGGCGTCGGGAATCCCGGGCGGATTTCCGGCCACCGTAGGCGCGGGCTTGCGGACGGTGAGCAATGGGTAGCTCACCGTCCGGTAAGGACCAGGCCCGGGTCGACGGCGCGTTGTATTCCACGCGCGCCTCAAAGAGATGTCGCCAGCACAAGTGTAGGGGTCCACTAGGGCCGATGCCTGCCGGGGTCGCGGGAAGGTACTAATGGGTCACCGAGGCCTCCGTAACACAGGCAACGGAAGGAATATGGGTGGGTTTTAGTCAGTAAGAGTCTGACACACCCTCCCGCTCCGCCCAGAGCGAGAGAAGTTATTTGATGATTTCCCACCCAAAAAAAAAGAGTGGATTCAGAGGGCGAGAACAGAGAGATAAAAATCTTTAGAGGAGGTCTTTGTTGAAGAAAAAGTTGTCAGTGCACCGGTACCGACATGTCGGTATTTAAGAAAATTTTAGTAGGTAAAATATAGAAAAATCGGTATAGAAACATTGTAGAACCAGCAATAAAGACTTATTTTATTTTATTTATTTATTAAAGAAAAGAATGTGCAGATGGATGGATTGTGTGACGACTGATATGAAAGAGAAGGGAGTGAATGATAGCGTGACGGTTGACGGGAGAATGGAAGGAAACGTGTTGCGCCGACCACAAATAACATGGGACGAGGGCAGGAAGGTGATGATGATTATAATGAAAGAATGTGCAAATTCAGATGAACTAAAAAACCTTTTAATACCTACGTACCTAATTAATTCCGAGTCTAGTCTTAACTAACAAGATATGAATAGATATTGAATTCAACAAATAACGGAAGCTGATAAAAACATCATAGAAAAACAATTTTCAAATTATTTATATCTTTTAGAGAGATTATGAAAATATATGGTTTGTTCTATTTGATATTCGTAGACGACGATACGAACAAAATGTGGGATGTATCTTGTTAACCGTTATTAGTACTAGTTACTATCAAATATTATTACTTTCGTATTTATTTCTAGCATACCTAATATGTGTTTTATAACTTCTTACGTGGCGATATTATCGTGCACGTCCACGTCCATAAAATTTAAAAGCGTCTTCATATATTTCCAAACTTAACGTTTATCGTGGATGCCGTGGACGTCTACGATAATATCGTTACGTAAGAAGTAATAAAAGCGTACAGTTAATTCCTTTCTTGAACTTCAGTCTCCGAGACACGTCGGGATATTTGTTATGCTGTAATGCTTGACTTTAATCAATTCTCTCACAGCTCAACAGTCATCCCGTAACAGTCGACACGTGACAGATCTATTGATGTTTTCAGGGCTTACATTATTACACCATTTTATTATGACACGAGTTTCCTCACCATGTTTCCCTAAGCCATTCGAACCTTCTTAAATATACATTGTGTACATATTATTATGTAAAATACGATACATTCAGACTTGATTTCCATGACGTTTCTCACGCACATTTTAACATCGACATCCACCGCAGTTAAAAATGTACAATAGAGTTTTCATGTCACTTTAAGAGGTCGATCATACGTACCACAACGTCCACAACCACACCAGAACGACAACAACTGGACGGGCGCTAATTTGTATGAAAATGAATAGTTTATTCACACGGACCATATTTGGCCGTCAGGACAACCGTGTGGGCGATACCGACCACATCAAGGCCACGTCGCAGCCACAACGCAACTACCAGCGAGACCGCGCACTAGCGGCCGGCCTCATCGCAAGCAGAAGTCGATCTGTCTATCTGCAAACACTAGCCACAAGGTAACCACATGACAAATACTAAAGAAATAACGACAACGCAACAATATCGAAGTTTGCAGTCACAACAACGCAACTGCAAGAAGCTGCAGCGACACCACACACGTAACCACTGCTTGCTAACATTTGTCGCGCGATGTGGTGTGGTTGTGGTACGTGTGAACGAGCCCGTACTATTGCATATAATGTACAGCAATATTTTACTTAATTCTACAGACTAAATAAGCATAGAAAGCGATAACATCTAAATTAATTTTCGATATCGGAGTTTACTTTAAACGATAACGTGTAAGCGGCTGCTACTATAACTTATGAATGCAAACGTTAATAAAATTATTGATGAAAAATTACGTCTCTCTGTACATACGTCTCGATGACGTAATACTTATAACCGTAGTTTCACGTGAACGTACATAGGTATCTATGGCGGAATAAGTGCCCTGATATCAGGCGATACAAAACAAACTGAACGGCTTCATAGGTTTTAACGTTAATGATACTAAGAGTTATAAATTCAACAAATATTTGGGTAATATTGTAGGTAAAAAAATTGTTTTTGATAAAAGTAATATATACGTAAATATAGATATAGTTTAGTGTTTTTTACTGATTTATCAAAGTAAAATACTTGTAAATTTGTCACAATTTGTTTGTACATAATTTTACGTAGATAATGGAATTTTTTGGTGTTAAATAATAACCTATTGTTTACGGCTTTAGGAACTTATTCGTATACTACGCACACGTACGAAGAGATTAACTAGCACCTTGAGAAATTATAATATTTCGTTGGAAACTAACATATCACGGGGAATTTAGAAAGAACTACTGATCTACAATAACACGATTGATTATACATAGATGATTTGATGATGATGGCTAATGCATACAAATAAAATGGTTTCGTAGTACCACTCGCAATGTCGAGTAACCATGGGAGTTGCACACTTAGTTCACAAACAAACAATCGGACTCCGAGCATTAGGTCAAGGAAATCCTGTGCCCTAGCCCCACAACTACCTATACAGATGTGTATAAGTAATCCCGTAAAAGGAATACGAACATTATATCACATTGCATAAACTTCGGTTATTTTAAATCAAAGATTTCATCTAAGTGTTGATGTTGAACCAAAGAAGTTAGTAGCTTATGAATGGTTCCAAACAAAATGGGTAAGTTTGACAACGATACCTGTTCTTCAGCATGTTATCTGGCACGAACACGTTCCACCAGGAGGGTCGTTTTTGCCGGACGTATATCGGAGTGTCAGTTTCTTCGTCGGTGTCGTTCCCTCCCGATTTCCTTCTTTTTTTGCGTTCTAACTGCAGTCTGGCGGCCCACGAGCGCCGCCGACCTTTATCGTTAGGAGCAAAACCTTCCGCACCCACTGGCACAGCCAGGGAGGCACGTCGCGGTGCTTCGGGCGGAGGACTATCAAAATCGGTCAATTGTCTGTATCGTTCGGCGAAATTAGCTTCGGACGCCCTACGTCCGTTGGACGTGGATAGAGGAGGTTCCTCTGAGACTACATCATCAGCAAAAGCCTCGTCATCGTCCGTGTCGGCAGCGAATGGTTCTCCACTGTATCGTCTGGGACTCTCGTCGACGGACTCCTGTAAGCTGGCGAGCGTCAGACTGGGGCGGTGCGTGCGCAGGCCACGTGGCTGTCGGCCAGGCCGCGTCTGCAGCCGCGACAGCGCGAGCGGCACCGGCGACTCGGTCAATGTTGATTCAACACTCATTTTGTAAAGCACTTAGAACTCGTAAACTGTCACACTTTGTTTTTACTTTACGAAAGCCAACATGACAATCACGGCTCCTTCATTTTCGGACCCATTTTCTTTTAAATCTTATTATATTCAATCAGTCGTAATATTTATAATTGTTTTTAACTCAATGCTCACCAACACTGTAATTTCATAAACAAAACAAGTTTTTAAATCAATCCCAATTGACGTGACACCTATGTAGGCATGTCTAATAATTAAGTTCGCGAATCGGTGTAAAATCAAATCTACTGGCCACCGAACAATCTAGAAACGGGATGACCTAGAAAATTGCGGCACAATTTAACTGTCTTGGAATCGGCTATGAAGAATACGAGCAAAAACAACCGTAGAATGCAATATAATAACAAACCATAGACAAACTAAAAGCGCCTATTGGTCGCAGGGTCAATTGAGATGTTTCCGAATAGGACAAAGGTAAAAAGAAACGTTTAGGGCCCATGGTGTCTTGGTAGACAGAAGATATAAGAAATTGACCACAGCTGAGTCGGTCGACCGCAGCATCGCGAATGAACAGCAATCATTTACTGTAAATTCATCGAATGAAAATAATATTCAACATGAAGACGGATCTGTAGAACATAACGTGACATCCGACTACTTGGCTTACCCAATAAATGTAGCCATAGTAATCTATTTATAAAATTTTCCTTATTTTGAAAATAATATGCCATTTATAGAACGTGTAGCGAAAACAACAAGCTGTGGTATAAATAGCTAGTGGTCGTTTAGTAGTAAGCAACCTTAGCGACAAGTGTCGCGCTACGCCATATAAGCAGGTGATTGCAGCTTTCGTAACAGCGCGCTGTCCGTCATCAACTCACGCGCACACACGCACCGCGGAGCGCGGGGAAAGTTGCCACCGTCTTGCATAAATACGTATCGACTATCTCATGCAATTACCGTCGATTTCATTACTATTTTGATTTTGATCTTATAAAGTTTATATGTATAAAAACTTGGAATGTAGCCAAAATTTCGAATCCGTTTTGGATTTTACGATTAACCGGATTAACCAGTGCCATCACTGTCATTACTCATAAACTTTGTAAATTATAATTATATTCGTAGACACATTTGTATCTACTCATTGCTGTTTTACCTTGAATAGACAATAAATATATTATTTACCCTATGTATTTTGATTATGAGCCACCTACCTAATATGCTACGACGTCCTGACATGATGAAAGAAAAATAAACAACATTATGGGACTTCCGGCATGCATTATCAAGGTTGCATTGTAATGACCGAACAAACAACATTAAATCTAATCCTAGCTAATATTATAAATGTGAAAGTGAGTTTGATTGTTTATTTGTTACGCTTTGACGCTAAAACGGCTGATTGAATTTGGATGAAATTTAGTACATGACCAGGTTTAGGACATAGGATACTTTTATGCCGATATTCCCACGGGATCGAGAATTAAGTGGGTGAAACCGCGGGGCGCAGCTAGTAAACCAAGATGTTTACATTAGCTAGAGCGAACGTACGTTATACGACATAGGTAGTATTATAAGTAAGCAGTGCACAGGAAATAAAATCCACTATTTCGCAACATGGTATCTGGGTCAAGTAAGTACGTATTAATGAAACTCAGAACATTAGTCTAGGACGCGAGTAGTGTGTATGATAAAGCAAAAACACTTGATTTAAATATGATATTAGCAATTAGTATAAATATGGCATGTGTATCAAAGTCTAACGTCAATCTAGCGGTGAAAAGTTAGCTCAATGTCGACGAGGAGATTAACCTCTCACGAGAGGGCTCGACTTCCGACCCTTACATATCACAATTTCTAATCAAAACTATTCGACCCGTACCAGTTCAAAACATAGATACTCGGTAATTATGAAACTCGATCGAACCATAACAAATGAACTAATTGAGACATGACTGTCTATCACGAGACAAACGGTCATCCTATAAAACACATTGCTACTTGTTAACGTACACAAATCATTGTTGTTTATAAAATGGAAAAACAAGTTATAAAACCATGCCGTTTCCACTTGTCGTAATTCATCTAAAGCTTTGATGTTTGATGATCGTCCACACTTCCTTTGAAGAGCCCATTTGAATTCACCAATCAAAAAGTCGAATAAGATCTTGCTCAAAATTAGTGATAGAAGCCATCGACATAAATGGTCTTTGCCCTTAGTTTTGTGACTTAAAAAGAATTGTCTAAATACATGACTATCGTAACTGCATAATTATTTGCCTACATTTATAAATAACCTTTCTGTAATAAGCAGACGAGGTGAAAGATAGCAGAAATCATATTCAATAAAACATAGGATATTATCATTCACAATTAAAATAATAAACACGTGACTACATATTACAGATACTAAACATTAAATATATCTTACAGATAGGGTGGGACAAATAGAAAATACTTGAAAACAGCACATAGTCTCACTCACAGTGGAAAATGTCTGGCTGGTATCATTACGCGGTTTATGTTAATAACGTACAGGGTGATAAAGCACGCACAAACGCTCATAAATGTGTTGGCACCATTACTATTCTAGCTACTTCGTAGTTATCTCACGTCGTGTTCTAGAGACCTTCTTCTGTATCAGTGTTGAGAAAATAATATTCATAACAGGTTGTAACCTTAAGACAATCAATGTAACTACCACTGCTATGGGTTCCAATAATTATGATAATAGTGTTTGAGCCAAACTAAATATGTATCTGCTTGGTTATTGAAAGGTATGTCGATGTTCGTTGGTAAATCATTGGAAACAACAAAGGAATCGATGCAGATACGATCGAACACGTCGATGGGTCACGACGACGCGAAAGCATGCACGATCTCAAAGTCAAAACGACGGGTAAACAAAGGGGTCAGCGCCCGCGGTGACGCCAGATTTTATATCAGACACATTCCAACTAATGCAATGTACTTAAATGAAAGTTCTTCTTATAAAGCTTGCTTAGCGTATATCACGTTAAGCAAACTTTATAAAAATATATTTATACATTTCGAAGGACGAAAGTTCGATCATAAAGATCGTAGAATCTGGTTTCATTCTTTCTAGATCTATTTCATTTTATATATCAAATTCAAATTCATTTATTGTTTGTCACAGGTGAAATATCAAATATAAGTACGATTTATTTTACAAAATACAGGACGTATATTGCCATTTTAGTAGTATACGCTCGTGTGAATTTCTACGGCACGATTACCGTGACAAACAATTCGTTTAGATATGCTTACGATTTCTTTTCAGAAATTATCATGATGTCTCTTTAAAGTTGGTATAAATGTGAATTTAAGTGGCGAGAGCGTGGAGTCAACAGGACATTTAGGGAGATAAGTAAATAGTTACTTTGTAATAGCATTTTAGCTAAATTGTTCTTTTAAGCTTTATCTTATCACATGTAATTTACTAAATTTGAAGAAAACAAAGAAATCCAACAAGATGTACAAGCTGTAGAAGATAACATTAAAGTATAGGTTGGAAAATTTGTAAGTGCTAGTAAAATACTACCGAATAATATAACAAAAGAAAGACCTCTTAAAATGTATGCAGATTTATCTTTACAGAATCATGCAAGGAGAATAGATAAGTCCGTGTCATGGGTCATTCGTTTCAATGTAACAAGAATGTATTTACGAGAGCTAGATACAACAACATGTACACAAACAATGATAATTGAAACGTAGAACAAACGTCGCATGTATAATAAGATGGTAGCAAGAAGCAAACGCACTGAATACAGATTAATTGGTAACAATAAATAAACCTACAGACAAAGAAAATACAGACGATGTGAACAAAGATTCCGGTTTAAAACTGTCTGGTGATGTTTTTGAGATAATTGGCCTTTGAATAGTTCGTAGACCCCATGGTAAAGTTTATGGGTTTTACAAGGCGATCATATGAATAATCATACTACTCATAGCAGGTATTATAGGAAGTAATATTAATAACGATACACCTAATCCGTACCTAAAAAAAAAATATGGAAAATCCAAAACGTTTTAGCACCGGGACAGCGAAGTTCAGCATTGCGACGGCATCGATACTGCGTACGTGACGAGAAACATTCATTTACAAAATTATCAAATATTTTAGACTGATATGATTCCAACTATTCCATGAATGACTCATAAGCTAGAACCAACAAATACATTTGAGATTATAAGACGTGAGCTTTAATTTGATGGATATATACAAAACAGCAAATGGAAACTTTCAGGAAGGCCACATGTGAAACCGTTAGGCGAAAACAACTATAATATGTATAACCACCGGAATGGCATAAATCAAAACCAATTACATTAAATTAAGAGCTTTTAATTTCTACCATGAATAATTTGGTTATTAATAAATTGTGTAATTGATATTGAACAAATTAAACATAAATTTCCAATATGCGAATAACTATAGCTCCTCTTTTTTTGTGCTAGACCTGTAAATTTTCCTGAAATTACGCAAAAGTTGCGGTAAATACATTTAGAAATAATTACTAAAAACTACAACATTGACCAACCATGACACTAATTGACGGTAATAACACCGTTGTTGTTTTCAATTTTAATATAATTTTATGAGTCGTGTGTTGATATTACTAACAAGGTATTATTGAAATGGTTCCGCGACATTAACAGAGATAATGTACATGGCACGCGAGGATTTAACCAAACATTTATGCAACACATTGTTTAAATCGTTACTGGTGTTTAATTTGAATATCATAACAAGTATGCGGAATTAGTTCTGGCAAAAATGAATATGTTAACCAGAGGTCTAAGCCAACCCACCAGCAATGCCCCGGCTTTATCGGCCGGTCTAGCCACACCCTTTAATTTAAAACAATTGACGTTGACACACAAAAATAATGTATTGAAAGTTAAATTAGCAGATATAATTTACTTGCTCGTTTAGCTAACCTAAGAACTGATTAATGATTCGGTATGGTAATTCCTTTAGAAAATAATGAACTGACACTGAGATGGATTCTCTCTAGACAAAAGAAACAATTACAAATGGTATTTTTTTAGTTATTATACGCTTCACATTTCAGCTTATTTTAGAATTATTTAAGAGTATAATAGGGAAGGTATTTAAAAATATAAATCTTACGATTACTCGGACACACTTTTTGAAGTGTTAGCATCTTATATTATGTACTTGAGCAGCAATTCCAAGTGATACCTATTACAATAATGTTTGAAGATTCCTTCCTTGAATTCTGTGCCCCTAACATTATGGTGATCGATTTTCTGTGCAATACATCATGCAGCTTTAGGTAACCGCTTAAGGTGATTTAACCTTTTGACCGCCACAGGCATGTATAGATGGCAAACCAAAATGTGCCCAGCACGCCACGGTCACGACTACATGACAGATTTATATGGAATAATTCGTAGCTTGGCGCCGAGGGCACGTTCTTGCATTTTTGACGTGGCGGCCAAAGGGTTAAAGAAATATATTCATTTTTCATTGCTATCGAGTTTGCATCCGCAGTGACCTAATTCTGAATTTAGAATAGAATATTATAGAAATTATCGTGCAGGAATCCGTCCAAATGATACGTGAATGACAAAACCATAACACTTATTTTTTTTTTTAAATTAAACATTTATTTACATAACCAAATTACAATTACAACACTTAATGGGGGAAAAGTCGGACTCCCACCGAAAACATTTCATGTAAAGAAGGTTGCTAAAAATGACATAACGATTTATGTTAAAAAGTTATCCCAGAGATAGTGTAGATCCCAGCCCCTATCTCTACAAGGCCTCACTCTACAAGCCTTATGCCGAAATGTACGGCTTGGTCGCTTCGCGGCCATCGTACAATCACTCCTATGGGCTTATGGTAAAAAAATGGTCTTGAAAGTTACAAATTTCTTAATTTTTTGTTGTTGTTTGTATGCAAATCCTAGCCTACATACCAAAAATACCAAATTTCAGCTTGGGCTTCGGAAACTACCCTAGAGGTGTTATTTTATATACAGACCTGCACCCCCCTTTTAGGAGGGTGGGTTGGAGGGTAAAATTTAGACCTTTTCTTGTAGTTTGTGTGCAAATCTTAGTCTGCATACCAAATTTCAGCTTTCCGCAGATATATAGTAGCAAGTTAAAAACTTAAAAAGTACTTAACAAAAACAATAACTTAACAAGAACAGAATTCCTATCACAGTGAAGCAAAAAATACGTAATTGTGCAGCGCAAGTGTTAGGTACTTCATCAATAAATCAGTGTCCTCTGCAATAACATAATTATCATGTCGATCTTTAGATACACGCAAGCGTGCTTGATTAGATACTTAAAGAAAACATGTGGATTACTTCCTCAAATCAACTTGACAGTTAACTTGGTCTTAAAATACCGAACATGTTTAGGAACTTAAGGAAAACGAGACTTGAATCTGAGCACGAGGAGACCAAATTCTTAAACTTGATACTAGAGAAAAAGATGCTACGTGCGTGAAATACAACATAGACTAAATTATGAGGAATTTATCGAGAGCAGCTCTGGCACCTTGCAAGTTGCAGCCAAGAGCGGTGCTGTGCATAACACAATACTCAAGTTACGTCTATTGCTGAGAAAAATGTAGGTCGTGTCCGATTTCAAAGCGCAGCGGGACTTGCACAACTTAGTTCTAACTGCCAATGGCAAATCAACAACCAACTTTCGATAATTCTACTGTTTAGTATATTTGGCGCTTCGCCGATTTATTGAAGGTACATCGGCGATTAGATAAAACATCGAATCTGACTTCGATTGAATCACTGCATGAGTTATATGCTTTAGATCGACATACGATTTCATGGCCAAGAAAGGAATTAATTTAAATCTCACAAACATCCCGATCATGGGCATATATGGCAACTGGTAATCATTATGCACGGAAGTTATAACTAAAAATAATTTTGTTACGGTCAATATTTTTTTGTTTTTAGACCATTTACGGACATCGGAAGACAGACATATCCATGACGACTTTAAGCTACCAAAACGCCAGAAATAAGTAGGTATTAAAAAGGGGATCTACTGAATGGTGGTAAATTAATAAGTTTTGGTTTTACCTGGAGAGGCATCAACTGATTATGGCTTACAAATTAATGTTATTTTCTTCGAATGAAACATTAAATAATATTATATAGAATGTATTGTATCTTTTTGTAAGCCTCTCAAGTTTTAAGCAGTGCAAATAAAAATCCAATAAACAAAAAGAACATAAATTTTAGCTAGTGAGAATTTATTCGTTGGTCAATATTTATTATGAAAGAATAAAACTTAATGAAAAGGTGCGTAATGTGGGAAAGGCGTAAGGGGTCACGGACGTTCGTTTTCACTTGCAGTAGTCTGTGGGTGCAACTTGAGGCAGCACACCACCGTCTAACTGACGCCTACCGACAACTGCTAACTTCTCGCCGCTTGTTGTTTCTCCACAACATCGCCGTCCAAAGACAGTCGTTCAAGTTTCCACAAGAACAAGCCGCAAGCTCTACAACTATCTAAGTATCTACGTACTACGAGATGCTAAGAGCTCGTAGTATTTACGTTTTCATAACTTGACTTCAATTTATCTTTGTTGTTACCGTTCAGTGTTCTCTTCAATTACAACTTAAGAAAGTTTAGAACTTTAGACGGTAATTTGAAAATACTTTTGCAAAATAAAGGTATCAATTTTATAACAACATTGAAAATATGTTTTGCAATTTTTGGATAAATGTTTTCAAAATGTACGTAAACAAAACTTTGAAATATGTTTAATAAGAGCAAAAATTGTAAAGTGTCACACGAACATGGGATCGATTTAAAACTTCAGTATCACAAATCACGGTAGTGTTACGGGCTTCGGACAAGCACCGACCTCCTTTCCCCGTTGCACTGGCGCAACGAACAAACAGAATAACTAGACGAAGATGTCGGCGTACGAAATCGTAGCGGAACCTGCGCGCGCGACTTTCACTCCGTACGTACACGCGTGCTCGTGCGCAGCGTGCGGATCGCGCGCCGCTGTGAATGCTACTGATGACAAACGCCAGCCGCCACTCGCGCCGATGGTGGGGCAGCTGGATGTCTATCGTCAACATCTGTTAATAAACACACCTACTGAAATCTACCCCCTTACTACTGACAGCGTTATCTGTTTTCAAAGCCTAGATATTTGTTTCGCCCATCTGCGCCAATTTCTTTATCGTTGATGTCACTCGTGCCCCACATTTTGACTCTCAGTAAGAAAGTGTCGCAAGTAAATATACGATTAAGTAAAACATTTTTTGTGACAATTTTTATGAAACGTCATAACAAAGTAATTCATTTAGTTATGCACAGTACACGTCTGTTAGTTAAAATCATATAATAATTTGGTGTATCTTAATTATATCACATTAAATATGATCACCCACACAAGTGAATTGCGGTTATTGTATTCAAATTATATCTGCTGCTATTTCTGTAGATTGCTCGTGTGGGCTGACTGGGCCACGTCGTAGGGTGCCCTACCTTTGCAAATCGATCTGTTTGACGGCCTGCACTGCAATCGAACAAAAGGCGATATTGATTTTCCAGTTAAATTATAAATGTGCTGGTTACTGGGTCAGTTTCTTGTACACTGTTGTTAAAATAACACTCATCGGTTTAGCTCATTCTAGATGAGGAGACAAAAGTCCAGTGGAATGTGTGCGTGTTTTCGGTACAGAGTAGCATTCGTTAGTCCGACATTGTATTGTAAGACAGCCGCAGACAACTATTGTCATTTATCATGAATGTATTTTCCTGCTCAACATTTCTCATTGCTGTCAGGATTCAATGTGATAAATAGTGTGTAAATTTAGTACAAAAACAATAAAGTAGAAAATAGATAACCGAAACGCGGTCATTTATGATTACATATTATACGCATCAACTAAACATGAAATAGGAAAAGATTAAAGGTGTTTTTTTGTTTGTCCTCGGGTGCACGGCAATACGGTCGACGACATTATAATACGTTCAGGAGCCTATCAGGTGACGATTCGGCTTAGGTATAATGCGGCCTTAGTTTACATGTTGGCAATACTGAATGTATGATAAACGCTCGTGCAGAATGAGGCGGGATATCGCGGGCGCGACACTTTCCATATAGTTTTCATATAAATTGTGCTACTACTGTCGCGTCGCCCCTGTCTGCGGGAGTCTTAATATAAGCGAGTAGGTACATTTCTAGTTTCAGCAAGTTTGGTAATCACGTGCGATTGTGCAACCATTTTATCATGACATTTTGTCCAAAATGTATTTGTCTGGAGTAATGCAGTCAGTGTTCTCCTGGTGATATAGTTTTCTTACGGTTATATTCTGCGATGGCGAAAAGTTTTGGAATCCTTTGTTTTAGAACACCTTCAAAATGAACTTCGGAACAGTCGCATCGCTTTAATCACCAATTTACATTCATATTTCATAACCGCCTTTAATAAATATCTCATAAATTAATCATTCAGTGCGGTTAATCTGATCTGAATAATTTTTGCACATAACACGGCATGCATAAAGGATTCCATGTTGATATCCATTGCGTTTTTACTGCTAAATAGTAGATAAACATGAACGAAAAAAGTCATGAAACGTAATGGACATAAAAACTCAAAGTTCCGCATCATAATAAGTAGACCCTGGTTAAACTGGCATATTGCGCAATCCTTGCCCTTTCATCTGACTTTGACATATTACAGTGATGCAAGAGCCTTCCACATGTTTCTTTTGCATGGTCCAGCTGCACCGTAAATTTTAATAATTGACTTTAATTTCATGATTTCTAAATAACGTGACATGATACGCGTAAACAACTGAAACTAGCTCATAAAGACGAGGCACAATGTGGTTCTTCGCTGAACAAAAGCATTACGTAAATAATGGCACACAAAGACTAATTTGCTTAATCGAGACTAGTGCCACGTCACGGATGAATAACGGTGTATTTGTGGTCTGCGCTGCTTCCAATTGAAAGTGTCCGCAACGGTACTTCCGATTGTAACAAAACTTTAAACTAACGGGGTCGTCACGGACCATAGAACTATAATATTGGTAACATATTTAGTCAATAATCGAAGCGCCAATCAAATGACCTACCATCTCATGAAGAAGCAATTTAAATGATTTATTTAATACTAGCTGTTGCCCACGGTTTCACCCGCGTGGCTTTTTCTAAAAATAGCCTACGTTACTCCTTATAACATCAGCTATCTGCCAATATGAAAATCCCGTCAAAATCGGTCCAGTCGTTTCGTAGATTAGCCGGAAGAAACAGACAAAAATTGTTAAAAATGTTATTTTGGTATATGTACCCTGTATACATCCTTAGGCATTTAGTAAAAACCGGTTATTTTAATATTAAAAACAGACACTCCAATTATATTTATCTGGATAGATGTATAGATTCAATTAAATGTTTCATGACTGGTAGCCAGGTGTAGGGAAAACTTAACCCACCTCAAGTTCGGGTCATATGTTCCACGAACGATTACCAATGACCACATTGACATCAGGAAGGTTCGCAGAAAATTGTAATGCCAACCCTAAATAAAGGTACCTTGGTGCATCATAGGTAAAACAGCAAAAATCCAATTGTTATTTATGTAAATTGACAAGGAAAATATACCGCAAGAGACAACATTCGTATTGATAAGCGGCGAAGAGGAAAAAAAGTGAAATGAAATGGACAAATTACAGTCTATCCATATTCATTACTATTGTCTGACCAATAAACTACATCTAACTTTACCCAAATGTAAGTATATTTCTTTTACCAAAACAAAAATAATACCGTTCAGTTCGCATACCTCTGGAAAAAAATCCCTAATTAAAGATTCAGGTGTACTCTTTGACTCCAAGGTAACTTGGAGTCAAAGAGTACACCTTCTTAATTAGGGATTTATTTCCAGAGGTGTGTTACAGAGAGAGTATGCGAACTGAACGGTATTACTTTGATGCACACGTTGATCACATCACAGCAAGGGTTTTCAACTGTATGGTTTTGTAAGGCGGACCTGCAACCCATTTAAGAAACCATCTATATTCTTATTGTTGTACAAAGCACTTATTAGATCTCAACTAGAATATGCCAGTTTGGAACCCCATCTACAATAAATATCGTGACCAATTTGAATCAGTGCAATGTAAATATCTTGAGTTTCTTAACTATAAATTATTTAAGAGGTGGTCATCATATCACACTCTTCTAGATAAATTTTCCCTGTCAACTCTTTAAGTAAGGAGACTGTATCATGATCAATCGTTCCTATACAAGATTTGTTCTAATTAACCAAATATACCTTCGTATACCTAGTCGTTCCCAACATATTCGTGAGACTTACACTCACATTCTATTCGCGCCGAAGCGATGCAAAACCAACTCAGGTGAACGAGCTCCGTTGCGTCGATGAATTGAGACTAATGAAAAGTTACAACGATAATTATGCTGATATTGACATATTTGTATTGTCGTCACTCACACAGTTTAAAAATAATATTTATAAGAAATCCTTTTAAATACTGCTTAGTTTTATAGTTGTTATACGCACACACCTATTTTGTTATAATAATTAATCTATGATAGACAATTGTTTGCTAAGTTTGCTTGGACCTTTGAAGTTTGCTTAAACTATTTTCACTGTCGGATTAATCTGTGGATAACGATGCTGGTTGCATGATTACTTAAGTGTTTATAAAATACGAGGTGCATTCAATAAGTACCTAGCCTCATCGCCAGAGGGCGCTGTAGTTTCAAAAAAGTTTTACCACAGTGTAGCACATTCTTTTTTAATTCTTTTTTCAAATTTTCATTCCAATCCCTTCATTTGTTTTAATTTGACAACTTATGGAAGCGAACGTGTCGATCGGTTTTAGAAAAATGGAAAAAGAGCAATATCGTTCGGTGATTCGATTCCTATTTTTGGAAGGGAAAACGCGCATCGAAATCAAAGAGCGCTTGGATGCTGTGTACGGTGACTCTTCTCCATCGATGGCCACCGTCAAGAATTGGTTCAACGAGTTTGCACGTGGCCGTACTTCGGTTTTTGATGAACCACGTGCACCGAAAACAGCTGCTACGGAGGAAAACATTAAACAAATCCATGATTTCGTATTGGCAGATCGCCTATTGAAGGTTCGGGAGCTAGCTGAGACTGTAGGCATTTCGGAAGGAACAGTGCATCATATTCTTCACGAGGAACTCGGCATGAGAAAGCTGTCGGCGCGATGGGTGCCGCGTTTACTCACACCAGAAAACAAGCGCAACCGTGAGACCACATCGGAGACGTGTTTGGCGCTGTTTAAGCGGAATCCAGCGGAGTTTTTGCGTCGTTTTGTGACCGTCGATGAAACCTGGATCCACTGGTACACACCAGAGACAATCAAAACAATGGATCCAGACCGGGGAACGTGCTCTAAAGAAGGCGAAAACTGTAAAATCGGCCGGAAAAGTTATGGCCACCGTTTTCTGGGATTCACAAGGTGTGATCTACATCGATTACCTCGAGAAGGGTAAAACAATTACAGGGCTTTACTATGCCGATTTATTGGGCCGATTCGACGCCGAATTAAAGAAAAAACGACCCCATCTGGCGAAGAAAAAAGTGCTGTTTCACCACGACAACGCACCGGTTCACACGTCTGCCGTTGCCATGGCCAAATTGGTCGAATTACGCTACGAATTGTTGCCCCATCCACCGTATTCTCCAGATTTGGCCCCTTGTGACTTCTTTCTGTTTCCTTATCTGAAAAAATCACTCGCCGGGAATAGATATGGATCGAATGAGGAGGTCATCGCCGCCACGGAGGCCTATTTTGCAGAGTTTGACAAAAACTATTTTTCGGACTAACTAAAAGAAGACTTTGTTGAAAAATAAATTGCCACTTTTCCAAAATTTTCGTTTACTTTTTGTAGGCTAAGTATTTATTGAATGACCCTCGTATCTATACCTAAATATTTAGCATTATTGTGCAACTGTTTGTTAACCTGAAGAAATAAAAAAAAATACTGCACATTTTTATAATATTATATTGTACAAAAGCATAAGGCAAGTCATATTTCAGAGAAACTTAGTGACTACGACGTCGCAGCAACGTGTAGTCAGTCAGGTAGCTTATGAATAGTATGATTATAATAAATTAATAACCTTTCAAATTACGAGTAACTGAATAAAGTTTTATGCAATAGATGCAACTGGGAAAGGAGTTGGGTTGGCTGAGTTAGTTTTAACGCTATATTTTCAACTTGAGATTTTATTATGCGCACTAAGCGTGTTTACTTCACCTTACTGTAAACTTAATCATCATCTGCCTTGTCTTTTCCGAACTTTGTTGGGGTCGGCTTCCAGCTCCTGATGCAGCTGTATACCAGTATTTTACATGGAGCGACTGACTATCTGACCTCCACAAACCAGTTACTGGCCAACACGATATCCCTTGGTAAGACTGGTTGTCAGATTTTCGGGCTTCTGGTGACCCGTAACAACTGTCTAAGATCTACAAATAACAGCCGGGTATTGTTAAGCCGTTGCTTAACATGCTTTCTGAGGCACGGACGGGTCTTGGTATGTATAGGTCATCCATCCATGGAACGACCGCGGCAAGCATAGCTTAAAGTTAATACTTAGCCACAAGCCCCTCTTACTGTAAACATACATACTGACACAAAAATTAACATGACTATATGCATAATGGCGTTCAAACTGTAAGATTAAACACGTTTAGCAGGAAACAGTATCTTTATGAGCAGTTTCTAAGTGCACTGAAGTAATTAGAAAACACACTATTACGTTGCTTGCATATACGTCACTATATTGTGAGCATATATCGTACAGGCGCAGTGCTAGCCTTCCACTTAACTACGGCTTCCAACAAGGGCTTCTGGTGTTGAATCAAAGATAAATCTATTTCACACGCGGTGTAATGTTTCATTGCATTATCGCGGTTTCGCGTGACGCCATTACCTATCAGAAACAGGAAATATTATATGGAAAATCGAATAGGTGAGTCATTTCTATTTTCACTACATGGAAGTATGCTTCAATAAGTTTTGGTGTGACAATTGCCTTTGTGCTAATTTGGGGTCGGTACACCTCTATCAACCGTCATCTCATCGACACCGTCTCCCTTTTTATTAGTTCCCTAAAAATAACCAATGTTATTACATTCCACTTTTGTCGAAAATTCGTGCTCAGATAATAATGTAAGTTTACTAATTGCAAGTCACAGTACGGCAAAGGTCCTCATCAAAACTTGGGACGTTTTGGCTAAGCCCCAAAAGTTAAATCATCGAACGTTGCTTTTATTATGAAACTAGCGTCCCCCTACTTCACAGGGTTTTAAGACTTGACAAAATATCAAGATTTCTCTATCATATTTAAGTTTAATATAAATATAAACATGACTTTCCGGAATCTATACTCTAAATTATGGTGAAACATCATCAAATCCATTTTTAGGGTTCCGTACATGAAAAAGAAAAAACGGAACCCTTATAGGATCACTCGTCTGTCTGTCCGTCTGTCACAGCCGATTTGCCCTGAATCTACTGGACCGATTAAGTTGAAATTTGGTACACTTATTAATTTCTATGACCCGAACACGGACGTGTAACATAAATAAATACATTTTGAATATGAGGGTCACTTTTAGGGGGCAAATTAGCAAACTGTATCGTGTGACATATCAAATGGAAGGGCTTGTTGTGAGGGTTTAATCATCATTATTTTGTATAATTTATGACGATTGACCATTACCCTCCCAACTACTGAGCCTAAACCTTTGAAAAAATATAAATACAGATAATAGTTCTTTACTTATAGATTACAGGAAAAACCTATAAGAAGTCTATGGTGTTAAAATAACTTGGTAAATGTCTCAATATTGTGTGTACAAACTTACATTTGCAGTTGGAATGTATGGGAGAACATGTTGTTGTTCTTGGGATCAATTATCTTGGGATAGAAAGCATGGTAGATCATAACATATTCATTGTACGGAACCCTCAGCACGCGAGTTCAACTCGAACTTGCCCGGTTTTTTATTTTAGAAGAATAAGCGACAGATGAGAAAAGCAACTTTATACAGGGGGTAACTTGTAATTTGACGTATTCCTTCCAAGACGTGAGTGTGACGCATTTGCAACAATTAAGCACCACATAATGCCCAGACGAAAATTCATGGGATTCGAGAAAACCCACTTTTTATGTTACACGTTTGCAAACACACGCCAACTGTACCGAGACCAGCGAGTAGACCGTGAGTTATGTTAAAACCTAACGCGTTCAGGGTACTTTTGGGGCTGCCTCGCTTCTGTAGCGCATCGGGGATGTTTGCCGAGGCGCGTGTGGATTGTTTCTACACAGTCATGCGCAAGCGGTGCACATCCCTGGTGCGCAGGGTAACAGCCGAAACCGCAACAGTATCCTGAAGGCTTTTGCTGAACGCTTCGACTGTACTAATATTAAGATATTGTTTTGATTGTATTGTTGATTTGATTCTAATTTGATTTAACTTTATAATAATTTTAATTTGTGTTTTAATTTGATTCTAATTTGATTTAATTTTATAACAATTTTAATTCTTGTGTTTTAATTTTTATTTTATTTTGTTTTAATTTTATTACAATTTTAATTTTTGATCTTAATTTTAATTGTGATGTTGATTTTAATTGGGTTGTTGATTTTAATTGTACACTATGATCCTAAGTTGGTTGAAATCACCGAGGCCCCCGCAACACAGGCAACAGGAAGGAATACGGCTGGGTTTTAGTCAGTAAGAGTCTGACACACCCTCCCGCTCCACCCAGAGCGGGAGAAATTATTTGATGATTTCCCCCCCTTAAAAAAAAAAAAGTTGGTTGAAATAAATAAATAATAATAAAAACTCAAAAGCAGCTCCACGACTTGTGACCTGGTCATAACGACCTGGGTGCCTTACGGGTGATGGATTCCTGGGAGGTTAGAAAATAGTTGGATGGCAGAAACCAGTTAATTAATTCGATTATCACACAATTTTTAAATATCTTAAAAATTTGCAAATTCGACCTTTGCCAGCATTGTCGACTGTTTCGTCGGCGGCACACAGTGGAACGAATGTATGGGAGCGGTTGGACGTAGACATGTCCGAAAAATAAGAGTAAAATTATGACAAACTAATGATGCCATCTTATTCGATTACTTAATGCCTTCATAAATTGTGGTGATGAATTTCTTCATAACTCCCATATTTCGGGAGTAATTTGAGAAAATGTGAAATTTTACTATGAAAATGAGTGTATCGAGCTCTCTCCCTCCTGATTCCGGGCTTGTTTCAAGTAGCGGTCTCTAATATCGTAATGCTATTACTAAGAGCTATATTTAATACTAAGACACATAGTGCGCCAAATGTGCACTTTCTGGGATAAAAGGAAATGAAAATTTAAAAAAAAAACGTTTTTTCCCCATTTGTATTTACTTTAAACCGCAGACAGACTTATTAAGAGGTCTATAAATATATTATATATATACAGAAATATATATTAACAAAAATATTCACAAGAACTGATGAGAGTATGACTTTTAAGTAAGTTGATAATAAATTACCTAGTTTCATTAAAAGTACAATAAATAATTAAGATGTAAGCTCTAATTTACTAAGTTACACATTTTAAAACAATAACATCATTTAATTATCTTCGTCATCATCATCATCATCAATTAATTCAAATTCAGAATCGATGTCCGCTAAATCATTTATGTTAACAAATTCGATATCACTTTTCTCAGAATCCGTAAGCTCATAAAATTCCTTAAAAGAAGATTTTTTTACAAACTTATTTCCTTTTGGACGGATACTTGTAACAAGTGGATCAGAAGACAGTAAAAGATTGTGCATAATATCTTCATTGCATGAGATACTGCTATGCTTTCGAGAATTCTAAAATCTTTATTTCTAGCCTCAGATGCCTCTTCGGATAGAAAACCAATGGGCACAATTGACATGTTCTGAACTATGTCTGGCCCATGCATTAAAATTTTATGAAGTGAAGAAGGCATATAATACCATGGGTATAACTCCACGTAAAGCTTAGCAGTATCAAAGCAGAACTCTCGGAATTTAGTTACGTTGATCTTCTCTCCTGATGAAATACACTGCAAGATCACACAGATTTTTCTTAAAAGCATAGCATCTATTCCGGTCAGTTCAGCAGATTTAGTGTAGTTTTCAAAAAATCTCCTTGCCGAGTTGCCATTGTTGGTGGATCCACTGCCTTGTTTCACAACATCGAGAAGTAAGCCCGTTTCTCTTCTTACAGCCTCTTGAACTCTTTTCTTCCTGTCATCAACTTGCCTTTTTGCTATATCACCCCTTACTTGCCATGATTTTATGTCTAATTTGTAGGAAATGTGTAATAAGCATTCCATTGAGCGAATCCAAGCGTGAAGGGTGCTTAAGCTATATTTATACATGTCCTCGTTTGCGTGTTTATCTTTGATTAACTCTAAATTATTCATTTCTTTAGGACAAGCCTTGCATATGTCACACACTGAAGCTGCTGTATTGGATATAATGGAATGAATTTTACCATCAATCATTGTCAACAGCAGTTGGTGTTTGACACTAATTCCATCAGTGATGGTGGATGGAGTTAAGGCTTCAATCTCTGCTTCGATTTCAGCCATCTCTCTCTGCACATTTTCTTTGGTTTCCTTTATAAACTTAAACAATATTGGCCGGCAAAATGAAGTGGAAGATGGTCGCTCGTTTTCCCAAATTGTTACACCTTTTGAGACGAGCCGCAGTGGTACAAGACTAATCATAAAATTACTAGCAAGATCGATTTGCTCATCTTCACTCGTCCTTTGATGATAAATGCTTTGGCTAGATGATCCGTCAAAACCCCATTTGCTGGTCAATACGAGCTGTTGATTGGGATCAACAGGGGTTTCTAACGACCTAATAAGTCTTCTTGAGGTTAAATCCATCAAGGCTTGTAATTTGATTTTTGCAGAGCTCTCTGTAACTGTGAGATCTTCTTTGGCCGGATAGCACTTAATTTTTTCTTTAACCAACATGTAGTAACTCGGGTATTGAAGAGCTCCTTCTTGAGTGTTGAAATCCCGAAGAGTGTTATAGCGCCATTTCGATAAGTTCATCGATACATAAAGAGCCAATGCCTTCAAAGGGGATATTTCCCGTACCTGAATTGATTTACCTTCAATGAAGGCTTTGATTTTTGAGGCCTCTTCTGGATTCTCCGTCAAGTATTTCATAACATAAGCTGTATCGCTTTGTCCTGCCTTTTGAAGCGCCCTTTCGGCCGAAAACATAATTTCAGCGCTGCTACTGCTGCATGAAAGACTATCTTCAGTGCGTCTTCTTTTTTGCCGGTTACTAAGGTCCTCAAAAGATTTACGAGGACTAGGATGTGTACAAGTTGAAGCATCAGATTTAGCAGGAGAAATTATGGGCTCGATGACGTCACTTATATTTTCTGTAGAAGGTTCCATATTTTCATTCTGTAATTCCGGCCATTGAATTGCAGCCTGTAGCCAAATCTCATGTTTCTTCCGAAACTTATCTGTGCTTCTTCCAGACTGTGTCCATTTTGCATAAATGCGGTAGCAAAATCGACGACACCAGTCTTTTAAACTTGTTTCAGCACTTTCACATAACTGAACACAACTGTTATCTTTTAAAACACTGAACAAATAGTTAAAGTCACGTAAATCTTTATGTGCGCGTGCGCATAAAGCAACGTGAATATCAAGATTTGTATTAAAATTTGGAAAATACATTGCGAGATTAGCTTGGATACAACGAGGTGTAAATCAACACTGATTTTAAAGTTACTAATAGTGACCTATTTATATAAAATCCAGGTATCCCAGGTATCCTTTGTTAAATATTGCAAGGTAATTAGTTATTGTGATAATTAGTAAATGATGCATGCTAAATTAGTGTATTAAGAGCCATTTAGTAATTAAATAATAGCAATGTTCTTATCAGTAATCATTAGTGCATCAGTTTTATATGTAAACCTTAAGTCCCTAATTATATATCCTAATTAGCTTATATCTTCTCTAATTGGCTGCTCAGAAATGTTATTGTAATAAGGTAAACCTTTAGAAAAACGGTTTTAATCAACAAAATAAACAAAAAATAAAAAAATTGTGTTATAAAATAAACATCACTCTTTATCCCAGAAAGTGCACATTTGGCGCACTATGTGTCTTAGTATTAAATATAGCTCTTAGTATTAGCATTATGATATTAGAGACCGCTACTTGAAACAAGCCCGGAATCAGGAGGGAGAGAGCTCGATACACTCATTTTCATAGTAAAATTTCACATTTTCTCAAATTACTCCCGAAATATGGGAGTTATGAAGAAATTCATCACCACAAGTTATGAAGGCATTAAGTAATCGAATAAGATGGCATCATTAGTTTGGCATAATTTTACTCTTTTTTTTCGGACATGTCTACGTCCAACCGCTCCCATACATTCGTTCCACTGTGCGGCACCTCTAAATATATATTTTTTACTTTTGTACTTCGTTAGATACCTGAATAAATGAAGATGCCTTCCCCGTAATTGTCTCATACTAAAATTTTGAAATAATGTCTGTATACTGTCAAAGTTCATTCATGTACGTAGGTATATTGATTTGTGAAAATTGATAATGAACCTCTTCTTTTAACTTTTACCTGTTTGATGTTTTAAAATGTTTTGTTACATCGAAACGTATGTTAAAGTATTAGATACCCAATGGAATAGCAATGAAGGCCGTTAAATTTGAGAGTTTAGAGAAAAGTAATATTTTGCGACGAATTCTGGGAAACCTTAAAGAATAAAAATTGGGTTTTCTCGAATCCCATTAATTTTTGCCTGGGCTTTATGGGATGCTAACTGTTGTAAATGGGTCACAATATCACATCCTGAAAGGAATACGTTAAATTACAAGTCATCCTGTATAAACTATTTGTAATGAAAAGTAGGGAGGTACGCTTTGTAGGACAGCAACAAGTGTCACTGATAATGGTAAATTGGTAATTCGTGTTAACTATTGTAAGAACTGATTTGTAGATAAATATTTTCTATACATGGTTGTATTTTTAGGGTACCGTACCACAAAATGAAAAAACGGAGCCCTTATAGGATCACTCTTGTGTCTGTTTGTCTGTCAAAGCCTATTTGCTGCGAATCTACTGGACCGATTAATCTGAAATTTGGTACACACATGAATTTCTGTGACCCAAACACGAGCATAACGTTAATAAATGAATTTTGAATATGGGTTCAAATTGGGGGAAAAGGATTTCAAATATTAATAAAATAATAATAATAAAATTATATTATATATAATATAATTTTAAAGTTATTCAAGAAAATACAAAGATGAAAATTAACCATTCCCCCCTTATCTCCGAAACTGCTGAGCCTAAAATTTGATATAAAATACAGCGAATACTTCTATACTTATACATTACAGGAAAACTTATGAGAAGTCTATGGTATTAAAATAACATGTTAAATCTCTCAATATTGTGCGTACAAACTTACATTTGCATTTGGATGTATGAGGGAACATGTTTTTCAACTACAATGTTAAGTTTGTTCTTAAGATAAATTCACCCCAACTACGGAACCCTTCATTGTGCGTGGTCCGACACGCACTTGGCCGTTTTTTTTTACTCCTTTCACAGTAAAGGAAAACATCATGATTATAACGGTTTAAATACTTAGGTCTGAAATACGAAAGCGGCTTTTGTCCTGCAATAGGATAACTTTAATCTAGTGGAGAGGATAATTATGTTTAATTAATTATGGTAGATTATTGGAGGCGTTTTGGCTTTAAATTCAATGTTCAAAGAATCATAAAAAAATCTTCGATACCAGTAATGACAAAAATGTGGTCAATATAAAATTAGACAATGGCGCCGATTCCCTTGTTCACAAACTAAACTAAATTTAAGTTCAGTGCATCTTTTTCTTTCTATTTCATTTAGAAAAGGACAGAAGATAAATTTTAGTTTAGTCCTGTCAAATTAATCAGCTCCTGTCACTACTCTATACAAGTTTAGACGTGATTAAAAACTTGCCTACTAAAATTACGTCAATTTACGTCAAGCGCTGATTAATTTGACAGGACTAAACTAAAATGTATCTTCTGTCCTTTTCTTAATGAAATAGAAAGAAAAAGATGCACTGAACTTAAATTTACTTTAGTTTGTGAACAAGGGAATCGGCGCCAATAACTTTCCTAAGAACCATCCTAATGAGAATTTATGCATATGTCCTTTTTAAAGTGTGTTTTACTGGGCGTTTGTCCAGCGTAGAAGCGAGCTGCGTAGAAATCACGTAGGCGATGTATAGAATTTGCGTGGGTGTCTCTTGTACTCTCGTAGCTGTCTTTTAAAGGTACCGTAGCAGTGTCGTAGAAGCCTCGTAGCCGTGGCGTAGAGGTCTCGCAAACTTGGCGTTGAGGTCTCATAGCCGTGTCCTAAAGATCTCGTAACAACAGGCAGTGTCATAGAAAAGAAAGCTCAAAGGCAACTCGTAGCAGTATCGTAGCGTTCTCGTAGGCCCATCGTAGACGTCTCCTACGCGCCTGATCCAGACGTCTCGTAGCTGTCTCGTAGGCCCAGCGTAGACGTCTCGTAGCAATCTCGTAGGTCCATCGTAGACGTCTCGTAGGCTCATCGTAGACGTCTCGTATGCGCCTGACCCAGACGGCTCGTAGCAGTCTCGTAGGTCCATCGTAGACGTCTCGTAGGCCCATCGTAGACGTCTCGTAGACGCCTAATGCAGACGTCTCGTACGCCCATAAAAAATCTCGTAGAAGTCTCGTAGGCGCCTCATCCAGAAGTCTAGTCAAGGTCTCGTCAAGGTCTCGTTGAGCTTTCGTAGCCGTCACAAACTTATTACGAAAACGAAGAGAGAAAATTAAAAGCAATGCCTATGTTTTATATTTCGTTTCCCTAAAATTTCCTTCACGATTTTTCAATACATTTGGTTGTTATCGTGGCGTAGCCGTGACGTCTGCGTATCGTTGTGGGTACAGTCGCAACATTTGTGTGGCGTCTGCGCTGGACCAACGCCCAATGCAGAGGCGCCCTTACACTTTTACTACTTGAATGTTTTCCTTATTCCGCTACTGCGCATTATTCCTAGATAATGCGACGTGTTGACAGTGTTGATCATTCATATCACTGCTCTCATCACATACACGTTGTAAAGGGTGCGTAAAAAACGAAATGCAATTGTTACTGATCAGGAAGAACGACTGAAATGTTTATTAAACAGACTCCAACTGCGAGTCATCTGTGCGACTGCAACACATTTGTTTACTTTCGCCTACTGTAAACCATCCTTAAACAACTACTGTCGCGACGTACTTAAATGACGATTCAATACATGCACACGAAGGTACACAATCACATCTCGCAGAAATTCAGGTGGAAAATTATTACATCAGAAAACGTTACGACGGTATAAGGTTGTACTTATATCAACGGGGGAAAAAATATGAGAACTTCGATGTTACCTACAATGTGCCCAAATCTAATATTATCGGTGAACATTCACTCACATCTGGAGATTTACAAGCGCGTCGTGAATTTTGTTTTATTCACTCGTATTCGTGAATAATATTTGTCGCTTACCTATTTGCACGGCAAGCTCGAGTTGATGATATGAATATTCATGATAATGTGGGAGTAAAGCAAACGTACGCTATGCTAGAGGAGCGACGGAGCCATGCTGGTGACGGCGTCGTCGGCGGCGACTGAGTAACATAGCTGAAATTTTAACAAACTTGGATTTCATTCCTATCCAAAAAAAGAAGAAGACCACTCGCTCGCTCCCGAATAAAATGAGATTGATGGCATGACATTTATATGTGAATACCACGATGTGAACGCGACACATATACAAAGAACAGAAGAGATATCTCGGTTGATGGAAAAGTGGCTTGTAAACACACATGACATGTGAGCGATGAGCTCGACAAGAGTTCGTTGATTTTGATAAGGATTTCGGTCAGAGGCCCGAGGAAGGGCTTCGCTGGTGTAACCAACACAATGAACACCGAACAAAAAACAATTCAGTACGCGTATATTAATTATATTCTAACAAAACTGTATATTACCATATAACTTCAGCTGTGTAACAATAAAAAATTATGTTAATCATATTTTCCTTAGAGATCCTCATGACATGACTTAAATAAAGATGCGGTATCTTCTACCTAGCAGCCGAACAATAGCAGCCCGGCGCGGTATGTACAAACATTCAACTTTATCTTGACAGGTTTACTTACTTCAATGTGATAAATAAGTTTCCAAGAAACATACGTTAGTCTATTATCAAAATTAACTGATATAATGTTAATTATAATTATCTGATGATCGGAACAAGGTCACTTATTATTATTGACAATGAATGCAATTGAAAGTCAGATTCGGAATGCCAGCGAGTGGTTTCAGTGTTATGATATTGCGATCGAGTACTCACTCGATCTCGGTACTCCACAGTTCGTCCTCGTCGTCTTCGTTATTTTGCATTTTAATAATTAACAAAGTATGTTATATGCTTCTAGAAATCTTCGCGCCTGGAATATACGCTACACCTGAAAATAGGTATGGCCGATGCTATCTTTATTTATAAAAAAATTAATTAGCAATTTCTCGTCTTCATACAAGTTTACGGTTTATATCGAGAACGTTCTATGGAGTAACATTTCAGGGGTTTGCAGTGGCGTGAAATACCTAGTGGAATGTTTTACCAAGCAGTACTCTTCAGTAGCCTGCTAAAGGCGTGAGTGTCGTGGTTCTTTAAAGGACGAAAAACTTGGCGGCATGAGCTGCTTCACCGTGCAACTGGCAGCGTATAATTAACATCTGTCTGCATCAAGCCGTATCCAAGGTTAGCTAAGCCAAGCTTAAATAAATCAAATTAATTTCATATTTCAATCAAGCATTCTCTCTTTGGAGTTGAACATACTGCAATATGGTCCAGTTTAAGTTCTGCATGCGTGATGAGTTGATGACATCATCAAGTAATAATCATTGGGTTTCAACACAAGCCCATAGGTACTTACTCGTATAATATGAATATATGTACAATTATGCCAAAAGAATGACTCCCGACTGACTGAACATAATGCATAAATAATTTCCCAACCAAAATTGGTGTTCTTGACAGATATAAGTGTTATAACGCATCTTCGACAATGGAACATTTAATTGACTCAATAACTCATCGTTTTCAATGGTCGTGACGTAAAAATGTCCATTCAACGTGAACAGCAGACAGAGCAATTTGTTTTAAATCTTTTGTGACTTTACACGAATAAATCAGAATTGAGTTCTCATTAACGTGAACGTGACATATTATAGCTTTACAATGGTTACTCATTAATATTGATATATTTAATACCTTATGTTATCAGATAAAACTTCAGAATATTATACAATCTCAGATATTTTCAGCCGTACCTGTATCAATAAAATTATATTACATGACTGAACATACGCAGTTATAAGAAAAATGCAGTACTTACTTGGTAAAGAAACCAAAAAAACTCATTTAGAACGAGTGCACTCCTCAATGTTAACTGACACAAAAATTTGGATCACTGAAACAGTGGACTTCACCACGAAAACTTAGAATTGAAACAATAGTGTATCAGCAAAGCATTGCTATCAACTGCCGCAATAATATCGAAGGAACCAACACTTATCTTGGAAACATTACCAATACGAAATTAGTTATGATAACGAAAGTTGATTAATTTGTACCGATATTTGTTTTTTCGTTAAATATCAATATCAAATTATCTTAAAATAGACTACAACTACAAGGAAGAACACGAATGAAATCGTTGTTATAGTAACAGAATCATAAATCAAATCAAATCAAAATGTTTTTATTTCACATAAACCTACATGGGCACTTATGAAACGTCAGAAGCTAGGTGCACGGTTCCAATGGGTCGTTTCCTATGGAGAAGAGCCGGCAAGAAACTCCACGGTTACTCTTTTAAAAATAATTTGCTTTTACAATGTTTTCAAATTACAGTGTTAATAGGTATGGGAGGACAGTGTAGGCCTGTCGAGACGTACCAGGAACTTTACAAAAAAAAAAAAAATAGAAAACAGTATCTTATAATTTGCATTATAAATTTAATGCATTTTAATAAAACTGTAAGGAGTATATAAGGAGCGTTGCAGGTGGCGTTCTATAGTTTCTGCCTACCCACATTCCCGAAGGTGTGAGTTTATGTATGTATGTATGTAAGTATGTACGTATGTAATAAAACTGAAATCAAAGGTCGATGTTTAGAGAATTTTCACAGAACGAAACTAAACTGATATAGAAGTTCTTTACAGTCCCTTTAGTGAGCGATCTATAAGATCTAAGTAACAAGCTAAATTGGAAAATGCTGAATAATTCCGTACATCTCTGAGTCGGACATCCTCCATACAATGTACAAGATAAAACGGGATGTACTCGAGTCGTGGCTAACAATGTGATGCATTACTGTCGGATGCAGCTCTGTGCAGCATCATACATCGTCAAGTGTCTAGCTGGCGCCGCCGCCAATCATTCAATTACATGCAGAGCATAAACGATTCAATTACGGAATTCGCTTCAACGATGTTAAAACTCTACTAATAAAGGCCCGTGCGTTTTGAGCTATCATTTGAAAGGTTACATCACTTCATTAAGTGCATCCGTCAAGGTGCGTAGAGGCTAATTCGGTCAATGAAGTCAAATTATTTTGCTAAAGCCAGTATACATAATCCAAGCGAAGAAACGATACGGTACGATAACTGTAAAGCTAGCTGGAAAACAAACTTTGAAAACAGGAAACAGTTTCCATCAGTTGAGTCAAGACAAATAGCAAGACATTGTTAACTTCTTAGAACTGAATTCTAGAATTTCCAACGATGTTCAAGTATGAATCTCGATTTAAAACAGACAGTTTTCACACTAATCTATACTCAAATCAAGATTAGTTCTTGAGCTCCGTTTTAGAATACGGGCCGTAGCGTGGTCATTAAAATCCAATAAAACGTTTATGCGCACATTTGTCATCACATAAACACTATTAAATGGTATTGTGCCAATACTTTTGTCTCAAAACCAAATCTACTAAATGCGTTGAAACTAAAATATAAATCAAATTATTTCCTATGAAATAGCTAAGTTCCTATGAAAGAGCGAATTCGCTTCTCGTAAATATTTGTATAATATAGTCACAAAAGCGACAGATGACAGTACAGAATTTAGGAAGATAGTTGTTAACAAAACAAACTTATCTCGTCCTTTTCACTTGAAATAGTCAAACAGAAACTTCATAGGACAAACAATAAGCGGGGGGCTCGACTATTATCTAACTATGTACCTATACGACAATCTGTCTGTTATCTGTCTCTCTGTACTGCGCAGTTCCTCAAATTATCAATAAACAAATCAATTGAATTACCATAAACAATAAAAGTGAAACCAGGAAGGAAAACTATAAGAAATTCTTTGTTTAATATGTTTTTATCAAGTAATATTAAATCGAAATCATTTATTGTGTAATATTTTATCACTTTCCTGTCATATTCTGAGAACATTTCACACATCTCAAGAGAGTGACTCTTGACGAAATTACACGAGTGTCGGATTAGATATAATGATAAATGCTATCAGTCTAAGCTCCTACAGAAGTGGGTACCTGTTTATTTGACACAGACACCAATAACCTGATAAGTATCGGACACCAAACTACAATAACAACTCAGTTATTCTGTTGTAGTCGCTAAACAAACACTTCCACACAATAGGCATAACGGACAGCCCTCTGTGCAGGCCTTGCATGGAGGCAGAGAAAACCATTGCGCATGTGCTCTTCGAATGCACAGGCGTCACCCACATTAGAACAGAAACCCTCGGGGCACCCAGATCCTACACAGAAATTCTAAACAGACCAGGAGATGTTATCAACTTCTGGAGGGAGGTGGGCTGGTTGAAATAACGACCAAAAACGGCCGCCATGGCCCACGCACAATGGTCCACCTGAAGGACTGGAAGCACCTGAAGGAAGTGCGTAAACCAAACCCTCTAACATAACATAACATATTCTGTTGTAGTTGTTCCGACTATGCATTTTCTCTGAATAAAAATGAATTGAAACTATTGTTTCCGGCACTTATATTTTTTCGGCCACCGCCGAAAATAGTACCTACGAAAATTACGACCGACACTCGAAAACGTTTTTGGTTTAATTTGGTCGGACTCTAACATTAACCAGTAACACTTAACGACCTGATTGAGGAAATATTGAAAACATCGCGATAAGAGTAAATACTAATAATTGCGACGACGGATGTACATACATCAAGTATGCAACCTGAAAGCTGCCAGATCCGCCAGCTGCGAAAACAAGGAGTACTTAATCAACATGATGAGACAATAGTTGCCATCCTATAAACCCACATTGAGATGCTAATAAGAAAAGGGAAAATAGATACGTTTGTAGCCAGCAAACGTTCGGCTGTGAAATTGATTTGTACGCGCTAATGCGACGACAAAGCGATGCGTTGTGTGTGTCGGGGGCGACGCGTGACAGCACGGTTACGCGTACAATATCACATGGCCTCGTGCACCCATCGCCGTCACGATCCGAGCCTGCAAAACTAGTACTGCCTGTCCACACACACAATACTCCAATGAAACCAAGTACATTGTCAAGAAGTCTCACATTAATAGCCGTTTTAATCATTGAAGAACACTCGCGCAACGGAAAATGCAAGAAAATGAAACTGGATGAGTAACCTCTGTATATTGGAAAAACCATTTTACCAAGGAGTATCGTGTTACCCAGTAACTGGGTTGTGGAGGTCAGATATGCAGTCGCTCCATGTAAAATACTGGTATTCAGCTGTATCCGGCAAGACTGGAAGCCGACCCCAACATAGTTGGGAAAAGGCTAGGCAGATGATGATGATTGGAAAAACAATCATTGTTGTTAAAAATCTGAAAAGTAAATGCAAATTGCTGAGAGGTCTCAGTCAGAAAGGTCTTTGAAAATAAATAATTTAATAAAGAGGAATAAAGAGGCCAAACTATAATAAAACACAATTACATTTAATTTGTTCTTTCTTTGTGTGTAACAAAGAAAGCATAAAAATATTTCTGTAGGAGGAACTGTAGGATGAGCTTATAACTTTTTCTCATATATATTCTGACGTCACGTAATATTGGTAACTCTAGTGGCAAGCGACTCAGACTAGTTGCAACTCTCATAATAATCAACTAACAGGCAGTACATTCATCGAAATTAAAAGTTACCAAAAAGACGAAATTAGGAACTATACTAGTAAAGAATCGGAACCGAAATCAATACCGTTGTGCAATCAAAAACTAAAGCCACAAGTGGAAGGGCCTATCGTAACCGTAAGAAACAAGAGCCAGACATCCTATACTAAGAGGCTATAGCCAAAAGTTACCAAAAAGCCGAGATTAGAAACTACTAGTAAAGGATCCGAACCGAAATCAATACCGTTTGTGCAATCAAAAACTCAAGACCCAAGTGGAAGGGCCTATCGTAACCGTAAGTAACAAGAGCCAGACATCCTATACTAAGAGGCTATAGCCAACCGCAAACATGCTCCGCCGGCGGTTTAGAATAGATAGCACAAAAGGAAACAATGACAGGGTGATCCGGCCTGGCGCCCCCGGCCCACCCTCACCCACACTGCGATGGTGTTGTCGCCTAAACGTTTTATATCGGCCAAGGACGGCCTGCGACATGCACAGCGGAACAGAGCACTGCAACCATTCTACCAGCTCACCAAATATGCGAGATTGACGAGAATGAATTAGCTCGCCGAAACTGGGTCGACGAAGCCTAGCCACTCAGATTGTGATAACACGATGAAATAATTTTATTAGTCGACTGTGCTATATTGTTCCAATGTTTTACACTCGTCGAGTGTCGGCTTGAGTAATTGTATTTTTCTTTCTGGCTTTCTGTTTATATTGTTGTTGATTTTGCTTATGTTTAGCAGATCGAAAATGGGAAGGAAATCTTTAAATTACGTATGAAAGACAGGCTGGGAAATTTATCAATTATCTGATATGTTTAGCATTAAATGTACCGGTATGCTGACTGATATCTTTAAAGCAAAAAGTGTAAAAAGTTATATGATATGATATTAAAGTGCACTTAGGAGATAGGCAGCAAGACGTCGACAGCACGGTGTAATTTCTCAGTTTACGGCGCGGCGTGGCGTAAGCTTTTTAATTAAATGACGTTATAAAGGGGCGCGGTAAACAAGCGAGATTTAGTTTGGAAGGCCAGCGCTACCGTAGGAGGCTGCTCGAGTGGAGATAAGGACCCAGTAGGTGGAGGTAATGTACACACCTGAGATAGAGAATGTTGCACAAGGCAAATATTTGTGCCCCGACCGACGGCTGCCGCTCAACGTGCGTACTGACATACATGATATTAATTAAAGAAAATATGCAAGTTTCAGGCTAACTACACTTGGCTATTGAACAAACAAGACTTCCCGATAATGCCCCCATGAAAAAAAATTCCCCGGTGTTTTGTGATCTATCAATAAAATAATAGCAGCATGACATGAGTCAGCAGTGACAGCCTAATGGTGTGACCGTCGGACTGCCAAGTCATAGGTCTCAATTTTGAAGGCCTCTGACTTTTCGGATACATGTGCGTATTGTATAATTATGACTTGCTTAAAAAACGGTGAAGGAAAACATCATGAGGAAACCGGGCTGAGAGATATTTCTCGACGGCATGTGAAGCCAAGTCATGGCGGACCCATGGGCGGCATAAAAACTCTGACACCAGGTTAGTCATTAACCATACGAAAAAGAAAGAAGAATAAAATAATTATAGAATTATTAATCTACCAGTAACCATTAAGCAGCTAAGCTACCCACACTAGTAATACTTAGTTACTATAAGTCACATCACTAGACTCGTATATATATATATATCAACCCTATGTTTTCGCAACATGTTAGGCGTAACTTAAGATTATCGAGGAAGGATAAAACAACCGGCTGAAAATATTACTGTGTTTATTGCTTCAGTATTATGATTAATTAACGAGACGACCATGTATCACATTTCTTTATCGTAGTTAGATATTAATTAGGTAAATAAATGGCGAGTGAAAAGCGCCGGCGTCGCGACCTTTTGATAAATATACAGAGTGGAATTATTCCACGAGGGAAAGAGGAAAAATAACTTTAACATAAGGCAACAAGCGGCTAATCCGTGATGCGTTCGCACAAATTGCGCGTCCCAGCTGGGAACAAATTGGATTCCCGGTGACTAGACGCCAGAGCGGCTCCAGTGCAGGGCGAAACAGCCCGCGGATCACTCACGTCTAGCAAATTGAATACCGTGCGCCCACGACTATATTTTTTTTGTTTTCCTCTCCAGCAACTGTTTTGTAGCGGTGCCGGTGCAAAAAAAACTTATTCAAACAATTTATCAAATTCCTCTCAATCAAGTTAAATCAAATCTTCCAACACTGCGCCAAAATCCACTAGAGTTACAAGCTCCGTGGGTGTTTCCACAAATCTGAACTACCTGTCTTACACATACGCATTGGAACTACGTTTAGGCTGTTTTGCTTTTCACCCATTGAAAAGTTCACTTACTTCCTAGCCATTTATGATTTTTCGCATAATCAATCCATCTTTCCATTTCGAGTTCATATTTATTAAAAAATACTGGGTACAATACCTTGCCTGCTAGGGTTCAGCGTTCAGTTTGAAAGTTTGAAAGTGATGTCGGGACTTCGGGAGCCCACCGACAGTGACAGTGTTCAACTTATACTTTGTTTTCCTGTTCCGCTCCGTACGATAAAAACATGTCTTCCGGTTGCAACTTGACAACTTCCATTGTTCGCAGAGACAAAAGTTAATAGTTTTCTTCGATTTTACATTTCCTTACAATAATACGTCGTTGTTTATTATATGACGTGTTTTTTTTTTATTTTATTAAAGTATCAAATGGCAAAATAACAGTAACTGATAGTTCATGTACTCTGGCGACCTCAATGATGCTGCGAGCAATGTCCACGTCCTGTCATGACTTTGCAGTAACTATATTTGGTCCATTTATATATATAAAAAGTGTCTGTTTGTAATGTCAAAATACCAGCTTTTTACTAAATGCATATGGAATTTATATACGGTACTTATAACAAAAAAAAAAAAAAATTAATAATTTTGTCTGTCTGTCTGTTTGTTCCGGCTAATCTCCGAAACAGCTAAACCGATTTTAACGAGACGTTCATTGGTAGATAGCCGATGTTATAAGGAGTAAGTTAGCCTTCTTTTATTTTAGAAAAAAGCCACGCGGGGAAAGCCGCTTTCAGCAGCTAGTTAATCAATATACAGGGTGGCCCGTGAGACGAAGTCCAAAGCAAAAGAGAGAGTTTGAGAATGGACCGCGACGTATACATATTATAGATGTATATACAATGTTAAGTTTGTTTTTGGGATAAATTCATTTCCTTTTCCCAACTACGGAACCCTTCACTGTGCGTTGACCGACACGCACATGGCCGGTTTTTTTTTAATTAGATCATTCAGTGATCGAATATTTATGATTTGTGTAGTTTTCTTTCATAACGTTTTACTGAAATGGTACTAGTCTTGTTACATGTAATTACGTTTATATGGCGCTATTTCAAGTGGTTTACTTACTATAGCAGATAGCAGACCATTGCCAGATTTACCTGTAAAAGGTGTATTAATTTGTGTTCTACAGCACTTTTCATTCAAATCATTTATCTACATGGTGTCCGGTAATTAATGATAACCTTCAAATGAGTCATGGTAGAACTAAAGGGCCTTCAGAAAAACAATACATAAATAATATATCTCAAGCGGTACCAAAGATATGTGTTCCTTAATAATTAATCTATGTTTTTTGTTACCTTATTTCACATTCTTATACACCACGATCACAAATTAAAGAATTCCATCGGTTTTTTATTGTTATAGTAATTTACGTTAACTGAGCTGATAGACAACCAATAAATAGTATACATACAAACATAAACACACGCCTTCTTCCCATGAGGGTAGGCAGAAAATATAGAACGCCACCTGCTACGCTCCTTACATACTCCTTTTGCTTAGTTTACGTTCATACATCTGGTCATACACGCACGCCGGTTGCGAGAACTACGCACCTGACCTTTTTGAAGAACATCATTAATGGGGTCATTATATGTCTGACTAAATACCTAGTATGACTGCTATATATAGCACGGCTTTTTAAAAATCATCTTGAATTATTGTTTTAATTAAATATTTGTTAAAAATGTTAATTTTGGCAAAATCATCATCCGTAATGTAAAAAAAAGTATCGAAACAAGTGACCAGTTATTTTAAAATAATATGTGTTTAAAGCCGATTTGCCGAATGTAAATAGTGAATTATTGCTATTAGGTTAGAAAAGGAGGGAATTTTGGCTAAACAACAAAGTTTGCAATACTAGAATACATTTTAACATTAAATCTACCTAGCCATTGGGGTTTAATAAAAAAACAACATTTGACGTTTTTGCATGTATGTTCTGGATTGGCGCAAAAACGACTGAACGGATTTATTAAAATAATACTTTTAATCCCGGTAGTACGTTCCCGTGGGATATTTCCCAACATCCATGCGGGCAAAAGCTGGTTTTATCATAAATAGACGCTTCCACATAGCCGGGTTCACTACTACTATTCAGGTATTTAACGTCAATCCAACACACGGATATTGGTCGCCTATTATTTGTACTTAAAATGCCAATTTAGTCTATAATAATTACCGATAAGTGTTCGTGCACGTCTTCTACAACTCTATGAAGATTGATCGCGCTACTGAATCTCACGTCATACCACTTTATACCAGATCGTGACAAATGTACAATGCATATCTAAGACGAACTTAAAGGATGTGTTAATAAATGGCAATACGGGGAAATGTGACGGAAACGAGCACTGCGTCTATTTAACCGAAGTTTTCCATACAGCAACCTGATACCTATTCTTTCAGGATATTGAAAACTCACAGCGAGACAGCTCGGTAGCTCATTTGTCATTAAACGAGCAATCAAGATGTAATGTAACAGATATAGATTTTGTGGCCACTTTTGTATCAATTTTGTGTAATTTAAGGTCAGAAACGACAACCATCACCATAAATTACAGTGATACAATCTAAAAGGCAATTCTACGTTTTTAAAGGTTTACGTCTGACCTTTAATGGCTAATTTTCTTATCTTCGGTACTGAACGACTGCTTTGACTACAATCAAAAGGAATTTATAAATCTACCACTCCGATAAAACATAATAATAGGTAAGTTTAAAATGACGAAACTTTACAAAATTAATGGCAAAGGAAGTTACAAAGTGAAGCTTTCATGAAATTATCATCAGTTTTAAGAGATCAAGCGGTGCCGCAAGTCGCTCGCAACAATATAGGTAATGCCTGTTCAAAATGTACGCCAAATAAGTCGCGCATAAATATATATCAATGTCCAATCACGATGATAATATTATAAAGCTAATTAAATTATGCAAGTGGCCTGCTCGCAAGCTGCAGCCTGCAGGTAACTAGTAGCTGGCACGATGGAAACATTGGACTTGCCAGCAAGTTAGACGCTAAGCAAACGATGGACAGTTTGTCTTCGACGATAAAACGATATATCTATACAATAACGCACACGGAGGACAAAACGACTATGTCGCCGGCGCCGATGCTTGCCGGATAATGTCTCTCGCGGTCAAAATATCCGCCATCTGCGCAGCGCCTTAGGTATCAACCATAAATTACATTCGACAGATTACGACCTCCGTAACTGTTATACTTGCAAGCAAGCTACTTGCACAGTGGAAACGCCTTCAATATTAAATAAAAAAAATAATAAATACTGTGTTGTTAACCAAAAATAATAAAAAAACATGCACTATTTTTTAAATAAGCTACAAATAAATTACATTATTTAAAAAACAGCCGGCCGAAGACGCGTAGACCTGGTTTTTTTTTAAAGAAAATTAAAAGAAGCACTCACTGCCAGTGGAAGGGTCCGGTAATGCCTTCTCTAAGACGGTCCTTCAGGGAGCGTTGTCTTGCAGGGCCTGGCCCGGGCGGCAGCATGCCCGCGCCGGCCGGCACCGGCACCGGCGGCGGGGGCGCGCGCGCCGGGGACGACATCACTACGAACCGCGGCGCACGCGCACTAACACCGCGCCCTCAACATCACACCACAGCACTACTAACGCGAGCTGCAACAAAGCAAAAACAACCAAAGCCACATAAATAAAGCAAAGCGATACAATGAGCGCAAAATAAAATTTGCAAAATTGAATATTCACATAAATGAAATTGTAGTACATCGCGCATAGGAAAATAAGGGTAGGGACAGTAGGCCGCACGTCAGTGGCAACAAAACCAGTAACAACTTTTCTCTTATTCCATTGTGGCTCTGTACTATGGTGAGCCAGCACAAGGTCAAAAGTGTTACCGCAGACGTGCGGTCGACTGTACATCGCGCAAAAGTGGAAATAAGGGTGGGTACTGACCAGCGTGTCAATAAAAAACATCTTTTATACAAAAGTGAATAGAGGAAAACAACATTTCTTACTATGTAGATCTTCCTATAAAGGGCCTAGTATCCGTTACTATTTCCACTGCAACTTTCAAAATGACTTTAAAGAAAGAAGATAAACTGTACTTTTTTTATTTGGTCATTTTGAAACCTGTTAATAAATGTAGTTCGAACTATAGAAATTGAAAGCATTGGAATTTAACGCTATAATAGTAGTAGCTAAAGAGAATAGTAAATAAAATACAAGCGGGTGCTTATTTTATTTGTGCGCCTATTATTTTTATAAAAGCAACGACTAGATGGGAGTTTGAATTACATTTTTACCAGGCGTCCATATAACAAATCCGCTCAAAGCAAACGCAAACATATCGTTTTGTGTCCATATCAGTAGTTATCATTATTGTAGCTTTTTTATAAAAAACCAAAGAGATACGTATGTACGTCTCATAACGCCCTTGGCCCAGTAGTTACATTGTAAGTGCTGTGTACACCTAGTGTCACTAACAATAATATCTTCCTCTGGTAGACTATGCAATAAGATTACATACGTCTTCATAATTTCTATTCAAAGAAAGATTCGTAAAACGTATGTCCGTCATTCTGGACGTACCGCGTCTAGAAACAACTACATAAGTACGTTTTTCCTATACTCTGTTGCTATGAAATTCCAAAGTAGAATGATTTACAAGAAATGAGTAACGTCTCGCTCTCGTGACAAAACCGAGCTCCGTGGCATCAGGCGACAGGCACACCTCATGTTCCTGTCATGGCGACTGTTAAATAACATCGTCCTTATTCCAAAAGGTGGATTTACGACAGTCTTATTTAATCTTAAAAGATTGGTTGACAGGTTTCTAGGATAATCCTCCAGCAACCTAATTGCGTAACAAACTTTAATCACAATCCGAGAGTATTCAAGGTTATTGCTAATCCATTGCTTCAAATGTTTGAAAAAATCGTCTTATAACGCAATGGACGTGGGTGACAAAACAAAACCCATTGCGATCAATTGTCATGTCATGTCTGTTACGTAATTATCCCGCAACATGAATTCCGATTTAAAACTAGATTTGGGGATACTCCTCAAATTCTATTTTAGTATTAACTAGCTGCTGCACGCGGCTTCGCCCGCGTGGATTTTTCTAAAATAAAGTACTAAGTTACTCCTACAACATCAGTTACATGCCAGTGAAAGTCCTGTCAAAATCGGTTCATCCGTTTCGGAGATTTACAGACAAAAAAATTAAACTTTAATTTTTTTATAATAAGTACCGTATACTTTCGTATGCATTTAGTAAAGAGCTGCTATTTTGACATTACAAACAGACACTTCAATTGTATTTATTTGTATGGATAAATTATGAAATCTGTCGATTTTAAATAGATATTCATGCTGGAACATCGTTCTAGAATTCGGCTTAAGTAAGAACTGAAGACCAACGATATTTGTAGTAGTAGTTATGTACCACTAAAGAAATAAATATGCCAAAGTTAGTATTTAGTTTTTCTTAAGTCAGGTTTTACTTAGATTTTCCATACAATGCAGCAATCAAATCAGTTTCGGATACGTGAGACTTTTACTCACTAGGATCCCCGTTGGCCATCTACAAGACTTGTGGAAAAGCTCAGGGGATGTTCTCAGAATTATACAGTATGTTTTCAGTGTTACAGATCAAGACCCCTCAGTGCAGACTAGCCCACAACAACGTTAGCTTCGGCATGCACAGCAAGATAAATTTCAGAAAAAGTTAGGACATTCAGTCACAAACTAATTAAATGCTGGTAAGCGGGATAGCTGTGCCTGTTACAATCCCATTTGCAGACTTACACGTTTATATATTTCTATCTAATTGGCAATCAAAGCAATACTTCACAGTAAACTTTCTAGCATACTGATATTATGTATTTCCTTAGTTCTGTGACAGTGACAACATCAATGAATATGAATAGGTAAATGGAAAGTCATTGCACCTTGACCTAATTTGATTCCGTTCAAATTGAGTCAATCTAAAGAAGATCAATAGAACACTCTTTCTGGCGAAATTCTGCGTTAACAGGAAGGCAATAACAGGAAACTTGGAAATTACTTTAGGACGTAAAAAAGCAGCCATCGCATTTTTATTTACCAATCTCGATTGAATAGAAAACGTTTATTTGTTGGGTTGGAGAAGTTTTGGGTAACTAGTTAAGATCCTTTTGAACACTAAAAGTTTTGTTGAGAATACACTGAAACGGACAGGGCGATAGCAAGGGGCGAAAGCGGCTATCGATCGGCCCTAACCTCTCCCCGCGCGAACCCCGCGCCTCCTCGTCGTCCCAGCTCACCTTACGTAAGTCCAGCTGATCGCACCCACCCTGTAACCTTGGCAACGAGCCTTATGCACGCATTTCTGTACACTGTTTGTAAAACATTAACAATGCATTATTTGATTACTTATAATGACGCATTTTACTGTCACGACATTGAATGATACCTATGTCTTACGTGCCGTCACGTGCCTAGAGGAACTAAATGTAAACCTAAAAACTTCTGTCAAACATGTTATACTCGGGTAATCTAGATGTTTAATGATTGCCATTTCATATCCCGAGGGGACAATTCTCCGACAACCGTGTCCCATATTCTTGGTCGGCACGTAGACATGTTAATTTCCTGCAACTAAGTGACCCTTCATCCACCTGCCAATATGGTACATACCTAGATACATGTGTGACGATTCTATAGGCTACCTACAAGAAAATGTGGATTGCGATGAAAAATTCACAGTCAATTTCAATGGAAGAATAAAAATCATTTGAGAGCTTGTTAGTGGCAGTAGATTTAAAAGTAATATAAACAAAAGTAACGTGGAAATGCCAGTTTTGTAACGCACAACATAAACAACAAAATTAATCTAAAAACAAAACATTCTAAACAAGGTTATAACCATACATTGTATTTCGAACTCGGTGCTGGTACGTACGTATTCCAAAAGTTTATAATATTTTTCTAACAGACTGAAACAAATGACTGTAGCCACAGGAAAATTAACATTGCGGTCATAAACATGACTGAGCAAAATTCAAGACAGTTCCTAATGACGACATGTAAAAAGAGATGGAATATGGATTCAGATTTTTATTCTTGACGTCATATTCTTTCTATTCTCGACAAGTTTAACTCAAGGCACGTAAATACTTTACTTAAGGCACTTTTTGTCTCGTTGATACTTCTTTTGCACGAGACGAAGCAGTTAGCTGAGATTTATTTCATGAACATAGAGTGCAGGAAGTACACATCGGACATATAGGAAGCAAGGGAGAAAATAACAATTCAACAAAAGGTCACAATGTACCCATAATTTTCTGCATCAAGTTCATGAAGGTACACCTGCTACCAACACAGCGAACACTCTAGAAAAAAGTGTCCCATGAGGGGCCGAGATCGCGGCAGACCATACAAATAAGGACAGTTCTAAGGGTTCCGTAAATTTGACTGAAGGGAAGTATGGGTAGGACGCGTACGGTTCGTTAAATATTTGACCGGTACCGCTCAATACGAACGACCTTGCGACCGCGAGGCGTCCCGCGCTTGCTCGCTACCGAATCGCTACCAACGCGCAACGTGGCCCCTAGCGATCAGCTGTTACTACTTTTTGTCAACAATTTACCTATGGCACTAAACAACATTATTAATATGGTATTTTATACAGAGATGATATACTATGATATTCTCGTTTTATTACTATCTTAAAAATACAGGAAAATGAACATCACAAATGGACAATTAATTATAACACTCGCAGTTTCTAAATATTGTTAATTCTTCAGTTACACCCAATTTGTTTAAACAGACGTCTATAGTATCTATAAAATCTAGCTTTTACATGTGAGACTAATTACACCTACACGGCAATAGCACAACAGTGTTCCAATTAATTTATCGAAATAAATGATTTACGACACACAATGAACAATCCTATAACTTTCGTAATAGCAAATTATGGATCTAGAAACCCTAAATAAGAGTGAAATGAATAAATTATAATAAACAGTGATGTTTGATGATTATTTCATTGCGACTAATGAATGAATAGTGCACGTAAGCGTCTAAGAGTGGTCCATGCATATATGCAACGAACCGAGAAAGAAGTACGAAATTCATGTGAAGAAGCGCTGACGGAAGGTTGGATGACATAACGCGCACGCGGTTAACTCCGAAGGCTGAAAGCGTGCAACTGAACCAACGCTAGGCGGGGGGAAGTGGGGGCGGGAGCGGAGCGGGGCGTACTAAGTTGGCGGCTTACCCCTACGCTACGACGACACGACACCTCCTTCAAATAATCACACACAATTTCTGTACACCTCCGTAGCGGTACATCGGAAGGTTATGTTTTAGTGGATACACAGAACGAATTCACGTTCTGCGTGAGAAATGAAAATGAGCCACTAAACATTTTCAGGAATAATAATATAATGTTCGAAGTAGTTTCAGAAATACAAGCGCATAATAAGACAAGTAACATGAAAATGGAGTCTTTCCAACGAAAAATAAATACTTTTATCAGGATTTTCAAATACAATCCTTCGTACTTCGCATTAAATGTGAACTACGTTCTAGGTAGTCGCCAAGCCAAATCAGTGTTCTGTTGTGATCAATAAATCGCATATACCTACAGGGTATCCAAAAACTAGCATGGTTAATAGGTTCTAGGAATTTTGTGTGATTAACGGGAACTGGGAAATTCGGACTTGGCGTTTCGACACTGTATGTTCGCAGAAATTCATTCACTAAAAAATTATAAGTTCGGGGCTTTATCACTTGTTTTTTGATTTAGAGCTAAGCGTACCGAAAACTTAATACGAAGGTTAGGTTTTCAGAGTTATAGTACCTAACACGAAAAAGAAAATTTTCTTCACATCGTTATCGATTAGCAAATAGCAGTAAATAGCACTGGGTGATTCACCACGGTTACCACGTTAGTTCAACTAAGTTCAATATAGTTTTTATTTCTTTCGCGGTATCTAGGTTAGCAGAGTAAGAAAAGCAGGGGAAAGGCGAGCAATTGCGGACACGAATATGAATGCTACAGGCATGTTATAATTATCTAAACGGAGTTGAATGCGCTTTCCAGATTGAATTATAAGTTTTGGAGTTGGAAGTGGGCTAAAAGGCAACCGCAGTGTTTAAATATCTAGCTGGAATTTACCATAATATGGTGAATTCCAGCTAGATATTAAAACACATATTATGTGTGTGATGTAATGAGTTATACACGTAGTTGGTAACACTAGCAGCAAATTCCTTCCAGCAGAGACGGCAGAGGTAATATGGAGATAAAATATGAATAAAACGAAGCTTTTTAGTTTTTCTCTATTAAAATGTAAAGCAAACTGTTCAGGGAATCGAAAACTACCTAATTTTCATGTTTCTATGAGCGAAAAGAGAGAGGTATACATGAGGCCTAACTGGTTTTGTAAGTAGAACATCGTATTTCGTGAGGTGGCCTTGACCCGTGTTCTCTTAAGGCGGCCTTCGAAATACTTGCCAGAAACATCCCCAGGGAATTACTCTCATGAAGTTTCAAGTACATTATTCCAAAAAGGATTACTATATAAATTGTTTAACTTAACCTACTGAATCTGATTTTACGTTTTCAAAGTTAACGACTTTTTAGCCTAATATTTAAATATTTGCTAACTTTAACGTTAAAGATCTAGGGTTCACAAGAAATGCAATGCCAGTAAGAAGGGTAAAACGGAGTCAATACAATTCACGAGACGTTCAAAACGAAACTATGAAACAATTTTGTAATAAAAATATTTGTATCATAAGATTTGAGTTTAACGTCAGTCATTGCTTAGCATAATCAGCCTATAATGTTCCCAATGCTGGGACACAGGCCTCCTCTCGTTGAGCGGGCCGTAAACCACCACGTGGGCCCTATGCGGGTTGATAGATATCACATGTCTTCGAATTTTTGGTTCTAGGACATACCGGTTTCCTCACGATGTTATCCTTCATCGTTTTTAGAGTAGTGGGTGATGAAATAATTTACACAAAGTAAAGCGCCTGTCTTGGTTCGAACCTACAGCCTACAACTCGTAAGTCGCGGCCTTTACCACTGGGCCACCACTGCTCAGTCATTGCTTGCAAGGGTTTAATGGCCAGTGCCAGTTCCTATTTTTAGTTTATATTAATAATCTTCCTTACATGAAGGCTAACTTATCGGATATAATTCTATTCGCTGATGACACTTCTCTTATTTTTCAAATAGATAGAAAAGATACGGATGTCTTATAGACGTCAACGATAGTCTGGCTGTTCTTTCGAAATGGTTCGCAGCTAATAATCTCTTACTTAATGCGATCAAAATGTATTAAGTTCTTATTACCAAATGTACCCCAAGTAGATCTAAATTTATAACTTGATGGCAAGAAACTAGATGCTGTTATGGAAACTGTATTTTTAGGAATTACTCTAGGTTCTAAACTGCAATGGGGTGCCCACATTAGAGCTCTTTCAGGTAGATTAAGTTCAGCAGCATATGCAGTAAGAAAAAATAGGCAGTTGACTGATATAGTGACAGCTAGGTTAGTATACTTTGCTTATTTCCACAGTGTTATGTCTTATAGCGTTCTGCTGTGGGGATCGGCAACTGATGAAGATTCAATTATCATTTTACAAAGCAAGGCAATCCGCGCGATCTATAGGTCCTCGTGAGTCCCTTAGAAACAAATTCAATGAAATGTATGTACTAACTCTACCTTCTTTTTATATCTTAGAAAATATTTTGTACGTTCGCAAAAACTTAGGTCTTTCAAAATAAGAAATGATTTCCATAATATAAATACACGTAGTAAACATGAAATTGTGATACCCAAATATAGATGAACAAAAACAAGCAAATCATTTGTTATCAAAAGTATCTGCTTTTATAACAAGATGCCAAAAGTCGGCAAGCGAATAACAAGAACGCATATTATAAGATTAAAGACTATGTTGAAGACAAGGAAGTTCGGCAATAATTCCTTCTGCACACGTGGCTTCCCTGGTACCTCATAAACGGCATAACTATGTAAATGTCTATTAACTGCTCCCAAATTACGATGTTTATTTTTTTTATATACATACTTCGTTGACATAACATTTTCATTATTTGACATTATCTACCTACAATTTTGACGTCAAACTATTTATTAGTGGCTTTTGTGGACAGGATACTAATTAAGACTTGTTACAGTAGTAATGGCAAACATGTCATTTGGTTTAAATAGGTTTTTATTATTTTATTAATATTTTACATAGATTCTTTTATATTTTGTGAATGTGAGAAGATTATAGGCTTAATAGACTACATTTGTAGACCATTTATTTTTTGTTAAGAACCTGGTACTTCTTGACAGGCCTACAATGTCCTCCCATACCTATTAACACTGTAATTTGAAAACATTGTAAAAGCCAATTATTTTTAAAAGAGTAATCGTGGAGATTCTTGCCGGCTCTTCTCCATAGGAAAAAACCTATTGAAACCGGGCACCTAGCTTCTGACGTTTTATAAGTGCCCATGTAGGTTTATTTGAAACAATTTTTTTCAAAACAGACTCTGGAGCACGATCCCGACTACAGTTTATTATTTGATTATCCATTTGTTGTAAAGAAACTTAGATTTAAGCTACATTATAAACAACAATAGGTTAATATTCATGAATATTTACGTCTTTGTTTTATATTTAGATAGTAACAACATTTTTTTATCTCAACTTCTTAGCCACGTCACGAGCAAAAGAGAAATAATGATACCGGCTATCACCCAAATGTTTACCCGACTACGAAAAATCTTGGAAGGAAGTGTTGTTGCCTGTTTTAGTAGCCTATATGTACGATAAACCTACGAAGTGGTCACGAGTGGTTCGAGTAGCGTTCATTTAGCGGATCATGGCAATTGAGGTGTCGCTTAGTTCCAATTGAATTACACACGAATCACACATGTTACAGACTCTACATAACACCTACAAAATATTCATTTATTCAAGTTGTAAAAATAATTGCCCATGACATAATTCCGGTTATATCTGTTGATGAAGACGAGTAGCAGATTCGATCTTATCATTGTTTTCGACGCAATATCTTTTCCATTCTGATTGTCTACTTTGGAAACTAGGTTTATAATGCGAGCCATTTTTTTACACCTGTCTTCGTAGGGTTAAATGTGTAGGGACCTAGGATAGGTCCTGCAATTTGGTACGAACAAACAGTGAATCTGTAGAGTGCATCAATACAAGCAATTCTCACAGAAGAAGACGACACAATGGATTGACGAGATTACAAGACAACGTGGCAAATAACACTTAAGACGCTGACAACACCTAAACCGCGGTCACTCTCAGATAGCATAGAAAAGAAAGAGACGCGCGATGACACAACGCTTGTAATTTATTGCAAAATATGAAACAATTCTCTATTTACTCAAAATTGAGTTAAGTAATTGAAAATAAAAAACAACCAAGTTCTGCATTCAAATAAGACGTTCTTGTTATTAATTAAATACGTAATGTATGTTGATATTGAATGCAGATATTTTGGATTAGAACTCAAGGTAAGAGGTTAGTTTAACGTTAGTTTGTATCGAGATTTTTTTTTCAAAACGTGTTTTGGTAACAACTATGTTCTGGGAAATATGTTCAAAATTAACATATTATTTTATTAAAAATTAACAATTAATTTTTTATCTTAAGAGAAGCCTATTTTGGTCAATTGGGTCTTGTCAGCGCCTTAAAAGACACTAGAAGGCGCTTCACGGTTTTGTGACGCACAAAACCGTGAAGACTGGCAGAAATGCAAGGAGGCCTGTATCCAGAAGTGGATGATTCCTGGTCAAGATGATGACTAAATTATCGCTAACATGAATAAAACGATTCATTTTACAATACTTTTCAATATAATGGATAATTTGAGCGTGACACACAATCAATAACATGTTTATCAACGCATATGTTGGCCCGGACGGCGTCTGTCTGTTGGCCCTCGTATGTTATTATGTTTATTTAAGCGCACCGTCTGTCTAGTTTTTCACACTTTGAATACATAGCGAACACCTCTGAGACTAATTGACACCACAAATACATTTAAGTATTATCTTAAAGTTCGTGTTAAATTCTCATTTATGATCAGTGTATCTTAGATTTGTCCTTGCAGATTTGAAACGTTTGGTTATTGACTGAAATGCCGTGCCTTTTGGTATTATAGGCTTATAGCACACTAATCGCCATACCTACTCATTCTACTTTAACTACTACGCACATAATATAAAAGATTACTTACTCGATATTTTCAGCTTACTGGTAAGGCAATGAGCAAAATAATGCAAACAGCAATGACTCCAATAAATCAATAAAATGAGCAAACGTTTATTTTCACGCTTGGGGACTTGATCAGTTGAAGTCTGAACCGCACAGGTGTGTGTATCTTTGAAATATCACTACAAAATATATTACAATAAACTGTCAGCCTGTCAGTAACGAAGAGAAAACAAGTACTGATAAGTTATTGTAGTAGATAACCCTTTATTTATGCCGAGATAAGGCCAAAATCTGTCCATGATGTCAATAAGTTTGTTTTAAATAAGACTAACTGTCATAAAAGTACAAATGTTGAATTTATAAATAACTCCATTCACTGTAATCTTTACACTGACCTTAACAATACCTACATGACAAAGACCACTACACAAAATATACTTTTTAATACAGAATCTTTTTGTCCGCCTGCAATAACAAAGACCCCAGAAGAGATACCCTAATAAAAATTAAGACGACAAGACCTAATAAAAACAATGGAAATTACTGTTCAGTTTCACTTAGCTAAGTACAAAGTAAAGGAGATTAATAAAAAAATCGCTTTTAACCTTTCTATGTCGTGTGGAAAAGCCTTTTTCGTCCGTAGTCTAACTGACCATTTAGTTACGTTAGTTTAGTTAAACATCTTTACATTTACATTTTGTCATCTATAGCAAGATTAGTACAAATGATCCAAAAAGTTACGAATGAGAAAATTGATAAGGATAACTTAATATCTAAATATAAAAAAAGCCTGTGCGTAAACCTGTACAATGTCCTTGTGGCACCATGTATAATTGGATGTGTTAGGTTCAGAAACGCTCGAAGCCATAAGGTCCACAACGAGTTGTCGTTCTTAATTGTCCACGGGTAGATAATCATGTTTTTTTATGCAAATTTCGTGTTGAGGCCTTTCTGAGTTAGACACAACGCGTTTTAGTTGTTTTTATTAGTACCACAACAGTAATATCGAGTTGTGGATGTTTTTGTCGCTCCTTGACAGCTTTGAACTTTGACCCTTACGTTTTAATAGTTTTCATACAAATACTGTAGGTATATGGTCTCTATGACGACTCCTCACATGCATTTATAAGATAAACTGTTTTGGTTTCTTTTTACACATTGGATGGGACCACTGCTGCATTAAAACACTACTTACCATTTTTTCTTCGGACAAAGAACTGTAGTACGTACATAGACTGTGTCCAAGATGTTGTTTTATTTAGTAGAGAAAATACAGGATGCGTAAATTATGTTGTCGCAACACAGCCAACGAACCCTTTGGCCTTTGGGTATGACGGTACCCTAATACATATATTATGTATATTCTGCGCAAGGTTGCAAGCATATGCCTTGTTCTAAAGACGACCAAGAAGTTCAGCGCGGTAGCATAAAAACTACAACGTGATTGGTTAAATTTTAGGGTAGGTAAGTATTCCTTACATATTTACATAAGAATGTAAGGATTACGTAAAAGGCAATGGAGGGGCCCTTATTCTTGCAGAGGAGAATCAAGGGAATCGACATAACCCGAAGAATGACTGTGCTTACGGCACACCGCTCGCTGAACGGACGGTCGATGGGGCGAAAAGTACTGGAGTAGACCGCGTACCAGAATCGCGCATAGTGTTGGGGCCCCCCACTAAGTGGACCGACGACATGGATGTCGCAGGTATCCGCTGGATGTAGTAAGCGCAGGACCGGTCGTTGTGGCGAGAGATGATGGGTTAAGGCCTGCATCCAATAAAGGATGAGTGATGATGATGAAAATTATCTACAGTACCCTCGGCGAGAGTCCAGCTTCCACTTGTCTTACTTAATTGTATTATTGGCACAACAAGTACTTAACACAATGTATTGATTCAACAAAATAAACATTCTTAGATATAGGTAGATGATGTGATGTCACAACAGAATAGGATAATGCTTTAAAATTAAGTTTTAAATTCTTAACACCGCACTTGGTTACATAAAGTTGTTGTTAAGGTTTTGAATACAAGCTTTGAATAATAATGATGTTGAATTTTTATAGGATGTGTAGTCCAGCAGAAGAAAACATGCCACATGTATACTATTTCACTATAATTATATAAACCAACTAGCTTTTGCCCGCGGCTTCCCCCGCGTGGAGGTTTTTTTTCTTACATAAAAACCTTCTCCTGACAATAACACACACAACAAAAAAATAATTAGCGAAATCGGTCCAGCCGTTCACGCGTGATGCCGTGGCCAAGGGAAATAAGGATTCGTTTTTATATATAGATAGATAGCTTTTGCCCGTGACTTCGTCCGCTTGAAATTTCTTGTTCCCCTGACTCACTTCATCGCACTGGATCGCCTGACCGCTCTATTACTTAGTTTTCGCTTAGCATTCCTTCTGACTTTTTATTTTTGCTCAGGTTGTTAGGGTCGTAGAGTGATGTTAATTAGCCTATAACCTTCCTCGAGAATTGCAAAAAGAATTTATCAAATCCAACCCTACATACAAACAAATTTTACCTCTTTATAATATTAGTATAGAGCTATAGACATAGACAACTTGTTTTGACTAAACTGCTTACAGACTTAGATGCTTTAAACCCAATCCCAATTTTTGATTCAAGAAACAGGGGATTTTTCTGGACACATTACACAGATAATGCGAGTAAATCTTACTAAAATATGAAGTGATGATGGATTATTTAGGATCAAAAGGAATAGTGAGAAGATAGAGTTTTTACCTTATGTGTTTATTTCAATAAACAGCAGCAATAGCCATCAATAGACTGGTTAAAAGGTATTTTGAGGGTTTAACAGGAATAAAAGAAGAAGTCTTCTGACACTCATATTTCGCAGTAGATATTATTATAATAAATGGATTTATAAATTATCTATGCCAACATCCCTTCATTAAGTTTTAATGATACAACAACATAAAATCTAAGACATATGATGTTCTGATTTAAGAAATAAAACATTTTAATGGGCTGTTTATGGATTGTTAACAACATGTACAAGAATAATGTCCAATAAATACTTGTAAGACAATAGCTTAGGTTTAAAAACAGCTATTGTTAGTCCTCTAAGAAAACTCATAAACACATGTGCATGACAATATCTAATAACTTTAGAAATGGCATCACCTTTTCATAATAATGATTGTATGGTCATGCCTCCAAGCTCATAAGCGCAAGATTTAAAGGACTTCTTCAGACTTATTGCTGAGACAGATCAATTATTGTTTTTGGAATGTAGTTGCCACCTTACATGGTCTGCACTATTTTTTTTAAACAACTTATAGTTTCCTTGAATTGCACTTTTTTAAATATGCACAGTTTAATAAAGCATATCTCTATAAATGTTACTTCTCTATTTCACTCAATATGGAATTAAATGCTGAACAGTCAAAGTATTTAGGTATGAAACAAGAATATTTTGGAATAACATATAAGTACTAGCTGCAGAGGACTGTATAAGATACAGTTAAGATGGTTACTTAGCAGTACTTTTTTAAATTATATTTTTCTGTTCACCTACTACTGTGCAGGTAGGCAATATTTGTATGCCTTGCAAGCTAGCACATAGAGAAACAATATTTTTTATTTTATAATACCATGTACCACAACTATATTATATACATAGTAAACTAGATAGTCTATATTTTTTGCTAAGATTTTCAAGGTAGGTAACCTTATGGAATCTTATGCTTCTGATGGTTACAAACTTACAATGCAAGGGTAAAAGTCAAATTTAATTGAACTGTTCTGTAGTAATTTAGGATCAGCAATCAGATAGGTACAATAAATACATAATATCAATACAAATTAGACTGTCAATACATTGATATATTAAGAAATATTTTTTTGTGTTCTTGGTACATTACCAATTCTTCCATAGTTTAGTAGAAACCAAATACAATTATTATACATACCTCAGACCAAATAGAAAACCATACATACCTGGTTTGTGGTGGATACAGTAAGGTACTGGAGGGCATGCCACTCACTTACAAGATACATAGTACAATTTAATACTCACATTATGGAGAATTTTTCTTGCTAAATCAGGAGCAATAAACCGGAAAGTTTAGGTGTACAGTCAATTCATTTATTTATTTATTGTGACGCCGCAAGTCACAATAACAACGTATGTCTCAGACAATCCAATATTGTCGTAGAGCATAAAATCTTTTTTTACAGATTTCAAGTAATCGACAGCAATAAAAACCAAACAGAATTTTCAATCAATACTAATCTTATCTTTAAAACAATACCGATACAATCGAGCAAAGTCAGTCCCGAGTGCAGCGTTGTTTATACCAATATAATATTACGCACTTCAGTTAATAGGAAAGAAAATGAACATATATTTTATAAATAAGTCAATGAACATTATGAATTACTACTATTTTTTATAGAAAAGTGAATAAAAATTGAAAGACTACGAGGCGTTTCACTGGTGCGCGCATCTGTCAACTTTTTTTTTTTCTGCGCTTCAAATCAAACTCGATCAAAATCAAAACAATGCTATGAGAGCCATCTAGTGAGACTTATCTGAAATATACCGAACCCGACGACAACCGACAACGAAAATGTTCTTGTTTCTAGAGGTTGGTACCTCGTAGTGATAGGTATATTTTGGTAAGCGGCAAAGTATGGAACAAAATCATTAGGTACTACTTTTAGTCAGTCTGTAATCATTAGTTTCTAGCTGCATGGACCTTATGACGTAGTAAGCATTCTATATTAATTATATGAAACTCAATTAGTTAAAGAGGAGTAGATGAAGATTTTTTGTTAGACTGTTATTATTTTCGTTACTATATACGATAATAGATTCGCCGTGCAGAATAACTCGCCTTAATTCTGCACGGCGAATCTATTATCTTTCCAAACCAAAAAATAAATAAATTGGCACATAATAAGGATATTGTGCAGTACGGGGCACATTTGTGTGCTGGGTTGGTGAAGAATACAGCTTTTTCCTTGTAGATCTTCTTTATTTCAGAATGTTCTTCTTACTGCTATTTCCCGCCGACTGTGTCGACACCCAAAAAGGCTACGGAATTTATTCAAAACAATGTAGGCCCTGTGATTGGTCAGCCAATCAGATCACAGGTCTTTTAGCCAATGAGCGCGAAGTGGATGTCGGCGCAGTAAGCTTAACTATGACGAAACTTTACCGTAACGAGAGCCATACGACAATTTTCTCGTTTTTCCTTGTGTTTTCTTATTTTAATGTACTATAATTTTATGTTTTTAGTCTCTACAACTAATAAACTATACAAGAAAAATATAAAACAGGATATAAAACATAATCAAATAGGCAATCTAATACTAAACACTTAAAACTCGGTAAAGTATAATGAAAACTATATAAAAAAATAATAACGTAAACTATTATGTACTGTCCTATCAGTTCGTGTTATCACTATACACTTTTACTGTTCACTTGTCACGCACATCACTCCCGCCGTGCGACTGTGTCGCATTAAGTTCCGGAGCGGACACGTCGTCCGTAGTCAGGGGCAGGATCACCAGCTTCCTTACTGGCCGGCGCAGGACACCTCCCTTGGTCTGCACGTCCACCGTCCGCACGATGTTGTCTGGACCAGGATACACCGCGATGACTCGTCCTCTTATCCACACGTTGCGGGGCAGGTTCGGGTCGACGATCTGCACGAGGTCGTTCACTTGGACTGCTTGGCCTCGTCCGTGGGGCTCCCGCCGGTGTTGGAGCTCGGGAAGATACCCCTTCACCCAGCGGAGCCAAAAGATGTCTGCGAGCCTCTGTGCAGCTCGCCAGCTGGACCTGGAGATGGTGTCCTGTTCGGTGAATGTGCCCGGCTGTGGCACACGTCCAGGACCCCCCAGCAGAAAATGATTGGGAGTGAGGGCCTCGGGATCTTCTGCGCTGACGGAGACGTGCGTCAGTGGACGGTTGTTTACTGTATACTCTACTTCGGCAAGTAGAGTAGTGAGGACTTCCTCGGTGGGGTGGCGCTCATGCAGTGTCGCTGCGAGGGCTGTCTTAACTGAGCGAACCATTCGCTCCCAGGCGCCGCCCATGAACGGAGCTCCAGGCGGAATGTAGCGCCAGGAGATTGTCCTCTTCGCTGCTTCTTCTGAAGTCGCCGCGGTGGTCGATTGCTTGTCGAAGTTCCTTATCGGCAGCCTTTAGATTGGTGCCGTTGTCCGACCAAATTTCAGTAGGGCAACCTCGTCGCGCGATCATTCGTCTGATCGCCATTACTGCAGCGTCAGCGCTAAGCGAGCCGGCGACTTCTAAGTGTATTGCTCGCGTCGTGAGACATGTGAAGATGGCCACATATCTTTTTTGTCGAGTCCGTCCCACGGTCACGGAGAGAGGTCCGAAATAGTCGACTCCGGTGAATGTAAAGGGTCGCTTATGATGTGCTAAGCGACACGCTGGCAGGTCCCCGGTTCTTGGATGCGGAGGCATTTGAGTCTTCATGCGGCAGAAGAGGCATCTTCGCAGAATTGCGCGTGTGACAGGGCGCAGTCTTAGTACCCAGTATTGCTGTCTGCATTCGTTGACTGTTGCCTCCACGCCGGCGTGATGGAGTTGCCGGTGTACAGCCTGTATCCAAAGTTTTACAGTGGGATGATCTCCGTCGACTACTAACGGGTTCTTGAAGTCCTCTTGCATGTCTCCGACCGCTCGGATACGACTTCGAATTCGGAGTAAGCCGTTTACTGATACATCGACACTGAGCTGGTGTAGGCGACTTTCCTTGGCGATCGGCTTCCCGCTGTTCAAATTATCTATGTCTCCCGCGAAGGTTTCTTCCTGCGAGGACCGCATCAGTAGTTCTTCAGCTTTCTTGAGGAGCTCGGCTGTGATTGGAATCAGTTTGAGTGAGGGTTTCTTCAGTGCTGTAGGCGCCTGTTGTTTCGCTGTAGTTGGCTTGTTTCTCTTCCAGGTGGGATCCACTTCCTTGTTCTTCTTTGTTCGTCGGTAGTTGACCTTCTGTCTAGGGGCTCTACACAGCTCGATGAACTGCAGAGCACGTGCTGTTGAATATCGGAGGCGGTCCCAATTGGAGAATTTCATCGGATCAGGCAGTCCCTCTGCTAGCTTAAGTCTTCTTCTATCGGTCAGATGATGCGTCTTCTCCTCGTCGGAAGGTTCTTCGGGTGTTGTCCTTGCGGTTTCTATAGGCCAGGAGTCTTCCGTCAGATATAGGAAGTCGGGTCCTTTGTACCATCGATGATCTTTATTGAAGGCGGATGATACGTCTCGCGTGGCGTCGTCGGCTACGTTTTGTTTCGTCGGAACCCAGCGCCATTCATTTACCTTGGAACTTTCTTCGATTGCTGCTAGACGATGAGCCACGTAAGGTTTGTATGAACGCGACCCTGTCCTTATCCAGGTGAGTACTGTCTTGCTATCGGTCCAGAACAGTTTTCGGTCAGGCTTCCTCTCGTGTTCTTCTATAACTGTGTCGGTGAGTCTGGTTCCCATGACTGCTGCTTGCAGTTCCAATCTTGGGATCGAAGTCAACTTCAACGGTGCCACTTTTGCCTTGGCCATAATGAGTGATATGCCGACTTCGCCGTCTGGTGTTATGGCTCTCCAGAAGAGGACCGCAGAGTAGGCTGATTCGCTGGCGTCGCTGAAGACGTGGAGTTCTAAGGAGGCGGCGTCACTGTAGCTTAGGTATTGTCGCGGGATTGCCATGTCGTGGAGACTTTTCAAATGTCCCATCCACGTGTCCCATTCTTCTGCCAGGTCTTCGTCGATCCGTTCGTCCCACCCTGTTCCTCGACGCCAAACTTCTTGGAGGAGCTGCTTCGCTCGGATTGTAACAGGCGAGGCGAATCCTAAGGGGTCGAAGAGTGACATAACTATTCTTAAGGCTTCCCTCTTCGTTGGCTGTTTTCCCTCTATCAGAGTCGAAGGGATTCTGGTTAAATTGAGGTTGAAGGTAAGCTCGTCCGAGTTGATTTTCCAAATAACTCCTAATACTCGTTCTGTTTTCTCTTCTGTTCTGTATAGTTCCAGGTCGTCTGTTCTGTGCTCTTCTCCTAGTGCTTCTAGGAGTGACGCTGAGTTCGATTTCCACTGCTTTAGTTCGAAGCTGGCCTTGTTGTGCACTTCGCGCACGCTCTTCGTTATTCTCACAGCGGCTTCCAAGCTTCTGAAACTGTCCAGGTAATCGTCGACGTAATGTTTCTCGACAATGGCAGCTGCGGCTTCCGGATGGGTCTTCTCGTGCTGTTTCGCGTTCAGGTTCTTTACGTATATTGCTGTCGCTGGCGAACTTGATGCCCCGAATATCAACGAAGTCATTCTATACTCTTCCGGAGGTCGATCGTCGCGGCGATCCCCACGCCACAGGTACCGCAGTGCATCTCTATCTTCTGTACGTAGCTTGACCTGCATGAACATCTCCTTTATGTCCGATGTCACTCCGATTAGGTGCTGTCGAAAACGCATGACGACACCTGGCAACGATTAGAGCAGATCTGGACCTTTGAGTAGCATGTCGTTTAGTGCCACTCCCCTGGTTTTGGCTGCGGCGTCGTGCACAACTCGGAGTTTGTCCGGCTTCATAGGGTTAATTACAGCGAAATGAGGCAGGTACCATGTTTTCTGTGGTGTCTTCTGAGGCGGCGCAAGCTCGGCGTATCCTTTTTCTATAAGGGCGTCCATTTGTTCGACATATCTTTTCTTCAGGGCTGGATCACGTTCGATCTTCTTTTCTATATTGAAGAGTCTCTTCAAGGAGTTGTCGTAGTTATCGGGGAGCGTTACGTCTTCTTTGTTCCAGAGAAGGCCGGTCTGATATCTAGTTTCTTCAATCTTCTCAGTCTTCTTTTCCAATATTCGAAGCGCCTTTTCTTCTGGGTCAGTCTTCGGTCTCTTCGGGTTTATGCAGAGGGCGTCCATCTCAAAGTACTTCTTTACTAGGTCCTCGAGGTCATCTTCTGAGTTTTCAGTCATATGTGACACGAAGTCTATCTTCTGACCGAAGGGTTTCATTTGGCTTCCATGAAGAACCCACCCCAGCGGCGTGAGAGATGCAACCGGGTGGTTCTTATCGCCCTTTCGTGTTTCTTTGGTGATCAGAAGATGCCAGTTGTCCTGACCGATGAGGACTTGCGGCTTTGCATTGGAGTACGATAGATGTTCCTTGATGTCAGATAGATGTGAGCACTCCTCCACTAGTTCTCGCGGAACCCTTTGAGATGAGACTTGTAAGTTCTTCACTGTTCTTGCTTGAATTTGCTCTTCTCTATTGTTGATCCCTTTTAGCCCGATAGTCATCCTTCTTGATGTTGATTCCGCCGCTTTTAGTTCGTTGATGGTTTCGATTTTTAGCGGATCTATGGGTCCTGTTGCTCCGATGCTTGTCACGATGCTGTCGTCGACGAGCGTGACTGTCAACCCGTCGTCCATTAATCCGAAGGTGTTGACTGTTCCTTTCGGTCCCTCCAACTGGACTGGCAGGATCTTCAGATAGGATTGTTTCTTCATTGCCCATGCTGAGTTGATCACTTCTGTTGCCTCTTCTTTTTCTGTCTTCTCTGCCTTGTCTGTTTTCTTCTCATAGTGAAGCATCTTGTGGTGCGTGTATCTGCAGTTGTTGACACCACACGGCTTTGTTCGGCAATTGTGAGTCTTGCTCCTATATCGCAGGCATCTAAAGCAGAGGCGTTTGGACTTCGCTGTATCCCATCTTGTGTTGACATCCATCTTCTTGAATTCTTCACATTCTGTTGCATTGGTGTGACTTGTTTCTTCGCACACGAAGCACTTCAGTACGTTGGTCTTCTCAGTTACGTTGGTGACCCGCTGCGTCTTCCTATGTGGTGCGGCTGTAGACTGTACTGTCATTTGTTCAGGCAGTGCGTAGGGTCCACACAGTTCAGCTTCTCTCTTGAAGAATTTTTCTATCTTGATGAGGCAGGGGTCTTCACGCGGCTGTGTGCTCGAGTAGTCGTAGTATCGATACCGCAGTGTCGGCGTCAGCTTGTCTACCAATGTCTTCGCAAGTTCGGGGTTGTACATATAGTTGAAACAACCTAATGTCTTCAAGGTCGCTACGACGTTGGAAATCTTCGTGGCAAATATGCAGATGTCCCTCGGTGAGTCAGAGAGACGCGGTAGACTTCGAAGTGTTTCCATCTCGATCATGGCTATAGATTCTGGTCTTCCGAATCTGGATTCTAATGTCTTCATCACCTCTGTTGGGTGCGCGTTTGTGATCAGCAACCCTTCTACAGCTTCCTTGGCTTTGCCTTTCAAGTTTCTCCGTAGTCTGTTCGTATTCTCAACGGCACTGAACATTGCTTCTGATTCATAATAGGCGGCGCGGAAGGGTAGCCACTCCTGGTGCGACCCGCTGAAGAACGGTAGCTCGATGAACTTGGATCGTTGGGCGGTGCTGACAGCCCTAGTGATGGCTTCAGCTAGAAGGGCTAAGTCCCCTTGGCCTCCCGTCGGTGATCGATGTGTTTCTTCATGTTTCTGTTGCTCGTCGTGTGCAGCCGTTTGCGCTACCGGAGGGCGATATGGCTCGCTGGCAATAGCCAAGACGGGACGAGTGACCTGGTTTTCCAACCAGTTGTCTACTCTCTCGTTGACTTCTTCGTAGAGGGAGACGTCATCTTCTTCTTCTTCATCTTCCTCGTTCTGTAGTGCGGCTAGGCGCGTTGCAGCTAGTTCGACTTGGATGCGGAGCAATTCTTCCTTCGCCTTTGCTATCTTCTGTTGTCTTGACTTGCTATGCGTCGAACCCCCACCCCCTTTCTTACTGGGGGGCGGGAGACACTGTGGGCCGGTTGGCTTCGATGTATACACTCGCTTCACTGTTGAGGTGTCTGTTTCTTGGCGAGTATCTCTGGAGGTGACAGCGGCGGGCGGCTTCATCTGCTGCTTCGATTTTGCACCCGCAGTAAGCGTCGTCGCGGCGGAGAGGGCGACGGAGGGTACGGCGGCGCTGTCGGGGTGCACGGATTTCGCGACCGAGGCGCAGGCTGCTGCAGTCGAGGCGGCGGAAGTCACGTTGGTTGGATCAGTCGTCGCGGAGGTGGCGGTATGTTCGGAAGTCTCCGTGGCAGTCGTCCCTGTATGTGTCGATTCCGTTGTGGCTTCCGTGCTGGTGCCGGTCGCTGAGGTCACTGGTGTGGTTTCAGACGACGACGGCTTCTGTTCATTCTGCGGCTTGCGGCCTCTACCCTCGGAGCGCGTAACGGGCATGATGTCAGCAGATTCTACAATCGACGATCTTGAACACTTTCACTAGATGCGATCTTCAAGGCTTCTTTACTTGCGGCACTATTTTCTTCAAGCAGTTTTCTTCACGATAAATCCGGCTGCGGAGGACCATTAAATGTGCAGTACGGGGCACATTTGTGTGCTGGGTTGGTGAAGAATACAGCTTTTTCCTTGTAGATCTTCTTTATTTCAGAATGTTCTTCTTACTGCTATTTCCCGCCGACTGTGTCGACACCCAAAAAGGCTACGGAATTTATTCAAAACAATGTAGGCCCTGTGATTGGTCAGCCAATCAGATCACAGGACTTTTAGCCAATGAGCGCGAAGTGGATGTCGGCGCAGTAAGCTTAACTATCACGAAACTTTACCGTAACGAGAGCCATACGACAATTTTCTCGTTTTTCCTTATGTTTTCTTATTTTAATGTACTATAATTTTATGTTTTTAGTCTCTACAACTAATAAACTAGACAAGAAAAATATAAAACAGGATATAAAACATAATCAAATAGGCAATCTAATACTAAACACTTAAACTCGGTAAAGTATAATGAAAACTATATAAAAAAATAATAACGTAAACTATTATGTACTGTCCTATCAGTTCGTGTTATCACTATACACTTTTACTGTTCACTTGTCCCGCACAGATATTTTGAAATGTTTCCTGTTTTATCGTATTTGTTGTAACTTTACTATTTACTTTCATAACTATTAGTAGGTATGTAGAACGTTTGTACTTTCGAACGTGCTTATAAAATAGTACAAGCGATAACACTTTTTTAAAATAATTACTACTATTTCAGTAATTTATCATTGATGGTGTAATGAGTAGCCGCTAATAACATCGACATTACAGGTATATAAGCGAAACAATACAGAACATTTTAAGTTATTCATCAAAACATTCTAATATTGATCCTGTGTTCTCTGCTCACGTGGTGACTTCAGTATCGCCGAAATGTCAACGAAAGTTTTAATTCTCTTCTCAATTTTATTGACATTTTATGTAAGTAGTTCAAGCTTATTTCACAACATAGCATAGGTTTATCATTATCATCTGTCTAACCTTTTCCCAACTACGTTGGAATTGGCTTCCAGTCTAACCGGATGCAGCTGAATTCCAGTACCTATTTAATATTTAACAGTTAACTTAACAAAGATCCTAACCCCAGGTTTCTGTTCCTCTGCTTCGGGGAATACAAGCGTGATATAATGATGTTATGTAATAATAAAATAAGTAGGTATGACCTTACAAACCAAGTCAAGGGGTTTTGGTTCGCAAGGTTGTCCGACGTAGGCTCTGCCATTGTTGTGCTGTTAGTCGATATGACCACTGAGCCATTGACCCAAAGGCTTACTATCTAACTAAAGCTCTGGCCAAAAAAAAGTGAATCCTGCGCGTGATGTGGCACGAAATTCTGTCGCGCCGATTTTATATAGGTACCTATAGTTTGACCTAGACCACTGTACGGCTATACCACACCTTATTGCCGAAAAAAACTGAACAGCCGCGAACTTATTGGCTTCTAAAAAATAAGCGTGTATTTCCCGCCATAACCAGAAAAATAAGAAAAAAAACAAATCGGAAAATAAATAATCACGTTTTTTTTAAAACAATAACACTTACGTAATTATTATGATTTTAATATTTATAAGATTTTTCTACTTGATCATATTTTCTGTAATTTCCTGCACGAGTTGGAGAGTTGGTTATTTCAATATTTTTAAAGCCAATAACCATTTTCCGTTCATGGATGATACGAACAAACATTTGCGTATTTTAAACTGCATAAATTACACTACTTTACAAATAAAAGTGAAAAAACGCAACTAACAGCTAGCTATTAGAGTCGACATTTGGAGCGGGCTCGCTGGCGGGATTTTGTTGAGGAGGTGCGTAGTTGTAGGTGCAGTAAATACACAGTACTTACTTCTTCGAGTCTGCAACCGTTCTCCGACAGTCATTTCTCCTTTGAGAGATTCGTCGATTGATCGTTTCACATAAGGACGTTTCGCCGACAGAACTTTTCACATGCGTCACTTTCGACGACAGTAATAGAGGGGATCTGGCGCTCGGCGGTGGTTGCCGCGACAGGCTCGCTTCGCTCGCTCGCCTTCGCGCGTTATTGGTCACTGTTCTAACCTAACCTAACCCAACATAATCCTTCGCTGTATGAAAGGTTCCGTCGGCGAAACGTCCATAGTTGAAACGTTCTATCGACGAATCTCTCAGAAACGAAACGTCCGGTCCTGTCGGTGATCAGTCCAACTGAGAAATAACTGTCGGAGAACGGTTGCAAACCCTACTTCTTCAGAGTGAACACGACAATATCTTCAGCGTAAATAAAACACTTCTTACGACACCCCGTTGGAAAGGCCGTTCAAAAATATTGCAGGTCTGTCAACACCTCAGATGAACACCACTTTTCGATTCAAGGATCCACTTGCGTAATAGTGCTAATTTTTGTTAGTAGTAGAGAGAGTAGAGTGTCCCCCGCCCCCTGCCAGCTAAATGGTTGTTTATGGAGATGTGAAAAAATTCAGTACCTACATATAATTAAATTAAAAGGAAAACCATCACGGCTACGTAGGCTTTGCAAGTTAACGAGTTACAGTCGACTAACTTAAATTTGCAGTTGGAGAATTGATCGTGTGATATATCGATAAATGGGAGAACTGGTTTTTCAACGACAATGTTAAGTTTGTTTTTCGAATAAATTCGTCCAATCCCAACTAAGCAATTTCAATATAAAGTGTACCCCTGCTGTAAAATTCGATTTAATTTTTTATGTGATTTTTCACCATAATATAATAGGATTATATCTTTATCATGCAAAAAATTAAAAAGGAACGCGCAATTCGAGGCATTTTCCCGATAATATCGAAACAAAACGGACTTTGTGGCGGAACTGGTTCCGTTGTGAGACTAGATTTAAAAGCAAAATTAAAGGAAAGTGTGTTATTAATAAGGCTTTTTTAAATTTATTTAAACTAATAATATATGTAATTAATTGATTAATCAAAGAAAATAGCCTTAGCTTTAATGATTAACACAAAATTATTATTTTTTATTCGGTTTCGTGACTCTATCGCATATTACTTCACAATTTTTTAATTTTACTCCAAAAACATAATACTTTACTTAATGTGTGTAGCTTTTTCGTAAAGTAATAAATTAACTGTAAACATATTTGTGGCCGCACAGATTTAAAAGGTAAAAATTTATGTAATTTCATAGATTTAACTCCATCAATTTGAATGGACAGTGACAAAATGGAAGTCTTAAAATCATAAGGCTGTGTTCACATGATTTATAAATTGCCTAAGTAATACGTACATTAAAACTAAGATAACAAATTTTGACATAAAATGATAAATTCAAATTTTTTAGCCCTATTTCTCAAATTGGAACTAGTTTTATATTTTTTCTGTTAAAAGAAAATAATTACTGAAAGAATCAAAGAACAGAGTAGGTAAGAAATAAAACAATAATTTTAAATATGCTTGTATTTTTATCTTACTATAGGTACTTAATGTGTTATTACAAAAGAAACCTCAAACCCAATTATAATATATCATAAATTGTACAGACGCCAGCACATCAAGCTATCCCAAACTGTCAAATTTTCCCAATTGAACATGAACCTTATTCTTTTGTAATAAAGTTGAAATCTATCAAAGGAAGACAGATTGGTGTAGCTTGATGTGCTGGCGTCTGTACTGATTGACACCAGTCTTACTAAAACTTTGCAGGATACTGATTGAGGCGCAGATATACGACTTCTAATGATTTTAAATTGAACATCACATCTAGACGACTCGTCTTAAAAGTTTGAAAAAAAATATATGTTATACTAGACTATTGTCTTCGTAATTTGATATAATCATATTTGAAATAATATATTTATAATATAGTGCAATTCATTTGTAAAGTAATGTCTAACGCGGACAAAACAACGATAATTACGCTAAAACTAACGGGCGTATTTTCATGAACCTTTCACCATTTAAAAGACAATTTAACTACTCAAATTTTAGTATACGGCTTCTATTTGTTTTGTGTTTGATTAAACAAGGTGGGTTGTTTTTTCGAATAAGCTTGGTGCGCGTTGAAGCGGGGGCTCTTGCGGGCGACGGGCGGCAGTGCTTCGCTGACCACTGTCGCTGGTAGACGCTAAAGCTCAGCGCTCGGAGCCACTATAACACGATTTTATTTGCAAAATTTATAGGTATAGAATCCAACTACTACATTGACACGGGTCACACACACAAGTGTACGCACGGTTAGCTACGGGAATAGTAGTCAAGTGAACTAATTTGGATCCTTTGAGGTTTTATTTCTTATTTCGTTATAATTCGTAGGTACTTACAAAAAATATTTCATATTGCTATTTATAATTTTACTAAATAATTCTTAGATACAAATACTTCAGTGACTCCTAGGCACTGGAAGCCCTCTACTAGTGGAGAGATGTGGACTATAGGCAAGTTTTATTAGTTATGATGAGACCTTACCTCCGGACTTGATGAAGTGACCTGAAGGTGTACTTCGGTGACTGCTACTGGAACTCCTCGACGAATAAAACTATGTGTGCCGAGTTTGGGCCCGTTTCGATAGTTATGATGAGACATTACCTTCGGACTTGATGGAGTGACCTGAAGGTGTACTTCGGTGACTGCTACTGGGACTCCTCGACGAATAGAACTAAGTGTGCCGAGTTTAGACTCGTTTTGATAGTTATGATGAGACCTTACCTACGGACTTGATGGAGTGACCTGAAGGTGTACTTAAGTTACGGCTACTGGAACTCGTCGACGAATAGAACTAGGTGTGCCGAGTTTGGGCTCGTTTTGACAGTTATGATGAGACCTTACCTCCGGACTTGATGGAGTAACCTGAAGGTGTACTTCAGTTACTGCTACTGGAACTCGTCGACGAATAGAACTAGGTGTGCCGAGTTTGGGCTCGTTTTGATAGTTATGATGAGACCTTACCTCCGGACTTGATGGTGTGACCTGAAGGTGTACTTCGGTGACTGCTAAATTATTTTTGCATACTATTGTATACATTTTTTTTTTCTAATTGAACAGACAACTGTGCTGCTGGGGATTTTGTTGCGCCACTTCTTCTTCCCAACTAAAGCGTTTTGGGGGACTGTCTTATTTAATTTTGACGTTCGAAAAATTCTGATTCTCAACCTAATTTGAATGAATGACTTTTGATTTTGATTTAATTAATATTTCTTATTCATGTATGGACACATTTATTACCTACTAGCCAGCCCGGCATCGCACAAATAACACTTAGTATCTCAACTTAACCTACCTATCTATCTACCCTACCAACCCTACATACATACCTACTTACCTACCCTACATACCTATTTACCTACCCTACCGACCTACCCTACCTACCTACCTACCTTACCTACCTACCTACCCACCTAGCTAAAATCAGACGGGATAGTCCTCACCATCTGAAACGTATGGTTACCCTACGAAATTACGTGCGTACAGTTGCGGGGTCGCGGGGGGTGACGCATGGCTCCTCCCATTCGCACAAGGTCGCCGTCACCTAATGTCCGCTTAATAGGAACTCCGTACCTAGTTTATAACATAAAATATTTGAGATCACTAGGTATTATAAAATTAAGGCCATACTTGAGTAGACCTAGCGCCGCCGCTTTGATTTGTAAAAAAAACTTCGATCTGTAAATATAAAATAGAAAAAAAAAAAAACTTAAATAATTTGTAACATTAAATCCATACTGACCGAATTAATTTACTATGACTATATACATTAATTCGGTCAGTATGGATTTGCAATGTGAACTAAGCTTTATGCATTCCGACCTGCAGTTCTATTCTGTAATCTTCTCACCGTGAAAACTTAAGTGAAGTGAACGTGGAGTGAACTGTCAATGTCATCCCGCCTGATACTAGGGATGGACCAAAGATTACATTTACAATCATAATCGAGATTTTAATAATATTTTTATGCTAATTCTATTAATCATAATCAGATAACTCATTAAATAAACGCAATCCCATGACCTAACCGCGATGTGTTTTGAAGAAGCGATAGTGGATTGAGTCGAGTAAAGACTGTGCGACGTTATTCAGCGTTGTTATTAACCCAAATCTATCCAATAAGAAGAGATAACCGAGTGTGTCAAGTGATCGAGTGCTATAAGTGTGCTTGGCTTGCTTGACGCACCATAGAATTTATCCCCCACAACCTATGTGGAAACCTAACTAAACGATAAGTGTGTCTGTGTACATAAGCTATTTTAATAAAAAACGTGCGGATTATTTACTATGTACTTTTCTAATATTTTGGTTTAGGTAGGTAAATTTATAACGAACTACGCGTTGCCAATATAAATAATATTCATAAAATCACCGTCATCAATACTATAACAAAATTCAACAGTTCAACTGACACTTGGGCAGCGCGCGCACCGGCCGGCGGGCGGCTAGGCTCACTTCATCCAGCCCAAGTGAAGTGATGTTGCTATGGCAACGAGAATAGAGTGAAGTGATAAGATCACGACACTGGCGCGTCGCGCTTACCGACTCATTTCACCTAGCCGATTAACTTCGGCACGGGTGGTTACTATGGTACTTCACCCGATTCTCATAGAATCGGGTGAAGTGATAAGATCACGCCGCGCTTGCGCGTGAGGCGCTATTATTAATATCAATATGTATTTTTTTAATTTTAATTTGCCGTTTTTTATTTTTAAATGCGCGACAAACAAAAATTTGGTTTTACCAAATCAATTTCCTAGATAGCGGCTACAAACATTTTTCATCATGGGTGTCATTTTCGAGGTCAAATCTAAAAAGCAAGATTGCGGCTGCGGAAATGTTTAGATTGTTCATCATGGGTATCGTTTTCATGGTTTTCCGGGGTGTTAAATCCGATGGTGAGGTTAAAATTAAAAAGCAAGATGGCGGCTGCGAAAATAGTGATGGGTAACTCATCAATTTTATTTGAGGTTGAGGGAGCACCTCATTTTGCCTCGTGAGGTCCTCACGAGGTACCCCTCATTTGAGGTGAGGATTTGAGGAATCCTCAACGGCGTATTCACCTCACGAGTCGTGAGCCCGAGCCGAACTCAGCCGAACGTGCGAGGGAGCGAGGCGGGCGGGCGCGACGACATTCACGAGTACTCACGACTCTCCGTCCGATTAAGCAAATCTCTCTCATCTCTCACACATATCGTTTTCTTTCGCTCATAAATTTTAGATTGCCAAAATAAACGACTCAATGACACTTGATTATCAATCTAAATGCTGATGCTTTTAGAGTTCATAATAAATAACCATAACTGAAATAAAAATATTTTCTTTAAAATTCGTTTTGAATAATAATGTTAGATACTAATTTTAACAGTTTACGTAATGTTGACCTTGGAGGTGCACGTGATTTTGTGGTAACAATCACGTCGAATTTTGTTTTGTTTGTGTTCGTAGTTTAATCTAAATAATATCCTACCAAACATCAGTATCACACTCACCACACACACATGACACAACAAACATCATTACATACTTACATTATTTCATTAGATACATACCAAAATCATAATGTTAATGTTTATTATGCTGCCAAAATTTCGAGACCAGACCTCACCTCACTCATTCTTTAATTCTATACAATTTTTTAAATCGGTTCATTCGCTCACTCGTTGAGGAGCTCATCGCTCAACCACTCAATACTCACTCGCGAGTCACGCCTCACGCCTCACCTCGCTCGCCTCACCCCTCGCCACAATTTCATATTGTCAATGTCAATTTTTGAGGACGCGTGAACGAATGAGGTGAGGTGAGGTAATGAGGTGGTTCATTGTTGAAAATTGAGTAACTCTTTCAATTTGCGATCACGAGGACCTCAAACGAGGGTCCTCATGAGTGAGGGACTCATCACTATGCGAAAATGTTCAGATTTTTCATAATGGGTGTCGTTTTCGTGGTTTTCGGGGGTGTTAAAGCCGATAGTGTGGTCAAAATTAATAAACAAGATGGCGGCTGTGGAAATGTTCAGATGTTTCATCATGGGTGTCGTTTTCATGGTTTTCGGGGATGTTAAAGCCGATAGTGAGGTCAATATGAAAAAGCAAGATGGCGGCTGCGAAAATGTTCTGATTTTTCAACATGGGTGTCATTTTCATGGTTATCGGGGGTGTTAAAGCCGGTAGTGTGGTCAAAATTAGAAAGCAAGATGGCTGCTGCGAGAATTACCAAACCTTTTGGAATAAAAAGAAACCCTAAATAGTAACTTTTCAACACTTAAATACTAGTTTTGAAATAATATAAAATGATCGATAGAATTAGCATCAAAATTTTATTAAAATCTCGATTATGATTATAAATGTAATGCTTGGTCACTCCCTAGCATCAGTGGGATGACACTGACAGCTCACTCCACGCGAGTTTTCACGGTGAGATTTTTACAGAATCGACATGCTGTTGTGACTTGCCGTTCTGTTAAATGTGACCGTAGAATAAGTCACAAAACGGAGGTCACATAATGCTACCTTCTTGTAGTTTTAAATTGTTTAAAAATTACCCATCGTACTTAGCACTATTAACTTTTTGGTATCAAATACTATACAAATCCTGCTATGTGGCAACAATAACAATAATTAAAGAAAAGTGAGTTATAATAGTAAAACTTGGTCACATACCTGAGCAAAGAAATTGAAACACGGGAACACTTCAACAATACGTCCGCGCAGGGGGGCAACCACGGCCTCTTATAGCAGTATTGTTTTAATATTACATCAGTGTGAGAATGAGATGAAGCTATACAGGGGGTATAGCTCCATCTCTTTCCCACTGTGAAGTAATATTAAAATAATACTGCTTTATGAGGCCGTGGTTGCCCCCCTGGTCACAAATTAGTTTGACAATGAAAGCCAAGTGGCGTCTGTCTGAAGGACGATATGTTGTGTTGCATTTCATGCCGAATACTTTCCACAATTACAAGGTTTTTTGCAAAAACGAGCGGTCACAAAACGGAATGTTCCGGTTAGCTAAAATTTTCGATTTTAATTTATATAATTATTTTTAATAGAAAATATATATAAGTATAAATATTGATACTTCTAACTGATAAATTCGACTTTCAAGAATTCAAATTATATTTATAAACCACTCCCAATATACGAAAGTTTTTGGAAATCAAAGGTTTTCTGACCCTAGTTGGGAAGGGGACAAGTAAATTTGATGGTCTTTTATAAGTTTTATATTCAGTAAAGTAACAACAAAACTAAAAGTTATATAATGTATTATAAATATGTTTTTTTTTTTCACTTAAATTAATATATTCTGCTAGAAGTCACATCACAAAAAAATAAATGAACAAGGTCGAGGGACAAGGCAAAAAGCGGGCGTACATTTTCTTTTTAATTTGCTCAACTACGGACCTCTACATTGTGCGTGGTCCGACACGCACTTGGCACACACAACACTTCAACTTTGTACATGGCACTAACCTTTTTTTTGTCAACCAATCAGAGCGCTTTAAGTTTGCACACGGCACCAATGTGACTTTTGTATGCGAAACTTACTTTGGCAATTTTCTATAGTAAAACGTAATATAGGAATGAACTTATTTTAACTAATTACAAACAACTGTAAATCGAGGCTCGGTCCACACGTGCGTGCGGCAGCAGGGCGAGTGTATAGTGGCCATCTCGTTCGCTAGCCCGTGTCCGCGACATGTCGCCGTGGAGGTGGAGATGTCGGATCACCGATACATCCGTTTTGACGTCTCCATCCAGACCACCAGCGGCCGTAGTCCACCGGCCCCGTGAATGGACGGTCCACGCTGGGCGCGTAAGCACATCGACAGGGAGCTTCTTGAGGGGCCGCTATTGTCCAGGCCTGGATCCGGGAGTTGGCAACGAACGGACCCGTTAATGTCAAAGAGGAGGCGCTGTGGTTTCGCGGGGTGATGCCGCAAATCTGCGACGCGTCCATCCCTCACGTCCACAAACATTCAGCAAGGCGCCAGGTTTACTGGTGGTGCGCAGTTATGTGTCGCGAGCGTGGCGGTCAGGTGCCAGCACACCCGATACCGGAGGAGACGTTATTGGGTCCCTAACGAAGAAGCCGCGCTGTATGAGGTGTCACGCACGGTGAAGGAGATTCTTTGGCTGGCCATTGACGAAGCGAGGACGCGAGCCAGGGAGTCGCCTCTACTCATGGAGAGTCTCCAACCTGAGGTGCTGGAGGAGGTAGTCACAACCCTCTACCCGGCAAGAGCAGAGCGTACTCCGCCACCATGGCTTTGCCCAGAGCCGCAGAGCCTACAGAAGAGAACGCCATCAGCGTCCCAGTGGTGACACAGGCAGAGATAGGGGCGGCCGTGATGCGGTTCCGGGCCAAGAACGTGACTCCGGGGCCCGACGGAACACTCGGCTGCGTGTTAGCCCTCGCTCTGAAGGAGCTAGACTCCAACCGAGAGGACTCTACACAGCGTGCTTTGAGCAGGGCCCTCATCTCAGGAGTGGACAGTGACCTGCCGCTGCCAGCCGTGGTCGACTCGATGGCTGGCGCACCGGGCGTTGGCAGAGGGCGGAAAACGCCCTATTCCAGAAAATAGGTCCAGGAGCGACGGACTCGGGGATATCCGTCACCCCCCACAGAGCAGGACCCGAGCTAGTGCGGGGATCGCGGAAGTCACACAAGATCCCATGATCCCCGGTGTGTGGGAAGGGAACCCCGTGATGGGTATTAGTCAGTGTCTGACAGACTTGACTTCCGGTGTTTGAAAATCCTCATGGTAGTCCTCCGCCCTGGGGCGGGCGGAGGACTACCATGAGGATTTTCAAACACCGGAACAAAAAAAAAAGGTTCCCCAAATCTTAAATGGTAAATCTTTAGGCGGGGTTAAACTGCTTTGTCGACGCTTTTGTATGTCAATGCTATGCTGTGTTACGCTTTGCTGTTTCCAGTGTCTTCGTCCGAGTTAGTTTATTGGAACAAGTTCTTTAACACGGTTTGTGGTAGGAGTTGACTTGTAGAAATCGTCACGTAACGAACTCCCCGGAACCCAAAGCGAAAAATCTAATAGGAATGTTGGGCTACTTTTTTTTTTTGGATGGGTAATCTTCGAATAACTTCTCCCGCTCTGGGTGGAGCGGGAGGGTGTGTCAGACTCTTACTGACTAAAACCCACCCGTATTCCTTCCGTTGCCTGTGTTGCGGGGGCCTCGGTGACCCATTAGTACCTTCCCGCGACCCCGGCAGGCATCGGCCCTAGTGGACCCCTACATTGTGCTGACGACATCTCTTTGAGGCGCGCGTGGAATACGACGCGCCGTCGGCCCGTCGTGGTCCTTACCGGACGGTGAGCTACCCATTGCTCACCGTCCGCAAGCCCGCGCCTACGGTGGCCGAGAAAATCGCCCGGGATTCCCGACGCCCAGGGCGTCTCCTGCGGCGGCTAGGGGCGAAATGGCGCGAAACTTGCCTTTCCCTCAACCATGTTGGGCTACTTGAGTCCAACACTTGAATTCCGAATGTCTAAAAATAGAATGCGCACTCACAAAAAACAAACAATTTTGGAACACTATAGCACTGCACTGCACATATTATTATAATTGACACATGTATTATATATGTAGTTTAAACAGACCTCTTCAGCACATCGCTGAAGGATATGGAAAGATCACATCAGATCAGTTTGCACTCCCGTGCAAGCTAGTCTTTCAGGACAAGCTCAGGATCCTTCGGCAGGCAATTAGTCCCACGTATACACTGGTTCGCTGAAGTGCTTAAAGGCTTAGTACACCTTACCTTTGCATAGCTCTAACGAATATTGCCGACACAACAAAATAAACACTGATGGATTTCGATGTCCTACAAGAGGCGCAGACCCGCAACATGTGTCGCGCACGCTACAGTAGACGCACCGTAACAAAATATACTCGTATTTGAAAATTCGACGGAGAGCACTCAGGACACGACCGTTCACTACCCTATTATTGAAGTTCTATTATATCATTGAATTTCACGAATTGTATAAAATCATTATTTAATATGTTTCAAAAATATCAAGAAACATTGATTCTTATCTGAATTATTCGAATCCATCACAATCACTTTTAAAAATGACACTTTGTTTATACGTTTACACTGAGAACGCTGAAAACAAGACGTGCACTTTATGAGACGATCAAGTTTCAACTACCTGCGCACGCGCATATTGAAAGGTTCGGGTTTTAGAGGAAACTCGCATTGTACTTTAGCTCTGCGATTTTTATTTTTAATATTACCACCACATGTAATTTTGGCCGGCAAAATCCTTTAATATTGTGCGACGCGCGCAGTCGCGTCCCTTGTCCCGCGCGGGTTTCGCCTCGTTCAGAGCCTCGGTTAACACCACGAACATACAACATACCCTGATGGGGTTAACACTAAAAATGACCGAGATTGATACAGAAACATATATATTTGGACACGGCAGCAGCGCGGCGTGTACCTACTCGTATTGTTAGGAGGTTTCATGGACCCTGTTTTCAATACTCGTGGGTATTTAATCCGTGTTGCTAAGAATCCATCCATTAATCTGACAGTTACTTTTTCTATATTAGTGTACTTATTTTCTAAAAAAGAATCTAAAAATTTGAAAGATGTGATATTTGGTAAGGGGCTCCTTAACAAATATCATGCAAACTGGTTTTAAGAATGAGTTTTGCTCTTGTTCTACATCCCCATTAACTTGATGCAGTTTCTAAAATCCATGTCTCATAATAAAATGCTTGTCTTATATTGTTACAGATCACCTCGATCACTTGCTACTCTAGCTACAATAATGGGGTAGCGCCTCCGTGTTATCCCGGACCTCCTATAGTTATTAAAGACCATGGCAACGATCGCAGTAGAGATATTTTGTATCCGTTGCTTCTATTGATGCTATTAGGGGGAGACGGTGGTGGCTTTTTTTAAATACACAAAGCGATAAAAACTATTAATAACGCAGGAAACAATATCGAGGATCATTGAACGTTTGGATTTATTATTTTACCCATGAATACCGCTAAATAGACATAGGTACCTATAACAGCACATATCGCACGCTGAGAACGAAAGTGACCTATCTCAAAATTTTAGTAAAATAAGTTAAATATACAAAATGACTCAAAAAAGTACACTCTATCAGACTATTAAAAAACAGCCCGTTTATGGTCTGAGAGGGATAGAGGTATTTTCGGTCCCTTTGTCTTTGAGCATTTCACTCTCCCTGCGCCGGAATGAAAGGGACGCAATCAGTTCTTGTTCAATCAGTTCAATTTCGACTTGAGTCATTTTCATTCTCAGCGTGCGATATATTACAACTTAGTCAGGGTGGGCTCCGATGAGCCACAGTGCGACTGTGGAGCACATCGCAAACGATGCCTCACCTCTTGACAGGCTCTCTGTGCAAAAACACCTGCTACACTACACCTATGAAAGACCTTTGTGAGACCAATGATTACGCTTTCGAATTGGCAAAATTTTGGTCGCAGCTTAAATGAAATAGATAAATTAATGGAATCATTGATACGACGAAGAAGAATTTATCGTCGTTGCAAATTTAAAATCTCTGACATTCTGACATCTGTGACATTTTTGTCGAAAAATTAGTTTTGCAGATATTTGAAAAGCGATTTGGAATATCCATACTTAGCAAAAACTTCAATGTGAATATCTTATTCTTATTGTTTCGATAAAGCGATTTTTTTTAATTTCATGTGTCAGCCTACATGTGCAAATGTCCTCTGATATACACAGTCGCCAGCACATCAAGTTACCACAAACTTTGTCAAATTGTCTCATTCGATGTTAAACTTTATTAGTACCATTAAAGGTTTAAACACTTAAGGAATTTAAATTTGCAACGACGATATAAAATTTGATAGTATTCATTATTTTGTATCATTTTACATTTGTATCTGTAATTTTAATGGTGTACATAATAAAGAGTATTCTGTTCTATTTTATTATTACAATCGATTCTATAAAATAATCGACTACGTGCTCTCACACTCGATCCAAATCAAAAAAGAAAAGCGCGAATGTTCCAATATCAATAAAATAACAACTTTTAGCATGTTACTTTATGACAGCAGAACAGCATGACATAGATTTATGCAAGAGTAAAAGTGATAACAGTAAACAGATGTCAAAAAAATAATATTTCGTCCTGATTATTGGAATAGAACCTATAAACGATGATGGACACATTACTTTTCGTAAAAGAAAGAAAATAATTATTTTGTTTAGTGTACAAATGAGTAAATATTATGGTTTTAAAAATAAGTTTGTTACAGAACTAATTACGAAATTATTGAATACAGTAAAGAACAGTCAAAATATGAAGCCGTTTCCTTATCTTCTTGATTAGATTATAATCAAAATTGTTTCCACTTCAAGTTCCTATAAAATTAGTTATCAATGAGGGTAATGAATTAGAAACAACTGTGTGTGCGAGATGTCTATTTCTAACTGTAGCGAAGAAGACGATGGGTATCCACTCCACGAGTGCATATTTATTGGTGATGTTCGCAAGCTCTCGTCGTTACTAAGAAATCATGATGTGGCTCGAAAAGACAGACACGGCAATACGGCGCTGCACCTGGCAGTCATGCTGGGCCGCAAGGAGTGCGTGCAGCTGTTGCTCGCGCATAGCGCGCCTGTCAAAGTTAAGAACCTAGCAGGCTGGTCGCCACTGGCTGAAGCCATCAGTTACGGAGACCGTCAGACCATATCATCATTAGTGCGTAAATTAAAGCAGCAAGCACGGGAACAGATGGAACGTCGTAGACCTGATCTTATTCGAGCTCTAGCTCAAATACAAGATTTCTATATGGAACTAAAATGGGATTTCCACTCATGGGTACCTCTAGTCTCCAGAATATTACCATCAGATGTATGCAAGATTTACAAATCAGGTTCTGGAATCAGATTGGACACCACATTAGTAGATTTTACAGATATGAAATGGGAAAGAGGAGATATTTCTTTTATTTTTCAGGGAGAGAAACCTCCTAGTGAGTCACTAACTGTTTTAGATAACAAAGCTAAAGTGTACCAAAGAGTCCGTTATGAAGAAACAGAAAATGAAATAGAAGATGAAGTAGATATTCTCATGTCTAGTGATATACTCGCTGCTCAGATGTCTACCAAAGGAATTTCATTTACTAGGGCTCAGTCTGGCTGGATATTCCGAGAAGATCGTAAAGAAACTGTTGCAGGAATATACAGGAGCGATATTTATACCATCACTGGTCTTGTATTAGAATCACGTAAAAGACGAGAACATTTGTCAACTGATGACCTCCAAAAAAATAAGGCTATCATTGAAAGCCTTACTAAAGGGAATACACAAAATTTGGATACAAATGGGGAGCCTACACGCCGTGCATCACTGAACCCCCCTCCTGATAACAATATTGATTGGTCTTCATACATATCATCTCCCCCTGGGTATTACCCTAGCCTGGGAAGAGAGCTTGTTTACAAGGAATCATCAAGGAATTTCCGAGCCACCATTGCCATGAGTGATGATTTCCCGCTAAGTGTTGACATGCTATTGAATGTGCTGGAAGTGATTGCACCCTTCAAGCATTTTGCTAAGCTACGAGAATTTGTAGCAATGAAATTACCAAGAGGGTTTCCTGTAAAAATTGATATACCAATTTTGCCAACTGTGACAGCTAAAATAACATTTCAAAAATTTGATTTCTGTAATGATATTGCACCTGATCTATTTGTGATACCGGATGACTTTATAGAAGATCCATTGCGGTTCCCTGACTTATGACGCTTTGATATTCTAACACTGTTTGCGGTTGATGAAAGGCCTAATTGGCGATGTGAGGTAAGGCGACGCAGAGTTAAGCGAAAGCTACGACACAGGCCCATGAGGAATAGCCTACTCTCAATTGAATTCCCAATACCAATAGGTCTAGGCAGCTACTATTCCAGCCATTGTGTCCTTTTCGTCGAATAGCTAAATTTCAATGTAGGAATGTTAAATTTGTGGTGAATTGTCCTGTGTATGTAGTATTTTTGGTCAACAGTGTTAGGATGAAAATGTGTAATATTATTCCTTTATTGTCTTTAGTTATGGAAAGAAATGGCTCATGTTTTGATTATTAAATTATAGATTGTTTTTAATTTATTTTTTACTTTTATATATTTATATAAAACGACTTTGTGATTTCATTTCAGACAGGATATGTCACCTTTAAGTAATTTCCATTATGTTATATTATTTTTTATTATTATGTAATGCGTATGATGTTGAGTTTCATTGTAAACTTGAAAGTGTATATTATTTATTCAGAATTTTATCATATCTTAAATGTTAAATGATGTGAAAAGCACTCCATAAACTGGCCTTCAAGAGTATAATAGTTTTTTTGGGCCTCGGTATTAGCACCTATTCTGTAGTCCATGGCCTACACCCAATGTAAGGTACACTTATGATCACTTAGGTACTAATTTAGCTGTATTAAAGTTGCAGACTGGAGCTTTTCAAGTAGGTACCTACCAAATGTTTTTGAAACATGACAATGCTCATTTATAGATTGGAGCTTGTTTGGTGGTTTTATAAATTAGTAATGCTATATAATATTACATAAGGTAGAGCATCATAAAGTAATTACACAGTGATGATATTTCATGTAGAATACCATACCTTTCTGTGTCTATACATTAGTAAATGAGGTTTTAAACACTAGGAACTGCCATTTAATTTAAACCTTGTGCCTTCAGCATTTGGTAACTTTTTAAATACTTGTTTTAAAATATTGTTTAATTTGTTTCTTCTTGTTGTCCTAAATTTGTGTAAAAAAAATAATTGTTTTGTGTAATGTATCATGTTTAAAATAACTAAGTCAATTGCCACATATATTACCATAATATTTATGTGTATTACCACAGGTGTTCCTTTGTAAATATCAAAATTAATTAATGTATTTGAACTCTTTAGACTTATTGAAGTTTGAAAGCACAGAATGTACTTATTTTTACAGAATTTAGCACATATTAAGTAGAAGCCAGATGCTTGTGTAGTGACTTGCGCAATAGTTTCCTAATCGTAATTAGTATTTTGACAATAACTTTGAAATGACAATCCCACCAAAAATTAAGATTTTGTTTATTGTATGAAATAATGATTTCTTGCCAATAGTGTTTGTTAAGTCAAAATATAAAGACAAGAATATGTGTGACAAGCTAGGTACCTGTAAAACTGAAATATGAAAAAATGAAAATGTTGTAATAAAATTGAAAGTAATATTGGCAGTTTTTCATTCACATTTCACATATCATCTCCTGTATTACTTGAAAGGGGTAGACAATAATAGAGGTGCACCTGGCGCACATCTGACGAGACGCAGTTGTCAATGCCAAACAAATATCGACCACGCGCCAGTTGTAACTTAATCAGCGCGAATAAAACAAATGAATCCCCTTAGGTCAAAAGTCTGGACAAAAGACAAGTCCAGAAGGGACCGGGGGGCCAAAAACCCAGACAAATCCGGACGGATGCTAACCCTAAATGTGTAAATAATAGGTACTACTACTGTTTGGCACTCGACTCGGAAGTCATCAGAAGTGATTGACCAGTCTATCTGTGTTCAGTGGCTCTTTACTCGCTTAGCTGCTGTTGCTAAGTGGACACTGATGTAAAGTCAGTAACAAAACTATCTGGGTGAACAGACAGTTCAAAATGTTATGTATTGAGCTGTGTTCATTCTGAAACAGCCCTTGTGTCATGGAGATATAGTTTAATTTTCTGTTTCAGTGTGAGTTCAGTATGTTTATCCCGATATTTTTAACGCTGGCCGGCTGACTGTACCCTCTAGTGGTCGGTATCGAGTGCAAAATGTAATAAATAGGGAATTCAAAAAGGTTGAATCTTTATAAATAAAACGAAAATAAAATTGTGATAGTGTTCATTTAATTCATTTGGGTCAGGTATTAACTGCATATTATTTGCAAGGAAAATTATACATATCAGCAAACAAATGTTTCCCAAAAAATTCCACCTCGGTTTTTAATTTAAATATGTAGAAACATTTATCAAAACTAGCAATCTTAAAGTCATTCAGTGCCTAGTCATTGCATTTGACAAGCGAGCGTCGATCATTAAAATTTAAACCTTATGTCAATGAACATTAGGCCACAGGATGCATGCCCACGAATGACAATAATGACATGTTATTTTGTGTAATTAGTTAGAAAAGTTACAAACATCAAAATGCAAGTACAAATTAGGATCAGTATGTGTCCATCCACTAAAATAATGGCGCCCTTTGAAAACTACCGAAAAGCACGTGCAACGCAACATGCTGCCACCACGTATATCAGTAACAGATAGATAGGAATTGTCATTTCATATATTTTTATTGCATAAATTTCCTGTACGCCGTTTGGGTGAAACGCCACTATAAGAGTGGATAGACTATATAGATCCCCATTCCACAATCAGTTGCATTAAAAATCAAAATACAAAGAATACCTTTACATAAGTAAGTACAGGCGGTAAGTAAAAGCTAGTCAACATTGTTGTTAATCTGGTCACTTCAGTACAAAACCCTTGCGTGTGGTGGGGCGGGGCTTGTCAGGCATCATCAGTCCACCAGATTCCAGCCCCATGGTAACGACGTGCAGCGACACTGAAGAGCGCCGTGCTAGAAGGCAGAAAATTCAGTCAACGGTGACAGTGACATAACATGGGGCCACTAAATTCATTTAGTGTCAAGGAGATAGAAAACAGTTGGTTGCGCATGGTGTAAAATCGCATGACACTTATGAGTGTTTGGTAAGGTGTAGTGGTATACCCAGTTCTCGGAAATATTCCAAAAAAATAAACCCGTAGTGGGTTTAATTTTTTGGAATATTTCCTATAGAGACGTGGACTGTGTCCCAGCAGTCGGAACGTCGTAGGCTGATTTTGCAATACATTACATATTTTTTTTGTATGTTTACTTATTTATTTACATTATATTTAGGATAGGAATGTAATAATTACCATCTTCACGAATGCCGTCAACCAACTGGAATAGAAAGAAAAATATTAATTCAAGTCGATGACAAAATAATACCTGTTGAAGAATAATGGGAAATGTTTGTAGTCACGAGTTCACGACCATAAATATAATAGGTAAGTACTTTAGACAGTTCAGCAATAATATCTAATTTCATCTTTCATTCATTAATAGGTAGGTACTAAGTCAAATATTATTCCTGAACTGTTCATGGTAATATATTTATGTTCGTGACTGTACAGAAAATTTTAGAAAACTGATAGAAATGGTGATTCAACCAAAAAAGTTGTCATGCAAGTCCTTTATCATCATTATCATTCACAGCCCGACTTCACCCGTTGCTGGGCATCTAGGTCTCGTACTTGGCTATAAGTATCGAGTTTCCGAATTTTGTTAGGCTTCTTTCCGTCTGAGTTAATGATAATCACACTACACAACCACCCAATAACGTAGTGTGTCATAAATCCACACCCTACTACCAGTGTTATCTATGCTATTTTCCCTCACCAAATCCATATTTACTTGTACGAGTACCTCTTTGAGCACACCATTCTATTTATTCTTTTCGTTCATTAGCTTTTCAAAATAAACCTACGAAGTGCATTCAATAAGTACCTAGCCTCATCGCCAGAGGGCGCTGTAGTTTCAAAAGAGTTTTACCACAGTGTAGCACATTCTTTTTTCATTCTTTTTTCAAATTTTCATTCCAATCCCTTCATTTGTTTTAATTTGACAACTTATGGAAGCGAACGTGTCGATCGGTTTTACAAAAATGGAAAAAGAGCAATATAGTTCGGTGATTCGATTCCTATTTTTGGAAGGGAAAACGCGCATCGAAATCAAAGAGCGCTTGGATGCTGTGTACGGTGACTCTTCTCCATCGATGGCCACCGTCAAGAATTGGTTCAACGAGTTTGCACGTGGCCGTACGTCGGTTTTTGATGAACCACGTCCAGGTGCACCGAAAACAGCTGCTACGGAGGAAAACATTAAACAAATCCATGATTTCGTATTGGCAGATCGCCGATTGAAGGTTCGGGAGCTAGCTGAGACTGTAGGCATTTCAGAAGGAACAGTGCATCATATTCTTCACGAGGAACTCGGCATGAGAAAGCTGTCGGCGCGATGGGTGCCGCGTTTACTCACACCAGAAAACAAGCGCAACCGTGAGACCACATCGGAGACGTGTTTGGCGCTGTTTAAGCGGAATCCAGCGGAGTTTTTGCGTCGTTTTGTGACCGTCGATGAAACCTGGATCCACTGGTACACACCAGAGACCAAGGAGCAATCAAAACAATGGATCCAGACCGGGGAACGTGCTCCAAAGAAGGCGAAAACTGTAAAATCGGCCGCCGTTTTCTGGGATTCACAAGGTGTGATCTACATCGATTACCTCGAGAAGGGTAAAACAATTACAGGGCTTTACTATGCCGATTTATTGGGCCGATTCGACGCCGAATTAAAGAAAAAACGACCCCATCTGGCGAAGAAAAAAGTGCTGTTTCACCACGACAACGCACCGGCTCACACGTTTGCCGTTGCCATGGCCAAATTGGTCGAATTACGCTACGAATTGTTGCCCCATCCACCGTTTTCTCCAGATTTGGCCCCTTGTGACTTCTTTCTGCTTCCTAATCTGCAAAAATCACTCGCCGGGAATAGATATGGATCGAATGAGGAGGTCATCGCCGCCACGGAGGCCTATTTTGCAGAGTTTGACAAAAACTATTTTTCGGACGGGTTAAAAAAGTTGGAGCATCGCTGGGCTAAGTGTATCGAACTAAAAGGAGACTTTGTTGAAAAATAAATTGCCACTTTTCCAAAATTTCCGTTTACTTTTTGTAGGCTAAGTATTTATTGAATGACCCTCGTACCATCGTTCTTTTATTGACAATTTTTTTTGCATCAAAATTGTAGGTATATAATGACTCGGTTCACTCGTGCGAAGCGATGGCGAAGTAGATCGGACGGTTAAGAGTTAACACTGGATGGATGAAATGGCAGCAGGTCACGGGAACAATCTGCGGCGCCCGAATTCCCCTTAAACTTAGGGGAAATATATATAAAACAATGATTAGACCTGCTGTCTTGTATAAATAGGAATGTTGGGACACAAAAGGGACGAATGAAAGGCAAGCATGCAGCTGACATGAGAATGCTAAGAAGGATGTGTGGTGTGAAACGAATGGATAGAATAAGAAATGAGTACATAAAAGGAAGTCTGAACGTGGCACCGGTCTGAAGGTGGCTACCGAGATGACCGACTAATAGAGACGTATGGAATAAAAGGACATGTTGCGCCGACCCCAAATAAATTGGGATAAGGGCAGGAGAATTAATGACTCAGTTTTACTCCTCTTCGCATTTTACTACGTTGAGCTGACGGTTGGCGCCACAATCGCGGAGTCCAGTTGATCGAAAAAAGTAACCGGCCAAGTGGGTGTGGGACCACGCACAATCAAGGGTCCGTTGAGAAGAATCCCAAAAACAAACTTAACATTGTAGATGAATAACATGTTCTACCATACATCGATATACGTAACGGTCAATTCTCCAACTGCAATTGTTAGTTTAAAATCGCAAAAAAAATATGTTTTTAATGATTTATGGACTTTTCCCTTTAATTGTGTTGTGAGACCTTGCCTCTTGCCAAATTTCATGATTCTAGGTCAACGGGACTGATGGCGTTGCGATTGGTAGATACAAGATTGCGAACCTACGTTACGCTGATGACTCAACATTGTTTGCGAATAGTGCCGGTGCCACATGGAGGAGCTACTCCTTAAGATGGAGCGTGTAATTCTTACATTTAGGTTACGGATAAATTGGAGTAAAACCAAGATAATGATTGTAGACCGTAAAATCAAAATCAAAATATTTTTATTTCACATAAACCTACATGGGCACTTATGAAACGTCAGAAGCTAGGTGCACGGTTCCAATTGGTCGTTTCCTATGGAGAAGAACCGGCAAGAAACTCCACGGTAACTTTTTAAAAATAATTGGCTTTTACAATGTTATCAAATTACAGTGTTAGTAGGTATGGGAGGACAGTGTAGGCCTGTCCAGATGTACCAGGTACTTGACAAAAAAAAAAAAAGGTCTACAAAATAATCTCTATTAAATAATAATAGTCTATTAAGCCTACAACGTTCTTACGTTCACAAGGTACACAAGAATCTATGTAAAATATTAATAAAATAATAAAAATAAAAACCTATTTAAACCAAATGACATGTTTGCCATTACAACAAGTCTGAAATCAAAATTGTAGGTATATAATGTCAAACAATGAAAATATTATGTCAAAAAAGTATGTATAAAAAAATACATCGTAATTTGGGAGCAGTTAATAGACGTTTACATAGTTATGCCGTTTATGAGGTACCAGGGAAGCCACATGTGCAGAAGGAATTATTGCCAAACTTCCTTGTTTTCAACTTTCCATCGCTAAGTTCTGTAACCGACTTTGGCAACTTGTTATAAAAGCGGATACTGTTGATAACAAATGATTTGCTTGGTTTTGTTAATCTAAATTTGGGTATCACAATTTCATGTTTACTACGTGTATTTATATTATGGAAATCACTTCTTATTTTGAAAAGACATATTTTTTTGCGAACATACAAAATACTTTCTAAGATATAAAGAGAAGGCAGAGTTAGTACATTAATTTCTTTGAATTTGTTTCTAAGGGACTCACGAGGACCCATTCTATTGACTGCGCGAATTGCCCTCTTTTGTAAAATAAAAATTGAATCTACATGAGCTGCCGATCTCCACAGCAGAACGCCATAAGACATAATACTGTGGAAATAAGCAAAATATACTAACCTAGCTGTGGCTATATCAGTCAACTGTCTAATTTTTCTTACTGCATATGCAGCTGAACTTAATCTACCTGAAAGAGCTCTAATGTGGGCTCCCCATTGCAATTTCGAATCTAGAGTAATTCCTAGAAATACAGTTTCCGTAATAGCACCTAGTCTCTTGCCATCAAGTTTTAAATTTAGAGCCACTTGGGGTACATTTGGTAGTGAGAACTTAAGACATTTTGTTTTGGTCGCATTAAGTAAGAGATTATTAGCTGCGAACCATTTCGAAAGAACAGCCAGACTAACGTTGACGTGTAAGACATCCAGATCTTTTCTATCTATTTTAAAAATAAGAGAAGTGACGTCAGCGAATAGAATTATATCGGATAAGTTTGCCATCATGTAAGAAAGATCATTAATATAAACTAGAAATAGGAAAGGGCCAAAAATTGAACCTTGGGTAACGCCCATCTTTACTAGAGACCCCGAGGACGTCGCCCCGTTAAAGTTTACTTTTTGCTGCCTGTTTGATAGATAGGACAGAACAAGATCAGCAGCTTGTCCACGAATTCCGTAGTGGTGTAATTTACAGGTCAGTGTATTGTGATCAACACAGTCAAACGCTTTTGAGCGGTCACAGAAAATGCCAATGGCATCCTGGGATTTCTCCCAGGATTCCAAAATGTGACTGATGCGTTTTACTCCTGCGTCAGTCGTCGACCTACCTTTCATTAAACGACAACTCGCCAGGCGTAGCAACGACAACTCGCCAGACGTGACGCAGATTGCGGACTGCGACGTAGTTCAGTCATACTTTTATCTTGGTGTTATGATCGCGAACAATTGCAGCTGCGTGGATGCGGTGAAACGGCGTATGGTTATGGCTAGAGGGGCAATGGACAAGCTAAAAAAAAAATGGAGGAATTGCAACATCACTAAGGCCACTAAGATCAGGCTCGTCCGTATACTCGTATTCCCCATACTTCTGTACGCAGCTGAGACGCGGACATTACGAGAGCTCGAAAAGAAAAAAGTAGACGCTCTAGAAATGTGGTGCTGGAGAAGAATGCTTGGGATCTCATGGACATGTCACTTAAATGGCCGTATTCTTTTATTGCGTTGACTAAGAAGCTTGATTTTTTTTAGAGCTTCAGGGGACCGAGGGTTGTTTAAAAAAATACTTGTTTTTAATGTTTAATGTTTTATATTTCCATTCTAATGGTTTTATAATTTGAAAATCATTTTAGTTTTTTGTTTTATCTTAACATATTTTATCATTGAGATTAATATACATTTTGTTTATTTTATTTAATTGTAGTTATATTAAAATTAAACTATTTTATGCATAAGCTGTTTTATTTTATGAATTACAGCAAAATTCCGAAAGAATATAGATAAAAAATAAAACGATGTTCCGGACTTATTTTTCCGGGCGAGCAGTTTTTATTTTTGTTGTAGTAGCTACCGCGTCCCCCTTCAAAACTGACACACGTTTTAGTTCAGAATATTGCGCTTATCTCCAGTGTTATATTCTCTAAGTTTACAAATTATCTTTGAAGATTCTATATTAATTATTATTGGGAATCATTATACAATAAACCGTCTGGTGTTGTCAGGTTGGCCGCTTCAGATATATACAATCTAATCAAATGGGGACAACTTCGAGAACGCTAAATGCGACTGTGTAATTACACTGACAATGCCTACTTACTGACTCTCGACCAATAACTGGGTGTTTATTTTTCTGACACAATAATAATGATCTCGAAGAAGGAGAACGTAAACAGAAATATTTTTTAAACAGTTAGGGCCAGCGCGACGCAATTTCTCTGCCAAAGAGACGCCATCTTTATGACACGGCGTCTCTTAAAAAAAGTCGGGAATAAATAACTGTAACCTGCGTCTGCTTTGATGTTTATTTATTTTCAACTTTATTCAATTAGTGCAAGGTTGATATTTGTTTGCTCGCGCAAAACCGAGCTGCGCTGCGCGTTGCTACTTCTGGCCAGCCCATATCATATGGTGGCAACACGAAAAGTCAAATGAATAAGTAATACATACTGCATCCTCCTGTACTTTAGGTGCGAGTTCTCTGCGGAAGCCGAGGAGCCGCCTAGTGTAGCCGCTGGTGACGCTGATGCCGCTCCGGGAAGACGACGAAGCGGACGAGAAGATTGACTCTGTGCACAAAAGATAAAGGGATACGCATACCAGCGTAGTGCAGCAAGCTTATCTGGCAGGCTTTTTTTTGGAACTAACAAAATCACTACAAAAATTTGTCTGTAAATTTTCTTCACCGGGGCGAGCTACATCATTTTCATGATCATCATTTCAGCTGAAAGACGTCCACTGCTGGACTTCCTGCGGCCTTTACAAGGTCATCGGTCCATCTTGTAAGAGGCCTTCCAACGACTTCCGGTACGTGGTCACCACTTCAGAACCTTTCCGCCCCATTAGCCCTCAGTTCGTAAAAACGTCTTATAAGATGTGTGTTGGTTGCTAAAGGTACGGTCTAGTAGACAACGTTTCATAAAAAATGTGACATAATGTGCCAATATATTATGAGCATAATGTACGCACGCTCGACGATACGTCACCCTATACGTTTCTAGTATAACCTGACCTCTCATTGTACGGACAGTCGATAAAATGCGAGGTCAGCTTGTAGAACTTTAAAATATTTTACACATCTTACCATCAACTTCTAAGCTAGTTCCCTTCTTGGCGCTAATATCTGCATCTGTCACGATCCTGCAAAAGAAGGTTTGATAAGTTATTCTCATGTCAAATTGCATGTCAGCTGTTGTGATCGGTTGGTCGAGAAAACGACTGCCATTTACAAGAAAATAGGTTAAATTAGAGGCGAAATAAATCCTAGAGAAGATTTATCACTTGGATTATCTTTATTCAAGCATTAGAAAACCTGTGAACGTAAACGAAGCAAAAGGAGTTTGTAAGGATTGCAGCAGATGGCCACAGAACACATATACCCTGAAGGTGGCGGTCTTATTAGGTAATAAGACCGCCACCTTCAGGGTATATGGGTATATGTAAGGTAGGTACCTCCATGGGAAGAAAGTTTATGTATGTGTTTCTTTAAATATTTGTAGTTGTTATAAGTTTCAGCCTTACTTACTTAATTTTGCATAAATTAATATAGGTACGGCTCAGAAAATTTCAAATACAGCGCAAACTACTGTTCTATGTTATCAATAAAATCATGTTTTATACTCAAAAAACAACAAATACAGCACAAACGGTTTGCATGAAAAATTATATTCCTTTGATCTATTTACATAGAAACTTGAAACTTGGCAAAAATACTCAAATTTGAAGTTAAGGCGCTGACAGAGGCAGATGACCCAAGCAACCAACCAAACGCAGAACGCAATTATTCATTATTTATGTATTATTAATGTAAATTATTGAAAATAAAGAAAAGCGCGATGCGCTTCTCTTTCTTTTCTTATCTTTCTATGCAGTCTGAGAGTGACCGAGCTATAGCTTTTGTCAGCATATTAAATAAAGACCGTAATGATTAATTTTCCAAAAGTATGCTTTCAAGTGTTGAAGTTCATTGGAGAAATGCGCGCAATCGAAGTCGCAGGCGAAGTGCTAGTGCCTAAATAAAGATAATTCCGATGGCTTCACTAGGGCTTTTTTAAGGCAGTTATGAAGCCCAAAGAGCGATCTCTGCATCTTATATTATACGAGGTAGACATAGAAAAGGAAATAATACTTCTTATAGTAGTGTAACCCCCGTCACCCTAAAGTTTTGAGGCGTAAGATACGCCCAGTATCGCTCCTAAATGAATTCTATGAAAGCTGCAAAACATCTGATCAACATGAAACGCTTGTTTTATGGATGTCCACTACACAACCTTAATGTAGAAATCGTCACGTTCGAAAGTGTATCGTCGTATATCAACCGAGCTGCTGATAGCGGATACCGGGTTCCGCCCCCTGATTCAGAAACTATACGATAAGCTCATTCAATTCTTACTTACTAAAACACATCCACAAAACATGATAATTTCAATGAATTAGAAAAATAATCACGTAAATCGGATCAGTCGTGATCGAGCAACCCCAGCGTCAGAGATAGCTTCAAAGTTCTAATTCAACATCTTTAATTTGAGCGAAGACTCATTAGTTAGGGTTAGTAACATTATCCTTAAAATCAAGTGTTAGTAAGCAAAACGATACGATGGCACATATAACTGACAGCAGTGAATAACATACGGATAGTTCACTCTGTCAGCAATTATTATCTGGTCATGGACTCGAGCCACCGTCGATGCTGCGCGCTTGCGCATTATTGTGTAAAAACAGTCTCGCGCCGCACAGTGGGTCGAAACGATGATTTTAGTGACTTAGGGATCAACTTTGTTTATTTACTTTTTTCTTTATGCGGATCGATAGAACTCATTAACCTCAATAATAATTGTTCTGATGCTTTTTTTCCTAAGCTTGCTCCTTTAGGTGGAAATATGCATGTTGTGATATTTTTGTATGGAGCGGATCAAATTAAATTAAATTCCTGCTAAGTGGCGAGTGATCCCGCTTTGAAACTATATTTTTCTTAAAGCTTGCCCAGTCTACTATCATTTGATGCTATGAACATTTGCATAAAGTTGCAACACTGCCAAATAAATGAATCGAAAAAAATGAAAAAATACATTGAATAATTTTTATTTTATCAAGTTCTTTTAAGTTAAAACTGATGTGGAATAGTAAGTAAAAGCACTTAATAATTCACATAATTAATTAACAACTAACGACAATATATTAAGGTTCGTAATTAGCTTAAATTTACTAATTACGTATTACTTAAAAATGTGGATATCATTTATCTATAAATTTCTATTGACTGAGCTTGACTTTTTACTTTATAAAAAACAATGTTTTTCACTTTTAGTCATTACTTTAATGTTAATGAGGGTAGTAGAAATATTAGTAAACATTTGATTGTCACTGGAAGTATAAAATGACCATATTTATTATATATTTACTAGTGTTCATTTATTCGTACTACTATTAACATCTATTGTGATTGTGATCGTCCCTTTTCGTTATAATGGAAATTTTAGTTAACAATTTAGATTTATTTATGATTTTAAGAGAGCAGCTTAAGTCGCTGTCAGATAGTAAAAAACTCTTCCAATACCTACAAAATAAAATAAACGTGACGCAAGAGAACAGTGCTAAGCTCCAAAAATTCTGTACGCGCTTTTGTTCAAATTTAAGTGCAAGATGGGAACGAAGTAGTCGCACGTTAGCACCGTTTTTAAGAAGAAATGGTGATTGGTTAGAAAGTGCGATAAACTGGCCCGAAGGATTAATGCCCGAAGGAAACTGTGAACACTGAACAGGAAAAGCTCGAGATTTGTGATATTGAAGATGTTGAAAATCTACCACCATCAGCTACAGAAGCTTCAACATCTACATTTACACCTCGAAAACCTTTCGAAGAATTGGGCTCCAGGCAAAAACGAAGACGCGTTGATCAAATAAACCAATCGCTTTCGTTATCTCCGGATGAACTGTAAGCTACTACAATTGCTAGTTTAAGAAACACTGGAAATGAGGATGTAGGAAAAATAATGAACCATTTGCTAAAGCACCCCGAAGATCTAGAAAAAGTTAAGCAGTGTTTAAGTGCAAATAAAGCAAACAGTAGTACATATTCACCCGATAAGGCACTGGCTTTATTAGTTTCACTTAAATTAAGTAAGTGGCAATATATAAGCCTAAGAGAAGCAGCCAGTGAAAATGGGTCTGATTTATACCCTTCTTATTATAAAATTAAGCAAGCAAAGTCAAAATGTTATCCAGGGAAAGAAGACATAACCATAACTGAAGAAGGAGCTGCTATTAAACTGCAAGCATTACTCAACTTGACGGTTTCTAGGCTTTTATTGTAATTGCTTTGGATTTGGACTCGGCAACAGAGTTGCTACTTATAAGCAAATGGGGCTTTGATGGAGCCTCAGGTCAAAGCAATTACAAACAAAAGACTGAGAAAGAGTTTGAGTACTCTACTATATTGATGGCCAGTCTGGTTCCTATAATGCTTCAACAATCTGATGGAACAATTGTTTGGGAAAACGACCGACCATCATCGACTTTCTATTGTCGTCCGATAATGTTTAAATTTACCAAAGAAACCCAGGTGGCAACTAAAAAGGGTAACATAAAAGAAGAAATAGAAAGACGTCTGCCAACAAGAATCCACCAAGTAGAAGTTAAGCATCAATTGTACCTGACGATGATACGAGGGTCATTCAATAAATACTTAGCCTACAAAAAGTAAACGGAAATTTTGGAAAAGTGGCAATTTATTTTTCAACAAAGTCTCCTTTTAGTTCGATACACTTAGCCCAGCGATGCTCCAACTTTTTTAACCCGTCCGAAAAATAGTTTTTGTCAAACTCTGCAAAATAGGCCTCCGTGGCGGCGATGACCTCCTCATTCGATCCATATCTATTCCCGGCGAGTGATTTTTTCAGATTAGGAAACAGAAAGAAGTCACAAGGGGCCAAATCTGGAGAAAACGGTGGATGGGGCAACAATTCGTAGCGTAATTCGACCAATTTGGCCATGGCAACGGCAAACGTGTGAGCCGGTGCGTTGTCGTGGTGAAACAGCACTTTTTTCTTCGCCAGATGGGGTCGTTTTTTCTTTAATTCGGCGTCGAATCGGCCCAATAAATCGGCATAGTAAAGCCCTGTAATTGTTTTACCCTTCTCGAGGTAATCGATGTAGATCACACCTTGTGAATCCCAGAAAACGGTGGCCATAACTTTTCCGGCCGATTTTACAGTTTTCGCCTTCTTTGGAGCACGTTCCCCGGTCTGGATCCATTGTTTTGATTGCTCCTTGGTCTCTGGTGTGTACCAGTGGATCCAGGTTTCATCGACGGTCACAAAACGACGCAAAAACTCCCCTGGATTCCGCTTAAACAGCGCCAAACACGTCTCCGATGTGGTCTCACGGTTGCGCTTGTTTTCTGGTGTGAGTAAACGCGGCACCCATCGCGCCGACAGCTTTCTCATGCCGAGTTCCTCGTGAAGAATATGATGCACTGTTCCTTCTGGAATGCCTACAGTCTCAGCTAGCTCCCGAACCTTCAATCGGCGATCTGCCAATACGAAATCATGGATTTTTTTAATGTTTTCCTCCGTAGCAGCTGTTTTCGGTGCACCTGGACGTGGTTCATCAAAAACCGACGTACGGCCACGTGCAAACTCGTTGAACCAATTCTTGACGGTGGCCATCGATGGAGAAGAGTCACCGTACACCGCATCCAAGCGCTCTTTGATTTTGATGCGCGTTTTCCCTTCCAAAAATAGGAATCGAATCACCGAACGATATTGCTCTTTTTCCTTTTTTGTAAAACCGATCGACACGTTCGCTTCCATAAGTTGTCAAATTAAAACAAATGAAGGGATTGGAATGAAAATTTGAAAAAAAGAATTAAAAAAGAATGTGCTACACTGTGGTAAAACTCTTTTGAAACTACAGCGCCCTCTGGCGATGAGGCTAGGTACTTATTGAATGCACCTCGTAGACGGCAAACTAACATCATATTTGTCGGATACATCTGCAGCTGTCTGTGATATTTGCAAGGCAAAACCGTCAGAGATGAACAATTTAGAGGCAATTTCTCAAAGAGAAAAAAACAAGGAAATGTACCAGTATGGTATGTCATCCTTACATGCCTGGATAAGATGCATGGAGTGCTTACTTCATATCGGTAAATATAATTTTATTACTTCATATTTTTTCATGTTTGTAGTTTCCTGTGAGATTATTTTTAAGAGACATTTCTTTTTTTTGCAGCTTATCGTTTGGACTTCAAAAAATGGAGTTGCAGAAGCGACGACAAAGAAAAACTGTCCCTTAGAAAGAGTGCTATACAGCAAGCATTTAAGAGGGAATGCGGTTTACTCATCGACATAGTCAAACAAGGAGTAGGCACAACCAATGATGGCAATACTGCCAGAAGATTTTTCAGGGATGCAGCAACAACAGCCCGCATAACTGGGATTCGTGAAGATTTGAAAGGTTTCACGTGATTCTTCAAACCGTTGTATCTGGAGAGCGCGTGGACCTTTCTAAATTTTCCGAATTTTGTAAAGATACGGCAGAATTGTATGTTACCTGGTATCCCTGGTATTATATGCCTTCCAGTGTACATACATTGTTGGTACATGGGAGTGACATAATAAAGAACTTTGGTGTCATACCTATAGGGAAACTGTCGGAAGAGGCAGCGGAAGCTCGTAATAAAGATTTTAGGAAATATAGAGAGAGTCATTCTAGAAAGGTAAGTAGAACGGCGACAAATGAGGATGTTTTACACAATCTTCTTTTGTCGTCTGATCCAAAGATCACAAGTCTACGGCCTCGATTGGCGAAACAAAATAGAATGGTTCTCTCTCCAAAAGTCAAAGAGCTTCTGCTGAGTTTTCCTTCAGAATCCGATTTAGATTTTATTGATGTAGATAATTTACAAGATAGTGAATAACATTATTGATAGATTGTAAGTTTTTTGATTTTTTTTATTAGTTTGTATGTCATGACTGAAAGGAAATAGTAAATTTGTTGTTGTTTATAGTTAGTTTTAAGTTTTTACCTTTAGTAAAATTGTATTTGCATGTATCTTTACTTACTATTCAGTATTAAATCTAATTTAAAAGATTTTATAAGTTCATTAAATAAACAAATAGAAATGAATAGATCCACATTTTTAAATAATACGTACTTAGTAAATTCAAGCAAATCAGGGACCTTTAAATGTATTGTCGTTAGTCTATAAGTAATTATGTGAATTATTAAGTGCTTTTACTTACTATTCCATATCAATTATAACTTAAAAGAACATCCGAAAATAAAAAATGAAGCTTTTTATTCAAAGTATTTTTTCTTTTTTTTCGATCCATTTATTTAGCAGTGAGTTAGTTGAAAAATATAGTTTCAAAGCGGGATCACACGCCACTTGGCAGAAATTTAATTTAATTTGGTCCGCTCCATACAAAAAAATATCAAAATGCATTTTTCCACCCAAAGGAGCAAGTTTAGGAAAAAAAATATCAGAACAATTATTATTGAGGTTAATGAGCTCTATCGATCCGCATTAAAGAAAAAATTAAAAAAACAAAGTTGATCCCTAAGTCACTAAAATCATCGTTTCGACCCCCTGTGCGCCGTCGCAAACATCCCTGGCGCACTGACAAGCCATGGCAACTCCATCAGTTTTCTGATCGAACTATTAAATTGGACACGAAGGGCCAACGCCCGCGAATGCAACGCAAAAAAAAAATGCAAAAAAAAAACAATATATTATATACGCAAATTAATACACAAAAATAATTATCTACGCAACGTGCAGTTGCGCACGTGTGGCCATGCGAATATAAAACTGAGTCCGGGTATAGCCTGATTCTGAATTTGCCAAAGACATAAACAACAATGACCTCTCGAAATTCAGTATTTTTAGGGTTCCGTACCTCAAGAGAAAAACGGAACCCTTATAGGATCAATTCGTTGTCCGTCTGTCTGAGTGAAATTTATGTTAAATACGTAGGTCTATGGTCCCTTGCAGCTCTAAACAACAATAATAATAACCCCACCGCTGTATCTCTACGTTGACGTCGTGGTGGGGCTTGCGCGAATTCTAGGTCTATGCCGGTAGAGTTTACTTTGCCGGAACAGGTCTAGGGTAAGGAGCCAAACCAAGAGAGATGCAAAAACCGGCAGGTCAGCATGTAGCGAACTGTTGGGCAATAGCGACCCCACGGACCCTATCTCGTGAGAGAAGTGTCGTTCCTCAACTCTGGCTTCTTGCCTTTATTGGCCGGCTGGAGTGAACACTGACGAGGAACAGAGCTCCCACCTCATTCTTGCCTTTATTAGCCGGCTTGAGTGGGGATTCACAAGAGCAAACGTGCTCGGAGGAAGGAAATATTCCAGTAATGCGACGGCGCTGAGTGTTGAATGTCACCTGTGACACTAACTCTGGGCAGTCAAGTCGTCCGTTGAGTATGTCGTACAATAGGCACATGTCTAGGATATTGCGTCTATCCTCGGGATTTAACAAGCCATGTGCTCTGCAGCTGAGTTGATATGGCATTTCGGGTTTTCGGAGACGATAGTTAAGGTGGTTTACGAATATCTTTTGTACTCTTTCCAGTTGGCTAGTGTGTATAGTGTAATATGGTGACCAAATAGGGCTAGCGTACTCGAGTGTACTACGTACATATGAAAAATAAACTGTCTTTAGAGTCTCCGTGTTTTTAAACATTTTGCAAGATCTTAAAACAAATCTTAAATTTTTGAAAGCCTTGGCGCTAACCCTATCTATATGTTCCGAGAATGACAGTTTCTCATGAAAAATAACGCCAAAATCACGAACTATATTGGTCTTGCTTATTATAGTGCCGTTAAAGTTATATGGATAGTAAAAGAAGTGTTTTTTGCGCGTGTAGGTGACAGTTTGGCATTTGTTTACATTGACTGAAATCCTGTTTTTAAGGTAATAATTATGTAGATTATCAAGGTCAGTTTGAAGAGTTTTGCAATCGTCAATACATCTTATCTTGTAGTATATCTTTTTGTCATCAGCATACATATACATAATATATTTGGAATGTTTTATGGCGTCACCTATATCTAATAAATAGGCATTATAGAAAAGGGGCCCTAAATGCGATCCCTGCGGTACACCGCTGGGAATCACTATAAAGTTAGAACGATAGCCGCCCACCACGACTGCTTGTGATCTTTTAAACAAATAAGACTGTACCCATCGTAAAAGGTCGCCGCGAATACCCAAACGGAACAATTTATCGAGCAGAATGACGTGATCCACACGGTCAAACGCTTTTTCGAAATCAGTGTAGATCACGTCAACATGTCCACCACCGTCAACATTAACTCACCTGAAGCTTCCGCAAAAACAGTGTGTAAAAAAGTATTGAATGCTTCGCAGATATCCTGTCTATTAGAGAAATAATTATTATTATTATATGTCAACATTTTAGGGTAACTGGAACCGTCGCGCATAGCTTGTATATAAGTCCAAAAACTTTTTGGTCTTGATTTCAGACTAGCTTCGGTGGTTTGTACATACTTCTCAAAACACATCTGCTGCACCTGGTGCTGTCTAGTTCGCAACATTGGAAATTCATCATAATCTAAAAGGTTACCATATTGCTTCCACTTCGAGTGCGCTTTATTTTTTCTTTTATGATTTTAATTAAAGCGTCACTGTACCATACGGGACATTTACGTGGTCCAGATCCACGAGTAAGAGGGACGTATTCTTGTATTCCATTTTGAATGATGGTGTAAAATTGATTAACGCTTTCATTCATACAGCCCGTGCCGAGTTCCTAACGCCAGTCTATACAATTGAAGTAGTTATTTAACATATCAAAATTGGCTTTGCGATAATTGAATCTAGAAGCTGATAATTCAGTAAACGGAGACAATGCTATATCCAGCACTTCGGCAATAAACACCGGGTGAGGTAAATCCACCTTCGTAATGGGACATGAACATTGATTTATTTGCAGAGGCAGACTATTGAAGGCAAGATCTAAAGTGTTACCTTTGTGGTTATGTATGCTATTATACTGCGTTAACCCTAGGAGGCACAACTTATTGACTAGGCTCATGCCTCTTATATATGGGCCCACTTGGTTGCTAGGTATAAGCCTCGTCTGTTTGACGTTTTCTTTAGCCGTCCCCCGACTAGACGACGCTTGGCTCAAAATATTACCTAAATAAACTGAAAGGGCCCAAATACGTATTATTTTGTTACTTTTTAGATGTTTTTGTTAGTGTCGGGGGTTTTTTAAATTTAAAATTTAACTTTTATTACCTACTTTTAAACTTTATATATTACTAGTAGGTCAGACACGCTGCCATCGATACGTACCTTGCCGAAATCTGCGCCCCTGTCGGTATTTTTCCCAAAGTGAAGGTACTTACAAATTTACCCTCATTTCTCTTTCCTTCTCCATCATCAGACCCTGATCACCATCTAGCTATAACCTATTTATTGAGACCAGTACAATGAGCCCAAACACGATACCTGCGCTGTAAGTTGGTGAGCAAGTTAAATATCAACTAGAGCTTATAATCTTCAAACGACTGAACTGATTTTGACACACACACACACACACACACACACACAAATACACACACAGACAGACAGACACGTCAAACTTATAACACCCCGTCGTTTTTGCGTCCGGGGTTAATAAATGAAAAGAAAAATTTAAATTATACAACAATAGCAGTCAAAGGGTGTGTGGTGAATGGTGGTAAATATGTAGGGGAATGGTGGTGAATGGATGTGAATGTGTAGGTGAACGGTGATGAATGGATGTGTAAATAAACCCCAGTTCTACTGTTATATTATTATATGGGGATAGTTTAACTGTAAGAAAAAAGGATATAATTGAATGTGTCCATTTGATGTTACATCTCAATGAGACAAATAATTGTAAATTTATTTTTTGTGCCTTGCCTTATTCTAAATACTTGTCTGATGAGCAAAATAGGCACATTTTTAATTTAAATATGTTCATTTATAATAGGACCTGTCGTCACAGTGACGCTATTTTATATTTTGATTGTAATCAATTTATTACTGATTACAAACTGACAAATTATGCAATGTATTTGCCACCTAGTTGTAGGAGACATATTGCTAATCTTTTAGCATACAATATACACAGTGACACTGGTACCTGTATTGTACCATCGATTACTGTTAGTAGTGATACTAACACTACTTATGATACGCCTTGTAGTTTAAACTATTAGGTGCGACAAAGGGTAAGCCGCATATGTTGAATGTTGTACATCAAAATATGCAGGGTCTGTCCGGCAAAGAGTTAGAGTTAAGTTTATTTATGGAGAACTATAACGTTCAGATGTTATGTTTAACTGAACACTGGTTGAAAGAACATGAAGTAGTGTTTGTGAATGATGATCATTTTACTGTACAAAGTGCATTTGTAAGGAAAAGTGCTATTCGCGGTGGTTCTTTAATTCTTGTTTCAAACAAGTTGAAATGTAAGCAACGTTTAGATTTAGTTAATCTTTCCATCGAGCGCACTATTGAGTTGTCTTGTGTTGAACTCGAGCGATACGTCATAATTTGCGTTTATCGACCCCCCTCTGGGGATTTTATTTGTTTTGAATCGGTAATGGAGGATTCACTCAATAGATTAAAATCTAGTAATAAAAGTATAATTTTATGTGGAGATTTTAATATTAATATTTTAGATGTTACTCCATTAAGTATTAGGCTTCTGAATTTGTTTAGGTCCTATAATCTACTTAACTTGTTTTTTGAACCTACTAGGATTACGGCATCTTCGTCGACATGTCTTGATAATATATTTAGTAATTGTGATGCCAAAAATAAATTAGTGTTAAGTGACTTAACGTCTGACCACTGTGGTTTACTAGCTAGCTTCCCTGTGCCATTACATAAAAAGCCGTATAAAATAGAATGTAGGCCTTATACAGCTAGTCGTTGCAACAAGTTTAAAAATAATATAGCTCATAGAATTACACCATGTATAGTAGAACACGAGAATCCTAATGAAATCTATGGAGCCCTTTTTGATGTTGTCCGAAAAGAGCACCAATCTATTTTCAAGACCAAAACCATTAACATTAATAGCACCCCCGCTGGCTTTAACCAATGGGCTACTCCGGGTATTTATAAAAGTAGAGCGAGACTATACGAGTTATATGGTTTAAAAAAATACAGGTTTGATACTCCTTTTCTAGAGTATGTCAAAAATTATTCAAAATTATTTAAAAAGATTTGTGTTTTTGCTAAATCTAAATTTTTAAGCGACACAATTAAAAATTCCAATAATAAAATAAAAACCACTTGGAAAATTATTAACAATGAAACTGGTAAGTCGGTTAACCAACAAGAAAAACATCTTGAGCTTATGGTCGACAGCAAATTAGTTAATAAAGCAGCTGACGTAGCTGAGGCATTCAATGAGTTTGTTGCTAACATACCTATAACTACGACTCGCTCCTTAAATTCGTCCCCGTCTAAAGCTGAAAACCTTTTGCATAGTAGTGTGCCTAAATGTAGTCGCTTATTTAGTTTCGAACATGTAACACCTGGTGATGTAGTTAACGTTTTTAACACACTTAAGTCTAAAAACACTGGTGATTACTGGGGTATCTCCATTAAACTATTAAGCAATATAATAAACATTGTAGCCCCTATCTAGCTGTTACTTTTAATAAATGTGTTGATTTAGGAACTTTTCCTGACCTCATGAAGAGTAGTAAAGTCATACCATTATTTAAATCAGGTAATAAAAAAGACGTTGGCAATTTCAGGCCTATTTCTATTTTACCTGCATTTAGCAAAATATTTGAAAAGTTAATACTCAAGCAGTTGCTAAGACATTTTAATTTAAACAGCCTCCTTCATAATGAACAATATGGCTTTACAAAAGGTCGTTCGACTACAGATGCAGGTGTTACACTGCTGAAACACGTATTTAACGCATGGGAGAACTCGCAAAATGCTATTGGAGTTTTCTGTGATCTCTCCAAAGCTTTTGATTGCGTGCAACATGACACACTCTTGCGTAAACTACATCATTACGGTGTCCAAAATGAAGCTCTTAAAGTAATAAGTTCATATTTACATAATAGGTTGCAATGTGTAGATGTTAATGGTGTGAAATCTTCCGAGCTTCTAGTACAGTTAGGTGTACCACAAGGCTCAATACTGGGTCCATTCTTATTCTTAGTATATATTAATGACTTACCATTCTATTTAAAGGGTATCTGTGACGTTGTACTGTTTGCAGATGATACCTCTCTTATTTTTAAAGTAGAAAGGAATAGACAAGATTTTGACGACGTAAACAGTGCACTCTCAATTGTGACGGATTGGTTTACGATAAATAACTTAGTTCTCAATGCTAAGAAAACAAAATGTATAAAGTTCGCTTTACCAAATGTTAGAAATCTAGGACCCAACATCGTCTTGGATAAAGAGGTTCTTGGAACTGTAGACTCGGCAGTTTTTCTGGGCATAACAGTAGATGCCAAACTTCAGTGGGGCCCTCATATATCAAGCCTAGCGGGAAGGCTCAGTTCGGCCGCTTACGCCGTCAGGAAAGTAAGACAATACACTGACGTTAATACAGCTCGGTTAGTATATTTTAGTTATTTTCATAGCGTTATGTCCTACGGTATTCTGCTGTGGGGCAAAGCCGCTGACATTCAAAATATATTTGTTCTTCAAAAACGAGCTGTTCGAGCAATTTACCAGCTAGGTGCCAGAGTTTCTCTGAGAGATTTTTTTAAAGATATTGGTATTCTCACGGTGGCATCACAATTCATCTTCGCCAACATCTTATATATTAGGCAAAATATACACTTATACATCAAAAACAGTGATATTCACAATATTAACACCAGAAATAAGGACAAATTACGTGCTCCATTTCACCGGCTTCACAAGGTTCATAATTCGTTTGTTGGGCTTGGTATTACTTTTTATAACAAGTTACCCTCTTCTTTGCTAGATTTGCCTTTTAATGCGTTTAAAACTAAAGTAAAATCCAAACTTTGTTCAAGGGCATACTATTCTATCAACGACTATTTAAATGATAAGAATTGTTGGTCGCTGTGATTAACTCAAGACAATGTTTATGTTCTTTCTCCAGAATTAGTCTACCTAGTGACAGGTTATATGAGTTCATATAATTGTTTATTTTATTTGACTGTATAAGTCAATTTATTTTAAATTTTATTTTCGTTTATTATTGACATAATCTTCTCATTACAATGTTTTTTGTTGAGTTGTATTGCAATATGTGGTTAGCTAGCGACCTCGATAACTGATTATATTATTCTTACAACCGGCAGCAAGTTCGTCATGCTCCCTTAGTTGTCACTGCTTGCGGTAGCGTCGGGGTCGGGTTACCTCCTTCCCTCTAATATGGCGAGGGGGGTGATGGCTGATTTTTGCGTTATGCTCGTGAACGGGTGCTGCTTGTGGTGACTGGTCGTCTTGCTGACCTTTGTTTTGTTTTGTTATTAGTAATTAATTGTTTATTTATTTTACTTTGATGGTCCTAGTTCATCATTTGTGACTGTTACAGCTATAGCTATATGTAAGCGGGCACGCCTTTTATGCTTGGAGGCTTTTATTTGGGCATTAAGTTCTGTTTACGTTTTTATCTCTGCTTGAGAATTAATAGTTTTCGGTGTTTTGCTTTTCTTTTTTTTTGTTGGTATAGTGGTGTGCTAGCTGACATATGGCTAATAATTTAATGTTTTATGTTCCACGTAATGTAAATTGTGTTGCATACTGTTGTAAAGAATCCATTTTTTTTTCCTCTAATTGAACAGACAGCTGTGCTGCTGGGGAGTTTGTTGACCACTTCTTCTTCCCAGCTAAAGCAAGTAGTATATTATTGGGCATTCTAGACCACTTTCGGCAAATCGCTCGGCGAGTACGCCTCGCTGCCGAAAGTGGTCTAGAACGCCCAATAATCGGTAATCGACTCGACTCGTTCATTTGTTCATTCGTTCGAGTTCTTAGCATTCTGTCCCACAGATCGCTCGGCGAACCGATTTCACCATCGCTTTGAATCTATCAAATTTCTTTAATAGATTTTCAACCTTATCACAATAGTGGATGGTACATGTATGTAGGTTGAATGAAACACTTATGCTAATAAGATTCATTTATTTTTAGTGAGCACAAATTACAATATTATAATTCCGTTGATAAACAATGTATTATTTATCGTAATATGTTGGTGGTTCGGGAAATAAAGCATCAGTCGATATAATAAACTCTTGTAGTTTACGCCATTGTATAGAATTGACGTCGGTCTGGACCTTAATGCGGACCAACGCCTTTTTCCACAGCTCCAACGAGTCGGTGACGCGCGCGTCCTCAGATTTGTATACTTTACAGTCGATGTAGTACTCGCCGTTCGTGCTTGTCGTTCGCCGCTCACTGCCGTTGGCCACTCGGTTCACGAAGTATGACGGGAGAGAAGTGGTTTCGCTGTTCGCTGTTGCCCTCCCGTTGTTATGTTTGCGGCTGATGCCAAATATATCGACGTCAGATTTCGATGTTTTACTGAAACAAACAAATTGATCTCTTGTTAATTCGCACCCAAATTTATTTATAGTTTTAACCTGAATGTGCTTTAAAACAAAATATACAAGAATAAGAGACGAGATATACTACACAACGCTACCATGTCCTATGAATAGTAGACAGCGGATATACATTACAATTAAATACTGTTTATTAGTAAAAACATACTACTTTATATACACAGGAACATAAAAAATCATTGCTATTAATTAAATTCATGTACACATATTAATCTCGAACCGGCATTGAACCCGCGACATCAGCATAGCAGTCGCTTGCATCAAGCGACTGTCATATGCAATTGATTGACAAAACAATGAAGCAAATAAATCGTAAAGTTTACCTTGGATGCGTAAATTTTTGCTTTGTTGACTTCCGTTTCCTAGGGACTGGTAGAGTTGGTTTGCGGTTAGACTTAGAGTCGTGCTCCATCACATCACTTGATAGGTAGGTTTCGTACTCAGAGTCTGACCTGAAATAAATACATAAAGTTAAAAAATGTTTGGTTGACCATGCAGGGTCAGAAGTTTGTGGAGAATGCTGGTTTTTATACTTACATTTTCACTTAATTATTTAGGAATACCAAATAATTAGTTTGAAGAGTCGGTCGGCAGGCACAGTGACTATGTCGTTGAGTCGGTTGGCTGATACAGTGGCAGTGAGCAGCTACTGTCTAACTATCACTGATAAGTACTTGGAGTCTTGAAGATTTCTACTGGCACGCTCGTCGAGTCGATTGTATAGAGCACACCGATAACACACTGATTATAAGTCAGAAACTTACAATAATATCGCTATATTCAGAATATGTACAACTGACCAAATAACTATGTAAAAAACAACTTTTTTCTTGGTCGTATTATACACATACGAAAAATAATTGGCTAGGTGATATTTAAGGAGCATCGACGTTGATTAGTGTTGATGTAGTAAAAGCGCTCAGGGTTGTCACACCGATTACATTAGTTATCGAACATTTTTAATGTGCTCGAGTGCATAAATGTAAACTCGTGGTAACCTTAGGTAAAATAGCTTGGACAAATAAAAGTGTCAACTTACTGGAAAAATAAGTAGGTTGAGCACACGTGTAATTTTTACGCAATATCATATAAAATTATTTGGTTCCAAATTTGATAGGTATTTCAAAGCATTATTGACTAAGACCTCATAACTACTCGTTCTATATCTCGTTCTTTTATCGAGAATAAAATAAATTGTCTATAAAGATTGGTAATTTTTCACAAATTTCATTGAAATAAAAAAAAAATACAAAAATATCGACATTCTGACTTCCAAGGTTTCTTAAAAACGAACGTCGATTAGAAAATTATAAAACACAATTATTTGTTGGTAAGATATAAATTCATTATATTTTCTATTATGTTTTATTAGCATTCTGTCTAGTGGTCACCGATTATCATTCTATTTGTTTAATTTCAGAAATATAATGGTAAACTTAATTTTACCAATCGATGTGATGGTACAATACGAACAGGAAACGAGAGCAAGTCAGACCTAGTCTCGAAAGACTTTTGTCAACGTCGAATCACGAAGTATCTAGGTAAGATATGAAGCCAATACCTATATTTTCTACTTTTATTAGCATTTGTGTCTAGTGGTTACCGATTATCATTATATTGTTTAATTTCAGAAATATAATGGCTAAATTATTTTACCAATTAATGTGATGGTACAATACGAACAGGAAACGAGAGTGAGTCATACCTAGTCTCGAACGACTTTTGCCAACGTCGACGCGTGAAGTATCAACCCAAAAGCAACGTATCTGTATAAGATCCTTAATATTAGTAGTAAGTACGTATTTACTTGAGTTTTATTGAACGACTTTATTATTGTGAATCAAACGATAACAAATAATAATGCCATACTGTACAGTTTGTAATGTGTCTGTAGATAATCGACGGTGGTCAAGTCATTTACGTACTAATGTACATAAAAACAGTAGTACGACCCTTCTGCATGATAACGTTTCAATTATAAACTCTTCGTTTAAAGGTAGAATTTCGAGTTACAGAATCACTGCAACTAACGAACAAACAATTAATTTTCCAGAAATGTTCCTCAATAGTGTAAAGGTATACGTTAAAACTCTAATAGATCAGTTACTAATAAAACATACAACTGTTAAGATTAACTTTGAACTTTTTTCGTATTTCCTTTTATTTAAAAATGATCAGCAGGAATTGAAGTCGTTTGCTACCAAAAACTTTGTTATTCACTTTTATTATAACTTTGATTTTATTTATAAATCAGTAGTCGAGATACTGACAAAGAAAATAGAAGAATTTGAGCATCGAGATAGTGGTTGGACATTTTTAAGTAATTCTCATTTAGAAGTTAACATTAATAAACATCAAACTCTCAGCGGGTCTAGCTTTATACCTTTGCCTAATGCTATAAAAAACAAAAAAGCATGTTTAAATATTCAAAATAGGGATGAAAATTGTTTTTTATGGTGTGTTGTGGCTGCCTTGTACCCCACAACTCAACATCCTAACCGAGTAACGTCTTATCCCCATTTTAAAGATGTTTTAAATATTAGCGATTTAACATTTCCAATCACATTTTCTGATATAGTCGTATTTGAGAAAAATAACCCTGGCTTAAATATTTTTGTTTATGGATTAAAAAATAATAAGACGATTGTTGGACCGTTGTACACAACTACTAATAAGAAATCTAAGAGCATCCATCTCTTATTTTTAGAAAATAATACAAACACTCATTATTGTCTAATTAAAGATTTACCGCGATTAGTTAGAAACCAGATAACCAGACACCACAGTAAATTATATTTTTGCGAGACGTGCTTATTATTTTTTCCTAATTTAAATCAAATTGAAACGCATTCGTGTGGTGGTGTTGTTACAATATTACCCGATGAGGGTTCATTTTTAAAATTCAAAAATTATGAAAGAAAACAAGACGTTCCATTTGTCATATACGCTGATTTCGAAACATTGCTGTATCCGATTTCTTACAACGAGTCCGAAAACGCCAAGACATCAAACTTGCAGCGCCATGTGCCTGCTGCGTTCGCTTACAATATCGTATCATCTACTAATAATACCAACAATGGGTATAGATGTTATCGAGGTACTGATTGTGTTTCCAAATTCATACAATTTTTAACTGACGATCTTAAAGCACTACATACCATTTTAACAAAAAACGAACCTATGTTATTTACTACAAATGATTCTTATGATTTCAGACACGCAGTTGTCTGTCATATATGTGAAAATTTGCTCTTAAGCGATCGGGTAAGGGATCACTGTCATATTTCCGGACGTTATCGTGGTGCAGCACATCGACATTGCAACTTACAAAATAAAGTACCTAAATTTGTGCCAATATTTTTTCATAATTTATCTGGTTATGATTGTCATTTATTTATAAAACAATTAGGTCAAATTCCTGGGCAAATTAGAATTATACCAAAGACAAAGGAAAAATACACAACGTTTACAAAGTTTATTCCTATTGCTAGTAATGAGTATATACAATTAAGATTTTTAGATTCGTTCAACTTTTTAGGCGCAAGTTTAGACAAACTCGCTAAAACTTTACAGTCATCAGATTTCGTTTATCTAAAATCACAATTTCCTGATGAAAGACAATTTAGTTTATTAACAAGGAAAGGCATATATCCTTATGATTACATGTCAGATTGGAAATGTTACGATCAGAAATCGTTACCACCTAAATGTTATTTTCATAATTCTTTAACCAACGAAGATATTAGCGATGACGATTACCATCATGCTCAAACCGTTTGGAATATGTTCAGTATTAACGATTTGGGTGACTATACAGATTTATATTTAAAAACAGATGTGCTTTTATTAACTGATATATTCGAACAATTCCGAAAAACATGTAAACAGCATTATAAACTAGATCCGGCGTTTTACATAACTGCTCCTAGTTTGTCGTTCGACGCAATGTTGCTTAAGACAGGGGTTCAGTTAGAACTCATGTCGGATTTAGCCATGGTTCGAATGATTCAAAGCGGTATACGTGGTGGGTTGTGTATGTGTTCCCATCGATATGCAAAAGCGAATCATAAATATATGCCTGAGTGTAATGCAACAGAACCTCAATCTTTCATAGTATACTTAGACTGTAATAATCTGTATGGGTTTAGCATGTGTCAATATTTACCGTATTCTAGTTTTAGATTTCTCATCCAAAATGAAATAGATCAATTATGTGTAGAGCATGTTGAGGACAACGCTGAATGGGGGTATATATTGGAAGTCGATCTTTTGTATCCTGAACATTTACATAAGTCTCACAATGAGCTGCCGTTTTGTCCTGAAAAATGTATACCGCCTGGAGGTACAACAAAAAAACTGATTGCTAATTTATATAATAAGTATAGGTACGTTATACATTATGTTCATTTAAAAAAGTGTCTTGAGCACGGTTTAATACTTCGTAAGATTCATAGGGTTATTACGTTTAGACAAAGTCCTTACTTAAAACAGTATATAGAACTAAATACACAGTTAAGACAAAACGCTAAAAGTTCCTTCGAACAGGACTTTTTTAAGTTGTTAAACAACAGCGTATTCGGCAAAACATTAGAAAATACTGAAAACCGAGTAAGCGTTCATTTAGTTAATCAATGGAATGACACATTTAATCGAACTAAGAAATTTAAATCCGCTGAGAGACTTATAGCCAACCCCTATTTCCATAGTGTATCTATTCTATCCGAAAATTTAGTTGCAATACAAATGAAACCAGACCAAATTATTCTAGATAAACCAATTTATATCGGTTTCACTGTATTAGAGCTTTCTAAATCACATATGTACAACTACCATTACAATATTATTAAACCTTTTTATGAAGACCGAGTACAGTTGTGTTATACAGATACCGATTCGTTTGTCTACAAAATATATACTGATGATTTTTATACCGATCTCAAGTTGAATTTTTTGCAGTATTTTGATACCAGCAATTATCAAAAACAAAACGTTTTTAATATCCCTCTCAATAACAAAAAAGTTCCGGGGCTATTCAAAGATGAAATGGGTGGACAATATATTTCTGAATTTGTTGGTTTAAGATCAAAACTATATTCTATAAAAACCCCAGATAAAATTGTTAAAAAAGCAAAGGGAGTAAAAGCATGCGTAGTGAGAGATTTAGACATTACGAACTACAAACATATTTTATTTAATGGTGGAGTGATTCGTAAAAAAAATATAATTTTTAAATCTATCAAGCACGAAATTTTTACCCAAAGTATAAATAAAATTGCCTTATCAAACAACGACGACAAACGAGCGATATCTGCAAACAAAATATCAACGCAGGCCTGGGGCCACTCAATTAATTTGAAGCAATTGTAAATAAGGTTAATATGATTAAGTTTAGTGTTAGATTTAAATTAGATAAAATTGTATACTTTAATTTTAATAATTGTTTGAAAATATAAATAAATGTCAACTTATGTATGTATAGTGTATACATAGATATTATACTTAAGTATATTTTTAATAAGTTACTGATTGCAGAAATATAAATAAAATGTGTGACAATGTACTTGTTTTATTTATCAGAAACTTGTTCAAAAACATCATCCTCCTTTTTTAAGTTGGTTAAATAATAGGTAATGAAACCTCGACTCGTTGAAGTTTCTTCATCCAGACTGTAATATGATCACAACATCCGTTTCGACGTTCGTCATTATTTATTTAAATATCAGTTGTAAAATATTATTGAAAGTAAATCTTATCTACATACTCATAAGGTTAACCTTTGTTGCAGCATGTATAAACTCAAACCTCAACAAATAGCAAGCTTGCATTTATAGTGTTATTAACATTTCACTATCGTAAACTAGCATCGCCCTGCGATGTTACCTATGAATTATTATAAATTATAACCTTCGCTCATAATTTAATGGTTAGCAATAATTAATTAAATATTATGTATCAATAGCATCTTTAACAATGTATTGTGCATGTATTATCATGTTCTCACTCTCACTATCACTGTCACTAGTGTTGTTATTGCAAAGATCAACAACTGATATTTTTATCAGTTTTATCCCGCGTCGATGCATGAATTGAATCAGGCATAGCAGTCAGGGTCACTAACCACTAGACCAACAGGCTCGTCGATAAATAAGTTATAATTGTTTATGTAACTGATAAGCTTAATTACATTGTATGTGAATTTAAAAGTTAAATAACTAGAATAATTTGAATTAAAATAGCAATAAGAACATTGAAAAATGAATGAAATGAATGAATGATTGAATGATGTTTAAGTATAGTATATAAGGTATAGTTATTATTATGTATCTGTAGATTATAAGTACATAAGTGTAATTAATGTTTATTAATTATTTTTTTTTTTCTAAACATAATATTTAATTAATTATTGCTAACCATTACATTATGAGCGAAGGTTATAATATATAATAATTCGTAGGTAACATCGCAGAGCGATGCTAGTTTACGATAGTGAAATGTGATATATTGTATGTTAATCCTCGATCACTAATAAATTATCGATGATGTTAATAACACTATAAATGCAAGCTTGCTAGGCTGGCTGGTTCGAGTTTATACATGCTGCAACAAAGCTTAACCTTATGGGTATGTAGATAAGATTTACTTTTAATAATATTTATAAATGCAAGCTTGCTATTTTGTTGATGTTCAAGTTTATACATGCTTCCACAAAGCTTCACCTTTATTCGTATGTGGATAAGATTTACTTTCAACAATATGTGTTATGATCATAATTTGCTACATTTACAATATAATTAAAACCATCAGAGTACATATTTAGGTTATTTATAAAATATTACTCTCACCGAGTAATTGTGTACAATATTATACATAGTTTTTTGGTCTATCAGTGTACGTCATAATCATGTCATCGGTAAGTAAAATATGTATAAATTTAAATTTTAAAACTAATTTAAAATCTTAATGTAGGTACCAAATATTTTCACTGATTAAGATGTTAATCATTTTGTTTCAGATTTGCGACTCAGAAGTTCAGTTCAGCCAGTACGCTCAGAATCCTTACGAAGGACTTTCTGAGATGATTTGCAACGAACCCCCTCACTGCAGTCAAATAACAAAAGAAAAGAAGTCCCGGCGACAACGTCGGGAAAAGCCTTCCCATAAGAAACAACCAACAAAATCTTTCGTGATGAGTAAACTGCATCGACGCGGGATAAAACTGATAAAAATATCAGTTGTTGATCTTTGCAATAACAACACTAGTGACAGTGATAGTGAAAGTGAGAACGTGATAATAAATGCACAATACATTGTTAAAGATGCTATTGATAGTGTTATGGACGATACGGAATCGTTAGTTAAAAAAATTTCAAAAACTTTGATAGACAGTGATTTTTAATTTTATATTTTTTGGGTTTACTGATTGTTAGGTCAGTGGGTAGTCTTAGGGGGCGGAGTATTTTTAATTATATGTGTATAAATTTATGCTGAATCTTTATGGTTATGTAATTCAAGTTATTTTTAATAAACTCTTTTAATTTAACTATTTTTATTGTGGAACAATGTAATTAGACAGGTCAACTAATGAAATAAACACATATTTAAGATTAAATTATTTTTTTATTTAATAAACCTAAAATACATTTTCATTAAAATCCATTTTTTTAATACACAACACATTTTTCGAGCACAATGAAAAAAGATTACTGCAATTTTTCCTCCACAGTACTTGTTATACAACCCAGAGAAACATGTTTTATTTAAAAAAACAACAATAACCTTTTATGTTAGTTACATATTAATTACCATTACCACTCTAAATATTTTTTTAAACATAATACATTTTTAAGTGCACATTGCTTTAAATGATTGTTACAATTTAAATTCGAATCTATATTACAGTATTTTTTATGCAAAATAGATAAATTAGGACACAGACTCTCATCAAGTTCTGATACTTTACAATTTTCACATAGCTCCTTTATCCACTGCACCTTCTCCAAGCCTTTGACAAGAATTTCTTTATTTTGTAAGTATGGAACGATAATACGATGGAATTCCCTATAGTCAACATTTCCCTCATTCCAATAAATGCCTCTGTTTCTTTCTAGCCATTTGACTTGTTTCTGTTCATTGCTTGTTAAGTATCTGAACACGTATGGAGGCTTAACTAAGAAGGTTTGGGTGTAATCACGAGTGGCCAAAGCTAATTCTTTTACTATAAAATTGTTGAAGAGGTCCTTAAAGCCTTGAACGTCTACTATTATAGTTTCAGGATTCATGATATTTTCCTCACGATATTGCTTAACGGTTTATACTCAATTATGCAGTCGTTTAATATAAGGCAGTATGCCGAAGTTTGATCAGGTATAACCGAATCAGCTTCAATTTCCACTCTTACATCCACAACAGGGCCTGCTTTCAAGTTATCTGCTTGCCTGGAGCAGTCAATAACGAAGAGCGGAGCCAAGTCCTTAAATTGTTTTTCGCTTAACAAAGGCTCCGCGCGGCGTCCGTAATATGACTGCTGAAATCTAGTGTATTGCTCGTATAATAAAGCAATTCTGTTATCAGCAAAATTCACATTAAGATTTTCATATGGGAAGTAGTTTGAATTGAGGTACACTTTAACATCACGAATATGACAGTGATCGAACAGAGACATATCAGAGTTTGCATTGTTTTTTCTGTTTGTCTGTAAACCGATAATGACATATCTCGGTTTCTCTATTTGCGATGAAGTTTTAATCGACCAAGTATGTTTCGTTGTTTTAGGTAAAGTGGGATATTCGTACAGATCCCAATTTCTAAAAATCATCTGGAGCGGTCGGTCTTTCTCTAGCAGTTTTAACAAACTAATTTTCTCTTTATCTGACACTTTAACATGCGGTACACGCCAAACAATTTTATTTATCTGAACATCATCTACGACTTCACCGGTATTCAGTTTTACAGCGTTGAGGTTAGTATTGCTTCGTAACAATATCAATTCGTGTCTACTATTTATCACTACTTTCTTAAAATCTTCTGCAAATCCGAGAATGTTACAAAGGGGTATGGAAGCAGAAAAATTACCTCCATTAATATTTTTTATACCATCGATATTCCAACCCCATGCATAAGATATCTTCGATTCACTCTCATTCATAGACACTAATGATTTCATCGTAGTAGTCACACCAGCGTTTTTTATTTTATCAATTTCCACTCCATTTAATTCGTATCTTATATCTTGAAACAAGTAGAGCAGAAAATTATTTGTTAAAGAAACACTACTCGCTTTATCTTTTGAATCTTTTTTGCTAACGATTATAGTTCCTTCCAAATACGAAGTGCTTGCTGACGGTAATATATACAGATCCTGTTGATTAATAGGTATACGGATTTCATCGTTCCTGTTGAAGCTTGTTACGTAGGGTTTGTAAGAATGAAATTCAATTCCCTCAACAGTGTTGTCGTAAATTGGAGCAGATAAAACATCTAAGATATTCATTTTAGCAAACCAATTGCTTTAAGAAATTCCTTATTGTCTCTTGTTAATTTTATTTTTTTCTTAGACCGAGGTCTTATTTGCTTGATCACTTTAGTTGAACTGACGTTCCCAATTTGTTGATGCACATATTTATTGTAGTCAATCATTTTTTCTTCTAAGATGTAAATATAGCTGCACTTCTTCACCACGTAAGTTTAATAATCGATTGTTTATATCTAATAGCCTGATATGTATACAGCTTATGTTGTTTTGGTTGATTGGAAAGTATATGGCGTTTTTCGGAATTTCTATAATTCTATATCCAGGTGGCACATTGAGTGCGAATTCGTGCACAATGTGACTGGGTTTTCCGTTTATGTACGAACCACTTACAATGTCACATTCTATCCTGATCACAGTCGTAGGCAGAATGTTGACTGGTAACTCAGACACATGCCATTTATTGGCTTTTAAAATCTGTTTATTAAACCCTAATAATCTCCTAAATGTTCCTTCTTTAGTAAAATTGATATCTTTGGTACAGTATATCAAAGTTTTTAGAGTATTGTTATTACACTGTACTTTTATTGAACAATCTTTTATTTCCGATTTTAAATAATCGCTGATATCTTGTAATTCATAAGTGCCTTCAGGTATTTCAAGAACTTCATTAGAGCCGTAATATAACTTATTATTCGTTTCGTCAATGTTTGGAATTGAATTAAATGTTGAGAAATGCAATAAGGCACACTCATAAGATCCATAAAGTTGTAATGTATTAGGATAATATGTACATAAATCGGACGAGTTTGCAGTTATCGACAAGGTGAGTGACATGATGAAAATGATTGAAATAAAAGAAATACATAATATTTATACGTATTTATTCCAAAATTTCCGTAGATATTCTAAACATAAGTGTCCACAGTTTACTGTATTAAATTTTTGAAATCTAGTATAGTTATAAAAAACATTACAATTTTTAAAGTACTGCATTAATTCCATCGAAGGTTTCAAATCCCCAAAGCTATCAAAGTATTCACAATAACTGTTTATTTTAGCATAAGCTACCCAATGCGTTCCTTCATTTCGTGAATCGTCTAAGTTAACGATAGCACATTCAATGCGTTTTGGTGTTCTTGGTAACCGATCCTTCATATAGACTCCTCGAAAGTATGGGATGTCACGTGCATGCTCACTGATATCGATATTAGTTAAAGGACGATTAGGCAGCTTTTTATTTAGTTTTTTGAACATTTTATAAACAACCCTTTACCGTTTTTATGAGGCTTGATATACAACCCTTTGCCCAACGCTAAAGCTTCCATGGTCTTATTGTGTCGTTCTGATTCTTGCAAGCTTTTTTGAGCTGTCTTGTATTCGTTTACGGTTTTCGCAATACCAGCTGCACCGCCTGCTAAACTTCCTAAAGCCGATAATCCAGCGAAAATTGGAATTAAAGGTAAGACTCCTCCTGTCTTTGGTATTGGTATAACTCGTGGAGTGCGAATCTTCTGAATGTCTGGAAATATCTTTTTTGCAGCGGAGTAAGCAATGTTGATTAATGTTTTACTATTTTTAGGTTTCAGTTTCTTAATTTTTGACTTAATTTTTGACACAAAAGCATTGAATGTTTTAATGCCAGCACCCGACTTTAGTTTGGCTTTCATTACTTTACTCACTATCCATGAGCTAAGCTTTTCACCTTTCCCTGCATCTTTTGATTTTAGTCTTTGTTTAGCCATGTTCAAAAGTTGTAAATCCGCTTTGTGACGATTAGATAATTCTGTGTGATTTGCATATGCAATGTCGTGATGCATACAAGCTTCGTCTAGTTTATTCACACCTCGATCGTCTCGCAACAATCGCTTCTCAAGTTTTGTACCCGGTCCGCAATAGTTATAACCAGGCAAATGAAGTTCGAACGGTAGATTATTAATCACACTATTAACTAGTCCACCGCCTTGCATAGTCAAAAGTGTAATGAATGAAAAAAATCCTTACAAACACGGTTATATATTCATAATCCTAATCCATAATTGCATCTTTATCAATCCAACTGTTTTCTTCGTTGCTTAAGCCAAGCCATTTCACGTAAACTTTCTTTCCTTTCCTTCTAAGAACCTTTTCTATCAAATAGACATCTGGATAGCTAGTTTTTTGAAGTTCTTGTTCGTAGAAACATCCTTTAATGGTTTGCTTTCGATGATCTTCTAAATGATATGTTACTGGTATGGTTTTATTAATCTTTTTTACAGTAAATATTTCAGTTGTCCAATTAGGAGTGTAACCTTTATCAAAAATATGTTTGTATTTACTGATCCGAACATTTTCACCTACTTTGAACTTAGGTTGACATCGGCGTGATGTAAGTTTCTGAGTTTTTTGAATATTTTCTCTTATCTTTGACTCGTTCAACTTATTTACCTCGAATGGTTTAAATTTGATTGTACGATGTTTTGTACTATTATAGGTTTTTAGAATAACTTCTAATGGTAAACCTAACCATTTGTAATTCCCAAAGAGACTAAAGTACTTATACAATTTATTTTTAATCGTTTTAATAACCCGTTCTACAATCGAAGCTTTCTTGGTAGAATACGAAGAGTAGTGGTTAATATTGTAGCTCTTCATAAGCTTTTGGAATGTTACGTTATAGAATTCTGTCCCAGAATCTGTTTGTAAATGATCAGGTTTTCGATTACTCGTAGTTAGTATTCGCTCAAATGCACGAGTAACATCAAGTTTACATTTGGATTTTAGTGGTTCTGTCCAGGTATACTTTGAGAAACAATCAATTACCACTAAAATATAATTATATCCTTTATTAAACTTTTTTAGATTTTGCATATCTACCAGATCAGCTTGCCATAAGTCATCAATGCCTTTTAAAATAACTGAACGTCTAACAAAGTTTCTTCGTGCCGCTTTGTGAAGTTCATTAACAATTTGTTGCTTTGCCATCACGGAGTTTTTTCAAGTAATTTTTGGACTTCTGCTTTGTTATAAAACTTATCTTCCAACTGAACTAAAACTTCAGGTATCTTCGCTTTTAAAGTGGCTTGGACTGTTATTTTTACATCTTTTATGATTTGAGCACGCAACAATCCAGTCACTCTATTCTCTTCCTTTATTATCTGATCGTACAATCGATCGACGTAATCTTTGTTTACAGCATCATCTATGTCTACAGGAGATCTAATTCCTCTTAATCTAGATTTTTTCAAATCAAAATCACCACTTTCAGATTTTAGCAATGCATTTTCATTGAACTCTAATAATTCAGAGAAACGCATTCTCTTATGAATATGGTGTCCAAATTTATCTACATTCATATTTAAGGTGTATTATATTTAAAGGTTGATAATAAAATGAACGGTTTAAAATTTATACCAATTATTTATTACTTAATAATTTTACTTTCACGCAGTTCTTCAATAATAGATATAATTTCGTTGTCTAATCCTGTGTTACCAGCGCCTCGAGATGCAATTAATAATTTTAACCTATCCACAAGTTCATTAGGATCATCCCAATATACAAAATCTATATTTTTTTTCCACATTTTTGTCAAGGGTAGCCCTTTCCCCTTTGCTTGACTGTTTTGAATAGTATTCGGCTGTTTGAAAAGAGGTTTTATAACTTGCAAATATTTTTGTCCCTTATTACTTTTTATTGGTTTGTTCGAATCAAAGTCTCGACGATGTGCGTTTGTGGCAATCAACATCATTTTATAATTCTGCATATCAGACTCTGTAACTGTGCTTAAATCTACGTCCTTTTTCAATAATAATTGTTTCAGTCCTGGAGTACTTCGATATTTCCGTCCAGTAATGGTGATGTAATCATCGCTGATCGTTATAACAGCAGAACCTAACATCAATTGTCCTCGCTCCACTCGAACACCAAATGGAATATCTGTTAGTGCTTCCGCAGATACTGACCAGGATGATGTATTACGCTCTTGATTATTGTCTCCTAATGATTGGTACGACTCATCACTGTCGGTATCACATTCATTTTCTTCTACATTACTATCTTCTTCGTTATTAGAACTGTCTTTCTGTAAAGTATTGTTTTTAAACGAAACTTTTGTTTCTTCAACTTCTTTAGATCGCAAGAGGTCAGTTTGCTTATTGGTGTCAGCTAAAAAATTTAGAGACTCTGTTACAGGTCTAAAAACTGATTCCAATGCTTGCTTATTTTCAGTCTCCAAATGTCGCATCTTTCGTACCTTTTTCTTTACAGCTTCTGCAGCATCAACAATTTGCCTTTTCAGTGATTTTTCCATTACTACGATTTTACGGACTATAATAGTTATCGATGAAGAGTTGACCAAGGAATAATGATATCATGTAAGTACCATATCTTAAATATTTGTATTTCTAATCAAAGACTACAAAAGTGTCAAATTTATTTCTATAGCATCCGTTATTTTTGTTGCAATCTTTATTAATTACAACATAATTGAAGGGCTCACTCCATATTTTAGAACACATTTCACGAAATTCAAGCCATGTCATATCAGTGTTAACATGTTCTTCATAAACATGCTTCAAGTTAATATCATCTTGTTTGAATAATATAATTAAGTTAGCATTATCTCTTACTAACTGTTTAGGGATTTTGCTATATGTTTGATTGAGGTAAAAACAGTCGATGTGTTTGTGCCTTCCCATTGCGAAATAATCACGCATGTTAGTTTGATTCTCGCAAGCAACGTCATCAAATATAATCACAGAGTTGGGTTTTGCGTCCTGAACGCTTATAACTTCCTCATTCCCTTGATATTTCTGGAATGAGATAATTGGTACCTGTTGTAAAACTCTTTCTAAAAAAATGTACTTTGGTTGGTGTAAGGTTTTTGAATAGACATAAACATTTTGAAACCGTAAACCATTTTCATGTATAAGAAGTCCAATAAGTAAATTTGTTTTTCCACAATTCGATGGTCCGCCAATGATACATCTTACTGAATTAGGTAATAATTCTCCATGACGAGATCTAGTTTTACAAAAATCATCGCAAATAGTGCTTACATGCAGTGATTGTGGTTGTTTTACAAATTTCATGATTACTGTTGTCAACAAACTGATTAACAATGAGTGCATGTGTTTATTACAACATTATTTATAAACTGAAACAGTAACAAATTTCGCGTACGAGCGATCTGTGGGACAGAATGCTAAGAACTCGAACGAATGAACAAATGAACTAGTCGAGTCGATTACCGATTATTGGGCGTTCTAGACCACTTTCGGCAGCGAGGCGTACTCGCCGAGCGATTTGCCGAAAGTGGTCTAGAATGCCCAATAATATACTACTAAAGCACTAGGAAGTGGTGAAGGGTGGGCGTTTTGGGGGACTGTCTTATGTAATTTTGACGTTCGAAAAGTGCTGATTCTCAGCCTAGTTTGAATAAATGACTTTTGATTTTGATTTTGATTTTGTGAATGTGTAGGTGAATGGTGGTGAATGTGTAAGTGACTGGAGGCAGTGGCGTGCATTGGTTCTCCACAGAGGGTAGGCCATGCATACTGACACCAAAACAAAAACTAATTCGCGCAACATCACAGCGCGGCTCTACATACAAGAACTCACCACATTATTCAAGGTTTAAAAAACGATTTTCTAACGATGCAAACAGAAGAAAGATTCGGCCACCTCAAATATCATAACCAAGTGGGTGGGTGATAATTACAGAACACGTCACTTGCAAGATATCCGAAGTCATGAATTATCATATTTTTGGATTAATTCTCGTAATTCGAGCACACATCTACCTTTAGACACAACTTGAATCTTATCATTAAACGACAAGTGCAACTAATCTAACCTAACCAACACATTATCGGCGCAAACTTCACAACAGAACCATTCTTAGGTAAATAAACAAATAATAACACAACACATAATCTTTACACTACTTTACGTTTCAAAACCAATTACTTATAACTTAATAAGATCTAAAACAGCAAAACATTCAAGATCACATATAAATTACGTGTCACTGTCACATGAAACAAACACTACCAATTAAAATTGTATCACTGTCATACCGTGTTCTTCCACAAAAGGGACTATCATATTTTGCCGGATAACACTGACACACTGGACTGTGTTGCCGAAACTTATTTTCCTAACTCCCCACAAACCAAGCGAAATTTCCCAAATATGAGAAGAAAAATAAAAAATTATGAAGTTTTTAATTACTTTTATAGGGCTTTTGCTATTCCTAAAAATTTATATTTTTTTGGAAGGTATAAATTCAACAATACCACCCTTTTTTTTAATTGTCTCTAGTAGTCTGGTAGTCATGAAGGAAACTTCCCCGCAATTCGGGGAATTGTCCAAAAATTGGGAACCCTGGTCTTCAATATTTTTCATTCATTAAATCTTCACTTTACACACAACCAATGAGGACCAAGCTCCTGCCGCCGGAGTTACGCCCCTAATTTAAACCATTTCTATTATGTGCCGTTCATACACACGAAAATATACACGAGTGTGCGTAAATTCATGAACGAAATGTAGGCGAAACGAATCCTTGCCTCGCGTACGTAAGCTCCGTCGAACCGTGAGTCACGTGGCGTCTGCGACAAGTTGCTATAAGAGTTTTAACAGGAGTTTAACTTTTTTTGTAATATTTTGTGTTATTGTATTACATAGTCAAAATAAATGCATTTGGTAGTTGAGTTGGCGTTGTTGGTAGGGTAGGCTAGGCCTAATTGCCTCTATGGACGGCACGCCCCTGACTGGAGGTGAATGGTGGTGAATGTGTAGGTGACTGGAGGTGAATGGTAGTGAATGTGTAGGTGAATGATGGTGAATGGATGTGAATGTGTAGATGATTGGAGGTGAATGGTGGTGAATGTGTAGGTGACTGGAGGTGAAAGTGTACGTGAATGGTGGTGAATGTGTAGGTGACTGAAGGTGAATGTGTACGTGAATGGTGGTAAATGTGTAGGTGATTGGTGGTAAATGTGTAGGTGATTGGAGGTGAATGTGTAAGTGATTGGAGGTGAATGTGTAGGTGATTGGAGGTGAATGTGTAGGTGATTGGAGGTGAATGTGTAGGTGAATGGTGGTGAAAACAATCAAGCTTCCTCAACGCAATAGAAAAATACGGTCATTTATGCGACATATTTTGATACTTGCAAATAAATAAAAACCTATAATACTTCCCTTTTTTTTTTTTTTTTGGGTGGGAAATCATCAAATAACTTCTCCCGCTCTGGGCGGAGCGGGAGGGCGTGTCAGACTCTTACTGACTAAAACCCACCCGTATTCCTTCTTGTTGCCTGTGTTGCGGGGGCCTCGGTGACCCATAAGTACCTTCCCGCGACCCCGGCAGGCATCGGCCCTAGTGGACCCCTACTATGTGCTGACGACATCTCTTTGAGGCGCGCGTGGAATACAACGCGCCGACGACCCGGGCCTGGTCCTTACCGGACGGTGAGCTACCCATTGCTCACCGTCCGCAAGCCCGCGCCTACGGTGGCCGGAAATCCGCCCGGGATTCCCGACGCCCTGGGCGTCTCCTGCGGCGGCTATGGGCGAGAGGGCGCGACACGTGCCTTTCCCTCAACCGTCCCGCCTCCTCCTTCGCGAGCATTACTGCTTCGCAGAAGGAGGTGACGGCTGCCCATGCCCTCTCGCTCCGTACCATGGCCTGAACCAGGGCCGGACGCGAGAGGTCTCTGCCGCCGATCGCCTCCACGAGGACACGGCGGTGCTCTGCCCAAGCCGGGCAGACCTCCACCGTATGCTCCACCGTGTCCTCCGGGCGATCCACACAGTGGTGACACCCGGACGTTTCCTCCCGCCTTATCCGACACAGGAACCTCCCGAAGCTGCCGTGTCCGGTGAGGACCTGCGTCAGGCGGAAGGTGAGGACGCCGTGGCGCCTCTCCAGCCACTCCTCAAAGAGGGGACTTATCGCCGAAATCGTGGCGTGCCCAGCACTGGGTTGCGACAACCGTAAAGGTACTTCCCTTATTTATTTATTTATTTATTTATTTATTATTCATTTATTTCGGACAGAATCCATATATGTGTTAGTAAAACGTATGGTTGAAAAACATTGTGAAATTGAATTATTAAAAAAAGTAACCGTGGAGATTCTTGCCGGGTACAGAGGAAACGACCCCGGGCATGTGACTTCTGACGTTTCATAAGTGCCCGTGTAGGTTTATGTGAAATAAAATATTTTGATTTTTACTTAACAAAGGTTGGAACAAGGCTATGGCTATAGGCAATGATGATGATGAAAACTACTGACTTCTGCAGAAGTGTATGCAGCCGGCGCATGTTCCCGGGCACGAGCTGCCTCACGTCGGCCGCGGCCACGAGCGCGGCCAGGCGCACGCCCACGTCGCCCGCCTGCGCCACCGCCTCGCACAGCGCGGACACCGCCTTGAGCGCTGCGTCCGCGAAGTCGCGAGTCCACAAAGCCACCTGTCATAGCGTTTTATTGGCATTATAATCTATAGAATTTTGGTATAGCAGGTGGGGACAAACAAAGGTTACACCATATTTCAGATTATTGGTTTGTCCGGCCTGCGATACCAAAATTCTATAGATTATTATTTCAAGCTCTTGCATTCTGTACGCTGACGATACTACTCTTAGCATTAAACTCACCGATGGTAATATCGTCAATTACGTAAAAGAAATTAACGACACACTAAACAAAATAATTGAATGGCTTAAAGACAACAATTTACATGTAAATATAAGTAAAACGAAACTAATACAATTCCAAGCTTTTAATAGCACACGTCACCAATTGGAAATAAAATATGCAGATAATGCTGTAGAAGAGGTTGAAAGTGCGACTTTCTTGGGTATAACATTGGACAAATATTGTAACTGGAAAGTGCATATAGAAAAACTATGCGCTAAGGTACAAAGATTTGTTTTTGCTTTAAATAGAATAACTCGCGTGGCTGGTATCAGCGCAGCACTTAATGCGTATCATGGTTACGTAGCATCAATTCTTGGATACGGCATAATTATATGGGGAAATTCTGTTGATACTATTAAAGCGTTCCGAGCCCGAATGTATTCGTTCAATGACTAAAGCACAACCATTACAAAGCTGTGTCCCAATCTTTAAAAAGCTCAAAATATTACCACTCCCATCTTTATATATATTTGAACTGTGTATCTTTGTACGTAAAAACATAGCTTTATTTCAAGTATATAATGATGTTTTTGTAAGAAAAAGCAGAAATACTTATAAAATTTGTGCACCTCAACAAAGAATTCAACTATTTTCTAATAATGTTTACTGCATGGCAATTCAAATATATAATAAATTACCTAATGCATTTAAGATTCTTAACTTTATGACATTTAAAAAGAAATTATTTAACTTCCTATTACAAAAGTGTTACTACTCAACGACTGAGTTTTTAAATGAAAGATTTGATTCTAAATTTAAATTAGATGACTACTGACATTTGTGCGAATTGAATAGAATTTTATTATTTATTTGATATTGTATATCTTTTTTATTATTTTTATTATTGTATTTCATTCTTGACATTATGATTACTAATAACTCCTGAGCGTGCATGTAACGGTAATTATTTTTTCCCTTTTTCTTGACATTTGTTTATTTGTTAATGTTTAATTTTGACATTGTCTTCTAATCCTTATCATTTAAATTATTTTCAATATTTGTACGCTGGAAACAGCAGAATATTATGGACATCATATTATAATTTGTAACACCTTGTAAAACAATATTCTGACAAATAAATTATTATTATTATTTCGTTTATTTATTTTTTTACATATAAAATATATTTTTAAATATTTCTTGAAAAAAGGTATAAAAAAAAAACATTTAAAAATATAAAAAATAGTGGTCCGCCGGTGTCGGGAGCAGAGTCCAAGCTACCGGTGGTTAGGACTCCAGAGACAGGAACCTCCTCACAATGCGGGCCGTATCGAGGAGTACTGCCTTCTGAATCAGGCCCTTGATCCAGCCGCCTAACGAGAGCCTCGAGAGATGATGGTTGAGACTTTCAGCCATCAGGCCATTGGCCGTAACGACAATCGGCACAATGACAGCCGAGTCAACATTCCACATGTCAACAACCTCGTGTGCTAAGTCGAGATATTTTATTTGCTTCTCTTTCTCAGCTTTCACGAGGTTTTCGTCATGTGGAATGGTAACATCGACTATCATTGCGCGGCGCGCTAATCGATCTATCACCACTATATCAGGCTTATTGGCGACAATAGTCCTGTCAGTAATGATAGACCGATCCCAGTACAACGTGACATGGTCATTTTCGAGGACTGGGTCGGGCGCATACTTGTAATACGGTACCTCAGAGTTCACAAGTTTATATTTCAAAGCAAGTTGCTGGTGAATAATCCTAGCCACTTGGTTATGTCTGTGCAAGTACTCGCCGTTAGCCAGACGAGAACAACCAGAGATAATATGTCTGATAGACTCACCCGGACGGTGGCATGCCCGACACACGTCAACCGTCCCGTCCTTCATAATATGTCTCCGGTAGTTATTCGTCAAGATAACTTCGTCCATAATTGCACAGACGAAACCTTCAGTTTCCCCGAAAAGGTCCCCAAAGCGTAGCCAGGATACGGACGCTAAAAAATCTACATCGGGCTCATGAAGAGCCCGATAGAAGCGCCCGTGTAGCTCCTTGTTTTGCCATATCTCCTTGCGGTCATCCGTTGTAAGTATTACAGGTTTGCACCAGTTCTCTTTAGCCATGGAAAGTGGGGTGAGCCCTTTGTCCACTGCGACCACATCACGGTGCATACCCACTTCGGTTTTCAAAAAATATTCCCTGAGACTGCATATCTCGCGGTTGTGGAGGGTCTTCGCATTTAAAAAGCCTCGACCCCCGCACTTCCGCGGGATGTACAGTCTCATCACCGATGATCGTGGGTGATGCATCCGGTTTGCGGTCAACAGTTGTAACGTTATACGTTGATTATATCTATAATTATTAACTATTTGCAAACCTACTTAATGAATAGTTTACGCTTGCAACTGATATATAAATAACTAAACATTCCAATCAGTTTTATAAAATATTGTGGCGAGCTTCGCGCACGAAACTGGTTTGTTGGTAGGCGTCTCCCCTCTCCATGCGCGTCGTTAAAGTTCGCGCACTTCCAGCGGTCCGTGGAACAATCTCGACCGGCGGCTTGACCTGACACTACGGAGCAGAGTGACCGTGTCTAGCGATCTATTAATTGTACCTGCCACTACCATCTTTACGCAACGAACAACATTTTGAAAAGTTACAAAGTTCAAACGTGTGTGCTACATCTATTAAAATTAAATAATATTTAATTCAGTGTAACCCCAAATCGGGTGAGTGTTGCAAAACTTATAATAACTAGTTTTAAGTATTCGCTGCATGACTTGCTAAAAATATACGCTGTTTGCTATAATCAGCTTCATGTCATTCGAATTGCCGATGTGTTTTTTACGTTAGTGTATTGGTTGTGATCGTCATTTTAAACACTACCTTAACTTTGTGATTTTACCGAGTGACAGTAACATAGGTGTAACGGATCATAACAGTTACTTTTTAAATAATTATCTTCTTCCTTTAAATGTATTCTTTGTTTTGATTAGTAGGAGGTGGTTATGTATCCGTAAATTCTGATATAAAATTTTGTTATATTTTTTCTCACCTACCCTACATCACTAGTTATCATTTTTCTGCTAGTCATTCATCATGCTTTTAAAATTGTACCACGCTGATTAGACTGCTTCATCTGGATAGCTAATTGATGCTAGAACGCCGCTTTCCACCGTAGATTCCACGTTCAACGGTTGTCAGGATGTTGCAGTCAGTAGCATGAATTCGGTCATTTTCTAAAATGTCCAATTCCGGAAATTCCAGGGTTCTTCCGTACCGGAGTTTTTTGGTACCGTCGCTGCGAGGGCTGAGGCTGGTCGACCCTACAAGCTGCCTTAACCGCCGTTGGAAGACCAACCTACCTACTTGGCTGCCACCAGTCACCTACGTTCTGGGAACTACCAGGATAGTGGTTTTTCTTTAGGCGGGCTAGAACTTCACACGCGCTCGATATCGGGAACTCACGTTAACATATTTAAATATTAAATATTTTGTAATCATATTTATATACTTTTAATTAAACAGATGTACCTTGCTTCCAACAATATGTTGTTTTTTTCTACCTGCAAGGCAACAACGTTACAGTGGCGCCCATACTAGTGGTAGATATCGAGCCGTGTTTAGTTCTCTTCTGCTAGGCATTTTTTTAGTTTCTTGGTGTTGGCTTTCTATGTCAGTAGTGTTAGTGTTTATAACTTGATTACAGGCTGTCAAAGGTGAAATTTTTCTATTCTATCGTATCAAATCTTGAAATATTTTAAATTTAAAAACTGTTAAAAAATAAAATACTACCCACATTTTTTTATTATATTCACGTTTGTTAGCCTGAGTACCTGATTTTGTTATGTTACTGTGTTAACATTTATTTTATTTTTTTTTTGTTTTGTGAATTTTGCAACACACACCTCTCGGGTAACTTGTCGTATATTTTCTTAAATTTACAAAAATGTCCTATCCCATAAAATTTTTATCATTACAAAAGGCAGAATTGGAATATGAAGTAGCAGTTCGTGGTGGTGTATGTGCCGATTCTGTAAACGAGCTGCGGAAACAAATTGTTAAATTGATTCCTATCCTACCCTCTGAGGATATTTTAGAATCACATTTAGATCCTAAAGATGACTTAAAAGCGGTCAAAGAGTCCCTGTTAAAGTCTCATAATAACATAATTACCCTTAAATCTAAATTTGAAAAGAATTTGTTCACACGCACCGAAATCTTATTGCACCACGTATATCATAGACTTAATCGAATTAATTACTCAACCAGTGACGTAGCGGAGGTCTATAAAATTTGCTTGTCCAATTTCAATACTCAATACAAAGATATGACCTTACTTAGGCCACAAACTGCTTTGTCTACTCAGGCTCAGGTATCTACTCAAACGGAACCGGTTCCTGAAACAAACCTAGTGAATGTCCCTGTCAGTTGCGAGCGTAGGCTGTTTTCAGAAATAAGCAAACTGAAATACTCCGGAAAAACTTGCGTCCGTGCATTTATTCAGAAGGTGGAAGAGTTTATTTTGAGCAGAGCTATACCTCGTGAACAAATGTTCTCTTTGGCTTTCGAGATATTCACGGACGATGCTCTTCATTGGTTCAGATGTGTTAAAGATCAGGCTAGTACCTGGGATGACATTGTTTCTTTGCTTAGGCAAGATTTTAGCCAAAGTGACTTCGACTACAAATTTTTATCGGAAATAAGATCACGCACTCAGGGTGAACTAGAAAATATAACTATTTACATTTCTATTATGCGTGGCATGTTTTCCCGTTTGGATAGAAAGTTGCCAGAAGAAGATCAATTAGATATATTGTTGCACAACATTCGACCTTGCTATGCAAGTACGCTCGCATCATCTGCGGATATAACCGATATAAGTAGTTTACAAAAATTATGTAGGAGCTACGAAAACATACAAACTAAACTTAAACAGTATCGCGAACCGCCTAAAGATAGTGCAGAAACCTTGGCTCCAGAATTCGCATATAAAAACCAGCCTAGCAATAGTAATTCTAGTAATTATAAAAATACTAATTCTAATTATAAATCTAACTACTCTAAAAATACTTTTGAAAATAATAACTACAAAACTAAAAATACTAGTGATACTAATTCAAATTTACACGTCAATGAAATGGCTCATGTATCTCAGGAAAAGAACAAAAATGTATACTGTCCTAGATGTAGATCTAAATCACATTCACTGGGTTCATGTAAACAACCACACTTTCTTATTTGCTTTAAATGCGGAAAGAAAGATGTCAAGTTTCCAGAATGTCCTAATTGTCACTCTAACGCAACAAAAAACTAAGCGGTGAGGGTTGCGGAAACAGTAATAGCACCAATTTCGATAAGAATGACTGGGATAATTGGCTCAAAACTGTCTCAAAATTTTGCTCTTGCTATACTGTTTCTTCAATCCGTAATAATAGTATGGACTACACACGGCCTTATGTTCCAATAAGTATTGGCAGTAAACCTGTTATTGGGTTACTAGACACAGGTTCTGCAGTGACTATAATGGGAAATGACTTCCATAAGAGTTTTATTCCATCTAATTACCAATGGAACATATGTCAATCTACGACATTTGTTGCAGCGGGTGGGCAGAAACTTTCATCTTTAGGATTTATTTCATTACCATTCACTTTAGAAAATCAAACACATAATTTAAATGTCCACATTATTCCGGAAATAAAAAATTCATTAATCTTAGGCATGGACTTTTGGCGTAAATTCGGTTTGTTCCCTAGTCACTTAAACACTGTTCTCTTTTTAAATCCATCAGACGCTCAGTTAGCTGAACTGAAGTCTGATTGCTCAGAACACCTACAGTCGTATGATCATTTATCACAAGACCAGAGGATTACAGCAGATAATATCATATCGCAGTTCCGTGAAATATCATACGAAGTACAAGGTCTTGGTCGTACTTCTCTAATAACGCATACCATTGACACTGGAGAAGCTGCCCCCATTCGTCAAAGGTATTATAGAATGTCTCCAGAGAAGCAACGCATATTAGTGGAGCAACTAGATGAGATGCTGGGAGATGATGTAGTTGAACCTGCTGAGAGCCCATGGTCATCACCAGTACTACTCACACCTAAAAAAACTGGTGAGCTTAGATTTTGCTTAGACAGTAGAAAATTAAACGCCGTCACAAAAAAAGATGCGTATAATTTGCCTTACATCTCTGAGATCCTTGATAATTTACGCGACGCTAAATATTTAACCAGTTTAGATCTATCTAAAAGCTTTTGGCAAATATTGATCAGTGAGCAGGACAGATGCAAGACCGCGTTTTACATACCAACCCGTGGCACTTACCAGTTCAAATCTATGCCATTTGGTCTTACTAATGCACCAGCCACACAACAACGTTTAGTTGACATTTTGTTCTATGGACTCAAATTCTGGTCCATCGCGTTTTTGTATTTGTCGACGATATTATAATAGTGTCTTCTACTTTTGAGCAGCATATTTCTCTACTGCTTCTTGTTTTAAAAAAACTAAAATCTGCTAACTTAACTATAAATTATAAAAAGAGTCAATTTTTCCGAGACAAACTAAAATATTTGGGTTATGTAGTCGATGCTAACGGTTTACATGCTGACCCAGAAAAAATTGATGCAATTAAAAATTATCCTACCCCCGCTAATAGAAAAGAAGTTCGTCGATTCTTGGGCGCAGCTTCTTGGTATCGAAGGTTTATACCAAATTTTAGTTCTTTGGCTTCACCATTGAACAAACTAACCTCACAAAGCAAAAAAGCACCATCGTTTGTATGGTCTAAGGAAGTTGACATAGCTTTTAATAAATTGAAAGAATGCTTAGTTTCTGCTTCGGTACTCTCGTGTCCCGATTATTCAAAACCATTCGAAATTCACACCGATGCGAGTGACTACGGTATTGGTGGTGTGTTGACCCAAAATATTAATGGTGAGGAGAGAGTCATAGCCTACATGAGCAAGTCATTGTCCAATCAAGAACGCAACTATAGTGCTACCGAGCGTGAAGCTCTTGCTGTTCTAATAGCGGTTGAGCATTGGCGCTGTTATGTGGAAAATGGCCAAAAATTTGTTGTCTACACGGACCATTCTGCCCTTAAATGGTTTTTAAAACTAAATAACCCTACAGGTCGATTAGCTCGATGGGGTGTACGACTATCTGCGTATAATTTTGAAATAAGACACCGCCGTGGATCTGAAAACGTAGTTCCAGATTTTCTATCACGTTCTGTACCTATTACCGCTGTTGATAGTCTTCCTATTAATACGCAAACTACTGACGCGTGGTATCTCAACATTTATAATGGTTGCCAGTCTTCTCCTACCTCGTTTCCTAACTATTTAATAAAAAACGGAAAACTGTATAAGTATATGAAAACTATGTGTCCGTTGCGTAGAGAATTTGAATGGAAGGAGGTAGTACCTGCGGAATACCGTAGTACTGCATTGGAAAAGCACCATTCCGAACCTTCTGCAGGGCACTTGGGTGTCTTTAAGACGTATAGACGGCTCGCTTTATGTTATTACTGGCCAGGCATGCACGCGGATGTTCAGAAATTTATTTCAGCTTGCGATGCGTGCATAGCTCATAAGCATCAAAACCATGCCCCTTTAGGCAAAATGGGTGAGCCTAAAGTATGTTCTAGGCCATTCCAAACTATTAGTGTAGATCTAGTCGGACCTCTGCCTCCATCAAGAAAACAAAATTGCTACATATTCGTGATTACGTGCTGTTTTAGTAAATATTGCCTTTTATTTCCAATTAAGCGGGCAACCGCGGAAATTATTACTAGAATCCTTGAGGAGAACGTAATTCTCGTACATGGGATACCCTCTACTATTATACTTGATAACGGAAAACAGTTTGTTAGCGCTACTCTCAAAAGACTGATTACCAAATACAAAATTCCCAATTTACATTTTACTCCAAAATACTCACCTCACATCAACACAGTTGAACGTTATAACAAAACTATTATGACTGCCATTTCTACATTTATTGTAGACGATCAACGTGTCTGGGATCTACTAGTACCAAAGATTCAGTTTGCAGTAAATAGTTCTGTAAACGAAGCAACGGGCTATACTCCGTCATTTCTTGTATACGGACGTGAACTGGTTACTTGTGGTTCACAGCATGTCGACTCGGAAAACGATGAAGACATTGTTTTTGTACCTCGCGATTCGTATGCAGAAAACCTAGGCTATTTATCTTCTATCTTTAACAAGGTGCAAGCAGCGCTTCTCCAGGCACATGCTAGAAACTGCCAGTCTTACAATTTACGTAGGAAAACTGCAGAGTTTAATATAGGTGATGTTGTATGGAAGAGAACTTTCTATCAAAGTGACAAAGATAAATATTTCAATAAGAAGTTGGCTCCTAAATTTATTAAGTGTCAAGTTATTGGAAAAAAATCTCCATTAGTATACGAATTGGCGGATACGTCTGGAAAACCTATCGGGAAATGGCATATTAAAGATATCAAGTTAACTAATTACAAAGACTAAAGCGAAAACTAAATACTTAACTAAACGAGGAAAGTTAATACAAATCGATGATTGCAACTATCTAGCTAACTATGTACATTCATACTGTTGTTAAAACAAATTTAATATATTGTAATCAATTACCAACCCTAACGTACGTATTGCTAAAACCATCTACCAACACATAACCAAATACTAACTGCTATATTATTATTTATTTAAATTCTAGGTATATTCTTACCATATACAAAGACTATTTATAGAATGACGGTCTATCACATCATTAAATTCTGTAGTACTAATTATACTATCGGTCCTACAACCATAGTAAGAAAGCGATCATGGTTCAACCCCATGAATTTCTTTTCCCTATACCAATGGCTCTACACCATAGGTATTCTACAAAGTTTTGTATAGAATATTATCAGTATGGGATTGGTTATGTGTGGACTGCTCTGTACTTACAATGTTACTGCAAAAATTGCATTTGATTCTCGGGAGTGTTTTGTGCAGTATTTAAACCAAGACCCTCTGAATGATAGCATGCGGTAACACATGAGCTAAAGTGTTGCTGCCGATCAAACGATGAAAGAAAAAAAAAAAGAATGATGAATGTTAGGGATAGGAATGAATGAGTAACGTTAATCAGATGACTTCAGAAGCAGTAGCAGTGGATTTTACTTAGGAAAAATCCTACGCTAAAAAGGGGGATACTGTAACGTTATACGTTGATTATATCTATAATTATTAACTATTTGCAAACCTACTTAATGAATAGTTTACGCTTGCAACTGATATATAAATAACTAAACATTCCAATCAGTTTTATAAAATATTGTGGCGAGCTTCGCGCACGAAACTGGTTTGTTGGTAGGCGTCTCCCCTCTCCATGCGCGTCGTTAAAGTTCGCGCACTTCCAGCGGTCCGTGGAACAATCTCGACCGGCGGCTTGACCTGACACTACGGAGCAGAGTGACCGTGTCTAGCGATCTATTAATTGTACCTGCCACTACCATCTTTACGCAACGAACAACATTTTGAAAAGTTACAAAGTTCAAACGTGTGTGCTACATCTATTAAAATTAAATAATATTTAATTCAGTGTAACCCCAAATCGGGTGAGTGTTGCAAAACTTATAATAACTAGTTTTAAGTATTCGCTGCATGACTTGCTAAAAATATACGCTGTTTGCTATAATCAGCTTCATGTCATTCGAATTGCCGATGTGTTTTTTACGTTAGTGTATTGGTTGTGATCGTCATTTTAAACACTACCTTAACTTTGTGATTTTACCGAGTGACAGTAACATAGGTGTAACGGATCATAACAGTTACTTTTTAAATAATTATCTTCTTCCTTTAAATGTATTCTTTGTTTTGATTAGTAGGAGGTGGTTATGTATCCGTAAATTCTGATATAAAATTTTGTTATATTTTTTCTCACCTACCCTACATCACTAGTTATCATTTTTCTGCTAGTCATTCATCATGCTTTTAAAATTGTACCACGCTGATTAGACTGCTTCATCTGGATAGCTAATTGATGCTAGAACGCCGCTTTCCACCGTAGATTCCACGTTCAACGGTTGTCAGGATGTTGCAGTCAGTAGCATGAATTCGGTCATTTTCTAAAATGTCCAATTCCGGAAATTCCAGGGTTCTTCCGTACCGGAGTTTTTTGGTACCGTCGCTGCGAGGGCTGAGGCTGGTCGACCCTACAAGCTGCCTTAACCGCCGTTGGAAGACCAACCTACCTACTTGGCTGCCACCAGTCACCTACGTTCTGGGAACTACCAGGATAGTGGTTTTTCTTTAGGCGGGCTAGAACTTCACACGCGCTCGATATCGGGAACTCACGTTAACATATTTAAATATTAAATATTTTGTAATCATATTTATATACTTTTAATTAAACAGATGTACCTTGCTTCCAACAATATGTTGTTTTTTTCTACCTGCAAGGCAACAACGTTACACAGTGTACGGACCCTCCTATCCAGGGCGTCGAGTTCGGTCTGAGTCCATTTGAGTATGCCGAAAGAGTACATCAAAACCGGCATGACCCAACCGTTGAAGGCACGCACCTTGTTTCCGCCTGAAAGAGGACTAATCAATACCTTCTTCAGATGGCCAAAAAAGCGCTCCTTCAATGATTGCTTCATGTCAGTAACGTTGATGCCTAACGCTTCCGACATACCCAAATACTTATAGCTTTCGGGTGAGGAGAGGGATCTAAGGTGTATGGAATCCGAAAGTTGAATTCCCTCGGATTCCATTATCTCCCCTCGCTTTACATGCATGACTGCACATTTGTCCACACCAAACTCCATTCTGATGGCGCTACTGAAAGTTTCAGTTACCTTCAGTAGCTCCATCAGTTGCAATTTGTTGGGGGCAAAGATTTTCAAGTCATCCATGTAGAGGAGGTGAGATATGACCTGACCACCTCTCCTCAACCGATAGCCTAGACCTGAATCCTCCAGCAGCGTGCTTAGAGGATTCAGGGCTAAGCAGAACCAAAGTGGACTTAAACTGTCACCCTGAAATATTCCCCGTTTAATCCATACAGGCTCATCATTCCCCTGGATCTGTCGACACCCTGGATAGCGAAGGACTGTCCTCCATTGCCCCATACACGATTCAAGGAAGGTGCGTAGAGTTGTATCTATTTTGTAGAACTCCAGCACCCTCATGAGCCATGTATGTGGCACCGAGTCGTAGGCCTTCTTATAATCTATCCAGCAAGTCGACAGATCCTTGCGGAATCGACGAACCTGTTGGCTAATGGCCATGTCGATGAGAAGTAGCTCCTTAGTGCCACGGGACCCGTTCCTACATCCATTTTGAGAGGCTGACATAATCGAATTACTGTCAATGTGTGTGTTAATTTTCGCTCTCAAAATGGATGTAAGAAGTTTATAGACCGTCGATAAACACGTGATCGGTCTATAATTCTTGGGTTCCGCGGGACTACCTGACTTATGGAGCAGGTGGGTAATGCCTGTCGTCAGAAACTGTGGTAGCGACCCAGACTCTAAGGATGACTGGAACTGAGATGCCAGGCAAGTGTGTGAACTAGTTAGCCATTTCAGCCAAAAGTTGTGCAGTCCGTCCGGTCCTGGTGATTTCCAATTCGGTAACGGACAGACCGCTCTAGCTATATCTGATGGCGTGATAATGACTACTTCCATTTCTGGTATAGTTTCACACACTCGCTCGACATCCCGCATCCAGTCAGCCTCAGCATGGCAGACAGGTACCGACCAGATGCTGCGCCAGAACGCAGTCGTGGTGGCATCATCGGGGCGGCACACGTCTGTCTCGTTTTGTTCAGGTCGCTCCCAAGCTCTATATACCCACCTCTCATCGCTCTGGAACATGCGATTTTGCGTGTATCGATCAACCCGCCGCTTATACCGCCGAATACGGCTCGCCCATGCACAAACTTTCTGCTTCAGGAAGTCGATGCGCTCCGTGACACGAGACATGTATTCTCGAGGGCTGATTCCAGTCCCCGAGAATGCCCGCCTTACAAAGCGCATCACTCGTGGTCGTGTATTTCCCTCCCTGAAGCAGTATAGTTTGCCTATGAGTACCCTGGCCCCATCAATACGACGCTCGATCCTGCATTGCCAGGCTGGTACGGCTGGTTTTGGTCGCGTAGCTCCGTCACAGTTTGGGAACTTCACGTTCGCTAAACGACATGCCGCAACAGCCGCGCAATATAATCCTATATTGCGCGGCTGTTGCGGCATGTCGTTTAGCGAGTGTGTATCAACGAGATCCTCGCTGCTCTCGAAGAAATCCTTAAGCAGTGAGTCCAGGATACATACCAGCGCCCTATTTTTCTTGTGCATGGGCAGGCGTGGTAGTCGGGGTCTAAGTTCGGTCGGAGTGGACCTATACTCGCGAAACGCATCCTCCAGTGCGCTTCTCAATCGGAAGTTGCACTGGCTACTTACTGTGGCAACCCTATCATCCTCCTCTTCAACATCGTGATTGGACCGCGGCGGGATTGCATTAATGATTGGTGCATGTGTCGCGGTTTGTGCCGGAGTTGAGACGATATGGTTGCTCAGTACCTCTGAGCGCAGCCTATCAAGTGCGGCATCGTCCAACCTGTGATTGCGTTGGATGACTCGCACCTGATCCGATAGTCGTTGGGCTGAGACGTTGACGGTTGGCTCTAGTTTCTGGAACAGAGACAGCATCCTAACACGGTACGCAGTGAGGTTGGTTCCCCCCTCTGTAGACCCGTAATATGCGCGCATGACGTTCTCGTTCATAGACTGAGTCCATCTCATGCGCTGCACACAACCACCGGCAGCGGGGACCCGGCTTGGAGCCAGTTGGCCCCTAAGTCCCAAGCTCTTCGGTGGCCGGCCTCTCCCCTGCCGACGTACAGGTGTTGGCGACGTCGGCGGGGAAAAATACTCGTCGCTCGAGCTCGACGCAACTACCGCGGCCGGTGTCGTCACAGCACTCACAGTGGGGCTGGGTACCGGCGGCGGCGAGGCTGAGCTGAGCGAAGAGTCCGGAGGTGGTGGGCTTGCTCGTGCAGCAGATCTCGTCAACATATTTTAAATTTGATTTTCTTATTCATCATTTTTGTTTTTTCGGAGATGACATGACAGATGTCACCGTCCTCTGATTCGGTATTATTGTAATAAATTTCATTGATTTTGCTGTTGTTGTTGTTGTATTTTTTATTATATTGCGATCATGACTTTCAGGCTTGTTTTGGGTTTCTCAAACAAAAAAAAAAACTGCGTCTAAAATTAATAAAAATATGGAAATTGTGAAAACAAATTTTTGACGTTCTGTTGACGTGAGTGTTGCTAGTTTATTATTATTATCTTTTATTGAATTTTTTATCTTATAAAATACATTTTTAAATATTTCTTAGAAAAAATATTAAAAAACATTTAAAAATATATAAAATAGTGGTCCGCCGGTATCGGGAGCAGGGTCCAAGCTACCGGTGGTTAGGGCTCCAGAGACAGGAACCTCCTCACGATGCGAGCCGTATCGAGGAGTACTGCCTTCTGAATCAGGCCCTTAATCCAGCCGTCTAACGCAAGCCTCGAGAGATGATGGTTGAGGCTTCTGGCCATCAGGCCATTGGCCGTAACGACAATCGGCACAATGACAGCCGAGTTCACATTCCACATGTCAACAACCTCGTGTGCTAAGTCGAGATATTTTATTTGTTTCTCTTTCTCAGCTTTCACGAGGTTATCGTCATGCGGAATGGTAACATCGATTATCATTGCGCGGCGCGCTAATCGATCTATCACCACTATATCAGGCTTATTGGCGACAATAGTCCTGTCAGTAATGATAGACCGATCCCAGTACAACGTGACATGGTCATTTTCGAGAACTGGGTCGGGCACATACTTGTAATACGGTACCTCAGAGTTCACAAATTTATATTTCAAAGCAAGTTGCTGGTGAATAATCCTAGCTACTTGGTTATGTCTGTGCAAGTACTCGCCGTTAGCCAGACGAGAACAACCAGAGATAATATGTCTGATAGACTCACCCGGACGGTGGCATGCCCGACACACGTCAACCGTCCCGTCCTTCATAATATGTCTCCGGTAGTTATTCGTCAAGATAACTTCGTCCATAATTGCACAGACAAAACCTTCAGTTTCCCCGAAAACGTCCCCAAAACGTAGCCAGGACACGGACGCTAAGAAATCTACATCGGGCTCATGAAGAGCCCGATAGAAGCGCCCGTGTAGCTCCTTGCTTTGCCATATCTCCTTGCGATCATCGGTAGTAAGTACTACAGGTTTGCACCAGTTCTCTTTAGCCATGGAAAGTGGGGTGAGCCCCTTGTCCACTGCGACCACATCACGGTGCATACCCACTTCGGTTTTCAAAAAATATTCCCTGAGACTGCATATCTCGCGGTTGTGGAGGGTCTTCGCGTTTAAAAAGCCTCGACCCCCGCACTTCCGCGGGATGTACAGTCTCATCACCGATGATCGTGGGTGATGCATCCGGTTTGCGGTCAACTGTGTACGGACCCTCCTATCCAGGGCGTCTAGTTCGGTCTGAGTCCATTTGAGTATGCCGAAAGAGTACGTCAAAACCGGCATGACCCAACTGTTGAAGGCGCGCACCTTGTTACCGCCTGAAAGAAGACTAATCAATACCTTCTTCAGGCGGCCAAAAAAGCGCTCCTTCAACGATTGCTTCATGTCAGTAACGTTGATGCCTAACGCTTCCGACATTCCCAAATACTTATAGCTTTCGGGTGAGGAGAGGGATCTAAGGTGTATGGAATCCGAAAGTTGAATTCCCTCGGATTCCATTATCTCCCCTCGCTTCACATGCATGACTGCACATTTGTCCACACCAAACTCCATTCTGATGGCGCTACTGAAAGTTTCAGTTACCTTCAGTAGCTTCATCAGTTGCAATTTGTTGGGGGCAAAGATTTTCAAGTCATCCATGTAGAGGAGGTGAGATATGATCTGACCACCTCTCCTCAACCGATAGCCTAGACCTGAATCCTCCAGCTGCATGCTTAGAGGATTCAGGGCTAAGCAGAACCAAAGTGGACTTAAACTGTCGCCCTGAAATATTCCCCGTTTAATCCATACAGGCTCATCATTCCCCTGGATCTGTCGACACCCCGGATAGCGAAGGACTGTCCTCCATTGCCCCATACACGATTCAAGGAAGGTGCGTAGAGTCGTATCTATTTTGTACAACTCCAGCACCCTCATGAGCCATGTATGTGGCACCGAGTCGTAGGCCTTCTTATAATCTATCCAGCAAGTCGACAGATCCTTGCGGGATCGACGGACCTGTTGGCTAATGGCCATGTCGATGAGAAGTAGCTCCTTAGTGCCACGAGACCCGTTCCTACATCCATTTTGAGAGGCAGACATAATGGAATTACTGTCAATGTGTGTGTTAATTTTCGCTCTCAAAATGGATGTAAGAAGTTTATAGACCGTCGACAAACACGTGATCGGTCTATAATTCTTGGGTTCCGCGGGACTACCTGACTTATGGAGCAGGTGGGTAATGCCTGTCGTCATAAATTGCGGTAGTGACCCAGACTCTAAGGATGACTGGAACTGAGATGCCAGGCAAGTGTGTGAACTAGTTAGCCATTTCAGCCAAAAGTTGTGCAGTCCGTCCGGTCCCGGTGATTTCCAATTCGGTAACGGACGGACCGCTCTAGCTATATCTGATGGCGTGATAATGACTACTTCCATTTCTGGTATAGTTTCACACACTCGCTCGACATCCCGCATCCAGTCAGCCTCAACATGGCAGACAGGTACCGACCAGATGCTTCGCCAGAACGCAGTTGTGGTGGCATCATCCGGGCGGCACACGTCTGTCACGTTTTGTTTAGGTCGCTCCCAAGCTCTATATACCCACCTCTCATCGCTCTGGAACATGCGATTTTGCGTGTATCGATCAACCCGCCGCTTATACCGCCGAATACGGCTCGCCCATGCACAAACTTTCTGCTTCAGGAAGTCGATGCGCTCTGTGATATGAGACATGTATTCTCGAGGGCTGATTCCAGTCCCCGAGAATGCCCGTCTTACAAAGCGCATCACACGTGGTCGTGTATTGCCCTCCCTGAAGCAGTATAGTTTGCCGATGAGTACCCTGGCCTTATCAATACGACGCTCAATCCTGCACTGCCAGGCTGGTACGGCTGGTTTTGGTCGAGTAGCTCCGTCAGAGTTTGGAAACTTGACATTCGCTAAACGACATGCCGCAACAGCCGCGCAATACAGGATCGAGTGTGTATCAACGAGATCCTCGCTGCTCTCGAAAAAAACCTTAAGCTGCGAGTCCAAGGCACACATCAGTGCCCTATTTTTCTTGTGCATGGGTAGGCGTGGTAGTCGGGGTCTAAGTTCGGTTGGAGTGGACCTATACTCGCGAAACGCATCCTCCAGTGCGCTCCTCAATCGGACGTTGCACTGGCTGCTTACTGTGGCAGCCCTATCATCCTCTTCTTCAACACCGTGATTGGACCGCGGCGGGATTACATCAATAATTGGGGTATGTACCGCGGTTTGTGCCGGAGTCGAGATGATATAGTTGCTCAGTACCTCTGAACGCAGCCTATCAAGTGTGGCATCGTCCAACCTACGATTGCGTTGGATGACCCGCACCTGATCCGACAATCGTTGGGCCGAGACGTTGACGGTTGGTTCTAGTTCCTGAAACAGAGACAGCATCCTAACACGGTACGCAGTGAGGTTAGTTCCCCCCTCTGTAGACCCATAATATGCGCGCATGACGTTCTCGTTCATGGACTGAGTCCATCTCATGCGCTGCACACAACCACCGGCAGCGGGGACCCGGCTCGGGGCCGGATGGCCCCTAAGTCCCAAGCTCTTCGGTGGCCGGTCTCTCCCCTGCCGACGTACAGGTGTTGGCGACGTCGGCGGGGAAAAATACTCGTCGCTCGAGCTCGACGCAACTACCGCGGCCGGTGTAATCACTGCGCTCACAGTGGGGCTGGATACCGGCGGCGGCGAGGCGGAGCTGAGCGAAGAGTCCGGAGGTGGTGGGCGTGCTCGTTTCGAAGCTGCTCTAGTCAACATTCTTTCAATTTCTTATCCGTATTCATGCTATTTTATCGCGAGGTGACATCTGTCATGTCACCATCCATTCTGTAGTTTTTGATTAAAGTGTATATGTTATGGTTCATTTTGCTATTTTTTAATTTATGTCGTGATTATTTTGGTTCAAGGCTTGTTGTAGGGATTGGAAGTTGGAATGAAATAAAATAAAAAAACAGCTTCTAAAATTACTGATGTTTAAATAATATGAACCGAATTTCTTGACGTGTTGACGTTGGTGTTGCCAGCTTATTATTATTATTATTATTTAAGCTTTTTTAGTTTTATTATATATATATGGAATTGAACCATTACTAGCTATTATTTGATATCAATATTGTTGTAATTTATTTTAAAAAACCTTCCCCTCATTTTTTTGTATTTGCAGATGTAAATATTATATAGCCTATGTCACTCTCACAATTAAGACGAATCTAACGACACCTCTTATGTTAAAATCCATCAAGCCGTTTAGGCTACAGAGCGTGCCAAAGAAATAGACATACCTACATACTCTCGAAAAACATTACCGCTGTAGCAATTTAAAAATAAGATTAAGTGCTCTGTTAATTTTCTTGTGAATTAGTCGTTGGAGTGGCATAATAAATAAATATCACGCTACTTGTGATAGGCCTAGTGAGACAGAATTTAAAAGTTTTTTCTTTACATTTGTAAATAAAAAATCTTTTACAACTTTTTAACTTTATAGTGCTTTTTTGGAAGTCGGCGTATTTTTTATTGAAAGTTTTTTTATTTTTCTCTTATAGTTATGGTACCTACCTACTCCACATAAAATTGTTCAGCAAGTAGATGCGATGTTGTCGTGACTGACCTGGAACAGTCGCCACTCATCGGCTCCCTCCACCAGTTTCTGCGCACGCTTGGCGTTGGTCGAGATGATCTCGCGCGCGTGTTGTAGATGCACCTGTTGCCGCTCCATGCGCTCGCGAGACGTCTCCAACTCCTGCTCCGTTTCATTTCTGATGACATAATATTTTCTTAGAAAATGCTATTGCCATAGCCATAAACTTGTCACGAAAAACAAAAAAGAATTTTCAAAATCGGACGGAGTAATCGGCGAACATACATAAAAAAATGTATAAACATCCGAATTGAGAACCTCCTCCTTTTTGGCAGTCGGTTAAAAAATAACATGTAGCCATTTATCTTCATAGAAAATTACATTTAAGAATGGACACTTCGATTCAGTTCTCATTTCTTAGTCATTTTCTTTTAAAAATGTCTACTTTGACCTAATTGAAATAAATAATGTGACTTTCGCAGACTAAGACTAAACAGAAACATGGAACAAACCAGTGGACCCGTCTTATGAGCCACCTGCCACGGAAAGGGGCCATTAATTACGTGAGGCGTTTAGGTCTACCTAAACGCCCTCCGCCCTCGGTCCTCTAGGGCCGAGCCGAATCTCACCCAATCTCACGTGAGGAGAATCGCTCGGAAATCGGAAAATAAAATACGTGATATTTTATCACGTATTTTATTTTCCCGCAAGATAGTAAAATTGCGAGAAAACTGGGTAATTTTTATAAAAAATAATTAATAAATTATGCTTTAAAAAAAAAAAAATTGGTTGCCTGTAAAGTCGGTTTACGGACGATAATTTTATGTGATAACGAGAGAGAGAGATACGTCACAAGCCGAACGCTTAGGCCGATCGTGCCTCTCTATCGCTAGTTCCGCGCTCTCGCTTGCACGCTCGGCTGAGGCGGAACATGGCACTTTTTCGTGCGTGCAGCCGGCGTTCATCGATTTATACGACGATATCACATCAGTAAATCCAACGCAATCAAGGACAGAATAACATATTTACACAAAGATATGCATTTAGAAAAATCTCACGGTAGATTTGGAGGGGTCGAGTCAAATCTCAACAAGGGGTGGGTCGGTTTTCCTCTGTCTATGTGTAACCCAAAACAAAAATAAAATGTTCACAAACTTCCTAGCATCGAGCTGCTTGTTCTTCTCGGCGATGAGCGTCAGGCGCGCGTCGGCGTCGCGGTTGTAGCGCTCCAGGCGCGCGCCGCTCGCCTGCAGCGCTTGTAGCTCCGCGCGCAGCTCGTAGAACTGGTTCCTTAAACTGTTCAACTCTTCTATTTCAGGCGCTAAGAATATAAAAAAATGCTTAATGAGATTTCATATTTACTTGGAGAAACTAACGCTCTTTTAGCAACCGTTTAGATAAAACAGAAGTACTGTTTTTTTTTAAGGACCAGGCTGTACAATTTCATCGGTTACTAATTATGAAAAAATATTTATTTCTGTAAGTTGATATTTTTAGACGCTATTACACGTATTTTTTTTTGGTCTGTATGATCCTTGAGAAGAAATGCCGATACAAACTCAGAAGTCATGATCTTTTTTATAGTCAGGACGTTAGAATGTATAAATAGTAAGCGTACAGTGTTCGCTGAGCGGCGTGATGTGGTGTATGAAGTGCTGGTGCGCGGCGTGCACGACGCGCAGCGTGGCCTCCAGCGCCGACACGTCGCGCTCGCGCCGCCCGATGTCCGCGTCCAGCGCCGCGCCGCGCTCGCGCAGCTCGGCGCGCTCGGCCGCGAACTGTACGTGTGCGTACGAGTACACCCCTTACACCGTGTTAACACCAAACGTAACGCCCATCACAATCAGTAGTCAGTCCGCGGCTGACGTTATTTTTTTATAAATTTTGAACGTAACGCTCACAGTCGGCGGCTGACTATACGTTTGGTGTAAACGCGGCCTAATTAGTAGGGCAATATTTGACGTGGAAGCGCGTCCGTGGGCTCGGTTTGGTTGGGCACGACCGCGGTTTGGGTGCTTGCTTCGGCATTATTTCTTGCGAAGCGAGCTTTACATATCTATATATATAAAAATGAATCCCTATTTCTCTTGGTCACGGCATCACGCGTGAACGGCTGGACCGATTTCGGTAATTATTTTTTTGTTGTGTTTGCTATTGTCAGAAGAAGTTACCCATAAACGAGCATTAGGCCCTTTCCGCCTACCAATACTGTTCGATACAGAACTTCAGTTAACCAACGAAGTTAAGTACCTCGGGGTTATTTTAGACAGTAAGTTAAACTGGAGTAGTGACTTAGACAACAAACTAAACAGGGTTTGCAACACCTTTTGGCAGTGCAACAAAATGATAGGTAAGAAGTGGGGCCTATCCCCCAAAATAATACAATGGCTGTACACGGCGGTAATTCGCTCCATGATCACCTACGGGGCTGTGGTCTGGTGGCCCCGCACCAAGCTAGTCACAGCCTCAAAACTACAACGCATGCAAAGACTTGTCTGCATGGCGACCACGGGCTGCCTGAGGACAACTCCGACTGCAGCAGTCGAGGCCATGCCGGGACTGCCACCGCTCCACCTGTTTATACAGCAGGAAGCGACGATGGCGGCTGTACGCCTAAATGCACTGAATCTCTGGGGCAAGAGAGACACACTACATACCGCGCTGCTTGAAGGACTCAATAAAGAGTTCCCCATTACGAAAGCAATAAATGACCAGGTACCCAAACAATTTATCTTTGATAAAAAATACATTATCCAACTTCACGAGGATCGCCGATGCGAGGGGTTGCGCCCTGCAGAGTTGCGCATCTTCACAGATGGATCCAAAACAGGTAGTGGCACAGGTGCTGGAATCTTCTCGGAGGACTTCAACATACGCATAGCCAGAAAATTGGGGGTCCATAACACAGTTTTCCAGGCCTAGTGCATAGGGATTTCTCTGGCCGCCTCAGCCATCATGGCCAGGGAAGTTAAGGATATTCGATCCGCATACTCTCAGACAGCATGGCTGCCCTGCAAGCGCTAAGCAGTCACACAGTTGACTCTGGGCTAATATACGAATGCCACCAGCGCCTCAACCAGGTGGGTAGCCTCAACAACATAACCATTCAATGGATTAAATGACACAGCGGTTCGCTAGGCAACGATGCAACCGATGAACTTGCCAGAAGGGGGTCGAGCATGGCACCAGTGGCACCTAAACCCATCATGCCACTCCCCTTCGGGTACTTACGCACTCTGGTAAGGAAACGCACCAGAGATAAACATCTCAAACTATGGTCGGACCAAGGTGAGTGCAGGCAGGCCAAGGAAGCACTCCCTACAATTAATGGGCGCCTCACGAAACGGGTTCTCCGACTAACTAAACTACAGGTGCGCACTGTTACAGCAGCTATAACAGGCCACGGGTCATTTAACAAACACGTCTTTGTCATTGGAGACACAGCCAGTCCGCTGTGCAGGGCCTGCATGAAGGACGACGAGACAGCATCACATGTGCTACTAAGCTGCCCGGTGGTCGCCACATACAGAGCAAAGTACTTCGGTAACCCAGGTACCCTCCGAGAGATTGTCAGTAACATCAAGGCGTTGCTGGCCTTCCTTGAGAAGCTGGGGTGGATCGAATAATTGATTTCCCACCCGTACGCAAAATACGCGCATTGACGTGGAGTTGCGGACTTCAACCCGTTTTACCTATTACCTATTATTGTCAGAAAAAAATAAAAAATACTCCATGCGGGCGAAGCCGCGGGAAAGTTCTAGTTATGTTATATAAATGAAAGTTTGAAATAGAAAATATAACTTCACCTGCAACATACATAATTATTATACAGTACCCAGGAGAGAAATGTATTATGTTACTAATAGGATTAATTACCTTGATTTTGAAGAAAGTCACGGTGAGCTGCTGCCCAGAATCATCTTTACCCAGCGATTCAATGAATATTTCGTATCTGAAATCATAGATTTAAAATATCAAATACCAAGTCCCGTAGTTTTAGATGAAATAAAGAATGGAGAAATTGTCGATTTTAATTCAATTTACGAGCCGAATTTAATAAAAATTGGTATGCTGGTCGCTAGTAATGGCAATTAATGCGATTTCGAACAAATTTCATTAACATGTTAATTCGTGAGTCTTAGCATGCTAATTGCTTGCTTACCGCTTGACGTAAGTTGACGTAATTTTAGTAGGCAAGTCTTTAATCACGTCTAAACTTGTATGGAGTAGTGACAGGCGCTGATTAATTTGACAGGACTAAACTATAATTTATCTTCTGTCCTTTTCTTAATGAAATAGAAAGAAAAAGATGCACTGAACTTAAATTTAGGTTAGTTTGTGAACAAGGGAATCGGCACCATTGTCACGTTCAAGTCCGTTTATTTACACTAAAATATTTATAAACAAAACTTAAAATTATTATTTACACTTTTATACATGCCACTTTTCACTACTGTTTACTACCTCCTATTATTTACAGGTAGGTATTGAGTTCACACTATTATCTATTTAAGTACAATATTAAGGCTTCTACATACTGGCGCGACTTGTCGCGCGACGCTACGCGACGTGACACAAAGACACCGCGTGTAGCTGTAGCGCTACAAGCGGTGCCTTTGTGTCGCGACGCGTCGCGCGACAAGTCGCGCCAGTATGTAGGAGCCTTTATGCACAAAACGAAAGAATGTAATTACTGTATAACGAATACGTAAACCAAACTCTCACTATCACTTGCCAAAACGTACTGAACGAACACAAAACGACGCGCGCCACGCGCGTACCACGCAAATATATTATTAAACAATCACGCATTCATTCAATCAATACACGACTCTAAGTACGAGCAAATCAAAGACAATAAGGTAATAATTTCTAAACATCATTCTTCGCACCATCCATAATTTAAATACATTAAACAAGCACAAGCATTCATTCAATATATAACCTTAAGTACCTACGCACAAATCAAAGATAATGAGATTTGCTTAACCCATTATTCGCAAGTTCGCAACACCTGCTGATAAATTTCACTCGCGAACAAGGTCACTGTCACGTGAAACCGATATATTTAGTATTCCCGACTTCCCGTGGGTGCGACGGAGAGCGCACGCTACCGCTGCGTGCGCCGACGCTCTGACGAGTCTGACGTATGGTAGTATAAAAAAGTACGAAAATTCATTTCGCATTTCACAGAATTTCGCAACTACATTTAATTAGCTACTTCGCATGCTAACAATGAATGGAAAACTAATTAATGCTAATTAATCCATCACTACTGGTCGTTCTGTATCCGCATTATTTCATCACAAAACATACTCGTATTTATAGTAGGATAGATGTTGTCTGCCTCGTTAGGTCTAGTGGTCGCAAGCGCTACTGCTGAGCATGAGATCCTGGGTTCGGTTCCCGGGTTGGGCAAAGTGTTACTGGGTATTTTCACCTGGAATTGCTCAGTAACAGCTCGGAGTCTGGAATTTTGCCCGGTTGTTAGCATTAGGCTCGCCCCCTATTACTTGGGACTTAAACATAACCGGCGAATTGTGGGTGTACTATAGGTACACCTCTGCCTAACCCTTCGGGGAATACCGGCGTTAAATATGTTAAATGCCGTTTGACTCGTTCAAATCCAGAAAGGTGACGTACAGGAAAGGAGGTGTGACATATCCAGTGAAGGAACTTCAAACTCACTGTGTCCGAGGTGGGTCTATCACCAATTTGGCCAAATTAATCTATATCTATATACGAGCAGGCTTAGCATGACGCTTTTACATAAGGGTTACTGAGGCCCCTGGCAACACAGACAACGGAAGGGACACGGGTGGGTTTTAGTCAGTAAGAGTCTGACACACGCTCCCGCTCTGGGCGGAGCGGGAGAAGTTATTTGATGATATCCCACCCAAAAAAAAAAGGCATGACGCTTTCTATTTCTACTCTACTGTAGAATAGAAATCGCTAGTCTACATTTCTCGGTAGAAAACTCTCAACTATCAACACGGAGACGTCATTTTAGTGTACTCTTCCGTCGACAAATCTACGGTTCTCGTGCTAAGCCTGCTGGGTAGTATATATTAAAGTCGCTTTTCGTGTCTATCTGTATGAGCGCGTTGTACTTCTAAACTACGCAACGGATTTTGATGCGGCTTCACTTAGATAATGCATTCCTTCCTTCCTACCTTTTGATAAGTTGATCGATGCGTTGCTCCCGCTCCCGTATCTCGGAGCGTAGTTTCCCGCAGTCCTCCAACAGAGCGCGCTTCTGCACGCTGAACATGTCGCGCCGCATGCCTATCTCCACTATGCGCTCGTTCATCGCCTAGTGACGACAAGATTATAGTGCCATTTAGTATGAAAGAAGGAAGGGAAAAGGTATTTCTAAACTGAAACTGCGTAAAATTGAAGTTGATAATTCGAGCTTTCCCGAAATCAAGATCCAGTCTTACCAAGGGGTATCGTGTTACCTAGTAACTGGGTTGTGGAGGTCAGATAGGCAGTCACTCCATGTAAACTGGCATTTAGCTGCTTCCGGTTAGACTGGATGCCGACGCCAAGATAATTCAAGGCTGATGAACCCTTCCCGAAATCAAGCTCTAACTGATATACCCGAGTCGCTTTAACCATCCTACATTTTCAATTCTTTATTTCAAAAACTAGATAAATTCCGAGAACGTCCTGAATCAATATCTAAAAAAACCGGCCAAGTGCGTGTCGGAACACGCACAATGAAGGGTTCCGTAGTTGGGATGAAGTTATCCGAAACACAAACTTAACATTGTAGTAGAATAACATGTTCTCCCATACATCAACATACGTTACGGTCAATTCTCCAGCTGCAAATTTAAGTTGGTCGAATATCACTCTTTAACTTGTAAAGCCTACTTAGTTTTCCTTTTAATTTAATTATAATTATGTACTACTGTCATGAACTTTTCACATCTCCTTAAACAACTATTTAGCTGCCAGCGGGGGAGACACTTGACTCTAACAAAAATTAGCACTTTAATGCTTAATATTACGCAAACGGATACTTGAATCGAAAAATGGTATAATATGGCACAGACCCGCAATATTTTTTAACGGCCTAACGATACCCCACACCATGGGATAGACGAGAAAAAAAAATATCATCCCCACATTACGTGTAAGGGAGGTACTACGAGGGCGGCACTGAAAATTTCGGGAATCAAGGAAATGACACAACATTACTATTTAAAAATATATTTATTGCTTTTCGAAGTATTCTCCGCGAAATTTGAAACATTTTTCCATACGATGGAACCAATCATTGAAGCAACCATTCCATTCGGAAGTTGGGGTTTCCAAAATGACCGTTTTGTAGGCGTCCACAGCTTCATCAGGTGATGAAAATCTTTGTCCACGCAATTTATTCTTTATTTAGGGAAAGTATAGAAATCATTAGAGCTTAGGTCGGGGCTGTACGGCGGATGGTCTAATAATTATATGTTTTCTTCCTCTAAAAACTCTTTTGTTCTGTGCGCGGTGTGAGTGTCGTGATGGAGGATGTTGCGGCGGTTGCAGTTCTCTTTACGGAGTTCAGAAACGACCTGTGGCAAACAAATGCTAGCATACCATTCTGCATTAACCGTTCTTTGTCCCTCAAGAGGAATAGTCGTAACATGGCCGGTTTTGGAGACAAACGTGGCCACCATTTTTTTTTTGCAACACTCCGTGAACGAACTTATTTTGCTTTAACTCATTTTCGAACACCCAAACTCGTGACTGGTTTTTTGTTTCGGGTTCGTACGCGTATATCCAGGATTCGTCACCTGATACGATGTTGTATACAGCATTTGAGGATCCTACGTGGAATCTTTCGAGAGTTCTGACGCACCACAGAGCGAATGCGGTATCCATCGGGAAAACAACTTTTTTACACCTAATTGTTCATGCAAGATTATTTGTATTTGACTCATGCCAATGTCTAAAGTTGCCTGAATTTCGCGGTATGTCACATGTCGATCTTCCTCAATCAGCTTACGCACAGCATCAACGTTTTCATGGGTGACTGCAGTTTTGGACGACCTTGACGGGGATCATCACTGAGCTTGACACGTCCACGTTGAATTTCAGCAAACCAGCGATAAATTGTGGTTTTGGATGGGGCTTCATCACCAAATGCAGAAATCATCCGGTAAACACACTGTTTTTGTGTTAAACCACTTCGAAAGTCATAATAAATCATCGCTCTTGAATTTTCTCGAGTCAATTCCATTTTCTCAACGACTAAACAAGTTTGACAAAACCTTGTGACAAGACCGAGAATCTTTTTTTAAATAAATAAATGGTAAGTATTCGATTTTTAAAACCAAGGAGTTTTCAATTAAAAATATTTTAATATGACAGGAACAGTGGAAATATTCCATTCCCGATACTTTTAGTGCAGCCCTCGTAATAAAGTTTCTAGTACTAAGCGTCTCTGAGCTACAGCAGGGACAGACAGACAGACACACGGACATAGCGAAACCATAAGGGCTCCTTGTTTACTACGGAACCCTAAAAAGCAAAAACAGCACATAGTTTATTGCTTGGGTCCCTACAGGGAGATATTTGGAAAATGACAATGACCGTTATTGCCATGCTAAACCGACTCGGGTATACTATGTCGAATATTTAGTAGCTCAAACGTTTTTTATCTATTTATGTAACGGAATCTTTCAACGAAATTTTCACCAACTTCAAAACGTCCGATTAAATTGAAAATTTGCACGTGTATCAAGGATCGATGACAATACTATAATTTAGAATCTTGGAGCTGATCTGGTGATGGAGCCAGGAGGTGAATAGTGGAACTCTTCAGTGGCTACTAGTTAACCCATCGAGTTTGGGTTCATGTGATTAGTTTTGACGAGTCCATCAGATTGGGCTTAGTAATGAGGGTCTGATGGTAAAGCCAGGAGGTCGATAGTGGAATTCTTCAGTGGCTACTAGCAAACCCATCGAGTTTGGGCTCCTGTGATTCGTTTTGACGAGTCCATCAGATTGGGCTTAGTAATGAGGGTCTGATGGTAAAGCCAGGAGGTCGATAGTGGAATTCTTCAGTGGCTACTAGCAAACCCATCGAGTTTGGGCTCATGTGATTCGTTTTGACGAGTCCATTAGATTGGGCTTAGTAATGAGGGTCTGATGGTAAAGCCAGGAGGTCGATAGTGGAATTCTTCAGTGGCTACTAGCTAACCCATCGAGTTTGGGCTCATGTGATTCGTTTTGAGGAGTCCGTCAGATTGGGCTTAGTAATGAGGGTCTGATGGTAAAGCCAGGATGTCGATAGTGGAATTCTTCAGTGGCTACTAGCTAACCCATCGAGTTTGGGCTCATTTGATTCGTTTTGACGAGTCCATCAGATTGGGCTTAGTAATGAGGGTCTGATGGTAAAGCCAGGAGGTCGATGGTGGAATTCTTCAGTGGCTACTAGTTAAACCCTTCGAGTTTGGGGTCATATGATTGTATAGATATGTAGTTCGGATGACAATACTATAATTTGGTATCTTGGAGTTGATCTGATGACGGAGACAGGAGGTGGATAGTGGACTAAAACAATGTTATTTTTGTTAATAAGAAATTTCCTATTGTGATACTAAAAATAGTTATATTGAGTTTTATTATCCATTACTGAACTGCTTCGTTGGATTATTGATCGCAAGCACAACTGCTGGGCGTGAGATTCTGGGTCCGCTTCTCAGGTCGGTTTATTTATTTATTTAACAGTTTATGTACACACATATAAACAGACAAGAAGAAAGGAACCGAAAATTACGCACAAAGGTGATGTTTATTTCTAAAGAAATCTCTTCGGTTCAAAGTGTTATTGGGCTTTTCCGTTAAGAATTTCTCAGAAGTAGTTCAGAGTATGGTTTTGTGTGTATAACTATAGGCATTCACCTCTGCCCAACCCTTCGGGGAAATAGGCGAAACGTTTATATTGTTTTTAAAGAGACGTACCACATCGATCTGCAGCCGCTGCTCGTCCAGCCCGAAGGCGGCGTCGTCCAGGCGGCTCACGGCGCGCGCCGCGTGCGCCACGCGCAGGCGCATGAGCGCCTCCTCCACGCGCATGCGCCGCCACTGTAAGCGCGACGACGCCAGCTCCTTGTCGCCGCCTTCCACGTTCAGCATCGCGGTTTTTAGACGACTTTGCTGTGATATAATATTGATGTTTGGTTATGTTCGCTCAAGTGAACAGATAGGTAGTGTTTAAAAAGCGTAAAGAAGTCATGTTTTCATTGATAAAGCATGATTTTTTTTAAGACACCATAAAGTCAAACACCGGTGCCGTCATTTACATCACGGCAGTGTGTCCGGTATATGACGACAACCGCTGGCATATTAAACCCGAGCTGTAGGGGAGTCAGCATTGGAATCTGTTTCATCACCACTACTTTTAAAACATTGTGAGGAAACAGTATGTTTTCCAGGGGGGGGGGGGGGGCGTGTCCTAGTAGTAGGAACATTATAGGGTACAGGAGGTAGTGACCAGTTTGGTGTGCTCGGCGCTGCGGGTCTCCACCTCGCGCGCCAGGCGCCGCATGTCGTCGTGCAGCTTGGCCGAGTGGCGCTCCAGCAGCGACACGCGCGCCGCGTGCCGCCCGCACACGTCCCTCATCCTGTACACAGTACACACATCACACGACATCGACAAACATTACATCACGGAGCACGGAATCGCCGCATCGCCTGCATCTGGAACCGTCCCTAGACGCTGGCGGTGCGGCGATTCCGTGCGTACAAAAGTTTTGCGCTCCGACGCCACGAATTTTCGAAAGCCGCAAGTGTGTTGATCACAAAATTAATGTCACAAAATCCGCCAGTTTATATATTGAGTCATAGTACGTGTACACGGTAGGCGCCTCTGGAGCAGCTCTGAGGCGTCTCCGTGCTCAGCGGTTACTTACCTCGTGCTTTGGCTTAGACATATTCCCGCATCTATCTTACACTGTTAATTTGACAGTTTTGCGACAACGACAGGAATAATGTTCAGTCGAAGCAAGTGCTAAATAACGTTTATCAATCTCGGCCCAAGGGATTTCGTTTACTGATTCCAAATACCAAAAAAATCGGTAGGTATAGCTATGATTTTCATAGTTTTACGAGGATGATGATATCGAAAATCAACTTAATTTCTAACGTCAAGATAGTAGTAGCTAGCAAAATAATTTTCAAGTGTACCTATTATTTTCATGGTTTTAGGGGATGTCGAAAATCCGATAAGAGTGGAAGCCGACCCTCACATAGTTGGGGAAATTCTAGGTACATGATGAGGGTGTTGAATGTGAGGTCAATTCTAGGCACATGATAAGGGTGTTGAATGTGAGGTCAATTCTAGGCACATGATAAGGGTGTTGAATGTGAGGTCAATTCTAGGCACATGATAAGGGTGTTGAATGTGAGGTCAATTCTAGGCACATGATAAGGGTGTTGAATGTGAGGTCAATGGACGACACACTTTCTTTTAAAAAACATTTTGAAAGCCTGGTTAAAAGAGTGCGCAAACTAATATATGTTTTTAAGAAATTGCGAACAATAGCAGATTCAAAATTGATCACACAAGTTTATTTGGCCCTATGTCAATCTATAATTCAATACTGTATCACGTCTTGGGGTGGCGCACCAAAAACTAATTTGCTTCCTCTTGAAAGAGCTCAGAGAGCTATTTTGAAAATAGCAAACTTCCATCCCTTCTTCTTTCCCACAGATCTGCTATATAAATCCTGCAACGTACTGACAGTTCGCCAGCTTTTCATAATGCACTTAGTATTAAAACAGCACACCATGCTTACCTACAATGCCAACAATACTAACAAGAGACGGAATGATATAGTATGCATATCCAATGCAACCTCAAAACATGTCTTTGTACAAAGATTTTTTACATTCTTAGGCCCATTTCTGTACAATAGATTAAATAAAAAAATTAAGTATCTATAAATTAAATTACTATAGCTGTAAGAACATTATACTTAAGTATTTACTAACCATCAATTATGCCCAGACAGAAGATCTACTTGTTGTCTGCAAATAGAACTGCTAACATGCTATTTTACTTTTATTTACCTAAGTTTTATTTTTCGTTGTAACTCTATATTCATTGTTAATTTATTACATTATGTTTTTCTGCACTTTCTAGCCTGAAGCACAGGTCCAACCTAGTTCAGGCAAATTAGCAACTGTGCTCTACTTTAATTGTTAAGGTATTTATTGTAAATGTGCCCCTCTTATAAATATACGATTTTATTATTATTATTATTTATTATTATTAATTCTCATATCCAATAAAGTTTGTACGTCAGGTCGTCATGTAGATCACATGAATCACAATGAAGAAAAATACTATGTTGTTCCCTACATTACCTGTTCTCTTTCTCTGCGAGCTCGGCGGAGCACTCCCGCTCAGACTGTGCGCCTTCCATGTGCGCCACTCGCGCGCCCATCGTCTCCACTTGGTAACACTACAATGACATAATTTCAACTCGATCAATAAATAGGCTTTAGTGCACATCAAAATTATAACAAAGCTATATTTCATTACATATCAATACCGAGGGGTAATAATTGAGTGAAGTGTCGCCAGCTTATTTATTCTGAACCAGTATTAAGTATACCCAATCTCCGATGACGCACAGTACCTTATAGATAAATAAAAAAAGTACAGAACTAGGATGACATTATCTGCCGGATAAGTCAACTGAGGAAGAAGCCGTAATGTTCGGTCTCAAAATTTATTTATTTATTATTTATTTATTTATTTATTTATTTATCGACTTAAAACTACCATTACAGGGATTCCCTAATGCGGTATTTAAGAACATACACAACGATTATATATATACACAACGAATATAAAGAACACAACACCTTAATAATAATAATTATCCATATTTTAAAATAAATCTAGAATATTTATAATACTTATTATCTACTTATAACAATTCAAAAACCTTATTTTCTATTATAACTTAATATAAATAACAAATTACTTGTGAATTCACTGACACTACAAGTTAATACGTCCACTTTATCATGGAGTTCATTAACAGTTCGAATTGCCTGGGCCACAGCTGAGTTGGCAAGTAAGTTCGTTCTGGCTGCTGGCACCACCAGCAGCGACGGCCGCCGTCGTCTCCATACGTAGCGGTCCGGGACACTAAGTGCCAAACGCTGCAGAACTCCCGGATTACATACAATACCACGAAGCAGTTTTACAAGATACGCGACAAGTGTAAACTCTCGTCTTACCCTCAATTCGTCGTATCCGACCATACCCAGTACAAATAGGGTGGGGTACATTAAAGGGTAAAACGGATACACCCCATATAACTTATGGTACAAATGTCGCGTAAACTTGTTCTGCACACGCTCCAGCATCACCTTGTACTTAGTCTCGTGCGGGGCCCATATGACAGCACTGTGTTCCAGATGAGTCCTGACCAGTGCGTCATACAGGACCTTGACTACAGTAACGTTGGTGAAGCCTTGTGACTGCCTCAAAACGAAACCCAAATTCCTATAGGCCTTTCTGCATATCTTGACGATATGATCTCGGAATGATAATTCTGTCGTAAGAATCACCCCTAGGTCCCGAACCTGCGAAACCCGTTGTAAGGGTGCTGCGTCTACCTTGTACTCGTAATGTACAGGAGTTCGTGCGATAAGAAATACTTCTTTTTGCATGTTTTTAATCGACCCTCAAACAATTATCCGCCCTCTGTAGCCTAAACGGTTTGATGGATGGACAAACATATGAGGTGAGGTATCATTCGATTCGTTTTAATTGCGGGAGTGACATGGGTATTAAATTTGAATATGGTATCTGCGAATCAAAAACGTGAGGGGGAATAAAAAAAATGTGATTACAATAATATGGGTGTCAAATAAAAGCTAGTAGTCCTATATATATTTATATTGTTTATTTACATATTAAAATTACTAGATGGTTATTAACTAAATTAAATTTAACTAAGTTAAACCTAAAAAAGGCTCTCGAGGCATTGTACCGAGGATGCTGGCGGCATTTCCTCGCTGAATTGCAATGCTGATGCGTTGCGCGAGAAAGCCTCCAGCTTTTTGGTCACCAGTTACATCAACTATACGTTTCACTTTCTCGCACTGGGAACCCACGGACCGAGGGTCTCGACGCCAATGGGCACAAAGTTGAACTCTCTGCCAAAGCCTCTATATATAATAATTTTCAGAGTTTCGGTATTTTCTGTCGCTGCACCCACTTTAGAAGTAGTCCGTTGGAGGTGGGACGGTGCCAGTGTGTCTACACAGGTAGCGTCCCACACAAGCATCCGTCCCAAACTCCACGGAACCACACACTATCAGATCTTTTGCCATCATCTCTGACAATGCCAGTCGGCTCAAGAAGAGCATGCACATTGATGCTGGCAAGAGACCGGCGGATTATGTCATTAAGTGTCGCATGTCTTGAAAAGCGGCCTGCACTTTTTTGACAACTAAGTTCGTGGTGACCCTGTCGGTCCACGTCCTTGCCACAAGGGCATGTGTGTGGAGTGCATACCGTGACCCCAAGCCGCAGACCAGTCGCCAGACGAAGCGAAGTCGGATCCAGGAAGGTACCGGTATATGGAGAAGGATGGGCATGTAGGCAATGACCGGCCCGTCTGGCTCCGACCGCCAAAAGTTGCGCGATCCGGACCTGAACTGCGGCTCAGAATCGATTTGTATGTTAATCGCAATAAATATCGTCCCAGCTGAGATTTTGCTTGTCTTTTTGAGATTTTGGGTTGTCTGGAAATTCTTTACCCGGGCAAGCAATTTGAAAAGCATTCTTGGCATCTTCCAAGCCCGCAGTCTCATACTTTGTGGGCAAAGCCCTTTGGACGTTGCCTATGAGACGTGACGTGCTATGGGTGGACGACAAAACGTCTGGGGTAGCAACACTCGAAATTTTGCGGATTCCTAAGCCGCCAAACCGAATAGGGAGGGATGCTTGTAACCAAGATGGTTCATTGAGCTGAATATTTAAAATCATTTCTAAACTAGTTTTGACTAAATCGTATATTGTTGAAAGCAAATTTAGATGTTTCCAAAAAGGGCTACAGCGAAGCACATAAGTAAATTTGGGAGACAAAAAGGCAAAACTTTAGAATTACAAGATCATAATGAGGACTGATTTTGAGTAAACAATTTGCGTGACTTTGGAATATAGAAATAGTGTTAGTAATATAATCAGGAAAAGATTCTTCAAAGGTGGGAGTATCCAGGAGACAAAGTGACTTTCTGTCTACTATTTTTATATTGGTTGCCAGAAAATGTAATTTGAATTTTAAATTATCCAAACCGTAAGAAGTTTTTTTAAATAAAGAGTTCAAATTATAACACTTTTATGCAAAAGTACATTTTCTTTTCTAAAACCCTACTTTTTAGTAGTTTGTGTTAAAATAGTAGCCAGTAAATTAGATAAATATTTACTTACCAATACTTAACTGAACAATTTCAATCATTAATAACTAATAATAACACTAAAAAGCTTAAACAAAATGAAATGAACAAATTACTAAAAATAACAAAACCCGACTGCAAAAAAAGAACGAACTGAAAAGATGAAAACAAGACGATAAGAAAAACGAGTGTCCTTTAAGTTCGCGGGAAATTACGAAAGGGTTACCGAGGCCCCTGGCAACACAGGCAACGGAAGGAACACGGGTGGGTTTTAGTCAGTAAGAGTCTGACACACCCTCCCGCTCCGCCCAGAGCGAGAGAAGTTATTTGATAATTTCCCAGCCAAAAAAAAAAAGTCCTTTATTTTATTTTATTTTCTCTGTTTTATTTACTTATTATATTTTGGGGCTATTAGTAGTATTATTATTAGTAATATGTTGAATTAGGTATGATAGCTATTCTATAAAATCTTACTTACAATGAGATAGAGTGATTCTTTCTGAGACTGCGCCATTCTTTGTACGCCTTTCTGTTTGTATTCCAGCTTACTATACACCGCCTTGGAGGCTGTGGAACAAAACTTGTAGTTTACTTACCTTACATTGTTATTTTTATTTTATTTATTCAGAAAATTTACAGCTAGAACACTGATAGTTATTAATTAGTCCTTCACTATTGGTTAACTATCTGTTTGAAGGCCAATTACAAGTCTTCACTGATAGTATTAGAGTAGAACAAAGTGAAACAAAGTTACCAAGAAAAGTAGGTGGGCTGGTACAATATTTTTAACCGACTACGGCAAAGCCAAAGGAGGGTTATTATTTTCACAGGCTAAGTTAGTATGTATGTTCTTTCTTCTCTTCCGACTCCCACTTATTCTCCATTTCACCATTTGGTCAATTCTCCGCATGTGATGTTAAGAAGAGCATAATATAGATTACTTTCAACGCAGTAGGAAGTGACTGTATCAGTCGTAATATGTTAGTCCCTGTGCTGGATGCAATCCTGCCCGTCATTTGTAACATACTCAATTTTTTATATATCTAGTGCTGTCTTTCCATGTTCATGGAAAGATGCTCAAATAATTACCTAAAAAAATCCAATCCCGTATCCTTTTCTGAATACCGTCCAATATCCGTCTTACCATTCCTATCCAAAGTCCTTGAACGGTTAATCCACAATCAAATAAGGACTTTCCTCTCCAAAAATGGCTTCCATCTGGCGTCCTTCCAGTCTGGCTTCCGTCCTGGTCCTATGACTAGGACGGAAGCCAGACGCGCTGTGGTGGTGCTATCACCACCACAGCGCTTCTGAACGTTACGGATGATATAAGGTCAGCCATGGAAAACGGTAATCTAAAGGTCTCAGCTTTGCTAGATTTCAGTAATGCTTTTAATACGGTTTTCGATGTTTTGCTTGGCATTTTATGCTCTCTTAATATGTCTCCATCGGTAATTGACTAGTTTTATAGTTACCTGTTCGGTCGCCGGCAGCGTATTTGCATTGGAGAGACCTTGTCTGGAGTAATACTACTGCCGGTGTACCACAGGGTGGCGTGCCAGCTATCCCCTGTACTTTTCGCAGTTTTTATTAACTCAATCTCCGACGAACTAATTTCTTCCTACCATCTATGCAGATGATTTACAAATTTACTCTCGAGCTCCTCTTGGAAATCTTTCAGAGGCTATTTTAACGATTAATCGTGATCTGGCCCGTATATGAGACTGGAGCAAGAGGTATGCACTTATGGTCAATCCCATAAAGACGCAGGTTATTGTGGTGGGCAGTTCTAGGACAGTCTCAAGGATTGACTGGACGACTCTTCCCCAAGCTTCTTTTGACAACTCAGTTATTCCCTTCAGCGAGAAAGTTAAAAACTTGGGGATTTTTATTGACAAGAACTTTTCTTGGACTGCCCAGCTACAGGAAGTTAGCCGCAAGGTGTTTGCTTCCGCTGCATCTTTGAGGAGACTGCGTAATCTTCTACCGACTGCCACCAAGATTACACTTGCACTATCACTTCTTTTACCGATCCTTGATTATGCTGATACCAGCTTTTTTGACCTCACTCAAGTACAACTCGATAAACTTGAGCGGCTTAAAAAAAATTGTATACGGTTCATATACGGTTTACGCAAATATGACCATGTTTCCGAATTTCGTGTGAAGCTCAAGTGGTTACCAATTTGCCTTCGCCGTTATGCTCATTTTTTTTTTCCATTTTGTACAATGTGATCTTTTCCCCTTCCACCCCTCTCTAACTCAAGAAACATTTCCAGTTTCTTTGCGACTCCCACACGAAACTTTTAAGGTCATCAGATAACTTGAAGTTTAAAATTCCAATGGGAGTGCATTGGAAACAACTTTCTTTGACAAATCCTTTACTGTCCAGGACGCTCGTTTGTGGAATGCATTACCAGTTCAAATAAAACGCGCGCAATCGTTGCCTGTGTTTATAAGACTCGTGAAAGAATTACTTATCGTTGTGATTTTGTTCTCGTTGTTAGCTGTATTAACCTGATTACTAATGTTAAGTTTGCCTAATGCCTGTTATATGCCGACGACCATAAGGTCATCGGCATATAACAGTGCGACTAACTTAAGTTAGTCGCACAAATCCGAATGGACGCGGATTGCAAACTCCTATAAAGGGATATTGATGCATCTATGAGTGGAGCATCGCGAACAAGCTATGTTTTAACACAGGCAAGTGCTGCATCATGACTTACGGTAGAGGGTTGCGACCAATCCATTACGACTACAGTTTGGGTGGTGAAGAAATTGCTAGTGTCACCGACATAAAGGACTTGGGAGTAACTTTCGACCGCTGTCTGACTTTTAGAGATCACGTTCCTACCCTTGCGAAGGAATCTTTCAAGGCGGTTGGGAATTGTTTTGCGAAATACTCGTGACTTTCGCAATCCAAATGTTATTAGGCTTTTGTACACCGCTCTGGTTCGAAGCAAACTCGAGTCCAGTGCCTATGTTTGGGACCCCTATATCACGACCTAAACATTGATGCTGGAAAAGGTACAGAAAACTTTCTTAAGATACCTATTCCAAAGGTTATACCATTTTTTTCCCTACATGTACCCTACCGACTATCTTTTAGGAACGTTGGAACTCGTTGGAGGTGGGAAGAGACCTTACGGGGACGTATCGCCTGCCCAGAGCTCCATTGCCTTTTCTGCCGATTATTTGTGCCCGACAAATACATCGGACACCATTAGAGCCAATTACACTAATTACATTACAAAGCAATGGGTAACTCACTACCTACCCTCAATGATACCCCCAAAATAATTTAAATAAAAAAGAATGTTATAAACTTAAAGCCGACTACGACAAAAACATCCACTAAAAATGTATGAACCCGCCATGTTTTGTCTCTGCATCACCCTAAGGTTGACTGGTAGAAAATGCCTCAGGCATTAAGTCCCGGAGGCTCTACGCAGAGGTCGTGCGTCCATGGCCCTTTACGGGGCTCCTGAGTGGGCGCGTTCCCTGGCGCTGCGGCCAGCCCGCCGGTTGAGCGCGGCCCAAAGGGTCATGGCCATCCGGCTGGTCCGAGGATACCGCACGATCTCCTGTGAGGCAGCGAGCCTCCTTGCCGGATTGCCGCCATGGGATCTGGAGGCAAAAGTCCTCGCGCACGTATGGCAGTGGCGTGAGGAGGAGAAACGCCGGGGCGTTGCCGCGAGAAATCGCGGCACAGCGGACGGAGCTCCGGCATGGTCTCATGGCGACATGGAGAGTACGGTTGTCGCAACCCAGTGCTGGGCACGCCACAATTGCGACGATAAGTCCCCTCTTTGAGAAGTGGCTAGAGAAGCGCCACGGCGTCCTCACCTTCCGCCTGACGCAGGTCCTCACCGGACATGGCAGCTTCGGGAGAAAGAAACGCCCGGGTGTCACCACTGTGGTGGACACGGTGGAGCAAACGGTGGAGGTCTGCCCGGCTTGGGCAGAGCACCGCCGTGTCCTCGTGGAGGCGATCGGCGGCAGAGATCTCTCGCGTCCGGCCCTGGTTCAGGCCATGGTACGGAGCGAGAGGGCATGGGCAGCCGCCACCTATTTCTGCGATGCAGTAATGCTCGCGAAGGAGGAGGCGGGACGGTTGAGAGAAAGGCAAATTTCGCGCCCTCTCGCCCCTAGCCGCCGCAGGAGACGCCCTGGGCGTCGGGAATCCCGGGCTGATTTCCGGCCACCATAGGCGCGGGCTTGCCGACGGTGAGCAATGGGTAGCTCACCGTCCGCTAAGGACCAGGCCCGGGTCGACGGCGCGTTTTATTCCACGCGCGCCTCAAGGAGATGTCGTCAGCACAAGTGTAGGGGTCCACAAGGGCCTATGCCTGCCGGGGTCCCGGGAAGGTACTAAAGGGTTACCGAGGCCCCTGGCAACACAGGCAACGGAAGGAATACGGGTGGGTTTTAGTCGGTAAGAGTCTGACACACCCTCCTGCTCCGCCCAGAAAGGAGAGGGGCGCGGGAGAAGTTATTTGATGATTTCCCACCCAAAAATAAAAAAGGCATTAATTGGTCAAGGACAGCTAATGAGACACAATTGATTTTCTATTGTTTGACTCCGAATCGGTGTCGCGCCGGGCTTAACGGGTATTTAATTTGTGTGTAGATCAAGGGGTATTCCTGGATTTAATGAAGTACAGTTTAGTTATTACACGTTTCAAACACATGGGAAGAGGCACAAGATGCAATAGGCATCTTTTGCGACCTATCCAAGGCATTTAATTACGTGAATCACGTAGAACGACTCTTGAAACTTAAGCATTATATACTGAGTAACTTGTGCTTAGTTTAGTAAAATCATTGAATGATAGACTGCAGCAAGTTCAAATAAACGGTGCACATACGGGTATTTTGCTAATCTACGCGGCCAAAAGTAGAATTTACAAACTGTAGATTATGTTGAATAGGACGACTACCTGAGCTAGGGGACAGTCCCGGGAACAATAACCCGCCCTCCCCACTCTGCTACCTGCACTAGTTGCGTCATAAATTTAGTCGGAATTCAATCGTTCAACTTGTTGTTTGTGTCCGTTCTCGGCGCTCGTGCAAAAACATTAACTTTTAAGTTAAATATAAAATATATAGCGTAAACTTTAGAAGTGTTTGTGATGGATGCTGATGTAGCAGGTAATTATGCTGTATTTTATTAAGTTTTTTTGTTATTTTCATCATTACAAAGGTAAGATATAATAATTTGAAAGTACCCACATGATATGTCGATTTTTGATTGTAAATATTTTATTTCGTCGTCTATTTGTTACAGTATCAAGTTAGATCCTGCCATAATACCTTATACAAATGAAAGTTTGAAGCTTTGAGTAGTAAAAAATAAAAAAAACTGCCGCGGATAAGCGCGGATACGTTATGTTTTGATAATTTGAACTTATTTAGAGTAATGTACAAAAAAATTACTGTAATTCTTATAATTCTAAAAAAATGTATCTATATTTTAGATACACGAGGTACCTCTGCAGTGAGAGTAGTGACCCGGAAATACATGTTTGATCGTGTGCAGAGCTACGATTTGCCTAACTTGGAAGAAAAACTCAATTCTTTCAGAAACCATCTATTGTCTATAATCTTCACTGAGATTACACACAAGAACAAATTGAGACCCTGAAACGTAACTTTGCACACTTCAAATCACAAATTAAGCAAATATGGTTTAAAGCACATAAGAAAGAGGACGTATTTCTCAAAATTAACCACTCATGGCTTGAAGGAACGTTTGAGATACCCGCCATTTCACAAAATCGACCAGGACGGCCATGTAAGTTATTTAACGAATCGAGTGAAAGGACCAAGAGGTGGAAAACTGAAGAGATTCGGTCTGTTGTGGCACAAGATGTGCAGTGCAGGTTGAGTTGCGGAAATCGGGAAAAAGAGATGCTTCCGAAATACTTAAAGAGATCACCAGTACTCCAACTCGAGCATCAAAGTATAAAAAGCAAATGCAGGGTGACGAGTACCTATGCTGAAACCGATTTACAACCTTTGATTGACCATACAGTTAGGCGTTTTTCTATTTTCCTAGAAGATGCTCTAACAACATTAAAAGAACAAGAACGAGAGAGCTTAAAATTAATTTCTACATGGGGATGTGACGGCTCACAGCAATCACAGTTCAAACAAAAGTTTACAAATGATGCAGACTCTGATGCCAACATATTTCAAAGTAGTTTCGTGCCTCTACGATTAGTTGCTGGCTGTGAAGGTGAAAAACTTGTATGGGAAAACCCAACACCTTCTTCTCCGCGATTTTGCCGCCCTATAAGATTCTCTTTTGCTAAAGAAAATACAGATGTAACGGAAGAAGAAATCAACTTCGTGAAAAAATCTTCTAATTCGCTAAGCGCCACAGAGGTTAACATGAATGGGAACAAGTACTCGGTCTCTCATGTCTTTGTCATGACAATGGTGGATGGCAAGGTCTGCAACGCGGCCACTGACACGAAATCTACAAGTTGATGCTACATATGTGGTGCAACTTCTAAGGACTTCAACAAGATTGATAAATCAAATAGAAATAAATCCCGGGGCTATCGAGTTTGGACTCTCCATTTTACACGCTCGGATTCGTCTATTCGAAAGCATTCTGCATTTGGCATATAAATTGCCAGTAAAGACTCTTACAAACAAGCGCGACACGCGACGCGACACAAAGGCACCGCTTGTAGTGCTACACGCGGTGCCTTTGTGTCGCGTCGCGTGTCGCGCCTGTTTGAAGAAGCCTTAAAGAAGTATAGAGAGAAGAAGACAGATAACTAAAAAAAATTGAATCACGAAAAGAAAGTCGAAATCCAGAAAAGATTTCGCGAAGAAACTGGATTATTGGTCCAAAGGCAAATTTTGGGAATACCAATGATGGGAACACAAGTAGGAGATTTTTTGAAGACCCAAATTTGGCATCGGACATAACAGGCATAAATTATGACTTAATATACAGACTTAAGGTCATACTAGAAACTATTTCAAGCGGCCATATAATTGATTCGGAAAAATACGACAAATACGCTTTAGATACTGTCCGCTTATATGTCGATTTATACCCTTGGCACCCAATGACTCCAACAATGCACAAAATTCTAATTCATGGTGCAGTGATCATAAAAAACGCGCTGTTACCCATTGGGTAGCTATCAGAAGAGGCCGCAGAAGCGCGTAATAAACTTTTTAGATTCGCCAGGATTTTGCCCGAAAGTTTTCAAGAGAAAACTGCAACAGAGATATTTTGAATCGGTTGCTTTTGACATCAGACCCTCTTATAAGTTGTATGAGAAGCTTAAAAAGAAGAAAAATGAAGTGTTTTTGCAAGAAACTATCGCGCTTCTCATGCCTGGGGAACCCAATGTTGATTCTTCAGAGTGCAAGGAAGAAAACTAATAATAATGCAAAGTAAACGCGACACATTTTTTTTTTTTACATTTGCTTCTTGAAATTTTTATTATTGTGAATATTTAGTAATAAAACCTCTTTATAAATCACAAAAAGTATTTTTTCTACTAAGTTATATTCTTTAGAAAAGAATAAAAACATAAAATAATTTTGGCCGCGTATATTGTCAAAATACCCGTCTGTGCGGTGTGAATTCATTCGGTTTAAAAGTCAAAATGGGTGTACCGCAGGGATCAATACTGGGTCCGTTCCTCTTTTTAGTTATATTAATTATATTAATGATTTACCTCATTTACTGAAAAACCGACCACAAATTGTGTTATGTGCTGATGACATATCACTGATTTTTAAAGTGAACAGGCATACACAAGAGCTTGAGGACGTAAATAACGCCATGCTTAAGGTCCGTAATTGGTTTACTGTAAATAATTTGGTAATAAATGAGGAGAAAACTAAATGCATAAGATTCGCGTTACCGAATGTTAGAAGTAGTGAATGTCACGTTGTATTGAATGAGGAGATACTAGAATTCGACGAAAAGACGTCCTCATTTTCCTGGGGATCACGCTTGACTCAAAACTACAGTGGGGTCCTTGCTTAACATCACTTGCAGGACGGCTAAGTTCAGCCGCTTACGCTGTTAGGAAAATCCGTCAATTAACAGACATGGATGCCCCGAGACTGGTCTATTTTAGTTACTTTCATAGCATCATGTCTTAAGGTATTTTGCTGCGTCCCCACAGCAAAATACCTGCAGATATTGATTCTATCTTTATTCTGCCAAGGAGGGCTGTCAGCGCCATCTACAACCTCCGTAAACGCGAATCTCTAAGGGAACTGTTTAAAAAACTTACATCATGACGGTAACTTGTCAATATATATATATGAAGACATTGTTTTTGAAAAATCTAAAGTTTTTACTAAGATAAGTGACAGGCATAATTTTAACACTACGTATTCTGGTCAAAGTTTTGTCACGTAAGGAAAGTTAAATAAATGACACAATGAGTTACGCACTACAACCATTTATATATCAAATGAAAGGGTATAAAATACAGATTTAAACCACATTAAAATTATTCGAAATGTCCTCTTCTTGCTTCGATACAAGCCTTAAATATGCAAGGCCAGTCATCAATCGAAGCAGGCACGACGTTCGTGTCAATATCGGAGACTGCTTTAATCAGGGATGCTTTAAGTGACTCCAAGTTGCGATGGGGTTTAACGCATACCTTCTCCTCTAAGGGCTGCCATATTTTGTAATCCAAGGGATTCAAGTCTGGGCTGGACGAGGGCCAATCCTCATGCCTGTTAAAGTCGATTCCACGGGTCGTGAGCCAGTTTTGGGTACATTTCGCCTTATGAGCCGGCGCAGAATCCTGCTGGAATACCCAGTGCCTGTTTTCGAACATTGTTTGTGAAAGAGGTTCCACAATGTTTGTTAGGACTGTGTTTTGATATACGAGGGCACTGGTTTTCACTCTTTTTTCACAAACACCTCCGTTGGACCCAAATAGGACACCCCATGCCAAACCATGATTGCCAAAGGGTGATGACCACACTGAACACGTGGCACACGTCTGCTCGCTTCTTCAGTAGTGTGTGCATACACTTTATCATTTTGTCTGTTGAAACTCACCTCAACATTAAAAGTTTTTTCGTCCGAAAAAAGTATTTCGCGGTATTTTTTTCCCGCGTACCGCCTTAACAAAACCCGGCTTCTTTCGAGTCTGATTTTCTTCAGCCGTGCGTTAAGAAGATGTCCTGTTTTTTAGGGTTCCCTAGTAAACAAGGAACCCTTATAGTTTCACCATGTCCGTCTGTCTGTCTGTCTCTCTGTCTGTCTGACCCCACTGTAGCTCAGAGACGCTTAGTACCAGAAAGCTGTAATTTGGCATAAGTAGCTGTAATATATATTAATCACGCCGACAAAGTGCTGAAATAAAATCTTGAAAATAATATTTTTTTTTTGCGTACCTCTCTTTAACTTAATGTGGGGATGAGATTTTTTTTTGTCGTCTACCCCATGGTGTGGGGTATCGTTGGATAGGCCGTTCAAAAAATTCGTGGCAATAGTACATAGGTACAATGAAATTTAACGGCTTTACAAGTTAACGAGTTATAGTCGACCAACTTAAATTTACAGTTGGAGAATTGACCGTGGCATATATCGATGTGGCATATATGAGAGTAGTGGTGGCCCAGTGGTAACGGCCGCCACTTACAAGTTGTAGGTCGTAGGTTCGAGCCCGGACAGGCGCTTTACTTTGTGTAAATAATTTCATCACCACTGCTCTCAAAAAACGGTGAAGGAAAACATCGTGAGGAATCCGGCATGTCCTAGAACCAAACATTCGAAGACATGTGTCATCTACCAAACCGCACTGGGCCCGCGTGGTGGATTACGGCCCACTCCCTCTCGCAGAGACGAGGCCTGTGTCTCAGCAGTGAGAACATTATAGACTGATTATGTATATATCGATGTATGGGAGAACAGGTTCTTCAACTACAATGTTAAGTTTGTTTTTGGAATAAATTCGTCCCAAGTAATCCCAAGTAATCCCAACTACGGAACCCTTCATTGTACGAGGTCCAACACGCACTTGGCCAGTTTTCTTTTTCTATAAGCACGCAGTCCTAGGTCTTCATTTAGCAGTAGTTAGTTAGTTTAGTTAGTTAGTAGTAGTTTGTTTTTCTTTTAACAGTAGTTCTGCTCAGTCCCATCTGCAGAGCCAACATTTATTGCTTGCGGACAGGATTTCGTTGAATTCGCGCCTTCACTGCTTTGGTGACCGCTGGAGTCCGAACAGTACGAGCTCGACCGCTCCTTTGTTTATCTTCTAATCTTGAATCTTCCCTGAATCGTTTGATAGTACGATAAATAAATCTCAATGGAATTTTCAAATTTTTCAGCAGTTTGAAAATCTCAGTTGGCGCGTGACCGCAACGATCCAATGCAATTACTGCGACACTGTCTTCTTTGCACGTCCACTCCATTTTATAAAATGAACAAAATTCCAGAAACCCTTTGTTTTTATTTTCTTTAAATATTCAAATTTCGAATGCCCATAGAATTTTCCTCGGCTTGCATTCTAAATTTTACCTATGTGACAAAACTTATGGCCCGACTACGTAAAAATAGGAACGCACTTCTTTTATGGGGTACTGCGTAAAATGTTATATTAAAATACCACTCGATATTCTTCAACTAAATGAGAAGAAATTTAAACCATGCGTTAATCGCACACTACTTAGACAAGCATATTATAAGTTGATGTTTATACTGTAGATAAAAATGCTTGGCTAAATGCTGGTTCTGCTCCACTGCCACTTGGGATCCCTGGATAAGATTTTAGTATTTGAAAGAGTTGCTTCAATAAGGAACCTTATAGTTTCGCCATGCCCATCTGCCCGTCTGTCCATGTGTCGAGCTAATTTTAGTTTAGTTTTAAAATAAACTTCTCATAAATACTTACTAAAAATTAAAAACAAAAGCAACTACAAACTGAAGTGTAGTTTTGGAAGTCAGTCTTTGATTTTTTTTTTGTGTTTTACCACCGGTATTTGTAACTCCGAGGAGTTAAAGAGTCTTTTTCGAGACCTCAAAAAAGCTATTCTAATATTTCCGAGTTCCTAACAGACAAATTATTGCTATAATACGAGGGTCATTCAATAAATACTTAGCCTACAAAAAGTAAACGAAAATTTTGGAAAAGTGGCAATTTATTTTTCAACAAAGTCTCCTTTTAGTTCGATACACTTAGCCCAGCGATGCTCCAACTTTTTTAACCCGTCCGAAAAATAGTTTTTGTCAAACTCTGCAAAATAGGCCTCCGTGGCGGCGATGACCTCCTCATTCGATCCATATCTATTCCCGGCGAGTGATTTTTTCAGATTAGGAAACAGAAAGAAGTCACAAGGGGCCAAATCTAGAGAATACGGTGGATGGGGCAACAATTCGTAGTGTAATTCGACCAATTTGGCCATGGCAACGGCAGACGTGTGAACCGGTGCGTTGTCGTGGTGAAACAGCACTTTTTTCTTCGCCAGATGGGGTCGTTTTTTCTTTAATTCGGCGTCGAATCGGCCCAATAAATCGGCATAGTAAAGCCCTGTAATTGTTTTACCCTTCTCGAGGTAATCGATGTAGATCACACCTTGTGAATCCCAGAAAACGGTGGCCACAACTTTTCCGGCCGATTTTACAGTTTTCGCCTTCTTTGGAGCACGTTCCCCGGTCTGGATCCATTGTTTTGATTGCTCCTTGGTCTCTGGTGTGTACCAGTGGATCCAGGTTTCATCGACGGTCACAAAACGACGCAAAAACTCCGCTGGATTCCGCTTAAACAGCGCCAAACACGTCTCCGATGTGGTCTCACGGTTGCGCTTGTTTTCTGGTGTGAGTAAACTCGGCACCCATCGCGCCGACAGCTTTCTCATGCCGAGTTCCTCGTGAAGAATATGATGCACTGTTCCTGGTAATGCCTACAGTCTCAGCTAGCTCCCGAACCTTCAATCGGCGATCTGCCAATACGAAATCATGGATTTTTTTAATGTTTTCCTCCGTAGCAGCTGTTTTCGGTGCACCTGGACGTGGTTCATCAAAAACCGACGTACGGCCACGTGCAAACTCGTTGAACCAATTCTTGACGGTGGCCATCTATGGAGAAGAGTCACCGTACACAGCATCCAAGCGCTCTTTGATTTCGATGCGCGTTTTCCCTTCCAAAAATAGGAATCGAATCACCAAACGATATTGCTCTTTTTCCATTTTTGTAAAACCGATCGACACGTTCGCTTCCATAAGTTGTCAAATTAAAACAAATGAAGGGATTGGAATAAAAATTTGAAAAAAGAATTAAAAAAGAATGTGCTACACTGTGGTAAAACTCTTTTGAAACTACAGCGCCCTCTGGCGATGAGGCTAGGTACTTATTGAATGCACCTCGTATATTTTTTTATTAACATTTTTTGTATTTAACATCAATTTTATTTTTAGATTTGGTATTTTTTAGTTCATTATTGATGTTGTTTTTGATTTGTATATGTTTATTATGTTTATCTTCAAGTTTCCGTGTTTAAGTACTGTAGGTACTACCTACTTAATATTTTACTAACAATCTTCAATTAAGATTTGCACACCAGATAGCTGAAACATGACGGAAACTTACGATGTATTATGTATATTTTGTATATTTGTCACATTATTGTACCCTTATTTTTGCAAATAAACAATATTCTTTACCTTTGAGTTGCATATGAAACAATTTCTCTTCGTTCTGTAGCGCCAGTAGTTTCTGCTGTTCGTTGAAGGAGCAGTGCATCGCGCGCTGTTGATTCGTCGTGATCTGATTGGCGTAGCGCTCTTCTTCCTAATTAATCCATAAAATTTATGAATTCATTGATTTTATTTTATTACTAGTTGCCAAATATCTTAGGCTACTTTTATTTCATAAAAATCCATTTCTAAGATACTCCTTATAACATCAACTCCCAACTCAACTCAGTGAAAGTCCCGTAAAAACCGATCCAGCCGTTTCGGAGATCAGCCGGAACAAACAGACAGACAGACAAGAAATTGAAAAAGTTTTTTTGGTTTTTGTTATAAATACTTACTGTATATACTTTCATATGCATATTAGTAAAAAGCTGTTATTTTGGCAGACGGACAGACAGTTACTTGCGAATTAATAATATTATCAATTCGCAAGTAACTCTGTCTGTCCGTCTATCGGTATGTTAAGTTTTTACGCCTAAACCACTGAAGAGATTTTGATAAAATTTTGCAAGGATCATGGCATCCTGGGGAAGGACATAAACTACTTTCTGTCTCTGTACAAGTAATATAAATACTAACAGAAGATAGATTTGTTGTCAGTAGTACTAAACTGACTGTTGTTTAATAAATTAATAATTAAGTAAATAATTACTCTTACATTTAGTATATCTTCAAGTTCCCTAGCCCTCTTCTCTGATGATTTTGATTTGTCCAAGGAGTCTGTCAATTTTTCTTTATGTTCTTTAATCTGAAAGTTTAAAAAAATTAGAGGATTTATTTCTGAACACACACACACTGTATACATTTGTGGAAGGAAATCGTTAAGCACCGTTTAGGACTTCTTTACGTGTATGAGGCTTATTATTTATCTGACTATGTTATAATAATATAAATGAAATTTATTCAGGTATAAATTAAGCGCTGCTGCTGAGCATGAGGTCCTGGGTTCGATTCCCGGGTCGGGCAAAGTGTTATTGGGTTTTTCTATCTGGAATTTCTCAGTAGCAGCCTGGAGTCTGGATTTGTGCTGGTTGATGGCAATAGGCTCGCCTCCTATTACATGGGACTTAAACATAACTGGCGAAATGTGGGTGTACTACAGGTACACGTCTGCCCAACCCTTCGCGGAAACAAGGCCTAACGTTATGTGTATGTGTGTGTATAAAGTAAAATTATGATAATTACAACTGAGGAAAATTCAATTCTAACTGTAATGTAGACCTGCCTGATCTAGGGTTATGAAAACCTGTTATGCCAATAATTTAAATGCAACCAACTGGTTTTATGCGGGGAAGTATTTCTCTTAGTTTTTTTCGGTCTTTCTTCTCAGAGTAGTCATATAGGATACACCGAACTCATCTAGTTTTAAAACATAATTAAATTTTGCCGTGTAAAAGTGTTTTTATTTGAACACATTTATAGAAATAAATATCATTAATTTATCATCATTTAAAAATTGCATATCCTTTTCGTTTTGCGACAATGCAAAGACGATAATCAGAGTGCTAGTTTAGGAGTTTTTAAAAGTATGATACTGAGTAAGTTACCTTGTTTTCAGTAGCCCGCAGCACCATGTCCTTGCGGAACTGCTCGTCCATGATAGATCGGTTCTCGCAGTGCAGCCTCTCCAGCACATTGCGCATGTTACTCAGTTCTCTCTGAAGACTTTGAGCCTGGAACACACAACACCGTATTATGTTACATTCGCACAATCCGAAATGTTGTTTTTTTCGATGTTACTTAGTTTGATATTACTTTGGTTATTTAAGATAGATACAATGTGTTTCTACGTGTTTTTAAACTTTGATGAACATTCAAATGAAGGTCACAAAAAAAATATGTATACAGGGTCAAATTAAATTGATGAGTTTTTTTGGGGTCGTCAACCGCCATTTGTGTGGTCACTTGAAATAACAGTTATTTTGTGTACATTTTACAGATATTATAGGTATCGATAACTAAACACGATAAAATATAAATAAAAACAGATTTTATAACTACTTCTATAACTCATACTTCCAGTAACAATACTACCAGCGGTCAAGCCCAAAGACCCCAAGATTTCTTTATGACCCAAAAAAAAAACACCAAATCTTTTTCATTTGAATTTTTTGGTGTTTAAATATCTATATATATATATATATATCTGCAGAGCTACACTAGCTAATTTAATTAGACCCTGTATATGTATACAGAATATTTATATTTCGTCTTGGTGATGATGATCTTTTTACACACTGTATACTGTAGATGAGTGGTCTAGATATATCTGTATGAGTTGTAGTAAGATGAGGTGCTCACCTCGCTGTCAAGCGAAGTATTAATGTCCAGCAGTCGTTGGTAAGACATGCGGATCTGACTGAGCTTATTGGCGAGCCCCATGTTCTCAAGTAAAGCATCGTTGTTGTTCCCGCGCTGTTGATCGCAGAACGCTTGTTGCTCGCGACATTTCTCCGCAAGGTTGTTTGATTCTTTTTCTAATACTGCATAGTCCTGAAACATAATAATCAAAATTATTATCAATCATACAGGTGGCGGGGCAAAATCTAAATTTGATGTGAGTACATTTTGCGAGGCTGTCTGGTGGCGCGAGAAGATGGATTTTATAAAATAAAAAACATTTTCATTGAATAACATTGAAGGAAAAAAAATAAAAACTTATAACACTCCGTCGTTTTTGCGTCGGGGTTAAAACTAATAATAATTAAAGAAACAGAAATTTCCTAAATTTCTTTCATATTATTTTCTGTTATGTATTGGAGCAGCTGTTTCACATGTTTAATGAAGTTGGGTAAAATTGGGATCGTTATTTGTAATTCTTCATATAATTCGTAAGTCGTATTTTATTAATATTTGCTCTTTTGGAATATTTTTAACTCATTAGATCATAGTGAAAACCAAAATTTTGAAAATTTTGATTTAAATACATAAATCTCGAATCCATATTACTTATTATAGAATCAATCGTGGTGTTAAAAAAATTGTTTCGTACTGGTTTTTGGGAGACTGTACAGGTTGATCGCTGGCTTCATAACGAACATGCTTTTTTTTTTAAATCATGACTGCTTTCTTCAATAAATTGACGAGAGTTAAACAAGCATTTTTGACGTGATAACGTCTTATAAATCGATGAACACCGGCTGCACGCTCGAAAAAGCATGACTCATTGTCACGTTCCGCCTGAGCTGAGCGTGCAAGCGAGAGCGCGGAACTAGCGATAGAGAGGCACGATCGGCCTAAGCGTTCGGCTTGTGACGCATATCTCTCTCGGTATCACGTAAAATTATCATCCGTAAACAGACTTTACAGAGAACTATTTTTAATTCAGTTTGTCGATATTCTTTGACCCAGTCACAAAATGTATGCAAATCTTCAAGAGCTATGCTTAAATGGAAAGATTGCCATAATGTGCTTAATGATATTAACACGCTATAATATCTCATACCATACACGTAATGATATGATAAATTCTAAACTGAGCATATATAACGTTTAAAACAGAATCACAATCACTGAGTGTGTCTGATTGCTCCAAACCATTTGTTGGTAGATCAATGGTTTTTATTCATTTAGTTCAATTTATCGGACCGATCAATAGACACTAGGTACCTATTTGTTTTATAAGTAGTAATCGTTTTCAAACAATGAACCACACTTATTCTCACATCAAATGCTGTCAAAAAAACAAAATAATATCACATAAAAAAAAAAAGAAAAAAAAAGAAAGAAAGTTGTCTGTAAAAGATCGCTTTTAGCGATAAGACCGCCCATTGTGTCACCCCTTGTAAAATTTCAACATTTTTATCTGTAATTTTTATGGTGTACATAATAAAGAGTATTTCTATTCTATTCTACGTAAAAAAGGTAAGAAAGAAAATACATTTATTTGCGGTAAACATGACGCTAAGAACAGAGTAATGCAAAGAAGGAACACAAATACTAACAACCGGCCAAGTGCGTGTCGGACTACGCACAATGAAGGGTTCCATAGTTGGGAAGTTACTATGAATTTATCCCAAAAACAAACTTAACATTGTAGTTGAAAAACATGTTCCCATTCATCGATATATGCAACGGTCAATTCGCCAACTGCAAATTTAAGTCGGTCGACTATTACTCGTTAACTTGTAAAGCCTACTTACCTGTGATAGTTTTCCTTTTAATTTAATTATATGTACTACTGCCATGATTTTTTTCACATCACCATAAACAACCATTTATCTGGCAGGGAGGGGGGGGACACTTGACTATAACAAAAATTAGCACTTTAATGCTTAATATTACACAAGTGATCCTTGAATCGAAAAGTGGTGTTTCAGACCCGTAATATTTTTTAACGGCTTATCCAACGATATCCCACACTATGGAGTAGACGAGAAAAAAACTATCATCCCACATTACGTGCAAGAAAAGTACCCTAAAAAAATTTTTTTTTTCAATATTTTATTTTAGCACTTGTCTGTGTGATTAATATGTACTTATACCTATGCCAAATTACAACTTTCTAATACTAAGCGTCTCAGAGCTACAGCGGGGACAGAGAGACAGACAGACGGACATGGCGAAACTATAAGGGTTTCTTGTTTACTACGGAACCCTAAAAAGAACAAGTTGGGGGAAAATATGCGTCACATCCACGCAAAACGGCCATCGCTCAGCATAATGCTGCGACCTTAGGCGATACAGAGCCCCAACGCTGGTTTTCAGCGACAGCCGGCGTTGACGTGATGACGTCGACTGATGCAGCACACAGTGAGATAATAATAAATAAAAAAATAAAATAAATAATAATATTTAAAATGGCAACGTACGACGCAACACTGCGTGCGATACTTTGATTGACTTTCTAGCCGTTGAGAAGCGTGAAAATAACGTAAACAGATTTGGTATGTCAATAAGTATATTTATGACGAGTAAAATATTTTCGTTGCATTCACGGCTTTTAAGAAATGCTTACGAGGCATGCCTTTTAAGTTTTGTCGTTTGAAGAAAAAAACACAACTAGAACCTTATAGTAGGTACTTTTTATTGTTTTTCAAAGTAGTTTAATACGTAGCTTAATACACTTTTCCATTCGCTCAAACCAGTTATTATAACATTTATTCCACTCTAAAGTGGGGGTGTTCAAAATGGCGTCGACTGCTTCTTCACCGGACTGGAACCTTTGGGGAAGGACCACGAAGACTTTTCTTAATTTTAGGAAATGTAAAGAAATCGTTAGGGCTTAGGTCAGGACTGTATGGAGGATGGTCAAGACATTTCTACTTTTTCCTACTTCAAAAACTCAATCGTTTGACGAGCGCTGTGTGAGCTTGCGTTGTCGTGGTGCAGGATGATGCGTCGCTTTGAGTTAAGATTTTCGAAGTTCGGCGACGACTTGTGGTAAACAAACTGTGGTATAACCACTCTGCGTTAACCGTTCTACGATCTTCAAGTGCAATAGTCGCAACACGGCCGGTTTTTCCAACGAACGTGGCCACCATTTTCTTTGAAGTGGTTCGAGAACGAACAACTTTAGTCGGCTTTGGCTCGTCTTGAAAGACCCAGATTGTAGATTGTTGTTTGGAATCAGGATCGTAGGCCAAGATTCGTCACCACTGATGATGTCGTAGACGTGATTTGACTCTCCTCGGTTGAACCTTTGCAGAGTTTTCTTACACCATCTGACGCGGGCCGCCTGCCTTGTGATCGTCGGAAAGCAGATGCGGTATCCAACGGCAAACTAGCTTTCTCACACCAAGCGCTTCATGCAAGATCTTCTGAATGGTTGTCCTTGAGATGCCTAATAGAGCCTCTATCTCTCAATACGTCACATGACGATCTTCGAGAATTAGTTGTCTCACAGTAATGATGTTATCTTCAGTGAAGGCGGATTTAGGGCGTCCTTCGCGAGATTTGTTCTAACACTAGTATGTCCACGCTGGAATTCTAAATACCAGCGTTCGACAGTCCGCAGACATGGGGCTTCATCACTGAACACAGATGTTAGCTCTTCAAAACACTGAAGCCGTGTCAGGCCTCTTCTAAAGTTGTAGAAAACTATTGCACGAACATTTTCCTTAGAAAGATTCATTTTCGTACGTAACCTGACAGATTCCAATCGACGCTGTGACTAAACAATAGCATTAAACCTAATACTTTCAACTGTTTTGAGATTCAAAATTTAAACACATTCGAATGTAGAACAGTTCCAAATTCAAAATTGCCGGGAAATATGGAAACGACAGAACTTAAAAGGCATGCCTCGTAAACCTTCGAGGTGCGAGGCCCCTCGGACCACGTGGCCGGTGGCCCAAGTCGCCCACGCCTTTCGCCGCCTGTGATGTTTCCACAGCTAGGACTCAGATCTCCTCTCGGTGAAAGGGTACGGGCAGTAATCCACCACGTGGGTCCAGTGCGGGGTGGTGGTAACATACATATTTTTTTTGGTAGGGAAATAAAATAACCGGCAACCGGAAGGGAAGTAAAATAAAATAATAAATAATTCAAAAAAAATACTAATAACCCCACCGCCGTATACCTACGTTGACGTCGTGATGGGGCTTGCGCGCTCCGAACTCTAGGTCTGTGCCGGTAGTTTTATTTTGCCGGTCTAGTCAGGCCAAGAGAGATACAGAAACCCGCAGGGCAGCATGTGGCGAGCTGTTGAGCAGTAGCGATCCCTCAGATCATATCTCCCGGGAAAAGTCTTGTTCCTCAACTCTGGCTTGCCTTTATTGGCCGGCTGCAGAGAACACTGACGAGAAACAGAACTCCCACCTCATTCTCGCCTTTATTGGCCGGCTGGAGTGGGGGGAGTTGCAAGAGCAAACGTGCTCGGAGGGAGGAAATATTCCAGTAAGTGTTGGCAGGGATCTTATCCATCTTCTGGGCTCTGGGATTGTTCTGATAATAAGTCTCCACTCCTCAAGCACCTCAGGACGTGTTGCAACCCTTATTGCTACGTAACTTAGTACTAGCGACCATTTTCGGGATCCCATTATTGAATGTGTAATTCACCCCCTGCAATATTTTGTGTATATAATAAAACATAGAACAGGCAGGGGCTATAGTCGTTCCATAGTTCTGGTAACCAGGCCACTTTAGCCACCCAAACACATATTCCAATATATTTGTTTCCGTATCCTGCAATAGTCCTACACCAACCGGGGGTTGCCCTTGGGTGCAATTGCATAGTGAATACAGTAATGGTCAGTTGGTGCCTCATTTCATTAAAAGCGTCTTAACCCTCTGCGAGTTGGCGTTGTCCCCTCGTACGCCTTCCAAAGGTTCGGTTCCCCAGGGTTCCGAGATATGTCAAAGACAAATATACAACTAACAAAAATACAATAAATTCATAATAAAATAAAATAGAAATAGTGTAATAATTAGTAATATTAGATTTAGTTCAGAAGACGTAAGCTACGTTTTTCAAAGCTTCCTCTCTTCTACTATTTTGCTGTGCCCGACAGGGTCCCGTAATCCTAATGATCACATATAATTTTAAGTTACCACCTAAGTACACAGTGTGGAATGCAAATAAAGAATTGAGTATTAAGTGGTCACCGACGTCGCGTCGGCAATAACAGTAGCATTGCACGTGTGTTGCCATGCCAGAGATAACGCTGAAATGTTGTAAGTGCCTATTACTACACCGGCACCCGCCACCCGGAACACTACTTTTTTTTTTTTTTTTGAGGGGGGGAATTCATCAAATAACTTCTCCCGCTCTGGGCGGAGCGGGAGGGTGTGTCAGACTCTTACTGACTAAAACCCACCCGTATTCCGTCCTGTTGCCTGTGTTGCGAGGGCCTCGGTGACCCATAAGTACCTTCCCGCGACCCCGGCAGGCATCGGCCCTAGTGGACCCCTACTTTTGTGCTGACGACATCTCTTTGAGGCGCGCGTGGAATACGACGCGCCGTCGACCCGGGCCTGGTCCTTACCGGACGGTGAGCTACCCGTTGCTCACCGTCCGCAAGCCCGCGCCTACGGTGGCTGGAAATCCGCCCGAGATTCCCGACGCCCTGGGCGTCTCCTGCGGCGGCTAGGGGCGAGAGGGCGCGAAACGTGCCTTCCCCTCAACCGTCCCGCCTCCTCCTTCGCGAGCATTACTGCTTCGCAGAAGGAGGTGACGGCTGCCCATGCCCTCTCGCTCCGTACCATGGCCTGAACCAGGGCCGGACGCGAGAGGTCTCTGCCGCCGATCGCCTCCACGAGGACACGGCGGTGCTCTGCCCAAGCCGGGCAGACCTCCACCGTATGCTCCACCGTGTCCTCCGGGCGATCCACACAGTGGTGACACCCGGACGTTTCCTCCCGCCTTATCCGACACAGGAACCTCCCGAAGCTGCCGTGTCCGGTGAGGACCTGCGTCAGGCGGAAGGTGAGGACGCCGTGGCGCCTCTCCAGCCACTCCTCAAAGAGGGGACTTATCGCCGCAATCGTGGCGTGCCCAGCACTGGGTTGCGACAACCGTACTTTCATGACGCCATGAGATCCCGCCGGAGCTCCGTCCGCTGTGCCGCGATTTCTCGCGGCAGCGGACTTACGCCCCGGCGTTTCGCCTCCTCGCGCCACTCCCATACGTGCGCGAGGACTTTTGCCTCCAGATCCCATGGCGGCAATCCGGCAAGGAGGCTCGCTGCCTCACAGGAGACCGTGCGGTATCCCCGGACCATCCGGATGGCCATGACCCTTTGGGCCGCGCTCAACCGGCGGGCTGGCCGCAGCGCCAGAGAACGCGCCCATACAGGAGCCCCGTAGAGGGCCATGGACCGCACGACCCCCGCGTAGAGCCTCCGGCAGGAGGCGTTTGGACACCCGGAACACTGCTTGGCAGTAGTTCAAATGGTTTCAGCACTTCTAAGGTCTTTCGTTGTTGGTTAGACGACAAATAAGAACTGCCTGCTCAGATCAACTACAGGGCGTTGACCTTTCCCATGTTTATCAAAGTTGAGTGTATTTGGTACTACCTGCGCCCTTTGGATTCACCCGCGTAAGTCTCGATCCCGTGGGAATATCGGGATAAAAGTATTCTATGTCCCAACCCAGGTCATGGTCTACCCATGTGCCAAATTTAATCCAAATCCGTTTAGCCGTTTTAGCATGAAAGCGTATCAAACAAACAAACTCACTTTCGCATTTATAATATTAGTTTGGATTTGTAACCGCTAATTGTACATTAATTACCTACATAGATATTAACCTGATAGCTTTCTAAAGAAATAATAAATAAGTGTAGCTATAAGCCAATGCATTAAAGAAAGGAATCTTAACCCTTAAATGCATGAAATTTTTAAATATTCTGAAAAAAATATATATAATGGAATTAGGGGTACAAAACTCGGGAAAAATAATTAAAAAAATATTTTCCAACTTTTAATATATTTATTTCTAATAAAACTTCAAGTATCATTTTTGATACTCCATGTATTTAGCTCAAAAAAAATGTTGGTTTTAATTTTTATGAAATAAATAGAAACAATTATTGTTTCTGTTGTCACACAAAGACACCTTACATTTTGAACACATTACAGATGTAAGCTTCCGACAGTTATTATATTTACACTTATTTCTCTTATTACAATATTCTCTTTCATGGCCTACATTGTCAAAACGGACGTCTCTTGTTGGCATTGCTTGTTCATGCGCTCGAGATGTTCTTGCTTTCTTGACGGTTACTTCTTCTAAGCGACTAGAACTTGGCCGACCACGTTTGTTATCATGATTATAACTTTGGTACTTACATAGAGATTCTGCTAGATCTGTTCTAAAGTTAGCTAAATTCATTATTTGTTTCGGATTCTCTCCTTTTTTGGTCAGTACTTTTTTATAGAGCACCCACGCGTTGATGACCGTCATGTCTAACAGATGATAAAACATTCGTGTCGTCCATTTGCGAGACTTCATTCTGATGCGGTACCGACCTAAGTAGCTGTCCATTAGGTCGACGCCGCCCATATGAGCATTGTACTCTTTCACGACTCTAGGGCAAGGAATTTCAATAGTAGCTTTTTGCTTTTTGTCAAACCGTTTGATAGTTTCTACTGGTTCTGCTCCTACATACGTCGAAAGCAATAAGACCTGCTTGTTGTCTTTCCAACTAGTAGCTGCCAGGTCTAATCCATTATAATGAGTAACATTTTCACAGTATAACCCTCTGGGAACATCAGCTTTCATTACGTCTTTTTTTTCTGGCAACTTGCAGGTCTTTCCTAGTCTATTTCTTTGCACAGTACCCAAGCAGTAGATTCCTTCTCCCCAAAGATAATAGAGTAGAGCACAATTTGTATAAAAGTTATCGAAATACACGATATGATTTACTTTTCGAGGAACAGATCGCAACAAACGGATGACTGTGTTGGACACGGCACCTAAATCAGGTTCATTTTGTAATCTTTCAATAGTTTGTGCCCCTGAATAGATCTCAAACCTGTACGCGTAACCCATCAAGCAACATAAGACAAAAAATTTGAAACCCTAGCTTTACATTAAATTTGAGACCATAACCTAATTCAAACTTTAGGTATCATTTTTGATACCGTATGCATTTAAGGGTTAAATGGCGGCTTGTACTTGCGTTGACAGATAGTACAGTTAGCATATAAAATTTCAAGCCGAAGATTTTTTTCAAATTAAAAATAATTAAAACATGACCGGGCCGTATTTATTTCAAACTAGCTTCTGCCAACGGCTTCGCGTGCGTTAAAGTCAAAAATTTGAAAGACACGTGGCGCCATCTATTATTATAAGATCGTAATTGTTGTTTTCATCGGAAACAGTAGGTACTTTATTTTGGGATGAAATGTGCACCTGACAACGTATAAAACAAAATTTCAGGAGGATCCTTTTTATGATGTTGGTAAAAATAAAGAACGAATATTACTATTAACTCATTCATTAATACTGTCTATGAGACGGTTCTTTAGCGGGATGATCAAAGGGTAAGGGTTCTACTCCCAACATTTCTTCATCCCATGAGTCCTCGTTTTCATTATCGTCCGATGACTTCTCGGTATCTGTTTCAGAATCACTGCTTCCTGGTCCTAAATTATTAATAAAATCCTCTATTTCTTTTTCTCTGGTCACATTTCTTGTCCAGTACGTCTCCTCAACCAGTTTGATGTGATTAATTTGCTTTTTCCAGTCATCCGGAGTAATGGATGCAATTGCTTCTTTGGTCAATTGTTCAATTTTATTTTCATGTTGTTCCAGGTTTTTGTCAGCAACCCTTTGTTTTATAAGATTCCAAACGTGTTCAATTGGATTTAAGTCGCAATTGTAAGGTGGCAATCTTAAGACTTCCGTGAGATTTTAATAGTTCGTCAACCACATATCGTTTCTCAGGCAGTTTATTCTTCAACTGAGTTAACAACTCTGCTTTTGTCCACTTTTCTTCAAATGCTATATTATTCTCCTCCATATATTTTTTATTTCCTCCTTTCGGGTGGCTGATGTTGACGCTTATTTAACTTGTGGTATGACGCGTTATCCATAACTAAAATACTCGCTGGCGGCAGATTAGGAATAAGTTTTTTCTTTATCTCTGCTTGAGAATTAATAGTTTTCGGTGTTTGCTTTTCTTTTTTTTTTGTTGGTATAGTGGTGTGCTAGCTGACATATGGCTAATAATTTAATGTTTTATGTTGCATGTAATGTAAATTGTTTTGCATACTGTTGTATAGAATCCATTTTTTTTCCCTCTAACTGAACAGACAGCTGTGCTGCTGGGGAGTTTGTTGACCACTTCTTCTTCCCAGCTAAAGCAATAGGAAGTGGTGAAGGGTGGGCGTTTTGGGGGACTGTCTTATGTAATTTTGACGTTCGAAAAGTGCTGATTCTCAGCCTAGTTTGAATAAATGACTTTTGATTTTGATTTTTAAATATTTGAGGAAATTATTTCCGTCCATCTCATCATGATAATCGCCTTTCTTTGATTTTGCTTTAAATTGTAGCTCAGCGCCTATAACGAACCCGAAATTCAAATCCAGTTTGACGGTTTGTAATATTTTGTTGAGGGTGGGCACTTGTTTGCGCACATCATAAATAAATAGAGTAAACTATATTTCCGATTGCGCTGATATCGAAATCGTCGACAGGAACACGTGTGTTAATCTGTCCCCGTTTTCCTTTCTTAGGCGTACGTATTTTTGTCGATATTTGCTCGGCGAGCTTGCCTGCAATGTAAAGGTATTCATTAATAAATTTGAAATAGTATCATGTGCGATAAGGAACTCCGTTCCAAAACATCAAAAATTCTGGTTTGTTTACATTTTAAATATACTAATTAGCAATTATCTCGTAAACACGTGGACAGATTTACATAATTTAAACGAATAAAATGGTTGTAGACTGATACATTTCATTTGACACCAAAATCGTTAAGATATCTCAACAAACAAAAAAACACATTTTCAAGTTCCTCTCGTAAGTAAATTATACGGCATAGTGTATGAACGCGTAGCAATTCTTTAAAAATCTTTATCAAACATTAAACATTATACAATAACATAAAAAGTAAACGTAAAATTGTAAAAAGGAGACATTTTATGTAAAAAAGTTGCACCATAACTTCATACAATAATACATACCTTCTTTTTTTATCTTCACTATTGTGCTAACTGGTAATCCCGTAGCCATGGAAGATAGAGCATTACTATGCTCGAATGGATGATAACGCTCCAGATTTTTTTCTTCTTCAAAATATTTGATGACATTATACACTATTTTGACGTGTATCACTATGTATAACCTTCCCTCGCTTTCAAGGAGACATAATTACTGTCCCCGCACAGTCCAAATAATAACAAACAATAACAAACAGGTAACAACGGAAAAATAACAGAAAACTATAACAAGAAATTCGTAACAGCAAATCAAGAATGATTTTTTTTCTGCCTACGGTACGCGCGAGAGTGACTATAGACGACACTTGTGTGCAAGTGAGAAAACATGATAAGCACCGCCATTTTATATTACTTTCTTTAATGTTCCGGGTTATACACACCAGCCAAAACTCGGTTTTGTGTCTTCCACATTCAGTCTGTGCCAGCCACTATTTCAAGATCGCCAGCCCATCTAGTTTGGGGTCGTCCCCGATTCCACACAATGTTTACCGATTCGCAGTGTCCACTTAATTAAGGACTCGCTGTTCCAGCCATCATCAGTAGGGTTGCCAACTTTTTGTACAAGAAATAAAGTATATTATGTTCAAAGTGGGCAAAATAAACAGTATCTTGGAAAAATAAACAGTATTTTTTTTTTTTTTATGGGTATAGCCTCGCGCAACTCATCAATTTAGCACCAATTTTGAGGGTTTCTTAAGCCTCACCAAATAGACGAGGAGCAATATTTTTATTAAATGTATTGAAGCTCTATTTCTGTCGTTCCACCTTTTAGTATTCCGATAGCAATTATCAATTTACTATGTCCCGAAAATACGAGACACATTAACAGTTTCATTCTGAAATGAAGGCTAGCTGAATCACCGCGCCCACGCCCAGGTGCATGCACGATGGTCTGCGTAATAGATTAAACTTTTTATTTAGGTATAGCTCTGGATATCAGTGAAAACAGTATATTCATGTACTTTATTTTTGTTGAACAGTAAACAGTATTTTAGAGTGAAAAACAGTATAATACTGTTTTTAACAGTATGGTTGGCAACCCTAATCATCAGTCTTAGATTACGATAATTGTTTACCTCTCGAACGTGCCTGATGTCTTTGTCGCGCTGCCTCAAGTTCTCAACAGCGGATGTCCACATGATCATGATTTCTTTCCTCTCCTCCATACCTTGGACCACCTGGTGAAAGTATTCAAAAAAACTATGAGTTCGATTTATTGAAAAAGAGACTAGATAAGTCAGGTAACGAAATTGTTTTTTGTTTTCTAAAATACTACCCTGCCTTATTTGTACAAATACCCAACGATAGTTTTGCAGGAAGGAAGACATCAAATCAATCAATAAATCAAAGAAATACGTATTTTTGAAATTTTCCTTAATTTACAGTACAGTGTTTTCCTTAATACAGTTGTGGTTACAAAACATTTTGCGCCGACCCCTTATTAAAATATGAGTTCTGCTTGCCCTTGTCACTCTGCTCCAGTGGTATTGGTGGTGGTACCTGAACGGAGATCCTGTCGCAGGCGCGCTCCTCGGCGCTGAGGTTGGAGACCAGCTGCACCAGCCGCTCGTGCATGCGATCATGTTCCAGCTTCAGCTTCTGCCTCTTTGTCTCTAATGCCTACAAAATAGTTTAAAAAATATACGTTTTCTTTTTCTTTGTGGTATTTATTTGTCACACAAGCGAACTTACACCGAACTGACTACCAATAAAGTTCGGAATAGCAAGTCGCGTTACTCAAAACTGCTGCTTAGGGATCTTCAGTTTTGATCTATATATGGCTAGCAATTTGGTAGAAAGTAACTTGTAGAAAGCCATCCGTAAAATCATGCAATGTGGGGAGCCACCAGCCACAAGAAGTATCTTATCTCAGTATAGGTTTATCAATCAGAGAGATTATTATTATCAATCTGCTTCTACAAATTAATGTAAAATGTGATTGATGATCAAGTAAATAACACTAGACAGTTCCTAATTTTAACTACTTCATAGTTACTTTTGCTTTGGAAACATCTTGTTTTGTAAACTGTTCAATAGCCGTGATGTCACAAGCATATCTCTCGAGGGCCGCTCGCCATTCTGCTAGGGCTCCTCGCTCACCACACACCTCAGCCTTCATAGAATCAGCCTTTTTCAAGAGCTTAGATATCTGTTCTGAAATAGTTAAATTGTTGATCTTTAGTTTTTTTATAGGTAACATTTTTTTCGGAAAATATTTGATTGATCTCTAAAACTTACTGACCTTCTAATGATGATAAATTAATGAACCTCTAACATTTTTTGAGTTTCTATTGATGCACGCTTTTTATAAATTAATGAGCCTCTTTTTAATTTTCTGGTTTTTTCTCACAGTTGGTAGTTATTACTAAGCTAGGGCACCCCAAACAAATGGTTTATGTTAAGTTGGAACTGCAATCAACTGCTTGCAAGCCGAGCAAGTGGTGCCGCGGTAGCGGCGGGCAAGCGCTTATTCCAAGTTGGTTGCAATTACTTCGCTATTTAGTACCTAATCAATAAATTGAATGTTCATTAATATTTTAGAAAAGCTTAATAGTAATTACCATTTGAGTTTTGATTAATTACATGCCTTTTTTGAATGTTCACCGTCACAGGCTCAGGCGCGTGTCGGTGGTGATGGTGTGCTATGTAGCTATGTTAGCATGTAAAATTATATCCTATTGTTGTTAAATATTTTCCCACTGTTAGGCTTGTTCAGTATCATCATCTGACCAGTGCTTACACTACAGCAATAAGGTTACATGCACACTATAAAAATTACCTAAGTCAAACTCCTATAAAAAGTGCTTTAAGTATAATATCCTCTTGAGTAGCACAACATGCTACACCTATAAAAACTGGCTCTTACTGGATGGCACACTACAACTGCCAAATGTATAATAACACATCTGCTGTACTGAAGACTGAATGCAGATTAAAAAGAAGAAACAAATATACATATATTAACACTCATTGTAACCTGATGTTTTATCTACTGTCTAGAAAGACTTGATTATGCAAATAAATACTTAAACTATACCAAATCTATACTGTATTATTAATTCATAACAAAAAATCAATTAATGACGAGCAAAGTAAACAACACAAAAGTAATAACATAGACACACACAGTCAAGCATTACTTTGAAACCTGTCAATCCTAGTCTCAATGTCCCTGCTCTGCTTGCAAGTCTCAACCACATCCCGGTCAAGCACGTCTGCCTCATTGACACTCAACTGCCGCAGTTTCACTTCCTGCTCCATCTGCTGCTTGTGCGCAAATAGTAAACGCTTGAAACAAGCATACAAACGGTCTTTTATAAACTATTTAAAAACATTATTTATTATACGCATTTGTGCCTCAATAAATATCTGTAACTTTAAAATTTAATTAATTCTGGAAATATAGTCAACACTTACTGTATTCTCCTGATATTCTGTAAGGACATAGGTCTTGTAGTTGTTGAGATCATCGCATTTCTGTTTTTGCAGAATTCTAGCCTCTTTCAGACGCTGTAACTCAGTTTGTCTGAAATAATTACATAGGTACAAACAAAGATTACAAAAATTATCATTGATTTTTTAGAATACTTTCATTTTAATATATAGTACACCTGTCAATTAGCTGGGATTCTAGTTCCTTGTTCGCTGAATCTGCTAAAGGAATTCGGGTTCCTTGATTCCATCCTAAAGCATCTAAAAGTTGAGCCATATAGCCAGGAGGTTTCGCTCCTTCAGACATTTTTGGAAAAAAATAAAATTTAAAGTAGTACACAAAATATATTAGCAGCCAGCCAAAATCGAATAAACAAAGCTATACGATATTGTTAAATCGATATTATAAAATGTACTGTATATCACTAGGCATCATCATCAATAACAATAACAAACAAATTCACCGCCATTTTTCAAACATTAACAAATGACATCGGCAAGAATTTTGAAGTTTTGATGTTGTTTTTTTAATAAAAAGAAATGCAAAAAAACCGTACAATTCCGATAAATATTTTAAGTACCACGAGAACACGAATGGAGTAGTTTTTTTTCTAGCTTCTCAGTTCAATGCCACAACTGGGCGAAAGCCTCTCTTTAAACTTTGTTTTTTTGATATTTGTTATTACCTATATATCACTAAACTCCTCAAACACCTCACGATATGTTGCTACGACAGTTTTCGGTGACCCATTATTGGGCAGGGGCCACAGTCCTTCCATACTTGTAGGTAACCAGTCCACTTTCGCCACCCAAAACCCCTAGTTTAGTCCTATTATGTTTCCTTCCACATCCTACACCAATGGGGGGTTGTCCTTGAATAGTGCGTACAAGGACAATCGTCGATTGGTGTCTCATTTCATTAAAAGCGTCTAACAGGCCTCTGCGAGCACAGAGCATGTAACTTTATATGCGAGTTGCCTCCGCAGCTCCGGTCCCTCGTACGCCTTCCAAAGGAGATGTGGGTGTCAGAGACGTAAACATAAAAATATTTTACAGGTTTTTTGCAGTTTGAAAGGATTAGAGAAAAATTCAATCTTTTAAAAGCCACATATTTCATGAAAAGGAAAAGGCATGCCTTTACCCAGCAGTGGGGCATTACGGGCTTAATAGATACGATTCATAGAGACTTCATGAGCAATTTATACATAATATTGCTCTATTATTATTTATTAATAAACTAAACGTCAATTTGCTATTGAAAACATTTTCTTTTCATTGACAAAACAAGAGAAATATCTAAACAGCTTCACAAAATTAATTAATTAGTTTTATAAAATATCTTGAATACCCGCCAAAAGATTAGGTACGTAGCATCCATGGCAGCATCCAAAAATAACTCATCGGAGCTTTAGTTCGCGCTATCGTGCTCGCATGTGGCGTGCTAACACTGTTTAGTTTTCATTACCGTCATAATTGAGGAAGTCTATTTTTCTTATTAGAATGAGTGCTAATGCAGCTTCTTTACCCTGTCCAATTTGTGCACATATTGGTGTTTTTGAATCAGTGCAGTTATTAAGAGACAGATTAATACATGTGTCAACAAATAAGATGCTGTGTCCAGTATGTCAGGAAGAAGTATTTGGTTTAGACAAACTTACGATACACTTGTTTAGCCATGTGAAACTATTGACAACAAAAGCAAGCAAAGAAAAAGAAATATTAAAAGGTTTAAATGAAAAAAACAATATGGAAAATCAATCGACAGCGCAGCAGAAGAAACCAAAAACGTCAGTGGTTAAAAATAAAACTCCGTCATCTGCAGCAAATGTTCCTGTTAAATTCGTGAAAATTTATCCGAAATTACCAGTGGTATCGGTAAACACAGTCCCTGTTTTAGATATGTCAAGAAGTAAAGAATGTGTTCAAGGCAGTGAAGCCATGTTTGTGAAAACGGAAGCAACATTAGTACAAACAAACACTACTTGCAACATCTGCGGCTTACAGTTTATCGATGCCAACATTCTAAGAATGCACAGGTGCTTAATTCACAATATTGACGAAAATTCAAATCAAACTTTTACCCGCTATCACTGTCATTTGTGCCCAAAAAACTTTAAAATGAGAGGTTCTTTAATGGTTCATTTGAGGGTAGCACACTTTGGATTTTTGTCTGGAAATTCACATTCTGATGCTAATATAGACAAAACTACTGGAGGAAACCCAGATCAACAAGATGAAAAATTGTCTCACTTGGAAAGAAATGATAATAAACAATGGCAATGCGAAGTATGCCGTAAATGTTTTACTACCAAATATTTCCTGAAGAAACATAAACGTCTTCATACAGGTTATAATAAAATTGGTGTTAGTTGTTGAGGTAATTCGTACTAACAGAATAATTTAAAATGTATTTAGGAAGCAGGAGAAATTTTAAATGACTTTATCGCTACCTATGGCATAGTTGACTTCGTAATTGCTTTACCACTCTATGGTTGTCTGAATGCATAATGAATTTCACTTGCAGGTTTAAAAAGCTAAGGTCTATTGCGTATTTCCGTATATTTGTCGACATGAACGTTAGGAGAGATTCATTTAACCTTAGTGAAGTTTCAATTTACCGGGAATTGTTGTCAAAAGTGGTACAGCAATTATGATGTCAACTATAGATTTTCACATTGGCTAACTCTAATGATAACGCTGAAATCATTCCGATTCCTATTATTTTGCTTTTTTAGCTTTTGAAACATCACCACCATAAAGTCTAGTTTAAAAATATACCCTACATAAGTTAAAATGTTTAATTTGTTTTACTAAGAAACTCTTTTGATTACAGGTGAAACTCCGTACGCATGTGCACAATGTAACAAAACGTTTACATTTCAGCAGTCATATCATAAGCATCTTCTGTATCACAACGATGAGAAACCTCACTCATGTACTTACTGTGGGCGCGCTTTTAAAGAGCTATCAACGCTTCACAATCATCAACGTATCCATACAGGAGAAAAGCCCTTCTCTTGCGAAACTTGTGGTAAAAACCAATCATTTGCAGTGCGGGTTTTCTTAAATGACGTTCACTAGATGGCAGCACTGAGACGTCTGGTCCGGGCACCTGTCAAAAATGTCAAAGTGGATATATTTTCTTTAGTCTTGACTGAATGATGAACAAATATATGAAAAGAATAATGAACGACAGGGTGAAATTAAATTAACTAGCGAAATTCCGCAGACGAGATGGATATCGATATGTAAACATGATAAAACTAAAAAGAAATTAATTTGTTTTTTTTTGTGGGGTCATCAATCGCAGTTAGTGTAGCCATTTGAAATACAAGTTAAAAAAACATTTTTTTTTGTGTAAATTTCACGGACTTGATGGGTATTGAAAACAGATTTTCTCAACTCATACTTCAAAGTGACAACACTATATAACAGCGGTCGTTGACCCCAAAAAAAAAACATCAAATCTTTTATTATTATTTTATCGTGTTTAAAGATCGATAGTCATCACGTCTGGAGAGTTTCGTTGGTTAATTTAATTTGAGCCTGTATTTTATTATTCATCTTGGAAATGAAAGACCTCGTATCAAAGAGGCACCAACTGGTGGCGTGAATTTTTATGAAAACCCTCATTGGCTGAGAAGTATGAGTAGTAAAAATTCAGTTGCCTAAAGAAAGTTTTGTGTATATTTTGCAGGTAAATGTTTTCGTCAACGGGTTTCATATCTCGTGCACAGGCGCATTCATACAGGTGTTATGCCATACAAATGTACGGCTTGCCAAAAAAGTTTTCGGTACAAAGTATGTATTTTTTAGTTCTTATGTAAAATGTACCTAATTGATTATATTAACTTATGCAGCCGTTTCTTATTTTAGGTATCACAGAGAACTCACAAATGCCAAGTTCAACCACCTGGGACAGTGGTACGACAAACAGGGGAACTTGTGGAAAAACTTAAACAGAAACATAATGAACCAGACTCAATGTCATCCGATAAACAGATTTTAGTGACAGAAAATTTAAATTATAACGATGTATCTGAAGCAAACGCCGAGTTAGTTCGCACCGGAGCTAAGTTATCATTGGAGGACATGGAATCCGAACACTTTTCGTTAATTGCTGAATCATTTAATGAAAATGGAGTCTATAATAAGTCTCCAACTCCAGGAAATATGCATACTACAATGTTGGACAAAAGTGATGATGTAATGTTCAACCAAAATATAGAAGAATTAATAGACTCCATACCAATACAAGATAAGAACATGCCATCACCTTCGGAAATCCTTAAAAACTTGTGCCTATCTAAAGAAGACGACTACATCGGAATTCTTCATCAAACAGAAGAAGAGAAAAACTATGAAATGTGCAAGGATTTTAATGTATTTCTTTGAATTATGTGAATTTAAAATAAATACAATCATATAAGATTAAACGTTACATATTAATAAGCTTCTCTCATAATTTCCACATAAATAGGTACATACGTAATTACGGACATACAAGGTACAGATTTTTTATTCATTGAGATCCACTGACCAACAGTGTTATCAGGCTGTCATGTAGGCGTTCATCTTCTTCTTTCGTGGTGATTTTCGACTCAAAATCATCACAGTTGATGCTGCATTATTTGCTGTTGAGTATAGGCTAGTTGGGCAAAACATGGTTTTCAAGATTTTACCACTTTGTCGTCGTGATTAATATGTATGCCAAATTACAGCTTTCTAGTACTAAGAGACTGAGCTAAGCCGCGGACAGACAGACAGACAAACACAGAGGTTTCTTGTTGCCATGGTTTTTAATGAGTCGGTTCTGTCGATTGAGCTATGAACCGTTTTTTTTTCTATCAAAGGTTCATTTTATAAACAACACATTACATGTATTAATTTAATCTAGAATCATCATTCTCCTGCCCTTATCCCAATTTATTTGGGGTTGGCGCAACATGTCTCTTTATTCCATACTTCACTATTAATCGTCATATCGGTAGTTACCCCCTTTCTAGCCATATCATCCTCCACCCAGTCCATCCATCGTTTCTTTGGTCTTCCCCTGCTCTTATAGCCATCGCCATTCATACTCAAAACTTTCGTCACGACATTTTCCTCATTCCTCCGCATCACATGCCCATACCTTGAGAACCGATTTCCGCACAACTTTTCAGTCACCGGTGCCACTTTTTAATCCTCGCTTCCTCTTATGTACCTACTCATATCTTATTCTATCCATTCGTGTCACACTATGTGTTCCTCTTAGCATTCTCATCTCAGCTGCATGCAATTGCCTTTCATTCATCACTTTTGTGGTTCAACTTTCTGATCCATACAAGTCAGCAGGCCTAACCATTGTTTCTTAAATATTCCCCTAAGTTTAAGGGGAATGCGGGAGTCGCAGATTGTTTCCATATCCTGCTGCCATTTCATCCAACCAGTGTTCATTCTGAGCTTAACGTTCGATCTACTTCGTCATCGCTTTGCACGAGTAAACCGAGATACTGAAAGTCGGAGCAGACTGGGAGAAGCGCACCATCAAGCACTATGGCTCCAGAACTGGAGAGACCGCCGAAATTGCAGAACATATATTCAATTTTGGTTCTGCTGATTTTCAAGCCAAAATTCTCCAGCTTCTGTTGCCATTTCTCCAATCTGCTCTGGATCTTAGGTCCATCTTCACCGACAAGAACAATGGCATCGGCAAACAGCGTCCATTATCAACAGGAAGAGGTAAAGACTTAAAGCCGAGCCTTAATATTCTCGATCACTCGTAGCTAAATATATCGTGCCTCTGTTAAATTCACAGCAGATCAAACGAATATGATTAGTGTTAGCAACTCGTCGGTATTGCCAGCATCCGACCGGACGTAGGTACAAGATTGGCTGTACATAGCACGAATTAACTCTACATACTTCCCGGGTAAACCTCTAAGAAATATAAATCATAATGAAAAACCAGTCACACCCAAAAAATTTTTTATTTTACCGTATAATTTGCGGTTCTAATCGGTTTTTAAACGTAAAAAGGTATGCAATACACGATGCTTTTGCTTGCTTTGCTGTATGTGGCAGAAAAAACATAAATGAGGAACCAGCTGTTTTTGTTCTCCAAGCGCTTGAAAATTGGTGAAAATCAGAATCAAAATTAAATAGTGTCATTTCATCCTAAGTCAGTGACATTTTGTGAACTGAATGTAAAATTAATACCATTCTTGTAAATTCATGTAGTGTAGAAAAATTAATCGATTTGAAGTTTTGTCAAACATCACTCGCGATAAATGGACTGCGGATTAGTGATTTTATTTTGCGTCTTACCTGAAGTACATTACAATGTGTTGAATTAGGCCATCAGGCTAAGTTTTTGTGTCTATTTCACTGTTGCAAAAGGACTTCATGAAAATGTAAGTGATTTGATTATTGTAAGGGTGATTGAAAATATAGTTATTGATTTCATTTCCACGAAATTGTACGAGTACCTGTGTTTGTGTCGTGGAGAATACTTGTTGTTGGAAGGTCATGATAAATCTCCTGGCTTCAAATAACTTCCTCGTTATTCTGTAGAGAGAAGGTATCCTTCCTCAATTTTATTATAATGTACCTACCTACATGTAGACACTGCATCTATCTTCTTGCAACATGGAGAATATTGTAATTGAACAAAATGGAAAACGTTTTAGACAAAAGATTTAGGTTTTTGACCAGCACAATAATGATGATTTCAACATACTTTGGTTGCAAAGACAATGGGAAGACTAAAATATGACAAATAATTGTTTGCCAAAGGTAATCCTTTGTTTTGTTTTTATTGAATTTATCAACTTACTGAATCCATCTGTATAGATGTATGTAATATTAAATTTTCTTTGGAGCATTAAGTATCTTTGATTTAGGGTTGAAAAGCTTTCATTGCTACTGAATTTGCAATCAAATGAGAACTGGATGGCTTTTTATATTGTAATCATAATATCGACGGTTAAAAGGTAATAATAAAGTAGTAATAATAAATAAGCGACATTTTAATCGAAAATGAGTTGTGAATGCCATCCTACTTAATCTCTTTTTTTAAGTAGGATGGCATTCATAACTCATTTTCGACCGAAATGTCGCTTATGCCCAATTACCTTTTAACCGTCGATATGGTTTGAACTCTCACTAAAATCTGCTCATACTAACTTAAGTTATAACACATTAGGTAAGTTATATGGTATATGCTGACTCATAAAAGCAAAGTCAATATGGTTCTGGTCAAGGCCACTCCTATTCTTATATTATTGTTCTCCATTGTGTTGGGATGGGCTACGCAATAATAGTTCATGCTGAGGTAAAAAGATTACCCAGTCTGTGGGTTTGTTGATGGGCTGACTGGTCAGGCCGTGTTTGACGATCATTTATGCAATATGGCCCCTTGTGGACGTTCTTTTAATGCATGCATTCTCATAATGGTTCTATAATAATAATTCTTGTGTATGTGTTCAGCTATGTTGAGAAAATACATTTGATTATCTTAAACTGGACATTCCAGAATTTTCTGCCATTTAGCAATTTGACAGTGAAAATATAACTTTATTATATTTGGATTTACAGTCCATGATTGGTTTCAAAAGTATCTTAAGAAAGTGTAAACCAACCCTGTTCAGGTTAAATTCTTACACAATCACTTGCTAAAAGGAATAAGAAACACATTCATTTGTATTTAGAAGGTTTCAACTTTACATCTTACCACTTTTTTGGAAAAATATATTATTGTTTGAATAAAATGATTAAATTGTAAGTAATTGAAAAATTATCAACCAAAATTGAAGTTATGAAATTACCTCAATTGTCAAATGAAAATATCTTGAAGGTGATTTAAAATTAGAATGTTGGGTTTAATTATTCAAATAATTCAAGGTGTGTATTTTTTATGTAAAACAAAAAGATATGCATGGGACAGTGTTTGAACAGGTAATTTGACATCACACAGTATTTATCTGTCCGAAATAGCAATACAAACAAAATTTGGGCCTCAGCCCCCTCCCTTTCACTATCAGTTTACTGCATCTACCAAGCAGCTCACCAATCCAGCTTAGGAAGCATATCATAAATCTTTAATATAATAAATATTTGAATATGAAAATAGTAAAAGTCCATTAGGAACCTTCATGCCATTTTTTATGTTGCTCATAAACAAAAACAAAATATAGTAAAATAAATATTATGTATTTTTTACACATGACGAACATCTTGCTGTGTCATTTTTATTATGTAGCCAACTAAGCGATGAGTGCCAATTATAGCTACATGGCATTCTGGTAATTTTTTTTATCGCGTCGCGATTTTCTGAGGGTTGAGTTATTGTCGTTCAGTGGCTAGGCCTAAAGGGGTTCTGTATCAAAATGTGTCTGTAATTTAGTATGTAATTTGTTTATATAAAATACATAAAATAGCATTCTGAATCAAGAGGTAAAGCTATCATTGTGGCCTTACTAAGAGAAATCAAGAACGAGTAAAACAAGCTGGAAATCTGGTGCATCCTGACTCGGATAGGTTAAGCTGTCATTGTCATTTTACTATGAGTATGCAAGAGCTTTCGAGCGAAGCTAGCTCACAAATTGGAGTATACTGACTTGGATATGTCAGATTGTGTGTGGTTTTACTAAATAGATGCAACAGCTTCAGAATTGGACTGCGCCTATAGCTTGAAGCCCTGCAGGGCCGGATATACAGGTGCGGAGGCCCTGGGGAAACCAAGAAGTGGAGGCCCCGAAAAATTTGTGGAACAGATGGAAAAAGAAAAAAATTTAAAAAGGTATCTTGCGATTGTGAACTTCTTTTACTTTGAAGGACACAAGGGATGTATTTTTTCTTATCTTAAAAAAAACAAATTGTCCATGGGCCCAGTGCCCTGCCTGCCCTAAATCCGGCCCTGAGCCCTTGTAAGCCATAAACAAATTACACTAATTTCCAGTCATTCTTATGAATAAGAATTTGAGTTTTTGAATATTTTACGCAGTTTTGCTTACACATCCCCTTGGCCCCTGTAGCTTGGGGGACCCATATCATTCATACGCGTGATACGGCGGTAGCTACGCCCCTGTTATCGTTACTGGCTCTTAAGGACGCCTTTACAGCTTTATTTCGCCTTATATCGCCTGAAGCATATGTATATGTATAGAGGTACCTCGAAAAGTTGGGGACAGTTAAAACAGATTCCTCTTTGCGGTTCACTTTCCAAAAAGTGGCCTTTCTGTGTCACTAAAAGTACTGTACCCATTCTGATGTCTATCTGTTTTTCCTGACCTATCTATGATGGTCATATTAATTTGGTCTTTACCGAGTCTCAGAAATCTGAGTCAGAGAGAATCCTAGTTGCACAGGGCCATGCACCGTATGTTATTAAAAATAAAGCAGACCGGATTTGTAAAGATACACTTCGAGACCGGTATCGCCGATCGATGTAAGCAACAAGTCTGCCAGGCTTAAATGGAAGCGGGCGAGCCACATTTGCAGAATACTTCCAGAAAATTGTACTTTTCTGGATGTACTCATCAGCATCGGTAAACAGTGCATCGCGAAAAACAATAATGTCGAGACACTTTACAGTAATTAGCTTTACCGCTGTCCCCCTTGTGTAAGTATAGCAAGTTCATGGGAAGATATTTGCCTTTGACTTTTCTTTTCTGGTATTCTCATCCTAGCATGACGTACGTCGATACAAAGGACATCTTGCCCTCGACAAGGAAGACCTTCTCGGGGGCAAGATGTCCCTTGTATCGCCAAAAATCCTTCTACTAAGGTTGAGCATTGAAACCGTTGAAAATGTTGGCAATTTGCTGTCCTGGATTCCAGACCGGCTGAGCTGTGGCTTTTGCCTGTTAACCAACTAAGGGCCGTATTACAGAAATTTACTCAAGATTCAACAAACTAGTTTCAACCAATCAAATGGCTTTAAACGAGTTTTAATAATGCTTGAGTTTCGAGTGAGGTTCTGTAATACGGGCCTAAGTATCATCTGGTTTTGAATGCGCTGATGCGCTCCACGGATTTGTGTAAAACTGTTGTTGTCGTTATTGATTTTATAAAGCCAGCGTTGAATATTAACGAACTCGAGTACTACGACCGTTGTCATCGAATGATTGGCAAGACGCATTTCGCCAGTGTTCGCCCACTTCCCATTCTGTGTTACGCTCGCCGACGTATCTCGACACTTTAAACAAAGCGATAACTTATCGTCAGCGGTGCAGCCATTTTGTTTACCTCAGCTGAGTGTGGACCGAATTTACAGAGGTATACTTATAAATACCCAGCGCCACGTTGCAACTGACTGTGTCAACGTAAACCACGGTTTCATTATATTTAAGTATCATCGTATGTCAACATTAATTATGCAGTAAGTATTCTTACGCATCCCAGTCTCTGTTTAACGACAGGCTCCACGAGATAATAATGATTAATATTGAAAACAAGTACGATATTGTACGTACGCGTTTTTGCGTTGTCGGGTACTTCTGAATGAAATATATGCCAATTTATATCTGTAATGTCTATGTCCAAATGTTTATTTATGTCCATCAGACGTAATTCGTCAATTATTCCACTTTAGTATACAGTTTTGGTCGTATGTCTGGAGCTCAGCGGGGTCTGGTGAATTGGCAGGGGTACAAGGTGGCAGGGCAGTGGCGGTGGCAGCCGCGTCCGTATCGATCTGGCGGCGGCGGGGCGGCCCGGACGCGGCTCACCCGACACCTCTCATTACCTACTGTTACAATGCAGCAGAGCCATTTACATGCGTTATACCTATACAATTCTTTCATTTGAATAACTATTCCTGTTATTGTGGACGTCTAACCCACTGACATTGATATAGAATATAGGTAAGATTGGAGTCCTTATCGTTCATGCACATTCCGCATATCTCGCTAGCCGGCAAATGTTATTTATTTTGACGATTACACTTACCTTGAAAAGATTAGACTTCATTAGAACATAGACAATCGTCTCTGTAAATATAAATATTATCTAAGGCCGTTCTTTTGTCATTTATAGGTCTGCCCTGCAACTGCGTAGGCTTTTTTTCTTTGTTACAAAATGGAAAGCGCGTTACCATTTGAAGCTTAATCTTAATTGTCGGGTATTTAATGATAGTGCGAACTCTACAATTTCATGTAGGTAGTTATAGGCGCAGATACAAAAATAATGTTTAGTAAAAAGTTTGGCAAACCCCAATTTGGTTGGTTTGGTTGCCTAATCTTGCGGCAAAATGTCTACTTGCTTGCTGTCTGTACTGCAGAAAGTAATGGTTGTCGGTGGTTGTAAGAAAATAAAAAAAACTGCTCAACAATCGATACGTGTAAATGAGGACAAGGTTATAATTTATAATTCATAACATAACACTTGTTTGATTTAGCGGTTAATACCTACATAATGGGCTATTGATGATCGCGCTACGGAACCGCTTCAGTGGCTTGAACAATCAACGTTAGTGTCCAGTCCAACCGCAAGTACCATGTCATATCTTGAACTATTTGTTGCAACATTTGAAACTATTTCTGTACGTGAGTTTGCTTTGTTAATCGTGCCGCTGGATATTTCTCCACTACCTTATTCATAAAGGCTTAGTTCTTGAATATTTCGAAAGAACCAAGGCTGTGGCATCAAAATATAGTTTACAGCACCCACCCTTGAATTCGACACTTTTCCGTTGACCACGTTTAATAGGCAGGCTTGTGGCTAAATAATAACAGCCGCACGGGTCAATCAATCAAGTTAAGCTACGCTTGCCGCGGTTGGTCCGTAGATGGGTGACCATCTTTACATACCAAGACCCCTCCGTGCCTCGGAAAGCACGTTAAGCCGTTGGTCCCGGCTGTCATTCATGAATCTTTGACAGTCGTTACGGGTCGTCAGAAGCCCAAAAGTTTGACAACCAGTCTTACCAAGGGGTATCGTATTACCCAGTAACTGGGTTGTGGAGGTCAGATAGGCAGTCGCTCCATGTAAAATACTGGTATTCAGCTGCATCCGGTTAGACAGAAAGCTGACCCCAACGTAGTTGAGAAAAAGCTAGGCAGATGATGAACGTTTAATAGGTAGAAGTATACGGTCTCGATATACTTCTTACTTCATAATAGCTTAGCTTATTCTTTATATATATATATATATATTATAGCATTCGGAATTTTAATTACTGCCCACCTGAACGACACGAAAACACTCAAAGAAATATCTTGCAATTCTGGACCATCTTAAAATTCAAAACAACACAGTGACACAGTCGCGCTGTTACGAAATTTAAATAAATTCATAATATTATGGAAATAAAATAAACATAATATCTGTGTTATTTACACACGGTTCGTTGGTTTGTTGTGTGTACGCAGCACGTGGCGGTACTTACGTAACATCACACGCTACAGAAATAGGCGCACAACACCTGTCTGCTACTGACATGACTCCGACATGCAGGGATACGTCCGCATTCTACGTCTGAATGTAACAAAACACTCCCTGTCTTCTTAATGACGTACTTATCTGTAGGAGGAATCTTACCTTCAGGGGTGCTCGGTGATAACAAATTATTCACCTGTTGCTAGGCGCTTCAGCTTCAACGGGCAGATTTCAATATAGGACCAAATTGGCACGTAGCAAAATTTTGCAAAATGTCATTCAACCATATAAGCAATGAATCTCCGCTTCACCAATCGAATCGCAACCCGTGAAATACTTATTATTGAGTAGTTGCGGTAGCCATCTGTAGTCTTCATCGTCAGTTCCACTTCATCAAATGGTGTTTTCCGAGAGCAAATGCTAGAGGTAAGCCTATAATATTTAAAGAGTTCCCTCGATTTCTCCAGGATCCCATACACAGATCCTAACCTGATGACAATGAGAAAACCTGGGAAGTTATAACCTTAAAAAAAAATCCTAATCAGTCCAGCCGTCTTCGAGGAATCGGGGAACATACATAAACAAAAAAGATTTCGACGAATTGGGAACCTCCTCCTTTTTTTGAAGTCGGTTAACAATCATTTACAGCCAGAGTGCATCACATGAAAATTCCAATAAGCCATGTATGGCATGGCTAGGATACATTGTTTTATTATGGAGTGCCGGTGCCTACCTTCCGGCTTCATCATCAGATCAGTTTGATGGTACACACGGCTACACATCAAGCTATACATTTCCAGTATAAGCTGATCTCGCATTGTATAGGATTTCCGTACAATGCGAGGTCAGCGTAAACTGGAGATTTATAGCTTGATGTGTAGCCGTGTGTACCATTTTGATCAGAACCATTTATTTAAATTTGCTTCGTCATTGTCGCTTAACTATCATAATCGAGATATCTTATCGCCACCCTTGACATTCTTCTTATTGAGGAGTTCCGGTGGGCATATGTGGTCTTCTTCATCGGTTCCACTACACCACATGATACTTTCTGAATGCAAATAATTGACTTATTGATAAAAATACAACAATTGCTATATATTTATTATGCCTATTATATTTGAGGAGTTCCCTCAATTCCTCATGGAAGTCATGGATCCCATCATCAGAACTGGGTTTTGATAAAAATGGGACCAATCTGGAAGAATATCATAAAAAAAACGGCCGAATCGAGGACCTCCTCCACTTCCGAAATTAAGCTATTTTTCACATTGAGGTGTTTTTTTTAAGTCGCGTCGTTTTTTTTTCAATGGCAATATAACGGAAACTACAATAAAATCTCGTCGGCCACGCTTGATTTTATTGAATCATGTGGCAAGTTACGTACACCTCTGCATAAAGCCCACAGAATCAGATACAATATTGGCCCACTTGCGCGTGTTGCGTAAACGGCCGTAGACTTGAACTCAATATTTTCGCTGACATACTTTTGTTCGTACGTCCTCAATATTTTTTTCGGAAATTAGCATAAATACTGAAGTAATTATGTATTTTAAGTAGGTAATTAAATGCCTGCTGGAAGTGTTGCTCCTGTAGCTGTACCCTGGGGACCCTAAAACAGACGACGCAGTGCTTCTATGGAACATAGGCTGTCATGGGGATTGCCGAAAGAAGTGACAACTGTGCATAGCTACAGTTATACTGTTGAAGTTAATGAACGGTGACGCGAACCCATAAAAAAATCTCCTACCAAACATACGACGCGCCTAAAGAAGTTTTATCTTCAAAAATAAGTTCAGTGAGAGCAGTCAATCTTTACTTTTCCCAACTGGAGAAATCATGTGTATTCGATGTTAAGCCGCGCAGAGGTTGATCATGATCGTGGTGAACGCGGAAAATTATGCAAGAGGCACAGATTGTCGTCACGAAACCTTTTGGCTCCACGTCGGCCGACACGGTTGCAACACCATAGCTTTCTCCGCTCGTATCGAACCGAAAGCGATATTTATAGTTTTTCAGATATACACACTACAGTCGTCATTCGCTTTATTTTCTATGCTAGTGGAGACTGTGGAGAGCACAACATTTAACGTTGCTATAACTTATTTGTTTTTAGATTTCTAGCTCTTGTTCCTAAGCTGATCAATATTTTATTGACGGTAATTATGCCATTCGATGTTCTGCTACCAACAAAAAAATATCACTCTGTATAAATGTTCTACATTATGAAAACAATGTTCTTTTCTTTGGATCCGCATTGCATTCTTAGTGCAACGTTTGCATTTCATAAGTGCTAGTTAATTGGGTCAAATGTGCAGTCTACGTTATAAGTCCGTGATTCACCTTGTCCATTTAAAAATATGTACGGTTTATTTAGAATAAAAAAGTCTATTACAATGAAATATTAATACATATGTCCGTTGCAAATGTCCCGATGATCCGCTTGTAACAGGACTTTCTTATGTACTAGCGCAGTTTATTTCAGTCGCGCGTGTTATGGCAGTCGACGCTTACTGAGTTTCGAATCTCGCCTCGGCTCTGCCCCGTGTTCCTTCACTAATACCTTCACGCGCATTCATGTGCATTACATCGTCGCTTTATAACGCGGCTCAATCTTGGCAACACTGATGTTTGGGGACATGGATGGTCACAGTACTTGCGACAAATATTCACACAAACTTGTTGGGACTGCTCGACGACATGGCGAACGGCGCCGTTTTATTTCTCGTAAAGTGTGTCCGTGGCGGCTACTGGCTGTACAGAAATAGTCACAACTTTTTACATGCAACCGACTTACAGAATCTCAGCTGGTGCTTCTAACATTGTACTTATTGCATTATGCGTAAGTGCATTGTAAAAGGCAAGGCCTCAAACATAAGCATACGCACAATACTTACAGGTCTCCCAAAGTGATAATGCGCATAGAAATCTTCGTCACTGTTCGGCAACGGTCGTATTCTCCGAGCATCGGAAGACGATATGTGTATAGAGTGGTTAAGACGCTGACAACACATAAACCGCGGTCACTGTCAGATTGCATAGAAAAGAAAGAGAAGCGAAATGACACAACGCTTGTAATTTCTTGCAAAATGTGAAGCAAGTATCTATTTACTCAAAATTGAGTTGAGTACCTAATCGAAAATAAAAAAACAACCAAGTTCTGCATTCAAATAAGACGTCCTTGTTATTAATTAAATACGTAAGGTATGTTGATATTTAATGCAGATATTTTGGATTAGAACTCAAGGTAAGAGGTTAGTTTAACGTTACAATCGTCTCAAACGATGTCCGTTCCCCATAAACTGTTCAGTCTCCATGAAAACAAAGGTCGCGTGTCTCCCCTGACACTGTTACACTGCCTTTAACTGTCCCACATGTCTAGCCTGTACATATCATACTAGCTTCTGCCCGCGACTTCGTCCGCGTGAAATTTCTTGTTCCCCGACCCACTACGTCGCATTGCATCGCCCGCCTGCGCTATTAATTCGTTTTCTCTTAACGTTCCTTCTGACTTTTATTCTTTTTGCTCGGCTCTTAAGACGCTGATAACACCTAAACCGCGGTCACAAAAAAGAAAGAGAAGCGCGATGACACAACGCTTGTAATTTATTGCAAAATATGAAGCAAATGATCTATCTACTCAAAATTGAGTTGAGTAATCGAAAATAAAAAACCACCAAGTTCTGCATTAGAAATCAGACGTTCTTGTTATTAATTAAATACGTAACGTATGTTGATATTTAATGCAAATATTTTGGATTAGAACTCAAGGTAAGAGGTTAGTTTAACGTTAGTATGTATTGAGATTTTTTTTCAAAACGTTTTTTGGTAACAACCAAGTTCTGGGAAATATGTTCAAAATTAACATATATTTTTTCCGCTACCACAAACAATACAGATTTGGCAATTTTTTTTCATAAGAGAAGCCTATTTTGGTCAGTTGAGCCCTGTCAGCGCCTAAGGGTCGTAGTGCGATGTTTAATAGCCTTCCCAGGAATTGGGCTATCAAATGCAAAAAGATTTTTAGTTTAGTTCCAAAGATTACCCCCTACATACAAACAAACAAATTTTACCTTTTTTAATATTGGTATAGATTAAATAGGTTGGTAGCTACACACCTGTCTCTCTGTGCCGCTTATCGATTGTTTATGAACGGGAGTTGATCTGTCTGGCTCGCTATAGGTCTTACAGGGGTTCGTTGAAGGGTCGTTGAACCGCTAGGGCGCCGGAGAAGTCGCGTATGTTTGGTCGCGGGGGCGCGGGCGCCACACCGTGCCGGTCGTCGCACTGGGCCGGTCGTTGACTCCACAAGGGTGCACCGTGCACCCCAATTCAACTGCACATTGATTTAATTGCACACCCGCTGACTATTAACTATATAATTTTTTGCAATTTTAATAAGGATTTTTCTCGTCTAATGCGCTCTCTATGTGAATGAGAATCCTTTGCTCCTTACATTAATCTGTTTTTCTGTTGTCTAATTAATAATTGAGTTTCTTCTTATTTATTCATGGTCCCCTGTACCAGGCTCCCCTGCCTGTCCCTGCTAACAATAAAAACATTTGCGTAACTGCGAACTGTTAGATACTTTCATTGTAAAGTTTTTGCAAAACCCTCGTCTGTTTGAGTCATGGAAAGAAAAGGTGCACTTGCCCTTTAAAAAAACAACGGCCAAGTGCGTGTCGGACCACGCTCACTGAAGGGCTCCGTAGTTGGGATGAATTTATCCCAAAGCAAACTGAACATGTAGTTGAAAAACATGTTCTCCCATACATCGATATACGTCACGGTCAACAACGTAAACCTTTGAAACCTTTACCCAAAAAGTTAACTAACAAATACGAGGGCTGCATAAATGCTAAATGTATCGGGAATGGAAAATTTCCACTGTTCCTGTCATATTAAAATATTTTTAATTGAAAACTCCTTGGTTTTAAAAATCAACTACCATTTAATAAAAGATTCTCGGTTTTGTCACAAGGTTTTGTCAAACTTGTTTAGTCGTTGAGAAAATGGAATTGACTCGAGAAAATTCAAGAGCGATGATTTATTATGACTTTCGAAGTGGTTTAACACAAAAACAGTGTGTTGACCGGATGATTTCTGCATTTGGTGATGAAGCCCCATCCAAAACCACAATTTATCGCTGGTTTGCTGAATTTCAACGTGGACGTGTCAAGCTCAGTGATAATCCCCGTCAAGGTCGTCCAAAAACTGCAGTCACCCAAGAAAACGTTGATGCTGTGCGTAAGCTGATTGAGGAAGATCGACATGTGACATACCGCGAAATTCAGGCAACTTTAGACATTGGCATGAGTCAAATACAAATAATCTTGCATGAACAATTAGGTGTAAAAAAGTTGTTTTCCCGATGGATACCGCATTCGCTCTGTGAAGAGCAAAAAGCGGCTCGCGTTACTTGGTGCGTCAGAACTCTCGAAAGACTCCACGCAGAATCCTCAAATGCTGTATACAACATCGTATCAGGTGACGAATCCTGGATATACGCGTACGAACCCGAAACAAAAAACCAGTCACGAGTTTGGGTGTTTGAAAATGAGTTAAAGCCAACAAAAATTGTTCGTTCACGGAGTGTTGCAAAAATAATGGTGGCCACGTTTTATTCCTCTTGAGGGACAAAGAACGGTTAATGCAGAATGGTATGCTAGCATTTGTTTGCCACGGGTCGTTTCTGAACTCCGTAAAGAGAACTGCAACCGCCGCATCATCCTCCATCACGACAATGCGAGTTCTCACACCGCGCACAGAACAAAAGAGTTTTTAGAGCAAGAAAACAGAATTATTAGACCATCCGCAGTACAGCCCCGACCTAAGCCCTAATGATTTCTATACTTTCCCTAAAATAATGAATAAATTGCGTGGACAGAGTTTTTCATCACCTGAAGAAGCTGTGGGTGGACGCCTACAAAACGGCCATTTTGGAGACCCCAACTTCCGAATGGAATGGTTGCTTCAATGATTGGTTCCATCGTATGGAAAAATGTGTCAAATTTCGCGGAGAAAACTGCGAAAAGCAATAAATACATTTTAAATAGTAATGTTGTGTCACTTCCTTGATTCCCGAAATTTTCAGTGCCGCCCTCGTACTATAATGTGTTTTATTTGCAAAAATAAAATAAAAACAAGACTGTACCTAGGTACTTATTTTGAATTGATTCAAAAAGTGAAACTTACAAATAGAAAATGAAATGAACTGTTGTCTATACTTACCAAAATATATCACGGGTGTTGTGTTGCTCAGTTTCGCAGGCTCCGCAGCGTTGTTGTCGAGGTAAGCTGGTTTCGCACGTGGCTGAAGCACCGCGGTTGTCGACCCGCGACCTTGTAGCACAGCCCCTCGATACGCATCCAAATCACACTAAAATAGACCTTACCTAACCTCAACCAAAGCACATATTCGCATAGCAATCCCTCAATCATTTAAAAACTGATTCAAAATAAAAAATCGCATAACTAAATCCGAGCCGCGGTATCGAGTACCTACTTAGAATTAGTTTCATCTTAATAGCACAAGTGCAGTGATTATTTCTTATCAACCGTTTGCCTAGTAACATATAAAATACATAATATTTACCTACGCACCCAAACAATAAAAATGTAACAATCCAGCCGTGTAATTTACAGTAGGTAGGTTGTCTTGTCTTAAAACGTAACATTGGCTCCGTATACCTATACGGAGCCAATGTTACGTTTTAAGACAATGAGCCGGTAACGTTTTTGTTAGCCGAGGAGAGGATAAGCGTTCAGAGTCAAGGAAGGTCATGTTGGAATAATAAATTGAGTTACTGCGCCGAGTGGCGACGTTTTTCGGGTTCCGTAGTAAACAAGGAGCTCTTATAGTTTCGCCATGTCCGTCTGTCTGTCTGTCGCCGCTGTAGATCAGAGACGCTTAGTACGAGAAAGCTATAATTTGGCATAGGTATACATATTAATCATGCCGACAAAGTCGTAAAATTAAATATTAAAAAAAAAACTTTTAGGGTACCTCTCTTGCATGTAATGGGGGATGAACTTCTTTTTTCTCGTCTATCCCATGGTGTGGGGTATCGCTGAATAGGCCGTTCAAAAATACTGTCTGTGAACACCATTTTTCGATTCAAGGATCCGTTTGCGGAATATTAAGCTTTAAAGTGCTATTTTTTGATAAAGTCAACTGCCAGCTAAATGGTTGTTTTTGGATATGTGAAAAAAATCAATGCAGTAGTACATACAAGGAAATTAAAAGGAAAACTTTCACAGCTAAGTAGTTTTTACAAGTTACCGAGTAATAGTTGACCAACTTAAATTTCCAGTTGGAGAATTGACCGTGACGTATATCGATGTACCTATGGGAGAACATGTTTTTCAACTACAATGTTAAGTTTGTTTTTGAGATAAATTCATCCTAAGAATCCCAACTACGGTACCCTTTATTATGCGTGTTCTGACACGCACTTGGCCGGTTTTTTTATTTGGTCAACTCACACGCGGTTTATTATCAAGGCGTCACGTGACCAACATCTCGATTTAGGTGCATCCCGGAGTTCGTGTACCTGAGTGATGAAAAAGCTCACAAGTTCAAAAGAAGGTAAACTTGAATTAATCTTTTTTTCCCTACCTGGCAACTGCACCTGGTGAGTGCTGGTTTTGTTTCGCCCCGCAGCAAGTTCCTAGAGATGCGATTGAATTATAACTACCTACATAGACAGGTTCATTTCGAACAAGTGGTGTTGTTGTTGCTTTGTTGGAATTACTTTTACCGTTCTGTTTTTCCCGCGGCTTCGCCCGCGTGGATGTCATGAAAATATCCCACGGGAACGTACTACCGGCATTTACCTACCTAACTCTATTGGTTCACGCGGCGCACCCCAGTCAGCATGATTTTTTCCGACATCTTCAACAATCATCGTCATATTTCAGCCAATGTACGGTTATACACCTAAACATTCCTCATGAACCACTCTTTCTATTGGTGAAAACCGTATGAAAATCCGTTCGGTAGTTTTTGAGTTTATCGCGTTCAGACAGACAGACGCGGCGGAGCGGGAGGGACTTTGTTTTATAATATTACAATCATATTATAAAACAAAGTCCCAAAGTAAATTAGGTATAAGCTTAGTTGGTGCAAAAACATATTACTTATTTTTCAAAACAAAGTGATATTGTTTTGAAAAATAAGTACTTAATATGTTTTTGCACCAACAAAGCTTATAATCAGACCCACGTATCTAAATATGCTTAGTGAGTCACAAAACATAACTTTGCTCATTTTCCGGCGTGGACAGTGGTAGACAGGTATTGGTGGCCTTTGCTTACATTTTAACGTTCCTTATGTTTATTGGGCACGCAACGGTTGTTTTGTTTATTTTCGGACTGGTTTAGTTGACTACCTAGCACAATGTCATTCATGTCGCAGGGGTTGCTACCTCATCATTATTTCCTTATCAAGTGTTGACTAAACGATCAATTCAGGTGCATTTGCAGGAATCCATTTACAGACCAGCACCCTAATTGCGTAACACAGTTTGAATCACAATCTTATCAATATTGCTAATCCATTACTTTATAGGTTTGAAAAATTCGTCTGCTCAGCAACGTAAATAAAGCAAAGGACGTGGGTGAACTGTCAAAATGAAACCGAATACGATCAATTGTCATTCACATAAAATGACAATTGATCGTAATCGGTTTCATTTTACGCAATTGCCCTGCCGGCTCATCCAATTTACCATTTCTTGTGCAATTTTGACAAAACTAGACATGAAATACAATTCTGTTTTTTAATTATCTTCCCTACATTATTTTAGGTTGTTTATGAATCAAGTGTTGCAACGGCCAGGTTAGTCAGATTGAGAACCTTGAGCACCTGAAGGCCTCCACTGAGTCTAAACAAGTCCTACCTACCCTCAAATTGGGGTGGAATTGGCTCGTTTGGATCTAAAAGCTTTACCTCTACTATCTGACTTCATGCAAACTGTTTCCGGGTACAGTCAGCAAACATAACTGCCACGTCCTGTGCGTAGTTGATCACCGAAGATCAGCCGCCACTAATCACCTACCGTTATAAAACAAAGACTGTACATGTTTATTATGTATGACACGTCGCCGTAGTTGCATTGGGTTTCCACATACATAATCATTTTTAAGCTTATTCCGTATTAGCGAGGAGCGGCCGCGCCCGTCCGACCGGACGGCGGACACCGCGGTCGTTCACCACTGGCCCTTTGCCCCGCCTCCGGAACCGCGATAGCTCATACTCTTACATCCTTACCCACTCACCTATAAAGCAAACTTAAAATGGTGAAAGTGACCATAAAAAACTATTCAGTATTCGTGTTGTACTATTCATTGTTTTCTACAAAGTCTTACTTAATAATAATATAATGTCAAAATGTAGATTAGGGTTGGGGACTATAACGTCATGCGCCAGACAATATTGTCCTTGATCGCTTTAATTAATCATACCTTCAAACTGGTGTTGCCACTTGCGTTGCACGATTTGCGATGAGCACACGTCTGACATGATGTTTCTAGGAAGTCACCAATTGATATTTTATGTTATGAACATGATAATGAAAGAAAAGTATTTTTATTTTTGCTATTTTTTGGCTTTTCTAGTCATTTTAGTTTAACCTTAGTTGGGCTAGGAGAGTCTTGAAATCCTTCTACGAGGCTGAATCGATTGGCATCATAAAGATAAAAGGTGAGAAATTACGTTTTTCTAGCTGACTACCATTTTGCAAAACCTGTGAATGCAATTGCAAATGCAAAAAGTTAAGGACAGTCTCATAAGAACATTGTCTTGTAGCTACAACGGTTAAGGTACCACTGTGTACCTACCCTTATTGCCCCATCTCAAAAATCTACCCTGTATAACCCTGTGTAGTAGGTACACCTAGCAATCATTCTCGCATGAATCAAAAAGGTTTGAACTTCGTCGAGTTCCATCTGCATTTGATAATGACCACTTGAATCAACTCTAAATTAATCGTTGCCTCTGGCCTTGCTTGTTGTTAGAATTTTCTACGATCATAACAACATAATAGCTATAAAACTGCGCGATTGAGTGCAATAAATCATGCATGCGGTAGTACCTACCTAGTGATGATTATTAGTAACCTTTGTTTGCAATAGGTATATTCCTACTTGTAACCACCAGAATAATTAGCCGGTCCCAGGTACTTATTTACTTTATATTTCCTCAACCAGCAGGCTTAGCATGACGCTTTTTATTAGGGTTCCTTACCCAAGGGGTAAAACGGGACCCTATTACTAAGTCTCCGCTGTCCGCCTGTTTATCTGTCTGTCTGTCCGTCCGTCTGTCACCAGGCCATATCTCATGAACCGTGATAGTTAGACACACACATGATGTATTTCTGTTGCCGCTATATCAACAAATACTAAAAAACAGAACAAAATAAATATTTAAGGGGCCCCCCATACAACAGACATGATTTTTTTTGCCGTTTTTATAGATAATGGTACGGAACCCTTCGTGCGCGAGTCCGACTTGCACTTGGCAGCTTTTTGTCTACTCTTTCACAGGTCCACACCACTTCTAGGAAGTTCTTCGGCTTGATAGAATTTTACTAAAAGTAGGTAGAAAACACCCTCAGTGATACACCCAGATGTGTAAGCAACACGGTGTTTACTCGTATAATATAAATAGCGTTATTTCAATAAAGCAATAGAAGGTACGTGGTTATTTAAGATCTACTTTTGGTCCCTATGAATAAAGCGCACCATTTATCATCATCAGTTGAAAAGTGACAGCCCATGAACTGATCGAATACATACTTACAAAGTGCAAAATCTAGCATAGCACGTAGATATTTCACGCGCACAGGGTGACATTGCCCCGCGATTCCCGCGAATCGATATTTTGTGAATACTACAGTCTAGTGATTTAATTTCCCCTTTCAGCCCATAGGCGGGCAAACCATCCACCACGAATATGATGCTAAGTAGAAGACTGCGAGACTTCGATTGCATTGAATTATTGCATAGCAAGATTAGCAAGTCCACTTGAGTTCTTCCGAACGTGTTCGCCGAGTGATACTTTGTATAACTCGAGCTATTCATGTTGAGTATTGTCGGAACATCTGTTCCCTATAAAATAACCATCCTTATTTGGGTCATACTCACACTAATCTCAACAAAGGTGGTGGTCCTTCCTATTTTAAAATCTTTTGCCAAAACACAGATTACCTAATAGACGCTCACGCTAAAGTTGTTTTGTGAACGCAATAATTTAGCCATTTCATTATGTAAACATATATAAAAATAAAAACTGTACCAGTATTATAAATAATTCATGAATACAAACGCTTACAGTAAGCGGAATTTTTCTCTCAATACTACAGGCATTTTTAACAACAGTTTAAATAAATATAAACATCTGTCTCCTTCGTTCGCTTTGTTGTTATCTCTCCTACTCGCTCGCACTCTACATAATTCCAATAGCTACTAAAATGTTGCCGTGGTCAAAGTTTCTACTTTGGTATAAACACGAAATATGTTTAATTACACAAATTAAATATAAAGAGCGTTGCAATCGGCAGCCTGAGCTTACAAATCGAAGTAAAAACTGAAGTCCGAAGTTGTGAATTCTGTTAGCACAGCCCAGAACATACGCGAACGTTAAATTGCGAAAAACGCTTTTGGAAATGTTTTGCTTATTCGGCAGATTATTGTGAAACTGCTCAAGTTCGTTCACGCACATGCTACTAACAAATGAACACGCTCGGGATGCCTCAAGTCTCGAGGTGAAATTGTAATAAAAAGCTGGCTATAATATATCCTCTAATTTAATACTCAATTGAAATGTTCTACATTTATGCTGACGGTTTAAAAATATTAAAGCGATAGCTTTTCTACTCACGACTGAAAAGTTAGTATAAAAATCCTACCAAAGAAAAAATAATATGGTAGTAGTTCATTTTTGTTTAAGGGCAATACTGTACATGACAGCCAGCCAGCTGTGTGGAATGGATTGAAAAATAACTCGAAAATCGTAGCTCTGTCCTTGATGTGTCATCCATTACAATAATTTCTTTAAAACGTGTTGCTCGAATGTCTGGAAATTCTTAGTAATCATCGTGTTTATTTATCAGTGTATTAGTGCCCGATTATTAGTTTGTTCAATTTGCCTGCTTCGGTGACAGGTAGTGCTAATTGTTAAAATGTTTATGTAACGCAGCATTGTTCGATCGCTGACTGTGTATTTCATCTTTTGTTACAGATAGCTTCACGGTGTGTCATTAGTCGTGTGGTGATACGTGTTGAATACGGACAGCAAGTGCGAAGCGGACGGTGAGACTCGAGTGTGGACTGGTGATGTGGTAGTGAGTCAGTGTAGCGCAGTGGATGCGGAGACAGCGTCGTAGCGCTCGCCCTGGCATGGTGCCGGGCAGGTAGCGCGCGCGGGCGGCCTGCGCAGGCCCCACACAAGCAGCCGCGTGTGTCCCTCAGCGTCGTCTATGGCCGAGCAACACATCACACCGTCGTCGCACTCTGCACTCACGAGAGAGTCCAGCGGGTAACAATTATAACATTATGTACTCCCAATTATTGTAGCTATTTCTTCAATCAGTGGGTTGTTTTATCACTTGCTGTACATGAAATACATAGGTTCCAAACTGAGAGAATGACATGGAACAGGAAATAATAAACAATAATTATACATACTCACTGTTAGGCTTCATCAGCTGATTGTTTTTGGGCACACAACCTTGTGTTGCCTAATTCTGTGATATCAAAACTCTATAGTTATCTTATCAATGACACACAAGCTATCGCTTGTGTGTATGTGTGTATGTTCAACCACACTGTCCTAATTTTATATTGTGGTTTCCTGTGTTCAATAAATTACTTACTTTCTTACTTAATCACCTCTGCCTTAGATAAGGCCACCAAACTTAATTTTGAAATAGTCCACCCTAGATGAGATGGACTATTTCAAAATTTAGTTTGATTCTACTATTGAGACTATTTGACATAAATTTGATGTACTTTTTATGTAACTACTATGTGATTTACATATAGTATTTATAAAGTGTTAATAGAAAGTTCTGGAGTTATTATTGTTCAAAAGTATGTACTACATAAATAACAGGTTATCAAGATTACAATGAAGCATTAGCAATGCAATGTTGATTGTAATTGTTCAAAATGATAAAGATTTGTCTTATTAAAAATTCCATGCACATGCTGTCATTTGCTTTAAACAAGTGAAAACACACCATATTTTTGGGTAGTCTTTATAAATAGCCAAATGATGACATTTTGTATTTGAATTTAAGCAGAAAAATACAATAAAAAGCTGCACTGAAAAACAATCAAATAAATATTTACTGAATAGAAATATACATAATTATTATGATTCAGGTATGTGTAAACAAAAACAATAATTCTTAGAAAAATGGATAACATGAGGTTGCTTCAGCTTCAATCAATAATATCAAATCAATCCATCAATGAGAGATAATCTTTTTTTGTAAATGTATTGACATCATCATAAATTCATAATATTAACATTTTATTGGTATTTTTAATAACTTCCTATTTGTGAATGCAATTGACTCAGTGTGATAAAAAAATTAAAGAGTATCAGAACCTGATAGGCTTGTAATACCTGTGTAATAAATTGTCTATTTAAGGCGCTGACAAGACCCAATTGACCAAAATTGGCTTCTCTTAAGAAAAAAAAATCCCAAATCTGTATAGTTTCTGGTAGCGGAAAAAATATATGTTAATTTTGAATATATTTCCCAGAACTTGGTTGTTACCAAAACGCGTTTAGAAAAAAAATCTCGATCTAAATGTTAAACTAACCTCTTACCTTGAGTTCTAATCCAAAATATCTGTATTAAATATCAACATATGTTACATATTTCATTAATAACAAGAACGTCTTATTTGAATGCAGAACTTGGTTGTTTTTTATTTTCGATTACTCAACACAATTTTGAGTAAATAGATAATTGCTTCATATTTTGCAATAAATTACAAGCGTTTTGTCATCGCGCTTCTCTTTCTTTTCTATGCAATCTGACAGTGACCGCGGTTTAGGTGTTGTCAGCGTCTTAAAGAAGATACCTTCTTTTACATAACAAACACATAAACATAACATCACGCCTTGTTTCCCTGAAGGGTTGGGCAGAGGTGTGCCTGTAGTACACCCACATTTCGCCAGTTATTTTTAAGTCCCATGTAATAGGGGGCGAGCCTATTGCCATCAACTGGGCACAAATCCAGACTCCAGGCTGCTACTGAGAAATTCCAAATAGAAAATCCCAATAACACTTTGGCTGCCCCGGGAATCGAACCCAGGACCTCATGATCAGCAATAGAGCTTGCAACCACTAGACCAACGAGGCAGTCCTTCTTTTAGTAGAGTATATAATATAATCTTTTGCTTTTGCCCAGCAGTGGGCCAATACAGCCTTGTATTGGCCCACTGCTGGGCAAAAGCCTCCCGTTCCTTTATCTATTCAATTTGATCATATTTATTTCTATCAGTAGTATAGTTATAGAAAAATACATGTTGCCAGAAGCAGTATTACCAATCCAAGATTATCCCAAGCTTGTTGTAAGGCTGACCACCATTTGCTAGAGTTTATGAACTTTTTGGTTATAAAAAGGACTTATAAATAATACTTTTAAAGAAAAACACAATAACAATGTAATTTTATTGTCGTTTGAGATGAAAATAGTGCACTCACTAACATATGATCAAAATAGTGTGATGGTCCAGGTGAATATAATTAATGTCCATAATTTAGTAATAATTAAGTATCACAAGTCTGCGCTTACTATAAATCTTACTCCTAAGAAGTCTACCAGTCTTGACTTGAATAACGGCTTAATTCAATGAACACATACATCAAGTTGTGCTGAATTGAAGTTATGCTAAAACACACAGATCATCATCTTGTTTTTTACTATTTTATGTTATGTAAAAGTTTCATAAAGTACAAACAGTACATAAACAGCTTATAATTAAAGAAATCATTTAAAAGTGAATTAGAACAAAGCACCTGTTGCTTTTTGAGAGGGTAAAAATTGATACAAATCTATGCCACAATCTCCTCATTACATTCTTCTATCTGCATAAACACTAGCATCTGGTGTTACTAGACGCAACATGTTCCAGTAAATGTCAAATGTCTTCCTGGCAAACAATAGTTCTCAGCACTAGCTGGTGAAGGTGACTGTGAAATGTTGATTCAAAATAAAAGTAAAAAGTAAGAGCTTAATATGATAGGTAAAGGTAGCAAAATACTGTGATTACCAATCTTTTACATAAATAATGACTATGCAACATCCTAATGGTGACCATTAGAGCTGGATGGCTAAGCTACATGTATAGGGCAATGTGGGATGTGTTCTAATATGTCCAATATGCACATAATACTGGGCATAAACATAATGTTAGTTCAGTTAATGGGACGCCCATGATTGCAGCAACAGGACCATTGCTGCAGTTTGCAGTATGGCTATTTTCAATCTTCCCAATCCAAGCCAGTGAATGATGTATCAATCAGCATGGATACATCTATAAAGCAAATTCAGCTTGTCTTAGCTGGAAGTGATCAGCTCCTCTTACTCTGGTCTGTGAATGTGGTCAAGATCTATTAGGTCTAGAAGACCATCAACAATGTTTTGTGTCCTTTTTTGGTAATGGCAGTTTCTGGTAGCATTCAAATTCAAAATATTTTATTTCACATGGAACGGGCACTTATGAAATGTCAGAAGTTGTGTGTTTGATGTGTGCATGGTTCCAATTGGTAGTTTCCTATTGATCCAGCAGGTAAACTCCACAGTTACTCCTTTTATAATCATTGACTTTTACAATGTTTTCAAATTAACACTACATATTGATATAAAAACATTGTAGTGGTATGGAAGGACAGTGTAGGCCTGTCAACAAGTACCAGGAACTTAACAAAACAGAAAATGGCCAACAAATCGAAACATGTAGGTATGAGTCTACAAGGCCTACAACATTCTCGCATTCACAAAATAGAAAAAAATCGATATAATAAATATAATAATAAAACCTATTTATTTAAACCAAATGACATGATTGTCATTACAACTGTAACAAATAGTGGTCATGGTCACGAAATCCACTAATGAAGAGTTGAAATTAGAATAGTATCTAATGACAAATCATTGTAAGGTTATGTCATTATGCAGTTAATCAGGAAAGCAACATGTACAAAGGGAATTATTGCCCTAACATCCTTGTCTTCAAAGTAGTCTATAATTTAGTGGTGTTGTACTTTATTGTATAATTTAATGAAACAACTGTAGTCTTCGGGACTGGAATTGCGTGGTGCTTCAAAGAGCTTTATGGCATTTCTATTTTTACCAGGACTGTGCCTACGCGGGTACATAACTGATGTTAGCTTACAATTGACAATCATTATTTACAGGGTATTTTGAACCCTATTGCCGATGCTGCAGTTCAGAATTTATCATTTACAAAAATATAATTCCTAAAAAATATCTGTGGGTGTTGGTGGCTTGGTACTTCTTAAAACTTCATGATAATATAATCTATAAAATCAACGCAGATGTTCGTACTTTATTGTGGGTTTACTAGCTACAACGATTTAGGAATTATCACCCTGTCTCAAATTGCAGTAATAATAAAAAATTACAGTAGAGTACCATTATTATTATCATTATTAATATTCCTTGTAATTGTTGATGGTTAAATTAGTATAATGGCGAAGTGTGTGTTGTGTGACAGGTCTTCTCCTAGCAGGGTGGTGGGCGGTCGGTGGCTGCGTCAGGTGCGTCGAGCGAGCCACAGCCGTCGGAGTAGACGCAACGTGACGTCGCCCCTGCCGCGCTCCACCAGCCGACACTCCAGCAGCCGCGTGTCCGACGCTGAGCCCTACGCGCACGTCGAGCTGCGCCGGAGCTCGCGCCTCGTCAACACACTGCCCAGGTCCGACTATTCCATCACTGAGCGCTGGTCCTACGGCACAGACGTATACGAGACACGCTGTGATACCACCGAATTCAAGGGCGGTGACGCCCACAAAACCAGCGTTCACCCGAAACGCGGACGGACTTCCTCGCATGACAGGAAAAAACGCAAGACTATATCGAACAACAGTGCAGAGGAGTGCGTCGCATACTGCACACGCTCACGGACTGCTCTTAAATCCAGCGAGAGTGCTTGTGAGCAAATATCGAATAATTTAAAACCACAGACATTAACACAGTTGCCCCTGAATCAGAACGCCACAGCTACTTCCGCTCAAGCTACTCAGCCAGAGGGAGGATTACTGCCGCTTGACGAGAGAGACTTTGCTTATTCGCCGTACAGCTCGTCCACTGTCACAGAGTTATTGGACTCTGATTATTCTGTTTACAGTCCGACAGCTAGTCGACGAAAAGGCAAGAAGAGAAAGCGGTCAGCACATCGCTCTCTGTCAAGCAGAAAGAGCAGTTGTCTGCTCAACGTAGACGAGTGCCGAAAGAAATTTAAAATAGATTCTCACAGTAAAGACGAGACAGATACTAGCAGTACCGGAAGGTCATCCAAATACGAACTCGACAAATTCGAACTCCCGTCGTCCACTCTCACGTCGTGCACATACCTGTTGCGGAACAGACACAGCCACTTTGGACCCCCCACATCTACGGTCATTAGTGATCATTCAGGTAATTTTTACCTCTTCCTTTTTTATTAATTGAAGCCTTGGATATTTTGTTTACGTGTAATTCCATTAGCGACTGAGGTTTGCTTATATTTTGAAATGAGAGCGATTAATTAATTACGAACTAGTCTATTTCAACGTAATAGAGCATAATGTGTCTCGAGCCGTAAGCTTATCAGGTTGTGTTATCACGTGTATCAAGCGCAGTCATTCATCGCAGATAATATTGATATTGCAGCCAACCCGCCGCCCGGAGACGCGGCACACAGTCAAACAATAGCGGGCCGCATCAGTAGTGCCTCCGAGAGCCTCGGCAGTTTCCCAAGTACCCCCAGTACACCCCCTCTACCAGACAAAGATATCCAAGGTGATTATCGTTACCGATCATTACTAATCACGATTATTATTCACTCGTAATAATAAATTCATGTAATGCGTTCACGTTTTTGTTTACAGAGGCAAGTTCGTCCAAAGCACACAGCTCGGCGAGCAAATTATTAATAGTTCCGCGAGATCTTCCTTATTTGCGTCAAACTAACGCGCGAAGGGTAAACTTCTTTATTCTTACACTATTATAATATTTAGCTAATGAAGCAATTCTAAAAACTAATTAAAGCACAGATATATATGTTCCTAATTACGTCGTACTCATGTGGATTGTTATTAATTACCAAAAATACCACTATTGTTTTTAACGGGAAACAGAAATGTCGTTCAACCAATCTCAATAATAATAAATACACTTTATCGAATATCATTATCAGTGTTAGTCGTGCGATCGCTCGGTCTTGACGTAGACGTCAGAGTTGGTATCTTCGCGAAAATAAAATATACCTATTCATGATAGATTACAATATGAATAATTCATATGTGCATTGCTTGGTGGTAAATATGTGCGCGGTGTTGTGAGCGTGTAAGTGAGAGTTGTGTTGTGTGCAGAGCATCGCGGCTGCGACGGGGGCGACCCTGGGTGCTTGCTTGACGAGGGGAGCCAGCACTTCGCAGCGTCAGCGACAAGACACTGCATCCAAAAGACAGGTACAATCTATAATCTTTTTTACTGCTCTTTAAAAGTGTAACCTTGCTGATATTTTGGCCCTCGCACACGATAGACGACGACTGACGACTGTTGGGATACACGCCTCCTACACTGCAGGTCTCCTCTCTGTGGGAGGGAGTGGGCAGTTATCTACCTCGCGGGCCTAGTGCGAGTCGGTAGATGTCACATGTCTTAGAATGTTTGGTTCTAGGACATGCCGGTTTCCTCACGATGTTTTTCTTAGTCGTTTTGAGAGCTGTGGTGATGAAATAATTTACACAAAGTAAAGCACCTGGCCCACTCCTCACAGAGAGGAGGCCTGTGTCTCAGCAGTGGGAACATTATAGGCTGATTATGTATGTTATGGATAGCGCCTGTCAAGGTTGAATCTACGACCTACAACTTGTAAGTTGCGGTCGTTACCACTGGGCCACCACTGCTCTGTTAGCACTTTCTATGCCAAGCACCCAGCATATGGGTCGAAAAATAATTCGTTCGTGTGCCCACAACTCGCATCCGAGTCGTCGCTATATGTAGCTAAAGATGACTTCTGTTCATGCCCACGACTGACGGGTTGTTATAGATTTGCAATAAACATTATATGGCATGCCAATTTGTATGTATTCTATGTACTTAGCGGTGAAAGTGTTAAGACAGTAATAATGTTAATAAATTGAATTGCGTTTAGTAGGTATAATACTTGTGTATTTGGTTGATATTATAATACTACTGTATAAAATGTATTTATTTTTGCTTCTATGTTTAACATGTTTCCTCAAGTTGAATTTGTAATAGGCATGTGGTTGACCGGCAACAATACTTGACCCATTTTCTGTCGTTGTTGATAGATTTGTCCGAATTATTTGTAAACTAACTTACAAACACTATCAAATACTGTTCAATAAACTTAGTGATAAGTTCATAATATAAATGCTAAGGTTACGCTTCGTAGATAAGACAGTACTTCAATGCACTCACTGGCTCTGCAGTTTGTTATAAATGAAGACAAATAATATTTTATTAGCATGCCAAGTGCACATTCGTACCTGTTTGATTGCTGCTGCAGCAGTGGTCAAGTTGAAAAAAAATACTAGTATTGGGTTAACAAGACCAGTGAAAAGAAATATGAATTGTGTGGAAGATGACAAGGCGGCTGATGAATATGTATGTACGAAGGAGCGATTCTATGCCGCCTTAAAATAAATTTGAATAAGGGCAAATCTAGGTTACGTGGAGTCGCGATGTTCGCAGGGCGGCTCGTAGTAGCTGGATGATGGATGATTATTTATTGTTTAACTTGGGTACCTAAATACTTTAACACGTAATTTCTGGTGTCTGCATTTCTGAACTGAATAGGTACATTTGATCCCGCGTCCTACCCGAAAGCGACCGTCGCGCCGGTATGCGATCGATGAGACCGTTTGTAGGAATTATGACGTTCAAACCCGACTTGATGGACCGCACGAGTATGTCACATTCGTATAAAAGATCGTGACGATCGCGCACTTGTTCGACGATCGCTTTTGGTTGAGATGCAGCCTGAGAAAAATACCGAAACAAACTTCGTTAACGTCCACCAGGGGACTGGTGAAGGCTGACGATGATTGGGGGCCAGTGTTGACAGGAATGTTGTGTCGCCAGGTATCGGGCAGTGAGGGCGCAGGCAGCAGCGCGGCGGGCGGGCGGCGGGCGAGAGCTCGCGACATGCCGCAGCCGCAGCCAGCGTCCACGCGTCGAGATAAACGAGGTATAGTACGCGTCAAACTTAATGGCGGATCTGAAGTGCGCTACTCGCTGCGCAGTACCCCACCGCTCACCCCCCGCTGATACATGAATTCGTTATTGCGCAGTGACTCGCCTCATGTTCCGAGCTGTCAAAACATTCGAATCGACCTGTGCCTATCCTGCTGTGGAATCTCCTATTAAGAGGAAATGCGGGCGGCATTTACTCCATACAAATGTATTCCTGTTTCCTCCCTTGTTAATGTCATTATAATCGTGACAATCTAAAAAACCCGATTTGACAAACTGCTTATAACGGTCACAACACTACGGCAAGTCGGCAACGAACCGAATGACATGACATTGTAATAACGTCCTGTCGGAATATTAATCAACGATTAATTAATGTTTTTGAGTGCATTTTTCCAATATAAAGTGAAACTTGGTGCTTACGAATGATACTCATTGTTATATTGTATGGATAACATATTAATTAATTTGATTTTTCGAATTGTTACCTAGACGTTCATACAAAGTGGTCGCGGCATGTATAAATTAATGAGAAACGTCAAATCGGGCCTCTTACATTGTCACGATACCATATAATTAATATAGATCTACCACTGCCATGTTCCTATGTTTTTTTTTAATCTATAAAATAATTATTATAAGAACTAGAAACCTTCAAAAATTATTTAAATTGTCCGGTTATACCGCCGTACCTGGACACAACTAATTAGACGATTATAAAATAAAAGAAAAACGTACAGCCATAGCCAGTATTTCTTAAGTTATTCTTGTAAAAAATGATTAAAATCGGTCTTGTTTTAAAGAAGAAAACAAGGTGCATAGGAATACTCACTTGGAGCTACAGTTGTCTACAGGTGACGTTTGCGGGAGAGAGTTTTTTAACCTGCAGTGTTCATTTCAAAGACACTACATCAGGTCATCAATCAGTACATTGCCATTGTAATCATCTTGACGCGGAGTACGGCAAGATGCTGTGTGCAGCCGATTGCGTTTTTACGAAACCATAGCCGCATGAAAACAGATCACTTTTGGACTTTGTCACATTAAACTCGTTACTTGTCAATTGGTTGACGTTGCTGTCCTTGGGGGTAACCATCACCTCATAGAGCAGTATTATTTCAATATTACTTTAGCGTTAGAAAGAGATGGAGCTATAAGTCGTGTATAGCCATCACTTTCCCACTGTGAAGTAATATTATATTATTACTGCTGTAAGAGGTGATGGTTACCCCCTTATCACTTGTTATAACGTCGTTAAAGCGTCATTTTTGACGTCGCCATTTGCATCGTATGATATGACAAGGTTTGCATAAGCCGACTGTTCGCACAATAACACCAAACAAAACATCCTATTCATATTTGCTTCCGGTGTAATAGTGAAAGTGGAATAATATGCCTTTTATTAAGGACTGGCTATTGCCAAGTATGTTTAGCGACTGAATTGCAAATAGTTGGATAGCGTTTGTGACCAGCCCAGCTGGCTTAGCATGACGCTTTCTATATCTCCTCTACTGCAGGCTTAGCATGACACTCTCTATTTCTTCGAAGAATAGACACGGCTCTTTCTATACAAAGTGACATTTCGTTTCTCAGTTTTTGACATCTCACCGTAGAAATCCTTCTACAATCTGTCATCTTGTCTTTAGTTTCTAACGATCTTTGTCTAGTTCCTTTTTTATGTAGAAAGATTTCTACGGTGGGATGTCAAAAAAGGAGAAACGAAATGTCACTTTGTATGGAAAGAGCCGTGTCTATTCTTCGAAGAAATAGAGAGTGTCATGCTAAGCCTGCAGTAGACTGAAAATCGCTTGTCTACCGAAAATGTTCTACTGTCTACACGGAAACGTCATGTTTGTGTACTCTTCAGACGACAACTACGCTTCGCTACGGTTCTCGTGCTAAGTCTGCTGGTAGTCTTTAAGTTTTTGTATTATCTAATGTTTATTCAGTGGGCAATAGACCATGAAACTACGCGTTACAATGATACATTATCTTACTGCACATTCATATTGAATTGTGTTGTTATGACAGGTAAAAGCAGCCTGGGTTCGTGTGCCAGTACTGGAGGTGCGTCCAGCCGGTCTCACCCCCAGCCACTAACAACGGTAAATATTACATACATCATAGACAATTATCCAGAGAACACGTCAAATAAATAATCCATCTGTACTTATTCATACGTTTTATCTAGTGTGTTTTCCTTATCTTATTTGGTAAACAAATACGGCGAACTGAGATTTCGATTTTAAGGAAAACAATGTGTTTAAAATGTTAATACAAAGCATATTTTTTATGGAATTCATACTGTACGTGTTTCTTTCAAGCATCTAGACGTTCATACCTAGACGATCAATATCACGAATTCCGCAATCTTTTTGACCGTTTAGGGTTAATTTTGAAGATTGCGCAATGATTGAACAAAAGTTTGAGCGAGTTTAATTTTAATTGCACCGTGTAGGATAAGTATTTCACAAGTTCTGTTCACGCGACAACATTGAAGCTATGGACCGTCAATGTTATTACCGTGAAAATAATGGATCGTTTGGTGTGCAAGGGCTGGATTCAATCATAATGCGCAAACTTATTGTAGAGCAGCCTAACCTAACATCTATGATTGATGTGAAAAGTCGTAATTTTCGTATCGTGTTTGTTTACCAAAAAAGATACGTCAAGGTAAAATATGCAATAAAGAGCAAGATATAAAAGTTAAATGTTGTTTGGTAGGGTGCCGTGGCATCCACGTCGTCCACACCGCCGGCCTCAGCGTCCGCTTCAATGCCTGACAACGCAGCCAGCGATGCTAAGCCCAAGGGCAAAGGTATGTGTCGCTTAGTTTATTGAAATATGTTATAGGTGTACTAAGTTTGATGATGAGGAAGACTGCAGTTTTTACTGTGTTGGAATAAAAAAGATCTTTATTTCCTCTACTACCTTAATAAAAATCATCCTCTCTTACTCTGTTTCATGGTAGAGTAGACAGTTTAGAAGTTATTATTGTTAGCTAGTGTAAAAAAGAAGTGTCGCTCAACGCCCTTTAAATAGCTCGCATCTCTTTTTCAAAGATATAGAGCTCTCGGCTAAGATGGAGCTATTACAGGACGTATAACAGCGTCATTTTTTTTTCGTACAAAAATAATTATTTTCCAACAGATTTTTTCAAAGAATATATTATTTAATTTACCCCCACGGTCCGTGATATCAGTCTATCGAACTTAAGACTTGCAGAACGAAAAAAAAAGTCAGCGTCATTTCATTTAATTAATTGACAGCGTCGTCATCGTCAGAAGAATGCGCGGGCGGCGGCGGTAGCGGCGTGGGCGGCAGCGGCTCCACGGGCGCCGGCGCCGAGGAGTCGTCCTCCGAGGAGGGCGAGGTGGGCCGCCTGCAGGCGCTGCTGGAGGCCAGGGGCCTGCCGCCGCACCTGCTCGGCGCGCTCGGCCCGCGCATGCAGCATCTGCTGCATAGGACTGTCACTGCCAACTCGGGTGAGTCGAGGATTCCTTTGGTTTGTTCACTTATATTATATAGCCTGTACTGTCCCGCTGCACGACAAAGCCTCCTTCAATTATTTCCACCAGTCACGATACTGCACTGCTTTTTGCCAATTCCGCGGCTTCGTCTCGCTGTCTTAGGGATCAATCATGTGATTTACGAGCCCATAAAACAAGTCGATATTGACAGTAATTAACAGTGTGTATCTTGCTGTAGTTTGTCCTCATCTAGGCATTCGTAAAGAATATGAATCGTTAATCGAATAAAAAAAAAGTGTTGATTATGAGACTTGTCCTTGAAACTTATGATGCAATTGTTGTTAAAATAATGTCAATAACAATATCGTCATCCACAGCCGCATCAAAAGCCGCCCAACTACTGGCCGGTCTGCAGGCGACTGGCGACGAAGGACAACAGCTGCAGGCCGTCATCGAGATGTGCCAGCTGCTGGTGATGGGCAACGAGGACACGCTGGCCGGCTTCCCCGTGCGCCAGGTCGTGCCCGCGCTCGTCAACCTGCTCGCGGCCGAGCATAACTTTGATATGGTTCGTACTAATAATTTCCCATAAATTAATGAAATGCACTGACCCCAGTGTGGTTAAACCAGACTCAATTCTTCGAATGAACCCAAGGATTTAAACTAGTCCCTGGAGCCTCATGTTTCAAGGGACTACAGAGACCATTGCATATCAAATAGTATACCGGGGGCGCGGTAATGGTCAGGAAGACGTGCCCTTAGGATAGGAAGGATTATTAGAGCCGTACCCAATATGCATCCTAGAGTAATGGAATAGTGTAGAGAAGGGTGATTTATCTATGGGAGTTGGTACAACTTATTTCCCATGATGAATATTTTTTGCTATTTAAAAGTAGATGTAGCCAATGTTTCCTATCCGACTACAGAACCTGAGTGTTAATAGAGAACAAAGAGTTTTGATGTTCCTAATTTTTGCTGATCGGAAATACCATCGGGCTTGTGAGACTATAATGTTTTTCTTCTCCCCCAGATGAACCACGCATGTCGTGCGCTCACATACATGCTGGAAGCGCTTCCCCGCAGCAGTGGCGCCGTGGCGCTGGCCGTGCCCGCCTTCCTGGACAAGCTGCAGGCCATCACGTGCATGGACGTGGCTGAGCAGAGCCTCACCGCGCTCGACATGCTCTCGCGACGACACTCCAAGGCTATACTGCAAGCGGTGAGCTTTTACATGTGACCTGTCTAGTCAGACCATTCTGGGTCTTTCAAGCATCTATATAATTATATACATATAAATAATTAATATAAATTAAAGTCGCATTTCATGTCTGTTTGTGTGACCGTGTTGTACTTCTAAACTACGCAACGGATTTTGATGGCAGTTTTCAACATAATTTTAAAGCATTTATTGCGGAAGATTGTTCATATTACATTATTATTAAACTTACATAATAATAATGAAATATCGATGTTTAGTCAAGTCGTAAAAACCATGCGAAGCAGGGACGGGTCGCTAGTTATTGAAAAAATTACTTTTATTTCGTACTTCGCTGAAGAATAGTTTGTGGTATTGGGAACTATCCCCCAGCAAGCATCACACGGTGTTAGGACTGACTCTTCAAGCTATCGACCTCAGATCTTGGAAGGGAGATAGAACTACAATTTGAAGATGACGACAACAATGATGCCACAATCCTGTATAGGTAATACGGGCTGGAATTACCGCGTACGTGACTCCACGTCAAAGCGCGTGTTTTGCGTACAGGTGGGAAAAACGGTTATTCGATCCACTCCAGCTCCTTGAGGAAGACCAGCAAATAATCCATTCCATAGTATAGCACAAGCAAAGTTGACCACCGTTATTAGGTACAATATACAAGGTGTTTTTTTTGATATCCCATAACTCTAGGGTATGAACGAGACCATATCAAAGAATCAAATGGCATATGAATTATTTTTCATTTATATTTTTTTTTTTCTTTTTAGTATTCTTACAAAATAATTCGACAAAGTCACGATTACTAATAATAATGTATAAATAATAACAAATAATATTAATAAATAAATGTATTTTATTTATTTATTTTATTAATGTAAAACACTCTTACGTGAAATATGATAACGTCGTATTTTCTTAGCTTTAAATATGAATGATTGCTTTGAATGAAATTAATTGCTCGTATTTATCCATGAAACTTAGATACCGTGTGTCGGTACACATCAAGAGTCTAGTGTTAGTATTATTATTATATCTTCAATACTATGCATTTTTGGATCACATATTCTAGGAATTTTTGTATTATTTTTACTTATAGAATATAAACCCAGAGGTTATGGAATATAAAAAAAAAACAAGTTGTATAGATGTAGAGGAGCTTGTGGCTAAGTAATAACAGCCGCACGGGTCGATCCATTAGCTTAAGCTACGCTTGCCGGGGTTGGTCCGTGGATGGGTGACCATCTTTACATACCGAGACTCGTCCGTGCCTCGGAAAGCACGTTAAGCTGTTGGTCCCGGCTGTCATTCGTGGATCATTGACAGTCGTTAGAAGCCCGACTCCGATAACCAGTCTTACCAAGGGGTATCTTAACTACCCAGTTACTGGGTTGTGAAGGTCAGATAGGCAGTCGCTCCATGTAAAGTACTGGTATTCAGCAGCATCCAGTTAGACTGGAAACTCCAACATAGTTGGGAAACGGCAGGCAGATTGATCGATGTAGATAGATAGATAGATGTAACACAATAATAGAACAGTTGGGAGTGTGGCCTGTCAGTCATATCACCTGTCTGGCTGAAGTACCTTTTCAATGGTGGAACATTTCACCTTGTCCTTCCAAAATCAAAATATTTTTACTTCACATAAACCTACATGGGCACTTATGAAACGTCAGAAGCTAGGTGCACGGTTCCAATTGGTTGTTTCCTACGGAGAAGAGCCGGCAATAAACTCCACGGTTACTCTTTTAAAAATAATTGGTTTTTACAATGTTTTCAAATTACAGTGTTAGTTAATGGGTATGGGAGGACAGTGTAGGCCTGTCGAGACGTACCAGGTACTTAACAAAAAAAAAAGAAAAGGGCCTACAAAATATTTAGTCTATTAAGCCAAAAAAATCTTATTCCCTCGACATATAAAATGCTACAAGTGTCGTGGTTCTCTGAAGTCACATATCATTACAGCGCGGTGTGTCAGCGTGCCTGACGTATCTGGACTTCTTCTCCATCAACGCGCAGCGCGCCGCGCTCTCCATCACGGCCAACTGCTGCCAGAACCTCACCCCGGACGAGTTCCATTTAGTGAGGGACTCACTGCAACTACTGGCTAATAGGTAACAAGAAACTACATTATCAGTTTCATTCATTCGAGAGGCATTTTTCTTTTCTTTGAAAAGGAAAGGGGGGCCTTTGCCCTACATTGGGACAACGCAGACTGAATGGTTACGGTGTTTATTTCGTGTTTACCCAATTAGTTTCGACCGCGCACTTAGATCTTTGTCATGAGATTATCACGCGGCGTGAGTAAAATTTGACTCTGTACGAACAGTGGCTCATACCGGCAGCGACGCGAGCCGGGCGGTACCGCTGACAAGACGCGCGTGGCTGCGCTCTATTTTTGAGCTTTTCAAGCGATACTGGTGTTTTAATTATGTAGATAAAGTTTAAAGTTATTTCACACTGAAAGTGCTCGCCGCGCCGCTGCTTTCCCGTTGTGAATCGGCCCTTTTTTTATTCATCATTCATGTCAGTTATCAAACATCACTTGCATTGCTTGTTATTAGCAATGCAAGTGATGTTTGATAACTATTGATAACCCCCAAATGTTTCAAAATAATTTAATATTCCAGTTATGTAGTAGCATCAAAGAAATTTTAAGGTTCCATAACACAAAAACTAAATTGATGGAATCTACGTACGTGTCCGTCCATCTTGCCGACAGCCCGTTTCACAGCCTGTACTTTGTTTTAGACTTACCCAACAAGACAAGAAATCCGTGGAGTGCGTCTGTTTGGCGTTCTCGCGCCTAGTGGACAGTTTCCAACACGACCCGGCGCGCCTCCAGGAGATTGCTACACCGGAACTACTTACTAATCTGCAACAATTGGTGAGTATTTATCTTGTCTTGTGTATGCCCAGGAAAATAAGCTAAATTGAAGGCTGTGAAATAAATCCTACTGAAGATTCACCAGGATAATCTTTATTCAGGCTTTAGAAATACTGTGTGAAAAGTCTATTACATCATGTGCGAAAAAAAAATCGCCTCACAGAGGTCCCAAAAGTCAGTTTTTGGAAAATATTTCATAAAATATTGGTTTTACGTCAATTTATATAACTACAAGTTTCTTGCTTACTTAATTGTGCACTAAAAAGTCCTGAACAATATTCTCGTAGGATCAACGGCTCTCGAAATATACGGCTCAGGAAATGTCAAATGAAACGCAAACTGTAAGCGCAAACTACTGTTCTAAATGTTGTATTAAGACAATATTATTATGTTTCTAGGCAAAAAAGCTATTAAATATACACTCATATTTTTTGTCATGTTAAATTACCCTACAACTAATATAGAACACTATAGTAACACATCTATTACTAAACACTAGGTACTAAATTAATAACTGGGGACCTTAAAAAACTATATCGAAAAAATAGCATCTAACATCGTTTTCTACTGACAATAAATTATTATACAGCGTGTATGATAAATGTGTGGTCAAATTAAAGCGTCCATCAAACTGAACAAGTTTCTCCATGGAACCAATATCGTAATCGCGAAAACATGTCAGCTGTCCCATACATTTGGGTGGAGTAGGTAGGGTAGGTATTGATGTTGTGTATGGGACGTTCTCCATAACATTTTTTATGCCTGAATAAAAATAATCCCAGTGAGAATTCGTCACAAAGATATTTTCCTAGGCTACTATTTGAATAGATGTTCTAAAAAAAATGTTGTGTAATAGGTAGACATGGCACTATGATAGATCGATATTTCATCGCTGCCGGACCTTGCCTCGGACGGGACACGAAGCTTTTCGTGCTAAAACGTGCCGCGACGGCGTCCCGTCCGAGGCTCGGAAGATGCGGACGCTGCACGTAAATCATCTATAGTGCCGCAGACTAAGCTGCGTAGCAGATGTCATAGATTATCCTCTCAAAGTGAATAATAATAATTATTAGCAGTATATTAAACGAATATTGTGTTCCACAGCTGGTGGTCCAGCCGCCGCTGATCTCGGGCGCCACGTTCATCACGGTGCTGCGCCTACTGTGGGTGATGTGCGCGGCGTGCCCGCAGCTGGCGCTGGCGCTGCACCAGCGCTCCATCGCCGACACGCTGCTGTGCCTGCTGACAGGCTCCAGCCTGCACCAAGAGGTATTACTAATACCAAGACAGACGAATAACATCTAAATCGTGTCCCAAACTGCAGTATGGCAGATTGGGACATTTGCTTTGCAACCCCATGTTCTTATTTTCGGTCAAAATGACCAACCGTAGACCGGGATATACCGCACTGACTTACCGTTCTGAATGTCGACGTCCAGTTTGTGCCTTAAATTTTTGTTGTTGTTTTTTCAATTACAATTTAAAAATGTTATTCAAACAATAATATCGATATTGTTGGGAAAAAATTGTGGGATATAAAGTTGAAACCTAAAGACGAATGTTATTAATTTAAAGGAAATTGATTGATTGCATAATAATTAAACCTGAACAGGGTTTGTTTACAGTTTCATCAGATACTATTGGAACAGATATTAACTGACTTCATTATTATTATACCTGCCCAAAATGTTACATAGAATACAGAAATCGGGTTCTAGAACATAGGCTTCCTAAATGTCAATAACCGCTACAAGTAATGGTTATTATGCATTAATGCTTCGTTGCTATACAAAATTAATTTTAGTGTCTTTTAACACAATATAATATCTTTCACAGCTAGTGGAGTTAATCCCTCGTCTCCCGCAAGAGCTATACGAGATCACGTGCCTGATCGGCGAGCTGATGCCGCGCCTGCCGACTGACGGCATCTTCGCCGTCGACTCACATCTCGACAGGCCCTGGTCGGCCACCACTGAGCGTACTGCGCACTGGCAGTGGCGGGATGATAGAGGTACGAAATTCTAAAAAAAATATGGTTTTTTGTGATGTCATTTTTATTTACAGGTTGTCATTGTATACTGCTGGCTTTTTGTATTTTTAAAATGTAAGTCTTGCCACTTGGCTACGGAAACGTAAAATAAAATTATGGCAAATTTTCTGAACATCGGTTTTATCCAATATCTCTAAAGGCTTCAAGCCTTTATGTACGGTCAGCTACAAAAGTCGATTAACACTACTAACGCTACTTTTAGACATAATTTAAATTGACTCAAAACAATTTGTAACATTGTATTTCAGCATTTCATATAATAGCTAAGAGAATAATTAAATTTTACTTCTGTTCCGGTATATTTAATTTTACTTCTATTGCGATTTTAATGAAATATTCAGCTCAATAACTAAGATTTTATATGTAAACATCATGTTTTTTGTATAATTGTAAAATCATCGTATTTACTTAGGCGTATGGCGTTCATATTCCTGGGCCGAGAGCCGCGCCCTCGAAGCCGGCGCATCCGCCGGCGAGGAAGAGGTGTGCCTGACGACGTTAGGCCGCTCCTACACGGTGGACCTGACGGCCATGCAGCAGCTCAACGACCACACGGGCACGGCGCGCCCCGTGCAGCGCGTGGCGCCCGCGCCCGCGCCCGACCAGCCCGCGGCCTCGCACGCGCCCGCGCCCGGTCAGTACAGCACGCCATGCCAATATAAACGTATACAACATGGACGATTCTACTTCAAAAAAAAAAAGTCGTTAATATTATTCACGACATTTACGATACATTTTATTAAATCAATTTATTGTAAAGACTGATTTTACGATCAAATGATTAATAGGCGGGTCCAATTACTGTCTACCCCGAGTCATTTTACGCGCCCTAGGTAAGGTGGCCGAGGGCCCTAGGTAAACGCACGAAGGATGCGTGCAACATTATTCGATTGGGCTGCCTTGCGCAGTCACCTCTGTGAAGCGTGGATCCTATTGATGATTGTTTCAATCATCATTATTACATGTTAATTGGTCAAGGACAGCTAATGAGACACAATTGATTTTATATTGTTTGACTCCTAATCGGTGTCGCGCGGGGCATATACACCAAAGCCGGAATGTTCGGGTCTTAAGGCGCAGATATATGATTTTGGTGACTTTTAAATCTGTCATATAATGCAAATAAGTTATTCAAAAAAGTATGTTAAACTAGAACGCAGACAAAACAAAACAATTCTTTAAGTAAATATTTAAGTATTGTAGTAAAATACTTTATGAAATAAATTCAGGAAGTAATGTCTTTTTTTGTAGATCTTTGACAGTCGTTACGGGAAGTCAGAAGCCCGAAAGTCTGACAACCATGGGGTATCGTGTTATCCAGTAACTGGGTTCCACAACCCAGATAGGCAGTCGCTTCATGTAAAATACTGATATTCAGCCGCATTCGGTTAGACTGGAAGCCGACCCCAACATAGTTGGGAAAAAGGCAGGCAGATGATGATGATTAGATGGATTAAAATTAATTGGAATATTATATTGAGACTCTTAAAAATAAAACCATTACAATATAATAATCTATTAAATTTTTTAATATATTATTAGTTATTAAGTGATTTTATACACTAGTTATTAAGTTATCTTGTTGATACTAACACTATGGGCTCATTGTCTGAAATAAAGAATTTAAATTATTATTACATTTAAAAAATGTCCCCATTGAATTCTTAACATTTATTTGTAAAGTTGTCCACATCATTCAAAAACTTCAGCTCAGTTGTAAAACCATGTCCGTCGTAATATTGCGTTCTATGCATAGTAACAAGTAGTCTGTTCGCCCAGACCCGCGCATCGCCATGGTCCGCTCGCACCCCGGCCTGGCGCGCGCGCTGCTGGCCGTGCTGCACGAGGTGTACTGGAGCTCGGCCGGGCCCGCCGTGCGCTCGCAAGCCCTGAAGGCAATACTGCGCGCTGTCTACTATGCCGACGCGTCGCTGCTTAGACAAGTGCTCAAGATGCAGGTAAGAAACCATTACGTTTTTTCCTTATCGCCCTGACACTTGAGTTTTGGGAGACCTGATAAGTTCAATAAAGTCTATTGGAAACATGATTTCAACAAATTCGCTGTATGGTAGCTGACCCAAATGCCTGAATAAAACATAACTAAAAGCATATATTTTATATGACCGACTTGTTTTTTCAACCATTCACAACGAATAGGTGGAATTTCACAACTATATGGTTTGTTTCCTTAATTATCAAAAATAACAATACATATTTTTTTATACAGGTGATATCCTCGCACATCGCCGGCATGATGGCGTCAAGTGACTTACGCATCGTGGTAGGATCTCTGCAACTTGCCGAGATCTTGATGCAGCGCCTGCCAGATGAGATGGGCGTGCAGTTCAGACGTGAGGGAGTACTGCATCAGGTGGCACAGCTTGCTGAAAGGGTGCCACCCGTGCAACCGCCCAGGCATCATCCAGTCAAGGTAAGTCAATGAATGAAAACGGTCATTACTCTGGAAAGTCAATGACAAAATAATAGGGACTTCAAAATGATCTTAACAACTAAGAAGGTAGGACAAGAGCAATGAGCATCTTTTCTTAATGTTCTTGACACTTTAGTATGGAGAGACCAACGAAAGAATACTCTATATCTGTAAAGAATACTCTATCTTGTGATAACACAAAGAATTATGTTGAGTAGGGATAGAAAGTGCATTCGCTCGTTTGCTCAAACTTGTTTTTTTTTATTGTTTTATCGCTGTATTACGGCATTGACACACTTTTTTGACGTCGCTGTTTGCATTACACAATAAGGGCGTTTGTCCACCGCCGCTGTCAACAGGACGTCGTCAACGAAATCGAGATGACGGCGCCGAAGTAGCGATACATACATTTACTATGGCCGCGTGTCCGACGTACGTCCGTCATCAAGCGCCGGGGTCCCGGCCCCCGAATTTTCTAATAGTTCGGTGCAACCTACTAGAACTCGACCCGAGATTGCGACGAGCCAATGTGCCGCCAAAAAAAACCACCGTCGCACCGGCGACGTTCGCCCAGCTTTTGTTTTGTCTATCATAACGAACCACCGAGTTCGGTCGCGGACCGCGGTGGACAAACGATCGCCGTCACCGGGACGTCACGTTCAGTTCGAATAATCTCGTTTCTCTTTGTAGGTTCTCGTTTGTCATTTATGGCTGACGATGGTCAAGGTGTCATCCATCGTTGACCAGAATGGTAATTAATTATATTGACGAAATCTCTTCGCATTCTTTCACAGTCGCCAGGCGGTGGTAGCGTTCGCTCTTCGGGCGGATCCTCCCCGCCAGCCTCCACATCGGCTACATCGCTGGAACATCAGAACAACCTGTCCCTTGCGTTCTCCGCTTCGGGATCATTCGTTGCCAGTACTATGCGTAAGTAGTTATTTTATTATAATTATGATTGAAAGTAAGTTTGTGCAATGACTGATGATTTTTTTTCCAAATTATCATTTCTACTACGAAAGTACAGTTCGCTTGTGGCGCGTGGCCAATTTTGGAACTGAGGCCGCTATCTTGATTTTTATATATAAAATATCTAGCAATAATACCTATCAATTTCATTCAAGCGCCAAAAGTCATTGCTTTTTTTTGTTTTTCTTCTCTGGCAATCCATAATCAGTTTTGTACTTTTAGTGGATGAGTGCCATTTCAAATCTTTGTTTGTTTTTCAATTTGGAGTTAATTAGGAATAAAAAACGAACTTAGTATTTTATACGTATTTTTTTTTATTAGCTGCTAGCAGCGATGGAAGCGGCTCTGAGCCTGGACAAGCATCAGCGTCGACACACGCGCAGATGTCTGCTACTTCAGTGCATAGGTAAGAGTAATGTTATGACGTATAATAATGATGTCTACTACTTTATCACACGAAAGAATTGACTGTCAGATAATGACTGATCTGCGTCGTCTCTGTCACTCATGTCGTATGTGAATACGAGATGAATGACAGATACGACGCGCAACAAATTTGAACTAGAAGTCGATGTGGTCGCATACTGTAATTTTAATAAAATGGCTTCCATTTTTGTCATAGCAAAGGTTATTTATATTTTACTAGGGAGGATTCTGTCAGTAACAATAATAACAATCACTCTCCGTATCAGGTCCGGCAGCCCCCTACAACTGGCAGAGATGTTAAAGCGCAAGCGCGCAGTGAAGCGCTCCGGAGGTGCGGGCACGCGCCACGCGCGGCGCCGCGACGAGCCCGCGCCCGCGCACGCGCCGCCGCCGCACGCGCACCTGGCGCACCCCGCGCACGCCGCGCACGCGCAGCCGCACGGTATGCACACCGCACTTGTTAGTTCTACCTACTGAGGCTTGTTCCAGTGCAAAACAAACATATATATAATGTGTAAAGCGCCATCCCTTTTTCGCACCGGAACAATAATGTCTTAAACACTTAATATTAGCGTTTTGTTCAAAGTTTGTCATTTTGTTTTCTCGTTCATATCATGTCACTTTCTTTCGATCGAAGTGTAGCGAAGCACACAACTGCCAAAATAAATTGAACTGAACCTCGCTGCAGAAATGCACGCTCCATTTCGTATTCGGTTGCTATCTATGACATACCGTATTGAAAATGACTTGTCACATCTGTAAATCAAAGAAGACGTGTTTGCTGAAGTTCCGCCCGACCCTCACACCAAAACGCCTGATTTATGTTGCTCATCATCAGAGGTCGGAGAAGGTAGATTGACTTAAGGTCGTTGACGTCAAACGTAGAGGATAATATGGATATGCCTCCAAAATACCGGAACTTCATATTTATTGTGATATTTGTTCCGGAATTTTGAAATTAGCACGAATTTGTGTTTAAGGTGAAAAACGTATTAATAATATCAATCTACACTACCAGTGTTAGCTAATGGTAAAAGAAATCAGTATTTTATTTTATACAAAAATACCTTGGAATAGTTACACCGTATTTTGTCCCTTACTGTTGAATTAGAAATGACGCTTGACAGTATGAGACAAAACTTAGACAGGGCCTTTTGTTTCTTTATCTCATGTTCATCATGTTCACAATGCATTTACTGCACGCAACGACCAATCAGAAGCAAGTATCCTGTATGACTCATTGGGTGTTTGTTAGAACAATGCGCGCGCGCTGTGTTCCAGGTTAGCCTATCTGTATGTTTTTTATTTTATTCCATAATTCCAATTCCGGAACTTTTTCCGGTACTTCCCGCACATTATGGATAAAATGGCATGTCCATATTATAATATCTTGACGCAAGTATATAAAATCAATCTACCTACTCCGACCTCTGCTCATCATACAAGAATTGCAACTACACGTTGAAAAGACGTTAAAAAGTATTTTCAAGACTTCCATGAATTTTTAAGACTTCACGACCAAATAAGTAATACAATTATATCGGTACAGTGACTAGTTAATATTCAATAACTAGTCACTGTATGAATGAACCTTACAAACGGAGTTGATTGTAAATATGTAACCATGACATTTCGCAGGTTCCGGCGTGTCAGTGGGAGCCCGCTCGGCCACGCGCGTGGGCGGCGCGTCCAAGACGTCGTCGTTCCTATCGTCGCTGAACCCGTCGCGCTGGGGCCGGTCGCCGCACGCGCACAAGGACAGCGGCCTGCTCGCCTCGCCGCACACCTCCGCCAACCTCACCGTGCAGAACAAGTTAGTAAACGTTTCGGTATTTGTAACACAGAACTGGGGAATAGGCTGGTTATCAATAAGAAAAATATCTTTGAATTTTTGTATTGTAGAATGGTTGTGAGCTAAAAATATTAATAATCAACTTAATTTTATAAATGAAAGGAATGGTCTTGAAAGTGTAGTAGTGTGTCCCTCTCGCACAATATGGCAGTGTTAGTTAATTCATCTTCTAAATTAGTAGTTTTTCAGTAGCTTTTGCCCGCGTGGAGGTCGGAACCGTACTACCAAAATAAAAGCATCCTATGTTCTAGCTTGGGTCATGGTCTACCCATGTGCCAAATTTCATCCAAATCCGTTTAGTCGTTTTACCGCGAAAGCGTAACAAACAAAAAAAAAAAAACTCAGTTTCGCATTTATAATATTAGTTAGGATTGCGATATACTGGCGCCGATTCCCTTGTTCACAAACTAACTAAATTTAAGTTCAGTGCATCTTTTTCTTTCTATTTCAATAAGAAAAGGACAGAAAATACATTTTAGTTTCGTCCTGTCAGATTAATCAGCGCCTGTCACTACTATAAACAAGTTTAGACGCGATTAAAAACTTGCCTACTAAAATTACGTCAATTTACGTCAACCGCTGATTAATTTGACAGGACTAAACTAAAATGTATCTTCTGTCCTTTTCTTATTGAAATAGAAAGAAAAAGATGCACTGAACTTAAATTTAGTTTAGTTTGTGAACAAGGGAATCGGCACCATTGTGTAGGCACATTAAAGATTAGGAAATGGAATCTGTCTACCTACGACTGTCAAAGTAAACATTAACACACATTATATTATTTGTCTGCTTTGAATGTATTTTTAACCGACTTCAAAAAAGGAGGTTTCTCAATTCGACCGTATATATAAATAATTATATATTTTTTTTTATGTGTGTTCGTCGATTTCTCCATCAATAGTGGACAAAAATTAAAGGGTATGCTCCCAAGATGGTCCCATTGTCACCAAGACATAATCTGATGAGGAGATCCCATGAAAATCCTCAAATTTAAAGGCACACCTATAGAGATTTAGGTATTTTTTATAGTAACTTGTGCATTTGCTCTCGGAAACCACCATTTGGTGGAGTGGAATTGATGATGAACACCAGAGATGGCCACCGGAACTACTTAAGAGGACGGTAAATGCCAGCGACCTTGAGCGAGTGGGAGGAGCTTGTGTCACCCCCCGCGACCCCGCAACCTTTCGCACGTTACGTAGGGTAACCATACGTTTCAGATTGTGTGGACTGTCCTGCCTGATTTTTTATCACCATCCAATTTTTTTTATGTAGTGTTCATAAATAAGGTAATATTCTGATAATAAAATAAGATTGTAATATATTATATTATTTTAATAGTTTGCATTGAATAAGTTGGTTTAAACAGGGTGTAATTTTAAACACCATCAGCCTCTCTCGTCATTGTACTCATCATTATAAACAACTTTTACTATATTGGACACAACATGAAGTAACTTGGACTAAACATAAAATCGCGAAAAAAAAAATCAGCTGTTCCCTACATTTTAACGAATTAAGCGAACATAAATGTAGAGAACAGCAGATTTTTTTCGCGACTTTACGAGGCACGGATGAGTCTCGGTACATAAAGATGCTCACCCATCCACAGAACAACCGCGGCAAGAATAGCTTAACCTAATTGATCGGCCCGTGCGGCTGTGATGCGACTAACGAGCTCTTTAGCTATGGAAAAAATATAAAGTGATATGAAAAGCCAAAAATCTAAATAAATAAATTTAATTCCAAATTAAAACAATTAATTTGTTTAGTGACAGATGAGAAAATATGAGATGTGCAGCAAGATTTAGAGAGGGAATGGGCTGTATGGATCAGGGGGCCGATTCTACTAATTTGCAAAGTTATACGCTCTGTACCGTCTCATCAATGGTTCGGTTTCGTTCGGCTCTCGTTCGTCCCCCATAAATCTATTCTACAATTTTTATGACAATAACTGAAACTGTAACTGACTGTAACCAAGTAGAAACCCAACTCAATCACTACGGGAATGAATGGCAATGAATGAGTGTTACCTATAGTTCAATTAGCAAGTTTATAATATTACTATTACAAAAATGGTTAAATAACAAATAAAGTTTATACGAATAATAAAACCATTAAAACTTATTTTCCGTTATATTTACCACGAAAAGTAAATTATTTTTTCCGTATATTTTAATAATTGTAAATTAGCAGATTTTCTTAAGAGAAACAGTCTGGGCGGTTCGAATCGCGTAAAACGTAACGGATTTTAAATGTCGGATAGATTTACTTTACTATAAAATAAACAGTGGGAATGGAATATTATACTAACTACATGGCATGGTGGCCATGCCAATAGTCGCTGATCACTGTTGCATGTCCTTGAAACAAAGAAATAATTTTAGGATCAGTAGGTAATACGGTATGATGTGTGATGTGATAAGTATTCAATGATTTTCGTATAATATTAGTTCTAACATCAAATATATTAATATTCCGGTGCGTACCTAGGTAGGTACCTACGTAAGCCTACAATAGCAAAAAGTATCATACGTTGTTCATAAGTAAAATATGAAAACGCTTGAAAACCCTGATTGAGTTGAGATTCAATTGCCATTTTAGAACAATGTTGTTAGTAGAATCGCCCCCCAGAGTAAGTTAGTATATTTGGGGAGTCAGTTTACAAGGGATGGAAAGATTGATGAAGATGTGGAAAAGAGAGTAAATGCGGGAAATAAAGTGAATACTATACATGCGATTATAACCAACTAGTCGATGCCTAAAAAGGCTCGACTGGCTGTTCATAATGGTGTGCTGGTGTCTAAGCTTATGCATGGAAGTGAATGAATTTTGGGTGTGGCAAAAGAAGCATAAAAGTAGAATAAGGGCCGATTTTTCAATCGCCAGATAACTTTTATGTGAAGAATATGTTTGACGTTTTGACAGCTTTTGTATAGAAAATATGTCAAAGCGCTATATTTATTCCTCGCATAGAAGTTAACTGATGATTGAAAAATCGGCCCTAAATGCTGCGGAAATGCCTCTTTGCGAAGCATGTGTGACGTGACTATAAATGATAGGCTGAAAAATTATGTGATCAGGCAACGGTGCGGTTTAAAAGAAGCGTGCAGCTGGCCTTCTATAGTTTTTGCCTTCCCCTTGGGAAGAAGGCGTGAATTTGTTTGTACTAATTATTTTTTTTACATTTCGTAGAAATGTAGTAATTTTTCGAAATATTCCTCTTGTCGAGTGTCTTGATCTTCCTGTTTCTCTGTCTCTTCTTTGTCTATATTTTGCCTTCAACCAAAATCATTGATTCCATTCCAGTTGATGGTCCTGGAAATATAAAAAAAAACCTGTGAATCTACATGGTATACAATAAATAATGAACCATTGTCAGTTCTTTCACTATTTTCGTCATTATTTATTTCCGTCGGGTCGCAAGAACCAAAATATTAAAACATAATCTTATTAATGAGCTGCACCTGTTTATTTAAACTAGACATGTTTCTAACCTACTATAACGGGATTGTCCCTATAAAATCATAATAAATGGTATGCCTAGAATCTACAATTTAATACTCACTTTGTCTCCGCTTTTTCATGTTGGGAATCATTGCCAGTTCTTTCATTATTTTTATCATTATTTACTTCCGTCGGGTCGCAACAACTAAAATAGTAAAACATAATCTTAATAATGCACCTGTTTTTTTTTAAGCTAGGTAAGTTTCAAACCTGCTGTAACGGGATTGTCCTCAAAAAAACATAATAAATGTTAGCCTACAATTTATCAGGTAGGTACTTACTTGCTCTCCGCATTTTCGTTTCGGGAATCTGTATTATTTCCTATCCTCCTAAAAAAAAAAAAAAAAATTAGATACGGATCTAAAGTTATGTTTGAACTTACACGTAAATAATGGTTATACTCGCGCACAAATTATTATCAAAATAACATTTAGCTAACCTCATTATATTATAATAATATATGAGAAACTTACCTCAGTATCCTGTTTCTTTCATGTATACGTCATTTCTCTTTCAGAAATTTAGTTGTTCTACCCATATTGTCGAAAAAATACGTAAGTACAGCGGTCGCGCAAAGTGTCAGCGTCTACCCGTGACAGTGGTCAGCGGTACACTGCCGCCCGTCGCCCGCGCAGAGCGCCGCATGACGTTCCGTTCGATTTTATAGGGAATATTTATTTTTAGTCATAAAAGTATGAATATTTGAAAAAATTCACAGATAGAATTATAGATACCAAAATAGTCTATTCATACAAACAAAAACCATGAAAATATCTTTAGTAGTTTGGAAGTAATTTCGATTTTTATATCTGGGTAGACCTTACTTCCTGAATTTATTTCATAAAGTATTTTACTACAATACTAAAATATTCACAGATATAATTGATGTGTATGCGGTCTAGTTTAACATACATTTTTTGCGTAACTTACTTGCATTAATTGAAGGCGTAATAACAGATTTAAAAGTCACTAAAATCATATATCTGCACCTTAATAAGATGTATTTAACGAGTTGCGATTCGATTAGGTACTTTAATATGGTTGCTAAGCCATTTATGCTCTTTACAATGCATATGGTGAGTGGCAGTTCTCCTGGTTCTTACTAGGAGAACTCTTCAACAAATAACGTCTCTGCATCAAGAAAAGCAATATTTTGTCAAAGGTGATGAGAAGCTGACATTAGACTATTGTAACTTAGATAAATTACAAACCGACCCGCTAAAAATTAAAAATAAAATCTTTTTACTATAAAAAAACAACCGACTTCCAAACAAATACTACAAAGTAAAAAAATAACTTTAATTTCGGAAGTTGGTGGCAAAAAACTAAAATACAGATCTAAAGACATTGACTTCTGAATTTAAAGTTATTTTTCACTTTGTAGTATTTATTTGGAAGTCGGTTGTTTTTTTTGTAAAAGTTTTTTTTTTATTTTAAATATTTAAAAAAAGTTGTTGATTCTGTGTTACCGTTGAAGAAACATTGTTTACTCCGACAGAATGAATAAAAAAAGTTTGTGTGCGAGCAACAACACTGTTAAAAACTCGCAGTTTTGACAGAATAAAAGTATTAAAGTCACTCGAGCGGCGAGCTGCCGTTTTGACAATCAAGATCGGTCAAGGACAGCTAATGAGACACAATTGATTTTCTATTGTTTGACATCGAATCGGTGACGCGTCGTTCAGTAGTTAAATTACGTTATAAAAATTATATTTCGCTGAAATATTCATATATTGAGGTAAATAAACCACAAGAGACATTACTAGTGGGTATTAGGATATCCCTTAGACCTTAAAATGTAGACAAACAATTTAGCTCTCAGCTCACAGATAGCGAACTGTACTTGTACGATATTTTACTTGATTCTGTTGGGTTTACACGGCAATTTTTATACTGTGTTTCTGTTGTGTAAACAAGGGGATGTTGACGTATTATTCCAACATTTTACTGTAAAATATCGTACATTACAGGACCGTGTGATTGGCTGCCTTATGTATCTAGGCGTTAAAATGTGTGACCATGTAAGAATCCTAACTAATAATATAAATACGAAAGTGAATTTGTTTGTTACGCTTTCACGCTAAAACGGCGAAATAGATTTGGATGAAATTTGGCACATGGGGTAGATCATGGCTTGGGTTAGGACATAGGATACTTTTTATCTCGGTAGTATGTTCCCGTGGGATTGTTTGTGCCCTCCACGCGGGTGTAGCCGCGGGCAAAAGCTAATACTAAATAATCTTCACTCGCATTCCTACCTCCCATAGACAATTAAACCGGCTAAGGGCGTGTCGGACCACACACAAAGGGTTCCGTAGTTGGAATGAATTTATCGCAAAAACATACTTAATATTGTAGTTGAAAAACATGTTCTCCCATACATGGATATACGTCACGGTCAATTCACCAACTGCAAATTTAAGTTGGTTGACTATTACTTGTTACTAGACAAACAAGTTTTTTATTTATTTTGCACCCTCTTTATGTGCTTGAATGTAGCTTTAAAAGTACTCCATTTTGGCAGTTTAAACTTTGTATTGTTTTTTTGTATAAGAAGATTTTTTGTAATGTAAGCAAATCTGCAATATATTATCAATCAATTAATTTATTGTGTAGATACATGTTAGAACGCTCGACATGGGTCTGAAGTAGGGTCATATGGGTTAAGTAGACCATCATCATCATGGTTGATGTTATTTAATAAACAATCTACAATACAGACATAATAAGTGACAAATCTAGGTTATGAGAGATAAGAGATAACGGTTGTGTCAATAAACCTAGCACGCGACAGTACAAAGAAGGACTTAGATTTTTGTGCGATCTTGCCTTTCCAATAAGTAGTGTTTCATTTAATTTTAAGTAGGACCGATTGTCTATTGTTTTAGGCACCGCACAAAAGCCGTTCTTTTTGAGAGATCAAAAAATATTTCATGTTTATATTGCTCTAGCAACTCGCCCTGGCTTCGCATGGCTAGTAGAACATACAGGGTGGATTTTTGAGACGGGGCAGTCAGGTCAGCTACATTAACTGTTGTAGCTACAGGAAAACAGTTTTAAGAGAACGTCCTTAACTTTTTGAGACATTTAGATCTGCATTAACAGATTTTGAAAAAAAATTACAGTCAGCAAGAAATTAGGCAGTTTTCACGAAAACTTTTTTGGTGCCAATCGATCCTGTTTCTTACAGGGATCAAAAAACTATTAGACCAACAGAGGTTTGAGTACTAGAAAAGTCAGATATCGCAAAAAACTTTTTCCATACATTTTGTAGGAAGGAAACTACAAACTTACTTTTTTATGTTAAACAGATTACCCGAAAATATTTTTTTTATGTAGTGTCGTATCAGCCTGTTGCATCGAGCAGGGTGATTAAAATGATATTCATCTTACTTAGACTATTTTACATCGTCATTTGTCAGCCAATTTATACAAAACCTTAACGAATCATACACCTAAACGTTCCTCATGAATCACTCCGTCAATTGGTGAAAACCGTATTAAAATCCGTTCGGTAGTTTTTGAGTTTATCGCGCTCAGACAGACGGATGCGGCGGGAGACTTCTTTTTATAATATGGAATGATGAAAATCTTTTTATGCGCTGTTTGAGATGGTTAATGCAATTTAGGCGGATTTCCGTGAAGGTATGCCTTTGTGCGTCGTCTGTTAAGAGTAGGTAAGTCCCGTCCTCGTCGCTTTCATCGTGGTCGCCCGCCAAATGAAGTGAATGGCCTTGTTATCCGTTTTTAATCGTGCAAATGAACGTCGTTGCGGCGCTCAGCAGACGGCGGACATTCTGCGTGCGACACGTGCGTTGTTATCGCATAGATTTGCAAACGTCCTATCGTCGCGGACAAATTGTCCATCGTCTGTTCAGTGCCTAAATGGTGTTTTCTGGTCTGCCACTAAACGTGCATGTGTTATGTACATGTACACAGAGAGAAGGTGCGCGAGTGGATCCAATGGACGGCATCGCGCGTGGTGCGCGAGTGGGGCGCGCTGGGCGGCTGCGGCGGCGCGCTGGAGCAGCTGGCGGCGCTGGCGGCCGCGCTGCCGCACCACCACCACCGCCGCGCCGCGCTGCACACGCTGCGCGACACGCTGCTGCACCACGACGTGTCGCCCTTCGAGGTACGTACAGCCGCGCTCCCTCGACTACTGCAGTCTGTCGTCGAACACGGCTAGGTCAGCACACGTGTGGGGCTGCGAGGTGAGACGCGGAAAGAGCGTTGTTCTTTCACCAGACTATGGTACAGAGCAAGTGCGCGAGAGGTACAGTGGACACGCCCTTCAAGGTATACAATGTTTAGTGACATTTTCACACACACGACGTACGAACTACGGATCAAATGGGCTACTACAAGTTGCAGATGACAACATGTGACGTCAAAGAATCCTGCATCGCGCGATTAAGATTAACCGCACAATCAGTGAGATGACTGTTTCAGTGGTGCGCTGTTCAATACCAAAACCTAATACGTCACCAAACAATGGGATTACGACAATATCGACACACTCAATAAACCATCTATTCACTTGCAAAACTTACTTCACAGGTGAACCACTCGGGCGTACTCGGCGCTCTGCTACAATTCCTGACGGGCGTAGAGCCCGAGGGCGAGGGGAGCGAAGCGCGAGATGGCGACGGCGAAGGCCGCGACGACTACGTGGCCGCCGCTGAGGACAGGCTGAGACTCTTCCTGCACGTCTTCGCTGACATGCCACTCACTATTGAGTGAGTAATCTCCTTAGTTTGTGTTATTGGTTAAAAAGACACAAACAAATAAACTCGCTAAATAACTTCATATAAATTAAACATTTTGCTGCTTGCAAGCAGTGGTGGCCCAGTGGTAACGACCGCGACTTACGAGTTGTAGGTCGTAGGTTCGAACCCAGACAGGCGCTTTACTTTGTGTAAATTATTTCATCACCACTGCTCTCAAAACGGTCAAGGAAAACATTGTGACGAAATCGGCATCTCCTAGAACCAAAAAATCGAAGACACGTGGACACTGGGCCCGCGTGGTGGATTACGGCCCATTCCCTCTCACAGAGAGGAGGCCTGTGTCCCAGCAGTGGGAACATTATAGGCTGATTATGTAAATTAAACATTTTGCTCATGCTTACCTTTATAACGTAAACACTACCTGACCTGGATATGTGAGACAGGGCAGTTAGGGAACTTTAACCATTGTAGATACAAGAAAACGGTCTTAGGAGACTGTTCTTAAGCTAGATCCGCAGTGTTAGCCTACAAAATTCAAATTTTGTTACGTTTTTTGCAATTTGCAGGTCAGTCTCAGGATCTATCTTGATCAAAATATGATTCGAGACCATAACAAAAACATATTTGAGCGAATCATATTTTGATTTATAAAATTAAACATCATTTCTTTTTTTATCGTCGGCGAGAAAATGGGCAATTTTCAAAAATCTAGGCTGTATAATAATGTTTTGTGGGAATTTGAAGAATGTATAACTTAGTAATTCATAGCCCTGTCCGAATCCATATGCTGCCGTATGCTTTAGCACCGGCCATCATACTGACTGTGTCAGGTGGAGGAGACAGTTTTTTCTTGTATCAGATGCCATTTCAGCTTAAACTAGTCTCTTTTAGACAGACTCTTAGGTTTTATGGTTCTATCAGACGGTAACAATGTTATGCTTTCAGTACGGAGTGGAGTTCGGCGGTGGGCGCGCTGGGCGTGCTGGGCGCGGGCAGCAGCTCGGGCGGCGGCGGCGGCGCGGCGCTGGGCGCGCTGGTGAGCAAGGTGAACGCCTGCGTGTCGCACCTGGAGCAGTTCCCCGTGCGCGTGCACGACCTGCCCGCGCGCCCCGCCACCTCCGCGCTCAAGTTCTTCAACACGCATCAGCTTATGGTCAGTAAACTCTTGAGGATACTTCCCACTTTTGACAAACGACTTGGCCCATGCCTGCTTTTGTTTTCTTTTTACGATGTTAGAAATCCTGATATTCGCTTCGCAAAAGGCAAATCCGAGAAATCGCGCACCGTGGAAGTCCGTTTTAATATTTACTGCTTATGCTTTGTATGATGATAAAAAAAATAAGGCAAACATATTCATTTCTAGCCCTTCAAATTATGTATAAAATTCAATAATATGACCTATGGTGAACAAAGTGCTTCTCAGATGTCTGTGTGTGCTGCAGTTGTACAAAAAATCTATCTGTCTACGTTATACATACACAACTTTTATTATATAAGTAATATTAATAGTATCTAATAATAACCTATTTTTTTATTTCTTACAGTGTGATCTCAAACGTCACCCAAGTTGCTCAAATCTGAAGCAATGGAAGGGCGGCGTGGTGCGGATTGATCCGCTAGCTTTAGTCCAGGCCATTGAAAGGTATGATATGAAACAATTACGCAATCACTTTTACAATATTTTTATGTACTTTTTTCATTCACCGCACACTATTCATAAAAAGTGTGTGGTGAATGAAATCCCACATTTATGCAGGGCGCTTTAGTAAGTATGAACAAAAAAGGACGACAGGGATGAATGATGAATATTTCGGTTTCTGCATTATCTTACCAATATGACATGAAATTACATATTTTAATCTCGTGTCTGGTGCGTAAGTAAGTCTCCTATTAAAGTCATCGACTCTATACGCGTCTTGCCGCGCCGAGATGTTTGCTATCGAGATGTTCTTAACTTATGTGGTCACTGATAACATTAAAGCTGGTAACGTCATATAGGTATTTATTAAAGCTGGCAACGTCGCAAATTGCTGTTTTGTTTAATTTGTCAATATTACTGTACGGAAGTATTAAATAATGCTCTTTAGTGCACTAAAATATTGTTAGTGAAATGCAAGGTCACATATTTGATAGCTATTTTCAACGCTCTTAATAGGAGACTCCAGCCTAAAGTCGATTGTTCCGCAGGTATCTAGCCCAACGAGGGTACGCGAGCGGGCGCGCGCGCTCGGAGTCGGGCGGCGGGCCGCACTCGGATGACGACGCCGCCTCCGACGACGACGTGGACGACTCGCTCGCCACGCCGCCGCACCATCCTACTGAGTACGTAACACTATTTAACTCTATAATAGTAGATTGTGTCACAAGGGACCAAAATAATGTACTGAATCCAGAGCGAAGCGAAGGATTCTAGAGTATAATCCTAATCGTAGCGAGGGATTTAAAGTACGTCGCTCGAGGTTAAATAATATTGGTACTGTGTGGTACACTCTGCTTGTCATCCCCCTCTATGAGAAAACTAAATAAGAGACGCTTTTAGTAGTGACGAATATTTATATAACGAATATTACATATTTATATTAGTATCAAATTAAAATTGTCTGTAATTTACTTACTCGTTTTTCCATCACTTTTTGTTAAAATTAACAAAAAGTAATGTAAAAACGAGTAAGTGCTCTCGGAGGTTCCCGCGTATTTTTTACTTGGTTCACCAATGCCGCGTCGGCAGGCGCGCTTCAGACTTTTTGATTAAATTGTATTCAAAAATAATTTCGTCACTGTTACTAAGTGCGCCGGAATGACCCATTTTGCTCGCACTTATCGAGGAACGCTTGGCCTCTTTTCGAATAGATGAAATGAAAAATACATTTGCTGAAAGACTTGAAGGACTGCATTTTTCCCAATCATCACAACAACGATAGGTACACCCTTCTCGTACGCGGTTATTACTTCAAACACTTCTGTTTTTTGAACAGAAGGCCTACTCTGCCTTCTGTTCTGCGAGCAATATGTTCCGCCTACTGTCACTTAAATTCAGCAATTATTTCGTTAATGTTGGCTACCTGGAGTCATGCGAATCTTCTCATTTTTGTGAATTTACAAACCCGTCCTTTAGAGGTTGATAGAAAACTCGACTTATCCATTTTCAACTTGACACCATCCAAGCTACTCAACGATTATTATCTTTACAGATATAATGTTATAAGCATAAAATCATTATTTTAGACTATACTTAACACAGTACTGATCATTTCCAGTTCTGATCACAAACTGGAGTTCCTGATCGGCGACACAGTGCTGCCGTACAATATGACCGTATACCAAGCGGTGCGCCAGTTCGGCGAGCAGACTGACGCCGACACCGACACTGAGACACCGCTCGGTAAGTACCTATACAATACATCCACTCTAGTAATGTACCTGGTCGTAAATATGACACATCGAGCTGTAGAAAGAGACTGTCTCAGGTATGTTGGCAGAGACGACATTCTACAACGAACAACTTTTTGAAATATAATTTGCCACAATACATTTGATAAAAGTTATTCATTGTCTCTGCCAGTGAAATGTTTCTTCAAAAAGAAAAAAAAATCGTTTTAATATATTTATTTTAGGTTAGCTAGGTGGAGAATCCGATAAAAATACTAACCTGTATTATTGTAGTAACCAACGTGTTGTTGATTAGGAAGGAAAAATACTGCAAAAATGTCTCAGACAACAAACACAAAAAAAAATCTAGCTTAGTCACTATCCTATGATCTAGTCTTTCTATGCAAGATTTTGTAATATTTTGATTTTTAAGAGTGTCATTCAAGTTTCTTGCCCGTTCTTCTTCATAGAGGTTTGGAATGGGCAACTAGCTTCAACTTCCTGACTAACTGACCAACTTCTTGACAGTTCAAAGTACCTTTAAATGGTTTATAATTGAAATAAATGCTGTGAGTTCGAGTTTGATATAATAATAACACAAAAATATTATCCATCCTCCAACCACTGTATTATTGTGCAAGTGTTGTTTATAAGGAAGGATGAATATTACAAAATAATGCTACGTCTCAGATTAAATGAAAATATGTCGATTTTAGTCTGTATTCTATAAACTGGTAAATAAACCATTATGTTTTACGTTTCCAGCGAACGCGGGTATCTGGGTGCAGACGCACACGATCTACTACCGCGCCGTGGAGGCGGGCGAGCAGCCGCGCGCCGACACCGCCGCTTCGCGCAAGGGCAAGGGGCAGCCCACCAAGCTGTCCTCGCGCCGGAAACCTGATCTCTTGTGGAATGGTATGTTATCATTGTATTTAGTTATTGTTGTGTACACGGTGATTTTTAGTTCAATGTTAACCTTTCAGGGCGCGAAAGTACGCATGATTATGAGCAACTTTCACTATGAGACCAACTCTGAAATATCGAAAAAAAATATCAGCTGTTTCATACAAAAATGCCCAATGAAAATGTATTTTTATTGCTATTTCACAGCTGGTCCCATAGTGAAAGTTGTATATAATCATGAGTAATTTCACCTCCTGAAAGGTTAAAAGGGAATTAAAAATCCCCTGTATGTATATATGAGTGTATGAAAATATCAAAATGTTTACTCGTTTTGGTCCAAAAAAATAGAATAGTCGTGTTCGGGTTTCAAGCCTACTTATTATTTTGCTGTGTCCTAAAAAAAGTATTTTCAATATGACACGTCTTCAGTATGGATTATTATTACTTAGCATTGACTATTCGAAACTGTACGTTTTTACCAATTTTTTTTTGCAATTACTAACTTACGTTTGTAGTTGGAGAGTTGACCGTGACGAATATTTGTAGTTGATTGTGTTAACACAACATAATTTCTTTTAATGAATGATGCTGGTATGTTTCCAGAGGGCCTGGTCCCGCCGCGCCCGTCGCCGCTGGCGGGCATGGTGCGCGCGGCGGCGCTGGGCGCGGCGGGCGAGGTGCGCGACGCGTCGCTGCCGGCGCTCAGCCTGCTGCGCGCGCTGCACGCGCTGAGCCGCCACTGGCACACGCTGTACCGCGCCGCCTGCCTGCCCGACCTGCGCCCGCTCGTGCCCAACCAGGACTTTATTAATGCCAAGGTATGTATACCTCTAATACATGTTATTATAATGTCAAAGAGTACCTACAGGATATAAATATTGTAATTTAATAATAACGCAGTATGCATTATTATTAAATCTGAAATCAATTTAATTTAATTTTAGTAATTAATTTAATTATGTTTTACATATTTTTTTTTCTCAATATTTTAAATTTACTGCACATGGTGAATAATATTTGCACGTTTATTATGGTTATAATCAGAGGTCGGAGTAGGTAGATTGATTTTATATATTTGCGTCTAATATTATAATATGAACATGCCATTTTATCCATAATGTGTGGGAAGTACCGGAAAAAGTTCCGGAATTGAAATTATGGAATAAAATAAAATAAAAAACATACAGATAGGCTAACCTGGAACACAGCGCGCGCGCATTGTTCTAACAAACACCCAATGAGTCATACAGGATACTTGCTTCTGATTGGTCGTTGCGTGCGGTCAATGCGTTGTGAACATAGATGAACATGAGATAAAGAAACAAAAGGCCCTGTCTAAGTTTTGTCTCATACTGTCAAGCGCCATTTCTAATTCAACAGTAAGGGACAAAATACGGTGTAACTATTCCAAGGTATTTTTGTATAAAATAAGATACTGATTTCTTTCACCATTAGCTAACACTGGTAGCGTAGATTGATATTATTAATACGTTTTTCACCTTAAACACAAAATCGTGCTAAATTTCAAAATTCCGGAACAAATATCACAATAAATATGAAGTTCCGGTATTTTGGAGGCATATTCATATTATCCTCTACGTTTGACGTCAACGACCTTAAATCAATCTACTTACTCCGACCTCTGGTTATAATACAGTGTACCTAATTCAATCTTTTGTAATAATTATCTTATAAACCTGTGATAAGCAAATAAATTAATTTGAGGAATTATCGTTATTTAGCACAAACACAATAATCATTTACGATATTGGCGCCGATTCCCTTGTTCACAAACAAAACTAAACTTAAGTTCAGTGCATCTTTTTCTTTCTATTTCATTAAGAAAAGGACAGAAGATACATTTTAGTTTAGTCCTGTCAAATTAATCAGCGCATGTCACTACTCCATACAAGTTTAGAAGTGATTAAAAACGTGCCTACTAAAATTACGTCAATTTACGTCAAGCGCTGATTAATTTGACAGGACTAAACTAAAATTTATCTTCTGTCCTTTTCTTGACTAAATAGAAAGAAAAAGATGCACTGAACTTAAATTTGGTTTAGTTTGTGAACAAGGGAATCGGCACCAGTGTTTACCTAAACAAAATGCTATTTAATTGTTAACATTATTATTATCATAACAACGTAATATAGGTCTATTTTCGCATCAATGTCGAACTGGTGTGTGATGCTAGTTTTCAATTAAGCTTTACATTGTATGGTTTTACGGATGTAAATCAGTTGCCGCGCAAGCATAACGTCGTACAACCGACTACAACTCCCAAGAATCTGTTTTCTTATTGCTAATCGTTGAAATTTTTTATAGCTTGCTGCCAAAGCCAATCGCCAACTTCAAGATCCGCTCGTCATAATGACCGGAAATCTCCCACCGTGGCTGAAAAAGATAGCTTATGCATGGTAAGTCATTATATTCTGCAGACAGTTCTAAAAAACACAGTTCCATTGGGTAATTTTGATTATACAACATGTTATATAAAAGTGCGTTGTGGCGTTTAGATGTAACAATATGTGATGTTCCAGTCCGTTCGTGCTGCCGTTCGAGTGCCGCCACCTGCTGTTCTACGTGGTGTCGTTCGACCGCGACCGCGCGCTGCAGCGCCTGCTGGAGGCGGGCGGCGAGCGCGGCGCGGGCGGCGGCGCGGGGCCCGACGAGCGCGTGGCGCCGCGCCTGGACCGGCGCAAGCGCACCGTGCAGCGCCACAACGTGCTGCGCCAGGCCGAGCACGTCATGCACGAGTTCGCGCACTCCAAAGCCCTCCTCGAAATTCAGTACGAGAATGAAGTCGGCACTGGCCTTGGGCCCACGCTCGAGTTCTACGCACTAGTTTCACAAGAACTGCAGCGTGCTGATTTGGACCTGTGGCACGGCTCGGAGAACTTCAAGCAGAAGCCGACTTCCTTCGGCGGGGAGATCGTGAAGAGTCAACCACCGGTTGTGACTGACCGTTCTTCAGACGCGGCGGCGCGGCTCGCCTCCTCAGTCCGTGATGCTCTGAACCTCGACGAGGAACGCTCCCCCGAGCCGTCGGAGCTCGAGAAAGAGACGTCGATCCCGTCGCCGGCCCCCGACGCCACGTACGTGACGTGGCCGTGCGGCCTGTTCCCGCAGGCCGTGGGCCGCAATGCGCGCGCCTCGCACGTGTCAAGGGTCAAGGCCAAATTCCGCTTCCTGGGGAAGTTTATGGCTAAAGCTGTTATGGATTCCAGAATGGTAAGTCTAATAATGTACTACGTCTTGCCTAACGGGTTTTACTGCTGGAAAAATCTTGTCATTTTCACAATTCTCTTTGATAACAATTTCTGTCAATTTCAAATGTTGAAATGATGGCGCATTGTTAAAATTAGAGGAATAACTGATTCCAATAGTACAGCCACCTTTCACCTTTTGTTCACCTTGTTTCTGAATCAGGGATTGGATATCACAACTTACTTTTGTCAAATGACGTAACTCGGACCTGCCATTATTAACCTTTTGACTGCCACAGTCATGTATAGATGACAGAGAAAAATGTGCCCAGCACGCCACGGTCACGACTACATGACAGATTTTAAGGAAAAATCCGTAGCTTAGCGCCGAGGGCACGTCTTTGCTTTTTTGACGTGGCGGTCAATAGGTTAAAGCCGCTGTATACTAAAGTCATGGTCGTGTTTCAGGTGGACATCCCACTGTCAGTGTCGATGTACCGCTGGCTAGTCAGCGAGGACAAGTGGCTGTCGCTGAGCGACGTGCGGCACGTGGCGCCCGAGCTGTGGCGCTCGCTGTGCCGCCTGCGCCGCGTGGCCGAGCGCGCGCGCCTGCTGGCCGCCGACAGCCGCCACCCGCCCGACCAGAGGACGCAGCTGGTACGTACACACATAGTGCTACACAAAGTTCTTGTGACGCGTGCCCAAATTTAGAACTAACGCCAATATCTTGTTCAAAACATTATTATATATTATATTACACAAAGACGTTTACAAACTGCTGTCGTCGTCGTCCCCTATTAGAAATAGATAACGGATTTGAAATAGAGAACTGAAGTTATTCAAATCCATGTTTCCAATTGATTTTCTTTCCAATATCAACTTATAAATTATTTCAGAATGACTGCTGGAAAAGAAAAATTTTACGTAGTAGAGCAAACTCACAGTGATTTTTCCATTCCATTTTTCAATTACACATAATCATGTGTTTACACAAAATTGTGAAAAATGATATGCTGCCAAATGGTAATCACACAATAATCGGATGGTTATATTATACAACAATACTTGTCTTTGGTGTTAGCTCTGTTATTTTGTGTACCTACATGGAAGCATAGTCTCTGCACGTGCATATTTTTAGGGGCAGAAGGGCGGTGCTGCAGACTGCATTCACCAATTCAACAAGCCTGGATCTAGTTATTGCGGAATAAAAACTAAATATTTTTACTAAACATTATACTGTCATGGATTTCCGTAAAGTAACGCTGATTCCATAACTTATGATATGTATGTATCTAACAGATAAGCGCCCTGGAGCTGGACGGGTGTCCCATCGAGGAGTTGGGCCTGGACTTCATCCTGCCGGGCGACGGCTGCACGGAGCTGCGGCGCGGCGGCCGCGACCTGCCCGTCACCGCGCACAACCTGCACAACTATATTGATCTCGTTACCCACTGGCTGCTCTATGAAGGTAACATTCTACCTTACCCCAGTGTAAACTATTCAGTACCATTCGATAGGCTGTCGTATCGATAATGACATATTTTCGATCACTTGATTTGCCTTGCCAGCGTATCGGAAGAATTGCTGTCGTCTATTTGATTTCAATAGACAAAATTCTCTAAATTGGTGGACAGCGTTTTGAGAACTCCTTCGGTAACTTTGCTTGATGATCGATTCGGCACGGAAGCGTATCGAATGGTCTGTACAAGTTTAAACCTTGCTACCACTATTCGTGGAGAGATCAATTTTGACGAACCCCACTCCAGATCGGTTTAACGGGACATGTGTACATAAACGAAACAATGAAATTTTGTTTATTTAATTATTAGCTTTAAATAATAATCTTCGGCCGTCTCAAGCGATGTTGGTGCTACAATTAGCCTCAACAACACATGGTACGGTAATTTTCCGGTCATAGGCCTATTTAATAAAACCGACAGAACCGAACCCAAATGCCGAATGTATTTTTTTTTCAGTTTTCTGCTTTATTTAACAGCAAACAGCGATGATCGAGCGAATGATGTATGAATGAGCGAAGATGTCGTGAAAATGTCACAATTATGTCAATTTTTTTTACAAATTAGTCGTTTGCACTTATATTAAAGAGGGCCTGATGGTACAACTGAAATAAATAAATAAATAAAGTGTCCATATTATGTTACACATGAGGTTGACAATTTGGCTGCTTTATGAATTGTTGAAATGAGCCATCCTGATTGGCAAACTGAAAGGTGAACAAATATTTGGTTGCATGCCAGACTAAATTAAATCTTAAAAGTAGATCTCATGGCTTAATTTAACATTGCATTAAAAATATTGGAAAAAGGCACAAATGCTTATGATGAATTCTATTTTCCCACAGGTGTTACCAAACAAATGGAAGCATTCCGAGAAGGCTTTGAGTCAGTATTCCCACTAGCCAACCTCAAGATTTTTTATCCAGAAGAATTGGAACAAGTATTCTGTGGCAGTCCATCCGGTAAGATATTTTATTATTATGGTATAATAAATGTCGTTTTTAGGGTTCCGTACCCAAAGGGTAAAACAGGACCCTATTACTAAGACTCTGCTGTCTGTCTGTCTGTCCATCTGTCACCAGGCTGTATCTCATGAACTGTGATACTTAGACGGTTGAAATTTTCATAGATGATGTATTTCTGTTGCCTCTATAACAAAAAAATACTAAAAAACAATAAAATAAATATTTAAGGGGGCTCTCAAACAACAGACATGATTTTTTTGACGTTTTTATAGATAATGGTATGGAATTCTTCGTGCGCGAGTCCGACTCACTTGGCCGGTTTTTTTTTATTGTCATTAAGTAGGTATGATATATTTCGCGAATAAACATGATGTATTTCGCGAGCGCGCCCCAATAATTGTAAATGATACCTTATGTTATTGACTTAAGTTAGATTATCCTCACTCGCAAGCAACCAATACAATCTGACATTTTTGTGGTTCACGGAACATGTCGCATTTATTTTTTGATAAATAAACATTATTGTTATTAAAACTATTATCCCTTACACAGGTGGTCGCGACCAGCGCTGGGAGCCGCGCATGCTGACGGAGTGCATCCGTCCCGACCATGGCTACAACGCAGAGTCGCGAGCCATTCGCATGCTCATCGACATACTAGCCTCATATAACCGCGACGAACAGCGTTTATTCTTGCAGTTCGTCACTGGCAGCCCAAGGCTACCCACAGGAGGTAAATACATGACTGAAAGAATAGCTCACAGGCACCTAATGAGTCAATAAGTTTGTCTACTTTCGTAAACATAGGTAGCAGTTTTTCAAAATAACGGTATTCCCAACAGGTTTCAAGGCGCTGAACCCGCCGTTGACGGTAGTGCGAAAGTCGCTGGAGTCGTCACTGGACCCGGACGAGTACCTGCCGTCCGTGATGACGTGCGTCAACTACCTGAAGCTGCCGGACTACACCAGCGTGGACGTCATGCGCGCCAAGCTGCGCCTCGCCGCCTCCGAGGGTCAGCACTCGTTCCACTTGTCGTGAACGCCCCACGTGCCCTCTCCCCACTACTGTGATCACTTATCGACCCCTCAGAGTTGTTTGTATACACGTGTGAATGCGGTTAGTGAAACCTATAATATGTGTTATATTGACGGTGCGCACGCTCCGGACGACTGCTGTTTATGTGCAATCAAAGTGATTTTATTAACCTAAATGTGACAGACACTTAAAGTGCTGTGCGTTCTATAGTTTTGTTTTTCTTTGGATTGTTTTTAGATTACAGAAATATGTTTATATTATATTTTGTGTTAATTTTATGTGATAACTTTGTATATTACTTTCTCTGAACATCAGAGATCTGCTGACTCTCAATATAAAGCTTATGGTAAATATGTAACATGGATGGATTTTGTTGGCTTCACTGTATGGAGACGAGACTGCACGAGTCGGAGTCGCGCCGCTAGCCACGGGACTGACCATCCATGCCGCCAAGCCTGCTGAACCTACATAATAATAATAGAGTGCCCATTGACTTTCACTTCGCGAGTTATTCCTCGAATACCACCTGCAGTTGATTATTTCTGATTAGATTGGCACATTTATATTTAAGCTATTTGAAGGACCACTAAAACTTGTTTGAGAGTCCTATGAATTATAATAGCATTTATTACCAAACGGTGTATGTTTTAAGTATCATAAATGAGTAAAGAAAAAGTGCAAAATTTAATATGTAACAATTTCAATAAAACCATGTAAACAATATTGATCAACACTGGGTTTCATTTTTCACCTTTTAACTCTTTTATCCGACAGCTCAACCATTCATAAAGGCAACAGTGTTAAGGAAGCTAGAATTAAATCCAGCCAACCTTCACTCTCCACCTGTTGAAACATTGAAATTCATAACTTATACAAAAATGAAACAAATTGCATCATCTCGCATCATTTGGCATTTTTACATCATTTCTAACATATTCTTTTATGAACTCCTGCAACACATTGCAATATAAATAAAACAACAGATTTTGAACAATTATTAACCTTTATATTACTTTACACTGCCACCAAACTGTCCACAAAAATATGATAAATCCATAAACATTATGTAAAAAGTTGATTGTTATTTTCATTGAATGCATAATTATATTTCATTTATATTATATATCTAATTACTCTAGATAAAGTTAAACATGAATGAGTGTTTATTAATGGTTGGCACCAATAATAATAGCATATTATGGACCATAATATTGTGCATACTAGGGTCAAACTCACCACTGGAATTAGCATAATCATCCGATAATGTTTGCACTTCCAGAGCACAGGCCTCCTCTCTTTAAGAGGTAATCTGTAATCTACTACGAGGGCCCAGTGCGGGTTGGTAGATGTCACATGCCTTCGAACATTTTTTTTCGAGAACATGCCGGTTTCTTCACAATGTTTATGTTCACCTCTGAGAGCAGTGGTGATGAAATTATTTGCACAAAGTAAAGCGTGTCTGCCTGGATTTGAACCCATAACCTACAACTCTTTAAATTGGGGCCATTATCACTGGGCCACCACTGCTCCTCCACAGAAATTAGACATTATAAAATTCTAAATTGTAGTTCTAAAACTAGTTTATAGCAGTTAATAATAAAAGTAACTATGCAATAGTCTAAAAATTACCCTACACTAGAATGTACACTTGACCATTATCAACATAAGAACATCTAGGAAATAGTCACAAGGATTTACAGCACCATTGCAACCCAACCGAGGATAAGACAAGAGCCACCAATGGGAGTGAGCCTGCGGAAGCAACGGTCACCGGTGAAGGCGTGGTAGTAGCATGTGCCACAAAATAGGCTCATCCCGGCAATGAAGAATGCACCAGCCTGGAAATAAATTTTTAATACAGTCATTTATTGTGCAGAATAGATCAAAATTAATGTGATAAAGATTTTTATTGTGCAATATTTACAAAGGAAAGAATATATTGCAGTTTTAATTCCCACTCATCTTACATTTCAATCAGAACTAAGCAAAATAATAGCAATGATCAAGAAATTCATGGTGTTAACAATATCAGTGTTATCTTTTTAAATCTCAATGATAGGCTAATCAAATTCATGACTTGTCATTTTAATGTGGCCCTCATATGTCATACCTGTGAATTACTAATTACAAAGTTCAATGTCACAATTAGCAAATTGTTAAAATCTAGAGAAACTAGCATCTATTTGACTTACAATAAAGGGTCTCCTACAAAGAGGAACTGTGATAAGTGCAAGGGTGTGTAAGAAATGGAATCTGTTGGCTGTGTCAAATATTTTCCTCAAGTCTTCTTTAGTGTCGGGCTCAGGGAAATTCCGGTGAGCGCCCATTGCACCGAGCACTACAGCAGCAGCACCGCTCAGCCCGGCGAGGCGCACAAAGGGCCCCGCCTCCTGCGCTAGTTGCCACAGCGGCATCCTTACAATAACTTGAACGGGTGGTTGAGGACTTTGTTGAGGCTTGAAAATACCCTGTAGTACGAAACAGAGTGATTAATTTTGACAGCAAACGATGAACCCTTGCATCGGTTAGGAAGAACCTTCCGTATTACAAAGCTGAAGTCGGAACTTACAATTTGACGTAACAAATTCATAGCTCCGTCCGTCACCGTATTTATCATAAACGCGTCGGCCAAATTTACCATACCTTTACAGTTATTTTCTACTGTACAAAAAATATTCCCTGAAGAAATCCGCAAAACGACGAGTTCGACCAATATTGATAAAAAAATGTCAAGCGATGTTTCCAACGTCAATAATAGAGATGTGAAATATCGTAACACCTAGTCGATTTTTTTGATAAATCGACTATATTGTGTAAAGTTTTCTAAATAACTTAATTGTTCACAGAGAAGTGGCCGGTAGGGTAGCGGGTGCTGTGGCGGACAGTTGTGCTGTACTATTTGGATCTTTTTCTTTTGACGCGATAACGTCTTATAATTCGATGAAATCACTGCACGCACGAAAAAGCATGACTCATTGTGACGTTCCGCCTGAGCCGAGCGTGCAAGCGAGGGCGTGGAATTAGCGATAGAGAGGCATGATTGGCCTAAGCGTTCGGCTTGTGACGCATCTCTCTCACGTTATCACGTAAAATTATGGTCCGTAAACCGACTTTACAGATAACCATATTTATTTTTGGGTGGGATTTATCAAATAACTTCTTCCGCTCTGGGCGGAGCGGGAGTGTGTGTCAGACTCTTACTGACTAAAACCATCGAGCTAAGAAAAACACGGAGGTGCCGCGTTATTCTATAGATACATTTGCTTATACAAATATGAGTGAAATACGATACAGAATCTGAAATATCGTTTTGTCTCATTCTTTCTAATTAAATAATCGTATTTGATAAGAGAGACAACAATATTTAAGTTGTTGCTCATTATGGTAACATTTTGTCGTGACGTAGTAACAGTTGTAGGTAAGTGGTATGTCAGCCATTTTATGCGACAAGTTTCGTACCCCCGGTTCAGACGTAATCTCCAATACCCAAGCCCGGTAAGCCAAAATCGGAGCCCATCAGCTACCACCCCATCAGTCTGCGAAACAAAGGGCCTCTTCCCCACCCAGCAGTTCGGTTTTAGAACCCAACACTCTTGCGTCCAACAGGTCCACGGCATCGTAGAACACATAAGCGTTGGTTTCCAACATGGTCTTACGACCGGTGCTGTATTTTTCGACATAGCGAAAGCGTTCGACAAGGTCTGGCACAACGGCTTATTATTTATGCTCTACAAACTTAAGCTCTACGAACGTAAGAAATTCGTCCCTGGCTGGAGGCTTTGAGTCCGCTTAAGGTAGCCACAGGATAGTCTGGTTGAGTAGTCATGACCTCTCAAGGTCAACTACGAGATGACAAAAAAAAAAACTTACTTTTTGTATTATTGTGATTTGCGAGAAAATTACGAGGAGTTTACCTTTAAAACTGCATGTAAATGTTGGAAAACAGCAATTCAACATGCCTGTGTGTTGTATTGTGAAGTGTAGTGCAAGAAAGAATGAAAATCAACCTCACAGGTTAGTAGCCGGTTTTCATACAATAGTACATACAATAATACACAGTACATGAAAAAAATGTTACGGGATCATGTATTTATTGCTAAAGTATTGATATTTGGGTTCATTTCCCTAATGTACTCAGTGATTTTTCTATACCAGACCTTTTTAATCCTCCGTCCTTGTGGCATCAAGTCCAGTCATTACGAACTATGCGATAGTTGGCAATTGACGGGTTTCGATGACTGAGCATAAGGAAGGATTTCTTTATGAGGAGAACATCAATTTGATGGTCACGGAGGAACGCGGCGATTTCATCGCGTTGTCCTTGAATGCCAATGATTCCTTTATCCAATAATACTTATTAGGTTTAGGGACGTTTACATAGGAGGTCGGGATACGCATTGTAGATGTTTTGGATTCGGAAAAGGTCGCAGGCATTTCTGGCGGTAACGATTTCACTGGCCATTTTCCTGGCGCGGGGGGAGAAGAAAACCATGAAGGAGCCGGAGATCACGTTGAAGAGATCTAACGGGTTCAGAACGACCACGAGTGGTTGAGGGTAGGGTAGTTAGTATCGGCTTTAGGAGCGGGCGCGGGTTTTGAGGGTTGTGCGGGAGTGGGTGCAGGGGCGGATGCGAAGTTCTATATTTTATTCTCGTCTATCCTATGGTGTGGGGTATGGTTGGATAGGCCGATCAAAATATTGCGTAACCAACCAAACCATTTTTCGATTCAGGGCTCCGTTTGCGTAACATTAAGCTTTAAAGTGCTAATTTTTGTTAGAGTCAAGGCTAGGCCCTGCTAGCTAAATGGTAATTTTTGGATACCTATGTGAAAAAATAAAAGGAAAATGATCACAGCTAAGTAGGGTTTACAAGTTAACGAGTAAAGGTCGACCAAGATACATTTGCAGTTGGAGAATTGACCGTGACTTATATATCGATGTATGGGAGAACATGTTTTTCAACTGCAATGATAAGTTTGTTTTTGGGATACATTCATTCCACCGGAGTGGAGTGCGTGTCGGGGGACACGCACTCCACCGATTTTTATAAAGGGTCCTGTATACTGAGGCGATATGCCTATCGCGCCCGCGATAACGCCTCAGTCTGCAAGAGCCTTAAGTCCGATCGTGATCGCAATACAACACACCGCATAGATCTAGATACAACATACTAAGCGCACTTTTAACACATACCTACCTAAAGCATAAAAGCACCTATTATTTTTATTTATATTAGTTAATTAAATCTAGACATCGGATTATATGCATTTGCATGTGTCGTGGACTGTATACATTTTTCTTGAAGGAGGAATAAAACATGTTCCCAATTTTCTTCGTATTTATTTTCGGAGTTGTTGCTTGTTCGGGAGCTGGAGACCAACTGTGTCCCAGCTTTTTTTTTTCTTTTTTGTTATGGCATCTCGTATTTGACCTTGAGAAGTCGTCACTACTCAACCGGACTATCCTGTGGCTGCCTTAAGCGAACTCAAAGCCTCCAGCCAGGGGCGAATTTCTTACATTACCTACTAAGCGACTGCACGCTAAGGGCACCCCCTGTGGGGTACGGACCTCGGCTTAGGGCGTCGCTGGGGGTAGGACAGCAAGGTGGGACAGGCTGGATCTGATCAGTGTCCCAGCTTTACAATGGCCCGTCTTTTATACAATTCTCGCTATGTTCCGGGAGCGGGCGGACCGAGTCACACAGTTTGCTTGGTAATCTTATTTGACATTTATTATTCCTAAGTGACTCTTACATGGTCCTGACGGCCTAAATCACATTTATTTTTACAAAATTATGCTAATCCGGTTATAAATCACTAAATTAACTTATCCTAAACTCTAACTAAAGTATTTTTTGAAGACTTCCCTTGCTCGTAGCGAGGGCGCGTTTTACGCGGTCCCGCCGCTACTTGTGCCCTAGTGCACGGACAGGGTCTTATCTTAAAATATTTTATCCTAATTTTCACTTCTTATATCTATGTGGAATGTCAAAAAACACACAACACTGTCTTTCCACTTTGTATGCTTGGCGTTAATTATAGTCACAAACACACAACACTGTTTTTACACTTTGCACGCTCGGCGTTCGTTACAGTTCTCCCCCCGGCGCAGCTTGCGTAGCCCCTTCCTTTTTTATCACGACGACGAGCTTGCTCACGGAGCGCCGGAAGGTGCCGGTTCTGGTGCGCGCCTCGACGACCCTGATGCCGCCGTCCGGTCCGTGATGCGTGCGCTCGACGACTCCCATCGGCCAGGTGTTTCGGGGCAGCGTGTTGTCGACCACGAGGACCACGTCGCCGGCCTGCATCGGTCGCACCTCGTTCTGTGGCTCGCCGCGAGGTACCAATGTGGCAAGGTACTCGCGTAGCTAGCGTCGCCAGGTCCTTCTGTCGGCCTCGTCGCAGAGTCCCGTTGCTGGCAGTCCGCTCGATGACCCCAACAGGAAGTGGTTGGGGGTCAGAGCCTCGGGGTCGCTGGGGTTTAAGCTGACGTGGGTTAGCGGTCTCGCGTTGATGGAGAACTCGGCTTCGGTGAGTAGCGTTCTTAAGACGCTATTCTGACACCCGGTTTTTGAATTGAGAATTTGAAATTGAAAACTTGTAAAACTCTATTTTAGCACGACTTGAGGTTTTCCCATCAATGTAGCCAGCGGAATTACAAATTTCTTACGTTTTTTGCAAAGAAATTATGAATTTCGCGGGCCTTCACTTTAAGTAATACTAAAGTAGCGTTTAACAAGTTCTCAACTTCAAATTCTCAATTCAGAAACTGGGTGTTATTCTTATAAGTATAGTTCGTCCCGATACAAGAGATGAAGAAGAAGAGCGACGATGCTAAAACAACAATCCATCACTTGTTTTCAAACACGAATTTTAGTATTTTATTATAAGATTAAGGCAAAACCAAAGGTGATGAACGAAACGATGCAAAGACTGTGTGAAAGAGGGTGTCTACCGAGATGAGTACTAAAAGAGAATTATCGAAGAAAAAAAGCAAGTTGCGCCGATCCTAAATAAATTGAGACCAGGTCACCCGATCACGATTTTATTATTGTACTCTTCCTTTACTCATAATCTTAAACAAGTTTTAACCGTAACCCTTGTATGTCGGTTAAAGCTAAGCGAACCACAAGTCGGTCGCGCTCTGTTAACCGCGGTGGAATTCAGCCCGTCTCAGCGATTCCTCTGCCGGCGCCTTCTCCCGCAGGGTGACGTTGAGCGCCGCCTTTACGGAGCGCACCATCCGCTCCCACGCGCTGCCTTGGTTGGGCGCACCGGGAGGAATGAAGTGCCACTCCATTCGGTGTAGCAGCCCCTCGTCTTGTAGGGTGGGCATCCACTCGGTGTACGCGTTGCGAAGCTCTTAGTCCGCCCCGCGAAAGTTGCTCGCGTTGTCGGAGTACATTAGCCTTGGCCAGCCTCTGCGCGCAGCCATTCGTCTCAGCGCCATGATTGCTGAGTCGGTGGACAGCGATGCGAGGAGCTCGATGTGCACAGCGCGGCAAGTGAGGCACGTGAAGAGCGCGCCCCACCCCCACCTCTTCTCTCGGCGGGGGCGCCGCCGCCACCTTGACCATTATCGGCCCGAAGTAGTCCACCCCGCAGTTGGTGAACGGGCGGTGGAACGGGTCGAGACGGGCGTGTGGCAGGTCCCCTCTAGCCGGTGTTTGCGGTGTCGCTCGTCGCCTCTTGCAGGAGGCGCAATTCTTTTCTATAGCGCGTACCGTGGTTCGCAAAATCGCAAGTGAACAACCCAGTACCACTGTCGCAGGTCGTTGGTCACGCGTTCCCTGTTTGCGTGGCCCGCGGCGCAGTGTTCCCGTAGTACAAGGAGCTTAGTGAGCTGGTGTCAACCATCCAGGATGATTGGCCGCTTGGTCTCGGCCGGTGCTGATGAGGTCTCGATCCGGCCCTGCACCCTCAGGACGTCGTCTTCCAGTACTGGATGCAATCGGTACAGCCGACTCGTCTTTGTTAGCTTGCGGCCGGACCGGATCCTCTTCAAGTCCTCTCCGAAGCTGTCTTCCTGGGCTCGGCGGATCAGCTCAGTCTCGGCGCGTTGGATGAGGAGATGTTCCAGTGTCTTTGCTTTTCGACGGCAGATGTCGTTAAAGGCGATTACTGGAGCGGCAGCTCTCACCAGGACTTCGTACTTCGAGAAGCGGGCCGGGTCTGGCAACCAGCTGTCCTGTTCCGTCTTCTCGGTGATGTGAAGGACTTCCTCGTCTTCTGGTTCACCTGTCGACGTCGTGGGCCACTGCTCTTCTGGCAGGAGCAGGAATTTTGGCCACTGGAATCATGTATCCCCTTCATTGCTGGGCGTGCCACAGAGTCGGGTGGCGTCGTCGGCTACGTTGCATGCGGTGGGCAGCCAACGCCACTCTTTCTTCCGCGTCAACTCCGCAATTTCTCCTAATCGGTGCGCGACGAACGGCGTGTAGCGTCGCGTGTAATGATGGATCCAATGCACCACGGTTGATGAATCGGTCCAGTAAATCGTCCGGCCGATGTCAATCCGATGTTCCTTCCTTATTGTATCAGCGAGCCTGGCTCTGATGACCGCTTGCAGTTCTAGGCGTGGTATGGTCTGGACTCAACGAGGTGCCACCTTAGCCTTAGCGGCCACCAAACCAACACGATGTTTACGCTCCCGTCAACGTTCTTCACTCTCTAGTAGGCCACGGTTGCGTAGGCCTGCTCGCTGGCGTCACACAGGACGTGTAGGTTGATGCGCTCGTATTTCTGTGCCAGGTAACATCTTGGCAGTCGGAGCCGGGTGAGATCGGTGAGGTGCGCGAGCCAGGACGCGAAGAGCTCATTGTCTTCAGCTGGTATCTGTTCGTCCCACGTTATTGGAGGCGCCACAAACTCTGCAGTATTATCTTCGATCGTAGTGGTGGTGGTGTAGTGGCTCAGAAGTCCAAGTGGGTCATAGATGGACATCACGGCGCTGAGGTCTTCCCGCTTCGTTGGCGCCCGTGTCCCTGCTCGCACTTCAGCTGGAACTCGGTTCATTAACTTGTTGAATCCCAGCTCATCCCGTTCTGCGTTCCAATATAGCCTTAGGATCTTGCTCTCTGGCTGTTCTCCCCACAGTTGGGCGGTGGCGTGTAGCTCCGGAGGCACATCGCGCAGTACCATCTTGTCGCTGGAGCTCCAAACTCGCAGTGTGAATCCCGCGTGCGAGTATACCACACTTGTTTCTTCGACCGCCTTCCATGGTTCCTCGGGGTCCTCGTAGCTGGCCACCAGGTCATCCATGTAAAGACTTGATGGCTTCTAGCGCGCGTGGATACTCCTGCCCGTATATGTCTGCATTGTGGTTGCGGACATAGTGGGCCATGTCCGGGGAGGCTCGCGGCGCCGAAGATCATGCTGGTCATCTTGTATTTCTTTGGAGGCCCTTCTCGTTCATCACCGTTCAGAACATTTCCTGGACGTCCGCTGTGATCGCCAACGCCTTCTCTCGGAATCGGAAGAGGATTCCTGGCAGCGATAACAACAGGTCGGGTCCCTCCAGCAGCTCGTCGTTCAGGCACACGCCGTTGTTCTTAGCTGCTGCGTCGAACACCAGCCTGTGCTTTCCGGGTTTGTTCGGGTTCCGCACGGCGAAGTGTGTTAAGTACCAGCTGATGGCGCTCGCTTTCTCTGACCCGTCGCATGGCATCGCGTATCCTTTATCCAAGAGGTTACTGATCTGCTTGGAGTATTCTACCGCGAACTCTGGATCCGCGTCCATCCTCTGTTCGATCTTCTTCAGCCGGCGGAACGCTTGACTATAACTTAACGGCATGGTGACGTCATCTCGTCGCCATGGTAGTCCTACTTCGTACCCGGTGTCGATCTTCTTTACGGTTTTCCTGACGATGTCGATGGCCCGTTGATCCGTTTCCCTTGTATGCCGAGTGCGTTGATCTTGAAGTGGCCTTCGACTAAGTCGTGGAGCTATTGGTTGCTTGCGCCCATCATTCGGTCGGGCTCATAGACGTGCAGCACGTTTCCTTGTTGGTAAATGGCGCTGCGTGGTGCGGTTTCGTGCTCCACCCATCCTAACTGCGTTCTTGATGCGGCCGGTTGACCGGGGCCGCCGACTCGTATCTCACGGGACACTATATACTCCCAGTGGTCTGTCCCCACTAGGAGCCCGGGGCGTGCTCGTTCGTAGCACACCTCTTCTGGGGTCCTCAGGTGCTCGTAGGCCAGCAGGGTGTCAGGGATGGACTGCTGGTGCAGCTGAAGCTTCTTCACGGTCCTTGCTTTGACCTTGTGATTCTTGTCGTCCTGTAGTCTCCTGACGTTGATGTTCACTAGCTGACTCTCCGTCTCCTGTTGTGACATGTTGACTCCGTTCAGGTGAAGAAGTTGTGATGGTCCTTCTGCACCGACGCTTTCCGCCAGTTCCTTATCCACGAGGCTGATTGTGGCTCCTTCATCCAGGAGGGCGTACGTCTTTGCCACCCCCCGTGGTCCGGATATAGGTAACCTTACAAGAAATGTAAGGGATAGTTAGTTAGAAGGTACTACGAGTCGACGGCAGCAAAGTAGAAATAGTCAACTGCACTTTTTACCAATATACCTTTTTTCACAATTCGACTCAGAATTCTTTGTTTTATCATTGGATTTTTTTCTCTGTTTATTTCTCAATTTTTGTAATATTATCACATAAATATAGAAACAAATGTACTTTCTCGGGGTTATAGTGCGCTATTCAGGCTTCCACTTGTCCGATTTTTACCTTCCCTTGTTTCATTGGCCAGCACCCTAATTGCGTAAAACACTATCGATCACAATTTATTTTGAAGTATATTGGTAATCCAATGCTTCATATGTCCGAAAAATTTGTCTGCTCACCAACGTAATTAACGCAATACATATTACTAGATGCCCCCGCGGTTTCACCCGCATAAGTTTTGACCCCGTGGGTATATCGGGATAAAAAGTATCCTATGTGTTATTCCTAGTTATAAACTATCTGTGGGCCAAATTTCATCCAAATCCGTTCAGTACTTTTTGCGTGAAAGAGTAACAAACATCCATCCATCCATCCATCCTTACAAACTTTCGCATTTATAATATTAGTAGGATTGAACTGCCAAAATGAAACCCATGATAGTGTTTTACGCAATTACCCCGCCGCTGCTACATTGGTACATACAGGGAACCTAAGATGGTTCTTGGTCCTATAACAGTGGTGGAATAAGTGTTGGGAGCGTGGGAATATTTTGCATTAGTAGGTAAGTAGGTACATTACGATACGTGTGACTTAAGTAGTTCTAATAATTCACGGCGTGCTTTATTAGACTTACTTATGTCACGAGTATCGTATACTATTTTATAGCTCGTGTGACATAAACTATATTTTTAAAATATTATTATTTTGAGAAGATTTATTGAAAATAGTTTAATATGGAATTGGAGGGAAGGACAAGCACGCGGTCAACACGTATACTATTCAAACCTGGGCTAGGGAGTTTGGAGAGTGGAGCCCTTGAAGTACACTGTTAAACAGTGACTTTTAGGTTTTAAAAGTCACTTTAATGTAACGCAATTACACACAATTACAATATCAATACATGCTGCAGGTCAAATACTCGAAAATATTATGAAAAAGATCAGGGTCAAGGTTAATTAGAGGTCATCCATTAATCTGTACTCAAGAATCCCGGGGGGTGTTGACACAAGGGGATGAAAATTTCATTATTTTTGACCTAGGACATATACCTAGTTTTTGAGATATTTGCTAAAAAAACTCAAAAGGGGATTCCAAGTTAGGACGCAACTTACGATTCCACTTGTCTGAATTCATAGATGACATAATTTGTTTATTTAGGCACATAATCATAATCAGCCTATAACGTTCCCACTGTTGGGACACAGACCGCCTCTCTGAGGTAGAGGGAGTGGGCCGTAATCCCACCACGCGGGTGTATATTTAGGCGCGTGATCAAAATCGGAACTATGGCTGCCATTTTGTTTTGTCAAGATACAACGATACTACGGCCACATAGTCGCGCAGAGTCGTGTCGCGTTTTCGCAATAAACTACATGTTCGTTCTACCACGAACTATATTGGCCACATTGTTAAATAACTTCAGATAAAAGACGCGGGGAAATAAATTCGCACGGTGTAAAAATGGACTGAGAAGCGTTGCTTAAGTGCGGGTTTAGGTCAGAGTCACTGTGCTATAAAATAATAAAACTTTCCAATGAAAAATAATCTTATCTTTATTTAAGATTCAATTGTATAAAAACGAAAACTAGGTACATCTCACAACAGTAGGTCATGTTTAATTCTAATAATGGCACTATTGTAATAATCTAGCACCTTAAGTTTTCGGCAATTACTTTTTTGCTCAGAACTAGTTATAAACAACTTTATTTAATTACATAGTACCTAACTACTCCTAGTTAAAAATAACATTAAAAACTTGATACGTTTGTCACCGAAATATCTATAAGAAAGCATATTTTTATTTCATAACAGTCGGTTATTTTTGTGGCAATTAATTAGTTGCTCCTAGTAGGTACATCTCTGTTCGATATAATACAATATACGAAAACAATACATTTAACTTATGCTTGCTGTACACAAAATCTAAAAACAACACTTTATTGTCATGGTTTCGTTCTATATCTTATTAATGTATAGCATTGTAGGTATATATTAATGTGTTAAGTCGACTTTATTCTGTGGGCAGCAGACTCCCGCATAGCTGAAAGTAGAAATGACATTGGTTACATATCAGCTTTATAGGACACGCTAATATGACAGTTTATCAATCGCCACTCTGGTTTCTACCACCATTATTTCAGAGATGGTTTTACATTGAATTTTAGACGTTCTGCATTTTTCTAACTCAGCAATGCATCGCTTCGACCGGTTCTGTTCCCGCAGCGGAAGGTCTTTCACCAGGTCGTCAGTCGACTTTGTGGGAGCCTACCCACGCTGTAAGTTTCAAACTTTTCTGCTCAAACGGCCGTCCATTCCGAGAGCAACGTGCCGCCCACTACTACAAAGTTAGTTCCTCGGTCTATGCCGTTTACCTTGGCTCTCCAGCGCATCTTCACATTTTTTATGAAACCCATCGATTCGTACTAATGTGATAACTGATATCTGCATAAAACGTACCCTTTGCTGACGGAGCAGTACGTCGTTCTGTAGACGTCCACAGTGATGTCCCGCGCGGCGCCGCACCGCGCCAGGTACACGCACACGCCCGCGCCGCCCTCCACTGCGCTTGCGCATTCCGCGTCACCGTTTGCCTCTTTCGGGGCCTGAAAAGGTAAGATATCTTTTAATCGGTTTCTTAGCAATCAATATTATGAGAATAATATTAACCGGTATTCAATCGGCAGCAAAGGAATTGCAGCCCGGAATATACGAGTACCTATTGTACGTTAGGAATGGGACTATATTTTACATACGGTTCACCTATTTGATTTACTTTAATACCAACACAAAAATGTTAGAAAATGGATACGGGATAACGGGACTCATGATTTGCTGTTATCTCAATGAAAAACAAAATATTTTAGCTAATTAAATTGACATGCTTAACCAATTGACCGCCACATCAAAAAAGCAAAAACGTGCCCTTGGCGCCAATCTACGAATTATTCCTTAAAATCTGTCATGTCAGTCGTGACCGTGGCGTGCTGGGCACATTTTGGTCTGTCATCTATACATGACTGTGGCGGTCAAAAGGTTAAGCGGCATGCTCGTTCAACCCACCAAATCTAAAATCTAGTTTATTAATACTTACAACAGAGTCTTTAGCAAGTTTCAAGGTGACGGTCGTGTCATTGGTGGGCAGCACGATGTTGTCCGCACTGGCATCCAGCAGGGGCTCGACCCAGGTGAAGCCTTGGAGGTGAAGGTCTGCTAAGCTGGGGCGAGCCGAGGTCGACACAGGTCGTGTCGTTGTCGGCACGTACGCCGCGCTGGGAGGGACCGGTCCCTGCGTCGCTGCCGTCAAGTATGAGTCTATCGAAAATACAGAACAGAATAATGTGTCAACATCTATGTTTCTTGCATGTGGCATAACTTCAATAAAATTGAAGCAACAGGTGAGTTGCGTCGCCTAAACAATGTGGAGACGGTGCAACTGTCGTTGTAGCTTCAACTTATGGTATGCCCATGGTATGCCACTGGCAATTAAATCGCACCGTGACAAATCAGGCTTTAAAATGATAAGAAAAGTCACATGTAATCAGGTGCCAGTCTATTGCCATCAACCGGGCATACATTCAGAATTAAATAATAAATAAATATTTGTTAAAAAGAATCTGGAAGAAAGAATCTGAAGAATTTGGGCTGTTACTGAGAAATTCCTAATGGAAAACAGCAAAAACACTTTACCGGACGGAATCCAAGACTTAGCAGCTCAGATTACCACTAGATCAATAAGCAGCCTTTTTACGTGGGACTTTGTTTTGTATGTAAAACACGTTTGCTTACCCCTTCGGGAAATACAGGCGTGATGTAATGTTTATGCATTAAATTGTGCTCTGCAATATTCATCTCAGGATATTTTAAATATATGACGTATTATTTTATTCTTCGGTTTAATAAATGCGGTCTGTTAATGGAAACGATGAAATTACTGTAAGGGCTGTTGCATACGAGGCGTTGCGGCGGCAACGCGGCGCCGGAACGATATCGCTGCGGCGTCCTATATACAAATATCCATGGTATGCCACACGGTGCGTTCCAGCGTCGCACCGCACGTGCACTGTACTTGGAACCCTCGAGACGAAGCGGGGAGGGGAGTACACGTTGTGACCTGGAGCGGTACCGCTCAGTTGTTTGTGCGGCAGAAGAAAGGGCGAAATCGTTGCGGTTTGGCGCCGTTGCGGCGTTGTTACGTGCAGCGGCGCCAAACTGCAACGCCCGTGTGACCGCCAATGCGGCATAATACTTGCGGTGCGGCGCCGCAACACATCGCGTGAACAGGCTCTAAGAACTTGAAGGTACTGTGAACCGCGTGTCAACGGAAGTAACAATTGAACTACGAAAACCGTCAAAGTCAAACTGTTACCACGGACGTGTGGTTTATAGTACTCGTACTTATTAAAAACTTACCAACGTCGTCAACACGGATTCCTATCGGATCGTCGAAATTTGCTCGATGCGAATCGACAGCGTATACTGGAGCACCGTAAGTATGTATTAGCGAACCTTGACTGAAGCCCGCAGCACTATACCTAAGGCACGTTGGAAGGCATATAACTAGTAGAGTAACCGTAGGTGGGTCTCCTATTGAGTAAGATTCTGTGTCCTGCAGCACTTCCAGAACCTAGCACACATTGATAAAAGTTGTTAATTAAATGCTGGAATTCGACCTTCAGGTGGAATATAAAATACCTATCGATATTTTATTCACAACTTTGAAAACTTTAACATTAAAAAAAAATTGTCAGGTTTAGGTATTTTGTAACAAGTATCTACTGAGTTTGAGGCCTTTCATATCACATATATAGCTACTATTATATTGCAAGACAAAGCCTCCCGCATGCATGGTGGTCATGGTCGTCATGGTGGTCATCGTGAAGTTAAACAAACCTTAAATACCTACATGAAGTTAAGGAATCAGTCCATACTAAATTACTAAAATTATAAATGCGAAAATAACTTTTTCTCTGTCTGTGTTGATTTCGATTATATTTCGCACATACGTATATACACCATGACCTAGGTTAGTACTATATAGAATACTTTTCATCTCGGTAGTACGTTTTCCGTGGGATAATTTCAGATCTTTAACCTTTTGACCGCCATGACAAAAAAGCAAAAACGTGCCCTCGGCGCCTAGATACGAATTCATCCTCATGTAGTCGTGATCGTGGCGTGCTGGGCACATTTTGGTTTGTCAGCTATATATGACTGTGGTGGTCAAAAGGTTAAGCGGTCGTAGCCACGGTAAAAAGCTAGTACCTAAGTAATATTTTAAATCACATTTGTCATGGTCATTAACATATTGCAGGTAATTTAATTTAATGTTTTTTGTTTCGTAGTGTTAATTTCTTTGCATACGATTTGTATAGAATCAAATTTATCTAACTAAACAGATAGCTGTGCTGCTGGGGAGTGTGTTGCGCCACTTCTTCCCAGCTAAAGCACTAGGAAGTGGTGAAGGGTGGGCGTTTTTGGGGGACTGTCTTATGACATTTTGACGTTCAAAAAGTGCTGATTCTCAGCCTAGTTTGAATAAATGACTTTTGATTTTGACATTAGGTACGCCGCCGCCGCCGTAACAAAGTTTTAATCTATCAGACTGTGGTATGAAATGGAATGGATACCTACTAGCAATGACTCGGTAACCCGGTGCTAACGTCACCAAGTACAGGCTAAAAGCGCATTATTACAACGACATCTCTCATCTCTGGGTAAGGGTAATGCTACGGCTATATTGTCGCGACAACGCGAACGCTTGACGTCTCGCTGTACAACAGAGAGCGCGCGAAGTGTAGTTCGCGTTATTGTGACAATTTAGCTGTAGAATAAGAGAGAGGGCAACCGCCATGTAACAACATCCAATGGAGTAATATTTTGAAGAATGTTTTGGATGATCACCAACGTTATTAGATTTGTTTATGTATCTGCAGGTCTTCTTGCGTTTTTACCTTGCGTTCATTACCTTATCTATATCACTTTTGACTTTAAAACCCTATGAGACCCCCGTACCCACAGAACAGATAAAAGAGCCTGTTTTATCTGTTCCCGTACCACGCTGCTCTGACTCATCATGCTGATGATAACGAAAGTTTATGCACGAATAAATTGGATATACCTAACATTCTGTAACACACATGTTATGAAATTAATCCGACCGACCCTAAAAGTATGTCGTATTTACTAAACCGAATATCTTGTCTGAACGTTGATTTATTATAAAGCTTGTCTTGGTTAACCGTGACGAATATTCTGAGAGCACAATTCGCCACAAAACGGTTTTTTTCTGTTTTATGGATACAGATGATGGTTGTCTCACCTTCGAGAGCATAATCCCCTATTTCCGATTCCTCCGTGAAGTCTAGAGGCTGCGACAAGCTATCCGGGCCTGGTGCATGACAGAACATTCATTAAAAAATACTCGTTTCGATCGTATTAACATTGCATGTGTCACCATTTAGCTGCTTGCCTGTTGAGGTAAGCAGGCAAAGCCTTCACCTTTTACCCTTGTAATTAAAGATAGACTGTCACCATCCTACAGAAATAGTGGGAAATTATTGTTTAAAAATGAAAATAAAGAAAAAAGGAAAATATAGGTAGAAAAATGCAAAAAAAAAGCCACTTAACCGAACAACTAGGAAGACGTGTGAAAGAAAGAACTGAGTAGCAAGATGGATGAGATGATGGTTTGATGCGTAACACCCGCCTTAACAACAGCCAACTAAATGTAGGTATGTAGACACGTGGATATCTACCAAGATGAAGGATACATTATATTCTGTAGTAGGTAGGTACGGTCAGCAACGAAAATAGACTGTTACTTTTACATAACATTATACCACAAAATTATTCAAAACACGGCTTTTTAGAATTTCATGTAACATTTAACAATTTGTGTTACCTTTTATTTAAAAATATGAAGTGTTAAGGCTCCTACATACTGGAGCGACTTGTCGCGCGACGCGACGCGACACAAAGACACCGCGTGTAGCGCTACAAGCGGTGCCTTTGTGTCGCGACGCGTCGCGCGACTAGTCGCGCCAGTATGTAGGAGCCTTTAATCGACTTCCGTTACTGACGGTACCAAATGAAACCAAATGACGTTATGTTTCTCCCTGTGATATACATATAAAGCCATAAGCTCTAAAAGAGGCGCATGCTTGTTACTTGAAGCACTTACTGGCAAAGCCTCCTCCAAACGCCCCCGGGGGACCGGGAATGCCAGCGAACGCGGAAGCCGGGGCGGGGTACGCGCCGCCTGAGATGCTGAACGCTTGGCTAGCGTGGCTTGCCATTGGACGGCCCGCTAGGCTCACTGATAGAGCTGCATAAAACATACACATTATACCCTGTGTGCGGAATAACACTATGGATGTAAACCCGAAACAGAAATACGCTTCGGTAATCTTCGTATTGCTGAATTAACACGAACGCCCACAGAGTCAAAGCTTCTAAGTTTTGTACTGCCACAGTTTGCAGTAGTTTACTTATCGATGCGCGTTTGTATGAAGTTAATCCATAATTTTGTAATCATGGTGATACAAAATAGGCAATCCATGGTTTTAGCAGCTCTATATTAGATCTCATCATCTCGTGTTCGTATTTCCGAAAATAGACGATGATTCCCGAAGCGCATACTTTCCTTGGGATATCTGTACTTGAATACACAATCTTAAATAATTTACAACAGTATTGCCATTTAATCAACTATCTACTTTAACGGTACGCAGTCTAAGTTTGATTTTTGATTGACCGTTTGTATTAAAAAGGCCCAAAATAAATTTCGGTTGCAATAAAATTATAATTTTGTCATGTTTTACATTGAATTGTTTTTCTCAAAACTTGATAATTATCTGAGATTCTGAATTTAAATATAATAATAAGATCTCGGTGATTGCGGCGGCGGCGACATAATAATGCGAAACTGATGTTAAACCATTTCATTGCTTCTTGCAGATTTAATAAGAATAATAGAAATGTCAAACTTTAAATAAATATACTCACGAATACCGCTGGAGAATCCGCTGGGACCAGCTGTAAATAATAAAATTAATTATTAGTAAGTATTAATAAAATTATTTGATATTATATACACATCACCAACACGCACTGGGCCCGCGTGGTGGATTATGATTATGACCCACTCCCTCTCACAGAGAGGAGGCCTAAGTGGCTGAGTCCCAGCATTGGGAACGTTACCTATAGGCTGATTATGCTATACTGATGCTACATACACATACTCAATAAACTCATGCCTTTTCCCATTTAGCTAGACAAAAATAATAGTAAATAAAGTAATCACCTGCTTTGTCTACAGACTCTGCGTTCACTGCGTTGGTAGCGTTCGGTTTCACCACCACCAGCGATGTCAATGGCGTTACGAACTCGTACTGGAAATGTTCACATATTCATTTGAAAAACCATGAAGAAGAAAGGAACAGTAAAGATATGGTACTCTAATGTCCGTTTTCACTAACACTAGGCGACTAAATGTAATGCCTAAATAACAGTGCGCTGTTGGATTTCCAACGCTCGGCTCAGCGTCGAAAGTTAAAATTGAAAACGGGCATAGGGGTTTAGGAAGGTACTCGAAACAGTCATGTTGTTAACGAATTAGTGAACAGTTCTAACAAACATACAGTAGCTGAAAAACATATTCTCCCATGTACATCGATATACGTCACCGTCAATTCTCCAACTGTAAGTTGGTCGTCTATTACCTACTCGTTAACTGGTAAAGCCTGATCAGCTGTGATAGTTTTCCTTTTACTTAATTTCGTTATATGTACTACTGCCATATTTTTTTTCACATATCCAAAAACAACTATTTATCTGGCAGGGTAGGGGGACACTTGACTCTAACAAAAATTAGCACTTTAAAGCTTAATATTACTCAAACGGATACCTGAATTGAAAAATGCTTTTCACTTCTCATGCTCAAAAAGTTCGTGTCGTAGGCGACATAAAATCGCTCTATATGCTCTAGCTAGTGCATAAAGTAAACTTTTTTTCTAAGACTAAGATAATTAGGCCCAACAGCCAGGCACAATAAATCGTCGCAGATTAAAGTCGTTATTTTATTTCAATTGCTTTAATTTATATCGCTTTCGTGTCTTCTATCGTTAATTTAATAAAACCAGATATAATAGCTATCATTTATTAATTATTTTAAAACGCAAAAAAACGTTTGGCAGTATGAAGTACCCAAGTCGAATGACACATGTTGAAAAATAAAAAAAAAAACTGTTAAAACGTTTCGTGGCGGGAATCAGCTATTCACTTCTTCAATTTTGCAACATTTTTGAACAGTGAAAAGTAAAATAATGGAATATTCATGTGACGAAGAAATTACACTCTCACCTAACACGCTTATGGGACTGCGAAAAACGTGGTTGAAGAAATATTACCACCGAAATCCAAGCAACTTTATCTCAACGCGTACGACAATTTCATGCCTTGGAGATCAAACAAACAAGTAAATACTGTTAATATTTTTTATGCCTGTTTCATTTTCTTGCAATCTAAGTGAAAAGCAGCAAGCAAAGCAGAGTACAACTCGGGCATGAACGAGCCATTTTACCATGTTTTTTTTTGTAAAATGGCTTCTTTCATGCACTAGTTGTACAATCTACTATTTCACTGACCCGCAATATTTTTGATCGGCCTATCCAACGATACCCACACCATAGGATAGACGAGAAAAATAATATCATCCCCACTTTACGTGCGAGGGATTGTTTTCAAGGTTTTGTAACCACTTTGTAGGCGTGATTAATTTGTATAGCCATGCCAAATTACAGCTTTCTAGTACTAAGAGTCTCTGAGCTAAGCCGCGGACAGACAGACGGACATGGTGAAACTATAAGGGTTCCTTGTTGACTACGGAACCCTAAAAACGATTGCGGTTTTGGATTTTCCTACGCCTCAAGAGATCCCTGCAGTTATAATTTGGTTTCCATACCTTTAGTGCGAGGGCAAGAGCCTTCTTCTCTGGCGAGTTCTCCTTGTCATCAGCGTCGCTGCCGTCTGAGGCGTCGCGTTGGTCCAGCAGCTGTTTGATGGTGAGGTACGACCACAGCCGCTCTAGGGGCAAGTAGCCCGCCTTCTTCTTCTCTACTGGAACCTTCGGAACTATCTCGTAGCGTTTCTGTAATTTGGTTGTAGTTGGAAGTAAGTTAATGATCTTGTAACCGGATAATATTATCCCGTCTTGTAACCGAATAATGGTATATTCTTTTTTTGTTAACAAGTCGAATTGAATCGAATATAATACTCTTTATTATGTACACCATAAAAATAACAGATATAAAAAAAACAAAATCGAATACAAATTGAAGATAATAATTGGGGTAGTTCCAATTACGGAAAATTTACAATTGTTACGACTGTGGATACCTACCTAATCGAAATACAGGCCGTCCAGTCGCCATAGTTTGCGGTAATAAAGTATTTCAAATATTTTGTAAATTTCACTCTAAAAAGCATTTTATGTGATAGATGTTAGGGATAGAAAGGGGCTGATAAGAGCGATAAAATCTCATAGAGGAGGAAGAAGACATGCTCCACCGACCCCTACTAAATTGGGTTTAGGACTGGGAGGGTTATGATGATGATGATTTTACTTTAGAAAATAAACTAGAAGTCCACTCACCCTGCCATATCCATCTCTGACTCCACAGAAGGCGAGCACGGTAGGCTCGAGTTCAGGCACGTCGTCCAGCACCTGTCCCGCCACCACCAGCTCGGAGCCAGCGTAGTACGTGCGGAACGAGTGTTGCGTCAGCGAGTCCGATCGCACCTGGGATGTGACACAATGTTCATCAATGTTCAGCATTCAGGGGTTTATTTATATACGATTAAACAACAACAATGTATGGCTAGAAAGACGCTTTACATTACTTAACTTTAAGCAACGTTTATAAATCAAGGGGTACGAGATATCAACGTATTTATGTAGCCCGTGCTTTATAAATCTTCGAGCCGTTTTTGAATTTCAAACTTCATTCGACTAAGGAACAATTCCGAATACAAAATTGACAGCTTAGACTAGGTTGACAGTTTTTGTAATTAGAACTCGTCGAAATAAATCAAGAAAATGAAAAATGGTTAGAACCTGGGTTTAAACATGAACCTTGTTTTTGAATAAGGCCAAAAGTATGTACTTATTTCAATTAGGGCCAAACTTTTAATGATCATTATTTTTCTATTTTAGGAATATATAGGACGGTTGGACAGCTTTTGGATATAAAATTAAAGTCAAACCGAACCGCCGCCGCCGTTGCAGTTATGTACGTTGCCAGTACTAAAGCGTACGTAGAGTCCTATATAGAAGAACGGGTCAGAAACTCCATAATTTCAGCTCAATTTAATATACTTTATGAAAATACACATAGGGTTTATTTTTATTGCCGAAATATCGCAAATATTTTAGCAAATAGTAGTGAAGTGCTCGCATTAAACGTTTCTGATCAAAGTTCCTCCATCTAAAATTTACAAATATTCATAATCTAATCAACCTATAATGTTCCCACTGCTGGGGCACAGGCCTCCTCTCTGTGAGAGGGAGAGGGCCGTAATCCACCACGCCGGCCCAGTGCGGGTTGGTACGAGGGTGACACTGAAAGTTTTTAGAACTGGCCACTTGTAAGCGATATAATAAAAAAAAACAGTTCAAATTTTGAAAATGGAATTCTTTGCCAATATTATTGTGTGTATTTTATTTGTCATTTGTTTACGATTTGGCGGAAAATTGAATATTGTCTGTGTCACGTCAGCATGAATTTAACGCGAGAAAATTTTCGTAGAATGATTTTTTATGACTTTCGATGTCATTTAAGTCAACAAGAAAGTTATGATAGTCTTCGACTGGCCTTTCACGATGAAGCCCCAACTCGTGCCACTGTTTACAATTGGTTTAATGAGTTTAAACGTGGTCGCACCGATGATCTGCGTGAGGGACGGCCTTCTACGGCGACGATTGAAGGTAAAATCAGTGTTGTGCGGCGTATGATAGAGACTGACAGCAGATTCGGACAAGCTTAGGCATCGGTATGAGTCAAGTGCACAAAATACTCCATGAACATTTAGCGGTCAGGAAGCTTTGTGCCCGGTGGATACTTCATAATTTGACAGAGGCCCAAAAAACTCCGTCGTGTTGATTGGTGTCGTGAAATGGTTCAAAGATATAACGGAGGTTACTCAAATGCTGTGTTCGACATACTTCAGGTCACAAAAGCTGGATTTATTGTTATGATCCTGAAACTAAGAGACAGTCTGCTGTCTGGGTGTTTCCTTCCGAGGAGTTGTCAACTAAAGTGAAGAGAGGTCGAAGCGTGGGAAAAAAGATGGTGGCCACGTTCTTCGGAAGGACAGGTCATTCAGGTCAGGGCATACTGCCAGACTCTCTACACCTGCAATCTGTGGGTCAACTACATGCAGCGGGCCATTAACGCTCTCCGAATACAATATAACAACGCGTTCAGGGTGCTGGTGGGGCTCCCACGCTACTGTAGTGCGTCTGCGATGTTTGCGCAGGCGCACACGGACGGCTTTCGCACAGTGCTGTGGCGCCGTATCGCGTCGCTGATGTTCCGCACGCGTGGGAGCGCCAACTCTATCCTGAACGTGCCCAGCCACAAGCTGGACAGTACCCTTCTGGGGCACTGGGTTCAAGCACAAGTGCGTGTGCCCGGGGCCCCAGAGGGCGGCAAATACTTAAATTAATATTGTAATTTTAAATACTAACATAGTTTTAAGTTGTTTTACTAACAATATGTATGGGCTAAATATGCCTGAAATAAAAAGATTTTTTTTTATTTTTTTTATGCAATAATTGTTTTAGAGGATCTTAAAACAATAACTGCAAAGTGGTACACTAACAATTGTTTGCCACTTGTCTTGGAAAAAGTTCGGGAGAAACGACCTCGCAGTAGGATCCTCCTTCACCACGACAACGCCTCGTCGCACACCGCCAAGCAAACAATCGACTACTTGTCGACGTCAGACGTGGAATTACTGGGTCACCCGTCTTATAGCCCCGACCTCGCATCTTGCGATTTTTATTTATTTCCGAAAATAAAATAAAAACTTCGAGGAAAACGTTTTATGGACGCCGAGGAAGCAGTGGCTGTGTTTCAAAATGCCGTCGAAGAGACCCCTAAGGAAAAGTGAAAAAAGTGGGTAAAGTGCTTTTCTCAGTGGTTCCATCGGATGCAGCGATGTAAATGGACAGTATTTTGAAAAGATATAATAAAACTAATAACTTGCTAGTTTGTTCAGTTTTTGATTTTCTGAGAACTTTCAGTGTCACCCTCGTAGATGTCACGTGTCTTCGAATTTTTGGTTCTAGGACATGCCGGTTTCCTCACGATGTTTTCCTTCACCGTTTTGAAATTTAAAAATATAGGTATTACTTATTATTATTAATCATTTGTACATTTTACCAAAATATGTACTTACATAGGTATTACCTACTAAACGTAACATTAATTTGCATCTCCTAAAAAGACAAAATATGGACTGTGCATAAACGACCAACTTTTACAACTGGTATAACACTTGTATTTTCAGCCAATAAATTATTTTTATTCTTACCTGTCCCGCCGGGTATGTGAACTTGAGATCGGAGAGCAACGGTGAGGAGATCTGTCGGTAGAAGTCGCGCAGTTGCAGCGCAGCATCCGCCGCCTCGTAAATGTGTCGCATGAAGCCTCCGTTACGCAGGGACACCTTGCGCAAGAACTTGCGGTCCGCATCCTCGCCTGCAAGTTACAAGTTTACAACCATTTGTGGAATTTAGTTTTATGTTACAACCGTCAAATGGCAACTCAGCAACTACAGTCATGTCTCTGGTATGGGCCATTCCCGCACCTCTAACAACATTTGCATTCTAATCTGTCCTTTTTTTTTGGGTGGGAATTTATCGAATAACTTTTCCCGCTCTGGGCGGAGCGGGAGGGTGTGTCTAGCTGACTAAATTGCACCCGTGCTCCTTCCGTTGCCTGTGTTGCTAGGGTCCACGGTATCCCTTTCGGACTTTCCTGCGACGCCAGCAGGGATTAGGTACTTAAGTACTTAGATTAAGTCTTCAATTTATCTGATTTATCTCAGTCTCAATGTGTACCTACTTCTTATTTACCTACATTTTTGTCGCGGAGATGAAATTGTGACTATATAGACAGAACGTTTAAAATTACGAGAATTGCATTGCAATGACGCGTGCAGCACATTGCATGTAGTTTTTAATGCATTGATGGTTTTTGAAATGGAAAACCTTGTCAAATAACTTTTTCATCCCATAGATTCGTGCGAGCAAAATGGGTAATTGCCGGAATGACTTTTGAATTTGGAACGCTATTTAAATAAAAAGTTTGAACGCAATTCGCTTCGATAAAGTCCCCGGTAATAAAAAAAAGTGCGCCTGCTGACGCGGCATTGAACAAACAAATAAAAAAACACGGGAACTTCTTATTCGTTTTTTCATTACTTTTTGAAGAAAATATTACAGACAATTTTAATTTGATATTAATATAAATGTGTAATTTGGTTACGTAAATATAAATATTCGTCACTAATAAAAAAATCTCTTATTTATTTTTCTCATAGAGGGGGATGAAAAGCAGAGTGTGCCATACGGTACCAAAATTATTTAACCTCGAGCGACGTACTTTGAATCCCTCGCTACGCTTAGGATTTTACTCTAGAACCCCTCGCTACGCTCGGGATTCTACCCTAGAATCCTTCGCTTCGCTTTGGATTCAAACAATCGCTCTCGCCCTCAATACATTATTTTGGTCCCTTATGGCATAATCTATTATTCCCAGTTCATTGAAGTATTCATGTTAACAGGTAACTTAAATATTTGTATTTTGCTAGTGTCCCATTAGTGTCCCTCGAACTTACCAAAAGCAAGTGAGAAGATGGTGGCCTTGTTAGGTCCGGAGTTCCTTTCCTGCACGCGTGTGATGATGCGCTTGGGGTCCGTCTCGCCGACGGTCGGGTCGCCGTCGGTCAGGAAGATGATGATCGGCTCCAGGTTTTTGGGTTCTGCAAGTTCAAGTTGGTGAGTTAAAAGTTTTATATTATTGTGAGATGTGCGTTCGAAGTTTAATGTTTTGTTTATTTTCGGCTTGTCTATCCATCGTAAAAAAGTAAATTGGAGTCTCATTTCCTACAAAATGTATTGGAATAGTTTTTTGCAATTTCTGACTTTTCTATTACTCAAACCTCTGTTGGTCTAATAGAGTTTTTGGATCCCTGTAAAAAACAGGATCGATTGGCATCAAAATAGTTTTTGTGAAAACTATCCATTTTCTTGCTGACAGTACAATTTTCTCAAAATCTGTGAATGCAGATATAAATGTCTCAAAAAGTTAAGGACTTTCTCCTAAGACCGTTTTCCTGTAGCTACAACGGTTAACGTGGCTGCCCTTACTGCCCCATCTCAAAAATCCACCCTGTATATTATGTGATCTTCTGGATACGAGATTTTATGTCACATTTAGGTAAGTACGCAAATGTAATAAAAAATGGTCTAGATTTCTTCTATTCTACAAGAAATTAAGTAATATGGTCTACATCTAAGTGAACACAAATTGCAAAAAAAAAATATTCAAAGCATTCCATCTAAGCGACAGATCCGTCGAAGTCCCCGATCCAATCCGGGGAACTATTGACACTAAAAGAAAAAATAACACAAAAAGATAGTTTACCTTTCTTGCCAGCAACGTCAGTCTTTACAGCAGCTTCAGTCTTTACAGCAGTTTCAGTGGCTACTGTAGTAGTTGCTTCAGTGGTGACAACAGACGCCTCAGTGCTGTTAGCTGCCACACCCGCAGGTGGGACAACTGTCCAGTCTACTCCCTTGTTGATCAGTTCCACGGCTACGTCCAAAGCTTTGCCGATGTTCGTGCCTGCAATGTAGAAACAGTATGTTAGTCACGGTTATGTTCTCTCAGACTGAGAGAATAGTTGACCCAGTCACAAAGGTTGGTAGCGGTAAACATGTATAGTTTGTTCCAAAAGTAATTGATAAACATCTAAACAAACCCTGTTCAGCGCCCTAATTGCGTAACACACTAATCTGAATGATTTTGAAGTATTTTGCTAATCCATTGCGTAATATGTTCGAAAAATGTGTCTGCTCAACAACGTAAATACCTATAACGCAATGAATGTTGTTGAACTGTCAAAATGAAACCCGAAAGTTTATTAAGCGAGTACCCCGCAGGTTAAATTCTTATGCAATCACTCCCTAAAGGGAATTAGTAACACTTTCATCTGAATTTACAAGGTTTCAACTTTATATCTCAACACTTTTTCCATCAATGATTGTTTGAATCAATCAATCTGCCTTTTCCCAACATGTTGCGGTCGTCTTCTAGTCTAACCAAAGTAAATGAATCTCACATCAAACCATACACAAATATACAAATCCATAATCTACCTAAAATCTCTGCTTGCACGTTAGTTTAAAAAACCGGCCAAGTGCGTGTCGGACCACGTTGTGCGTGGTCAGGGTTCCGTAGTTGGGAAGAATTTATCCCAAAAAAAACTTAACATTGGAGTTGAAAAACATGTTCTCCCAACATACATCGATCGATATACGTCACGGTCAATTCTCTAACTGCAAATGTAAGCTGATCGACTGTTACTCGTTAACTTGTAAAGCCTACTTAACTGTGATAGTTTTTCTTTTAATTTCGTAATATATACCTATTACAGTCATAAATTTTTTCACATATCCAAAAACAACCATTTAGCTGGCAGCGGCGGGGGACACTTGACTCTAACAAAAATTAGCTTTCAGACTGATATACGAGTACATATAAAAACAAAATAACAATATGAGTTCAAGCGAGAAATCCGATATTAATATAGAATTTATGTACCTGATATCTTGAATGAGGCGCAAATTGCTATCTCTTGCCGCCAAAATCAATAAGTAATTGTTAAAATTTTACTATTAATTTCTAAGAGTAGTGACCTATCTATATAATTTCATATTTGCTATTAAAAATTGTCTAATGAAAAAGTATGTTTCACTACCTATAATTGCACTGTATTCTCGCTTATGTGTTGAAAATCTTTCTATGAGACAGACACGTGCGGAAATTGGTATTTACAAACTCGTGACTATGGTAAGCCCTCGACTTCGTATCGGGCTTACATTCGTCTAGGTACTCATTTGTAAAAACCAACTTACCGCACTAGTATCATAAATAACTATACCTAACCGTAAACTGTGCTGCCTAGAAGCCACCTCTGGTCGTGCATATATGGACACTATGGTCAGTTAAAAGAGTTAAAACATTCAGTTATCAATAATTTTTGTTCGCTTTATTATTTCCTTCATTCCTATTTCTAGAATATCATTATGGAAATCCCAAATCGCGCTTAATTTCTAGAAATCATTGTTGTTATCAACTGAACCGAGGCAGGTCATGTGATGATAATGCACCTACCTATTAAATAATACAAACTCCAGAATGTTCATTTTATATTATCTCACTTTCTTCAGATAATAAGGTCAAAGATTACAAACAGATTACATACATACGTACGTACTTAGGAAAGACGCAGAATTAAGTAAATACCTGTTCCATTTTAAATTATAATACAATTTAATCACTTAGGTACGTGACATAATATAAACATAATATCACGCTTGTATGCTGATGGGATAGACAGAAGTATACATAGTAAGTAGCTACACGCACATTTCGCCAGGTTGCAAAGTACCTTATTATTGCCATTCAACATAGATAAATCAAGAGTCATAAAGACTGCTACTACTTGACGTGTATTATAAAAGAAATATGTTTTATTTTGACGTAATTAATTTTAAGTGGTTTTACCGATAGGGTGAAACGGAACCCTATTACACAACTTACGCCGTCTATTTGTCTGTCTGTAATTCACAGGAGAATTACGTTTTATTCTGAGAAAGAAAGGCACTATAAACTAATTTGGAATGTAGGGCTATGCGTAGTTCATTTTAAGTAGTGTTTATCAAAATGTTGCAACGGAATCCTATTACTTAGTCTACTACGGCATCTATTTGTCTGTCTGTAATTCACAGGGCTGTACCTATGTAAAAAAATGACAAATTAATCAAAACAGCGAAATATTTGGCAGCTATACGCGACGTTGTCAGCTTTCGAAATACGCCGTCTTAACTTATCCGTAATAGAGTCTCCGACTTACCTCCGGCAGCTTGAAGCCAGCTAACGATAACTTTGGCCTTAGCGATGTTTTCTTTGGTAGCCTTGGATGGCGGCACTAGGGTCGCGCCCTTGTCGTGGTAGTCGAAGAACGAGTACGAGTACGTGTTCTTGGGAGGCTCGCCCTCCGCTTCTTTGAGATCGTGCACCTACATAAAAGAAGATTTCAGTACAAGTAGGCGAGTTTTCAATAAATGTCTTTGTATTTTTGGAGATACAGTCGGAAAATCGGCGGATTATGCGAGTGTGGTATCACTGACAATTAAGTATCGACATTGTATGCGTTGAAACAAAGTCGATAATTACAAAAAAAGACCTTTATCCGCGTATATCTTTGTTCTGATACTTAAGTGGACAAGTTATTTCTCACTGAACCAACTCTTACTACTTCTTAGCGATAAACGAGCAAGTATCTTGATAAAATTACTGGTTTACCAAACATCACCGCCAGCGCCGCGCGGTGTACAAAAACCACAAGTAGATTGGTAACCAAAAAGTGCTTACTAGTTTTTCGCCAAAATCTCTGAGCTACATACCGTGACCACGGACGCAAACTCGACTATGCTGAAGTAGTCCCCTTCGTTGAGTTCTCCGAGGATGGTCTGCATGGCTTCACGCAGCTGAATGATCTTGCGGTCCATCATGGAGCCGGAGGTGTCCAGGACGAAGACTACGAACTTGTTCAGAGGCGGCAGTTCCGTAGGCGCGAAGAAGTGCACGAAGTAGCCATCGTTTACCTATAAAATTTCAATAAAGCTTTATAGATAACTAGCGACCCGCTCCTGCTTCACATGGCTTTTACGACTTGACAGAACATCGAGATGTCTTTATTATATAATGTAATTTTAATATTAATGTATTGTACACATAAATAAACCTTCCGGAATAAATACTCTAAATCAGCGATGTACAGACCGCGGCCCGTTGTCGGTACGAGTGCGGCCCGCCAACAAATAAGAAAATTATAAAATAAATGTTGACAAGTTAGGTATACAACCTTTGTATAGCTTCCTAATTACCTACATTATCAAACATGTGTTGCGAGCTTGCGATTGGAACTATAAGGGTAGCACTTGGTTGAGTTCGACGAAAGGGGAAGGGCGCGGCGCGCAAAAAAATTGTCATGGCAATGCAATGCCATCATCGATCGCCTTGTTTTGTCTCGATGCGGCATCAAACGAAATATAGTAAGTTTTACAAAAAAAGGTACCTACCTATATAGTTACCTAGTTATGGCCCGCCTTTGGCTCAAAATGTTTCTCATGTGTTTTGTGCTCGAGTGGGAGATAATATGGGATTATCTATAAGTCTGTGCATCCCTGTTCTAAATAGGTATAGCTATTGATAATTAGATAATACAGATACAGATATAGATAATATATTTTTGACAGCCGACGCCGTCGATCCAATATTGGTTACTATGATTTCAGCCAGAGAGCCAGCATGTCATAAAATGCAGAAAGTTGAGTTCTTTTCATTGAATTTAATAACGAACCATAATAGTGGACCCAAGAAGAATAAACGGATTGAGTGAAAAATAATATGACTAATTCATTTTCACTAAATCAAAATCTAAATATTTTTATTTCACATAAACCTACATGGGCACTTATGAAACGTCGGAACCGTGCACCCAGCACGGTTCCAATTGGTCGATTCATAGAGAGAAAAGTCGACAAGAAACTCCACGGTTACTCTTTGAAAAATAATTGGCTTTTACAATGTTTTCAAATTACAGTGTTAGTATTTATTGGAGGACAGTGTAGGCCTGTCAAGAAGTACCAGGTACTTTACAATAAATAAATGGTCTACAAATCTAGTCTATCAAGCCTACAACGTTCTCACATTCACAAAATATAAAATAATCTATGTAAAACATTAATAAAATAATAAAAACCTATTTAAACCAAATGACATGTTTGCCATTACATCTTTAACAAGTCTTAATTAGTATCCTGTCCACAAAAGCCACTAATAAATAGTTTGATATTGAATAATGAAAATATTATGTCTTGGAAGTATGTATAGAAAGAAAATAAACATCGTAATCGCTACACCATTGGTGCATAAGAACTTAGGTATCCGGAGTCTGGCGTCCAACAGACATTTACATAGTTATGCCGTTTATGAGGTACCAGGGAAGCCACATGTGTAGAAGGAATTATTGCCAAACTTCCTTGTCTTCAGCGTAGTCTTTAATCGTATAATTTGCGTTTTTGATAAGGACCCGTTTGATGTGGGTTTTGAACTTTAACCGACCGCTAAGTTCTGTAACCGACTTTGGCAACTTGTTATAAGCGGATAGTGTTGATAACAAATGCTTTGCTTGTTTTTGTTAATCTATATTTGGGTATCACAATTTCATGTTTACTACGTGTATTTATATTATGGAAATAACTTCTTATTTTGAAAAGACCTAAGTTTTTGCGAACATACAAAATACTTTCTAAGATATAAAGAAAAGGCAGAGTTAGTGGATTAATTTCCTTGAATTTGTTTCTAAGGGACTCACGAGGACCCATTCTATAGATCGCGCGCAATGCTCTCTTTTGTAAAATGAAAATTGAATCTACATTAGCTGCCGATCCGCACAGCAGAACGCCACAAGACATAATAATGTGGAAATAAGCAAAGTATACTAACCTAGCTGTGGCTATATCAGTCAACTGCCTAATTTTTCTTACTGTATATGCAACTGACCTTAATCTACCTGAAAGAGCTCTAATGTGGGCTCCTCATTGCAGTTTCGAATCTAGAGTAATTCCTAGAAATGCAGTTTCCGTAACAACATCTAGTTTCTTGCCATCAAGTTTTAAATTTAGACCCACTTGGGATACTTTTGGTAATGAGAACTTAAGACATTTTGTTTTGTTCGCAATAAGTAAGAGATTATTATAATACTAGACTATGTTACCCGGGATAAAGCAACGCTTCTAACGATACCACATAGATTGATATCGGTTAAGCCGTTTAGAGGTTATGGTGGAATAAAGAGAAACTCACAAACATACACCCTGAAAATATAACACTCTTTTTTTTGGGCAGTCGTGTAAAAAGGGGCCGCCTGCTATGTTGACGACTTCTAATGATGTGTGGAAGAAAACATACTGGTTCGACGACGATGATGATGAAAAGGGGACTCACCAGGATCTCGCCGTCTTTAGGGCGCGCGACATCGTACTGAACCACGAACTGTCCGAGCACTCCTTCTGTGGGCACCTCCTCGGGCTCAGTGTATGACCATGGCGAGTAAGAGTGGGTGCTGGCGGCAGACTCTTTGGCCTTTTGCTGAAAATACATCATAAAGTTTAATATATCATCACGGTTGATGGGTATGCAGTTGTGTATACAGGGTGTTAGGTAAAACGAGGGCTATACTTTAAGGGAACAACTTTTACTATGGGACCAAAACTGAAATATGAAAAAAAAATATCAGCTGTTTTCTACAAAGTGCTTTGTGCAATTTTTCATATTTCAGAGTCGATCCCATATTAAAAATTGTTCATTAATAGTAAACTCACATTTCCCTACATCATGATCTGAAGCTGAAGGCTTATTCCCGACATCTTTGAGTTCAAGATTGAATCGAAATCTACATCAATTCGATTTAGAAATTGAAAAAGACTTCTAGAGTAACAACTGGAGACTAATATTACTCTGAGTAACCCTCCGGGGAAAACAGACGTGATGCTATGTAAGATATGTTTAATCTGAGTATTGAACTACCAATACGATCATCTGAGTATTACGATATCTGAGTATTGAACTAACAATTCGATCATCTGAGTATTACGATATCTGAGTATTGAACTAACAATACGATCATCTGAGTATTACGATATCTGAGTACTGAACTAACAATACGATCATCTGAGTATTACGATATCTGAGTATTGAACTACCAATACGATCATCTGAGTATTACGATATCTGAGTATTGAACTAACAATATAATATATGTTAAGTCATAATTTAGAAATATGAACGTAAATAAATTAGACATGTGTTCATAGTGGTCAGATAAATTGAAGACTTAGGTACCTACTCCCTTGCCGGGGTCGCGGGAAAGTCCGAAAGGGATACCGTGGACCCTGTCAACACAGGCAACGGAACGAATACGGGTGGGTGGTAAATGGAATAGTCTACATAAAAAAAGACCTAGACAAAGATCGTTAGAAGCGAAAGATAAAATGACAGAAGAAAAATGGAGAAACGAAATGTCACTTTGTATAGAAAGAGCTGTGTCTATTCTGCGTAGAAATAGTATGCGTCATGCTAAGCCTGCTGCACAAGTCGCGGGAAAGTCCGAAAGGGATACCTTGGACCCTGGCAACGGAAGGAACACTTGTCTCGTAAAAAGTTCGGGAGAAACGATCTCGCAGTAGGATCCTCCTTCACCACGACAACGCCTCGTCGCACACCGCCAAGCAAACAATCGACTACTCTGCGACGTCAGACGTGGAATTAATGGGTCACCCGCCCTATAGCCCCGAACTCGCACCTTGCGATTTTTATTTATTTCCGAAAATAAAAGAAAAACTTCGAGGAAAACGTTTTATGGACGCCGAGGAAGCAGTGGCTGCGTTTCAAAATGCCGTCGAAGAGAACCCTAAGGACGAGTGGGTAAAATGCTTTTCTCAGTGGTTCCATCGGATGCAGCGATGTATTGATGTAAATGGACACTATTTTGAAAAGATATAATAAAAACTAATAACTTGCTAGTTTGTCCAGTTTTTTATTTTCTAAGAACTTTCAGTGTCACCCTCGTATACGAAATTACAACTTTCTGGTACTTAGCGTCTCTGAGCTACAGCGGGGACAGACAGACAGACGGACATCTCGCGAAGGAGGAGGCGGGACGGTTGAGGGAAAGGCACGTTTCGCGCCCTCTCGCCCCTAGCCGCCGCAGGAGACGCCCAGGGCGTCGGGAATCCCGGGCGGATTTCCGGCCACCGTAGGCGCGGGCTTGCGGACGGTGAGCAATGGGTAGCTCACCGTCCGGTAAGGACCAGGCCCGGGTCGACGGCGCGTCGTATTCCACGCGCGCCTCAAAGAGATGTCGTCAGCACAAAGTAGGGGTCCACTAGGGCCGATGCCTGCCGGGGTCACGGGAAGGTACTTATGGGTCACCGAGGCCCCCGCAACACAGGCAACAGGAAGGAATACGGGTGGGTTTTAGTCAGTAAGAGTCTGACACACCCTCCCGCTCCGCCCAGAGCGGGAGAAGTTATTTGATGATTTCCCACCCTAAAAAAAAAAAAAAAAGACAGACGGACATAGCGAAACTATTAGGGTTCCTTGTTTACTATCGACGGAACCCTAAAAAATATCTGCAAAATTTGTATCAAATAGGATACTTACCGCGTAAATTTGAATGAGTCTCTCTTGTTCCTGCAGGTCTGGTGTGAAAGTGATGGTCGCCTCGCGGTCATCGTGGGTTCGCACGATTGATACCTTCAAGTTCTCTGTAAATTACAATTTACTTATGAATTTTGAAGACCAACGATACATAACAGCTGTTTTAATTACCATAGGCATAGTCAAAATGAGGCAAAAAGTGCAACTAGATTTCGGTCGATTAGCGCCGACCAGTTGATGTTGAGCACCTCAAAACATAATAGATTCCTGGGAAAATGAGATAGTTGATGGATAAATGTAATGCGGATGCCATGCTCATACTACTTCTGAATGGTTGACGTCATCGATCGACCACAATCCCCATACAGGGTGGATTTTTGAGATGGGGCAGTAAGGGCTGTCTTTAACTTTTTGAGATAATATGATATGCATTCACAGATTTTGAAAAAAAACAGCCGGCATAAAAATAGGCAGTTTTCACAAAAACTTGTTTTGATGCCAATCGATTCTTATAATCGATTCTTTAATCGTTTCTAATAAGAATTTAAAAAAAAACTCTATTGGACCAACTGAGGTTTAAGTACTACAAATGTCAGGAATTGCATAAAACTATATATGTCGTAGGAAATGAGACTACAACATTTTTTTCGATGGATAGACTAGCCGAAAATAAACAAAAAAGATTCACTTCTCGAACGAATACGCGTTATAATTTAATTTGCTTTGAGAGCATTTCGTTTTCTGTTTATCTACTAGAGTTTATTATCTTTTTTGTATGTGTTTCAGTGTGTTTCAGTGACAAATTATCTTATTTTTCTTTCGCTCTTTCTTTTAAATAGGTAGTTGGTTTTTTGAATAAACTTTTCCCATAGGTACCAAGGTTTTTTTTTGATTTCTGACTTTTGTAGCGGACAGGCTTTTTAACGTTTCCCATACAAGCCTGAAAGTTCTAAATTATTTGAGATCATTTTCTTCTCGGAAATGTGCAACAAACTATCTTATTCTTAAAGCAAATAAATTTAATACGCGTATTCTTCGAAGTTTAAATTTTTTGTTTATTGTCGGCCATCATCTGGTCTGTCATCATTAATCTGGTCATCATAAAAAATAAGTTTGAGTTTCTTTCCTACGAAACGTATGGAAAAAGTTATTTTGCGATTTCTGAGTTTTTTAGTACTGAAACCTCTGTTAGTCCGAAAGAGTTTTTTTATCGCTGTAAGAAACAAGATCGATTGGCACCAAAAAAAAGTTTTTGTGAAAACTGCCCACTTTTTGCTGACTGCACATTTTTTTTCAAAATCTGTAAATGCAGATCTAAATATCTCAAAAAGTTAAGGACGGTCTCCTATGACCGTTTTCCTGTAGCTACAACGGTTAAGGTATAATGCCCTTACTGCCCCATCTCAAAAATCCACCTGTATAGTTACACCTTTAAGCTGCTTCCCAAAAAAATGTAAGCAGGTTGTATAAACTCACGAGCATCATCCTTAGTAGCATCAATTTCGTTTCCAGTCCTGATCTCAGGCACTCTCAGTTCCACAAGTTTCTCATTCTCCTTGATATTGACGGTGACGGTCAGCTTGGGCACCAGTCCGCCCGGGTGCAAGTTGATGGCGTGGTTATACACGCCGTTACGACGTAGTAACATCTCTTCGTACGCCAGCTTGAAGGTCGCGTTGGAGGACGCTTCCACGTTCACGGTTACGCCGAAGTGGTCGGAGTCGCGCGCTCTGAAAGTTAAAGTAAATTTACAGTACCCGGCCGTAACTGACACTAGTTTTAGAATTTTATTTTGTGAAGCTTGGAGGAAAAAGCTTTACAAAGCGTTTTCCTGTGACAGTATCTTTTTAAAGCCCCGCTTCATTCACATGTTTCTGAGAACTTTCTGAAGCTTTTACGCCATTTCGCCAGCAACATGTTCTCGCAACACAAAAACATGTTGCTCGTTTGTCAGATAGGTAGAGACTGTCACAGAGGCGACGCTCCTCCAAGCTCTGCCTACCTACTACTTGTAGTATATTGAGGCAAACACAGATTTTTTAGTTAACTTTCAAGTCACGTCTGTATAGTACTTCAGTTAGACAAAGGAAAGTTTGTTCTTCAAAGATATACCTACTCAAGAACATACAACTTTTCCACACGAGTAAGCTGTTGACAAAACTAGTTGTTTCTAAACAATGGCTCCTTATACATTGGCACATAACGGCTCAGCTGTATACATAATACATATGTACTACTTTACATATAATGGATAGTAGGCACGACACTTTCAATTTTGTGGCATGTGTGAGTGAGACCGTCAATGTCTCGTCCCATTTTCGGCAACGTTTGTCGCTACTTTTGTGGGTGCACCAAAAATTGTATTTATTTGGTCACAAATTTAAAAACTAACAGACTTAAAATAATAATAATATGTACAAGTGTATAAAAAGGAGCGGAAATAATCATAGGGCACCCAAAAATTCTTCCGTATCGCTGCCAACAGGAAAAGTGCCCAAAAGGCTGGCAGTATTGCCACGTTGAATGGCAATGCTGATTCGTTGACCAAAAATTAGGCCATCCCTCTGGTCACGTGAGGAGTGGACCAACCGCTTGGTGATGTCTCGATAAACTAAGTGGGCACTCGGACCCCATGGCCCTAGTGTTTCAACCCCAAATGGCTCGATCAAATAAGTCCTAATAAGATTGGAGATTGCAGCAACCGCCCCGGCACAGCCCGCCGTGCTGTCTGTCACACGTAGGTGGTATATTTCGATTTTTCGGTCGTATATTTGGTTACTTCATTTAATCAATTTTTGGTGTAAGTAAGTCTTGTACCTAACCCATACTGTAAGTATTTTTTAAATAAAATTAAAAAGTAGGTACATAGGTACATAACTTAAAGTATGTGATTGATGCGAAAGCTCGTGATTTTCTACCGTGCCACCTACGTGGTTTACCCCATTTAACATGTAGGTAAGGGAAGGGAAAATTCACTGCATACCTATGCAGTAAATTTTCCCTACCTTAGTTAGTACTTACTTAGCAGAAATATGAGCAGCACCAATTCCCTGGTTGACGGCATTCTGATAAATTTGCTTAGCCTCTTCCTTTTCCTTCACGTAAGCCTTGTAAGATTTTCCATCGAGCGTCCTGCAGAAATATAGCATTTATATAAATATACAGGGGTGGAGGGTCTCTAAGTAAATTGGTTTTAATCAGGCTCTGAGAACTCCGTCATATTTCTGTCATTAACAATTGAAACAAAATGCTTGGCTAGTTCTGTTTTTTTTTATTGTGTTATTGTATTGTGTGGTGTGGTGGTAAAATTATTGCCTTTCATTCTTTCGTTTCTTACATGATAAATTCGCTGATGAAGGCAGTCTCAGGCAGCAGTACCCTAAAACTAGCCTCTTGTGCCCTCTTGGCGGGGTTGCGTACTGTAGCCACCACCGTCGTGCGCGCATATCGGAGCGACACATCGGATACCACATTCATTTCTGTCAATTTGATTGGTGGACTTGACTCTTCTGTTGTGATGTCTGCTAAAGATGGTGTCGAAGTCGCGATCTGTATTATAGAAAAAAGTATTTTAACACCGTAATGAATTCAATTCATTTGAATCTTATTCAATCGACTCGAATAAGCAAGGTAGCCTTAGGAAACCTATTCCCCTGAAAAGTTGCATTACGGTTGTGACGTATCGGTTCATGCAATGCTAGGTAGGTACCTCCGAGCTTTAAAGTAGGAGATAGACCTTAAGGCTAATATTTTAGTGACTTTTAAGTCTGTTATCATGCCTTCATATCATGCAAGTAAATTATGCAAAAAAATATGTTAAACTAGAACGCAAACACATCAATTCTATAAGTATGTGAATATTTAACTATTGTAGTAAAATACTTAATGAAATAAATTCAGGAAGCAAAGCATACAAAAACAATATTACTTTCAAACTACTTATGATATTTTCATGATTTTTTTTGTATGAACAGATTATTCTGTCTGTGATTTTTACAAATGTTCATATTTTCGTTACTAAAAATAAATATTCTCCATGAAACCGAACGGCGCGTGGGGCGTGAGCGCGACTTACATTATTTTGTATGGCCAAGGCAAATGTGCCAGCCTGGCCTTATTGAGAGCCCTGGTTGAGAGTCAGCCCAAAGGGGAATGCCAGAAGGCCTACCTACTCCAAAATTCTTCAGGGCCACCCCAAAATTAAAGTGACAAATATTACAACAAATATGTTTCTCGTACACACAGCTACATATCAAGCTAAGTATACATTTCCAATATAAGCTGTCCTCTCATTGTACGACAATCCTATACAATGCGAGATCAGCTTATACCGGAAATTTATAGCTTGATATGTAGCCGTGTTTACACCACTAAAAGGACAAGTGCTGACTTTATACCTAAAAATAAGGTTCATAAAAACTCACAGTATCGTCAGACTTGGCGACAACTATGGTGTCCTGTGTGGGCACTGCGGCCGAGTGCGCCAGCGCAGCCACTGCGCACAGGCACCCCAACACCGCTATCAAGCGGCTCATGATGCTTCCCTGCGGAACAAACGTACAACATTATCAGCATTTTGCAGAATCATAACTAAACTAAATTTTTGATCTAAAAATTTAGTTAATTTAATTTAATTATCCTATTTGATGTTTGTAGTCAGAGACAACTAAGTAGGTAGGTACCTTATACAAAAAGCTTCTATTTTTATTACAGTTAAAAAGCGCCTCCTATAATAATGTAACTCGAAAAAAATACATCTCGTCATTAATTTACCTACCTACTATTAAATCAGTGTACCTACCTTCTGTAAGTACCAAAAACATTGAAGTAGGTATTATAATGAATGATTAATTAGGGAGATACCTATTAGTAACTTTAATGTGTGTATTTACGTAATTAATATTGTGTTGATCTTATTAGCTGGCTTCCAGTGAACCCCTAAACAAACAATAACAGTTTGTTTCTAAGTAAATAAGCTGTTATGTATAGGTAAGTACATATATATATATATATATATATATATAAAAGGTTATAAGATTGTTTTCAAAGTTTTGCAACTCGTAATCATTAGGTACAGAGAGGACGTTGTTATAGCTTTCGGTTCTTGGTAAGTAGGTAAGATAAGTAATACAATTAACTATCATTCTGTTTACTTTTGTCAAAATAACATTTAAAAGAAAGAAAAACTTCTTCGAAAGAGAAACAGTTTTATTTGTGTTCAATAGATAAAACTGTGTTATGTCCAGTGTCGTACGAACTCCCTACCTACCTATTGATAAGCCAGTCGTGTGTGAAGGTCAAGTAAATATGGAATTCTATACAAAATTCGTTAAAGAGATATATCAGAAAAAAAAACATTGTGAAGTATTGTCAACTGTTCTCAATGAGAAGGAGAACAAAAAAATGAAGAAAAGTGAATAAGGTGACTGATGATGACGTCTTAAAAATAAATCAAGGTTTTCCCAAACCCCGCAATAAGACTAGCAAATCGTGCGCATCAATATTTAGAATGTCTGAGCTTAACTAAGTATGAACAGGTTCCAAGAATCGAAATGTATTGTTTTCCTGTTATAATAAAAACTAAGTATCTCTCAAGGAGTCTCAAAACATTCCGAGATAAAGACTTCTTTTATGAATGATGTGGGCAAAAACAAATGAGCGATCGTGTTAACGATCGCTCATTTGTTTATGTAAAAAAAAACATACTAAAAATGCTTATTTCATTTTGCATGTCTGTCGCCGAAGAAATAGCCAATACAAGACACAACAATAAGCCTAAGGGTACAAGCCTAGTACTCTTAGGCTTATTGTTGTGTCTCCAGCAGAGCTAGGTATAGTAGATATAAAAATCCTAATCTACTTATTCGTAATGGTGGACTTTAAAAAAAACCTCTCTCATATATATTTACGGAAGGAGGTTTTTATTTTTTTAAAGTCCACCATTTCGAATAAGTAGTTAGGTTAAGATTAAAATAAAAAGAAATCAAAATCATAAGTCTATTCCAGCTAGGCTGAGAATCAGCACTTTTCGAACGTCTTTGATCGATACGTATACATTTATATATTAAAAACAGTGATATTCACAATATTAACACCAGAAATAAGGACAAATTACGTGCTCTATTTCACCGGCTTCACAAAGTTCATAACTCGTTTGTTGGGCTTAGTATTACTTTTTATAACAAGCTACCCTCTTCTTTGCTAGATTTGCCTTTTAATGCGTTTAAAATAAAGTAATATCCAAACTTTGTCCAAAGGCATACTATTCTATCAGCGACTACTTAAACGATAAGGTCGCTGTGATTAACTCAAGACAATGTTTATGTTCTTTCTCCAGAATTAGCTTACCTAGTGACAGGTTATATGAGTTCGTGTTTATTTTATTTGACTGTATAAGTCAATTTATTTTTAATTTTATTTTCGCTTATTATTGACATAATCAATCTCATTACAATCATTCCATTACAATGATTTTGCTGAGTTGTATTGCAATATGTGGTTAGCTAGCGACCTCGATAACTGATTAAGTATATTATTCTTACTGGAGCAATCGGCAGCAAGTTCGTCATGCTCCCTTAGATGTCACTGCTTGCGGTAGCGTCGGGGGTCGGGTTGCCACCTTCCCTCAAATATGGCGAGGGGGGTAATGACTGATTTTTGTGTTATGCTCGTGAACGGGTGCTGCTTTGGAGTGATTGGTCGTCTTGATGACCATTGTTTTGTTATGTTATTAGTTTATTTATTTTACTTTGATGGTCCTAGTTCATCATTTGTGACTGAGTTATAGCTATAGCTATATGTAAGCGGGTACGCCCATTATGCCTGGAGGCTTTTATTTGGGTATTAAGTTCTGTTTACGTTTTTATATCTGCTTGAGAATAGTTTTCGGTTTTTTTCTTTTTTTTTGTTGGACTTTTGGTGTGCTAGCTGACATAATGGCTAATAATTTAACGTTTTTGTGTCGCACGTAGTGTGAATTGCTTTGCCTACTGTTGTATAGAATCCTTTTTTTTTCTAACTGAACAGACAGCTGTGTTGCTGGGGAGTTTGTTGCGCCACTTCTTCTTCCCAGCAGTTAGAGCACTAGGAAGTGGTAAAGAGTGGGCGTGTTGGGGGACTGTCTTGTGTAATTTTGACGTTCGAAGTGCTGATTCTCAGCCTAGTTTGAATAAATGACTTTTGATTTTGTCAAAATTACATAAGACAGTCCCCCAAGACGCCCCCCACCCTTCACCAGTTTCTAGTGCTTCAGCTGGGACGAAGAAGTGGCGTAACTATAGGTATGACAAACATAATTATTTTTTAATTTGCAAAAAAAGAGGGAAATCATGAGAAATACTTCAAATACTTAATTGTGAATTTGTGAAATGCACATAGAGCTAACGCCAGCCCCTTGCTGTAGTTAATAATAGTCAAGTCACATTAGACGCAGTCGTTAACCGTAACGGTACCTATTCCGATTTTGAACATAAATGTTAAATTATGTACCAAATCAATATTAGGTAACAATATCCGATTGACAACTATAAAAATCAATGTTCCATCTAGAGATGACGCAAGCAATAAATAACGATGATTTAAACAATCTGCAGACTGGTTTGGGTACGGCATAATGGCACATAGTAACTAACAACACATGCAAAACAAAAATATTGCCGTTATCCTCTGGCCATAAATAACTTGCAAGCAAGGAGAACATGGAACAGGTTCTAGGCGATCTACAGGCGGAAAGGTGAGCTAATCAACTCTAGGACATCATTTTGCTAGTCTATGAACAAAATTACTAAACTCATCTTGTGTTGATTAGGGAAAATACACAATAGAGTAAAGTTTAAGTTTAGTTTAAGAGTGTCGAGACCTCAGATGATTTTTACTTATCTGAGGTCGGGGCGTGAGATTAATGAAGAGATGGTACTGTAGGTTTACGATTACCCAGAGGCGTTTATTTGCCTACAACCGCAGGTCAATACGAGTTACCTACAAATACAAAAGGCATAACGATACATGACTACATCACATGACAAAGAGTCACCTAGAGACCTCGACCTTGCATCCATCTCCAGTTGCTATTTTATCTCGAAACACAAATAAATAAATTAAAATATGTAGGTAAATGTAATCACTATCCGTAAACTACCTCTTTTTAGCTCTGGGCTCGGCTCAGTTGAACAAAGTTATCTTTATCAGACTCGAATTGCTTGAAATTCGGCAACATGGGTGTTTATGTTGCGATGCGCGGATAAAGAAATGGCTTAAATTCGTTGTTGCTGTTGCATTAATAACTTTGCAATAGGCATAGCACATCGTACCATAAGTAGGGTAATATTTTATATTATAAATGCTGCGTTTTCACGTTAAACCACTGAACCGATCGTAATGAAATTTGTCAAATAGGTAGCCAGGGGCCTGGAGAATTACCTAAATAGGCAACTTTTTAGCCTGGATGTTTGTATTAAAAAAATCCACACGACGGAGTAGCGGGCAACTGCTTGTATAATCACAAAACGTCCGCTTCTAAAGCACAACAACTTCCACTGGACCTGTTGATACAATGTAAGCGGTTGAAGGGAATTTAGTCATAATAACTATGTTTGGCAATGAATCAGAGCAAAGATCTATTACAACTTGTGACATATTTGACAATAGCTGCTGGTCGCGGCTACGCTCGCGTTGCTCTTTCTAAAAATAAAAGTAAAACCTAAGTTACTCCTTATAACATCAGCTATTTGCCAGTGAAAGTCCCGTCAAAATCGTTCAAGCCGTTTCGGAGATTAGCCGGAACAATCAGGCAGACAGACAAAAACTTAGTAAAAAAAATGTTTTTCTGTCATAAGTATTGTATACACTTACAAATGCATTAAGAAAAAAGCTGTTATTTTGACATTACAAACAGACACTTCAATTTTATTTATTTTTGTAGATTTAGATAACTAAGCCATAAAATTAAAGAATTAAGGATCATAAATTCATAACTAATCATACGATATAGAAAATCTTTTTTGCCGGCGCGAGTTCCCGATAGGTAGTCGCCTCGCTGTGATTGAACCTCGAGGCAGAACCAGTCGAAAGCCGGCAACAACGAAGAACGGTAGAAGATTGTAGACATGGAGTTATCAATCGTTCGATTGTAGATTGTATTAGGTACTTAAATGCGTGACAGTAACAATTTTAAGGATATCTTACAAAACTAGTACAAATTCCAATTTATGAAATCGATTGCAACACCTTAGGATAATTACAATGTGAAACTAAAGTGTTTCGTTCACATAGCGAGACCAATAAACAGATATCGGTAAAAATTTATTGATGTTTGACATCCACTGGCTCCATCAGAAACGAGTTAAGAACTTGCGAACACCTACAGCTACATAATACAAACATAGATAGGTATATATAATCTACTTTATATAAAAACCAGCCAAGTGCGTGTCGGACCACGCACAATGAAGGGTCCCGTAGTTGGGAAGTTAGGATACATTTATCCCAAAAACAAACCCTGTTGAGCCCCGCGAAACACCGATTCGGAGTCAAACAATAGAAAGTCAATTGTGGCTCATTAGCTGCCCTTGACCATTTAATATTGTAGTTGAAAAACATGATCTCCCATACATCAATATATGCCACGGTCAATTCTCCAACTGCTTTAAGGCTCCTACATACTGGCGCGACTTGCCGCGCGACGCGTCGCGACACAAAGGCACCGCTTGTAGCGCTACACGCGGTGTCTTTGTGTTGCGTCGCGTCGCGCGACAAGTCGCGCCAATATGTAGGAGCCTTTAAGTTGGTCGACTATTAATGCTTAATATTACGCAAGCGGATTCTTGAATCGAAAAGTGTTGTTCACAGACCCACAATATTTTTGAACGGCCTATTCATCAATACTCCACACCATGGGGTAGACGAGGAAAACAATTATCATCCCCACATTACGTGCAAGGGCTTAAACCCTTAAAAAGACCCTTAAGACTCTTAAAAATGTTTTTTTTAACGATTTTATTTTAGCACTTTGTCGGCGTGATTAATATGTATACCTATGCCAAATTACAGCTTTCTACTACTCAGCGTCTCTGAGCTACAGCGGGGACAGACAGACAGACAGACATGGCAAAACTATAAGGGTTCCTTGTTTATTACGGAACCCTAAAAATGAATCCCTATTTCCCTTGGTCACGGGTTCACAGTATCACGCGTGAACGGCTGGACCGATTTCGCAAATATTTTTTTTGTTGTGTTTGTTATTGTCAGAAGGTTCATAAGATAAACACTAAAATTAAAAAGAAACCTCTACGCGGGCGAAGACGCGGGAAAGAACTAGTATTTAATAACCTTACATACCTGTAAATATGTGGAAGTAACACCTGCATACATGGTCATATAATATATTATACAACATAGGTTAAGAAATACCCGTTGGCAGAACTCAATTACGGAAAGGAAGTTTAAAAAACATCCAAAGACATTCAATTATTTACTATTATCTTGAATATCTTTGTTGGACGCCCAACAACATCAAAATAAAAGTTTCGTGTCAAGTAGAGATAGATATAATACCTACGGTAATTTCACCTCTGTTTATGTAAGAGTGTGCTGAAGACATATTGATGGATTGTTAGAAAATATCATAGAAATATAAATCCTGCTACAAAGTATGCGCATAATCCCGAAATGATTAGGTATGCTGGTATGCATAGTCCATGTCGAGGACCGGTCCCCACTTGGACAGTTATAAAACTGTTAATCGCAGAATCAATCGCTTACCTACACAAACTCACAAACAACACCAAAACAATGTTAATTTCAAACACCGGCAGCTAGTCAGCCGCTACGTTGTTACATAAAGGCAGACCATACTTACTCGTTTGTTTACGCTCAACGAGATGATTGCACCAATTGTCCCTCAAGCTCTGGCACGTTCCACGTTCACCCTCAGCAATGGGTCTATGGTCACTGGAGCGCGTGTGGCGTGCGTGCTCGTCGTCGTCCGCCGCGAAACTCGATAGGACGCCACTCGCGAACGGCTTAAGTACACAACGTTTATTATTATTGTGCACATATCTGTGTTGACCGCCGAGTCTCGGGCTTCCCGCGAGCCGCAACGTATTCGTTTCGTGGATCTTCGGGTCAATCGGACAACTATTCTCAAACTGTTTGCTTCAATTTCGATCCCGGATGTCACGTTTTTGATCCCAAGTAATCGGCTAAAACAAACGGACTTACTTTAATAGTCTTCTTATGAAACCCAACTTCGTATATATATTAGGATGCTACAACAACTGCAATGGAAAACATAGTTGAATCATTCATTATTCCTGCCTGGCCTTGACTGAGAATAGTTAACAGCATCACTTCCTGCGAACTGTGGCTGTGGATGTCATTTTAGAAGCGATTAAGGCAATCTCATGTAGTGGATTAGTAGTAACAGTCAAGACAAATTAGAATGTGAATGAGAACTTTGAATATACGCTAACCTGGAATAATGTTATGTTCTTACAATGCGCGGATTTGTCAAAAGCATTTGGCTTTGTCTCTACACATTTCATCAAACCAAGAAGCTATCTTCCGATAGCTTCTTGGTTGGAACTCGGTCGTTCTCAAGCTGATTATCTCACAGACAAAATATTGAGTGCCTAGTTAACGCCGAGCTGAATACCCCTGGGGTGCTCCCGGAGGAATAATCCCTATTATTGACCCTTTATAAGCCAATGTTGCGGTTTTAAACAAAATGTCGTGACAAAAATTGAAAAGAGTATGCTTAGATGTTTTGGTCATGTTCAGAGGATGACCAAAAGGCGACTAACAAAAGGTATTTACATGGCAGATGTGAGTGGAAACGTCGGGAGGGGACGCCCTAGGAGGTCATATAGTGACCTAATTGGTGATGTTCTTCAGAAAGGTCAGGTGCGTAGTACTCGCAACCCGCGGCGTGCGTGTATGAACGTAAACGAAGCAAAGGAGTATGTAAGGAGCGTAGCAGGTGGCGTTCAATAGTTTCTGCCTACACCCATGGGAAGAAGGCCTGAGTATGTATGTATAAGTTTGGAAAAACAATTAAGAAATGTCGTCATCACATCCTTTTTTTGGTGAAATGTGGCGCGGTTCGAGATAGGGAGAGCTGTCGGGCTTATCCCAAATAACCGCCCAAATCTTGGGCTGCCACTGCACCTGACCAGCAGGCTTAGCATGGCACTCTCTATTTCTTCGAAGAATAGACACGGTTCTTTACATACAAAGTGACATTTCGTTTCTCCTTTTTTGACATCCCACCGTAGAAATCTTTCTACATAAAAAAGGACCTAGACAAAGATCGTTAGAAACGAAAGACAAAATGACAGATTGTAGAAGGATTTCTACGGTGAGATGTCAAAAATGGAGAAACGAAATGTCACTTTGTATAGAAAGAGCTGTCTATTCTTCGAAGAAATACAAAGCGTCATGCTAAGCCTGCTAGTGGTAATCTAGCAGGTGGCCCTCGACCTGATATACAGGTTCAAATTAAACTCCCGGAGACGTGATGGTATCGATATCTAAACACGAAAAAATAAAAATGAAAAATATGTTTTTTTTGGGGTCAAAGACCGCTGGTAGTTTTGAAGTATGAGTTGAGAAAATCTGTTTTATTATATTTTATCGTGTTTAGATATCGATACCTATCACGTCTGCGGAGTTACGCTAGCTAATTTATTTTGACCCTGTAGTAAGATGTTCACGACCACCCTTTTTTTTTTTTTGGGGGGCCTCGGTCACCCATAAGTACCTTCCCGCGACCCCGGCAGTCATCGGTCCTAGTGAACCCCTACCTTTGTACGGACAGCTGTCAATCGTAGCTGCAATACCAGAGTTACCGTGTGTACAGCAGTGTTATTCTGTAATAATAACACCGTGAAAACTTTAGTAAAGTGAGCTTAAAGTGAGCTGTCAATAGTGTCATCCCTGGCACAATGTGGAATTAGAGCTCACTTCACGCTCACTTCACCTAAGGTTTCACGGTGAGATTTGTACAGAATATACCGGCTGGCATGTAAGACTCATCCATACTATTTTAATGTTATAAAAGCGATAGTAACTCTGTCTGTCTGTCTGTGACCTTTTCAAGCCTAAACCACTGAACGGATTTTAATAAAATTTGGCGAGGAGACAGATGGCATCCTGCAGGCTTAGCATGACACTCACTATTTCTTCGAAGAATAGACTCGGTTCTTTCTATACAAAGTGACATTTCGTTTCTCCTTTTTTGACATCCCACCGTAGAAATCTTTCTACATAAAAAAGGACCTAGACAAAGATTGTTAGAAACGAAAGACAAGATGACAGATTGTAGAAGGATTTCTACGGTGAGATGTCAAAAACTGAGAAACGAAATGTCACTTTGTATAGAAAAAGCCGTGACTATTCTTCGAAGAAATAGAGAGTGTCATGCTAAGCCTGCTGGGGAAGGACATAGGCTACTTTTTGTCTCAAAAATAATCCTAAAATCCTACACGCGATAAAGGGGATGAAAATTTGTATGGGAGACTTAGTATTTCTTAGGTTTTTTTTTTTTGGATGGGAAATCATCAAATAACTTCTCCCGCTCTGGGTGGTGCGGGAGGGTGTGTCAGACTCTTACTGACTAAAACCCACCCGTATTCCTTCCGTTGCCTGTGTTGCGGGGCCTCGGTGACCCATTAATACCTTCCCGCGACCCCGGCAGGAGTATTTCTTAGGTTAGGGATATAAAAAATCAAATCTATGCTTACAAAAATGCTGTTTTTGTAAAATCATCTCCCAAAGGGGTAAAATAGGGGATGTTTTTAAATTCACACGATTATTGATATTTTGTTTACCTCTTAATAAAAGAATTTAAATATAGTCAGAGCCCGTATCTTGAGGTAATATTTATTTTAGTATTTATTTAATTAAAATCGTCTACCCGCTTAAAATTTATTACAATTTGGAGTTATAAAATAACTCAGATAATATGTAGATACTACGTGGTCGCTATAATGATACTAATATTAAAATGAATTATTATTATTTTAAAGTTAGACATTTAAAAAAACAAATGATTTAATAAACAAAAAACCCATCTGCTAAAACACATAACTCAACAGAGAAAAACAACTATTATAATATATAGAATTTTGGCATCGCAGACGCGGACAAACAAAATTTACACCACATTTCAGGTTATTGGTTTGTGCCTGCGATACCAAAATTCTATAGATTACTCGTATAATAGTTGTTTTTCTCTTTTCAGTATTTTAGCAGTTGGGTTTTTGTTTATTAAATAATTTGTTTTATTTCATGCTTTTTAGTTTTATTAATATATATACCTAAACTATATGAATATTGTTGTAATTTAATTTTAAAAACCATCCCCTCCCTTTTTATGTATTTGCAGATGCAATATATAAATATTTTATAGCCTATGTCACTCCCACAATAAAGATGAATCTAACGACACATCTTACGTTAACATCCATCAAACTGTTTAGGCTACGGTGCGTGCCAATGAAATAGACATACATACATTCGCTCGAAAAACATTACTCTCCTTCTGGGGCAGTCGGGTAATAATAAAAAACCGGTTAAATAAAATAAACAAGATTTGTATATATTATATGTCTGTCTGTAGCCTTTTCACGCTTTAACGGCTGGATTTGGATGATAGGTATACGGATAGGACGGATATATGACCTGGGTAAAGACATGGGATACTTTTTATTCCGGTAGCACGTCCCTGTGGGATAATTTCCGACATCCACGCGGACGAAGCCGCGGGCAGAAGTTAGTACTCTGTAAGCCGGAACACGGCAATAATAATTGTTGGAGAAATAAGAATGGCGGCATTACTTCCCCGGACGAGTTCCTTCCATCTGGATGATACTTTTAATATAGGTACCCACTTCAAACATGCTCATTCCACTATTCCCCCTAATAGAATCCCCCTCAGGGGTAAAACTGAACCCTAATGTAAAAAAAAAACAGAAATACCCCTTTTTAGGGTTCCGTAGTAAACAAGGAACCCTTAGTTTCGCTATGTCCGTCTGTCTGTTTATGTCTGTCTGACCCCACTGTAGCTCAGAGACGCTTAGTACTAGAAAGCTGTAATTTGGCATAGGTATACACATTAATCACGCCGACAAGGTGCTAAAATAAAATCTTGAAAAAAAAAATTTTTAGGGCTACCTCCCTTGCACGTAATGTGGGGATGATATTTTTTTTTCTCTTCTACCCCATAATGTGGGGTATCGTTGGATAGGGCGTTCAAAAATATTGCAGGTCTGTGAACACCACTTTTCGATTCAAGGTTCCACTTGCGTAATATGAAGCATTAAAGTGCTAATTTTTGTTAGAGCAAAAAGTAAGTCTGAAAGTGACACCGGTGACTGAAAATGGTATGGGCATGTGATGCGGAGGAATGAGGAAAATGTCGTGAGGAAAGTCTTGAGTATGAATGTCGATGGCTATAAGAGTAGGGGAAGATCAAAGAAACGATGGATGGTGTGAAGGATGATATGGCTAGAAAGGGGGTGACTACCGAGATGACAACTAATAGAGAGGTATGGAAGAAAGGGACATGTTGCGCCGACCCCAAATTAATTGGGATAAGGCCAGGAGAATGATGATCTTAATTGTTTTGTACGTAATTCCCAGCATGAGGAAAACTAGATAAACCGAACCGAAATAAGTAAAAAAATATTATTATGATAGAAATCGCCTGATCAAAAACAACAAACCTGTTTGTTTACGTACGTGAATAAACGACTGATTTTTGTGCAGCCTAAAGGCTCCTTCAAACAGGCGCGACACGCAACGCGACACAAAGGCACCGCGTGTAGCACTACAAGCGGTGCCTTTGTGTCGCGTCGCGTGTCGCGCTTGTTGGTAAGTCTTTAAGCGATTTTTAATCTATAGTTTTTGAGACAACATCGTTTAATCACAGTTTTTTCAGTATTGGTAAAGCTCTTTGTGGCTCGGGAAACTATTAAGGCTCCTACATACTGGCGCGACTTGTCGCGCGACGCGACGCGACACAAAGACACCGCGTGTAGCGCTACAAGCGGTGCCTTTATGTCGCGACGCGTCGTGCGACAAGTCGCGCCAGTATGTAGGAGCCTTAACGATTACAAGATTACAACCATACAACATTACTATGACGCTACATAATTGTTCTGGGGGGCAACCATCACCTCTTATAGCAGTATTATTATAATATTACTTCAGCGTGAGAAAGAGATGGAGCTATAAGTCCTGTACAGCAACTCTTTAAACCAGGGGGTGGTTTAAAGAGTAGGTAGATGTATCTGTATGGGTGACGTGTTTACATATGCTTCTTCATGTCAATACGAGGTTACGCTAAAAAAGCTTTTGGACAGACAAATTTAAAATACGAGCTACGTATGCTTCTTTAACCCAACTAACACGAGCTGTGTTGAGGTGAAGAACAAAATATGGTGTATTTGTACGTAATGTTTTTTTTCTGTGGTAATCCGCGGTCAGTTTTGTACTTTTAGCGGATGAGTTGGAGGTAAACATTGGCGGGAAGAACGTGACTTCAGCGAGCCATCTACTCCGTATTTGTGCTTAGGTCCACACAGGTGCGGGTGGTCTACACAATGTCTTTCCTTTAAGTCTTTTCCTGTAACTTCTTGTTTTCAGTGCGCCAGCCAGATCGTTGCCTTTCCAGCTGGTATCTATTTGTGACGCTTTTGATCTCGTCCATGACGGTATTCGTTGATAACTCCTTGTGTATTTTAGCGTTCGTGACAAGTCAAGGAACGCCACTTATTGATCGCAAAATAGCATTCTGATGCTAATGCTTGAGTTACAGGCGCTGCCCCAAAGCTGAATTCCATAAAGCCACGCTGCCTCCAAGATCAATTTATATATTAAAAGTTTGTTGTCGGTATTCAGTTTACTTTTTCGTCCCATGGTCAAGTGTAAGTTCTTGTAACGGATATTAAGTTCGTGTCTCTTGGTCTTAGGATGTTTCTTCCACGTTAGGTTACACGTCGGTCGACATGTAACCCTAAGTACCTTACGTTATCGTGGTGAGATAGTATGACATTCTCGAGATGTACAGGTGGACAGTCACCTTTTCGCAGCGTAAATGTGACGTAAACCGATTTGCTTGCGCTCGTATTTTTCCGCCACCTTTGTGTGGTTTCATGTGGTTATTTTATTGAGCATCCCTTGCAGCATGTGATGTTGCTGTAGTAACCTCATCAGCCTGCGGGAGATCTGCAGTGTATACTGTGTACCACACCGGTCCCAGTACAGAGCCTTGCGGTACTCCAGCAGTTAAGGCACAGTGAAGATACAATATTAATAACCAAATCAAATTAAAATTTAAAAAAAAATGTTTCGATATGATTAATTAACTAAATTAAATCAAATTAAAATAAATAAATAAAAAACACAAAACGTAAATACAAATATTTAAACTAGAAATTAAGATAATTTGGTAATTAGCTGCATTGTTAATTACTAAGACCGCTATCAGCATTAACATTCCTTATTTTTAAGCTGTTTATGTTACCTCGTAGTAAGGCAAATATGTCTATTTTATCGAAGTGGTTGTTGTTGAGTGGTTATCGCTGGAACGGCACTCGCTGAGCCGCATTCGTACGACATGGGGTAGTCGCGAAAAGTGGATAGACGCGCGCCTCCCGTCTCATAGCCGTTCGGGGCACAACATAAAATAGTTTAGGTATTGACCAAGTCTGAGCAATCAAACCTACTCGTATTGTGGATCAATCCATGAAGCATCATGGCTTGTAATAATTGGTTATTAAGTTTAGTTTGGGAGTCCCACAGGGCTCAAATCTTGGTCCTTTCTTGTTTCTTATTTATATTAATGATTTGCCTTACCTCATAAAGGATAATCATGATAGTGATTTTTGCGGATGACACTTCACTTTTGTTTAAACTTAAACGTCAGCAGCTGGTTGCTGACGACGTAAATAGCGCGATCTCAAAGTAGTTCACTGGTTCAATGTTAATAATTTACTTCTTAATGGAAAAAAAAACCAAATGCATTAAGTTTACGCTACCTCACGTTAGGCAAGTGAAAACGAATGTGTTGATAAAAGGCGAAGAATTGAATCCTGAAGATAGCACAGTATTCTTGGGCATAACTTTGGATGATAAGCTTTAGTGGGGTCCACAAATAGATAAATTGTCAAAAAAACTAAGCAAGAAAAATTCGTAATTTAACTGATTTAGAGTCAGCCCGTTTAGTGTTATACCGCTATTTTCATAGTGTAATGTCGTACGGTATTATGTTGTGGGGAAATGCCGCTGACATTAAGACTATCTTTGTTTTGCAGAAAAGAGCTGTTCGATCAATTTACAAATTAAGTCCGAGACACTCTCTCAGAGAGAAATTTAAGTATATTTTTGAAAATCTTTTATATTCCCATAAAAATATAAAATTGTTTAAAAAATACAGTAATATCCATAATATAAATACTAGAAACAAACAAATTTGTTGTACCTACAACAAGGCTCAAGAAAATAGGTGGGTCATTTAGATATCATTTTCTTAATAAATTCAAATCATTTATTAAAAGTAAGTTGTGCCAGAAAGCCTTTTATACCGTTAAAGATTTTATTAAGGAAAAAAGGCTTGGGATTGAGCTGCTCCAATTTTTGCATACTGAAACTTTTATTTTATTTATAAACACTTTGACATTTAATGATTATTAAAAACACAATGACATATTTACTTTGTGGAGTTTAATACATTATTATTTAAATTATTGTGAATGTGAGGACTATGTGGGTCATATTTTGTTTTGTGTCTTTCTCAGTCCTGGCAGTTTGAGTACTTTATGCGGCCTACCCAAATGCCCTTTCTTTGGTATTGTTCGAGGAGTCGTTAAGCTCCTTAAGCTCTGAGTTGAGCTACACGATTACTGACAAATGCGTGCACTGACTGGACAGGTCCGCTCAAATCGGTCGTTCTTTCCTCATAAGACCATTTCAGACGCCAACCTACATGGTTCTCTACACACATCGGCGTTGATGAATTTTATATTTATATAAAATGACATGAATATTTACTTGTAAAGTATTATATTGTTTTCAATTATTGTGAATGTGATGACTATGTGGATCACTGTTTTTTTTTTTTTTCTCTTTTAGTAATTAATCATGGTCTGGCAGTTTGAGTAATTTATGCGGGCTACCCAAATGTTCTTTCTTTGGTATTGTTCGTCGCATCGTTGAGCTCCTTAAGTTTTGAGTTGAGCTGCACGATTACTGACAAATGCGTGCACTGACTGGACAGGTCCACTCAATCTGTGTGGTTATTTCCTCAAAAGGACCATTTCAGACACCATTCTACATGACTTTCACATGATCTGACCAAGATTATGTCTGGACTTTAAAAGAGACTGTGACCTTTGAGTTTGTTTCGTGCTTTCTTCTCAGAGTAGTCAGATAGGAAACGCCGACCTCATCTTGCTTTATTTAAAAAATATGATTGACGTGTAAAAGTGTTTGTACAAACCTACTTACAGAAATAAAAATGATTTATCATTTAAAGTTTAACTTAGTAACTCTTTATACCGCCAACGAACCATGTGACATTTATATTGAATTATTTTTAGAAACTTGCGCTGAACTCTTGACATATTCCGCATAATAAGGATCCCATAACATGTAGGCTCTACTACTCTATTTGTGGACGGATCAAAGAATTAAACACTATATTTGTTTAATTCTTTGATCCGTTCGTATGTACACCCTGATCAAGCTATACATTTCCAGTATAAGGTGACCTCTCATTGTACGGAAATCCTATAGAGTGCAAGATCAGCTTATACTGGAAATGCATGATATGTAGCCGTGTCTACCAGGACGTTTAAAATCAGAAGTGGCTCTAAAGACTAGGTTACACATTTGGAATGCTTTGGCAATAATTTTTTCTATTTGTAAATTTAAGTGAAGTTTGCAGTCCAACAGTAGGTATACCTAATACAGAAATCTTCTTTAGTGAGGAGTGCATTGCATAGAGAAGAGATTTTCAGGTTGTATAATAAGCCTTTATTTATAATCAGCCTATAATGTTCCCACTGTTGGGACATAGGCCTCCTCAGGTGAGAGGGAGTGGGCCGCAATCCTCCACGCCGGCCCAGTGCGGGTTGGTAGCAGGCCTTTATACCAAACCTTATCGAAGGCCTATTGGATTCCGGAAACACTGAGGAGCAGTAAAGCTTTTCTTCTAGGCTTATCCTTATCTTATCGTGGACTCGATGGCCTTGTTCAATAGCAGAATATTCCTGTCTGAAGCCAAATTGGTGGTCGGGAATAATTTTCTCATGATTTAGAATTGGTAAGATTCTGCACATAAGTAACTACTTAAAAACTTTGGAGAGGATTGGCAAAAGGCTTATGGGTCTGTATGAAGATTCTTCGTTAGAAGGTTTACCAATCTTGTATATCATTATAGTTTGGGACACCTTCCACGCCAGCGGAAAGTACTGGATTAGGATAAGAAATGCAATGGCTTTTCTGGGTAGCTTTTTCAGTATTTCTTTGGTGAGGAGATCGTAACTGGGAGCTTTCTTATCTTGAAGCTTTGTGATAAGCCGCCAGAACTCGCGTACGATATAGGGCGCGGGGATGGCGACATTTATAAATCTTGTTGTAGGACGCAATCAACTAACTCCACATTTTCCAAGTCTATTGCTGGATTTGGTGTAAAGACTTTTTCGAGGTGCCGTGCAAATTCGTAGCTTTTCCTGGGATGTTCGCGCCCATCCTGATGAGGTTTTAAGAGGAGGCCTAGAATTATGAGCCCTCTTATAGTTTTTAATCAATTTCCACAATAAATAGTTCGTTGATGCAGTAACTGTTAAAGACTCCAGTTGGTCTTCCAATGTCTTATTGTTCCAATTGTGTAGGATTTTTTCAGGAGGCTTTATTAAATACAGTTTTATCCGCTGGTAGTCTACTTTAATGCTAAATTCTTCGAAGTCGACGTTTATCCAGTAGAGCAGTTTTAATGTATAGTGGATAGTTACTATGCCGATCTTTTATTTTTTACTCCGGGGTATTGATCCTGAGGCTTCCTGAATAAGTGTTGTTATGTATTTTGTTGACTCTTCTATTTCATCCGGAGTTTTCAAATGTACATTCATTTTTATGTTGTTGTCAATGTAATATATGAAACTATAAGAGGGCTCATAATTCTAGGCCTCCTCTTAAAACCTCATCAGGATGGGCGCGAACATCCCAGGAAAAAGTACGAATTTGCACGGCACCTCGAAAAAGTCTTTCCGCCAAATCCAGCAATAGACTTGGAAAATGTGGAGTTAGTTGATTGCGTCCTGCGCGATAGGTCAGCGACACCCAACAACCCGAATTCGAACTTCATGGCTTCTGTGATGCATCTGAAACAGCTTACGGATGCGTAATATATTCCACTGCAAGTCCACTGTTAAAGAAGGTCAACAGTTGATCAGGCTAGTGGCAGCTAAAACAAAATTAGCCCCACAGAAAACCACTATTTCTCTGCCGCGACTGGAGTTAAGTGGTGCAGTACTACTAGCACGACTGATCGAAAAAGTTAAAAACTCAATCAACTCGCAGACAGTCAACATACATTGCTGGATAGACTTCATGGTGGTGCTCGGCTGGCTAGCAAACAGAGTCACACAAATAATACAAATAATTCCATCCAACTCCTGGAAACATGTCAAGTCCAAAGACAATCCTGCGTACTGCGCAAGCAGAGGAATCTCAACATCAGACTTAATAGCCCACGAATTGTGGTGGAAAGCCCCTTCCTGGCTTCAAAACAAAAACATACCCAAACAAGGAATTTTTACAACGAACGAAGAGAAAAGGAAACGAGGTCAAACTTGCGTAATACAATCCACACACGCGCCACTCATCGAGCAACTACTGCAAAAATACATTTCAATGACTTATGCAACCCAAGTCATCAGCTGGATCCTACGATTTATAAAAAACTCGCGTGACGCAACAAGAGCCAACCCTACATAAGACATAGTGCAGACTCTGAACCTGCTCGTGAAAACTGCACAGAACAATAGCTTTGGCGATGAAATAGCGTACCTATACAAACATAATAAGGTACGGGCCATTCTGCGAGTGGGAGGAAGACTTGAACATGGCAAGTTAAACAACTCCCAAAAAAATCCGATAATTCTCCCAAACAACCACAAGCTATCAGAACTCTTAATTGCCCAAGCCCACAAGAATACTCTCCACCGCGGTGCCAGGCTTACTTTGGGACACCTTCGCAACCAATATTGGATACTTGGCGGCATGAAACCAATCAAGAAGCTCGACAGACTACTCAACAATGGTATCCGGTTCATATTCAAACTAAGGAAATATGACCATGTTTCCAGCTACAAGTCTGAGCTCAAATGGATGGCCATTCGCCAAAGAAGAAGCTTGCGCGCTTTGACCACTCTTTTCTCCCTTCTCAACTCTCCCACCCCTCTTTCTTATCTTATGTCTCACTTAAAATATCTATGTTCTTCGCACGCTAAAAGTCTGCGTTCTTCCAACAATCTTCTTCTACTCTGTTCTTCTCATACTTCTGACTTTGTTCATTCTTCCTTTCATATTCAGTCCATTCTTCTTTGGAATACGCTTCCTCTTGAAATCAGGACGGTCAACAGTCCGTATGCATTTAAGCGGAAATTGCAGAGTTATTTTCAAAACAAATAGCGTAGAGTCATCTCAATTATGTATCTCTTTTCCTTGAATTTGCATGTATATATGTATAATGTAGGTATATAATGTAGTAAATATGTACGTATTTGTATTATAAGTTTGTAACAGCTATTTATAATCTATTATGTTATCTTTTAATATTTTTCGTTATTTTTGTTTCCTCTCAGAGCACCTGCCATCTTATATCTTCACCACCCTTGGTTGACTGGTAGAGAATGCCTAAGGCAGTAAGTCCGCCTTTGTACTTAATTGTGTGCGAGAAGTTTAAATAAATAGTAATAAGAAGCAACTGAACAAATGTGTCACCTGTCATCGCTACAATACGCAACGCAGCAATCAGCAAATGGCCGACTTACACACAGGCGTGGATTTCACGGGACACGTTGAAATAAAGGCTAACAAAGGTCGCGGCATTAAAACAGTTAAAGCCTGCATCGCGATCTTCATTTGTCTATGCACAAAAGCTATCCACCTCGAACTGGTGTCAGATCTCAGCACTATAACATTCCTCGCAGCATTGAAGCGGCTATGCGCACGACGAGGGAAGCCAAAACATATCTACAGTGACAACGGAACGAACTTTGTCGGAGCAGCAAGAGCACTAGCCAAAGAACGCCAGAAGGCGATGCAGCTACTAGTCAACGACGACCTCATCAACAGTACTTGCGAGAGTGGCATTGAAGCCAGGCACTTTAACGCCCCATCTTGGCCAACAGCGGGAGGATTGTGGGAAGCTGCAGTCAAGAGTATGAAACACCACCTGAAACGAGTTCTTGGTGAACAAAAGCTTACGTAGGAAGAGTTTACTACTTAGCTAGTACAAATTGAAGCCTGCCTCAACTCAAGGCCACTAGTCGCTCTAACAAATGACCTCGACGACATCGATTATTTGACACCAGGCCACTTTTTAGTCGGTGGACCGGTACTGGCACCTCGTATGACGTCAGAGGGTGATAACAGCCTGTTAACTGTACGATGGCGCTTGACAGAAAACATGTATAAGGAATTTTGGAAGAAATGGTCCAAAGATTACCTACAAACGTTACAATTACGAGGAAAATGGCAATCCCCATCACACAACATTACAGCTTAGTGGACGACGTCGTTATTATAAAGGAAGAACAAGTGGCTCCAGCCCGATGGTTATTAGGGCGAGTTATAGAGACGCATCCTGGACCAGATAACTTAGGACGAGTCGTCACACTCAAAACTAAATCCAACATAATGAAGAGACCCGTAACGAAACTATCCACTACCAAAGTTACCCATTGAAACAGGGAACAATACCGAAAACAAGCCAACGCAACCCTCGGACAATAAACAACCACAGGCGACTACATCAACATCACAACGACAACGTCGGGGAGCGGAGCTCCTGAAGGACACTTAAACAGTGACTGTTAGGTGTTAAAAGTCAGGTTAATATAACGCTATTACACACAATTACAATATCAATACACTTCACAGGTCAAATACTGGAAAATATTTAAAAAAAGGTCAAGTTTAATGAGTAGAGAATAATGGACGACTTATGTCATCCATTAATCTCTACCATCCATAAGGATTTATATTTTTCCACATTCTGGAACTAAACAATTAGATGTTTTATTTTCGTTCAGTTCAAAATATCTATAAACCTTATTTTGTTTTTACGTCCCATCTTGGAGGCGTTGAGTCGAACAAACCAACTCACTGTATGTAGGTATTACTCACGACTGAGGCGCAGCGGCGCAGTAGGCGCGCGGCGACGGCGCGGCGGAGCGGCAACAGTGTACCTAAAGTGATCCAATCATTGATAAACAAAAAACCCAAGATGCACAGTCTCGAATTAACACTCGAAAGTGTCCCCAAACACTATTTCTGTCTCTTTCTATAAGCTACAAGCACATATTATTGCAAGTTCAACCTTACGCGAATTGTTTAAAGTTGTTATTACAACGCAGTGTACTTAAAGCAATAAAATTTTACGACTGGTCGGTAGGACAAGGCATTGAGTGGAGTCGAACATGCCTTTTTTTTTTTCATTACACATAATTAGTCAGTATTTCAAGAGTTTGTTAAATTGTGTTTTAAACACATAAATATACTTTTATTTGTGCATAAACATGTTTTTGGGTAGCCTATGGGTATATCAAAAAAACAAATAATAACTGTTAAAATTGTTTATTCAAATATTACTTAACACTTTAGTTTAGAGTTACTTACCACTACATTAGGAACAGCCGTTATACGAAGACGTTTTATGCCTTTTGAAGTGGCATACATATCTTCCTCCTAAAAATGCTCGGAACAAACGACGCCTGAATTATTCGGCTTAAAAAAATCTGCTCGCCTTTGTTGACTGACGATTGATGTCCATTCTCCACATCGTATTGGGGCACGAGGAAATCTAAAATGTAAAAATTAGAAGTTTCCATTAAGTTTATAATGTGACACTTACAGACTACGCGACACTTCTAACCTTAGCATGCCGCATGTCGCGAACTCATAAGTTGGCCCATAAATTAATCGTTATACATCAACTGTAATAAAATCGTGCCGTACCGTGTTAATTAATCGTTATATTTACGAACATTAAAAAAAATGTTAAATTGGCTACCTCCTGACCTATACTTTATATAACGTAAATATAATTGTCAAAAACTACATTCAAAAAAGTTCAAAAGTACATAAATTTATTTATAAAAAAAATTAAACACAAATAAAAAAAATCGACTCCACTTATTAGAACAGGGTCATTTTTATAATGCGACTAAAATAAAAAGGAGGCTGTAATGCGTTGTTCTAACACTGAACAACCGGCCATTGAAGTTGGCCGTATTGTACTTTGAGCGTTGAATGAAGTTTTTAGAAAAAATAAATCAAAATCACACATTGCTTGCTATAATCAGTCATAAAAATAACAAAAACTAATCAATAAACTTGTTCATCTACCGAAAATACGATATCCCATCCTTTTTTAGCCTTCTTGACGTAATATTTTTACAATTTCTCACAGAACACTTCAGCATTTTTAACGACTGATCCCAGACGCGAGTGACGCGAGACTATTTGAAATGAGTGCACAATTTAGAATGTTGCGCTCATTTTTTGCGGACGTTTTTTAGACATTGAGTGTACATCTTGGGTTTTTTGTATATCAATAGATCCAATGCTAAGCGAGCGCACAAAATGTAAACCCACGGTACGGCAACGTAGCAAACTTAAGGTAAAATTCATTTTTTTGTTGTTGTCAATGTACTATCTGAGGGATTCCCAGTCGGTGTGCTTGGACGTAAGCATTGGTGGCTTAAGCTGGGGTGTGGTCCAAGTAACTGTTGTAGTAGGATTCAGGTTTGAGGTAGTGCCTCGGTAATCCTTTCAGTACAAAAGTCAAGGAGGTCCGGGATTTTGTTAGTCTGTTGGCCAGTACGTGGGTTCACAGGTAAAGGATATTAATAGGTGGCTTTTGCTTATGCTTGTTTTAAGTTGTCTTCCTCGCGTTGCAGTGAGTCTAGAGCCCCAGCTAATATGGTTAGCGTTCCAGGCACCACGCGCAATGAAACGATTTCCGAGCTGGCGGAAGTATCCTGTGAACATATGTTTGTCTATTTTATGTTTAGGCGGGCAGTACTCGTATAACGCTGACTCATTAATTTAGCTCGTGCTACCCTCCACGGCAATTGTTGCCTGAAGGTGTTCAGTTTTATATTCTTGTTGACGATGATCGCCTTTCCGCCATGCCCAGTGCCACCTGCAGGTTTTGTCATATAGCATTGATGTTTTTTGAATTTGATATTTGTTTTGCAGATGCCATGAGCTTCAGCTACAAGAAGAATATCGATCGTCGTAAAATTTTATTGCTTTAAGTAGGTACACTGCGTTATAATAACAATGTGCGGGACAAGTGAACAGTGAAAGTGTATAGTGATAACACGAACTGATAGGACAGTACATAATAGTATATAAGGTTTACGTTATCATTGTTTTATAGTTTTAATTATACTTTACTGAGTAATTGATAGTATTAGATTGCCTATTTTGATTATGTTTTATATCTTGTTTTATAAAACAAACTAAAGTAAACTATACAAGAAAAATATATTTTTCTTGTATAGTTTATTAGTTGTAGAGACTAAAAACATAAGGAAAAACGTGAAAATTGTCGTATGGCTCTCACTATGGTAAAGTTTTGTCATGGTTAAGCTTACTGCGCCGACATCCACTTCGCGCTCATTGGCTAAAAGTCTTATGATCTGATTGGCTGACCAATCACAGGGCCTACAATGTTTTGAATAAATTCCGTAGCCTTTTTGGGTGTCGACACAGTCGGCGGGAAATAGCAGTAAGAAGAACACTCTGAAATAAAGAAGATCTACAAGGAAAACGCTGTATTCTTCACCAACCCAGCACACAAATGTGCCCCGTACTGCACATTTAATGGTCCTCCGCAGCCGGATTTATCGTGAAGAATACTGCTTGAAGAAAATAGTGCCGCAAGTAAAGAAGCCTTGAAGATCGCATCCAGTGAAAGTGTTCAAGATCGTCGATTGTAGAATCTGCTGACGTCATGCCCGTTACGCGCTCCGAGGGTAGAGGCCGCAAGCCGCAGAATGAACAAAAGCCGTCGTCGTCTGAAACCACACCAGCGACCTCAGCGACCGGCACCAGCACGGAAGCCACAACGGAATCGACACATACAGGGACGACTGCCACGGAGACTTCCGAATATACTGCCACCTTCGCGACGACTGATCCAACCAGCGTGACTTCCGCCGCCTCGACTGCAGCAGCCTCCGCCTCGGTCGCGAAATCCGTGCACCCCGACAGCGCCGCCGTACCCTCCGTCGCCCTCTCCGCCGCGACGACGCTTACTGCGGGTGCAAAATCGAAGCAGCAGATGAAGCCGCCCGCCGCTGTCACCTCCAGAGATACTCGCCAAGAAACAGACACCTCAACAGTGAAGCGAGTATATACATCGAAGCCAACCGGCCCACAGTGCCTCCCGCCCCCCAGTAAGAAAGGGGGTGGGGGGTCGACGCATAGCAAGTCAAGACAACAGAAGATAGCAAAGGCGAAGGAAGAATTGCTCCGCCTCCAAGTCGAACTAGCTGCAACGCGCCTAGCCGCACTACAGAACGAGGAAGATGAAGAAGAAGAAGAAGATGACGTCTTCCTCTACGAAGAAGTCAACGAAAGAGTAGACAACTGGTTGGAAAACCAGGTGACTCGTCCCGTCTTGGCTATTGCCAGCGAGCCATATCGCCCTCCGGTAGCGCAAACGGCTGCACACGACGAGTAACAGAAACGTGAAGAAACACATCGATCACCGGCGGGAGGCCAAGGGGACTTAGCCCTTCTAGCTGAAGCCATCACTAGGGCTGTCAGCACCGCCCAACGACCCAAGTTCATCGAGCTACCGTTCTTCAGTGGGTCGCACCAGGAGTGGCTACCCTTCCGCGCCGCCTATTATGAATCAGAAGCAATGTTCAGTGCCGTTGAGAATACGAACAGACTACGGAGAAACTTGAAAGGCAAAGCCAAGGAAACTGTAGAAGGGTTGCTGATCACAAACGCGCACCCAACAGAGGTGATGAAGACGTTAGAATCCAGATTCGGAAGACAGGAATCTATAGCCATGATCGAGATGGAAACACTTCGAAGTCTACCGCGCCTCTCTGACTCACCGAGGGACATCTGCATATTTGCCACGAAGATTTCCAACGTCGTAGCGACATTGAAGACATTAGGTTGTTTCAACTATATGTACAACCCCGGACTTGCGAAGACATTGGTAGACAAGCTGACGCCGACACTGCGGTATCGATACTACGACTACTCAAGCACACAGCCGCGTGAAGACCCCTGCCTCATCAAGATAGAAAAAATTTTCAAGAGTGAAGCTGAACTGTGCGGACCCTACGCACTGCCTGAACAAATGACAGTACAGTCTACAGCCGCACCACATAGGAAGATGCAGCGGGTCACCAACGTAACTGAGAAGACCAACGTACTGAAGTGCTTCGTGTACGAAGAAACAAGTCACACCAATGCAACAGAATGTGAAGAATTCAAGAAGATGGATGTCAACACAAGATGGGATACAGCGAAGTCCAAACGCCTCTGCTTCAGATGCCTGCGATATAGGAGCAAGACTCACAATTGCCGAACAAAGCCGTGTGGTTTCAACAACTGCAAATACACGCACCACAAGATGCTTCACTATGAGAAGAAAGCAGACAAGGCAGAGAAGACAGAAAAAGAAGAGGAAATAGAAGTGATCAACTCAGCATGGAAAATGAAGAAACAATCCTATCTGAAGATCCTGCCGGTCCAGGTGAAGGGACCGAAAGGAGCAGTGAACACCTTCGCATTAATGGACGACGGGTCGACAGTCACGCTCGTCGACGACAGCATCGTGACAAGCATCGGAGCAACAGGACCCATAGATCCGCTAAAAATCGAAACCATCAACGAACTAAAAACGGCGGAATCAACATCAAGAAGGGTGACTATCGGGCTAAAAGGGATCAACAATAGAGAAGAGCAAATTCAAGCAAGAACAGTGAAGAACAACAAGTCTCATCTCAAAGGGTTCCGCGAGAACTAGTGGAGGAGTGCTCACATCTATCTGACATCAAGGAACATCTATCGTACTCCAATGCAAAGTCGCAAGTCCTCATCGGTCAGGACAACTGGTATCTTCTGATCACCAAAGAAACATGAAAGGGCGATAAGAACCACCCGGTTGCATCTCTCACGCCGCTGGGGTAGGTTCTTCATGGAAGCCAAACGAAACCCTTCGGTCAGAAGATAGACTTCGTGTCACATATGACTGAAAACTCAGAAGATGACCTCGACGACCTAGTGAAGAAGTACTTTGAGACGGACGCATAAACCCGAAGAGACCGAAGACTGACCCAGAAGAAAAGGCGCTTCGAATACTGGAAAAGAAGACTGAGAAGATTGAAGAAACTAGATATCAGACCGGCCTTCTCTGGACGAAAGAAGACGTAGCGCTCCCCGATAACTACGACAACTCCTTGAAGAGACTCTTCAATATAGAAAAGAAGATCGACCGTGATCCAGCCCTGAAGAAAAGACATGTCGAACAAATGGACGCCCTTATAGAAAAAGGATACGCCGAGCTTGCGCCGCCTCAGAAGACACCACAGAAAACATGGTACAAAGGCCCCGACTTCCTATATCTGACGGAAGACTCCTGGCCTATAGAAACCGCAAGAACAACACCCGAAGAACCTTCCGACGAGGAGAAGACGCATCATCTGACCGATAGAAGAAGACTTAATTTAGCAGAGGGATTGCCTGATCCAACGAAATTCTCCAATTGGGACCGCCTCCGATATTCAACAGCACGTGCTCTGCAGTTCATCGAGCTGTGTAGAGCCCCTAGAGAGAAGGTCAACTACCGACGCACAAAGAAGAACAAGGAAGTGGATCCTACCTGGAAGAGAAACAAGCCAACTACAGCGAAACAACAGGCGCCTACAGCACTGAAGAAACCGCCACTCAAACTGATTCCAATCACAGCCGAGCTCCTCAAGAAAGCTGAAGAACTACTGATGCGGTCCTCGCAGGAAGAAACCTTAGCCGAAGACATAGATAATTTGAACAGCAGGAAGCCGATCGCCAAGGAAAGTCGCCTACACCAGCTCAGTGTCGAATCAGTAAACGGCTTACTCCGAATTCGAAGTCGTATCCGAGCGGTCGGAGACATGCAAGAGGACTTCAAGAACCCGTTAGTAGTCGACGGAGATCATCCCACCGTGAAACTTTGGATACAGGCTGTACACCGGCAATTCCATCACGCCGGCGTGGAGGCAACAGTCAAAGAATGTAGACAGCAATACTGGGTACTAAGACTGCGCCCTGTCACACGCGCAATTCTGCGAAGATGCCTCTTCTGCCGCATGAAGACTCAAATGCATTCAAGAACCGGGGACCTGCCAGCGTGTCGCTTAGCACATCATAAGCGACCCTTAAATTCACCGGAGTCGACTATTTCGGACCTCTCTCCGTGACCGTGGGACGGACTCGACAAAAAAGATATGTGACCATCTTCACATGTCTCACGACGCGAGCAATACACTTAGAAGTCGCCGGCTCGCTTAGCGCTGACGCTGCAGTAATAGCGATCAGACGAATGATCGCGCGACGAGGCTGCCTACTGAAATTTGGTCGGACAATGGCACCAATCTAAAGGCTGCCGACAAGGAACTTCGACAAGCAATCGATGCGGCGACTTCAGAAGAAGCAGCGAAGAGGACAATCTCCTGGCGCTACATTCCGCCTGGAGCTCCGTTCATGGGCGGCGCCAGGGAGCGAATGGTTCGCTCAGTTAAGACAGCCCTCGCAGCGACACTGCATGAGCGCCACCCCACCGAGGAAGTCCTCACTACTCTACTTGCCGAAGTAGAGTATACAGTAAACAACCGTCCGCTGACGCACGTCTCCGTCAGCGTCAGCGTCAGAAGATCCCGAGGCCCTCACTCCCAATCATTTTCTGCTGGGGGGTCCTGGACGTGTGCCACAGCCGGGCACATTCACCGAACAAGACACCATCTCCAGGTCCAGCTGGCGAGCTGCACAGAGGCTCGCAGACATCTTTTGGCTCCGCTGGGTGAAGGAGTATCTTCCCTAGCTCCAACACCAGCGGGAGCCCCACGGACGAGGCCAAGCAGTACAAGTAAACGACCTCGTGCAGATCGTCGACCCGAACCTGCCCCGCAACGTATGGATAAGAGGACGAGTCATCGCGGTGTATCCTGATCCAGACAACATCGTGCGGACGGTGGACGTGCAGACCAAGGGAGGTGTCCTGCGCCGGCCAGTAAGGAAGCTGGTGATCCTGCCCCTGACTACGGACGACGTGCCCGCACCGGAACTTAATGCGACACAGTCGCACGGCGGGAGTGATGTGCGAGACAAGTGAACAGTGAAAGTGTATAGTGATAACACGAACTGATAGGACAGTACATAATAGTATATAAGGTTTACGTTATCATTGTTTTATAGTATTAATTATACTTTACTGAGTAATTGATAGTATTAGATTGCCTATTTTGATTATGTTTTATATCTTGTTTTATATTTTTCTTGTATAGTATATTAAAGTAAGAAAACATAAGGAAAAACGTGAAAATTGTCGTATGGCTCTCACTACGGTAAAGTTTTGTCATAGTTAAGCTTACTGCGCCGACATCCACTTCGCGCTCATTGGCTAAAAGTCCTGTGATCTGATTGGCTGACCAATCACAGGGTATTGCTGTATTCTTCACCAACCCAGCACACAAATGTGCCCCGTACCGCACAAACAACTTTAAACAATTCGCGTAAGGTTGAACTTGCAATAATATGTGCTTGTAGCTTATAGAAACAGACAGAAATAGTGTTTGGGGACACTTTCGAGCGTTAATTCGAGACTGTGCATCTTGGGTTTTTTGTTTATCAATGATTGGATCACTTTAGGTACACTGTTGCCGCTCCGCCGCGCCGTCGCCGCGCGCCTACTGCGCCGCTGCGCCTCAGTCGTGAGTAATACCTACATACAGTGAGTTGGTTTGTTCGACTCAACGCCTCCAAGATGGGACGTAAAAACAAAATAAGGTTTATAGATATTTTGAACTGAACGAAAATAAAACATCTAATTGTTTAGTTCCAGAATGTGGAAAAATATAAATCCTTATGGATGGTAGAGATTAATGGATGACTTAAGTCGTCCATTATTCTCTACTCATTAAACTTGACCTTTTTTTAAATATTTTCCAGTATTTGACCTGTGAAGTGTATTGATATTGTAATTGTGTGTAATAGCGTTATATTAACCTGACTTTTAACACCTAACAGTCACTGTTTAAGTGTCCTTCAGGAGCTCCGCTCCCCGACGTTGTCGTTGTGATGTTGATGTAGTCGCCTGTGGTTGTTTATTGTCCGAGGGTTGCGTTGGCTTGTTTTCGGTATTGTTCCCTGTTTCAATGGGTAACTTTGGTAGTGGATAGTTTCGTTACGGGTCTCTTCATTATGTTGGATTTAGTTTTGAGTGTGACGACTCGTCCTAAGTTATCTGGTCCAGGATGCGTCTCTATAACTCGCCCTAATAACCATCGGGCTGGAGCCACTTGTTCTTCCTTTATAATAACGACGTCGTCCACTAAGCTGTAATGTTGTGTGATGGGGATTGCCATTTTCCTCGTAATTGTAACGTTTGTAGGTAATCTTTGGACCATTTCTTCCAAAATTCCTTATACATGTTTTCTGTCAAGCGCCATCGTACAGTTAACAGGCTGTTATCACCCTCTGACGTCATACGAGGTGCCAGTACCGGTCCACCGACTAAAAAGTGGCCTGGTGTCAAATAATCGATGTCGTCGAGGTCATTTGTTAGAGCGACTAGTGGCCTCGAGTTGAGGCAGGCTTCAATCTGTACTAGCTAAGTAGTAAACTCTTCCTACGTAAGCTTTTGTTCACCAAGAACTCGTTTCAGGTGGTGTTTCATACTCTTGACTGCAGCTTCCCACAATCCTCCCGCTGTTGGCCAAGATGGGGCGTTAAAGTGCAGGCGGCTTCAATGCCACTCTTGCAAGTACTGTTGATGAGGTCGTCGTTGACTAGTAGCTGCATCGCCTTCTGGCGTTCTTTGGCTAGTGCTCTTGCTGCTCCGACAAAGTTCGTTCCGTTGTCACCGTAGGTATGTTTTGGCTTCCCTCGTCATGCGCATAGCCGCTTCAATGCTGCGAGGAATGTTAAAGTGCTGAGATCTGACACCAGTTCGAGGTGGATAGCTTTTGTGCATAGACAAATGAAGATCGCGATGTAAGCTTTAACTGTTTTAACGCCGCGACCTTTGTTAGCCTTTATTTCAACGTGTCCCGTGAAATCCACGCCTGTGTGTAAGTCGACCATTTGCTGATTGCTGCGTTGCGTATTGTAGCGATGACAGGTGACACATTTGTTCAGTTGCTTCTTATTTATTATTTATTTAAACTTCTCGCACACAATTAAGTACAAAGGCGGACTTAATGCCTTAGGCATTCTCTACCAGTCAACCAAGGGTGGTGAAGATATAAGATGGCAGGTGCTCTGAGAGGAAACAAAAATAACGAAAAATATTAAAAGATAACTGTGCGGGACAAGTGAATAAACAATAAAGTGTATAGTGATAACACGAACTGATAGGACAGTACATAATAGTATATAAGGTTTACGTTATCATTGTTTTATAGTTAATTATACTTTACTGAGTAATTGATAGTATTAGATTGCCTATTTTGATTATGTTTTATATCTTGTTTTATATTTTTCTTGTAAAGTTTATTAGTTAAAGAAACTAAAAATATAAAATTATAGTACGTTACCATAAGAAAACATAAGGAAAAACGGAATAATTATCGCATGGTTCTCGTTACGGTAAAGTTTTGTCATAATTAATCTTACTGCGCCGACATCCACTTCGCGCTCATTGGTTAAAAGTCCTGCGATCTGATTGGCTGACCAATCACAGGGCCTACATTTTTCTGTATAAATTCCGTAGCCTTTTTGGGTGTCGACACAGTCGGCGGGCAATAGCAGTAAGAAGAACACTATGAAATAAAGAAGATCTACGAGGAAGCCTATTCTGACGGAATGGACTGAATATGAAAGGTCCGCTAGAAGTCTGCGTTCTTCCAACAATCTTCTTCTACTCTGTCCTTCTCATACTTCTCATACTTTGTAAGAATGAACAAAGTCAGAAGTATGAGAAGGACAGAGTAGAAGAAGAATGTTGGAAGAACGCAGACTTTTAGCGTGCGAAGAACATAGATATTGGAAGTGAGACATAAGATAAGAAGGAGGGGTGGGAGAGTTGAGAAGGGAGAAAAGAGTGGTCAAAGCGCGCAAGCTTCTTCTTTGGCGAATGGACATCCATTTGAGCTCAGACTTGTAGCTGGAAACATGGTCATATTTCCTTAGTTTGAATATGAACCGGATACCATTGTTGAGTAGTCTGTCGAGCTTCTTGATTGGTTTCATGCCGCCAAGTATCAAAGAACGCCAGAAGGCGATGCAGCTACTAGTCAACGACGACCTCATCAACAGTACTTGCGAGAGTGGCATTGAAGCCAGGCACTTTAACGCCCCATCTTGGCCAACAGCGGGAGAATTGTGGGAAGCTGCAGCCAAGAGTATGAAACACCATCTGAAACGAGTTCTTGGTGAACAAAAGCTTCCGTACGAAAAGTTTACTACTTAGGTAGTACAAATTGTAGCCTTTTTTTTTTTTTTGTTCCGGGGTGGAAAATCCTCATGGATGTCCTCCGCCCTGGGGTAGGCGGAGGGGTCTGTCAGACTCTTACTGACTAAAAACCACCCCGGTGTTCTACTCCCACACTTGCACCGGGGATCATGGGATCTAATGCGATTTCCACGATGCCCGGCTAGTGCCGGCCCGCCTCTGCGGGCCACCTCAGGTCTGGGGGGGGGGTGAGGTGTTTAAACCCCCCCCCGCGACGAATGAAAGGAGCGGCGCGAACACTACGCGCCGCCACCTCGGGTCCAGTGTGATGGGGGGCGGCGGACGTCCCTGGACCCATTTAGTTATTATGGTTATTAGGTTATGGATGGTTATTAGGGCGAGTTATGGAGACGCATCCTGGACCAGATATCTTAGGACGAGTCGTCACACTCAGAACTAAATCCAACATAATGAAGAGACCCATAACGAAACTATCCCGGTTACCCATTGAAACAGGGAACAATACCGAAAACGAGCCAACGCAACCCAACAATAAACAACCAGAGGCGACTTCATCAACATCACAACGACAACGTCGGGTGAACCCTAGACAAGAACGGAAGGGTGCTTCCAACTGTATCGTCCTCCAGTACCTAAGCACGTTACTAGTACTCATGGTTACGTCTGTGACACCGTCCATGCAACAGCTCGTCAATGTAACAACCCTAGACCCTACCCGTCTTGTATACTTTGACAAAGCCGCCGACTTACAGATAATACAAGACGAATTGAGACTGGTGGTGTACTACAACATGTCTGCTTATTGAAAAAGTACTTTTGCCGTTGAACAATACGTCCAGTAACTACACGGACTTTGTCAACGAAATATAGCGTACTTGACTATATCCACACAACTCGAACACGAACTAAATGAGCTCAAACACTACAACGAAGAACTACAATCTGACTATGGAAGACGCAGTAAGCGAGGTCTCATAAACGGAATTTGGAACGTTACCAACTCTCTAATTGGTGTACTTGATGACAAATTTGCCGAAATATACAACAACGACATCAAACTACTGCACAGCAATGAAGATCACTTGTTCAATCTGTACAAACAACATACATCAATAAGCGAAGGGGAATACAACCTCCTGAAGAGGAACGAGCAAGTAATGAACCGACAGTTCATCGTCATCAACAAAAGTCTCAGAGACTTGCTGCAACAACTGAAAACAGAACAAGACCAAGCAACTTTCCTAACTTTCCTTACTGCTACTGCACTTGCCGCAAACATGATGGTAGCAAACTTGCGGAGAATCCAAGACATGTTGATCAACCTAGTTACAGATCTTCGCCACGGCAAAGTGGACACTCACTTTCTGAAACCTGATGCATTCGAAAAACAGTTGAACATAATATCAGGACAAGTACCAAAAGGATTATCCCTACCGTGCTCAACCAAGTTCAATTGTATCCGGGAAATGTATAAACTAGCAAGTGTACAAGGAAAACTAACTGAAGATTTTATTATTTTCGAAGTAAAAATCCCTTTAGTAACAGTTGAACAATACGAACTAACCGAAGCCATTCCAATCCGCAACATAAAGGAAGCCTCCATGATTAACATAATACCAACAACTAAATACATAGCCGTTAACTTGAAAATGGACATGATGATAGCACTGGATCAACAACACCTTTCATCATGCACGCAAGTAGACACAAATCAGCTGCTGCTATGTAACCTTGACTTACCTATATATGGTATAAAAACAGCCACAAAAATGTGCGAAGCTGACATAGTAAACAATCGAGGAGTATCAAATTGCCGCACTGAGATATCAAGTTGCAGCAATGAATGGAAAAACTACACAGCAAGGGGGCTTGGTTGTTTACGTGTTGCGAGGAATGCACTGTGCGCATTTTCTGTCCAGCTGGAATTACGTCACAGACACTACAAAATACAGGCATCACCTTAGCGACAGGTTGCATGATGCGCGGCGATGAACATCTAATTCATTCGCACTACAACATGCAAAGCACAATGGATTTAGGAAATGAGCAAGAGATCTACGTACCAAAGATAAACCTAAACGAACTATTAAAAAGCAATAGTCAAATTACAAACATAACAAACATGGAAATTGAAACACACGAAGAGCAACTAAAGGGTCTTAAGAGAAAAATTGAGCTGGCTAAAGAACAACAGGACATTCAAATGGTTAATTCCGTGGAGGCGGAGCAACATCACTACGTCCTGTACGGCTGCATGATAACCTGTGCAACAATATTCAGCAGAGGCAGCGTGCTTTTATTTGAAAGTATACCCATATGGTATACTTTCAAATAAAAGCACGCTGCCGCTGTACATACTTTAGTCGTCCATGTATAGTTGATTGGAGAGAATAGCCGCCGCCAAAGGGTACTGCGCGCCGTCATCCTTGACCAATTGTTTTATGGTTCGCATTGCCAGAAAGAATGCGGACTTGGTGCCATATGTTACTGTAGTCAGTTGTAACTCTTGTAGCGGCTCGGTGACTGAATCCCTCCACACTATATTTTGCAAGTGTTGGGCTTTTTCTTGAATGCGTATTTGTCGGTAGAATTTCTCAATATCCGCTGTGTACACGTATTCAAACCCTCCATCGTAGAATCATAGCTTGTAAGTCTTGTTGTAAGTTAGGCCCGCATTCCATCAGTTGGTTTAGCCTGTGTCCCGTGCAAATGGTTGCTGGTGCATTGAAAACCACTCGGAGTTTGGTTGTCGTTAAGTCTGGTCTCGTGACTCCATGATGGGGCAGAAAACAGCTCGGTGTGTCCGGCTCTATGAACATTTTCATATGTTGTAGAGCTTTGTACTCGTCGATAAAAGCCTTGTAACTTGAAGCGAGGGTTTCGTCTCTAGCTAAACGTTTTTCCAACTGCTTGAATTGTGCGACTGCTCGAGGCTTCGCTCATCCCAAATTTTGTTCGAAGTTGGTCTTCATGGGGGCTCTAACTTCGTATAGTCCGTCTTCTAGTATTTTAGTTGTGTCCGCATACAGCCTCTCGCAGTACTCCTCCTCGACTCTTGTAGACTTGACGTCTGATGTTATCTCTTAAATTTCCCAAAAGCGAGAGATATCGTTATTGCCCACCACGACATGACAGTTGAACGTATTTGTGTTTCCAACTAATACCCAGCTGAGCTTAGTTTGTTTGCTATAGGTGCGTATACGTTTCCTCGAATGATGCTGTTCGTGACTATGTCGCCATATACTCTGGCATCAAGCACAATGTCAATCGGCCTTGATAAGTTAAAATGTGGGTCGGCCAGGTTAATATTTGCTATGTGAGGCCAATCTTGTTTTTCGAAGGAGTAATTAGGGAGATTGTTTAGTAGTTTAGCCATTACCAGTGCTGGTGTTGAAAACTCGTAATCTCCGTAAAGGGACTTACAGTCCAACTGAACGGTCCCGTTGCTCTGGCTGGCAAATGTTCCGATTCCCGACACAGTTGAGTTGATGTTGCGTCACGGAAGGCCAAGTCGTTGCACAGCAGATTCTGTTATAAGGTTCAGTTGGGAGCCTTGATCTAGAAGACATCTGAGCACGGTGTAGGTTCCATCTGCGGCCTTTACTTTAAGCTGTACTGTAGCTAGTAGAACTTCGTTAAAATTTCCTGACACATGATTCGTTTTCCGCTGCGAGTTGTTATTAGTCACATCGTCGGTCAGTTAACTTGACGAAAATGTCGCTTACGTAGTATCACGGGTTAAGTTATGTAGCGTGGTGTGGTGTGCGCTGTTGCACACCTTGCATCTTTTTTGCGAGTTGTATTTCTTTCCATTGTGTGATACATGCAGTTTCTGCAAATATTCAATTGCTCAATTGTCCTAATTTTTATGTCTGGCGTCATTTCTTGAAACGCTTTGCAGTAGAGCAAGATGTGGCTTGTTTTGCAAACAGGACAGTTTCTGTCGGAGCTTGTATGGTTTGCCTTGGGATAAGGTCTGTATCTGTTGTACGCATCCCTTTGTACTGTTGTCGTCTAGCTCCCTTTGTTTGGGGACGCGTCCGTATCTGTTTGTTTATTTGTTTGGTTTGCTTGTTTTCTTCACCACTGATTCCAGCACCGTGAACTTCCCTTCGATGAACTGGATGAATTCTTTGAAATCGGGAAGCCCTCTCGGACTTTTCGTCGCCTCCATGTAATCAGAGTAGGTCTGCGTGTCCAGTTTCCCGTCAAGATATGCACCAAAATCGGGTTCCATGTCGTCGTGTCGATACCCAGGTTGCGCAACGCGTGCACGGTTTCGAGACTGGTGTCGTGTAAGCGCTTTAATTCGTAAGCGTTTTGATGTTGAATCGTATGTTGACTCATCAAAACTTGCATTTGTTTGCTAAAGAGCAGCTGCAAGTTATTGTACCGATGGTGGAGGATTTCCCAGCAGGAGTCGTACTTGCTTTCAGAAACAGGCAAATGTTGCAAAAGGCGCTCTGCCTCCCCTTTTAGTTTCCCTTTCAGGTGTTGCATCTTCTGCCCCTTCGAGAGGGAAGGGTTGTTGTGGATAGTCGCAAGATATAGGTCGAGGAATGTCGGCCATTGTGTATGTACCAGAGAATGTTAGCATTTCGATCCTCGGTGCACTGTCCCGTTGTTTGACAGCGAGGTTGAGCTTGCGGTTAAGATCCCGCTTTGTGCACTCGTAAGTTTCTTCATACTGCGAGAACTCAAGCTCGTAGTTAACGTCGCTACCGATGAGAATGTTGTCAAGCTGCCAGTCTACTTCATCAATCACCCTCCACTGAGATTCGAGGATTTTGAGCTTTTCTTCTATATCCCATTTCCCAATAATGTCAGCAGTACACAAGTTGCTGGTGAAACGGGAGAAGGCTCTGAAGTTAATTGCTTGTTGAGTTTTGAGCTCATCCGATTTTGAAAGGACTCCATTGTTCTTGTTCCCCTCGTCTTGGTGACTCGCGGGTTCCGCAGTGCAGGTAGCCCATGTTTGCAGCTTATGTTGTATGCTTGAGTATTCCGCCTTAACCCTGTCATACACCTTTGTAGTGTAGCAAGTGTCAGTCCGGTCTATGGCGCCCTGTAGCACGCCATGTTTTTATCTCGAACTCGTCCCAGTGAGCCTGGAGGGTATCCCGTCTACGCCGGATGTATGTTATGGTTTTGCGGTCTGGGCTATCCTTTCCGAAGCTGAAACCAATGTACCTATTTTCCGTATGCCCTCTGCGATGATTCCCTGCCGCTTGAAAAGTTCTTGTTGTCTAGCGTCCATAGTTGTTATACGAGTATGTATGCGTATTGTTGATGGACGTTAGCCCTGTTGATTTCACTTGTTGTGTTGTTAGGATGTAGTTCCCGAACCACCAAATATTAATTTTCCTGTGGCGATCGCCGGGTCCGAAGGAATCTCTCTGTACAATATTGTGCGCCTTCCCAATCTAACTGGGGCGATCCGCTTGTGGAAGACCAGTCAAACCGATCCGCTATCGTAAGTAGAAACACTTCGTACCTGTGCGGCTTGCATGTCTGTTTGCTCCAGGAGTGGTGATCCGGCTCGAAGGACCAAAAATGTACGGGCAGCAGCTCCGCACACTGAGATGTAGTATGTAGGTGGACGAATCATACGGGATGTGTGCAGAAGAATAAAGTCACTGTTTTGTGTCCGTTAATGATTGACTGTTTAATAGGTAAAACATTAAAATATATAATACCTAAAGTAGGTGACTTGTGGCGGGCGTGATCACCTAGTCAGCGAATGTATATAAATCAGTGAATTAGCAACTGCTTGTTCAGGTAAAAACTAAAACAATTGTTTTCATGTGGCGATGCTCATACACTCTGAAAGGTAAGACTATAAAATAATTTTACTAACTAGTAGGTAGGTACATAATGTGTGTCTTTTATTGGATAAGTATTTCCTTTTATCTCCCGAAAAAAAAGATGTCTGGAGTAATAAATAAAGTGAATAGAGTAAAGGAAAGTGATTGACACGAGTGAAATAGAAAGTTATAGGCGGTTCATGAATCATGATACGGTAGGTACGCTTGTGTTAAAACCTCGGGGCATGTGTGTTTTGTTTTGTTAGTTTGTATAATTCAAAGTAATGACGTGGAATTTTATTATTAATAATAGTTGTTTATTGTATTGTGTGTTTGAATAATACTAGAAAAAATAAACTTGACCGTCTGTCTGTCACTAGGTAGTTAAAATTTTCCCAGATTAAGTATTTCTGCTGCTGCTATAACAACAAATACCAAAATTTAATAATAAAGCATTACGTACGTCTCAGTCGAGGCGCAAATATTTTTCGGTCGCAAATTTATAAGACCTATTTGTAATTCAAACATAAACATGGTTATTTAATTAAATCTACCAATCAAAATACAACACGCATTTTTATTGAACACGTCCTATTCAATTCAATAAGTATTTTATTTGTTTATATAAAAAAGTATATTTACAATCACAAAACTAAATGGAAACACAAAGTAGGCAAATGTAATTAAAATGCTAGAGGCGGGCAGCCCTATCGCATGATTACGTACCGCGCGGCTGTAGGCATTTATTTCAAACATACGGCCGAGTTACAATACTGAATAGATAATCCCATCAAAAATATAAATGTGAAATGAGAGCCAAGTTCAATATTATGATATATGCCTTGGTTGTTGACTTCAACGACAAAAGAAGTGAGATCTAAATGGGTGCCAAGTTCAATGGTCAGTCCTGAAATTTATTTAAAACAACATAAAATATTATTTCTTCTTATAACTTAGGATAATATATTGTAGCCTAAGGTCTGACTTGGCTAGTTCTCATATACTAATTATTATGTTCGATGGCTAGTTTCTACCAGCAAGCCAAATTTTCGGAATAATAAAATAAGAACCGATAAGTAACAGGTTTAGAACTTGCGATGGCTATAATATAATTTACAAAACGTTTATTAAAAAAACGTTTTGATCGGCGCGATATCAGCGCGGTGCGAGGGCGCGCGGCGGGCGGCCCAACACGCGCCTCAGGCCCTGCTAGTTCCACCTTAGGGCCTGTGCACACCACGTTTTTTAAACGCGCTGTTGACGCGCGTTTGTAGCGATACGCACGCGAGTCTGAGCAGACCTTCTGTAGGATAAAAGCGCGCCGTTGACGCACGTTTCTAAAACGCGCGTCAACGGCGCGTTTTTAAAATGTGGTGTGTACAGGCCCTTACCCGTTTAAAAATAACGATAAAAGTAACGTTAAGATACAATTAACGTTAATAAAAATTAACGATAAAATGTAGCATAGATAACGTTAAATCTATTACCGTTATTTTAATATTAACGGTACGCTGTCAAATAGAGATAACGTTATGAAAAATTTACCGATATTTAAAGCCCTGCTATCAACATCTACTAAGTACGTATTAAATTATGATAAGTAGTTGATTAATATATATACTTAAGTAGATACTGAATGTGCAACTGGCTTACCTACTTTTGTCGCCAAATATACGGAATTAGGTGCTTCGTTAAGAAACTTTTCAATTTCAGATGCTGTGAAAACCTCCGATTTTTCTGGTTGATGACCAGATAGACAGAGAGACCTCTTTTTAAAAATGCCACTAATTTAGGATAGGTGTCGATATGTGTGTCTTTTTTCATCTTTGTTGTTGCTTTTAGCATTGAATACTACTCCATAGAGTGCTTGATTTCTTGGTCTCGGATAATTCAATAACATAATTTTATTATGCCAGCAAAACGTTTTCTGAGAAAGTTTTGGCTGCTTTAGCTAGTCGCCACGTGTTAAACATATCGTACAAATACTTCTCGCGTGATTGTTGAGGGAGAAAGCTCATTTGCGCATTATTAACAGTTTCATTCAATTCTGTTGGCTTCAAATAAAATTCCTCGTCGCTAGAACCACTCATTTTAGGTTTTTCACTTGTTTTCATGTTTCTTGTTTTTAACCTAAGGTTTTAACAATATGACGTGAAAAGAAAATGGCGCGCGCAAAGCAAATAAAAAAACCAATAATAATATACTCCTGATCGCATTTCAGTCACGGAGACGGGCGGCCAATCCGCCGACCAGGGAGAGACCAGACGTACGACCGGGAAGCGCCTAACGGGCTTTACGTGCTTTCAGAAGGGCCTGTCACATCCCCAACTTTCAACTCTGGGCAGCAGCCTCGTTTTGAATTTCTCAGTAGCAACAGAAATTCCTGATAAAAAACTTAAAACCTTGCCTGACCTGGAAATCACACCCAGGACCACGCTCAGCACTTGCCCAACGGGGCAGTCCCGACCAATAACGTGCCTAGGACCCAATTTTTCTTTGGTGCGCGCTGGAACGTCAAATTCGGCCTCGTTTTTAGGGTTCCGTACCTCAAAAGGAATAAAAGAAACCTTCTAGGATCACTCGTGTGTCTGTATGTCTGTCTCGCGGGCTGTCTGTCTGTCTGACTGTCACAGCCGATTTGCTCCGGATCTACTGGACCTTGATTAAGATTAAGATGATTCAGTTGAGTGGTACACATATGAATTTCTGTGACCAAAACACGGACGTGTATCGTAAATAAATTAATTTTGAATATGAAGGTCACTTTTGGGGGAAAATAAGAAATTTAAAAAAAAATGCAAACTGTACCGTGTGAGAAAAATTAATGTGAAAAAAATAATGTTATTTAAGACAACAGATGAAACTTTTTCCATTATAAATGTGAAAGTGAGTTTGTTTGTTTGTTACACTTTCACGCTAAATGGCTGAACGAATTTGGATGAAATTTCGCACATTATATAGACCATGACCTGGATTAGGACATAGGATAGCTTTTATCAAAGCAGCGCAGCTAGTATCAAATAAAATATCAATATCAATATGGCGCTATTTGATCTATTATCAAGTGTCTTGACATTGTTGATAAAAGAAATCGGGTATGTGCTATATATACAGATATCATCATCATCATTTCAGCCGAAAGACGTCCACTGCTGGACATAGGCCTCCCCCAAGCACCGCCACTTCGACCGGTTTTGTGCTTCCCGCATCCAGCGGATTCCTGCGGCCTTCACAAGATCATCAGTCCACCTTGTAGGAGGCCTTCCAACGCTACGTCTTCCGGTACGCGGTCGCCATTCCAGAACCTTTCGGCCCCATCGGCCATCTGTTCTGCGAGTAATGTGCCCTGACCACTGCCACTTAAGTTTGGCAATTCTTCGGGCTATGTTGGTGACCTTGGTACGCCTACGGATCTTTTCATTTCTGATTCGATCACGTAGGGAAACTCCAAGCATAGCCCTCACTATTGCCCTTTGAGTGACTTTTAGCTTTTTTATAAGGCCCATTGTAAGCGACCACGTTTCAGTGCCATAGGTCATCACTGGCAACACGCACTGGTCAAAGACTTTCGTCTTGAGACACTGTGGTATGTGGGACGAGAAGATATTGCGTAGCTTACCGAACGCTGCCCATCCGAGTCGGATTCGACGATTGACCTCTTTCTCGAAGTTGGACCTACCTAACTGGACAGTTTGTCCTAGATAAACATACTCGTCCACAACTTCGAGCGTAGCGTCTCCGATTTTCATGAGAGTGGGTGTAACATGGGCATTTGACATGATCTTTGTCTTGTCCATGTTCATTTTAAGACCCACTCTTTCGGAAGCTCTACTGAGGTCATCGAGCATTGTACTGAGGTCCTCCATAGTCTCAGCCATGACAACTATATCGTCGGCAAACCGAAGGTGATTGATGTACTCGCCATTGATGTTGATGCCTGGCCCTTTCCAGTCCAGAACCTTGAAGACATCTTCCAGTGCAGCGGTGAACAGTTTCGGAGAAATAACGTCTCCCTGTCTCACACCTCGCTGCAGAAGCATAGGTTTCGAGGTCTGGTCCTGGAGTCGGACTGACATAGTGGCGTTTTCGTACAGACACTTAAGCACCTCGATGTACCGATAGTCGATCTTACCGTTCGCACCGTTGAAGTGACTGCAGTACAGCCCATGTCTCGATCGAATCGAAGGCTTTTTCGTAGTCCACAAACGCAGGCAGGTTATACTCCTCGGTCTTTTGTATAACCTGCCGCAGCGTATGTATGTGGTCTACAGTGCTAAAGCCTTTACAGAATCTGGCTTGTTCGGGAGGCTGGAAGTCGTCAAACCTGCGCGCGAGACAGTTCGTGATGACTCTTGTAAACAGCTTGTAGGCATGGCTCAGAAGTGAGATGGGCCTATAATTCTTAGGTTGTCGCCCTTCTTAAAGAACAGTATCACCACACCTCTGTTCCATGCCTGTGGCGTTTTGCCCTCGAGTATGACGGTACCAAATAGCATCTGGAGGGCCTTGAGAACGGGTTTTCCACCGGCCCTCAGAAGTTCAGCCGTAATTCCGTCATCACCCGGCGCCTTGTTGTTTTTGAGCTGCTTCAGAGCCATCCTAATCTCGTACAAGCTGACGTCCGGGATGTCTTCGGTGTAGTGTCGGGCCAATCTAGCTCTTGGGTCGTTTGCCAGATTCATACCAGGGTTGCCTGTTGACGTGTATAACTGTCCATAGAAACTCTCGATCTCTCTCAACAGCTCATGTTTGGCGGTTACGATCCTGCCATCATTGGTCTTCAGTTTCACAAGCTGGCTCTGCCCAATAGACAGATCTCTTGTAAAGACCTTGGAGCCTTTATTCCGCTCTATCGCGTCCTTAATGCGCTCTGTATTAAAGCGGCGAAGGTCGCTTTTTAAGGACTTAGAGATCCGTCTATTGAGCTGGCGGTACTTGAGCGCATCAACTGAAGACTGCAGGATCATCTCGCGCCTCTCCTCCATGAGCCGTATAGTAGGATCAGAGAGCTTCTTGTTTCTATTTGTACGACGGGTCTTGAAGATCTTAGACCCGACCGTATGGACAGTTTCCACGAACCCATCGTTATAATCGTCCACGGAGCTCCCTAGGCACTCGAAACGATTCTGAAGTTCGAGCTGAAAGCTCTCGGGGTTTTGGACTTGGATCGGTGCTGGGCGGAGCGTAGACTTCATCAGTCGAGATCTTTCCAGCTTGATATTTAAATTCAATGTGCCTCTTACCATTTGGTGATCACTTCCGGTTTTCACCGCGTTGATCACAGAGACATCATTGAATACTTGCTTCTTCGTCGACATAATGAAGTCAATCTCATTTTTTGTTGCACCATCAGGGCTCTGTCCCACCCGCAGCTCATCACCGTTTCGTTTGCCCAGTTTCGCGTTGAAGTCCCCCATAACAACGGTGAAGTGAGTTTTAGAGCCATGCATGGCTCTGGAAATATCCTCATACATGGTCTCCACTTCATCGTCGGGGTGTGACGAGGTCGGGGCGTAAACCTGTACGACCTTCAGCGAATATCTTTTGGATATTCTGAGTATAAGGTACGCCACCCTTGTCGACACACTCTCGATCTTCACCACGTTGCTCACAAGGGGCTTGTGGACGATAAACCCGACACCACCTTGGGACTGTTGGTCGCCCTCCCGGAAATAGAGCAAGTTCCCGGATTTGAGGATTATCGAGTCCTCCCCCTCTCTTCGGACTTCAGATAACCCTACTATACCCCATCGTAACCTGTTCAATTCTTCCTCGAGTTCGATGATCTTCTCGTCGGTCCGGAGTGTACGCGTGTTATATGTTGCCAGGTCTAGTTTTCGGCGGTTTAGCCGTATTTTTTTAGTGCTTGTCATTGGGGGGGGGGGGGGGGGGGTGCCACAATCGCCACGCTTGGCAGGCGGTGTTAATATGCATAGAGAACGCTGCTGCCCCTTCTCTAGTTAGTCCCTTAGTCGCCTTTTACGACACCCACGGGAAGAAATGGGATGGTACTATTCTTTACGTCCGGCACCACACGGACAATACACAGATATGACCAAAACATTTTATTTTGTGGATCATAAAATTTTACTAGAAAAATTATGTTGCTATGGCATTAGAGGGAATATTCTAAAACTCATACAATCTTACCTAAGCAATAAGTTCCAATGCACAGAACTCACCAGAATCTGTCCAGTTACTAAGCTAGAAACAACATATACCTCTAAAGCAAGGCAAATTAATTATGGCGTGCCTCAAGGTAGTGTTTTGGGACCCCTACTATTCCTAATATATATTAATGACCTACCGAAAATTACAGGGCACGAAATGGTACTTTTTGCTGATGACAGCACGGTTATAATAAAATGCAATAATCCAGACAATTATCAACTTGACATTAATAATACTCTCTCTAAAATAATGAATTGGCTAAATTAGAATAATCTAGTAATTAATCTAAATAAAACAAAAATTATGCACTTCCACCAACGGCTTGAAAATGTGCCAGTTAAGAGGACGGTAAATGCCAGCGACCTTGAGCGAGTGGGAGGAGCTTGCGTCACCCCCCGCGACCCCGCAACCGTTCGCACGTAACGTAGGGTAACCATACGTTTCAGATTGTGTGGACTGTCCGGCCTGATTTTTTATCTCCATCCAATTTTTTTTATGTAGTGTTCATAAACAAGGTAATATTCTGATAATAAAATAAGATTGTAATATATTATATTATTTTAATAGTTTGCATTGCATAAGTTGGTTTAAACAGGGTGTAATTTTAAACACCGTCAACCTCTCTCGTCATTGTACTCATCATTATAAACAACTTTTACTATATTGGACACAACATGAAATAACTTGGACTAAACATGAAATCCCGAAAAAAAAATCAGCTGTTCCCTACATTTTGCGAATTAAGCGAACATAAATGTAGGGAACAGCAGATTTTTTTTTCGCGATTTTACGAGGCACGGCTGAATCTCGGTACGTAAAGATGCTCACCCATCCACGGAACAACCGCGGCAAGAATAGCTTAACCTAATTGATCGGCCCGTGCGGCTGTGATGCGACTAACGAGCTCTTTAGCTATGGAAACAATATAAAATTAAATGAAAAGCCAAAAATCTAAATAAATAAATTTAATTCCAAAATAAAACAATTAATTTCTTTAGTGATAGATGAGAAAATATGAGATGTGCAGGCAAGATTTAGAGAGGGAATGGGCTCTATGGATCAGGGGGCCGATTCTACTAATTTGCAAAGTTATACGCTCTGTACCGTCTCATCAATGGTTCGGTTTCGTTCGGCTCTCGTTCGTCCCCATAAATCTATTCTACAATTTTTATGACAATAACTGAAACTGTAACTGACTGTAACCAAGTCGAACCCCAACTCAATCACTACGGGAATGAATGGCAATGAATGAGTGTTACCTATAGTTCAATTAGTAAGTTTATAATATTACTATAACAAAAATGGTTAAATAACAAATAAAGTTTATACGAATAATAAACCCATTAAAACTTATTTTCCGTTATATTTACCACGAAAAGTAAATGATTTTTTCCATATATTTTAATAATTGTAAATTAGCAGATTTTCTTGAAGGAAACAGTCTGGGCGGTTCGGTTTGCGTAAAACGAAACGGATTTTAAATGTCGGATAGAGTTACTTTACTATCAAATAAACAGCGGGAATGGAATAGTATACTAACTACTATACTACATAGCATGATGGCCATGCCAATAGTCGCTGATCACTGTTGCATGTCATTGAAACAAAGAAATAATTTTAGGATCAGTAGGTATTACGGTATGATATGTGATGTGATAAGTATTCAATGATTTTCGTATAATATTAGTCCTAACATCAAATATATTAATATTCCGGTGCGTACCTAGGTAGGTACCTACGTATGCCTACAATAGCAAAAAGAATCATACGTTGTTCATAAGTAAAATATGAAAACGCTTGAAAACCCTGATTAAGTTGAGGTTCAATTGCCATTTTAGAACAATGTTGTTAGTAGAATCGCCCCCCAGAGTAAGTTAGTATATTTGGAGAGTCAGGTTACAAGGGATGGAAAGATTGATGAAGATGTGGAAAGGAGAGTAAATGCGGGAAATAAAGTGAATGGTACTATACATGCGATTGTAACCAACTAGTCGATGCCTAAAAAGGCTCGACTGGCTGTTCATAATGGTGTGCTGGTGTCTAAGCTTACGCATGGAAGTGAATGAATTTTGAGTGTGGCAAAAGAAGCATAAAAGTAGAATAAGGGCCGATTTTTCAATCGCCAGATAACTTTTATGTGAAGAATATGTTTGACGTTTTGACAGCTTTTGTATAGAAAATATGTCAAAGCGCCATATTTATTCCTCGGATAGAAGTTAACTGATGATTGAAAAATCGGCCCTAAATGCTGTGGAAATGCCTCCTTGCGAAGCATGTGTGACGTGACTATAAATGATAGGCTGAAAAATTATGTGATAAGGCAACGGTGTGGTTTAAAAGAAGCGTGCTGCTGGCTTTCTATAGTTTTTGCCTTCCCCTTGGGAAGAAGGCGTGAATTTGTTTGTACTAATTTTTTTTTTTTACATTTCGTAGAAATGTAGTCATTTTTCGAAATATTCCTCTTGTCGAGTGTCTTGATCTTCCTGTTTCTCTGTCTCTTCTTTGTCTGTATTTTGCCTTTAACCAAAACCATTGATTCCATTCCAGTTGATGGTCCTGGAACTATAAAAAAAAAACCTGTGAATCTACATTGTATATAATAAATAACGAACCATTGTCAGTTCTTTCACTATTTTCGTCATTATTTATTTCCGTCGGGTCGCAAAAACCAAAATATTAAAACAATCTTATTAATGAGCTGCACCTGTTTATTTAAACTAGACAAGTTTCTAACCTAATATAACGGGATTGTCCCCATAAAACCATAAGAAATGGTATGCCTAGAATCTACAATTTAATACTCACTTTGTCTCCGCTTTTTCATGTTGGGAATCATTGTCAGTTCTTTCATTATTTTTATCATTATTTACTTCCGTCGGGTCGCAACAACTAAAATAGTAAAACATAATCTTAATAATGTACTACACCTGTTTTTTCTTTAAGCTAGGTAAGTTTCAAACCTGCTGTAACGGGATTGTCCTCAAAAAACCATAATAAATGGTAGTCTACAATTTATTAGGGAGGTACTTACTGGCTCTCCGCATTTTCGCTTCGAGAAGCTGTATTATTTACTATCCTCCTAAAAAAAAAAAAAAAAAAAATTTATACGGATCTAAAATTATGTTTGAACTTACTCGTAAATAATGGATATACTCGCGCACAAATTATTATCAAAATAACATTTAGCTAACCTCATTATATTATAATAATATATGAGAAACTTACCTCAGTATCCTGTTTCTTTCATGTATACGTCATTTCTCTTTCAGAACTTTAGTTGTTCTACCCATATTGTCGAAAAAATACGTAAGTACAGCGGTCGCGCAAAGTGTCAGCGTCTACCCGTGACAGTGGTCAGCGGTACACTGCCGCCCGTCGCCCGCGCAGAGCGCCGCATGCCGTTCCGTTCGATTTTATAGGGAATATTTATTTTTATTAATAAAAGTATGAATATTTGAAAAAATTCACAGATAGAATTATAGATAACAAAATAGTCTATTCATACAAAAAAAAACCATGAAAATATCTTTAGTAGTTTGGAAGTAATTTCGATTTTTATATTTGGATAGACCTTACTTCCTGAATTTATTTCATAAAGTATTTTACTACAATACTAAAATATTCACAGATATAATTGATGTCTATGCGGTCTAGTTTAACATACATTTTTTGCGTAATTTACTTGCATTCATTGAAGGCGTAATAACAGATTTAAAAGTCACTAAAATCATATATCTGCACCTTAAGAGCGCACGTTCAATTTAGCGCAAGTCAAAATCTGCGCGATCTATCAAATGGCACACACTGCAACACACTACAATGGTTTCTCAGTATGCGTGAGCGCTTAACCGTTTGCACGAATCATTTTGATACTATTATTTATTTATGATTTAATTTTTTTTTCCAATTGTTGAAATAAATTTTAACAAGCGAAGTTGAAGAAGAAGAAGTAACAAGTAAGTATTTAATTTTAAAATCGCACATATCTGATTGGCATTGAGCGACTTTTTCTTGGGTCGATCATCTCTGGCAACCAAGGGTGGATCCAGGATTTATTTCTGCCCCTGTGCCCCACAAGGGGCAAACGGGCAAAAATAATCATATCTGTTAAAAATAAACTTACAGTGTTTATATAAAGATTTATTAAAATATGAAAACAATAAAAAATACATGATTAATACAGGCAGTTTTATTTTGTTTCCTGCTAAAGATGTCCTAAAGTTCATTAAAGCCAGTCCATTCAAATGCTTTTCTGTCATCCTTTTTTTTTTTTTAGGGTGGGAAATCATCAAATAACTTCTCCCGCTCTGGGCGGAGCGGGAGGGTGTGTCAGACTCTTACTGACTAAAACCCACCCGTATTCCTTCCTGTTGCCTGTGTTGCGGGGGCCTCGGTGACCCATAAGTACCTTCCCGCGACCCCGGCAGGCATCGGCCCTAGTGGGCCCCTACTTTTGTGCTGACGACATCTCTTTGAGGCGCGCGTGGAATACGACGCGCCGTCGACCCGGGCCTGGTCCTTACCGGACGGTGAGCTACCCATTGCTCACCGTCCGCAAGCCCGCGCCTACGGTGGCCGGAAATCCGCCCGGGATTCCCGACGCCCTGGGCGTCTCCTGCGGCGGCTAGGGGCGAGAGGGCGCGAAACTTGCCTTTCCCTCAACCGTCCCGCCTCCTCCTTTGCGAGCATTACTGCTTCGCAGAAGGAGGTGACGGCTGCCCATGCCCTCTCGCTCCGTACCATGGCCTGAACCAGGGCCGGACGCGAGAGGTCTCTGCCGCCGATCGCCTCCACGAGGACACGGCGGTGCTCTGCCCAAGCCGGGCAGACCTCCACCGTATGCTCCACCGTGTCCTCCTGTCATCCTGCTGCGAAGATATGACTTGAATTGGCGTAAGGTGGAGAAAGATTACTCGGCAGTGCTAGTAGTCATTACGGTTGTCGCAACCCAGTCCTGCGCACGCCACGATTGTGGCGATAAGTCCCCTCTTTGAGGAGTGGCTAGAGAGGCGTCACGGCGTCTTCACCTTCCGCCTGACGCAGGTCCTCACCGGACACGGCAGCTTCGGGAGGTTCCTGTGTCGTATAAGGCGGGAGGAAACGTCCGGGTGTCACCACTGTGTGGATCGCCCGGAGGACACGGTGGAGCATACGGTGGAGGTCTACCCGGCTTGGGCAGAGCACCGACGTGTCCTCGTGGAGGCGATCGGCGGCAGAGATCTCTCGCGTCCGGCCCTGGTTCAGGCCATGGTACGGAGCGAGAGGGCATAAGCAGCCGTCACCTCCTTCTGCGAAGCAGTAATGCTTGCGAAGGAAGAGGCGGGACGGTTGAGGGAAGTGCATGTTTCGCGCCCTCTCGCCCCTAGCCGCCGCAGGAGACGCCCTGGGCGTCAGGAATCCCGGGCGGATTTCCGGCCACCAATTTCCAATTCCGTTTTTTTTTTTTTGATGGGAAATCATCAAATAAATTCTCCCGCTCTGGGTGGAGCGGGAGGGTGTGTCACAATCTTACTGACTAAAACCCACCAGTGTTCCTTCCGTTGCCTGTGTTGCGAGGACCTCGGTGACCCATTAGTACCTTCCCGCGACCCCGGCAGGCATCGGCCCTAGTGGGCCCCTACATTTGTGCTGATGACATCTCTTTGAGGCGCGCGTGGAATATAACGCGCCATCGACCTGGGCCTGGTCCTTACCGGACGGTGAGCTACCCATTACTCACCGTCCGCAAAACCGCGCCTACGGTGGCCGGAAATACGCCGGGATTCCCGACGCCCAGGGCGTCTCCTGCGGCGACTAGGGGCGAGAGGGCGCGAAATTTGCCTTTTCCTCAACCGTCCCGCCTCCTCCTTCGCGAGCATTACTGCTTCGCAGAAGGAGGTGATGGCCTGAACCAGGGCCGTCCAATTCCGTCTGTAACATAAATTTGTTACTATTAAAATAATGTCGTTCATCAAAAAAATATAGGCCACCAATAACCATGAAAACGATACCCATGATAAAAAATTTGAACATTTTCGCAGCCGTTATCTTAGATTTACATTTTGAACTCACTATCGGCTTTAGCACCTTCGAAAACTATGGAAACGATACCCATGACGAATAATGTGAATATTTTCGCTGCCGCCATCTTAGATTTTCATGTTGAACTCACTATCGGCTTTAGCACCTTCGAAAACTATGAAAACGATGCCAATGATGAATAATATGAATATTTTCACAGCCGCCATCTTAGATTTTCATGTTGAACTCACTATCGGCTTTAGCACCTTCGAAAACTATGAAAACGATACCCATGACGAAAAATGTGAATATTTTCGATGCCGCCAACTTGGATTTTCATGTTGAACTCACTATCGGCTTTAGCACCATCGAAAACTATGAAAACGATACCCATGACGAATAATGTGAATATTTTCGCTGCCGCCATCTTAGATTTTCATGTTGAACTCACTATCGGCTTTAGCACCTTCGAAAACTATGAAAACGATACCCATGACGAATAATGTGAATATTTTCGCTGCCGCCATCTTGGATTTTCATGTTGAACTCACTATCGGCTTTAGCACCTTCGAAAACTATGAAAACGATACCCATGACGAACAATGTGAATATTTTCGCAGCCGCCATCTTGGATTTTCATGTTGAACTCACTATCGGCTTTAGCACCTTCGAAAACTATGAAAACGATACCCATGATGAAAAATGTGAATATTTTCGATGCCGCCAACTTGGATTTTCATGTTGAACTCACTATCGGCTTTAGCACCATCGAAAACTATGAAAACGATACCCATGACGAAAAATGAGAATATTTTCGCTGCCGCCATCTTGGATTTTCATTTTGAACTCACTATCGACTTTAGCACCTTCGAAAACTATGAAAACGATACCCATGACGAATAATGTGAATATTTTCGCTGCCGCCATCTTAGATTTTCATGTTGAACTCACTATCGGCTTTAGCACCTTCGAAAACTATGAAAACGATACCCATGACGAATAATGTGAATATTTTTGCTGCCGCCATCTTGGATTTTCATGTTGAACTCACTATCGGCTTTAGCACCTTCGAAAACTATGAAAACGATACCCATGACGAACAATGTGAATATTTTCGCAGCCGCCATCTTGGATTTTCATGTTGAACTCACTATCGGCTTTAGCACCTTCGAAAACTATGAAAACGATACCCATGACGAATAATGTGAATATTTTCGCAGCCACCATCTTGGATTTTCATTTTGATAAATTAAATGATAATAAAATCAAATTTTCCAAATTAAATCTTCAATTAATCCTACGACAGCATGTCGGCAGTGCATGTCGGTGACATGAACCCATAAGTTATTCCCCTACCAAAAATTGCTCATAGCGCCTAAAGAAGTTTTTACTTCAGAAAATACTTACCAGAGTACTTACGATCTCACTATAAAATATTATCGGTCATCAAAAATAAAATATTTTACTTTCCAAAGTATTAAGATTTGACGATCACACTATAAACCTGCACTACCCTTGATACGCACGGCAAAGGTCAACAAGGGTCAGGCAGAGCGCTCAGCGACGTGTCCTCTCTCTGGAAGAGCTCGCGGCCGACTGATTTGAATCGTTTTTTTTATTTTTATTTATGGAATCTCGTAGTTGACCTTGAGAGGTCGTGACTACTTAACCGGACTTTCCTGTGGCTGCCTTAAGCGAACTCAAAGCCTCCATCCAGGGGCGAATTTCTTATAATACTAAGCAACTGCACGCTAAGGGCACCCCCTGTGGGGTACGGACCTCGGCTTAGGGCGTCGCTGGGGGGAGGACAGCAAGATGGGACAGGCTGGATCTGATCAGAATTATTATTAATCGGGGAATTTAAAACTACAGGCTCAGCTGCGGCGCGGGCTGGCGCTTCGTCGAGCAAGGGTCGGGGGGACAATTACGCCGGGCTTACGCGAGGGACCTCGGCGGCGAGGTCGGAACGTAGGTCGGTGTGTTTTGTGCACTGTACTCGTGGCCCTACTGCTTTCCTGGAGGAGGGTAATGGGGTCATCGGGGTCGGTGAGAGTATGCCTTGGACGGCGAATAGAGCTAATGGTGGAGGGAGTTAAGGATGCTCATCCTGTAGATATATGCTTCGTCAGCCCAAATAGAGCATAGCAACAAGTTGAAGGGATCTGACTCAGCACTTACTTTACACATGTATAAAATATTGCAAAATGCAATCGAATGTTCTAGAATAAATTATGCTGATGCACTAACTTACTTCCTGCGCAATATGTTATATGACGCCCTTAGTTTCCACTAACTTTAGAAATAATATTTTATTTTTAAGAGGATTCTGTTCTCAGACTTCGCGCTGTAAACACTGTAATTCGGTTCTTTTATTAAATAAATCTATTTTTTATTAAAACCGTTTATCCATTCCTTGACTAGGGCCTATAACTGGCGGCCTGCACAACCAGAGGGTTGCGGTGGGTGGCGGCGGAGTCTAAGAAACGCTTCGTGATGCGCTTCATGAACTGTTTGATGGTAGGGATTTTAAGATCGAGATGGAGGATCTCGTTTCGGACGAACCAGGGGGCTCCCATTGCCGTTCGGAGGAAACGGTTTTGGAGGCACTGCATCCTGTGGATGTAGTGGGGCTTAGCATGTGCGATATGTCATAATGGGACGGATGCACGCTGTGTAAATACGCAATTTGCCCTTAAGGGACAATTTGCTGCGCGCATTTAGGACGGAGTGTAGTCTACCGAGAGCGAAAGCGGTACGCGAACGCACCTGCTGCACTGAGAACGAGAGATGGTGGTCAAGGGTCACGCCTACGTATTTGGCTCGTTTCTCCCAAGGGATAGGCTTGCCGAACATGGTGAGCGGTCGGGAGGGGGTGAGGTTTCTACGCGGTTTGGTGAAAAGAACCGCCTGACTTTTGTCGGGATTGACTTCGATTCTCCACTTTCTAAACCAAGCGCCAAGCTTGTTGACTTCGGTCTGGAGAGTGCGAGATATATGGTCGTGGACAAACCCGGTGTAGTAGATGGCCGTGTCGTCTGCGAACAGAGCCAACTGCGCCTTTCTACTTTTCGAGATGTCGCTGGTGAAGAGAGTGAAAATAAGAGGGGCTAGTACAGAGCCCTGAGGGACGCCTACACGGATAGATGAGGGGAGGATAGCGCTCCTTCGATGCGATAGCGGAAGGTGCGGTTTGACAAGAAGTCTCGTAAGATGAGCACGAGACGATCGGGCACACCAAGTTTGAAGAGTTTATATAATAAGCCGTTGTGCCAGACCTTGTCGAACGCTTTCGCTATGTCGAAGAATACAGCACCGGTCGTAAGACCACGTTGAAATCCGTAGCTTATGTGTTCTACGATGCGGTGAACCTGTTGGACGGAGCTTTAAAATAAGCCTCTCATAGACTTTGCCGAAGACATTGAGCAGACTGATGGGCCGGTAGCTGGTGGGCTCCGTTTGCGGCTTACCTGGCTTCGGTATGCCGATGACGGTGGCCTTCTTCCATTCTTGTGGAAAGATGTTATTGCTCAGGGCTCCATTGAAGATGGTGGCCATGAGCATTATGAGGTGAGCGAGGAGCAGTTGGAGCACCCTATTGGTGATTCCGTCTGAGCCGGGGGCTTTGCGAGGTTTTAGACCCTTGATGATATCATGCACTTCGTCTGGAGTGACGGGAGGCAGAGGATAATCAGGGTCTTCAACGGGTGGGAGTGTGGCTCTACGTTCGACTTCCGCGTCTACCTGGAACAGGTGAGCTTGGTCTACTGGTTGAGAGCTAGGTGAGCATTGAGCCTCAAGACTATCGGCTAGGCATTCCGCCTTGTCGACGTCATCGAAAGCGATGGTCTTGTCGGAGCGCACCAGGGGGGGCATTGAGACGACTTCTTCGGATTTGAGTTTCCTCTGAAGGTCCCAGAAAGCTAAGTGGGTGGGCTCTAACTCGCTCAGTATCTTGTCTCAGCCGGCGTCACGCAGCTCCGATAGGCGTGTCTTTACAGATCTCTGTAAATAGCGCATATGGACTTTGTTCGCGTGGCAGGGAAAGTTGCTGTACGCACGGACAGCCGCGTTCTTCTCATTCAACAGTTCGTGCACATCGTCCGGGAGCTTCCAGCGATGGTTGTCCATCGCCGGAACCTCCCTTGAACAGTCGTTCAGGACTGATTGTACGTGTACCGTGAATGAGTCGATCGCGGCTGTCGTGTCAGCGATAGAGTCGAAGTGGTCGGGAATGGAGTCTAGTCTGGGACCTAACGTGGTGGATGGTGGATTTCAGGCAGTCGCTTACTTTCCTCCAATCTGTAACTAACTTGGTGAGAGGGGGTCTGTCAGGGTCGTGGAGACCTAGGTGCGGCCAGCTTTACGACAACTGGACGGTGGTCAGAGGACAGATCGTCGCGCGCATCTATAGAGTCCAACCGTAGGTTGATACTCTTCAAAAGCGCTATGTCAAGTACGTCAGGGGTATGGTTAGGGTCGTGGGGAAAGTGAGTGAGAGTCATCGGGGCGATGATGTCGAAGTTGAGGATGGGACATAGGTCAAACAGGTGTTTGCCTCTGGTGGAGATCCTGGTGCTGTTCCAGGCATGATGTTTGGCGTTGAGATCACCCGCTATGATAACGGAGTCACTCAGGCCAAGTAAAATGGAAAGGTCGTCAGAGAGGGGGGGAAGCCTAACTCTGATGTGGCAACGGGGGGAATATAGGCCGAAACTATGGTGATCGGTTGGTGGCCAGTCATGCCTAACTTACATACGGACACTTCTAAACGTGAGAGAAGGGGCGGGTCCATTGGGATGCAGTGCAGGGACGTTCTATAATAGATTAAGGTGCCGCCCTTGTGACATCTAGTCTTGTCATTGCGAACTATGCGATTTGAATCGATTCGCACGCAGAGTTTTATAGTAGTTTCAAAATATTTATAGAAAAATAATAGAGATAATTTAGTTACAATTTTAAAGTGTATATTATAAAGAAGAAGTTCTTCTATTATAGTAAATATTAATTATATTCAATTACGTAAGATATATTGGTAAACATAATCATTTTCTAGACTGTAATTTCAGAAAAAAATCACATTGTTTGGATTTTAATTTCATAAGTATGTAGTCGAAAACAAAAACTCTGTTTCCTAAGGATCTTTGCAGTTAATTAATTTTTTATTTTTTTTGCGAAATTTGTTAGGCATTTAAGATATTTTTAGCTTCGAAATTGACACTGAAAGTGAAATCAAGAAAACCCCTGTTCAGTTATCTTGGCATTCCCAAACACTTTATTAATCGAAAAAAGTGTCTAACTAACAAACTAGACAACAATATTTGCTAAAATTACCAGTAATTGGTATGTTTGTAAGATAAGTAGTCGTTGGACAATCTGGTTTGAAAAATCACGTTTTTGAGCCAAACAGCGCTCGGACCGCGTGTACGCTCTTAATGTCAGCTACAATAATTCTAGAATAGAAGCCAGCATTGTAAAATTCTTGGGTGTTACAATAGATAGCAAGATAACTTGGAAACCACATCTAAAAGAAGTATGCAAGCGATTAAGCAAGTCAGCTTACCTTCTATTTCAACTTTCAAAAAAGTAAACAGACACTCTTAACGGCTTATCATGGTTTGGTGTTCACAGTTTTACGGTATGGTATTATTTTTTGGGGACAGTCTACAAATCGAGAACTTGTGTTTAAGGTGCAAAAGAGATGTATACGGGCAATGTTTGGGTTAAAAAAGATTGACAGTTAAATTCCTTATTTTAAAAATACAATATTTTACCCCTCCCAGCTCTTTACATTTTTGAAACTGCATTGTTTGTAAAAAAAGAATCCCCATTTATTAAAAAAATTGGCTGCAGTAAAGAAAATACCCATTCGTACACAATACCTCAACACAATATGCAATGTGAAATGTAAAACCGCATTATTGAAAAAAGTTTTTTGGGTATTGCTCCCTAAGTCTATAACAAATTACCAGATGTAATTAAATGTATGCCAGTACAAAAGTTTAGAACTGCCTTACACCAGCTGCTACATAATAGTAGATTATTAACCAAGGGGATAAAGCAGTGTCTTCTGTCGCGGGTGACAATTTAAATCGCGAGCGTAACGAAGGACTCGAGGTTTACTCCCGAGCGTAGCGAGGGTGTTAAAAACTTAAATCACCAGCGAAGCGACGGATTTAAGACGAGTCCTGAGTGTAGCGAGGGATTTAAGTTCACCCAAGACTAAGACAGCTTTATCACCGAGGAAAATACTCTACTTTTCGTACCATTTGCGAAAAAATTAACACAATAATAATATGAGATAAGCATTTATTAAAAATAATGACAATTAAAAGTAAAAGTTAACATTCGAAACATTGGTCCAATTATTGATAGAGAGAGTTACATTTTTGTTTGGTACATTTATTGTTGATGAGTTGATTTGAGTATTTCTCTGTTCTTGCGTCTGAGGAACTTGCGTTTCATTGTAGATAGTATACGTCGTAGATAGTGGTGGTGGTGCATCGTGAGTTACGGACGAAGATAAGATGCCGGAAGTTGATGGTTGTGGCTCTGATGGATTAAGTTTTATATTTTTGTTAATTTGACTGCTTAGTATGGTTTTATTCGCCATTGAGCTTTCGATATAACCCTCAGCTACTCCATCAGAGCTCCAACCACCGTGTCTTTTTATTGACGTAATATCCGCCCCTGAATCCGCCAAGAAAGTCGCCGAAGTTTTTCTAAAGCAGTGACAGGTATAGAGTTCAACATCTTTAAGTTTTAAATATTTAGCAATTTCTTTTGGCATATTGCTAATTTTATTTTTGCCGATGGCTTGTCGAGTACATTTCCCATTCCGATAGTTTATAAAAAATCTATTGTTTTCCATGTTGGTGTGGCAAATCATTTATTTGCTGATAATGTAGGTATACATATAAGTTGGAATATTTATTAAGTGTCACCTCACGGCATGCAAAATATTAGTTTGAATCAGTAGTAATAAAGATACAGCTATTACGTTTATTATTAGCTATAGTCGAATTTAATAGTTTGTTACGGATCAGACTACAATAAATAAATCAAAATAATTAATTAATTAAATATAAATCTCTCGCATATCATACAATGAAGAATATATATCGTAATGTGTAATGTCAAAGAGCTTAATGTTCAAATATTCAAAATCATTAACAACAATCATTATTATTATTACGAGTAGGTATAGAACTTAGATAATCTCGTAATGTCAAAATCTGTTATGTCAAATTACATTAAAATAACAACCATAAAAATATAAAATAAATAAAAAATCGCTTATAAATAAATAACAATGTCATTATTATAATCTAAAACATTCGAAATTGCAAAGACAACGTACATTTATCAATAACATTTTCCTATATAGTTTTGTCACTTAGAAAGTCTTTAATTGTGTAATAACATTTCTCCAGCAATAGTTTTGTTAATTGTTTTTTAAACATTTTTATGGGTAGGTCTTTTAAATTTTCAGGTAACTTATTATATATAAGCGGTCCCATGGAAAGGATGCTATTTTTTAATAAGGCTGTTTTACCACCTGTGCACAATTGTTTTTTATACTGGGACCTCATTGGTGCTGTGTGTTGTCTTATGTCAATTATTGAGGTAAATAGGTCTTTATTTAATTTAACGAATATGGCAACTTCTAGAATATATAAACAAGGTAATGTCAGAATTTTTAGGGATATAAATACAGGTTCACAACTTTCAGTACACTTAAGACCTGTCATTGATCTAAGACATCGTTTTTGGGCCTTAAATATTCTTTCCCTCTCACTGCAGTTGCCCCAAAATATGACACCGTATCTTAATAACGAAGCAACTAATCCATGATAGGCTGTAACTTATGTATTTATGTTTACTTTATTTGAGAGGTTAAAGAGTACATATGAAGATTTACTAAGTTTTTGGCATACATTTTCAGCATGAGATTTCCATGTCAATTTGTCGTCAATCTGCACTCCTAAGAATTTATTCACTGAAGTTGTGTCTACGATTTGGCCATTATATTCAGTAATAACTTTTTTTAGCTCTAACCTCTGGTGAAAATGCATGACTTTAGTTTTTTGTAAATTTATGACTAGATTATTTTTATCAAGCCAATCTATTATTGTTTTAAGTGTGCTGTTTATGTCATCTTCGTAGTTCGTCTCATTCAGACATTCGACTATAGCAGTGCTGTCATCGGCAAATAATGTCATTGGCTGTTGAATTTGACGGGGTAGGTCATTAATATATAGTAGAAACAGTAATGGACCGAGTACACTGCCCTGTGGAACTCCGAACTCTGTTATTCTGCAACTGGATAGGTATTTCAGTTCACGCTTAGTTTTAGTACAGATTCTCGATAGTTCTGTGTACTGTTTTCTATCCGTGAGATATGACTTAATTAGGTTTAGCACGTTTCCTCTTATGCCATAATCGCTACCCCGTATCCCGTACCCCGCTAAGTTTATTTAAGAGAGTGTCATGTTTTACATAATCGAATGCCTTTGTCATGTCCGTGAATATTGCACATATAGGGTTTTTTTATCCATATTATTCATGATTACTTTCAAGAGATCGAATATTGCCATGTTGATATTTTTATTTTTTCGAAAGCCCTTTTGTTCTTCACATAAAATGTCATTTTTAGCTATAAAATTGTAAATAGATTCATATATGATTTTTTCAAAGATCTTAGAGAATACTGAAATAAGAGCTACAGGTCTATAGTTTGTCATGTCTTCCTTGTCATTCTTTTTGTGCAATGGTTTTATGATCACAGTCTTTAATTCATCAGGGAATATACCTGAGCTTATACACTCATTTATTATATGGCTTAACGGTTTTGCGATAATATCTGAGACAAATTTGACTGTAATGGTAGAAATGCCATCGAATCCGAAACATTTTTATTTTTTAATATTTGTATGTATCACACGTGTAATATCTTGGGGCCTACCGGCTGCACAAACAAAGAATTACGGGTTATGGTAATTGCAGCTGCATTTCCCGTACTATTACTGGATACATCATGTATTTGGTCAACAAAAAAGTTATTAAATGATTCAGCAATCTGCATAGGATCTTTTATTAGTTTCCTTCCTTAATTTGCAAAATTGGTTCTTTAATTAAATTATTATTATTATTTATTATTTGCCATGATGATTTTGACTTGTTTATTGAGCTATTAATCAAAAAAATATTTTGGGCTCTTTGAGTTCATTTTACGATCTTTTTAAGTCTCTGTGCATAGTTTTGAAATTTCTTTTTGTTCTCGCTTGTAGGTGATTTTCTGTATTTCCATAGCATATTCAGTTGCTTTCTGCTACAAATCCTAATTCCGCGTGATAGCCATTTATTTTTTTTATCAAATTTTACATTTTTTAATTGCATTGGGAAGCATAAGTTATATAATAGCCGAAAGAGATCGATAAAGTTATTATATGCATAATTAGGGTCATCTGTTTAAGTACTTCTGAGAAAGATAGGCATTGAAGGTGCTTTTTAAACAAAACTAAATTTTCTCTGCATAAGTTACGCTTTTGAATTCGCCAGGAATTTATTGTACATGTTTTGTTTACCGGTATTTTTAAAACTTGAGCGGTATGGTCCAATAAACCGAAGTCGACTACATAGCTCATACAATTTTGTTTGGAATTGTGGGCAAAGTTATCCAAACACGTATGTATGGCTTTTTTGTCTAGTTGCTTGATTAATCACTAACTTTAGATTATAATTCAACAGTAAATTTATTTCTTTATAAAGTATCTAGATGATCAAAAAACATATTAATACAGGACATGTTCGGTGGTCTATAAATACAAACAACCATTAATCCCTGCTGTCTTAATTCACAGTATTCAAATACACCCGTAATAGATGTGTTAGGTAGCTCTTTACATTCGTATTTGTTTTTAATAAGGATACATGCCCCACCTCGCTTCTTACTTCTTGAATAACACGCTGCAAGCTTATAATTTGGAACGTTGATTAAAGATTTCTGTCCTGAGGTTACGAAATGTTCAGTGATGCATAAAACATATACATCTAAATTTTGTGTGTTTTGCGTATAGCTCTTGGATATGCAGCGTCAATATATCAGTTTTATTAAGAAGTCCAGCGATGTTTTGGTGCATGATGTTCATGTGCTTATGAAAGAAATAACTGGTCTTGTGTTGTTGTTGATTTGTCTTCAGTCACGCTATTTGAGAGTGGCGGCGTTTGGCGTTTACTATTGGAAAACATTTCAAGTGATAGGTTACGATTACTATCAAAAAAATATGTGTATTGATTGTTTTTTATGTCTAAACATAGTAGGTTATTAAATAAATCGACTTTATAATTGTGAATTAGAGCACCAGTTTTGTACGTCGGAGCGCAGATAATAATGTTTGTGTGGTTGATATTTTGCATCGCGTTCTTAAGGCGCTGACAAGACCCAATTGACCAAAATAGGCTTCTCTTAAGAAAGAAAATTGCCAAATCTGTATAGTTTGTGGTAGCGGAAAAAATATATGTTAATTTTGAACATATTTCCCAGAACTTGGTTGTTAGCAAAACACGTTTTGAAAAAAAATATCTCGATACAAACTAAGGTTAAACTAATCTTTTACCTTGAGTTCTAATCCAAAATATCTGTATTAATTATCAACATTCGTTACGTATTTAATTAATAACAATTACGTCTTATTTGAATGCAGAACTTGGTTGTTTTTTATTTTCGATTACTCAATTCAATTCTGAGTAAATCGATAATTGCTTCATATTTTGCAATAAATTACAAGCATTTTGTCGTCGCGCTTCTCTTTCTTTTCTATGCAATCTGACAGTGACCGCGGTTTAGGTGTTGTCAGCGTCTTAAGGTTGAAAAGTATATTCAAATATTCTCCATTGTTCAGATCATTTTCTCCAATGAAAAATAGGCAGTAATCGCTCATCGTGAAATCTTTTAATTTATTTAAAAGAGAGTTCAGGAAGCCTGGTGCGGTGACTTGTGGCAGTAAATGATGACAAAAATTAAAATGATTTGAGAAGATTTCTTCGATTAGGGGCAGCGTTCCCTTTGTGCAATTGCTGCTTATTACGGATAATCTGTTTTTATGTTTTGGTACATACATCGCTCCTGATGTATTATCGCAGGCAATATTACACATTTGATTCACTATTTATTTCAATGCTGTGTTTGATGCTTATTGTAGCTTTCAGTTTTGAGTATATGCACCAAAGTGTATTCGGATTCTTTGTCTTGGATAAATAATCAAAATAGACAAGAAGTACTGATTCTGAAATTGATAGGCCTTTCGCACTTCTCCACGTCGAAAATTCTTCATAAGTTTTTAAATAATTTTCCTTGGATTTTGTTGGAAGCAAATTATTTATAATTGCGGCAGCATTTGCACTGATAGAATCCGACAATTCACTGTCCCTGTCGCTTTGATTTAACATCGTAACTAGAGATGCGCCGAATATTCGTTTGGTATTCGGTATTCGGCGTATTCGGCATTTTTGCCACTATTTGTATTCGGCCGAATTATTCGGTTTTAGTGCCTAATATATTCGGTTTGAGTATTTCTATTTTCCTGGCTACATGACATGGAATAGAACTGAAAGACAAGCTTCTTATGTAAGATATGTTTATTATAAGTTAAATAAAACTTGTGAAGAATGTGTTAAAAAGCTAATACCTGAATGAAAGCAATCAAACTTGAAATCAACATTTATTTTAACGTCTTAAGTCCACATATTTATTTCTTGACCTATAGTTAACATTCATTTTAAAACTTAATTCAACGTTTATTTTTAAGCCCTAGCTCTATATTCATTTTACTATTTATTTCGAAACTTAACAAATTAACATGATATCGATACTTTTTTTTTTAATTTATATTAATATAAACTTTTATTTTTCAAACTCAGATCAACATTTTAAATTTTAAACGAACACATTTACGTGGCAAATTATTATAAATTAAAATATTAATCAATAGACACTGTAATAGAGATACCTTATAAAATAATAACTAAGAATATAAAATAAGAAATATATAATAGAGGTCACAAATAAAATAGAACATATACAAAAAGGAACATACATATTCTAATATTTATAATTTATTAATGGTAAGTTATGGTGCAGAAACACCAAGCTCTCGGCCCTCTCCGGCAAGAGTCTATTGCGTTTTTCTTCATACAGGTTCCCTGCTTCCGAAAATAATCGTTCACTGTACACACTACTACCAGGAGCACATAGAAACACTCTAGCTAAATTAGCTAAATGTGCATATTTTGACTTATACTTTGCCCACCAATCAAAAGGTATCTGGTTTCTTGGTAGTAAACTTTCAGCTTCATAACTGTCCAATTCCACGGCGATTGGGCTTTTAGGATCTTCTGAAAAGACAGGATTCGTCGAGGCAAGTTCTTCATAACAATTCCAAAATGTCACATGAGATTCCTCTAAAAAATTTGAAACATTTTGTGGAGGTCTTCCTCTGTTTGACTTTGTAGCTTCATCTTCGCTTGAGCTTTCAGCATCAGGGTCGCTTCTTTGAATCGCTTCTAGAAAAAGCTTTCTTCTTACCAGTTCATAATTTTCTTGGGCAAAAAATCTCGTTCTAAAACGGGGATCCAACAATGTGGAAAGGCAGTAGTATTTGTCTTCTTCCAAATTTTTAAAACGACTCTGAACTTCTTCTCGTAGTTTTTGTAGAATTTCTGGTATATTTGAACATATTACTGAAATTTCGGGCTTTGTTAAATATTTGATCAGAGTGTTACTGTGGGGAATCACTTCTGAAATTGTAGAAAATGTAGAACTTGTAATTTTGGTGATTTCTTCAAAAGGTTTTAATAGAATTAAACATTCTTTGAGAATCTGCCACTGTCTTTCAGTACAATTTCGAATGTTAACTGAGCCAGAATTGTCAGCAGTGTAAAGCGAAATCGCACGTTTTTGTTCAACGATTCTTTCCAACATATAATAGGTGCTGTTCCACCTAGTTGTAACGTCCTGTACAAGCTGATGCTCAGCTAGATGAAGTTCTTTCTGGATATCTTTCAGTTTTTGTTGCGCCGTGCTGGAGTGGTTGAAGTGTGTTACTATTCTTCGAGCGGAGATCAAAGCATCATTTACGTTTTCAACCTCTAATACCGCTTTAATTGCTAACTGCAATGTATGTATAAAACACCCCTTGCCTTCAAATGCACTTTCTCTTATGGCTTTTACCATATTGGGACCATTATCTCTCACAATCACATGGATAAGCGAAGATATGTCCCAAGTTGAAGGTAACTCTTCTAATACAGAACGTATGTGATCACCTGAATGAGACCCAACAAAATGTTTCATTTGCAGAACTCTATGTTGTAGAACAAAATCTTCATTAAGCCAGTGTGCAGTAAAGCTTAGAAAGCTAAGCATGTTGTTCAAGCAAGTCCACATATCAGATGTAATCGAAACAGCATTGGCTTTTGAGATTTCATCTTTGATTATTTTTTTAACTCTTTCATAAATTGCCGGAATTACCACTTCACTCATATACTTTGTTCCAGGCAACTTATATTTAGGCTTCAATAAATGCAATAATCTGTCAAAGCCTTTGTTTTCCAGAATCGAAATAGGCTGATTGTCAGTTGCGATCATTTCAGCGATGGCGTTATGAATTTCTTTTGCTCGACAATCATTAATATCCCATTTCGTAACAAAAGCCTCCTCTAAAGTTTGTTGTATACCTTGTGAATGAGACCGGTCTATATTGGATCTTACGCTCGAAGTCGTAGGTATAGTGTCAAAGCTATGTTCAGGAGCGCTTACAGAAGTAGACGATGTTTCTGGCAGTTGTTCTTTATGCTTCAGCTTCAAATGATTTGTCATTCCACTCGTCGAAGCACTGCGCCCTGTTCCACCGCGAGAAATAACACAACTACACAAAGTGCACTTAACTTTCGTTTTGTCATCTTGCATTTCATCAAAAAAGTCCCAAGCACGTGATCTTTTACGCCCACTCATATTGCAAACACGTAAAGTTAATATTTTCATTTATTTACAACTTACTCGTGCAATGTTTTAAAGCAAAGTGGCAGCGCGGTATATGCGCGAGTGGCGGGCGGCGAGGTACGGCTCGCTCGCAACTAGCCAGCAGCGACGGGCAGCGAGCGCGTTTGAACCTGTTTACGCGGGAATGCAATGAAATGGTAAACCGAATAATTCGGCCGAATATCCGGTTCGGTAAAGATTGAACCGAATACTATTCGGTATTCGGTTATTCGGTGAAACCACTATTCGGCGCATCTCTAATCGTAACGTATTTTTAGAACATTAACTTATTTATAAAAATAAATTAAAATAAACTTAACGTTTAAGTATTTGAAGAAAACAAAAACGCGGCAAATTCCTAGACTAATATTTTTTTGTCGGAAAAGCAAAGGCATCAAGCTCATACGGCCTCGTCGGTTTTCGTAATTCTATTTAATAATCATAACTGCATAATAAATGCGTATTCCTTTTTCAAAAAGATGTGTATCGACGCGTCGCGCGACAAGTCGCGCCAGTATGTAGGAACATACTGGCGCGACTTGTCGCGCGACGCGTCGCGACACAAAGGCACCGCTTGTAGCGCTACAAGCGGTGCCTTTGTGTCGCGACGCGTCGCGCGACAAGTCGCGCCAGTATGTAGAAGCCTTAATGCTTTATATACAAACTCAATGGTGTAAACACAGATGTAGTTCAGTATAAATTTCGGTAAGTATTCCAAATTTAAATCACATTCTCCCCCTAGAGGATGAATGAAATTCAGTACAATTTTCTTCTCTGTTTTTAACAGATTAAAAATGACTATTGTTATGTTCGCTTTTTGTGGCATAGAATGTCACTTTTTTGAGCAAGTGGTACGAAAAAAATGATTTTACACGTTAGACGACTTTCTGAATTATAAATTTAATTAACCAATCTCTAAATAAATAGAATTTGTTTTTATGTTAATGTGAATATGATTATGTTGATTATTATGAATTAATGACATTATTATTTATTTATTTGTAAGTCTGGTTCTTTATCTAATTTGATTTTTTATCTATAATTTTGACATGTTTTATTGTTGACATAATTTCTAAAATGTATTTGTCTTAAAAACCCTTCATATTTTGTATGCCTTTTGGCGGGACACAGCTTGGATCCTATTTATTATAACATCTTCTGTATGTACCCTGTGTTCACAAAATAAGTGAATTTGAATTTTAGTATAAATTGTTTTGTTCTTGGGTATATTACTCGTATCTTGGGATAAAAAACATGGTAGATAACATATTCATTGTACGGAACCCTCGCCACGCGAGTTCAACTCGCAATTGTCCGGTTTTTTCACTCAAATTTACCCCTAGTCTTAAGACTCTTACAAACAAGCGCGACACGCGACGCGACACAAAGGCACCGCTTGTAGTGCTACACGCGGTGTCTTTGTGTAGCATCGCGTGTCGCGCCTGTTTGAAGGAGCCTTTACGCGTCTTGGCAGACTTGACTTTGTACTGGGATGGTGAAACTGAAGGCAGCCAGTGCTTTCGATCGTTACATATGCCACAAAACAGTTGCCAGATATGACAGACTATCAATCTTACCTTAGTCCTATTGTCCAGCAGGCTAAGCACGATAACCATAGAGAAGCGTTTTGTCGACGGAAGAGTAGACAAAGATAACGTTTCCGTGAAGACAGTTGACAGTTTTCTACTGCGAAATGTAGACAAGCGATTTCTATTCTAAAGTAGAGGAGAAATAGAAAGCGGCGTGCTAAGTCTGCTAGACCTAGAGCAAGAACAACAAAATTGCGAAAACCAAGAAGAGGCAAAGGAGATTCTGGAGTTTAGAAAACTATTAACTTCCGGATTCCTAAATCGAGCCACCATGCATTTCCATGTAAGGTATTATTTATGCAGTTTTGAAGCATACATACCTACTAGCGATGATTTAGGTGGCATTATTGTTACATATTTGAATTCAAGTAAATTTAAAAAGCCATAGACCATTTACAAAGAAATGCTGTGCATGTACCACTCCCTTCAAAATTTGGTACGCAAACTAAGTTTCTTGACAGTGTGAGTAACATTATGAATCAGATTATTGACAGTGTAATGGTTCTCGGTGATTTTAATCTAGGAGGAATTCGGTGGATTACTGCCTAATTATAATTACACAGTACCGAGCAATTTAACAAATTTAACAGTAGATTGGAATGTTATTTTTTTGCTATAAATAATCTTTTGCAAGTTAACAATACTACAGGTATTGTAACAGCAGAATTTAAGATTTAACTATGAGTAGCATTGAGGACGGGAATATAAGCCAAACCCTCACACATCTTGAGTAAATTAGACCCGCACCATCCTTTACTAGTAGGTACCTATTTAATTGAATCGTCGAATTCGGCCCGGTTCTGCAATAATGACACCAAGAATTTAAATTATTTCAAAGCAGCACGCACTATATAGCACAATTTTAAGGGAACTAGGAAACAGTGACTGGGAATCAATCTTTTCTTCTTGTTTTACTCTGGATGACACAGTGTCGGTGTTTTATGATTAATGCCACAATTATAGAGCAATGTTCCGAGACGCTCACTTAAACAATGTAAATATCCTCGCTGGTTTCCCTCTTCACGTATTAAATTAAGAGCGTGCACGCGGTTCGAGCGCTGTTTGGCTCAAAAACGTGATTTTTCAAACCAGATTGTCCAACGACTACTTATCTTACAAACATACCAATTACTGGTACTTTTAGGAAATATTGTTGTCTAGTTTGTTAGTTAGACACTTTTTCGATTAGTAAAGTGTCGGGGAATGCCATCAAGATAACTGAACAGGGGTTTTCTTGATTTCACTTTCAGTGTCAATTTCGAAGCTAAAAATATCTGAAATTCCTAACAAATTTTGCGAAAAAAAATTTAACTAACTGCAAAGATCCTTAGGAAAATAGTTAGTTAAACAGATTTTTTGTTTTCGACTACATACTTATGAAAAAAAAAAAAAAAAAAAAATATTTTATTTTTGATGACCGATAATATTGTATAGTGTGATCGTAAGTACTCTGGTAAGTATTTTCGGAAGTGAAAACTTCTTTAGGCGCGTTGAGCAATTTTTGGTAGAGGAATAACTTATGGGTACATGTCACCGACATGCCCTGCCGACATGCTGTCGTAGGATTAATTTAAGTTTTAATTTGGAAAATTTGATTTTACATATTATCATTTAATTTGGTTAAAATAAAAATCCAAGATGGTGGCTGCGAAAATATTCACATTATTCGTCATGGGTATCGTTTTCATAGTTTTCGAAGGTGCTAAAGCCGATAGTGAATTCAAAATGAAAATACAAGATGGCGGCAGCGAAAATATTCACATTTTTCGTCATGGGTATCGTTTTCATAGTTTTCGAAGGTGCTAAAGCCGATAGTGAGTTAAAAAAGAAATCTTGAAATTTCGACTATTTAAAAGCAAATTTACGAGTAGGTTTTGTCAGACCAAAAAATTCTGTGGCCCCTCTATCCAGAGTAATCCTGACGGTTGATAGGAAATTTATATTAGCTACTAATAGGTAGTTGACCAAATCGTATAATAATTACTACTCGTAGCACAGGTATCTAGTAGAAAATTCTACTAAATATTGGTGTGATTCAACAGTGTGCGTTACCCCAGCAAAATAATGTCGAAAATAGTAATTTAAATCTTATAGATAATTAGTTACCCAGCTTCGGTAATTGTTACGCACATTTTTAAATTTGTTGCACTTATACTTTTTTAGTTATTTCACAAAAACATTTCCTGCTGGGGTAACGTTTCAAACGTTACCGCAGCCAGACATTTTTTTTTTAATGGAAATATTGAAACAAATATTAGCTATATAATTAGTTGTCTAGACAAGGTAAATGTTGCACCTTATTTTGTATTTGTTCTTTCTTCGGCTGCGAAGGTATTCGTGATCCTGCTGAAGTAACGTTTGTGGTTTTGCTGGATCTCTGAAACGGTTAAGGGGATTCTTATCATCTTTTGTACATAACTTCTTAGGGAATTAGTTGTAATTAGTTGTGCAATAAGAAAACCAAAGTAATGCACAGTTTAAAGGTTATACCTATAATTTAATATGAAAACACTTCAATAGGTCCTAACACTAAATAAGAGCTCTAAAGACTTATTGTTTCGCTGTTATTTTTCACAACATTATTGCTTTAGTAGGTATGGTAAAAAATGTAATATCCTAACTACCTATATGATTTTAGTGGCTTTTAATAGTAGATTATTAACCAAGGGGATAAAGCAGTGTCTTCTGTCGCGGGTGACGATTTAAATCGCGAGCGTAACGAAGGACTCGAGGTTTACTCCCCAGCGTAGCGAGGGTGTTAAAAACTTAAATCACGAGCGAAGCGAGGGATTTAAGACGAGTCCTGAGTGTAGCGAGGGATTTAAGTTCACCCAAGACTAAGACAGCTTTATCACCGAGGAAAATACTCTACTTTTCGTACCATTTGCGAAAAAATTAACACAATAATAATATGAGATAAGCATTTATTAAAAATAATGACAATTAAAAGTAAAAGTTAACATTCGAAACATTGGTCCAATTATTGATAGAGAGAGTTACATTTTTATTTGGTAAATTTATTGTTGATGAGTTGATTTGAGTATTTCTCTGTTCTTGCGTCTGAGGAACTTGCGTTTCATTGTAGATAGTATACGTCGGAGATAGTGGTGGTGGTGCATCGTGAGTTACGGACGAAGATAAGATGGCGAAAATTGATGGTTGTGGCTCTGATGGATTAAGTTTTATATTTTTGTTAATTTGACTGCTTAATATGGTTTTATTCGCTATTGATCTTTCGATATAACCCTCAGCTACTCTATCAGAGCTCCAACCACCGTGTCTTTTTATTGACGTAATATCCGCCCCTGAATCCGCCAAGAAAGTCGCCGAAGTTCTTCTAAAGCAGTGACCGGTGTAGAGTTCAACATCTCTAAGTTTTAAATATTTTCGCAATTTCCTTTGGCATATTGCTAGTTTTATTTTTGCCGATGGCTTGTCGAGGACATTTCCCATTCCGATAGTTTAAAAAAAATCTATTGTTTTCCATGTTGGTGGGACGTAATGCTTGTATTTATGAATGATTTTAGTATATTGTCCTTGTACAATGAATGACCGATTTTTCTTTGTCTTAGTTTCCTTTACATTAATCAGCAGCAACTCATTGGAATGATTTTCAACGTCCTCCACCTTTAAATTTACAAGTTCACATCCGCGGCATGCACCATTGAGTCCAAAAATGAAGGCCACCTATAAAAAAGATAAAAAACAGGTAAATATATAGAATAATTACCATTACTAAGATACGAAATATTCATAGTTAAATCATGTATATTTGTGTCCAGAAAAATTTCGTCAGGAGCTTCATTAAGAAATTTTTCCACATTTTGAGTCGTAAAAATTTTAGACTTCTTTGCGCAATAATAATAATAATAATAATAATCGTTTATTTCGGAAATCAGGTTCCATTTTGTTAGTATTACATATATTTTGTTGTGTCTTAAAGAAAATGTTAGTACGTAAAATATTAAACTAATCGGGCATGAAAGGAGAACCACTCATCTCATGTTGCAAAGAGAGTGCCACCCCATCCACGCCTGCAGCATTGGTGAATCCCACCGTTCAGACAAGGTCTTCAGGAGAACGTTAGAGGTGATCCGTATCCGACTCAACAATGAAGCGCAGCGCGTGCGCATCACAGCGAAGAAATCCTGTGTGCGCGCTTCTGCGAACATGGCAGATGCGCTGCACCACCGCGGCAGCCCCATTATTCCCCTGAAGGTGTTGTTATATTGGACGCGAAGGGCACTGTACGCGCGATGCGTATAAATCACCCATAGCCCGTGCACGTGTACAATGTCCGGCAGTACGACTTGAATAGTAAGTAATTTTTACGTCTCTTGTACAACGTGCGAACCTACGAGCGAGCATATTACACCGCACGGACAGCGCCCTTCGTTCCCTCTCAATGTCCATATCATCCGATGAGTCGTCGGTGACCTAGTGACCAAGATATTTAATCTTACTCACCTGTGAAAGTGGTGTGCCGCAAAGAGTGATCACGGGCGCACGATATTGTTTTTTTCCCGCTTTAAATATCATAAATTCACTTTTTTTGGCGTTATATCTCAGCCCATGAGCCTCCGAATACGCCTCACAAATATTCAAAAGACACCTTAAAGCTCTGACTGCCCTCAGTCAGAGCTGAGACTATGCTGGAAGGCATTAGCTATGTCGTGTGGACAGCGTTGCCATTAGCGTACATTTTACACATTTGACGTACCTTTTAAGTCTCCCATGTGTAATGTGTGATGGGGTCTATTTGACGTACCTTTTCAACTTAACATCCAATATTTGAAACCGCCGCCAAAACGAGAAAACGAGATAGATCTTCGGTTCTAAGTACCACAGACACAGTCAGATACGATACAGAACACACACTACTCTGCGACTACTCTACTCACGGGGCGCTTGTTTGCAAAGAGGATAGTTTTGCTAAGTACATTTTGTTTTGTATTTTTAAGCGCGCGAGATATTGGTCTTTGCGATAAGGGGAAGTGATTTTCTTTCTTGTATACATAAGTGTAGGGGAGACTGGGTACGGTTGAAACAATTTTGCTTTGAACGCCCGTAGCACAGCCATTTTTAAACATAACAAACAACAAAACACTTAAAATGGGAGAATAGACTTTTGTCTTCAAGAAAATCTCAGAATTAGAGGCTTAACTGCCATATTTACTAGATAGGAAGAGTTTAATAAAATAATGTGCCACTGTTTCAACCGTACCCATATCAGGGGCGGTTGAAACAGTGATGGGGGTCAGTTGAAACATAAACAAATAAGTAATATAAAATCAGTTTCTTTATTCATAATCAACAAGAAATATTTAAATTCTGTTAAGGCACCATTTCTATCATTCTTAATAATTGTTTCCTGCCTGAATGAACATAAAAAGAGCTCTTCGCTCCGGTTTAAACTAACAACTTAACACTAATAAACAAAAATAATAAAAAAATTAAGCCAAGTCTTAGTAATTAAATTAAATGATATTATAAGATTTAAATTTTTATGCATCTCTTTTTTTTTGTATCGCAGAAGAGAAGAGTGGTTAACTCCGTATATCTCTGCAGCTTTTCGTAAAGAAGTCCCTTTTTTGACTTCTTCATACGCATTTTCGTAGTGAGCTATATCACACTCGCCTCTTGAAGTTCTTTGTATACGTTGTCTGGGCATCTACAACAAAAAAAGCAGCGAATATCATTGTTTCAATAGTACCCACAAAAAATGCTTCATCCGTCCCCATACCCGTCAACCGCTAATAACACATTCATAGCGTCGAGACTAAACAACATAAACAAAAACGAATCACGGTTTTCGAACCTTCAAAATCTAACAATAAAGCAGAAAATCACTCAAAATACAAATGCTAATATCAACAAAGTAATTTAAAAAAGAAAACAATAGAAAATACTTACTTTTTGTTGAAAAAATATAATAGGGTCCCCTGGAAACTTACACAGCGCGCGAAGTGCAACGCGTCACTGTGATTCATGTCCGAACTAGCCGGCCGCGTCTTTATCCCCTTGTACCCCTCACCACACCGCTAATAGTTTACGAGTTATTAGCGTTGCTTCAACCGTACCCTGCTTCAACCGTACCCAGTCTCCCCTACAATAAATAAATTGAATAAGCCCATTTCCATTAATCGAATCCTGTGTTCGATTTGGTCGAGGCGGCCCCGGGCGGCTGACCAGTGCCTTTATTCACTCGCTGCTGTGGTGCTTGGTAATTTGTGAAATACTTCCTTGAGAATATTACTAGATATTTTGTGTGTGTGTGTTGCATTGTGTTTTGCTGTGGGCTTTGGTTCTATTACTATACTTCTACTAACTACTACTGAGACGTCCACTGCAGGACATAGGCCTCCACAAGCTAGGGGGTTTTGCCGTAATCGCCACGCCTGGCATTGCGAGTTGGCGATCGCAGTGTGGTGGAAAGAACGCTGCTGCCTATTCTACGGTTTTTTCCCTTAGTCGACTCTTACGACACTCTCAGGGGAGCGGGGTGGTGCCACACCACAGGTCATTCAAACAATGATTATTCTTACTAACAAGTTTATATTATAATTAATATACTAACCTAACCTAACCTAACGTCCTAGGTCTCCCTTTTTTTTGTTTTTTGTTCCGGGGTGAAAAATCCTCATGGATGTCCTCCGCCCTAGGGCAGGTAGCGGGGTCTGTCAGACTCTTACTGACTAAAAACCACCCCGGTGTTCCCCTCCTACACTTGCATCGGGGATCATGGGATCTAGTGCGACTTCCGCGATCTTCGGCTGGTGCCGGCCCCTGGACCCATTTAGGAGGGCTGGAAGAGGGCGTCGTCCGCCCTCCGCCGACGCCCGGTACGCCTGCTGCGGGCAGGGTGAGAGGAAGATCTCCCGCTAGTTTCGCCTCGAGGTTCCAGGGCGGGGATCCGGCCAGTACACAAGCCGCTTCGTTGGAGATCGTGTGATACCCCCTAATGACTCTGACGGCCATCGCTCTCTACGGCTTCCGCAAGACAGCGATGCTGCCGGCCGTCAGGTCAGCCGCCCAGATCGGGCCCCATACAGGGCCATCGATCGCACGATCCCCACGTAGAGCCGCCTACAGGCGGCGCTCGGACCCCCCAGATTGGGAAGCAGTGTTAATAGCGCCCCAGCCGCGCCCAACAACTTGGGCGCCAGCCGCCAAAAGTGGGGGCCGAAGTCCCACTGGCTGTCGAGCACCAATCCCAGGTACTTCGTGGTAGACTCGACAGCGATTCGAGCCCCCCCCGACCACGATATGTCGTCGGGGGCCATGAAATACTATGGCCTCTGACTTGTTGAGGCCCACCTCCAGGCCTAGGCACTAGGCACCACTTGTGAGACCGCAGCCGTCACCAACAACGCTGCCTCCCTGTATGAGCTCCCCCGGGCCGTGACCAGCGTGTCGTCCGCATAACACGTCAAGTCCACGCCCGGCTAGAGTTCGCCCCGCAGCACCCAGTCGTACCCGATATTCCACAGGAGTGGGCCCACGACCGAGCCCTGTGGAACGCCGCACGACATGCGGCGCTGGTTTCCGCCATCACGTCCCATGTAGGTGACACACCTCTCCGCCAAATAAGCCCCAACAATGCGGCGGAGGAAGGGAGGCACTCGATGGTACCGCAGTGCCTCCCGAATACAACTCTAGGGCAGGGAGTTGTCGCGGGAAGGTACCAAAGGGTTACCGAGGCCCCTGGCAACACAGACAACGGAAGGAACACGGGTGGGTTTTAGTCAGTAAGATCTGACACACCCTCCCGCGCCGCCCAGAGCGGGAGAAGTTATTTGATGAATTCCCACCCAAAAAAAAAAGGGCAGGGTGTTTAAGGCGTTGGAGATGTCCAAGGACACCGCCAACATCACCCCGTCACGGGACACTGCTTCTTCCGACAGGACTCTCACTCGCGATATTGCGTGGATGGTGGAGCGCCCGTGCTGAAAGCCGAACTGGCTCTCGGCCAGGTCAGGCCCCTCTCTGCACAAGTGGTCGACGAGGCGGGCAGCGATTATCCGCTCTAAAAGTTTCCCTACCTCGTCTGTCCTAGATCTCCTGGGCTAACTAAAAGTTGGTGAAGGCATTTGTTGCAACAAACATGCATGACTTTATTGTACGAGTAGAATTAGTAACATAATTAATTTATTATTTTAGTTATAACTAACAATAATGAGCATATTATGTAAGTTTAGTGTTCAGATTATGGATATAACTTGAACCACAATCACGATTCCGATTTTTTTATCGTGTGATTTCTCCATTATATTAACCACGAGAAACAATTCAATGAGTACCTCTATCATAAAACTGCGGGGATTTTTTAGACGATAATACCAGCTGACCCGCCAGATGTTGTCCTGTCAAAATTACAATTTAATTTTTTCCTATTTTTTTTTCTTATTAACGGTATGAAATATACTGGGTATGTACCTTTTGGGAACTCATTTGCGGCAACACTGCGTGTGGGTCATGTAGACCACCGACTCTCACAGGCAGGCCCGACCTTGGATTGAGCTTTTTAGTAGATTTCCAAAACGCAAAGCCCTTCTGATTTTCTTTTTAAAAAAGCCAGTAATTTCGTGAATCTATTTATTTCAATGCTGTGTTTGATGCTTATTGTAGCTTTTAGTTTTGAGTATATGCACCAAAGTGTATTCGGATTCTTTGGCTTGGATAAATAATCAAAATAGACAAGAAGTACTGATTCTGAAATTGATAGGCCTTTCGCACTTCTCCACGTTGAAAATTCTTCATAAGTTTTTAAATAATTTTCCTTGGATTTTGTTGGAAGCAAATTATTTATAATTGCGGCAGCATTTGCACTGATGGAATCCGACAATTCACTGTCACTGTCGCTTTGATTTAACATCGTAACGTATTTTTAGAACATTAACTTATTTATAAAAATAAATTAAAATAAACTTAACGTTTAAGTATTTGAAGAAAACAAAAACGCGGCAAATTCCTAGACTAATATTTTTTGTCGGAAAAGCAAAGGCATCAAGCTCATACGGCCTCGTCGGTTTTCGTAATTTTATTTAATAATCACAACTGCATAATAAATGCGAATCCCTTTTTCAAAAAGATGTATAATGCTTTATATACAAACTCAATGGTGTAACCGTGTAAACACAGATGTAGTTCTGTATAAATTTCGGTAAGTATTCCAAATTTAAACCACATTCTCCCCCTAGAGGATGAATGAAATTCAGTACAATTTTCTTTCCCTGTTTTTAACAGAGTAAAAATGACTATTGTTATGTTCGCTTTTTGTGGCATAGAATGTCACTTTTTTGAGCAAGTGGTACGAAAATGTTATATCGCCTTCATATAATGCAAGTAAGTTATGCAAAAAATGTTAATCTAGAACGCATACACATTATATTTAAGTGTTGTAGTAAAATACTTTATGAAATAAATTCAAGAATTAACCCAAAGCATAAAAAAACCGGCCAATTGCGAGCCGGACTCGCGCACGAAGGGTTCCGTAGTTAGGAAGTTGGGATGAATAAATTTATCCCAACTTTCCAAATACAAATACCAAAAACAAACTTAACATTATTTATAAAAACGGAAAAAAATCATGTGTGTTGTATGGGAGCCCTCTTAAATATTTGTTGTTATAGCGGCAACAGAAATATATCATCTGTGAAAATTTAAACTAACCATCACGGTTCATGAGATACAATCTGGTGACAGACGGACAGCGGAGTCTTAGTAATAGGGTCCCGTTTTACCCTTTGGGTACGGATCCCTAAAAACGATATGAGGTACTTTCAAACTACTTAACATATTTTCATGATATTGTTGTATGAACAGACTATTTTATTATCTACCAGCTGTGCCCGCGACTTCGTTCGCGTGGATGTCGTAAAACAGCATTGTTTCGCTTAGAGACGATGTACCACCTCCTCCATACATAAGGAAGAATCTTTCGACCAGACCTGGTGATTTGTTCTAGTAAAAAGCTGCCACAAAACTTGTGTATTTTAGGTAAACGCTTCTCTATACGTATACTATGTTAGCGGTGGAGCGGTGGAGCTTTTACAAAAAAATTGCTAGGGTTGCTCACACGCGAAAGAGCTACATAAAGTTGACCGTGGGAAAAGCAACCAATACTAAGGTCCACCCCCGCAACGGACAGTGTTTGACCCTGAGCTTTGTTAATGGTCATGGCGTAACATAGGCTGACGGGGAATCGTACACGTTTAAAACTAAATGTGAAATTCTTGGGAATGAGCGGAGTTCTGATGAAATGAGTTGATATGACTTGCGCCATGGAATTGAACTCTTCAGACAGGCACTAATTTCATCGGCTCTCGTTCGTCGGGGTACACTCGAAAGTGTCTGCCTAAAATCACCATAGAAAAGTACCGTAATGCCTCCCGTCGGCTGGTCATTTTGCCTTATGTCACGCAAAGTTCGGTCTACTGCTTCTACAGCTTTGCGGTTTGCCATCGTGCCCTCATCCCAAATTACTGTAACACAATCGCGTAAAACCCTAGCTTTATCGCTATTACGTGACACATTGCAAACCGGGCTTTCTGTTCGTTCCAAGTCAATGGGGATTTTAAATATTATATGTGCGGTTTTTCCGCTGGGCAACAACAGCAAGAGCAATTTTATTTTGGCTCTTTATTCGTCTAAGGGGTTGTAACCAATCTCCGAGGCGTACTCCCTGTTTATACTCGTAAGTTCCATCGGCTATCGGCGTGGGCAGGCCGTATTGAGTGAGCGGGTTGGGATCCTATACTTATAACTGTCTTGAATAGCTAGTATCGTAACGCTCTATTATGACCATTTTCACGGACTCGATCAGGAATTTCACCACTGCTTTGTTGTACATATCTCAAAAAATCTTCAGCAAACTTATCTTTGTATTTTTGCCACAACTGCCCAGCATCCGCTAATCCACAAAAGGTCAGTAAGATGGCAAACAAATGACGCGAGCGATATGGACTATCACAGACGCATGTCTCGACTAAAGCATGCTCCCAATGTTGATCTCCATCTAATAAATGACGTGCGCGGCAAGCAGCCTGGTGTAGGACCCGACGGCTTACCTGGGAAGGCCTGGGTCCTGGCCATGGAGGCTCTCGGGCCTCGACGTAGAGGCCTCCTAAGCGCATGCTTGGAGAGGGGCCAGTTCCCGCTTCGTTGGAAGACGGGAAAACTGGTCCTCATAAAGAAGGCAGGGCGCTCTGCGGACTCCGTCCGCTTATCGGCCAATCGTGCTGCTCGACGGGGTGGGCAAGCTCTTTGAAAGAGTCAATGCAGACCGCCTCGTCGGCCAGCTGGTGCGGGTGGAACCGGATTTGGCGGTGAGCCAGTTTGGTTTCCGCAGGGGGCGCTCTACGGTGGACGCCATCATGCTCGTGCGAGCCCTGACGACAGGGAATGCTGTTGCCCATGGTGGGGTCGTCTTGGCGGTGTCTCTAGACCAGCGGTTCTCAAACTTTTTTGGTCACGGAACCCTTTTGACAAGCAAAATACTTGACGGAACCCTACAATAAAACAATAGTTTTTAAAAGTGTATTCTTTATTATATAAGCATAATAAAAGTACAATGTAACTGTTACTAATGATTACTTACTTTACCACATGGCAAGTACAATAATAGTAGATATTAAAAATGAAAAAATCTTAACTAATGGGAGGTTTGAAACTGTTTTTTTTATTTTTCATCAATTGGTTGATATCAGGTTTGATAGAAGACATTTGAAGTCTCATATCAGGTTCGGCGTCCAGTCTATTCCGATATTTTGTTTTCGTGGCTGCATAGGTTGAGAATCCTGTTTCGAACAAATATGTTGTTGGGAACGGGAGAAGAATATTCAGAGCCATTCTGCCAAGCATTGGATATTCATCACGGATTCTGCACCAAAAATCGTTGAGAGGCGTCGTTTTGAACAGTGACTCCATACTTATGTCTGATGACATTTCTAAAAGAGATTCATATATCTCGTTTGACATACTTTCGGGCTTTTGCAAGTTGGGTAAAAAAGGATTATGAATCCATGAATGCAGCTTCATTTTTGTATTCTATTCTTCGGGAAAATACTTTTCAAAAGATGCGCGCATCGAAGTGAGATATTGGACCAATTCTTCAAACACATCATTTTGAAACATTTCTGAGTCATTATCGCTAACAAACTCACTGAGTGACGTAAAGCTTTCTATTTCTCTCTTACCAACGCAAATAATCCAAAAATCTAATTTTCTTTTGAAGGCAGTTATTTTGTTATAGGCCTGGAACACTGTTGTCTGTTTACCTTGCAATGATAAATTCAATTCGTTCAGTTTTTGAACGATATCCGCCATAAAAGACAATCGGAACAACCAAGTTTTACCATACAAACGGTCTTTCAAAGTAAAAGAAACTGTATCTGCTGAAAGAAACATTTGTAACTCGGCTCTAAGTTCAAATAGCCTTGTTAAAGTTTTACCCCGAGACAGCCATCGCACTTCTGTATGGAGCAGCAGTGTTCTATGTTTGCTGCCATAATCTTCACACAATAATGAGAACAATCGGGATTGTAGTGGTCGTGATTTGATAAAATTAATTATTTTTACCGCTTCATCCATATTAATAACTAATTTTAGATTTGACGGCATTTGCTTCATCGCAAGTGCTTGTCTATGCAGAATACAATGGCTGGAACTACAATTAGGCGCTTTACTTTTTATTCGTGATACTGCTCCTGCTGTTTTACCTGTCATTGCCTTGGCCCCATCTGTACAAATGTCAATGCAATCGTTCCAACTAAGATTATTTTCTTTAAAAAATATGTTTACCTTATTAAAAATTTCTTCCCCGGTAGTGTTTGTGGGCAGCGGTGAACACATAAGCATGTCTTCTTCAAAAGAACGTTCATATGGATATCTCATGATAACCAGCAAGATAGCCAGACCAGTGACATCAGTTGACTCATCCATTTGCAAGGCGAATCGTGTTTTTTGTAGACGTGCAACTAGTTCTTGTTTGACGTAGCTTGCCAGATCATGGATTCGCCGTGAAACAGTATCGTTTGATAGCGGTACAGTAGAAAGATGCTTTGCAGATTTTTCATCGAGCATACATTTTGTTATGTCTAACACACATGGCTTTATTAAATTCTCAGCGATAGTGTGCGCTTCACCTGCTTGTGCAATGCGATAGCTAACTAAATATGATGCCTCCGTGGCCTTTTCATTGATAGTTTGTGTTACATGCATCATATTTTTTTGACTTTCCAATAACTGTTCTTTTTTACGAACAAAAAATTATTTATTCTTGTCTTTAGACTCGGGGTGTACAGTTTCTAAATGTCTGCGCAATTTGGCAGGTTCCATGGAACTATTAGGAAGCAGTTTACTACATAACATGCAGAGAGGTGAGCCGTTGGAATCAACAAATCCGAAACTGATATATAATTCATCATACTTCCTTTTTTTCGTCTTTGAAACCGTGGAGCATGACGTCGTGGCATCATCGTCTGGATCGGTAATTGCTGTATTCTCCGCGCGTACTGCTTTTGAACATTCAGCGTCATTAGAAGATGTTGTTGCAACACGTTTAACACCTTTAAGCCAACGTTCCATTCTTCTTTATTAATAATGTTACACGTCAGGATGGTGGGGTCAAAATAATGCACAATCGTTACTGCGTTTATGAGACAAAGTTTAGTCCAAAAAAGAAATGTACAAAACTGATACAATCAGAATACAGGAGGCAGTAGAACTTACAAGCAGGCAGCAGGCTAGCCACCTTGTAAGTAGGTAGGTACGAACTTATCGCTCCGAACGCTAATCGTCAACTGACTGACGAGGCGAGATTTAGGTATGGCATCTCGTAGTTGACCTTGAGAGGTCGTGACTACTTAACCGGACTTTCCTGTGGCTGCCTTAAGCGAACTCAAAGCTTCCAGCCAGGGGCGAATTTCATATAATACTAAGCGACTGCACGCTAAGGGCACCCCCTGTGGGGTACGGACCTCGGCTTAGGGCGTCGCTGGACAGCAAGGTGGGACAGGCTGGATCTGATCAGAATTATTATTAATCGGGGAATTTAAAACTACAGGCTCAGCTGCGGCGCGGGCTGGCGCTTCGTCGAGCAAGGGTCGGGGGGGACAATTACAACGGGGTTTACGCGAGGGACCTCGGCGGCGAGGTCGGAACGTAGGTCGGTGTGTTTTGTGCACTGTACTCGTGGCCCTACTGCTTTCCTGGAGGAGGGTAATGGAGTCATCGGGGTCGGTGAGAGTATGCCTTGGACGGCGAATAGAGCTAATGGTGGAGGGCCTATAACTGGCGGCCTGCACAACCAGAGGGTTGCGGTGGGTGGCGGCGGAGTCGAAGAAACGCTTCGTGATGGGCTTCATGAACTGCTTGATGGTGGGGATTTTAAGATCAAGGTGGAGGATCTCGTTTCGGACGAACCAGGGGGCTCCCGTTGCCTTTCGGAGGAAACGGTTTTGGAGGCACTGCATCCTGTGGATGTGGTGGGGCCTAGCATGTGCGGTGACTGCACAGGCATATGTCATAATGGGACAGATGCACGCTGTGTAAATACGCAATTTGCCCTTAAGGGACAATTTGCTGCGCGCATTTAGGACGGAGTGTAGTCTACCGAGAGAGAAAGCGGCACGCGAACGCATCTGCTTAATGTGCACTGAGAACGAGAGATGGTGATCAAGGGTCACGCCTAGGTATTTGGCTCGCTTCTCCCAAGGGATAGGCTTGCCGAAAATGGTGAGCGGTCGGGGGAGGGGTGAGGTTTCTACGCGGTTTGGTGAAAAGAACCGCCTGACTTATGTCGGGATTGACTTCGATTCTCCACTTTCTAAACCAAGCGCCAAGCTTGTTGACTTCGGTCTGGAGAGTGCGAGATATATGGTCGTGGACAAACCCGGTGTAGTAGATGGCCGTGTCGTCTGCGAACAGAGCCAACTGCGCCTTTCTACTTTTCGGGATGTCGCTGGTGAAGAGAGTGAAAATGAGAGGGGCTAGTACAGAGCCCTGAGGGACGCCTGCACGGATAGGATGAGGGGAGGATAGCGCTCCTTCGATGCAATAGCGGAAGGTGCGGTTTGACAAGAAGTTTCGTAAGATGAGCATGAGACGATCGGGCACACCGAGCTTGTTGAGTTTATACTCGTATAATAAGCCGTTGTGCCAGACCTTGTCGAACGCTTTCGCTATGTCGAAGAACACAGCACCGGTCGTAAGACCACGTTGAAAGCCGTAGCTTATGTGTTCTACGATGCGGTGGACCTGTTGGACGCAAGAGTGTTGGGATCTAAAACCGAACTGCTGGTCGGGGATGAGGCCCATTGTTTCCGCAAAATCTCTGAGGCGCTTTAAAATAAGCCTCTCATAGACTTTGCCGAAGACATTGAGCAGACTGGTGGGCCGGTAGCTGGTGGGCTCCGTTTTCAGCTTACCGGGCTTCTGTATGCCGATGACGGTGGCCTTCTTCCACTCTTGTGGAAAGATGTTATTGCTCAGGGCTCCATTGAAGATGGTGGCCTCATGGCCACCATCTTCAATGGAGCATTATGAGGTGAGCGGGGAACAGTTGGAGCACCCTATTGGTGATTCCATCTGAGCCGGGGGCTTTGCGAGGTTTTAGACCCTTGATGATATCATGCACTTCGTCTGGAGTGACGGGAGGCAGAGGATAATCAGGGTCTTCAATGGGCGGGAGGGAGGCTCTACGTTCGACTTCCGCGTCGACCTGGGACAGGTGAGCTTGGTCTTTGCGTACTGGCCGGATCCCCGCCCTGGGACCTCGAGGCGAAAGTACTCGCGTCACTGTACCAGTGGCGCGGGGCGAGTGGCTGATGCAGCGACATACGGAGTTGCGTCGGTCACAGCTCCGCGCAGCCCTGGTGGCGGAATGGCAGGACAGGCTTTCACGCCCTACCGCCGGCCTCGCCACCATCGAGGCGGTCCGTCCAGTGCTCGAGCCCTGGCTCTGGAGGAGGCACGGCTCCCTGTCGTTTCGGGTGATGCAGGTGCTCTCGGGGCATGGTTGATTCGGGAAGTACCTGTGTCGCATAAACAGGGAGCCGGACGCCCGGTGTCACCACTGCATCGACTGTCGGGAGGACACGGCGCGGCATACGCTGGCAGAGTGTGCCGCTTGGGAGGAGCCACGCCGTGCCCTCATCTCAGGAGTGGGCAGTGACCTGTCGCTGCCGGCCGTGGTCGAGGCGATGGTCGGCAGCGAGGAGTCCTGGGACGCGGTGGTATCCTTCTGCGAAACAGTCGTGTCGCAGAAGGAGGCTGCGGAACGGGAGAGGGAGATCTCTTGCGCTCACCCGGCCCGCAGCAGGCGCAGGATGCAGCAGCAGGGAGCCCGGAGCAGCCCGGAGCAGCCGGGGATCGTCGAAGTCGCATTAGATCCCGTGATCCCCGGTGCAAGTGTAGGACGGGAACACCGGGGTGGTTTTTAGTCAGTAAGAGTCTGACAGACCCCTCCGCCTACAAAAAAAAAGGTGAGCTTGGTCTACTAGTTGAGAGCTAGGTGAGCATTGAGCCTCAAGACTATCGGCTAGGCATTCCGCCTTGTCGACGTCATCGAAAGCGATGGTCTTGTCGGGGCGCACCAAGGGGGGCATTGAGACGACTTCTTCGGATTTGAGTTTCCTCTGAAGGTCCCAGAAAGCTAAGTGGGTGGGCTCTAACTCGCTCAGCATCTTGTCCCAGCCGGCGTCACGCAGCTCCGATAGGAGTGTCTTTACAGATCTCTGTAAATAGCGCATATGGACTTTGTTCGCGTGGCAGGGAAAGTTGCTGTACGCACGGACAGCCGCGTTCTTCTCATTCAACAGTTCGTGCACATCGTCCGGGAGATTCCAGCGATGGTCGTCCATCGCCGGAACCTCCCTTGAACAGTCGTTCAGGACTGATTGTACATGTACCGTGAATGAGTCGATCGCGGCTGTCGTGTCAGCGATAGAGTCGAAGTGGTCGGGAATGGAGTCTAGTCGGGGACCTAACGTGGTGGATTTCAGGCAGTCGCTTACTTTCCTCCAGTCTGTAACTAACTTGGTGAGAGGGGGTCTGTCAGGGTCGTGGAGACCTAGGCGTGGGGCCAGCTTTACGACAACTGGACAGTGGTCAGAGGAGAGTTCGTCGAGCGCCTCTATATAATCCAACCTAGGTTGATACTCTACAGAAGCGCTATGTCAAGTACGTCAGGGGTATGGTTAGGGTCGTGGGGAAAGTGAGTGGGAATCATCAGCGGTCTGACGGGAGGCGGAGTGGGTCTCGGCTGAACCATATCAGGGAAGGCCTGCTGGTGGTACAGGTAGTTCCAGGGGCTAGGCCTTTGCGGGCTTAGCCTCTGGGGGAGTTGCAAGAGGGTCTGTGATGGGGGGGGAAGAACCCATATGATGGGCACTCTCTCTGCTGGCGGGCGTCTGCACGCTTCACCAGCTTTGAGGAAGAAGTCTTGGGGGCCATACGACAGCCACGGTAGTTGGCTGGGTGCCCAGCTTCACCGCACAGCACGCAGCTGGGCGGCTCGGTACAAAGTGACCTATCTTTGGGGCGGGGGCAGTCGGACGTGCCATGTTCACCCAGGCACTTGACGCACCTGGGTTTCGCATGGCAGTTCTTCTGCGCATGCCCGTAGAGCTGGCAACGGTGACTTTGCCCAACGACGCCGCTCTTCCTGGGCTTCTCTATTACGAGGCCCGTGAGACGGCAGATATTTGAAATTTTGAAGATAGGGTGATGCCCTTCTGTCGGGGGGCATACGACGAGAACCATGTCGTATGCTGAACCCCCCTGGCGCGGTGCACGCGGTGCACTTCGTCCACCGGGACGCCTTGGGACTTAAGGTCAGCCTTGATGTCCGCTGTGGGGATTTCCTTCGGGATCCTACGGATCACCACGCGGGTCTGGCGTTCCTCGGGGGGCGAGTAGGTGTGGTATGATACACCTCTCGCCCGGAGAACCCTGGTTAATTCCCTATAGTCGCGGGACGTCGGGACAGATATTTTAATACCCTGCTGGGTAGTAGTGGCTTTCGAGAAGCTGATTTTTAGGTCGACGCACCATTTTGATACGTCTAACCATTTGGACTTATCCTGTAAGATTACAGGAGGGGGTGGGGGATCTTTTTTGGGGCCGGAGTGGCGGGAATATCCTTAGCGGTCGGGGTGGGGATAGTGGCGGAGGGCGCCACAGATACTGGGGAGTGGGGGCGGAGAGAACCTCCGTGGCGGCTATTTTGGTCGCCTGCGAGGAGGTCGCCTTCCTCTGCTTCCTCTTCTTCCCCTTTCCGGTGACGGCCACGAAGCCGTCGTCCTCGGAAGAGGGAGCAGAGTGAGCAGAGGAAGATGAGTTCACAGACTCGACATCGGAGTACGCGAATGGGGTCGGGCACCTCTTGTCTTGCGACAAGGGTTCCTCAGTGTCCATAGACACCGAGGGACTAGGAGGGATGGTTACGGTCGCAGGGGCCAGGGCATCGCTGAAGTCAGCGATGGAGTCGGCAGACGGCGGCTGAATGAGAGCCGTAAACTTAGCGCCATACTTGGCGAGGAAGTCTGGGTCCTTAAAAAGGACCTCTTTGAAGAACGCCACTATAAGGGCGTCCTCCATGACGGGGGAGAGTGGGACTATTGGGGCGAAATTTTGGAAACTTATTCCTCCTACTATAGACCTAACGGCCCTAAACCTAACTCCCCGGGTGGATAGACCCGGGAGACAGGGAGGTGTGTACCTAATTGTGAGCCCTAAGCTTGTAACCCTTTGCCAGTCTTAATGTGCAAAGGGGCCCTGAACTAGTCTAGCTCGAAGGGTGTAGACACACCCTAAAGACACTAGGTGAGTAGCTGAAAAGGAATTCAGTGCACCAGAGGACTAGGAGATCCCCCAAGGCCGGTTATCTCTGGGACCCTTCCAATTGACTGCCAAGCCCTGAAGGGGTTCGGCGGGTGTATTGGGACAACAACACCCCACTCGGTTTCGTTGGCACCGTAAGGTATCCACCGAGGACCACGAAACAGTGGTTTTAGCCTAGAGGCCTATGAAGCTACTCTGACAACTATTCTTTTAACCTATTAACCGCCATGTCAAAAAGCAAACATGTGCCCACGGCGCCAAACTACGAATTATTCCTTAAAATCTGTCATGTAGTCGTGACCGTGGCGTGCTGGGCACATTTTGCTCTGTCATCTATACATGACTGTGGCGGTCAAAAGGTTAAAGAAACACTTGCCTTGAAAAAGGCACTTTTTGTGATCAATACATAATATATTGTGTGGATCGGAAGTAGTCGGTGACTACTGGAAGTTACGGCAGCGTAACAAAATCCGGATTCGACGGGATCAGTGAGCGAGTGCAGCGAGCGGGAGCGGCAGCACGTCCGTTCACGGCGGGTGGCGAGCACGGAAATTCGACGAGGCGAGACGCGCGATCGCCGCTTTTATACTTAGTCCTAGACTCGAACTCGAACATTCTCAAAAATACTCGAGTCGGCGCCTTTGATAAACAAAAAGCGGAAATAAAAATAGAAATACAAAAAAATGCGTTGTAAACAATCTCGACTTTATGTTTTTGAAGATAGAGCCGAAAGTCGCTTGTGCACAACTATAGCGTCTAATTCAGAGGTGGCTTTTATCAAAGGGACTGCGCGCTCACAAGTACACGCGCGGCGGGCGGAGTCAATACGTTCGACCAGTAACCAGAGAGAGGTGTTTTGATTTTTTTTCTAAATTCTTGCGGAACCCCTACAGGGGTATCGCGAAACCCTAGGGTTCCGCGGAACACACTGAGTACCGCTGATCTATATAATTTTGGTCTTGCAAGCGGGGACAGTCGAATAACTCGAAATATGGTGTAACTTTTGATTGTCCCCGCCCGCGATACCAAAATTATATAGATTATTGTCGTATACTAAGTAGGTAGGTTCTAAGATGTCTTGTCATTAGATTAGAATAATAGTTCGGTTGTGGGTACATAATAAAAATTAGTCTTGGTCAACCCGTCTTTTATTTACAACATGGTGGCAGCGGTGCTGCGTAATTAATTGATATTTACACCCAATAAGCCCGGTTTATGTTCAAAAACACAGTAAAAGGATAGTGACTAACGTAAACAATCGAAAACAATGGAACACGCACGGCCTCCAGCGGAATTGTGTCTGGAAGGTGGGCCGGCCAGTCGGGCCGAAGCGTGGCAAAAATGGCTGAAGCAATTCAACGTGTTTCTAAAAGCGTCTGGTGTCCACAAAGAAACAACTGATGTCAAAGCAAGTTTATTGGTGAATTTGGTCGGATCGGAGGGGTACGACGTGTATACAACTTTCAAATTCACCAAAGACGAAAACAAAGAATGCTTCGATACGCTCGTGCTAAAATACAATGAACATTTTGGAACCAGACAGAACACTACGATGGCTCGATTCAAATTTTTCACAAGAAACCAAGAAGAAGGCGAATCTATAGACGACTATGTGACGGCCCTAAAGCTTCTCACTCAGCGATGCGAGTTCGAGCATTTGGAAGACGGGCTGGTGCGAGACAGGATCGTGTGCGGGGTCCGAGACGGCAAGCTGCGCGATCGACTACTCAGGGCAGACGATCTCACTCTGGCAAAAGCTGTAAAAGTTTGTCAAGCTAACGAGATGTCCACGGAGGAGCAGATGCAGATAGAGGGTACCAAGACTCAGGTGGTAGCAGTGGACGCTATGTATGCGCGCGGCGCCTACCGCGCGGGCACGAGTGGAAGCGCAGTGCGATGCGGCGTCGGCGCGGCGGTGGCGGCCGGGCGAGGACGCGGCGGCGTTGCCGGTGCGCGCCAGGCGCGGCGCGGCGCGGTATCCGGAGTGCGCGGCGCGCCAACCCAGCAAAAGTGTTTTGTGCTGCGTGCGGTGTAGATAGTTGTGACAGCTATAAATGTGCGGCTAAAAATGCAATGTGCTTCTGGTGCAGTGAAAAAGGACATTTCAAAAACATGTGTCCCAAATTGCGTAGGCGCGTGTTACAAATCAACGCCGGTGTCGAGCCCGACGCCGACGTGATCGGCGGCGAGGACGACGACGGGTTGTACTATGTTTCTGTGCTATCGGGGAAGATGGATCGTAAGGACTCTAAATGGTATGAAACTTTGAATTTTAAATGTACCGGGGCTAGTGAAAGTTTTAAGTTAGATTCAGGGTCAGATTTAAATGTAATTTCACTTCGTACATTTCAGGGACTAGGGCTGCCAAAAGAATTTATGAGCTCAGATAACACGAAGGCTCAATCATTCTGTGGCAATTATATACCGATAGCCGGTTATTGTTATCTGAAATGTACTTACAAAAACATTGAGTATACATTACGTTTCTTTATTGCCGACTTCGACTGCCAAAGTGTGTTAGGTAGATCAGCTTGTGAAGAGCTGGGAATGGTGAAGCGTATATTGTCCCTCAACCTAGATCCCTATGCAGATTTGTTTCAAGGTTTAGGTAAATTACCCGGTAAATATACCATTGTAATAGATCAGTGCGCCCAGCCGTCAGTCTGTCCGGTTAGAAAAATACCCATAGGTGTTCGCGACAAGTTGTGAACGGTATCGTAGTGGCGGCCAAGAAAAACGGCAGCATCCGCGTATGCCTCGACCCGCGGCCGCTGAACCGCGTCGTGCGGCGCGCGCACTATCCGCTGCCGACGCTCACGGAGATCGCAACCAAGCTCCAGGGGGCGCAATATTTCAGTAAGCTAGACGCTCGATCTGGGTTCTGGATGGTAGAAATCGACGATGCCAGTGCTGACCTTTGCACTTTCGGGACGCCGTTCGGTAGATACCAATTTTTACGTTTACCGTATGGAATCAACTGCGCTTCAGAGGTTTTCCATCATAAAATCCGTCAGATACTCGAAGACCTGGAGGGAGTCGACTCTTTCATCGATGACGTGATATGCTGGGGCTCCAGCAAAGCCCAGCACGATGAGCGTCTGAAGAGATTGCTAGATTGGGCGCGAGAAGTAGGTATTAAGGAGTCTACACACCAAACCCGCCGACCCGCCGACACAGCCCGGCGGCTAGGTGTCGGCGACTTTGCTTCAAGAATCATGTCGGCGACTCGTACCCGCGCGTGCAAGTCGGCGGCATGGCCGGCGACTTGCGTACGCGCACGCTCAGTTGCCCGCCGACACTCCAGCTTGGTCTAACCCAACACTGTCGTTTTCTCTTCAGGGACCCAGCTAAAATTATTCCACATGCTGCTATTATTAGATCAGCATCAGTATCCATGTTTATTGTAGGCTGCAATATTCGAGAAAAACAACACGTCACGTTCGTACACACTGCAATCACTAACTAAAAAAGTTGTACTGATTTCTTGCCGCCGACTAACTCACCGACACAGCCCCATGACACATGTTGGCGGGTTGGCGGGTTTGGGTCGCCGACACCAAGCCGCGCCGGGCTGTGTCGGCGGGTCGGCGGGTTTGGTGTGTAGACTCCTTAAAATTTAATGAAGATAAATGTGAGTTTCAAGTAAGACAGGTGAGTTACTTAGGCCACATTTTTAGCGAGGATGGCATGGCCATAGATAGAAACAAAATAAAAGCAATAGAGGAAATGCCAGCTCCGGAAGATAGGCCAGCGCTTGAGAGATTTTTGGGCATGATAAACTACCTGTCTAAATTTATCCCCAATTACTCAGAGTTAGCACTTCCACTCCGCAACCTGTTGAAAAAAGATAGCGAGTGGGTATGGGACTCGGCGCAGGAGTCGGCAGTGGCGCAACTGAAGCGCGCGGTGTGCGCGGCGCCCGTGCTGGCGCTGTACTCGGCGCGCGAGCCCGTGCTGCTGTCGGTAGACGCGAGCGCGCGCGCACTGGGCGCCGTACTGCTGCAGGCGGGCCGCCCAGTCGAGTTCGCCTCCGCCACGCTCACCGACACGCAGACCAGGTATGCACAGATAGAAAAGGAACTGCTCGCAATTGTCTACGCTCTTGAACGGTTCCATCAGTATGTCTATGGACGTCATGACGTCACTGTGGAATCCGATCATAAGCCGTTGGAGGCGTTGTTTAACAAACCGCTCGATTCGATCCCCACGCGTCTCCAACGCATGATGCTACGCGTACAAGGCTATGATTTTACCGTCATATATAAACCAGGGAAGTACATGCACGTGGCAGATGCCTTATCTCGAGCAGCATTACCGGAACTAACATCGGAAAAAGTATGTGAGGAAGTAGAAGAACAATCGTGTTTCCTGATAGAAAACATTCGTTTCAGTCCTAGCAAAGTAAATCTTATAAAAAACGCAATGAAAGAGGACATGGAATGTCAATTACTTATAAAATACATACAAGAAGGGTGGCCGCTGAATAAATATTCAGTCGACGAACGGGTGAGAGGTCAATGGTCATATAGAGGTAGTTTTGGTTTCATTGATGGAATCATATTTAGAGATAACCTAGTTTATATACCGAAAGGTGTTCGGTCGGAAATGCTGAGTAGGTTACACGACGGTCACATGGGCATAGACAGATGCAAGCGTCACGCTCGCGAGGTGATGTTCTGGCCGGGTATGTCACGTGACGTTGAGGAGATGGTGCGCCGGTGTCATGCATGCGCTGAGCGCGCGCACCGTCCCGCGCGCGAGCCGCTCATGCCGCATCACATACCGCCCCTGCCGTGGGCCAAAGTAGGCTCAGACATATTTCAGTATGCAGGAAAGTATTTTTTAATACTGGTAGATTACTTTTCTAATTACATAGAAGTGAGTCCGTTAACCAACATAGGTACGAAGGCGGTAGTGACCGCCATGCGAGATCAGTTCGCGAGACACGGGATCCCGCAGGAGTTGGTGTCAGATAACGGTCCAGCTTACGTATCAAAAGAGTTCGACACATTTTGTTCTAAGTGGGGCATTGAGCACACTACTAGTTCGCCAAACTATGCTCAATCAAATGGGCAAAAAGAAAGGAGTGTTCAAATAATTAAAAATATTTTGATAAAGTCCATAAACTCGGGGGCAGATTTCTACTTAGGACTGTTAAACTATCGAGCTACGCCACGTAATGGAATCAGTTCGCCGTCGGAACTGTTAATGGGGCGGCGACTCAATACTAGGTTACCATAGCACACTGAAAAGTTAAAGCCAAGTCGAGATAATGAGATTGACTACAAAGAGATGTTACGTAAGCAGCAGGCCGATAAGACGTATTATGATAGGCGAGCGAAACCGCTACCAGTGTTATCGGCCGGTCAACCGGTACTCCTCACTGACGATAGCAAACGCAAATCTGCACGGATCGTAGGCCGCGCGGCTCAGCCTCGTTCTTATTTTGTCGTAGACAATACGGGTAGGCGATACAGGCGGAACCGGCGGCATCTAGTAAAGCAGCCAACCGATGGCAATATAACCCCCGGCCCTTCCCATGATCAGATGAGCGATGATGAGACTTGGAGTAGTCCCAAAAGCGGTAGCGATGAGAGCCCCGATACAAGCTATGACGTTGTCACTCCCATTCCACCAGAAGACTCACCAATTCAACGCATTCGCAGACCGGCGGCTATACTAGCACGACAAAAATTGAAAACTATTTACAAAAGCAATAAATAATCCTACCAACTTACGGAATGTATATAATATAATGAACTAGATGAAATGTCAGGTCATTAGCTACTTAATAACTTAATATTCAACTGGATTTAGTGTTACTGTGTGTATAGAAATTATTATCAGTGTTACTTAGTAAATTATACTATACTGGAAAATAAATAAATACATAAATATCAAAGCACCTAAGAACAACAACATGTTTGTGTACTAAGGTATGTTATGGTCACATACTTACTAGCACAGACAAGAATAAGAATAATGCTACCAACTCAACAGTATTGTGTATATATATATGTTTTAGTATAAAAAAAAAAGAATTAAGTATGTTCACAGCCCAGAAGTAGAGGCCAAAAAAGCGAAAAAAAAAAAAAAATGTAAAGATGTCGTATACTAAGTAGGTAGGTTCTAAGATGTCTTGTCATTAGATTAGAATAATAGTTCGGTTGTGGGTACATAATAAAAATTAGTCTTGGTCAACCCGTCTTGTATTTACAACAATTATAATGCTTGGTTTTCCCTTTTCAGTTATGTGTTTTTGCAGTCGAGTTTTTTGTTTTTTTCTATAAAAAATTGATAATAGACTAAGTATAAAGAAAGTGTCATGTCGTCAGTCCCTTACAATCTTCCCAGACAATATCCAGACTTTTTCATAACCGCCCACTACAGGCGTAACATTGGGTGACACTTGCCAATATCTAGATGTGTACATAATCAATACAACGAACAAAAATTTGATTTGGATTTGTTTCTTGGTTCCCTGCCGAAATTAAAAACACCCTTGCGCAGTCATTTAAACAGACATTTAAATGGTTAATTGATATTTTTTTAATGTTATATATTTTGTAGATGTTGCTATAGGTATGTGAATGTCTTGCATTCAATACACACATTTAATACAAATATTCTGATGTAAAACCAATGATGGTTTATACATCATAACTTGTACCTACAACTTTTATTAATTAATGTAAAATGTAGTTATATACTGTTGATGTACCTATTTAAAAAAATAAAATAAATGCGGGTGGCTCAATTTCCGGGAGTGTATATTATACTTTATATTTAAGGTGGGAGGTACAAATAACTTTGTTAATTCTGATTTCAATAATTGGATCGATTTCTTGATATCTGGAAGGAAGATGTGTGGAAACAGAACAAGCAAACAAAAAAAACCGTCCATGTGGGTGTCGGTCCACGCACAATGAAGGGTTCCGTAGTTGGGATGAATTTATCCTAAGATCCATTGTACCTAGTTGAAAAACATGTTCCCTCATACATTCCAACTGCAAATGATATGTGTCAATATTGTGCATACAAAGCACAATATTGAGAGATTTACCATGTTATTTTAAGACCATAAACTTCTTATAGATTTTCCTATAATCTATAACTATTTTCTGATGGTTTTTCTAAATTTTAGACTCAGTAGTTTTGGAGATAAGGGGCCAATTTTCATATATTTCCTTTAGTAATTTTAAGTTTATTTTAAAATTATAGAAAAATATATCTGAAATCCTTACAACAAGCCTTTCATTTGATAAATATGTTACATGGTACAGTTTGCAAAACTTTTATTTTTTAATTTTCCAATTTGCCCACAAAGGTGAACCCCATATTCAAAATTAATTTATTTATGTTACATATCCACGGATGTGTAACATAAATAAATTAATGTTGAGTCACAGAAATTGTGTACCAAATTTCAACTTTAGTCAACAAATCAGTCCAGTAGTTTCGGAGTAAATTGACTGTGACAGATAGATAGACAGACACACAAGTGATCCTATAAGTTTTTAGGGTTACATAACTCAAAAGGAAAAAACGGAACCCTAAAAACACACAGTTTCTAAAAAAAATGAACTTCCTCAGGGAAAATTATGAAATTAAAACCAAATTCATCAATTTTATTTTATTGTACTATTTTGATTTAATAACTATTATAATATAACATTAGTTCAATATTGTTTTTGTCTTTGAGCAAGCATTTGTTAACATCTGTTATCCTTTTGCTCCTTTTTTACCCAACTGCCCCAGGAGGGAAATGTTTTTAATAAATGCATCAGTAAAATAACAAGATTAAATTTTAACACATCAATTATAAAACTAAGAAACCACTAGAACCAAGGACAGCATACCCACAGAAGACAGGAGTAAGTTTATTCAACATTTCACCACAGTAACTTATAAATGTTAATAGTTCTGAAAAGGCATGAAACCATTGCAACTCTTAGCTTCACACAAACACCTTGTCAAATCAGACTTTGTTACAGGATTACTGTTATCACTTGTACCATAACAAAATGTCACCTCCTCATTAGGTATAATGTCTCCACAGGCAAATATTGCCAACTTTGGGATAGGACTCCCACACCTGACTGGCAAAATTTGACAATTAGGCTCACAACTATGATTTATATATCTACCAATATTACCAAACACGCTCGGATCAATAATAGTAACTACAGGGTGGGTACCAGACAGTTCTCTTAGATAAAATATATAATTGTTTTTTTCCTGCATCTTATTATTATGATGTCTTACAGAAGCCTGGTTTTGAGTTATTATTTCTCCTGCATATTCACATAAAAATGTCCCAGAAGGAATGGAGCATGTTGCAAAAAGACCAAATCCTTTGTCACAATGCCTGATCTCTAGGCCTTCCACAGGTCCTTTCTGTACAACTCTATTTCCACAATCAATAGAACAAGGACAACTCTCATTGCACTCAAAAATTGGACATAATTTAGATTTAGGTTTAAGTTTGTACCTCAACTGACCATCTATCTGGTAGGCAACATAGTTATCACCACAAGATTTCTGAAGGCACTTACATGTTGCTTGGGAACAAATTTCTTTGCAACTGCAATTTTCATCATAAATAGAATTAAAATCATTCAGCATTTGCTCATATTCAGCACTTTGATCGCAAGGACCCATAATATTTTCAGTAACATAAAATACATTGCTGCCAACATGTGTGTAATTATCATTCATTTTTGAGGAATGTTTTTGATTATAAAATACTTCACAATCTCAAATCTATACAGTACTATTTTATTGGTATAATCTTACAATGGAACCTACATTAAAAATCAAAACACATTTTCTAATATTCCAACAGCACCAACACGACTGTAGTACTTTTTTTTTTTTTGAGGGTGGGAAATCATGACTAAAGAAAAGACTGTAGTACTAATGTCAGACTACCTGACACTAACTTGCAATGTTGCCGCAACTGAGTTCCCAAAAGGTACATACCCAGCGCTGAAATATCTTTTCAGCGCTGGGTATTTTGGGTTAAAAAGGTACATCATCAATGCTTTTACTAAAATCACTGACTACTGCTTCTCTCGCTCTCTCGCAATGAATTCGAGACAAGGAGACACTGCCTGCTCGCCAGCAGTTCTATTTTTTGGATTCTAAGTGTGATAAAACTTACCTATCTAATATTATAAAAATCTTGTGTCACGGTGTTTGTGGTCGCACTCCTCCGAAACGGCTCGATTTTTATGAAACTTTTTATTCATATTTGGTAGGTAGGATAGGTCGTAAAGTATATATCATACCATTAGTAAGAAAAAAAAAATAGGAAAAAATTAAATTGTAATTTTGACAGGACAACGTCTGGCGGGTCAGCTGGTATTATCGTCTAAAAAATCCCCGCAGTTTTATGATAGGTACTCAATGAATTGTTTCTCGTGGTTAATATAATGGAGAAATCACACGATAAAAAAAATCGGAATCGTGATTGTGGTTCAAGTTATATCCATAATCTGAACACTATACTTACATAATATGCTCATTATTGTCAGTTAAAACTAAAATAATAAATTAATTATGTTACTAATTCTACTCGTACAATAAAGTCATGCATGTTTGTTGCAACAAATGCCTTCACCAACCTTTAGTTAGCCCAGGAGATCTAGGACAGACGAGGTAGGGAAACTTTTAGAGCGGATAATCGCTGCCCGCCTCGTCGACCACTTGTGCAGAGAGGGGCCTGACCTGGCCGAGAGCCAGTTCGGCTTTCAGCACGGGTGCTCCACCATCCACGCAATATCGCGAGTGAGAGTCCTGTCGGAGGAAGCAGTGTCCCGGGACGGGGTGATGTTGGCGGTGTCCTTGGACATCTCCAACGCCTTAAACACCCTGCCCTTTTTTTTTTTGTGTGGGAATTCATCAAATAACTTCTCCCGCTCTGGGCGGCGCGGGAGGGTGTGTCAGATCTTACTGACTAAAACCCACCCATATTCCTTCCGTTGCCTGTGTTGCCAGGGGCCTCGGTAACCCTTTGGTACCTTCCCGCGACAACTCCCTGCCCTAGAGTTGTATTCGGGAGGCACTGCGGTACCATCGAGTGCCTCCCTTCCTCCGCCGCATCGTTGGGGCTTATTTGGCGGAGAGGTACATGGGACGTGATGGCGGAAACCAGCGCCGCATGTCGTGCGGCGTTCCACAGGGCTTGGTCGTGGGCCCACTCCTGTGGAATATCGGGTACGACTGGGTGCTGCGGGCCGAACTCCAGCCGGGCGTGGACTTGACGTGTTATGCGGACAACACGCTGGTCACGGCCCGGGAGAGCTCATACAGGGAGGCAGCGTTGTTGGCGACGGCTGCGGTCTCACAAGTGGTGAGCCGCATACAGTGCCTAGGCCTGGAGGTGGCCCTCAACGAGTCAGAGGCCATAGTATTTCATGGCCCCCGACGACATATCGTGGTCGGGGGGGCTCGAATCGCTGTCGAGTCTACCATGAAGTACCTGGGATTGGTGCTCGACAGCCAGTGGGACTTCGGCCCCCACTTTCGGCGGCTGGCGCCCATGTTGTTGGGCGTGGCTGGGGCGCTATCAACGCTGCTTCCGAATCTGGGGGGCCCGAGCGCCGCCTGTAGGCGGCTCTACGTGGGGATCGTGCGATCGATGGCCCTGTATGGGGCCCCGATCTGGGCGACTGACCTGACGGCTGGCAGCATCGCTGTCTTGCGGAAGCCGCAGAGAGCGATGGCCGTCAGAGTCATTAGGGGGTATCGCACGATCTCCAACGAAGCGGCTTATGTACTGGCCGGATCCCCGCCCTGGAACCTCGAGGCAAAACTAGCGGGAGATCTTCCTCTCACCCTGCCCGCAGCAGGCGCACCGGGCGTCGGCGGAGGGCGGACAACGCCCTCTTCCAGCCCTCCTAAATGGGTCCAGGGGCTACGGACTCGGGGACATCCATCGTCATCCGTCCATCCACATAGCATGACCCGAGGTGGTGGCGCGTAGTGTTCCACGCGCGTCCCTATTGGGCGGTGCAGGAGAAGTTTTACACCTCACTCCCCCCGCGAGCTTGAGGTGGCCCGCGATGGCGGGCCGGCACCAGCCGGAGATCGCGGAAGTCGCACTAGATCCCATGATCCCCGATGCAAGTGTGGGAGGGGAACACCGGGGTGGTTTTTAGTCACTAAGAGTCTGACAGACCTGAATTTTTGTCAAACGCTGATTAATTTGACAGGACTAAACTAAAATTTATCTTCTGCCCTCTTTTTAATGAAATACAAAGAAAAAGATGCACTGAAGTAAACCGGTCTGTATTTAATTTCTTAACACAGCTAGGGATATTATTGGAAATTATTGGCGCTCTGCATACAACGCTTTTATACAGTAGCGCTGTCTTAGCTGGCTCTAAACGAATTTCACTATTATCTCGGCGATTACGTATTATAATGTCCGATATTCGAGGAAACAAATGGGGGTTATTTCTGACAAATAAGGCTATTTCCAAAATATAAAGTGACGGAAGTGTGAGTATTTTATGCTTAGTAAAAAGTGGCTTACAGCTCTCCGTACTTTGGATACCGAACATGGCACGTAGACATCGCTTTTGCATTATAAATGCCATATCTTTATTTGATGAGTTGCCCCAAAAGATAATGCCTTAACTGGGGACAGATTCAACAAGTACATAATAAGCCGAGAGTAACACATCAGTGTTGATGGATGACGCAAGTTGGTACAAAGCATATGATTGGCTACTGATTTTTTTACATAGTTTGTCAATGTGCTCTTTCCAATTTAGTTTACTGTCTATAATTAAACCGAGAATGCTTCCCCTGTCCTTAATTCGTCTTTTCATAGTAATATACTCTAAGTCATATTATGAATATATGAATATTCATCTAGTTTTTGTTTAATTTGTGATCGAGACAAAAGTAAACATATACAAAACAATAGTGGTTTGTAAACGGACAACTGTGCTGCCACCTATGACAAACTTTCAGTTTGGAAACGCCAGATTCTACTAAAGTCGCTACGTGTGTATCTAGCTTATGATTATGTATGCCTTCTCTTCTTTAAAGTTGCCATTTTATAAATTATGCTTAAATCTATATAATCTAGGCATCCCTTACAGACGAGCGAGACAGAACCATATTTCTATCTCTCTCTCGAAATTAGGGACGAGAGCAGCGGACGAGGCGATGGTGTTCGAAGTTGGAACGAATTCACCCGTGGCCGCGCAGGCGCAACGTTGAACGTCTTGACGTGACGTAATTGCCCATTCATAGTTTTTATTCATTGAGAAATGAAGTTTTCAAAACATTTTCATGATCATGTTGTGTTATAAAGAATCAATTATTCGAAATGTGAGTTAAGTGTTTAGTACCAAAATTACATTAAAACAAGAAAAGGACTATGAAGCTGGACTAAGTGCGTTCATTCATTGATAGAAGAGTGCTCAGTGCATGTATGTATTGAGCACATGCGCAATGCAAGCGTGAATTCATTCGGTTTGCTGTGTGTATTAAATGTATATTCAAAACATCGTCGAAAATGTGGATTCTTAGAGTGAACTTTGTGTATGGATTTCAATTACCCAGCTAATTCGAAAACAGGCTCAAGTAGACCATTACGACACTCCGGAAGTGGCGGGACAAGCCGGCCGAACGGGCTCGTTCCGAAAGAGATAACAGCGGATGAAAGAGATAAACAGTTATGGATTTAACATGGCGGACGATATGCGTAAAGTGCGAGTTGAAGAAAGATTGAAAATAAAGATCGGTACGTATTGTTTTGCCAGCTTTCTTTACTGTTTACGTCTAGTATGTGTTCTAAAATAATTTTATAAATAAATATTCTTTATTTGACGCCTGCCGTGTTTTAAGAAAAATATTGTTGTCATTGTGGTGAACAGGTGGTACCAAAGAACTCTTTAATTTTCTGAGGCTGATGTGAATGAATATCACCACAGGAGTAAATAAGGTGATAGTTTCAAGTACTCATCATGCGACGGATGTGATCTCTTTCACATTTATTCAAGAGGCTAGTTCTTTGTTATCGTCCTGTACTGTTTTGACAGTTCACGCAAACTTTATGAATGAATTTGATGAATTGCCGTGAATACAATGATTATCGTGCCTAGATCATACAAGATTAGATATTGCTGTGTACTCTCATCATTTAATTCATTATGAGATGAACTTGATACTGAAAGTCCCCACCTGTTAGCTTTCTTTGGCGAAAGATACTTGCACTTTTCAATAATGTGTTGTAGTCCAGATTTTAGTATGGAGATTGTTTTACTACTTATTACAATGAGTGTTTCTACAATACACATACTCATTCACATTATGTACTCATCCATTATGTATATCATGGTTTGTTTTGCTTCTGTTTATTTTTCATTTTGATTACATTATCTATCATTGACCAATACTTAAAAAACTTGATAGTGTATTTTATTTTGCGAAGGCCTCAATTCATCAGATAATTTCGATAAGACATTAGGTTATATCAGCTATATTATGTCCACTTCTGCAATGACTCTAATTGTAGATCTGTTTGTAAGTTGAGCACATTAAGTTCTGAATGAAAGGAATATGTGTTTTTCTTTATTTAATTTAAATATATAGTACCATGTCTACATATAATTGGGACATTCATCTAGTTGAATATAAACTTTAAAAAATAAGGAAAACTAACCTTATCCAATTTTTTCAATTCAATAATTTTTCCATAGTTCATTAAACAATACACTGCTTCAGTTTATTATTAATTTACCAAATATTAATAGTTTCTTAGTGTAAAAGTTACTTTGTGCTAGCCCCGCTCACATAGACTAATATTTGTATGCAGTAGCCAGTGAAAATACATGAATGAAGAAAACTTTATAAGTTGTTTTTGAATAGTAAAGTCCACTAACAGACCGAAAGACATTTCAATTACGATCAGACAGGAAAACACAATGACTCCCAAAAAATCCTTGAAAAGAAACTAATTTTATTTGTAAAGTAAATGACCATGAGCATAACTTAATGTGATTTAGACACAGTGAGTAAACTAATTTTATTTGTAAAGTAAATGACCATGAGCATAACTTAATGTGATTTAGACACAGTGAGTACGTAGGTGCCTTATGTATGTCACCATATTAAACATTGTTTTTTTACAAATTCTGAACTGCAACAAATGATTTACAATTTAACACATTATTTTTCGTTAGCTTATAATCTATCCGCAAATTGTGTTCTGTATCAAACTTGCATGCTACAAATGAACTTTGTGCTAATACTAAATAGCCAAGTAACTGTGACCAACTTGGAAGAAGCATTTGCTGGGCGCTGCCGTGGCACCGCTCGCTCGGCTCGCGCGTGGTCGGTCACAGTTCTAACCGTCTCAGTATCAGTTTACAATTTTACGGGTGTTTTAAAATCAGACAGATTATTAACCCGGTCGATAAGTTTTCTTCACAATTTGACATTGGTAGATACCATAGAACTACCGAAAATGAATGCGTTATATTGTAACAATTCACCGTTTTTCGATAGTTTATAATCTCGCTAGATTATAATCTGCTCACAATCTTATGGTGACATGTACACTGCACAATCGGATGACGTGAGCTAAATAATGCATTTCCATATGTAGGTACAGAAATGTATGATATATGATTGATTTGTGCCGGCGCGCGGTGGCGATGGCGGCGCGGGCGCATAAATCTACGATAACACGAAGTATGTCTGCCACGATAAGGGTGCAGTATGCCTTCCGGGGCGCGACCCGCCGACGCTTTCGCCTCTAACTATGTTGCATTGTTATATTAGTATTTTCATATGCCTTGGTTTACTTATTTAAGTTCCAGAATTAACTGATGGGTCTTGTAGACATAGTAGTTACAAAACTTTCCTTTATTTTATTTGTATGTATCTATTTATGAAGGGCATTTTAACACTAGTATTATATTTTGTTTTATTGCTGGATCCATTGATATTGTACCCAGTAATGCTAAGACCCTGAAACATTATGTTCTTTTAAGTGGGTTCAAATCAAGTCAAATGATTTTTTAGATGTTCACAACAGGTGTTACCTCAAAAGGAACAAAATTATAGGATCACTTGTGAGTCTGTCTGCCAGTCTTGTATTGAAAAAATACAGAGAATAGTTCTCTAAGTACTTATAGATTACAGGAAAATCTATAAGAAGTCTTAAAATAACATGGTAAATCACTCAATATTGTGCAAACAAACTTAACATTTGCAGTTGGAATATATGGGGACATGTTTTTAAACTACAACGTTAAGTTTGTTCTTGGGATAATTCATCCCAACTACGGAACCCTTCATTGTGCGTGGTCCGACACTCACTTGGTCGGTTTTTCATACCTGCTGATCTAATATTCTATCTCTATGCATCAACAAATCTTAATACACTTGAAATTTATTTTTAGGATAGATAATAAAAATAAACAGCTTTTATTTTTTTAGCTATCCTAATTATTAAATTATCTAAAATCATAAGGATTAATTTGGTAAATGCAAGAAAATGTGATGTTGGTTGAAACTTTATCACAACAATTTATGTTGGAATGTGCCAAGCATTTGAGACCTAACTATAAGCATTCCTTATTTTTCTATGAATCTGTTATAATATCACCTTTAGCGAGTGTCTTAATTAGTTCTGTACTTAGTAGATTGCCTTGATTATAGCTGTGGGCGGCGGCGCGGCGCCGACGGCGTCTCGTCTCGGTCCTCAGTAGTCTTCACAGACGCTCTCGTCTCCTAAGTCCAGTACAAGTGATAATGTGACAACCTTATACCATAGGTACCTTACTTATGGCAACTTCCGTTGCGCCGACTTGTGCCTTATCTACTCGTGCGCCATCGAACACCTTTGTTCATACCAACACTTAGCCGAACTCGTAAGGGCAACTGCTAATTGTATCCTATTATTTATTTTATGCGTGGTATGACTCAGGAATCGGTTACCTGCGCCTTTTGGGGCCTGTCGACATAAAGCATCGTTTTCACTCTTTATAAGTTCGTCTCAAGTCTCAGCGCGGGCGTCTCGACTGTGTGCAATATAAACGTTGTTTTTGTACAACACTACATTAACATATGAATGTGAGTCACGCACGTACCTAAGTACATACGTATCGTGTCTTATTTCTTGGGTAAACAGAGGTTTATGATTAGCAGTGTGTATTTCACTGTGCTGCCTGTCGCCTGCCTGACGGACGAGTAGCAATTCTTCGGAGTTATGTTTATTTACAAGTGGCGATATCGTGTTGATATGTACTTGTGTAATAGACAGCGTTAAATAATACAATTTGTTTGTAACAAACATGATAAGCACTGGCTGCTTGATGAGACATACACCTAAACATATTTGACTGATAGTGATTAATATGTTATTATTAGCTGCCCTTTGCATCTTGCTCACAAATAGAAATAGGTAGGATTGATTGATTCGAGGCAATAGGTAATTTTAGGATGAGAAAGAGTGTTACAACTCTCCCTCGTCATCAATTACCTATTGCCGATTGAACTAATAACGATAAATTACGCCGGTTATTAGACATTGTTTACGAAAAAGATGAATTACCTACCGCGTTCACACATCGTGATTGCACTGGTGATAATTAGTTGTTAGGCATTAAGTTTTTAATTACTACTACATAAAACGAAAATCTAGGTTGAACCGTCTCGCCGAACATACTGTTTAGTGTGTAAACTTTAACCCAATTCTGCTTCCATGTACAGGAAGCTAATCAATTTTTATGCTAGACAGCAATGGTTCAAGCGATAGTTATACAGTGGTGCCGATTCCCTTGTTCACAAACTAAACTAAATTTAAGTTCAGTGCATCTTTTTCTTTCTATTTCAATAAGAAAAGGACAGAAGATACATTTTAGTTTAGTCCTGTCAAATTAATCAGCGGTTGACGTAAATTGACGTAATTTTAGTAGGCAAGTTTTTAATCGCGTCTAAACTTGTATAGAGTAGTGACAGGCGCTGATTAATCTGACAGGACGAAACTAAAATGTATTTTCTGTCCTTTTCTTATTGAAATAGAAAGAAAAAGATGCACTGAACTTAAATTTAGTTAGTTTGTGAACAAGGGAATCGGCGCCAATATCAGTGGAACGAGAAGAGATTAGTTTGAGCGTCGTATAAAGTCGTATTCGTAACGTAGATAAGTTGTTTAGGCGAATAATGATTAGCAGGATTCTTACTAGTTATAAATGAGAGCGGCGCGACGCGATGTCGGCGGCGCCGGCGGGCGTCGAGCGTCGCGCCTTGTACATCGTGCATAGTTATCTCGGATTCAACTACGCGAGTGAGGGGCGGGCGGCGGCGGCGGCGCGCTGTGAATGGGGCAAACCAAGCGTTTTCCATTCAACGCACCCATTCATGGAAACGCGTCGATCCGTTAATGAAAAACGCGCTCGTTTATCGCCACCGTTATCGCCGTCTCTGCGGAGTACCTACATGTGAGCCGCGCCACATATCATATTTTCATTCAATCAAACACATTCGTGCATCAATACGAATCAATACGAATTACCATTGATAAGATTGCTTACCATTTAATACTATAAATAGTACAGTAATCACTTTATTCGTTGCTAACTATGATTAAATATTGTATTATCTATTCATTAATCAAGTAGAGATTTCTGTAGAGATGGTTTAGGTATATTTTTGTAAAACGTAAATTGGTGATATAATTGAGACATTTTCTTTATTAGGACTAGCTTCTAATGGCAAATTCTAATGTCTTATTAAAGTTTTAACAATTTAAAATTTACTGTCCCACCTGAAATTTCAGTTAGCAGGTTTCTTGCGTTTTATATTCGAAATATTCGAAAAGTATACTGGAAACAAAGTTTTAAAAAGCTACTTTAAACTATTATAGTGGACTATTAGACATATCTAAGCTCTTTTAAAATATTCACTAATAATCTGAATAGCCATTTCGCTTCGTGGACTATGGGGTAATCCGAGAGAGTGATTACCTACTCGGATGAGTGACGAATTAATTCAATGTCAGCCCATAGGTACTCGAACTGAATTGGTAGCCAGAATACCTATCAAACTTGTGACAGGTGCACAGTATGACCTAAAACGAAGAGGAGAGATATGTAAAGAGAGGTCAGAACTTCAGGAGGATACCACCACCACGCTGGTTGACTATTAGTAATCGTGTAATGTTCATGCACCTACCTGCCATTAATAACTAGACATCGGATTATAAGTATTTGCATCTTTGCATATGCAAATGCATAAAACGCAATTGTTATGTGTGTGAATGTGCTTATTTCAGTAGTTAAATGTGTTAGGCGGGTCTTGAAAGAATAAAGAAAGTTAACGTTACGTCACAAGTTTGCTCTAGAATATCTAGAAAAATATTTAATTGTATACTGTCACAAGAATTACAACTGATTATTAATATAAATATATTGTGAAAATAAACGTAAATTCTAATAATAAATAGTATTTTGATTGTGCATATTTCGCCTTTTTTTGTGCATATTTGCTTGCATATTTTGGCATTTTGATAGTGCATATAATCCGATGTCTATTAATAACAATAGGAAAACCAGTATGCACGAACATAGGCACGCACCACCAAAGGTTGTGTACGATTTCACACACACGGAGATGAGAAAGTATACCCACCGTTATAATTACAGAACCTACACATGCACACACTCTGGTCGAGTACAATGTAGATAATATCCTCTTTCACTTTTAACTTTCAAGATACAAAAAAATCGTATTTTCTCAAAGTCAAATTAGGTACTTACTGTTATCGATAAAGTGAACAGGAAAAAAAAACCTTTTATTTTACATTATACAGTTGCTTAATAGTTATTGTTAGTTATCAGTAACTCGTTAAAAAATATGATTTAAAGTTAGCTGCTTTTACCAGCTCACGCAAACGATTAGTTATTTGAAGTCTATCTACGTAAAAAATTCAAATCGCCAAAATGTCAGTTATGAGTTCTTGTCACTTCAGCGTCATAATATTCATTGAAGTAAATTCACTGTTGCGAAATTAGTGACTTGGATCAGATTACGTTTTTGCGAAAAAGTGCGTTCCACTTTGCAACCCACCTGCACAGCGATTGTATCCTATTCGGCGTGGGTGAACGTCTTGGGTCGCTGGATATTATACTACGAATCTTACGAACGTAGGTTTCCTCCCACATCCTTAAGTACGTTTTCGATTTGATTAAAAAAATAAACTACGAATGAACATAATAAGCATTCAAGTAGGTAGTTTAAGACAAACTCTCGGCTATTATAGCACAGATAATATACGTAGTGTGGTCATAAGTTTTGTCACATACCTATAGAAAGTTAAATAAATGACACAATGAGTTACACATTACAACCATTTATATATCAAATGAAAGGGTATAAAATACAGATTTAAACCACATTACAATTATTCGAAATGTCCTCCTCTTGCTTCGATACAAGCCTTCAATCTGCAAAGTCAGTCATCAATCGAAGCACGCAGGACGATGTTAATATCGGCGACTGCTTTAATCAGGGATGCTTTTAGTGACTCCAAGTTGCGATGGGGTTTAGCGCAGACCTTCTCTAAGTGCTGCCATATTTTGTAATCCAAGGGATTCAACGTCTGAATGAATGTATGGATGTTTGAACTGGATGACGGCCAATCCTCATGCCTGATAAAGTCGATTCCCCGGGTCGTGAGCCAGTTTTGGGTACCTTTCGCCTTATGAGCCGGCGCAGAATCCTGCTGGAATACCCAGTGCCTGTTTTCGAACATTGTTTGTGAAAGAGGTTCCACAATGTTTGTTAGGACTGTGTTTTGATATACGAGGGCACTGGTTTTCACTCCTGTTTCACAAAAAAAAACACCTCCGTTGAAACCAAATAGGACACCCCATGCCAAACCATGAATGCCGAAGGGTGATGACCACGCTGACCACGTGGCACACGTCTGCTCGCTTCTTCACTATAGTGTGCATACACTTTATCATTTTGTTTGTTGAAACTTTCCTCAACATTAAAAATTTTTCGTCCGAAAAAAGTATTTCGCGGTATTTTTTCCTGCGTACCGCCTTAACAAAACCCACCTTCTTTCGAGTCTGATTTTTTTCAGCCGTGCGTTAAGAAGATGTGCTGTTTTTTTTTCTATAAGCACGCAGTCCTAGGTCTTCATTTAACACCCTTTTAACAGTAGTTCTGCTTAGTCCCATCTGCAGAGCCAACATTTTTTGCTTGCGAACAGGATTTCTTTGGATTCGCGCCTTCACTGCTTTGATGACCGCTGGAGTCCGAACAGTACGAGGTCGACCGTTCCTTTTGTTTATCTTCTAATCTTGAATCTTCCCTGAATCCTTTGATAGTACGATAAATAAATCTCAGTGGAATTTTCAAATTTTTGCAAATCTCAGTTGGCGCGCGACCGCAAACTTTGCAATGAAAATACTGCGACTCTGTCTTCTTTGCGCGTCCACTCCATAATAGAAAATGAGCAAAACTCCAGAAACCCTTTGTTTTATTTTCTTTAAATATTCAAATTTCGAATACCCATAACATTTTCCTCGGCTTGCATTCTAAATTCGAAATTTTACCTATGTGACAGAACTTATGGCCCGACTACGTAAGTACGTAATACTACGTAGCTATAGGAATTGAATCTACTACTGCTACTGTGATGTGCAGTAGAAGTTAAACAAAATTAATGTTCCGAGAAAACACATCATCTCTAAAAAACTCATACATTAAGAACGAAGGGGCTGTCGACCTGTGAGCGCATACGCAGAATTAAATAATTGTACTTACATGAGCTGTTTGTTCCAGGGAAACTTAAAATATTTGTATGAACTAAGACTTCGTCTCTTCCTCTACCAGTTATTGTTACTCTTAAATTCAGGACGATTCTTGTAAAATATTGTTCTAAACCAATTCCATACCTCGTAACCAGTAAGTAATTGGGATTCATAATAATACCTCTTTAATTGTAGCAAATAATCTAGTCTAGCTAGTTAAAAGATCATTTCAATAATCCGTCTTCCTTTCAAACAATGTAAATTTAACATTAGAGGACAGAGACCAACATTATCAAGCAGTATAAATGAGCGACATTTTCGACATCCGTCTCAAGAGCAAGTTGAAATGTCTGCTCAGGTCTGTTCGATCCAGAATTAGTTATTAAAGCCAAGGCATTTACTATCAGTAAGTAGAAAAGCGAGGGATACCTACGCTGTGACCTTGTTATTTTCCGGTAAGGCTTAAAACGATATCGAAATCGATCACTTTGTTACTCAAACGCTTCCCATGGGCCATGCGCTCTGACGACGAGCTGAGGTAAAATACTCTCGATTTCGAAACAATTGCACTACGCATACGAGCGTGTGGAAACATTTTAATGATCGCCATTGTGGCTGCGGTTAAGTAGCTGGTGCGTATTCGTTTCCTCAGTCGCTGATGGCGCTATTCAATGGATCCCGTTTCTCTCCCACGATCCAGTTTAGTGGCGTGTGTTACTGTCATGTTGATGATGATGACGGTTGTTTTTGCATCAGCAATTATGTACAGTTTGTTGTGAGTTTCTCTAGCACTACAATTACGAATTTGTGAGAGTCGCAGGAAGGTCTTTCCTTTGTTTAACGGTCCTAACTATCGCAGCGTGCCTCAATTTACAACAATTACGTGCAACGTTTTAATTGACCAATTTGTTTAAGATAAAAATACATGAAAGTACTATTAAACTTGAGTGACGTATCTATGTATACCTAAAAACAATGATTGTCAGTATTCTTATCGTTATAACGAGTGTTAAATAATAAGTGCAGTGCCTATCACTGCTGTACAATACATGTATCGGTCACGGCCATTACACCTATCAATGGTTATTTCCTCAAACCAGGAAATTGTTTTCAAAACATAATTCCCTATTATTATCATTGGCGACCATTACGTCATCTTTGTAAGAAAACCACAGAATGTTAGTGACACGTCACATGGACATGGTTTACGTATTACATATGTATTTATTAGTACAACAACAAATACAATTAAATAGGCTTAGATGAGTAGGCGCGCCGAGAGACAAGTTCCATTTAATTCGTCACGACTATTACGCCACTTCATCATTAATCATCTCAATCCCTTTAGCCGTGTCAGCTCCGTGGAAATTGCTTCAATTTTGACGTAGTAATGTTTTGCTTTACATGGAAAAATAACAATAGTTGTGGGTCCACAGGGAAGGTTAATGTACTAAGAGACTAATTGGCCATTGGCTTTGAAGTCAATCGTCTGTCCTATACGGTCATTGCGCCGGTCCATATTCGGTTACATTGTTTTATCTACCAACTCTGGATTCATTCTAGATTAGAAGAATAGCTTCGACACCCCTAACTGTCCCTGAGAAGACCTTCCACCATTTATTTCAGGATCAAAGTCTGCTAGAGCCTAATAAAAGATACAAAATGTCTTAACTCAGAAGTCTTATAGAGCTGCTTACCATCCAATTCAGAAGCTCTGTCGGTATAACTTAGTCCAGTTTAGAACAAAACTTTGAAAATGCGGGCTGTGAAAGGTGAAATACTATTTGGTTCAAGGATATGTTTACCAAGAAAGGACTGCAAAATGAATAGCGTCAACCCGCCTATCGCCATTTTCCACTTCGTAATTTCGTAAATCGACTGGAAGTCGAGGTTTTGGCCAAATAGTATCAACATCTTGAAATTATTAGCTACTTAGAAATACATTTCGTCATGTTCGTCTTACAAACAGGCCATTCATGGCACTCTAGTATTGTCTACGCGGCTAAAGAAAACTGAGAATATCTTTTTTGTCATCTAGTGTGCAATCGTGCAGCGTGTGGAAGAACGGACCTTTATAAAGTACAGGCGTCAATGTGTATCTACTTTAAATCAATAATTACTATTGTAAAAGTCGATTCATATGTCTGAACAGTAGAAAATGAGCAATCAATAAAGTCATTAAGAGGCTGACAACCGCTAAACCGCGGTCACTGTCGGACTGCATAGAAAAGAAAGAGAAACGCGATGACACAGCGCTGGTAATTTATTGCAAAATATGAAGCAATTATCTATTTACAAAAAAACTATTGATTGGAGAAAAAAAATAAAACACTAATATGCTAATATGTTGCTTGTAGAATAATCTGACATAAAATCAGAATAATTGCATGTATATTAGTATGGTTTTTAATCGTTAAAAGATTTATTTTCGAGGTATTTTCGTGATTTTCTTCTATCGTATCAAATTAGTTATATTATGTGTTCAACACACTATCTACCTAGCATATATCCTGAAGAATATCATATATTCTGATTTTGTTTACTGCAGTGGATCATATACTTTTACGCATTATAACACATATAATTTGCGTTTAGGTCCTGAGTCCCTTTAATTAGAACATACGGTTGATAAGATATCAGAAGAATCGTAGAGTGAAGCAGAACATAAAAATGTCAAACTGGTTTTGTTTGCAGGTAAGCGTCAGGGCAGTAGTTACTTATGGGCCGATGGTCGCCTCACCTTGTGTCTCCGTATTTAGCGATAACTGACGAGGTCGCAACACGTTGCGCAACCAATGGGCTCGCCATCTTTAGTGTATCATTATTTCAGGCTTTAATCCAAAAAAGTAATGACTAACGAGTGCTAATACCTTTATGGTCATGCAAAAAATAAATATCTTTGACGAGTTCGGTAAACTGCCTGAACAAGATAAATACGCTTAAGTTTTCACGAGTCTCTTTTTCCACAGCATTTTATGACTCTCCCTATAATTAACTTTTGATCGATGGGTTATTCGTCAACTGTATATTTTAGTATATTAGAGAATGTAAAGCAAACGCTAAGAAAACCTCGACGGTGTTGTTTACCAGGGCTTGTTAACGTTACCAAATAACAAAATAATAACCGTTACGTAACGTTAATTTTAATGTGATACCTTACTAACGTTACAAAAAATTTAACGTTACTTGATAACATTACCAGTAATATAACGTTAATTAACATTAACGTAAAATATGATAATAACGTTAATTTTACCGTTAATTTTGCTACGTTGCCGTTCCGTAGGTTTACATTTTGTGCGCTCGCTTAGCTACACTGTTGCCACTCCGCCGCCGCACTATGGGAAAATCGCGTATGTTTCGTCTCAATACTCCGTATCTCAGTTGTTTCAAAACTAAATGAGCTGTAATTTTGCACACGTATTTTTGGATGTATAAAATGTAATATAAATAATTTCGATTTTGAAAATTCTGTTTATTAATTAATTAAAAAAATAAAACTTGAAAAAATACATGCATTCTATAAGAAAAAAAAAACAAAATTTGTCTTTTTATTTTTATTTACTTAAAATGGAATAATTGAAGCAAACGAGAAAAATAAAGCACAAAATTCAGGAAGCTCCTACAGATTTTCGTTGATAGCAAGAAGGGCCTTGGCTTCATCTAAAAGTTCTTTCGATATTGTTTCCGAGTTATTTCTCAAACTTGATATATATTATATGGATCAGAAGTGTACAATAAGGTATGGTGTCTTCATTTGTAGCCGCTCTTGAACACTTTCTAGAATCATGAAGTCTAAACTTTTTGTAATCCTTATTTTGGGATTCTTGCGCGTCTTTGGACAATTGTCCTATAGATAAAATAGTATTGTATGCACGTAGGAAGGCATAATACCAATTATAAATATTTACGTACAGTTGGGCTGTACTATATTTTTTGTTTTTTGTTTTTATTTTTTGGTGGGAAATCATCAAATAACTTCTCCCGCTCCGGGCGGAGCGGGAGGGTGTGTCAGACTCTTACTGACTAAAACCCACCCGTATTCCTTCCGTGTTGCCTGTGTTGCCAGGGGCCTCGGTAACCCTTTAATACCTTCACGCGACCCCGGGATTCCCGACGCCCAGGGCGTCTCCTGCGGTAGCTAGGGGCGAGAGGGCTCGAAATTTGCCTTTCCCTCAACCGTCCCGCTTCCTCCTTTGCAAGCATTACTGCTTCGCAGAAGAAAGTGACAGCTGCCCATGCCCTCTCGCTTCATACCATGACCTGAACCAGGGCTGGACGCGAGAGATCTCTGCCGCCGATCACCTCCACGAGGTCACGGCGGCGTGTCCTCCGGGCGATCCACACTGTGTTGACACCCGGGCGTTTCCTCCCACCTTATCCGACACAGGAACCTCCCGAAGCTGCCGTGTCCGGTGAGGACCTGCGTCAGGTGGAAGATGAGGACACTGTGGTGCCTCTCTAGCCACTCCTCAAAGCGAAGCAATTATCGCCACAATCGTGGCATGCCCAGCATTGGGTTGCGACAACCGTACTCTCCATGTAGCCATGAGATCCTGCCGGAGCTCCGTCCGCTGTGCCGCGATTTCTTGCGGCAGCGTAGTTACGCCCCGGCGTTTCGCCACCTCGCGCCACTCCCATACGTGCGCGAGGACTTTGCCTTCAGATCCCTTGGCGGCAATCCAGCAAGGAGGCTCGCTGCCTCACAGGAGACCGTGCGGTATCCCCGGACCAGCCGGATGGCCATGACCCTTTGGGCCGCGCTCATGGGCTGGCCGCAGCGCCAGGGAACGCGCCCACACAGGAGCCCCGTAAAGGGCCATGGACCGCACGACCCTCGCGTAGAGCCTCCGGCAGGAGGCGTTTGGACCCCCTAGATTGGGCAGGAGCCGCTTCAAAGCAGCCCCTGCCCACTCCAGTTTGGGAGCCAAACGTCAGAAATGCTCCACGAAGTTCCACCGGCTGTCGAGGACGAGTCCCAGGTACTTCATCGTAGACTCGACGCCGATGTAAACCCCTCCTACCGTTATTTGGGATCCCGACGGTGGCGCGTTCCGAGGGCCATAAAAACACATGGCCTCGGACTTGTGCAGGGCCACCTCGAGTCCCAAGTGTCGGATCATTTCGATGATTGTCGCAACCCCGCGTGCCGCTACTTTGGCCGCCACCTGGTGCAACTTCCCTTGCGCCAGGACCAACGTGTCGTCAGCGTAACACACTACGCTGACGCCGCTAGGGAGGTCGGCGCGCAGCACCCAGTCGTATCCTATGTCCCACAGATGTGGCCCTAGGACTGACCCTGTGGGACACCACACGACATCTCTTGTCGGTTCCACACTCCCTGGTGACCGCGGTAAATGACTGCCCTGTCCATCAGATAGGCCTCGACCACACTACAGAGTTAGGTGGTACCGGAGTGCCTCCTTGATGCAACTCCAAGGCAGGGTATTGAAGGCATTGGCGATGTCTAGAGACACCGCCAAGACGACCCCACCCTGGGCTACAGCATTCTTCGTCGTGAGGGCTCGTACGCGCATGATGGCGTCCACGGTAGGGTGCCCCCTGCGGAAACCAAACTGGCTCTTTGCCAAAGCCTGCTGCTTTTTGGAATTAATAGCCCTTCCAGATGACATACATTATTATGTACATTCGTTTTATAAGTTCTACGTCTACAACTGTATTGTCTGCAGAGCAAAAGTAATTCTGAAAGAATCTCCGAGTTGTGTTTCTTTTATTACTATTTCCAGTGCCTTGTCGAGGTTTATCGAAGCTATAGTCCCATTTCCTCCCTAAACCGCTTTTGTACCAATTTTTTCTTTTCGTGTTTGGTTTTATTTAATTTTCAGGTGTAGTAGCTGACTACTTTTCAAAAAACAAGTTATAAGAAATGTGTAAGATCATCTCCATACTCCTAAACCAAGCATGTAGTGTTGACAGTCCCTATTGAAATGAACTTTCGTTCACATCTCGTGTCCTAACTGCCTCTAAGTTATTCATTTGCCGAGGACTAGCACTACAAACTGTACAAGAAGCGCTCGAACGCTCGCCACTTTACCGTCAATCATGGTTAAATATAGGTCATGAGTTATTTCGATTACCTCGCCATTCTTATTTATCAGGGAAGGAGACAGATTATGTTTTTGATTGTTGATATTAGCCACAACAGACGCGGTTTTTACAGGAGTTTCTTTGGCGTATTCTAACAATATAAGTCTGCAAGTTTTGTTTGTACTCACTCTGCCCGGATGACCCGTCACAACCCCATTTACAGAATAGTTTCAACTTTCTTAAACCATTTTTGTAAACTGAACCAATTAGTTATTTACGTGCCACAGTATGATCCAACAAGTCCTGCAGATTGACTTTTGCACTTATGTTAGTAATGATTATGCTCGAATCTGGTGGGTAACACATCTTTTTCGCTTCAACTAAAGTTGGATAAGAAGGAAACACTGAGCAGTTTTTTTCCCGCTAAACAAAGTCGAAGTTTCTCATACTGTTCTTTGTTAAGGTCTAAGTAAAAAAATGTCCGTAGTGCTTCTTCCTTTGAAAAAGGTGTAACGTCTTCAGAGTTCTCAGTTACGTATTTAACAAAAAAAATCATGTAATTGATTGATGCAGTTCGTATAATATTAACGATTGCGGCCTCCTCCGTCTCACCCATAGACAGAACACAGTCCTATCCGTACTCTTGTATTAATTCCATGTTTTTTCGTTTTTTCTGAAGATGCTTCGTATGGTTTCGAGGGTCTGCCGTCACTACTTCCAGGCATATTAGGGTCATTAACCGTGACTCGACACTCTAGTGGAACAGGAAATTGACCATCTAACCAGCTGACTCTCTTACTTTCAAAGCGGTCTTTTATCCGAGATGCATTTCTCCAGCGTTCGTTACATTTAGATACCAAGTTTCTTTGAATGTAGAAGACCACAGTAGCCATATCCTCTGGTGACAAATTGAAATTTTCTTGTAAGTAGTCTTCTATATTATTCCTATTTATCAACAAATTTCACAACTCTCGTTTACTACAAACAAATTCACCCGTTTTTCAAATCAGTCAACTTTGCAAATAGTCGAAAAAAGATATTAACTGGTTTTTAGGGCAACTGAATATTTGACCAACAAATGTGAATGCTACAGGGCTCACCATCCTTTTATAGGCATATGAAATAGTGCTATGTGCAAAAAGATAAGATACGAATACGAGTAATTTGCACTCTTCCCATAACAAACCTGTTTTTATTTCGACCCTCATAGATAGTGACCATATTTTATATGTAAGGTGGTCAAAACTGTATCAAAGCTACAAAGAACTATTAATAATAATCATCACTGTAATTAACTTTTTATCAATTTGACCTTAATAGGTAACAAATGATTTTATGAGAAATAAAAAGAAATTGAAAAAAAAAATATTTTTTATCTCGTAATATGTTTTAGCACCGTGTCAGAAAAAGAGCAAGTATGAGCAATTTTTTTTTCTCCTTGCGTAAACTAATGTATAAAGATCTTAATACAATAAATATCTCGACAGCAGCAAGCAGCGGTAAAGGGTAAATGTCTCATTAACAAAAAAATATCTTATAAACATACCATCTTAAACTATATTAGTTAATTTTATTTTATCAAAGTAATATATCTAATTAATTATGAAACGTTATGAGGAGATTATACGCATTCCAAAAATGTATAATACGGGTACATTTATATGAAAAACTTTCGAGTTATGTGGCATTGAATTGCAGTAACGTATTGCGTCAAAATTACGTAATTGAACAAGAGTTAGTTTTTAAGCCTATTTACAATACATTATGATTGGATGCGCGGGGCAACACATAATCGATATTTTGGAATTGGTTTTACGACAAAAGTATGGACGAATGCACAACCACTGTTAGGAAAGAAATTAGGTCGCAAATCAGTAGTTGGCGAAAGGAAGGTAGCACGATACCTTATTTGATACGATGATGATGCACTGTCCCTAAGATACAAGCGATTTTCACAATTTTTCAATTGGTTAAATGAATTTTGGGTGCAATGGGATGCACACGCGACGACGCACGAAAACCGAATCCCTCTTGAATTTCGACGACATTCCGCGGGTTGGCGCTGATTGGTGTAGCGGTCTCGCTCACACGCGGGTGAAAGGCAATGTGCAGGAATGGGATAGGGGGAGAGGAGTTCAGTAAAACCAACCTAATCCCATTAATTAGTTATACCAACATCAAAAAACTAAGGAAATGACAATACATAATTTCAGTCGATCAGCGCGCAAGCAATGATTAACAAAAAAAAAAATTGCGTATAGAAAGCTTATTTATTAGACCATATTAATTTATTATTTTTATTCCATAACAACGACATTCACGTGAAACGGTTTTGAGGCGGCTTTGTATGGGGCTTTACCATAGTGCGGCGGCACGATAGTCAATTAAATCCTGCATGTGTAAAACGACTATTGTAATAAATATAAATAAGAATCATTAATTACATTGACTATTGTCTTCACTTCACTCATTGATATTGAATTGATTTGATCAGTTATCACTGACTAAATCAGCTCACTATACTATCAAAACTTCTCACGCGTAAGAATCACGCAAGGCAATGTTTTGATCGGCACGATATCAGCGCGGTGCGAGGGCGAGTGGCGGGCGGCCCACCACGCGCCTCAGGCCCCGCTACTTCCACCTTACCCGTTTAAAAATAACGATAAAAGTAACGTTAATATAAAATTAACGTTAATAAAAATTAACGATAAAATGTAGCATAAATAACGTTAAATTTATTACCGTTATTTTAATTTTAACGGTAACGCTGTCAAATAGAGATAACGTTACGAAAAATTTACCGGTATTTAAAGCCCTGTTGTTTACTTCATGTCGGCTATCAATTATACGACGACATAATAAGTAGACTTCTTGAAACCTCTAAAATTGCATAGGATTTTGCCTGTAAATCGGTAAAAAAAATCTTGCCAATGTTTTGCAATCGACATCACTAACTAATGAGATGGAGTCAGAAACTCGGGATACAGCGCAATAACATACAGAATTCGACGTCTTTGTTGGTTGGGAAAAATGCTTGGTTCGGGCACGTTATGCAATACGCCATCTCATTGCAGAACATCTTAAAAAAATACTAGAAAGCCGCATTAAACGTCCATTGAAATTACAACCACTCAAGGTCTTACTTCGCAAGGTCTCCAAAATCACTACATAGTATAAAACAAAGTCGCTTTCTCTGTCCCTATGTCCCTTTGTATGCTTAAATCTTTGAAACTACGCAACGGATTTTGATGCGGTTTTTTTTAATAGATAGAGTGATTCAAGAGGAAGGTTTATATGTATAATAACATCCATTAAATAGTGGAGAAGTACTGCTATTTTTGAGGTTTCTAATGTGATGTCGTAAATAATTACATTTTTTCCGCTTACATTGCAAACGCAGGCTGAACCCTACGAGTTAAGTATTGTACACATTGAAAAGGTCTACAGAAAAGTCCGTGATGGTATATGTCTATCTCTTATGGATAACCCACAATAACTTTTTTTTGTCATTTACTTTTTACGACAAATAATGGCTAATTTTCGAAGCGATTTTAACCAATACAGCATTAACTACTGGATCGATTTTAATCACATAGGCTATATATTTTATACCCGTGCGAAGCCAGAGGGGGCCGCTATGTTTTTATATACAACGTTCACAGTTTTTCTGTAGTGTATTTAGTATCAGCATTGCACCCGTGCGAAGCCGGGGCGGGTCGCTAGTAAGCAATAAGATGCAAACTATGGGAAACTCACGGTACTTAGTAAACTTTAATGTCAACATTGATCATGTTAAACAAAGCAAGATAAGAACGTTTGCACGAAGATGGCAATGGTAATCTGTTGGTAGCAGTTAGTACTAGTGAAGACATGACCCAAAATGTAATAATTTTAAGAAGCTAGACATCAGGCTGTTTTCGTTTGAATTTTTGAACTCCTATAGCGCATGAGGTTCATAATAATGTTATTGAATCTTACATGCAACACTGGATGCATAGAAATAGGCATTATTTTTAGGGTTCCGTACCTCAAATAGAAAAACGGAACCCTTAGAGGTTTGTTGTCCGACTGTCTGTCAAGACCCTTTATCTCGGGAACGCTTGGAGGTATCGAGTTGAAAGTAAAATCATATACTCAGGTCTACAGGTCTTGAAGCTGTGAAAAAAATCAAACTTCTAAGTTAACGTAAAAAAAAGATACGGCCCTTTAAGTCGCAATTAAACGTATATTTCGACATTCTCAAGGGAATCAAAATTTATAGGGTATAGTTCTAGGTCAACGGAAAGTACCCTATACATTTTGATTCCCTTGAAGAACTACGAAATTTGGCAAGTAATATCGTCTTATACTACAAGTACCAGGAAAATCTGAAAACTATACTTTTGTAATTAAATCAATAAAAATATAGTTTTTATTGATATTTAAATAAAAAAACAACTTTGATTACCTAATTAGTTAGGTAATCAAAGTTGTTTTTACTTATTTTATTGTTATACTAACAGTACCTACATACCTAAACTAATTTAGGTATGAACTGTTAGTATAACTGTTAATATAAGTAATTATAGGTTTTGGAAACTGAATTTCGGGAAAAGCTCGGAAAAAACTGCGGGACTCGAATCCTGAACTATTTATAATATGTACCTACAAATTTGTACGGAACCCTCGGTGAGCGAGTCCGACTAGCACTTGCCCGGTTTTTTTCTTCATAATTCTCATTATCAGATTTTCATGACATTCTAATTCTTCTTCTCTTCTAAGACTGAAACGGCGAGCGTTTTGGGAAACTGCCACTTAATCAGAATAAATTAATTTTGATTTATATTTTTTGTTGTTTCAGGTGAAGCAAAAAACTTGCCAGGTCGTAGCCATGGGGCGGCGTGCCACCGCGACATATACTGCGTGCTGTCGCTCGACCAAGAGGAGATATTTCGCACGTCCACCATGGAGAGAACTCTCAAGTGAGTAAAACCGTTTCTCTTGTGGGTTCCACCAAGACAGTTAAGCAGCACATTCACGATCTAAGTTGAATGACGTATAACCATTATTTAGTCATTGCAATGTAACTCTTATCTCATTGTTTTAAAGTATAAATTAGAATGACTGTCGTGAGATTGATAAAACTTTCAACAATTCTCATTTACCTATACTTACCTTACCGAGATACCAACCCATACTGGGTCCGCGTGGTAGACTACAACCCACTCCCTCCGAAGAGATGAGGCCTGTGCCTCAGCAGTGGGAACATTGTAGACTGATTATTATGCTTACCGAGATAAGAGTTACACTTCAACAACTTACTATGGTTTTACGTCGCGCCTCGATCGTGTATGTCCTACCATAACCGGGACATTTCTCCAAGACTCACTTATTTCGTCACTTTTCTAGTAGTTGCTACTGTAGGGTTAGAGGAATTGTAGTGGAGTAGAGAGAAATAGCATCTGGTTCGCAGTTGTGATTGGTTAAGGCTCCTACATACTAGCGCGACTTGTCGCGCGACGCGACGCGACACAAAGACACCGCGTGTAGCGCTACAAGCGGTGCCTTTGTGTCGCGACGCGTCGCGCGACAAGTCGCGCCAGTATGTAGAAGCCTTTATCCGATGTTAGCGGCTAGGTCGTTTAGCTCGCGAACAGGTTTTGTAAAAAAAAAACGTTTCATTTCAACATAAAAATTACAATATTGAGATAGCGTAGCCCAAATAGGCACGGCCTGTATCTTGGGCACCATAAGTCAGGCCGCACACCAGCGCCACATGCTACACGCATCGTACATTTACATCGCCACAGTTATTGCGCTACAATTCAGCTTACTACAAATGTTATACATACAAAAGTGTCGCTTTGCATCCACGTCAAATTCAAGGCAGTAACTACTCGTATGCTAATGATTCTCGACACGAATCAATAATAAAATAAGTAGGTCTTTTTTTTCTTCTAATTTTCGGAATACGCCATGTGTGGGACACGCATGTTAAAACGCGGCCCGTGTGATACCGCACTGTAACTGCCCTTTTACACACACACTACCGCATACGCAATGGGGTGATTCTGTTCTGTGAAAATTGTGTATTCTAAAATACTGTCAAACTTAAATAACTAAAAAACAAGTATGTATTAATTATTGAGCAGGTATCGTAATTTTATTTGATTATATATGTCTTTCATAGCAGCCTCCTGAAAATTGACGAGGATGCAAAACGACACCTTGTATAAAACAATTTAGTTATTTTTAAATAGCATGTATGCCAGCTGACCTCAACTTATCGATCGATCGGGGTTCTTTACGAGTAGTAAAAAAAAATCTGGTTCTTGTCGCAGTTCTAATATACGTAATTATAAATGCATTTGTTGATACCGTAATCTAGGGCTAGTCTTTAGTACGAGGCACTATAAAGTTAACAGCTATTGACTGATGATAAAGGCAGATACTTTATTGCATAAGCAAGTACCAGCTAGAGCAAATTTTTTTATATGCCGCCGTTAGATAGTAACTTTATTCTTATCATTTATCTAGTTTTCACATATTTGTGGCACATGCCCTTGATTTAGCCGTCACTATTTCAAAGTTTCCTGTACGGCCCTTTACGTATTCTACTAAACGGGAACGTTATATTCGCTCCAGAATTGACATAATAATAACGGATCCATTGTCCGGTGTCCGGTGTCGCTTCCGCCCGTTATCGTGTGGGAACCGTTTACCAACATTTAGGGAGAGCAAACAATTTAATAGGTCAAGGTTTCCCTACTCCATGAATGAAGCATTTTAAGTGGTAGATCATAGGTTTAATTGAAGTAATTAATGTATGTTCTACGTTGTACTACGGGTGTACTTATATTTGTTTCCACATTGGTACCTGGAATGCAAGCCTTAAGACTCTTACAAACGCCCGGAGGACACGGTGGAGCATACGGTGGAGGTCTGCCCGGCTTGGGCAGAGCACCGCCGTGTCCTCGTGGAGGCGATCGGCGGCAGAGACCTCTCGCGTCCGGCCCTGGTTCAGGCCATGGTACGGAGCGAGAGGGCATGGGCAGCCGTCACCTCCTTCTGCGAAGCAGTAATGCTCGCGAAGGAGGAGGCGGGACGGTTGAGGGAAAGGCACGTTTCGCGCCCTCTCGCCTTTAGCCGCCGCAGGAGACGCTCTGGGCGTCGGGAATCTCGGGCGGATTTCCAGCCACCTTAGGCGCGGCCTTGCGGACGGTGAGCAATGGGTAGCTCACCGTCCGGTAAGGACCAGGCCCGGGTCGACGGCGCGTCGTATTCCACGCGCGCCTCAAAGAGATGTCGTCAGCACAAAAGCAGGCATCGGCCCTAGTGGACCCCTAGGTCCACTAGGGCCGATGCCTGCTGGGGTCGCGGGAAGGTACTTATGGGTCACCGAGACCCCTGGCAACACAGGCAACAGGAAGGAATACGGGTGGGTTTTAGTCAGTAAGAGTCTGAGACACCCTCCCGCTCCGCCCAGAGCGGGAGAAGTTATTTGATGATTTCCCACCCAAAAAAAAACTTACAAACAAGCGCGACACGCGAAGCGACACAAAGGCACCGCTTGTAGCGCTACACGCGGTGTCTTTGTGTCGCGTCGCGTTTCGCGCCTGTTTAAAGGAGCCTTTATCGTGAGTGAATTTATTTTTTGATATATTTTTGTTGCTACAGAATGTGTAGATTTCTGTCATCATCTGCCTTGCCTTTTCCCAACTATGTTAGGGTCGGCTTATAGTCTAACAAGATGTAGCTGAATACCAGTATTTTACATAGAGCGACTGCCAATCTGACCTCCACAACCCAGTCATTGGGTAATACGATACCCCTTGGTAAGACTGGTTGTCAGACTTTCGTGCTTCAGACGACCCAAAATGACTGTCAAAGATCCACAAATGTCAGCCGGGGCCAACGGCTTAACGTGCTTTCCGAGGCACGGAGGAGTCTCGGTATGTAAAGATGGTCACCCATCCACGGACCAACCGCGGCAAGCGTAGCTTAACCTGATCGAGCGACCCATGCGGCTGTTATAACTTAGCCACAAGCCCCTTAGCCAAGATTTCTGTGTGAGTTTTTAGATAATGTTCTGTGTTACAATAGGCTAGGTGCTAATTTTGTTTTAGATTAGAGAAATATTAACGAACAACTACACCTTAACACTTCCGACCATCACACGATATAAAATAGTTTAGAAACACTGTACGAATAATATACGATGTGTAACTTTCTTCGAAACATTAAAGTGTAGGAGCCTTAATGTGTCGTCACGAAAGTGTGCAGGCGCACACTCCTAATCTCTTGCATATGATATGTATTACTTCCGGCGCTTTCACGAGCATGTTTCACTCAGGAATAAAATAATCTAAGTTTCGGCCTTTACCCGTACCCATTTTTTGTGTGTGCTTGCTAGGAAATGAGTATAGCCTAGATATAATTTTTGTTGCACTGTTCCGTTAAAGTAGAAAGAACAATTAGTACACGGAGATAGTACAACATAATATTAGGCTCTATCATGATTTCTTTGAAGAGAAAAAAATGCTATTCATCACATTAAAATATAAACAAAGACGGCTATAAGCAACTTCATGTATATCACAGAACATTCTATAACCTGTATAAAAACATTCTATTCAAAGCCACCTGCTCCGCCTCGCCTCGCGTGTTGAATGATTTGTCATCAATTAAACATTAGTCACAATTAATTCATGATTGCGGTGCGGCTTTTGATAGCGCGTACAATTCGGGGGAGGCGCTATTGTGCTGTAAGGGAGGGCGGCGCTGCGGCGCGCCACGTCCCGGACGCGCTTCCGGTGCGCGTGCGTCGACGCGGAACGTCCCTTCCGCTTCACCCCCTTTGCCATTCGGTTTTTAGAATTAATAAAAGACAGCCGCACCGCAGCAATGATTTTAATTACCGCCGTCGGTTACGCTTCCCCTGATTAGTTGTGGGAACGGCCCACGCCTCCACCAGCACACTCTTCATAACTAGGAAATTACGCACAAAAATCTAAATTATTGAAAACCAACTGTAAAACAGGCGTACTATGAATTTATTTATCCTGTTGATAATTTTTGACGGTCCTTTTTGTTACCGAATACCGTTTCGTATTTCGTTTTAAATAGAACTTTGAATTCCTAAAAGTAATCAAGCAGTTAAAATCTGTAGTTTCCGTTATGATTACACCTACGATGAAGTAGAAAACGTCTAACCGTTTCATTGTTTATCTGTAATGATAGTCTGTTTTGCTTGTTAATGAACGGAAGCGATAATGATTTTGTGACCCAGAGGTGAGGCCACAGAGGACTGGCGGATATCGAAGGAAATGTCACGTCACTCGTCGAGTTCATTTAATGGGTTCTTTGTCTCGCGATACCTTATCACTGCACTTACTATGTGCCTCTGTCCAAACTATCTGTGCCCCGCTAACTATGTACTGATAATGTACCTACATATTAGTGTCTTGTGTATGCTTTGTGACTGTTCTCCTTAGAATAACGATTTTCTGGTGTTGACAAAATGTGTTTAAGATAAAATTCTTTTAGGTGTGGCTAATTATTTAAATTCCACAGGCGACTAATTATTTAAACCTAAAGTTATTTAGCTTGTCTAAGGAATCTCCTTTTTTCCAACAGACTTCCATAAAATGTGACAATATTTTCAATTTGACCCATACTGTTTTTTTTTTAATTAATTTAATTACAGCTAGTTATTTAAAAGAAACACCAAACATTACTGCATTTATGTGTAAAAAAAATATATAAAACTAAGGACATCTAAAATATACGAAGCTGCAATAGATCGTCAACCAAAAAAATATGACAACTGAGACCGTCGGGAGACTCGTAAAAATTGCGTCAGTAGCTCTACAAGATTAAACGGAAGCTTTTAAGTGATAAATTGGTCCCGGAACTTCGTGGCACGTAAAATGATCATCGCCTGCGCCTGAGCAGTCCCCGGCCGGAGTGGCGGCAGTCTTAAGTGCATTGCTCTGGTTTCTAACATGTGCTATTTTGTGCTCTCGACCCGACAACATCTATACGAATAAAGGTGTTCCGGAGTTCATTCAAAAATGCGTCATCGTGAGTCGACCTACTAAGCGCTCCGTGCAAATTCAATCAATTGATTAAATTATAAGTTTTTATTGTGATAATATACTATGCTTATTAGCAGGATGCATAGACAACAAAGCACTGTCGGCCGTGTCCTATATTTACGAGGATTAAGGCACATCACGAGGTGTAATAAATATAGCCAAGTCAATAGTACTATTGTTGGTTACGTATCCGGGTTATTGAATGAGTGGTTTCACTTAATCAATTCAACGTATTAAAATTAGAGGCGTGAAGTATGTGCAATAGCAAGTGAGCTTGGGCCGCCCCCGCTCAGCTGGTGCGGTTCCGCCTCCGTTTTATAAATACTGCGCCGGCGCCGGATGCGCCTGCGAGCCTGCCACCGACTCGATACACTGCGAGATTCTTATACCTACGTACACTCCAAACGAGTCAATAAACCCCTTTATTGAGTTATTATCGTGTTTTACAAATAGCTACACGTAATGTTCGGTCGGAAAGTATAGTTATTTTATACATTAGGGTTGCCAGAACAATTAAAATCAACAGATCGTTTTTATCTAACGATTCTAAATTATATCGTAGACTTTGATCGGTAGCGTGGAGCAATACGAACAAGATAAACCTATGCCCAGCATTGGTAGCAGAGGGGCTGTGGTCGCTGCGGATCATGTAAAGCTATAAATCTTTTTTTTATTTTATTAAAATAGCCTTGCTTCCAAGTAGAGCAAAAAGTTTAACTAAATTCCGTACTTTATTTGTTTCCGTTCTCATTTTTAGGGTTCCGTAGTAAACAAGGAACCCTTATAGTTTCGCCATATCCGTCTGTCTGTTTGTCTGTCCTCGGCTTAGCTCAGAGACTCTTAGTACTAGGAAGCTGTGATTTGGTATGGGTAATATACATGTTAATAAAGCCGATAAAGTGGTAAAATAAAATAATTTGTAGGATACCTCACTTGCACGTCAAGTGCTGTTGACATTGTGTGACATCGTCTTGGTGTGGAATATCGTTGTATAGGCCGTTCAAAAATATTACGGATCTGTGAGAACCATTTTTCGATTCAGGGAACCGTTTGCGTAATATTAAGCTTTAAAGTGCAATTTTTGTTGAGAGTCAAGGGTTCCCTTCCCTGCCAGCTAAATGGTTGATTTGGATAAGTGAAAAAAATCTTGGCGGTAGTATATTTAACGAAATTAAAAGGAAAACTATCATAGCTAAGTACGATTTACACCGGGGTCGCGGGAAGGTACTAATGGGTCATCGAGGCCCCTGGCAACACAGGCAACAGGAAGGAATACGGGTGGGTTTTAGTCAGTAAGAGTCTGACACCCGCTCCGCCCAGAGCGGGAGAAGTTATTTGATGATTTCCCATCCAAAAAAAAAAAGTAGGATTTACAAGTTAACGAGTAATAGCCGACCAACCCTTTGCAATTGGAGTTGGAGCAGTTGGAGAATTGACCATGACGTATACTCGTATTGATGTATGGGAGAACATATTTTTCAACTACAATGTTAAGTTTGTTTTTGGAATAAATACATCCCATCTACGGAACTTTTCATTGTGCATGGTCTGAACCGCACTTGACCGGTTTTCATAAATGAATTATAGCATTACGAAATACAATAATCATTCCATTCTCATAAAGCATACATTTTTAAGTGTAGGCACGTGGATTATTATTAGGCTGTGCGATGAGATTTCATCGGGAATGTCAAACTTTCTCCTTTGAACAAGGCAATCCCACGCATACGTCACTGTGCAATGGTCTTACATCATGAAACCAGCCTTGTTTATATACAAGAAAATTTTATAAGTACGTACGTTTTGCCTACTACTTTTAATACCCGCTTTTCCGGGATTGCATATACTCTAAACCAGGAAATACACTGCTGGTGTTCCAAATTTAATTTTATTCAGTTGTTACGACCGTTTGGTACTCTGGTCACTGGATATTCATGTTTAGCACTGGAAAACTATGGGCTGCTGAAAATCTTTGATTAAAAACATTGGGAATGTGCTATACCAATATATAGCATTATTAGGAGAGCTTCACGAATACTCATTCTATTTAATTGAGCTGTTTGTTGCGTTTAAGGGCCAAGAGTAATCATGTCCAACATTTGAATGTTTTCCATTTAGATTAAATACAACATATAAAATTTTATAACCGTTTTCTTGAAGGCGTCAGGCGCCGCAGTTCATTAAGTTGTTTTATTGTTTCGGCTGAACATTTTGTGTTACTCGGTTCTCCAAACTGGCAAATTAAACTTTACCTCAGAAAGATTTAGCTATTATTTATGACTCCTAAGTGTCGTAGCGTGATTATAAATCAAGAATTGGGCTAACAAATGCAAAAAGAAATTTTTGATTCCGGTTGGTAGTTCCAGAGATTAGCGAGTTCAAACAAACTAATAAATTCTTCCACTTTATTATTAATATGTGTTGATAACAAGCACATCTCACCGGCTATTGGAAAAACGGCACCACCATCACTAACAAAATCTGATAAGATTAAGTTCAGAAAATTATTCACTTAGTTGTGGGTGGTAATACCGACACTCGTGTAAGACAGGCACCCCACGCGGCCTCAACTAGGCTGCAACCCGGCTATAAATTATCGCGCAGTCGAAAACTTGATAACGATTGTCGGATGTAATATTCAACAAATATTAGTACTTCGAATTACTTATCTCAACACAAATCATACCTGTATGTATGACTTAAACCAATAATTGCATTATTTTGTTTCAGTCCATTCTTCGGCGAGGAGTTCCAATTCGAGGTGCCGCGACGATTTCGATACCTTTCCATATACGTGTTCGATCGTGACAAGCATCTCAAACAGGACAAGGTGCTCGGTAAAGTGGCCATCAAACGAGAAGATCTGCACCGGTACAACAATAAAGACCACTGGTTTGCGCTGCGACCGGTCGACGCAGACTCAGAGGTCCAGGGGAAGGCATACATCGAACTCACTCTCGAAGATTCCAGAAAGAGGTTACGAATGGAACCAAAGCCTCCCGACCCTGACCCTGCTAATGCAGCAGACAACTGCTCGGCAAAAACAAAAGGAAATAACCTCGTAAGATTATCTGAATACTGTAAAGAGAGTATGAGGTTTGGTTCTTGCTCGAGTTCCACGAGCAAGAAGCTGCTGAGTGCGGTAGCGACGGAGCCTGCTCTGTCGTTGTCGCGTTCGGAGAGTTTGAAGGATCGTGCACAGTGGGCGGCGCGGACGAAGCCGCCCATGCATGCGATGCCTGAGTCAGACGCCTCGCCCACCCCCACCGCCGCTGACTACTGGTCAGACCCCGAGAGGCACTGCGCAGCGCGAGTAGGACACGATACCCTACGCCTTCGAGTGCTGGAATGCTCTGAGTTAACTACTAAGAATGGACAGTGTGACCCGTTTGCTCTCGTCACGTTATTATATTCGAACGGACGAAGAGTTGAAAAACGTACGAAACCTAAAAAGAAGACTGTTAATCCACAATTCGATGAAATTTTTTGTTTTGATCTCGTTATGGACCCAGACCCGAAGGATAAAGATGGCTCACAAACGGTAAGTCAATCTGACTTCTGGTTTTTGCTTGAAAGAATCTTGATTGGTATTGGCACTTGAAATTAAATTGAATGTTCTTTAATATTTCAGGCGGGGGTGGCTTGCGAAGCCAGAGTATCAGTATGGCATGACGGTGCGACACCGATCTTTCTCGGCGAGGTGCGGTTACAACTACGACAGCCTTCGCCGACACCTTTACGTGCTTGGTAAGAGACGAGAATATGAAAAGAATGCTGCAACTAATTTCAATTTATAATTTGAATCGCATTTGGCGTGATCTTTAAAAAAAGTTTTGCAATACTGGTACTCATTACAGTACATATTTTGGGTGTCAGAAATTATAGCACCGTCCACCATGGTCGCCAGCATTTTTCTCAAGAGGAATTAATGCATCCACGATTATTGGCTCAGTTCAGTACAGCCACTGGTGGTCAAGATAGTGCCGAAGCTTAAACGTTTCTTTCATTACACTAACATACTTTAATAGTTGTTGTTGTCCCACCAGGTTCTTCCTAACATCCCGAGCGGGTGGAGCCCTGTCCCGGGGCGCGACGCCGCCCGGCACGCGGTTGTCGGCCGCGGGCAGCGCCACGCTGGGCTCACTACGGCTACTGTTGCAATATACAGTAGACCATGTCTTCCCACTTCAACACTATAGAGCTCTCGAGGAATTGTTTCTTAGGAGTGTTCATCAAAAGGTATGTTCATTCTTTAAAAAAAATTTCCAATGATAAGCATTTATTTCTGTAAATTTATATAAAAAATATTTTTTTTATAAACAACTAGATCAGGTCGATTTTTTTGAATAAATGTCCAAAAATCTGTTTCTAAACCTGAGGACTTACGAGTGACAAATATTAATGTTAATTGATGGAGAGGGAAGAAAAGACGGATGGATTGTGTAATATGAATGAATTTCAATTGAATTTTTTTAACTGAATGGCTGAAAATAGATAAGAAAAACATTTTACACCGACCCCAAGTAACATGAGGGAGAAGTTGGCAGGTGAAGAAGTTGGCAGATGAGGAACTGGCTGACTATAAGATTATAGTAATAATTATGTTTTCAGCCCATAACAGCATCGGCAGTATACATACTGGGGGAGATAGTGTCGAGTAAAACGGACGCGGCACAACCCCTCGTAAGGCTATTCACTCACCATGATCTCATTGTACCCATCGTCAAGGAGCTAGCAGATGCTGAGATTTCTGCACTCACGTGAGTACTTTGTAATGAAATATTACGCCTTTATTCTGTGGAAAATTAGACAGAGGTGGCTGATGACTCGCATATTTCGCCAGTATTATGTATTTTAGTGCCATGTGTCCACGTGACCCTACGAGGTATATTTAGTTAAATGACAGTAAAACGACAGTCATTTAAAAAAATGTCGGTTCCAACGAGGTATATTTTTTGCTCTGATTTCAGTGTGTGAACAAAATAAAGATATTTTTAAAATATTGTTTACCAAATACTGCTAATCTGCTATATAAGAAATTGTGAGTCGTCAAATGTAGTAATTGTTAATCAGGCTGTGAAAATGATTAATTGCGTCCAGAATTAGATATGATACCAATTAACTAGGTCCAAATACATCATTACGATTGAGGGCACACGTGAATTATGTTAAATTACTATCAGTTTGTGCAGTCCTAATCATAATAATTGATTGTAAACATCGTCCGGTGCATGAGTAAGCCTCGACGTCATCTTTATTCACTCTTATCTCTTATCATCTCAGCTGATTTACTCCCCAGAGTCCACTACCAGTCATATATCGTTATTATTCTGTAATTTATTTGCCGTTTTCTTTTATAAGTTCGTTAAAACCATAAATTGCCTACGTTGGTGCCACTTTAGGCTATTAGGCCTTCTCAGTGCTTATACTGGCTGTTATTATGTTATGTTTTTATGCTGTAAATGTATGTATTTTAATATTTAAGGACATCTTCGTTGATTTTATTAAAATGAATGAAAACTATTTTTGAAGTCACTAAACAAAGTATTAGTGGTTAAGTCTAGAGAAACAAAATATTGATTCATTCACCAAAAAATGTTTTTTTTTTTTTAATTATTAATTATTATTTTAATTATTACATAATCTTTTAAATTTCTTCCAGTGACGCAACAACAATATTTCGAGGTAACACCCTCGTATCAAAGATGATGGACGAAGCGATGCGACTGAGTGGTGCGTCATACCTGCGGTCAGTGTTGCGGCCAACGTTGGCGGCAGTGTTGGCCGAGCGACGACCATGCGAGATTGACCCCGCGAGGGTCAAGCCCACAGCTGCCGTTACAGCCAACCTCGCCAATTTAAAAGACTATGTTGAAAGGGTAAGTCAATTTAATATTAGGTGACCCGACAGACGTTGTCCAAATTTCAAAAATTCATATAAAAAACCGGCCAAGTGCAAGCAGTCGTACCAAGCACAATGAAGGGTTCCGTAGTTGGGATGAATTTATTCCAAAAACAAACTTAACATCGTAGTTGAAAAACATGTTCTCCCATACATCGATATACGTCACGGTCAATTCTCCAACTGCAAATGTACGTTGGTCGACTAACGAGTAGACTTAGTTGACCAATTAACGAGTATTAACTTGTACTACGTATAACGAAATTAAAAGAAGAACTATCACAGCTAAGGCTTTACAAGTTAATACTCGATAATTAAAAAAAAAAAATATAAAAAAATTGATGACTAGTACAGCTAAAATTTTTTTTCCTAACCTAAAACATCCATTTAGCTGGCAGGGGGGCGAGCACACTGGACTTTAAGTATTACACTTACAAAATGTAATACTTAAAGCTTAATATTACGTAAAAGGATCCCTGAATCTAAAAATGGTTTTGATAGATCCATGTAAAACTGGAAGCCGACCCAACTTAGTTGGGAAAAGGCTAGGAAAATGATGACTTAGATCATTGATTGAACCTAAAAGTACAGATATCAAGTTGGCCTACAGCGTTTTGTTCTTCACCTTCTGTATATGTATTCTATTGCCCATTTACCTATCAATCTAAAACTATGCTATTCTGAAAGACATTATCGTACTGGTACCAGGTATTCGCAGCAATAACCTCATCATACGCCACATGCCCTACCGCGATGTGTCGTCTCTTCGACGCGTTACGACAATGTGCGGCGCGACACTTCCCACGCAACGCCGAGGTGCGGTACTCTGTCGTGTCGGGCTTCATCTTCCTGAGGTTTTTCGCGCCTGCCATTCTCGGGCCCAGGCTCTTTGATCTCACTACGGAGCAAATTGTGAGTATTATCATCGACTGTCAATACTATATGTGTATCAAGCATGAATTTTTTATAAGGGTTCCTTATACATTGTGTCTATACAGGAAAAAAATTTTTGGTGTTCAGTATCAGTAATAGAAAACATTTCCATTATTTGTTCAATACCTTTTTTTCCCAACTTGAAATCCTAATAAAATACTTTTAAAAATCCTACACCGGTAAAACGAGCGAGGGAAAGATGCTTACTTTGAATTTTTTAAACAATAAACTTGTACCAGTTTGTTGTTTAAAAAAATCAAAGTAGACATCTTTCGTTAATGAAAATAATTTTATTTTTTTTGTACTAAACATCAAAATAAAAATATTTTTCTTTTTAATACTGGCTTTTATGCAGTGGTCCCTCGGGGGTCCTCGACTGCTGTCACAATTTGCGCACTGGTTAATATTTTTTACCTGTATACGGTGTGGCGAAAAATAAGGGTGGTTTCTCCCGGAGACCATAATCGTAATCGTGAAAAAAAAAACTGTCCTCCCATACAAAAGTTCAATACCTACTCGACCAAATGTATGAGACGACTGACAATATAAATTCAAATATGTATTTTTTTAATGCAAGCAGAAGAAATATGATATGAAAATCTGATGTTTTTTTTTGCTAAACATTACGTTTTCATATCTCTCTCTCGATTACTGTACCGATAATGAATGTTGCTGATGCTCTAAAGGTCGTCGCAGATATATCAGCTCGACACGGAATCGTCGCCTCAACTCGAGTCGTCCATTCATTCTATGAAAATCCATACTGCACAGCATACTAATGAGCAACGTAAGGGCATCGGGCAGAGGCTACTGAACCGCTGTACCTTGGTCAACTATCACAATCTGTTAATTTTTTCTCAGGACCCGCAAACGAACCGGACGTTAACATTGATCTCTAAGACCATCCAGTCGCTCGGCAACCTCGTCAGCAGCCGGTCAGCGCAGCAGGTCTGCAAGGAGGAGTACATGGCCGAACTGTACCGCAGCTTCTGCACGCCAAGACATGTGCGTACCAACATATTTAAGTCTTATTCCAACTTTCAGAATGTTCCCTCATTATGAAAGTTGGCCACATCGCAAATAGAAATAGCTGTCAAATATTGCACTGTTTTGACTAATGAATCAAAGTCAAAATATTTTATTTCACATAAACCTACTTCGGCACTTATGAAGCGTCAGAATCTAGATGCACGGTTCCAATTGGTTGTTTCCTATGGAGAAGAGCCGGCAAGAAACTCCACGGTTACTCTTTTTAAAATAATTGCATTTTACAATGTTTTCAAATTACATTGTTAATAAGTATGGAAGGACAGTGTAGGCCTGTCAAGAAGTACTTAAAAACAATGGTTTACAAAGTCTATTAAGCCTACAAGGTTCTCACATTCACGAAATCTAAAAGAATCTATGTTTAATATTAATAAAAATAAATCAATAAAAATGAAATTATGAAAGATCGCTCTCTAGTGCACTAAAATATTGATTAAAAAATACAATAATAACACTGAATTAGGTGGTGTAACAGTTTTAGATGTAAAAAAAGCATTTGTACACCGTCCAACAGCTTTTGTTTTTTTTTTTTTTAAACTATATTCATAATCAATATTTGAGTGTACTATAATTAATTATAGACTCGACATTTACATCACTCGTTAGTCGATCGATTAATTCCAAATATGGGTTAAAAAAAGATGTCCGGGAAACTTCAACTACTTAAAATTACAGGTGCAAGCAATAAAGCAGTTTCTCGAAATAATCTCCACGAGTACGGACACACAAAACAACAACATACAAGAAACGCCCGTGTTGCTAAAAGAAGGGTGAGTTTTAATATCAAAGAGCTTATTATATTTTGTACACATTGAAAATGTCGCCATTCTGTCAGAATGAAGTACAAAGAGAATAAGCACCTAAGTATGTAATTCCAACAAAGATTTAACTTTATCTTAATGTTTTTGCATCCTTGGATTAGATTGGGGTATGTATAGTCTTAATATGTGTACTTGTCAGTCTGTGTGATGTGAGATTGCGCTCGTCAGCCAATGTTGTGAAGTCGTCTGATTGAGTTTCATGACGCGTGCTACACTTGTTCGGGACGTCATTCGGAACAGCCGGCCCGAAAATATACTTTTAATTTTGTCGCCCGGCCTGTGTCCAATCATACCGTACCGAACATGTATGTAGCACCTGTGAGATGTAATAAACTTTATGGCTAGTTTTAATGTACGCCATGTATAGACAAACCATTTGTTTGAAAACGACTTGGTTGCTTGACATGTAGTCGCTTTCTTTATCTACACCCATGCTATAAGTTCTCAGCCAGTGTCATAGTAACTATAATATCATCCAAACGAGTGTTATAATGTTGTACTAAATTTCGTTATGCAACTCCTTTTTAAAAATGGCATGCACGCGCATTTCACTATCCCGGCGCCGTAATTTAAAAAAGAAACATAGGCTATTCGAATTCACGTCGTATCCAGCCATTTTTGTTCGATATTAGTATTGCAAAAATTTATTACTTTGTTGTTTACAAAAAATGAGTGATACAAGCTTTGTTAAGACACCGCCAGATATTTCTAATGCAGCAAAGGACATTTCTAACCAATTATTACCAGAAACATTCCATGAATTTACATAGTTCTTACAACACCCTATGGTTTGAGAACTTTTTATAGCGGATTCATATCATGTGTGTAGATAGTCTTGTATGCAACTGTACATAATTAGGTACTAAAACACCCACATTCGTGTTTTGATACCCGTGTTGTTATACAACAGTTGCATAAATAACTATTATACACCGCTAGGACATAATTTATTGAAGGTGGGGTAGTAAAGGATACTAAAGTGATCTGAATGTTCCAGAACGATGATCAAACGTTCGGAAGGCGTGCGCGCGGGCGCGGGCTCGCCGCGCCGCCGCTGGACGCGCGCCGCGCAAGCGCACGCCAAGCGAAGACATTTTAGACTCACCAGGTAAACACTTCTTACCTTCACAGTGTACGGTCTGTTCCAAAACTATCTGTTGAAAGTATAAACAAACCCTGTTCAGGTTAAATAATTACGTATTCACTCACTAAAGGGAATTAGTAGCATATTAAATTGTTTTTAAAAGGTTTCTTCAACTTTATATTTGACCTCTTTTTCCATATATTATCGTTTGAATAACAATATTAGGTCGCTTGTGGAGTTTCTTTAACCCTTTGACCGCCACGTCAGAAATGCAAAAACTTGCCCTCGGCGCCGAGCTACACATTATTCCTTATAAATCTGTCATGTAGTCGTGACCGTGGCGTACTGAGCACATTTTGGTTTGTCTTCTATACATGACTGTGGTGGTCAAAAGGTTAAAGGATATAATCCGGAATTAAATTATCCGGAAAAGAACCGACTTTACCGACATAGCTAGCAGAGTAAGCGAGCTGAAGTGGCAGTGGGCTGGCCATGTTTGTCGAAGGACCTATGGCCGATAAAGCAAACTAGTCCTGGAGTGGAGAACGCGTATCGGCAAACGAAGTGTTGGTCGCCACCCCACTTAAGATGGACCGACGACCTTAAAAAGGTGGCTGGGTCTGTCTGGATGTGGAAGGCTGAGGACAAAGTGTTTTGGCGCAGCCTGAGAGAGGCCTATTTCCAGGAGTGGAGTTGATTGATTGAACATGATTAAATCGACCTCAATTGTCAAAAGAAAAACATCTAAGTTGATTTAAACATAGAAATTCAGGTTTAAGTATTGAAATAATCAAATCAAAGCACTCAATTTGTAATTGGCACTAAAAATTGGCATCCACATGTACGTTTTCTGATCCATTTGTTTACCCTCAGATAATTTTGGAGTTCACTGTAAAACAACAGAGAGATTATAATCCTTATTAAACTTGCACTTTAAGGAATCTGTCTTGTAAGTACTTTCTCCATTTTGTAAAAAAACCGGCCAAGTGCGTATCGGATAAAAAATACGAATATACCATTTTCTTGACTTGATCCTTATTCTGTACCTTCCCAGAAAACTGTCCATAAGGTCTACGCCTCCCATGTGGGCATTGTATTCACCTATGATCTTCGGGCATGGAATTTGTATCTTCTCTTTTTTTTTCTTGTCATATCTAGATACATTATTCAAAGGCAAAGCACCTACATAAGATGACAGTAATGTGACAACTTTGTTGTCTTTCCATGCTACTACACTCATATCGACACCTTGAAATGTTGTCACTCTTTCTTCATGTGCACCTCTTGGAGTAGATTATTCATAAATTGTTTTTTATCAGGTAATTTTGAATTAGGTATTCTATTTTGTTGAACTGTCCCCACTGAAAGGTTTCCTTGAGTTGCCAAATAGAACACCAAAGGCACAGAAGTATAAAAATTGTCGAAATAGACAATGTGGCCAACTTGTCTTGGTATACCTCGAGCTAAACGCAAGACAATATTGCTGGTTGAGCCCAGATCTGGTTCATTCTCAGGTTTGTTGGTAAGGTCCTGCCGGAGTTTATCCCGCACCACTTTGTACAGGCATCCCCACGGGTCCCTGTTTAGAGTCCCCAGCGACTCTTCGCGGGCCAGTCCCCTGGCCCGCAGGATCTCCGCTTGGAGGGCGGTCTTCGCCGCTCTGTACCCCTCGTACAGCTCCGCCTGAATGGCTTCCGTATCCGGAGGTTTGATACGGAGCCTGCGGTGCCTGGTGTACCGGCGTCGCGCAGCAACGCACGCAGTGCGCAGAGCCGTCAGCTCTTGCGACCACCAGTACACCTGGCGCGAGGCAGTCGCGCGGGGCTTAACGGGTGTATTATATGTTGGTTTAATTACAATGAACGTTGTCTCGTTGTTGCAGCGGCGAGTTGTCCTGGTCGCGCACGGGGGCCCGCGCGAGCGCGCAGCGCCTGGCGCTGTCGGGCGTGCTGGCCGTGGCCGCCGTGGACGGGCCGCCCGCCGGCGCGCAGCTCGGCGCCAACAACATCTTCCAGATAGGTAAGTGCACTGCAACACTATTCACTGCATATGCTTACCTCGGATATCCAGACATTATGTCCTAAAAAAATTGAGCCATGTATTACTCTGTTAACCTAAGCAGCCTCTTTGTTTGTGGGAACCTGGGCTTGGGGACCTTAATACAGGTTACCACGTGACCAAGCTAGAACGACAGATTCATTTATGGAGTTTGTTACTCTAATTTGTAAAATTATTTTTATTGTAACAGACTGTACCACACTTTTGAAATAAATAAGTTGTTATTTAAACTGTAATCGGTAACTTCATAAACTTCAATTTATTATTATTTCGACTTCTGAAATATCCGTTTGGGTTACTAAAAAGTACATTTCATTAACCAATTAAACGAATATCCTTTGCGAAAATGAACTTTAATTCATTTGTAGGTGGTTCATATTAAATAGTACCTCGAGTGCGTAATAAACCGATTGTATAATTTGACCATTGTGTATTCCAGTGCACCGCGAGCGCGTGCTATTCGTGCAAGCGTCGAACTGTGTGGAGCGCGCGGAGTGGATGCGGCTGCTGAGCGCGCTGTGCCGGCACTCGCCCGCCACGCCGCCGCACCGCGGGTACTACGCCGACTGCGAGTGGACCTGGTGAGACATGCACGATCATAGTCCGACAATATAATGAACAACTTAATAGAAACATGTCAAAACACTTCGAAATCATGGACAAAATATGAAGGATCGTTGTCGTATTCGCAGTTGCGGTCGCACGGAAGCAGCGGCGGAGGGTTGCGGCGGGCCGGACGGCGCCTACGAGCTCACGGAGTCGGGCGCGCGCGAGGTGCGGCGCGGCGGCGCGGCGCTGGCGCTGCGCCTGGACCCGGCGCGCGACCTGCAGCGCCTGCACGCGCTGCTGGTCAGCCACGCGCACCGCCTGGACGACCGCCTGCACCGGCCGCAAGGTGACTGGGCTGGCTGCCGTGCTCCCACGTTTGCAGAATAAATACTAACCTAGTTGTTTGTAAAACAGCCTCAAAGAATAGAAATAATTTTATTTATACTTATTTTTATCTTTACAGAGGGTACAAGCGTAGAAGAGCGCGAGGCGGAAGCTGCAACTTTACGCGAACTGCAAGAGACTATGTTCGACCTCGAGCACCGACACCGCATATACCGGCGGTCGCTCGCCCGGGAGACCAAGTACGGCAGCAAGCAGGCGCCCATCGGCGACGACAACTACCTGCACCTGGCCGGCGCCGCGGGCGACTGCGGGCCCTTCCTGTGGCGCGCCTGGCGCGGCGACAGCTCGCCCAGCGTCGACCTCGACGGCAAGACGCTGCCGCTGCAAGCCTGCCTCGACATCGGATCCAGCACCGAGTCGCTCAAGCTGGCGCGCCACGCCGACGAGCGCTCCTCCGGCAAGTCCACCAAGTCCACCGGCAGCGGCTACCTCACCATGTCCTGCATCAAGCACGAGCCCTCCGAGGACAGCGACGCGTCCGCCGAGCGACCTGCGCGCCCGCCCAAACCCGCGCGCCTCTCGCCGGCGCGCGCGCCCGCCTGCGAGTACGTGCACGTGGAGCCGCGCCCGCCGCGCCCCGACACCTCGCCGCCATCGCCGACCGATCACGACGTAGCGTACCGCTGCAAAGAGTACGAGCTGATGGCGGACTTCATGAGCCACGTGCGCGACGAGAGCCCGCCCGCCGTGCCGCCGCGCGGGCACGTGGCGCGCGCGCGCCCGCCGCCGCGCCCCGCAGAGCACGACGTGCTGCCCCCGCGCCCCGCCGAGCATGACGTGCCGCCCCCGCGCCCCGCAGAGCACGACTTGCCGCCCCCGCGCCCCGCAGAGCACGACGTGCCGCCCCCGCGCTGCGCCTCCGCCGCCAGCCTGCCGCCGCACGACGACTGTGGCCGCACCGACACCATATCCACCGACGATAGCCTGCTGGACGAGCTGCAGCGGGACGCCTACTGCGTGCTCAAGGTGTGTGAGGACGAGCCGGCTACCGCCGACACGGGCCTCGCGCCCCTCGCGCCTATTCCGGACTCCGGGCCCTTCTCCCGGGTCTGCGCCCAGCGGAAGTCCAATCCAATTAAGAGCCAGACGACTTCGACGCGACCGCTGAAGACCTCCAGCTCGACGTCCAACGTCCACGACGCGGGCTCGACGTCCTCGCGCCCGTTCGCTGAGCGCCTGACGCCCTTCTTTCTAAAGAGAAAGTCGAAACCGCCAGAGGAGGCGCAAACGGCGCCGCGATCCACACGGAAGGAGGAAAATCTCATAGGACGGCTGACGCCCCGCTTCGGTCAGTCCAGACTTTACGGGCGGGGACAGTCGCTCGAACTGGCGCCGCCGGAGGGCCGGACGAAACGGATCGAACGGTCGGCGACGACCGTCAACATCCCGACGAGGCCGATAAACTCGTCGATCGTGGCCAACCTTAAGTTCCTGAGCCTGCACCGGTACGGCGCGCAGGCGGGCGCGGCCGGCGCGGACGGCGCGGCGCCGGAGCCGGACGCGGCGTGGCGCCGCTCGCTGCTGGCCGCGTCCTCAGACATCAGACTGTAGCGAGCGCGCACACAGAGGTTGCGACTAGACTCTCGTGCCGCGAGCGACGTTGTTCCGAGTTCCACGGACACGCGGCGAGACTGTATATTTTAGAATAAGGTTGTATTTATTTCTATATTTTTCGAGATCCTTTTCGTCGACCTGAAGTGTGTGCCTCCTCTAGATAGTAGTCTTATTTCTGGAAGAAAGCCGGTACGTATAAGTATATTATGATATGGTAGCGTTAATGCGTAAATACTCAAAAGGTGCCAAGTGTTGTGCGACTCTTACGTCGACGTCGAACGTACTCATTCCTGTAGCACGATAATATTGTAAAACTCTAAACATTGACAAGATTTTTTTTATTTGTTTTGTATAATCGGTGTCCTATCTAAACTTGAACCTAGCGATACGTTGTAGCGTATTTTTATATATTTTTTTTTAAATCGTTTAGTATGGTACTAGTTGAAAAGTGCATGTATTTTCGCACAATTACATTTAATAGAATTTTACTTTAAAATAAAATATGTGTTCCGTTTGACATCCGATCCATCGTGACTGTGCATCGTTTGCTTCCGTTCGCGCCCGTCGAAACTACCATAGCTCATATCTCGCTCTTTATGCACTTCATGTCTGAAACTGGCCGATGCATAAAGATTATTTACAGATCCTTGTACATTTTTAAGGGTTCTGGGTATGAACTTGTTGATCAATATCATTCCTACACTTAAAGAAAGATGCTGAATGAAAGGCAAAAATCAATGAAGAGTGAGGCGTCTGATATGGGCTTAAGAGAGTAAAGCGGCCAGGATGCTGTGCGCGATCTGTAGACCACGGCGCGTGGCAGAAACTTTGCAAAATGTAACTAAGACACAATTAACTCTCTAGTCCCGATGTTAAACAGAACACATCACAACAATTTCAGGTTCTACGAGCAATTTTAAAACTGTTACAAAGTAACTGTAAATATTTTCTCAAAAAAATCTGCACTGCTTTTTGACAAATTGTTACCTTTCCAATCTTAGCACCGTTAACGTGTACTTAAGTTTGATATTACCGATATCAAAAACTTGTCAAATAATTACTCATAAACCTGTTATTGTATTAACGATTTTAAATATTACCTATTATGTCAAATTATGGCCTTCGTGTTATTACGCCTACAGTAACGGCCTTCAGGTTAAACACCATTTACTTAAACTGTGATTCACTTTACAAACTCAGCTCATATGTTAAAATATCGTAATAATATTTTAGTCTGTACATATTATATAATTAGTCAATTATAAAACATAAAACAGAAACTGTATCGAATATTCGCACAGGAAGTTACAATTAGTTTTATGATTATGTATGAATAAATTTTGTCAAACAATTTAATTTGCCGTTGTACTGCCAAACAAGTTACTATTGTGATATTTCTCGAAGGCAAATATTGCGTGGGTTCAACTAGTGGGCGCCAGTCCCCGAAGGCCACAGCATGCCTTAGAAAGTTTAAGCTTAAGCTACGGTATATTTTACGACTGCAGTTCTATTTTTAATTACATTTAATATTAATATATTATGTATTGGGTTTGGGGACAGTACCATTCCTTAGAAAAACAATTCCAATGGTTTCATATTGTTGTGATTCATTTAAACTTATCTCGATTTGTTAAAACTCACTAATTAGTATCTAACTAAATTATAAATAGTAACTTATAAATTAAACTATGCTCTCCTGTTGGTGCTAAATACTTGTTGTAATTTAAATAAAACTAATTTACTTGTACTAAAATTATAAGTATATTTAAAACTAGAATATGTCAAGAGAAACAGTATTTCTTGGCAGTATAACGGCATCGCTACTCGTTTATAACTCAATTGGTATTTTACGTGCGTTATTGCCTTTTTTAGAAGAATAATTTACATATAAGAAGAAATACATAATGTACAAATTAATACGACGTGAAAATATATAATGTTATTTATTTCCACCTATTTTCATTTTGTTATTAAACCACATAAGTTCAAATTATTTCAAGTGTTTTTGTCTTATAGTTTCTATAAGAAAAATATAATTGAGAGTACTTGCTCACTGTGTGTTTGGCACGAAAAACAACTAAAACTGCAGATATTTTGAACTGCAAGGTTGCGGTTGTCTGCATCCGCATTCTAATGTACCCATGCTGTATCTAACGAAACGAAAATGTTCATACTTTTCTTGTTAAGGTCAGAAAAGGATTTGAAATAACTTTTCTTCATCTTGTGCTTTGGCATTTAGAATGCACCCAGTTCCTTGCTTCTTTTTGTTTCTGTTTATCGTGAAGCTGGCAAATAACTTAATCTTGCACGAGAATCAATTCAATTTTTGTTCGGGATGTTTGCCGGTTATTTTATACAAAGTGTAACAGTAGGGTATGTCTCCCCAAAAGGGGTGAAGATGACATCTGGGTTTAGAATCTCTATGCAAAGTTTCAGCACAAAATAAGTTACTCAAAGAATTCATACCAAATGTTCGGTTTCGTAAGTTTATTGAATTCAAATCATAACAAACGTGTTACCCCTTTACGAGCATAATGATTTTCGCCACTTGTTAAACGAGCGCAAAATGTAGAGAAGCGCGGGAGGTTGGTATAATGTACTGGGGGGCAACCACCGCCTCTTAGGGCCCTAACGCACTAGCGGTCAACCGCGCGGCAAGCCGCTTTTCCAATTTAATATGCAAACCTTGGTGATTGTAGGTACGCACTAACCGCCACAAAGTTTCAACCGCGGCGGTTGAATGGAGAGCTGCGGCCCGCTTCGCGGCTGGCCGCCATCTTGTTTATACGCACTGGCGAGCCGCGAGTTTATACCAATAATGTACTCTGTGGTTTATACGTTTGAGTTGCGAAGCCATGAACTTCAACACAGAGAAATTCAACAATGAGATGCTATTTGGAATTGTGAAGGAGCAGTTTATAAGAACAGAGATTTAAAACGGAAACAATGGGAAGAATTAGTAGATATTTTTGGAAAAGAGGAGATATGACAACAGAGGGAAGAAAAGTCTTGGTACCTAAGTGTTGTGTACTAGCAGGATGTATGTGTGTAGCGATGCGCGGCCACGTAGGCTGCCTGCGCAGACGACGCCGCGCAGCGCCCCGCGCCCCCCGGATCGGGCTCGCGCACGCGTGTCACAAATAAAGCGTCAGTGCGTTCACAGCCTGTCCTAGTTTTACTTGTATCCCCGTGTCCCGTATCCAACAGTGGCGACGAGAGCGACCCACGCTATATCACGATGGCTCAGTTTAGTTTCGGTATATTAAGTAATTTCGACCACACAGTGCACGAATGGCAAGCGTACAAAAGTCGCCTGCGGCAATTGTTCGTGGCAAACGATATTTCCGAAAAAAACGACGCAACGGGTTCAAGACGGCGAGCAATTCTACTGAGCGCACTCGCGGACGGCACCTACCAGCTCGCAGCCGACTTGGCTTTGCCAAAACAACTGGAGGAGGTGCCAGTAGAAGACATTTATAAGCTTCTCGATACTCACTTTTCCCCAACAAAGTGTGGATTCGGAGAGCGGTACGCATTTTACGCGGCCACGCAACAAACGGGTGAGACGCATGCGCAGTGGGCGGCAAGACTGCGTGGCCTCACGAAACATTGCAAGTTCGCCAACGTAGAAGAGGCATTACGAGACCGTTTCGTGATGGGCATGTTGGCAGGTCCCGAGAGGGACAAACTGTTCACAAAGGACACAGATACCTTGACCCTGGCCAAGGCAGTGGAGTTGGCGCAGAGCGTCCGGTGCGCGCGGGCAGGCTCCGCCGCCGGCGCTTCCACGACGGCGTCGATCACACAGCAAGAACATTCAGTGTTCAAGGTGCAGGGCAAGAGTGCGGGTTCTGATAAGGAACCGGTAATGGAGAAGTGTTCCGTGTGCGGACGCAAGAACCATGCATCATCTCAGTGCCGATTCGCGAACTTTTCTTGTAGGAAGTGTAATACAAAGGGTCACTTACGTAGAATGTGCAAAGTAAAGAGTGTTGTGACTGGTGACGTGAGTGAGAAGGACGACGATGGTGAGTTTTTATGTTGTAACATCACTTCAGAGCGGGGAGAACCCATGACAGAAATCGTGTCCATAAACGGCTCACAAATCAAATTTGAGATTGATAGCGGATCTGCAGTAACGGTAATTTCCGAGAGTTTATACACAAAATGTTTTAGCAGGTTACCCTTGTTATCACCTAAGAAAAGGCTATTTACCTACACGGGCAGTAGTATTGTGTGCCTCGGTATAGTTCGCCTATCGGTCACATTTAAGCTCAGCACACACACACTAGATGCTTACGTGGTACGCAGCGAAGGCCCGCCATTGCTCGGAAGGGATTTCTTATCCCTATTTAAGTTAAAAATAGCACCCTGTAATTTCATAAAAAATGAAGTAAAAACAATCGATGACTTGCATAATAGATTCAGAGACGTATTTTCAGAAAAATTAGGTAAATTCAACAAATTCGAGGTCAAATTACGTTTAAAAGATGATGCAGTGCCAATATTTTTCAAAGCGCGTCCCACCGCTTTTGCATTGCGAGACAAGGTAGATAAAGAGATAGTCCGCCTTGTAAACTTAGGGATACTTAAACAGGTTGATCACTCAGAGTATGCATCACCTGTAGTGCCAGTATTAAAACGGAATGGAAGTGTTAGGCTGTGTGCAGACTATTTTGTAACCATAAATAAGCAATTAGTTGTAGAACAATACCCGTTGCCTACAGTCCACGAGGTGTTTTCAAAATTGCACGGAGGTCAACAGTTCTCAAAGTTAGACCTGTCCATGGCCTATAATCAATTTGTTTTAGACGAAGACTCACAAAAGATTACATGCATAAATACTCACCGCGGATTGTTTCAGTATACACGTATGGTTTTTGGGTTAACCAGCGCACCGTCTATTTTTCAGCGCGCAATGGAAAACGTATTGTCTGGTATGGACGGTGTGTTGTGTCTTTTAGACGATGTCCTTATCACAGCCGATGGACCGGGCTTACATTTACAACGGTTGACGGCAGTGTTACAGAGGTTGCAAGATGCGGGACTTACCTTGCAAAAAGAAAAGTGCGAATTTTTTAAGAATGAAATCAATTACTTAGGGTATGTAATTAACAAAGACGGGTTAAAAAAATCATCAGATAAAGTAATAGCAATTGAGAAATCCCCCGTGCCCACAGATTTAAGCAAACTGCAATCATTTTTAGGATTAGTAAATTACTACCGTAATTTCGTACCTAAGGCGTCCGAAATTCTAAGTCCCTTATACGATCTTCTAAGGAAGGGTGTTAAATGGCACTGGGCCGACGAACATCAGAGAGCGTTCGTCGAAATAAAAAAACAGTTAACGTCGGATCAGGTGTTAGCGCATTTCGACGCAAATGCAAAGTTAATCCTCACAGTGGACGCTTCACCTAATGGGTTAGGTGCGATTTTATCGCAAAGCGATAAGGATGGATGCGAGCGTCCTATTTCATTTGCGTCCCGCACTCTAAACACAGCTGAAAAACGTTATTCTCAAATTCAGAAAGAGGCAACCGCTATTATTTTTGGAGTTCGAAGATTCCATCAGTACTTGTACGGTAAGTCAGACCCGTTCATCCTTCACACCGATCACAAGCCTTTAATTTCAATTTTTGGCCCGCACAAAGGTATACCGGAGGTTTCGGCAAACAGATTACAACGATACGCGTTGTTCCTCAGCGCATATAATTATAAAATCGAATACGTTCGTAGCGAAAATAACAGCGCGGATTATTTATCCCGTGCAAGTCTTCCCGACAACGATAAGCGGTCGCGGTCAATGACCGCCGCGGACTGCGAACGGGGGGACAGCGCTCAGCACGCTGCCGCTGCGGCCGCTCCGATTGATCGCGCGTCATATGTTCACTTCGTAATAGACGGACATATGCCAGTTACGCGGGACGAATTACGCAAGGAAACTACCCGAGATGTTAATTTAATGAACGTGATTGATTTTATTTTTAAGGGTTGGCCTAGAAGCGTTTCTGATGAGATTTTAAAACCGTTCCACGCATGCAGGAATCAATTATCGTATGAAGACGGCTGTGTTATGAGAGGCCATAAATTGGTTTTACCAGAAAGGCTAAAAATGAAAATATTAAACGAACTTCATACTTCCCACCTGGGAATTGTAAAAACAAAGGCCGAAGCTCGTTCGCGTTTCTGGTTTCCGGGTATTGATAAAGAAATAGAAACTATGATCAACTCTTGTAGTGTTTGCATACATTTACGACCTACCCCTCCGCGCGCCCCGCTTGCCCCCTGGCAATACCCACCTCACCCATTCTACCGGTTGCATATAGATTTCTTGGGTTCGTTAGATAATAAACATTATTTAATTGTAGTAGATGCATATACGAAATGGGTGGAAGTTTACGATATGTGTGGTTCAACGACCTCATCAGCTGCAGTAGAAAAACTATACGAGTTTGTATCAAGGTTCGGGTTACCAAATACAATTGTAAGCGATAACGGCACGGCTTTCACGTCACAAGATTTTAAAAGGTTTTGTACAATTAACGGCATTGAGCACGTGACGTCACCGCCCTATAATCCTGCGAGCAATGGTCAGGCCGAAAGTTACGTAAAGATCGCAAAAAAAGGTATTAAATCCTGTATTTTATCGACTAACAGCCAAAAAGACACTAGGGTCAAACTGTTAAAATATCTTTTTGATTACAGGAATTCAGTACATTCAGTCACAGGGTTCTCTCCGGCTCAATTAGTTTTTGGTCACAAGCTAAGATCAAGGTTGGATCTATTGTCGCCAAAACCGCTGTCGTCGCCTTCCAACGCGTCACTGGACAGCACAGTGAAATCTAAACAGTGTTTGCAGAGTAAATTCTATGGCGGTAAAAATAAACAATGTTTTAAAAACGGGGACGAAGTTTTATACAAAAAATTTAACAATAAAGAAAAGTTCACATGGTGCAGAGGCACAGTAATAGACAGGAGTGGTAGAGTTGTGTATTTAATTTCCGATCATTTAACAGGGAGTGTAATAAAAAAACACAAAAACCAGATTGTGTTATTTAAGGGGAACGGCAATGTACCTCAAAGTTGGAATACTGGCGAATTAGAGGATGATGGTGACGAGGACATATCATCAGCGGCACCACTGAGCCCCCAACCCGCGTCTCAAGCTGACGCAGCGGAGGAGGGCGGACAGGGTGTAAATACGCCACCAGCGGCGCCGACCTCACCGCCCGCGATTGTGCCGCCCGCCCGTCACGGTAGGATTAGGGCATGCAAAAACCGGGTTGATTTAAAAAACCGATATTTTCGGGTTTTTTGTTTACTAAACCGCTGAAAACGGTTTTTTCGGTTTTTTTTTTCAATTTTTATTAAAGAAATGAGAAATATGTGTAAAAAATGAAAATGCTGAAGTCTAATCAAAATATGTATTTTTTTAAGTTTATCTCACTTATTTTTATAATAATGAGCATTTGTTTGAACTGAAATAAGCTACAACTACTAAGTAACCATACAAAAAGTTTCTTTTCTTTATACATAAAATATAATAAAGTTTATGATTTAGGAAAATAACATATTCTTCAAAACTTAGGTACCTTAACATACAAAATTAGGAACATTTGGTAGGTACATAAAGGTGTAAAATAATAAATAAATAAAATATAAGTCTTATTCCTAATTTACCAAAACAAAATAAATCAGTCGTTCTTATAGATATAGATTAAAAATTAAAGTTACACAGCTAAACCAAATTACAATTTTTTACTTTGACAGAAGACCGTAAGGATACAAGTGCATCTAGGGAGTCATCATTTAGATTACTACGGATTTTATTACACATGAGACCCGCTGATGAAAAGGCCCACTCTGATTCCACACTTGTTGGAAGTATAGATTTCAAAGCTTTATATACTTTTGTTAAGTGCTCTCCCATTTTTCCTCCATCGTCGTAAAGTGCCATTTCCACCCTGATTTTAGTTTCTAAATCAAATTCTGTAGATGGACTTGCACCAGAGGTATGTTCTTTGAGCGCCTTCTTTATTTCTTGTCCGAGTTGGTCCTTGATGTTCCGTGAAACATTTGCTACTGTATGGTCTACGCTTTCCTGTCTTGTGGTCGCCGTCGGTGTAGTAGTCGAAAAATGCTTATTTATAATGTTTACTATGAAACTTCGGATTTGTTTGTTATCCAGGGCAATCGCGTTATTTACGCCATCCAATAGATCTTTGTAGTATGTAGCTGGGCTGTGCAAATATAGAAGTATTCCAGTAAGATTTGTCAATATTTGTTCTATTCTTAACTCTACGAATAACTTTAACTACAATTTTTTAAGTATAAATTTTATTGCTGCTACTGCTGTAATTAAATTACCATCACGCTGGCATAAAGCTTCTACAGTAGCTTTTATGACAGCTAAAGTTAGCTAATTCAGCAAGAATCAGTAACTCGGCATCATTAAAATTAATATTAGACTTAAGATCTATTAAAGCCTTCGATACAGTGTCTTTAATTAAAAAAAAAAAAACGCATAATCATGTCCGCCATCGAACTCCACCGAGTCTTGGAATCCAGTATAAGTTTCAGATCTTTATTGTCATGGTCTGCCATGACATATTTACACTTCTTACTTTGCCATTATATTATTTATAACAATCACATTACCCAAAAACCATTCAAATTTACTTCGTTATTAATATACGTCATCAAAAAATTAAAAACATTAAAGTTTAAATGTAACAATCTGCTGTGATCAGCTCAAACTACTTCAAACAAAATCAGGCTCTCATTTATAGGTTACATATTTACAAAAATAAGAACGTGCCGGCTGCCATAACCTAATTAATTAAAGCTATTACTTAAATATACAAAACATCTCCGCTGTGATTACATTTCAGTATTTGGTCATACACTTCATGTAATATTAGCAATGTATAATATACTAGTGATATAAAAGAATATGATCAAACTTACCTTGATAAAAATAATATCTGCAATGTAACTACCGACAAACACAACACGTGCACTCGTCTCAGTCACTCATGTCACTATAACACAGACTGACCGAAAAACAAAATGGCGGCAGCGTGGCATGGTAGTGCAATAAGGATCTAAATGAACGTGGCTGAAATAGGAACTAAATTAACACCGCCTCGTCGTCCTGTCCAGTTTTGTCAGTGATAAATTTAATATTTTGTTTGAATATTGAAGTATTATTCAACCAATAAACCAGGGGGAAAATAACCGAAAAAACCGATAGACCCGGTTTTGTTATCCTAAAAAACCCGGGTTTCAAATCAGTCGGTTATCCGGTTTTTACGGTTATCCGGGTATCCGGTTTGCATGCCCTAGGTAGGATGTTGCGCCAGCTTCCAAAGGTGGACTATAGAAGCCTTGCGTTAGGCAAGTGACCAGTGGACGTCATAATTTTGTACTTATATGTTGTTGTAAGGACCTTTAAGTATTTTAGTATTATTATTATGTTTTTAATCCTGCTACTATGCTATGCTATTGTATCTTGTATTATATCTTTAGAAATAAGGTTGGGAGATGTTGTGTACTAGCAGGATGTATGTGTGTAGCGATGCGCGGCCACGTAGGCTGCCTGCGCAGACGACGCCGCGCAGCGCCCCGCGCCCCCCGGATCGGGCTCGCGCACGCGTGTCACAAATAAAGCGTCAGTGCGTTTACAGCAAGGAACATATTTACTCTAGGGAGAAGAATGACAACTACGAACAAATAAAATGGTACGGTTTTTGGCGCCTCCTGGTGGATGCCCCCGAAAACTCGCGAAAGCGGGATATTTAAAATCGCATTTCTTTGAGATACTTATATATACTTAAGCCTGTCCACGAAAGCAGAACTGGGAAACTGTAACCGATGTTAAATTATTGTGCAATTGCACAGGTTACAATTTTCCAGCTCCGCTTTGGTGGTCAAGTAGCCTTATTGATGAAATTAACATAAAAAGGTAAATACGAGAAAATGTATTCTTGCTTGTAGAAAATTTTGAACAACAAAATCATAAGTTAGTGGTTGATTTTTAAAAGTCAAAGACTACTCAACGTCGTTAATGGTGAGGATAACACTTAACGTTGCAAAAAGAGAATTCACAAGAAATAACATCTAAAGTAATAGGAGAAAATGTATTCTTGCTTGTAGAAAACTTTGAACAACAAAATCATAAGTTAGTGGTTGATTTGTAAAAGTCAAAGACTACTCAACATCGTTAATGGTGAGGATAACACTTAACGTTGCAAAAAGAGAATTCACAAGAAATAACATCTAAAGTAAATAATTACGTTCCTAGATTATCATGCGCTCACGCCGGCAGACATTTTTCTTGTGAACTGGGGCTGCCAGGTGTATTTAACAAAATCTTACCCACTAAGTTTTATTAAATTAATTTTAGAAAATAAGTAGCCTCCGCGCTCTGCCCGATGCGTTGCAGTAAATTAAATTAATTATTTATTTCTGTATTGGCTTGAATGGATAACTCTTTTGTCTATTTATAAGTACAAACTTAGGCTATACGAGCGTATATCTATTATATTATACATACATTATATTTTTATTTATCCAATTTTAATAATATTAACATTGATTACATTAACCGAAATAATAAATCGGCTAACTTGTTGGTTAACAAAAATTTTGATAAAACTACCAAATGGTAGCTTTTTAACATTTATGAACCTTTTTAGTTTATATTATGTTGCCATCCTTGAAAACGTCATTATTGAAGACCGAAGATTTTAGGTCTCACATAATAGAGGAGAACATGGCAACATAGGTCTAGCCCCCGTAGGCATTCCTAAGTTTACCCAATGAGACGACCCCGCCTCACAGTGGAACGAATGTATGGGAGCGGTTGGACGTAGACATGTCCGAAAAATAAGAGTAAAATTATGCCAAACTAATGATGCCATCTTATTCGATTACTTAATGCCTTCATAAATTGTGGTGATGAATTTCTTCATAACTCCCATATTTCGGGAGTAATTTGAGAAAATGTGAAATTTTACTATGAAAATGAGTGTATCGAGCTCTCTCCCTCCTGATTCCGGGCTTGTTTCAAGTAGCGGTCTCTAATATCGTAATGCTATTACTAAGAGCTATATTTAATACTAAGACACATAGTGCGCCAAATGTGCACTTTCTGGGATAAAAGGAAATGAAAATTTAAAAAAAAAAACGTTTTTTCCCCATTTGTATTTACTTTAAACCGCAGACAGACTTATTAAGAGGTCTATAAATATATTATATATATACAGAAATATATATTAACAAAAATATTCACAAGAACTGATGAGAGTATGACTTTTAAGTAAGTTGATAATAAATTACCTAGTTTCATTAAAAGTACAATAAATAATTAAGATGTAAGCTCTAATTTACTAAGTTACACATTTTAAAACAATAACATCATTTAATTATCTTCGTCATCATCATCATCATCAATTAATTCAAATTCAGAATCGATGTCCGCTAAATCATTTATGTTAACAAATTCGATATCACTTTTCTCAGAATCCGTAAGCTCATAAAATTCCTTAAAAGAAGATTTTTTTACAAACTTATTTCCTTTTGGACGGATACTTGTAACAAGTGGATCAGAAGACAGTAAAAGATTGTGCATAATATCTTCATTGCATGAGATACTGCTATGCTTTCGAGAATGCCCCTCTCTATATTTTCTAAAATCTTTATTTCTAGCCTCAGATGCCTCTTCGGATAGAAAACCAATGGGCACAATTGACATGTTCTGAACTATGTCTGGCCCATGCATTAAAATTTTATGAAGTGAAGAAGGCATATAATACCATGGGTATAACTCCACGTAAAGCTTAGCAGTATCAAAGCAGAACTCTCGGAATTTAGTTACGTTGATCTTCTCTCCTGATGAAATACACTGCAAGATCACACAGATTTTTCTTAAAAGCATAGCATCTATTCCGGTCAGTTCAGCAGATTTAGTGTAGTTTTCAAAAAATCTCCTTGCCGAGTTGCCATTGTTGGTGGATCCACTGCCTTGTTTCACAACATCGAGAAGTAAGCCCGTTTCTCTTCTTACAGCCTCTTGAACTCTTTTCTTCCTGTCATCAACTTGCCTTTTTGCTATATCACCCCTTACTTGCCATGATTTTATGTCTAATTTGTAGGAAATGTGTAATAAGCATTCCATTGAGCGAATCCAAGCGTGAAGGGTGCTTAAGCTATATTTATACATGTCCTCGTTTGCGTGTTTATCTTTGATTAACTCTAAATTATTCATTTCTTTAGGACAAGCCTTGCATATGTCACACACTGAAGCTGCTGTATTGGATATAATGGAATGAATTTTACCATCAATCATTGTCAACAGCAGTTGGTGTTTGACACTAATTCCATCAGTGATGGTGGATGGAGTTAAGGCTTCAATCTCTGCTTCGATTTCAGCCATCTCTCTCTGCACATTTTCTTTGGTTTCCTTTATAAACTTAAACAATATTGGCCGGCAAAATGAAGTGGAAGATGGTCGCTCGTTTTCCCAAATTGTTACACCTTTTGAGACGAGCCGCAGTGGTACAAGACTAATCATAAAATTACTAGCAAGATCGATTTGCTCATCTTCACTCGTCCTTTGATGATAAATGCTTTGGCTAGATGATCCGTCAAAACCCCATTTGCTGGTCAATACGAGCTGTTGATTGGGATCAACAGGGGTTTCTAACGACCTAATAAGTCTTCTTGAGGTTAAATCCATCAAGGCTTGTAATTTGATTTTTGCAGAGCTCTCTGTAACTGTGAGATCTTCTTTGGCCGGATAGCACTTAATTTTTTCTTTAACCAACATGTAGTAACTCGGGTATTGAAGAGCTCCTTCTTGAGTGTTGAAATCCCGAAGAGTGTTATAGCGCCATTTCGATAAGTTCATCGATACATAAAGAGCCAATGCCTTCAAAGGGGATATTTCCCGTACCTGAATTGATTTACCTTCAATGAAGGCTTTGATTTTTGAGGCCTCTTCTGGATTCTCCGTCAAGTATTTCATAACATAAGCTGTATCGCTTTGTCCTGCCTTTTGAAGCGCCCTTTCGGCCGAAAACATAATTTCAGCGCTGCTACTGCTGCATGAAAGACTATCTTCAGTGCGTCTTCTTTTTTGCCGGTTACTAAGGTCCTCAAAAGATTTACGAGGACTAGGATGTGTACAAGTTGAAGCATCAGATTTAGCAGGAGAAATTATGGGCTCGATGACGTCACTTATATTTTCTGTAGAAGGTTCCATATTTTCATTCTGTAATTCCGGCCATTGAATTGCAGCCTGTAGCCAAATCTCATGTTTCTTCCGAAACTTATCTGTGCTTCTTCCAGACTGTGTCCATTTTGCATAAATGCGGTAGCAAAATCGACGACACCAGTCTTTTAAACTTGTTTCAGCACTTTCACATAACTGAACACAACTGTTATCTTTTAAAACACTGAACAAATAGTTAAAGTCGCGTAAATCTTTATGTGCGCGTGCGCATAAAGCAACGTGAATATCAAGATTTGTATTAAAATTTGGAAAATACATTGCGAGATTAGCTTGGATACAACGAGGTGTAAATCAACACTGATTTTAAAGTTACTAATAGTGACCTATTTATATAAAATCCAGGTATCCCAGGTATCCTTTGTTAAATATTGCAAGGTAATTAGTTATTGTGATAATTAGTAAATGATGCATGCTAAATTAGTGTATTAAGAGCCATTTAGTAATTAAATAATAGCAATGTTCTTATCAGTAATCATTAGTGCATCAGTTTTATATGTAAACCTTAAGTCCCTAATTATATATCCTAATTAGCTTATATCTTCTCTAATTGGCTGCTCAGAAATGATATTGTAATAAGGTAAACCTTTAGAAAAACGGTTTTAATCAACAAAATAAACAAAAAATAAAAAAATTGTGTTATAAAATAAACATCACTCTTTATCCCAGAAAGTGCACATTTGGCGCACTATGTGTCTTAGTATTAAATATAGCTCTTAGTATTAGCATTATGATATTAGAGACCGCTACTTGAAACAAGCCCGGAATCAGGAGGGAGAGAGCTCGATACACTCATTTTCATAGTAAAATTTCACATTTTCTCAAATTACTCCCGAAATATGGGAGTTATGAAGAAATTCATCACCACAAGTTATGAAGGCATTAAGTAATCGAATAAGATGGCATCATTAGTTTGGCATAATTTTACTCTTTTTTTTCGGACATGTCTACGTCCAACCGCTCCCATACATTCGTTCCACTGTGCGCCTGGGTTTACAGCCTGTCCTAGTTTTACTTGTATCCCCGTGTCCCGTATCCAACACTAAGTATTTATTATTATTACATATATTTAAACGAAACTACACATAGTTTAATCGCGATTAAAAATAGTCTGATTTAGTTTGAAAATTAATTTTTAGGTGAAAAACGTCCAATTCAGAATAGCATTTTCACTAAATTGATTAACTAAAATGACATTAGTCCTGTCAAACTATAGTATAGTTCTATTCTATTCTATTTTTATTAAATGGCAAGCAAAGCCGATGTCGACTATTCTGCCAATGTCTAGAGTGCATTGGAAAAACAAATGTGCATGAAGATAAAAAAAAAAAAAAAAAAAACAATAACTGAAGACAAGTAAAATTCTTTGATTGATACAGTTGAACACAATGTAGATCTTGTTGGGTTAGTACGGGACTGAAACAAACAAAAAAATATAAAATAAATACATATTATAATTGTTAAAACATAACATGTACGCATACCACACACACATAATTTACAGTTTTATGTTATTGTGACGGATGAAAGTCATCAGCGCCACGAGCAGTTCAGGAGAGGAATGTGTTAACAAAGCGGGAAAGTTAGTCGGAAGAGGGATTTTAAATTTAGGAAGACGGCTATAGAGATCTAGAGGTGGAACGTTGTTTGAGCATTCAAAGAAGATGTGATCCAGAGTGCCCTCCTCCAACCCGCACTCGCAGAGGGAGGAGTCCCTAACCCGGATTTTTTCCAAGAACACAGGGGTACAACAAAACCCCAGGCGAATACGACAAAGGACGGATATAACAGTTTTGGAAACTTTTTTGTAGCCGTAGAACCAAGGTTTTGACTTTATGGTTGGTTGAACTGCATAATAAAACCTGCCCTTTATTCTACCAGAGTTATTCCACTGTTCCTGCCATGAAGATTGGAGATTAACTTGTGGAAGGCTTAGCAAGTCATACCCCTGATGAGTATTGTGGGTGAGATCAGCTACTGCTGATGAGCAAGCATCTTTGGCCAGAGCATCAGCGCACTCATTGCCCTTAATGCCACAATGACTAGGTATCCAAACTAACTGAACCTCTTTTTGATTGCTAGTACAAGATAATAGGGATTTTTTAATTTTTAAAACTAGGGAGCTGTGCAATTTACTTTTGAAGGGGTTCTGTACTAGAGCTTGCAAACAGCTAAGAGAATCTGTGAAGATTACGGCTTTGTCAATATTGTGGTGAGACTCTATAAAAAGACAAGCTTCCAATAAAGCCACACACTCGCCCGTGAACACAGAAGACTCTTTAAGACATTTAAATTGCAAAATAATACTGGAGCTTTGGTAGTAAACTGCAGTACCAGTGCTACTGAGGTCATTAAATTTTGAAGCATCTGTAAAAAACCGTTGAAAGCCAATCCATCGTTCTCCCACCACCGCATTGAAAGCCGAATTTGCTGAAGGGGACTTTTTGGAAATACCAATGTCAAAGGAAATTTTTGGAGTGAAACATAATACTTCATAGGAGAAGTTAAAAAGTGGTAATCTGGGAAACTGTTCTATTGGACAAACTAAATTTTGAAATTGACGAAATGCTTTTAAAATTAAGGGTATTTCTTTGTTTTTCCAGAAATTTGAGCTTCTACAAATGGCATCTAGCTCGGTCAGTTTTGCTACAAGAGGATGAGAAGATCTAGATATCAGCCTAGCCACAAAACGTGAGGCCAGATACTGCCGTCTTAGGGACAAGGGAGGTTCAGCACACTCAACCTGCAATGCGTTAATGGGAGAAGACTTCATACAACCAGAGATGATCCGAAGGCATTTTGACTGAACTCTATCCAGGCCAGCCAAAGCACCCTTGTTGCATGGAACTAGATGGAACGTACCATAGTCTAAAACACTACGAATTAAAGCATTATATACCAATTTCATTGTATACGGGTGGGCACCCCACCAAACACCCGCGAGAGCTTTTAAAATTGAAATAACTTTTTCACATTTTTTAATCAATAAATTTACATGTTGTTTGCCATTTAATTTTGAATCTAGAAAGACGCCTAAAAAATTTACTTTATTAACTAACGGGATATTATGACCCAAAATGTCTATTGAGATATGCGGGATCAGTCTTTTGCGAGAGAAAATTACTGCCGAACTTTTTGATGCGGATAACGACAAACCGTGGCTTAAAAGCCACTGATTCAAAGAGTCCAGAGAGAGGCATAGAGATGACGCAGCGTCTACGATGGATAAATCTGTCACATACAAGATTAAGTCATCGGTATACTGGAGGATGTGACAGTTATTATTTAGGCAGGTGCCAATGTCCACTGTATATAAATTATAAAGAAGGGTGCTCAGAACGGAGCCTTGTGGGAGACCCTTCCAAGTCTGCCTTTCATCGAAATCCTCGCCCTGGACCCTCAGAACCAAGGAGCGAGACAAAAGAAGTCCACAGGTGCTTTCGATCATCTTAACCGGGAGACTCAGCTGATGCAGTTTCTGCCTGAGTACGGGAAGAAGAACGTTGTCGTATGCAGAGGAGATATCTAGGAAAGCGGCTACAACGGATTCGTTTCTGGAAAACGCTAAGCGAATATCCGCAATTAAAACACCAACACTATCCATGGTGCCGAGCCCTTTCCTGAAACCAAATTGAAAATTCGGCAGTAAATCTCTCGATTCGACTATCCATTCAAGACGATTTTTAATCAAGTGTTCCATTAGTTTGACTAAGACAGAGGACAAAGCAATTGGTCTAAAGCCATTCGGATCATCTACATGTTTGCCTGGCTTCAATAGAGGAATAATTATCTGTAACTTCCACTGATCTGGAACCCAACCATGGCTGTAACAAAAATTAATGATTTCAAGGAAGTAGAATTTAGCTTTGTCTCCAGAATTAACTATAAAAGAATATGGTACACCGAAACCGTACCGTACAAGAAACCCAATATGCATACAAAAAACAGATTAGAACCGCCAGGAGATCTGCTTGGCGGAAATTCTGTGAATCCATAGAGACAAATAACGAAGCCGCTAGGGTAAGGAAGATCCTGGCAGCAGACCAGGACCGAACTCTTGGCGCGCTGAAAAAGCCTGATAATTCATACACACTAACCAACCAGGACACCAGTAAGGTCCTTCTCGAAACCCACTTCCCAGACTGTAGACTCCTGGAGGATGGGAGGTGGGAGGCTGAACCAGAATGGACCCCAACGGATCAGGACTGGTCCACAGCCCGCAACATAATAACAGAAGACCGGTTAAGGTGGGCTATTGACACCTTTCAGCCGTACAAGTCCGCAGGGCTGGATGGCATTTTCCCAGCCCTGCTGCAGTGGGGGGTAAATCATCTGGTGCCATTGCTGACGGAGATTTATCGAGCCTGCATGGCACTCAGGTACATACCCCTCGCGTGGCGCGAGGTGAAAGTCATTTTCATACCGAAACCTGGCAAAACCGACTATACACAACCCAAAGCTTATAGGCCTATAAGCCTCACATCCTTTCTACTGAAGACCCTCGAGAGACTTTGCGATAGACACATTCGAGACGGACCACTTCGAGCCAAACCCCTCCATAAACAACAGCATGCGTATACCACAGGCAGATCAACAGAATCCGCGCTGCACAGCGTGGTTTCCAAAATCAAATGCGCAGTGGATCACAAATGCTCAGCACTGGCCGCCTTCATTGACATCGAAGGCGCCTTTGACAAAACGATGTTCAAAAGTATCAACACGGCCCTTGACAGGCACAGCATAGACCAGACCATAAGTGGCTGGATCTCAAATATGCTTAAACTGAGAGCGGTACAAGTCACAGTGAACGACACCACCAGGGCCATAGTGGCGAAGGGCTGCCCACAAGGTGGCGTCCTCTCGCCACTCTTATGGAACCTGGTTGTCGACAGTCTTATCAAAACACTCAACGATAAAGGTTACTTCACCGTAGGCTACGCGGATGACTTAACCATAATAATAAACGGCACCCACGAGAATACCCTGTGCAACCTTATGCGCCAAGCCTTAAAAATAGTAGAGGTTTGGTGCAATAAGCACCAACTATCAGTAAACCCTACAAAAACCGAATTGGTTCTTTTCACAAAGAAGAGGAAATTGCCGCTACTACAGCTACCACGATTCTTTGGAACCACCCTAAGCCTATCAACTGAAACCAAATACCTGGGCATTTTCTTGGACAAACAGTTGAATTGGGCAAAACACACCAACTACATCATTACAAAAGCCAGCATATCACTGTGGCAGTGCAAAAGACTGCTCGGCAGGAACTGGGGAATTAACCCCAAGATTACCCACTGGCTATTCACCACGGTCATCCGGCCAACTATCACATACGGCTCACTAGTCTGGTGGCCCAGGACAGACCTGAGCACAGCCCAAAAAGATCTCGAAAAACTGCAACGGTTTGCTTGTGTAGCAATCACAGGCTGTATGAGAACTACGCCCACCGCCGCCCTACAGGCGATGCTTGGATTGCCGCCTCTGCACCTCATCGTGCGAGAGGAGGCAGCCCTGGCCGCCTTTAGGCTTAACATAACAGGGACCCTGAGCAAAGACTCTAGAGTCAAGCACATACGCATAAGGGAGGATGCGATCAAACGAAGACCGATGATGGCATCACCCTGCGACAGAGCCCCAAAACTACACTGTTTCCAAAAGCACTACAACATAATACTCACAGAAGAACGGTGCGACTATTCAGGCCCGCATGAGGTAAGAGTATACACCGATGGATCAAAGACCAACTCCGGAACCGGAGCTGGCGTTTTCTCACACGACCTTAACATAGATATATCCTGTCCGCTGGGAATGTTCAACACCGTCTACCAGGCGGAATGTGTGGGCATTATACAAGCGGCGTATGCCATAGAAGCCAGGAGAGTTACTGACACTCATGTACGTATACTCTCCGACAGCGCCTCAGTTCTCCAATCCCTAGGGAAGAAACATAATACCTCGAGATTAACAGAAGAATGTCACAATGCGCTAGAACGTATAACGGTATTGAACCGCAACACAGTGACACTGCAATGGATAAAAGGACACAGTGGATCCCTGGGCAATGACGCAGCTGACGAACTAGCCAGGAAAGCATCCGGCACGTCAGTCTGCGGACCAGAGCCAATCGTGCCCATCCCCTTCAACCAACTACGCAGGTGGCTACAGGAGCTCACCCACACACAAGCGGAGAGCTGGTGGTCCTCGGTACAGGGGTGCAGACAGTCCAGGGAGGCTATGCCATCCTTGGATAGCAAGTTAACCAGGCGCCTGTTACGCCTGAACAGGACCGGCCTGCGCCTGTTGACGGGGACCATCACGGGCCACTGCTCGCTAAACAAACACTTCCACACAATAGGCATAACGGACAGCCCTCTGTGCAGGGCTTGCATGGAGGCAGAGGAAACCGTTGCGCATGTGCTCTTCGAATGCACAGCCGTCACCCACATTAGAACAGAAACCCTCGGGGCACCTAGATCCTACACAGAGGTTCTAAACAGACCAGGAGATGTTATCAACTTCTGGAGGGAGGTGGGCTGGTTGGAATAACCACCAAAAAACGGCCGCCATGGCCCACGCACAATGGTCCACTTGAAGGACTAAGTGCGGAAACCAAACCCTCTAACATAACATAACATATGGTACACCGTCAATACCAGGGGCTGAGTCCCGGACATGTCTGAGTACCACACTCAGTTCTTCCAAAGTAAATGGCACATCAGAAGGATCCTCCGAAACATTATGCAAGGGGATATTGGAACATTCAGAAGAAAGAGGAACGTATGGCGGAGCAATTTTGTCAAAAAAAAGGTCAGCTGTTTCCCTGGTGATTGGTGAAGAGACTGATGAGGAGCACCCGCGTCTAAACCTGTTGATGCTTTTCCAGACCACCGAGACTGGAGTAGAGGGAGATAAGGAGGTACAGAACTTAACCCAACCAGTACGTTTCTTCTTGCGAAGGTGACGTTTAGTTCTGGCATTAAGTCGTAAATATGTTAATAAATTTTCGGTGCTCATATTTGTATTGTAGCACTCCTCGGCCTCATCTCTATCCCTGATTGCAGAAGTGCACTCTGGATCCCACCATGGAGGGGAAGGAATTTTATCACGAGCACTGTTTTTCAGCGGAAAGCAGGAATCCGCGCTGGAGGTGATGGCTGTAACAAATCCCTCATAACAGCCTTTGGCATGGTAGTGACCAGAAGGATCTGATAAACATGAATTTAAATTTGGAAGAGCATCAATTTTATCCTCCAGTAATGATCGAAATTTTGTTTAGACAAGTTATATTTCAGAAGTGGAGGGAAAGTTTTCTCTAAATATGTCTTATTAACCAAAGATATGACAATAGGGTAATGGTCACTACCATGCGACAAGGACGTACATTCCCAATGGGTCGAAGCTGCCAACTCAACCGAACAAAATGTTAAATCAACACAACTTTTTTGTTGACCGGGAGGAGATCTACGTGTTGGGCAACCATTATTGAGAATGCAGAGATCCAAGTCATCCAAGATCTCAACCAAAGCTGCACCAAAGGCATCACAGCGTTCTGACCCCCACCTGTAATGGTGGCAGTTGAAATCACCCATGATCAAAATTGGTCCATGTATATTAGAAAATAGGTTTTTTAAAACAGCAAAAAAATCATGATGAGGGTGAGCAATGTATATTGAGAACACTGTAATACCTTCCACACGTCCCGCTACAATACTCATGTCACCTGTGAGCGAAGGTAAAGGGAAGGGCAAAAGAGGGACCCGATTGTTGACTAGGAGAGCCGATCCTCCATAGCCATCAGATCTGTCAGATCTGAGAATGTTAAAGTGTGGCATACGAAAGCTAAGACTTGGGGTGAGCCAAGTCTCAGCTATGGAACAAGCCAGTGGCTTGTATTTATTTAAAAGGGATATGAGGTCGTGCTTTTTATGCCACACGCTCCTCACATTCCACTGAAGGAATACTTGGCGAGACGCCATTTTTAATTTGAAGAAGTAAAGAAATAAGTTGATCGGCAACGTTAGACGGTGTTTGGGAATTGGAAGAAGAAGAAGAAATAACAGTAGGTAAAAGTTTTATAAGGAGTTCGATAATAGAACCGGTATTATTTGAAGGGACATTGTTGTACTTTTAGCGATAAGACCGCCCATTGTGTCACCCCTTGTAAAATTTCAACATTTGTATCTGTAATTTTTATGGTGTACATAATAAAGAGTATTCTATCTACTTAAGAGCGCAGCCATTATGCTGTGAAGGTTGAGGAGAACTAACTATCTGCTGATGAGCAGCTTTGTCATAAGATGGGGAAAGGGGGGCATGGGTCCTGGGTTTAAGTGTCACAGTTTTGCGATATGACTGAGAGATTGGAGTCTTGGTGACATTGGCATAGTTACGGGAAGCTGTAGGAATAATTTTGCTAGCCTCAACATAAGGAATGCATTTTTCAGCCATTACAGTTTTAATGGCTTTCTGTCTACCATGCTCGGGGCATGACTTGCTGTTAGCGAAATGATTACCCGAGCAAAGCACACAGAAGGCCTCGCCCTCAGAAATGTTGCAACCATCACCAGGGTGATCGTGGCCACATTTACTGCAGCGTGGTGTTGACCTGCAAACGTTAGCCACATGTCCAAATCTGCAACACTTGCGGCATTGAATTGTCGGGTATATGTACTGCTCAACAGGGAGGGATGTGTAACAGCAGTAGATCCTATTTGGTAGAACTTGTCCGTCAAAAGTCAGAACACATGTTTCAGTGGGTTTCCACTCATTAATCCCGTCTCTTTGAATTTTTCTATTAATACGGCGGACTTTCAGTATTTTCCCGCAGCCTGAAGGCACAGTTAAGTATGTAATAGCTTCTTATTCCGTAATATCTGAGGGAACACCGGTAACAACGCCCATACGTGTGATATTAAATGTAGGGATTGATGCAGTATAACTGTATTTGGATAACAAACTGTTTACTAAGAAGGAGTTAGCATCCTGAGGGGAGGCAAACTCTACAGACACACGGTTTCTACCAACTCTGTTAACACCACCACGAACAATGTTCGCAATGTTGTTGTTCATAAGGAACTTACCAAAATTAACAGGATATAGGGTGGTACCAGCATTTGGTTGAGTCTCTATACGAGAAACGTGGACAACGTAAGGGGCCTTATCCAAAACGGAGTATTTAATACGTCCGATTTGGCTTTTTTGTTGCTTACTCGGAAAGGAAGGTGTCAAGGTTTCTTCATCACTCGTACGTTTGCGTGAGCTCTGTTGGGATTGTGTAACATCCATCTCTGTAACGCTGCAGACAACATCCGCAAATTCAGCTAGAGGATTCGGAGAAAAGAGAGTTAAGGAACCTGGAATATCTGGGGGATCAGGGTCAGGGGGTTTATTCTCATCCATCTTGGATGAAACGAGACTTCAAACAAGACAATCACAATACAAACCGTAACAAACACAAGAACAACACACTTAAAAAGTAACAAGTCAATAAGAGTATCAACAATCAATCAAGAAACAGCTAAAAATTCTAAACACACGTGCTACCCAAGGACACCGTGGCGAGAATCTATAGTATAGTTAATTTCAGAATGGGAAACGACGTTTGACAGGAATAAACGAAATTTTGGTGATTTTTAGTCTAATAGTTTAGAGAAATTTGTGACAAAAGAATCTGCACCTATACCTTGTTGTCTTTGATTTGCTCGTACTTAGGGTCCTGTATTGATTGAATGAATGCGTGATTGTTTAATAATAATTTGTTTTGTGTCAAAGTTCAGTGCGTTTTGGCAAGTGATAGTGAGAGTTTAGTTTACGTATTCATAAGCGCTTGACGTAATTTTAGTAGGCAAGTTTTTAATCACGTCTAAACTTGTATGGAGTAGTGACAGGCGCTGATTAATTTGACAGGACTATACCGACGGTTAAAAGGTAATAAGGCATAAGCGACATTTTGGTCGAAAATGAGTTATGAGTGCCATCCCACTTAATCACTATTTTTAAGTAGGATGGCAATCATAACTCATTTTCGACCAAAATGTCGCTTATGCCTTATTACCTTTTAACCGTCGATACTAAAATTTATTTTCTGTCCTTTTCTTAATGAAATAGAAAGAAAAAGATGCACTGAACTTAAATTTAGTTTAGTTTGTGAACAAGGGAATCGGCACCATTAGTTAGCAATGCGGATCAAAAGCTTCAACAAATCTTTTGGAAAGCACAGACTGGACAGCCAATAAGAGCATACCAGTTGACGACGGTGACATATGGCACGAATTCAGCTCCTTTTTTGGCGATGATGACCCTTCGAATATTAGCAGCGGACGAGAAGAATAACTTTCCTACAGCAGCAAGAATAATACTAGAAGATTTCTATATGGATGATTTGGTAACCGGAGCTCATACTATCGACGAAGGGAGAAGCAGCATATCAGAACTTAATTTGTGTCTACGCCGCACAGTGGATCGAAAATCGGCTGTAGAAGACATAGGATCTCGATTTCTTAAATGTTATTTTTTTTGCTGGAAATGACTTCTGCTGATCATTACAGTCTATAAAATGTCATATGAAGTAATTGTGTGCACAAATGGAAGAGTTATAATTTTTATAAGAAAAAAATGTATGGAGCTGACATGAAAAATGAGGATATCTCTGGAATCGCAAGGTTGGCCGTTATATCCTTGCACACTGTTATAGTACTATTTATTTGTGAATTTTTGACATACTTAATATCGCGGCATCAGTTGCGATTTTTTTTTTTAAATCTTCAAAATTAAAAAAAAAAAGAAAAGTATATGATACATTTTAATTCTTAAATATGGCTATACCAAGTGTAATTTACAATATTTTTTATGCTTAGACCAAAACATTCTAAGAAATCACAAAGTCGTATTACCTACTTATTTGAAATGACATGGTAATTATGAATTACATAATATGTAATCTTGTCTAATGCCTCAAGTCCACATTAGCTAATGATTAATAAAACTTAATACCTATATACCTGTTACATTAGATAAACGTGATCATTAGTCAATAACAATAAATGGTAAACTATTGTATGATTAAAAATAAAAGCAAATTATTAAAAAAAAAATATTATCTTAACCTAACCTAACATAAACAATAAAAGTTAACTTATTTTATACTTCGTCACCATCAGAATCCACTTCAGAATCAGGCTCTACAATAGATATAACTTCTAAGAACTCTGTCGGAGCTTCTTGATCCTGAAGTTTCAGTAGTTCTACTGTTTCCTTAAAGTATGTCTGCCTCTTGTGGGCATTTAATTTTGGTCTTGTGGAAGAAATTAGAGGATCAGAAGAGACGATAAGCATATTGAGGATATCCTCGTTTGATGCTTGTCTACTCTTTTTCCTCGAATGGTGTTCTCTGAACCTCCTAAAGCCTTTGTTTCGGGCCTCTGAAGCTTCTTCCGAAAGACTTCCAATTGGTACAATAGCATTTTCTGCAATTATGTCCCCTCCGTGAATCAACAATTTGTGGACGGTTGATGACATGTAGTACCAATCGTACAGTTCCACGTATTTTTCAGCGGTTGTTCTAGCGTATTCATTAAATTTCGGCACGTCTACAATCTCTCCAGATGTGATAGTTTGCAGAATCACAGCAAATCTGCGTATTAGGTCTTCATCTAATCCAGTGATCGCTGCAGTTTTATCAGGAAATTCAAAAAACCGCCTTGCTGTGTTCCCGTCGTTAGTTGTGCCTGATCCTTGCTTAACGATGTCAATCAAAAGGTTGAGATCATCTTTGAATCAATCTTGAATGAGTTTTTTTCGTGAATGCAATAACTCTTGATGACCTTCTCTTGCAGACCACTTTTTGAAGTCGAGACGATACGCTATGTGTAGAAGACATTCCATCACATTAATGCGGGCATGAAGTGATGATAATCCGAACTCATACACACCAGAAGAAATGGTTTTTGACGCAATGACATCTAACTTATTTATTTCTGTAGGCTTAGCCAAACACAGGTAGCAGGCCGCATTTGACTTAGCTTCAGGCAGATATGTACAAATTTTGCCGTCAATCATCGTCATCATTAATTTGTGACTAATTTCATGTCCTTGACATTTTGAGGGAACGAGAGCTTCAATTTCGTTATCCATTGCAGTTTTTTCATTTATGACAACGTCTTTGGTTTCTTTCACAAAACTAAACTGGACTGGACGGCAATACCTAGGTGAGCAGGGTTTTGGATTCACCCATACGGTATCACTGTCAGCTGTCAACTTTAATGGAACCAAAGAGGTCATAAATATGTTGGAATCATCTTGACCACTCTCTATGTTTTGCTTATATCTACTTTGGTTATATGCACCGTCAAATCCCCACTTTGATATTAATATCAATTGTTTATCTTGTATCGCATCAGGACTACGAATAGTTTCAAAAATTCTGTTCACTGTTAAATCTAGTAACGCTTGTAGTGCAATCTTAGCAGATGAATCCGTTACAGTCACAAATGTCTTCGGAGGGTAGCACTGTCGCTTAGCTTTTTGCACTTTATAGTAAGACGGATATATCTCCTTTGAACCCTCTCGAATAGTCGTTTCCCTTAATGTGATACGAGTATATTGCCATTTCGATAGTTTTAATGAAAGTAGCAAACCCAGTGCTTTTTCTGGTGAAAATATTGTTGAAGGAGCTGGTTTGTTCAACATTCCCTTGATTTTTGCTGCTGCTTCTGGATTTTGGAACATATGTTCAATAACAGATGCAATATCCTCACGACCATCTCCTTTCAAAAGTGCTGCAGCTGAATAAGCTACTTCATTAGGGTCATCGCCTATATGTTAATCAGATCGTCTCTTCTTCTGCTTGTTACTTAGATCTTCAAACGGCTTTCGAGATCTTTTTGTCATCGTTGAAGTTGATTTCATTGTTGAAGTTGATGGTACAGGTTCAGTAGAAATATTTTCACTTGTTGATTCTTGAATGAGCAAATTGGTTTGCACGCAGTTTGGCCAGTCAATATTTGCCTCAAGCCAATTACTGTAATCACGTCTAAAAACTTCACTTTTCTTGTGGGATCGTAACCATCTCTTTTGAACTGCCCGTGTAAATCTTCGACAAAATTCTTTCACGGTAACACTGTCTTCATATGAAAGGCTAGAGCCCAGTCGAATAACAAGTGTGTTGAACAATATTTCATGATCGAAAGACGAAGCATCCTGATTGCTCAGAATAACAAACAAATCCAAATTTGTAATAATGCTTTCCATTATTCACGATCACTGAGTAAAAAGACACGGTAGGATAGATGTTAGTATTAGAAGTGCTCTAAATGAACTGAAGTTGTGAATCCAATGTTTGACTATTTATTGTTATTGACTAATGATGATATCACATTTATCTAATTACTTTCAATTAAGTTAATCCTGCACTAATTGCTAAATTAGCGAGTACCCCAAACTATTTTGGTACGTATCCTTTTAACTAGGTATATAGGTATTAAGTTTTATTAATCATTAGCTAATGTGGACTTGAGGCATTAAACAAGATTACGTATTACGTAATTCATAATTAGGTACCATGTCATTTCAAATAAGTAGGTAATACGACTTTGTGATTTCTTAGAATGTTTTGGTCTAAGCATAAAAAATATTGTAAATTACACTTGGTGTAGCCATATTTAAGCATTAAAATGTATCATATACTTTTTTTTTTTTTAATTTTGAAGATTAAAAAAAAAAAAATCGCAAGTGATGCCGCGATATTAAGCATGTCAAAAATTCACAAATAAATAGTACTATAACAGTGTGCAAGGATATAACGGCCAACCTTGCGATTCCAGAGATATCCTCATTTTTCATGTCAGCTCCATAATTTTTTTTCTTATAAAAATTATAACTCTTCCATTTGTGCACACAATTACTTCATATGACATTTTATAGAACAGTAATGATCAGCAGAAGTCATTTCCAGCAAAAAAAATAACATTTAAGAAATGGAGATCCTATGTCTTCTACAGCCGATCTTCGATCCACCGTGCGCCGTGGCGGCTTCTTGCTGAGAAAATGGTTAGCAAACGAGAAAAAGCTATTGGAAGAGATAAATTCATCGCAGCAAAATACTTAAGTACCATCATTGATTTTCAAAACTGAAAACACAGCAAAAACTTTGGGCTTGAGATGGGATCCACAAACATGAATTCACTTTCCAATATACTTCATCAGCGAATACTACAAGACTCACAAAAAGATTGCTTTTTCGGAAATATCGGTTATTCGATCCTTTAGGTTGGCTAGCGTCGCTGACTACTAAATTAAAATTGTTGTTTCAAAAGGTCTGGCTTGATGAAATTCAATGGAGCGATGAAGTTTCAACTGAGATCAACAATGAGTGGGTAAAATTAACTGAGGATATGGGATTTATTAGCAGATGTAAAATCCCACGATGGTTGCAAAGCAAACGAGATGACACTATCCAACTCCACAGATTTTGTGATGCATCTCTTAAAGTGTACGCATGTGTCGTATATGCCAGAATCACATCAAAAACTGAAGCATCGATAGTACTAGTCGCAGCTAAAACTAGATTAGTACCCAACAGCAAGACAGTATCCCTTCCTAGATTAGAGCTATGTGCGGCGGAACTTTTATCCAGGTTATTTACAAAAATAGCAGCTAGCATGACTGGCATAGATTACGAAATCTATGCCTGGAGCGACTCTAAGGTCACCCTTAGTTGGATACAGGGCTATCCAGAACGATGGAAGCCTTTTGTAGCGAATAGAGTGAAGAAAATTATTAGCGTAGCATCACCAGATGTTTGGCATTACGTATCGACTAAGGAAAATCCAGCCGATTCAGCGAGCAGAGGACTATCCATTAAACAACTAATGGAGCATATGTGGTGGTGGCGAGGCCCAGCTTGGTTATCGACACCTTTTTTTAAGCCAAAGCGAGAGCAAACAGAGTATACGACGGAAGAAGAGGTCCGCAAGCTAGTTTTTAACCGTCCAAAACAGCAATCCTGGAAAAAGCGTAATTGACGATTTATTAGATCGTCACAGCTCATTCGTAAAAATAAATCGCATCGTAGCATGTACTATTGGCAAAACTTAAGCATGCTCACTTTAGAAAATATTTCTGCGGCAAGCGCAGCTAGTGACAAACCACACCCCTTCCTGGTTTCGTCCAATTAGAGACAATATGAATTTGTGTGAGTATAGGGAGTGTAACAAAAAATATAAATATGTGTGGTATGTTGGTTACTCACTGCACGAGCCGGTATTATTCGCGCGAGCCGAGGGCGAGCGAGCGCGATAAGGGAGTCGAGTGTGTGCGCGTTTCATACGACGGTTTTCAACTTGAGAGGAAAAAAAGAGACTGGTATTGTTATTAGTTTCGTACGCCGCTAGGTATTTCTCTCTAGATTTTGCAGGCAACAGGCTGTCACTAGCGTTTCGTGCCTAGATTAGTATTTCCGGGGGGTTAAATCTACGCGTTGCTCTTCGCTCTTCTTTCCTAATTGAAGTCAACATTTTTGATAATAATTAACCACACAATGAAAACGTTAACAAGTATTTCTGGAAAATACCGCGCTTGTTTTGTTTATCCCGCGCGCCGCAGGTGTAAATAAAGGCGCTGGAAAAACCGCTAAACAGCCTATATAAAAATATAATAAACAAAATAATGTTTTGAATAAGCAAATTAAGGTTAATATGTAGTGAAAAATATATAATTTTATGAAATTATGATAATTTTGATGATTGATTTATCTGATGTAACGAATGTTTTTTTCTCAAAAATATTCATTGTTTTTGGACAAAAACTGCGAATATTGAAAAAAGAAATGTAAAGTAAAAATACTTCTATATAATAAGCTGAATTTCTGAGTCACTTTACAAGCAAGTGTGTTGAAGAAATATTTCGTAATTTTTTGCGACCGTATTTTATGGCCGTTCTATAAAGCCGATCTATTGTTTAACCAGATGTTCTGACGTTCCCACTGAATAACAATGGTGCTTAGATAATGAACTTATTTTTATTGCAGTTGCAAAAGTTGCGACAGCAATAATAAAAAAATCTGATAACATTGTATAAACTGCGCCAAGTAATGGTTCAAATACTACTGTAAGTAATTTTGCTATTTTAATCAAAACAGCAATAAAAGAAAGAGATAGCAAATGACAATTTCTAACAAAACTACGTAACTTGCTTCGTTTTAGCGTTCCGTAGTCAACAAGGAACTCTTATAGTTTCGCCATGACCGTCTGTCTGTCTGTCTGTCCCCGGCTTAGCTCACAGACTCTTACTAGAAAGCTGTAATTTGGCAAAGTGGTAAACAAAAATGCTAAATAAAGTTTTTTTAGGGTACGCGTATAGCAATACCAATAATACATTTTCTAAACCAAACGGAAGATATTAGTACGAAATTACTTCTTGTCAACAATAACAATTCATAAAGCGCTCTCGCTGGCCGTGCCCATTAAAAAAATGTCTTACAAACAAGTGAGCATAGCACGCGCCTAGTGTGACTGTCACACACACTATACATAATTACATTAATACAAACACGGCTAAAATACGCTTCATGCATCCCATTGGCCAAAACGCTTGCATCGGGCGATCGAGTCGTGAGCCGTGCTATACGATTATCGCCTTAGAGGTGAGCATGCGGAAGATTGGCCGATAGTACGTGCACTTGTACGGACAAGTAAACAAAGGCCGTCATATCTCACATTACAAAAGGAAAGCAAAATTAATTATAATTAAATGCATACAGCGCAGTGACTTTGACTTGGATATCGATGGTTTGATGAATAATAAACTTAATTCCGAGAGCAAATTTCATTTCATTTATTTTTTTTTTTCATTTATTTATTCAATAACAATTTCCATTGTGTCTGAATATTTAACATAGGTTTATTTAAGCGAATAATTAAATAGTAAAAATTAAAAGCACAATTACATTTCTGCAACACAATCTCATTTCCTACCTACGTTAATATTATTTACATTCATACAAGTTCAAAATTTAAAACAATGTCCACGATAAAAATAAATAAATAAATATATGTCACTAATAACAACCTAATAATTTAATTTAATTACCAATTTCATTTAATTGTCAATAACATTCAAATCCACACATGTCTTTATTATCACCAGTATTCAATGTCACAATTAAATTCGTTGATGTCGGCATTTCTAAAATGTTATGTTCTATTATGTAGTAATGGTCTAGCTAAGACACATCAGTGAGATACTCATCAACAGCATAATAGCATTTTTCTACCAAAAAAGATTTTACTTGCTGCTTAAACTGGTTTATTTATATAAGGACTTTAATTCTATAGGTAGTTTTTTATACAATTTGATTGATTGAAAACTTGCCGCATGACTGACCTCTTTCATATGTGGATGTATGTCATACAGCAAGTCCTTACGCCTTGTAGCTTCTCGCTTATTTCTTTCTTCTGCTGTTTCGGACCTGTTCATTTTTTTCATAAGCTCAGTAAGTACTACTAGAATGTACAGGCACGGCACTGTTAATATCGGTAGATTTTTAAAATACTCCTTGCACGAGACCCAGTGTGGAATTCTTACTATAGTTCTCAAGGCCCTTTTTTGAACGACAAAAGCTGTGTTTACATTGTACGCGTAACTACCTCCCCATAGAGAAATACTGTACCTGAGCCTTGACTCCACAAGCGAATAGTACACTACCTTTAATTGTTCGATCGTGATCTCCTCTCTAAGATTTCTAAGGGCATAGCAAGCCGAACTAATTGAGCTTTCTATTGCTGACAGTTCCTTTTTCCAGTTTAAACTTTCGTCAATGTAAATACCCAAAAATTTTACGTTATCCATTAAAATTATAGTATCGTTATTCAAAGTTATGTCAATTTTTTCCTTATTTCTCGACGTTGTTCTAAATAACATGGCATTTGTTTTACTGGTATTTAGGTTAAGATTGTTGATGGTAAACCAATGATGGAAAAGAGACAGAGCCATGTTTACTTTATTTGTTAGAGTTTCTATGTCATTAGCGGATATTATAGCATTTGTATCGTCAGCAAAAATATATGCTTTTCCATGTAATTAATTAAATAATTAATGAACAATATGAAAAAGATTGGCCCCAGTATTGAACCTTGGGGAACTCCCTTCTTTATTAGTTTAGAACCCGATTTGTATACTTTCTCACATTTTTCTTCAGTCACTTTAATTTCTACGTATTGCTTTCGATTTTTCAGATAAGATTTAAATAGTTCTAGAACCGGTCCTCTCACTCCATAGTGTTCCATTTTTGCTAATAGTAGTTTGTGATCGACTGTGTCAAAAGCAGAACTTAAATCAAGAAATAATCCTGCAACTTTCAGTTTCTTATTAATTTTGTCAACTGCTTCCTCCATCAAAGTAGCAATTGCATCATTTGTTCCCACATGTTTTTGATAACAGAATTGCCTGAGATTCAGAAGTTTATTGTAATTTAAATGCCTGAGGAGCCTAATTTTAAGAATTTTCTCAAAAATTTTCAAAGTTATTGGCAATAGCGAAATTGGTCTGTAATTATTGGGATCTGAATGGGAACCTTTTTTATATATGGGTAAAACTCGTTCTATTTTGAGTTGATCAGGGAATATACTCATATCTACAGGGTTACTGGTAACTCGACGTATTCCTTGCAGGACGTTATAGTAGGGTTAAAATGCAACAAATTAAGCCACCAAATGTTCTACCGAAATTAAGTAGTTTTTGAATTAGTTAAGAGTTTTAGTTTTTTAATGAAAAATTCCAGATTAAACCATTTGAAACCAATTTAAAAATGATTTACGGCGCGACTGTACTGAAATTTAAGTTATTATCATAGTTGACGCCGTAGCAGACCTTTGTTAATAATTAAAAGTTCAATAATGCCTAAAAATTTGGCAAATATCACTTACAAAACATTTAATTTTTTGTAATTTTTGCTATTACTTCATAAAAAATGTAGTCTAGTGCAAAAAAAAATACTACACCTGGTGTACAAATTACTAAGAAAATATCCTTGTCTTATCAGCTATCCAAAAAGGTATGAAAGTTAATACAAAATCATGGACTACATTATGAAAATCGTTTTTGATTTAGTACAGGCGTGCGTTTCACAAAAAGGTGATTATTCGAAAAATCAAAAACAAAATCGTGAACATTATTATTCTATTTAATCAATATTAAAAACTTTAATTACACACATTTCACACGTCTTGTTCGATGTGCTGCCCTCGGTTTCGAATACATGTTCTTATTCGCTTCCTTACTTCGGTTTTTGTTATTCTTGAGGTGATTGTTGCCCTCATCTGGTCCGCCGCATTTGTAATTCTCTCCCTTAGTTCTTCAATTGAATTTACTGGGGTCACATAAACTATAAATAGATCTTTCATATGACCCCAGATGTAAAAGTCTAGCGGCGTCACATCAGGGCTTCGTGCAGGCCACGGAATCGGCCCACCGCGCCCTATCCATCGGTTTGGATAGTTTTCATCCAGCAATTGTCGAATTGTGATTCGGAAGTGGGCTGGACATCCGTCATGTTGGTAAATCATGTTTGCTCTTCTTTCTTCCGGTACATCCGTGGGCAGTGCTGATAAATGATTTCTGAGGAAATCTTCATAAAGTTCCCCATTTAGTGTTCGGGGTAAAAAATGTGGGCCAATTAATTTGTCGTCAATAATACCCATCCAAACATTAAGCGAGAACCTTCGCTGGGATGCGGTTGGTTTCAGTTTTTTAGAGTTTGCTTCTGCTTTCGGTGCCCAGTAATGTAAGTTGTGGTAATTTGTGATACCATCACGATCAAAACATGACTCATCGGTCCACAGAATGTTTTTTAAAAAGTTTTCGCTGTCGGCGTCGGCACTTAGCATAAAACGACAAAATTCAAGCCGTCTCGGCGGATCTCCTTCTTCTAATGACTGGACTGGTTGGTAATGGTATGGATGTCGGCCTGACAAGTGAACTACAGACCAGACTTTCCACTGTGACATACCAAGCTCACGTGCTACGATGTTTGTCGATGTGTTAGGATCGTCAATAAAACGTTGAAGAATAAGCTCCTCGTCCTCAGCCGTGTATCTCCGGGAACGACCAGTGTCAACTTGCCTGCTTCTTTGGACGCTGCCAGTTTCAGATATTCGCCGATAAGTCGATCCGAAGACACTAACGTGGGGGAGTCGGCGGTTGGGAAAGCGAAGTTGATATTCTCGCCGCGCCTCAGCAGCGTTACCGTCACAAAGTGCGTAACAGTACATTATGTCAGCGTATTCAGGATTAGAATATGCAGCCATAGGCAGCGCTTATGAAGGCACAGCACAGCACAAGAGCAAGATACGCAGCAACAGTTAGGGAAATAGCCAGTAACAAAACACGAGCTTGCGCGACGTAGAGTTGAAACTAACTAACGCTGACGACCAAATTTTGCAAAATCGCACCCCCTGTCATGCCTAGAGAACAATAGCGACCAATCACAAAGCTCCCCGAGTGGTTGGAGTTCAAGCGCAGGTAAAAACTACGAATAATACGAATACGAAACAATAGGTTGACCGTCTCGCAATTTTACCTGCCCCCCATAAAACTCTTCTCTTCCCTGGCACACATGCAAAAGTATTGACAATCATACCTTTCTGAATAACTGATAAGACAAGGATATTTTCTTAATAATTTGTACACCAGGTGTAGTATTTTTTTTGCACTAGACTACATTTTTTATGAAGTAATAGCAAAAATTACAAAAAATTAAATGTTTTGTTAGTGATATTTGCCAAAGTTTTAGGCATTATTGAACGTTTAATTATTAGCAAAGGTCTGCTACGGCGTCAACTATGATAATAACTTAAATTTCAGTACAGTCGCGCCGTAAATCATTTTTAAATTGGTTTCAAATGGTTTAATCTGGGATTTATCATTAAAAAACTAAAACTCTTAACTAATTCAAAAACTACTGAATTTCGGTAGAACATTTGGTGGCTTAATTTGTTGCATTTTAACCCTACTATGACGTCCTGCAAGGAATACGTCGAGTTACCAGTAACCCTGTATACACATGTTGACTAAATGTGCTAGTGGTTCTGCCAATAAGGCAATATGATCTTTTATCAATTGTATTGGTATTTCATCATGACCATAAGATTTCTTGTTTGCCATTGCATTTACAATTTTTGATATTTCAAATGGTGTTACTGGTTCACAGCTCATTTCTACGCCCACTCTGTTTACATTATCTTGCAAGGTTTTTATAGCTTGTTCAAAAGTGTCACTATCACTGACTGCTGTTCCTATTTGGAGTCCTTTCTATGACAAATACTCATATAGACTTGAAATGGTTCAAAAAAAAATCCTACGTAACGTGCAGTATAAATTTTATAACTCGAGAATTTCTTATTTAGAACTACTCAAACAGCACAATCTCTTGAGTTTAGAGTCCAGGCGTACGCTCCTCATGGTCATGATGTTGCATGGCATTTGTAATAATAAGTTCGATTGTAATGAACTTACCAATAAGTTATGTTACGTAGTACCTAGAAGTATCATATGGCGGGAGGTGCGCGTTCCTCGTCTGTTTCACACTGAGAAGTGCAAAACAAACGCCGGTGAGCGGGCACCTCTCCGCCGCCTTGTAGTAACTTATAACACACACTTTACTGATACCGATATTTTTGCGTTTAATCCTGCACGATTTAAAAAAATGGCTATAGCTTTACTTACTGACAACCTTTCATAACTTACTTTTCTTCTTTTAATATTTTAAATATGCGGCCGTCCGTCCTTTCCTCTTTTAAGTATTTTTTTTAATGTTGAATCCGTGGACAATAGTGTGGGTTATACGTTTATTAAAGGAACCTAATTAGCTCTGATATACAAATTGTAACGTGTAACTGTTTTTTGTCCCTAAATAAATAAATAAATAAATAAATCACTAACTAGCTCGGCTTTGTCAAACATATTCGAAAAGATGTCTACTATTTCTTGGGGATTTGCTGTGATTTTATTATTAATTTTAAGCAGCATGGTTTTTTCACCGTCTCGTTTTGATTCTTTATTCCTATGTCTATTTATAACTCGCCATATAGCTTTTGATGACGTTTTTGTTTTTTTAATTTCAGTCCTTACTGCCATCCGCCTTGCTTTCTGTAAGACTAGTCTATATATTCTAATGTATGTCTTTATATATGTTCTAATACCCTCTGTGCAAGTTTTATTATTTAAGTTTTGAAGAAGGAACCGTTTCATTTTACTGAATACCTTTATTCCCTTTGTTATCCAGGGTAGCTTAGGACACTTTTTATAATAATTAACCCTTTTTTGCTTCTTTTTAAAACTAGCGCAGTATGTTTGTCCATTTTTTTTTAAAAACTCGTTTATACCTTCTTCCATCCAGTTAATATTCATTATTCGTTGACCAAAGTCTGCTGAATTGTTTGCAGTGTACTGTCTAATCTCAGTTTTTTAAAAGTTTTGACTATCATTGAGTCCTAGTTTTTCGGTTTTCAAGCCACAGAATAACGCTGCATGACCGTCAGCCAAGCAATTATGATCAACAAACTGTTCTTTGATAAACATTTCCGGTAAATTCGTTAAAAAATTATCTAAACATGATTGTGCATTATTATGCGCGCATTATTACATCTAATTATTAAATCTGCAACCATTTTTGGATGAAAGCGGCATACTAAGAGTCGGGGGACGTCCTAAAAATGCCAACATTAACTCTGATATGAAACATCCTATAATAATCCCATATAACGGGAGATTAACGAAGCTTCTTATCCAGCAAGCACATGAGTACTCCTTCCATAGCGGAGCTCGACTTACCTTGTCTTTATTGAGACAGCAATATTAGATAATTCAAGGAAACAGAGCTACCAAAAAGCAGCTTCGTAAATGCGTGACCTGCAAAAAACAAGAACCCAGAAAGCTACATCATATCATGGGAGACCTGCCTGATTGCCGAACTAACCCAGCGCCTCCATTCTATCATACTGGAATAAACTATACGGGGTGTTTCGAGTAAAAGCAAACAAAGGGAGAGGCATTAAAACTACTAAAGGATATATCGCCTTGTTTATTTGCATGGTTACAAAAGCGGTCCATATAGAGCTAATCTCCGACCTAAGCAGTACGTCATTCATAGCCGGGCGTTCCGGGCCGCAGCCGCGTTGAACAAGAAGGAGTACTCGGTGGCAGTATTCCTCGACATGGAGAAGGCCTTCGACCGTGTATGGCACGAGGGCCTAATCTACAAACTAGCCACGTCCGACGCACCCCGTAGCGTTGTACATGTGGCCTCTACTTTTCTTTCCAACAGGACATTTAGGGTGGTGGCCGATGGGGCGCTATCTAGCGCCCGCCCCGTGCTAGCCGGCGTGCCGCAGGGCAGCTGCATATCGCCGGCGTGTTACTCACGTTACACCGACGACATCCCCACCACGACAGACTTGACGCTCGCGCAGTATGATGACGACGCCGCGTACATTACCACCTCGCTAAATGCAAAGTATGCGGCCGTCAAGATGCAGCGCGCCCTCGACCTACTTCCCGAGTGGCCGTCAATGTGGCGGCTGTCGGTTAACGTGGGTAAGACGCAGGCGCTGGTCACTGGATCTGCGCCCCTCCCGCCACCCTTCAAGCTGCAAGGAGCCGACGTCGAATGGTCGCCCCGGGTAAAGTACCTGGGTGTCACTATTCACCGTCGGCTCTCGATGGGGACACACGTCCGCAAGGTCGCCGCGTAAGGTAGGGTAGCCCGCAACCTACTCAGGCCGGTGCTCTCGTCCCGCATCCCGGCGCACGTCAGGTTGGGCGTGTACAAGCTGTACGTGCGCCCCATTCTGACGTACGCCGCCCCGGCATGGTTCGCCCTCACAAGTGAGAAGAATCGTAAGCTGCTCCGCGCGCAACAGCGTCTGGCGCTGCGGACTATAGTGGCAGCCTGAGGGGCTGCCACTATAGTCCGGACTGGACGCCTCGAGTAAGCTGCATCCAGGTTACAGGCGGCTTACTCGAATCAATAGTACTCTACAGATAACATACATCTATTGCGTGGCGTGTGCTAAGTTAATATAGGCGCGTCACGGGCCGGGCCCACCTCGGAGACTTGGACGACGGTCGTCAAGAGGGGGAAAACAAAAAAGAAGAAGGTGGCACCGCCGGCACCTGTAAGAGCACCGGCACCGGCAACAAAGAGGACGCAGGGGCCGCCTAGGACGAGAGCCCCACGCTCTGCGGCTGTGGTAATCACACTGCAGCCTGGAGCCGTCGCAAGGGGCGTCTCCTACCAGGCGGTCCTGACGGAGGCAAAGGCCAAAATCCCGTTCCGCGATCTTGGCACACCATCCGGCTTCAAAGTGAAGCCGGCGATCACGGGGGCGCGGCTGCTCGAGGTGTCGGGTGCCTCTAGTGGCGAGAAGGCGGACATTCTGGCCGCCAAGCTGAGGGAGGTCTTCAACCCGGAAGACGTTCGAGTGTCCAGGCCGATGAAGACCGCTGAGCTGCGTGTCGATGGACTGGACGACTCAGCAACCCCGGCTGAGGTTGTGGCGGCCGTGGCCAGAGCCGGTGGATGTCCACCTGAGGACGTGCGGACGGGCGAAATCCGCGCCGATGCTTCCGGGCTCGGCGTGATTTGGGTGCGGTGCCCGGTGGCGGCGGCAAACAAGATCGCCCGCGGTGGGCGTCTGTTGGTGGACTGGGTTGCAGCGAGGGTCAAGTTGCTGCAACCCAGAGACTTGCGGTGTTACCGGTGCCTGGACATTGGGCATGTCAGGGCACGGTGCACTGCCGAAATAGACCGCAGCGAGCAGTGTTATCGCTGTGGTCAGCCCGGCCACAAAGCGGCCCAGTGCTCCGCGGCGCCAAACTGCAGCCTCTGTACAGCTGCAGGGAGGTCCGCTGAGCACAGAGCGGGTGGAAGGGCCTGTGGCGCGCCCGCCCAAAAGAAGAGAAGGGGTGCCAAGGCTGCCGGGGGCTCTTTACCCCCCCCTCAGCCTGGCTGCCCTACGGCCGACTCCCGGCCTAGGAATGGTCTGGAGGGAATGGATTGCGCATAATGGCGCTCTACCATTTCCTCCAGGGCAATATCAACCACGCTGCCAGGGCTCAGGATCTCTTACTCCAGAGCATGGCAGAGTGGTCGATTGACGTGGCTGTGGTCGCCGAGCCATACTTTGTCCCCCCCAGGGATAACTGGGTGGGAGACCTGGACGGTTTGGTGGCTATCATTGGCGGGGCTCTCGTCAACCCATCCCGAGGGCACGGCTGGGTGGCCGCCTTCGCGGATGGCATTGGCACGGTTGGGGCGTATTTCTCGCCCAACAAGAGCCTCGCCGACTTCGAGAACTTCCTTGTCGAGTTGGGTGCCGTCGTAGGCCGACTCCACCCTCACCCGGTGCTGTTGCTCGGGGATCTCAACGCCAAGTCTGCGGCGTGGGGATCTCCGGTGACCGATGCTAAGGGTGAGGCGCTGGAGGAATGGGCAGTCACGACAGGCTTGACCATCCTCAATCGGGGCTCGGTCTACACGTGCGTGCGGCAGCGAGGTGGGTCTGTAGTGGACGTCTCGTTCGCTAGCCCTGCTGTCGCGAGCCGTGTCCACGACTGGCATGTCGCCGTGGAGGTGGAGACTTTGTCGGATCACCGATACATCCGATTCGACGTCTCCGCCCAGACCACCGGCGGCCGTAGTCCATCGGCCCCGCGAAGGGATGGTCCGCGCTGGGCGCGTAAGCGCATCGACAGGGAACTTCTCGAGGAGGCCGCTATCATCCAGGCCTGGATTCGGGAGTCGGCGACAAACGGACCCGTCGACGTCGAAGAGGAGGCGCTGTGGTTCCGCGGGACGATGACGCAAATCTGCGACGCGTCCATGCCCCGCGTCAGCAACCACCCAGCAAGGCGCCTGGTGTACTGGTGGTCTGCCGAGATCGCACAATTACGTGTCGACTGCGTAGCGGTCAGACGCCAGTACACCCGATACCGGAGGAGACGTCGTCGGGTCCCTGACGAAGAAGCCGCGCTGTATGAGGTGTACCGCGCGGCGAAGCAGGCCCTGTGGCTGGCCATTGGCGAATCGAGAACGCGAGCCAGGGAGGAGATGTTGGAGACTCTCGACGCAGATCCGTGGGGGTGCCCTTATCGTGCGGTTCGAGGGAAACTTCGAGCCGCAGCGCCTCCACTCACGGAGAGTCTCCAGCCGGAGCTGCTGGAGGAGGTAGTCGCAGCCCTCTTCCCGGCAAGAGCGGAGCGTACTCCACCGCCGATGGCTTTGCCCACAGCCGCAGAGCTTGCAGAGTTAGACGAGAACGCCATCAGCGTCCCAGAGGTGACACAAGCAGAGATGAGGGCAGCCGTGGTGCGGCTCCGGGCCAAGAACGTGGCTCCGGGGCCCGACGGGATCCACGGCCAAGCGTTAGCCCTCGCTCTGAAGGAGCTAGAGCCCCACTTGACAGGACTCTACACAGCGTGCCTTGAGCAGGGCCAGTTTCCCACTTTGTGGAAATCTGGTCGTCTGGTCCTGCTCAGGAAGGCGGGGCGCCCTGCGGACTCACCGTCCGCGTACAGGCCCATAGTGCTGCTAGACGAGGTGGGTAAGATGTTTGAGCGTATAATCGCTGCCCGCCTCGTCAGCCACTTGTGCGGAGAGGGGCCTGACCTGGCCGAGAGCCAGTTCGGCTTTCGGCACGGGCGCTCCACCATCCACGCTATATCGCGGGTGAGAGTCCTGGCGGAGGAAGCGGTGTCCCGGGGCGGGGTGATGTTGGCGGTGTCTTTGGACATCTCCAACGCCTTCAACACCCTGCCCTGGAGCTGTATTAGGGAGGCACTGCGTTATCATCGGGTGCCTTCCTACCTCCGCCGCATAGTTGGGGCTTATTTAGCGGAGAGGTGTGTCACCTACATGGGACGTGATGGCGGAAGTCAGCGCCGCATGTCGTGCGGTGTTCCACAGGGCTCGGTCGTAGGCCCGCTCCTGTGGAACATCGGGTACGACTGGGTGCTGCGGGGCGAGCTCCAGCCGGGCGTGGACCTGACGTGTTATGCAGACGACACACTGGTCACGGCCCGGGGGAGCTCGTACAGGGAGGCAGCGTTGCTGGCGACGGCTGCGGTCTCACAGGTGGTGAGCCGCATACGGCGCCTGGGCCTGGAGGTTGCCCTCAACAAGTCGGAGGCCATGATCTTTCATGGCCCCCGGCGGGCGCCGCCACCGGGATCACACATCGTGGTCGGGGGTGCTCAAATCGCTGTCGAGTCCACCATGAAGTACCTAGGATTGGTGCTCGACAGCCGGTGGGATTTTGGCCCCCACTTCCGGCGGCTGGCGCCCAAGTTGTTGGGCGCGGCTGGGGCGTTGTCAACGCTGCTTCCCAATCTGGGGGGCCCGAGCGCCGCTTGTAGGCGGCTCTACGTGGGGATCGTGCGATCGATGGCCCTGTATGGGGCCCCGATCTGGGCGGCTGACCTGACGGCCGGCAGCATCGCTGTCCTGCGAAAGCCGCAGAGAGCGATGGCCGTCAGAGTCATCAGGGGATATCGCACGATCTCCTTCGAGGCGGCTTGCGTACTGGCCGGATCCCCGCCCTGGGACCTCGAGGCGAAAGTACTCGCGTCACTGTTCCAGTGGCGCGAGGAAGCGAGGGCGCGGGGCGAGTGGCTGATGCAGCGACATACGGAGTTGCGTCGGTCACAGCTCCGCGCAGCCCTGGTGGCGGAATGGCGGGACAGGCTTTCACGCCCTACCGCCGGCCTCGCCACCATCGAGGCGGTCCGGCCAGTGCTCGAGCCCTGGCTCGGGAGGAGGCACGGCTCCCTGTCGTTTCGGGTGACGCAGGTGCTCTCGGGGCATGGTTGCTTCGGGAAGTACCTGTGTCGCATAAACAGGGAGCCGGACGCCCGGTGTCACCACTGCATCGACTGTCGGGAGGACACGGCGCGGCATACGCTGGCAGAGTGTGCCGCTTGGGAGGAGCCACGCCGTGCCCTCATCTCAGGAGTGGGCAGTGACCTGTCGCTGCCGGCCGTGGTCGAGGCGATGGTCGGCAGCGAGGAGTCCTGGGACGCGGTGGTATCCTTCTGCGAAACAGTCGTGTCGCAGAAGGAGGCTGCGGAACGGGAGCGGGAGATCTCTTCCGCTCACCCGGCCCGCAGCAGGCGCACCGGGCGTCGGCAGAGGGCAGACAACGCCCTCTTCCGGCCCCCCTAAATGGGTCTAGGGACGGCGGACTTGGGGACGTCCGCCGCCCCCCATCACACTGGACCCGAGGTGGCGGCGCGTAGTGTTCCACGCGCGCCCCTTTCAGACGTCGCGGGGGGGGTTTAAACACCTCACCCCCCCCAGACTTGAGGTGGCCCGCAGAGGCGGGCCGGCACTAGCCGGGGATCGTGGAAGTCGCATTAGATCCCATGATCCCCGGTGCAAGTGTGGGACGGGAACACCGGGGTGGTTTTTAGTCAGTAAGAGTCTGACAGACCCCTCCGCCTACCCCAGGGCGGAGGATTTTCCACCCCGGGAACAAAAAAAAAAAAAAAAAGGCGCGTCACGTAATTAGTTAGACATCCATTACTCAACAGGCAGCTAACTCACACATGTATGCGCAGCGCGGGCTGCGATACGTGTAGACACTGGGCGGCAGTGCCTGATTTAGACTTCTGACAGCCCTAGGCTAAATAGAATATGCCCCCCCCCCCCCCCGGCCTGTCCAGCCTGCGCCTACCCAACCCACGAATATACTTACCTAAAAATGTCTTTTTAATATTTAAAGTGGTCGGTAGGTATCGCTGGAATATTATTTAGGCTCTAGCCTAACTAGCCTGTGAGTAAATCAGGCCCGGCCCTGCTGGGCGGTGTTATACAATAACAATACCACCCAAACACGCACGACAGTTCCTTAGCCCGGACCGTAATCGGCTAGATCTGAAAGCGGGGCGGGCGGTAGCTACTCACCTATACTGTAGGAGCGTCGAGTCGGCACTCACGTCGCTGGTCGCCTTCACTGGGCCTCTCCCGGGTAACCGGGGGTCTCACCTGGCGGGGGGTGTCGTGAAGAGAACGGCGCTAACATTATTAGCGTCGTGACGCGCCTACAGTAACACAATAGCAATCACTCACATGGGCGCGTTATTACTAAACACGCCCAATCAGCTAGGCGTCTATTTAAATTTGACGAACATAAGGAGGGGCCCGTGTTTACGGGCCAACGTACCGCTTCCGCGGCCGAGGGGCGACGCCCCGGATCCGCTAGCCGCGCCCCCTTACGGGGACGTAGTGACATCCCAACCTGTGTCGACACAGTCGGCGGGAAATAGCAGTAAGAAGAACACTCTGAAATAAAGAGGATCTACAAGGAAAATTAACTTAATGGTCCTCCGAGCCGTATTTATCATGAAGAATACTGCTTGAAGAAAATAGTGCCGCAAGTAAAGAAACCTTCGAGGTAGAAATGAGAGCGGCGGTACGCAGGCTTAATGCCAAAAATACCGCCCCAGGACCCGACGGCTTACCTGGGAAGGCCTGGGTCCTGGCCTTGGAGGCTCTCGGGCCTCGACTTAGGGGGCTCCTAAGCGCATGCATGGAGAGGGGCCAGTTCCCGCTTCGCTGGAAGACGGGGAAACTGGTCCTCATAAAGAAGGCAGGGCGCCCTGCGGACTCTCCGTCCGCTTATCAGCCCATCGTGCTGCTCGACGAGGTGGGCAAGCTCTTTGAAAGAGTCATTGCAGACCGCCTCGTCGGCCAGCTGGTGCGGGTGGGGCCGGATTTGGCGGAGAGCCAGTTTGGTTTCCGCAGAGGGCGCTCTACGGTGGACGCCATCATGCGTGTTCGAGCCCTGACGACGGGGAATGCTGTTGCCCAGGGTGGGGTCGTCTTGGCGGTGTCTCTAGACATCGCCAATGCCTTCAATACCTTGCCCTGGAGTTGCATCAGGGAGGCACTCCGGTATCACCGGATGCCGACCTACCTCTGTCGTGTGGTCGAGGCCTATTTGACGGACAGGGCCGTCATCTACCCCGGTCACCAGGGAGTGTGGAACCGGCAAGAGATGTCGTGCGGTGTCCCACAGGGATCGGTCCTGGGGCCGCATCTGTGGGACATCGGATACGACTGGGTGCTGCGCGCCGACCTCCCTAGCGGCGTCAGCGTAGTGTGCTACGCTGACGACACGTTGGTCCTGGCGCAGGGGAGGTCGCACCAGGCGGCGGCCGAATTAGCGGCACACGGGGTTGCGACAATCGTCGAAAGGATCCGGCAATTGGGACTCGAGGTGGCCCTGCACAAGTCCGAGGCCATGTGTTTTCAGGTCCTCGGAACGCGCCACCGTTGGGGTCCCAAATAACGGTAGGAGGGGTTTCTATACTTTCTATCGGCGTCGAGTCGACGATGTAAGAACCTGGAGTACCTGGAGACCATGAACCTGGAGAACATGAAGTACCTGGGACTCGTCCTCGACAGCCGGTGGAACTTCGTGGAACATTTCCGACGTTTGGCTCCCAAACTGGAGCGGGCGGGCGCTGCATTGAAGCGGCTCCTGCCCAATCTAGGGGGTCCAAACGCCTCCTGCCGGAGGCTGTATGCGGGGGTCGTGCGGTCCATGGCCCTCTACGGGGCTCCTGTATGGGCGCGCTCTCTGGCGCTGCGGCCGGTTGAGCGCGGCCCAAAGGGTCATGGCCATCCGGATGGTCCGGGGATACCGCACGGTCTCCTGCGAGGCAGCGAGCCTCCTTGCCGGATTGCCGCCATGTGATCTGGAGGCAAAAGTCCTCGCGCACGTATGGGAGTGGCGCGAGGAGGCGAAACGCCGGGGCGTAAGTCCGCTGCCGCGAGAAATCGCGGCACAGCGGACGGAGCTCCGGCGGGATCTCATGGCGTCATGAAAAGTACGGTTGTCGCAACCCAGTGCTGGGCACGCCACGATTGCGGCGATAAGTCCCCTCTTTGAGGAGTGGCTGGAGAGGCGCCACGGCGTCCTCACCTTCCGCCTGACACAGGTCCTCACCGGACACGGCAGCTTCGGTAGGTTCCTGTGTCGGATAAGGCGGGAGGAAACGTCCGGGTGTCACCACTGTGTGGATCGCCCAGAGGACATGGAGCATACGGTGGAGGTCTGCCCGGCTTGGGCAGAGCACCGCCGTGTCCTCGTGGAGGCGATCGGCGGCAGAGACCTCTCGCGTCTGGCCCTGGTTCAGGCCATGGTACGGAGCGAGAGGGCATGGGCAGCCGTCACCTCCTTTTGCGAAGCAGTAATGCTCGCGAAGGAGGAGGCGGGACGGTTGAGGGAAAGGCAAGTTTCGCGCCCTCTCGCCCCTAGCCGCCGCAGGAGACGCCCAGGGCGTCGGGAATCCCGGGCGGATTTCCGGCCACCGTAGGCGCGGGCTTGCGGACGGTGAGCAATGGGTAGCTCAACGTCCGGTAAGGACCAGGCCGGGGTCGACGGCGCGTCGTATTCCACGCGCGCCTCAAAGAGATGTCGTCAGCACATATAGTAGGGGTCCACTAGGGCCGATGCCTGCTGGGGTCGCGGGAATGTACTTATGGGTCACCGAGGCCCCCGCAACACAGGCAACAGGAAGGAATACGGGTGGGTTTTAGTCAGTAAGAGTCTGACACACCCTACGAGCGGGAGAAGTTATTTGATGATTTCCCACCCTCAAAAAAAAAAAAAAAAGTAAGGAAACCTTGAAGATCGCAACTAGTGAAAGTGTTCAAGATCGTCGATTGTAGAGGCCGCAAGCCGCCGAGTGAACAGAAGCTGTCGTCGTCTGAAATCACACCAGGGACTTCAGCGACCGGCACCAGCACGGAAGCCACGACGGAATCGACATAGACAGGGACGACTGCCACGGAGACTCCCAAACATACCGTCAACTCCGCGACGACTGATCCAACCACCGTGACTTCCGCCGCCTCGACTGCAGCAAGCTCCGCCTCGGCCGCGAAACCCGTGCACCCCGACAGCGCCGCCGTACCCTCCGTCGCCCTCTGCGTCGCGACGACGCTTACTGCGGGTGCAAAATCGAAGCAGCAGATGAAGCCGCCCGCCGCTGTCACCTCCAGAGATGCTCGCCAAGAAACACCTCAACAGTGAAGCGAGTGCATACATCGAAGCCAACCGGCCCACAGTGCCTCCCTCCCCCCAGTAAGAAAGGGGGTGGGGGGGGGGGGTGGGGGGTCGACGCATAGCAAGTTGAGACAACAGAAGATAGCAAAGGCAAAAGAAGAATTGCTCCGCCTCCAAGTCGAACTAGCTGCAACGCGCCTAGTTGCACTAGAGAACGAAGAAGAAGATAACGTCTCCCTCTACGAAGAAGTCAATGAAAAAATAGACAACTGGTTAGAAAACCATGTGACTCGTCCCGTCTTAGCCATTGCCAACGAGCCATATCGCCCTCCGGTAGCGCAAACGGCCGCCCACGACGAGCAACAGAAACATGAAGAAACACATCGATCACCGGTGGGAAGCCAAGGGGACTTAGCCCTTCCAGGTGAAGCCATCACTAGGGCTGTCAGCACCGCCCAACGACCCAAGTTCATCGAGCTACCGTTCATCAGTGGGTCGCACCAGGAGTGGCTACCCTTCCGCACCGCCTATTATGAATCAGAAGCAATGTTCAGTGCCGTCGAGAATACGAACAGACTACGGAGAAACTTGAAAGGCAAAGCCAAGGAAGCTGTAGAAGGGTTGCTGATCACAAACGCGCACCCAACAGAGGTAATGAAGACATTAGAATCCAGATTCGGAAGACCAGAATCCATAGCCATGATCGAGATGAAAACACTTCAAAGTCTACCGCGCCTCTCCGACTCACCGAGGGACATGCATATTTGCTACGAAGATTTCCAACGTCGTAGCGACATTGAAGACTCATTAGGTTGTTTCAACTATATGTACAACCTCGAACTTGCGAAGACATTGGTAGACAAGCTGACGCCGACACTGCGGTATCGCTACTACGACTTCTCAAGCACACAGCCGCGAGAAGACCCCTGCCTCATCAAGATAGAAAAATTCTTCAAGAGAGAAGCTGAACTGTGCGGACCCTATGCACTGCCTGAACAAATGACAGTACAGTCTACAGCCGCACCACATAGGAAGACGCAGCGGGTCACCAACGTAACTGAGAAGACCAACGCACTGAAGTGCTTCGTGTGCGTAGAAACAAGTCACACCAATGCAACAGAATGTGAAGAATTCAAGAAGATGGATGCCAACACAAGATGGGATACAGCGAAGTCCAAACGCCTCTGTTTCAGATGCCTGCGATATAGGAGCAAGACTCACAATTGCCGAACAAAGCCGTGTGGTGTCAACAACTGCAGATAATAATAATAATAATAATAATAATCTTTATTACTACAACAAGGGGTACAGTAAATCTCCTTAAAACAAATTTGGTCGTATGCAATGTGTACTTAGTCGTCAAAGGAGTGCTTTGGCACTCGTACTAGGATTACCCTGTATCACGAACCTTCCTCCGGACCAACATGGATAGTTCTTTAAACAATTATTAAATTTTGAATAAAAAATTGAATAAATTCTAATCAATACAAAATTACAATTAACATAAACAAATAAAGATATAAACAAACTGAGTAAGAGTGTGTGTGTATATGTGTGTTGTGTGTGTGTGTGTGTGTTTGTGTGTGTGTGTGTGTGTGGGGGTGTGTGTGTGTGTGTGTGTGTGTGTGTGTTTTGTATTGTGTGTCCAAAAGTTCAGAAGGTATGAGTGAATATGCCTTGGTGAAAAAGTCAGTCAACCCACTAACTGTAAAATACTCTCAGATTCTTCGTAGGTGAGACCCTTCAGCCAGTCACTTACAGCGTTCCTGCATTGCTGTCGGTTAAGTAGGCATATATCCAGAACAGCATTAAGTTTATTGTAAACCCGTGAACCCAGTATCCAATAATGCCGCTGAGCAAGAGCAGTTCTATGTCTCTCCGTACTACACAGTCTCGTTCTTTTGCGCTTGCCTTCTCGTAGCCGTAGGTAGTGTGGAATAGTGGCATGTTTGCGCAATGTTATTTGAAGCACAAAGAGTTGCCTAACAGTTAAGAACTCACACTCTTTATAGAGAAGTGCGGTAGGGTACCTGAAGGGTTTCCCGCACATGACTTTAAGGACCGCTCTTTGTGCTCTCTCCAGACGTAACATACTAACTGCAAAGGTGCCACCCCAGACGGAGATACAGTAGCCCAGCAAAGATTGAGAAAGCGCAAAGTAAACTGTTTTCAGTGTTTTAAGATCTGCCGCTGATCTGAGTTTCTTGAAAATGAAAAACGAGTTTACGAATACGGGGGACGAGTTCATCAATGTGTCTCCAACTCAGCAAACAATCGACTTGGACTCCAAGGTATTTTACATTTGAGGTCCTTTTAATGCGGAGACAGTCACAATAGGCGTTGGCAGAGTCACAGCAATGCGCCCGAATTGTGTACGTCTCTGGTTGAGGTTGACTTTTTTGCGAAAGGGAGAAAGATACAAATGATGTTTTGTCTAGGTTAAGTGTTAGGAGATTGCTAGATAGCCAATTCATAACAACTCTAAAAGTGTATTCCGCATAAACTTTAGCCTGCTCCCAGTTCGGACCATCAATGAGAAGTGCTGTGTCATCGGCATATGACAAGATTTTGGTATGAGGCAGAGCTAACGTGATAAATTGTTAATGTAAATTAAGAACAGCGTTGGACCCAGCACGCTGCCCTGGGGTACACCGTAACTGACAAACTGCTCATTGCTGACAAGAGTACCAATCTTAACAGACTGACTTCGTTCCGCTAGATAATTACGAAAAGTATCAAGAACAATTCCTCTTATGCCTATGGATTCTAGTCTATCGACGAGGATGGGCACCGAGACAGTGTCAAAAGCCTTAGACAAATCAAGAAATAAGCCGATGCATTTGTTGCCATGATCTAGTGTCCTACTGATATGCTCAGATCAATAATTGCATCTTCAGTCGACCTACCACGTTTAAATCCAAATTGATTTTGTGCTAGAACTTTATTTGTATTCAGAAAGTCAACCAGACGTGCATTGAGTGCATTCTCTATAATTTTAGAAATTGTGGTCCATACTGTTCGTGACACTGCCTCTGTCCCCACCCTTGAAGATAGGATGCACAAGAGCTCTTTTGAATGCCCTAGGAAATTTGCCATGCAAAAAGCACAAATTAATAACATGGGTCAGGGAAGGTAAAATAAACGTGCGTGTTTCCTTTAAGAAATTGGCTGAGATTCCGTCTCATCCTACGGCGCAATCGTTGCGAAGTCCCATGATGATTGTCTCAACCTCTCTCTCGTCGACATCTAGAAGAGCCATTGAGGTGCCTGTCAAATTTAGATCCTGGCTGTTCTTTGTCTGGGGGAGGGGAATTTGTGCGGAACTTGCATTACCCTCATTTTGCTTACGCATGATAGAGACAGCTAGATTTTTCCCTATGTTAACAAAGAAGTCATTAACCGTGTTTATACTGGTTGAAATTGAAAACTTGCGACAAACTGAAATGGGACATTGTATACATAATTATTAACAACTTTTACTAAGGGACCAAAGCTGTAATCCCAAAAAAAAAATCTGCTTTTCCTACATTTTGATGAGGTATTGCGATCATAAATGTAGGGGACAGCAGTTTTTTTTTTGGGATTGTAGCTTTGGTCCCTTAGTAAAAGTTGTTCATAATGATGAGTACAATCTCCCATTTCGATTTGTCGCATGTTTTCAATGTCACCCTGTAGAAGAGGTTGGATCATGTGCAATGTTTAGCAGTTCATCAGGTGTAGATTTTTGTTGATTAAGGTGAGTAATACTCTTAATTACATCCCACGTAGCCTTAGGATCACCCTTTGCTTTTTCAAATTCACTCTGTTCATACACTGTCTTCATTTTTTTAAATAGTTCGTTACAAAAGTTGCGGTACCGGGTATAAGTGACTCTTTTGACCATATTTTTAATATCTTTTTCTGATTCTATATGCAATTTATGTCGATTCAAATCTATATGATAATATACTTAGCATTATTCTATTATTTATTGTCTTTCTAAACCACATCCAACTTCATAACTATGAATTCCTAAATCTTATTTACTATTCATTTCAATCCTTTCCTTGCTCTATTAACACAACAAGGTAAGAGACAAGGCGTTAGACTTCTTCATATTTGGAATTCTTATCTCTGTCGGTGTGAGAGTGATCAGTCTTTTTTTTTTTGAGGGTAGGAAATCATCAAATAACTTCTCCCGCTCTGGGCGGAGCGGGAGGGTGTGTCAGACTCTTACTGACTAAAACCCATCCGTATTCCTTCCTGTTGCCTGTGTTGCGGGGGCCTCGGTGACCCATAAGTACCTTCCCGCGACCCCGGCAGGAGAGTGATCAGTCTGGAGACGAGCTCTACGGAGTCGTACGGCGGCGGAGTACGACTTTTCCTCAATATGAGGAACCGACCCAAACATTCATATTAACAGAATTAGGAAAAACGAAAATTTTATCGGCCTAGGGTTATTTAGGAACAGTCACAGTAGGTAGGTGGGTAGGTAGGTAAGTAGGTAGGGTAGGTAGGTAGGTACGTAAGGTTGTTAGGTAGGGTAGATAGATAGGTAGGTTAAGTTGAGATACTTAGTGCTATTTGTGCGAAGCCGGGCTGGGTAAAGCTAGTAGGTAATAAATGTGTCCATACATGAATAGGAAATATTAATTAAATCAAAATCAAAAGTCATTTATTCAAATTAGGCTGAGATTCAGAACTTTTGGAACGTAAAAATTACATAAGACAGTCCCCAAAACGCTTTAGCTGGGAAGAAGAAGTGGCGCAACAAAATCCCCAGCAGCACAGCTGTCTGTTCAATTAGAAAAGAAAAATGTATACAATAGTATGCAAAAATAATTTAACAGTCACCGAAGTACACCTTCAGGTCACACCATCAAGTCCGGAGGTAAGGTCTCATCATAACTATCAAAACGAGCCCAATCTCAGCACACCTAGTTCCATTCGTCGACGAGTTCCAGTAGCCGTAACTGAAGTACACCTTCAGGTCACTCCATCAAGTCCGTAGGTAAGGTCTCGTCAAAACTATCAAAACGAGCCCAAACTCGGCGCCCCTTGTTCTACTGGTCCACGAGTTCCAGTAGCAGACACCGAAGTACACCTTCAGGTCACTCCATCAAGTCCGAAGGTAATGTCTCATCATAACTATCAAAACGAGCCCAAACTCGGTACACCTAGTTCTATTCGTCGAGGAGATCGAGTAGCAGTCACCGAAGTACACCTTCAGGTCACACTATCAAGTCCGGAGGTAAGGTCTCATCACAGCTATCAAAATGAGCCCAAACTCGGTCAGTAGCAGACACCGAAGTACACCTTCAGGTCACTCCAACAAGTCCGTTGGTAAGGTCTCATCATAACTATCAAAACGAGCCCAAACTCGGTACACCTAGTTCTATTCGTCGAGGAGATCGAGTAGCAGTCACCGAAGTACACCTTCAGGTCACACTATCAAGTCCGGAGGTAAGGTCTCATCACAGCTATCAAAATGAGCCCAAACTCGGTCAGTAGCAGACACCGAAGTACACCTTCAGGTCACTCCAACAAGTCCGTTGGTAAGGTCTCATCATAACTATCAAAACGAGCCCAAACTCGGCACACCTAGTTCTACTGGTCGACGAGTTCCAGTAGCAGACACCGAAGTACACCTTCAGGTCACTCCATCAAGTGCGTTGGTAAGGTCTCATCATAACTATCAAAACGAGCCCAAACTCGGCGCCCCTTGTTCTACTCGTCCACGAGTTCCAGTAGCAGACACCGAAGTACACCTTCAGGTCACTTCATCAAGTCCGAAGGTAATGTCTCATCATAACCATCGAAACGAGCCCAAACTCGGCACACCTAATTCTATTCGTCGAGGAGTTCCAGTAGCGGTCACCCAAGTACACCTTCAGGTCACACCATCAAGTCCGGGGGTAAGGTCTCATCACAGCTATCAAAATGAGCCCAAACTCGGCACACCTAGTTCTACTGGTCGACTAGTCCCAGTAGCAGTCACTGAATTACACCTCCAGGTTACTCCATCAAGACCGATGGTAAGATGTCAACATTAATATCAAAATGAACCCAAACTCGGCACCCCTAGTACTACTGGTCGACGAGTTCCAGTAGCAGTCACTGAAGTACACCTTCAGGTCACACCATCAAGTCCGGAGGTAAGGTCTCATCATAACTATCAAAACGAGCCCAAACTCGGCACCCCTAGTTCTACTGATCCACGAGTTCCAGTATCAGACACCGAAGTTCACCTTCAGGTCACTCCATCAAGTCCGAAGGTAATGTCTCATCATAACTATCGAAACGAGCCCAAACTCGGCACACCTAGTTCTATTCGTCGAGGAGTTCCAGTAGCAGTCACCGAAGTACACCTTAAGGTCACACTATCAAGTCCGGAGGTAAGGTCTCATCACAGCTATCAAAATGAGCCAAAACTCGGCACACCTAGTCCTACTCGTCGACCAGTTCCAGTACCAGTCACCGAAGTACACCTTCAGGTCACTTCATCAAGTCCGGAGGTAAGATCTCATCATAACTAATAAAACTTGCCTAAAGTCCACAGCCCACATCTCTCTACTAGTGGCTTCCAGTGCTTAGGATTCACTGAAGTATTTGTATCTAAGAATGATTTAGTAAAATTATAAAGAGCAATACGAAATGTTTTTTGTAAGTACCTACGAATTATAACGAAATTAGAAAAAAAAAACTCAAAGGATCCAAATTATTTCACTTGACTACTAGTGGTGTTCAAAGTTGCTTTATGGCAATCACTTGCTTAATGCTATATGCGCTTTATTTTAAGCATACTATTTTATATGCTTTATTTTAAGCATCTTTTTTATATGCGTACGTACTTGTTACGACCAAACGGGCGGGCGGGAATAAAACCAGCGCGGAGTTGTCAGAACGGAATATTACATCGCGTTTATGAATTTACTACGGTACAGTAAAAAAAACAATGAACTTTCCTTCTTACTTTCCAGGCTTAGGACTGTCTTTAATTGATTAAGTGTTATTAAGAAATAATGTAGGTATGTCAGTATTTAAAACAATTATAGGCGTATTTAAAAGTTCACTGTTCCTTCTGAACATTTTCGTCCATTAAACATCTACACACAAAACAACAACACGATACCTCACTCAGTAAATCGTCCTTACTTACACAATTAGTTTTTATTTACATAATCAATATTGCGTGTCCTATCACTGTTTATTTACACTAAGCAAATAATATTGTTTATAATATTACGTTACGTACGTGAGCCGCCTGAGATCGCGATAACGCACGCGGTGCCTAAAACGATTACACACGCGACCGAAAGCAAGCGCTAGCATGCCACGACTAGCAACCCGGCGGCCGGCACCCGCCGCTTTGCTATGCCTGGTTGCTTATTACATGCGCTTTGCGATGTGCGACGGACAGAGCCAGAGAGTGCGATGTAAAGCAAAAAGCAAATAGCAACAAGTGAGAGCCATGATAGCATTTGACTTATGTTATGTATGATAAGCAAGATGCTTTATTATGCTATATGCTTTATTAACCACTACTATTGACTACTATTCCCGTAGCTAACCGTGCGTACACTTGTGTGTGTGACCCGTGTCAATGTAGTAGTTTACCTATAAAGTTTGCAAACGCGTCCTTAAAAACGAATAAAATCGTGTTATGGTGGCTCCGAGCGCCGAGCGTTAGCGTCTACCCGTGACAGTGGTCAGCGAAGCACTGCCGCCGCCCGTCGCCCTCTAGAGCCCCCGCTTCAACGCGCACTAAGTTTATTCGAAAAAACAACCCACCTTGATTAATCAAACACAGAACAAATAGAATACGTATACTAAAATTTGAGTAGTTAAATTGTCTTTTAGATGGTAAAAGTTTATGAAAATACCCACGTTAATTTTTGCGAAGTAATCGTTTTTTTGTTCGTGTTAGACATTACTTTACAAATTAATTGCACTATATTATAAACATATTATTTCAAATATTCATATATCAAATTACGAAGACAATAGTCTAGTATAACATATATTTTTTTTAAAGTAATAAGACTAGTCGTTTAGAAGTGGTGTACCATTTAAAATCATTAGAAGCCTTCTAACTGCGCCTTAATGCGACACAGTCGCACAGCGGGAGTGATGTGCGGGACAAGTGAACAGACAATAAAAGTGTTTAGTGATAACACGAATAATAGTATATGTATAAGGTTTACGCTATCATTGTTTTAAAACTTTATTTATACTTTACTCTTAGTGGATTAAGTAATACATAGTATTAGATTGCCTATTTTAATTATGTTTTATATCTTGCTTTATATTTTTCTTATAAAGTTTATTATAAATATAATATTTAGAAATATAAAATTATAGTATGTTATTGTAAGAAAACAAGGAAAAACGAGAAAATTGTCATATGGCTCTCGTTACGGTAAAGTTCTGTCATACTTAAGTTTAATTGTCATATGGCTCTCGTTACGGTAAAGTTCTGTTATTCTTAAGCTTAATTGCCGTATGACTCTCGGCTCTCGCTACGGTAAAGTTTTGTCATACTTAAGCTTACTGCGCCGACACCTACTTCGCGCTCATTGGCTAAAAGTCCTGCGATCTGATTGGCTGACCAATGCGATCTGATTGGTCGCCTCCACTCTCTCGATAATTCATGTAGCAAATTAGCCCTTAAGTCAAAGATGCGAAAATACACCACGTGTATACGTCCCATCATGACCTATGCTGGCGTCGTGTTCGCACACGTCAAGCCGTCACAAATAAAGAAAATGCAAATCCTCCAAAATTGATTTATGCGAAAAGCCACGGGCAGCCCCTGGTACATACGCAATGAACAGTTACATGTCGATTTAAATCTGCCAACCATCAGGCAATTTCTTAAAAAAGCAAGTAAACGCTTCTTCGAGTCTGCTACCACACACACCAACCCACTAGTGGCAGCAGCTGCCAACTACACACCCTCACATATATCACGCACCCGACGCCCCAAACATGAATTAACAGACAAAGACGACGACATCACTCTCTTCCAAGAGAGTGTAAAAATAGATCGCAAAAAACACTACACACCGACATCCCGTACTCGACGGCGAGTACCTCCGCGAATTAGAGTAACAAAATGCTCCCCCCGTCCCTTGAACCCACCCGCCCGCGCGGCGCAAGTAAACATAAACAATGTCCCTAATAATAACTCACAGATTTGTCAAGTCCCCACTTGCTCAGTAGCCGGTAGCGCCCTAAGCCAGGTTCGAGTCCCACTATGGGACGCCCTTAGCTGTGCTACCTATACAACTTTTTAACCAAATAGGTGAGAGGTCCTTCTGGCCCCACCGAAGCCCGGTTAAGCAGTCAAGATCCCCCGAGGGATCCCTGCAAATAAGCCATTACCAAAAAAAAACAAAACAAAAAAAAGGTTGTCGACACAGTCGGCGGGAAATAGCAGTAAGAAGAACACTCTGAAATAAAGAGGATCTACAAGGAAAAGCTTTATTCTTCACCAACCCAGCACACAAATGTGCCCCGTACTGCACACTTAGGTACGCTGAATGTGCAGAGAGGTATAACCGATAAGATGGATGAGGTGTGTGAGGTGGTGAAGGATAAAAAAATAGATTTGCATTTTGAATGAGACGAAAAGAAAGGGAGTGTACATATCCAAACAGGGCTCTCTGACAGCTATCTGGTCCGGTGTTCAAGAGACACCTGTCAGGGTGTGGGGGTTGATGGGAGATTATGTTTGTGTGAGTCCCAATGGCTAAGACTGGTCAAGGTGGGCCTAAACCCTAACTTTATTTTTCGCATGTATGCACCCGATACAGTAAGCTCACCTTCGGTGAGACAGGTATTTTGGAACAGTATAACGAATTTAGTGAATGCATGTAGGTCAAGCGAGAAATTTTTTATGCTTAAAGACTTTAATGGTGGAGTTGGTGTGAAGAGGAATGGGTACGAAAAAGTATTAGCTGCATTTGGGGATGATAAAATGAGAATGGGATGCATTTACTAGAGATACGCGTAGAGAAGAATCTGTGTGTTATGAACACTAGGTTTAGTCATAGAAAGGTTCACAGGTATACGTGGGAAAGGCAAGACTAGAAGTATGATTGACTTTGTGTTATGTATGTGTGCAAGGCGCGCACTCCCGCGCACCATCTACTGGAACAGCGAGTCCAACTCTCGAATAAAGCAGTGCGTTGCTAGCTAGCGAGTGTTTCACTTGTGTACCCCTTTTCCTAATATTCGCGTACGTAACATTGGCGACGAGAATTTTACCCACCACGTGTTGAAAATGTCTAGTTCTGTGCAATTTGGAATTCTACATACGTTCGACCATAACACACAGACATGGAAAACGTACAAAGGGCGTATAGCACAATATTTCGTGGCAAATGGCGTCAACGAAAAGACTGATTCCACGGGTGAAAAACGGAAGGCTATCTTGCTCAGCGCACTCACTGAGGGTACCTATAAACTAACAACGGATTTAGTTTTACCTAAAGATGTTGAAGATGTGCCCTACGAGGACCTTTTGTCACTACTGGACAACCAGTTTACTCCCAAATGTGTCGGGTTTGGTGAGCGTCACAACTTCTATGCAGCATCTCAACAAGCAGAAGAATCTCATTCTCAATGGGCAGCGAGATTGCGACGGCTGACAGAAAAATGCGCTCTTTTCAACGTGGAGGAGGCACTCCGCGACAAGTTCATTATGGGGATGCAGCCAGGACAAGAGAAGGAGAAGCTGCACACGAAAGACCTGGCTGACCTCACGCTGGCCAAGGTCGTGGAGATGGCAGAAAACCTCAGATGTTCGCGCGCTGCGGCCGCGGCTAGTGCGGGAACGCTGACACAGGCGTTTGTGGCAGACCGGCAGCTCTTCAAGATAGCGGACAACGGAAAAAGTAGTGTCGTGAAGGTGAAATGTAGTGTATGTGGTTACACGAATCATAAATCGGCAGACTGTAGATTCGCAAATTATGTCTGTAAAAAGTGTCACGTAAAGGGCCACTTACGTAAAATGTGTCCAAAAGTGAATTACGTACAGGTGGATGGCGATGAGAAGGGTGAGGATGACGATGACGGTAAGCTGTATTATATCCGTTCATTCAGGGGAGAACCCATGGTGGAGACTGTTTGGATTGACAACGTGCCATTCAAATTCGAAATTGATAGCGGGTCCGCGGTAACCGTTGTTTCAGAGGGGTTTTACAAAAGTAATTTCAAAAAGGTGCCATTATCATAACATGTAAACAGCTCATAACGTATAATGGCGTGAAAATTGTGTGCCTAGGTACATTGCGTCTACATCGGTAGACGCAATGTACCTAGGCACACAATTTAAATAATTAAATAATATTCGTTCGATCCGCGTAGCGTATCGACGCTACGCGGATCGAACGAATATTATGCACTTGTATGTAGTCGGCGACGGCGCGGGCGGGCCGCCCATTCTTGGTCGAGATTTCTTATCATTGTTTTGCTTACAATTAATTCCGGTCAACTTTTGTGAAATTTCGGAATTGCAACTGCAATACCCGAAATTATTTTCGGATGAATTGGGAAAATTTAACAAGTACAAAATAAAACTATCATTGAAGATAGGAGCAAAACCGGTTTTTTGTAAAGCGCGGCCAGTAGCGTTTGCGCTGCGTGCAATGGTCGACAAAGAAATCGATAGATTGGTCGGTTTAGGTATTCTTGAATCCGTAGAATATTCGGAATACGCTTCACCGATAGTTCCAGTTTTAAAGCGAAACGGGACAGTCAGATTGTGTGCCGACTATTCAGTTAGTATAAATAAACAGTTACTAGTAGAACAGTATCCACTCCCCACGACTAACGAACTATTTTCAAAGATCCATGGGGGTCAACAGTTCAGCAAACTTGATCTATCAATGGCCTTTATCCAATTTGTTTTGGACGATGAGTCAAAAAATCTAACCTGCATAAACACAAACCGCGGCCTGTATAGATTTACACGTTTAGTGTTTGGGTTAGCCAGCGCGCCGTCTATTTTCCAGCGCGCTATCGAGGGCTTGTTAGCGGGTATAGACGGAGTGTTGTGCCTGCTAGACGATATTTTAATAACAGGAAAGGATAGGCAGGAACATTTACAAAAACTAAATGTAGTTTTGAAGCGCTTAGAAAAAGCAGGATTAACATTACAAAAAGGAAAATGTAGTTTTTTTCAAGACGAAATCAGTTATCTAGGTTACATTATCACTAAGGATGACCTAAAAAAAGCGCCGGAAAAAATTAAAGCAATATTGGAAGCACCGGTGCCCACAAATGTTAATCAGTTTCAATCGTTCTTGGGGCTAATTAACTATTACAGGAATTTCATACCAAACGCATCCACAATTCTCAGTCCGTTGTACGATCTATTAAAAAAGGGTTGTGAGTGGACATGGACTGATATTCATGACTCGGCTTTTAGGTCAATAAAAGAGTTCATGACATCGGAACAGATCCTCGCACATTTTGACCCGAACGCGACGATAATATTAACGGTAGACGCTTCCCCAAGTGGGTTGGGAGCGGTCCTCTCACAAGTAGGGTCAAACGGTGTGGAAAAACCCATTTCATTTGTCTCGTGTATCTTAAACTCTGCTGAAAAGCGATAGGTATGCTCAGATCCAAAAGGAAGAAACCGCCATTATTTACGGCGTCCGTCGATTTCATCAATATTTGTATGGCAGATCGGAACCATTTATTCTTCGAACGGATCACAAGCCCCTATTGGCAATTTTTGGGCCCCACAAATATCAGCAAATAGGTTACAGCGATACGCCTTGTTTTTAAGTAGCTATAACTATAAAATAGAGTATTTTCGCAGCGCTGACAACAGCGCGGATTATTTCTCACGCGCGAGCTTGCCGCGAGCGGTTCACGAGTGCGCGTGCACCGAACAGTGTAAGTGTTGTGATTGCGAAGTATCATACGACCGAGCGACTTATGAGTGTTTTGTTATAGACGGAAGCATGCCCGTGACATTAGATAAATTGCGCGAGGAAACAAGTAGTGACGTAGTTTTAAGGCTGGTAAAAGACTTTGTTTTGAATTGTTGGCCACCGAAGATGAACGATATAAGGGTAAAACCGTATTACTTATGTAGATCACAATTATCCTATGAGAATGGTTGTGTCATGAGAGGCCAGAAAGTGGTTATTCCTTCGAGCTTAAAAAAAAACCATTCTTAAAGAATTACATTCTTCCCATTTAGGCGTAGTAAAAACTAAGGCCGAAGCGCGATCAAGATTCTGGTTCCCGGGAATTGACCAGGCTATAGAAACAATGATAGGTTCCTGCGATGTGTGTATTCAGTTGCGCCCCTCTCCACCGCGCGCGCCGCCGGCTCACTGGGAATTTCCATCTTGTCCCTTCTACAGAATACACATAGACTTCCTAGGTCCGATTAAAGGTTGCGTTTATTTGGTAACGGTAAATGCACATACCAAACGGGTAGAAGTTTACAACATAAACACGGCTACTTCTACAACCGCTGTGATTGAGAAGCTATGTGAGTTCATGTCAAGGTTCGGAGTTCCGAAAACGATAGTAAGTGATAATGGCACAGCTTTTTGCTCGCGGGAAGTTTCGCATATGACGTCACCGGTCTATCACCCACCTAGTAACGGCCAGGCCGAAAGTTTTGTGAAAGTAATTAAAAAGGGAATAAAGTCTTGTATTATATCAACTCAAAACGCGAAAGAAACATCGCTGAAGTTACTAAAATATCTAATGGATTATCGTAATTCAATTCACTCTGCTACTGGGTTGTCCCCTGCGCAATTGGTGTTTGGGCACAAGTTAAGGTCGCGATTAGATCTGATGGATCCAAAGTCATCGGCACCCTTGTCACCGTCTGTATCTAAAGTTGTAAAAAATCAACAGTGTATGCAAACTAAACAACAAGGGCAAAATAAAACAAAAAATGTAGAAAAAAACGATATTGTATTGTACAAAAAGTATGTTAATAAAGCAAAGTATACTTGGTGTAAGCAATGTTCAGTGCCGTCGAGAATACGAACAGACTACGGAGAAACTTGAAAGGCAAAGCCAAGGAAGCTGTAGAAGGGTTGCTGATCACAAACGCGCACCCAACAGAGGTAATGAAGACATTAGAATCCAGATTCGGAAGACCAGAATCCATAGCCATGATCGAGATGAAAACACTTCAAAGTCTACCGCGCCTCTCCGACTCACCGAGGGACATGCATATTTGCTACGAAGATTTCCAACGTCGTAGCGACATTGAAGACTCATTAGGTTGTTTCAACTATATGTACAACCTCGAACTTGCGAAGACATTGGTAGACAAGCTGACGCCGACACTGCGGTATCGCTACTACGACTTCTCAAGCACACAGCCGCGAGAAGACCCCTGCCTCATCAAGATAGAAAAATTCTTCAAGAGAGAAGCTGAACTGTGCGGACCCTATGCACTGCCTGAACAAATGACAGTACAGTCTACAGCCGCACCACATAGGAAGACGCAGCGGGTCACCAACGTAACTGAGAAGACCAACGCACTGAAGTGCTTCGTGTGCGTAGAAACAAGTCACACCAATGCAACAGAATGTGAAGAATTCAAGAAGATGGATGCCAACACAAGATGGGATACAGCGAAGTCCAAACGCCTCTGTTTCAGATGCCTGCGATATAGGAGCAAGACTCACAATTGCCGAACAAAGCCGTGTGGTGTCAACAACTGCAGATAATAATAATAATAATAATAATAATCTTTATTACTACAACAAGGGGTACAGTAAATCTCCTTAAAACAAATTTGGTCGTATGCAATGTGTACTTAGTCGTCAAAGGAGTGCTTTGGCACTCGTACTAGGATTACCCTGTATCACGAACCTTCCTCCGGACCAACATGGATAGTTCTTTAAACAATTATTAAATTTTGAATAAAAAATTGAATAAATTCTAATCAATACAAAATTACAATTAACATAAACAAATAAAGATATAAACAAACTGAGTAAGAGTGTGTGTGTATATGTGTGTTGTGTGTGTGTGTGTGTGTTTGTGTGTGTGTGTGTGTGTGGGGGTGTGTGTGTGTGTGTGTGTGTGTGTGTGTTTTGTATTGTGTGTCCAAAAGTTCAGAAGGTATGAGTGAATATGCCTTGGTGAAAAAGTCAGTCAACCCACTAACTGTAAAATACTCTCAGATTCTTCGTAGGTGAGACCCTTCAGCCAGTCACTTACAGCGTTCCTGCATTGCTGTCGGTTAAGTAGGCATATATCCAGAACAGCATTAAGTTTATTGTAAACCCGTGAACCCAGTATCCAATAATGCCGCTGAGCAAGAGCAGTTCTATGTCTCTCCGTACTACACAGTCTCGTTCTTTTGCGCTTGCCTTCTCGTAGCCGTAGGTAGTGTGGAATAGTGGCATGTTTGCGCAATGTTATTTGAAGCACAAAGAGTTGCCTAACAGTTAAGAACTCACACTCTTTATAGAGAAGTGCGGTAGGGTACCTGAAGGGTTTCCCGCACATGACTTTAAGGACCGCTCTTTGTGCTCTCTCCAGACGTAACATACTAACTGCAAAGGTGCCACCCCAGACGGAGATACAGTAGCCCAGCAAAGATTGAGAAAGCGCAAAGTAAACTGTTTTCAGTGTTTTAAGATCTGCCGCTGATCTGAGTTTCTTGAAAATGAAAAACGAGTTTACGAATACGGGGGACGAGTTCATCAATGTGTCTCCAACTCAGCAAACAATCGACTTGGACTCCAAGGTATTTTACATTTGAGGTCCTTTTAATGCGGAGACAGTCACAATAGGCGTTGGCAGAGTCACAGCAATGCGCCCGAATTGTGTACGTCTCTGGTTGAGGTTGACTTTTTTGCGAAAGGGAGAAAGATACAAATGATGTTTTGTCTAGGTTAAGTGTTAGGAGATTGCTAGATAGCCAATTCATAACAACTCTAAAAGTGTATTCCGCATAAACTTTAGCCTGCTCCCAGTTCGGACCATCAATGAGAAGTGCTGTGTCATCGGCATATGACAAGATTTTGGTATGAGGCAGAGCTAACGTGATAAATTGTTAATGTAAATTAAGAACAGCGTTGGACCCAGCACGCTGCCCTGGGGTACACCGTAACTGACAAACTGCTCATTGCTGACAAGAGTACCAATCTTAACAGACTGACTTCGTTCCGCTAGATAATTACGAAAAGTATCAAGAACAATTCCTCTTATGCCTATGGATTCTAGTCTATCGACGAGGATGGGCACCGAGACAGTGTCAAAAGCCTTAGACAAATCAAGAAATAAGCCGATGCATTTTTTGCCATGATCTAGTGTCCTACTGATATGCTCAGATCAATAATTGCATCTTCAGTCGACCTACCACGTTTAAATCCAAATTGATTTTGTGCTAGAACTTTATTTGTATTCAGAAAGTCAACCAGACGTGCATTGAGTGCATTCTCTATAATTTTAGAAATTGTGGTCCATACTGTTCGTGACACTGCCTCTGTCCCCACCCTTGAAGATAGGATGCACAAGAGCTCTTTTGAATGCCCTAGGAAATTTGCCATGCAAAAAGCACAAATTAATAACATGGGTCAGGGAAGGTAAAATAAACGTGCGTGTTTCCTTTAAGAAATTGGCTGAGATTCCGTCTCATCCTACGGCGCAATCGTTGCGAAGTCCCATGATGATTGTCTCAACCTCTCTCTCGTCGACATCTAGAAGAGCCATTGAGGTGCCTGTCAAATTTAGATCCTGGCTGTTCTTTGTCTGGGGGAGGGGAATTTGTGCGGAACTTGCATTACCCTCATTTTGCTTACGCATGATAGAGACAGCTAGATTTTTCCCTATGTTAACAAAGAAGTCATTAACCGTGTTTATACTGGTTGAAATTGAAAACTTGCGACAAACTGAAATGGGACATTGTATACATAATTATTAACAACTTTTACTAAGGGACCAAAGCTGTAATCCCAAAAAAAAAATCTGCTTTTCCTACATTTTGATGAGGTATTGCGATCATAAATGTAGGGGACAGCAGTTTTTTTTTTGGGATTGTAGCTTTGGTCCCTTAGTAAAAGTTGTTCATAATGATGAGTACAATCTCCCATTTCGATTTGTCGCATGTTTTCAATGTCACCCTGTAGAAGAGGTTGGATCATGTGCAATGTTTAGCAGTTCATCAGGTGTAGATTTTTGTTGATTAAGGTGAGTAATACTCTTAATTACATCCCACGTAGCCTTAGGATCACCCTTTGCTTTTTCAAATTCACTCTGTTCATACACTGTCTTCATTTTTTTAAATAGTTCGTTACAAAAGTTGCGGTACCGGGTATAAGTGACTCTTTTGACCATATTTTTAATATCTTTTTCTGATTCTATATGCAATTTATGTCGATTCAAATCTATATGATAATATACTTAGCATTATTCTATTATTTATTGTCTTTCTAAACCACATCCAACTTCATAACTATGAATTCCTAAATCTTATTTACTATTCATTTCAATCCTTTCCTTGCTCTATTAACACAACAAGGTAAGAGACAAGGCGTTAGACTTCTTCATATTTGGAATTCTTATCTCTGTCGGTGGGAGAGTGATCAGTCTTTTTTTTTTTGAGGGTAGGAAATCATCAAATAACTTCTCCCGCTCTGGGCGGAGCGGGAGGGTGTGTCAGACTCTTACTGACTAAAACCCATCCGTATTCCTTCCTGTTGCCTGTGTTGCGGGGGCCTCGGTGACCCATAAGTACCTTCCCGCGACCCCGGCAGGAGAGTGATCAGTCTGGAGACGAGCTCTACGGAGTCGTACGGCGGCGGAGTACGACTTTTCCTCAATATGAGGAACCGACCCAAACATTCATATTAACAGAATTAGGAAAAACGAAAATTTTATCGGCCTAGGGTTATTTAGGAACAGTCACAGTAGGTAGGTGGGTAGGTAGGTAAGTAGGTAGGGTAGGTAGGTAGGTACGTAAGGTTGTTAGGTAGGGTAGATAGATAGGTAGGTTAAGTTGAGATACTTAGTGCTATTTGTGCGAAGCCGGGCTGGGTAAAGCTAGTAGGTAATAAATGTGTCCATACATGAATAGGAAATATTAATTAAATCAAAATCAAAAGTCATTTATTCAAATTAGGCTGAGATTCAGAACTTTTGGAACGTAAAAATTACATAAGACAGTCCCCAAAACGCTTTAGCTGGGAAGAAGAAGTGGCGCAACAAAATCCCCAGCAGCACAGCTGTCTGTTCAATTAGAAAAGAAAAATGTATACAATAGTATGCAAAAATAATTTAACAGTCACCGAAGTACACCTTCAGGTCACACCATCAAGTCCGGAGGTAAGGTCTCATCATAACTATCAAAACGAGCCCAATCTCAGCACACCTAGTTCCATTCGTCGACGAGTTCCAGTAGCCGTAACTGAAGTACACCTTCAGGTCACTCCATCAAGTCCGTAGGTAAGGTCTCGTCAAAACTATCAAAACGAGCCCAAACTCGGCGCCCCTTGTTCTACTGGTCCACGAGTTCCAGTAGCAGACACCGAAGTACACCTTCAGGTCACTCCATCAAGTCCGAAGGTAATGTCTCATCATAACTATCAAAACGAGCCCAAACTCGGTACACCTAGTTCTATTCGTCGAGGAGATCGAGTAGCAGTCACCGAAGTACACCTTCAGGTCACACTATCAAGTCCGGAGGTAAGGTCTCATCACAGCTATCAAAATGAGCCCAAACTCGGTCAGTAGCAGACACCGAAGTACACCTTCAGGTCACTCCAACAAGTCCGTTGGTAAGGTCTCATCATAACTATCAAAACGAGCCCAAACTCGGTACACCTAGTTCTATTCGTCGAGGAGATCGAGTAGCAGTCACCGAAGTACACCTTCAGGTCACACTATCAAGTCCGGAGGTAAGGTCTCATCACAGCTATCAAAATGAGCCCAAACTCGGTCAGTAGCAGACACCGAAGTACACCTTCAGGTCACTCCAACAAGTCCGTTGGTAAGGTCTCATCATAACTATCAAAACGAGCCCAAACTCGACACACCTAGTTCTACTGGTCGACGAGTTCCAGTAGCAGACACCGAAGTACACCTTCAGGTCACTCCATCAAGTGCGTTGGTAAGGTCTCATCATAACTATCAAAACGAGCCCAAACTCGGCGCCCCTTGTTCTACTCGTCCACGAGTTCCAGTAGCAGACACCGAAGTACACCTTCAGGTCACTTCATCAAGTCCGAAGGTAATGTCTCATCATAACCATCGAAACGAGCCCAAACTCGGCACACCTAATTCTATTCGTCGAGGAGTTCCAGTAGCGGTCACCCAAGTACACCTTCAGGTCACACCATCAAGTCCGGGGGTAAGGTCTCATCACAGCTATCAAAATGAGCCCAAACTCGGCACACCTAGTTCTACTGGTCGACTAGTCCCAGTAGCAGTCACTGAATTACACCTCCAGGTTACTCCATCAAGACCGATGGTAAGATGTCAACATTAATATCAAAATGAACCCAAACTCGGCACCCCTAGTACTACTGGTCGACGAGTTCCAGTAGCAGTCACTGAAGTACACCTTCAGGTCACACCATCAAGTCCGGAGGTAAGGTCTCATCATAACTATCAAAACGAGCCCAAACTCGGCACCCCTAGTTCTACTGATCCACGAGTTCCAGTATCAGACACCGAAGTTCACCTTCAGGTCACTCCATCAAGTCCGAAGGTAATGTCTCATCATAACTATCGAAACGAGCCCAAACTCGGCACACCTAGTTCTATTCGTCGAGGAGTTCCAGTAGCAGTCACCGAAGTACACCTTAAGGTCACACTATCAAGTCCGGAGGTAAGGTCTCATCACAGCTATCAAAATGAGCCAAAACTCGGCACACCTAGTCCTACTCGTCGACCAGTTCCAGTACCAGTCACCGAAGTACACCTTCAGGTCACTTCATCAAGTCCGGAGGTAAGATCTCATCATAACTAATAAAACTTGCCTAAAGTCCACAGCCCACATCTCTCTACTAGTGGCTTCCAGTGCTTAGGATTCACTGAAGTATTTGTATCTAAGAATGATTTAGTAAAATTATAAAGAGCAATACGAAATGTTTTTTGTAAGTACCTACGAATTATAACGAAATTAGAAAAAAAAAACTCAAAGGATCCAAATTATTTCACTTGACTACTAGTGGTGTTCAAAGTTGCTTTATGGCAATCACTTGCTTAATGCTATATGCGCTTTATTTTAAGCATACTATTTTATATGCTTTATTTTAAGCATCTTTTTTATATGCGTACGTACTTGTTACGACCAAACGGGCGGGCGGGAATAAAACTAGCGCGGAGTTGTCAGAACGGAATATTACATCGCGTTTATGAATTTACTACGGTACAGTAAAAAAAACAATGAACTTTCCTTCTTACTTTCCAGGCTTAGGACTGTCTTTAATTGATTAAGTGTTATTAAGAAATAATGTAGGTATGTCAGTATTTAAAACAATTATAGGCGTATTTAAAAGTTCACTGTTCCTTCTGAACATTTTCGTCCATTAAACATCTACACACAAAACAACAACACGATACCTCACTCAGTAAATCGTCCTTACTTACACAATTAGTTTTTATTTACATAATCAATATTGCGTGTCCTATCACTGTTTATTTACACTAAGCAAATAATATTGTTTATAATATTACGTTACGTACGTGAGCCGCCTGAGATCGCGATAACGCACGCGGTGCCTAAAACGATTACACACGCGACCGAAAGCAAGCGCTAGCATGCCACGACTAGCAACCCGGCGGCCGGCACCCGCCGCTTTGCTATGCCTGGTTGCTTATTACATGCGCTTTGCGATGTGCGACGGACAGAGCCAGAGAGTGCGATGTAAAGCAAAAAGCAAATAGCAACAAGTGAGAGCCATGATAGCATTTGACTTATGTTATGTATGATAAGCAAGATGCTTTATTATGCTATATGCTTTATTAACCACTACTATTGACTACTATTCCCGTAGCTAACCGTGCGTACACTTGTGTGTGTGACCCGTGTCAATGTAGTAGTTTACCTATAAAGTTTGCAAACGCGTCCTTAAAAACGAATAAAATCGTGTTATGGTGGCTCCGAGCGCCGAGCGTTAGCGTCTACCCGTGACAGTGGTCAGCGAAGCACTGCCGCCGCCCGTCGCCCTCTAGAGCCCCCGCTTCAACGCGCACTAAGTTTATTCGAAAAAACAACCCACCTTGATTAATCAAACACAGAACAAATAGAATACGTATACTAAAATTTGAGTAGTTAAATTGTCTTTTAGATGGTAAAAGTTTATGAAAATACCCACGTTAATTTTTGCGAAGTAATCGTTTTTTTGTTCGTGTTAGACATTACTTTACAAATTAATTGCACTATATTATAAACATATTATTTCAAATATTCATATATCAAATTACGAAGACAATAGTCTAGTATAACATATATTTTTTTTAAAGTAATAAGACTAGTCGTTTAGAAGTGGTGTACCATTTAAAATCATTAGAAGCCTTCTAACTGCGCCTTAATGCGACACAGTCGCACAGCGGGAGTGATGTGCGGGACAAGTGAACAGACAATAAAAGTGTTTAGTGATAACACGAATAATAGTATATGTATAAGGTTTACGCTATCATTGTTTTAAAACTTTATTTATACTTTACTCTTAGTGGATTAAGTAATACATAGTATTAGATTGCCTATTTTAATTATGTTTTATATCTTGCTTTATATTTTTCTTATAAAGTTTATTATAAATATAATATTTAGAAATATAAAATTATAGTATGTTATTGTAAGAAAACAAGGAAAAACGAGAAAATTGTCATATGGCTCTCGTTACGGTAAAGTTCTGTCATACTTAAGTTTAATTGTCATATGGCTCTCGTTACGGTAAAGTTCTGTTATTCTTAAGCTTAATTGCCGTATGACTCTCGGCTCTCGCTACGGTAAAGTTTTGTCATACTTAAGCTTACTGCGCCGACACCTACTTCGCGCTCATTGGCTAAAAGTCCTGCGATCTGATTGGCTGACCAATGCGATCTGATTGGTCGCCTCCACTCTCTCGATAATTCATGTAGCAAATTAGCCCTTAAGTCAAAGATGCGAAAATACACCACGTGTATACGTCCCATCATGACCTATGCTGGCGTCGTGTTCGCACACGTCAAGCCGTCACAAATAAAGAAAATGCAAATCCTCCAAAATTGATTTATGCGAAAAGCCACGGGCAGCCCCTGGTACATACGCAATGAACAGTTACATGTCGATTTAAATCTGCCAACCATCAGGCAATTTCTTAAAAAAGCAAGTAAACGCTTCTTCGAGTCTGCTACCACACACACCAACCCACTAGTGGCAGCAGCTGCCAACTACACACCCTCACATATATCACGCACCCGACGCCCCAAACATGAATTAACAGACAAAGACGACGACATCACTCTCTTCCAAGAGAGTGTAAAAATAGATCGCAAAAAACACTACACACCGACATCCCGTACTCGACGGCGAGTACCTCCGCGAATTAGAGTAACAAAATGCTCCCCCCGTCCCTTGAACCCACCCGCCCGCGCGGCGCAAGTAAACATAAACAATGTCCCTAATAATAACTCACAGATTTGTCAAGTCCCCACTTGCTCAGTAGCCGGTAGCGCCCTAAGCCAGGTTCGAGTCCCACTATGGGACGCCCTTAGCTGTGCTACCTATACAACTTTTTAACCAAATAGGTGAGAGGTCCTTCTGGCCCCACCGAAGCCCGGTTAAGCAGTCAAGATCCCCCGAGGGATCCCTGCAAATAAGCCATTACCAAAAAAAAACAAAACAAAAAAAAGGTTGTCGACACAGTCGGCGGGAAATAGCAGTAAGAAGAACACTCTGAAATAAAGAGGATCTACAAGGAAAAGCTTTATTCTTCACCAACCCAGCACACAAATGTGCCCCGTACTGCACACTTAGGTACGCTGAATGTGCAGAGAGGTATAACCGATAAGATGGATGAGGTGTGTGAGGTGGTGAAGGATAAAAAAATAGATTTGCATTTTGAATGAGACGAAAAGAAAGGGAGTGTACATATCCAAACAGGGCTCTCTGACAGCTATCTGGTCCGGTGTTCAAGAGACACCTGTCAGGGTGTGGGGGTTGATGGGAGATTATGTTTGTGTGAGTCCCAATGGCTAAGACTGGTCAAGGTGGGCCTAAACCCTAACTTTATTTTTCGCATGTATGCACCCGATACAGTAAGCTCACCTTCGGTGAGACAGGTATTTTGGAACAGTATAACGAATTTAGTGAATGCATGTAGGTCAAGCGAGAAATTTTTTATGCTTAAAGACTTTAATGGTGGAGTTGGTGTGAAGAGGAATGGGTACGAAAAAGTATTAGCTGCATTTGGGGATGATAAAATGAGAATGGGATGCATTTACTAGAGATACGCGTAGAGAAGAATCTGTGTGTTATGAACACTAGGTTTAGTCATAGAAAGGTTCACAGGTATACGTGGGAAAGGCAAGACTAGAAGTATGATTGACTTTGTGTTATGTATGTGTGCAAGGCGCGCACTCCCGCGCACCATCTACTGGAACAGCGAGTCCAACTCTCGAATAAAGCAGTGCGTTGCTAGCTAGCGAGTGTTTCACTTGTGTACCCCTTTTCCTAATATTCGCGTACGTAACATTGGCGACGAGAATTTTACCCACCACGTGTTGAAAATGTCTAGTTCTGTGCAATTTGGAATTCTACATACGTTCGACCATAACACACAGACATGGAAAACGTACAAAGGGCGTATAGCACAATATTTCGTGGCAAATGGCGTCAACGAAAAGACTGATTCCACGGGTGAAAAACGGAAGGCTATCTTGCTCAGCGCACTCGCTGAGGGTACCTATAAACTAACAACGGATTTAGTTTTACCTAAAGATGTTGAAGATGTGCCCTACGAGGACCTTTTGTCACTACTGGACAACCAGTTTACTCCCAAATGTGTCGGGTTTGGTGAGCGTCACAACTTCTATGCAGCATCTCAACAAGCAGAAGAATCTCATTCTCAATGGGCAGCGAGATTGCGACGGCTGACAGAAAAATGCGCCCTTTTCAACGTGGAGGAGGCACTCCGCGACAAGTTCATTATGGGGATGCAGCCAGGACAAGAGAAGGAGAAGCTGCACACGAAAGACCTGGCTGACCTCACGCTGGCCAAGGTCGTGGAGATGGCAGAAAACCTCAGATGTTCGCGCGCTGCGGCCGCGGCTAGTGCGGGAACGCTGACACAGGCGTTTGTGGCAGACCGGCAGCTCTTCAAGATAGCGGACAACGGAAAAAGTAGTGTCGTGAAGGTGAAATGTAGTGTATGTGGTTACACGAATCATAAATCGGCAGACTGTAGATTCGCAAATTATGTCTGTAAAAAGTGTCACGTAAAGGGCCACTTACGTAAAATGTGTCCAAAAGTGAATTACGTACAGGTGGATGGCGATGAGAAGGGTGAGGATGACGATGACGGTAAGCTGTATTATATCCGTTCATTCAGGGGAGAACCCATGGTGGAGACTGTTTGGATTGACAACGTGCCATTCAAATTCGAAATTGATAGCGGGTCCGCGGTAACCGTTGTTTCAGAGGGGTTTTACAAAAGTAATTTCAAAAAGGTGCCATTATCATAACATGTAAACAGCTCATAACGTATAATGGCGTGAAAATTGTGTGCCTAGGTACATTGCGTCTACATCGGTAGACGCAATGTACCTAGGCACACAATTTAAATAATTAAATAATATTCGTTCGATCCGCGTAGCGTATCGACGCTACGCGGATCGAACGAATATTATGCACTTGTATGTAGTCGGCGACGGCGCGGGCGGGCCGCCCATTCTTGGTCGAGATTTCTTATCATTGTTTTGCTTACAATTAATTCCGGTCAACTTTTGTGAAATTTCGGAATTGCAACTGCAATACCCGAAATTATTTTCGGATGAATTGGGAAAATTTAACAAGTACAAAATAAAACTATCATTGAAGATAGGAGCAAAACCGGTTTTTTGTAAAGCGCGGCCAGTAGCGTTTGCGCTGCGTGCAATGGTCGACAAAGAAATCGATAGATTGGTCGGTTTAGGTATTCTTGAATCCGTAGAATATTCGGAATACGCTTCACCGATAGTTCCAGTTTTAAAGCGAAACGGGACAGTCAGATTGTGTGCCGACTATTCAGTTAGTATAAATAAACAGTTACTAGTAGAACAGTATCCACTCCCCACGACTAACGAACTATTTTCAAAGATCCATGGGGGTCAACAGTTCAGCAAACTTGATCTATCAATGGCCTTTATCCAATTTGTTTTGGACGATGAGTCAAAAAATCTAACCTGCATAAACACAAACCGCGGCCTGTATAGATTTACACGTTTAGTGTTTGGGTTAGCCAGCGCGCCGTCTATTTTCCAGCGCGCTATCGAGGGCTTGTTAGCGGGTATAGACGGAGTGTTGTGCCTGCTAGACGATATTTTAATAACAGGAAAGGATAGGCAGGAACATTTACAAAAACTAAATGTAGTTTTGAAGCGCTTAGAAAAAGCAGGATTAACATTACAAAAAGGAAAATGTAGTTTTTTTCAAGACGAAATCAGTTATCTAGGTTACATTATCACTAAGGATGACCTAAAAAAAGCGCCGGAAAAAATTAAAGCAATATTGGAAGCACCGGTGCCCACAAATGTTAATCAGTTTCAATCGTTCTTGGGGCTAATTAACTATTACAGGAATTTCATACCAAACGCATCCACAATTCTCAGTCCGTTGTACGATCTATTAAAAAAGGGTTGTGAGTGGACATGGACTGATATTCATGACTCGGCTTTTAGGTCAATAAAAGAGTTCATGACATCGGAACAGATCCTCGCACATTTTGACCCGAACGCGACGATAATATTAACGGTAGACGCTTCCCCAAGTGGGTTGGGAGCGGTCCTCTCACAAGTAGGGTCAAACGGTGTGGAAAAACCCATTTCATTTGTCTCGTGTATCTTAAACTCTGCTGAAAAGCGATAGGTATGCTCAGATCCAAAAGGAAGAAACCGCCATTATTTACGGCGTCCGTCGATTTCATCAATATTTGTATGGCAGATCGGAACCATTTATTCTTCGAACGGATCACAAGCCCCTATTGGCAATTTTTGGGCCCCACAAATATCAGCAAATAGGTTACAGCGATACGCCTTGTTTTTAAGTAGCTATAACTATAAAATAGAGTATTTTCGCAGCGCTGACAACAGCGCGGATTATTTCTCACGCGCGAGCTTGCCGCGAGCGGTTCACGAGTGCGCGTGCACCGAACAGTGTAAGTGTTGTGATTGCGAAGTATCATACGACCGAGCGACTTATGAGTGTTTTGTTATAGACGGAAGCATGCCCGTGACATTAGATAAATTGCGCGAGGAAACAAGTAGTGACGTAGTTTTAAGGCTGGTAAAAGACTTTGTTTTGAATTGTTGGCCACCGAAGATGAACGATATAAGGGTAAAACCGTATTACTTATGTAGATCACAATTATCCTATGAGAATGGTTGTGTCATGAGAGGCCAGAAAGTGGTTATTCCTTCGAGCTTAAAAAAAAACCATTCTTAAAGAATTACATTCTTCCCATTTAGGCGTAGTAAAAACTAAGGCCGAAGCGCGATCAAGATTCTGGTTCCCGGGAATTGACCAGGCTATAGAAACAATGATAGGTTCCTGCGATGTGTGTATTCAGTTGCGCCCCTCTCCACCGCGCGCGCCGCCGGCTCACTGGGAATTTCCATCTTGTCCCTTCTACAGAATACACATAGACTTCCTAGGTCCGATTAAAGGTTGCGTTTATTTGGTAACGGTAAATGCACATACCAAACGGGTAGAAGTTTACAACATAAACACGGCTACTTCTACAACCGCTGTGATTGAGAAGCTATGTGAGTTCATGTCAAGGTTCGGAGTTCCGAAAACGATAGTAAGTGATAATGGCACAGCTTTTTGCTCGCGGGAAGTTTCGCATATGACGTCACCGGTCTATCACCCACCTAGTAACGGCCAGGCCGAAAGTTTTGTGAAAGTAATTAAAAAGGGAATAAAGTCTTGTATTATATCAACTCAAAACGCGAAAGAAACATCGCTGAAGTTACTAAAATATCTAATGGATTATCGTAATTCAATTCACTCTGCTACTGGGTTGTCCCCTGCGCAATTGGTGTTTGGGCACAAGTTAAGGTCGCGATTAGATCTGATGGATCCAAAGTCATCGGCACCCTTGTCACCGTCTGTATCTAAAGTTGTAAAAAATCAACAGTGTATGCAAACTAAACAACAAGGGCAAAATAAAACAAAAAATGTAGAAAAAAACGATATTGTATTGTACAAAAAGTATGTTAATAAAGCAAAGTATACTTGGTGTAAGCAATGTTCAGTGCCGTCGAGAATACGAACAGACTACGGAGAAACTTGAAAGGCAAAGCCAAGGAAGCTGTAGAAGGGTTGCTGATCACAAACGCGCACCCAACAGAGGTAATGAAGACATTAGAATCCAGATTCGGAAGACCAGAATCCATAGCCATGATCGAGATGAAAACACTTCAAAGTCTACCGCGCCTCTCCGACTCACCGAGGGACATGCATATTTGCTACGAAGATTTCCAACGTCGTAGCGACATTGAAGACTCATTAGGTTGTTTCAACTATATGTACAACCTCGAACTTGCGAAGACATTGGTAGACAAGCTGACGCCGACACTGCGGTATCGCTACTACGACTTCTCAAGCACACAGCCGCGAGAAGACCCCTGCCTCATCAAGATAGAAAAATTCTTCAAGAGAGAAGCTGAACTGTGCGGACCCTATGCACTGCCTGAACAAATGACAGTACAGTCTACAGCCGCACCACATAGGAAGACGCAGCGGGTCACCAACGTAACTGAGAAGACCAACGCACTGAAGTGCTTCGTGTGCGTAGAAACAAGTCACACCAATGCAACAGAATGTGAAGAATTCAAGAAGATGGATGCCAACACAAGATGGGATACAGCGAAGTCCAAACGCCTCTGTTTCAGATGCCTGCGATATAGGAGCAAGACTCACAATTGCCGAACAAAGCCGTGTGGTGTCAACAACTGCAGATAATAATAATAATAATAATAATAATCTTTATTACTACAACAAGGGGTACAGTAAATCTCCTTAAAACAAATTTGGTCGTATGCAATGTGTACTTAGTCGTCAAAGGAGTGCTTTGGCACTCGTACTAGGATTACCCTGTATCACGAACCTTCCTCCGGACCAACATGGATAGTTCTTTAAACAATTATTAAATTTTGAATAAAAAATTGAATAAATTCTAATCAATACAAAATTACAATTAACATAAACAAATAAAGATATAAACAAACTGAGTAAGAGTGTGTGTGTATATGTGTGTTGTGTGTGTGTGTGTGTGGGGGTGTGTGTGTGTGTGTGTGTGTGTTTTGTATTGTGTGTCCAAAAGTTCAGAAGGTATGAGTGAATATGCCTTGGTGAAAAAGTCAGTCAACCCACTAACTGTAAAATACTCTCAGATTCTTCGTAGGTGAGACCCTTCAGCCAGTCACTTACAGCGTTCCTGCATTGCTGTCGGTTAAGTAGGCATATATCCAGAACAGCATTAAGTTTATTGTAAACCCGTGAACCCAGTATCCAATAATGCCGCTGAGCAAGAGCAGTTCTATGTCTCTCCGTACTACACAGTCTCGTTCTTTTGCGCTTGCCTTCTCGTAGCCGTAGGTAGTGTGGAATAGTGGCATGTTTGCGCAATGTTATTTGAAGCACAAAGAGTTGCCTAACAGTTAAGAACTCACACTCTTTATAGAGAAGTGCGGTAGGGTACCTGAAGGGTTTCCCGCACATGACTTTAAGGACCGCTCTTTGTGCTCTATCCAGACGTAACATACTAACTGCAAAGGTGCCACCCCAGACGGAGATACAGTAGCCCAGCAAAGATTGAGAAAGCGCAAAGTAAACTGTTTTCAGTGTTTTAAGATCTGCCGCTGATCTGAGTTTCTTGAAAATGAAAAACGAGTTTACGAATACGGGGGACGAGTTCATCAATGTGTCTCCAACTCAGCAAACAATCGACTTGGACTCCAAGGTATTTTACATTTGAGGTCCTTTTAATGCGGAGACAGTCACAATAGGCGTTGGCAGAGTCACAGCAATGCGCCCGAATTGTGTACGTCTCTGGTTGAGGTTGACTTTTTTGCGAAAGGGAGAAAGATACAAATGATGTTTTGTCTAGGTTAAGTGTTAGGAGATTGCTAGATAGCCAATTCATAACAACTCTAAAAGTGTATTCCGCATAAACTTTAGCCTGCTCCCAGTTCGGACCATCAATGAGAAGTGCTGTGTCATCGGCATATGACAAGATTTTGGTATGAGGCAGAGCTAACGTGATAAATTGTTAATGTAAATTAAGAACAGCGTTGGACCCAGCACGCTGCCCTGGGGTACACCGTAACTGACAAACTGCTCATTGCTGACAAGAGTACCAATCTTAACAGACTGACTTCGTTCCGCTAGATAATTACGAAAAGTATCAAGAACAATTCCTCTTATGCCTATGGATTCTAGTCTATCGACGAGGATGGGCACCGAGACAGTGTCAAAAGCCTTAGACAAATCAAGAAATAAGCCGATGCATTTGTTGCCATGATCTAGTGTCCTACTGATATGCTCAGATCAATAATTGCATCTTCAGTCGACCTACCACGTTTAAATCCAAATTGATTTTGTGCTAGAACTTTATTTGTATTCAGAAAGTCAACCAGACGTGCATTGAGTGCATTCTCTATAATTTTAGAAATTGTGGTCCATACTGTTCGTGACACTGCCTCTGTCCCCACCCTTGAAGATAGGATGCACAAGAGCTCTTTTGAATGCCCTAGGAAATTTGCCATGCAAAAAGCACAAATTAATAACATGGGTCAGGGAAGGTAAAATAAACGTGCGTGTTTCCTTTAAGAAATTGGCTGAGATTCCGTCTCATCCTACGGCGCAATCGTTGCGAAGTCCCATGATGATTGTCTCAACCTCTCTCTCGTCGACATCTAGAAGAGCCATTGAGGTGCCTGTCAAATTTAGATCCTGGCTGTTCTTTGTCTGGGGGAGGGGAATTTGTGCGGAACTTGCATTACCCTCATTTTGCTTACGCATGATAGAGACAGCTAGATTTTTCCCTATGTTAACAAAGAAGTCATTAACCGTGTTTATACTGGTTGAAATTGAAAACTTGCGACAAACTGAAATGGGACATTGTATACATAATTATTAACAACTTTTACTAAGGGACCAAAGCTGTAATCCCAAAAAAAAAATCTGCTTTTCCTACATTTTGATGAGGTATTGCGATCATAAATGTAGGGGACAGCAGTTTTTTTTTTGGGATTGTAGCTTTGGTCCCTTAGTAAAAGTTGTTCATAATGATGAGTACAATCTCCCATTTCGATTTGTCGCATGTTTTCAATGTCACCCTGTAGAAGAGGTTGGATCATGTGCAATGTTTAGCAGTTCATCAGGTGTAGATTTTTGTTGATTAAGGTGAGTAATACTCTTAATTACATCCCACGTAGCCTTAGGATCACCCTTTGCTTTTTCAAATTCACTCTGTTCATACACTGTCTTCATTTTTTTAAATAGTTCGTTACAAAAGTTGCGGTACCGGGTATAAGTGACTCTTTTGACCATATTTTTAATATCTTTTTCTGATTCTATATGCAATTTATGTCGATTCAAATCTATATGATAATATACTTAGCATTATTCTATTATTTATTGTCTTTCTAAACCACATCCAACTTCATAACTATGAATTCCTAAATCTTATTTACTATTCATTTCAATCCTTTCCTTGCTCTATTAACACAACAAGGTAAGAGACAAGGCGTTAGACTTCTTCATATTTGGAATTCTTATCTCTGTCGGTGGGAGAGTGATCAGTCTTTTTTTTTTTGAGGGTAGGAAATCATCAAATAACTTCTCCCGCTCTGGGCGGAGCGGGAGGGTGTGTCAGACTCTTACTGACTAAAACCCATCCGTATTCCTTCCTGTTGCCTGTGTTGCGGGGGCCTCGGTGACCCATAAGTACCTTCCCGCGACCCCGGCAGGAGAGTGATCAGTCTGGAGACGAGCTCTACGGAGTCGTACGGCGGCGGAGTACGACTTTTCCTCAATATGAGGAACCGACCCAAACATTCATATTAACAGAATTAGGAAAAACGAAAATTTTATCGGCCTAGGGTTATTTAGGAACAGTCACAGTAGGTAGGTGGGTAGGTAGGTAAGTAGGTAGGGTAGGTAGGTAGGTACGTAAGGTTGTTAGGTAGGGTAGATAGATAGGTAGGTTAAGTTGAGATACTTAGTGCTATTTGTGCGAAGCCGGGCTGGGTAAAGCTAGTAGGTAATAAATGTGTCCATACATGAATAGGAAATATTAATTAAATCAAAATCAAAAGTCATTTATTCAAATTAGGCTGAGATTCAGAACTTTTGGAACGTAAAAATTACATAAGATCCCCATAACGCTTTAGCTGGGAAGAAGAAGTGGCGCAACAAAATCCCCAGCAGCACAGCTGTCTGTTCAATTAGAAAAGAAAAATGTATACAATAGTATGCAAAAATAATTTAACAGTCACCGAAGTACACCTTCAGGTCACACCATCAAGTCCGGAGGTAAGGTCTCATCATAACTATCAAAACGAGCCCAATCTCAGCACACCTAGTTCCATTCGTCGACGAGTTCCAGTAGCCGTAACTGAAGTACACCTTCAGGTCACTCCATCAAGTCCGTAGGTAAGGTCTCGTCAAAACTATCAAAACGAGCCCAAACTCGGCGCCCCTTGTTCTACTGGTCCACGAGTTCCAGTAGCAGACACCGAAGTACACCTTCAGGTCACTCCATCAAGTCCGAAGGTAATGTCTCATCATAACTATCAAAACGAGCCCAAACTCGGTACACCTAGTTCTATTCGTCGAGGAGATCGAGTAGCAGTCACCGAAGTACACCTTCAGGTCACACTATCAAGTCCGGAGGTAAGGTCTCATCACAGCTATCAAAATGAGCCCAAACTCGGTCAGTAGCAGACACCGAAGTACACCTTCAGGTCACTCCAACAAGTCCGTTGGTAAGGTCTCATCATAACTATCAAAACGAGCCCAAACTCGGTACACCTAGTTCTATTCGTCGAGGAGATCGAGTAGCAGTCACCGAAGTACACCTTCAGGTCACACTATCAAGTCCGGAGGTAAGGTCTCATCACAGCTATCAAAATGAGCCCAAACTCGGTCAGTAGCAGACACCGAAGTACACCTTCAGGTCACTCCAACAAGTCCGTTGGTAAGGTCTCATCATAACTATCAAAACGAGCCCAAACTCGACACACCTAGTTCTACTGGTCGACGAGTTCCAGTAGCAGACACCGAAGTACACCTTCAGGTCACTCCATCAAGTGCGTTGGTAAGGTCTCATCATAACTATCAAAACGAGCCCAAACTCGGCGCCCCTTGTTCTACTCGTCCACGAGTTCCAGTAGCAGACACCGAAGTACACCTTCAGGTCACTTCATCAAGTCCGAAGGTAATGTCTCATCATAACCATCGAAACGAGCCCAAACTCGGCACACCTAATTCTATTCGTCGAGGAGTTCCAGTAGCGGTCACCCAAGTACACCTTCAGGTCACACCATCAAGTCCGGGGGTAAGGTCTCATCACAGCTATCAAAATGAGCCCAAACTCGGCACACCTAGTTCTACTGGTCGACTAGTCCCAGTAGCAGTCACTGAATTACACCTCCAGGTTACTCCATCAAGACCGATGGTAAGATGTCAACATTAATATCAAAATGAACCCAAACTCGGCACCCCTAGTACTACTGGTCGACGAGTTCCAGTAGCAGTCACTGAAGTACACCTTCAGGTCACACCATCAAGTCCGGAGGTAAGGTCTCATCATAACTATCAAAACGAGCCCAAACTCGGCACCCCTAGTTCTACTGATCCACGAGTTCCAGTATCAGACACCGAAGTTCACCTTCAGGTCACTCCATCAAGTCCGAAGGTAATGTCTCATCATAACTATCGAAACGAGCCCAAACTCGGCACACCTAGTTCTATTCGTCGAGGAGTTCCAGTAGCAGTCACCGAAGTACACCTTAAGGTCACACTATCAAGTCCGGAGGTAAGGTCTCATCACAGCTATCAAAATGAGCCAAAACTCGGCACACCTAGTCCTACTCGTCGACCAGTTCCAGTACCAGTCACCGAAGTACACCTTCAGGTCACTTCATCAAGTCCGGAGGTAAGATCTCATCATAACTAATAAAACTTGCCTAAAGTCCACAGCCCACATCTCTCTACTAGTGGCTTCCAGTGCTTAGGATTCACTGAAGTATTTGTATCTAAGAATGATTTAGTAAAATTATAAAGAGCAATACGAAATGTTTTTTGTAAGTACCTACGAATTATAACGAAATTAGAAAAAAAAAACTCAAAGGATCCAAATTATTTCACTTGACTACTAGTGGTGTTCAAAGTTGCTTTATGGCAATCACTTGCTTAATGCTATATGCGCTTTATTTTAAGCATACTATTTTATATGCTTTATTTTAAGCATCTTTTTTATATGCGTACGTACTTGTTACGACCAAACGGGCGGGCGGGAATAAAACTAGCGCGGAGTTGTCAGAACGGAATATTACATCGCGTTTATGAATTTACTACGGTACAGTAAAAAAAACAATGAACTTTCCTTCTTACTTTCCAGGCTTAGGACTGTCTTTAATTGATTAAGTGTTATTAAGAAATAATGTAGGTATGTCAGTATTTAAAACAATTATAGGCGTATTTAAAAGTTCACTGTTCCTTCTGAACATTTTCGTCCATTAAACATCTACACACAAAACAACAACACGATACCTCACTCAGTAAATCGTCCTTACTTACACAATTAGTTTTTATTTACATAATCAATATTGCGTGTCCTATCACTGTTTATTTACACTAAGCAAATAATATTGTTTATAATATTACGTTACGTACGTGAGCCGCCTGAGATCGCGATAACGCACGCGGTGCCTAAAACGATTACACACGCGACCGAAAGCAAGCGCTAGCATGCCACGACTAGCAACCCGGCGGCCGGCACCCGCCGCTTTGCTATGCCTGGTTGCTTATTACATGCGCTTTGCGATGTGCGACGGACAGAGCCAGAGAGTGCGATGTAAAGCAAAAAGCAAATAGCAACAAGTGAGAGCCATGATAGCATTTGACTTATGTTATGTATGATAAGCAAGATGCTTTATTATGCTATATGCTTTATTAACCACTACTATTGACTACTATTCCCGTAGCTAACCGTGCGTACACTTGTGTGTGTGACCCGTGTCAATGTAGTAGTTTACCTATAAAGTTTGCAAACGCGTCCTTAAAAACGAATAAAATCGTGTTATGGTGGCTCCGAGCGCCGAGCGTTAGCGTCTACCCGTGACAGTGGTCAGCGAAGCACTGCCGCCGCCCGTCGCCCTCTAGAGCCCCCGCTTCAACGCGCACTAAGTTTATTCGAAAAAACAACCCACCTTGATTAATCAAACACAGAACAAATAGAATACGTATACTAAAATTTGAGTAGTTAAATTGTCTTTTAGATGGTAAAAGTTTATGAAAATACCCACGTTAATTTTTGCGAAGTAATCGTTTTTTTGTTCGTGTTAGACATTACTTTACAAATTAATTGCACTATATTATAAACATATTATTTCAAATATTCATATATCAAATTACGAAGACAATAGTCTAGTATAACATATATTTTTTTTAAAGTAATAAGACTAGTCGTTTAGAAGTGGTGTACCATTTAAAATCATTAGAAGCCTTCTAACTGCGCCTTAATGCGACACAGTCGCACAGCGGGAGTGATGTGCGGGACAAGTGAACAGACAATAAAAGTGTTTAGTGATAACACGAATAATAGTATATGTATAAGGTTTACGCTATCATTGTTTTAAAACTTTATTTATACTTTACTCTTAGTGGATTAAGTAATACATAGTATTAGATTGCCTATTTTAATTATGTTTTATATCTTGCTTTATATTTTTCTTATAAAGTTTATTATAAATATAATATTTAGAAATATAAAATTATAGTATGTTATTGTAAGAAAACAAGGAAAAACGAGAAAATTGTCATATGGCTCTCGTTACGGTAAAGTTCTGTCATACTTAAGTTTAATTGTCATATGGCTCTCGTTACGGTAAAGTTCTGTTATTCTTAAGCTTAATTGCCGTATGACTCTCGGCTCTCGCTACGGTAAAGTTTTGTCATACTTAAGCTTACTGCGCCGACACCTACTTCGCGCTCATTGGCTAAAAGTCCTGCGATCTGATTGGCTGACCAATGCGATCTGATTGGTCGCCTCCACTCTCTCGATAATTCATGTAGCAAATTAGCCCTTAAGTCAAAGATGCGAAAATACACCACGTGTATACGTCCCATCATGACCTATGCTGGCGTCGTGTTCGCACACGTCAAGCCGTCACAAATAAAGAAAATGCAAATCCTCCAAAATTGATTTATGCGAAAAGCCACGGGCAGCCCCTGGTACATACGCAATGAACAGTTACATGTCGATTTAAATCTGCCAACCATCAGGCAATTTCTTAAAAAAGCAAGTAAACGCTTCTTCGAGTCTGCTACCACACACACCAACCCACTAGTGGCAGCAGCTGCCAACTACACACCCTCACATATATCACGCACCCGACGCCCCAAACATGAATTAACAGACAAAGACGACGACATCACTCTCTTCCAAGAGAGTGTAAAAATAGATCGCAAAAAACACTACACACCGACATCCCGTACTCGACGGCGAGTACCTCCGCGAATTAGAGTAACAAAATGCTCCCCCCGTCCCTTGAACCCACCCGCCCGCGCGGCGCAAGTAAACATAAACAATGTCCCTAATAATAACTCACAGATTTGTCAAGTCCCCACTTGCTCAGTAGCCGGTAGCGCCCTAAGCCAGGTTCGAGTCCCACTATGGGACGCCCTTAGCTGTGCTACCTATACAACTTTTTAACCAAATAGGTGAGAGGTCCTTCTGGCCCCACCGAAGCCCGGTTAAGCAGTCAAGATCCCCCGAGGGATCCCTGCAAATAAGCCATTACCAAAAAAAAACAAAACAAAAAAAAGGTTGTCGACACAGTCGGCGGGAAATAGCAGTAAGAAGAACACTCTGAAATAAAGAGGATCTACAAGGAAAAGCTTTATTCTTCACCAACCCAGCACACAAATGTGCCCCGTACTGCACACTTAGGTACGCTGAATGTGCAGAGAGGTATAACCGATAAGATGGATGAGGTGTGTGAGGTGGTGAAGGATAAAAAAATAGATTTGCATTTTGAATGAGACGAAAAGAAAGGGAGTGTACATATCCAAACAGGGCTCTCTGACAGCTATCTGGTCCGGTGTTCAAGAGACACCTGTCAGGGTGTGGGGGTTGATGGGAGATTATGTTTGTGTGAGTCCCAATGGCTAAGACTGGTCAAGGTGGGCCTAAACCCTAACTTTATTTTTCGCATGTATGCACCCGATACAGTAAGCTCACCTTCGGTGAGACAGGTATTTTGGAACAGTATAACGAATTTAGTGAATGCATGTAGGTCAAGCGAGAAAATTTTTATGCTTAAAGACTTTAATGGTGGAGTTGGTGTGAAGAGGAATGGGTACGAAAAAGTATTAGCTGCATTTGGGGATGATAAAATGAGAATGGGATGCATTTACTAGAGATACGCGTAGAGAAGAATCTGTGTGTTATGAACACTAGGTTTAGTCATAGAAAGGTTCACAGGTATACGTGGGAAAGGCAAGACTAGAAGTATGATTGACTTTGTGTTATGTATGTGTGCAAGGCGCGCACTCCCGCGCACCATCTACTGGAACAGCGAGTCCAACTCTCGAATAAAGCAGTGCGTTGCTAGCTAGCGAGTGTTTCACTTGTGTACCCCTTTTCCTAATATTCGCGTACGTAACATTGGCGACGAGAATTTTACCCACCACGTGTTGAAAATGTCTAGTTCTGTGCAATTTGGAATTCTACATACGTTCGACCATAACACACAGACATGGAAAACGTACAAAGGGCGTATAGCACAATATTTCGTGGCAAATGGCGTCAACGAAAAGACTGATTCCACGGGTGAAAAACGGAAGGCTATCTTGCTCAGCGCACTCACTGAGGGTACCTATAAACTAACAACGGATTTAGTTTTACCTAAAGATGTTGAAGATGTGCCCTACGAGGACCTTTTGTCACTACTGGACAACCAGTTTACTCCCAAATGTGTCGGGTTTGGTGAGCGTCACAACTTCTATGCAGCATCTCAACAAGCAGAAGAATCTCATTCTCAATGGGCAGCGAGATTGCGACGGCTGACAGAAAAATGCGCCCTTTTCAACGTGGAGGAGGCACTCCGCGACAAGTTCATTATGGGGATGCAGCCAGGACAAGAGAAGGAGAAGCTGCACACGAAAGACCTGGCTGACCTCACGCTGGCCAAGGTCGTGGAGATGGCAGAAAACCTCAGATGTTCGCGCGCTGCGGCCGCGGCTAGTGCGGGAACGCTGACACAGGCGTTTGTGGCAGACCGGCAGCTCTTCAAGATAGCGGACAACGGAAAAAGTAGTGTCGTGAAGGTGAAATGTAGTGTATGTGGTTACACGAATCATAAATCGGCAGACTGTAGATTCGCAAATTATGTCTGTAAAAAGTGTCACGTAAAGGGCCACTTACGTAAAATGTGTCCAAAAGTGAATTACGTACAGGTGGATGGCGATGAGAAGGGTGAGGATGACGATGACGGTAAGCTGTATTATATCCGTTCATTCAGGGGAGAACCCATGGTGGAGACTGTTTGGATTGACAACGTGCCATTCAAATTCGAAATTGATAGCGGGTCCGCGGTAACCGTTGTTTCAGAGGGGTTTTACAAAAGTAATTTCAAAAAGGTGCCATTATCATAACATGTAAACAGCTCATAACGTATAATGGCGTGAAAATTGTGTGCCTAGGTACATTGCGTCTACATCGGTAGACGCAATGTACCTAGGCACACAATTTAAATAATTAAATAATATTCGTTCGATCCGCGTAGCGTATCGACGCTACGCGGATCGAACGAATATTATGCACTTGTATGTAGTCGGCGACGGCGCGGGCGGGCCGCCCATTCTTGGTCGAGATTTCTTATCATTGTTTTGCTTACAATTAATTCCGGTCAACTTTTGTGAAATTTCGGAATTGCAACTGCAATACCCGAAATTATTTTCGGATGAATTGGGAAAATTTAACAAGTACAAAATAAAACTATCATTGAAGATAGGAGCAAAACCGGTTTTTTGTAAAGCGCGGCCAGTAGCGTTTGCGCTGCGTGCAATGGTCGACAAAGAAATCGATAGATTGGTCGGTTTAGGTATTCTTGAATCCGTAGAATATTCGGAATACGCTTCACCGATAGTTCCAGTTTTAAAGCGAAACGGGACAGTCAGATTGTGTGCCGACTATTCAGTTAGTATAAATAAACAGTTACTAGTAGAACAGTATCCACTCCCCACGACTAACGAACTATTTTCAAAGATCCATGGGGGTCAACAGTTCAGCAAACTTGATCTATCAATGGCCTTTATCCAATTTGTTTTGGACGATGAGTCAAAAAATCTAACCTGCATAAACACAAACCGCGGCCTGTATAGATTTACACGTTTAGTGTTTGGGTTAGCCAGCGCGCCGTCTATTTTCCAGCGCGCTATCGAGGGCTTGTTAGCGGGTATAGACGGAGTGTTGTGCCTGCTAGACGATATTTTAATAACAGGAAAGGATAGGCAGGAACATTTACAAAAACTAAATTTAGTTTTGAAGCGCTTAGAAAAAGCAGGATTAACATTACAAAAAGGAAAATGTAGTTTTTTTCAAGACGAAATCAGTTATCTAGGTTACATTATCACTAAGGATGACCTAAAAAAAGCGCCGGAAAAAATTAAAGCAATATTGGAAGCACCGGTGCCCACAAATGTTAATCAGTTTCAATCGTTCTTGGGGCTAATTAACTATTACAGGAATTTCATACCAAACGCATCCACAATTCTCAGTCCGTTGTACGATCTATTAAAAAAGGGTTGTGAGTGGACATGGACTGATATTCATGACTCGGCTTTTAGGTCAATAAAAGAGTTCATGACATCGGAACAGATCCTCGCACATTTTGACCCGAACGCGACGATAATATTAACGGTAGACGCTTCCCCAAGTGGGTTGGGAGCGGTCCTCTCACAAGTAGGGTCAAACGGTGTGGAAAAACCCATTTCATTTGTCTCGTGTATCTTAAACTCTGCTGAAAAGCGATAGGTATGCTCAGATCCAAAAGGAAGAAACCGCCATTATTTACGGCGTCCGTCGATTTCATCAATATTTGTATGGCAGATCGGAACCATTTATTCTTCGAACGGATCACAAGCCCCTATTGGCAATTTTTGGGCCCCATAAGGGCATACCACAAATATCAGCAAATAGGTTACAGCGATACGCCTTGTTTTTAAGTAGCTATAACTATAAAATAGAGTATGTTCGCAGCGCTGACAACAGCGCGGATTATTTCTCACGCGCGAGCTTGCCGCGAGCGGTTCACGAGTGCGCGTGCACCGAACAGTGTAAGTGTTGTGATTGCGAAGTATCATACGACCGAGCGACTTATGAGTGTTTTGTTATAGACGGAAGCATGCCCGTGACATTAGATAAATTGCGCGAGGAAACAAGTAGTGACGTAGTTTTAAGGCTGGTAAAAGACTGTTTTGAATTGTTGGCCACCGAAGATGAACGATATAAGGGTAAAACCGTATTACTTATGTAGATCACAATTATCCTATGAGAATGGTTGTGTCATGAGAGGCCAGAAAGTGGTTATTCCTTCGAGCTTAAAAAAAAACCATTCTTAAAGAATTACATTCTTCCCATTTAGGCGTAGTAAAAACTAAGGCCGAAGCGCGATCAAGATTCTGGTTCCCGGGAATTGACCAGGCTATAGAAACAATGATAGGTTCCTGCGATGTGTGTATTCAGTTGCGCCCCTCTCCACCGCGCGCGCCGCCGGCTCACTGGGAATTTCCATCTTGTCCCTTCTACAGAATACACATAGACTTCCTAGGTCCGATTAAAGGTTGCGTTTATTTGGTAACGGTAAATGCACATACCAAACGGGTAGAAGTTTACAACATAAACACGGCTACTTCTACAACCGCTGTGATTGAGAAGCTATGTGAGTTCATGTCAAGGTTCGGAGTTCCGAAAACGATAGTAAGTGATAATGGCACAGCTTTTTGCTCGCGGGAAGTTTCGCATATGACGTCACCGGTCTATCACCCACCTAGTAACGGCCAGGCCGAAAGTTTTGTGAAAGTAATTAAAAAGGGAATAAAGTCTTGTATTATATCAACTCAAAACGCGAAAGAAACATCGCTGAAGTTACTAAAATATCTAATGGATTATCGTAATTCAATTCACTCTGCTACTGGGTTGTCCCCTGCGCAATTGGTGTTTGGGCACAAGTTAAGGTCGCGATTAGATCTGATGGATCCAAAGTCATCGGCACCCTTGTCACCGTCTGTATCTAAAGTTGTAAAAAATCAACAGTGTATGCAAACTAAACAACAAGGGCAAAATAAAACAAAAAATGTAGAAAAAAACGATATTGTATTGTACAAAAAGTATGTTAATAAAGCAAAGTATACTTGGTGTAAGGGCGTGATACTTAAAAGAATAGAAAAAGTTTTGTACGTAGTGAAAGACAGTAACAGTTTAGAAAGTTACAAAAGGCACATAAATCAGCTGATGCTTTATAAAGGAATAAATAACAATTATGAGGATAGGATCCGAAAGTGAATTTACCAGGGTCATCTTGTCCTCCTGCACCGCAACCGTCACCACCACACTCGCCGTCGTCGTCGCCACCGTCATCACCGCCGCCTTCCCCGTCGCCAACTGCTCCAAAAACGCACATACTCCAGCCGGATATTTACTTACCAGATCCCTTGCCGGGTAGTACGGCCAGAAGGAGGAGAGGAGAACTGTGCGCACGAAGTATTCCTTCATCGTCGGGAGAATACGAGTCTGAGAAGGACCCACAACAGGCCCGTGATGATGAACAACAAGCTGGTACGAACGACGTAGATGTAGAAAGAACAGAGAGACAGTCGAACTCCGAGGATGTTGGTCACAAAGCAGGGACTGAACTCGATACCCAGACCACACAACACGATGAGTCAATAATTGTTACACCAAAGAGATCGTTACGTAATCGCCCCGTTGTTTGTTTTAAAAAGTACTTCTACCAAGGACGTTAATTTGTATTCGGTGTTAATGGACTAGAGGGAGGAATTGTTATGTATGTGTGCAAGGCGCGCACTCCCGCGCGCCATCTACTGGAACAGCGAGTCCAACTCTCGAATAAAGCAGTGCGTTGCTAGCTAGCGAGCGTTTCACTTGTGTACCCCTTTTCCTAGTATTCGCGTACGTAACACTTTGTGATTGTGGATTGGATTGACTTTGTGATTAAGAAGTAAAGTTACAGATACCAGAGCATATCGGGGTATATAGGGACTGATCTGGTTAAGTGTCGGAAGGATGGTCTGTTCAGGCATTGGCGTCATCGAGTTCGAGTTCCGGTGACTGCTCTAGAAAGAATAAAAGTGGAAAGACTGCAAGGCTTGAAAGTAAAAGAGGAATATAAGGGAAGCAAAAGTGAAGACGGATACAATATTAGATGATACGAATGATTATAGTCTAGAAGAAGTATGGAATTTAGCGAAAAATTGTACGGTGCAAGTAACAAGTGGGTTGTGAGGAAGAAGACAGAGGCCTGACTTAATGTGTTAGCCTGTAAGGCTCAAAATAGGATGAATCAGGCAACGACTGGCAGAGTGGCAGATGATTTGGAAAGAGTGAAGAAGGAATACACCGAAATAAAAACGAAAGTAAAAGAGATTGTATAAACGAAGAAGAATGAATAAGAAGGACAGTATAACAGGAAATTCAGATCCAGCCTGTTCCACTTTGCTGGCCTCCCCCGCCCCTAAGCCGAGGTTCGTACCCCACAGGGGGTGCCCTTAGCGTGCAGTCGCTTAGTAATGTAAGAAATTCGCCCCTGGCTGGAGGCTTTGAGTCCGCTTAAGTCAGCCACAGGATAGTCCGGTTGAGTAGTGACGACCTCTCAAGGTCAACTACGAGATGCTATTCAAAAAAAAAAAATATAGTGCACGGTGAAAAAGGTCGATCATCGTTTTTCTCCTGTTCATTTTGCGACAGTGGTGTTCCCTATCTGAGGGCCAGAATTTGTTACGCGACTCAGCCGCTTGTTCTGATAGGATTCTGACAGGAAGTGAGCAGGATTCAATAATCTCTTCACCGTGTACAGTCACAGTCATCGGGTGCCAATTATATGACTGGACGTACCTTTCCGCTAGTGTGCGGCAAAAAATGCCAAACTTTTTTTGCATGTATGGGCAACTCGCAGGATATGGTTACAGGGATAAAATGCAACCCGTCTGCTAACCATGCTTCCAGACCTAAAATCTCAGTAAATATGCCACGGAATTTGTCTGATAGTGCTGTCCGGGCCGAATGTCCATCCATCATTCGGGGTTCTGGCATTAGGTTTCACCACGTCCACTAACAACCCAATCCTCGATCTTAATTCAGCCTGAATGCGTTTTTTTCGTTGTTCAACGAAAAAATAGACTTATCCACAGACAGTTCTCGGCATGAGTTGCTTAACTTTGGTGACCCATACAAAGACAGAACTTTTTTTTATAATTGTTGTGTCTGTTAAGTACTAACAAGTGTTTGTGTTCCTGAATGACTGTTAATTGAACTAGAAAAACTAAATTAACCCACTAAATCACTCCCAGATAGTCAAGATGTTACACATCAAAAAAAGAAGAAAGGTCTTCCAAGCATGTCATTGGATTTTATACCTAAATGAGATAAGCTATTATAATATAGAAAAAAATATAGTTCAAACAAAATGAATTAAGGTCAAATACAGTGACAACCCTAACATTATATTTTGAAATTCAATTCCTTCTAAAAACCGCGATAGTGCTAAGTTATTTTTTATCATTGATAGGCTTTATTACCACCAATATTTTTGTGCTAGTGTCAAGTCGCACTTTTGAGTTTTTAGGGAGAAAAAAAAATAAAAACGAAAAACTGAAAAAAAGATGTAATTCCTCGGTATCCGGAGGTGATTTTTCAAAAATAAAAACTGATAAATATTTTTTTTTTTTTTCTTTTAAATCTGCAATCGGCTTTCAGCCATAATCAGATGTTTTCTGGGACTAATTTGGGTTGGGTGCGATTCCATTGAGCGGCACCGTATGAGTTGGTAGAGACTAAGTTGTTAGTTTCTCTGGTATATGTCTAGTATTTGCCATCTTTTTAGGCGAGTTACATCTTTATGTCGAGTTAATAGGTTCTTAGCCAATCATTTGTGTGTTTATTGAGTCTTTCTTTGTATCTCTTGCTTATTTTACAGGCTTCCTCCTTTATGGTCGGTATCTCCAGGTATTTATGAATTTCCGTGTTTCTCACAAACCAGTGTGCACTTGAGATAGTTCTTAGAGCAATGTTTTGAAATCTCTGGAGGATCTCGATATTGGAGTTGCTAGCACAGCCCCAAAGCTCTATACCGTAGGTTCAGATTGGCTTTATGATAGCCTTGTAAACAAGTAGTTTTTTATTGAGCGATAGTCGGGATTGACGCCCCAGTAACCAAGATAGACCTTTGAATTGCAAGGTGGCTTCTGTTTTCTTAGCTTTAATGTGGTTAGCCCAGGTAAGTCTTCTATCCAGGTGTAGACCGAGATATTTCACACTGTTATTGCTTGGTAGCGATTTGTCTTCCATACGCACAGGTGGACAGTCGCCTTTCCGGAGTGTGAATGTTACTTGTGTCGATTTAGTTACGCTAGGTTTAATTCTCCACTTCAGAAAGCCACACGTTAACTTTATTGAGCTGTTCCTGTAGTTTCAGCGATGCGTTGTTCGGATTTATATCACTTGCAAGGCATGCAGTGCCATCTGCGTATGTTGCTGTTACAACATTTTCTGTTTCAGGCAAGTCTGCCGTATATATTGAGTAAAGGACTGGGCCAAGCACTGATCCTTGTGGAACTGAGGCGGTGATGTAGTACAGCTTTGATAATTCTTCCTCGTATTTTACTTGGAATCTTCTTTGATCCAAGTAAGATTATAGGATCATGTAGAATGAGTTTGGTAGGAGGGTTTTTAGCTTGTACAGCAGTCCTTTGTGCCAGACTATATCGAATGCCTGTTGAATGTCAATGAATACTGCAGAACAATAATCCTTTTTCTCTAGCGATTGTCTTATTTTGTGAACCACTCGATGTACTTGCTCTACAGTAGAATGTTTTTCCCGAAACCCAAATTGGTGATCAGGTATAATGTTGTTTTCGTCCAGGGCTGGTTTTAGTCAGCAAAATATTTTTTTCGAATACCTTAGATTAGGAAGAAGACTTATAGGCCTGTATGAACCAGGTTCTGTTGGTGATTTCCCTGGTTTTGCAATCATACAGATTTGTGATATTTTCCATTACTTTGGAAAGTATAGTATTCTAAAAATGGCATTGAATAGCATTGTTAAAAATACTATTGCTTTTTTAGGTAGTTGCTTAAGGACTTCACCCGTTATTAGGTCGAAACCAGGAGCTTTTTTGTTTTCCAAGTAACGAATTGTTCGTGCTAGTTCCCTTGGAGTCACAAGTTTCAGCGGTGGTGATAACTGCTGGTCACTATTGATCATTCGGTCGATTTCTTCTTCAAATTCGGTCATAGACGACTGGTTTGGAGTAAAAACTTTGCTTAGGTGTTTAGCGAAAAGCTCAGCTTTTTCCCTTCCACTTCTAGCCCACAGATCGTTGGAAGACATCCTTAAGGGTGGAACGTTTACCTGGGAAGGCCTGGGTCCTGGCCTTGGAGGCTCTCGGACCTCGACTTAGGGGGCTCCTAAGCGCATGTTTGGAGAGGGGCCAGTTCCCGCTTCGTTGGAAGACGGGAAAACTGGTCCTCATAAAGAAGGCAGGGCGCCCTGCGGACTCTCCGCCCGCTTATCGGCCCATCGTGCTGCTCGACGAGGTGGGCAAGCTCTTTGAAAGAGTCATTGCAGATCGCCTCGTCGGCCAGCTGGTGCGGGTGGGGCCGGATTTGGCGGAGAGCCAGTTTGGTTTCCGCCGAGGGCGCTCTACGGTGGACGCCATCATGCGTGTGCGAGCCCTGACGACGGGGAATGCTGTTGCCCAGGGTGAGGTCGTCTTGGCGGTGTCCCTAGACATCGCCAATGCCTTCAATACCCTGCCCTGGAGTTGCATCAGGGAGGCACTCCGGTATCACCGGATGCCGACCTACCTCTGTCGTGTGGTCGAGGCCTATTTGACGGACAGGGCCGTCATCTACCCCGGTCACCAGGGAGTGTGGAACCGGCAAGAGATGTCGTGCGGTCTCCCACAGGGATCGGTCCTGGGGCCGCATCTGTGGGACATCGGATACGACTGGGTGCTGCGCGCCGACCTCCCTAGCGGCGTCAGCGTAGTGTGCTACGCTGACGACACGTTGGACCTGGCGCAGGGGAGGTCGCACCAGGCGGCGGCCGAATTACCGGCCCTGGTTCAGGCCATGGTACGGAGCGAGAGGGCATGGGCAGCCGTCACCTCCTTTTGCGAAGCAGTAATGCTCGCGAAGGAGGAGACGGGACGGTTGAGGGAAAGGCAAGTTTCGCGCCCTCTCGCCCCTAGCCGCCGCAGGAGACGCCCAGGGCGTCAGGAATCCCGGGCGGATTTCCGGCCACCGTAGGCGCGGGCTTGCGGACGGTGAGCAATGGGTAGCTCACCGTCCGGTAAGGACCAGGCCCGGGTCGACGGCGCGTTGTATTCCACGCGCGCCTCAAAGAGAAGTCGTCAGCACATAGTAGGGGTCCACTAGGGCCGATGCCTGCCGGGGTCGCGGGAAGGTACTTATGGGTCACCGAGGCCCCCGCAACACAGGCAACAAGAAGGAATACGGGTGGGTTTTAGTCAGTAAGAGTCTGACACACCCTCCCGCTCCGCCCAGAGCGGGAGAAGTTATTTGATGATTTCCCACCGGCAAAAAAAAAAAAAAAAGGGTTTAACGTGGTTATATGGTCTTTTAAAGTTCCTAGTTATTTTCCATAATGAGTAGTTGTCCTTCTTATGAGCTGAGAGTGTGGAAAGTTTTTCTTGAAAGGATGTATTCTGATTTTCTTTAATTAGCTCTTTGAGGTCTCTTGAAATTCTGTTGTATTCTGCCCTGTCTACATCGGATCTGCTTATGTGTAATTGCCTTCGTTGTCTCCGTTTTTCTTCCAGTTTGTTGCGTATTTCCAGCGGTATATTATTTCTTTGGGTGAAGCTTCATCTCGGGGTAGCACGCCACGCAGCAACTTGAATGAGGTTTGTGATGCAAAATGTTGCTTCATCTATATCTTCTTCTGTTTTAAGTTTGACCTTTAAGTCGACTTCATCTTCCAGGTATTCAGTGAATGCATCTCAATCTGTTTTATGATTATATAGTGCTGGCCTGTGTGGTCTGTGTACTTTCCATACTTGTTATTTCTTTGCTTGTACTAGGTGGACATGCAATCGCGGTGGTAGTGGTTTGGTTTACATTAGCGGGTTTGCATTCGTTGACAGGATTGCAGCTGTTTATCTTTTGTTTGTCATTGCTAATTTCAGACAAAGATGAAGACCTTGGTCTGTTGAATAATCCAGGGTGGAATATTTGCTGCGTAAGATTTTTATTTGAGCTCATTATGGTGGAGATTTAAATTATTATTGTGGCAACACTTTTCCAAACGTCAGATGACATTTCGACGTTGAAATATCAGGGTTGGATCTAGTATCGTTTGGCAGGAGTTGGGGGGTAAAAGGGGCTAAAGTTGGTAGGGTTTGGGTCCCCGATTATAACGTTAACATTCTTATTAAAAGGTAATGCATATATTTCGAGAAATTAATAAAAAATGTTTCTAACCTCAAATCCGATAAGAAGCAAAAAACGAAACATTTAAAATGGGCGATTGACAAACAATCTGCCCCAGCATCTGTAGTCAGTATCCAGTATCCAGTATCAGTATTAATTGTAGTCAGTCCATAGTATAAAATGTCGGGCAAATTCGATAACACGGAACGTAAACAATAAAACAGGTATGCCATTTGCGTCATGTGTCACTGTCATTTGTTTTCGATCGTTCCGTTTCTCCTCGAGTTGCGTGAATTTTTTCTCTGTGTTTGTACTTCCACTGATCGTATATGTGTACAAAAGGCAATTTTACTATTGTTACTAGGAGAACTTAGGATGCAAGAGCGAGCGAAGCGAGCTCGGGACTTGGGGCACCCCGACTCAGACAGTTTAGGTTCGAAGGGGATGGCGGGGTCTAGTGAGCGAGCGGAGCGAGCGAACTCAGACCCCGCTATCCCCTTCGAGGTTATTTTTTTTAAACCCTAGAGGCCCGCGAAGCGGGCCTCATACTACGCCTTTTAATCGACTTTAAGTGTTTTGAGGTTAGGTTACAATATTTTGTTTTTCTCAAGAACGGTGCGTTACCTTTTCATGGGAGTGGTGCCAGGGGGCAGGGAGCACCCCTCCCCCAATATCCCCCGCGAAACTGGGCTCATACTACGGCTTTTTAAGCGACTAAGAGTTTTGAGGTTAGGTTACAATAATTTGTTTTTCTCAAGAACGGTGCGTTACCTTTTCATGGGAGTGGTGCCAGGGGGCAAGGTGCACCACCACGATACTAGATTTTTACCAAATATCATAACGAATTTAACAAATAGTTTTGAGGATGGATTGAAAAACTTTGAAAAGTAAAACGACACTTCCGTATTTAGTTCACTGATTATCTGTTGTATCACTAATTAGTTTAGTCCACAAACAGTTTTACACAGTTTTCACACTATAAAGTTCACTTTTGCAATGTTTCTGGGCATTATACTTGTAGTTTAACGCACAAAATCACTAAATATCCGACAGCGTAGGTATCTATCCGTGTTGACAGCTGACAGATGAATCCTAACTGAACTGAAAAATATGCGCCCAAAGATGCTATATCAAAATATATTTATATAAACAGTCATGGACAGTTACGTTTTCAGAATTATTTTTATTTTTTTTATGAAAAGGTCATCTAAACTTCATCATTAAAAAAAAAAGTAAGTAATTGATATGGACACATGTCTGTTTTACTCGTGCATTCTAAATGCATACTATATATTACTTTACTCTTTGATGCATCCCTTGATCGATAAATACCATAAACAGCAGAGGGATTTTTTTTTTGATCAGATGGGTCACTGTGTGTGCGTCCCACAGAGTTATAGGTGATCCTAAAACAAGACGTCAGCATTTTATTATTTCTTTAGTTCCATCTAATCAAAATGAATTATTGATAAAAATACTTGCCTTTTTTATAGCTTTCCTAAAAATAAAGGATCAAAGAAAAAGTGGCTAGAGGCTCAATAGCCTTTTAGCCACTTTTTCTTTGATCCTTTATTTAGATTAATATTTTCTTCACCAATGTGAAGAAAATATTAATCTCCGAAATAAAGAATGGTACCTACCTGTGTTCACTTAACTTTGAAGAAAGCTGTTTCAATAGAACACTTGGTGTAATGAGATTACGTAATAACTCTGTTCCCACAGTATTTTCGGTAAGTGTGTATTAAATTTATTGATTAATAATAGGCCTGGTCCTTTGTCCTTTGTCAAATGCCCATGTTACACCCACTATCATGAAGATCGGAGGCGCTACGCTCTAATTTGTGGACGAGTATGTTTACCTAGGACAAACTATCCAATTAGGTAGGTCCAACTTCGAGAAAGAGGTCAATCGTCTCGGCTCGGCTGGGCAGCATTCGGGAAGCTACGCAATATCTTCTCGTCCCACATACCGCAGTGTCTCAAGACGAAAGTCTTTGACCAGTGCGTGTTGCCAGTGATGACCTATGGCACTAAAACGTGGTCGCTTACAATGGGCCTTATTAAAAGGCTAAAAGTCACTCAAAGGGCAATGGAGAGGGCTATGCTTGGAGTTTCGATCGAATCATAAATGAAGAGATCCGCAGGCGTACCAAGGTTACCGACATAGCCCGAAGAATTGCCAAACTTAAGTGGCAGTGGGCAGGGCACATTGCTCGCAGAACAGATGGCCGATGGGGCCGAAAGGTTCTGGAGTGGCGACCGCGTACCGGAAGACGTAGGGTTGGAAAGCCTCCTACAAGGTCATCGGCCTTGTGAAGGCCGCAGGAATCCGTTGGATGCGGGAAGCACAAAACCGGTCGAAGTGGCAGTGCTGTGGTGAGGCCTATGTCCAGCAGTGGACGTCTTTCGGCCGAAATGATGATGATGATGATGATGATGATGACGAGCCTGGTCCTTTGGCCTGAAATAAATAAATAGATAAATATATTAAATTAAAAAAAAAATCTTGTGTGATTAATGTGATTATCATAATATTAGCAGGTACCAATTTTTTTCAGGTGCCCGTTAAAATACAATATCAAGAGTCATATTATGTTTGTGTGAAACAAACAACATTAAAAATGTGATGTTTCTGGTACATCTACTGTAATGTCTCTATCCCATCGAATTGTGGACACGGTGCATATTCCACATTTCATTGCATTGGTCATTACCTTGTATTGATCATTACACACTTGTATCATAATGTACTAGTGTAAGCCTACTTTTCTAATCAAACGTTGTACTATAATCATTATCACACCAATAAACAAAGGTATAAAAATAATTCTTATTTTATTTTTAATCCACTACTCATTAACACATAAATATATAAACATTATCTTCTCCCACTAGGGAGAAGATAATGAAAGCCGCGAAGCCTAATGAAAAACAAGATAATCACTAGGTTTTCTTGTTTTTCATTACGCTCCGCATCCTGCAGAAAACAACACGACATAAATTTAGTTCTCAGATAACAGAACGTATGTTGGGTTCGTCGGTCGTCGCAGTGAAAGGACGTGTCTCTAGTGTTCTCCGTCAAATCCCCAAATATTTTTTTTTTATTGTACACCGCACCGTGCGCGACAGATGTTTGCGCAAGTTTGATAATTCGGAACAGTGTTTATTTTGTTGTGTCTTGGTGTCGTTAAATAAAATCGCTAGAGCTGTTCAAGGTTGGGGCAGTCTGAGCCTATGTATGCTCCAGATCCCAGGTGAGCCAACCAGTACAGACGAAGAACAACCCTGACCTGATACTGATCCCGTCCAAGCTAATCCGGTGAGATCTTTCCATATCTGTTAGGGATCTGCTGAACAGTCCCGCTTTAACTGTAATACGTGTGTGTCAATCTAATACCCCTTAATCATCCTTTTAATCCTTGAACCCTCAACATTTACTCTGGGGTGCTGTTGGATGATAATACAACTGTTCTAATCTTCGATCAATTATTGATCGAAGGTTCTGACTTACTGAGTTCTTGTATTTTATAATCATAACATTAAGCTAAATTCCCAGAAACTACTTTAAACAAATTGACTTTCTCCTTAGCCTACAAAAGTCACCAGTTAAGCAAATTACCGATTCTTTTGAAAGGTCGTAAATCAAGTTTTATTAAACCCATGTGCGTCGAGCGTCAAAGGCCCGGTTGAATTTCAGTAACTGCCATAAAAAGCCCCTTCATAACAAGATACATCTCTTCAAAAACAAAGCTCTTACAAATGCTAGCCAGTGCACCCGTGGTGCTCCCTTATTTCATTCACGCCAAATTTATTACTCAAACAAAAGCTTTTAAAATGGCAACAATTGTTCCCATGGAACGGGACGGTAACTGCTTATTCAGAGCAATAAGTCACCAAATTAATTACATAATGGGGCTAATTTTCGACCACTTGTCTATACGACGAGACCTTGCTACATATGTTTCAGTGAACCCAGTTGGCGACAGAATTCACTTAGCACTTCCGAATAATATTCAAGATTTTCTTCCTAACAGCAATCTTTCCCAGGAACAAAGGATAGCAAAATACATAACGGCACAGTTTAACGCAATGTTTTGTGGAGGAGTGGATATTCTGATCGCCGCGGCCAAATTGTATCTTGTAAATGTGCACAGTGCACATAAATAACGAGAACACTTGATCAGACAAAAACCTAGGACATGCACGTCAATAATCCTAGGTGACTTTATTGCCCATATTGAACGACAAGATACACAAAATTTCCAACGCAAAGGGCTAATTGACCAAAATCTCCATCCTGACTATTCCAACTACAACGGGGAACTGTTAATGGATATAGCCAACACACGACAAAAGCAAGATCATCATGCAGGATAACATGGTCTGGGTGTCCTACCAAGTGTTGGCGTTTGGCAGCCAGTAAAGATTGTTAGGTCCGACACTTTAAGCTACTAGTTATACTGTCCCTACTGGCTTAATTAGCTATGTGTGATAAACAAATAGTGTACCCAACTTTAACCTGGAATAAGTGTGTGACAATTATAATAATATTATGTGCAGTGCAGTGTTATATTATAGTGTCCCAAAATAGTTCGTTTTGTGAAGGCCCATTCAAATTTTAGACCTTGTCATAGACGAGCTTCAAGTGCTCAGGTAGCCAGTGCGTAGTACCCAGCACATTGCAAAAAAAGGGTCGTGAGGATAGAATAAAGGCGAAAGTCAACAGTCAGTGAACTGCGAATACGACGTTATTATAGGTTGCGACATGCGAAGTCTACGCAATGTTTTCGTTTTACTGAGGATTCCAACTTGGCGATATTCGGATTATCGTAGAATCCACGGAAGTATGAACGCGCTCTTCATTACGTGCCGATTTCTACCAGTCAACTCGTACCGCAAACCGCGTCAAAAAACTTCGTTCCAAAAAACCTGAAACGGATAGTATCGAGACCACAGACGAAGACATTAGAAACAGCAACGTATAACACAGCATAGCAGTGACAGAAAAGCGTCGAAAAATCAGTTAAAACGCGCCAAAAGATTCATTCATTCATTTAAGATCCGGTGACTCCGGACCCGAGCCAACCTGGCGGCAACAGTGTTATAAGAATGACAACATAAAGCAAGACATGACTTACTTCGACAAGGAAATCAACTTTTGGATGAACATCGAGACAAGATTAGAAAGACTGCTAGCGAGATTTACATGAAATCAGAAACGGATAGTAGCGAGACCTCAGATGAAGACATTGGAAACAGCAACGTCCAACACAGCATAGCAGTGACACAGAAAAGAGTGGAGAAAGCAACTGGTCCTGAGCCAACCTGGCGGCGACGTTTCTAAAAGATACTCTCCCATAGATAAATTACCCGTCTCTCCACTATTCCATTGCTTGCTTAAGGATGCATATCCGGTAGGCTCTGATAATCCTTCCTATCTTAAGGGCACGTCTTCCTGACCATTACCGCGCCCCCCGGTCTACTCTTTGATGTGCAATGGTCTCTGTAGTCCCATGAAACATGAGGCTCCAGGGACTAGTGCGAATCCTTGGGTTCATTCGAGCAATCGAGTCTGGTTTAACCACGCTGGGGTCGGTGCATTTCATTCATTCATTCATTTAGATAACAGAACGTAAGTTAACCTACTCATGTTTTTTCTGTTACAACGGACTATAAGTATGTAATTATGATCCAAACGTGATATCTAGTAAGACTAGTATCGATACTAGTTACAGTAACACCCATGTTCCTTGATTGACACAACCCTAGCAACGGCAGCCATTTTATGCGACAATATCGAGTTGTAGGTATGCACCTTTATGTTGAGATAGGATAGGTATTATAATAATTTATAAGTCTATGCAACAGACTGAAAGACGCGGTCGGACTCAGACATTGACATATAAATATATGGACTGGAAATACCTACAAAAAAAAGGTGCATACCTATAACTCGATAATGGCGCATAAAACGGCTGCCGTTGCTAGTGTTGTGTCAATCAAGGAACATGGGTGTTACTATAACTAGTATCGATACTAGTCTTAAAATACTGTGGGAACAGTTATTATGTAATCGCATTACACCAAGTGTGTTCTATTAAACAGCTTTCTTCAAAGTGAAGTGAACACAGGTAGGTACCATTCTTTATTTCGGGGATTAATATTTTCATCACCAATAGCCTCTAGCCACTTTTTCTTTAACCCTTTATTTTTAGGAAAGCTATAAAAAAGGCAAGTATTTTTATCAATAATTAATTTTGGTTAGAGGTGCAGAACTACACAAATAACAAAATGCTGACGTCTTATTTTAGGATCACTTTTTCACGTTACTAACCTGTGTAAAGACAATCGACGTTGGTTTTCATTCTTTCTTGTTGGTTCTTTCTTCACAAAACAACACACAGGCATGTTGAATTGCTGTTTTCCAATATTCACATGCAGTCTTAAAGGTAAACTCTTCGTAATTTTCTCGCAAATCTCAATAATACAAAAAGTAAACAACCATTTGACAGCAAAGCTACCACTAAACTTGGCGCATGAAATGGCTGATATGCCACCTACCTACAACAGTCATTACGTCACGACAAAATGTTACCATAATGAGAAACAACTGTTCTTTCTTTTATTTTATTGTTGTCTCTTTTATCAAATATGATTATTTTATTAGAAAGAATGAGACAAAACGATATTTCACATTCTGTATCGTATTTCACTCATATTTGTATAAGCAAATGTATCTATAGAATAACGCGGCGCACAGTGGGCCCATACTGAAAATTAGTGGTCTTAGGCAACAAAGTTCCTATATCGATGCGATTTTTTTTTATATGACGTGTTATATTATTCCTGGCAACTTTTATTCTTATAAAATTTCTTCTAAAGTTGATAGTTTGTCTTGAAAAAAATTAATTAGATTTTTTTGTATGGAGCGAATCACGTTTAATTTTTTTTCTTCAATTGTACTAATATGTTGAGTGTGTGGCGTGAGTATATGATAGCTAGGGTCATTCTCTATCCATGAAAAAAAAATCAGCGCCGGCCATCTGCGGCAGCGCGAGTAATCATTCGGTAAAAAAAAATGATTTGAAAGAATTTTTTTGTCATTTAAAATAAATTCAAAGCATATTTTTTGTCTCATTTGGCTGTTTTCACCTTCTTTTTAGTTAAATAAATAGTTTTAATAGCGCATACGTACTTATAACTAGTAATTCTGGTAGAGATTTAGTTATTATTGCATGTTATCGGTAGCACCTGCATTGTGATTGATGACTCATTTGTTTGTGCACTCGGCTAAGCGCATAACTAATGAGTCATCGAAAAATGCCCGTCTCTGATTGGCTGAATAATTTTCACTCACTGTTATGTCCACTACTTGAGTAATTAACACTAACTATAAATATAAAGACATTCATTAAGTCCATCTAGTTTCGCTCTTGTCGCTTGTTTGTGAACACAGTGAAATACTTGTATTTTTATATTTACATTAGAACTATGGCTGGATTTTGTACCAACCTAGATCTTTTTGTGAAATTAAGAAGTGGCGGTGATCTGAAAAATCATATGTTTCTGTATGAAAGTATCATTTCTGCCTTGACTACCGAAGTTTCTGAAGAAGACAAGAACCGAATCAAGGAGTTCTGTCGACTTTTTTGTGTAAATTTAAATAAAAAGTGGATAGAGTCAAGTAGAAATCAAAAAACTTTTATGAATCGTGTAATTAATCGCAAGTGGTTGGAAAAAAACATCAACTGGCCTGTTTGTGACAGTGTTGATCTGAGAAGTGTGATGGGCTTTTCGGACGCAGCCTTATCTGAGCTTGTGGATATAGATTGCCATGTTCCTACTCTTGCAGTATGTACTGCGGAAGCGGGAACATCTACAGAAAAGGAGCACAGAAAACCGTTCGAAGAGTTAAGTAATAAGCAAAAGAAAAGACGTTCTACTTCCATAGTAGACGAAAATTCCGTGGAAGAGTTGCAGCACTGGTACATAACAAAATTGAAAGACAACGGCAAAACGAATCTGGCAAAAGTGGTCGAATACCTTTCCAGTAATCCAGATGCGCTATCCGAAGTAGAAGAGAGACTAGTCAAAAAGCAGAGCTTAAGTACTGTCTCTGAAGATAAGTGTTTAGCTCTTTATACATCAGTTGCGCTCTCGAAATGGAAGTACTTAGCTCTTCGACAATTTCTGAAAGAAGAAAACTGTGCTGCCTTTCCATCTTATCCAAAGCTTGTAAATGCCAAGAAAAGATGTTACCCACCACAAGAGAGTATGGAGATTACCGAAAACGGAGCTCACATTAAATTGCAAGCGCTATTGGACCACACTGTGGAGAGGATATTACTTGATATAAATACTGTTGATAGGTCTCAAAATGAAGAACTCAAGTTGACCTGGAAATGGGGACTTGATGGTTCTTTGTCGCAGAGTAACTATAAACAGAAAACGTCAAACACAGCTACAGAGTTCGATGATTCATCAGTAGTCATGATAAGCATCGTCCCTCTTCGGCTAGTGTCTACTAGGCCATCATCTGGGAATGAAAATCTAGTTTGGGAGAACCCCACACCTTGCTCAACTCTGTACTGTCGACCAGTGAAGTTCACTTTCACTTCGGAGACAGCTGACTTTATAAAGTCTGAAGAGTCTGAGATGAAAAAACAAATTGATGAACGAATATCTACACAGTGTGGAAATATTATTGTATCACATGAATTGCATATGACCATGATTGATGGAAAAGTGGCCAATATTATTGCTGGAGTACCATCATATGCAACGTGTCCCATTTGCTTGGCAAAATCGAGTGAGATGAATAATTTAGACGCTTTGACTTCTAAACCACTTCGTGAAGAAATTTACAAACAAGGAATTTCTTCACTGCATATGAAGATTCGGTGTATGGAATGTCTTCTCCATATATCTTATAATCTGGATTTTCAACGATGGACTGCTCGCGGCGAACATAAGGCTTTGAAACAAGCTAAAAAAAATACCACACAGCAAGAGTTTCGTGAGCAAACTGGAATGCTGATTGATATAGTCAAACAGGTATGTATTTAATTTTCGCTCTCTTTATGTTGTTTGTGAATTATATCTCTATGTATTGTATATTACAGTATTGTTTTCCCATTTTAGGGTTTTGGAACTACAAACGACGGGAATACAGCGAGGCGCTTTTTCCAAGATTACAAAAGATCTTCCAGAATAACGGGAATTGACGAAAATCTGATTTTCAGATTTTCCGTTATTCTACAAGCCATATCATCAGGCAAAAACATTGACTGTGAAAAATTTAGAAGATACTGTAGAGAAACAGCTGATGTGTACGTGCAACACTATTCGTGGTACTACATGCCAGTTAGTGTACATAAACTTCTAATGCACGGTGCAGACATCTGTAACCACTTTGGTGTTTTGCCAATCGGTAAGTAAAAAATAAATATAGTTTGATGTATTATTTGACTCGATTGCGTTTTGAAATTAAAATGTATGTACTTATTCGTTTTAGGTACCTTATCTGAAGAAGCTTCGGAAGCCCGTAATAAGGACTTCAGAAACGTCAGGGAGAGGCACACTCGGAAAACGGGGAGAATAGCAACAAACGAAGACATCCTCCATGGACTTCTAATAAGCTCTGATCCCCACATATCCTACATAAGGCCTAAAATAATGAAACAGGTTCATAATGAGTTGTTGCCTGAAGCAACTCAGTTGTTACAGACTACTGAGCCTCCCTGTGACAGTGAAATTATGGAGGAAGAAGAATGCCTCATAGCAGAGTCCGAAAATTTGCCGGACCCACTAGCACTTCTGGAACAAGAAATAATGTGATCCGGCTCTAAATTATTCCCACAAAAGCCCATCAGGGTTAGGAATATGACAAACAGCCCTTTTCAGGGCTACAATTACTTCACAGTTTCATATTGATCATACATACGATAACTTATACTATAATAATATACATACAGTTGATTATGTAGATAATTATCAACGACTTGCCCGTACAAACTTAAATTATTTCACCTATCATTAACAAAATTAGTATAACCTGAAACATTACGATATCAACAATAGATAACGTGCAGTTAAAAAATAACACAGCCAATCAGAGACGAGCATTTTTTGCAGAGCACCTGCATTGTGATTGATGACTCATTTGTACCGATAACATGCAATAATAACTAAATCTCTACCAGAATTACTAGTTCTAAGTACGTATGCGCTATTAAAACTATTTATTTAACTAAAAAGAATGTGAAAACAGCCAAATGAGACAAAAAATATGCTTTGAATTTATTTTAAACGACAAAAAAATTCTTCCAAATTATTTTCGTGGATAGAGAATGATCCTAGCTATCATATACTCACGCCGCACACCCAACATATTAGTACAATTGAAGAAAAAAAATTAAACGTGATTCGCTCCATACAAAAAAATCTAATAAATTTTTTTCAAGACACACTATCAAGTTTAAAAGAAATTTTATAAGAATAAAAGTTGTCAGGAATATTATAACACGTCATTATAAAAAAAAAATCGCATCGATATGGTAACTTTGTTGCCTAAGTCCACTAATTTTCAGTATGGGCCCACTGTGCGGCGCCTCCATGTTTTTCCTATCTCAATGGACTCAGATCTCTCTGCTCTCTGGTGGTCATCTCTACGATCATAGACAATGGAAACCATTCAAGTAGAAAACTTGGAAACGAATATTATCTGTGCGTTTCGCATTGCATTTTTTGAAGTCTTGCTTGTCTTCATTCATTTTCGTTTTTCATGTTAAATGCTAACCTATCATTGTAAAATTTCTTTATTTAGTATATTCGAATACAGAAAACATCGAACTCTAATATATAAGTTTAACCATGGCGGATTCAGTTAATATGTCGTTAGGTAAGTAAATAACTACGTAATATTCGAACATACTGAATTACAGTTCTATTTTTGGATATTAGTATATATGATTTCTGATGATTTGTATGCTATTATTTATTTGTATGTCATTGTAGACAACTTTTTTATCTATAAATAATAAATGTTTTCATTTTGTAATATTAACTAGCAAAATGAAAATGAATTTGTGCACCCGCCAACTCCATTTGTCAACAAGAAATATTTTTAATAGAGAAAATTCATTTGACTTAACGATTACATTTCAGATGATATCATAAAACAAAACAGATCAAGTAGATCTCGTGGAAGAGGTGGCGGAAATGTCCGCGGTCGTGGCGGTGGCAGGGGTCGAGGTGGCAGAGGTCGTGGGCGCGGAGGCGTTGCTCGCACTCGCTCACAGACGAGACCAAACACGCCGTCGGGAGCCCGACGTGGCCGTTCCCGTTCGCGAGGCCCCGGCGCAGGGCAAGGCGGCAGGTCTCAATCACGGCCTCGCTCCCAGTCGCGCAACCGCTCGCAGTCGCGCAACCGCTCTCGCTCTAGACAGCGGCGCTCCAACTCTCGCGCTAGGTCGGCCTCAAGATCTCGCTCTCAACTGAGAGGCTTGACACCAAAAGGAAGAGCAGGATTGGAAGATCAGTTGGTTATGCCCCATCTAGTGAGAGGTGGCCGAATGAATAGAGGTAATTTTTTGTTTACTAACCATATTATACCAGCATCAAACACATGCTTATGTGTCTTTATCACCATTTGATAAGAACTTACTCCTCATCAGTACCTAATATTGCATTTGTTTTATAAAAGCTTGATATGCTTATCACCATGATAAGTAATACTAGAAATACATTAAGCTTGCCTTGCTCACTATATGTAAGTAAAGTCATGTATTAGATCACATCGGGTATGTGCTTGCCTGTCAAACCTGAAATTAAAGGCTGCTAGATATGTTAAGACTAATATCCACTTTCAAAATCATATTTGAGACAATTTCTAATTTATCAGTGTCATATTCCTTAATATATGCATATTCACATATTGTTGTACAAATAAAATACCACTTGATATGCAGAAATAGATACTGATAATGACCCATTAGCAAAACTAAATATGAGTTCTTAAATTTTCAGTAGTGCATCTGCCCAAAGATGAGAAGTACTGGGTGAACCTATTCTCACTTCTGTTGTATAATATGGACAATAAACAGAAGATATATTAAAATATCCTGTCACATCTTTGATAGCAACAATAGCAGCTTGTATGTGGTCTGGTCGGTAGCCTAATAAAGGATGGTGTTTGATAGTTTTCTTAACAAGAATGACTAAGCCAGCATGGGATTGACCATCTGGGTGGTTTGTGCTATATATATTAAAGCCTAGAACTACTAAGGAACTTTGTGATGTGAAGTGTGGCTTTGATATCAGAACAATGTGAAGATTGTAGCTTTATTAACATTTTTAGCACTCGCTTGATGGGAATGAGTCTATTTATGTTCCATGGTCTCACCTGAAGAGAGCCCATCATGAAAGTTTTAAGCCTTATAAGGGAACTCATCTGTTGTATGAGAATTTCTATTATTTCACTTTTTTTTGGTCATAATTTCATGTATGGAAGATGTAATTTATTCATCTCCATTACTTGTTGTGGGTGGATTAACCTTCTCGGCATATGCGATTTGGAAGCCAGTTATTGGCGGTTTAAGCTGTGTTCTGCTCTGGGGTATGGTTGTCCTTGTTGAAACTGTCTTTACATAGTCAGTAATAGTTTGTGTTATGAGTATGACTTTGGTATCATTGTTATGTTCCAATAGTGGTAATTGCAGTGTTGATTGAGGTACAGATTTTATTACATGTGGCCTGTTCTTCATTTTCCTTTGGGCGATTTTCATGTGTACCCGGCATCCCCTGTAGTCGTAGGAATCTGTGTCTAAATTTTTAATTCTTAAAATCAAAAGCAGGACAATTATTCTAAGGCAAGTATTTCTATTTACAGGAGGCATGCGTGGCAGGCTGCAGCGTGGTAATTCAAACTCAAATCTTCAAAGCAGTGTTCATAGTAGACTTGGTGTTACAACACGAAGAGGAATGAACAATATCCGCCGACCTCTGGCCGTAGCCAAGAGGGGAATCTCTAAACGGGGACGAGGTTTGAGTACTGGCAATAGATATAGTGCAGTAGGTTTGAGATCAGACCAGATTTTAAAAGAGCAACGTCAAAATATGCTGCTTCGGAACAATATCATAAAATCTCAAACATTCACACGCTCCAGGAATAACTCTTTCAGTAATTCACCTTCTCAATTGACTGTCAGTGTTGCCAACGATTTTGCAAAGAGGCGTCGTAACAGTGTTGGTAGCGGAGGCTATTTGAACAAACAGAGTTTAGCACAGTTAAATAATCACTTTGGTAGCTACAATACAAGGAGAGGCCCTGCCAGTGTTAAATCTATGGGCTCCAACAGATCCAATCGGTCCAACAGATCCAACCGTTCGAATGCTAGTAGAGGATCTAATCGCTCAAGGGGCCGCGGCCGTGGCGGCAACCGCGGGGTTGGCCGGAAGTTTGTGAATAAACATGTCCTGAATGCTAAACTGCAAAAAGAGATAGCTGTTATTCAAGGTAAAACATATGGTAACGCTGCAAACAGTGAGGCCCCCACTGGTATAAATTTTTCGCCGACCCCTGCAGCTACTGCACAGTCATTACATCAAAGATTTGCTACTTCTTAAATTAGGGGATTTATACAGTAAATTGTGATTTGTTATTATCATTAAGTACAGATTAAACTAAAAACTGTGTACGCTAATTAAAACTTTTGAAGATAGTGACAGCAAGTTGAAATATGAGTGAAATCCATTGAGTGATTGGAGCTGCAAAAATTTGCATTCAGTACAGGTTTAAATCATGTTAGTTTTAAGATAATATCCAATGTAGCTCATTTGGATCTACTGAAATGTAATGAGGATGTTAGCAAGCTGTTCAGCTAATATGGTTATATATTATTCTGGTTTCATAATGATACCAATAAAAAAATATTGCAATTTAATTTCAAAATTATAAATAATAAGCATGTTTGTAATGTGATGCCTGTAACTTGCATACTTTGCGGCAGTGTATTTGTGTCTTATTTGTTTAACATAGATGATCTATAATAGAGAACATGTAACTTAATTTGAAGTTTGTGGCTTGACTAAACCTATTGATTTAAATATTTTTTTTTTACAATATTTGCAATTTTAATGCATTGCAAGTATGATGCAATAAAGTAATAGGGTTTACTTCTATTACATAATAAGCCCTGATAGCAATAAATCACATGTCAGCTTCTGGGTGTGTTTTCAGTAAAAGCAATGGTTTCTGAAGTCTAGAGTCTGTCATTATTACTAAGCTAGGATAATTGTATTTTGTATTGTACGCATCCATAACGGTCCAACAAAAATAGTGTAAAATATTCTAAGATGATTTGGTGTGTAGCTTATCTATAACTAGCTTTTGCCCGCGGCTTCGCCCGTGTGGAGGTCGGAAATTAACCCACGGGAACGTACTACCGGGATATAAAGTATCCTAGGACCTGAGAGCCTGTCCAGATGAGGCGATCTGCGCGCGAGTTCACTCGCAGTTCACGCGCTTCAATTTATATTGAGTCCAGATACCGTGTTTTACGCGCGTTTCTACGTTAAGAGGGATTCCCTGCCAGTTATAAACGTGGACTCGGATACAGATACTTTTTACAACTTATTCAATAAAAAGTCCCGTATCGAAGTTATCACGCTCCATTTCGAACCAAAAAATACGATACGTCCACTCGCCACGGAATCGCGCGTAGTACTGGACGCAGCAAGGGCGCCCGAGTATCTCGAATCGCGCGAGTCGAGAGTCCCGCTCATTGCAAGCGTTTGACGGGATATATGTAGCTCCAGTATCTCGGGATGTACGCACGAGTGAACTTGCGCGTAGACACTCGCGCGACCAGAAACAGGCTCATGGTCTATCCTTGTGCCAATTTCATTCAAATCCGTTCAACTGTTAAAGCATGAAAGGTAACGGTCAGTATTGCTTTCGCACTTTATAATATTACTACGTATATTCGTCGGTCGGTCGGTCGGTAGGTCGTCAGAAGCTCGAAAGTCTGACCACCAGTCTTACAAAGGGTTATCGTATTACCCAGTAACTGGGTTGTGGAGGTCAGGCAGTCGCTCCATGTAAAATACTGGTATTCAGCTGTATCCGGTAAGACTGGAAAAGGCTGTGCAGATGATGAGTACGTATATTCCCAAGACAGATATTCGCTTTTTAGTCCTCATCACAAATTCATGTTTACACGGCTAGGCTACATATTAACCGCTCAGGCCCGTGGCTCAATAACGTCATCTCTCAATCTCAAAAAAAACATTTTTATTCGATAACTACTTTCAAATCGCGCGCCGCGAGGGCTCCTATTCGGAGCCATTGGGGCTTTATCGGTTAAGCTATACATTTCCAGTTAATGCTGATCTCGCATTGTATAGGATTTCCGTAGAATAGAATAGAATACTCTTTATTATGTACACCATAAAAATTACAGATGCAGATGTTGAAATTTTACAAGGGGTGACACAATGGGCGGTCTTATCGCTAAAAGCGATCTTTTACAGACAACCTTTGGATGGATTAAAGGGGGGGAGGAGAGACAATACTGCAGGTAGTCAGTGGTGTACCAGTTACATATACAATAAATACATATATGCCATAAACATGAAACAAGATCAAGAACTATAATAAGTAATGATAATGTTTAAGGAGAGAGAAAGTGTTTTTTTAGCTCAATTTTAAAAGTGGACAAAGTTTGAGCACGCCTTATCGACACGGACAAGGCATTCCATAACCGTACTGCTTGAACTGTAAAAGATTTGTCATAAAAGCTGGTGGAATGCATAGGCATCTCTAGTCTTAAGTTTTCCGATGACCTCAGGTATCTATTATGTGTGTCATGAAGGAACGTTCTTTAAGATAAGAGCGGGTTGTAGGATTGAACAGAATAGGTACTGTATAGCTGAAATAAGATATGAGCATTCCGGCGAAGACGTATGGGAAGCCACTTGAGTTTCGTACGAAATTCAGAAATGTGATCATAGGATTTCCGTACAATGAGAGGCTTATCCTGGAAATGTGTATAGCTTGATATGTAGCCTGTGTACCACGCCACTGCTTATATGAGAACATCGTCAATTAGGTGTAGTGTAGTGGATTAAATACCAACTATTATAAAATAAAAACAAACTACTCAAAGTTGATAAATGCCAGCTAGCAAAAGCTATTACATATATACCTTTTCGTTAACCTCTTAAAATATTTTATGCTATTTATGTTGGACATTTGCTGTTAAAAAGGTACCTATAAAATAAGTTAAGTGTAAATTTCAAACGTCACTTGTGTGGTCCCTTTTTACACGCGGAACCCGCGTCCTAACCAAAAGCGATCGTTGCGCGAGTACGCGTTTGACGCGTTTTGTAAGAATTATGACGCTACGCGTAAATTAATTATGATATCGTGCGAATATATTGTCATCTTTACATATTACTAGCACTTCGTCCGTGTGGATTTCGTATCTTCGCCTACAAAGCTCACTCTCTATCCCGTTTAAAAAATAGTTTCCGAAAACGAATGATTGCGATCTTTTAATTTTTTATATTATGACAAACTTTATTATTTATTACACACTACTATTCAATTGTTTCTAGTTTACAAAAAACTAATAGACTAAGCGTAGGGTTGTTTGCTTACACCGCGGCATTTTTCTTACTTTTAGCATTTTTATACCCGTCATAACTTCTAAACTAAATCCGATTCGAATAATTTAAAGAGGAATTTACATATACATAATCAACCTTATTATGAAGCTATTTAATTGATAAGGATTAACATGATAGAAATGTCATCATCTTTTGATTCTACCCATGGTTTGATTGACTAATTTGAACAAAAGACGGTTATTGAGACTTAACTAAACACTGACGGATTTTTTCTAGGTAATGATAAGTACTATAAACACGTAGTACATTATTTTATGTATCATCAATAGTTTTCGCAGCGCACGCCCAATAATTGAATGTAAATTTTCGCAAGGATCTTAACTTTTTTTTTTTATAATTTGCAGGCCATATTACTCGCTGATAATTTTCTATAGGTGAAATATTTTTATAAATAGGTTAAGTATTGTTATCTTCCTTACAAACAAACATAAACAAAACTTTGTTTTTTAATATTAGTTTAGCTATATTAAATTCGCGTTTCGTTGTCTGTGTGATCGCGTTGTTCTTGTACTTCTAAACCAACTGATTTTGTAATTGACGTCACCATTATTAAGATAATTTATGCCGGAAGGTTTTATGTATAAAAAAATATGAGTATATTAATAAAATTAAAACCACGATGCAAGTGAAACTTTAGTGAAGCTGATGCGAGCCATGGGCGCCGCCATAATTGGTCTTGGCTGCTCTGCCGAACGCCTTTCGCTTTACCCCTTCTTCGCGACCGGCTATAATGCGACATGCGATAGATAGACGAAAAAATTTGAGGCGATGTAATAACTACTAAGTTTCACTTTAAAAAAATGTATAATAATAAAGCAATCTCGTTGTTTTGTCAAGTCCTAAAACCTTGCGAAGCAGGGGCGTGTCATTAGTATTCATATAAAGGAGTTTTCACGCGTTCGTTTGTATGAATTTTGACGTACGAACACTCGCGCGACGATCGCGTAGGTACTTGCGCGGCGATCGCTTTCAGTTAGGTCGCGGCGTCAGGCTGCGTCTGTCAATTTCACAGATTAGCCTTACATAAATCCAGATCCTGGCGCCGACTGTCTGCCAGCCTGAATGTTTGAACATGGATTATAAGATGTTTGTCATTAGGATTATTAGTTCTAAGATTGTTTCAATGTCATCAGGTACATTTTCAATTTTTTTTTATGACTTGTAAGAAAACTAATTTCAGTTTTTCATTTATATTTGACTTATTTGTTAATTTTACTTCGGTACTTTTGTTACTTAGACGAGTAAGAGAGATTCTTCTTTATCGTTACAATGGCACATTTATATTATACTGTTTGGGCCTAATGGCCGCGTCCTAACCAAAGCGATCGTCGCGTTCATTTTGTATAATATAGATGTGCAGGTGGCCACATTTATGCGAATAAAAGATAAAAATAAAATAAGTGATTCATAAATATGTCTTTAATATTTAGCCTTACAATGTTTTTTTTATTTCTAATATTAAGATTGGAAATCCATTTATAAAGATAACAGTCATTAACAATACTTACAGGCCAGCATACATTCGCTCTTCAGTAAAAATGTGACCTTACTAAATATAAATTACATTTTATACATGTTCGGCATCATTATAAGAGAGTCAGTAACTGAAAAAGGAAACAATGATAAGTATTTCAATTAAACAGGGCTATCATGAATGAATGAATTCTCAATGTAATATTACTTACAATTTTCACCAAGTATGTTTTTCAAGATCAGTCCATGAAAAGTTTTGATTTTCTCACTAGTTTGCTTATTTGCATTATCATCTGTCTTCTCGAATGTCCAACCTAGATGTTGACCACAGTGTTTACAAGCACAGATCCGCCAGCTGTACCCAGGAAACCACGAGTCTGCACCCTGGTTCTAAAATTATTGCAATGTTAACTTAAATAATAATTGTGTAGTAAAAACAATCACTTTTTACTTACAGGTCCTATGTTATCACATCTTGCTTTCTCTGCAGTGACCACTTCGAAATTGATGCCAAATGGGTTCACTAAAGTTTGCACAGTTACATTCTGTTGCCCAAATATATTTTGTTTTTCAGTTTTATGAGCTCCTGGGCTTGGCTTACTGAACAAGTAATAGGAGTCTGCCACGTCAGCGCCGCATTTACGACAGAGAAGTAATTCTAGAATTAACAAATCAATTAATAACCTTCCAGGCTCCCTAGTTGTTATGTAAACAAGTGATAAGATAAACTTCTACAAATATTCTAGAATCTGTACATACCTTGCCCATTTTTTTCCGATCTTGGGTATTTTTCAGCGAGAGTATAAATATTACGTGTGCAATATGAAAGTAGTATAAAATGTAAAAGATAAAACATGCCTTTTTTGTACTTTTTTAACTGAAAGTATAGTCGGTTCCAGAAAACAGTTATTGTAAATAAAGTACTTTACTGGTTACTAAAGTTGTTCTAACTAAAAAGTAAAACAAATCAAAAGGAATTAAAATAATCTGCTTCAATTTGAATGTTTATAATCACTTCAAATTCTATAAAAACTACCTCAATTGAAACAGATTCCGACAATTTTGTCAATGCACTGAATGCAGACGATTGACATTTAAAATGACGGCCGGGCCGGCTGCGCAGGGGATACTGACAGAAGTTCTGTCTATTTCTGTCACTGCTGTGACATAACTAGAGTTGTGCTGTTACTGACTCACAAGAGCGTCATGGAATTAGTATTTTGCAGAATGCTGTATAACTGAAGCTTGTTCGTAGTCGCAGCGAGTAGTAGTGCTCTAATTACAGCACGCGGCATCCCCGCGCCGCACGGTGGGCTGAGAATCGGCTTTCATAGACTTAGGGATTTCAATTTGCAAGTGCCGGATATAGCTTCTATTAGGGCTCCCACACAAAACTGCGAATTCGCATCGCATCGCAAAAATCTGCGAGCTCGTTGTCATTTTATTATGAAAAACTGACATCGAGCTCGCAGATTTTTGCGATGCGATGCGAATTCGCAGTTTTGTGTGGGAGCCCTTAGTCATTACTGTATACAAAAATGACAACCGAGTTAATTCTGCTCAAAAACGAAGGAATTATATTTTTTTTTACGAAAAATTTGTATGAATAATCGAATTATCTCTTAAACGGAAAGTTAAACACGAATATCCTTACAGGTGATTATAGTGCTAATTATTTATGACTTTTATGTCGCCGATTTGCCGAAAAATATGCAATTTTTTTTTAACGTCAAATATTTTTATTTATTTTTACACAGATTTATGTCGAAGAACACAGACTTAACGACACGTAACATAAAATAGCATCATCCCTATGTCTCCGAAGTAGTAGGCAGAGGTTTATAGTACACCCACACGTCGACAACTATGTTTGAGCTAGATATTTATCAACACAAAATGAGTTTTAAAACTTTGCATGCAACCAAAATACCAAATTACAAATTGTTAAGTCTTCTAATGAGTCTGAAAAGAAGTGATTTAAGTAACTACACTGATTTGGTGGAATAGGTGATTTAATGATTTGCAATATCTCACAACAATGCCAACTATGGACTACATTCACCTTTCTCTAATAAGTAAGCCAATTTGTTGATTAGTTGTGCTATGAGTTCTAAGAAATGTAATTGACGATTATAAATTTTCATTAGCACATCTTGTAAAACTTAGTTTATGGTTTTGCAATAAAAGGGCTATTTTGATTTATAATTTAGATTGTTCGCGTAACTGCTAACACTAAATCTTTGATCTGCGACTCTACTACTAAGATTATATCTTAGAATGGAAAGTTTAATCACCAATTTAGACTTGTTTGTTCTTCTACAAAGTGAGAGTACTTCATTTAATCATGAAGTATTGTTTGGTGCGGTTGTATCCCGCATAGGCGATTGCCTTTCTGCCGAAGATCGTGTAACTTGTTAGCGAGCATAGCAATCTCATTTTGTGAGCATGTACCTTGTACATATCAAGATATGCTCATAACTATGAAACCCGACTGATTGGAGTGTTAATTAGTATGAAACACCATCAGTCGGGTCCCTTTAGATAATATATGTATCTTCTAGAACGAACGGCAGGACTGGTTCAAACCATAATAACGCATAGTACATGGAATATTGTACCATGATTACTCAATGCGAACTATATTGCAACATTACATGAGATATTGCACCATAATTACTCATATTAATTATGTTGCAATAGTACGCGACAAGTCACAGCCTGATCCGTTGGGAAAGTCCATTTCTACAAGCTCTGTATGGAATAATGCCCGGGGGTACGATATAGGTGCTCCCGCAACTTGTATGATAGTAGAAAACTACATAAGGTACACCACTTTGGTGTATCAATTGTATATCAACAGTAAATCAAACAGTAGTCATTAGGACTCAGTTAGCAACGGTGCGTTATGCATCAGATGTCCATCAGCCCTCAGCTGGCATCTGTTCCCACAGAGTCTTCAGATTATAGGACCTATATTTAGTTAGGGAAAGTAAAGTATTAAGTAGTACGTGTATAAATTGTGTTTTATGTGATAGTTTTAGTGATAATAGATGATTGTTGGTGACTTTAATTATTGTGTATTGTGTGTGCGAATATACCGTCTTTTCATACCAACCCCTGGCTCATTTGATTTGGCAAATATTTTACCCCGCACCTGAATAACTTACACTCAAAGAATTTTGTCGGAGATTTACGCGAGCCGCTTTACATAGGTGGCAGAAATCCAACCGATTCCTTGATAATTTCAGAAGACTGAACGGAAATTGGTTTGAAGCAAATATTGATTGGCCGAGTTTTGTGCAAACTTTAGTTAATCAAGAACCAACTGTTGATGAGATACCAAGAGCACCCTCAGTTTCTTAGAGAAGATCTGATGATCATACAGGTGAAGATTCCAGTGAATTGGCATATGCAGCTGCAGCACGTTTAAAAGAAGAAGGGCATGGAGATATCGCATCTGTGATCGAATATATGGTGAAAAATCCTGAAGCAGCCGTTAAAATTAATGGAACGCTTAAGAAAACCAGCGAAAACAGCCATAATTACGCCAGATAAAGCGCTTGGATTGCTTCTTTCAGTAAAACTGTCAAAGAGGCAATATATTACGTTGCGAGAGGCTGCCATTCGGGAAGGTGCTAAGGATATTTATCCATCGTACTATAAAGTGCAACAAACTAAGCTTGATTGCTACCCTCCGAATTAATCAGTGTCAGTTACGGATTCATCGGCTAGGATTACACTTCAAGCTTTAATTGACATCACGGTAACGAGGATCCTTCAAAGCCTTTCTAACGATGTGCAAAATAAGCAGCTAAAGCTGATATCCAAGTGGGGATTTGATGGTGCTTCCAACCAAAGCCGATACAAGCAGAAAATGGAGGGTGAGCAAGATGACTCAAGCATTTTCATGACCTCGTTGGTGCCACTAAAACTGACAGATGAAGATAACACTTTATGGACGAACCCAAAACTATACTCAGTTTTTATTATCATCCAGTTCAGTTTACTTTTGTAAAGGAGAGCGAACCAGGATAACTGCACCTCACCTTAAGCATTGTGTAGAGCATAAATGGCTTAGCAACCATATTAAAGTACCTAATCGAATCGCAACACGTAAAATACACCTTATTAAGTAGTTCCGGAGGCCATCTCTTCTTCATCGATCCCACTCCACCAAATGGTGCTTTCCGAGAGCAAATGCCTAAATCGCTATAAAATAAAAAAAAAATAAAAACGATTTATTTCAGACCCACGAGAGTCCATAGAATGTTGTTAGTATTACAGCATGAAAAACTTAAAAATAGTGTTAGGTGGTTATAGGTGTGCCTTTAAAATTTGAGGAATCTCTTCATCAGGTTATGACTTGGTGACAATGGGACCACCTCGGGAGCATACCCTTTCAAATAAAAAAATGTTTTTTTTTTGAATTGGTCCACAATTGGCGGAGAAATCGGCAAACACACATAAAAAAATATATACATACACGGTCGAATTGAAAACCTCTTCCTTTTTTGAAGTCGGTTAATAAAAAAAGTGCGGTGCAGCTTTGTCCAACTCCTGTAGCGTGCGTTCATAGAAAATGTACGAAAGCAATGAAGGAGAGGAGGATTTTTGCAATGCGGCGCGAACGTCACCGCCTCTGTCTGAACAACGCATTCATTCATTGTAAAAATTTAATCGACTAAACGCCTTAGCGTAGATGTAATTTTGTTTGTTTGGAATATATTTAAACTGTCAATCAGCGTTGCCATCCGTACGAGGATTCTCGTACATGTAAGATTCAGAGGTCCTGGCAATCTATTACTATACACTATGTCCTGGTACGAGGTACGAGCTTACATCCATTCTCGTACGATTATGTACGAGATTCGTTCATAGGAATCATATTTTGGAACGAACTATACGCAATCAATGAACGGTGTGGACGTAGTTATGAAAGGTATTCATTTTGCTTGTATTGCTTATTTTTTATTTTATTTTATTTGATTGTATTGTTTAGGTAAGATGTTACATTAATTAATGTAGAACATATATTTATAGTCTGGAATTCTGGATACTGGATACATACAATATATAAACCAAAATTTTAGTTGTACGACCTGCGTACATGGACACTCGATTATCCAGAGTGGTGTCTTTGTACAACTCGTACAAACACACTGCAGTTGCGCTGTAGTACTTTTTGACGAAACTGCTTTGTAGAGTGCTTGTTTAAAAGGTCTATTGTTTTACTAGTCTACTTCTAGAAAATGTACGAGGTTGTGTTGACACAATACGAGATTTCAGACCATGTCTGTACGAGGATCGAGGACACCCCGTTGGTTAGCGTCTGGCAACACTGCCGTCGATCCAGTCAGCAAAGTATTTTCTGGACGTGATTTCGTAGCAAAAATATCAAATCAAGGCAAAGCAAAGGCAGCAAGCAAGTTGATTGTGATGGTTTTTGTGTGATAAGATTACAAGAAATAGCTTCTATTTACGTAAATCGCTAAAAGAGGAAAAGAATAACAAAATAATTGTGTTTACATTCACAGTGATAGCTAAAGTGACATACTGAATGACATTTACGATTTACGTTATACATTTTTGTTGACGATAGAAACATGTAAATTGCAGTAATTGTAAACGGGAACAAGATAATGTAATTCTGTTTGAATATCAAGACCATCTGACATTGAGGATACATCGTAATATTACAATCATGTCTTTCTTCAAGAACGTCGCCTCTGGATTTACAGTCCGAAGTCGGGATTCTATGTTAAAAGAAGCACTAATAAATAATTTATCTGAAAGTGTAAAAGACATTCAATACAGCAATCAATTTGAAGAAAACTTCCACAGCGTGTTAGGTTCGACAGACTCCACAAACACTTTGTGTATAGCCCTAGAGGCAGTATTCCTTCATGGCTTAAAAGACACATTCTTAAGAAAGGCCAAAAATGCACTAACAGGGGAGTCTGACCAGCAGCCGCAGCCAAACTTTTGGCCCCTTATTCTTGTGCTATCACATAGACAAAACATAGACCAAATATCTTCCCTGCCACAGATCAATACGGAAATAGGTCAGTGTCGGGCATGGCTCCGTATTGCCTTGAATGAGTGCCTGTTGTCTTCCTACATGTCTACCCTCCTCAAGAACATATCTGCTGTGAAACCTTTCTACAACAGGTCAGCATTTGTTTGTGATTCTGAAATATTAGAGGTGGCCCAAAAACTTGTTGAAGGCATAGAAACATGCATTCAGTTTAATTTACCCATTAATTCAAGCTTGCTAAACTACTGGCCAGAGCAGGTCCTGATGCTAGCTGGTATTTGGGTGCCTAAGATAAGACAAGCTCCAATAAGTGCTGCATTGGATGTGGCTAGCACTATTACTGATGAGGAAGTGAAACCAAAATTAGCATCTACACCTACACATACCTCAAACATCACTGGACTAGGTCGAATGCTGGCTTTAAATGAAGATGAGGCTTTAGATTTCATTCTGTCAAAAGATATAAAAGATATCACCAGTCAAAACTTTGAGCCAGAGGTAATGGAAGAGCAGAAATCACCAAAACACAAGGCAGAAACGAAAAACGAAAGTATCAACTCTAAAAATAAATTGAGTCCATTAGATATAGACAAGCCATCCACCAGTCAGGAACTGAAAGATGTTGCTTCTATGTCACCTTCCTCAGTTAATTCAGAGGACTTTGTTGCTCCCACTGATGTCATTGTCAGAGGGAACTCCTTGTGTGGAAAGGGATGGTCTACTGACAACAATGATGATATGAATGCCTCTATCAATTCCAATTCATCTCATGGTAGCAGTATGATAAAAACACCTGAGCTAAAGAGTTTGTCATCTTTAATTGACAATTCAAATAACTTTGGGGAAACATATACTACCACTCCTAATTTAAGAGATATTATGAAGGATATTCATAAAGAGCTAAAGCTGAGTTCAGAAGATACTGACATTTGTGATTTGAAAGCGGAAACAGTAACCCCGGAAGACCCAATGTTACAAGGTTTAGATTTTGAAGTGGTTCCCACTGCTATGTCCACATCTTTTACAGTCCAAGAATTACAGAAGATGATATCACAATTGGGTACATTGTCAAGGGAACAGGGGCTTGATCATCAAAATTATCAATGTAAGGGGTGCCAGGATTTACTGGGCAGCACCATCTCTAAAGCAAAAGTATGTGCTTACATGGGAGAGTACTACTGTTGTAACTGCATGGACCCGAATGTGTTTATCATTCCAGCTCGTGTCATACATAACTGGGACTTTAAAAGATACCCAGTCTCTAAAAAGTCTGCTCTCTTTTTGTTGGAATTTCAACATCACCCCTGGATAGACATGAAAAAACTTAACCCAAAGATTTACAGTGGTGTTTCAGATATGGCACATTTACAGGAATTAAGGATACAACTGAATTTCCTGAGAGCCTACATATTTACATGTAGAGAACCAGTCATTGAGGAGTTACAAAAACGTGTATGGCCACGAGAGTATCTGTATGAACATCTTCACTTGTATACAATATCAGACTTAGCTCTTATACCTAATGGTTCTTTAGCATTGCAGCTAGAGAAAGTAGTAAACTTTGCTAAGACTCATGTTCTGGAATGTTGGCTATGCAGTCAGAAGGGCTTTATTTGCGAAGTATGTCGGGATCCTAAAATTCTGTACCCTTTCGAGACAAGCTCGACCTACCGCTGTGATGAGTGCTCAAGTGTGTTTCATGCTAAATGTCTCAATGCCAATGTACCTTGTCCCAAATGTAAAAGAAGGCAAAATCATACAAACGAGGCATCTTTAATCCAAGCTGTACACTCTCACCTCGTCAAATAGATAAGACCTGTGGGCACATTCTTTATTTTGTTTTGTACAAAACTTGCATTTGATTATTTGGTCATTATGAACTCATTAACAACATCATATTTAACAGACTCATACAGGATTCTTGATTATATCTGTTATAAATAAATTACTATTTGTTAAAAACCATACAAATAAAAAGTTGGAAATAGCAACTTCTCATTACAAATGATTTTTAAAGTACTACACAAGTACATGCCTATATTATAACCAAATATAATTTTAAGACATGTTACAATTATAATTTTATGACATATGTAACATATTTAGGATTTTTTTATACATAATATATCGGTAAATTTATACAGAAGATTATGAATAGGTACTCCTAAGACACCTTGCATAAATAAAATTTTGGCTTTTAAACAATTGTTTAATAAAATGTGATATGATATACTTACTAGATGGACCTATTTTGTATTTATAAGTTGTATAATTGTAGATTATATTTTTTTACATTATATAATACCGGTGGGTATTATGCCTGCTTCGCACAGGTGCAATGGCGACATGTCAAAATCTCGAGATTTCTGTGCTATGCATAAGTTAAATATAAAAATGTACCTACTAAGTTAATTACACACATAAACTTTCTGTATTAATGATCTAAATGGTGAAAGCCGCATCATAATCCATTGTGTACTTTAGAAGATTGAAGCGGTCCACATAGACAGACACGAAAAGCGACTTTGTTTGGTCCTATTCATAGATAAAAATGTTTGACATCTAACAACAGTTTGGCCTGCATGTAAATAAGCGGTTGTAGTGTACAATGAAACTTATGGCTACTATATTATCAGTATGATCACGTATATTTTAGATAAATAAAGAAATTCGGGATTTCGTGAAATCATCCCACTGAAAAAGGATGCGCTGTTCCAAACTAATATTTCATTTGGGTCTTGTGGTGCTGGCACCAGGGGGGCAATTGCGTAACACTCGTACAATTACAATTGCTCGCAATTGTTTTCATTTTGACAGTTCACCCACGTCCATCGCGTTATTTACGTTGTCAGACGATGAAACCTATGAAGCAATGGATTAGCAATATGCTTCAAAACTCTCGGATTGTAATTCAAACTGTGTTACGCAATTAGGATGCCGGTCTATGCATGCAAATTGTACAAGTGTGCAAGTTCAAGTCACACTCGGCCGATTTCATATACCTACTTTTTTCAAGTAGATTGTGGATGAAATGGATAGTTCGCGCCTATATACAGGACAATTAGCCCAGCTGGATTTGTTCTCTAGCCCTATAGGATTACTATCCTTTGAACTACATAAAAACACATTATAATAGCTAAAGAAGTCGTGTCTTAGTGAAATAACGCTACTATTAAGTATGCTACAGTTAAAAATAACATTAATTATATTAACAATACTTAAATAAAAATATTTTTTATGGTAGTCTTTTTGCAATAAGCAATTAATGTTATGTCTTCTTACTTCGGTAGCTGATGATCACAAGAGTATTTTTATATACCTACTGATGATGCGTTATTTTCTTATGAATTTAATTAACTATGTTATGCTGCTATTAAATAATAATTAAAAAGGGTTTTCTTGGTATTAAAGTTGCTCTCGATAGCAACTTTAATGTGCCGATTTTGCAAAAAACGGAGTTTTAAAAAAATGTAATCTAACAAAATATATATAACTCCAATTTTACCTAAGTTGGTAGTTATTTGGTAACTGATTCGGACTATTGTAATGTTAATAACTGATGGACACTAGTGATGGCGCCAACCACGTAGCCGAATTTAGATTGCCATCGAGGCACTAAAAAGAAGAAGAATGATCGATGTGTCATTAATATTATACTGTAAGACGGCTATCTGATTGGCTTTTAAGTCGCTGCCGTCTCATAACAAAGATCTATTTTTGTTTTCCTTTGTAATTCTCATAATAATAGTTATCATATCATTATTGGTGATACGTTAGACAGTAGCGCACAGCTCGTCATTAAAATAAATAAAAAACTTTACGTAATTGTATTATTTCAAAATTGGCTTTAAGTGTATCTTCTCCCTTCCGCAGTGGAATAAAGGAGAATGAACGATACGATTAGAGGACCAAGTACCGTGCGGTACCAATGAAGTTCAGCAACATAAAATACATACCGAGTTGAATTACTAGTTTGACAGCACGGTAATTACCGTGCTGTCAAACTAGCAATATAATTGCATCATTTCTGTTTTTGTAGGTACAGGAATTTCTTATTGTGATTTAGATGAAGGGTAGGTATGTTCGATCTTTGTCTAGTTTAACCTATTGACCGCCACAGTCGGAATAATACGATATTTTCGTGCCCGTGGCGCCTCAGTCGCATGTACGGCTGAGAACCTATGTTTGTTTTTAGGGTTCCGTAGTAAACAAGGAAACCTTATAGTTTCGCCATGTGTCTGTTTGTCTGTCCCCGCTGTAGCTCAGAGACGCTTAGTACTAGAAAGCTGTAATTTGTAATAGGTATACATATTAATCACGCCGAAAAGCTAGAATAAAATCTTGAAAAAAAAAACACTTCGATTCAAGGATCCGCTTGCGTAATATTAAGCATTAAAGTGCTAAGTTTTGTTAGGCTCGAGTGTCCCCCCCGTCCCCCCCCCCGCTCTGCCAGCTAAATGGATGTTTATGGAAATGTGAAAAAAATCGTGGCAGTAGTACATATAATGAAATTAAAAGGAAAACTGTCATAGCTAAGTGGGCATTACAAGTTAGGCGAGTAATAGTCGACCAACTTAAATTTGCAGTTGGAGAATTAAGGACGCGTTTGCAAAATTTATAGGTATAGAATCCAACTACTACATTGACACGGGTCACACACACAAGTCAAGTGAACTAATTTTGATACTTTGAGTTTTTTTTTCTCTTATTTCGTTAAAATTCGTAGGTACTTACAAAAAATATTTTTTATTGCTCTTTATAATTTTACTAAATAATTCTTAGATACAAATACTTCAGTGACTCCTAGGCACTGGAAGCCCTCTACTAGTAGATAGATGTGGGCTGTGGACTTTAGGCAAGTTTCATTAGTTATGATGAGACCTTACCTCCGGACTTGATGAAGTGACCTGAAGGTGTACTTCGGTGACTGCTACTGGAACTCGTCCACGAATGGCACTAGGGGTGCCGAGTTTGGGCTCATTTTGATAGTAATGATGAGACCTTACCTCCGGACTTGATGGTGTGACCAGAAGGTGTACTTCGGTGACTGCTACTGGAACTCGTCGACGAATGGAACTAGGTGTGCCGAGATTGGGCTCGTTTTAATAGTTATGATGAGACCTTACCTACGGACTTGATGGAGTGACCTGAAGGTGTACTTCGGTGACTGCTACTGGAACTCGTCGACCAGTAGAACTAGTTCCAGTAGCAGTCACCGAAGTACACCTTCAGGTCACTCCATCAAGTCCGAGACGAATAGGCATTTATAAATCCTCTTTACTTTTAGCGAAAAATAATATTTTTATTAAATACTGTGATTATAAAAACATCATAACAAGTATCAGATAATTTAGTAAGGTAGTTAGGTTTATCGAATACTTTGTAAATGTACAGCGATCTTTTTCAACACGAGGCGCGGCTAACAGGCGATACAGTGTCCACCCACGACGGCGGCCGAGCGCGGACAACAGATTACTAATATGTAGCATGGCGCGGACTAAGCTGAGGTTGCATTCGAAACGTTTGCGCGATACAGCAAGACAGGAACAAAAATAAAATAACCCCTAATGCAATCGATTAAGATTCATCCGTATTAGCAAAATATGTAAAAAATAAGTTCAGTTTTTTTATTTTTTCTGCGACTATGTGTGAACATTTTGATATTTTTTTACAGGTATTTGGAATTGAATATGTCTGCCTACTTCAAGTATTTTTAGAAACCTTAAAATATGTTGATAATAAAACAAAAAATATACCTAAACTCAACCCGGTATCGTTAATTTTGTGAAAAATTGGAACAGAAAATCGTTTTTTACATTAAAATAAACTATAATTTTCAGCAAAATGGTTGCAATTATTTGAAGATGAAGAACCAATTTATATATGGTAGTGATTAGTTATATTTGATTTGGTTAAATTTTGTCACAATATGTACCAAAAAACAGCACAATTTTGTCTGATTTGCAAACGTGCCCTTAATTGTGTCATATATTGATGTAGGTATCGGAGAGCATGTTTTTCAACTACAATTTAAGTTTGTTTTTGGGATAAATTCGTACCAACTTCCCAACTGCGGAACCCTTCATTGTGCGTGGTCCGACACGCACTTGGCCGGTTTTTTTCATGTCTTTGCACGACGCACGACCCTCATAAATCGACAAATAAATATCTACCGACGAATAGTCGGTAGATATTTATTTGTCGATTTATGAGCTGGGTGCTGGGGGCGCGGCAATTGATATAAAACCAAGCGGCCAATAGAGTTTAATTTAGTTATTAGTAAAAATCCTCAACGTTCTGGTATAGGTACTTTTTTAGAGGGACATTCAGTAAAAGATCTCATTCCGTAATCAGTTCGTGTAATTAAATAAATATTTTATTTACATTTAGTAAAGGATTTAATGTTATTCTTAAAGACTATCTATTTAAATTTAAAACATCACTTAAATAACTACTAGGCTGGTCTTTGTGACGGGTATTTTGTGATTTTCTTGGGAAATCTCCGCGTGCTTTTTTATCTTCTAAATCGTCTATATAATTAGCGTCCTCTACTGTATATTCTTTGAAACACTGGTTCAATAGTTTATCTGGCTCGTCTGTTTTACTTTTGGTTTTCTTCTTGGCTTGGTAACTAAGCGCGTCTTTGTCGAAGTCGAGAGGTACAATGCCTAGCTCGCCGCTGTAACGGTTTTTGGCAACTTGTAAGTACTTTTTGCCGCGCACTGCTGTTAGTCTTTTGTCCTGTAATATAAATTCACTAAAAAAACTCATAACATATTTCTACTATTTGCACAAGCAATGCCATTTATAAAATGTTTTGCAAAAGAATGATCGCTCATTCTATTAGGTACGCTAAGGTTGATTCTTAGAGCAATACCTCACCGGGACGCTATGGCGACGTTGCCAGGTCGCGCTGCCCTCTAAATGTATACAGCATATGGTTGGGTCCCTCACCTGGCGTCCGCTTCGTTACGCAGCCAACCATACATTTTGTTGGCGACGCGACTTGGTTACGCCGCCATGGCGTCTCAGTAAGGTATGGCTCTTATTGAAAGTTTAGGTACATGTTTTTACCTGTATTATGAGAACATTATCCGCTTCCTGCGAAGCTTTCGCGCTGCCAAATATTGAACTCGTTGATAGGTCTTCTGAATCACGTTCCTGTGAATAACACGACATAATTAATAATTTGATATTGTTTATGGGTACAGACCATAAATAATATTAAATTATTAATACAGGTGCAATAATATCCGTACTTTGCAGTTATTGCTCTAACTCTACTCTAAAATGACACTCACTTAGTACTTACACCTACATGATGATGACATTGAATAATATACTTTATAATTAGTGTCGTAAAGCATACAATCGAGCGCGCTCGTGGATACCTTAGGACGCCTTTTGATGCCTGTGTAAATTTTCGTAGAACTTTGGACTTTATGACAATTAAAACAAAGTTTATTATCAAAGAAATCCTCCTCTGATTTACACTACCCTCGCTGACTGTACTGACCTTTCTAGGATGCATAACGAGCGTGACGTGGCAGTGTCGCGCGGTCGCGAATGTTCGGAACGCAGTTATGACTGCGTCCTGTCGGTGGTAGCGGTCGCCGTCGCGGTCTTCGCCAAGTCCCAGCATGAACTGCACATTGTCCACTACAACATGCGAGATGTCGTGCATGTACCGCGCGTGCTCTACTGCCTGCACAATTTAGAAAAGTGATAAGTTATTTTATAAGTTCTTCGCGACCTCGCATCATGAGGCCTGTATAATGTTTCTCGGCTTATGCGTCGTTACGCATGAGAGTATACAACGACGGAATAGGAGTCTCGTCATAATAATACGTGCTACGTAGCACTTTGTATTTATTATGATCGAACTTCAATAACAGATAAGTAAATAGATTATTATTATTATCCTTTTATTTGGATGCCACCTAGGAGCTTTTATTTAAACTTGAGCGTTTGCAAAATATCTGCATTCGTTTTGTTTTTAACCTTAAAAAGTATGATCATGTTTCTAACTTTCGCAAGATTCTCAAGTGGCTCCCCAATCGTCTTCGCAGGAACTCTCGGATATTGTGTCTGCTATTTAACATCCTTCATAATCCTAGAACGCCGTCCTATCTGCGGGAACGTTTTTCCTTCGCCCGTCCATCTGATGCACCTTGCAGGTCGCATCTTAGAAATCTCCTTAAATCCCCTCCCCACTCTACTGACTCCTACTCCTACTCCTTCACTGTGCACGCGGTTCGGCTGTGGAATTCACTTCCGCCTGACATTAGGGATCTTTCCACTTTGCCATAGTTGTATATTATGTATTTATTATTTTATACTATTCATTATAAGTATTTTAGTGATATTTTAGAAGTATGTATTTATGTAAGTATATTCTCTTATTGTATATTTAAATTAGTGAGTAGTTTTTTTTTGTTGTTATGTATTTAGTTTTCTCTTCTACTCTTACACACGGTGTCTACATCTCTTTGTCTACTGTCCTATCGCAGGTATGCTGGAAGAGATTTCTTTAGAAATAAGCATCACCTTTGTACGTAATTTCCTGTTCCTTTCTTCTTGTCTATTTATATGTGCGTACATAAACTATTAAATAAATAAATAGTTGTCTTACACGCCTTACCTCCATAACAACTTTGATGGGTTGCTGCCCGTGAAAAGCCAGGTAGAAGATGGGCAGTTTCTGGAAATCGTCGGCATACTTGTTGAAGTCCTGCAAGTTTTGCTCTAGAGGCACTCCGGCGAACTGTTGCAGCATCGTCCGCGCCAAGCGCGAGTTACGGATCTCGAAGCTACCCCATAAGGTGTTCACCTGGTTTTATAGAAATATAAATTTGCGGATTTTTTTTAATAGCATAATCAGCCTATAATTTTCCTTCTGCTGGGACACACGCCACCTCTCTGTAAGAGGAAGTGGGCCGTAATCCACCACGCGGGCCCAGTGCGTGTTGGTAAATAACACATGTCCTCGAATTTCTGGTTCTAGGACATGCCGGTTTCCTCACGATGTTTTCCTTCACCGTTTTGAGAGCAGTGGTGGTGAAATATTTCACACAAAGTAAAGGGCCTGACTGGGTTCGAACCTACGACCTACAAATCGTAAGTAGCGTAACTGGGCCACCACTGCTCTCTATAGAACAAACATAAGGTACAACAAACAACAAACTCCCCAGCAGCACACCTTTCTGTTTAGTTATATAAACTTGGTAAGCAAAAGTTAGGATAAGCTTTTGTCAATCAGCAACATCATTATAAAGGACGTCCACTGCTGGACATAGGCCTTGGGACGTAGGAACCTTTGATGCACCTCCGGGTACGATCGGGTATGCAATAGGATACGTCGACCATGAAAAATAGAAAAAAAAAACACATACAGTCACGGTTACAGAACTCCTAAAGAATTAACATTAGTATAAAAAAAAAACTATTCTCACCCCTTGCTGTGCCAGGTCTAAGGATATCTCCGCACATAGCGTGGTCTTTCCGCAGCCGGTGGGTCCAGTGAGCACGGTCAGCTCTCCGCGCCGGTGACCGCCCAACAGACGAGTCAGCGCGGGAAAACGACGCCATTTTATACCTCGTACCTGATAGAAACAATATTACGATAGGAGTTCGGGTTTTCGAAGTTGGAATCGTGTTTGTTGCAACTTCCGCTATGTGGTTTAGTTAGTATTTTTTGCCTACGAATAAATGATTATTTATTACTAGATTTTAGCCTATTTTGTCCCACTAGGTCAAAAGCCTCAGTCTCCCTTTTACACGCATCCATAAAATCAGTTCGATGCTAATTCAAGCCTGTCCTTTCATTATGATTTCAAATTCGTCCCGCCATATTCACCTTGGTCTGCCGCGATGTCACCAAAAGTCTATTAAAACCCTTGTTTCCAATTGATGTCAGTTTCACTTAACCTGTTAAGCCCCGCGCGACACCTATTCGGAGTCAAACAATAGAAAATCAATTGTGTCTCATTAGCTGTCCTTGACCAATTAAACCAATATCGACTTTATCCCAGTGTAAATTAAGTTGATTTCAGAATGAGTAATAGGTACTGCTGAAAATTCATAAAAATGTTTGAAGTTGTAACGCAAACTGAACTTTGTTGGGTATTTTTTTTTTCCAAGTACACGTTTGTGTACATGTTTTGATGGGTGGAAACTTAATCGAGAACGTGGCATAGCGTTCTATGGAAACCATTTGGTTGTATGTTAGCATCAAGTTTAGACGCAGTATTGATGTTATTTAAGATGAATTTATGACGTACCCTATCAACATTGGTGACTTCAAAGTAGACGTCGTCTCGTAGGGCTGCGAAGGTGGTGATGGAGCGATGTGCGGCGGGCTTCGCCTCAGACACCAGCGTCTTTAGCGATAGGTTCGCGTCCGCAGCCTCTGACGCGGTCACCAGGCCATCTGTAGGTCTAGGGGGGACACTATGTTTAGTTGTTTCATGATTTAAGAGATTACAATAGATCAATCAGTCATCATATTCATTATTTAGCCGACAGACGTTCCTCAAGCATTCGGTCCACCTTGTAGAGGGCCTACACACGCTGCACGTTCTGGTATAATGTCGTCACTCCAGGCTCATTTCTCTTGCATCTTAGTTCATCTTAAAAGAAAATAGGGACCCCTATTTTCTTTTATCAGTGTATCCAACATTTTAAAATTGATAAGATAAACATAATCTAAGTTACAAAAAAGGAGACCCTTAGGTCTTCCTTAGGTTTCCTTAGAAACACACAAGAAGACATAATGACACACGATTGTAGTCAGATTTTTGGTCTAAACTCAATTAAGATGCAAAGAAGGAGACCTAAGGAACCCATATTAAAGATATACCTGACAAATCGACATCTGTCTTCGCCTAGTTTCTCAGCGACGGCGCGCATGTTGTCCCAATCGCCCCACAAACATAGCTTTTGATACGCTTCGAGAGTGGGCAGTACAATGGGTGGTAGGCTGCAGTTACTCAGCCAGATCAGTGTTCCTAAAATTATTTAATAATTCCGTACTCTACAGGAACTCTACTTTTTTAAATTACTTACAATAATTTATTAATCTACACACCCCAGTACGACTGTACCAGTAATACTGTCAGTATTGATATTTGGCTTTAAAATTATATTTTATCATCTTTCCCCATCGTTCTCCCTTTTAGCACTAATTAGACTATAAGTGAAGTCAGGATGACACTAATATTCTGAAAGAGATCACTAAACTGTGCTATGGCAGTTTTGCAGGTATATTGAACTGTTTTAATAGCTAAGTTGACTCATTTTAAAAATGCAATGAATTAAATTCTAACAAAAATATTACATAGCCCTAAAATTGTGTCGGATAAGGCGGGAGGAAACGTCCGGGTGTCACCACTGTGTGGATCGCCCGGAGGACACGGTGGAGCATACGGTGGAGGTCTGCCCGGCTTGGGCAGAGCACCGCCGTGTTTTCGTGGAGGCGATCGGCGGCAGAGACCTCTCGCGTCCAGCCCTGGTTCAGGCCATGGTACGGAGCGAGAGGGCATGGGCAGCCGTCACCTCCTTCTGCGAAGCAGTAATGCTCGCGAAGGAGGAGGCGGGACGGTTGAGGGAAAGGCAAGTTTCGCGCCCTCTCGCCCCTAGCCGCCGCAGGAGACACCCAGGGCGTCGGGAATCCCGGGCGGATTTCCGGCCACCGTAGGCGCGGGCTTGCGGACGGTGAGCAACGGGTAGCTCACCGTCCGGTAAGGACCAGGCCCGGGTCGACGGCGCGTTGTATTCCACGCGCGCCTCAAAGAGATGTCGTCAGCACATAGTAGGGGTCCACTAGGGCCGATGCCTGCCGGGGTCGCGGGAAGGTACTTATGGGTTACCGAGGCCCCCGCAACACAGGCAACAAGAAGGAATACGGGTGGGTTTTAGTCAGTAAGAGTCTGACACACCCTCCCGCTCCGCCCAGAGCGGGAGAAGTTATTTGATGATTTCCCACCCAAAAAAAAAAAAAAGCCCTAAAATTTTGAAAGGAAATGTTTCCAAATATATTTACCAGGAATTTTTTGAGCAGCTAAATGTAAGACATCTTGTATGGTTGGTACAAGTATGGCTTGATCACTACGGCTAACCTTCGGCACTCTGCACGAGAACAGGCCTGCAGTATGCAGCCCGTGAGTTTCAGTCTCATCCTCTCTGCCTGCCTGTACTTTACGGTAACCAACCACTTTGTCTAGAGAGTTTTTTAAAGGGAAGTATAATACTGTGTGGTCAGGTGAGACTCTTACGTCTGATAATATTTTGTTGGCTTCTGGATGAAACTGTAAATAAAGAAAAAAAGATGAATTAAAAGAAAACGATGAAAAAGAATTCATTACCATCAAATTTAGGTAGGCTTTTCATTTGTATACTAGCTGCACCGCGCGGTTTCCCCCGCAAGTCTCGATTCCGTGGGAATATCGGGATAAAAGTATCCTATGCTCTAATCCAGGTCATGGTCTACCCATGTGCCAGATTTCATCCAAATCCGTTCAGCCGTTTTAGCATGAAAACGTAACAAACAAACTCACTTTCCCATTTATATTATTAGTAAGGACAGGATACTTTTATTTTCTTATGTTTGGAATATTATTGAATGTTCATTTGCATTCCTTAAGATTAGATAGTATAAAAGTAGGTGAGTAGATAGTGCAGTGTGTATGAATAATCTTTTGTTTAAATCAACCAACAAAGATTGAAATATAGTTCATTAGCACACTAGATTATTATTATATTTCATGAATAATAGCTAAAATACTTACAGGAAATTCAAATAACCTAAATAAATCTAATAGTTGTGTCTCATTCAGTTGTGTGAATGATGTTGTGTCTGTAACTATTGTTTGCCAATCTTTCTGAAATTCTTCAGATTGCTTTTGACATTTTTCAATGAAGTCTTTAATGGTTGCTTCAACTTTAGCTTTTTTCACTAGTCTTTCTAATATATTCCAATCCCCGTGCACATTGCACTTGGGACAATGAAAGTATCCTGAAATACAAAAAGTGGTGTTAAGTATTTTTTGGTTTCATCAGTTACATGCCCTATGGAAAAGATCTTTTCGTTTCTTAATTCTTTGCCCATTAAGAACGTTAAATTTATAGATCAGCACAAAGCTATATATTTTAACAAAAACATAAAATCTGATATCAGTTGATCAGGAAGAAAGGCTGAATCTAATAATTTTATTTAAGAACAATAACAAAGTTTGCTAAATATTTATTTATACTTCTCGCACACAATAAGGTACAAAGGTGATCTTAATGCCTTAGGCATTCTCTACCAGTCAACCAAGGGTTGCATCTCAGAGCAGATGCTCTGAGATAATGCACTGATGGCAGATGCTCTGAGGAAATAATAATAATAAAAAATATTATTAATATAAGTGTGCAGCGCATGAGATGGACACGATCCATTAATGAGGTCGTCATGCGCTCATACTATGGGGCTACAGAGGGGGGAAACAATCTGACCGCGTACCGTGTTCGGATGCTCTCTCTTTTTCAGGTGTTTGAGCCAGCTGTCAACGTTTCGGCACAACGACTGTCGGATCCGGTGCGAGTTATCCAACGTAATCATAATTATGTTAGATGACACTGTACTTGTTCGCCTACGAAGTGAGATGCAGAGTAGCCATGTCATCGCCAGTCGCAGACTGTTGTAGTTTCACCTCAGTTAAATATAAATCATGCTGACGAGGGAAGTAATGACAGGGCTACAAACGTAAGTACCCAGTGCAATGAGGAATTGAGGAGTGCTTTGGAGGATGCGATTCGAGAATATCGGTTCATGTCATCCGAACGCTTACCTCGTTTGCCCATGCAAATGAACAATAGGGCGCTGGTAGCGGTTCTGGATTCGCAGTTGTCAAACTATTTTGATGACTGCGAAGACCTCACTGATACTCATTCGATCCTGTACTGCGCGGCTGTAGCGGTATGTTATGTAGCTCACGTAAAATTTGCTAATGACTCTAGAGCTACACGACCGAAACCAACCGTACCAGCTTGGCAGTGCAGAATTGAACGCCGTATTGTCGGGGCCAGAGCGCTCATCGGCAAACTAATCTGCTTCAGGGAGGGCAATACTCGCCCTGAATGATGCGCTTTGTGAGGCGGGCGTTCTCAGGGACTGATATCAGCCCTCAGGAGTTCAGGACTATATGTCCCGTGTCACAGAGCGCATCGACTTCCTGAAGCAGAAAGTGTATGCATGGTCGAACCGTATTCGTAGGTATAAGCGGCGAGTAGAGCGATACACTCAGAATTGCACCTTCCAGAGCGATGAAAGGTGTGTTTATAGGGGTTGGGAGCGACCGGATCAAGGTGTGACTGACACGCGCCTGCCGGATGATGGTGCCATGTGTTCTTTCTGGCGCAGTATCTGGTCGGTCACACCGAAGGTGATTGGGCTCGAGAAGTCGAGCGAGCCTGCGATCCAATACCAAAAATGGGTGCTATTACCATCAGCCCCCAAGATGTGGCTCGTGCAGTCCGTCCGTTACCTAACTGGAAGTCCCCAGGACCGGACGGGCTGCACAACTTCTGGCTCAAATGGTTTTTAAGGTCCCACGATCACTTGGCGACTCAGTACCAGACTGTTTTGGAGTCTGGTTCGCTACCCCAATTCCTAACGACAGGAGTTACCCACCTCTCCATAAATCACTTAGCACCGGGGAACCCAAAAATTATAGACCGATCACGTGTTTACCGACGGTCTATAAAGTTCTTACATCCATTTTGAGAGCTAAAATAAACAAACATATAGACACCAACGCCATCATGTCTTCCTCTCAAAATGGATGTAGGAACGGGTCCCGCGGTATTAAGGAGCTACTCCTCATTGATATAGCCATTAGCCAACATATTCATCGTTCCCGACAGGATTCTATGACTCGGTGCCACATACATAGCTCATGAGGGTGTTGGAGTTGTATAAAGTAGATGCAACTCTGCGCACCTTCCTGATGTCGTGTATGGGGCAATGGAGGACGGTCCTTCGCTATCCAGGATGTCGAAATATCCAGGGGAATAGCGAGCCGATAAGGATCGAGCGAGCCATATTTCAAGGATAGTTTGAGCCCGCTTTGGTTCTGCTTAGCCTTGAATCCTCTAAGCACACTGCTGGAGTATTCAGGTCTAGGCTATCGGTTGAGGAGAGGAGGTCGGGTTATATCTCACCCCCTCTACATGGATGACCTAAAACTCTTTGCCTTCAATAATTTGCAACTGATGGAGCTACTGAAAATAACTGAAACATTCAGTAGCGCCATTAGGATGGAAATTGGAGTGGATAAATGTACGGTCATGCATCTAAAGCGAGGGGAGATTATGGAATCCGTCGGAACCCAACCGCATCCGAAACCTATAAGTATTTGGGTATGTCGGAAGCGTTGGGCATCAGTGTTACTGACATGAAGCAATCGTTGTAGGAGCGCTTTTTTGGCCGCCTGAAGAAAGTATTTAATAGTCTTCTATCAGGCGGACACAAGGTGCCTTCAACGGTTGGGTCATGCCGGTTTTGATGTACTCTTTCAGCATACTCAAATTGACTCAGACCGAACTCGACGCCCTAGATAGGAGGGTCCGTATGCTGCTGACTGCATATCGAATGCATCATCCACGGCCATCGGTAATCAGACTGTATATCCCGCGAAAGTGTGGAGGTCGAGGTTTTTTAAAATGTCTCAAAAATTTAAGGACGGTCTCCTAAGACCGTTTTCCTGTAGCTACAACGGTTAAGATCGCTGCCCTTATTGCCCCATCTCAAAAATCCACCCTGTATAATATATATATATATATATACAAATTCAAGGAAAAGAGGAACATAATTGAGATGACTACGCTATTTGTTTCGAAAATAACTGCAATTTCCGCATATTTTCTGTTTTGAAAATATGCTAATGTTTCCTGAAAATCATTTAAATAATTTGGTGCTCTCGAACTTTTAGGCCATCCACCTTACTCTGTAGCTGTACAGCTGTACTGGAAGATTGTGAGACTTCATTTAAATTAAGAGTTATTTCGCAGCCGGGTAATATTTCAAGGTTATGTTTACAATATTTTTATGTTACTAACCTGTCGTTTTGTTCACATATAATTTACTCTCTACACATTTCTGGTCTCCAGAGCATATGGAACACTTTGTAGTAAGTGCCGTGAAGCCGTCCTGTACAGCTAGGCCTTTTTGTCGTAATAACTTTCTAATATCAGTGGTTGTTATCTTCGGTATATCATTTAGGCCTACATTATGTATTTTCCTATGATTACACCCACAACTGTGCCCATTTATGAAAGATTTTATGGCACTATGTCTAGAATTTTTAATAAAATTGAGCATTTTATCAAAATGTCTGTAAAATTACTGCGTTTTTATCATAACATAACCTAAACTAAAAACGAGTTTTCGACAGCTGACAGATAAACAAAACAAAATAACGCTACGTACTACGCATAAATGCGCTGCAGTGTCCGCAGCATTCAGCATCTTCAGCGTCTCGTTATTTTTCAGATGTGAAGCAGGTTTTATTCTTTTCAGGTATTTACTAATTCGGTGCGCATTATTTAAATCGTATCGGTGCGTAAATATAATATTTCTCCTAAAAATTCTAACACCCCTTCAACCCCTATAAAATGAAAATGTATGATCGTGATCCTTCGATCAATGTTCTAGTCTTAATTATATATATATATTTCGATGTATCGCTGTTACTTCGTTTACGCTTAGGGTTCTATCTGACTTTTTTCTTTTTGCACGGCTTCTAAGGGTAGTACCATGATGTTAAATAGCCGAATTGGGTTATCAAATGTAAAAATAATTGTTCAAATCCGATTGGTAGGTAGTTCCTGAGATTAGCGCGTTCAAATAAACAAACACTTCAGCTTTATTATAATTAGTATAAAATACGGATCAAAGTGGACTCTAGAAGTAGACAGCATTCAACAAGTTTCAGAAGTGAGTACATATTTGCACAGTGCATTATGCAATACGAATGAAATATTTTTCATTTCCATGATTTTAAATATTTCGAAATTCTGGATCATGATGTCTGTTGCCGAGTGTAATTATCGAAGTAAGGGTTTTTTCCAATAAATAAAACAGTAATCTTCTAAATTCTCCTTATAATAAACATAAATGTCAAACTATTTACAATTAACTTAAAACTAGTGGTTGTGAGTTCGTCTAATTGTACTAGAGAATATAATAAAATAGATACATCCAAATTGTTTTGTTAGGTACTTTTACAAAAATTTTATGATCTCGGGATAATAGTTCAAAAGCCGATTCTTGATGAAAGCCTCGTATTCATGGTAAATAAAAGTTGCACAACGGCAACATATTGCACATACACTGTATCAACTGTATGCAGTGTTGCCATTAACTTATTGCTTCTAGCAACACAAAAATGTATTACTGTGACAATGTTTCGCAGTATCCTTTTAACATTGTACACGAGGCTCAAGTCTAGAACTGCAAAATTAATATTGACGACAACAGGCACAAAACAAACTAAAGAACTCACAAAATAAGATCTGTCTACTAATAAAAAATAAATACAATTGTAATTTTCCTACCATTTGATTATTATAATGCGTGGATCAAATTACGCACTAAAATATGCAGTAAAATCAAATTAACTGTGTTGATAAAATATATTGAATTTGTCATCACTCTCATGTGTTTGTCTATGAAAATAGGTACTTTTTTATGTTAGAGCAACATCATAGAATTCTCAAAACAATGCATTTCCACACTGAATAAAATGTAAAAATATATATTTTTGACGATTTCACTTTCATCAATCTTTATCAAGTTTCGGTATAACCTTATTTCAAACATTCCGATGTTCGAATGCTCGCTGAGAAAACTATGATGTAGTTCTAGTGTTATTAACACCCATATTTCTGAAAACCTGTTCTTAAGACGCTGACAACACCTAAACCACGGTCACTGTCAGATTGCATAGAAAAGAAAGAGAAGCGCGATGACACAACGCTTGTAATTTATTGCAAAATATGAAGCAATTATCTATTTACTCAAAATTGAGTTGAGTAATCGAAAATAAAAAACAACCAAGTTCTGCATTCAAATAAGACGTTCTTGTTATTTATTAAATACGTAACGTATGTTGATATTTAATACAGATATTTTGGATTAGAACTCAAGGTACGAGGTTAGTTTAACGTTAGTTTGTATCGAGATTTTTTTCAAAACGTGTTTTGGTAACAACCAAGTTTTGGGAAATATATTCAAAATTAACATATATTTCATCCGCTATCACAAACTATACAGATTTGGTAATTTTTTTTTCTTAAGAGAAGCCAAATTTGGTCAATTGGGTCTTGTCAGCGCTTTAATCTGTTTTAGAAAGTTATTCGATTGGGCGATGTTCTTCCAGACAGCCAATCAAAGCAGCTTACATGAAATTTGATATCAATTATCTGATCAGAGACTTGATCTGCCTTTCAGAAACTGGGTGTTAGCCTTACAATATTCTTAAATAAGTAGCCGTTTATCGTGTTTGGACGGCATATCACATTTTAATGGTGTTATATCGGATTTAGCAGTCGTGTCTGCATTGACTGAGATTATCTTACAAAATAATAATAATCGTTTAATGGGAAATAGATGGAAGTTCGAAAGGGTTTCCGAGGCCCCTGGCAACACAGGCAAAGGAAGGAATACGGGTGGGTTTTAGTCAGTAAGAGTCTGACACACCCTCCCGCTCCACCCAGAGCGGGAGAAGATATTTGATAATTTCCCAACCAAAAAAAAAAGACCTAGTTTGAATTATAAGTCATAAATATCGAGAAGTACTATGCCAAAGAGATATTAGTGAATACCGTTCCGATTGAGACTGAAAAGAGAAGATAAGAGAACATACAAAAATCAAAATAATCATTAGAAATATTGTGCACCTCGATAAATGAAAACACGACTGAAAAGTATCTTTTTGTTTTTGGTCCATTATTGAGGCATCCTTCGCAACTAGCGTAGGCGTTTGTCGAAAGTATGTGGTATGCAAAAGCGACGGTAATGTCGCGTCAACTCATATCTTGAGTTTTTTGACGTCACGTTGACGACGCGTAGACGCTGCGCGTATATCGCGTAGACGGTAATACCCAAACACGACACTGTGCTAGGGTCGCGATTATGTTCAATGAACGCCTTCGCTCGGTGCGAAGACTCTTATTCGTAATATGACGATAGTGTCGGGAGTAAGCCGGCAGGATGTCGACGACTTGTCAACAATATTGAAGGTTTTATGAAGGCTTTAATTATTGTTTACTTCTAATATGGCGGCTGGTACTGTTGCCTCTGTAGATGCTGCACAAGCGGTCCCTGTTGTTGTTGTTGCTGCATGGCCAGCATCTGTTGTCGCATGCGTTGTTGGTTCATCTGTTGTTGGTATTGTGAGTTCTGCTGGTTTTGCATGCCGCGAGGGTATGGGGGTGCGGGGCCGCCCATGCCGCCCATTGTGACGTTTGGTGCTTGCTGTAAGAAGAAAGTTTTTGTGACGATAGTCATTAAGATTTGGGATTGTAGATAAAAAGCGAGTTTTCTTAGTTAATTAGAATCACTGTTGTATTCCTGTCGGGCGATACTATTATTGAAAATAAAACCTAAATACGTAATGAGTAAAGTCGATTTTCTTTTGCCATGTTAAGTCAACGGGACATCAGTAACCATAAATAATTATTTTCTGTACTAACCTGCATGTACGGTGGTCGCGCAGCGTTTTGTCTCTGCTGCGCTAGATACGCTTCTTGGCTTGCGCGACTACCCATCATGTTCTAAAAAGACACGAATATATTAAAACCTTTGTAACATCACAGTAAAATAAATAAATTCCGATTTATTTATCGTTACGTATCCAATAGTACAACTGTAATCATGAATATATATGGGTAAAGGAGCCTATGAGAGAAGGAGAGCCAGACGGGCGCGGCACGACAGCGCGACGCGACTCAAGCAGAACAATTTCTATGAAAACTTCATGGAAATTGTTCTACCAGAATAGCGTCGCACCGTCACGATGCGCCTATCTGCAGAAGCCTTAAGAGCGTGTGCACTCGGTGCGCTGCGGCCCCGCCCGCAAAGATTTCACCACATTGGCGGTCACCCGGTCGTTGCGGCGCCGATGTCGTCACGTTGTTACGCCGCAGCGGCGCCGCACCGGAAAGGTATCGCGCTTTCTTCTGCAGCACAAACAACTAAGCGGTGCAGCTCCGGCGTCACAACGTGCACTCCTCATCCGCCTCGCCTCGCGGATTGCAAGTCCAGTGTACGTGCAGTGCGACGCCGGAACGCACCGAGTGGCATACCACGGATATTCGTATGTAGGAAACCGCAGCGACACTGTTCCGGCGCCACACCGTCGCCCCAAAGCATCGTGTGCACAGGCTCTTAGTCTCACGAAAGTAATGATATACTAAATACCTGTTGGAATGTCTGTTGTCCAGGGAACCCTCCCATGGAGTTACCACCCTGGGGTCCCATAGAAGCGGCTTGGCTGTTCATGGCCGACATACCACCACCTTGCCCCATCTGGGCCATCTGTCCCATAGGCTGGCCCATCTGTCCCATGCCCTGGCTCATCTGTCCCATTGACTGCGGCATCTGAGACGGCTGACCGACGCCCTGGTTCATTTGGCTTACGTTCTGACCGATGGAGTTGACGCCTTGGCTCATCGGGTTCACTTGTTGGCCCATTTGGTTTACACTTTGGCCCATTCCCTGGAAGATGGACATGAATTATTTGTTAACTAGACGTGGCGACATAACATAGAGCTAGGAGTGCGACTGAAGAGAAGGCATGAACAACTTAGTAAATGTTATCTTTCAGTTTTTTTTTTTAATGTAAACGTATGAGAACTTTACGAGGTCGTCGGGAATACTATCGAGGTGGTTCATATGGTAAAGACTTGTTCTAGCAAAAACACGACACGTCCAAGAAGAAAGTGTGAGATTAGTCATTTTAATAATTATAACCCGGGCCATTAAAGAAACTTATTCAAAATGGCGCCCAAACAATGGAGCTTATTATGCTCTTTCACTCGCACAGCATAATGTAAGAGTAAACAACGATGGTTAGGAACTTTGGAGCGCTATTTTTAATCCGTTTCTTTAATGGCACAGGTTTGTACGTTATCTGCCTGTAACATATCCCTTTGCCACAAAAATAAAACAACCGTACCTGGGTCATCATCTGCTGCTGGCCGCCCTGCATCATCTGCTGCCCATAGCCTCCATACCCCTGCTGCATGCCAGCGTACTGTCCTCCAAACATCTGCCCGCCCATGCCGCCCATCTGACCACCAGCCATCTGTCCTGCACCCATCTGCCCAGCGCCCATCTGACTGGCTGCCATTTGACCGCCGCCCATCTGACCGGGCATTTGTACTCCGCCCATTTGTCCCATCGGGCCCATGCCACCCATCCCACCCATGGGGTTCATTTGTCTGAGTATTTATCATAGGAATTAATGTATAAGTAGCTGTAAAGTCTCAATTAAGTTAAGAGTCGTTTGAAAATTCGGGGACTATTAAATAACAATAAGGTTCATGATCATCATATTGCCACCAACCCGCACTGGGCCCGCGTGGTGGATTACGCCCCACTCAGGCACGGGTATATTATGTATGGCTCCTTCAGTTTATGAAGAACTGGACCGTCGCCAAACGGACGGACGCATACAATGAAGAAGTCATGATTCTCCGAGTAGTAGCCCAACTACCAGCACTGGGCCCGCGTTAAAGAAATTGATTTATCAATAAATACTACCCATTTGAAGTAAACTTTTCATACTAAAACAATAAAAACAGAAAAAAATAGAATAAATCTATGAAAATATATCGAAATTCAAATCATACGCACCCTGTGTATGATTTGAATTTCGATATTTTTTCATCGATTTATTCTTTTTTTTTTTCTGTTTTTATTGTTTTAGTATGAAAAGTTTACTTCAAATGGGTAGTATTTATTGATAAATCAATTTCTTTACAAGTTGAAGAAAAAAAAAAAATTGACTATGCCATAGGCTTCTACTCCGTTCACCTACTATACCCTATTTTTTTGAGACGATAAAAAAAATCAGCCGGTATAGATAACCTGCAGCTCAGAACCGCTTTCATCGGCACGCAAGAGCTCTTACCGCTGCCTATGATCAGAGTCTCAAGGGACTATTCGCGCAGAGGTCAGCCAAGACCAGAAAAAAAGCCAAGAATGTAGACTTTTTGATAAGTTTCTGGTCTTGAGTTAGCATGCGAAAATAAAAGGCGCGCTACTTACGCGGACTGCATAGCGCCCATCTGGTTGGGCTGCATCTGTCGCATGGTCTGCCGCGGGAACGGCGCGCGCGTGTGCGGCGCGCCCGGGTAGCCACCGCTTTGCTGAATTATTTTTATTTAACAATTTATGTACGGGGCCATTCAAGTATTACGTCACTAGAATTTTAGTATTTTTTAACCCCCCTTGTCAAAAGAAAGCAAAGCTCTTACCTATGCTTACGTAAAAATTGGTACATATATATTTTTTAAAGCTGTTCAGGTTTCTTTATTATATTCATGACTCTAGAAATAAAGAATGTATAGACTATAAAGGAATTTAATGCCCATTTAGGTAATTTGGGTATTTTTAATCGAATAGTATTTTGTATTATTTATGCCCGTTTTCAATAACACTAGGCGACTCTTAAATAGTACCTCGCTGTTGGATTTAGTAACGCTGGGCTCAGCGCCGAAAGTTGTAAATCCAACAGTGTGCTTTTATTTAAGGCGCTGACAAGACCCAATTGACCAAAATAGGCTTCTCTTAAGAAAAAAAAATGCTAAATCTGTATAGTTTGTGGTAGCGGAAAAAATATATGTTAATTTTGAACATATTTCACAGAACTTGGTTGTTACCAAAACACGTTTTGAAAAAAAAATCTCGATACAAACTAACCTCTTACCTTGAGTTCTAATCTAAAATATCTGTATTAAATATCAACATACGTTACGAATTTAATGAATAACAAGTACGTCTTATTTGAATGCAGAACTTGGTTGTTTAATATTTTCGATTACTCAACTCAATTTTGAGTAAATAGCTAATTGCTTCATATTTTGCAATAAATCTCAAGCGTTTTGTCATCGCGCTTCTCTTTCTTTTCTATGCAATCTGACAGGGACCGCGGTTTAGGTACTGTCGGCGTCTTAAGCATGCTTTTTAGGCTGGATAACCAGTATAGGGAGTATAACAATACATACATTGACCTGCATCTGCGTCATCTGGTTGAAGGGCACTCGTTGTCGCAGCATGTTGCTGAGCGCCTGCTTCGACTGGTTGTTGGACGGCGGAGCCGCGGCCACGCTGCGTGGACTTACGCCGGCTGCGCATACACAGATATGTGTTATACTGGCACTTTACTTGGCGTATTTGTTCAAATATTCGAGTTATTTGGTCAGTGCAAAATATATCGTATTTCTATTGAAATAAAATTTATTTTAGATTTGAAAATGAACATCACTGAATTTGATAAGCCATCGCGAAGAGTTGTAGAGGCACCACATTTTGATCAATAGAGACACACGGATCATTCACGACTACAATGGTCAGCCACAGTCATGTTTCATACATTAAGCGAGTAGCCCTAGCCACCACAAACAACGTTTTCGATCGCTTAAAGGCACTATCTAGCGCCACTACTGAGCATTTAAAAATGGACTTTAAGCTGTGTGGCAGAGAGCATATTTCCTCACAACAGAGGGTACTCACCGGGCGGGTTGTAGTAGTTCTGTCCGGGCGGCGGGAACCACTGCTGCTGCTGCTGCATGAACTGTGGCTGCTGGGCCGGCTGCGGCGCCATGCCGCCCGCGCCCACTGCGCCCGGCGTAGGGACGCCATTCGTCTGTACGAGCGGAGGGAATTAGGTCAGTATGGTACAGCGGAGGGCAGTTCCATACAACGAGCGATATCAGGCTCACGTACACATAGACATACAGCAACCTCGGTTGAATGCCAGTCGCTAGTGCACTTGCACTCGCTGTACTATCGCGGGCATCGAAATTGGACCACCGTAAGGACTATTCTTGCTTGCAGCGCTCGGCCGATATAGTAACACTTACCTACGCTCATAGACCAATAGCATCGCGGTATCAGATTTTTGCTGAGCCCCATAAAAATAAAAAAAGACGTAAAAAACGGGTAAAGGGTCGTCAGACATCTGTGATCATTGTAACAAAGCCTGAGATAATAATTTTAACAAAATAAATTATTTTTTATTGGTCGACGCAAAAAGGGACGGTAAACAGATGTGGACATCGTGAGCACGGGATTTTGTTTTAAAAGGGGTCCGATTTGGTCACCGTCAGAATCGCCGGTCAACAGTTGTATTTAGCTTTGAAATTGTGCCTAAAAATTACTTATCAATTGCTTATATTTGCTTACCAGAATGAGAGAATTGCTTATTTCCTTAGTTAAAAGAATTACAACATTTAAGATTGACCGATCATTCTGATGTCAGAATGGCTGGTCAATCTCTGTAGAGTAGTAACTATGTGGCATTATTGAAATTTTGATGGGCCAAAGATTGCTTATTAGTTGCTTATTTCACAATTTACAAGCCTAGACCCTGTTATTCTTTCTATATTAGTTTTTAAGACGCTGACAACACCTAAACCGCGGTCACTGTCTGTTTGCATAGAAAAGAAAGAGAAGCACGCAACGCTTGTAATTTATTGCAAAATATGAAGCAATTATCTATTTACTCAAAATTGAGTTGAGTAATCGAAAATAAAAATCAACCAAGTTCTGCATTCAAATAAGACGCTCTTGTTATTGATTAAATACGTAACGTATGTTGATATTTAATACAGATATTTTGGATTAGAACTCAAGGTAAGAGGTTAGTTTAACGTTAGTTTGTATCGAGATTTTTCTTTCAAAACGTGTTTTGGTAACAACCAAGTTCTGGGAAATATGTTCAAAATTAACATATATTTTTTCCGCTACCACAAACTATACAGATTTGCCAATTTTTTTTCTTAAGAGAAGCCTATTTTAGTCAATTGGGTCTTGTCAGCGCCATAACCAAAAGTTTAAAAGCCCCTGAGCCTGTTAAAAGTATGGGAGCAACATTGAATTTGCTCTCATACTTTTAACAAAGACTTGTGTTTACATATCAAAATGAAATGATTTTATTTCTGTAAGTAGGTTTATACAAACACTTTTACACGTCAATCATATTTAGAAAAAAACTAGATGAGCTCGGCGTTTCTATATATATAAAGTAGGCGGCGGCAGTATGATATACATAGTTAATAAATACATCCATGATTAAAAATAATATAGAAACTTGGCACTATTTGGTTATTACAGAAAATAAAGATAAGAGTGCTTTTTGACATACAAACGCAATTTTCAACATACGTCACTTTGCTCACATATATTTAACAGGCGCAGGGGCTTTTAAACTCTTGGCTAGTTAAAGAAATAATAACAGGGTCTAGGCTTATAAATTGTTCATAAGCAATTAATAAGCAATCTTTGGCCCACGAAAATTTAAATGATTCCACATGGTTACTACTCTACAGGGATTGACTAGCCATTCTGACATCAGAATGGTCGGTCAATCTTAAATGTTGCGATTCTTTTAACATAGGAAATAAGCAATTCTCTCATCATAGTAAGCAAATATAAGCAACTGATAAGTAATTTTTAGGCACAATTTCAAAGCTAAATACAACTGTTGACCGGCGATTCTGACGTTGACCCGATTTGGATGCCCTTGATGGTACGTAAAGCCTGACTATGTATGCGCGCGTTTGCGCTGGTTGTGTGGAGCTGACTGTTTGTATATTTGTTACTACATCAAGCGAAAACGGCTGAACGGATTCAATGAAATTTGGCACACAGCTAGTTTATAACCTGCACTAACACATTTTATCCCGGTAGTAAGTTTCCGTGGGATAATTCTCGACATCCACGCGGGCGAAGCCACTGACCCAAGGGGCATCGGGCAGTCGAGACGTGAAAGTATATGCTAATCAGGGATTCTACTCTCTAAGTCTGTCAACGAAGATCCATGAAAACAAGTGTCAAATTCAATTTTTCGGACGGGCAAATACACATCGGGAGTAGGGATAACTGGCAAATCGTGATCGTTAATCTTATGTCCGTAAGTGATACGGAATAGGAAACGCCCGTGACTTTGGCCGAAACTACGGATGTCTTGTTTAGAGAGTAGGTCCTCAGAGTAGTTTGCGTCTTTGCGTAAACGAGATGTGTATTTCAAATACCAACCGATTTGTCTACATTTACGTTAAGAGTTCACGTCGCATATATTCATATACGTTCGTTAAGTAATCATACAGGAACGGTTTATGAAATTGTAGTTTACTTAAATAAATAAATAAATAGTTAAGATAGTTACTGGTGTGGTCGGCTTAGATTTCTTGATATTCTTGCATGGAGCGTTTCGTGATCTTGTTTTCCCGGCGCCGGTCGGGCTTGAATCCAAACTTCCATTGTCCTGAACAAAATATTCATAGTACAATTTCTGTCTAATGATGTTCCCATTTCCTACCATAACATTATCTTGCGTTTCGGAAATGGGTTAAAATAAATAAAGTAATGCATTTTGTCTGCGGCGGCTTACAGAGATTTCTAAGATGCGACCTGCAAGGTGCATCAGAAGGACGGGCGGGGGTTTATTGACTAACCTGTTTACTGTCGTTAGTCTCAAGATCTTCAGGCGGCAGTGGCAGCGGTTCTAGATAGTAACTCAGCGGCTTTACTAGACTGTGTGTGTGGTATTTCAATAGTCTGGAACAAAATATTCATGTGATATCATTTGTGAGGTAGCCCGGCCTATAAACGCTTTAGACAGTTAGGTGACGTTTTTTAATCGATTCGAAGACCTTCGAACCTTCGTGCTTCGCTTCAAAACTTGGTCAATCAATTTCAAATAATTGTTCAGAGACGTGGACGTTTCATGAAAGATTCGTGTTTTCACCGGCTTTTGAGACATTTGAGATTATAAGGTTAACGCTTGAGGCAGGCCTATGTCCAGCAGTAGACGTCTTTTGGCTGAAATGATGATGATAATATATGTACGATGTATGTTTGTACCTGTGAGCATTTTCATAAGTGAGTGGTTTCCTCTCAATCTTCGTAGCGGCGAACCAGGCCCAGGATAGCGGCGCCGGGTTGCGCCCTCCCTCAACTAGTTCCCAGCTCGTCACGCGCTGCTTGTCTGTGAGCCGGAGACCCTGTGGACAACGACCACTGAGTCAGTACACATTGTAACAGGTCCTAAAAAAATGTATCACTATAGGATATCTGTTTACTATGCGGTATCCAACCGGACACTCATTTAGCATCATCATCATCATCTGTCTAGCCTTTTCCCAACTATGTTGGGGTCAGCTTCCAGTCTATCCGGATGCAGCTGAATACCAGTATTTTACAAGGAGCGACTGCCTATCTGACATCCACAACCCAGTTACTGGGTAATACGATACCCCTTGGTAAGTCTGGTTGTCAGACTCGGGCTTCTGAAGACCCGTAACAACTGTCAAAGTTCCAAGAATGACCCCGACCAACGGCTTAACGTGCTTTCCGTGGCACGGAGGGGTCTGGGTATGTAAATATGGTCACCCATCTACGGACCAACCGCGTCAAGCGTAGCTTAACCTGATCGATTGACCCGTGCGGCTGTTATTACTTAGCCACAAGCCCCTCGGGCACTCATTTAGCAAACACAGCAAATACACCCAAAACTCGCCACTGCGCCCACGCAACAATAAGTACAATGTGACAAACGCAACAGACTTGAACCACAGAAACAATCACAGTTATTGAGAAAACAAAACTGTAGAAACCTATCAATATTCATATTTATTATTTTTTATACATATATAAACTCACCGGGAGGAGGGCGTGAGTTACTCACGCCCTCCTCCCATGGGATAGGCAGAAACTACAGACCACCACCTGCTCCAATTGCAGGTGGTAGGAACATAATGAGAAATAATAGATGTATGTCGAGACATACATCTATTATTTCTCATTATGTCCATGCGTCATGCTCGTGAACGGGCGCCGTCAGAAGGGACTGGTCATTTCTTAGTTGCCACGGCTTATTTTAATTTATTTAACTTTTCAATTGTTTTTTGTTTATCTATCTCTTGTCTTATTACGGACGCTTTTAATTTGCACGTCTTTCTACATTGTTCTCACATGTATAATTTGGACATGAATGATGTAAACCAATATTTTTTGTAACAATATTTTAATTTAAAAGAGTGTCCGTGGAGTTTCTTGCCCATATTTCTCCACAGGAACCTACTACGCTTTGAAATGGGCAACTAGCTTCATCTTTCTGACTGACCGACCCTTTGACAATTCAAAACTGCCTGTATTTGGTTTATTTGAAATAAATGCTTTGAGTTTGAGTTTTCATTTAAATCTACTGCAATTATGGACCGGACTACAACCTAAAACTAACAAAAATGAAATTTGTGTGGGTGTTTCTGCGTTGCAAGTCGTTTGCGCAAGTGCAAAAATATTCTTGTACAACATTCTTCTGTAAACCAAAATGTTACAAAGATGACGTAATGTAATGACGACTTACCTGTTTCTTATCACTATCGAATCCAGTGATCTTGTTCCCTTTTTGGTCGACGAGACATCCGATGGGTTCGCAGGCGATGACCTGAAGAACATTGATATTTACAGCACACGAATAAGACAAACGAGTATGGATATGATCAATGTAAGGATTAGTTCTCCAAGATAAGCTACAAATGAGTAAATGGATACCCTCGGTTCCTGAAAAGCTATTGGATTAAATCTGTAGTCTGATTAAATCTCGAAACTAATGATTTGACTGGCTCAACCAATCATAAAATGAATGTGAGATTATGGAGTGTGTCAGATAATTCTTGTGTTGATCAGCCTTTCGGAAACTGAGAGTTAGTTTAGAAAACTTTTACTACTATTAAAACGTACACGAATGAATGAATATTCACAAAAAATCCAAGTCGATGAAAGCTAAAATCACACGTTGTACACGAGTACAATACGTGAAATCACGTCATAGACCTTTGTTAACTTTATAACTTGAGCATTCTTTCGTAGATATTCAGAAACAAAAAATGAGACAGTTATATGCAAACTACTTACTTCAATAATAGTATTTTTGGACAACGGCAGCAGTTGCCTGACACACTGCACAGATGGACCATGTCTTTCTCCGATCTCCTTCTTCAATTTCTTCATAAGGTTCTGGTAATGTTTCCGGTTGTTGTCGTCACCGCCATCAGCCAAGGTCGAGTGGATCAGAGTGGCAAGCATGTCGATCAGAGTGGAGAAGAGGTTGCTGCGACACAAACTATATTAATTTATTGTAGGTACACTGTCTGTGAGGCCATTTGTGTTGCCGGCGAATCTGTAGGAGGAAGTGCTAGAGACAATAATAGGGGTAGGAAATCAGGCTTGTCTTCTAGAAAGATGCTGAATTCATAAAATACTGGCAAGTTAGATCCTCCACACAGGTGCAAAGCGCTTGCAACTTGGGCCCCTCAATCTTTCTAGCAAGGGAGAAAAGGATGAGGGAAATTAGCCTCGTAAAACACCCCAGCTGCATTTCCCCGAAGGGTTTTGTAAACCCCACAAAATAAATATCAAATTAGGATCTATCCCTCACATGAGAGCGAATCTATTATGCATAAGAGATTTGTTATCACGTGTTTATCTGAAGGATGCACGTGATCACTCTCTTCAATACACGATATTTAAGGATCTTCGATTTAACAACAAATAATGAGTGATAATAGCTGCAGAGTTAGCAAGCTGAAGAAGCAGTGGGCCGGCCAATGGCGATGAAGGACCGGTGTCTACAAGTGGAGACCGCATATCGGCAAGTGTGGCGTGGAACGCCCTCCAGCTAAATGTGACGTCAAAAAGGCGACTAGGACTGCTTGCGTCCAAGCTGTCCCAGTCGCCTTTTTGAAGTGGTTTTCTAGAAGAAGTAAGGCGGAGAACCGGGTGTTGTGGTACAACTTGGGACAGGCATATGTCCAGTTGTGGAGTGTGGTTGAGTTGATTGAGAGATAGTAGTTGGTAAAACATTAGTAAGTACATAATTAATGATACTAGTACAATTGTCACCATAGTTACCTGTTATTGTACGCGTCGATCAGTTGATGCGCGACGAGCTGCGTGAGTAAAACTGCCCAATCAGCGGTGAGTTGGTAGGAGCGTCGGATGGCGTCAAACATGCCGCCAGCCAATGAGAAGCGCAGCAGTAGTGCGTCGGGCGCGGCGTCGTCTTGCCAGCTGTCTGCGCAAGCGGCTCGGTCGTGTTCCCGCGCGTGAGTGAGGTAGTGTTGGAGTTGTGCGTGGATCGAGCTTAGGAGGCTCTCCTGTTGGGTCAAAATGTTACATTACATTAAGGATTTCGAACCTTATTTCTTTTACATTATAGTCAATTTTTTTTACAAGCCGTGTGCAATAATGACGATCTTCCATACAAAAAAAAAAATAGGGGATGAAAGCCCTATTTTAGACCCGTTAGAAGATGAATTTTGAAAACATCTTCCTTACTGCTCACCTTCGTTATAAAAAGAACTCTTAAGCTGTGCGTTGTCTGTCAGTGAATTAATGTTTTTTAGGGTTCCACAAAAGGAAAAAACGGAACTCTTAATAGGGTCACTCGTGTGTCCGTCTGTTACAGCCGATTTGCTCCGAATCTACTGGATCCAAACACGGACGTTTAACGTAAATATATTAATTTTGAATATGAGGGTCACTTTTGGGGGCAAATTAGAAAAAAAAAGTTTTGCAAACGGTGCCGTGTGACATATCAAATGAAAGAGCTTGTTGTGAGGGTCTCAATTTCTTTTATAGTTTGAAAATAAAATTAAGATTTAAAGTTATTTAAGATATAGATATAAATTGACCATTGTCAAATAACATTTCTCATTTCTCAATATTGTGCGTACAAACTTACATTTGCAGTTGGAATGTATGGGAGAACATGTTTTTCAACTACTACTGTCAAGTTTGTTCTTGAGATAAATTATCTTGTATAAAAAAATGGTAGATAACATATTCATTGTACGGAACCCTCACCACGCGAGTTCAACTTGCACTTGTCCGGTCCTTTTAAATATAAAATAGTGTTTATTCGGGAAACAAACAGTTATATATATCTTAATAAACAGGTTGTAAAAAACAAAAAAGCATTAGTTTTTATTTAACGCGCAACTGTTTTCACGATATACCTTTTGATCGTCCTGATGCCTCAGACAGGTCAGTACCAGCGACAGTAGCGGCTCGTTGGCGAGGCGCACGGAGCTGCCGCCGCCGCACGCGCAGCCGCCGCCGCAGCCGCCGCTACTGACGCCGCGCTTGCCGCCGCTGCCTCCACCTGACGAACTGATACACGTGGGTAGGACAGCTGAATCATTTATTGATTTTATTTAGGCAACCAACAGCGATACATATATATGTTACAGAGTATGTGTATTGTATGGCTAATAATAGGTTTCCCTGTATAACTAGGGCAAGTATAAAACATGCGAACGTACTACTAAGAAATATTACAATTCAAAAGGTGCAAATTTAGGTTTAGTTACATATCTTTATATGTTAAAATTTAAAAAATGATACATTATACCAATATTAGAACAAATCAAGCTACCGTCTACCGTCTGAGAGCAGAAAGTTAACATTATTTTAAATTAATTTAATACACAGGCAAGTAGTTTTTATTTATATGGACCGATTAAATCGGAGGCCATGGTTTAAAATGTCGACGACTACTCGTACAGCGACCTTTCAAAACCATAAGCCGGGGACAATACTCAATATCTTTATTGGTTTACCATAATATGTGTACTTTGGTGAACAATATTTTACGTGACGAGTGGGTTACGAGAACACGAAGAGTTTTCGGTGAAGCTGGCTTTCCATAAGAAAAATTTTCGTACTATTTCTAACAAGACTCACCCTTTATAACTAGGGCTCTGATGACTCTTGCAGTCTCTGTGCGAACTGCCACCACCACCACCGCCGCTAGAACAGTTGCCGCTACAGCCTGCGCCCCACCCGCTCTCTAAAATCTGACAATGATAGGAAACAAATATAAATCTTAGGTATAGTGTGTTTCAATTTATTTGTCTTATTTGGTAAATAGCTGACTACATTTTAATTTTGAGAAAATGTATGGGCTGGACGTGAACCCATAAATTTTGCCTCTACCAAAAATCGCTCAAAGCGCCTAAAGAAGTTTTCACTTTAAAAAACATTACAAAAACACGTACCGATCCTAAATCGCGAACGCAGTATACATTTTTTTTAACTGACTAACGTATTCCGACGACTACTACCGCCATTAAGTCGCACATGGTGTGTCAGAATACAGTATTAATCATAGTTTCGACCACGTTACTTCGGGCACACTTCCGTGGCAATCGAGGCTTACCTCGCACCGTAACGAGCAGAACCTCCGAACATCCCGAACCCGTTATTGAGCGAGTTATTACCGGGATAGAAAGAGAAAAAATGCGTAAGCGAGAACGAGGTGTAGATAGAATGAGATGTTGTTGAATTTCGTAGATTTGCAAATACATATTTTATTGTGTCGACTTGTTGACAGATAAATTAACTTTTATTTTGCGTTTGATTAGTTAGTTACTTTCTCTGCATCATTTTAAAATCTAAAGTAGGTATTACAGATGGAATGTGTTTTTGAGTTATTTGTGCAATACAGTGATACATTGTTGTTTACAATGGATAGAACAAGAAATGAGTACATACGAGGAAGTCTGAAAGTGGCACCGGTGACTGAAAAGTTGTGCGGAAATCGGTTGTCATGGTATGGCCATGTGATGCGGAGGAATGAGGAAAATGTCGTGAGGAAAGTCTTGAGTATGAATGTCGATGGCTATAAGAGTAGAGGAAGACCAAAGAAACGATGGATGGACTGTGTGAAAGATGATATGGCTAGAAAGGGGGTGACTACCGAGATGACAACTAATAGAGAAGTATGGAAGAAAGCGACATGTTGCGCCGACCCCAAATAAATTGGGAGAAGGGCAGGAGAATGATGATGACAGTGATACATTGTTTTGATTTACCTGAGTTTTAATAAAAGCTGTAGCTTCAACATGGTACGGACATTGTTTGTTGGTGTTGCTAGCTAATAATGTTGACGTGTTCTAGAATAGTGATAGACCGACCTGTCCCGCCTGCTTCAGCACTCGTCCCTGCACGGCGGCAGGTAGCTTGGCGACGAGTGGCGCGACGAGCCACACTGACTCCGACCACTTGCTCGTGCTAACCACGCCACGGTCCGTTCCGGTCCTGCAATAAACCAGGTCACCATTATTTGGTTATATACACACCATAGTTATTAATAATGCGAGAGGATACAATATGAACTTAAAAATCAGGGAAGGAAGACATTTCATATTTAACCAGTTAGTTTACAATATTAGTGGGTCTAAGGAACAGGAATTAAGACTTAGAAATAAACTTCAATCCAGATCAATAGACATTCCATCTGCGGTAATGTAATTTATTTTGGATGGCGCGTCAATAACTGTCGTTTAAACATTATGATACCTGACTGTCCCGTTGGTCTCGTGATCGTAAACGCGACTGCTGAGCGTGGGGTCCTCCGGGTTCGATTTCTAGGTCGGGCAAAGTGTTATTGGGTTTTTCCAGTAGGAATTTCTCAGTAACTGAGTTTGGAAGTTGGCGGTGTGATACCCCCGTGCCTCGGAAAGCACGTTAGTCGTTAAGCTGTTGGTCCTGCGCCTAATCTCTCTCCGGTCGTGTCGGATTGCCATCCCATCAGACTATGAGAGTGAGGGAAGATTGAGTGCACCTGTGTCCGCGCACACACTTGTGCACTATAATATCTCCTGGGTAGATCGCTAGTCTCCTTCTCCGACGACTATTATTATTATTATCTATTATTATAATACCAGAATTTAAACCAGAATTAAAAAAAAACTACTGTGTGAACTAGTGAATAGGGTATGGTTAAGAATAACATATTAAACGAGCACTTCGTTCGAGCTATCCGTTTGGACGAGCGTCGGTGAGCACTTTATCGCCTACCTGTCTTTATCAGGCGGCGGCGGCGCCGGCTGCTGGAACACGTTGATGACGGCGCGTGCCACGGTGTCAAGCCAAGCGCTCAACTCTGATGACCCGCTAGGAAACTGCTTGAACATTAGCTGCAAGTCCAGCCAGGACATACGCAGCGACCATTGTTCTAGATTCTGTTAATAAATATATGGTTTCGTAACTTTTATCCACATTGACTTATGGTTTAAGTTAGTGAAATTAAAGTATAAAGTTACCTCTAAAAGTCGTGTGATCATTGTCTTCTGATCAAGATCTGGGTGAGTGTGACTCGCTGACTCGGGATAGCAGATCATATGTAGTAATCTGTGTGAGAATATTACGTATGTTCCTGTTAATGCAACCTAAAATATGTTTAATTCTTGTCAATTATGGATACAAATATTTCTGTTTTAACTGCAGATCAAACAATAAAGAGACTGCTGGAACTACAGCTTTGAAGCTAATTAAAACACAAAATAGTTTGTAAATTCTATTAAAAAATACTAACCTTTGAGCCTGCCTCGGTGTCAACATAGGATCCAACAGCATATCTGGCTGATACAACTCATCAGGGTTTTGCAGACATTTCTGCAGTACCCATTCCTCAGAGCAAATATCAGCAAGAACTCTTCTAGCCAACGAAGAAAGCGACTGCGAAGAGTCCAACAGTGTGGAACCCACGCCACCGCTACCCCTGCAACCATTGCCAACTCTCCATTGATGAATATATCGTGACTGGTATGTAAAAGGCTAGCACATATTATATGGACAGGCCACACAGCAACGCAACGCATTGCAAAAATCCTTCAAAAAACATCGATGTCATCACCTTCGTATAGTCGACCTCGAAATTGGTATACCACTTTTGGCAAAGACTCCTAGTAAATTAAAACTTTAATAACGTTGAATTACGTAACTATCACATTGGTCTCGAAAGAAAAAAAAAGATCTTGTAGTTTTATGACCTGCAACTGCATTAAATCTTGGTAAAGCAGGCCGACTATACCATTTGTTTAAACCATTGCACACAACAGGCAGGTCGCTCCGGTTTTTTTTTGTTTTGTAATGCGATGCGGTCCAATGCGGCTGTAATATGCGCTAGCCTTAACAGACATGTAACCCATGTAGGCCAAAGTTAACCCATTAGTTCTTTATGTTGTGCGTTTTAGTTTATTGACATGAAGAAGCTTGACACCCAATTTAAAGGCAATTTTAAGGACGTTTTTAAATTAAGAATGTGTACTGGCCAAACGGCATACCTGCCGTATCGTGTTTCATACATTCTCCCAATATAAATGATGTATGAAAATGATACTTATGCATAACGCCGGCTGATTTTATTGGTATGGCATGAACACACCTTAATTGTAAAGGCTAACTTTGAAGACATTGGCAATCTGGCGCGAAACCGCTCATGAATGACACCAACTTTTACTATGGGTACAACCCAGTAATAATAACGAACAAAATCTCATTAAATCCTAGCATCATTAATTAATTTACCGATTCTCGGAATAAGGGATAATATTACATTTTGTATGTAACAGAACCATGAGGAAGTGCCCACGGTTTTAAACAACTACAACTATGAGCACTATGACCCCCTCAAAGATTTCCATTGAACTCAAAATCAGCCAGTATAGGGAGACTATTAACTAGATTGTTGACTACAAGCTAAATACTAAAATAACAGATGAGGAATTAGTCAAAGAGTCGCTCTGAAGACCTGTAGAGTGTAGACATTAAGGGTAAAACACAGAGCCGATTGTTAACACATGACGTTACCTGTGGATGACACAACCGATGGGGACATGAACTCTTTACTTAGAAATATTGAGAGTGCTTATTTACATCAAAATCAATCACAAATAAGCTTTTTTTTGTTCCAATGTTATTATTACGGTAATATGTGTGTGATATCCATACCAATTTAAAGCGACCGGGACCGCTTAGGAAAGCGTCAGTCATGATCGAATAAACAGAGCTATACAGGACGAATACCTCCATCAATTTTTATGATATTTTGTTATGATATTTGAAGTGGCCGAATCTTTCTTCTGTTTGCATCGTCAGAAAATCGTGTTTTGAACCTTGAATAATGTGGTGAGTTCTTGTATTTATTTTTTTTTTTCAAATATTTAAGTCAATAATGACTACTTTGAGGGTCATCATATGTAGAGCGACGCTGTGATGTTGCGCGAATTAGTTTTTTTTTTTTTTGGTGTCAGTTGCGTGGCCTACCCTCTGTGGAGAACCACTGCACGCCACTGGTGCAGGGTCTTAAGCATTTAAGAAACCTCGAACTCCGCACTTCCGCGGGATATACATACAGACACAGGGAACACTTCCTAGAAGCAGCGTTTATTATATTATGAGCAACTCTACATAATAAACGGCAGAAAATCTTTAATATTTACATTAAAAAAGTCGATCTTAGACATATTTTAGCAAAACTAATTTGTAACTTATCCATAAGTGTTCCAGTTAAAACCTCAATCACAAAAACAATACAGTCATGTATGTCATGAAAAACATACTAATATTATAAATGCGAAAGTGAGTTTATTTGCTTGTTACGCTTTCACGGCTGAATAGATTTGGATGCAATTTATGGGTAGACCATGACCTGGAGAAGGACATAGGCTACGTTTAATTCTGGATCGCAAACGAAGACGCGGGCAACAACTAGTTATTTCATAACTTTAGACATTTTTAATATTTTTAAGTAAAGAGTTGAATTAGTAAGGGCAACGTTACAACCATAGGGTGTCCTCTATTCACAGACAAAGGGATGAAGCAACTACACATCGAGACGTCCCTTGCACAGAGAGCATGATGGGAGGAGCAAACAATATGAAGAGAAGCGAAGCGAGTGAGCATTGGCGTAGCTAAGTTATACAGATCTATGGGCAAGAAACCTAGTCACGTTATGGTTTTACCCACGTTTCAGAGGCATTTAAAACAAGCTGCAAACGCAATATTGTTGCAGCTTGTTTAATTGTTGGTCTGTGTTTAGCGCTGTAATACACCTCCACCGCGTGTCGGTGCGCGTTCTAACGCGACTTGAGATTTCAAGGCACGATATCTTTGTATAGTGTATGTGAACGAAAGGTGAACTATGAGTCCCGAAGGTCTATATAAACCATTTTGAGAGCAGTGGTGGCCCAGTGGTAACGGCCCCGACTTAGGTACGAGTTGTATGTAGTTCGTGGGTTTGAACCCACCAGACAGGCGCTTTACTTTGTGTAAATAATTTCATCACCACTGCTCTCAAAACGGTGAAGGAAAACATCGTGAGGAAACCGGCATGTCCTAGAATCAAAAATTCGAAGACATATGACATCTACCAACCCGCACTGGGCCGGCGTGGTAGATTACAGTCCACTCCCTCTCGAAGAGAGAAGGCCTGTATCCCAGCAGTGGGATCATTATAGGCTGATTATGCTATACAAGGTGTTGTATTGCATCCTCGTCAAATTTAAGAAGGTAACTATGCTAATGAGTCTCGACAGGAATCAATAATAAAATAAGTAGGTCTTTTTTTCTAATTTCCGGAAATCGGCATGTTAAAACGCGGCCCGTGTGATACCGCACTGTAACTGCCCTTTTACACACACACACTACCGCATACGCAACGGGGTGATTCTGTTCTGTGAAAGTGATGTATTCTAAAACACTGTCAAACTAAAATAACAAAAAACTTGTACTAATTCTTGAGCAGGTATCGTAATTTTATTTGATTATATAATTATGCCTTTCATAGCACCCTCCTCAAATTTGACAAGGATGCAAAACGACACCTTGTATAAATCATATGCTTTTTAAAACGTGTTTTTATTTAAAATATCTTAAGGATTTCACATATACCTCTTGTGTTGTCCAAGACTAAGAAACCTAGAATAACCACATCAACGAAATCTAAATCCAACATTTTCTTGTAGCGTTGGTCGATGGACGGGAGAAGGAGACCAAACCAAAGGTGAATGCATTATATGATAAAAAAGTGAGTGAATGATACAGTGACAATTGACAGGAGATATTGGAACGGAAACACATTTTGCATCATCCCCAGGGACCAGGACGGGCAGAATAAGGATGTACAGTGCGTTCATTATAACTTGACGCGTGACGCAATTGATAGCACAGAATTTTGAAATCTTAGTTTCAACACTAATAGAGTTCACAATGGCGACTGACAGAACAGAACTACCAATCAAATGACTGTAAAATTCAGTGCTACTAATCGCGTCACACGTTAAGTTATAATGAACGCACTATACAAGGTGTCGTTTTGCATCCTCGTCAAATTCAAGGAGGTAACTATGCTAACGATTCTCGACACGAATCAATAATAAAATAAATACGTTTTTTTTTCTAATTTTCGGAAATCGGCATATGTGGGTCACGCATGTTAAAACACGGCCTGTGTGATATCGCACTGTAATTGCTCTTTTACACACACACTACCGCATACGCAACGGGGTGATTCTGTTCTGTGAAAGTGGTATATTGTAAAATACTGTCAAACTTAAATAACTAAAAAAATAAGTTTGTATTAATTATTGAGCAGGTATCGTAATTTTATTTGATTATATATGTCTTTCATAGCAGCCTCCTGAAATTTGACGAGGATGCAAAACGACACCTTGTAGTATTGGTCATGTCACTTAATTATAGTTTTTTCCCTAGCTACGCCAGTGATAAACATCATGTCAGAATGATACAAGTATATGTACAACAGTACACAGTGAAGCCAAGTCCGGTGTTCGTAGGATGTGCAACCGTGTAACTCAATATCAAAAAAACAAACCTAGGAGTTCTATGGCCCCCACTCATCTCTGAATCTACCATCCTAAGGATAAAAAAAAAACATCGCGAGTCAATAAATAATATTATGATTTTTATTTGGCATGAACCTTGATTGCTTTTAAAATTAACTTATTTAAAAGGTATTTGAAGTATTCCATGGTAAATAACAAGGTATAACTGTAATTTTTAGTTCACAAATTAAATATTCCCATAGACTAACAAAAATATGTTCTCTTTTTTTTTATTACAAATAATTTTCAAGGATCATGTCGAGATGTCAATGGCAACAAAACTACTATGCCAGGCAAGTATTCTACAAAGTAAACAAACATTATCTTAGGCACAATACATTTGGGGATACATAGGCTTGTGCCAGATCTTACCGACTAAAACCCTGCGGTGTTCCACAAAATTTATTTTGACCCCTGCCAAGCAGTTATGCAACTTAAATCAAAAGATATAGCTCGTCTTATTGCTTGGCAGCACATCCGAGTTTGTTTACTGAACAGGACACATCAAGGCATGGATTACTTGTATCGAAACTTATTTACGTGTATAAAAGACGTTAACTTACGACATAAGATCCAGTTGCGCGTCAGTAGGCACTGTGTCACTGGTTCCTAGTATATGTGACAGTTCACAGGATTTCTTGCCACCCGCTTTGCCGCCATCTCGGGCCGTTGAATCTCCCACCACTAGTAAAAAATGTATTAGATTCTTTTGTAAGTAATTAAAGATGTAAATATCGGCAACCACGTGGACACGGTGTACTAATACTTTGCCAAATTGAGACTTACGTCAAAAGGACTGCAAACAAACAACCACATAGTCGAAATTCTGAAAAAATCTGATACTTATAAAGGCAGTGATAAAAATACATACTCTGTCATAAATATGTCTTTTTCTTCCTTAAGACGCTGACAACACCTAAACCGCGGTCACTGTCAAATTCCATAGAAAAGAAAGAGAAGCGCGATGACACAACGCTTGTAATTTATTGCAAAATATGAAGTAATTATCTATTTACTCAAAATTGAGTTGAGTAATCGAAAATAAAAAACAACCAAGTTCTGCATTCAAATAAGACGTTCTTGTTATTAATTAAATACGTAACGTATGTTGATATTTGATACAGATATTTTGGATTAGAACTCAAAGTAAGAGGTTAGTTTAACGTTAGTTTGTATCGAGATTTTGTTTTCAAAACGTGTTTTGGTAACAACCAAGTTCTGGGAAATATGTTCAAAATTGACATATATTTTTTCCGCTACCACAAACTATACGGATTTGGCAATATTTTTTCTTAAGCGAAGCCTATTTTGGTCAATTGGGTCTTGTCAGCGCCTTAACATCGTGTGAGTTAGAAAAAGTATTCTATAGTTAATGGCGTTTGCTTTATACACACTTAGTCACTGGGTTGTGTAAAATTTTGAAGCGGTCTCAAAACTGTGATGGACTCATATTTTTGAGACCGCTTTTAAATATATTTGCGTGATTAGTATTGGAAAAAAACATAGATGATTTAATTGTATATGATAACACTGACATTTGCACAAAAATACAAGACAGCAAGTAGGGTTTCAGAACCCATTTTTTTTTTCAATTAGTCACTTCTATTCCACTGCTTAGCAAAGGTGTCCCCAAAAATATTTGTCTTCAATAACAAAAACATAATATACATACTGAGTATAGCCTTCAACGTGGCGAGTACAGGCCCAACACCAATGTTCTTGTGCGCCGCCGCTAACAAGTGCCGGTCGCACGACAGGCGCACGCCTGCCGCCGCGCCGCCCGGCCCGGGGGATGTTGATACGGAGTATAGACCTGGGGGGAAGAAGGGTTATTGTTGACATCATACATAACTTTGGCTAGTATTCTTCGAAGAGGTAGGCAGCGGTTATAGTATGACACGGTGAAATTTTAACCATCCTAGAAAATAGTAGAAACATATGACACAAGATATTTTTGGTTCGAAAAAAGAACCCAATGCCCAGTACAAAATATTCCTTCTTTCTAAAAAACCAATGCCCAGTACGAAATATTCCTTCTTTCTAAAAAAATCCAATGCCCAGTATGTAATATTCCTTCTTTCTATAAAAATCAATGGCCAGTACGAAATATTCCTTCTTTCTAAAAAAAATCAATGCCGAGTACGAAATATTCCTTCTTTCTTAAAAAATTAATTCCAAGTACGAAATATTCCTTCCTTCTAAAAAAATCAAGGCCCAGAACGAAATATTCCTTCTTTCTAAAAAAAAATCAAGGCCCAGAACGAAATATTCCTTCTTTCTAAAAAATAAATGCCCAGTACGAAATATTCCTTTTTTCTTTTTTAATTTCGACGGTACCGATACCCAAGTAGCACAGATAGCTGTATAACTACTCACTTTTAGACCTATTTGGAACTCTATGCGTATTAAGACTCTTTTAAGAGTACACTGGTGATCCTACAGCTGCATAATAGCTGTCAGTGATATTTAAACAGCTTAGGCTGATTAAGAGCTGCTTTAAGGCTGATTAAGACCGACAAAACTACCATTAATACGCTAAGAGTGTTATAAAGGTATATTTTCAACGACTCTATTCAGCTTTTAACCTTTTCTAATGCCTTAACCGTAGTAAGGGCTGTTTAGTGGATGAAATTACGCCAAATGCTGTATAAGAAGGTATTTGTGAACTCCTATTACACTGACTTATTAAAGGGGCACATGTGAACTATTTTGACGTTAATAGCTGTATAATGGATGATTTGTGGCCCACATTACAGCTTATTGCTGAATATGTCTACCGCTAATCAGCCTTTATACTGCCATTGATAGTGTCTGCATAGCGGTTATTTAAACATTCACTAGATGCCTCGCAGCTGCTTAGAGACTCATTAGTGTATCGAATTAACGGCTTCTACTTTATAGTGGTTCACATAAGTACCTTTTATCAGACGTCATCTGAATAAAAGTAACATGTGGTACTGTAAGTACCACATGTCATGTGCATGTCAGTGTAACTAGTTGAGGGCGATTAACTGACGTATATACCTATGTTATTTGATTTATAAATATGAATTCGACTAATTCGTGGAAAATGAAAGCTAGAACAGGGGGCATTAGAAGAAAATTATCGAAAGAGTACCAAAGAATTATGAAGACAGAAGAAATAAAATCTTCAAGTCGGGAAGTAACGCAAAGCGTGACAAATAGTTTGAAACAGGATGGTTCCGTACAAAATATTAGTCGTAATAGTTCAGAAGATGTTGCACATTCAACAAATTATGTGTGTCCAAGTTCTTCTTCCAGTAACCTCGGTGATAATATTAATTGTTCAATTCTAAACACCGACAATTATAACTCAGAAAAAATATCGAGTTCTGAAGATGATGACGACGGCAGCTATAGCGATGATGTAAAGCACTCACTGTTTAGGGAAAAAATTAGAACGTGGGCTCTAGAAAAGAGTATTAACCATGTTGCTTTAAAAGATCTGGCAGCAATTATCAACGACTTGATTCCGCAAATATTACCAACTGATCCAAGGACCATTTTAGGAACTCCTCGAAATGTCAACATAAAAGAAATTGAAGGTGGCGAATACTGGCACAACGGAATAGCCAATTCTGTGATTAAAATATTGAATAGTTGGGATGAAGCTCCAGACGAAATTTCATTAAATATTAATTTTGATGGATTGCCAATATTTAAAAGTTCTAAACATGAATTTTGGCCAATTTTATGCAACATCCACGAGAATACTAGCATAAAGCCATTTATTATTGGTATTTACTTTGGAGTTGGAAAACCAAAAAACTTGGACAGTTACTTAGAAGATTTTATTAACGATATGAAAAAAATTTTGGATGAAGTTATTCATAATTTCGAAAAAACTATTGCTGTAAAGATTCGATGCTTTATATGTGACTCGCCAGCTAGAGCCTACATAAAAGGTAATCATTTTTAATTTTACCTGTTTAAATTATTGCAATGCCAATTTAATACTTGAATGAAGGAAGATGTTGATGTTGATTTATTTATTTATTTTGTATTTTTCAGGTGTTTGCAATTTTAATGGTAAACACGGTTGTTTGAAGTGTGTTACCATTGGAGAGTACTCACACAATTCCCACACAGTTACTTTTTCTGATATTGACTGTGCAGAGAGAACAAATGAAGGATTTCGGAACAAGCTTTATGGACCCCATCACAAGACTGATTCCCCATTACTTGGTCTACCTATAGACATGGTAAAAGATTTCCCTGTTGGCGATTCACTACACCTACTGGACTTGGGTATAATGAAACGTTTATTAGTCGGTTGGCGTGACGGGAATTTTAGTAAATATATCACAAAATGGCGTGCCAGTGACATTGAAAAGGTATCAGTTTTTTTAAGGAGATGTAAGTTACCATCAGAAATTCATAGAGCGGTACGAGCACTGGATACTTTGGCTTACTGGAAGGCATCTGAATTCCGATCATTCTTTTATTATTTGAGTGTCATTATTTTGCCTGAAGTGCTAAAATCGACTGCATATACACATTTCTTAACACTCTATTGTGGTATTATAATTTATTCAAACGAAGCTTACCAGAATATGTTGCCACTTGCTGATAAGCTTTTGAAACATTTTGTAAGACATTATAGAGACTTTTATGGAGCCGATTACGTCACAAGCAACGTGCATAATTTAATTCATGTGACTGCCGAAGTAACGATGTATGGGCCACTGCAAAGTTTCAATGCGTATCCCTTCGAAAACCAGTTGTACATGATCAAAAAAATGTTAAGAGTTGGCCGAAATCCACTATCACAAGTGGCCAAAAGATTAGCCGAAATGAATTTGATTGATGTGAATAAGAATATTGCACAAAACAACTCTAAGTATCCGTTTGTAAAGACAAGTAAAAACGGTCGAAAAATTCTACATATGAAAGAATATAAGCTATCTTCAAAAACATGTGACAGGTATATTTTAACCACTAATAATGATATTATTGAAATTAAGTTTATAATCGATGAATCGGAAGTTTTGGTACATGGTACTAAAATACAAAATAAAAATGACATCTTCACGTACCCGGTGAAGTCATCACGCTTTGGCATATACAAAGCTACAAGTTCGGATGAATGTGCTAACGCTGCTGTCATTTTAGATCTTCGGGAAATAAAATGCAAATTAGTATGTATTAAACATAAAGAATGCCATTATTTTATTCCATTATTACATACTTTGTAAATAAAACAAAATAAATGATTGAACTTATACATATTTATTGATTCAATTTGCTCACATCAATTGGTACTCTGTCAATGTAGGCATCATCTGTCACAGGAAAGTAAAAGGTAACAACAACAAACTTAACAAAAACATTGATATCCTTATTGTATCATCTTTTACCTACACTTTCATGCAACTTATAAAACCTGCATCACAGTAAATCACTTATTAACAAAGTATTTGAAATCCGAATATAAAATATCATTCAATACCGTTAATAAAGATATAACAAAACAATGAAAACTGAAGCCTACTTGATCATAACATAGTCTAGCTAGAATCATATTAGCCTTTAATCATAATAATAGTCACCCGCAATAACATAATATGATGGAACGAAAGCTGCAAGAGATTGCCAGTCTTTTTGATTTATTCGTCTACAAAACTACCAAAATTAGCACAATGAGCCCACATCGTTCTGATCGTTTTCTGGTGAACTGTTATTACTTATAATATTCTCTATGACTCCATCTCTAACTTCTTGTTTGTCCTCCGTCTCTAACGAGTTTTGTTCTCGTTGTATATTATTTTCGCCTTGTTTTGCAGTAGAGTCATTATTATTTTTTGCAGGATTTTTATTTTTTCGACGTTTTGTCACTGACGCTCTTAGGTCTCTCATCAATTTTCTCTTTCCTGAATTTTTTAAAGCAGTCTTGAAAAATATTTCCGAAGCTTCTACTGTAAATGCTGCGTCCCACGAATGAACCATTTCAAAAAAAAACTTCCTTAATAATTTGTAGTTTTTCAAAGCAATTTTCGATTTTTCTCCTCGGCTTCCACCAGACCACGAACACAAACAGATAAATTCCCGAGAAAGCAATGTGTCAAGTAATCGATAAGCAAATGTTTTACCATCTCCAGTGGAAGGTGAGCATAAAAATGACAAATGTTTCTTAAGTTTCTTGTATTCGGATTTATCTGCTAGTTTGACTTCTAACGCATCCAACTGACGTTGGTCTTCAATTATATTAAAGCAAAAGCTCTCAGCTTCATCTTGACGGACATCTTTCAATAAAGTCACTTGTACAGGTTGTTCGTTTCTTGGCTGGTTCAGTTTTTCTGATATGTCTTCTAATTGAACAGACATTATGCAGATTTTGTTCACCATATTTTCTATAATTTTATTTTGATTATGAATCATATTAACCATCGTGTCAATTTTGTCCGAAAGCATATTCTGGTCTTCACAAACTTGTAAAATTACTTCTTCATCAGGTGTATTATTGATGGACGTATTTGTTATGTTTCTGGGTATGGAGTTGGTGTTCGTCTGAAAAAAAAAACATAAATGAAATATACCGTACATTTAAATATATGTATACACATATATTATACTCATATGTACACATTCCACCATGGGCCCGAGCAACCCGAAAATAATTTTAACTATGAATTGCTGGTGATATTCTGAGAAAAAAATGTTGTGGCAACACTAAGTAGGTCGAATTCTGTAATTTTAAAGTAATATATTTTTCAAACAAATTATATCGATTCCATTATTATACTTCATTATTTCAATTCAATTAAATTCTTTATTTCAATCAACAGTTGGAGCATTAGGTACAAACAACGCCTTAAGTCGAGTTGCCGAGTAATACCAATTGACAATTGACAACGAGTGAGGTATGACTGTTTGCTGTTAGGATTTATTTACCTAACGAATTTACAGATCGTGAATTTCTAAAAATAATGAATATCTTAGAAAACATGCGTGATGCCATGTCACATATAACTGTATTTGCTCCAATTATGTATCTGAACCCATGGTTGAAATCGATGGAGTTACTCGAGCCCACGGTGTATATATTTATATGTATATTATAATACACATTTTATGTACTATTCTTATTAACAAATTTCACACACTATAGGTGTGTATGTGGATTCTGTCAACTAATACGGAAAATATATCGTTGTGCACGTGTGTGCACAACGATGTATTTTCCGATGGTGTCATCACACACAAGACGCGTATGACTATACACAGACACAAGCGTGTGCACACACAACAAATATACACATGCATAGAGCGGGCCCAGTGCCAGGATAAATTCTGATTTCACCCGCGCGTCTCGCAACACCCGCGTTAGTACGGATAACAACCACGGGCGGCGCAACGACGCGCGATACAACACTTGGTGGAAAAACAAAACAAGTGTAGTGCGTATAAAGTGCAATGTAGTTAAATAAAACTAGACTTTAAAATTTTATTTATGAAAATTTAAGTTTATAAAAATTACATATTTGTCACGCTGCGTGTGGTCGTTGATTTTAGTTCCCCCTCCACGCACTTTGCACATTACCAATCTGCCTATTTCCGAACATTGATATTGGTGCCGATTCCCTTGTTTACAAACTAAACTAAATTTAAGTTCAGTGCATCTTTTTCTTTCTATTTCATTAAGAAAATTAAAAAAAATAAAATTAAAATTCATTTATTTCAGATTAAAATCCATATTATCAATCAAAAATAATAAAAAAAACAATAAAATAATCAAATCAATAAAAATCAAGAACAAAATCAAACACAAACACATTAAAAACACAGAATACACAAATACACATAAAAACAATATCTAACAAATCGACAGAAACAATAACAATACCAGACACTACAATAATAATATTCAATATCAATATCACCATAATTATTTAATAAAAGGTGACGAACTGGCATGTAGCACCATCCACCTCTCTAGAAAAGGCGAGTCCCACCGCTCGGAAAATACTTTTAGGATACTGTTAGTGCTGCGCTTAAAGCGATTTAGCAGCGATGCACTCCGCTTTCTAATTATGGCAAAAAAGTCATCTGTGTGCGCCTGCGCGAACATGGTAGACGCGCTGCAAAACCGCGGCAACCCCAACAGTATCCTAAACGCATCATTGTATTGGACGCGCAGGGCGCTGTATGCCCGCTGTGTAAACTTGGCCCATAGGCTGCACGTGTAGAAAGACTGACAATAAGCTTTAAATAAGGTCACCTTTACTGGTCTAGTACAGCGTGCAAACCTACGCGCCAACATGTTACCCCGTACAGACAGCGCCCTGCGTTCCCGCTCAATGTCCTCATTATCACACAAACTATCTGTGACCCAGTGACCCAGATACTTAAAGTGGTTTACCCTCTTCAGAGATGCACCACAAAGAGTAATGGTAGGTACAGTTGAGTAGCATTTGGTGCCAGCTTTAAAAATCATGAACTCACTCTTTTTAGGATTGTATCTGAGTCCATGGGCCACAGCATACGACTCGCATATGCTCAACAGCTTTCGCAGCCCTCCAACCGACGGACTCAGCAGGACCATGTCGTCTGCGTAACTGATACTATTTACAGACATCCCATCCACAGAGCAACCTACATTAGCACTACTGAGCTCGCCAATCAGTTGGTTCATATACAGGTTGAACAGCCGTGGCGAAGTCAACCCCCCTTGCCTCACCCCGCAGTCTAATCTGTACACTTCTGACTGCGCTCCTGCCCATCTCACGCTGTTCTTTTGATGACTATACCAGTACCCAAATATCGACACTAACTCACTCGGCATCTGTGTCTCAACTTGCAGCTTGTACCACAGCTTGTCATAATTCACCAGATCGAAAGCCTTCGAAAGATCTAAATAGCAAGCATAGACTGGGGTGTTTCTGGTGGTATAGTACTGCACAGTCTGCTTGAGACAGAGGATGGCACTCTCAGTTGACAGTCCCGGTGTGAACCCAAATTGAGCGTCGTGCACTTGAAGATGTTTCTCCAGCTGTTGGTCAAGCAGTCTGTCCAGTACCTTTGCTATGACAGTAGCAAGCGAGATAGGTCTATAGTTGGATACGTCTGACGCATCACCGGTTTTGTTCTTAATTATCGGAACTACTACTGTATACATGAGATCATCAGGTAGATAATTATGGCCAATACACAGGTTAAATAACATGGCGAGGACTCTTGGCAGGTGATCACCAGCGTACTTCAAGTGCTCAATACTAAGGTCATCATGACCTGGAGACTTTCCTCTCACCGGAAGAAAAGGACAGAAGATAAGTTTTAGTTTAGTCCTGTCAAATTAATCAGCGCTTGACGTAAATTGACGTAATTTTAGTAGGCAAGTTTTTAATCACGTTTAAATTTGTATGGAGTAGTGACAGGACTGACAGGACTAAACTAAAATTTATCTTCTGTCCTTTGCTTAATGAAATGGAAAGAAAAAGATGCACTGAACTTAAATTTAGTTTAGTTTGTGAACAAGGGAATCGACACCAATTTCACAGACACCATAATTATTATTTAGTTAGAGATAATTTACTCACTTACCAAAGTATCTGCATAAGCTTCGAAATTCATTGTATCTATTTGATTCACTATTCGAGTTTGAATATTACTTTGAGTTGGATCAGCGGTTTCTTGGCACTGCGGCTCATTGACATCGGTGTCGCTATATCGCTCCATACTTTCTAATTCAATTTCTGCCTGTGCGTACGAAAACAAATTTTGCCTTTTTAGATCACAATTCAATTTTTTCCAATCAGGACTTGGCTTCGAACGTTCTTCCTTGATCAGCTTCAAAATGTTTTTATTCTTTGGAGGCCAACTTAATATTCCATTAAACTCCCAAAGTGACGGTACAATGCTCAATCGATCACCGTCCGGTTCAGAAGTACTAACGATCTTAAAAGGCATTATTCTGAAATAAAAAAATTAAACAATCACATAATTATAAGTAATAAATACATAACTTGTACAAAGGTTATTGAACAAAGGTTTTCTGGGTAGGTAGGTAGTATTGTTTGCATAAGCTTTTTACAGTTTGTAGGTACCTGCTTAATTATGTCAATCGTAAACGTTATTGCGAATTGAGGTATAAAAACAGAACTAGGTATAGGTACATTAAAAGAGTACGCAACGTTTCTTTTGACCATGCAGGCAACGACGACAAGCGACTGGCGACTGTGCGTACCGAGAGCCGACTGAGCACTATAAGACAGGCGCATCTAGCGCGCGAACGACAGAAAGAGATGGCCGCACTTAGGCACAATAGGCTAGGTGAAAACACAGTTTTATAAACGAGAGTCACGCGCGGGTGGACTGCGCAGCGGTTAAGCTTATCAGTCGATCCGATACATTATGAGGATCAAATGACTCTAAGGGCCAATTTCATAAAATAATACAATACAAAAGTCAGAAATGAGCGTCAAAGTTCTAAATTCAATTACAATCAAACGCAAGGACAGTTATCGTTTTACTAAACGAAAATTAAGCGTGACGTCACGTTTTGCGTAACAGACTTCTTAGAGTATGTAAAAACTAAGAAATTAAAATATGTTGTGGATGAAATATTGCATTTATGTTTATTTTGCTGTACAATTTATTTTACAATAAAAAATATATATCTATAGGTATTTATATATTAATACTTTTCTACCCAATATGAAAGGTTCGCGCGCGCGTAAAACGATGTGTTAAATAATATCACTGACAATTTTGAACTAGAAGTTATCCATGCGGTGGTTTTAAATATAATACTACGGATCCCTAAAGAGTCTGAATAACAACTGTTTAATTGTTCACATTATGGCTAACGGTAGAGCTTGTGGACCATTAAAAGTAAAGAAAACAGCTTATAGCTGCTTACAGTTCACATTTGTAATTTTATTCAGTTTTTTGCTGATTAACAGTACACTAGTGAACTATTAGACAGCCTTTTTCAGCATATAAGAGTTTTAACTATTCACGTCGCTGTTTAACATTGTATTGTATAACCTATAAATATACTGGTTCATTTTTCAAGTTTTATGATGTTTTGTGTATGAATTAGGAATGTATTGCATTAGTTTTTACTTCCTGATAACATAATAATAACTTTTTATCTTATAATTCTTTTCAAAGCACAAAAAATTGTTTATTCATGTTTTCATCACGGCTTATTTATATCACAAAACTAATTAAAAACCGAATATTTTCGTGGCGCACTAAAATTTTCTTAGACAAAGTATATGTATAATGTCAGTGAAATTACATTCCCAAGCATTTTTCTTTTATTAATATGTAAAACAATGTACTTACCAGGAAATATGAATATTATCCACGTATTAATTCACTCCACGAAACAAGTGTTCAATTGGCAGCTAGGGTTATATTTGCTTCTATAAATATGTTTGCTACATCAAATATGTTCACTTTTACACTGGCCGCAAGCAGCCTTTCCCAGTTTAAAACATCTATTAAGAGCGTAGATGTGACATATTTACTGAATAAAGAGTAACTTGTGATCTCTTAGTCAGTCGATATTCAGCGCATAGTACTGTCGTTAGCCTTTATAACACTGTTAAATTGCTGCTACACAGCTCCTAAGCAGCTACGTGAACTAAAGGCTGAATAATTTGTGCCCATTTAAGAGTTATAAGAGCTGTATAAGGCCCTATACAGCCCCTATGCAGCTTTTTTATTCAGCTTTAAGCATGGTGGGAATCCGTTATTCGGCTGATAAGCAGCCTCGCGTGCTACTTGGGTATCTATGTTTCTTATACTGTTTATAAGAAAATAATCCTAATTTCCTACATTAGGCTTTTTTTATAGAACTTCGGTTTTTTTTTTCGACCCTGGGATAGAATCTCGATCCCCACGCTCAGCAGACGCGCTCGCCAACGGGCGGCTGCCTGCTGGCAAGCGCGTCAAGATAATCAAGATAAAAGTCTTAGGTATACCTCGAAATTAAAACGATTTCTGCTAGATTTTCAATCAAAATAATATTTTCAATAACAAAAAAGGTTTCCCATAATATAATATCGTAACTAAAAATACATTTCACTTACCCGGCTGTGGCGTATCCACAGTTTTAAAAAGCCTCAGTAACAGGTGACATGTGAGCCTAGCCCCGGTATCAGGTGAAGGTGCGTTGGGCGCGTTCCCTGAACTGCCGCCGCCGCCGCAGGCCTTTAATAGTGAAGGTAGGGCTGCGTGACGCACAAAGTCTTCTAGAGAAAAGCAGTGGCGCGCTAGAACAAGAGGATTTGCATAAACATCGATTTTACGGAACAGAACGCACATTATAAAATCTTTGCGGTTTATTATATTTATAGTTTTTAAGAGCGTCCATTCTAAAAGTAGGCAACATCGCAAATAGCTGTCAAATATATACCTATTTTTATTAATTTGTTAATATTACTGTATGGTAATATGAAATATCGCTAACTAGTGAACTAAAATATTAATAATTAATTGCAGTTGTAACCCTTTTAGGTATAAAAAAGGCATTTGAAAATTTCCAAATACTTTTTACATCTAAAACTAAATATCTATTTCATAATCAATATTTTAGTCCACTAGTTATCGATATTTATATACAGTAAAATTGCCAAATTAATCAAAACAACGAAATATTTAACAGCTATTTGCGATGTTGTCCACTTTCAGAATGCACGCTCCTACTAGGTATATGTATATCTTTATATTTAAATACATATATATTCTCAATTCTCGCTATTGCACCTACTGTTTGTCTCTGCATCACCTAAAGGTTGACTGGCAGAAAATGCCTATGGCATTAAATCAGCCTCTGTACATTTGTCTGATTGAACTATTAAAAACATAAATATTACATGGCATTGCTGAAGTAAATTTAGTAGTCTGATTATGTGCTAAACTTATGTCAGTGGGCAGAGCACAAGGGGGTTAAAAGTTCTAGAGTGGCGACCGCGCACAGGATGGCACAGGGATTCGCCATATGCCAGCTCAAGACTGGTCGTTGTGGCGAGGCGTATGTTCAGTCAGCCAACATCATTCAGCTGATAAATAAAGATTCTCACAGGCGATGCTCGGAGGAGGCCAAGTCCCAATTGACCAAAATACGCTTCGGTTAAGAAAAATAATTGCCAAATCTGTATAGTTTGTGGTAGCGGAAAAAATATATGTTAATTTTGAACATATTTCCCAGAACTTGGTTGTTACCAAAACACGTTTTGAAAAATAATCTCGAAACAAACTAACGTTAAACTAACCTCTTACCTTGAGTTCTAATCCAATATCTGTATTAAATATCAACATACCTACGTTACGTATTTAATTAATAACATGAACGTCATATTTGAATGCAGAAATTGGTTGTTTTTTATTTTCGATTAATCAACTCAATTTTGAGTAAATAGATAATCGCTTCATATTCTGCAATAAATTACAAGCGTTGTGACATCCCGCTTCTCTTTCTTTTCTATGTAATCTGACAGTGACCGCGGTTTAGGTGTTGTCAGCGTCTTAAGTCTAGTAGTTGATATTTTTCGACTTTATATGATGCTGACTTACCAACAAGTATGCACGTGAAGACGGCGAGCGCGTCGTGCGCGGCGGCGTCGTGCAGGTCGCGGTGCAGCAGCAGGTCGGGGTACAGCGGCGGCGGCGCGGCGTGCGGCGCCGCCAGCGGGTAGTGCTGCGCGCCGCACAGCGCCACCAGCGCGCCCAGCCACTCGGCCGCCAGGCCGCTGCACCACGCCGTCATCTCAGCGCAGACTACACCTAGCTCGTTCACACTACACATACGAATGTAGCAAACGGTCATTCGTAAGTCAATAACACTTAAACTACAAAAACCTCCGCGAAAACGCAAAAAAAAAACCGACGCATACTTTTCTGGGGTCCCAGAATGATTCCACCGCATATCTCAGCTAATATTATAAATGCGAAAGTGAATTTATTTGTTACGCTTTCAAATTAAAACAGCTGAACGGATTTGTGTGAAATTTGGCAAACGGATAGACCATGACCTGGATTAGGACTTAGGATAGCTTCATCCCGGTAGTATGTTCCCGTGGGATAGTTTTCAACATGGGCGAATCCACTGGAAAAAGCAAATAAAAATTGTACAATAAAATATAGATTTTATCATCATTGTTTGCCTTACCGATCATTATCCACTTCCCGACATACGGCGAGCATTGCAGAGCAGACGAAGCTGTATCTATTAGCCGGCGACTCGGCAACTTGTCGCGCCCACGCTATTTCTATTTTACCTAAAATTTTGATAATAATTAGTGTAAATAATAGGCATATGAAAAAAATAATTTGCCTAGCCTTTTCCCAACTATGTTAAGGCGCTGACAAGACCCAATTGACCAAAATAGGATTCTCTTAAGAAAAAAAATAGCCATATCTGTATAGTTTGTGGTAGCGGAAAAAATATATGTTAATTTTGAACATATTTCCCAGAACTTGGTTGTTACCAAAACACGTTTTGAAAAAAAAATCTCGATACAAACTTAAGTTAAATTAACCTCTTACCTTGAGTTTTAATCCAAAATATCTGGATTAAATATCAACATACGTTACATATTTATTTAATAACAATAACGTCTTATTTGAATGCAGAACTTGGTTGTTTTTATTTTCGATTACTCAACTCAATTTTGAGTAAATAGATAATTGCTTCATATTTTGGAATAAATTACAAGCGTTGTGTCATCGCACTTCTCTTTCTTTTCTATGCAATCTGACAGTGACCGCGGTTTAGGTGTTGTCAGCGTCTTAAGGTCGGCTTTCAGTCCAACCGCATAATCAGCCTATAATATTCCCACTACTGGAACACAGGCCGCAGAGAGGAGGCCTAAGGGGAAGTGGGCCGTAATTTACCACGAGGGTCCTTTGCGGGTTGGTAGATGTCACATGTCTAAATTTTTGGTTCTAGGACATCACGATGTTTTCCTTCACCGTTTCGAGGGCTGTGGTGATGAAATATGTTACACAAAGTAAAGCGCCGTCTTTTATTTTTGGTGTAGGAAATTATCAAATAATTTCTCCCGCTCTGGGTGGAGCGGGAAGGTGTGTCAGACTCTTACTGACTAAAACCCACCCGTGTTCCTTCCGTTACCTGCCTCGGTAACCGGCCGGACTTTCCCGCGACTCCGGCAGGCATCGGTCCTAGTGGACCCCTACACTTGTGCTGATGACATCTCTTTGAGGCGCGCGTGGAAAGCGCCGTCTGGGGTTGAACCTACGACTACGACTACTCGTAAGTCGAGGCCGTTACCACTGGGTTTTTTCGGCTCATTCTTTTCAGTATAACCGGATGCAGCTGAGTACCTATATTTTACATGAAGTGACTGCCTATCTGACCTCCACAACCCAGTAACTGGGTAATAGAATACCCCATGGTAAGGCTGGTTCTCAGAATTTCGGGCTCCTGACGAATCCTAACGACTGTCAATGATCCACGAATGACAGCCTGGACCAACGGCTTAACGTGCTTTCCGAGGCACGCAGGAGTCTCGGTATGTAAAGATTGTCAGCCATCCACGAACCAACCGCGGCAGGCGTAGCTTAACCCGTGCAACTGTTATTACTTAGCCAAGGGCTCCTCAAATATTAGAAGTATGTATTAAAATAAATTATTTTGTTGTAAAATATTTACCTTTACGTGGATTAGTGAAGAATTCGCTCAGAAACTGAGGATTGTACGGATAGTTTGATGGAGTCGGCTGCAGTGGAGAATACAGCGCTTGTCTGAAAAATAACATTAGCTTTTGGGAATGTCCTAGAACGAAAGCATGTATGTTTAATGTTTTCAGTACACATGAATGTAAAAACCTTTTTACAATGATACCAGCTTCTATACATAGCATATAACAACGTTAATATTCGTGTCTGTCTGTCTTGTAAGGGGGGGGGGGGATGGCAAACTAACACCATAAAAAATAATTTAAGTTTGTCCCAAAATTCAGCAACGCTAAATCGTTTGCTGACGCAGCCATTAGGTCCTCACGTGTACAGACTGGGCATGCGGTGCAAGATGGAAGGTGAGCCATTGTCTGTGGAGAGACGCCGCATACACACTGCAGAACTGAGCCGTCCATGAACCCCCACTTGTGGAGATTGTCTATGCTGCGGCCGACTTGGGTACGAAATTTATTTAAGGCTTTCCAAGTCAGCCACAGCAACTTGTGTCCGGATGGGAGCCTCTCCGATAATCCAAGGAATGAGGAAGTTTAAGCAGGTCTTGCCAAAGCGTATTTCGCTTTGGAGGGATTGCCATCGGCTGAACTCACGCACCTAAGAAAACTTTTGCGGCTGTGTGACCGCTTGAGTTCTCAACTATACCTTTAGAATATTCTGGATGGTTTATTTGTGTAAGAAATTAGTATTTCTCTTAGATATAGCACAGATATTTCTATGTTTTCTCACGTCGCCATTGCACCCGTGCGAAGCAGGGTCGGGTCGCAAGTAAAATATTTAAAAAAATGCTGTTACATAAAGTACAGTACTAACACAAAGAAATTGTAAGGAAAATCTGTTCTATTTATATTTCAGCTTTGGTTCCCTATTCAGTTTATTTAGGTATACCAACAGCTGCTTACACTACAAAAATCTTAAAAAAAAACATGCATTTAAAACTTTATGAACTATTTGACATGAGGCTACAAGGTTGTGTCTATGTTAGTCCTTCATCTTAAGACGCTGACAACACCTAAACCGCGGTCACTGTCAGATTGCATAGAAAAGAAAGAGAAGCGCGACGACACAACGCTTGTAATTTATTGCAAAATATGAAGCAATTATCTATTTACTCAAAGTTGAGTGGATAATCGAAAATAAAAACAACCAAGTTCTGCATTCAAATAAGACGTTCTTGTTATTAATTAAATACGTAACGTATGTTGATTATTAACACAGATATTTTGAATTAGAACTCAAGGTAAGAGGTTACTTTAACGTTAGTTTGTATCGAGATTTTTTTCAAAACGTGTTTTGTTAACAACCAAGTTCTGGGAAATATGTTCAAAATTAACATATATTTTTTCCGCTACCACAAACTATACAGATTTGGCAATTTTTTTTCATAAGAAAATCCTATTTTGGTCAATTGGGTCTTGTCAGCAACTATTGTTAATTAATAACAAGAACATCTTATTTGAATGCAGAACTTGGTTGTTTTTTATATTCGATTACTCAACTGAATTTCGTGTAAATAGATAATTGCTTCATATTCTGCAATAAATTAAAAGCGTACTCAACGCTTGTAATTCATCGCGGTTCTTTTTCTATTCTATGCAATCTGACAGTGACCGCGGTTTAGGTGTTGGTGTCAGCGTCTTAAGGTTATACCTTATATTTTTGAATATAATTTTTAAAAAATGTCGAGGTATTTCGTTTATACTAACTTGATCTTAGGGTATGCATTAGCGAAGGTGTCGGCGTGCGGCGCGTGGCACAGATGCGCGGCCGCCTTGTACAGGTCGTGTAGTTGAGCGAGCACGCAGCGCTCTGCTGAGCCGCAGTCGCCGGGGTTCACCACGCATTTGACGAGACGGCACAGTTGCTCGAATACTGCTGATGTTTGTTCGACGCATACTGAGGAGAATCCAAATATTAGGAATGATAATGATGATTGCTTGGTTTACATTATTTTCTTTTTTCCTTAAACAGGGTGTAAAAAATCACAAAGCTGTCTACTACGCATTCTGTACAGCAAACTCAGTTACATTGCACAAAATAATTGCTGGGCGACGACTTAATGTAACGCACGCAAAACATTGTGCAAACGGTACAGCGGTCGGGGTTATTTAAGGTTAAGTTGTAACATTTAAAGCTGTTATTAAAAAAAAATAAGCCAAAACAGGTGGAAATTCGATCTAAATACATCCGTGACCGGAAGGTTCCCAGGTATCCCAAGAACAAGAGACTCGACTTCGTTAAGCCTCTTTTTACACCTGTTATTAATTAAATATAATAGACGGTGTAAGGCGGCATCTACAACGCCACATGCGAACTATGAAGCATAAACCTGACGTCACAAAAATCCTGCATCGCGCAAGCAGAGTTTACCGCGGGACTGGTATATTCGCAGTCGGGCCATAAGTTCTGTCACATAGGTAAAACTTCGAATTTAGAATGCAAGCCGAGGAAAATATTATGGGCATTCGAAATTTTATATTAAAAGAAAATAAAAACAAAGGGTTTCTGGAATTCATTTTCTAAAATGGAGTGGACGCGCAAAGAAGACAGAGTCGCAGTAATTGCATTGCATCGTTGCGGTCACGCGCCAACTGAGATTTTCAAACTGCTGAAAAATGTGAAAACTGAGATTTATTTATTGTACTATCAAACGATTCAGGGAAGATTCAAGATTAGAAGATAAACAAAGGAGCGGTCGACCTCGTGCTGTTCGGATTCCAGCGGTCATCAAAACAGTGAAGGCGCGAATCCAACGAAATCCTGTCCGCAAGCAAAAAATGTTGGCTCTGCAGATGGGACTAAGCAGAGCTACTGTTAAAAGGGTGTTAAATGAAATGTGCTTACAGAAAAAAAAACAGCACATCTTAACGCACGGCTGAAGAAAATCAGACTCGAATGAAGCCGGGTTTTGTTAAGGCGGTACGCGGGAAAAAAGATAGCGAAATACTTTTTTCAGACAATTTTTTTTTTAATTTTGAGGAGAGTTTCAACAAACAAAATGATAAAGTGTATGCACACTCTAGTGAAGAAGCGACCAGACGTGGCATTCATGGTTTGGCATGGGGTGTCCGATTTGGGTCCAACGGAGGTGTTTTTTTGTGAAAAAGGAGTGAAAACCAGTGCCCTCCTATATCAAAACACAGTCCTAACAAACATTGTGGAACCTCTTTCACAAACAATGTTCGAAAATCGTTCAGGCACTGGGTATTCCAGCAGGATTCTGCGCCGGCTCATAAGGCAAAATGTACCCAAAACTGGCTCACGACCCGTGGAATCGACTTTATCAGGCATGAGGATTGGCCATCATCCAGTCCAGACTTGAATCCCTAGGATTACAAAATATGGCAGCACTTAGAGGAGAAGGTCTGCGCTAAACCCCATCGCAACTTGGAGTCACTAAAAGCATCCGTGATTAAAGCAGTACCCGATATTGACATGAACGTCGTGCGTGCTTCGATTGATGACTGGCCTTGCAGATTGAAGGCTTGTATCGAAGCAGGAGGAGGACATTTAATTTAGTTTAAATCTGTATTTTATACCCTTTCATTTGATATATAAATGGTTGTAGTGCGTAACTCATTGTGTCATTTATTTAACTTTCCATATGTGACAAAACCTATGACCAGACTACGTATACAACGTCGGCCAGTTGCCCACCAGACAACACCCGTCTGGTCGGAGGAACCTCTTTTTTCTGTGGAGGATGAGTAAACACCCTGTTCCTCATACATCTATAATCTTATAGGTTTAACGTCATCAGAATAAAAAAATTAACATAAGCACCCTAATAATGTTTGACACAAAGTTTATTTTAAGTTTGAAGCAAGTCACCTATGGTATGGGCTCGTATTATCACTTGGTTATAAAACCAGAGGACAGTTTCTACAAGGTCTGACGATGCGCACCAGACTACTTTTGCAAATGAATGCAACCAAGGCCTTTCATATTTATATTACGGGCGGTCACATGCGCATGGGCGACATTGTATAACTGACAATGCGACATATTTGTCAAAAAATGACATAATTTTAACATTTTTGTGACCGGTGCTGTTAACCAGGGATCGGAATATCGGTGATCATTACAGGTCCGAACTTGAAATATTTTTGGTACCTATTAACTTATGGTGTTCAAAAATTTAAACTATTTAAATTGTACATTAAGAACTAGTCAGTTGATTAATATTATTGTGTGATAAAATTTCATCTTATTACATCCTATTTCATCTTATTAAATGTACAATCTTATTATTCATTAAAAAAATACTGCTTGTTTAAAATCTTTATTGTGATAGTTCTAAACAAAAGATTGATAAGGCTGTCATTTATCGCCAGTCAGTTAAAGTCAAGTTGATACGGCCCTGGAATGACGCCCAGATGCCGATCAGAGAGTTGAATAACGCAGAAAATGTATTAAAGATTTTCAGATTCTCGTCTGTCACTCGTAGTCAGTCGGTTTTGTTAAATATGCCCCAGATGGTGCGCTAGCGTTTGATTCAAATCAAATCAAATCAAAATATTTTTATTTCACATAAACCTACATGGGCACTTATGAAACGTCAGAAGCTAGGTGCATGGTTCCAATGGGTCGTTTCCTATGGAGAAGAGCCGGCAAGAAACTCCATGGTTACTCTTTTAAAAATAATTGGCTTTTACAATGTTTTCAAATTACAGCGTTAATAGGTATGGGAGGACAGTGTAGGCCTGTCGAGACGTACCAGATACTTACCAAAAAAAAAAGAAAAGGGTCTACAAAATATATATATAGCCTACAACGTTCTCACATTCACAAGGTACACACAAATCTGTGTAAAATATTAATAAAATAATAAAAATAAAAACCCATTTAAACCAAATGAAGTTTGCCATTACAACAAGTCTGAAATCAAAATTGTAGGTATACAATGTCAAACAGTGAAAATATTATATAAAAAAAAAATATGTATAAAATAATAATAAACATCGTAAGTAATTTGGGAGCAGTTAATAGACATTTACATAGCTATGCCGTTTATGAGGTACCAGGGAAGCCACAAGTGCAGAAGGATATTATTGCCAAACTTCCTTGTCTTCAACGTAGTCTTTAATCTTATAATATGCGTTTTTGATAAGGACACGTTTGATGTGGGAGGACACGTTTGATGTGTGGATTGTAAATTAAAATCCTGTACTAATCACTTATCTGATATTTGTATAACTTACGTAGTAAGGAGGAGTGGTACTTCCTGAGCGCGCCGACGGTGTACAGCGCTAGCGCAGAGGTGTAGGCGCGCGGCGCGGCCAGCCCGCTGCTCGCTGCGCCGCGAGAGATCAGCGCACTTTCCACCTCTGATAATTCCTTCAGAATCTGCCAACAATTAATAATAATAAATTCATTCATTTATAAAAATAAGTGTCACTGTATAATTGCTTTATTATTTTCTGTTTGGTTTCAGAGATGTTCTGAGTTTTGATTGTAACCGTGCGCTGTACCCGACAAATGAAACAGTTCACAGATTTAGCCGCCAAAAGAGTAAAAGTCACTCAGTAGGAAAGTGAAAAAAGAGAAAATAATGAAAAATCTTTATTAAGAAGCTAGGGAAATTTTCATGCGTCTGTATGGTAGGTACAAAAAAATAACGAGCGAGCCTTAGCCAGTAGTCGCGGTAGGATTTGTAACGTCTTACATCTCACATTGGTAATAAGCAACTGAGCAGCGACAGACATTAACCTCAGAATTTAAAAAAGCTAAATACTGAAATATTCATTCAAATAATTATTCATTACTAGTGGTCGCCCACAGGTCGAAGTAAGACCCAGAGGGGGGTCTAATTTACAATCTATGTAATAATTACTTATTCCATGAGTACACTAATTCCATGCTATTATAAAGTATAAGAGCAGTTGTGGCCCAGTGGTAACGGCCGCGACTTACGAGTTGTAGGTCGTAGGTTCGAACCCAGACAGGCGCTTTACTTTGTGTAAATTACGAAGACGTGACATCTATCTACCCACGCTGGGCCCGCGTGGTGGATTACGGCCCACTCCCTCTCACAGAGAGGAGGCCTGTGTCCCAGGAGTGAGAACATTATAGACCATTTATGTATAAAGTATTTAATAATAGGGTATTTTACTATATACGAGAAGAAATCTATAAATATATTATTGAAATAGTTTAGGCAAAAAGGAGTCGGAAAATGTTAGTTTTAGTTCATAAAATAACAAAATAAATTTTAATATTCAATTCAACGTTTTCAGTTTTTCTTATCTGTTAAAAAACACCATGAAATAGTAGCCGCCATGTTATCACGTCATCCGGCTAGTAAACAAAAACGTGTCAATTATCGTTTTGTATGATAATTGAGATCAACACATTTGTTTACATAGCCCAGTGACGTCATGACCACAGAGCAACATGGCGTCCACTGCGTCCAGCGTTTTCGTCAACCTACGCGCAAAATGTGAAAATGTAAAATTTTAAATACATTTTTATGGCACTTATCGATTGAATAATATCGAGAGCTAATAGCGAGAGGGAAGATGCAGACACCAGCCCGTCTAACTAATACTTATACTAATGGTGGGTAAGTACACACATGTTTAATGTAATATGAAATGTAACACAAAAACTATAGTTCGTTTTTAAATCCCAGAGACTAATTTGACATTTCAAATGATTGTTGTTCGTTATTTTTAATTTGGAGTTAGACATTTGCATGTGTCAATTTAGTCTTCGAGATTAAAAAACAGACTGTCGACGAATTTGTTTCAACGCGTATGGTACATTTTATGTTACACTTCACATAACATATACCCACCAGTAGCGTGACATGCAAAAAATATCGACAGTAGGCCAGAGTATGCAATAGGGTATTGGACTCGCGGGCTTGCGGACGGTGAGCAATGGGTAGCTCACCGTCCGGTAAGGACCAGGCCCGGGTCGACGGCGCGTTGTATTCCACGCGCGCCTCAAAGAGATGTCGTCAGCACATAGATAGGGGTCCACTAGGGCCGATGCCTGCCGGGGTCGCGGGAAGGTACTAATGGGTCACCGAGGCCCCCGCAACACAGGCAACAGGAAGGAATACGGGTGGGTTTTAGTCAGTAAGAGTCTGACACACCCTCCTGCTCCGCCCAGAGCGGGAGAAGTTATTCGAGGATTTCCCACCCTCAAAAAAAAAAGGGGGTATTTGACTACTATCAAAGAAATACATGAATTAATACTTATTTTAAATGCCTATGTTACTAAAAAGAGAGCTTTTGTGAAAAAAAAAAATCTGTGGAAAAATTGAGAAGATACGCTTTTGAAATTATTCTTCTATCCTTGTCACACAAAACGATCATTGTACTGAATAGCGCGAAGTTGCTATGGCTCTCCTGTGTTGTGACGTCAGATGCTAGTAGTGCTGTTTCTGTCGAGCATAGACTTCAAAACGCAAACAACTTCGCCTTTTTATAGATATTTAAACATTTTTTTTTTACTGTGGCTTAAGTTTTAAGTAGGTAACAAAAAAAAGGAAAAATCAAATGAAAAAATAACAATCAAATACCCTATTAGCCTATTTTTATTTCATCATCATCCGTACCTGTATACAAGTCTCAATAAGTCCGTGCACGTTGAGAGCGATCTCCATAAGATCTAGCGCGAAGGCAACGTGCTCGGCCTGCGGTAGATACGTGGTGGCTCCGGCTGCGTAAGCCGCTAGGGCTTCGCACACCGCACTGCCGACTGCCCAGGAAACTGCGCCTTGTTCGTACATGGACATTGCCTGTAAGAGGAATTTATCATACATAATTTTATAGGAGCTAAACCGAAATATTTTTGGGGTCATTTTAAATGTTCTATATCTAATGGCGCGTATAAGGATGACCTCGCATAAAACTCAAAGCATTTATTTCAAATAAACCAATTACAGGCACCTTTGAATTGTCAAGGGGTCGGTCAATCAGTCAGATTCATGCTTCAGGAGCTATGATGCCACAGGAAGACACACAGATACACACTACAAACTTATACAGCCTCTTTTTTGTTGGGGGTTAAAAAAGAGCGCGACAATCGCTTTAGGTTAGTACGCGGCGTAACTAGCTAAGCTAGCCTAAACACTTGAATCCTTTTTTTATACATCGTGTTTAGGAACATTTATATCCATAAAAAGAAATAAAATTTAAGTGTCTGTTTGTAATGTCTAAATAACAGTTTTTTACTAACACACACAGCACACAACAGTTTTTTAATAACAGTTTTTTATACGGTACTTATAACAAAAAAAATCAATAAAAATAATTATTGTCTGTCTGTTTGTTCCGGCTAATCTCTGAAACGGCTGGCCCGATTTTGAAGGGACTTTTACTGGCAAATAGCTGATATTATAAGGAGTAAGTTCGGCTATATTAGAAAAAGCCACGCAGCGAAACCTCGGGAAGCAGCTAGCAGCTCATATTTTTTACCACGGAGTAGTCACGACAAAAAAAAATCAAGGAAGACTAGCCTTTTTATATGACAGTGGAAGTTAAAAATATCGTAGTAGTTACCTGAAACTTTTGCGTAACTGATTCAAAGTTGAATTCGCTACGGGAGTGCTTCTTTATCTTTCCACCTTCAGCTACGTCGATTGAAAACTTTTTGGAGAATAATTTACATATTTCTGTAACAAAGTAAATACCAATAAGTTTACAATAAATTTCAGACTATGTTAGGGTCGGGCGAGCCTATGTTACTGAAAATAAGTTAAGCAATGCATATACTACACGGGTTACGCTTAATTGTCCGTCACTCCCTTTTCTTCTGTCTACGCATTTGTATAACAGCGATACACAGACCTCGCCCGCGGCCCGCCAACAAATTAAAAAAATGCGAAAAATTATAAAATAAATGTTGACAAGGTTGTATACCTAATTACCTTCATTATCAAGCATGTGTTGCGAGGTTGCGATCGGAACTATTCGGGTAGCACTTGGTTGAGTTCGACGAGAGGGGTAGGTCGCAAAAAAATTGTCATGACAATGCATCAAACTGAATATTGTAAGTTTTACAAAAAAAAGTACCTAATTAAATTCTATTAAAACGTTTACTTGGTTATTTTTCTTTGGCTCATAATGAGCCCGAGTGGCCCCTATTCTCTATAAGTCTGTGCATCCCTGCTCTATAACATACCTTTGGTCATTTTCTTAACAACATGCTTAGCCTCATCTCTCCCCCTTCCCACGCCATACAGCAGTATATGTCTTTGATTAGCGTCGTGCGGGGTGTGCTCGGGCTCCGTGGGGGGCAGCGGGAAGTGCAGCGTGTAGTGGTAGTGTCGCGACACTGTGCCGGAAGTGACGCCGCCACAGCCACTTGAAGGACCCGAGCTTGTTGTGCGGATGCCTAAAAAAGGAGGACCATATAAAAAAACAAAAGTATTTTGTGTAATACATTAGGTCCAAACGTTGACGTCACATCGACGCAGTGGAGATGTTTCGCGTGATACTCATCTATTTGAATTTAGAATCTCAGGTAATTTCAAGTTTTCAAGTTTTGGGAATACAAATGACAAAATTCAAATTCAACCATAATTTGATTATTAAAAACAGCCAATCAAAAATCGACTTAAAATACATAATGCTAAAGTAGATAGATACATGATTAATTGGCAATACATTATAATTTATATAAGTTTTCAAGTATATTATTAAGGGTATTCAAGTATAGCGGGTGAGGAGCTCATGGTTAAGTAATAACAGCCGCACGGGTCGATCCATCAGGTTAAGCTACGCTTGCCGCAAATGGTCCGTGGATGGGTGACCATCTTTACATACCGAGACTCCTGCATGCCTCGGAAAGCACGTTAAGCCATTGGTCCCGGCTGTCATTCATCATTCGTTAGGGGTCGTCAGAAGCCCAAAAAAATTCTGACAACCAGTCTTACCAAGGGGTTATCATATTGCCCAGTAACTGGACACAGAGGTCTGACAGCCAGTCGCTCCATGTAAAATACAAGATTGCAAGCCGACCCCAACATAGTTGGGAAAAGGCAGGCAGATTGATTCAAGTATAGACAGTTAGCAATGAGTTTGCGAAGCGTCTACGCTACTTATACGGTGAATGAACCAGATTCGAATGCTAAGGGTGCATTCGCATCTGGTTCATTCACCGTATAAGTAGCGTAGACGCTCAAAACGAAATTGTTATCGTTTAAAAGGTTACGTACCTGGTACAGACATTGGTCCCATGCTCATTGACGGCATGCCCGGGATACTCATGCCGCTCGGACCCATCATTGGCGAGTTGACACTGTAATAATACACATTTTTTTTTATAGAAAACCCTTTGATATTAGAGCTACCAACTTTTAATTGAAAGGATTATGATCAGTGTTATGAGCAGGGATCGGAAAAAGGTGAGCTAAAATACCTAAAGTTCGATAAAGAACAAAGACAAAGTGGAGACGCCTTACGACACAATGTTTATTCGGAACTAATGTCCCGGGTTACGGGACATTACATAAGTACAACTACAATTAATAAAGTAAACAACTATCGAATTCATTTCCTGTTTCTGTTTAAAAAAAAAACAATTCACGATTTTATTGTTTAAAAAAAATAAAGGTCGCTTGAACGATGCGCGATGTAAGTAAGCGCGGAAGCTAATGTAATTTACGTATCAGCTTTAATAATGATAACTAATAAGGTAAGGTAAAAAAAACAATTTTATAGCTTTTCATAACATTTTTCATTTTGTACAATTATTGGAACTAAACGTAAACAGAAATCAACCTCAATAATTAAGTATATTACTTTTATTTACACAACCAAATTACATTACCTAATACATTAACTAAATTAAATTAAAACTAAGTTAAACCTAAAAAAGGCGCTCGAGGCATTGTACCGAGGATGCTGGCGGCATTTCCTCGCTGAATTGCAATGCTGATGCAATTCAGAAAGTAAGCAATGTCCCGAACCCCGGAACAAATAATCCAAAAAAAAAATTGTCGTATGGTTTCCACTATTTTTTTCCCTGTTCTTTGAACTTTAGGTATATCAGCTTACCTACTCCGATCACTGGTTATCTACCCAACATTCGATCTTTAAAACGGCACAATGTCATACTATTAAATGACATGTGGAAGTAGGATGGCATGTCGTAATTATTGGGCGAAAAGAGACAAGACGATACGTAAATAGGCTAATTAGCAAAATTTTGACGTGCCACTTGCGGAGCGTGGGTAGGTAATAACCTATCTACCTCTTTTTAATTATTTATAACATCATTGGTTATGGGTATAATATATGTATGGGTCCTTATGGCCCAACGTTGGGTCTTAGGACGTTCAAGAGGTATGCCTGAATCTGTAAGACTATCGATAGTATAGTAGGTAACTAGGTACCCACCTGTGTGAAGGTTCTCCAGGGTCTTTCGGACTATCAGGCGCGTCCATAGAATTTTGTTGGTCTTCTTTGATATGCTGCAGCAACTTGTCAAGGTCATCGTCAATCTTTGAGTCATCTAAATCCATTCGAACGTTCTCCTAAAAAAAAGGTTGCGATTAAAGAATGGACAAAAGTTGCAAAAGCGAACTGAAGCCGTAGTGAACCGAATTCGTGAATTTTTGCCCAATGACACACATTATAATAAAACGGCGGGCACGTACTGTGACTCTTATGTCATTGTCAATTTGACATAAGGTTTAAAATGCAATGATTGCCGCGCGCTCCTGAAATGCAACCACTATAACCAGAAACAGGTTGGCATGCGTCCGATTCGCCACATCTTCGCTTCGCCTTCGAAAGGGACTGCGAAACAGATTATTTGTAAATAAGACTTGAATTTGAGTTTTGACTCGACTACCCCAAAAGGAGGGTAATGTTTTTCGAGAGTATGTATATATGTATGTATGTCTATTTCTTTGGCACGCTCTGTAGCTTAATTCGTTAAGTCGTTAGATCCGTCTTAATTGTGGGAGTGGCATAGGCTATTTAATATTTATATATTGCAACTACAAATACAAAAAAGGAGGAGAGGTATTTTTAAATAAATTACAACAATATTGACATCAAATAAAAGCTAGTAATGAGCCAATTCCATTAATATATATTATTAAACTAAAAGGCTAGAAATAAAACAAATTATTAAAAAAAAACCCGACTGCAAAAACCCATAACTAAAAAGAGAAAAACAAGTATTAAAATCTATAGGATTTTGGTATCTTAGACGGGGACAAACAAAAGTTACACCATATTTCAAGTTATTGGTTTATGCAGTCGGGTTTTAGTTTTTTTAATAATTTGTTTTATTTTTCACTCACCTCCATCTTAGGCTTGAGATCGATGCCTGCAAAGATGTCGTCATCCATGTTGTGATTAGTACCGGTGCTGTTGGCAGGTGGCGCCACCGTGTGCCCGCTGCTTCCACTCGTTGACGTCGGCTCCGTTGGAGATATTAAATCACCTGGATCCAAAGAAGAACCCATTAAATTGTTTTCTTTGGGAAAGCATGTTCTGATAAGTGACAATAAGGAATCTTTATCTTATAATCGATATTCATGTAAATAAAATAGAATTATCTCATACTCGGCCTATAACTTCCCATTGTTTCCCTGAGACTGCCTTTTCTTTCCTCAGAACTACAGAGCAGATTGATAAAAGCCACGTCTTCGACTTTATTTGTTCTAGAACATGCTGCATTCCTCACGTTTTCCTTAACTTTTTACCAGTGGTAAAGAAACTAAAGTGTAAAGCGAAGTTCGCGCCTACTACACAGTAATTTTTGAGCAGAACATATCAAATAGAAATACGTAAGCAATTTTAGACATTAGAGCGATCATTTGTATTTGTTCTTAGTTCGCGAAAGTGCCTACCTCTAGAAATAAGCGTGCACGTATAAGCATCGTGCGAGAGCACGTCGCGTCGAGTCAGTTCGCCGAATAAGTGCGATGCCAGCATAGCTATTTACAACCATTCGATAAGCTTCCGTGCTGAATCGAACACCAATCAATGTTAAAGAAGGAACGCTTTTCACAAATCCTAAACCCGAACATTTTAATAAATAGTTCTCTGCTTGCTGTTCACAAATCCGAAAACCCGAACATTTGAATAAATATTTCTCTGAACGCTGTTCACAAATCCGAAACCCGAACATTTGAATAAATAGTTCTCTGAACCCTGTTCACAAATCCGAAACCCGAACATTTTATCAAATTAATAGACGACCGCTATTCTTCCGACAGCTGTCTGGGGCAAGGCGAATCAGGTGACCGAAAATATGCCATTATCGATACGGACGCCTGTCGAATGGTTGTGAATAGCCATGCAGGTTGGCGAATTGCTCTCTGTTGCCCGGCGGAGAGTTGGGGCTCTCGAGGTATGTTAACATATGTTTAGTCCTAGACGTACCTCTAGAAATAAGCGTGCACATGTAAGCGTCGTGCGAGAAGACGTCACGTCGAATCAGTTCGCCGAACAAGTGCACCAGGTTGGCGAACTGCTGTCTGATGCCCGGCGGAGAGTTGGGGCTCTCGTCTGCAAGGGGAACACAAACATTAGTTATTGGTACCAAATACCAATACCACACACAAAACAAGACATACGAAATAGTAGTGATTTCTCGGTATTTGCATCTGTAAAATGAAGATTATTTCCTGCTGAACTGCAACGGCGAATGAGACCTTAATTGAACCAATTGCAGTTTAAGTGCATTTGATGTTTATGAAAACAGTTTCATAAATTAATTCTGGATAATATATTATACTAGTCGACCCGTCAGACGTTGTCCTGTCCTCCTCAGCAGTCAACAGCACAGGCACGAAATTTTGTATACGCATTTAATTATAGTAGATAGCCCGTTCTAAAGTATGGCATGACTTGGATAGTCCTACTCGGTTGGCTTCACACCATGACTTGTGTAAAGGCGTGTTTTGGTTCGTTGGATTTGTGTTTACAAGTACCTTTCAAATCAAGGTGATAGAACATATATTTAAACAAATTGTAACGCTAAAAAGTGCAAATTTTTTATTTTTGTAAAAACCTTTTTCTTTTTAAATATAGTATTTTGGTAATCCGATACGAAGTTTCGTAGTTAAAGTGGAAACTATACACTTAATAATGTATTTACCTAAAATCGGGGCGTCAATATCAAGGAAGCGTAGAAGAAGATTCTGGAATACGGGTGGTCCATTGTATAAACCAGTGCCGGAGCTCACGGATTCTTTGTCATCTGATCCTGTAAACAAACATAATGCTGACATAATTAACAAACAGCCCTTGCAATTTTTCTCAAGTCGAGTCCGGAGCAAATCAGATGTGTCGATATATGTATGTTCGAGTAATCGATTAGAACAAGCGCAGTGTCTGTATTTTTATTTTAAATATACAAAAAATAAATAAGGGCTTTTTTTTGCGAACAGTGACGAGACGAGTGATAGGTTAGTTAGGTTGCTGTTCCAAGTTCCAGACGAGGCAAAAATATACCTGTTTTGTTATTTTTTCTTGCTCTTCTTAAATCAAAATATGTTATTTCACATAAACCTACATGGGCACTTATGAAACGTCAGAAGCTAGGTGCACGGTTCCAATTGGTCGATTCCTATAGAGAAAAGTCGACAAGCAACTCCATGGTTACTCTTTGAAAAATAATTGGCTTTTACAATGTTTTCAAATTAGTGTTAATAGGTATGGGAGGACAGTGTAGACCTGTCAACAAGTACCAGGTACTTAACAACATAGAAAATGGTCTACAAAGTTATTAACCCTACAAAAATTCTAACATTCACAAAATATAAAAGAATCTATGTAAAATATTAATAAAATCATTAAAATAAAAATCTATTTAAACCAAATGACATGATTGTCATTACATGACTGAAGTAGTGACAACCTCTCAAGGTCAACTAGGAGATGCCATACAAAAAAAAAAATATGCCATTACTTATTTTTCTACTGTACCTGTGGCGTGATGATCGTGGTGATGGTGCGTGGTGTGGTGCTGGCGCCGGTCTAACAAGGCAGCCGCAGCCTGGGCCCGATGTTCGCCCCAGCGCGCGCCACACACCGCCCACTCGCAGATCACGCGGACTACCGAGTAGGGACACGCCCATTCCTAGACATGGAATATTGCTGATAAGGCTGGGAGATCACGAAGCCCAGCTTCTATAAACAACTTACGCAAATATCAACTTTACAGTCTAGTACTACAAGTTCAATTTAGAATAGCATAATGATAGAGAAATCATTTAATTGAAAATGATTTAATTGAAAATTGGGAAACAAAGTTGAGCAGCATTTCCGAACAATATTGTTTTTCAAAAATGCTGTTGGCTTCATGGAATGTTGCAGTCGTATTCAAGGTCAACAAAAGTAGCGCATAATTGTTGCTTATATCGCGCAACTGTTTCTTAATTTTGATTATAATGAATTTGAAAAGGGCTTTAGAAATTAGATTGTATAATGTATCACTCACCGGATCTTTGGTATCACTGTTGTCCTTAGAAGGTGGCGGGCAGTTGGCGAACACTTCTTTATACAGCGTGTCCAGATTATTGTTAGGGTCTACCCGGTCAAAGCAGTGCCTGTCTAGAGCCTCTAGTACTGCTAGTACTCGCGCTGGAAAAAAGACTTAAGCTTCATAATTTACAATTTTTTTATTTTTTTCATTAAGTTGTTTCTTTTCAGCGGATGAAAAACTTATAAATATAAACAACTTTTATAAAGGCAACAACTCTGTTGAAAAAAAATAGACTGTTTCATACAAAAATGCAGTAGGCACTCCATGCTTAATTGAAAAGGTATAACTGTTTGTTCAGCGAATCTAAACTGACCCCGGCGATCCCGTGTGCGCGCGACGATTCCTTTCTATTAGGACACTGGGTTAGACTTTTTTCGCGAATAAATAAAAATATTTTACGAATAACTGGTTTCTTCTTTGTAGTAAGAAAATATTTGACTGCCTCGTTGGTCTAGTGGTCGCAAGCGCTACTGCTGAGCACGAGGTCCAGTGATCGATTCCCAGGTCGGGCAGTCTTATTGAGAAAATAAATTTCTCAGTAGCAGCCCGGAATCTTTTTTTTTTTTTTGGATGGGAAATCATCAAATAACTTCTCCCGCTCTGGGTGGAGCGGGAGGGTGAGTCAGACTCTTACTGACTAAAACAAACCCGTATTCCTTCCGTTGTCTGTGTTGCGGGGGCCTCGGTGACTTATTAGTACCTTCCCGCGACCCCGGCAGTCATCGGCCCTAGTGGACCCCTACACTTGTGCGCGCGTGGAATACAACGCGCCATCGACCCGGGCTTGGTCCTTACCAGACGGTGAGCTACCCATTGCTCACCGTCCGCAAGCCCGAGCCCGGAGTCTGGACTTGTGACCTGTTGATGGCAATAGGTTCGCCCCATATTACATGGATCTTAAACATAACTGGCGAAACGTGGGTGTACTATAAGTAAACCTAACCTAACCCTTCGGGAATTACAGTTATTGTTATGTTATAAGAAAATATTTATAAATATAGTATACCTTGAGAGCTGGTCTGCCACTTATCGGTGCACCATTTACTTTCAGACTTTTTACTTCTCGCCGAGATTTCTTGTTCAGCCTCATATACCTAGCAGAAAATTATATAAATTAATTTAAATTTAAAATTATTTTTTTTTTTTTTTATTAATTTAATTAATTTATATATATTTTTTTAAATATATTAAAACCTGCCAACATTACTACTTATTTTTCTAAGATTTGGCTACCTTCGTGACACCCGTGGTTATAAAACGGGGGAGAAAGACGACTAAACCCTACCCTATTCACTCCGTACTGTAATAGGGATGCAGGGGTGAATCGGGACGAAACTTTAAAATGGATTTTAACGTTGAAATAATAGTTTGCTGCCAACAAGGACAGTTAGTTGTTAATTATTATACAGTAAACACATTAGTCCTTTTTGGCTACAAACTATATTATTTCAACCCTGCATCTCTATTCACCCCGTTTTACGGTACTAATGATTCCCGTTTTATCATGCACATTTTATGACCGCGACTGCCACGAGTCTTTGAGAATCTCTATCATATTACATCTAGATAAGAAAATAAGATGATAGTCAAACTCAAAAGTCCAAGAACTATTTGAAATACTGTTAAACATTGTAAGAAAGAAAAATGTTTTGTTTGGGACACGCACAAGAAATACAAAAAGTAAAAAAAGAGCATTTAAAACGAACAAAATCGACATAATTGTTCGATTAAACAAAATACAAAAAAAAAACAATCAAGACTTGGTACGACGCCAAAAAGGCATCTCAGCATAATGCTGCAATATTGAAAAAATAAATACCGCAGCACATTGATACATACCAATTTCCTATGTTCCTCTGTGATGACGGTGTCCATGTGAGGCATAGGCAAGGCCGATGGCGGTAACGGCAGCAGGTCAAGTGGCGATCCTTGTAAAGACGAACCGCAACCTGACCATACCATGGCTGTAGGACACTCGATGGAAATGATCTATTAGAAAATAGTCTTGATTTGAAAAACATCTGAACTTGAATTATGAAATTAACAAAATGACCTCTTATTGCAGTATTATTTCAATATTACTTCAGCGTGAGAATGAGATGGAGCTATAAGTCTTGTATAGCTCCATTACGTCCCACTGTGTGTTCCCCCAGAACTACGATACAGAGTCAAAAAACGAGAAAACCCATACATAGCTTACTGCAGTGGCTGAATTATTATTTAAATTTTATATCAACAGAAACGTCGTTGTCTACTCTTCCGTCGACAAAACGGTTCTCGTGCTAAGCCTGCTGGTACAGACGTACAGTTAAACAAAATCTCTTATTGCTTTTTTATTGAACTGTAATGCGTGGACAATAAGGTTCAATATGCGTAAATCTTTTTATTGCCTTATAACCTCAGCATGTGCAAGTTCCACTTTACGATTACAGGCAAATTGAACTCTTTATCCTTGCTTGCAAAGTATGTAACGCATCAGAAAAAACGCAGTTTCACGTGAATAAACGCGTCAGTTACCAATTAACAGTCTTAATCTCAATTCTTTCTTACCTGGAGAACCGTAGCCAGCTGTATAATAACATCTCTATGGTAGGAGCAGTTGAGTATCTCGCCGAATCCAACCTGTACCGGATTCATGGCCGCAGCCACCACAGTGGTCAGCGTAGCCTTCGTATCTCTGACAGGAGAGGCCCTTTCCTCCTTCACTTGCACGTCCATTGGTTGTGGGGGATTTGGGGTTCCAAGGGAGTGATTGGGGTTCGGAGTTCCCAGGGAATGGGTCGGGTTTGGCGTGCCCAAGGAGTGATTGGGGTTGGGAGTCCCCTGGCTTTCCACGGGCGTAGGTTCCCGTTTAATTTGAGATATGTTTGGCTTGACATCTGCATTTGTTTCGGGTGCTGGTGACATTGGTGCGCCGTTTTGTTCTGTATTGAAATGGTAATTTTTTACTCTTTATGTTTATGTAGACTGATGGAAGACATATGGGAGTTCATTTTTAATCTGTGTTGAAACTGTTTTTACTTTTAATTGGCACAGAGGCTTTTAATGGTACCCAATTAAACGGTTGCAGGCTAAATTAAAACGGACCCACAATACAAGAGAAATGTTTTTGTTGTTGATCTTTTAGTCAACTAATTACAAAAGCTAACATAAAAAACCAAAAAATCGATTCTATTCTTACCTGCATTCCTATCAACAGCTCTAGTGAACACAGCAGGCTGGTTGAGAGTTCTTAGCGTAGTATCTGACAGAACTGAGCAGATGGCGGCTGCTTTCTTAGCACAGGAAGTTGCTAACCTTCGGGACAGGCTCTCGCAGCAGATGAACTCACACATGTGCTGTAACGCTAGCGGGAGGAATAACCTGGGGAAAAGAGAGGAATTATAAAATTATTGTGACATAGTCGTTATAGATGGCTAGCGCGCAACATGTGTCCTTTATTTTATCATTTTCGTAAAGTATAAACTGCAGTTATGGACTTGTGCTCTTGAAATATAACAGCTATTATTTGGATGTAATAAAAAAAAAAAACTACTTCAAAGGAAAGGAAGAAATGCATAGAAAGATGACTGGCATCTCTGTAACAGACCACAACATAATCGTAGAAGTTGCTCAAACAAAAGTAAGTTTGAGAGCTTTGTTCTTAAATGTAATTATTTCGAGTTAAATTGATGATGCCTTACAAGAGTATACTGTGGGTGACTGACACGATGACGTCATGACTGCTACTTCTCAATTATGATAAGAAATAAGACCCCAATAAAGACTCTTGAAGATCCTTTAAAAGATATACCAAAATACCTCAACAATCCATCATCAGGAGCCCTCTTATCCAGCAATTCAATGATCCATGTTAGGAAGTCATGCCTGTCGAGCAGACCTTCGTCTAACAGGTACTTAGCAAGGCGGCAGCAGTAGTTCCAGAGCTTAAGCGCTTGTCGCCAGTCTGTACTTTCGCTTCCTCCAGGAGTTAGTGAGCCTAGAGCTGGAGAAAATATATCATGTGCAATTTCAAAACTCCAAAAAGTTGGCAGGAAAGTACAGTAAGTACACCGACATTCACCAGATATTCACAAGCCTATTGGCATTGTCTTTAATAATGCAAGACTATTACTGTCGAACCACAGGCAAAAGCTTTTTCTGATATAGAGGAGGCAGACCAGTTTTATAAACACATCTACAAATATACAAATGTGAAACTGTATTCATTGTCAATATAACAAATTCTTCTTGGTATAAGGTTTTTATGAAAATTGGTAGTTTTCAAATTCGGGAAAACTGAACATCCTTTTTTCAATGGGATTTTTGAACAACATTTTGTCTGTTGGATCAGCTAGTTACTAATAAAACACTATCAGATATTACTGCATATAAAACTGGTTTTTTATTTCTTCTTTATTGAATTACACCATTTTAGTGGTAAAAAGGGGCCCATAATATACTTACTACTGGAATTTCCTGGAGAGTGCATAGAGTTGGGCACAGTAGAGTTAGGTGTGGAGCTCCCAGGTGGATTGCCAGATGAGTTGTGGCTAGGAGTTCCCTGACCTGATTGCGATGGAGGTGTTTTATCAGACACATTGCCAGGAACTGCACTCTGGTAGTGTTCAGCCAACTTGGGTATTTGGTCCTTGAGGAACTTGATCAATGTTGTGGTCCATTCTACAAGAAAAAGACAGTATTATAGCTAGCCTATAGTGGTAAAAATATATGCTCAATTATGAGCTATAATATTGGATAATATAACAATATTTTGGTAGAATATATAGTAATATAAGATTTTTTAACCACTTTTAGATCACAATCATAGATACTATAATATTTCCATTGTGTCTTGAGATCTTTTTGTGCTTAGAATAAGTATAATTTAAGGCATAGTGATAGCTGTTTTATGTATAACGTAGTCACTTTTGTTTGTGTATTGGCACCTTGTCTTTTTTATATTCATGTAATTTGTTATCATTTAATTGTGCTTTTGTGTGATGTGCACTAAATACCTGGTTTATCTATATAACTACTTCCTAGTTCCAAATGGATGCTGAAAATATAATATTACAGTTCACCCATACTTACCAGTGGTAGGATCAGGCAACTGTCTCTTCTTGACCTTAGCCTCAGACACAGCCACAGTATAAGCAGAGCTAAGTTTGATGAACCAGGCAGCTCTGGGCATAGACACCTGGTACTCAGTCAGTGTTATAAATATCTCTTCTTTTTTGTTAAAGTTTGGCGCTTTTTTTGCTAGTTGGGATAGTGGTTTGCTTCCTGTGAATGATAATATCATGTAGTGTTAAATTTTGATAGGTGGAATTTTATAATGAGCTATTTTTACTGTTTAACTTAATAACTTTCTGTAACATTAATGGAATTATTATGGTATACCAACAATAACAAGTAAAATGTAATCAAACTGATATTAATTAGCTTTAAAAATTAATTCAAACATATTGAAGAAATCAATTTTCACACTTTGGAAGTAAGGTAAGTCTATGCTTATTGCACAGGATATGTTATCATAATGTGTTGTGGATTAATGTGATTTTTTCTCTTATACTTTCGTCATGTCCAGGTTTATGAAAATAATTGATAAGCAAGGTAAGCAGATCACTTAGTTTTACTATTGGTACCAAATAACGATAAGTGAGTAATTGTGAGTGGTAAGTAACTGACCCAAGATACCAGCAGCAACTAGTTTGGGGACCGCTGTTTAATCTAATTATGTCCAAAATACAACCAATATCAATTAATGTTAAGTATGGTTAAGAAAATGCCTGTAACAATGGTTTAATACATTTATTCTTATTACCTGCCAAATCCTTGAACCAAGCTTCAATTTGGGCTTTAGTGCGGGCAGTAGCTGGCCAGAAATTATCCTTAGGATTCACTTGCTGTCTTTTCCTCCCACAATCTGGCAGTGTATTCAACTCTTCTTTCTTAGAAAGTATACTAGAAAAGAACTGTCCTATCTGCAAAGAGAAATGTGTAATGTGAAATATGTTGTCAAACAATTCTGATTTTGATGCCCATTCCTTCAAAAAAGTGTTAAAAGGTTTGCTCACTCATTATTCATACAGGATTTGGAACAGAGGAAAATTAATTAAAATAAATTGTCAATCTAAAAAAGAATAGTACCTTCTCTGGTTGTTTTTATAATTTGATAAACATACAAGGCCTATTGACCTATTTACAAAGGTAACATATTGCACACTAATAAAGGATCAAGAAGAAATATACATGACTGTATTTGTGGACTCTATTTTCTTACCTTGGATGCTGAATAATTAAAATTCCTCGCGGTACCAAACTCATCGCTGGATTGTGGTGTTGTGGAAAAACCATGTTTTACATTCGTGGAAGTTAGCTCATCCTCCTTCTGGCGGGGCTCCTGAGGGTACACATCCGGAGGACCCAGCCGTGGCCTCCTCAGAGGACGCTTTTCGTACATAATCCCCATGGTTATTGGGTGTATTGTATCTATTTCGCAACACCACTAATAAATATACAAGGGTAATGTACACGACGGCAATCTCATATTTTTCGTATCAAGCCAATTTTATTGAATATTTATTTAAAAACTACACAAAAAATACATGATTATAGTCTAACGAGGAACCCAACAGGTAAATCTAACGCATTTATAAATTCATGTAGAAAAGAAAACAAATTATTACTTGGAGCTAAACAAAAACCATTTCTTGAATGAGAAATTTTGGATCAGTCAGTTCAATGAATGATAGAATGATTTTGAATGAAATATTTAGGTTGATACAGTTAAAAAAATAATTCATAAACAATTAGTCATTCCTTTCGGAAGTTTACGGTTTTTGCTCTACTGTTGACATCACACAGTATCCATGTTCTCAAAAACACCAAAATTTTTGTTTTGCTGGTTTTATTTTGACAAATCCTGGCACCCTGGCTATGAAATTGTTGATAAAACGACAAAAATTAAGAAACAAACAATCTAGGTATTGTATCCTACAAACCGAACGCCATTTAAAAAATTGTTTAGTTTGGTAACATTTAGTTAAAAATAACCTCACTTTTCATAAACAGCTGATTTAAAACATTTGACTGTTTACGTTTTTGTACGAAAAATAAGAAATAATAGCTACATTACTGAAGAAAACAACATGCCACCTAAAAAGCAACCTGACAAGGGTAAAGCCGGTGGAGGAGCTAAGTCCGGCGCTGGAAAATCTGGCGGCGATGCGAAAGGTTTGTTTACATTTTGTATTGTGTTTTCGTGAAGAATATCCGTAAATAAAAATATTGACAAACCTCTATACATTATCTTTGTTTTAAATTTAGAATCTGCAGCAAAAGAGAAAAAAGGCGGTTCAGCTGTCAAAGTACGTCATATTTTATGTGAGAAACAGTCAAGATGTTTGGAGGCGTTGGAAAAATTGAAAGCCGGTCAAAAATTTCCGGATGTAGCGGCCACGTATAGTGAAGACAAAGCGCGGCAAGGCGGGGACCTTGGCTGGCAGATCCGTGGTTCAATGGTGGGCCCTTTCCAGGATGCGGCATTCGCCTTACCTATATCTACAGTCACGAGTCCCGTATACACTGACCCCCCTATAAAAACCAAGTTTGGTTATCATATCATAATGGTAGAAGGTAAAAAATGACAGACATGGTGTTTGAGTTTGAATATTTCTGGGCGATACTTCTGCTATTTATTATGGAAAGGATATGCTGCCTTCAGGAGCAGTTTGATAAAGATTACTCCATACTACCAGACAATCAGAGATCTAATGAGTCTATAGACATTAACATGGAGGACTTTGCTAATAGAGAGTAAGTAAATGTAAGTTTTACTTATTCAAGTAGCCTAGGTATATATCCAAAATACGAAATGTGCATTTAGTTACAATTTATAAGCAAACACCCCTGAAACAGTTGCCCACTACATTGCTTAAGTTGCATTTAAAAAAAAATCTTTTAGCCAAATCAGCTTATCAGAGTCCCTAATAAGTGAAATTAAGTAAATATAGGTACATTATTGTGACATTTTTCCTAGTTACTAATGGTAAATAAACTGTTGTATGGTAGTTAGATAAGTTGTTTCTAAACTGATGTATTGATTAAGTAGTTAGGCATATGCGTGGTAAGAATAATAACTTCTGTATTTTTTGTACACTTTAACTGGCAAAATGTGTAGCTCCTTTTTATTATTATTTAATGCCATCAACAATACACATATATTGTACTTACTCATGTTTTACAAAATAAAAATATCTTTATCGATAAGCTGTTTGATTAAAATAAGTTGCTTTGGTAATAGATTCCACACCTAAGAAGTTTGTATTCTAACATGCACATTTCCTGTTGGAATCTTGTGGTAATCAAACATACCACTATTTAATTGTTTAAAGCTATGAAACTATGTTAAAACATCTCTTAAACAATGATTTTGTAATGTAACAGTAATTCTTCTGCATTATTTACAGTTTTGGTTTAAAAGTGAGCTTCCTCCGTCTGTGTCGTTTAATGCATGTCACAATGCTCCTGACTCTTTTATATTTCTGCAATATCTGCCTCTGGTTCATAATGACCAAGAAACCATCGCCCAAGTCTTCTCTCAGATACAGGTTCAAAGTCGCAATGCCTTCGTTATGACAATGTAATGTAACTACTTAGTATTTTTAAATAAAATTTTATATCTACATCATTTTGACTTAATAACAAACTTAATTTATCTAAATTTGTTAGGTATGTTTAAAAATATTGCAATAATGTCATAAAGTAAAATTTTATTTGTAAGTGCAGTGCTGAAATAAATGCATTTATGTTGTCTCGATATTTATTTGATTTTCTGATAGAGTGCTGTAATATTTTACAAATGTATTCCACAAAAATATAATAATTAATAGTATTTTTTTGGCTTTGCTTTTGACTTCAGATTTCCAAAGACTATTTTATTTTAACAATAAATACCCCATGATAATCCATTCACTGCGGCCATCAAAACGAATAATTTTCCGAAGAGCGAGAGTTTATTTAGCGTCGAAGATATTACGATAGATAGTTTATTTTAGAGCGATCGGCGCCGCGGCGCCACGTACTTAGCGCCTGTTAAGGAAATGAAAATACGCTGAACGGTGCTTTAAGCGAATGGGTTAACATAACATACACTGCAGCTGCAGGCACTGAGGCACCCACACGTAATCGTACTTACAAGTACTGTATAAGCATTTTGATCATCATACAATCTACCAGTCCTTGTACCCACCACCATCTCAATACCGGCTGGATCTATACACACATTGGGACTACAGTTGTAGTCCCAATGTGTGTATAGATCCATAACTAGTGCGTAACTGAGCCGATAGGAACTCCTATCGACTCATTTTCGAAAGTTCTAACACCCCCCCCCCCCCCTCCATGGTTGATCTCAAATACGAAGGGAAGGAAGTAAGCTTAAAGATAACTGAAACTACTATTGTCTTCAGTTGAAACATCAGTCATGGTTCTTGTTTTATTTATTCGTACAGAATTTGGCTTTTCCATTGCCTTTCCTTTTTCATAAGGCGCGGGCGCGTTGAAGTCGTGTCAAGTGTACCGCAATCAGTGGCGGATTTGCAGTCTTGGCCGCCCTAGGCCCCCCAGGCCATGTAGTAAATACCAGCCGCCCCTTTATCAGCACCCATCATATAGACTACATAATGAATTTTACTATAACGCCAACTTTTATCGAAATTGATTCAGAAATTTAGTTAACTAGGTGCCTATATCTGCTATCCTTGGCGTGCTATATTTTCCGAGGTTTTAGGGATAATTGCACATTTAAAATGGTTTTAGTTTTTATTTATGTAACTACAGGTTTATTCTCATAAAAGATAAGACAATAAGTGTTTTACAATGTGTTACAAAACTCGTGCCGCACTTAAGCGCAGCAAAATCATTTATTAAATCTTCGCAATCCAATTTCCTTAAAAAAACAGCTTTTATGTTGAGCAAAGCAAGTTCGCTTAATCTTTACACATATCTATATTTTATACATAAAATGTATGATTAATGTTATACGATGCGGTGTAGTACGGCCCGCCATAATGTGCGCGAGCCTTTAGAATATTTAGGTACTTTCGAGTTATTTCTTGTTATCATCAGTGAATTTTGTCACGATTGGCCGGCCGCCCCTAATATCTGGCCGCCCTAGGCCCGGGCCTACTGAGCCTTAGGGCAAATCCGCCACTGACCGCAATCTTTGTTTAGGAATTCACTATTCTGGGTTATCGGCATTTAGTAAGGAGAAAGTAGGTAATGAAACAAATCATAAAAAATTAAAACAGTCTTTATTGACAGGTCTTAAATATTTATTATTAAAGTCGACTGCATCAGTTACATGACTAAAGTAATGTACAATACTGCAATAAATATTTATGTAATGAGGTATTTAAAGCTAGAACCGGATCCTTCATTTTGGATATCGAAAGTTATAAATTGTGGTTTTAGCAGTTTTTGCAGCTTTAACGATAATATTTGGTTGTATGGTTACTACCTCATGATTTTAAATGTAAGCACGAACATTTGGAGAATTGTTTCGTTAAAATATAAATACTTTGTTCGAGTCGAATAGTCCATGCTTACCTACTGCTTAGAAAATACTTTTTAACTTCTAATTTATTCTTGTGACAGCGTGATCTCGGAATCTGTTCAAACTCTGAGGTTAGGGTTGGTGTATCGCACGTATTTCAGGAGGGCATCGTTTTCCTCACAGACGAAAGGCTTGCGGTGGTGGCAGGCCACGTCGTGCCAGTGAACGCCATCGTTGTAGAAGTTGTTCAGGATGGCCACGCAGTGCTCAGCAGCGCCGCCTTGATGCAGCTCCTGTTAATAGAAAGATACATGGTCAGATACGGTCTTCTATTAAACCAGCTTAATCAGACCTAACACAGCTTTACGCATTGATTCTCGGATTTCTGGGGGGTAGGCAGAGGTTCGTTTATCCAATTGAAAAATAACGGTCATTTCTAGGTATGCGATTGTTATGAAATTAAAAGAAGGCTAATGAGCCCTTGAAACACTGCAGATAAGTAAAAAACTGTTAGTAGTAGGACTGCACGTAAGAAGAGAAAACGTCTTAGCTTCACAAACTTGTAAACATGTGTAGGTATATATATCTGAGCGTGACGGTCACGTGAGTTCAGTGCTTTTTCCCCATCCCAAAAATGCCCAACGTGCCTAAAGAAGTTTTCGCTTCAAAAACCACTTGACTGTCTGAAAATAAAGTCTAACCCTGACTCACAGCAAGCGCACCTTAACTACGTAAATAAACAATTTCCGCAAACCCCGCTAACTGTCTGGGAAGAATAAGATTACGAATGAATTGTAAATGGCGAAGTTTTGTTTAAGATTTAAAGCCATTACATCAATCGGTCGGTTGCGTACAATAACCGCATAATGCGCGAGGCCTTGAACGCCAAGCAACAACGGATGCGGAGGATGCGCGTGCGACCGCAAAGGGTTACGTATTGTTTGTTCCGCAGCTTAGGCCGCGAGTACGCGCGACTCGCGGGGAAAGTGACGCGCAAACAACGCGACGACGCGCGCCGAATAGCGATGAGCTTTTGTTGTACAGCTTGCGGTCGCTGTTTGTAGAAAGTGGCCGCGACATGCGGGTACGCCCTTCGGCGAATATTTCGCAGGCCCATAAATATTCACGTGTCGCTTTCGTTTTCATTGCGTTATATCCGCTGTACGGATGTATTAACGGGTTCGGCGGGTGCGTATGACAAACGTTACTCAACTGTTCGCGGAATTGGCTCCTTATGTTGCGTCATGAGTATGACCGATTTCGTAATGACATGCTTTCTTACTCACCCATTGTATACACCGCGGAACGATTCCTTGATTTGGTAACCGTTTTCTAGACGAGGAAATAAGTGCATAACTTACCCTGTTATCGGGTTGAGGTTTGCCGATGCCGCCACCCTCGGACCAGTCGTTCTGCTGACGGTTCGTGGTGGGAGCCAACTTCTGCAGCTCAGCGGTCCAGAACCAGCCGTTGATCTCGTTGGGGATCAGGTCAGGACGGTTGCATCCTTTGAAGTCGCAGACGCGACCCGATGTCCAGATGTATTTTTGCTACAGGAACACATTAGCATAAGAATGGTAGGTTCCTAATTCTCTACAACTAACGACGTTAGATGACTTTGTCATTACCTACATTATGGATGTGGGTACCTTGACACAAAACCTCTGGGTATTTGTATGAACACGTTTACACGTAATACGAACAATTACCTGTTCGTCTGCCTGGCTACTTGATTCTATCTGTTAGGCACGAAGAAAAAAATAACAATGGCAAAACGGCCATTAAAAAGAAGTCTATTAGATAAGCGAATAAGGCGAAACAATTTGATGATTCTCAACAATACCGTGGAGATACAACAATGAATACGACAATTTGTCACAATTATCGAGGATCGCTGTGCACTCAGCGTTAGATTAAAAGAACATAATGAACGCGTACTTCATTAGCACAACAATACGGTGTCAACAGGGCAATAACCAGTTTGGCAACGGGACAATCGGCTGTGCTGAACAAATTGTCATTCTGCAGCGTCCCTGAACAATGGCAACAGAAAGTTACGGGGCTGGTTGAATCTAAGTGGGACCTACGACCTACCTACAGTACCTACGCTAGATAAGGTTATACCTACCATTTTACTTTTTTCACCGGTTGGTCCATAGTTCAAGCCCAACAAGATCTCATCTTCATCTTAGGTTTTATTTGACTAGCAGATTTCTACGTGTAAAAAAACAAGTGCTAAGTAATTATTCCCGAGTGTCGGTATTCTCGGGAGGAAAAGACAATAAACAAAACACTGTATTTCTCACGAAGTGCGAAACACATTCCGTAGCAATAGTGAAACTCGTTACGGAAAAATCGACGCCGCCATTGTTACGTTCCTGAATCGATTATTTTTCTTCATCTCTAACTAAGAAGTAAAGTTAACGTACAATTTAGTCAAATTGACGCGGCCTATTAGTTAAATAACTCGTTCACGCAACAGATAGAGATTTGGGCTCGAAGAGTCAAAGCATTACGAAAAGAGGAAACAATATGAAATCTTTTAAAGATTCTCTGTGGAATACGAATACTACACTTTCTATTTAGCTTTGAAAAAGTGATATGTTTTCGCGTCACGGTCACGATCCTTTTCCTCATGTTTCGAACGCGGGACACGCGTGGACATTTGCTACAGTCTTTGGCAACCATCGTGAAGTCATTTGCTTTACATAAGGACAACCCAAAGCAAGGACTATTCTAGAATCGTCTCTAATTTAGACACCACTTTCCTTTGCACTTAAAATACCGCTGTCTATTTAATCATTCAAAACTTGATCCATTGCATCTGCGTGTTGCATCAGAGTCGTTAATGAACTTCGAATAAAGGAAATGGGGACTTGATTATGTTTTACTCTCGTCTTACATCACTGTTTAAGACTTCATCTAATCACAGATAGACATTAAATTTTGCAACGATTTAACGATTTTGTAGAGAGTTAGTAAAAGCGCACTTACTGAATGTATCTTTAAATGGTTCCTACCATTTAAAGATTTTGGGAGATTCAAACGATTACGAATTTATTAACACGCAATTTTCACTAAAAAGTCATTGATTTTTTTTTACTAATGCTACTGCTGTATCTTCTTAGTTCTGAAGTTCTGAACAAAGCTTCTAACAATTTTATCCTTGTTATTTTCTTACCTTGTCTTGCACGATGCGTGCTTTAACCCACTCATTCTCGTCGCTGGTCTCCAAAGACACAAGGTCCATGCACCGCTGACGGCAGTAGTTCCTGGCACTCAGCCAGTCTTCCTCCACACCACGGAGCGCAGGGTCTCTCCATGAGAAGAAGTAGCCTTTGTCTGAAAAGACAACTGCTTTAAAAACAAGAAGGACTACGCTGGTATCTACCCCACGTAAGGACAATAGTACAGTCTGGGAACAAATCGAAAAACTGAGCAACATTAATTTATATTCGGACTATGATTACGATTGTACCCAGTCCGCCTTTACTTATATGATCTGCCTATATTAAGGGTTATACAACCTAACCCCCTTTTTTTGGGTGGGAAATCATCAAATAACTTCTCCCGCTCTGGGCGGAGCGGGAGGGTGTGTCAGACTCTTACTGACTAAAACCCACCCGTATTCCTTCCTGTTGCCTGTGTTGCCAGGGGCCTCGGTGACCCTGTAGTACCTTCCCGCGACCCCCGGCAGACATCGGCCCTAGTGGACCCCTAAATTTGTGCTGACGACATCTCATTGAGGCGCGCGTGGAATACAACGCGCCGTCGACCCGAACCTAACCCCTGAACTCACTTTCGAAGTAACAGGTGGTTTATTTACAACTTGGTAGGTATAACTAACGGCTTAGTGTTTGTACATTATGTTACGATGTTTATTAGGCTACCTACCGGCCGTTTCTATTAATTTAATTTCTACCGATAGATCTAAAAATGTTCAAGCGATACGGTAGGTACCTACTAATGTAATGTCAGGATGCGATCGATTTATTAAGATAAATGTTTGGAAAGTGACGAGTCACAGAAAAGGAAGTCGAAACATTAGCATTATGTCACGCAAAAGCGGCAAAGTGCGAGTCGGACTCTCACTGGAAGGGTTCCGTACCACCAGGCCACCATACAATATTTAACACAACAAATAAAAAAATAATACTTATGTTTCTTGTATGGGGATTTTTTTTTTTCTTTAATTTTTAATCATATTTAATTTTATTATTACATTTTGTTGTTATAGCGACTATAATAAACACTGAAAATTTCAAGTGTACCTATACACAATACGGTTCAAAAGATTATAGCCAGTGACAAACGAACGGACGGACGTACAGCGGAGCCTTAGTAATAGGGTCTCGTTGGTAGCCTTTAGGTACGGAACTACGGAACTCTAAAAAAAAAGTATCACTAGGTATCGTCAATCGTAAATCGTCCAAGCTAAGTGAACTTCAAGTCTTTCATCCGCGTAATTTGACCTAAGTGAGACAAATATCCGGAAGACATAAAAGGAATAACCCTTAGGTACACCTCTTACGATTTGATATTTTGCTCTCTTCCGCGAGTAACAACGCAGAATAGGTTCGTAGGTACTTCGTGGTTTTACTAGACATGACGATCTCGTGGGAACTAACTGCGGATAGAAAATCTTCGCTTTCGATGTTCCGATGAAAAGTGTGCAGTTAGATATGGTTTCTATAGTGTTTAGATTAGAAGACATAGATCGTGGTTTTATGTAGCTATAGTCATGAAAGCTGAAACTATATCGTTTTGAAGTGAAAAGTTCTTTATGCACGTTGGACACTTGGGATGGGGGTAAAAAGCACTGAACCCGCGTGACCGTCACGCTCAAGGGGGTAACCATCACCTCTTATAGCAGTATTATTATAATATTACTTCACAGTGGGAAAGTGATGGAGCTATACAGGACTTATAGCTCCATCTCTTTTTCACGCTGAAGTAATATTGAAACAATACTGCTATTTATGAGGTGATGGTTACCCCCCTGATCCTAATAATATCCTACTAATATTATAAATGCGAAAGTTTGTAAGGATGGATGGATGGATGTTAGTTACTCTTTCACGCAAAAAGTACTGAACGGATTTGGCTGAAATTTGGCACACAGATAGTTTATAACCAGGAATAACACATAGGATAGGATTTTTATCCCGATATACCCACGGGGTCAAAACTTATGCGGGTGAAACCGCGGGGCGCATCTAGTACCTACATAAATACAGATGTTTACAAGTTTGTGAAGCTAAGAAGTTGTCATTTCTGACAGTCTTACGACTGACAGTTTTTTCAGCTTTCATGACTTGCCTCGATCCGCGTGTAGCTTTTTAACTAAAACACTACTTATTAAGGATACTCGGCTAGAGATCTAGCTAAGACTGTCTATAATATCTACTTTGTAGAGAAACGGTGAAAATCGTGGGTATATAAATACATAATCAGCCTATAATGTTCCCACTCTGTAAGAGGGAGTGGGCCGTAATCCACCACGCGGGCCCAGTGCAGGTTGGCGGGTTTATAAATAATGTTAATGAATTTTATGGTTTAAAAACCGGCCAAGAGCGTGTCGGAACACGCACAATGAAGGGTTCCGTAGTTAGGTATGAATTTATCCCAAGAAAAAACTTAACATTGTGGTTGAAAAACAATATGATCTCCCATACATTCCCACTGCAAATGTAAGTTGGTCTAATTACTCGTTAACTTGTAAAGCCTACTAAGCTGTGATAGATTTCCTTTTAACTTCGATAAATATACTACTTCCGTGAATTTCACATACCCAAAAACTACAATTTATCTGGCGGAGGACACCATCTTTACGTACCAATACCAAGACCCTTCCGTGCCTCGAAAGCACGTTAAGTCGTTGGTCCTGATTGTCATTCGTGGATCTTTGACAGTCGTTACGTTACGAGTCGTCAGAAGCCCGAAAGTTTGACAACCAGTCTTTCCAAGGGCTATCATATTACACAGTAACTGGGTTGTCTAGAGCAGATAGGCAGTTGCTCCTTGTAAAATACTGGTATTCAACTGCATATGATTAGGCTGGAAGCCGACCCTAACATATTTGGGAAAAGGCTAGGCAGATGATGACTTAGTTGTGTATAAGTAAACTGAGCCTATTGGATCTAGAGATCCCTTCGGATGATCGCCACCCAGTTCAAGAAATGAGGATATAAACCATGACACAGCGAAACAAGATTTTTAACACTACTAGGTAAGTATCTAAAATGACAGAAATTCAAATCTTCCGTACCTACCTACCTACCTACCATATAGCCAGACCCGGGGGGTAACCATCACCTCTTATAGCAGTATTATTTTAATATTACTTCAGCGTGAGAAAGAGATGGAGCTATAAGTCCTGTATAGCTCCATCACTTTCCCACTGTGAAGTAATATAATAATACTGCTATAAGAGGTGATGGTTACCCCCCTGTATTCAAAACAGAATTATCTATGCAAGCATTTGAAAAACAATTGATTACCAAAATCTGCATAAACCACAACAACAACTGCATAAAAAATAGTGACGAAACTAGTTGAAAACTCATGACATATACGTCTGCTTATTTGCACGCGGATGTCCTAGTGTTTACTAATATCATAAGAATTTCATGTATTTTTGGTTGCACGGGCGCATACTGGCATGGTAGACCTGTTTCCCCTTATCTCACTGAGATAAGAAAACAACTTGTACCTTTTGGTGAGGTCCTTCCTATGATAGTAGTTGCAGCTTTCTAATGATAATCTTGGATCGTTCGTTACGGACAGATACAGTGCTTCATGCCTTTATCCTAATATATTTGGAGTTGACATAGCATGTCTTTTTCCTTCCAAGTCCAAGATCATGTAGGAATATTTGATTTGGTAGGTAAGAGTAATTATGTAGGTCTGTAAGCAAGTCTAATCTTCAACAAGTCTCCGATCCGTAAATGTTAGGTTCTTAAATCTCTAAGTAAAAAATGTTAACGTCCTTGGATTCATCTCAGTTAGCACAAGTTTTAAACCAGATTCGAACACCTACGTGTTCGAATCTGGTTTAAAACCTACCTACGTAGGAATTTCTTAGACCTACTATAATGGTAGAATTAATAATAATACAAAGTCGGTTTTCTTTGAAAATTGTCGATGGTGAAAAGCCTGATCCAAAAAGTATCACGGTGGACCCTGGCGGTGCCAATTTTCAACCTTGTAGTCTTAGTAATAAGGTTGAAAAGTTGTTCACTGCCAGTGTCCGTGATGGTACCTACGATATTTAATTGAGTAATTGAGTAGTTTTAGCCAATTATATAAGTACGGTGCCTACCGGTGACCATGAAGTGACAAAAGGTTCAAAAATCTCACACTGTCTCAATAATTAGGCAGATACGTAAACCTACTGGAAAAAAGGGGTAGGTACTTATTGTACAAATTTTGTTGACATTATATTTATGGTGAAGACGAGTTAATTTAAATCACAAAGGAATTTCCATAAATAATCACGAAAAAATATCCTTCATTAAATATTAACGTACATGAAGTTTTCCGGAATCCTCTTGTGCGTTAATTACATAGTTCATTACTCATTATCTTTAGGTAAGTAACCGGTAGTAAAATAACTTCGAGCAACTTCGACAATAATATGGTTCATAATTTATGGTTTTCTTGCCAAATATGGAGACAATAATGGGTTAACAAGATTAAGTATCATCTTGATATTTTATGATACGACGAAAATTTTAAAAAGCCTGTTTTATATAGGTAGGTAAAGAGCCTACTCTAGTAGGGAAAAACTAAATAACCTAATATGAATTAGTACAGTACAATAGACTATGTATGTATAAAAACCTTAATATATATTGAGGTATACGAACACAAACAAACCAAATGCTAGTGATGGTTACCTTATCCTTATGGACTGACTAACTGCAGGATATTTTACATTGCCCTTGATGTATGCACATTCTCTCGGTACCTGCTTAGAGAGGGTTTGTGAAGTTAAATTAACTACATAAACATGTTCTATAATCATTTATACACAAAATCAAATAGTAACGTAGAATTTTTGTTCGTTTGTCTTTTTATCTGGATGTATGTTCCGGATTGGCGCAAAAACGGATGAAACGAATTTGGATGAAATTTGGCATACCTGGACTAACACATACCTACGGTACTTTTAATCCTGGTAGTACTTTCCCGTGGGATATTTTCCGACATCCTAGCGGGCGAAGCCGCGGGCACAAGCTAATTCTATAATATAATCATCACATAAATGTTCTTTAGCCAAGCCAAACAGCCTTGCCCCGTTTGATCTAATTGCAATAGATCATCTATACGGTTACTTTCTTCCAGATTTTGCACTCCATTTTCTCCGCCCCTTCTACTTCTACCCTCAAGATAGACAGCCTAATTAAACAGCTTCAAAATACTTACTGTCAGCGTATCTCTCGTGGATGGATCTCTGCACACATAGTGATGGTACTGGGGGCTCCAGGATCCGACCGTTCTGGAACTGCGCGTGCGCAACCACCGCGAAAAGGGCTAAAAACACCAACTGTTTCATTTTCTGCAACAACGTGAAAAATCGTCAATTCACTTTATTTGTTCTATAAATGATAAATGATTTTATTTCTGTAAGTAGGTTCGTACAAACACTTTTACAAGTCAATCATATTTAAAAAACTAGATGTGGTCGGCGTTTCCTATCTGACTACTCTGAGAAGAAAGGCCGAAACAAACTCAGAGGTCATAGTCTCTTTTAAAGCCCACACATATCTTGGTCAGATTTTTGAAGACCTTGTAGATTGGGTCTTTTGAGAAAGAACCACACATATTGAGTGCATCTATCCAGTCAGTGCACGCATTTGTCAGTAATCGTGCAGCTCAATTCAGAACTTAAGGCTCAACGATTCGACGAACAATACCAAAGAAAGGAGATTTGGGTAGGCCGCGAAAATTACTGAAACTTCCAGGCCAAGATTAAAACTAACAGAGAGAAAAATAAAAATAAAAACAATGACCCACATAGTCGTCACAATAATTAAAGCAATATAATAGTTTACAAAGTAAATATCCATGTCATTGTATATATAAAAACAAAAATTCATCAATGTCAATGAGTTTATAAGAATCTAGAAATAATCTTAGTCAGATCATTTGAGGACCATGTAGATTGGTGTCTGGAATGGTCTTATAGCCTAAACAAGTCTTCTATATCCCCCGAAGGGGCGGGTATACATAACATACATAGCCTATAATGTTCCCACTGCTAGGACACAGGTCTCCTCTCTGTAAGAGGGAGTGGGCCGTAATCCAACACGCGGGCCCAGTGCGGGTTGGTAGATGTCACATGTCTTAGAATTTTTGGTTCTAGGACATGCCGGTTTCCTCACGATGTTTTCCTTCAGTGGTGATGAAATAATTAACTACAACTCGTAAAGTCGCGGCCTTTACCACTGGGCCACCACTGCACTCAAAACGGCGGCTATAGTGCACCGTTTATAGTAGGCACACCTATACTGCGGATGAAATTGTTACCATCGCTGTTAGAACCCGGATGAGGTTGGCACAGGAACTTGGGGATTGGCACAAGAAAAGAGGCCAGGGAGAAGACACCAAGGGGGCAAGAGAGAAGAGGGGAGGGGAGAAAGAGAGGCAGTGGTTGAAGTCGAGCTGTGGATAATGATGATGATTTCACCTATATTATTACCATTAACCGAGCATAATTTCCATAACCCAATGTGAATTTGCCCGCCTTGGGGATCGAACCCCAAGGCCAACAGTCGCTTGCGACAACTAGAAATAAGATGATAAAAAGTGATCGACTAGTAATTGAGCTGTTGTGGCTTTTTAAACAGTGTCGATGTTATAATTTGAACCATTCGTTCACTCTACAGTGAAGCAGTGCACGTAAACATCGAATGGCCGAGATTCATTGCAAAAATATTCATAGGCTCAAATATACTTTTGGTTCGAATACATAAAGATTTCGTGTATTATAATTTGCCAGTTATTTATGAATATGTTAACACATCACAGTTAACATACCTAGTCGTAAAATATTTATCTATGTTCATTAACAACTTTATGAAAGTGTAAACGCGTAAGTTTGCTTATGTTCACCAAAGCACCTACTACGTAAGAAGTATTTAGTAGATACTATATGACTCCTGTGAATTTATCCCAAACACTACATATACTCGTGTTTATAGCCACGTTTAAACCCCCACTCATTGGAGTTAAATTTTGGATTAATCATTACTTAGTAGAGTTCGCTATATCTCCGATAGAAGTACTTCTACTTTTGTGATAAACCAGTAATTCGCTAAGTAGGTAAGAAGAAAAAAGGACGTTCATTCTCTTGTTTATGTATAAAAATGCTGTCCTAACTGTGTATATATTAGCCAGTTTTTGCCGAGAAACTAGTTTTTTTATTGTTAAGTCTACAGTAAGCTACAATATTAAATTAAATAACAAAATTCCAAGTATAGCCAGAAAAGGTCACGGACCTTCGGGTTTATGTAACGTGAATAGCGAAACAAAAATAGAAATACATTAAGAAAAACCCGGAACGTTCTTGGCGGTCATGGTTCAATCATATATTTATAATATTTGGAATAGTCCCTACTATTTCAAATGTAGGTGGGGTCTAGGGACCACATATATAGAATAGGGTCGTGGTGGGCACTTTTTAAGCTGGGAATGGACAGTACCTACGTAACCGAAAACAGGACATGACTTACTTGACTTACTGACGACAAGGAAATCAATTTTTGATGGACACGGCTGAAGACCGAGATAAGAACAAGAAGGCTGCTAGCGAGATTTACAAGAAATCTGAAACTGATAGTAGTGAGACCACAAACGAAAACTTTGGAAACAGCAACGTGTGCATAGCAGTGACAAAGAAGAGAGCCCAGAAAGCAGCTGGGCCTGAGCCAACCTGGCGGCGACGTTGTTAAAAGAGTCTTCCCATAGATAAATCACCCGTCTATCCACTATTCCATTCCCTACTCTAGGATGCATATCCGGTACGACTCTAGAAGAGTAGAACGGGGGGCGCGACAAAGGTAGGGAAGACGTGCCCTTAGGATATGATGGATTATCCATATCCTAAGGGCACGTCTTCCCTACCATTACCGCGCCCCACGGTCTACTCTTTGATATGTAATGGTCTCTGTAGTCCCATGAAACATGAGGTTCCGGGGACTAGTCTATAATCTAGAATATTTGAGTTCATTCGAGTAATCAAGTCTGGTCAAACCATGGTGGGATCGGTGCATATCATTCATTAATTTATAGAAATGGACGGTACCTACGTAAATGTCCGCGTTTTATGTAGGTACGGCCCCTTCCTAGATTAAAGTTAGCCCCTACCACGAACTAGGTATTCTGTCTTGCACTCAGTCCCGCTACTATCCTTCCTTCTTGGCTGGTCCTTGCTGTCTGGCTAGTTTTTTTTGAGCATGACATAATCTTTTCTCATTTTCTACGGCTCGATACGAGAGAAGACGGCTATAAGAATCTTAGATTTTGTATACGATGTAATTAGCAAAAACACGTGACAAGATAAGACAAAAATTTCTTGAGACGTCTTGTCTTGTAACATGATGATGCCTGTTTTGTCTTAAGGCCGTTGTTATCTCGTAAGACAAACAGGAATTATCATCACCTCAGGAATTTAATTGAATTCGTGTAATGTTGTGTTTTGTTCGACAATTCATGAGGATTAAATGTTGGATATTTTGACAACAGTAAAACAGCAACTTAAATTAATTAGAGAAGACTTTTAGAAATCGATACTACCTATTAGGTAAACGTACTACTAACGACAACGTTTTGCAAAATAATAACTCCAGCTTACTTAGGCCATGAATCCTGAGCAAAAAAAACAAAGCCAGGACCAAAGGCTCTAGCTCTCAAACGTTCTTTATTCTCTAAAGTTAGTCCGTTTACTTTACTTTGTTCTCTAAATGTAGTCTGTTCGAACCTTTGTAAAACTTTTACTCTTCTACAAACAATGTGAAATAGGGAATCGAGAAATTAAAAGCGCAACAACTTATAAGACAATGTTCTGTTTTACTAAACAATTATTTGTGAACAATTATTTGTACTTTGGTCACGTTCAAGTCGTTGAAATGTTCTTTTAACTTTTACTTAGGAATACTTAGACGTAACATCAACTTAAGTGTGTAGGTAGTTAAGCACGTGCAATAAAACTAATTATAAAGGCTGCTTGCCATGTATTCAAATAGAAATAAACCTCGAACTATTTAAGCACAGGGTCATACAAATACAGACTCCTAAGCACATATTAGATGAGGAATTGTTTACAAACACAACCCGGGATGATTGCGCAAGATCCCGGGATTACAGACCGGTCCTATGTTAGAAAGCGACCTTGTCCGGGACAAAAAGAAGTTCATTCCACTCGACACTTCCCGAGGCCGTTTAGGCCTATGATTACAAAATTCCGATAAATTAATCGATTCCTACTCGATTATAGCTTTATTGCGTTGATTTTATGTGAAGCTTGCGACTAGTTGCGACACAAATTATGATAACAAATTATGGCGAGTTTACTAAATCTCCATTAATTCATGTTTATTATTTAGTTTGTAAACTAGATATTTAAAATTTAAATTTAAAAATGTACGTCACGAATTCACATAATTTTTAAGGTCATTTTCTACGTAAAACACTTAATTTTCCACTGTTTTTTTCCAAATTAAAATTCCATAACAAAATCGACAAAGCACTGACAATTAGGGGGAATATCGAACAACAGAAAAAAGAAAATTCCACTCACCGTTTGTAGTGTGTGTCTGAGGGGGCCGTCACAAACTGATGCGTTTGCGCCGAGCGATCGTTTTATATGGAGGAAGTCGGCGCGGATGATCTGACGCACGCGCACCCTTGCCACGGGGTGGTGTCAGCAATGTCACCTGACTGAATTCTTCTCTTCTGCTGCCAGCTATAGTTGCAAACTGTAAGTAATTAAATACAAGGCAAGGCAACTTAATGACTTGATCGAATTGGGTCTTATTCAGCAACAATAGCAACAATTAATGATAGCTTTAAAGTATCTCCGAAAATCGTTAAGTTCTTTAAAAACATTAACTTCTGCGTTTAAAGAATTATAGCTAGCGACAGTATACAAGGTAATTACGTTGTACTCGTATATAACCTACCTGAACTTTTTAGTTTGATAAAATCTTGAGAGTAAAATCGTTGAAAGTTTTACCAGACACGCTTAATTGTTTGCGTAAGTTGTTGGGCAGTCTCCAGCGGTGGATCAAGACATCACCTTAAGGGATTGCCAGGGCCACCAAGGCTGTCATCTCGCCTACACAATAAAAATAAAGCGTGGGTAAAATAGTCCTCATTATCGTTTGCTACCTCAAAGAGGGTGGCTCTTTCACGCGACCAACCGTAGACCGAACGCTATGAATATCATAGTACCTACCTACAAAAAGTTGCTGGCTGAGTACTGATTTATCTTAGCTACCTAAGCTTTTAAACAAATATTATAAAGAGAATACACTATTGCCGAGTGCCTTAGAGAAAAAATAAAGAAAATACGTTTATTTGTAGTAAGGGATTATATGACGCGTAGATAAACACAAAAAATGGAGGAATAATAGAAATTGGATAGGTCCTATTTCTATTTTTCCTCCATTTTTTTTTGTTTGTGGTTTTTCTTTGGATATGGATAAGGATAAGGATATAAGGATATCTTTTTTCCACAATTCACTTCGCAATTCAAAATATTGCGTACTAATATGTTCATCATTTGACTTCCGAATGACCGTTAAAAAGGGAACGGTCCAAGTGAGAATAGCCATATCATATTAAACTGTATCTACATTAGGTACAAAAATATTATAGTAATTACAGACAGGCTGTCGGTGATCATTGATATAATAGTATTGTTTTATATTGCTTTAACACTGTTTTACATTTCTTGAGGTGATCAAGTCACCTTCTAAAGCCACGTGTTTTATTTCGTAGGTACCTACCTGAAAATCATTAGGTACAATGTAATTCTGAAACTCCACAGCATTGAGCTCTAGCCTAAATGCTGCAATGCTATATTTCTTAAACATATATTTCTAATGGCACTGTCTTGTGGTCATATTTACTATTTACTCATATTTACTCTTTTTTCCGTTTGTTTGATGTTGAAATCTTTTATAGTTTACAAATAATTACCTGTGCTACAATAGTTAGTACTCATTTGTAGTTAGTTATTCTTTTGTTTCTTTCTGCATGTTATCACGATTTTCCGAGTGCAGGGATGTCTACGGCTGCCCGAGTTACGATTAATGGCAGTATTTAGGATGAATTGCTTAGGTCTATGTAACAATCACTTTTCCAAACCTCCAGCACTATTTTAGACTATCTCAATGACCTTATACTTGACCTGGCAATTAAGCCGAAGCAATCACCGTGATCAAGACTCAGTACTCCACGACGCCCTCCACGTCGCCAAGATAGCAAAAGTGGCGCAAGACCGTCAGGGATAAAATGATTCCGTGGCGTGGGGAAATCACTACTCTCGTTAAGTAAGGAACTCGATGCGAGAAGTAGGGCTACCAATGGCTAAAGGGATAAATTAGAAAGGACTGAGATAATCTCTCTGGGTCTGTCTAGCCATCCTAGATGGAATTCGTCAAAGGTCCATTTTTAAGTATCTACCTATTTGTAAATGGGCACAGGCCTCTCCCAAGCTGCGCCACAATTCCTCGGTCGTCCGACTTCAGCATCCAGTCTGTCCCAGACCCTGCCGGGGTCGCGGGAAGGTACTTATGGGTCACCGAGGCCCCCGCAACACAGGCAACAGGAAGGAATACGGGTGGGTTTTAGTCAGTAAGAGTCTGACACACCCTCCCGCTCCGCCCAGAGCGGGAGAAGTTATTTGATGATTTCCCACCCTCAAAAAGTCTGTCCCAGACAACTTTTTTTAATCCTGTATCCAGCAGTGGACTGCGACAGGCTGATTAATTGATATACAAGGTGCCGTTTTGCATCCTCGTCAAATTTCAGGAGGCTGCTACGAAAGACTATTATAGAATATTCTAATAAAATTACGATACCTGCTCAATAATTAATCCATACTTGTTCTTTTAGTTATTTAAGTTTGACAGTATTTTAGAATACATCACTTTCACATAACATAATCACCCCGTTGCGTATGCGGTAGTGTGTGTGTAAAAGGGCAGTTACAGTACGGTATCACACGGGCCGCGTTTTATCACGCGTGTCCCACACATGCCGATTTATGAAATTTTGAAAAAAAAGAAATACTAGATCTACTTATTTTATTATTGATTCATGTCGAGAATCATTAGCATAGCTACCTCCTTGAATTTGACGAGGATGCAAAACGACACCTTGTATACATGGACACGATAGTTGTTAACAGAAGATCTATCGAAGAATTGATATACGAAGAAGTTAGCATATTGGTAACATACGAAATATATTTTTAAGAGAAGTGGGCAGACAATAGATTTTCACTATACCCAACAATATCGCGAAATAACACCACAGTGGGTACGGCGGCGGCCACACCGTAATATAGGTACATAAGTATACAGTCTCTATACCCACATTAACATAATGTATAAGTTGACATTTACGTGGTGGTCGGCACGCGTGTTAAAAAGAAAGTATATGGCCTTGTTGTAGGCATGTAACAACTTGATGATTGAACTCTGATTAATTGGCTGATAACAAATGTCAATATGAGTGAAATACGAGCAATTTTCAAAGTGATTTTGGAATTAAAATAAATTGGGGCCTTCTTCATAACCATATATATTTGACTATTACGGCATGTATGGATAACATTTTTGGATATATGTTTATTGACTATTTGATTAATACTCTGACTGAAGAAAAACGCAATTGTCAAATTTCCTGGATCGAATTTAATTCCGAAAAGTCCCTCTACTTTTTATATTTTTTTCTGTAATTCTAAAATCCTAAGTAATTTCATTGCACTTGCGTTAAAAATGTGCGTATTGAAAACTCTGGCTGAAAATATGTTTGATAAATAGCTTAATTTATTTTTAAAGAATTTTTATTCGGTTCCAGGGCATAACAATGCGCTGGAACCGAATAAAAATTATTTTTTCGCATGTGGAAGTAGTTGACTCTGTCACTGTCTTTAGCCCGCCCAGTTCGCTACGATTTATTTTTTACGTATTACCTTAAACAATTTTTATAATTAACCTGTGTAAAGTTTACACATATGCACCAAAAATTCAAAATCAACTTGTTAAGTTCAAATTAACAATTTATACCACCCTTTCGACATCACACATCTGAGTAGGCTTATTGGCAGAACATATTTATAGGTACTGTGGTTGTCAAGAAAGGCCATAACAATGGGAAGTCAGCAAAAATAAAGTGAAAAAAACCCGATGTAGATAGAGGAGACCAGGGCCTCAAGTCTGCTATTACAATAGTGTCAGAATGGTCTATCATTGATTTCATAATTGATGATTTTGACAAGTTTCGTAATCTACTAATATAATGGCGTCATTAATGAGAATCGGAACAGACCATTCTGACACTATTGTAATAGCAGACTTGAGGCCCAGGATAAAAGTCCCTATAGAGGTAAAACTAAAGCTGGAAAAGATGGAGCTGAGGGCCTAGACAAATAATCGCTTTCAAAGCGTTTCGTATTTCTAAACAAGGATTTTCAAAAGGATTGACATAAGTGATTCGGCAGTTTAGGTATGTAAAGGCCCTGGAAGCCACTCCAACATAGTTGAGAAAAGGCTTGGCAGATAATGAGGTGTGCCAGTCCTAGACTTTAGACAAAGTCACATTCTATCCTGAACTAGGCCCTCTGAACTGACTTATCATAGGCCGCTCCAAGAGATGGTCCATGGAGACATTTTGAGTATGACCAAAGTTTGGTAGTTGGATGATAGCTGACGTCTTTTGCTTAATTTATTAAGATATAATCACTGTTCATCTTCTTGACAGCTTGTTACTCCTTGTTACTTACAGGTAGGAAGGAGGGATATGAAACGATGCGTGTTCAAATGATGTGATTTCAATCAATAAACATTACCTACTTAAATTCCGGTACCTACTATGGGAAACGTAAACAGTGGGAACGACACATATTAAATGATGAGCATGACAATACAATGCTGTGACTTGCAACTCGCGACGTGTCAACTGGAAAATACATTGTTTTACGAGATTTCCGGTAACCATCTGGATTTTGGGATGTGAGCCTATCTCCTCTGGTAAACAAGGGATTTGGCAGCTCGGAGAGGTAACCGGCAAATTATGTAGCGTGGTACGTTCTTCACATGGTACCGAAATACCGACTGCCTAAAGAAAGTACCTACTGTGAACCAGGGTATTATGTATATGCGTGTGTATGTATGTAGGACGATTCCCTAAACCTAGCTACCTAGGTTTAGGTTCGTTGTTCATTGGTCCGGAGTCGGTAGTTTGAATCTACGTTTGCCCGTGCCGTCTATGTTTAACCCGTGCTGTTACTGAAAATTTCATAAAATAAGTGAGACCCTGGGAAACCGTTTGGCAGAAAATTTAAAAACCGTGTTATAAACTTTAAGTCGAATTATTCAATCACTGGAGGAATCTGACATATTATGCTAGCTGTCACTTTGTGTATTAAAATGGTCATATTTATTGTATTTCTAGACTTTTACAATTATACATAAGTTCACTGTCCGAAATGAACTAGTACGGAGCGATCTTAAAAATGACCGAGCAGGCACAAGACTATTATACATTTATATAAATCGGTAAACTAAACGATCACCATTACAATACCTAAATATGACCATTTTATTACACAAACTGACAGCTACCACATGTCATCACCATCAGAGATGTAAAATTTTGTGGGTGGCAGCGATCATAATTATTTTATGTATTAAGCTAAAGTCATGGCCATGGGGCCTTAGCTTACGTGCGATTTTATAGTAAGTAGGTACCTACCTAACACACAGGTGTTACGAGAATATTTTTAGTAGACAACTTACACAGGTAAGTTGTCTACTAAAAATATTCTCGTAAGTCTTGTGCGTAGGTAGGGACGTTGGCTCTCGACAACTCGACAGGTACCTTAACTCATCGCTCAAACTTCTAACAGGATCTATTTTCTCATAACCGGTCCCGATTTGGAGATAGGTATTAAACAAATATTCATTGTAGGTAAATATTAAAATTATAATCAGAACTTGTTCTTTTTGATGGCTGGCATAAAGAATGTGCCCTGTTGAACGTGTTAAGGAATTCCCGCATATAATGTTAATGCCTATCACACTTTAGACAAGTTTATATGATTAAGTATATCTTTGATTTGCTTTTTGCTATTAAACTTAATTTGAATACTTAATATAATTATACCTATACCTATTATAATTGTATACGCTTGCTGCATAAAACTTGCTTAATTGTAACCTAACTGGAAGAAGTCACTGGCTCCTGAAATACAGGTAGGTAGTATAGCACAGTAGGTATATAGTTTTTTCTGTAACCTGTTTATGCCAATAAAGTATTTTTGTATTTACAGCCAACTAGGCGTTCGTTTTTACGATATATATCGTTTGTTGAAAAATGCTAAGAAATAGAATATTTACAGTTAGGTTTGTCGACCGCTGCGGAATTCCTAAAAAAATATAAATATTAAGTTATTAAAAATTGGTTCCAAAAATATGAACCTGGAATGGTTAAGGCGCTGACAAGACCCAATTGACAAAAATAGGCTTCTCTTAAGAAAAAAAATTGCCAAATCTGTATAGTTTGTGGTAGCGGAAAAAATATATGATAATTTTGATCATATTTCCCAGAATTTGGTTGTTACCAAAACACGTTTTGAAAAAAAATCTCGATACAAACTAACGTTAAACTAACCTCTTACCTTGAGTTCTAATCCAAAATATCTGTATTAAATATCAACATGCGTTACGTATTTAATTAATAACAAGAACGTCTTATTTGAATGCAGAACTTGGTTGTTTTTTATTTTCGATTACTCAACTTAATTTTGAGTAAATAGATAATTTGTTCATATTTTTCAATAAATTACAAGCGTTGTGTCATCACGCTTCTCTTTCTTTTCTATGCAATCTGACAGGGACCGCGGTTTAGGTGTTGTCATCGTCTTAATACCTAATAGGCAATTTTTGTTGCATCACTATCTAGAATACCTATAGGTACGTGTTGAACAATATTTTCTCGGTTCACCAAAGTCCTAACTTTCATTAGGAGGCGACCTTTGGATTTCTAGTCTAGGAGGCCTTATAAAGGCTTCTGCAGACTGGGGCGAAATCGCGCGCGCAACTGGTAGCAATATGCCTATCGCGCCCGCGATATCGCCCCAGTTTGCAGAAGCCTTAATACGGTATTGTAAGGCCTATTATATCCTCCCGCTGGTACCTATTAAGTGGACATTATAAATGTCGGATACTGATTATTTAATTAAAAAGTAGGTATAAAAGTTGTAAACCTACTTAGGTACCTAAAAAAAATAAAAACAAGCCAGAAGGTTCCATGGTTTTGCTTGCTATCTGATCTATCAACAAAAAAAGTTCCGAGCCTTGTAAGAATTTTCTTATCTTCTTGTTTGTTGTAAGTAAAAGAAAGCATCGAAGAATTCTCCTTACCGTATCTACACGATAATGGAATTTAAAAATGGAATGGAATTTAAAATCTATGAGGCTAAACAAATTGTCCTAACGTACTTTACCTACCTACTGATGGAAAAGTGGGCAAATATTACACAACGTTCAAATACCCAAAACATGTCGCCGTTATTCGAAAGCGTAAAAACATAGGTGGGTACTTAGGTAATCTTAATTATTTAATATTTTTTTAGGTAATGACCACAACTTACTCCTACTGTTAGCCTTTATTCCTTTTCTTACAGCTGGGCAAAGGGCTCTCTCCATGACTTCCAGCTCTTGCGATCCAGGGTTAATGTAGTCTGCCGGGGTTGCGGGAAGTCCGAAAGGGATACTGTGCCCCTGGCAACACACAGGCAACGGAAGGAACACGGGTGGGTTTTAGTCAGCAACAGTCTGACACGCCCTCCCGCTCCGCCCAGAGCGGAAAAATGTATTTGATAATATTTCCCAACCAAAACAAAAAGGGTTTAATGTGGTCGTTTTTTTTTGTCCAGCTCTCAAGGCCTGACCACGTCTGCCGCATGGCCACTAGTTATATGGAGCCCTGACACCTGTGACACAGCCAGAAAAGGTCGCGGCAGACCCCATAGAAGATGACGGGACGAGTTGGACAAAACAAGCGACCGCGCGCGCGAGCGAGAACTTAGTTTTAAACTTAAATACTTACTTTTTTAACAAGCGCTTTAAAGCAATCGAAAACTTATCATAATCTTACTCAAGCCCTTTCAATACCTAGGCATGGTTTAAGAGCTTCCCTAGATGAACTCCTTTAGGTAGTCCGGGCCACATACCCACCTAGTTTTAACAAACTGCAGAATTTTAACAGGGGACATAAACTTGTATCCCGCATTTGTCTAAACAATTAATGAGTAGTGGATCTTATGTTCTTAATACGATCCCCTTCTCATTATCACTTGACAGATGATGACTAAGATTTTGCGGATAAACTGCCCTGCGTTACGTAATCCATGAAATCATTCTAACACCTTCCTGGCCTACAGCCAAGGTTCGCTCAGCTATGGCTCTGACCGTGCGCTCAATATCAAGCAGGTAGGTCCATCGTCTAAGGCTGCGTTTAGGTGAAGAACGACAGAGCAATCAGCAGACCAAAAACTTTCTCGGACCTGTTTATTGCTTAGGTTTTAATAACGACAACTAAGTAGTAGGTGTCTACAAATAGGCCTCCAGCGGGGTAATTGCGCAAAACACTATCAGTAGCAAGGGGTTTCATTTTGACAATTCAACAAAATTCATTGCGTTAAGGCTCCTACATACTGGCGCGACCTGTCGCGCGACGCGCCGCGACACAAAGACACCGCGTACCGCGTGTAGCGCTACAAGCGGTGCCTTTGTGTCGCGACGCGTCGCGCGACAAGTCGCGCCAGTATGTAGAAGCCTTTATTTACGTTGTTGAGTAAATAAATAAGATAAGCTATATACTTCAAAATCGTTCAGATTGTGATTGATAGTGTTATTAGGATGCAGCTCGGTAAATATGGCATTCGGCAAAGGCACGTCCTTCTTTCTATGTATTTTTTTTTCTGTCTTTTTAGTCTGGGTTCGTACTTTGGCGATGGCAATAGACTCGCCCTAATTACCTACCAAGTACTTTAACATAATGGCGAAATTTGGGTAAATGATAAATGATTTTATTTCTGTAACTAGGTTTGTACAAACACTTTTACACGTCAATAATATTTTTTTAAACTAGATGAGGTCGGCGTTTCCTATCTGACTACTCTGAGAAGAAAGGCCAAAACAAACTCAGAGGTCACAGTCACTTTTACAGTCCAGACATAATCTTGGTCAGATCATCTTGGTAAACGCCTTTATAAACGCTTAATAAACGCCTTTATTTATTTTGATTTTAACATAAAACGGCCAAGGTCAATTACATTAGTTAACCTGTTAAGCCGCGCGACACCGATTCGGAGTCAAACAATAGAAAATCAATTGTGTCTCATTAGCCGTCCTTGACCAAAGTCACAAACACATTAGTTAGTACTAACAAAAGTATATACAACTACTCGACAGGTCATACGGTCATCTCACAATACTCCAGATACTGACAAGATCTTCTTCCGCTCATTCGCGAAAACAATCACAGTCAAGCTTAGCGTCCAAGAGAGCGTTGAGCGCAGAGAGTGAAGATCTACCTGGTGTTTAAGATACTATATAGTTAGATAGGTAGCTATTACTAATTACATTTATCTAACTAAACAGACAGGTGTGCTGCTGGGGAGTTTGTTGCGCCACTTCTTCTTCCCAGAAGTGGTGAAGGGCGGGCGTTTTTGGGGACTGTCTTAGGTAATTTTGACGTTCGAAAAGTGCTGATTCTCAGTCTAGTTTGAATAAATGACTTTTTATTTTGATTTAATCAGTCTCACTTTAACTAGGTAGGTGCCTAGTAAATAAAATAAATCTTTACCATTTTAGATACACAGGGTCCATGTACAACAGGCTTTACGATTGTATATCAACGATAAGGTTCATAGCATAACTGAGTGCCAGACATGAGCCAGATAAGGCGAAGAGGGCACCGATCTGAGTTAGCTCCGTCATGGTATGACATCATCCCGTAATTTCCAGCTTTCATATGGCAAGCTCAGGTGCAAAACACGCCACTAATGTGCCCCGAGGATAAACTTTCACAAATTCTTTCAAAAGAAGAAATTCTTGGGTAAGAGGGTTACCAAAGTTAAAGAGAGAACTATTTTCGACAGGGGCAATAATACATTAAACGTACTAGTACGTCCCGGTTAATTGCTTGGTTGATGGCAATAGGCTCGCCCCCTATTACATGGAACTTAAACATAACTGGCGAAATGTGGGTGTACTACAGGTACACCTCTGTCCAACCCTACGGGGAAACAAGGCATGTTATGTTACCATAGCGGGTCAGTGCAGGATCTTCCATGTATCCACCTGAAATCGATTTATCTTTCGATTAAAATTCGCATTAACCTAGGTATTGCGAGCATTGTTTATTTAAAATCCGATTCCAATTTCAAGGTAAATTGATCTTGCATAATATCATAATTATATCGATCAATATTGGATGGATCAATACAAATATTACTTGTTTGAACTATTAGCGCGAATCAATATTTGCATCTAATTGGGAGAAAAATACTCATCTCTGATTGTCTTTTGGCCTAGATTGAGTGGGAACGCGTGACCGATTGACTCATGATTATTTTTTATAATTTATTTGTAGTAGGTACCTATTTAAAGTGACGAAGACCAATGGTAACCCAGTGGTATTGGCCCCAACTTACGAGTTGTAGATCGTGAGTTCGAATCCAGTCAGGCACTTTACGTTATTTATTTCATCACCACTGCTCGCTCTCAAAACGGTGAAGGCAAACAAGGTGCAAGATCAAGGTGATGAAAGTGTCCAAAAATCAAAAAGTCGAAAACATGAGACATCCACCAACCTGTACTGGGCCCGCGTGGTGGATTACAGCGGCCCACTCCCTCTCACAGAGAAAAGGCCCATGTCCCAACAGTGGGAACGTAATAGGCTGATTAGGCTACATAATTCATGATAGCAGGTAATACGCGTGCGAGATTATTGATACGGAGTTTAAAGAAACACGTTGTGTACCTAATTTAAAAAAGTAACGTGACGTGGGGTCTGGTCTCGATGTAGTCTGGCATAGGCTTCCAGCATTTACGCTGTTTACACACTGACACTGCGGTAAGCGAAAACCTGGCAATAACAGAATAAACACTGTTGTCACACTGGCGTTCATCTCTGCTTTTCCAGTGTGAAACGCAAAAGTTTTTCATACAATTCTGATCAGTTTTTGCGATGATTCCGCTTACCGCAGCGGCATGCGGCTTTGTGTACAGGGTAAATGTATGAAAAACTACCGCGTTTCGCAGCGGAACCGCAGAAGAGCGTAGAGCTGACAAATAACCGTCTTAAAAAAAACCGTACAGTATCAAATATGCTTCGTGGAAAAGGGTCATAAGCATGACAGTGTCATCATGGGTACATTCCGAATTATGACATAATTGCTCGTAGCGCTTACATCAAGCATTCCGATTTAGCTAATTCGATTATGACAGCTCTTAGCTGTCAACAATTCGGAACGTTCGTGAACGCGCTTACAGTGCTCGCTCAACGTCAAAACTTTTAACATAAACCCAAACGTTTCACAAGAAAGACCGATTGGATAATTTTTGAAAATGGAAGTTCAAAGCATTAGCATTTCTGTTTTGTTGGTGGACTCTGTCGATTCAGATAATAACTCAGATTTTGAGTTTGAGAACGGCGAGTCGTCCAGTGATAAAGGGATGTCGAGGAAGTGATTATATTAGCGTATTTATATGCTCCCGGCAATGAATGACCCCGAAGAAAAATACCACGAATTACAAATTACATGAAGGCAACAATAATTAAATATAATGCGCATGAGTTTATAACTCATTTCACGTATGCTGTTACGTCTTAGATTTTAATGTATACCACTGAGCCATCTCGTATTGCTCTGATGTGAGCATGACAGCAATTTGTCACCCGTTAGGCTCGTTGGCTATATTCACTCGAATACTCATGGTTGGATTTCTTTGTGTATACACCACAAATTTTTTCTTCTTCTTTGTTTAATTTAAAAAATGCCACGTTAGTATAAGGCTAATGATGCGACTAAAAACAAAACAGCACCACTGTCTTTTTTGACAGCGCTCACAGTTATATTAATTTAAAATATGGTCGGCGGTATCGGTAGACGGCGCATGTCATCACGTCATCTATGACGATTTACGGGACATTGTTATCGTTCTCAACCACGCTCAAATTGATTACAGCGCAATTCGGAATGTACCCCATGTCATGGCAATGGCAACATAACTGTCAGTCAGTTATATGTCAAAAGAAAATGACGTAAATTGTAGTACAACAAAAATAATTGTAATTTAATATAATCGTGTATTGATTACTGTAAAGGGTTTTAGTGAATAAGTTAAACATGTTTTGTTGTCTGAAAAGTTGTATGAATGGCTTCACGCTTACACCCAGCGTACCAATACGAATTAAGGAAAATCCAGTTCAATTGGATACATTACACATGGGTTTGTATACTTGATTTTTAATTACATCTCGTTGTACAGAAGAACACAAACAATGTTTACTTATTAAACATTTGTAAAAAGTAGCTGTACTTGGCTGACTTTGCTAGAAACTTCGCAGTAGCGAACATTGTTGCGCGCATCGATTTTGCGTGGGCTGTTCGTTGGTCCCTGTTTAAGATAGAGCAGAGAGGTTGTTTGTTGAACTATCTCTTTATCTGATTGCATACACACTATAGATTTAACTCCCTATAAAATAGATACAATTCAAGAGCAATGTCAGATCTTAATCCTTTGGCTTTAGTAAGGCATAAATACTCAAGCCTTTTATTTTCATAATTGATCAGAAAATAAACATTGTAGGGTTTTCTAAATCCTTGAGACAAGTTATAACTCTTTTCACACTTATCTCAAGGCTAAGCTAATAAGTAGGCAATAATAAATATATATGCCTTAGTTACAATAAGCCTTTCGAAAACTAAGATAAAAAGCAATAAAAATACATACTTAAATGGTTTTTTTTACTGTTTATCAGATCATAATGAATTTAATGTTGAGTTATGGACAATCAGTTATTTTCAATAAATAGTTTGTAATTCCTTTCATCAAAGAACAAGAAATAAACAATTAAAGTAGAGGATACTGTTGTAAACACTACCTGATTGGCACAAATTATATGAACAGCTGTGCCATGTTAAAATATTAGCCAGACAGCTATAAGAGTAGAAATTTTGACTGCCCAGAATGAGCTAGACACAAGTATCTCTGCTGGTGGAGGCTATAGCACCCCCAAAAAAGGAATTTCTGTCCCTGGGAATTTCCTTAGAACAAAATGGAATGTTTAATGATAAATTAAAAACTAATACTTTGTTGTTTTATTACAGGCCATGAAATGGTGATAATAAAAGGTGGACAGCGGGTATGTGGGTCTGGCTGTGCACTGGGAAATGCTCCTCTAGTGCAGAACAAATCATACTTTGAAGTAAAGTTGCAGCAGGGAGGTGTGTGGGCTGTCGGAGTGGCTACCAGGGAGACAGACCTTAATAGAGTTCATGGTAAAATAACATTTTGAAATCTTTGACCATTAATTTCTTTCTATCTTATAAATGTGTCTTAACAGAAAAGATGTTAAAGCTTGATTATGTAATTGTAATGAAAGCACAAGTAGTGTTTCTACATTTATATCTGTAATTTTTAGGTATAAGACTATACATACACCATATAAATTAAAAAAGAGTTCTATTATATTTACAAAGTGGATATGAATATTTTTAATAAGTTAGGAAGATACTGTGGCACACAAATTATTATGAGCAAATATGCATACTTCTCTTTAAAATTAATTTTGCACAATTGGTGAAACCTGTACTAACAGTTAAAGCAATATTATCAAGAAACTTACTTTGCATATTGTTGCCTAATGTTGACACTTACTAATTTCACACCTTTAGAATAATAAAGAAAGTGAGAAGCATATTTTGAAACAATTCTGTAGACTGTTTACATTCAACAAAAACATTTAGGTTACACAGAAAGTAACATGAAATTTTACTTTGTTAAGTAATTGACAGCGTTTTGGCAAAGAACATATTGTAAAATTTTCTACAGAAAACTATTCTTTAGACAAAGTAAAGGTTGAAATAAGCTTATGTTATTTAAAATGTCTCATAATATTCTTATTCATGCAGTAACTTGGTATTCAGTACAGAGTTTCGAGTCCAAGTTTGGTCAACAGTCAACTGTTGGTGTAATGTGTCCTTCACTATAGTGATAATACTTCACTAATATATTACTATGCACACTTTGTATTTCTGTTGCCAAAATTAATATTTAGGTCATTGTAACTTGTTACATAAGACTTCATTAGCTAATAGGAGTTAATTTTCGCCCATAATACATGTGAGGTTTTATTAGGTTCTTCAATTTAGCTTAAACTTGCAAAATCCTTTCTTATCACAAAACATGTTTTCACAGAATATGTAGTACTGTTGTTTTAATGTCCAGACTAAAAGTCACATTGGTTGGTGGACAGGCATGTTGATGTTGACAAACTACAGTCTGGCCATCGAGAGAATGCGTCGTGTCAGTTGGACATTTTCTATTAATTATAGGGTCAAATTAGGAAAACACTTAGTAGTTAAAGTAGAATAGGGTATTTTACTATATACGAGAAAAATCTATAAATATATTATTGAGATAGTTTAGGCAAAAAGGAGTCGGAATATGTTAGTTTTAGTTCATAAAATAACCAAATAAATTTTAAAATTCAATTCAACGTTTTTAGTTTTTCTAATCTGTTAAAAAACACCATGAAATAGTTGCCGCCATGTTATTACGTCATACGGCTATGTTAACAAAAACGTGTCAAGTATCATACAAAGATCAGCGCATTTGTTTTCATAGCCCAGTGACGTCATGACCACAGAGCAACATGGCGTCCAGCGTTTTCGTCCACCTACGCGCGAAATTTGAAAATGTAAAATATTAAATGCATTTTTATGGCACATATCGATTAAATAAAATTTTTGTGATTTTTTTGGGCATATTAGTACTATAGAATTTAATTAAGACACTTTTCAAAAATGGGTGTAAGACCCTATTATTACTTCACTGGAGTAATCTGACATGTGCTAGCTGTCACTTTGTGTAATAAATGTATAATAGACTATTTACTTATCTAAATCGATTAGACTATAAATATTACCTACCATTTTATTACACAAAGTGACAGCTAGCACATGTCAGATTACTCCAGTGAATTAATAATTCGACTTTAGTATGAAACTGACAGGTCCCAAGAATGCATTCTCTCGACGCGGCGAAGGCCGGACTGTAGTGTAATAATTAATGTAGATCAAATCATTCAAATTATTTCCAATTTCATTACAGGTGGTATGGACAAAGAATCATGGTGTCTCAATGGCGACGGTACAGTGCGCCATTCGAACATAGAACTATACCATCTCGCACACGCGCCTAGAGAGTCACCTACGGCCGATCTACTCGTGTCTACGGATTCACCAACCCACACAGAGAATGGAAAGCCAGAGAGCGAGAATGAAGTTAACACGGCGGCCATAATGCCGGTAGAGGGCGACACCATCGGCGTGGCCTATGACCATGTTGACTTGAACTTTTTCTTGAATGGAAAGACTATGGAGATTCCTGTTAGTAATATTAGGGGGACGGTGTATCCTGCGCTTTATGGTGAGTTCTAATAATATGTATACGGCCAATAAAAGCGTATAAAAAAAAAAACATCCTAAGGTCGTTTGTCCACCGCCACCGTCAACGGGACGTCAACGAGAAACGAGATTATTCGAGCTGAACGTGGTGTCCTGGTGACGGCGTTCGTTTGGCCACCGCGACCGAACTCGGTGGTTCAGTATGTTATGATAGGCACAACAAAAGCCAGGCAAACAGCGCCGGTGGACGCCGACGGCAGTGTGAGGACAAGATCAAGCCTGTTTTGTATTGTCGGCAATCGGCCCGTCACAATCTCGAGCGGTCGCGCCGAATTATTGAAAAATTCGGGGGCCGAGATCCCGGCGCTCGGGTGACGGACGTACGGTGGACACTTAATGCCATAGGCATAGTAAATGTATGTATCGCTACTTCAGCGCCGTCATATCGTTCTCGTTGACGGTGGCGGTGGACAAACGGTCTAAGGTTGAATATCTCGTGCACGTCAAGAGCTGTCAGTATCATATATTATACGTTAGATTGGCAATGTGGTGATTAGGGCGAGACCAAAAACAAATTACACCAGTGTGCCTGTGGTGTGCATGTTAGCGAGACAAATAGTGCTGTGCATGCACCCTGGCTGTCTAAACTTTGATTATCGATATAAATTGCAGCGTCTTTGAGTCTCCTGTGTGAGTTGTCCCTTGTGAGTGAATACCTATCTTAATGTTTAAAGGAACAAAAATAAAACTACAAACAAAACATGTTGGATTTATAGTTTCCTCCAAATAGAACTAATTTATTGTAAAATGTCGTAAGCGTTTTCCTTGGTAGTATTTTGCAATTTTGCTTCATATTTTATTCTAATGTTCGATTATTAGTTTTATTAATAGATGTTTATGGTTAGATAATTCTAGCGAATCATACGAGCCCCGATGCAAAATAGTTCGTCTAGTGTGAAATTTTCTCTGTGAGATTTTTTCTAACTTCATTATTTTTGCATATCTATATATAATATTAAGCTGTTGTACTATCACATGTCGCGTTACTTATGCCATTTTTTAATTATGATCCAATAAACTATTTTAGTTTTTTAAAATTTATACATATCCTGTTTTAAATTCGAAGAAGTTATAAGCAAAATAGTTTGTCTAATTGTTAATTGATGCAAAAGAGTTTGTCTATCGGTGAGTTAAATAAGATTATTCCTTCTTTGTACAATTATGTTGCATAATTTAAATTTGTAAAAGTAATTCTGTGTCATTTGTCAAATGAGACAGTATAAATTCTGAAAATTTCAGTTTTTTTCATTAGTTTTCAAATAACAATGGGTCGTGGCAAACCCGTGTGTGAAGAGCTTCGAAAGCGAATAGTTTGTGGGGTCGATGCTCGCAAATCAAGTTACCAAATATCTAAAGACTTGATACTTCCCAGGTCTACAGTCCAATCTATCATTCAGCACTATAAAAAGAATAGAACGACTTCTTGTTTGAAGAAAACTGGTCGACCACGCATCACAAGTGCAGTAGAAAACAGAATCCTGAAGAAAATTATCAAAAATAATCGTCGTGCTCGAGCTGGAGAACTCACGGTGCAATAGAAGGACATGATTCACAAAGACGTCTCAGTTGATACTTGCAAAAGAGTCCTAAAAAGAATGGGTTACGGATTTTACATCGCTAAGGAGAAACCGCCGTTGACTGCTGTACAAAAGAAAAAGAGGTTGAAGTTTGCTCGTGATCATTTAAATTGGACTTCCGATCAGTGGCGTAGTATCATTTGGAGTGACGAGTCCAAATTTGAAGTGACAGTCGGCGATGAAAGGAAAAAAGTGATTCGGAACAAAAATGAGGCATTTCATACTGATTGTCTTAAACGCAAAGTGAAGTTTCCTGCGTCTCTTATGATATGGGGCTGCATGTCTGCACAAGGTGTTGGTGGTATGCAGTTTGTGGATGGTTCTATCAATGCTGCAAAGCAAAACCCTTTGGAAGAGAATTTACTGCCCTCTATTCCGTCACTTAAGCATCAAGATTCCTTCATTTTTCAACAGGATGGTGCCATACTGCAAGGACAACAAAGACGTGGCTACTGGCGAAAAGCATCCCTACAATCGAATGGCCATCCAACAGCCCGGACTTGTCGCCGATCGAAACCCTATGGTGGAAAATGAAAAAAGTTCTCCGTAAAAATCCATCAAGATCGAAGAGCGACTTAAAGGCTAAAACTCTTGGCAGTCTTTTTTCTTTTTTTTTTTTGGTGGGAAATCATCAAATAACTTCTGCCGCTCTGGGCGGAGCGGGAGGGTGTGTCAGACTCTTACTGACTAAAACCCACCCGTATTCCTTCCTGTTGCCTGTGTTGCCAGGGGCCTCGGTGACCCATAAGTACCTTCCCGCGATCCCGGCAGGCATCGGCCCTAGTGGATCCCTACTTTTGTGCTGACATCTCTTTGAGGCGCGCGTGGAATACGACGCGCCGTCGACCCGGGCCTGGTCCTTACCGGACGGTGAGCTACCCATTGCTCACCGTCCGCAAGCCCGCGCCTACGGTGGCTGGAAATCCGCCCGAGATTCCCGACGCCCAGGGCGTCTCCTGCGGCGGCTAGGGGCGAGAGGGCGCGAAACGTACCTTTCCCTCAACCGTCCCGCCTCCTCCTTCGCGAGCATTACTGCTTCGCAGAAGGAGGTGACGGCTACCCATGCCCTCTCGCTCCGTACCATGGCCTGAACCAGGGCCGGACGCGAGAGGTCTCTGCCGCCGATCGCCTCCACGAGGACACGGCGGTGCTCTGCCCAAGCCGGGCAGACCTCCACCGTATGCTCCACCGTGTCCTCCGGGCGATCCACACAGTGGTGACACCCGGACGTTTCCTCCCGCCTTATCCGACACAGGAACCTCCCGAAGCTGCCGTGTCCGGTGAGGACCTGCGTCAGGCGGAAGGTGAGGACGCCGTGGCGCCTCTCCAGCCCAAAGAGGGGACTTATCGCCGCAATCGTGGCGTGCCCAGCACTGGGTTGCGACAACCGTACTTTCCATGACGCCATGAGATCCCGCCGGAGCTCCGTCCGCTGTGCCGCGATTTCTCGCGGCAGCGGAGTTACGCCCCGGCGTTTCGCCTCCTCGCGCCACTCCCATACGTGCGCGAGGACTTTTGCCTCCAGATCCCATGGCGGCAATCCGGCAAGGAGGCTCGCTGCCTCACAGGAGACCGTGCGGTATCCCCGGACCATCCGGATGGCCATGACCCTTTGGGCCGCGCTCAACCGGTGGGTTGGCCGCAGCAAACTCTTGGCAGTCTGGGAGTCAATTACGCCTGAGAAGTGTGCAGCGTTGGTTGCAACCATGCCTCTTCGCATTAAAGCTGTCATTGAGAGCAAAGGCGACACAACTAAGTGGTAGACGAACTATTTTGCGTGAGTGACAAGGGTAGACGAATAGATGTCGTCAGCACAAAGGTAGGGGTCCACTAGGGCCAATGCCTGCCGGGGTCGCGGGAAGGTACTTATGGGTCACCGAGGCCCCCGCAACACAGGCAACAGGAAGGAATACGGGTGGGTTTTAGTCAGTAAGAGTCTGACACACCCTCCCGCTCCTCCCAAAGCGGGAGAAGTTATTTGAAGATTTCCCACGCCTTAAAAAAAAAAAAAATGGTAGACGAATACTTTTGCGTATGTTTTTTAGAATATCTTTTTAATTTTTTTATGTTATGTAAAGTCATGAAAGAATTTCAGTTATGTTAAAATAAACTTTAAAATGTTCCTCAAATTGTGGTTTACTTTTTATTAAACGTTCTTAATTATTTTACCAATATTTACTTTCTATATTTTACGCTTTGCACTACTTCCCATACTAGACGAACTATTTTGCATCGGGGCTCGTAAAAATTTTTTAATTGAATTTCAAGTATGCTAAAAAAATTTTACAAGACACGACATTCGTTTACCAATTTTCGAAACATATTTTTTTTTACATTTTTCCCTTTTAGGTATATTAATTCGTTCAGACTGCATACCGATCTGATAAACATCTTGAGCAGGATAAATGAGGTCACCTACGTCCTTCATCTATATAAGCGAACCTACTTTGGGTCACCGTAAAGTACGGTCAGTCGGTCACGCATGGCTCGCATATAGTTTTCTTTGCGATTATTTCGCCACGTAACCGCACGTGTACTCAATAGGCTTGATCACAGATTCCATGCCTTCAGGCATCCATGGCATAGATGATACGGATTCGAAATCTTCACGATCAATTTGGCCTGGGGCAATAGCACCATCGTCGTTTAGCGTCGTTATGCAGTAAGACTAGTTGTGGTATTTGTGGTGTCTATAGTACGTGATCTTTGAGTGTTGAGCATACTAATTTTCTCTAAAGGCAAACAATTGGCTTTATCGCTGGTTTATGTCACATTTCTTCGAATATTTGGTTCTAGGACATGCCGGTTTCCTCACGATGTTTTCCTTCACAGTTTTGAGAGTAGTGGTGATTAAATAATTTACACAAAGTAAAGTGCCTACTTGGGTTCGAACCAACGACCTACAAACTCGTAAGTCGCGGCCGTTACCACTGGGCCACCACTGCTCACCTTCGCTTAATCTACATTAAAATACCTTAACTACCCCATAAAAAGACATCAATAGATGTGCGCAACAATAATTATCCCAAGTATCATAGTTTTTAAAAAACAACGATTCCCGCGTTTTTTACTATTTTCTCGGAAACAACTTTTTGGGCTTAACGGCCTTCTAGTTAAAGGACAGCAATGCCATCAATCGTGCACAAATCCAGACTCCGGGCTGCTACTGTGAAGTTCCAGATGGAAAAACGCAATAACACTTACCCCAAACTTTTTTTTTTTTGGTTGGGAAATGATTAAATAACTTCTACCGCTTTGGGCGGAGCGGTGTGTCAGACTTTTACTGACTAAAACCCACCCGGGCGTGTCCCTTCCGATGCCTGTGTTGCCAGGGGGCTCGGTAAACCTTTTGTACCTTCCCGCGACCCCGCCAGGCATCGGCCCTAGTGGACCTCTACACTTGTGCTGAAATCTCTTTGATGCGCGCGTGGAATTCAACGCGCCGTCGACCCGGGCCTGGTCCTTACCGGACGGTGAGATACCCATTGCTCACCGTCCTTAAGCCCGCGCCTACGGTGGACGGAAATCCGCCCGGGATAGCCCGACCCTGGAACCGAACCCAGGACCTTATGCTCAGCAGTAGTCTGCTGAGCATGAGTTCCTGGGTTCGGTTCCCGATTCTTGTGACCAACGTAGGTAGGCACTATAATTAAGTATGCGTAGCTCTCATTAAAACAGGATATTTTACTTTGCAGTTGACGACGGCGCCATCTTGGATGTTATCTTCGAAAATTTTCTCTACCCACCTCCAACAGGATTTGAAAAGATAATGGTGGAACAGTCCCTACTTTAACTAAGGAATTGGAACGATCGGCTGTATATAGGAACCTTGATGTTTGGGCAGAATGGGCAGAGTGCTACGTGAATATTGCTTAAGACTTATATCTGAGACTGTGTAGTGTGGATGAGAACTATATTTTTAAATACTGAATCTTATAACTTGATGTCTGTTAAGACTCGCAGGCTTCCGTTAAATTATTATTTTTAACATCACTTAGCATTATGAAGGTATTCGGTTTGCGTGTCTGTAACGGTCAGTTTCTCAAAAGAAAATTGTCGCATAATTACTGTGACAAATTCTCAAGCGTGCGTACTCCGCTGTGATTGGTGGAATGATTTATCAACAGCCAATCGTAGCAGTTGCGCGCTTGACAATTTCTCATATTAAGGCGAAAGCGTCAATGTAGCCCGCGAAATTAAAATTTTCTTAAGGCGCTGACAAGAGGCAAATGACGAAAATAGGCTTGTCTTAAGAAAAAAAATTGCCAAATCTGTATAGTTTGTGGTAGCGGAAAAAATATATGTTAATTTTGAACATATTTCTAAGAACTTGGTTGTTACCAAAACACGTTTTAAAAAATATCTCGATACAAACTTACGTTAAAGTAACCTTTTACCTTGAGTTCCAAACCAAAATATCTGTATTAAATATCAACATACTTTACGTATTTAATTAATAAATAAGACCGTCTTAGGTCTTATTTGAATGCAGAACTTGGTTGTTTTTTATTTTCGATTACTCAACTCAATTTTAAGTAAATAGATAATTGCTTTATATTTTGCAATAAATTACAAGCGTTGTGTCATCGAGCTTAGCTTTATTTTCTATGCAGTCTGACAGAGACCGCGGTTTAGGTGTTGTCAGGGTCTTAAGTTTCTGCAATTTGCAGGTCAGTACTGATACTGACCTGAGTTGTAGGTTGATTTAAATATGATTCGCGGCCGTATACAATATTTATTTATAGAATTATAATCATAAAAATCATCAATACAATTCTCTAAGTTCATATAATCCGATTGAATGACTATTTCGTGAAATCATGACATTTAAGGCCAATTCTAACTTAAGCAGTTGTATTGCTGATTCTCATGATTATAATTCTGTAGAGCCATATTTCTTATGGTCGCGAATTATATTTTAATCAACATACAACCTAACACTGACCAGCAGACTTAGCACGAGAATCGTAGAGAAACGTTTTGTCGACGGAAGAGTAGCGAAAAATGACGTTTCAGTGTAGACAGTAGAACATTTTCGGTAGACAAGCGATTTCTATTCTACAATAGAGTAGACATAGAAAGCGTCATTCTAAGCCTGCTGAAAATTGCAAAAAAAAAAGAAAATAATAATTTCGCGGGCTACCTTTCCGCATCCACCTTAATTTTGCAATAATTCTCGTTCGATAAAATGGCCCTAAATCAGGCAGAGTTTGACGGGGCAACATTTTTGATTAGGGTTTTTGACTGCTAGGAAATTAAACATAAGTACCAGGGGCACAAATACAAATTAAGATAAACTAGCTGGCTTAAGAAGTCAACCAATAGTTTTTCATTACAAAAACTTTGTTCTCTATAGTTCATGGCCAAATATCGAACAATTTGTTTTGCCCTGCATTAGATTAAAAGAACTCGGATGGTAGTCGCTTTATTTAATACATTTTGATATGCATTGCTTCTCATTCGACTGCCAAGCAAGCACAACATAGTTGGGAACCACTGGCATTATGATGAATTTCGAAAATAAGGCTGTTTTTCCAATAAATTATCCTATTGACCGCCACGTCAAAAAAGCAAAAACGTGCTCTCGGCGCCAAGCTACGAATTAATCTGTCATGTAGTGGTGACCGTGGCCTGCTGGGCACATTTTGGTCTGTCATCTATACATGACTGTGGCGGTCAAAAGGTTAAAGCAGAGACGACTAGCAGATATGGTAACCATTTCGAAATTTGAAGTCTTGACAAAAAGCCGGACATTTACGAAAAAGTTCGGTCATTTTATTTTTAATCTCTCTTTTTTCAGTAATCATTTAAAAAAATTTCTTTTTAAAATATAAATCCACTTATATTGAAAGTTCAGACAAATAACAAAACCGGATAAAAACATTTGGATTTCAAAAAGTTTACTAGAGATAGAGAACACAGCTTTAGTTTTTCCTTTTACTGGCCTTATTTTTTTTTTTGGGTGGGTAATTATTGAATAACTTCTCCCGCTCTGGGCGGAGCGGTAGAGTGTGTCAGACTCTTACTGACTATAACCCACCCGTGTTCCTTCCGTTACCTGTGTGTTGCCAGAAGCCACGGTCCCTTTCGGACTTTCCCGCGACCCCGGCAGGCATTACACACTTGTGCTGACGTCTCTTTGAGGCGCGCGTGGAACACAACGCGCCGTCGACCCGGGCCTGGTCCTTACCGGACGGCGAGCTACCCGTTGCTCACTGTCTTTTGGCCTTCCTTTCACTGGCCTGTGAGTCTGAACAGTGCATAGATCTACGAATATCTATCTATATCATGACTTACTTATATCACTGTATAGTATTACATTTATGTAGTATTAAGTAGATATGCTTTTGTGATCTATGTGAAGCGCATAGATGTATGTAAGTACTATTTTTACTGTTTTTAACGCCATCTGCAAACAATGTATCGTGTACAATCGCGTTTTCGAATGTTATGTTACAATTTCAAAAGTAATTAAGTACGTAGATTGAATGCAGTACAAAATTCTTGACGCACTAAAATATTATGTTGATTTATAAGTTTATAAGCCACATAATAATATATCCAGCCAGTAAAATTCACTGAAAACACATTCAAATAGGTTATGGAAATAGATTTTATTCTATCTTACTAATTTTGTTAACCCTTTAATTCGTGAAGAGAAATGCCGTTGAAGTTCTATTAAAAAAAAAAAAAAAACTAAGTCTCAAACACAATTTTCTCAATGCCAAAATTTTTACTAGTTTAAGGTGTAGCCATACACAAGATTAACACATTCCAAGTTCAAAAATGTATACCATGTATCTGAGGCAAAATTATGATCTCCTTAGGTAACGTAATTGTGTTTTGTTATTTGTAATGGTACTAATATTTATTGGATAGTGAGAAGAGTGATAAATAAAAGATGTCGCTTATTGTTTTCGTCAAATATTGGTATGAATTTAAAGTACATGTACTTGTAAACGCTGCTTTGGTGATTCTTCGATGTTTTAAAAGCTACAGCTGCGGGATTTTTTCTCAGAATTTCCTTCCAAATATCATTGCGATGGATTGCTTACTAAATGCGGAATATCTTTCCTAAGCATCAAAGGTGCGAGTGCGGTTCGTTTAAGGCGCTGACAAGACCCAATAGACCAAAATAGGATTCTCTTAAGAAAAAAAAATTGCCAAATCTGTTTAGTTTGTGGAAGCGGAAAAAAATATATGTTAATTTTGAACATATTTCCCAGAACTTGGTTGTTACAAAACACGTTTTGAAAAAAAAATCTCGATACAAACAAACGTTAAACTAACCTCTTGCATTGAGTTCTAAACCAAAATATCTGTATTAAATAATTATATACGTTACGTATTTAATTAATAACAAGATCGTCTTATTTGAATGCAGAACTTGGTTGTTTTTTATTTTCGATTACTCAACTCAATTTTGAGTAAATAGATAATTGCTTCATATTTTGCAATAAATTACAAGCGTTGAGTCATCGCGCTTCTCTTTATTTACTATGTAATATGACAGTGACCACGGTTTAGGTGTTGTCAGCGTCTTAATAGGAAAATGCTCACGCCCCCTTCCAAGCGTTCATAAATATGCTATTATTGTGGTTGTCTCCTAAACTTTCAATGAGACTATAATACTGCCGTCCAATAAAATGGCAGTCCCTAAATAAAAAAATTGATATTGCTTAAAATTTTATTGGTGACTATTCAGATGAAAAGATTCTCGAAGAAAATAGGTTAAGGAATGATTTATGCTAGACCGGTACCGACGCGAGCCTCCTTCGTGTCTGCTCAATTTGTAGGGACCAAGACTCGGATGCATGCACTGCTTCATATAAAATGTTCGTGAAGTTTTGGATCCGTACCTCGCCTGCGCCTCGTACATGGCACGGCTCGCGTTCGGCACGGTCTAGCATAAATCATCCTTTAGAGTACGTTTCCACTAACGACTTACAGTTTAATTGCATTTAGCGTTGATGTGTATAATACACATCAAACCTTATTTTGCGATGTAACGTATCTATTTTACTGATGATCTCTCGGAAATCTCTACTCCGCAGATTTTGAACACTGTGATTGGCCAATTCACGGTCCGCCGTTCTCCACTCCGCCCAGCTCCGCGTCAGTGGAAAGGCACCCTAAATCATTTCTTATATTGGACATTTAATGCAAACCTCATTTTTCAGTTATCTTGACTAGTCCTCATCAGTAAAATAGATACGTTGTTACATCGCAAAATAAGAGTTGATGTGTATTATACACATCTACGCTAAATGTAATTAAACTTTAAGTAGATTTTCAATAATCTTTTTTTGTCTGAATGAATGAACTGCGAACTATTTATTCATATCATGTCTGCGTTGATTGATATTTATTTAGTAACTGTCAACTTGGTACACTCCAGTCATTTTTCGACGCAGTGGTAAAACAAAGTCATTTGAATCTTTGGGTTCATTCGAGTAATCGAGTCTGGTCAAACCACGCTGGGGTCAGTGCATTTCATTCATTCATTCTTCAGTCTTGACTCGAATCATATCTCCTATTTTTAAAGCTTCACGAGTCATAGGTATGAGGCCCATTACTTTTTAACCGCCTGCTGAAAGGGAGATTCTAAAAGGAAAGGAGGCCATTCGAGGCGTTTTTTAAATTCGAGACGTTTTTTCAAGTATGACACCGATTTTCCTGCCATTGTTTCGTCTTAAATTGAGAGTCGTAGAAGTATTTAGTTCTTCAGTTTCATCTAACCAAATTCATGTACCGAATAATAATATTTTATATTTTTATCTATGAAATAATTTATGAATAGTGCTGATTCTGAGGAGCACCGAAAAACTAAATTAAAATATATTTGTATTTTATTGACAGGCGATAAAAGAAAGAGAAGACGTTAAGAGCTACAGATGTTTCATTTCTCGAACGCGCGACATTCATACTAATTTAACCCTTATTACAATGTCATAAGAATCAAGAAAATGTTTGAATTTGGAACCTCAACTCAAATTTTATATTCAACAAAAAGTTTTATGTAGGTACAGGCACATCAAGTTACCACAAACTGTCAAATTTCTCCAAATGACTTTAAACTTTAAAATGTTGACGGATAAGTTCAAAATCGCATGAGAAAATTTTACAGATTTTGGTAACTTGATGTGCTGACGACGGTTCTTAAAAAAATATTCTTAATTCGAATTTCTTTTTACCATCCCGCAGAAGGTGTGAAAAATAGAGTATTCGTTTTCATCTTGGGTGAGTTTATATCCCTCGCAGCACTCAGGAGTTAACTCTGAGACTCTCACTAGAATCCTTCAGTGACATACAAAACTGTTTTATCCCCTTGGTGAATAATCTACTGATAATAAGCTGTTTTAAGCTACCTATATATTTTTAGCTTACGTTAATCGGTGCTTTGCAGAATCGATATCAATGTGGGATTTGTTATCATAATACTACTTAAGTGTACATTTATTAATGTATATTAAAACGTATGGTCAAGGTGACCGTTTTCGAATGAATTTCAGAAATTTTTTTTTTTTTTTTTTTTTGATACTGGCTTTTTTGCAGTGGTCCCGCGGGGGACCTCGACTGCTTTACCGGGTGTCGGTGGGGCCTGAAGGGCCTCTCACCTATTTAACTTAAAAATTAGGCAGCACAGCTAAGGGCATCCCATAGTGGGATTCGAACCTCGGCTTAGGGCGCTACCGGTTACTGAGCAAGCGGGGACTTGTCGTGTTATGTTATTATTATTGGGGAATTTATTTGTGTTAACTTGCTCCGCGCGGGCGGGCGGGTTCAAGGGTCGGGGGGAGAATTTCAGAAATATTTAATTACACTTAGATATACCAGTCGACACGAGTATACACCTAGAATCACATAGGCATGGCCTATTGTAAAACGAGCTTCAGTGGTAAGACGCATTACCTGAACGGTAAAGGCCTGCGCAGACGAGGGATTTATGTCCGCGACGATAAAACGTATGTAAATCTATGCAATAACGCACACGTGGGACAAATAGACTGTCAGCAGGCTTAGCAGGACACTCTATTTCTTCGAAGAATAGACACGGCTCTTTCTATACAAAGTGACATTTCGTTTCTCAGTTTTTGACATCTCACCGTAGAAATCCTTCTACAATCTGTCATCTTGTCTTTCGTTTCTAGCAATCTTTGTCTAGTCCTTTTTTATGTAGAAAGATTTTTACGGTGGGATGTCAAAACAGGAGAAACGAAATGTCACTTTGTTTGGAAAGAGCCGTGTCTATTCTTCGAAGAAATAGAGAGTGTCATGCTAAGCCTGCAGGAGTTCCATACGTTTTATCGTCACGGACAAAAGTCACTCGTCTGGGCAGGCCTTAAAGGGTATGCGCCCAACTTCGAATACCGACCTATCGCTGCACTTAGTTAATGAATTATACTCTCAGGCAGAGTCCAAACCGAAAGCGACTGTTGCGCGACTACGCGATCATCGCGCTCATTTCTATGAATAGGTACTTCGCCCGCGGTTTCGTCCACGCAGATATATAATTTTAGTGACTTAACGGCTCCTGCATACTGAGGTGATATCGTAGGCGCGACAGGCAGCAATATGCGTGTCGCGGCCGCGATATCGCCTCAGTATGCAGGACCCTTAAATCTGTTATTACGCCTTCATATAATGAAAGTAAGGTATGCAAAAAATATAAGTTAAACTAGCACGCATACACATCAATTCTGTATGCGAATATTTAAATATTTTAGTAAAATACTTTATGAAATAAAATCAGGAAGTAATGTCTACCTAAAGCATAAAAAACCATAATATACAAACTACTTAAGATATTTTCATGTTTTTTTTTTGTATGAACAGACTATTATCTACTAGCTGCGCGCCGCGGTTTCACCGGCATAAGTCTCGATCCCGTGGGAAGATCGGGATAAAAAGTATCCTATGTCCTAATACAGGTCAGGGTCTACCCATGTGCCAAATTTCATCCAAATCCGTTCAGACGTTTTAGCGTGAAAGCGTAACAAAGACACAAACTCAGTTTCGCACTTATAATATTAGTTAGGATTATCTGATTATTTTCAAATATTCATATTTTCGTTATAAGTCAAAGTCAACGTCAAATTATTTATTTCAAATAGGCATATAAAGGGCACTTTTGAACGTCAAAATTTACAATAAAATAGAATTGATTCTAGTCGTTACTAAACATAAATTCATAAAAACATAAATTCTCTATGAAACTCTCATAAAAACATAAATTCTGAAACCGAACAGCGCGCGGCGGCGCGGCGTGATCGCGATGCGTATTTGTATGACCAAGGTTAACGGCGATTACCCGACCTTTAAAATCCCCTTTAAAAGATAGTTTTGGAAAATTAATCATTACGGTCTTTCGATAATCGCTTTTGATTAGGACACTGTCAGGGTGTCTAGTAGGGTATATTTTCGTAGCAGGCAAGACAGGGAAATATGAGGCATATTTGAATGTGACATATTTGTTGACATTTTGTGATTTATTGCACCCTAATGCTACGGCTACACTGTCGCGATAACGCAAACATCATTTCGCGCGCTCTTGGTTGAACAGCGAGTCGTTGACCGGTGTGCGAGGGAGAGCGCGCGAAGTGGAGTTCGCATTATCGCGACAATGTAGCAGTAGCATTAGAGATTATGGTTCATTAACAGTTCTTTGTGTGGCTCTTAATACTGTACTATTTTATAATCTGTAATAACTGTATTAATTATGATGTATGTTTATTAAACAAATTATAAGAACAAGTGTGCATGTTTATTTGTTATAATAACATTGTGATAAGAAAGCAAGAATAAATATGGATGCCAACTTTTTGTTTTATTTACGTGCTAACTTCTGTCCGCGACTTCGGTCGTGCGGAAGTCGTAAGACATCACAATATACTAAAATAACAGCCAAATATTATAAAATTTTCGTGTATACTGTACCTACTACCGAATGGCAAAACAACACTGGTACACTGATTGATGCATTCTTACAGATTATTCTTGACGAACGGCTATCCAGGGATTTAAAAACACCTTAAAGGTTACAGAATAAAAGTGTTACAATTTTAATTGATAACAGAATCAAATATGTAACACTTATAAATGTGTTTTCAATGTGGTAACCCAAAACACTTACAAAAGTGTAACCATAATATATCTGTAACAGATATAAAAGTGTTAACAGTGTTAATAAGTGTAACACCCCAACACACTGCCTCGTTGGTCTAGTAGTTGCAAGCGCTGCTGCTGAGCACGAGGTCCTGGGTTCGATTCCCGGGTCGGGCAAAATGTTATTCGGTTTTTCTCGCTCGGGGCTCGCCCCCTATTACATACATAACTGGCGAAATGTGGGTGTACTACAGGTACACCTCTGCCCAACTCTTCGCGGAAACAAGAAGTGATGTTATGTGTTATGTTATAAGTGTACCAGGTAAACGCGTGTGCGTTACCCCAGCAAAATAATCTCGAAAGTAGTCATTTAAATCTTATACATAATTAGTTACCCAGCTTCTGTAATTGTTGCGCACATTTTTAAATTTGTTGTACTTATAGTTTTTTTAGTTATTTCACAAAACCATTTCCGTTATACAAGTTACCGCAGCCAGACATTAAAAAAAAAATGGGTATATAATTAGTTGTCTAGACGAGGTAAATGTTGCACCTTATTTTGTATTTGTACTTTCTTTGGCTGCGAAGTTATTCGAGATCCTGCTGAAATTGCATTTGAAATTATTATTTTACCTGTAAATAAAAATTATTTAAGAAACATGTAGTTTTTTTTAACAGTTGTGTACACATCTGTACTGAACTTAACACTATCCTACATATTTTAAAAGATAGCATAATGTACTACGCGGGCGCATTTTTGTAACCACCTAAACTTGGTCGGCTTGTCACGGTCTTGCACTTCCTAATGACTTTTATTTTATTATCTCGTTAATTATTGTATGTACTACGCTGAAATTTTACAGGTATAAACTTGAACTAAGCAACTAATTATTGATATAAAATTCAGTTTATATATCCACATACAGGTTTATCGGTGGCCAAATAACTAGGTACGCGTGCATTGTGACCGTGAACGTGGAGACCTGAATATCATCATAATTTGTTAGTTACTTACATGATACTAATGAAACTTCACATACATTTGAAGGCAGTTACAAGCTACAAAATAACGTTTAAAGTAAGTCTTTAGAGCTCTTATTTAGAGTGTCAGGACCTATTGACGTGTTTTTATATTTAATTAAATAACCTTTAAACGGTGCATTATTATGTTTTTGAGAGATCCAGCAAAACCACAAACGTTACTCCAGCAGGATCTCGAATAACTTCGCAGCCGAAGAAAGAACAAATTCAAAATAAGGTGCAACATTTACCTCGTCTAGACAACTAATGATATAGCTAATATTTGTTTCAATATTCCTATTAACAAAAAAGTGTCTTGCTGCGGTAACGTTATAGACGTTACCCCAGCAGGAAATGGTTTTGTGAAATAACTAAAAAACTACCTATATCTGCAACAAATTTAAAAATATGCGCAACAATTACAGAAGCTGGGTAACTAATTTTATCTATAAAATTTAAATTACTAATTATAACATTATTTTGTTGGGGTAACGCACACGGTAAACGCGGCGTTGCCAAATTTACTATGCACTTATTAATGGTTAAGCATTAGATAGTGATCCAGTCGCCGCCTGTTATATCCGTGCCAAACACGTGCTCCGACTCGTATTTAAAATATTCATGATTTAAAATTCAAGTTTATTTGAAAACTTTTGTGTTATTTGAACACTTTTGTTTTATTTCAGCAATGTATCAATCATCCTTTCTATAAAAAAAAACTTCGTCTGGATGAGGATGACAACCATCCTAAAATCAACTGCTTACCTGCTTACCACTTCAACAAGAAGTTGTGCGTCCTGATAGTCTGCTGCAAAATAATTTTATAAACAAAGTTAAGTTAAAATAATATCAATTTGCTCCACAAATTCAATACAAAGTGAAAAAAAAACATTACACTCCTTCTGGAGCAGTCGAGTAATAAACCGGCCTAGTGCGTGTCGGACCACGCACAATGAAGGGTTCCGTAGTTGGGAGGTTGAGATGTATTTATCCCAAAAACAAACTTATCATTGTCGTTGAAAAACATGTTCTCCCATACAACGATATACGTTACGGACAATGCTCTGACTTCAAATTTAAGTTGGTTGACTACCTATTACTCGTTAACTTGTAAAGCCTAGCTATGATAGTTTTCCTTTTAATTTCATTATAAATGTAGATCCTACTACTGCCATTTAACATCTCAATTTACAACCATTTAGCTGGCAGGGGGGGGGGGGGGACACTTGACTCTAACACAAATAAGCACTTTAATGCTTAATATTACGCAAGCGGAACCTTGAATCGAAAAGTGGTGTTCACAGACCCACAATATTTTTGAACGGCCTATCAAACTGTTATACGAGGTCATGTAAACAACGTTTAAAAAAAGCACTTTTAAATACACGTGAATAAATAGTTTAATTTGGAGTTTGACCTTGTTACAATTTTGGGTTACACTCAAAAGGAACTGGCAGACACAATGATAGACGGAGATGCTGGAGGTTCAGCGATCGGGACGAGACTGGCGTGCTACTGGAAGTGGGAGGCAGGCTGCTCTTAAATGATGACAAGACAATTTACAGGAAATCTATGTAATTGATTATTGTTGATCACTAAGGGTTTTCCTTAGCATTGGGAAACTGTAACAGCCCCCTGATTTAGAGTAAACTACACCCTTTAAAGTGAAGTCTATGTTTAAGTTAATGAAATGTAAGTCAGCCGATTCGAAGAGAGGGTCCCGTGTTAACGGTTGAGAGCTCAATGTCATCTAGCTCAGGGTCATTATTTTCGGGAATTTTATTTTTCTTAAATTTTATTATTTTCTTGTGTATGCCAGTTTTATACACCTTATACATAATAAAGCACACAATAGAAATTATAATTACAATTATGATACCTGAATAGTATTTTTGATATAAAACAATGTGTGGTTTTTCAATTATATTGTTAAGACCTTTCAGGATTATCATAAGCTAAGGAATCTAAGTTAACATTCTTAAGATTATCTACAGGTAAGTTCGATACAATGTTATTATAAGCTACAATATTACAACATGAATCATTTAAAATGTTAAAATTAGAAACAATAGTTTTCAGCTGAATTTTATTATTTTCATGCGAAGTTAAACGAGTGTCCTTGCAGTAGGCAATACATTTAGAAGGTAAGTACAATACACCATTTCCACTAAATTCTATTTCAGTTGATTGAGTGTTATTACATTCAATACTTATTTTAGTTTTTTCTGACATTACATATAACCATCTACTATAGCGTAGTGGCTGCCAGATGCTAACGTGACCTTGAATAAATTTGGTTTCACAAATCGAAGGGATTGAGGTAAGTACTTTTGTGATAATTTCCATTTCACAGGAAGGCGTCATTGAAGAAGAGTATAATATTGATGTTTCACAAAGATAATGATCATTATTGATTATCTTACAATAATCCAGATTATCTAACTTGCAGTACATTGACCTATCTCTGCTGATACCAATATATTTGGAGGATGGAATAATGGTCGAATATGACTTTGGATTATTTTTATCATGGGGAACCAGCGCAGGTAAGTTATGATATACACTTAAGTGTATAGGGTTAATGAGAGGGATGTTTACTGTAAACACTACTTTTTCTTTGTTAAAGTAGCTTGATATTTCTGATATGTTCAAAATAGTATGCATGTTAAAGAGATTTAAAGGAACTGGAAGGTGTTTAGATTCTGGTAAGAATCTATAATTATTGACCAATTCGGTATAAAGTTCTTTGGGTGTTAGGATAGTGGGGTACAGGACATTAGATTTGCTGAACATAATAGAGTTAATTATGTCTTCAACTTTGAAGGACAAGGCTAGGAGACTATTTTCTATCATGGATGTTAATTCCAGCATTCTAGACCTAATACCTAATTCTTGTGAAACATGAGTCAGATTTAGAATATCTAGAGACAATTCATCCATTGCATCTTTCAGATGCACTTCATTTAGTTTTATTACATGCAAAGTTTCATTGAAAGATCTAAGCGAAGAAGTAGTGACTAATATGTTTTCTTTCATTAGAAGGGCTAGTTTCTTTTGGTCTGTCTCTACCTCTATGATTTTTGAGATATACTTAATCTCCTACTTTATATTGAACAGGTCGAGAGCGGGCGTCATAATACTGTTTAGATCTTTCCTTAGACCTTAGTATGTTTTCAATGGCTTTTTCACGTGAAAGTTTTAGACGATGATGTAAAGATTTGAGATATTCTGGGTATGTAAGGTCTGGTTGTAATTCGTAGATGGAGTTCGGTATAAAAGGCTTCTGGCCGAAGAAAAGCTCATACGGCGTGAAGTTAGTAGTGGAATGAGTAGAGGCGTTATACGCCAGCATAGCAGTATAGACATATTTATGCTAATCAGAATGATTTTCATTGACATAAGATTTAAGGTATTCCTTAAGTGTGGAGTGACTGCGTTCAAGTGCACCTTGAGTTTGAGGATGGTATGGGGAAGGCCAAATTTGTTTAATTTTCAGAAAGTCGCAGGTTCTTTTGAATAAATCTGCGGTGAAGTTTGTGCCTTGATCGGTTAAAATAGACTTCAGGATACCGAAAATAGAAATAAAGTGTTCTAAACACTCACATGTTTCTTCTGCAGTTGCATTAACGATAGGGTAAGCGAGGGAGTATTTGGTGAGGTCGTCCTGTAGTGTAACAATGAATTTGAGCTTAGTAAGGCCAGCTTCTGGAAGGGGACCCACAAGGTCGAAGCTGAGTCGTTCAAATGGCTTAGTGGAAGTGGTAGTTATTTGCATTGGTGATTTATTAATCTGTCTTAGGGCTTTGTTACTTTGGCACTGGGAGCAATTTCTTACATATGTTTCGATATCTGTCAGCATATTTTTTCAGAAATACCTTTCTTTTATTCGATTAAACATTCGCGTAGATCCTAAATGTCCGGTAATAGGGATGTCATGGTTTTCGTGGAGTATTCTAGGTATCTCCGAGGGTGTAGGGAAAATTATAGTATTGTGATAGATATGGACTGATACTTGAGTATTGTTAAAGGTAGAACATGTTGTATGTATATTTTCGCCCAGATATGCTTGTCGAAAGCATTTTGGAAATCGGTAATGGCTAAATCTAGGTTGGAATCAGTAAAATTACGTAGTATATCGGATTGAAGATTTAGTAAACTTTTATAAATATCTTCATAAGAACTGTTATGAAAGTGGTATACTTTAGTGAATAGGAAATATATTGTCTTTCCTTTGTTATTGAATGAGATAAAGGAGTAGAGAGTTCTTTCCCTATCTAGGAGTTCTTTAGAGTTTTCGAGGTTGCTCAGGATTTCTTCTACGTGAGGATTGGAATCATCGAGGTCTATGGAAGTAGGTATGACAATGATTTTGCAGTTAGTTTTCAGGACTCTTTCGTTGTGTTCTGTAATTTTAGCGTTGCTATTAAAGTCTTTGTTGCTCATTGTTTTCAGGAATTTTCTATAATAATCGTCGCGAGAAGGACTTGTTGTGAGATTCGGGGATTTGTTAGATGCGGTAGGTGTAATAGGATTATCGATTCCTGGTGGTGAGTCGTCGTTTTCTAAGAGGTCTACAGACGGTAGTTTTTGGTAGTCAAGGTCTAGGCAACCAGGAGGTAGTTGTATATCGAGATCCTCGAGAGTTAGAGGGCTAAATTGAGGTGTGGGCATTTTCGTTAGAAGTGGATGGAATGGGATCACAGTCCGATGGTTGAATTGGGTTTACAGGATATCGGGATAAGGCGTCAGCAGCGGCATAAAGTTTTCCTTTTTGCTAAGTGATTTCATACTCGTATTCCATTAGTTTCAGGCGCCATCTTTGTAATTTGCTACTAGGATCTTTATGATTAAGCAGCCATTTCAACGGCCTATGATCAGTAATGATCAGGAATTTTGGTCCGTAGAGATATAGGCGAAAGGTTTTGCACCCGTACAAAATAGCAAGGAGTTCTTTTTCAGTGGTATTGTAGTTAGACTCGCTCTTGTTGAGGGTACGAGAGGCAAAGGCCAACCAACTGTACCTTGGCTAACAAGGCGAGTACCAACTGGACCTTGACTGAGTACGGCACCAATGGCATAATTAGAGGCATCACACATTAAGATGAAAGGGGCAGAAAAATCTGGATAAATGAGGATAGGAGCAGAAGTAAGTTTGTGCTTCAGCTCGTCAAAGGCGACTTGTTGTTGTTAGAAACGAAACGGCGATAGTAGGATACAAGTCCGAGGAAGGATTAAGTCCTTATGGGATTTGGGAGTAGGAAATTGTGTTACTGCTTTTATCTTTTTAGGGTTAGGTTTTACACCATCTCTAGTTATTTGATGACCAAGATATGCGAGTTCACGTCGTAGAAATTCGCATTTGTCAGGTTGGAGTTTTAGATTGTAATCTCGAAGCCTTTGGAATACTGACGAAAGATTATCAATGTGAGAATTTAAATCATGAGAGTATATTACTATATCATCGAGATATACGAAACATCGTAGGCCTTGGAGGCCTGTGAGAGCGGTATTCATTAACCTTTGGAAAGTATCAGGCGCGTTCTTTAAGCCAAATGGCATTCTTGTAAATTAGTAATGTCCTTAAGGTACATTAAATGCCGTTTTAGAAGCGTCCTCCTCATTAATCAAAATTTGATGGAATCCTGATGCAAGGTCAAGAGTCGAGAAATATTTACTCTGACCCAGCTGATCTAAAATTTCGGATATTTGCGGTATAGGGTAGCTATCTCCAATAGGGATATCATTTAGTTTTCGGTAATCGATAACTATACGCCATTTTTGTTGTCCGGATGCATCGGTTTTTTTGGGACAATCCAAATTGGAGAAGACCATGGAGACTCTGAAGGTTTTATGATTCCTTGATCGAGCATTTGGTCAATTTGTTTATTGACTTCCTGTTTGTGTACCTCTGGGAACCGGTAAGATTTTACGTTTATTGGATTTTGAACGCTCGTAGTTATGTTATGCTTAAGTGCATTTGTGTGGGAAAGTTTGTCACCAGGAATAAAGAATATATCTGAGTATTCAGAGCAAACATCGTGAAGAGCATTTGCTTCTTCAGTATTAAGGTGGAAGATTCTAAGAAGATTTAATACTTCTTGTGTTCGGAGGTAAGAGTTGGTGTTATTGAAATGCCAAACTGTATGAGCGTTTACTGGGTTGAACGATTTGGTAATAGAACTTAAGGGAAAGATTGTGATATCTAAATTTGACTTAAGGGTTATAGGAGTTTCAGAAGTATTGATTATTGATAAATTAATTCTTTGGTTTTCTTTGACTGCGACTAAGCAATTGGCGATCAGTAAATCTTCGTGATAGCATTGGTCTAGTACGAGTCCTTCTTTGACCTCAGGGTTGGAGACAGAGCATTCTATGACAGTTTCAGTCCTGGGTGGAATTACATAAATAGGCGCATTGAAATGTAATTTTAAGTCGTTTTTACCTATTCTCAAGGTTTCACGAGTGTAGTCGATAGTGCAGCCAAAAGCGATTAGCATATCAGTGCCAATTACACCATCATAAGGCAAGTGTATTCGGGGTATTATATGGAATTTATGCGTGATACTAATTTTATCGTCTATTTTTATTTTAAGTGGAAAATGGCCTATTGTTGGTGAAGCTTGATCAATGAGGTCAATACCTTTCAAAAGGATTATTTCTGTTGTGATATCAACTGGTATCTGTATGGAAGAGTTTTTCAGAAGGCTTACAGTTGCGCCAGAGTCTACAAGGAGGGATAAAGTAGTGTTTGACACTGGGGTATGGACAAGGATGTGAGGTAAGCGTCTCTTAAATGGACTAATATTAATCTCATAAATTTTTGTTTCAGGAGTTGAACGAGGAGTGATTGAGTCTGAAGTGGACTTGGCATGTACAGGATGATTTACTTTACGTTCTGCGGGAGCAGTGGATACAGAGGATACGGCGGATGCAGGGGATACAGAGGATACAGCGGATGCAGAGGACACAGAGGATACATTGTTGCGATTTATTCGCGAGTCCTTATCATTAGGGGATACAGTGGGTACAGCGGATGCAGAGGATACAGCGGATGCAGAGGATACAGAGGATACAGTGTTGCGGTTTATTCGCGAGTCCCTTTTGTTAGGGGATACAGAGGATACAGTGGATACAGTGCTGGTGTCTTTGATATGGAAATGTTTTGGAATTTGAGGTTTGGGTTTCACGAGACACCACCGTGAGCCCTTTATTCGTTTAAATCATTATTTGGTTTATCTTGACTATCAGCCATGTAGTTATCGTCTTCATTGCTATTTACCGCGTGAACTCGAGCTTGATTATTTTGGTAACGCCTTGGTGGTGGTCTTTGATTATTTAGATCTCTGAAGCGATTATTATTGAATTCCCGTTTTCTACATTCCTCAATAGTATGACCCACGTTTTTACAATAACGACATAATGGAAGACCTGAAGTAGATGGTCTTTGACTATTGGGCTCGTTTGAAACAACTTGCGGTGTAAGGTTTCACAGTTCTGTTGGAATCGACGCTGAGACCAACGTCCATGATTAGGTGAGTTGGTATTGATTGCTGATGGATTACGTTTAGAGGTAGTCTGTAATATTTTTTCTTCGGATACGGCGAAGCCAATGGTTTCATTTAAAGTTTCAGGGTCACGGCATCTGACCACAGTTGATAATCGAGAATTTAAACCACTAATAAATGTATGCAATGCTAAGTCTTGCATTGCAGCGACACGGCCAGTCTGTTCACCTTTCTTTTTCGTGGGTATTGAAATATTGATTTCGGTTAATAGTTTGGCAAGGCATGTCTCTACGCGTAGTGCGAATTGGTTGACTGTTTTGCTATTAGTTTGACAGCAATCTTGGAGGTCCGAGAGTAGTGCAGCGTAATGTTTTTTCTCGCCAAATTGGTTTTTGAGAAATTCTTCTAACTATTGCCAGTTTTCGAATTCTTTAATAGAGCACGCACTTTCGGCGCAGCCTTTGTTTCTTTAGACATGGTACTGGGCTCGTCTTTAGGCATGCCAAGTTAGTCAAAACAAAGATAACACGTGAGGTACGGAGTTGCGATAAGAAAGGAATGTTGCACTAGTCTCGGACCTGAGTGATAAAATAATACATTGAGACAATTGATTAACTGAATGTTACTAAGTCTAACACTTTGAAGCTCGAATTGAATTGGAACTATGCGATGAAACTTGGTAGTTTTAATCACTAGCACTATTTTCACAACACAGATAGTTTCGATGTAGAATGGATGTACTTACAGGAACACTGCGACTGCGACGGCAACACGAATCATTTCGTGGCTAGGTGAGATCACCCAAGGTGTGGGATAGATATTCGGGGTACACCCCGCTATACCAACACGGCACGTGAAGGCCTGATAAGACCAGCAGGATACAGCGGCACTGCGCGGAAAGACACAGTGACAAGATACAGCGACAGGATACAGCGACAGGACACGGAGGTAAGATCGGATTTTAGCACTTTGCACTATCACTATCACAACACAAGTAAGTATGGTATTTTTTAATTTTTTTATTTAGTTTTCACTGAATTGAGGCTATCCGAGGATTTTAAATCCCTTAAGCTGCCACCAATGTTATACGAGGTCATGTCAACAACGTTTTAAAAAAAACACTTTTAAATACACGTGAATAAATAGTTTACTTTGGAGATATTTGATGATTTCCTATGAATATTTGATTTCATTTTTTTATATTTTTGCTATTTTTTTTTATGTTTTTCTTGTTTTATATATTCTTAATATTTGAGTCAATAACATTTTTCATAATTAACAATGTTCTTAATTTAGTCACTAAAAGGAACCGTTTCATATGTAAAAATAAATAAAAATATTGTGACGATTTAAAAAAAAAATAGCTGCGATTACCGTTATATGTCAAAAAATCATAAATAATTAGTACTATAACCACCTGTAAGGATATTACGATTTCCTTGCTGTTTACGAGATAATTAACTTTTTCATACTAGCTTCATACAAATTTTTCATTAAAAAATTATAATTCCTTCGTTTTTGTGCAGAATTAACTCGTGTGTCATTTTTGTTGCGATATCCAGCAATAAATTACAAAAATCACTTGCAAATTGAAGTCCCTAAGTCTATGAAAGCCGATTTTCAGCCCACCGTGTGACGGGCGGGCGTTTTGGGGGTCTGTCTTATGTAATTTTAACGTTCGAAAATTGCTGATTATCAGCCTAATTTGAATAAGAGATTTTTGATTAAACCACAGTTCGAATAATATGTACTTAACATTAGACTTAGTCCTTACTGAAAAGGATTAAAGGCACCACGGAAGCGTCGTAAAAGTCGCATTCGACGAACTGAAATTATGCAAACTCGTATACCGGATCTAGAGATACTCGTTCACTTTAACGAGTGTGGGATACGCGCTATTAACATTACATATTACGAGAAAAGACAATGAATTTTTAACCTCGCAAAATGCTTTTATTACGAACATATTATGCGAAAGGCTTATTCAACAATACTGTTCATATTTCATGCAGAAAACCCACTTCCACGATCAACATTGCTCAGCTATTGTTGGAAAGTCGATTTAAAGTAAATAATGACATGGGATATCGCGATAATGCCAGGAAATTTCACTACGAGTACCAAGAGGGTCACCATTGTTTCTCGGGATAATAAACGTAGCATGTAAAATAAGTGAACGTACGGTATTTATGGAACGATATCATTGTCGAGTAAACTACTTACGTGAAAAGCTTTCCGTTAAAACTTTACCTAGGTAGGTACTTAATTACTTAAGGTGCCATCTCTACGGGCTAGAGTATCGCGGTTATAGTCTCGCCGCGGTCGGGCCATCAAATTCTCGCCGCGATGATATCACCATGATACTCTCGCCCGTGGAGATGGGGCCTTAGTGTGAATCGCGATTGAGTAGCCACCAATCAATTCTACTTGGTGTTGTCTTTAGCCAGGTGTGCCTAAGTTAAGTAGATACAGTTAATTATAACGCTCTCATAATGTAAAGTCAGATTGATTACATAATCAGCCTATAATGTTCCCACTGCTGGGACAGAGTGGAGGTCTCTCTTTGAGAGGGAGTGGCCGTAATGCACCACGCGGGCCCAGTGCGGGTTGGTAGATGTAACATGTCATCTAATTTTTGGTTCTAGGACATGCGGAAACCCCTCACGATGTTTTCATTCTCCGTTTTGACAGCAGTGGTGATGAAACAATTTACACAAAGTAAAGCGCCTGTCAGGGTTCGTACCTACAACCTACAACTCATAAGGGGCGGTCGTTACCACTGGGCAACCACTGCAAATTGGTTACCAACTCAAATTGTCTATATTTTCAAATCACAACATAAACTTCCTTGACACTTGTATAAAATGTTTATAACACAGCAAATTGGCGTAGTGTGTCAATTTGATAAGCAATTAATTTCCCTGAATGTAGTCAGGAACTTACTATTGAGCAATCCATCTTTTCAAGAACCTACGTGAGCCGAATGTGTACTCGTTATTCGGCAGTTAAAGCAAAGAAAAAACCGTTTAGCGAACGCCGAAATTGCAATATTGGACACATGGTGGTATCAGGGAATTGGGGCGCTTTTTATGCTAGCTCGCCGGAACTAGCGGCTATTCACACTGAATTTGCTTGCCTTTTGTTTCAACGTACAGACGCGTACAGCTGACACAAGCAAATAAATGGAAAACTAAAATGGAAATCGCTCTATGTTCACTTTTTTTCTTATCGCGAGAACAGCATGCATTCGCTTTATTAGCATTTATGTTAATAACTGTACGGCTGCCTCATATCAAAACACAATAAGAGGCAAATTGTATATACAAGGTGTCGTTTTGCATCCTCGTCAAATTCAAGGAGGTAACAATGCTAATGATTCTCGACACGAATCAATAATAAAATAAATAGATCTTTTTTTTTCTAATTTTCAGAAATCGACATGTGTGGGACACGCATATTAAAACGCGGCCCCTTTGATACCGCACTGTAACTGGCACTGTAACACACTACCGCATACGCAACGGGTGATTCTGTTCTGTGAAAGTGGTGTATTCTAAAATAATGTCAAACTTAAATAACTAAATATATATTAATTAACTACTACTTACTATGTATTAATTATTGACCAGGTATCGTAATTTTATTTGATTATATAATATGTCTTTCATAACAGCCTCCTGAAATTTGACAAGGATGGAAAACGACACCTTGTATAATATCACATAAGTGATAAACAATTTTTTTTTAAATTTCTTTTTGTTGTCTCTATTTTTATAGTAACTCCCATCAAATTGTAGTATTGTAGTGTAGGTGCACGGTTCCAATTGGTCGTTTCCTATGGAGAAGAGCCTGCAAGAAACTCCACGGTTACTCTTTTAAAAATAATTGGCTTTTACAATGTTTTCAAATTACAGTGTTAATAGGTATGGGAGGACAGTGTAGGCCTGTCGAGACGTACCAGGTACTTAACAAAAAAAAAAGAAAAAGGTCTACAAAATATCTAGTCTATTAAGCCTACAACGTTCACACATTCACAAGGTAAAATAATAAACAATAGTAGGTTTTGTAATGGTTAATTATTGTCTTAAGTAAGCTGTTTAATTTGCGCTCTCTTGGAAAGTTTTGTTTGAAGCATTTACTGGGTTTTGATATGGGGCAACCGTGTACTTAGGTACCAAGTAGGCGCCGAAACAATATTTCCGTGACGGGAACTACTTAGTTACATTTTGAAAGTTTTTGTATAAGTAATTAGTGAATACTTAATAGCATTTTCATAAATTGTTTTTCATTCTGGCACGGATGGTTGACATGAAACTGAAATCACTACCTAAGTTTTTACTTACATGCGTAGGCAATATATTACTTTATTCATGTACCTAAGTTCATGTTAAGTCAGGATTCCAGAGAGAAGAACTTTCTTCCTGTTCAAGTGATACTCAATAAATGTATGTATCAGACCGTTGCACTGACAAGTAGGTAGGATTAGGGCGACATATTTACGATATTATTTATTGTGTTTTTGATGAAATTGCATGAAATTAGTTAAATGATAAATTATTTTTATTTCTGTAAGTAGGTTTATACAAACACTTTTATACGTCAATCATATTTTTAAAATACAAGCTAGATGAGGTCGGCGTTTCCTATCTGACTACTCTGAGAAGAAAGGCTGAAACAAATTCAGTTTCTATTAAAGTCCAGACATAATCTTGGTCAGATCGTGTGAAGGCCATACTCGCTCACATACATTTGCTTAATATGCACTCTGCCATACGTACTTACATGTGTCCCTACAACCTTGAGAGGTCATGACTACTTAACGGACTATCCTGTAGCTGCCTTAAGTGAACTAAAAGCCTCCAGCCAGGGGCGAATTTCTTAAATTACTACGCGACTGCACGATAAGGGACACGGACAGTTACGTTGGGTCTTCGCGAGGGACCTCGGTGGCCAGGTCCCTCACGACGGTATGTCGGCTTGTGTATTCTGTGCACTATACTTGTGGTTCTACTGCTTTTCTGGGGGAGGGAAATGGGGTCATCGGGGTTGGTTAGAATATGCCTCGGACGACGAACTGAATTGACTGTAGAGGGCCTATAACTGGCGGCCTTGACAACCAGAGGGTTGCGATGACTGTCGGCGGAATCCAAGAAACGCTTGCCATTGCGTTTCATGAGCTAGTGGGGATTTTGAGTGCGAGGTTTTCGTTTCAAACGAACCAGGGCACTTAGTTGCCTTACGGAGGAAAGGGTTTTGAAGGCACTGCATACTATGGATGTCGTGGGGCTTTGCGTGTGCGAAAACTGCACAGGTATACGTCATGATATGAGCCCTATCATGACGTATACCGTGAACGCGCCATCTTGTATGTGCTCTGAGTAGAAAAGGTGCTCGTCGAGAGTCAAACCTAGATATTTGGCTCACTTCTCCTAAGGGATCGACTTGCCGAACGTGGTGAGCGGCCGGGAGGGGACGGGGTTATGTCGCGGTTTCGAAAAAGAACCTCCTGACTCTTGTCGGGATTGACTTTGATTCTCCACTTTCTAAACCATGCGCCGAGTTTATCGACTTCGGGTTGAAGAGTGCGAGATCTGGGGTCTTGCTTTTTACGGTGTAATATGAGGGGAGCTAACACGGAGTCCTGTGGGACGCCTGCGTGGATAGGATGGGGGAGGATAGCGCTCCTTCGATGCGATAGCGGAAGGTGCAGTTAGACAAAAAGTCTCGTAAGACGAGCACGAGACGATCGGTCACTCGAGATTGTTGGACGCACTCTCAGTGTTCCGTGCGGTCTATCTGCTACTTTTCTATAATCAGGAGCGTTCGGGATTCAATTTAAAGCACCCGTCAGATTAGAAATTGGTTTATTTCCTTACAGAATAATCGACTATTACGAGTATGTCTTGAATGTATGTAACAGATATTATACAAGGTCAAATGAAATATACTGGCGTACTTCACAGACGTGATAGTTATCGATATTCATTGTTTTTTTGTTTTTCATCTTTATATATATACCCATTGTATAGGATAGGTTAGGTAACCAATGGACGTAACACCGAGTCCAAACCTCAATGTTAGTAATCTCCTTACTCCTCGTGAATAAAGTCAGGATACCTCTGAGTTTGTTTCGGCCTTTCTTCTCAGAGTACTTTGTACTACTACGAGTTTTTTTGGCACGCATATTTTGGCTAATGAGCGTGTTATGTACGTGTGGAGGGGCTTCTGGCTAAGTAATAACAGCCGCACGGGTCGATCGATCAGGTTAAGCTACGCTTGCCGCGGTTGGTCCGTGGATGGGTGATCATCTTTACATACGAAAAACCGTTCGTGTCTCGGAAAGCACGTTAAGCGATTGGCCCCGGCTTTCATTCGTGGATTTTTGACAGTTCTTACAGGTCGTCAGAAGCCCAAAAGTCTGACAACCAGTCTTACTAAGGGGTATTGTATTACCCAGTAACTGGGTTGTGGAGGGCAGATAGGTAGACGATCCATGTAATATATTGGTATTCAGCTGGAACCTGGTTAGATTGGAGGCCGACTCCAACATAGTTGGGAAAAGGCAGGCAGTTGATGATGATGAACGTGAAATATACCAACTGTTGATATAATTTCATTACATAATATGTAATGAGTTTTCGAGTAGGGAGGCAGTGGTGGCCCAGTGGTAGCGGCCGAATACGAGTACGAATTCTGGGTCGTAGGTTCGAACCCAGACAAGCGCTTTACTTTGTGTAAATTATTTCATCACCACTGCTCTCAAAACGGTGAAGGAAAACATCGTGAGGAAACTGGCATGTTCTAGAACCAAAAATTCGAAGACATGTGACATCTACCAACCTGCACTGGGCCCGCGTGGTAAATTACGGCCCACTCCCTCTCACGAAGAGGAGGCCTGTGTCCCAGCAGTGGGAACTTATTGGCTGATTATGATCCGAGTAGGTATATGTATATATATTATATATACCTCGAATACTTATTTTGTCTATCATTATTGGGTATAACGTTCATTTGCTCAAAGATCATTAAGTACAAGTAAAATAAAACTCTTTTGAACTTTTTTTTCTCATTATTTTCTTTCCTGAAGTAACATAGGATATAATGACCTAAAGGTATGTTTATTTAATACTTTTTTTTATCCTTATATATGTTGTAGTGAAGGGAAATAATAGAATTGAAATCGCAGTGGAAATGTGGGCTGATGTGCCAGGGATTCGAACCCCGGACACAATATCGTAAAAATTAAACGCTTTCTTCACCACAAAATGCATGTATAATTTATCGTAAGTAAAAAGAATAACAGCAATTAGAATATAAAAACCTTCCAAGTGCGTGTCGGACCACGCACAATGAAGGGTTCCGTAGTTGGGAAGTCGAGATGAATTTAAATAATACCCCAACAATAAACTTAACATTGTCGTTGAAAAACATGTTCTCGCATACATCGATATACGTCACGGTCAATTCTCCAACTGCAAATTTAAGTTGGTCGACTATTACTCGTTGACTTGTAAAGCCTACTTAGCTGTGATACTTTTACTTTTCAATTCATTGTATAAATATATTACGGCTGTGAATTTTTCACATAAGTATCCAAAAACAAAATGATCATACGAGTATATGTATATTGTAATGGTGATAAATAATATCACGCTTTGTTTCCCCGGGTTGGACAAAGGTGTACCTGTAGTACACCCATATTTCGCCAGTTATGTTGTTGTGTCTAATTTATTTTATTTTAAAGTTTTAGGAAAACTTACAGCTAAACATTTTTACACGATTGAGAGTAACAAAATAAGGCCAATTAAACGTTTTCACAGATAGAAGAGAGCTTACATACAAACAAAAATATTTGAGAAGGTAGACAGTGTTTAAGTAAAAACAGTTGCTTATGTGAAAATGTGTTACAAGCGTAAAATTGTAATCAATTAGTTTACATTATCAAAAAAGTAATTACAAAGAGTCCATTTCAATTTCGAAATGCTAGTACCGAAAACATCGATGTTGACGTCCCGTGTTGTTGTTGTAATGGTGATAGTTTAGTTTAATCGTTTATATAAGTGTAAAATAAATGTATGATAGGTAATAAGTGTAAAAGTCTAGAATACAATAAATATGACTATTTTATTATACAAAGTGACAGCTAGCACATGTCAGAATACTCGAATGAATTAATAATTCGACTTTAGTTCCTTTTGTTTGTACAAGTTAACAAGATTTATAAAATTACACTTTTTCACTTATTTCTAGACCACCAGAGTTCTGCTCTGGCGGTAAAAGCTGCGGGCTATCGATTCTGAGCTGTAACGTAAGCGGACAAAGACTGTAGTAGATTTAGGCGGTACCTACATTATTATGAATTAACAGGAAAAAATTACTTAGTTATTTGAAAGGAACACCTACTGAAAAAAGTATTACTTCTAAAAAGTGTCATCCACAGGAATTTGTTACTGTCTTCTTGGAAGAGCAGCTGCGAGGGAGTGTCTACAGTGGACACCTCCACAGGTATACTGCGCGGCAGGACACGCGGCGGGGTTGCCCAGAAGGGCAAAAATGGGGGGGAGTGGGGGTTCATAGAAACGAAGACGTCTGTTTCGTGACGTGACCATTGTGCAGTGCGGTAATTCTGGTGTTTGTGCGGTAAAAATCGTCATAAAAGATAAATCCATTTTAGTGCTTAGTGTTTACATGCCCACGGACATTGTTGTGAATTTGACGGAATTTTCGGACACCCTGAGCTCGGTGAGTGCTATTATAGATAATTATAACATAGATTGCGTATAAATACGTGTTAGGAGATTTCATTGCGCAGCCGTCGGAACAATTATTTGATGAACTTTCGACTACGAACGAGTTTGGTATAGTAAGCAAAAATGGACATGTGTCTATACTAAAATGTTAAGCATACAGTCTGACACATAATTTTCTAAGTGAAGTGCATGGATGGAAACGGTGGCTCGGTCGGTCACTGTTTAGTGACGGAAACAGCTGAAAGCTCTATTAGTAAAATAGGTGTGCTGTAAGCACTTTCCATTGCTGAATGCAAATTAAGTGCAATTGCACCAAAGAGTGTCGTTAATTCACGATCAAATAATATGGTTGGTGGGGGGAGAGAAGTTAGCATCAAATACTTTCGTATCAGAAGGAATGTCATAAAAGATTGAGACTAATCGAATTTCCACACGACCTTAGTAAATGATGTGGAATAATAACGAGCATAAAATAGTTCTGATAAATTCTATTCAGACATCGTACATGCTTTAAGTGAGGCTGCCGTGATTAGTCGAGGATGCAGCAGCAGGGGGCGCTCGAAAAGAGTTGTGACTGGCTGTAACACTCATGTGGCCGACGCACACAAGGAGGCTAAGCAAACATTTAAGCTATGGGTGTGTTATGGAAAACCAGTTTCTGGACTGGTTTATAATGAGATGTGTGAGGCTAGAAAAGTCTTTAAAGCACGTTTAAAGTGGTGCCAAATTAAAATGGACTTACTAAACGTAGCATCGCATCACTCTAGAAACGATTTTCGTGGTTTGTGGAAGCATACCAATAAGTTGCAAAAATAGATCAGGATTTCCTGTAAGTGACGACTAAGTGAATCTAAAGAGATTCCTAATCTTTTTAGGCAGCACTTTTTTGTAGTCTCATTGTCTCACATATCCAAAAACAACCATTTAGCTGCCCCTCCTGCCGGCTAAATGGTTGTTTTCGGATATGTGAAAAAAAGAAATACTAAAAGCACTTTAAAGCTTACGCTTACGCTTTAGATTACCCAAACGGATCCAAATTACAGCTTTCTAGTACTAAGAGTTTCTGAGCTAAAGCGGGGAAAGACAGACAGACAGACATACTGTATACAGACGGACATACATGGCGAAACTATAAGGGTTCCTTGTTGACTACGGAACCCTGAAAAAGAACACAAACTGAAATAAATATTTTCTATTGCGAAAACTAAATGAATAACGACAGGAATAGCACTTTTCTGTGTTGAAATCAACGGGCATTGTTTCAAAGGTGGTTTATAACGCCAACCCCTTATTGGTCCAGCGATGAAACTCGTGATGAATGCACCAGACACGCGGAAAATTGGAAAAAGCGACGGTCACTTGCAAAGGGCGCTTCGGGCGGGTCGCGGTCATGTAATGGACTCGGCGAATACGCTTTTTGGATCACAATATTGTGAAGATAGGTCGTGTGGAAACTAGTTTATTTAAGCGGATTTGATTGAAACAAGGAAAAGAAAGGAAGAAATGAGAAAGTTTTTCAGTATGGAAACTGGTTTGGAATATTATACGAATGTAAGTGCCTAAATTCATAGCCTGTATGTAGGTCTAGTGACAGTTAATTGATCGACGTTAATGGAAAAATGTTTGAACTCGCTCTAGTTCTGGGGGGTAACCATCGGTTCACCCTTGTTTGATAGAACAACGTTTGATATAATATTACTAAATCGAACAACGTTTAAGAAAATCATCACTTTGTATAATATCGTTTGACAGAATTTTCAGTTCATCGAATATTTATTTGCTATAACAACATTTGCGCTAATGATCAAAAGGTATAATGTTCATTTGATGTAATGTTCAGATGGTATAACCATGTATTTTATCGAATATTCAATTGGTGTAATGTAATGCAGAAAATAAAACATTGTAAATATTTGCATTTTTTTAATTTTGAAAAAGAAAACACTTAGACTAATCTTAAATTAAATGCGATCGCTTTAAGTAAATCTATTTCTGTGTAAGTTTCAAAATAATGGTTAGGTTAGGTTAGGTTAAAACTGTGACCTCCTACGCACGAGCCGAGCGAGCGAAGCGAGCGGTGCCGCGGCAGCGGCCGGCGAGTGCCAGAAACGAATAGATTATATAGAAAAAAATATATAAAAAAGAGATTATTTTTAATAGGCAGGCTATTGAGAACGATCGTATCGAATATTCAGTTCATTAAGAACTGAATATTCGATACGATCTTCGACTAAATCATTATTAGTCTAGTGAAACATTAGTTTAAATAAAAACAGTGCATTTGAAAATTCGGCGAAATGAAATTAGTTCAAATAAATAATTACGCTAAATAAAAATTTACCAATGAATTATTCGGTCAAATGAATAATTCTTCGAAATGACTTTATTGCAACTAAAATTCGATTTAGTAATATTATATCAAACGTTGTTCTATCAAACAAGGGTGAACCGTAACCATCACCTCATATAGCAGTATTATTTCAATATTACTTCAGCATGAGAAAAAGATGGAGCTATAAGTCCTAAGCTCCATCCCTTTCCCACTGTGAAGTAATATTATAATAATACTGCTATAAGAGGTGATGGTTACCCCCCCAGATATATCTATAATTACGCTCACTAATCGTGTTATACGTTACTATCACGCGGCCTTAAGTATCTACTCAACGAAATGAATCATTCCGAAATCAAGGTCAAGATGGCAAAGCGACCGATTGCGTATCTAACACATTCCATAGGACAGTCCGTTTTCAATTCAACAACAATAGCGTCGTAGGTATCCTTTATTTTAAAATATGTGTTCACGATAACCACCTCAGTGCAATGGAATAATGGATAATGCTCAACTGTCCAAATAAAAGCGATTACCCAAGTTATGTTACGCAATTAGGCTGCAGCACTGCAACAAAATTATAATAAAAAAACAAAAACCCGACTGCAAAAACAAATAACTGAAAAGAGAAAAACGGGGGCGGGGGACTAACAAAAGTAACACCATATTTCAGGTTATTGGTTTGTCCTCCCCCTCCCCCGCCTGCGATATCTTTGGTTATTGGTATCTTAACAAGCATCTACAGAATTTTGATTCTGTAGACGCTTGTTTTTCTCTTTTCAGTTATGTGTTTTTGCGGTAGTCGGGTTTTTGTTTTTTTTAATAATTTGTTTTATTTCAAGCTATAGTCTATACATACATATATATGGAATTGACTCATTACTAGCTTTTATTAGATATTAATATTGTTGTAATTTATATAAAAAAAAAACCTTCCCCTCCCTTTTTTGTATTTGCTGCAGATGCAATATTATATAAATATTATATAGCCTATGTCACTCCCACAATTAAGACGAATCCAACGACACCTCTTATGTTAAAATCCATCAAGCCGTTTAGGCTACAGAGCGTGCCAAAGAATTAGACATACATACGTACATACTCTCGAAAAATATCACCCTCCTTCTGGAGCAGTCGGGTAAAAATAAAAAAATAGACATACAAAAATAAGAAGCATATCTAAAGCTACCGATGCCCTAAACTATGCTCAAAAACTGAATTGGAAATGGGCGGGGCATGTGGCAAGACTGTCAGATGAACGGTAGACCATAAGGGCGACACGATGGAGAGGCTCAAGTGGGAAACGCCACAGAGGAAGACCGCTCACGAGATCAGTAAAACTGCTGGCCCAAGCCGGATGCATATAGCCCAAGATAGAGAGGGCTGGAATTCTTTGGAGGCGTTATGCACCTGCGGAGGGGTTCTTGCAAATTAATAACTTGTATTGTATTACGTAAAGATTACTTACTTTGTAATTGCAATTAAATAAAAAGCTTTTTATTTTATTTATTTATTTACTACAAAAAACATACCAATTTATATGAACTGTAGATATGATTCGGTCGATGCTAGTTGGCCCATATATCACAGGATGTGATCTAAGTTTCTCAGTTCGAGTAATCCTCGAGACACTTTTCGGATCCAAACACTAAGTTCTACGCTCGAAGAGGTTTACCGGTAAACGAACTCGCCTCGTTCCGCAGAAGTGACGGCGCACCTACCATTTAGCTCTAAACTTGCGGTAGCGTTCAGAAAACTTTGTCACATTTCTATGAGCTTTGTTCGTTCAGCATTTTGCTAGTCTTTATTTTTGAAAAGTGATAGGTGATTCTTTAAGTTCAACATTGATGACTGAAGTATTTATATTGTTACCTCATTTTCTCAAAATGGATCTAGATGGTGTCTACATTTCTAGAAATTGCTGAGTGCTGATTCGAAAATTAACTCATTTGAAATTACCTAAGTACTAAGTACAGTCGCCAGCACATTAAGGTACCACAAACTGTCAAATTTCTACAAATGACTTTAATCCTAAAAATGTTGATGGTTAAGTTAAAATGTAATGACAAAATTTTACAGTTGGTGGTACCTTCCGTCATTGCTTTTGTGTTTTCTTTTAATTTTCTAGTGAATGGTTCACACCTGGAATTTGGAAACGATGTTTAGTTATCACTACTTACAAATCCATTTAAAACAAGCCAAGAAGCAAACATGCAATGTTGTAGAACTATCGGAAAAGCATGGTAGTATTTAACCCTTTGATTCGGCAATAAAACGTACCATCCTAACACAAGGTAGCTCTGTATACACAATTAACCAAGAGCCTCTAGTTGAAAGGGATGTTTATGGAACAGCTGAACGCATGCAGTGAGCCATGGATACGGGTTTCGATTCACTAACGCAGCACAAATCTGCGGAGTTAATTTAAACTTTAAGCTTTTGCAAAGCAAACATATAAGTGAGATAGCTAGTGCGAGATTATTTTTCAGAATAATGTCTTGTGGTAAAAATATGTTGGTCTTTAACCCTATAAAAGGCAAAGGGAATATTTTTACCACCATATACATATGTATTACAGCACAAAAATAAAAAAAAAAATGAGTTCCAAATTGTTTTACAAAGTCTAGGTATTTGTAGACTTATCACATCTCTGACTAAATACACTAGATAACGTAGATATTATTTATTAGAAGAAAACGATTTTTTTAAAATCTTTTTTGTATAGCCTTGATGTGACAAATATTTTTTAGGGTTCCGTAGTAAACAAGGAACCCTTATAGTTTCGCCATGTCCGTCTGTCTGTCTGTCCCCACTGTAGCTCAGAGACGCTTAGTACTAGAAAGCTGTAATCTGGCATAGGTATACATATTAATCACGTCGACAAAGTGTTGAAATAAAATCTTGAAAATTATTTTTTTTGTGTACCTCTCCCTTGCACGTAATGTTGGGATGATATTTTTTTTTCTCATCTACCCCATGGTGTGGTGTATCGTTGGATTGGCCGTTTAAAAATATTGCAGGTTTGTAAACACCACTTTTCGATTCAAGCATCGGTTTGCGTAATATTAAGCATTAAAAGTGCTAATTTTTCTTAGAGTCAAGTGTCCCCCCGCTGGCAGCTAAATGGTTGTTTATGGAGATGTGGAAAAATTCATGGCAGTAGTACATATTATTAAATTAAAAGCAAAACTATCACAGCTCAGTGGGCTTTACAAGTTAACGAGTAATAGTCGACTAACTGCACCATGAGAGCAGTGGTGGCCCAGCGGCCGCGACTTACGAGTTGTAGATCGTAGGTTCGAAACTAGGCAGGCGCTTTACTTTGTGTATATTATTTCATCACCACTGCTCTCAAAAACGGTGAAGGAAAACATCGTGAGGAAACCGGCATGTCCTAGACCCAAAAATTCGAAGACATGTGACATCTACCAACCCGCACTGGGCCCGCGTGGTGGATTACGGCCCACTCCCTCTCACAGAGAGGAGGCCTGTGTCCCAGCAGTGGGAACATTATAGGCATGATTATAGTCGACTAACTTAAATTTGCAGTTGGAGAATTGACCGTGGCATATATCGATGTATGGGAGAACATGTTTTTCAACTACAATGTTAAGTTTTTATTTTGGCATAAATTCATCCCAACTTCCCAACTACGGGACCCTTAATTGTGCGTGGTCCGACACGCACTTGGCCGGTTTTTTAGTAAAGATATTTAGGTAAACAATAGTCCGACGATAAAAACAAGTTACATACATAGAGAATATTGTTCAATCGACTCTAAAAGCAGTTCGAGACAAAGAGTTTTCAGAAGCCGAATTTAAGATCGCGAAGTATTTGAAAGTAATTTTTCAGATCATTGCACAATTTATGTAGTTACAGCCTTTCAAGATTTTATCACTGAATAAACTTTGGGAGAATTTCCACGGTAGGTTTATTGCAAAATTTCTCACCGGGCGAAGTGCCATCAGGAGTGCTTTAGCGTTCGCTTTCCATGCCATTTCTCACCATAAATCTGAATTTTCTGCTAAAACCTGCAGTGTTGAGACTTCACTACAGCAAGGAAGATGCTGGGGCTTGCAGAATTTATGAATTCTATTTCACAATGTTGGAGATAACTTGTCGGTGCGACGTTTATAAGAGATATTTAAATGATTTATGTAGGTGGAGTAAAGACAAAAAATCCCTATGCCTCGTAGGGTACGAGGCATACTATAGTAGACTTTGGTACGAGGCATAATTTCTGTCTTTACTCTACCTACCACTCAATATTTCCTACCGGGCACTCAGATTCACATGTCAATTTTTGCCACTTGCTTGAGTACTGTATGTAGATTGTAGGTAGGTAAAATGACGAGATAGCAGGAAGAACCTACGTCAGCGATTATCCATAAAAAATATGATAGATACATAGCTGATCTTATCACAAATTGGCTTTGCTTTGTTTTGATTATCTTTTTTGTATTACTATAATCATTTAAGCGATTATCGATCATCTAAAAGCCGGCCGCGCTGAAGAGCGCGGCATCAGAGAACAGTTGGGTGCCCCCCTCAGATTACGTTGGGGGCTGACCGCCGAAGCGGTGTGGGATTCTCCGGCTTGACCAGGACCCACCAGGGTAGAATTTTTCTGTAATTGTTGCAATTTTTTGGTTGTGGGGGTGGGCTTTTTTGAATCGGTTACCTCTCCTCTGGTGCCGCCGGGATATAACGATAGAAGAGAAAGTATCTGTTGGGTGAATGGTGTGGGTTTTTTGGGGGGTCCCTAGGCCTAGGATTTGGCCTAGGGATCTGGGATCGATGGTATGTATGGATAAGGAGGGATGGCTTGGCTTGATTAGGTGATGGGTACATAGGAAATGACTTTCGGAAACTTCGCTTGTATGGGATCACTTTGAGATGCTCCGGGTATTGCATCGACCTTTGACAAGCAGTCTCGCAGCCGGAGTTGGGCTATCCGCAACCTGCCCATCCGTTCGGTTGCAAGAGAAGAAGTGCCTGGCAGTCTGGGTCACCCCATCACGGATGTACGTATACATTCGTGTTGGAGCGATCCAGTCTCCCCCGAGCGTCAGTGTCATATTTATAAGTCTCTATTTTAACACGCAATTGTCACTACTAGAAACGAGCTCTTTTACAAGAAGCTCTTAGATTACTGTAATTGGTGCATTCGCCGTCATACTGTCTTTGTCGGCTGAAAAACACGAAAACAATAACACAATGATTGATTGTTTTTAGAATTAAAAGTAGTAACGGATACCGATTATCTTTACAGCAATGATAGTAATAAATAGGTAATTGTCTTTTAAATTGGCGACAATAAATATTTTGACGGCTTTAAATACGAAGCTTGCAAATTATCAAACACGGGGAGCAGTTATTATCCATGATGATAGTGTTTTTTTTTGGGATCTGTATGTAAATTATAGAACAGGGGGGGTAGCCATCACCTCATAGAGCAGTATTATTTCAATATTACTTTAGCGTGATAAAGAGATGGAGCTATAAGTCCTGTATAGCTCCATCACTTTCCCACTGTGAAGTAATATTATAATAATACTGCTATAAGAGGTGATGGTTACCCCCCAGTATTGTATACATATCTACAACTATAATACAACCCTGTTTTTGATTATGCCTGATTACCTACATCATCATCTTAGCCTTTTCCCAACTATGTTGGGGTCGGCTTCCAGTCTAACCGGATGCAACTGAATACCAGTACTTTACATGGAGCGACTGCCTATCTGACCTCCACAACCCAGTTAAACAACACGATACCCCTTGGTAAGACTGGTTGTCAGACTTTCGGGCTTCTGACGACCCGTAACGACTGTCAAAGATCTACAAATGACAGCCGGGACCAACGCCTTAACGTGCTTCCGAGGCACGAAGGGGTCGTGGTATGTAAAGATGGTCACCCATCCACGGACCAACCGCGGCAAGCGTAGCTTAACCTGATCGATTGACCCGTGTGGCTGTTATTACTTAGCCACAAGGCCTGATTAACTACATGTCGTGAGAAAAGTTTTGATTATGAACGTAGATGGGTAAAAGATTACAAGAAGATTGCGTTAACTACAGATGGATTGCAAGAAAAATGGGTAATAAATAAAAAACCCGACTGCAATAACACCTTACTGAAAAGGGAAAAACAAGCATTATAATCTATATAATTTTGGTCTTGCAGGCCCCCAATCAAAAGTTACACCATATTTCAGGTTATTCGACTGTCCCCGCCTGCAAGATCAAAATTATATAGATTATAATGCTTGTTTTTCCCTTTTCAGTAAGGTGTTTTTGCAGTCGGGTTTTTTGTTTTTTAAATAATTTATTTTATTTCAAGCTTTTTAGTTTTATTAATATAGATATAAATTTGAAAATTACTCATTACTAGCTTTTATTTGATACCAATATTGTTGCAAATAATTAAAAAAAAAACTTCCCCTCCTTTTTTTTGTATTTGCAGATGCAATTTATAAATATTATATAGCCTATGTCACTCCCACAATTAAGATGATTCTAACGACACCTCATACGTTAAAATCCATCAAGCAGTTTAGGCTACAGAGCGTGCCAAAGAAATAGGCCATTCATACATACATACATACATACATACATACATACATACATACATACTCTCGAAAAACATTACCCTCCTGAGGCAGTCGGGTAAAAAGGGTGAATGACGGCTGATAGAGGTGGCAAGAAGACATACCTTTTTTTATTTGGTGACTGGGTGGAAATCCTCATGGATGTCCTCCTTCCTGGGGCGGACGGAGTGGTCTGTCAGACTTCTACTGACTAAAACCTCCCCGTGTTCCCTCGCACAGCACCTCGCACCGGAGGCTACGGGGGCACTTAAGCACTCTGCAACGCAGCCCCCGACTGGTGCTGGCCTCTGCGGGCTCCGTCTGGTCAAGCGATGGGAGTGAGGTGTTTGACTCCCCCCGCGACGTTTAAGAGGGGCGCGCGTGGAACATTACGCGCCACCACCTCGGGTCTTATATGATAGGGGGCGGCGGACGTCCCCGAGTCCGCCGTCCCTGGACCAATTAGGGGGGCCGGAAGAGGACGTTATCTGCCCTCTGCCGACGCCCGGTGCGCCTGCTTCGGGCAGGGAGACCACTCAAAATCTCCCTCTCCCTAAGAAAAAGACATACTGCACCAAACCCAAATAAATTGGGATGGAAAATGCGAATGATGTGTGTGAATTCTCTATTAGACTGTGTGGGGAGTACAGTTTGATCGAAAAAGTTCTCGTGAGGAACACATAAAAATGTTTTTTTGGACAGAGATCTCTAAAACTAAAATGTATTTTTATCTTTATAAGCCAATACAACAACACGTCCTATCTTTCTTAGATTAATGATAGATATTCAATACAATATATAAAATACAATGAATTCCTATATTAACATATATAAGAACCTAGAATGTGGACGTGTGTAGCTTTGATATTTTATACTTTCGCGATACTGGTGCAGGGCCAAGAGGACTGGCGGCTCGTGAATATAACTCAGGGTCCTGTGCTCGGGCGCATGGACCCTGAAGGCGGGCTCCACGTGTTCTATAATATTCCGTATGCCACTGCTCCTACTGGGACTGACAGATTTAAGGTAAAAATATTGCCTACCTTTACCTTACCTTTATATTTGAAGTTAAGCTAAATATATTTTTTCTGATCGTAGTTTTTTCCTAATATTTTTATCAAAATATAGTTTGGCAGCTTTTTTATGCTAACTATTTTTAATTTAATTTGCGTCGCTCCTCGTACTATTTTTTGAGGGTCAAAAGGAAACGAGCAAACCTTACCTTTCCAGCAAGCTTAGCATGACGCTTTCTATTTCTACGAAGAATAGATACAGCTCTTTTTATACAAAGTGACATTTCGTTTCTCCATTTTTGACATCGCACCGTAGAAATCCTTCTACAAAATCAAAATCAAAATATTTCTATTTCACATAAACCTACATATACTTATGAAACGTCCGAAGCTAGGTGCACGGTTCTAATGGGTCGTTTCCTAAGGAGCAGAGCCGGCAAGAAACTCCACGGTTACTCTTTCAAAAATAATTGGTTTTTACAATGTTCTCAAATTACAGTGTTAACAGGTATGGGAGGACAGTGTAGGCCTGTCGAGAAGTACTTAACAAAAAAAAAAGAAAAGAAAAAGGTCTACAATCTGTCATTTTGTTTTTCTTTTGTAACGATCTTTGTCTTGGTCCTTATTTATGTAGAATCACAATCTCTTCCATTTTAAGGTCATACGCGACCTGTTCTTATTTTATTTTAACATAACATAACATCACGCCTTGTTTCCCCGAAGGGTTGGGCAGAGATGGAAAAGTTGAGGTGTGTGGGTTGGTGTGTTTTATTTTCTTTATTTAGGCATCCAACAGCGACACATATAGTATGTTACAAAGCATGTGTATTACAGTATTGTATGGCTAATAATAGGTATCCCTGTATAACTAGGATAAGTATAAAACATGCGAATAGACTACTAAGAAATATTTAAATTCAAATGGTGGAATGTTAGCAGTAAAGAAAAATCAAAAAAAGGTTTGCATATTAAGAGGTTAGTAGTTTGTTGTTGCTATGATATTATTAATAACTTTATTATTTTCTATTCAGGCTCCCCTTCCTCCACCAGTATGGATGTCAACGTTTGATGCTGTAGATAGAGACATCCGATGTCCCCAAGGTCCTATAGAATCAAACATGCGAGAAGACTGTCTGGTAGCCAACGTGTTTGTCCCTGACACCACAGCGACCAATCTTCCTGTTCTCGTTACCGTCCATGGCGGAGCGTACCAGTATGGTTACGGATTATCTGACCAATACAGAAATCTAGTACGAACAAATAAATTAATAGCTGTGTCCTTTAACTACAGAGTAGGTGCGCATGGTTTTCTTTGTCTTGGGACTGAAGGGGCTCCTGGGAATGCTGGAATAAAAGATCAGGTAGCATTCCTGCGTTGGGTAAATAAAAACATAGCAAGTTTCGGAGGTAATCCTGATGATGTGACACTTTTAGCCTGCAGTGCCGGGTCAGGTTCGGTAGATGTCCTAACTTTGTCTAGTGCTACAACAGGTCTGTTCAATAAGGCTATAATGGAGAGTGGTATCAGTACTGGCGCTACCGGTGTACAAATCGATCCTATTCAAAATGCCAAGAATTTTGCAAGGGTACTTAATTTCAATGATGTTGATGATTTGGACAAATTGGAAGAATTTTACAAAACCGCTTCTTTTCAACAACTAACCTCACGCCTTGACGCAATTGTAGACAATGAAGATGCGATGATTCGATTTGCCCCATGTGTGGAAAAAGATATCGGTCAAGAAAGAGTCATTATGGATACTCCTTTGAATGTTATGAAACAAGGTAATTATACAAAGGTACCTTTGTTGTATGGATTCACGAATATGGAAGGCGTAATGAGACTACCTTACTTCGATACCTGGAAAGTCAAGATGAATGAGAAGTTTTCAGACTTTTTACCGGCTGAATTGCATTTTGAAAACGAGGCTATCAAAGAGGAGATTGCACAGAAGGTTAAACAGTTTTACTTTGGTAATGACCCTGTGAGTGAAGCCAATATGGTAGCATACTTACTGTATTTTACTGATGTTTTATTTGCGTATCCAATGTTGAGATCTCTATCAACTCGTGTGGAGGCTCTTGGTGACACGATCTATCTTTATGACTATTCATTTGTGGATGAAGATTCGCAAAGTTTTCCGCATACTGATGTGCGTGGAGCTGAACACTGCTTTCAATCTAGAGCAGTGCAGGATCAGGATCTTTCGGGCAGAACTGAAGAGTACAAGCGAATGGTTCAAATCTTGAGAGAGTATACGATCAATTTTATTTTCACTGGGTAAGGTAGTTTCCAATAGTTATTGTATTTTTTTAGCCCAGCTCCTGTTTTATATTAATTGCATCTCTCTGGTTTAGCTCTCCAACGCCAAGCGGCTCAAATTTGCTGCAATGGCCACCTGCAAATGCGCAAAGGTCTCCTCACATGTCGTTGGGTCCAGTCATAGAGCTGAAGGACAACATTCTGGAGAACAGAGCGGCTTTCTGGGACACTATCTATGATGAATATTACGGGGGACCTGTGATGCCTTCTGCTACTACGACTACTCCTGCTCCGACTACTATTAGTCTGACTACTCCCACTCCTGAACCAGGAGCTGACGGCGCTGTCTCATTATCGATCTCAAATGTTTTGTTCATGACTGTTCTATCATCGTTTTATTTATCTTTGTAATAACTAGTCTTCTGCGATAATCATGCTATGTTACCATTCAATACTTTTCACACATCATTGACCATAAACTCATAAAATGTATTGTGATTTTTTTTTCATCAGAAATAGTTGTTTGCTTATCATAGCCATTAATAAACTATCTATCTTATGTGATCAATTTCACCTTTTTTATGAATCATACTATGTAGGTTTTACAATTACTGTGATAAAAATACAAATATTTAACTTTTAGAGGATAATTAAAGATGTTGTTAACTGTTATGTAACACTGTTTAACTTACAATCTGCCTTGAACTTAGAAGAAACAACGCGCAGTAACGAAAACTCATATGATAATGATGATTAAACTTCTGCTTTTTTAATACGAATTTGGTAAATGACGGCGAACAGTGAGAATGTAATACTAATCACCACAAATATTTTTCAAAGATATGGCCTTGTTTGATTTCACGTAGACGATGCGAAATCAAATCAAAATGTAATTAATACAACAAAGATATGATGGTAGTACCTAGTGCTAGTAAGTAAATAATATTATTGTTATTTGAGTTTGAACCATTTCGTATAGAAGATGACCAAGTAAGGGACAAGTTTTTCACTTGGCCATCCTCTCCACAAAATGCGTCAAAATGGGTGGTGACTGTGTTTAGAATGCTGTACATTGCTACTGGCCCGTTTTCCAGTTACTAATGATGCGATTTGTTTTCGAATGATCGCATGAAAGCCGTCAGTTCATTTCCGAAGTATATATTACTATAGTACTACAGAAACCGGGGCATTCTCAGGAGCAATCTAAAAATATTATTTATTATATTGGACGCGCAATCGACATCTAGCGGCCTTTTGGTGTAGCTTGTTCACAGACCTCCCGTGTACAGGCCCTGACAATATGCTTTGAATTGTAAACAGATTGTAAATAAAGAAATAGTATTATTTTGTGATGAAATTGGAAAGGATCTAGGCAATCGTTGGATGTGTGTTGGGATGTTGGTAAACATTTATATTTGACAAAACATAGATTTTTTATGGATAAGTACTATCTTTCAAAGTACTGTAAAATACAGATAGCTGTGTCGCTATCTTACTACTTTTCTATTACAGCTAAGAATTTGGCTAAACAAATTGCTTCTATTGAGCAATGCAATGATGACATTTTAAATAATTCAGCCAATAATTTGGTATCAAACATTGATATTGATAATAATTTAAATTAGAAATTATGACAATAGAGGAAATCTCTAGCAATAACAATGTACAGAACTGCAAAAATAAATCAAAGTTTAAAATCAGTCAATAGTATCAACCTGGTGAATCAAAATATTCAAGGATTTATAAACAAAGATTTAGAGGTAGAGTTATTTACGAATGTTAACAGTATTGATATTAAATTCTTTGTATAACAGAACATTGGCTTAAAAGCCACCAGTTCTTGTTCAATTTTAATAATCACCAGGTTGGTAGTTCGTTCAGCAGAGTAAGTGCTATACACGGTGGCTCATTAATTTTTGTAAGTAACCAGCTTAAATTTAAAGACCGTAACGATATTATGAGCCTATCTGTTGAGCGGACAGTTGAAATAGCCTGTATAGAATTGGAGCAGTTTATTGTATTAAGTGTGTACAGACCCCCTTCAAGATTGTATGACTGCTTTGAAAAGGTATTGGATGAAGTGTTACACAAGATTTGTAACTCAAACAAGGCTATTATCACTTGTGGTGATTTTAATCTTAATTTATTAGAAAACTCAGGTTCTTGTAGTAAAATAATAAGTCTGTTTCTGTCCTACAATCTTAACCCCTACGAGTGCCACATGCCTAGATAATATTTATACAGATATTATACCAAGCCACAAAGAAATTATAAATTTACTAGACTCAGATCATTGTGGGCAAAAGATTACTATTCAAAACCAAAACAACAAAGTGGCTCAAAAAGAAATCATTGTTAACCCTAAAACTGCAAGTCGCTTGGAAGCTTTTAAAGTTAAACTCATTAATAAATTACCAGTTTTGTCTACACCTGCTGATCCTAATCATCTATATTATGATGATTTATTTAATATATACTGTAAACAATTTCATTCCATTTTTATTCCCAAGACTATCTCGATTAATAATAACGCATCTTTCAGTGATTGGGCTACCATTGGTATTCATAAAAGTAGAACACGGCTTTATGAGCTGTACAATGAAAGGACATACATAAACACTGCTGAATTTAATTTATATGGTAGAAACTATTCAAAATTATTTAAAAAAGTTTGTTGTATGGCCAAGTCGCGTCATTTGAGTTCGAAGATTAAAAATAGTAGTAATGTAATCAACACGACTGATTATTATTAATAGTGAAACGGGAAGGTCTAGTAACCGAAATACTGACTATAGCCTGTCAATTAATGACAACATAATAAAATAAGACTTTATATATAGAGTCTTTGCTCAAGGAAAATGTTAATGTTTGCGATTCGGAATTTCATTTTGAACATATTACCTGTAGAGATATAATTAAAACCTTTCACACTTTAAATGTAAAAAAGACTGCAGATCTGTGGGGTCATTCTGTAGAAGTTGCTAAGTCAATTATTGACATTGTAGCACCTACTTTATCTCTAATCTTTAATAATTGCATTGACTGTGGGGAGTTTCCTGACCTTATGAAAAATAGTAAAATAATACCTTTGGTTAAATCAGGTAGTACATCGGACCCCACCCATTATATACCTATTTTAGTACTACCTACCTTTAGTAAAATTTTTGAAAAAATAATTTTAGACCAATTGCAAAGATTTTTTAATAAACATACATTATTTCACAATAAACAGTTCGATTTTACATGGGGTCGTTCGACTACTGATGGACTGTGTTGAACCTTTAGGACATATTTATAATGCATGGGAAGATAAACGTGATGCCTTGGGCATCTTTTGTGATTTGTCCAAGGCATTCGATTGCGTTCTCCATGAAACGTTAATCAGGAAACTCCGCCACTACGGGATCCGGAACACCGCTCTGGATCTTCTTACTTCATACTTGAGTAATAGGATTCAGAGCGTTGACGATAATAGGAAAAGATCTCAATACTCAATACTTTTGGTGGTAAACTTATAATTAGATCATATGGACCCTGTCGGGCACAGCAAAATAAGTGAGTTAGGAGAGAGGAAGCATTTGTAAATTATATAACATTACTTAGCAAACTAATTTATAAATAATAATGTAGGTGTTTTCTCAAAAGAAGAAACGAATAGCTTTAATTATAGAATCTAAACAGATACCTATCTACTGAGAGATGTAATAAGAATTAATTAATAGATCAAAAAGTTTTAGTCTCAGGTACTTAAGTTATGACTTTATAAGTCTATCACTTTGATATTCGTCCCCCGTATCTCCCGGATCTATAGTAACAATGGGAGTCGCACAGGGCTCAATTCTTGGTCCTTTCTTGTTTCTTATTTACATTAATGATTTGCCGTATCTCATAAAGGATAATCATGATATAGTGTTGTTTGCGGATGACACTTCACTTTTGTTTAAACTTAAACGTCAGCAGCTGGTTACTGACGATGTAAATAGTGCGATCTCAAATGTAGTTCACTGGTTCAATGTTAATAATTTTTAATATTCTTAATGAAAAAAAAATCAAATGCATTAAGTTTAGAAAAATTCGTAATTTAACTGATATAAAGACAGCTTAGTGTACTTTAGCTATTTTCATAGTGTAATGTCGTACGGTATTCTGTTGTGAGGAAATGCCGCTGACATTCAGACTATCTTTGTTTTGCAGAAAAGAGCTGTTCGGTCAATTTATAAATTAAGTCCCAGACACTCTCTCAGAGAAAAAATTAAGGAGATTATTGTAATGACTGTGCTCTCTCAGTATATTTTTGAAAATCTTTTATATGCCCATAAAAATATTAAATTGTTTAAAAAATACAGTGATATCCATAATATAAATACTAGGAACAAACACAAATTTGTTGTACCTTCAACAAGGCTCAAGAAAATAGGTGGCTCATTCAGATGTCAATGTATACGTTTTTATAATACACTTTCAAGCCACGTTCAAGATCTAAGCCTTATTAAATTCAAATCATTTATTAAAAGTAAGTTGTGCCGGAAAGCCTTTTATACCGTTAAAGATTATATTGAGGACAAAAAGGCTTGGGGATTAAGCTGCTCCAATTACTGCTCCATTACTGATACTTTTATTTTATTTATATACACTTTTGACATTTAATGATTATTTAAAACACAGTGACATGTTTACTTTGTGGAGTTCAATATACTGTGTGGAATTTAATATTTACTTCTAAAGTGTTATATTGTTTTCAATTATTGTGAATGTGAAGGCTATGTGGGTAATTGTTGTTTTTTTTTCTCATTTAGTATTAATCATGGTCTGGCAGTTTGAGTAATTTATGCGGCCTACCCAAAGGCCGCATAAAGTACTCAAACTGCCAGACCATCATTAAAACTAACTAAGAGACATAAAAAAAAACAATGACCCACATAGTCCTCACATTCCTAATAATTAAAACAAAGTAACTATTCACGTCATTATTTATATAAAATGTTATATAGACTAAGAACTTAAGGAGCTCAACGATTCCACGAACAATACCAAAGAAAGAATATTTGGGTAGGCCGCATAAATTACTCAAACTGCCTACAGAAAAATCTGTGTGGTTCTTTCCTCAAAAGGACCATTTCAGACACCAATCTACATGGCCTTCACATGATCTGACCAAGATTATGTCTGGACTTTAAAGGAGACTGTGACCTCTGAGTTTGTTTTGGCCTTTCTTCTCAGAGTAGTCAGATAGGAAACGCCGACCTCATCTAGCTTTATTTTAAAAATATGATTGACGTGTAAAAGTGTTTGTACAACAAACCTACTTACAGAAAATAAATCATTTATCATTTATCGAATCTTGACTTAGTCGAAACAGCGGGAGAATCTACGTGCGTAATTTAATATGTTGATATTACCTCGGACCGCCATTGCCCTACGCTCCTCAATTATCTTTAAGGTCGTTGGTAAGTATGTACCCCAGATATTTAAATGTATTTACTCTTTTTATGTTCAAGCCATTTAGGGTAAGATTAGGTACATAGTCTATTTATTTATCCGGTGGCCTCAAAGACCATGTACTCACATTTTTAACATTGTACACGAGTCTATGTGCAGCAGAATAGTTCTCGCATACTTTAAAAATCTCTGCAATAGATCCTGCAGTCGGGCCCAGCAGCAACATGTCGTCCGTATAGCTGATACTATTAATATTAACACCACCAACCCGACGACAACGCACATGCTGCTAAGCTCGACTATGAGGTCATTAACATATAAGTTTAAGAGCGCGGGAGACGTCAACTCCACCGTCTCACACCGCACTCCAACCCATACGTTCCAGAGAGTGTGTTGGGCCACATTCCATTATTAGTTTTGTTTGTGTACTAATACTGCAAGATTTTACGAACTTTAGCCGGTCCATTCCTGTCCCCTAACTTCTTCCAAAGCACATCGTATGACACAAGGTACCTCGACCATGTGTCATACGATGTAGAAAGGTGTGTGCTTTAGAAAGGTCCAGGAAACAGGCATATACGTTTTACGATCACATTTTGATCACGTTTCACGATTGAACAGTATTCTTGAGACTTAGGATTGTACTTTCCGTTGAAAGTTCAGTTTGGAACCCAAATTGTGCATCGAGCAAGCATAGATAATTTTTCAAGCAGCAATCAAGCATACTGTCTCCCTTATTATAGCAATGGTCGTCTCAAGTAAGATTGGGCGGTAGTTTTCCTTGTCCGAGATATCTCCTGCCCTGTTTTTGACTATAGGTAGGTACTACTATCGTTTTCATTAGTTTAGTTGGTAGGTATGAGGACTAATGCAAAATTAATAAAACAAGGACAGGACCCTTGGCAGATGGACACCTGTATGCTTAAAATGCTCGATGCTGAGTCTATCGTGTCTGGGAGCGTAATGCAATGAACTTTGACCGCTTGATGCGGAGGGTGCCCAAAACAACAAAGTTCAAGGTAGGCGTCATCGATGCATAGTATAACAAAGGCATTCATTATACTTAGCTGTTCAATCGAGATGTGGAAGTGTGTGGTGTTCTTATTGTGTACTTTTGCTATACTGGTGCAAAGTGAAAGGCTGGCTGTGGATATAGCTCAGGGTGCCGTGGTAGGCCACATGGACCCTGAAGGTGGACTATACTTATTCTCTAATATACCGTATGCCACTGCACCTACAGTAACTAACAGGTTTAAGTAAATAACTATTTATTAGATGGTTGCCTAAAGTGCGTTCACTATAACTTGACGCGTGACGCTAGTTATAGTGTGTTTTATCATTACTAATCAATAATAATACCCAAATTTAGCAGTTTTGTCTATAAGTGTTTCGCTGCATTAACTTTTATTATGATGCCGCCGGGGTTTAAGAATTGATCATTTTATTTTATCTACACCATGTTTTAAACAGTTTATTAAATACTTTTTCTAATTTTCACCCAGGCATCAGTATGTCTGTCACCGTTTGATGCCATAGACAGTGGTATCATAATATTATGTCCGCAGCTCGGTGGTCTGATGAATCAGTTGAACATACGATAAGACTGTCTGGTAGCTAACGTGTTTGTACCTGATACAGATGCGGCTAATCTACCTGTTAGCAGTGGCGTGTAGTGGTTCTCCACGGAGGGTAGGCCACGCATATAGCCAAACAAAAAAACCTGCCATATACACACACAGCGTCGCTCTACATATCCCAAAGTACCCTCAAAGTAGTCATTATTGATTTATAATATTAAAAATCAAAACATTGAAAATAAGCCTGTAAAAACAAAAGTTATAAATACATAACTCACCACATTATTCAAGGTTCATGCTTTTTTGCCGAGGAATGAAAATTATGCACATCAATATATCCATTACTCCACTTACTGGAAGTATTAAACAAAATGCACGGTAAACAAAATAATTTATTTGTGTGTATACACCCACACAGCTAGCTATATGTTGCATAATTTTGAGCATTGAAATTACGAGTACGAGATGAATTATTATATTTTTGGAATAATTCTCGTAATTCGGGCACACATCTACCTTTAGACACAACTTGAATCTTAACATGAAACGATAACTGCGAAAACTTACTGCTTTTAACTTCTAACAAACACACATTATCGGCGCAAACTTCACAACAGAACACCATTCTTAAGTAAATAAAAAAATAATAAAGACAGCAAATAATATTTACACTACTCTACGTTTCTAAACTAATTACTTATAACTTAATAAGATATAAAAAAGCAAAACATTCAAGATTGGATATAAATTGCTGTCACATGAAACAATATGGCTTCCCTAATAAAAATATAATTTCTAATGTGTCGATAAAAAAACACTACCAATTAAAATTGTGTCATTGTCGTACCGTGTTCTTCCACAAAAGAGATTACCAAATTTTGCCGGATGATACAGTCCAGGGTTGCCGAAACTTATTTTCCTAACTCCCTAAAAATTAAAGCAAAATTTCCCAAATATGAGGAGAAAAATAAAAAATTATGAAGTTTTTAATTATATAAGGCTTCTGCTATTCCTTACAATTTATTATTTTTTGGAAGGTACATATTCGACAATACCACCCTGTTTTTTTAATTGTCTCTAGTAGTCGTTAAGGAAATTATCGTGCCTGTGTGTAGTCTGATTCTCAAATTCCCCGCAATTCGGGGAATTGTCCAAAAATTGGGAACCCTGGTCTTCAATACTTTTCATTCATTAAATCTTGACTTTACACACAGCCAATCACAGCACGCGATTGCCAGCTCCAGTCACAGTTACGCCCATAATTTAATCCATTTCAATAGTGTGTGCCGTTCATACACACGAAAATATACACCGGTGTGCGTAAATATATTAATGGGATTTAGGCCGGCCGAGTGCCTGCCTAATAAATAGTGTGTACCGAGCTGCGTCGAACTGTGAGTTATGTCATACGGCGGGCGCGGCAAGTTGCTATAAGTGTTATAACAGGTGTTTAACTTTTTTTAATTATTTGTATTATTGTATTACATAGTTAAAATAAATGCATTTGGCGTTGTTGATAGGTTAGGCTAGGCCTAATTGCCTCTATGGACGGCACGCCCCTGCCTGTAAGATATCGTCCACGGAGGAGTGTACCAGTATGGATTCGGAGAACAAGAAAAATTGAGAGAATTAGCACGGACCACGAGAGTAATTGTAGTAACATTTAACTAAATAATTGGTGTGCTAGGTTTTCTATGTCATGTCACTGTAGGTGCTCCTGGGGATGCAGGAATAAAATATCAGGTGGCATTACTTCGTTGGGTAAACAACTTCATTGCTAGGGTCGCTACTGCCCAACAGCTCACCACATGCTGCCCTGCGAGTGTCACTATCTCTCTTGGTTGGCTCCTCACCCTAGACCAGGTTCCGACAAAGTAAACTCTACCAGTACAGACGTAGAGTTCGGAGCGCGCAAGCTCCACCACGACGACAACGTAGAGATACGGTGCGGTGGAGTTATTATTATTATTATCATCTCTAGACATTTCTCGGTGGTACCCTGGGGTCCCGGACCTTTGGAAGGCGTACGAGGAGCCGAAGCCAACTGACAGAGGCAGAGGGGTTAGACGTGATTTAATGAAATGAGGCACCAACCGAAGATTATCCCTATTCTCACTATGCAAGTGCACCCAAGGACAACCCCCGGTTGGTGTAGGACTATTGCGGAATATAGTAACAAAGATATTGGATTATGGGCTTGGGTAGCCAAAGTGAACTGGTTATCTAGAACTATGGAAAGACTATGGCCCCTGCCTGACCAATGTTTTATATAAAATACACATGGATGGGGGTGACTTGCACACTCAATAATGTGCCCCCAACAACGGCCGCTAGCACATAGTGTCGTAGTGACAAGGGGGCAACAGGTCCTGAGGTGCTTGTGAGGAGTGGAGAGGTAATCCACGGCTATCAGGACAATCCCGGAAGTACGGTCAAGATCCCTACCAGCATCTTACTGGAATACTTCCTTCCTCCGAGCACGTTTGCTCTTGCGAATCTCCACTCAAGACCTGGCGGTCTTGAGTGGAGATGTAGGCAAGAATGAGGTGGGAGCTCTGTTCCTCGTCAGTGTTCATTCCAGCCGGCCAATAAAGGCAAGCCAGAGATGAGGAGCAAGACATCTCCCGGGAGATAGGATCCGTGGGGTTGCTACTGCCCAACAGCTCGCCACATGCTGCCCTGCGGGTTTCTGTATCTCTCTTGGCCTGGCTCCTTGCCTTAGACCTGTTCCGGCAAAGGAAACTATACCGGCATAATCCTAGAGTTCGGAGCGCGCAAGCGCCACCACGACGTCAACGAAGAGATACGGCGGTGGGGTTAATATTATTATCTTTTATTTCACTATTTACACATTAAGGGGGGCTTGTAGCTAAATAATAACAGCCGCACGGGTCAATCGATTAGGCTAAGCTACGCTTGCCGCGGTTGGTCCGTGGATGAGTGACCATCTTTACATACCAATACCCCTCTGTGCCTCAGAAAGCACGTTAAGCCGTTGGTCCCGGCTGCCATTCGTGGATCTTTGACAGTCGTTACGGGTTGTCAGAAGCCCGAAAGTCTGACAATCAGTCTTACCAAGGGGTATCGTGTTACCCAGTAACTGGGTTGTAGAGGTCAGATAGGCAGTCGCTCTATGTAAAATACTGTCGACTGGAAGCCGGCCCCAACGTAGTTGGGAAAAGGCTAAGCAGATGATGATTTCACTATTTACACATTAAATCATATTTTTAAATATTAGAATATAAAAACATTTAAAAATATAAAAAAGTGGTAGCCCACCGGTATCGGGAACAGAGTCCAAGCTACCGGTGGTCAGGGCTCCAGAGAAAGGAACCTCCTAACAATGCGAGCCGTGTTCAGAAGTACCGCTCTCTGAATCAAACCCTTAATCCAGCCATCCAACAGGAGCCTCCTTAGATGTTGGTCGAGGCAATTAAGCCATTGGCTGATACGACTATCGGCACAATGATTGCTGAATTCATATCTTACATGTCGACAACCTCGCGAACCAAGTCAAGATACTTGATTTGTTTATCTTTTTCGGCTTTCACGAGGTTCCTGTCATGAGGGCTGTTATGTCAACAATCATAGCACGCCGCTCTGTTCGATCCAACACCACTATATCAGGCTTATTGGCAACAATAGTCCTGTCAGTGATGATGGATCGATCCCAGTACAATGTGATATTTCCATTTTCAAGAACTGGGTCGGGCACATCTGTAGTAGCACTTCCGATTCCACAAGGTTATATTTCAGAGCAAGTTGCTGATGGATAATCCTGGCTACAAGGTTGTGTCTATGTTGCACTCTTCGTTAGCTAGACGAGAACACCCGGAGATAATGTGTCGGATTGATTCTCCCGGACGGTGGCATGCCCGACACACGTCAACCGTGCCGTCCTTCACAATAAATCTCAAGTAATTCTTCTTCATGATAACTTCGTCCATAATTGCACAGACAAAACCTTCGGTTTCTCCATAGAGGTCATCGAAACGTAGCCAGGCTACGGACGCTTGGAAATCTACATCGAGTTCATGTAGGGCCAGGAAAAAGCGCGACCACATCTCGATGCATCCCCACGTCGGCTTTTAGGAAATATTCCCTGAGACTGCATATCACGCGCTTTGGAGGGTCTTAGCGTTTAAAAAGCCTCGACCTCCACACTTTCGCGGGATATACAGTCTCATTACCGATGACCGTGGGTGATGTATTTGATATGCAGTTAGCAGCGTACGGACCCTCCTATCCAGGGCGTCGAGTTCGGTCTGAGTCCATTTGAGTATGCCGAAAGAGTACATCAAAACCGGCATGACCCAACCGTTGAAGGCGCATTTTGTTTCCGCCTGATAGAAGGCTATTACATACTTTCTTCAGGCGGCCAAAAAAACGCTCCTTCAGCGATTGCTTCATGTCATTAACATTGATGCCCAACGCTTCCGACATACCCAAATACTTGTAAGTTTCGGATGCGGAGAGGGCTCTAAGGTTTATGGAATCCGAGACTTGGGTTCCACGGATTCCACACTCTCTCCTCGCTTTACATGCATGACCACACATTTATCCACCCCAAAATCCATCCTGATGGCGCTACTGAAAGTTTCAGTTATTTTCAGTAGCTCCATCAGTTGCAAATTGTTGGAGGCAAAGAGTTTTAAGTCATCCATGTAGAGGAGATGAGATATAACCTGACCACCCATCCTCAACCGATAGCCTAGATCTGACTCAAGGCTAAGCAAAATCAAAACGGACTCAAACTATCGCCCTGAAATATGCCTCGCTCTATCCTTATCGGCTCGCTATTCCTCTGGATATTTCGACATCCTTGATAGCGAAGGACCGTCCTCCATTGCCCCATACACGACATCATGAAGGTGCGCAGATTCGCATCTACTTTATGCAACTCCAGTACCCTCATGAGCCATGTACTCGTATATGGCACGGAGTCATAGGCCTTCTTATAATCTATCCAACATGTCGACAGATCCTTTCGGGAATGACGAACCTGTTGGCTAATGGCCATATCAATGAGGAGTAGCTCCTTAGTACCGCAGGACCCATTCCTACATCCATTTTGAGAGGCAGACATGATGGAGTTGGTGTCTATATGTTTGTTAATTCAGCTCTCTCAACGGATGTTCTGATGTGTTTAAAAGTTCTTACTTTATAGACCGTCGGTAAACATGTGTTCGGCCTATAATTTTTGGGTTCCGCGGTGCTACCTGATTTATGGAGCAGGTGAGTAACTCCTGTCGTTAGGAATTGGGGTAGCGAACCAGACTCCAAAGCAGTCTGGTACTGAGCCACCAAGCGAGCGTGCGACCTTAAAAACCATTTGAGCCAGAAGTTGTGCAGCCCGTCTGGCCCTGGGGACTTTCAGTTAGGTAACGGACGGACTCAACGAGCTACATCTTGGGGGCAGATACTACACCATACGATCGAAGATAATACTGCAGAATTTGTGGCGCCTCCAGATAACGTGGGACGAACAGATACCGGCTGAAGAGAATGAGCCCTTTGCGTTCTGGCTCGCGCGCTTCACCGAGCTCACCCGGCTCCGACTACCAAGATGCTACCTGGCACATAAGTACGAGGGCATCGACCTACACGTCCTGTGTGACGCCAGTGAGCAGGCCTACGCGACCGTGGCCTACTGGAGAGTGAAGAACGTCGACGGGAGCGTAAACATCGTGTTGGTGGCCGCCAAGGCTAAGGTGGCACCTCGTCGGTTCCAGACCATACCACGCCTAGAACTGCAAGCTGCGGTCATCGGAGCCAGGCTCGCTGATACAATAAGGAAGGAACATCGGATTGACATCGGCCGGACGATTCACTGGACCGATTCATCAACCGTGGTGCATTGGATCCATCACGACACGCGACGCTACACGGCCTTCGTCGCCCACCGATTAGGAGAAATCGCGGAGTTGACGCGGAAGGAAGAGTGGCGTTGGCTGCCCACCACATGCAACGTGGCCGACGACGCCACCCGACTCTTAACACGCCCATCAATGAAGGGGATCGATGGTTCCAGGGGCCAGAATTCTTGCTCCTGCCAGAAGAGCAGTGGCCCACGACGTCGACAGGTGAACCAGAAGATGAGGAAGTCCTTCACATCACCGAGAAGACGGAACAAGACAGCTGGTTTCCAGACCCAGCCCGCTTCTCGAAGTACGAAGTCCTGGTGAGGACTACCGCTCGAGTAATCGCCTTTATTGACATCTGCCGTCGAAGAGCAACGACACTGGAACATCGCCACATCAAACGCGCCGAGACTGAGCTGATCCGCCGAGCCCAGGAAGACAGCTTTGGAAGAGGATCCGGTCCGGCCGCCCGCTAACAAGGGCGAGTCGGCTGTACCGACTGGATCCAGTACTGGAAGACAACGTCCTGAGGGTGCGGGGCCGGATCGAGGCCTCATCAGCACCGACCGAGACCAAGCGGCCAATCATCCTGGATGGCCGACACCAGCTCTCCAAGCTCCTTGTACTACGGGAGCACTGCGCCGCGGGCCTCGCGAACAGGGAACGCGTAACCAACGACCTGCGACAGCGGTACTGGGTCGTCCACTTGCGACCCACGGTACGCGCCGTGGAAAAGAATTGCGCCTTCTGCAAGAGGCGACGAGCGACGCCTCAAACACCTCGGCTACAGGGGATCTGCCACACGCCCGTCTCGACCCGTTCCACCGCCCGTTAACTAACTGCGGGGTGGACTACTTCGGGCCGATGATGGTCAAGATGGGGCGCCGCCGAGAGAAGAGGTGGGGCGCGCTCTTCACGTGCCTCACTTGCCGCGCTGTGCACATCGAGTTCGTCGCATCGCTGTCAGCCGACTCAGCAATCATGGCGCTGAGACGAATGGCTGCGCGCAGAGGCTGGCCAAGGCTAATGTACTCCGACAACGCGACCAACTTTCGCGGGGCAGACCAAGAGCTCCGCAACGCGTACACCAAGTGGATGCCCGCCCTACAAGACGAAGGACTGCTACACCGAATGGAGTGGCGCTTCATCCCTTATGGTGCGCCCAACCAAGGCGGCGCGTGGGAGCGGATGGTGCGCTCCGTAAAGGCGGCGCTCAACATCACTCTGCGGGAGAAGGCACCGGCAGAGGAAGTCTTGAGGACACTACTCACCGAGGCTGAGTTCTCCATCAACGCGAGACCGCTGACCCACGTCAGCGTAAATCTCAGCGACCCCGAAGCTCTAACCCCCAACCACTTCACCGGTCATCGAGCGGGCTGCCAGCAACGGGACGTGCGATATCCCCTGATGACTCTGACGGCCATCGCTCCTGTGAGACCTGTGAGACCGCAGCCGTCGCCAGCAACGCTGCCTCCCTGTACGAGCTCCCCCGGGCCGTGACCAGTGTGTCGTCTGCATAACACGTCAGTTGCCTTTTTCAAGGCAAGTGTTTCTTAAAAAGAATAGTGTCAGAGTAGCTTCATAGGCCCCCTCTGGGCTAAAACCACAGTTTCGTGGTCCTCGGTGGATACCTTACGGTGCCAACGAAACCGAGTGGGGTGTTGTTGTCCCAATACACCCGCCGAACCCCTTCAGGGCTAGGCAGTCAATTGGAAGGGTCCCAGAGATAACCGGCCTTGGGGGATCTTCTAGTCGGCTCTGGTGCACTGAATTCCTTTTCAGCTATTCACCTAGTGTCTTTAGGGTGTGTCTACACCCTTTGCACATTAAGACTGGCAAAGGGTTACAAGCTTAGGGCTTTTAGTGTGCGTGTATGTAATGTCTTTGGGTTGTGTGTACGGAGAGAAATGAAATGCTTGCGAAGACTCTGTGGTAACTTTACTTAATAAACTTGTTACGAAATATTACAGAGGAGTAGCTTATCAGTTTAAGAGTGCGACTATAGTTTACGGTGGTTACGGGCGAACTGTCGTGTCGCCGGGCGCTGCATGAATCTAGAATACAAAACGATGTGTCAGCGCTCCTACACTATTCCTACCCATTTTTTAAAAAAACAAATGGTTTTTTACATATTAATTTCTATGAACAAAAATAACATGCCTTAAACTAAGTACAACTTTATCAGAACTACGAGTTACAAAGAATTTGCTTATACATTTCATTATAATGAACAATGTTGTAACCAGATATCTAGCAGGTGTGCGATTGCGCTACTTACAATGTACGCTTTAAACAATGTTATGAATTAAAGTTTTAAGTTATATTATCACGCTGTTATTACTAAAGGAGCAAGCAGTTTGTTTCACATTTTCTTTTGCACGGCCTTAATTGCGGTTTACATTCCACGGTCCGGGGGTAGTTGTCTCGCTCGCGCGTGCACTGGAGTACCTGTTGTTTCTTCATAGCCATCACATGATGGCAAACGCCATGTTTAGGTCTCCCCTTATATGAACAGGCTTGGTTAATTCAGGGAACTTGCACAACAATTCCTGATAGTGGCAATTACCCGTGATTTCCATGGTTTTCAAAGTGGGCTCGGTGGAACTGGAGAGATTTCCTCTCGTACCTAAATTAGTACCCTGATCCACTTGCCAGCGTCCTTTCAAGTTAGTTAATAACATATGTCTAGCTAAGAAGTCAGCACCTAGTATGGGCTGCTGTACGTCCGCTATCGTAAATAACCAACGGAAACGCTCGTCTTTGATTTTAGTCTTGTTCTAAAATATGTGTACCGTACGTATTGCTCTCGGTACCGTTCGCAGCATACTACTTATAACAGGCACAATGTGCGTTATCTTTCTTAATAACAACTCTGCGAGGTAGAACAGACACATTTGCACCACTATCCACTAAAAAAGTTCAAACCTGAATTCCTGTCCCTAGCATAGACGGTGATTGTCGTGCACGTGGTCACAGCCTCCCGTTGCTGACTGCACCGACTCTAGTTTTCCGATGGCTTGGCGTCCTTCCTCTTCCAATTGCATGGTTGAACGCACTTAATGAAATTAACTTTTGTTTCAAGGCTTCATATTTCTTTTCCTGTGGCGGGTCTAAAAGGATATCCGCGACTTGCTCTGTGACTTCGAGGTTTAATTTCGACAATATTATCCGATACTTAGAATCGTCGGACATCTTCCGGCAATTAATTATGGCCTCTGCCTTGGTGAACCACAATTCTGGTGCTCTCGGCCAAAAATCTTCTAACTTATCGGTGATGGAGACCGGTGAAAGGGAATATTCGTCGGCTGCTACTTTGTCTTCCATGAAGTTAACTACTCACGCAGATTATTAAAAAAAAAGAGATTCCGCACTATAGACGCTGATGTTTAGTGAGTTGCCCGTTCTCGATCACGTACACACAATATCTTTAAAAATCACTGATGGTAAAGTCACGTTGCTAATTTTTATGTCACGACACCACTTTTAGATCACGTCGGGGTCACCAATTTAGTGTGCGTGTATGTGATGTCTTTGGGTTGTGTGTACGGAGAGAAATGAAATGCTGCGAAGACTCTGTGGTAACTTTACTTAATAAACTTGTTACGAAATATTACAGAGGAGTAGCTTATCAGTTTAAGAGTGCAACTATAGTTTACGGTGGTTACGGGCGAACTGTCGTGTCGCCGGGCGTTGCACGAATCTAGAATATCACATTTAGGTACACACCTCCCTGTCTGCACTCGACAGGGAGGGCGACTCATCCCCGGGCCTATCCACCCGGGGAGTTAGGTTTAGGGCCGTTAGGTCTATAGTAGGAGGAATTAGTTTCCAAAATTTCGTCCCAATAGTCCCCTCTCCCCCGTCATGGAGGACGCCTTTATATTGGCGTTCTTCAAACAGGTCCTATTCAAGGACCCAGACTTCCTCGCCAAGTATGGCGCTAAGTTTACGGCTCTTAGCCAGCCGCCATCTGCCGACTCCATCGCTGATTTCAGCGATGCCCTGGCCCCCGCGACCGTGACTGTGACCATCCCTCCTAGTCCCTTGGTGTCCATGGATACTGAAGAACCCTTAAAAGTCAAGAGGTGCCCGACCCCATTCGCATACTCCGATGTCGAGTCTGTGAACTCATCTTCCTCTGCCCACTCTGCTCCCTCTTCCGAGGACGACGGCTTCGTGGCCGTCACCGGAAAGGGGAAGAAGAGGAAGCAGTGGAAGGCGACCTCCTCGCAGGCGACCAAAATAGCCGCCACGGAGGTTCTCTCCGCCCCCACTCCCTCAGTATCTGTGGCGCCCTCCGCCACTATCCCCACCCCGACCGCTTCGTCCGCTATGGATACTCCGGCCACTCCGGCTCCAAAAAAGATCCCCCCTCCCCCTCCTGTAATCTTGCAGGATAAGTCCAAATCGTTAGACGTATCAAAATGGTGCGTCGACTTAAAAATCGGCTTCTCGAAAGCCACTACTACCCAGCAGGGTATTAAAATATCTGTCCCGACGTCCCGCGACTATCGGGAATTAACCAGGGTTCTCCGGGCGAGAGGTGTGCCACACCTACTCGCTCCCCGAGGAACGCCAGATTCGCGTAGTGATCCGCAGCATCCCTAAAGAAATCCCCACAACGGACATCAAGGCCGACCTTGAGTCCCAAGGCGTCCCCGTGGACGAAGTGCACCGCATGCACCGCACCAGGGGGGGTTCAGCATACGACATGGTTCTCGTCGTATGCCCCCCGACAGAACGGCATCACCCTATTTTTAAAATATCGAATATCTGCCGTCTCACGGGCCTCGTAATAGAGAAGCCCAGGAAGAGCGGTGTCGTCGGGCAATGTCACCGTTGCCAGCTCTACGGGCATGCGCAGAAGAACTGCCATGCGAAACCCAGGTGCGTCAAGTGCCTGGGTGAACATGGCACGTCCGACTGCCCCCGCCCCAAAGATAGGTCACTTTGTACCGAGCCGCCCAGCTGCGTGCTGTGCGGTGAGGCTGGGCACCCAGCCAACTACCGTGGCTGTCGTATGGCCCCCAAGACTTCTTCCTCAAAACTGGTGAAGCGTGCAGACGCCCGCCAGCAGAGAGAGTGCCCGTCATATGGGTTCTTCCACCCACCGCAGACCCTCTCGCAACTCCCCTAGAGGCTAAGCCCGCAAAGGCCTAGCCCCTGGAACTACCTGAACCACCAGCAGGCCTTCCCTGCTATGGTTCAGCCGAGACCCAATCCGCCTCCCGTCAGACCACTGATGGATCCCCGCATCCACGTCCCCGCGCCCATACCCATACAACCCGCGAGACCCGCGCCCGCTCCCATGGCCGCTGCCGCAACCGCTGCGCCACGCCCCGTCGCCGCTTCAACCACTCCAGTGGTCAGTCCGTCTGTCCCAGTAGATCCGTTCAGCGTGATCTCTGGGACCTTCGCGTAATTCTTTACGCCCCGCGCGCGTAAAATGGCCAACGAACTCGTTGCCGCCCGAAATTCGTGCGATCTCGCTCAGATCCAGCGAATCTTCCTCGCGTATCCCGAGATTACGCAAGCCCTAGAAAACTTCGCGAAACCCCCCCAGTAATGGATATACGAGTCCAAGCACGTACTAAACCCCGATCCCTAAAGTTAAGTTTCTTCAATGCCAATGGCATGTTAAAACAACGCGATGAAATCGCTGCGTTCCTCCGCGACCACCAAATTGATATTCTCCTCTTACAGGAAACCTTTTTAAAGCCCAGCCGTCGAAACCCGTCAATTGCCAACTATCGCATAGTTCGCAATGACAGGACTAGATGCCACAAGGGTGGCACCTTAATCTATTATAGAACGTCCCTGCACTGCATCCCAATGGACCCGCCCCCTCTCTCACGTTTAGAAGTGTCCATATGTAAGTTAGGCATGACTGGCCATCAACCGATCACCATAGTTTCGGCCTATGTTCCCCCCGTTTGCACATCGGAGTTAGCCCTTCCCCCCCTCTCTGACGACCTTTTCATTTTACTTGGCCTGAGTGACTCCGTTATCATAGCGGGCGATCTCAACGCCAAACATCATGCCTAGAACAGCACCAGGATCTCCACCAGAGGCAAACACCTGTTTGACCTATGTCCCATCCTGAACTTCGACATCATCGCCCCGATGACTCCCACTCGAGTTTGGGCTCGTTTTGATAGTTATAATGAGACCTTACCTCCGGACTTGATGGTGTGACCTGAAGGTGTACTTCGGTGACTGCTACTGGAACTCGTCGACGAATAGTACTAGGTGTGCCGAGTTTAGGCTTGTTTCGATAGTTATGATGAGACCTTACCTCCGGACTTGATGGTGTGACCTGAAGGTGTACTTTGGTGACTGCTACTGGAACTCATCGACGGATAGAACTAGGTGTGCCGAGTTTGGGCTTGTTTCGATAGTTATGATGAGACCTTACCTCCGGACTTGATGGTGTGATCTGAAGGTGTACTTTGGTGACTGCTACTGGAACTCATCGACGGATAGAACTAGGTGTGCCGAGTTTGGGCTTGTTTCGATAGTTATGATGAGACCTTACCTCCGGACTTGATGGTGTGATCTGAAGGTGTACTTCGGTGACTGCTACTGGAAGTCGTCGACCAGTAGAACTAGAGGTGCCGAGTTTGGGCTCGTTTTGATAGTTATGATGAGACCTTACCTAGGGACTTGATGGTGTGACCTGAAGGTGTACTTTGGTGACTGCTACTGGAACTCGTCGACGAATAGAACTAGGGGTGCCGATCTTGGGCTCGTTTTGATAGTTATGATAAGACCTTACCTCCGGACTTGATGGAGTGACCTGAAGGTGTAGTTCGGTGACTGCTACTGGAACTCGTCGAAGAATCTCTTTACTCTTTACTTTTAGCGAAAAAGAATATTTTTATAAAAATCTGTGATTATAAAAACATCGTATCAAGTGTCTAATTTTGGTTTATCGAATACTTTGTATATGTACAGCGATCTTTTTCAACACGAGGCGCAGCTAACAGGCGATACAGTGTCCACTGGCGGCCAAGCGCGGACTGAGGTTGCATTTGATTTGGTTTCAGGTCGGGTTTGCCTGTGAGTGTTGAGGGCCTTGGTGATCCTAATGATATGGCCAACCTATTCAGCAGAGCCTTTAGGGTTGGGTCTCCCCTAGGTACCTCGTCTGGCGGGCCGGAGGTGGTGGGGGGTCCGAAGACATGCCTATTTGGTTTGCGGCCAGGGAGGTAGCTACTGTCATACGCAACATAAAGAGAGGCAAGTCGCCAGGTCATGACAGCCTAAGCATAGAGCATTTACTATATGCTGGTAAGCACTTACCGCGAGTGCTAGCAATGTTTTTTAGCTTGTGCCTGAGTCACTCGTATCTTCCAGCTGATTTACTTAAAACTATTGTTCGAGTGACAAGAATAACTACAGGCCTATATCCCTGGCTACCATAATTGCAAAGGTGTTGGACAGTCTGATTGATCAGCAGCTGGATAAGCACTTAACACTCAACGAAGCCCAGTTTGGGTTTAAGCCACATTTATCCACGGAAACAGCTATACTATGCCTGAAACAGACTGTTCAATACTATGCAAGTAGGAAAACACCTGTATATGAATGTTTCCTGGACCTCTCCAAGGCTTTCGACCTCGTATCTTATGACTGCCAATGGAGGAAACTGTCAAATGTCAAGAACCTTCCAAGCGATATCATTAGGATGCTAAAGTATTGGTATAAACACCAATACAATTATGTTAAGTGGGCGGGTGTCCTGTCGGATGCATACGGGTTGGAGTGCGGTGTGAGGCATGGGGGAATCAGTTTACCCAAGCTATTCAACCTGTATGTAAACGAGCTGATCTATGAGCTCAGCAATACCAATATCGGGTGCTCCATTGACGGGCTCTGCATCAATAACGGATGATATGGTATTGCTGAGCCCATCGATCAGTGCACTTAGGAGGCTTCTTCGCATCTGTGAGGACTATGCGGTGGCTCACGGCCTTAGGTACAATGCGACCAAGAGCGAGCTACTAGTTTTCAAAGCGGGTAACAAATGTTATGATACTGTCCCACTAGTCACCTTGGGGGGCGCTCAGCTTTCCAGGGTCATGAAGTTCAAGTACCTGGGGCATTGGGTTACCGATAGTCTGTCCGACGATGTGGACGTGGAGAGGGAACGCAGAGCATTGGCAGTTCGATGTAAAATGCTGGCTCGTAGGTTTGCCCGTTGTACTAGGGAGGTGAAAATTACACTCTTTAGAGCGTATTGCCAATCTATGTACACGTGTGCCCTATGGGTCAGCTATACAAAAAGCTCCTACAATGCTCTGCGAGTCCAATACAATAACGCCTTCAGAGTTATGTTGGGGCTGCCGCGCTTTTGCAGTGCATCGGGGATGTTCGCGGAGAATGGCGTGCCAGATTTTTACGCACTGATGCGGACACGGATAGCATCCCTGATGCGGCGAGTGCGTGACAGCTCCAACAGCTTGGTGGCAATAGTAGCCGACAGAATGGATGGTCCAATGATGTGGCAATGGATGACCAGTCATCGTGCGTCATTCCAATATTTAAAATAAATTGTTTAGTGTATTTTTTTGTGTAGTATGTGTTTTCATGTATGTATGTTTTGTGTATAAAATTGTAATGTGTGTTTGTTTATGGACTTATGGTCTGAAATAAATTTATTATTATTATTATGTCGTTTATTACACTTTTTGTCTTATAAAATACATTTTTAAATATTTCTTAGAAAAAATGTTAAAAAAACATTTAAAAATATATAAAATAGTGGTCCGCCGATATTGGGAGCAGGGTCCCAGCTACCGGTGGTTAGGGCTCCAGAGACAGGAACCTCCTCACGATGCGAGCCGTATCGAGGAGTACTGCCTTCTGAATCAGGCCCTTAATCCAGCCGTCTAACGAGAGCCTCGAGAGATGATGGTTGAGGCTTCTGGCCATCAGGCCATTGGCCGTAACGTCAATCGGCACAATGACAGCCGAGTTCACATTCCACATGTCAACAACCTTGTGTGCTAAGTCGAGATATTTTATTTGTTTCTCTTTCTCAGCTTTCACGAGGTTATCGTCATGTGGAATGGTAACATCGACTATCATTGCGCGGCGCACTAATCGTTCTATCACCACTATATCAGGCTTATTGGCGACAATAGTCCTGTCAGTAATGATAGACCGATCCCAGTACAACGTGACATGGTCATTTTCGAGAACTGGGTCACATACTTGTAATACGGTACCTCATAGTTCACAAGTTTATATTTCAAAGCAAATTGCTGGTGAATAATCCTAGCTACTTGGTTATGTCTGTGCAAGTACTCACCGTTAGCCAGACGAGAACAACCAGAGATAATATGTCTGATAGACTCACCCGGACGGTGGCATGCCCGACACACGTCAACCGTCCCGTCCTTCATAATATGTGTCCGGTAGTTATTCGTCAAGATAACTTCGTCCATAATTGCACAGACAAAACCTTCAGTTTCCCCGAAAAGGTCCCCAAAACGTAGCCAGGATACGGACGCTAAGAAATCTACATCGGGCTCATGAAGAGCCCGATAGAAGCGCCCGTGTAGCTCCTTGTTTTGCCATATCTCCTTGCGATCATCGGTAGTAAGTACTACAGGTTTGCACCAGTTCTCTTTAGCCATAGAAAGTGGGATTTTTTTTAATTTTTCTTAAATTTGTATTTTAAAATTGAAAAAAATCACTTATAGTTTTTCAGTTATTTCACAACAACATTTCCTGCTGGGGTAAGGTTTATAAAGTTACCGCAGCCAGACATTTAAAAAAAAAATGGGAATATTGAAACAAATATTAGTTGTATAATTAGTTGTCTAGACGAGGTAAATGTTGCACCTTATTTTGTATTTGTTCTTTCTTCGGCTACGAAGTTATTCGAGATCCTGCTGGAGTAACGGTTTTGGTTTTGCTGGATCTCTGAAACGGATTAGCGGATTCTTATCATCTTTTTTACATAACTTTTTATGAATTAGTTGTAATTAGTTGTGCAATAAAAAACCAAAATAATGCACCGTTTAAAGGTTATTTAATTAAATATAAAAACACTTCAATAGACTCTAAATAAGAGCTCTAAAGACTTACTATAAACAATGTAGGTATGTGAAGTTTCATTAGTAAGTAACTAACAAATTATGATGATATTCAGTTCTCCACGTTCACGGTCACAATACGCGCGGAGTTATTTTGCCACCGATAAACCTGTATGTGGATATATAAACTGAAATTTATATCAATAATTATTTGCTTAGTTCAGTACAGTTCAGTACCTGTAAAATTTCAGCTTACATACAATAATTAACGAGATAATAAAATAAAAGTGCAAGACCGTGATAACCCGACCAAGTTTAGGTGGTTACAAAAAGCGACCGCGTAGTACATTATGAGGTTTTAAAATATGTAGGATAGTGTTACAAGTTTAGTACAGATGTGTACACAAGTGTTAAAAAAACTACGTTTCTTAAATAATTTTTATTCACAGGTAAAATAAAAAACGGAAAACCTCAAACGGCGCAAGTACTCAAATCTTTTTGGGACTTATATGTTCGAGCTGTTTGGGGTTGAAACACTAGGGCCATGGGGTCCGAGTGCCCACTTAGGTTTTAGAGACATCGCCAAGCGGTTGGTCGACTCCTCACGTGACTAAAGGGCTGGTCTATTTTTTGGCCAAAGAATCAGCATTGTCATCAATCAATCAATCAAATCAGCCTATAACAGTCCACTGCTGGACATAGGCCTCTCCCAGGCTGCGCCACAACACCATGTCCTCCGCCTTCCGCTTCCAGTCTGTCCCAGCCACCTTTTTAAGGTCGTCGGTCCATCTAGCTGGGGGGCGCACAGTGGGCACATACTGAAAATTAGTGGACTTAGGCAACAAAGTTCCTATATCGATGCGATTTTTTTTTATATGACGTGTTATATTATTCCTGACAACTTTTATTCTTATAAAATTTCTTCTAAAGTTGATAGTTTGTCTTGAAAAAAATTAATTAGATTTTTTTGTATGGAGCGAATCACGTTTAATTTTTTTTCTTCAATTGTACTAATATGTTGAGTGTGTGACGTGAGTATATGATAGCTAAGGTCATTCTCTATCCATGAAAAAAAAATCAGCACCGGCCATCTGCGGCAGTGCGAGTAATCATTCGGTAAAAAAAAAAATGATTTGGAAGATTTTTTTTGTCATTTAAAATAAATTCAAAGCATATTTTTTGTCTCATTTGGCTGTTTTCACCTTCTTTTTAGTTAAATAAATAGTTTTAATAGCGCATACGTACTTATAACTAGTAATTCTGGTAGAGATTTAGTTATTATTGCATGTTATCGGTAGCACCTGCATTGTGATTGATGACTCATTTGTTTGTGCACTCGGCTAAGCGCATAACTAATGAGTCATCGAAAAATGCTCGTCTCTGATTGGCTGAATAATTTTCACTCACTGTTATGACCACTACTTGAGTAATTAACACTAACTATAAATATAAAGACATTCATTAAGTCCATCTAGTGCGTGGTAGTCCATATAGTGGCGATCTTCATGTTGCGGTCCCCTGGTTCGCGTACTCGCTACCAGCGGACCGCAACATGAAGATCGCCATTAGGGGCCTGCCTGCAGACACGGACCCTAAGGAGATTGAGGAGGAGCTCCGGACGTTGGGATACCAACCGGAGTATGTGCGCCACATAAAGGGCGCACAAGGACGACCCGGTTGTGTGTTCCACGCAATCCTCAAGAAGACCCCTGACGTCCGGGATATCTTCAACACCACCGTGTTTATGTATATGCGGGGTGTGAAGATAGAAGCTTGGCGGGGCAAACGAGGACCCGCTCAGTGCCACCGGTGCCAATGGTTCAGGCACAGCTCGCACCAGTGCCACCGTCCGCTCGCTTGTGTGCAGTGCGGGGGGGGAGCACGCGGCACGAGATTGCCCGCGCCCGCGGGAGGAACCGGCCACCTGCGCCAATTGCGGTGGCCCGCATCCCGCGTGCAATATAAAGTGCCCCATGTTCCAGACGGAGATCCGGAACAAGCGAGCGGGGACTGTCGCCATCACGGCCACACGCCGGCCTACTGTGGCCGAACATAGGCCACAGGAGGCCCTAGAAGAGGCCCAAGGCATGACGCTGATGGCGGCAGCCAACGGGCCCTCTCAGAGAAACCAAGCCACTCCCTCCGGGCGGAGGAAGCATAAGCGCGGGGGGAAAGGGAGGAAACCCAAACCCCCCCACCAGGCCACCCAAGAAGAGACCCTTAAGGCCGGCCCTGCCATACACAGGACACAGGCCGTACAGGAAAGCTCCACAACCACTGTTAGCGCCGGCATAGCGCAGCGGGGAAGTGGGGAAACCGTTGCTGCTAGCGCAACCATACGGCAGCGGCAGCAATCGGAACAACAGAAACTCCCTACAACTACGTATGGAGGCGCCCCCGGCGCTAAAACCCAGAAGAAGGAGTTTACGGCCTGTGCCATTAAGTTATTAATGGACTTAATAAAAGCCATTAGGCAGGGTCAAGACATTGAGACGGTCATCCTTGACGGTCTAGCCACGCTACTCACCTTGTATCATGGATAGATCGTTAAGGGTGATTCACTGGAACGCCCGCGGCCTTAAGGATAAGGTCGCCCTCCTCCGCCACCTCCTTAGGGAGCAAAACATCGATGTGGCGCTCATAAACGAGACGCTCCTGGGGCCCGAAGTTAGGGTTAGGTTCCCGGGTTACCTCGTTTACAGGAAGGACGAAAGGTCGGCTAGCAATACCCGCTACCGTGGTCTGGCGGTTATTGTGAGGCGAAGAGTCGTACACCAGGAGCTCCCCTTGCCGTCGCTCAGGTCCTTTTACGCGCTGGGTGTGCAGCTGCACCTGGCCGGCGAGGATATAGACGTGTATGCCTGCTATAAGCCGCCCGTAGTACATTTGGACGTAGCGGAGCTGCGGGCGCTTATTAGCACACACCAGAGGGCAACCATCCTCGCCGGTGACTTTAATTGTAAGCACCCAGCGTGGAATAGCCATACAAGGAATACCGAGGGGAGACGGCTCTTCGCGGACGCGGAGGCCTTCGATTATACGGTGTCCGGCCCCGAAACGCCGACACATTACCCAGATGCACAGGGCTACCTACCAGATGTGCTGGACATCGTAGTCCATCGAGGGCTACACTGCCAGATCACACAGCAAGTGATCGAGGACGAGTTACAGTCGGACCACCAACCTGTACTCGTCGTCCTATCGGGTATGCCGACCCGACTGAAGCCCATAGCGCCACGTCGATCAACGGACTGGACTAGGTTCCAGGAAGAGCTGGAGACCACCACGCCCACTCGGCCTATAATTACCTCCGCGGACGTGGACCAGACGGCCTGTGACGTCACTGCTTGCATACAGAGCGCCTTAGAAGCGGCGACAACGACGCAGCCGCAGGGGAGAGTGCTATTGCCGCCCCTGCCGGCGCGCCTACAAGCGATGATCGCCGAGAAGAGGCGCCTTCGCAAGCAGTGGCAACAGTTAAGATGCCCAACGCTCAAGACGCAGCTGAACCGTCTCGTGGAGAAGGTTAAGGCCGAGCTCCGGGCGCACACCGCCGCGGACTGGGAGGAACGTATCGACGCCACTAGAGATAGTTGGCCGTCGGTACACAAACTGTGCCGCCATTTCACGAATACCCCAGCCCCGGTGCGTCCGCTCCTAAACAGCGACGGGGCGCTTAAATATGTAGCAGAGGACCGGGCGGAGGTCTTCGCCGAACACCTGGAGCATCAGTTCCGCCCTAACCCGACCGACGACGTCGAACATGTCGCAGCGGTCGAGAGACACCTCAGGGACTATTTCTGCACGCCGATAGCTCCCGAAGAGGACCCCGTCTTTTTCTCGCCGGGCGCAGTCAGACGCGTCATCCTGAGGACGAAGCCGAGGAAGGCCCCCCCCCGGTGCTGACGGTATCTCCAACGCAGTGCTGCGCCACTTGCCGTACCGAATGGTAGCGGCACTGGCGCGCCTGTACACGGCGATACTGCGCACGGGGGCCTTTCCGGCCTCGTGGAAGGAAGGGCGCGTCATTATGCTGCCCAAGGCGGGGAAAAACACCCAGAAGCCGGAGAGCTATCGGCCTATTACACTGCTGCCGACTGTCTCCAAGGTGTTTGAAGCACTCCTGCTGCGACATCTCCAGCCGCACATTGCCCCACGCCCAGAGCAGTTTGGGTTCAGGGCGGAGCACAGCACGACGCTCCAGCTGTCGAGGGTACTGCACCACCTCACAGCTGGGCAAAACAAGAAGGAATACTCGGTGGCAGTATTCCTCGACATGGAGAAGGCCTTCGACCGTGTGTGGCACGAGGGCCTGGTATATAAACTGGCCACCTCAGACGCGCCCCGTCGCGTTGTAATGGTGGTCTCTAGCTTTTTATCCCACAGGACCTTCAGGGTGGTGGTCGACGGCGCGCTGTCTAGCGCGCGCCCGGTGCTGGCGGGCGTGCCGCAGGGCAGCTGCGTGTCGCCGACGTGTTACTCTCGTTACACCGACGACATCCCCACCACTCCCGATGCGATGCTCGCGCTGTATGCCGACTACGCCGCGTACATCACTACGTCGCTTAATGCGAAGTACGCGGCGGTCAAAATGCAGCGCGCGCTCGACCTACTTCCGGAGTGGCTGTCGAAATGGCGGCTCTCGGTGAACGTGGGTAAGACGCAGGCGATGGTCACCGGATCAGCGCGCCTCCCACCGCCCTTGAAACTACAAGGAGCCGACATCGATTGGTCGCCCCGGGTCAAATACCTGGGTGTCACCATCGACCGTCGGCTCACTATGGGGCCACATGTCCGCAAGGTCACCGCGCAGGGTAGGGTCGCCCGCAACCTGCTCAAACCTGTGCTCTCGTCCCGCATCCCGGCGCGCGTCAAACTGGGCGTGTACAAATTGTACGTGCGCCCAATTTTGACGTACGCTGCCCCCGCTTGGTTCGCCCTCACGAGCGAGTCGAGCCGGAAGCTGCTCCGCGCGCAACAGAGCATTGCGCTGCGGACTATCGTTGACGCTCCTCGCTTCGTGAGGAACGATGTAATCCAGCGGGACCTCGGGATCGAGAGCCTGGATGAGTTCGTGCGGCGCCTCGCGAAGGGGATGTACGCGCGTGCCGACGCGTCTGATTGGCCTCATGTCAAGCAGATAGCGCCCTGGCATACGCGCCCCCCTGACGCGAGACCCTTGCCCCGCGACCTGGTAGCGGACGAGTGACCCCATACACCGGACTGGACGCCTCGAGTAAGTCGCACCCAGGTTACACGCGGCTTACTCGATTCAACTGAACTCTACAGATGACACACATCTATTACGTGGCGTGTACTAAGTTAATATAGGCGCGTCACGTGATTAAACCAGACATTCATAACTAAACAGGCATTCAACTCACACGTACGGGCGCGGCGCGGGCTGTGACGCACGTAGACACTGAACGGCGTTACACACAATACAATGCCGTTCACACACACACACGACAGCTCTTTAGCCCGGACCGTGATCGGCTAGATCTGAGAGCGGGGCGGGCGGGAGCTAAACACCTATTCTGTAGGAACGTCGAGTCGGCTCCACTGTCGCTGGTCGTCTTCGTCGGGCCTCCCCCGGGTAACCGGGGGTCTCACCTGGCGGGGACTGACCGCCGTGGAGTCGTGAAGAAAGCGGCGCTAACGTACTAGCGTCGTGGCGCGCCTACAGATTCACTCATAGCAATCAGTTACACGGACGCGATAAAACGCGTCCGACGTTTTTAAACCACCGACATTAGGCGCCAATAATGAGGGGTCTGTTTTCACGGACCAACGCACACCCTCCGCGGCCAGGGGGCTATGCCTCGGTTCCGCATGCCGCGCCCCCTTGCGGGGGCGCAGCGACATCCCCGATGAGTCCATCTAGTTTCGCTCTTGTCGCTTGTTTGTGAACACAGTGAAATACTTGTATTTTTATATTTACATTAGAACTATGGCTGGATTTTGTACCAACCTAGATCTTTTTGTGAAATTAAGAAGTGGCGGTGATCTGAAAAATCATATGTTTCTGTATGAAAGTATCATTTCTGTCTTGACTACCGAAGTTTCTGAAGAAGACAAGAACCGAATCAAGGAGTTCTGTCGACTTTTTTGTGTAAATTTAAATAAAAAGTGGATAGAGTCAAGTAGAAATCAAAAAACTTTTATGAATCGTATAATTAATCGCAAGTGGTTGGAAAAAAACATCAACTGGCCTGTTTGTGACAGTGTTGATCTGAGAAGTGTGATGTACTTTTCGGACGCAGCCTTATCTGAGCTTGTGGATATAGATTGCCATGTTCCTACTCTTGCAGTATGTACTGCGGAAGCGGGAACATCTACAGAAAAGGAGCACAGAAAACCGTTCGAAGAGTTAAGTAATAAGCAAAAGAAAAGACGTTCTACTTCCATAGTAGAAGAAAATTCCGAGGAAGAGTTGCAGCACTGGTACATAACAAAATTGAAAGACAACGGCAAAACGAATCTGGCAAAAGTGGTCGAATACCTTTCCAGTAATCCAGATGCGCTATCCGAAGTAGAAGAGAGACTATTCAAAAAGCAGAGTTTAAGTACTGTCTCTGAAGATAAGTGTTTAGCTCTTTATACATCAGTTGCGCTCTCGAAATGGAAGTACTTAGCTCTTCGACAATTTCTGAAAGAAGAAAACTGTGCTGCCTTTCCATCTTATCCAAAGCTTGTAAATGCCAAGAAAATATGTTACCCACCACAAGAGAGTATGGAGATTACCGAAAACGGAGCTCACATTAAATTGCAAGCGCTATTGGACCACACTGTCGAGAGGATATTACTTGATATAAATACTGTTGATAGGTCTCAAAATGAAGAACTCAAGTTGACCTGGAAATGGGGACTTGATGGTTCTTCGTCACAGAGTAACTATAAACAGAAAACGTCAAACACAGCTACAGAGTTCGATGATTCATCAGTAGTCATGATAAGCATCGTCCCTCTTCGGCTAGTGTCTACTAGGCCATCATCTGGGAATGAAAATCTAGTTTGGGAGAACCCCACACATTGCTCAACTCTGTACTGTCGACCAGTGAAGTTCACTTTCACTTCGGAGACAGCTGACTTTATAAAGTCTGAAGAGTCTGAGATGAAAAAACAAATTGATGAACGAATATCTACACAGTGTGGAAATATTATTGTATCACATGAATTGCATATGACCATGATTGATGGAAAAGTGGCCAATATTATTGCTGGAGTACCATCATATGCAACGTGTCCCATTTGCTTGGCTAAACCGAGTGAGATGAATAATTTAGACGCTTTGACTTCTAAACCACTTCGTGAAGAAATTTACAAACAAGGAATTTCTTCACTGCATATGAAGATTCGGTGTATGGAATGTCTTCTCCGTATATCTTATAATCTGGATTTTCAACGATGGACTGCTCGCGGCGAACATAAGGCTTTGAAACAAGCTAAAAAAAATACCACACAGCAAGAGTTTCGTGAGCAAACTGGAATGCTGATTGATATAGTCAAACAGGTATGTATTTAATTTTCGCTCTCTTTATGTTGTTTGTGAATTATATCTCTATGTATTGTATATTACAGTATTGTTTTCCCATTTTAGGGTTTTGGAACTACAAACGACGGGAATACAGCGAGGCGCTTTTTCCAAGATTACAAAAGATCTTCCAGAATAACGGGAATTGACGAAAATCTGATTTTCAGATTTTCCGTTATTCTACAAGCCATATCATCAGGCAAAAACATTGACTGTGAAAAATTTAGAAGATACTGTAGAGAAACAGCTGATGTGTACGTGCAACACTATTCGTGGTACTACATGCCAGATAGTGTACATAAACTACTAATGCACGGTGCAGACATCTGTAACCACTTTGGTGTTTTGCCAATCGGTAAGTAAAAAATAAATATAGTTTGATGTATTATTTGACTCGATTGCGTTTTGAAATAAAAATGTATGTACTTATTCGTTTTAGGTACCTTATCTGAAGAAGCTTCGGAAGCCCGTAATAAGGACTTCAGAAACGTCAGGGAGAGGCACACTCGGAAAACGGGGAGAATAGCAACAAACGAAGACATCCTCCATGGACTTCTAATAAGCTCTGATCCCCACATATCCTACATAAGGCCTAAAATAATGAAACAGGTTCATAATGAGTTGTTGCCTGAAGCAACTCAGTTGTTACAGACTACTGAGCCTCCCTGTGACAGTGAAATTATGGAGGAAGAAGAATGCCTCATAGCAGAGTCCGAAAATTTGCCGGACCCACTAGCACTTCTGGAACAAGAAATAATGTGATCCGGCTCTAAATTATTCCCACAAAAGCCCATCAGGGTTAGGAATATGACAAACAGCCCTTTTCAGGGCTACCATTACTTCACAGTTTCATATTGATCATACGTACGATAACTTATACTATAATAATATACATACAGTTGATTATGTAGATAATTATCAACGACTTGCCCGTACAAATTTAAATTATTTCACCTATCATTAACAAAATTAGTATAACCTGAAACATTACGATATATTTATTCAACAATAGATAACGTGCAGTTAAAAAATAACACAGCCAATCAGAGACGAGCATTTTTCGATGACTCATTAGTTATGCGCGCACAAACAAATGAGTCATCAATCACAATGCAGAGCACCTGCATTGTGATTGATGACTCATTTGTACCGATAACATGCAATAATAACTAAATCTCTACCAGAATTACTAGTTCTAAGTACGTATGCGCTATTAAAACTATTTATTTAACTAAAAAGAAGGTGAAAACAGCCAAATGAGACAAAAAATATGCTTTGAATTTATTTTAAATGACAAAAAAATTCTTCCAAATTATTATTTTTTTACCGAATGATTACTCGCGCTGCCGCAGATGGCCGGCGCTGATTTTTTTTTCGTGGATAGAGAATGACCCTAGCTATCATATACTCACGCCACACACCCAACATATTAGTACAATTGAAGAAAAAAAATTAAACGTGATTCGCTCCATACAAAAAAATCTAATAAATTTTTTTCAAGACAAACTATCAAGTTTAGAAAAAATTTTATACGAATAAAAGTTGTCAGGAATATTATAACACGTCATATAAAAAAAAATCGCATCGATATGGTAACTTTGTTGCCTAAGTCCACTAATTTTCAGTATGGGCCCACTGTGGGGCGTCCCACACTACGCTTGCCGATACGCGGTCTCCACTCTAGGACTCGTCTGCTCCACCGGCCTTCGACACATATGGCCAGCCCACTGCCACTTCAGCTTGCTTACTCTGCAGGCTATGTCGGTAACTCCGATTCTCTTCCGGTTGCATTGCCGTACAACGTGGTAATGCTACCAGCCTTTTGGGTACTTTTCCTGTTGACAGCGATGCGGACGAATTTTTTGACGCCATATGATATTTTGCCCTCCCTTTTTATTTAATTGTACATATAATTATTATTATTTTAAGTTTGTTAGTTTTTAAATGACGTAGATATTTTATAAGAACGGAATTTATTATAAAGGTAAAATAATAATTTCAAATGAACTTTTATAATATTAATTAAACTTTAAAACAATCACAGATAGCAATTTTGCTTTTATGGCATTTTCCATTATTTAAATTTAAATACTAAGTAAGTATATACTTAAAATTTAATATTTAGTAGTATATGCCTTTAAAAAAATACTCAATTTTAGATAAGTACTTATCAAAATGTACTAAAATAATAATATTGCAACTATTTCTGTGTAGTTACATTATGCAAGCTTACCTTGTTCGTGAATTCATTAAGCCAAACACAATAATTATGGTCCTCAAGAGGAGCAGTCCACATTAATTATAAAAGTAATTAGGTACACACTTATTGATTAACTCTCACGCCCCCGTTAAATATTTGGAAAAATAGAAAGCGGAATTGCGGAAGCGCACACGCACTCTACAAGACGAATTATGTGACTAATGGTCAAGTTTAGTGCGCTATGCAAACAATGAAGTACTCCTTCCGCTTCCCACCTGGACGTGTTATCGTCGAATCTTGGTAAGTATGTGCAATTGTGCACATAATAATAGATACCTATCTAATAAGTAGCCGAAAGATAATAATAATAATTTTTTCATAGTACCTACAGATATTATAATATTGTTATGTATTTAACAGTGTACGCGTCTGTACCGAACCTGTAAGGTGTATTATACTAAACATTTTAGAAGATAGCAAAATGTACTACGCGGTGGCTTTTTTGTAACCACCTAAACTTGGTCGGGTTATCACGGTCTTGCACTTTTATTTTATTATCTCGTTAATTATTGTATGTAAGCTGAAATTTTACAGGTACTGAACTGTACTGAACTAAGCAAATAATTATTGATATAAATTTCAGTTTATATATCCACATACAGGTTTATCGGTGGCCAAATAACTTCGCGCGCATTGTGACCGTGAACGTGGAGAACTGAATATCATCATAATTTTGTTAGTTACTTACAGGAAACTGATGAAACTTCACATACCTACATTGTTTAAAGTAAGTCTTTAGAGCTCTTATTTAGAGTGTTAGGACCTATTGAAGTGGTTTTATATTTAATTAAATAACCTTTAAACGGTGCATTATTATGGTTTTTTTATTGCACAACTAGTTACAACTAATTCCTAAAAAGTTATGTACAAAAGATGATAGGAATCCGCTTAACCGTTTCATAGATCCAGCAAAACCACAAACGTTACTCCAGCAGGATCTCGAATGACTTCGCAGCCGAAGAAAGAACAAATACAAGATAAGGTGCAACATTTACCTCGTCTAGACAACTAGTTATATAGCAAATATTTGTTTCAAAATTCCCATAAAAAAAAAAATGTCTGACTGCGGTAACGTTATAAACGTTACCCCAGCAGGAAATGTTTTTGTGAAATAACTAAAAAACCATGAGTGCAACAAATTTAAAATGTACGCAACAATTACAGAAGCTGGGTAACTAATTATCTATAAGATTTAAATGACTATTTTCGACATTATTTTGCTGGGGTAATGCACACCAAAATGGTTACTATTATTTGAAGATGAAGAATCAATTTATATGTGGTAGTGATTAGTTATATTTGATTTGGTTTAATTTTGTCACAATACTCGTATGTACCGAAAACCAGCACAATTTTGTCTGATTTGCAAACGCGCCCTTAAATTCACTACTTATTACAATAATCTCTGTATTTATCAATTTGATCATTAGTTTTATTACTCCAAGCAACCTTCTTACACTTAACCTTATTAAAACTAGTTTAAGTCGCACTCAATGACAAGTGGTAGGAGATCCGACCAAAAAATGTCTTATTTAATAAACACATTTGTAATGATTTGCTAAGCGGACCGACTAACAACGCAATAGTCGAGCCACCGAGTACAACCATGCACGTCACTAACCAATATAAAGCACAGTATAAAAAGATACAGTAGGCGTATTTACCACGTCGTCGTATATACAAAGGCGTCGTCCTTTGATCCCGTGGTAAATGTCGACAACGTGTAGGCATTGTCGCGACAGCTAGGGTTGCCCCAAGTAAACAACATTAATTAAATTATTTATTTATTTTAGGTCAACATCGTGATCATTATTATTATTATTTATTATAAACAATGATCAAAAAGATCGTCTTTTTGTGTACCAGCCGCTCATCTATGAAACTGTTACTTTAGGTACATCTTTATAAATGGGCATCGACCGAGTGAGTAGCCGAGTAAAAGTAGTAAAATACTTTGAAGTCTTGCGAGTATTTCGGGTTGGTAGTTGGGCGGCGTACTTGAAAGTAAAAACCTAGTATAAAAAATCGGACTTCCAAAAAATACACTAAAATCCGGCCAAGTGCGTGTCGGACCACGCACAATGAAGGGTTCCGTAGTTGGGAAGTTGCGTCGAATTTATCCCAAAAACAAACTTAACATTGTAGTTGAAAAACATGTTCTCCCATACATCGAAAACGTCACGGTCAATTCTCCATCAGCAAATGTAAGTTGGTCGACTATTACTCGTTCACTTGTGTCCTACTTTGCTGTGATAGTTTTCCTTTTAATTTCGTTATATGTACTACTCTACTGCCATGGGTATCGTGTTACCCTAAAAATGACTTTCACAGAGCCACAATATTTTTGAACGGCCTCACAGTGGAACGAATGTATGGGAGCGGTTGGACGTAGACATGTCCGAAAAAAAAGAGTAAAATTATGCCAAACTAATGATGCCATCTTATTCGATTACTTAATGCCTTCATAACTTGTGGTGATGAATTTCTTCATAACTCCCATATTTCGGGAGTAATTTGAGAAAATGTGAAATTTTACTATGAAAATGAGTGTATCGAGCTCTCTCCCTCCTGATTCCGGGCTTGTTTCAAGTAGCGGTCTCTAATATCATAATGCTAATACTAAGAGCTATATTTAATACTAAGACACATAGTGCGCCAAATGTGCACTTTCTGGGATAAAGAGTGATGTTTATTTTATAACACAATTTTTTTATTTTTTGTTTATTTTGTTGATTAAAACCGTTTTTCTAAAGGTTTACCTTATTACAATAACATTTCTGAGCAGCCAATTAGAGAAGATATAAGCTAATTAGGATATATAATTAGGGACTTAAGGTTTACATATAAAACTGATGCACTAATGATTACTGATAAGAACATTGCTATTATTTAATTACTAAATGGCTCTTAATACACTAATTTAGCATGCATCATTTACTAATTATCACAATAACTAATTACCTTGCAATATTTAACAAAGGATACCTGGGATACCTGGATTTTATATAAATAGGTCACTATTAGTAACTTTAAAATCAGTGTTGATTTACACCTCGTTGTATCCAAGCTAATCTCGCAATGTATTTTCCAAATTTTAATACAAATCTTGATATTCACGTTGCTTTATGCGCACGCGCACATAAAGATTTACGCGACTTTAACTATTTGTTCAGTGTTTTAAAAGATAACAGTTGTGTTCAGTTATGTGAAAGTGCTGAAACAAGTTTAAAAGACTGGTGTCGTCGATTTTGCTACCGCATTTATGCAAAATGGACACAGTCTGGAAGAAGCACAGATAAGTTTCGGAAGAAACATGAGATTTGGCTACAGGCTGCAATTCAATGGCCGGAATTACAGAATGAAAATATGGAACCTTCTACAGAAAATATAAGTGACGTCATCGAGCCCATAATTTCTCCTGCTAAATCTGATGCTTCAACTTGTACACATCCTAGTCCTCGTAAATCTTTTGAGGACCTTAGTAACCGGCAAAAAAGAAGACGCACTGAAGATAGTCTTTCATGCAGCAGTAGCAGCGCTGAAATTATGTTTTCGGCCGAAAGGGCGCTTCAAAAGGCAGGACAAAGCGATACAGCTTATGTTATGAAATACTTGACGGAGAATCCAGAAGAGGCCTCAAAAATCAAAGCCTTCATTGAAGGTAAATCAATTCAGGTACGGGAAATATCCCCTTTGAAGGCATTGGCTCTTTATGTATCGATGAACTTATCGAAATGGCGCTATAACACTCTTCGGGATTTCAACACTCAAGAAGGAGCTCTTCAATACCCGAGTTACTACATGTTGGTTAAAGAAAAAATTAAGTGCTATCCGGCCAAAGAAGATCTCACAGTTACAGAGAGCTCTGCAAAAATCAAATTACAAGCCTTGATGGATTTAACCTCAAGAAGACTTATTAGGTCGTTAGAAACCCCTGTTGATCCCAATCAACAGCTCGTATTGACCAGCAAATGGGGTTTTGACGGATCATCTAGCCAAAGCATTTATCATCAAAGGACGAGTGAAGATGAGCAAATCGATCTTGCTAGTAATTTTATGATTAGTCTTGTACCACTGCGGCTCGTCTCAAAAGGTGTAACAATTTGGGAAAACGAGCGACCATCTTCCACTTCATTTTGCCGGCCAATATTGTTTAAGTTTATAAAGGAAACCAAAGAAAATGTGCAGAGAGAGATGGCTGAAATCGAAGCAGAGATTGAAGCCTTAACTCCATCCACCATCACTGATGGAATTAGTGTCAAACACCAACTGCTGTTGACAATGATTGATGGTAAAATTCATTCCATTATATCCAATACAGCAGCTTCAGTGTGTGACATATGCAAGGCTTGTCCTAAAGAAATGAATAATTTAGAGTTAATCAAAGATAAACACGCAAACGAGGACATGTATAAATATAGCTTAAGCACCCTTCACGCTTGGATTCGCTCAATGGAATGCTTATTACACATTTCCTACAAATTAGACATAAAATCATGGCAAGTAAGGGGTGATATAGCAAAAAGGCAAGTTGATGACAGGAAGAAAAGAGTTCAAGAGGCTGTAAGAAGAGAAACGGGCTTACTTCTCGATGTTGTGAAACAAGGCAGTGGATCCACCAACAATGGCAACTCGGCAAGGAGATTTTTTGAAAACTACACTAAATCTGCTGAACTGACCGGAATAGATGCTATGCTTTTAAGAAAAATCTGTGTGATCTTGCAGTGTATTTCATCAGGAGAGAAGATCAACGTAACTAAATTCCGAGAGTTCTGCTTTGATACTGCTAAGCTTTACGTGGAGTTATACCCATGGTATTATATGCCTTCTTCACTTCATAAAATTTTAATGCATGGGCCAGACATAGTTCAGAACATGTCAATTGTGCCCATTGGTTTTCTATCCGAAGAGGCATCTGAGGCTAGAAATAAAGATTTTAGAAAATATAGAGAGGGGCATTCTCGAAAGCATAGCAGTATCTCATGCAATGAAGATATTATGCACAATCTTTTACTGTCTTCTGATCCACTTGTTACAAGTATCCGTCCAAAAGGAAATAAGTTTGTAAAAAAATCTTCTTTTAAGGAATTTTATGAGCTTACGGATTCTGAGAAAAGTGATATCGAATTTGTTAACATAAATGATTTAGCGGACATCGATTCTGAATTTGAATTAATTGATGATGATGATGATGACGAAGATAATTAAATGATGTTATTGTTTTAAAATGTGTAACTTAGTAAATTAGAGCTTACATCTTAATTATTTATTGTACTTTTAATGAAACTAGGTAATTTATTATCAACTTACTTAAAAGTCATACTCTCATCAGTTCTTGTGAATATTTTTGTTAATATATATTTCTGTATATATATAATATATTTATAGACCTCTTAATAAGTCTGTCTGCGGTTTAACGTAAATACAAATGGGGAAAAAACGTTTTTTTTTTTAAATTTTCATTTCCTTTTATCCCAGAAAGTGCACATTTGGCGCACTATGTGTCTTAGTATTAAATATAGCTCTTAGTAATAGCATTACGATATTAGAGACCGCTACTTGAAACAAGCCCGGAATCAGGAGGGAGAGAGCTCGATACACTCATTTTCATAGTAAAATTTCACATTTTCTCAAATTACTCCCGAAATATGGGAGTTATGAAGAAATTCATCACCACAATTTATGAAGGCATTAAGTAATCGAATAAGATGGCATCATTAGTTTGTCATAATTTTACTCTTATTTTTCGGACATGTCTACGTCCAACCGCTCCCATACATTCGTTCCACTGTGGGCCTATCCAACGATGCCCCACATGCAAGGCTTTATTACCCTACAATTTTCTTTTTTTCAAGATATTAATACACTTTATCGGCGTGATCAATATGTATACTCATGCCAAAGTCTCTGAGCTAAGCCGGGGCAGACAGACAGACGGACATGGCTAAACTATAAGGGTTCCTTGTTTACCACGGAACCCTAAAAACGGTTCATAAACAAATAAGTTATGCTCGAACATCCTACTTCCTACTAATATTATAAATGCGAAAGTTTGTAAGGCTGGATGGGTGGATGGATGGATGGATGTTTGTTACTCTTTCACGCAAAAAGTACTGAACTGATTTGGTTGAAATTTGGCACACAGATAGTTTATAACCAGGAATAACACATAGGATATTTTTATCCCGATATACCCACGGGGTCAACACTTATGCGGGTGAAACCGCGGGGCGCATCTAGTATATAATATATATAAATGAATGTAGAACCTCCTCCTGTTTTTTAAAGTCGGTTAAAAATAATTTATAGCCAGAGCGCATCTCATGACAATTCCAATAAGCCCAAACACGGCCATGATACATTGATTTATTACGACCACCATTTTGATCAGAACCATTTATTCAAATTTTCTTTGTCAAAGTCGCTTAACTATATTAATCGAGATATCTTATCGCCACCCGTGAAATACTTAATATCATTGAAGAGTCATCCGGTGGCCATTAGTGGTCTTCTTTATCAGTTCCAATTAACCAAATGATACTTTCTGAATGCAAATGATTGACTTGTTGATGAAAATACAAAAATCGCTATATCGTCGGTGATATTCTGAAACCACTGTTAGTTCCGCGGTTTCAGAATATGACCGACGATGTGTAAGCCTATAATATTTGAGGAGTTCCCTCAATTCCTCATGGATCCCAACATTGAACTAGATTTAGATAAAAATGGGACCAATCTGGAAGTATATCCTTTCAAACAAAAAATAATTTTCCAATTCGGTTTATAAACGACGGAGTTCTGAGGTAACAAAAACTAAAAAAATAAAAAAAAAACATACAACCGAATTGAGAACCTCCTCCTTTTTATGAAGTCGATATAAAAATGGAAAACCTAGTCGCGTACATACGCACCTTTCCTATTAAATAATAGTACATAATGATATAAGTGCGGTAAGTTGAAAATTACAGCCGAGGCGATATTGCTAGCCCTTAGGCGAGGGCTACAAGAAAGCAGAGGCTGTAATTATCAAAGCGCACGTATGTCATACGACGTTTTATAATACATTTGCGAGGAAATAAATAAAACTCGGACTTTCTTAAACGAATAAATCTTTAATCACTTATTAAAGCAGTTATAAAATTTGAACAATTTTTAAAATTACGTTGCCAGTTGGCATTTTTAATGTTGTCAAGTTATTATTATTAGTTACAATTTCACCAGTCTCTCTCTCACTCTCTTGAGTGAAAGTTGGAGAAACGAGACCACAGAGTTCTGCAGTCGTTGGTGGCGACAGAGGTGGCTGCGGCGGCGGCGACGATGGTGGAATGTACATGTGTGTGCTCGTAGATGGTCAAGAGTCAACACTTGGCTCCAAATTTATATTCCTTGTAATGCGGGAGCTAATTTCTTCTTTATTTCTCATCGAGTCATCCTTGTAGCCCTCGCCTATACTGTTCGACCGCCACCCTCCGTGGCGTTTTAGTGTCAATAAGTTCGCACCTGAATCGGCGAGCAATGTAGCCGAGGACCTTTTGAAACTGTGCCCTGTGTATTCATGTGGATCATCTAAATTTAAGAAAGTGGCAATTTGTTTCGGCATTGCTCCAAATTTATTTATGCCAATGGGTTGGCTAGTGCATTTTCCATTTTGGTAATTTTGAAAAAATCTGATAGTCATCGCTTTTGTTGAACAAAGCGCTTCGTATTTCTTCACTATTTCGTGAAAAGGCCCCTATATTGTGAACGATTTTGGAATTTAATTTTTTGTGATTTTTACCTGGACAAGAAGAACCCGCCCATGGTTCTCGACATCATTAGTTGTGATGTTTGGCAACTTTTGACGTCTACATGCACCATTTATACCGAATATTAATACAACCTGAAAATAGATAAAAACAGCGTACAAAACACCTATATTGTAAAGAAATACGAAAGTTAAAGAAGTTAATAACAATAATTTAGTGTCAACTGACCTTTGTTGGCAAATATCGGCAATCCGGAGCTTCTTTTAGGAACTTCTTGACATCGTCAGCCGAAAATACTTTCGACTTTACTCACATAACCACTTGAGCGTCTTTTTAGAAATGCCAGCAAGTTGGGAGTACCTATGACTTGATATCAATACCATGTTTTGTTTTCACAGTGCTTTTTAGCATTGAATAGTAGCACCACAATGAGCTTGACTTATATTTTTGAGAAAGTTCCATGAAATAGGCTAAAAACACACTTCCTGAAAATGAATTTGCATCTTTGCTTGTTTTCCATAAGATGAAATTTTGATACGCTTGTAAGTATCTATCGGTCGATTTTTCGGGCAAGAGGCTTAGAGTTTTACGCTGCCTCTGAGACTGGCGGTGTCTAATTAATAAATTCATCATTACTTGGCAACATTTTCAAATAAAAACAATACAGCAAAAAGAAAAACCGCGCGGAATAAGTTTTACTTGTTCACAAATTAGAGATGCGCGCACATTACCGTTTTTTTTAATGCAAAGGCACAAAAAACAGCCAGTGTTACTAATAAAGTAAATTAATATTTTTGTGTTTTTGTTACAGATAAATGGTTGTAATTTACTGTCAAAATTAATTCAATTAAATAATTAAATGTTTATTTATTATATTTTATCTCCCAAAGTTAATTTTATTCATAAAGTGTTGAACCCTCTTCTGACATAAAAACTCTTTGCTAAGATTTAAAAAAGTACCGTTCGTTTTAGACGGAGCATCTTGATAAAACGTGCGTTTTACATTACAATAACGCACAAGTACGTAATGAGATACAATACGATATTGAAATTGGTGAAATAAGAGAGCCCTTTACGAGCAAATGTGTTATAAATAATATTTATTTGTTTACCTTTCATCCGTGCGCGGAAATTGATGAAATCGCAGTTTTTTGACTTGCAATTTTGACAACACACTTCGTAAGCTCCATTTTAATTATTAAACATAATTTAAAACAATAATAAATTCAACACGGTAGCCCTGAATGTTCCTCGAACTACTTAAACGGTAGCGTAAAGGCTCGTGTAGATTGGGGCAATACCGCGGGCGCGACAGGTATATTGCTGCCTGTCGCGTCCGCGGTATCGCGCTAGTCTGCACGAGCCCTAAGCAGTTCGGGAGCGCGCCCCTCACGCTCCGCACGATTGCCCTGTCTAGACGTCTTCGTCGGACGACTGTATGATGACTGTGTGTATACCTAGTTATCAAAAACACACTCTAACTTTTTAATGTCAACACATATCCACTGTAGGTCCTCACATAGACTATCTAACTTCTTTCTGAAAAATTCACCCGGGTGTGCATTAAGTCTCCTAGCATATGTATAGCCTCTACAGAAATATTTTCAGCTATGGCACATACCTCGCTGAAACAATCCGTAAACTCGGGTAAATTATCCATCCCGTCCTCCGTTGGCATGTAAACACCTAACACAACACTCACGCAGTTATTTGCCGAAGCTTTTATCGCACAAATACGTGGATTCAATGACATGCACTCAATGACAGACACTTCGCTGAACCTATCTTTGAGCCACAATATCGCCACGCCGGCGAACGGCCTTCCCCTTAAGATGCCTGCAGAGGTATCGACGGCCGGCGTACCAGTACGCGTACGCGATCGACTAGTCAATCGTGCTCAACAGTGGGATGTCATGTGGGAGCAACCATGTCTCCTGCAATGGTACGATATCCGCCGACGCACAGACTTCGAGACTTCCCACACAATCAATTATTATATTAACTTATGATAGATTTACAGTTAAAACTTAAAACGTAGCTTTGGTTTTGCTTTGTAGTTGTACATTCATGTTAATTTAGTTAGTTGTATATTGATGATGCGTCATGACGAAATGTATTGCACTGACCAATGGCTGTCTTGGTATTGGACGAGTGCGGGGCGTAAACGGTGAAGACGCCATTGCCATCGAAGGTTAGTAAGTAGGTGGAGCCAGGCGATAGTGGATCGCCAAGCCGCATACAATAATTCATATAGATTATTTTTTATTTAGCTAAAGTTATCTTTAGTAATGTTGTGGATTTTAACAGTTTTATTGGTGGTGGCATTGAGCAAATGTGATGATTGTGAATGGCGACAAGTGCGGACGTCACAGGGAGACGTGCGCGGGCGCAAGGACCCTGACGGTGGATTGTACACCTTCTACAATATACCGTACGCCAGCGTGCCTCTCGGAACTGACAGGTTTAAGGTACGTGGCTTGTGTTTTTTGTTAAGTATATCTTTTACTTGAAATATTACCTATATCACGGTCGAAGCGCTCAATCTTTGATAAGATAATGTAAAATTACGCTCATGCTACTTTATATATTATTATCCAGGCGCCTCTGCCAGCACCGGTGTGGTTACAACCACTAGAAGCAGTTGACAAAGGCATCATATGTCTGCAGAGTCCTACACCATTAATAGATGTTACAACTAAAACAATGAAGGAAGACTGTCTCATTGCCAATATCTATGTCCCCGATACTAAGGATAAAAACGTTCCAGTAATAGTAAACATTCATGGTGGAGGATTTGAAATTGGATATGGAGAAATAGTAAAACCTAAATATTTAGTGAAGAGCAAGAAAGTTATTGTAGTAAACTTCAATTACCGACTCGGGGTGCACGGGTTCCTGTGTCTGGGCTCGGAGAACGCTCCAGGCAACGCCGGACTGAAGGACCAGGTGGCACTACTCCGCTGGGTGAAGAAAAACATCGCTAACTTCGGAGGCAATCCCGATGACGTCACCATTACAGGTGGTAGTGCTGGCTCCATTTCTGCACATTTGTTGATGCTGTCGAAGTTCGCGGAAGGACTTTTTACCAAAGTCATTCCGGAAAGTGGAGCTAATGTAGGTTCGGTTTCCGTCCAGACTGATCCACTTGAAAACGCTAAGGTCTACGCAAAAATGTTAAACTTCACTGATGTTGATGATTTTTACAAACTGGAAGAGTTTTATAAAAATTCTCCACTAGAGTCACTAGTTATGAGCACATTTATAGATAGAAAAGATTCGGCTTTGCTGTTTTCGCCGTGTGTAGAACGCAAAACAGGTGAACAACAGATTCTAGATGACTCGCCAGTCAACATAATAAAGGCTGGTAAATACAAAAAAGTTCCTATTTTGATCGGCACCAGCAACATGGAAGGATTAATCCAAATACCGAATCTGGAAACATGGAAAGGTGGTATGAACGAGAAGTTTTCAGATTTCCTACCAGCTGATTTGCAATTTGAAAATGAAAAAGAAAAGGAAGAAATAGCTAAAAAAGTGAAAGAATTTTATTTCGGTGATCAGCCTGTAGGGGAAGGAACAGTACTGTCGTATGTTGAGTACTTCGGTGATGTTTTTTTTGGATATCCAACTTTCAGATCTGTTAAGCTACACGTAGAAGCTGGACACGACCAAATATATTTGTATGAATATTCTTTCGTGGATGACAGTACTCCTGTTGTTCCTCACACGAACGTGCGCGGTGCAACACATTGTGCTCAGACGAGCGCCGTACTTGACGGAGTTGCTTTTGTGACCTCTGATGAGAGTGACTTATCGGAAGAATTCAAACAAATGAAATCTACCCTGAGGGAAATGTGGTATAACTTCGTAGTTCACGGGTGAGTTACATGCGACAGTCAAAATTACGACTATTTTTTATGGTACTCGTGTATTTCAAATACATTCATTTCATAAGCCTCCTAAATACAGTAATTGCATAAATTGCTGTTATCAAGTAGGATTGGTTATACTGTTATAACCAGTGATCTGAGTAGGTGGACCTATTTTGGTTCAATGACCGCAAACGTTGATGGTAATATGGACTTTCCCCGGGATTCTAACTTAAACTCTGGGATTTTAAAAAACATTTTTTTATTTTATTAACAGGGATAAAAGACAGCTTATCTTATGTATAAGTGCTTGGCAGCGAGCGTGCGACGTTGCCAAACTAACATCAGCGCAGGTTGCTAATTTCCAATGCACACACACGCGATGATGCCGCTCAGGTGTAACGCGCGATGTTGCCGCTCAAGTGTCCGCCATGGGATCTGGAGGCAAAAGTCCTCGCTCATGCGAGGACTTTCCCATACTCATGTATGGGAGTGGCGCGAGGCGGAACGCCGGGGCCTAACTCTGCTGCTGAAATCGCGGCATAGCGGACAGAGCTCCGGCGGGATCTCATGGCGACATGGAGAGTGCGATTGTTACAACCCAGTGCTGGGCACGCCACAATTGCGGCGATAAGTCCCCTCTTTGAGGAGTGGCTAGACAGGCGCCACGACGTCCTCACCTTCCTCAGGGCCTCACGGGACACGGCTGCTACGGAAGGTTCCTGTGTCGGATAAAGCGATAAGGCGGGAGGAAACGCCCGGCTGTCACCACTATGTGGATCGCCTGGAGGACACGGTGGAGCATACGGTGGAGGTCTGCCCGGCTTGGGCAGAGCACCGCAGTGTCCTCGTGGAAGCGATTGGCGGCAGAGATCTCTCGCGTCCGGCCCCGGTTCAGGTCATGGTACGGAGCGAGAGGGCATGGGCAGCGGTCACTTTCTGCGAAGCAGCAATGCTCGCGAAGGAGGAGGCGGGACGGTTGACGGAATGGCAAATTTCGCGCCTTCTCGCCCCTAGCCGCCGCAGGAGACGCCCTGGGCGTCGGGAATCCCGGGCGGATTTCCGGCCACCGTAGGCGCGGGCTTGTAGACGGTGAGCAATGGGTAGCTCGCCGTCTGATAAGGACCAGGCCCGGGTCGACGGCGCGTTGTATTCCACGCGCGCCTCAAAGAGATGTCAGCAAAAGTGTAGGGGTCCACTAGGGCCGATGCCTGCCGTGGTCACGTGGAAGTTCGAAAGGGTTACCGTGGCCCCTGGCAACACAGGCAACGGAAGGAATACGGGTGGGTTTTAGCCAGTAAGAGTCTGACACACCCTCCCGCTCCGTTAGTTATTTGATAATTTCCCACCCTAAAAAAAAAAAAAGTGTAACGCGTGACATGACTAGGTGGAAACAAAAGAATACAGTTGTTAATGAAAAAAAAACATTTTTTTATTGTATTAACCTGAAACGTGACCGTCTTATACCTATCCGTCTGAGGGGTGGAGGGGAAAGCTATTCACGTCTTGAATAGCTTTTTACAAAATAATTTTATCTTTCTTATTTAATTATTTCAAATCCCGGGATTCCGGGAGTGTTCATATTAAGACAACGTATCGCAAGTACAAAAAAAGCTCTACCTACTCCGATCACTGGTAATAACAGACGTATTCTATCAGGTTAGAAGTAACTATTAAAACATATTTTTCCAAATCATTTTATAAACGACGTGACGGAGTTCTGAGGTAACAAACATTAAAAAAAAAAAGAAAACAACCGAATGGATAATCTCCTCCTTTTTATGAAGTCGGTTAAAAACAATTTTACTCTTTCAGTTAAATAAATAACAGAGTGGGATTTATGCCCTTAATGGGCTTGGCTGGTGGAGAAAAGTATGGTATTATCGTCATACAATTTTTTTTTAAATTAAATGTTTCAGTAAGCCTGTACCGAAAGGATCGCCTCTGCCCACCTGGCCGGCAGCAGGGGCGGATGGTAGTCCGTACATGTCTCTGGGACAAGCGGTGAAGTTGGGTCGAGCATATCTGGATAAACGAGCGAGATTCTGGGACGACATCTACGAGAGATACTACCGGGCACCAGTGCCGCCGCCACAGCCTCCACAAAAACACACAGACTTTTAAGAGCACAGTCTGATATTATACAACTATGTATACAGGTTGGAACTAGTGTTATGCTGACGCCGCGGCGCCCTGCCAAGTCCGTTGTGGGTGGCGGTCACATACCAACAAACTAAATAAAATAAAATAAACTATTGTTGTTAAATAGTATTTGGTAATTTAGAAGTATTTTTTTGCATAATTGGCGAAATCTGTGTTTACTTTAAGTACACCTCTGCCTAAACTTTCGTGTTGACATGTTATTTTATATCCTGCAGTAAAGGATTTATATTTGAAATATCTAGTTAAAGTTGTACCTACATAGATAATATAGCGTGCACGCGCTAAAAAATCTATGTACAACTTTAACTAGATAATACAAATATAAATCCTTTCCGATAATACAAATATAAATAATTATAACGCTAAAAACGGAACTAACGCTGCCATCTTGTTTTTTTCAATACAATTTCACAAAATTAAGCATAAGCATAATAAGTCCACCATGTTCCCATTGCTGGGACACGGACCTCCCATCGGTGAGAGGGAGTGAGCCGTAATCCACCACGCGGGCCCAGTGCGTGTCTTCGATTTTTTTGGTTCTAGGACGTGCCGGATTCCTCACGATGTTTTCCTTCGCCGTTTTCGAGAGCAGTGGTAATGAAATAATTTAACACAAAGTAGAACGCCTGTCTGGGTTCGAACCTACGACCTACAACTCGTAAGTCGCGGCCGTTACCCCTGGGCCACCACTGCTCCCACAAAATTGTTAAACGACAATGCGCTCCTGTCAATGTCATTCGAGCGCCAAAAGATCATAAAGAAACGTAAGTAAAGCCCGAATCAAACTTTATGGCGGCTCGGAACATGATATGATATGCTGCGCAGTAGCGAATACACGTGTCAGCGGGGGTGAGGGGTGGGGTACTGCGCAGCGAGTAGCGCACTTCAGAGCTGCCACTAAGGTTGACGCGTACTATAGCGAGTTAAGCCGCTTGAAGTCTATAAGTGACACTTCACAAAGAGACACTGTCACTATAGTGACAGTTCTTGACTGACGTTTGGTCATGCTACTTGAACTAAACTTGCTATTTAACTAATGCAAATGTAAATTTGCCATAAATTGATGTAGGTTGAGTTGTTTGCTCAATGGTGTACATGTAAATGGAAACAACTAGAGATAACTTTGAGATTTCCCCACGGAAAAATAAGAAAGGAAAAGTTTAACATGAAATTATTTTTTGCTGATACGAAGTTTTTGAATAATCATAAACGTGAATAAAGATAGACAAGATCTTTATTGAACTGAAAACTTTTTTAGGCGCACTTAGCGCTTTTTTTGAACAGTGAACGAAACTGAACCGTCACGCTCGGGTCGGTGACGCTGAATTGGGTATCTACTAGCCTCCAGTAGGTCAGTGACGCTAAATCGGGTATACTTGCTTTCAGTGGGTCGGTGACGCTGAATCGGGTATACTTGCTTTCAATCGGTTTGTGATGCTGAATCGGGTATACTTGCTTTCAGTCGGTCGGTGACGCTGAATCGGGTATCCTCGGTGCTGAATCATGAATACTCAGCTTCAGTCGTAAGTTTTCACTTCTATCGTTTGGTCTTTTTTATTCAGGAATAATAATATTTTGAAGGATTTTAAAACAAGGAAGCTGTGATATAAATGTCTATTGATTATTGAGGCTTAACCAAACATTCCCAAATTGGAACATTACAAGGCGTAGCAGCATTCGCGAGTTTTTAGTCAATTGATAGATTTTGTCACGAAACAATGCACTAATGACTTACATAATATGGAGTTAAAAGCGTTAACCCCATTTTATTTTACTTACTACTTCATACCACGTGACTCATACATTCATCATTCAGTCTTTGTAGGTAGGATCTAAGTAGGCACATCAAAAATACATCTTTATCAAATCAAATGAAATAATAAAAATGAGCCACGACGCATATAGTCATAACCTTGTCCTTAAAACAAAGTATTAGTAAAGAACGTGACCCACCAAAAACATTTTCATGTAAAATGTTGCCAAGACGAGACCACATGGCTCGCACTGTCAAAAACTTATCAAATCTTATGTAGAGCCGAGCTTTTTTAGGGGTCTCTCTCGTATCGCGATGTGTAAGCCCCTAATCAAGACTGCTTCGTCTGGTTGTAGAAGGTTACGGGTCCATTAATTAAAGTCTTTCGTTAGGTTAATAATGTTTGTGTTTATTACATGGAAAACCAACAACCTTCTACGCGGACCAATGCGCAGTAACTGGCCCCCATTCATACTTCTCACTTGTATACATTTTTGCTTATCAAGCGATCTGCCTTTCGTGTTAACATTGTGTCCCTAAACTTCTAACTCTACAAACCCTAACTTCACAAACTCTACACCTTAGTCAAAATATTGAGATCAGATGGCAGTTTTATAAGCCTTTGTTTTTAACCGTATGAACAATGCGATATTGAAGTGTAATCCCTGTGGGTACAGCGCCTTGTGAATGGCTGCTTAAAATCAGGATCATAAATGGACAGTTTGACAAACCCATTTTTATCTCCACAGTCTTTATTTAATTATAAAATGCCAAAAATGGTCGCCGTGCAGTAAAAACCTCGTGATTGCAAATAATGTTATTTCACAGGGGAAGATAAAAACTGTCTGAAAAATGGCCGTCGTTGACGTTCTCCGAGGTTCTCATTATCATCAATAGAAGGCATTAGATGCAACTTAGAACTATGCATTGGATTCTTTTAAGCATGCATAACGAGGTTTTTTACACAACAACTAACTAATTTCAATTTTCAATGTACGGCGACGAAATGCGACTGATGATCGCTGAGTGATCGCTGTTAAATTGATCACAATTCACTGTGTTTTTCTGATGGTGGCGCTGGAGGCGCAACTGGCTCTCGGTAGTATTTTTGGTATATGTTTTCCCAGAATTGACCTCGTTCCCCCATGAAGACTCCGCCCAGTTTCACTTGTTTTCCTAAAGACATGAATGGACTCCCATTTGCTCCTGCTGCTGGCCAGGCGAGCAGGGATGATCCCTCTGGCACTGGTTTTCTGAAACATTTAATTTACCAGGTTAAGCTTAGGTTTAAACTTCAAACTTTTAAGGTATTGGACAGACTGGTCAAATTGTTTCTAAAGAACGTTATTTATAAAAAAGTGTTTTGTAGATTTTGTATAGTATTCAAAGGGCTTTTTATGTTGTCTTTACCCTAAGATGAAAGTCAGACACAGGATAATTTAAATAAAAATGTAACTCACCCGTAAATAGCAAAGTTTAACCACATTTCTCTAATCGTTGCTTTCATTTGTTTGTATTCTTCTGACAAGCTACGTTCATCTCCGTCGGATACTGCCATCGTCTGGGAACAATGTCCAGCACGACGAACCTCCGTGAAAGGGATAACAGGAGTACTGTCATCCACGAAAGAATATTGATAAAAATATATTTGGTCGTGTCCAGCTTCTATGTGTAGCTTAACAGATCTCAGCGTAGGATAGTCAAAAGTAACATCACCAAAGTAATCAAGGTATGACAGAATTGTATTTTCTCCTACTGGCTGATCGCCGAAATAAAATTCTTTCACTTTTTTACCTATTTCGTCTTTCTCTTCTTCGCTTTCGAACTGCAAGTCAGCTGGTAAAAAATCGGCAAACTTCTCATTCATATCATCTTTAAAGTTCTCAATATTAGCTATTTGTAAAGATCCTTCCATGTTGCTGGTGCCGAATAAAATGGGAACTTTTTTATATTTACCATTCTTTATTATGTTGACTGGTGTATCGTCGAGAAACGCCCCAGCGCCATCTTTGCGTTCAACACATGGCGAAAAAAGCACGGTCGCATCTTTTCTGTCTAAAAATGTGCTCGTTTGTAGTGTTTTGAGTGGAGTGTTTTTGTAAAAGTCTTCCAATGCGTAAAAGTTGTCTACATCAGTAAAGTTTAACATTTTAGCGAATGTTTGAGCGTTTTCTAGGGGATCTGTCTGAACTGCAATGGAAGCTACATTGGCTCCACTTTCTAGAATAACTTTATTAAATAGTCCTTCCGCAGATTTAGAGAGCATCAACAAATCCACAGATACCGAGCCAGCACTATAGCCTGCAATGGTGACGTCATCGGGATTGCCTCCAAAACTGGCGATGTTCTTCTTCACCCAGCGGAGTAGTGCCACCTGGTCCTTCAGCCCGGCATTGCCTGGAGCGTCCTTCGAGCCCAGACACAGGAATCCGTGCACTCCGAGTCGGTAATTGAAGTTGACTGCAATTACTTTCTTGGTCTTAACTAAATGCTTAGTTGTTATCATGTTTCCATATCCGATTTCGAACGCTCCACCATGAACGTAGATTATAACAGGTAGATTTTTAACTTTTGTGTCGGGAACATAAACATTTGCAATGAGACAATCTTCCTGCATTGTTTTCGACGAAAGATCTATGAATGGTGAAGTAGCCTGTATACATATGATGTCCTTGTCAACAGAATCTAGTGGTTGTAACCACGCCGGTGCTGGCAGAGGTCCCTGGAAATAAAAAAATAAGTAGCATGAGCGTAATTTTACAGTTTCTTGTCGTTGATCATGCGCTTCCAAGTATGTAGTTAATTATTAAATATAATAATTAAGAGGAATAACATTTTACTTAAAAAGCAATCAAGGGCACAAAAACACGTACCTTAAACTTGTCGATTCCTTTTGGTACTGTGGCGTATGGTATATTGTAGAAGGCGTACAGTCCACCTTCAGGGTCCTTGCGCCCGCGCACCTCTCCTTGCCGGATGCGCACTTGTCGCCACTCACCATCATCGCAGTTACTCAATACTAATACACATAACACTATTATTAATCGCCACATTTTTATCGTATCCCTTGGTTTAGGACAAAAACTTCATTAAAATATTCTTTTTATTTAATTTTTCCTTATTACTTGAAGTCAAAGTGCGAATTCGAAGAGCTATGTTCACAAATTACACTAAAGATAAGTTATGTCAGTTCGTAGTAGTTATTTTTCTGACGTAACTTATCTTCACAGATTATTATTATCTACTGTAGGTATAGTTGCCAGCAGATCAGGTTAATCGAAACTGACAAATTTCTCCAAATGATTTTAAACCTTAAAATATTGACGGCTAAGTTCAAAATCGAATGAGAAAATTTTACAGTTTGTGGCGAGTTGATGTACTGGCAACTTTACGTTTTCAGTAAGGACGGATCGATAAAAAGGTTGATAAAAAATTGCTTTGACGATGATTATGGATTTAATGTTATCAAAGCTTAGGAGTAGGTACTTTCGTTTTCTTTTACGTAAACCGAGAAACAGACTACAAATTTTATGAAGCTATCGGTCCTTAGACAGTCCTTAGTATTGGAATGGACTTTTTTGCCCATTCTTCTGCATACGAAACTATTTACCTTTTGGAAAGGGAAACTAGAATCAATTCTATTTTCTTGTAAATTTTGACATTCACAAGTGCCTTTTATGTGCTTAATTTGAAATACCGAAATAATTTGAGTTTAACTTTGGCTTTAATATACATATATATATAATATAATATGGGCATGGACAAAAACTATTCACGTCATCTCAAGCTATGTGACGCTGCCCGGCTAGTAACAAAATAATAAGTAGGTACAATTAAACTAAAAACATTTTTATTACAAAAACAAAAATACCAGGTGGCGCCCTTTATACATCTTTATGGTTTACACTAAGCACTAAGGGTTTTTCAGATTTACATCATAATACATTTTAGTTTTAAGCTCTTTTTCAGGTTAACACTATGTAACATTTAGTTTTAAGCTCTTTTTCAGGTTAACATTATGTGATATTTAGTTTTAAGCTCTTTTTCAGGTTAACATTATGTGTCATTTAGTTTTACGCTCTTTTTCAGGTTAACGTTATGTGAAATTTAATTTCAAGCTTTTTGTTAGGTTTCTATCTAATGGTCCGTGATTTGAGATCTCATATAACTTTTCCAAAACATGGGAAACGTTAATAATCCTATGTCCAATTTGGATGTTCTTTTCAGGAGTACCTATAGTTTTCCATCTGAAAAAGAAATTAATACAAATATAATTTCTTGATAGATAAGATACATTTTTATTCGTATAAAACATTGAAATATTAAACCTACAAGAATTCTAAGTAATCAATTTAATTAAAATGTGTTTGCGGAAAATCTTCTTCAATAATAATTTAAGTTTTCTATAATATTCATTAATTTAACCCATCTGTTTCTCGGTTTTCACGTTGGACATGATACTGCCTTACAAGCCACCTAAAATTCCATTATTATTTTTAAAACCAATTGAAACAAATCTAAACGTGTGATGTTATAATCTGTATATTACCTGACTACTAAAGTCTTCTTCTAGTACATGCTTAGTTGAATACGTACTTTTATCAATAACTTCACAATCGTGATCTTTCTGTGGCACCTCTGTTTTTAATCTATAAAAATATTGAAGATTTTAAATTACGTAGAAATGTCAATTCTAAATATTGTAGTTCTATGATGTATTGTAGTTCACAAGATAGGTAATTAAATTTCGTTTATTTTTGTATTTGACTTTGAAAAATTGTTAAGCTGCAAGTAAAAGATTAGGTAGGTAACTAAAATTCATAAGTAGGTACCTACATAATTATAGTGCCTATGTATTATAAACAAAATCAATAAAATTAAATTCTTACTTGTGACAAATAACATCGCAATTTTCAGATGAAACAGTTATTTCGTCATGCCTATTATCAAATAAGCCGAGGTCTTTTTCTGAAAAAACAAAAACATTTGGTATTTTTAGCTTCTATTTATTGTTATTATAGCTTATAAAGGGTGGCCCAAAAGTCGTGGATTAAACGCAACTAGAGGTTAGATGGATGACTCCATCTAACCTCTGCAAAGCTGCAAAAAGTTGTTCTACAGGAGGTCCTTAAGGTCAACCCCTGCAGAGTTATAATTAATTTTGTGTTTTTATGAGAAAATTGACTTGTTTCAACTAATTCTTATTAAAATTCGAAAAAATCTACATCCTGTATCTTTTTTATAATTTTCACTAGATTGGTACTGATGAGTCCTTGCGTTAAACATGCTATTTATGGTTGTTTATTGGGTGTGTTGAAGATAATATTAAGTTTTACGATTTTTTTTTCTCAAATCATTACTTTTTATTTACTTCGGACCCCACTGTAAAAAAAAAATACTCTACCGAAAAGTGACCCTGTATTACAAGTTTTGGCGCATTTAATAGGGATTCTGAAAAGGTATTACACATGGCCATGAGTGGCTCTAATATCTTTCTAGGACGAAAAAACAAAACAACGATTGTGAAATAATTGTTTTATTAAGCAAAACATTTTACAATAAATGCTCAAAATTCCTGCCTCTGACCATAATACATAATCTGCACCATCTAATAAAATTCCTACGTAACCTACGGAATGCACCTCTGTTGTTAGTAACTTGTACCCTAGCAAATTCGAGCTTTTGTCGTAGTTCTTGTTCGCTATTGTTCTCTCCTTGGTAAACTATTTCTTTAAAATAGCCCCAAAGAAAAAAATCTAATGGATTTAAATCGGGCGACCGGGGTGGCCACGCAATATGTCCGCCTCGACCAATCCACCGGTTGGGGAAGCGCTCATTCAAATGATCTCTAACTGCTCGAGCGTAGTGAGGCGGGGCGCCATCATGTTGCAGCCACATTTCTGCTATTCTTTCTTCTGGAACTTGAGCTTCATTAAGAATATTGTTTAAATTATTTTGCAAAAATTTTAAATACTGAGCACCATTCAGCCTTGCTGGCATTTCATGCAGCACCGACTGCTGGCCAATTATACCAACCCACATGTTAATACCAAAGAGATGCTGGAATCGATCATTTCTTATGATATGGGGGTTCACTCTGGAGTAAAAATGTAGATTGTGGATATTGAATACTCCCATTCTTCTAAAAGTTGACTCATCCGTCCATAAAACCTCGTTGAAGAACTGCGGATCCTCTCTGTGGTATCTTAGCATCTCTCTGCAAAACCGCACTCTAGGTTCATAGTCACCGGGCAGCAAAGCTTGCACCCTTTGCACGTGGTAGGCGTGATATTTGTTTCTGTTAATGACACGTTGCACCGTCGATCTTGGAATCCCGAGATTACGGGATATTTGGCGTTGACTTATACTAGGATCCAATCTTAATTCTCTCAGCACTTCATCTTCATTTTCAAATTGCACCACTGGTCTGCCTGCTCTCGGAGCATGCTCACCGGGTAAGACTCCCTCCATGTACGAATTATGTACGCGCATAAAGACCCTGTAGTCCGGAAAACGATCACGGTTAGGGTAGCGTTGACGATATTCCCTGGCAGCAGCCCGGGCATTACCGTCGCAAAAGCCATACAGGTAATGCATTTCTGCATACTCGCGTTGGGTGTATTCTCTCCTCGCAGCAGCCATCTGTCCACTTTTGTAGCCAATCCGTCCGATTCCGAATCTAGTCCAATTCACACAGCACGGCTCACAGGTAGGCAATCTATCACAAGTCCGAAAAACAAAGCGTACGTCAAAGGAAAGAAACTGATCACAAGTCGTCGTAAAACCGAGAAAAAGAACACGTGCGTACTCACAGGCAGGAAGCGAGTCACTAAAGAACACTAAACATTCTAAAGAAACATGCTCACGCGCATCCCCCGGCCCCCGCCCAGGCCGGCCCGGCCTTTTGTTTCCTAGAAAAGATATCGCTACCTGAACTGACGGGCGAACCGGCCTTTTATTGACAAAGGATTAAATGGTTAGTGTAAAAGCGAGGCAGAGAGTCTTTGTCATTAATTGTATTAGTTCCAGTTTATTTTTAAATAAGCCTAACCGAGTTTTATGGTTGGGTTAACTTTGGCCTTGCTATGAATAATCGTCCTTGAAAGATATCAAAGCCACGCATAGCCATGTGATAACACATTCAGAATCCCTATAAAATGCGCCAAAACTTGTAATACAGGGTCACTTTTCGGTAGAGTATTTTTTTTTCACAATGGGGTCCGAAGTAAATAAAAAGTTATGATTTGAGAAAAAAAAATCGTAAAACTTAATATTATCTTCAACACACCCAATAAACAACCATAAATAGCATGTCTAACGCAAGGACTCATCAGTACCAATCTAGTGAAAATTATAAAAAAGATACAGGATGTAGATTTTTTCGAATTTTAATAAGAATTAGTTAAAAAAGGTCAATTTTCTCATAAAAACACAAAATAAATTATAACTCTGCAGGGGTTGACCTTAAGGACCTCCCGTAGAACAACTTTTTGCAGCTAATGACCCCATCTAACCCCTAGTTGCGTTTGATCCACGACTTTTGGGCCACCCTGTATAAGGTGGAGGTACTTACGTACCATTGGAATAACTTCCGTGTTGATATTTTCGACCGTTTTCTCCTGTATAAATAATTTGATTTTAAAGGTTTTTTTTTTATTTATATACTTAATTATAGAAATATATTTAATAAATATATGTACATCGTAGTAGTTTAAATAAAAAACAAAATCCAGGCATTCTAGACTGTAAATCCACACTTGTTTTAAATACGCTACTGTATCATTTGAAAGAAGCACCGAAAATACAGACCATATGAACTGATTGCACTTAGACGTTTCCAAAATTCGTAGTTTTATGGTTATAAAAATAAATATTTAGTAATAATATAATGCTCTATCTTACCTTTTAATTTCGTTCATATGTTCGCCATTTGATTTATATGAACGTTTTTTAATTTTTAGTCCTCGCAACGGGTTTCACTTTCTTTCCCATGACATTCCATTTCTTTCTTCTTTTTTTTTTTCTTTTTCTTTTTTTGCTGATTTTTCTTTTACAAATGATACAACTTTATAACAAACTAGTACTTTATTACGCTATTTTAACTTAAAGTATTTTATATCTACACAAAATAAATATATTTACGCAAAGAAAATATGAAACAATGAATTCACAAACAAAACTTTACAAAAACATTAAACAATCGGGGCGGAAATAATGCGGCGAAAAGAACGACACGTCTGTATAGCATCAGGCCTCGGCCGGCACTGTCGGTACTAGACTTGGGTAGTTCGCGAACGAAAGACAATAATGAACTAGTTCATTATGAAAGCAGTAACAAATCTTTCGTTCAGTTCCGTACAGACTGTATCTCTAGTTCACTAGTTCGCTTCGCGATTCACCGCTCATTTTGACTCGGGAACTACTAACGACGATCGCTCGTTTCGCGGAACTAAATGAATCGCGACAAGAACCGATCGTGCACGAGCGTGTGCCGAGTTGAGAGCGCGAAGTATCGCCTATCGGCTGTCTCGTTTTTATTTACGTAATAATGTGAGACAGTTGATATGCATCGCTCGCTTTGCCGAACGAGCAATAATATACATTACGCACTTAATAATACGATACAGTTTTCCAGAATTTTGTCAATAGACTATAATTTCATCCGCAATTTTGGGTATTATTTTATATTGAAAATTGAAATGCACTTATTTAGTTCATAGTTCGTAATCGTGTAACACTGACCGGCGAACTAGTGACCTAATTAATAATTTCTTTCTCTTTAAGTTAATTTAGTGATTGATTATTGTTTTATAGTTCCTGTAAATTGAGTAGTTTAAGAATTTAAGATATTTAGTGTAACTAAATAGATAGGTATAGGAAAAGACTTTTGTTTATAGTTGTAAATACAAGACTTCAAAATGAGTGAACAAAAAAGGAAACGAAGTGCCTTGTGGAATCATTTCACAGAAATTGACAATAAAAAGGCTAAGTGTTCGTACTGTTCGAATGTTTTATCGATAAGTGGCGGCAGTGTCGGTAATTTAGGAAGACACATGAAAATGAAGCACCCAACTGATAAGATATCATGTTGATGTAATGTATCTTTAAAAAGTATAGAAACCAATATCTGTTGACCTCGAATCATATAAGCGTACCCAACAGTGATAGGTCAGTTTATACTGGTCAATAGTGAACTAAGTGAACTAGTGAACTAGATGAAAGATATAGTTCATCGTACCGGAAAGATACGTATCTCTCTTTTCTTCTCATTGAACTATTATTCGCAACTCTAGTCGGTACACAGGCGTTTACGCACACATGCGTACGTATTATGCTCGGAAATAAGAATATACGATTTACAATAAATCCATTGATTAGATAAAAAAATTAAAACACTATTATGCTAATATGTTGCTTGTAGAATAATCTGACAAAAAATCAGAATGATTGCATGTATATTAGTATGATTTTTACGCGTTAAAAGAATTTTTTAGAAGTAACTTCGTGATTTTTTTCTATCGTATCAAATTAGTTATCAATTATATTATGTTTTCAACACACTATCTACCTAGGATATATCCTGAAGAATATCATATATTTTTCTGATTTGGTTTCTTGCAGTGGATCATATACTTTTAGGCGTTATAAAACTTGCGTTTAGCTCCTCTAGGCCTCTTAACTTGTAAAGCTTATTTCGCTGTGATAGTTATCCTTTTAATTGCATTATAATTATGTGCTACTGCCATTAATTTTTTCACACAGCCATAAGAAACCATTTAGCTGACAGGGGGGGCGACACTTGACTTCTAACAAAAATTAGCTCTTTAACTCTTCAAGTCCCAGTGTCACCTGTAAGTGACAGAAGTTCAATATTTTTTTTCTACCACCAAGAGATTTTATTATACATTTTTACTACTATTGTTGCGAAGCCAATAAGTGAAACTAATATATTTTTATGCCTGACAACACTAGCCAAATGTCATCTGTCAAATACAATCAGATGTTTCGCGCGATTATCGAGTAGTTTGTGTTAGTGTAATCTCTCGTAAGAAAAAGTGAAATAAAAATGCCTAGACCGTAAGTATTGTTCTTTTTTCTTATTGTATATAATAAATGAATATAAAGGCTATTGTATAAATGTTTTTATTGGTAAAAGTAACTTAGAACATATTTGTTACAACATTGGAAATATGACGTGTCACCTGCAGGTGACACTGGGCATTATGACGGTATTGTTTTGAATTCTTACCTCTATGTGGTGATACTGAGTTAGAGCTTATTTACGTATTACAGGTTGACCTTAGATGAGATTGCCGAGGAGTTGCTCGTCGGGGAGGACCCAGGTGATATTATTTTATTTCCTCCTGATGATGGTGTGGTGACGGACGAGGATAGTGGTGATGAAAACGAAGCGATTATTCTCCGTCTTCCCAGTCGCATGCTTCGATCTCAAGTGGAAGTACAAAATAGACCATCTACTTCTGGAGAAGTGCATGGTTTGGAAAAGGATGAAGAAGAAGAAGAAGAAGTCAGCGTACCTGAACCAAAGAAGAAAAAGAAGAAAAAGGAGAACACTGTAAACAAATGGTCCAGTAATGTCAGCAATACTTTTACTTCTTGTGGCAAAGGAGATTGTGATGAAGAAGTTTTTAGTAACACTGAGGAGGACCTGTCTGCAGTGCAATGTTTTGAATTGCTTTATAGCGACGACATAATACAATTCATTACAGATATGAGCAATTTGTACGCTTTACAAAGAAATCATTCTCTCAATGTAAATGCTGAAGAAATTCGGGTGTACATTGCAATACTACTTCTTACGGGATATTTGACGCCAAAATACATGCGAATGTTCTGGGAACTAAAAAGTGATACCCATAACGAACTTATAGCATCAAGTATTAGACGCAATAGATTTTTTGAAATACAGCAATACCTTCATCTTTCCGACAGTACATCATTGCCTATAAACGACAAATTTGCTAAAGTACGAGAATATTTTACTAAATTGAACACACGTTTTAGTAAAAACTTCAAAAGAGCTGGTTCTTCACACATCTCCATAGACGAAACTATAGTACCATACTTCGGAAGGCACGGAACCAAACAACACATTCACGGGAAACCAATAAGGTTTGGCTATAAGCTCTGGTCAGCAGCTACTCGCCAAGGATATTTAGTGAATTGTGAGCCTTACCAGGGTGCATCTGGGCCTGTGCTCAAGATGCAGTCCGACTTGCGGCTAGGAGCTGCCGTTATTTTGGAGCTCCATTCAAGATTACCTCGAGAGTTAGGACCATACAAATTGTACTTCGATAATTTTTTTACTGGTTTACCATTGCTAAAGTATTTACGAGAGCAAAATATTGGGGGTACAGGTACTATTCGCGAAAACCGAATGGAGAACTGCAATTTGCCAAATCCAAAGGATATGAAAAAAGAGCCAAGAGGTAAGCTATATCAAAAATCATCTAAGGAAATTATTGCAGCCAAATGGCACGACAATAGTATCGTCGCCATTGCATCCAACTGTCATGCGTTAGATCCGATCACAAAAGTGGATCGCATTGGATTTGTGGATAAGAAACGGGCTAAAATTCAAATTGATTGCCCAGCCATTATCAAGATGTATAATAAATACATGGGCGGGGTAGACCGTTTCGATGAAAATGTAGACTCCATGAGGGTAGCTCTTCGCGGCAAAAAGTGGTGGTTCCCTTTATTTGCGTTTGGCTTAGATGCAGCATGCCAGAATGCATGGCTGATCAAAAGACAGTCAGATAACAACTGGACCTACTGTGACTTCCGGCGAAATCTCGCAACTACATACCTGCAAAAGTATGGGAAGCCTCCAACCCGCAACTCAGCTTGTGGCGTACCTCTGAATATTAGAGTGCCTAGTGAGGTGAGGAGTGCAGGAACTGTTGACGATCACTCCCAAAAAGACTGCTCTCAAAGAAGGTGCGGCTATTGTCATCAACGCACTAGAAAAATGTGTGACAAGTGCAATATCGGTCTGCATCTAAAGTGTTGGTACAATTTTCATAATAAATAAGTGCTTCGTATCATTCACATAAACTTCTTTAGTTCCAAAAGACCTGATATATCTAAATATAAAGAATATTATTATAAAATTTGGCTTTTTATTCCTACCTTCAATAACAAGCAATCTGAACCTCACAGTACCCAGTGTCACCTGTAGGTGACGCCCTCATAAAAAAAAATAAGGTGTTTTTTTTTTTTTCGTTTATATTTTTTTTGTCAAAACCAAAGGCACATTAGGTATTTTATTCCAAAAGAAACCAAAAATCTTTATTTACTTGGACATGGGAATTGAAGAGTTAAAGACACACACTTTATATTACGCAAACGGATCCTTGAATCGAAAAGTGGTCTTCACATACCCACAATATTTTTGAACGGCCTATCCAGCGATATCCCACACCATGGGATAGACGAGAAAAAAATTATCATCCCCACGTTACGTGCAAGGAAGATTAATATCTACACCTATGCCAAATTACAGCTTTCTAGTAGGTACTAAGCATCTCTGAGCTACAGTGGGGACAGACAGACAGACGGACATGGCGAAACTCTAAGGGTTCATTATTTACTACGGAACCCTAAAAATGGGCGCATTGCACAGGGATAACTACGGAATAGATAATTTATCTATTCCGTGGGAATAACAGACTAGTCAATGTCCAGGCAAAGTTGAATTGGCACGCACTAGCGAGTTCAGTTTAGATTATTATTACCAAAACACAATGTAACACATCGTTACATTTTGTACGTTGCTGTATACAGTAAATACATTTCGCAGATAAACATAGAAATTATAATTTTTTTTTAGAATTACTGTCAATTTAACAAATTAGGTACTATTATTTTTTAATCTTGCAAAAACAAGATTTAGGTACTATGTTGTACTATCTATTTTATTTTTTTAATGCACGAAGGCCGTTAATAAGCGGCCTTCATGCATCACTGGCATAACCCTGCTGTTCCGACCCTGTTATAAATAAATTGGGAAGGACAGATAATAACATAATAACCAGATAATATCACATGTTACAGCATACCTACTATTATTATAGGGTTAAGAGATTATTTGTGTGATTATGTTAATTACGGCATAGTCTAATCGTACCTATTTTGACTGATACATAGAAGAAATTCTACATTTAGAACAGATATCGTGGGTGCATTTAATTTTAGGTATAGTCAATCTACCTAATGCTTTATTAGTCTAAGAGCCAGATGCCCTAAAAATAAAACTGGGAATTCGCCAACATAACAGCAATGCATCGCATCTGATGTCCTTATATTATATCCTCCGCAGAATAATGCTAATCTATACTATAATAATAAAAGAGAAAAGATTTGATTTTTTGTTTGTTTGTTTGTAATGGATAAACTCAAAAACTATTTAACTGATTTTAATAATTATTTCCCTTAAAGAAAGCTACATTGTGAGCGAGTAAATGGGCTGTATTTTGTTTTCAAAAAGTTAGAGATCCCTACGAAAATGACAATAAAATAATTCAAGGTATGAAAAATTTCTAGGCGTCGGGAATCCGGGGTGGATTTCCGGCCACCGCGGGCTTGCGGACGGTGAGCAATGGGTAGCTCGCCATCCGATAAGTACCTGCCCCGTTGTGTTCCACGCGCGCCTCAAAGAGATGTCAGCACAAATGTAGGGGTCCATTGGGGCCGATGCCTGCCGGGGTCGCGTGGAAGTTCGAAAGGGTTACCGAGGCCCCTGGCCACATAGGCAACGGATGGAATACGGGTGGATTTTAGTCACTAGGAGTCTGACACACGTTTTCGCTCCGCGCAGAGCGGGAGAAGTTACTTGATGATTTCCCACCCAAAAAAAAAAAAGTATCAAAAATTTGCCTATGAAAGTCATTATTTGGCGTGCGCTGCTAAAACTATTGATGATACATAAAATAATGTACTACATGTTCATAGTACTCATCATTACCCACAAAAAAGTCCGCGAGGTTATATGTCTAACTGTTATAGTTAAGTCACAAAAACCGTTTTTGTTCAAATTAGTCAACCAAAACAAGTAAAATCGAAAGATTATGCGCGATGATCGATGATGTTTTATAACTCAATTCTTGAGAAAGGTTAAAGGCTATTTAACAGCAGGCTACGACCCTTGGGAGCCGAGAAAAAAGAAAAAAGGCCAAAGAAAAGAAGTAATAGCGCGGCCCGGGCGGGCGATGGGATGCGACGCGATGGGTCGGGGTCCAAAATTTCACGCGGATAAAGTCGCGGGCAGAAGCTGTTATTTCATAATTTTGAAGTATTCATAAAAATAAATGTTTTTTTAAATTATTTTTTATCCGCTTGTGCCCGCGCGTTTGCCCGCGTGGAGGTCGGAAATTAACCTATGGAAACGTACTACCGGGATAAAAAGTATCCTATGTCCTAACTCAGGCCATGGCCTACTCATCAGCCAAATTTCATCCAAATCTGTTCAGCCGTTTTAACGTGAAAGCTTAATAAACTAACAAACTCACGTTTGCATTTATAATATTAGTTAGGTATGGTTGGGAAATAGGCCTGCTCTTGACTTCGATCTCGCCTGATGGAAACCAAGTGATGAGGTTTAGGTATACCTAAAAAATAAAATAGGTAGTCATAGGGACTGCCGACAGCCTTGTGTCAAGTGAAAACTTATCGCTCAACGCGCTAAAAGAAGATTTCGCTTCAATAAAATTATTATTATCTAAAACAGAATTTAAACAATGCACAGTATACACAAATTATCTTTTCATGTGGTCAAATTTAACTTCACTCATTGCTACTACAGCATGTCGGTGAGGGCAAATCGGTGACGCGAACCCATAGGTTTTTCCCCTACCAAAAATCGCCTAAAGAAGTTATCACTTAAAAAAAAAGAAGGAAGATTCAACCACACATCGTTGGTAATAAATTAATATCAACAGCGCCGTTATATCGCAGCAGTAAGAGCGGTGTTTGTAGTGCAAGTGTAAACTGATGTGCCGTTGACTGTACGACTGGATAAATAATGAGGGACGCACAGACGCACTCAAGGATAATATGATAAAGAAATAATTCACAAAGAAAATCTTAGTAATAGTATGATTCGGAAAGGGTGATGTGTATACATTTGCGCGTAGAACGCACCGGCCTAACCAATGCGACTCCCACATAAAGATAACAGAAAAAAAAAAATTGGTTATGTGTGACAACGGATTACTCCCGTACTTATTCGATTTGCAATCTATCGTAGATTGCAAATCTAATAAGATTATATGTAAGATTATATGTAAAATTATATGTGTGTGGTTCTTTCCTCAAAAGGACCATTTCAGACACCAATCTACATGGCCTTCACATGATCTGACCAAGATTATGTCTGTACTTTAAAGGAGACTGTGACCTCTGAGTTTGTTTCGGCCTTTCTTCTCAGAGTAGTCAGATAGGAAACGCCGACCTCATCTAGCTTTATTTTAAAAATATGATTGACGTGTAAGTGTTTGTACAAACCTACTTACAGAAAATAAATCATTTATCATAAGTGTGGTCACGTAATCATGTGATAAGATAATGTTTAAATTATTGTCTCATCATGACTGTGTCACGGTTCTGATTGTGGATATAACACCTTACCTAGACAATAACAATAACGACGGCATCGACCAGATTTGTTCTTATACCTATCTCGTGTCATAAGAGTTTGTACCCGGATTGGATAGTACTATCTATTGTTTATTTTCAGTGCATTTTCCTCCGTATAGATAATATTGTCTTGGAAATAATACATTTCCTTTTAAAGGAAATTTCTGGCCGACTAGTCGACACTTCACTTCACGTGACCTGAGGGCTGACTCGTTCTTTGGCCAAAGAATTAGCTTTGCCATTCAACGTGGCGCTGCTGCCCAGTCTTCTCGGTACGTTTCCTGATGACAGCGACGCGGACGACTATTTTAACGCCTAAATGGCCTTTTATTTTTTGTATTTATTAGTATGTTTAGTTAGTTAGTCATTTAATTTCGTACCTAGTGTACATGTAAAGTTAGTTGCGTAATATGTATATCCAGTTTAACGCTAAAATATATATCTATATGGAGTCAGTAGCTTGTGGGTCCCGTAATTGCAGGTCTCGCATTTCTACTTACGCTAATTTAGGTGGAGATTAGTTCCTCAATTTTATGCAATATTATGTAGGTACTTAGTATTGTATGCCACAATTTCACACAATAAATAACCTCATAACTTAAAACTGTCAAACGTAAAAATAGTAGCCATCGTTGGATCAACAATTTACATACTTTTAATAAATTTAATTTATTCAGGCAACCATTGATCCAATAAATCATTTATATTTATATTGTTAGTATGAGCTTAAATACTATGTTAGTATCTTATAACTAAGAGATACTTAGTCCTCTGGGTGAGACTTCACACCAGTGGCCTGCCCAACTTATTGCCTATTACATTCAGGATGCTGTTACTGCTCCCACGCAATCTGATTAGCAGTGAGGCTGTCTTTTTGCACCAGGTGGCATCAAAGCTGTCTGTGCGGGACTCAGCGAATATTGTTGACGCACTGTAGAAGCGCGGCAGACGTAACAGCGCCCTGTAGGAATTGTTAAACTGGATGCGCATTGTAAGCCCTTTGGGTATATCTGAACCACAGGCTCGCTGAGTACAGAGATGTGCAATAAATACGCTTTGAATAAAGTTACTTTCACCGCGTCTGTACATCGAGCGAACCTGCAGGCCAGCATGTCCGTCCGGACTGACAATGCCCTGCGCTTCTTCTCCATGTCTACATCATCGGTAACCTCATGCCCAAGATACTTGAATTGGTTTACTCGATTAAGAGGAATACCATTGAAAAACAGTTGGGTTGTACCCGCCTTGAAGATCATGCACTCTGATTTTTTAACATTATAACTCAGACCGTGTGTGGTGGTTTGGGCACGCCACGATTGCGGCGATAAGACCCCTCTTTGAGGAGTGGCTGGAGAGGCGTCACGGCGTCCTCACCTTCCGCCTGACGCAGGTCCTCACCGGACACGGCAGCTTAGGGAGGTTCTTGTGTCGGATAAGGCGGGAGGAAACGCCCGGGTGTCACCACTGTGTGGATCGCCCGGAGGACACGGTGGAGAAAAAAAAAAAGACCGTGTGTGGCCGTATACTTTTCACATACGGCAAGCAACTTCCGCAATGCACAAATCGACGGAGCCAGCAGCACCGTATCATTGACATAGCTATGATTGTTCACACTGACACCATCCGCTGCCGAAGACTCTTAATGCATTGGACATGAAGGATCTTAGACCTGTTAGTATTCCGCCGATACTTTCTAAAGTTTTAGAGAAAGTAGTATGTGCGCAATTGGTTCCATTTTTAGAGACAAATAAAATCCTCCTAGATTTCATCAATCATCAATCAGGGTTCAGGAAGGGCCGTATACAGATTTTTCACGTGCCTTTGACTGTATTAACGTTTCTCTATTATTGTCAAAGGTGGTTTTTTTATGGATTTGACGATGATACTATGAAATGGTTTGCTAGCTATCTTCGCGATCGTACGCAATTAGTTGAAATACGTCAGGCGGACAGCTCAACAGATGTCTCTGGAAGGGGGGTTCCGCAAGGCTCGATTCTTGGGCCAGTATTGTTTATTTTGTACTGTGCTATAAATAACTATAAATACCATATTTATGCCGATGATACACAAATATATATATATATATATATATATCATTTAAGCCGGAACAAGCATTATGAACAAGCATTAAACGATCTTAATATAGATCTTAAAAACATAGTTCAATGGTCCAAGGCCCAATACGCTTGCCTTGAACCCTACAAAGACCCAGTATTTATGCTTTTTGGAACCGAAAACCAGTTAGGTAAAATTAAACCTGTCCCGGCTGTGTGACTGTTATGGGAGAGCCTATCCAACGGGTCTATGATGCACTTAATCTAGATCTTGTCATGGACATGGAACTTCGTTTTCACAAACACGTATCTGAGTCTAACCGTAATTGCTTCTATAAACTTAAGATTTTATACAAAGCGCGTCCCTATCTTAGTGAAGAACTGCGAGTTTTACATGTGGAGTCTTTGATTTTATCAAAGTTAAATTATGCGGACACAGTGTATGAACAACAACTACTGTCAAAAACTGAAATAATGATCCAAAGACTTCAAAATGCCTATGCACGCTTCTGTTTTAAAATTCCCTTTACCGGGACATGTTACACCTTTTTTCAATGAGCACAACATTTTAAAAATGAAAGCTAGACATAAACTCCACTTGGCGAGCCTACTCTTTGGTGTTATTGAGTCTCATTTCCCTTGTTACCTATATGACAGACCATCGTGGACAAAAAAGGCATACGTAGAATCGGTGAGGGAACAAAATGTTCTCAACAACTTTCCATCTTACGGCACAGGTCCGGCTTTTAGGGGCAGCTTTCGCTAGCAGCTACTAAATGCTGGACCAATATCCCACCTCCCATAAAGTATAATAAAAGTTGCTCGAGTTTAAAATTGAAATTAAATGAATTTTTATTAGGCCAACAAAAAGATTTTGAAAATGTTCGAGCTGACATTATCTGCCATATACGAAAACATTTTTATCAATTTTACAATTTTATTAGTTATACCAATTTTACCAATATTATCAATTGTATCAGTTTTAATTTTTATTAGTATATTATTATTGTTTTATACTTTAAATGGTAATGAAAACCGCATCAGAATCCGTTTCGTAGTTCAAACACGCAGTCAAACGATTTTGCATTGAAGGTACTTTTTATTTATAGATTTTTGATGTACGTATTATACAGATATTGAGTATTTGTACGTATTTTAGTTGTTCATTAAACCCAACGCAACACATACCCGACTACATGTATACTTCTTCTTCTAACAGTTCGGTTTGACGTCATAACCGAACTAATGAGACAAAAATTAATATTAGTAGTCCGGCCCCGAATAAAACAACCGAGCAACTGAGACTAGAGGAGTTTTTCGAAAGAAAATTGTCACAAAATTAATATGACAAATTGTCTAGTGCGTGTAGGTAAAACACAAGCTGTGATGGGTAGAATGATTTATCAACAGCCAATCACAGCAGTTTACGCGCGTTTGACAATGTGTCACATCAATTTTGCGATAATTTTCTTTAGAGAAACAGGCCCATAGTGTTGAATAAATTCGACCCTTAGTCACGTTTGTTATGTGTGTCTATCAATCAACTTCAATCGCTATCCACTATTGGACATAAACCTCTCCCAAGTTGCGCCACAGGCGACAACACCTGGTTTTGTGCCTTCTACGTCAGTATTTCAACCGCCTTTTTAAGGTCTTTCATAAATATATTGCATAGAGTGACAAAAGTAACCGAAGAACATAGAGATGTGCAAAATAAGAAGGGTTAGAGAATAGCCAATTATTATTATGATGACAATGAGAAGCACAGAACTGGTCAAAGTGGCGATGCTTGGGGGAGGTCTATGTCCAGCAGTCGACGTCTTACGGCTGAAATGATGATGATGATATGTGCAGAAAATTTAAAAAATATAACTTAATACCGACATCCGACAAACGACATAAAAATTAGTTGGTTATTTTAAAAAGGCAATGGAACAAAGATAATGCTTCCGAGTTGTGTCGTGGGATCATTATTTTAGTAAAACTTCTTTTTTTTTCATAAAATGTGCAAGTTCAATCAAGCCAAAGAAGAGAGAAGAACTCACTGCCATTGAATCATTGTCATCATAATAATAATTGGCTATTCTCTGATGCTTCTTATTTTGCACATCTCTATGTTCTTCGGTTACTTTTGTCACTCTATGCAATATATTTATGAAAGACCTTAAAAAGGCTGTTGAAACACTGATGCAGAAAAATATTAAACAATTAGTTTAAAATGTTGGATTTGCACGTTATCTTACCTATAAGTAATGGCCAAGACACCACCACCACCACCTTCTTGTATAATTTTAAACTGACTTTTATTTTAATTTCAAGCTCCACTTCCACTACCAAACTGGACGGAGCCATTTGAAGCGACTGATAAAGGAGTGATATATCCACAAGCATCATTGGAAGGACTACATGTTAACAGTAGGACCATGCAAGAGGACTGCCTTATTGCGAACATATCACGTACCAAACACCGAACAGATGGACGTATCAGTCATGGTTCATATTCACGGGGGAGCTTTTCAATTTGTCTTCGGGAAAGCTAGTACTGCAAAAAATCTGATGAAGACCAAAAAGCTGATTGTTGTGAATTTTTACTATCGCTTTGGTATACACGGATTTTTTTGTGTAGAAACAAAAAGACGTCCCAGGCAACGTAGGCATGAAGGATATGGTGGCGTTGCTTCCCTGGGTTAACGTCACAATCTCAGGGTACAGTGCAGGAGCCGCTTCTGCAGACCTTTAAATTCTCTCCAAGTCTTCCAAAGGACTTTTTCACAAAGTTATCATTGAGCGTGCCTCTAATCTAGCAGAATTTACAGTCCAATTGGATCCGTTATTAATATGCGCTAATAATGCATGCTAAAACTTTAGATTTCACTAATGTAGACGATTTTGACGCATTATAAAAGTTTTATAATATTGCTTCATTCGAAACGTTAACACTGGATGCGTTTTTTGCAAGAAAAGATTCCACTTTTGTGTTAACAGCCTGTGTTAAGCCTGATACCGGTACCGGAGAAGTATTTTTGGACGATTCTCCAACAACAATCCTAAAGAAGGATACAGGCATATGAAAATATGTCCATGTTGTATGGCTTTGCTAGCATGGAAGGGCTGTTTCGGATATTAAACTTTGATATTTGGAGCATCGAAATGAATGATAAATTTTCAGATTTATTGCCTTGTTTTTGGTGGGAAATTATCAAATAATTTCTCCCGCTCTGGGGCGGAGCGGGAGGGTGTGTCAGACTCTTACTGAAAAAAACCCACCCGTGTTCCTTCCGTTGCCTATGTTGCTAAGGGCGTCGGTAGATTTCTTGCCTGCTGATTTGATTTTTGATAACGACGAAGAAAAAAAATAAGTCGCTAAGCAGGTCAAGGAATTTTATTTTCATGGAAACTCTGTAGTGTGCCCTGATAATGTTTTAGGATGCGTTGACTATTTCGAAGACATTATGTTTGGCTTTACCGCATTGAGGTCTATAAAACTAAACTTGGAAGGTGGAAACAATCAAATAATTATATTTATACTTTTGTGGATGATGGATGATACACAGTTTGTGCCCCATACAAAAATAAGAGGTGCTACTCATTGTGCAGAATCGTAGGCTGTACTAGATTCCTCGCGCACGTATGGGAGTGGCGCGAGGAGGCCGGGGCGTTAGTCCGCTGCCGCGAGAAATCGCGGCACAGCGGACGGAGGGATCTCATGGCGTCATGGAAAGTACGGTTGTCGCAACCCAGTGCTGGGCACGCCAGGATTGCGGCGATAAGTCCCCTCTTTGAGGAGTGGCTGGAGAGGCGCCACGGTGTCCTCACCTTCCACCTGACGCAGGTCCTCACCGGACACGGCAGCTTCGGGAGGTTCCTGTGTCGGATAAGGCGGGAGGAAACGTCCGGGTGTCACCGCTGTGTGGATCGCCCGGAGGACACGGTGGAGCATACGGTGGAGGTCTGCCCGGCTTGGGCAGAGCACCACCGTGTCCTCGTGGAGGCGATCGGCGGCAGAGACCTCTCGCGTCCGGCTCTGGTTCAGGCCATGGTACGGAGCGAGAGGGCATGGGCAGCCGTCACCTCCTTCTGCGAAGCAGTAATGCTCGCGATGGAGGAGGCGGGACGGTTGAGAGAAAGGCAAGTTTCACGCCCTCTCGCCCCTAGCCGCCGCAGGAGACGCCCAGGGCGTCGGGAATCCCGAGCGGATTTCCGGCCACCGTAGGCGCGGGCTTGCGGACGGTGAGCAATGGGTAGCTCACCGTCCGGTAAGGACCAGGCCCGGGTCGACGGCGCGTTGTATTCCACGCGCGCCTCAAAGAGATGTCGTCAGCACATATAGTAGGGGTCCACTAGGGCCGATGCCTGCCGGGGTCGCGGGAAGGTACTTATGGGTCACCGAGGCCCCCGCAACACTGGCAACAGGAAGGAATACGGGTGGGTTTTAGTAAGTAAGAGTCTGACACACCCTCCCGCTCCGCCCAGAGCGGGAGAAGATATTTGATGATTTCCCACCCTCAAAAAAAAAAAAAAAAGGCTGTACTAGATGGATGTACGCAGTTCCATCCTACAATTTTGTAAATACAGGGGTGCTTGTTATTGGTTTTCCTCTAAAAACATACTGACCATAAGACGTACACTTTGTTAAATTAATGAACCTCTAAAAACTGTCTGGGCTTCTAATGTTGTAAATACTGGCACTCTTATTTAAAAAAAATAAGAGTGCCTCTTTTCAACTTTCTGGTCTTTGCTCACTGTTGGTATCATGTAACTAAGCTAGGGTACCCCGAGCAAACGGTTTACGTTAGGTTAGAACTGTGAACAAAAACGCGCGAGCCGAATTGGTCGCAGTAACTAAGCTAGGGCACCCTGATCAAATGGGTTAGGTTAGAACAGTGACCAAGCCGAGTGAGCGAAGCGAGCAGTGCCGCGGCAGCGGCCGATGAGTGTTACATACAAGTTAGCCGTAGTAACTTGACTATTAAGTATTTTAGAACCCCAAAATAGGAATTAGTTAAAGTCTTCAAAAGAGGCGCATTCTATATATTAGAGAAATGGGAATTATTTGAGGTTCGATTAAATACATGCCATAATCATATGGCAGTGGCACAGACTTTGTTATACAGATCTCTTATTTATTGTGGACAGACCCATTTAATTCCATTCTCTTTAATCATTTTAGAAAGCCTGTGCCAGAGGGCTCGTCTCTTCACTCGTGGCCAGCTCTGGGAGTCAACAGGTATTCGTACATTCTTTGGGTCAGACGCTAGAACTACGTGAAGAACTATTGGCAGAACGTGCGAGATTCTGGAGCAATATCTACGCGAAATACTACCGGGAGCCGGTACCGCCATCACCATCACTGAAATGTTAGAATTTAATTCCAAAAACTCTTTTACGCTTTATATTATACAACTAGCGACCCGCCCCTTTTTCACACGATTTTTACGACTTGACAAAAAAACGATATTTTTAATAAACAAGTACGATTGTGATTGACTTGTGATTTAAAAAAAAACCTTTCCCTCCTTTTTTTTGTATTTGCAGATGCAATATATAAATATTATATAGCCTATGTCACTCCTACAATTAAGACAAATCTAACGACACCTTAGTTTAGGCTTCAGAGCGTGCCAAAGAAATAGACATACATACTCTCGAAAAACATTACCCTCCTTCTGGGGCTGTCGGGTAAAAAATATGGAAACAAGATTTATAATAATAATAATAATTTATTTGCCATAAAAATACAGATGGGAATCTAGGTGATTCACTATAAAATACATTGTATACATTTAGTTCTATGTTAAAATCTGTACTCAAGTATTGTGACCCTGCCTCTTAAACTAGGTAAACACTGACTACAGAGACAGACTGACTGACAGACAGACAGACAGACTGTATCTTTGTTATTTATGTAACTTAATACTACATATAAACCATCTCAACAATCTCATGCAGTCAGAGGCCTCTTCTTAAATTTTTCAATAAAGACCCGAACTAGACGGGTGTTTTGATTTTTTTTTTCCTTTTTTTTACACAGGTGTAGTCGTTACGGGCAGTAGCTATCCATGCGGAAAAATACAATAGTCATTCGGAAATAAATCCGATGGTTTGAATCTATGCTCAAGTATGATTTCATATTTCATGTACTTACTATGAATTACAGAGTTTATGTACCGGTCGGCCTTTTTTTTGGGTGGGAAATTATCAAATAACTTCTCCTGCTCTGGGCGGAGGAGGGCCGTGTCAAATTTTTACTGACTAAAACCCACCTATGTTCCTTCCGTTGCCTCGGCCTTTGATATGTGAGCCATCGGACGACCTTGGGACGTGTCATGTACAGTTGAACAAGCCAGTTTGTATACAGGCAAAAGTATTCATATTTCCACTACACTGCTAGTATTTATTTTTATTTAAGTATGTTAAGCCTGTGACATACTTGAGTGATATAAAAGAATTAATTACCTACTCACAATCAAATTCATTTATTCATTTTGCATTTTGTTAACATAGGGTAAAATTATACAGATGTTATTTATAGAAATGTGTCCATAGTATGGATACATTTCTATAAATAGCATCTCGTCCCATCAGAAGGCATATAAAATAGTTAAACTAATCGAATGACACATTAAAAAAAATAAAAACAATACCGTTATCGAGGCACCTGGCAACACAGGCAACGGAAGGAACACGGGTGGGTTTTAGTCAGTAAGAGTCTGACACAGCCTCTCGCTCCGCCCAGAGCGAGAGGAGTTATTTGACAATTGCCCACCCAAAAAAAAAAAATATATGTCACAGTTTCATGTCAAACACTAATAGTTAGTAATAATATGTCAATAAACTAAGACGGCACAACAAATATCTAATTGAAACTATTTAGTACCTGTAAATAGTTTCTATTTTATAAACAATAACAAAATGAAATCAATGTCACTAGCAAAAATCAATATGGAGGAACAACATTTTAATTATACTGACGGATATAAAAATATATAAAGGTTATTTTAATTTGTCATTATACACCTTGTCATTCAATAATTTAAAAAACTTACGTTTAAAGTCATTATTTTTTTTGTACATTAACACTGTTTAAAACTGGTCGCAAGTTAGCTGCCTGCATACTCGTACCACTGTACTGCTTGTTCGACTGTACTTACTGAAACTGGTTATACCAGTTTGTGAGTTAATTTGTTCGTTGCCACGTTGTTAAATACTGTCTGATTTGACTGGCTGATGTTTATGAATATAACCAATATAATGCATCGTCACTATATGACGACAAAGAGGATTCTGTCTATCAGTTTAAACTTAGTGACTAAATAATAAGGGATCAAGACAAAATAAATAGGAAAAAGATAACCGGTCAAGTGAGACCAAGCACAATGAAGACTTCCGTACCTAGTTGGGATGAATTTATACAAACAACTAGAACAAACTTAACATTGTAGTTGAAAAGCATGTGCCCCCCTACATTCCAATTGCAAATGTACGCACAAAATTGAGAGATTTACCAAGTTATTTTAACACCATATATCTCTTAAAGGTTTTCCTGTAATCCATAAGTAAAGAACTGTTTTCTGTATTTTATTCTAAATTGGTAATTTTTCATATACCTATCTTCTTAAATAACTTTAATTAAAACGATTTATTTTAAAATGTAAAAACGATATATTTGAGACCGTCACAATAAACCCTTTCATTTGATACACATTTCCTCATCAACCCTTACATTAATTGTCACACGGTACATTTTGAAAATTTTTATTTTCTAATTTGCCCCCCAAAAGTGACCCTCATGTTAAAAATTCATTCTGTTACCCTTACGCGTCCGTGTAAGGGTCACAGAAATTCATATGTCTACCAAATTTCAACTTACCTAATCGGTCCTGTAGATTTGGAGCAAATTGGTTGTGATAAACGGACAGACAGACAGATACACGAGTGATCCTATAAGGGTTCCGTTTTTTGCTTTTTAGGTACGGAACCCTAAAAATAGCAGTTCAAATAGAGCTGCCAAGTTGACTTCCCATTCTTATACTGCTTTGCAACATAAGTAGGACAGGGATTAAGGTGCAGATATATGATTTTAGTGACTTTTAAATCTGTTATTACGCCTTCAATCAATGCAAGTAAGTTACGAAAAAAATATATGTTAAACTAGACCGCATACACATCAATTATATCTGTGAATATTTTAGTATTGTAGTAAAATACTTCATGAAATAAATTCAGGAAGTAAGGTCTACCCAAATATAAAAATCGAAATTACTTCCAAACTACTAAAGATATTTTCATGGTTTTTTTTGTATGAATAGACTATTTTGTTATCTATAATTCTATCTGTGATTTTTTTCAAATATTCATACTTTTATTACTAAAAATAAATATTCCCTATAAAATCGAACGGAACGGCATGCGGCGCTCTGCGCGGACGACGGGCGGCAGTGTACCGCTGACCACTGTCACGGGTAGACGCTGACGCTTTGCGCGACCGCTGTACTTACGTATTTTTTCGACAATATGGGTAGAACAACTATAGTTCTGAAAGAGAAATGACGTATACATGAAAGAAACAGGATACTGAGGTAAGTCTCTCATATATTATTATAATATAATGAGGTTAGCTAAATGTTATTTTGATAATAATTTGTGCGCGAGTATATCCATTATTTACGAGTAAGTTCAAACATAACTTTAGATCCGTATCTAATTTTTTTTTTTTTAGGAGGATAAAAAAATAATACAGATTCCCGAAACGAAAATGCGAAGAGCAAGTAAGTACCTACCTAATAAATTGTAGACTACCATTTATTATGGTTTTTTGAGGACAATCCCGTTACAGCAGGTTTGAAACTTACCTAGCTTAAAAAAAAACAGGTGTAACTAAAATAGTAAAACATAATAAGATTATGTTTTACTATTTTAGTTGTTGCGACCCGACGGAAGTAAATAATGATAAAAATAATGAAAGAACTGACAATGATTCCCAACATGAAAAAGCGGAGACAAAGTGAGTATTAAATTGTAGATTCTAGGCATACCATTTATTATGGGTTTATGGGGACAATCCCGTTATAGTAGGTTAGAAACTTGTCTAGTTTAAATAAACAGGTGCAGCTCATTAATAAGATTATGTTTTAATATTTTTGTTGTTGCGACCCGACGGAAATAAATAATGATAAAAATAATGAAAGAACTGACAATGATTCCCAACATGAAAATGCGGAGACAAAGTGAGTATTAAATAAATTGTAGATTCTAGGCATATCATTTATTATGGTTTTATGGGGACAATCCCGTTATATTAGGTTAGAAACTTGTCTAGTTTAAATAAACAGGTGCAGCTCATTAATAAGATTATGTTTTAATATTTTGGTTTTTGCGACTCAACGGAAATAAATAATGACGAAAATAGTGAAAGAACTGACAATGGTTCGTTATTTATTATATACAATGTAGATTCACAGGTTTTTTTTTATATTTCCAGGACCATCAACTGGAATGGAATCAATGATTTTGGTTGAAGGCAAAATACAGACAAAGAAGAGACAGAGAAACAGGAAGATCAAGACACTCGACAAGAGAAATATTTCGAAAAATGACTACATTTCTACGAAATGTAAAAAAAATAATTAGTACAAACAAATTCACGCCTTCTTCCCAAGGGGAAGGCAAAAACTATAGAAAGCCAGCTGCACGCTTCTTTTAAACCACACCGTTGCCTTATCACATAATTTTTCAGCCTATCATTTATAGTCACGTCACACATGCTTCGCAAGGAGCCATTTCCACAGCATTTAGGGCCATTTTTCAATCATCAGTTAACTTCTATCTGAGGAATAAATATGGCACTTTGACATATTTTCTATACAAAAGCTGTCAAAACGTCAAACATATTCTTCACATAAAAGTTATCTGGCGATTGAAAAATCGGCCCTTATTCTACTTTTATGCTTCTTTTGCCACACCCAAAATTCATTCACTTCCATGCATAAACTTAGACACCAGCACACCATTATGAACAGCCAGTCGAGCCTTTTTAGGCATCGACTAGTTGGTTACAGTCGCATGTATAGTACCATTCACTTTATTTCCCGCATTTACTCTCCTTTCCACATCTTCATCAATCTTTCCATCCCTTGTAAACTGACTCCCCAAATATACTAACTTACTCTGGGGGGCGATTCTACTAACAACATTGTTCTAAAATGGCAATTGAACCTCAACTCAATCAGGGTTTTCAAGCGTTTTCATATTTTACTTATGAACAACGTATGATTCTTTTTGCTATTGTAGGCATACGTAGGTACCTACCTAGTTACGCACCGGAATATTAATATATTTGATGTTAGAACTAATATTATACGAAAATCATTGAATACTTATCACATCACACATCATACCGTGATACCTACTGATCCTAAAATTATTTCTTTGTTTCAATGACATGCAACAGTGATCAGCGACTATTGGCATGGCCACCATGCCATGTAGTATAGTAGTTATTATAGTATTCCATTCCCGCTGTTTATTTTATAGTAAAGTAACTCTATCCGACATTCAAAATCCGTTTCGTTTTACGCGATTCGAACCGCCCAGACTGTTTCCTTTAAGAAAATCTGCTAATTTACAATTATTAAAATATATGGAAAAAATAATTTACTTTAAATATAACGGAAAATAAGTTTTAATGGGTTTATTATTCGTATAAACTTTATTTGTTATTAAACCATTTTTGTTATAGTAATATTATAAACTTACTAATTGAACTATAGGTAACACTCATTCATTACCATTCATTCCCGTAGTGATTGAGTTGGGTTTCGACTTGGTTACAGTCAGTTACAGTTTCAGTTATTGTCATAAAAATTGTAGAATAGATTTATGGGGGACGAACGAGAGCCGAACGAAACCGAACCATTGATGAGACGGTACAGAGCGTATAACTTTGCAAATTAGTAGAATCGGCCCCCTGATCCATACAGCCCATTCCCTCTCTAAATCTTGCCTGCACATCTCATATTTTCTCATCTGTCACTAAAGAAATTAATTGTTTTATTTTGGAATTAAATGTATTTATTTATTTATTTATTTATTTATTTAGATTTTTGGCTTTTCATTTCACTTTATATCGTTTTCATAGCTAAAGAGCTCGTTAGTCGCATCAGAGCCGCACGGGCCGATCAATTAGGTTAAGCTATTCTTGCCGCGGTTGTTCCGTGGATGGGTGAGCATCTTTACGTACCGAGACTCATGCGTGCCTCGTAAAGTCGCGAAAAAAATTTCTGCTGTTCCCTACATTTATGTTCGCTTAATTCGTCAAAATGTAGGGAAAAGCTGATTTTTTTTCGCGATTTCATGTTTAGTCCAAGTTATTTCATGTTGTGTCCAATATACTAAAAGTTGTTTATAATGATGAGTACAATGACGAGAGAGGTTGATGGTGTTTAAAATTACACCCTGTTTAAACCAACTTATTCAATGCAAACTATTAAAAATAATATAATATATTACAATCTTATTTTATTATCAGAATATTACCTTATTTATAAACACTACATAAAAAAAAATTGGGTTGTGATAAAAAAATCAGGCAGGACAGTCCACACAATCTGAAACGTATGGTTACCCTACGTTACGTGCGAACGGTTGCGGGGTCGCGGGGGGTGACGCAAGCTCCTCCCACTCGCTCAAGGTCGCTGGTATTTATCGTCCTCTTAAGGCCCAGCGTTAGTAACCAAACTTTTGTAACTAAGGAATTCATACACTGCTGGGACACAGGCCTCCTCTCTGTGAGAGGGAGTGGGCCGTAATCCACCATGCGGGCCCAGTGTGGGTTATATATAAGTTATATCTATCGTTAGCTGGGGGAGATAATAAGTAGGGCGTACAACCACTTGTAAAAATGTGCATCAGTTTGTAAACGTAGCGATCGATGGAGTGGCGGACGTGTGTGGTATTTTTGTGCGTGACGGCTGACGATGAATAGTAGGAAGTGAAAACTGCGCAAGGGCCGGTGAGTGGGCGCATGTATCCTAGCGCGGATCACTTTCTGTAACATACTCTACGCCACAGCACCCGTGGCCCTAGACAAATAAAGGTAGCATAATCAGCCTATAATGTTCCCACTGCTGGGACACAGGCCACCTCTCTGAGGGATTGGGCCGTAATCCACCACGCGGGCCCAGTGCGGGTTGGTAGACACATGTCTTTGAATTTTTGGTTCTAGGATATGCCGGTTTCCTCACGACGTTTTCCTTCACCGTTTTGAGAGCAGTGGTGATTAAATAATAACAATATAATAAGGTAATCATAATCCCATCAAAAATATAAATGTGAAATGAGAGCCAAGTTCAATATTATGATATATGCCTTGGTTGTTGACTTCAACGACAAAAGAAGTGAGATCTAAATGGGTGCCAAGTTCAATGGTCAGTCCTGAAATTTATTTATAACAACATAAAATATCATTTCTTCTTATAACTTAGGATAATATATTGTAGCCTAAGGTCTACTTGGCTAGTTCTCATATACGAATTATTATGTTCGATGGCTAGTTTCTACCAGCAAGCCAAATTTTCGGAATAATAAAATAAGAACCGACAAGTAAGAGGTTTAGAACTTGCGAAGGCTGTAATATAATTCGTATATGAAAACTAGCCAAGTCAGACCTTAGGCTACAATATTACGGTGGAGGTCTGCCCGGCTTGGGCAGAGCACCGCCGTGTCCTCGTGGAGGCGATCGGCGGCAGAGACCTCTCGCGTCCGGCCCTGGTTCAGGCCATGGTACGGAGCGAGAGGGCATGGGCAGCCGTCACCTCCTTCTGCGAAGCAGTAATGCTCGCGAAGGAGGAGGCGGGACGGTTGAGGGAAAGGCAAGTTTCGCGCCCTCTCGCCCCTAGCCGCCGCAGGAGACGCCCAGGGCGTCGGGAATCCCGGGCGGATTTCCGGCCACCGTAGGCGCGGGCTTGCGGACGGTGAGCAATGGGTAGCTCACCATCCGGTAAGGACCAGGCCCGGGTCGACGGCGCGTCGTATTCCACGCGCGCCTCAAAGAGATGTCGTCAGCACAAAGTAGGGGTCCACTAGGGCCGATGCCTGCCGGGGTCGCGGGAAGGTACTTATGGGTCACCGAGGCCCCCGCAACACAGGCAACAGGAAGGAATACGGGTGGGTTTTAGTCAGTAAGAGTCTGACACACCCTCCCGCTCCGCCCAGAGCGGGAGAAGTTATTTGATGATTTCCCACCCTAAAAAAAAAAAAAAAAGGCTACAATATATTATCCTAAGTAATAAGAAGAAATGATATTTTTCACATTTATGTTTTTGATGGGATATCTTTTTGTACATAAATTATTAGTAGGTACTTATTTATAACAAAATTAATACCAAATGGTTTTTGTTAAACTAATGTATTTTCCTGCGTTTACGGGGTATAATTGTCTTTTTTTGTGTTATATTCTATATTTTCTTGTACCTTTGAAATGTTCGAGTGAATTGCTAAATATATATAAGTATTTTTAATATGTTCGATGGCTAGTTTCTACCAGCAAGCCAAATTTTCGGAATAATAAAATAAGAAACGACAAGTAACAGGTTTAGAACTATCATAAGAATATATAAGTATTTTAAAAAAAAACCTATGAATTTCGAAGCATAAATCGCAACCTTATAGGTCAGATATCGGAAGACAACCGGACAGCAAGACTGAAATGCCTATATTATTTGACTAGATGAGCCCGCGGTTTCACCCGCATAAGTTTTGACCCCGTGGGTATATCGGGATAAAAATCCCGTCCAAATCCAGTTCATAACGTAATAAATACGAAAGTCGACTATACTCTTAGTTATAAGTACTGAAACGGAAATATTTGGATTAAAAAAAAATTAAGGGTGGTATTCAACTCCTTATATATTCACGTGAAGACCTTAAAATCCACATAAAGACCGGCTGTCATAAGTTTTGATTGCTAGTGTTCTTAATAGAATCAATTAAGTGAAAAATTATAATAAAATTATAAAAAATTACCAGTTTACTATTTATTCCGTTGAATTCACCTAATTACCTATCTGCATGCCAAATTTGAACTTTCTAGGTCATCTGGAACTGGGTTAGAGTTTTGATCTATAGGTCAGTCAGTGATAAAATGACGATTTTTGGACGTTAATATCTAAATAACCATTTGAGATGTGTTAATGAAATTTGGAGCACATATGTATCTCGCAAGTCTCAATATATGAGCCAAATTTGACACGTTTATGTGAAATAGTTTTTGAGTTATGAGGGGGCCAAAACTGGCTCCAAATGGTTCGTGTAATATTACACACGGTGCTGCTCGCAAGTTCTGTTACTTGAACTTGGCTTGACACGCTACCGCGTGTCTAGATAAAATAACTATGACAAATCACTCTTTTTTACTCTATTTCTGACTTATTAAATTTGTGTTTTTCATAAACACTTATTATATAAAAATATTGTTGCTACAAAAACAGTTATTAAATAAAAAAATCGACATAAATATTTTAATTGCTAAACGATTTTCCAGCTGCATTTATTTGACCATAAAGAATTAGCATTATTTTTCACAATCAACTTATTTGCAACTTATTAGGAAGAAATATTTACCCCGCAGTAGGACAATATTATTGGCGTCACTTCTTAAGCATAACAAATAGTGATTTATATTTGTTATGCTTATGAAGTGGCGAGTAATATTTATTATAGGTGTCGCTACGAGTATTCAAATACATATTTAGACGGCTGATAGCCATTACGCCTCGTTGAGGTTGGAGATAATTAAATGATTATTACATAACGTACTTATTGATACCACAAATTTTAACAATAATGTTAACAATTGTTAACAATAATAGGTTTTTTTAAAAAAATACTTATATATTCTTATGATAGTTCTAAACCTGTTACTTGTCGTTTCTTATTTTATTATTCCGAAAATTTGGCTTGCTGGTAGTAACTAGCCATCGAACATATTAAAAATACTTATATATATTTAGCAATTCACTCGAACATTTCAAAGGTACAAGAAAATGTAGAATATAACACAAAAAAAGACAATTATACCCCGTAAACGTAGGAAAATACATTAGTTTAACAAAAACCATTTGGTATTACATAATCAGCCTATAATGTTCCCACTGCTGGGACACAGGCCTCCTCTCTGTGAGAGGGAGCGGGCCGTAATCCACCACGCGGGCCCAGTGCGGGTTGGTAGATGACACATGTCTTCGAATTTTTGGTTCTAGGACATGCCGGTTTCCTCACGATGTTTTCCTTCACCGTTTTGAGAGCAGTGGTGATGAAATAATTTACACAAAGTAAAGCGCCTGTCTGGGTTCGAACCTACGACCTACAACTCGTAAGTCGCGGCCGTTACCACTGGGCCACCACTGCTCACATTTGGTATTAATTTTGTTATAAATAAGTGCCTACTAATAATTTATGTACAAAAAGATATCCCATCAAAAACATAAAAAAAAAACACAAATATTCTAAGGTATGTTCTTTCAATCTAAACATAATAATTAATACGATTGTTTTGTTTATTTTCCTTGAGATACGGATACAAACCTGACTTGTCTTATCACTCTGTGTTTTCTTATAACATAAGTTAATTTAATACAACTCTGCCGGAAAAAAGCGAAGCATTGTGAAGAAGCCTTTTTTTGTGGAAAATCATCAAAACAAAAAAAGTTTTTTTGCTAGGATATGGTACAATAGATGTTACAATAATGGTTCCAGCATACCCAGCCGTAGTATGACGTACTAATATGTATGTCTATACAAAAACAAAGCATATTAATAACCTGTTAATAATTATGAATCAGAGAATAAAATATGAATCTATTATAATCAATTAATATAGATTGAGATTGTATTGTAGTAATAATAATGTTTAACAATGAATATATACTTATTGCATGTGGTGGATGAAAGGCTATTTTTACTTTATTATATTACTAACGACCTCATGAATGTCCTCCACCGTGACTAAAAACCACACCGGTGTTATTACGCTTGCACCGGGGATCATGTGATCTCGGGGGAGTGAGGTGTAAGAGTCCCCCGGGACGTCCAATACGCCACCTCGGGTCCTGCTGTGTGGGGAGCGACGAATGTATCGTGAGGAAGCCTGAGCTAACAAAATCTAAAATTAGTTGAGGACGGAGAGTCGGAGGGCGGATCTTCTTTTCTCTGCCTTATGGGAGAGTTGAGATGTATGTAGTTCATTATAGTATAGTAAACTATTCACCGATTTTAGTTAAGTCAGTGTCTTAAATCAGTTTAAGTCCATATGATAATATGACGGCCACATCGGTTATTTAATACCAAAATAGATATTGAAACATTGCATGTTGCTAAGAAAGCCCGTCCATGAATTTACGAGCTACGACGACGATGGATTTATTCTGAATTTCATTTTCAGGCCCCTCTTCCGCTGCCAGTATATGGTTGGAACCATAAGACGCTATCGACAAGCTACGATTACTATTGCGTTCCTGCCAGATACCCTGGTGACACAAGAAAATTGTCTTGGCACTGAGGACGTTCCAGGCAATGCTGGTATGAAAGGCAACTCCAAAAGTTTACCTTTGTTGTATGGATTCGCTAAAATAGGACTGTTGCGGAATTATTTTTTTGATTTTTGGCAGCACAAGATGAATGAAAAGTTTTCTGATTTCTTACCAGCTGACATGAAGTTTGAACTGAAGGAGAAAGAGAAGAAGTGGCTTACAAGGAGTTTTGTTTTGGTGACAAGCCAGACGACGACGGCAGATGTCATATATACTTACCCCATGTTTTGGGCTACAAAATTGGAAGTGGAGGCAATGAACAATAAAATATTTTTGTATGAATATTAATCTGCGAACGAGAATGTTGCGTTGGTGCCACACAATAAGATACGAGGTGTTAACCACTGCGCTCCAACCCGGACAGTGATGGATGGTTTCGCAAATTTTACAAACTCATATGCGACCCCAGAGTTCCAGAAAATGAAACATTGTCTGTTTAATTTTCTGGAACTATCTGGAAGTCGCATCTAAGTTTACGAAATTCTTACCTAAATTGATTGTCATATTTGGCACAACTTCAATAAAACCGGGTAGATTAGAGCGTGTGGGTCCAATCGACTCCCAAGTTCATCAGAGTTCACACTTTCGGAGACTGTGTGTTAAAGCACAATTTATTACATTTATTCGGGAGTTAATTTTACTTATTGAAGGGTCGTCGCTGCCTGCGTGGCCGGCAGCAGGTGCCAATAGGTCACCACACATGATGCTGGATGAGTAGCTGGAGCTACATGGAGTGCTCTTGGAAGAACGCATTTGCTTCTGGGATGACATCTACCAGAAATATTACAGGTATCCAGAACCAGCACTAAAACCATCGCTCAAATCACGCGTTGAATTATAAGGCCCTCATCACCAACCCTAATGTTTAGTCGGTCGGTTTGGGGACTTAGTTGGTAAGTTTTAATATAATTTAAATATGTTCTCGAATACCTAATGAAGAAAAAACCGGCCCAGTGCGTGTCGGACCACGCACAATGAAGGGTTCCGTAGTTGGGATGAATTTATCCCAAAAATAAACTTAACATTGTACTTGAAAAACATGTTCTCCCATACATCGAAATACGTCATGGTCAATTCTCCAACTGCAAATGTAAATACTCGTTAACTTGTAAAACCTACTTAGCTGTGATAGTTTTCCTTTTAATATCGTTGTATATTATACTACTCCCATGATTTTTTCACATATCCAAAAACAGCCATTTATCTGGCAGGGGGGGGGGGGGGGGGGCTGCCGGGGTCGCGGGAAGGTACTAATGGGTCACCGAGACCCCCGCAACACAGGCAATGGAAGGAATACGGGTGAGTTTTAGTCAGTAAGAGTCTGACACACCCTCCCGCTCCGCCCAGAGCGAGAGAAGTTATTTGATGATTTCCCATCCAAAAAAAAAAGGGGGACACTTGACTCTAACAAAAATTTTCACCTTATTTAAAGCTTAATACTACGGAACCATAAAAATCACTTAATAATACTAATGAAATACTATCTTAAATTCACGCAAGCCTAGTACTTTTTGTTAGGTTACTGCTCAGAATTTGTGCACAACGTGTCGAGAACAGAATACCGTCTTCACGTAAATTGCACCAGTGCGAAGCCGGGGTCGCATACTTAATAAAGTATGGAAAACTTTTGCTTGTGAGAGATAATAACGACTGATCCGTTGCTACGACATATCCATCCAATATTATTAGCCAGTTAGCAAACGTAGCGATGCAGTGGCGGACGTGTGTGGTACTTTTGTGCGTGACGGCTGTTATAGCGGACGACGAATGGCGCGAAGTGAAAACCGCGCAAGGACCGGTGCGCGGGCGCAAGCACCCTAGCGCGGATCTATACGCTTTCTACAACATCCCCTATGCCACTGCGCCTACGGGCGTTGATAAATTTAAGGTATTTATATAAGGTATACTATAAATGTTAATAGTTGTGACGTCGCATTGTGTTTTTAACACATAACATAACATATTGTCTATATCTATTCCCCGAAGGGTTAGGCAGAGATGTACCTACCTATAGTACACTGACGTTTCGCCACTTATGTATTGTTCTGTTTTTAATATCTATGAAAACCCATCTAAGTAGACTTGCACAGTAACAGTCGATAATTTATCCAGCAGTGGCTTTTGCCCGCGGATTCACCCGCGTTCAGCAGGCTTAGCATTACACTCTCTATTTCTTCGAAGAATAGACACGGCTCTTTCTATACAAAGTGACATTTCGATTCTCAGTTTTTGACATCTCAACGTAGAAATCCTTCTACAATCTGTCATTTTGTCTTTCGTTTCTAACGATCTTTGTCTAGGTCCTTTTTATGTAGAAGGATTTCTACGGTGGGATGTCAAAAAAGGAGAAACGAAATGTCACTTTGTATGGAAAGAGCCGTGTCTATTCTTCGAAGAAATAGAGAGTGTTATGCTAAGCCTGCAGGTCGAAAATTATCTCCTGAAATGCACTACTGAGATAAAAAGTATCCTGTGTCCTAACCCACGTCGTACCTAGTCTATCTGTGTGCCAAATTTCATCCAAAAGGTAACAGACAGACAGACACATTCGCATTTATAATATTAAGTATCGATGTGTTCTAGGCCCTATTATCACCCTAGTCAGCAATAGGTATGTTATCACAAGATAAAAAGCTTCCAAGTGCGGTGAGCCGGTGACACTACTGTAATGATGTGATTATGTACGTTTCCAGTTTCTTGGCGACTCCCACACGAAATTCTTAAGGTTACCGGGGTTGCGGGAAGGTACTAAAGGGTTACCGAGGCCCCTGGCAACACTGCAGGCAACAGGAAGGAATACGGGTGGGTTTTAGTCAGTAAGAGACTGACACACCCTCCCGCTCCGCCCAGAGTGGGAGAAGTTATTTGATGATTTCCCACCAAAAAAAAAAGGTTATCAGATAACTTTGCTTAAAATGCCTATGCATTCCACAACTTTCGTCGATAAATCCTTTACTGTCCAGGCCGCTCGTTTGTGGAATGCATTTCTAGTACAAATAAAACGCGCGCAGTCGTTACTCGTGTTTAAAATACTCGTAAAGGAACATTACTTGTCGTTGTGATGTTGTTCTCGTAACTGTAATTTCTACAGTCTTCATTTATTTTCGTTGCTTATACATTTAGTACCGTGTATGTGTTTATATATATATATAAGTGTATATATTATTTAGTATATGTAAGTGTAAAAATAAATTCAATAAACTAGAATAGATATACAGATATTTGTATATCTATTCTAGTATATTGAATTTATTTTTTGCACCAACGACAGTCCCACTTTATGTCCAGGCAAAGCACTGTCTATTCCATGGTTGCCTGGAAGAGGTCGCAGAAACAAGGCCGCCCATACTAATATTTTGTATTGTATGTTTTTTTTTTGTACAATAAGGTATATAATTATAATTAAATAAATAATACATACATAAATAAACTCACGGCAGAAACTCACCTGCTACGTTCCTTATACACTCCCTAAATCCAGGTCATACACAAACGCCGCGCGCCGGTTGCGAGTACTACGCGACCTTTCTGAAGGACACCACCAATTAAGTGACTATATGGAAACGCCGGGAGGGGGCGTCCTAGGAGGACTAAGACGTCCCCTCCCACCGTTTCCACTCACTATGATTATATGAATATTATCACAATAACATGTCAAACACGCACGAGTGATGTTTTTAGAGGTCCGTAACTCAAAAGGTAAAAACGGAACCCTTATAGGTTCATTCATGTGTCTGCCTGTCTGTCTGTCTGTCCGTCTGTCCGTCTGTCACAGCTGATTTGCTCCGAATCTATTGGACCGATTAAGTTTAAATTTGGTACACATATGAATTTCTGTGACTCGAATACGGGCGTGTAACGTAAACAAATGAATTTTGAAAATAGGGCTCACTTTAGGGGAAAAATAAAAAAAAAGTTTTACAAACTGTACCGTGAGACACATTAAATGAAAGAGCTTAGTGTGTGAGTCTCCAATATTTTTTTAATCATTTTAAAATAAATATTTTTAAAGTTATTTAAGGAAATACCTAGACGAAAATTTGCCCCTTATCTCCGAAACCACCGACCCTTCATTTTTGAATAAATTCAAAAGTACACTCGCGAGCAAAAGTATGGAATCACTTAGGAATTGATTCCGCGCGATCTTGAGTAGTTAATAACTAGTTAAGAATAATAAAAATGGTACCATGTTAAAGGTTAAACTGTTAACTTTATATTGATACCGACCAAGAGTTGAATACAAACCAAGAATTGTATCAATTTAAAGTTAACAGTTTAACCTTTAAAATGGTACTATTTTTATTATTCTTAAGTAGTTATTAAGCACTCGAGATCGCGCGGAATCAATTCCTAAGTGATTCCATACTTTTGCTCGCGAGTATAGTTCTATACATACAGACTACAGGAAAACTTATAAGAAGTCAATGGTTTTAAAATAATATGGTAAATCACTCAATATTGTGCGTACAAACTTACATTTGCAGTTGGAATGTATCGGAGATCATGTTTTTCAACTATAATGTTAGGTTTGTTCATTGTGCGTGGTCCGAGACGCACTTAGCCGGTTTTTTTCCAAATATTTGCCTATATTTGCTGTAGTAGAGAGAGAGTGAGACAAAGCGAAAGGAGCTTAAAGATACTATAAGTTGGGAAAGATACTTGTAGGTAGCATACGTTATAAAAACAATGTTTCAGATATATAATAACATAAAAGAAATGGTAGCTTCAATGTAATGAATGTCCTGTGTTATTATTATCATTTGAGGAATGAATCAGAAGAGGTCTGTGCCCTGCAGCAGAAAAATAATAACAAGCCATCCGGTGTTTATTTATATTGACCATATTTATAATATTTACGATTTCATTTAGTCATGACCTTGGTTTGCGGACACAAGACGTCATGTAAAGATAACAGCTTAATACTCGTTTAACTTTTTTAACTTCAATGTCATGTAAATACTTGTTACGTTTAAGAAGATTAGTACCTCTGATTTACAAGAAAGTGACGTATCGTAAGGAAAACGTAATTAATCAATCATATCCAAATTATGGGCGTAAACCCTTTTTATAGAGTAGATAACTTTATAAGAAAACCGGCCAAGTGCGTGTCGGACCACGCACAGTGAAGGGTTCCGTAGCTGGGATTACTTGGGACGAATTTATTCCAAAAACAAACTTAACATTGTAGTTGAAAAACCTGTTCTCCCATACATCGATTTATGCCACGGTCATTTCTCCAACTGCAAATTTAAGTTGGTTGACTATAACTCGTTAACTTGTAAAGCCTACTTATCCGTGATAGTTTTCCTTTTAATTTCATTTTTTTTTAAGTTTTTATTTTAGCCCTTTGTCGAGGCGCCACGGCGTCCTCACCTTCCGCCTGACGCAGGTCCTCACCGGACACGGCAGCTTCGGGAGGTTCCTGTGTCGGATAAGGCGGGAGGAAACGCCCGGGTGTCACCACTGTGTGGATCGCCCGGAGGACACGGTGGAGCATACGGTGGAGGTATGCCCGGCTTGGGCAGAGCAACGCCGTGTCCTCGTGGAGGCGATCGGCGGCAGAGATCTCTCGCGTCCGGCCCTGGTTCAGGCCATGGTACGGAGCGAGAGGGCATGGGCAGCCGTCAACTCCTTCTGCGAAGCAGTAATGCTCGCGAAGGAGGAGGCGGGATGGTTGAGGGAAAGGCAAGTTTCGCGCCCTCTCACCCCTAGCCGCCGCAGGAGACGCCCTGGGCGTCGGGAATCCCGGGCGGATTTCCGGCCACCGTAAGCGCGGGCTTGCGGATTGTGAGCAATGGGTAGCTCACCGTCCGGTAACGACCAGGCCCGGGTCGACAGCGCGTCGTATTCCACGCGCGCCTCAAAGAGATGTCGTCAGCACAATGTAGGGGTCCGCTAGGGCCGATGCCTGCCGGGGTCGCGGGAAGGTATTAATGGGTCACCGAGGCCCCCGCAAAACAGGCAACGGAAGGAATACGGGTGGGTTTTAGTCAGTAAGAGTCTGACACACCCTCCCGCTCCACCCAGAGCGGGAGAAGTTATTCGATGATTACCCATAGTCAAAAAAAAAAAGCCCTTTGTCGACGTGATTAAAATGTATACCTATGCCAAATTACAGCTTTCTAGTACTGAGCGTCTCTGAGCTACAGTGGGGTCAGACAGACAGACAGACACACGGACATGGCGAAACTATAAGGGTTCTTTGTTTAATAAGGAACTCTAAAAAACTAAAGAGTGCTTCCATTTTATTGAGATACGATCATTCAATATGTGTTAGGATCAGATTCCCCTCGTCGTTTTCTTACACCGCAAATTTCTCGCCCTTGAGAAATTTGGAAATAGAAACCCAATGCTTAGAGAGCGTAAATCTTCGGTCAAGTATGTCGCTGGATTAATACTGAACTTTCTTTTCAGGCACCTCTTCCTCCGCCGGTATGGTTGGAACCATTTGACGCTACCAACAAGGAAGTAATATGTCCACAACCTGCGTTTCCATTTCTAGATCTCATGCCCAAAACCATGGTTCAACTTGAAAATTGTCTGATTGCTAATGTGTTTGTGCCAAACACGAATAAGAAAAACCTCTCGGTCCTTGTATATGTTCATGGAGGAGCTTTTATAATGGGCTATGGTGATATGATGAAAGCGACACGGTATATGATGAAGACTAAAGATTTCATCATGATCACGTTTAACTATCGGCTCGGCGTCCATGGATTCCTTTGTCTCGGCACCGAGGATGTACCTGGCAATGCCGGCATGAAGGACCAGGTAGCGCTGCTGCGCTGGGTAAAAAAGAACATAGTTAGCTTCGGCGGTAATCCTGACGATGTCACTCTTGCAGGTGGCAGTGCAGGTTCTGCATCAGTGGACCTAGTAATGCTTTCTAAATCAGCCGAAGGATTGTTCCAACGAGTGGTACCAGAAAGCGGTGGGAACCTGGCCGCATTTGCAGTTCAGAGGGATCCTGTAGAGATTGCCAAAAAGTATGCCAGAGAACTAAACTTTACTAACGTAGATGATATTTATGCACTAGTAGAGTTTTACAAGACAGCACCTTTGAAATTGTTGACTTCAGATCCATTTTTCGATAGAACTGATTCTACTTTCATGTTTTCACCGTGTGTGGAGCGTGATACAGGAGATGGAGCATTCTTGACAGAATCTCCTCTAAGTATACTAAAGAAAGGTAACTACAAAAAGTTACCTATGTTGTATGGATTCGCTAACATGGAAGGACAATTGCGTGTAATGCTCTATGATTATTGGAAACCAAAGATGAATGAAAAGTTTTCTGATTTCTTGCCAGCTGACTTAAAGTTTAAATCTGATGAAGAAAGAGAAGAAGTAGCTGATAAGATAAAAAAGTATTATTTCGGTGACAAGCCTATTAGTGATGACAACATTTTAGCATACGTGGATTTCTTTTCGGATGTCATATTTACGTATCCCATGCTTTGGGCTACAAAATTGCATGTAGAGGCTGGCAACAATCAAATTTATTTGTATGAATATACCTTTGTGGAAGACGAAGATCCTGTGGTACCACACACAAACGTACGAGGTGCTAACCATTGCGCTCAATCGATGGCTGTTATGGATGGTAAAAACATGACACACGCAGATGATATTTTTGCGTCGCCTAAGTATTTAAAAATGAAGAATCTTGTCCGTGAAATTTGGCATAACTTTCTAAAGACTGGGTGAGTATCGGGTGGTGGTGGAGGACCTATATCTATTTAATTGACCCTGAGCAAGCTCTAAAGCACAAATTAGAACCACTTCAGTTGGTGCTGTTGGTCCACGTTTATTCGATTCCCAATTCAATTCAAATTTACTTTATCAGTAGTCTACGTAGTTGAAGCGGGACCTTTAATATATTTTTTGTCTTTATTTTCTAAAGGAGTAAAAAGAAAACCACAAAAACCTTACAATATTTTATAATTTCTACTTATTTTCTATGTATCAATTTTTTTGTACCTAACCGATTCATCTTGCCCCGACCTAGATACAAACTGTAACACGGTGGGACATTTTTCCTCGTTCTTTGTTTACAATATTATACTTATTATGCAAATGTTTTCTTTAATGTGGTTTCTTTAAGGAAACCCGTGCCTGAAGGGTCGTCGCTGCCTGCGTGGCCGGCCGCAGGTGCCACCAGGTCACCGCACATGGTGCTGGATGAGAAGCTGGAACTACGTGGGGTGCTCTTGGAAGAACGCACTCGCTTCTGGGATGACATCTACCAGAGATACTACCGGGATGCAGTACCACCACCTACACCGCCACCCAAAGCACGCGTTGATTTATAAACCATGTTCATATTTTTGTCAGTGTTTTTGTGTTAATAGAGAAGTCGGTAATTATAGGTTACTGTTTTTTTGAGTAAGTAAAAGAGGTTCAAGGTGATATTTTGAATGCTAAATAAAAATTCTTATTGAGTCGATGACTGTTTTCTTTTCGGATTTGAATCTGACTCAGCTACCTACCTATCAGTATTCACCTCTCCAGATAAGTCTTCTCTTCTTTTTGACCATACCAGAGTACACTTAGTATGCAACGGTATGATTTCCACGTAGGTGGTTTGTTTACTTAGTTCATAATTTGGCATTCGTAGAGTTGAATAAATTGATCGGCCGGATCATTTTATGAAATTGGTTTAAGTGGTGCAATTTCAGGACGCCTCTATATTATTATGAAATTTGCGTAGTTTTTGTTGAAGGTTAGCAATCTAATATACAGCAATAGTAATGATATATTTCGGATCATTACTCATTGCTTAAAATTGGGGATATCTACCATAGGGCACGATTCTGGGCCTTTTTTTCTGTTCATCAATGGCATCTGTCTTGGTTGCTGATGTAAGCTCGGGCCTAACTGTAGCGAATTCCTCGCGTGTTGCAGGATGAAATTCGCTTGCACTGATTTTTGTAACTAATTTGTGTGGAGGTGTTTAAACTGGTGCGAGTGCCAGTCGCGTAACTGTCTAATCATTTAAACAAGCGACGCGTGTAGTCGAGTCCAACCAGTAAATAGACAATTGCTGCAAATTCAGATTGACGTAGCTACATATAAATACGGCGCAGTAATTGGCTAGCGTGGTAATGACAAAAAGAGGACGATCGTATTTCATACAACCAACTTACCAATTAATCAGTTTCAAAGTTAATTATGTTACTTTTATTAACAACTAGCTGCGCCCCGCGGTTTCACCCGCATAAGTCTCGATCCCGTCGGAATATTGGGATAAAAAGTAACGTAAGTCCTAATCTAGGTCTACCCATGTGCCAAATTTCATCCAAATCCATTTAGCTGTTTCAGCGTAAAAGCGTAAAAAACAAAGGCTAATTGTTTTCCAGGCGACTAACAACTTAAAGGGCGACCAACTATTTGCTACTAAAAAAATAACTTACAAACTGTTTGTTGTTGGTATGATAACATCTACTGTTATTGAATTTTTGGGTTTGGTTAGGTTAGAACAGTGACCAATAACGTGCGACGACGAGCGAGCGAAGCGAGCGTGTCCGGTGCGCCAGATCCTCTCTATTGTTGGTGACTCTCAGTTACCAAAACAAAAACTCGAGCCAGTTAAAATTAAAACAAACCTAAAAACTGATTATTAAGCTGCTACTTTCTACTTAGAATTATCCTTTGCTGTAGCTGCCAACCTGCTATTTTTGATAACGGCTTTAATTATTTTTTAATCCCAAATTCAGATTAATTTGTCGCCGCGTTAAATACATATCAAAAACAAACAGACTCACTTTCGCATTTATAATATTAGATAAGAATACATTCTCTAAATTATGGTGCAAACCGCATTATCAGACAGACATACACGAAAAGTAGAGGTATTTTTATAAGATTTCATATAAATATAAAAAAAATCGAAATCGCAGTCGCTCCTTGTAAAATACTGGTATTCAGCTGCATCGACAAGAGAGAAGCATGATAAGAATATTTTGCTATATCACCAAAATATAAATCGCTTCTCTGGCAAAATCCTAGACGTGGAATTGTTAATAGATAAATATCATATGGATATCTTATGTTTTTTGTGAAAACTGGTTAAGACCGGATAGGATGTTTAATATAAATAATTTGTTAGTTGCCAGTGCGTACAACAGGTCCTCAATAGGTGTACCTTTTTTTGTGTGGGATCATCAAATAACTTCTCCCGCTCTGGGCGGAGCGGGAGGGTGTGTCAGACTCTTACTGACTAAAACCCACCCGTATTCCTTCCTGTTGCCTATATTGCCAGGGGCCTCGGTGGGCCCCTTTAGTACCTTCCCGCGACCCCGGCAGGCATCGGCCCTAGTGGACCCCTACACTTGTGCTGACGACATCTCTTTGAGGCGCGCGTGGAATACAACGCGCCGTCGACCCGGGCCTGGTCCTTATCGGACGGTGAGCTACCCATTGCTCACCGTCCGCAAGCCCGCTATTGCGGGCTTGGTGGACAAGGTACACCTATTGGTGTACCTTGTAGTAATAATAGTGGTACCTTGATATTATGTTATGTATGCATTATGTTTGAGACATAAGGAAAGGAAGGATATCACTGCTTGTTCTATTGATCGCTTATGTGAGGTAGCATGTGCAGAGGTGAAGGCCATAGTTTCTTATGTATTTATAGACCACCAGCGTCAACCTTGTCATAATTTTGAATAATTATTGAAGAAATACTAAGCATACTTTTTAAAGATAATAAATTCGTTTTTGAGGTGACCTAAATATTGATCTCTTAGTAATTCACCCCAGGGCTCGCCTGTTCCACCGGCCATCGGTCCTTCGACAAATATGGTCAGCCCACTGTCACTTCAGCTTGCTTACTCTGCACGCTATGTCCGTAACTCCGGTTCTCTTCCGGATAACTTCATTTCTGATCTTATCCTTCAAAGAAACTCCGAGCAGAGTCCGCTACATGGTGCGTTGAGCGACCTTGAATTTGTGGACCAGCCCGACTGTCAGTGTTCACGTCCTGCAGGCTTAGCATGACGCTTTGTATTTCTTCGAAGAATAGACATAGCTCTTTCTATACAAAGTGACATTTCGTTTCTCCATTTTTGACATCTCACCGTAGAAATCCTTCTACAATCTGTCATTTTGTCTTTCGATTCTAACGATCTTTGTCTAGGTCCTTTTTTATGTAGAAAGATTTCTACGGTGGGATGTCAAAAAAGGAGAAACGAAATGTCACTTTGTATGTAAAGAGCCGTGTCTATTCTTCGAAGAAATAGAGAGTGTCATGCTAAGCCTGCTGGAGTGGAGACCGCGTATCGGCAAGCGTAGTGTGGGACGCCCCCCAGCTAGATGGACCGACGACCTTAAAAAGGTAGCTGGGAAAGACTGGATGCGGAAAGCTGAGGACAGGGTGTTCTGGCGCAGCCTGGGAGAGGCCTATGTCCAGTAGTAGACTGTTATAGGCTGAGTTGATTGATTTGATTGATTAATAATAATTCACCGGATAAATGTAAGCTTATGTCATTGTTTAATTAAATCATTCAATTTAAAATGTATAGGTATTTAATATAGCATGTTCTAGAATAACAGCAACCTCAGCTTAATGTATAGACACTGTATTTACTAATTGTAAAATAAAAGACTCGTTTTAGGATTTCGTAGTAAGGAACCCTTATAGTTTCGCCATGTCCGTCTGTCTGTCTGTCTGAACCCGCTGTATCTCAGAGACGCTTAGTACTAGAAAGCTGTAATTTGGCATAGGTATACATATTAATTACGCCGACAAAAAAATGCTGCTGAAATAAAATCTTGGAAAACAATTTTTTTAGCGTAATGGACGTAATGTGAGGTTCATATTTTCTTTTTCTCGTCTACCCCATAGTGTGGGATATCGTTGGATAGGCCGTTCAAAAATATTGCGGGTCTGTGAACACCACTTTTCGATTCAAGGATTGGCTTGCGTAATATTAAGCATTAAAGTGCTAGTCGGCAGTAGTACATATAATGAAATTAAAAGGAAAACTATTACAGCTAAGTGGGCTTTACAAGTTAACGAGTAATAGTCGACCAACTTAAATTTTCAGTTGGAGAATTGACCGTGGCATATATCGGTGTATGGGAGACCATGTTTTTCAACTACAATGTTAAGTTTGGTTTTGGGATAAATACATGCTAACTTCCCAACTACGAAACCTTTCATTGTGCTTGGTCCGACAAGCACTTGGCCGGTTTTTAATAATTGGCGTCAGGTCTGACCACACTGGGTCAACTTGTATCATTTGACTTAAATTAGAGTTACACGTAGGTATAACCATTGAATAAATAAAACCTCTCACTAAATAAAACCAAAATTTAATGAATGGACCACTTCTGGCATTAGAATAAACAGAGATATTTTATATTATAATTTGTACTACGAGAAATCAGTGGTGTGCCTAGGGTTTCAAAATAACGCAAGCCCAATAAAATTTTAAACGATTTCAAAAAAAGAAAGTTCAGTTTTCGACTGAGTATGTAGGTACCTACGTATCTACGTATGTATCATTGCAATTTTCTCATAAACTACTGGTTAGGTACAATAAATTCTCTATCGAGCATTTTAGTAAGGCTTTTGGGCTTATATGAAGGTACCGCCACTGCGAGAAATCAATCTGATCTGAGACATAATTATGTCAGAAATTATTCTAATATATTCAAAAGACTCTGCATAATCAGCCTATAATGTTCCCACTGCTGGACACAAGCCCCCTCTCTGTGAGAGGAAGTGGGTTTGCTTATTTTCACAGTATTATGTCTTATGGCGTTCTGCTGTGGGGATCGGCAGCTGACGTAGATTCAATTTTCAATATACAAAAGAGGGTAATCCACGCGATCTATAGAATGGGTCCTCGTGAGTCCCTTAGAAACAAATTGAAGTACTAACGTTGCCTTCTCTACATACATTAGATTATTTTTTGTAGGTATGTTCGCAAAAACTTAGGACTTCAAAATAAGAAGTGATTTCCATAATACAAATACATGTAGTAATTTAAATTAACAAATTTAGATTTAGATTAACAAAAACAAGCAAATCATTTCTTATCGACAGTATCCGCTTTTATAACAAGTTGCCAAAGTCGGTTACAGAACTTAGTGATGGAAACTTCAAAACCCACATCAAACGTGTCCTTATCAAAAAAGCATATTATAAGATTAAAGACAATGTTGATGACAATTAAGTTAGGCAATATAATTGGAAGTTCTGCACATGTTGCTTCCCTGGTACCTCATAAAGTAAAAGTATATTAACTGCTCCCAAATTACAAATTACGAGTTTTTTTTTCATACTTCCTTGACATAATCTTTTAATTATTTGATATTATATACATATAGAGAAGAGCCGGCAAGATACTCCACGGTGAGTAGCCGTGGAGTTTCTTGTCGAATAGGAAACGACTAATTAGAGCGTACCTGACTTTGAGTATATAAAAGTTAAAACTCTCTAAGTATAAGAAAGTTAAATCTCCTAAAACGCGGCTTCCTCTCTCCTACCCTCTTGCTGTGCCCTACAGGGTCCATAATGATCTCAATTATATAGTTACCACCTAAGTACACATTATGGGAAAGCAATAAAGATATTGAGTATTGAGTATAGCTTCTGACGTTTAATAAGTGCTCATGTAGGTTTATGTGAAATAAAATATTTTGATGGTTAGGCTGGAAGCCGACCTCAGCATTGGGAAAAGGTAGATAATGATGATCCCATCAAAAACATAAATGTGAAATGAGAGCCAAGTTCAATATTATGATATATGCCTTGGTTGTTAACTTCAACGACAAAAGAAGTGAGATCTAAATAGGTGCCAAGTTCAATGGTCAGTCCTGAAATTTATTTATAACAACATAAAATATCATTTCTTCTTATAAGAAGAAATGATATTTTAAGTTCTAAGTTATAACTTAGGATAATATATTGTAGCCTAAGGTCTGACTTGGCTAGTTCTCATATACGAATTATTATGTTCGATGGCTAGTTTCTACCAGCAAGCCAAATTTTCGGAATAATAAAATAAGAACCGACAAGTAACAGGTTTAGAGCATGCGAAGGCTATAATATAATGACGACATGGTGCTGCTGGCTCCCTCGATCAATGCTCTCCGAAAGTTACTGGCTGTGTGTGAGTCGTATGCGGAGTCTCATGAGTTGATATACAACACCAAAAAGACAGAGTATATCGTCTTCAGGTCTGGTGCTAGATGTCCATCTACGGTCCCTCCTCTGTTACTTGAAGGTCACACAATAAACAGGGTGTATACATTTAAATATTTGGGCCATTTGGTAACAAATTCCCTGAAAGACGATTCAGATTTGGAGAGGGAGCGCAGAGCGTTGTCGGTCCGGGTGAACATGCTGGCCCGCAGGTTCTCTCGATGTACAGTTGCAGTTAAAATAGCCCTTTTTAAGGCATATTGCACAACACTGTCCTCGGGGACCCTGTGGTTCAGATATACCCAAAGGGTTTGCAATGCTCTGCGTATCCAATATAACAACGCGTTTAGGGTGCTGTTGCGACTGCCACGTTTCTGCAGTGCGTCGGCGATGTTTGCCGAGGCGCACACTGACAGCTTTGACGCAGTATGGCGCAAAAAATCTGCCTCGTTACTTCGCAGGTTGCGTGACAGTTCCAACATCATTCTGCACTCGATAGCCGCCCGGGCAGGTAGTCCGCTTGTGTGGGCGTTAGCAGAGCGGACAAGATCTGTTTTAGTTAATAAGTACTAACATAGGCTAAGTAAGATTGTTACTAACACAATGGACCTCATTTGTTGTCTTTTCAAATAAATGATGATTATTATAGTACAATATACGTAATAAAAAGACAATTATTTAAGACGATTACGTAACAAATTACCTGTTATCTATTGAATTCTCAAGAAAAACAATTTGTTACCAATAAGTTCTCATTCTCAAACTCATTCAGAGTTAAGGCGCTGACAAGACCCAATTGACCAAAATAGGCTTCTCTTAAGAAAGAAAATTGCCAAATCTGTATAGTTTGTGGTAGCGGAAAAAATATATGTTAATTTTGAACATATTTCCCAGAACTTGGTTGTCACCAAAACACGTTTTGAAAAAAAAATCTCGATACAAACTAACGTTAAACTAACCTCTTACCTTGAGTTCTAATCCAAAATATATGTATTAAATATCAACATAAATTACGTATTTAATTAATAACAAGTACGTCTTATTCTAATGCAGAACTTGGTTGTTTTTTATTTTCGATTACTCAACTCAATTCTGAGTAAATAGATAATTACTTCATATTTTGCAATAAATTACAAGCGTTTTGTCGTCGCGCTTCTCTTTCTTTTCTATGCAATCTGACAGTGACCGCAGTTTAGGTGTTGTCAGCGTCTTAAGTATACATACCTACTTATAATTACTATAACTATACTAAAATTATTATTAATTTTTGATTTAAACTATTGCCTATACCATACGTACTTACTAAAAGAATTGTAATAATAATATAACCACAAATAAATAAATATTTTTTAAAGAAAACCTATGAATTTCGTAGCATAAATCGCATCCTTATAGGTCAGATATCGAGGGATAACCGGACAGCAAGACGGCGCTCGCGCTTATGACCGCGACTGCCAATCGCTCGGAAACGTTCGCGTCAAGGTTTTATCGCACCGCTCCCACCCCGCTGCTCCGGCATCGCACCGCGCGCCGTGTACCGAAATGCCTCATCATCATCACCTGCCTAGCCTTTTCCCAACTACGTTGGGGTCGGCTTCCAGTCTAACCAGATGCAGCTGAATACCAGTATTTTACATGCGACTGCCTATCTGAGCGACTGCCTATCTGACCTCCACAACTCAGTTATTGAGTAATACGATACCCCTTGGTAAGACAGGTTGTCAGACTTTCGGGCTTCTGACTACCCGTAACGACTGTCAAAGATCCACGAATGATAGCCGGGTCCAACGGCTTAACGTGCTTTCCGAGGCACGGCGGGGTCTTGGTATGTACAGATGGTCAGCCATCTACGGACCAACCGCGGCAAGCGTAGCTTAACCTGATCGATTGACCCGTGCGGCTGTTATTACTTAGCCACAAGCCCCCTCAAACCGTACTGAAATGCCTATATTATTTAATAATGATTTATAAGTAATGATCTTACACTATTGATGTGCGCTAAATAATTAATACTAAATCCCAGTTAACGTAAAAAATACGAAAGTCGACTATACACTTAGTTATAAGAACTAAAACGGAAATATTTGGATTAAAACAAATTAAGGGTGGTATTCAACTCGTTATACATTCACGTGAAGGCCTTAAAATCCACATAAAGACCGGTTGTCATAAGTTTTGATTGCTGATTGCTGATTCTTACATTATTATAGTTACAGGCACTAAGTATAAGTTAAGTGTTCTTAATAGAATCATTGAAGTGAAAAATTATAATAAAATGATAAAAAATTACCAGTTTCTGATTTATTCCTTTATATTCACCTAATTACATATCGGCATGCCAAATTTGAACTTTCTAGGTTATCTGGAACTGGGTTAGAGTTTTGATCTATAGGTCAGTCAGTGATAAAAATGACGATTTTTGGACGTTACTGGTGCCGATTCCCTTGTTCACAAACTAAACTAAATTTAAGTTCAGTGCATCTTTTTCTTTCTATTTCATTAAGAAAAGGACAGAAGATAAATTATAGTTTAGTCCTGTCAAATTAATCAGCGCTTGACGTAAATTGACGTAATTTTAGTAGACAAGATTTTAGTCACGTCTAAACTTGTATGGAGTAATGACAGGCGCTGATTAATTTGCCAGGACTAAACTAAAATTTATCTTCTGTCCTTTTCTTAATGAAATAGAAAGAAAAAGATGCACTGAACTTAAATTTAATTTAGTTTGTGAACAAGGGAATCGGCGCCAATATCTAAATAACCGTTTAAGATGTGTTTATGAAATTTGGAGAACATATGTATCTCGCAAGTCTTAATATATGAGCCAAATTTGACACGTTTATGTGAAATAGTTTTTGAGTTATGAGGGGGTCAAAAGAGGCTCCAAATTGTTCGTGTAATATTACACATGGTGCTGCTCGCCAGTTCTGTTACTTGAACTTGGCTTGACACGCTATACTATTTAAGTAGATATTCATAAAATAAATAATTAAATCACTTATTTTTGTTGTTATTACGTGTTTAGATAACGATACCCACCATGCCTGCGGAGTTTTGCTAACAAATTTTATTTGACCTTGTATACCTAATAATGATACCTATGTGTATTGTACAGCAATTGTCAGTCGTCAGATGCATGTCCTACATACAATACTCGTACTCGGTAGTTCCCATTTAAATGTTCTATGGTACATAACGGACAAAATGAGAGAATTTTTTATTTATTTGTATTATAGAACTATATTCTAGAGTTTCGCCCGTCCTCACATCTTAGTGACGTCACGTTACACAGATCGGAATTGAATATTTCCCAAATTGTTCTATGTGATAAAGACTCCCAGAGCATTCTACTATCAGTTCGTAAACAATTCCAACCACATGTAAAACAAATCAAATCCCCAGTTTATGAACCTGCACATATTTTTTTAAATCAACAGTTTTCAAATACGAGGTCACGAGTCTGCAAGCGTTCTCCGAGTCATTTCTGCTTTGGACTGATCACCGACAGGACGTTTACGTTTTTGAGAGATTCGTTGATAGAACGTTTGACCTATGGACATTTCGCCAACAGAACCTTTCATATGCGTCACTTTCGACGACAGCCCTTGGTAGCAAATACCCAACATTATCCTTCGCCGTAGCTGCCAACCTACTATGGTTGGCAGCTACGGCGAAGGATAATGTTGGGTTAGGTTAGGGTAGAACAGTGACCATTAACGCCAGATCCCCTCTATTGCTGTTCTTCCTTTCATATTCAGTCCATTCTTCTTTGGAATGCGCTTCCTCTAGATATCAGGACGGCCACCAGTCGGTATGCATTTAAGCGGAAATTGCAGAGTTATTTTCAAAACAAATAGCGTAGAGTCATCTCAATTATGTATCTCTTTTCCTTGAATTTGTATGTATATGTATAATGTAGGTATATATTGTAGTAAACATGTATGTGTTTGTATTATAAGCTTGTAACCTATTTATGTATTTCTGTACCTATTCTATTTATAATCTATTATGTTATCTTTTAATATCTTTCGTTATTTTTATTTCCTCTCAGAGCACCTGCCATCTTATCTCTTTACCACCCTTGGTTGACTGGTAGAGAATGCCTAAGACATTAAGTCCACCTTTGTACTTAATTGTTTGCGAGAAGTTTAAATAAATAAATACGCTAAGATAACATTTTTTTTTTGGTAAGTTAAGGTCAAACCCGACAACTTGTTATTATTGTGCATACAATGTAGGTATTTATTTATTTATTTTATTCTTTAAGTACATAGAGATATGACATAATTATAATTTTAGTACAAAGTGTAGTGTAGAATGTAGGGCTGGTATGTCGTATAATCTATTTTAAAAATAAAAAATACACCAAAAAAACATAGGAAAAATTATTCATTTGAGTATACATGCGTAGAGATCGCATCATACCCTACCGACTTTTTATTATTTAGAGATATAATTGTACGGAACACTTCGGTGTCAGAACATGGATTCAAAAATATGCTGGAATTGTTTAAGGACACGTAGGTAGTCGAGTCGATTGGTTTAAAGGATAAAAAACGAGTGCGTGTCGGACCACGCACAATGATGGGTTTGGAAGTTGGGAAGTTGGGATGAATTTATCTCAAATCAAACTTAACATTGTAGTTGAAAAACGTGTTCTCCCATATATCGATATATGCCACGGTCAATTCTGCAAATTTAAGTTGGTCGACTATTACTCGTTAACTTGTAAAGCCCACTTAGCTGTGATAGTTTTCCTTTTAATTTCATTATATGTACTACTGCCATGATTTTTTTCACATCTCCATAAACAATCATTTAGCTGGCACAGGGGGGGGGGGAGACACTTGACTCTAACAAAAATTAGCACTTTAATGCTTAATATTACGCAAGCGGATCCTTGAATCGAAAAGTGGTGTTCACAGACCCACAATATTTTTGAAAAGCTTATCTAGCGATACTCCACACCACATCATGGGGAAGACGAGTAAAAAAATTTTTTTGTTCAAGATTTTATTTTTTAGCTCTTTGTCGGCGTGATTAATATTTATACCTATGCCAAATTAGCTTTCTAGTACTAAGCGTCTCTGAGCTACAGCGGGGACAGACGGACATAGCGAAACTATAATGATGAAATGATTTTGAAATGATGATGATGAAATTATTTTCTGTAAGTAGGTTTGTACAAACACGAATAAGAAGACACGTCAATCATATTTAGAAAAAAAAACTAGATGAGCTCGGCGTTTCCTATCCGACTACTCTGAGAAGAACGGCCGAAACAAACTCAGAGTTCACAGTCCCTTTTAAAGTCCAGACATAATCTTGGTCAGATCATTTGAGGACCATGTAAATTGGTGTCTGAGATGGTCTTTTGAGGAAAGAACCACACAGATTGAGTGGACCTATCCAGTCAGTGCACGCATTTGTCAGTAATCGTGCAGCTCAACTCAGAACTTAAAGAGCTCAGCATTTCGACGAACAATACCAAAGAATGGACATTTGGGTAGGCCGCTTAAATGACTTAAACTGCCAGACCAAGAATAAAACTAACGGAGAGAAAAAATAAAATCAATAACCCACATAGTCTTCACATTCACAATGATAAAAAAAATACTTCAAAAGTAAATATTCATGTCATTGTATATAAAAACATCATCAATGTCACCGAGTAAATAATCTTGGTCAGATCATTTGAGGACCATGTAAATTGGTGTCTGAGATGGTCTTTTGAGGAAAGAACCACACAGATTGAGTGGACCTATCTAGTCAGTGCACGCATTTGTCAGCAATCGTACAGCTCAACTCAGAACTTAAGGAGCTCAATGACTTGACGAACAAAACCAAAGAAAGGAAATTTGGGTAGGCCACATAAAGTACTCAAACTGCCAGATTATCATTAACACTAACTGAGAAAAATTTAAATTTAAACACCACATAGTCCTCACATACATGTTAATATAAATAAAAAAGTCAATATTAATTCTAAGACACTAAGTATAAAAATAGTTTTAGTATAAAATTAGTTTGTTGCTTGGGGGTACATTGGAGTAGCTTAATTAATCCCAAGCCTTTTTGTCGTCCAAGTAATCTTTAACTTTATAGAAACCTTTTTGACAGAGTTTCTGTTTAATAAATGATTTAAATTTATTGAGGCTCAGTTCTTTAACATGGCTTGGGAGTTTTTTGTAAAAACGTATACTTTGGCACTTAAATGAATTACTAATTTTTGGAGCCTAGACTTGGGCACAATAAGTAAGTCTTTGTTTCTAGTATTTATGCCATGAATGTCGTTGTGTTTAAGAACGTAGATTAATATTCTTTTTTACATAAATCAGGTTTTCATATACATATTGATATGCGACTGTCATTATGTTTATATCCTTAAATGTATCCCTAAGTGAATGCCTACCACTTAGGTTTTAAATCGCTCGAATGGCTCATTTCTGCAGCATAAATATAGCCTGAATGTCGGCTGCATTTCCCCACCAGCAAAACCGTACGACATTACACTATGGAAATAAGTAAAATATACTAATCGAGCTGTTTCTACATCAGTCAAATGACGGATTTTATAGACTGCGTAGGCTGCAGAGCTTAGCTGCTTCGACAATTTGGTTAAATGTGGGCCCCACTGTAGCTTCGAGTCCAAAGTAATACTTAAGAACACAGTGGTGTCGACAAGGTCCAACTGCACCCCATTTACTAGTACATTGGTTTTTACCTGCTTAACGTTAGGTGTCATAAATCTAATACATTTGGTCTTTTTCTCGTTTAAAAGTAAATTGTTAACACTAAACCAATGTACTATTTTAGAGAGAGCATTATTTACATGGTCAGTAACTTTCTGTTGTCGTTTAAGGGTAATTCTTCCATATCGTGCAAATTTGGCGAAAATGAGAGATTTTTTTTTACTTCAAAACTAGAACTTTATTTCTAAAATATGCATAATTCTTTATGATTTTACCAATTAATAGCCAATTGCACACATAAACTTAGAAGTTATAAGGGTATTTTTTTTTTTCGAACTGGTAATGACTTTGATAGTGAAGGTAATGATAACAGGGAAGACGGTATTGATACGATCGTACTGGTAATGATTACAAAAAGTTTTGTGATTACATTAAAAGACTAGGTAATATTTTTTTACATGTTATTAATTAGTGAACACAATTAGAAATCAGACTTACAAATGATCTTAAAATATTTTTTACTTTAATTGGTGTTTTACATTAATTACCATAAAAACAATTAAATCTTTTAAAGACAAGTGAAATAGAAAACTACGTAACTTTGAAAATTATTTATATAAAACGAAGACTTTCAATATTAATTAAATTATTTTTAGATATAGATCTAAAAGACCAAAACGAATTGAAAAGACACAAAAAATGTAATAAGTATATAGGTAATAAACATTCTACTTGTTTATGTTATTTTTATTTCTTGTGTAATTTTTAGGTATCTATCTAAACAAAAAGAGAACAATTTTAATCAATTTCGTAAATAAATCTGTACCTTACTTTTAACATTAATATTAAACTTTTTTTTCAATAAATCAGTCTCTATAATTCTCGACACCTATTTGTACTCATATTATCATTATTATAGTAAATAATAAATAAAAACTAAAAAAAAGTATAAACAAAACCAAAATATAAAGTAAAAAAGTAATTTCAGTCACTTTCATAGATTAAAAAATATTGCATTCTTCATCGTCATCAGATTAAAAAAAAAATCCTATCTTGGTTTTCACATTTAGTTTTTTTCTTATCTTCTAACATAATTGCACTTGAATCGGCTGGTTTTGATATTTTGTTTGAAGATATAAAATTTTCAAAATTTGATTGAAATCTCTGCTGTTTGTGAGTTGGAGTCCTGAAACTAAAACTAGTATTCGACCAGTGTAATCGAACATCAGACAGTATTTTTACTTTTGGTGAGACTGAAAATTTTTGTGTATCTGGATATGCATGTTGACTATCTTCTAAATTATTAAAGCTGGTAAAATATCTCTTGTGAGTTAGTAACTTCTTCAATCATTTCGGGAGTAGTATTTGTGTCCAGAAAATCATGCAACACCTGTTCTTGTTCCTGCGGAATAGTAACCTCGGGTACATCCATATATCCCAAATGATAGCCGTGGGTACACGTGATTCCTTTTGGACAAAAGAAGCAACTGAGCTTTCTAAATGTCATCCGCAAACTACTTGCTGACCACAAAACTTGGTGCACAGACTTTGTACCCTTGAAAGTTTTAATATTGCTCGGCGTTGTCCTCTCTTCAATATCTTTTCTTGTGATGATACGCATCTCGATATTCTTGATTTTCTCCTTCATTACAAGCCAAAAATCTTGCAGAGTTCCCACATCTCTACCAAATCTGACAGTTTTGTCTGCTGTACGTTTAACGACGGCCCCAATCCCGTCTGGAGCTCCCTTCCCAAGACCGGTTTCCAAGTAGTTCCATGATATTGCTTTCAAATCTGGGAACATGTGTTGAAGTTGACTGATGATATAAAATATCTTGCGATTCCGATACTGGCTTGAAGGGCTGTCAGTCAAAAAATGTAAAGTATCAATGACACTGTTGCTTTTTACAAATTCTATTATAGGTATTATGTGTTCCCATACAGATTCAGCATCATGTCTGGTGCATTCACTAATAGTGCACATACTGTGAGTTTTATGTACGCCTGTTTCAGAATCAAGCAAATAAACAACGGAAGTATGAAGGCTGATTTGTTCTGGACTACTACCGAAATGGTGGCTTTGCACTTCTTGATGAAATTTTGCCATATAATTTTCAGAAAAGTCCATGTGTGTGAGGGCATCATTGGGCGTTAAAGTCTTTTTTAAGTTATCTATGTTTTTATATTGTTGGACAATATTTAAAGTGTTCAAAATAGTGCGGCAGAGAATCTTCAAGTTTTTTAATTATGGTAAGTGGCAAATCTTCCATTTCAGTTTTTTTTTGGCTTCTTTGTTTCCTTCTCTTCGTCCTTACTGACATAGGTGACAGTTTTCGTTTCCCACTGGTAATATTTCAAAGGTTTGTCATTATAGAACTCTCCACAGGTTCTATTTAGGCACATTTCTCTTCGAACATCGCAGCAAAGGCTTTCCAGCAACATAGATCCGTTAGCTTCCTTTATTATTTTAATTCTTTGAAGCGACTTTACTAATAAGTCCATATTAACATGTTTTACAAACGAGCATGTGTTTCTGTCGGACTCTTTCGGATAAACCACCCAAAATGGACGATACTTGCAAAATGTTGAATAACTAACTTCTTTATGGATTTCATTAATTTTTTTTTGTGAAGATAACGTTTTTGTAACGTTGAAGTAAGATAGCGTTTTTGTTTTGTCAAGCCACTTTTATATTCTTGTCTTCAGCAATTCTACTATTACTATCTTCATCAAATAACTCTTCTATTTCTCGTTTTATTTCATTCTCCTGATCTTCATGTACTTGTTTTTTATTTCTCAATGTAAATGGCATTATTGCTGTCGTTATTCTGTGTTTTTTGAAACTTTCTTTGTCTTTTACAATAACATCACTGAATTTACGTTTATCTGTTTTTCTTAGAGTTTTGAACCCTTCTTTCAGCTGTTTAGAAATAACTTCACCAAATATCAACTTCTTTTTCACTTCTTCTTTTTTGCCTTTATCTATTTTATCCAATAAATTTTCAATTTTCTGTTCAGTTGATGGATTTTCTTTTTCAGCTTTTATATTCTCTCTCCTAAGCCTGTCTATCATTTTTTTCAGCTCTCTCTTCTCATTTTGTTCCTTCTGAATTTCTTTTTTCAATATTCCAATTCTTTTTGTATAAATATAACGAATGCGCCGTATTGTTTTTATTCTTTTAACGCAGTTTTCACATTTTTTATTAAATTGATTTCCTTTATTCTTTTTGACTTCGATCTGAGAAGTTGTTGGTCCCTCCAGTGGGTCAACTTCACTAACTTGAGGCACTTGACGATCTATTGTTTCATCATCACTGGTAGGTGGAGAATTATCAACAAGCATTTGGTCTATTGCTTTTTCTTTTTTCTTCTTTTCTATGTATCGTTGACGATTTTCTCTCCATTGTTTTCTTTTCTGTATTTGTTGCCGTGGCGTTAAGTCTTTAACTGACTTTATTTTATTCTGTTCTTTGCGTTTCAAATATCGTAACCTTTCTTTTTCTTTTTGAGCAGCATATTTTTTTATTTCTTCATACTTTTGTCTTTTATGAAGTCTTTGTTGAGCTAACTTTTCCTCGGTAGTTTTCTTATTCTTCGCCTACAGTTTCGCCATGATTCTTATTTCTGTAAATAAAACACTGTAATTAATTATCTATTTAACTAAAGAATACTAAGCTTACTTTAAGTTCCCTCTGCCGTGACCTTTATAAATATATATATATATTCTATAGAAGTCATAAAGCATGTGCTTATTAAAAAAAGTACACGGTAATCCATAAATATGATAACACCAGTGTTCTTAAGAAAAATCCACCCACGACACCGCAAATTGTGTACATTTTATTCATTTATTTCCAAAAAAAAAATTACTAATTATACACATTTTCTGTGCTGTGTCTTGGGTTAGATTTATCTTAGGAATGCTGGTATATATAATATTTTAAAGCTCCGATTAGTAATTAATGTACCAAGTACTTGATAAAGAAGATCTGGATAAAGATAAATACTTAGATACATTAACGAACCGCGTAATTGAAACGATTTAAGTACCTACTCAGAGCTTTAAAATATAAAATTAAGATTTAAAAGTAAATATTTTTTTTTAAATAATTTCATCACTACCTTCCGTTTAGGATCATTACCTTCAGTTTCAAAGCTGAAGGTAAAAGAAGGTGATGATGCTGAGGGTAATGACATTTTAGGACATTTTAGTCTGTAACCCTATATCCGTAAATACGACAATTATCAAACTAACAAGAACATTAATAATCCTAGTAAGCTTCCTTTTTAAAGATCAAACATAAATAAAATCTTATTACTTACCCCATAATTTAGGCGACGGTAAAGACAAATATTTCGTGACAAAGTAAAATTTCGAGTATTCAATGTTCTATAATTCTCCAACCCAAACGCGCAGCCTTCCTCTCCCGTGCCTGTGGCTCAACTGACTGGCGAGTGAAATGCGGGGCGAGGGGAATAAAACCACAGATAGTTCACAGAGAACATACACAGATATTTTGTACTTTCAAATTTTGCCGCTGGTAATGATCAATTTTGTGTGACAAAAGTTTTTTTTTTCTTTTCAAATTAATTATACAGTTTACGTTTGTGAAAAACATGACTACAGATTCTTTGTAATGTATGTAATAATATTTATTCACTTAGTAATTGATTGTAGTAACGCAGCATTAAAATTGAAACACCTGTTCGGCAATACTCACGAACGGACACTGAAGGTAGATGATTTTTAGCATATTTTTGTAAAATATTTATTAAACCCATTGGAAATAGCAATTCACGTTACCGTATGGCTATAGTTTAATACTATTATATTTCGTTCTGATAGAAACTCTCACACACACACACTCAAAGTGATTTTTATTTTTTTTATGACTACAAATAACAAATTTGCACGAACTCGTTGAAGTACCCTTAAACTTAAATAAAAGTGATGTGTCATCTGCAAATAACACTATTTCATGACTGTTCTGTTTAAGGCAAGGTAGGTCATTAATACATACGAGAAATAAAAAAGGGTCAAGAATTGAGACCTGCGGAACTCCCATAGTGACAATAGAACCCGGAGATCGCATACTGTTAACGTCCATTCTTTGGATTCTATTATTATATTATATATATAAGAAATAAGAAGAAAAATACCTAGGGCATCATGTGACTTCTCCCAAGCCTCAAAAATATGTGCAAGAAGTTCAACACCAGCGTCGGTAGTCGATCGACCCTTTGTGATACCTAATTGTTTACTGTTTAATAATTTATGTTTATTAAAATGTCTTTGCAATTGATCCAGCATCAATGTGCTCAGAGAAAACTCTGGTTCGATTGCAATCTCCCCTTAGATTCATGTCGCTATTTATGTAGTAACAAATAGATAAATGCTTTAGGTTATTTTAGTCCATCGAGTAGTCGCGAAGTCTTACATTAAAATATTAAGTATACACATGTATATGTATTATTATTATTATTAACTTGTAATTTTTTAAATGTTTTGTACAGATGCATGATATAAATATATAGATAAATACTGACTTTGTCCAGCTTTAAAATTAGGAAGCGATGAAGACATTGATTTTGTCAATTGTCTTTGCTAAGGACCTCATTAATAATATCACTTTTTAGTTTTTAAGGTTAATCGATCATGTTTTAGGTTTAGAAAGGTAGGTGTTCCTACTAATACTAGGTCTAAATGACGTAGTAGGTATGTACCCTACAGACCGATATTGAAAATTCTTTTTTTGTTTGGAAGAGTATGCTTCCGAGTTGGTCCCACAGTCACCAAGGTGGTCCCACGGAAATCGAGGAAAATCCTCAAATTTTATAGGAACACTTATAGTGATTTGGGGATTTTTTATAATAACTCATGCATTTGCTTTTGGAAAGCAAATTGATGATGAAGAAGACCACAGATAGCCACTCTAACTACTTATAATAAGTATTTAACGGCTTGCGATTAAATAAGTACTTTAATATGGTTGCTAAGAAATGTATGCTCGTCACATGCAACGGTGAGAGGTGAGTGGTTCTCCTGGTTCTTACCAGGAGAACACCTCAACACCTAACGTTCCAGCATCGGGCACAGAAATAACAGCAGCAGCAGCAGCAGTAGTTAACATTTCTATTGTAAATTAGATAAATTACAAACTGGCCCACTAAAATGTGGAAAATAATAAACTTTTTGCAAAAAAAAAAGCATCTGACTTCCAAAAAAACGCTACAAAGTGAAATATAACTTTAATTTTGGAAGTCGGTGAATTAAAACTAAAATACAGATCTAAAGACACGGACACGAAATTAAAGTTATTTTTCAGTTTGAAGTGTTTTTTTGGAAGTCGGTTGTACTTTTTTGTAAAAGTTTTTACAATCAAGGATAACCGTTGTGTCATCAGCAAACAAAACACAATCATGTTCAATAGCTTGAGGGTGATTGTTAACATATACATGGAATAGTGGTGGCCCTAGATGCTTCCCTGTGGAACTCTGTAGTAATTTAGTTCGGGTTGGGAGTTAAAGTCATTGATAATATTTACTTTGTCATAAAATTTTGTGATTCTCGTGATCTGAGTTCTATTTGATAATCATGAGATTGAACCATACTAGGGCTGGACCTTTTATATCCATTTTACTCAGTTTATCAATGAGAACGGAGTGATTTACGAAATCAAAATAAAAATAGGATAAATTTGATATTTGGAGCATCTAAATTAATGATAAGTTTTTAGACTTCTTGACTTTCGGTAACGATAAGCAAAAAGAAGAAGTCACTAAACAATTAAGGGTATTTTATTTCCATTGAAAAACCTGGTAGCCATGATATTGTATTAGGATACGTTGACTATTTCACGGGCATTACGTTTGCCAATCCCACGTTAAGTTCGGTGAAAGTGAACTTAGATAGTGGAAACAATAAAATATGTATAACAATAAAATAAAATATGTACACACAGTTTTGTGGATGAAGATACGCCGTTTGTGACACAAAAAGAAGGGGTGCTTCTCACTGTGCACAAAAGCTGGCAGTTCTAGACGGAGTCACACTATCAAATTCGGACAAGCGGAATACCTCTCTCTAACTTAAGAATATGAATAAAATTATAAGAGAAAATGCCACATTTCATAACAACTGGGTAAGCCATGCCTGAACTATTTTTTTTCCAGTGCTCCATAGTTATAGTTCCACTTTTGGTTACTTGAGAAATATCTAAATGGTATTTCCACCCACACTATCTACGAACCCGCACTGGGCCCGCGTAGTGGATTACGGCCCACTCCCTCTCAACGTTAGGAAGCCTGTGTCCTAGCTATGGAAGCAGTATAGGCTAATAATGCTATTATATTTCATCTCACCCATAATTATTTATCGATATATTAACTTGACCTATAAATTAATTATTAACAGCTTAACATGTCCTATATGTAATAAATTTCATTCACAGGTTTCAATTCTTATACTCTGTTAATACATCTTTAGTTAATTCACGATTTAACTATAATCTCTTCAAAAATTTCAGAAAGCCTGTGCCAGAAGGGTCATCGCTGCCTTCGTAGCCAGTTCTTGGTGTCAACAGGTCTTCATATATGTCTTAGGGGCAGACACTAGAACTACGTGACGTCCTGTTATTCGATCGTGTTAAATTCTAGAGCAGCATCTACGAGAAATACTAGAAAGACCCTTTACCTCCGCCACCACCACTGAAATTTTAGAATACTTATAATTATAGATCTACAATAATTATTGTTTCGATATTTATATAATGATGCAGTTGCTGAAGATGATAAGAGGTAAGAGCAGTAGTGGCCGCGAGTTACGAGATGTAGGTCGTAGGTTCGAACCCACACAGGTGCTTTATTTTGTGTTAATTATATTTCATCGCCTCAGCTCTCAAAACGGTGAAGGAAAATATCGTAAGTAAACCGGCATATCCTAGAACAAAAAAATCGAAGACATGTGACATCTACGAACCCGCACTGGGGCCGCGTGGTGGATTACGGCCCACTCCCTCTCACAGAGAGGAGGTCTGTGTCCCAGCAGTGGGAACATTATAGGTTGATTAGGTGATAAGAGTTTTTATTATTATTAGCTCGTGATTTCGTGAATGTTTTCCCCCGAGATAGCAGTTTGTGACGGTAAAAATTCCCACTTGTTGAAGAAGTTATAACAGTATGTATCAGAAAGGAGTGGTCATTATTTAAGGATCACCCTTAAATAATGTACAGAAAATCAAACTGGACAATTTTCTTCTTAGGATTAACATCGTTATCACGAAAAAATTATCTGCTGTCCCATACAAAACTTCAATACCTACTCGACCCAAAATGAAATGAAATGAAATGATGATGATGAAATGATTTTATTTTCTGTAAGTAGGTATGTACAAACACTTTTACACGTCAATCATATTTAGAAAAAAAACTAGAAGAGCTCGGCGTTTACTATCTGACTACTCTGAGAAGAAAGGCCGAAACAAACTCAGAGGTCACAGTCTCTTTTAAAGTACAGACATAATCTTGGTCAGATCATGTGAAGATCATAACAGATTGGTGTCTGAAATGGTCTTTTGAGGAAAGAACCACACAGATTGAGTGGACCTATCCAGTCAGTGCACGCATTTGTCAGTAATCGTGTAGCTCAACACAGAACTTAAGGAGCTCAACGATTCGACGAACACTACCAAAGAAAGGACATTTGGGTAGGCCGCTTAAATGACTTAAACTGCCAGACCAAGAATAAAACTAATGGAGAGAAAAAATAAAATCAATAACCCACATAGTCTTCACATTCACAATGATAAAAAAAAAATACTTCAAAAAGTAAATATTCATGTCATTGTATATAAAAACATCATCAATGTCACTGAGTAAATAATCTTGGTCATTTGAGGACTATGTAAATTAGTGTCTGAGATGGTATTTTGAGGAAAGAACCATACAGATTTGAGTGAACCTGTCCAGTCAGGGCACGCATTTATCAGTAACCGTGAAGCTCAACTCAGAACTTAAGGATCTCAAGGACTCGACGAACAAAGCCAAAGAAAGGACATTTGGGTAGGCCACATAAAGTACTCAAACTGCCAGATTATCATCTCGTAGCTGAGAAAAAATACAATTTAAATATACTATATGATATACATAGTCCTCACTTACATGTCAATAAAAATAAAAATGTCAATATTAATTCTAAGATAGTATAAAAATAGTTTACTCGTATAAAATTAGTTTGTTGCTTGGGGGGTACATTGGAGTAGCTTAATTAATCCCAAGCCTTTTTGTCGTCCAAGTAATCTTTAACTTTATAGAAATATTTTTGACAGAGTTTAAATTTATTAAATGATTTAAATTTATTGAGGCTCAGTTCTTTAACATGGCTTGGGAGTTTGTTGTAAAAACGTATACTTTGGCACTTAAATGAATTACAAATTTTTTGGAGCCCAGTCTTGGGCACAATAAATCTTTGTTTCTAGTATTTATGCTATGAATATCGCTGTGTTTAGAATATAGATTAATATTCTTTTTTACATAAATGAGGTTCTCATATACATATTGAGATGCGACTGTCATTATGTTTATATCCTTAAATGTATCCCTCAGTGAATGCCTACAACTTAGGTTATAAATTGTTCGAATGGCTCGTTTCTGCAGCACAAATATAGCCTGAATGTCGGCTGCATTTCCAAAATGCAGTACTACATTACACTATGGAAATAACTAAAATATACTGTTTCTACATCAGTCAAATGATGGATTTTATACACCGCGTAGGCTGCAGAGCTTAGCCGCTTCGACAATTTGGTTATATGTGGGCCCCACTGTAGCTTTCAGTCCAAAGTAATATCTAAGAACACAGTGGTGTCCAGAAGATCCAACTCCGCCCCATTTACTAGTAAATTGGTTTTTACCTGCTTAATGTTAGGTGTCAGAAATCTAATACATTTGGTATTTTTCTCGTTTAAAAGTAAATTATTAATACTAAACTAATGTACTATTTTAGAGAGAGCATTATTTACATCGTCAGTAACTGTCTGTTGTCGTTTAAGCTTAAATAAAAGTGATGTGTCATCTGCACATAACACTACTTCATGACTGTTTTTTATAAGGCTAGGTAGGTCATTAATATATACGAGAAATAAAAAAGGGCCTAGAATTGAGCCCTGCGGAACTCCTATAGTGACAATAGAACCGCGATCGCTTACCGTTAACGTCCACTCTTTGGATCCTATTATCTAAATAAGAAATAAGAAGATCCAGTGTTTCTAACACCATAGTGATGCAATTTCCTGACCAATGTATTATGAGAAACACAATCGAAAGCCTTAAATAAGTCACAAAAAATACCTAGGGCATCATGTGACTTCTCCCATGCCTCAAAAATAAGTACAATAAGTTCCACACCAGCGTCGGTAGTTGATCGACCCTTATCTATGGGACAGCAGATTATTTTTTTATATGACTATATATTTTCTGATACACGTTATATATAGCAGTCGAAGTTGACTGTAGTCAAAATTCAATATCCCTTTTGATTTTTTTACGCCGATTGTATAGTGTTATTAGTGCCGCCGACATGAGAGCCAACAAAAATCAAGTAATTTCAATAAAATTACTATACTATAAAGTTTCGACTGGTATCAAAAAGGAATAACTATAATTATACAAATTACCTTTAGGCAAGAGCTCAGATTACTGAATAGTGTGGTTTCCTGTACTTACTGTTAATAACCAAGTTCATGTATGCCACAATGTCATTCAGACGACCTTGGAACGTGTTTATTACTTCCTAAACTAGTTGGTCAATTAGGACTTGTCTGATGCACTCGGTAGCCGAATTGGATAATTACGTTCGTTTTTCTATGCTACCTAAATAAGCATTTTTTTCCACTTTACGTTGGCAAAAAAGGCTTGGGTCAATTTGTGTGACAGATTACTGATTGGGTTTAAAACTTTAAATAGGAATCATTGTACTTATTTGGTTATGACTATTTAACGATAAGATATTAAAAGGCTTCATCTTACATTGTTAATATATTTTTACAAATGGTGTTATTATTGAATTAAACTAATTGCGATATAACTTCAGATTATGTTCCTTAATGAATAAATACCCATTCTGACTGTTTTGACACAGGGTTCAATGAATGATAATCTGACTACAACTTTAAATGCGTTTATTCTTGTTTTTTTTTTTACAAAGGTGGTTCACGACCTAATGCCACGATAGAGATGTTCTATGACAGTTAACGTACGATAGAACGTATGAACGAATGAACTGTCGCGGTGCAGCTTCGCTTGCTTGTGTATGTTTATGTGTAAGACATCTCAGATCAGTGCGGTGCACAAACATCCTCCGGGGCCTCGGATGCTCCTGACTCCAATGAAGCATCCTCTGTAGCGTCCAGCAGGAGACATAGGTACTTCACACCTCTTCGGTAAGTGCCGGAAGTTGTCTTGACTTCGGCAACTCAAGCCACTCCGTTTTTTCCTGGAAACAGAGACTGAATACTCCACCTAGAAATTCTTCGCTCCACACAGAACGTCACAGTATTAGAACGGGCCGTTCCAAGACATGGGTGGAGCATTTTCTTCCTTCAGCAATACCAAATCGCCAGCTTGTAGCGGTCGCGAACTCTCCACTTCTGCCTTTGTTGCAGCTCAGCTAAATACTCTAGCTGCCAGAGTCTCCAAAAACCTTGGCGCAGCTGTTCCAGTTCTGAAAATTGTCCAATCTGTTTAAATTTAAGTTTTGCAGATTATTTTTTCATCGAGGTTAGCAGTCGTCCGATCAGGATCATCAGGACAGGGCGATAAGGGATATAAAGGGCGGCTGTTAAGGATAGCCTCGATTTGACTGAACAAAGTGGCTAACTCCTCAAATGTCAAATGTGCATTACCTAAAACCCTTTTCAAATGAAACTTGGCAGATTTCACGCCAGCCTCCCATAAGCCTCCGAAATGGGGCGCATACGGTGGTTGAAATTTAAACTTGATAACCTCACCCGAAGCAAAGCCTGCAATATCATCAGCATGCCTTGAGATCAAGTCCGGAATTTCCTTGTCCGCAGCAACGAAATTGCAGCCATTGTCGCAGAATATTTCTACAGGTGCGAGAGATAAAATTTCGCAAAGAAAGTACAAAAGCATCTTTCGAAAGCTCACTCACAGCTTCGAGATGTAAACATTTAAGTCGTAGACAGACAAAAATGCAAAGATAACATTTGTAATTTTACATCCTCTCCCCTTCCTATCTGTTATCAAAAATGGGCCAGCGAAGTCGACACCAACACTAGCAAATGGGAAGTCGGGATTCACACGCTGTTCAGGTAAAGAACCCATCATGGGAGTTAACGTTTTCCCGCTAGCCTTCCTACAAACAATGCACTGCGTCGCAGTGGTCCGCGTGAGATCTCTGCCAGCAATGGACCAGACAAATTCAAGAATGGATGCAAGAAGTAGCTGTGAACCAGCATGGAGAAGACGTAAGTGCTCATGCTGAAACAACTTGAAATACCATCTTTATAAACATAACAAGAAACAAAACAAAAAGAATTATGACAACTATACGCAAATCTTGAAAAAATGTATTCACAAGGCTCAGCAGATTAATAGCTTAAACTATATGAAAAAGGCCAAAAACACAAGTAAAGCCGCCTGGAATATGATTAAAACAAACACAGATAGTGATATGACGAGTGCCTCTGAAATTGACAAAATTAATGCTAATAGTAAAATTTATGACAATCCGAACCAAATATGCGACTTATTTAATGACTACTATATATCTCAAACAAAACCGACCAACAATACTCATAAAAACATGCAATATGACATGCCCACTCCTCAAAATCCTAAAAGCATTTTCCTTACTCCGATATATGAATCAGACGTATATAAAATAATTCATAGTCTTAGAAATACCAACTCGACTGGGTATGACGACCTGAGCACTAAAATGTTAAAAATGAGTGCGCCGAGTTTAGTATCACCCTTAACCCACATTATAAATATATCTCTGACAGAAGGAGTATTCCCAACGCGTTTAAAAAGGTCGATTGTTAAACCACTGTATAAGAAAGGTGTAAAAATGGACATGGATAATTACCGCCCAATAACTTTAATTCCAATCCTGCCCAAAATCTTTGAGAAAGTAATGTGCATCAAAATAGAGAACTTTTTAATAGAATGTGATATAATTAAAAAAGAACAATATGGTTTCAGAAAAGGGAGTTCAACTACTCTGGCATGCTTTGCGCTAATAAAACATATAACTGAAAGCTTAAATAAAAATTCTAAAATATGTTGCGTATTCCTCGATATGACGAAAGCCTTTGATTTTGTCTGCCATAAAACACTACTTTCAAAGCTTGAGCACTATGGAATACGAGGTAAAGCCAATGACTGGATCAAAAGTTATCTTTCGGATAGAGTACAATGTGTGGAAATAACAAAAACTTGTAAAAATCAACAAAACACCTTTAGGTCAGAATATAAACAAAATAATTATGGCACGCCCCAGGGTAGTATCTTATCCCCAGATCTCTTTAAAGTATACATCAACGACTTTCCCGAAGCGATAGGGAAGGAGTGCATACTATTCGCTGATGACACTACAATAATTATTAAGAGTGATAGTTACAAGGATTTAGAAAACGAAATCGTCGTAGCTATGGATAACGCAATCGGCTGACTAAACAAGAATAACTTAAAAATAAATATGACTAAAACAAATATAATACAATTTCAGACATACAATGCAAACATAAATAAACTAAACATTCTTTATAAAGATTCTCACTTAACCACTGTCGAAAATTGTGTATTTTTGGGTATAACAGTCGATAAAAATTGTAATTGGAAACCACACATAAATAAAATTATTGTTAAAATAGATCGATTTATATATGTCTTGAAAAGATATAGACAAACAATTAACTATGATAGTGCAATGTTAGCGTATCATGGTTACGTATCATCCATACTTAGATACGGTATTATAATATGGGGTAATTCAGTAGAGTTTGACAGAGTTTTCAAAGCTCAGAAAAAATGTGTCAGAGCAATTTGTGGAGCTCATTTTCTAGACAGCTGTAAGCCACTATTTCAAAAACTAAAAATTTTACCTTTGCCATGCTTGTATATCTTTGAAATGTGTATTTTTGTTAAGAGGAACTATAATTTATTCGAAACTACCATTACCAGACCAAATTGCCGATCATCACGCCATAAAGATAGACTTCAGCTACCACCAATAAAACTAACATTATTTAAGAAAAATACATACTGCATGGCCATTATAATATACAACCATTTACCAAATAGTGTGCAAGACCTACCGCTGACAATGTTTAAAAAATATATTTTCAAACTGCTTCTGCTGAAAAGTTATTATACTATTAAGGACTATTTAGAAGATAAGTCAATAGAATCTGTAGTTTGTGAGTTAAAATAATTGACATTATAAGTATGTATAAATTTGCACGCCATCGTTTTGGCAGGATATGCAGAAACAAAATTATTGTAACACCATTATGTACCATGTTTTAGCAAATAAATATTGTTGATTTGATTTGATTTGATTTGAACAATTTCACAAGTGTATGCTTAGCATGCAACAACATTGGATGACGCTTCTCAAATGAGTAAGAAGTATATTTTAGACGGCCTCCAACTCTCATATTATTTTAACTATCTAGGAAAGGACTTAAAGCTAACAGTGGATTTTTATGACTTAGTGTCTTTTGAGAACGAAGCATTTTCAATTCTGAACTATAAAGTTCCTCTTGAGCAAGACTCACTAGTCTTTCTAACGAAGCTTTAAGTTCATCAGGCTGTAAAATACCCATCATTTTATTAATAGATTTTTTGCAATTAGTATGAATCGAAGTACATAAGCAAAAGAACGCTGTAATCTAGAAAACTCAGAATATTTATCGAAATTCATTAATTTATTTGTATCGTTATCCTTATTTGTACATTCATTTGATTTTATCTCAGTTAAGTCACTAATATTGTTTATCATTTTATTATTTGCAGGCCAAAACGTATCCGACATAAGTAAATACGAAGGGCCGTTCCACCATAAGCCTAAATTATTAGTTTTATTTGCATCTACTCCCCTTGATGCCAAGTCTGCTGGGTTAACACAAGCATCTTCTTGCTTAAAAGGTAATCTCCAACTCATTGTGTGTTTTAATTGTATGTAATTGCAATAAACATTGTTTTTTTTTTTTTTGTTAGTTTTATTTGCATCTACTCCCCTTGATGCCAAGTCTGCCGGGTTTAGCGTGGTAGGCACATGACGCCATTCCGAGCCTTCGGTAAGCTCCAAGATACTGCACACTCTGTTAGCAACAAAGGTTTTTAATTTATCGTACCTGGCCCCTAACCATGCCAGCGCGAAGGATGAGTCAGACCAAAATATCTTTCTAGTGATAACACATCGCAGTGCGCGACAAGCGGCCGCGGCGAGCTGAGCTCCCAGCAAGCACGCACACAACTCAGGGCACCGTAGTCAGCTTCACCGACGCAACACGAGCCTTAGCACACAAAACCGGATTGTTGCATAACACATGACGGGGAATGAATAGATTGCGAATATTAGACATATTATTTATGAAAGATTAATTATTAATAAAAAGCCATAATTTAAGTATATCGTTAGGCACTGGTTCATCCCAGTCGTTTGTTTGCACCCATAACTGTTGAATTAAGAATTTATGTATAATAGTAAATAAACTTAACAGACCGAGAGGATCGAAAACTTTACATGAATCAGATAATATGGATCTTTTAGTAGGATTGTCATTTCTATTTTTATAATTTGTGGGAAAATGAATGTAATCCTCATTAGGATTCCACCCCACTCCTAGCGTGTGTGCTGACTATCAGATTGCGTTGTACATTTTGGGATTCTGAAATAACTGACAACCATAAACCTTCCGTCATTATTTCGAGTGGTATTGGTAACAAAATGATTCTCACTTGCAATCTCCTCCTCAGTCTCAAAATTGTTTGAGTGAGGAATTTGTTCCAACTCCCAGAACTTGGCTAACCTTTTGTCTAATAGTTCATCTGACACACACATCTCATCATCATCATCATCATCTGACATCTGTACAGCAACATTATTACAATTTATAGATTTGTTTCGCGACTTACAAATATCTAGAACATACAGTGGGCCTGCCAAAATCCAACCTAACTTCGAACTACGCATGATAGGTTGGTTGGGACCAAGAGATATTTGTTCACCTTCTATAACCGACCAAAACAATCGACACCTATCAACATATCAACTTTAGCACTTTGGTTGAATGTGGGATCGGCTAATTTAATAGTAGGAGGTAAGTTGATTTGCGAAATATCAAATGTTTTCTTAGGTAAATCGTAGGTAAACCGAGGCAATACCAAACATGACACATTTGTTAAAATCATTGTATTTTGATTTAATTTGCACTACAGATCTCTGTAGTGATTGAGAAGTAGATATGTTCCCTATGCCTACAATATCGACCTGGATTGGCTAAGGAGTTAACTGAAGTTTATTTCTCAAACTATCAGTGGTTAAAGAAGACTGACTGCAAGACTCCCGCTGTCTAGCAGAGCTCGAATTGTTGTGTGTTGATTCGTCACTGGATTTAAAAAACATCAACCAGAGCTGTTAAAAGCAACACACTATGGTCGGCTTTGACCGACATGCTAACTACGCTGTCAGTAGCAACACTTGAAACTTGCTCGACTGCACTTTCAGTCGAAGACGTGTGGACATTTGATGTGTTCACAGGATGAGACGGTTCCCTATGCAACAAGGTATTGTGTCATCTATTACAAGTAGAACATGGACCTAACCTGCATTGGCGTGATGAGTGTCCCTTACGCAAGCAATTTAGGCACAGCTTCAATCTCATCGCTGGTGACTTGGCCAAGAAAGACGCACAATAAATTATATTTACATAACCAAATTACAAGATGATTATTAACATTAACTAAATTAAATTAAAACTAAGTTAAGCTTAAAAAAGGCCCTCGGGGCATTGTACCGAGGATGCTGGCGGCATTTTCTCGCTGAATTGCAATGCTGATGCGTTGCGCGAGAAAGCCGCCAGCTTTTTGGTCACCAGTTACATCAACTAGACGTTTCGCGATTTCCGCAAATAACTTATGCGCACTGGGACCCCACGGACCGAGGGTCTCGACGCCAAAGGGTACAAAGTTGTACTCTCTGCCAAGGCCTCCATATTTAATAACTTTCAGATTTTCGGCATTTTCTGCCGCTGCACCCGCTTTAGAAGTAGTCCGTTGGAGGTGGGACGGTGCCAGTGTGTCTACACAGGTAGCGTCCCACACAAGCATCCGTCCCAAACTCCACGGGACCAAAGACACACCATCAGGTCTTTTGCCATCATCTCTGACAATGCCAGTCGGCTCAAGAAGAGCAGGCACATTGATGCTGGCAAGAGACCGGCGGATTATGTCATTAAGTGTCACATGTCTTGAAAAGCGGCCTGCACTTTTTTGACAACAAAGTCCGTGGTGACCCAGTCAGTCCACGTCCGTGCCACAAGGGCATGTGTGTGGAGTGCATACCGTGACCCCAAGCCGCAGACCAGTCGCCAGACAAAGCGAGGTCGGATCCAGGAAGGTACCGGTATATGGAGAAGGATGGGCATGTAGCCAATGACCGGCCTCTCTGGTTCCGACCGCTAAAAGTCTTGCGCGATCCGGACCTGAACTGCGGCTCAGAATCGATTTGTATGTTAAATCGCAATAAATATCGTCCCAGCTCCTTTGAGATTTTAGGTTGTCTGGAAATTCTTTACCCGGGCAAGCAATTTGAAAAGCATTCTTGGCATCCTCCAAGCCCGCAGTCTCATAGTTTGTGGGCAAAGCCCTTAGGACATTACCTATGAGACGTGACGTGCTATGGGTGGACGACAAAAAGGCTGGGGAAGCAACTTTCGAAATTTTGTGGATTCCTAAACCGCCTAACCGAATAGGGAGGGATGCTTGTAACCAAGATGGTTCATTGAGCTGAATATTTAAAATCATTTCTAAACTAGTTTTGACTAAATCGTCTATTGGTGAAAGCAAATTTGGATGTTTCCAAAAAGGGCTACAGCGAAGCACATAAGTAAATTTAATTTAAGACGCACAATCGTACAAACGATGACTACCCTTGTACAGGAAGCACGCGTCAGAAGACGCGTCAGCATAAGCTGAAATTGCAAAAGACTTAGTGTGATACTTATCACCTTTATGAGAAGATGAATTTGTTTCACCTTTCAAATTAGACTTTACTTTACTTTGAACATTAGCTCGATTCTTGAGAAATTGAAAGAGTTCCTGTAATGTAGGAGAGTTCTCTATTGTGTTGGTATATTCCTCCCACTTGAACTGCTATTAAGCTTCGCCGAATCCTAATGGACAACTAGACCACCCCACCACTCTGTAGGCTCACCCAGAGTCTTCAAGGCACGTAAGGCTTTAGAGACATGGTCTATCAAAAATCGGAGAGACTTGGCAGAATCTCGAGAGGTAGGTGGGAAATTACAGAATGAGTTAAAATGATTATTTTTTACTGTTTAACATTGTCAGACCTCTCACAGAGAAGATTCCAGGCATCTCCATCATTTGCAGAACAGACAAGTTGCTGATGATATTGGAAGCCTCAAGGTAAGAGTTCAAGTAATGAAACTTGTGTATAGGTTCAATTATGTCATTGCTGTGAATTAATGAAGCAAATGTTTCCCGGAATTCCATCCATTTAAAGAAATTACGCTATTTTAATCAAAGGAAATTTAAAACCTATAGGTTTATTACCGCAGCATTTAGAAGAATGAGAAGAATCAGGACTACTACTTGGTTTCGGAAGATTAGCATCTATGAATAATTTAGCCTTTTAAATCAGCGAACTAAAATCACCCTCTATGGCATCTATAATGTCAAGTTCATTTTCTGACTCAGAGGAGTTTAATAATTCTATGTCTGATTGCAGAGCTTCAAAATAAATAAACAATTCACGAAACCTTTCGTGCCCTATATATTAAAGTTTGCACTTCAGCATCGGTAGGGTTTTCTAATAAAGTTAATCCGTTCAAAAACTTATTGAACTTAGTTACGCGACCTTTGACTGAACTACGCTTTGTAATGAATATAATAATAATAATAATAATATATATCTGTGGCCCGACTGTCAAGTTGACGGTAAAAGAAAATTTTCTCCGAGTATTTTTTTAGTATTTTTAAACTTTACTTTCCTTTCCTGTTTGTGTAATGCATATAATGCATTCCTGAAAAACCCAAAATTGGCAAAAAAAAAACAATAAACCAAAACGTACTGTAAGATACCAACATGGAAGAACGAAATAGACTATGACGCGGAGAATAGATACCTAATACAGAACAATGCTGACGAGAAGTCGGGCACGACGACTAAGACAAGATACACACCCAACATCTTCGGTTTCGTCGCTCAGCTCCGCCTCGCAGTTACTGGAACCTGCTCCAGACGTAAGTCCAGTGATACCGGCCGCTGCAGTTGCGTCGAGCTCGAGCGACGAATACTTCTCGCCGCCGACGACACCACCACCAGTACGTCCGCGCGGAAGAGGCCGACCACCGGCCAGCTTAGGACTCCGAGGCCCACCGGCTTCTGATAGGGTCCACGCTCCCGGTGGAAGTGTGCAGCGCATGAGATGGACACAAGCTCTCAACGAAAATGTCATGCGCGCATACTTTGGGGCTACAGAGGGGGGAAGTAACTTGACTGCGTACCGTGGTCGGATGCTCTCTCTGTTTCAGGTGCTTGAACCAGCTGTCAACGTGTCGGCGCAACGACTGTCGGATCAGGTGCGGGTCATCCAACGTAAACATATGCTGGATGACGTCGTACTAGATCGACTACGTATCGAATCACGGAATAGCCATGTTTCGCCTGCTTCGCCACTGGTCGCGGTGCAAATGCAAAATTTACCCGGCGGTTCACCGCGACCCGACCACGCTGATGAAGAGGATGATGACGAGGCTATATCCGTGAGTTCTCAATGCAACGTACGATTGAGGAGTGCTTTAGATGATGCTTTCCGGGAGTACCGCTCCACTCCACCTGGACTTAGACCACGTTTACCTCGTTTGCCTATGCACAAGAAAAACAAAGCGCTGGTGTGTGCTCTAGACTCGCAGCTGTCAAATTATTTTGACAGCAGCAAAGATCTCACCGATACCCACTCGATCTTATACTGTGCAGCTGTAGCGGCATGTCGTGTAGCTCAAGTCAAATTTCCCAACAGTGACAGGGCTCCACGACCAAAACCAGCTGTACCAGCTTGGCAGAGCAGGATTGAGCATCGTATCGGTGAGACTAGAGCACTCATCGGTAAGCTAATCTGCTTCAGGGAGGGCAATACTCGCCCTAGAGTGATGCGCTTTGTGAAGCGGGCGTTCGCGGGGACTGATATTCTAAGTTCTCGAGATTATTTGACCCGCGTCACAGAGCGTATCGACTTCCTGTAGCAGAAGATCTGTGCATGGGCGAACCGTATTCGTCGATACAGGCGGAGAATGGAGCGATACACTCAGAATCGCACATTCCAGAATGATGAAAGGTGGGTTTATAGGACTTGGGAGCGACCGGACCAAGGTGTGGCTGACACGCGCCTACCAGATGATGACGCCATATGTTCCTTCTGGCGAAACATTTGGTCGGTGCCTGTCAATCACACCGAAGGTGACTGGACTAAGAGAATCGAGCGAGCGTGCGATCTTATACCAGAAATGGGGGCACTTACCATCCTCCCCCAAGATGTAGCTCATGCAGTCCGTCCGTTGCCTAACTGGAAATCTCCAGGACCGGACGGGCTGCACAACTTTTGGATAAATTGGTTCCAAAGATCGCACGCCCGCCTGGCATCCCAGTTCCAGTCAGCCTTAGAGTCAGGGTCGCTACCCCTGTTCCTAACGACCGGAATAACCCACCTGCTCCATAAATCAGGTAGTACTGCGGAACCCAAAAATTATAGACCAATCACTTGTTTACCGACGGTCTATAAAGTTCTCACATCCATTTTGAGAGCTAAAATTAACAAACATATAGAAACCAACTTAATCATGTCTGCCTCACAAAATGGATGTAAGAACGGATCCCGCGGTACTAAGGAGCTGCTTCTCATCGATATTGCCATTAGCCAACAGGTTCGCCGTTCCCACATACATGGCTCATGAGGGTGCTGGAGTTATATAAAGTAGATGCAACTCTGCGCACCTTCCTGATGTCATGTATGGGGCAGTGGAGAACGGTCCTTTGCTATCCAGAATGTCGATATATCCAGAGGAATAGCGAACCGATACGGATCAAGCGAGGTATATTTCAGGGCGATAGTTTGAGTCCACTTTGGTTTTGCCTAGCCTTGAATCCTCTAAGCACACTGCTGGAGAATTCAGGTCTAGGCTATCGATTGAGGAGAGGTGGTCAGGTTATATCTCACCTCCTTTACATGGATGACTTGAAACTTTTTGCCCCCAATAATTTGCAACTGATGGAGCTACTGAAGGTAACCAAAACTTTCAGTAGCGCCATCAGGATGGAATTTGGTGTGGACAAATGTGCGGTCATGCATGTAAAGCGAGGGGGGATTGTGGAATCCGTGGGAACCCAACTTTCGGATTCCATACACCTGAGATCCCTCTCTTCAACCGAAACTTACAAATATTTGGGTATGTCGGAAGCGTTAGGCATCAACGCCGCCGACATGAAACAATCGCTGAGGGAGCGCTTCTTTGATCGCCTGAATAAAGTATTAAATAGTCTTTTATCAGGCGGAAACAAGGTGCGCGCCTTCAATGGTTGGGTCATGCCGGTTTTGATGTACTCTTTCGGCATACTCAAATGGACTCAGACGGAACTTGACGCCCTGGATAGGAGGGTACGCACATTGCTGACCGCAAATCGGATGCACCATCCACGGTCATCGGTGATGAGACTGTATATCCCGCGGAAGTGTGGAGGTCGAGGCTTTTTAAACGCTAAGACCCTGCACAATCGTGAGATATGCAGTCTCAGGGAATACTTCCTAGAAACCGACGTGGTGATGCACCGAGATGTGGTCTCAGTGGATAAGGGCCTCACCCCGCTCTCCTTGGCTGACGAGAACTGGCGCAAACCTATAATATTAGATACTAATGACCGCAGGGAGGTATGGCAGAGCAAAGAGCTACACGGGCGCTTTTACCGGGTCCTACATGGACCCGATGTAGACCTTTTAGCGTCCGTATCCTGGTTGCGATTCGGTGATCTCTTTGGGGAAACCGAAGGTTTTGTCTTTGCGATTATGGATGAAGTTATAATGACGAACAACTACCGGAAATATATTGTGAAAGACGGCACGGTTGACATCTGTCGGGCATGCCACCGTCCGGGGGAATCAATCCGACACATTATTTCTGGCTGTTCTCGTCTGGCTAACGGAGACTACTTGCATAGGCACAACCTTGTAGCCAAGATTATCCACCAGCAACTTGCTCTGAAATACAGTCTTGTGGAATCGGAAGTACCGTACTATAGGTATGCGCCCGACCCAGTTCTCGAAAATGGCAATATTACGTTGTATTGGGATCGATCTATCATCACTGACAGGACTATTGTTGCTAATAAGCCAGACATAGTGGTGATAGATCGATTAACGCGTCGCACAATGATTATTGATATATCGGTCCCGCATGACGAGAACCTCGTAAAAGCTGAAAAAGATAAGCAGATTAAGTATCTTGACCTAGCTCACGAGGTTGTCGACATGTGGGATGTGGATACAGCAATCATTGTGCCGATAGTCGTGACGGCTAATGGCATAATACCCAAGAGCCTCGACCAACACCTGAAGAGGCTCTCGCTAGGCAGCTGGATCAAGGGCTTAATCCAGAGAGCGGTACTTCTGGACACGGCGCGTATCGTCAGGAGGTTCCTCTCTCAGGAGCCCTGACCACCGGTAGCTTGGACCCTGTTCCCGATACCGGTGGGCTGCTATTTTTTATATTTTTAAATGTTTTTTTTTATATTTTTATAAAAATATTTAAAAATGTAAATGATATGTTTTCAAGTGGAATAAAGGAAATAATAATATTGTAGTGAACTATATGGTGAATAAAAGAGTTGTTTCCAATTCTTCTTGTTTATTTTCAGAGTTCTTGATTGTTCGGGAGCTGGAGATCGACTGTGTCTCAGCCTTACAATGGCCCGTCTTATATATAGCTCTCCCTATGTTCCGGGAGCGAGTGGACCGAGTCACACAACTTACATTTATTATTTCCAAGTGACTCTTACATGGTCCTGACAGCTTAAATCACACTTACTTTTATAAATTATGCTAATCCGGTTACAAATCACTAAATTAACTTATTCTAAACTCTAACTACAGTCTGTTGAAGACTTCGTAGCGAGGGCTCGTTTTTCGTAGTCCCGCCGCTACTTGTGCCCTAGTGCACAGATAGGGTCTTATCCTAATTCTCACTTCTTATATCTATGTGGAGGGTCAAAAGACACACAACACTGTCTCTCCACCTTGTATGCTTGGCGTTAATCACAGTCACAAACACACAACACTGTTTTCACACTTTGCACGCTCGGCGTTCGTTACAGTTCTCCCCCCGGCGCAGCTTGCGTAGCCTCTTCCCTTTTCATTACGACGACGAGCTTGCTCACGGGGCGTCGGAAGGTGCCGGTTCTGCCTCGACGACCCTGACGCCGCCGTCTGGTCCTTGATGCGTGCGCTCGACGACCCCCATCGGCCAGGTGTTTCGGGGCAGCGTGTTGTCGACCACGAGGACCACGTCGCCAGCCTGCACCGGTCGTACCTCGTTCTGTGGCTCGCCGCGAGGCACCAATGTGGGCAGGTACTCGCGTAGCCAGCGTCGCCAGAAATGGTCAGCGAGCGCCTGACTAGCTCGCCAGGTCCTTCTGTCGGCCTCGTCACAGGGTCCCGTTGCTGGCAGCCCGTTCGATGATCCCAACAGGAAGTGGTTGGGGGTTAGAGCTTCGGGGTCGCTGGGGTTTACGCTGACGTGGGTCAGCGGTCTCGCGTTGATGGAGAACTCAACCTCGGTGAGTAGTGTACTCAAGACTTCCTCTGCCGGCGCCTTCTCTCGCAGGGTGATGTTGAGTGCCACCTTTACAGAGCGCACCATCCGCTCCCACGCGCCGCCTTGGTTGGGCGCACCGGGAGGGATGAAGCGCCACTCCATTCGGTGTAACAGTCCTTCGTTTTGTAGGGTGGGCATCCACTTAGTGTACGCGTTGCGGAGCTCTTGGTCTGCCCCGCGAAGGTTGGTCGCGTTGTCGGAGTACATTAGCCTTGGCCAGCCTCTGCGCGCAGCCATTCGTCTCAGCGCCATGATTGCTGAGTCGGTAGACAGCGATGCGACGAGCTCGATGTGCACAGCGCGGCAAGTGAGGCACGTGAAGAGCGCGCCCCACCTTTTCTCTCGGCGGCGCCCCACCTTGACCATCATCGGCCCGAAGTAGTCCACCCCGCAGTTGGTGAACGGGCGGTGGAACGGGTCGAGACGGGCGTGTGGCAGGTCCCCTGTAGCCGGTGTTTGTGGCGTCGCTCGCCGCCTCTTGCAGAAGGTGCAATTCTTTTCTACGGCGCGTACCGTGGGTCGCAAGTGAACGACCCAGTACCGCTGTCGCAGGTCGTTGGTTACGCGTTCCCTATTCGCGTGGCCCGCGGCGCAGTGCTCCCGTAGTACAAGGAGCTTGGTGAGCTGGTGTCGGCCATCCAGGATGATTGGCCGCTTGGTCTCGGTCGGTGCTGATGAGGCCTCGATCCGGCCCCGCACCCTCAGGACGTCGTCTTCCAGTACTGGATCCAGTCGGTACAGCCGACTCGCCCTTGTTAGCGGGCGGCCGGACCGGATCCTCTTCAGGTCCTCTCCAAAGCTGTCTTCCTGGGCTCAGCGGATCAGCTCAGTCTCGGCGCGTTGGATGTGGCGATGTTCCAGTGTCGTTGCTCTTCGACGGCAGATGTCAATAAAGGCGATTACCCGAGCGGTAGTCCTCACCAGGACTTCGTACTTTGAGAAGCGGGCTGGGTCTGGCAACCAGCTGTCTTGCTCCGTCTTCTCGGTGATGTGAAGGACTTCCTCATCTTCTGGTTCACCTGTCGGCGTCGTGGGCCACTGCTCTTCTGGCAGGAGCAGGAATTCTGGCCCCTGGAACCATCGATCCCCTTCATTGATGGGCGTGTCACGGAGTCGGGTAGCGTCGTCGGCCACGTTGCATGTGGTGGGCAGCCAACGCCACTCTTCCTTCCGTGTCAACTCCGCGATTTCTCCCAATCGGTGCGCGACGAACGGCGTGTATCGTCGCGTGTCGTGATGGATCTAATGGACTACGGTTGACGAATCGGTCCAGTAAATCGTTCGGCCGATGTCAATCCGATGTTCCTTCCTTATTGTATCAGCGAGCCTGGCTCCGATGACCGCAGCCTGCAATTCTAGGCGCGGTATGGTCTGGGCCCGACGAGGTGCCACCTTAGCCTTGGCGGCCACCAGCACGATGTTTACGCTCCCGTCGGCGTTCTTCACTCTCCAGTAGGCCACGGTCGCGTAGGCCTGCTCACTGGCGTCACACAGGACGTGTAGGTCGATGCGCTCGTACTTCTGTGCCAGGTAGCATCTTGGTAGTCGGAGCCGGGTGAGCTCGGTGAGGCGCGCGAGCCAGGACGCAAAGGGCTCATTCTCTTCAGTCGGTATCTGTTCGTCCCACGTTATCTGGAGGCGCCACAAACTCTGCAGTATTATCTTCGATCGTATGGTGTAGTGGCTCAGAAGTCCAAGTGGGTCGTAGATGGACATCACGGCGCTGAGGGCTTCCCGCTTCGTCGGCGCCCGTGTTCCTGTTCGCACCTCAGCTGGAACTCGGTTCATTGAAGTGTTGAATCCCAGCTCATCTCGTTCTGCGTTCCAATATAGCCCTAGGATTTTACTCTCTGGCTGTTCTCCCCCCAGTTGTGTGGGGGCGGTAGCGTGTAGTTCTGGAGGTACGTCACGCAGTACTTTCTTGTTGCTGGAGCTCCAACCTCGCAGCGTGAATCCCGCGTGCGCGTGTACCACCCTTGTTTCTTCGACCGCCCTCCACGCTTCTTCGGGGTCCTCGTAGCTGGCCAACAGGTCATCCATGTAATGGCTCTTCTTGATGGCTTCTAGCGCGCGTGGGTACTCCTGCCCATATATGTCCACATTGTGGTTGCGGATATAGTGGGCCATGTACGGGGAGCTCGCGGCGCCGAAGATCATGCTAGTCATCTTGTATTTCTTCGGAGGCCCTTCTCGTTCGTCACCTCTCCACAGGAACTGTTGCGCTGGTTGATCTTCCGGCCTTATCCTGATTCTCAGGAACATCTCCTGGACGTCCGCTGTGATCGCCACCGCTTTCTCTCGGAATCGGAAGAGGATTCCTGGCAGCGACAACAGTAGGTCGGGTCCTTCCAGCAGTTCGTCGTTCAGGCACACGCCGTTGCTCTTGGCTGCTGCGTCGAACACCAGCCTGTGCTTTCCGGGTTTGTTTGGGTTTCGCACGGCGAAGTATGGTAAGTACCAGCTGATGGCGCTTGTTTCCTCTGACCCGTCGCATGGCGTCGCGTATCCTTTATCCAAGAGGTTACTGATCTGCTTGGAGTATTCGACCGCGAACTCTGGATCCGCGTCCATCCTCTGTTCGATCTTCTTCAGCCGGCGGAACGCCTGACTGTAACTTGACGGCATGGTGACGTCATCTCGTCGCCATGGTAATCCTACTTCGTACCCGGTGTCGATCTTCTTTACAGACTTTCTGACGATGTCGATGGCCCGTTGATCTGTATCCCTTACTCTCGGTTTTCCTTGTATGCCGAGCGCGTCGATCTTGAAGTGACCTTCGACTAAGTCATGGAGCTCTTGGTTGCTCGTGCCCATCATTCGGTCGGGCTCATAGACGTGCAGCACGTTTCCTTGTTGGTAAATGGCGCTGCGTGGTGCGGTTCCGTGCACCACCCATCCTAACTGTGTTCTTGATGCGGCCGGTTGATCAGGGCCGCCGACTCGTAGCTCACGGGACACTATACACTCCCAGTGGTCTGTCCCCACTAGGAGCCCGGGGCGTGCTCGTTCGTAGCACACCTCTTCTGGAGACAGGTCCCTCAGGTGCTCGTAGTCCAGCAGGGTGTCAGGGATGGACTGCTGGTGCAGCTGAAGCTTCTTCACGGTTCTTGCTTTGATCTTGTGGTTCTTGTCGTCCTTCAGTCCCCTGACGTGGATGTTCACCAGCTGACTCTCCGTTTCCTGTTGCGACATGTTGACTCCGTTCAGGTGAAGAAGTTGTGATGGTCCTTCTGCTCCGATGCTCTCCGCCAGTTCCTTATCCACGAGGGTGATTGTGGCTCCTTCATCTAGGAGGGCGTACGTCCTTGCCTCCCCCCGTGGTCCGGACACGACGATAGGGCACGTCTTCAGCAGGACTGTACGTGGTCCGGCAGTTGGTCGTGTTGCTACGGACAGGACCGCTTCTTCTTTCGGTGGTTCAGCTGGCTTCGGGTCTTCCTTCTTGGCTTCCCTTGCTTGATGAAGGGTCGCATGATGCGGGCGGTGACACTGGTTCACGCCGCACGGCTTCGCTTTGCAGTTTATATGTCTGTGTCGCTTCTGGGCACATTTAAAGCATATTCCGTTGGCCTTGACAAAGGTCCATCGCTCATCCGTATTGAGTGCCTTGTATTTGGGGCACTGCGTCAGGACGTGAGCTTGTTCACATTTGGGGCACTTGTCCTTTTCTTCTTCCGTTGCCCCGGACGTGGTGAAGACGCTCGCCTTCTTCTTTAGCGTCACGGTAGGTAGAGTCTCCTTTCTCTGACTCGCGGCGCTTGTAGATGGTGTGTACGTGTAGCGTAGCGCTCTGTCCGCTTCTCGCATCAAGAAACGGGACATGATGACGATCTCCGGGTCCGTAGTGCCTTCATGGTCGTAGGCGTAGTCGCACCAGCGGGAGCGGAGATGCGGGCTGAGATTGTCCAACACTTCTCGCGTCATCAAGGGGTTGAAGAGGTAGCCCCTTCGGTCAATCGTTTTCAGCACGCAGATGATGTTTTGCAGCTTGATCGCGAAACTGTTCAGTTCAGCCGCTGATGTACCCGGTTTTGGCAGCTTCTTGAGGTCTTCCAGTGCTTTGTCGATTATCACTTCAGGTCTTCCGAAGCACTGCTCCAGGGTCTTCATGATGACGTCCGGATCGGTGGCCGTATGCAGGAGGGCGGCCACGGCGTCTCTCGCTTCCCCTTTGAGGCAGCTCCTCAGCCTCTGGATTTTTTCTGCTGCCGATATCTGGTACATGCTGGTCGTGTCTCGAACTGCTGCTTTGAACGGTAACCACTCGTTGGCCGATCCGGAGAAAACCGGTAGGTCCGTGTGTCGGGGCCTGGGTCTGGCCATTTTCTCCAATGTGGCCGCCAGGTGCTCGATGCTGTTCCTGTTCCTCGTCGGAGTCGGTGAACTTGCTCGTGGAACTTCAAACCGTATTTGCTTCGGTTCTTCTGTTGTTCCCTCCTCCCCCCGTGGGCCCAGGGGGTTCGTCCTCAGCCATTCGTCCACCTTCTGATGTGGTTCTTTATGGGGAGGACTGATTTCTTCATGTACGCTATCTTCATCGTTGATCGCGGACACTGCGGCGGCCAGTCGCTTTTTGATTAGGTCCGCTTCCAGGTCCAACTCCTTTCTTCTGATGGCTGCTAGCTTTACTGCTGCATCCAGTTCTGCCATCCGTATTCGCGTTGTTACACTGGTCGTAGATCGTTGTGATCTAACCGATCTGGTTGGCGATACCGGTCTCCTTCGAATGGTTGCTGTTTGGAGTCCGGAAGGTCCCGCTGTGCTGGTGTCCGCTACCTTGGAGAATGGTGACGCCGGCGGGTCCAGTGAGAGCCTTCTTCTGCGCTCTTGTTCGATGCGCTCCGCTTCCTTGCGTTGCGCCTCCTGTACCTGGGCGCGTCGCTGCTCTTCCATATCCGCTGCATCCCCTTGGCTTCTTGTTACCACCATTTCGGATCTCGAACTTTGCGTTTTTCCAACTTGGCTTTTTCGTGTGACGGTTCTTCGGCACGGCGCTAGTAGGTCGTGTCGTCACGTCGGTACGGGTAACGGTTCTTCGGCACGACACTCGTTCAGTAGGTCGTGACGTCACGTCGGTACGCAGACTGTACTTCAACACGACGCTCGTTCAGTAGGTCGCGTTGTCAAGTCGGCACGGGTGACGGTTCTTCGGCACGGCGCTCGTTCAGTAGGTCGTGTCGTCACGTCGATGCGCAGACTGTACTTCAACGCGGCGCTCGTTCGGTAGGTCGTGTCGTCAAGTCGACACGCAGACTGTACTTCAACACGACGCTCGTTCAGTAGGACGCGTTGTCAAGTCAATGCGCGGACTGTACTTCAACACGACGCTCGTTCAGCAGGACGCGTTGTCAAGTCGAAGCGCGGACTGTACTTCAACACGACGCTCGTTCAGCAGGACGCGTTGTCAAGTCGATGCGCGGACTGTACTTCAACACGACGCTCGTTCAGCAGGACGCGTTGTCAAGTCGATGCGCGGACTGCAGTCGGCTTCCGTTCTTCGCTCTGGCTGCGGGTTCTTCTTTCTTCTTTATCCGGCGCTCGAAGGACCAAAACTGTAGTGGACTGTATGGTGAATAAAAGAGTTGTTTTCAATTCTTCTTGTTTATTTTCAGAGTTCTTGATTGTTCGGGAGCTGGAGACCGACTGTGTCTCAGCCTTACAATGGCCCGTCTTATATATAGCTCTCCCTATGTTCCGGGAGCGAGTGGACCGAGTCACACAACTTACATTTATTATTTCCAAGTGACTCTTACATGGTCCTGACAGCTTAAATCACACTTACTTTTATAAATTATGCTAATCCGGTTACAAATCACTAAATTAACTTATTCTAAACTCTAACTACAGTCTGTTGAAGACTTCGTAGCGAGGGCTCGTTTTTCGTAGTCCCGCCGCTACTTGTGCCCTAGTGCACAGATAGGGTCTTATCCTAATTCTCACTTCTTATATCTATGTGGAGGGTCAAAAGACACACAACACTGTCTCTCCACCTTGTATGCTTGGCGTTAATCACAGTCACAAACACACAACACTGTTTTCACACTTTGCACGCTCGGCGTTCGTTACAAATATAATAATATATAATCTTTTAAATCTTTTTTGAATAACTAGCAGTCGGAACTTGTTGATTAACATTTTCCACAGGTGATTTAGAACGCATATCACTTGTACTTGTATGCGACATGAGTAATTCAAATTCAGCAATACACAATTGAATACACAAAGATAATAAATAATACTTAATCGCAATCCAGCGTATGCGTCAATGGGCACGCCACGATTGCGGTGATAAGACCCCGCTTTGAGCAGTGGCTAGAGAGGCGCCACGGCGTCCTCACCTTCCGCCTGACGCAGGTCCTTACCGGACACGGCAGCTTCGGGAGGTTCCTGTGTCAGATAAGGCGGGAGGAAACGCCCAGGTGTCACCACTGTGTGGATCGCCCGGAGGACACGGTGGAGCATACGGTGGAGGTCTGCCCGGCTTGGGTAGAGCACCGCCGTGTCCTCGTGGAGGCGATCGGCGGCAGAGATCTCTCGCGTCCGGCCCTGATTCAGGCCATGGTATGAAGCGAGAGGGCATGGGCAGCCGTCACTTCTTTCTGCGAAGCAGTAATGCTCGCGAAGGAGGAGGTGGGACGGTTGAGGGAAAGGCAAATTTCGCACCCTCTCGCCCCTGGCCGCCGCAGGTGACGCCCTGGGCGTCGGGAATCCCGGGCGGATTTCCGGCCACCGTAGGCGCGGGCTTGCGGACGGTGAGCAATGGGTAGCTCACCGTTCAGTAAGGACCAGGCCCGGGTCGACGGCGCGTTGTATTCCACGCGCGCCTCAAAGAGATGTCGTCAGCACAAATGTAGGGGTCCACTAGGGCCGATGCCTGCCGGGGTCGCGGGAAGGTACTAAAGGGTCACCGAGGCCCCTGGCAACACAGGCAACAGGAAGGAACGGGTGGGTTTTAGTCAGTAAGAGTCTGACACACCCTCCCGCTCCGCCCAGAGCGGGAGAAGGTATATGATGATTTCCCAACCAAAAAAAAAAAGCGTATTCAAGGCCACAATCATAGGTAACGGGATAAATCAGCTGATGGATTGGATGGCGATAGATAACACGCCGAATCAAACAATGGGCATCGAGCGTCCGCTGGTCCGTTTCTCAAGGGTGCGTCCTTGAGAAACGGACCAGCGGACGCTCGATGCCCATTGTTTGATTCGATTCACTCACACACAAAATGCACTGGAAAGCGTAATAAACATTAATTACTAAGAAGATTAGATTGAGATTTATAAGAAATATAGCGGTTTAGATCTTTAGAAATATGTGTGATTCAGCTTTGGACTGGTAATTTGCGCATCACGTGGCTGTGAAACCAATGAGCTACACGGCTTGCGACTTATTAATGATTTTTGGGTTTATTTTAATGAAGAACAGCTATTTAGCTTGTGTAAAATACTGATGATGAAGATGAACCAGATGATGATGATGAACCATTAATTTATTTTTATTTGCGTCTAATCTGCGTGTTCAACGCACCTAGGAGGTTGGTTGCAATCATCCCTTTAGGTCGTTGACTTCACCCCTGAAATCATACCTGAAATCTGTTTTTTTTAATTTCAAATATAAATGTATTTTTTTTTATTTAGAAATATATATGTTTATTTGAGACTGGTTATCTCTTAGCTGCCACGGCTTATTTAATTGTTGAACTGTTTTTTTTTTTGTTATACTTTTACCGTCTACCTAGGACAAGTTATCCAGCTCGGTAGACACAACTTTGAAAAAGAAGCCGACAGGAGGATCCGATTGGGTTAGGCAGCGTTTGGAAAACTTCGTCAAGTCTTCTCGTCGCCTATCCCGCAGTGTTTGAAGACTAAGGTCTTCAACCAGTGCGTCCTGCCCGTTATGACATACAGTGCCGAAACGTGGACTGCCTTATTTGCTGCTCAATCTCGTGGTACTCATCTTTAGTGTATTGGTCGTTTTCTTTTTTTAATTTGAATGAAATTGGACGACAGTTTCTGGTAGAAGATGGAGTCTGATTTTTCTAATAAATAATGTTCTTCCTATCTTTCATTTCTGATAATTCCAGGGTCACAATTGTACATAATATTATGATAGAATCAGCGTAAATTGAATCATTCGAAAAGTTTTGCTTGTATATACTGTGACCTCCACTACCATCTAGGCCCCACTTATAATAGACTTCCAGAGTGTTATTATTGTCGTCAATGTTGGATAAAATTACTTCTGACTGTACGTGTAAAAGATCTTGTAACGGCACCACAGCTTCAATTTCAGTAACTCTTAAACTAAGCGGATAACACTTCAGTATTGCATCTGCCACTACATGGTAAGAGGGATACAAATCAGCACCTCTTTTCTTTGCACCTAGACGCATCGTCCCGTAATCGTTTTTATTTTATTTTATTTGTTAGGGATAAAAAACAGTTACATGCTAAGCTTAACTAAAGATTCTTAAATTAGCACAATACTTAGTAATACATAATCTAGTCCATATGTGTGTTACTACACATGTAACCCACACAATTGTCCACGAATTCACAAAAAAGAAGTTAAAAGAAAACAGATATACAGTGTGTGCATCATAAAAGAATGTTAAGAAAAAGAGAAGTCAAATAAATATATATATAGAAAGATTATTCTTAAGAATTTAGTAATTCGATTGCTCTCGCCTTGAAACAATGTTTGGAGAGAGCAAATATGTCGAGCTCCATAAAGTGAGTGTTGTACGCATCAACGAGATGACGAAGAGGCACGCGCACACCAGCATTAGTTCTGCACGAGTTTGTGTGGAATAGTCGAGGCACACGTACCCCACGAAGCATGACACATCTAGGTACTATATAACGTAGACTATTAGATAAAGGAATGCAATCGAATCTATTATTACATATACCATGTAGCATCATTACACCCAGAAGTAATCGTCTCGATTCCAAGCTAAGGACATTATAACATATTAGTAATTGTTCATAGGAGACTTTAGGGCGATGACATTTATAATTCATAGTACGTAGATACTTTTTCTGAACAATTTCTAGTCTATCCTTGTACTTATCATATAGAGGGTCCCAAATTTGAACAGCGTATTCTAATTGCGGTCGAATCAGGCATTTATATAACATTAAGAATGTAGAGGGTCGTACAAAGTCACTTGAAAATCTCATCACAAGTCCATACATCTGAAAGGCTTTTTTAACAATATTGTCAATATGAGCATCAAAATGTAGACGAGAGTCAAGAGTAACACCCAAATCGCGGACAGATTGAACTTCATTAAGATTCATATTATTTATTGAGTAATTAAAATTGATTCGATTTATATTTTTGGTAAAAGAAATTGTGAAACATTTTGGAAGACTAAGAAAGAGTTTATTTTTAAGGCAGTACTCATAAAATCTATCAAGGTCCTGTTGTAAATAATAGCAGTCACGAATATTTTTACAAGTGCTATAAATTTTCATATCGTCTGCGTACATCAAGAAATGAGAGTTAACAAAACAATATTTAATGTCATTAATGAACAATACAAAAAGAAAAGGTCCTAATACTGATCCCTGAGGAACCCCGGATTCGACAACTATAGAGTCAGATTCATGCCCACTAATGACAATCTTCTGAGTTCTATTGATAATATATGAAGCAAACCATCTGAGTAAATTTCCCCGTATACCATTAAAGGCAATTTTTTCCATAAGCAGGGTGTGATCCACCTTGTCAAAGGCCTTCTGAAAATCTGTGTAAACAGCGTCAACCTGTACCCGGCGGTCCATATTTTCAAAGAGATAGTTCACAAAAGTCATAAGGTTAGTGGTAGTAGAGCGACGTTTGACAAAACCATGTTGTTCGGGTATGATAAGATGACGAATATGAGGGTATAGCGCACTGTGCACAAGACGTTCAAAGACCTTCGACAAAGTGGAGAGAATAGAGATTGGCCGGTAATTCTCGACATTATTTTTATCGCCACTCTTGTACACTGGGGTGATAGAGGCTCGTTTCCAAATAGTAGGAAAGACCCCTTCCTTCAAACATTTATTAAAAATTATATATAATGCGGAAGACAAGTGATCAGATGTTCTTATGAAGAAGGAAGGTGGTATGCCATCCGGTCCAGCTCCTTTAGAAGAATCAAGTGACTTCAATGCTGTACGTATTGATTCCTTTGGCAAGTAAATGTCAGAGATACATGGAGAATTATCTTCGTAGCAATTAGACGGTTGCCATTGGCCTGGGTCAAATGTAGAGGATTCATATACCGAGCTAAAGTAAGATGAAAATAAATTGCATATTATCTTGGGATCATCAGAACAGGCATTTTTGTAATACATATTAGCAGGATACTTAGCTTTGCCTTTCTTAGAAGAGACATAGGACCAAAAATATTTAACAGATTTAGGAATACTGTCTTCAACTGATGTCATATATCTCTTATAACATTTAGCGATCTCATCATGGAACAATTTGCGATAATTTGAAAAATGCAAATAGTCAGAGTGATTACCGTAATTCTTCCACTTAATCCAAGCATGTTCTTTAGTTTTAAATATTTTTATTAGAGAGGGTGTGAACCAGATCGGGAATTTTGAGGTTTTAGTATAAGTTAAAGGAATATGTGACCTAATAACTCTATAAATAGTTTCATAAAAAAATTCGACAGCAATCTCGGAAGGATATTGAGAGAGTAACTCTTCCCAGTCTACATTGCTCAGATCTTGTTTAATGCAATCGTAGTTAGCTTTGTAAAACTTATACCTGCGAACCGGATGGCATTTCATCGGTTTGAAATGCACATCTAGGTGAGTTAATATAGAAAAAGGCGGATGGAGGCTATCGGGAGTCACTAGGATATTGCAAGGCACCATGTGAGGGACAGCGTTAGAGATTATCAAGTCCAGCACTCGACCTGAACTATTTTTTGTGTAGTTAAATTGTAAACCATTTATTATATTTATAAAATTAAGTAATATACGTCCCGTAGAGTCAGTGTGACGTGTAGTGGCATGGTTGCCTTGTTGCACCCAGTCAATCTCAGGTAAGTTATAGTCACCAAAGAAATGATATGAATTGCAATTGGAATTATTAGCTAAGCCTTGCAGCATGTCTAAGTATTGCTCATATACTTCTGCACTAGACGCTGGAGGTATATACACGACACCAAAGATATGACGTGTGTGCTGCTGGGTGGCGGGCGTCTGTACTAATACTTGTTCAATTTCAGAGTTAAATAATCGAGTTGGTAATATTGTCGCACGCAATTCACGAAGCACTGCAATCAGAACACCACCTCCATCTTTTTTCTTTGTCGCGACACGGTCACGGTCACATCTATAGACAACGTAGCGATCATCAATAAATTCACTATCACGGATATCAGGAATGAGCCAAGTTTCGGTCAGAACAATAACGTCATAAGAGTTACTCAATATGTTCATATAGAGCGATTGCAACTTTGTACGAGTACCTCTACAATTCTGATAGTAAAACGTAATATTATTAGTAGCCATTAATAACAGTAATATAATAAATCTGTATTATGTAGCGCTTACCTCCCAATAGACAATACTTAAACCCGATGTCCTCAATAATTATATGATAAGTTATAGATAAGCTAGAATTACAAATTAGTTTAATTTTGCAACAGTGAATCTTGTACTTCAAGGTAGTATTCAATATTGTACTTAGATGTGTGAATGGCACAATAAAATTAAATAGCATATAATACAGATAATCAAAAATTACAAGTAAGATTTTTTTTAATGTAAGTAATGACAACCAATGGCATAAGCTAGTGGGCAAGAGAATAAAATCGTATTTGAGACTGACATACCCAATAAATAAACTTATAAACCTATCAAATAAACATACAATAAAGGAATAAAGAAGATGCTTAATATAGTTATGCAAGCAAACCGTGTGAACATAGGTATTGCTATGAATCTGGGTTTTCGGTACACATTTTCGCACTGATGACAATCTTCTTAAGATCTTCTCTAGAACGTATAGCAATAGCTGACAATCCATCTCGCTCACGCACAAGCACCGTCCCATATTTGATCCAAACGTATTTAAAACCAATTTCATTGGCGATCTTCTTAGCTTCTCGAAATAATGTCTTATTGTTTAGGGTTAAATGCTCGTTGAAATAAACTTGTACCGGGGCACCAGAGACTCCTAGCTGATCAGACTTTAGGCACTTCTTTTGACGACAGGCGCTTAGAATGTTATCACGTATAATACGTGTTCTAAACTTTATTATAATATTCTTAGGTTTATTATCGTGTTGTTGCCCGCGTGGTACCCTGTGTATCGATACGATGTCATTATGAGACACAGGTAAGTTAATAGCGGAGCCTATGGAATCCAAGATGGCGAACAAATTTTCGTTACGCTTTTCTGGTAAATTACATATTTCAATGTTACATGAACGTGCCTGCTGCTCCATTGCATCAATCTTTGCCTCAAGTTTAGCCACAGCTTGTGCATTGACACCATTGGTCACGTCATTCAAGCGTTTAACATTCCCTTTATGTTCAACTTCCAGGCGATCCAGACGAGACTTCATCTCCTCAAAGCTCAGATTGAAAGATTGAATTGATTTTTCAATCTCAGAATATGACTTCTGGATACTGTGATTTTGTTTTTTCAATTCAGAGACTTCTGCAACTATTTTGTTGAGGACAACATCTTGATCATTTTTCCAAGACTGCAACATAATCTTCAAATCTTCAAATCTGTCATTCTCTGTGCAGTCGTCATCGCCTCTAAAGCGTTTCTTGCTCTGGCGCGTTGTGACGTTATCCATATTATCACCGGTATTCAAATTAGGAATAGATGTTGCAGAGGACAAATCAGGCTCTGAGCGAGTTTCAGGTAACATTAAGGTAGAATTCTGGGGTGGTGATCGCATCATGCGAGACATTGCTGCTCTGCGTAATTGTTACACAAGACGAGTAAAGTAAGCGGAGCTTCTAACAGTCGATATTGCTTGGTTATTTGACTCGTGCGGCCAGATGTTCAATTAGCCTTGCCCGCACATACGCCGCCTCCGACGCTCCGGCGACGCAGGTTCGAGCCCAGCGAAGTGCGAAACTTTTTACGTTTATTTAAATGAGTTTTTCAAATTTAATTTGATCACACACTCAAAGTAGGAGCCGACAAAAATGTTCTATCCTGCTCAAACTCCTCCCAGTGGGCGTAGACCTCAGGTAATAACACCAAAGGAGCAACAAGGAATCGAAATTAGCAAAATCAACCAATCATAGAACCACAAATCACAAGAACTTCAATAAACACAGCGCGATGCGACACACGTCCGTCCGCTTCTAGTGATGAACGATACTGACGACTTTTTGGTTAAATTAAGGTCCACTATGAGACCTAAAGCTTCTTCAGCACTATACTGCATAATATTTACAGAACACGATGATGAGTGAACCTGTTCCATTTTTTTTCAACCTTTTTGGAGTAGAATTTATTGCAAGTTTTACAACGTGAGCTGCCTTTCTTTTGCCAGATTTCACCAGACTCGTTTCAGTCGCTAAACAAAGCTTTTCAGGAGTAAAACGCGAGACAAGAGACTTAAGTTTTCTCTTTCTGCTGCGTTCAGAGCTGGCTTCAAACAACTTTTTTGGCCTACCTCGCTTTCTTTCCGAAGAAGTAAGTTGTTTTGAAGTTGTTGATTGTATCTCCGGGAGCTTAAATTCTTCACTGAGCCAATTGGCATGCTTAACTTTAAAACGTTCGAACAAATATTTACACTCACGCCATTTAGCTAAAAGCTTTGCTACAAACACATTAACGACATCTTTTAACTGTTTTATTAAAGTCTCAGACGGATCCACTATGCTTACCTGGTTCATTATGTATTGTAATAATCGTTCATTACACTTGGATGACGAAAAACTAAAAAAAGGTTCATCTCAATAAAAACAGTTCATTTCTACACAACTTCCTCTGCTGTGAAACGGGATCAATGCGACTACCTGGAAATAAAGGGCTCTATTTATCAAAGGGAGCAATATAGGGACGAGATCTTTGTTTGTTTTGAATCCTCACGAGTTGTAGTTTCTAAGAAATTATAAAATATAATGGAACTATGTGGAACATTTTTTAAATGTCTATAAACTAAAGTAAATCTTAAAGATTTCTGTATAAATTTAGTCTTCCACGTAAAGTTATATTACTGCTCGATTTATGAAAAAAATGACAACTAAACAATGGTAATTAGAGTACACACCTGACGCTTCAATTTCCATGTTAAAAACTCAAAAGTTTTTAAACACTGCGGCACAAAACAAACGTGTTTACTCCGTCAAACTTTCGGCCGAACTGACTCACGTTCGCCGTGCAAGAAAAAGGGCCACAAAGCGCGCTCACGTAGGCTTTTGTGTTACTTTAGTCCGTTTTTTTTTAATGATCCTATTGTTCGTTTATTGAAGAAGCTAAACAAAGTAGTTTTGTTAAGTTTCTAGACTTCACAACATTTTATTTTTGGCACCGTAAATCGTAAAACCGACCTTGTGTGCACCGCGTCGCATCCCAGCGGCTTCGCTTAGCATTATTTTTCTTTTTTTATTCTTTTTGCTCGGCTCCTAAAGGTAGCGTGATGTTAAATAGCCTATAGCCTTTCTCAAGAATTAGGCTATCAATTGCATTTTTTTTAATCCGACGGGTACTTCCAGAGATTAGCGCGTTCAACCAAACAAAACAAACATACTCTTCAGCTTTATTATTAGTATATACATAGATTAAAATGTACTTAATATCGGATTGCAGAAAATTACTTAAATGGTCACTGGTAGCTGGTAGCAGCTGGATGAGATTTGCTTAGATACGATTAGTGTCCGATTAGAGAAGCTCATTCCAGCAGTGAACTGCTGTAGGCTTATGATGGTGATAATGATGACTTAAAGGATCTAATACTGTATATTCCGTAATAAGCTTCGGGCCATCAGCGCTGGAGGTGGTACGGCATCGCGGTAATATAACTGGTAGATTGCATCCCAAAAGCGACTAATTCTTTCCAATAATGATCCATATAGTTTCACGTTCATTCCAAGCGACATGTGTGGAGACCTGTCTAGACCAACTGGCGGCCACGCAGGCAGCGGCGACCCTGGAGGCACGGGGTTCCTGTGCAACAATTATTTATTAAGCTAAACGAAATAAGCCAAATAGTTATTCCACCACCGAGAATAGTCGAGGTGAAGGTACTAACTTGCTCATATCTTTCTTATGTTTGGAGAAGCGTTTAAAAGCTCTCCAAAGTGCTTAAGGCACGGTATCCACCAAACCGAGGTGACATTTCGTAAACAACTATTTGATTGCCATTAGCATCTCCTTCAAAGAACTTGTGTGATGATTCAACCTGGGTAACGAACCCAGCTCATTATGGTTTGCAGCGACATATTAGATATGTGTACCAACATGCAAAAGGACGAAAAGATGTAGGTAGGTCGCAAAATTTGGCATCTAGTATTAGAAAAAGTTCGGTTATAAAACCCGATTTGTCAAATTAGCTCCCGTGATCCAGGAAACTGGATCCTGAACTGGATCCTGAAATCCGCACTTAATCGTCAACGTAAATTATGTAGTAACATAGTTAACGTTGATAACTAAGTGCGGATTTTACCAATAAAACTGAACGCGATCAGCACTGTCAACACCAACAATTTTGAAACTGACAGCTCTTGAACGCGGCTTACACGTGCTGAACACGTTCATTTTCATTGTTGAAATTCGCCCTTAATGCCTATCTTGTCTTAATAAAGTTGTGCCATATTTCTCGCATTATCGTTCTCATAATACGAGGACTAATGAAACTGAACGCGTTCAGCACTGTCAATACCAACAATTTTGACACTGACAGCTCTTGAACGCGGCTTACACGTACTGAACGCGTTCAATTTCATTGTTAAAATTCGCCCTTAATGCTTACCCAGTCTTAATAAAGCTGTGCCATATTTCTCGCATTATCGTTCTCATATTCTGATAGTTTCTATTTTCAAGACTTTCATTTTTACCATCCACGTTGTCCAGCCAAGCTTTCGACTGAGCACAGTGATCAGTGCTTTGCATGTTAGTGTATGGTATCAAGTCTTCGCTCAAAAAGGAATATTCGTACAAATAAACTTCCTTGTGGCCAGCCTCCACGTGCAGCTGCACAGCTCGCAGCATAGGAAAAGTAACTAGAACATCCGAAATAAAGTTGACGAATGCCAAAACGCTTTCGTCGTCAACTTGCTTCTTGCCAAAATAAAATATTTTAATTGTCTCGGCTACATCTTCTCTTTCCTTTTCAGACTGAAACTTTAGGTCCGCTGGCAAGAAATCAGAAAATTTCTCGTTCATCATATGCTTCCAAATATCAAAGTGACCAATACGCAACATACCTTCCATACTGGTAAAACCATACAACATCGGCAACTTTTTATATTTGCCTTTCTGAAGTATCGTATAAGGTGATTCTGTTAGGAATGCTTCGTGTCCTGTATTCCTCTCCACACACGGTGAAAATAAGAAGGTAAAATCCGTTCTATTGAATAGTAATACTGAAGTCAACAATTTCATTGGTGTTGTCTTGTAGAAATCTTCTAGCGCATTAATATCGTGGACGTTAGTAAAATTCAGTTTCAAGGCATAATATTTGGCAATCATCACAGGATCCCTCTGAACTGCAAATGCGGCAAGGTTTCCACCACTTTCTGGTATGACTCGATGGAACAATCCTTCGGCTGACTTCGAGAGCATTATTAGGTCTACTGATGCAGATCCCGAACTGCCACCTGCAAGAGTGACGTCATTAGGGTTACCGCCGAAGCGGGCGATATTCTTTTGTACCCAGCGCAGCAGCTCCCCCTGGTCCTTCATGCCAGCATTGCCTGGTATGTCCTCGGTACCGAGACAAAGGAACCCGTGAACTCCGAGACGGTAGTTAAACGTAACCATGATGAAATCTTTCCTTTTCATTAACTGTGTTCCTATATTTCTATTACCGTAACCTATTAAAAAGCCTCCTCCGTGAACATACACCAGGACGGATAGGTTTTCCTCGGGTGTTTTTGGTACAAATATATTAGCAATTAGACAATTTTCATCCATCAGCATCGTTGATCGTTCTGGCAAGAACTGTTTGATAACTTTACCGTTTTGTGGACATACGAAGTTCATTTCGGTGGCATCAAATGGTTCCGACCATATTGGTGGCGGAAGAGGTGCCTGGAAAGCAAAATTAATATTTGAAGTTTTTTGTGATTCATAGATGGAGGTAGATTATAACTTGGACTTTTAGTGACCGTATAGTTATACCAATTTAATTTAATTTAAGTGTAAAATAAATGAATAGTAAGTCTGACAGCTTACAGTACAGTCAGTTTTCTTCAGTAAATTATAGTAAGTACAGTTTACCCAGGATAAGAGTATACAGGCTCGTACAGACTGGCGACAATATCCATGAAGTTCTCATAGAAATTGTGCTACTAGTGTCGCGTCGCGCCTGTTTACCCTTAAGGCACACACACTTTTTTTTTTTGTCGTGAAAAACTACCATTGATTCGCCATGTGTTGGCACGGTCGTCAGTGTTATATGGATCACTATGAAAGCTTGTTGACAGACATGGCGGTACTATGGCACCGCGTAAGAGATCTAATCCTATTATGAAACAAGTCGAACTTATGGTAAAACCGATAAACACGAATCTGTTATCATATCATACTAAACCTTGCTCCGTGTACTATACTTACTTAAATTTTAAAACTTTATTCTAAAACTCAGAGTAAAGATACCAAACATAGACCGCGAAAAATGTATCGTTATTCTGAAGGTAACCTAACTGCTTCTAAGTTTACTCATATAAGGGGTTGAGGATTGTGCGGCTTGACGGCAGATGAAGATGTGGAAAAAGGCTGCCTGCTTCCTCGGCATAGTACTTAGAATAATAACGCTAGTCTACAACCAATATGCAACTGAGGGGCTTTTGGTATTTTTATATTAATTAATATGTACAGTAACAGTCAGAAGTCGACTAGCAATCTCACAAAACTATGGAATATCAATATTAGTTGTACTTATGACCTTCTTTTATATGAACGTTTGACAACACTACACATTGGCATCTTGTTGCCCGCTTATGATTGTTATTACAAATTTCAATAAGTTTTGTAAGCGTTACGGTGGCCAAAGTGGTTAGAACTGTGCCTCGCATGGCAAACGTTCGGGTTCGAGTCTCACATCAAATATGGAAAATGTTTTTTAAGTATTACATGTGAAATAAGAATGCCGAGTTGCTAACAAATATGTTTATTCCACAACTAAATGAAGATTCTTTCATTTTACAATTATTTTCAATCTTAGCGTCGTTATTAAAATATGAGGGTACATTTGAAACAAAGTGTTCACTTTGTTTCAAATCTACCCTCATATGTTAACTACTTTACTAGTTCACATAAATTATTCCACTGTTCGCTGTTGTTGGTTAGTAAACATAGTTTCGAGCGTTTGTGTTATCTTGTTGTTGCTATTTTAGTATTCTTCTGAATTCAATATGCAGGCTAATATTAGTATTGAAGCCAAGGCAAATATTGTGGCCCAATATTCTAATGGCCTTAATATATCTCAAATATCGCCATAACCGGCTTATGCGTAAGTTTTTATTTTTATTTTATGTGATGATACCTACAAAATATAATGGTAGATTAATCGCTTGTTGCAAGATTTTTTTTTTTTAGAGAGAGACTGTTAGGCTTTGTGTGAAGAGATTTGAGGCAGAAGGTAGCCTGACGAGTCGTGAGAGGAGCAGAAGACCACCTCTTATTAGCCAGCCTCAGCGACGTTATATGGTAGCTGAATATGAGACGAATGGTTTCATCCCAACAAGGCGTTTTGTCGATGAGTTCGGCACATCAGTGCGCACCGTTCGCCGCATACTCCATGCCGAAGGTCTTCATCACCGAACGCCAGATAAAAAACCGTTTTTAACGCTACGGCATAAAGAGGAGAGGTTAAGTTTTGCCCGGGAATATTTGGACTTTGATTGGGAGACGACAATATTCACCGACGAAAAATCTTTTAAATCGTGCCAAAAAGGAAGGCTGCATTTGTGGCGTAAAAATAACACGCGTTGGTCTGAAGGCAATGTCAGACCAAATACGGAGTCAGGCAGAATCAGTGTGAATATGTGGGGGTGGATAAGTGCTCAAGGGCCCGATGAATTAAGTTCTATATCGACGCGAGCCAACAGTGTCAACTATGTGGAAGTGTTGAACGATGTAATGTTGCCTACGGTGCGTAATATCTACCCCGCAGAAGACTTTAACGAGATAAGTTTTGTGCAAGACAATTGTCCTAAACAGGTAGGGTAATTTTGTGTCAGGGGACATAGTGGCTAGTATTTATATTATTGTAATATTGAGGTTAAGTTTCAATCCTCTTTTCATTGAGAAAATGAATAATTAAGCTATAACCTCGTAAATGATATCAGAATTTTCATAATATTTTTATGTAACCTAAAATCTGTTTTTTAACATTCAATACTATAATAATAACATAAGTGTAAGTGTAACAAATCGGCGAGTGCAGCCTCGTTACCGATCTAGCTAATGTTAAGTTATGTTTACTTGTCTAAATTTTGCATTACTATGAAAAAAATAATCAGACTGCGATAAAAAAAACAAATTACTGATATTGTCATCCTTGTCTAGCATTGACCACATCTATAACTACTCGTAGCGATGCTACTCGACATGTTAATTTGTTAGCGTTGGAACATCACTCACAATGACTCACAAGGATAAATATGCGTGTGAGTATAGGCGCCGCAGCCCGTATAGTATAGCGCAGGCGATAATGGTCATTGCGGTGTAAGTGGACTTCTGGACGTTGACTGTACATACTAAATATCAGCTCATAAATAAAAATTCCGTACTACGTAATACTTTTGAGATATTCTTTCCAACTTATTTTTTTTAGATTTCACCAAGATATTTTAATAATGGAACAGAGATATTAAGTCCGATGGGACCCTGCAATGATGGAGGATTATTGTAGGTTCTTAATAAGGGAAAGTATTACAGAATGCAAGAAAAAATGCCCATTTGCAAAAAAGAAATCTACAAAACAGATATAACAGTTACATACATGTACATATAATTACCTTGAAAATAAACATCTTATATAAAATCAAACATTCGTTGTTATTTTAAACTATATTGTTATAAAAGCCAATAGAGCATTTTGCATACCTTTTTTGAAAAACCTTCATTTTGATGTAACTCAAATTGAATTTGATTTTTTTTACTTTCAATTTCAAACTTTGGAACCTTCAAAGATAACAGTGCACCTATAGCCATGTCAGTTGCGTTTTTTTTCACTTTTTATTTGTAGAGTAGTGTAATTATATAACATAATTATGTGCAAGAGGAATAACAATAATAATTAATTAAAGCACCTTGTACTTGTGAACACCCGTAGGACCTGTGGCGTAGGGTATGTTATAGAAGGCATATAGATCCTCGCTGGGGTGCTTGCGCCCGCGAACCAATCCTTGAAAAGTTTGTACTTCTAGCCATTCTTCATCAGCTAAAACAGCCGTCACGTACAAAAGAATCACACACGACCGTAACTTCATAGTTTCAGTTATAGACTAGGTCACAAAATAACAGTTGGATGTTGTACAAGTTATTGTATACATTCAATTGTGATCTTGTCTTTAATACCTATATTATTTTAATAATATTATCTAACACGATAATTTCTATCTCTAAGCGTGAATACAAACTGGTGCATTCACATGTAAGGTGAGCTCTACCCATTGGTCTAAACGCTTGCTTGTATTCTGATCGACGGTTATTGTTGCGTTTTAAAAGACACCTCATCAGTACCTTTTTTTTTCTCGGTGGGAAATTATCAAATAACTTCATCCGCTCTGGGCGGAGCGGGAGGGTGTGTCAGACTCTTACTGACTAAAACCCACCCGTGTTCCTTCCGTTGTCTGTGTTGCCAGGGGCCTCGGTATCCCTTTCGGAATTTCCCGCGACCCCGGTAGGCATCGGCCATAGTGGACCCCTACACTTATGCTGACATCTCCTTGAGGCGCGCGTGGAACACAACGCGCCGTCCACCCGGGCCTGGTCCTTATCGGACGGCGAGCTACCCATTGCTCACCGTCCGCAAGTCCGCGCCTACGGTGGCCGGAAATCCATCAGTACCTACTTATATAGGTACATACAAGATGGATTTTTAAGACGGGCTAGTAAGGGCAGATACCATAACCGTTGCAGCTACACATTACAGGCTGATTATGATGATGATGAGTATTTACCTACCTATCTTAGATAACATTAGACCTAATTAAATTTAAATGTGTCAACATCTGTGTTCGGACAAACGAGTACTTATCCGTTTCATCACTAATAATAATCGGTAAGTACCTACTTATGTGTGTAAAGAGCCTCGACGAGAAATGACGTACTACAGTACAACAGTAAATAAGAGCTGTAAAAAGTCTAAATTATACCCAAGGCCGAAACGATCTGCTAACTGCGGGAATTCCCGAGAATGCGCGAGAATTCCCCGGAAGACGCGTGACTTGTTTTTAGTTTGTATGTTACACAATTAGCATAAAGTTCATTATGCTTTGATCCAATTTCGTGACAAAAATTCGCTTCCATTCCGTTCCGCGCCAATGTAAATTGAGCCTTAGCGTGCGTACTCGCCGAGCCGGTATGACGAAGCCGTCACCTCAAGCTTGTAGTAGTGTACCTGTCATATACATAGGTCGTACTTGCAAATTCGAGTACCTGGCCTTCTAAGTATTCGGCGGCGGAGATCTCTCGCAGCTGGCCCTGGTCCAGCCCATGGTACGGAACGAGAGGGCATGAGAAGCCGTCACCTCCTTTTGCGAAGCAGTAATGCTTGCGAAGTAAAAAAAAACTTCGCACCCTCACGCCCCTAGCCGCCCCCAATAACAGGTGAACCAGCATTCTCAAATACAGTGACAACCTAAGGTAAGAACGAAATTAAACAAAACTTATAAAAATAAAAATTATGTGATTTCAAACTATCTAAACAGAAGTACAATATGACACAAGAAATACGGTTGCAAGAAATACCTACCTACTAACACTACAAATCTTTAGATTATGTGGGTTGCGTGCTTTGCGTGCTTTGGGACCTTAAAATTTGGGATTTAAAAATATTTACGGAGTCATGATAAATGTCAACATGTGGAGTGGATTTTATATAAGAATTCGTCTATCGGCTGAGCCTATTGAGAGGTGAGTTTACTCCTATATTTGTTTTGATGCTTTAGTGCAGAATAAGTGGGTAATGGGATATCTGGGTAAATTATAGGGGACTTTTAGTTCAATTTGTTCAGTTAATTTATCACAGTCCAATTTATTGTTAACTAATTTGAAAAAGAACATGAGATCTTGTACCAGTCGATGGTTGCGCAGAGTAATCATTTGGTAACATTGAGTACGTTGTTCGTATGGACACCGGGGAGTGAGACCAGGTGTTTTGTGAAGGCCCTTTGGATACTTTCTACTCTTTGGGAGTGTACTGCATAGTGCGGGCTCCACACCACGCTGGCAAATTCAAGGTGGCTCCGAACTAAGGCGTTATAAAGCACAATTTTTGTTCTCACGAGCTTAAACCCTTTAGTGCTTCTCTTAAGAAGTCCTGGTAGCCGTGCCGATTTCGTAACAATATTATCAATATGGCTTCTGAAGTTGACTTTACTGTCCATGATGATGCCAAGACCACGAACCTCATTCAGTTTCCAATACTGCTCCTTTTACATTATATGAGAGTATATGGCTACATTTTTGTACATTAAGTTTCATGTGATTAAGGCTGCACCAATACTCAATTCTGTCCAAATCCTCCTGAATTAAGGTAGTATTTTCATTTGAAGTTATAGTCTTATAAATTTTAAGATCGTCGGCAAACATTAGATATTTACAGTGATAAATTTGGACATTAATATCGTTAATGAATAGTAAAAACAGAACCGGTGCAAGGTGAGAACCCTGAGGAACTCCTGAGTAGGCATAGTACGGGTAAGATTCGTAACCATTGATAACAAGAATTTGCGATCTATGGAATAAATAAGATGAGAACCAGTTTAAAAGTGAGCCATGCACACCATTATATTCCAACTTGGACAGCAACAGAGAATGGTCAACTTTGTCAAACGCACTGCTGAAGTCCGTGTACACGGCATCTACTTGTAGTGCTTTGTCAAGAGCTAGGGTCACATCAGACACAAACTCGACGAGATTTGTTTCTACGCTGCGTCCAGCTTTGAAGCCATGCTGACTTGGTGAAATAATTCTATCAATGTGGCGAGTAATGATTGGACAGACAAAAGACTCAAGAAAGAAGATTGGAAAGAAAAACAGGATAACATTGAAAAAGGGCGGTAATTTTTAACATTGGCAGGATCCCTTTTTTAAAACCGGGACAATTCTTGCGGTTTTCCATACATCAGGGAAGATTCCTTCAGCAAAAGAAGAATTAAAAATAATCCGCAGCGGTAAGGCAAGTTCATAGCAGCAGCGTTTTATAAACAAAGGTAGTATATATAGAATCAGGTCCCGCACCTTTGGAGGCATCTATGAGTTTGAGCTTGTTAATAATTTGTTTTTCAGTAAACTTAATAGTACTTATGACAGAGTCAATACCTGAAAATCCATTGGAAGCTTTGCAAGTACCGGTAGGGTTTTGGCTAAAAACAGATACAAATTGATCGGCGAAAAGATTAGCAATTTCTGGACCACTGCTAGCCACCTTATCATTCATAAACTTGTCAGCAGGGATGCAAAATTCCCCACGACGCTTGTCTTTTATGAATAGCCAGAAAGCTTTAGGGTTTTTGGGAATATCATTTTCAATTTTACATTTATATGAATTATTTTTTAGTTATTTATTAAAGTAGTGTATTGATGACGAAAAACTCTTTCTTTGAATTAATTAAAATGGTAGAGTTTATTCCAAATTGGACCTTAGTTTAGTGAATAAGTATGTAAGTCCTACAATCAACCTATTACAACGTATGTCCATTTTATTTTTATTTGGTGATGAGGTTAACGTCAGAATTTAAATCTAAAATAAAATATATATATACATAAACAAAAAAAATATATATATATTCAAAAATTATACAGGGTGATTGGAAGATGGGTGCAAAGCTTTAAGGCGAAGATAGTACAGACAATTTAGAACCATTTAAGCCATGGTTGTCTTAGACGAAGTCTTACCAAATATTTTTAACCAAATTTTTAAGTTTTTTTTCGGAAATTCTCAAAATTTAATGTAAACTGCATAATTATGGCCAAACTGAATGATAAATGAATTCATTTTTTATGTATTTAATTAAAGTAATGTGTAAGCAATCAAGCAAAACATGTTTTAGGCTTCTGTGTCATTAGACATTTTTTTTACAGACATTTAAAGCCCAGAAAAAATAAAAAATTTGTACAATACGTCTTTTAAACCTTATTAAAAAAAAAACGGAGGGTGCTTTTTTTGTTCAAACCTTTTTGAAGACATGCTTGATAATCGCTCTTTCTTTTGAGGTATCATTTATGCGGATATCTTACAAATTATTGAAATTAGGGCCTACAAACCAATTTGAGGGAGAATTTTTTTATTTTAGGCAGACTAATTAAAACAACATTTGAATTAAAATTATTTATATTTCATGTTCAAAATGACGGCCGTGATTCCTAATACAAGCACGGCCCCGTCTTCTAACTTCTGTAGTCGTTATTTTCAACATCATCTCCTGCTTCATTGTCTCAAACGCTGAATTTATTCTTTGTATCAATTCTTCTCTAGTGTTTATTTCTATGTTGTTATACACCAGTTCCTTGGCCCGGCCCCACACGAAAAAGTCCAACGGGGTCAGATCTGGGGAGCGAGCGGGCCAAGGGATGGGTCCATCCCTGCCGATCCAGCTATCAGGAAAGCAATTGTTGAGGTGTTCCCTTACATTTAAAGTCCAATGCGCTGGACAGCCGTCTTGCTGAAAGATGACTGTTCGGTCTCTTTCGAAGATCGGGACACCTGATTCCTCTACCAGCAGTGGTAAATCAATTTGCAGAAATTGCAAATAATTTTCGCCATTCAATAGATCAGGCAAAAAGTGGGGCCCAATCAATGTTCTGCCAATTATTCCAGCCCATACATTCACAGAGAATTTCATCTGAAATGACACCTGCTTCTTAAAATGTGGATTGTTGTCTGCGTCGGCCCATTCATGGATGTTGTGAAAGTTTGTAATACCTTCCCTTGAAAATTTACTTTCATCCGTCCACAAGATTGATTTCAGAAACCACGCATCTTCGATGTCTCTGTTGAGGAGGAAACGGCAGAACTGAATTCTTCTTTGAGGATCTTGCTCTACTAGACCTTGCACACTCCTGCCATGGAACGGATACTTATCATTTTGGTGCATTGTATGCCACACCTTCCATTGAGAAATGTTTAAATTTCGAGCTACTGCTCTAGTACTGGTAGTAGGATCCGCTTGAAATGCTGCTAAAATGTCTTCGTCGACGGCAGTTTCGTGTCTGCCGGGTTGACTCCAGGTTCCACGCGGTGAAACCCATCTTGGGCAAGACGACGAAACGTGTTGTAAAACACTCGGACATTCGATATCCTGCGATTCGGATAGCGCTCTTGATACATCCGTCGCGCCAAAGATCCATTGCCGTCTGCTCTACCGTACATAAATACGATATCCGCATATTCTTGATTGGAAAAAGTAGCCATAGTCACTTAACAATTAAGAAAAACGGCGTAGGAGCGCAGTAAATGTCAACTCAACACAATTAAGTCAAAAATCAACACGTGCAGGAGCGCGAGGCTTCGACTGGACACGGTGAAACAAAAAAGTTCAAAACTAACGCAAGCAACACGTGCAGGAACGCAAAGGGCTATAACTGAACACGGTAAATTGTGAATCAACACGACAACGTCCACTCACTAGGGCAGTAGTTTGACTAATAAGTAAAAGATGTAACGGCTTCATCACAGACCGACTGACCCTGACTAAAGAAAAACGACTTTGTTGCCTCAGTAACTAAGACCATTTTGCTGTAAAAACCAACTCTTATCGCTTTTTGCTATTCATTGGGCGTTCTACCTGGAAATGCCGTCGCACCACGCTCGGTGGCCATTGTTTAGAGAATCCCCTCAATGGGTTCCCCTCAATTGGTTCCTGCATGTGCCAAAAATTCTTAGAATTGAATAATGTTATCATTTCGAGCACATAAAGTATTCTTTTAAGCAAAAATTTTGTGTTTTGTTAGACTGCCGAAAATTTAAAATTTCTCCCTCGAATTGGTTTGTGGGTCCTAATTTCAATAATTTGTAAGATATCCGCATAAATGATACCTCAAAAGAAAGAGCGATTATCAAGCATGTCTTCAAAAAGGTTTGAACAAAAAAAGCACCCTCCGTTTTTTTTTTAAATAAGGTTTAAAAGACGTATTGTACAAAGTTTTTATTTTTTCTGAGCTTTAAATATCTGTAAAAAAAATGTCTAATGACACAGAAGCCTAAAACATGTTTTACTTGGTTGCTTACACATTACTTTAATTAAATAAATAAAAAAATAATTCATTTATCATTCAATTTGGCCATAATTATGCAGTTTATATTAAATTTTGAGAATTTCCGAAAAGAAACTTAAAAATTTGGTTAAAAAAATTTGGTAAGACTTCGTCTAAGACAACCATGGCTTAAATGGTTCTAAATTGTCTATACTATCTTCACCTTAAAGCTTTGCACCCATCTTCCAATCACCCTGTATATATATATATTCAAAATATAAGGTACAGCGTTAAATAACAGTTTAAATCTATGTCAAGTTCACCCATGATTTGTGCCTGAACTAGGAAATCCTGTGTTTCAGGCGATTTGGTTATTATTGTTATTATTGGTACATAAATGTAAAATGGTGTCTAAAAATTATAGTATCTTAACCTAACTAAATAAAAAAAGAAATAACAATAATACAAACAATATTTTACTTTAGCACTAGTAATAACTTCTCTGTATCGTCATAGGACATAGTTTGAAGAGTTTCCTTAAGGATTTTCTTGCAGTTCCTATGATTTACGGAGTAGATGTTTCCTTTTTCATTTAGCCTGTTATAGAGTAATGGACCGAGGTAAATATAAAATTTGGCTGTGAAAGCATGTTTTGTACTTTTTTGAGGGCAAACTATATCTTTCCGTCTCTTTTTAGTAAATTCAGTGCTGTATGGAAGTGCTGCGTGTTGTTTTAGTACCGTGCTCATTATAAATAACTGTCGAACTGTTAGTACTTCACAAGATTTATACAGTAGGTTAGTGGGGAATAGGAAAGGTCGGCAAGTAGCCACCTTGAGAATAGCTCTTTGAGCTCTTTCAATGGGCAATAACAAAGTTTTACTTGCCCCACCCCATGAAGTAATGCAATAAGTCAAAATTGACTGACAAAGAGCAAAGTACATTTGCCTAATTATTTTTGGATTTGCAATAAATCGTAGCTTTTTGAATACGTATATCAGCTTACGAATTCTATTATTTAGAGCTTCCATGTGTTGTTTAAAGGATAGGGTATCATCTATTATTATACCCAGGTATTTTATTGTATCTGTCTTTTTAATATTGGGACACTTACACTGGCTATTTGCAGAGACTGGGCAACAGTGAGCATGCAACGCTGAAGGGTTCTTCGATATTTGCTTGCGCATCGAAAACTGAATGTATTGTGTCTACTCTGCATTTAGAGTTAGTGAGTTATTTTGAAGCCATTTATTTACAATATTGAATCCGTGTTGCGCAAGATTGTAGACTTCTATTTCTGAGTCAGCTGAAAAAAGTAGAGCAGTGTCGTCAGCGTACGTTATGATAGTGCCATGCTCTAGCTTTAGATTGCAAAGGTCATTTATGTTGATCAAAAACAGAGTGGGTCCTAAAATACTTCCTTGAGGAATACCGAAAAATGTGTTTTTTTGAACAGCGCTGAGAACATTGCCAATCTTTACGCACTGGGAACGATCTTCTAAATAACTTTGAACATTTTTAGCTGGGTGCCTCTTACACCAATGATCTCAAGCTTGCGCAACAGAATTGGAATGGAAACTGTGTCAAAAGCTTTGGCGAGGTCCAGGAAAATTCCTACTGTGTGGTTCCCCTTGTCAAGTTCTTTCGCTAGATAGTCAGTCTGTTGGTGTACCGCATCGGCAGTTGAAACTTTAGGCCTAAATCCAAACTGCCGTTCAGACAGAATTGATTTATCTTCCAAATATTTCAACAACCTTTTGTTTATATTTTTTTCCAATATTTTTGACGTAGAAGGCAGTAAATAAATAGGTCTATGATTTGTCACTTGCTCTTTGCTGCCTCATTTATAGACAGGGACAATTATAGATTTTTTGAGACACTCAGGAAAATGACCTGAAGATAAACAAATGCGGAAAATGTAAGTCAGTGGTCGTACCAAAATGTCCTTGAATTTTTTGATAATTTTATTCGATATGTTATCCCAGCCAACTGCACAGTCTTCTTTCAAGGTCATAATTATACTTTCTACCTCAGTTTCGTCAGTATCTAGCAGCGTCAAGGATTTTAAAGCAGTGGTGTATGTTAAAGGAGTTCTCTTTGGGTTTTGAGATTGACCCAGATTTTTTTCTGCGAGACACTTTCCAACATTAATAAAGAAATTATTTGCTATGTTAGCAGATTCCAGCGGTGACGAGTGTGCTTGTAAAAATAAATAATGTAAAAATAAATAATGTAAGAGCAATTTTTAGAAAATTTACTGTACGTTATTGATTTTGTTTCACTTTGGCTCAATACAATAAAAAGTAACACCAAGTCTGTCGTTACGATAACCCATACATTGCTCGTTCTCATAAAATGTACCATACCTCACATCTCCATCACAAACATGAGTTGAAATGTCATGAAATGCTAGTAGGTTGCATCTGCTCGAAGTTAGCATACTTTTGTGCTAGTGCTACAACATAGCATGTGTAATGTGTATTCCAGGCTTTCCTGTAACGTACAGTAACGTACTGACAATTGGTTCATGTTTCGTATGTGAAGTCTCATGAAATGTTACGTTTACATACCGTTTGATGCAAGCCGCTATAAAAGTACCATTTATGTTTTAAAACAGTTTTACTATCAGTTCCAGTATTCCACACACTGATGCTTTTTGGGAATACTTAGACATTCCAAATTTCACTATCTTCGGAAATGGTAGGATTGTTTTCTAGAATAAGAGGTACCTATTATCGTAACTTAATTCAATTTGATAGAAACATAGAAACACCAATTTGTAATATAGTGGTTCATCTTTTTTTTTTTGTGTGGGAAATTATCAAATAACTTCTCCCGTTCTGGGCGGAGCGGGAGGGTGTGTCAGACTCTTACTGACTAAAACCCACCCGTGTTCCTTCCGTTGTCTGTGTTGCCAGGGGCCTCGGTAACCCTTTCGAACTTTCCCGCGACCCGGCAGGTATCGGCCATACTGGACCCCAACACTTGTGCTGACGTCATCTAGTTGAGGCGCGCGTGGAACACAACGCGCCGTCGACCTGGAATAGTTGTTCATCTGCCCCGTTAGTCTCGTGGTTGCATGCGACTGCTGAGCTTGGGGTCCTAGGTTCAATTCCCAGGCTGGGCTTGGGCTGCGAAATGTTATTAGACATTAGGATTTTTCAATAACAGCCCGGAGTTTGGAAGTTGGCGGTGTGATACCTCCGTGCCTCGGAAAGCACGTTAAGCCGTTGGTCCTGTGCTTGATCTCTCTCTGGTCGTGTCGGATTGCCATCCCATCAGATTATGAGAGTGAGGGAAGAGATAGTTTACCTGTATCTGCGCATACACTTTGCCCTATAATATCTCCCGCGTCGATGGCTCGTCTCCGCTGAGATTAGTAGACATGGGTGAAATTCGTAGGAGGTTCCATGAACCAGACCGAATTTCGTTTAAAAAAGTAAGTAGGTAAATAAGTTTTTTTCTATTCTAGCCTGAATTTAGGCTGAAATAAAAATAAAAAACTCATTTCCTAGCATTTATTCATAGTTATGGACCAGGGATGTTATGAATGCAGATTTTTTAACATCCGCGGACGCGGATGAAATGCAGCTCTGTTTCATTGTATGTTGATTATAATTCAATTCACGGCAATTACATAACATACACACTTAATCAGCCTATAATGTTCCCACAGCTGGGACTCAGGCCTCCTTTCTGTGAGAGGGAGTGGGCCGTAATCCACCACGCGGGCCCAGTGGGGTGGGTAGATGTCACATGTCTTCGATTTTTTTGTTCTAGGACATGTCGGTTTCCTCACGATGTTTTCCTTCACCGTTTTGAGAGCAGTGGTGATGAAAATATAATTTACACAAAGTATACCGCCTGTCTGAGTTCGAACCTACAACTACAACCTACAACTCGTAAGTCGCGGCCATTACCACTGGGCCACCACTGCTCTTATTTACTCACGGCAATTATAATACAATAATTACTAAATTATAATCGTTTAAAAATCACTATAGCTCTCGTAATTACATATATGTGTTCGATGGAGCAGTGGTGGCCCAGTGGTAACAGTGGTAATGGCGCGGCCGTAATCCAGTCGCGACTGGATTACGGCCGCGTGGTGGATTACGGCCCACTATCTCTCGCCGAGGGAAGGCCGGTGTCCCAGCAGTGGGAACATTATAGGCTGATTATGTATGTTTGATAAATATAAGATTATTTATATTTATTTATATTGATGATTAATTTCCACTTTGCCCGATGTTTTTACTTATATTCACCCTTTTTTTTATTTATATTCACCCACATCTGCATCCGCAGGAGCTCCGCATTGATTAATTCGGATACGGATGCGGATTCGATGGTCTAAATAAATGCGGGAAGTCTGCATTTGCGGATACGTATGCGAATATCCGCTACATCCCTGTTATTGACACCCTCGTTCACTCGACTCTTTCAGTGGACCGGAAGGCTGATGACGATGTAATGTTATGACTTGAATTAGATTTAGTTAGGTATTTTATCTAATTAAATTAGTCAAAACACACATAATTCACATGGAACTCCATTTTACTATTGTCCTTTTAGTAAGAAGGAATGGCTGGAATGGCTTGTGGCTAAGTAATAACAGCCACACGGGTCGATCGATCAGGTTAAACTACGCTTGCCGCGGTTGGTCCATGACCATCTTTACATACCAGACCCCTCCGTGCCTCGGAAAGCAGAAATTGCAGAGTTATTTTCAAAACAAATAGCGTAGTCATCTCAATTATGTATCTCTTTTCCTTGAATTTGTATGTATATATATGTATAATGTAGGTATATATTGTAGTAAATATGTATGTATTTGTATTTTATGCTTGTAACCTATTTATGTATTTCTGTACTTATTCTATTTATAATCTATTATGTTATCTTTAATATTTTTCGTTATTTTTATTTCCTCTCAGAGCACCTGCCATCTTATCTCTTCACCACCCTTGGTTGACTGGTAGAGAATGCCTAAGGCATTAAGTCCGCCTTTGTACTTAATTGTGTGCGAGAAGTTTAAATAAATAAATAATAAATAAAGCACGTTAAGCCGTTGGTCCCGGCTGTCATTTGTAGATCTTTGACAGTCGTTACGGGTCGTCAGAAGCTCAAAAGTCTGACAAGCAGTCTTATCAAGGGGTATCGTGTTACCCAGTAACTGGGTTGTGGAGGTCAGATACGCAGTCGCTCCATGTAAAATACTGGTATTCAGCTGTATCCGGTAAGACTGGAAGCCGAGCCTAACATAGTTGGGAAAAGGCTAGGCAGATGATGAGTAAGAAGGAATGACAGGATCTAATTACCTAACGAAATTAAAACATAGTTTTTTAGTAAGTACCTATCTAATTAGTAATATTTAATCATTTATATTTTTATTAATCTTATTCGAACTAACTTCATTAAAATATCTGATAGGCAATGTTCGATTTCGAAAACCGTATAATATCTTCTGCGTCGTTCCTATATTTGCTATCAATCTTTGGTCTGGCACTAGTGGCGGTACCGCATCCCGATAGTATCTCTGGTAGATGTCATCCCAGAAGCGAGTGCGTTCTTCCAAGAGCACTCCTTGTAGTTCCAGCTTTACTCCAAGGTTCATGTGTGGTGACCTGTCCGTACCTGCTGGCGGCCATGTTGGCAGCGACGAACCTTCAGGTACGGGCTTCCTTTACAACATCAGTAAATCGAACTTAGAAACCAATGAGGGCAAAAAAAAAAAACAATTAACGGAAGACAAGAGGAAGGAAAATATATAGCTACTTGCATAATCAGCCTATAATGTTCCCACTGCTAGGACACAGGCCTCCTCTGCGTGAGAGGGAGTGGGCCGGAATCCACCACGCAGGTCCAGTGCGGGTTGCTAGATGTCACATGTCTTCGAATTTTTGGTTGTACGACATGCCATTTTCCTCACGATGTTTTCCTTAACCGTTTTGAGAATAGCTACTTACCCAGTCTTTATAAAGTTGTGCCATATTTCTCGTATTACATGTCTCATCTTCTGATATTTTCCAGATGCAAGACTCTCTCTTTTATCGTCCAAGTTATCCAGCCAAGCCGTCGACTGAGCGCAGTGGTCTGCTCCTCGTATGTTAGGCTGTTGCTCTGAGTCTTTGGTTAAAAAAGAATATTCATACAAATAAACTTGGTTGTTGCCACCCTCCACGTATAGCTGCATAGCCCGGAGCATAGGATAGGTAATTATGACATCCGAAAAGAATTTGACGAATGCCAAAACGTTGTCGTCGTCAATTGACTTGTCACCAAAATAAAATCTTTTAATCTTATCGGCTACTTCTTCTCTTTCTTCTTCTGATTTAAACTTTAGGTCAGCTGGCAAGAAATCAGAAAACTTCTCATTCATATTTTGCTTCCAATTGTCAAAGTAATCAATACGTAATAAGCCTTCCATGCTGGTAAATCCATACAACACAGGTAACTTTCTGTAGCTGCCTTTCTTTAGTATACTCAGAGGAGATTCTGTCAGGAATGCTCCGTCTCCAGTATCACGCTCAACACACGGGGAAAACAAGAAAGTCGAATCAGTTCTATCAAAAAATGAATCTGCATTCAACAATTCCATTGGAGCTGTCTTGTAGAACAATTCTAATGCATGAATATCGTGGACGTTGGTAAAATTCAGTTTCTTGGCATGATATTTGGCAATCTCCAAAGGATCCCTCTGAACTGCAAATGCGGCAAGGTTTCCGCCGCTTTCTGGTATTACTCGTTGGAACAATCCTTCAGCTGACTTCGACAGCATTAAGAGATCTACTGATGCCGAACCCGCACTGCTACCTGCAATAGTGACTTGTTTAGGGTTACCGCCGAAGAATTCTTTTGCACCCAGTGCAGCAGCGCCACTTGGTCCTTCATGCCAGCGTTGCCTGGTACATCTACGGTGCCAAGACAAAGGAACCCTTGAACGCCCAGACGATAGTTAAACGTGACCATGATGAAATCTTTTTTCTTCATTAACTGTGTTCCTTTGTTCATATTACCATAACCTATTGAAAAGCCTCCTCCGTGAACATACACAAGGACTGATAGGTTTTTATGAGGTGTTCTGGGTACAAATATATTAGCAGTTAGACAATTATTTTCTTCCATTACTAGTTTTTCTGCCATTAACTGATACACTCCTTTGTTTTGTGGACATGCCAAATTCTTCGCGTGGGTTTCATACGGGTTCGACCATTTTGGCGACGGGAGGGGTGGCTGGAAAGCAAAAGCAATATTTGAATTAGTTTGTAATATGAGGACAAAAGTTTGAAAATCAAGCTAGATTAGACTGCAAATAACTAAAACGATTTGTAGGCAGGCAACGAAGGAATACGGGTGGGTTTTAGTTAGAGAGAAGTTCAAATAACTTCTTAATTCCCACCCAAAAAAAAAGGCCTATGTCCTCAGCATAGCCTCGATAAAACCATTAAACAATTGGAATTAATCAACTCACCTTGAACTTATAAACGCCCTGAGGCGCTGTGGCGTAGGGTATGTTGTAGAAAGCGTATAGATCCTCACGTGGCTGCAGGCGCCCGCGCACCGGGCCATGTGCAGTTATCACGTCCAACCAATCTTCATCAGTTAAAACAGCTGTGACACATACAAAAACTGCACACGTCCGTAACTTCATTGTTAAATGAATGGACTAACTCACAATAGAATGTTTTACAAGATTATTCAACACATTCAATTGTGTAGTGAGGCTGTTATACTTAGATTATTTTATTACTTACTAGCGAACCGACCCTGCTTCACACGGGTGCTAGCTACTGATGTGGTGACATTTCAAAACTCCAAGATGGCTGTGCTATATCTAAATTAATGTATTAGGTATAAACATAAACCTTCCAGGAAAAATTCTCAACATTATGTTGAAAACGGCATCAAAATCGATTGTTTAGTTTGGAAGAGCTCAACGTACAAACAGACTGACACGAAAAGCCACTTTGTTTTAAACTATTATAATTTTATTGATGATATAGATTACTTCAATAACATTTTTTCTAAAGGTTAGTATAAACTGAAGCATTTAATGGTAATAGAACTCAACTTCAATTGTATCGGACAATGCAATTAGTGAAAAACGAATTTGTACGGTTTAAGAACTGAAGATAGAGCACATGTGTTTTGTTCAATTCGATTGGTTAAAGTAACAATGGTGCCAATTTCCTTGTTCACAAACTAAACTAAATTTAAGTTCCGTGCATCTTTTTCTTTCTATTTCATTAAGAAGGGGACAGAAGATACATTTTAGTTTAGTCCTGTCAAATTAATCAGCGCCTGTCACTACTCCATACAAGTTTAAACGTGATTGAAAACTTGCCTACTAAAATTACGTCAATATAGTCAAGCGCTGATTAATTTGACAGGACTAAACTAGAATTTATCTTCTGTCCTTTTTTTACAGGGGGACCTGTCAACGTCATTCGAGCGCCAAAAGCAAGGAACATATTTACTCTGGGGAGAAGAATGACAACTACGAACAAATAAAACGGTTTTTGGCGCCTCCTGGTGGACGCCCCCGAAAACTCGCGAAAGCGGGATATTCAAAATTGCATATCTTTGAGATATATCTATAAATATAAGTCTGTCATCGAAAGCAGAACTGGGAAACTGTAACCGATGTTAAATGATTGTGCAATTTCACTAGTTACAATTTTCCAGCTCCGCTTTGGTGGTCAAGCATACTTATTGACGAACTTAACATGAAAGGTAAAAGGTAAGAGAAAATGTATTCTTGCTTGTAGAAAACTTTGAACAACAAAATCATAAGTTAGTGGTTGATTTGTAAAAGTCAAAGACTACTCAACGTCGTTAATGGTGAGGATAACACTTAACGTTGCAAAAAGAGAATTCACAAGAAATAACATCTAAAGTAAATAATTACGTTCCTAGATTATCATGCGCTCACGCCGGCAGACATTTTCCTTGTGAACTGGGGCTGCCAGGTATATTTAACAAAATCTTACCCACCAAATTCTATTAAATTAATTTTAAAAAATAAGTAGCCTCCTCGCTCTGCCCGATGCGTTGCAGTAAATTAAATTAACTATTTATTGGCTTGATTGGGTAACTCTTTTGTATATTTATAGTTACAACCTACGCTATACGAGCGTATATCTATTATATTATGCATAAATTATATTTATGTTTATCCAATTTTAATAATATTAACATTGATTAAATTAGCCGAAATAATAAATCGGCTAACTTTTTGATTAAATAAAGAAAACAAAAATGTTGACAAAACTACCAAATTGTAGCTTTTAACATTATTTTATGCACCTTTTTACCCGACTGCCCCAGAACCTCCTTCTGGGGTCGTCATTATTGAAGACCGAAGTTTTTAGGTCTCACATAATCAGAGATCGGATTTTCGGATGCATATTTACTTAAAGTTAATTTTTAGCTATGAAAGTATGGAAGCGGCTTCTTAATTTTTTTTTTTTTTTTTAACAGAGGCCACGAATAACGGGAATGCATAACTAATCCGGTGTATAGTATGGAAACGACTTCTAAAAATATATTTATTAAAAAAAACCCGGGATTATTGGATTGCATGTTTATTTAAAATTAATGTTTCTACCTACTTTACATCATAATATTAAGTAGGTACATATGCATCCAATTACATATGTAGTCAGAAAAAAACATAAAATTTGTCGATTCGGGAATGGCGGGCAGGATTTTTACGATCGATATAAAAGTGCATTCCATATAAGCTAACATTTGAAAGTAAGTTAATATACATTCGATTCTATAATCAGAAACCTAAATTTGTATTCCTAGACCCGCGGGATTTTGCGATACAAAAGCGCATTCCATATTAGCCAACATCTCAACTTTAGGTGAATATGCATCCGAATATCCCATCTCTACACATAATAGAGGAGAACATGGCAACATAGGTCTAGCCCCCGTAGGCATTCCTACGTTTACCCAATGTGACGACCCCGCCTGGCCAAAAGTCCCTTGTAACAATATAATTAAACTTGAATTATTAATTTACTGAAGTAATCTGACATGTGCTATCAGTCACTTTGTGTAATGAAATGATCATATTTATTGTAATGGTGATCGATTTGTATAATCGATATAAATAAGTGTAAAAGTCTAGAATACAATAAATATGACCATTTTATTACACAAAGTGGCAGTGAGTGAGTGATTATTACCTCACTGGAGTACCAGTGAGGTAATAATTCAACTTAAGTAAAGTTCGTTTTTTAATCCCAGATAGTAATTTGAGTAGTACTTTCAATTTGCACCTGTCGAATTACTGGGATTAAAAAAAGAACTTTGGGTACTTAGCAATGTAAGGAATCCGTAACCCACCTTCCAGCTATCACACCAACTCGATGGCCGGCACTATAATAATAATAATAATACTTTTAGGAGCTTATGGAAATTTAAATTAAAAAAAAAAAACAATCAACGTACTTACATCTAATTTTAACCAAATAATTAAGCAACAGGCCAACCCTCATAAAACAAATCACCTTACTTATAACTAATACACACATTAACAACCTAATTAAATACGAAAACCTAACTTAGAACAAATCTCGAATGTCGTTACGTAAACCGGCAGAGCGTCCGCACGCGACGATAGTTGGACAGAGAGTGACGCTATCTGTTTGAGTCGCCGCTTTATAGGCTCGGTGACATCCTTATATTGAGATTCCTAACACGGCTTCTCCTGACTACGCGTCGCCCACGGCCGCGTCTTGAACGTCTGGGAGTCCCTGTAGAGGTGCAGGCTCGCCAACTTCATGTGATGGACCTGCCTCCGCCAGGTCTTCATCAGACGGGGTTTCGTGGCTGTTGCGGACGTTATTAGTGTCCTCTTCATCAAGGCTAACTGTGGGTCAAACAAACAACTTTATACACAACTTTCAATTGTATAGTTGTGCCTATCTCTTTCAATCATCGCTCTTACAAGGCCCTGAAACATACATCGTCACACGTGCCAAGCTAATAAGGCGTCACGGAAGAATAGGTCTACATAAATATTCCCGTAGTTCCATGATCCTTAGACATCACATTCATCATCGTTCTTACATCGTTACATGCAAAATTAACTTTCACACACACACTCAAACATGTAGGGCAATACCCCGCAGTTTATTGCCAAAAAGACACCAGTCTTTTACTCTCTACATGTCAAAGACACCCCGCAGTTTGCCTTACCCAAGGTGGCCCAGCAGGACACCTCGAGTCTCGATCTAGACGCTTCCACATAACATGTAGGGCAATACCCCGCAGTTTATTGCCAAAAGTTCGTCCCGCAGTCCGACTCTACATCCCATGTTTGCCTGGTAACGTCTAGATCCAACAACAATGAACGTCCCGCAGTCCGTTCAATCAGAGCGTAAGTACTTCATAATCACGCTCAAAGAATGCCGCGCAGGCCTCGGGACACCATTCCCCTTGCCAAGGCACCATATACTGAGCAGCCGCATGTGTGGTCTTCCCATAGGAACTGCTTAGTAGCCGCAGCTCATAGCGTCCACTCGGTAGAGCTCGTATGACCCTGTAGGGGCCTCGCATGCCTGGATCTAGCTTGCCTGTGGACTGAGAGTATTTGATAACAAACACTAAGTCGTTAACATTAAAGACACGTGGCTCAAGAAATCCGCATGGGACATCATGACACCCTTTCTATACTCGATATCAAAAGAAAAATCTTGAAGATATACCCACCACGTTGATACCCTTGGAAGTAGGTTTTTTTTCTTTTCTGTCGCTTTAAAAGCATTACAGTCGGTCACAATTTAAAAGTAAAGTAAAGCTTTAACGACAGCTAGGGTTTCCAGTTCATGGGAGTGGCTACGACTTTCAGCACCTTGGGTAACTCAGCTAAAATATGCGACCACTCTTTTGCTACCATCCTCATGAACTCGAAGAAGGACTGCACCGTACCCTACGCTACTCGCGTCGGTATGTACTTCTGTAACGAGGTTTTGGAAAGAAGATTGCTAAAATAGGCTCAGTCGTCAAGATTGTGTTAATTTCTTGATGGACTGATTCCTGCTCAAGACCCCATTTAAACGGAACGCCCTTCTTTGTAAGTTGTGAAATACGAGTTCGACTTGCGTATCCCTTGATACCTTCTAAAGTACCTAGCTAATCCCAAGAACTGGCGCACCTGTTTGACATTTTGTGGGACTGGCGAATCTACCAAGGCCTTAATTTTCGAAGGACTCGGCTTTACCTGACCACCACTGATAACTCTGCCCAAATATTCTATCTCTGTAGTCAGAAATGAACACTTGCGCAGATTTATTGAAAACCAGCTTCTGTCATGGTCGTGACCTATTTTTTGCGAAACAGTTGTCCTCCGTATGACCTTGTTTCTTACAGCAGACAAGTAGCTAGCTACCGGTGTCTCCGAGGGTTGAGTTGCCTTCTTCGGGCAATGGTAACTTCTGTGACCCGATTGGTTACAGCTAAAACACTTAACGCCCGACGACTCGTCGACGTCGTGTACTCGTTTATTAGAAACGGTTACTGGCGGCCGCGCTTTCACTGGGAGTTTATCACGATTTGGTTTTTGATAAATTGATAAGAAGGAAACTAAATTTTCCGGTGAGAGATCTGCATTCGCGGCTGCAGCTCGTACTTGAGGATCGTTGATGCCACGGATAACTATCAAGGTCATTAGATCTTCGCTAACTCCCTTAACAATGCGGAGGCGTAACAAGGCCCGACGGGCGTATTCGGCATACGAGGAGTATTTGTCTGAAGTATTATTCATAGTCTCAAATAGAATATTTGCGTAATCTAATTTTCTCGGACACAGGGGTTTAAACTCGCGTTTGAAACTAGACCATGATCTGTCGTTACATACCCATTCGTTTAGCCAGGTTTTGGCATCGCCCTTTAAGCAATTTGCAACCCGTGATAAACATTCTTTATCGTCCCAATTATTTGATACTTGGGCCCTATCTACCTCGTCACACCAGACATCTATATCGTGCAGTGACGGGTCAAAATTCGACACATAGTAATTACGAGAACGGCTCGGAATTATGGACTGTATCGCGTTAACAATCGCTTGAGCACCCGATTGTTCTAATGTAGTAGTGGGGGTAGACATGAAATTACTTTCTATCGTTTCCAATCTATTCATGATCGTGTCTAACGTATAGTTGAGGTTTTCACGTGATTTAGTAGACCTACGTTCATTTTTGTTACGTTTGGAAAACCGCGTCCGGGAATCGTGACGGTTTCGGGAACCGGGGCGCGAAAAGGAACGTTCACGCGTCCGAATACATGATCGGGAACGATGGCGGAGGCGAGATCGCGGCCTACTCGGTGTACGGGTACGCCGTCGTGAACTACGAGTGCGAGAACGCGAATCTTTTGACCGACGGGAACACGATTCTTCACGTCGTAATCGTTTTCGCGAACGTTCGTGGCTTCGATGCGACTGACTACGTGATTTACGTGGTTTCGGCATATTTGCGGTGGTTAGAACAATTTTCAAATATAAACCGAAGTGAATATGATTTGTTGTGTGAGAATTGCACAAAACTATTTGCAGTGACTTTTTAAAAAGCAGATGGCCAAAATGAGCAAGGCGGTAGGCTTAATTCTTAATCCCACTTCTGATTTTAGGAGCTTATGGAAATTTAAATTAAAAAAAAAAAACAATCAACGTACTTACATCTAATTTTAACCAAATAATTAAGCAACAGGCCAACCCTCATAAAACAAATCACCTTACTTATAACTAATACACACATTAACAACCTAATTAAATACGAAAACCTAACTTAGAACAAATCTCGAATGTCGTTACGTAAACCGGCAGAGCGTCCGCACGCGACGATAGTTGGACAGAGAGTGACGCTATCTGTTTGAGTCGCCGCTTTATAGGCTCGGTGACATCCTTATATTGAGATTCCTAACAATACAATTATTTATTCAGACAAAGTCCATAATTGTTAGTCACAAAAATTATCTTACAAACTATATTAGTACAGACAATACAAAAAAGGTAGGATACAAGGTTGGTGTGTAGTCATGAAACCTCTCGCTCAATTTCAGGATAGATTGCCACGCTATCCAACCAGAATCCGAACGAAAGCCTTCATGACTGCCGAGTCATACTTCTCAGCAATTACTTGAAGGAGACTGTTAGCACTGCCCCGCACTCTGCTTAGTAGGGAGGCGGTCCGCTTGCGCATTATAGCATGGAAGCCGACCCGAGCCTCCACAAACATACCCGAAGCGCTACAAAAGCGAGGCAGCCCTAGCAGCATCCTGAATCGATTATTGTACTGGACCCGCAAGGCATTGATCGACCTTTGAGTACAGCTGACCCACACTCCCACAGGCTACTCGTGTAAAAAGTTTGGCAATAAGCTTTAAAAAGTGTAACATTTACCTGTTTACTGCAGCGAGCGAACCTGCGTGCCAGCATATTACTTTTGACCGCCAATGCCCTGCGCTCCCTTTCAATGTCAACTTGGTCATCAAGATCCTCAGTGACATAGTGCCCTAGGTATTTGAACTAGTAGACCCGTTTTCGTTCAACACCATTCAGTTTTATGGCGGGCACACTAGACGGACACTTGCCAGAGGCCCTGAAGACCAAGAACTCACTTTTTTTGCAGTTATACTCAAGACCATGTTTATGGGCATACTTTTCACAGACCTTTAAGAGCTGCTTTAATGCACTGACAGCTGGGCTCAGCAGCACCACGTCATCCGCGTTGCTAATATTATTCATGCATACATTATCAATTGAGCAACTGACATGAGTGCTGCTGAGCTCAGCTAGCAGGTCGTTAATGTACAGGTTAAAGAGCTTAGGGGAGGTCAAACCACCTTGCCTCGTCCCGCACTCCAATCCGTACACGTCGGAGAGGCTGTCTGCCCATCTGATATTATTGGTCTGGTTGGCATACCAGTAGTGGAAGATGCGTTGCACCTGTGCATGCACTCCCGTTTTTTTAAGCTTAGACCACAGCAAGTCATATAACACTAGGTCAAAAGCCTTTGAAAGGTCAAGGAAACATGCATACACAGGTGTACGCCTCCCCGTGTAGTATTGCACGGTGTGCTTGAGGCTCAGAATTGCGCTTTCAGTAGAAAGTCCGGGGCGGAACTCAAACTGCGCATCATGAATGCTGAGATGCTTATCGAGTTCTGAGTCAAGCACAGCGTCCAGCACCTTAGCTACTACTGTCGCCAATGAAATTGTTCTGTAATTTTCTTTGTCAAATAAAACACTCGTTTTATTTTTTTGAACAATAATACATAGTTCGCAGGCGGTTGGGGGGCAGGTATGAGTGACTCAAGCATAGTGTGTAGAACATTGCCAGAACGCGCGGCAAATGAGCGCCTGCATACTTTAGATGCTCAATGCTGAGCCCGTCGTGACCGGGTGACTTACCTCTGGACATCTTCATTATTATACCCGACACTTGTTTGGCTGTAACATTAAATAAGTCACCGGTCACTACTGACCCAGCATCAGGCATCACTTTTGAAGGACCAAGCGGGGAACTCACCATAAAGTGTTCTCTAAACAGATCAGCAACACCCTTACTATCACTCACACCTCCCACGCTCACAGGGATGCCCGGCCTAGGATTCAACTTGTTGCCATCCAAAAATCGCCAAAGTTATTTGAGGAACGATGTTGAGCAATTATGTCCATTTTAATTTGCTCATTGTTGTCTTGGCACCATTTCAACTTTCTTTTGAACATATTTCTACTCTCACACATATCTTTATCTCACAATAATCTCTGTATTTATCAATTTGCTCATTAGTTTTATTAACCCAAGCAACCTTATTACACCTAACCTCATTAAAACTAGTTTTACTTATAATTAAATTTAATTCGCACTCAATAACAAGTGGTAGGTGATCTGACCAAAAAGTGTCGTATTTAGTAAACACATTTGTAATGGTTTGCCAAGCGGACCGACTAACAACGCAGTGGTCGAGCCACCGTGTACAGCCATGCACGTAACTTACAAATGTATAGTTATCAGAAACACATCCTAACTTTTTAATGTCAGCACATATCCATTGATGGTCCTCACATAGACTATCTAACTCCTTCCCAAAAAGTTCACCCGGGTGTGCATTAAAGTCTCCTAGCACATAAATAGCCACTACAGAAATATTTTCCACAATGGCACATACCTCGCTGAAACAATCCGTAAACTCGGGTAAATTATCCATCCCGTCCGTCGGCATGTAAACACTTAACACAACACTCACGCGGTTATTTGCTGTAGCTTTTATCGCACAAATACGTGGATTGTTACACTCAATGACAGACACTTCGCTGAACCTATCTTTGCGCCACAATATCGCCACGCCGCCGAACGGCCTTCCCTTCAGGATGCCTGCAGCGGTATCGACGGCAGACGTACCGGTGTACGTGAACTCCTGGTCAATCGTGCCCAACAGTGGGATGTCATGTGGGAGCAACCATGTCTTCTGCAGTACAATTACATCCACCGACGCACACAGATTTCTCACACAATCTTTTGATGGACTTATAGTTAAAACTTAAAAACGTAGCTTTGGTGTTAGCTTGTAGATGTACATTCATGTTAATTGTTTTATTGTTCCACCATTCCTATTACTCATAAAATTATTCGCTCTGTTAAAATAAACAAAACGACGAAACGACACACCTTCTGGCCACAGGCTGTCATCCAAAAACAACGCTAACTTGTGTTGTGGTACAAACATTTTGTATGCGTTGTAACTTCTCTGCTGGCTCATGTTTATTTTCTTAAGTGTCACTGTTGTATGTGTCTTAGATAGAATGTACTCAGAGATATAACTTTCAGATACCTGCTTATTAACATTGTGTAATAAACAGTGGAATCTGGATATCCACTGCTCGGAATTTGGCATTAGGCTCCAACGCAGCTTTCCCTCTGCTACCAGAAATCGATACTTTTTTTTCTTTCCCTATACAACGGTCCATTCATTTTCATCCTGTTTATTTCCCGAAATAAGAGCTTGCGAGATCAACCGCGCCGACGAATTTAACGCGGTAGCCTGCACACTATCAGTTTGCATCGTAGCAGCGGTGGGGGCTTCGCCGTGTGTTGGTAGCTGTTGCACGAGCGAGCTAGGGTCATGTTTACCACTCGCGGGCGACAAGGATAAATGATCAATGGCAATCTCGTAATCAGCTGGAATCGCACCTCGGTTCGATTTTCCTATGTAGTGCGGTAGGTCCATTGGCCCACTGTCCAAACAGAAACTACTTCTACTACCACCGCCTTTTTTGAAATTAATTTTCGGTGAACTATTACTATATACAAGGCGGATTTTCGTTTTTAGTCAGTTCTTTTTTGAATTCTTCAAAATGCTCGTTAGTCACATAGCATTCTTTTATCGACCGAAGCTCATTTTGTAACAATATGAGATCTTTCAATAGCCTTGTAACATCTATTTGGTCAAAAGTAACCGGTGGTAACATTTGCAATTCTCGAGCAACAAAAATCGGTACTTCTTCAGGATCAATCACTTTAAGCAACGCTATAATATCATAAAGATCTCTCTTCGACTTTCCGTCCCTTCTTCGTGAGATTTTGCGCTTCGCTGTAGCGATCGAATCAAAAAGCAGATTTTTCGCGGCTTCTATATCCTCGACGGAGAAAGCTGTAGTGCACAACCGCATCTAAACTCTCCTCATCCATCACTTGCATTTTATTTTGGACGAATGCAAGGATTATCATTTGATTCCATTTTCTTAAAGCTTTAATTCATGGCAGTCAATAATAACTATAACGATATCGGGAACAATGTCTTTTTGCTCGCTTGAAATAACTTTTAGATCAAGAACTTCTGGTTCTAAACGCCTATGCGACATGTTTGTTAATATCGATCATTTTTATGTTGTTGTTGAATGTCTAGACCAGGGATTCCCAAACTATTTTGGGCAAGAGACCCCTTTTCCAAAATGAACTGATACTCTCAGACCCCCATAGCCAAATTTTTTCATCTTGTACGAACTTGTGGACGCTCATCGACTTGTTAAGTTTTTAAAAGTACAATAATGATACATCCTACTAAAATATTAGTAATTCTTATAACAAGTTGGTACACGTAACACAACTTATACAGTATTTTGAAAGTTTCAAATAAGTAGTTGTGTTAATTAATAGTAAGTAAGTAAGTAAGTAAGTAAGTCTTTATTTGCCTTAAACATGGTATAAAAGGTGTTACAGTTTGGTAATATAATATAGTCCACATGTTTAGCTATACAACATCGTGTATCAATTGCATGCAAAATACTTAGAATTAATTAGTAAGTAGAAATAAAATGTCAAAGCTATAAAACATTCTCCACAATACAATCATCATAACATAATATTAATTAATGTCAGAAATTAATCTCCACGAACAAAATCAAAAGTAACAATAAAAGAAAACATTATAAAAGTAAACATTATTCGCAACAGTTCCATAACATTATATAACATAACTTAAAGTAAAAAAAAAAAGGAAATCAATAAAATCAATAACTATAAAATTAAAAATGTCAATATTATAAACATTATCGACGATCCAGTATGTCATTATTTGTGAATTATAATTTAATGTCAAAAAAATCCTTAATGTCATAAAAATTATGTTCATTCAGCCATTTAAAGAGTCTGTTTTTAAAAGAATTAATATTAAATAACAATTTCATTTCTTTTGGAATTTTATTATAAATGCGTACACACATCACCAGAAAACTTTTAGAGTACTTGGCTGATTTAGGAGTATCCTGCAATACAAGTCTACATGGATCCCTATTACGAGAGTATATTTGATCGACTTTCTTGAATAATTCCTTATTATTATATACAAAATTACATATCTCGTAGATGTACAGTGAAGGAAGTGGTAATAAGCGAAGCCTTTTAAAATGCGGTTTACAGGACTCGTCAGTACGGATCCCACAAATGGCTCTGATGCATTTCTTTTGCGCGATAAACACTCTGTTTTTATCTGTACTGTTACCCCAAAAAATAAGTCCATATCGCAAAATCGATTCTATGTAAGCATGGTAGGTTATAATGGCGGTTTTTTTATTCGTCGCATTCTTGACTTGCCTGAGAGCATAAACAAACTTATTAGACTTGTTGCACAAATTATCTACATGTATTTTCCAATTTAAATCTTGGTCTATGAGTATACCCAGAAATTTTGTATGTGAAACTTCTTTTAATCGATCAATATTAAGTTTGAAATTGTATTTGGCATGTTTAGATTTATTAAATTGTACGTACATAGATTTATCTAGATTGATTTTTAATTTATTTACCTGTAGCCATTCTAAAATGTTGTCAATAGTATTATTTATGTCAATTTCGTGATCAAATTTTGATTTATACTTTTTATCAGATGTCACTATGATTGAAATGTCATCTGCAAATAATATACATTTATGATTGACCTGCTGTGGTAAATCATTTACGTATAATAGAAATAATAAAGGGCCTAATACACTCCCTTGTGGTACACCGCAATTTTTTACTTTGAGCTCAGAGGGGTATGAGGTTAGTAAATCTTCATTTACTTTACTAATAGCAACGTATTGATTGCGGTTACATAAATAAGATGCAATCCACTGCAGTGCTACACCTCTTATTCCATATCTTTCTAATTTTCCCAATAATATATTATGTGCCACAAAGTCAAATGCTTGAGATAGGTAAAAAAAAAGTCCTGTCGTGAAGTGATTGTTATTTAAAGACTTCAGGGTACGGGTCAAAAGATTATATATGGCTAATGTTGTTGACTTGTGCCTTTGAAATCCAAACTGTTCCTTTGCTATAATATTGTATTTGCTACAAAAGTCGATAAGCCTTTTGTGCATACATTTCTCAAACAGTTTGGACAAGATAGGTATAAGGGTAATTGGACGATAATTTTTAACGTCCTTTTTGTCGCTTTTCTTGTACAAGGGTTTTACAACTGATAACTTTAAAGCATCAGGAAAAGTTCCAGTCGAAAATGAAAGATTACAGAATAGGGGTCGATTTTTAGATGGCAGAATAGGGGTCGATTTTTAGACCTTGTCGACCCCAAAATCAGTTTTCGTTTATGTCGACCCCTGGGAGACCGATTTCGACCCCAAGGGGTCGATATCGACCACTTTGGGAATCCGTGGTCTAGACTGTATAGTCTTGATAAGATAATGTTTAATATAATAATTAAATATATAATTACAAAAATAAATAATTACTGTCACCATCATCATCATCCCAGCCAATAGATGTCCCACCCGCACCAGCTGGCCGACGAGGCGGTCTGCAATGACTCTTTCAAAGAGCTTGTCCACCTCGTCGAGCAGCACGATGGGCCGATAAGCGGACGGAGAGTCCGCAGGGCGCCCTGCCTTCTTTATGAGGACTAGTTTCCCCGTCTTCCAACGAAGTGGGAACTGGCTCCTCTCCAAGCATGGGCTTAGGAGTCCCCTTAGTCGAGGCCCGAGAGCCTCCAAGGCCAGGACCCAGGCTTTCCCAGGTAAGCCGTCGGGTCCTGGGGCTGTATTTTTGGCATTCAGCCTACGTACTGCCACTCTCATCTCTACCTCGGTCACCTCCGGAGCATCGTCGTCGTCGCCGTCGGCGGTGTGGTCCACATCAAGCACCGCCGACCCTGCCCAGCCCTGGTCCAGGCCATGGTACGGAGCGAGAGGGCACGGGAGGCCACCATCTCCTTCTGCGAAGCAGTAATGCTTACGAAGGAGGAGGCGGGACGGTTGAGGGAAAGGCAAATTTCGCGCTCTCTCGCCCCTAGCCGCCGCAGGAGACGCCCTGGGCGTCGTGAATCCCTGACGGATTTCCGGCCACCTTAGGCGCGGGCTTGCGGATGGTGAGCAATGGGTAGCTCACCGTCTGGTAAGGACCAGGCCCCAGTCCAAGGCGCGTTGTATATCACGCGCGCCTCAAAGAGATGTCGTCAGCACAAGTGTAGGGGTCCACTAGGGCCGATGCCTGCCGGGGTCGCGCGAAGGTACAAAAGGGTTACCGAGGCCCCTGGCAACATAGGCAACGGAAGGAATACGGGTGGGTTTTAGTCAGTAAGAGTCTGACACACCCTCCCGCTCCGCCCAGAGCGGGAGAAGTTATTTGTTAATTTCCCACCCAAAAAAAAACCCTATAGATGTCTACTGCTTCTCATTTGTCAAGGACGGGTACTACCCTGCCCTCATCCAGCCAATGCCCACCATCTTCATCAGGCCAGCGGTCTACTTTGCCCTGCGCCCTTTGGAATGCGACTGCTCATTGAATAGGTACTACTTATTAAATACTAATAATTATACCAAAGGGCGAAGTGGTAAACAGAATAAGTGCTGAAATTATGTAAAAGCAGACGATGTGTCCGACAGACAGCTCTCTCGCCGTGACGTTAATTAAGCAAAGCAATTATTAATATTCCTCTGAGATGATGTTGAAGCGGGTTCAGACGAACAGGACACATACAAGACACTTTGACACACGACTCACGACGAAAGTTTATTATTATTTCTGATTAACGGTTATCTTTATCTTCGTGGTGTCGACTTGACAACGGCGATAGTTTCACTGCGCATACACTTTGTCAAGGCGTTAAAGCAATCGAAAACGCAACTTTGTCACATTTCGTGTTGAAGCCCTCCTAAGCGTTTAATTAATGTACAAACTGACGAGATGAGGGTTCAACATTTTCCCCGTTTTCCCTTTCAGGCGAAAAATAAAAGTAGGCAGAGCGGCGCCGCCACAATTAAGTTTAAATCCACAGCCACTTCCGCGTTCCGTACACCAGGACATCGCGACGCCGAGTCTGACGACTCAGGGATGAGCTGGATATTATGTTGTAAATTTTTACTGGGCAACAGTCGTTTCAAATTAGTCGTTCACAACATAAATCAATTACAAACGACACAAACAACTTTGGCAGCGACTCACCAGCTCACCAATATGAGATTGGAAGCAGAGTCGAAACAATGGCTAACAGCCAAGATAAGTCTGTAACTTAATTAACTCTCGAAGGCTTCGGCATAATTAACTTCGAAGCTTTTGGCTGAGGGGTAAACAGCAGTGTGCGTGTATAAGCAGAAAGGGGTGAAGGACGGGTGGGGGGCTGATTTATAACTCGTGTAAATGAAAGTGTGAAGCGGATGCGGACGACCCCGGGTCGACTCGACCGTTTTTGTGAATTTTGTGATGTCATCTTAGGATTCACAACAATTTTCGGAGCGTGGCGCGTGGCGGCGTGAGCCCGCGTGCTACGTGACCAGAGTAGCGTTATATACCCCTATTTTAGCTGAGTAGTTTCGGTCCCCGACACGTTTATTGTGTCGTAAATTTTCTCTTATTGCTTTAAGAGATTCAAAAGTTAGAAAGTAGTTCTAACTTTTAGTAGCGCTGCAGTAATGTGTCTTTGCTATTGTGTTATTTATAGCATTCATTGTTTAGCTATGTGCTGGATGGTACAGCACACGGTGCCATAGGAATGCAATGAGGATCTATCAGACTCAGAACTTACCGGTATGTATCCCCGAAAAAAATATTTTGATTAGGTACTCCTTGGCAGAAATCAATTCCATTAATTTAACTTATGTACCTATTCCGGCACGCATCGAATATACCTCAGATTATACTACTTTCCAACATTTCCTACCCTTAAAAACTAATTATGTATTAATAGTATAATTAACCCTATGTTGGATAGTGAAGTGAAAAAAAAAATAGGACGTCATATTTTTATGATATGATTACTTTTTATTTCACAATTTTTATATATTTAGGTATCGGTATATCTTTTTTTATACTGATTTGTATCAGTTTTTCTTAATGTAGACCAGCAGTAATCAGCTAACATATTTTTATCCCAATAACCTTGGAATCTCTCGTCATATGACTTTAAGTCTTGATGAAAACGTTCACCATGTTTATCACTGACGCTTCCCAGGTTTTCAGGAAAAATAAATCCAAGTGTGAGGGTAAAAAGTGCATTTTCAACGACATTTTCACCCTCACTTTTTTGTAATTATTCAATAAATTGGAAACAATAGCTTCATAATCCTCCATTTTATTGTTGCTTTAGAAATTACTGCTTCTGACATTGGTCTCTTCACTTTTGTTAGTATAATTTTACCACAAACATAGCTATTATATATACGGATTTAGTTTACACTCTCTTGAAAACATTTATTTAGAAATAATGATAAATAATGAATTGTTTAACAAATTACTTTAACACAACAATAACGAATGACAAACTAGATCCCACACATGATATTGCTTCTAAACTTCTTGTGAGTATTTTAAAAAAACTTGATGTGATAAAAATGTTTGTTCAATATTTTCGTAATAAGAGAATAGTCAGAAAACAAATCCGATATAAATTATCATTGGGTAAAAGATATTTTATTTTGTAAAGTAGTGATATCAAACAGAATCTGAGGAATATACCTAGTCAAGTTGTTAGTGTGCCACCGGGTCGCGGGAAGGTACATGGGTCACCGAGGCCCCTGGCAACACAGGCAACAAGAAGGAATACGGGTGGGTTTTAGTCAGTAAGAGTCTGACACACCCTGCCGCTCCGCCCAGAACGGGAGAAGTTATTTGATGATTCCCTATCCAAAAAAAAAAAAAAAGTGTGCCAACGTGGCCAAATATGTGTGTACTATTATAGACGGGTTCAATCAAATCCCGTATGAAACACTTCTTTATTATTTATTTATTTAACCAATTATGTACACACATAAAAATAGAAAAAAAAAACAGAAAGTGATGCTTATATTTAAAGAAATCTCTCCCAGCATACCTGCGATAGGGAAGTAGATAAAGAGATGTCGACTCCGTGTGTAAGAGTGGAAGAGAAAATAGAATACATAAAATCGACACAATTCACAAAATAAATAATATGGGAATACACTAACACACATACATACATACTTCTAAAATAAATATCACTAGATTATTAAAAAAATACAGGTTAACGTGAAAGTAATTGTGAATCAAGCCAATCTGAGTCAGTAAAATTACTCACGATAGGCTCAGGAGAAATTGCAAACGAATAGAATATTACAGTACAAAAAAATTGACGCCACATAAAATTATGCTATGTCATAAACATGTCCCAAAACTCATTACAACACCTATCTGCTAACAAACGGCTACACAGCTCCATAAAATTTAGCAAATTACGACTTCTCCCTTATTATTTATCGATTAAACATTTTAAACAAACAAGGGTATCATAATAGCTACAATTTTGTATAAGTAACTTAGGTCCTTTCGTAGGTAGGTGTTCGTGAGTACAGTCGCAGAATAAAAATGCTGAGCAGTTTACAAAAACATAAACGCATAGCATGATAAAAAGCATGGATGGTTTTCATGTCATCATGTGGAAGCGTTGTGCGTCTCTTATGAAGGGCATGCGGGCCAGCTCGAACAGCTTTCTGAGCGTGTTCGTGGGCCGCTGGGACTCGCCTATGTGGCGACACTGGATGGGACTACACACTGCTGGTGGTCGCGTCCAGTTGGCATAAACTGGTACTCCTGTGCGGTGCCACTTTGTGATTTCTGTGGCTTTGTTTTTGTATGTACTAACAATAGCTTTATAAGGTTTTTGTGTTACTAACAGTATATGGACTACGTCTAAAATAACTGTCTTATTAATATTATTGTTTTGATATCCTTACTTCGTCCTTTCGAAGGCGTACGAGGGGCCGAAGCCAACTCGCAGAGGCCCCTTGAAGAATTGTAATGGAATGAGGCACCAACCGACGATTATTTCTGTTTGCTCTATGCAAGTGCACCCAAGGACAACCCCCGGTTGATGCAGGACTATTGCAGAACAAGGGAACAAAACATATTACAATAAAATACCTCCCCACATACTTCAACTGAATGAAACAAAATTTAAATCTACTCGTAGTATAAAACGCACACTGTGCAGCCAAGCCAATAAATTAGGGGATTACATCGCTGATAAAAATGCTTGGCTCAACGCTGGTCCTGCTCCACAAGGGCGCAAAAACTAATTGATCAGGTATTGAACATAGTGTTGGAGCTGCTGAAGATTTTAAAAACTCTCTTTGCATTGTATAAATTCAATCTCATAGTATTGTATAGTTCCACAGCACATTTTTATGGGAGTACTATGTACTATAAAGCTGCCATTTACTGAATACGTCTTTTATTGACTTGAATGTGCCCTGGCGGCTGGGAGTATGTCGTGCTCACTCTTATGTCTTGCTAATGGTGGCGCGTGTGTTGGATCATTTAGCTCCCTTCAAAATGGTTGAGCTGAATGGTGCTGATCCACGCGTCATGTTCATGAACGGGCGCCGTCATTAGAGACTGGTCATCTCTTAGCTGGCACGGCTTATTTTTAATTTTAATTTTTGAATTGCTTTTTTTTTTGTTGTAATCTTTTTATTACGGACGGTTTTACGTTTTGCATCGTTCTCACATGTATAATTTCAAAATGAATGATGTAAACAATATTTTGTAACCGTAATACGTTGATTTGAAAGAGTGTCCGTGGAGTTTTTTGCCCGTTCTTTTCCATAGGTACCTACTACGCTTTGGAATGGGCAACTAGCTTCATCTTTCTGACTGGCTGACCGAACCCTTAACAATTAAAAAGTGCCTGTAATTGGTTTATTTGAAATAAATCCTTTGAGTTTGAGTTTATTGGGCTATGGGTTTGAAAGGCTATAGCGGATCGGTTTCCTAAGACTATGGAAAGGATATGGCCCCTACCTGACCAATGTTTTATATAAAATACACGGATGAAATGGCAGGGGGTGACACTCAATAATGGGCCCCCGAAAACGGCCACTAGCACATTGTTACGTAGCAACAAGGAAGCAACACTTCCTGAGGTGCTTGAAGAGTTGAGAAGTATTCCACGGCTTTCAGAACAATTCCACCCATCCGGAACATTCCATCCGGAAGATGGTCAAGATCCCTACGAACACTTACTGAAATACTTCCTTCCTCCGAGCACGTTTGCTCTTGCGAATCTCCACTCCAGCCGGACAATCCAGCCGGAGCAGAGCGGCGAAGACCGCCCTCCAAGCGGAGATCCTGCGGGCCAGGGGTTTGGCCCGCGAGGAGTCGCCGGGGACTCTGGACAGGGACCCGTGGGGACGCCCGTACAAGGTGGTGCGGGATAAACTCCGCCCATGGGCTCCCCCGCTAACGCAGAGTCTCCGGCCCCAGCTTGTGGAGGACGTGGTGAGCGCTCTGTTCCCTTCGCGAGGGGAACACTCCTCCCCACCTATGGCTCCGCCTACTGCGGTGCCTGATGCGGACCACACCGCCGACGACGACGACGATGCTCCGGAGGTGACCGAGGGAGAAATGAGAGCGGCGGTACGCAGGCTTAATGCCAAAAATACCGCCCCAGGACCCGACGGCTTACCTGGGAAGGCCTGGGTCCTGGCCTTGGAGGCTCTCGGGCCTCGACTTAGGGGGCTCCTAAGCGCATGCATGGAGAGGGGCCAGTTCCCGCTTCGCTGGAAGACGGGGAAACTGGTCCTCATAAAGAAGGCAGGGCGCCCTGCGGACTCTCCGTCCGCTTATCGGCCCATCGTGCTGCTCGACGAGGTGGGCAAGCTCTTTGAAAGAGTCATTGCAGACCGCCTCGTCGGCCAGCTGGTGCGGGTGGGGCCGGATTTGGCGGAGAGCCAGTTTGGTTTCCGCAGAGGGCGCTCTACGGTGGACGCCATCATGCGTGTGCGAGCCCTGACGACGGGGAATGCTGTTGCCCAGGGTGGGGTCGTCTTGGCGGTGTCTCTAGACATCGCCAATGCCTTCAATACCCTGCCCTGGAGTTGCATCAGGGAGGCACTCCGGTATCACCGGATGCCGACCTACCTCTGTCGTGTAGTCGAGGCCTATTTGACGGACAGAGCCGTCATCTACCCCGGTCACCAGGGAGTGTGGAACCGGCAAGAGATGTCGTGCGGTGTCCCACAGGGATCGGTCCTGGGGCCGCATCTGTGGGACATCGGATACGACTGGGTGCTGCGCGCCGACCTCCCTAGCGGCGTCAGCGTAGTGTGCTACGCTGACGACACGTTGGTCCTGGCGCAGGGGAGGTCGCACCAGGCGGCGGCCGAATTAGCGGCACGCGGGGTTGCGACAATCGTCGAAAGGATCCGGCAATTGGGACTCGAGGTGGCCCTGCACAAGTCCGAGGCCATGTGTTTTCATGGTCCTCGGAACGCGCCACCGTTGGGGTCCCAAATAACGGTAGGAGGGGTTTCTATCGGCGTCGAGTCGACGATGAAGTACCTGGGACTCGTCCTCGACAGCCGGTGGAACTTCGTGGAGCATTTCCGACGTTTGGCTCCCAAACTTGAGCGGGCGGGCGCCGCATTGAAGCGGCTCCTGCCCAATCTAGGGGGTCCAAACGCCTCCTGCCGGAGGCTCTACGCGGGGGTCGTGCGGTCCATGGCCCTCTACGGGGCTCCTGTATGGGCGCGCTCTCTGGCGCTGCGGCCAGCCCGCCGGTTGAGCGCGGCCCAAAGGGTCATGGCCATCCGGATGGTCCGAGGATACCGCACGGTCTCCTGTGAGGCAGCGAGCCTCCTTGCCGGATTGCCGCCATGGGATCTGGAGGCAAAAGTCCTCGCGCACGTATGGGAGTGGCGCGAGGAGGCGAAACGCCGGGGCGTAAGTCCGTTGCCGCGAGAAATCGCGGCTCAGCGGACGGAGCTCCGGCGGGATCTCATGGCGTCATGGAAAGTACGGTTGTCGCAACCCAGTGCTGGGCACGCCACGATTTCGGCGATAAGTCCCCTCTTTGAGGAGTGGCTGGAAAGGCGCCACGGCGTCCTCACCTTCCGCCTGACGCAGGTCCTCACCGGACACGGCAGCTTCGGGAGGTTCCTGTGTCGGATAAGGCGGGAGGAAACGTCCGGGTGTCACCACTGTGTGGATCGCCCGGAGGACACGGTGGAGCATACGGTGGAGGTCTGCCCGGCTTGGGCAGAGCACCGCCGTGTCCTCGTGGAGGCGATCGGCGGCAGAGACCTCTCGCGTCCGGCCCTGGTTCAGGCCATGGTACGGAGCGAGAGAGCATGGGCAGCCGTCACCTCCTTCTGCGAAGCAGTAATGCTCGCTAAGGAGGAGGCGGGACGGTTGAGGGAAAGGCAAGTTTCGCGCCCTCTCGCCCCTAGCCGCCGCAGGAGACGCCCAGGGCGTCGGGAATCCCGGGCGGATTTCCGGCCACCGTAGGCGCGGGCTTGCGGACGGTGAGCAATGGGTAGCTCACCGTCCGGTAAGGACCAGGCCCGGGTCGACGGCGCGTCGTATTCCACGCGCGCCTCAAAGAGATGTCATCAGCACAAAGTAGGGGTCCACTAGGGCCGATGCCTGCCGGGGTCGCGGGAAGGTACTTATGGGTCACCGAGGCCCCCGCAACACAGGCAACAGGAAGGAATACGGGTGGGTTTTAGTCAGTAAGAGTCTGACACACCCTCCCGCTCCGCCCAGAGCGGGAGAAGTTATTTGATGATTTCCCACCCTCAAAAAAAAAAAAAAAAGCCGGACAATAAAGGCAAGGCAGAGATGAGGAACAAGATTTCTCCCAGGAGATAGGGTCTGTGGGATCGCTAATGCGCAAAAGCTCGACACTTGCTGCCCTACGGGTTTCTGTATCTCTCTTGGTGGCTCTTTATCCTAGACCGTTCCGGCAAAGTAAACTCTACCGGCACAGACCTAGAGTTCGGAGCGCGCAAGCCCCACCACGACGTCAACGTAGAGATACGGCGGTGGGGTTATTATTATTATTATTATTATAGCATGTCTTTTATAAAGGTGATGTATGCTAATGAAGTTTGTTGTTGATGTATGTCCACTAGGTTGGTCCTTATTTTTCGATTTTTTAATTATTATTGTGGGTGGCACTTTGTCATTCCATTATATACATCAAAATATGAAACAGATTTATTCGTTACCGACTGGTAACGAATAAATCTGTTGTCATTAAGCGGCCATACAATGCTTTTTGTTAAAGTTTGATGACCATCAAACTTTAACAAAAAGCATTGTATGGCCGCTTAAATTAGTGTCTCACTAATTGTTTTTGCGTTTATTTAGGAATATAATAAATTGATTACAACCAATAAAGAAAAAAAAAGTATTTGCTTTTATTGGTGGGTAGTACAGGACTAAGTACCATAATGCTAATAATAAATCAACCTTTGTTTCTTAAAAAAAATATCCAATGTGACATCTGTAATAATACCAATAATTTTGTATTTCTTATGTTCAGACTTATGAACACTTATGACAAAGAAATAAAAACTCTATACATTTGTTAATATAGAGAGCTTTTATTTAAAATTCAACCCTTAGTAGCAACCCTTAAATTTATTTATTTTTAAAAATACTGAAATAGTTGCTTATGATATAGAATCAAATTACGTGATGTCCCATGAAATTAACGAAAAAAAAAATCTTACGAATAAGGACCAACCTAATATCCACACACCTTTTCAAACTATAATTTTCATTTATAATGTTGGCATTACATCTATACTTCTATACTAATATTTCAGAGAGGTAATATTTGTTTGTAAGTTTGTATGTAGGGAGTAATCTCGGGAATTTATGATTATTTTTTTTTTAAATCACTACATTCAGCTACATTCTTCTTGAGGGCTATAAATTGTATTTATATCATGCATATTAGCCGAAATATCACAATTTTTGTCTAGCAAGTCGGAAAGAAATATCTCTTAAAACAGAATTATTTGCATGCGTTGCCTAAACAGTTGTATATAATTGAAAACAATGTATCCTACCCTATTAATTTACCTGGTCCACCTTAAATTATTCTACAAAAACGTCCGGGACACCATACTTCTATATTTTATATTAAGTACTTTTTTTTGTTTCATAACACGGAATAATCATCCAAACGTAAGTGCGTCGTAAATTTTTTTTTCGACGTACTTACGTTTGGATGATTATCTATGCAACAAAATATTAATCCTTACCAAAAGAAATTATTTTCAACACATTTGCTCAAAAAATGCATTTACAAAGCCTGTATATATGTTCGACACTTAAAAATTACGCACCATACAACGGAATGTGCGGTGAAATAGGTACTGTCACCTAAGCACCTGTTTTACCGCATACTCCGTTGTATAGCACCCTGCGTATCCTTTACGGTTTTTTTTTTAAATTTCCTTTTAAAATATATAAGAATTCCACCAAGGAGTTTTACATTACGAGAATAAATAAGCTAAATGATTGAACCTCCTTGGAAGCGCTTTTGCTCAATAAGTTTGTCTCAGAAGAGAAAATGAGATGAAAGATTTCCACCACGCGTACGTGGCGCCATTTGCAAATTCGCGCCATTTTCATATTAGTAACGTTAAGAAGATTGTTGCGACTTTCCGATTGATATTTTTATAAACAAAATTATGTTAAGAGTTCAAGCGAGGAATCCGGTATTAATATATTATGGAATGCTGGAATGGAATGAAACTCCACCTGATATCTTGAATGAGGCGCAAATTGCAGAAAATGGACTCTTGCCGCCAAAATCTATAATAATTCAAAATTTTACTATTAATTTCCAAGATTCTTTATTTGCTATTAAAAATAAAACAATTATTTTCATTAGACTGTTTTCTCACAAATGTGTTGAAAAACGTTGTATGACACACGTGCAGAAAATGGTATTCGTGACTATGGTAAACCCTCGATCTCGTCTCGGCTTACATTCGTCTACTCGTCGGTAAAAACCCACGTACCGCACTAGTATCATAAATACTAGGTATTATGATCACAAGGAGATCATAAAGATAAGATTTGCCCTTGACAGTATGCCGATTTCATATAGTAGTCTATAAAGTAATAAAGTTTCATGCGAGGTGTAACAAAAACTTGACCTAAACGTGCTTAACATTTTCTTTCCTCGACAGTACATAATCCACATACATACCTTTAGATAAAGAGCGTACATTTTATGGCATTCGAGATACTTTTGGCAGTACGAGTAGGTATATCGGGTGTCAAATAAATAACAACTCGCAGGAGTTACTTCCCAAAATATATTTTCATTTTAAAATCGTGAACATAAAAAATTACGGGCGTCTGGGGAACAAACAAGGTTTTATGGCAATTGCAGACACTGACTGCAAAGGCAACTCGACCCGAGTTGCCTTTACGTCAGTGTCAAAGTTCAAGTGGGGTGACTTATATATAGGTGTCAGACAACTTCTCAATGGGCCAAGATGACGCATTTTTGACAGATGGATCGATTATTATTGGATTAATTAATTGCGAATGGAGTTTTAATTTTAATGGACGTCTTGGGTGTTTAACAGATTGAGTGCCATGCATAGATTAAGGACTCTTTTCTGTAGTCCGTAAAAATTAACCATAAAGGTACTCGTTGATCTCATCAACCACTTACCCTCTTCCCAAATATGATGTGAAGGAATAAGTACCCACTTAACAATATTTTACACAAAGCAACAGACTTGGAGGCCTGAATTTAGAATTTTTATTTATAAATACTTAGGTACGAACTTTAACACGTTCGCTGACAGTGCGTCGTTAGGCGGGAAATTAAAATAGTGCGTTATGACAGTACGTCGAAGGACGGGCCACTTATTTTTAGGAGTATTGGCAGTACGTCGCCCGTCGATAATGTTTTATATAAGTATTATGAAGAACAGTATCAACTGTCATATTTCGAGCAATTTCATATTTCTTACTGTGGTAACACGAATATTGTGTGGGTAGTTTCATATTGCTATCTCAGTCGCTTACACACACGTAAACCGTTCGTGTAGTACCTTGGTGTCTACTTTTTGTACTTTTATTAACACGTATAAGGACTGTTAGTGACTACTGACTTTAGACCTCAATTCATAATTATTAAAAAATGTTTGAAGACTTTACTCCACTTAGGATATGTGATTTATATTCCTTTGAATGTTCCTAATTACGTTACTAAATAATTTCTAATTATTGATAGGTTTTTTGAGAATAAATGATTGTTTTACTAATATGTATTTTATTACCTTCTCTTAGAAGACTTGAAATATTTCGACTTCGTATAGGATTTAAGTAGGTGAACATCGGTCCAACATGACACTATGTCGAAAGACGTCCACGAATGTCGACGTAGTGTCGCATTTGGGCTGGCAAACAAATGTTCAACACGACACTACGTCGAGTGACGTCCAGGTCTGTCGACGTAGTGTCAAATGTCGGCAGGCAAACATATGTCCAACATGACGCTACGTTGTGAAACGTTCGTCATTTAGTATGGTAATTTCTACTGCTCTTATGTGGTGTCAGGATAAGTGCTCACTGTCAGCGAACGTGTTAATAATCATCAGCAGGCTTAGCACGAGAACCATAGAGAAGCTTTTTGTCGACGGAAGAATAGACAAAAATAACGTTTCTGTGTAGACAGTACAACATTTTCGGTAGACAAGCAATGTCTATTCTACAATAGAGTAGAAATAGAAAGCGTCATGCCAAGCCTTCTGATAGATGACGGCCCTGTCCGTCAGATAGGCTCAGTCCATGGTACGGAGCGAGAGGGCATGGGCAGCCGTCACCTCCTTCTGCGAAGCAGTAATTCTCGCGAAGGAGGAGGCGGGACAGTTCAGGGAAAGGCAAATTTCGCGCCCTCTCGCCCCTAGCCGCCGCAGGAGACGCCCTGGGCGTCGGAAATCCCTGGCAGATTTCCGGCCACCGTAGGCGCGGGCTTGCGGACGGTGAGCAATGGGTAGCTCACCGTCCGGTAAGGACCAGGCCCGGGTCGACGGCGCGTTGTATTCCACGAGCGCCTCAAAGAGATGTCGTCAGCACGAGTGTAGGGTTCCACTAGGGCCGATGCCTGCCGGGGTCACGGGAAGGTACTAAAGGGTCACCGAGGCCCCTGGCAACACAGGCAACAGGAAGGAATACGGGTGGGTTTAAGTCAGTAAGAGTCTGACACACCCTCCGCCCAGAGCGGGAGAAGTTATTTGATGATTTCCCAACCAAAAAAAAAAAGCCTGCTGATAGCCAATTAGCCAATTTAGCCAATCGAGCCATCAAAACGAGTCAATGTATTGTAGCTAAATATTTTTAAATAGGTAGATAAATTTGAGTCTATAGTCCATAAAAAACGGAAAAATTGTTATCTATGGCGTAAGAATCTAAAAATTAAAAGAAATATGTTTGTTTATTCAAAATGCAACTAAAGCCGCAATGTCCTGTTGAAATTTGGTATAAAAAATATAAATATGCTACAAATACAGCATTGTCCATTAACGTACTCGTATGTATCCGAATCAGCATTGTCCATAACAGCCAATAACGTCGCATCAAACAGTATGGCGAATTACGTCGTTTGCTTGTGAAACTGTTCTCAGAATTTATTAATTTGAAGGTGTTATAATATAGATTTAAAGGATTTAAACTACTAAAATATCAGCCATGGAATGTTATCCCGAACTGGCGGATAATAAACATACACGAAAACGTCGAGTTGATAGTGCAAAATGGAAAATAAATAAGGCTAAACAAGACCGGTGAGTATACTCTAACGACCACGTCGTGATACTTTTGTTTATTAATATATATATATATACATTTGTTTATTTTTATATGACCCTGACTATATGCATTAACTTAACCGAAATTTAATTTTAATTGTTAACCAATAAATGCAGAACCTGTACAAAACAAAACTGAGTTTTGAATTTTCTTCGAAAATGTAGTTTTTTAAAGATTTCTTCGAAAAAGATTTTGCGTCTATTTATTACCACGTTGTATAATACCAATTTCGGCCAGTAACAAGAGTGTATCATATTATAGTTTAATACTCTACTCTAAACTACTCAAAGTATCAAAACTGATCAAGCGTAATCTGTGGAAATAAGTATGTTTCAAAATAAACAATGTCCATCAAATGCATGCAACAAAAACAGCAAATTCCAAGTATCTGTTTCAGAAACCGCGAAGTCCAAACTATTTATTTAATTTTGATGTTATTCTAAGTAATTTGATTAATGAAAGTGAAAAGAAAATAAAAGTGGATATGTTTTCTAATGATGCCATTAGAAAACATATCCACTTTTATTTTCTAATACCTACTATAATTACCACTAAATGTGCGAATAATTAATAACTATAAAAAAATATGTATTGTTGCAAGAACACAAAAATGGACATTGGTGTATTTGATTCTAATAGACTCATTTATATTTGTTCACCATCTTCACATGGCAGGAGCACCGTTACCTCTCAAAAAACCGATCCTAAACCTCCTCTGTGCAACGCCTGTTAGGGCACATCCCTGGGGAGGATACACATACCTACCACTATTCACTTCGATGTATGACACCGGAAATATTGATACTAATCCAATCAACCAATAGAGATTGATTGTAGCAGATCTAGCTGTCAATCATCATTGTAATCAATCATTAAATAAATCCATGTCAATCATCATAGATCGCTTTGCAACCGTTCCTGTTCTAGACATGCCAGTATCAGCTAATATGGATCTAAATAACGTTTCCTATTTAAACCAATATTATGAGAAAAGAGATGATTTTTTGTATGTTTGTTACGCTTTCACGCTAAAATGGCTCAACGGATTTGTATGAAATTTTGCACATGGTAGACCATGATTTGGGTATAGACAGAATATTTTTTATCCCGATATTCCCACAGAGTCGAGACAATATGTGTGTTCCCATTGAGGGACCACATTTGAATTTTGATCTTTTAAATGCGTCAGCCTTTAGTAAAAGTTCTCAAACAATTGTAATTTAAGCCTCTAGTTTGTAAAAGTAGCCACCTAAAAGTTACAATCGGTTAAAGGTGGTCCCTCAGTCGTGACTGATCAGGTATCTATATCTCAAAACCTAGTTTAAAATTACAACTGCTATAAATGACTACTGTTAGTAAAAGATTTGTAAAACAAATTTATTAAATATCAACCCTTCCTGTTCACAGAATAAAAAGAACTAGCATGCGGAAGGTGGTCCCTCAACCGATCACCATAAGTTCACCGTAAATGTCTATCTCAAGTCTCTTAAATGTCGCGTGATACACCATTGGTGCATACGATTTTATATCATGTCTGGTGAAAACATAGCCAGTGCGAGGCGAATGTACGCAGAAGAAGAACATCTTCAGTCTCTGCGAAAGAACGGTATCCCTGCTCCTTAAATTCCCAGCACTAAGACTTCCCTCATATTACGAACGTATAGGTAAGCGGTTACTAATCATTTAAATAACCCTCCTTTTTGCTGCGCCGTAGTCGGGTAACAAACGGGTCATCTCGACCTTGGACGGTTTAGTTAGTGATGGCACAGTGATGGGTAATTGTACTCCCTTTTACAAATCCATTAATAAATTGAATGATTTGATTACTTGCTTAGTAAACACCAATGTACCTTACGTAATTTAAAATCGACTTCGCCCAATCTTTCATAACCTCAGTTTATGTCAATTTCTCTGAAAAAATAAGTTAGTAATGATAATTAATCTAACGAATACCTATTGTAAGAAAGAGTGGATAACTTAAAACCTTCGAAATACCTACAGATGAATGTTTTACTAATCTTTCCATTTAGTGAGTGATTGCGTAAGAATACTACCTAAACAGGTTTGTTTAAATTTTGCAAAACAGATCAGACCAACTCACCATGGATAAATAATCATTATCTCTTAAAGGTACCTACCTAAAGACCGCTGTAAACATTGGGCCAACGTGTAGAGATCTATTAGCGCTCGGGTACACGGTACCGCCGCGGCGGCGGAGCGGTGGCGGCTTGGTGGCGGTGCGGTAGGGGCGTGGTGGCGGCTCGTATTGCGCAGAGGCGCGGCGGCGGAGCGGTGGCGGCGCGGTGGCGGTGCCGTATACCCGAGCGCTAATAGACCTCTACACGTTGGCCCAAAATGCTGGCCCAGCACCTTGGCCCAATGTTTACAGCGGTCTTTAGGTAGGTACCTTTCAGAGACAAAGATTATTTATCCATGGTGAGTTGGTCTGTTTTGCAAAATTTAAATAAACCTGTTTGGAAACGGCAACACTGTGTGCGTTTCGCTCGCACGTACAACTTTCATTCATGCGCGATCGCAGCCTACGCCGAGCGCCACGCCGTTTACTATCTCCTATTTTGGCTACTATCAGTTTTACGCACGGGCCGTTGGATGGATAGGTGTCATGATTTTTTTAGGAAATTCCGAACCTTGTCAATCTCAATGGTACTAAGCAAATATTCTCGGGTATGGCTTCTATTCCACTTACACAACACACCTTAATATTCTCGAGACGGTAAAAAATGTCATCCGGTATATTACTACTGCTTATTTAATTATTCTCTTAAATATATTGTATTGCAATTAGTGTATTTAACATAGTTCTATATTTAAATTAATAATTAATATGTTCAAATATTTTAACTTATAACGCGCTCATCTATTATAAAGTAGCTTAAGGCCCGCGAGTAGTGATGGATTAATTAGCATTCGCATTCACTGTTAGCAAAATGTAGTTGCGAAATTCTGTGAAGTGCGAAGTGAATTTATCGCTTCGTACTTTTTTATACTATCATACGTCAGAGCGTCGACGCACGCAGCGGTAGCATGCGCTCTCCGTCGCACCCACGGGAAGTCGGGAATACTAAATCTATCGGTTTCACGTGACCGTGACTTCGTTCGCGAGTGAAATTTATTAGCAGGTGCTGCGAACTTGCGAATAATGGGTTAAGCAATTGTCATCTAATTATCTTTGATTTGCGCATACTAGTTTAGGGTTGTATATTGAATGAATGCTTGTGATTGTTTAATTTATTTAAATTATCGAAGAATGATGATTAGCAATTAAAAATTAACCTTGTTGTGTTTGATTTGCTCGTACTTAGGGTCGTGTATTGATTGAATGAATGCGTGATTGTTTAATAATAATTGGACACGCGCGTGGCGGCGTCGTTTTGTGTCAAAGTTCAGTACGTTTTGGCAAGTGATAGTGAGAGTTTAGTTTACGTATTCGTAATACAGTAATTACATTATTCCGTCTTGTGCTTATTATTGTACTTAAATAGATAACAAAATTCACATACTGCATTATTATCAATTATCGTCTTGCTAAGACTCAAGAATTCACATGCTAATTAGATTTATGCGAAATCGCATCAATTGCCATTACTACCCGCGAGGGTAGGAGCCTGCTTGGGGAAACGCCTCCCCGCGGTGCGTTCGCGCTAGTAGGCCGTCGTCATCGGAAAGGCTCGGGGATAATCGGGAATCCGCACGCGGGTTAATGGCGCCGTCCGCGTCTTGTCTTCGAGTCTTAAAGATTTAAAGTATTTGTGTGATAAGTTGTACGCTACTTGTGTTATTTTCTAATAAACATAAGTGTGAAATGTGCAACGTGTTTTCTTCATAACGACTCCTAACCATGAACGTTATAAACTCAATTATTCTATTTGTTGTTGAATAACCCTGAACATACAAAGCGATTATTGCAGCTTAAAAAATATCCCCCTGCTCCGATTGATAAAATCTACTTGCACAAAGACGCCTTACGGAGTCGAAACCTATACTAAAAGACTCTAGTACTCAAACAAATGATGTGATATTGACCGAGGAGGTCGTACCTGGTACCTCTAACAGCAATTGTATAAGCAAGACCCAAAGGGATGCCCGCTGTGTCGCGGGTACACAGACGTTTTTTCGAGACTAATTTCTTAAGAGTTCTTCACCAAAACATCGCCGGCTTACTTAGCAAAATTCATTTAAGACGCTGACAACACCTAAACCGCGGTCACTGTCAGTTTGCATAGAAAAGAAAGAGAAACGCGATGACGCACAGTGGGCCCATACTGAAAATTAGTGGACATAGGCAACAAAGTTCCTATATCGATGCGATTTTTTTTTATATGACGTGTTATATTATTCCTGACAACTTTTATTCTTATAAAATTTCTTCTAAAATTGATAGTTTGTCTTGAAAAAAATTAATTAGATTTTTTTGTATGGAGCGAATCACGTTTAATTTTTTTTCTTCAATTGTACTAATATGTTGAGTGTGTGGCGTGAGTATATGATAGCTAGGGTCATTCTCTATCCATGAAAAAAAAAATCAGCGCCGGCCATCTGCGGCAGCGCGAGTAATCATTCGGTAAAAAAAAAAAATGATTTGGAAGAATTTTTTTGTCATTTAAAATAAATTCAAAGCATATTTTTTGTCTCATTTGGCTGTTTTCACCTTCTTTTTAGTTAAATAAATAGTTTTAATAGCGCATACGTACTTATAACTAGTAATTCTGGTAGAGATTTAGTTATTATTGCATGTTATCGGTACAAATGAGTCATCAATCACAATGCAGGTGCTCTGCATTGTGATTGATGACTCATTTGTTAGTGCACTCGGCTAAGCGCATAACTAATGAGTCATCGAAAAATGCTCGTCTCTGATTGGCTGAATAATTTTCACTCACTGTTATGTTCACTACTTGAGTAATTAACACTAACTATAAATATAAAGACATTCATTAAGTCCATCTAGTTTCGCTCTTGTCGCTTGTTTGTGAACACAGTGAAATACTTGTATTTTTATATTTACATTAGAACTATGGCTGGATTTTGTACCAACCTAGATGTTTTTGTGAAATTAAGAAGTGGCGGTGATCTGAAAAATCATATGTTTCTGTATGAAAGTATCATTTCTGTCTTGACTACCGAAGTTTCTGAAGAAGACAAGAACCGAATCAAGGAGTTCTGTCGACTTTTATGTGTAAATTTAAATAAAAAGTGGATAGAGTCAAGTAGAAATCAAAAAACTTTTATGAATCGTGTAATTAATCGCAAGTGGTTGGAAAAAAACATCAACTGGCCTGTTTGTGACAGTGTTTATCTGAGAAGTGTGATGGGCTTTTCGGACGCAGCCTTATCTGAGCTTGTGGATATAGATTGCCATGTTCCTACTCTTGCAGTATGTACTGCGGAAGCGGGAACATCTACAGAAAAGGAGCACAGAAAACCGTTCGAAGAGTTAAGTAATAAGCAAAAGAAAAGACGTTCTACTTCCATAGTAGAAGAAAATTCCGAGGAAGAGTTGCAGCACTGGTACATAACAAAATTGAAAGACAACGGCAAAACGAATCTGGCAAAAGTGGTCGAATACCTTTCCAGTAATCCAGATGCGCTATCCGAAGTAGAAGAGAGACTATTCAAAAAGCAGAGCTTAAGTACTGTCTCTGAAGATAAGTGTTTAGCTCTTTATACATCAGTTGCGCTCTCGAAATGGAAGTACTTAGCTCTTCGGCAATTTCTGAAAGAAGAAAACTGTGCTGCCTTTCCATCTTATCCAAAGCTTGTAAATGCCAAGAAAAGATGTTACCCACCACAAGAGAGTATGGAGATTACGGAAAACGGAGCTCACATTAAATTGCAAGCGCTATTGGACCACACTGTGGAGAGGATATTACTTGATATAAATACTGTTGATAGGTCTCAAAATGAAGAACTCAAGTTGACCTGGAAATGGGGACTTGATGGTTCTTCGTCGCAGAGTAACTATAAACAGAAAACGTCAAACACAGCTACAGAGTTCGATGATTCATCAGTAGTCATGATAAGCATCGTCCCTCTTCGGCTAGTGTCTACTAGGCCATCATCTGGGAATGAAAATCTAGTTTGGGAGAACCCCACACCTTGCTCAACTCTGTACTGTCGACCAGTGAAGTTCACTTTCACTTCGGAGACAGCTGACTTTATAAAGTCTGAAGAGTCTGAGATGAAAAAACAAATTGATGAACGAATATCTACACAGTGTGGAAATATTATTGTATCACATGAATTGCATATGACCATGATTGATGGAAAAGTGGCCAATATTATTGCTGGAGTACCATCATATGCAACGTGTCCCATTTGTTTGGAAAAACCGAGTGAGATGAATAATTTAGACGCTTTGACTTCTAAACCACTTTGTGAAGAAATGTACAAACAAGGAATTTCTTCACTGCATATGAAGATTCGGTGTATGGAATGTCTTCTCCATATATCTTATAATCTGGATTTTCAACGATGGACTGCTCGCGGCGAACATAAGGCTTTGAAACAAGCTAAAAAAAAATACCACACAGCAAGAGTTTCGTGAGCAAACTGGAATGCTGATTGATATAGTCAAACAGGTATGTATTTAATTTTCGCTCTCTTTATGTTGTTTGTGAATTATATCTCTATGTATTGTATATTACAGTATTGTTTTCCCATTTTAGGGTTTTGGAACTACAAACGACGGGAATACAGCGAGGCGCTTTTTCCAAGATTACAAAAGATCTTCCAGAATAACGGGAATTGACGAAAATCTGATTTTCAGATTTTCCGTTATTCTACAAGCCATATCATCAGGCAAAAACATTGACTGTGAAAAATTTAGAAGATACTGTAGAGAAACAGCTGATGTGTACGTGCAACACTATTCGTGGTACTACATGCCAGTTAGTGTACATAAACTTCTAATGCACGTTGCAGACATCTGTAACCACTTTGGTGTTTTGCCAATCGGTAAGTAAAAAATAAATATAGTTTGATGTATTATTTGACTCGATTGCGTTTTGAAATTGAAATGTATGTACTTATTCGTTTTAGGTACCTTCTCTGAAGAAGCTTCGGAAGCCCGTAATAAGGACTTCAGAAACGTCAGGGAGAGGCACACTCGGAAAACGGGGAGAATAGCAACAAACGAAGACATCCTCCATGGACTTCTAATAAGCTCTGATCCCCACATATCCTACATAAGGCCTAAAATAATCAAACAGGTTCATAATGAGTTGTTGCCTGAAGCAACTCAGTTGTTACAGACTACTGAGCCTCCCTGTGACAGTGAAATTATGGAGGAAGAAGAATGCCTCATAGCAGAGTCCGAAAATTTGCCGGACCCACTAGCACTTCTGGAACAAGAAATAATGTGATCCGGCTCTAAATTATTCCCACAAAAGCCCATCAGGGTTAGGAATATGACAAACAGCCCTTTTCAGGGCTACCATTACTTCACAGTTTCATATTGATCATACGTACGATAACTTATACTATAATAATATACATACAGTTGATTATGTAGATAATTATCAACGACTTGCCCGTACAAATTTAAATTATTTCACCTATCATTAACAAAATTAGTATAACCTGAAACATTACGATATATTTATTCAACAATAGATAACGTGCAGTTAAAAAATAACACAGCCAATCAGAGACGAGCATTTTTCGATGACTCATTAGTTATGCGCGCACAAACAAATGAGTCATCAATCACAATGCAGAGCACCTGCATTGTGATTGATGACTCATTTGTACCGATAACATGCAATAATAACTAAATCTCTACCAGAATTACTAGTTCTAAGTACGTATGCGCTATTAAAACTATTTATTTAACTAAAAAGAAGGTGAAAACAGCCAAATGAGACAAAAAATATGCTTTGAATTTATTTTAAATGACAAAAAAATTCTTCCAAATTATTATTTTTTTACCGAATTTATTTTTATAATATTATTTTTTTGGCCGGCGCTGATTTTTTGTTCGTGGATAGAGAATGACCCTAGCTATCATATACTCACGCCACACACCCAACATATTAGTACAATTGAAGAAAAAAAATTAAACGTGATTCGCTCCATACAAAAAAATCTAATAAATTTTTTTCAAGACAAACTATCAAGTTTAGAAGAAATTTTATAAGAATAAAAGTTGTCAGGAATATTATAACACGTCATATAAAAAAAAAATCGCATCGATATGGTAACTTTGTTGCCTAAGTCCACTAATTTTCAGTATGGGCCCACTGTGTGACGCAACGCTTGCAATTTACTGCAAAATATGAAGCAATTATCTATTTACTCAAAATTGAATTGAGTAATCGAAAATAAATAACAACCAAGTTCTGCATTCAAATAAGACGCTCCTGTTATTAATTAAATACGTAACGTATGTTGATATTTAATACAGATATTTTGGATTAGAACTCAAGGTAAGAGGTTAGTTTAACGTTAGTTTGTATCGAGATTTTTCTTTAAAAACGTGTTTTGGTAACAACCAAGTTCTGGGCAATATGTTCAAAATTGACATATATTTTTTCTGCTACCACAAACTATACAGATTTGCAAATTTTCTTTCTTAAGAGAGGTCTATTTTGGTCAATTGGGTCTTGTCAGCGCCTTAATAGAAATACATTTGTCAGAGCTGTCGGCTCTTAAAATGAGCCCGGATATTATTTGTCTGTCGGAAACGTTCATAGAACGAGGTAATGAAAGTCTTATAAAAAACTCTGGTTACAGCTTAGCAACTTCTTACTGCAGAACATAGAAACAAAAGCGTGGTGGAGTCTCTATCCTCGTAAAAAACGGTACTATATTTAAAGAAATATCATTTATAAATCAGCACTGTATTGACAATATCTTTGAGTGTTGTGGCATTGAGATCATCAACCAAAATCTATTTAACTTATGTGTATATAGAACCCCAATTTCTAATATTCACAAGTTTTTCGAAATACTTGAAACAGTGCTTCAATTTATATCTCGTAAATTTAAGAAAAAAATATTTATAGCAGGTGATTTGAATATCAACACGTTACTAATAAATAACAAATCTAAGGCGTTAATCGAAATTGTTCAAAATTATGATCTAGTACTCCATATTCAAGAACCAACACGACAAAATTCTTGTATAGATTACCTAATCAGCAACATCAAGTCTGCTAAAGGTGAACTTCTACACCTGGGTGTTTCTGATCATAACACTGCACAGCTGTTAAGTATACCCCTGAGAAACAAAGAAACAGCTTTAACAGAATATTCAACATATAAAAGGGACTATAATAAACATCACATTACTAAATTTAAACAATATACGAGTAGGTCCGTACTATCGTTTTCAGAAGTATATAAAGAATCCAATATTAACGTAGCTTACGAAAAGTTCTACGAGCTGATATATCTATTTTATAAATTATGTTTCCCGATTAGAAGGATAAAGAAGTTAAACAGGGATCGACCCTTAACCGCTCAGGCCCGTGGCTCAATAACGTCATCTCTCAATCTCAAAAAAAACATTTTTATTCGATAACTACTTTCAAATCGCGCGCCGCGAGGGCTCCTATTCGGAGCCATTGGGGCTTTATCGGTTAAAATGGATATCTAAAGGTATTAGAGCAAGCTGCAAAACCAAAAGATCATTAAGACACAATTACTACGCTATCAAAACGGTGGAAAATAAATAAAAGTTCAAAAACTACTCTAAAATCCTACGGCGTTGCATACATGGGTCAATTAAAAGAATTAATCATCAATTTATTAGCAACTCAAAAAACTGATAAAAAAGAGTCCATCGGTACTAAGAGAAAACAAATCATACAAAGCGTAAGAAACAAAGACACCTTAGTTATTAGCCCGAACAAAATTGCTGTAACATTTAATGACTACTGGATCAATCTAACTAATAACATCCATAAAAATACTCGTATTAGTCTAAAACAGTCTGTTAGTGATAGTATCTTCCTAAAACCATATGGACATGAAGAGATACTAAGAATTATATTATCTCTGAACAACACAAACTCAGTAGGTTATGATGAGTTAGCTACAAAAATCCTAAAAAGTTGTTCAGTAGAATTAACACCAGTGACAACATTTTTGGTAAATCTATCTTTTGAATCTGGATGTTTTCCTAGCTTACTCAAACAATCGGTTGTAAAACCTCTCCACAAAAAAGGTAACAAGGAAGACCTAGATAACTACAGACCAGTTACTCTCATACCCATCATACCAAAAATCTTTGAATCAGCTATGCATAAACGCCTGACTCAATTCATCGATAAGCATGCTATCCTAAGAAAAGAACAACACGGTTTTCAAAAAGGGAAGTCCACAACATTAGCTTGTTTTAACCTAATTCACACAATATTTAGATTAAGATATTTTTTAACTAGGTATAAGGTGTAGATTTACGATTTACTTAGTAAGGCCACTCTATCGCATTGGATCATAGATCTGTAATGATAGTGTAGGTAAGATTGTTATAAATAAATAAAATAATAGTTACTAATTTAGATATGCGAATTGAGACAACAGGCATATTTTTTTATATGACGAAGGCTTTCGATTTCGTATCACACAAACTACTTATAGATAAGTTAGAAAAGTATGGGATACGGGGCCGAGCATTTCAATGGATACAAAGCTATTTAAATAACAGAATGCAATGTGTAGAAATCGAAAAAAATGATAGTAAACGGGAACTAAAGTCATACAGATCAAAATACAAACATAACAGGGCTGGTGTGCCCCAAGGGGGTGTGCTTAGCTCCCTATTGTTTTTACTATATATAAATGACCTTCCCAAAGTTACTAATCAACCCTGTTTTCTGTTCGCTGATGACATATCGTTAATAATGACATTGAATAATACTGACATTAATAAATATACAACTGACATAAATAACACAATTGAATCGATAATAACATGGCTTGACGAAAATAATCTTCGCGTAAACCTAACAAAAACTAATTTTATTCGATTTAGTACATATGGACGAGTAAATAAGGCTTTAGACATCAACTATAGAGGACTTAAATTAAAAGAAGTTAACGAAATGACATTTCTCGGTATCACGATTGATAAACACTGCAACTGGAAGGCCCACGTCAATAAAGTATACAATAAAATAAATAAATTCGTGTACGTACTATATGAACTTTCAAAAACATCAGCGTTAAAAACCGTATTATCGTATTACTATGGGTACGTTGATTCGGTGTTGAGATATGGTCTTATCATCTGGGGTGACTCAACAGAAAGTCAGAGAGTGTTCATCACACAGAAAAAATGCATCCGCGCCATAGCGGGAATACGTTCATGGGAATCTTGCAAACCCTTTTTAAAAACCGTTCAGGATACTAACCCTTCCAAGTCTGTATACATATCTTTGAATGCGCTAAATTTGCTAAATACACCCGGAGTTATTTAAAAAAGCTCATGAAATATTTGCAAAAAGTATTAGGCACAGGGATAGAATTGTTTTGCCCATAATTCCTAGGACAGCATTGTATAGTAAGAATAGCTATGCAATGTGCTGCCGCATTTTCAATGCCATACCTGACAGTATTAAAATATTACCAGCAAATAAATTTACAAGGTGTCTTAAAGTGTGGTTAAGAGAAAAGAACTTCTACTCAGTAAGCGACATATTTAATAAGAGGTTGAACAATAAATAATAATCCTAATATTGATTTACTCTCTGACATTAATAGTTTTTTTTGTATTTTTGATTATGTATCTAATACTCTCACAAAATTGCTACTTAATTTAAATTGAATTATGACTATGACTATAAAATTATAAAATTAAATATGTATGTTTATACATATTTAATTTTATAATTTAAATGTTTGCATGTCACATTATTATGACTAAGTGTTATGGATCTGTATCATCTATGTTAAGACCTAAATTGTACCAACACTTAAGGCAAATAAATTGATTTGATTTGATTTGATTTGAATATATCCGTTAGATATTCGTCTACTGTGTAATGACATCTTTCACTAATAGAAAGTTGATTGGTGCATTATTGTTGAGTACCACAATGACACTATGTTTTATGGTGAAGTTGGCTTCCACGTGGACGGAAGTCCGACGGAAGTCGGAGAGCAAAAGTTATGTTATTAATTTAAGTTTTGATATGCCACTAGCTTATAAGGAAAGCATCTCGTGAGGAAACTTGAAAATGATCTGGAATCGCCAAAACTGTTAGTAAGCCTGGTCGTGGGGTCCTGCCGGGGTCGTGGAAAAGTCCGGAAGGGATACCGAGGCCCCTAGCAACACAGGCAACGCAAGGAACACGGGTGGGTTTTAGTCAGTAAGAGTCTGACACACCCTCCCGCTCCGGCCAGAGCGGGAGAAGTTATTTGATTTTTTTTTTTTGTATTTTATCTGATAATAAAGCCTGGTAATCGGTGGGCTGGTGGCTAAGTAATAACAGCCGCACGAGTCAATCGATCAGGTAATATACGCGTGTGCGTATATTACCGCGTATGCAATAAGCGAAGCTTACTACGCTTATCGCAGTTGGTCTGTAGATGGGTGACCATCTTTACATACCAAGACCCCTCCGTGCCTCGGAAAGCACGTTAAGCCGTTGGTCCTGGCTCTCATTCGTGGATCTTTGACAGTCGTTACGGGTCGTCAGAAGCCCGAAAATCTGACAACCAGTCTTACCAAGAGGTATCATATTACCCAGTAACTGGGTTGTGGAGGTCAGATAGGCAGTCGCTCCATGAAAAATACTGGTATTCAGCTGCATTCGGTTAGACTGGAAGCCGACCCCAACGTAGTTGGGAAAAGGCTAAGCAGATGATGATGATACTCGTATATATATTTGACATAATTATGTTCGGGCATAACGTCTTTGCGTCAGGTCAGATAGGCCGTCACTCCATGTAAAATACTTGTATTCAGCTGCATCCGGTTAGACTGGAAGCCGACTCCAATGTAGTTGGGAAGTACCAAAGGGTTACCGAGGCCCCTGGCAGTAGCGGGAAGGTACCAAAGGGTTACCGAGGCCCCTGGCAGTCGCGGGAAGGTACCAAAGGGTTACCGAGGCCCCTGGCAGTCGCGGGAAGGTACCAAAGGGTTACCTAGGCCCCTGACAGTCGCGGGAAGGTACCAAAGGGTTACGGAGGCCCCTGGCAGTCGCGGGAAGGTACCAAAGGGTTACCGAGGCCCCTGGCAGTCGCGGGAAGGTACCAAAGGGTTACCGAGGCCTCTGGCAGTCGCGGGAAGGTACGAAAGGGTTACCGAGGCCCCTGGCAGTCGCGGGAAGGTACGAAATGTTACCGAGGCCCCTGGCAGTCGCGGGAAGGTACGAAATGGTTACCGAGGCCCCTGGCAGTCGCGGGAAGGTACCAAATGGTTACTGAGGCCCCTGGCAGTCGCGGGACGGTACCAAAGGGTTACCCAGGCCCCTGGCAGTCGCGGGAAGGTACCAAAGGGTTACCGAGGCCCATGGCAGTCGCGGGAAGGTACCAAAGGGTTACCGAGGCCCCTGGCAGTCGCGGGAAGGTACCAAAGGGTTACCGAGGCCCCTGGCAGTCGCGGGAAGATACGTAAGGGTTACCGAGGCCCCTGGCAGTCGCGGGAAGGTTACAAATGGTTACCGAGGCCCCTGGCAGTCGCGGGAAGGTACGAAATGGTTACCGAGGCCCCTGGCAGTCGCGGGAAGGTACCGAATGGTTACCGAGGCCCCTGGTATTCGCGGGAAGGTACCAAAGGGTTACCGAGGCCCCTGGCAGTCGCGGGAAGGTACCAAAGTGTTACCGAGGCCCCTGGCAGTCGCGGGAAGGTACCAAAGGGTTACCAACGCCCCTGGCAGTCGCGGGAAGGTACCAAAGGATTACCGAGGCCCCTGGCAGTCGCGGGAAGGTACCAAAGGGTTACCGAGGCCCCTGGCAGTCGCGGGAAGGTACCAAATGGTTACCGAGGCCCCTGGCAGTCGCGGGAAGGTACCAAAGGGTTTCCGAGGCCCCTGGCAGTCGCGGGAAGGTACCAAAGGGTTACCGAGGCCTTTGGCAGTCGCGGGAAGGTACCAAACGTTTACCGAGGCCCCTTGCAGTCGCGGGAAGGTACCAAAGGGTTTCCGAGGCCCCTGGCGGTCGCGGGAAGGTACCAAAGGGTTACCGAGGCCCCTGGCAGTCGCGGGAAGGTACCAAAGGGTTACCGAGGCCCCTGGCTGTCGCGGGATGGTACCAAAGGGTTTCCGAGGCCCCTGGCAGTCGCGGGAAGGTACCAAAGGGTTACCGAGGCCCCTGGCAGTCGCGGGAAGGTACTAAAAGGTTACCGAGGCCCCTGGCAACACAGGCAACTGAAGGAATACGGGTGGATTTTAGTCAGTATAAGTCTGACACACCCTCCCGCTCCGCCCAGAGCGGAAAAACGTTTTTGGGAAAAGGCTAAGCAGATAGTAAAGCCTAGTAATCAATGCACGTAAGAAATGTGCTTTGATTACCAGGCTTCTTTTTTTTCTCTACGTGAGAAGAAGCCATTATCCTGCAGTAGGACACTGGAGTAATACCGTAGTACTTATAACCACACTGGTATTGTTACGTAGGTAATATTAATAATCATGTCTGCCTGAAAGCCAGTGAACTTCATAATAATAAACTACTCGTATACCCACCGAATACAAATGCACCACGATGGAAGTTATCCTCAGTAGGTTATCAAACATATGAATTGCAAGTAACATTTTTAAAAGGTATGGTAAAGTCGAATTATTAATTCACGTCTTTTGTAATTTGGTTTATTTAAAGCTTTTTAGTTTATAATATATGTACATATTTGGAATTGACTCATTACTAGATTTTATTTGACACCAATACTGGTGTTATTGATTTAAAAAAAACCGATTCCTCCCTTTTTTATGTATTTAGAGATGCAGTGTATAAATATTAGCCTTTGTCACTTCCACAATTAGGACGAATCTAACGACACCTCATATGGTAAAATCCATTAAGCTGTTTAGGTTACAGAGCATGCCAAAGAAATAGACATACATACATAGATACATACGAGGGGCGTTCAATGTATTCTCGGTATCGGGGTGATCTGATATTATTGTGGGCAAAATATATCATTAGCTAACAACATTATCTGAGGGTATTTATATAAAATTTAATGTTAATAACTTTTTTTTTTTGAAATTTCCACACACTATCTTTACAGGATGACCCCAATGCAATAGTGGGTTTGCAACCACACACCAAATACTTGAAACATCAACTTACGTCTAATACTTAAAATAAAAAAATAAAAAACTAAACTTTAACAATACAAGAGCAACACTAAACTATTAAAAACACAATCTGTAGTCGTACTACAGAATGTAATGTACGTACATATTATCAAACTAAAATATAAATCAGACTTAACACAGAATATTAATAATTAAATATAACTAACAAAATTCAACAAAACTTTTGCGAATTCACTCGTATTGCACGAAAAAATGTCAATTCTCTCATGCACTTCGTTTAGTACACTTATTGTGCGGGTGAGGGGTGTTTTCGACAGCAGGTTGGTTTTTGCAGCAGGCACTACCAGCAGTGGCAGTCGCCGCTGCCTCCACACGTACCGGTCCGGCACGCATAGCTTCAGGTGACGCAGCACACCCGGGTTATGAGCTACTCCACGTAGGAGCTTTACCACATACGCCGCCAGTGTAAATTCCCGGCGCACTCTGAGTTCTGACCATACCCAGAACAAACAGTGTAGGATAACATCAGCGGGTAAAACGGGTAAACCCCATGAAGTTTAAAATACAAGTGTCTTGTAAATGTATTCTGCACTCGCTCTAGCATGACATTGTATTTCGTTTCATGAGGAGCCCAAATCACCGCACTGTGTTCCAAGTGACTTCTTACTAAAGCGTCACACTTAATTAGTTTGTTTGCGACCTCCAGTCAGAGACGACGAAAATGACTGACGCGACAATGTTGAAGAAAATCGAGCATCGTGCGGTGATTAAACTCCTCACTAAACAAGGAAAATCTCAAAAAATTATCTATAAAGAAATGGTAGCCGTTTATCAAGACTCTGCTCCTTCATTATCGACTGTACAGAAGTGGTCAAGTGAATTCAAAAGAGGCAGGGAAAGTATCGAAGATGAGCCCCGCCAAGGTGGGCCAATCATGGCGGCTACCGAAGAAAATGTGAAAATTATCGAAAAACTTGTATTAGAAGATGCACGTGTAAAAATCAAGATGTTTGCATAAATAACTAAGCTATCCGTTGGTACCATACACACTATACTACATGATTATCGCAACCTTACAAAAGTCAGTGCAAGATGGGTGCCGCGCATGCTCACTGCGCTTCAAAAGCAGGCGCGGGTTGACACTTGTAAGGAGTTTTTAGAGCTGTGTGGCGACGATCCAGTAAGTGTTTTGGAACGTGGGTTCATCACTATGACCCCGAGAGTAAACAGGAGTCTATGCAGTGGCATAAAAAGGGATCAGACCCTCCGAAGAAGTTCAAAGTCACTTCATCGGCTGGCAAAATCATGGCCACAGTTTTCTGGGATTCTAAAGGAATACTATTGATTGAGTACACAAAAAAAGGAGAAACTATCAACGCAGAAAAATACTCAACCAATTTACGGTGTTTGAAAGAAGCAATAAAAGAAAAAGAAGAGGAAAGCTGGCAAAGAAAGTGCTGCTTCTTCACGAAAACGCACCGGATCACACTGCGCGGCTTTCCAAGGCTGCTTTACGACAGTGCGGGTTCGAGGAAATTAACCACCCACCCTACAGACTAAACCTGGCCCCAGTGACCCCAGTGACCCCAGTGACTACTTTTTATTCCCAAATTTAAAAAAAACACCTCCGGCGAAAGCGATTTGCTGACGAAAATGAGCTCAAGTCCGCTGTAAATCAGCATTTATCGGGTCTAGAAGAAATTTGTTTTTTAAGGGATTAGAAAAACTTATTTCGCGATCAAACAAAGGTATTGATATCATGGGATACTACTATATTAAAAAATATATTTCTTTCAAGTTTTTATCTTTTTTCTAACATACCCATACCGAGAATACATTGAACGCCCCTCGTACATAATCTCGAAAAACATTACCCTCTTCTGGGGCAGCCAGGTAAAAAAAAAACGTAAAGGACGCGCACAGCGCTATACAACGGAGTATGCGGTGAAACAGGTCCATACAGTCGAATTATTAATTCATCGGAGTAATCTGACATGTGCTAGCTGTCACTTTGTGTAATAAAATGGTCATATTTATTGTAATGATCAGCGTTTAGTTTAATCGTTTTCTATAAGTGTAAAATAAATGTATAAATAGTGTAAAAGTCTACAATACAGTAAATATGACCTTTTTATTACACAAAGTGACAGCTAGCACATACCAAATTACTCCAGTGAATTAATAATTCGACTTTAGATGTCACTTACATGAGACGCAGCACCAAAATGGCAAAAGAAACCACATTACTTGTCCAGAAAAAGTCTTCTTTTTATAAAAAAAATACTTTAAATGTTTTAAAATCATTAAAAAATCAGCAACGTACACACAAACACTGCTAAACTGAGTACAGACGATCAGTAAGTTACAGGAACCAGATATATCTGCTCGAGCTCAGAAAGAAAAATGTTGAATAGATATATTGTAAAGATGATCTTCTGTGGTTAGCTTGTAATGCTGCGTAAAGTGAGGTTGTAATGACTTCACAGCGTTATGTGGCTTCCTATTTGCAATGGCTTTATATACATACATGTAAATATAAACCATAATATATTAAACAACAGGCACAAACACGAATAATTAAACGCAGACCAAGAAAATAACGACTAACTGCTGTTTACGACTGCGCGTTAAATATTAATCTAACGATTTGACACGGAATGACCCGCATTTGCATGGATCCGTCGTAAATGGCCATTGCTGAATATAGGACGCCACGCAGATGGTCATAGGGATAATGACATAATCACTAATTGATCGCAATGTTCGCAGCACGGGTTGGTTACAAGAAATAACGTTTTTCTATTGTAACCACAATGTAATTAAAAAGCATTTGCATTTTTATGCATTATCGGAATCTGGGTGATTCCGATAATGCAAATAATAACCAAATCAAATAAATATTCAAACAGCATTTCCAAGCACTAAATATAGTGCGCTTAACCTCTAAAGAGGTTAGTGCTTACTGCACGTTTTTTTACTCTTGCAGTCTGTGGGCTCATTATACTCAGAAATCATACAGCACCCTTCACGTTCAATACAATAACGCATTCAGAGTGTTGATGGGGTTGCCCCGATACTGCAGCGCGTCAGAGATGTTGTCTGAATTTTAATTAATTATTATTATTATTTACGACTCTTGACATTTCTCGGTACCCTGGGGTCCCGGACCTTTGGAACGCGTACGAGGGGCCGAAGCCAACTCGCAGAGGCCCGTTAGACGTTTTTTAATTAAATGAGGCACCAAACGACGATTATCCCTGTTTGCTCTATGCAAGTGCGCTCAAGGACAACCCCCGGTTGGTGTAGGACTATTGCGGAATATCGAAACAAAGATATTGGATTATGGGCTTGGGTGGCTAAAGTGAACTGGTTATCTAGAACTATGGAAAAGCTATGGCCCCTGCCTGACCAATGTTTTATATAAAATACACAGATAAAATGGCAGGGGGTGACTTGCACACTCAATAATGGGCCCCGAAAATGGTCGCTAGCACATAGTGTCGTAGTAACAAGGGGGCAACATGTCCTGAGGTGCTTGTGAGGAGTGGAGAGGTATTCCACGGCTTTCAGGACAATCCCGGAAGTACGGTCAAGATCCCTACCAGCACCTTACTGATACTTGCTTCTTCCGAGCACGTTTGCTCTTGCGAATCTCCACTCAAACAAAAAAGAGGTGGAAGCTCTAATCCTCGTCAGTGTTCACTCCAGCCGGCCAATAAAGGCAGGCAGAGGTGAGGAACAAGACTTCTCCCGGGAGATAGGGTCCGTGGGGTCGCTACTGCCCAACAGCTCGCCACATGCTGCCCTGCGGGTTTCTGTATCTCTCTTGGTCTGGCTCCTTACCTTAGACCTGTTCCGGCAAAGTAAAATCTACCGGCACAGACCTAGAGTTCAGAGCGCGCAAGCCCCACCACGACGTCAACGTAGAGATACGGCGGTGGGGTTATTATTATTATTACTATTAATGGTTTTATCAAATTCCATAAATTTTCATTATGATTATATTGATTTTTGTGTTTTGCATACCCTAACAACCCCATAATTGTCTGCTGCAAACTGAAATAATCAGTTGCGAGGAAATTCCAGCATAATCACCTTTCACCAAAATGGTCAAACATCACATAATCTATAAAACAAACAAGGATGCTGCTTCCAATCCTATTCTCTATGAAATAATTCTTTAGACGCCCTTTCAATTCTCAAAAGAAGAGAAGAACTACCTACACGGTCACTATGTTTAATAAAACAAAAATGCCACTTTGGTTCCGTTCACATAATGTTACATCACTCCTATATTACCCGAATCATTAGTATACTAAACCCACAATTCTCCACTCATCCAGTTCACGAGTCCACCAGTAAGTTCGCCAGTGGCTCCTTTAATAACCTTATAGGGAATATTATCAGACATGTTTATTTCGGTACACATTCTGAGGTATCAGTGAAGCGTGGCGTTACAGATCGTTTGTTGTCGGGTTGAGCGGGCACAGTGCGGGCGGAACACCCGGAACTACCAGAATTATTAGCTCAGTGCACAGATTCTGGCAGAACATCTGTTTCTTACAAAATGCTTTTCTCAGAACCCAAACTAAGGTCCTAGACATACACGGGATGGTAAACGGAAACGCTTTAACGCTTTAAGTAGCATAGATTTAAGGCTATTATAATCTAGAAATAAATTAATAAAGTTAACTAACATTTCAAAAGTGCTAAAAAGCTGCTAGACTATCTTTGATTTGGTCAAAATTCTACATAACTGAACACAAATTAAACCGGAGAAATAGGATTCCAATATCTTTGGAATACACGCCAACACAGATCCTTAAGTATTCTTATGTCATGTTTTCAACGAAATTCGGGGTTTTCGAAAACCTTTAACGCCTTTAGGAAACTATAACCTCAGGAGAACAGAACTGGGCACGCCACAATTGCGGCGATAAGTCCCCTCTTTGAGGAGTAGCTAGAGAGGCGCCACGGCGTCCTTCCGCCTGACGCAGGTCCTCACCAGACACGGCAGCTTCGGGAGGTTCCTTTGTCGGATAAGGCGGGAGGAAACGTCCGGGTGTCACCACTGTGTGGATCGCCCGGAGGACACGGTGGAGCATACGGTGGAGGTCTGCCCGGCTTGGGCAGAGCACCGCCGTGTCCTCGTGGAGGCGATCGGCGGCAGAGATCTCTCGCGTCCGGCCCTGGTTCAGGCCATGGTACGGAGCGAGAGGGCATGGGCAGCCGTCACCTCCTTCTGCGAAGCAGTAATGCTCGCGAGGGAGGAGGCGGGACGGTTGAGGCAAAGGCAAATTTCGCGCCCTCTCGCCCCTAGCCGCCGCAGGGGACGCCCTGGCCGTCGGGAATCCCGGGCGGATTTCTGGCCACCGTAGGCGTGGGCTTGCGGACGGTGAGCAATGGGTAGCTCACTGTCCGGTAAGGACCAAGCCCGGGTCGACGGCGTGTTGTATTCCACGCGCGCCTCTAAGAGATGTCGTCAGCACAAGCGTAGGGGTCCACTAGGGCCGATGCCTGCTGGGGTCGCGGGGAGGGACCTCGGTAACCCTTGGGGGTTACCGAGGTCCCTGGCAACACAGGCAACGGAAGGAATACGGGTGGGTTTTAGTCAGTAAGAGTCTGACACACCCTCCCGCTTAGCCCAGAGCAGAAGTTATTTGATAATTTCCCACCAAAAAAAAAAGGAGGACAGAACGCGCCCATACATATTTTTTTGTTTATTTTTTATTATTTGGTCTTCTTACATACTAGGTAAGTTTACCTAGTACACTGTAGCTTTCAGTTGAAAGCTACACATTATTATGTGTAGTGTATTTAGGGCATGCAGTATTCTGCATGCCCTAAAATATTGAACACAGCATGCACAATCTATGAGCTAGTTATAATTTGTTATAAATTATCTTATAAATAAATATGCTGGACTAATTTTTATTAGTTGAATGGCTGCACAGGCTCATCTTTATTTTAATTTTGGCTGATCTCAAGGTCCCGGAGAAAATATCAAAATCCTGCCTCACACCGCTGGAAAACATTCTATAAAATGGAGCATGTTGTTTTATATTTGTTCTGCAATGAGGCATCACAAATGTGGAATACAACACTTACAAACTTCGAACCGATTTCACTAGCCGCTGGTCATAACTGCAGGTTCTTGACTTCCTCTTTTCCTAACTCAACCTGCTGTATCTCTCTCATCAACTCATGCACATGCGTATTACATGAAGTTTACGAGACAGTAGCACTCGCCAGCGGCTGTAAACTAGCGTTTAATTACGTGCGATGACACTAATGCGGTCATGCGCCCGCGCCGGTCGCCGGCCGCAACGATACGCATGGCTGCGATCAACGACTCAGGATGAACTTTTAGCATACGAGTACATGTAGAATGTGGTCACAGTTAATGGTATCGCTATCCTATCGAAATTCATATAATATGATATCACTAAAAATAAAATATAAAAATATTGATTATCAATTGCAATAATAACTTAGGTGCTCTAACAGTTTTAGTAACCTAATCCTGGTCGCGGGAAAATCCGAAAGTTGCCTGAGGCAAGCAACGGTGTCCCCGTTGCTTGCCTCAGGCAACACACAGTCAACGGAAGGAACACGGGTGGGTTTTAATCAGTAAGAGTCTGACACGCCCTCCCGCTCCGCCCAGAGCGGGAGAAGTTATTTGATAATTTCCAAACCAAAAAAAAAAAAACAGAAAACAGAGGACAGCCGTGGTCGCATGCCACCTACCCTAACAAAACAATACGTTCTAACAGTAGTAAGCGATTATAAGCTTTAGGGCAAAGTGAATATGACCACGGCTATCCTCTGAACATCACTATGAATATGTAGTAAATACATGAATGTCGAGGGCTTACCATAGTCACGAGTTTGTAAATACCAATTTCCGCACGTGTGTCATACAACGTTTTTCAACACATTTGTGAGAAAACACTGCAGTAGGTAATAAAACAATTTTTTTTATTAGACTATTTTTAATAGCAAATAAGCAATTATACAGATAGTTCAACACTCTTGCAAATTAATAGTAAAATTTGTAACTATTATTGATTTTGGTGGCAAGAGACCATTTTCTGCAATATTCATTTAAGATATGATAGTGGAGTAGATTCCATATTAATATCAGATTCCTCGCTTGAACTCATATTATTATTTTGTTTATAAAATATCAGTCGGAAAGACGCATCGGCGTCATATTTATTGTATTCTAGACTTTTACGCTTATTATTATACAACTTGTTTTTTTTATATCCCCTAACTCTAGGGTTATATTCTATGTAAAAATAATACAAAAAGTTCTAGAATATGTGGTCCAAAAATGCATAGTTTGAAGATATCATAACACTTACACTACACTCTCGATTAAATTCATTTATTTATTAATATTATTTATTATTATTTATACATTATTATCAATAACCGTGACTTTGTCGAATTATTTTGTAAGAAAAATTAAAACAAAAAAAAAGATAAATGACAAATAATTCATATGCCATTTGATTCTTTGATATGGTCTCATTCATACCCTATAGTTATGCGATATAAAAAAAACACCTTGTATATTTATGTTGCACATATTATATAAATCGTTTAAACTAAACGATCACCATTACAATAAATATGACCTTTTTAATACACAAAGTGACAACTAGCACATGTCAGATTACTCCAGTGAATTAATAATTCGACATTAGGTGATAGTATCTACCTATTTACCGCACATTTCGTTGTATGGTTAATTTTTTTACTTTCGAACGACATATACAGGGCTTCGTAAATGAATTTTTTGAGCAAATGTGTTGAAATAGTAGATTGTACCATAAAAGAAGCCATAGTGGTAATAATAGCCATAGCCATAATAGTAGATTGTGCCATAAAAGAAGCCATGATGAAAATATAAAATATAAATGATGTAGTAGTAAAATGGCTCGTTTATACACTTCTTTTGCACGCTGCTTTAATCAATGAAAACACGGAAGCGATATAAATTAAAGCAAATGAAATAAAATAACGACTCTAATCTGCGACGTTTTATTGTGTCTGTGGCTGTTGGGCCTAAATAACTTAGTCTTAGAAAAAGTTTACTTTATGCACTAGAGCATAAAAAAGCGATTTTATATCGCCTACGCACAACATAAAGACGAACTTTTAGAGCATGAGAAGTGAAAAATATATTACGTGTATGTTGTTTTAATCTTCATTCATATAATAAAACCGTTGCGAAGTCAAAATTGTACATTAAATATTTTTTTAAATAAGTAATTACTACGAGATCCTGGGATCAATTCTAACGCCGAAAATATAGTTTTTAGAATTTTTGCCTGTTTGTCTGAATGTAGCAGCGTTTGGAAAACTTCGTCAAGTCTTCTCGTCGCCAATCCCGCAGTGTTTGAAGACTAAGGTCTTTAACCAGTGCGTCCTGCCCGTTATGACATACGGTGCCGAAACGTGGACACTGACAGTCGGGCTGGTCCACAAATTCAAGGTCGCTCAGCGCGCCATGGAGCGGGCTATGCTTGGAGTTTCTTTGAAGGATAAGATCAGAAATGAAGTTATCCGGAAGAGAACCGGAGTTACCGACATAGCCTGCAGAGTAAGCAAGCTGAAGTGGCAGTGACAGAGCAGACCGATGGCCGGTGGAGCAGACGAGTCCTAGAGTGGAGACCGCGTATTGGCAAGCGTAGTGTGGGACGCCCCCCAGCTAGATGGACCGACGACCTTAAAAAGGTGGCTGGGACAGACTGGATGCGGAAAGCGGAGGACAGGGTGTTGTGGCGCAGCCTGGGAGAGGCCTATGTCCAGCAGTGGACTGTTATAGGCTGAGTTGATTGATTGATTGATTGATTGTCTGAATGTATGTTCCAGCATCACGCAACTTCTACCGTATAGTTTCTGTTAAAATTTTGCATATATTCCGGATAAGTCTGATCAGTTGGTAGGCTATATATTATCACGCTAATTGCTATGGTCCCTGAGCATTATTGCATTGTGTTTGTATTACTTTTAGTTTACAGCAAATTGTAAAAAGACGAACCACAATTAGAACATTTCAGATAGTTACAGATTTAACCTTTTAAATGATTATCATCACTCTATATTTTTACGGGACTAAGCAGTTAATTGTCGTGACATATACAGCGTTGATTTTTGAGATCGGACTATAACCGTTGTAGCTACACGAAATCGATCTTAGGAGGCTATTCGTAACATTTTTTTTGACATTTTGATCTGCTTAGAATTATGAAAAAATGTACAGACAGCAACAAAATGGGCAATTTTCACAAAAAAATAATAATAATGCCGGTAGTTCCTGTTTCTTATGAGGATCAAACAACTTTATTAGACCAACTAAGTTTGAGAGATGGAAATTGCAATAAACTTTTCCCATACATTTCGTGGGAAACGAGACTCCAACTTACTATTTAGGGCTCATTACCTCAATAGGAAAAAACGGAATCCTTATAGAATTACTTCTTTGTTCGTCCGTCGCTCCGTCTGTCTGTCAAGACCCTTCTCCTTAGGATGCGTGGAGGTATCACGTTTAGTCAGCAAAATTAATAACATGTACGTAGGTCTACGGTCCCTTGGAGCTGTAAATAATCAAATCAAATCAAAATCGTTTATTGCAATCTATAATGTACCTACAATTACAGGTGGTAAAAAGAGAAAAAATAGAAACAATTATGGACCCTGTCGGACACAACAAATTTTTAAATAAGTAGAGAGAGGAGAAGCGCTTTATTAATTTTCCTTGTTATTAAGTTAGAATTATTTTATATCCTATTACCTATGTATTTATATTTCTATTCATTCAGTTATTCTATTAATATTTTTATGTAGGTCTATCAATTCTTTTATTATTTATTTAAGCTTAAAAGCTTAAAGTTAACGCAATACAAAATAGAAGACAATTAATGCAACACATTTTAATACTCGCAAATACCTAAATCAAAACCTACATGGTACTCTTCCCATTGACCTAGAATCATGAAATTTGGTAAGAAGCAAGGTATCACAGCACAAATAAAGGAAATGGTCCAAAAATCGTTAATTTGTAGTTTATCATATAAAAATATTTTTTTTGCGATTATATTCTTACATTTTCATTTGGAGAATTGACCTTAACGTATGGCAGAACATTTTTTTCAACTACAATGTTAAGTTTGTTCTTGGGATAAATTCATCTCAACTATGGAACCCTTAGCAGGACACTTGCGCGAAAGATATTTTTACGAAATACACTTGCGCCAAAATACATTTCCGCAAATGGACGTTTGCGCGAATGGACATTTTCGCAAATGAACAGGTGTGCGAAAAAGTTGCAGAAATGAGATTTCTTCATAACATCACGCCTGTTTTCTTTCAAAGGTCTGGGGCAGGGGTGTATGCTGTGAATTACATCCACAATTGAGTTCCAATAGTTTTTGTTGTACACGGAAAAAAAGGATCTCTTCAGCGAAGAATATCAATATTCTCAGAAAAATTGTTTCAATCCAAGTAAATATTTTCTTAACGTAAGTAAATGTACTCTATTGTATACTGTAGTCCAAGAAAACCTGTTTACTCAAATTAAGAGTAATAAATACTTGGTTTTTATTCTTGACTTAAGCAAATATTTTTGATTTAAGACAAAATAATTTTAATTGATTTCTAGTTTTTATCTAGTTTTAGAAATAATATTCTTAAAATTAAACTTAATAATTCTTCATTTAAGTATAATTGTCTTCGAAGAAAACAATAAAACGAAGACAACATTTTACTTCATTCGAGAATATATTGTTTTCCCCATATATGAATCAATATTTGTCTTGACCAAAAGGATATTGTCTTAATTTAAGACATCCTTTTTTTCCGTGTAGTTTCTTTAACGTACCATTTTTTGTTTCTTTTTATTTAGTTTCAAAATAGGTTTATTTTTTATGGTGTTGGAGGGCGGACGGTAACAACGTTAATGGGTCAAAATCAAAATTCAAGATGGCTACACCGAAACTTTGCAACTTTTTCGTCATGGGTGTCGCTTTCATTGTTTTTGAGGGTGCTGCCAACAATAATAGGGTCAAAATCAATATTGAAAATGGCGCAATGAACCACGAAACCATTCAACCATAAAAATTACACCCATGACTAAAATTTTGCAAATTGGTATATAACATAGTTACTTTGTAGTTTAAGTACCTATGCGGTTTCAATTGTTCTCATTGAAAGAAGATTGATTTTAAACTCATAAATACGATTGGGGTATCTTACGACTTGATAATATTACACGTTTAAATATAATCACGGCAATAGCCGTTTCAGATTCGTGAGAAGAGAGGCTCTAGAAAACAAAAAATCTCAAAGTGGCGATGGGCAAAATAAGGTTTAGACTAAAGTTAAATATCGGCGATCGAGATTTTAATTAAAAAATATTTATTTATTATAAAAAAGATAATGTTTATTCTTCAGATTGTTCTACAAGACTAAATTACAATTAAAATATTTCTAATAGCTAGCTTATGGATAAATCTACAACTATGCACTTTACGCGATGACGCACTACTCCATCCGATGTATAGTCAGCAGTTACATGCATTAGGCGATTGCCTAACTCCTCCCTCCTTAAGATGGAAGCGCGTCCCGCAGCTTCCCGCAGCGTCCTCGGTGCGTGGTCCATCCTGTTTGGGTTTTTGCTGTCTCCACTGCCAGATCTTCCATACAGTGATTGTTATTAGGATGATGTAGAGTCCTAATGTTGTCCAGCTCGGTGTGGCCATCATAATTTGCCAGTCGATTGTGGGCTCCTCTATATCTTCAGCACGGTCCATTAGCTCGTGTATGCTGTCCAAATCTATGTTTTCTAATTGTAGGTTATAGTGAATGTTTCCCTGTGGGATAACTGTATTACTGGGAAGTGGTATGATTTCATCTATTGTAACTGTAACTGTATTGATGTGAGTCTTTAGAGTTTGATTTAATATCTCCATTTGACATTGGCTTGATATGCTAGCGATATGTATGCCTGCTAACTTTTGGTATTCCGTTCTGCTTCCACAGTAGGTTCTTAAAATTTTCTCTTCTTTAAGAATAATCAGCCATTTGTTGTCCTGGAGTTTCTGTATTTTCCCTTGCTTGAGGTCCATCCTGGCTCTAGTGCAGTTTCCGTTTCGATGTTGGATGAGTGATATTATGCAGTCTGTAGAGTCTGCGCTGTGTGTTCAATGATGTGCAGAGTCGTGTGTCTTGCGTGATATTCTTGCAGTCTCCTTCTAGGTATGAGTACTCGTTGCTTCCCAGTGCTAGGAATTTGGTTTTAGGGATAATTGTGAGATTTTGTTTATCGGGAATGGAGTATAAGTGGATAAGGTCATATGGTTTTGTATCAGTGGATGGGATGTCTAGTATAAATGTTATAGTGTGTTCTGTACTATAGGCTTTTACACTAATAGATGTCTCTATACTATGAATATTTTTTATACTAATGCTATCTACTGGTCTAAATTGGTTTTGTTTTTGAATACCCACCATCTCCTTAATGAGGGCTTGTGGCGATATTATGCTGGGATGCTTAGCGTCTAGCTGAGCAAATGTCATTGCGTCTTCTAAAATTTCTAATTTGTCTAAAAGTAACTGTAAACTAAAGTCTATTTGGATATATAAATCTAAGAAGTGCAATCTACTAACTACTATATTATTAATATTAGTGGTATTTTTCAACGTTGAAGTTAATCTATTCTGGTTTTCATTTAAAACCTTAATCTGTTTACCGAATTCTTCAACTGCATGTGTTGCTATAAATAGTGATTGCTTTTGAGAGCTATTTATTTTATTTACTGAGTTACGTAAACTAGATATTTCACTTACAAATTTAACTGCGTCTTCGTAATCTAAGTTGCCCGTAATAGTTTTCACAATTGAACCTAGTCCGTTGATTATACCACGTCTATATCTAAAATGCGGTGCGATAAACAATATTTTCTTATTTATTCGATTTAAGCTACTATCTATTTGGTCCTTATAAGTTCTATGTAATTCTTCGTTGTTTTCACGAAGCGGTTTTAGTACTGACATACAATGCCATGAGTTTTATAGTTGTTTCTTGTAAGTACGATACGTTATAAACACAAGCCAAACTGAAAGTATCTACTTGTTTTAGAATTTGTCCCTGTTTTAAAAGCAGAATGCCATTTACATTGTCTACGGGATTAAGAGTCAAGTTTGCGGCTGCGTGGAGCAGGAGGGTTCCTGCGATGAGGGTCCTGTAACAAAATGTGGTCTACGTAAGAGTTTGATATGTACTCTAATGGATTTAGCGTTAGGGTGGCTTCCTATAATCTCGGCAACATTGTTGGGATGACGATGGATGACCTTATATGGACCCTTAAATACCGGTTTTGTCTTATCATTCCTCGCAGTTTTAGCAACTTGCTTATAAACTGTTTCACCTACCTTCAATGTAATTGCTTCGGCTGTCTGGTTTCGTTTCTCTATTACCTGTTCCTTATTTTTGGATACAAGCGCTGCTATGCATTCTTGTACTGCCTCTGCATTTTTGCGGTGATAGAGAGTCCTGATAAAATTCCTTAGGATAATACAGTTCTAATGGGTTGCTAGATGCTGTATGACCAAACAGAAGTTCTCAGGGTGTGTAGCCGGTAGTGGAGTGAATGGCATTATTATAGGCAATGACAGCATATTTCATTATTAACTGAATAGGATCGTCCTTATTCGTCATTCTCTGTATTCTTATTATTTCACCGATGGTTGAATGAAAGCGTTCTATGGGGGAATTAGAGTTCGGGTTATAGGGTGTAGTAAAATGGATGTGAATGTCATGTAGAGCACAGATTTCCTTAATCACGTCATTGTCAAACTTTGTGTCAGAGTCAGTAGTATTTTTTAAGGGTAGACCTAGAATGGAGAATACCTGTAACAAAGCTTCTGCTATGTGAACGCTACTAGATGCATTTAATGGGATGGCTTGAGCGAATTTTGAAAAGTTATCTATAATTGTTAAAAATGTGGCTCCTCCAGTAGAATAAAGATCCATAAATAAATGTTGGATTGGTTTCGTGGGTGTATCTGTTATAGCTAATGGGGGTTTCAACAGATTCCTTTCATATTTGGCTCTCAAACATAAGTCGCATTGATTTATGAACTTTTGGACTGAAAGTAACATATTGGGCCAATGATAGTTACGATGAAGTTGCTTGTACGTTTCCCGAATACCCCTATGCGAAGATTTGCCCTCATGATACCGTTTGATAAGTTCCTGTTGCTCTGTTTTATTTTCGACTAGTGTAACGCGTGATGTACACCTGATTAATTTAGGGCCTCTATCATTGAAAATAGTGGTATAGACCCTCGAGAAAGCTAAATAAAGACTTTCATTGTAAAAACAACAGTGAAAGATACGATCTGCTATTGTGTGTTCTTTTAAAAATTTAATTATTTCAGTCTCCGAATTGTTTACGGGGATAAAAACATCCTTGATGACGGTTCTAGCGTTTGTTGATCTATTTTCTACTCTATACATTGAGCCTGGGGTATATCTAATGTGAAAGTTATTTGTCTATTGCGTCTGCTAGGATTGGTATTCCTATGTTTTTGTTATCAGGTTGAGTATGGTTTGTTGAAACTAATTGATCAGCTGCAATGCTCACAGCATCTGTTGCGTCAGTGTGAGATGGGGTTACACTTCTCATCTCAACATCCGTGTTACACTCGTGTTGATTGTCGTTGTGGGGTATGTTATTATCATGTCTGTCATTATTGTCAATAGGGTTAACATTCGCTTCTGCTTCTCTGCGTGCATTCTCAAATATTCTATTTATTATGTCATCGTCGTCGTTATCATCTAAATTTACTGCTAATGAATCTATACTTTTATGAAAAATTTTTACTCTGGATAGGGCATCCGCATTGGTGTTTTGTTTACCCTTTTTATAGATGACCTTGTAATCATATTCAGCAAGTTTTAATTTCCAACGAGTTAATTTTGAGTTCGGATCCTTTAAGGACATTAACCACATCAAAGGTCTGTGATCTGTATAAATTGTAAATTTTCGCCCATATAGATAAGGCCTAAAGTATTTAATAGCCCAAATTATAGCTAGAAGTTCCTTCTCTATGGTTGAATAGCGCGTCTCTGTTTCCGATAGTGTTCTTGACGCGAAAGCAACAGGTTTATCAGAGCCAACATTACCCTGGGATAGTACTGCACCTATCGCAAATTCAGAAGCATCGGTTGTCACAATAAATGCTTTGTCAAAGTCAGGATACTGAAGGATGGGAGCGTTCGTCAAAACTTGCTTACATTTGTCTAGTGCTTCTAAGAATTCATCTGTATGTATAACTTTTGCGTTCTTTTTTAAGCATGATGTCAATGGCTTTGTCAGTTTAGCAAAGTCTTTAATAAATTTTATGTAATACCCTACCATACCTAGAAAAGATTTTATATCTTTTTGTGTCTTTGGTACAGGGAAGTTGAGGACTGCTTTAATTTTGTCTTTGTTATGGTTAAGGCCTTTATCAGTCAATTCATGTCCTAGAAAGTTGACATGTTTTTGTAGAAACTCCGACTTGTCAAGTTGAACTTTGAGATTATGTAACTTAAATCGTTCAAACACTAACTTTAACTTTTCGTTATGATTTTGTAGTGACGTAGTTGCTATTATGACGTCATCTAAATGTGTAAAAACGTTATCTATGCCTCTAAGTATATGGTCCATAAGTCACTGAAATGTACTCGGAGCATTTTTTAGACCAAATGGCATTCTCAAATATTCATAGTGACCTCTTTCAGTCGTGAATGCAGTCTTCTCTATGTCGTTGGGGTGCATCTCTAATTGATGATACCCACTAGCTAAGTCGAGGGTTGTAAAGTACTGGGCGCGCCCTAATCTGTCAAGAATGTCGTTTATGTTTGGTAATGGGTATTTGTCCTCTATGATTCTGTCGTTTAGTCGCCTATAGTCTATTACTAGTCTCCATTTAACTGTTCCTGAGGCATCTGGTTTCTTTGGGACAATGTGCACGGGGCATGACCAAGGCGAAATGCTTTCCCTTATAATCCCTTGTTTTAAAAGATTATCAACCTGTTTTTGGATCTCTATTCGTTGTTGAGAGGCTTGCCTATAACTTCTAACAAAAATCGGAGTATTATCAGTAATCGGAGTATTATCAGTTCATGTTTTACAGTATGAGTGAAGGATAACGGTATTTTCTCGGAATAGAACAAATCCCTATACTGATAGCAAATCTTAGTAATTTCCCGCTTTTCCTCTTCATTCATGTGATCAGTCCGGATGTTTTTTTAATTTTCACAAAGTTCTTTGTCTATGTCAGTCGTAATTTCCAGTGTATTCAATTTATTAGTGTCTAAAAACTGTTGTTTTAAAGGCTCTAGGGGTAAGGGACAATCATTGCTAATTATCTGTTGTTTATCTGTGAAATTAATTATGGAGGTTTTAAAGGTTCCATTTTTAACTGTTACTATGGCGGCGGGCGTCTTAAGTTCTTTGGTCCAGTAGAAATCATCGCAAATTTAATGGCCATCGATGTAATTTGTTTTCATTATGGTAAATTTTTCGCAGTTAGGTTCAATTTTAATTCTTTTTACAGGATAGTCGATGTAAATAGGTATTTCAGTATTAGGCGTTCGTAACACTTTGTTTTTGAGGTCTATAGTGCAGCCTAATTCCTTTAACAAGTCCATACCTATAAGGCCTTTATATTTCGAATCAAAGTTAAATAATAAGAATTTGTGTTTTTGTGGCAAAGGTAAGTGAGCAATGTAATCGTGACGTGTAATCGCATGCGCAGTTTTAACTTGAAAAGGTTCACGTTCTATGTATTGTTCCAGGTTAGTGTTTGTTATTACTTCGGGAGATATCATACAGCGTGAGGCTCCAGTGTCTAATAGAAATTTACCACAAAACTCTGGAAGTACTATGTAAGGGAGATGGTCCTTACCTTGATGATTGAGATAAACCGAGTTTGCTAATCGTGACTCGTTTGGTCTTCGTCCTGGTGAAAATCCTGATGGTTTGGACCTTCTCCAGATACCTGTAGTGTAGGCTCGTAGTCGCTATATTGTAAACTATCGCTATAATACTCACAGTTGTAATGGGGATCATAGTTATCAGGAAAATTTTGCTCATTACTGTTGTGCATATAAAACAATCCTTCAGAAGTAAACTGTGGCTTTTGCGGTTTATCTACTGACCTCATAGTGACGTCAGATACCCTCTGTGGTGGGTTCACCTGTTGTTGAGGTACGTTCGGCTGAGACCTAAAATTTCCTGAGTTCCTAAAAGTGCCTGAACCACTAGGCCTAGCATTACTTGAAGTGTTCCCATTTTTCCACGGGTGCATGTTTTGAACCCTCTGCTGTCTATTATCTGGGACCCAGTTATGTCGAGGCTGTACATTACCAACAAACGTAGGTGGTCGACAAACTTGAGATGTTGTTGGGTTAGGTTTAAGTGAATCTCTCGGTTTGGCTTGTAAAGACATTGTATTAAAACTGTTATTAAATTTATTAAACTCTAATCACGCCTCCTCTTGTCTAGCCGTTACTATAGCCGCTTCAAGGGTCGTCGGTTTTGTAATTCGTACGCCAATGGATACGTGGAAATCTAGATGGTTTACATATTGATCTATGACCATGTTTTCGTAGTACGACTTATCGGTATGGCCACCTATGACGTTGAGGGTGTCCAATAATTCTCTTAACCGTTTACCAAATGCCTCAGCATCTTCGTTTTTATGACGACGCAAACGTGTTAATTCCTGCATGAGTTGAATTTCGTTACGTGGCTCACCTAACCTACGCGTTAACGCGGACTTAACAGCTTGCCAGCTATCAGCTACCCCTTCCGAGGCTATCGCAGCAACTGCCGTACCTCTTAATTTACTTTTAATTAGACATATGATAGCAGGATTAGTCCTAACTGGCTGGTCCAGTAAGAGAAGAACATTTTCTACTTCCCTAATGAAATAGTTCAGCGTTTTTGCATTACCATCGTATTTCGGTATAAGTTCGGAAATGAATTTAAAAGTGTTCAACTCAACACTTGACATCGCCATAATAAAAAAAAATAAAGATCCTTTTTTAATCAGAAAAACCTATTATACTATACTATATATGTACTACTGCTCACCCTAATAATGGCTTGAAGTTATTATAATTAAGTTTTATGAATTGCGACTGTAGCTAATAAGTAAACAAGTACGTAAGTTATTTATAATGTAACTCTTGTAATACGAATCGTATACTGCTATCTAGGTCACCGACAACGCGCCTATACCTAACTTAGTTATTTATCTATAGCGATTTTAGCTTACAGAAAACAACCACATATAACACATACGACAGGAAATATAGCATAGGAACTGGGAATACCACTAGCACTCACCCCAATGTCCTCTGCATTTCTAGCCGGGCCTTGTAGAACAACAGGTCTCCCAATTCTCCGGAATTCCCGCAGGATGATCGCCGACCGTAGATTCGAAGATTGACCGCGAAAGTAACGATTGATACCGTTCACTCTAACCCGAAGAGTTCTATTCGAAGCTGAGTGTCGCGATCCTACCGACTGCGCCAGTTAAATATCGGCGATCGAGATTTTAATTAAAAAATATTTATTTATTATAATAAAACAATGTTTATTCTTCAGATTGTTCTACAAGACTAAATTACAATTAAAATATTTCTAATAGCTAGCTTATTGATAAATCTACAACTATGCACTTTACGCGATGACGCACTTCTCCATCCGATGTATAGTCAGCAGTTACATGCATTAGGCGATTGCCTAACTCTAAGCGTTCATTTTTATTTAGTCACAGTTTTATAGTTAGTTATATATAATTATCTCTACAAAGTTCCTTAAGATATCAAGTGTATTTGTAAATCAAAAATGAATCGACACATTATCAAGAACAACCTGTGCAAATCTAAGATTGTTTGAAAATAATACGGTAGTAGATTAAATTGAACTCACTAATCACTCCCTACTCATAAAAATAAAGAAAGATACAAGTGTTTATTACGTAAAATATTTAATTGTGAACTATGTACTCACTGTATAGTTGCGATGGAGTGGCGAACAGGCCCTACGCGTAAACAAATTCAAAGTACTTATTTTGATTGCGACACTTCTGGTTTAGGAAAATCTAGCTTTAAGGTTTTCTACTAGAAAGGGTTTGTCCATTGTAATTGTAATGTATTTGAATCACTGGTCGAATCAAGTCAATCAAACTTTGTTCACGAAATCTAATCATTACTTTTACTTTCTAGGCACCTGTGCCACCGCCAACATGGACAAAATCATCTAATCCCTCTCCTCCCCTAATCAGCCTATAATGTTTCCACTGCTGGGACACAAGCCTCCTCTCGGTGAGAAGGAGTGGGCCGAAATCCACCACGCGGGCCCAGTGCGGGTTGGTAGTTGTCACATGTCTTCGACTTTTTGGTTCTGGGACATACCGGTTTCCTCACGATGTTTTCCTTCACCGTTTTGAGAGCAGTAGCGATGAAATAATTTACGCAAAATGAAGCGCCTGTCTATGAAGCGTCTGTCTGTCAATCATTTAATGCAACCGATGAAATTAATAATATTGTATGTCCACTAGCAAAATATGTCATTGACTTTATGCCAAACAACGTAGAAATGAAAGATTATCTAATTGCTAATGTATTTGTACCGGACACCACTGAGAAAGACCTTTCCGCTAATATAATAAACGCTTTGGAACAGTTTTTTAAGACAGCTACAATGGACTTGTTGACTGCAGATATGTATACAGGTCTGGTTCTATTTTTTATTATTTCGCGAAACTCCGCAGACGTGATTGCTATCGCTATCTACGTCAACGACCGTGGTTAGTGTTAGTACTTGACGTATGAGTGACAACCAGCTTCAATAAAGAAGGAGGAGGATTCAATTCATCTGTATATATATAGGGGCTTGTGGCTAAGTAATAACAGCCGCACGGGTCAATCGATCAGATTGAGCTACGCTTGCCGCGGTTGGTCCGTGGATGGGTGACCATCTTTACATACCAAGATCCCTCCGTGCCTCGCAAAGCATGTTAAGCCGTGGTCCCGGCTCTCATTCGTGGATATTTGACAGTCGTTACGGGTCGTCAGAAGCCCGAAAATCTGTCAACCAGTCTTACCAAGTGGTATCGTATTACCCGGTAACTGGGTTGTGGAGGTCAGATAGGCAGTCGCTCCATGTAAAATACTGGTATTCAGCTGCATCCGGTTAGATTGGAAGTCGACCCCAACGTCGGCTAAGCAGATGATGATGATATACAGGGTGTTTGGTGCATCGTGTGCCAAATTGAAATGGTCGACTGAAGGGGTCATCCGCTAGCCTTTTAGACCCCTTAACACCCCTCATGCTCTGTGGATTTTTTTTATCGACTTTTTATTGTTTTCCAAAAAAAGACCCAAATTTTACATTCAAATACAGATTTAAAAAAAAAATATAAGGCGTAGACTCTGAATTTTAATTTTATTTCGATGTGTATTGTTTAAGAATACTTTTAAATACAAAATTAGTGATATTAGTCACCTAGTTCTTTTTTAATTCACTCGCAAAGGTAAAACTTAAATTAAAGCTGTACATGTTACAGCTATTTATAAGGCTACAAAAAAAAACCAAAAGCGACCGGGATCTTCCAACTCCCTCATTAATTCTCCAGTCTATCCTCTTTCTAATGATGTGCCACATGCCATAAAAGTATTTAACAACTTTGTGAATTCGCTAGAATTGTGAATCAAGTCACATAAAACTACATTCCAAATTCTAATGAAAAAATATTTATTGCGGAACTGTTACTTGAGAAAGAGGTAAAATTTGTTTTCTCACTCTTTCACAGTAAAATCTATCTTCTATCTCTTTCTTGCATACCTTAAATCGGTTTGAACAAATCGCGCCGCCCGACCCGCCATTTTTTTAGTCGAGACATCACTGCCTCTGCTACCTAACGTGTGTGCGCTAGTTCACCATACTCCGCGATTCTTTTATTACGAGTACTTTGTTATCGTTAAGTTTTGTTGGTTCTTGTTACATTTGTTTAATTTTTGTTGTTATTGTTAAACTTTGAGTTTTTAGTTATTGCAATGGCGACATTCTCTAACGAAGAATATGCGGACATCATGATGGCTTACGGAGCCGCTAATGGCGTCGCTCGTGCAGCGCAACGACTTTACCAGGAACGCTTTCCTGGTAGACGATTACCTGGCCGCAGAGTCTTCCAAGACACATACCGACGCATACGCGAGACTGGCAGTGTTACTTTTAATGAACCAAGGGGCCATATTGTGCGACATAATGTTGAAGTAGACGAGAGAATACTGGCACTTTTTGAGGAAGACCCTACAAGAAGCATTAGAAATGTGGCATCACATCTTGATATTTCAATATGGAAAGTGTGGAAAGTACTTCGTCAAAACAAAAAGCATCCATTCCACTACACTCCGGTGCAAGGTACGTAATTTTAAACTAACTTTAAACCCGTGCAAGCTTTGTTTGACCTTGCCTTTGTTTAGCAGGTAATGGGTATGGTATGGCGTCACTTCCAGGTAGTGAATCTATTAGCAAGAACAGCGGGTCCTTTCTTGTGCAATTACTTATTGCCCAAGAGAAATTTAAAAGAGTTTTTTGTTTGTTGCAGGTCTTGAGGGTGGCGACTTTGAGAGACGAGTGGCTTTTTGTCGGTTTCTTTTACACACGGATGTGGATGATCCTGATTTTTTAAAAATAATACTGTGGACGGATGAATCCAAATTTACCAAGGATGGGATCCTCAATTTACACAATTTGCACCACTGGACAACGAAAACGCAAAACCCACGTGTTAAAAGACAGAAATCTTCTCAAAGAAGGTTTAGTGTAAACGTTTGGGCAGGAGTGATTGGGAATCAGGTAATTGGACCGCATTACCTGCCCGATAATCTCAATGGCGAAGACTACCTGGAATTCCTACAAAATGACCTGCCCGAATTAGTGACCGATGTGCCCGTATTTAATGAACGTGTGCCCATTGTATTTCAAAATGACGGCTGTCCCGCGCATTGGCGATTGACTGTGAGGGAATATCTCGACAATGTGTTCCCCAATGCATGGATTGGACGCGATGGCCCTATTCCATGGCCGCCACGTTTCCCAGATCTAACTCCGTTAGACTTTTATGTCTGGGGACGTGCCAAAGAGTTGGTATATGCCACGGAGGTTCCAACTAGGGAGGTATTAGTCCAACGCATAGAAGCGGCATTCAATACTATTAAGGAGGAAATACGACTTCGTACAACAACTGTTGAAATACGAAACAGGTGTCGGGCCTGCATTCGCAACAGAGGCCAACAATTTGAGCAAGATTTGTAACAATGATTAAATAAATGTTAAAAATGCAATTTTGAGATAGCAGATTTATAGGTTTGACAGGTATCATTTAAGAGATTTTTTTTAAATCATAATTTTGAATATTAGCCTTAGGTGACTCGATTCACAATTCTAGCGAATTCACAAAGTTGTTAAAATACTTTTATGGCATGTGGCACATCATTAGAAAGAGGATAGACTGGAGAATTAATGAGGGAGTTGGAAGATCCCGGTCGCTTTTGATTTTTTTTTTGTAGCCTTATAAACAGCTGTAACATGTACAGCTTTAATTTAAGTTTTACCTTTGCGAGTGAATTAAAAAAGAACTAGGTGACTAATATCACTAATTTTGTATTTAAAAGTATTCTTAAACAATACACATCGAAATAAAATTAAAATTCAGAGTCTACGCCTTATATTTTTTTTTATAATCTGTATTTGAATGTAAAATTTGGGTCTTTTTTTTGGAAAACAATAAAAAGTCGATAAAAAAAAATCCACAGAGCATGAGGGGTGTTAAAGGGTCTGAAAGGCTAGCGGATGACTCCTTCAGTCGACCATTTCAATTTGGCACACGATGCACCAAACACCCTGTATATTTGATATATGTTCGGGCATAACTTCTTTGCGTATGAACCGATTTTAAGCTTGCGCGGTGGTCCCATAAAAAGTTTATAACTTTGCTTGAGATGTTTTTTAGTTAGCTTCAATAATATATATTTAATCCGCTTTGTGCATGTTGATGATGTTATAAAATTTCCTGTCACTGTTGTTTACATAATAAGCAGTTATACGAATTTGTGTGGGGTAGGTACCACAACTAAAATACGAAAAATTCAAAACAAAACAACCGACTTCCAAAAAAATATTACAAAGTGAAAAAAAAAAATATTTCGGAAGTCGGTGGCAAAAAACGAATGTAAAGAACCAAAGAAAATAACTTCCAAAATTAAAGTTCAACAATCTATGAAACATCAAGTGCGTTGTGAATCATCAACTTATTATCGTCCATAATCAAGAGCACATAATGTTATCCAAATCTGAGCCAATTTTGGAAAACACACAAAATATGATAAAATATGTTATTCTTATTACTCACTCACAATCACAAGTCATGTAAGTACTTAAAGATAGAGATATCAATACATACATCTATAGATATATATATATATATTTGGTACGTAAAACATCGAAATTATGAAGTAGTTATAGTTGTAGCGATGGAGTGGTGGACGTGTGTAGTTCTTTTGTGCGTGACGACTGTTCTTGCTGACGACGAATGGCTGGAAGTGACAGTTGCGCAAGGGACGGTGCGCGGGCAAAGACACCCCAGCGGACATGTCTACGCTTTTTACAATATACCCTACGCTACGGGTCCTTTGGGCGTTAATAAATTCAAGGTAAGTACTTATTTTATATGCTATCTACGAAGATGTGTGTGATTACAGCCACTATGTGATCGGCCCGGCGCGGCGGCCCTGCTATTTTAGGAAACCGTAGCTTTAGGGAAAATATAGAATGGGTTTAAAAATAATGGTCAAAACTAATTTGTAGTTGTACCACTGGCCAAGTCTCCTGCAGCCGCAAAATTTCGAAGATATTGTGAATGCCGAGGCATTACATGTTATCGTAGAAATTTATTTTTTTGAAGTTTGTTTGATTGACTTGTCCATCAAACTTTATCCATGAAATCTAATCATTAATTTTGCTTTTCAGGCACCTTTGCCAGCGCCAACATGGACGGAACCTTTTGATGCAACCGGTGACAAAAATATCGTATGTCCACAAGCCAGATATGTCATTGACTTTTTGCCAAGCAACGCAGAAGTGAAAGAAGATTGTCTCATTGCTAATGTATTTGTACCCGACACCACTGAGAAGAACCTTTCAGTTCTCGTGTATGTTCACGGTGGTGCTTTTGTATTAGGCTATGGTAACTTATATCAGGGAACAGAGTTAATGAAGACAAAAGATTTCATTATGGTCACGTTTAACTATCGTCTCGGCATTCACGGATTCCTTTGTCTCGGCACCGAGGACGTACCAGGCAATGCTGGCATGAAGGACCAGCTGACGCTGCTGCGCTGGGTACAAGAGAACATCGCCAGCTTCGGTGGTAACCCTGATGACGTCACTCTTGCAGGTTGCAGTGCTGGTTCTGCATCAGTAGATCTTATAATGCTCTCTAAGTCAGCCGAAGGATTATTCCACCGAGTCATACCTGAAAGCGGTGGAAATCTTGCCCCATTTACAATTCAGAGGGATCCTCTTGAGATAGCTAAAACTCATGCTAAATATCTGAATTTCACAGATGTGGACGATATAGACGCTTTAGAACAGTTCTACAAGACAGCTTCAATAGACTTGTTGACTGCAGATATGTTTGTCAACAGGACTGATTCTGTTTTCGTGTTTTCCCCGTGTGTGGAGCGTGATACAGAAGGAGCATTCCTGACAGAATCTCCTCTGAGTATACTAAAGAAAGGCAACTACAAAAAGTTACCTGTGTTGTATGGTTTCACTAACATGGAAGGGCTGGTACGCATCGAATTCTTTGAAACTTGGAAATATATGATGAATGAAAAATTTTCTGATTTCTTACCGGCTGACCTAAAGTTTGAATCTGATGAAGAACGAGAAGAAGTAGCCAATACTGTCAAGAAATTTTATTTTGGCGACAATCCTGTTGCCAATGACAACATTTTGAAATACGTTGACTTCTTTTCGGATGTTGTATTTACTTATCCTATGCTTTGGGCTGTGAAGTTGCAAGTAGAGGCTGGCAACAATCAAGTATATTTGTATGAATATTCATTTGTGGACGAGAACGTTCCCCCAGTACCTTATACTGATGTACGAGGTGCTGAACACTGTGCTCAGTCTTGGGCTTGGTTGGACAACTTAGGTGGTCAAAATGAGAGTCTTGCAACACCAGAATATCAGCAAATGAGAAAGGCAATGCGTGAAATTTGGCACAACTTTATTAAAATTGGGTAAGCAAGCATGCTTTTAATATAAAAACTCACTCTCACGCACAATTCGGTGGATTCGATTTCTAGTTTTTTGATAAACAAAGAACGATAATATATACCTGCAACAAATTATCCTTTCAGGAAGCCAGTGCCTGAAGGATCGTCACTGCCCGCGTGGTCGACAGCACTCGCGGACAGGTCACCACACATGGTGCTGAATGAGAAGCTGGAATTATGTGGGGTGCTTTTGGAAGAACGCACTAGCTTCTGGGAAGGCATCTATGAGAAACACTACCTAGATGCAGTACCACCACGCAGTGGTGCCGGCAGTATGGCGCAGAAGAATGTATTTAATCTATTAACGTTGTTTATCCTATTCTTTCTTATGACAAAGATAATCGTAGAATAGATTACGAAGTAAGATTAAACTTAAAACAATTACAATGAATAACGAAGAGTAAACAAATTAAATTAATTGAATGATAGATGATTGTTAACAGTTCACTTTTGATATAAGCAAATAAAGTAAGTACGTGATTTTTGATTGAATTTAGTTATTGTTAATACATAATCAGCCTATAATGTTCTCACTGCTGAGACACAGGCCTCTCTGCGAGAGGGAGTGGGCCGTAATCCACCACGCGGGTCCAGTACGGGTTGGTAGATGTCACATGTCTTCGAATTTTTGGTTCTAGGACATGCCGGTTTCCTCACGATGTTTTCCTTCACCGTTTTTTGAGAGCAGTGGCGATGAAATTATTTACACAAAGTAAAGCGCCTGTCCGGGCTCGAACCTACGACCTACAACTTGTAAGTCGCGGCCGTTACCACTGGGCCACCACTGCTCTCAATGTTATTGTTATTGTTAATAATCATCTTGTAATTTGGTTATGTCAATAAATAAGATAAGTATATGACTATTGTGATTTCACTGGATTTTGAGTTGGTATGGTTCCTGCTGGTTGTGGAGTGAGTCACTGGTCGTTGGATTGTTAGGGGGCGCACTTTGGGATCACTGGATTTTGAGTGGGTATAGTTCCTACTGGTTGAGTGAGTCACTAGTCGTCGGATAAATCGTAGTAGCTGGACATTAGGGTATTGCGATTACCTATGTTAATTGATTGAGTTAAAGAACTTGGTCAACACTTTATTTTTGCTTGGATGATACATGATACCGATACATGATACACGATACGCCATACATGGTAGACACAAAGAAATATTTTTTTAAATCGGTTCACAATTGACGGAGAAATCGTCGAACATACATAAAAAAAATAAAAAGAACAAATAAACATGTCGAATTGATAACCAACTCTTTTTGTAAGTCGGTTAAAAATATGGTCACTAATAAGGGTCGAACTAAAACAGGTTGATTATGGGAAGAGTGCAAATGATTAGTTTCTTCTTGCACATGGCACTATTTCATTGGCCTATAAAAGGAAGGCGAACCCTGAAACATTCACAGTTGTTGGTCAGACAGTAAGTTGTCCTAAAAAGCAGATAATAGCTATTTTTAAATATTCGCAGAAGTTGACTGATTTGAAAAATGGGTGAATTTGTTTGTAGCAAAAGAGAGTTGTGCAATTTGTTGATAAATGGGCATAATATAGAAGACTACTTACAAGAAAATGTCAATTTGTCACCAGAGGATATGGCTACTGTGGTCTCCTACATTCAAAGATACATGTATATACCAAGTAGGTATCTCAATGTAACGAAGGCTGCGGAAATGCATCTTGTAGAAAAGCACACTTTGAAAGAATGAACGTCAACTGGTTAGATGTTCAATTTCGCAACAAATCGGTTTTTTTTTTTTTAAATACATAACTGAGAACCCTGAAGACGAAAACCTTTTTCAAAGGAAGAAACAATACGGACATGTATGAACTTAGGCCTTAACAAAGAACAGTATGGGAAACTTTGACTTTTTTGGCGGACAAAAACTGCTCAGTGTTTCCTTCTTATCCAACTTTAGTCGAAGCGAAGAAGATGTGTTACCCACCAGATTTGAGCTTATCCATTACTAACATAATTGCTAAGGGACTTGTTGAATCATACTGTGGCACGTATATTACTAATTGGTTTAGTTCACAAAAACGGTTTAAGAAAGTTGAAACTATTCTGTAAATGGGGTTGTGACCGGTCATCAACGCAGAGTGAATACAAATAAGTTTTGCCCGAAGAAAGCGATTTTATATCATATGCAAACCATTTTATTGCTTCACTTGTACCCATTAGACGCATAGATAAAACAAATAATAGGTACTGTTGTTCGGAAGAATGAAACTTGCTCATCTGTGTATATATTGCAGATATTTTATTGTTAGAATTTTCCAAAGAAACTCCTGAAAAAACCGCGTCTGTTGTGGCTGATATCAATAATCAAAAACAAAATCTGTCTCTTTCCTTGATAAATAAGAATGGTGAGGTAATCCAAATTACTCATGACATATTTTTAACCACGATTATAATAATAAAAAAATAATAAAATCGTTTATATATGATATGTATGTATGTATGATAAATGTTATGTATAGTATATGCTTTATGTATTTATTGTATATGTAACTGGTACACCACTGACTACCTGCAGTATTGTCTCTCCTCCCCCTTTAATCCATCCAAAGGTTGTCTGTAAAAGATCGCTTTTAGCGATAAGACCGCCCATTGTGTCACCCCTTGTAAAATTTCAACATTTGTATCTGTAATTTTTATGGTGTACATAATAAAGAGTATTCTATCTATCTATCTATTTATAAGAGGGGCACATTTACAATAAATACCTTAAAAATTAAAGTAGAGCACAGTTGCTAATTTGTCTGAACTAGGTTGGACCTGTGCTTCAGGCTAGAAAGTGCAGAAAAACATAATGTAATAAATTAACAATGAATATAGAGTTACAACGAAAATAAAACTTCGGTAAATAAAAGTAAATTATCATGTTAGCAGTTCGATTTGCAGACAACAAGTAGATCTTCTGTCTGGGCATAATTGATGGTTAGTAAATACTTAAGTATAATGTTCTTACAGCTATAATAATTTAATTTATAGATACTTAATTTTTTATTTAATCTATTGTACAGAAATGGGCCTAAGAATGTAAAAAATCTTTGTACAAAGACATGTTTTGAGGTTGCATTGGATATGCATACTATATCATTCCGTCTCTTGTTAGTATTGTTGGCATTGTAGGTAAGCATGGTGTGCTGTTTTAATACTAAGTGCATTATGAAAAGCTGGCGAACTGTCAGTACGTTGCAGGATTTATATAGCAGATCTGTGGGAAAGAAGAAGGGATGGAAGTTTGCTACTTTCAAAATAGCTCTCTGAGCTCTTTCAAGAGGAAGCAAATTAGTTTTTGGTGCGCCACCCCAAGACGTGATACAGTATTGAATTATAGATTGACATAGGGCCAAATAAACTTGTGTGATCAATTTTGAATCTACTATTGTTCGCAATTTCTTAAAAACATATATTAGTTTGCGCACTCTTTTAACCAGGCATTCAAAATGTTTTTTAAAAGAAAGTGTGTCGTCCATTATTACCCCCAGGTATTTTATGTTGCTCGTTTTGAGGATAAAAGGACAAATACACATGTTGCCTGTACGGTTTCCACATTGATGGGCATATAGATGAGGGTTAGTAATGTTAGGTTGAGGCTTGCGCATGGAGAAGGTAATATATTTTGTCTTGTCGGCATTTAATGTTAGTAAATTGCTTTGAAGCCAATTAGTCACAGTATTAAAACCTAGTTGAGCAATTTCAAACAGTTCGCTACTGGATTTAGCGGTAAATATTAACGCCGTGTCGTCGGCATATGATATAATTTTGCCGTCTTTAATATTTAAATTACACAAATCATTAATATAAATCAGGAAAAGGGTGGGGCCTAGAATACTTCCCTGAGGAACACCAAAACCAGTATTTTTCTGTTCATCACTTGTAATATTATCTATTCTTACACATTGGTACCGGTCATTTAAATAGTCAGTAAAAAGTTTCAGCGGCGTTCCCCTTATTCCTATGGTCTCTAATTTGTTCAGAAGAACAGAAACAGACACCGTGTCGAAGGCCTTGGCTAAATCGAGAAAGACTCCCAGGGTCTGGTTTCCTTTGCCGAGTTCTTCTGAAATATAATCAGTCAGGCTATGTACCGCATTCGCTGTCGATAGTTTGGCTCTAAAACCAAATTGCGCGGGGGATAAGATGTTGTTTTTTTCTAGGTAATTAACTAGCCTACTGTTTATGATTTTCTCTAGTGTTTTTGAAATTAAAGGGAGTAAGGATATTGGTCTGTAATTATTAACTGAGTCTTTACGTCCAGATTTAAAGATAGGGATTACAACTGACTTTTTTAAACAACTAGGGAAAATTCCTTCGGAAAGACAGATTCGAAAAATATGCGTTAAGGGAGGTACCAGAATATGCTTAAAGAGTTTAAGGATCTTATTGCTTATACTATCCCATCTAACTGCACAGTCATCCTTTAGCCCAGAAATGATTCGGGTTATTTCATCTACATCAGTGTCCAACATAGCAAAATATTTCGGGTAACAGCTATTGTTTGAGTTTGGAAAAGATAGTTGGTCGCAATATTTCGGTATCTGTTCGGCAAGAGTTTTTCCAACATTTACAAAAAAGTAATTTACATTGTTAGCTGATAAGATTGGTGAAGGATTAACAAGCAGTAAACTCGAATTTGACTCACACTGTTTAGACATATTGGTGACATTTTTAATATGTTTCCAAAGTTGTTTGCTATTTTTACCTGCTCTATTTAATTCGTCTTTATCGTAATTATTTTTAACAGTCTTTAGGAGATTGTTGCAGAAATTCCTGTATCTTTTATAGGTATTTAGTATTATTACATTATCAGGGTATCTCTTAGTTTTCTGATGAAGTTTATCCCTGTGTCTTATACACCGAATTAGCCCAGGAGTAATCCATGGTTTAATATTATAAAGTTTCCTGTTTACTGTAGAAACTGTCGTGTTACGTAATATTGCTTGTTGCACATGTTTTATTAAATACGATGAAGCCAAATTAGCGTCAGCAGTATTGTAAACTGGGCTAAAATCAAGGTTGCATAAATCATATTCGAGATTGTTTGTGTTTAATTTGCTAATAGTCTGAGGGCGATTTAGCTTAGGCAGCGTTAAATTTACAGTTAGTAGGACTGCATGATGGTCATGGAGTTAGTAACAAGCGTAATATATGACAGGCTGGTTTTGATCATCATATGATCGAGGCAGGAACCGCTCTGATGAGTTGGCAATGTGTGAGCGGGGAGAAAACCATGGTATAAGCAGATATTAAGGTAATCTTGGGTCCCAGCATCGCAGTTTTCGGAGCCAATATTTATATCTAAATCACCTGTTAGTATAACATTCTTAAAAGGGCTTAGTGCTTGAAAAATCTGATTTAAGGATTTGTTAAAAGAATCTAAGTTTCTAGCGGAAGGGGATCTATACATAGCTATTATAGCTGTGGTGGTACCAATTTTCATGACTAAACAATTGCTCATACAGTCACGCAGAGTATGTTCTTCGACTGTGACCTTTAATGATTCCTTAGCAAAGACTACCACACCATCATTTTGATTGTGGTTTACTGTGGTATGCAATAAGTTGTACCCCAGTATTAATGGGAGGTTATCGTGGCGATTAGATAGCCAACACTCAGTAAGTACCATTATATCACAATCAAAGTTTGGTCTATGAAGAAAAATGTTAAAGCTATCTATGTTCTTAGAAATACTACGAATGTTTTGGGTCAGTACGGTTAGTGAATTTTGATAGTCGGAAAGATATTTTCTGCAGTCTTCAACGTCACATATCTTTGACACAGTTATAAATGTGTTATCTATATCGGTAATTAAGTTATCATCCATACTAAAACTAAAAAACAAATAACAATGATAAGGTGAAGTCTAAAATATAAACAAGTATGTGGCGCTCTTAGGCGCCTTCATAATCTATCGAATTAATGTACCTGTATTCGGCAGCTTTTTTAGCCGGGCAATCTGTGTCTCCCGTCTTGTGGTTGGCTTGTTTTTTAAAGCGCAGACATGTAGCACATTTTGGCAGGTTCGCTTTCTTTGCGCAGTCTTGGATTGTGTGCCCTTCTTCACCGCAATATCCACAAGTGGGGGCAGTTATTTTGCATGTCTTGGCTGCATGACCGTACTGCTGACATTTGTAACATCTTGTTACCAGTGTGAAGTCTCGTACCGGGCAGGATGTCCAATTAATAAATAATCTGTCCTGTGTGATGAGGGCTTTACGAATGACGGCTGGAACTTCTATAATATAGTTGCAATTCTCAGTATCTTTCCTGCCAGATTTGTGGCTTAGTTTTATTGAGGTCAAAAATGTATCATGGGACATAGTCGGCAATTTGTCGGCCAATTTTTGTGACTGTTTGTTTGAGCTTATCTAGGTCATCTTTGGTCTCAGTGCTAATTATGAGTCCTCTTTTTCCTATTTTACGTACGCCTCGTACTGTCAGCTTCATTTCTCCAGAGCATATGATTTTTTGGACCATGTTCTTTGTTTCTTCACTGGTCTTTGAGTTATCACAGGGATAAATCGCCACGGAACTAAAAGTATTAGGACGAACAAAGTTGTTGGAACCCTTCTTCACCATATCTGCAAAAGATGTAGTAGCTGCACCCTGCTCCGTACATGACTCCTGAATCGTCCGGTTCATCTCCGTAAGACAGACCGACAGGTCTCGAGCTTCGGTCATAGTTTTAAGGGAGGTATGGGTTCGATGGCCCTTTGCTTAAGCGACTGGTATTGAACAGCCATTTGCGAAACTCCATGTCCTACTTTTCAGCAAAGATTGCTTATTTTTAGCTTCTGCTCAGCGTTTAGCTTTCCATCAGAAGCAATAGCACATACCTCATTCAGGCACTGTTCAATAGATCCCATCCAGTTCTGGATCTCTGAAGTGGACACTACTTCAACTGCTTCATCTTGGTCCTGTCTTGGTTGTTTGGGCGGTGGTGAAGCCGGGGTCGGTACCGGGATCGGTGTCGGTGGAGGGCTGCGTCGTATCATCGCACTCCGATTAAAGGGGCTGCCTTCCATATATCACAGTATATTAATTACCAAATAATCCAGTCAGTTCATTATTTTAGCTTGTCACTTAAAATGTTTCTCTGTATAACACGCTAATGCACTAAAACTAGGTCACTGATTATGCAAACGTTAATTTATATTATTTTTAAAAATGCATCGATGAGCACGTCTGTATGCTTTGAATGCCTCAATCGATGGTGGACCTAGGCAGCTAGATTGATGGTAAAGTGTCAAAAGTTTTAACTGAAACTCGTTCGAGTGCTTCTGGTACAGTTTGTGGTGCTACTCCTCGACAAATGAATAACTTAGAGGCAGTTAGGACACGAAATGTGAACGAGTGTTCATTTCAATCCGGACTGTCAACACCACATGCTTGGATTAGGAGAATGGAGATGATCTTACAAATTTCCTATAACTTGTATTTGAAAAGTGGTCAGCTACTATATCAAGTTTGAGAAATACCTCAGAAACAATATCAAGAGAACTTTTAGATGAAGCCAAGGCCTTCTTGCTGTCAACTAAAATCTGTAGGAGCTTGCTGAATTTTGTACAGTTTTTCGTTTGGTACTATTTATATTCCATTTTATGAGTTACAAGAATTACAACAAAAAAAATAAGTTTTTTTTTTTGCTTATAGAATGCATTTTTTTAAAGATTTATTTTTTAAATTAATTAATAAACAGAATTAAAAAATATTATTTTCATTAAACTTTATACATCCAATATGTGTGCAAAATTACAGCTCATTTAGTATTGAAACAACTGCGATACGGAGTTTTGAGACAAAACATACGCGATTTTCCCATAGTACTCGTATATATTTTCCATTATGGGCTGATAAAGCTAAATTATAAATGGTTTTGGTTTCTGTGGGTGACTTTGTACAAACACTTTACCACGTCAATTAGGTATTAACATACCGTTTTATTTTAAGATAATTATGATAGCTACTTAATGCTATTTGTGATGGATCATTGGAATTAAGAAACGGAGATTCCCTACTAAAAGTCTATATGAAATCAGTGGCCTGCAATCTGTTCGGAAATTATATATCTGTGCCTCGATCTTAAAAAAGCATAAGACACTTACATATGATAAAAACGAAATATTAAAAAGAAGAAAGGATATTTTTGCGCAAGTCCCACAATCTAAAACCAATTTTGCTGCTACACAATATAATAATCAATCAGCACGGTTATATAACAAAATAAACAAAGACATATACATTTATACTGAACATCTTCATAAAGGTAAGAAAATGCTAATAGAATGGTTAAAATCACGCACTTATGCAGATATTGAATTAGTGTTACAATAAGTGGAAATTAGTTATACTGGCACCGCCACACCCACATGCAAATCCTTCCTTATACACACATCCACACCAACCACACACCTCTCAAACCTCACACACTCCGCACACCCTACACACGCTGCCGGGGTCGCGGGAAAGTTCTAAAGGGTTACCGAGACCCCGCAACACAGGCAAGGGAAGGAACTCGGGTGGATTTTAGTCAGTAAGAGTCTGACACACCCTCCCGCTCCGCCCAGAGCGGGAGAAGTTATTTGGTAATTTCCAACCTAACTAAAAAAAAAAATACCCTACCACAGAATTTAAGAAAAATATATGTACTCGTATTACTCTAGATAAATCGAAAATGCAACTAAATAAACTAAAAAATATAATACTGTAGGATGTCTTGTCGATGACGTCCCGCAAATGAAGAAAACACTGAAGATTTTCAGGTGTTTAATTTCAGCAGCTAATTACAGTTTTTCTTTAGAAGGTACGTTATGGATTTAAAATAATCATAGTCCCACACGGCCAAGTCAGCTTAGACGAAGGCAGGGGATGTAGTCCTCTAATCCAAAAAGGTATATATATTCCCTAGGGATCTTCACTAGATACCAAACTATCAGGGGTGTTCTACGTGACCTTTCCATGTAGGACGAGGGTCCGCGGATGCACCTTACTGCTAGTTGGGATTAGCTTAAATAATACAATGGGGTAGTCGCTACGCCCCACTCAGCGGGCGCGGCAGGCGGGTTATTGTCATGCAGTCATTGATACAATAAAATCATCACTCAGCCCATCTGTACTAGATACCAAACTATCAGGGGTGTTCTACGTGACCTTTCCAAGTAGGACGAGGATCCGCGGATGCACCTTACTGCTAGTTGGGATTAGCTTAAATAATACAATGGGGTAGTCGCTACGTCCCAGTCAGGGGGCGCGGCAGGCGGGTTATGGGCATGGCTCTTAAGATCCCGCGGTATAAATACGGTGCCCGTCAATACGGGCACGTTCGTTGGGGGGCCATATAGGCCTGGCCTGGGGCAGGTGCGGCAGTAGCGTAACTTGCCTGTGTGTGGATGCATTGGTATTCAGCAGGAGCGCCACGGCACTGTTTCACAGTACCGCTTTCTTCACGCCACCCCGGCGGTCTGTCTCCGCCAGGTGAGACCTCCGGTTCCCCGGAGGAGGCCCGGCGGGAGACGACCAGCGACAGAGGTGCCGACTTAAGGCACTTCCCGCTGAGAATGTAGACCCCCGTCTGCAGATGCTTCCAGGTCGAGCCGGTCACACTCCAGACTAAAGGGCCGTTATGTGTGTGTGAGCGGCATTGCTTGTGTTACATCGTTCGTGTCAGCGATTGAATAGCGAGCCCGCGCCGCAAATTCAACGCGTGAGTTTATGCGCTTGTGGAGTTGCGTGTGTATGGGGTTCGGTGCGTGTCATGCCTATATTAACTTAGCACACGACGCACGCCGAGTGCATGTGATGAGTGTGGAGTATTATTGTGTGAGTAAGCCGCGTGTGAGTGAGGGTGGCTCGCTCAGGCGTCTGTCCGGTGGATTGGGGTCGTCAGCGTCCGGCAAAAGGTCGCGGGGTAGGCGCCTCCTGTCAGGTGGGCGCGCATGCCAGGACGCTATGTGCTTGACGTGAGGCCAAACAGATGCGTCGACACGCGCGAACATGTTTGACGCGAGGCGCCTGCAGTGGTCGTCCAGACTCTAGATCCTAAGATCCCGCTGGATTACGCTGTTCCTCACATAGCGAGGGGCAGCGGTGATTTTCCGCAGCGTTAGACTCTGCTGCGCGCGGAGGAGCTTCTTGTTGGACTCGCTAGTGAGGGCGAGCCAAGCTGGGGCGGCGTACGTGAGCAGCGGGCGAATGTACGTCTTGTACTCACTCAGCTTGGTACGCAGCGGGAGGCGGGATGAGAGCACCGGGTGGAGCAGTGCGCGGGCTGTTCTGCCCTTCGCGGCGACCTTACGGACGTGACTTCCCATGGTGAGCCGACGATCTATGGTGACCCCTAGGTACTTGACTTGTGGTGACCATGCGATGTCGACTTCTTGCAGCTGTAAGGGTGGTGGGAGGTTGGCGCTTCCAGCGAGCAGCGCCTGTGTCTTACTCACGTTAACCGACAACCGCCATTTCGACAGCCAGTCGGGAAGCAAATCTAGAACGCGCTGCAATTTGACGGCCGCGTGTCTTGGCCTGATAGAGGACAAAATGTACGCGGCGTCGTCAGCGTACAGCGCGAGCGTGGTGTCCTGCGTGGTGGGGATGTCGTCGGTATAACATGAGTAGCACAGCGATGAGACACAGCTACCCTGCGGTACCCCTGCTGCTATCTGACGCGCGCTTGACAGCGCACCGTCGACCGCCACCCTGAAAGTCCTGTGGGAAAGGAAGGAGGAGACCACCTTTATGACGCAACGGGGCGCGTCTGATTTCGACAGTTTAAAAAGCAGACCGGCGTGCCAAACACGATCAAATGCTTTTTCCATGTCGAGGAATACTGCAACTGCGTGTTCTTTCTTGTTCAGTGACGCCGTCAGTAGGTGCAGTAACCGCGACAGCTGGAGCGTCGTGCTGTGTTCCGAGCGGAACCCGAATTGTTCCGGGGGCGGCGTGACGTGAGATGCTAGGTGTCGCAGCAGGAGTTGCTCAAACACCTTGGATATGGTTGGCAGCAGAGTTATGGGCCGATAGCTGCCAGGCGTCAGCACATCTTTGTTTGCCTTGGGCAGTATTATGACGCGCCCTTCCTTCCAGCTGGTCGGGAAGACCCCCGTGCGCAGTATCCCCGTGTACAGGCGTGCCAGTGCCGCTACCGTACGGTATGGCAAGTGGCGCAGCGCTGTGTTGGTGATACCGTCCGCTCCGGGGGCCTTTCTTGGCTTGGTCTTCAGTATGGCGCGTCTGACTGCGCAAGGCGAGAAGGAAATAGGGTCTTCCTCGGGGGCTATCATCGGCCGGGCGAAGTAATCCACAAGGTGCCTCTCGACTGCTGCGACATGCTCGTTGTCGTCGGTCGGGTTCGACTGGAATTGATGCTCTAGGTGCTCGGCAAAGATCTCCGCACGGTCTGCTGCGATGTATCTTGGGGCCCCGTCGCTGTGTAGTAGCGGGCGCACCGGAGCTGGGGTATTCGAGAGCTGCCTGCACAGTCTGTGTATTGACGGCCAGTCTCCTTCGACAGCGTTGATGTGTGACTCCCAGCTCTCGGCGTTGAACTCTTGAAGCTTGGCCCTAACCTTCTCCGCGAAACGGTTGAGTTCGGACTTCATGGTCGGGCATCCAGTACTTTGCCACCGTTTGCGTAGGCGCCTCTTCTTGGCGACCAACTCTTTCAGATGGTTAGGCAGGGGTTTAAATAGAGACCCCTGCGGCTGGGTTATTGTTGTTGTCGCCAATTCGTAGGCGCGTTGGATGCAAACGGTGATCTCTTCTGCCAGTCCGTCAACGTCTGCGGCGGTGACGATGGGCCAAGTCAGTGTGGTGGTCTCCATCGCTTCTCTAAACTTCATCCAGTCCGTTTTTCGACGTGGCGCTGGAGGAGAGAGTCAGGTCGGCATTTCCGATAAGACGACGAGAACAGGTTGGTGATCCGACTGCATCTCGTCGTCTATCACCTGTTGGGTGATCTGGCAGCTCAAGCCTCTGTGGATCACGATGTCCAGCACATCCGGTGAATGGGCCTGTATGTCCGGGTAGTGGGTGGGTGTCTCAGGGCCGGACACCGTGTACCCACAGGCTTCCGCGTCTGCGAAGAGCCGTCTCCCTCCGGGATTCGTGGTATGGCTGTTCCACGCCGGGTGCTTGCAGTTCATGTCGCCGGCGAGGACCGTTGGGTGCGGCAACCGGTGCAGGAGCGCCTGTAGCTCCACTAAGTCGAGTGGTGCTGCGGGCGGGCTGTAGCACGCGTAGATATTGACGTCCTCGCCAGCTAAGTGCAGCTGAACACCCAGCGCATAAAAAGTGGCCAGAGACGTCAGAGGGAGGGCTTGATGTACGACTCTTCGCTTCACCAGTACCGCCAGACCGCGGTAAATGTTGCCGAGTGCCGACTTCTCATCTTTCCTGTAAAGCAGGTAACCAGGGAACCTGATTTGGTCCGCTGGTCCCAGGAGAGTTTCGCTAATAAGCGCCACGTCGATCTTCTGCTCCTTGAGGAGGAGGCGGAGGGGGGTGACCTTACTCCGGAGGCCACGGGCGTTCCAATGTAGAACCCTCAGCGGCCTAGCCATGGTAGAGTGTGAACAATGCGGCCAGACCGTCGAGGATGACCAACTCCGCGTCTTGCCCTTGTCTGATGACTTTAATTAAATCCATCAGCAGTTGGATGGCGCAGGCAGTAAATTCCTTCTGGCGCTCTTGTCTTAAAGCGCCAGTCTGTTGTGGTGCGCGGCGCCACTGCTGCTGGTCGCGTGCGGCGTTAGAGCCCAATGTGGTTTCAATTTGAGCCATCTCTGGAGCGGTGTTTGCGATGTCTGACTGGGGCTTTGATGCCCGTTGGCCCTTCTTCTTTCCAGCAGCAGTGCTGGTGGTATGCAAATTTGCCTGCGCCATGGTCGGAGCAAGGTCCGGTTGTGTAGGCTGGTTGGCGGGGGGCTGAGGCTTCTTCCTTTTCTTGCCCCCGCGCTTCGTCTTCCTCCACCCCGAGGAGGAGGGAGCTTGTCGGTTCGTGGGCCCGTTTGCTGCCGCCATCAGCGACGCACTGGGGGCCTCATAGTCCTCCGTGTTGGGCCTTTAAGTGGCGTCGGCTGGCCGGCGTTGTTGTCGCGAGATGGCGACAGTGCCCGCCCGTTGATTCCGTATCTCCTGCTGAAATACGGGGCATCTTATATTGCACGCTGGGTGTTCCCCCGCGCAATTGGCGCAGGTGGCTGGCTCCGTCCTTGGACGTGGGCAGTCACGGGTGGCGTGCTCTTCCCCGCATCTCACGCAAGCGAGCGGGCGATGGCAGTGATGCGAGCTGTGCCGGAACATTTGACGTGTGACTCCCAGCTCTCGGCGTTGAACTCTTGAAGCTTGGCCCTAACCTTCTCCGCGAAACGGTTGAGTTCGGACTTCATGGTCGGGCATCCAGTACTTTGCCACCGTTTGCGTAGGCGCCTCTTCTTGGCGACCAACTCTTTCAGATTGTTAGGCAGGGGTTTAAATAGAGACCCCTGCGGCTGCGCCTGCACCTTGTGTAGGGGCAGCAGCAGAGGATGTCGGGTCCGGGGTGGAATCAGGTCCAGTGGGTTGTGGCGAGTGTCTCGCTGCTTCGGCGAAGGACGGCAACCCGGTCCCACCGCGATCACGCGGATTACGTTGTGGTAGTGGGGGGTCGCTGCAGTAACGCTTCGCCTCTTCTGCGGCCTCGTCGTCCGGGCTTCTGGGTCGGCGCTGGGCTCTGGTGTCTAAGTGAGACTCGAATCCGAGGCCTAGCACATCACTTGGGGTGATGGGACACTCCCTTCCCGTCGTGCCAGTTCGCGCGGGCGTATCCCCAGACACGTCTCGGCGACCGGCTGCTGAGCTCCCCGATGCTCCCGAGAGGTCAGACCCCTCTCACGATGAGCATGCTGATAACATCGCGGGGGAGTCCTGGGCAGAGCTCCTGGGTGGGGGCGGTGACTGCGGCATGCCCGCTGTTGACTCTTCCATTGGTGATGGTCCGCCCGCCAGCAAGCAGCGGGGTGCGGATGCCTCGCCTCCGATGGTGGGCGCAGGTGGAACGGCCAAGCGCGGGGGCGCAGTCACTGCGGGCTGCGCTGGGGCGCGCCATAGCGGATCCGCGGGGCGCGTGGGTGGCGTGGTAGGGCGTGCGGGAGGGCACGCGGGCAGCCCGGCGTGGCGTGCGGGTGCCGCAGCGGAGCGCGCGGGCGGCGCGGCACGACACGCGGGCGGCGCGGTGGGGCACGCGGGCGGTGGCGCGGCGGGGCGCACGGGTCGCGCAGTAGAACACGCGGGCGACGCGGGTGGCGCGGCAGGACACGCGGGCGGCGCGGCGGAGCACGCGAGCGACGCGGTGGAGCGCGCGTGTGGCGCAGTGGTGCGTGCCGCCTGCGCAGCGGAGCGCATGGCAGGTGCGGCGGCGCGTGTTATTGAAGCGCGATTTGTAGGCGCGGCAGGCCCCGGGGCCTGTATAGGTACGGGGCGAATAGACACCGCTGGCTGTCGGCTCGACGACGGCGTCGGCGAAACGCGCGCAGTTGCTGGTGACGTCGGTGAGCCAACAGCTGTCGGCCTTGCTGGTGGAGTTCCGGCCGGCGGCGCACCGGATGACGTGCGACCGATGTTCGGGAGTGACGTCGCCCGGTCCAACACCGGATCGGGCTCCTGGGAGCCGGCGTCCCCGCGGCCGAGAGAGCCACGGGGGGCAGGCTTCGGCATCGTAGTGTGCGTGGCTTCCGCGACCACGTCGGTGGCACAACACCGGGCAGCCCGGTGGCGCCCTCCGTGCTCGCACGAGTGCCCACTTGTTGCACTTGCGCGAACACAGAAGAAGCCAAACTAGATGGTCAGAGCGAAAGATAGTATCCGACTACAATGCCGGATGTACCAGGATTGGCCACGGGCGAATCCTCCCTTCCCTTAAATAATAACAATATTCTGTCGAGGGTCATTAGATCGCGGAGAATCTTGACACCGCGATTCAGAAACGAACACAAAATGCACACCGTCATCTATTAGAGGTTAGCGGAACTTTTAAAGTAAACAAGGTCGATGGACCTCTGATACGATATATCCGCTATGCCTCCAGTTTATGACATGGTGTGTAAATAATAAATGTTATGTATAAACGTTCGTTACAATACATAATTTTTGTAACAACTTACTAAAATTATATAACAGCTAAAGCCATGGAAGTGCGGAGTTTCCTAACACAGACGTCATCATGCTTAAAAGGAGGCTTCAAGCATAAACTAATTTAAACTAGTTGGTACAGAAATAAACATTTTGTATTGTATTGGGACATTATTTGAGTACTTTGAGAGCATTGAATTTGGAAATTGTTCTCTAAGCTTGACTCATGTGAAAAGACTGTGAATGGATAATGCCCCAAGTAATCTGCATAAATAAAAATGAAATGTCGTTCATTGGTAAGCGCATTACTTGAATACGGCTGGACCAATTTGTCTATATTTTTTTTTTTAATGTTTGTTATAATCGATGGAAAGTCACGTCACGGTCTAGTTTTTATGGTAACTAAAAGGTTAAGTAAAATCGGAAGTTTCCTGGAAAATTTACAAATATAGAAAAAAAAAAAAACTTCTTTTTTGTATGAACCATATCGTGGAATCGATATGCACCATATCGAATTTTGACAGGATAACGTCTATCGGATCAGTTGGTGAGTAGTATTTCATTCAGTGAGGTATGACAATGACATCTGATTTCGAGCTTGGCAATAAAATTATTTTATTAAACTAAATGGTCTATGTAAAACCAGCAGGACCCACACCAACTCAAAATCCAGTGAAATCACAAAAACCCACTCAACCAGTAGGAACCATACCTACTCAAAATCCAATGAAATCACAAAGTAGGTACCCTAACAATCCGAGTGAACAACCAACAAACAAATTATATATTATATGCTTATGTCGTTGTTGCTTGTAAATAATAATAATAAAATAAATATGTTCAAATGCCACAACGTAGCCACAAGTTATAGTGGCAGCAAAAAAAATGAACACTATGTACATGAGTACTTCACCGCACACCATCAAAGAATTGCCCTGACCTAAAGTGCGATACTCACACTAGTGCCCCGAAATCACGCTCATTATTTTCAAAAAGGCAACCATCTGTGCTATCGGACAGTCGCTCCGATAAAGCACACGATTTATCCGATCAGTATGTGCAGTAATGCGCGCACATACCCACACATACAACCTATTATCACAATTTTTTTTGACTCATGAAGCAATGAATTAGCAATACTTCAAAATCATTCAGGTAGTGATAGATAGTGTATAACGCAATTAGGGTGCTGATGTGCAGCATCATATGCAAACGGCAAAATGATAGCAATATAAAACATAACACAATAATCCTCGTATGTACCTAGTTGTTCTCACAAGCCTCTGCGTAAGATTTTTGTGAAGGGCGGGCGTTTTTGGGTGACTATCTTATGTAACTTTGACGTTCGAAAAGTGCTGATTCTCAGCCTAGTATGAAAAAATTACTTTTGATTTTTATTTTTTCAAAAGTGCGCGTTTAGCAATGTGTTTAATAAAATGACTTACAAGAAAATCATTTTTAGACCTTTGCCTCACCTTATCTTTTTGGTTTTCCCACTTTTGAAATGAAATGCCTTTTCAATACGAATATTTCTTTATTTATATTCTTGCAGACATACAAACTTGGTATAAAGCAGTATTTAACGAAATATTTAATTAGGTACTCAATATAATATCAGTATAGACTTTAGACTTCATGAAGACAACCCAAAGAGTATAATAATAATACTGGAGAAGAGAGCTCTTTGGTGCCATTTCGAAGCATACAGATTTGAAACGCCATCTACATATCATAACGGGAGTAGGCGTAGATATATGTATACTGACTGAATTAATATATGTATAGGTGGGTATAGCGTTACCAGGCGTCCGGATAAAGCCGGACACAGTCAGGCTTTTTGGTTGCGAGTGCGGCCAAATTAGACGGTGTCCGGTCTGACCGGCTTTTGTTAGGTTTTTTTTAAATTTTACATTTGTTACCTGAATTATATAATATGTATGGTATGCCTTGACCGTTTTTTTTTTATTTGTTTTCCATTGTAAATTAATATTGGAATGAATATTGAATGATTATTAATAAAGAAGACGGATTCATTTAATTTTATTGGAGTTTCATTAGAATTTAAGAAGATTTTATGGTAAATCGTAAAAAAGCAGTCGTGTTATACTAAGACTAAAAAATTAAGGGTGTCCGGCCTTTTTGCCCAAATCGGCTAATCTGGCTAGTCTGTCCGGCTTTCGGTTTTAAGATCTAGCAATCCTAGGTGGGTATAGGTGATCATTCAACGTAGCCCACGAAATTTTAATTTTCCTACTTTTTTTGCAAATTGCAGCGCTATTTTACCTACGTCATGATATGTTGATCAAAATGCGATTCGTGTATATAATGATGATAAATTTACTAAATTACAATAATTAAAACAGATAACCTATGATTCATATGTATTTTAATGATCGGGATTCAGTAGACGAGTCATCATTAAATCACGCATTTTAATCAACATACGACACAAACACACACTTCAGCAAAAAACATAAGAACAATTTAATTTCGCGGGCTATGTTGAAGCCTTGTTAAATTCTAATACAATAACTAGCCTTTTCCCAACTATGTTGGTGTCGGATCCAGAATGAGCCATTTTTATTTAGTAATTTATAGTAATTTGGAACAATAAATAAAAAAAAATCCCACTTATTACTTTATGAAATGAAACAGGAAAAAAAATGTATACTTTATTCTCATTGTTACAATTTTATCACAAAGCATTATATCAGAACTTTTATTTTCAATTTTATAATTTTTATGCCTATTGTAATAATTTTGGGCTGCAATTTTGGTGTCGCCTTCACACATAGAAACACAGCACAACATAGCGTCTTTTCGCAAGTATACCACTAAATATAACACAAGAGTTTTCACAATTTTTGTGAAATGGCTAGTCACAACGTAGTGACTGAAAAATATTAGTTTCCGGGTAGTAATCCACTAACAGGAAGGAGAAGAAACTCAACACGAGGTCTGATGTAGATAAAACACTCAAAAACCATTATTTAAACACAAAATGGACAAACGAAACACAAACAAGCGCGGACGCAAGTTGCGGCGACCTTATTGTGTGATGTTGCCAGAATATATCACACAATTAAGAGATCCGTGACAAGGCTGCGATAATTGTTAAAGCTGGGCAGGTATGAAATAATGTGATAATTTTGATGAAAAATATCATAATTATTCTCTAGAAAAATACTATAAATTAAATTAGAGAACTCAATTATTTGAGGTTCTTAATTGCATTAAAGTTAATTACAGAGACATTTCTTATCGGTAATTATGAAATTATTCGGTATAGTATAGTTTCTCTGTTAAGTAATATAGATGGCGACTCTTTCTTTACTGATGTTGTGCTTGTTCTAACTGTCTCCCCCCAGACAACCTTTAATTCAGAGGCTTGAAGAGAGAACAGTATTTAATTTAATTTCATGTTTTCTGTTAAAAACCAGCACTTTTTCGGTAACTTTCAAATGAGATACTTTTAAATGTCATGACTACCTTGATACAAAAATCATTTGAGTCTAATCTTTATTTAGTATTTAAAATCACTACAAACCTTATTAATATTTGGAAATCATGACACCAGATATATTATAAACTAACGGTGCTCCCAACCTTTACGGTGACATATATGTGTATATCTTCTCAAAGAAATGGTGTGGTATACAGTGGGTGACTAACCAGAATCCTAATTGCGTTAACACAATCAATCAAAATCTGAATGATTTTGTAGTATAATGCCAATCCATTGCTTCTTATGTTTGAAACACATGTGTCTGCTCAACAACGTAGGTAACACAATTAATGTTGTTGAATTGTGTGTCACGCTATGACCCCTCTGGCGTCCGCTAGGTTACGTAGCCAACCATATATTTCGCAAGCTGGCTATAGGAATTTCTGGTACACCATTTTTAGGGATCCGTAGTAAACAAGGAACCCTTATAGTTTCACCATGTCCGTCTGTCTGTCTGTTTATCTGTCTGTCCCCGCTGTAGCTCAGAGACTCTTAGTACTAGAAAGCTGTAAGTTGGCATAGGTATACATATTAATCACGCTGACAGTGGTAAAAAAAATCTTGACAAACATTTTTTTAGGGTACCTCCAGCGTTCACTGGGTAACTCCCCTTGCACGTAATGTAGGGATGATATTTTTTTCTCGTCTATCCCATGGTGTGGGGTATCGTTGGATTGGCCGTTTAAAATATTGCAAATTTGTAAACAGCATTTTTCGATTCAGGGATCCGTTTGCGTAATATTATGCTTTAAAGTGCCCATTTTTGTTACAGTCAAATGCCCCCCAGCTAAATGGTTATTTATGGAGATGTGAAAAAAGTCATGACAGGAGTACATACATACTCGTATAATGAAATGAAAAGGAAAACTATCACAGCTAAGTAGGTGTTAGCGAGCACAGCAATCTCATTTTATGAGCATGTACCTTGTACATATCAAGATATGCTCATAACTATGAAACCCGACTGATTGGAATGTTAATTAGTATGAAACACCATCAGTCGGGTCCCTTTAGATAATATATGTATCTTCTAGAACAAACGGAGCAGGTTTTGACCAGAAACAGGACTGGTTCAACCCATAATAACGCATAGTACATGGAATATTGCACCATGATTACTCATGCAAGCTATATTGCAACATTACATGAGGTATTGCACCATAATTACTCATATTAATTATGTTGCAATAGTACGCGACAAGTCACAACCTGATCCGTTGGAAAAGTCCATTTCTACGAGGTCTGTATGGAATAATGCCCGGGGGTACGATATAGGTGCTCCCGCAACTTGTATGTAAGTAGAAAACTACTTAAGGTACACCACTTTGGTGTATCAAGTGTACTTGACATAGCGTTAGGTCCCCGACTAGACTCCATTCCCGACCACTTCGACTCTATCGCTGACACGACAGCCGCGATCGACTCATTCACGGTACACCTACAATCATTCCTGAACGACTGTTCAAGGGAGGTTCCGGCGATGGACGACCATCGCTGAAAGCTCCCGGACGATGTGCACGAACTGTTGAATGAGAAGAACGCGGCTGTCCGTGCGTACAGTAACTTTCCCAACCACGCGAACAAAGTCCATATGCGCTAATTACAGAGATCTGTAAAGACACGCCTATCGGAGCTGCGTGACGCCGGCTGGGACAAGATGCTGAGCGAGTAAGAGCCCACCCACTTAGCTTTCTGGGACCTTCAGAGGAAATTCAAATCCGAAGGAGTCGTCTCAATGCCCCCCTGGTGCGCCCCGACAAGACCATCGCTTTCGATGACGTCGACAAGGCGGAATGCCTAGCCGATAGTCTTGAGGCTCAATGCTCACCTAGCTCTCAACCGGTAGACCAAGCTCACCTGTCCCAGGTCGACGCGGACGTCCAACGTAGAGCCTCCCTCCCGTCCGTTGAAGACCCTGATTATCCTTTGCCTCCCGTCACTCCAGACGCAGTGCATGATATCATCAAGGGACTAAAACCTCGCAAAGCCCCCGGCTCAGACGGAATCACCAATAGGGTGCTCCAACTGTTCCCCGCTCACCTCATAATGCTCATGGCCACCATCTTCAATGGAGCCCTGAGCAATAACATCTTCCCACAAGAGTGGAAGAAGGCCACCGTCATCGGCATACCGAAGCCCGGTAAGCCAAAAACGGAGCCCACCAGCTACCAGCCCATCAGTCTGCTCAATGTCTTCGGCAAAGTCTATGAGAGGCTTATTTTAAAGCGCCTCAGAGATTTTGCGGAAACAAAGGGCCTCATCCCCGACCAGCAGTTCGGTATAAGATCCCAACATTCTTGCGTCCAACAGGTCCACCGCATCGTTGAAAACATAAGCTACGGCTTTCAACGTGGTCTTACGACCGGTGCTGTATTCTTCGACATAGCGAAAGCGTTAGACAAGGTCTGGCACAACGGCTTATTATATGAGCTCTATAAACTCGGTGTGCCCGATCGTCTCGTGCTCATCTTACGAGACTTCTTGTCAAACCGCACCTTCCGCTATCGCATCGAAGGAGCGCTATGCTCCCCTCACCCTATCCGTGCAGGCGTCCCTCAGGGCTCTGTACTCATTCCCCCTCATTTCCTCAGTCTCTCATTCTCACTCTCTTCACCAGCCATATCCCGAAAAGTAGAAAGGCGGCGTTGGCTCTGTTCACAGACGACACGGCCATCTACTACACCGGGTTAGTCCACGACCATATATCTCGCACTCTCCAGACCGAAGTCAACAAGCTTGGCGCTTGGTTTAGAAAGTGGAGAATCGAAGTCAATCCCGACAAAAGTCAGGCGGTTCTTTTCACCAAACAGCGTAGAAACCTCGTCCCCCCCCGACCGCTCACCATGTTCGGCAAGCCTATCCCTTGGGAGAAGCGAGCCAAATACCTAGGCGTGACTCTTGACTACCATCTCTCGTTCTCAGAGCACATTAAGCAGGTGCGTTCGCGTGCCGCTTTCGCTCTCGGTAGACTACACTCCGTCCTAAATGCGCGCAGCAAATTGTCCCTTAAGAGCAAATTGCGTATTTACACAGCGTGCATCCGTCCCATCATGACATATGCCTGTGCAGTCTTCGCACATGCCACAGGATGCAGTCCCTCCAAAACCGTTTCCTCCGAAAGGCAACGGGAGCCCCCTGGTTCGTCCGAAACGAGATCCTCCATCTCGATCTTAAAATCCCCACCATCAAGCAGTTCATGAAGCGCATCACGAAACGCTTCTTCGACTCCGCCGCCACCCACTGCAACCCTCTGGTTGTGCAGGCCGCCAGTTATAGGCCCTCCACCATTAGCTCTATTCGCCGTCCAAGGCATACTCTCACCGACCCCGATGACCCCATTACCCTCCTCCAGGAAAGCAGTAGGGCAACGATTACAGTGCACAAAACACACCGACCTACGTTCCGACCTCGCCGCCGAGGTTTAAATTCCCCGATTAATAATAATAATACTAACCAGATCCAGCCTGTCCCACCTTGCTGTCCTCCCCCCAGTGACGCCCTAAGCCGAGGTCCGTACCCCACAGGGGGTGCCCTTAGCGTGCAGTCGCTTAGTATTATAAGAAATTCGCCCCTGGCTGGAGGCTTTGTGTTCGCTTAAGGCAGCCACAAGAAAGTCCGGTTAAGTAGTCACGACCTCTCAAGGTCAACTACGAGATGCCATTCACAAAAAAAAAAAGGTGTATCAAGTGTATATCAATAATATCTCAAGTATATCAATAGTAAATCAAACAGTAGTCATTAGGACTCAGTTAGCAACGGTGCGTTTAAGCATCAGATGTCCATCAGCCCTCAGCTGGCATCTGTTCCCATAGAGTCTTCAGATTATAGGACCTATATTTAGTTAGGGAAAGTAAAGTATTTAGTTAGGATAAGCTTACGTAATTGTGTTCTCTGTGTTTATTTGTTAGTATAGTGATAATGGATGATTGTTGGTAACTTTAATTATTGTGTATTGTGTGTGCGAATATACCGTCTTTTTAAACCAACCCCTGGCTCATTTGATTTGGCAAATATTTTACCCCGCACCTGAATAGCTTACAGTTTGGTCCTTCGACACGGATTTGTTAAAATCAATATGAGTCAAAGAAGCACTATCACGACTAGGAGTAAATTGCGTAAGTTACAAGAAATAAAAGAGCGGCGAGCAATAGAAGCCGATTCTGGAGTGACTTCTGAGATGGCACCGGGCTCACCTTCAATCGCACCTACGACAACGTCGGTTCCTGCACCTGTGATCCCACTGGCTGGCCCCGGTCGTATTATAGACCACCGGATAGCCGCCACGCCAGTGAGATCGGAGATACAACACAGGGTCAGGTCCGGGAGAAGCCACGTGTCCTCGAAGAGCGGCCAGCGGCACCCTAACCTGGTGCTAGAATGTGCTCTCAGAAAAATACGCGTTTTACCTAAAGTGACGGAGAGCGGACGCGAACTCAGAAGATTCTCGACTACGGTGAGAAATTGTGTGTCACTCTTAAGAAGTGTTCGTGCCAACGGATACTTAAATAACCCACAACTGGTTAGATTGTTAAGCAAATTAACGCCGATACAACGCGCGCAATATGGTGATTTCGCAATGGGTATGGCAGCGAACCAGGGCATAGATGTGCGAGTGTCACCAAGCTTGGTGATACTCGCGGAATTCCTAAGCCATCTAGCCCGAACCACGTCATACTATGTGCAAATGGATACAGACACACCTACAGCGTCGAGTAGCGTCGTTAAGCCCCGAGGAAATGCACAGATAGTAAAGCAGACTAGAAATATACAACGTTTGCATGTGCATTCCGATAACGGATTAGCAAAGGCCGATCAGGATATATGTACGTTATGTGGGGCACAACATAAACTACCGAAATGTGAAAGTTCACTGGGTTGAGTGTCAACGAGCGATGGCAACATGTCAAGCAAAATGAGTTATGTTTCAAGTGCATAACAAGGAAACATGGAAAAGATATGTGTCGTGCAAGTGGGTGCTCGTCGTGTAGTTACGCGCACCACATATTGTTACATGCCGACAAGAAGACTGAGAGTACTTGGAAGTACTTGGAAACCAAATTGATGCTCTGGGATTGTACGTTGTTCCTCAAGCAGAGGTAGCAGTCGTTGTAGCAATAAGTTCTCAAACAGTTTAGACAATAGGGGAAGAAGACTTATTGGTCTGTACGTGGAAACTTCAGTAAGAGACTTTCCAGGTTTACCTACCATATTTATGAAAATAGTGTAGTCTCAACGCTGCACTGAACAGAATGGTGAGCAAGACAATTAAATGTAATGCTTGGTCACTCCCTAGCATCAGTGGGTTGACACTGACAGCTCACTCCACGCGAGTTTTCACGGTGAGATTTTTACAGAATGGACATGCTGGTCCTTACTGGACGGTGAGCTACCCATTGCTCACCATCCGCAAGCCCGCGCCTACAGTGGCCGGGATTCCCGACGCCCAGGGCATCTCCTGCGGCGGCTAGGGGCGAGAGGGCGCGAAATTTGCCTTTCCCTCAACCGTCCCGCCTCTTCCTTCGCGAGCATTACTGCTTCGCAGAAGGAGGTGACGGCTGCCCATGCCCTCTCGCTCCGTACCATGGCCTGAACTAGGGCCGGACGCGAGAGATGTCTACCGCCGATCGCCTCCACGAGGACACGGCGGTGCTCTGCCCAAGCTGGGCAGACCTCCACCGTATGCTCCACCGTGTCCTTCGGGCAAATCAGCCCTTGAGCTTTAATTCAAGCTTTAAGCAGTTCGAGGCTGTTCATATCCTGGGATGCGTCATCTCATTATTTGATTTATTAGTGTTGGTTAGATTGGCGCTATTCGTTCTCTTTTAAGTCTGTTGGTACAGTCTGTACAGCGAGTTCAGTTTTATGCCGTTGAAGTATTTCCTTATAACTCTTGCAGGACCTTTCTACAACCTCCTTGATAGTTGGGAATTGTAGGCATTCATGCACTTCAATATTTTTTGTGAACCAGGGTGCACCACTTAAGGTTTTTAGTGCTTTAATTTGGAAGCGCTGTTTTATCTCAATATTTGAGTGGCTTGCCGATCCCCAGAGCTATATTTTATATGTCCATACAGGTTTAAGGATGCATTTAGTGATCAGCAAATGTCTCTAGCGTTGCGACTGTGTACCCCAAGAGAAGTTTGGCAAGCTATTAATAACTTGAAGAAGAAAAAGGCTCCAGGTTTTGATCTGATTACATCAGAAGTCCTTAATCAACTACCGAGAAATTGTGGGGTGATAAAATCTTTAGTTCATCTTGCAGAGTGGCGTTATCGTATTCTTTAAGCGTTTCCTTTAATTGCTTTTGTGCTTTATTGAGGGCTCTTTTATCATGTGCGTTCCTGCTCATTTGCCATGGTCGTCTCAGTCTCCATTTTACAGCTACCTTCTCCCTTATTTTAAGTGTATAATCTTGTTTTTGAGGACTGTATTTTATACATGGTGGATGCGCGAATAAGCGATTTTGATAGATTTTGCTTTTTCTTGTTTCTTCAATTCTCTGCCTCTGGTTGTGGTCTGGAGCCCCAAAAGATATTTTTGGCGTTCCCATCTCCTTCAGCGACACATCTGCCACCGAGCGTGTTAAGAAAATCGCTAAACATTTGTTCATCAACTTGATGCCGACGCGGGGAGCAGCGATGTTAGGTGGGCCCTGCCAATCGTCTATCGATACAACAGTAGCTTGTAGGTATGCTTACTTAAAGTTTGGGAGAGAGTGTTGTTTTATACTTTCTTTTATTTTAATTGCAGTCCTAGCATGCGATGTTCCATCGGGATGATTAGTGTGATATATGTTATATCCTTTGATAAGGATGGCTTTTTTGTCAGCCATGTGTGACTCTGAGATTAGGAGAATCTATTTTGTTGTGTTTCATGTAAAGTCCTACTTCCTGTTTATTAGGAGACAGACCATTTACGTTCCATGCTGCGATGCGTAAGAATTTCATTTCATATATTGGGTAATTAGAGTCACAAGGAGACCCATTAGGGTGCCTATTTGTTGTATGAGAATATCTATTTTCTCTGATTGCTTAGTGATGATTTGTTCTAGTGGATTTGTTGGCTGAGATTGTATATTCTCTTATTTTTTGTTCCAATGTGCAGTGTTTCCGGTGACTTGAGTGCGTGGATTAGGTGGTTGTTGTCTAACGTGGCTTCTTGGCTGTAATTGTGGAAAGTCGTCAATTTGAAAGGAGAAAGTGTTATTTCGTGGATTCATATTTGGTTTTTTGTGGGGTTGCTGTGAAATTTTCATTGTGCGAATCTTCTTGTATACTTGGCACCCCTTGTAGTTGGCGGGGTGGTCTCCAAGGCACAATGTACATGTGACTGGTTTGTTCCTGTCTTTTTTAAGCAGTCTATAGTTCTATGTCCTTCTGCGCATTTAACGCAACGGTAAAGTCGGATGAAGTAATTTTTAGTGTGCCTATGTTGTTGACATCTAGCGCATTGAGGAATTTCATTTGTTTTTTCGTGGATATTCTATCTTAACTTTCGTATGGTATATAGAATATATATGTTTAAGTTCGGGGTTGTTTGGGCCATCTTCTACATTCACGAAAAACATGTTCAGTGGCTTCTTGTTTCTTCTTGAGAGTGTACATATGATTTCACCTCTGACTTTATTACCAGTTTTTTCCTCAACAATGACTTCTTTTGGTGTCGTGTCGTGCAGATTCTTAATCACGATTCTGCAGCTCCTCGTGTCTTTCTGTGTGAACGCATAGCCCATTCTTACGAACTAGGTCTATGATATTTTTGTACGCTTCACTTGTCTGCGCCATTACTCTCAACTGATCTATTGGCTATTTTATAGGTGTAAGTGTCGCTTGGTACGGAACTATTCAGTTTTGATATGTCCGTAATACCATATAGGATTATCGGTGGTGGCTTGCTAAGTTTTTTAACAAACCACCACCTTGACTTTATGGAAAGTCCCAATGGTGGTTAAGCGGAGTCATCAGGTGTATCTACTAGAAGTCCATTGTATCTGTTGGAAGTATTAATAGAGCTCTGCGAGTTCTGTGATAGGTTCTGATGTCCTTCCGTAGAAGTTGGTCTATTAGATAGCCTCTTTATATCTTCTGTTGCGTTGGGTGGGTATTTTTTACCATGTGAGAGGACACCTGTTGTCATCATTCTCTAAGGTGATCCTCACTGGTGATGTGGGAGGTAAGTCTTTCCCTTTTGTAGTGCTAGTTGTGCTTGGTTTATTTCCAAGCGAGGAAGATCTAGGTCTTGAGATAAAGAGGCTCGGATGAAACGCCTGCTGTATAAGATTCCTTGTAGTGCTGCCAGTAGCATTTTCTGTCACAGGGACCTGGTTATCTACCCCTGCGCAGACTTCGGTAACCAATTTCCGAGTCGCCCGGGTACCTGCGAGCGCCGGGCGTTCGGATCGCATGTCAAATCGACGTCGTTATCATTCAGACTTTAATTTTACGAGTTGGGACATACATACAGCACTTTCCCAAGGTACAGGTAGGTAGGTCGCACTTTTGGAAGGGATTTAATCCTATCCAGGCCTGCAAATGACTGTGGGCAAGTAATTTACCGCCGCCTGTTGCTCGGCGTTGCTGCTCCGTTAGCACCACCCGAGGGACACGTATAGAGTGGGCCTAGGAGAAGGTGGTAAAACTTATGGACGGGAGCAGCTTTATCCCCCTTATGGGACGGCTGATATATTTTTCGCAATTACGATGCTGGTCCTATGGAGAAAGGTGTTCAGTTTGATGGTCTGTACCACACCCTTAAATTACCTCATCTTTCTGGTACAACCTGTATATTGCTCGGACACTTTTGAACGAAACTTTTTTTTTTCTTAACTTGATATCTCCTCAGTAGGTGCCTTTCTAAACATTATTAGACTTATTGCCTTTTTATTCGCATATTGTAAAAAGTCCTTCAGGAAGTATCTAACGTTTATTTTAAATGCATTTAATAAAATAATATTCCTTTTAAAATTTTCCAATTTCTAAACGCCCGTTGTACGTTGTGCATATTAAGCTGTGGCCACCAAACTCGCCTTCGCCTACACTATTGCAGAAGTGCGTGGCAAAGCAGTTTTTGGATGCAATCATATAAATATTATATAGCTTATGTCACTCCCACAATTAAGACGAATCTAACGACACCTCTTAAGTTAAAATCCATCAAGCCGTTTAGGCTACAGAGTGTGCCAAAGAAATAGACATACATGCATACATACATACTCTCGAAAAACATTACCCTCCTTCTGGGGCAGTCGGGTAAAAAGTACGAAGCGATAAATTCACTTCGCACTTCACAGAATTTCTTAACTACATTTCATTTGCTAAATGCTAAATGAGCATTCGCATGCTAACAGTGAATGTTAATGCTAATTAATCCATCACTAGTGCTTGGCAAAGCAGTATCGAGCGGTCAAGTGAAGGTCAACCCTTACGCTTTAGCATAAAGGCTCCTACATACTGGCGCGACTTGTCGCGAGACGCGTCGCGACACAAAGGCACCGCTTGTAGCGCTACACGCGGTGTCTTTGTGTCGCGTCGCGTCGCGCGACTAGTCGCGCCAGTATGTAGGAGCCTTAAATCAGCGAACATATCCTAAAAAATACATAAACGTTCGAAAAATGTATAATTTGTAAATCTGTTTTAATATTCAATCATATGATTAATAAAGGTATAAAAATTGACGGAGTTATTTTTCACATTACGTAGTTAAGCAAAAATAAAAAAAAAATATGACTAAAAAGGAAAATCTTTTGGATAACTAAACAAAGCTATGTATTTAAGGATATAAAAACTTATTAAAAAATAACAATTAGCAGACCAATTTTTCAGTAGGAGTTATAGCGCAAAATGTTAAAAGTTACATTTGGGGTATCTCTGAAATCGAAAAGATGTTGGATGCCTTTACATACTTATTCTAATTAGTACATACGTACGTATACAGAAAGTATTTCAGTCTGAGGAAATATTCTCAGAGAGTTATAAGCGATTTTCATGTTTAGGTAAAAATACCTAACTTCTCGTAAAAAAAATTGTTGGCTTATTGTACATCTGTAATCTGTATTACCTAACTTCATCATAATATATGCCAAATTTCATAAGCGGAAGAATTTTTCGGAATCTCCATACAATAAAATAAATATCTTCGTTGATTGGCCGAAGGTATATTTTTCGTAAGTTAAGTAAGAATGATAATTCGTATAAATGGTTTGTGGTGGTGTGTCTGTCTGGTGGTCATAGGTTGAAATGAAATAAAATGAAATCATTTTATTTTCTGTAAGTGTGAAAGTGTTTGTACAAACCTATTGTAGAAACACTTTTACACGTCAATCATATTTAGAAAAATAAACTAGATGAGTTCGGCGTTTCCTATCTGACTACTCTGAGAAGAAAGGACGAAACAAACTCAGAGGTCACAGTCTCTTATAAAGTCCAGACATAATCTTGGTCAGATCATGTGAAGACCATGTAGATTGGTGTCTGAAATGGTCTTTTGAGGAAAGAACCAAACAGAATGAGTGGACCTATCCAGTCAGTGCACGCATTTGTCAGTAATCGTGCAGCTCAATTCAGAACTTAAGGAGCTCAACGATTCGACGAACAATACCAAAGAAAGGACATTTGGGTAGGCCGCTTAAATGACCCAAACTGCCAGACCAAGGTTAAAACTAAATGAGGAAAAAAAAACAACGGTTTAGGGCCGTCTTTGCCATTGACCACTCTGGGCAAGTGCCCAGGGCCCCGCGATCCATAGGGTTCCTAATTCCTACCAGCGTCGTAGCTAGAGGCTGTCAAAATTATAGCTAAGTAAAACTTAGATGGAGTCTAATAATTTTCGAGCTCACTACGCGCGCTCGTAGGTACATCCAGCGATTTCTTTTTTTTTTTTTTGCATGGGTAGTCGTCAAATAATTTCTCCCGCTCGGGGCGGAGCGGGAGGGTGTCTCAGACTCTTACTGACTAAAACCCACCCGTATTCCTTCCTGTTGCCTGTGTTGCCAGGTGCCTCAGTAACCCTTTGGTACCTTCCCGCGACCCCGGCAGGCATCGGCCCTAGTGGACCCTACGCTTGTGCTGATGACATCTCTTTGAGGCGCGCGTGGAATACAATGACCATAGAAATCTCTGGAGTCAACAATGTACCTATATAAAATATCAAGCACATGGTGAATCGTCAACTAATTATCGTCCGCATTTAATATGCAAATTGGAGCCTGTTTTGAAAACAAAAGGCATGATAAAACAAATTTATTACTCACTCACAATCACAAATCATGTCTTAAAGATAAGATATCTATTTACTATATAAAACGTCAAAATATTTATAAATATAACAGTTTATAGTCGTAGCGATGAAGTGGCGGATTTGTGTTGTTCTTTTGTGTGTGACGGCTGTTCTGGGCGACGACGAATGGCTGGAAGTGAGAACAACGCAAGGGACGGTGCGCGGGCGCAGGCACCCCAGCGGGCATCTATACGCCTTCTACAACATACCTTACGCCACAGCGCCGGTAGGCGTATACAAGTTCAAGGTACTTAAATTTAATATTTATTAAAAGAACAAATGTTTACGATCACAAACAAATCTAAACATTTCTTTTGCTTTGCAGTCACCTCTGCCACCACCAACATGGTCGGAACCGTTTGATGCAACCGCTGACAAGAGTATCATATGTCCACAGAACAGATATATGATTGACTTTATGCAAGACGCTGTAGAAGTGAAAGAAGATTGTCTAATTGCTAATGTATTTGTGCCCGACACCACTGAGAAAAACCTTTCAGTCTTCGTTTATGTTCACGGGGGAGCTTATATAACGGGATTTAGTAACTTATATCAAGGAACACAGTTTTTGAAGACAAAAGATTTTATCTTGGTCACATTTAACTATCGTCTTGGCATTCACGGGTTCCTTTGTCTCGGCACCGAGGACGCTCCGGGCAATGCTGGTATGAAGGACCAGGTGTCACTGCTTCGCTGGGTACAAGAGAACATCGCCAGCTTCGGGGGCAACCCCGGTGATGTCACTCTTGTTGGTAGTAGTGCAGGTTCTTCAGCAGTGGACCTAATAATACTCTCGAAGTCAGCCGAAAACCTGTTCCATCGAGTCATACCTGAAAGTGGTGGAAATCTTGCCGCATTTTCAGTCCAGAGGGATCCTCTAGAGATTGCCAAAACGTTTGCCAGAGATCAGAACATCTCTAACGTAGACGATATAGGCGCTTTAGAACAGTTCTATAAGACAGCTTCAATAGATTTATTGACTGCAGATATGTTTGCAGAGAGAACTGATTCTACTTTCATGTTTTCACCGTGTGTGGAGCGTGATACAGATGGAGCATTCCTTACAGAATCTCCTCTGAGTATTCTTAAAAAAGGCAACTACAAAAAATTACCTTTGTTGTATGGATTCGCGAACATGGAAGGACTGTTGCGTATTGAATTATTTGAAATTTGGAAGAATAAGATGAATGAAAATTTTTCAGATTTCTTACCGGCTGACCTAAAGTTTGAATCTGATGAAGAACGAGAAGAAGTAGCTAACGCGGTCAAGAGATTTTATTTTGGCGACAATCCTGTTGGCAATGACAACATTCTAAAATACGTTGACTTCTTTTCGGATGTCATATTTACTTTTCCTATGCTTTGGGCTGTAAAACTGCACGTGGAAGCTGGTCATAACCAAGTATATTTGTATGAATATTCATTTGTAGACGAGAATACTACTCCGGTGCCTCACACTGATGTAAGAGGTGCTGAACACTGCGCTCAGTCGTTTGCTTGGTTGGACGACATGGGTGGTAGAAATGCGAGTCTAGATACTCCCGAATTTCTGAAAATGAGGTCGACAGTACGTGAAATTTGGCATAATTTTATGAAAACTGGGTAAGCACTAAGTTTTAGCATTGACTTATAATAATAATAATAATAATAACCCCACCACCGTATCTCTACGTTGACGTCGTGGTGGGGCTTGCGCGCTCCAAACTCCAGGTCTGTGCCGGTAGAGTTTACTTTCCCGGAACAGGTCTTGGATAAGGCGCCAAACTAAGAGAGATACAGAAACCCGCAGGGCAGCATGTGGCAAGCTGTCGGACAGTAGCGACCCCACGGACCCTATCTCCTGGGAAAAGTCTTGTTCCTCATCTCTGGCTTGCCTTTATTGGCCGGCTGGAGTGAACACTGACGAAGAACAGAGCTCCCACCTCATTCTTGCCTTTATTGGCCGGCTTGAGGGGAGATTCGCAAGAGCAAACGTGCTCGGAGGAAGAAAGTATTCCAGTAAGATGCTGGTAGGGATCTTGACCGGACTTCCGGGATTGTCCTGATAGCCGTGGAATACCTCTCCACTCCTCAAGCACCTCAAGAAGTGTTGCTCCCTTGTCACTACATCACTATGTGCTAGCGGCCGTTTTCGAGGGCCCATTATTGAGTGTGCAAGTCACCCCCTGCCATTTTGTCGGTGTATTTTATATAAAGCATTGGTCAGGTAGGGGCCATGGCCTTTCTATAGTCTTAGGAAACCAATTCACTATAGCCTCCCAATCCCATAGCCCAATATTTTTTGTTCCTATATTCTGCAATAGTCTTGCATCAACCGGGGGTTGTCCTTGGGTGCACCTTCATAGAGCAAACAGAGATAATCATCGTTTGGTGACTCATTCCATTACAATTGTTCAAGGGGCCTCTGCGAGTTGGCTTCGGTCCCTCGTACGCCTTCCAAAGGTCCGGGAATAGTCCCGAGATATGTAAAGACATAATAATAAATTATTTATTTTGGACAACATAGGATCCACTGAGTTAGTAAATTTCTTATAATTAATGTTAGTATATTATCTAATTAGTAATTTAAAGTAACTATTATTAAAAAATTAGCTACTGTTAGAGTTTGCTTCATGTGGACGACGAACAAGCGAAAGGAGAACTTCACTCGTTCATCACCCCTATAAAACGCCCCAGAATAGGAGAGTAGATGTTCTTCGCCACTGTCCTCAGAATACTGTATTCTTGAGACTTAAGAAAGCACTCTCTGTCGATAATTTGGGCTGAAAACCAAACTGTGCATCGTGCATATGCAGATACTCCTTTAAGCATGAATCAAGAATACTGTCCAAATTTTTGGCAATTGTAGTTGCGAGAGAGATAGGATGATACTCGTAGTTGCCTCTATCAGAGATGTCACCTGTTCGGTTTTTAACTATAGGCTTTACTATTGTCTTCATAAGATCAGCTGACAGGTAGTCATGACTAATACACATTGTGTACAATAGAGACAGGACCCTCGGTAGATGGACACCCGCATATTTGAAATGCTCGATGCTGAGTCCATCATGCCCGGGAGATTTACCTCTATTCATATTTCTAATTGCGAATCTAACTTGTTCAGCTGAAAAATAAATTAATGGTTCCACTCCCGAACTGGCGTACCCCGCACCAAGGGGAGACTGCACCTCAAACAATTCCCTAAACATGTTAGCAATACCTTCTGGATCTCCTTTCCCTCCAACGCTTACCGGCAGACCAGGCCTAGTACCTAGATTATTCGTGGATTTCCAAAATTTACTAAAGTTATTCGTCGCTCTCTGTTTATCTATTATGTCCATTTTGATTTGATCTTGACTTTTCTGGCACCATTTAAGGTGCCCCTTAAATATTTTACGTGCCTCGTTCATTTCTTCATAAATTGTTCCATACGTTGGACGATCATTCAATACCCATACATCAAATTTAAGGCTGGCCTCTCGGTAAGAATCGCGCACATGTTTATTCCAGCCGCATAGCACTTTCCCCCTACCTCTTTGGCTTATGCCTACCCGTTTGATTGGTTTGTTCTGCAGCGGTGGTTAATATGTTAACAACTTTACTATACAAACCATCTAAAATAATTCTGTGCTCTATTAGTTTACATGTCCCATACGCACACCTGGAGAACCCTTGAGGAAAGTCAATGTCACGCAGTTTATCAGTACACAGCCTACGATATTCTACAACTTGAGATTCATCCCTTTCCTCCCAGATTACTCCAGAACGCGGACTGTTGCTTGATGCTAATTTTGGCCTTACCATGTTAAGATGCGGGAAGGTACTTATGGGTCACTGAGTCCCCTGGCAACACAGGCAACAGGAAGGAATACGGGTGGGTTTTAGTCAGTAAGAGTCTGACACACCCTCCCGCTCCGCCCAGAACGGGAGAAGTTATTTGGAGATTTCCCACACTCAAAAAAAAAAAACATGACAAGATCACACTCAACGTATCACGCTGTATAAAGTTATTATTATTAGTATTTATACGTGCTAGGGTTTCCCCACAAAAGTTGAAAAAACTTTCATCAAATTATTGGTGAGAGCGCTAACAAGATTATATGACTCAGTTCAACGATCGTTTTAACTTTATAGGACGCCAGTGCCTGCTGGTTCGTCGCTGCTTGCGTGGCCGGCCGCAGGCGCGGACAGGTCACCACACATGGTGCTGAATGAGAATCTGGAACTACATGGGGTGCTCTTGGAAGAACGCACTCGCTTCTGGGAAGATATCTATGAGAAACACTACCTGGATGCAGTACCACCACGTAGTGGTGCAGGCAGTACAGTGCAGAAGAATGTGTTTAATCTATTAACCTTGTTTATGCCATTCTTCCTTACTAAAAGTCTTAAAGTAGTTTACGAAGTAAGATTTAATTAAAATCAGTTACAATGAACAATGAAGAGTAAATAAAAAAACCCGCCAAGTGCGTATCGGACCGCGCAAAATTTTAGGCTCAGCAGTTTCGGATATAAGGGGGGGGGGGGGGTTCAATGTTCACTATTTTCTTTAATAACTTTAAAACTAATGATTTTAAAATTAAACAAATTGATTGACAGATAATAATTGTTGCGCGGGCGTGCAAATAAAGTAAGTACTACTCTTATGCTACTCAGTTTTATTTATTCGTGTATGTAAACATCCCTCAAGAACCCTTCTCAATCTACTCCTTACTTCTTACTTATAGCGTTTTCTAGTTTGCTATCTTCTATAATCTTTAGATTTCCATATAATGATTTGGACAGTTTTAGCAAATAACGAAATTTGCCCAGTTATTGACATATTTTCGCCAATAAAATTATTGTCATTCGAAATCCCTATTTATGGACATACCTCACTGTTCAGGAATAAATTTGAATAATTTACCTCACTGACCTAAAAGATATGACATTCTAGTATATATTGACATACTACCAACCAACCACTGGCTTTGGTGTCTACATATTTTGCTCAATTTGGATAACTACCAATTATTTTCACGCGTGTCATAAAAATGGATTTTTATACTTTTTGCATACCAGACATTGGCACCTTAATTTTAACGAGTTGATACCAAAATTAAAGTTTGAAAACGAAGTTGGAAACATCTGAGATAAAAATAATCAAAATAATATCAAGGCCTTAAGATATAAAAGAGAAATAAAATGATATTAAAAACAACCTTTGAAAATTGTTTTTCTTGTTAATTTTGGTGGAGCTCTTTTTGATAACAGCTGTATGGACGCAATTTTAGACTATACAATTATCTTGACAAAGCCTCGCTGATTGAAGCAACAGCGTGAAAATGGGTGATTGGCATTGACAACGCTAGGATTGTTGCCAAATACTTACAATCCTTTTACCCCTAGTAATAATTTAATCGAGCTCGACCAAAATAAAGTGTGATATTTGACTTATTGTCTATAGATAATTATATTATCAGTATGCAATGTAACAAAGTACATAACATTCATTATTGTTTTGTCAATTAATTTGATCTGATCGATAGGATTTCTTATAGTAAAACGATATTTCCAAGATAGACAGGAAGCTTCTATGGCAATATAGGTTAAAACCAAGTCAAGCTAATAGAGATCGGAGGCTCCCCGCGGGGATCGTGCGGTCCGTGGCGCTGCGGCCAGCCCACCGGTTGAGCGCGGCCCAAAGGGTCATGACCATCCTGCTGGTCCGGGGATACCGCACGGTCTCCTGTGAGGCAGTGAGCCTCCTTGCCGGATTGCCGCCATGGGATCTGGAGGCAAAAGTCCTCGCGCACATATGGGAGTGGCGCGAGGAGACGAAACGCCGGGGCGTAACTCCGCTGCCGCGAGAAATCGTGGCACAGCGGATGGAACTCCGGCGGGATCTCATGGCGACATGGAGAGTGCAACCCAGTGTTGGGCACGCTACAATTGCGACAATAAGTCCCCTCTTTGAGGAGTGGCTACAGAGGCACCACGGCGTCCTTACCTTCCACCTGACGACGTAGGTCCTCACCGAACACGGCAGTTTCGGGAGGTTCCTGTGTTGGATAAGGCGGGAGGAAACGCCCGGGTGTCACCATTGTGTGGATCGCCCGGGGGTTAAGGTGGAGCATACGGTGGATGTCTGCCCGGCTTGGCCATGGTACGGAGCGAGAGGGTATGGGCAGCCGTCATCTCCTTTTGCGAAGCAGTAATGCTCGCGAAGGAGGAGGCGGAATGGTTGAGGAAAAGGCAAATTTCGTGCCTCTCAACCCTAGCCGCAGCAGGAGACGCCCTGGGCATCGGGAATCCCGGGCGGATTTCCGGCCACGGTAGGCGCGGGCTTGCGAACGGTGAGCAATGGGTAGCTCAGCGTCCGTTTGACGTGCGCCTCAAAGAGATGTTGTCAGATCTAAAAAAATTGCATGCTGAATTGTAATTATACCTAATCTTTAATGAATAATGATGATTTAATAAGTACACACATAATTTGATAATGTAATTTTGATGGATATTAACACGGTTTATGTACCATCTCTTCCTGCCAATTTGTACGCCACGATATGCGGCTATGTTCAGCCGCATATCAGAACTTTTCTGTATTTCTTTGTTATCTTGCATGCAATGTATCATGCACATCATGTTTAAACAAATAACATTTTATTTACTTACTTTTGTTTCCCAAATAAGCAGGTTAAAATTACATTTGTTTTATTTACAGACTCCCCGCTAAGACAGGTCGAAATGTACTATTTTCATTTATAGAGGTGAAAATGTTCATTAAAATCATGTCACGACCTGTCCAGAAATGTAAAATAAATTCAAAACAAATAAATGCTCTGAAAACAGTTAATAACATTTTTTAGAATTTTACATCTATAATTGGGACTTTGTAGTTCCATAGCCTGTATAAGTAAGACAACGAATAATAATTTATAATTTTGAATATTGTTCCGGACAGGTCGCGACACGATTTCAATGCACATTTTCACTTCTATAAATGAAAAACGGTACATTTGTATATATTCCCCGTAACAGAGGTATTTCAATGCAAAAGTGACGAGTCTGTAACCATCTCACCTTGAAAACTTAGGTGAAGTGAGCGTGGAGTGAACTGCCAGTGTCATCCCACCTGATGCTAGGGATGGATCAAGGATTACATTTACAATCATAATCGAGATCATCAATCATATTTTTATGCTAATTCTACTGATCATTCAAAGCTAGTGTATTGTTTGTTATTATGAACCATTTGTTATCTGATTAAATAAACGCAATTCCATGACCCAATCGCGATGTGTTTTGAAGAAGCGATAGTGGATTGAGTTGAGTACCTAAAGACTGTGTGACGCATGACGTTATTGATCGTTTGAATAACAGACACACTTTTTTTTTTGGATGGGATGTCATCAAATAACTTCTCCCGCTCTGGGCGGAGCGGGTGGGTGTGTCAGACTCTTACTGACTAAAACCCACCCGTATTCCTTCCGTTGCCTGTATTTCCAGGGGCCTCGGTAAGTAGAGGGGTACCTTCCCGCGACCTCGGCAGGCATGGACCCTAGTGGACCCCTACGTTTGTGCTGATCACATCTCTTTGAGGCGCGCGTGGAATACAACGCGCCGTCGACCCTGGCCTGGTCCTTACCGGACGGTGAGCTACCCATTGCTCACCGTCCGCAAGCCCGCGCCTATGTTGGCCGGAAATCCGCCCGGTTTTCCCATGGCCCAGGGGCGAGAGGGCGCGAAATTTGCCTTTCCCTCAACCGTCCCGCCTCCTCCTTTGCGAGCATTACTGCTTCGCAGAAGGAGGTGACGGCTGCCCATGCCCTCTCGCTCCATACCATGTCCTGAACCAAGGCCGGACGCGAGAGATCTCTGCCGCCGATCGCCTCCACGAGGACACGGCGGTGCTCTGCCCAAGCCGCCCGGCTTAAACCACAAGCTCCACCGTGTCCTAACCCACACTTGGTTATCTCTTCATTATGAATAGATTTGGATCTATTCAATAAGAAGAGTGTCAAGTGATCGAGTGCTTAAAGTGTGCCTGACTGACGGACCATAGAATTTATCCCCACACAAACTATGTGGGAAACTACCTAAAAGTTGTGTGTGGCCATTTGAATAAAAAGACGTGCAGATTATTTAATAAGTACCTATATAATATTTTATTTTAGGAAGGTAAATACCTACCTACGCGTTGCCAATAATAAAAGAATATTCATAAAACCATCGTCATCAATACTATAACAAAATGCAACAGTTTAACTAACACTCGCGTGGCACGCGCACCGGCCGACGGGCGGCTAGGCTCACTTCATCCGGCCTAAGCGAAGTGATGTTGCTATGGTTACGAGAATCGGGTGAAGTGATAAGACCACGCCGCGCTTGCGCGTTAGGCACTTTTATTAAATATCAAATTGAGTTTTTTTTTAAACATTTTTTTTATTTTTAAATGCTCGGCAAACAAAAATTTGGTTTTATCACCTTTATATCAAAGTCCAAGATGGCGGCTGCAAAATGTTTCATCATGGGTGTCGTTTTCATGGTTTTCGGGGTTTTAAAGCCGATAGTGAGGTCAAATCTAAAAAGCAATATGGCGATTGTGAAAATGTGTAAATTTTTCATCATGGGTGTCGTTTTCATGGTTTTTGGGGTTGTTCAAACCGAAAGTGAAGTCAAAATTATCATCGTGAATTGTGCGAAACTGAAGAAGATTAAAACCGTTTTTCTCCATAACCCGTACCGAAATGATCTTTTAAAAAATATATGTTAATCTACACAAAACAAAACATGTACCCTTCACTTTAAAAAAAATAAAAAAACAATTTTAAATATCATTAATATACAGGCAAAATAAAAAATGTTTTAGAAATATAAAACCTTTTTTCTTCTAAACTATTAAAATCGCTAGGTTTTATCTTCGGCTTATATATTTTATATATTTTATAATTTATTTTATTTCAAGCTTTTTAGTTTTATTAATATATATATTTAAAAATTACTCATTACTAGCTTTTATTTGATACCAATATCGTTGCAATTAATTAAAAAAAAACTTCCCCTCCTTTTTTTGTATTTGCAGATGCAATTTATAAATATAATATAACCTCTGTCACGTCACTGTCTGTCACTTTTTCACAGCTCATATTTATTTAAATTTACATATTTTACGTGGCCCTAGATGTCCAAATTTGATCTTTTTCTTGTTAATCAAGGCTTAACTGCTGTGCCAAAGTGTAGGCAGCTCCCAATTTTGAACAAATAATAAAATATATTTTTGTTTCAGACGTTGCGGTCCTCCTTGGCTCCTTGGCAACGTTATGGCGTGTCGTCCTGACGTCCGACGTCAACGCTTCTGAAAGACTTTAAAATAGTTATATTTTAGTGATAATTTCTATTTTGTGTTTAGTTGAGTGTTTTTCTCTATTCAAGTGTTGTTTTCTGGTAAGTGGATGCATACCGCAACCCAATCCGGTGATGGCACGTTAAATCAAAATTACATTTGTTTACATTGCGATAGATCTTTTCAATCAAAAAGGGGTCTTAACATTCATATTTCAAAAAAACATCGTCTTTGTATTAGCCAGAACGGCCCTGCTCTTTTAGACCCAGTTTCTTTACCGGCACCTGTTTCCGACAGTCCAAATTCTACCCCATTCCATTTGTACCTTAGTTACCTAAAAAATAATGTGCCTGTTATCAAACGAGTCCCGCGCGGCGCCAGGATCTCCGTCGCAAACCACCTTTCAGGCTTGATTAAAAAATGTGTGGAGAGCAACCAAATTGTAGACTGGCATAATCTCTTCCTTTTTTCGTATACCACTTTGCATGTCAAAAAAGATGAGGCTACTATTTCTCTAACCCAAAAAATCAAAAATAACTGTTTAACAAAAACATCTTCACCTTTTGATTCTCCCAAGAGGGGAACATTATCTAGAATTAAATTAATTGAAGGCAAAATTGCCGACGGGGATCTCAAAGGCGCCGCACGTCTTCTTTTTACTAACGACGTGTTGTCGCCTGATACTCCTGATACCCTTTCGGCTTTGCATTCGAAACATCCCCCGGCTCCCGTGATCCCGTATTTTTTCGACTCTCCTACAGCAGACCAGGCCTGCCTCGAAATCGAAGGCAAAGACGTTATTGACGCAATAATTTCTTTTAAAACCGGTTCAGCGGCCGGCCTGGACGGAATCTCACCCCAACATTTAAAAGATTTAACTTCTTATTCTGTGGGTGATGCAGGTGTGCAGCTTATTTGCTCTATTACAAAATTAATAAATTTTATGTTTTCAGGCAAAATCAACGCTGATATTGCCTCACTTTTATTTGGTGCTAATTTGATCGCCCTAACTAAAAAGGACGGAGGGGTGAGACCCATTGCTGTGGGGTCAACTTTAAGACGTTTGGCATCCAAAATTGCGGTGAGACATATCAAATCTAAATTACAGTCTGTTTTCGAACCTATACAATTAGGATTTGGCACGAAAGGTGGGTGTGAGGCAGCCGTCCATGCCTTAAGAACCTACCTTTCGTATGATGATTGCGAAATTGTAGTCAAAATTGACGTCAAAAATGCTTTCAATTCAGTAAACAGGGATGCCATGCTGACAGAAGTTAAGAACAAAATTCCGGAACTCTATCAATACCTGCTTACCTGCTACGCAGAACCTTCAAAATTAATTTACCGTTCCCATGAACTTTCTTCGGAGGTCGGCTGTCAGCAGGGCGATCCCCTCGGGCCAGCAATTTTTAGCTTGGCTATAAATCCGATTATTCAAAATTTAAAATCAAAATTTAACGTTTGGTATTTGGATGACGGAACCCTGGGAGGCGATGTGGACACTGTGCTATCTGACTTATCAGATATTAAAACAAATTTCGAAAATATTGGTTTAGAATTAAATTTTAGCAAATGTGAACTCTTCATTCAAAAAACTTCTTACGGTTTGGATAATTTAAAATCCAAATTAAATTTTCTGGCACCGAATATCAAAATAGTAGACAGAAAGTCACTTTGCCTCCTGGGTTCTCCCATCTTTGAAGAATCTTTTCCTGATTACATTACTAACACTATTTCTAAATTCCAAAGTCACGCAAATTGTTTACTCGAAATCAGTCCTCATTATGCTCTTATAATTCTAAAGTTTTGCCTTTTTGTCCCTAAATTTACTTATGTGCTTCGCTGTAGCCCTTTTTGGAAACATCCAAATTTGCTTTCACCAATAGACGATTTAGTCAAAACTAGTTTAGAAACGATTTTAAATATTCAGCTCAATGAACCATCTTGGTTACAAGCATCCCTCCCTATTCGGTTTGGCGGTTTAGGAATCCGCAAAATTTCGAGTGTTGCTTCCCCAGCCTTTTTGTCGTCCACCCATAGCACGTCACGTCTCATAGGTAATGTCCTAAGGGCTTTGCCCACAAACTATGAGACTGCGGGCTTGGAGGATGCCAAGAATGCTTTTCAAATTGCTTGCCCGGGTAAAGAATTTCCAGACAACCTAAAATCTCAGAGGAGCTGGGACGATATTTATTGCGATTTAACATACAAATCGATTCTGAGCCGCAGTTCAGGTCCGGATCGCGCAAGACTTTTGGCGGTCGGAACCAGAGAGGCCGGTCATTGGCTACATGCCCATCCTTCTCCATATACCGGTACCTTCCTGGATCCGACCTCGCTTCGTCTGGCGACTGGTCTGCGGCTTGGGGTCACGGTATGCACTCCACACACATGCCCTTGTGGCACGGACGTGGACCGACTGGGTCACCACGGACTTTGTTGTCAAAAAAGTGCAGGCCGCTTTTCAAGACATGCAACACTTAATGACATAATCCGCCGGTCTCTTGCCAGCATCAATGTGCCTGCTCTTCTTGAGCCGACTGGCATTGTCAGAGATGATGGCAAAAGACCTGATGGTGTGTCTTTGGTCCCGTGGAGTTTGGGACGGATGCTTGTGTGGGACGCTACCTGTGTAGACACACTGGCACCGTCCCACCTCCAACGGACTACTTCTAAAGCGGGTGCAGCGGCAGAAAATGCCGAAAATCTGAAAGTTATTAAATATGGAGGCCTTGGCAGAGAGTACAACTTTGTGCCCTTTGGCGTCGAGACCCTCGGTCCGTGGGGTCCCAGTGCGCATAAGTTATTTGCGGAAATCGCGAAACGTCTAGTTGATGTAACTGGTGACCGAAAAGCTGGCGGCTTTCTCGCGCAACGCATCAGCATTGCAATTCAGCGAGGAAATGCCGCCAGCATCCTCGGTACAATGCCCCGAGGGCCTTTTTTAAGCCTAACTTAGTTTTAATTTAATTTAGTTAATGTTAATAATCATCTTGTAATTTGGTTATGTAAATAAATGATATTATTGTCACTCCCACAATTAAGACAAATCGAAAGACACCTCATATGTTAAAATCCATCAAGCCGTTTAGGCTACAGAGCGTGCCAAAGAAATAGACATACATACATACGTACACACATACTCTCGAAAAACATTACGCTCCTGAGGCAGTCGGGTAAAAAGAGTAAATAATGGCCATTGACACGCAGTGCCACCGTATCGTGGCATGCCACAACATAGAACTGTCACTGTAAACATAAGTAAAGCAGTATTACGTCTTCATACAAAACGGCATCTTTTTCAGTTCCACTGGATATAAAATGTTATCATCACCCAATGAACCCAATGTGCTACAATGCAAACCAATTATATGACGAAGGAAGCAGGGAAAATTATTTTCGTTACACCTACTCGTAAAGGGTTATTTTTATCCCCCACAATTGGGGCAAAAGTAGGTCTTTTTCTCTGAAAATTTTACATTATCGCCCATGGGAGGTAATGTAATCGACGTATTTGATTGGTCGTCTAACATTAATTCACGCTAAAGGAGGCCTTTGATTGGTTTATAAAAATCTAGTAAGCTACGATTTTTTTTCTTTCAATTTGATTTTGTCTTTGATTTTTAACATACTCGCTTTATTTCTGGTTCACAATACTGTTCGCTGGTGTCCTCATTTAATAGTACATTGTGTTACAAGAGGTCAAATGTGTATTCCTGATTGAGCATTTACGGCCCGAGCCGCAGGCGAGGGTTGTAAACCACACCAGGGAGCCGTATACTACATATTTTCGGGTTCGATTTTCGAGTGCTTTTCGTTACACATACGAGGAAACAAAAATATTCAATCAAACAATTTATGCATACAACAAGAAACAATCATGGCGCCGATTGTGGGTGTGGGTCAGACAAATAAGTTTTTTAGTAAAAACTCGTCGTAGCTAAATATAGCTACTGTCAGTTGCGACCAATAAACACATTCAACTTTGTGACTTTATGGCAAAACTAAAACCTATTTACCGAAACCTTACGTCAAAAGCAAAATGAAAAAAAAAAACGTAGCTTACTAGATTTTTGTAGACCAATCAAAGGCTTCCTTTGGCGTGAAGTAATGTTAGACGACCAAGCAAATGCGTCGATTACATTACCTCCCATGGGTGGTAATGTTACATTTTCCGCCCATGGGCGAAAATGACCCACATGTCCCACAATTATGCGGGATCAAATAACCCTGATGAAAATATTCTCACTCTCATGTTGAAACATGATTGGTGACTTATTGGTAATAAATACCTTTATTGTGTTATTGATAATAAATGTCTCTATTGTGTAAAATTATTATTTTTTTTCCTTTAGTTTATTCATAAGAATTCTCACTTCATACAAGTTATTTGTATGTAACGATTTTCATTAAATAAAGCTATGAATACTCTGGACTACGTCACCTTTCAGACACAAAAACAAAATCAAAATCGGTTCATTCGTTCGGGAACTACGATATCACATGCAGCCTTTTTTTACCCGACTGCCCCAGGAGGTATGTATGTATGTATGTATGTATATTTCTTTGGCATGCTCTGTAGCCTAAACGGCTTGATGGATTTTAACCTACGAGGTGTGTCGTTAGATTCATCTTCATTGTGGGAGTGACATAGGCTATATCATACTTTAGTGCATCTGCAAATAAAAAAAAACGGAAGGGAAGGTTTTATTTAAAATAAATTACAACAATATTGATATCAAATAAAAGCTAATAATGAGTCGATATTCGTCGATAGTTAGTGATATATATTAATAAAACTAAAAAGCTTGAAATAACAAATTATTTAAAAACCAAAAACCCGACTGCATAAACACATAAGCCATGTGGTTATCAGATATGTGTTTATGCAGTCGGGTTTTTGTTTTTTAAATAATAAGTTTTTTTATAAAAACGTAATAAATACTGCTTTACTTGCCAATACTGTGGCCGTGCGCTTAGGTAGGTACCTATGTATGCCACTCCGCTCGGTACGATGCGAGAAAATCGTTCGCGCAGCGCGAAATTATTGCCAGGGGCTTGCGAGGACTGCGCGGCAGATTTTCATCGGTAACGCCCACTCGAGCAAGGTCAACGGCGTATAGCCAGCTCTTAAAGCCGATAGTGAAGTCAAAATTAAAAACCAAGATGGCGGAGCGGAATTTAATTTTTTTTCTGTTTGGGTGTCGTTTTCATTGTATTCGGGGGTGCTAAAGCCGATAGTGAAATCAAAATAAAAAACCAAGATGGCAGCGGTGGAAATTTTCAAATTTTTCATCATGGGTGACGTTTTCATGGTTTTCGGGGTGGTTAAAGCCGACAGTGAAGTCAAAAGTACAAACCAAGATGGCGGCGGCGGAAATTTTCAAATTTTTCATCATGGGTGACGTTTTCATGGTTTTCGGGGTGGTTAAAGCCGACAGTGAAGTCAAAAGTACAAACCAAGATGGCGGCGGCGGAAATTTTCAAATTTTTCATCATGGGTGTTGTTTTCTTGGTTTTCGGGGTGGTTAAAGCCGATAGTAAAGTCAAAAGTACAAACCAAGATGGCGGCGGTGGAAATTTTCAAATTTTTCATCATGGGTGTTGTTTTCATGGTTTTCGGGGTGGTTAAAGCCGATAGTAAAGTCAAAATTAAAAACCAAGATGGCGGCAGCGGGAATTTTAAAATTGTCTGGTTGGACCGGTAATCGAACCCGCAAAATGTGAAACTTGTAATTTTACTGTACTGATTGAAAGGCTCAATCATATACATTTATTTCTTCTAGATAACATAGCATCTAAAATAAAAGGAAGACCATGAAATTTTACATTTATTTAAAATATTAAGGTATATTTAACAACTTACATACTACAACTTACAGTCATTATAAAAATTGGTTAAGAGTTAGAAAAAATAAATCCACAGGGGAGTCGCACCCGCGACCATCGCACTACGAGCCCGAGCTCTTACCACACGCCAACCACTGCTTGGCAATTGCGTTTACATAAATGGTTTTTACCGTGCCGGAGCCGCGTCGAAAATTTTATTTCTTAAGGACGCGTTTGCAAAATTTATAGGTATAGAATCCAACTACTACATTGACACGGGTCACACACACAAGTGTACGCACGGTTAGCTACGGGAATAGTAGTCAAGTGAACTAATTTTGATACTATGAGTTTTTTTTTTTTATTTTGTTATAATTCGTAGGTACTTAAATATTTCGTATTGCTCTTTATAATTTTACTAAATAATTCTTAGATACAAATACTTCAGTGACTCCTAGGCACTGGAAGCCCTCTACTAGTAGAGAGATGTGGGCTGTGAACTTTAGGCAAGTTTTATTAGTTATGATGAGACCTTACCTCCGGACTTGATGAAGTGACCTGAAGGTGTACTTCGGTGACTGGTACTGGGACTGGTCGACGAGTAGGACTAGGTGTTCCAAGTTTCGGCTCATTTTGAAAGTTGTGATGAGCCCAATCTCCGGTCTCGGGCTCGTTTTGATAGTAATGATACGGTACGGTCTCATCATAACTATCAAAACGAGCCCAATCTCCGCACCCCTAGTTCTACTGGTCGACGAGTTCTAGTAGCAGTCACCGAAGTACACCTTCAGGTCACACCATCAAGTCCGGAGGTAAGGTCTCATCATAACTATCAAACGAGCCCAAACTCGGCACACCTAGACTGGTCGAAGAGTTCCAGTAACAGTCACGAAGTACACCATCAGGTCACTCCATCAAGTCTGAGACGAATAGGCATTTATAAATCCTCTTTACTTTTAAGGCTCCTACATACCGGCGTGACTTGTCGCGCGACACAAAGACACCGCGTGTAGCACTACAAGCGGTGCCTTTGTGTTTGCGTCGCGTGTCGCGCTTGTTTGTAAGAGTCTTTAGCGAAAAAGATTTTTTTTTTTTTTTTTAAAAAACGTTGCCCCACACTAGGAATTTCTTCCTGTATCGTGGGTGCGTTTACAAACATAGAAACTCACAAACACACACCCAGACCCAGAACAATTACTTGCAGATCATACAAATACTTGTTCTGTGCGGGAATCGAACCCGCGACACGCTGCGCAGCAGTCGATCGCTCAGCCATTACGCCAACCGTGTCGTCAAATTTACAAAAACCTGTGATTATAAAAACTCTCCTGTGATCTTTTTCAACACGAGGCGCGGCTAAAAGGCGATACAGTGTCCACTCACGACGGCGGCCAAGCGCGGACTAGTCTTTGCGCGGACTGAGGTTGCATTCGAAACGTTTGCGCAATATAGCAAGACAGTAACAAAAATAAAATAACCCCTAATGCAATTGATTAAGATTCATCCGTAATAGCAAAATATGTGAAAAAGTAAGTTCAGTTTTTTATTTTTTCTGCGACTATGTGTGACATTTTGATATTTTCTTTTACTAGTTTTTGGAATTGAATATGTCTGCCTACTTCTAGTATTGTTAGAAACCTTAAAATATGTTGATAATAAAACGAAAAATGTACCTAAACTCAACCCGGTATCGTTAATTTTGTGAAAAATGGGAACAGAAAATAGTTTTTTACACTATAAAAACTATAATTTTCAACAAAATGGTTACTATTATTTGAAGATGAAGAACCATATGTGTGATTAGTTATTTTTGATTTGGTTTAATTTTGTCACAATATGTACAGCACAATTTCGTCTGATTTGCAAACGCGCTCTTAAATAAACGCTTGGCCATCGGGAGTTCCCACTTCGGGTACTTTCATTTTTAGCCAAGCCCTGCTTAACGTCGCGTAAGAATTCTGTCATACGGACGTTGACACTTCTCCCTCCCCTCTCATCTAGGAGGTGGTTTACAAAAAAATAATGACAAACTTTATAATTTACTTAGATAAACTTTCGTGCCAAGTTTCAAGTTTATTAATTCAAGGAATAAGATTTTTCATACAAACAAAATCCCCCTTTTCACCCCCTTAAAGGTCGAATGTCCAAAAAATTTCACGTTCCTAGTCCCAGTAGTTTCGGCTTTGCGTTATCAGTCAGACAGTTTCTCCCTTTACATATATATTATATATAAAGAAGAAGATTAAAGATTAATGATTAATTGAGCTGCTCCAATGTACCCCAAGTAACAAACTATTTTATACTAAGTGACATTTTTACTTTTATTGATTACGAATTACGATGTCACGTAATCTATAAAAACTCATAGTTTTGATGAAATTTAAAACAAAAACTGACTGTGAATGTGAGTACCGGGCAGGCTAGATGGAGTACATGATTTTACAACTAAAGACCAATTCCCGTAGTTACAAACGTTCAAATGTAATCGTTTTCTTATCTCAGCGACAATCAATGTCAAAAACTTGTCAAAAATGTAGGGAAATCATAGGTATTTTTGACAGCTTGAGACATCATAATCAGACTGTGAACGTTCTTAAAATTACGGGAGCTGCCGCCCCTCTGTCTGTGGAATTTGAGTATTTTGTATATGGCCTACGCAATGTCCTGCAGATCTGGTAGCGCCGTGTGAGGGATCGTAGAGATCCCTAAAATAGGATTGAGCTGCACAATGACTAAAGCATTCATGTCATCAGTTAGAACAGGAAAACTCAAAGCTGCACTGGCTCTTTCTTGAAAAGGCTCTTCCAGACATGTCCCTGCACAGTTAGACTCACATAAAATCCAGATATATTTGGACTTTAAAAGAGACCATGACCTCTGAGTTTTTTTCGGTATTTCTTCTCAGGGCTCAGTCAGCTAGAAAATGCCGGTGCCATCTAGCTTCAAAATATTGAACAAAAAAATTACGTGTAAAAGTGTCTTAAAAAATCTACTAACAGAAATAAATATCATTTCATTTCAACGGCTGCTGCGTCCTGCTGTTCCAACGACGCTGCTGCACGTGGACAGGCTACATTACTCTACAATGGCTCAAAAGATTGTAGAGTAAATACTTGAGATCCTTCGAGAAGAGATCGATCCGAGAATCCCTTATCGGAACAAACTTGGCATTTTTTGCTTTAAAGTGAGTATTAACATCAGAATGACGTCGCCCTGTAACATCAGCACAACCAACATAACCTATAAGTTAATTGTGCTGATGTTACAGGGTGACGTTATCACTCAGCGATAAAGCCCATAAAATAAAGAAATTTTTTATGTATTGTGACGAGATTCCCACTGTTTGGAGGACCAAGCAGTGGGAATCTCGTCACAATACGAATTTTAATTTATTTATGGTAAAAATGCCGGACCAACAACTGTAGAAACTCATGAAGACAAGGCGAGAGGTGTAATGTGGATGATGATTCTTAAACTGTCTACCGGACAGCGTGCCAACGCATGACGAATGTTACCACGATTTAAAAATGTTAATCAACAATATAATGTAAAACATACAATGTGCATAATGAATCATCAATTAACTATCGTCCATAATCAAGAGAACATAAGTATGTACATCCAAGGCCTTTTCTGAAAACAATTCGAATGATAAAACAATGTATTACTCACTCATCCCAAATCATGTGATTAAAGATAAAGATTTCTATTTACTATATAAACCATCGAAATTATGAAGTGGTTTATAATCGTACCGATACCGCGATGGAGTGGTGGACGTGTGTGGTTCTTTTGTGTGTGACGGCTGTTCTGGGTGAAGACGAATGGCTGGAAGTGACAACAGCGCAAGGGATGGTGCGCGGGCGCAGGCACCCCAGCGGGGATCTATACGCCTTCTACAACATACCCTATGCCACAGCGCCGGTAGGCGAGTACAAATTCAAGGTACTTAAATTTATCCTGTTGTATATGAACAAAGGTTCAAGATTATAAATATCTAATCATTTCTTCTGATTTGCAGGCACCTCTGCCACCACCAACATGGTCGGAACCGTTTAATGCAACCGGTGACAAAAGTGTCACATGTCCACAGAACGGATTAATAGTTGGCCTTTTACAAAACTTTGTAGAGGTGAAAGAAGATTGTCTAATTGCTAATGTATTTGTGCCCGACACCATTGAGAAAAGCCTTTCAGTCTTCGTGTTTGTTCACGGGGGAGCTTATACAACGGGCTTTGGTAACTTTTATCAAGGAACACAGTTTATGAAGACAAAAGATTTTATTCTGGTCACGTTTAACTATCGCCTTGGTATTCACGGGTTCCTTTGTCTCGGCACTGAGAACGCACCAGGCAATGCTGGCATGAAGGACCAGGTGGCGCTGCTGCGCTGGGTACAAGAGAACATCGCCAGCTTCGGGGGCAACCCTGGTGATGTCACTCTTGTTGGTAGTAGTGCAGGTTCCTCATCAGTGGACCTAATAATGCTCTCGAAGTCAGCCGAAAATCTTTTCCACCGAGTCATACCAGAAAGTGGTGGAAATCTTGCCGCATTTTCAATCCAGAGGGATCCTTTAGAGATTGCCAAAATATACGCCAGAGATCAGAACATCGCCAACGTAGACGATATAGACGTTTTAGAAGAGTTCTATAAGACAGCTTCAATGGACTTGCTGACTGCAGATATGTTTATGGACAGGACTGACTCAACTTTCATGTTTTCCCCGTGTGTGGAGCATGATACAGATGGAGCATTCCTGACAGAATCTCCTCTGAGTATTATTAAGAGTAGCAACTACAAAAAGTTACCTTTGTTGTATGGATTCACTAACATGGAAGGACTATTGCGTATTGAGTTTTTTGAAATTTGGAAGAATAAGATGAATGAAAAATTTTCAGAGTTCCTACCGCCTGACCTAAAATTTGAATCTGATGAAGAACGAGAAGAAGTAGCCAATTTGGTCAAAACATTTTATTTCGGCGACGATCCTGTTGGCAATGACAACATTCTTAAGTATGTCGACTACTTTACGGATGTCATATTTACGTTTCCTATACTTTGGGCTGCAAAACTGCACGTGGAAGCTGGTCATAACCAAGTATATTTGTATGAATATTCATTTGTAGACGAAAATGTTACTCCAGTGCCACACACTGACGTAAGAGGTGCTGTACACTGCGCTCAGACGATGGCTTGGATGGACCCCATGATAGGCAGTAATGTGAGTCTCGAGACTCCTGAATTTCTGAAAATGAGGTCGACAGTGCGTGAAATTTGGCACAACTTTATGAAAACTGGGTAAGCATGAAGCTTTTAGCATTAATTTAAAACCGCTGTACAAAGTTATTATTATTAGTATTTATACGTCTCTGCTAGGGTTTCACACAAAAGTTGAAAAATCATTCATCAAATTATTGGTGAGCGCTCTAACAAGATTATTTGACTCAGTTCAACGACCGTTTTAACTTTATAGGACGCCAGTGCCTGCTGGTTCGTCGCTGCCTGCGTGGCCGGCCGCAGGTGCGGACAGGTCACCACACATGGTGCTGGATGAGAATCTGGAACTACGTGGGGTGCTCTTGGAAGAACGCACTCGATTCTGGGAAGACATCTATGAGAAACACTACCTGGATGCAGTACCACCACGTAGTGGTGTAGGTAGTACGGTGCCGAAGAACATTTTTTATTTATTTATACTGTGTGTCTTATGCCATTTTGTTACGAAGAAAAGAATAAAATAGAGATCAATATAAAATAAGATGAATGGGTCAACATTTCACAAAAAATACAAACAAATGTTAATATATCAAGTTGTGTTCCGTCAACTTAAAACAAAAGGTTTCTCAGTTTACAAATTATTATAACATTTTCATTAACGATGGTGTGTGGTCTAAGGTTCGTGTAATTATCACCCACCAGACACCCCAAGGGTTTTAAATACTTATGGATAATAATAGATTCGCAATATGTGTAGGTAATTCATACATAAGTGATAAAAATATTTCTTACTTTTAAACAATAATAATAATATTAAACATATGTTATGTAATTAAAATCTTATTTTTTTACCTTTTTTGCCAAGTCTTAATTAATTCTTTATTGTTCCTGCGAATTAGGCCAATATCATATGGAACAGAGCTTAAATACGCCCCGGACATATATTTGTATAGGATTTTATTTGATTAGGTATAAGTAGGCTATATCTTATCATATAAAGAAGATGCTGCCTGTGGTTCAACTACACTCAGTGGGCACACAGCGACCTACGCGTTCAATATGATAATGCACTGAGAGTACCACTGCGGCTGCTGTGGCGTTGTAGAGCATCAGGGATGTTTGCGGATAAGAATACTAATGATTTTGACGCAATTAACATTAAAATATGTGACGCGTATTCGCGGCAGCACCAACAGTGTGCATACGGTGGAGGTCTGCCCGGCTTGGGCAGAGCACCGCCGTGTCCTCGTGGAGGTGATCGGTGGCAGAGACCTTTCGCATCCGGCCCTGGTTCAGTCCATGGTACGGAGGGAGAGGGCATGAGCAGCCGTCACCTCCTTCTGCGAAGCAGTAATGCTCACGAAGTAAGAGGCGGGACGGTTGAGGGAAAGGCAAATTTCGCGCCTTCTCGCCCCTAGCCACCGCAGGAGATGCCCTGGGCGTCGAGAATCCCGGGCGGATTTCCGGCCACCGTAGGCGCGGGCTTGCAGACGGTGAGCAATGGGTAGCTCGCCGTTCGGTAAGGACCAGGCCCAGGTCCACGGCGCGTTGTATTCCACGCGCGCCTCAAAGAGATGTCATCAGCACAAATGTAGGGGTCCACTAGGGCCGATGCCTGCCGGGGTCGCGGGAAGGTACTAAAGGGTTACCGAAGCCCCTGGCAACACAGGCAACGGAAGGAATACGGGTGGGTTTTAGTCAGTAAGAGACTGGCACACCATTCCGCTCCGCCCAGAGCGGGAGAAGTTATTTGAAGATATCCCACCCAAAAAAAAAAGCTCCAACAGTGTTCTCAGTGTGTTTGCAAACGGTAGAGTTCCCCGATGTTGCGGAGGTGGATGTATCCACACTGTGTCTGTATGTCTGTACCTACTAAACTAAATGTTAAATAAAATTGTTTCTTACCCTAAAGACTGTGTCTGAAACAAAAGTTTTATTATTATTGTTGTAGCAAACAGGCCAACCACTCTTAGTGGAAGAGTGGTTGGCATGCCACTGGTTCAATATATTTGCGATTGAAACGGCCAACAGCTAGTTCGTAATAGATTCAATTCTGTATCAAGTTTGAGATTGATAGTAACCCTAGTTATTCTGAAAGTAGTTAGTACAACACATAATCAGCCTATACATATTCCCACTGCTGGGACACGGGCCTCCTCTCTGTGAGGGGGAGTGGGCTGTCACATGTCTTCGAATTTTTGGTTTTAGGACAAGCCGGTTTCCTCACGATGTTTTCCTTCACCGTTTTGAGAGCAGTGGTGATGAAATTATCACAAAGTCAAAACCGGCATAATTGGGGGACTGTCTTATGTAACTTAAAGTTACTTAAGACAGCCCCCATAAATGCCCGCCCTTTACCACTTCCTAGTGCTTTAGCTGGGAAGAAGTGGCGGAACAAACTCCCCAGCAGCACGTCTGTCTGTTTAGTTATATAAACTTGATTCTATACAAATCGTATGCATAAAGCGCCTGTCCGGGTTCGAACCTACGACCTACAACTCGTAATTCGCGGTCGTTACTACAACAACGTAGAGGAATGTCAAGTAAAGTTCAGAAGTTCAAGACTTAGCCGAAGTTAAGTCAACCGATCCAAACTCCGGATCGAGTTGGACAAACTTAGACATTGTTATGCGTGTATTTAATATTGGTATCTACACGTATTCTGCTATGAAACTACATACTGACATTGTTATGCGTGTATTTAATATTGGTATCTACAAGTATTCTGCTATGAAACTACATACAGCATACTCTGCTTATAAAACGCTACCGCTGTTGGGACACAGCAGTGCTCTCAAAATGGTGAATGGCATGTCCTAGAACCAAAAATTCGAAGACATGTGACATCTACCAATCCACACTGGACACGCGTGGAAGATTACAGACCACTCCCTCTCAAAGAGAGGAGGCCTGTGTCCCAGCAGTGGGAAAATTATAGGCTGATACATATTAAATAATCACACCGACAAAGTGGTAAAATAAAAACATGAAAACAAATATTTATAGGGTACCTCCCTAGCACGTAAAGGTGGGATGATATATTTTTTTTCTCAGTATCGTAGATAGACCGTTCAAAAATATTGCAGCTTTGAGAAAACTATATTTCGATTCAGGGATCCGTTTGCGTAATATTAAGCTTTAAAGTGCACCCCCCCCCCCCCCCCCCCCTGACAGACAAAAAATATTGTTTTTAAATATGTGAAAAATTCACGGCAGTAGTGTATATATAACGACGGTAGAAGGTTAAAACTATCACAGCTAAGTAATTACAAGTTATAATCATAACCATAATCATTTATTTATTTTTTAATAAATGATTACGGAACAATAACACAAGACTCAGTACAACATGTAAAACGATAATAGCTGCAAAAGTATAAACTGTAGCGCAGCTAACAACGCCCTTCCCCAGATACAGAATGGAGTGATGTTCCATGCAAAAAGTGCTTAAGTAATTATGTTAATTTTAATTTAGATTTAAATAATTAATAATAAAAAATATGATAAAAATAAACAGTACCTACAGGACAGTTTATAATTTGGGATGTATCTTGACGTTGAGTTAATGTTGTGAGTGCCATGAGATGCGCGAGTGGTGGTTGCGGTACGAGTATGTGTTGTGTGTGATTTTGTTGGGGTGTGTGAGGTACGAGTAGTGATGAGTATTTTACCCTTCCACGAGTTTTGCTATAGGTATTGGTACAGTGTTGGTGTTACAGTAAGTAATTAAGTTCTTATTATAGTCGGACATTTGACATGCAGCCTGTGAGCAGTACTGTGAAAGGGCTGCCACATAGACCCAGTGAGGGTTGTCATGTCTTCGAATTTTTCGGGAAACTACATGAAGAATTATTAAGAAATCGTTAGGAAACCAGGTTTTAGCATTGAGCATAAATGATCTAATAGTAGATACAAGGGACGAAAGGGACTTATTTAGGCACGAGATGCAATAGTTTGAGTACCTAAAGAAATCTTTTAACCGAGGTAAATACTCTGCTTTTCATTTCGAATATGAAGAAAGTAAATAAAAACCTCAGTAACTAAACAAAAAATATTTTATTAAAACATATAAACAATATTGGTACGATTATATTTAAAATAATTAATATTAAAATTATAACAATCATTAAACGTAAGGGTATATTAGGTATATTAATGTTGGATACAGTGGCGTGCCTAGGGTTTCAAAATAACGCAAGCCCAATAAAATTTTAACCGATTTCAAAAAAAGAATGTTCAGTTTTCGACTGAGTATGTAGGTACCTACGTATGTATCATCGCAATTTTCTGGCGTCGGTTTTAATGAAGAAATTAACCGTTTTTTCTGAGCAAAGTTTAAAGATTTTACCTTATCTTCGCCAATCAAAACTTGAACGCATTTTAAATCCTCACAAGGTACAATTACCTCCATTGTTGTAGGTAAGTCACCAAAACAATTGTATCACTGAGGAAATCTAAGAAAACACACAAAAAACTTTAACAACAAAACCTTTTTCCACTCAAGCAAATGAAACTGAAGTTAGTTGCACTCTCGGATGTCGGGAACTACTCAGTGTTGTCATTTAGGCAAAAAAAGTCGCCAGGTATATAAAAAATCTAGCTAGATGTCGCAAATTTTTTATTTTTAGGATATTGCTTGAATATTTAATTTCGTTGTTTTAAAAAGTCGCTAGTTTTTATTGTTGCTAAATGTTAAAAAAGTTTCCAAACTCGTTAAAAATCTCCAAGATCTCACAACGTGGCTAAAACGGCAACACTGCAGAGTTGGCAAGCTGACAAGGTCACGCATACGCGTGCAACTTCATACCGAAAGCCCTGCTTAAATCTGCCATAGTGATCGATTTGTTCTATGCACAAGGACAAACTCGTTATACGGCACATCGCTATAAGTGCGAAAGTGACAGATATAGTATTTGAAAGCCCGGTAAAAGCCGGTGCGTGTAAGCGAGATAGCTATATGTAGATGCTAGAAATGCGAAACTCTGCGCGCGAACAATCGCGATGTGTAGTAGTGTAGCATAGGTAGATACTTTGTGTTATTTTGATAAGAATTAAGCGCGCGAACTTTTAAATAGTTCGGGTTTGATATTGATTCTCTATCGAGCATTTTAGGTTCGTATTACAGAACGTCACTCAATTCTCAAGCATTACTTAAAACTAGTTTTAACCAATCAAATGGCTTGAATCTAGTTTTAAGTAGTGCTTGAGTATTGAGTGACGTTCTATAATACGGGCGTTAGTAAGGCATGCCGCTTTTGGGCTTATATGAAGGTACCGCCACTGGTTGGATATTTTTTGCGAAACTTGAGTTTCTTGTGTATCTGTAAATGTTTGAGAAAGCACTATTTTGTCATGTTTTTCAGATGGAATATATATTTTTTTACTTCGCTCCGGATTGTCAAATTCATGGAGACTTTGGGCAAGAGGTGTAATGTTCCGACGATTCTTAAGCTGACTACTGAACAGCGCGCCACACATGATGTAAACTAGTGATTCTTATAATTTATTGTTTAAGCACGTCTCAAATTGAAAAAAAATCAAACATAAGGACATTTTATGCTTTTGAAGTTCCGCATCATGTTGATGGCCCTGTTATAATACAATAATAAAAGGTTTATCATAATTCAGGTGACAAAAGACCTTTTACATAAACACATCACAGACTAGCATACTATTAAGTATAAACCCAAGCATAAACCACAAACATAATTACACCACACATGGGTTTGGTCAGGCTTCCCTGTTACATGTACACGCAACTCCCACCGGGCATAATTCTGGGCTAAGGACGTCAGCCTTCTGCAGCGCGGGAACCTAAAGGATGTAGGACTTTGTTGAAATTTGTAGTAGGTCCTGCTCGGCTTCATCCGTGACAGTTTCAGCAACGTCCTTCATTCAGGGCTGATTTGGCCTTGGCTCCTTCTCTCTCGATGTCTGTACGTCCAACCGAGAAATATGCAGGAGGAGATAGCAATAAAGCTCATAAATCCTCGCTTGCGGGAGTGGTACCGCGTTTGTTGTGGTTGCGACGCGATCGACCTGTTTTGCCCTCCACAGGCAAGGCAAAACAAAGGCGCTGGTACTGGGGTAGGCGCTGGCTTCTAAAACCAGTCAAATGGACGACCATTTGACTGGTTTTAGAAGCCAGCGCATTCCGCGTCTGTATCTCAGATGTGTCTGATCAATCGGCGCTGGACAAGCAGTGGATAGCTGACAACTTTGGCGTAGGCGTGACGTTTTCTTCGTGTGTTTTTCCTTGTTATGGCGAGCGTGTTCTAAGATGAGCACAATTTGTTAAAAATATTTACCTATTATTTTCTTCCGCAACTGACACAATCATAATTGACAAAACAACTGTTTGACGTTAGTCCGACAGTCGATATGACGTCATGAAGGTGTCGACTGGTCCCGACCTCTCTTTGCATGTCGCATAAGAAATGCTCCAATCGACATGCCGAGAATAGCTCAACTTGTTTTTTCGAGGGACTAATACGAAACGAACGACAATCACAAATGCGAGATGCGCGAGAATTGCCTGCCTGAATCTGATGAATTCATTTTATACAAATATCCTCCGTAAATAATTAGCAGTCGACAAAACAACTGAAGATCGAATTGCCGCTTTCCCGCCTTTTTTATGTTTCTTTTTCTGTGGCATTCTTCCAGTGATTTTTTGTTGATTTTTTGAAATTTAGCTCAAAAATATGTAAATTAAATAATAATTTAGTGAAAAGTAAATTATAAGAGGTAACGGCCGCAACTTACGAGTTTGTAGGTCGTGGGTGCGAACCCAGACAGGCGCTTTACTTTGTTTAAATAATTTCAACACCACTGCTCTCAAAACGAAGAACGAAGCTATAGAACCAAAAATTCGAAGACATGTAACATCTATCAACCCGCACTGGGCACTCGTGGCAGATTACAGCCCACTTCCTCTCGAAGAGAGGAGACCTGTGTCCCAGCAGAGGGAACATTATAGGCTGATTATGTATGTGTTATGTAAATTATAAGTATAAACTCATATTACAAAATTGTTGATAATATTTTTTTATTACAATTTTACGCCGCGATTTAACAGAGTGGCTGTATAAAAAGTTGGGACATAGCTTGCATAGAATTCAAATTTTTTGACAGCAGGGAAAATCGTTTCCCAGGGACGAAAAGTACTGTTTTCATCCTGTCGACTAAGAGTGTATCACGGGTAAAATAAAACTTCACGTGGTACTACTGGATCGCTTGGTTGTTCTATGGGCTTTTTTTACCCGTGGTACTACTTGGTAGTACCGCGGGTAACAAACGCTCTGATCAGGTAAATTCAAACGTACTTTCCAAGAATGAGAAAAAGAAAAAATAAAACTTCCGCTGAGCTTTTACACGAAATATTCCGATTAACTTTCTCAATTTTTCTTTAGTAAATGAAAATATTTTTTTATAAATATGTAATATAAAAAAAATATTTTCATTTATAAATAGATAGCTTCTCAGCTGTAGTGCAGAAAAAGAATGCATCTCTTCTCACCAGATTGCGGTACAGTAGCAACAGCCTCCTGAAAGCTATAGGATTGCTGATAGGCCTGATGAAAGCCCCATAATGAGGCATCTTATATACACCACACTGTCAGTATTAGAATTTAAGTACTAACACAGCTAATAAGTTAAATTGATTAACAACATCTAGAATTGTAAGTATTTTTAGAGTGTAATTGGATCCAGTTGTCTATATAAATAAATAAATTATTATTATTATTATTTTATTTAAAATGTCCTTCACATATCTCGGGACCTTGGGGTCCAGTATCTTTGGAAGGCCTACGTGGGGCAGAAGCCAACTCGCAGAGGCCCATTAAGACGCTTTTAATGAAATGAGGCACCAACCGACTATTATTCCTTTATGCACTCTGCAAATCCACCCAAGGACAATCCCCGGTTGGTGCAGGACGATTGCAGAACATGGAAATAAAACATAATGGGATATGGGTTGTGTGGCTATTGTGGATTGGTAACCTAAAGATATGGAAGGTTTAACATTGATCAATGTTATGTAATACACGGATAAAATGGCAGGGGGTGCCTTGCACACTCAATAATGGGCCCCGGAAACTGTCGCTAGCACCTAGTGACGTAGTGACAAGGGGCAACATGTCCTGAGGTGCTTGAAGAGTGGAGAGGTATTCCACGGCTTTCAGAACAATCTCAGAGCCCGGAAGATGGTCAAGATCCCTACGAGCACTTACTGGAATACTTTCTTCTTCCGAGCACGTTTGCACGTTTGCTCTTGCGAATCTCTACTCAAGCCGGCCAATAAATGCAAAAATGAGGTGGGAGTTCTGCTCCTCGTCAGTGTTCACTCCAGCTAGCCAATAAAGGCGAGCCAGAGATGAGGAACAAGATTTCTCCCAGGAGATAGTAACAGGAGTATAATTAACTTTATTTATTTATGAATCTTTATTTAATTATGACATACTTATTTAATATGGGTCAAGGACCTGAAATAAATAAATTTTATTTTTATTTTTTTTGAGGGTTCGTGGGGTCGCTACTGCCCAACAGCTCGCCACATGCTGCCGTGCGGGTTTCTGTATCTCTCTTGGTTTGGCTCTTTATCCTAGACCTGTTCCGGTAAAGTAAACTCTACCGGCACAGACCTAGAGTTCGGAACGCGCAAGCCCCACCACGACGGTGGTGGGATTTATTATAATTATTATTGTAAATACCATTGCAAAGAAACCTTCCATCGAATTATTATGAAATTCAATTACAGTTGTAACATTCATTAAAGTATTATCAATCAAAGTTACATACCATATATCGTCAGTCGGAAACAGTAGTGGAACATGTCCGAAATTTGAGGTTTTCACTTTTGTTCTGTAATATGTTTGAAATTGAATGCTTTATCTATATCAACACCTGAATTAGTCAAATTCGACATAGATAGTGGTTAAAATATAAGTTCCAATACTGCATCGTTCAGTCGCTAAAATTCAGTACAAGAGCTTTTCGAAATGTTCCAATACGGCGACATAAATGGTACTTAAATAGTAAATTTATTCCGTTACGCTTTCTCCGCCGCCCGCGCCACGGTTGCTAACTATGCCCAGTCGCGATTCTCAAGATACGGGTGATACGAGTATTTTTGAATATTATCTCGCATATTTCATTTACTTTGAAACAGTTCCATACATATACCACTTATGTAGGCGTTATCTATAGCTATACATATTATAAATTAAAGTCGCTTTTCGTGTCTGTCTGTGTGAGCGCGCTGTTCTTCTAAACTTCGCAACAGATTTTGATGCGGCTTTCACCATCATTTAGAGAATTTCTTCCGAAAGGTTTCTGTGTATAATAGATTCATATTTAATTCATATTGAACTTACATACATATGAAGAAATATCGATGTTTTCTCAAGTCCTAATAACCGTGCGAAGCAGGGGCGAGGGGGGGAGGGGGTGCTTGTTTCTTAATAAATGGACATGATAAATTATTATTCATGAATTAAACATTCAATAAGATTTAACACATCGTTAATCATGTTACATAATTATGTTATCTACGCTTAGCCTTACCTTACCATAAATGTCAAAGCAGTAGTAGCTAGAAAGTTATACCAAAAACTAAATAAGTACCTATAGGCGTTTACCCAAGTCATTTTTTTAAATGTCAACATGAAATCAAACTATCAATAAAGATCACCTACCTCTGTCGTGTGGTCGAGGCCTATCTGACGGAAAGAGACGTCATCTAGTCATCACCAGGGAGTGTGGAACCGGCAAGAGATGTCGTGCGGTGTCCCACAGGGATCGGTCCTGGGGCCGCATCTGTGGGACATCGGATACGACTGGGTGTTGCGCGCCGTACTCCCTAGCGGCGTCAGCGTAGTGTGCTACGCTGACGACACGTTGGTCCTGGCGCAGAGGAGGTCGCACCAGGCGGTGGCCGAAGTAGCGGCACGCGGGGTTGCGACAATCGTCGAAAGGATCACAAGTCCGAGGTCATGTGTTTTCATGGCCCTGGGAACGCGCCACCATCAGCATCCCAAATAACGGTAGGAGGGGTTTACACCGGCGTCGAGTCGACGATGAAGTACCTGGGACTCGTCCTCGACAACCGGTGGAACTTCGTGGAGCATTTCCGACGTTTGGCTCCCAAACTGGAGCGGGTAGGGGCTGCCTTGATGCGGCTCCTGCCAATCTAGGGGTCCAAACGCTTCCTGCCGGAGGCTCTAGTCGGGGGTCGTGTGGTCCATGGCCCTATACGAGGCTCCTGTGTGGGCGCGTTCCCTGGCGCTGCGGCTAGCCCGCCGGTTGAGTGCAGCCCAAAGGGCCATGGCCATCCGGCTGGTCCGGGGATACCGCACGGTCTCCTGTGAGGCAGCGAGCCTTCTTGCAGGATTACCTCCATGGGCTCTGGAGGCAAACGTCCTCGCACACGTATGGGAGTGGCGCGAGGAGGCGTGACGGGGTGTAACTCCTCTGCCGCGAGAAATCGCGGCGCAGCGGATGGAGCTCCGGCGGGATCTTTTGGCGACATGGTCCTCACCGGACATGGCAGCTTCGGGAGGTTCCTGTGAGGACACGGTTGTGCATACGGTGAAGGTCTGCCCGGCTTGGGTAGAGCACCGCCGTGTCCTCGTGGAGGCGAGCGGCGGCACAGATGTTTCACGTCCGGCCCTGGTTCAGGCCATGATAAGGAGCGAGAGGGCATGGGCAGCCGTGACCTCCTTCTGCGAAGCAGTAATGCTCGCGAAGGAAGAGGCGGGCCGGTTGAGGGAAAGGCAAATTTCGCGTCCTCTCGCCCCTAGCCGCCGCAGGAGACGCCCTGGGTGTCGGGAATCTTGGGCGGATTTCCAGCCACCGTAGGCGCGGGCTTGCGGACGGTGAGCAATGGGTAGCTCACCGTCCAGTAAGGACCAGGCCTGGGTCGACGGCACGTCGTATTCCACGCGCGCCTCAAAGAGATGTTGTCAGCACAAGTGTAGGGGTCCACTAGGACCGATGCCTGCCGTGGCCGCGGGAAGGTACAAAAGAGTAACCAAGGCCCCTGGCATGTGTTGCCAGGGGCCTCGGTTACCCTTTTGTACCTTCCCGCGGCCGCAACGGAAGGAATACGGATGGGTTTTAGTCAGTAAGAGTCTGACACATCTTCCTGCTCCGCTCAAAGCGGGAGAAGTTATTTGATAATTTACCCAAAAAAAAGGACTTTTACCACCCATCTTAAACGTACTTTTACATATAACAGCATCTGGTGTACCCCTTTTTTTTTAGATCGCATAGCATTTAATCCATTAAGTATTTTTCTTTATTTTCACTATTTGTTTATTTTTAAATTATACGTTTTACAAGTCACACAGCGTTTTTAATTTAAATTAGGCCTCAATATATACAACAACAGCCTAATATTTATGGTTATGTTAAATATTATTTCGGGGTTTTTCCAGCCAGCTTATAATTATATAACTCTCAAACTTAAACTCAAAGCATTTATTTCAAATAAACCAATTACAGGCACTTTTGAATTGTCAAGGGTTCGGTCAGTCAGTCAGAAAGATGAAGCTAGTTGATACATAATATAACAACAGATAAGTAGGTAACGTAACATATGTAGATAAGTGATCCAACGGATAATATTATCGGTGGAACTGTATCAATGCAATTGATTGTCGTTGATTCTTATCAACGACTACCTCCGTCCAACGGTTTCACGCGCGTAAGTCTTGATCCCGTGGAAAATTCGGGATAAAAAGTATCCTATTCTAGGTCATGGTCTACTCATATATCAAATTTCATCTAAATTCGTTCAGCCGTTTTAGCGTGAAAGCGTTACAAACAGACAAATAAACTCACTTTCGCATTTATAATATAATAAGTAAGGATTAGGTTGATTACAAAAACATGAATAATTCATAAAGTACGAGGGCGGCACTGAAAATTTCGGGAATCAAGGAAGTGACACAACATTACTATTTAATAATGTATTTATTGCTTTTCGAAGTATTCTCCGCGAAATTTGACACATTTTTCCATACGATGGAACCAATCATTGAAGCAACCATTCCATTCGGAAGTTGGGGTCTCCAAAATGGCCGTTTTGTAGGCGTCCACAGCTTCTTCAGGTGATGAAAATCTCTGTCTACGCAATTTATTCTTTATTTTAGGGAAAGTATAGAAATCATTAGGGCTTAGGTCGGGGCTGTACGGCGGATGGTCTAATAATTCTATGTTTTCATGCTCTAAAAACTCTTTTGTTCTGTGCGCGGTGTGAGAACTCGCATTGTCGTGATGGAGGATGATGCGGCGGTTGCAGTTCTCTTTACGGAGTTCAGAAAGGACCTGTGGCAAACAAATGCTAGCATAGCATTCTGCATTAACCGTCCTTTGTCCCTCAAGAGGAATAGTCGTACATGGCCGGTTTTGGAGACAAACGTGGCCACCATTTTTTTTGCAACACTCCGTGAACGAACAATTTTTGTTGGCTTTAACTCATTTTCGAACACTCAAACTCGAGACTGGTTTTTTGTTTCGGGTTCGTACGTGTAAATCCAGGATTCGTCACCTGATACGATGTTGTATACAGCATTTGAGGATCCTGCGTGGAATCTTTCGAGAGTTCTGACGCACCATGTAACGCGAGCCGCTTTTTGCTCTTCACAGAGCGAATGCGGTATCCATTGGGAAAACAACTTTTTTACACCTAATTGTTCATGCAAGATTATTTGTATTTGACTCATGCCAATGTCTAAAGTTGCCTGAATTTCGCGGTATGTCACATGTCGATCTTCTTCAATCAGCTTACGCACAGTATCAACGTTTTCTTGGGTGACTGCAGTTTTTGGACGACCTTGACGGGGATCATCACTGAGCTTGACACGTCCACGTTGAAATTCAGCAAACCAGCGATAAATTGTGGTTTTGGATGGGGCTTCATCACCAAATGCAGAAATCATCCGGTCAACACACTGTTTTTGTGTTAAACCACTTCGAAAGTCATAATAAATCATCACTCTTGAATTTTCTCGAGTCAATTCCATTTTCTCAACGACTAGACAAGTTTGACAAAACCTTGTGACAAGACCGAGAATCTTTTTTAAATAAATAAATGGTATTCGATTTCTAAAACCAAGGAGTTTTCAATTAAAAAGATTTTAATATGACAGGAACAGTGGAAATATTCCATTCCCGATACTTTTAGTGCAGCCCTCGTACTAGCTTTTTGTGAAAATTATCCCAGGGGTTCGACCTACCGGAATATAAAAATATCCTATGGTCAAACCCAGGTCATGGCCTATCCGTTCCTTTCATCCAAATCCGCTCAGCCGTTAAGACGCTGACAACACCTAAACCGCGGTCACTGTCAGAATGCATAGAAAAGAAAGAGAAGCGCGATGACACAACGCTTGTAATTTATTGCAAAATATGAAGCAATTATCTATTTACTCAAAATTAAGTTGAGTAATCGAAAATAAAAAACAACCAAGTTCTGCATTCAAATAAGACGTACTTGTTATTAATTAAATACGGAACGTGTGTTGATATTTAATACAGATATTTTGGATTAGAACTCAAGGTAAGAGGTTAGTTTAACGTTAGTTTGTGTCGAGATTTTTTATCAAAACGTGTTTTGGTAACAATCAAGTTCTGGGAAATATGTTCAAAATTAACATATATTTTTTTCGCTACTACATACTGTACAGATTTGGCAATTTTTTTTCTTAAGATAAGCCTATTATGGTCAATTGGGTCTTGTCAGCGCCTTAAGACGTGAAATAATAAACTCAAATAATTGACATTTATTTATTTATCACATAATCCACAGCTCTTAAAAATACTTTAACACACCTATTGTACTACTATTACAGCCAATTATGGATTTACAATTTACTTTCTTTACAAAAACTTAGAATAACAAAACATAATAGGTACATAAATGTTAAATTATAAATTCGTTATAGTGCTAAACGTATTAAGTGATTTGTGGTGCTAATGGGCTAAATGACTAACGTAAAAATAATCATTATTAATTTATAAAATGATCACCATTACTTTGAAATACTCTGGCGCCGCCATTTACCTCGTAAGTGTATGTGTGCGTGTTAGTCAAATTATTTTTATGACTTTAAATAATAATTGTGTTAACTTTCGACCGAGTGGACCGACTGAAATAAAGACTGAATGTTATCTAGAACTATGACTATATTTCCAATCCTTTTAAATCTCTTTAAAAAAGTAGTTAGATAGATAGATAGAATACTCTTTATTATGTACACCATAAAAATTACAGCTATAAATGTAGAAATTTTACATACAAAGTACCTACACAAAGCTATTAATATAATATTACATGTGAATTTTAAAATCATCCCCTGTTTTAGCCTCTTGGAGGATGATTTTACAAAAACGCTGGAACACGTAATTCTTTATTTCTTACCAAAAGCTTAAATTTCAATTTTCATATCCCTAACTTAAACAATGCTGGGTTTCCCATTCAAAGTTTCATCCGCTATATCACCCCCTACAGGATTATTATTAAATCAAAAAGGAACCTTTGTCCTTTCCCAGGATGTTATCGATCTCCTTGCCAAATTTTATCGAAATCCGCTCAGTGGTTTAGGCGTGAAAGGGTAACATACAGACAGACAGACAGACAGAGTTCCTTTCGAATTTATAACATCAGTATGGACTAGCTTCTGCCCGCGACTTCGCGTGGAAGTCGAAAGATAGAAGAATATACCAAAATAACAGTCACATTTTTTAAAACCCCCTCGACTTTCTACCCGCCGCGTAGCATCGTATCGCCCGCTCGCGCTATTACTTCGTTTTCACTTAAGAGTTCTTTTTTACTATTTTTTCTTTTTGCTCAGCTCCTAAGGGTTGTAGCGTGATGGAAAATGACCCTAAGCGAATCCCCGAGAGATGATTTCCGAGGTGAAATTTTGTTTTCTTTTTTTAATATTATTTCTGTCCCTTCTAAGCAGCGTCCTCACCTTCCGCCTGACGCAGGTCCTCACCGAGCACGGCAGCTTCAGGAGGTTCCTGTGTCGGGTAAGGCGGGAGGAAACGCCCGGGTATCACCACTACGTGGATCGCCTGGAGGACACGGTGCAGCATACGGTGGAGGTCTGCCCCGCTTGGATAGAGCACCACCGTGTCCTCGTGGAGGCGATCGGCGGCGGAGATCTCTTGCGTCCGGCCCTGGTTCAGGCCATGGTACGAAGAGAGGCGGCATGGGCAGGCGTCACCTCCTTCTGCGAAACAGTAATGCTCGCGAAGGAGAAGGCGGGACGGTTGAGGAAAAGGCAAATTTCGCACCCTCTCGCCCCTAGCCACCGCAGGAGACGCCCTGGGCTTTGGAAATTCCAGGCGGATTTCCGGCCACCGTAGGCTTGCGGAAGGTGAGCAATGGGTAGCTCGCCGTCCGATAAGGACCAGGCCCGGGTCGACGGCGCGTTGTGTTCCACGCGCGCCTCAAAGAGATGTCAGCACAAGTGAAGGGGTGGCCCCTAGGGCCGATGCCTGCTGGGGTCGCGGGAAAGTACGAAAGGGTTACCGAGGCCCCTGGCAACACAGGCAATGGAAGGAATACCGGTGGGTTTTAGTCAGTAAGAGTCTGACACACCCTTTCGCTCCGCCCAGAGCGGGAGAAGTTAATTGATAATTTTGCACCCAAAAAAAAGGGGTGGTTTTAATCGAATTCAACCACCCGATTTATGATTTATGACCGCGGATTCGTAATCAGCGACCCCGAAAACAGACCCCGAAAGACGATTTCGGAAGTGAAATTTTGAATTAAAAGATTTTTTTTATCTGTGTCACTTGTAGGGGTTTTTTTAATTGGGTGCAACCAATTACTCGATTTTTGGCCGCGGATTTTTGTAATCAGCGACCCAAAAAACCCCCAAAAGACGATTTCCGAGGTGAAATTTTGAATTTTGTTTTATCTGTTTTACTATTGCGGATGCTTTGGGAAAACTACCCCATTTTTTCATTTTTCATAGCAAGGTAGATGTTAGTGGTGATGAATGTTCCTGAGGGTCTAAAAACAGGTACAAACAATTTTTTTTAAATGTGAGTTGCTTATCAACTTTTCCAAATGTTTCGGCTTATTTACTGGGCTAATCTGTATGCCACCAACACCACCACAGTGAAATCCGGATCGAGCCACCTACACACGCAACCTTGAATGCAAGCTTGCGACACTTGCGCACATGACACAGATTGAAGTACAAGTAAGCCATCTTATTAATTCAATCGTAGACAGCTACCAAACTGCCTGTCCAGAGACCACACCGTGCAATACCTGTGGTAAACAACCCTGATGAGGCGCTGATCTGGAGCGAATGCGCGTTATGGTAAGAAAAGCTCTGAATAGAGCCATGAACACATGTGCGGATGAGGACTAAGATAACAACTACGCGGCCAAATCCAACTACAAAATGGCGCAAATTCTGTGGTAGTATTAAATCTTGTCAGCAAGCTAAAGGGTACGGAAAGTACTGGCGCAACAGAATTCATCTGGGCCAGCAACCCTCCGCCAACCCGATAACACACTCACGTCGTCGCCTGAAGAAACAAGACGCGGCCTAATTGAGACTCGCAGCTCTCACAAAATTGGTTCCCCGACTAACTAAACACACAAAGAGGTGTTTATTAAATGATCCATGGCCAGTTTCAACTGCTGTGTCTGTACGCAGCCGGTACAGTTACAGCAGCTGTTACTGACTAAAATACTGACTAAAACACCTCATACACTCGTCCCCATATCCCCACATCGTGGGGCTGCGGATGCGAATGCGACTGGCGACGGCCCATGCCAGGCGTCCCGTAGGGGGAGTGAGGTATTGAATTTCCCCGTTACGGCATAGAGAGGCGCGCGTGGAACACTATACGCTGCCCCTTTCGGGTCCGGTGGATTGGGAGCATGGATGTTCCCGAGTCCGTCGCCCCTGGACCCATTTAGGGATGCTGAAAGAAGACATTGTCCACCCTCCGCCGACTCCCAGTGCGCCTGCTGCGGGACGGTACAGCGCTTGTGATCTCCCTTTCCCTTTTTGTAGCTTCCTTCTGCGAAATAACTGTTTTGGATATAACCGCGTCCCAGGACTCTACACTGTCGATCATTGAACAAACTAAGGTCGACAGCGACAGGTCACGTCCCACTTCCAAAACGAGGCCACGGCGCAGCTCGACCCAAGCAACACATTCAGCCAGCGTATGTCGCACCGTGTCATCTAGACAATAGATGCAGTGATGGCACCGAGCGTCTGGCTCCCTGCTTATGTGACACAAGTACTTGCCGAAGCAACCGTGCTCCGAGAGCACTTGCGTCGCCCGAAACGTCAGGAGCTTCCTTTCAAACTAGTCGTCAAGCACTGGCCGGATCGCCTGGGTTGTATCAAGGTAGGGTGTAAAAACCTCTCCCACCATGACTTGACGGAGCTCCGACCGGCGCAGCGTGATCTGTCGCATCACCAATCCCTCGTCCCGTGTTTCAGCTTCCTCGCGCCCCAGATGCAGTGTCGCGAGTGTGTATTCCTGCAGGTCCCAGGGCGGGGGGGATTGTTCATAATCTCGCTAGATTATAAACTAACGGTGCTCACAATCCTACGGTAACAAATACATTGCTAAACCTTTGTATAAATAAACGTGATGTGATTTGTGTAATTCGATTTGTGGTGGAAGCAGGCCTAAATTTAAAGTTAACGCTGATTTTTGCATTCTCAGAACGTGTATGCAGAGGGATATCACCCCTATTTCGCAGGTTATGTTTATACTCCGGCCGATCAGAGAATGCGTTCCGACACTTATCAGCGGAGTACAATGAAAACGTGTTTTACGAATTTAAACTTTATTGGTTCCTAATCGTGTCTATCTGACAGGTGATAAATGATAAATGATTTTATTTCTATATGTAGGTTTGTACAAACAGTTTAACATATCAATCATATTTTAAAAACTAGATAAGTTCGGCGTTTCCTATCTGACTACTCTGAGAAGACAGGCCGAAACAAACTCACAGTCTCTTTCAAAGTCCAGACTTGATCTTGGTCAGATCATGTGAAGACCATGTAGATTGGTGTCGGAAATGGTCTTTTGAGGAAAGAACAACACAGATTGACCTGTCCAGTCAGTGCACGCATTTGTCAGCAATCGTGTAGCTCAACTCAGAACTTAATGAGCTCAACGAACAATAGCAAAGAAAGGACATTTGGGTAGGCCGCATAAAGTACTCAAATGCCAGATTATAATTAAAACTAAAGCGATATCGCGGGTGCGACACGCAGAAATATTCCTGTCGCACCCGCGATATCGCCCCAGTCTGCGGGAGCCTTAACCGAGAAACTGAAAAAAAATATGATCCACATATTCCACTAATTAGTAATTAATAATTTTAAAACACTTAGTTTAAAATAATTAGTTGCTTGGAGCTACTACAATGTACGTGTACATTGGAGTAGCTTAATTAATCCCACGCCTTTTGTCGTCCAAATAATCTTTAATAATGTTAAATATTATTATTATTGATTATGAAACCTTTTTGACAGAGTTTCTGTTTAATAACTGATTAAAGGCTCCTACATACTGGCGCGACTTGTCGCGCGACGCGTCGCGACCCAAAGACACCGCGTGTAGCGCTACAAGTGGTGCCTTTGGGTCGCGTCGCGTCGCGCGACAAGTCGCGCCAGTATGTAGGAGCCTTAACATTTATTTAGGCTCAGTTCTTTAAATGACTCGGGAGTTTGTTAAAAAACGTGTGCTTTGGTACTTAAATGAATTATAAAAGTAAATCTGTGTTTGTAGAATGTATGCTATGAATGTCGCTGTGTTTAGAATATAAATTACAATTCTTTTTAATATAAATCAGGTTCTCATATACATATTGAGATGCGACTTCATTACGTTTATTTCCTTAAAGTTATCCCTCAGTCAATGCTTACATACAACCTTTGATTATTAATTATATGCCCAGATAGAGTGTCGCGCTGCAAAGGAACTAAAACAAACAGGCCAAGTTTGATAGGCTTGTGTACGTGACAGCTACGTCTTATAGTCGCGACTCTTGTGCTGTCATTGTGCTGCCATTGTGTTACTCTAGTGTGCATGCATTTTGCGGCCAACAGTTGGACGTAATTTTTTTCAACCAGTTCACAGCTTCGATTGTCTATCTAGACCAGTGATTCCCAAAGTGGTAGATATCGACCCCTTGGGGTCGATATCGTTTTTCTAGGGGTCGACATTAACGAAAACTGATTTTGGGGGTCGACGAGGTCTAAAAATCGACCCCTATTAAATTAACACAAGTTCTTATTTAAAACTTTCAAGATAGGTAGGTAGGAACTGTACTGTTTATGTTGTGTTACGTGTACTAAGAATAATTAATATTTTTGTAGGAAATAGCATTGTTGTAGTAATGTAAGGTCTCAAGTTCGTACAAGATGAAAAACTCGGCAAGTCAGTGTGGACAAGTTTATGCAAGATAATGAGTTCGAGCGTACGTCTTTCAGGCGCGTTTTGACTTGCTCTCTATTTGACGCTTACGCGATTTAACACGAACGAATTCATGATCAAGTTGCAAGTCCAAACATGTTCCTGATATTTTACTATTTAACGAGCTTTCACTTAGGTTGAAAGTTCATTTGCGTTTTGAAATTCGTTGGAGCTTGAACGATAATAACTCATATACTCGTAAGTACTCATTTATTTCAAGAGATTACAAAGTTATTACATAGCTAATAAGTGAAGTAAAGTGACTGAAAAAGAATTTACAAAATACTGAGCTCCCTACGCCGAGTTAATAGCGTAACCATACAATATCTGCAGTTTATGAAAAATTAACAGGGTAAGTACCAAACAGTTTTTATTCGGCACAGCGCATCAGCATTGCCATACAGTGGGGCATACATTGTGGTTTTTTTATTTAGGTAGTTTCTTATTTTTTTTTATTTGCAAGAGTACTGAGAGTTTTATGATAGACACGAAAAAAAAAAAGCAGACAATACAGTTTGGACTACTTGAAGTTCGGATTTATTGCATCTCCATTAAATCAACACTTGCCAATGTGTCGCATATGTGAAAAAGTATTCAGTAACGATGCCATGAAGCCTTCAAAACTGGATGACCACTTATCAAGAGTACATGCTGACAAAAAAAGTGAGCCCTTGTCATTTTTTCAAGCACTTAAAGAAAAACTAGACAAAAGGCCATCCATAAGATCGATGTTTGCGTCATCATCTATTAAAGACGATAATGGTTTACGAGCATCCTATATCTTTACTAATAGCGAAGTCGGGGAAACCCCACACAATTGGAGAGCAGCTTATCTTACCAACCATTGCGGAGGTCCTTAACACAATGTATTGCACAAACCCGCACATGATATTTTAAAGAGAATACCTTTGAGCAATAACACCGTTCAGAGACGCATAGATGAGATGGGACGCGATGTGGAAAACATTTTATGCAAGTTCTTACAGACCAACAGATTCTCTCTCCAGTTGGACGAGTCTACATTACCCGGCAATGAAGCTCTGTTCTTAGGATATGTTCGATATATCAAAGATGAAAATATGTGCCAAGAACTGCTTTTTGCTACATATTTAGAGACTGATACCAGAGGAGAATCGATTTTTCAGGCCGTGGAAGATTTTTTTACTGACAAAGCTATTCCATGGAAGAACATTGTTTCTGTTTCGACTGATGGTGCACCGTTTATGGTTGGTCGTCATCGTGGTTTTATAGCTCACTTAAAGCGACAACTGCCTGATGTACTGGTCATTCACTGCGTGATTCACAGGCAGCATTTAGTAGCAAAAAAGCTGAGTCCTAGATTGCATAAGTCTTTACAATATGTAATAAATGCTATCAACAAGATTCGAAGCAATTCTTTGTAATCTCGGTTATTTGCTCAGCTATGTCAGGAAAACGACTAAGTCTTTACTCGATTACTTCTGCACACTGAAGTTCGCTGGCTATCAAGAGGCTCTTGCTTAGAAAGATTTTCAGCCATTTTTGAATCTGTGTTGGAGTTTTTACAAGAAAAAGATCCGAATTTGAAAGAAAATCTGAACAATTGTAAAACAGATATTTATTACTTGACTGATATCTTTGGAATGTTCAACAAAGTTAATTTGCAGCTGCAGGGTGACGATCTTAACTTGATTAAAACAAAATCAATAATATCGGCCTTCGTGGGTAAACTAATCCTTTATAAACAAAATTTAGGCAGAAAAGAATATTCGCAGTTTCTGCATTTGTCAAAATGACCAGAAATGCTTCAGGATGATGACATTTTATTATATGTCACTCACTTGGACGCATTACACAAGGATTTTACGGAGAGGTTTGAGGATCTTTTAAATTTACAAATTCCTCAATGGATAATAAATCCGTACAATACCACAGCCATAGAAGAAGCCAATGTGATAATGCAAGAAGAGTTGATTACCATCAGCACAGACGAAGAGCTTAAGCAGCAGTTCAAGCAAGGCTATCAGAAGTTCTGGTTGCAACGCAACATTGAAACACAATATCCTACATCGTAGAGCATTGCTGAAAAATACCTTATCGCTTTTCCATCATCATACCTAGTTGAAAAAAGCTTCAGTGTGGTAACAAACATTTTGACGAAACAAAGAAACCGCTTGAAACCAACGAACGTGGAGATCTAAGGCTGCAACTCACCAATATTGAACCGGATGTAGCTAGATTGGTAGATAGTCACCAGGTTCATCCATCACACTGAATGTTTTATTTTCACTTTGCGAATTAATATAATTTCCTACCTACTTAAGATTCTTTAAGTACCTAATTTGTAATAATCATTATAAATTAAACTTGATATTTACTGAATTGTATGTATTTTTATTTTCTTAAATTTTGATGAGAAAATGAAGTCAACTTTACTCACTTAACCAAGTGCAAAGATTTCCAATTGGTACCTTAGTACCTAGGTATTTTTTATCAATAGGAATAAACTAAAGGTAGGCCCCCTTATTCATAATAGTCTGCTAACTTAAAGCATTGCTAATTCTCACTCTGTATTCTTCTATTGATCTAAGTCAGAATGAAAAATAACACTCTGTAGCCAATGACGTATTATATACAGACACGTCATGAACCAACATCGCGGCGCTTAAAAACGGCGAAAATACTAGATAGCTACTTATACGCGTGAAGAAAGGGAAAGAAAATATGACACCGTACGGCGGGATGCCTGTTGCTAGAGGGAGATAAATATACATTTTCAGTTACGTCACAGGATAAGTAATAGTCAAAACAAACTTAGTATCCCGCGACAGGTTGGTGCGTAACTAAGCGCGATGTGGCCAATTGGCTTCATTTCATGTTGTCATTTTAGAGTGCGGACAACGTATCTATAGTTTTAAATATCATTGTCTGTAGCAGCTGTTTCAAGTTAGCGGACCATTATAAATAAGGGGGTTGATCTTAAAAGTAGGTAATTTGGCCATGGAGGTCTGAGGTAACAGTTCATTTTGGAAAAGGGTCACTTTCCAAAATAGTTTGGGGATCCCTGATCTAGACATATTTATATCTTCGCCTATAACTTAGGTTAATAAATCTCGGCGGACGAAATATAAGTTCCATGTTAAAGGGGGCAAGCAAAGCCTATTGAACAGCATATATTATTTTAATGTATTATAATTAAATCCTATGCGCTGTTCCGGCGCCGACGGCACACGCGACTTCATCCAAGTAATTAAATCAGCGATTAACTACCCTCGTAACAAAAAACCGACGGCGGTACCAACATATAATTAATTTTCATGTCGGGATTTCCCATGACTGGAGCTTGCATGCGGGTTGACATGGGAAATCCAGAGAATGTACCTTGAATATAATTTAAGGCAGCGGTTCTCAAACTTTTTTGTTCACGGAACCCTTTTGACAAGCAAAATACTTGACGGAACCCTACAATAAAACAATAGTTTTTAAAAGTGTATTCTTTATTATATACGCATAATAAAAGTACAATGTAACAGTTACTAATTATTACTTACTTTACCACATTTGGCAAGTACAATAATAGAAGATATTAAAAATGAAAAAATCTTAACTAATGGGAGGTATGAAACTGTTTTTTTATTTTTCATCAATTGGTTGATATCAGGTTTGTTAGAAGACATTTGAAGTCTCAGATCAGGTTCGGTGTCCAGTCTATTGCGATATTTTGTTTTCGTTGCTGCATAGGTTGAGAATCCTGTTTCGCACAAATATGTTGTTGGGAACGGGAGAAGAATATTCAGAGCCATTCTGCCAAGCATTGGATATTCATCACGGATTCTGCACCAAAAATCGTTGAGAGGCGTCGTTTTGAACAGTGACTCCATACTTGTGTCTGATGACATTCCTAAAAGAGATTCATATATCTCGTTTGACATACTTTCGGGCTTTTGCAAGTTGGGAAAATAAGGATTATGAATCCATGAATTCAGCTTCATTTTTGTATTCTGTTCTTCGGGAAAATACTTTTCAACAGATGCGCGCATCGAAGTGAGATATTGGACCAATTCTTCAAACACATCATCTTGAAACATTTCTGAGTCGTTTTCGCTAACAAACTCACTGAGTGACGTAGACCTTTCTATTTCTCTCTTACCAACGCAAATAATCCAAAAATCTAATTTTCTTTTGAAGGCCATATAATCCAAAAATCTAATTTTATTTTGTTATAGGCCTGGAACACTGTTGTCTGTTTACCTTGCAATGATAAATTCAATTCGTTCAGTTTTCGAAAGATAACCGCCATAAAAGACAATCGGAACAACCAAGTTTTTATTTCATACAAACGGTCTTTCAAATTAAAAGAAACTGTATCTGCTGAAAGAAACATTTGTAACTCGGCTCTAAGTTCAAATAGCCTTGTTAAAGTTTTACCCCGAAACAGCCATCGCACTTCTGTATGGAGCAGCAGTGTTTTATGTTTGCTGCCATAATCTTCACACAATAATGAGAACAATCGGGATTGTAGTGGTCGTGATTTGATAAAATTAATTATTTTTACCGCTTCATCCATAACTAATTTTAGATTTGACGGCATTTGCTTCATCGCAAGTGCTTGTCTATGCAGAATACAATGGCTGGAACTACAATTAGGCGCTTTACTTTTTATTCGTAATACTGCTCCTGCTGTTTTACCTGTCATCGCCTTGGGATCTGTACAAATGTCAGTGCAATCGTTCCAACTAAGATTATTTTCTTTAAAAAATATATTTATTTTATTAAAAATTTCTTCCCCGGTAGTGTTTGTGGGCAGCGGTGAACACATAAGCATGTCTTCTTCAAAAGAACGTTCATATGGGATATCTCACGATAACCAGCAAGATAGCCAGACCAATGACATCAGTTGACTCATACATTTGCAAGGCGAATCGTGTTTTTTGTAGACGTGCAACTAGTTCTTGTTTGACGTAGCTTGCCAGATCATGGATTCGCCGTGAAACAGTATCGTTTGATAGCGGTACAGTAGAAAGATGCTATGCAGATTTTTCATCGAGCATACATTTTGTTATGTCTAACACACATGGCTTTATTAAATTCTCAGCGATAGTGTGCGCTTCACCTGCTTGTGCAATGCGATAGCTAACTAAATATAATGCCTCCGTGGCCTTTTCATTGATAGTTTGTGTTACATGCATCATATTTTTTTGACTTTCCAATAACTGTTCTTTTTTACGAACAAAAAATTCTTTATTCTTGTCTTTAGACTCGGGGTGTACAGTTTCTAAATGTCTGCGCAATTTGGCAGGTGCCATGGAACTATTAGAAAGCAGTTTACTACATAACATGCAGAGAGGTGAGCCGTTGGAATCAACAAATCCGAAACTGATATATGATTCATCATACTTCCTTTTTTTCGTCTTTGAAACCGTGGAGCTTGACGTCGTGGCATCATCGTCTGGATCGGTAATTGCTGTATTCTCCGCGCGTACTGCTTTTGAACATTCAGCGTCATTAGTAGATGTTGTTGCAACACGTTTAACACCTTTAAGCCAACGTTCCATTCTTCTTTATTAATAATGTTACACGTCAGGATGGTGGGGTCAAAATAATGCACAATCGTTACTGCGTTTATGAGACAAAGTTTAGTCCAAAGATGAAATGTACAAAACTGATACAATCAGAATACAGCAGGCAGTAGAACTTACAAGCAGGCAGCAGGCTAGCTAGCTTGTAAGTAGGTAGGTACGAACTTAACGCTAATCGTCAACTGACTGACGAGGCGCGACGCGCGTTCGCCGCTTTTATACTTAGAATGTTTAAGTTCGAGTCTAGGACGACTCGAACTTATACATTCTCAAAAATATTCGAGTCGGCGCCTTTGATAAACAAAAAGCGGAAATAAAAATAGAAATACAAAAAAATGCGTTGTAAACATCTCGACTTTATGTTTTTGAAGATAGAGCCGAAAGTCGCTTGTTCACAACTATAGCGTCTAATTCAGAGGCAGCTTTTATCAAAGGGACTGCGCGCTCACAAGTATACTCGCGGCGGGCGGAGTCAAAACGTTCGACCAGTGACCAGAGAGAGGTGTTTTGATTTTTTTTCTAAATTCTTGCGGAACCCCTACAGGGGTATCGCGGAACCCTAGGGTTCCGTGGAACACACTTAGAGTACCGCTGATTTAAGGAGCTAAAAGCCCGGTAGAGTTGGTGTTGGTGTGTATACATACTGTATAAACTTTCCCATGGGGGTAGGCAGAAACTACAGACCACCACTTGCTACGATCCTTACACACAAGGAGTGTGTTCCTTCGTTTAAGTTCATGTCATACACGCACCCGGTTGCGGGTACTTCGCACCTTTCTGAACATCACCAATAAGGTTATCATAAGTATAAAGAGGTAGGAAGGCTACATACGCAACATACGATCTTCAGAAACGTCACACTCGCACACATAAATGACGAAATGCGAATAGTCCACCAGGTCGAATTTCGGCCTTGACCACCAATCTAATCGGAGACTAGCCATCGGCGCGTGAGATATTTGAGTGCACAAGTTTGTGCGCAAACACAGGTGCACTCTTTGTTACTTTACTCTCACAGTCCAATGGGGCGGCAATCCGACACGACCGGGGAGAGCTAGACCAGGCGCAAGACCAACGGCTTTGCGAGGGGTCTGTCGGATTTTTACTAACTAAAACCACCCTGTGTTCCCCCGCGCACTTGCACCGGAGGCTACGGGTGCCCCCGCAGCCTCCGGTACAAGCACTCTGCAAGGCAGACCACGCGGCCGCGCCTCCTCACGCCACCGATGCAGTGACGCGAGGGCTCTCGCTTCCAGGTCCCACGGTGGGGATCCGGCCAGTGCGCAAGCTGCCTCGTAGGAGATCGTGCGATACCCTCTGTTGTCTGACGGCCATCGCCCTCTGTGACTAGCGCACACTGGGCCAACTAAACAGTCGGCCGACTGCTCTCAATTGATTTGCTAGTTGATAAACGAGCGAAGAATACAAGGAAACGGTCGCACAACGAAAGTTAATGCAAAATTCTCCGGAACGGAGGAGAAGCCAAAGCTCGGAGCAAACTGAACTATCGGCCGGGTCGGCTGACCAAACAATCAGTAAATGTGCGCGAGTTAGTGAAATGAGACTCGGATTTAAAATAAAATGTAATTTTATTTTAATAAATTAACTTAAACTCGGCATTCGTTACACAAATGCCGAGTTCTTTAAAACTTTTGGAAGACCTCGAATACAGTAAAGTCGTTGCTTATATTACTATAGTCTACGATAACAGTGGGGATGAAATCTTAGTGGCAATAACAGAATAGTTACATGATTACTATAGTTTACGATAATAGAATTACGCGGTTGCTTGATGACAGGATGTCCTTATCTTCATCTTGTTGAGGTATGTTGATAACAGAATAGTTACGTGGTGATAAAACTGAGTTCAAGTGCTTCATGAGAAACCACAATACGTTTTTTCGTTCCCAAGTCCTCCATTAATAATACTTTTATTAATTATGATAAATCAAAAAAGGATTGCCGAAATAGTAAATTACGAATCTTACAACAAAATATAGCCGGCAACTGCAGCAAACTAGACATGCTAGAAGTAACTTTAACTGAATTGGTAGAAAAAACCAAGGAGATTGATAAACTATGTTTTAGTGAAACTTTTATGAAGCAAGGTACGGAAGCTAATATTAAACTTAATAACTTTAATTAGGCTGCAGTTTTTAGTCGAGATAAATGTAGAGGGGTACTTGTATTTTAACTAATAAGGTATTTGACACAAAAACATTAATTATTCCTTCAGTTATAGCTACAGAATTTTATTTTGAATGCTGTGGTGTAGAGACGATAGGTTTGAGCCTCATTTTTTAAAACATAAATATATAGAGTACCCGATCAGAGAAAAGCGCAAACAGGAGTATTTCTCCAAAAACTTGATTATTTGTTAAATTATTTGACGGACCAATACAAGAGGAAGAAAATTATAATTTATGGTGATCGGAATATCGATATTTTAAAACACAACTCCGCAACAAAGAAACTTTAACTAAGTAACTATAATTTTGAAGCACATGTGGCGGCATTTACATCGCCACATGCGAACTACGCATCACACTGACGTCTCGCAAAATCCTGCATCGCGCAAGCAGAGTATACCGCGTACACTAGCATATATTCAACATCCCGACATCAACCGTCGGGCAGTTGCCCACCAGACGCGACACCCGTCTGGTCGGAGGATCCTCCCTTTTCTATGGAGGATGAGTGAACTTTACACCCTGTTCCTCATGCCTCTATACACATACTCGTATAAAATCACCATCTCGGGCGAACTATAGCAACCAGCCAGACCAAATAGCCAGAAACATAAAGAGTGTTCAGCCAGAAATTCATCACTTGGATCTGTCTGATCACGAAACAGCACAATCAGTTACTATAAAAACAAATAATAACAAAAGAATAACTTGTTGATCATAATTGAAACGTGACTACTGTGTAGAAAACTTCGATAAATTTCGCGAGTGTATGTCTGCTCTTTCGTTTTTGGAAACACTTAACTCAGACACTAACTGAAGCCTTTAATATATTTTATGAAACTGTTACACTACTATATTACAATCTGTGTTTTTCGCTTTTTAAGGTTAAGTTTAATAGTAAACCAGTTATACAAAACTGGATAACAAAAGGTATTAATAAATCTAGCAAAACAAAACGTCAGCTCTATCTTAAATTTAAAACAAGTAAAATGAATAAAAAGCATAATAAGAAATCCTACAAACTTAATAGTTAGACGAGGTAGAAATTTTATTTTGCGTAAAATGAATAAATGTAATAATAAATGAATTCCAACTGAAATATTTGACAACATAAAAATTGGTAAAAGTACTAGTTGGTAAACAAGTTATTGTTTAAACGTTCACTTGCCAAACATTAGGTTTGCGTTACAATTATTTGTCAAAAGATTATTTGCTAAGTAATAATTTGGTAAATGAAATTATGCGGAAAATTGTTTGGGAAGTGATAATTTGGCAATTTCTTTTCGATGAAACAAGAGAGACCCGGTTTCAACAATGAGTTGGTATCGAACTCACGACCTTTGGGCAACTGCCGCTTGAAAGTCTATAAATAAAGTTAGTAACAGCCCGTTTGCTTATTTTTAGCGTTCCGTACCTCAAAAGGAAGAACGGAAACCTTACAGAATCACTCGTGTTTCTGTCTGTCTGTCCGTCTGTCACAGCCTATTTTCACCGAATCTACTGGATCGATTATGTTGAAATTTGGTACACATATGAATTTGTGTGACCCAAACACGAACTTGTAACGTAAAAAATATTTTTTAATATGAGGGGCTAATTTGAGGCACATTGCCTTTGGGGTCACTTTTGGGCTAATTAAAAAAATAAAAAAAAAAGTTTTTTTCAAATGTACTGTGTGACATATCAAATGAAAGGGCTTGGGTTAAAAAACATGATAAATAACATATTCATTGTACGGAACCCCCCTCACCACGCGAGTTCAACTGGCATTTGTCCGTTTTTTTTTTTTATTAACTTATTACATTGTTCTTACTTGACTTTTTTTGGTCAAATTAAATGTATTCCTTGAGGGCACGGGCGTTGACAGCTATTCACAGGAAAGCTATTTTTAAAACGTTTAGTAACTGTTCTTTTACGAAATAAATATTTCCTTATATTAGGTATTTGTATAACCAACCCACGTTAAATATGATCGTGACCAAAATTCGGAATATAATACAACTAGCACCCCGCCTTGATAAAACATCGGGTTTTATTTATTACTAGCTATTGCCCGCGGCTTCGCCCGCGTGGATGTCGGAAAATATCCCATGGAACGTACTACGCACTACTTATATTATTAAAACGAAAGCGATCGCATAACTCGTAGCCGAGCGCTGTGCCCGCCGCGTCAACCACCATTATTTTTTTAGGCGTGATATATTTTAAAGCTTTAATATTTATGATAGGCAGTTAGTAGTGCAGACTGACTGACGGTGTTCCTTAATCTGTAAAGAGCATAAGAGCTCTGACTAAGACTTTTGCAAACTTGTTCTATATGTGACTTCCAATTTATTTTGCTATCAATACAGAGACCCAGAAATTTGGTTACATCGGTTTCTTCTATGCATGTATCTATTTTTGTTTTTTATAGGTTTATTTTAAGGTCATTTTTATCAAGCCATTTTATAATTGTGTTTAGGGTGCTATTTAAGTCACGTTTAAAATCAGTTCTGTCGTTACTGGTAAACAATGTAGTACTATCGTCAGCAAATAAGGTCATATGGTGCATTGTAACTGTCGACGTGTCATTTAAATAAATTAAAAAAGGTGGGCCTAGAATGCTGCCCTGAGGGACACCGGAAAGTATATTTCTAACCTCAGAAACTACCGTTTTTTCAGTTCTGGTAGTTAAGGAGACTCTTTTTAATTCTACCGTCTGTTTTCTATCACTGAGATATGATTCAATTAATTTGTATACGTTACCTCTTACATCAGACACATATAATTTATTCAAGAGTAATTTATGGCTGACTCGGTCAAATGCTTTTGACATGTTCATGTAAAGCTCTATGGCTGGCGACCTTATTACCTTCGAAAAATAGGTAGAGGCTGGTAATGTAATGTAATGATTTTGTGTATAATTATGTTTCTTTCCAATATTTTTGAGAAAATGGTTATTAAAGCAATTGGCCCGTAGTTACTGATGATTCGTCATCTTTTTAATGTACTGGTTTTACTGCTGTCATGATTTTAATAAGTTTAAATAAGTTTTTTTTATTTTAAATACTACATTGAAAGTATGTGATTTGCCTCAAATGATTTTTGTATCTGTGTATTCATGAAGTTTAAAAGTATCTCATTTGACAATAACAGAAAAAAGTACTATTTTTTCTAAAGGAATGGAATGGAAACATAATTTCGAGCGTCGTTTAGTTGCTAAGTTAGTCTCATCGAGCCTCGGAACCAGAAAGTTGTCTACAAACAGTCCTCAGTAATATTATATTGAATTATTAAATTAGTTTGTTAAAAATAGCTATTGCTCTATTTCACTAAGTTTGTATGTGTACAAGATTATACAAATACATAATGATCGTAATGAAAAAGCATATCATTTCACTTCAGAAGTGGGATAAACCAAAAAGGTACGTCGATCATCTTAAAAAAAAAATATTGCTTGTAAATAATTTTATTTAAACACAATTGCTAAACGTCCACTTTTGAAAAACTTACCAAGAGGTATATGAGAACAACGAGGTACCTGTATCTTTATGGATTATTGTACTTTATTTTATATTGCAATTATTTTGTTAGCTGCATGACGCTGCACATCAGGTCAGGTCAACTCTCTGATGATGTGTTGTGTTGTGTGTAATATTATGTGCGGGTATATGGCTAGGGCTACACTCCGGTGGTACCTTAGCGCGCATTAATGCACATACTGACCGAACGAATCATGTGCTTGATCGGGGCGACTCCTCGATAGCACGGGATGTACTCTGGTTGCCTAAATGAAACCAATGAGCGTGATTTCGTAGCACTAGTGTGGGAGCCGCAGATTAAGCTGACTTAGGCAACTCTCTGGTGGTGTGCGGTGAAGTACACACGTACTTAATATTTTATGTCGGTCCGCGGCCAGGACTACTCTCTGGCAGTACCAAAGCGCGAAATATTGTACAATGCTGCTGGACATAACTGGATAGCGCGGATATGTTTCAGCCAAAATAGTGCCCTGCAGTCATGATTTCTGGGTAATTTAAATGAAGCAATATTTTCAATTAGCTGTTTCCTTAATTATTTTACTTTTACCTTTTTTTTGCTGCTTAAAAAAGTATGGCTACGTTTCCATAAACCTCTATAAGGTATGTAAATGAGCAACATTTGAGAATATTCATTTTATTTCATAATTATTTGCAAGCAACACGTGTTAGGCTTAAACAAAATTTTGTGATTACTGCCTTAGTAATTGCCATGATAATTTGCATATTTGATAAGTGAATTATGGTTGTTCACTAGGTAAATGTACTGGCGTACTTTGTATGGCTTCTACTGGTTGTTGGGTGAGTCACTAGTCATCGGATTAATTGTTACATATGTGTTGTAGCTGTACATTAGGGTGTTGCGATTACTTATGTTGCCTGAGTTAATAAACTTGGCCAACACTTTATTTTTGCTTGGATTTATTTAAATACATGAATTTTAGTCTCAATTTGATTTAAGTTGTAGGTAATAATAATATAATAATAATAATTTTATTTATATCTTACCACAAATTACAGAGAATGTCAGTAAAAAGTCTACAGATACAATTTTATAATTAATTTGTGGAAGACTGGTGCCTAAACTAAGTTTTTTAGAAAACCTGTATGTTAGGTCACCAGGCCCCCTAAAACAAAATATTTTTGATTGTTGTACTGGAGACGGTCTGATTCGCATAGAATATTCTTCAAATAAAAATCTCATACATTATAATTTTGCAATATTGTTCATAAAAATTGATTTACAAAAATAAAAATAAAAATAGTGAAAATAACGTAATTAAGAATACATGCAAGGGAAGATGTAAGTAAATGTGTGTGGTGTGTGTGCAATGTGGAGTGCGTGGGTGTGGTGTGGGGTAATTGTGCATTGCAAAGGGAAGATTGTGTTAGGACATGGTTTTGAAAAGATCTTCAACTTGGGTATAATCTAAGGTAATAAGCCAGTCAGTTATTTTTCTTTTAAAACTTGTTTTGTTCAGGGTATGAATTGAAAGTAAATCATTCAGTCTGTTGTATAAAAATGGGCCGAGAAAAGAGAAGAAATTGCGGGCAAATTTGGTTTTTACTGATTTAGATTGGCATACATTCCTTCTTCTGCTTCTCATGTCAGAATTTTGATGGGTGTTTATAACAGGAATAAGAGATCGTTGTTTCGAAGCAACATGGAGAATAAAAAGCTGCCGAATTGAGAGGACTTTAGAGGACTTATAAACTTCTACGGTGGGATGACGGAAAGGAAGGAATAATGCAACTTTAAGGACTGCCCTTTGAGCCCTTTCAAGTACTAAAAGGTTAGTTTTAAACGTTCCACCCCATGAAGTGATGCAATATGTCAGGAGCGATTGGCATAATGCACAATAAACAGATAGTAGTTGCTTGGAGTTAAGGATATTCCGAAGAGTTTTAACCATGAAGATAAATTTTCGTATTCTGGTAGTGAGACAATTTATATGTGCAGCAAAGTTTAATTTAGAATCCAAGATGACCCCCAAGTACTTAATATCGTCGACTTTCTGCAACTTAGCACAAGAACAACTGTTATGAGGGGATGAACAGGTGTGAGCGAGAATGGAGAATGGTTGGAGAGATGTCTGCGGGCTGTTCCTTAAAGTAAAGGCTATATACTTGGTTTTACTGGAATTTAAAGTGAGTATATTAGTTCTCAGCCAATCATTTACCGTATTAAACCCGACTTGAGCGCAGTTATAAACTTCTTCCCATGAGTCCGCACTGAAAAGAATCACAGTGTCATCCGCAAAGGTAATAATGCGTCCATTCTGAAGAGAGAGATTGCAGAGGTCGTTAATATAGACCAGAAATAACGTGGGTCCAAGGATGCTTCCCTGGGGAACTCCAAAAGCTACGGGAAGAGTGTCACTAACGTAGTTATCAATTCTAACAAATTGCGTGCGGTTAGTTAGGTAATCTCTGAAGAGTGACAACTGATTTCCACGTATGCCGAGGTTTTCAAGCTTACGTAGCAGAATTTGAACCGACACTGTATCAAAGGCTTTAGCTAGGTCTAAAAAGATGGCTAAGGACTTCTTTTTATCATCCATGTTAGAAGCAATATAGTTTGTCAACTCATGCACTGCCATGGCCGTTGATTTCCCTGCACGAAAACCGTACTGATACTGGGACAGCAGGTTATTTGTTTCAAGATATTTCACTAACCTGTTGTTCAATAGCCGTTCCAGAATTTTTGATAAGGCAGGCAGAATTGCTATTGGTCTATAATTATTAATACAGTGTCGGTCCCCACTCTTGTGAATGGGATGGATAAGTGCTTTTTTAAACGCAAGTGGAAAGATACCAGATTCTATCGCCAAGTTGCAGACATGCGTAATGGAAGGTGCTAAAAGATTCCTGTGTTCAATGAGAAGGTTTGAGGAAATATTGTCGCAGCCCACGGCACAGTCGCGCTTGAGAGAGGTAATAATAGCCGATACCTCGTCTTCATCAGTGGGTAGGATAACCATGGAATGGGAAAAGGTAGGTAGGTGGGTACTTTTAGAGGGGTAATCATGACCCTGCCGCTGGTTGGTTATTTTGCTAGCTAATGTTGATCCAATATTGGCAAAAAAGTGGTTTATTTTATTCATAGAATGAACTGGTGGATCATGCGGGCTTATTAACTCAGTAGGTGATTTCTTGGTTCTTGATCTATTCGAGACTTTATTTATTACTTTCCAGAGGCGGCGGTTGTCCTTGCCCGCCTTTTTTACTTCTTCTCTTTCAAATTCCCTTTTAACTTTTTTTAAAATTTTGTTGCAATAGTTTCGATACCTTGTGTATGTTGTCTTTAGTATTAAATTGTCAGGATGTTTTTTGGTTCTCTTATTTAGCTTGTCTCTGTTTCTTATACATCTCAAGAGACCTGGGGTTATCCAGGGTTTAATAATGGTTTTCCGCTTGGAGACGGTAGTTATTTTAATGTTTGACTCTACTATAGTTTTAAGAATGAGAACCAATTTATCAGCTGCTATGTTTGCATCATATGTCTCGAGAACTGATTGAAAGTTGGCTTTATTTAAGTCGGAAAGTAATCCAACTGAATCTATCCGTGAAATCGTGTGTTTTAAGTGTTTAGGAAAAGATTGATTCAACGAAAGGATGACAGTATAATGATCGGTGAGGGTTGTTTGAGCTATAAAAACTTTTGCTGGCAATTTAGTTTTAAGAATAACGTGATCTAAACATGTTTTTCCATGTGTTGGGATAAGGTGAGCCGGTAGCAAGCCGTGAAACGATGTCAGATCGAGGTAAGGTGAAGCATTTCTGTCGCGATTAGAAGTACTGATATCTATATTTATATCACCGGTGATATCACCTCTGAGTTTGTTTCGGCCTTTCTTCTCAGACTAGTCAGATAGGAAACGCCGACCTCATCTAGCTTTATTTAAAAAATATGATTGACGTGTAAAAGTGTTTGTACAAACCTACTTACAGAAAATAAATCATTTATCATTTTATCATTTAATGTTTTTACAAGAAGAATAGTTTATTAATATTTCATTAAGGGATTGTAGGGAGTTTGATATTTATCGATTTTTGATATTTATGTATTTGATACTTATTGATTTTGTGAAACTGATTGATTTTTATGATACCCTTCTATTTTATGATAATTATGATACTTATTGCTTATTTTGCTGGATCATTGGGATATTAATTGAGCATAACTAACTTGAATTCTGATATAGTCCACTAAACTCCTTATTATAAATGTACTAAGCCCATTATTAAATGCAGACGATGCAATCGGATAGGGCACGATACGGATGTAAATTGGAATCTAATCAAGTAGAAAGTATGGAAAAAAGGACATTAATAATTGATTCTTACAATGAGGGTAATGCCAAATACTTAAAGTCCGTAGTAATAAATGATGTCTTTCGAATCATATATTCACTTTGGTAGTGAGTGTACACTCTTGCGCAGGACCGATGCAGAACTACTTAATTTAGTTAAGAGCTTTGCTAACGTTCCGAATGTTAAGTGTGAGTGTGAAGGAAGTGATTTGTTAAGTGGACAGTCGTCAGTATGTACAAGACGGTTGTGTTTATTAGGATCGATAAGATTAAATCGAGGGCCTGGCTTCTTCTGACGATCCAAAAGGAATTTTAAAGCTATATATTACTTATCAGTAATATATATCTTTAAAATTCCAGTACGTCCCTGTTTAAACGGTAACTTCACGGGAGATGTTTTTATTGAAGGTTACAATGCTGGTGAAATGGGTAAAGAGTTGCGTCTGTTGCAGGGTGCTTTTAGTATTTTAATCGAACCTATGGCAATAGTTTCTTCACGACTCCGGACCTTGCTTCATGGTATTATCAAATACCCATTGCTAAAGACAGCCAACCTCTTACTGGTTTTGATACACCAAATGGGCATTTCGAGTTCAAAAGAATGTCTTTCCGCCTAGCGAATGCACAAGCCGTATTCTAGAGAATGGTTAACAAAGTGCTTGGGAACAGACGATTTGAATACGCGTTAGCTTATTTAGATGACGTGCTAATTACCACAAAAACTGTAGGTGAGATCATTGAGATAGGGAAAACATGGAGGCGCCGCGTTATTCTATAGATACATTTGCTTATACAAATGAATGAAATACGATACAGAATGTGAAATATCGTTTTTCTCATTCTTTCTAATAACATAATCGTATTTGATAAAAGAGACAACAATATTTAAGTTGTTACTCATTATGATAACATTTTGTCGTGACGTAGTGACTGTTGTAGGTAGGTGGCATATCAGCCATTTTATGCGCCAAGTTTCGTGGTAGCTTTGCTGTCAAATGGTTATTTACTTTTTGTATTATTGAGATTTGCGAGAAAATTACGAGGAGTTTACCTTTAATACTGCATGTGAATGTTGGAAAACATCAATTCAACATGCCATTGTTGTTTTGTGAAGTGTAGAGCAATAATGAATGAAAATCAACGTCGATTATCTTTACACAGGTTATTAGCCGGTTTTCATGCAATAGTACATACAATAATACACATTCCATGAAAGAAATGTTACGGAATCATGAATTTATTGCTAAAGTATTGATATTTGGGTTCATTTCTCTATACCAGACCTTTTTAATATTTATTATTTCATTTGTTTGTTTACAATAATATTCGTTTGTTAAGACGCTGACAACACCTAAACCGCGGTCCCTGTCAGATTGCATAGAAAAGAAAGAGAAGCGCGATCACACAACGCTTGTAATTTATTGCAAAATATGAAGTAATTATCTATTTACGCAAAATTGAGTTGAGTAATCGAAAATAAAAAACAACCAAGTTCTGCATTCAAATAAGACGTTCTTGTTATTAATTAAATACGTAACGTATGTTCATATTTGATACAGATATTTTGGATTAGAACTCAAAGTAAGAGGTTAGTTTAACGTTAGTTTGTATCGAGATTTTGTTTTCAAAACGTGTTTTGGTAGCAACCAAGTTCTGGGAAATATGTTCAAAATTAACATATATTTTTTCCGTTACCACAAACTATACAGATTTGGTAATTTTTTTTCTTAAGAGAAGCCTATTTTTGTCAATTGGGTCTTGTCAGCGCCTTAACAATAATATGTGTAGTGGAATAGTGTTGTACCGATGCGAGGCGACGGCGACCCGTAATACTTTCCGAAACTAGTTCCTCCGCTGAAACGATATCGGTTATAATCTGCGATGTTAACTGAAATTATTCTGCGTGTCTTAATCGGTCCGAGTGACCTTGTTAGGTCCGGCCCGTGGTTTACGGTCTGAGAGACCGTCCCACAGAGTTATAAGTGATCCTAAAACAAGACGTCAGCGTTTTGTTATTTGTTTAGTTCCGCAGCTCTAACCAAAATAAATTATTGATAAAAATATTCGCCTTTTTTATAGCTTTCCTAAAAACAAAGAGTTAAAGAAAAAAATTAAAAAAAAATTAAAGCTAGAGGCTATTGGTGAAGAAAATATTAATCCCTGAAATAAAGAATGGTACCTACCTGTGTTCATCTCACTTTAAAGAAAGCTGATTCCATAGAACACTTGGTGTAATGAGATTACATAATAACTCTGTTCCCACAGTATTTTCGGTAAATGTATAATTTAAAAAAAAAATGATGATGTTTAAAATGATGGATTAAGCCCGGCCCTTTGGCCTGAAATAAATAAATGTGATTATCATAATATTAGTAGGTACCAATTTTTTTCAGGTGCCCGCCAGAATACAATATCAAGAGTCATGTGGTTTGTGTAAAACAAGCAACATTAAAAATCTGATGTTTCTGGTACATCTACTGTAATGCCTCTATTGCAGTTACCCCATCGAATTGTGGACACGGTGCATATTTCACATTTCCTTCATTGATCATTACCTTGTATTGATATTTATTACACACTTGTATCATAATGTACTAGTGTAAGCCTACTTTTCTAATCAAACGTTATACTATAATCATTACCACACCAATAAAAAAAGGTATAAAAATAATTCTTATTTAAATTTTAATCCATACTCATTAACACATAATATAAACATTATCCCACCGGGTAGAAGATAATGAAAGCCGCAAAGCCTAATGAAAAACAAGATAATCACTAGATTTTCTTGTTTTTCATTAGGCTCCGCATACCTAACAGAAGCTACTGGGCTATGGCCTTCCAACGGATCTATCTCTTCCTGCTGTTCACTTAAACACGTAAATGTGATGCAATTAAAAAGCATTTTTTTTATTTCTGTGCAGAAAACAACACGACATCAAATTTATTATCAGGTAACAGAACGTAAGTTAACCTACTCATGTTTTTCTGTTACAACGGACTATAAGTGTGTAATTATGGGGTCTCTCTTGTTTCATCGAAAAGAAATTGCCAAATTATTACTTAGCAAATAATCTTTTCACAAATAATCGTAACGCAAACCTAATGTTTGGCTAGTTAACGTTTAAACAATAACTTGTTTACCAACTTAGTACATTTACCAATTTTGTAATATATATATGTAGTCAAATATTTCAGTTGGAATTCATTTATTATTACATTTATTCATTGTACGCAAAATAAAATTTATACCTCGTCAAACTAGTTCGGGTCTCGATAGCCTGCTAAAAATAATCTCTTTTTCCATATTTTTTCTATATAATCTATTCGTTTCTGGCATTCGCCGGCCGCTGCCGTGGCACCGCTCGTTTCGCTCACTCGGCTCGTGCGTAGGAGGTTACAGTTTTAACCTAACCTAACCTAACCATTGTTTCAAATAATTAACCTACTCTAATTAGTTCCATAAGTAACCATAAATTTGACTTGTTTCAGACAAATTCAAGCACATCTCATACACACAACACATTCTCTAACGTTTGTTGTCCAAAGATTGTTTGCTGTAATAAATCATTTGATTAATGACCAAATGCCTAAATTACATTATCCTTGATAATATTCTGCCAAGTAAAAATTTGACCAAATGAAAATGTGCGTAGTAAAATCATTCCAAACATTGCATTGGTATAAAAAAAGGTTGCTAAAATTTGTTTGGGCAGTGAAATTTTGGCAAAATCTTTTCGGCAAAACGGCAGGATCCCGTAATTATGATCCAAACGTGATATCTATTAAGTCTAGTATCGATACTAGTTATAGTAACACCCCATGTTCCTAGATTGACACAACCCTAGCAACGGCAGCCATTTTATGCGCCAATATCGAGTTGTAGGTATGCACCTTTTTTTTGTAGGTATTTCCAGTCCATATATTTATATGTCAATGGGTGAGATGTACCATAGACTAAAAGATTATGTTAATACATTTTAGGCAATATGGATTAACCTTAAAACTGACCAAATGTCGATTCTTTGATAACACTGTTAGTTATACAACCTTGGGTATGTAATCTCTCCACAAGGCATTCAGCCGAGTGAAGCAAAAATGTTAACTGTTAAGCAATTCCCAAAACCACGATTTTCTTGGGTTGACTGGTTATTTCCGAAAATTTATTAACGGTTATGGAGAGGTCGCTCGTCCGTTAACATCTTTATTTAAAAAAAAGACTGTTTATGGCAATGGCAATACGGAAGATCAGGCATTTTCAATTTTAAAAGATAGACTGGCTAGTCGGCTTGTCCTAGCTCTTTATGATCCCACCCTTGATATCGAACTCCATACCGATGCTAGTGCTCTGAGTGTAGGAGGTATACTCGTACTCACGCAATGGCAAAAGGACGCTAGCGTTGTAAAACCAGTCGCTTATTTTAGATAAACACTAGCTGTTGTATATTCCCTAAAAAAATTCTCCTCATTCTCATCAGTTCACTACTGACAATTTTAATTTCTCTGGAAAAATACCGTGTTCTATGCACAAGTTGGTAATATAACTTAAAGGAGAAGCAATTAAAGTTGCTACATCCTTAACGATCTTTGTAGTAATATCATCATAACCTGCGACTATTTGTATTCCGCAGATAAGTTGTAATTTTAAGAATATCTGGAGAAATTGTTGGGGCATGAATATTGGTCCAGTTAAAAAATATGATCGTGTTGAGTCAGGGGAAAAAATATAATTAATATATTTAACATTATCAAAATAATCATTTTCATTGTATTTGCCATAATCTTAGGATCAGTAAGTACCTCGTCATTGACGATTAGTATCTCAATGATTATTATTATTATCTCAATCTTTTATTCATTAGATAAATTTATTGTCATTATTACTTTCCACTTTGCTTTGGATTTATTAACAGCAGTATTTACAAAATAATTGTTTTGGGACATTTTTGTAGCGAAATGATTGTTTTGTATTTTTAGCGTAAGCTTTAAACTTCGTTTTATTGTCGTTGTTTAAGTTTCTTCTATATTTCCAGAGAAGTTAGCGTAGTTTACCAGACATTATTATTCCTTTTGATAACCATTTAGATCTTGAAATATTATGAATGCGATTTTTTTATAGGAAAGCATAAGTCTTATTTCATATAGCTTCGTGTTACCTGGTTAAAAGTAGGGGTTAAAGCTTAACAGTAGTTCCACAAACTCAATAGATATTTTTGAATTGTTTGTAATATATATATATGTTGAAATCTTCACAAACACATTTTTTTTTTACTTCTATATAGTTTACCTAATATTTTACTTAAAATTAAAAAGAAAGAATTTGTTGATCCGATTGTTTTGTTCGGCGGCCCGTAAATACATAAAATATATATTTTGTGGTCTATTAATTCAATAGCAGAGCATTCAATAATATTTATAATAGCCATTTTTTAACATCATCAAGACCATTAAATCGCAGTCCATTCTTAAACCTGAAAATTGCTAAACTACATGAGCCTCCATGTCATAGATTATGATCCCAAAATAAAGTTCGGTATCTGTAAGTAATCCTCGTCACCTTTCCTCGTGTTATGTTCCGTAATGCACAATATATCTTACCTTCATACCATCTATCGCCGATTTATGCAAGTACACTGATTGCATATCCGATTTATCAATCAAACCATTTATGATTTTATGCAAGATAGTTAAACAATTATTTACGAAACAAATTATCATAGCTTAAATCTTTGTTTGTTTGCATTACAGAACTTTGATTACTTATTTCATACGAGTATAATACGGAGTTATCATTTTGTGTTTTGCAGGCGTTGTATTGTACTATACTTTCAATTTGTACTTTAATGTCCCTGAAAATTGTGTACATGCCTGAGTAATTGATAGCGCCTGTTGTTTTTGACAACATTAAATGGTCATACGTTATGTGCTTGTTTGAGTCAAGAGTATAGCAATGTTCGTGAGTCATAATATCGAGATAGAGGAGGTTGTTGAAATTTTTGATTCAACGACCGGGCCTGGTCCTTATCGGACGGCGAGCTACCCATTGCTCACCGTCCGCAAGCCCGCACCTACGGTGGCCGGGAACCTGCTTAAGATTCCCGAAGCTCAGGGCGTCTCCTGCGGCGACTAGGGGCGTGAGGGCGCGAAATTTTCCTCTTCCTCACCCGTTCAGTCTCCTCCTTTGCGAGCATTTCTGTTTCGCAAAAGGAGATGACGGCTTCCCATGCCCTCTCGCTCGCGGCAGACCAGGGTTGGCGAACGAGATGTCCAGCACTGATTCACTCCACATTCGCACACACGTGGAGATAGAACCCCGGTTAAGGACGACCAGGCATGTCTCCAGAGCCCAGTCCTCCACCACCCTGCCCCGTGTGTCCGTATATAGGGAACCCCAAGCCACATTCTTGGCATTGAAGCCCCCGAGGACGAGCACGGGGAGGGAACGGAACCCGACGATGACGACTCTCAATTCCACAAGGGAGTTGCGGAACTCGGCAAGAGGTCGGTTCGGGGAGAAGTATGGAGTATACTTCTCCATGGCAATCTCCCCGAACCGTGCTGCCATGGGGTTGGATATTAGCGGGAAAAAATGTTATTCTTGCGTTTGGGAGTTATACTGTTTTTGTCAGGCGTTGTGCATAGTTTTTGTAAACGTTCTTTGAAACGAAATTGAAACGAAATTTATTCAATTTATTTATTTTACTTAAAGGAAAATGTTAATGTTTGCGAATCGGAATTTCATTTTGAACATATTTCCTGTAGATATATAATTAAAACCTTTCACACTTTAAATGTAAAAAGACTGCAGATCTGTGGGGTAATTCTGTAGAAGTTGCTAAGTCAATTATTGACATTGTAGCACCTACTTTATCTCTTATCTTTAATAATTGCATTGACTGTGGGGAGTTTCCTGACCTTATGAAAAATAGTAAAATAATACCTTTGTTTAAATCAGGTAGTACATCAGACCCCACCAATTATAGACCTATTTCAGTACTACCTACCTTTAGTAAAATTTTTGAAAAAATAATTTTAGACCAATTACAAAGATTTTGTTAATAAACATAAATTATTGCACAATATACAGTTCGGTTGTACAAGGGGTCGTTAGACTACTGAAGCCGTGTTGAACTTTTAGAACATGTTTATAATGCATGGACGGAAAAACGCGATGCTTTGGGCATTTTTTGTGATTTGTCCTAGATATTCGATAGCGTTATTCATAAAACTTTAATCAGGAAACTGCACCACTACGGAATCCGAAACACCTCTCTGGATCTTCTTACTTCATATTTAAGTGATAGGATTCAGAGAGTTGATGTTAACGGAAAAAGTTCACCCGGATCTGTAGTAAGAATGGGGGTCCCCCAGGGTTCAATTCCTGGCCCATTTTTGTTTCTTATTTATATAAATGACTTGCCCTTACCTCATAAAGGATAACCATGATATAGTGCTGTTTGTAGACGACACTTCATTTTTATTTAATCTCAAAAGTCAGCAGTTGGTTATTAACAATGCAAATAGTGCCCTCGAAAAAGTAGTTAACTCGTTTAATGTTAATAACCTACTTCTTAACGAGAAAATAACCAAATGTATTAAGTTTACAATACCTCATGTTAGACAAGTAAAAACTAGTGTTCTCATAAAGGGTTGAATCCCGAAGATACCACTATGTTCTTAGTCATAACTTTGGATGCCAAGCTTTAATAAGGCCCCCATATAGATAAATTGTCAAAAAAGCTTAGCTCTGCTGCATACGCTGTTAGAAAATTTCGTGATTTAACTGATTTAGACACAGCCCGTTTAGTATACTTTAGTTATTTTCATAGTGCAATGTCGTACGGTACAAAAAAGGGCAATTCGTTGAATTTATAAATTAAATCCCAGACACTCCCTTAGAGACAAATTGAAAGAGATTAATATAATGACTGTAGCTTCTCAGTATATTTATGAAAATCTTTTGTATGCACACAAAAATATTAATTTTGTTTAAAAAATACAGTGGGATAACACTGTATTTTTTAAACAAATTAATAATAAAATAATGTAAATACTAGGAACAAACACAAATCTGGTGTTCCTACCACCAGGCTCAAACAAATAGGCAGCTCGCTTAGATGCCAATGTATACGTTTTTATAATAAACTTCCTAGCCACATTCAAGAACTAAGCCTTAATAAACTCAAATGTTTTATAAAACAGAAAAGAGAGAACAAGAGAGGCTTGTGGCTAATTAATAACAGCCGCACGGGTCGATCGATAAGGTTAAGCTACGCTTGCCGCGGTTGCTCCGCGGATGGGTGACCATCTTTACATACCAAGACCTCTCCGTGCCTCGGAAAGCACGTTAAGCCATTGGTCCCGGCTTTCATTTGTAGATCTTCGACAGTCGTTACGGGTAGTCAGAAGCCCGAAAGTCTGACAACCAGTCTTACGAAGGGGTATCGTGTTTTCCCAATAACTGGGTTGTAGAGGTCAGATAGGCAGTCGCTCCATGTAAAATACTAGTATTCAGCTGCATCCGGTTAGACTGGAAGCCGATCCCAACATAGTTGGGAAAAGGCTAGGCAGATGATGATGATGTTTTATAAAACAGAAACTGTGCCTGAAAGCCTTTTATACTGTTAAAGATTTTATTGAGCACAAAAAGGCTTTGGGATTGAGCTGCTCCAATAAATATACAGTGAATGTTGTTTTTTACTCTTTATTTTGCTAGCTATTTATATTTTCTTATTCTATATAACATTTTATATAAGCAATGACATGAATATTTACTTTGTAAAGTATTATATTATTTAACTAATAATTAATTAGTTATGTGAGGACTATGTGGGTCATTGTTTTTTTTTTGTCTCTTAGTTAGTTTTAATGATGGTCTGGCGGTTTGAGTACTTTATGTGACCTACACAAATGTATTTTCTTTGGTATTGTTCGTCAAAGCATTGAGCACCTTAAATTTTGAGTCGAGTTGCATGATTACTGACAAATGCGTGCACTGACTGGACAGGTCCACTCAAATCTGTATGGTTCTTTCCTCAAAAGACCATTTCGGACACCAACTTACATGGTCCTTAAATGATCTGACCAAGATTATGTTCGGATATACACATTGACATTGATGATTTTTTTTTTTTATGCAATGCCATGAATATTAACTCTGTGAAGTATTATATTATTTTAATTATTGTAAATGTGAAGACTATGTGAGTCATTGTTTAATTTTATTTTATTCTCAGTTACTTTTTAACATGATCTGGCAGTTTGAGTATTTTTTGCGGCCAAGCCAAATGTCCTTTCTTTGGTATTCTTTGGTTCGTTGAATCGTTGAGTCCTTAAGTTCTGAGTTGAGTTGCACAACTACTGACAAAAGCGTGCACTGACTGGATGGGTCCACTCAATCTCTGTGGTTCTTCAAAAGACCATTTCAGACACTATACACCACATGGTCTTCACAGGATCTGACCAAGATTATGTCTGGACTTTAAAAGAGACTGTGACTTCTGAGTTTGTTTCGGCCTTTCTTGTCAGAGTAGTCAAATAGGAAACGCTGACCTCACCTAGTTTTAAAACATATGATTGACATGTAAAAGTGTTCGTACAAACCTACTTACTTTTAAACGAGAAAAAGACTAACTGATTTAGATTTCTGACACCTAATGTGAAAACCAATGTACTAGTGCGGACACCACTGTTTTCTTAGTTATTGCTTTGGACTCGAAGCTAAATTGGGGCCCACATTTATAACCAAATTGTCGAACATGATTTATGTATTAATATTAATCTACTATATTCGAAAAACAGCGACATTCATAGCTTAAATCCTAGAAGCAAAGATTTAGCTCCAAAAAAATTTTAATTCTTTTAAGTGCCAAAATATACGTTTTTACAACAAACTTCCAAGCCAAGTGAAAGAACGGAGCCTTAATAAATTTAAATCAGTTTTTAAACAGAAGTCAATCCGAACAGAGTCGATCCAAGCCTAGTCCTTACCGGACGGTGAGCTACCCATTGCTCACCATCCGCAAGCCCGTGCCTACGGTAGCCGGAAATCCGCCCGGGATTCCCGAAGCCCAGGGCGTCTCCTGCGGCGGCTAGGGGCGAGAGTGCGCGAAATTTGCCTTTGCCTCCCCCTTCGATTTTTGACAGCTTGAGATCAGACTGAACGGTCTTAAAATTACGGGAATTAGCCCTCCGTCTGGCGATTTTGAGTTTTTTTTACATGTCCTATGCAAATGTCCCTTGAGATTCCTAAAATAGGGCTGAGCTACACGATGACAGATGCATTCATGCCATCAGTTAGGACGGGAAAACTCATAGCTGCACTGGCTCTTTCTTCAAAAGGCCCTTCCAGACATGGCCCTGCATTGTTAGACTCACATAAAATCCAATCCATATAATGTTGTAGAGTAAATCCTTGCGAAAAAAAATCCTCCCTGAGGGTCAAGCAGTGGGAGTCTCGTCACAATACGAATTTTAATTTCTTTATAATAAAATTGACGGACGAACAACTGTCGAAATTCAAGAAGACTTTGGGCGAGAGGTGTAATGTCGATGATGGTGTAATGACAATGATTTTTAAACTGTCTTCCGGACAGCGTGCCACACATGATGCATGACGAATATGAGCACGACTTAATGATGTTAATCAACATCCTATGTATAACATATTATGTGCATAATGAATCATCAATGAGTTATCGTTCATTATCAAGAGCACATAATATCTATCTCTAAAGTCTGTTTTGGAAATAATTCGAATTATACAACAATTTATTACTCACTCACAATCCCAAATCATGTAATAAAAGATAAAGATTTCTATTTACTATATTATACCATCGAAATTATGAAGTAGTTTATAATCGTACCGATACCACGATGAAGTGGTGTGTGGTTCGTGTGTGGTTCTTTTGTGTGTGACGGCTGTTCTGGGTGACGACGAATGGCTGGAAGTGACAACAGCGCAAGGGACGGTGCGCGGGCGCAAGCACTCCAGCGAGGATCTATACGCCTTCTACAACATACTCTACGCCACAGCGCCGGTAGGCGAGTACAAATACAAGGTACTTAAATTTATCCTGTTGTAAATGAACAAAGGTTCAAGATTACAAATATCTATTAATTTCTTCTGCTTTGCAGGCACCTTTGCCACCACCAACATGGTCGGAACCGTTTGATGCAACCGGAAACAAGAGTGTCATATGCCCACAGAACAGACTTGTGGTTCTGCTTTTGCAAGACACCGTAGAGGTTAAAGAAGATTGTCTAATTGCTAATGTATTTGTGCCCGACACCACTGAAAAAAACCTTTCAGTCTTCGTGTTTGTTCACGGGGGAGCTTATATAACGGGCTTTGGTAACTTTTATCAAGGAACACAGTTTATGAAGACAAAAGATTTTATTCTGGTCACGTTTAACTATCGCCTTGGTATTCACGGGTTCCTTTGTCTCGGCACTGAGGACGCACCAGGCAATGCTGGCATGAAGGACCAGGTAGCGCTGCTGCGCTGGGTACAAGAGAACATCGCCAACTTCGGGGGCAACCCTGGTGATGTCACTCTTGTTGGTAGTAGTGCAGGTTCTTCAGCAGTGGACCTTATAATGCTCTCGAAGTCAGCCGAAAACTTGTTCCATCGAGTCATACCAGAAAGTGGTGGAAATCTTGCCGCCTTTTCAATCCAGAGGGACCCTTTAGAGATTGCCAAAACATTCGCCAGAGACCAGAACATTGCCAACGTAGACGACATAAACGCTTTAGAAGAGTTCTATAAGACAGCTTCAATGGACTTGTTGACTTCAGATTTGTTTAACGACGGGACTGACTCAACTTTCATGTTTTCCCCGTGTGTGGAGCGTGATACAGACGGAGCATTCCTGACAGAATCTCCTGTGAATATTATTAAGAGTAGCAACTACAAAAAGTTACCTTTGCTGTATGGATTCACTAACATGGATGGACTGTTGCGTTATTTACTTCTTTGAAATTTGGAAGACTAAGATGAATGAAAAATTTTCAGATTTCCTACCGGCAGACCTGAAGTTTGAATCTGATGAAGAACGAGAAGAAGTCGCCAATTCAGTTAAGAAATTTTATTTCGGCGACAATCCAGTTGGCAATGACAACATTCTTAAGTACGTCGACTACTTTTCGGATGTCATATTTACGTTTCCTATACTTTGGACTGTAAAACTGCACGTGGAAGCTGGTCATAACCAAGTATATTTGTATGAATATTCATTTGTAGACGAGAATGTTACTCCAGTTCCTCACACTGACGTTAGAGGTGCTGAACACTGCGCTCAGACGATGGCTTGGTTGGACCCCATGATAGGCAGTAATGCGAGTCTCGAGACTCCTGAATTTCTGAAAATGAGGTCGACAGTACGTGAAATTTGGCACAACTTTATGAAAACTGGGTAAGCATGAAGCTTTTAGCATTAACTTAAAACCGCTGTATAAAGTTATTATTAATAGTATTTATACGCCTCTGCTAGAGTTCCAAACAAAAGTTGAAAAAAAAACATCAAATTATTATAAGATTATATGACTCAGTTCAACGATCATTTTAACTTTATAGGACGCCAGTGCCTGCTGGTTCATCACTGCCTGCGTGGCCGGCCGCAGGCGCGGACAGGTCTCCACACATGGTGCTGAATGAGAATCTGGAACTACGTGGGGTGCTCTTGGAAGAACGCACTCGCTTCTGGGAAGACATCTATGAGAAACACTACCTGGATGCAGTACCACCACGTAGTGGTACAGGTACTACGATGCCGAAGAATATTTTTTATTTATTTATGCTTTATGTCATATGCCATTTTGCTACGAAGAGAAGAGTAGAATAGAGATCAATATAAAATAAGATGAATTTGTCAAAATTTCACAAAAAATACAAATGAATGTTAATATTTAAATCAAATTGTGTTCTTAAACGTAAACTTAAAACAGAAGGTTTGTCAGTTTACAAATTATTATAACATTTTCATTAACGATGGTGTAGGGTCTAAGGTTCGTGTAGTTTTCACCCACCAGACTCATTGATAATAATAGATTCCCATTATGCGTGGGTAATTCATACAAGTGATAAAAGTATTTCTTCTTTTTCATGTAAACATTTATACTAAAAATGTAATTAAAATTTAATTTATTTAATTTTTTTTTGACAAGTCTTAATTGATTCTTTATTGTTCGTGCGAATTAGGACACTATCACATGGCACAGATCTTAAATACGCCCCGGACAAATATATAGGATATTATCTGATTAGATATACGAGTATTATAATAAGATTACAGTATATAGGATTTTAACTGCTTCATTGGTCTAGTGGTCGCAAGCGCTACTGCTGAGCATGAGGTCCTAGGTTGGTATCCCGGGTCGGGCAAAGTGTGTGTGTGTTTTGTGAATTGCAATTGAATGGCCGATTGATGGCAATAGGCTCGTTACATGGGACTTAAATATAACAGGCAAAATGTGGGTGTACTATAAGTACACTTCTGCCCAACCCTTCGGGGAAATAAGGTGTGCTGTTATGTTATGTTATCTATTAGGCTATATCTAATTATTTAATGAGGATGCTGCCTGCTTTTAGCCTGTGGTTCAATTACACTCAGCGGGCATAAAGCGAAATACGCGTTGAATATAATGCACTGAGAGTACTACTGCCGAGGCGCTGTAGAGCATCAGGGATATTTGCGGATAAGAATATTGATGATTTTGACGCCATTATTTGAAAAATATGTACCCTGATGACGCGTGTTCGTGGCAACACCAACAGTATTCTCAACGTGCGAATGGTAGAGTCCAGCACCATTTTGCGGAGATGGATGCAGCTCCACGCTGTGTCTGTATACTAAACTAGATGTTAAATAAAATTGTTTCTTACCCTAAAGACTGTCTGAAACAAAAGATTTATTATTATTATTGTAGCAAACAAGCCAACCACTCTTAGAGGAAGAGTGTATGGCATGCCATTGCTCAAATATACGAGGGTGCGTTTTTAAGTTCGCGGAATGGGGGGGGGGGGGATAACAATAGGTCATTATCAGGATGGCCACAACTTCAGCCACTCAATATTAGTATAAATACCAGGTTTTATCTTAATTAGATCATTCTCTGATCAAATCCAGCCTTTCCCACCTTGCTGTCATCCCCCCAGCGACGCCCTAAGCCGAGGTCCGTACCCCACAGGGGGTGCTCTTAGCGTGCAGTCGCTTAGTATTATAAGAAATTCGCCCCTGGCTGGAGGCTTTGAGTTCGCTTAAGGCAGCCACAGGAAAGTCCGGTTAAGTAGTCACGACCTCTCAAGGTCAACTACGAGATGCCATACATTAAAAAAAATAAGGGATCATTAGTCTTTGAACTATCGTCAAGCAAACAACTCAATCGGGAAGAAAGTATGAATTATGGAAAAAATCGAATACCGTGCCGTAATAAAGTTCCTTACAAGCAAGGAAAGTCAGTTCAAAATATACTGGAAGAGATGGAATCCGTTTACGGGGACTCTTGCCCGGGTAAAACCATGGTTTACAAGTGGCACAGTCTCTTTAAACAAGGCAGGACCTCACTTGAAGACGACCCACGGCCCGGACGGTCGATCGAGGTGACTACTCCGGAAATCATTAAAAAAGTCGAAAAAATAATATTGGAAGATGCCAGACTAAAGATGAAACAGCTTGCAGAAATGGTTGGAGTATCGGATACGACAATTTCCAAAATTCTACACGATCATCTTGGCATGACAAAGGTCAGTGCAAGATGGGTGCCAAGAATGCTCACGCCGCCTCAAAATCAACACCGTGTGGAGTGTTCTCGCACTGGACCTCTGTAACGAAGATAAAGATGGACTATTAAGTCGAATTGTTACTGGAGATGAAACTCGGGTTCATCATTATGAACCTGAGTCGAAACAGGACTCTATGCAGTGGCACAAAAAAGGCACACCGGAAAAATTATGGCACGAGTGTTTTGGGATTCAGAAGGGATCCTGTTGACCGATTATAAAGATAAAGGCGTTTCTATAACCGGAGAATACTATGCTTCTATCCTCGAGAGGTTGAAAGAAAGCATTAAAGAAAAAAGGAGGGGTAAATTGACCAAAGGTGTCCTTCTTCTTCACGACAACGCGCCTGTTCACAAGAGCCGTGTTGCGTTGGCTGCCCTGCATAAGGTGGGCTTCGATATTTTAGACCATCCACCCTACAGCCCAGACCTGGCTCACAGTGATTATTACCTCTTCCCAAAACTGAAACAAGAACTTCGTGGGAAGAAATTTTCTACTGATGAAGAAGTGAAGGACGCGGTTTTAGCTTATTTTTCGAACAAAGACAAAACATTTTTTTATGAAGGTATACATAAGCTAATTGAAAGTTCTGAAAAATGTATAAGGGTAGCAGGTGAATATATTGAAAAAGAAAAATAATTGAGTATTTTTATTTTCACTTCTCACCCTCCATTCCGCGAACTTACTAACGCCCCCTCGTATTAGCGATTGAAACGGGCAACAGCTAGTTCGTAATAGAATCAATTCTGTATCAATGTGGGACCAAAACTGGCCGCTAAAATTTTTAACTCCCCAAACTATACCTCTAGCAACACCTCTGACTCTGGTAGTTTTGATGTCCACCCTAACTCGATGGCTATTTTTGGCACGGACAACGAAGAGATAGATTATCTTATTCGTGGCCTTCGACTAACTAGTGCTGCGGGTTGGGATGGCATCCCCGCAAATGTAATCTATAGTGCTAGAAACACACTTGTCCCAGTTATCTGCCACGTGTTCAACCTTGCCCTTACATCTGGAATATTCCCAACGGTGTTCAAAAAGGCTGTTGTGCACCCTATTCACAAGAGTGGAGACAGAGACAGTGTCAATAACTACAGACCCATATCTGTATTATCAATTCTATCTAAGCTCCTCGAAAAAGTAATTAATAAACGTCTGCTGGATTACCTTAACTCACAAAATATACTCGCAAATAACCAATATGGATTCAGGTCAGGCAAAAACACAGAGGATGCCATATTAGAATTAATAGGTTCAGTAGCTCAAAACCTAAACAGCAAGGATAAATCTATCGCTATCTTCCTTGATCTTTCTAAAGCCTTTGACACTGTCTCTGTCCCCCTTCTACTCAAAAAACTGGAAAAGATTGGTATACGAGGCCTACCGCTTAATCTATTTAAGAGTTACCTCAGTGGTCGCTCGCAAATCGTCAGGATAAACAACCACACCAGCAAAGAAGCATTCCTCTCCTATGGAGTACCACAAGGTAGTGTCTTAGGACCTACCCTTTTCTTGGTTTACATAAACGAGCTCTGTAAACTTGATCTAAGAAACTCCAAAGTAATTGCTTACGCTGATGACACTGTTATCCTGGTTCGAGGCAGTGACTGGAACGAAGCTCGGCTTCAGGCAGAGTCAGCCTTGCGAGTGACTATGAGATGGCTGACACAGAATTTGCTCACCCTCAACTTGGATAAAACCAGATTTATCACTTTTAGTCCAAGGAAAGCGTCACAGCCAGCCCCACCCTTCCGTCTGACTGCTCATGCGTGCCATACAACTAGGACTGACATCTGTGGCTGTCCTGAAGTTAAGCGCACGGACTCAATAAAATATCTTGGAGTCTGGGTCGACAGCGGGATGACGTGGAGTGAGCAGATCAAATCACTGGTATCTAGGGTTAGAAAATTAATTTTTGTTTTTAAAAATCTAAGGACCTCCGCCAATTTCTCTACCCTGAGAACTGTGTACTTTGCTCTTGCTCATTCCATTTTAACGTACTGTATTTCGGCTTGGGGTGGTGCTGGTAAATGTCTTCTGCTGCGTTTGGAGAGGGCGCAGAGGGCTGTTCTTAAGGTTATGGCCTTCAAACCCTATCGCTTCCCTACCTGCGAATTGTACACGCTATGGAGGCTACCTACGGTAAGGCACTCTTTTGCGCTAAGTACAATGTTGCGTAAACATTCCAACTTGTCTTTTGACCCAGAGTTTAGAAAACATAAACGCCGAACGGACAGAGTTTGCCCGACACCAGCCGTTAAATTAGAAATTGTCCGCCGCCAGTTCATTTTCTTCAGTCCCGTGCTTTATAATAGAATAAATAAAGTTCTAACAATGTATCCATGTACTCTCCGAGATTGCAAAAGGAAAATTGATCAATGGCTTCATAATCTCACATACGAAGAGTTGGAGAATCTAGTTAAACCCTAAATATCTTTCTTCCTCAGACATGCACATCATATACACGTAGCGAGGAGTGTGCTCGTGGGGAGGTTCCACAAACACACTCTATACTTACACCCCACAGACACGCACTACACTCACATACAACACTCCCGCATGCACAACTTAACTAACACTTAGGTACCTATTTAATTTTTTATTATTTACTACTTTAATTGTTTTTTACTTATAAATTTTACTATTTTATTTGTTTTCTCTGTACTGGAACGCTGTGTCTCCCTCTTGGAGGTGGGCGTTAATAGCTGCGACACAGTTTCGTAACTAATGTGGCTATTTACGTACGCAATCAATTGTAAAATGTGTTTTTGTTCCAATAAAGATTTATTATTATTTATTATTATACATAATAAAAAAAAAAAAAAAAAAAAAAAAAAGTTTGAGATTGATAGTAACCCTAGTTACTCGGAAAGTAGTTAGTACAACAACGTAGAGGAATGTCAACTAAAGTTCAATTGAAGTTCACGACTTAGCCGGAGTTAAGTCAACCGATCCAAACTCCGGATCGAGTTGGACAAACTTTGACATTGTTATGTATGTATTTAATATTGGTATCTATTCTGCCATCTATGAAACTACATATAGCATATTCTGCCTATAAAACGCGAAACTACATGACAAATATTTATTCTGCACATTTGAATTACCTAATAGTAAATTTTTATACAAGGGATGAAAGTGGCCTATTTAAGCACGAATATATGTAGTTCGAGTACCTCAATAGGTATTTCACTCGAGGTAAACACTCTGCTTTTCATTTCGAATATTAGGAAAGTAAATAAAAACCTGATTAGCTAAACCAACAATATTTTATTAAAACATAGAAACACTATTGGTAAGATTAATATTAAAATTAAACGTAAGGGAAAGGTTCTTTCCTGGTATATTAAAATTGGATATTTTTTGTGAAACATGAGTTTCTTGTGTTTCAGTAAATGTTGGAAAAAGCAATATTTTGTAATTTTCTTCAGCTGGAATAGATTTTTTTTTTACTTCGCTCCGTATAGTTTTTGGAATTACTAGGTTGCGGAGAGAATTTCGAGGAATATAGACTTATCGTTTTTTTGGTTTAGGTACTTGATATTTTAGTCTTATTTTCTACTGATTCTTCTTGTTAGTTATTCTACGTTTATATTGGCAACACCAATGGCAAAACACTTTGTGTCTTTAGCCAGTACTCGAATGGCGTAAAGTTCTTTCTGTGTAAAAATTCCAACGATGTTTCGGAAAGATTGTTTCAAATAATATGCATTCGGCCTTCACCTTAATTCGCCACTGCTGTTTCGGCCCTAAATTGACATATTTACGTCGCGTTTCCCATTTATAGCACACTCACCTTTTAGACAAAATTGACAAAATTTTCCGGCATACATTAACTTCGATTTTAAAATGTAGCCATGACGACCGAGCTTGTGCACAAGCTCAGGGTTTGCAAAATTTCTACTATTAGATTACCGCCTTTCATATATTGGTCCACGGCACTGAGAAATGAATCAGGGCAATCCTAGCCTCCACACTGATTAATTTTGTTCCGTGCACCGAGGCTATGGATGTCTGGAGACTCGCTTGCCCGAACTCAAACCTACCCGATAATCCATCTTCCCAGATACTGTGGGACGAGCCGCTCTGCAGAGTAGTACAGAACAATTTACTTAACATGTCTGCTACTGTACTATGCGGAGCGTGCGCGCCTGCTGGCTGTGGGTAAGTGGGAGTTGGGTCTGTGGCTTCATGCACTACCGTCATAGACACTTTGTTCAACGACACTACTTTCCGCCTCGCTGCGTCTCTAAGCCTAGGAGCTTCACGTTGTTCTCCTCATCGCTGTCACTGTGGCGAAGTTGTCAACAGTCTCGGAAACCACGGCGTGTCTTGCAGCTGAAATGCGGGTCGCTTAGCGCAGCTCACGAACATTAACGATATCATCCGGCGAGCTCTGGTCACCGTTGGCGTTTCAGCTGTATTCGAACCCAATTATTGGACGGCATGTCTTTATTTCCATGGAAGATGGGTTGGGCTTTAGTGTGAGATGCAACGTGTGAGGGACTCTTGCTCCATCCCATCTCTCAAATAACGTAAGTAATAACCTTGTTAGTCATTATATTTTCGACCCGTTTGGGGTTGAAACCCTCGGGCCATGGGTTCCGAGTGCTCATGGCTTTTTTAAGGAAATCTTGAAACGGCTGGCTTCCGTGACCCAAGGGCTGGCTTTTACCTTAGCCAGAGGCTAAACATTGCCATACAACGTGGCCGCATACAACCGCCTCTCTTGTGTACATTACCAGTCGACAGCGATCTGGATGAATTTTTCGACGCCATATTTTAGTGAATATTTTTAGTTAAGTTAGGATATAATGTTGTTATTTTTATTAGTAAATTAGGAAAATCATAAAAATAAATGTGAATGTTTGAGAAAAGATACATTTATTTTTTTTAAATAAAACACAAATTCACCTCATAACAAAAATAAAGTGAGCTTTACTTATTTTAAATGTAATATTCGCTATTACGGAGAATTTTTTTTTTTTATTTGAGGTTGGGAAATCATCAAATAACTTCTCTCTTACTGACTATAACCCACCCGTATTCCTTCTTGTTGCCTGCGTTGCGGGGGCCTCGGTGACCCATAAGTACCTTCCCGCGACCCCGGCAGGCATCGGCCCTAGTGGACTTCTACCTATGTGCTGACGACATCTCTTTGAGGCGCGCGTGGAATACAACGCGCCGTCGACCCGGGCCTGGTCCTAACCGGACGGTGAGCTACCCATTGCTCAACGTCCGCAAGCCCATGCCTACGGTGGTATCCGCCCGAGATTCCCGACGCCCTGGGCGTTTTCTGCGGCGGCTAGGGGCGAGAGGGCGCGAAACTTGCCTTTCCCTCAACCGTCCCGCCTCCTCCTTCGCGAGCATTACTGCTTCGCTCAGGAAGGAGGTGATGGCTGCCCATGCCCTCTCGCTCTGTACCATGGCCTGAACCAGGGCCGGACGCGAGAGGTCTCTGCCGCCGATCGCCTCCACGAGGACACGGCGGTGCTCTGCCCAAGCCGGGCAGACCTCCACCGTATGCTCCACCATGTCCTCCGGGCGATCCACACAGTGGTGACACCCGGACGTTTCCTCCCGCCTTATCCGACACAGGAACCTCCCGAAACTGCCGTGTCCGGTGAGGACCTGCGTCAGGCGGTGTTACGGAGAATTTGTGTTTTATTTCTTGGGGATAGGTTTGCATTGCTTACTGAGTTTTATTTGAACTTGTTAAATTCTATTGTTTTATGAGGTTCCAATAACTTTATCTTAATTATACATAATGTAGTGATAATTGTGTGAGGTCTGCCATTTGTAGTGTAAATGTTGAGGCAGTCACGGGGAATCGAACCCAGTGACGCCATAAGGCAGAAAAATCAAACACTTACTTCACCGCATAAACACGTATAATTTACATGTTAAAACACGAAAACCTAAATTAAAAAAAGTGATAAAAATATAATTAAGGTAACTAAAGTTAAGGTAATATTTTATTTTTTTATTTAACCAATAAAAAAGGGTTGTGGGCCGAAGGTTCATCCTTCGGCCCATCAATGGATGGAATTTTGGAACGATGCTAAAGCTCCGGGAGGTATTTGATGAATTGCAATTGCTCGTTTAGTCCGCATCGCTAATTACGTAGGGTATGTGTAAAACGAGAAGTGATGGATCATTCCAAAGTGTAGTAGGTACCTATGGAGAAGAACGGGCAAGAAACGCCATGGACACTTTTTAAATTATAGTGTTATATAATGATTAGTACCCTGTCCTCAAAACGGTGAAGGAAAACATCGTGTGGAAACCGGCATGATCTTAGAACCAAAAAATCGAAGACATGTGACATCTACCAACCCGCACTGGGCCCGCGTGGTGGATTACGGCCCACTCCTTCTCACAGAGAGGAGGCCTGTGTCCCAGCAGTGGGAACATTATAGGCTGATTATGTGTAATGATTAGCATCCATAGTACAGTAAAGTAAACAAAAAAGAAAAACAATTTAAAAATAAAATCATTAAAAATAAGCCGAGGCAGTCCCAACCGACGGCGCCTGTTCACGAACATGACGCATGGCTCTACCATTTTGAAGGGCTTCATATTTCTAACTCACAGACTCCTTGACAATTCAAAAGTGCCTGTTAATGGTTTCATTTAAATAAATGCTTTGAGTTTGAGTTTGGAGACGAACTTGGGTTTACCCGATCAAGTCTAAAATGCTTAAGAATAGATCTAATAATACGTTATTCGATATATTGGTAACTACGAAAAGAATAATTTCGATGAAATTAGAAATGCTGTAAAGGAAACCAGTTCGGAGGAAGCTGCACCATGAACCAAGGCTGGCGAAGGGCGACACATCGAGTAGCTATCTGGTCCCACGGAAGTAGACCACTTGTACTGCCTTGAAGAATTGAAGAAGCCACCAGGTGGTACTCCTTCAAATTATTTCAAATTATTTATTTATTTTCAAAACCTTGGATAGTACAGCCGAAATTACATTCGTAAGTTTTTATCTATCCAGCGGGGCCCTTTTTATCCTTTTTATTTACAAGTGAAAACCGCACGCCAAATTAAAACATTATCAATGTACTTACAGGGATTAATGCGTTTTTTAGATGCGATATGTACATAATTGTATTTTTGAATTTTTTTATATTTTTTATTTATATATACATATGTCGGAAGTACTTTAGTCACTCGTTTGACTGATCGGGACGCCAGCGCCACCAAGCGGCGCTCGACAGAGTCTACAACATAACGCTTGACCGGAGTTAAGTTCAGTATTGTCGGAGGCGGTTAAGGAGTCAACACGGTTAAAAACTGTCGCGCGTTCCGTATAGTTGTGTCGTGTACCTACAGTGTGTGAATAGCCAGTGTGATTATTTGATCGTAAATTATAATTTGATTTAAACTGCAAACGGTTTTTCTATTGTGCAATAACCAACACTTCCCATTGTACGCCCACAGTAGTTAAAATATGGCTGATGATAACGAGAGAGACCTACGTTCTCCGTCATCAGAAGTGGGATTAAGTATTGGTTCAGGCGCAAAATGTAAACTCTGAAAGTGACCGTTGAAGTGCCATGTTTGAACAACAAAATGCAAACATGCGAACGCTGATTGAAGTCCTGCAAGTGCCTGAAACCAACAATCGTGTGTATCTCCCCGAGTTCGACCCAGACAAGGTAGATACGGATGCGCGATCATGGTGCGCGATAGCTGATTTGTTTGGCTAAAAATTCACTGCAAGGAGACCCTTGTTGCCTATGCAAATCGCCTGATGACGTCAGTCATAGGAGCACAGAAGCAAGCCGATTGACTGCAAAGGAAGAGCTACGACGTCTTCGGTATCGAGCCAAGCAGCCCCGCAGCCGTCTGCGAAGCCTTTCGTGTACTTCAAGTGTGGGAAACCAGGACATATCGCGCCCCGGTGCACGAATAATGGCAGCCAAGCTGATGGTGGAGCATGTGTTGTAAGCAGTGAACGGCGAGTGGATGTTTGCGTCGTATAATCAAACTCAGGCACGATAGAACACAACGGTAAGCTGTATTGTTTTGTTTACGATTCTGATGCTGAATGCTCGTTAGTAAAGGAAAGTTGTGCAGCCAAACTAAGTGGCAAACGAGTTAATAACGTTGTTGCGTTAACTGGTATTGGTAAAATACGTGTATTCAGCACAGAACAAATCTTATGTAGCGTAACGATTAGCGAACACCAGTTTGAGATTTTGTTACATGTGCTTCCCATTACTTACCTTCAAAGTAATCTTATGATAGGACAAAGGCAGCTGTAACAAAATTTTCGGTTGGCGATTTCGTGTTATTTGAAAACAAAGAACGAAATCAGGCTAAGAGATCGGAAGTTCAGAGGTCCGTTTAGGGTAGCCAATGTTTTGGATGGTGATCGCTATACGTTAAAGTTTTAAATTACAATTACGTACTTACAAATACGTTTATGATAGTTTAAGAAAGATGCCAGTAGGTCATGTACCAGTCGAAGTAGATACTGATCACAATGGTGATGAGCAAGCTTAAGTTATGAGAAACACGCGAGTAGGGTTCTCTATCGGCCGTAGTAAAGTCGACCGTACCAGTAGTCAATACGTAGTCGTAGCCCGGTAGAAATCGGTGTCTCTTGAGGAAACTCAAGTAGTCCGTGGGTGCGCGGTGCGCGTTTGGCTCCGGCGGAGGTCGGGGTCTGGAGAAACTGTAGTGTGTAGTCAGTGGATTATGCACACGGGCGATCCACCTGATGGATATGCGTACAGATTGATCCATGCGCTGGGTGTGTGACAGCAATGCGATTGCCGGTCGGCTGGAGAGCCGTGGCGTTAGAGGTCTTACTCGAGGGTTTCTGTAAGCTTGGCAATTTTTGTTGCAGTAGAGTTTTAAATGTTGGTTGATGGTACATGGCATAGGGTAGTGATTGTTGTATTGTCCCAATTTTACTATGTTTGATTTTAAATAGTACGAGTTGGTTAAAACAAAACAGTAGTTTTAATTTTTTTTTTAAATAATACACTACAAAATATACAATGGGCGGCCTTATCGCTTAATGCGATCTAATAATAATAAACTTATTGCAGAAAATTTTACTTTTTTTTTGGATGGGAAATTATTAAATAACTTCTCCCGCTCTGGGCGGAGCGTGAGGGTGCGTCAGACTCTTACCGACTAAAACCGGTTCCTTACCCGTGGTTCCTCCCATAGTCCCTCGAAGGTACCACGGGTATTTTTATTACCCGTGGTCCCTCCAAAAATACAATGCTGCCGAATTAAAATTCTACCAAAATCAAGTCATCATAATCAGCCTATAATGTTCCCACTGCTGGGACACAGACCTCCTCTCTGCGAGAGGGAGTGGGCCGTAATCCACTACGCGGGCACAGTGCGGGTTGGTAGATGTCACATGTCTTCAAATTTTTGGTTCTAGGACATGCCGGTTTCCTCACGAAGTTTTCCTTCACCGTTTTGAGAGCAGTGGTGATGAAATAATTTACACAAAGTAAAGCGCGTGTCCGGGTTCGAACCTACGACCTACAACTCGTAAGTCGCGGCCGTTACCACTGGGCCACCACTGCTCAAGTCAAGTCATAATACAGTCAAATGCATTATTCATAATTAAAAAAACACAGGATGAAAAAATCACGAATATATTTGTAACATAGACAACAAGTTGTTTTTTTTTTATAATAATAATCTTTATTTATCCAAAAAACATACAGAGTTTGAAATACAGTTTGATATTTGGTTTAGAAGTTCTTTTGTACTGTTTATGTTGCAAAATCTGTACTAGAATAATACTTTACCTACCTCTTAAGCTAGGGTATACCTGTATTTTAAGAGGTAGTTTACGGTCCATAATTAACAAAAACTTATCTGTGTGGACTGTGTCATTCTACTGTATGGTAAACGAGAGTGGGAATGTATGTTGTGTGTTTATGTGTGTGCGTATGTGCGTGAGTGGTGTGTGTGTAGGTGTGAGTGTAGGTGTGGGTGTAGGTGTGTATGTGTGTGAGTGTATTATACAAGATAGGTGAGTAAAGACTCCGTATATGAGTAATCCTTAAGGAGCAGCCACTCTGTTACTTTAGATTTTAGTGCATGTGAGTTTATATTTATAATATTGAGATGTTTGTTAATGTTTTTATAGATATGAGTACTTAGTATAAAATATTGATGTTTGGCAAAGGAGGTCTTGTGTTGGATATTTGGTGGAAGGTACGTGCGTTTGTTTGTGATAGGAGGAGGAAGGCCTGAGTGCTTTCTAAGGGTGGATTTAAGCACACAAAGCTGACGAACCGTAAGTACTTTACAGTCAGAGAACATTTCAATTGTTGGATAATAAATGTTGTTGATTAATTGTACAATAATATGTTGAATTGCGTCGTCAGTTAATATAATCTGTTCTGATCGATTTGCAGTTGTATTTTTTTTTATCTGATTACTCCTGTCGATTCTTTTTATTATATTTAACAGCCGCATTATGTTAATCGTATTTTTATTGATTCCTTTGTTAATCTTTGAGTGAAAACCTTTTGCTCTAAAAACACTTATCATGTTAATATATTTGGGTCCCAACCAACTTTTTTTTAATGTGATTCTGCAAGCGTTCTCCGGCAGTCATTTCTCCTATGAGATTTGGATGATGGATTTCGGACTAATCACGGACAGGCCGTTTCGTTTTTGAGATATTCATCGAAAGAACGTTTCATAACGTTTTTCATAAAATGGCAAAACAGCAAGAATACGCAGTCTTTTTCAGAAAATGTGTTCATGGCGTACTTTAAAGAATTATCTTCTAAGTACAAACCTAGCTCTTTGTGGTGTTTATACTCAATGTTAAAAAGTACAGTCCGAACAAAGAATGGAGTGGACTTAAAAACATACTCTAATTTGTCAGCTTATCTAAAGAGACTATCCGATGAATTTAGAAGCAAGAAATCAAAGGTTTTATCGTCTGACGATATTGAAAAATGTATAAAAGATGCTCCAGATAACCAATATCTGGCTACTAAGGTTAGTTAAATTAATTTTAAATATCTACGCGACTTCAGTCTGTGTTGTGTGTTGAACTTAATTATTGTTTCATTTTTTTTTAGGTTGCTTTAATATTTGGTGTAACTGGTGCCTGTAGGATACAAGAATTAACAAATATAACCGTAAAAACCATAGAGAACCATGGCCAGATGCTTTTAGTGAAGATACCTATTACGAAAAATAAAATACCGAGGTCATTCACCATACACGGTCCATTCTATGAAATTGTTAAGAAGTATGAAAATTGTCGGTCACCAAAAGCAAAAACTGACCGTTTCTTTCTAAATTATCAGAATGGTGAATGTACCTGTCAGCCTATAGGTATAAACAAATTTGGATCTATGCCTAAAGAAATCGCTAAGTTTTTAGGTTTAGCAGATGCTGAGAGCTACACTGGACATAGTTTCAGAAGAACATCTGCTACATTGCTAGCTAATTCAGGGGCTGATATAATGACTTTGAAGCGTCATGGTGGGTGGCGATCTAGCAATGTAGCAGAATCATACGTAGAAGATTCCATACAAAACAAGAAGGAAATTTGTGCAAAAATCACAAAAAGAATTAAACTTGATTCTGAGGCGCTTCCTACTGACGAAACACCAAGTACATCCAATAATTGGATTTCACCTACCTACACGAATAATGAGCCATCTCAAATTGCAATAGAACATGAAAATATTTCAATAAATTATCTATCTGATGAGACCGCTATGCCATCAAAAACAGTTAATTATAATTTTACTAACTGCACATTTACTAATTGTTTCTCTAAATAAACTTTTTACCTACTAAATAAAATGAGTTTTTTTTGTTATTTTCTTCACAAGTGTGTTAAAAAACGTCGGATACACGTGTGTATTGATGATTACAGTCCTCGGCTCTCTTAAGACCCTCGCCTATGGCTCGGGTCTCAATGGCGCCTCAGCGGTAATCACCAATGTTACACACTAGCACCATAATGTACTATTAATGGCACCGCACAAATAATGTTGCAGAAGCATTTCACTCAAAGATTAACAAAGGAATCAATAAAAATACTATTAACTTATTGCGGCTGTTAAATATAATAAAAAGAATCGACAGGAGTAATCAGATAAAAAAAATACAACTGCAAAACGATCAAAACAGATTATATTGACTGACGACGCAATTCGACATATTATTGTACAATTAATCAACAACAACTTGTTGTTTTTGTTACAAAATATATATTCGTGATTTTTTCATCCTGTGATTTTTTAATTATGAATGCATTTGTGACAATCCGCGGCTAAAGGTACCATATGGACGTTTATAGTTTCGAAGATATTGAATGTTTTGTAAATTTTGCAAGAAATATAGATTTTTTTTTATTGCTTTGTTCGAGGTGACTGAACTTAAAATGTCTGTTTCTCGAAATTGCACAATTTCGAATATAATTTTAAAAAAATTATATCTCCGTAACAAAACATCGTAGGAGGTTGATCTTTTTTGATATCTACAGCGTATTAATCGCAGATTACTAGCGTATGCATAACTCCATATCGACCATAAGGTACCTTCAGCCGCGGATTGTCACATTTGACTGTATTATGACTTGACTTTGGTAGAATTTTAATACGGCAGCATTGTATTTTTGGAGGGACGGTGCCTTCCAGGGACTACGGGGAGGGACTACCATTTTAATTCGGCAGCATTGTATTTCTCGGCGGGACCACGGGTAAAAAATATACCCGTGGTACCTCCCAGGGAACACGGGAGGGACCACGGGTAAGGAAGGACCACGAGTAAAAACTCAAAATTATTTAACATAAACACATGAAATTTGGTTTATTCATTAAAATCCATTAGTTTAACTAGAACCCCAAATTTGATAAATACAGCTCAAACTAGTACGGTTATTGAGTTATTAAGATTAGTCCTTGAGAAGGTGGGTGAGGTGGTGCGCCTCGAGGACCTCGGCGCTGCCGGGGCCCTAAAATGAAAATTACGGCGACTGGAGCCCGAATGGTGCAGGTCCCCGGTGCGGCTAGCGGCCCGGCCGCTGACGCCCTGGCCGAAAGGCCTAAATGCGGATGAGGTCCGAGTGTCCAGGCCCACCAAGTGCGCTAGCATGCGCATCATGGGCCTGGACGACTCCGCGACTGAAGAGAAGGTGGTCGCCGCGGTGGTTAGGACCGGGGGGTGCTCTGCCGAGCAGGTGAAGGCAGGCACCATCCGTCCTGACTCCACGGGGCTGCAAACCGTAATGGTAAGCTGCCCCGTGTCGGCGTTCAGAAAAATCGCCGGGGAGGGCCAACGGCTCTTGGTGGGCTGGGTTTCCGCGCAGGTAAAACTGCTGGAACCCAGACCTCTGAGGTGCTTCCGCTGCCAGGTGGGCAACCACGTGCAGGTGAATTGCACCTCGGAGGTGGACCGCAGCGCACTTTGCTACCGCTGTGGTCTGCCCGGGCACAAGGCTGGCTCATGCAATGCCACGCCGCACTGTGCCGTATGTGCGGCGGCTGGCAAGCCAGCCGAGCACCGGATGGGGGGAAGGGCCTGCGCCCCACCCGCCAAAGCCAGGGCCAGAGGCAAGCCCACCGCCACCGCCGTCACCACCGCAGCCGCCACCACTGCCACCGCTGCTGCCGCCTCCGCCACCGCCGTCGTCGCCGTCGCCACCGTAGCCGCTGCGGCAGGCCCCTCTCAGGGGGCTGGGAAGGAGGCTCAAGAGGGGGCTGACAAGGAGTGCCAATAATGGCCCCATTACTCCAGTCGAACATCAACCACTGCGCCACCGCTCAGGATCTGTTGCTCCAGAGCATGGCGCAGTGGTCGATTAACATCGCCGTGGTCGCTGAGCCGTACTTTGTCCTGCCCAGGGATGACTGGGTGGAGGACCTGAGCGGCTCAGTGACCCTAATTTCGTCAGCCGCCGCCGGTACCCCGTCCCTCGAGGCCGTCGAGAGAGGACGGGGCTGCGTAGCAGCACGATTCGGGGAGATTGTCGTGGTAGGGGTCTACTTCTCTCCGAACCGAACTCTTGCCGAGTTCCACAACTCCCTTGCGGAGTTGAGAGACGTCTTCGTCGGGTTTGGTTCCCTCCCCGTGTTCGTCCTCGGGGACTTCAATGCCAAGAATTTAGCTTGGGGTTCCCGGTTGACGGACACGCGGGGCAGGATGGTGGAGGACTGGGCTCTGGAGACAGGCCTGGTCGTCCTAAACCGGGGTTCTGTCCCCACGTGTGTGCGGATGCGGGGTGAATCAGTGGTGGAAATCTCGTTCGCCAGCCCCGCTCTGTCGCCGCGTGTAGTTGACTGGCGCGTCATGGAAGGGGTGGAGACCTATTCCGATCACCGGTATATCCGGTTCGACGTCTCCGCCCAGACCTCGGACGCGCCGGTCCGACGTCGTCAGGGCAAAACTAATGGGCAGATACACAGTATCCCTAGTCGACCTTAGCTTAACAACAAAAATGTTGGTGTCAAAAAATATTAACTTCTCACTATGGTGACTAACTAAGAAATGCATGTAATTATTTAACATGTAGTTGTTTTGCCTGTTCGACAAGTGCTCAAAGTATGGGAAAGTACACAAAACCTATCAGTTATATCATCTTTTTTTAACATTAAAACTATTACCTATAAATACAGTAATAATGGCATTAGAATCATATTAATTCCTAGTTATTGAATACATTATTTGTTAGTAGGATGTCTGAGGCATACAATAGTTTTGAGAAGAATGACTCAGGTGGTTGCTAAGTAATTTTCCTAACCCTTTTCCAAAACTACCAGAAAATATAATGGAGGGTTTGTAACTACAAACCCTACTACTACAAGTGAGAGAACAAGCTTCTGTCTGAACTACTTGCAATGGACCTTGTTCAATATCTGGTGTATCTTGATTGGCAATAGAGACCTAAGCTCTTCTTGACTGGTACGAGTCTTCCGTTGCCTCTGGTTGGAGAGTGCCAAGATTAGATTCCCTTTGCATTGAAGATTGAGTGCTGCTGAGAGTCAGCGGATCCACTTTGTCTGCATTACAGTTGCACTTGTCCACTAACTCATTTGCAGCAAGGATGTGCTCCTGAATTTGTTTTTCAGACCTCACATACTTAGTATAGAGTGAATGTATTGACGCTTCAAGTACCTGAATGTCAGACTGCAAGCGTTGAGTGTCACTCTCTTAAATGTTCTTACTGTCTTCTAATTTAATTTGATAGTTATTTAATTTATTTATAAGAAATCTCGTTCTTTCCTTAGTTTAATATTGTTGGAACTGTGTTTTTGTTGTTTCCTAAATTTATTGCATTTATTTATGATTTTATTTAGTTTTGCATATTTTATTATTTTATTTTAACTTACTTCATAACTACTTTTATTTATTGTTTTGAAATAGAATCTTCAATTAGGTCTATTGTTATTAAGGAATGAGGGTTGCAATTAGTTTGAAATAATTAATTATACAAGTTATTAGTTTCCTTAGCTTGAGTACATTCATTTGTTTCTGTAACTTAGAAATTTGTACATTTGCATGAATTAATTCATCTTCTAAATCCCTAACATTACACAAAGCCCCCTCATATAAGTTACTGCAGTTGTTTAAACCATCCGTGACCACCCGCAGTTTGTCCCGTTAATCGACACCATCTAGGAATACCTAGATGGTGTCGATTAACGGGACAAATAGTTCAACAATAGTTGATGTAGGCCTACTAGCTCCTGTTTTAAGCTTGTGATAAAAGCGACTTTTCATCATGGAACCTATTCTGCTATTATAATTTCGAAAGGCGCTTGGTGTTAATAAAAATCGATTGCTTGGAAAATATTTCAAATCGTAAAAATGCACTGTTTTCTAATTTATTCCTGTGTATGCACACAATTACCCAGCTGGACACCAAAATTTCAACTTTCTAGGTCGTCTGGAAGTGGGTTAAGTTAGGTTTTCATCTATTATGTCAGTCAGTGATAAAAATGCCGCTTTTTAAACGTAAATATCTTAATAACTCAATAAGCGTACTAGTTTGAGCTGTATTTATAAAATTTGGGGTTCTAGTTAAACTAATGGATTTTAATGAATAAACCAAATTTCATGTGTTTATGTTAAATAGATTTTGAGTTTTTAATGGGTCAAAAGTGGTTCCAAATGGTTTAATGGGTCAAAAGTGGTTCCAAATGGTTTACACAAACCATTTGGAACCACTTTTGACCCATTAAAAACTCAAAATCTATTTAACATAAACACATGAAATTTGGTTTATTCATTAAAATCCATTAGTTTAACTAGAACCCCAAATTTTATAAATACAGCTCAAACTAGTACGCGTACACACGGCTGCTGCGTCGCCAGTTCCTTTTTCTTAGCTTGAACTTGGCTTGACACGCTACCGCGTATCTAGATTATTTCTATAAAATATTAATTACTACCGCCCAGCGGCCCACTGCCTCGTTCGTCTAGTGGTCGTAAGCCCTACTGCTGAGCATGAGGTCCTGGTTCGATTTCCAGGTCGACCAAAGTGATATTGAGTTTTTCCATCTGGAATTTCTAAATAGCAGCCCAGTGTCAGGAGTTTTGCCCGGTTGCTAGCAATTGGCTCGCCCCATATGACATGGGAGTTAAACATAACTGGCGAAAAGTGGGTACACCTCTGCCTAACCCTTCGGGATTACAGGCGTCATGTTACGTTATGTATAAAATGACAAGTGTTCAAAAACCGAACGCCAGCTTGGGCCAATATGTACGGGCCACGGCCATTACACATCCACGGAATACGTAACGACGTTCATTCATGAGCACAGGATGAGGCAACTGTTTGTAGGTAATGAGATGCATAAACTCGTATCAAATAAAATAGCCTTGCTCGCGGTTCCGTCCGCTTTGCATAATTCTCCTATTAAATCATGGGAGTCATTACTTCCATCAGTTTTAAGGAAGAGTGACTAATTTTATAATTAAAACCATTATTTAAACGGTCGTTTACGATTACCTACGCTTTTTTAGGAAAAGATCGTGTGCCATTTTGATCTATATAAGCAACATTTACGGCTACCAAACACTCATATAACAGGTTAATAGTATTCACTATATTTTGCACATAAGGTACAAACCATAGATATAAGAAAAAGATTTTATATATTTCTATGGTACAAACCAACTTATTATAAGGTATTTTCGTGTCTGTCCGTGTGACCGTGTTGTCTTCTAAAGTACGCAACGGATTTTTATAATAATAATAAATCTTTATTTTCAGACCAGAGATCCATAATACACGAAAACACTTACTAACTAAACTAAAAACTAAAACACACTTAAATAAACTTATTACTTCACTTGAATAACGGTTTGTGAGCCGCCATCCAGTGACTTATTATTTGGCTATCCACCCTGCTGGCTGCAGTAGCCACGAGGCTGTTGGGGCTGTCGCGCACCCGACGCATCAGTGATGCGATTCGCAGGCGCAGCAGCGAGCCGAAATTCGGAACGCGTGCGGCCGCGAACATCCCCGGCAGCAGTTTATGCAGTTCTCACCGTCTTTAGAGAATTAATTCCGGAACGTTTATGTGTTTAATACATTCATATTAAAACAACATTTATTAAAAAGAAATCTCGATATATTGTCAACAAGTCGTACAAACCGCGCTAAGCAGGGTCGGGTCGCTAGTAAATAATAATATAATCTTACCTTCCATACACTGAAAATGGATGTTCTCTCTTGGTCACACTTCCTGAAAGTGGTCGTTCGAATCAACCACAATCTAAAACTTAACTAACACTACGTCTTGCTCTTCCTTCACTGATCACCGTAACCATACCGGCCTCTCCCAATTTATCCGACAACTCTGCAGTCTACACATTATCCGATTTGTCGTGAAGTTTGCACCGAGCTTAAGGCGAAGCCTCAAGACCACCATTAAAAGGTTTTCAGTGTTGTCTACTGCCTGGCTGATTGAATTTGAATAAGGAACTTGGAAACGTAACTACCGGTAAGCGGAACCAATATGGCGGAACTACGAGACTTCATAGCAAATAGTACATACTAATTCCATGCTTTATAGAATAGTGACAGGTGAGTGACAGACAAGTCTTGTTTTTTTTTATGGCCTGGTTGCTGGGATCTTTTAGCCAAAACAAGTCTTATAACTATGTATTAATCACAGAAGAAATAGCTAGTGGGTATTGCGCCATAATAACCACAAGAGTTTACAGCGTTAACATGGGGTGGAGCGTCGTTTAGCCGAACAAAGAAATTAATTAAATAATGGAACAACATTTTTGATTGGGTAATTTTCCTGACAAAGTTTAATTATAAAAATAATTCAACCAATTTAGAACTAATTGAAATTAATTTACAATCATTCATGGCGTTGTTTTCAGTATGGTACCTTGATGAAAGTTATTTCACCCTTTCATCTCGGAAACAGTGCCTTTGATACGTAAGCACATCCTATAAGAAATACTGTTTTTTTTTTTTGCATAACCCATTTTTCAGTCTGTTTTTTGTCAGTTCCTTATTCACAGTATCCATAATATTATAAATGCGAAAGGAGCTCCGTCTATCTGTCTGATACCTTTTCACGCCTAAACCACTGAACCGATCGTTATGCAATTCGACGAAGCCCGGGACAACAGTAGTTATCATCGGCCTAGCCTTTTCCCAACTATGTTGGGGTCGGCTTCCAATCTTACCGGATACAGCTGAATACCAGTATTTTACATGGAGCGACTACCTATCTGACCTCCACAACCCAGCTACTGGGTAACACGATACCCCTTGGTAAGACTGGTTGTCAGACTTTCAAGCTTCTGAAGACCCGTAACGAGTGTCAAAGATCTACAAATAACAACCGGGACCAACGGCTTAAGGGAGTCTTGGTACGTAAAGATGGTCACCCATCCACGGACCAACCGCGGCAAACGTAGCTTAACCTGATCGATCGACCCGTGCGGCTGTTATTACTTAGCCACAAGCCCCTCCAACCAACAGTAGTCCATACTAATATTATTATAAATGCGAATATTCTAAAATTATTAAAATTGAAAGGTTGGAATGTCAAAGTTGCCAAAGTAAAGACATGTGGTAAGAACGGTGAAACTGAAAGTGCGACCCAAATGGAGAAAAAAAGCGGCCACGTGCGAGTCGGACTCGGACACGCAGGGTTCCGTACCACGGTACAATATTAATAATAAATATAATGCTTACAAAATTTTTGTATCGAGCTATATGTTACAAACGTTTTTAAATGAGTTAATGTGGCCGAAAGGGATTGATTTTCGTCGGTTTGTACATTATAAGTACCGGACTACGGACAAACACCCAGACACGATAATTAATGAAAATACAGTTAATGGATGACACACAGTAAAATTATTACATTCAACTGTAAAGGCCTTAAGCGGTCGATGGATTGTGTGAGGACTTTTATCTCTGGTTGTTCTCGTCTGGCTAACGGTGAGTACTTGCACAGACATAACCAAGTGGCTAGGATTATTCACCAGCAACTTGCTTTGAAATATAAACTTGTGAACTCTGAGGTACCCGACCCAGTTCTCGAAAATGACCATGTCACGTTGTACTGGGATCGGTCTATCATTACTGACAGGACTATTGTCGCCAATAAGCCTGATATAGTGGTGATAAATCGATTAGCGCGCCGCGCAATGATAGTCGATGTTACCATTCCACATGACGAAAACCTCGTGAAAGCTGAGAAAGAGAAGCAAATAAAATATCTCGACTGAGCACACGAGGTTGTTGACATGTGGAATGTTAACTCGGCTGTCATTGTGCCGATTGTCGTTACGGCCAATAGCCTGATGGCTGAAAGCCTCAACCATCATCTCTCGAGGCTCTCGTTAGGCGGCTGGATCGAGGACCTGATTCAGAAGGCAGTACTCCTCGATACGGCTCGCATTGTGAGGAGGTTCCTGTCTCTGGAGCCCTAACCACCGGTAGCTTGGACCATGCTCCCGACACCGGCGGACCACTATTTTTTATATTTTTAAATGTTTTTTTATACCTTTTTCAAGAAATATTTAAAAATATATATTATATGTAAAAAAATAAATAAACGAAATAATAATAATATTTAACACTACATATTTATTATTTGATGTTTTAACGGCCATAGTAGTACACACTCTCTGAAAATTTAAAGTGTCTACCTGTTACGGTTTAAAAGATACCTACAGCCCCGTGATAGACGGACGAACGGACGGACACCGGTGCCTTAGTAGTAGGATCCCGTTGGCACCTTTTGGGTACAGAACACTACATCTCAATTTACAATAACATCTTTAACTTTGCTTTACGATGCATTCGCATTTCGCTAAAAGCAAAACTGATGAGATGCGCTGATGTGATGTTTTATGTATCTGGGTGATCCCAGATACATAAAACATAGCTTACACATAAATTGCTCTCCCATACATAAATGCATGTGATCAATCATTCTCATGATAATGAAGTTAGAGTAATATCTACATAGTACAGCTTCATATTGGCAACTTGTTCGCAAACACAACTTTCCACTTTCACTTTTCCCGGTTGAATTGACTGAGGAAATTGACCTGAATCTTGTTACTTCTACCCACTTTTTAATATTTATTATATATTTATTTACATAATAAGTAAGCTAACAGTCCTAAAATAAATATGCACAGGTATATAAAAAAGAATTCTTGAATATCTCAGTAGCAGCCCGGAGTCTGGATTTGTGCCCGGTTGATGGCAATAGGCTGGCCCCCAATTACATGGGACTTAAGCATAACTGGCGAAATATGGGTGTACTACAGGTACACCTCTGCCCAACCCTTTAGGGAAACAAGGTGTGATGTTTATATAAAAAGGACGAGAAAGAACATAGGCTGCAAAAAGTTCGCCCGCATCAAATCAACAGGGAAAGTGCCCAAAAGGCTGGCAGCATTGCCACGTTGTAGGGTTAAGAGCCGGCCAACCGCTTGGCGATGTCTCGAAAAACTAAGTGGCTATCGGACCCCATGGCCCTAGTGTTTCAACCCCAAACAGCTCGAACATTTATAACGCCCAATCAGGCTGAAATATTTGCGCCGTTTGAGGTTTTCTGCACATGGAGCAACCGACCCAACCGCCGCGCTTCAGTTGACCATAGTTTGGATCATATTCATTTTAACTTCTTAGGAGAGAAAAACCTTGATTGAATAAGAATAGCTCTCGCTATGTTGAAAAGACACACAGGCATAACCCATAAGACAATCCCATTACCCAATATCCTTATATGTAGAGCTGTAAAAGTAGATCTCTAATTGAAAAAACCGGCCAAGTGCGTCTCGGACCACGCACAGTGAAGGGTTCCGTAGTTCGGAAGTTGGTAAGAATTTATCCCAAAAACCAACTTAACATTGTAGTCGAGAAAAAAAAATATATATCATCCCCACATTACGTGCAAGGGTACCTCCCTAAAGATTTTTTTTTTAGATTTTATTTTAGCACATTGTAGGCGTAATTAATATGTATACTTATGCCAAATTACAGCTTTCTAGTACTAAGCGTCTCTGAGCTACAGTGGGGACAAACACACAGACAGACGGACATGGCGAAACTATAAGGGTACCTTGTTTACTACGACAACTTTCGAATGTACGTGAAAATAAACGCGCTACTATCTCCTAATGCTTGTTGTCTAATTAGCGGACACACTTCACTTTGCACATTGTTTCTACGTCTAGCCTAGGTACCCACCTGTATAGTTATATATGATAAGTCTCAAGAAAGAAGCCAACTTGTAAAGAATGTGCATATAATCGCGTTACTGCTATTGTACAGTCAGCCTCAAAAATATATATACATCGCCAATAATTAGCTAGACAGAGTTGCATTGTGTTCCCACCGCTGGGACACAGGCCTCCTCTCGGTGAAAGGGAGTGGGCCGTAATCCACCACGCGGGCTCAGTGCGGGTTGGTGCTAGACAGAGTGAAGTCCATTAAATATCTAGGAGTGATCGTTGACGACAATCTTAAATAGCCACAATATATCCCGGGGATCGCCAAAAAAAATCCGCAAGTTGATCTATATTTTTAAAACCCTGAAAGATGTTGCTTGTCTAAAACTTCTGTTGCAAACCTATAAAGCCTTATGCCATTGTGTCTTGGGATACACTCTTTGCGCTTAGCGTGGGACAGGCAAGACCCACATGATCGAGCAGGAGCGGGCAAAGCGTGAGATGCTAAAAGTCCTTCTTTCACTTAGATACCGGACGCCCAAGATCAAAAAAATCTAAGTACTTAGCGTCCGCAAGGTTTTTGTTTACGAATGAAGATACCACCGATATGCCAATCCCGAGTCAGGAGATCTCATCCAAAAGGATTGACAGGTGTTCAGTTGAAGGTACCAAGAGCGTCAACGCCACCAAACACTACCACTAAGTTACCCCACGACTTTACAACAAAATCGGCCAAGAAAAGGAGATCAAACAACTTAAAAATCGAAACAACTACCAATTCCAAAAAAACTATAATTCACTGGCTACAACATTTCGACTATGAGGAAACAGAAAATATATTCAGCAGTGTTACATGATACCCAGTCACATTCACACACCTCACTCACACACCCTCACTCTCCACACAACGCAGTGATACTTTAAACTCTTTTATTATTATTCTTTTACTTTTCTTCGGGTATATTAAATTTGTAAACCTACCTTTTAATGCATGCCATTACTATAACGTATCTTATTTTTATCTATCGCATTTCTATAACATATTCCCTGTTAATTGAGATACAAGAACTCTTATTAAAAGGGCCAGGGCTACACAGAGATTTGTGTCTGGAAGTGAAAATAAATAAATAATTATTATAATTCACTTCATTGTCTAAAATCTGTGTTCGATAACATTATATCAATACTAGATGCGCCTCTCGGTTTCACCCGCATAAGTTTTGACCACGTGAGTATATCGGGATAAAAAGTATTCTATGTGTTATTCCTGGTTATAAACTATCTGTCTGCCAAATTTCATCCAAATTCGTTCAGTACTTTTTGCGTGAAAGAGTAACAAACATCCATCCATCCATCCATCCATCCATCCATCCTTACAAACTTTCGCATTTATAATATTAGTAGGATGTAGCTAGAATGAAGTACCCAATGTTTTGTTGCTACACATTGATACAATATAATGGAACAATGATTAAAGACAATTAAATGAATTCTTGTGGATGTACTAATACATCTTTTTGAGGCTGACTGTACTAGCCAGTACTGAGTGTACCTTATGTATTGCAAGCCTAAGAGGATTTGTGAAGCAAAGTATCACAAGCAAACAACTTACTTGGTGATAATAAGACAAAGTATCTACTTAGCTATTTCGCAAATCTACCTTCAGAACATAATAGGTATATGAAGCAGCAGTTGCAGTGAAATAGATGTTCTGCAGGGAACTTCTCCCTGCTATGATCTTCGGAAAGTTCATCAATTAAAGCCGTTCTGCTAGAGTTGCAGACTATTGAGTTAAAACGTACATTTACAACAAGACACAAGTTTTATCGCATTTAGTACGAGGGACTCCAGAAAAATCCTGACGCTTGTAACTGTTAGTTATTAAAAGTTTCTACCTTTTTTTTATTCACTTGGGTTAACTCACAAATAACTAAATAAATACATAGTGGTTAATCAGCGCTTGACGTAAATTGACGTAATTTTATTAGGCATGTTTTTAATCACGTCTAAACTTGTATCGAGTAGTGACAGGCGCTGATTAATTTGACAGGACTAAACTAAAATTTATCTTCTGTCCTCGTCTTAATGAAATAGAAATAAAAAGAAGCACTGAACTTAAATTTAGTTTAGTTTGTGAACAAGGGAATCGGCACCAGTACCTATCTAAGTCGGGAGGCCGCTACGGATATTTTTCTTAGGGTCATCATCACATTTTCCTAGCATGGCAAACACGGGAATTTTTGGAATGGCTAACTTTGGCCTGGTTTAGGCTGTATCTAAATATGGCCAGTAAAATATGGAGCGAATACACGATTAAATAAATCAGTGGCAGAGAAAGGTGTGTGATGTGGGTTGCAGTGTCCGGGTTGGCCATATGGCCCTTATAGGGTAAGGACGCATGAAAATATGGGTCTCATGCAAGCGCCTTGGCCAAACCCCACTTTTAGTTTTGATCTAGATCCTGCGGGCTCATTGCGTAACATACATACATAAAAGGACAATCGATTGCAATAGGTTTCATTTTGACAGTTCACCCACGTCCATTGTGTTATTTACGCTGTTGAGAAGACGAGTTTTTCAAACCTATGAATTACAATTAGGGTGCTGATCTCAGAATCGTTTTTACTAAGTATGTACAGCCAGTGACCTGCATAACCTGATCCCTCTTTCCCTCTTCTTCTTTGTAAGAGGGGTCACATAATGCACTGAGTACTGACCGTACAATCTGGTAGGTATAGTTCCGACAATTATTATAATAATTCAGAGTTCAATCGACAGATAGATATGCATATCCCTCAATTGGAAAATTTCAAAATTAGTAGGTGTATTTCCACTGAATTTGAACTCAATATTGCACGCCTGTTTTTGCTATTTCAGGTTTCGGCACACTATTCGTCACATTCCTCATTCTAATTTCAAATCACAATGTTTAGTTTGAGCCTGTAACTTCGTGCAGCAACAAGTCACTGTACTGTAAACATTGCATTTGAAAATACGTCGCCCGTGTTCAACTTGCACCCAATTCCGGCTTTGTTGCCGATCAAGAGAATCTAAAAGGTTTATAGGTTTAGTTTTTATTTCAAGATCTGATTAGACAGTCAGAATATCATTGCGGGAAGTAGGTGGGTATCTATATTACTACAAGTGGTGATCAATGTGATCATCAATTATATTTAATTGTATTCTTTTGTGAACGCATGTACGGTACGGATTGGTTTAGAGTAGTATCTAAGTGAAATGATTAGAATGAAGAAATATGTCCAATTATTCACATAAAAGGTCCAGAAATATAATACAAAGACAAAAGCACAATGTGGAAAAATGTTAAGTTTGGAAAATAATTCCTGTTTTTTCTAATTTCCTGTAACAGTATTGCAATGAATTTTAATCAACTCTAAAAGCTTTCCATGTCTCTGAAAGAAAATGGTGTCATTATATTTTAATACTGTTACAACGTTATTACCCTTACATCAACACGGAGCACCATTTTCCCTCCATCTAAAAACAATATAATTTTTTAACGCCATCGTAAATCGCCGTCCACTCGACTTTTTGGGGACACATATCGTGAACAACGCATTAGGAGCTAACGCTTGACATTTCGTAAAAGCATCGTCGATTCAATTAATTCGTCGATAATAAAACAAAACTTTATCGTAGGCAACAAATTGCTTTTGTTTTGTTCCCGACAATAACGTGCGTTCAAACTGGTAAAAGTAAAGGCTTTTTATCTATCGAATACTAAAGAAACATACGCAATAACAATAACTATAAAGCAGATTATGAAGACGTTGAAATGTCTACTATAAAGCACGAACGTCAATTACAGCTTTATACAGTCTAATGGGTGCTTTAATGGCTTCTACTAAGCTCTAAACAGCAATTATAAGTTCGTTATCAGCGCTTTTACTATTATTCATCGTCACAGCTGATAATAAGTCCTCAATCGTTAATTCTAACAGTTAGGGGCATTTAATGACTCTTATCATGCCGGAATATTTAAAACTTCAATGTCCGTGTGTCTTGTTTGCAGGATATTGTATGGACAATCAGGATTCCTTTCCGTTCGATTCGTTAGGTAACTCACAATTTGTAATTCAAAATAAAAGTTTCCGTCTTCGACAACTAGTTTCTTTGCTCAAAATGGACTACAACTGGAAATAAGGGTATAGTGTTGAAACCCAAGGTCCTCACGCACGTATGGGAGTGGCGCGAGGTGGCGAAACGTCGGGGCGTCACTCCTCTGCCGCGAGAAATCGCGGCACAGCGGACAGAGCTCCGGCGGGATCTAATGGCGACATGGAGAGTGTGATCGTCGCAACCCAGTGCTGGGCACGCCACAATTGCGGCGATAAGTCCCCTCTTTGAACAGTGGCTAGAGAGGCGCCACGGCGTCCTCACCTTCCGCCTGACGCAGTTCCTCACCGGACACGGCAGCTTCGGGAGGTTCCTGTGTCGGATAAGGTGGGAGGACACGCCACTGTGTGGATTGCCCGGTGGACAGGTGGAGCATACGGTGGAGGTCTGCCCGGCTTGGACAGAGCACCCCCACGTCCTTGTGGAGGCGATCGGCAGAGATCTCTCGCGTCTGGCCCTGGTACGGAGCGAGAGGGCATGGGCAGGCGTCACCTCCATCTGCGAGGCAGTAATGCTCATGAAGGAGGAGGCAGGACGGTTGAGAGAAAGGCAAATTTCGCGCCCTCTCGCCCCTAGGAGGACAGGAGTACAGGAGACGCCCTGGGCGTCTGGAATCCCGGCCGGATTTCCGGCCACCGTAGGCGCGGGCTTGCGGACGGTTAACAATGGATAGCTCGCCGTCCAATAAGGTCCAGGCCCGGGGTCGACGGACGGCGCGTTGTGTTCCACGCGCGCCTCAAAGAGATAGGGCCGATGCCTGCCGGAGTCGCGGGAGAGTTCGAAAGGGTTACCGAGGCCCCTGGTAACACAGGCAACGGAAGGAACATGGGTGGGTTTTAGTCAGTAAGAGTCTGACACACCCTTCCGCTCCGCCCAAAGCGGGAGAAGTTATTTGATAATATCCCACACTAAAAAAAAAGTGTTAAAACCCAGTGTAAGTTAGTAGTCGTTTTGTAGTCGATCTTAATACTTTTTTGCCGCTCTTTCCAGTGTTCTAATCCAATATCGAAGGTATACTGCTCAAACCCAATAAGTACGAAATTGCTACTTTCCAGATATTCAATATTTAAGTTTTAAGGACAAAAATACCTATGTTATTGAAATAATATCGTTCCCATACTATTTGTGGTAAAAGTGTATACATTCAATTAATCTTAAAAATTTACATAACCAAATTACAAGATGATTATTAACATTAACTAAATTAAATTAAAACTAAGTTAGGCTTAAAAAAGGCCCTCGGGGCATTGTACCGAGGATGCTGGCGGCATTTCCTCGCTGAATTGCAATGCTGATGCGTTGCGCGAGAAAGCCGCCAGCTTTTCGGTCACCCCAGAATCTTAAAAAGTATTTTTAAGTTTCTGGGGTGGTCCATTTTATCATTAAAAAAAAGTTACAAACGGCACCGACTTATTGGGTTTTACGTCATGACGTAAAACCCAATATGTCGGTGCCGTTTGTAACTTTTTCATAATATGTTATATGGGTCAAGTTGACCCATATAACATATTATAATGTACTTTACAAATTGGTTTATTCTATGAATCACAAAAAAAAACAGGATAAATCACTCTTCATCAATTTCGAAGGTGTACGTCTTCATACCACGTATCCACGCATGGAGTTCCTCGGTTATGATGAGTTTTTTACACATATTCATGAGATATTTGTTTTTAGCAAGGCTGATCGGTAATTGACTGGAATATAAGTGCTCTATAAGTCACTCACAATGGGGCTTATTAAAAGGCTAAAAGTCACTCAAAGGGGCTATGCTTGGAGTTTCCCTACGTGATCGAATCAGAAATGAAGAGATCCGCAGGCGAAAAAAGGTTACCGACAGAGTCCGAAGAATTGCCAAACTTAAGTGGCAGTGGGCAGGGCACATTGTTCGCAGAACAGATGGCCGATGGGGCCGACAGGTTCTGGAGTAGCGACCGCGTACCGGAAGACGTAGCGTTGGAAGGCCTCCTACAAGGTGGACCGATGACCTTGTGAAGGCCGCAGGAATCCGCTGGATGCGGCAAGCACAAAACCGGTCGAAGTGGCGGTGCTTGGGGAGGCCTATGACCAGCAGTGGACGTCTTTCAGCTGAAATGAATGAATTACTAAGTTTAATCTACTAATTGAACATTAACTGAGGGTTTGAACTTCTTTTAGCTCTATTTTAGCTGTATTAACTTTGAAACACAGTTCATATTGTAATAATTACGACACAAAACGTTTCGTTCGTCAGGAGAATACCTTTGAGTAAATTTAAATAAGAATTTATCACATTGCATTGGGTGGTGGCACTTTGGCCAAACTAGCAACATCTTTTGTATTTATTTATTTAAACTTCTCGCACACAATTGAGTACAAAGGCGGACTTAACGTCTTAGGCATTCTCTACCAGTCAACCAAAGGTGGTGAAGAGATAAGATGGCAGGTGCTCTGAGAGGAAATAAAAATAATGAAAAATATTAAAAGATAACATAATAGATTACAAATAGAATAGGTACAGAAATACATAAATATGTTACAAACTTATAATACAAATACATACATGAGATATAATTGAGATGACTCTACGCCATTTGTTTTGAAAATAACTCTGCAATTTCCGCTTAAATGCTTACCGACTGGTGACCGTCCTGATATCAAAAGGAAGCGCATTCCAAAGAAGAATGGACTGAATGAATATAAAAGGATTAATTAACAAAGTAAGAAGTATGAGAAGGACAGAGTAAAAGAAGATTGTTGGAAGAACGCAGACTTTTAGCGTGCGAAGAACATAGATATTGGAAGTGAGACATATGATAAGAAGGTGAGGTGGGAGAGTTGAGAAGGTAGAAAAGAGTGGTCAAATCGCGCAAACTTCTTCTTTGGCGAATGGACATCCATTTGAGCTTAGACCTGTAGCTCGAAACATGGTCATATTTCCGTAGATTAAATATGAACCGGATACCATTGTTGAGTAGTCTGTCGACCTTATCCAGCAAAACCACGTTCAAGTCAAAGTAGCACACGACACCATAGTCGATGATAGGGAAAATCTAAGTCTGCACAAGCATAGTCTTCGTCTTAGCGGGCAAAAACTCCTTAGACCTTCTACCCGCTCAGCTGTATACAACTGAAGATGTGTGCACTGTATTCGATGTTCATATCATCTTTATGCTGATGCATAAAGATGATACGAACATCGAAGACAATGAGTATTAAAATGAATGAAGATGGAGAATAACAGTGGAGAAAGAATACCGCCTTGTGGAACACCATCATTCAGGACGCGCCAATTCGATGAGCTCTCATCAACGCGAACCGACTGCTGACGACCCCGAAGATAAGAAGAGAACCATTCTAGGGCCTCGGGTGAAACCATAACATGAGAGAGGATAGAAAGGAGAATATCATGACTGACGGCATTAAAGGCATTGGAGAAGTCAATTAATACCAAAACGGTAACCTTGGTATCCTCAATCGCTTCTCTAATGTCACCAGTCACGTTAAGAAGAGCGGAGGCTGTACTGTGCCCAGGCTTGAATCCAGACTGAAAAGAGTTAACAAGGTTGTTCTGGAGAACAAACCCCGTAAACTGCTTGTGTACGCAGGCCTCAAACACTTTAGACAGGAATGGGAGAATGGAAATAGTTCGAAAGTGGCTGGGTAGGGAGGGACTTGGGATTTTAGGGAATGGGTGGATATAGGCCATACGCCACAGGGATGGGAATTGTCCGGAATCAAGAGAAAAGTTGATGATGTGCGTAATCGGAAGGAGATGGATATCGAGGATCCAAACGACCATACTACGGCTGATGCCGTCATATCCCCCAGCCTTGGATGTAAGATAATCCCTTAGCTTTTCTCGCGTTGCTAATGTTTCATTTCCAGTCTCTTGGTTGCGCTCTCTTTCGTCGGGTATGCCGGATAATCAAACTATATGCAAAATATTTTCAAGAACCAACGCAATGACTTCTTTTCATTGGGCGATAGGGCTCGTATGCGGAGTGCTAGAGATTTCTGTAAAGCATGCCATAAGGCCCGCATTCTGGGAACCGTTTTCATTAGTAGATAGGGACCGACTGCGATATACGGAGAACCTGCACCGCACGTTTGGCAGTTGCTTTTAAGGCTCATTCTCTTTGGTCAATTTTATTGGGTGTGAATCTCCGCTCGCTTTTTATCGACCGATGACTTTCATTAGTCCCTACCCCGCGGAGAGGCCCACATGCTGTATATCAACCGAAGAGTTATCGACTAATGAAAATGAGCCATTATGGCTCATAATTCTTTGTCAGTATCGTTTTGACATTCTTCAGGAATTACTACATTACAGTCAGAACTACTATCGTTTTGATTATTTTCATCTGAATGTTAGTAGGATCTTTGTCTGAAAAGTCGCTGCCCAATATTCTTTCTCACTTGATACATTTGACACATAACAAACAATTATCTGACTTATAGACGCAATTACCTAAGGTAAGGGACTGCATAAAAAATTAAAATCGTAAAAATACAGTTTAGTCATGTTAACACAGAACACAATTTAGTTATTGTATCAATACAGATAAACGTATCAGCCAAACGACGCCCACTGCAGAACATAGGCCACTCCATAGGATCGCCACGTTGCCCTGTCTTACGCCCCCCACATACTATACGGATTCATGAAATTATCCTCGAGAAGTTCCTTCAATTTTAAACAGAAAGGTTCAGATCTGATGAACTATTTGAAATTATATCAACGGCGTTTAATGACATCAAAGGCACAGCTATGTCTAAAATTAATAAGTATAATCACCACAAAATATCGAACACATAAGTAGGTAATTGGTAATAACATCAATTGATAGGTACCATTAGTATCGTGTGAATTACTAGCCGGCTCTAGATTCTTCTTCTTCTGAAATAACACTACTTTTATACTAATTGGAACTCGTACTATCTAAAAATAACATAAAACGTTATAAAAAATATGTCCAGACCTTCCCTATACAGGGTAAAATTATTTTTTTTAAATATTCCCATAAAGTGAGAATTTACTTGATATCAACAGCTTGATGCAAGCGTGTTTCACTAATTTTATTCCTCGTTCACCCATCGTAGCAAACACAAACAATTAGCACTAACCGGAAGAATTTTGAATACAATACCTCAAGTAAGTTTATTTCTACTGCAAATTCTGCATATGGCTATCGCTGATAAACGCAGCAAAGGCACACTGAAATGACAATTATTTTTCTGCTACGGGAGTTGTCTAAAAAGTTCAGTGGGAACACAAAATGCTTGTGTAGGGAGTCGGTCATTTCACATTCCGTGTCACAAGCAACACGGTGTTTGTATTCCCTGCCAAATATGCGCATGCTTCGCTCCTCGCTCCTCGCTCCCACGATGCAAAAATGCAAATGTGATGGAGTGCAAATGAGTGTCCCGTGCGCGGCGTGCTAACGACGGGGATCTGCCCGGACGCATCACTTTGTGCTGTCCATTGTCAACACTTGCTTTATGAGGGGTTGTCATCGTATTGTTAACTCATTTTAGTGAGCTTTATGCTCCATCCGTCTTCGATCTGTTCATTCATTCATACGGTGTCCAACTGTCGAAATAACTCAGTGCCGTATCTGTGACATGTTTCGAGATGACGATTAATTATAATGTTTGTTAAGTGGTGTCCGCGATGCTAACTCACAATATTGTGGTCGTTATGCCTCGCTTCCTGTTTGCTATTAACACATGGGTTTGTAATAGGTTCATATTTCATTCTGTCCATGTAGTTTGTTTTGTAATTGTGGGAATTTTTATTAATAAGTGTGATTCTACAAGGTCAGTGTGAACTGATTTCTTTTTGGAATTTTTAAGGTGTACCTCAGCGCAATATCTCTTCGGCATCGCGTGTTTTTAGCGATTCTGATTATGGTCATGGCATGTACCGTCATGGCCATTTCATTTGGTGCTTGATCAGAATTTTAAGTGACACAAGATGCATTGAACCCTCAATTCGTTTTCGTCCATACACCAATTTGGAAATGTTGCCTACCGATCCACCGCAGCTCTCTTTTTCAGAGGTCTGAAAAAGAAGAACAATTTATGATAAATGATTCGTTATTATTTTCAAATCTGTCCGTTAAGGCTCAATTTACATTGCCGCGGAACGGAATGGAAGCGATTTTTTTTGTACAAAGGATCATGAACTTTATTTCAATAGTGTAACGTACAAACTAGATCATACGAGCCATAAAACAGGTCGCGCGTTTTCTGGAGAATTTTCGCGCAGTCTCGGTAATTGCCGCAGTTACAAACTCGTGATTGGCATAATAGTAGATTATGCACTAAGGGGATAAAGCAGTGTCTCACGGGCGCTATTTTGGATCCCGAACGTAACGAAAGATTCTAGGACTGAGTTAACTCCAGAGCAAAGCGAGGTAGTTACGACTAGAATCCTGAGTGCAGTGAAGGATTCAAGCTCGCCCAAGACGAAGACACCTTTATCCCCGAGGAGAATACTCTACTTTTCGCACATACTGCGAGGTAATAAGAACCAATTCGATTAACATTAGTAGTTTATGAAACTGTTAGATAACCTAGATATGTGCAGGCCCATACACTATTTTATCTAAACTCATGCAATTTCATGAAAAACACTATAATATAAATAATATTGTAAATATGACGCCCAGAATCCTACATTCTAAAGGCTAAATTCACACTGACAGGCGCGACGCGACGGCGTGATGCGACACCGGTAGAAAATTTTCTGTGAAGTTTTCATAGAAATTATTCCACCAGAGTCGCGTCGCGCCTGTCTGAGGGAGCTTTAACGCGGGGTCTGGCCGCCATTACCGCCACAGATAATGTAGAAACAGCGGTTGGGCGAGTCTCATGTCCACACTATTCAATCATTTTGGACTTGGCCGTATATACATATAGAAAACAATTGTTTTTATTGTTGTAATTATTTTTGTTTTATCTATTTAATTAATATATATTATTATAAGGTACTACGTATATAAACTGTCTTTATTGAGTTGCGTAATTAAATTATTTTGTTTGTCAACAGCAAGTAAAACAAATGAAGTGAGAACTCTTTGGTCGGGTTGTACGGTCAGTACTCTGCATTAAATGACGTCACTTACAAAGAAGAAGAAAGGAAGAGGGGTCGGGTTATTAAGGACACTGACTGTACATTAATAGAAAAAAAAAGTATTATTTTTTACTGAAAGTTTCCATACGATTTGCTCTGTTGAAGTTCCAAATTCAAATCACATTAATGGCCAGCGGGTCATAATTAAATTCAGTACAATATTAATGCCCGGCTAGAACCTTAGGGGCTTAAATGACTTGCTTAAGAGCCTGTCCAGATGCGGCCGCGCGTTTCCTCACTCGCGCGTAAAACACTTAAGACGCTGACAACACCTAAACCGCGGTCACTGTCAGATTGCATAGAAAAGAAAGAGAAGCGCGATGACACAACGCTTGTAATTTATTGCAAAATATGAAGCAATTATCTATTTACTCAGAATTGAATTGAGTAATCGAAAATAAAACACAACCAAGTTCTGCATTCAAATAAGACGTACTTGTTATTAATTAAATACGTAACGTATGTTGATATTTAATACAGATATTTTGGATTAGAACTCAAGGTAAGAGGTTAGTTTAACCTTAGTTTATATCGAGATTTTTTTTTCAAAACGTGTTTTGATAACAACCAAGTTCTGGGAAATATGTTCAAAATTAACATATATTTTTTCCGCTACCACAAACTATACAGATTTGGAAATTTTCTTTCTTAAGAGAAGCCCATTTTGGTCAATTGGGTCGTGTCAGCGCCTTAACTGAACTTAATTTGACATTAGCGAGCAGGTGGTGTGAAATAGTAGATTGTACAACTAGTGCATAAAAGAAGCCAGGTAAAATAGCTCGTTTATGCCCGAGTGTATACACTCTGCTCTTCACTTCGATTGCGAGATAATAAAACTGGCATAAAGTGTATAACAGTATTTCATTGTTTAAAAATTTTGCAATATTAAAGAAGAGAATAGTTAATTCTCGCCACGAAACTCTTTAAAAGTTTTTTATTTTTGTAATTTTCAACATGTGTCATTCGACTTGGGTACTTCATACAGCCAAGTCATAAAAACGTTTCTTTGCGTTTTAAATATTAAATTACAACAATATTATCTGGTTTTATTAAATTAACGATAGAAAACACGAACGTGATATCAATTAAAGCAAATGAAATAAAATAACGACTTTAATCTGCGACGTTTTATTGTGCGTGTGGCTGTTGGACCTAATTATTTTAGTCTTTGAATAAAAAATCTTTATGCAATCTTTTTTTTTTATAAAAAGCGATTTTACGTCGCCTACGCACAACGACGAACTTTTAGAGCATGAGAAGTGAAAAGTTCATTTTACTATGTACATCAAGTGACCACAAACTATCAAATTTCTCCAAATGAATTTAACCTTTTGACCGCCACAGTCATGTATAGGATGACAAACCAAAATGTGCCAGCACATCTAGTTAGATGTGCTGGCGACTGTACAACATCGTTACAAAAACTCGTTTCCATTTCGTACCGTGGCAATGTAAATTGACCCTTATAGTATAGGTATGCTTATTTCTAAAGAAATCTCTGCCAGCAAAACTGCGATAGGAAAGTCGATAAAGAGATGTAGACTCCGTGTGTAAGATTAGAAGAGAAAATAGAATACATACAATAAAAAACAGTACACTTAATACAACCACCCAACCAACCACCCAAACCAAACTAAACCATCCTGATGCACTCACAATCACACACACTCACCCTCACAATCCCTCATACACCAACACACACACACCCACATCACTCAAACTTCACATAAATCGCAAACACTTCACTTAAACACACACATACTCATATACACTTCACTCACGTTTGGATCACTAACTTATTATATTATAGGTAAAATAATTTTAATTAATAAAACACTTAAGTTCGAGTAGTTATTAATCTTTTAAAAATTAATTAATTAGTAGAACAACCAAACCTATTTGCTTTGTTGGCATTTTTATTATTAAAATATCGAGGGAAAAGGTACTGAAAACCGAAACACAGGCATTGCCTAGTTCGGTTGCAGTGGCTATATCCGTTTCATTAGAAATTAATACTGCCAAACTATTTTATGTAAAATATTACTAAGTTTTTTGAGAAATAAAATTTTATTATTATTATTTTTTATTATTATTATCGAATATTATATTAGAACCGTGGCGTGAATATTGTCATAGGTCCCTACAATAGGTTCTCATAGCTTGGTCATCAAATTATAACTTAATTGTATACCGATTTTTAGGTCATGGATAGTCAGTGCTCATAAAACGTGTCAAGATAATCAAATTCAAATAAAGCCGTGAATCGGTGATAAATATTTATTTAAAATCAGAAGTTAAAGTTTAAATAGACACTTATACAATTTCAGTGACAACACATGTTTTAAAGTTCCCGCATACGCATGCATGGCCTCATGAGTTTCTAAGTTTATTACTATTTAACAAAAGATCAATTACTAAAACAGTATTTTCAGTATTTTAGAACTTGAATGGCTAACTTGCAGATTAGGCATCATTTACAGGCTAGCCTGCAAATGATGAGTAAGCTATTTGTAAAAGGGAACATACTTTTTGTCTATGGGGTCTATCTACGGTAAGTGCAATAAATCTGTCAAACTTATTTGTTTTATTTTTTCTTTTTGTTTTCTTTAGCTTCGCTCCATTGAGTTTATTTGAGTTGTAGTTTCTAGTACAAACTAATTCCATTTTTGAGTGTATGTGTAGTGTGTCTAGACTAATTAGTGAAGTGAAAATATTTTTTCACACCACCTACTCGATAATATCAAATTGTATGTCATGCAAACCTAACGTAAAGTAAGTTATTAAAGCCCTGGGGTCTCGCAGGGTAATAATATTGTAGTGAATTTCATTATAACCCGCTGGTCAATAATGTGATTTGTATTTGGAACCTCAACTGAAAATTCGTATAAAAAACCTATATACATTTTTTTATGATAATCTAATTTCTTTTTGTTATCCCGCAGACGGTGTGAAAATTAGAGTATTCTCCTCGGGGATAAAAGTGTCATCGTCTTGGGAATTTAGCGCTCATGATACACGAGCACACACAAGCTTGGGGATAAAGCATGTTTTTTTTAGTGAATAAATTATGTCTCAGATCCCAAGACTACTCCGCGTACTAAATAATCAAACAAATAAGTGAAATATGCATCTCAAGACTTTTCACAGCTACACGAAAGATCTATTTGAGGAAAATAAAACGCTATATTCATACGTTGCTGTAATTTTAAGCTCAATAATAGTCCTCAATTCTACCCCTAGGGGCCAATTCACCCCGTTTCCCCATAACGCAACGGAGGTCAGATGGCAATCATTCTCCATAAAATAGAAGCATGCCACACCAATCAGATATGGTCACGAACATCAGAATATAAGCAGTAGTACACGAGCTTAATAACTCTATTCGCAAAATAAATACCATTATACTGGAAGCCCACAGAATAAAAATAGCATATAATAGATACTTAAGTCGAATTATTAATTCACTCGAGTTATGTGACATGTGGTAGCTGTCACTTTGTGTATCTAATAAAATGGCCATATTTATATTGTAATGGTGATCGTTTATTTTAATCAATCAAATCAAATCAAAATATTTTTATTTCACATAAACCTACATGGGCACTTATGAAACGTCAGAAGCTAGGTTCACGGTTCCAATTGGTCGTTTCCTATGGAGAAGAGCCGGCAAGAAACTCCACGGTTACTCTTTTAAAAATAATTGGCTTTTACAATGTTTTCAAATTACACAAATTAGGTATGGGAGAACAGTGTAGGCCTGTCGAGAAGTACTTAACAAAAAAAAGAGAAAAGGAAACGGTCTAAAGAAAAAAGATCTAGTCTATTAAGCCTACAACGTTCTCACATTCACAACGTACACAAGAATCCATGTAAAATAATATTAATAATATTAAGTCTGAAATATAAATTGTAGGTATATAATGTCAAATAGTGAAAATATAATGTCAAAAATGTATGTCTAAAAAATAATAATAATAAACATCGATCGAATCGAATCGATTTATATAAGTGTACAATAAATGTATAATAATAAGTATAAAAGTAGAATACAATAAATATGACCATTTTATTACTCTATATAATTCTAGATAATTCGCAAAAAAACCGCGTCGTTGCTGAGCAGAGTTCGAGGTAGTCGCAACTATATCCTGAGAGCTGTGGCGTAGAGCTATACTCCGAATATCAGACATTTTATGCGGAGGTTGCTTTCGTTTCTTGTCTGGTCGTCCTCTGCGTGAAGTGTGCATTATTTTATTTTATATCAGTACCACTTTTAACGCTAGAATATAAGTTTTTTTGTAATACTAACACAATATGGATCACTGTTGTCTGAAAATAAATGAATTTTAATTCAATTACACAAAGTGACAGCTAGCACATGTCAGATTACCCCAGTGTTACCAAGACGTAAAGTCGAATTAATAATTCGACTTTACGTCTTGGTCTCGACCCCATCCTTCATAAGATCCTATTGTTTAATTCATTATCACGGCTAAACCGCTCGCTGATCCGATTTTTATGGAATTTGATACAGAGTTAGCTTGTTGCCTGAAAAACGTGATAGGCATACTATTTTAATAAATCCCATCAATTTTAAAATGGGGTGTTGAAGTTTGTATGGAAAATTCTGAAATCCACGCGGACGAAGTCGTAGTATAATGGAAGTCCTTCATATTGTTTAGAGTTCAAACGCATTCTTATTGTATTAGTCCTTATGTAGGTACGTGTCCGACGGTGGGACATCCGCCAATCTTGTCATTTCAGCTCATTCCTTGAAGCGGTCTTGATATACGTGAGAATGAATGTGGGGATAGGTAGTTAGGCGCGCATGTGACAAGACCTAATGTCGCCATGTCGCATAATTTATGTGTGACACTTTTTTTTTGGGTGGGAAATTATCAAATAACTTCGCCCGCTCTGGGCGAAGCGGGAGGGTGTGTCAGACTCTTACTGACTAAAACCCACCCGTGTGCCTTCCGTTGCCTGTGTTGCCAGGGGCCTCGGTAACCCTTTTGTACCTTCCCGCGACCCCGGCAGGCATCGGCCCTAGTGGACCTCTACATTTGTGCTGACGACATCTCTTTGAGGCGCACGTGGAACACAACGCGCCGTCGTCCCGGGCCTGGTCCTTCCCGGACGGTGAGCTACCCATTGCTCACCGTCCGCAAGCTCGCGCCTACGGTGGCCGGAAATCGCCCGAGATTCCCGACGCCCAGGGCGTCTCCTGTGGCGGCTAGGGGCGAGAGGGCGCGAAATTTGCCTTTCCCTCAACCGTCCCGCCTCCTCCTTCGCGAGTATTACTGCTTCGCAGAAGGAGGTGACGGCTGCCTATCTCCCTTCTCGCTCCGTATCATGGCCTGAACCTGGGCCGGACGCGAGAGATCTCTGCCGCCGATCGCCTCCACGAGGACACTGTGGTGCTCTGCCCAAGCCGGGCAGATCACCACCGTGTCCTCCGGGCGATCCACACAGTGACACCCGGTCGTTTCCTCCCGCCTTATCCGACACAGGAACCTCCCGAAGCTGCCGTGTCCCGTGAGGACCTGCGTCTAGCCAATGTGTGACACTTTTTTTTTTGTTTTTGGGTGGGAAATCATCAAATAACTTCTCCCGGTGTGTTGCCAGGGGCCTCGGTGACCCATTAGTACCTTCCCGCGACCCCGGCAATGTGTGACACTTGGCATGGATATATCAGATAGTTCGTGAAATCAGCTGTCGAATTGACACTATACATAACGTAACTCAAGACTCCAGCATTACTTAAAACTAGTGCCAACCAATCAAAGAGCTTTATACTAGTTTTAAGTAATGCTTGAGTCTAGAGTGCGGTTCCGTAACACGGACCTAAGTCCCTAGACTTAGCTACTTTGTGAGTGGTAGTCATTCGACCATTGCATTTAATTTAAGAGACATAAACGATATTAATTAACTAACCCCTGAGATTTACACCCGGTTACTGAATTCAGAATTTGAAGTTGACGACTTGTCAAACGTGAAATTCATCTTTACAAAAACGTAAGAAATTTCAAATATCCGATAGATTAGATGCCCAAGGTTGTACACCAAAACAACCAGTAGTAAGTAGATACTAGATATTCCTAGTCTCTTAGGTAAATATGATATCTAAGCTTTACCAAAACTCAAGGGAAACGTCTGTCTGTAAGTGAAAATCTATTTCCAAAAGTGATTGTATCAGAATTTTACACGGACTGTGACCCAGATACTGGGCAATACCGATATCCTAAGAAATGACCCGTTGCCAGTTTTCGGCTTCTTAACCCGTAACGTTACGACTATCATAGGACCAAAATTCTCTATATATGGACATATTCGAAACGTCCACGTTACCGAGTAATACCTGGACAAGATTGACTGTCACTCCAAATCAAGTCGAGCAAATGACGCGTAATTTTCCCAATGATGCTTCGGTGTCATTTCACTCACCAGAAGGCCAATTATTTATAAACATTCAAAATCAAGTCGTAATCTCAACTCGGCGACAATCAATGTCAAAAACTTGTCAATAATGTGGTAAATTCGAGATCTTTTTGACAGATGCTGGCTGAGATTGGAACGCGAACGTTCAGAAGTAGGAAGTGGTGAACAGAGGGACAATCCCCATGTTTTAAGGCTCAATCAATCTGCTTAGCTTTTTCCCAACTGTGTCGCGTGCGCTTCCAGTCTGACCGGATGCAGTTGAATACCAGTGTTTTTGAAGGAGCGTCTACATATCTGACCTCCACAACCCAGTTAGGTACTTACTTACTGAGTAACAACGATACCCATTGACAGGACTAGTTGTCAGACTATTTGGCTACTGGCTACCCGTAACTACTGTCAAAGATCTACGAATGACAGCCAGGACCAACAGATTAACGTGCTTTCCGAGGAGGGGTCTCGATATGTAATAGATGGTCACCTATCCACGAACCGACCGCGAGAAGCGTATCTTAGAGGAACAGGGTGTAAAGTTCACTCATCCTCCATAGAAAAAGGAGGATTCCACCAAACGGGTGTTGTGTTCGGTGGGCAACTGCCCGACGCGGCGACGGTTGATGTCCGGACGTTGTATATATGCTAATTGCGCGGTAAACTCTGCTTGCGCGATGCAGGATTTTGCATGACGTCAGTGTGTTGTGTAGTTCGCATGTGGCGATGTAGATGCCGCACACAACCTTCGATCAACACGTGCGGCTGACTTCTAACTATTAACACTATAAGTCCGAATAATTATCACGAAACTAAAGTGAGCTATAAAACAATGTTTTATGGTACATTAATGTTCGTTGCATGCGATTGCGTAACAATATTGATTTTTAACGTCCTCAGAAGCGAATCGCTAAGTCTTAATTAAAATAGATCCAAACGCTAATCTCCTTCTGATAGCATTTAATCTACTTACAGAGGTTTATGTAAAGGGTTTTAAGGAACGTGGGTTAATTATTAGTCTCCTGAAAATAAAGCCGTAATTGTATTAAAACGTAATGGTTTTTTTGTAAAACGGGCCTTTAACGAAATGAAATTGTTTATTCTGTAAATAGGTTATCGGAATTACTTTTACACGAGATATAAAAAATGGAGCTAGATGGAGTCAACATTTCCTATTTGACTACCTCTGAGAAGAAATGGCGAAACAAACTCAAGGGTCTCGTTTAAAGTCCAGACACAATCTTGGTCACCACCCTAATTGCGTTACACACTATCAATCAGAAGAGCGTCATGTTCGTAAACGGGCGCCGTCAGTAGAGACTAGTCATCTCTTAGCTGCCACGTCTTATTTAGATTTTTGTTTTTTTTGTTTTGTTAATCTTTTTATTACGGATCCTTTCACGTTTTGCATCGCTCTCACATTTATAATCTCAAAATGAATGATGTAAACAATATTTTGTAACCACAATATGTTGATTTAAAAGAGTGTCCGTGGAGTTTCTTGCCCGTTCTTCTCCATAGGTACCTACTACGCTTTGGTATGGGCAACTAGCTTTATCTTTCTGACTGACCGACCCCTTGACAATTCAAAAGTGACTGTAATTGGTTTATTTGAAATTTAAAAAAAAACTGAATAATTTTGAAGGAAGGTAATCCATTTGCTTCATGTGTTCGAAAATGTTGTCTGCATAACAACGTATTTATAACGCAATGAATCTTGTTGAACTGTCAAAATTAAACCAATTTGTTGTTCCATTGGTTGTTTGTTTTTCAATTTGACGTTTGACATTTGCATCTGTCAAATTACTACCTGGGATTTAAAAAATACGAACTTTAGATTGGTGTCAGAAATGGTCTTTTGAGGTAAGAACCACACAAATTTTAGTAGACCTGTCCGGACAGTGCAAGCATTTGTCAGTAATCGTGTAGCTCAACTCAGAACTTAAGGAGCTCAATGACTCGACAAATAATACCAAAGAAAGGACATTTGGGTAAGCCGCATAAAGTACTCAAGACCATCATTAAAACTAACTGAGAAAGAAAAAAGAAAAAAAATCCACATTGTCCTCACATTTACAATACTTAAAGTAATATAATACTTTACAAAGTCATCATGTAATTTACATTAAAACAATGCATAACGCAAAAGCAATGCATAAAGCACTTTATCGTTAACTTGTTCAAAGTTGACTAACTGACGTTTGATTTCAAAATTGAGGGAAGTGTCATCTGCAAATAATAAAATCTTGTGATTATCCCATAAGTCAAGTAAGTCAGGTAAGTCATTTATGTGAATTAGAAATACGAAAGGACCTAAAACTGAAACCCGCGGAACGCCAATGGTGAACACAGATCCTGTAGATCTCTTGCCATTACCATCAACCCTCTGAATTGTGTTCTTCAGATAAGAAGTCAGAAGGTCGAGAGCCTTGACCCTCATACCATAGTGGTACAGTTTCCTGATGATACACTATCATGCTGTACGCAATCGAAGGCCTTGGACCCTTTGTAAAACCAAACTGTTTCAGATGAAGTAAATTATTTGCATTGAAATGTCCTATCATATGTCTTTAAATATTTTTTTCTAAGATTTTGTTCAATATCGAAATAGGCCGAAAGTTCATGGGATCGGTTGTGCTGCCAGATTTGAACAGTGGAATCACTTTGCTAAGTTTCATCAGATCAAGAAATATACCAGTTGCAATACAAGAGTTAATTAAAAATAAATAAAAACCGGCCAAGCGCGTGTCGGACCACGCACAATGGAGGGTTCCGTAGTTCGGAAGTTGGGATGAATTTATCCCAACAACAAACTTAACATTGTAGTTGAAAACCAGGTTCTCCCATACATCGATATATTATATGCCACGGTCAACCGCAAATTTAAGTTGGTCGACTATTATTCGTTAACTTGTAAAGCCCACTTAGCTGTGATAGTTTTCCTTTTAATTTCATTATATGTACTACTGCCATGATTTTTTTCACATCTCCATACACAACCATTTAGCTGGCAGGGGGGACACTTGACTCTATTATCACTTTAACATTTAATATTACGCAAGCGGATCCTTGAATCGAAAAGTGGTGTTTACAGACCCGCAATATTTTTGAACGGCCTATCCAACGATACCCCACACAATGGGGTAGACGAGAAAAAAATGTTTTTTAAGATTTTATTTTAGCACTTTGTAGGCGTGATTAATATTATACATATTAATCACGCCTACAAAGTGCTATGCCTATGCCTTATTACAACTTCTAGTAGTAGTGTCTCTGAGCTACAGCGGGGACAGACAGGCGGACATTGTGAAACAATAAGGGTTCCTTGTTTACTACAAAACCCTAAAAAGGGTGAAATAACTTCATTAATTGAAGACGTGGCGTGTACTGATAATCCCCAAAGGACAGCAGTTTTTTTCATCTTTATAAGATTCCTTAACGTATTTAGAAGTAACTATTATTATTTTGAATCAAAAACTGAGTTTTGGTTGTTAAAATGAGAATATTAGTGAAGAAATTTTCAAACTCCGTTGCCATCTCCACGTCTGTCATAATATCTACAACATTGGTTTTTAGATAGAAGTCATGATTCCGTACTGTCGTTCTTCGCGTTTCTGAATTAATACTATTCCAAGCTGTTTTAATTTTATTTTCAGAACACTTTATTTTATTTTTAATGTGTATGGCTTTTGCTGAGGAACATGCACTTTTAAAAGTTTTAGAATAATATTGAACCATTCCTTTAAAAAAGTTTCATCATGGGTATAATTATGTTTTGTCATGCTACAATTCAAATAACCTCTGCCTACTTTTGAAAACACGCAAGGTAATTGCGTAATACACTATCAGTATCAGTTTCATTTGACAGTTCAACAACATTCATTGCGTTTTATACGTTGATAAGCAATTTTTCGAGCATATGAAGCAGTGGATTAGCAATATACTTAAAAGTCATTCAATTGTGATTCATAGTATGTTACGAAATTAGGGTGCTGGTGCTGCCCAATCACTAAATATAACGCGGTCACAAACAGGCAATGTTTTTGAGGTGAAAACCTTCTTAAACTTACAATATTGATGAGGTTAAATAGAAAAGTATAAAGTCTCGTGCAGACTAGCGTGATATCGCGGGCGCGACAGGCCGAAATATGCCTGTCGCCCCAGTCTATCAGAGGCTGACAACACCTAAAGCGCGGCCACTGTCGGACTGCATAGAAAAGAAAGAGAAGCTCGATGACACAACGCTGGTAATTTATTGCAAAATCTGAAGTAATTATCAATTTATAAAAAATCTATTGATTGGATAAAAAAATTAAAACACTATTATGCTAATATGTTGCTTGTAGAATAATCTGACAAAAAATCAGAATGATTGCATGTATATTAGTATGGTTTTTAATCGGTAAAAGAAATGTTTAGAGGTATATTCGTGATTTTTTTCTATCGTATCAAATTTGTTGTATTATGTTTTCAGCACACTATCTACCTAGCATATATCCTGAAGAATATTACTATCATATATTTTTCTGATTTTGTTTACTGCAGTGCATCATATACTTTTAGGCATTATAAAACTTGCGTTAGCTCCTGTATTCCTCTTAAGAGCCTTAAGCTTGATCCGGGTCGATGTGATATGATAAGGCAAACTCGGTAGTTTTTCCATTAAATTATTTTTAAATTAAGGTAAAATTTGTTTGTAAGTTTGCATGTAGGGGATAATGTCGGGATCTACGAGTTGGATAATAAAAATTGCATTTCATAGCCCAATTTTGAAGAAGGTTATAGGCTATTTAACATCACGCTACGACCCTTAGGAGCCGAGCAACAAAAAAAAGTCTAAAAAGAACGCTAAGCGAAAACGAAGGAATAGCACGGGTGGGCGATGCAACGCGACGCAGTGGGGCGGGGGAACAAGAAATGTCATGCGGACGAAGTCGCGGGCAGAAGCTATTATTTATATTTTGTTAAAACGTGTAGTCTTATCGTAAAAAACAAGCATTAGAAACTCCAAGTTGAATCAATCAAAATAAAACACCTACCTATATTAAACGATAATGTTTATTTTACTTTAATTGAATGTAATTGATAAAAAATACAAATCACTTGAACACTCGACAGATAAAATAACTTATTCCCATCACTAAACATAAAACGGTAAAGACACTGCACTCAAAGTCCACAGTACTTATCTACAACTCGTCTATTAATTATTAATATAAAGTGCTGAACTTTCCACTTTTATTTCCGTTTAGGAGCCGTACTATCTTCGCTCATAAACACCTGCTTAAAATTTATTGCCCATATCGTGTGGAGCTTGTAATAAAAATAAATAAATATGGGCGGTACGGTGCTACCTTCTACGTTATCTTTTTGTTGTGTAACCCATCTAATCTTTTACAAACATATTATAGATTTTATTGTTAGGGTTCCGTACCCAAAGGGTGTTCGTCCGTCCGTCCGTCTGTCACAGGGCTTAATCTATTGAACCGTAAAGGCTCCTACATACTGGAGCGACTTGTCGCGCGACGCGACGCGACACAAAGACACCGCGTGTAGCGCTACACGCGGTGTCTTTGTGTCGCGTCGCGTCGCGCGGCAAGTCGCGCCAGTATGTAGGAGCCTTAATACGTAGACACTTTATTTTTTTTTTTTTTTTTTTTATGGGAAATTATCAAATAATTTCTCCCGCTCTGGGCGGAGCGGGAGGGTGCGTAAGATACTATAAATCACTCTTACTGACTAAAACCCACCCGTGTTCCTTCCGTTGCCTGTGTTGCCAGAGGCCTCGGTAACCCTTTTGGACTTTCCCGTGGGATTAAGTAAGGTTAATGGAAAAAAAAATACGTAGACACAGGACATTTTCACAGAGTGTGTACTACTATGGCCGCAATAGCAACAAATAATGTTTTTTTTTATATAAAAGTATTTAAAAAAGTATGTAGTGTTAAATATTGTTGGGCCCGTCGTGTGCGAGTCCGACTCGTTCTTGGCCGCTTTTTTATCCAATGAGAATAGTTTCATTGATTGGAAATAAATACCTACCGTTACTTTCTTTAGATGTTAAAGGCAATAATGTTTGTAGATTCTGTGATAACGACTGCTCATAAAAGGCTGAGCATTTTAATGCATCATTAGTTGCATTTTATAGCTGCTAGTTCTGTAAAATGTTGAATTAGGCACTTGTCCCACCGCAGACGAGGACGCGACTTTCTTGCTCAAGCCAGTTTATCAACTATTTTCTCGCTTAAGAAACGGACAAAAGATTGTAGGTCCTGTTTGATACACATATTTATCTGCGCCGGCGAGTACTCGTTTGTCGCAGCTGCAAGAGCCACCAAAAAGAGTACTCGTTCAGCGACGGTCGCTTGGCAGGCAGAACACTCGCTGAGAGACTCGCGCTTGAAACATACGCATTCCAACGAGTGATCGCTCATAGCCCTCGCGCACTCGCTGCTCGTTGCTCGCCAACTCATTTTTACTAGCTAGCTCTGCTCATTTCCAGTTATTCGCCGGCGGCGGTGGTGCCCATACGGAGAATGTGGGTTTACAATACTAAAAACATTGTTGCAACTGTTTGCAATGCATGTGCTATTCACTTGTTTATCTAATGATAATGAGTTCGCTAATTAGGTTAATTTGACCAACAAAATTAGTAGAAGCACTAAGCAGTATAATTTAACAATCAATACGAGTTTGCGTAGGTGTCTACGCCCATGCAAAAAAAAGATATTAGTTCCTAGACATATTTAGTAAATATTAACGTAGGATAAATAAAAATCATCTGCTATTCACACACAATAAACTAACTACTTAACAACATAATATTTAAAATTGTTACTTGTTTCCTAATTTTATTTTTATTTCCAGAATTAATTTCATACTTTTTGCTGTGCCCTACAAGGTCCGTAATTGTAACTAAGCTTTAAGCCATTGTAAGATCTTTAAACATTATGAAATGCAAATAAAAATATGAACTAACTAAAAACATTTAAGGTACCATTGTGTACAGATAAACGGCTCATTCAACTGGGTTATCCCGTTTATCCACTCTAAAACTGCCACCCCAGGATGGATACTGGGAAACGCGTGTTCATCTATCCACCCTAGACGGTGTGGATAAATGGAATTCGTATATTATTTTTCTTCAGATTTTCTCCCGCGGCTGTGTACAGTCACTTAAAGAACATGATAGAAACTGGGCCAAGATACTTAGTAGACATTAGCATACCTATAAAAATACATACTTACATAGAAAGATATTTAGCAAAGAATGGCAAATGTACATCAAAAGACGAATTTAACCAGGATACACAGTTAGGTACGTCCACTCAATAATTAAATTAGTGTCGGCAATTTCCTGCAGGCTTAGCATGACACTCTCTATTTCTTCGAAGAATAGACACGGCTCTTTCCATACAAAGTGACATTTCGTTTCTCCTTTTTTGACATCCCACCGTAGACCTCCTTCTGGCAAAAGTCCTCGCGCACGTATGGGAGTGGCGCGAAGAGGCGAAACGCCGGGGCGTAAGTCCGCTGCCGCGAGAAATCGCGGCACAGCGGACGGAGCTCCGGCGGGTTCCATGGCGTCATGGAAAGTACGGTTGTCGCAACCCAGTGCTGGGCACGCCACGATTGCGGCGATAAGTCCCCTCTTTGAGGAGTGGCTGGAGAGGTGCCACGGCGTCCTCACCTTCCGCGTGACGCAGGTCCTCACCGGACACGGCAGCTTCGGGAGGTTCCTGTGTCGGATAAGGCGGGAGGAAACGTCCGGGTGTCACCACTGTGTGGATCGCCCGGAGGACACGGTGGAGCATACGGTGGAGGTCTGCCCGGCTTGGGCAGAGCACCGCCGTGTCCTCGTGGAGGCGATCGGCGGCAGAGACCTCTCGCGTCCGGCCCTGGTTCAGGCCATGGTACGGAGCGAGAGGGCATGGGCAGCCGTCACCTCCTTCTGCGAAGCAGTAATGCTCGCGAAGGAGGAGGACAACCGTACTTTCCATGACGCCATGAGATCCCGCCGGAGCTCCGTCCGCTGTGCCGCGATTTCTCGCGGCAGCGGACTTACGCTCCGGCGTTTCACCTCCTCGCGCCACTCCCATACGTGCGCGAGTAGACCGACCACTGGAGTGGTTGAAGCGATAGGATGTGTCGCAACGGTAGCGGCAACAGCCTTAGGAGAGGGCGCGGGTTTCGAGGGTTGGACGGGTATGGGCGTGGGGACGCGGATACGGGGATCCATCGATGCTCGGATGGGTGGCGGAGTAGGCCTCTGTTGACCCATAACAGGGAAGGCCTGCTGGTGATTTAAAATAATTCTAGGGACTAGGCCTTTGGGGGCTTAGTCTCTGGGGCAAAATCAAAATCAAATATCAAAATATTTTTATTTCACATAAACCTACATGGGCACTTATGCGTACTTAACGTCAGAAGCTAGCTGCACGGTTCCAATTGTCACAGTGTTAATAGGTATGGGAGAACAGTGTAGGACTGCCGAGACGTACCACGTACTTAATAAAAAAAAAAGTTTACAAAATATCTAGTCTATTAAGCCTACGACGTTCTCACAATCACAAGGTACACAAAAATCTGTGTAAAATATTAATAAAATAATAAAAATAAAAACCCATTTAAACCAAATGACATGTTTGCCATTACAACCAGTCTGAAATCAAAATTGTAGGTATATAATGTCAAACAATGAAAATATGATGTCAAAAAGTATGTATAAAAAATAATAATAATGGACATCGTAATTTGGGAGCAGTAAATAGACATTTACATAGTTATACCGTTTATGAGGTACCAGGGAAGCCACATATGCAGAAGGAATTATTGCCAAATTTCCTTGTCTTCAACGTAGTTAAAGAAGACAAGGAAAGACAAGGAAATTTGGCATTTATAATATGCGTTTTTGATAAGGACACGTTTGATGTGGGTTTTGAACTTTCCATCGCTAAGTTCTGTAGCTGACTTTGTCAACTTGTTATAAAAGCGGATACTGTTGATAACAATGTTTTGCTTGTTTTTGTTAATCTAGGTATCACAATTTTATGTTTACTACGTGTATTTATATTATGGAAATCACTTCTTGTTTTGAAAAGAGGTAAGTTTTTGCGAACATACAAAATAATTTGTAAGATATAAAGAGAAGGCAGAGTTAGTACATTAATTTCTTTGATTTTATTTCTAAGGGACTCACGAGGGCGCATTCTATAGACTGCGCAGATTGCCCTCTTTTATAAAATAAAAATTGAATCTATAAGACATGATACTGTGGAAATAAGCAAAATATACTAACCTAGCTGTGGCTACAGTCAACTGTCTAATTTTTCTTACTGCATATGCAGCTGAACTTAATCTACCTGAAAGAGCTCTAATGTGGGCTCCCCATTGCAATTTCGAATCTAGAGTAATTCCTAGAAATACAGTTTCCGTAATAGCATCTAGTCTTTTGCCATCAAGTTTTAAATTTAGAGCCACTTGGGGTACATTTGGTAGTGAGAACTTAAGACATTTACGAGTAGGCAGCTGGAGAGAGTCTGGAAATGGGGAAAGAATCCATATGATAGGCATTCTCGTTCGTCTGCACGCTTCGCCAGCTTTGAGGAAGTTGATTTGGGGGCCTTGGAGCAGCCACGGTAGTTGGCTGGGTGTCCCGATTCACCACATCACTTTGGGCGGGGGCACTGGGAAGTGCCATGCTCACCCAGGCACTTGACGCACCTGGGTTTAGCATGGCCGTTCTTTTATGCATGCCCGTAGAGTAGGCAGTGGTGGCATTGGCCAACGATGCCATTTTTCCTGGGCTTCTCAATAAAACAGTTAAATTTAAAATTTAAAAAACCCCTGACACTAACAAAAACATCTAATAAGTAACAAAATAAAGGCTCCTGCATACAGAGGCGATATCGCGGGCGCGACAGGCATCAATATGCCTGTCGCACCCGCGATATCGCCTCAGTGTGTAGGAGCCTTAATACGTATTAGGCCCTTTAAGTTTAATATAATTTAATATTAATTTATTTTATATTATAAAATATTTTGAGCCAAGCGCGTCGAGTCGGGGGACGGCTATTGAAAATAGGAAGTTAACAGCGGCTATTCTTTCTACAATAGCATATCGTCTCCTTAGAGTGAAAACCTCGGGAATGTTATTTGGTCATTTTTATTTATTACATTTTTGGAAAGCTTATACCTCGCAACGCACGCCTAGTTCCCACAAAAAAAGTTTAGTCACCTGTAGCGCCATCTATGGCGAGTTCGAATTTCTCGCAAAACAACAGATGAGGTTTTCAATTTACCAACACTTAGAATTTAATAATTATTCCAGTAAAGTTGCCTTTTTCGCATATACGAGGTTTTCATTCTAAGGCGACGATATACATTCATTATTGGTATAAGCCTCGTCTGTTTGCCGTTTTCTTTAGCCGTGACCGACGACCCTAATTTTTCTTTCTTTCTCCATCATCAGTCTCTGATCACCATCTAGCTGTAACCTATTTATTGAGACCAGTACAATGAGCCCAAACACGATACCTGCGCTGTAAGTTGGTGAGTGAGTTAAATATCAACTAGAAAAGAGCTGACAATCTTCAAACGACTGAATTGATTTTCTTACATCATAGCTAAGAACTCTCGATTAAGTCAAAATCAAAATCGGTTCATGCATTCGGGAGCTACGATGCCACAGACAGACACACTCAGACAGACACGTCAAACTTATAACATCCCGTCGTTTTTGCGTCGGGGGTTAAAAATAAATATACTCATACACTTTTTAATAATATTAATACATTTTTAATAACCACAAACTTAAACAATAATAATACGTAGGTATTGCATTTAAATTCAATTAAACTTCCTCGTTTTAAATATTTTTGATTTGTAATTTATAAATGCTGCAATATGTTCAGCAGGCTTAGCATGACACTCTCTATTTCTTCGAAGAATAGACACGGCTCTTTCTATACAAAGTGACATTTCGTTTCTCAGTTTTTGACATCTCACCGTAGAAATCCTTCTACAATCTGTCATCTTGTCTTCCGTTTCTAACGATCTTTGTCTAGGTCCTTTTTTTGTAGAAGGAGGTCTTTTTTTTTTTTTTTTGAGGGTGAATTGAACTTCTCCCGCTCTGGGTGGAGCGGGAGGGTGTGTCAGACTCTTACTGACTAAAACCCACCCGTATTCCTTCTTGTTGCCTGTGTTGCGGGGGCCTCGGTGACCCATAAGTACCTTCCCGCGACCCCGGCAGGCATCGGCCCTAGTGGACCCCTACTATGTGCTGACGACATCTCTTTGAGGCGTGCGTGGAATACAACGCGCCGTCGACCCGGGCCTGGTCCTTACCGGACGGTGAGCTACCCATTGCTCACCGTCCGCAAGCCCGCGCCTACGGTGGCCGGAAATCCGCCCGGGATTCCCGACGCCCTGGGCGTCTCCTGCGGCGGCTAGGGGCGAGAGGGCGCGAAACTTGCCTTTCCCTCAACCGTCCCGCCTCCTCCTTCGCGAGCATTACTGCTTCGCAGAAGGAGGTGACGGCTGCCCATGCCCTCTCGCTCCGTACCATGGCCTGAACCAGGGCACACCCTGACAAAAAGTGGTCGGTCTAAACCTAGTAGATCCGTTCAGCGTGGTATGAGGCCCGAGGATGCTTCCTTGAGGTACTCCGGACTCATTATGTCTAAATAAAGATTTGTATACCATTGCAACAAGTTTCTCATTAATACGGGATACTTCAACACACTGTTGTCTATTGCTGAGATTGAGAACTTTTCAGCCATTATAATGCTGGACCTCTGATGCCGTAGCGCTCACATTTACCTAGAAGCGTATTGTGGATAACGAGATCAAAAGCCTTGCTCATATTTAGGAAGATGACTGAAACAGAGCGTTTTTAATCTATATTATCTGTTATGGACCTGACTAGAGAGAATGCTGCCGGTTGTTGACTTACCTTTTTGAAACCCATTTTGTTCTTTATTAATATGTTTGTTTATAATAAATAATAATAATAATAATAATAATAAATATTTATTCAGTATAACAATTGGTAAAATATTAACACAAAATATTCGAAATAATTAACAAAGGTATTATGATGTTAGATGCCTGTACTAGGATAAACCTGTATCACATGCGGCATGAGCTCTTACTTTATGGTAATTATAGGACGATACAATTCTTAATAATATTTAACATAACAAGACTTGAAATAGTGACAAAATGTAATTAATTCAATATTTTATACTTAGTTTACTTAAAAAACTACTATTTACCTTAAACATAAAAAACAAAAAGGGTTATAAACGTAAGTTCTTAGTTTGCGTAAAATAGTTTCTTGCACTTAAAATCTAATTAAACACACGATATAATTATGCGTCAGCAGAATTGGTAAGTCAATGTTGCACAACACATCACGTTCAAGGCTATGTTTATATTGGATTTTTGCTGCGGGCGACTAATATACTGAGACATCAACAAAATCGAGGGTTTGTAGGCCAGTGCAGTGTTTTGTTGATTCAGCAGCAGTGATTAAATACGGAAGTCTGGCCTTGAGTATGACGCTCTAGGCGCCCTCGTAGTCGATAGAGTTGATGTACCTGTTTTCCGCAATTTTCCTAGCAGGACACTCAGCATCTCCCGTTCTGTGGTTATTGGGCTTTTTAAAGCGTGAGCAAGATGCACATTTCGGTGTGTCAACTTTCTTTGCGCACTCTGACATCGAGTGTCCTTCTTCTCCGCAGTGGCCACACGTAGATTTCAACTCTCTGCATGTTTTTGCTGCATGACCATATTGTTGGCATTTGTAGCATCTGGTAACCAGGAATAAAACCATCAATTGAACTAAACGACTATGCATTATTTTTTCGTAATTTTTAAAGTGAAACTTTTATTACATAGCTTCAATGTTTTTCGTCCATCTATCGCATGTCGCATTACAGCCAGCCGCGGAGTAGGGGTAAAGTGAAAGGCGCTCGGCAGAGCAGCCAAGGCCAATATGGCGGCGCCCATGGCTCGCATCAGCTTCACTAAAGTTTCACTTGCATCGTCGTTTCATAAAACCACACATTTTTTTTTTTTCAAATATCGAAATAAGACTGATGGTTCTATAATTAGTTTGTTTTTGTGAAGGGGCTTAACTATTGAAACATTTAATTTTTCAGAGAAGATTCCCTCAAACAGAGATAAATTAATTGTGTGGCTCAGTATTGATGATATGATTTCAGCACATAATTTTAGTATGTGCATAGAGATCTCATCATACCCTACCTACTTTTTATTATTTAGAAATACTGTTATACGGAACACTTCGGTGTCAGAACGTGGGTTCAAAAATATGCTGAATTGTTAGTTGTAGAGGGTTAAGATGAACAGGTTTTTCTTGCAGATTGAGGTTTTATAGTTTCAATATCAATTTTAAAAAAATAAAGAGTTAGCTTTTTGACTCGGATCGTTTAAAATACAGCCATCGTGATCTATTGCGTCTATTTGTGATGAGTGACATTTTAGTATTAAGTTAAGGTTTAAACATTTTTTTGAGCGGTGGACGCATGATTTTAGTATATTTTAATATTTTAAATATCTAGACCGTATACCATTATTTTTGTTTTTTAAACTGTCTTTCATTTGCAATATTTTCTTATACCTTTGGTAATCCATTTGGGTGATGTATTATTGACGTACATTTTAGTTTTACTTAAGGGAAAACATACAACTTATAGAATAGTGAAAAGTTTTGATGCAATATACTAAAGCTATCGTTTGCGTCAGTGTTCTCGAGAACATCAATGCATGACAATAGCTTCCACAAATTGGACGTTATCTCTGAGTAAGCCCTGTTTAAATCATACCAATATTTTATGGCAGGTTTCCTCTCTACAACTGGGAATGCTGTGATCTAATAGAAAAGTTCGTGAGTTCCCAGTTGAAGTTACTTATAATCTGATCTACGCAAGAAAGCTGACGTGTTGGTTTAAACCTGTTTAGCCCCTCGCGACACCGATTCAGAGTCAAACAATATAACAAGAAAATCAATTGTGTCTCATTAAGCTGTCCTTTTTTTTTTGGGTGGGAAATCATCTAATAACTTCTCCCGCTCTGGGCGGAGCGGGAGGGTGTGTCAGACTCTTACTGACTAAAACCCACCCGTATTCCTTCCCGTTGCCTGTGTTGCGGGGGCCTCGGTGACCCATAAGTACCTTCCCGCGACCCCGGCAGGCCTCGGCCCTTGTGGACCCCTACCTTTGTGCTGACGACATCTCTTTGAGGCGCGCGTGGAATTCAACGCGCCGTCGACCCGGGCCTGGTCCTTACTGGACGGTGAGCTACCCATTGCTCACCATCCGCAAGCCCGCGCCTACGGTGGCCGGAAATCCACCCGGGATTCCCGACGCCCAGGGCGTCTCCTGCGGCGGCTAGGGGCGGGAGGGCGCGAAACATGCCTTTTTCTCAACCGTCCCGCCTCCTCCTTCGCGAGCATTACTGCTTCGCAGAAGGAGGTGACGGCTGCCCATGCCCTCTCGCTCCGTACCATGGCCTGAACCAGGGCCGGACGCGAGAGATCTCTGCCGCCGATCGCCTCCACGAGGGCATGGCGGTGCTCTGCCCAAGCCGGGCAGACCTCCACCGTATGCTCCACCGTGTCCTCCGGGAGATCCACACAGTGGTGACACCCGGGCGTTTCCTCCCGCCTTATCCGACACAGGAACCTCCCGAAGCTGCCGTGTCCGGTGAGAACCTGCGTCAGGCGGAAGGTGAGGACGCCGTGGCGCCTCTCTAGCCACTCCTCAAAGAGAGGACTTATCGCCGCAATTGTGGCGTGCCCAGCACTGGGTTGCGACAACCGTACTCTCCATGACCCCATGAGATCCCGCCGGAGCTCCGTCCGCTGTGCCGCGATTTCTCGCGGCAGCGGGCTTTCGCCCCGGCGTTTCGCCTTTCGCGACACTCCCATACGTGCGCGAGGACTTTTGCCTCCAGATCCCATGGCGGCAATCCGGCAAGGAGGCTCGCTGCCTCACAGGACACCGTGCGGTATCCCCGGACCATCCGGATGGCCATGACCCTTTGGGCCACGCTCAACCGGCGGGCTTGCCGCAGCGCCAGAGAGCGCGCCCATAAAGGAGCCCCGTCCCCCCCGTGGACCGCACGACCCCCGCATAGAACCTCCAGCAGGAGGCGTTTGGACCCCCTAGATTGGGCAGGAGCCGCTTCAATGCAGCGCCTGCCCGCTCTAGTTTGGGAGCCAAACGTCGGAAATGCTCCACGAAGTTCCACCGGCTGTCTAGGACGCGTCCCAGGTACTTCATCGTCAACTCGACGCCGATGGAAACCCCTCCCACCGTTATTTGGGATCCCAACGGTCGTCACCGTTCCGAGGACCATGAAAACACATGACCTCGGACTTGTGCAGGGCTACCTCGAGGCACAATTGCCGGATCCTTTCGACGATTGTCGCAACCCCGCGTGCCGCTACTTTGGCCGCCGCCTGGTGCGACCTCATCGGTGCGAGGTCATCATGTCGTCAGCGTAGCACACTACGCTCGTCGTATCCGATGTCCCACAGATGCGGCCCCAGGACCGATCCCTGTGGGACACCGCACGACATCTCTTGCCGGTTCAACACTCCCTGGTGACCGGGGTATATGACGGCCCTGTCCGTCAGATAGGCCTCAACCACACGACAGAGGTAGGTCGGCATCCGGTGGTACCGGAGTGCCTCCCTGATGCAACTCCAGGGCAGGGTATTAAAGGCATTGGCGATGTCTAGAGACACCGCCAAGACGACCCCACCCTGGGCAACAGCATTCTCCGTCGTCAGGGGTAGCACGAGTTAAGGAACCCCAATCCCCCAATATTAGCTTCATCAGCTAATAATTATATTCTTTTAGCATATTAAGTACAAATCAGCAGATGCTATCTAGGACATGCGTCACTAGCATAGATGCTAGGTTAGCAATAAGATTAGTATATAAGATCAATATTTTGTAGAATTAATTATTTACTGTTATGCTGAGTGTTCATAGCGAAACGGCAATTATTCCCTTACCAGCTACGTTTTGCAGTAAGGAAGTTCATACATTTTATGTTTACAGTGTTGATGATAGGTATGATGGGTTAATACCTATTAACCCATCATACCTATCATCAACACTGTAAACATAAAATTTATTAATTTATTTATTGTTTATTTTTGCCTGTAACTGTTTAAGTAAGTTACTACCTAGTAACTTACTTAAACAGTTACAGGCAAAAATAAATATGGAAAGCCAAGTTTTGCATTTAAAAAATACGAATATTCCAATAATATACGCACCACCTATGAGAGAGGTATACAATTTACCATCTCGTAGTGAATTAAGAGTTAGATTACCAGTAAACTTATTGGACGGGGAAGCTATACTGCAATTTAAACAATTTTCGGAAGGGATTCGAATGCCCACCGCATTAATTAAGTGTGTTAAAGGTTACGCATCAACCGTTATTCAGAATTATACGAATAAATCTAGAACCTTAGTGGTAACAGGACCTTTTAAAGTCGAACCCATCTGTTAACGTTAACTTTACAGAAAATAATGTAGAAATAGATAGAATGCTCACAGACAATTTAAAAAAAATTACAGTAGACCACATGAATTCTGAGGAACGTAGAGCCATCGAAGGGCTATGTGAGGAGTATAAAGACATCTTTTATTGTGAAAATATTCCATTAACCTTTACAAATCAAGTAAAACATAGAATTAGAACAAGGAATGAGGATCCTATAAACATCAAAGCACATAGATTACCTCCGATTCAATCGAAAGAAATTAGAAACCAGGTAGATAAAATGTTAAGGGACAATATTATCCAGGAATCACACTCTCCCTGGAGCGCTCCCGTACATTTAGTGCTAAAAAAGTTAGATGCATCAGGACAGCAAAAATGGAGGATGGTAGTTGATTATAGACGTCTCAATGAAATTACTACCGATGACAAATACCCTTTACCGAACATTAGTGATTTATTTGATATGTTAGGTAATAGTACCTATTTCACTACTTTAGATTTGGCTAGTGGGTACCATCAAATTGAGGTCCAGGAAGAGGATAGGGCAAAAACAGCCTTCAGTACACCTTCAGGTCATTATGAATTTAACAGGATGCCGTTCGGTTTAAAAACAGCACCTGCAACATTTCAGAGGGCTATGGATAACGTCCTAAGAGGTCTCCAGGGCTTAAGGCTCCTACACACTATGCCGGCGGCCCGGCCGGCGGGTATGCCGCCAACAAGCCCGGCGGCATTCCCGGCGGGTATTTGAGTCGCCTGGGCTTGCCGCACGAACGAGCCTAGTACGCACAAACGGCCTGATTATGCCGGCAACATACCCGCGCGGCAAAAACCCGTCGGCTGTGCCGCCGGCATAGTGTGTAGGAGCCTTTACATTGCCTGGTGTATCTCGATGACGTCATATTTTTTTCTAAATCGCTGACTCAGCATGTAGAAAAACTTAGAACAGTTTTTGATCGTTTTCGGGCAACAAACTTAAAAATACAACTCGATAAGTCACATTTTCTTAGAAAGGAAGTCCTTTATTTAGGCCACACTATTACAAGTGAGGGATTGAAGCCAAATAATGATAAAATTGATGCAATCTTAAGATACCCCATTCCAGAAACAGTTACGCAAATAAAAAGCTTTTTAGGACTCATCGGTTATTATAGGAAATTCATCAAAGATTTCGCAAAAATAACTAGACCTTTAACAGCCTGTTTAAAGAAAGGTCGTAAAATAATTATTAATGATGAATATAGGGAATGTTTCGAAACATGTAAAAAACTTTTAACAAACGCACCTTTATTACAGTATCCTGATTTCAGTAAAAGTTTTATTTTAACTACTGACGCATCGAACTTTGCGATCGGAGCTGTATTGTCACAAGGAGCAATAGGCTCAGACAAGCCAGTAGCATATGCTAGCAGGACTTTGAGCGACACAGAAGTAAAGTATAGCACTATTGAGAAGGAGGTTTTAGCCATAATATGGGCAGTTAAGCATTTTAGACCATATCTATATGGTAATAAATTTAACATTTTTACAGACCATAGACCATTGGCATGGCTGTATTCATTAAAAGAACCTAACAGTAAGCTCACGCGTTGGCGGTTACGTTTAGAAGAATATGATTACGAAGTCAAGTACAAGAAAGGGGCTCAAAATACAAACGCAGATGCCTTATCTAGGATTAAAATTAACGCGATGGACGATGATTTAGATTTGATATTTGTTAACGTAGGCGATAGAAAAGAGCGAATACAAAACATTATAGATAAGGAGCTTCAATTTGACGAAGCACCCATAGAAACAATAGAGCTTTCGGATTCTGATGATGGCGTGACAGCTAATTCAGTTTCAAATAGGGAACATGAAGGTATTCCTATTTTAAATGAAGCCGTTGACACTAAAGCTAGACAAATTTTAGTTCACGCATGGTTTAAAGATAAGTTAACAGTAAAAGATATTTCTAATAATAAACAGAACATTTTAGAAGTTCACTTACCAACAAACAATGACAAATTAGTTAAAGATTTTTTAAAGGAATATATAGACCCTAAAAATAAATACCATATTTACTTTGAACATCCATTCTTTAGGAAATCTTTTTCAAACATGGTTATTAAATTGTTTAAAAAGGGTTTAGTTAAGTTAACAGAATGTACAGAGAGAGTAATAAATTTAACAGAATCGGAGGAAGATCAGAAAGAAGTTATTATTAAGTACCATGACGGGAAAACTTATCATAGAGGCATTAAGGAAACTTTAGCTAAACTTAAGAGACATTATTGGAGGCCAAACATGAAAGAAATAGTTACAACAGTTATTAACAGTTGCGAAGCATGTAGAAAAATGAAATACGATAGGAAACCCATTAAACCTCAAATTCAGTTAACCCAAACTCAGAATAGTCCATTCCAAGAAGCTTTTATGGATTTACTATACATTGAAGGGAAATATTATTTAACTATTGTAGATGCTTTTAGTAAGTTAGCACAGGCAATAGAGGTACTCGTACCTAATAGGAGTACACCAGAGATAGTTAGAGCATTAATTAAATATTTTAGTTTATATGGATTGCCTAGTAAAATTAGTTGTGATTCAGGTACAGAATTTAATAATACATTAATTAAAGAGATGTTAAGCTTATACAAAATAGAACTGCACATAGGGACTCCAAACAATCCTAGTTCTATGGCAATAGTCGAGAGATTTCATTCTACTATTATCGAGATTTACCGGTTAGCAAAATATGACAAAAATGATTTAGATGCAGCTTCCGTTATGACATACGCTGTTATGGCATATAACAACACCATACACTCAGCAACAGATTTTACGCCCTTTGAACTATTATTTGGGCATACCGACTCCGGAAATATATTTAATGTTGTGTAACGTTATACGTTGATTATATCTATAATTATTAACTATTTGCAAACCTACTTAATGAATAGTTTACGCTTGCAACTGATATATAAATAACTAAACATTCCAATCAGTTTTATAAAATATTGTGGCGAGCTTCGCGCACGAAACTGGTTTGTTGGTAGGCGTCTCCCCTCTCCATGCGCGTCGTTAAAGTTCGCGCACTTCCAGCGGTCCGTGGAACAATCTCGACCGGCGGCTTGACCTGACACTACGGAGCAGAGTGACCGTGTCTAGCGATCTATTAATTGTACCTGCCACTACCATCTTTACGCAACGAACAACATTTTGAAAAGTTACAAAGTTCAAACGTGTGTGCTACATCTATTAAAATTAAATAATATTTAATTCAGTGTAACCCCAAATCGGGTGAGTGTTGCAAAACTTATAATAACTAGTTTTAAGTATTCGCTGCATGACTTGCTAAAAATATACGCTGTTTGCTATAATCAGCTTCATGTCATTCGAATTGCCGATGTGTTTTTTACGTTAGTGTATTGGTTGTGATCGTCATTTTAAACACTACCTTAACTTTGTGATTTTACCGAGTGACAGTAACATAGGTGTAACGGATCATAACAGTTACTTTTTAAATAATTATCTTCTTCCTTTAAATGTATTCTTTGTTTTGATTAGTAGGAGGTGGTTATGTATCCGTAAATTCTGATATAAAATTTTGTTATATTTTTTCTCACCTACCCTACATCACTAGTTATCATTTTTCTGCTAGTCATTCATCATGCTTTTAAAATTGTACCACGCTGATTAGACTGCTTCATCTGGATAGCTAATTGATGCTAGAACGCCGCTTTCCACCGTAGATTCCACGTTCAACGGTTGTCAGGATGTTGCAGTCAGTAGCATGAATTCGGTCATTTTCTAAAATGTCCAATTCCGGAAATTCCAGGGTTCTTCCGTACCGGAGTTTTTTGGTACCGTCGCTGCGAGGGCTGAGGCTGGTCGACCCTACAAGCTGCCTTAACCGCCGTTGGAAGACCAACCTACCTACTTGGCTGCCACCAGTCACCTACGTTCTGGGAACTACCAGGATAGTGGTTTTTCTTTAGGCGGGCTAGAACTTCACACGCGCTCGATATCGGGAACTCACGTTAACATATTTAAATATTAAATATTTTGTAATCATATTTATATACTTTTAATTAAACAGATGTACCTTGCTTCCAACAATATGTTGTTTTTTTTCTACCTGCAAGGCAACAACGTTACAGTGGCGCCCAACGTGGGGCAGATATCGAGCCGTGTTTAGTTCTCTTCTGCTAGGCATTTTTTTAGTTTCTTGGTGTTGGCTTTCTATGTCAGTAGTGTTAGTGTTTATAACTTGATTACAGGCTGTCAAAGGTGAAATTTTTCTATTCTATCGTATCAAATCTTGAAATATTTTAAATTTAAAAACTGTTAAAAAATAAAATACTACCCACATTTTTTTATTATATTCACGTTTGTTAGCCTGAGTACCTGATTTTGTTATGTTACTGTGTTAACATTTATTTTATTTTTTTTTTGTTTTGTGAATTTTGCAACACACACCTCTCGGGTAACTTGTCGTATATTTTCTTAAATTTACAAAAATGTCCTATCCCATAAAATTTTTATCATTACAAAAGGCAGAATTGGAATATGAAGTAGCAGTTCGTGGTGGTGTATGTGCCGATTCTGTAAACGAGCTGCGGAAACAAATTGTTAAATTGATTCCTATCCTACCCTCTGAGGATATTTTAGAATCACATTTAGATCCTAAAGATGACTTAAAAGCGGTCAAAGAGTCCCTGTTAAAGTCTCATAATAACATAATTACCCTTAAATCTAAATTTGAAAAGAATTTGTTCACACGCACCGAAATCTTATTGCACCACGTATATCATAGACTTAATCGAATTAATTACTCAACCAGTGACGTAGCGGAGGTCTATAAAATTTGCTTGTCCAATTTCAATACTCAATACAAAGATATGACCTTACTTAGGCCACAAACTGCTTTGTCTACTCAGGCTCAGGTATCTACTCAAACGGAACCGGTTCCTGAAACAAACCTAGTGAATGTCCCTGTCAGTTGCGAGCGTAGGCTGTTTTCAGAAATAAGCAAACTGAAATACTCCGGAAAAACTTGCGTCCGTGCATTTATTCAGAAGGTGGAAGAGTTTATTTTGAGCAGAGCTATACCTCGTGAACAAATGTTCTCTTTGGCTTTCGAGATATTCACGGACGATGCTCTTCATTGGTTCAGATGTGTTAAAGATCAGGCTAGTACCTGGGATGACATTGTTTCTTTGCTTAGGCAAGATTTTAGCCAAAGTGACTTCGACTACAAATTTTTATCGGAAATAAGATCACGCACTCAGGGTGAACTAGAAAATATAACTATTTACATTTCTATTATGCGTGGCATGTTTTCCCGTTTGGATAGAAAGTTGCCAGAAGAAGATCAATTAGATATATTGTTGCACAACATTCGACCTTGCTATGCAAGTACGCTCGCATCATCTGCGGATATAACCGATATAAGTAGTTTACAAAAATTATGTAGGAACTACGAAAACATACAAACTAAACTTAAACAGTATCGCGAACCGCCTAAAGATAGTGCAGAAACCTTGGCTCCAGAATTCGCATATAAAAACCAGCCTAGCAATAGTAATTCTAGTAATTATAAAAATACTAATTCTAATTATAAATCTAACTACTCTAAAAATACTTTTGAAAATAATAACTACAAAACTAAAAATACTAGTGATACTAATTCAAATTTACACGTCAATGAAATGGCTCATGTATCTCAGGAAAAGAACAAAAATGTATACTGTCCTAGATGTAGATCTAAATCACATTCACTGGGTTCATGTAAACAACCACACTTTCTTATTTGCTTTAAATGCGGAAAGAAAGATGTCAAGTTTCCAGAATGTCCTAATTGTCACTCTAACGCAACAAAAAACTAAGCGGTGAGGGTTGCGGAAACAGTAATAGCACCAATTTCGATAAGAATGACTGGGATAATTGGCTCAAAACTGTCTCAAAATTTTGCTCTTGCTATACTGTTTCTTCAATCCGTAATAATAGTATGGACTACACACGGCCTTATGTTCCAATAAGTATTGGCAGTAAACCTGTTATTGGGTTACTAGACACAGGTTCTGCAGTGACTATAATGGGAAATGACTTCCATAAGAGTTTTATTCCATCTAATTACCAATGGAACATATGTCAATCTACGACATTTGTTGCAGCGGGTGGGCAGAAACTTTCATCTTTAGGATTTATTTCATTACCATTCACTTTAGAAAATCAAACACATAATTTAAATGTCCACATTATTCCGGAAATAAAAAATTCATTAATCTTAGGCATGGACTTTTGGCGTAAATTCGGTTTGTTCCCTAGTCACTTAAACACTGTTCTCTTTTTAAATCCATCAGACGCTCAGTTAGCTGAACTGAAGTCTGATTGCTCAGAACACCTACAGTCGTATGATCATTTATCACAAGACCAGAGGATTACAGCAGATAATATCATATCGCAGTTCCGTGAAATATCATACGAAGTACAAGGTCTTGGTCGTACTTCTCTAATAACGCATACCATTGACACTGGAGAAGCTGCCCCCATTCGTCAAAGGTATTATAGAATGTCTCCAGAGAAGCAACGCATATTAGTGGAGCAACTAGATGAGATGCTGGGAGATGATGTAGTTGAACCTGCTGAGAGCCCATGGTCATCACCAGTACTACTCACACCTAAAAAAACTGGTGAGCTTAGATTTTGCTTAGACAGTAGAAAATTAAACGCCGTCACAAAAAAAGATGCGTATAATTTGCCTTACATCTCTGAGATCCTTGATAATTTACGCGACGCTAAATATTTAACCAGTTTAGATCTATCTAAAAGCTTTTGGCAAATATTGATCAGTGAGCAGGACAGATGCAAGACCGCGTTTTACATACCAACCCGTGGCACTTACCAGTTCAAATCTATGCCATTTGGTCTTACTAATGCACCAGCCACACAACAACGTTTAGTTGACATTTTGTTCTATGGACCAGAATTTGAACATCGCGTTTTTGTATTTGTCGACGATATTATAATAGTGTCTTCTACTTTTGAGCAGCATATTTCTCTACTGCTTCTTGTTTTAAAAAAACTAAAATCTGCTAACTTAACTATAAATTATAAAAAGAGTCAATTTTTCCGAGACAAACTAAAATATTTGGGTTATGTAGTCGATGCTAACGGTTTACATGCTGACCCAGAAAAAATTGATGCAATTAAAAATTATCCTACCCCCGCTAATAGAAAAGAAGTTCGTCGATTCTTGGGCGCAGCTTCTTGGTATCGAAGGTTTATACCAAATTTTAGTTCTTTGGCTTCACCATTGAACAAACTAACCTCACAAAGCAAAAAAGCACCATCGTTTGTATGGTCTAAGGAAGTTGACATAGCTTTTAATAAATTGAAAGAATGCTTAGTTTCTGCTTCGGTACTCTCGTGTCCCGATTATTCAAAACCATTCGAAATTCACACCGATGCGAGTGACTACGGTATTGGTGGTGTGTTGACCCAAAATATTAATGGTGAGGAGAGAGTCATAGCCTACATGAGCAAGTCATTGTCCAATCAAGAACGCAACTATAGTGCTACCGAGCGTGAAGCTCTTGCTGTTCTAATAGCGGTTGAGCATTGGCGCTGTTATGTGGAAAATGGCCAAAAATTTGTTGTCTACACGGACCATTCTGCCCTTAAATGGTTTTTAAAACTAAATAACCCTACAGGTCGATTAGCTCGATGGGGTGTACGACTATCTGCGTATAATTTTGAAATAAGACACCGCCGTGGATCTGAAAACGTAGTTCCAGATTTTCTATCACGTTCTGTACCTATTACCGCTGTTGATAGTCTTCCTATTAATACGCAAACTACTGACGCGTGGTATCTCAACATTTATAATGGTTGCCAGTCTTCTCCTACCTCGTTTCCTAACTATTTAATAAAAAACGGAAAACTGTATAAGTATATGAAAACTATGTGTCCGTTGCGTAGAGAATTTGAATGGAAGGAGGTAGTACCTGCGGAATACCGTAGTACTGCATTGGAAAAGCACCATTCCGAACCTTCTGCAGGGCACTTGGGTGTCTTTAAGACGTATAGACGGCTCGCTTTATGTTATTACTGGCCAGGCATGCACGCGGATGTTCAGAAATTTATTTCAGCTTGCGATGCGTGCATAGCTCATAAGCATCAAAACCATGCCCCTTTAGGCAAAATGGGTGAGCCTAAAGTATGTTCTAGGCCATTCCAAACTATTAGTGTAGATCTAGTCGGACCTTTGCCTCCATCAAGAAAACAAAATTGCTACATATTCGTGATTACGTGCTGTTTTAGTAAATATTGCCTTTTATTTCCAATTAAGCGGGCAACCGCGGAAATTATTACTAGAATCCTTGAGGAGAACGTAATTCTCGTACATGGGATACCCTCTACTATTATACTTGATAACGGAAAACAGTTTGTTAGCGCTACTCTCAAAAGACTGATTACCAAATACAAAATTCCCAATTTACATTTTACTCCAAAATACTCACCTCACATCAACACAGTTGAACGTTATAACAAAACTATTATGACTGCCATTTCTACATTTATTGTAGACGATCAACGTGTCTGGGATCTACTAGTACCAAAGATTCAGTTTGCAGTAAATAGTTCTGTAAACGAAGCAACGGGCTATACTCCGTCATTTCTTGTATACGGACGTGAACTGGTTACTTGTGGTTCACAGCATGTCGACTCGGAAAACGATGAAGACATTGTTTTTGTACCTCGCGATTCGTATGCAGAAAACCTAGGCTATTTATCTTCTATCTTTAACAAGGTGCAAGCAGCGCTTCTCCAGGCACATGCTAGAAACTGCCAGTCTTACAATTTACGTAGGAAAACTGCAGAGTTTAATATAGGTGATGTTGTATGGAAGAGAACTTTCTATCAAAGTGACAAAGATAAATATTTCAATAAGAAGTTGGCTCCTAAATTTATTAAGTGTCAAGTTATTGGAAAAAATCTCCATTAGTATACGAATTGGCGGATACGTCTGGAAAACCTATCGGGAAATGGCATATTAAAGATATCAAGTTAACTAATTACAAAGACTAAAGCGAAAACTAAATACTTAACTAAACGAGGAAAGTTAATACAAATCGATGATTGCAACTATCTAGCTAACTATGTACATTCATACTGTTGTTAAAACAAAATTAATATATTGTAATCAATTACCAACCCTAACGTACGTATTGCTAAAACCATCTACCAACACATAACCAAATACTAACTGCTATATTATTATTTATTTAAATTCTAGGTATATTCTTACCATATACAAAGACTATTTATAGAATGACGGTCTATCACATCATTAAATTCTGTAGTACTAATTATACTATCGGTCCTACAACCATAGTAAGAAAGCGATCATGGTTCAACCCCATGAATTTCTTTTCCCTATACCAATGGCTCTACACCATAGGTATTCTACAAAGTTTTGTATAGAATATTATCAGTATGGGATTGGTTATGTGTGGACTGCTCTGTACTTACAATGTTACTGCAAAAATTGCATTTGATTCTCGGGAGTGTTTTGTGCAGTATTTAAACCAAGACCCTCTGAATGATAGCATGCGGTAACACATGAGCTAAAGTGTTGCTGCCGATCAAACGATGAAAGAAAAAAAAGAATGATGAATGTTAGGGATAGGAATGAATGAGTAACGTTAATCAGATGACTTCAGAAGCAGTAGCAGTGGATTTTACTTAGGAAAAATCCTACGCTAAAAAGGGGGATACTGTAACGTTATACGTTGATTATATCTATAATTATTAACTATTTGCAAACCTACTTAATGAATAGTTTACGCTTGCAACTGATATATAAATAACTAAACATTCCAATCAGTTTTATAAAATATTGTGGCGAGCTTCGCGCACGAAACTGGTTTGTTGGTAGGCGTCTCCCCTCTCCATGCGCGTCGTTAAAGTTCGCGCACTTCCAGCGGTCCGTGGAACAATCTCGACCGGCGGCTTGACCTGACACTACGGAGCAGAGTGACCGTGTCTAGCGATCTATTAATTGTACCTGCCACTACCATCTTTACGCAACGAACAACATTTTGAAAAGTTACAAAGTTCAAACGTGTGTGCTACATCTATTAAAATTAAATAATATTTAATTCAGTGTAACCCCAAATCGGGTGAGTGTTGCAAAACTTATAATAACTAGTTTTAAGTATTCGCTGCATGACTTGCTAAAAATATACGCTGTTTGCTATAATCAGCTTCATGTCATTCGAATTGCCGATGTGTTTTTTACGTTAGTGTATTGGTTGTGATCGTCATTTTAAACACTACCTTAACTTTGTGATTTTACCGAGTGACAGTAACATAGGTGTAACGGATCATAACAGTTACTTTTTAAATAATTATCTTCTTCCTTTAAATGTATTCTTTGTTTTGATTAGTAGGAGGTGGTTATGTATCCGTAAATTCTGATATAAAATTTTGTTATATTTTTTCTCACCTACCCTACATCACTAGTTATCATTTTTCTGCTAGTCATTCATCATGCTTTTAAAATTGTACCACGCTGATTAGACTGCTTCATCTGGATAGCTAATTGATGCTAGAACGCCGCTTTCCACCGTAGATTCCACGTTCAACGGTTGTCAGGATGTTGCAGTCAGTAGCATGAATTCGGTCATTTTCTAAAATGTCCAATTCCGGAAATTCCAGGGTTCTTCCGTACCGGAGTTTTTTGGTACCGTCGCTGCGAGGGCTGAGGCTGGTCGACCCTACAAGCTGCCTTAACCGCCGTTGGAAGACCAACCTACCTACTTGGCTGCCACCAGTCACCTACGTTCTGGGAACTACCAGGATAGTGGTTTTTCTTTAGGCGGGCTAGAACTTCACACGCGCTCGATATCGGGAACTCACGTTAACATATTTAAATATTAAATATTTTGTAATCATATTTATATACTTTTAATTAAACAGATGTACCTTGCTTCCAACAATATGTTGTTTTTTTTCTACCTGCAAGGCAACAACGTTACAGTTGATAGGGAGAAAAACTTAACTCAGAAATTATTATTAGATCATAGGAAACGTCTTAAAGTACTATACGAATTTGTAACGGATAAATTAGAAACAGATAAAATTAAGGTAAGAGATAAGAGAGGAGGTGAAGAAACACCAGTCCTTAAGACAGGAGATAATGTTTATATGAAGAATACTAGGACTAGGAAAGCTAAGGAAAAACCTCGCTATGAAAAAGCCAAAATCACTGGCGAAACCAAACGTAATATAGTGCCTGTAGAATTAAATAAAAGAACAACTAGAGTGGCGATAAAAAATATAAAACGTCCTCCACAGGTCAAGCCTGGTACTTCTGGTATCGGTGATGTCAGGATTCACGCTGGACCTCCAGAACTGCACTCGGAATCCGGGGATAGCGTCATTGAAGATGGGAGTAGCAGTGAAGAAGAATAGTTATTGGACTATATTTAAGATTTTAGACTTAGAATCCTTAAGCTTACAAATAGATAGTAACATTCGCGATTTTAGCAATATGAACCTAAAAATTATAGAAAGTAAATTAAGTAATTAAACTTTAGGGATAAAAAAACAAATAGTCTTTAGTTAAACTTACTAAAGATAAATTGTCTCAAATTTTACCCTTTCATCATAGAAACAAACGAGCTTTGTTTAACCCACTGGGATCAGTTATAAAAGCTATAACTGGTAATTTAGATGAAGATGATGCAATTAAATATAATAAAGAAATCCTCTTACTCCAAAATAAAGAACATGCAGTCGAACGTAAAGTGTCATCAATGCAAAGAGCTTTCGATAAACTAGTAAATGACTCAGAAATCATAAATTCAAATATTAAAAACTTAGGCTCACACACTAATGAGATAGACAGACTAGTTGAAAATGTATCCAAATTTAACAAGTTACTACAAATAGTAAATACTATGTATCAAATTTTAAGTAACTTTCGAACTTGGTATGAGAACATACAAGAAATTGAGTCTGCAATCGCCTTCAGCAAATTAAATGTATTGCACCAGTCCATTATAAATAGCACAGAACTATACAGTACTTTAGTAATAATTAGTAAACATGCTAGGACAATTTATACTGTTAGTAAAAATAATTTAATAAAACTAGAACGTAATAACATAGTTAAATCATATTTAAATAATAATAGGTTAGTCTTTGTGTTAGAAGTCCCTCTAATAGACAACGAGACATATAATTATTACAAGGTTATTCCCATTCCTATTTTCCATTCTCCAGATACTTTTACCATTATTCCCAAGTATCCCTATCTAATGGTGAATCGATTGAAATACATGCCCGTGGTAAGCTCATGTACTGAAATTGAAAATGACAGATTTCTTTGCAATGAAAATAATTTAGCACAGTACCCAGTTGAGACCTGTATAGAACAAATCAAGTTGATGAAAAACAACTACAATAGCTGCATAAAGAATCGTATCAAGATAGAGAAAACCAAGGTACAGGAGATAACTGATAGTCAATGGTTGGTCTACTCAGAGGAGAACCTGATCATTACTGAAAATTGCAACGAGGAAATCCGCAAATACAACATCATTGGAACCTATATCGTAACACTGGGTCAACAATGTGAGACACAAATAGGAGAAATAATCGTTGGCGCCGCCACAAACACCACAATTTCCAGTTTCAAGCTTCCATTGGTCGAGATGCCAGAACTGCAACAGGACATGCAGACAAGGATGGATAAAGTCGATCCAAGAAACGTGGACTTTAGTGATGTGAAAGAAATATTACAAAGTGCCAAATTCAGTGAAAATTACGATACAACCCAATTAGTGACAATAGAAATTAGCGTATGGACCATTTTAGAATATATCATTATCATAATGATTATTGTCGTCATCTCATACAAATGGAACATTTTTCGTTTTTGTCGAAATTCTCCGAGGTCATCTGCGACACCTTCGGATAATTTCTCTCTTAGGGAGGGAGGAGTTAAGGAACCCCAATCCCCCAATATTAGCTTCATCAGCTAATAATTATATTCTTTTAGCATATTAAGTACAAATCAGCAGATGCTATCTAGGACATGCGTCACTAGCATAGATGCTTGGTTAGCAATAAGATTAGTATATAAGATCAATATTTTGTAGAATTAATTAATTACTGTTATGCTGTAACTGGGCTTAAATAAAGTTATTTTTTAAACTCCTTCGTGGTCGTTCACTGAATTGGCGCAGCCGGTAGGATCTCTGCAGTCAGTCTGTCGCGTATCCATATCTACGGGAAGCAGCCGACGTCCGTTTCTACGGTTTAGCAGAGATCGCCGAACAAATAAATATATTAAGAAGCCACTTCGAGTTATGGGAGGACCAGGAGCCAAGCAGTAATTCAGGGATCATGAAGATAGCTGCGGAATTGTGAGTAAATCTTTTCACCTTCCTCTCAGCTCTTGCATTTGCATCCTAACCTTGTATTAATCTATGTTGTATGTACTATTAGGGATTGGACAACGCCGTAATAATATTTCATAGATTTTTAGTTGTAGTAAATACTTAGGGATATTCTATTTTAGAGCATTTTTTTTTCATTTAATTTTTTTTCTCTCTTTATATAAAGTTTCGTTACTTCGTTTCCACAATGGAAAGTCTTCGTTTCCACAAAAAAAATAACTTTATTTAAGCCCAGTTACAGCATAACTGTAACTGGGCTTAAATAAAGTTATTTTTTAAACTCCTTCGTGGTCGTTCACTTAATTCACGCGCATGATGGCGTCCACCGTAGAACGCCCCCTGCGGAAACCAAACTGGCTCTCCGCCAAATCTGGCCCCACCCGCACCAGCTGGCTGACGAGGCGGTCTGCAATGACTCTTTCAAAGAGCTTGCCCACCTCGTCGAGCAGCACGATGGGCCGATAAGCGGACGGAGAGTCCGCAGGGCGCCCTGCCTTCTTTATGTGGACCAGTTTCCCCGTCTTCCAACGAAGCGGGAACTGGCCCCTCTCCATGCATGCTCTTAGGAGCCCCCTAAGTCGAGGCCCGAGAGCCTCCAAGGCCAAGACCCAGGCCTTACCAGGTAAGGCGGGTCCTGGGGCGGTATTTTTGGCATTAAGCCTGCGTACCGCCGCTCTCATTTCTGCCTCTGTCACCTCCGGAGCATCGTCGTCGTCGTCGTCGGCGGTGTGGTCCGCAGCGGGCACCGCAGTAGGCGGAGCCATGGGCGGGGGAGAGGTGTGTTCCCCTCGCGTAGGGAACAAAGCGCTCACCACGTCCTCCACAAGCTGGGGCCGGAAACTGCGCCAGAGGGGCAGAGTTTATCCCGCACCACTTTGTACGGGCGTCCCCACGGGTCCCTGTCCAGAGTCCCCAGCGACTCCTCGCGGGCCAACCCCCAGGCCCGCAGGATCTCCGCTTGGAGGGCGGTCTTCGCCGCTTTGTACCCCTCGTACAGCTCCGCCTGAATGGCTTCCGTATTTGGAGGTTTGATACGGAGCCTGCGGTGCCTGGTGTACCGGCGTCGCGCAGCCACGCACGCAGTGCGCAGAGCCGTCAGCTCCTGCGACCACCAGTACACCTGGCGCGAGGCACGTCCAGGCTGGACCCGGGGCATTGCCACGTCACATATGTCGGACATGGCCTCCCGGAACCACTCCGCCTCGACGTTGACGTCAGCAGGCCTGTCCGGTGGTGACACCCAGGCCTGCACGATCGAGGCTTCCAGGAGGAGCTCCCGGTCCAGCTGCCTCAGCGCCCACCGCGGACCACTCGGGGCCCGTCGGACCGGCGCGTTCGAGGTCTGGGCGGAGACGTCAAACCGGATATACCGGTGATATTAAGCTGTCCTTGACCAATTAATATGTAGACTTAGGCCATAGTTAGATATACGATCTTAAATTGTAGTTGTGTCGTTGCTTTCTTTTAAGGTATCAATATTTAGGTATCCTGTAACGATAATGCGTATTATTTTTCGTTTGAGTTATTTCGTCAATAGCAGGTCGAATTAAAAAATAAAATAAATATTTGTTTGAATTTGGTTTTCTATAAATACAAATAACAATACATTTTAAAGAAGGTATCTCTACCCAACATTAAAAAAAAAATCACTATAAACATTTTATTTACCAGAATACAAACACCTCTACGCTTTTCTGTACGATTCCGAATATTTTCACCAAGACAATTTCGATGTCGAAACATTTGGTAAACCAACAAGCGATGGAAATGAAATGCTTACAGTGATTATAAAATTAATTAAAAGATTGGACAACTCAATTACAGAAGGGAAAGAAAATTGTGATGCTGCTTATGAAGAAACCCTGAATCAACTTCAGCTAACTAAAGTTACAAAAAACAATTAAAACGAGGCTTAAAATGAAAAGTAGTTCAAAAAGGAAAGATATGGATTTAGAAAGTTTAGTCAGGGTAGAAATGGCTGTCTTTGAAAACGGCAGCGAAAGAGATATTTAAGAAAATGTTTCGAATATTTAAAAACTATACTTCAGACGAAAGTAGAGGTGGAGCGAGCTTTTTCCGCGGTGAGTTATATGTGCAATCGCGTAAGAGAAGAAGAAAGTTTTAACGCCTTGACATTTCTAAAATTACATAATAATAATTTAAACAAGTTCAAAAGTACTTACATTATATCTGAGAAAGTACAAGCACACTTCATTGATGCTTATTTTGTATTATAGTTAAGGGCACCAAGTTCTTTCTAAAGTAGAACTAAGTTGACTGATTATTTCAAAATAAAACTTTCTATTTGTGCCATAATATTTTTTTCTGCATATATTTAACCAAAAGGGTTAATTTGACCAAACTGAGCCCCATATATTTCAGTAAACTATCTTTCTAATTAAGTTTCCAACTCCGGAGTTGAAAAATGGTGCGAGTTCCAAGCCTTACTGGCCACCATGAGTAGAACACAAATAACAGAAAGATAAAACACAAAATTAAAAACGCGCGAGTATTGCAAATTGCTTTGTTGCTTAACAACGAATTCTGACAATAATGTCGAGAGACGATAGTGATTTGACTCCGGAGTACTTTAAATCCGAAGCCATTGGTATTGCCAACAATCTAACTGCCCGAAGAGTCCAAGGAATCGTACATGAAAGCCTACGACGATTTTTACAAATGGGAACTATAAAGGGCGTCAAGTCTGTATCTGAATCAGCGTTTTTAGTCTATTTCCAGCATTTATCATGTAATAAGAACCCAAGTAGCTTATAGAGCATCTATTCGATGCTCAGGTCAACAATAAGCATCAAGCATAATATTTAAATTAATACATACAACATATTATTGGCATTTTTAAAAAGGAAATCGGATGGACATCGTGCTATGAAATCAAAAGTTTTCACAGCTCAAAATGTGGAAACGTTACTAAATAAAGCCCCTGACCACAGCTTTCTTGCCACAAAAGTTGTTTTTATAGTAAACTGAAATAGCTACAGACTTACTATACGAGGGTGACACTGAAAGTTTTTAGAAAATCAAAAACTGAACAAACTGGCAAGAAATTAGTGTCTTTTCAAAATTGTGTCCATTTACATAAATACATCGCTGCATCCGATAGAACCACTGAGAAAAGCACTTTACCTACTCGTCCTTAAGGGTCTCTTCGACGGCATTTTGAAACGCAAGATCTTCCTCGGCGTCCATAAAACGTTTTCCTTAAAGTTTTTCTTTTATTTTCGGAAATAAATAAAAACCGCAAGGTGCAAAGTCGGGGCTACGAGAGCGGCACTGAAAATTTCGGGAATCAAGGAAGTGACACAACATTACTATTTAAAAATGTATTTATTGCTTTTCGAAGTATTCTCCGCGAAATTTGACACATTTTTCCATACGATGGAACCAATCATTGAAGCAACCATTCCATTCGGAAGTTGTGGTCTCCAAAATGGCCGTTTTGTAGGCGTCCACAGCTTCTTCAGGTGATGAAAATCTCTGTCCACGCAATTTATTCTTTATTTTAGGGAAAGTATAGAAATCATTAGGGCTTAGGTCTGGGCTGTACGGCGGATGATCTAATAATTCTATGTTTTCTTGCTCTAAAAACTATTTTGTTCTGTGCGCGGTGTGAGATCTCGTATTGTCGTGATGGAGGATGATGCGGCGGTTGCAGTTCTCTTTACGGAGTTCAGAAACGACCTGTGGCAAACAAATGCTAGCATACCATTCTGCATTAACCGTTCTATGTCCCTCAAGAGGAATAGTCGTAACATGGCCGGTTTTGGAGACAAACGTGGCCACCATTTTTTTTGCAACACTCCGTGAACGAACAATTTTTGTTGGCTTTAACTCATTTTCGAACACCCAAACTCGTGACTGGTTTTTTGTTTCGGGTTCGTACGCGTATATCCAGGATTCGTCACCTGATACGATGTTGTATACAGCATTTGAGGATCCTGCGTGGAATCTTTCGAGAGTTCTGACGCACCAAGTAACGCGAGCCGCTCTTTGCTCTTCACAGAGCGAATGTGGTATCCATCGGGAAAACAACTTTTTTACACCTAATTGTTCATGCAAGATTATTTGTATTTGACTCATGCCAATGTCTAAAGTTGCCTGAATTTCGCGGTATGTCACATGTCGATCTTCCTCAATCAGTTTAAGCACAGCATCAACGTTTTCTTGGGTGACTGCAGTTTTTGGACGACCTTGACCTTCATCACTGATCTTGACACGTCCACGTTGAAATTTAGCAAATCAGCGATAAATTGTGGTTTTGGATGGGGCTTCATCACCAAATGCAGAAATCATCCGGTCAACACACTGTTTTTGTGTTAAACCACTTCTAAAGTCATAATAAATCATCGCTCTTGAATTTTCTCGAGTCTTCCATTTTCTCAACGACTAAACAAGTTTGACAAAACCTTGTGACAAGACCGAGAATCTTTTTTTAAATAAATAAATGGTATTCGATTTTTAAAACCAAGGAGTTTTCAATTAAAAAGATTTTAATATGACAGGAACAGTGAAAATATTCCATTCCCGATACTTTTAGTGCAGCCCTCGTATAGGGCGGGTGACCCAGTAATTCCACGTCTGACGTCGCCAAGTAGTCGATTGTTTGCTTGGCGGTTTGCGACGAGGCGATGTCGTGGTGAAGGAGGATCCTACTGCGAGGTCGTTTCACCCGAACTTTTTCCAAGACAAGTGGCAAACAATTGTTAGTGTACCACTCTGCAGTAACTTTTTTTCGATCCTCTAAAACAATTGTTGCGTAATGATCTTTTTCCCACGCTTCGACCTCTCTTCACTTTAGTTGCCAACTCCTCGGAAGAAAACACCCAGACAGCAGACTGTCTCTTAGTTTCAGGATCATAACAATAAATCCAGCTTTCGTCACCCGTAAGTGTGTCGAACACAGCATTTGAGTCACCTCCGTTAAATATTTGAACCATTTCAATTTTTTTTGAGTTTTTGGGCCTCTGTCAAATTATGAGGTATCCACCGGGCACAAAGCTTCCTGACCGCTAAATGTTCATGGAGGATTTTGTGCACTTGACTCATACCGATGCCTAAGCTTGTCCGAATTAGCTGATAAGTCACTCTTTTATCAGTCTCTACCATACGCCGCACAACACTGATGTTATCTTCAGTCGTGGCCGTAGAAGGCCGTCCCTCACGCAGATCATCGGTGAGATTAGTGCGACCACGTTTAAACTCATTAAACCAGTTGTAAACAGTGGCACGAAATAGGTCTTCATCGTGAAAGGCCAATCGAAGTCTATCATAACTTTCTTGATGACTTAAATGACATCGAAAGTCATAAAAAATCATTGTACGAAAATTTTCTCGCGTTAAATTCATGCTGACGTGACACAGACAATTTTCAATTTGCCGCCAAATCATAAACAAATAACAAATTAATAAAATACATACAGTCCGTTCACAGTTATTTTACCTCTAGCTGAAAGGTTGGCCAGTCTGATCGTTGTGTTACCATAATAAGCTACCGTTTCTGCCATGCCATGTACTCTTAACATATTGTACATATAAAAAGAATTATTTTTGTAGTACCGTTCAGTTGGGAAACGGTTCTTGGGCTCCAAAGCGAGCGAATATCGCTAGAAAAGTGACGACTGTTTGTGTACTTAAATTTTTGGTTAACTATTAACTGCATAATATGCCTTTGCCTATGATAGACAAAGGCTAATGGGGGAAAAGTGTTGTACCTATGTATGTACCTAAATAGAAGTAAATTCAATAAAAAAATCTGCATAATAAACATTTATTTTGAATAAGAGTGATCTAAGCGAGTCGCTAATGGTGAAGTTTCACAATCAGATGAATCGGAATAATCGGAACTGGTGTCAGATTCTGTATCCGACTCATTGTTCAACTCTATTATGAACCTGTCCATTTCGGCGTCTATGCAGCCATCTCTTTCATACATTTATCTTCAATGTGACGCACATGTTCGCACTGTTTTTGCCAGTCTTCTGAAGTGACACTCTGGAAAGCTTCCTTTGTTAAATCCACGATATTGGCTGCCTCTTGTCCAACATTTTTATCAGTTACGCGTCTTTTGACAAGACTCCACATAAACTCAATTGCGTTAAGCTCGCAGTGGTATGGCGGTAACCTAGCCACTTTGTGACCATGAGCTTCAAGCATTTGATCAGCTTCATATATTGGAGCTTCTTTGTGCTCTTTTATAATATCATATAATTGAGCTTTAACCATGGTAGGCAGATACGATAACCCCTTATTCGTAATCCAAGTTTGCATTTCTGCTTTGGTAGAGCTTAGGGTTGGTGCCTTGTTCAGTTTAACTGTGTGATAGGGTGCATTGTCCATAACTATGAGACTATTAGGTGGAAAATTAGGGATAAGCATTTCTTGAAGCCATTTCATAAAATTGGTTTTATTCATGTCATCATGGTAATCACCTGATTTTGTTTGCGATTTAAATATTAGTAGTGAGTTTGGTATAAAGCCCATTTCACCACCTGCGTGAACAATAATGAATCGTGCACCAACAGAATCGTTTTTTAAAACTCCTTCTTCATTTTCGGCTTGCCAGCATTTGTTTACAGTATATGATGCATGAATGTAGGTCTCATCCAGGAACACAATAGGTCTACTCTCTTCATGGTTCTGTATTAAAGTGGTTAGGTACCTATATCTCCAGGCCACAATATCATGCCTTTCCATAAGAAGCTTCCTTCTTGACCCACATTTTTTAAAACGAAAACCTAGTTGTCGGATAATTTTCCATAACGTGGTTCGACCTCCACCATAATTAATGTCCACTTTCAACTCTGCTAAAAGTTTCCCTAAAGTTGGTACTTCCTTTCTGACTGTATACATTAAGTGTATTTTATTTCGCACTGCACACAAATCAAAATCATCTAAAACTATTTTCTTCTTTTGCTGGCGTTTTTTTCTGGGCGTAGAAACTTTTTGAGATGAGGAAGCAGCAACTTCGCCCTCCTTGGTGATGGTACTGACAGTTTTTTCAGATATCCCTAAAATAAAGATAAAACTTAAGTACAATCGTATAGTACCTAACAGGACCACTATTTTAGTAAATGGAGTATATTATGACATGAAAATAAAATATTATTAGTGCTAGCTTAGCTATTATAATCTCCACTAATATTCGGTAAAATGTTTCACACTGGTATCCCTATTTCACGTACCTGTCATGGCGGCCACTCTCTGACGAACATTTGTAAATGGAATTAGAGGAGCATTATTCCCTTTTTCTTGTTCACAAAAGTCACGCACTGATAATACAATACTCCTTCCACTACTTTGAATTCTCTTCGGCATAATACTAGCTAGATTAATAACACAAATTATACAAAATGCTACGACAACTCAGGAGCTATGCAGGACGACTCGACTATAATGCCAACATTCAGAAAAAATATAATGACAACCTGTCAGAGGTAAAATAAATGTGAACGGACTGTACACAATAATAATTGGCAAAGAGTTCCATTTTTAAAAATGGAACTGTTTTTTTTATTATATCGTTTACAAATGGCCAGTTCTAAAAACTTTCAGTGTCGCCCTCGTACTAGCAAACCGCTCATGCATCGATCGCTTGTGTGCGATCTGCTGATGTGATGTTCTGACATGTCAAAAGGTCGAGATTTCTGCTCTCTATTTAAGTTAAATATAATTATAAAGCTTCGTTAGGTTTATGGGTATATTATTACAATTATATGTGTCAATCAAATTTAAGAAAGTGTATAACTTTTACATAATAATAATACATAAGAATGAATATATTATAGTATTTAACACCTGCCTATTTTGGTTACAGGTGGCCTTGATTTTTGGTGTGAATGGTGCTTGTCGTGGAAATGAACTCTCGGCCATTGAAGAGTCAGGAGAACATCGGCTACTCTATTGGCGGATTCAGAAGCAGACATGACCCAGATTAAAGGATTAAAAGATACGTTGGTTGGAAATCTGATACAGTAACGGAGGGCTACATTGAAATTTATATACAGAATAAGGATATAATATATCTATAATAGCTAACTGCGCCCCGCGGTTTTACCCGCATAAGTCTCGATCTCGTGAGAATATCTGGATACAAAATCCTAATCCAAGTTATGGTGTACCCATGTGCCAAATTTCATTCAAATCCTTTCAGCCGTTTTAGCGTGAAAGCATAACAAGCAAACATAAAAACAAACAGACAAATAAACTCACTTTCGCATTTATAATATTAGTTATGATATGCCGCATTGGGTGACAACATCAAACTAAAAACACCGTCGGTAACTGATTCTTGAACACTATTCATCTAGCCTGCTGCCTCAAGCACCACTTTCACTACCCAAAATGATCCTTAGCAAACCCAAGTTTCTGAAACTTTACTCAACAGAAATACCCAAATAAACTCTACCTCAACTTCAATAAATGTACCGAATAAAAACATAGCTTTGTCTTTCCACAACTGGTCTATTGTATCAAACATTACCTTTAACTTTAAATTCTACTGACTAGGTAATTGTAATTTTAATAAATACTTTGATTCTAGTACTTTTGCTTTTTATTGTCTCGTAGATGGTGTGAAAAGTTGAGTATTCACATCGGGGATAAAGATGCCTTCGTCTTGTGCGGGCTTAGATCCCTCGCTGCACTCAGGATTCTTGTCTTAACTCCCGCGCTCCGTTACGCTCGGGATTCAATATGGCGCCCGCGACATAAGACTCTACTTTATCCCCTTGGTGCATAATTAATCTACTAAAAAAATGTTGTATGGTACTAATACCTAACCCCTCCAACGACTATACGTAGATAGACATCCTATATACTTAAGCTTTTAAATTATTGTGATTCGATTCGAAACCCATCCGATGCACTTTGTTAAGAGCTTTCAAATGATATATCCACCTACTGTAAATAGAAGTATACACCGCCATTAAATCTATCGTCACGCTCATGTTTTATAATTCATTAAATGAAAATTATCTATAAATCTAAGGAAGATAGTAACTAAAAAAAATGTTATCGTCTCTATATTGTAAAGCTGTAAAAACTATTTTCTCTAATTAAATAATTCGGTAGGTAGATACTTAAACTGAGTGTTATTAAAATTCTTTTTGGTAATTACTTTAATAAGATGATATTTTCATTCAATTGGTTTAAGCGACTATGTTAAAAGCAGATTACGAATTCAAGATCTTAATTCTATTTATCATAAGTTTTAATTGGGACCAACTTAGTTGTTACTTAAATATTTTAGAAACGTAATGCAGACAGAGATACTCATCAGAAACATAGATTTATAAATTGTAATCAGAGCTTTCTTCTGACCACGATAACGATCGAATACTTTCAAGCTCGTCAAAAGAAATTCCATCAGGGAAATGCATTGTTTATCAAATTGACACTACGTCAATTTGCCTTGTTTTCATACAATTGTCAAAGAATGACAATGACAGATGCGATTTGAACATACAGACTGCTTAATTCGGTAGTCAATTTGCTCAACAATTAATTTCCTTAACTTTACTAACCAATTCACAAACATATCCTTTATGGAACATTTAATAGGCCTGCATTATTCTTACTGAAGTAGAAAAATATGTTTTTCACGTCTTTATAAACGCTAGGAATTTTTAATTATCGAATTCTTTTTTCAAAACCTTAGACGCATCATCCAGCGTACCTCCGTGGGTGGGCTGTCATCTACTCCCGTCGAAGAATGTACCTAATTATGAATCACAGATCGTATCAACGGCTATACACTCGATGTAGGGAACAGTTCTAATCATTCCCTCGGGCAATGCTTACTGTTTCATTTCACATCGTAATTGAAATGGCTGGCTTTCTCCGTTTGTTTATGCCCGTGGGTTGTATGATAGGTCTCGGAATGAAAGAGCAATACTGCATCCATTGAAATTACTGAATAATGAAGAGCTGGATTGATTGACTTTGATTTTATCCTGCTCTAGGCTTTGTGATTTATGTTGCTAAGTGAGTTGGTGCAGTTTGCAACAAAACTAAGAATTTAAGAATGCAAAGTTGCTGAAGAGTTTCATGAAAGAAAACTTTCTACTGATAATTATTAGGTACCTACATAAAGTAGTAGGTACTTATTCTGAAAATTAATTGATTGATCTGTTTACAAAAAAAGGTTTACATCTGAACGTTTTGCTTAAAGTTAAGTAATGATTAACGTCTGTTTAACCACACATTTTTTGACGTTTATAAAATCGTCTCTTTTCTTAGACGAGAGTTGAGACCACGTTTATAAATATGCAAGACAAACCAGGATCAGGATTCATTTCTTTTGTTGTTATTTAAACTCGTGCTAATAGTAGGTTGAACACCTTTTCAATCATGTTGAATGATAAAAAGTTAATAAAACTTACAAACTAAGCGCGGTCATTGTCGGACTGCATAGAAAAGAAAGAGAAGCGCGATGACACAACGCTGGTAATTTATTGCAAAATATGAAGCTATTATCTATTTACAAAAAATCTGTTGATTGGAGAAAAAAATTAAAACACTATTATGCTAATATGTTGCTTTTGGAATAATCTGACAAAAATCAAAATGATTGCATGTATAAATAAGTATGGTTTTTAATCGTCAAAATAATTTTTTAGAGGTATTTTCGTGATATTTTGCTATCGTATCAAATTAGTTCTATTATGTTCTCAACACACTATCTACCTAGCATAAACCCTGAAGAACGACATATATTTTTCTGATTTTGTTTACTGCAGTGGATCATATACTTTTAGGCATTATAAAACTTATAAAACTTGCTAGTTAACTTTAATTATGTAATCCTAAATTCACAACCTACCTACTCGTACATTACCGTATTCTATTTTCAAAAAGATCAACCCTTCCCGTGCGTCTGCATTTCCGTCGTCGGGTTCCAAGTGCCCGCCGCCGACCGGTATGGCGGGCTGCACTCACAGCCGCTAACTTTTCCCCTAATCTCCACGTGAGGGCACTCTGCCTGCCGTGACGTCACGTCTCACAGCCACTCCGCCGACTCAGAGGCTAATGACTCTACTTACCTCTGTTTAAAATTCTCTGTTGCAGTGCTGGAGTTACGGACACAATGAGACTATGATTTTTGGTTGAAGGTATCTTTATCCATATTTTTTTTTAAGTTGTGGTGTCAATTTTGTAATCAATAAATTGACACCGCCGGCTTAGTAATGAAATGAAAATACTATCAATTTAACATGAAATACATTTTCCGTTGTTACTTGCATTTTCGTATCTGAGCCAATATAAAGCTTGGTATTGGAGACCCTTTACCTACTGAAACTTTAACAGGATAAACTTCCGGCTTTCCCAAAGATCTGCTAAATTAACGAAGGCTAAGATTAGTAAGCGTAGGAAACTTTCTTGGAAATAAGTTCAGATTTCTAAAATTTTTTGACTACACAAAGTTATCTCTATAATAATGTTAGACACTGCAGGCACTCACGAGCTTTTTACTCAAAACTCACCGTTACTTCACCTCTAACATCCTTAAATTATATGCGCAGAACCCTGCAACCAGAAGCTTTGCGCCCACCTCAATTGGACGATGTGTGTACTAAAATACCTACAAATATAAAAGCATAGCCACCCCTCTGGGGACTTGACGAGACTAAGTTTGCCCGCCATACAGCAAGCAAAGGGTTACTGGGAAAATTATCAGCTGTTGGCAACCGAAGCGCGACTGCGCGACGCGACGTCTACCGCTAGACGGTATTGCGAAGAATTAATTAGTGATTGTTCTGTGTAGACCTTTGTTGTTTTACAATCATTTTTTTTTAATAATTTTGTTTTAAAAAGGCACGTCTCTGTCCGTCTCTCCGTTAGTGCATGTATAACTCGAAAAACAATTACCTAAATTCAGGTACGTTTCGGTACCTACATGAATTATTTTCTACAAAATGTCTTTTCTGGCTAGGTTTTATTAAATATCCAAGTTCAAGTTAGCGCAACCGCACAGCCTGTAATTTATAAAAAACACAGATTTCCGATATTATTTTGGATAAGAAGCTCAAATAAAAAATATAGTAAACAATATAATAATATCAAACAATATAATAATTTACATACACAACATCACGCCTTATTTCCCCGAAGGGTTGGGCAGACGTGTACCTGTAGTACACCCACATTTCGCCAGTTATGTTTTTAAGTCCCATGTAATAGGCGGCAAGCTTATTGCCATCAACCAGGCACAAATCACAGACTCCGGGCGGCTACTGAGAAATTCCAGATAGAAAAACCCAATACAAATAACACTTTGACCGACCCGGGAATCGAACCCAGGACCTCATGCTCAGCAGTAGCGCTTGCGACCACTAGACCAACGAGGCAGTCCATAATAATCCTACTAATATTATAAATGCGAAAGTTTGTAAGGATGGATGGATGGATGGATGTTTGTAACTCTTTCAAGCAAAAAGTACTGAACGGATTTGGATGAAATTTGGCACACAGATAGTTTATAACCAGTAATAACATATAGGATACTTTTTATCCCGATATACCCACGGGGTCAAAACTTATGCGGGTGAAACCGCGGGGCGCATCTAGTATATAATAATTTAAAAACTATAAAAAACAGCAACTTCGAAGAAATTAAGTTGAATGATACACAATATTTCGCCGTCAAGTTTGATCGCGTGGACTTTAGAGCACCATTCGTTTGTTCCATAATTTGTTCTAGAACTACAAATTGTTACTTTGCCTGGTACATAAAAATTCCTTATAAAATGCAGCGAGTATTCCGTAACATTACACAAAGGTTGTCGGGAAGAAAATTGCTAATAGCGATAAAAACCGTCTGCGGAACCATTTCTTTCTTCGCTTTTACTTATCTGTATTTTCTTGAACATTTCATGGTAAGTTCATAAAGATGTAGGTATGATTTATGGTGTTTTTATGAGCTTTTATTTATGACTTTGATCCTACTTAATTGTTCTGACAGTACTTTCCCATTAGCTTTAATAAGATAGCATTTTTGGGCATGTTTTCCCGACTCCATTCTAGCCGAATAAGACCCAAATCCTCTCCTTTTTAGTATTGAAATCTTCATGGGTACATTCCATCTGCGGTGTCTGCGAGGAGTTACATGTCATACTCCCACATGAGGATGACCGTCCTCAGGTTGTAAGGACGTAGGCCCCAAGATATCTCCAGTGGAACATACTGTGGAGTATGCGTAGTGCAATGCAGAATGCTAGAGACCGAGCAGACACAATATGTTTTCTCCTCTACTGATCGTTATTTCTCCTGACAAAGTTTATTCTGTTTATATGTATGTATCTACGTATCTATTCTTGTATTGTATAGTTATTTTCGTGTTATCTATCCCTTAAGTTGCACCTGCCATGTGTCTTCTCTGCTTCACCCTAAGGTTGACTGCTACAAAATGTCTCAGGCATTAAGTCCGCCTTTGTACGGTATTTTTTTTTACTTGTGCATAAAGTTTTAATAAAATAAAATAAATATAATTTGGCCCAACACTCTCTAGCTAGAGGATATCAGGTTATCTACAAAATGAATATGCTATATTTTGCTCTCTAAGACAGTACAGTAACAATTGATAATAACACTTAGGCCTAACGCTCGGAGAGTAGTGATCTGTTCTCAGCTGTTAGCTTCCCATGAAAATGTCGGTGCTCCGTAGAATTGAACCTTGAATCACTACCGGCTCGCGTTTACGTTTAGGAGCAGGGGACACTGAGGAACAGTCATTTACTCTTACGGACCAATAGATGTGTGTTATTTAGATGTCCAAACTCACAAACTATCCATTGTCTTCAAAGTCAAAGCATTTATTTATAAACCCTAGGCAGGTGTTATTAAAATATGTATACAGTTCACTATGTATTAATATGTTTTGCCATTGATGGCGTACAAATATAAAGTAGGTACCTATCTAAAATTACGCTTATATAGGTTACAGATTTTTTAGTTAAAATTAAATAACAAAATCTAGCAACGCTATATTACTTCCACCTATCCTAAAACAAAGCTAACAATTCTGGCTACAACATTTTGTAAATATTCAAATTATTACAGAAATATGAGATTTCTGCTGTTAATTGTACCTATATTAATAGAAGATCCGACCTAGAAACGACCTTCACTAATCTGTTTAATCGACGAAAATTATTTTATATCAAATTTAGTATGTAAAAAAATATATCGGGAGTGGGTTGGCTAAAATAATCCTGTCCAGACTATGATTCTTAAAAAAATAAAAAATGACTTATTTTAAACATTCATTCGTTTAACGAATGCTTTTATACTTCACTCTTTAAAACGATGATCCTCATCACGTAAATTCTGCACCCTGTTTACGTAACACCGTAACACACATCAATCGCTATCTGAATGATATTGAAGTATAGTGCTAAATACCAATCGAAAGTATGAAGCCTATAGAATATACAAACGTTGGGTTGTCAATTTTTTTTAAGGCGCTTTCAAGACCTAATTGACCAAAATAGGCTTCTCTTAAGAACATATTTCTAAGAACTAGGTTGTTACCAAAAAACGTTTTGAAAAAAAAATCTCGATACAAACTAACATTAAAGTAACCTCTTACCTTGAGTTCCAAACAAACATATTTGTATTAAATATCAATATACGTTACGTATTTAATGAATAACAAGAACGTATTATTTGAATTCAGAACTTGGTTGTTTTTTATTTTCGATTAGGTACTCAGCTCAATTTTCAGTAAATAGATAATTGCTTCATATTTTGCAATAAATTACAAGCGTTGTGACATCGCGCTTTTCTTTCTTTTCTATGCAGTCTTACAGAAGACCGCGGTTTAGGTGTTTTCAGCATCTTAACTACTGGGTTGGCAGGTATAAACAGGTAAGTCGATACTAGAAATGTACACTAATCTGTTTAATAAATACATCGTATTCGGCGTTAAATAAAACTGTAACTGTTCATGACCACCAGTTCGGGTTTCGGAGTGGCCTTTGATCTAGTTGCTTATGATTATGACGTACTGTGGGGAAAGACGGAAATGGATAAGTTGCCAACGTAGCTGATAAACATCTTTAAATATACCAGCCCAATAATGTACGATGGGCTGGAACTGTTTCCAGGCCATACAGGTTGGAATGCGGGGTGAGGCAAGGAGGGTTGAGCTCACCCTCGCAATTCAACTTGTATGTTAACGAGCTAATTGGCGAGCTCAGCAGCACCAGAGTGGGTTGCTATATACATAGATGGTATCTTTTTAAATAATATTAGCTATGCAGACGATATGGTGCTTCAGAGCGCATCAATCTGTGGTCGCCAAATGTGAGGAGTATTCCAAAATACATGGTTTGATATACAACTCCAATAAATCGAACATCATGGTCTTTGAGACTGAGGGTAGTCCTGATTATGTACCACCTCACACCTCTATTACTCCACTACAAAGAGTATTTAAGTTTAAATATCTTGGTCATATATTGACCCCTGACCTCAATGACGGACTCAATATTGAGCGGGAGCGGAGGGCGTTGTCGGCAAGGGCGAACATGCAAGCTCGCAGCTGACTTTTCGCAACGGAACATGCAAGTCAAAAATACTCTGTTCTGAGCTTATTGCACAACGTTTTACAGTCTAGATATACCCAACGGTCGTACAACGCCCTTCGTGTCCAATACAACAACGCTTTCAGAGTATTGGTGGGGCTGTCCCGGTTTTGTAGCGCATCGGGAATGTTCGCGGACGCACATAAGTATAAATTGTTTTACGCAACGATGCGAATAAGGTGTGCATCCCTGATGCGCAGAGTGATCCAAAAATGATCTTTAGCAATTTAGTAGGCTCGATTGCATTATACATCAATCAATCACTGTAGAGCCATCTCCCATGGGATGAAATAAATGTAAATTAAAATAAAATAAACTAACATATTTCTTAAGTTTACTAACACAATGAGTTCTTGTTACTAGAATAAATAATTTATTATAATTAAATACAAATTGAGGAGAATTAATTGTTAAGTGAATTGACTACCAACATACTGCGTACATTAAAATCACAAAAGCTATATGACATGGCTACTACGGCAAATTGAATAAGAGAAAGGTGTCCATTCACGTAGTAATTAATTTCCCTAACTGTCTATTCGTGGATATAAATAACTTTTAAGAGGAGAACAATAACGTAGGTCGAATACGTCTTTTTTACATCATTCTCATATATAATTATAAATTCGACAATACCGATGTACCTAACTAATATTTTGTAACAATATAGGTAATTTAAAAGAACGTCCATGAAGTTTCTTGTCCGTTCTTCTCCATAGGTACTACTACGCTTTAGAACGAGGAACTAGCTTCATATTTTATATATTTGTTAAAAATGTATGCACAAAAAAATGCCGTACAAAGTACTTAACGCCTGAGGCATTTTCAACCAATCAACCTTAGGGTGATGCAGGGAAGAAACGTGGCAGGTGTAAGATATGGGATAGATAACACGAAAATAACTATACAATACAAGAATAAATACATAGATAAATACATACATAAAGACATAATAAACTTTGTCAGGAGAAATAACGTTCAGTAAAGGAGAAAACTGCAAACTGAGTCTGTCTTTAAAAGACAACCGACTGACCGACACCTTGACAATTCAAAAGTAGATACCTGTAAATGGTTTAATTGAAATATTATTGATTTTGAGTTTGAGATTCTGAAATTGCGAAAAAAGCCTCACTTTAATTAATTTTGATTGGCGAAACGCAAACATTTTTTTAATGAAACAGCTGTCTTTTTTTCAAGATTTCTGAGTACTTTTATCCACTGGAAGGATGCCAAAGATTTCAATTTCAGCTTGTTTATGAGGAGAAATAACTGTCTCATTATTTGTCTTTTGTAGAGAAGGCAAGGCGTGACCTCTTTTTTTTTTTTGGTTGGTAAATTATCAAACACAACACCCTCCCGCTCTGGGTGGAGCGGGAGGGTGTCTCTTACTGACTAAAACCTACCCGTGTTCCTTCCGTTGCCTGTGTTGCCAGAGGCCACGGTATCCCCTTTCGGACTTTCCCGCGACCCCTGCAGGCATCGGCCCCAGCAGCGTGACCTCTATACGGTTGCAACTTTTTGGTTTGTAGCTGTTCATAAAAATGTTATTCTTAAATTTTTTGTTAATCAAATTTGATTGCAGTCGAGACAAAGCTATCAATTTTCTATAAAATAATTTCATTCGTTGAAAAAATCAAGTCGATTTTATAATTTTTGGCTATTAATCCTAAATTAGGTATGCCAATAAAATTTTATTCCTAATCAAGTTACGATGGCGTATTATCTGCATTCTGCAGTTAACCAAGTAAAGGCTAAGTACACTTATTTTATATATATAGGTATATATAGGTATATATAGCAAACCCTGATGCCAACGGTGTATGACTTTCTGCAAATGGTGTAAGATTTTTCTTCTAATGGTATGTATTATTTTCCCACCTCTCTCTAGACGGTAGCTATAGTTTTTTCTCTGGTGTAATCTGGAGGATAGGCCGCTTCCGGTCCTTTTTCCGCGGGTCGGAATAGCCACCAAGCCGGTGCCTCTGGTTCTTTTTACCAGCCGCATAGCTCGGAGTTCGAGACCGATGAAAGGACCGTTTTGGTGCGTTAAATGATAAATGACTTTTATTTCTGTAAGTAGGTTTGTACAAACACTTTTACACGTCAATACGTTGTCGTTGCCAGTGATGCTGTCCCGGCGGGATACGCCTGAGGGTCCAGATTTTCTCATCGTCTTGTCACCTACGGTGCTGTCGAGGCGTTTTATACTTTGACGACGCAGTTTGTCAGGATCGACTATTTTAAACTATCACAATTACTTATATAGTTGTCATACTATAGTTATCAGATCTTAAGGATACTTACGGTCTATATTTTTAACACAGGTTGTTTTAAACTAGGCTGTTCATATCGGGATAACTTATATCAATCTTTATTAGATCATATTCACGTGCTGTTTACTTTATTAGTGGTCGCGAACTTAAAAAACCGATTGCAATCGATTCCTTGGTTCGTAAACCAAATGCGTGACTAATATTGACTATCTGATGTAGGTACCTTAAGTTTACTCGTAATCTCTCTTCAATTAGGCCAAATTTTCAGTTCAGTAACTGCTTTGATCGTTTTACCAGTCTGCTCCAGAAGGGATTCCCTTCTCGAGCAGACTGTTTTTGGCTAAACTTTTTATATTTTTTTGTTCAATATTTTTCTTATATCATTAAATTAATATACGTCTTAAAGTGGTGAATTTTCTTTTTTATTTCGCTACAATTAAAGGTACATTAGTACCTACCAAGACCTGGCCAAAGTCCCAAAGGGATCGATATCAAGACTGGTGAAAAGGCGGCCGTAGACGGGCTCGACGGAGCAGTGCGACGCGATTCTAGAATTTCCATGAAGTTTGCATAGAATTTTCATTCTACTAGAGTCGCATCGCACCTGTCTGCTTCCAGACTTTAATAGTCCATGGCCCTCTACGGGGCTCCTGTATGGGCGCGCTCTCTGGCGCTGCGGCCAGCCCGCCGGTTGAGCGCGGCCCAAAGGGTCATGGCCATCCGGATGGTCCGAGGATACCGCACGGTCTCCTGTGAGGCAGCGAGCCTCCTTGCCGGATTGCCGCCATGGGATCTGGAGGCAAAAGTCCTCGCGCACGTATGGGAGTGGCGCGAGGAGGCGAAACGCCGGGGCGTAAGTCCGCTGCCGCGAGAAATCGCGGCACAGCGGACGGAGCTCCGGCGCGATCTCATGGCGTCATGGAAAGTACGGTTGTCGCAACCCAGTGCTGGGCACGCCACGATTGCGGCGATAAGTCCCCTCTTTGAGGAGTGGCTGGAGAGGCGCCACGGCGTCCTCACCTTCCGCCTGACGCAGGTCCTCACCGGACACGGCAGCTTCGGGAGGTTCCTGTGTCGGATAAGGCGGGAGGAAACGTCCGGGTGTCACCACTGTGTGGATCGCCTGGAGGACACGGTGGAGCATACGGTGGAGGTCTGCCCGGCTTGGGCAGAGCACTGCCGTGTCCTCGTGGAAGCGATCGGCGGCAGAGACCTCTCGCGTCCGGCCCTGGTTCAGGCCATGGTACGGAGCGAGAGGGCATGGGCAGCCGTCGCCTCCTTCTGCGAAACAGTAATGCTCGCGAAGGAGGAGGCGGGACGGTTGAGGGAAAGGCACGTTTCGCGCCCTCTCGCCCCTAGCCGCCGCAGGAGACGCCCAGGGCGTCGGGAATCCCGGGCGGATTTCCGGTCACCGTAGGCGCGGGCTTGCGGACGGTGAGCAATGGGTAGCTCACCGTCCGGTAAGGACCAGGCCCGGGTCGACGGCGCGTCGTATTCCACGCGCGCCTCAAAGAGATGTCGTCAGCACAAAAGTAGGGGTCCACTAGGGCCGATGCCTGCCGGGGTCGCGGGAAGGTACTTATGGGTCACCGAGGCCCCCGCAACACAGGCAACAGGAAGGAATACGGTCGGGTTTTAGTCAGTAAGAGTCTGACACACCCTCCCGCTCCACCCAGAGCGGGAGAAGTTATTTGATGATATCCCACCCTCAAAAAAAAAAAAAAAAGACTAATAGTGTCTACCTACCCACTTAGTCTACCACCATAAGTTCGATTATCACTGTTGTATTGCTGTAAGTATACAATCTAGAATTTCATTTAGATTGAACGCTTATTTTATTCTTGCAGTATTTTTAACACGGTTTCTATTTTGGACTGACCTCAAAAGTTTTTTTTTTTTTAACCTCAATATGTTCTAGTTCTGATCAGTGGATTTTTAATTTGCTTAAACAATACATGTTTAATGTACTTCGTCTATGTTGATGATGTTATAAGTAATACCAGTTGCACTCATATTAAAAGTACACTTTGTAAACAAGCATAATACAAATTAGAAGATCATAACCAAGATAAGAATGCTTGGATACATGCTGGTCCAGCTCCATACGACAATCTGGAGTCTAGACAAAATCAAACTGGTTGCATTGTAATTGTATAATTTATTATTTTCCTGACACTGATTTTACATTCTGTGATTTACCTTAACTCAGACACTGACTTATTACTTTTTTTTTTCGTAAACGTGTATGTACTTTTACAAAGTTTGTAAATATATGAACGCCATGTCACATAATTAAATTTATCTGTCATTGCTACATTTTTAATTATTTTGACCTACTGTGTTATAGTATTTTTATTCTAGATGGCATCGTCTTCACATATAATTATATAATTAATTTACTTAAGTATACGAAATATTGTAAAACATTTTTAAAGCAGTACCTAACGGTGGAGTTGCAAAATGTACCTTTTGGATGGGGCGACTAGAATCAATTCAATTTTTTTTGTAAAGGTGAACGGCAGATTTCGTACCGCTTACTTTTTTTGTTGTTTTGTTATAGAATTTCTACCACATATTAAGGCAACTTTGCCATTTATTTTCATGTAAGTGTACTATTTTTAAAAGTTCGGATTAATTAATAATATTAAAAAAAAGATTTTAATAACTACACGTAATTTAGTCGTAAACTAAACGCAGTTATGTTGGTATTAAAGCTATGGTCGCCGACCCGACCTGCCCCTTTCTTAGATGAAGTAATATTAAGAATTAATTAATTATAAATTAAATAAATGTACATAAAAAATACTATTAACTGTATTGTTTTATTTACCTACACTCAAAACCCCATCAGGACTACATCATTATCAAACTGTTGCAGTCAGCTGCTGGACATAGGTATCTCCTAATGCACTCCGCTGAGTACGATCCTCATCTCAATTTACCTACTTGATAGTAAGTAAAACACTACAAAAATAACGACAAGCAATCTAGAACATAAACTTTATTACCGAAACAATGTTTATGTGCCTATAAGTAACAATCTACATCGGTACATTAGTACATAACCTTAAAAAATAAAAATGGTTATAACTTTTACGTCCCAAGTTATAAAAATCCAAGAATTTAAAAAGGGCTTGTCTATCGTATTAACTACCAATTAAAACAAAAAATATCCCAAAACACGAAGTTTTATTAGCTGTACGAAAGTCCCATACAAGCCTGCCGTTCGCCTTTGACGTTCAAAAGTGCCCTTTATGTGGCTATTTGAATTAAATAATTTGACTTTTTGAAACTCAACATCACCACACCACGAGTGGCTAGTATTCAAGAAGCATGAAAAAGAAAAAAATGAACCCAAATACAAGCTCCTACGTACTGAGAATGGGTAGTAGGCAGCTACTATTAGTACCTAGTTCCTAGATAAGAACAAATTAAGCTAGGTAGGACTCAAGAATTCTCGGGTTAGACACATAAATAATTCAGCACATGAAAAGGTACTTAGTGCTATATACCTACTTAAAGTATGAATTATGTATTTGATGAGAAAAAATATTTCTCAGGAACGTTCTTTACACTCAAATATTTATGTAATAATAACATTTACATTAAGATGTTATCGCTTTTCATTCATCATTTTATTACGTTATACATAGGTACTTGCGAGTTTGAAACAAATAGGTAATCGCCATTTGAAACATTACGTCGGTAGTTTATGGGCAACTTATGCCCATTGTTTTCACCTTTCGAATTGCCTTTCGAAAGTTATTGGGCAAAGAAAGGAAAGAATAATTTATATTAGTAGAACGAGAAAAATAAACGATAAAACTGAAAACTTAAACATTTCTTCTCAGCACAAACTACAGTAAAAATAAATATACAAACTACAAACGCAATAAAATGACGCCATTACAATTTTCACTCATACGTATATTCTCAGTGGCGAGTTGACAACACTGTATTTTTACTCAAACTCATTTGTTTTCAATTATACCATTTAAAGGCACTTTTTAATGTGGGTTTTCTGGCAGCACTGAGACGTCAGGTCAGGACCTGTCAAGTGTCAAAGCGCCTATATTATTTTCTTTAAATCGTGACTGAATGATGAACGAATGAATGAAACAAATGATGAACGTCATCATATATTGTCTATTCATTTTCGAAATGGAAGACCTCTTTTCAAAATGGCGCCACCATGTAGCGTGTATTTTCAAAACCCTCAATGAGTCGATCAGTCAGAAGCAATACATCATTGCAAAATAACGAATGATTGTTACAAAGCTGAGAAAGGACTTTCACGCACCATTGCAGAGCCATAAGCACCACTCAATACTAACACTGTTTTATTACCTACCGATGGCCCTCTCTAAACAATATCGCTTTGTTCGCCTCACCTCTTGTCGGTTTAATGAGACTCTTCCCGTCACCACTCATAAATTATTGAAAGGCTAATTTTATTTACGGTATACGGTAGCTGGTAGCGCTGGGGGCGCCGTTCCAAGAGCCTTTGAATGCGTTTACGATAAGGACACCTCTGTGAAAGCTTGTTGCTCTAGTGCTTACGGCCGTTGATGCTTGCTAGCGTGGGTGGGGCAAGGCGTAGCGAAATAAATGTGCTGTCTATGAGATATAAACTTATCTCGATCTCATAGATTCGTTCACTATCCAGCATGGGCGTAGTGAATTCAGGTTCCGGCTAGTTATTGAATTTTGTTGCGAATTATGAGATTTTGCAGGTTTTGTTCTCATTTCGGGGCACGAGGTTCAAGAGAAAAGCTTATGCTGAAACATGTCAAACTTCAAGGTTGATAACTGGCTGGTGCGCTTGAAGAGACTCATTTTGATGTATGTGTCAACTATCCACAGTACGTATACACAGGCTGGTCATTTCCATAGCGGTTATGGTTACCCTGTATACTTATATCTATTTTAGAAATTCGGCCTAGGTACCTCTCAGCCCAAGTTATTACTATTTGTTGTAGTCCGACATTCAACACTTTTGTACATTTACAAACGAAGAGAAAGTATAACAAATTAAACGCTTCTAAACCAAACATGTAACCGAAATAGTAGATTATTAACCAAGGGGATAAAGCAGTGTCTTCTGTCGCGGGTGACGATTTAAATCGCGAGCGTAACGAAGGACTCGAGGTTTACTCCCGAGCGTAGCGAGGGTGTTCAAAACTTAAATCACGAGCGAAGCGAGGGATTTAAGGCGTGTCCTGAGTGTAGCGTGGGATTTAAGTTCACCCAAGACTAAGACAGCTTTATCACCGAGGAAAATACTCTACTTTTCGTACCATTTGCGAAAAAATTAACACAATAATAATATGAGATAAGCATTTATTAAAAATAATGACAATTAAAAGTAAAAGTTAACATTCGAAACATTGGCCCAATTATTGATAGAGAGAGTTACATTTTTGTTTGGTACATTTATTGTTGATGAGTTGATTTGAGTATTTCTCTGTTCTTGCGTCTGAGGAACTTGCGTTTCATTGTAGATAGTATACGTCGGAGATAGTGGTGGTGGTGCATCGTGAGTTACGGACGAAGTTAAGACGCCAGAAGTTGATGGTTGTGGCTCTGATGGATTAAGTTTTATATTTTTGTTAATTTGACTGCTTAATATGGTTTTATTCGCCATTGAGCTTTCGATATAACCCTCAGCTACTCCATCAGAGCTCCAACCACCGTGTCTTTTTATTGACGTAATATCCGCCCCTGAATCCGCCAAGAAAGACGCCGAAGTTCTTCTAAAGCAGTGACCGGTTTAGTGTTCAACATCTTTAAGTTTTAAATATTTAGCAATTTCCTTTGGCATATTGCTAATTTTATTTTTGCCGATGGCTTGTCGAGTACATTTCCCATTCCGATAGTTTATAAAAAATCTATTGTTTTCCATATTGGTGGGACGTACCTAATGCTTGGTATTTATGAATGATTTTAGTATATTGTCCTTGTACAATGAATGACCGATTTTTCTTTGTCTTAGTTTCCTTTACATTAATCAGCAGCAACTCATTGGAATGATTTTCAACGTCCTCCACCTTTAAGTTTACAAGTTCACATCCGCGGCAAGCACCATTGAGTCCAAAAATTAAGGCAAACTATAACAAAGATAAAAAACAGGTAAATATATAGAATAATTACCATGACTAAGATACGAAATATACATAGTTAAATCATGTACCTATACTTACTTTTGTGGCCAGAAAAATTTCGTCAGGAGCTTCATTAGGAAATTTTTCCACATTTTGAATCGTAAAAAATTTAGACTTCTTTGCGCAATGCCCTTCTGATTTTCATTTTAAAAAAGTCAGTAATTTCGTGAATCTATTTATTTCAATGCTGTGTTTGATGCTTATTGTAGCTTTCAGTTTTGAGTATATGCACCAAAGTGTATTCGGATTCTTTGTCTTGGATAAATAATCAAAATAGACAAGAAGTACTGATTCTGAAATTGATAGGCCTTTCGCACTTCTCCACGTTGAAAATTCTTCATAAATTTTCAAATAATTTTCCTTGGATTTTGTTGGAAGCAAATTATTTATATAATTGCGGCAGCATTTGCACTTATGGAATCCGACAATTCACTGTCACTGTCGCTTTGATTTAACATCGTAACGTATTTTTAGAACATTAACTTATTTATAAGTTAATGTTCTTATTAACAAAAATAAATTAAAATAAACTTAACGTTTATGTATTTGAAGAAAACAAAAACGTGGCAAATTCCTAGACTAATAATTTTTTTGTCGGAAAAGCAAAGGCATCAAGCTCATACGGCCTCGTCGGTTTTCGTAATTTTATTTAATAATCATAACTGCAAAATAAATGCGTATTCCTTTTTCAAAAATATGTATAATGCTTTATATACAAACTCAATGGTGTAAACACAGATGTAGTTCAGTATAAATTTCAGTAAGTATTCCAAAAAATCACATTCTCCCCCTAGAGGATGAATGAAATTCAGTACAATTTTCTTTCCCTGTTTTTAACAGATTAAAAATGACTATTGTTATGTTCGCTTTTTGTGGCATAGAATGTCACTTTTTTGAGCAAGTGGTACGAAAACAACCAAGTGTGTTTTTCTCGCAGTGTCGACAAGTCAAATGGGGGAAACATTATATTCTTGGAATGGGACATTGACTGTCACAATTTCACAATCCTCCAATATCAGACTGAAAAAACTGAAAATAACAGTAAGGTTCTTGTTGCGTTAGAAAACACTGAGTCATCAATATTATATTAAGGTGGATCCGCAGTGGTAGCCCACGAAATTCAAATTTTCTTACGTTTTTTTGCAATTTGCAAGAAGTTAAATTTTTTCCATAATGTTAGATTTGTTCTTATGCAACAAATCTAACTAAGAGAGATGTATTAATGATTCTAATTCTGTAAATACATATTTTGATCAAAATTCAACCTGACAAATTGCAAAAAACGTAAGAAAATTTTAATTTTAAAATGAATTTCCCGGGCTACCACTGCCCATCCACCTTAATATGTATTGACATAAAATGACCTTCCGGTACTTCGCTAGCTTTCTTGTTATGCTTTGTGGCATTCTTGAGATTACTTTCTAAATGGGCTAAAGGTTTCAATGTTTTCTGAATTTGTTCCAAAACTAAACTTTTCACTTTTAAGACTCTGACAACACCTAAACCGCGGTCACTGTCAGATTGCATAGAAAAGAAAGAGAAGCGCGATGACACAACGCTTGTAATTTATTACAAAATATGAAGAAATAATCTATTTACTCAAAATTGAGTTGAGTAATCGAAAATAATAAACAACCAAGTTCTGTATTCAAATAAGACGTTCTTGTTATTAATTAAATACGTAACGTATGTTGATATTTAATAGAGATATTTTGGATTAGAACTCAAGGTAAGAGGTTAGTTTAACGTTAGTTTGTATCGAGATTTTTTTTCAAAACGTGTTTTGGTGACAACCAAGTTCTGGGAAATATGTTCAAAATTAACATATATTTTTTCCGCTACCACAAACTATATAGAAATGGCATTTTTTTTTCTTAAGTAAAGCCTATTTTGTTCAATTGGGTCTTGTCAGCGCCTTAAGGACACAAGCGTTACAACAACAAAGATATAGATTATGATATCAGAACAAACAAGCTCGAACCTAATTTATAGTTTCGCGCCCACAAACAAGATAAAACGCCGGACTCTATTAATGTCAATACGTTCGATTCGTGAGTCGACCTGCTTACCGCCCGACACCTTTAGCAGCCCTTTATCAGGCCAAACAAAGGCGGACCGTAATAACCGGTGCCCTTAGGCCGGTCCGTATAATAACTATAAATTGGTGCCTAAACCCAGCAGATCACTGGTGGCATGATAAGGACACAATGGCCGATCACAAGAAACAACGCGAAGACAAAGAGTGCGGAGACTCCTACTTGTTCAGAAAGCTTTTTAGACGTTTCCCTCCTTTGTAGAACTTCGCTTAAACAGTAAAGTGTCTCTGTGGAAACAACATCGTTCATTCGCACAGAAATAAAACCCTCTTTATCTTAATGCATTTCGTTCAATTTATTCAAAACAATGGTTTTAACAAACCCGTATTGTGTTGTCTAAACTTTCAGCTTCAATTTTGCTTCTACTGGTGCATGTTTGGAGATATTGCTATAGATTTCCTCTGAAAATACACTCCATCTTCAGATAATTTCTGAACTTTATAGCACGGGTAAGACAGTTATATAACGACGATTTCTTGGTAAAAGGTAGAAACAAATTGCTTTATCAGAAAGCAAAATATACTTCATTTATCAAATAAACACATCAACAGCCAATTAAACAAAATCAAAATATAAAAGCGTTCAAAGCGACAAAGATTTTCATCGAACTCGTTAAAAAAACTAGAATTATAAATTCGGGTGCTATTTCTAAGTTTCCAAGAAGCGTTCCAAATTGTTTTCTTAGAAGCCCGTCGATGTAACCGGAGACTGTCGGGAAACGTCCCCAGTTGCATCTTAATGCACTGTAAGAGCCACCAAACACCACTCACTAGAAACGCGATCGTTTTATTATGCGTCTCGCGATCTTATCTGACGTATGGAGACGCATCGAATTTGATATCACAAGTGCCCATTTGTCTGTTGATTCTTTTACTTACAATGAAATGGTTTGTGCATCTCAACTGCGTTGTGCATTCCTGTCTTTATATTTTAAAGGTGAATATGGGATTTGGTTTTAAATATTGGTCCGCTGTTCCGGAAGAATTACCTGTCCCTCACTGTTGAGGACCACGACTCATCACTTTTTGAATAGTAGGTATATGTCCATTCGCTACAGTCTGTGGTTTGTGACTTGATGCTGTAACGTGCCATATCCACCGGCACTCCTAGTTGCTGCGACATCTGGCTGACATAATGGAAGCTAAAATGGGTTGAAGAAGAAAATCCTGATAGTTTGCGGAAGCTCTTACGTATTTTGCACTATCAGATTCTGGTTGAGAATTTTACGAACGAAGCCGTCCAGGCTTCACATATATGACTTTCAACATATTATTTTCAACCCAGTTAGTTTTCTACTAAATTTAGGGACAGTGCATCTCCGGGTCGAGATCAGGTCAAATCTGATCAATTGAAGTACCGACCATCGTAATTTACTCGCCCGTTACCACATGGCCCCAACAAGGTTTCCCTAACTTACATCCCTGTTTTCCCTTCGGCGCCTACAGGTTTGACGAGGGCTCTGGAACTCGCGAATATTTTAATAAAAAGTAACTCAACACTTCACAAGTCCATACATGCCTGCATTATTTAAATTGATCGTAGCCTCCACACGAATGGCCGAGCACCCGTCTGACCTATATTCGCCAATAATTCTTTATTCAGTGATCATTTTATGATGCGGGATCTCCAATATCATTTTATTGATGGTACAGCTATAATATATTTGGCATAATTTTAGAAATTGTGAGATAACAATAAATTACAAAGCCATTACTGTCATCGTCATTATTAATTATATCAATTTCGTAGACAGATAACATTTTCCGTGAAAATGAATGATTTCGAGAAATAATCAAGGATTAAACGTTCGTTTCTCTATTAGAATAATTGTGTTGCAACAGAATGATTGTGTTGCTGTACCTACATAACAATCAACATTATTCCCTAGTGGGGTGTAGTGGTCGCCTGCGGGACGCTCACTCCCGGGCGCTCCGGTCGCCGACGACGGATGCAGCCTAATGACATAAATGCAAATTCGACCATTCGAACTTCCTGCACGTCGCAGCGCCGACTACGACTACACACATACCTCTCTCTCCTTAAACGGACATATTTAGAAAAATAAAGCTCACTTCAGCTACAAGTTTTTGTACACAACCAAGCCTTAATTGGACTTTAGTGGCTCCAGCTATTTCATCAACATTTTTTCCGCACGTTATTTGGTTAATTAAGAGCTTATCTGATATGACTGATGTAGTTTTCGTACATTCCACTCTTGCAGTTGCATTAGACATGCCCATAAATCTCTTACCGCAACCGTCGTTAAGTTGACATATGTGCTTGAAATAAAACCAAAGAGTGTAGTTTCGCTTGTTTTTATTACTCGGTGATCGTTAACACAATATAAAGTACTATATTTTGGTTCAGTCGGGAACTTAAAAAAACAACTAAACGCTAAATTTTGGTACTAGACAACGCGAACTGTACCGTTGGTGGGCTATAGGTACATATCATACATAACTATAAGGTATCTAGGTTATTATCATGTCACCACGATAAGTTTACGTGCTCTATATGGCTAACTTATCTTATGGCTTATGCACCCATCGTTTATAAGTTATCCACGTCACTTAGACCAATTATACTTATTATGAATTTACTATATACACTCGTCAAGCATAAAAATATCAAGGCAACTTCCAAAAACAAAATGCTTTTCATGAATTTCAAAAAAGGATATTACTGCAAAACACTGGGTGCAATCTTTTTTTTATATCACAGGGCTTAGCGTTATTTTACACACAGAAAAATATACATACATTTATCGATACTTACTACTAATTATGAGAGTAACATCGATTCTGAGATAGCCCTCTAATAAATGAGATAAATAAAAATGTACAGTCGATGATAGCGCGGTCTGTCAAAATATTCGCTCTTTAATTTTTCACAGAACAACAATATGTCCACAGATTCGATATCATTGAATGTATAGCTAAATAAAGTAATTCGTAAAATGTCTTTTTATCTACGTATAAAGAAACAGCTCCATACACACTGGCTTGCATACAATTCAGTACAAAGGACTAAATTGAAGTGACCTACAAACGTTATTGTCAAGAAACGACGTATCAATCGCTCGTGTTAGAGCATCCACACACTCTTGCGCTTACACGACGGCCGATGAATCATGGCCAGTCCGAACTTTGCGCAGAAGGCTGCGCAATAACATATTTTAGGAACCAAATAGTGACACGAGGGAAGTGTGAGTGAGAATACGCACGAAGTTCGGACAGCCTGTGTTCAGACCGGCCAAGATTCATCGGCCGTATTGTTATTGAAACTCGGCTTCAGAACATATTCATATGTATTACAAAAATTATATATACGACTACATAAAATCCGCACCATTTTGTAATAAAGGGATGAGTTAAGATTGGATATGAAATTTTATATAATATTATTTATACTGTAGCTGCAATTACTAATTTTACTATGTTACATTTGAATAGCTTTTGGTTCAAATATAAAAAAATACACAATAAAAATTGGTTGTCTGTAAAGTCGGTTTACGGACGATAATTGTACGTGATAACGAGAGAGAAATGCGTCACAAGCTGAACGGCTAGGCCAATCATGCCTCTCTATCGTTAGTTCCACGCTCTCGCTTGCACGCTCGGCTCAGGCGGAACGTGACACTTTTTCGTGCGTGCAGCCGGCGTTCATCGATTCATAAGACGTTATCACGTCAAAAAATACAGAATCAAATGCATCGATACTTTTTAACACAAAAACTGTACAATAAATGCAGCAAATCAATATATAAGGTGTATAAAAAAGAAAATTCCTCTGTAAAATACCTTTGTGAAAATAGACAAGTTACAACAAATGTTCGGCGAAAAAATGTTTGTAAAGTCTGTCGTGACTTTTTACCGACCGTTTCATATAGTTAAAAAAAAAATCGCTTTGATACACAATTCCCTTATACTTTACAGAACTGCTGTCTTGACTTTAAACTTTGTTACAGTGGGATACTATTCAAAATAGCGTGCAGAAGATGGAATACGAAATGCACTCGCACTAAGAATAAATGCAAACCGTCGGTATAGACTTGTTTGTTGCAGTTTACTTTCGCTATTGCTGTTTGAATGGTATATTTCGATTTCAATACATTAGGTACATTGCCTTCGTGTGAAATAATAGAAAGCTTTTTCTGTCGTTTTTCTGTTGCCAACTGAGTATTGAACATGGCATTGTGTTTGTAACATTCTTTCATTCTTTTTCTTTGACACGAACATTCTCAGATACTGTATACATAATCGATTATGTTCACAACGATTTACTAAAAATTAAGATACAAAAAATATAAATCAAAACCATAGAGTAGGAGGTATCGGGTATACAGTCTTCAGTTATTTTCTCTCTGACAGAAGCAACCTAACAGCAACCTTATTGTAACAAAAATAAAGTTCATTGTGATTTTGACAGTGATGCAAAATCAGAGGTAAAATAACTCAGAAAGGAGTGACGTTTCAAGTAGGTATATTTTAACAAAAAATACCAACCACGCGAAACGTGACCAAGGCACAAAATATATAGCTGACGAACACGATAGTCAGACTTTTTCTATTTAGATACAAAAAAAAAATAAACTAGAATAAATATAAAAATAAAATAAAAAGATTGCCGAATTTCTCACGTACAGGCTGTATACAAAAAAGTTTGATATACTTAACATAAATCTAACTAATAATAGACAACACAGAGAACACAATTGTTTTATTTACAGCTGCATGGTTACAGAGTACTTTAGATGCACTTAATGAGTAAATAGCCTTCTAATGAGGCCTTAGTTTAATTAAAAACAAAATTATTACAATTTTAACTCAATCAATCTTGCATCTAATTAATTATGCATATTTATTTCTTATTTTTTAATTATTTTATCAGGTTATTTTAATTGTTTGTTGTTTTAATTAAACTATAACCAAATTATAGACTTCCTTAACTTAAAACTTAAACTCAAACTTAACTCATATGAGAACAAACATACATAGCACTCATTTTTGTTCTTTGGTCAAATTTTTAATGAGAATTTTATTGTTTACCAATTCATATAAAAAACCAGTAGATAAAAATACCCGACTAATAAGGCTCGTGCCGACTGGCGCGATATCGCGGGCGCGACAGGCAGCGCGACACTTTCCATGAAGTTTTCATAGAAATTGTGCTACTAGTGTCGCGTCGCGCCTGTCTGCGGGAGCCTTAATGCACATAGCAACAAATGCGTTATACATTTCATTAGGTACAGTAGCTCCACTAAATGTAGACGCACTACAATATTGAGTGCACTTGAGATACCATCCACCCTCAAGAAAGGCAAATGTATTAATATTTGCGGTGCAACAATTCCGTACCTTTGTCTTTTGAACTCGACTGTACATTACGTATTAATATTGGTATTCCCTTTGTTCTCTCACCGGGCGTCGCGTCGGGACCGTTGGGGTTTACACTAACGATATCGAATAGTGAACAGAAAGCAAGATTAAATATTACCCGCGTTGTTATCGAGAGCTCCTGAACCTTTCATACTGACGGCGAATGGGAATACCTATTACAACATTGTTCGATCAGTGAGTAGCAGCACAATTGTAGCAGAAAATAACTATTTGTATAAATTATTCCACACTTTTGAGGTACCTATCATGAGCAATTTGATTTGATTTTAATTATATTTTGATTCTAAGGCTTGGACTCCGAGGTAAACAGAGTTGAGAAGCTTCCTGTCCTAAAACTGGTAGAAATTAACCCTGGTAAACTTGGGTTATTTATAAGAACGGATAAAATTTATCATACTACCACTGGTAAAAGAAACGCGTCGTTTTTCCAAATTCAATTGATAAGTAATCACAATAAGCAGCACGTTCACGTTCGCAAGAGCGATCGGGGTCACTCCCATTCTCGAATCTCCCAGAACCTGGACACGATCAATCACCCGTTTCGATTCAATCACAAACAATCGCATCGACCGCATCCTGTTCTCTTTATAAATGAGAAAAGCTGGTTGGGAAATAAATTCGTACGTCATCGTCCGCGTCCAACTATAACCGCTTACCTCGGGAGCCCCTTCACAAGTTTCACTACGAAGGTTTAATATACAAGATTGCGAATTCATTTTACTTTTCACGCTAACGAATAATATTTATTCGTAATTTCATGCTATTTTGAACCTGCGGGTTAATTCCGTAACACACAGAAAATTGCAACGCCTTTCATTTTGACAATTCGCTAACATTGTTTACGTTGTTCGAGGAGACAGTTTGTCATACATATGTGTCAATGGATTAGTAATTCCCTTCAAAATAATTCGAATTGTGAACGAAAGTGTGCTACGCAATTGGGGTGCTACCTTAATAGCTCATGGGTTAGTTTGAATCTTGGTATTCAATCCTTCGCAGTAGAACCTCTGACACTTTTTTACTGGAAATTACTAGTAACGATTACACTATACTAGATACACTTCGTTGGGTTCAACCTAGATGCATTACCTACCCTGTATCTATCAAATGTCAACATTCATTCAACAATATAGAACAACATTACATATCCACTACAGATATATTTATAAATATTGTATGTAATTATGTAAAGTTTTAACTGTAAGGGATGGATTTAGAGCGCATTTTACAAATTAAAAATTAAATATAATGTTGCCAAAGTAAAAAAAAAATATAGAATAAACTTCTAGGATTTTTAGAATATCTTTATAAATGCACGACGATTAATAAAATTAAATAAACTTATTTGTAGAGTGCGATCGTAATCCATTTCGTTCCGCACTATCGCTCTGAGAAATGTACATAACGCGTTTTAATAGTATTTACATGGTCCCGGGAGACCGATGAATAAAAAATAAATTCTTTATTCGATTTATGTGGTTATCTATGACTAGTGTATGCACTAGGGTGGTGACGTCACGGGCCTGCGCTCGCGGCAGGCTACTTGCCTTTGGCCTTCTCGGTGGTGGCGTCCTCCAGGTTGCTATCCCAGTCAAATTCAGTGACGCCGCTGCGAGCCACTTCCCCCAAGTGACGCCACCGGTACTCGAAATCCGTATCTCGCTTCTTCAACGCTTCGAATCTGTAACAAGTAATTAGGTCAGACCTTTGTATGGCACAGGTGTTGATACTATGGAACACGTACAACGTTCGACTCGCGCCGGCTACGTATTCTATGAGCAAATATAATTGCTCCGGCAATCACAAAGCATTATACAGCTCAATTAACAACACAAACATGCCCTGAATTCCTTAAATTGTACAAATATACGCAAACCGAGCACGGCTAAAATTCTCCCCAAGACAAAATTACTTTGACACAGTTATCGAACTTCTGATCCGGCCGTAGTATCGGAGCATAGTGAGGAAATAAAAGAAATTCTATCGAATCAAGCGTGGGTACCGCAAACGTGCGGTATAAAGGGCACAGTTGATATCCCTTTAGATTAGAAACCCAATCTAAAGCGACGTTTCTCAACTTACAACCTCGGGGTCACGGCGACATGTCGAGGTCGGCACATAAATATGTATCGTATGCGGACTAAATCTGGCCAAGCGTGAATTTGGCGCCCAAATAGGACTGTAGAATTGTTTAAACAATTACACTTAGATGTAGAATTGTTTAAACAATTACACTTAGATGTAGAATTGTTTAAATAAACTTAAGTATTTAAATTTTAAACACCATTTTACTGATTGTGTACAAATACAATAAACTGCCGTAGAGTTAAAACTAATTGTACTACGTGCGAACAGATGTACCTATGCGTAGGCATCCCTAACAAAAGGGTTTTGTTATCACACCCGATATGGAACCCCAAAAACCTTTCACGTCGTTAAACCACATTATTAGTGAGCCGTGCGAGGAGTAAAACAGCCGATCTTTACTTGATAACATTTGGTTTGTGTAAACGTAAAAAATTCGGCCACGCATTCGCTGAGACGCGGAGAGAGTGGGGTTTATAAGGAATTTCGTTTTATTCCATCGCCGGGTGTCGAACTACTAAAAACGTTAACAAATAACGATTTTTCTGCTATCATTGCGATACAAATATACTAGGAGGGCCAGCTTAGTGTTATAGCGCTATCCTTTTGGAATTGGATTGCGATTGCTGTGCCGAGATTGGTGCCATGAAAATTTGGATTTTATGTAAAACTGGATCGCACTGGTGGAAATCGCAAAGAAATTGCGGGTAGTACTCAGAGCGGGCGAAATAGAATAGAGAGACTGGACTATTTACTTTAACATGACCAATAGAATCACAAAGTCGTAGAGTTGACACAAGTAAATTGAGACACATTATTTGTTTTGTCCTTTACAAACTTTGTATGAAACCTTTGCTAATGAATGTAAACAAGTAAACATACCTTTTGAACATGAGGTTCTTGGCAAACTCATAGAGCTCTAGGTCGAGCGAGTTTAGTCGCTTGATGTGTGCGATTTGAGCGGGCGAGAGTGCGGCCAGCGTGGCGCCCGACACTGTGGCGTTGTGCTGCGTGAACGGCACCGCGAACAGCAGGTTGAACGTCTCCTCGAACACGTATTGAGATATCTGTAGACAAGCAAAATAATGTTAACGTAAGAGGTAAATGAATGACGGTTACTACACTTACACATTCTGCATCCCAATTACGTAACATAATTCTATCACAATCCGAAGGATTTTGAAAGACATTCGTAATCCATTGACTCGTATGTTTGAAAAATTCGTCTGCTCGACAACGTACGCAAAAGCAATAAATATTGTTGAATTATTAAAATTAATGGCATTAGGGATGTGAGTGCGTTACTTATTTACCCTGCAGATTTACATCCTTTGTGTAATACACACATAAAATCATAATCACAGCGTTAATTTTGACGCTTCAACTGTATGAACTGCATTAATCTGGCTTTCAAGCAGACGCATTCATTACGACGCAATAGATTTTGCTGTGTTTTAAAAATAAAAGTGATTGTTATTAAGACTGATACGGATTAAGGGCGCAGGACGTTTGACGCACCCCTTTTGTCGAATAAACAAAAAATCTTTCCAAGCCCTTAGCGTCTGTCATAAAATATAATTCTCCACATCGGAAAACCAAAGCAAAGCATCTTGGGGATTTCAAATTCAAACTTGACAGAAAATCAGGCTAAGTACCTACAAAAAAATTTAACTGACGGATACGTGATCTTATATACACTTCTGGACACATCTATTGGCCCACCTTGTATTTTCAGTTTCGTTTGGTCCTAGCTAAATTTTTATATTAGGTCGAGCAAAAAGTTTTTATGCAGTTTTGAACCTGGCACATTCACAATTTCATTCAATAGTCTTTTTTTGAATTTCGAACACAGAATTTAAAGAAACAAAAGACAATTTGGAGCCTGTTTGTTGATATCAAACAATCGAATACTAAGAAAACTTGGTTTTATTGGTTTACTTGGATTTAATTCTTGAAAAAGTGATTGATATCTTTGGTTTTGCAACAAACATTACTTATTCTTAACATTAAGGTGAGGTTCTATCAATAATCTATGGATACTTCACCTGAAGTCGCCGCCCAAGCTGTGGCACTTATTCAGGCCGGACACAGCCAAAGAAACGTGAGTGCTCAACTTAATTTAAGTCGATCTGCGGTCCGAAATGTTTATCGGAGGTACCTAGAGACTGGCGGCTTTGTTCGTCGCCAAGGAAGACCACGATCTCGGGTCACAACTGAAAGGCAGGATCGATTCATCGTGACGACCAGCTTGAGAAATCGTCACCTTACCTCCATTGAGATACAAAACCAACTTCGCGACTTCCACGGAGTATCTGTGAGCGCTCGAACTGTTCGGAGAAGGTTAAAAGAACGCGATATGGTACCACACAAGCCAGCTAATGGGCCCAAACTAACGCGAGCCCACCGAACAGCACGCCTTCATTTCGCACGCAGTCATTTAAATTGGACACAGCAAGATTGGAGCCGTGTACTCTTTTCTGATGAGTCTAAAATTGTGTTACATGGCAATGATGGAAGGAAGAAGGTCTACCGACGTAAGGGAGAGCGTTTCGCACAATGCTGCTTTGAAGAGAGGGTTGCTTATGGCGGTGGCTCATGGACTGTCTGGGGCGGTATATCCGCGAGCGGCAAAACTCAACTTGAGGTTGTTACAGGACCACGGCTGCCAACATTAAATGCTGAAAAGTACATTCGTGAGTGCTTAGAACCTCACGTGACACCATATGCGGACTATGTGGGTTCAAATTTCCTTTTTATGCATGATAATGCAAGAGCCCATGCGGCCGGCATCGTCAGGGAATATCTTCGGGATGTGAACATCACAGTTATGGACTGGCCAGCCAGAAGCCCAGACATGAACCCCATTGAGCACATGTGGGACGAGCTAAAAAGACGTGTTAGGGCTCGTCAGCCAGTTGCCCAGACGATGCAGGAGTTGAAAACTGTCATAGAAGAGGAATGGGAGATGATCCCTCAAAATTTCATAGAGCGGTTGATAAACTCTATGCCTAATCGTATGAGAGCTGTGGTAGATGCCCATGGAGGCAACACGCGTTATTAAATTAAACCTTTATTTGATAAAACATGTTTTTTATTCAAAAATCAATTGCCTTTAACAAGGCGCATATCCGACTTGTTAGGCGTAGCTCCATGTCGTATGGTATTCTGAATTCAAATTTAAAACAATACGATCGAAAAAGATGGTAAAATGTATCAGGTTTAAAACTGCATCAACAGTTTTTGTTCAATCTAGCAATCATATTTCGGTAGGGGCCATCGAAACCTAAACTCTAAGGTGGGCCAATAGATGTGTCCAGAAGTGTATATAAAGTGCGTTCACTATAACTTGACGCGTGACGCGATTGGTAGCACTGAATATTGCAGACATAATTTCAATACTAACTAAAAGAGTTCATAATGGCGACTGACGAACAGAACTACCAATCACATGGCTGCAAAATTCAGTGCTACCAATCGCGTCACGCGTCAAGTTATAGTGAACGCACAGTACGCAATTTGTTTATTCTTTTATTTTTTGTCGTCTATTGCGACACCTAGGAAACGTAAATGTAGGTTTTATTAAACTTTTGACCGCCACAGTCATGTATAGATGACAAACCAAAATGTGCCCAGCACGCCACGGTCACGACTACATGACAGATTTATATGGAATAATTCGTAGCTTGGCGCCGAGGGCACGTTTTTGCATTTTTGACGTGGCGGTCAAAGTGTTAAGTAAAGACGAACACGAGCGGTGTTTATTTTGTCAAAAATAAGTCCGAAAATTACTTGGAGACTGGATTAAAAGCCAAGTGACCTATAACATTTTTATCGGCATCAATTACCCTTTCAGTCAGCTCCACTTATTTCCAAAAGATAATAATATTTGAAGCTCTTTACAAGGGAGAATATAAACATAAAATAATATTGGCAGCACGGTTGGATCATTTGTACAAATATTTGTCGTCTATCTATGATCCACTGACAGAATATTATCGTTTCAAATAGCTATGTTATTGTAACCACGACTGTCGACACAATTGGTATCTACTTATCCAGTGTACCTTCTGTTTCCCTAAGCTAGGTTGCAATAACAACTAGAAACATGTTTGTCGTTAGATGCATACAACTTGGCATCACATCTGTATTCCCCAAAGATGGGGTCAGCAGAGGTGTATAGTACACAGACAGTCTTACTTACTGGGCTCAAATTTAGATTCCGGGCTGCTACTGTGAAATTTCTGATGCCCAATAAACCTTTTCTCAACCTGCACCCCAATTGTATAATACTTACACTTTCTATAACAATCTGAAGGATTTTGAAGGAAATTCTAAATCTTTTGTTTCATATGTTTGAAAAATTCGTCTGCTCGATAACGCAATCAATATTGTGGAATTATTAAAATCAATAGCAGTGGGATTGCAATGGTTTTCATTTTGACAGTTCAACAAAATTCATTGAGTTATTTACGTTGTTGAGCAGACAACTTTTTCGAACATATGAAAAATAGAATAGAATAGAATAGAATACTCTTTAATAAGTACACCATAAAAATTACAGATACAAATGTTGAAATTTTACAAGGGGTGACACAATGGGCGGTCTTATCGCTAAAAGCGATCTTTTACAGACAACATTTGGATGGATTAAAGGGGGAAGGAGAGACAATACTGCAGGTAGTCAGTGGTGTACCAGTTACGTATACAATAAATACATACATACATACATACATACATACATACATAAAGCATATACTTATCTACATAATATATATTATAATGATAAAATAAGTAATGATGATGTTTAAGGAGAGAGGAAGTTTTTTTACCTGAATTTGAAAAGTGGACAAAGATTGAGCACGACTTATTGGCAAGGCATTCCATAACCGTACTACTTGTACTGTAAAACATTTGTCATAAAAGCAGGTGGAATGTATCGGCATCTCTAGTCTTAAGTTTTCCGATGACCTCAGGTATCTATAAAGTCTGTCATGAAGGAACTTGAAACGTTCTTTAAGATAAGGGGGAGTTGCAGGATTGAACAGAATACTGTAGAGCTGAAATAAGATATGAGCATTCCGGCGAAGACGTATGGGAAGCCACTTGAGCAATGGATTAGCAATATCCTTCAAAATCATTCCGATTGTGGTTGAAATTGTGTTACGCAATTAAGGTGCTGAACCACCATCTACTGTTTCCCTAAGTTATCCAGCTTAACCTGTTAACCCGCGCCCCGCGCGACACCAATTCGGAGTCAAACAATAGAAAATCAATTGTGTCTCATTAGCTGTCCTTGACCAATTAAGATACTAACCAGTAATTAGTTAGTTGTTTATCTTTAGATATATTCACAACGATAGCAACATTCTTGTGCATTTAAAGTGTTGAAATATTAACCGCAAATGCATGTCCTTATGCACAACTACTTCATTGCATTAGAATTCGACCTTCTTAGTGTTAGTCGTGTACAAGGTGGACATTTAAAATTCAAACTAGAAGTCTTTCTCAAGATCCTTCGCGTCGCCATACTACGAAATATTCATGAACAAGAAACCGCATATTACGTTTATTCATAACAGCGTTAGTTCTATAGCAGCAGGGACATTAAGTATATACAACGTTATCACAAATTGCACAAAGCCTTATTATTTATGACTCTTTTGAAAGCTCATAGATAAGATTCACGAAATAACAAAGTATCAAGATTTTTACATTCATACTTATCTACTAAATAAATAAATAAAATAATGCGAAAGTAACTCTGTCTGTCTGTCTGTCAGTTACCTTTTCACATCTTAACAAGACTGAGGACATCGTAGATTACATACGGGTGAAGACCAACTGGACCTTGAGGGTGGAGAAGTTGGAAGCGCGCCATAACACCAATTTCAAGTTCTTCGTGGTGCATGTTCCTAATCATTTGGTGACCTTCCTCAAGGAAGAGTTTTGGTCCAAAGGTGTGCTGTATCGGCGTTCCGCGGTCGGCTACGACACCTCGCAGCGTAACACGACGCCGTCACTTCGTATGCAGTAGTTTTTAAGTTTGTTAGAAAATATGAATTAGTTTATAGTTATTGTTTTCGTACTTATATATGTATTGTATTTTTATGGGCCTTAGTTGCCTGAAATAAAGGATGTTATTATTATTATTATTAACGTCCAAACGAATTTTGATGAAATTAGACCATGACCTCGAACGAATAAGACATAGGATACGTTTTATACCGGTAGTACGTCCCCGTGGGATAATTTCCGACCCCACACGTGCGATACAGCGTGCCAAAAACTGTTAAAACATTAACTACAGCTTAAATTAAACAACTGAAAATTTGGAACACCCTCTTTAAGTAAATGTTCATTGCTTGAACGGAACCCCTACTACGAATGAGTAATAAACTTACCTCATGACAAGTACTAAAAGGAATCTATTAACACCTCATTTCTGTGTACCACTCTTGTCACCCGGCAAATTCTTGCAAGCTAATTGTGGACAACTTCCTCTCGGTCTATCAAATTGAAACTTTGTGTACTTATTAAGTTCAGATGACAATACAACTATTTGGTACAAACGATCTGATACTGCAGCCAGGATCGGCTTCGCAAGAGGCAACTATGGAGCAGTTCCTGGTATTATCTTGAAATATTGTGTAGGTAGATAGGTACACGTTTAGATTGGATAGGTCCATTAAAATAAAGATTGTTTTGTATCGTTGAAAACCAGCGCTGGGGCTCTGTCTCGCATAAGGTCGCAGCATTATGCTGAGCGTTGGCCGTTTTGAGTGGATGTGACGCATATTCTCCCCCAAATTGTTTCTTTTTGTATTTGTGTTCCTTCTTTGCGTCATGTTTACCGCAAATAAACGTATTTTCTTGTTTACTTCTTTTCTTTTTAAAGTATTTTTAATTCAAAGTTTTATTTTAAAGGTTATTCTCATATCAGCCGCCATAATATCGAGTTTAATTGTTCCACGGGAAACGCATTTCCTTACGGCACGTGACGTGTTTCAGTTTAACTTGACTGTTATGATTGATTAGCTGCCAGCCATTAACTTCTAGTGCTGCTCACATAACAATACACAATGACGTAACCAATTAAATGTAGTTTAAAAATAATGATCCTCTATTATTTTTCCATTTTCAAAAGCGTTTTGTACATTGAAGATAATCTCTCCACAATTCTTAATCAGCTGTTTATGAAATACTAATTTCTGCCCGCGACTTCGCCCGCGTTGTAGGCAACTATATTATAAAACAAATCTGAAATAGTGTTGCTTTCTGCCAATTAAAGAATTTTCGAAATTGGATCAGTTCTTCCAGAGATTACCTCCCACATCCAAACTTACAAACTTTATCTCTTTATAATATTGTAGTGTAGAAATGTCTAAGAAGGGGCTTGTGGCTAAGTAATATCAGTCGCACGGGTCGATCAATCAGGTTAAGCTACGCTTGCCGCGATTAATCCGTGGAAGGATGACCTTCTTTACATATCAAGACCCCTCTGTGCCTCGGAAAGTCAGAAGTAATTTGTAGATCTTTGACAGTTGTTACGGGTCGTCAGAGGCCCGAAAGTCTGACAACCAGTCTTACCAAGGAGTATCGTATTTCTCAGTAAGTGGGTTGAGTAGGTCCGATAGGCAGTCGTTCCATGTAAAATACTGGTATTCAGCTCCATCTGGTTAGTCTGGAAGCCGACCCCGACATAGTTGGGAAAAGGCTAGGCAGGTGATGAATATTTATAATGTAGAAAAGAAGACAACAAAAAAGAAATAGTTTATCATCTAAACTGGTTGAGAAATGCTGGCTATATGCAATATGCTGTAACGTACGAAACAGCAAAATAAATTCGAATAAAAACTTTTTAAACTCAGTTCAAAATGATAAACCGTTTACCATAAAAAATATCTCTGCTGCAATAATTTAAAGGACGTGTTTAAACTCTGGGTGCACGTACAGGCACTTAGTAGCGCCGTCACTTGTTACTTACATTATGTACGGTTCACTACCGGTGCAACCTAGTTTCCCTGAAACCCAGCGTTTAACATAACTCCTTGCTAACATAAACCATTGTCACGCCTCGGGGGACGCTACGTACCTAAGTCCGTTCTCACCTTCAGGGGAAGCCTGTGGAGGTTTCATGCAACAAAATGTCAGCTAACTACCCATTTCAGTTTCATGAATATCGACGAAAATATTTATAGACTTGTAACCTTTATGAGGGAGGAAGGTGGAGTTAAAATTGAGTTTTAGTTGTTCGCCTATGAATATCGAGTAGTAGGTAATGAACTCACTTATGATAAAAGCTCACTACGCCAGTTCTGAGGTCCTCTACTGAAGGACCTTAGACCTAAAATAATGAAAGTAATATTGATTTAATCTCCATGGTTAGTAAACCCGACTGATGATCATTTGGACAATGCTGTTTTAAAGCACAAGTATATAAGCACGCTGTAAATAGTATAACAAAAAACCGGCCAAGTGTGTGTCGGACCACGCACAATGAAGGGTTGAAAAACATGTTCTCCCATACATCGATATACGTCACGGTCAATTCTCCAACTGCAAATGTAAGTTGGTCGACTATTACTCTATATATACTACTATCATTAACTCTAGCCAAATTTTGCACTTTAAAACTCAATATTACGCAAACGGATCCCTGAATGGAAAAACGGTTTACACAGACCCGCAATATTTTTGAACGGCCTATCCAATGATACCTCACATCATGGGATAGACCAGAAAAAACAATTCATTCCCGTTTTACATGCAAGAGAGGTGTGCACAATGAGGCTGTATAGTCATAATTTTATAGCTCACAAATTATATTTTTTTTTAAGGATTTATTTTACCACTTTGTTTGGTTCCTTTCTGACTACGGAACCCTAAAAAGCATAGTGTTCTGTTCTGTACTTCAGACATCAATGACAGCCTACACGCCTACTTGTTGATGTGTTGGAAGACCAATATGCTTTTTGTCGAGCTAATTGCAGCATGCAACAACAAACAGTTTAGTCTAAATGAGGCTAATGTTCACGTTGTTACAAACGTAGAATGCTACTCCTGTAGGACCAAAGCAAAGACGATATTTTTAGCATAGGCGAACAGCGATTTGCGACTTCATCAATGCTGCATCGCGTTTTGGCAAGTCTGCGTTCTGCCGATCGCCGATGCTAAAAATCGCCCAATCGATACTAAAACTATCATGTCCGCACATGGCCCATAAGGATACGACAAACCGATTCCTTTTACGACCTATGGTTTAAGAAAAAGGTTAGTAACTTCACAAAAAAAGTCCAGTTAAACCATACTGTTTATAGATGAGCAATGAATATTCATTGAGACAAAGAACAGTGCGGGCTGTGGCTCGGGGCGCACAGTGGAACGAATGTATGGGAGCGGTTGGACGTAGACATGTCCGAAAAAAAAGAGTAAAATTATGCCAAACTAATGATGCCATCTTATTCGATTACTTAATGCCTTCATAACTTGTGGTGATGAATTTCTTCATAACTCCCATATTTCGGGAGTAATTTGAGAAAATGTGAAATTTTACTATGAAAATGAGTGTATCGAGCTCTCTCCCTCCTGATTCCGGGCTTGTTTCAAGTAGCGGTCTCTAATATCATAATGCTAATACTAAGAGCTATATTTAATACTAAGACACATAGTGCGCCAAATGTGCACTTTCTGGGATAAAGAGTGATGTTTATTTTATAACACAATTTTTTTATTTTTTGTTTATTTTGTTGATTAAAACCGTTTTTCTAAAGGTTTACCTTATTACAATAACATTTCTGAGCAGCCAATTAGAGAAGATATAAGCTAATTAGGATATATAATTAGGGACTTAAGGTTTACATATAAAACTGATGCACTAATGATTACTGATAAGAACATTGCTATTATTTAATTACTAAATGGCTCTTAATACACTAATTTAGCATGCATCATTTACTAATTATCACAATAACTAATTACCTTGCAATATTTAACAAAGGATACCTGGGATACCTGGATTTTATATAAATAGGTCACTATTAGTAACTTTAAAATCAGTGTTGATTTACACCTCGTTGTATCCAAGCTAATCTCGCAATGTATTTTCCAAATTTTAATACAAATCTTGATATTCACGTTGCTTTATGCGCACGCGCACATAAAGATTTACGCGACTTTAACTATTTGTTCAGTGTTTTAAAAGATAACAGTTGTGTTCAGTTATGTGAAAGTGCTGAAACAAGTTTAAAAGACTGGTGTCGTCGATTTTGCTACCGCATTTATGCAAAATGGACACAGTCTGGAAGAAGCACAGATAAGTTTCGGAAGAAACATGAGATTTGGCTACAGGCTGCAATTCAATGGCCGGAATTACAGAATGAAAATATGGAACCTTCTACAGAAAATATAAGTGACGTCATCGAGCCCATAATTTCTCCTGCTAAATCTGATGCTTCAACTTGTACACATCCTAGTCCTCGTAAATCTTTTGAGGACCTTAGTAACCGGCAAAAAAGAAGACGCACTGAAGATAGTCTTTCATGCAGCAGTAGCAGCGCTGAAATTATGTTTTCGGCCGAAAGGGCGCTTCAAAAGGCAGGACAAAGCGATACAGCTTATGTTATGAAATACTTGACGGAGAATCCAGAAGAGGCCTCAAAAATCAAAGCCTTCATTGAAGGTAAATCAATTCAGGTACGGGAAATATCCCCTTTGAAGGCATTGGCTCTTTATGTATCGATGAACTTATCGAAATGGCGCTATAACACTCTTCGGGATTTCAACACTCAAGAAGGAGCTCTTCAATACCCGAGTTACTACATGTTGGTTAAAGAAAAAATTAAGTGCTATCCGGCCAAAGAAGATCTCACAGTTACAGAGAGCTCTGCAAAAATCAAATTACAAGCCTTGATGGATTTAACCTCAAGAAGACTTATTAGGTCGTTAGAAACCCCTGTTGATCCCAATCAACAGCTCGTATTGACCAGCAAATGGGGTTTTGACGGATCATCTAGCCAAAGCATTTATCATCAAAGGACGAGTGAAGATGAGCAAATCGATCTTGCTAGTAATTTTATGATTAGTCTTGTACCACTGCGGCTCGTCTCAAAAGGTGTAACAATTTGGGAAAACGAGCGACCATCTTCCACTTCATTTTGCCGGCCAATATTGTTTAAGTTTATAAAGGAAACCAAAGAAAATGTGCAGAGAGAGATGGCTGAAATCGAAGCAGAGATTGAAGCCTTAACTCCATCCACCATCACTGATGGAATTAGTGTCAAACACCAACTGCTGTTGACAATGATTGATGGTAAAATTCATTCCATTATATCCAATACAGCAGCTTCAGTGTGTGACATATGCAAGGCTTGTCCTAAAGAAATGAATAATTTAGAGTTAATCAAAGATAAACACGCAAACGAGGACATGTATAAATATAGCTTAAGCACCCTTCACGCTTGGATTCGCTCAATGGAATGCTTATTACACATTTCCTACAAATTAGACATAAAATCATGGCAAGTAAGGGGTGATATAGCAAAAAGGCAAGTTGATGACAGGAAGAAAAGAGTTCAAGAGGCTGTAAGAAGAGAAACGGGCTTACTTCTCGATGTTGTGAAACAAGGCAGTGGATCCACCAACAATGGCAACTCGGCAAGGAGATTTTTTGAAAACTACACTAAATCTGCTGAACTGACCGGAATAGATGCTATGCTTTTAAGAAAAATCTGTGTGATCTTGCAGTGTATTTCATCAGGAGAGAAGATCAACGTAACTAAATTCCGAGAGTTCTGCTTTGATACTGCTAAGCTTTACGTGGAGTTATACCCATGGTATTATATGCCTTCTTCACTTCATAAAATTTTAATGCATGGGCCAGACATAGTTCAGAACATGTCAATTGTGCCCATTGGTTTTCTATCCGAAGAGGCATCTGAGGCTAGAAATAAAGATTTTAGAAAATATAGAGAGGGGCATTCTCGAAAGCATAGCAGTATCTCATGCAATGAAGATATTATGCACAATCTTTTACTGTCTTCTGATCCACTTGTTACAAGTATCCGTCCAAAAGGAAATAAGTTTGTAAAAAAATCTTCTTTTAAGGAATTTTATGAGCTTACGGATTCTGAGAAAAGTGATATCGAATTTGTTAACATAAATGATTTAGCGGACATCGATTCTGAATTTGAATTAATTGATGATGATGATGATGACGAAGATAATTAAATGATGTTATTGTTTTAAAATGTGTAACTTAGTAAATTAGAGCTTACATCTTAATTATTTATTGTACTTTTAATGAAACTAGGTAATTTATTATCAACTTACTTAAAAGTCATACTCTCATCAGTTCTTGTGAATATTTTTGTTAATATATATTTCTGTATATATATAATATATTTATAGACCTCTTAATAAGTCTGTCTGCGGTTTAAAGTAAATACAAATGGGGAAAAAACGTTTTTTTTTTTTAATTTTCATTTCCTTTTATCCCAGAAAGTGCACATTTGGCGCACTATGTGTCTTAGTATTAAATATAGCTCTTAGTAATAGCATTACGATATTAGAGACCGCTACTTGAAACAAGCCCGGAATCAGGAGGGAGAGAGCTCGATACACTCATTTTCATAGTAAAATTTCACATTTTCTCAAATTACTCCCGAAATATGGGAGTTATGAAGAAATTCATCACCACAATTTATGAAGGCATTAAGTAATCGAATAAGATGGCATCATTAGTTTGTCATAATTTTACTCTTATTTTTCGGACATGTCTACGTCCAACCGCTCCCATACATTCGTTCCACTGTGGGCGGTGCGGCGACAAATGGCGTTGCAGATACGACAATGATTCAAGTGCAAAATGGGCGAGCTTATCTCAGCGGGGTCACTGGACATAGAATAAGTAATACCAGTGGCATAACACGTGGGATTTGTGTTATGCATACGTTGTACATTACAGCGTATGCTTGCTTTTGTGGGACTGTTTTTCGCCGTCTGTGAAAAAATTTGCCGATGAAAAACTTGCATTACAAAAAGAACGCGACAGGGCGACATTGCAGTTCTGTTTTGATTTTAAGCAAGACTGCTTTGCCGTCTGTTCTTTTGATTGTGATAAATGGCGATAAGCTTATTACATGCATTCAATTTAATACAGATTTGCTTCACCATTAATGGCATTGCAGATAAGAAGATGATTCAAGTGCAAATAGAAGGCGAGCTTATCTCTGTGTTGTCACTGGACATAGAACTAGTAATACCAGTGGCATAATGCATACGTTGTGATTTAGCTTTTGTGTCACTGTATTTCGAAAAGCTGGCGAAGAAAACTGCGACTGCAAAAAAGAACTTGAATTGCAGCTTTGTTTTTATTGGAAGCTTGCTTAGGTTGAGGTTAGTTTACTAAAATCAAGAAGTACTTATTAGGTAATGGTTCCACCTGATGTCCGATGATGTTAATCACAGCAAAAAATCAAATACGGTAGCGGTTTTATCTATTGTTGCAATACCGTCAAGGACTACAAACGCTAATGCAATGTCGACTAAGTAAAATTTTACTTTGCGGCAACATCACAGTATGAAAAGCTCACTTCCCAGTTCCCAACTATACTTTTCAGGCAAAATTCACATACTGCACTCCGGACAGATACATTAGTGTGAAAGTTTAGCATTTTACATACACATATACATAGTTCAGTGAAGCGTGGAACATTACGTCGCCGTACGCGACTCGATCATATACCCATAAGGAAGATGTGATGGCCAGAAGGAAGAATAAATGAATAAAATACAAAATTACCATTTCCGAATAGAATAACCGTAAAAAAGGATTATTACTCATTTATATTCAGGAAGGAATTATAGATTTTATATCCTAGATAGTATTTTTGGCGAAGTAAGATGGTGTTCGGAATAAATTCGTGTGGATTAGGTACTTTTAGCGATTGGGAAAAGGGATGTTTCGACTTATTGGTTGCCCGACAAAATATGTAGAGCCGATAATCATAGATCGATATCGATAACTATATAAATGTTCTATTCTAACGCATCAGCACTACAATTCAGCGAGGAAATGCCGCCAGCATCCTCGGTACTGTCGTCCCCTCTTTGAGGAGTGGCTAGAGAGGCGCCACGGCATCCTCACCTTCCGCCTGACGCAGGTCTTCACCGGACACGGCAGCTTCGGGAGGTTCCTGTGTCGGATAAGGCGGGAGAAAACGCCCGGGTGTCACCACTGTGTGGATCGCCCGGAGGACACGGTGGAGCATACGGTGGAGATCTGCCCGAGCGGATTTCCGGCCACCGTAGGCGCGGGCTTGCGGATTGTGAGCAATGGGTAGCTCGCCGTCCGGTTAGGACCAGGCCCTGGTCGACGGCGCGTTGTATTCCACGCACGCCTCAAAGAGATGTCGTCAGCACAAATGTAGGGGTCCACTAGGGCCGATGCCTGTCGGGGTCGCGGAAAGGTACTAATGGGTAACCGAGGCCCCTGCAACACAGGCAACGGAAGGAATATGGGTGGGTTTTAGTCAGTAAGAGTCTGATACACCCTCCCGCTCCGCCCAGAGCGGGAGAAGTTATTTGATGATTTCCCATCCAAAAAAAAAAAGCATCCTTGGTACAATGCCCCGAGAGCCTTTTTTAGGCTTAACTTAGTTTTAATTTAATTTAGTTAATAATGTGTTAATAATCATCTTGTAATTTGGTTATATAAATGTTCTGTCAATAAAGCGGACTATTTCGCTGATATTTTATTTATCCATTTTTTTTTTTTACAAAACGGGTGCTGTAAATTTTGACTGACATAAAATCGCCAACTGACTGTCGTTGGTCTGCGGCCAACCTAATCTTCGAGTAACTAAATTATTGATCTAAGCATGAGTAAATTTCGTCGGAAATATGGGAGATAAGCGCTTAGTACTGAGGCCTGTGTAAAGGTAAGTTAAATAATCAATGAGCTAAGTGCGATCTCTCGTAACATGAGATGGAAGCCTCAAGGAATACCAAATTGTAATTTGAAGCCAGCTAAGTAGAGGGTGAACTAAATTCAAAGGAGGGCAGGCAAGGGAATAGCAGAATAGAATATACCTCACCTCATCATACGCGGTACAGACAATCATCAACAAGAGTGCTAAATTAAAAAAAAAAACTTGCAGATTATTTTGTTGTGCCTATTCAAAATCATAATATGGATACATGTATTACAGTCTTCCAGTACCTATTTCAATGACAAGAATTATTCTCAAAATACTAAAATAACATAAACTTTTCCTGCTGGATACAAATTACATTTGGGATTTTAAACAAATGTTCCAAAATGTAATCCTTGAGACGTTTCATTACAGAATAACTAAAGCTTTAAACGCTTTTAGAAGTGCAAAGCAAACATTGAACAAATCCTATTGGATTTATAGATTGTGATTATCGATACGACGATATCTCGCTATGGAACCGAGCAGCACAAAATTTTGCAATTAGGTATCATTTGAACAGTCGTATTGGCAGTAAATGTGATTGTATTTACTGATAAGTTCAACTTCGTGCAGTGTTATAATTAGTTCAGTACTATTTGGCGGTTGTACTTGTTTTAGTATGCTTTATTAAGTATTAAAGGTGTCCCCTACACATTATTCTACACGAAAAAAAATATGTCAGATAGTTATGTCTGTATGTATTATGTATCTATTAAAACTGCGTGCGATAATGATAAGTGTCAATATTTTACAGTATTTTTATTTCTCAAAACGACGCGCACTTTACTTAGGTTTGCAAGTGTGACACGCTATGAATGTGTTTGTAAGCGCAGGAACTCTCGGTACCGTCCGAGACAATGGTGAAGTCCGAAGTGTGTGTGCGAGTGTGTGTTATGTGCTGACGCTACTCGTCTTCACGCACACATCACAGCGTGTTTGTACAGTTGGTTACCACAAGTAAAGCGCGCGTCGCTTCGTGAGATCAAAATACGATAACTACGTACGGTGCATTCGCGGCGGTTAGCTCCCCCCATACCATCTGGCTTACATTTTACTCATTGTAACGATACGACAGAAGATGATCGTATCGCTACACCAAACTATTACCACCATCACGGTGAGTGTTTTCAATTCTCAGGCAGCTGCTATACATAGTGACTTTACCTTTCTTATGTTAGTATCCGCGACCACCAATAAAGAGTTTAAGAATAAACCTCACAAGACTATGACGAGGTAACATACCTTCTGATACTCCGTAAGTCCGAAATACGCCATAGCAGCAAGGTTCCTCTTAGCAGACGCGAGGAGAACCCTGTCTGTCTCAGCAGTCCGATGCTTCAGAGTTCCATTATAGCACCCCACCAGAGCTAAGTCAGCTAACATGCGCGTTTGCCGGTTGTTCGCCAGGTTCCAGGGACAGGTCATGAACTCTTCAAGGGTCACGCCACGCCAGGAGTCGCCGGAGTAACATGCTGGTACCTCTGCACCTGTGGATAGAAAAAATTATAAGGTTTTCTCCAAGTAGGCTTGACTTTTTTGTCATTGGGTGTTAAACAAGCAGGCAGGCCATATGAGCCAGCTGTGGCTACGAGTGCAACTTATAGCAACCGAAGAACCATGGTGTTTTAGTCGATAGTAATCCGACATAACCCTCCTTTCTCCATAGACGAAGGATATATAATCATGAGGATTTCTCCACAAAAGAGCAAAGGACCGGGCGGAGTCTGGCCAGCAGGATGATAAAGGCTGACCATATTCAGAAACCAAATAGACATTGACTCGTGGAGGAACAAATGCCTGTCGTTGGCCAATCGTTTTATGTGACTTATTTCTCATTGGCTACCGCCTTGGCGCCTGTCGGACATTATCACTTCATTCCTTATTACATCGTGGTTACTAATTAGCCATTAGTGTCTCCCGGTCATAATTAAAACACGCATAGTAAAGGTGAGGTGATCTATTCATAGACACAGTATGAATAATATGATATCCGACTGTCTGGTTAATTATAAATGAAGTCGTCACTAATAAAATGTCCACCCTCATTCTCCTGCCCTTATCGCAATTTATTTGTGGGCGGCGCAACATGGCCCTTCCATACCTCTCTATCAGTGGTTATCTCGGTAGTCACCCCTTTCCAGCGATATCATCTTTCACATGACAGTCACTCCATCGTTTCTTTGATCTTCCCCTACTCTTATAGCCCACGACATTCATACTCAAAACTTTCCTCACGACATTTTCGTCATTCCTTCGCTACCGATTTCCGCACAACTTTTCATTCACCGGTGCCACTTTCAGACTTCCTCTTATGTACTCATTTCGTGTCACACCGCACATCCCTCTTAGCATTCTCATCTCAGCTTTTCATTCATCCCTTTTGTGGCCCAACACTGAAGTGGAATTTATGCAGTATTCAATGACTAAAAAATTATGTTACTTACTGACTATTAGTTAGGACGAATTTCACCAATTAAACTAAAGGTTATCAGCACATCTAAACCTCGTTCAAAAGCTGCCACCTGCCCGCATACCTATGCCAAATAACAGCTTTCTAGTAAGGGTCTCTGAGCTACAGCGGGGATAGACAGACAGACAGACGGACACGGCGAAACTATCAGAGTTCCTTGTTCACTACGGAACCCTAAAAACCTTTCAAAGATGAAGAACAAACAACAGGCGCGAAATATCCTATAAAAACTTCAAACATAAAAACTTACTTTAAAAGTTACCAACATCAACAACTGTTCGAAGAAACATAAGTTAATGGAAACATCTTTTAAAAAGGTTTCACGAACTAAATATCAATATATCAAAGTTGGCGTTAAAACATATTCCTATACTAAACGGGGAAACAAAATGGCGAACCTATGGATTCCCGCACGCAAAAACATATATTTTTATTGTTTATCACCTTTAATTAATGTTAATGTTTGGAGCTGATGATTTAATTGTAACGAGAATCGATCGTAGTCACGCATGTTGGCTTTCTCTGCGGCCATTCACAGTACATTATTACAAAACAGATATACACAAGCCATTGTATCATAATTCTTGACTTCCATGCTAGTAAACATACCCCACAGCCTTAGGTGATTTAGATACAAGAACATCGATCTTTATTGAGACTTGCTCGATTTATATTGCCACTAACTAGCTGTTGCCCGAGGCTTCGCCCACTTGGAGGTCGGAATTGATCCCAAGAGAATGTACCACAGGGATAAAAAGTATCCTATGTCCTTTTCTATTTTTTTTTTCGGGGTGGAAAATCCCCATGGATGTCCTCCGCCTTGGGTGGGCGGAGGGGTCTGTCAGACTCTTACTGTCTAAAAACCACCCCGGTGTTCCCCTCCCACACTTGCACCGGGGATAATGGGGATCTAATGCGACTTCCGCGATCCCAGTCTGGTGCCAGCCCGCCATTGCGGGCCACCTAAGGCTCGCAGGGGGAATGAGGTGTAAAACTCCCCCCGCGATGTCCAATAGGGGCGCGCGTGGAACACTACGCGCCGCCACCTCGGGTCCTGCTATGTGGGGTGCGACGAATGTCCCCGAGTCCGTCGCCCCTGGACCCATTTAGGGGGGCTGGAAGAGGGCGTTGTCCGCGCTCCGCCGACGCCCGGTGCGCCTGCTGCGGGCAGGGTGAGTGGAAGAGATCTCCCGCTCCCTTTCCGCAGCCTCCTTCTGCGACATGACTGTTTCGCAGGATACCACCACGTCCCAGGACTCCTCGCTGTCGACCACGGCTGGCAGCGATAAGTCACTGCCTACTCCTGAGACGAGGGCACGGCGCGGCTCCTCCCAAGCGGCACACTCTGCCAGCGTATGCCGCGCCGGTTCCTCCCTCCTATGTCCTAACCCAGGTCATTGTATAGACAATGACCTGGGTTAGGTTAGGTTAGGTTAAATTTGACACCCGGGGATCGTGGAAGTCGCATTCGATCCCATGATCCCCGGTGCAAGTGTGGGAGGGGAACACCGGGGTGGTTTTTAGTCAGTAAGAGTCTGACAGACCCCTCCGCCTACCCCAGGGCGGAGGACATCCATGAGGATTTTCCACCCCGGAACAAAAAAAAAAAAAAGGTTAAATCTGACACACAGATAGCTGTGTGTCTAATTTCATCCAAATCCGTTCAATCGTTTAGGGGCTAAAAGGTAACAGATAGAAAGACCGACAGACCGTTAGTTTGTTCAATGAAACACATGTCCGATTATATTGACCGAATTTAGTCGTACGTCAAAATTGGGAAACATTGCTGTCACCTATTGATTCAAATTAAAAACAATTTTTCAGTATTATTAACTGACTAGCAAGTTGGCAAGTTATAAAAAAAAAACCTGTATCTTCTAATCTAGCAAACGTAATTATGAGTATAACATTTATTGCAGATTCACATCACGTTATAAAACATTATAAATATTAAGGCAATCACTATAAACATAATAAGATAAGAAATCCTTTTTATCGTTTTCTCAGTAAACCCAGGACCTAGCTATAACGAGTTCGTCCTGAAATCTCATGAAATCGAGAACAAATTGCTGACACCTTCATATTCTGCACACATTTTTGTATCAGCATGAATATAACGTAATATCGTAATATCTATGTGGGTGTGAATAAACCTATTGAAGGCAACGCTTAAGAAATCCTAACTTATCCTAATCATTACTAATATTATACATGCGAAAGTGAGTTTGTTTGATACGCTTTCACGCTAAAACGGCTCAACGGATTTTGATAAAATTTGGCACATGGTTACACCATGACCTGGATTAAGATATAGGATACTTTTTATCTCAAAATTTCCAGGGATCGAGAATTATGCGGGTGAAATCGCGGGGCGCAGCTAGTCTTATTATAAATGCGAAGGTGAGTTTGTTTATTTGTTACGCTTTCACGTCTGAACTGCTCAACCGATCATCATGAAAAATTGTAAACACGCTGTAAGGAGTACTGAAAAGGACATAATCTTTCATCCAGAAAAAGTACTGTTCCCGAGGGATAGACACTGAACGCAGGGTGAAGCCGCAGGCAAAACCTAGTATATAGGAAAAAGGAAAATAAGCAATTTGAATAAGCCATTTATTTACATTTTATTCTATGTAAAATAAAATGTAAATAAATGGCTTATTCAAATTGCTTATTTTCCTTTTTCCTTCAGTTTATCCGTACTTTTCAGTCCATGGAAAGAGTTATAGAGGTTCGCCTCTGAAACATTTTAAAACACGAGCCACTCTGTAACTTTAGCCTCGGTCTCCTTGACCACTAATCCCACATTAGGGGGTCAACCTTTCTGATCTTTGCTTCCAATTTGCTCCGGACTTACACCCTCCTAAACTTAATACATTATCTACTACTGGATACTGGCAACCCCGACGTATCAGTGTTGACACAGCTTTAAATTCCGTTTCAGAGTCGCCAGAGTGTGAAGATACGGAAGAGGTAATTAAAAATGATCCCCTGTGTAACACGCTAGACAAAACGCAATGGTAAGAAAGTGTTTACTCAGAGATTTTTCAATAAACGTGTTCAAACGGGCCTTGGAGATCAAAAGCATAGCACGTATGGGGGCCATATGGATCCCACCAATATAGGCAATATTTATAGAAAAATATAGCGTGTTTATTTATAAATATGAACAATTTTATACAAACGCGGAAACGGGAATCATCCGAGGAGAAAAACACATACTTACGCTCGTATTGAGAACTTCCTCCTTTTTGTGATTGGTTATTAAAGTGATTTTGAGATGGTTCAACCTTTTTGGAACTGGAATACGAATTGAGTCCGTGTTGGAATGGTATAGGTACCCATTACAATTTATGCTGTGTGCTTTAAGGGACCACACAGGACACAGGACAGGACCTAAACGCAAATTTTGTAAGTTTTATAATGCGTAAAAGTATAAGATCCACTGCAGTAAACAAAATCAGAAAAATATATGATATTCTTCAGGATATATGCTAGGTAGATAGTGTGTTGAAAACGTAATATAACTAATTTGATACGATAGAAAAAAAATCACGAACATACCACGAAAAAAACCTTTTAACGATTAAAAACCATACTAATATACATGCAATTATTCTAATTTTATGTCAGATTATTCTACAAGCAACATATTGGCATAATAGTGTTTTAATTTTTTTCTCCGATATATAGATTTTTTGTAAATAGATAATTGCTTCATATTTTGCAATAAATTACCAGCGCTGTGTCATCGCGCTTCTCTTTCTTTTCTATGCAGTCCGATAGTGACCGCGCTTTAGCTGTTGTTAGCCTCTTAAAAACATTTCATCAGTCTCAAAACCAATCAAAAAGCACTATATTGAGTATTAAGGCTTTAATGGTTATTCCGATATTAAGTTCAATTTTATCATAATGACAGTAATTGCCTATAGGTACTTTGACAGATCGCAGCAACGATAAAATAGAGTATAAGCGGTTAAAGTCTAGCGATAGGAACATGATCTATGTAATAATACATTTAATTTAATACAGGACATAACTGACCATAAACTGGAGTAATTTATAGACTACAATATTACATATATGGCGCGGGGAACGTGCAATAAGGCTCCTGCAGACAAGCGCGACGCGACTGGTGGGATAATTTCTGTGAAAATTTAATTCATGGAAATTGTTCTACTAGGGCCGCGTCGCGCATGTCTGCGGGAGCCTTTATATACGGTCACATTCACGACTTGACGAATGATAAAGTATATAGATGTTAATTAATACTAAAAGTAGTTCAGAATGAATAATTAATTCATTCAAATTCATTCAACTGCCCCGAAGTAGCGTTTTAATAATTTGAACTATTAATTATTTTGAGCGGCTTGTGGTTTTGTGCGATAAAACGGTTCTTGAATGATAAACGGTCTTATAGTAGGTACGAGAGGCCATGTCAAACATTTTGCCTCGTCATTTTACGATCAAAACTGTATTAAATCGATAGATTTCGTTATTCTGAATCCAAAAAACTTAATTTCAGAAACTTTCCGCGTCGCGTCTGGCCTGACCGCATTTTCAAGTAGGTATATTAAAAAAAAAAACTATTTCATAGCGATCTGTCTTTGATTTTCAGAATGTAATTGACCGATAGATTTAGACAGTAGCATAGCGGGAACGCAGGAGACCATTGGAAAAAAATTAAAATGAAGCATAAAAAACCATAGCAAACCGTCTGAAAATGTTGTTTTCAAGTGAACATTACCAATGTTCACCTGAAAACAAGATTTTCAAGGTTTGTCATAGTTGATGCGAATAAATATTTTTTCAGAAGTGTGAAATTTTACCGAGCTGTAACATAGGATTCTGTCTAAAAATTGTTGGACATAATGAAAAAAGTTACAAAGATGTAGAAAAAATCAGACAAATTAGGTGTAACACGTTACTAATCGGACAAGTTTTCTATAGCCAGAAATTATAAAAAAAATCGTATTACCTCAGTAATACGATTTTTATTACAATTTCTGACTATTTACATAGTCAGCCTATAATGTTCCCACTGCTGGGACACAGGCCTCCTCTCTGTGAGAGGGAGTGGGCCATAATCTACCATGCGGGCCCAGTGCGGGTTGGTAGATGTCACATGTCTTCGAATTGTTGGTTCTAGGACATGCCGGTTTCCTCAAGATGTTTTCCTTCACCGTTTTGAGAGCAGTGGTGATGTAATAATTTACACAAAGTAAAGCGCCTGTCTGGGTTCGACCCTGCAACATACAACTCGTAAGTCGCGGTCGTTACCACTGGGCCACCACTGCTCTGACTATTTACCTACGATTAATAAAGAGCTTACCCGAAACCTTCGAACTGATGTATAAATAACTTTTTTAAACAAATTGGACAAAAGGAAACTGGGAAAAAGCATACTGAGGCGATATCGCGACTCGCATATATTGCTGCCTGTCGCGCCCGCGATATCGCCTCAGTATGCAGGAACCGTAACGTTTGAAAAATGCTATTTATTGGGAAAAACATCGTTTTTAATCACTGTCGGACTCATCATCGTTGTCGTAAGGGATGGGAGCGAAACAAGCACCGCGCATTTGCCGGGCGATTCCGAAACGATCTATTAGTTTTTTTAATTATAGGTGACATTTAAAATGTCTGAAAACAGGTTTTTGGTGACCCCAGCAACCGTACAAAAGATTCAAAAAATAATTGAACCAGGTTGCTATGAAAAGAAAGAAAGATCGGTATTTATATTAGGTCGGGGAAAAAGTCTTTTCGCATTATAGTATGTATGAACTTGTAATAAAATCTCTTTCTATTTGTATCTGGCTGTTTTTGGTATCATTTAAAGTTAAAATTTTAAAGAACATAATTCAAATTAGGAAAATGTGTGATTTTCATTTGTTTTTCGTACCGTCAAGATGAGTGAATCTAATAAAGACATTCGATACATTTTAAAATTTTACTACAAAAAAAAGGAAAAATGCAACGCAAGCCGCGAAAAAAATTTGCGATGTTTATTATGGACCTAGTGCAGTGTCTGTGAGAGTAGCACAAATTTGGTTTAAGCGTTTTCAATCCGGAAATTTTGATGTCAAAGATGCACGTCGCTCTGGTCGCCCTATTACGGATAAAATGGATGCCATTTTTGAAAAAGTGGAGCAAGATCGGCATACCAGTAGTTACGACGTAGCTGAAGAACTGGGAATTGACCACAAAACAGTTTTGGCGCATTTGAAAAAAAAACTGGGTACACAAAAAAGCTCGATATTTGGGTACCTCACGAGCTCACTGAAAGAAACCTAATGAACCGTGTACTCATTTGTGATTCTTTATTACGACGTAATGAAACCGAACCATTTTTGAAGAAGCTGATAACTGGTGATGAAGAGTGGATCACGTACGACAAGAACGCGTGAAAAAGGTCGTGGTCAAAGGCCGGTCCGCCTTCACAGACTGTGGCGAAACCCGGGTTAACTCGCAACAAGGTGATGCTGTGTGTGTGGTGGGATTGGAAGGGCATTATTTATTATGAGCTGTTACCACCAGGCAGGACCATCGATTCTGAACTCTACTGCGAACAACTGATGAGATTAAAGCAAGAAGTTGAGAGAAAGCGGCCGGAATTAATCAACAGAAGGTGTGTGGTTTTTCATCATGATAACGCTAGACCTCACACATCTTTAGCCACTCAGCAAAAATACGGAGAGTTTGGCTGTGAGGTGTTAATGCATCCGCCGTATAGTCCTGACCTTGCACCTTCAGATTTCCACCTGTTTCGGTCTCTTCAGAATTCTTTAGGCAGTGTCAGGTTAACATCACGAGAGGACTGCCAAAACCACTTGTCGCGGTATTTTGATCAGAAGTCCCAAAATTTCTATAGCAATGGGATCATGTCCCTACCTACAAGATGGCAAAAAGTTATCGAACAAAATGGTACCTGCATACTTTAGTGAAATGTAAATAAACTATATTAAAAAATGTTTTGAATTTTCTTAAAAAATGCGAAGAAACTTTTTCCCCAACCTATTATTTACATTTTTGAAAATGCGCTCAGGCTACATGTTACACGCAAAATGTCTGAAAACAAACTTTTTCCTTAATCAAATCATTTTTATTTTAGGAATACACCCATAGAAAATTTACACCAAATTATGAAAGAATTATTAAATTATTACAAAACAAACAATATTACTTTACATTACACAATAGATAAGTTATTTTCGCTGGAATATTAATTGCCATATACGAAGAAATAGTTTACCTCGTATATGGCCCTCAATATTTTATTGTCAGATTTAATTGTAATAAAATGGCGAAACCTATGTACAGTCGCCAGCACACCAAGTTACCACAAACTGTCAAATTTCGCCAAATAATTTTAAACCTTAAAATGTTGACGGTTAAGTTCAAAATCGTATGATAAAGTCAGTTTGTTGTAACTCGATGTGCTGGCGACTCTACATTTTGTAATATCCGACATGTGATAAAACCGTCTGCTTGTTTTTTGACATAGCAGAAATGGGTTCCCATGAAATTGCGACGTTTCTGACCGGTACTGCACACCGAGTCGGGTTCAAAATCATATAAACTAAAATCGTTTAAACTAACGATTTTAGACCATTTTGGCCGTCAAACAATGTGACATGGTATTAAGGCTCTTACATACTGGCGCGACTTGTCGCGCGACGCGACGCGACACAAAGACACCGCGTGTAGCGCTACAAGCGGTGCCTTTGTGTCGCGACGCGTCGCGCGACAAGTCGCGCCAGTATGTAAGAGCATTTAGTCGTGGGCTCTCGTACCTACTTATTAGCTGAAGTAGAAGACTGCATTATTTTAAAATGCATTGCATTGTGGTATTTCGACCTCTTTAGGTCGAAATACCACCCCACCACCCCACCTCTTTAGGTAAAACGGAATTCATCATCTGCCTAGCCTTTTCCCAACTACGTTGGGGTCGGCTTCCAGCCTAACCGGATGCAGCTGAATACCAGTATTTTACATGGAGCGACTGCCTATCTCACCTCCACAACCCAGTTACTGGGTAACACGATACCCCTTGGTAAGACTGGTTGTCAGACTTTCGGGCTTCTGACGACCCGTAACGACTGTCAAAGATCCACGAATGACTTATTACTTAGCCACAAGCCCCTTACATGTCTCACTACTGTGTCATGAAATTTTAATGCATGCCTACTACATTGTTTTACATGTTAGCAAATAAATAAATAACAACCATAAGATACGATAGCAACTTAGGCGTCATCTCCACAGACGAGAGAATCGCGGCGATAGTCACGCTGTGCCTTAAAATTATCGCCGCGACGATATCGCCGTGTGGAGATTGATAGAATTTCTATTGAATTTGATGGCACGGCGAGACTATTATCGCGATTTTTTCGCCCGTGGAGGTGGCACCTTAGTTTACACACAAACCGCAAACATTCCAACAAGATCTATCGTTCGTATTTCTTTCATCACCTAACAAGTGCAATACAACCATAGAGCGCAAAAGGGCGTAAAGTTATTAGTAGCTACTAATGATTTAATAAGGGAACGCCTTAGGCGTGTTACTCATCTTCACTTACTCATCTACACAGCGTGGGTGCCACAAAGTCAAGTAAGCGTCTGAACTTCGCTTGTTCATCCTGATCTCTTATTGAAATGACCTTTCTTTGTATTACTCTTAAACAGCAATAAAATAATAAAGGATATGTGTATGAATTATGTGGAAACCAATAATTTTTCAATTCTAAACGCATTCATTTATTATAGCCTTTTGTGGCTCAATCAAGTCTCAGTATTTCAAAGACGTTCTCCGCTTTTGTCAACGTCTAGTAACCATCTTGGATATCCTTCGTCCAGAGAACGCGCATTGGAAATAAATGTAACTCAGGTCCAGTTGAAAACCAGCGTCAAGCACTAGTTGTAATTCACAATATTAACACCAGAAATAAGGACAAATGACGTGTTCCATTTCACCGGCTTCATAAGGTTCATAACTCTTTTGTTGGGCTTGGTATAACCTCTTCTTTGCTAGATTTGCCTTTTGATGCGTTTAAAGTAAAATCCAACCTTTTTTCAAAGGCATACTATTCTATCAATGACTACTTAAACGATAAGAACAGTTGGTCGCTGTGATTAACTCAAGACAATGTTTATATTCTTTCTCCAGAATTAGCTTACATACTGACAGGTTATATAAGTTCATATAATTGTTTATTTTAGTTGACTGTATAAGTCAATTTATTTTAATTTAATTTAACTTTAATTCATAGTGACATAATCTACTCATTACAATGTTTTTTTTTTTTAATAAGTTGTATAGCAATAAGTGGTTAGCTAGCGACCATACTATTATTGGCTGAGCAACCGGCAGCAACTTCGTCATGCTCCCTTAGATGTCACTGCCTGCGGTAACGTCGGAGATCGGGTTGCCTCTTTCCCTCCAATATGGCGAAGGGGGTGATGGCTGATCTTTTTACGGCTATAGCCTTATGTCAGCGAGCACGCCATTTATGCCTGGAGGCTTTTATTTAGATATTAAGTTCTGTTTACGATTTTATGTTGTAATTTTTATTTCTGCTTGAGTACAGTTTTCATTATTTTGTTGGTATATTGGCGTGTGCTAGCTAACATATGGCAAGTAATTTGTATAGAATCAATACTTTCTAACTAAACAGATCGCTGTGCTGCTGGGGAGTTTGTTGCGCTACTTCTTCTTCCCAGCTAAAGCAGCAGGAAGTCACCACTTCCTAGCGCTTCAGCTTTGGGCGGGCCTTTATAGGGGACTGTCTTATGTAATTATGACGTTCGAAAAGTGCAGATTCTCAGCCTAGTTTGAATAAATTAATGAATTATATTTTGCTGAACTGGTCTTTTTTGGCGCAGTCGCGCACTTTACACTTTTTATTTTTTAATATGCTGTATATAATATTGTGTGCCTTTTAGTCTGTATAAAAGTAGTAAATAAAAGTAATAAAAGTATTTTCTTTCCTTCTTTTTAACTATACGACTTCCATCAGCTAAAACGACACGATAATCGTTTTTGGCACTTTTGGCCCTCTCTGCATTTGTGCTGCATCCAGGGACCCAAGTTATTATATAATATATAACTTGGAATATTATATTATATATATTCTGGTATAGTCGACCTCGTAAATGCTATGTCACTCTTGATACCAATTTCCACTAAAGGCTCCCGCAGATAGGCGCAACGCAACAGTGCGACGCGATTCTAGTAGAACAATTTCAATGAAAACGTCATGAAAATGGTTCTTCCAGAATCTTCACTAAGGTTGAAACTATCTTCCTGTCACATTGACAAATAGATCTTGTCGTTTTATGACACCAGTATTCTTTTATGTTTTAAAATGATTAGCTGCGCCCCGCGCGCGGTTTCACCTGCAAAATCTCGATCCCCTTGGAATATCGGGATATAGCGTCCTATTTCATCCAAATCCGTTCAGCTGATTTAGCGTGAAAGTGTAACAAACAAAATCACTTTCCTTTCGCATTTATAATATTAGGTAGTTAGGATTATTATTTACCTGTAGCAGTTCTTCCCTGGCACCAGTGCCGGGAACCCTTCCACGTAGCGCCGCGTTTCACATGTCGATACTCCGATAAGTACCTGGACAAAGCATCACATTTTCAACGTTAGCTCATACGGTACAACAATTTCGTAGTATCTAACACTAGCGACGCGCCCCTGCTGCGCACGGTATTTACGACTTGACAAAACTTCGAGACTTCTTTATTATGTGTAAGTTTAATAGTGGTGTATTATTATAAACCTTCCGGAATAAATTATCTGATGAAAATCGCATCATAATCCGTTGCCTAGTTTAGGAGAAGAACGCAGGCATAGACGATAGCGATTTTAATTTATCTATATCTATAAGTACTAATTATATAAAATATAATTATTAATTATATAAAAATTATAAAGAGATAAGATTTAATTTTTTGTTTGTTTGTTGGGTTGTAATGGATAAACTCTAAAACTACTTAACTGATTTTAAAAATTCTTTCACCTGTAGAAAGCTATATTAACAGCGAGTAACATGGGCTGTTTTTTAATAGAGATCCCTACGAAAATTATAATAATATAACCCAAGGTATCAAAAATTTGCCTATAAAAGTCATTATTTGGCGTGCGCTGCGAAAACTATTGCTGATACACAAAATAATGTAAGTACTACGAGTTTATAGTACCTACAAAAAAGTCCGCGGGGTATATGTCTAACTATTATAGTTAAGTCACAATAACCGTTGTTTGTTCAAATTAGTCAATCAAAACACGGGTAGAATCGTAAGACGATGACATTCATATCATAATATTAATCCTTATCCAACTAAATACTTTCATAATCAAGGTTGAATAAGTACATGTAAATGCCTCTTTAAATTATTCGTATTGAATCTTCCGTTTAGATGTTATTACGGGTATAAAAAATGCTAAAAGTAATAAAAATGCCGCGGTGTGAGCGAACAGCCCTACGGTAAGTCTATAAGTTACCTACACATTTTATTTTTTGTGGATTAAAGGCTCCTACATACTGGCGCGACTTGTCGCGCGACGCGACGCGACACAAAGACACTGCCTGTAGCACTACAAGCGGTGCCTTTGTGTCGCGACAAGTCGCGCCAGTATGTAGGAGCCTTTACAGATAGGATTTAGGTACTACTTTTAATCCCGGTAGTACGTGCCCGTGCGATATTTTCCGACATCCACGCGGGCGAAGCCGCAGGCAAAACTTAGTATTATGTATAGAGAAGGCACCGCTGTGGTTCCCAAAAGTTATACGCAAAGGTCAATGATTAGGCAGCCATGATGTAAAGGTAAGAATTTTCGGTATTTACCGGCTACCAATATTGTCCTGCCAGTGCCACTAAGAATTTTTAACAAGAAACCATTTTGTTATAAAGGCAGACACCCTGGAGGAGGAGGGAAGACAATTGAGTACTTCAACAAATTAGTTTATAGATTCTGTACAAAATAGCCCTATTACCTTTATTGCTCCATTTATTAAATTAGTTATTCAAAATCGTCTAAAATTATCAATCATAAGCCATTAAGATAGAAAACTATCAAATTAAAACCCGCATAAAGATGTTTGACCTGATAAATTATTATGGAACAGTTTTAGAAACTTTTGGTACTGCCACAGTCCATATCGATTTTCTAACAGGCAGCTATCGCGTTGTGAGATCCACAGAATTTACATGGTCATTTAGTTATACTGTGTTTAGTTACACTTTTTTGGTGACATATGTTCTACACATACGTCACCAAAAAAAGGAAAAAGCAAATTGACTATATCTACGCTATTTCCCCAACTAGTTCAACATAGTCTAGTAAAAAAAATTGGGCACAATCCGATTTATAGTTTCGGAGAAATGCAAGGACAAACATACATACACACAAATATACATACACATATAATTTTTTTGTATATTTGTTTGGAAGCTCTAATAGATTATCATGTGTAAATATATTGCAGTTCCAATAAGTTACACACATACGTATTGGTATTGAATTGATAACCTCCTTTTTTTAAGTCGGTAAAAATATCATTTATTTTTCTACATGTAAGGAACAAAAATATTGTCCAATGGTGTAAGCGCTTTCTGAACGAAAAATATTGACGAGGGTCGGTGACAGCTTTCGAACACAGCTTATTATCAAGCTCGCTAAATTACGACCCACGGGGAACTAGGATTTAATGGGCTGTGTCACTTCCTTTAGTTACCTATACATCTTTATTATGTATGGCTTTTAATCAATCAAATATTATGAAGCTGCTCCTTTTTATTTTAGAAAATAATGGGTTTCCATTCCCTTGATGAAACCTTGGTTAAGCTACGCTTGCCGCGGTTGGTCCGTGGATGAGTGACCGTCTTTACATACCAAGACCCCTCCGTGCCTCGGAAAGCACGTTAAGCCGTTGGTCCCGGCTGTCATTTGTAGATCTTTGACAGTCGTTACGGGTCGTCAGAAGCTCGAAAGTCTGACAACCAGTCTTACCAAGGGGTATTGTGTTACCCAATAACTGGGTTGTGGAGGTCAGATAGGCAGTCGCTCCATGTAAAATACTGGTATTCGGCTGTATCCGGTAAGACTGGAAGCCGACCCCAACATAGTTGGGAAAAGGCTAGGCAGATGATGATTGCCTTGATGAGAGCGAGATTATGTCTTCAGGCTCGTGTAGACTAGCGCGATATCGCGGGCGCGACAGGCATACCTATTGCTGCCTGTCGCGCCCGCGATATCGCCCCAGTCTGCACGAGCATTTCATGAAGACCACTTTGCAACATGACTCACTGGGATTTTCAATTCTGTCTTTGCAAATACAATGTAGGGTGCATATCGGAAACCCCACCTACTGCTTACAAGCAATTTGTTTTGCCGATTCCGACACGATGAGGTCAACAAACAGGGTCAACAAACGCAAACAAAAAGTCGCACATGAATTGAATCATTTCGTGTCGCCCACAAGTGCAAATATCACAAATTGATACACTTAAAGGTCGGGTAATCGCCGTTGACCTTGGCCATACAAATGCGCGTCGCGCTCACGTCGCGCCACAGTTCGGAAAAGGTAAAGAAAATATGAATATTTGAAAAAAAATCACAGATAGAAATATAGATTATAAAATAGTCTGTTCATACAAAAAAAAAACATGAAATATATAGGCGCTGACAAGACCCAATTGACCAAAATAGGCTTCTCTTAAGAAAAAAAATTGCCAAATCTGTATAGTTAGCGGAAAAAATACCCTATATGTTAATTTTGAACATCTTTCCCAGAACTTGGTTGTTACCAAAAAACGTTTTGAAAAAAATCTCGATACGAACTAACGTTAAACTAACCTCTTACCTTGAGTTCTAATCCAAAATATCTGCATTAAATATCAACATACCTTACGTATTTCATTAATAAGAAGAACGTCTTATTTGAATGCAGAACTTGTTTGTTTTTTATTTTCGATTACTCAACTCAATTTTGAGATAATTGCTTCATATTTTGCAATAAATTACAAGCGTTGTGTCATCGCTCATCGCGCTTCTTTCTTTTATATGCAATTTGACAGTGACCGCGGTTTAGGTGTTGTCAGCGTCTTAAGTAGTTAAAAAGTAATATCGTTTTTTATGCTTTGGGTGGACATTCTTTAGGGTAGACTTCCTGAATGTATTTCATAAATAATTTTACTACAATACTTAAATATTCACATAAGTACATGGAATTGATGTGTACGCGTTCTAGTCTAACATACTCGTAGATGTTTTGCATAACTTACTTGCATGAAGGCGTAATAACAGATTTAAAACTCACTAACTATCTGCGCATTAACATAAATATTTTGCTGTCTTCTTCCATTTAGGTACAGATCTTACATTTTCGCAACCACCTTCGCGCAAAATATTCAAAAAATCAAGAACAGAATCGCAGGAGAACGTTACGGCAAACTTGACGGGTATTGCATCAAACGCAATTACCCCCTACAGCAGCTTTAAGTAAAATATATGCTATTAGAGGGTGCACATAAGCAAGTAAACTGTAATTAAGTAAGCTCAACCGGGTATGTGGAATATTATTCGTAGGTTTAAGCTAGTACCGTAAACCGATCTAATTTAAGGCTACGCGTTCAACGGTAATGTAATTATGAGAATAGGATCAACCGCACTGCGTACTATTTAATGGTTAAGCAACTATATATTGGTAGGTATAGAATTAACTCTTGAGCTTGCTCATATCTTAATCAAAAGTAAACACAACCTTAAAACTTCAGGATTAGTTTTGGGGCATACAATAGAATACACACATTTCAACACACATACATTCAATACTATGTATGTATTTATGTATATAAAAAACATTATCTCTCTTTCTTAATCATATTTTTTATTTTCTTTGTTCTTTGTAGTTGTTTATGTTCTTTAACACTTGTTTCATGATTATTATTGAATATATACAAGGCGTCGTTTTGCATCCTCGTCAAATTTCAGGAGGCTGCTATGAAAGACATATATAATCAAATAAAATTACGATACCTGATCAATATAACACATATTTGTTTTTTTAGTTATAAGTTTTACAGTATTTTAGAATACACCACTTTCACATAACATAATAACCCCGTTGCTTATGCGGTAGAGTGTATGCAAAAGGGCAGTTACAGTGCGGTATCACACGGGCTGCGTTTAATCATGCATGCCCCACACATTAGAAAAAAAAAGAAAATTCCCGAAAATTAGAAAAATAAGAAAAAATCCACTTATTTTATTATTGATTCGTGTAGAGAATCATTAGCATAGTTACCTCCTTGAATATGACGAGGATGCAAAACGACATCTTGTATACATCATTTTAATATGTTTTATGTATGTATTTATTTATTATATTTATGTAAATGGTACACCACAGACTACCTGCATTGTCTCTCCTTTCCCCGACTAATCCATCCAAAGTTTATCTTTAAAAGATCACTTTTAGCGATAATACCGTCCATAGTGTCACCCTATGTAAAATTTCTACATTTATATTTGTATTTTTATAGTGTACATAATAAAGAGTATTCTATTCTATATATTATTTAGGATATGTATTTATCTGTATATCTATTGTAGTGTATTGTTTAGTTATTATTTGCACCAGGCAAATCACTGTCCATGGTTGCTTGGAAGAGATCGCAGAAAGCGATAAGACCGCCTATTGTATATTTTGTGGTGTACAGTAAAATATAATTATATAAATAAATAAAAAATACGATTTTTTTTTCAAGTCTAATATTTTTTCCTTCTAAAACTCCGACGATGGAGTAGAGTTAAAGCTGCTACATACTGGCGCGACTTGTCGCGACACAGAGGCACCGCTTGTAGCGCTACACGCGGTGTCTTAGTGTCGCGTTGCGTCGCGCGACAAGTCGGGCCTGTATGTAGGAGCCTTTACGCCGCAGACGATGCTTCACCTCTTCTAAGCTATCCACACAGCCCTGACTCTCATCCAGTTAAAGACCTTTGCGAGGCCAAAGACTATGCTATCGTTGTTGCAAAGTTTTTCTCTGGCATCCATTGACATGATGAAGAAGAAGGAAATTTATTTGCGTGAGGAATACGGTTATGACTAAGTTTTTATCTGCTTCTTTGTTTTGTGTGTATACTGTGTACCTTAACCTAAGTGAAATAAATTTACTTTCATTATTTCTTTATATTCTGAAGGTGTCCTCTTCTGTCACATACCAACCTAATCATTGATCGACAGGACATTTCTTCCAGAATCTCCTAAATTCTCTAAAATCTTACCTAGACACAGGCTCTCGTAACAGCGTGATGTAGAAGTACCGTCGATGTACCGCTGAGCCCTCATGCCTGTCCAGCTCGCCACCCACACACGCAGTCAGCTCCGTGAAGTCAGCGTGTAAACCACACCTGAGAACAAACAAGAAAACTCAGTAAGTATGGAGTTTACAAAAACAATCTTAGTGTCTAGAGACGACCGCTATACTGGGTCAGCTGAAAACTGGAGAAAAAATTGTTGAAGGCATTACGCTTGGCAAAGATCCAAGCTATATTCTTCTGATAATTATCGTTTTTAGGAAAAGTATAATATGTAGATAGTCACTACTTAAGGCGCTGACAAGACCCAATTAACCAAAATTGGCATTTCTTATGAAAAAAAAATACTAAACCTGTATTGTTTGTGGTAGCGGAAAAAATATATGTTAATTTTGAACATATTTCCCAGAACTTGGTTGTAACCAAAACACGTTTTGAAAATAAGTCTTGATACGAACAAACGTTAAACTAACCTCTTACCTTGAGTTGTAATCCAAAATATCTGTATTAAATATCGACATACGTTACATATTTAATTAATAACAAGAACGTCTTATTTGAATGCAGAACTTGTTTGTTTTTTTATTTTCGGTTACTCAACTCAATTTTGAGTAAATAGATAATTGCTTTATATTTTGCAATAAATTACAAGCGTTGTGTCATCGCGCTTCTCTTTCTTTTCTATGCAATCTGACAGTGACCGCGGTTTAGGTGTTGTCAGCGTCTTAATTAATCTTTTAATATCCATTTAGGTATAACATCCCCGTAGCAAGTCATCCCTTTTCAGGAACTAGGTACACAGTTCTTCAAAATCCTGAGCATATAAAATTATAAAGAGTACTTTGTTAAAAGTTGAAACGCGATACTCACAAGTCTGAGAACGCTCAAGTTTTTTATTGAGGATACAACATAGTTCAGTAAAAACTTCATCATCTCGAAGTTACCTTAAAAGGTCGAGTCACAGCATCCCAGTAAAGTGGAGATCAAAAGGTCGATTTTAAAGTAAGCTCTGAACGACGACGGGGAGTAAAATGGACACAAATATTTCACGTTGGCGGAATATAAATCGCGCAGGACACAATGTTCGCTGAAGAGCTACGTGAAGCGAAGCATGAAGTCACAGATAGGTCGCGACGACCACGCTCACTGCTCCCGATAGCCGATAGCCGCGGAATTGAATCTCTAGCTTTCCAATAATTTCTCACGGTCCAACCTTGTTAACCTTGCTTAGTATTCATAATCCCGTACCGTTCATATTCTATTGAACAGATTAACCTGTTATGCATTGGGCCATAAATTACTTTGATTATCAACAATACTGCAGCGATGTTGGCACGCTGAACGCTGGCGTTTCGCTTGATAATATTGGATAATCGGTATTAGGCCCGCCACGTTCACGTGTAATTGACATCAAACGATCTTTGCGTGCATGCAGATCATGATACCGATAGCGCTGATACATGTTATGTAACGTCACGTAAGCTTTACCAGTTTAATGAAACAACAAGGATAAGAAATCGATTTGCATGTGTTTACCGTAGTTATCCATGGATGGAAGAGGTTTACCTTCAGACGGCTTGGCGGCGAAGCGAGGGTTTAAAGCAAACGTGCGTTTAATCAAGATACAGAGTCGTGGCTGGCAAGCGGCCACACTAAACCTTGTCGATACAACTCTGTTTATTGCCCGCGGTTTATTATACTATCATTCTAATTTCACGGCTCTGTATGCGGTAATTCGTTGTAAATTACCTAGGAATTAATTGCCAATAACAACTTCCATACAAGATGCAGTAATGGGACCAAGATCTAGAAGTAATCATTACCTATTCATGATTATAGGTGCAAATTGGCATTTCATGAATACGTTCATTGCAACGTCACGATTTATGCAAACACGTAGGAAACTATTATGACGGTGTCAAGCCATTAATGTTTACCTAAACATGTCTGCCTCACAAATGTTTTTCTTCATTCTGGCACAAAGCCCAAATTTCCACGTTCAACATTAGGACTATTTTTACGGTCATTATCATGGAGATTTTGAAATAAAAATAAATAACCATTAATTTAATAATCTTCATCAATATAAACGTTGTAAAGTGTGCTTTTTATTTGTATTGCGGTGAAGAAACGAAGTGATCGTTTATCGTAATAAATGAGCAACACATTTATTGCTTCTTATTTTTATTATAAGTGAAAAATAAAACAATTTTCTTTCATTGAATCGTGTTACGGGAAACGTAGCAAAAGCTCCGTGCTCTTACGTACAAATATGACGCGCTATCAGCGTTTGCTGAGCGCATCGCAGCGACACGTTGAAAAATGTTATTGTCCATTAGCTAGTAATACAGGCAAAGTGTGACGATAACGGCTCCCGTAGGATATTCGAGCGCGGATTGGCAATACGCCACTTCCCTGTGAACATGTACGCGAGCGAACGAGCTCACACAGCGGTTCATTCACCGACTGAATGCCAGCAACACACCACTCGCCCCACTCGGCACTCGCCCCCGACGCCACGCGTTGAATTAGCTAACGCTTAACAACAATACTGCCAACCTTCCCAATATATTACAGCCGTTACACATTATCTCGTTGCCGATCTAAATTCCGGACACAAAAATGTTGCGTTAGAACGTATCTTGTTTCTAATAGCAATATCGTGTGTGCTGCGGGCAGACTAAACAATGTTTTTTTTTATGAATATCCCAATCATCGTAAAATAGCTTGAATGTGTCCCGCATTAACGTAAATCAAAGAAGCACGATCATTATTTATTGAACAAAAACATGATGGCAGTACTGATCGATCGATACGATCACCGTCAGCCCGAGCACCTAATGATAGCCTGCAGTAACTCATTCGTTTTTAATAAGGTTTAGCGCATCGCGGTCGCAGTGTCTTCTTTTAAATATTCCCACCGAAGACTGGCATTCACTATGACGTCGGTAGGCTATTTAGGCTAGTGTCAGACATGCATAATGTAAACATTAGATAGACAGCCATTTTTCATTTGGTATTTTGGGACAGCAGCGTTGAAAATTGTTAAGAACACAAAGATAACAATCGTTCACTCTGTGCGACAGGACGTATTCATTCGGAAAAGCAGATTAGGATGATTAGCTCCAAAACAAACAAAACGAATGTACCTTGAGACTTAAAATGAATACGTGTTTTTTTCTCGGGTGCTTATTGACTTTTTTTATAGGCTCGAGTCTGCGTGAAGTCTGGTGCATTTTTACAGTGATATGCTCTTCAAATCCTTTGCAATTTCCTTTGATTAAAAATGTAACGCCACACCGCCACGCCGACCATAATATAGAATAGAATAGAATTAGTTTATTTCGGACACCAAAAATCCATATAGTGTTAGTAAAATACAAAAAATAACTTATTGCCTAGTGTTAGTAAAAATCAACCTCCGCACAAACTGTTGTACAATCGGAGAGCCGAAGCTACAGTTCCAGTTTTCAGGATGCTGTTCGGACTGCCCCTCGCTCTCCTCAGTAGCGACGCAGTTATCATAACATAAAACGAAGGATGCAAGTATTTACTTAGACGTAGTCAATTATTTCCCGTCTATCACGTCTTTGTTGAAATCCTAAATTAATTAGTGTCACGGTCATTTCATAATTACGGTCGAAAACATAAGTATCAAAGCTCAAGTCGGTTTTTTCAGTCGCGACAAAGACTAATGAGATTTGCTTCCCATGATAGACAAACTGGTAAAAACGGCACGGTCTCTCTGTGCAAGCCAACAAAAGCTGTATTGCTAGTTATACCATTTTTCCACGCGTGTTGGATTGCGAAACCAACAAACTTTGTTTTCAATTTTCTTCTTTCGTATACAGAACCGAGCCAGTTAAACCGCTCCTCTACGAGTATCTGAACACAGTTGTTGGCAAAATAAAATGTTTTTGCTTTGTATACCATTCTGAAAAGGATACCAACTATTATTATCCAAAAAGGGAACTTGTTTAGACATATGGAAATATATATTCAAGTGGATTAAGTAGTTTGTCAACGTTTAGGAAACAAAGCGAGTTTTCTTGTCGAAGAAAACTCACAAGTTTGTGATGTCGACAGCTGCGCTAGGCAAACATCCAGAAAAAGAATAATGGAGGATCTTATATTAAAGTGTGTTATATACATGCGGAAGTGTCGTCCGACGTCTGTAACGATCTATTGTGTCGGAACAGGCGACGACGGCTGAATGGGTTATACATATCTCCATTATAATTTGCTAGAGATTATAATTGCTTATATCGGACTCATTATCATCTGAACAACGATGAAGTTCAAACATAAGTTGCTACAGGAACAGACTCCAATCAAAATATAGCTCATGTTTCTATAAAAATAGGCTTTTGATCGCCTTCAGTCTTAACCCCTAAAAAGTGTCCTCTATTTAGAAGAGATGGCTCAAAAAATGTAAAATCAAAAACATCAAAAGCACCTGCATCGCTGCCTGTTCGTGCTGCACCGGTCGACGTCATCACGTCAACGCCGGCTATCGCTGAAAACCAGCGCTGGGGCTCTGTCTCGCATAGGGTCGCAGCATTATGCTGAGCGTTGGCCGTTTTGCGTGGATGTGACGCATATTCTCCCCCAAATTGTTTCTTTTTTGTATTTGTGTTCCTTCTTTGCGTCATGTTTACCGTATTTTCTTTCTTTCTTCTTTCTTTCTACACGTCTAACACAAGCCTACCTCTAAGGCAAAGGTAGTTAGCAGCTTTATATTTAAGCCAAGCATAATCTGCTAATCTCTAAAAGCATATTAGCAAAACGAAACCACTACCTACCAAAAATACTCGTAGAGTTCCAACGTTACAAATAAACTCATTTCGTTCCACGACTCGATGATTGATTTATTTACCCTCGTTTGTTTACTCACAAAATTTTTTCCAACCATTCATTCATGTTTGCAAATGACCTTTTGAATACTTTGTACACTCGGATACATCAAAATGTTACTAATGACATACTTAGCCGAGAATCCGTACTAAGAGGTAAAGACTAATTTGATGGCCAGAAAGGATTTCGTCGACCCTCAGTCGTATTAACGCGGTTTCGACATGAGAAGGAAATTACATCTCTTTTTATTTCAGTCGTCGCCCCCTCTAATGAAAACCTTCATTGCGGTAATCCTCACATCTAGGGGATTACTCAGTGTAAGTCGCTAATTGCGTCTTTTGATATAGAAAAGAGGGTAGTTTATGTTACGAGTGGATTTTAGCGGACGAAATTTTAAAACAAAAAGAAAATTCAAAACTAATCTAAGAGAGACTCGAGTCAACAAGAATTTGTTATGCTCTAACATCGATGGTAAGCATTTTCTTAGAACTGGAATTTCTAATTTCATATTAGAGCATTATGGAAAGTTTATTTTGCACGTGACTGGACTAAATTAACTAGTGATATATTAAGGGTGCTACACTACACACGAGTGGCCCATAACTTATTTCCATGTGCATCTAGGCATTAAATTTATTAGGTGTTGTAATATTCGGGCAATTTGTAAGAGTCACCTAAGTTATGGCTTACTAAGCGATGAAGTAGGAATCTGACGCTGACGCTACTAATGCGCTATTTGCAAACTTTCAACCTAAGCTGCTAAATGAGACGCTAAGTCATACGCGTCACAAGTAAATAATTGCACGGCAATGATAATTATCATAGACCTACTGAACTTAACACTTGGTCATAACAATGAACAGATAAAAACCATGAATAATTGTTAAAAAAAGAAACAAACAGGAAAACGTCTGTAACTGTTGCAACATCCAAGGTCGATAGTACAATGATACTGAAGGTATATTATTTACACAGAGGCGCGGGTTTCTTCGAGCGATAAGAGGCATCAGTCGGAAACGCTACGGTATTATCCGGATAATCCTCGCAAGTCGGCCGACAGGACCACGCTAACTCCTTTGTCGAATACAGCCGAACAAACAACCATCAAATAGGATTGCGACGTGACGAAAATAAAACAATACCAGTTACTGGCAGTTAGTTACCACCGACTACGAGAATCAACGACTCTACCGAAACAATTAAATTTTATTGTACCATCCAATGCGGTAATTTGACCACAATGTCGTAAAAATTACAGGAAAAGTGTGCGTACATAAAATTTACATCAGCTAAACAGTTACTACAGAGCCGATAACCGCTATAAAATTTACGACGCACAAAAATAGCTAACTGTTGTGCGTAGCGAATTAGTGTTTAGTGCTGTGCGTTCAAACATGTCTGCGGCTGCAGGCCCGCGTTAACGAGCTTGGTAAACATGTCTGGCACTTGAAACTAGCCAAAAATCCATTGTGTGAAGAGTTACGTATGTTACGCGTAACGCATACCTGTCGATGGAGGACGCCAAAAATAACCAGCCGAACGTTCACAGAGTATTTCTGGACCACGCCTCCTCGCCTCGTCACCACAGTTCGGCTGAATGATGGATTTCATTTTAAGCCACCCCGGTCAAAATTCGGCCTTCACTTTAGCCGACGGCATTGGTATAATTACATTTTGAGCACGCAGACCCGTCATTCGGTTTTAATATGGCGGTACGACATAACTTTAGAAATATTATTCAACAGTTACAATAAGCAAATGTTCACCGAGGGATGCATAATTATAAACTTTACTTTCAAAGCAATAACTGTAAGTTGTTAAAACGAATATCCTGTTTGCAGTAACAAATTATTGTTTTAGCAATATTCTAGTCGCACTCACTCGGTTGTGTAATAGTGGGACTAAAACGAAACGCATATTTCATCGCGCGCTATATAAAGCTGACACCGTTCAAACAGCACGCTATTAACCGATCATTAGATGCAGCGATTAAATCTTTCATAGACAATACGTCGCGTATCGTTGAAAGCGAGGTTTCAGCTGTGGTCGGCTCGTTACGTTGATTTTCACGACTCAATTACAATCGTGTGATCAAGAGCTCCCTTTGATGCTCGTACGTTCAGCGTCCCTGACAGACAGTTAATTAATACCTTCTAATAAGCACTGTTCAATGGAATGTGCCGGGGAGGCCACTGATTCAAAATCGAACACGGGTGCTTTAAAATTATATTCCAATTCAGCTTTCATAGTACAGTAATTTTCCCTATCGTGGTATAATTTCAGTGGAATAGAGTACAGAGTAACTTCTATAATCAAATGAGCGTATGCATATACAGTGTGTCCCTGGATAAAGTGCACAAACGAAAATGGGTGAAACTAGACCATAATCAATCGACAAAAAAATTAGAAAAAAAAATCTTAAAAAAATCGTAATAATTATTATCGATTGTATTAATTTTGTATTGCCAATTAAAGACGCCTGTATTGAAAATGTAATAACTTTTTATTAGTGAGGGAATTTCGTTAAAATAAAAACAATAATGTTGGCTGATAATTGATGCTGCGTAGTAAATACAAAGAAACCCCTTAACATACAGCCATTAAGTAAAAAAATACGTTTCTTTGATTTTTTCTTGAAAATATTGTCTAGTATTTTTATTTTTTGAATTTTTCAACGAATTTTTTTTATTTTCTTTTTTC